>CM042018.1:92485000-102485000 GCA_023525975.1 Smallanthus sonchifolius
ATAACATAAAAAATAATTTATCTCTTCAATTAATTCATCCTTTCTCTCTAAATTATTCTTAAAAAATTTATATACATGTGTAAATGATAAACACTTACACATGTGTAAGTGGTAAACTTACACAAGTGTATATTTTTTTTAATATATGAAAACGTGTAAATTTACATATATAAATTTATTTTTTTATATTGTATTCTAACAATAAAAATAGTAAAAACAAAAAAAATGGTTTTGGTTTTTTGACGAGTTCTCGCGAGTTCTCAAAATATTTAGAAGTTCTCAAATGATCCATTCCCTACAATCGTATCTAATGATTCAAATAGCACTGGACAAGTTGTTGATCTGTCAATATTACTAATCTTTTGCCACTAAAATCACTTCCAACATTGCATAGTTTTATACTTACAATAGAATACTTCTTGATATATATATACAAAAACAATAAACAAAACTGAATGAGTAAATCGGATTTAATAATATATATACACACACATAATCGATTCGTGAGGATCACGACATAGAGTAAAAATTTTTAAAACGGATTAAAACAAAACTGAATGAGCAAACGGATTCGTCACATATATATTTGTAGATTCTTGATGAATCATTTGAGTCAATCTATGTGAAGAATTTTTGTCTGATCAGGTTAATTAATTAAATTTCAAAATGTATATATATATTTTTTTTACTAAACATGCATATATGTTATACAAACAAAATTAATTAGTTGTGATCATGAATGCTGCAATCACTTGTTTTATAGTCATGTAAGTCAGAAGGAGAAGAAAAATATATATATATGTAGAACTAGGTTAGAATCTCATGTATTACATGGTTTGAATTGTAATGTTATATAATTAGTAATAAAGAGTTCATGTTTTTAAAACCCGTGTAATACACAGGTTGAATAGATCAGTGTATTACACGAGTTGAATAAAATATAATGTAATCTATTTACACATACACTCGTCAAAATGGAACAATGTGAATATGTAAATATATGATTAAAAGTTTTTTATTTGAATCCAAGGCGGCTATAAATTTGTTTTCAGTATGTAGAATTCATAAAAATATGATTGAACTTGATGATAAACACAATTTTAAATTAAAAAATGTGTAGATAAAAATTGAAACAAATAATTAATTTAGTTTTCTAAAATAGTGAAGTTAATTATTAATAGGTTAGAGAGGCGAAAAAATGAGAATTAAGAGGCCTAGAAATATAACAAGGGCCCTCTTGGATTACTTGTTTATTAGGTAATATAGATAATGTTGCAAGTCTTGTTTATATTCAAGTAATGTGTTTAATTGTTTATGCATTAATGTACAATTAAACACAAGCTTACTCCGTTAATATGTGATAAATTAATTAACTGTGTTTAACAGATGTAATTTGATCAAATCTTGGGCCACATACTCCAGTTAGTGCTGAATCCCAAAACAGACAACTAGCTATTTCTAATTAAATAGCAATTAATAAAGGATAATTTTTTTAAACATAATAATATTAATATTCAAACATTTAGTATAATATATTTTTGATTTATTTTTATTTCTTTAGAGAGAGAACCAGTTCTGCAGATAGAGAGAGGACTGAAGTGTGTACTTCATGCAAATTAGGGTTTCTGATTAAAACTCTATGTAGTCTGCAAGGGTTTGCTTTTCCCCCAAAAAGAAATTGCTTTTTGGATTGTAAATCTTGGGTTTGTCATATATGCAACTATGATCTGTTAAGCTTTATGAAAAACCCATTTAATTTATAATCTTATGGTTAAAAAATCAAAATCTAGCATTAAATAATTGATTAAAAGATTACCAGTTTCTTGAAAAAGAACCATATGTAGGTCATGATTGTTGCATTCCAAAGTTGGGTGGTTCATTGTTTGTCTTTAGTATGGGAGTATTCCTCTTCTTCTTTTTCTTCTTGTAAGGTATCCCTCTTGCTTTCGCCTGTGAATCGCGAATTTCGCGCAAATAAACCCGTATTGCGCCACTAGCAAAAGGGTTCATTTCAGGCAATCCACCGTTTTCTTCATAAGCTGCACGAAGACGCCCGATGAGGGCATCAAGGCTGCCCCAAGCTTGTCTAAGTGGGCAAGTACAGGGGCCAGCTGGATCAGGGTGACCGAAAAAACCACAACCATGTAAGTGAACCTTAGTCTTTCCAAATTGGTCTAGGTACCGAAGGAAATCTAGTACATGACTGTAGTTACAGTGGGACAAAGCCATTGGTGGTCTTTGGTTCTTTAAGTACTGACCAAAAGTGTTCCAATCGCGCCGCTTCTGTGACTCATATCGGCTAAGCTGTGGTGGTGCCGGCGGTGGTGGTTGCGAATTAGAAGGTATAATTAGGCCGCCGCCACCTTGTCTGCCATTGCCACCACCACCCCTTGATGAACCTTCACCTATTTCTGGTTTCCCCTTGATCTGCTGATCACTAGACATTAGATCTTAGCAAGTGATCAGTTTCTTTTATGAGAAAAATAGATAATTGGTTTAGAGAAAACAAAAATAAGCATTTAAAGATGATATATAATTGAAGAGAGATGTGAAATCAAAATGGAAAAATTGAAAATCAAATCATGGAGGTGGAGGTATTGAGAAGACAAGACATGGGTCCATTAATTCAAAGTGCTTTAATGAAGATTAGGCTTTTTTCCTTCACCAAATTGCATTATTCTCACCCTTTAATTGGCCCTATTAGCCTCCTAAAGAATAATTTTCTTAAAACATTTTGTATCAATTAAGCTAATATGTATAATTACGTCTAATATTATAACCTTTCTCACTCACACAAACAGTATTTAATTAAGCCCGCTACGGGAGTATTCTAAAAAGCTTAACGAGTCTAAAATAAAGAAGTCTAGGAAGGGTTTCTAACCTAATATATGGTCAAGATTATGGTGGTGACATTTTTGTAAATAGCGTCAAAAATTAACTAATGCGGTTTAAATGAATTAGGGGTATCATGTCCTTTCAATCATTTTGTAATTTCTTTGATTTTATATATATCTGCTGAAAGGTGTGGTTTCTAACCATTTATATTTTCTGTTCATTCCTTTGCAAACATATTTATAATTGTGCTAATATAATTTTTATTTTATTTGGTCATGTATCTTTGAGATAATGGTTCTGGACTAATTAAAGCAATGGTTCTGGGATGAGGCTAATTGGGCTGGATACTTGAAAATAGGCTAATGCTTGGATCCAGAGCTCATGAACAATTTCATCACTAAAAGACACGCGGGTCCTGAATGGCAAATGGAGTATTCATTTCACAACTGGCCGATAACTTATAAAGGTGCATCTGATATTAGGGTTTCATTAGAGAGCGCATTCAGATAATTTCCACACGCCTCTTTCTCTCTCGTTCGTTTGTATCTACCTGCTACTAGGGTTTCATCATTTTGATAAACTTAGAGTATTTTAGCAGTGTATTGAAAGTCTTTGATCTGTATTGAGTCCATTTTATTATTGGATTTACAGAGTTTGTAGTTGAGTTTTCTTGTTGCTTATGTTAAGAGTTGAAATATGGGTTTGTATCAACTATTTCTGCAATAATAGGTTTTCATATCATGTTTTTGACATTGTATCAAAGCCTCTAGAGCCTTGATCCACTATCCTGGGTTATTGAGTGATATTCCACTGTGATTTGTCTGTTGGTGATCTAGGGTTTGATAGATCTGAAACCCTAGAGTCAGATCTGGTCTTGACGAAGGTGGTGATTGGTATTCTCAAAGGTTCTTGGTAGTTGGAAAGAAGATCGTGTTATTTCTTCATCTCTACTCATATTTCCAGAATTAGGGTTTCAAAACATGAAACCCTAAGTTGCGTATTAACTCGGAGTTGTTTTGAGTCTTGGCCTTCTGCTCTTCTTTCATTGGCTATGTGACCCTAAGTGAAGTTCACAAGCCTTTGATCTTGAAGCTTGGAACTTCCTAACTTGGGTGGGCCCCTTTGGGGAAATCGTTCTGATGTCGCCCAGCCGGTCTATAAAAAGTATTAAATAAAACCTAATCTAGACTCCTAAGTAGTAATTGGATTATCTATAAATTAAACCGCACTGACAGGTAAGTGTACCTATCGAATGTAGCACAACTTAATGGTAAACCGGATTATCGAACCCTAAAGACACTACTATAGCTAAACTATACTATGACTCAGACTAAAGATGATTGATTTTGGGTGTTTTCTACACTACTGATTAACTAATAATGCAGAACTAATGATCGATTCTAACTATCAGACACAGGAACTCAAGGAATATCAGGAATGAGAAGAATACCACCTAGGTCGGAATCCTACTTGCAAAGCACAGACTTCTACCGGTTATGGAAACTATGATGGATCTGGGTATCTAAGGATAACAGCTCTAGACAACCTAGTGGATCCCGAATCACTCTCAGGGTGTCACCAACTAAGAAACCCGAAAGATGCAATAAACTCACCAGAATGTCGGATTACCTTTCAGTCTCTCCAGCAATGATAATAAACTACCTAGAAGACAAATCACCTATCGGTCTCAATGTCCACAATACATCGAAGATGCACAGGGTAATCTCAGATTAACAACTATGACTCGGACTAGCAACAATTACTAAGAACCTAAGGCAACTTCATCTCAGACAGTTAACACTCGGAATCATAATACGAAGACTAACCGAGTACCTCTCACCTTTCGGGTATCGAGATAAGAAGAACACTAAGATCAAATCTACTCTCAATCACCGTTCCTATGGAATACTACGTCTAGCAAACCACAAAACAATCACAACACACATTTAATGATCTAAAATATGCAACTATAACTGGAAGACATCCAACATGTAGCATATGGAACGATAATCAATTATATAACAAATCTAAACATGCATAAACATCATAAATATCAATCCAAGATCTTTACAAAATCATTAATCCATTCAAACGAATCCAAAACCGATAAAAATCAATACTTTATTAAGTATTCATCAATAACCTAGGCAGTATTAATGTTTAGCCTATGATCATACTCAAAACATGAAACACAGAAGTAATCAAGTCAAACATAATCCAAAACCAACTGATTGTAAACAAAGATCAAGACTGTAGAACCGGATAAGCTAAACTAAACAAACCCGGTATCGAAGGCTTTGATCTTGCACTTCAATCTTCTTCTTCAACCTCAAAATCGCCCTAGAACTCTCTCCTGATGGCCAAAACTCGAACCCTTTTTCACAATGGATATCAAATTCTATTTAATTTCGAAATCTAGGGTTTTGTGGAATTTCTGTCTCTCGCGTATCGCGAAAGACTAGGTTGGGTTCCTCACGTACTGTGAGGAACAAAATAGTCGGGCGCCCCTCTGGCTTCCCTAGCGTATCGCGAGACATGCTTGCTTTCCCTTCGCGTCCCGCGAGAGAACAAATATCCAACTTTTTCACTTTTTCCTCTGGGCTTTCTTCTCTTGCTCGGTTTCTTCACGATGTGACTTGTAATCCTTACGAGCACATGAAAACATGACAAAGACTCAATGTACACTAAAATGACTAAAAACGAATATAAAATTATCTAAAAACGCACAAATACATAGGAATAAAGATGTGTGCTTTGCACTACATCACGTTCCTTCTTCTTTTCTTTCCGTCACATTCTGATCATACTGTTTAGACATATTTTGGCCGGGTTAGGAGGACAAGCATTGGTATTGGTTAAATGAGAATGACATACCTCATTCTTATTTGTGCATATTGATTGTTGCATCTTGTTTTTATTACACTATTTTGGGCATTGTTGTCTGATCTTTAGTGTGTGCATCACGTGTGTGATACTTCTTTATGTGTTGCATTTTCAGCTGGGACTAATCCTTGATCTACCACTACATTGGTGTGAAAATCTGGCTCTGATCTCTTCCTGGTTTCTGTGCGAGTGTGTGTGTGCTATCACTCTTGTTTGATACGTTGTGTCTATTTCAAAATGGCTGAAGAGTGTCCAATCATTGTTACTAAAACTCTTATTAGCAAATTGGATACTAGTGATCCATTATACCTTCATGCAAGTGATTCAAGCAATCTTTCTATTGTTAGCATAAAGTTAAAAGGAACTGAGAATTATTCTGTTTGGTCTAATGCTATGAAACTAACCAATGTTTTAAAAACCGGACCGGACGATGAACCGGATGCCTTACCAGTCCACTGGTCGGACCGGTCTGACAGGATTACGAACCGGTCGGACCGGACGATGTCTTAAAAAACATTTGACCGATCACATTCCTAATGTTAAATACGTTGCTTAAAGATATGCGTTATAGACTTAAAAGAGAACTTAATACTTAAAAGGGAACTTACTTGAAAAGTGATAATATCAAAATAAAAACTGAAAAAAGAAAAAAATTTTTTTACAAAACCGGTCCACCGCCGGAAAATCTCGCCGACCAACCGGTTATTTTATGACCCATTTTAAGCTATATAACCGGACCGCTTAAGTGACCGAACCCTGGTCGAACCAGTCGGGCCGGCCGGTCCGGTCTGGGTTTTAAAACATTGAAACTAACTGTACAAGTTAAAAATAAAATTGCTTTTGTTAATGGTATGTGTGTTAGCTTAATTGAGAATGAAATTCTTACAAAACAAGGGATATATGTAATTCTGTAATTATTACTTGGATTCTTAAATTCCATGTCTGATGATTTGTATATGGGTCAAGTCTATTCTAGCCTAGCTTCTAAAGTATAGAATGAATTAAAAGAGACATATGATAAAGTTGATGGGTCAGTTGTGTTTAGTATATATTAAAAGGTTAATTCTCTGACTCAAGTTGGTAGTATTGTGTCTGAATATTATCATAAACTTAATATCATGTGGAAGCAGCTTGATCAAATGTTATAGCTTCCATCTTGTAACTGTCAAGCTACTGAAAAGTTCAATAGTTTCAATCATCTTATTAAACTAATGCAATTCCTCATGGGATTAGATAGTGTGTACCAACCGATTAGAACTAATATACTAATAAGGGATCCTCTCCCTGTAGTGGAAAAAGCCTTTTCCATCATCTCTAGAGAGGAATCTCATAGGAATTCCAATTCATCAAAGAGTCAAACTCAAGCTGTTGGTTTTGTGTCTAAATCTAATCAAGGTTTTGATAATAAGAAAATGTTTAATAGAGGACTGTAAGGCCTCTTTCTCGGGAGACCTCACTTACTGGATTTACTAATAAACATAGTTATCAAACAATGATATTGTAATTAAAAACCATACAAGGTAGTGGAAGCGTATCATTCAATTACATAACATAACGTAACAGCGAAAGTCTTAGCATTAAACAAACACTGTCTTAACACATAAGGAAATTATAATGGGATGTCAATCTTGTTTCGGGCTGCCATCATGCCTTAGCACGTCCTTTCCTTTTGCTACCTGAATTACATACTAAATGTAGAAGCATGTTTTGTAACTATAGATTAAATTCTATGTATCGGTGTACGTGGCTAGTACGTAGGAGGGTGTTCCTGAGTACTTAGCCCTCACACTAGTTTGGTCCTGCGTACTTAGTAAGTACGCAAGGCTTTTGCCTTGCGTACTTGTCAAGTACGCATGACCAAACCATGCGTACTTAGTAAGTACGCAAGGCTTTTGCCTTGCGTACTTGTCAAGTACGCAGGTAGTGTTCCTTCCCTTATAAATAGAAGACTTGTCTTCATTTGTAGGTGGAACTTCTGGAACAAGGTTGAGAGATGTCCGGGTCGGGAAGAGCTCTCCCGACCCCTGGACCGTGAGCTTAGATGAGAGATGTGTGCTCCTTCGGTATGTAGTCTGTAATACGGGATGACTTCTATGTTATGGATTACGTGTCGTTTTATTATCTGTTGTCTTTGTTCTTGTTTATCTGCTTCGTTCTCTTTGTTCCCACACAAATCACAGAACAGATTGTGTTATTTCCGCTGCGCGACAAGGCTCCCGGGACCTACACTAAAAGTCAGCTAACGCTGGTGAGTTCTGGTTTAAAAGCAATTAACATTAACATTATCTTATAACATATATGTATATATATATATATACACTTGTACTTACTCTTTATTTACTGCTTTCATATATCATTCATAATGAGTACGTATATAAATACATACATGCTTATTTCTTGGTGCACACTCATTGGTCGTACACATATGGGTGATCAACCCGTCATTTGACTACGTATGTCACAAAGAAATACGTCATCGAACTACCGTCGTAGCCCATTTGATTAACCGTCCGGCTCTAGAAACCGTTCGTCATATCATAAAACCGTCCAGCAAACCTTCAGTCGTCCTTCTAAACTGTCCTATCGTTGTAGTCCGTCATATTCGTCCGTCTGCCCTAAAGAATCCGTTTCCCACCCGAACTATTTATACAGCCGTGTATTGAATGAGGGACTGACTCCACTATTATGGCCTTAGTTTTAGTCTACCTTTCTAGACTTTCATTTCTGGCTGCATAATAGTCGAGTAGTCATCCTTCTACTGTAGTAGCCGTTAGCTTCGTTTCCGTCTATAACGTTCATTCATACATAGCAAGCAATATATATACATGGATATAATGCAGGGTTTTATTCTTATACATTAAGCCATACTTTTGATACTTAGCGAGCAATATATACATGGATATAAAGCAAGATTCATTCTTATATATTATGCCCTACTTTCGTTTCATAGCTTATAAACATGCTTGTCATTATCGTATTCCTCATGTATTGTCACATAACACATAAGACTACAAATAGAATTTATATGTTTTATTCAGTTCATGTATACACTTCCACCCCAAAACATTTAAAATTGTTTGCACGTAACACATATGGGGCACATATAACTCACCTGATTGAGCGGTTCTTGAAGTATACTTAGCTGGTTATCGAGCGTCACTAAAGTCACACAAAATTTGTATAATCAAGTCATACAAGATAAGATAATGAACCTAAACGACACTTAACGTTTCTATTTTTAGGGTTAGGCGAACCTTTTATGTTCGAAACGTTATATTTTCGTCCATGAAAATAAATTTGTGGTTTGTTTTGAATTTCATACGTAAAAACTAAACCTTTGCTCGTTTTTAACCCGAAACCCAAAATACACATAAACTCATATTAGAGCTTGGAGATTACCTTATGGAGCCTGGTTTCGGTTGCTTTGTGATGTAGAGATGATGGCTAACGATCCCCGAGCTTTTGAACGGATTCCCGAGCTTTCTCTCTCTAAACTCGTGCTCTCTTTTCTCTCTCTAAGTTTATGCAATGAAGGTGAATGCGGAGAGGGGCTGGGTGGCTGCTGATTAGGAGGGTTTTCCCTTCTTGATTTCAGCCTATGGGCCTGCCCTTGGCCCAGCCCACCCTTCCCTTTCTAGTCTTCCTTCTTTTATTCGGCATCGCGATGGTTGTCCCGATCTTGCTTATTCGTTTATATTATTCGGGATGTTACAAGTCTACCCTCCTTACAGAGGTTTCGTCCTCGAAACCTATTACACCTTAAACAGTTGAACGTATAGTTCTTTCATTTCGTCTTCTTTTTCCCAAGTCGCTTCTGACCTTTTATGTGTTTCCATTGTACCCTTACTAAAGGGATTGACTTATTGAGTAGTCGTTTTTCGGCTCGGTGAAGAATAGCTATAGGTTCTTCTACATAGTTCAAGCTGTTGTCTATCTCAATTTCTTTATATGGTACCTAGGCCGTGTTGTCAGCCAGGCACTTGCGTAACTGCGATACGTGGAATGTAGGGTGAATTCCACTAAGCTCATCGGGTAGGTCGAATCTTTACGCAACTTGACTAACTCTTGCTAAGATTTTGAAAGGCCCGACAAACCTTGGACTTAGTTTGCCACGTTTCCTGAATCGGATGATTCCTTTCCAGGGCGACATTTTCAGTAGTACCATGTCCCATACTTGAAACTCAAAATCTCTTCTTCTCTTATCCGCATATGATTTTTGTCTGTCTTTAGCGGCTTTCATTCGTGCTTTGATCTGGTCGAATTTCTCGAAAGTAGCTTTGACCACTTCGAGACTTGCAAAGTCTTTCTGTCCAATTCCCCCTAACATACCGGGGTTCTACATCTTCTTCCATACAACATCTCAAATGGCGGCATGCCAATAGTTGAGTGATAGCAATTATTATATGAAAACTCAGCCAATGGCAGATGGTTATCCCAGCTCCCACCGAAACCAATGATACAGGCCTGGAGCATGTCCTCCAGGGTCTAAATGGTCCTTTCTGACTGACCATCGGTTTGAGGGTGGTAAGCGGTGCTAATGTTCAGTCTAGTGCCCATTGCTTCATTGAATTTCTTCCAAAACCTTGATGTGAATCGAGTGTCCCTGCCTGACACGATCGATAATGGCATACCATGTATGCTTACGATTTCGTTGATGAATATCTCTGCTAACTTCTCAAACGAAGAAACCTCACGTATTGGTAAAAAATGAGCACTTTTCGTCAAGCGGTCGACGATCACCCAAATGGTATCATTGCCTTTAGCTGTTCATGGTATCTTGGTAATGACGTCCATTGTGATATCCTCCCACTTTCATTCCGGTATCGTCAAGGGTCGTATTTTACCGCATGGCTTCGGGTGCTTGGCCTTAACTAGGGAGCAAGTCAGGCACTTGCCCACATATTTGGTCACATCGTTCTTCATGCCGGGCCACCTGTATTCTTTCTTCAAGTCTTGATACATCTTGTTCATCCTGGGGTGGATAGAGTAGCGAGACTTATAAGCCTCATCAAGGATTTTGGCCCTAAGTTCACCAATCTTAGGTATCCACACCCGGTCAAACCGAGTTGGCACACCGTATGCATTAGTGCCCAGATTTGCTTGTTGTCCTACTATCCTCTCTCATTTCACATTCCTTTCCAACAATGCTTCATCTTGTGCTTTCGCTATTTCATTCATTATTTCTGGTGTTATAATCAATTGACAAACTTTGATCCGGATAGGTGTCGATTCTTCCTTTCTGCTTAAGGCGCCAGCCACTACATTTGCCTTGCATGGATGGTACAATATTTCACAATCATAATCTTTCAGCAGTTCCAACCACTTCCTTTGTCTCATGTTAAATTTCTTTTGTTCAAAGAAATACTTCGGGCTCTTATTATCGGAGTAAATGGCGTATTTAACCCCGTACAGAGATAGTGTCTCCATATCTTTAATGCGAAAACTACCGTCGCCAACTCCAGGTCGTGAGTCGGGTAGTTAACCTCGTGCATCTTTAACTATCGTGAGGCATAAGCAATTACTTTTCCTTGTTGGATAAGTACACAACCGAATCCCTGACCTGAAGCATCAGAGTAAACTACTAAGTCTTCGTTTCCCTCAGGTAAGGTCAAGACTGGAGCTTGTGTTAATCGTGTCTTTAGTTCCTCAAATGCATTGTTTTGGGTTGGGCCCCATTCGAATTCATACTTTACTTCTTTACACGTTAACTTTGTCAGCGGCAAGGCTATCCTTGAGAAATCCTGGATGAACCTTCGATAGTAGCCTGCCAATCCTAGAAAACTTCATATCTTTGTTGGTGTTTAGGGATGTTCCATTCTCTTACTGTTTTGATCTTTGTAGGATCTACCATATCGCTGTTTGGGTTTATAACATGACCTAGGAATTGGACTTCCCTAAGCAAAAACGCGCATTTGGAGAATTTTGCATACAACTTTTCCTGCTTTAGAACTTCAAATACCTCCCTTAGATGACAGTGGTGATCTCCCTCATTCTTTGAGTAGATGAGAATGTTATCTATGAAAGCTATTACTGACCAATCCAACATTAGTCGGCATACTCTATCCATTAAATCCATAAACGCTGCAGGTGCGTTGGTTAGTCCGAAGTATATCACGAGGAATTCATAATGCCCGTAACGCGTGCGGAACACGGATTTAGGTACATCTTCTTCCCTTAATTTCAATTGATTGTAACCCGACCTAAGATCGATCTTTGAGAACCAACTCGCGCCTTGTAGTTGATAAAAAAGATCGTCTATTCTAGGTAGTGGGTATTTTTTCTTTATTGTTCGTTTGTTCAATTCACGGTAGTCGATGCACATGCGCATGCTGTCGTCTTTCTTCTTAACAAATAATACCGGAGCACCCCATGGTGAGATGCTCGGTCTGATGAATCCTTTATCTGTTAGCTCTTCTAATTGAGATATTAATTCTTTTATTTCTGACGGAGCCAATCAGTAGGGTGCTTTGGTGATGGGCTGAGCTACTGGCAGTAAGTCAATCTGAAATTCTATTTCCTGATCGGGCGGCAAGCCAGGTAGGTCCTTTGGGAACACTTCTGGAAAGTTGCACACCATGGGTACATTCTTGAGTTCCTTCATTTTCATTCTATAGTCAATAAGGTATGCCAGATAAGCTTCGCAAACGCGTCTCATGTAACTCTCGGCCTTGATCATCGAGATGACGTTCTACATTGTGCAATTCCAATCACCATAAACTGTAATCGGACTGCCGTCAGTGGCTTTGAGATGTATCATCTTTCGCTTATATACGATTTGTGCTTCGTTGGCAGCTAACCAATCCATGTCCAATACTATGTCAAATCCTCCTAAGGTTAGAAGGTAAAATCTAGAAGGGAACTTAAGGCCCTCTATTTCTATCATGCAATCGCCAGTCATTTGGATGACGACGGAATTTCTACCAACCGTAGTCTCTACGCTAAAGGCCATTATAAGGCTACTGATGGTGCAGTCTAGTTTGCGGCTAAATGCAGTGGATATAAAGCTTTTACTAGCACCAGAATCAAATAAAATAGTAGCATGTTCATAATTAACTAGGAACGTACCTGACACGACATCAAGGTTCCCTCTAGCCTCTTCCTCAGTCAAGGCATAAGCCCGAGCTCTTGCCTTTGGTTGCTCATGTTCATTTTCTTTTCCCGAACCAGATTATCCATTTTTCCTGCAGTTCTTCGTCAGATGTCCAAATAGTCCACATCCTTGACACTTGACGTCCTTCAGGCATTCTTTAGAGAAATGTCCGGCCTTTCTGCACTTATAACACATGGTGGAGCCAGCTCGGCACTCCCCGCGGTGTTGTTTCCTGTATCTCATGCAGGTTTCGTACTCCTCTGCCTTTGGCTTCTTAGCTCAGGTGCAACCGTCCCCTTTCCATCCCCCCTGGACGGGTTCTCCCACTTTCTTTTTGGTGCTTCTAGGGCTGGGTCCTCATTGGCATAATCATCATAGACGATTCCAGAAAAATTCACTACCGACTCGAAGAACGAGGGTAGGGTAGATTTTATGTGAACACAGACCCTTTGGGGCAGGCCCTTCACATAGTTTTTGATCATCCTATCTTTAGTCTCCACTAAATGAGGTACCAGCTGGGCCAGCTCGTTGAATCTGGAAGTGTACTGGCGGTGAGTCCTGCTGCCACCTTTGAAGTTCAAAATTCGTTCTCTACTCTATCGATCTCATTCTGAGGACAGATCGTCTGGATTATCAATGTTTTAGGTCTTCCCACGTCATTCTTCTGAGAGCGTTTGGTGACATCGTTCTCTGGATGCTCCTCCACCAACTCAGCGTTTCGTTGGTGAAAGAGTGAGCAACATATTTAATAGCCTGGTCGAGTTGACACTCGCATATGTTGATTACCCAGTTTATCCTTTCAATCCATTCAAATGTAGCCACCGAATCCTTGTTTCCATCAAACTTGGGCGGGTCACCGTCCTTGAATCCCTTGTAGGTACACCCCGGGTGTTCAGTCCCACTTTCACTTCATCTCCATCCCTGTCATACACTTTCTCCTCGTGGTCCTCTTCCTTCTCCTATTTACATTTCTTCAGTGCCTCACATAACAGATCAGATAATATGTTTTTCAGAGTTAGTACAACCTCACGGGCAATAGCATCCCTTACTTCGGGTTCTAATCATAGTGATCTTTCATTGCCATATCCTGGTGGGGTCACATTAGTCTCGTGCACACTCTCAGTGGGTTCCACGTGCACACTTTCCTCATGTTCCACATGCACACTTTCCTCGTCATTACATCTTCGGTTCAATGGTGGTCTACCGACTCGGCCAGTACGACCGCCTAGGCGTCTAGTTCTTCCTCTACCAGCCATAGTTTCCTAGATTTCCTAAATAGTAAAGGAATACATCAATGTCATCCCTTCAGATCATAGTTTAGAACATTACAAGCAAGGTAAATTCTTAAATACAATGACCGATTTGTGATTAATAATTTGCTTTGCTTTTCGGGTTCAAAACTCTTCACATCAGTTATGACATTGACATCTATGTGTTCTGTGTTTAGGCATCTATTCCTATCTACAGGCATTAACCTTACTACTTACTTAATGTGTTGGCATTGGCGTTGGCTACCCATACTGACATCCGTGCGTTGGTCCCATTATCAGCTTGAGTCCAAACATTTAGGGATGTCTGAATCTCTCAAACTATTGCTCTGATACCAACTTGTAAGGCCTCATTCTCGGGAGACCTCATTTGTTGGATTTAGTTATAAACATAGTCATCAAACAGTGATATTGTAATTAGAAACTATACAAGGTAGAGGAAGCGTATCATTCAATTACATAGCATAACGTAACATCGGAAGTTTTAGCATAAAAGAAACATTGTCTTAACACATACGGAAATTATAATAGGATGTCAGTCTTGTGTCGGGCAGCCGTCACGCCTTAGCACGTCCTTTCCTTTTGCTACCTGAAGTGCATACTAAAAGTCAGCTAACGCTGGTGAGTTCTAGTTTAAAAGCAATCATACATTAACATTATCTTATAACATATAAGTATATATATATATATATGCACACACTTGTACTTACTCTTATTTTACTACTTTTATATAGCATTCATAATGAGTACGTATATAAATACATACATGCTTATTTCTTGGTGCACATTCATTAGTCGTACACATATGGGTGATCAACCCGTCATTTGACTACATATGTCACAAAGACATACGTCCTCGAACTAATGTCGTAGCCCATTTCATTAACCGTCCGGCTCTAGAAACCGTCCGTCATATCGTAGAACCGTCCGGCAAACCTTCGGCCGTCCGTCTAAACCGTCTTACCGTCGTAGTCCGTCATATTCGCCCGTCTGCCCTAAGGCATCCGTTTCCCACCCGAACTATTTATACAGTCGTGCATCGATTGAGGGACTGACTCCATTGTTGTGGCCTTAGTTTTGGTCTGCCATTCTAGACTTTCATTACTCGATGCATAATAGTCGAGTGGTCGTCCGTCTACCGTAGTTTCCGTTAGCTTCGTTTCCATCCATAACGTTCATTCATACATAGCAAGCAATATATGTAGATGGACATATTGCAAGGTTTCATTCTTATACGTTGTCATACTTTTCATACTTGGCGAGCAATATATACATGGATACAAAGCAAGATTCATTCTTATATATTATGCCCTACTTTCGTTTCATAGCTTATAAACATGCTTGTCATTATCGTATTCCTCAAGTATTGTCACATAACACATAAGACTACATATAGAATTTGTATCTTTTATTTAGTTCACGTATACACTTCAGCCCCAAAACATTTAAAATTATTTGCACGTAACACATATGGGGCACATAGAACTCACCCGATTGAGCGGTTCTTGAAGTATACTTAGCTGGTTATCGAGAGTCACTAAAGTCACAAACAATTTGTATAATCAAGTCATACAAGATAAGATAATGAACCTAAACGACACTTAACGTTTCAATTTTTAGGGTTAGGCGAACTTAGACAAGTGCGCTAGTTTTGGCATAGGCGAACATAGCAAGTTCGCTATAGCTTGAGTTAAGTGAACTTAGTAAGTTTGCTACTTTATAAAAGTGATAAGTTCTCTATCTTAGGAGAACTTTGGCAAGTTCGCTACTTTGGAATTTAGGCGAACATAGTTAAGTTCGGCACCTTTGTACATTAAGCGAACATGGACCAACGAACTTAGTAAATTCGCCACTAAGTGGTCCCAGGTGAACTTATCAAGTTCGCCTGCGGGCCTTCTTCTCCACAGAAACCCTAGATCTGGATCTCAGATTTTTATTCGTTCAAGTCTCAAACTTTTTACGTTCGAAACGTTCTATTTTCATCCATGAACATAAATATATGGTTTGTTTTTTAATTTCATATGTAAAAACTAAACCTTTGCTCGTTTTTAACCCGAAACCCAAAATACACAAAAACTCATATTCGAGCTTGGAGATTACCTTCTGGAGCCTGGTTTCGGTTGCTTTGCGATGTAGAGATGATGGCTAACGATCTCCGAGCTTTTGAACCGATTCCAGAGCTTTCTCTCTCTAAACCCGTGCTCTCCTTTCCTCTCTAAGTTTGCACAATGAAGGTGAATGGGGAGAGGGGCTGGGTGGCTGCTGATTAGGAGGGTTTTCCCTTCTTGATTTTGGTCCATAGGCTGGCCCTTGGCCATGCCCACCCTTCCCTTTCTAGTCTTCCTTCTTTTATTCGGCATCACGATGGTTGTCCCTATCTTGCTTATTCGTTTATATTATTCGGGGTGTTACAAGGACCAAACCCTAATCTGAAATGTACACACTATAATAAAACTAGACACACTGTCAAAAGATGTTCTAAAATTGTTAGATATCCTCAATGTTTTAAATAAAGGATAAACCAGGGATCAAAATCCCATATATCTAATAAATATGTTGGGAACAAAGCTGATTCTTCTTCGACTACTACTGTTCATTCCCTTACACCTGATCAGATTTCAAATTTTCTTGGCTTAATGAATGAAAAAACTGCTGAATAGTCACACAGTTCTAATGTTGCAGGTATGATTAATACTTCTTTCTGTTCAAATAGTGTTATTAAATGAATTTTTTTTGCTTTAATAATAGTCTTTCTTCTGTAAACGAATCTGGATGGGTGGTTGATTCAGGGGCTAATATCGTTAAATCAAATGAAAACTTACTTAATCCAATTGATGTATCTGAATTCAATATTAAAGTCAAACATCCAAATGGAACTACTCTTGTTGTTACAAAAATTGTGAACATAAAACTAAGTGAGATGGTAGTCTTATATGATGTATTTGTTATAGCTGATTACTATGTGAATCTGCTACTTGTTTACAAAATTGCTAAGGATAGTAAATTGATGATATCTTTTGACGAAAACAACTGTTATATTGACTGGTAATCAGTGTGATGGTCTATACTTTTGCATGATGGTGTTTCAAAATATGTGAAGATGTGTTATAGTAGTATTGATCTGATAAACCTTTGGCATGCAAGATTAGGACACCCATCTGATCAGGTCCTGAGTGTTCTAAAAGATAGATTGAAATTAAAATTCATTAATACTGGTCATCCATGTGAAATTTGTCATAAAACTAAACAACATAGGATTCCATTTCCACTAAGTGATCATAAGTCTAAATTTCTAGGGGAGTTAGTTCACCTAGATTTATGGGGTCCATACAAGGTTAAAAGTAAAGACGAGTGTAAATACTTCTTGAAAATTGTTGATGATTACTCTAGAGCAGTATGGGGATACTTGCTGAAATAAAGATGGGGTTTTTAGTAATATTAAAAAAATTTAACTTGGTTAAAATTCAGTTTGGGTTAACCATTAAAACTTTTAGAAGTGACAATGGGACTAAATTTGTTAATAATCAAATGAATGAAATTTGTCTTTCTCAAGGGATTAATCATCAAACACCCTGTTCATACACCCTTCACCAAAATGGAATTGTTAAAAGAAAACATAGGCATTTACTCCATGTTGCTAGAGCCCTGTTATTTCAAGGGAATATTCCCCTTAGGTTCTGGTCAGAATGTATTCTAACTGCTGCATATCTTATTAACAGGACCCCCTCTTTGTGTTAAATGGTAAGTCTCCTTATGAAATTGTGTTTAGCTTTAAACCTTCTCTTAGCCATGTTAGGATGTTCGGGTGCCTCTGTTTTGGTACTGTTTTAAATAACATAAATAAATTTGGAAACCATGCAAAAAAATGAGTTTTTTTAGGATATTTAAATCAAAAGAAAGCGTATAAATTGTGGAGGTTTGATAAAAAAAATTATTTTTTCAAAAGATATAAAATTTTATGAGTCTGTGTTTCCATTTAAAGAAAATATTCTAATCTATCTGTTGAAAATTATGTAATAGGCGGGAAAGTTAAGTATGGAATTGAAAAGGTTATGAATTATTCTAATCTATCTGTTGAAAATATGTGTTTTGCCACTGTGTTAAACAAACGTTTTGAACCTAGGAGTTATAATGAAGCTATAACTGATGATAATTGGGTTAGAGCTATCGATGAAGAGATAGAAGCTCTTCATAGAAATCATACCTGGGATTTAGTTGACTTACCTGTAGGTAGAAAGCCTATAGGTGTAAGTAGGTGTTTAAAATAAAGTATAAGTCAACAAGAGAGATAGAAAGGTATAAAGCTAGACTTATAGCAAAGGGTTGCAATTAACGTGAAGGGATCGATTTTGATGAAACATTTTCCCTGGTAGTAAAAATGGTAACTATTAGAAGTGTTCTTTGTCTAGTTGTTGAAAAAAAGTGACCACTGTATCAACTTGATATCAATAATGCTTTTTTGTATGGTGAGTTAAATGAGGATGTTTATATGTGTGTTCCTGAAGGGTATTATTCAAAAGGTGAGACTAAAGTGTGCAAGTTTATAAATGTTTATATGGATTAAAACAAGCCCCAAGAATGTGAAATGAGAAACTTGTGTGTATCTTGCTTGAATTAGGCTTTGAACAAAGCAAATGTGATCACTCCATGTTCATGAAGTCATCTAGTTATGTGTGTATAGTTTTACTTGTATATGATGATGATATCATGATAACTGGAAGCTGTAAGAGTGAATCACAAAAATTAATCTGCTGCTTAAATCTAAGCTTTTAATTAAGGACTTGGATTTATTGGAATATTTTCTTGGTATAGAGGTTATTAAGTCTGGAAAATAGATTTATTTGTCACAAAGGAAGTACTTTATTGACTTGCTTGCTAAATATAGTCTCTTAGGATGTAAACCTGTTAATGTGCCAATTGAACAAAATTATGTTGTTATGAATTTTTGCAATAAAGACAGTTCATATTTAACAAATATAACTAGTTATAAAATATGAATAGGAAAGTTGACATATCTATCTCATACTAGACCTGACATTGCTTATTATGTGCATTTTTAGTCAATATATCCAAAGACTTCTTATTTTAACATTGCTTTAAGGTTGCTTCGTTATTTGAAAAATCTTTAGGAAAGGGGATATTTTTTACTAAAAGTTAGTCATTTACATTAATCGCATATGCGTATTCTGATTGGGCAAAGTGCCTTGAGTCACGAAGGTCTGTTACAGGGTTTTGTGTTTTTTTTTTTTGGGAAATTCATTAATTTCCAGGAAAAGCAAAATATAGTCTATTGTCTCGAGATCAACATCTAAAGTTGAATACCGTGCTATGTGTGTGGCAACCTGTGAGGTTATTTGGCTTATTAATCTGCTAAAAGAACTGCATGTGGTTGTAACTTTACCTGTTCCTTTGTTTTGTGATAATATGGCAGCTATTTCTATAGCTGCAAATCCTATGTTTTATGACAGGATGAAACATTTTGAGATTGATCTGTTCTTCTTAAGAGAAAAGATTTCTAGTGGTGTAGGTAGCAGCTGATTCAAAAAATCAGTTGGCGGATTTTTTACAAAGGGGTTGCATGTTTGTCATTATGGGAAAATGTGTGAGTTACTACATATGTCCGATGTGTTTGGCATTTGAATTGAGGGGGGCTGTTGAAAGGTGTGGTTTCTAACCATTTATATTTTCTTTTCAATTAATATGCAAACATATTTATAATTGTGCTAATATAATGTTTACTTTATTTGGTCATGTATCTCCTAGAGAATGGTTCTCGACTACAACAATGGTTCTAGGCTGAGGCTAATTGGGCTAGATACTTGAAGATGGGCTAATGCTTGGATCCGGAGCTCCTGATACAAGTGTAGCTGGCCTATTTCATCATTGAAAGAGACGCGTGTCATGAATGGCAAATGGAGTGTCCATTTCACAACTGGATACCTTTTCAAGGTGCAGCTGATGTTAGGGTTTCATTAGAGAGAGCATTTAGATAATTTTCACATGCCACTTTCTCTCCCGTTCGTCTGTATCTTCCTGCTACTAGGGTTTCATCATTTCGATGAAATTAGAGTATTTTTGCAGTGTGTTGAAAGTCTTTTATCTGTATTGAGTTCATTGTATCATTGGATTTATAGAGCTTGTAGTTGAGTTTTGTTGCTTCTGTTAAGAGCTTAAATCAGGGTTTGCATAAACTATTTCTACAATAATAGTTGCTCGTATCATGTTTTTGGCAATATCACTATCAAACAGCTATGTTAGTTTCTTTCTGAAATAGAGAAAAATCAGAGAGATGATTTGGGAGATCAACCATGGCATCTTAAAAAAGAAATTGGATTATTCTACCATGGTGGCTTCAAAAATATTTGAGAAGCTACTATAAAAATTGATTACTCAAAAAGGTTGCTAAGCAAAAGCTTCTAACTTTCTCTTAAACATCAATCAAGGATGGAGAACATGATGACGGCAAGCCAAAACCATCATGTTAAGAGTAGTTTACGCCTTAAGATGAGCAACAATGAAAAAAGGAACATGGTGGTGGTACAGGTTTGTGTATATAATTGTTATGAGCATTTATTATAATTACTAGGTTAGAAACCAAGGTATTACACGGGTTGAATAAATCGATTTTTTTGTAAACCAAGAGTTTCTATAAAGATTTGTATGTTAGATGTCATCGGCCATTAGTGAAATAAGAAATAATGAATATTTAAGAATTATAAATAACAAATAATGATGATTTAAAAATTATAAACTAATACTTTAAAATAATATATAACTGAAATCTTCTTATGATTTAGTAAGGTTTAATATAATATTAGAAAAAGTTATAGATATTTAGTTAAAATTTGTCATTTCCTCTTTCTCTGCTTCAACATCCACCTTCTTCGTTTCTACTTGCACAACTTTCCTTACGACCACATAATTCACCTCCTCAGCTTTCACTTCACTCTCCACCTTCTTCACATTTGCTTGCTCAACTTACTCCTCAACATCCACCTGCTCTTTCACACTCTTAACCTTTTCAGCTTCAACATCCATAACCTTCTCAACCTCCGCCTTCTCTTTCTATTCACCATTTCTACAGTTTAGAAGCATTTTTTGTAACTATAGATTAAATTCTATGTATCGGTGTACGTGGCTAGTACGCATGAGGGTGTTCCTGAGTACTTAGCCCGCACAACAGTTTGGTCCTGCGTACTTAATAAGTACGCAAGGCTTTTGCCTTGTGTACTTGTCAAGTACGCATGACCAAACCCTGCGTACTTAGACAAGTACGCAGGTAGTGTTCCTTCCCCTATAAATATGAGATGATGGCCTCATTTGTAGGTGGAACTTCTGGAACAAGGTCGAGAGGTGTCCGGGGCGGGACGAGCTCTCCCGACCCATGGACCGTGAGCTTAGATGAGATATGTGTGCTCCTTCGGTATGTAGTCTGTAATACAGGATGACTTCTATGTTATGGATTACGTATCGTTTCATTATCTTTTGTTTTTGTTCGTGTTTCTCTGTCTCATTTCTTTGTTCCCACACAAATCACAGAACAGGTCCGTGTTATCTCCGCTGTGCGACGAGGCTCGCAGGACCTACATCAGTCTCTTCTTTCTCAACCATAATCTCTTCTTTCTACTTATCCTCCACTAGAACTGGAAAGTCAACAATGTGAGTCATCAAAGCCTGATTCGTCTCCCTTTAACATCCTCCATTTCTGCACTCCAATCAAAATCCTCATCCGCTTGAATAACCAAGGCAGTTGGTGCATTCTTTGAAGCTTCAGGAGCATTAGTAATCTGAACAATATGAGAGTTGGTGTTGCCAGCGTTGTTGTTCTTTGGAGCTGTGCACTCTCTTGCAAAGTGTCCCAACTGATTGCAGTTAAAGCATCTCAGGTTGGACTTGTCAAAACCTATCTTTCTAGCTCGGTTCAGTTTGTTTCTCCTTGTTTGCTGTAAATACTTCTTTTTCCTTAAAGTCAATATGGTCATCGGCCATTGAATATCCATCTCTTCCAGATCATAAGGATCAATATGTTCGAGATCTTCGGAACTAAAGCTCTCTGGATTCAGGTTGCCAGCAACTAGTGCTTCATAGCTTGACAGGAAAGAAGTAAACAGTGCTAGGTACTTAGGAGATATCCGAGGAACATTTGGACTAGCAGATTATGGTGCAGACACCGATGTAGTATTGACAAAACTACCAAACTCCTGAGTTCAAACTACTTTTGCTTGAGTAGTATCACTGACATTAATAGGAGTTAGTGAAGAAACAACTGGTGTGACGAAAGCAGCATTGCTTAGAACGAATGAGCTAGATCCAATTCTAGAATAAGACAACTGGTTCATTACATGCTTCTTAGCTTCAAGCTCAAACGATTCCAAATTCCCAATCAACTGTGCCAAAGTCATTTCCTTGATGTTGAATGTTCTCTTGATAATCATGCACTTAATGCTCCATGTTATAGGAAAAGAATCTAGTAACTTCTTGACCAAAGCATAATTGTTCAAAGCCATCTTCTTCAGTTTACTGACCATAGTTGTAAACCTCTCAATGTGGTCAAATAGGCTTTCTCTCGTGATACTCCCAAACATATTATATTGTTTATGTATTATGTCTTGGCGACTCTCCTTTACGTCTGTATTTCCTTCATAACGTTCACATAAGGCATCCCACAATGATTGAGCAATTTTGTAATCCTCAAACATGTTGTTAATATCAGTGGGTAGTGCCACTGTGATAGCACAATATGCTTTGAAGTCTGTATCAAGCATCTTTCTGTCATTCTTTGAGTATGTACTAGGATCAGTATTGGGAACAACTCTATCAGGACCGGTCATCATAGACATGTGCGGGCCTTTGATGATAGAATTCCATAGGTTATAATCAATGTAATAGAAAAATGATTTCTTCCGGTTCTTCCAATTCGGAAAATTTGCAACTGACTGAAGCTTCGGAGGACGGTTGCCATTTCCAGTCTCACTGTCAAAGTTAAGAGCCATATCGAAGAAATAACGGTCACGACGTTAAACACAAAGAAAAATGGCACAGACTTAACTTTCCCAAAACTTTCGCCTAAACTTCCGTCTGAAATTTCATCTGGCACAGAAACTTTCGTCAAGTAGAACATTCGTTGTAGAAACTTTCTCCAAAAGTTTCGTCCAAAAGTATGAACTTTCGTCGGAGAATAACTTTCTTCCGGACGAAAGTTTCATCCGAAAGTTGTATCTTTCGTCCGAAAGTTTTACACCCAAAGCACAAACTTGATAACTTTTATGTAATGATGTGTATTAAATGGCTAGACACGTTAATATACTAATATGATGAATGTTAAAAGGTTGTATTTGTGACAAATGGATGTTAAACAACTACTCATGTAGACGGACGGCTATACAGCTACGTACGTAGATGGATGGGAAACAGCTGTTCTTACAGACGGATGTTAAACAACTGCTAATGCAGACGGAATTTAAACGGCTACTTATGTAGAAGGATGTTAAATGGTTTTCTTTGTGAAAAACGGATGGAAAACAGCTACTCATGTAGACGAATGACTATACGGCTACTTACGTAGATGGATGGGAAACGACTGTTCTTACAGACTGATGTTAAACAACTGCTCATGCAGAAGGATATTAAACGAATACTTATGTAGACAGATGTTAAACGGTTGCTAATGCAGACGGATGTTAAACGGTTACTCATGTAGACGGATGTTAAAAGGTTGTCTTTGTGACAAACGGATGGAAAACAGGTGCTTAAGTGGACGGATGGAAAACGGGTGCTTAGGCGGACGAATGACTATATGGCTACTTATGTAGACGGATGGGAAACGGTTGTCCTTGTGACAAACAGATGAAAATAGATGATCATCTTTATGTGTTTAAAATTTATGATATGGTGTATGATTATGAAACTATGAGTCTATATGACTATGTGTTATGTGAATGATGTTATGCCTGATTGCTTAACTAGAACTCACCAGCATTAGCTAACTTTTTAGTATGCACTTCTGGTTAATTGTAGATTGAATGGGACTGTTATTGGGACTGAATGGACCCGGATTATGAAGGCTACCTGACCCAAGACTAACATTCCTTTTCTATGATTTAAATTTAAGGACAATGTTATGATGTTTTAAATTTTGCAAGACCTATTAATGTACTGAATGATGTTTCCGCTGCCAACGTTTTATGTTATTCAGTTATTAAACTATATTGTGAATGATTAAATGCAACGCGTGAGGTCTCCCGGGAAATGGGGCCTTACACCCAATTTCCTCATACTTACTTATTCTTGCAATGGAAGCATTGGATGTCCTAACGAAGAAAGCTTGTTGCTTGGAGATTTTTCTCGGGATAAAGAGTCTGAACAACTGGCCAATCTTATCCTATCTTTTCTTTGCCGATGATGCCATATTCGTTGGTGAGTGGTCTTTGACTAACTCAAAACACTTAGCAAGACTTCTCTGTTGCTTCCGGCTTAAAGGCAAGAAATTCTAAAAGTCGTTTCCTGGGCTTGGTGTTGACTCGGCTAGTTTAGCCGATTCTATGGAAGCTCTTCATTGCCAACCGGGCAAGTTGCCCTTCATGTATCTTGGGCTTCCTGATGGATCAAACATAAACCATATAAATAATTGAAAGCATGTTGTTGATATATTTTAATCTTAACTCTCTTCTTGGAAAGCTAAAATTCTATCTTTTGGGGGGCGCATAACACTTATTAAATCGGTGTAAACTAGTCTCCCATTGTATTTCTTCTCTCTCAACAAGGCTCCTATTCATCTGATCAACAAACTGAAGAGAATTAGAAGATGTTTCTTATGATGTGGGAGTGATACGTTAAAGAAAATTCATTGGTCTAGTTGGAACTCGATTATAACATCTAAAAAGAGAGGTGGGTTGGGTATTAGTTCTCTTGGAGCATCTAATCTTGCTCTTTTATCTAAAAGATGGTGGAAGACAACAGAATAAACCATACAAGTTGTGGTTTAAAATAATTTTGGCCATTCACCATAACACAAGAATAGTTCACTATCTTCCCCTTCAATCAAGTATTTCAGGTGTATGGAAAAATGTTTGCTTTATTGATAGTGATTTGGAAGGAATGTCTTCAAATCTTGACTATCTCACTAACGGTTCTACTTTTGCTACCTCCACCATTCGGTATGTCATCAAGGATGTTATGGTTCCTCCCAATGGGTCTTCTTTCGTTTAGAATAATTTTGTTCACATCAAAGTTAACTTTTTTTTCATGGAGGGTTCTCCTTGATAAAATTCTAACTAAGGACTCCTTGGCGAAAAGAGGGAACACTTTGAACTCTCTTCTAATGCTCTGTATGCGGCTCCCAATACGAATTGGCTCAATATCTTCTTATCAATTGTGACATCACAAGCATGGTTTGGTCTCAATTACATTACTAGTGTAAACTTCCGATGGTTGCTACATCAACAATTTCTCGCACTCTCGATCCAGTTTTTTTCAAATCCTATTCTCAATCAATGACTGAAATTCTATATGCTCTCTGTCATATTGTCTTATAGTGTCTTTGACGATCGAGAAATGACTTCATCATCAACGGCAAACCCATTTCTCAACACAAGATTGTGTATGAAATCAATTTCTTGGGTTTTCTTTGGATCATCAACTGTGGGAAGTTTTTTAGTATTGATTGGAGCGCTTGGTATACTTTCAATTTTGTGATTTAACTTATAATTGGAGTTGGTATTTCTTTTGTCTACCTTCTTCCTAGAATGGTGATTTGTAATATTTCATCGCCATTAAAAAAAATTACATCAAACTAAATGTTAGATGGCATTGTCCACTTGCTAATTAGTTTAAATATAATATTTTTTTAATTAACTATTTTATGGGTTAACGCATGTTATCACTAACGCTATGTTTAATGAAACCATTAAAAAGTGAAAAACGTCCCGCCATGTCATCTCCACTTCAGTAGAAGGTAATCACTAAACCAAAACACTAAGGTGATATTGTTTCACTATCGCCATTAATTTAAAAATTAATTTTTTTATTTAAACCATTAAAACCGAATTTGATTGGTTGGAAATATCTCACCCGCGCCCCATGGGCCAGGTGCATTTGTACAATATCTAAAATTATTTTCTTGTCATTTAACAACATGCATTCATTCTTCAGATTAGTGGCGACCTTTTGATAAAACAAGTAAATCTCTATCTTTGTGCCATCAAATTTTAAGGGCCTCAATTTTTATTTTTTTAATATAAAAACTTCTATTAATTTATTTAAAACTGATTATTTTTATATATTGTAGATCAAGCTATTTTTTCAACAAAAAAATAGATTTGATCAATTTAAAAAGTTTGAAATTATTTTTGGTTTTCTATTTAGTTTAAAGAAATTAAAATCATTCAATGATAACATTTTAAAACAACACTGTATTGATTTTGAAAAATCTTTAAAACATGATACTAACTTAGATATCGATTGTCTAGATTTATTTCAAGCTAACAATTTTAAGAAATTTTATATATTTACAATGCGGCACACTTATAATATACTTTATCATATTAAAAAGTTCAATTCTTTTCCAAATGTTTATATTGCCTATATAGTTATGTTAACTATTCATGTAACAGTTGATTCCGCAGAAACAAGCTTTTCCAAATTAAAATTGTTAAAAAATTATTTAAGATCTATGTCACAAGAACGATTAAATGAATTAGTTATGTTGTCAATTGAAAAGGAATTCTTAGAAGAATTTGATTTGGAAAATTTTATTAAAGAGTTTGCTTCTAAAAAAGCTAGAAAACTAAACTTAATCTAAACATTTTATACAAGTACAAATTATTAAAAAAAACGAAAACAAAATTTAACCCCGCCAAATATAAATTTTTTAGTTTATTATTGTCAGTCTCAAACCCGGATAAAATAGGAAGGTTTATGACATGACCTTTGTTGAAATGGGCCTCTAATTTTTAGTTCGTTTTATGCTACCAATATGATTGAGCCGGATATGCGTAGTACCGCAAGTGGAGTTAAAATGAAGCTCCTCTTAAGATCAAGAGTTCGATCCCCATCATATGAGAATTTGTGTAAATTAATTGTGGTGTAGAGTAGGTGACGTTTAAATAAAATAAAAAAAATAATCACATCCAACTAACTGATAATAAACATGGTACTTTTATTTTTTTTAATTTTTACGCTAAATCTTTTATAAATAAAGTTTCACACTTATTTCTTCGTTTTGATGATTGGGAAAAAAAATTATTACATTAAACTAAAATCGGTTATTACTATAAAAGAACTTAGAATTTTATTTTTGTTTTTTCGAAACCAGTTATATATTAATTTTTACATATTTTGAATTTTATTTTCTGTACTTAGTATATATATTTTTATACCTATAAAATATATTAATAAAGACTTAAGAATTTTATATATTGATATTTTTTACCCCGTGTATAATACATGAGTTCTAAGCTAGTAATTTAATAAATACGAACTATATATGAAATCAAGAATATTTTTAGAAAATAAATGTTCACTAAAATTCAAAAGATTTTCACCGACGGATTTATCCACCAGTGAAAGGCGTCGGTGAAGTTTCTTGAGAAACCAGACATGGGTAAATACTTCACTGACGAAAAAGACGACTGATATTGCTGACGGATCACTGATGATCGAAAAATTCACTAATGGATCACCTACAGCTAATTTAGCGATAGATCACCGATAGTTGTTTAATCGACAGATCATCCTTATATCTTTAACCAACGGATCATCGACGTTACAATTTTCATTTGTTGTTTATTTAATTGGCAATCACTTTTCTTCTTCATCATCATCAAAATTGTGATTTCATCATTTATTCAATGATGAATTTAATGGATCAACTAATTCCTATTCATTTTCTTTTTAGTAACCATTTTTTATTTATATATTTGGATTATTCTTTATCCTATAATTCCATTAATTAATTTAAATATCCGAAAAGAATTTCACTAATAGGATATTTGTGAAGATTTTTTTTCCTTAAATAAGAAGAAAATAAAATTAGTTAAGATGCCAAATATAACATTTTGTTGGAATTTCAAGAAATGCCAACTTTTTTGAAATACTCTACACTTCTAAAGAATCAAATTTATAATTTATAGAAATTGCTTCAAGTAACTGGAAATGTTAATTACAATATTGTCCAATAGAAAGTTACTCTATACACTCAAACCCTAGTTCTAACTTTTCAAAGCTTATATGGTTATTTTAATATATTGACTCTATTGGTGGTAGGCATATCTTATTTTCTAAAGATGCTCTTGTTGACTCTAAAAGATTTTCATGATATTAATCAATTAAAATAATATAAAAGAAGTACGATCATTGTTTATGCACAACTCAAGAGTGTTGGTGTATTATCATTTGTGATATGTCATTTGGCATTACGTTTGTGGTTGTAACCACAAGTGGAATAGGAAAGTTACAAAATGTAAACATACATGAAAGGGTTAATTATATTAACGTGCAATAAACTCTATCTTATGTAATACGTTTCAAATTTTATTATATAATATCAAACATTTTTTTTTTATCATTTTAGGTACATCAAGTCATTAATTTTTATTTATTTATTATTATTACTCATCACGCTCTTTATGTTTAACCTCTCATCGTCTTCGACAAACATGCTTCTATAGTTTAAATACTTGTTCGAACATCAACCCATCGTTGATCAAATACAACCACCACTATCAGCACGATCAACATCCATCAATGCACATCGTCAAGACAACTTCGACACCCAACACTAGCAACGATGACACAGCCATCATTCAAACCCATAAATGTATATGCACAAACCACTCACACTCTAATTAAAACCCACAACCTAAAAAAAATTCCCAATTGATGGGTAGAGTGGGACGATCCGGTGGTAAGGCATGTAATTCCCGAAGTAGATGAGTGATCCAAACAGTTTCTGCAGCGGTATTTGCCATGGCTCGATATTCGGATTCACAACTGAAGCGTGAGACGGTTGTTTCTTTGCACTCCATGAGATAAGATTGCCACAACGGAAAATAAAATAGCCATATGTATAGCCACGAGTTTCAAGACATCTGGCCCAATCCGCATCAGAATAACCAATTAAAGAGTTTTTGTGGGGCCGACTGAAGGTTAAACCAAACGCAATAGTGCCCTTTAATTACCGAAAAATTCTTTTGACAGACTGAAAATGATCAGTTGTTAGAGTCTGTAAGAATTGTTTGACTTGATTGACTGCAAAGGATAAGAATTGTCTGACTGCAAAGGATAGATCAGGCATCGTGATTGTCAGGTACTGAAGGGCCTCAACCATAGAACGATAATGAGTCGGATCATGGTAGGGCGTTTCATCTGTGGTGAATGACGCATGAGGAGGAAGAGTGGAACTAACTGGTTTGGAGTCATATAAGCGGACCCGCATGAGAATATCAGTAGCATATTTCGATTGACTTAGGAACAACCCATTGTCAGTGTAAGCCACTTCGAGCCCTAAGAAATAGTTGAGATCCCCAAGATCCTTTATGGCAAATTCATGATTGAGATGGGAAATAAATGTTGTGATCGTGTGTTCGTTATTCCCGATAAGAATTAGATCTTCAACGTAAACGAGGAGATACATAGTGCACGAATCTCGAGTGTAAACAAAAAGAGAAGTGTTGGATTTACTACATGAGAAACCATAAGCAATAAGAAAATTACTTAGACGTTGAAACCATGCACGGGGTTCTTGTTTTAAGCGGTATAATGCCTTTGATAATTTGCATACGTGACCTGGAAATTGAGGACCGGTAAAGCCCGATGGTTGTTCCATAAACACAGTTTCTATTAACATGCCATTTAGAAAGGCATTTTTAACATCAAGTTGATGTAATGACCATTTATTCAGAAAGGCCAACGAAAGAACTATTCAAACGGTAGAAGCCATTACTACGTGACTAAAGCTGGTGTGAAAGTAATCAAGTCCTGGAATTTGAGTGAAGCCTAGAGCGATAAGACGAGCCTTATACCGCTCAACCGACCCATCGAGGTGATATTTTATACGATAAACTCATTTTGATCCGACAGTGTTGGTACCGGAAGGTCGTGGTGCCAAGGTCTATGTATTATTTTACGTAAGGCTTCCATTTGTTCATGCATGGCGACCATCCATTGAGAATTTTTAGCGCCCGTTTTATAGCCTTTTGGATATGTTGTAGTTAATAGAGCAACATGAAGAGAGTGAGAGATAAGAGTTGCTAGATCAGCTTTCTGTTTTGGTTTGAAGATGCTTGCTTTTGCTCTTGTCACCATTGGATGAACGTATGGAAGATGAAGAATCGGTTGTAGCTGGAATCTGACTTTGGTCAGCAGCAGATGAATGTTCATTTGAATGGGTGACTTTTACAGCTGTTGAGGGGTTAGTGACATGCTTAGTTTCAGAGTGATGATGGATCAGGTTGGTTTTGCATAGGCATAGATGGGCTGAAAGTTAGGGTATCCTGATCTGGGCCGATAGAGTGGATGGGCTTGCATAAGATGCAAGATTTAAGATTAGTGGGCTGCCAGTAGGTTTTTGGTGTAGGAGGTTGAGCGACAACAGGTGCAGTTTCAAGTGTGTCATCCAAAAAATTGCTAAGCTCCAATTTTGTGAAATCATGTGATTTTGAGGAGCCAATAAAAGGAAACATTGTTTCATTAAAACGATCATGACGAGTAATGTATACCCGAGAAGTGACTGGATATAGACACCGATAACCTTTGTATTGCGAGGTGTATCCAATGAAAACACACCGGATGCTCTTGGTGCTAGTATATGAGGAGAATAGTCTCATAAGTACGAAAAAACTTGGCACCCACGAATATGAAAATGTCCATATTGAGGAGCTCGAGAATATAGTAATTCAAAAGGAGATTTTTGCTCTAATAACTTTATAGGCAAGCAGTTAATTATAAAGACCGTTGTAGAGCAGGTATCTGTCCAATAACATGTAGGCATATGAGCATTGAATAACATGGCTAGGCCCGTTACCACAATATGTCAATGTTTTCGCTTCGCTCTCCGATTTTGTTGCGGTGTGTAAGGGCACGATAGCCTATGAAATGTACCATTATGCATAAAGATTTTTCTAACCATATTGTTTATGAACTCGGTTCCATCGTCACTTTGAAAAACTTTTATTTTTCTTGAAAACAGTGTGTCTAAACCATATTTATAAAAACGGGTAGAACCGAGTAGAAACTTGTTTTTGTTTTTAGCGGGTAAAACCACGTGAACCTGGAATAATCATCAACAAAAACAACATAGTACCGATAACCATTCGTAGAACAAATAGGGGATGGACCCCATAAATCACAATGTATCAAATCTAAGGGATGTGAAGAACGTTTTGAATTAATTTCAAATGGTAATCTTTGTACTTTAGAAACTTGACAAGAAGTGCAAATAGTGGGTTTAGGAAAAACTGAAGTAACCGACAAAACTCCTAGTTTGTTTAAAACAAAAATAACATCAAACGAAACATGACCTAAATCGTCATGCCAGAATTCATAAGAAGCACGTTTTGAAACACCACAATTTGCAACTAGGGCTTGAGGTCCTTCTGTAAGCACATAAAGCCCGTTTTCACACCGTCCTTGAGTAAGGACCTGTTTGGTTTTCCGATCCTGAATGGTAAAGAGAGGTTGAGAAAACAAGACATCAATCGGGTGGTCCATGGTTAGTTTGCTAATAGATAATAACTTTTTGGTTAGATTGGGGATGACTAACACATCACGTAATGAGATGTTATTGGATATTTTAGATGTACCCATATGCGTAATAGGTAGGGATTTAGCATTCCCAAAAATAACATGCATACTACATTGATATGGAGCTGATTTGTAGAGAGTTTCATGATCCGGATTCAAATGAGTCGTGGCTCCCGAATCGGCATGCCAATCTGGAATATCACTAGTAACATGGCATTGTTCATGGAAGGCCTTTTCTAAGTTTTCATCAGTAGAGGGTGCATGGGTAGTAAAGATGTGGAGGTTTGGACAGGAGGAGGCATAATGGCCATTGTTTCTACAAAGTTAGCAGTGAAGAGGCCTTCTTCCTCGACTACGTCCCCTTCCAACATTATTAGCTCCACGAGTATTTTTACCATGATAGTTGGATTGGCCAAGTCAATGAGAAAAATTCTGATTTTGCTGAGCATGAAAGGCAATGGGAGGAGTATTGCTGCCATGAATGGATTTCAAGAATAACTTATGGCTCTCTTCTTGAAAGAGTAAATCATGGAAGGCGGGTACGGTTTTGGCTGCCCGACTAGAAGTGGAGAATGTCTCGAAGGATGGGTAGAGACCATAAAGGAGCCAATGAAGCTTGTCAATGTCGACAATCAGTTGACCGATTGTGGCTAACCAGTCACATATGCCTTTTGAATCATCGACCATAATAAGTGACTGAGGATGTGTCTTTGGTGGTTTGTCGAAGAAGGTCTCGCAAGGAATGCACACGCTCAACAAAGGTGTTTCTATAAGCTATTTCAAGTGCAAGCCAGATCTGGCGAGCACCGGTGAGACCAAGGACCACTGCGACGGCTTCTTCGGTAAGGGAGGAGAGCAAGAGAATGACAACACGTTGGTTGGATTCAGTCCATGAAACAAGGGATGGGTTCAACACAGGTTTGTTGTCGATGAGGATGGTAGCCGGCGAATGTGGAGATGAACCATCAATGTGCCCTAATAATTTCTAATAAGTAAAGAGGGGAAGCATGTGATTACGCCAAAGAAGATAATTTGTAGAGGATAGCTTGATTGTAAGCATATGCAAGATGGTGTTCATGGGAGGAGGAGGAGGAGAAGAAGAAGAAGAAGAATGTAACATCCCAAAAATAATAATAATAATAATAGAAAATAAAGCTTAGGAACGAAGATCAGGAAATAACGAAGAAAACATATCGGCCTCATGGGCTTGGATCGTGAGCCGGGTAAGGGAGGCGCAAGGGGAAGAGTAAAAGCCTTCCTTCTCCCTTGTCACTCCACTCCATCATCTTCACCTTAAACCTAGAGAGAGAGTAGAGAGAGAGCTTCAAGGATCCACACCCGAGGCCTTTGAGTTGCTCTAGATCATTGCTCGAACATCCCCGAGGATTGGAGAAGAAGGAATCTAACGATATCAGGTAACAACTCGTTCTCAGAATCGATTTCTAGATTTAAAGTGGGTTTTTAGGGTTTTATAAAAGTCGGGATTTTTACGATGGAATTGGACTAGAAAGCATGTATTTAGCTTCATGGAAGCTAGATACAAGTTTTCGACGTAAAAAGATTGAATCTTGGATCAAAAATGAAGAAATCAGCCAAGAACATATAAATCGTCCGAAAACTCCATGAATGGTCTGAAAACTCTGATACGTCCGAAAAGTATTTCGGACGAAATATTTTCATCGGAAAGTATTTCGGACATTATAGATTTTGGACAGAACATTTCGGTCGAAAAGTATTTCGGACAAGACATTTTGGTCGAAATGTATTTTGGACAGAAAATGATTTCGGACATATGTTTTCGAACGAAAAATCCATGTAATAGAAAATAGTTTTAACACAAAATTTTTCGGTCAAAATAGCTTTCGGTCGAAAAATATTTCGACCGAAATAGATTTCGGTCGAACAAGATTTTGGACAAATTGTTTTCGAATGAAACATATAGGTTGTAACCTTGTTCTATTTGTGACCCTTGACAGATTTGTTATCATCCCACCTAGCTCAAAGTTTCGTTGCTAAGTGAGATAAACCCTATAGAGGTCATGTGAGTTATTATTGCCCTTTTTCCTAACAGTTTTGGGTTGGCATGCATACCCTTAAAGAGATAGTTTTCAAAGTAAAGAATATTTTATAAGAATTATATATGTTTTTATAAAATGAAAGAGAAATAGTTAAAGAGTATAGTATTACCTTTTAAACCAGTTTTGAAAGATAATAAAGATCTAAAGTAAAGAATGATAAAGGAGTTGTACTTCGTACATCTCGACAGTGACAGTGACAAATGACATGTTAAATGGTTATGTGTTAATATGTGCTATTTGTCTATTTGAAAGTTATGTGATTACAATTACTTTTGTGTAATAGTGTAATTGCATTTGCATAGTAGTTCATAATAGAAAGTCCTACAGGCATGCTAAAGTAGAAGTCTCACCCTGAGGTGTGAGCAATGCTAAAGGTGTCTTACACTTCGGTGTAAGCGAGAAATTCCTACCCTGAGGTGTAGGCAATGCTAAAGGAGTCTTGCACTTAAGTGAAAGCGAGAAAGAAAGTCTCACCCTGAGGTATGGGCAGCGCTAAAGTAAAAGTCTTACCCTGAGGTGTAAGCGAGAAAGGGATCTGGTCTTCGGGCCATGATCCATATGTGATAGTTAAAGTATGTCAAAGTCACTTGTCCTGTATAAGTGAATCGATACACAGACAGAGTATAGGAGGACACCCTAGTGGGTTTCCTTAAAGTTGGAGTTTTATGAAAGACAGTAACGTAACAGTTTTATAATTGTAACGTTGTAAAGTTTTAATGTAAAGTTAAAGTGTTCTAAAGATAAAGAATGAAAAACTTTTTTGTTTTTAAAACTAAGCTACCAAAGAGAAAGTTTTCAGTTAAAAGTAAAGATAGAACTCACCAGCGTTAGCTGAATTTTAGTATGAATGATAGATAGAAAAGGTAAAGCGAAAGAAAAGTGAAAGAGCCATGATGGCTGGATAGCATGGACATCGGGTTCCATTACCGATAGTTTATGTTTTAGACAATGAGTTACATTATTGTTTGGTGAATGTTTTAATTTAAAGACCTACGCTGTAATAGATTCTGATTTCTGGTTTAGGAACTATGATTATTATGTTCTGTGCCAACTATGAAATGTACCCGGTTTGGGACGTGTCAAGTTGGTATCAGAGCCATAGTTTGAGAGATTCAGAAATTTACGATAATGTCTGAACTTAAACTGAGAATGGGACAAAGGAAAAGAGGAAAGGAATGTCAGTCAGAGCAGCCCGTTCATGGAAAGATAGTAGACAGAAGGTAGTCAACGTCCTAATATAGAGCATAGACAATAATGTCTTAGTACAGATAGTTGATGGTAAATGCTTTAGCATAAATAGTACATAGTACGTGCCTTAGCATAGAGAGTAGACAATATGTGCCTTATAGTAGAAACTCTGAACATGGAATGCAAATGTTACTCTGACAGGAGATGTTTAGAACCCGAGTAGTAAAGTAAATTAGTAATTTCATACCGGTCTCTGTAATTAGTAATTTACATTACTCGAGGTGTGATGTAAGGATAAATAACCCTGGTTTATGTGTCTTATTGTATTCGTTTTAGTTGTTTTAGTTTGTACCTTTGTTTGGTTTTACGTGTGTTTGGGGTTGTGTGTCCTCCCAGGTTTATGTGCTAAATGAGCAGAAAACGGAAGCAAATCAGTTGGATGCGAAGCTTGGAAAAGTCAAAGTAAAAAAGTCAAAGTTCCCTGGATTTTCTGGTCTTCATGGTACGCGAAGACCTGGGGAAGATTCTTCGCGGTACGCGAAGAAAGGAAAAATGCGCCCGACTCTTTTGTCCTTCGCCAAGTACATTTCGCGACACGCAAAGATCCAAAGTTACGGGAAAATTAACCTAATTTAGGTTTTAATCCTTCTCAGCCCCCATTATCCTTCTACTCTAGATTCCAGCCGTTCCAGAGCTTCAAGAGGGCGATTCCCACTGATCTTAGGTCGATTGTTCTTAAAGTTTGATGATTTTAAGTTCCACTACATTAGTTTTAATTGTTGTGGTGAGTATGAGTAGCTAAATCACCCGTGGTCTTCTCCGGGTGTAGGGTTTTGCGTTTACACTTGTATTTTCTGGAATACTTGGTCTTGGTTTGTAGTTTGACTCGAATCTTAAGCCATATGATTACATTTATTGAGTGAATGCTTTAAAATGTTTGTGTTGATTTAGAAATGTTGATTCAAGTCTCATCAGCCTTAGGTTTATTCACATCAGGGGCATCGTGAGATTTGAGTGTCAACTGGTTAATATAAACTGATTACACATGAATAGGCTTTCTTTACAGCTCGTTCTAATATTGTCACTGAATTTAATTGAACCATGTGCGATTATGTCTATGTGATTGCTTGCTAAGTAGACTAGGAATAACTTGTGTTTGCAAACCTGAACCTCGGAGAGGATTTCCTTTCTCATTATTGTTTAAACCCAATCCAAATCAGTATTTACTATTTTCTGTCTTTCAATATTTGTAACAAAGTGACACTTTTCACAAACTCCTCGTGGATACAATACTCTACTTACCCTTACTAGTTAAGGTGTTTAAGGATTGTTTTTGACCGACCAAACGACATCAATCAAAATGGCGCCGCTACCGGGGAGTTAGTGCGCAAGGTGTTAATTTGTTTTTTTGCTACAAATCAAAAATATCAAAAATTTCTTGTTTTTAATTTCTTGTTATTTTTTGTTTTGCTCAGTATTATACAAGGGTTTCTTGTTTGTGTTGTGTAGGTGATTATGTAATTGCATGCATCATACAAGGCATTCAAGGAAATCCTCGCCATTGCTTTTTGATCCGGAAATTGAGAAGACTGCAAGAGAGAATAGAGTGTTTCACAGAACCATCAGGGTAGTAGCTTCTCCAACTCAAATGGAGAATAAACAGGATCCAGGAAAGCAATCTGATCTTCCTCCTGCAGGTCAGTTACCACCAGAACTGCAGCCCACTTCGGGTATGTTCTCACCATCTGTTCCTCCGCCTAGGACAGACGGAAACGTTAACCAGTCTACCAGCCAACTTCTAGCACTACTAACTTTTGGTTAACCACTACCACAAGTAAGCCAACCCTTTGACTTCAAACCAGAACCTCATTATTCTTCACCATATGTGAGGATATTGCCGGACAACATACCACCAACACCACAACCACCCGTGACTAAACCTTCTTTATTCCACTCAACCCCTCCACCGGGCTTTCATCCATACACTTCTGGTTTAGACTATGATGATGAAGCAGATGGTTTTGATGATGATTTTGGGGAATATGAGGATGGTAATGATGAGTCTGAAAGAAGAAATAATCAGCAGGGCAGGGTGCCAGTGTATAGAAAGCATGATACATGTGTTCGGTTTGAGGGGCATAATGAACAACAGTTTGATCAGAGGTTACCACAACACCCAATTCAACAAGACATTCCAGTACCAATCCCACAACAGCAGCAGCCTGTAAACAGGCAAAGGAGACCTGGTCCTAGGAATGCGGTTCCTCCCGTTGACAATCCGGGAGGCATTCCAAGGAGATATGACGGAGGACCTGTTAGGGGATTTAAAGCCACTTCCGTCATGCCATTGATTATGATGCTAGGCGCAATACCATTGGGGGAAAGGGGTTCACACCTAATGATCTGAAATTGGTGCCGTTCCAATTCACCTTAGAAGACAAAGCTCAACAATGGTTTCATTCTTTGCCGTCCACATATATCTATACTTGGGGGGATATCCAACAATAGTTCTTGGATGAGTTCTACACTAATTACAGGACTAATGATGCTAGGAAGAAGTTCAGAAATTTTCAGCAACAATCTGGAGAATTGTTCCATGAAGCCTTCCTTCGGTTCAAGATGCTAATAAAGAATTGCCCACACCATGGTTTGCAAATGTGGGAGATGTTGAATGCCTTTCATGAGGGCTTAGCTGCTGATGATGCCCGTGACCTAAACTCCATTTATAATGGTACATTTAGTACCAACTTTGAGGATGAAGACTGGGATTACATAGAGAAGATGGCCCGAACATCCAAAAGAAAAGCCCAATCTTCAAGACAGGCAAGACACTCGGTAGTGAGAGCAGTTGACAGTCCGAATTCTGAGGTAGATAGACTGGAAAAATTAGAGAAACAGGTAGCTAATTGGGGCACCGGGGGGCAACAATATGATGTATGTGACCGGTGTGGTGAATTGGGGCATACAGGTGCTACCTGCACCGGCACAGGAGGCAAGTTTGAGGATGTGAGCTACATTCAAGGGGGGTGGTAGGAACTATGTTATGAACTCCAAAACCTATCACCCAGGCCTTAGAATCCATCCCAATTTTCGTTATGGGAATGCCTCCAATCAAGCTAATCTAATTTTCAAGGATGTGGGCAAAGAAATCAGCAACCATTTCCACCACGGAATCAAAACTACAATCAAGGTAACTATTAAAAGGGGTACCAAAGGGGGAATGAGCACGGAGGATCATCTGGATCTTCTAACCAGTCTAGTGGAAATGGGATGATGGATCTTTTGAAGGCAATGCAACAAGAACTGCACAAAAAGAGCCAATCTGATGAAGTGCGTGATAAGTCAATCCAATTCTCGACTACTCACATGGGGCAGTTAGCCACGGATTTGGCTGATTTGAGGAAGAGCAATGGGAGACTCCCAAGTGATACAAAGATGAACCCGCAACATCTAGGGTCCAGTTCAAAGCATGCTCATGTCGGTGCGATAAGTATTCATCAGGACGAAGAATTAGGTGATTATGAAGATGAGAGTGAGAAAAGAGAACCCCTGATCCCGATTGAAGTTAGGGGAGTAGAGGTAAACCGGGCACTCCTAGACTATGGTGCAAGTCTCTACATCCTCCCGGGAAGTCTATATGATCAGGCAAACTTAGGCCCTATTGAGCAAGTTGACACTACCGTGGTGTTAGCTGATTTGACACGTAAACGTGCTCGGGGAATGATTAGAGGGGTAGCTATGAAGGTTGGGGAATTCTACTACCCAGAGGATTTCTTGGTGCTCGATTATGCACCTGGCATGAAGAAGGAACAATCAAGGGTGTTGCTCGGAAGATCATTCCCATCAACTGTCAATGCTCAGATCAACTGTAGAGATAACACAGTAAGCATGACCTTTGGAAACTGTGAGTGTAATTTAGACATGCTTACAAATTCTTTTACTTATTCTTATAAAGTTAACTTGTCTAAATTATGTGCTACTAACAAGTGTCCTTCTAGTCACATTGTAGACAGGGGCGACACCAAAGAGAAAGGTTGTGTGTTAGGCAGGTTAAAACTGAAGTATGAGCACAAGGTAGTAGATGCAGCACCACTCAAGTGTGGGGAGGCTGGAAGTAAAACAAAGAAGCCTCCCATGTGTGGAAAGCATACATATGAAGCTGATGAGTTTGTGAGAATGAAAGAAGCTTCAAAGTTGGTTGATGTAGACCATCGAAAGGAGTTTAAGATGGATGGGAATGAAAACTGTCAGGCAGGTAATGAGACTGGGGAAAGGGAAATCACTTTCCGCAAACCGTAAGTAGCATCAGGTACATCGCGTCTGGCTGAAGACCTTAAACTTAGAGCTCTTATGAGGAAACCTAAGTTTTACATTTGTCTAATTGTTAATTTTAGTTACATGAATGTTGTGGGTGTGTTCCCTAGAAACCCTCACGAGACCCAACTAGTCCTCTCAGGCTACTGAGAGGTTTAAAAGGCTTGATGCATACGCTAAATGCATTCGTGATTCCTTCGAAAGTGAGTTAGGAATTTATTGTGTTTTATTTTGTTTTGGATGCAATTGGCCAAGTGTGGGGACGTCTTGGAGGAAGCGTGGCTAATCTAAGTGCAATTGAGGGCAATGCACAAATTCCTGGGGGGTAGGGCACTGTTTGTAACTTATGTAAATTTGGTTGTTTTTCGGTATGTTTTTGTAGTTTTTTCTAAGTTTTGCAGGTTTTCATATCGATTTTGGCAAGAAAAATAATGAGAAACAAGGTTCTAGGTACGTATGAACATAATTTAGTGGTTGGAACGGGTTTTTGAAGAAGTTGGGAAAACCAAGTTTTAGAGGGCCAAAAATTTTCTAAGTATAAAAATGGTCGAAACTTTCTATTAACAAGGTGTCTTCGCGCCACACGAAGACCCCAGCTTAGTTCTTCGCGACACGCGAGGGAGCGAGTTGACCGGTCAGAATTTGGGGTCTTCGCGCCACGCGAAGATCCTGTCCCACTTCTTCGCGACAAGTGAAAAAACAATTAATTTTAATTTGAGTCGTGTCTAGTATGTAGAGTCTTTTCGTTTTGTTGAGTCTGCCTTTTTGAGTCAGTTGATGCTGTTGGTTGTCTAAGCTTCATTTTCAGGTTTAGATCACCTCATTCGTACTCAATCTCCATTCGGGCGGGGACGATTTAGCATTATACTTTCGTAACAGGAAACTCGACAGCGGATTTGTTTCAGGCCGCGAATGAAATGCTATACGGTCTGTGGAGTCTTCATCTTAACTCAGGGAAGTTCATTTTATCTTTTGTGCATTTTATTTTAGTTTTTAGTATTCGTCGCTCTTCCTACATTGGGGACAATGTATAGTTTAAGTGTGGGGAGGGATACTGTAGTCTAGTCTTTAATTGAGTCTGTATAGTCATAAAAATTTAAAAATCCATAAAAATTAAAAAAATTTCAAAAATGTCCTTGGATCAGAGTGTTGCGGCTATATGGGAAATGATAGGTAGAATTGGAACTCTGCTAGTGGAATTGAATTGAATAATAAACAATAGAAAGCGCGTCTGATTTGTAATGTTTTGGTAGGCCCAACCGACCTAAAGAGCTTAAACATCCTGATAGTGTTTCTAATTTAAAATGAATAATTAATTCAGGATGTTGTAGGTCCCTCGGGTGTCACGGATCGTCACATGCAAGTGCGTTGGCTAGTCGGACCGGGTGCGGAATACCGTGACTAGGTGGAGAATCAAACAACACAAAGTAAACCGACAAGAGAATCACTTTAAACTTTCGTCTATTATAAACACTTGAAGGTTACAGAGAGAAAATACGGAGTGCATAATGTCTGCGTACTTAACTTCTGTCAACCTATCGTATTTATACAAGATCTGATCTCTGCGCACTTAGCAAGTGCGCAGGGCAAATTGCTCATGCGTACTTAGCAAGTACGTAGAGTATTCTTGCGTACTTGCTAAGTACGCAGGAACTAATTCCTGCACACATACTAAGTGCGCAACACACTTAGAGAATTAAGCAACTATCAACATGCATTAGTAAATACAACTCAATAACTAATACATACAGATGCTTACAAACAAAGACAAATACATACAAAGAAAGTACATAAACTAAGACTCTATCCAGAGTGTTTGTCACACAAAAGTGCTTCAACAGATGTCTTGTGGGTTCTCATCTTAGGGGTGTCGGTAAGGTTGAAACTATCAATATAGGGTGATAGGTACCTCTATAAGCAAGCATTTATAAGTTTTTTGAAATCTCTTGGCACACTGCTTTCTTTTTATGAAAATAAATCCGAAAGTTGGTGGTGCCCACATTCCATAATCCATCATTTATGAGCCGAATTAATTGAATTGAGAGCTTGAGTTTCGCCTACGTGTTACCCTCCGGAATAGTTACTTGGATAAAACACCCATGGGGGAGACTTAAGTGATCAATATCTAGATGTCTAAGTTAGGTTTATGTGTTACCCTTCGGGATGGTGACTTGGAGGATACACCACTAAACCGAATCTTATGTATTTCATTGCTAAAAACTAAGCTTATGTGTCACACGTTGAGTTCCAGCTTGATTGAAACACCATTGGGTTAGGTTTATTCATATATGTTAATCAAAGCTCAAAACATTCATTCATCGATCCATAATTTCATCTGATTTTTAAAACTTATGAATTAGTGCTTATAGTGGTGGGAAAATCTATATGGTTTAGCCTGTGCCTAAACATGACTTTGAGATGGGAGCAAGCTGAGTCATAGCTTTCTGAGTGTGAGACCCATAGATAGACTGTTGCGTGGTAATGAATAGGATAGCAGATCACATAATTGGGGGCTCGATAGGTCGGTGGTTGGGTTTAATAGGATATAAATAACAATTATTACAGTTAACGCGTGATTATGTTTCAGTTTTTTAATGAACAAGAATGTGAGAGTAGGTTCCAATTATGATCCCATTGCATAATTATTTTTCGGGACACAAAAGTGTAAGTGTGGGATGTGATGTAAGGATAAATAACCCCAGTTTATGTGCCTTATTGTATTCGTTTTAGTTGTTTTAGTTTGTATCTTTGTTTGGTTTTACGTTTGTTTGTGGTTGCATATGCCTCCCAGGTTTATGTGCTAAATGAGCGGGAAACGAAAGCTATTCAGTTAGATGTGAAGCTTGGAAAAGTCAAAGTAAAAAAAAAGTTAGATTTCCCTGGATTTTCTGGTACGCGAATACCTAGGGAAGATTCTTCGCGGTACGCGAAGAAAGGAAAAATGAGCCCGACTCTTTTTTCCTTCGCGGTACGCGAAGGACCAGCTAAGTACATTTAGCGACACGCGAAGATCCAAAGTTACGGGAAAATTAACCTAATTTAGGTTTTAATCCTTCTCAGCCCCCATTATCCTTCTACTCTCGATTTAAGCCGTTCCAGAGCTTCAAGAGGGCGATTCCCACTGATCTTAGGTCGATTGTTCTGAAAGTTTGATGATTGTAAGTTCCATTACATTAGTTTTGATTATTGTGATGAGTATGAGTAGCTAAATCACTCGTGGTCTTCTCCGGGTGTAGGGTTTTGCGTTTACACTTGTATTTTCTGGAATACTTGGTCTTGGTTTGTAGTTTTGACTGGCATCTTAAGCCATATGAGTACATTTATTGATTGAACGCTTTAAAATGTTTTTTGTTGATTTTGAATTGTTGATTCAAGTCTCATCAGTCTTAGGTTTATTCACATCAGGGGCGTCGTGAGATTTGAGTGTCAATTGGTTAATATAAACTGATTACACATGAATAGGCTTTCTTTACAGCTCGTTCTAATATTGTCACTAAATTCAATTGAAACATGTGTGATTATGTCTATGTGATTGCTTGATAAGTAGACTAAACCTGAACCCTAGAGAGGATTGCCTTTCTCAATATTGTTTAATCCCAATCCAAATCAGTATTTACTATTTTCTGTTTTTCAATATTTGTAACAAAGTGACACTTTTCATAAACTTCTCGTGGATACGATACTCTACTTACCCTTACTAGTTAAGGTGTTTAAGGATTGTTTTTAACCGACCAAACGACATCGATCAAGGTGTTCTAAATTATTGCCTATCCTGATAACACGAGCGTTCTTTGTTCCCAGTTTACACTAATGGCTAGAAGAAAGAGAGGTGGTCGTACTGGTGGGCGTACAGGTGGTCGTACTAGTCGTCAAGGCCGGCCACCAGGTAACCGAACACGATTTGAGGAAAGTGAACACTCCAGCAACGAGACTGAATCGGTGCAAGTGGAGCATAATGACAGTGGGAACCATGTGTCGGTTCATAACGATGCTCGTAACGAGGACCTTGAGTTGGAACCGATTGTGAAAGAAGCTATCGTGACAGAGGTTACTTCAATCTTGAAGAAAGTTCTGACGGAAGAACTGGGCGTGGCCCTTAAAGAGTGTGGCATAAAGAGGAAAGAGGAAAGCAACAAGAGAATTGAAGTCACTGATAGTGACGATTCTAATTATGAGATGGCAACTCGAGGTTGCAATTATAAGTCCTTTCGGGGGTGTGACCCACCAAAGTATGACAGACAGAAAGATGTTGTTGCCACTTTCGAGTAGATAGATAGGATGAAAGGTGTGATCAACATTAGAGAGTGTCGTGATGACCAAGGGGTCAATTTTGCCGCTCACTCATTCACTAATGAGGCGTTGAGTTGGTGGATATCGATTGAGATAACCAAATCTTCTGCTGATATGAAAAAGCTGAAATGGGATGATATGAAAAAGCTGCTAATCACCAAGTTCTGCCCGCAGAACGAGATTGATAGGGTTGGGAGAGAGTTTCTGGGGCTCTGCACTGGTAATATGACTCATCGCCAGTACACCTCCAAATATCATGAGCTGGCTCAGTTGGTTCCACATCTGGTGGACACTGAGGAAAAGAGGATCAAGTATTTTATAAAGGGACTACCACAGAAGGTCCGTGTGCACGTGAAAGCTAATGCTCCTACAAGCTTTGAATCTATGGTATCACTTGCTGGGATAGTATATGATGACTTAGAATCAGCGGACCCATTGCCTACTGAGAAGAAAGTGACAAATGTCGTTAAATGGCCAACTAAAGAGTGGGCGGGACCGGAGACGAAGAAGCAAGGATTGAGGATGGGGTTGATTGTGCTAAGTGTGGCAAGAAGCACTCTGACGAGTGCCTAGTTAGTTTGAATATCTTCTATAGGTATAGAAAGACAGGACGCTACTCTTGAGAGTGTCCCGGGGCACAGTCTTGTTATAACTGTGGGACCCCTGGCCACATGGTCAAGGACTGTCGTAAACCCAAAGCTACTGGCACCGAGAAAGGAAAAGAAGCCGAAAAGCTAAAGTCAAGGACCCGAGCGTATGCGTTGACACAAGAGGAGGCTAGAGGTGATCCATATGTGGTGTCAGGTACGTCCATCATTGATCATACCTTTGTCTCTGTATTGTTTGATTCGGGTGCCAGTAGGAGTTTTATATCATCATCTATATGTAGAAGAATGAAATGCAAAGTTACTAAGATAAAACAGGCCTTCACTGTAGAGAATGTTGTGGATAAAACTACAAGAGTGATAGAACTAGTAGATAATTGCACGATAAAGATACATGGCCTTAGATTCCCAATTAAGTTGTATGTTATGACCTTGGGAGGGTTTGATATAGTATTGGGTATGGATTGGTTAGATGCCAACGAAGCCCGGATAGTATGCAGATGAATGATAGTCCAGACGGTAGCGAGGTTGCGGTTTACGGGGATCGCGACGACTCGTTAACAAACATCATATCGATGATAAAGGCAGAAAAGTATATAGCATGCAGATGCGAGGCCTACCTGGCCTATGTGATGGACAATGATGTAAATGTGAAAGAGTTTAACGATGTACCAGTGGTATGTAATTTTTCGGCGGTGTTTCTCGAGGAGTTACCGTGGTTACCACCTGACTGGGAGACAGAGTTCCAGATATACTTAGTGCCAGGTGCCCAGCCCGTGGCTAAAGCACTGTACCGACTTGCACCTCTGGAGATGAAGGAGCTAATGATACAGTTGGAAGAACTTTTGGATAGAGGTTTTATCAGACTGAGCATATCTCCATGGGGTGTGTAGGTCCCTCGGGTGTGGCGGATCGTCACATGCAAGTGTGTTCCTGAGTCGGACCGGGTGCGGAATGCCCGTGACTAGGTGGAGAGTCTTACAACACAAAGTAAACCGACAAAAGAATCACTTTAAAATTTCGACTATTATAAACACTTGAAGGTTACAGAGAGAAATACTGAGTATACAAAGTCTGAGTATCTACCTGCGTACTTGTCTACTGTTAACCTATCCTATTTATACATGACCTGGTCTCTGCGCACTTAGCAAGTGCACAGGGCAAATTGCTCATGCGTACTTAGCAAGTACGCAAGGTATTCTTGCGTACTTGCTAAGTACGCAGGAACTAGTTCCGCGCGCATACAAGTGCGCAAAACACTTAGAGATTTCAGCAACTATCAACATGCATTAGTAAATACAACTTGATAACTAATACATATAGACACTTACAAACAAAGACAAATACATACAATGAAAGTACAAAACTAAGACTCTATCCAGAGTGTTTGTCACACGAAAGTGCTTCAACAAACTCCCCTTTGACAACAGCTCTGGATCGTCTTCGGTCTTTAGTCTTCAGTCTTCGGTCTTCTCAACTCTGCATCTTTAGCTTCCATCTTCTTCTTGTAGTCAAGGCAAAACTTGATCACCTTGTCATATTTAGAAGCAAGGAATTTCGTCCATTCGTCCGTAAGCATGCAATACGTGTCTGCTGGTGTCTCTAGATCTTTAACAGAGAAGTTAATGAAGCAGACTTCATCAAATACTCTGATTAGTTCTCTCGGCACTAAGCATCCACTTTCTGACCGTACCTTTCCTATCACCACAGCCTCGCCCGTTTTAGGATCTACGTACCAGTACCACATGTCACCGAGGATATCCTTAGATATCTTGCTCATGGGAATCTTGGTTTCACATATCACTTGCTTGTATACCAGTTTCTTTAAGCGTTTCTTAGTCACAAGATGTCTAGCATTCTTATCCTTGACTCTCTTGGGCACTTGAGGCTTGAACACTTCAAACTTCCCAGATCTTGCTTCCCGATGTAGAACCTTCCACAAACCCATCCCCACTGCGTGATTTGAGTGACCCAATAGCTCTCGGTTTGCTAGGTTCACGAGGTCATATTTAGGTAAGGAGTTGAACGCTTCACTGGTTGGTTTCAAGTATTGAACCCCCCCCCCCAGATCATTTGATTACGAACAACTGCTTATCTTCCTCGAACCTTACAGCCAAGATCATCCCTGTTTCTCCTTCTTTGTCTATGATAGAAGTCTTTTGCCAAACAGGAGTTGGACCCTTTGATGAACTAGCAGTCATATCTTTATCTTTCGGTGCCTCTGGATCCACAGGTGTAGGGTCAACTGGGAGGCTTCAGTCGATGCTTCAACGTTACTAGCAGTGTCGACTGAACCTGTGTCGAGCTGAGATTCAAATGATGGCACTTCAAAGATCTCACCATCTTCGAACTCATACTCTTCTTCCCCGTCGCCCTTGGGAACTTCAATAACTACATCCTCATCATTTTCATCCCAGTCATCACCAGAGTCGATCTCTCCTTCTTCAAGATTGTAGAGAGCATCGACTTGTGCTTCCTTAGAATAGTCAGGCTCTAAGTATAAGATCTCCTCGTCAGATAGATCCTTTAGAACATCAGCCGCTGACTTTCCTTTGTCACCACCAGAGGTATCACCACCTTCCTAATGAGTAGACTCCCCCTTAGCCATTGGAATAGCATAAATAGGCACGATTGCTAAAGCTTGGTGCTCACTTCTACTAGGACCGACTTCGGGATCCTTGTCTTTGTCATCATCCTTAGTCAAATCAACAGGATGACAAGGCTCATCACCAGTAGGTGTTGATGTCTTCTCTTTCTCTTTCTCCTTCTCCCCCGAAGCATCAAGCTTCTTGGTTAGATCAGCTATTAGTTTGACCATCAGTTCACACTCTTTCTGCTGCATGTCAAACCTCAGCTCAAGAGACGACATGTGTCCCAGAATCATATTATTTTTCTTGATTAGAAGCTCGTTCTGGGCCATTACATTCTTGAGTCTCTCGTCTATCCCCGTTCTCTGGATTCTTAGAATTCTAACTTCGTCCACCAACGAATTAATCTGTGCCTGTTGAGCGACAGATTCCTCCTTTGACTTCCAAACGGTTTCCAGTAGACCAGCAACTTGGGTTTCCAGAATTTCTATCCTTTCTTCATTAGGATCAGGATGTCTGGATGTAGACGCTTCAGCATTGTGAATTGGGGAGGAGAAGATAGTATCAAAGTCAAACCCCTGAGTGAATTCTCCATAGTTGAAGGGTTGACTTATAGGTTCGGTGGTTGTAGGGATTGTGGATGTGATGATGGTTGTAGGGGTGATGGAAGGTGTAATGGTGACTGACTCTGTGAGAATTGGAGTAGTCACCGCCACCTGGACAGATGTGACAGGGAGGGTCACTATCACAGGAACTTCCTCTGTGCTAGTAGTGACCGCCACATCATGTTGTACTTGTGGCCTTCTCCTCTGTCGTCGGTATAATTGCTGTGAAGGTGGGGTAGAGGCTGAATCAGTACTTGCAGCCGAAACTTGTACTTGCTGCTGGGCACTGACCTCCACCTCACTGGGAATAGCATGTTGCTGCCTATCCCCCTGTTCTTGTTTATACTTTCACGCCTTTGTCTCTGAATAGCAGCGTCAGAGTCAGAATCTGGCTCATATTCACTGCTTGATGACTGACACTTTCTCTTTGAGGACGACTCAGGAAGGGTCAACTTCATCGTTCACCTCGGGTGTGCCTGTGATGATGCATCATCAGAATCAGAAGAATCAGACTCTGTCTCTTCGGAGTCGGATCCCTCAGCACCATCATGACCTGCTTCTTCGTCTCCACTTTTCGACGATTCATCCACACTTTCAACTTCCTCTACTTGTTGTTGTTGTTCATCCGAATGTGCACTTAGCTCTGGCTCTGAGTCTTGGCTAAACCATCTCCAGTCACCCGGTGCCACATACGCTTCGTTTATCAGGTGGCTAAAGAGTGTTGTGTGCTCAGGGGTAGGTTCTACACTGCCTGGCTTTAAGAATTGTGCAAACACCCTCTTGTCCACCTTCTTAAATTGCAATCTCCCCTCAGTATCTGGGAGGTTTGGCAACGCATCGTCGATCAGTAGTTGCACAAACCTTGGGTATTACAAGAACCTGAACCTCTCAGCCGTGTTTATCTGATCATTTATGGCTTTGATTATGTATCTTGAGAAGTTGTAGCCCTTGTTGAGAGATAAGCCGACCATGGCTGCAGCAAGATCATGACCCTTTGCATCCTTTCCAGCCTTCTTAAGGAGATGCACATGATCATGACGTGGGCAAAATATCTCCATTGATCGAGCACCACATTTTCTTGTATGAAGCATAATCTCTAACACCGACGTACCCCATTCGTTGCCTCCAAAAACCATCCACAAAGTAATCAGGATAGGCTGTTGGGTCGGTGGAGAGATCTCGGAATTGCAAGACCCGTCTAATTGTGTCTTCAGAAAAGGCGATGTCATGACCCGCCACGGTAGCCCTTATAACATTGGGGGTTACCGTGCAATCATGCTCCGCGGTCTCCCAGAACTACTCGAGATATGGTCTTGAAACAATCGGGTCTGCAGAAATAGCATAACTGATTCTTGAACGGTTCAAGAATTCAACTATCTCTCGGTACTACAGTGCAGCACCCTTCCACTCTGGTTCTGTATGTGCTAGGAGATTGAACTCATTTGTAAACGCACGAGCCATACCTGCAAAAACACACAGAAAACACAATAAGAACAACAAGTTTCATTGGAATTGAAAACACATGACTCAGTATAGCAGTTACTCATTGAACTGAAATTTCATACTTAGAAATTTTTCACAAGTGTTGGTCCTGCGTACTTAGCAAGTACGCAGGAATTTGTTCTTGCGTACTTGTTAAGTACGCATGAATTACTTCATGTGTACTTGTTAAGTGCGCAAGAAACGCACTTGTACAATTTTCTAAAAATCCAAAAATTTCAACAGATGTTCAAAAATGATGTGGATTAGGTCACCACAAGGTCGGAATACATGATTCTAGCCTATGGGACTAATATCAACACCAAATAAGTGCTACATTTGTCACAATTTTGACCTAAGTGGCGACTCAGTCGAACCGACGGTCAAATCCAAGCCAAGGTCAAAATTAACAACAATCAGGACGATTAATGTCTGATAGAGGATCGATTGAAGATTCTTAACATGTTTTAGTCATAAAATGTTTATAAAATGACCTAAAATTTGTCTAAAATCAAGATTGAAACCCTAAAATTTTTCAAATTCTGAATCGGTCCATAATTTGTCATTTTGCGGATGGAATGCCTCTAGATTCTCACCAATTGATTGTATAACGATGATGATACTAGTAACGGGACGAAAAATGGGTTAAGAACACTCGAATTTTTGAGTAAAATTTGCAGAGGGAAATGAACAGGCGAAAATATTTTAATGAGATAAAAAATCTGAAAATTTTCTAAGTCCTGTTTTTATACCCAACACAAAAAGGTCTTGCGTACTTGCTAAGTGCGCAAGACTTAACTCCTGCGTACTTACTAAGTGCGCAAGACTTAACTCCTGCGTACTTGTTAAGTACGTAGGGCTTACTTCATGCGCACTTGTCAAGTACGCAGAAAACCTTATGTGCGCAAACTTTCAACTCAAATTATGAAGATTTCAAGTCAAATAACGAACAAGATAAACAACATTCAATCAAGAGGATTCAAAATCAATTCAAGAAGGTTAAACAAAAATATTTTTGGCTTTATTGATTAAGATTGAACTATACACAAACTTAAAATCTTTTTGATCTTTTCTAGATAGAAATATACACGTATTCACACAAACTATTTTTGATCAAAGACACACGCAGAGGATCATATCAGGCTAACATATAGCAAAAACGATACAATATAAACATCAAATAATATGGGATCATGTCATGTATTACTATTTATGCATACGTAATAAGCACATAAACAAGTAATTCAAGTTGACAATATTATAAAATTTAAAACTATAAGCATCTTTGTATCACGTTCTTGTGTGTTAAGGTATTAATTATAAGATATACAACGTGTACCCCACTGATATGCTACAGTAATGTAAATTGCACTATTTCAAGGCATCTAAGATTTTCCCAATGATTTTCTAAATTTCCAGAATGTGGCTACATCTATTAGCACAGGAAAAAAAAGCAGAATCCGTAAGGATAATCAGGAATCATAAGATTCAGAATCGAGTGATTCATTTGTCTTGGTTTCATTTGATTTCTTCATTGAATATCGGTATGATGATTCAGGATAATGAATATGGTGTTTGAGTATTAAGGTAAGAGAATCCAACTTTTATCTGGATTTGAGTTCAATGAATCAGGAGTGATTCAAGGGTGAATACATGCTCAATGGTTAATATAGAGACATGTCTTGATTCAATCTCTCCTTGCATACATGTAAATATGGGCAATGAGATGAACCGCATTAATTGTGCTAACGACATAACCCGAAACTGATCTCAGAAGAAAATTATTGCCAAAATCTAACATCCTTTATCTGATAATAATCTTTTCTATTCTTTTACGCACACACACTGGCAAACATGGGTTCAAATCATAGTTGTAATTTAGATTTAGTTTCCACACTACTAGTAATTCAAAGACGCATACAGCCTATTGACAATTCAAATTACCTGTAAATAAGCAGATTAAAAACATAATAATTTAAACAATTATGTAAGCATGACACAATCATTTCCCATATGAGCAGTCTATGACGTTTAGACCATTTCTGATGTACTATCATTTCCTCTTTTCTCAAGTTAACTTTGAAATTTTCTCCATTTTCTAATTTTTTTATTTTGTAAAATATTTTGAAAATTAAGAGAGCTATACAGAAGATTTAAAAAGAAATAAAATTTAACTTCCATGAGTTGAATTGATTTGAGAAAAATAAATTTTTTACTCAGGATTGAACATTCCTATCAAGTTGACAAGATGCTCAAAACGGGATCGATCAAATGCCTTAGTGAAAAGGTCAGCAAGATTGTCATCCGTGTGAACCATTACAAGTTCAGTTAAATGCTTTTCAGCACAATCACATATGAAATGATGGCGAATTTCAATATGTTTCGTTTTGGAATGTTTCACCGGGTTATTTGATATAGACATGGTGTCATTGTTGTCAATGAACAGAGGAGTTCCAGTGAAGTGGAGTTCAAGTGAAGTTCAAGCCGTAGTCTCTCAATTGCTGCTGAATCCACAATATCTGAGAACAACAGCTCACTGCAGCAATGTATTCTGCTTCACATGTTGAGACAGAAACCGTTGACTGCTTCTTACACTGCCAGGAAACTAGTCTGTCTCCCAAGAATTGACATCCACCAAAAGTTGACTTTCTGTCAAGGTTACAACCACCATAGTCTGAATCAGTGTAGGCTTTGAAGTCAAATGACTACTGCTTAGAGTACCAAAGACCCAATCGGGGTTTCCCTTTCAAGTATCTGAAAAACCTCTTCACAGCTATCATATGGGACTCCTTCGGTTGTGACTGAAACCTTGAGAACAAGCACACAGGAAACATTATATTGGGTCTTGAAGCTGTGAGATACATAAGAGATCCGATCATCCCACGGTACAATCTGTAATCCACATCCTTTCCATCATTGTCAGGATGCAGACCATGATTGACTGGGATAGGTGTGCCATAACTACTGCTATCATTCATCTTGTATTTCGACAAGATGTCTTGCACATACTTTGTTTGATGTAGATAAATGCCATCCTCTCTTTGACTGACTTGTAGACCCAGGAAGAACGACAATTCACCCATGTTACTCATTTCAAGCTTGGACTTCATCACCTGTTCGAATTACCTACACATCCCTTCATTTGTAACGTAGACTTATACAAGAAGAATGTCACCTCCTACTTTCCTAATGAAGAGGGTCGAGTCAATCTGTCCACGGTCGAAACCATTAGACAGTAGACGCTTAGATAATGTCTCATACCATGCCCGTGGCGCTTGATGAAGACCATAAAGTGCTTTGTCGAGCTTATACACTTTATTGATATTATGCGGATCTTCAAAGCCGGGAAGTTGAGTGACATAGACCTCTTCATATACTTTTCCATATAGGAAAGCACTCTTCACATCAAGTTGATAGACCTTAAAGCCAACATATGAGGCATAAGCCAGAAACAGTCGAATGGCTTCAAGTCTAGCAACTGGGGCATATACTTCCGTGTAATTCAAGCCCTATTGTTGATAAAAACCTTGAACAACCAACCTTGCTTTGTTCTTCACCACAACATGACGATCATCCGTCTTGCATTTGAACACCCATTTGGTGCCAATTGGTTGTACGCCCTTTGGCAAGTCAACAAAATCCCACACGTGCAACTTTTGGAATTGAGACAGTTCGTCTTGCATTGCCTCAATCCAGCAGTTGTTAGTGAGAGCCTCCTTCACATTCTTCGGCTCTAACTGGGACACGAATGCAGCATGCAGACATGTTTCCATGACACCAGTGTCAAGTATCTCCGAGTACAGATTAGTGTTCTCAGTAATGGTTCGATGATGAGTTTGAACACCGGCATGAGGATCACCAATAATGTTGTCAATTGGATGATTCTTATGCACTCTCGCCTCTTGTACATTCGGCTCCTGAATTTTTGTATCAAGGTTCATGCTTAACTCCCCCACATCATGTGTTCCAGAAGAAGAAGATTCAATGTTAATTGGATCAGCTGGAGCTTCATTTCCTACACTAGTGTTAGGATTAGCTTGAGTGTCATTTCCATCAACATGAACATCTTCACTGTTATCACCATTAAGAGTTCCAGATGCAGATGCAGCATTAGAATCAGGAGTTACAATCGATACAGTAGCACGAGTTGAGAAACTGGAGTCATCGCTGCCACCAAATAATTCATATACATTTGCGGCATCAACTGCAGACAAATCAGGAAGACTGAATGAATTGAATAGCGCATCATAATCAAAACCCCAAGCTGGACCAGTTGGTTCTGGTGGAATGCTGTGTTTACTACAATCCACTTCAAACCATTCCTCGACAGTACGAGTTCCTATGTTGTACACTCACTTGCAAAGCGAGTTGGCAACGTATCCTAGGAAGATGCCTTCCACCGCTTTTTCATGAAACTTAGACTTGCGGTCTTTGTACTGTAGCAACAAGGAACAGGGACTACCAAAATGAACCAGGTAATCAAGATTGGGAAGTCGATTGTTGATCAACTCATAACAAGTCTTGTTATGCCTCTTCACAACCAGAACTCTGTTCAAGACGTGACAAGCTGTATTAACTGCTTTTGCCCAGAAGGTGACAGGAAGCTTTGCATCCGACAGCATTGTCCTTGCAGTCTCGATCAAGGTTCTGTTCTTCTGTTCTGCGAATCCATTCTGCTGAGGTGTGTACGGGGCGCTGAATTCGTGACGGATCCCCTTCTTGAGACAGAAAAGTTCCATCAAGTTATTCTTGAACTCAGTTCCGTTGTCACTCCTTATTCTTCTAACCTTTAACTTGCAAAGAGATTCCAAGCTCAGGATCAGGTATTGAAGAATATCAGCAGTTTCATCCTTTGTACCTAAAAAATGCACCCAAGAAAAACGTGAGAAATCATCAGTTACAACCAAACATAATGACTTACCTCCAATACTCCTGATACTTATGGGGCCAAACAGATCAATATGTAATAGCTTCAAAGGGGTATCAATGGAGTTTTGGAGCTTGGGCTTGTGAGACTTCCATTGTTGTTTGCCCTTTTTACAAGGCATACAGTCATCTGCAACGGTAAATCTCAGCTTAGGAACACCAGTTACCAAACTGTTTCGGACCAGATGATTCATTTTACGATAAGAAATATGTCCGAGTTTCCTATGCGACAAGATAGAGTCAAGTTCTGTCGCTTTGGTAAGCAAACATGTAGCAACTGATGAGGTGGTTGTTGCCACGCTCATATCAATCTGATAGGTGTCGTTTGTCCTTGGCGCTCTCATCAGAATCCAGTCTTCAGGAACTTCAAAACCAGGTTTGAGTATCAAGTATTCATTCTTGTCAAACATCACCGAGTACTCATTGTCGCACATTTGGGAGGCACTCAGGAAGTTATGCTTCAACTGCTCGCAAAAGTTGACATTGTCAAAACTGACACAACCATTTGATACCATGCCTTGACACGTGATACTGCCGCCTTTCTCTCCAGCAAAGGCCACATAGCCGCCTCTGAATGGTTTCACGTCTTGAAGCAAGGCCATGTTTCCTGTCATATGCCAGGAGCATCCACTATCTACATACCGACGGTTAGAGATAGTACCCTTCGGATGTCCCTGCACGAGTCACAAAAAGAATTAGTTAGATTTGGAGACCCAAGCCATAGTGGTCTTGGGTCGTCCGTCTTTTTCAAAATAAACAACCTCTTTTAACTCACAGTCATGACCGTTCAAAATGGATGAATCCTTAGAAGAATTAGGACTAGGAGATTGAGAACAATTAGATTTGGCAATCCAGGATCTCTTCTGTTTCTTAACTGGAACAGTACACTTAGGTTCAACAACAGCTGGTGAACTGATGGAAGCTTCACCTGATTGAACTCCAGTAAACTGTTCTAGCTTTCTCAACCTCTTATTCCTTCTCCTCCTCTGTGGCTTAGAGAGTTTCACCACAGATTTCTCACCAGTAGGTGTACTACCAGAGGTAGATACACAAGGTATAGCAGGTTGCTTTCCCTTTCTTGAAACAAATGGTTTAGCCTCGGTGGTTATCTTTGGCTTTACCATCGGTTTTACTGGTGGTTTCACCACATTTGTCTTTGGACTTTTGGGATGCTTCACTTGTGGTGACTTAGGGATGACAGCCGGTTGTGAAACAATAGGCCGTTTCCCTTGGTTCTTAGAAGGGAAGTTCACAAGGATGTGACCTACCAGACCACAGTGAAAGCAAGTCCTCTTGTCTGTGTAAGTCCTCCTATAAGGCTCATTAGATCTAACATTAGATGACTCAACATTATGAGCAGGAGGAGTTGGTTTGTGAACAGGAGTTTGACCCGATATAGATTGGTTTTTGGGAGTATAGTATTTTTGCAAATTTTGTTTATAACCAAGCCCATAGTGAGCTGAAAAAGCTTCTTTCTTAACTTGATTAAGATTTTTATACCCTCCATAAAGCATTACCTTTAATTTTTCATTTGATTCAATAATATCGGGTTCAGTTAAAATACAATTGTCACTATTAGTGATAATGTTTTTCTTGACTTTCTGTTCAGATAACAACTCCTCAGATACTACTCCTTCAGGGCAGGTGTTAACCGACCCATCATCAGAAGCAGTAAAGAACTCCTCATCAGACGTTGAGTTGGCCTTACTTGAGGAATCATCCTTGTTAGAGGAATCATCCTTACCTGAGGACTCATCAAGGCAAGTTAGATCAATGTCTACTAAGTCATTGACAAATTTCCCGCTAACTGGTGGAGGAATGGCATTAGTACACAACCCTAAGCCATTCATTTGTCTCACTGCAGATTCGTAGTGTTCCACCACAAAACGAGAATTTTTCAACTTCTCATTAGTACATTTCATCTGCAAGATCTCATTTTGCAGCTTGTTGATCTCATTGTTCCTTTTCTCTAACCCCTTGTATGCAATATCCAAGTGAAGCTATTGATTGCTCATTTTAAGTGAATAATCACGTTTTTCTTTCTTCAACGTTTCAATTTAATCTTTAAATCGTTTTTCGTTTTCTTTGTAGCTTAAAGCTGCAATACGAAGGGGTTCGACTTTGTCTTGAAGCTTAGAGTTTTCAATTTTTAAGCCTAGACATTTGGAACAAGAAATGACAGAAAAAGGATTAGAATCTACCTCATTCAATGAACTTGTTGCCTCTCCAATAGCCATTAGGGCAACAGCAGTAGTAGACTCTTCTAGGTCAGCCAAAGAAGCTTCCTTTTCCTCAGCTTCCTTCTCCTTAGCTTCCTTTTTCTCAGCTTCCATCATCTCCATGATCTCAGCTATGAGACCAACCTGAGTTTGTGCAATGATGGCATCCTCCAGATGAACACCCCAATCAAAGCTTTCGTCCTGTTGAACTACCAGTGCATTGGACATTCCACTTTGGCTTTGATTGTGATTGTTTGAGTTGTGGTAGCCATGGCTGTTTCCTTGGCTAGGTTTGGTGAAACCCGAAGCCGGTGCTCTGTCCTTTTGACATTCACGAGCAGAGTGTCCATAGTTCAGATACTTGTCGCACTTGGCCTTGGATTTGTCAAAACCAACCTTGGCATTTGAGTGCTCGCCAATGAACTTTCTTCCTGTTCTGTTCATGAAATGCTTGGCTCTCCTCAATATCATGGCCATATTCCACTGAATATCCATGTCATCTGGATCCACCTGATTGAAGTCTTCTTTTATTGTTTCAGGATCTGTTAGCTTGCTGCCAATGAAGTTCTCATAGGCAAGCATACACGATGAGAATAATGCTACATGATCTTTAGCTATTTTGGCTATAGCTGACTGATTAGCTGAAGATGTAGTGGGAGGATTTCTTGAGGGATGTTGTTGATGAGATCCAGAACCTGATCCGGATGCTGCATAGCATGCATGACCACCACAAGTCTTCATAGTTTCTTCCTCATGAGAGTATCCAGAGAAAAGGGCAATTCCAGAGCCCGATGACTTGGTTGTAGAAGACGTCCCATGATACATTGACGGGTCTTGTATATGAGGTCTTCCTGAGCTATCACTTCCTTTTTAGGTTCATGTCATGAGCTTGAACCTTTCCAATTGCCTCATCAATTGTCATCTCATAGAACTTAGGATTCTCTCTCATCAGGGTTGTATACATCTCAAACTTGGGAGGCAAAGCATCCGGAAACTTTTCAACTAATTCTTCATCAGGATACTTTAGCTCAAAAGCTTTCAACTCAGTCTGCAGATGATAGAATCTAGAGATGAGCTCATCTATAGATTCGTTCTCCAGAAATCTGAAGCACTCATACTGCTTCCTCAGAAGATCCCTTTTACTTTTCTTGATGTCAATATTGCCCTCGAATCTTTTCTGTAACGCCTTCCAAAGATCCTTGGAGTTATCATATCCTCTGAAACTGTGGAATAACTCCCTAGTCAAAGCCATAGTGATAGAACCGTGAGCCTTCTTCTCTCGATCATAAACTTTCTTTTCTCCTTCATCGAGTTTAGAGATAGGCTTGGGCATTACTTCATCAAGGTAAATGTGTGTGGGATGCTTATATCCCTCTAGAATTGGTATCCATAACGAAGAATCGGTATAGGAAATGTAATGCTCAAAGTGTGCTTTCCAGTTAGAATAATCATTTACATTTAGCAACTTTGGCGGTTTCTGAGGTGTTCCGATCTCGTTGTCATAGTCCAGAAGATTACCGAGATTCTGAAGATTTGACATGGTGAACACTTAGTCAAATTTCAGAAAAGTCAGAGACACTTGCGCACTTGATATTGGCCTTGCGCACTTAGAGAAATGGTCTTGCGTAGTTAGGATTTGCTCTTGCGTACTTAGTAAGTACGCAGGAGTAAATGATAAGTATGCAGGAGATAACTTAAGTACGCACAAGATTGGTCTTGCGTACTTGATAAGTACGTAGCAAGACTGAACTTTTTGCCAGATATGGTAAGTATGCAGGTAAACTTTTCACCAAATCTCACCAAACAATTCCGGTCACTGGAATCTCACCGGAGTTGGCAAAAATTGGACACATGAACAAACAAAATGAGCCAAAGGGTCAGAAACTTGTTTCTAACCAACCTTTGTTGCTCAAAACACTCAAATAGACAACAAAAGTTGAGTTTTTGAGTGATTTTTGCTTCTAAAATAGTGCTCAAGAGCTACCCCTATTTTATCACAAAAAACAACAAAAATACCCACTTTTGTTTGTAAAATCTCTGCAGAAAACACTCCAAACACACTCACAACACTCGAAATCAAGAGCAATGATCTGATACCACTTATAGGTCCCTCGGGTGTGGCGGATCGTCACATGCAAGTGTGTTCCTGAGTCGGACCGGGTGCGGAATGCCCGTGACTAGGTGGAGAGTCTTACAACACAAAGTAAACCGACAAGAGAATCACTTTAAACTTTCGTCTATTATAAACACTTGAAGGTTATAGAGAGAAATACTGAGTATACAAAGTCTGAGTATCTGCCTGCGTACTTGTCTACTGTCAACCTATCCTATTTATACACGACCTGGTCTCTGCGCACTTAGCAAGTGCGCAGGGCAAATTGCTCATGCGTACTTAGCAAGTACGCAAGGTATTCTTGCGTACTTGCTAAGTACGCAGGAACTAGTTCCTACGCACATACAAGTGCGCAAAACACTTAGAGATTTCAGCAACTATCAACATGCATTAGTAAATACAACTTGATAACTAATACATATAGACACTTACAAACAAAGACAGATACATACAATGAAAGTACAAAACTAAGACTCTATCCAGAGTGTTTATCACACGAAAGTGCTTCAACAGGGTGCTCCGGTTATGTTTGTAAAGAAGAAAGATGGTGCCATGAGAATGTGCATCGACTACAGGGAGTTGAACAAACGTACAGGGTGCCAAGGATCGAACAAATATCTGCTACTAAGGATCAATGATCTGTTCGACCAACTACAAGGCGCCAGATGGTTCTCCAAGATCGATCTGCGGTTAGGATATCATCAATTAAAAGTAAGAGAAAAGGACATACCAAAGAAGGCGTTTCACACGCGGTATGGGCATTACGAATTCCGCGTGATGTCTTTCGGCTTAACGAATGCTCCAGCAGCATTCATGAGTATGATGAACCAGGTGTGCAGACCGATGCTGGACAGGTCGGTGATAGTATTTATAGACGACAAACTTATTTTTCCGAAGAGTGAAGGCGATCATGATTTTCATCTTCGAAGGGTACTAGAGATGCTACAGAAAGAAAAAGTTGTATGCCAAGTTTTCCAAATGCACGTTCTAGCTTAAGGAAGTCCAATTCTTAGGTCTTGTTATCAACGCAGACGGCATTATGGTTGACCCAGCAAAGATAGAGGCAGTGAAGGAGTGGGAAATCCCGAAGGCGCCAACCGAAATTCAAAGTTTTCTGGGATTGGCAGGTTACTATCGAAGGTTCATTCAGGACTTCTCGAGAATAGCTTCGCCTCTGAGAAAGTTGACACGCAAAGAAGTAAAGTACGAATGGGGGGTGGCTCATTCTAAAGCATTTGAAGAGTTAAAGGAGAAGTTGACCCAAGCCCCAGTGTTAGCTGATATCGCCTAGGCGGTCTATATAAAAACTAACAAAACCTAACCTAGACTCCTAGGTAATAAATGGAGTACCTTCGACTAAACCCACTGATAGGCAAGTGGACCTATTGAGTGTAGCACAGAGTAATGGTAAACCGAGTTATCGAACCCTAGAGGCACTACTATAACTATACTAGCCTCTGACTCGGACTAAAGATTGATTGATGGGGGGTTGACTACACTAAAGATTAACGACTAATGCAGCAAACGATGTCGACTCAAGCTATCAAGATGAAGAACTAAGGTAATATCAGAGATGGGAAGAACACTACCTAGGTCGGAATCCTACTTGCAGAGCACAACTTCTACCGGTTCTGGAAACTATGATGGATCTGGGTTTCTGAAGAAACAATTCTAGACTACCTAGTGGATCCCAAATCATTCTTAGGGTGTCACCAACTAAGGAACCTACAGATGTAATAACTCACCAGATAGTGGATTACCTTTCGGTCTCTCCAACAATGATAAAGTACCCAAAAGCAGATCACCTTTCAGTCTCACTATCCACAATACATTCGAAGAATGCACGGGGTAATCTCAAGATAACAACTATGACTCAGAATAGCAACAATCACTAGACATCTAAACCAACTTCCTCTCAGACAGTTGACACTCGGATTCCTAATGACGAAGACTAAACGACTATCTCTCACTTCTCAGGTATTGAAACAGGATACACACTCAGATCTAATCTATACTCAATCACAACTCATATGGATCACTATGTCTAGCAAACCACACAAACAATTACAAACCCTAAGATCTATGACCTAGATATGCTAATCAAACTGGAAGACATCCACAATCAACGCACAGAATTAAAATCAAACACAAATCAGAATTAAACATATAGATTCATCATAATTATTAACTCGAGATCTTTTATAGAATCAATAAACCATCAATTAAAATCCAAAACCGATAAAAATCATAACTTTACGAAGTATTCATCTAGTGACCCAGGCAGTATGAATGTTTTAGCCTAGGACCATGTTCAAAACACCAAAACATAAGTAATAAACATAAACCATGGTATCAAACACAGAAATCAAACACAAAGTTTCAAACTTTAGAACCGAATAAGCTAAACTACACAAACCCGATTTCCAAAGCTTCGATCTTGCAATCCAATAGCCTTCCAATGCTCCAAAATCGCCATATGTCTAGCTGCTTATAGATAGAATATGGCATCGGATTGATGCTAGCACCCATGTCAGCCAACACATGGTTTAGGGGCAAACCGCCAAGCAGACACGGGATCGTGAAACGACCCGAATCTCCCAGTTTCTCTAGCAGTTTGTTCTGAACCACCGCAGAACATTGCTCACTAAGTGAGACTTTAGAGACCTCCTGTAGCTTCTTCTTGTTGGAAAGAAGATCTTTTAAGAACTTGCCATACTTTGGCATATGCTGGAGGACCTCTATGAATGGAAGATTAACCTTGAGCTGTTTGAAGATGTTAAGGAAGTGACCGTCTTCCATAGCGTGTTTATGTGGCAACAAGCAAGCTGGGTAGGGAACACGGATCAGGTCAATCTCGGGGGACTTCATCTCCACCCCCTTCTTCTTCTCCTCTGTCTTCTCGGAAGGCTTCTCCACTACAATCTCCTCATCCATCGACTCTTCCTCTTCCATCGGTGGCTCCTCTACCATCTGCTCTTCTATCATTTTAGCATCTATCTCAGCAAAGCGAGCTCTCTAATCTACCTTCTTCACCTCTTCAGGTGAAGGGATGCGATAGTCAGCGCTGTGGGAGGCTTTCTCCTCCTCTCTGTGACTCCCGATCGACACGGCCATCACTGAAGCATTAGGGTCTGAAGACGGAACTCCCTATCTATCCTTCAAGATCTTAGCGATATCTCCTACCGTGCGTTGCAAGTCCTGAAATGCCGACTGCTGATTATTTAATAAAGTGTCGTGGGCATCCAGTCTTTGTCGAGCGTCCCTGTCCTGCTGGACTTAGTGGGCAAGCATCTGTGTCTGTTTCTCTACCATCTCTTCAATCTTCCTTGTGCTGACACTGCTTCCCAAAGTCGCTCCTGCTTCCGCTCCTCCATACTGATTTGGGCGGGCATTAAACCCAGGCGGGTTATTTCCAGAACTCCATCCCGAGCCATAAGAGTTATTATAGTTGTTGTACCCTCGGTTCTGGTTCTGGTTGCCCGTAAAACTCACTTGCGCCTGATGATTGACAGGGCAATCTCTGGTGTCTTGGCCTCCCCCGCACACCTCACACCGTTGAGCACTGAGCTTCAACTCTTTGATCTCATTAGCCATAGCTGCGAGTGCAGCAGCCATGCTTGTATCAGGAGTGACCTGATGCACACCTCTAGAAGAAGAGGTGGATGCTCTAGCACTAGGAATGGAAGTCCTATTAGATGGATTTTGTTGTTCCGCCAGAGCGAAGCTCTCGAACATCTCTTCACACTCGGTTAGCTCCAGTTTGTCCATGATATGGCCTTCCGTAGTAGTGTTAAACATTTGCTGCTTCTCGAAAATGAGACCATTATAGAACTTTTCCACAATCGCCAAGTCTGATAGACCATGCTGGGGACAATGGCTCAACAGTGTGTTGAACCTCTCCCAGGCCATGTGATAAGGCTCGACGGGGTCCATCCGGAAGGAGTGGATTTGACCCTGAAGGCGAGCGGCCCCGGAAGGTGAATAGTATTTATTGAATAAATTGGCTTGAAGATCCTCCCATGTGGTGATAGAGTTGTCTGGGAGGGTGTCAAGCCAAGTAGATGCACACCTGAAGAGTGAGAATGGAAAGAGACGCAAGTAGATAGCGTCCTTAGACACACCCGTGATATTGAAGGTATCACATATGCACACGAAGCGGGACAGGTGTCCGGGTGCATCCTCATCCTTGAGGCCATGAAACTGAGTGGCATGAGTGATCGTGCTCATAACATGTGATAGGATCTGCCATGTATTGGTGTTCAGAATAGCAGGACGTGTGATTGAAGATCTCGCCCTAGTGACCCTGTCACTGGCCCTCTGGTGTACGGTACGCCTCGCTGGTGGGTAAAAGTCGCCCAATAGGAAATGGAATTGGGCTAGTAGAACGTACCTGAGATTTGCATAGCTCTTTCAAACGTTCCCGCAAGTCGCTGGTGCGCTCGTGTAGCTCTCGTTCGGGCTCTGGAAAAGCTGAATAAGGTGGTGATCATTGCGAACGAGTATTGTGCATAAACAGAAAGACACAAGAAGGAAAGAGACAAAGACTGAAAGACAGAAAGACTCAATTCTAAATTAGACACACAAATAGCACGTAGAACAACCACACAAACAAGACTAAAAAGAAAAGAAATAAAACAAACCAAAAATCAAACAAATAACTAGTCAAAGTTAATATTGCTATTGCCAAGTGTCCCCGTCAACGGCGCCAAAAACTTGATGTCGCCCAGACGATCTATACAAAAACTAACAAAACCTAACCTAGACTCCTAAGTAATAAATGGAGTACCTTCGACTAAACCGCACTGACATGCAAGTGGACCTATCAAGTGTAGCACAGCTTAATGGTTAACCGAGTTATCGAACCCAAGAGACACTACTATAACTATACTAAACTCTGACTCGGACTACAGATTGATTGATGGGGGGTTGACTACACTAAATATTAACTACAAATGCAGCAAACAATGTCGACTCAAGCTATCAAGATGAAGAACTAAGGTAATATCAGAAATGGGAAGAACACTACCTAGGTCGAACTCCTACTTGCAGAGCACAACTTATACCGGTTCTGGAAACTATGATGGATCTGGGTTTCTGAAGAAATAACTCTAGAATACCTAGTGGATCCCTAATCACTCTCAGGGTGTCACCAACTAAGGAACCTACAGATATAATAACTCACCAGATAGTGGATTACCTTTCGGTCTCTGCAACAATGATAAAGTACCCAAAAGCCATATCACCTTTCAGTCTCATTGTCCACAATACATTCGAAGAATGCATAGGGTAATCACAAGATAACAACTATAACTCTGAATAGCAACAATCACTAGACACCTAAACCAACTTCCTCTCAGATAGTTGACACTCGGATTCTTAATGACGAAGACTAAACGACTATCTCTCACTTCTCGGGTATTGAGACATGATACACACTCAGATCTAATCTATACTCAATCACAACTCCTATGGATCACTATGTCTAGAAAACCACACAAACAATCACAAACCCTAAGATCTATGACCTAGATACGCTAATCAAATTGGAAGACATCCACAATCAACGCACGGAATTAAAATCAGACACAAATCATAATTAAGCATATAGATTCATCATAATTATTAACTGAAGATCTTTTACAGAATCAATAAACCATCAATTAAAATCCAAAATCGATAAAAATCATAACTTTACGAAGTATTCATCTAGTGACCCAGGCAGTATCAATGTTTTAGCCTAGGATCATGTTCAAAACACCAAAACAGAAGTAATAAACATAAACCTTGGTATCAAACATAGAAATCAAACACAAAGTTTTGAACTTTAGAAACGAATAAGCTAAACTACATAAACCCGAATTCCAAAGCTTCGATCTTGCAATCCAATGCTCCAAAATCGTCCTATTCTCTTCTCTGGACGGCCAAATTGCGAAATCCTCTAATTGTGGCATTGGAATCCTATTAAAATTCAAATTAGGGTTTTTTCTCGGATTTCCTGTCTCTCGCGTACCGCGAGAGACTCAGCCCAGCCCTTCACGTACCGCGAGGGCCAAAATAGTCATGCCCGGTTCTGAAGATCCTCGCGTACCGCGAGGTCTTGAAGCTACTCCCTCACGTACCGCGAGGGACTTATTTTCCAACTTTTTATCACTTTTTTTTCCTGCTTCACTCTCGTGCTCGGTTTCTTCTGGTTTTCACTTTTAATCTTCACGAGCACCTGTAGACATAAAACAGACTCAATAGTATAAAAAACGACTCAAAACGAACATAAAACTAATCAAAACGACTGAAAACAATAGGAATAAATATGTGTGCTTTGCACTACATCATTAGCACTACCCGAAGGTAACGAGGACCTGGTGGTATACTCAGACGCTTCGGGACAGGGGTTAGGGAGCGTATTAATGCAGAGGGGAAAGGTGATCGCGTATGCATCACGACAGCTAAAAATCCATGAAGTTAACTACCCGACTCATGATTTTGAGCTCGCGGAAGTTGTTTGTGCGTTAAAGATTTGGAGGCATTATCTCTATGGGGTGAAATGCACAATTTATTCGGATCACTGATGTGCTTGGAATGATCTATAAAAACTAAATAAAAACCTAACCAAAACACTCTAGTAATACTCTAGAAATCCTAACTAGACGACAGTGATAGGCAAGTGAACCTATCAATCATAGTACAACCTAATGGAAGTCCGGATATCGAACCCACGAGACACTAGTGACAACTAATCTAGACTCTGACTCAACTAATAAACTGATTTGAAGGGGGGGGGATTGTGTTGTGATTCTAAACCGAACAAACTAACAAGATAACTAACAGGAACCGACTATCAATCAAAAGACTTTAGACGAACTCACGAATGGGGAAAGCACTACCCAGGTTAATAATCCTACTAGTGAATATCGCATTTATCTCGGTTATGGAAACTAATGACGGTGCCAGGAACTATGAATACTACACCCTCAGACTACCTACAGGATCCCTGATCATTCTCAAGGTGTGACCTAGAAGGAAAACCTAAGGGGTGTGTGACGCTCACTGGTTGGTTGGATCACCTTTCAGTCTCTCCAACAATACTAAAATACCCTAAAGACATATTACCTCCCAGTCTCACTATCTCAGTACATTCAAGGAATGCAAAGGGTAACTTGAAGACTCTCGATAAGACACGGGAATGCAAAGGATACTAGGACACCTAGAGAAACCTCCTTTCCGAGTCTTTACACCTAAATACCTAACACCAATGACAAACCGACTACTTCTCACCTTTCAGCTATCAAAGTAGGTAGAATATTTAAACCTTCTAAACTTTCAACTATCGTTCCTATGGATAATGATATCAAAAACCCATAAACACATAGTAGGTGACCTAATCTTGCATCTATACATGAAAGACATTCACAAAGACACATATAGAACAATAATCAATCATAAATCAGATCTAAATACGCATACACATCAGAATAATTACAATCAAGTTCGCTACTTTAACATTAATCCATCAACAAGAATCAAAAAACCGAATAAAAATCCAATCTTTAACAAGTAATCATAGAAACCTAGGAAATTTAAGAATCTAGCCAACAATCATAATCAAAAATAGTAAACAAAGTTCAATATTCAGAATCATGATGTAAGATAGACAAATCAAAGAACAAAAGATGAGAAACATAAACCGAATAGGTATTATCCAATCGATCTAGGCTTCGAATGCTTCAATTCTTGATCCCCTCTAACTTCTCCACTCCAAAATCGTCCAAAAAACTCAACTTTGACGGCTCAAACTCGACTATAAACCCTAGAATGGGTTCTAATATTTTAAACCATGAAAATAGGCCAAAAATCCCGTATCTGGGGTCTCTGGTCTCTCGCGTACCGCGAGAGACAAAATAATCACGCTAGTTTCCTGGTCCCTCGCGTACCGCGAGAAAATGGGCTCCAAACCTCTTGTACCGCGAGAACTAACCAGATTTTTGTACTCCTCTCGTCGAAATACCCCAAATCCATATATTATAGGTCCCGTAACTAATTTTCTAACCCGAGATATGCCTCTATGAAGTTTGGACTTTTTCCTAACTTTTGCCGTTCTCATCTCGTGTTCTCGTGTGCTCGTTTCCTTCACACTTCCTGATCGTTTAAGCTCAAATTCTTCCCAAATACCTACAAAACATAACATAACTAAGTACAAGCTATAAATGAATGAAAACGACTACAAAACTACGTAAATTGGTACAAAATACACGGATAAAAAACATGTGTTTTGCAACACATCAATAACAAGAGCTTGAAGTATTTCTTCGAGCAGAAAGACCTGAATATGAGACAGGCGGTGGTTGGAATTGCTAAAGGATTATGACGATGAAATCCTATACCACCCGGGAAAGGCGAATGTGGTCGATGACGCCCTAAGCTGTAAGGAGACTCATTCTCCTATTAAGGTGAAATCATACCGGTTGGTAATAACACCATATTTTATGACAGAGCTAGAGAAAGCACAGACGGAAGCGTTAAAAGAAGAGAACATAAAGAAAGAAAGAATGGTCGGTCAGCAAGTAAAGTTGGACATAAACACACATGGAGTGAGGACCAGATATGGTCGTATGTGGGTACCAAAGGGCGGAGAACTTAGAGCCAAAGTACTCGACGAGGCCCGTAAGTCTCGATATTCCATCCACCTGGGAACCACGAAGATGTACCATGATTTGAAGAAAGAGTATTGGTGGCCTAACATAAAGAATGATGTAACAAAATACGTGAGCAAATGTCTGACTTGCTCACAAGTTAAAGCAGGGCATCATAAATCATACGGGAAGATCCAACCTCTGGAAATACCCGAACGGAAGTGGGAGCGTATCACCATGTACTTTATTACAAAGTTGCCCCGCACAACTAAAGGCCATGATACGATTTGGGTTATAGTGGATCGTCTGACAAAGAGTGCACATTTCCTCCCGATCCGCGAAACGTATTCATCTAAGAAGCTGGCAGAAGTTTTTATCAATGAAATTGTGTCTCGACATGGCGTGCCATTGTTGATTGTATCTGACCGGGACACACGATTTACATTAAGATTCTGGAAAATATTTCATGAGTCAATGGGTACAAGATTGAACAACAGCAAGGCTTATCACCCACAGACGGATGGTCAGTCGGAAAGAACCATCCAAACGTTGGAGGATATGCTCCGCGCATGCATTATATACTTTGGTGGCAGTTGGGATAGTCACTTACCATTGGCAGAATTCTCTTACAACAACAGCTACCACACCACTCTTGGTATGTCGCCGTACGAGATGTTGTATGGTAGGAAATGTCGAACCCCGGTCTGTTAGGGTGAGATAGGACAGAAAGAGCTGGGAAGTTTAGAGGTAGTCACAGCAACCTCTAAAAAGTTTGACCAGATTAAGGCTAGAATGAAAGCAACGCATGACCATCAAAAGTCCTACGCGGATAAGAGGCGGAGACCGATCGAATTCAATGTCGGGGATCAAGAATTATTGAAGGTATCTCCCTGGAAGGGGATTATATGATTTAGAAAGAGAGGGAAGTTAAGTCCAAGATTCGTCAGACCTTTCAAGATACTGGCACAGGTTGGGATTATATGATTTAGAAAGAGAGGGAAGTTAAGTCCAAGATTCGTCAGACCTTTCAAGATACTGGCACAGGTTGGTGAGGTTGCTTACCGGTTAGAATTACCTAATGAATTGAGTGGAATCCACCCTACCTTCCACGTGTCAACTTACGCAAGTGTTTAGCTGAGTGCCACTTGACGACATCGAGGTAGATAATAGACTCAGTTACATCGGGAACTAGTTGCCATACTAGACAGAAAGGAGAAGCAATTGCGGAATAAAGTGATTCAGTTGGTTAAAGTACAATGGAAGCATCGTAAAGGATCGGAAGCTACTTGGGAAACCAAAGTGGAAATGAAGGAGTCGTACCCCCACCTATTTGACTTGTGACAGGTTTTGAGGACGAAACCTTTCATAAGGGGGGTAGACTTGTAACATCCCAAAAATAATAATTATAGGAAATAAAGTTTATGAACGAAGATCGGGAAATAACGAAGAAAACATATCAGGCTCGTGGGCTTTCATCGTGGCCCGGGTATGGGAGGCACAAGGGGAGGAGTAAAAGCCTTCCTTCTCCCTTGTCACTCCACTCCATCATCTTCACCTTAAACCTAGAGAGAGAGAGTAGAGAGAGCTTCAAGGATCCACACCCGAGGCCTTCGTGTTGCTCTAGATCATTGCTGGAACATCCCCGAGGATTGGAGAAGAATGAATCGAACGATATCAGGTAACAACTCGTTCTCAGAATCGATTTCTAGATTTAAAGTGGGGTTTTAGGGTTTTAAGGTGGGTTTTATAAAAGTCAGGATTTTTACGATGGAATTTGACTAGAAAGCATGTATTTAGCTTCATGGAAGCTAGATACAAGTTTTGGACGTAAAAAGATTGAATCTTGGATCAAAAACGAAGAAATCAGCCAAGAACATATGAATTGTCCGAAAACTCCATGAATGGTCCGAAAACTCTGATATGTCCGAAAAATATTTTGGATAGAACATTTTGATCGGAAAGTATTTCGGACATCATAGATTTCGGACAGAACATTTCAGTCGAAAAGTATTTCTCACAAGACATTTCGGTCGAAAGGTATTTTGGACAGAAAAGGATTTCGGACAGATGTTTTTCGAATGAAAAAGCCATGTTATAGAAAATAGTTTTAACATAGAAGTTTTTGTCAAAATAGTTTTCGGTCGAAAAAGATTTCGATCAAAATATATTTCGGTCGAACAAGATTTCAGACAGATAGTTTTCGAATGAAACATATAGGTTGTAACCTTGTTCCATTCGTGACCCTTGACAGATTTTTTAGTATCCCACCTAGCTCTAAGTTTCCTTACTAAGTGAGATAAACCCCATAGAAGTCAAGTAGTTCTTATTGCCCTTTTTCCTAACAGTTTTGGGCTGGCATTCATACCGTTAAAGAGATGGTTTTCAAAGTAAAGAATATTTTATAAGAATTCAATATGTTTTTTATAAAATGAAAGAGAAAGAGTTAAAAAGTATAGTATTACCTTTTAAACCAGTTTTGAAATATAATAAAGAGCTAAAGTAAAGAATGATAAAGGAGATATACTTCGGTACAGCTCGACAGTGACAGTGACAAATAACATGTTAAATGCTTATGTGTTAATATGTGTTATTTGTCTATTTGAAAGTTGTGTGGTTACATTTCCTTTTTGTGTAATCATGTAATTGCATTTGCATAGTAGAAAGTCATACAGGCATGCTAAAGTAGAAGTCTCACCCTGAGGTGTGAGCAATGCTAAAGGAGTCTTACACTTCGGTGTAAGTGAGAAAGTCCTACCCTGAGGTGTAGGAAATGCTAAAGGAGTTTTGCACTGAAGTGCAAGCGAGAAAGAAAGTCCTACCCTGAGTTGTGGGCAGCGCTAAAGCAAAAGTCTTACCCTGAGGTGTAAGCGAGGAAGGGATTTGGTCTCGGGCCATGATACATATGTGATAGTTAAAGTATGTCAAAGTCACTTGTCATGTACAAGTGAATCGATAGACAGACAGAGTACAGGAGGACACCCTAGCGGGTTTCCTCAAAGTTAGAGTTTTATGAAAGACAATAATGTAACAGTTTTATAATTGTAACTTTGTAAAGTTAAAGTGCTTTTTTTTAAACTAAGCTACTAAAGAGAAAGTTTTCTGTTTAAAGTAAAGATAGAACTCACCAGCGTTAGCTGACTTTTAGTATGCATGACAGATAGAAAAGGTAAAGCGAAAGAAAAGTGAAAGAGTCATGAGGGCTGGATAGCATGGACATCGGGTGTTGTGCTGAAGACTGACATTTCCTTTCCCGATTGTTTATGTTTTAGACAATGAGTTACATTATTGTTTGGTAAATGATTTAATTTAAAAACTTCCGCTGTAATAGATTATGATTTCTGGTTTAGAAACTATGCTTGTTATGTTTTGTACCAACTATGAAATGTACCCGGTTTGGGGTGTTTCAAAAAAGACTTCCGTTGTAATAGATTCTGATTTCTGGTTTATGAATTATGCTTATTATGTTTTGTGTCAACTATGAAATGTACCCGGTTTGAAACATTTCAAAGAGGAGGAGGAGGAGGAAGCTGTTGATGTTGCCGCCGCCATGGGAAACCCAAAAAGAAAGAAATAACCGATTAGGTTTGAGGGGAGGATGAAGGAATGGCTGATACCATATAGACTTTTAATAAATCAACCTCATAAAATACAATGAGGGATAAATGATTATTTATAATGAAGTTACGAAATACATAATGAAGTAACTCTTGAAATACATACATGTAAGGAGATTGAACAATCAGATATAAATACATAATAAATGAATTAATAAGTCTTTAATTAATGTAACACTTACTTATTAGGTATAAATATTAATTTGAAGATTACGTCAGATCGTCCACCAACAAGTTTGGTAAGTTATAACCGTCATCAATTCATAATCTATATATATCATGTTACTAGTTTAGAAACCCATGTTTTATAATGGTTGAATAAAGGAAATGTTAAATAGTTAGTAATGAAGATTTAGAAATTTTAAATGAAATATTAAATAGTAATAAAGATTTAGAAATTAGTATAACAAATATAAAATAGTTAGTAAAAAAATATTAAATAGTTACTAATAAAAAAATATATAAGCAAAAAAAATGTTGGGCTTACAGTATTAATAATACTGTATCATGACATGTGACGTAAAGTTACTTATTTTTTTAGGTATAGGTTTACTGGTTATATAAGATTAATTATATCAAAAAGGGATTTACCGGTGACGAACTCCGAGAGCCCAAATCTGCCTTCCCCGGATGGGGGTGGCGGGTTTAATTAGTTTCAACTTGTGCTTCAATTCAACTTACAGATTCGAATTTGGTGGTGTCGGTAGACCAAATGCATAGATTTAGCCTAATTAGGGTTTGAGTTTTGGTTTGATGGTTGTAGGTTTTTGATAGAGATGGTAGAGAGAGAATAAAGAGATGGGAGAGTGAGAGAGATGAGATAATAGGGTTTTGATTTTATAAAGTTTATATTTTTTTAATTAAAAAGGGTATTTTAGTCATTCTAAAAAAATTAACAGAAAAAATCTAACGGTGTTAGTGAACTGAACTGTAACTGATACAAAATTAAAACTATTGGATTAAAAAAGTCAAATTTAAACTTTTGTACTAAAATGGTTATTTGAATCAAACTACAGGGACTAAAACCGTATTTAACTCCAAATTAATATATAGTATTAGATTCTTATAACCCAATGTTTTGAAAACCGGTTCAAACCGGCCGGTAATACCCGTTGAACCGGATCTCGGTCACTAGCCCGGTAAGTTGGAAGAACGGTTTTTAACTTGAACCGCCGGTATTACCGGTAATACCGGGTTAGATCGTTGTACCGGTTTTAGGCCGGAGTAAAATTTTAGTTTTAGCGGTCCGATTAAAAACTTTTAACCTAGCCAGTAGCCATTGATCGATCAGTCCATTCCTCATTTTAAGCGATCGTGAACTTGATGCATTAATGCTCCAATGACATAAAACAGTTGTACACTTTTAGTTAAAAAAAACCTTTGTTGGAAAATTGATTGCTTTTGGATTATTTTTTTATTATGGATTAACTTTTGGATTATTTTTTTTATTATGGATTAACTTTTGGATTATTTTTGAAATCATGCACTTTTGAATTATTTTTTGAATTGAAGTTCTATTTTTATAGAATTTTAGGGTTAACTTGTCAACCCGGTTAAAATATTTCTGAGCCCAACCCGATACTGTTTAAAAACTGATTTTTAAAACATTGTTATTACCACCACCGACTGCAGATATGGAGATGATGTCTTGAAAATATATTTTTTTTTCTTTATATTTTTTTTATTATTATTGTACTCGGTGTTGGTGATGTTTATTTTTTTTATCTTTTCCGTTTTGATATCCTTTTCATAGTGATTTGTTTTTATTATTTTAATTCCAAATATAAATATATTTTAGTCTACACAAACTGAAAACTTTTCTCTTTATTTCGCATAAATTCAATATATATGATTTTATTTTTAAATTAGTTTTTCAATGCTTGAAGACGCTCATTGAAAATTATCTAAAATCATGAAAGCATAAAATTAAAAAAAAACTACGTGATTTAAATATACTAGTGGGTTACCCGTGTAAAACGGCGGGTATCACCAAGTCTCTTTAGGAGAGCGCAATCTAACACGACCTGCATTAAATACTGATTATATTTGGGTATTATTATTATTATTATAACTAAGTAAATATTTAGTTAGTTATTTTAAGGGTGTGGACGAGACGGTTTGGTTTTGAGCCACAATGATAACCAATACCAAATTTTTTGTTTAAGAACCGGAAGAACCGGTCTAGCCAACAAGCAAACTTTACACAAATAGATTTTTAGCAATGTTAGAACAAAATAGTACTATCTTTATAGGAGGTTCCTCTACTGAAGTTCTCTAGCCATCGATATGGGATGGAGATAAAAAAACAAAACCTCTATTTATCAAGTCTCAACATTTGCTTTTTTTCTTTCTCCCATTCGATGTGGGATAACAGTAAACCTAAAGTTTAAAAGGAGCTTAGAGAGTTGATGGACGGAACACCCTCATTTTACTCCGTTAAGTAGTCGTTAACTCTGTTAAGTGTCTTAGAAGTGTCTTAGAAGTGTCTTAAAATGTGGGTAAATTACCATCCCGTCCTTCCCATATGTTTATTACATAAATAGTGAGTTGGCTCGGGCAAAGCGGCAGGTGTCTTAAAATAGTGGGTAACTACCGAGGCTCTTTTTATTATTATTATAATCAAACCTGGCTCACAAGCTCACGAGTCGAGCCAAACCTAGCTCGGGCTCAGTTTGTTTACAAACAAAGCCGATCCAAGTCCGCAAGTTTACAACCAAAACGATTTCAAACCGTGCTTTTTTCAAGCAAGGTTCAAACCTCGGTTAAATATCCAATTTTAGCACTAAAAAATACTTGTTGTTTACCCAATCTAGCCAAAAAGGGCATGAAGGCATGGTTCAATTTTCTCAAGTAATGAGGCTTATCTATTTATAATGGTTTACTTTATGATTAGCTTGGGTAAACCACCAATATGAGACAAGCTAAAAAGAAAAAAAAACATTTTGTTTAACTTTAAAGGATTAGGCGTTGATGTACTTATACATTGTGTTTAACAAGTGATATTTAAGATGTTGTCTTAAAATTTGATAAAATTTCCCTTTTACCCACCCAATATGCTTTATATAGTAGTATTGATATGAATTTCTTATCATGAAATTGTCATTTCATATTAAAACTTTTGAAAATTTAAGTTAGTTTCATTTTATTAACATACTAGTTTAGAACCCGTGTAATACACACGGGTTGAATAATATCAATACATAAAATTCTTAAATCTTTATGTATATATATTTTATAGGTGTAAAAATATATTACATATACTAAGGATAGAAAATAAAATTCAAAATATGTAAAAATTAATATATAATTAATTGGGTTTCAAAAATATGTTAACTACTATTTAATATAATTTGACTTTTATTTACTAATTGATTGAAAATAAAAGTTACATAGTTATATTTTAAAGTTTCATATAATAAATGATAATTTAAAATAAATGTGTTTATTAGTATAATTAGTATTTTTGTTAAAAATATATTATTATTACAAGATAGATGTGTATTTAATAAGAGAGAGAAGCAGGAAAAAAATGATAAGAATGAATGTGGAGACGACACGTGGCATGAAAAATCCTTTATTTATTATACAGTATAGATTTAAGGGGAAAAAATATGGTTTACACTTTTATGTAAAATATTTTAACTTTTTTATCAATGTATTTTAAGTAATCTAGTATAATAGTAACCAGTCGAACCGGAAACTGGGTACTTGGTTGGTTCGGTTATGTCTTTATGAAATGTCTCCGCTTATACGATCACTTACCAACTGGACCGGTGAACCAAAATTGGTAACCGTACAAGATTTTAATTTTTTATTTTTTATTTTCGACATTTCACTTAATGATTCATTATTAGTGCAGCCTCCATATTTTATATATTTTAGTCTTTAAAAGAATAAATTAATTTCAAAACTTAAATTATTTTCAGATTTTATTTTAAATCAAATATATATATAGTATTAGTTCTTATATTATTTATGATTTCTATCAAGTTTTTAAATATAAAGTAACGTGACATGTTTGAAGTCCTATCCAATTTTTTAGCTCAATGTTACCTCTATATATATAATAATGAGTTAAAAATATATTACATGTAATTAAGATCATGTGGTATACCCAAGTGATTAGGGTGTCAAGTGATAAAAAAGTACACGTCACGTGAGCCACATCACTTTCTTGAATTATTACTTGATCTGTCACTTGGCAAGGGGTATCATAGAATGATACAAGAATACTAGCAAAAAATGGCCATAGTAATGAATACACAAACACTTGGTGATAGTATCATAGAATGAACCAAAGACCAAACCAAAGCCAAAGTGGTGTAATTATGATGTGCTCCTTGATCATAGGTGAAATGACTATCTCTCTGTTTCTCTCTCATACTCTATGGGAGGAAGAACCTGGAAGGAACATTCCCCCAAGTGTGATTTGTTGTTTGTTGTTGCCTGTTATTTACCAGATTAAGAGCCAAATGCCTTTATTTATAAGTTGACCCAGAGCGGAGGCACAGTCGTGCCTCCGTACGCACGGGTGTGTCTTTCCTCTGAATTTCATAGTTTCATAATTTTGCGTTCCTTTTTGCATGGGGGGGTCAATTAATCTGCAAAATTCAAAAGGGAAGCAATTAATTGTGTTTTCTAATGTGATTGCTTCTAAATCAACCAGATATGAAGATGATTATGCATGTAAAACATATATTATTTAATGCATATCAATAGGCCAGAAGAAACCGGCATCAAAGACCTTTTTCACGATAAGAGTCGCTCTATGGTGTCCTCCCGTCGGGCCCTCATGGCAATGTCGTAAAACCTTGCTTACCTCGTCACCATACACATATCTGTACACGACCTGATCGTCGTCGACTCGAATCAAATATGGATCCTCCCATAGATAATGCTTCACATCACCAAAGACTTCCTCTTTTGCTGATGCGCCAATCCCTTCAACACACCACTCGTAAGATAACTTACGAAATTAGCGAACCAAGGACAATTCTCATTCGACGTCCGAATATGCATGAGAACTAGTGGGGGAAATTGTCATTTATACGTGACCCGTAAATTCTGTTGAAGCTGAGCACTCAAGACGCGAGAGGTGTTCCGCTACAACATTCTCGGCCCCATTCTTGTCACGGATTCAATATCAAACTCCTGCAAAAATAGGATCCACTGTATCAATCAGGGTTTGGCATCCGGTTTGCTGAAGAGGTACTGGCGTGCTACATGATCCGTGAACACAATGGTATTGGAAAGGACCAGATAAGACCGAAACTTGTCGAATGCGAAGACCACGGCACGTAGCTCTTTCTCAATGGTGGTATAATGCTCATGCGCGTCGTTCAAGGTCTTACTCGCATAGTAGATCGGATGGAAGTGCTTATCTTTCCTTTGACCCAAGACTATCCCGACTTCTAAATCGCTTGCATCGCACATAATTTCAAATGGTAATGTCTAATGGGGCGTTCACCAATTTCTCCTTCAACAAATCGAATACCTTAAGGCACTCATCGGAGAATACAAATGGGGGCATCGTTCTCGAGGATTTCTGTTATTGGTCGGGTTATCTTAGAAATTTTTTTTAATGAAGCATCGATAGAAACCCGAGTGACCGATTATCAAACTCCTAATAGACTTCATAGTAGTGGGCGGAGGAAGCTTGGAGATCTTCTCAAACTTGGCTCGATCAACCTCATACCCCGCATGTGAAATCTTATGCCTTAACACAATGCCCTCCTTCACCATGAAGTGACATTTCTCCTAATTCAAAACAAGGTTGGTTTTTTCACATCTAGCCAACATCCTCTTCAAATTCCCAAAACAATGATCGAAGGAACACCCAAAGAAAGAAAAGTCGTCCATGGAGTCCTCGATTATATCATGAAAAATGGCCACCATACACCGCTGAAACGTGGTCGGAGTATTACACAATCCAAAGGGCATCCGTCGGTATTCGAATGTGCCATATGGACATGTGAATGTCGTCTTCTCCTGATCCTTAGGAGCAATCGGTATCTGAAAATACCTAGAAAAGCCATCAAGAAAGCAATAGAACATCCTCCCCGATAATCTTTCTAACATCTGATCAATGAATGGAAGGGGAAATAATCATTTTTTGTGGCATCTTTGAGTTTGCGGTAATCAACGCAAACTCTCTATCTTGTGACTATCCGAGTAGGAATCAACTCATTCCTCTCGTTCATGATGACAGTCATTCCTCTCTTCTTCGGGACAACTTGAACTGGGCTCACTCATGGTGAATCAGAGATCGGGTAAATCAAACCTGAATCAAGGAGCTTGATTACCTCCTTTTTCACAACTTCCTACATGTTAGGGTTTCAATGCCTCTGATGTTGCACAACATGTTTAAAGTCCTCCTCCATCAAGATCTGATGGGTACAAAAGGATGGATTGATCCCTTTGATATCCATGATCTTCCACGCAATCACCTTCTTATGCGGTTTCAGAACCTCAAACAATTCCTCTTTCTCATCACCCGTCAAATTAGCAGAAATAATGACAGCCAATCAAGACTCACCATCTAAGAAAGCATACTCCAGATGGCCTGGAAGCTCCTTGACCTCGACAGATGGTGGGTCCTCAATAGAAGGTCTCGTTTTTGGCTCAGACACCTCTAGACACGGGGACGGCTCTTGGCTAGTCAAATAGGCCAACTGCTCGTCAAAGTGATCCTCCCAAACCGGATCTAATGCCTCCCCACCAATCAACTGCGTGTCCAGAGTCTCCTCCTCTAATATGTCTTGTAGATGACTACTTACCATCAAATCGATGGTATAAATGAAGTACCTGAGTCATCCTAACTGTGTGGATGCCGCATAGATCTCCTATTATCAAAGTCATCTACTCATCATTAACCCTAAGTGTCAATCTACCGGTGCAAACATCAATCAGGGCCCCAGCAGTGGTTAGGAATGGCAACCTAGGATAAGTGGTACATTTTTATCCTCATCCATGTCAAGTATCACAAAATCCACAAGAAACACAAACCTTTCAATCTTTACCAACATATTTTCAACTTTGCCTCATAGATACTTCGTTGATCTATCGGCAAGTTGAATACTCATCTGTGTCGGCGTAGGCTCTCCCAAATCAAGCTCAGCAAAAACCGCATAAGGCATGAGGTTTATGCTATCACCAAGGTCAGCTGAGGCGTTGTTAACCGACAAGATACCAATCAAACACGGGATTGTGAAACTCCACGGGTCATTCATCTTCTTTGGTAGTTAGTTTTGGAGAATCACCGAACACTCCTCACTCAAAGTCATATGTGAAAGCTCCTCCAATTTCTTTTTGTTGGTGAGGATGTCTTTCAGAAACTTCACATACTTAGGCATCTACGTAAGAGCCTTAAAAAATGGTGAATTTATATGCATTTGCTTGAAAAGCTCCAAGAATATACTATACTGCTCCTTCATCTTCTGTTTCTTTAATCTTCCCAGATATGAAACGGGAAGAGTGTACTCCCTCACTGGCCCCTTGAAAAGCCCAACAAGGTACATCTCATAGTTGGCACAAAACATAACAAACATAGTTCTTAAACTGGAAATCATAATCTATTACAACGGAAGTCTTTAATTCAAACATTCATAATTCAATAAACATAGGTCATTGTTTAAACATAAACTATCAGGAAATGGAAATGTCAGCGTTCAGCGCAGCAACCCGATGTCCATGTTGTCCAGCCCTCACAACTCCTTTACTTTACGTTTTCTTTACCTTTACTACCTGTCATACATACTAAAAGTCAGCTAACGCTAGTAAGTTCTATATTTATTTTAAACTGTAAACTTTCTTTAAATAGCTAGTTTTATGAAAATAAAATATGTTTTTTTTCCTTTCTTTAAAACAACTTTGCCTTTGCCTTTATTTTAAAACTTTACAATGTTACAATTTATCAAATCGTTTTATTTCTATCTTTCATTTAAAACTTTACTTTTGAGGAAACCAGTTAAGGTGTCCTCCTTTACTCTTTCAACTTTGCTTTTCACTCACACAGGACAAGTGACTATAACACACTTTAACTATCATGTATGGATCAATGTCCGAGGACAAGATCCCTTTTCTCGCTTACACCTCAGGCTAAGAGTTTTACTTTGCTGTCCCACACCTTAGGGTAGAAATTTCTCGCTTACACCAAAGTGTAAGACTCCTTTGCCTGCTCATACCTCAGAGTGAGACTTTCTACTTTGCTTGCTCATACCTCGGGATGAGACTTCTACTTTGCTTGCCTGCAGGACTTTTTACTTTGCGACTACTATGCAGTTATACTATGTCACATAATATAATGCCATTGAAACATATAACAAATATCAACACATAAGCATATAATATTACATCTATTACTATCACTGTCAAGCTATACCGAAGTACAGCTCCTTTACTTTCTTTGCTTTAACTCTTTACTTTCTGTAAAAATATATTTCAAAGATAGTACTATGTTCTTTAATTCTTTTCCTTTTCCTTCTATAAAAATAACATTTTTATAAAAAAACTATATCTTTGACTTTGACTTTATAAAAATTAAATTTTTATAAAAACTATACTTTGCCTTTCAAATCTTTCTACCAGTATGCATGGCAGCCCAAAACCGTTAGGGAAAAAGGGCAAAAAGAACTCACCTGACTTTTACGGTTTATCTCACTCGGCAATGAAACTTCAAGCTAGGTGGAATGCTAATCGATCTATACAAGAGTCACGAACGAAACATGTCATCATATAACTACAGCTAAAACACATCACCCGAAAACTCCCATCCGAAATCCTTTTCGACCGAAATCTATTTCGGTCGAAATCGTTTTCGACCAAAAACTCAACTTGTTTGAAACACCTTTTATCCAAAAATCGTTTTGTTCGAAAACATCTGTCCGAAAACTGTTTCGTTCCAAAACCGTTTCGTTCCAAAACCGTTTCGTTCGAAAACATCTATCTGAAAACTCTGTGTCTGAAATACTTTTCGGACACTTCATCATTTTTGGACCATTCATCGAGTTTTCGGACGCTTCAATTGTGCTAGGCCAATCTAGTCGTTTTTTGATCCAAGTTCCAATCTTTTTTCATCCAAAACTTATATCTAGATTCCATGAATCTAGAAGCTAGATCTATACATTTTAAGCCAATCCATATGTAAAAGTCCCAACTTTTTTGTAAAACCCACTTTCAAACCCTAAAAACCCATTTTAATCCAGAGATCGAATCTGAGGACGTTTTGATACCAGTTTTCACGTGATCTTTTCTTCTCCAATCTCCTGTGATGTCTATCAACGATCTCAGGTCGAGTATGCAACAATCTCAGGTCGAGTATGAAGGTCTCGAGTGAGGTTTGAAGATTTCTCTCTCTACTCTCTCTCTAGCAAGGAACGTGAATGTGATGAATGAAGGAGCAAGGGGAAGGCTAGGGCTTAAGGCCCCCTTTCCCTCTGATTCGGCCCAAGTTGCGACCACGAACCCGTGGGCTTCCTCCCGTTGTCTCGTTTAAATTCTTTTTTTTTGTTTATTTTTCCCGAATTTCATTCATAACTTTTATTTCTTTTTATTATAATTTTTGGGATGTTACACCCCTTAGATTGTGATGTACTTACTGGGCCTCGCCTCAGTTACACATCATCAACAATCGGTTGTGATGCAAAAGCCGATGGATCAGGTCTAGTGGCCTTGCCACTGCTCACTATGATGGTTTTCACGTGAGCATTTTGTAGAAACATGTTTTAGTAACTATAGATTAAATTCTATGTATCGGTGTACTAGGCTAGTACGCAGGAGGGTGTTCCTGCGTACTTAGCTTATTCACCAGTTGGTCCTGCTTACTTAGTAAGTACGTAAGGCTTTTGCCTTGCGTACTTAGCAAGTACGCATGACCAATGCCCTGTGTACTTAGCCAAGTACGCAGGTAGTGTTCCTGCCCCTATAAATAGAAGACTTGTCTTCATCTGTAGGTGGAACTTCTGGAACAAGGTTGAGAGGTGTCCGGTTTGGGACGAGCTCTCCCGACCCCTGGACTGTGAGCGTAGACGAGAGATGTGTACTTCTTCGGTATGTAATGTGAGATGACTTCGTTGTTATGGATTACGTATCGTTTTTGTGTTGATTCTCTTCATTATGTTCGTGTTTCTCTCTGTCTCGTTCTTCTTTATTCCCACATAAATCACTGAACAGATCCGTGTATTTCTGCTGCGCGACGAGGCTCCAGGGACTACACATTTGATTTTATCTCAGTATAGCTCGGAAGGCCACGTTGTTGCCACTTAAAAAGCAAATTTGCAATCTGACTGGCCTGATTCTCAAATGCCTGCATAGATGCTTTCTAATTCCTCAACTTAGCTTCATGCTTATAGAAGTGATTTGCCACATACCGGTTTTTCTTTTTAGCTAAATGACTATGTCTCTCAAAGTTAGCTAGCAACTAGGTAACCATGTCCTCTAAACTAGACCTCCCATCGGGTGCGGGCTGTGAGTCGTTGCTTGAACCCTGATTTTTGAACTGGTTCTGTTGAGGGTGTGAATGAAAGGACTAAACCTGAGTTTGATGCTGGAATAGGGGACGTTGATTGAATCCGGGTGTGAATGAAAGGACTAAACCTGAGTTATGTGGGTGTCACGGATTTTCAAAGTGGCGCATATCTCCAGAAATCCTGCAATGTGAGTGTTAGCATCCTCGTGATCCTTGCCATCAAACTGCCACATGTTGTGTATTATTTGTATGATACTAGACTTTATCTCAACCTGGTTTGCCTTGACAGTCGGCCTGGTGATGCTAGTCTCCAAACCACCAAGTGATGGTTTGCCGAAATCTGAAAAGCGTCATTTCATCCTCCTGGTCCGCCATAGTGTCTCTAGCCTCAACAAAGATGTCGTTCGCTACCGTGGCGTTTTCAATTGCTTTAGCTACCATACGGGACCTGGCCAGCATTCTTCGATGAAAATCCCCCTCCGGCTCCAAGGAAGGTTCAACAATCTCCACGACAGGAGTTGAGGACATACACAATCCGCAAAAGCATATGAAGACTACAGTGCAACTAAACCTACGGGTTAAAGGGAAAAAATAAAAAATAAAATAAATAAAAATAAACTAGACAAGTAGAATGTAAAATATGCACAAATATATATATATATATATATATATATATATATATATGAAATGACAAAATCATAACTGCAATCGTTATCGCAATTACCATATCCCCTTAAAGTCACCGTGTCACCGGCAACGGCGCCAAAAACTTATCTTGTGTATTGCGTTAGTATATATTTTGAGTAAGATTTGTAAAACAGTTATCAAGTTTTAATATTTATAAAATTGTTAATACTTTCACTAACTACACACAATAGGTAAGCGAATCATAGTATAGTTTAGATAAGAACCAAGTGTCGAAACCAAGGGACACAATATCTTTTATTACTCTATCGTTATTATTTTTTAGTCTAATAAAAAGTGGAGTGTTGGTTGAGGCAACAAATCAAGACAGAGGAGGGTTTGAGAGAAAATCAAATCAAATGCATATCACTTGGGTTTCAGAATTCAATTGGTGGTAAAATAATGTTATAATTAATGATGTGGTTAATTTATTAGGAACAACTCCTTGGGCGGGTTTACTGTTCTAACAACCGTTGGAGTGCTAACAGGCTCCCGTAAACGTTAGTTCCCCCTTCTAGTTGTTATTCGACTAGGATTATCAAGTTGACTTAGCCCCCATTAGGGTTACCAAGGCCTATGACTTTTTGAAAAGTTGGAATGCGCAACCACCGCCAAGCCACACTTTGAATGGACGAAATCAACTGATTATGTTCTTAGAAAAAGTTGGGAGGGCTACAAACCTCGACCACATAGTTTTATGAGGTTACTTTCATTATGAACACCAAAAATCCGGAGTTAAAGTAACCTTAATTATAAAACATTTTAAATAAATATTTCCTCCTTCTCAACCTTTAACACCACAGCTCCAGCTAAGAGTCCAATGCGAGCCAACACGAAAGAAGGAAAGAAATACCGGCACAAAACGCAAGGTCAAGTTAAGATTCGAAAGCTTTGTTGAATACCTAAATCCCCGAACAATCAAAAGTATTAAATATATACTAACAAAGCCCTTGGTAGCACCAAGATTAGTATAAAGACGTACAAGCTTGAACGGATGTTTAAGTAAGATATCTTACTTAAGCCATCCATAAGAATTAAGACTTTTAAAGCAATTGGAGATTAAATACTCGTGTCTTTTTTAAACAATTTGTTATTAAGATTCTTAAGAAACATAAACAAAAGTTTTCATTAATTAAACCATACGATTACACCAACCTTCTTCATTCACCCAAGTGATAGAAGAGGACTAGCCAATAATGGCCATAGATATGAATACACAAACACTTGGTGATATATATATATATATATATATATATATATATATATATATATACCATGGAATGATCGAATGATTCAAACCAAAGCCAAAAGTGTTGTGATAATGGTACGCCTCTTGATCTTGGGTGATATGACTAACACTCTCTCTCTACTCTACTCTTTTCCTAAGAGAAACCTTGAGAGACTCTCCCCACAAGTTGCTTGCCTCAAATGAGGAGCCAAGACCCTCTATTTATAGGTTGATCTAGAGGGAAGGCACGATCAAGCCTCCTTACGCACGGGCGTGCCTCAGTGGTATTTGTGAATCTATGTTGTCCTTGTTTGCATCTTTCTCTAACAGACTCTAGGCTGAGGCATGGGGGTGCCTTGTATTGACGGGTTCTAGAATCTTCCTGCTTAACCTGACTCACTTTCCAGGGGCACGACCGTGCATTGGCAGGCACAGGCATGCCTTTCCTTTGACTTTCACATATTGTTGACTTTTCCTTGACTTTTCGTTCCTTTATGCACAGGAGGTCAATCATTCTACAAAATTTAAAAGGAAATCAATTACCATGTATTCTGGTATAATGATCTAAAATCAACCAGGTATGAGATTGATTATGCGTGTAAAATATGTATAATTTAATGCATATCAATCATCATCTAGCTTAGATTTTTGGTTTGGTTCTTGTTATTTTCATCATGACTCTTGTAACATTTCCAAGCTTGTTTGCTATTCTTGAGCTCATGATGAGCTAAATTCTTTTTATCACTTTGATTCAGATGAAGTTTAGTAACATTTGATAACAATATGTATTATTGGCACTTGTAGGTGCCTCGGGTGTGGCGGATCGTCACATGCAAGTGGGTCTACTAGTCGGACCGGGTGCGGAATACCCGTGACTAGGTGGAGAGTCTTACGAAACAAAGTAAACCAACAAGATAATCAGTTTAAACTTTCGTCTATTATAAACACTTGAAGGTTACAGAGAGAAGTACTGAGATTACAAGTTGTGCGTATTTGCTACTGTGACTATCTATGATTGCGTACTTATCTACTGTCAACCATTCCTATTTATACATGACCTGATGCCTGCGCACTTAGCAAGTGCGCAGGGCAATTTGCCCGTGCGTACTTAGCAAGTACGCATAGGCATTCTTGCGTACTTGCTAAGTACGCAGGAACTACTTCCTGCGCACATACAAGTGCGCAAAACACTTAGAGAAATCTGCAACAGTCAATATATAAAAGTAAATACAACTCGATAACTAATACATACAGACACTTACAAACAAAGACAAATACATACATGAAAGTACTAAACTAAGACTCTATCTATCCAAAATCTATCCATAGTGTTTGTCACAGGAAAGTGCTTCAACAAACTCCCCCTTGACAACAACTCTGGATCATCTTCGATCTTTAGTCTTCAGTCTTCGGTCTTCATTCTTCACAGCTATGCATCTCTAGCCTCCATCTTCTTCTTATAGTCAAGGCAGAACTTGATCACCTTGTCATATTTATAAGCAAGGAATTTCGTCCATTCGTCCGTATGCATGCAATACCTGTCTGCTAGTGCCTCTAGATCTTTCTCAGAGAAGTTAATGAAGCAGACTTCATCAAATACTCTGATTAGTTCCCTCGGCACTAAGCATCTACTTTCTGACCTCACCTTTCCAATCACCACAGCCTCGCCCGTCATTGGATCTACGTACCAGTACCACATGTCACCAAGGATATCCTGAGATAACTTACTCAGGGGAATCTTGGTTTCACATAGCACTGGCTTGTATACCAATTTCTTTAAGAATTTCTTAGTCACAGGATGTCTTGTTGTCTTATCCTTGACTCTCTTGGGCACTTGAGGCTTGAACATATCAAACTTCCCAGATCTTGCTTCCTGCTGCAGAACCACCCACAAACCCATCGCCACTGCATGATTAGAATGACCCAACAGCTCTCGGTTTGCTAGGTTCACAAGGTCGTATTTGGGTAAGGAGTTGAATGCTTCACTGGTTCGTTTCAAGTATTGAACCCCCAGATCTTTTGATTGCGAACAACTGTTTATCCTCCTCGAACCTTACAGCCAAGATCATCCCTGTTGCCCCTTGTTTGTCTATGATAGACGTCTTTTGCCAAACAGGAGCTGGACCTTAGATGAAGTAGAAGGCATATCTTTTTCTTTCGGTGCCTCCGGATCCACAGGTGTAGGGTCAACTAGGGAGGCTTCAGTCGAGGCTTCCACATTACTAGCATGCTCGACTGAACCTGTGTCAAGCTGAGCTTCGAAGGATGGAAATTCAAAGATCTCTCCATCTTCTAACTCATACTCTCCTTCCCCATCGCCCTTGGGAATTTCTATCACTACATCCTCATCATCTTCATCCCAATCATCACCAGAGTCGATCTCTCCATCTTCTAGGTTAAAGAGAGCATCGATCTGTGCTTCCTTGGAATAGTCAGGCTCTAAGTATAAGATCTTATCATCAGATAGATCCTTAAGCACATCAGCCGCTGACTTTCCTTTGTCACCACCAGAGGTATCACCACCCTCGTGATGAGTAGACTCCCCCTGAGCCATTGGAATAGCAGAGATGGGCACAATTGCTAAAGCTTGGTGCTCACCTCCACTAGGACCGGCTTCGGGATCCTTGTCTTTGTCGTCATCCTTAGTCAAGTCAACAGGATGACAAGCCTCATCACCAGTAGTTTTCTTCTTCTCTTTCTCCTTCTCCTTATCTTTCTCCCCCTGAGCATCAAGCTTCTTGGTCAGATCAGCAATTAGTTTGACCATCAGCTCATGCTCTTTCTGTTGAGTATCAAACCTCAGCTCTAGAGATGACCTGTGACCCAGAATCATTTCATTTGTCCTGATTAGAAGCTCGTTTTGGGCCATGACATTCTTCAGTCTCTCGTCAGTCCCCGTTCTATGGCTTCTTAGAATCCTAACTTTATCCACCAACGAATTAATCTGTGGTTGTTGAGCGTCAGATTCCTCCTTTGACTTCCGAATAGTTTCCAATAATCCAGCAACTTAGGTTTCCAGAACATCTATCCTTACATCATTAGGATCAGGATGTCTGGATGAGGACGCTTCGGCATTGTGAATTGGGGAGGAGAAGATGGTGTCGAAGTCAAACCCTTGAGTAAATTCCCTATAGTTGAAGGGTTGACTTAAAGGATCAATGGTGGTTGTTGGGATTGTGGATGTGATGACGGTTGTAGGTGTTATGGAAGGGGTGATGGTGACTGACTCCATGAGAATTGGAGTAGTCACCGCCACCTAGGCAGATGTGATAGGGAGGGTCACTATCACAGGAACCTCCTCTGTGATTGAAGTGACTGCCACGTCAGGTTGTACCTGTGGACTCCTCCTCTGTCTCCTGTAAAGCTGTTGTGAAGGTGGGGTGGAAGCTGAATCAGAACTCGCAGCTGAAACCTGTACTTGCTGCTGAGGACTCACCACCACCTCACTAGGAATAGGTTGTTGCTACCTATCCCCCCGTTCTTGTGAACACTTTCACGTCCTTTCCTTTGAATAGCAGCATCAGAGTCAGAATCTGGCTCATATTCATTGCTAGTGGACTATCGCTTTCTCTTTGAGGATGACTCAGGAAGGGTGACCTTCATTGTTCTCCTTGGGTGTGCCTGAGATGGTGCATCATCGGAATCAGAAGAATCAGACTCAGTCTCTTCCGAGTCGGATCCCTCAGCACCATCATGTCCTCCTTCTTTGTATCCATTATCAGACGATCCATCTTCACTTTCATCTTCCTCTTCTTATTGTTGTTGTTCATCTGAATGTTCACTCAACTCTGGCTCCGAATCATGACTATACCATCTCCAGTCACCTGGTGCCACGCACGCTTCATTTATAAGGTGGCCAAAGAGTGCTGTGTGCTCAGGGGTAGGATCTACACTGCCTGGCTTTAAAAACTGTGCAAACACCCTTTTGTCCAGCCTTTTAACTTGCAATCTCTCCCCGATAGCAGGTAGGTTTGGCAACGCATCATTTATCAGAAGTTGCACAAACCTAGGGTATAACAAGAACCTGAACCTCTCAGCCGTGTTGATCTGGTCATTGATGGCTTTGAATATGCATCGTGAGAAGTTGTAGCCCTTGTTGAGAGATAAGCCAACCATGGCTGCAGCAAGGTCATGACCCATTGCATCCTTTCCCGCTTTTCTTGAGGAGATGCACATGATCATGACGTGGGCAAAGTATCTCCATTGGTCAAGCACCCACATTTTCTTATACGAAGCATAGTCTCTCGCACCGACATATCCCAATCGTTGCCTCCAACAGCCATCCACAAAGTAGTCTGGATAGGCTGTCGGGTCGGTCAAGAGATCTCGGAATTGCAGGACCCTTCTAATTGTATCTTCAGAGAAGGCGATCTCATGATCAGCCACGGTAGCCCTTATAACATTGGGGGTTACCATGCAATCATGCTCCGCAGTCTCCCAAAATTGCTCCAGATAAGGTCTTGAAACGATCGGGTCAGCTGAAATAGCGTAGCTGATTCTTGAACGGTTCAAGAAATCAACTATCTCTCGATACTGAAGCGGTGCACCCTTCCATTCCGGTTGAGTATTAACTAACAGATTGAATTCGTTCGTAAACGCCCGAGCCATAATCTGCAAAAACACACAGAAAACATAATCAGAACAACAAATTTCATTGGAAATGAATAAACATGACGCAGTATAGCAGTTACTCTTTGAACTGAAATTTCAGACTTAGAAATTTTTCCCAAGTGTTGGTCCTGCGTACTTAGCAAGCATGCAGGAATTTCCTCTTGTGTATTTAACAAGTACGCATGAGTTGCTTCTTGCGTACTTGTTAAGTGCGCAGGAAACACACTTGTTCAAATTTTTCAGAAATCAAAAATTCAACAGATGTTCCAACATTGGGTAGATTAGGTCACCACAAGGTCGGAATCAGTGATTACGACCCATGGAACCAACATCAACACCAAATCACTGCTATATGGTCCAACTTTGACTTAAACGACCATCCAGATGAACCGTCGGCCATCGAGGGTCTAAGTTCAAAATCAAGGGATTAAACGGATTGATTAAGGGTCGATCAATGGTTCTAATCAAGTTTTAATTATAAGGTTTTACCCAAACAAACCACAATTTGACTAAAAAGCTCGAACTAAACCCTAAGATTTTCAAATGTTCAAATCGGTCCAAAATCACGATTTTTGTGGATGGATTGGCTCAAGATTCTCACCGATTGATTGTTACACGATGATGATACTAGAGATGGGACAAGAAATCGGTTAGGAACACTTGGATTTTTGAGTAAAAATTGCAGAGGGAAAATGTACAAACTGAAAATTTTCAAACTCCTGTATATATACCCAACACCAAACAGTCGTGCGTACTTGCTAAGTGCGCAAGCTTTAACTCCTGCGTACTTACAAGTGCGCAAGGCTTAACTCTTGCGTACTTGTTAAGTACGCAGGGCTTACTTCATGCGCACTTGACAAGTACGCAGAAACCCTTAAGTGCGCAAACTTTCAACTCAAATTATGAAGATTTTTCAAGTCAAATAACGAACAAGATAAACAACATTCAATCAAGAGGATTCACAATCAATTCAGGAAGGTTAAACACAAATATTTTTGGTTTTTCTGATTAAGATTGAACTGTTCATAAACTTAAAATCCTTTTGATCGTTTCTAGATAAAAATATACACGTATTTACACAAACTATTTTTGATCAAAGACACGAGCAGAGGATCATATCAGGCTAACTTATAGCAAAAACGATACAATATAATATAAACATCAAAGAATATGGGATCATGTCATGGATTACTATTTATTCATACATAATAAGCACATAAACAAGTGATTCAAGTTGACAATATTATAAGATTTGAAACTATAAGCATCTTTGTATCACGTTCTTGTGTATTAAGGTATTAATTATAAGATATACAACATGTACCCCACTGATATGCTACAATAATGTAAATTGCACTATCTCAAGGCATCTAAGATTTTTCCAATGATTTTCTAAATTTTCAGAATGAAGCTACATCAATTAGCACAGGAAAAATCAAGCAGAATCCGTAAGGATTATCAGGAATCATAAGATTCAGAATCGAGTGATTCATATGTCTTGGTTTCATTTGATTTTCTTCATTGAATATCGGTATGATGATTCAGGATAATGAGTATGGTGTTTGAATAAGGTAAGGGAATCCAACTTTTATCTGGATTTTATTTCAATGAATCAGGAGTGATTCAAGGGTGAATACATGCTCAACGGTTGATGTAGAGACATGTTTTGATTCAATCTCTCCTTGCATACTTGTGAGTATGGGCAGTGAGATGAACCGCATTAATTGTGCTAACGACATAACCCGAAACTGACCTCAAAAGAAAATTATTGCCAAAATCTAACATCCTTTATCTGATAGTGATCTTGTCTATTATTTTATGCACACACACTAGCAAACATGGGTTCAAATCACAGTTGTAATTTAGACTTTAGTTTCCACACTACTAGTGTTTCAATGACGCATACAGCCTACTGCCAATTCAAATTATTTGTAAATAAGCAGATTAAAAACATAATAATTTAAACAATTAAGTAAGCATGACGCAATCATTTCCCATATGAGCAGTCTGTGACGTTTAGATCATTTCTGATGTACTATCATTTCCTCTTTTCTCAAGTTAACTTTGAAATTTTCTCATTTTCTATTTTGTTTTTGATTTTGTAAAATGTTTTTGAAAGTTAAAAGAACTATACAGAAAACTTAAAAGAAAATAAAAGTTTAACTTTCATGAATTGAATTGATTTAAGAAAAACAAGTTTTTCACTCAGAATTGAACATTCCTATCAAGTTGACAAGATGCTCAAAACGGGATCGATCAAAAGCCTTTGTGAAAAGGTCAGCAAGATTGTCATCCGTGTGAACTTTAACAAGTTCAATTAAATGCTTTTCAGCACAATCACGGATGAAATGATGGCGAATTTCTATATGTTTAGTTTTGGAATGTTTCACCGGGTTATTTGTGATAGACATTGTGGCATTGTTGTCAATGAACAAAGGAGTTCCAGTAAAGTTCAAGCCGTAGACTCTCAATTGCTGCTGAATCCACAATATCTAAGAGCAACCGCTCGCTGCAGCAATGTATTCTGCTTCACAAGTTGAGACAGAAACCGTTGACTGCTTCTTACACTGCCAGGAAACCAGTCTGTCTCCTAAGAATTGACATCCACCAGAAGTTGACTTTCTGTCAAGGTTACAACCACCATAATCTGAATCAGTGTAGGCTTTGAGGTCGAATGACTGCTGCTTAGAGTACCAAATACCCAATCGATGTTTCCCTTTCAAGTATCTGAAAATTCTCTTCACGGCTATCATATGTGACTCCTTCGGTTGAGACTGAAACCTTGAGCACAAGCACACAACAAACATTATATCGGGTCTTGAAGCTGTGAGATACATAAGTGATACGATCATCCCACGGTACAATCTGCAATCCACATCCTTTCCATCTTTGTCAGGATACAGACCATGATTGACTGGGATAGGTGTGCCATAAGTACTGCTATCATTCATCTTGTATTTTGACAATATGCCCTGCACATACTTAGTTTGATATAGATAAATGCCATCCTCTCTTTGACTGACTTGCAGACCCAGGAAGAATGAGAATTCACCCATGTTACTCATTTCAAACTTGGACTTCATCACCTGCTCGAATTCCCTACACATCCCTTCATTGGTAGATCCAAAAATAATGTCGTCGACGTGGACTTGAACAAGAAGAATGTCACCTACTGCTTTCCTAATGAAGAGGGTCGAGTCAATCTGTCCACGGTCGAAACCATTAGACAATAGATGCTTAGTTAATGTCTCATACCATGTCCGCGGTGCTTGATGAAGACCATAAAGTGCTTTGTCGAGCTTATACACTTTATTAATATTATGCGGATCTTCAAAGCCGGGAGGTTGAGTGACATAGACCTCTTCATGAACTTTTCCATATAGGAAAGCACTCTTCACATCAAGTTGATAGACCTTCAAGCCGACATATGTGGCATAAGCCAAGAACAGTCGAATGGCCTCAATTCTAGCAACTGGGGCATATACTCCCGTGTAATCCAAGCCCTCTTATTGATAAAAACCATGAACAACCAATCTTGCTTTGTTCTTCACAACCACATGACGATCATCCGTCTTGCATTTGAACACCCATCTGCTTCCAATTGGCTGAAAGCCTTTTGGCAAGTCAACCAAATCCCACACGTGCAACTTTTTGGAATTGAGACAATTCATCTTGCATCGCCTCAATCCAACAGTTGTCCGCGAGAGCCTCCTTCACATTCTTCGGCTCTAACTGGGACACGAATGCAGACATGTTTCCATGACACCAGTGTCAAGTATCTCCGAGTAAAGACTAGTGTTCTCTACAATGGTTCGATGACGAGTTTGAACACTGGCATGAGGATCACCAATAATGTTGTCAATTGGATGATTCTTATGCACTCTCGTCTCTGGTACATTCGGTTCCTGAATTTCTGAATCGAGATTCGTGCTTAACTCCCCCATTTCCTATGTTCCAGAAGTAGAAGAAGAAGATTCAATGTTAATTGGATCAGCTGGAGCTTCATTTCCTACATTTGTGTTAGAATTAGCTTGAGAGTCATCTCCATCAACATGAACATCTTCACTGTTATCACTTTCATGAGTTCCAGATGCAGATGCAACATTGGAATCAGGAGTTACAATGGTACAGTAGCACGAGTAGAGAAACTGGAGTCATCGCCGCCACCCAATAATTCATAAACATTTGCGGCGTCAACTGCAGATAGATCAGGAAGATTGAATGACTTGAATAGCGCATCATAATCAAAACCCCAAGCTGAACCTGTTGGTTTTGGTGGAATGCTGTGTTTACTGCAATCCACTTCAAACCATTCCTCGACGGTATGAGTTCCTATATTGTACACTCTCTTGCAAGGCGAGTTGGCAACGTATCCTTAGAAGATGCCTTCCACCGCGTTTGCTTGAAACTTAGACTGGCGGTCTTTGTACTATAGCAACAAGGAACAGGGACTACCAAAAGGAACTAGGTAATCAAGATTGGGTAGTCGATTGTTGATCAACTCGTAACAAGTCTTGTTGTGCCTCTTCACAACCAGAACTCTGTTTAAGACGTGACAGGCTATATTAACGGCTTCTGCCCAGAAAGTGACAGGAAGCTTTGCATCTGACATCATAGTCCTTGCAGTCTCAATCAGTGTTCTGTTCTTCCGTTCTGCAACTCCATTCTGCTGTGGTGTGTACGGGGCGCTGAATTCGTGACGGATCCCCTTCTTGAGACAGAAAAGTTCCATCAAATTATTCTTGAACTCAGTTCCGTTGTCACTCCTTATTCTTCTAACCTTCAGCTTGCAAAGAGATTCTAAGCTCAGGATTAGGTATTGAAGAATATCAACAGTCTCGACCTTAGTACCTAAAAAATGCACCCAAGAAAAATGTGAGAAATCATCAGTTACAACCAGACAGAACGACTTACCTCTAATACTCCTGATACTTATGGGGCCAAATAAAAGGGGTATCAATGGAGTTTTGGAGCTTGGGCTTATGAGACTTCCGCTGCTGTTTGCCCTTTTTACAAGGCATACAGTCATCTGCAACGGTAAATCTCAGCTTAGGAACCCCGGTTACCAAACCGTTTCGGACATGATGGTTCATTTTACGATACGAAATATGTCCGAGTTTCCTATGCCACAAGATAGAGTCAAGCTCTGTCGCTTTGGTAAGCAAACAAGTAGCAACTGATGAGGTGGTTGTTGCCACACTCATATCAATCTGATAGGTGTCATTTGTCCTTGGCGCTCTCATTGGGATCCAATCTTCAGGAACTTCAAAACCAGGCTTGAGAATCAAGCATTCATTCTTATCAAACATCACCGAGTACTCCTTGTCGCACATTTGGGAGACACTCAGCAGGTTATGCTTCAGCTGCTCGCAAAAGTTGACATTGTCAAAACTGACACAACCATTTGATACCATGCCTTGTGTCACACCCCAACCGACGGCGGAATCATCGGGGCGGGACAATGTAGACTGTTCATGAGCTCAAGGTTGACTAAATTGTAATATGTTAAATCCATTTCCATTCAAACAAACATAATCAAGTTCAAATACATAATGAAATACAATTCGTTCTTGAATTAAGATTAACTAGGTCCAAAGCCTATGTGTAGCATGTCTTGATCAAACTCATATGAAAGAACCTGAAACATGAATAAAATAAGGTCAACTAAAAAGTTGGTGAATATAACACATGTTGGTATATAGATAGCATATAGTTTGTAAAACAAATCCTTACATAACATGATAAATAAGGCATTTATGGGGAGCAACTATTGTGTAACCAAGTACAATCAAACCTTTGTAACTAGCATGCAAAATTATGTTGTCGGTATCAATCACCCCAATCTGGGTGGGTTTGTCAGACTCAATAGATCTATCATTGAAAACCGTCGGCTTGAATAGTTAATTATTACACATAATCGCATACAAAGGTTAGCACACCTAGCACTCGGGCATAAAGCTCAAATTGCACACATGAATGTAAATAGGATTTGTACTTGTGTTGTTTGTGTAAATGTAAACATGTAATTTGGATAATGTTCATGTTCCACCCCAAAAATGTAAAAGAGTAAAAGGGGCTATGTATACTCACTTGATTCGAAGGCGTAGTTAACACGAGATACTAGAAAGTAATGTGATCCTTGTATCGCACAACGTTAACCTAGAGTGTAATGTATATTGCATTAATAATGCACAATAGTCTAAGTCTAAGTCTAAGGTTGAATTGGATAAAGTTAGTGATTGGTACTTGGAAGTATTGTATAAAACGGAAGATTTGAAATGAATATTTTTACAACATTTTGAATAAGGTTTGAGTTTGGAATAATTAAATAAGTAAATTAATTAATTATTGTTTATGAGAATAATGTAAGTATTAGATGTAATTAAGTATAACTAAATAAATGTTTTTGTTTAATTATAAATCAAATAAATAATTATTACCTTATTCATCTATTTATAAAATGTAACTTTAGACATTAAAATATTATTTAAGTGTAGGGTTTATAATTTAAAGGTTGAAACTTTAATTAAATAATTTCCATTTATTTTAAGATTAAATACTTGATCTTTTTAAATAAAGATAATACGCATTTTTATAAATTCAACTATTTTTATTTTGAAAATTAACTTGAAATACTAATTGTTTAAAAATACAGAAATTTTAAGGATTCTGTGAACACACACGACCGTGCCTAGACAGGGCACGATCGTGCCCGGGCCACGGGCGCGACCGCGCTAGTCAGGGCGCGACTGTGTTGATCAACAGAGGACTTAGCTAGACAAATCACTAGGCACGACCGTGCCTTGTACATGTACGACCGTGTCTATGCTTCAGGGGCACGACCAAGTCTAGCCAACGAGCATGACTGGGTTTGAGCAGGAGGTACGACCGCACTGGAAGTCGGCACGACCGCGTCTCCCCGGGCACGACTGCGCTAGATGATTAGCGCGACCGTGTCTCTTTCAAAACATAAACGAATTGATTGATCCTTATATTGATGGTGTCAGGATTGATAGGGCTTTTATTCACAAGGTCATTAAAAGTCTTTTGGTGTAGATTAATTGTGTTTAAAACATGTTTAGGACCGACTTCGATTAAACTATTTTGAATGAAAATATGGTTTCTGGTTCGAGTAGATTTTGATATTGAATGCCCAAATTAGATTGGGGCTATTGATCTATAGAATATATATAAGGTTTAGAAGATTTCAATTACCCTGTATGATGATGGATTGGTAGCTTACGGTAGGAAGGAGTTCCGGCGTGACGAATTTGGTCTCCGGCGTCTCCTGCTGCAATTCCGGCTAAACCAGTGTCCTCGCGAGTTTCAAGGAGGATCGATGGTGCAATGGATTGAGGAAACTTCACTTCAGAATATAAAAATCTCGGTTCAAACGAAGGGAGGTTTATTTTTCTGAGACTAATCGGATTTCTGGGACTATTGGTTGTAAATGACAGTGTAATTGTTTTGTTAAGAGATATTAAGTGGAAATCGGTTACGGGAAACCAACGATCAGGCGATTAAAGCTGCAGTTACGTTTTCTCAGACATGAGGCGCGACCGTGCCAAAACAAGGCGCGACCGTGCCAAGATGAGGCGCGACCGTGACAACATGAGGCGCGACCGTGCCTACTAGGGTTTCTGGTTATTTACAAAATCAGCCCTTGCAACTTCAGCTTTGACAGAATTAGCTTGGTTATGATTTAACAGAACACCTAACGGGATTACTAACTGAGTTAACTCTAGGAGGTGTTATCATGTGATTTGAGTTCTAAAACTTTGAATTAAAATATGATCGGCTAACAATTTAATGAGGCGTAGGTTTGAACAAGTATAGGGTCTAGCATTGTATTGTTATTAAAATAAGTTAGAATAGGGTCGGAAAATCAGGAATGTTACAGTCTCCCCATGTTAAGGGAATTTCGTCCCGAAATTTAACTAATGGAGGCTGCAAAAAAATCAAGGAAGAGGAGGGAGTTTTGGGTTCTCGGGTAGTTTTGAGTGTTGGATTCTGGGGTGTGTAACCGTTGACATGACTTAAGCCTGATACTTTGAATATGAAGAGTGATAATAAATTTTGTTTTGAAATGAATATTGTCGAATAAAAATTTGAATTCTAAATGTGAGATGTGTTACTTGGAATTGATTTGATGGGATTTGATATTTAGAGTTTGTGTAAGATATAGTCTAATATGTTCTAAATTGTTTGTGGGTAAGAGATTTCATAACCATTGGTCTGGGTCAAAACCTCACGTGACACGAACAACGCTACTTATGATAATATGATAGGACACTTATATATAGGAAGTACCATCGGCGTATCCACCATGCCCTTGTCATATTACATCAGTTTCGTTGTTACATATCATGATAAGTTTTAGGTCATAACACACGACAAAATTTCACTATAGTTTCCATGCGCTGATTTTTATAATTCCGTGTGCACCCGTAATTATTAAATCATCGTATGGTCCGTATAGATTGTTTCGTTGTGTGCGGGTAAGGGGGCATAATTTCACTATGATCACGTCTGTTGTTTACACATAAAAAGTCGTTAACAAGTAACTATGTCCCTAATCAGGTCAGTTCGCAACTAAAGAGTAATAAAGTAGTAACACTTAAAGTTTCTTTGTTTGCTCGTGTTTGAACAAGAATACGTCAAACCCCGAGTCGTTTCAATGTATTATGGTCTTCAACTTTGGTGTATAAAGTGCATGGCCATGTCTTGTGTAGAATGTAATCAATCCATTGCAATAATTGTAAGCAAAATTTTGTTTCGAGTATATAGTAAGCACACAAGTCTCATGTATGATCTAGTGTCACGTAGCTCGTAATTAAATAAGTCTCATATATAGCGTAAATAATTAAGCGTCTTGTATTTTGTAAGTCAATGAACACTGATGTGTAATGTAAACAACATAGTATTTTGTGTATAGTAGGAAATGAGTTTCATGTAGAGTATTGGCAACTTAGCATCATGTATATTGTACAATGTGCACATCTTAGTGTAATGTACTTCGTAACCAAATAAGTTTCATGTATAGTGTGGTCAATATAGAATTATGTATCAATGAAGTAATTCTTATGTATCATGTATATTGCAAACAACTAAGTTTCGTGTATCATGAGCTCAATCCAGTAGCATGTGTATTGCAAATAAACGTGTTTCGTGCATTATGTAATCAATCGAGTAAGTTGTGATTTGTAGGTAAACTAATTTCATGTATCATGTAATTTGTGTAGCATTGGATATATTGAGAATATTTGAGTTTCATGTACCATGTGGTTGCGTTGGATATATTATGAACGTGTATACGTAAGTATTGAACTTCGCGTGCGATGTATATTAATGGGTTTTGCATGTGATCGAGTGTTGCGTACAAACGTGGTGTTTGGCGTTCTTGCATAATGTGGTAGTTGGGTTCGAATCCTCAAATCTCGTTGAGGTTGGTGGGAAAGGTTAACGTCTATGCGGTATGGATCGTCTCTTGAAGCGACAAGTGAAAAGTAATGAGGAAGTTCTGAAAACGTTCGGGGAAATGTGTTTGCAAATACGGATCTTTGTTTGAAATTTGAAAGTGGTAAGTCGTCCTTGATTGTAGATATATAACGTAGTGAATCCATTTAGTCACATAATTCAAATAAATAGACAATTTATGGGAAAAATCTGTTAATTTAAATTTTCAGCTATTTAATAAGAGAATATTTTTTTATGCGAAATTATTGGCTAAACAATTAGTCGTATATTAATTTAGCCAGGGTTTAGAAATATTTACTTAAACGAGGAAAACCATAATTATTTATCAATTCGAAATAATATATATATATATATATATTTTTTATAAAATCGGTAGGTGGAAAGTTTTTATGGAAAATTTAGGTTTTTGATAATATCTAAAAGTTTGATAAACATTTTGTTTGAACGAAATAACGAGGTTTGTTTAAATCAAATAATTGAATGATTTGTTTACGAAGGAGATTGTTCGTAGTGTACTAAATTGTGGTAAATGGGAAAGATAATACTTGGAGAATTTTGATGAAAATATGATGGGTGTAATTCACACTCAACGTATTGAATTTATGAATAATAACTTTGGGAAATATAAAATTTAGAAATGCTGAAATGTATTCAAAATACAGGGAAATGGTTCTCAAACTGAAATAAATAAGAAAAATAATCCTGTTAACGCCTCCTGTAGTTTCCATTAGAAAGAGAATAATTCCCAAGGCGAGCACCGCTTAGAGGATGGAGATTAATTCCTTATGGTATCCTAATTGGTTTGCTAGGCTATTCCTTGTCCTTGCAAGTCGTGCATTAACCCTTGCTCCATTCTTTGCCTCTCAAATTCTGAGGTCCTTACATATTGGTGCGTGTCATTGATTGGAAATTCGATAGTACTAGTGAGTGCCATGATATGCCCTACTAAAGGATTAGAGTAATATGGGTCGGGCATTAGATATGGGTCTCTTAGTGGGAGTGGTAGTTGATTGTTGGGATGGGGTGTCTGATACGGGTTTCTGGGCGCGGCTGATCCAGGTGTTCGAAGTCTTGGGCCGGTGTTCCTAATCCAATCTACCCTTACATCAAACCTTGATCTAGCAGCTGCGGGTGTTGGTGATCGATGTACGGGTGATCCGGTGTCTTCTTCCCAATCAGACTCTTCTTCGGGACGGCATACCGGGGAGGTAGGAGAGTAGGAGTCCATACTTAGCAGGAAAACAATGGAAAGGTTGTAAGCGATAATAAAATACTGAGTGTCAAATGTGGGAGTTCTCATAGGTTTAGAGTTTGACTAGTCATAACGCCGAACCTTCACAATGGTATTTTAGAAATACACTTGACCTATAAGCAATGCATCCCTAAAGAGAATTCCCAGGAAAGAGGGATGGGTCACTAGGACACACTTAAGTACCCTATATTTCCTTAGCCAGAATCCCTCATGGGCCTACACACTCTTCCAGCCATCATGTATTAATAACACTATTATTGGGCTCATGGTCATGATGAGAATTGTTGTGAACTGGGCCTTGTGGCCCGAAAGTAAGGTTTATGCATTTCAGTGGGCTTTTGCTTCTTGGAGGATAGATTGACTGCTTAGTTTATTATTGATGGACATTAGGCCCAATAGTTTAAAAATTTGTTGTTTAGAAGAGGTGTGGTATTATGTATGTGAGTTTAGGGGTGCATGAATAACTAAGTGTGTATGAGTGTATGAGGAAACTTTGAATAGCACTTTTAAATAAGTTAAATAGGTAGCAATGAATAGGAGAAAAAGTGGGCAGGTAATGTGACACATAGGTTATTAAGTATTGTATCATATGATGTAGTTATATAGTATAACATGTAAGAACATTCACATAAAAATAATCATATAGCATGTAGATAGTAATGAGTGTAAGCACAAAAGTTATCAAGTAGTGTGACACATAAGTCATTATGTATTGTATCACGTAGTGTAAATACTTATGATAGCATGTAAAAATATTTACACAAGAACTAATAATGTAACATGTAGTAGCATGGGATTGTATGGGTGTCCTAAAGTTATAGTCTAGGTCAAGAGTGTCTAATAACCTAATTCCCTATAACCTGGCTCTGATACCAATCTGTCACACCCCAACCGACGGCGGAATCATCGGGGCGGGACAATGTAGACTGTTCATGAGCTCAAGGTTGACTAAATTGTAATATGTTAAATCCATTTCCATTCAAACAAACATAATCAAGTTCAAATACATAATGAAATACAATTCGTTCTTGAATTAAGATTAACTAGGTCCAAAGCCTATGTGTAGCATGTCTTGATCAAACTCATATGAAAGAACCTGAAACATCAATAAAATAAGGTCAACTAAAAAGTTGGTGAGTATAACACAGGTTGGTATATAGATAGCATATAGTTTGTAAAACAAATCCTTACATAACATGATAAATAAGGCATTTATGGGGAGCAGCTATTGTATAACCAAGTACAATCAAACCTTTGTAACTAGCATGCAAAATTGTGTTGTCGGTATCAATCACCCCAATCTGGGTGGGTTTGTCAGACTCAATAGATCTATCATTGAAAACCGTCGGCTTGAATAGTTAATGATTGCACATAATCGCATACAAAGGTTAGCACACCTAGCACTCGGGCATAAAGCTCAAATTGCACACATGAATGTAATAGGATTTGTACTTGTGTTGTTTATGTAAATGTAAACATGTAATTTGGATAATGTTCATGTTCCACCCCAAAAATGTAAAAGAGTAAAAGGGGCTATGTATACTCACTTGATTCGAAGGCGTAGTTAACATGAGATACTAGAAAGTAATGTGATCCTTGTATCGCACAACGTTAACCTAGAGTGTAACGTATATTGCATTAATAATGCACAATAGTCTAAGTCTAAGTCTAAGGTTGAATTGGATAAAGTTAGTGATTGGTACTTGGAAGTATTGTATAAAACGGAAGATTTGAAATGAATATTTTTACAACATTTTGAATAAGGTTTGAGTTTGGAATAATTAAAGAAGTAAATTAATTAATTATTGTTTATGAGAATAATGTAAGTATTAGATGTAATTAAGTATAACTAAATAAATGTTTTTGTTTAATTATAAATCAAATAAATAATTATTACCTTATTCATCTATTTATAAAATGTAACTTTAGACATTAAAATATTATTTAAGTGTAGGGTTTATAATTTAAAGGTTAAAACTTTAATTAAATAATTTTCATTTATTTTAAGATTAAATACTTGATCTTTTTAAATAAAGATAATACGCTTTTTTATAAATTCAACTATTTTTATTTTGAAAATTAACTTGAAATACTAATTGTTTAAAAATATAGAAATTTTAAGGATTCTGTGAACACACACGACCGTGCCTAGACAGGGCACGATCGTGCCCGGGCCACGGGCGCGACCGCGCTAGTCAGGACGCGACTGTGTTGATCAACAGAGGACATAGCTAGACAAATCACTAGGCACGACCGTGTCTATGCTTCAGGGGCACGACCAAGTCTAGCCAACGAGCATGACTGGGTCTGAGCAGGAGGCACGACCGCGTCTCCCGAGGCACGACCACGCTAGATGATTAGCGCGACCGTGTCTCTTTCAAAACAGAAACGAATTGATTGATCCTTATATTGATGGTGTCAGGATTGATAGGGCTTTCATTCACAAGGTCATTAAAAGTCTTTTGGTGTAGATTAATTGTGTTTAAAACATGTTTAGGACCGACTTCGATTAAACTATTTTGAATGAAAATATGGTTTCTGGTTCGAGTAGATTTTGATATTGAATGCCCAAATTAGATTGGGGCTGTTGATCTATAGAATATATATAAGGTTTAGAAGATTTCAATTACCCTGTACAATGATGGATTGGTAGCTTACGGTAGGAAGGAGTTCCGGCGTGACGAATTTGGTCTACGGCGTCTCCTACTGCAATTCCGGCTAAACCAGTGTACTCGCGAGTTTCAATGAGGATCGATGGTGCAATGGATTGAGGAAACTTCACTTCAGAATATAAGAATCTCGGTTCAAACGGAGGGAGGTTTATTTTTCTGAGACTAATCGGATTTCTGGGACTATTGGTTGTAAATGACAGTGTAATTGTTTTGTTAAGAGATATTAAGTGGAAATCGGTTACGAGAAACCAACGATCGGGCGATTAAAGCTGCAGTTACGTTTTCTCAGACATGAGGCGCGACCGTGCCAAAACAAGGCGCGACCGTGCCAAGACGAGGCGCGACCGTGCCAAGACGAGGCGCGACCGTGCCTACTAGGGTTTCTGGTTATTTACAAAATCAGCCCTTGCAACTTCAGCTAGGATTTAACAGAACATCTAACGGGATTACTAACTAAGTTAACTCTAGGAGGTGTTACCATGTGATTTGAGTTCTAAAACTTTGAATTAAAATATGATCGGCTAACAATTTAATGAGGCGTAGGTTTGAACAAGTATAGGGTCTAGCATTGTATTGTTATTAAAATAAGTTAGAATAGGGTCGGAAAATCAGGAATGTTACACCTTGACACGTGATACTGCCGCCTTTCTCTCCAGCAAAGGCCACATAGCCGCCTCTGAATGGTTTCACATCTTGAAGAAAGGCCATGTTTCCTATCATGTGCCGGGAGCATCCACTATCAACATACCAGCGGTTAGAGATAGTACCATTCGGACGTCCCTGCACGAGTCACAAAAAGAATTAGTTAGATTTGGACCCAAGCCATAGTGGTCTTGGGTCGTCCATCCTTTTCAAAATAAACTACCTCTTTTAACTCACAGTCGTGATGACTGTTCAAAATGGATGAATCTTTAAAAGAATTAGGACTAGGAGATTGAGAATTTTTGAATTCAGCTAGGATTTAACAGAACACCTAACGGGATTACTAACTAAGTTAACTCTAGGAGGTGTTACCATGTGATTTGAGTTCTAAAACTTTGAATTAAAATATGATCGGCTAACAATTTAATGAGGCGTAGGTTTGAACAAGTATAGGGTCTAGCATTATATTGTTATTAAAATAAGTTAGAATAGGGTCGGAAAATCAGGAATGTTACACCTTGACACGTGATACTGCCGCCTTTCTCTCCAGCAAAGGCCACATAGCCGCCTCTGAATGGTTTCACATCTTGAAGAAAGGCCATGTTTCCTGTCATGTGCCGGGAGCATCCACTATCAACATACCAGCGGTTAGAGATAGTACCATTCGGACGTCCCTGCACGAGTCACAAAAAGAATTAGTTAGATTTGGAGACCCAAGCCATAGTGGTCTTGGGTCGTCCATCCTTTTCAAAATAAACTACCTCTTTTAACTCACAGTCGTGATGACTGTTCAAAATGGATGAATCTTTAAAAGAATTAGGACTAGAAGATTGAGAATTTTTGAATTTGTTAGTCCAGGACCTCTTCTGTTTCTTAACTGGAACAGTAGATTTATTTTCAACAACAGCAGGTGAACTAGTGGAAGCTTCACCTGATTAAACTGAAGTCAGCTGCTCTAGCTTTCTCAACCTCTTATTCCTTCTCCTCCTCTGTGGCTTAGAGAGTTTCACCACAAGTTTCTCACCAGTATGTGTACTACCTGAGGTAGATACACAAGGTACAACAGGTTGCTTTACCTTTCTTGAAACAGATGGTTTGGCCTCAGATTTGAACTTTGGCTTTCCCATCGGTTTAACTGGTGGTTTCACCACATTTTTTTTTGAACATTTGGGAGGTTTCACTGATGGTGACTTAGGGATGACAGCCGGTTGTGAAACAATAGGTCGTTTCCCTTGGTTCTTAGAAGGGCAGTTCACAAGAATGTGACCAACCATACCACAGTGAAAACAAGTTCTCTTGTTTGTGTAAGTTCTCCTGTAAGGCTCATTAGATCTGGCATTAGATGACTCAGCATGATGGGAAGGAGGAGTTGGTTTGTGAACATAAGTTTGACCCGATACAGATTGGTTCTTGGGAGTATAGTATTTTTGCAAATTTTCTTTGTAACCAAGCCCAAAGTGAGCTGAAAAAGCCTCTTTCTTTACTTGATTAAGATTTTTATACCCCCCATAAAGCATTACCTTTAATTTATCATTAGATTCAACGATATCGGGTTCAGTTAAAATACAGTTATCACTATTAGTGATAATGTTTTTCATGACTTTCTGTTCAGATAACAACTCCTCAGATACTACTCCTTCAGGGCATGTGTTAACCGACCCATCATCAGAAGCAGTAAAGAACTCCTCATCAGATGCGGAGTTGGCCTGAGGAATCATCCTTTTTAGAGGAATCATCCTTTCCTGAGGACTCATCAAGACAAGTTAGATCAATGTCTACTAAGCTGTTGACAAACTTCCCGCTAACTGGTGGAGGAATGACATTAGTACCCAACCCTAAGCCATTCATTTGCCTTACTATAGATTCGTAGTGTTCCACCACAAAACGAGAGTTTTTCAACTTCTCATTAGAACATTTCAACTGCAAGATTTCATTTTGCAGCTTGTTAATTTCATTGTTCCTTTTCTCCAACCCCTTATATGCAATATCCAAGTGAAGCTGTTGATCGCTCATTTTTAGTGAATAATCACGTTTTTCCTTTTTCAATGTTTCAATTGAATCTTTAAAACGTTTTTCGTTTTCTTTATAACTTAGAGCTGCAATGCGAAGGGGTTCGACCTTGTCTTGAAGCTTAGAATTTTCAAGTTTTAAGCCTAGACATTTAGAACAAGAAATAACAGAAAAAGGATTAGAATCTACCTCAGACGATGAACTTGTTGCTTCTCCAATGGCCATGAGGGCAACAGCAGTAGTAGATTCCTCTTGATCAGCTACATAAGCTTCCTTTTCTTCAGCTTCCTTCTCCACTGCTTCCTTTTTCTCAGTTTCCATCAACTCCATGATCTCAGCCATTAGACCAACTTGAGTTTGTGCAATGATGGCATCTTCCAGATGAACACCCTAATCAAAGTTGCCGTCCTGTTGAGCTACCAGTGCATTGGACGCTCCACTTTGGCTTTGATTGTGGTTGTTTGAGTTGTTGTAGCCATGGCTGTTTCCTTGGCTAGGTCTGGTGAAACCCGAAGCCGGTGCTCTGTCTTTTTGACATTCACGAGCAAAGTTTCCATAGTTTAGACACTTATTGCATTTGGCATTGGATTTGTCAAAACCAACTTGGCATTAGAATGCCCGCCAATGAACTTTCTTCCTGTTCTGTTCAGGAAACGCTTGGCTGTCCTCAAGATCATGGCCATATTCCATTGAATATCCATGTCCTCCATGTCATCAGGATCCACTTGATTAAAAACTTCTTCAATTGTCTCGGGATCTGTAAGCTTGCCACCTATGAAGTTCTCGTAGGCCAGCATACAAGATGAAAATAGTGCTACATGATCTTCAGCTATTTTGGCTATAGGTGACTGGTTAGCTGAAGTTGTAGCAGGAGGATTTCTTGAGGTGTGTTGTTGATGAGATCCACAACCTGATCCAGATGCATAGCATGCATGACCACCACAACCATTTGAGTGGTCTTCTTTAGTAGAGTTTCCAGAGAAGAGGGCAATTCCTGAGCCCGGAGATTTGGTTGTAGAAGACGTCCCATGATACATAGAAGGGTCTTGTATCTGAGGTCTTCCTGAGCTATCCTTCTTTCTAAGGGTCATGTTATGAGCTTGAACCTTTCCAATTGCCTCCTCCACTGTCATTTCATAGAATTTTGGATTCTCTCTCATCAGGGTTGTGTACATTTCAAACCTGGGTGGCAAAGCATCCAGAAACTTTTCCACCAACTCTTCGTCGGGATACTTGAGCTCAAAAGCTTTCAATTCTGTCTACAGATGATAGAATCTAGAGATGAGGTCATCTAAAGACTCATTCTCCAAAAATCTGAAGCATTCATACTGCTTCCTAAGTAGATCCCATTTACTCTTCTTGATATCACTATTCCCTTCGAATCTTTTCTGTAACGCCTTCCAAAGATCCTTAGAGTTGTCATAACCTCTGAAGCTGTGGAACAACTCCCTAGTTAATGCCATAGTGATTGAACGAAGAGCCTTCTTCTCTCGATCATAAGCTTTCTTTTCTTCTTCATCGAGTTTAGAGATAGGCTTATGCAGTTCATCATCAAGATAAATGTGTGTGGGATGCTTATAGCCTTCTAGAATTGGAATCCATAACGAAGAATCAGTGTATGATATGTAATGCTCAAAGCGTGTCTTCCAGTTAGAATAATCATTTACATTTAGCAGCTTTGGCGGTTTCTGAGGAGTACCGATCTCATTGTCATAGTTTAAAAGGTTTCCAAGGTTCTGAAGATTCGACATGGTGAACACTTGGTCAAATTTCAGAAAAATCAGAGACACTTGCGCACTTGATATTGGCCTTGCGCACTTAGAGGAATGGTCTTGCGTATTTAAGATTTGATCTTGCGTACTTGATAAGTAAACATGAGTAAATGATAAGTACGCAGGATATAACTTAAGTACGCACAAGATTAGTCTTGCGTATTTAGTAAGTACGCAGCAAGACTATACTTTTTGCCAGATATGGTAAGTACGCAGAACACCTTTTCACCAACTCTCACCAAACTATTCCGGTCACCGGAAAACACACCGGAGATGGCAAAAATCGGACGAATCAACAATCAAAATGAGCCAAAGGGTCAGAAACTTGTTTCTAACCAACCTTTGATGCTCAAAACACTCAAAATACACAACAAAAGTCGTTTTTGAGTGATTTTTGCTTCTAAAATAGTGCTCAAGAGCTACCCCTATTTTATCATAAAAATCAACAAAAACACCTCCTTTTGCTTGTAAAACTCTGTAGAAAACTCTCCAAACTCACTCACAACACTCGAAATCAAGAGCAAAGCTCTGATACCACTTGTAGATCCCTCGGGTGTGGCAGATTGTCACATGCAAGTGGGTCTACTAGTCGGATCGGGTGCGGAATACCCGTGACTAGGTGAAGAGTCTTATGAAACAAAGTCAACCGACAAGATAATAACTTTAAACTTTCGTCTATTATAAACACTTGAAGGTTACAGAGAGAAGTACTGAGATTACAATTTGTGAGTATTTGCTACTGTGACTGTCTATGATTGCGTACTTATCTACTGTCAACCATTCCTATTTATACATGACCTGATGCCTGCGCACTTAGCAAGTGCGCAGGGCAATTTGCTCATGCGTACTTAGCAAGTACGCATAGGTATTCTTGCGTACTTGCTAAGTACGCAGGAACTACTTCCTGCGCACATACAAGTGCGCAAAACACTTAGAGAAATCTGCAACAGTCAATATGTAAAAGTAAATACAACTCGATAACTAGTACATACAAACACTTACAAACAAAGACAAATACATACATGAAAGTACTAAACTAAGACTCTATCTATCCAGAATCTATCCAGATTGTTTGTCACAGGAAAGTGCTTCAACAAAAGTTTATGTTAATGTTATAGTGATAACATAATTATTCTTCAAGGATCTTGTATGTTTGGAGGTTTGATTAGTTATTCAAGACTTGTGGATACTTGGTTATGTTATGTTGGAAAACTCATGATTTAAGTGTCTATTCATGGGTTTGTGTATGATTATGTTAATCCATGTCTTTGGAACTAGGAATTGTGAATGGAGTCTTGTTATCCTTGAAAACTCTTGAATGCGCATCCTTATACTTTTGTTTAGAAAGACAAAGTGTTTGTTATGATTTGTCATGTTAAGTGTGTGTTTATCTAGGGTTTGTTGACACGAGCTTCTAATTTATATAATCTTAACACGAACGTCATAATTTGAAGAAATGCTTGCTACTACTTTACTTTAATCAACTTTAGGTGGATATTATATTTTTCTTGTTATCTTTTCGAAGAATTGTTGGATTAGTCACCCGTGATAGGAAACTAGTCCCATGGTTATAAATATTGACATGATTGTATCACTTGAGCTTACTTGCATTATATAAGGTTGCTAGTTTGTACTTTTCATTCTAACTTTTCGATAACCATTTGATTAGATATCTCTAGTCGGAATTTTGTCATCTTTGTGTTTCGTGATCTTGCCATGTATTCATGTTTGTTGTCTCTTGGTTACTAAATGGATTCGAGATCAAAGTGTATTCTTCCTTGATTGATTGTCTTCACTTTCATTAGTCTAGTTACCATATTTTGCATGACATTCTAGTTTAAACACATCAACTATATTTTTATCATCACTTGGCTAAAAAGTAATAACGACCGATTATCGTATTCCATCGTATCCATGAATTGATATATGGTTCTTACCTATAGCTATACTAATATCCGATAGGTACACTTGCCTATTGTGGGCATGATTAGTTCTTTGGTGAAAACCCATTCAATACTCAAATTGCGTGAAAGATCTTTATTAATATATATGAAAGTGATACGTGTCATGTGAAACCTTTATTTATTATATAGTATAGATGTGTGTGTGTAAATTCACATGTGTTTAAAAATTTACACATGTGTAAATTGTAACTATACAGTGTATATGGGTACCATGTGTAAACATAAATTACATGTGTAAATTTTTTAACACATGTAAACTTACATATATACATAAAAGAACATAACGTTGTATATGTGTAATAATGATATTCCAACAATAAAAATAATGATTTTTTAACCCCAAAAATAGTGTTTAATGGTTATGTGTAATGGTGCTCATGAGGGGAGGGCGTGGTTGAGGTGGCGGGTGTGAGGGACGTGGAACACCGCGCCGCTCCTCCATGAGAGGGGGCGTGAGAGGGGTTCATGACTAGAGCAACAAGCATGGGGCGCAATTTCTTTGTGTTTGTGTATGTGTGAGAGTGATCATACTCACTAAACCATTAAGCACTATTTTTTGCTCACACTCACTAACAAATACTGTTTACGTGACGGTTACGTGACATCACATTTTTCTTGCACTTACTAACCACTACACATAGCCTAAACGGGTTCCCAACAAAATCACTCTTACATGCTAACTAACTACACCCAGATATTAATTTTAATAAAAAAATAGACGTCAAAATATAATAAAAATGAATCAAATAGATTTGGGTTTTAAAATTAACTTTATCACCTTTTAAATTAATGCATTTAAAGTGCTTATGAGTTATGAAAGATAGCGACGTGTAACGAACTTGACATCGCATGCAAACAAGAGAAGTCAATTATTTGGGTTACTCTTATCGATGGAACGTTTTGGTGAAAACTACGTTTTCCTTGATTTTCAAATATATAATTGTGCTATCTTACATTATTGTTGTTTCTTTAATAATTTTTATTTTTATTTTTTTTATAGGCAAACTTTTATTCCCAGAGAACCAAAACAACTATTATCAGCTAAGATGGAAAGCATACAAACATGACAGAGACAATTACAGAAAACCCAGTGGCGGAGCCACATAGTGGTGAACGGGTTCACCCGACATCAGTCAATTTCGCGTCTCATATGTAACGTGTAATAGAAAATTTTCGAGCGACACCATTGTTTTTTTATAATTGACACCATTGGTTTTATAAAAAAAATATTGAATCGGATTTGAAGACGGAATTGCGTAATTGGATGGGTGATGGTTTTTTGAAGGGTGCTTGCATTTGTTATGTTGAAAAAGCGTTATTTGCGAAAGTTGCGATTGAAGACATTATGAATTGTTTCCAAAACATAAAAACACGTAGGGAGCAACTATAAAATGTATTTTTTTTATATATTTCAAACGACTTTGTATTTTTATTATGTGTTTTTTTCAATTAGATCATACTTTTATTATGAAATTGGCTTTTATTATATGATTCGACTCGACCTGTTTCGAAAATTTTAACTTCGGGTTATTATAAACCCGAGTATCGAAAAAAAATGACACCATATGAAAAAGTTCCTGGCTCCGCCACTGAGAACCTATACACTTTTAAGTTATGTTAAAATTACACCAATCTTTCCATAATAGTGAGTTGTGTTTAGATCTATGTTTTACCAACAGGAAACCTAGCGTCTTGATGTCTTCAAATAATTTCTTCATTTTTAGCGGTATTCTTGAAAAAATGGCCTCGTTTCTTGCTCGCCAAATGCACCAAATAGTAGTGAGGACGATTCCATGTAGCATTTTCTTTTGGACTCCATTTTTGTAGTTGTCTTGTGTATTTCAAGTAAATCTCTTACCTTGAAGGCGAAAATTAGAGGGATTTTGCACCAACTACTTATCATTTGCCACGTTATGGCTGTGAGATAGCAAGATGTAAATAAGTGGTCCACCGTCTCTTCTGCATCCCCGCGTATCTGACATAATTGGGATTCAATGTGAATATTTCTTTTATTTAAAGATGTTAGAGTCGGTAAACGATCCATCTCTGTCCTCCAAGCACATGTGTTACACTTTAAGGGAGCCCAATTGTTCCATTCCATCACAAAAAGATTGATAGCGTTGACATCCATGGAGATAAGCTTTTTGACTGATCTCACCGAGAATTGTCCTGAGCTATCTCCCAACCACAACCAGTTGTCCTTTCTCCCGGAGAGGTGTATCCGTTCCAAAGTCTGCGAGCACTTTTGCAGCTCCAGTAGCTCGCTCGGTAGTTGTGGGTCCCGCCTCCATCTCCATTTCCATGTTGGTATTTGTTCCTGTACATCATAACAATCAATCACCATACATTTTTTACTGGATTCTAAAGAAAATAAATTTGGAAAAGCATCTTTGAGTAGCTCATTTAAAGCCCATGGATCAATCCAGAACCGTATGTTTCTTTAAACTTAGTTATGTAAATAAGTAGTTCATTAATATTTTATTTTTAGATGTTTTGTTTATATACACACACACACACGTGTGTGTCGGTTCCGGTAGAAACCGAGTTTCTTCTAAGAAGCGTAGAAAGCAACGAGGAGGCGATACACGTACGTGCATAGGTTTTATAAGTGAGGATATTTGCATCCATTTACACCTGTATTTTTCTGCCACACATAACCACACTATGTAAAATGGGATAACTCCAACATGGTTTTCATAATCAAAATACCATTTTAGACTTGGGGGTTGGGCACACATCTGCATTACGTGAATTCACTAGACACATATCTGGACCGAGTAAAATGGGATAACTACACCATGTAAATGGTATGGCCCCACACTTATATCAAACAATGCATTACACCTTTTAAATGGTATGCGAGTCAAAATGTAAATGGTTCAAACCTTCCATAAGTAAACATCTTGAATGGCCATCCCCGTTCAAAAAAAGTACACCTTTTAAAAGAAATGTCATTTTTTTCTAAAAGATATAGCAATATTACACTTATATTAAAGAAAATAAAATTCTTAATTTTACGTATAATTTTTTTAAATGAAGTATATAAAAGTTATTTGAGTTTAAAAAATTTATGAAAGTAAAATTTAGTTAAAAAAAAGTCAAGGCAAGGGGCCGATCGCCACTTTTACCCCTTCCAGAGTTACTAAGTTCCAATTAATTAAAAACTGTCACCGCGTTAATCTAAACCACTAAATTAGTTTAATCAAAAGCTAGATTGCAACCTATACTTTTTAAGAAAAAGGTCATTTTTTGCATTTGATTCGCCCTATATATATAGGCTAGTTCTTGTATAAAGTCATTTTCCTTGTGAACTGTACGAAGTCCCTGTATAATTATACGCCATATGTATATAATTATGTAACATATGTATATGATAACACACAGTTATGTATATAATTATCTCCATAGGCGGACCTATGTATTGAGGATGGGAGGTGGCCGCCCTCCATGAAAAAAAAAATTAGTGTTATATACGCGTTAAAATCTCGATCGCCCCCCATAAAATTTTGTAATTGCCCCCATAAAAAGGTTTTAGTGTAATATACGCTTTATATATTGATAGTTAACCGACCTCATGAAAAAAATTTCTGGGTCCGCCACTGATTATCCCTCGTTTTATATATAATAACGCGTACTTATGTATATCAAGAAACATAACCATCTTCTTTAATTGTATTAGAGACCCTGATGATGCTCGTTTCTTACATGTTCATATTCAAGTGTCAACTACCTTAAACCATTTGGTTTATACAAAATACATGGAAAATAATATACTACCCCAATAAATAAGCCATGTCCCACATAATACTCATTTCCCTTGACATGAATCATATTAATGGTAAATAACGTCTTTTAAAGTTTATTAAGACACGAACTACCTCGTATAACTGATATTGTTTGCATGTATTCTAGGATATGTTAAGTAGGGGTGTTTAATATTTGATTTTAAACCAATTAAATTGATAATCGAACCGAAACTGAAACCGTTTAAAACCAAACCGAATTACATATTTGGTTTTTGGTTCGGTTCAAACCGAAAACCGAATATGTAATTGGTTTTTGGTTTTAAGATTTTGAATTCGGTTTCAACCGATAAAACCGAATTGAGTTATACCACTATTTTAATCCATATTTTATAATTGGCCCAGTTCATTGTTTTTGTCTTCTTCTGCTCTAATCAGTTAGATGTTTATCAGTTTATGTAAAAGTTGAAACTCATACATTTGACCAAAAAAGTCAATGTTAGCAAGAAGTAATATGAATTTGGTTTTTTCGGTTAAAACCGAACCAAATTCTAATTTGGTTTTCGGTTTGGTTAGGACAAATATGAATTTGGCTTGGTCTGGTTTTTTGTTACAACTTGAAAAAGTTCCTATAAAAAAAACCAAATCAAGAAAACCGAAAAAACTGTAAATCAAACCGATGAATACCCCTAAAGTCCTCTTGTGGAAACAGGAGACCATCTAAAGGTTTATGACATTCGAATTTTGTTTACGCTAAAACTGAATTGTTTTGACTTTTGGGATTTAGTTGCGTTTTTGTTTGCATTCATTTTTTATTTGACTTGAATAGAAATGTAGGGGGAGAATCAAATAACAAGTAGTTTTTCGCTAAGAAATCTAAAAAATTACAAAAACCTTAAAAAACGATATCAAACGAACTCCGATTGAGCTAATTTTAGCGGAGTTGGAACCGTCTCTTCGAACTCTACCATCTTAGCTTTAGGGTTTAGCTTTCAAGGTTTAGATTTTACGTTTGAATTTTAGGGTTTTAGCCTTAGGGTTTAGATTTTATGGTTTATGTTTTTTTTTGTGAGGGTGGGGGTTTAGGTTTTTGGGGGTGGGTTTAGGTTTGGGGGTGGGGTGGGGTGGGGTGGGGGGTTTAGGTTTTTGGGGGGTGGGGTGGGGGGTTTAGGTTTTTGGGGGGTGGAGGTGGTGGTTTTAGTCTTTTCGTGGTAGGGTTGGAGGGGGGGGTTAGCTTTTGGGGGGTGCGGGTGGAGGGGGTTTTAGGTTTTTGGGTCCGGGTTAGGGTTTGATGAGACGGTTCCAACGCCGCTGGAATGAGCTCAATCGGAGTTCGTTTGACCCACTTCTTAGGATTTCTTAGCGAAAAACCACTTATTAGTGGAACCGTCCCCCAGCAATGTAAATCCAACAAAGTCAAACATTAGATATCTTGGGTGCTATTTTGGTTGATGGCCAGTGGTAAAGGAAAATCCTTTAGGCACACCAAGGTTTGAGAAGATTATGGGTTCAAGTCACACTCCGACAAGAATAAAGATATTTGCCTTTCAAAAAAAATAAAAATTAGATATTTTGGGTATGACACCTTAAAAAATACGATGTTACACCTAAAGGGCTTGAGTGGGTAATACGGATTTGAAAATACCAAATAATTAATCAAACACCAGGTATGATCAAGTGTTTATGAATGTCGGTGACTCTTTTAACAAGAAAAATCCGCTCTTAAGGATTTATTTAAAAGCGGATTGTGACACCCATATTCCGGATCACTCGAGATGCCGGTCATTTGTCGGATTTACTCATGAACATATAGTAAACAGAGATCATACACAACGGAAGACTTTGAAAACATTATTTATTTCATTAATCTTGTCTTAAGTACATTCTAAACAAAGTACAACATATAACTAATGCTAGTCTTTTGCTCGGATGCCAGATAGCCTGCCCATAACGCCTCTAATTTAGCCCCTTGCCTTTACTACTCGAGGCTACACCCTTTCCTGATACACATGCTTAAACACACGTCAGCTTACGCTGGCGAGTTCTAAGTTTTAATCTAAGTATGTTTAATTTGTACAAGTGGTTTGTATATGACACGTTTCAAAATATCATCTTCACATTTCACATAAGCCTTGCCCAAAACATAACATTTACTCTTGTACAACTTATATCTTATTGAGGTTCATGAACCTTTAAGCAGTCGTCAACTCTTAACATTACCTTTATAAAGGGTCCCCCGTTACATACCACAAGGGAATGTAACGGTCCACATTCAGTTCGTCCCTTTTCGAAGATATAGCAATCACTGCCCATAAGTTGCAAGATATTATGTGAGATTTGGCCATACAAGGCAAAACATTCCTTTACAAACCATTATGGTCAAAATATTCTTTCTATGTTCATGCAATCACTACCAATGGTATCTTTCATTATCACTTATCCTGGTAAACAAGGATAAGTCTTAAAACATTTTACGTGTCAAAACCATTTTTATTCATAACCTTTGCAATATGAAATCATGCCAAATGGCAAGTTTCCTTTCAAACTATTCCTTTCAAAACCACTCCTTATCTTAATTCCTTGTAAAGGTTTCTCCATGATATATTAAAGAAGTTTATATATAGAGTGTGCCAGCAACGTACCCACCACTCCTTTGATATTTCATGAATACTCCGTTACTTGGTTTTAAGGTTTAGACAATGTTTATAACCATATTCTCTGGCAACATCATGGATGCCAGCCCAAAGTATTTAAATCAAGGGCATAGAGTATGTATGTAAATCATTTCATAACATGTGCATCATGTCCAAAACATTTAAAAACACTTAAAAGGGGCATCATAGAACTCACCTTTAACTTCCTTCTCTTTCAGATAACTTTTACTTTGCTAGTGTAAATAGCTAACGACTTGGATCAAAGTCCTAAGTCATTATAACATCACTTAATCACAAGTTCCTAACTTATTGAAAATAACCAAGTCATTGGAAGCTAGTCAGAATCTTACCTCGGAACTATCTACTGTGTATTGGGGCCGAAAAGCTGGAAACCAGACTTCTCTACGCGAACTGGGGCTCGGGATTCGATCACAAAACCTTAACTATGTGTTTTTTACTGTGTAGGAAGTATGTGAGATGTTTCAAAACTGAGAACTCATCCTTTCTATTTATAGGCAAACTTCAAACTCGTAGCGGACCGCTAACAAGCACGGTGACGGTCCGCTACAGTGACGGTCCGCTACGCCATGACACTTTGGTAACGGACAGCTAAGAATTATTGCAGCTGGCGCACCGCTAAGGACCCAGTGACGGTCTGCTATAGGGTTTTCACGCGTTAGTTTTCACACATTAGTCAGCTGATGCGTGGTAACTCATCATTGATGCTTTCCTCTCCACCTGGCGAACCGCTAAGCTAAGCGGTAACAGTCCGCTACGCCTGACTTTTCATAATTTTTCATTTTCAGTCCTTGGAGTTTGATCTAATTACATTCTAACCCCTAGTGGTTTACTTTATGACCATTTCAGTCCCTCTATTTATATTTCTTGCAAGAATTGGGGTGTTACACGTATAAAGTAGGGTTTTAAGATAGAGATCAAAACGAGTTCGTGTTAAACTGTGGTTGGTCAAAACAAGTCGTTTTGAAAAGTATCAACTGAGTTTAGGTTAAAACGTGTTGGAACCAAAATCGATATAGGTTGAAACAAGTTGTTTAAGGAAAAAGTATCAAAATGGCGACTACCAATCACGATGATTGGTAACGGTGGGCAGAGGCGAAGGTGTGCGACGGTGGAGGCGATTGTGGTGGTTGCAATGGTGGTTGTGGTGACAACGCTGGCGGTGGCGGCAATGACGGCGGTGGCGTTGATCAGTAGGTGGTGACAACGGTGGAGGTTATTTTAGGGGCAATGACAGTGTGAACGGCGGTGGAGGTGAGGGTGGTGGTGAGGATGACAATCCTGACAAGAATAACAATATTGGTTGCGGCGACCGGTAATTGTTGACAGGTAGTGGCAATGAGTGGTGCTAGCCCATCTGTCCTGTTATAATTTAATGGGAATGACTCATTGTCTAACTTGAATAACCAAAATCAATTCATTTAACTAACAAATATCACTCAATTTAACATATTTATTGAATAATGAGTCACGATCGTCAAGCATACCTATAATCAACAAATTATGTTAATATGTATTTTTCACACCCCAACCGACGTCGGAATACATCGGGGCGGGACATGGAGACTGTTCATAAGCACATGATCCAAATAAAGTTCCATATATTAAAATAACTCAATTGCATAACATTGTTCAACAAACAAAATCAACCAAACAAAGAAAATAAAATATATCCACAAGTTTAATTGTTTATTTCATCTAGGTCCTCATGTCCTATATGTAGCAACTTGAAACATGAAATTAAAGATTTGCAAATGAAACATGATGAAAACAAAGTCAAGTAAAACTAGTTGGTGATCATACATAGGTTTTGATATCACATATAGTTTCCAAGTGTTTATGTACAATTCATATGAAACATGGCAAATAAGGCATTTATGGATAACCACTATAGTCAAACTAGGTGTACAATAAAACCTTGTGACTGAAGGGCATAACACGCATGTTATCCTAATGCAATGTCGGCAACAATCACCCCACCTGGGTGGGTTTGTCAGACACAATATATCTATCATTGTTAACTGTCGGCTTGTACAGAGTTAATGATTGCACATATATGTATGTAATGTAAAATGTAGGTTTAAACTCATAGTGTTCAAGCACAATTTGCACAATTTGCACACATGTTCATGAATGTAGAATTGTATAATGTAATTGCAAATAGTTTTCAATGAATCATGTTCCACCCCAAAGTATATAAAAATGAAAAAGGGGTTATGTAAACTCACATGTAATAGTAGTTTGTAGATCACACGAGCAAGGTGTTGCACAAGTGATTAGCTAACCACAAGGTTAACCTAAGATTGAATTGTATAAAGTGCATCAATGACATGCACATGTGACTAGGGGAAGTCCTACTGCACAAAAGGGATTGGGTGTGGTCTTGGTCAAAATAAATTGTAGGATCCGTGAATACAAGATGGTTCTATTCTAGTTGAGATTGGCGGAAACAATCACAACTAAGCAATGTAAGCAAGTAAACAAGAAGAATATTGATAAATGCAATTTGTATTAAGCTTCAAAGGTTACAAGATTACAGAGAAAACTCTTAAGCAAAAGCACTAGTATACACTGACTCTAAGTACTACTTATATAGTAACTTAGAATCAAGACAGACCCTTGATTCTAAGGATCAGATCTAACACAAGCCGTTGATCTTGTATTGAAGCTATTCTACATGTAACGACCATAAATACTACAAAAGTTATCTTTACTCAAACGTCATCTTAGGCATCATTGCTTGAGTCCTTGGAAGAAGAGCGTCGTTGTCTTTTATTGTCTTGCACCAGTAACATTCTTTCTGCGTGGAGTGTGTCAATGTTGCAACAGAAAGTTATCAGTGGTAATGGTTGCTTTATCGAAGCCAGTCAGCTGCAACGTTTGATCTTCAGTGGGAAGGGCTATCAGCAGCATTGTTGTTGATCAGCAGCAAGACACAACTATCCACAGCTGCTGATTATTTTCCAGCAGCAGCAACTTTGGTCTTCAGCAGATAAGGCTATCCGCAGTAGATTTGTTTTTCAGCAAAAGAACAAGTATCCGCTACAGATAAGCTTATCCGTAGCAGTTTGTCGATCTGCAGCAAACTCTGAGGTCCACAGCAGTTGTACTTAGAGAATTTTGTAGCCATCGGTCTTTATTTCTACAAACTCCCCCTAGACTGATGCTACCAAAACTCTATTTACTGCTTTTGCTACTGAAGCTTTTTCATGTTGCAGACTATCCTTTCTACCTCATAGCCTATTGGGTCCTGGCAGGGATTGTTTAGAGGAAGCTCAGATAGAGTCTTTATGTCTTTGCTTGGCATTTTGAAGATGGTCTTGCTTGAACATATCATCTTCTGTCCTTTAACATCAATCAGGATAAACTCGTTGGTATCAGCCTTGAAGGACCAACTGGTGAATGGAGAATGGGATTGAAGAGGTTTGGCATCAATGGTTACATCTTTACTAGGGTTGAAGTGATGTTTGATCACTAGTAAAAGATGTCTCCCACCTTCATTCTCTGGCTTATGGGCTTCACCCAACTCTAATATTCTTCTTAGATCTGAGTCTAGGAGTTGCAGTACCTCATCAACAGATTTATAGACTGAGCTTTTCAGTTCTTCCTTTCCCCTGAAAACTTCAAACCATTTATCTTGACTGTTATAGAACCAGACAATTATTTTTCTTGAGTCTTCTGGTGTGATGGTAGGTTTGGTTTTCTTCTTGGAAGGCTGCTGATGAGGAGGAGCTGGGTGGAAGGATTTGGACGTTGTGGGTGGAGATGAGGGAGGTCTAGGATTGAGAGTGGTAGGTTGTTGAATAGAGGAAGTGGTGGATGAGGGAGAAGGCTTGAGTTTCTTTTGTTTCCTTTCATCTTCTTGATTAATTTCCCTCTTCTTTGAGCCTTTCTTCCCTAGTCTTTCTTCCTCTTCCTTCTTGACTTTAAAGTAAAGGGCTTGCAGATTCATGAAAAATCATGGGACCCAGCCTTTTTCCACTCTCTCCTCTAGCCTTTAGGAAGTCAATCATGACCTTCCTTTCTTCATGGGTTCTTCTGTTAAAGGCAATGGTCTTCTTGGATTTCTGTTTGGATTTTTCTTCTTCTTCAGCCCTTTTCTTAGTTGCCAATTGACCTTGCTGACCCATGAAGGCTCTGTAGATTTCTTTATTTGATAGTTTCTCAAGGTAGTCTGCATCCTCACCTTGAGAAATCAGAGCCTCTATCCACTCCTCTCTCATTTCTTTGGCTAGTTCAGAATCAGTTATTCTGAACTTAGCCTCTTCCTTTTTCTTCTTCTCTCTTTCTTCTTCTTCTTTATTGAATTGTTCCTGCAGTTGAATAGCTAGAGCTTCATCTTCTTGAATTTGAGAAGCTGCAGGAATCTTGACTTTCAGATCATCTAGCTGCCTAGCATAAAGCTGGATCTGTTGTTCTCTAAGGAGTATGACAGTTTTTCTTTCTTGTGCTTTTCTTAATTCAGCCATCTCCTCTTCTTCTCTTCTTCTTCTTCTTCTTTCCTCCCTTTCCTTCTTCTCTTTCAATAACCTTTCTTCATCTTCTTCTATCATAGGTCTCTTTCCCTTGTCTTTGCTGGATGCCTCTGCTTCAGCTTCATGGACCACAACAGCAGATGTAAGAGATGCTGTTGGGATCTCAGCTTCAGCTTCATTGGCATTTTGTGGAATGGATAAGGGAAGGACACTTTCTTCATTTTCTTCCCATTCATGACATGTCACTGCTTTCCATTCTTTCTTCATCTTTTCCTTTTCTCTTCTTCTGGATTCTTCTGCTGTGTTTAATCTGACAGTTGGAGATGAAAGAAAGGATAGGTCTGAGTCGGAGTTGGAGTCATCCATTGCAAGTCGTCCTTCCTTTTCAAGCTTAGCTTTGATAGTTTTTATCATTGCTTGACTCTCTAAGGAATTTACATTGCATATGTGTGTTCTGAGCTCGAAGACCTTGTGCAGGAAGTCTGAATTTAAGAGTAGGATCTCATTGATGTTGATTGAGAGAGATGATCCATTACTCAGGAAGAATGTGAAGTTAGAAGACCTAGTGTTTGACCATCCTAGCACTTCCAAGTCTCTGACCACTGTGTTGTAGAGAAATCTTCTCTAACATAGAACTTCTTCTTCTGTTAAAGCACTACTCCTGATCAAGGCAAGTCTTGGAGCCAGTCTTTGTTCTGATGTTGTTGAAGATTCTGCATGGTGTTTAGGATAGGCCACCCTGTTTGCTTTTTCTAGGAGCCTTTCAAACCAGGGAAGATTATCCTCCATCAAGACGTAGAACCTGTCGATTGCAAGTTCTGCTGAGAGATCTGTAGAGGTGTTGGTGCAGCTGGATAGGTATAGTTCAAGCACTTGGAGTGGATTTAGTGCATTCAAGTTCAGCTCTTCTACCCCACCGAACTCCTTTCCGATCCAGAATCTCTAAGTTGAACCATCATACCCCCAAGCTAGTATGGAGTCAAATTCTAGCTTATTTTAAGACAATTTGAATTGAGGGGCAATGGTCTATCTTGATATGGCTACAGCAGTAGAAAGTATGCTGAATCATGAAGGTGTGTCTTTATTTTGACTTTCATTCTTTAACACCTCATCAACAGCTCGGACAACTAACTTCCAATCCTCAGTGATATCTTCCTCTTCATCTACTGAGTCTGGCAAGTCATGAACTTGAATGAAAGCAGGTCTGAATAGAGAACTTTGAAAGATTGTCTGCTCTTGTATCCATTCGTCGAGGTTGTCAGCATCGTCTTCCACAACAACACCTCCCCCTTTTTGGTTGCATTAGTGCACAGAGTCTAGTCAGTTTGAGTGCCTACTGATACAAGGGAGGGAGTAGTCACTAGAGGGCATTGATGGGCTTCATGCATAGAGACTTGGTGCCTTAGTTTTGATACTTCGTCCTCTAGTATTTCCACCCTGGCCGTCAATTCCATGTTATGAAGTTTCAGTCTATCCTCATCCACAGTTGTGGAATCCTTGGATCCAGATAGGGCATTAGGCCTAGCCTCTGCATCCCCATCACCCTGGTTTTCTTGGCACCTGGGATTCCTCTCAGTGAACAGTGTTTCAAAGGAAACATCCTCACTATGAGTTGTCATGGTTAGGGTCTTAGTGATGTTATCACTGTCCACCTGGTCAGTTGATGTACCAGGAGTAGTGACAACCCTTTCCACATTCACTCTATCAGTACTCCCAGAGTGAACCTTCTTGGGTGAAGAACTTGGGTTAGGTGCACTAGCAGCCAAGTCGAGATAGTGGTTGTTGGAGAATGTATATCATCTTGACAAGGTGTCTCTGCACTTAAGTTCAGAGAAGAAAAATAATGGAATGGCTCAGTGGGTTGTTCTATGGATCCGGGATGTGATCCTGATCCTAATAGAGAAGCTTCCAAGGAAGTCTTTCTAATGATGTGGCTATCCCTTTTGATTTTCTCATCAGAATTTTGGGATTCTGAATAAGGGCTTTTAGGTTGGGATTGGGCCTTTGAGACAAGAAGAGAAGGAGTCTTCTTGCTCCTTTTTCTAGTATATTTTGCTGCAACTGGGGCCCTTTGTTCCAGTTGAACGATAACATCCAAACCAGGTGTAAGTAATTTTTGTGCCTGTGCATCCTTAGTAGTATGCATAGGGGTTCGAACAGTGGAAGCAGATTGTTGTTCATGATGTGAAGAGGAGGGTGTGGGATTAGTATCAGCTGGGATTGCTGAACTGTCACCCTGGGTACACCACTATCATCATTGTAGATAACAATGGAACATTGACCCCTGAGAACTTTTTGGAAACAGTTTTCATACTTTAAAAAATGTTACTTTTATGACCCAGCATATGATAGATTTTTGCAGGTTTTGAAAGCTCTTTTAATTCATTGTTAAAAATCTCCTGCAAGAACCTTGGGTACATATAAAGTTACTGCTTTGCACCCTCTTGAAGGTTGTATCTTAAACCTTCAAAGATGAGATGTGCAAAGTTGAATCCTTGGCCAGTAACCATACCATGAACAGCAGAGGCAAGTGAAGAGCTCACTTAATGCCATCCAATTCTCTTCTGAGATATGTATTGTGGAAGAGTGTGGCATAGATACTTCTATGGGGGGCCCATCAGTGCCTTCTCTATTGTGTACTCATTCTGATTTCCAGTGTACCCCATTGATACAAAGGTCCTCATATAAACTTCTTTTGAGTATGAAATGGCGGCCCCCTCGTCTTGAAGTTTGAGGTGTTTTCTGAGAGTAGCTTCAGTGACGATGATATCTTTGCCGTCTACCGTGGCTTGGATTTGGGGGAATCCCCTATTCGGTAGAGTAGACGGCGGTGTTCCAAAAATCCTCCATATGAGGGATGTATATGGTAGGGTTGATGGTTAGGGCAAAATATATCTTTGATCAACAAAGAAAATCGATCATATCATCGAACCCTTCGGACTTCTTCCCTTTTATTAAGTATGATGTGAGGTTGTGGTATGGAGAAAACTTATCATCGGGACGGTTTATTTCTACCTCTGCCATTTGTTGGGTTTGGAGGGAAGGATGAAGGTTTTTTTTTTGAAGGGTGGTTAAGGATGGAAGGCTTTGAATGCTATGGAGGTTTGAGAGAAAATGATGAGGGTTTGGTTGAAATTGAATGTGAAGAGGTTATGGAGAAATTGATTTGAGTTATAACGGCAGAGGAGGGAAAAAGCAAACTTACTTGTACAGTACAACCTCATTCATTTTTACTGTTACAGCTGTAATACACTATAGCAGTCATGGTAAAGACTGAAAGGAATTTTTACAGCGGGTAAAAGTTAATTTGGACTTATTTTTACCCATCAGCAGCAAACTTGGTTACTTCGGATGGTTAAGCCTATCCGCTGCAAGCTTGGTTGCGGCAAATATTTAAGTCTGTCAGCAGCAAACTCAATTGCTGCTGATGGATGCAATGATCCGCAGTAAGGATGTTGCTGCTGACTGCCTTAAAGCTATCCGCAGGAAACTTGTTCCTGCTGATAACTTAAAGCAGTTAGTGGCAAAATCTTTGCTGCTGATTATTAAACCTGTCAGCAACAAAAATGGATGCTGCTGACTTATACCTTTTATTTACAACAAGGAACAAACACATTTACAAAACAAAATTTTAGAGACGGATTTTAATCAAAGTTCATCATACCAATAGATTCAACTAAATATCTAAATCTAGCTTCATCAAGCGGTTTTGTAAACAAATCAGCATATTGCTCATTGGTATGAACTTTGGTTAAAATAATTCTCTTTTTCTTAGATTGATCTCTTATGAAGTGATACCTGATGTCAATGTGCTTTGTCTTGGAGTGCTGCACCGGATTGTTTGTGATTGATATAGCACTCATGTTGTCAATGTGAATGGGAGTTGCCATGAAAGTCATCCCATAATCCAGCATTTGATTTTGTATCCAAATGACTTGTGCGCAGCAACTTGAAGTTGCAATGTATTCTACTTCTGATGTAGAAGTTGAAACACATATTTGCTTCTTGCACTGCCATGAAATTAGTCTCCTTCCCAGAAACTGACATCCCCCTGAAGTGGACTTTTTGTCCAAGTTGCATCCCCCATAATCACTGTCAGTGTATGCATACAGATTGAACTTATCATTTTTAGAGTACCATAGCCCAAGTCTTGGGGCTCCCTTTAGGTATCTAAAAAGTCTCTTGACTGCTTGAAGATGTGAATTCTTTGGAGCTGCTTGGAATCTTGCACAGAGACATGCTGCAAACATGATATCTGGCCTTGAGGCAGTGAGATACATGAGGGACCCTATCATTGCACGGTACTGATGTTGATTAGTGTCTTGACCATCTTTGTCTAGAGTCAGCTGATGGTGCACTTGCATAGGGGTTCTTGCAGCAGAGCAGTCAGCCATCTTGAATCTTTCTAGAATGCTCTTGACATATTTGGATTGGCTGATGAAGATTCCATTTGGAACTTGTTTGACTTGAAGACCCAGAAAGAAATTTAGTACACCCATTGAACTCATTTCAAACTTTGAGTGCATCAGGATCTCAAAGTCTTTACACAACTTCTTCCTTGTTGATCCAAAGATGATATCATCTACGTAGATTTGCACCAGTAAGATTTCTCCCCCTTCATCTTTGATAAACAAGGTCTGGTCAATGGCACCTCTTCTGAAGTTGTTGCTTAGTAGATATCCAGAAAAAGTTTCATACCAGGCTCTTGGGGCTTGATGTAAGTCATACAGAGCTTTGTCTAGTTTGAACAGTTGGTTAGGATGTGTAGGATCTACAAAGCCAAGAGGCTGTTTGAAATACACTTCTTCACTAATCTTCCCATACAGAAAGGCACTCTTGACATCCATTTGATAGACCATAAAATTTTTGGATGCAGCATATGCCAGGAAGATTGTGATGGCCTCAAGCCTGGCAACAGGAGCAAAAACTTCATCATAGTCAATGCCCTCTTCCTGAGTGTAGCCTTGAGCTACAAGTCTGGCTTTGTTCTTGACTACAATGTCTCTCTTATCTTGTTTGTTCCTGAATACCCATCTTATGCCAATGGCAGATTGACCAGGTGGAAGATCAACAAGTTTCCAGACATCCTGTCTCTTGAATTGCAGCAACACTTCCTGCTTTGCCTCAATCTAACTACTGTGTTTCAGAGCTTCGTCTTTTTTCTTGGGTTCCACCTGAGATAGAAAACATGAAAACAAACATATATTGGCCTCATGAGATTTGCTTCTTGTTAGAACTCCTTGGTGAACTTAGCCAATAATATTTTCCAGAGGATGTTACTTGTTGATCCTTTGTGCTGGTACCACCTCCAGCTGTATCCCTTGCTCAAGATTACTTTGATTTTGATCAAGGATTTCTTCATTCATGGTGGAAACGTCTTCAATATCAATAGCTACATCAGTATTATTAGCAGCCACACCAGTATTATCGGCAATAGTATTTGCAGCATCTACAACATTTACCGAGGAGTCTTCATTCAAATTTTCATTTTTAGACAAGCTGCTGCTGGTGACATTGGAGAGTCTGGTTCTGGCTTCACTTGCTTCAATGGCTTCCATAACAGATGGAGGATCAATGGATGGTCTTTTAAGACTGATGGAGGATTTAGGAAAATCCAGTCTGTAGTCAGAGGAGAAAGTGGAAGCAGGTGCTTGTGAAGAGGTAGACTCCATATATGAGAATATGAGAGGCTCAAATATTTAGGTGAAGGAGTCTATGTCAAAGAGCCAGTTTGGGCATTTTCCTTGTTCACAGGCAATTTGTTCTCTACATTCCACATTGGTTGATTCTTCCACAATTCTTGTTCTTGAGTTGAATACTCTGTAGGCCTTGGATTGAGAGGAATAACCCACAAAATATGCTTCATCAGATTTGACACCAAACTTAGGAAGAATCCCATGTGTGATCAGAATTGTATGTGGACATCCAAAAGGTTTTAGAAATCCAATGTATGGAACTCTTTGGAATCATAGTTCATAAGGTGTCTTGTTGAGAGGCTTGACTATGAGAACTCTATTTTGCACATAGCAGACTGTGCTTACTGCTTCTGCCCAGAATGTGAGAGGCAGTTTGAGTCAACCAACATAGACCTTGCTAACTCAATTAGAGTTATGTTTCTTCTTTCAGCAACTCCACTTTGTTGAGGAGTTCTTGGAGCACTGTATTGTCTTTCTATTCCCTTTCTCTCACAGAAATAGTTCAAAGTGTGGTTCTTGAACTCTGTGCCCTGATCACACCTTATTATCTTTACCTCTGATTGCTTTGATTCTCTACCCTAAGGATGTAGGATTTGAGAATTTCAGCAGTTTCATCTTTAGTTCTCAATAAGTATACCCATGAGAATCTGGTGTAGTCATCAGTTATCACCAGACAGTATGACTTCTTCCCCATTGACATAATATTTTTAGGACCAAAGAGATCCATATGCAACAGCTGTAGTGGAGTGTCATTTGTATTCAAGTTGTGAGAACTCTTGTGTTGCTTCCCCTTCAAACAAGCAATGCAATGATCTTCTAGCTAGAATTCTTTGTCAGGAAGCCCTCTGACAAGATTATCCTTCACCAATTTGTTTATGGTTTTGATGTTAACATGGCTTAATCTCCTGTGCCAGAGAGTTGATTCATCAACTGAAGCTTTTGACAGAAAATAGGATATACTGCCAGATGGAGTGACCTCATTCATGTCAAGCACATAAAGATTTTATTTTCTCTGAGCAGTTAACAAAACTTTTGTTGAGGAGGTTTGGATAAGCCAGGAGACAGTACAAGGCATTCTTTATATGTGAAGAGCATCCAATGCTTCTGATCACATACCTGGGAAACACTCATGAGATTGAAGTCCAATTCTTTGACATAGTTTACCTTTTCAATACTCATTCTTTCATTGGACACAGTTCCTTGTCCAGTAATAGATCCTCCTTTTGAGTCACTTCCAAAGGCAACATATCCTCCATTGAAATGTTTGAAGTTGGAGAGGATGGATCTGTTGCCTGTCATGTGCCTGGAGCAACCACTGTCTACCACCCAGGTGTTATTCTTGTGGCCTAGCTGTCCCTACACATGAGAGAGATCTAGTTAGTGGGAGGAATCCAAGAGCTTGCATCCTTGTAAAAAAGGGTTCTTGGATTATCAGTATCAGCATGTGTGCATTCAACATAACCAATGATGATTCTTTGAGGAATTTTGGCTTTCCAATGCTGAATTGGTGGTTTTCTAGCTCTCTTTGCTTTGTCAGCAGCAGATGTTGCTTTAGCTGCTGACAGTTTTGCTTTATCAGCATCAGATTTTGCTACTGGGGACTTTGGCTTATCAGCAGCAGATTTTGTTGCTGCTGATTGTTTTACTTGAGCAACAGCAGACTTGGTTGATGTTGAAGGCTTGTCCTTTGGTTTCTTGGGCTTTACTTGATCAACAACATTTTTGCTGGCTGCTGATGGTTTAACTACATATGTATGTCCATCCTTCTTTACCTTGTTACCAGATGTTCTTTTGTCGATAGGCTTTTGGTTAATCTGGTTGAAGGGATTAAATTTACAATTTGCAGCAAAGTGGTCTGATTCACCACAGATGATGCAAGATTGTTGAGGTTTTGGCAGCTTCTTCCTTGGTGGGGAGAGGGAGTTTCTGAAATGAGTTGCATTGGCTTCAAAGCTTCTTACCTTTTTGTTCTTGTTCGTCTTTTCAAAAGCATGTTGCTTGAGGTTTCTTTGTTGCTGAAGGTAGTAGAAGCAGGTGCTAGCAGTATGATTGTATTTCCAGCACACAAAGCATGATTTAGCCAATTTGTCCCTTTGAAAGTACACATAGTCCTTTCTTTTGAACAAGTCTTTGAAGTTCCAGGGGTGAGCTTTGTTGTGCTTAAAGGTGGCTTCTTCCAATGTCTTTTGAACATATGGAGCTCTCTCTCCAGGCGCGTGAAATATGTCAAACACCTTCCTTTGTTGGATTGAGGTTGAAGACTGTCCCCTTTCAACAGTTAGTTTTCTTCCTTCTAGAGGATAGCTGATTCTGATTTGTTTGGTTGGTTGAGATACTGGTACTGTTTTTGAAGGGATGAAAGGGCTTGGATTGTTGGCTTTAAAAGCTTCACAGGTAGGAGGTGATGAAACTTTATTGGTTTTAGTGGAGTCTGAGCATGTTGACTCAGACTCGGATGAAGTAGTGCATTCTTGCACAGGGGTTTCTTGAACAACAGGGTCAAGATTGTGGTTAGCCATGTCAAGGTTGGAAAGATTGAAACTTGGTTCATGAATGGCTACATAGTCAGCGGGTGGAGGAACAACATTGTAGGGTTGTTCAGCTTGGAATACAAGACCAGCAGTTACCTTTTCATGAATTTAAGCATCCAAAAGTCTTTGTAGCTTTTTAGATGCAAACTCATATTTTTCCACATGGACCTTTTGGTCTGCTAATTCGGCTCTTATAGCTTTTAACTTAACCAGAAGGTCATCAATTTGAGTTTCAAGGTTTGTTTGTTTATGTTTTAATGATGAAATTTCTTTCTTTAAACAATCAATCTTTTCCTTGTAACTGTTTTCAACCTTTTTAAATTCTGATTTCATTTGGTGAAATTCTTCATTTTGATCTATGAGATTCTGGTTAGGTTTCCTGTATCCAAGGACCTTATCAATACAAGCTTTAGTACACGAATTTTCATATACCTGAGGTGGTACCTCTGATGTGTCTGCCATGAGAGCTTGATTGTTGGCAAGAATATCCTCATACTGGAAGCTCCAGTCAAAGTTAGCAGTTCCAACAGCTGCACAAGCTGTAGTTTGTGCAGGAGTAGTGGCATGTTGCTGTCTTGGTTGAGCTTGGTGAGCTTGTCAGGTATGAGCAGCAGCTGGGTTTGCCTTTGGTGCCTTGCATTCTCTAGAAAAATGACCAAGTTGGTTACAGTTGTAACACCTCAGTTTGCTTTTGTCCAAGCCAACCCTGGTGTTAGAGTTATTGATTGGAACGGGTCTTCCTGTTCTTGAGTAGAACCTTTTTGCTCTTTGAGAGAGCATGGCATAGGAGTGTCGTATATCCATTTCTTCTAGATCATCTGGATGAAAACATTCCAGATTTTCCTTGATAAAGGACATATTGCTTGAGTTTTCAGAGACAAAAGCAGTAGAGGTTGATGTTTGAGGTGGGGCTTCAAAAAGAATGGTGAGTTGTTTGATTGAGAGGTTGGAGTTTGGGGATGAGTGACGATAGGAGGATAATAGTTGCTTGAACTAGGACCTGACTGGTCATAGTGGTGGGCAGAAGAGGTGGTGGTGGATGCTGAGGATGTTTGGTAGCTTGAGCTTCTTTCCTTGGCCTGAATCATCTCTAATTCATAGGTCTTTAGCATACCGAAAAGCTCAGTAATCTGTAGAGTCTTCAGATTCTCAGTTCTTCTGATGGACACTGTGTAGAGTGTCCAGCAACTGGGTAGAGACCTAATGAACTTCTTGAGAATATCTTCATTCTCCAGCTTCACTTTTGAGCACTATAGCTCACCTACAAGATAAGTATATCTGTTAAATAAAACAGTTAGAGACTCACCTTCCTTCCAGACGAAGTTTTCATATTGCTGCTTCAGGATGTCTCTTCTGTTTTCTTTTACTTCTTCTAAACCAACAAACATCTTCTCAAGAGCTTCCCATAGATCCTTTGCATTTTTGTATCCTCTGAAGTTGTGAAAAACTTCATTTGGTAAGCACATTTGGATGGCTCGCAAGGCCTTGAAATCTACCTCCATTTTCTTGATGTCTTCATTAGAGTATTTGGAGGATTCTTTGGGAACCAGTGTACCTCCGGAATCAGCGGAGGCCACCATGGGTATTTATGGTCCATCTTTTATGGATTTCCACATCCCATATTCTTGATAGCATAAGAAGCTTTCCATTTTGTTCTTCCACATATCATAGTATTATACGGACACCAGTCTTGGTGGTCTGCTTATGCTTCTAGTGTCTTCAACTCCATTGTTTTGTGCCATTTTGATTAGCAAAGAGATAGTTTTGAATAGAACCAGAGAATGATTAAACAAGTGTGAGTTTGTTTAATCTGTGAGCCAAAGCTCTGATACCACTTGTAGGATCGGTGAATACGAGATGGTTCTATTCTAGTTGAGATTGGCGGAAACAATCACAACTAAGCAATGTAAGCAAGTAAACAAGAAGAATACTGATAAATGCAATTTGTATTAAGCTTCAAAGATTACAAGATTACAGAGAAAACTCTTAAGCAAAAGCACTAGTATACACTGACTCTAAGTACTACTTATATAGTAACTTAGAATCAAGACAGACCCTTAATTCTAAGGATCAGATCTAACACAAGCCGTTGATCTTGTATTGAAGCTATTCTACATGTAACGACAATAAATACTACAAAAGTTATCTTTACTCAAACATCTTCATAGGCATCATTGCTTGAGTCCTTGGAAGAAGAGCGTCGTGTCTTTTATTGTCTTGAAATAGTAACATTCTTTCTGCGTGGAGTGTGTCAGTGTTGCAGCAAAAAGTTGTCAGTGGTAATGGTTGCTTTATCGAAGCCAGTCAGCTGCAACGTTTGATCTTTAGTGGGAATGGCTATCAGCAGCAATGTTGTTGATCAACAGCAAGACACAACTGTCCACAGCTGCTGATGATTTGCCTATCAGCAGCAACTTTGGTCTTCAGCAGATAAGGCTATCCGCAGTAGATTTGTTCTTCAGCAGAAGAACAAGTATCCGCTACAGATAAGCTTATCCGCAGCAGTTTGTCGATCTGTAGCAAACTCTGAGGTCCACAGCAGTTGTACTTAGAGAATTTTGTAGCCATCAGTCTTTATTTCTACATAAATGTATAGTTGTTTGTGTTTCAAAGGTTGTTTATGAATTCTCATGTAAAGTACGTGTGTAAGAGTATATATGGTTGTATTTGTTTTTGAACAAATGGATATGAGCAAAATGATTAATCAATTTATGTACCTTTGTTTATGAATAAATAAATAAATAAATATAATAAATGAATAAGATTTTATAAAGCTAATTAGTTTAAGTATATATGTAATTAGATAATAAAATCCTTTCATCTATTTAATTTATTATTATGAAAAGTGTTTCGAAAGGGAAGTATAATGATCTAAATATTTAGTCCAAAATGTGAGAAATACGTTTTGAATATTTAATATTTTTAAAGCCTAATTAGTTATTAATTTAGGGTAATATGATTTTGTAAATTATAAAAAAAATGATCGTGTACAACTTTACTAGATAAAAGGTTTATAAACTAATCATTTTATAATTTATAAAACAAAGGGGGGGGTAAATTAGATGTTTTGTTTAAAACAACAATTTTAATTTAAATTAAGTTTTAAAATAATTCCCATGTTTTATTAAAGTTTTTAAAACCATTAATAATTATTTTTCCTTACAAACTTGTCAATTGTAGTATAAATTCAACCTTAGATGTTATAGGTTCTATAAATTTATGTTTATAAAATAATTTAGAGTAATAAAATTGTAAAATAAAAGTCTGTAAACCACCCGGTTCGAACCCGGGTGGCTTTTGAGTAGGACAAGCGTACGACCACCAGACCTAAGGGTCTCTGGTGTTAATTTCCTGGTTCTAAATGGATTTAGCGTGGAACATGGGGGGGGGAGGGTTTCAGGGAACACAGGCACGCAAAAAGGCCGCTGGGTATGGGTTTCGAACCCATGCCACCTAGTTCGGCGGTGTAGTGGCTTACCGGCCAGACCAGGTGGTTTCGCTGGTCTAACAAGGAAACCAATAACATGTATACGATCATTAAATCGGAAATTTATCCCTAAATCAGATTAGCGCAAAACGAACAAGAACCCTAATCCAAATTGAGTTTGATACCCTCTGTTATCTGAAATTGGCAGAGGGCTATTGTTTGCTAACTAATTACGAACTAGGAACACTAAAACTTACCTGAATTGGTGGAGTATCGACTGAGAAGAAGAATTGACTGTTATTGGTGTTTGATTGCGATCCAGAGTTGAAATGCCGGGAGTGTGAGTGTTTAAGGAGCTTGTAAAAGGGATTGCGAAGGTGTGGGATCGTTTCTTATAGTCTAATTTCATCTCAAACGCTTAATTGATTCGGGATTGCTTGAAACGGTTACGGGAATGATTTCCTTAATCAATTCATTTGATTGCTAATGAATTGGATAATCATTCGTGTTTGAAGTCGCGCGTGTAACATCTACGCATGATCAGGAGCCATCAAACGCGATTAAATCCGTAGATTGAAACAGAATTTGGACTATGTTTGACTCTGGAAAGTCAAGATCGACAGTTTTGGGTTGGAATTTGAATTCAGACATGATTCACGTAAAATTAATTCGCTAAAGGTATTTGATTTAGGTCATGTAATGCTTTTGAAAGATCAATAGACTCTAAAACCAAGTAATCGATGGTTTGATGGTTGAATTTGGAATCTGTTGACTTTTCTAAGTCAAATTGCAGCCTTTGTTGACTCTAGAAAGTCAAAATGCTTGACAATGTTCAAATTGGAATGTAATGGTCTGGATTTGATGGTCCAAACACGTAGGGGAGGGTTCAAATACAATAAGTGGGGTTCAAACCACTACAATTCTTTTGAAACTGTATATATATATAATTTGATGTTCTTTATAAAGTTTATAGAATTAAAATGGTTTATTTGAAAATATTAAATATATAATTTTAAAGCTAACAAATATTTTATGTGATTTCTTAAAAAAAATTCTAATATATAAATATATTTGCATAAATGCATTTAATAATGAATTTATATATATAACTATAAAATACATATATAAGAGTATGGAATACTTGATTAAAGTTCCTAAGTTACATCATTCATATAATTGGTTTAATAAAAACTATATATATATATATATATATGTGTATTTATTGTGAATCTAAAACATGAAATTGTATGGATGAAATATTAAATTAAAACACTTGTAGACAGGTTTTATGTAACACGATGTATTGCACTAGTGATGTTATTATTGCACTAAACAAGGCATAATAAAATCATGGATGTTACAGTATCCCCATGTTGAGGGAATTTCGTCCCGAAATTAAATTAGTTAAGGCTACTGAATAAGGAAAAAGGTGTGGATACTTGAGTTTCATTTTATCCTCACGTTCCCAAGTAAACTCGGGGCCACGTTTAGATTCCCATCGAACTTTGATAATAGGGATACGACTTCGCTTGAGTTGCTTTATCTCACGATTCATAATCTCCACGAGTTTTTCAACAAAGTGCATCGTGTCATCAATGTGCACTTCGTAAAGAGGTATATGTAGATTCTCGTCGGCTAAGCATTTCTTTAGGTTGGACACGTGAAATGTTGGATGTACGTTGCTAAGTTCTGGAGGTAACTCGAGTTTGTAAGCCACTTTTCCAATCCTTTCAAGGATCTTGAATGGACCCACATAGCTAGGTGCTAGCTTACCATTTGATATGCCCTAAATTATACATGTTTTGCATGCATAATAATCCCCATATTATGGTACTAATCAAACAAAAGTCTTGCAATTGATACTTAATGCGTTAATATTTCATAATTGCAGGTTATTCGATGTCCTAAGATAAACAAAGAAAAAACTAGCTTAAAACATGAAGAAATCAAGCTTTTGGAGGACCAAACCCGAACTTTGACCCCCAAGAAGTCAAACCAGGTCAACATAAGTCAAACCAGCAGCTAAAAGACGAAACTAGGAAGCAGTTGGGCATTGCACGGTCGTGTAATGCCATGCAAGGCCGTGCAAACCCAATCTTGCTTCCCAAGGCAGCGGTACACTGTCCTTTGTACCCTGTTTGATTCCCAAGGTGTTTGCACGCCCGTGCATTGCTCATTTTGAGTCCTATAAATAGATGGCTTGGGTTCTTCATTCCACACACCCTTCCATACATTACTAGAGCTCACGAGAGTCCGTTTCTATAGTATATAGTAGAGAGTAGAGAGTAGAGGGGCTCCTCCTCTTTGTCCGCAATAGGGGAGCCTATGAAACTCAGCGTTACTCTAGTTAGTATGGCTATTCGTGGCTAAACTTCTTGTATTGCTAGGGTGAAGATGATGTTTGGTGCATGTTAATGTTTGACGTATTAATCTAGTGGTATGTTTATGCCTTTAATTATTCGTTCTTAAAACCACCATTTTGTGGGCTTTTATTATTGTCTAAACCCGTCTTTATATTTGTGAGTGTTCTTGATTTTAAAGTGTAAGATCGTAAAACCTTTTTAATCAAACTTCGTTTGAAGCATGTACATCTTTATACAAGCAGGGATTGATAAGCCAAGGCTTAGTCAACATTAGCAAGGTCGTACGTCTTTATACGAACTTATTATGTGACCAAGAATTGGTGAGCTCACGTTGGGAACGACACGTCTTTATACTCAGTCCCATTGTTACACCGCCTTCCGGAGAACAAAGTATAATCACCTATTTAACTTTAATACAAAGCATTTACATTCGATGTCTTAAACCAACCCGGTGATGACCATTCGCATGGTTGAGGGTAACTGTTGTCCCTAACGGGAGGCACTACTATTTTAATTTAAAGATTTTAATTCGTGAATCAAATGTTGTGAGGACGCGGCTCTAGCGGTGACCCGGGTCACAAGTTTGTAGTAGTCATATCACTAGATTAGTTAACTTCACATTATCACATACCAAGATGGTTCAAAGCCCGAAGCATTATTCTTCGTGACCTAATCATTTCCGAGATGTTTACTTTCTTGTTGTTTACTATTCTGCTATTTACATTCCTGTTACACACATCTCGCATGTTTTTACTTTTCTGTTATTTACTTTACCGTTATTTACTTTTCTGTCATTTACTATTCTGCTTCACAAGCACACAAAACCCACTCACTAATTGATCCGGCTAAACGATAACAAAAGTTGAGTACTGGAACTCGACCGTGTCCATTGTTTCGATACTTGGTTCTTACCTAAACTATATTACGCCGCAATAGGTACACTTGCATATTGTGTGTGTTTTTAAGTTAAAGTAATTATCATTTTATAAATTTAAAACCTGATCTCGTAAAACCATCATAAAAATATATTATATTTTTATATATTAAAAACGACACATCAAGTTTTTGGAGCCGTTACTGGGGACACAGTGATTTTAAGAAAAAATTAAGTTAACGGATTAGCCTTATCATTTTCATCAGTTTCTCTCTTTCATTTTGTTGCAGGCAGTGTATGATACATAGCTCCACTACTGGTTTATATAAGCCTTTAGCAGAGCCTGAAAGATTCTTTCACCGTCGAATACGAGAAAACCGTACGAGAAGAATGGCCGTAGAAAACCGCACTATTTCCGATTTCGCAAAACCGTCACTAGAGGCTTTGGGGTCTAGTATCACAAGGCCAATGGTTGACGGTAACAAATTTAAGATCAAATATCATGTTATCCACATGATCCAATCATCATGCACTTTCCATGGATTACCCGATGAAGATCCACATGCCGACATTGCAAATTTCCTCGAAATTTGTGACACTTTCAAACTGAACGGGGTTTCGAATGGCGCAATTCGCCTCCGAATGTTTCCCTTTTCCTTAATTGAACGAGCTAAGGCATGGCTAAACTCTCTTCCTACCGGGTCGATCACTACATGGGATGATCTAGCTTAGAAATTCCTGTCAAAATACTTCCCACAAGCAAAAACTGCAAAACTGAGAAATGATATCACCACTTTCACCCAGGAAGATGGTGAATCATTATATGAGGCATGGTAACGTTTTAAGGACATGTTGAGGAAATGCCCTTACCATGGGCTAGAAGTTTGGCTACAAGTATCATCATTCTACAATGGGTTGCATAATCAAGTTCGTAAGATACTCGACGCTACTTCAGTTGGTATTTTTGGAAACAAGAGGGCACAAGAAGCTTACAACCTAATTGAGGAAATAGCTATGAACAACTATCAATGGTACAATCCAAGGAGTAATAGGAGAGCCAGACAAGGAGTTCATTCTTTCGATATTGTTAATTCACTTTCCGCTCAAGTAGATGCCCTCACCACTCTACTCAATCAGCTTAGCAAGGGCAAAGCGAACACTGAGACTACTGAAGAAGTAAAAAGCATCACTGCTAATGAAAAGCAAGTTGACTTTATCGGAACAAACTGGTCGCAGAACAACCCCTACAACAACACTTATAATCCTGGATGGAGGAATCATCCTGGATGTAAGTTTTATCACTCTTAGAAATAGCAAGGTTTACCCAGAACCACCAATGCCAGAAGAAGATGTTCAATCACCAAGGAGAGAAATATTCACCAGGGTACTGCTTCGTCTACACATCGCAGAAACAACCACTCAAGGATCGCAATCAAATGTAATCCCACCTCCTGCTCCAGTGGATACTCCTCCAAAAGTTTCGACGAAAAGAGCGTTCCATTCTCACATACCATACCCAGGAAGATTAGTAAAGCAGAAGAATAACGAACACTACAAGAAATTCATCGAACTGTTAAGTCAAATCCATGTCAATCTTCATTTCTTGGATATTATACAACAAATGCCTAAGTATGGACATTTCTTGAAAGATTTCCTCATAAACAAGAGAAACATGGTAGAGGCAGTGAAAAGGACCAATCAATGTGTCGCTCTTATCGAAAGATGTCTTCCAAAGACACTTTCAGATCCTGGAAAGTTCTCTCTACCATGTACTATCGGACCACTGTCGATAACTTTCGCACTCGCTGATCTGGGAGCAAGTGTGAATGTAATGCCATATAACATTGATGTTGTGCAAAGCACACATATTTATTCCTATTGTTTTAGTTTGTTTTGATTAGTTTTATCTTTGTTTTGAGTCGCTTTTGGTTATTATTGAGTCTTCGTCATGTTTACAGGTGCTCGAGATGATTGCAAGTTAAATCCCGAAGAAACCGAGCACGAGAATGAAGCCCAATGTTCAAAAGTGAAAAAATGGTGAAAGTCAAGTCCTCGCGGTACGCGATGAAAGTCAGAAAGGGAGCCCGACTAAATTGTCTCTCGCGGTACGTTAGAGACTCAAGCCAACCTCTCGCGGTACGCGAGAGGCCCTAATTTGCGTAAAAAGCCCTAATCAACTTTTAAACAGAATTGTATTGCCATTATGCAAGGAGTTCGATTGTTTGGATGTCTAGAGCAAGGGTACAGGGTGATTTTGAGGTTGAAGAAGTAGATTGAAGTGCAAGAACTAAGCTTTTGATTCCGGGTTTGTTTAGCTTAGCTTACTCAGTTATGAAGTCTTGATCTTTGTTTACAATCAGTTGGTTTTGGATTATGTTTAACTTGATTTCTTCTGTTTTTCTGGTTTTGAGCATGATTCTAGGATAAACGTTCTATACTGCCTAGGTCATTGATGAATATTTGTTAAAGTTCGGATCTTTTATCGGTTCTTGGATTTTATTGATGGTTTGATGACTTTGTAAAGATCTTGGTTTAATAATTATGATGTTTCTGCATGTTTAGATCTGGTTTGCAATTGATTATAGTTCCATATACTGCTTGTGAATGTCTTTCAGTTTGAGTAGTATATCTAGATCATAGATTGTGTGTTTGTGGTTGTTTGATGGTTTGCTAGATGCAGTATTCCATAGGAACTGTGATTGAGAGTAGGTTAGATCTGAGTGTTCTTCCTATTTCGATACCCGAAAGGTGAGAGGTTGTCGGTTAGTCTTCGTATTAGGATTCTGATTGAAATCTGTCTGAAAGGAAGTTTCCCTTAGGTTTCTAGTAATCGTTGCTATTCCGTGTCATAGTGTTTTGTTCTGAGATTACCCCGTGCATCTTAGATATATTATGGAAAGTGAGACTGAAAGGTGATCTGCCTTTTGGGTACATTATCATTGTTGGAGAGATTGAAACGTAATCCGACCATCTGGTGAGCGTTGTACATATTTAGAGTTTCCTTGTTGGTGACACCCTGAGAGTGATTAAGGATCCACTAGGTTGCCTAGAGTTGTTATCCTTAGAAAACCAGTCCATCATAGTTTCCATAACCTGTAGAAGTCTGAGCCTTGCAAGTAGGATTCCGACCTAGGTAGTGTTCTTCTCATTCCTGATATTCCCGAGTATTTTCCTGATTGTTAGTGTCGTTCATCTGTTTCCAATTACCTCATTAGTTTAATCATTAGTATAGAAAACCCCCGAAACCAATATTCTTAGTTTGAGTCAGAGTCTAGTTTAGCTATTCAGTGTCTCTAGGGTTCGATAATCCGGTTTACAATTAAGCTATGCTACACTCAATAGGTTCACTTGCTTGTCAGTGCGGTCTATGATATGCCTTAAATTATACATGTTGTGCATGCATAATAACCCCCATATTATGGTACTAATTAATTAATAACCTTGCAATTGATACTTAAAACGTTCATATTTGACATTTGCATGTTATTCGGTGCCCCAAGATAAACAGAGCAAAAACAGGTCAAAGGAAGTCAAACCAGAGCATTGACCCCCAAGAAGTCAAACTAGGTCAAAGGAAGTCAACACAAGCAGCTAAAAAACAAAACAGGAGGCAAGGAGGGGATGCACTGCTGTGCATCCCATTGCATGACCGTGCAAAGCCCAACTTGCTCTCCAAAGGACTAGTAAACTGTCCCGTGTACCCTGTTTGATTCCCGAGGTATTTGCACGCCCGTGCAATCCAATGCACGGCTGTGCATTGCTAATTTTGAGGCCTATAAATAGATGGATTGGGTTCTTCATTCCATACACCTCAACACACCCATCCATATCTCAAGAACAAACCAGAGAGAGCTTATTTCGTAGTTTAGAGTAGCAGTAATGAGTAGAGAGGCTCTTCCTCCTTGTTATGCAATAGGGGAGCCTACGAAACTCAGCGTTATGCTAGTTAGTATGGCCATTCGTGGCTAAACTCTCTGTATTGCTAGGATGAAGATTATGTTTGGTGCAAGTTAATGTTTGACGTATTAATCTAGTGGTATGTTTAGTTCTTTAATTATTCGTCTTTAAAACCACCATTTGGTGGGCTTTTGTTATTGTCTAAATCCGTCTTTATATTTGTGAGTGTTCTTGATTTTAAAGCGTAAGATCGTAAAACCTTTTTAATCAAACTTCTTTTAAAACTTGTACATCTTTATACAAGCAGAGATTGATAAGCCAAGGTTTGGTCAACATTATTAAGGTCGTACTTCTTTATACGAACTTCTTATGCGACCAAGAATTGGTGATTTCATGTTGGGAACAGTACGTCTTTATACTTGGTCCTATTGTTACACCGCCTCCCGGTGAGCAAAATATAATCACCTATTTAACCTTAATACAAAACATTTACATTTGATGTCTTAAACCAACCCAGAGATGGCCATTCAAATGGTTGAGGGTAACTGTTGTCCTTAACGGGAGGCACTACCATTTTAGTTTAAAGAGTTTAATTCGTGAATCAAATGTCATGAGGACGAGGCTCTAGCGGTGACCCGGGTCACAAGTTTGTAGTAGCCATATCACTGGATTAGTTAACTTAACATTATCACGTACCAAGCTGATTCTAAGCCCAAAGCAATACTCTACGTGACCTGATCATTTTCAAGATATTTACTTTCCTGCTATTTACTATTATGTTCGTTACATTTCTGTTACACACTTCACGAATGTTTTTACTTTTCTATTATTTACTTTACCGTTATTTACTTTTCTATCATTTACTATTCCGCTTCACAAACACACAAAATCGACTCACTAATTGATCCGGCTAAACGATAACAAAAGTTGAGTATTGGAACTCGACCGTGTCCATTGGTTCGATACTTGGTTCTTACCTAAACTATATTACGCTGCGATTGGTACACTTGCCTATTGTGTGTTTTTAAGTTAAAGTAATTATCATTTTATAAATTTAAAACCTGATCTCGTAAAACTATCATAAAAATATATTTATATATTTTCATATATTAAAAACAACACATCAAGTTTTTGGCGCCGTTGCCGGGGACATGGTGATTTCAAGAAAAATTCGAGTTAACGGATTAGCCTTTTTAACCTTAACATATATTTTTATGGTTTGTTTTGATTGTTCTTTACAACAACTTTCATGGATGACAACTACGATTGTTTTTATGAAGGATATCAATACGACTATGAGTACCACTATTCGTAGGTTTGGTGTGAGATGTGTGGGGAAGCCCCCTACACTCACGATTGTTATCACTATCCAGGGTATTCCATAGATTTTAACCAACCCTACTGGCAACCATATGAGGAAACCACACCGCCCCAAGAAATTCAACACTCATCTCTAGATTCTGACTCATGGACCCCAGGAAATCTGTTTTGTCATTTGGAGGAAATTAAGGATCAACTCCTAAAGAGCTATCCAACTAAACAACAAGTGTTTCGTCATTTGAAAGAAATTAAGGTTCAGATCCTAAAAAGTTATCCAAATAGACAACAAGATGATTCCTTCAAAGTCCAAGAATCGGAAGTTATAGTTCCAACATATCTAGTAAGGTAGAGTGACTCTGAGGAGCAAGAACCTTCCATCTTCACAAGCATGGATCAATCGGAGGTGAGATCGGATGATTCAGAAGAGACGACTACTGCAACTTTGCAATCACTTCCTGACTTTTCTGAGAGGATGGAAGCTAAACAATCAAAGGAGTTAGAAGAACAAAGCTCTAAGGAAGAATTAGTGAAAATCCTAAATATGGAAGGACAAGAAGGATGCATGGAACAGTCTGGAGTTCCTGTCACTTCAAAGAAAACATCATATGAAGAACCAGATTGTGAGACCAACATCCAGGAGGAGATTATGCAAGAGGAAGTATTCACCAGCAAACAAATGACAATGGTGGGACCTCTTATTTGCAACAGTGATAGCTGGCCTGTGACCATGCATATCAGTGAATCATTCCATGAATCACATAAGCCACAGGATAGAGCACATCACTCTGAGGACCACTTATCATGGAAGAAGCAACGTTCATCCAACGAAAATTACATGACAAAATTATCATACCGAGGTGACCTTCTCCTTCACTACATGGGTTGCTTGAAGTTGAGTCCAGGAAATTTCAAATGGTGGTGGCGTGATTTACTTACACTGTTTTCTTTAGGTGCTTTTCTATAGAGCATTCTAAATTTGGCAGGTTTACAAAAATTTTCAAAATTTCAAATCGATCTATCCAAACTAAAAATATACTTTGAAAATACATAAATCAATTATTCACCCGTTTTTAGCATAAAAATTTGAAGGTATTAAAAATAGAAAATTGGGGAAAATCTTTAATTTATGAAATTGAGTCACTTAATGGTGGATTTTTGCATGGACCACTGGGACAAACCGCCTACGGCTATTTGCCACATGATCCGGCTCGTCGAAACCTTTTCGTCCCCTGGTCGGGGGCTCTCTAACTCCAAACGTAGCTCAAGTTATGGCCATTTCAAGTTTGAACACTTTTTACCCTGTTTTTCTCTATCTAGCTGGTCCAGGATGGATTCCACTAATTCCTAGATAAGCTAATTTTACGCATGGTTATCAAATGGGTTGGATGAACCTCTCTATATTACAAGCCATCCATTTGACAGATTATTCCACTAATAGCACTGAATTGGAAATTCACAAAGCACGTACGGGTCTGGCCAACGACCGTTAAATAAACGTGGTGCTTCTAGGAGGCAACCCAATGATCACGAATAAATTGAGAAGTTGGTGCATACGGCAGAATGCATTGACCTCAGGTTTGGTTTTCCAAATTTAAGTTTCTGTTACTTCAGCCCCCAGGTATGCCTTCTCGATACTAGGACCTTAGTAGCTTAACTACTACCTTTTATTTTCCTTGTCTACTTTTATGTTTTCCTTTATGTGTAAGGTAGAATAGCATCACCAGATAGTCTCTCTACTTCTTTGAAGAATCACACTCCATCTCTACAACCTGAGGAATCGAAAACCACATCAAATTTCCTTGAATTAGATGAGGTCTTTAAAGCAACGTGTTGACAAGCAGCTGATAGGCACAACCTGACAGCAGCAATAAGTTTTGGCCTTAGCTTATACACCAAATTGACTGGGGGAGTACCAGTTTCTTTTCCCTTAAAACTTCATGCATTTAAATTCCTGCATAACATTCCATTACATGCATTTGTACATTGAGGGCAATGCACAGTTTTAAGTGTGGGGTGAGAAATAAGAGATTCAAGACTACTTGTAAGCTCAAAGCAGTAAAATTCTAACTCGTGATTTTCTACCCATTTGACTAAAACATTATAAAAACCTACCTTTTGTAAAACCCAAAAAGTTTTCAAAAATTTTAAACCCTAAAATCTAAACATCTTTGAGTTCTCACATAATTAAATAAAATAAATACATGGCAAGTAGAAACAAATAGATATTATGCGTAACAAATCATTAAACCCTATCTCATCTGTTTCCATCATGTGAGAATAATCTGAGCCTTTTCACGAGCATTATTATCATTATTTTTTGCATGCTCTTTCGTTTGGTATATTGAGAGTTTATTCGATCGGATTCTATGGATAATTAGAACTTGTGTTACTTATACATATCAAGACCATGAACTGGTAGAAGTATGAAAGTGATTGAGGCACCTAGGACGTTATTACCCTTATATATATGATATGCCCTAAATTATGCATGTTTTACATGCATAATAATCCTCATATTATGGTACTAATTGATTAAAAGCCTTGCAATTGATACTTAAAACGTTAATATTTCATAATTGCAAGTTATTCGGTGTCCCAAGATAAACAGAGCAAAAACCAACTTAAAACATGAATAAATCAAGCTTTTGGAGGACAAAACCCGAGCATTGACCCCCAAGAAGTCAAACATAAGTCAACGCAAGTCAACCAGCAGCTAAAAGACGAGCCTAGGGAGCAAACAGAGGGATGCATGGATGTGCATCCCTTTGCACGGTCTTGCAAAGCCTGTCTGGCCTCCCCAGACTCCGGTACATTGTCCTTTGTACCATGTTTGATTCTCGAGGTGTTTGCACGCCCGTACAATCCAATGCACGGCCGTGCATTGCTCATTTTGAGGCCTATAAATAGATGGCTTGGGTTCTTCATTGAGGTATCCCTTACACACCCCAAGAACACACCAGAGAAAGCTTATTTCATAGTTAGAGTGTAGTAGTAGTAGTGGGTAAAGGGGCTCTTCCTCCTTGTTCCGTAATAGGGAAGCCTACGAAACTCAGCGTTATGCTAGTTAGTATGGCCATTCGTGGCTAGACTCTTTGTATTGCTAAGGTGAAGATGAAGTTTGGTGCATGTTAATGTTTAACGTATTAATCCAAGTGATGTGTTTATGTCTTTAATCATTCATCCTTAAAACCACCATATTGGTGGGCTTTTATTATTGTCTAAATCCGTCTTTATAGTTGTAAGTGTTCTGGATTTTAAAGTGTCAGAACGTAAAACCTTTTTAATCAAACTTCTCTTGAGGCTTGTACGTCTTTATACAACTAGAGATTGATAAGCCAAGGCTTGGTCAACATTATTAAGGTCATACGTCTTTATACGAACTTATTATGCGACCAAGAATTGGTGAACTCATGTTGGGAACGATACGTCTTTATACTTGGTCCTATTGTTACACCACCTCCCGGTGAGCAAAATATAATCACCTATTTAACCTTAATACAAAACATTTACGTTCGATGTCTTAAACTAACCCGGAGATAGCCATTCGAATGGATGAGGGTAACTGTTGTCCTTAACGGGAGGCACTACCATTTTAGTTTAAAGATTTTAATTCGTTAATCAAATGTCGTGAGGACGAGGCTCTAGCGGTGGCCCGGGTCACAAGTTTATAGTAGTCATATCATTGGATTAGTCAACTTAACATTATCATGTACCATGCTGATTCGAAGCCCAAAGCAATACTCTACGTGACCTGATCATTTCCAAGATATTTACTTTCCTGCTATTTACTATTCTGTTCGTTACATTTCTGTTACACACATCACGCACGTTTTTACTTTTCGGTTAATTACTTTGCCGTCATTTACTTTTCTGTCATTTACTATTCTGCTTCACAAGCACACAAAACCCACTCACTAATTGATCTGGCTAAACGATATAAAAAAAGTTGAGTACTGGTACTCGACCGTGTCCATTGATTTGATACTTGGTTATTACCTAAATTATATTACGATGCGATTGGTACACTTGCCTATTGTGTGTGTTTTAAGTTAAAGTAATTTTCAATTTATAAATTTAAAATCTGATCTCGTAAAACCATCCTAAAAATATATTTATTATATTTTTATATACTAAAATCGACACATCAATTTTTTGGCGCCGTTGCCGGGGACACGGTGATTTTAAGAAAAATTCTAGTTAACGGATTAGCCTTATCATTTTCCATTTGTTTTCCTCTTACATTTTGTTGCAGATAGTGTATGATCCATAGCTCCACTACAGATTTATATCGACTTTTAGCAGAGCCCGAAAGATTCTTTCACCGCAGAATACGAGAAAACCGTGCTAAAAAATGGCAGTTGAAAACCGCACTATTTCCGATTTTGCAAGACCATCACTAGAAGCTTTGGGGTCTAGCATCACAAGGCCAACGGTTAAAGCTAACAACTTTGAGATCAAGTCTCATGTTATCCACATGATCCAGTCATCATGCACTTTCCATAGATTACCCGATGAAGATCCACATGCCCACATTGCAAATTTCCTTGAAATTTGTAACACTTTCAAACTGAACGGAGTTTCGAATGACGTAATTCGCCTCTGAATGTTTCCCTTCTCCTTAAGGGAACGAGCTAAAGCATGGCTAAATTCTCTTCCTACTGGGTCAATCACTACATGGGATGATCTTGCTATAAAATTCCTGTCGAAATACTTCCCGCCAGCTAAAACTGCTAAACTAAGAAATGATATCACCACTTTCACTCAGGATGATGGTGAATCACTATATGAGGCATGGGAACGCTTTAAGGATATGTTGAGAAAATGTCCTCATCATGGGTTAGAGGTTTGGTTACAAGTGTCATCATTCTACAGTGGGTTGCACAACCAAGCTCGTCAGACACTTGACGGTACTGCAGGTGGTATTTTTGGAAACAAGAGGCCACAAGAAGCATACAACCTAATTAAGGAAATAGAAATGAATAGCTATCAATGGTACAATCCAAGGTGTAACAGGGGAGCATGGCAAGGAGTTCACTCTGTCGATACTGTCACATCACTTTCTGCTCAAGTAGACGCCCTCACCACTCAACTCAATCAACTTAGCAAGGGCAAAGCAACCCCTGAAACTACTGAAGAAGTAAAAACCATCACTGTTGATGCTGAGCAGGTTGACATTATCGGAACGAATCGCCCGCAGAACAACCCCTACAACAATACTTACAACCCTGGATGGAGGAGCCATCCGAATTTCAGCTGGAGGGATAATAACAATCTAGCTTCGAACAACAACAACAACAGTTTCAACAAAGACAATGCCAGAACTATCAGCATCGTCAACAATTTCAAGGAGCTAACAAGCCAATTAATGGGTTAAGCATAGAGGAAGCGGTAACTAAGTTGATCTCTACAACTGAAAGTCAAGCACTTCTAGCGGACTCCCGTCACAAACAATATGAGGAATGGTTTAGTCTTCATGAAGCTGAGTTCAAGACACAAAAAGTAACTCTTCAATCCATTGAATAACAATTAGGGCAAATTGCAAAACTATTAACCGAAAGACAACCAGGATGTCTCCCGAGTAACACTGAAACCAATCCAAAAGCTAACATGAGTGCTATCACTCTTAGAAATAGCAAAGTCTATCCAGAGCCACCAATGCCAGGAGAAGAAGTCCAATCACCAAGGAGAGAAATATTCACCGGAGTACCACTTCGTCCAAATATCATAGAAACAACCATTCAAGGGTCACAATCAAATGTGATTCCACCTCCTCCTCCGATGGATCTCCCTCCGAATGCTCCAACATAAAGAGCATTCCACTCTCACATACCATATCCAGGAAGGTTGGTAAAGCAGAAGACTGACGAACAATATGAAACATTCATCGAGCTTTTGAGTCAAATCCATGTCAATCTTCCTTTCCTAGATATCATACAACAAATGCCTAAGTATGGACGTTTCTTGAAAGATTTCCTTACAAACAAGAGAAACATGGAGGAAGTAGTAAAGAGAACTAACCATTGTGTCACTCTCATTGAAAGGTGCCTTCCAAAGAAACTTTCAGATCCTGAAAAATTCTCTCTACCATGCTCTATCGGACCACTAACGATCACTTTTGCACTAGCTGATCTAGGAACAAGCGTGAACGTTATGCCACATAACATGTTCCAAAGACTCCAAATTAGAAACCCGTGACCTGTTAACGCAACTATCGAATTAAGTCACCTATAGGAGTCATTGAAAACTTACTAGTAAAAGTTGGTAAGTTTGTCTTCCCTGCCGATTTCATGGTACTGGAAATGCGACCCGATTATTCAGTACCCTTGATTTTAGGTCGCCCACTTTTAGCTACCGCTAGAGCCGTCATTGACATGAATGAAGGAATCTTAACACTTCATGTTGGAAAAAAAATCAGTAACCTACAACATCGGAGGGAATGAATACTTGTCAAATGATCCCTTTGAAATTGCACAATTCATCGATACTAATCTGGACTACCAACTTAAGAAAGCTAAGGAATTCAGCAAAGGAAAGAAACTTGATCTTGGCAAGGACCTTGACAACACTAATTGGATCGATAAATACTTTGATAAGCTACCAAAGTTGAAGGACTTGAATGAAGGGACAGGAGACACGGGGAAGTTGATGGCCCCCACTTGAAGAAAGACTAATGCTGCACATATGGGTCGGGCTAAAGACCCTTAAATAAACGTAGCTCTTCCAGGAGGCAACCCGGTGATCATGAATAAATTGAGAGGTTGGTGCATACGGCAAAATAATGGACCTTAGGTTTGACTTTTCAAATTTAAGTTTCTCATACTTCAGCCCCAGGTATGCCCTCTCGATACTAGGACCTTAGTAGCTTAGTTACTACCATTTATTTTTCTTGTCTGCTATTATGTTTTCCTTTTTGTGTCAGGTAGAATAGCATCACCAGATAGTCTCTCTACTTCTTTGAGAAATCACACTCCATCTCCACAACTTGAGGAATCGGAAACCACGTCAAATTTCTTTAGAATTCGATGAAGTCTTTGAAGCAACGTGTTGACAAGCAGCTGATAGGCACAGCCTGACAGCAACAATAAGTTTTGGCCTTAGGTTATACACCGAATTGACCGGGGGTGTACTAGTTTCTTTTCGCTTAAAACTTCATGCATTAAATTCCTGCATAGCATTCCATTACATGCATTTGTACATTAAGGGCAATGCACAGTTTTAAGTGTGGGGTGGGGAATTAGAGATTCAGGACTACTTGTAACCTCAAAGCAGTAAAACTTAACTTATGATTTTCTACCCATTTGACTAAAACATTACAAAAATCTACCTTTTGATAAGCCCAAAAAATTTTCAAAAATTTTAAACCTTAAATCTAAACTCTTTGAGTTCGCGCCTAATTAAATAAAACGAAGATATGGCAAGTAGAAACAAATGAATATTATGCATAACAAATCACTAAACCCTATTCCATCCATTTCCATGTGAGAATAATCTAAGCATTTTCACAAGCATTATTATCATTATTTTTGCATGTTCTTTTGTTTGGTATATTGAGTGTTTATTCGATCGAATTTTATGCATAATTAGAACTTCTGTGACTTATACATATCAAGATCATGAACTATTGGAAGTATGAAAATGATTGAGGCACCTAGGACTTTATTACCCTTATATATTATCCTTAAACCCTAAAAATCCTAAAAATATTATCCACCTAATAGCCCTCTGAGCCTTAGCCTTTTCTTTTCTACTACCCACATTTATCACCCAACCAGCTTTTCGTAAACACCGGTTATTAGCTGAATGTCTTCAAAATGGAAAAATTATCTCATGTCATTATTTCAAGTTATTACCATTGAGGCAACTTTGGAAAGAATATGTTTTACTCAAAGAATTGGAATATACAAAAGGTGGATGTATTAGAAAGAAACAACTGAACTATCTACAAGGAATTTATGGAAATATTATTACAAGGAAATTGAGGAAAAAGATTTATTGAAGAATTTTTCTTGAAACAAAAAGAAAAGAAAAAAAATAGAAAAAGAAGAAAAGAAAAAAAATAGAAAAAGAAGAAAAGAAAAAGAAAAAGAGAAGTGAGTCTTTTACCTGCAAAACCTTAAAGAACTGGACATGTATTCTTTTGATTTCAATTTGCTTTTCTGCCTTCATTTCGTAAAGCCTGAATTACCATCCGAACTCTGAGAGAAAGTTTACAAACCAACTAGTGATGTTAGAAAACGGTGGCGCAAGCAAGAACAATTACCACCATTCTGCGGCTTGTCAAAAAGGGCCGCCAAGAGAAGAGCCAAAAGATACAACAAATGTGTGAAGTGTGGCAACTGGAGCCACGATGGAAAGTATAGAAAGAATCAAACTTATTCCCAAAGTGAGTATACACACCTGATCCAAATAGGAGTTGCTAGGCTACAGGCCGAAAGATCCATACGCAAAGGTAGCAATGTGTATTACGCCGTACGGGAAGAGTTGAGAATGATAAGAGATCTTGGTCTTAGCAATCTGACCATAAACGAGGCCTCAGATTAGTTATACCCTCATGATCTGAGTACTGTAGAGGGACCTGCTAGTATTTTCCATTTTTAGCCATGAGGCCCTAGCTGTGTGTTTCACGATAGTTGCAGCCCTTCATAACCCTTTTAAATCCATAAAAATCCAAAAACATTTTCATTTTCACCCTTTATTTTTACTTTAGCCACATTACAACCCTTTAAAGTCCTCTTGATTCATGCATACTACTTAGATAATTGATGGAGACTTGATCTACATACAAGCTTATGACCATTGCATAATTCGATTCGAACTTGAGTGTTCCACTTAACTTACATTATCCATACATATATAACCCTAAGAGTTGAGTGAACATGTGAGGAGTGATTGGTTATGCACAATTAAAGTTCTAGTAGGCTGGTCATGGATTCCATCATCTTGAAATAGAAAAATACAAAAATTGAATAAGTAACTTAAGAGTTATCCCGGAGCTTCGCCTTGTTTGGAGTCCCATTACCTTTGTAAAGTTTTTAGTTATGGGTATGATCATGCATGAGTTTGTTTGAGGACAAGCAAAGTTTAAGTGTGGGATATTATGATATAACCTAAATTATAAATGTTTAGCATGCATAATAATCCTCATATTATGGTACTAATTGATTAAAAGCCTTGCAATTGATACTTAAAACGTTAATATTTCACAATTACAGGTTATTCGGTATCACAAGATAAACAGAGCAAAAATCATCTTAAAACATGAAGAAATCAAGCTTTTGGAGGACCAAACCCGAGCATTGACCCCCAAGAAGTCAAACCAGGTCAACGCAAGTCAACTAGCAGCTAAAAGACGAGCTTGGGTAGCAGACAGAGGGATTCACGGCCGTGCATCCCTTTGCACGATCGTGCAATGCCTGTCTGGCCTCCCCAGACTCCGGTACACTGTCCTTTGTACCCTGTTGCATCCCTTTTCATGTACGTCCCTTTTCATGTACGTCTTTATATAAGTAGAGATTGATAAGCCATGGCTTGGTCAACACTATTAAGGTCATACGTCTTTATACGAACTTATTATGCGACCAAGAAATGGTGAACTCATGTTGGGAACGGTACGTCTTTATACTTGGTCCCATTGTTGCACCGCCTCCCGGTGAACAAAATATAATCACTATTTAACTCTAATACAAAGCATTTTATGTTCGATGTCTTAAACCAACCCGGAGATGACCATTCGAAGGGTTGAGGGTAACTGTTGTCCTTAACGGGAGGCACTACTACTTTTTAAAGATTTTAATTTGTAAATCAAATGCCGTGTGGACGAGGCTCTAGCGGTGACCCGGGTCACAAGTTTGTAGTAGTCATATCACTGGATTAGTCAACTTAACATTATCACGTACTAAGCGGATTCGAATCCCGAAGCAATACTCTCTGTGACCTGATCATCTCCGAGATATTTACTTTTCTGCTATTTAATATTCTGTTCGTTACATTTCTGTTACACACATCACACACGTTTTTACTTTTCTGTTATTTACTTTATCGTTATTTACTTTTCTGTCATTTACTATTCTGCTTCACAAGCACATAAAACCCACTCACTAATTGATCCGGCTAAACGATAACAAAAGTTGAGTACTGGAACTCGACCGTGTCCATTGGTTCGATAATTGGTTCTTACCTAAACTATATTACGCTGAGATAGGTACACTTGCCTATTGGATGTGTTTTCAAGTTAAAGTAATTGTCATTTTATAAATGTAAAACCTGATCTCGTAAAACCATCCTAAAGTTATATTTATTATATTTTTATATACTAAAAACGACACATCAATATATTATCCTTAAACCCAAAAATCCCAAAAATATTATCCGCCTAGATAGCCTTTTGAGCCTCAGCATTTTCTTTTTTACTACCCACAATTATCACCCAACCAGCTTTTCGTATACATCGGTTATTGGTTAACTGTCTTCGAAATAGAAAAATTATCCTACGTCGTTATTTCAAGTTTATTACTATTGAGGCAACTTTGGAAAGAATCTGTTTTACTCAAAAGAATTGGAATATACAAGAAGTTGGATGTATTATGAAGAAACAGCTGAACTATCTGCAAAGAATTTATGGGAATATTATTTCAAGAAAATTGAGGAAAAAGAATTATTGAAGAATTTGTCTTAATACAATATATAGAAAAAGGAAAAAAGAAAAAGAAAGAGAAGTTGGTCTTTTACCGGCTAGACCCTAAAGAGTTGGATATGCTTTCTTTTGATTTCAATTTGCTTTCTTGTATTCATTTCGCAAAGCCTGAATTACCGCCCGAACTCCTAGAGAAAGTTATCAAAGCAACTAGTGATGTAAGAAAACGGTGGCGCAAGCAAGAAAAGCTGCCACCATTCTGCGGCTTGTCAAAAAGTGCCGCCAAAAGAAGAGCCAAAAGATACGGCAAATGTGTGAAGTGTGGCAACTGGAGCCACGATGGAGAGTGTAGTAAGAATCAAACTCATTCCTAGCATGAGTATACGCATCTGATCAAAGTAGGAGTTGTTAGGCAACATGCACAAAGATCCGTACGGAAAGGCAGTAATGTGTACTACGCAGTAAGGAAAGAGTTGAGAATGATAAGAGATCTTGGTCTTGGCAATCTGACCATAAACGAGCCCTCGGATTAGTTATACCCTCATGATCAGAGTACTGTAGAGGGACCTACTAGTATTTTCCATTTTAAGCCACGATGTCGTAGCTGTATGTTTCACGATAGCTGCAGCCCTTCAAACCCTTTAAACCCCTAAAAATCCAAAAAGATTTTCATTTTCACCCTTTATTTTTATTTTAGCCACATTACAACCCTTTTTAAATTCCTCTTGATTCATGCATACTACTTAATTAGTTGGTGGAGACTTGATCTGCATACAAGCTTATAACCATTGCATAATTCGATTCGAACTTGAGTGTTCCACTTAACCTACATTATCCATACATATATAACCCTAAAGTTGAGTGAACATTGTGAGGAATGAAAGCTTATGCATAATTGAAGTTCTAGCAGGCTTGTCATGGATTCCATCATGAGAAAAATAGAATAAGCAACTCAAGAGTTATCCCGAAGTTTCCAACTACTTGGAGCTCCATTTCCCTTGTAAAGTTTTTAGTTATGGGTCTGATCATTCATGATTTTGCTTGAGGAAAAGCAAAGTCTAAGTGTGGGGTATTATGATATGCCTTAAATTATACATGTTTTGCATGCATAATAACCTCCATATTATGGTACTAATTGATTAATAACCTTGCAATTGATACTTAAAGCGTTTATATTCTACAATTGCAGGTTATTCGGTGCCCCAAGATAAACAGAGCAAAAACCAGCTTAAAACATGAAGAAATCAAAGTTTTGGAGGACCAAACCCGAGCATTGACCCCCAAGAAGTCAAACCAGGTCAAAGGAAGTCAACACAAGCAGCTAAAAGACAAAACAGGAGGCAAGGAGGGGATGCACGGCCGTGCATCCCATTGCATGACCGTGCAACGCCCAAATTGATCTCCAAGGGACCAATACACTGTCCCGTGTACCCTGTTTGATTCCCGGGGTGTTTGCACGCCCGTGCAATCTAAATCACGGTCGTGCATTGCTCATTTTATGGCCTATAAATAGATGGCTTGGTTCTTCACTCCACACACCTCAATACACCCATCCATAACTCAAGAACATACCAGAGAGAGCTTATTTCATAGTTTAGAGTAGTAGTAGTGAGTAGAGAGGCTCTTCCTCCTTGTTCAAAAATATGGGAGCCTACGAAACTCAGCGTTATGCTAGTTAGTATGGCCATTCGTGGCTAAACTCTTTGTATTGCTAAGGTGAAGATGAAGTTTGGTGCATGTTAATGTTTAACGTATTAATCCAAGTGAGGTGTTTATGTCTTTAATCATTCGTCCTTAAAACCACCATATTGGTGGGCTTTTATTATTGTCTAAATCCGTCTTTATAGTTGTGAGTGTTCTTGATTTTAAAGTGTGAGAACGTAAAACCTTTTTAATCAAACTTCTCTTGAAGCTTGTACGTCTTTATACAAGTAGAGATTGATAAGCCAAGGCTTGGTCAACATTATTAAGGTCGTACATCTTTATACGAACTTCTTATGCGACCAAGAATTGGTATACTCATGTTGGGAACAGTACGTCTTTATACTCGGTACCATTGTTACACCGCCTCCCGGTAAACAAAGTATAATCACCTGTTTAACTTTAATACAAAACATTTACGTTCGATGTCTTAAACCAACCCGGAGATGACCATTCGAAGGGTTGAGGGTAACTGTTGTCCCTAACAAGAGGCACTACTATTTTAATTTAAAGATTTTAATTCGTGAATCAAATGTCTTGAGGACGAGTCTCTAGCGGTGACCCGGGTCACAAGTTTGTAGTAGTCATATCACTGGATTAGTCAACTTAACATTGTCACGTACCAAGTTGATTCGAAGCCCGAAGCAATACTATTCGTGACATGATCATTTCCAAGATATTTACTTTCCTACTATTTACTATTCTGTTCGTTACATTTCTGTTAAACACTTCACACACGTTTTTACTTTTATGTTATTTACTTTACCGTTATTTACTGTCATTTACTATTCCGTTTCACAAGCACACAAAACCCACTCACTAATTGATCTGGCTAAACGATAACAAAAGTTGAGTATTGGAACTCGACCGTGTCCATTGGTTCGATACTTGGTTCTTGCCTAAACTATATTACGCTGCGATAGGTACACTTGCCTATTGTGTGTGTTTTTAAGTTAAAGTAATTATCATTTTATAAATTTAAAACATGATCTCGTAAAACTATCATAAAAATATATTTATATATTTTCAAATATTAAAAACGACACATCAGTCTAGTTCATAGGTTTTCCATTTATTACTTAAGAGTCTAGGTTAGGTTTATTTGTTAGTTTTTATAGACCGTCTGGGCGACATCAAACATGTTTCAAAGGCTAAAATGTGGAAATCCGCGACCTGTTAATGCAACTATTGAACTCACGGATGGATTGATTAAACCACCTGTAGGAGTCATTGAGAACTTACTAGTAAAATTCGGCAAGTTTGTCTTCCCTGCTGACTTCATGGTTTTAGAAATGAGACCCGACTATTCCGTACCTTTGATTTTGGGTCGCCCATTTTTAGCTACCGCCCGAACCGTCATTGACATGAATGAAGAAATTTTGAAACTTCGTGTCGGAAAACAATCGGTAACTTACAACATCGGGGGAAACGAGTGCTTTTCCAATGATCTCTTTGAAATTGCACAATTCATCGACAGTAATCTAGACTACCAGCTGAAGAAAGCCAAAGAATTCAACAAAGGAAAGAAACTGAATCTTGGCAAGAATTTTGACAACACTCACTCGATCGATGAATACTTTGATAAGCTACCAAAACTGAAGGACTTAAATGAAGGAACAGGAGACACGGGGGAAATCAATGGCCCCCACCTGAAGAAAGAATGATGAAGCACGTACGAGTCCAGCCAACGACCCTTAAATAAACGTGGCGCTTCTTGGAGGCAACCCGATGATCACGAATAAATTGAGAAGTTGGTGCATACGGCAGAATGCATGGACCTCAGGTTTGGTTTTCCAAATTTAAGTTTCTCATACTTCAGCCCCCAGGTATGCCTTCTCGATACTAGGACCTTAGTAGCTTAACTACTACCTTTTATTTTCCTTTGTGTGTCAGGTAGAATAACATCACCAGGCAGTCTCTCTACTTCTCTACAACCTGAGGAGTCGGAGACCACATCAAATTTCTTAGAAATTAGATGAAGTCTATAAAGCTAAGTGTTGACAAGCAGTTGATAGGCACAGCCTGACAACAGCAATAAGTTTTTTTGGCCTTAGGTTATATACCGAATTGACTGGGGGAGTACCAGTTTCTTTTCCCTTAAAACTTCACGCATTTAAATTCCTGCATAGCATTCCATTACATGCATTTGTACATTGAGGGCAATGCACAGTTTTAAGTGTGGGGTGGGGAATTAGAGACTAAGTACTACTTGTAACCTCAAAACAGTAAAATTCTAACTTGTGATTTTCTACCCATTTGACTAAAACATTACAAAAAAAACCTACCTTTCGTAAAACCAGAAAAATTTTAAAAAATTATAAACCCAAAAACCAAAATCTCTTTGAGTTTGCATTTAATCGAATAAAACGAAGACATGGCAAGTAGAAACAAATGGATGTTATGCATAACGAATCTCTAAACCCTATCCCATCCGTTTCCATGTGAGAATAATCTGAGCCTTTTCATGGGCATTACTACATCATATTTTCGCATGCTCTTTCGTTTGGTATACTGAGTGTTTTTTGATGGAATTTTATGCATAATTAGAACTTATGTGACTTATACATATCAAGACCATGAACTAGTAGAAGTATGAAAGTGATTGAGGCACCTAGGAATTTATTACCCTTATATATTATCGTTAAACCCAAAAATCCCAAAAATATTATCCACATTTATCAACCAACCAGCTTATCGTAAACACCGGTTATTGGATGAATGTCTTCAAAATGGGAAAATTATCTTATGTCGTTATTTCAAGACCATTGAGGCAATTTTGGAAAGAATCTGTTTTACTCAGAAGAATTGAAGTATACAAGAAGGTGGATGTATTAGAAAGAAACAGCCGAAATATCTACAAGGAATTTATGAAAATATTATTTCAAGGAAATTGAGGAAAAATAATTATTGAATAATTTATCTTGATACAAAAAGAAAAGAAAAAAAATAGAAAAAGAAGAAAAGAAAAAGAAAGAGAGAAGCGGGTCTTTTACCGGCTAGACCTTAAAGAACTATATATGCATTCTTTTGATTTTAATTTGCTTTTCTACCTTCATTTCGCAAAGCCTGAATTATTCGCCGAACTCCAAGAGAAAGTTTTCAAAGCAACAAGTGATGTAAGAAAACGGTGGCGCAAGCAAGAACAATTGTCACCATTATGCGGCATGTCAAAAAATGCCGCCAAAAGAAGAGCCAAAAGATACAACAAATGTGTGAAGTGTGGTAATTGGAGCCACGATGGAAAGTGTAGCAAGAATCAAACTCATTCCCAGCATGAGTATACGGATCTGATCAAAGTATGAGCTGTTAGGCTACATGCCGAAAGATCCATACGGAAAGGCAGTAATGTGTACTACGCAGTGAGGAAAGAGTTGAGAATGATAAGAGATCTTGGTCTTGGCAATCTAACTATAAACGAGCCCTCAGATTAGTTATACCCTCATGATCTGAGTACTGTAGAGGGACCTGCTAGTATTTTCCGTTTTAAGCCAGGAAGCCGTAGCTGTGTGTTCCACGATAGCTGCAGCCCTTCAAAACCCTTTTAAATCCATAAAAAATCCAAAAAGATTTTTATTTTCACCCTTTATTTTTCTTTTAGCCACATTACAACCATTTTAAAGTCCTCTTGATTCACGCATACTTCTTATTAGTTGGTGAAGACTTGATTTGCATACAAGCTTATGACCATTGCATAATTTGATTCGAACTTGAGTGTTCCACTTAACTTACATTATCTATACATATATAACCCTAGAGTTGAGTGAACATTATGAGGAGTGAGAGATTATGTATAATTAAAGTTCTAGTATGCTTGCCATGGATTCCAACATAGAAAAAATACAAAAATAGAATAAGCAACTCAAGAGTTATCCCGGGGTTTCCAACTACTTGGAACACCATTACCTTTGTAAAGTTTTTAATTATGGGTATGATCATGTATGAGTTTGCTTGAGGACAAGAAAAGTTTAAGTGTGAGGTATAATGATATGCCCTAAATTATACATATTTTGCATGCATAATAATCCCCATATTATGGTACTAGTCAAACAAAAGCCTTGCAATTGATACTTAATGCGTTAATATTTCATAATTGCATGTTATTCGGTGTCCTAAGATAAACAAAGAAAAACCAGCTTAAAACATGAAAAAATCAAGCTTATGGAGGACCAAACCCCAACTTTGACCCCCAAGAAGTCAAACCAGATCAACATAAGTTAAACCAGCAGCTAAAAGACGAAACTGGGAAGCAGTTGGGCATTTCACGGTCGTGCAATGCCATGCACGGCCGTGTAAACCCAATATTGCTTCCCAAGGCTCCGGTACACTATCCTTTGTACCCTGTTTGATTCCCGAGGTGTTTGCACGCCCATGCAATCTAATGCACGGCCGTGCATTGCTTTTTTTGAGGCCTATAAATAGATGGCTTGGTTCTTCATTCCACAAACCCTTCCATACATTACCAGAGCTCAAGAGAGTCCGTTTCTGTTGTCTAGAGTAGTGAGTAGAGAGGCTCCTCCTCTTTGTCCGCAATAGGGGAGCCTACGAAACTCAGTGTTACGCTAGTTAGTGTGGCCATTCGTGGCTAAAATTCTTGTATTGCTAGGGTGAAGATGATGTTTGGTGCATGTTAATGTTTGACGTATTAATCTAGTGGTATGTTTATGTCTTTAATTATTCGTTCTTAAAACCACCATTTGGTGTACTTTTATTATTGTCTAAATCCGTCTTTATATTTGTGAGTGTTCTTGATTTTAAAGTGTAAGATCGTAAAACCTTTTTAATCAAACTTCCTTTGAAGCTTGTACGTCTTTATACAAGCAGAGATTGATAAGCCAAGGCTTGGTCAACATTAGTAAGGTCGTACGTCTTTATACAAACTTATTATGCGACCAAGAATTGGTGAACTCATGTTGGGAATGATACATCTTTATACTCGGTCCCATTGTTACACCGCCTCCCGATGAACAAAGTATAATCACCTATTTAACTTTAATACAAAGCATTTACATTCGATGTCTTAAACCAACCCGGAGATGACCATTCGATGCGTTGAGGGTAACTGTTGTCCCTAACGGGAGGCAATACTATTTTAATTTAAAGATTTTAATTCGTGAATCAATGTCGAGAGAACGAGGCTCTAGCGGTGACCCGGGTCACAAGTTTGTAGTAGTCATATCACTAGATTAGTCAACTTAACATTATCACGTACCAAGCTGATCGAAGCCCGAAGCAATACTCTTCATGACCTGATCATTACCAAGATATTTACTTTCTTGTTGTTTACTATTCTGCTATTTACATTCCTGTTACACATATCACACATGTTTTTACTTTTCTGTTGTTTACTTTACTGTTATTACTTTTTCGTCATTTACTATTCCGTTTCACAAGCACACAAAATCCACTCACTAATTGATCTGGCTAAACGAGAACAAAAGTTGAGTACTGGAACTTGACCGTGTCCATTGGTTCGATACTTGGTTCTTACCTAAACTATATTACGCTTCAATTGGTACACTTGCCTATTGTGTGTGTTTTTAAGTTAAAATAATTATCATTTTATATATTTAAAACATGATCTCGTAAAACCATCAGAAAAATATATTATATTTTTATATATTAAAAACGACACATCACCATTCTTCCCAAAACAGATCGCACCCTTCCAAGGATATACCTTTAGAAGTACAAGATCACCGACTTGGAATTCCAAGGGTTTTCGTCGTTTGTCGGCATAGCCCTTTTGTCGACTTCTCGCTACTCGAATGTTGTCACGGATTTGAATGATCTTGTCGGATGTTTCTTGAATTAACTCGGGACCGGTGATTTGAGCTTCACCATCTCGTTCCAACAGATAGGCGAACGACACTTACGACCATAAAGAGCTTCAAAAGGAGCTATATTGATACTTTTGTGGTAGCTGTTGTTGTAAAAGAACTCAATGAGGGATAAATGAGAATCCCAATTGCCACCAAAGTCAATAACACAAGCTCTAAGCATGTCCTCGAGGGTTTGGATTGTTCGTTCGGTTTGACCATTAGTTTGAGGATGGTAAGCCGTGCTTAAATCCAATCGTGTACCAATAGCAATTTGGAGGGATTGCCAAAAACGGGAGGTGAATCGAGCATCTCTATCAGAGATTATATTTAATGGAACATCGTGACGACTCACAATTTCGTCAATGTAGATTCGAGCTAATTTCTGAACTCGGTTGTCTTCATGGATTGGCAAGAAATGAGTTGATTTGGTGAGACGGTCAATGATCACACATATGCTGTCATGACCACATGAGGTGCGAGGAAGTTTGGTAATGAAATCCATAGCTAGGTTTTCCCATTTCCACACGGGAATCTCCGGCTGTTCAAGCAAAGCGGAAGGACGTTGATGCTCGGCTTTGACTTTTGAACATGTTACACATTTTGCTACATAAAGGGCAATGTCTTTTTTCATACCGGCCACCAATATTGCTAGTGAAGATCCTTGTACGTTTTATCCGCACCGGGATGTGTAAAATAACGAGTCTTGTGTGCCTCATTCATAAGAAACGTACGGAGATCATCACTATTGGAAACCCAAATACGATCCAAGTAATAGAGTAAGCCATTGGGTTTGGTTTCCAATTGAAGTTCAACTCCACATGACATTTCATCATACATGTTACCCTCGGTGACCGAGACGTGTTGAGCTTCAAGAATACGGATTTGAATGTCTATTTGAATGCTGACACAATAAAGCATAACATGTTCTTTACGACTTAATGCATCGGCCACAACATTCGCCTTACCAGGATGGTAACGAATCTCGTAGTCGTAGTCGTTAAGGCGTTCAACTCATTGTCGCTGTCTCATGTTGAGTTCCTTTTGATTGAAAATGTGTTGGAGACTTTTGTGGTTAGTAAACACCACACACTTTGGGCCATAAAGATAATGTCGCCAAATCTTCAACGCGAAGACGACTGCACCCAACTCAAGATCATGCGTCGTATAGTTTTTCTCATGAATCTTAAGTTGTCTTAATGAATAAGCGATCACTTTGCCTCGTTGTATGAGAACACAACCAAGTTCTTGGTTTAATGCATCACAGTAAACAACACGATCATGCATCACAGTAAACAACAAGATCATCATTTCCATCAGGGAAAGTTAGAATGGGAGCATTGCACAACTTTTGCTTGAGGGTTTGAAAGGCTTCTTCTTGCTTTGGTCCCCACTCATAAGGCTTACCCTTATGTGTCAGGGCGGTGAGAGGGACAACAATCTTGGAAAATTGGAGATGAATGGACGGTAATAACCCGCTAGACCAAGGAATGAACGAACCTCGGTAGGGGTTTTAGGTGTACTCCAATTCTTTACAGCTTCAATATTAGCAGGGTCAACATGAATACCCTTCTCATTGACAATGTGACCCAAGAATTGAACTTCCTTCAACCAAAATTCACACTTGGAGAATTTGGTATATAGTTGCTCTTTCCTGAAAAGGTCTAAAATCAATCTAAGATGTTGTTCATGATCCGCTTTAGTCTTGGAGTAGATAAAGATGTCATCAATGAAGATGATCACGAATTTATCTAAGTAAGGTTTGCATACACGGTTCATGAGGTCCATGAAAACCGTGGGTGCATTGCTCAACCCAAAAGGCATAACCATAAATTCATAGTGACCGTATCTTGTACGAAAGGCAGTTTTTGGAATATCTTCCTCGTGCACACGAAGTTGGTGGTAACCGGATCGAAGATCAATTTTTGAGAAGTAGGTTGAACCTTGAAGTTGGTCAAATAGATCATCAATCCTTGGCAACGGATAACGATTTTTGATGGTAAGTTTGTTGAGCTCACGGTAGTCAATACACATACGGAATGAGCCATCCTTCTTCTTTACGAATAAGACAGGTGCACCCCATGGTGAATGACTTGGACGGATGAAACCTTTATCAGAAAGTTCTTGAAGTTGACTTGCAAGCTCTTGCATTTCAGAAGGTGTGAGTCGGTATGGAGCTTTGGCTACGGGATTATCTCCGGGCACAAGGTCGATACGAAACTCCACTTGTCGAACGGGTGGAAGACCAGATAGATCTTCGGGAAACACTTCGGGAAAATCCCGAATGATGGGAATGTCTTGAATATCCTTCTCCTTGTCCTTCTTTTCAACAACATGGGCTAAGAAGGCTACGTACTTCTTTCGTAAGTACTTTTGGGCTGTAGTACACGACATGAGTTTGAGTCCATTACTAGGTTTTTTACCAAAGACTCTTAATGTGTCGCCCGATAGAAGAGGAATTCGAATGCACTTCTCAGAACAAATGAATTCGGCATGGTGATTAGATAACCAATCCATACCTATGAGGAGGTCAAAACTTCCCAATTGCATTGGTACGAGTTTGGCGGGGAAAGTGTGTTCATTAAGTTCAAGGGAACAGTCACGGATAACGGAGTCAATAGTGATGGGATTTCCATCCGCTACCTCAACGGTAAAATTTTTCTCTAATTTAGCTCGTGTTTTTACAAGTAAGGGCTCAAATTCATGTGACATAAAACTCCTATCAGCACCGGTATCAAATAGAATAGAAGCATATTGGTTATTAACAAGGAACGTACCATTGACTACATCATTGTTGGCTTGGGCTTCATTGGCGTTTATGTTGAAAGCACGCCCATGAGCACCACATTGGTTTGCATGGCTAGTCTTGGGCATTGGTTTTCGAAGTGGTTTGGATTTCCACATTCATAGCAAGCACGCCCATTAGCAATAGCCGGTAAAACTTGATTGGCAACTTGCTGATTGGCTCGGTTTCCCTGGTTGACTTGATTAACAGGTGGCCTAGATCGGCAAGTGTTGGTTGCACAAAGGGTTGTTGCCCCATATGGTTTCTTGTTCAGATTTTGGGCCACAGGTGCAACTTGGTTGACCGGTGCAGCAGGTGTGACAATAACAAAATTTTTAGCCCTACGTTTCTTGTTGTTGTGAAAAGGTTCAGGCTTGACTTCTTTGGTGGGTTCAGATGAGTTTGCTTTGTCAGTGGCTTTTTTTGCACCTTTCCTTGTTAACGTGCCTGCCTTCACGTGGTTGTCGGTTAACGTGGCAGCTAGACGTATAACGTCTTCAAGGGTGGCTGGATTTCTTCCCAACACAGTGTCTTAGATTTTCATAAGAAAACCACCTATGTATTTCTCAATGCATCGAGACAGTGGTGTGACCATGTGGGGCACAAGGCGGCTCAACTCATGGAAACGAGTTGTGTAGACGAGGTTTTCACCACTTTCTTAGGTAAGATCCCAAAATTCTGCTTCTAGTTTCTTCATTTCATTACGGGGACAAAACTCCTCGGTCATGAGCCTCTTCACTTCATTCCATGGCAAGGCCATTGCCACATCCACACCTCGAGTCCATTTCTCACCATTCCACCAAGTGAACGCCCGTTTTTGGAAGACGCTCGTAGCATAGCGGACTCGGAGGTTGTCGGGGCAATCACTATTGAGAAAAGTGTTCTCAATGCCTTCGAACCATTGGAGGAGGCCGGTGGCTCCCTCGGTGCCATAGAACTTGGTGGGGTTGCGTGAGTTAAAGTGTTTGAAGGTGCATTGGGGCGGGTTCGCACCACCACCACCACCACCATTAGCACTACCACTAGCACCACCATTATTGTTGTTGTTGGCTTGAGTGAGTTGGTTCAAAAGTTGGGTAAGGAGGGCAGCAAGATCATTGTTGTTGTTGTTATCGTTGGCACGGCAGGGAGGCATGCTATATAACAACACAAGGAAAAGGATGAGAATTCATGAGGATTTCTTGGATATAGATAAGAAATAAACAAGCATAAATAATCATAATCGGATTGCACTCATTTGGTAACATAACCATTTGAATGCTATGACATATCAAGGTTACTTAAACTCATATAACTTTTGAGAAGACATGCTTTAGCCTATAAGTAAACACTCATCCCAGGAATTCCTAGGAAAGCATACGGATCCTTCGGTTGATTTAGATTTATATGAAATGCTTTCCTAGACAGAAAACCCAGAATACAGGTGTCACCCTTCCAGATTGCACGTGTTCTCTAATAATTAACAAAGTTTAAAACCTTGACGGGGTGTAATAATTTTAATAGACTTGTGTCTATGAGTATGATGTTCCACATGATATGATGATGATGACATAGAAGAAGGTAAGAAAGGATGAGAGGCTTAGGATAGGGGTATTGGTATTATTGTTTAGTATATCATTTAGGTAGAGTCTAGTAAGTCATGTAGTCTAACAAATAAGGCATCAAGTAGGTTAACACATAAAGTAGTAAACAAGTAGCACATAGCATGTAGCAAGTAACATATAGCATATAGCATGGCATAAGATGGGTGTCCTAAGCTTATAGTCTAGGTCATGGGTTTCTAGTAATCTAATTCCCTATAACCATGGCTCTGATACCAATCTGTCACACCCCAACCGACGGCGGAATACATCAGGACGGGACATGGAGACTGTTCATAAAGCACATGATCCAACTAAAGTTCCATATATTAAAATAACTCAATTGCATAACATTGTTCAACAAACAAAACAAAGAAAATAAAATACATCCACAAGTTCATCTGTTTATTTCAACTAGGTCCTCATGTCCTATATGTAGCAACTTGAAACATGAACTCAAAGATTTGCACCTGAAACATGATGAAAACAAGGTCAACTAAAAATAGTTGGTGAGCATACATAGGTTTTGATATCACAAATAGTTTCCAAGTGTTTGTGCACAATTCATATGAAACATGGCAAATAAGGCATTTATGGAGAATCACTATAGTCAAACTGGGTGTACAATCAAACCTTGTGACTGAAGGGCATAACACGCATGTTATCCTAATGCAATGTCGGTAACAATCACCCTACCTGGGTGGGTTTGTCAGACACAATAGATCTATCATTGTTAACTATCAGCTTGTACAGAGTTAATGATTGCACATGTATGTATGTAATGTAAAATGTAGGTTTAAACTCATAGTGTTTAAGCACAAATTGCACACATGTTCATGAATGTCGACTTGTATAATGTAATTGCAAATAGTTTTCAATGAATCATGTTCCACCTCAAAGTATGTAAAAATGAAAAAGGGGTTATGTAAACTCACATGTAATAGTAGTTTGTAGATCATACGAGCAAGGTGTTGCACAAGTGATTAGCTAACCACAAGGTTAACCTAAGATTGAATTGTATAAAGTGTATCAATGACATGCACATGTGACTATGGGAAGTCCTATTGCACAAAAGGGATTAGGTGTGGTCTTGGTCAAAATAAATGTATACTTGTTTGTGTTTCAAAGGTTGTTTATGAATTCTCATGTAAAGTATGTGTGTAAGAGTATATATGGTTGTATTTGTTTTTGAACAAATGGATATGAGCAAAATGATTAATCAATTTATGTACCTTTGTTTATGAATAAATAAATAAAAAATATAATAAATGAATAAGATTTTATAAAGCTAATTAGTTTAAGTATATATGTAATTAGATAATAAAATCCTTTCATCTATTTAATTTATTATTATGAAAAGTGTTTCGAAAGGGAAGTATAATGATCTAAATATTTAGTCCAAAATGCGAGAAATACGTTTTGAATATTTAATATTTTTAAACCCTAATTAGTTATTAATTTAGGGTAATATGATTTTGTAAATTATAAAAAAAAAATGATTGTGTACAACTTTACAAGACAAAAGGTTTATAAAATAATGATTTTATAATTTATAATACAAGGGGGGTAAATTAGATGTTTTGTTTAAAACAACAATTTTAATTTAAATTAAGTTTTAAAATAATTCCCATGTTTTATTAAAGTTTTTAAAACCATTAATAATTGTTTTTCCTTACAAACTTGTCAATTGTAGTATAAAATCAACCTTAGATGTTATAGGTTCTATAAATTTATTTTTATAAAATAATTTAGAGTAATAAAAATGTAAAAAAAAAGTTTGTGAACCACCCGGCTCGAACCCGGGTGGCTTCTGAGTAGGACAAGTGTACGACCTATAAGACCTAAGGGTCTCTGGTGTTAATTTCACGGTTCTAAATCGTTTTAGCATGGAACAGAAGAGGGGGCCGGTTTCAGGGAACACAGGCACGCAAAAAGGCCGCTGGGTATGGGTTTCGAACCGATGCCACCTGGTTCGGCAGTGCAGTGGCTTACCGGCCGGACCAGGTGGTTTCGCTGGTCTAACAAGGAAACCAATAGGATGTATACGATCATTAAATCGGAAATTTATCCCCAAATCATATTAGCGCAAAACAAACAAGAACCCTAATCCAAATTGAGTTTGATACCCTCTGTTATCTGAAATTGGGAAAGGGCTATTGTTTGCTAACTAATTACGAACTAGGAACACTAAAACTTACCTGAATTGGTGGAGTATCGACTGAGACGAAGAATTGACTGTTCTTGGTGTTTGATTACGATCAAGAGATGAAATGCTGGGAGTGTGAGTGTTTAGGGAGCTTGTAAAAGAGATTGCGAAGGTGTGGGATCGTTTCTTATAGTCTAATTTCATCTCAAACTCTTAATTGATTCGGGATTGCTTGAAACGGCTACGGGAATGATTTCCTTAATCAATTCGTTTGATTGCTAATGAATTGGATAATCATTCGTGTTTGAAGTCGCGCGTGTAACGTATACGCATGATCAGGAGCCATCAAACGCGATTAAATCCGTAGATTGAAACCGAATTTGGACTATGTTTGACTCTGGAAAGTCAACATCGACGGTTTTGGGTTGGAATTTGAATTCAGACATGATTCACGTAAAACTAATTCGTTAAAGGTATTTGATTTTGGTCATGTAATGCTTTTGAAAGATCAATAGACTCTAAAACCAAGTAATCGATGGTTTGATGGTTAAATTTGGAATCTGTTGACTTTTCTAAGTCAAATTGCAGCCTTTGTTGACTCTAGAAAGTCAAAATGCTTGACAAGGTTCAAATTGGAATGTAATGGTCTGGATTTGATGGTCCAAATACGTAGGGGAGGGTTCTAATACAATAAGTGAGGTTGAAACCACTACAATTCTTTTGAAATTGTATATATATAATTTGATGTTCTTTATAAAGTTTACAGAATTAAAATGGTTTATTTGAAAATATTAAATATATAATTTTAAAGCTAACAAATATTTTATGATATTTCTTAAAAAATTTGTAATATATAAATATATTTGCATAAATGCATTTAATAATGAATTTATATATATAACTATAAGATACATATATAAGAGTATGGAATACATGATTAAAGTTCCTAACTTACATCATTGATATAGTTGGTTTAATAAAAACTATATATATGTGTATTTATTGTGAATCTAAAACATGAAATTATATAGATGAAATATGAACTTGAAACACTTGTAGACAGGATTTATGTAACACATTGTATTGCACTAGAGATGTTATTATTACACTAAACAAGACATAAATGGATGTTACAGTATTCGATGGAGTTCACTACATATTCCTTTGTGATGTGTACGGAAGTCATTTTTTATCGTCTTAAATAATCATAAATCTGCATTGAAAGTGAAGTCTCACCCGAAGCCTCAACTCCTTCCACATAAAGAACATAACTTGATCCGGAACCAGAAGTGTTGCCGTTCATACATTTCATATCAAGGATTCTTTATTAAGTACTAGTTTGGAACCCCGTGTCTACACACGGGGTGAAAATATCAATACATAAAATTCTTAAACATTTATATATATATTTTACAGATGTATAAATGTATTACATATACTAAGGGTAGAAAACAAAATTCAAAATATGTAAAAATTAATATATAATTGGGTTTTGAAAATACGTTAATTACTATTTAATGTAATTTGACTTTCATTTATTATTTGATTGAAAATAAAAGTTACATAATTAGATTTCAAAGTTTCTTATAACAATGGATAATTTAAAATAAATGTGTTTTATTAATATAATTAGTATTTTCTTTAAAAATACAATTATTATTAAAGAATAGGTGTGTATTTTATAAGAGAGTGATGCGGGAAAAAAATGATGAGAATGAATATGGAGGCGACACGTGGTATAAAAAACCTTTATTTATTATATAGTATAGATTAGTATTTTTTTCAATTAGTTATATTTTGATTTCCTATTATATATTCTTATTTAATATAATTAGTATTCTTCTTTAATAAGATAGATGCGCATTTATTAGGAGAGAGAGACGGAAAAATCAATGTAATGAGACATGAGAAGGCGACAAGTGTGCAACTTAAACCTTTAGTATAGATTTGATTCTTCCTAGGTTTTAACTCCTCCTCCGGATTACAATTTTTTTAACAACAATTTTTTTTTTACTTTTAAAACCATCTAAACCTACACTTATAGGATTTCAACATTAACCATTTTTATCGGGGCAAATACCAATGCCTCCGGATTTGATCTAGTTTGAGATTTCCTCTAGTCTAAAGGCTTGGGCTTCTTTTAGGGTTCTATAATTTTATGGGCCTAGATATGGGCTTGTGGTCCACATCTTGGCCCACTTAAGCCATTCATCCATTCATGAGCACTATTATATACGTTTATTTTTACATGTGCCAAGAGTAGAGGTGAAAAAAAAAACCGGTTTAGGATTTCAAACCAACCTAAACCGATTGTTAAATCGGTTTGAAACTGGTTTAAACCTATGGTTTGAAACCGGTTTGTAAATCTATGGTTTAAAACCGGTTTAATACTAACCGAACCGATCCAAACCCATCAAAAAGTGGGTTTAAACCGATTTGAAACTGGTCAAAACAGTCAAACCTCCCTCTCAAACCGGTTTCAAATCGAACTGGTTTTGACTTTTGTTAACCAAACCGGTTTCAGTTTGGTTTTAAACCGGTTCGGTTTAAAAACCGATTAGTGCTCCTCTAGCCAAGAGTAACAAATATGGCCATTTATAATCGAGTTGTTATGTTGCACACATACATAAACTATTTAGCACATCAAAGTTTCAACCATGGTATTAACTTGCAATTATTATTTAAAAAATAAGTAAATGCAACACGAGGTTCAAATAAAATAGTTAAATAATAAAAAAGTTAAAATAATTAGTAATTACAGTTACTTGGAACTATTTTTCCCGTTAAAAAAATACTTATACTGTTTTAATTATATTTTATAAATTTATAAATGATTGCGGTATCTTAAAACATCCTTTCGACTTCACGAATCTCGGTCGTTTCCTTCTCTTTTTTTTTTGAACGGCAATTTGAATCACTGACGGGTCATTGGTCCACCCAATCATCTCCACCACACTCAGGAGGAAACCCATCATAGGTGAGAAAACCTCATGGCCCAACCTGGACCCTTTTTTTTGTCATAGGTGGGACTTAAACCCAATACCTCCCCATTTTAGTGAATTTTTTGGTATACACCTTTGTCATTAAGCTAAGCTAGTGGTTATGTTTCCTGCTTTTTTGAGTTCTTATTTTAACTCTCTCTATCACTATCACTTCATAATCAATGTTGCTAGATTTTAGAAAACGTTTCTTGTATAACATTTAAAATTAAATATATTTATTTGTCATAGTAATGTTAATGATGATCCTGAAATTTATAAATTCATACATTAAAATTAATATTTTTAAACTTTTAAGTCAAAAGGAAATATATTTTATGAAAACTTGGCGTGATTGGCGTGGTCATGCTTGAACATAACACTAACCTTCCAAGACGCAAAGTGATGCCCCTTTCCCACTAAAATAATTGTTCTATAATTAGACATAAATGTTATTTAAATTGCTGTCTTTTTTTAACAGTAAACTTTTATAAAAAAACACCCAATTAGCAAATGACTAACCAAGGCCAACCAAAAAATTACATACTAAGAAGCGGTTTTTAAGCCACTTGACCCAACCACCTTTAAACTTACAATTACGATTAGAAAATCATAAAAACAACATAGCAACAATCGAATCGAATAGACTTTCTTGATTGGCTTTATGACGGCCAAAAACCGCTTCATTCCGAGATCTCCAAAATACCACCTGAACTTTCACTTTCCGGCTACCTAAATACCACATAAATCTTCACTTTCTAGGATTTAAACCCACATCACTTTTTTTGTTACTAGACAATTATGCCAATAAACCGATGCAACAATCTAAAAGAAATAGCTTTTTAGTGTGATGAGAAATGGCAGGTAGCCGTTTTTTTAATAGTGTTTTTAACGAATTATTTTTATGAAATAATAATGTATCACTTAAATAAAAATGTTTACAAGTTTGTAAGTTTTTGAATATACATGTTTGAAATACTTTAAATGTCAACTTAAGAAAAAAAAAGACTTATTTGCTTTGTAAATTAAAATTAACCGTCTAAATGTGTGTATTTATTAGTTTTTATGTTTATAATACTATGTCGATGTGAGAGGGGCGTGAGCCTATGCGGATGAGTCACAACGTGAGAACACCGCCCTCTCTCATGTGAGAGGCGTGAGTGTGAGCCACGTGATTTAATGGCGTGAGTTTTCTCACGGTTCATGAGATTGAATTTGAGATAAATGTATGGTTGTGATTGAGTGGAAGGGATGTGATCACTTGAACACCACCCCCTCCCAAGTGAGAAGCGTGAGAGGCCTCATGAGAGAGAAGGTATACCAGATACCATAGCTAGTGAATATAGTCCGCATCCAGGTTGTTTTTGAAAATCAAAACGTTGCAACGATATATTCAGAAAGCATAAAAAAATTACGTTATTGTAAAATTGTACGTTAAGAAATATGGAAGCGAACTTTAAAAATCGTTGGTTAAATATAAACCGTGTAAAACCGTTGCCTATCCAAATTTAGCATTTAAAAGTTTATTTTTTAAATATTATAATTAATTAAATTTAGTTAAATAATAAAAGAAATAAAAATAAAAAGAAAAGCTAACATTAAATTTGAAGGAAAAAAAAAGAAAAACATTAAATACTGAATTAAATAATAAAAAAAGAAATACAAAAGGCAAGAATCGTTGGGGGAGAGGGGGCGTGGGTTGGTTCACACGCGCGTATAAACCAACTCAAACATTGTGCCAAGATTATTTATTTTTGTTTCAAACGTATGTATATTAAAACGAAATCGTGAAATTAAAAAAAAGAAAAAAAAACACCAACTGAACAGTGACAATAGCACTGTTAACTCTACTCACAAAAGTCATGCCTTTTACTATATATAATAGTATTTAGTTATAAACAAATTAATGATTATATTTCATTTAAAATATTAAAAAATGTGCAAAATTTATTTAAACATCACATAAAAGTGCATAATTTTTCACTATTATTTAAAATGTAATAGTATTTAGTTATAAACAAATTAATGATTATTTATTTTTTATTAATTTAATAAACAAATTAATTTAATTGAATAAAATGGTATATAAAGATGAATTATTTTAGTTCTGTTGAGTTTGTTACATAGTGTTTAAGGTTTATTGTATATCTTTCTTGACAAATTGGATTTTTTCATTCTATTGTTTGCTTTTAAGTAATTTTAGGTATGTACGTTTAGTTCATGTGTTTAAACAAGGGGCATTTACGTATATCCACTTCTTAAGTTTCTTTATTACATATTTATTCAACTCTAAAATTTAATTACATATTTCCCTTTCCTAAAAAATATATATTACATATTTATCCTATTTATTTAAAATAATTTTTTTTATTACCATTTTACCATTAATAAACCAATTAAAATACTATTTACATATATCTCCTTTCTAAATATTTGTGAGATGTAATTAGGTAATTTTAAGTTAATTAAAGAAATATGTAATTAAACTTAAGGGTTAAAGATATATGTAATTTAAATATTTAATAGGGGGAAATATATAAAAAAAAACTTTAAACAAAATACCATTTTGACCAATGGGGTCTAAGTCAAGAAACTGAGTGCACAGGGACCGTTTCTGTAACATGCCTAAAATGTCGGGTGGGATTTACAAAGATGAAATACCATTTAAGCGCAGGCATTTTTCAGGCATATTTAAAAATGACTAAAATACTTTTAGATTAAAAAATAAAAGATTAACAAAATAGAAATTAAAACAACCTAAACTTATACCCCTGGTTCTTAGGCGGCAGCACCACTTTTTTTTAAAACCTATTTTTTTAATTTAGGGGTATTTTGATCATTTTTAAAAATATTTAACAGAAAAATTAACTGTCATTCACTCGAATACCAAACATGTTACGTTTATACATAATTTAGAGACTGACAATGTAATTTTTTAAACTTAGGGAACAAATCCAAAATTTAAACATACCACAGAGACCATCCATGTACTTAACTTTATTATAATATAAATATATGAAAAATAAGTTTGACTAAATATAAAATCAAAGTTTTTAATTAACAAGGCAATTATTTTTAACTACGTAAATTTTATATAATTTAACACATTAAATGAATTGCCATAAAATAAATTCAAGAAATTCATGATTAAATCATTCGTCAATTCTTTCAACATCATCAAATCCCTTCAATTCCGTCATGATCGGTTCAACTTCAACCTTTTGTAGATATATTACTAATTAAATCGTACATACAAAATGGCATGTAATTGAGATGATCATGCCATGTGTTAAAACACTTTCACCTAGGTCACTCCATTGTTGTACCTTTATACTAAAAGAGGGCATGACTCATGAGACATTGAGACAAGAAGTAGCAATAGTTTTAAACTAAAATACTTCATGATCAACAATTAAAGCAATAGATAAATAACATAGCTACAATAAAGAGTCTCACGATTTACAAATGGATCAGTTGTTCATGTACAAAAATACAATAAGTGATGTTTGGTAGCCTCTTAATGTCATTAAGAGGCTACCTCTTAATGTCATTAAGAGGCTACCTCTTAATGGTTAAGAGCTAACATTAAGTCTGAATGGTTAAAATGTAACATCTTAATGGTAAGTACTCACAAGTTACATGGCCCCTTACCTCTTAATCATTAAAAGGCTTTGAACCATTAAGAGGTAGCCTCTTAATGACCATAAGATGCTACCAAGCAGCCCCTAAGACAAGTCCAAAGGTTAAATATCAAATAAAAAACTATATAAAAATATTTATATGTTATTGAGTTATTCGAATAGGTTCAAATAACAGACATTAAATTCGAATTCGACTTATTTATTCAGTTCGAATAATTATTCGATTCGAATAAACCGAAATTCGGATTCGAATTTGTTAGTGGTTCGAATCAAATTTCGAGTTATTCTGGTGGGATTCAAAAAATGAACACTCCTACCATAAAGTGGTAGCTAATTGTAGGCAACGGGCGTGATGTTAGCATAATAAGTTGTTATGAGCTTTAGCCCATATCCAGTTATCTTTCTATTTAATGTTGCTTTCTTCTTCATTCGTAAGTTAATCTTCATTTTAAGTAATAGAGAGCATCCATTTTTTTTCTCTGTCATGTTCATTTGTTAACATGGTATCAGAGCTAGCTCGATTCATGCTTGATTGAAGATCTTTGTGTCGCTTCCGCTCAGTTGTTGTTTTGTTCGTTGTTTGGTTTGTTCGTTGTTGAAGGGTTGGTTCGTTCGTTATCGCTTCTGCTCAGTTCGTTGACTCGTGAGGTATCAAAGTTACGAATTTCATTTTATTTGAACTGACTTGTGTATTTGGAAGAGCTTCTGGACAGATTGACAGGTTTGGACCTCGTTTCTGTCCCTTTTTTTTCGAAGTTTGCGGTTACCAAATTTACGGTTACGAAAGTTTGCGGTTACGAAGTTTGCGGTTACGAAGTTTGCGGTTATGAAGTTTGCAGTTATTCGAAGTTTACGGTTCTTCGAAGTTTGCGGTAATCGAAGTTTGCGGTTACCTCAAGTTTGCGGTTAATTTGAAGTTTGTGGTTATTTGAAGTTTGTGATAATACTGCTGTCGTTCGGTTTTGATAATATGGCTGGGAAAGATGACTCTCTTCAGTCTATTAGTACTCGTCTGGATGGTAAAAATTACACCTACTGGAGTTACGTAATGAAAAACTTTCTTCGAGGGAAAAATATGTGGGGTTATGTCACAGATACTAAGGGAAAGCCTACTGATAAATCTAAGCCTGTTGAATATGCCTTAGCTCTTAATACATGGGAAACAGATAACTCTAAAGTTATAACTTGGATCAACAACTCTTTAGGTCAGTCCATTGGTATTCAGTTGGCCAAATATGACACAGCTAAGCAAGTTTGGGATCATTTGGAAAAGTTGTATACTCAGTCTAACTTTTCCAAGCAGTACCAGTTGGAGTTTGATATCCGTGCTCTTCAACAGAATGAGATGAGCATTCAAGACTTCTATGAAGCTATGTCGGATTTATGGGATCAATTGGCACTTACGGAATCTACAGCACTGAAGGTGTTTAAACCTTATATTGATCGAAGGGAGGAACAACATTTGGTACAATTTTTAATGGCATTACGTTCAGATTTTGAAGGAATGCGTGGAATGATTCTTCATCGTTCCTCTCTTCCAATAGTTGATTCGGTTGTTCACGAGTTGATTGCAGAGGAAACTCGGTTAAAATCTCAGGTTGATAAAGGTCCTAAAGTAACTGCTACTCCGGCAGTGTTTGCCGTTCCCCCTAATCAGCCTAGACAAGGTCCTAAAGTTGTATTTGATGAATGTGCATTCTGAAAAGGGAAAAATCATTGGAAGTCTCAATTTCCATTATTACTTAGCAGATCCACAACAGAACAGATCGGGTGGATAATTTCCGTCTTGCACGTCCTCCTCTGCTGGTTCACCTGGTCCATCTTCATGGACTTTTAAACCACCTCAATTTACTGCTGTTGCTACACCACCATCTGTAGAAATGAACAAACCACCATCTGCTCTGGATCCACAAGTATTTGAACAATTCAAACAGTTTCTTGCCGCCAATCCTACCGTTATGTCTGCTGCGGGACTGTCTTCATCTGGTACCTCAGGTATTTCGTCATCATTATGGATTTTGGATTCTGGTGCCTCACATCATATGTCTCCCTATCTGTCTTCTTTTCATTCTTTGTCTCTTGTCTCTCCTGTTTCTGTCATGTCTGCTAGTGCTACATCCATGTTGGTAGAGGGTGTTGGATCTGTGTCTACCCCTCATGTGTCTCTCAATGATGTCTATTATATTTCGAAGATTGCCTTAAATCTTGCTTCAGTCAGTCAGTTGTGTAAATCTGGAATTTGGGTTTTCTTTTGTGACACTATTTGTGTTGTGCAGGATCAACACACTCAGAGGGTGATTGGGATCGGCCGTAGGGTGGGAGATTTAAATGTCTTAGAAGAACTCAAAGTGCCTGTTCCTGGTGTTGCTGCTTCCAGCGTTGATTTATCCTCTTTTCGTTTAAGTCCTTTGTCGTCTGAATTTTATATTTGGCATTCTCGTTTGGGACACGTGTCCGCATCTCGTTTAAAATTTTTCGTTTCCATAGGTGTTTTGGGTCAGTTGCAAACCTGTGATATTTTCTGCTTTACCTTTTGCTAAAAGTATTTCTCATTCTGTTGCACCATTTGATATTGTTCATTCTGATGTGTGGGGACCATCACCAATATCCACTAAGGGTGGTTCACGTTATTGTGTTTCCTTTATTGATGATTACACTATTTGTGTTGTGCAGGATCAACACACCTGGGTGTACCTTATGAAACGTAGATCTGAGTTCTTTGACATTTATAAAACATTTAGGGCTTATGTTCAAACGCAACATTCGGCTGTGATAAAGTGCTTCAGGTGTGACTTAGGGGGTGAATACATGATGTGTTAAGATTTACACATCTATTTGGCACAAAACTTTTCTCATTTAACGATCAATTCTTGGTTATATTCAACGTTTAGACACTTATTTGCTTCATTTCCTGTTTTGTAGGTTTTTATGAAGCTTGGTCAACAAACAAGAGAATTCCAGGATAAAAAATTGAAGTTTTAGGGTTTCTGTGATGGAGGAACGGTCGTGCCACACGGTCATGCCCCCTACTTGGCACGACCGTTCCAAGCTTGCAAACCCTAGGCACGGTCGCGCCCACATCTTGCACGACCGCGCCAAGCCAAAATTCAAGGCACAACCGTGCCTTGACTCCCCACGGTCGCGTGGCACCTCGTGAGTCTGAACAGTCGTACTTCCTCGATCAGCGGGACCCAATGGAAGCTCCGAATTGGTCAACCCTCGGTCACACGGTCGTGTTAAGACCTAGACACGACCGTGCCTTCTCTCCTAGCACGGTCTTGCCTCCCCTTTTCTATATAAACAGAACTTAAACTCTCATTCAATTATTCATCAACCAGGGAAAAAACCCACTATTCCTACTCGTATTATCCTTGTTCCAGCGACATTTCAAGCTTCTTGGAGAGGATACAACATCAAGAGGATCACCATACATCAACAACAACATCTAGGCTTGGAGGAGTGGTTTGATTCTTGTTTTCATATCATGTTTCTCACTATTTTTCCCTACTTATTTGTATTTTTTGTGCTCATGATGAGCTAAAACTCTTGTTCACTTTGGTTTAGATGAAGTTTAGATACATTTGACAACATTCGTGGATTATTGGCAATTATTGGCAATTATTGTCTTAATGTTATGACAACCGTATGATTATTCTTCGATGAAATTATGTATTCAAGTATTTTGAGTTGTTTACAAGACTTGTATTTGTGTATGCCATATTATGTTGAAAAACTTATGGTTTATGCTTATATTTATGGATTGATGTATTTATACTAACTTATGGCGTTTGACTAGGAATGGTGAATGAAGTCTTGTTTATGAATCATTATATTTGTATGTGTATCCTTATGCTTATGTTTGGAAAGACAAAGTGTTTGTTATGATGTTTCATGCTTAGTTTTATGTTTATCTAGGAATTGTTGACACATTCTCCTAATTTATATAACCTTTGTATGAACATTGTATGTTGAAGAAATGCATATTGTTGTCTAATTTAATCAACTTGATGTGGGTAGTGTGTTGTTCATATTATCTTTCCAACTAGTTGTTGGATTAGTGTACCTTAATCGGAAGCTAGTTCAATCTTTATAAACATTGATATGATTGTTAAACACATGAGCTTCATTGTATGACTTTAGGTGGTTGGTTTGTGTAATTCATGCTAGCTTTCCGAATGGTCATTTGATTAGATATCTTTGACGAGAATTTAGTCAATTTATGTTTCGTGTATTTGCCATGTTTCTATGAGTGTATTGAATGTATTCTAGATGGATTCGACACCGAAGTGGTATCTTCTCCTTAATTTTTTGACTTGTGATCTTAGTTTAGTTTATATATTTGCATACTAGTTAATTAAAACAAACTCTTCAAAATATCTTTATACCATCACTTGATTGAATCTTAGTTCCGGTCTATTATTGCTTCCCACCGTGTCCACGGATTGATATCCAGTTCTTACCTTAACTATATTGTTATCCGACGGGTACACTTGCCTGACGTGTGTGTGATTAGTCTTTGGTGAAAACCCATTTTAAAACTCAAATTGTGTGGAAAATACTTATAAAAATATATATATAGTTTACACGCATCAATACACCTCTAATGATTTTACTCAGTTGCTTGCATCAGATGGTACCATACACCAATCGTCTTGTACTGACACCCTTCAACAGAATGGTGTTGCTGAAAGGAAACATCTTCATCTTATGGAAACCGCTTGTTCATTCCTTTTATCTGCTGAAGTACCTAGTGTCTTTTGGGGAGAAGCACTTCTGACTGCCCAACATGTGATTAATAGGATCCCTACTTCTCACAATGATGTGATGTCTCCATTTGAAAGTCTTTTCGGTGAACGCGCCCAGATTATGGTGAATTACGGGGTTTTGGATGTACTTGATTTGCTCTCCGTCCTCATGTTGAACGAGACAAATTGACAAATAAGTCAGCCTTATGTGTTTTCTTAGGCTATGCCAGTGGTCCCAAAGGATATGGCATGGGACAAAAAGGATACCGTTGTTTTGATCCTATAAGTCAGAAGTTATATGTGTCAAGACATGTTACTTTTCTTGAACATATTCCCTTCTATTCGATTCCAGCTAAGTCCCATGATGTAACAAAGTCAGATTTTCAGAATATTGATCCTTTTGCTAACAACATTGATGCCCCAACCTCTGATGTTCACGTTTCGTCTGTTGATCCTAATATGCCTGCTCCAGATACTTCTGTTGCCCATGATGTGCCAGTTTGTGAACCTTCCACGTCATCTGGAACCAATGTTGATTCTTCTCCACCTTCGAGAAAGTCTACTCGTGCATGCAAGTCTACTCAATTACCAGATTTTACATACTCTGCATATTCTGCTTCGTTTAGTTCATTTATTGCGGGCATTCATCATCTGTCTGAACCAGAATCATATAGAGAGGCTGTCTCTGACCCTCTATGGCAAAATGCTATGGCTGAAGAGTTCACTGCTCTTCATCAGACTCACACCTAGGATTTGGTTCCTCTACCACCAGGTAAACATAAGGTTGGTTGTCGTTGGGTGTATAAGATTAAGACAAAGTATGATGGCTCTGTTGAACGGTACAAGGCCAGACTTGCGGCAAAAGGATATTCGTAAACGTATGGTATGGATTATGAGGAGACCTTTGCCCCTGTGGCAAAAATGACAACAATTCATACTTTAATTGTTGTTCCGTCCGTTCGACAATGGAAGATCTGTCAAATGGATGTCAAAAATGCTTTTCTGAATGGTGATCTTCATGAGGAGGTTTACATGACTCCACCCCCCGGGAATAGCTCATCAGCCCGGTGAAGTCTGTCGGCTTCGAAAAGCTCTATATGAACTAAAACAGGCCCCTCGTGTCTGGTTTGAAAAATTCTCTACAGTCATCACTTCCCTTGGCTTTCTTCCTAGCAATCATGATTCAGCATTGTTTGTTCGATGTACGAATGCAGGACGCAGTCTCTTGTCTTTATATGTGGATGACATGATTATTACAGGCGATGATTATGATGGCATTGAATCCTTGAAACGTGACTTGGCCCATCGTTTTTCTATGAAAGATTTGGGATTATTACGATATTTTTTGGGGATTGAGTTAGCTCAATCTAAAAAGGGATATCTTCTCTCTCAGACGAATTATATTTTTGATCTGTTTCAACGTGCAAGACTTTCTGATAACAGAATTGCAGATACTCCTCTTGAAACCATGCACGTTACTCTCCCACTGATGGTGTTCCTCTATCTGATCCGAGCCTATATCGTACCATTGTAGGCAGTTTGGTTTATCTTACAGTTACTCGCCCTGATATCGCTCATGCTATTCATGTGGTTAGCTAGTTTGTTACCGCTCCTACTTCTGTTCACTGGGGAGCTGTTCTTCGTATTTTGAGATATCTTCGTGGCACTCAGTTTCAAAGTCTTTTATTCCCTTCTACATCTTCTCTGGAATTGCGTGCCTATAGTGATGCTGATTGGGATAGTGATCTCAATGATCGTAAATCCACTACTGGTTTATGTATTTTCCTTAGTGATTCCCTAATCTCATGGAAAAGAAAGAAACTAGACGTTGTCTCTAGGTCCTCCACTGAGGCTGAATATCGTGCTATGGCTGTGACTACATGTGAAATTGTTTGGTTGCGATGGCTTCTGGCAGATATGGGGGTTGTTGTTTCCTCGCCTACCCCATTACATTGTGATAATCAAAGTGCTATGCAGATCGCCAAGAACTCTGTCTTTCATGAACAAACAAAACACATTGAGATAGATTGTCATTTTACTCGACATCATCTTTAGCTCGGGACCATCTCACTTCCTTTTGTTCCATCAGCCTTGCAGATTGCAGATATTTTTACCAAGGCTTAATCGGCATCTCGGTTTCGTTTTTTCTGTGACAAACTCTCAATGTTTATTTCTATTGCATTGTGAGTTTGAGGGGGGATGTTAGCATAATAAGTTGTTATGGGCCCTGTTATAGGCCTTAGCCCAGGCCCAGTTATCTTTCTATTTAATGTTGCTTTCTTCTTCATTTGTAAGCTAATCTTCATTTTGAGTAATAGATAGCCTCCATCTTTTCTCTGTCATGTTCATTTGTTAACACGTGATACTCGTAGTATGATGACACTTTCATTGAACAAATGCTCACGTATCGCTCCCGATAGAGATGAATGGTATAGAGTAGCGAGGTTGAGCTTAGAGTGGTAGGTTATGTTGGATAGGAGTATTCAATATCATAACTACTAGACTTTGGTCTAGTGGTTATTGGCAATGAAGGATCAACCTGCCCACGCAGGTTCGATCCCGAGCTAACCCGGGTTTTAGTCCGGAGTGCGTTACGCTAGCGGGTCTTGGTCCGTGTAGCGGCGCAACTGTTGTCAAGTGGCAGCAGGCTCCATGGTTTCCCGGTGATAGCCGAAGCCTCTCGTTCTGAACCCGCGGGCCCGGTTCAGACAACGTAGTGGTCAGGTTGAGAGGTGCGGGTCTCCGATTTGGAGATGCGACTGCCACTTAAAAATGAAAGTTGCCTATCAAAAAAAAAAAAAAAATAACATTAGGGTTTTTAGTTAATCGAAGAATAAGGGGATTTAAAATATATTTGCATGATTTTCATTGAGGCGAAAATACTTTGATTTATTGACATTGTTTTCTTGCTAGCACATGTTGGCATTCGTTAAAAGCGATGAATATTGTATTGATATATTAAATGATTCTTCGGGATATTTTTCTTAAATACGCAATGAAAGCTTTGGTTGAGTTTGCCGGACACACTCTTTAGGGTTTGGAAAATGTTTTCTAGTGAGTTGGAGCCGTCAACAAGGCTTAGGTGCACTTATTAGAACTTGGACATGGTCTCTAGGGCCTAAACACACTCAAAATGGCTAATGTGCGTGATCGACAAGTCTTAAAGGGGCTTAACGGGGCTTAAACATGATCGATGGTGCCTAGAAACCCTTATCAGATGGGTTAGGCATGTTAATAGGACATGTGAGATAAGGCATAGAGGATCCTCACATTTCGTCACTGTTGGAGTTAATTCCGACCCAAGAAAAGGAATTGGATAAATAAAATTTAAAAGAGATAATTATTCAAGGTGTTTAGTGATAATTATTAGTAATTAGTTAGAGTCTATTGAGTTGTAACCGTTTATGTTTATGTAATGGGTCAAGATAATTATAAGTTAGTTTATTTTATTTATTTGTTAGGAGTTAGAGTCACACAAGGTTTAGTCTTGGTTAATATTTATATAGGTCGATGCTTCGGGTAATTGTTAAGTCAATTTCTGGTTTCATTATTAATAAAAGTGTCGTGGATTGGTTTTCCACAAAAGATATGAGTTCTTGCAATTATTATTCGTCTATTATTCTTGGTGTGATGTGTGATCTGGGCCAACAATTGCTATTAGAGCTTTGGTTCAACCAATCCTGATCGAAGGCAGCATGTGATCGAGTAACAGCCGCAACGAAAGGAACAATGTTATTTTTTTTTGTTTTTGGTCGGCAAGCAGCAGAAGTGGCGTAATAATTTAATAATTAATTAATAAAGCAATAATATTTAAAAAAAAAGAGATGTTAATAATTCATAAATCTTTAAATATTTTTTTATATATAACATTTGATGTTCTATTAGTAAGTCTACCATCTTTATTTAATATTAATATTTGATGTTTTATTGGTAAGTTTACACACATATAGTTGGCTCGTTGGTTGTAAATTTGGCCCAATAGGTGGCGTAGTGTAACATCCCGACTTTCAAGGATTTTAAAATATATTTTTAAATAAATATTGGCATCAAAGTGAAATTATTTTAGTGAAAATAGTATTTAATAAATACTATAAAATAATAATTAAAGAGAATTTAAGTGTTGAAGAAATGTATTTGATAATCTAATTATCAAAGTATTAACCTAACTTTAATAACCAAGTGTCATGAGATTTGAAAACTAAGGGACCAAAGCTGTCATGGGGTGAAAGATGTTAGTCTTTGGACTTAAATTGTATTAGCCATAAGTTGAGAGGACCAAACTTGGTAAAGACAATTGTTAAAGGTGAAAAGTGTGTTAATTGTGAATTTCTAAAAGAATAATAAAAAAAAAGAAAAAAAAAGGAGGGGTGTAACATCCCAATTTTCAAGAAAATATAAATTTTGAGAGTAATTAAACCAAAGCTGATGAGCTAAAAGTGCAAAAATGTGAAAGTTGAGCCGGTAGCGGCCAACTAACGGGCTCTATAGCGGTCCGCTACCTGTGGATGAAGGTAATGATGATGGAATGACACGCGTCCAACGCGTGTCTTGCTGACTTAGCCCTATGACGGACCACCACCATGGCGGGTAACGGTCCGCCAGCCGCAAACGGGCCCGGACAACAAGAATGCAACGCGGGGCAGCTGACTCACGAAAAAAAGGGTAGCGGACCGCTACACCAGAGCATGACGGTTCGCTACGTGAGTAGCACGCTGAACAGCTGGCAGTGGGTGGTAGCGGACCACTACCCCTTGCTTAGTGGTCCGCCACCAGTGCAATTTCAGCCCTATAAATTGATGAGTTTACCGTTCACTTTGAGACACAACAAACACAAACCACCACCGCTATCACACAAACACGCATACCGAGGAGCAACGGAGTGACTGTTACAAGCGCAACGGTTACGACTGCGGTGCGTTAAAGTAACGAGCGAGAGCCGGATAGACGTTTAAGCGAGGAACAAACTTAGGAAGCAACCCGAGATTTATCGTAAGTACACTGTACCCGTACCTTAAACAAAATCATTATGTGAATATGTGATTACGTGTTATGTTCTATGTGTGGAACTGAGGTACGGGGTAATGGGGATTTAGTCTAGACACTAAAATGAAATACTTGAGTAGTCATGAGATATAAAAGGGGTGGTGGATACGTCGCTGCTACTTCGTAAATATAAACCTCTTTGATACTTCAGGGTGAAACCATTACAAAGGTTTAGGGGTATAGACTAAATTGCATGGTATGAATGCATGATAAATAAATAAGAAAAAATAACGGAGGGCTTAATTCCAAATAATGGAATATTCATGACGCATTAAGGGGTGGTGGGTACTGTCACACCCCCGCTAAAGCGAAAACACGAGAATGTAACGAAAACTGTAATCGAGAACACATTGCTTTTAAGAGAAACTAACTTGTATTATGATGTAGTGCGAAGCGCTCATCTTTATTCCTATTGTTTTCGTGCATTTTTTTATTAGTTTTATCTTTGTTTTGAGTCATTTTTGTATACTATTGAGTTTATTGTATATTTTCAGGAGCTCGTGTGGAATAGGAAGCTATATCATTAAGAAATCGAGCACGAGAAGAGGCCGGGAGTTTAAAAGAAGAAAATGGTGAAATTAGGATTCTCGCGGTATGCGAGAGAAATAGACCAGAGTCTCGCGGTACGCGAGGGAAGCAGAAAGCGCGCCCGAATAATATGTTCCTCGCGGTACGCGAGGAACCCATGCCATTGTCTCGCGGTACGCGAGAGACATAAACTCTGTGAAAAAAACCCAAATCGAATTATATTAGAATTTGAATGCCATTATGTGAGGAGTTCGATTGTTTGCCGTCTAGAGAAGGTCTAAGGGCAATTTTGAGAGAAAAGGAAGAAGATTGAAGAGTAAAGGTTGAAGCTTTGGATCCCGGGTTTGTAGTTTTAACTATTCGGTTTTCAAGATTCGATTTTTGTATTTGATTGCTTTGTTTGAAACCCTGATGATGTCTTATACTTTTGTTTTGATGTGTTTGAGTATGATTCTAGGCTAAAGCATTGATACTGCCTGGGTCATATGATGAATACTGCGTAAAGTTACGATTTTTACTGGTTTTGGTTATTAATAGATGGTTTAATGATTATGTAAAAGGTTTCTTGATATTAATCATGATGATATTGCATTCTTACATCTGATTTGTGTTTGATTATAATTTTGTACATTGATTTTGGATGTCTTCCAGCTTGATTAGCGTATCTAGGTCATAGATCTTAGGATTTGTGGTTATTTGTGTGGTTTGCTAGACACAGTGATCCATAGGAGTTGTGGTTGAATGTTATTTAGAATTGAGTGTGTATCATGTCTCAATACCCGAGAAGTGATAGATAGTCGTTTACTCTTCGTCATTAGGAATCCGAGTGTCCGCTGTGTGAGAGGAAGTTGGTATTAGGTGTCTAGTGATTGTTGCTATTCTGAGTCATAGTTCTTATCTTGAGATTACCCCGTGCATTCTTCGAATGTATGGAGGACAGTGAGACTGAAAGGTGATTTGTCTATTCGGGTACTTTATCATTGTTGGAGAGACCGAAAGGTGATCCACTATCTGGTGAGTTTATTACATCTTTAGGTTCCTTAGTTGGTGACCCCATGAGAGTGATTAGGGATCCACTAGGTTGTCTAGAGTTGTTTCCTTAGAAACCCATATCCATCATAGTTCCAGAACCGGTAGAAGTTGTGCTTTGCAAGTAGGATTCCGAACTAGGTAGTATTCTTCCCATCTCTGATTATTTGCTTAGTCTTCATCTTGATAGATTTAGTCGATCTTTTGTTTGCTGCATTAGTAGTTAATCTTTAGTGTAGTCAACCCCCCCACCAATCAATCTTTAGTCCGAGTCAGAGTCTAGTATTAGTATTCAGTGTCTCTAGGGTTTAATAACTCGGTTTACCAGTAAGCTGTGCTACACTCGATAGGTACACTTACCTGTCAGTGCAGTTTAGTTGAAGGTACTCCATTTATTACTTAGGAGTCTAGGTTAGGTTTTGTTAGATTTTATATAGACCGTCTGGGGCGACATCAAGTTTTTGGCAATAGCAATATTAACTTTGACTAGTTCTTTGTTTGATTTTTGGTTTGTTTGGTTTTTGAGTCTTAATTGTGTGTCTTTGTCATATCTGCTATTTGTGTGTCCTATCTGAGTGTCTAATATAGGATCGAGTCTTTCTATTTTGAGTCTTTATTTGTTTTCTTTTATTCTTGTGGCAGTTTATGCACCGTACTCGTTCGCAGGGATTACCACCATATTCTGCTTCTTTAGAGCCTGAACGAGAGCTGCACTAGCACACCCGCAACTTACGGGAGCGTTCGAAAGCATTCTGCAGCAACAAGGTACCTTCTACTAGCCCAATTCCATTTCTATCATGAGCGACGCTGACCCACCAGCGAGACGTACCTTGCACCAGAGGGCCAGTGACGGGGTCACCGGGACGAGATCTTCGATCACATGCCCCACAATTCTGAACACTAATACATGGCAGATCCCATCACATGTCATGAGCACGATCACTCATGCCATTCAATTTCATGGCCTTAAGGATGAGGATGCACCCGGACATCTGTCCCGTTTTGCGCAGATATGTGATACCTTCAATATCACGGGTGTGTCTATGGACGCTATCTATTTGCGTCTCTTCCCATTCTCGCTCTCTAGACATGCATCTACTTGGCTTGACATCCTCCCTGAAAACTCTATTACCACTTGGGAGGATCTTCAAGCCAAGTTTTTCAAGAAGTACTATCCACCTTCCAAGGCCGCTCGCCTTAGGGACCAGATCCACTCCTGCCGGATGGACCCCCACGAGCCTTTTCACATGGCCTGGGAGAGGTTCAAAGCGCTGTTGAGCCGATGCACCAAACATGGTCTTTCTGACTGGGCAATTGTGGAGAAGTTCTATAATGGCCTCACTTTTGAGAAGCAGCAAATGTTCAACACAGCTGCAGGAGGCCATATCATGGACAAGCTCGAGCCAGCCGAGTGTGAGGAGATGTTCGTTAGCTTCGCTCTAGCAGAACATCAGAAGCCATCTACTAGGAATTCCATTCCTAGTGATAGGATACCCGCCTCTTCTCCTAGAGGTGTGCATCAGGTCACTCCTGATACTAGCGTGGCTGCTGCACTCGCAGCTTTGGCTAATGAGATCAAGGAGCTCAAGCTCAGTGCTCTTAGGTGTGAGGTGTGCAGGGAGGACACAACACCAGAGATTGTCCCGTCAATCATCAGGAGCAGGTGAGTTTTGCTGGCAACCAGAACCAGAACCAAGGGCAACAACTATAATAATTCTTTTGGCTAGGGATGGAGATCTGGAAACAACCCGCCTGGGTTTAATGGTCGCCAGCATCAGTATGGAGGAAGAGAAGCTGGAGCGAGTTCAGGAAGCAATGTCAACACAAGGAAGATTGAAAAGATGATAGAGAATCAGACACGGATGCTTGCCCACTTAGTCCAGCAGGACATGGACGCTAGGCAAAGACTGGATGCCCACGACACTTTATTGAAGAATCAGCAGTCGGCATTTCAGGATTTGCAACGCACGGTAGGAGACATCGCAAAGAGCATGAGGGACAGACAGGGAGGTCCATCTTCAGGCCCCAATGCTACAGTGATGGCCGTGTCAGTCATGAGTCATAGAGAGGATGAGAGAGTAGAAGAGGAACCCTCCCACGGTGCTGACTATGGCATCCCTTCGGTAGAAGAGGTGAGAAAGGTAGATTGGAGGGCTTGATTTGCTGAGATCGATGCTAGGATGTTAGAGGAGCCCGAGTCGAATGTTGTGTCGACTAGGAGTAGAAGGGCAGGAGAGAAGGAGAGCCCACATGTAGAAGAAGAAGAGCAGGTGGATGAGGAGATAGAGATGGAGAAGCCTGCCGAGAAGGCAGAGGAGAAGAAGAGTGGGGGTGAGAGTAAGACCCCCGAGATTGACTTGAGTCGTGTTCCCTACCCAGCTCGCTTGTTTCCACATAAACACGCTAGGGAATACGGTCACTTTCGTGATATGTTTAAACAACTCAAGGTCAATCTTCCATTTATAGAGGTCCTCCAGCACATGCCTAAGTATGGCAAGTTCCTCAAAGATCTTCTTTCCAACAAGAAGAAGCTAGAGGGGATCTCTGAAGTCTCACTTAGTGAGCAATGTTCTGCAGTGGTTCAGAACAAACTGCCAAAGAAAATGGCAAATTCGAATTGTTTCACGATCCCGTGTTTGCTTGGCAGTTTGCCTCTAAACCACGCATTGCCTGACCTAGGCGCTAGCATCAATCTGATGTCATATTATATCTATAAGTAGCTATACCTAGGTAAACCGCAGCCTACGAGCATGAGCATTTCCTTGGCTAACCGCTCGGTCAAGTATCCACGGGGAATTGTGGAGAATCTGTTAGTGAAAGTAGGCAAATTTATCTTCCCAGTGGATTTTGTTATTCTGGACATGGAAGTGTATGATAGAGTCCCACTCATCCTAGGATGCCCGTTCCTACGTACCGCCAAGGCAATGATCGATGTCTTTGACGGGAAACTCACACTTCGCGTGGGGGATGAGATGATCACATTCGATGCTATGAAACCTGTGAAGGGGTCTGCTGAGCAGAGCGATTCAGTTTGCATGATTGATGCCCTCATAGGTGACCATCAGGACTCTGATCTAGAGAGAGAAGTTGATGAACCCGCCCCTAACTTAGGAGAGATATCTGAATGGGCGTTGGAGTTGGAGAAGCTGTTAGATGAACCAAATGAATACGGTGACGAGGATGTGCCTGATGATCTGCTGGAGATGATGGCATAGTTAGATGAGATCATAGGCAAAACCCCAAGGGTGGGAATGACTGAGGGGAGTGTAAAGGATCATGATGATCCGGGCGAGAGGTTAGAGGCCACACCTTTAGTGATATCACATATTGAGCCTTTAACCTTTACTTGTGTCCATGCTGAGGGGATAGAAGCTGAGTCATCCACTAAATCTAGGCCGCCCCATAAGAAACTACGAGAGTTGAGTGAGTTTGTTGATCTAGCGAGAGTGAAAACCCCAGGTGTGGGGATGTTTAGAGGTGACAACTTGCTAGGATACTTGAACCGTGTTATCTTTGGACCTGGTAGGTTTAAGCGGTGGTGGAAAGACTTGATTGATAAATGTAATAGAGGTTTGATAGAAGTAGGAGTTTGATGATGCTAGGGAGGACCGGTAGACCGCGTAGGATGAAGGCGGTTCCGGTATGGATCAAGGAGAAGCCTCCTGGTAGGCTTGTTTGAGTCTCGGGCAAGGGCCCGAGATGTAGAGTTTGTATGCATTCCTTGGTCTGAGTCCGTGTCTTTTTTTGTATTTTTCGGTTTGTGTGTTTTGTTTGTGTCAGTTTTGTAGGAATTCGCGCTTGATTCGGTGAGGAGAATCATTGGGAATGAAGTTTTAGATATTTTTACATATGTTTTTATGCTTGGAATAGGTTTCTATGGAATTTGGGTGAAAAAAAGTTTGAGGGGTCAAAAATTTTCTAAGTTCAAAAACCCTCAAAACTTTCTGTCACCATGGCCTCCTCGTGGTATGCGAAGGATTGCTATTAGCCTCTCGCGGTACGCGAAGGACAAAGGAAATGTCCAGCTTTAATTCCACCTCCTCGCGGTACATGAGGGGGGTCTTCCTGTTTCTCGAGATACGCGAGGGAAGTCTGGTTTCATTTCATTTCCTTGTTTTCCCATGGACTCCCACACCGTTCACCGTTCACTACCTTCCACCATCATTTATCACCGTTATTCATCATAACCATCATCCATCACTTACATTCATATCATTCACCGACTACCATTACCATGGGAGAACTTTGAAACTATTCGTGACCGATGATCTACTTTGCTGTTGGTTTCATGTCTTTGTGTTTGCCACCCATTGAGTATGTTTCTCTGCCATCTATCCTGAGTCTTTAAATTTTTAGTGAGTCAGTTTAATGCTGTGGATTTGTTGTGAGGTTTATTCTGCAGGTTTTATCATCCTGTCATTACTCAATCTCCATTCGGGCGGGGTCGATCATCACTTATATAAAGTTTGTAAAGGCAGCCCAGCAGTCTGTGCAACCGCGACCGAAATGCTATACGGTGCACACAAGGACGAACGAAGCTGGATTTTCATTCGAGAGCATATGCATTACCAGCTAAGTCGATTCCTGTTTTAATTTTTGCACTTTTATTTTTTATTTTAGTTGTGTTTTGCTTCACATTGAGGACAATGTGTCTTTCAAGTGTGAGGATGTGAGTGTCTAGTTTAGTTTGTTTGTCTTGTTTATAAAAATTCAAAAATACAATAAAAAATTAAATTGTTTTTGAAAAATGTCCTTGGAAATTACTGCATATACATGGAAAATGACACTACAACTGGATCTATTTGTTGAGTTTTAAATGATTTAAATAATTGAAAACGCGTCTAATTAGTGATGTTTTGGTAGACCCAGCCAATTTAAATAGCTTAAATAACCTGTGAGTGTTACTTAGGATTAATCACGAAATTAAATCATGAAATCGTGTAAGGTACTCATCTTAGGGTGTCGGTAATACTGAAACTGCCAACATAGGGTGATAGGTACCACGTTAAGATAATATCTATTTGTTTTTGAAATCTTTGGCACACCACTCTCTTTTTATGAGAATAAATCTGAGTGTTGGTGGCGCCGCATCCATTATTCCATAATTCATGAGCTTATTGGTTAGAATACTGAGTTTTGCTTATGTGTTACCCTCCGGGATGGCCACTTAGAGAAAACACCCCTAAGTGATTCTTATGTGCTTTATTGTTAGAATCTAGTCAATGTGTTACCTTCCGGTATATTGACTTGGTTGAAACGCCTCTAGGCGAAAGTTCATTTTCTTGAATTAATGCTCATTTCCATCCATTCATACATGATTTCATCTAATTTCTAAAACAAATAAATATTAGTTTAACGTGGTAGGGTAAATCTATATGGTTTAATCCGTGCCTAAACATGACTGTGAGACGACATTAGGTGGAGCTGTAACTTTTAAGTGTGAGTCGCACAGGTTGATTGATATCTGTATAAATTGGAAGTAGAACACATTACGGGGGCTAGATGGTTGGTGCTTGGGTTTAATCGGACATAAATACTGATTGTTGCTTTTTAACATGTGAGTATGTTTTACTAATTGGTATTTGTGTTTGTTAAAGTTAGATCTAAGTTATAATTCCATTGCAGCTTTTTCGATGACAAAAAGGTTAAGTGTGGGGATGTTTGATGTAGTGTGAAGCGCACATCTTTATTCCTATTTTTTTCGTGCGTTTTGATTAGTTTATCTTTGTTTTGAGTCATTTTTGTATACTATTGAGTCTATTGTATATTTTCCGGAGCTCGTGTGGAATAGGAAGCTATATCGTGAAGAAATCGAGCACGAGAAGAGGCCGAGAGTTTAAAAGAAGAAAATGGTGAAATTAGGATTCTCGCGGTACGCGAGAGAAATAGACCAGAGTCTCGCGGTACGCGAGGGAAGCAGAAAGCGCGCCCGACTAATTTGTTCCTCGCGGTACGCGAGGAATCCATGTCATTGTCTCGCGGTACGCGAGAGACATAAATTCAGTGAAAAAAACCCTAATCGAATTATATTATAATTTGAATGCCATTATGTGAGGAGTTCGATTGTTTGCCGTCTGGAGAAGGTCTAAGGGCGATTTTGAGAGAAAAGGAAGAAGATTGAAGAGTAAAGGTTGAAGCTTTGGATCCCGAGTTTGTAGTTTTACCTATTCGGTTTTCAAGATTCGATTTTTGTATTTGATTGCTTTGTTTGAAACCCTGATGATGTCTTATACTTCTGTTTTGATGTGTTTGAGTATGATTCTAGGCTAAAGCATTGATACTGCCAGGGTCATATGATGAATACTGCGTAAAGTTATGATTTTTACTCGTTTTGGTTATTAATAGATGGTTTAATGATTTTGTAAAAGGTTTCTTGATATTAATCGTGATGATATTGCATGCTTAGATCTGATTTGTGTTTGATTATAATTTCGTACGTTGATTAAGGATGACTTCCAGTCTAGATCATAGATCTTAGGATTTGTGGTTATTTGTGTGGTTTGCTAGACATAGTGATCCATAGGAGTTGTGGTTGAATGTTATTTAGAATTGAGTGTGTATCCTGTCTCAATACCCGAGAAGTGAGAGATAGTCGTTTAGTCTTCGTCATTAGGAATCCGAGTGTCAGCTGTCTGAGAGGATGTTGGTATTAGGTGTCTAGTGATTGTTGCTATTCTGAGTCATAGTTCTTATCTTGAGATTACCCCGTGAATTCTTCGAATATATGGTGGACAATGAGACTGAAATGTGATTTGTCTATTCGGGTACTTTATCATTGTTGGAGAGACCGAAAGGTGATCCACTATCTGGTGAGTTTATTACATCTTTAGGTTCCTTAGTTGGTGACACCATGAGAGTGATTAGTGATCCACTAGGTTGTCTAGAGTTGTTTTCTTAGAAACCCATATCCATCATAGTTCCAGAACCGGTAGAAGTTGTGCTTTGCAAGTAGGATTCCGACCTATGTAGTATTCTTCCCATCTCTGATTATTTCCTTAGTCTTCATCTTGATAGCTTGAGTCGATCTTTTGTTTGCTGCATTAGTAGTTAATCTTTAGTGTAGTCAACCCCCCATCAATCAATCTTTAGTCCGAGTCAGAGTCTAGTAGTAGTATTCAGTGTCTCTAGGGTTCGATAACTCGGTTTACCATTAAGCTGTGCTACACTCGATAGGTACACTTGCCTGTCAGTACGGTTTAGTTAAAGGTACTCCATTTATTACTTAGGAGTCTAGGTTAGGTTTTGTTAGTTTTTATATAGACCGTCTGGGTGACATCATATTACATTCAAAAGCTTAAGGTACATCTAATATATGGTTTAAGTACAACATTTTCAATTTCTCAAAATCTAGTCTAAAATAACAAGATATAATATGTAAAACCCTCGTCAAGTACTCCTATCCATGGATGCCTTTATGAATCATTAATTGGTACCTGAAAAACATGCTAAAAAGTGTCAACTAAAAAGTTGGTGAGTTCGTAGATTTAAGATATGAGTAAACAACAAGTTTATTAAATAATGTTCATAAAATCACATTTATGAATATATATAAGTTTCAAGTATGTGCGGGAGGAAATGCAATGTAATTTTGAGCCCACAACAACTAAACCTGTTGACTGAGTTTTTCCCCAATGAGTATTCATGCCCTATCACAAGGCATATTGTTTGTTTCGGTAATAATCACCCAATATAGTTGCCTGTTGATTTACGCGTTCAACAAACTAGAGAATGGGGATTGTCAATCCCGATAGTACTATTTATATTAAACCAAGGCTCGATCCATGAGTTAAATAGTTGTGAGTAACGGGGGGTCTTAATGTGATAGTGAAACTTATACAATTAACATTTCGGGTGGCACATACATATGAAAATGAGTTTGTATAAGTGAGCATGTTTTTCCCCCGAATCAAGTAAATATAAAAAGGGGCTACGAGATCTCACTTTTCGATGATGGTGAGTGGTAATTTCTCCGAATAAGCTTGTGGTTGACCTAAAAGTATCCCAACTTAGGAAAAGAAATAAAGATGATGAAACTTTGAGGCTTGCAAATTGTCTTGGTGATGGTTGTAGGGGTCGTAAACCACAAGAACAAATGGGTTCCAGAACTTAATTTTTGCGAGCGTTTTTAGTGCATGAAATGCTTTCCAAATGAGAACTATATATAAGGGATTTGAGGTATGGCTTTTGTTTGTTGAGAATGGACAATTGTATGATATTAGTGAATTTGGCAATGGAGGGGTCCTCTTGCCGTAAACATGAAGAAAACAAGGAATTGCATGGGTTTATTGATGAGATGGTAATTGGGTAAGGTCTTGAATATGGTTAATAATGATTTTAAATCAAGTGTATGGGATGTTTCTAACTGACGTGAATATCAAAGTAAAATGGAGGAATGGTAGGCATGGTGATGTGGCCCACACAGTCTATATAAAACTCTACTAAACCTAACCTAGACTCCTAAGTAATAAATGGAGTACCTTCAACTAAACCGCACTGACGGGCATGTATACCTATCGAGTGTAGCACAACTTTATGGTAAACCGAGTTATCGAACCCTAGAGACACTGAATACTAATACTAGACTCTGACTCAGACTAAAGATTGATTGATTGGGGGGGGGGGGTTGAATACACTAAAGATTAACTAATAATGCAGCAATCTAAGTTGACTCAAACTATCAAGGAAAAGAACTAAGGTAAAATCAGAGATGAGAAGAATACTACCTAGGTCGGAATCCTACTTGCAAAGCACAACTTCTACCAGTTCTAGAAACTAAGATAGATCTGGGTTTCTAAGGAGACAGCTCTAAACAACCTAGTGGCAACCTAATCACTCCCAGGGTGTCACCAACAAAGGAACCTAAAGATATAATAAACTCACCATATAGTGGATTACCTTTCTGTCTCTCCAACAATGATAAAGTACCCGAATAGACAGATCACCTTTCAGTCTCACTGTTCACCATACATTTGAAGAATGCACAGGGTAATCTCAAGATAAGAACTATGACTCAAAATAGCAACAATCACTAGACACCTAATACCAACTTCCTCTCAGACAGCTGACACTCGGATTCCTAATGACGAAGACTAAACAACTATCTCTCACTTCTCGGGTATTTAGACACGATACACACTCAGATTTAAATAATACTTAATCGTAACTCCTATGGATCACTATGTCTATCAGACCACACAAACAATCACAAACCCTAAAGTCTATGACCTAGATACGCAAATCAAACTGGAAGACATCCATAATCAACGCACGGAATCAAAATCAAACATAAATCAGATCTAAGTATACATATTCATCATAATCATTAACTCAAAATCTTTTACAAAATCATTAATCCATACTTTAGAATCCAAAAACCGATAAAAATCATAACTTTACGCAGTAATCATCATAAAGACCCAGGCAGTATTTGAGTTTTAGCCTACTATCATGCTCAAAACAACCAAACAGAAGTAAAAGAACCTCGTTATAGGTTTAATCTCATAAAACAAATACAAAGATTGAATCTTGAAAACCGACAACGCTATTACAACGAACCCGGAATCCAAAAGCTTCGATCATGCATTTAATTCTACTTCCTTGCTCCCAAAATCGCCCTTGGCTCTTCTCTAGACGGCAAACAATCAAACTTTTTGATATTATGTCATTGTAAATCTAATATAATTCAATTAGGGATTTTTTCACGGAATACGCGAGACAATGGGCTGGGTTCCTCGCGTACGCCGAGAACAAATTAGTCACGGCCGCTTTTAGCTTCCCTCACATACCACGAGGCAATCTTCTTCCTCTCTCGCGTACCGCGAGAGCATGAAATTTCAACATTTTTCTTTTTTTAATTCTAGCCTTCACTTTCTCGCTCGTTTCTTCACGATATAGCTTTTTATTCCACACGAGCTCCTGAAAACATACAATAGACTCAAAAACAGACTTAAACGACTCAAAACACATATAAAACTAAGTAAAAACACACGAAACAATAGGAATAAAGATGTGTGCTTCGCACTACATCAAACATCCCCACACTTAACCATTTTTTGTCCTCGAAAAAGTCTGCAATGGAATCATAACTAAGATCTAACTTAACAAACACAATTACCAATTAGCAAAAATATACTCATGCGTTAAAAAGCAATAATCAGTATTTTTGTCCGATTAAACCCAAGCACCAATTATCTAGCCCCCGTAATGAGTTCTAATTCCATTTTATACAGTTATCAATCAACCTATGTGACTCACACTTAAAAGTTACAGCTCCACCTAATCCCGTCTCACGGTCATGTCTAGGCACGGATTAAACCATATAGATTTACCCTACCACGTTAAACTAAGATTTATTTGTTTAAGAACTTAGATGAAATCATGTATGAATGGATGATAATGAGCATTAATTCAAGCAAATGAACTTTATCTAGTGGCTTTTCAACCAAGTCACTATCCCGGAAGGTAACACGTAGACAAAATTCTAACAATAAAGCACATAAGTATCACTTAGGGGTGTTTTCTCCAAGTGACCATCCCAGAGGGTAACACATAGGAAAAACTCATACTTCTAACAAATAAGCTCATGAATTATGGAATAATGGATGTGGGCGCCACCTAACTCGGATTTATTCTCATAAAAAGATAATGGTGTGCCAAAAATTTCAAAAACAAATAGATATTATCCTAACGTGGTACCAATCACCCTATGTTGACAGTTTCACTATTACCGACACTCTAAGATGAGTACCCACAAGATATCATGATTTAATTACGTGATTAATCCTAAGTAACACTCACAGGCTATTTAAACTATTCAAACTGGCTGGGTCTACCAAAACTTCACTAATTAGACGCGTTTTCAATTATTTAATCATTTAAAATCAACAAGTAGATCCAGTTGTACTATCATTTTCCAAGTATATGCAGTTATTTCCAAGGACATTTTTGAAAGTTTTTAAATTTTTTTGTATTTTTATAAACAAGACAAACAAACTAAACTAGACAATCACATCCCCACATTTAAAAGACACATTGTCCTCAATGTGAAGCAAGACACAACTAAAAATAAAAATGAAAAAATAAAAAATAGGAATCGACTTAGCTGGTAATGTATATGCTCTCGAATGAAAATCCAGCTTCGTTTATGCTTGTGTGCATCGTATAGCATTTAGGTCGCGGTTGCACAATCTCTATCGGGCTGCCTTTACAAACTGTATATAAGTGATGATCAATCCCGCCCGAATGGAGATTGAGTACGGGCAGGATGATAAAACCTGTAAAATAAACCTCACAATAAACTCGCAGCATTAAACTGACTCAAATTAAAATAAAGACTCGACTGACTCAAACTGACTCACTAAAAATTTAAAGACTCAAGATAGATTGTTAGCATGCATAGAAACGTACCCGATGCGTGGCAAACACATAGACATGAAAGCCACAGCAAAGTAGATCATCGGTTACAAACGGTTTTCAAGTTCCCCATGGTAGTGGTAGTCGGTGAATGATATGAATGTGGATGATGGATATGATGATGAATAGAGGGTGGATATGGTGATGAATGATAGTGGATGGTGGATAGAGGTGGTATGATGGCGATAATGGATGGTGGATAGAGGTGATATGATGGCGATAATGGATTATGGATTGAGGATAGAGGTGTGATTAATAGTGGTGGGAGTGGTGGTCGATGCGGGTGAGGGATACCATGGAAAAACAAGGAAGAAGGCAAATCCATGAGGGCCCCGCGTACCTGCCATTCCTCGCGTACCGTGAGGAAGTGGCATTTAGGCCGGCATTGTCTTTTGTCTCTCGCATACCGCGAGAGAACTCAGGAAACAAGTCGCGTACCGCAGGGACTTGCTGATAACAGAAAGTTAAGAGATTTTTTAACTTTTATACTTAGAAAATTTTTGATCATTTAAACTTTTTTTTCACCCAAATTTCTTAAAAACCTATTCCAAGCATAAAAACATGTGTAAAAATACCTGGAACTTCATTCCTGATGATTTTCCTCACCGAATCAAGCGCGAATCCCTGCAAAACACGACACAAACAAAACACACACACCGAAAAACACAGAAAAAGACACGGACTCAGACAGAGTAATGCAAACACACTCTACATCCCGGGCACTTTCCTGAGACTCAAACAAACCTATCATGAGGCTTCTCCTTGATCCTAACCAGAACCGCCTTGATCCTACGCGGTCTACCGGTCCTCCACAAACCTAACAAACAACTATCATCCTCCGAAAATCCATTATGTCTTTCACTTCGATCCTTCCACCAAAACTTAAACCTACCAGGTCCGAAAACAACCTGGTTCAAATACCTCAACAACTTATCTCCCCTAGACGTCCCCACACTTGGGGTTTTCACTCCCCATGAATCAGATGAATATATCAAAGCACGGGTTCTCTTTCGGGGTGGCCTAGACCTATGGGCATTAGCACTAGGACTTAACTTCATAATTCTCTCCTCAACATGGATATTAATGGCGGGTGAGGGCTCGGGCACCGGTGGTTCTAATGATGTGAACTCGAAAACCTCAACCTTGGGTATCTCACAAACTATCTTCTCCACTTGTGCTAAAATTTCACTCAAACTGTAATTATCACCGTCAGCACTTAAAAATGGGGACCCAACTAAATTCTTTTCAAATTCCTCAAGCCAATCGGTGGGTCCTCTATCATTCCCCCTTCATCTCTATCAATAACATCCTCTACTGGATTAGAGTCCCAATGTTCGTCCATGAAGGCATCAATCATGCACACGGAGTGGCACTGCTCGCCAACATCCTTCACGGACTTTGTATCATCGAATGTGATCGACTCGTCCCCAACATAAAGTGTGAGTTTCCCGTCAAAGACATTAATCATTGCCTTGGCGGTACGTAGGAACGGGCGTCCTAGGATGAGTGGGACTCTATCATCCACTTCCATGTCCGGGATGACAAAATCCACGGGGAAGACAAATTTGTCTACTTTTACTAGAAGATTCTCCACAATTCCCCGTGGATACTTGACTGAGTGATCAACCAAGGATATGGTCATGCGCGTAGGCTATGGTTCACCTAGGTCTAGCTGCTTATAAATGGAATAAGGAATCAGATTGATGCTAGCACCCAGGTCAGCCAACGCGTGGTTTAAGGGCAAATTGTCAAACATACAAGGGATTGTGAAACGACCCGAATCTGCCAGTTTCTCTGGCAATTTGTTCTGAACCACTGCAAAACATTGCTCACTAGGTGAGACTTCAGAGATCCCCTCTAGCTTCTTCTTGATGGAAAGAAGATCTTTGAGAAACTTGTCATACTTAGGCATGTGCTAGAGGACCTCTATGAATGGAAGATTGACCTTGAGTTGTTTAAACATATCAAGGAAGTGACCGTATTCCCCATCGTGTTTATGTGGCGACAAGCGAGCTGGATAGGGAACACGACTCAAGTTAATCTCGGGGGTCTTACTCTCACCCCCACTCTTCTTCTCCTCTGCCTTCTCGGCAGGCTTATCCAACTCTATCTCCTCATCCATCGACTCTTCTTTATCTACTACCGGTGGGCTCTCCTTCTCTTCTACTCCTTGTCGACATCGCATTCACTGAAGTCCCTAGGTCCATCACCTCAGCTAACTCGGGATCCTCCAACATCCTAGCATCGATCTCAGCAAATCGATCTCTCCAATTTATCTTCTTCACCTCCTCTACCGAAGGGATGCCATAGTCAGCACCGTTGGGGGCTTCCTCTTTAACTCTCTCCTCCTCTCTATGAATTAAGATCGACACGGCCATCACTGAAGCATTGGGGACTGAAGAAGGACCTCCCTGTCTGTCCCTCAAGCTCTTCGTGATGTCTCCTACCGTGCGTTGCAAATCCTGAAATGTCGACTGCTGATTCTTCAATAAAGTGTCGTGGGCATCCGGTCTTTGCTTAGCGTCTCTGTCCTGCTGGACTAAATGGGCAAGCATCTGTGTCTGATTCTCTATCATCTCTTCAACCTTCCTTGTGTTGACACTTCTTCCCGAACTCGCTCCTGTTTCTCCTCCTCGATACTGATTCCGGCGACCATTAAACCTAGGCGGGTTATTTCCAGATCTCCATGCCGAGCCAAAAGTATTATTGTAGTTGTTGTACCCTCGATTCTGGTTCTGGTTGACAGCAAAACTCACCTGCTCCTGATGATTGAGGGGGCAATTTCTGGTGTCGTGTCCTCCCCTGCACACCTCACACCTAAGAGCATTGAGCTTGAGCTCCTTGATCTCATTAGCTTGGAGATCCTCCCAAGTGGTAATAGAGTTGTCAAGGAGGGTGACAAGCCAAGTAGATGCACGCCCAGAGAGCGAGAATGGGAAGAGACGCAAGTAGATAGCGTCCTTAGACACACCCGTGATATTGAAGGTATCACATATTCGCGTGAAGCGGGACAGGTGTCCGGGTGCCTCCTCATCCTTAAGACCATGAAATTGAGGGGCATGAGTGATCGTGCTCATGACATGTGACGGGATCTGCCATGTATTGGTGTTCGAAATAGTGGGGCATTTGATCAAAGATCTCACCCCGGTGACCCCGTCACTGGCCCTCTGGTGTACCATATGCCTCGCTGGTGGGTCAGCGTCGCCCATGATAGGAAATGGAATTGGGCTAGTAGAACGTACCTTGTTGCTGCAGAATGCTTTCAAACGCTCCCGGAAGTCGTGAGTGCGCTCGTGCAGCTCTCGTTCAGGATCTAAAGAAGCGGAATGTGGTGGTGATCCCTGCAAACGAGTGTGGCACATAAACTGACACAAGAATAAAAGAAAATAAATAATGACTCAAGACAGAAAGACTCGATCCAGTATTAGACACTCAGATAGGACACACAAGTAGCAGATAAGACAAAGACACACAATTAAGACTCAAAAACAAAACAAACCAAAATTCAAACAAAGAACTAGTCAAAGCTAATATTGCTATTGCCAAGTGCCCCCGACAACGGCGCCAAAAACTTGATGTGGCCCAGACGGTCTATATAAAACTCCACTGAACCTAACCTAGACTCCTAAGTAATAAATGGAGTACCTTCAACTAAACCGCATTGACAGGAAAGTGTACCTATCGAGTGTAGCATAGCTTAATGGTAAACCGAGTTATCGAACCCTAGAGACACTGAATACTAATACTAGACTCTGACTCGGACTAAAGATTGATTGATGGGGGGTTGAATACACCAAAGATTAACTAATAATGCATTAAACTAAGTCGACTCAAACTATCAAGGAAAAGAACTAAGGTAAAATCAGAGATGGGAAGAATACTACCTAGGTCGGAATCCTACTTGCAAAGCACAACTTCTACCAGTTCTGGAAACTAAGATAGATCTGGGTTTCTAAGGAGACAGCTCTAAACAACCTACTGGAAACCTAAACACTCTTAGGGTGTCACCAACAAAGAAACCTAAAGATATAATAAACTCACCATATAGTGGATTACCTTTCGGTCTCTCCAACAATGATAAAGTACCCGAATAGACAGATCACCTTTCAGTCTCACTGTCCACCATACATTCAAAGAATGCACGGGGTAATCTCAAGATAAGAACTATGACTCATAATAGCAACAATCACTAGACACCTAATACCAACATCCTCTCAGACAACTGACACTCGGATTCCTAATGACGAAGACTAAACGACTATCTCTCACTTCTCGGGTATTGAGACAGGATATGCACTCAGATCTAAATAATACTCAATCACAACTCCTATGGATCACTATGTCTAGCAAACCACACAAACAATCACAAACCCTAAAGTCTATGACCTAGATAAGCAAATCAAACTGGAAGACATCCACAATCAACGCACGAAATCAAAATCAAATATAAATCAGATCTAAGCATACATATTCATCATAATCATCAACTCAAGATCTTTTACAAAGTCATTAATCCATACTTTAGAATCCAAAAACCGATAAAAATCATAACTTTATGTAGTAATCATCATAAAGACCCATGCAATATATGAGTTTTAGCTTACTATCATGCTCAAAACAACCAAACACAAGTAAAAGAACATAGATATAGGTTTAATTTCAGAAAACAAACATAAAGATTGAATCTTGAAAACTGACAACGCTATTACAACGAACCCGGAATCCAAAAGCTTCGATCTTGTATTCAATTATGCTTCCTTGCTCCCAAAATCGCCCTTGGCTCTTCCCTAGACGGCAAACAATCGAACTTTTGACAATCGAAAAGATTAGGGTTTTTTTACGGAATACGGGTCTCTCACGTACCGCGAGACAATGGGCTGGGTTCCTCATGTACCGCGTGGAACAAATTAGTCGTGGCCGCTTTTAGCTTCCCTCGCGTACCGCGATGCAATCTTCTTCCTCTCTACCGTACCACGAGAGCATGAAATTTCAATATTTTTCTTTTTTTAATTATAGCCTTCACTTTCTCGCTCGGTTTCTTCACGATATTGCTTCCTATTCCACACGAGCTCCAGAAAACATACAATAGACTCAAATACAGACTTAAACGACTCAAAACGTATATAAAACTAAGTAAAAACGCACGAAACAAGAGGAATAAAAATATGTGTTTCGCGCTACATCACATGGCATTCTTAGTATTTTATATGGAGGTTTAATAGGACATGTGGGCCTCTCTATGGTTGACGTAAACAGGAAGGTGAATGGCATGATAAGTATGGTTTGTAATTTAGAATATGATATTTAAAGGATTTTGTATGCCCCCTAACTCTTATCGTAAAGAAAATTGATGGCTTGAATTTTTTATTAATTTGTTAAGGATTGATTGATTCTAGAAACAAAATGGGAGTCCACTTTTGGTTGCCCAATTGCAGACGTAAACAAGGACAAGGAGGAAAGTTGTGTAGGGTGGCCCCTCAAGTTGACGTGAGCAAGAAGAAAAAGGAAATGACATGCATTCCTTAATTATTCATTTCAAAGTTTAGGCATGTATTTTGGGGGGTTTTTCATGGTTGTCGTGAATCAAAGGAGCAAAGTAAGAATAAATGGAATTTGAGATATATATAGTAGATTAAATAGAGATAGGTATGGGGTGTTTGTCTCTTGTCATGAGATATTGTAATCGTAAGGAAATTAAAGTTAATTAAGTGCGGGTATGTCAACAATTACATATGTGTATGTGTATCCATCGAATTTGAATAAAGTATATATGTAATGTTTTTAATTAACCGTGTAGGTGTAGAGAGTCATGGAACTAATTTAACGATCATACAAATAAATCTTAAGCGTTTAAATTTTTATTCGTACGAGTACACGTATAGAATTTTATGCATACCTGTTTGAAGCATGTGAGTATTTACACACACACACACACACATATATATATATATATATATATTTGTATGCCTTGAATTAATTTATTCAAGAGAGTGAATCACAACGTGTTTATAAAATGCTTGTAGTCCAAAATTACGTGTAGGTCCATAGAAATTTAATTTATATATCTATATATTTTATATTAAAAATATGTTACATAAAAAGTATGACCTGGAATTTTGACGAAGGTTACAGTTCCCCCAGTTTAAAGAATTCCGTCCCGAAATTCAAATGGTAGAGTCCTTGATGGGTTCGTCCAGGAAGAGTTACGGATATTTGAGCATTCCTCTACTAATGTGCGAGGGTAATCTAGAAAGGACCGTTGGTATGAGACAACTTATACTAGCCTTAGGGACTAAGCGTGATTTGAATCCACCAATCATCAATTGTTTTATAGGTACAAGAGTAAGGAGTGTTGAAAATGGAGATTACTTTTCAAGAGTTGAAACATCAAGATGTCATATATTGGCATGGGAATGCCGGTATATATGTGTTGCAGTTGATAGGTTCAAGAGAAATTGATAGTTGAAACAATGAAAAGACTGAGATTCACAGTAGTTTAAATGTCAACATTCCTGACTAAGTGGGATGTATGCTTATTATAGAATACATATACAGAATGTCTGTTGTGACTTAATTTGTTTAAAGGATAAATTATTCCATCCTATCGAGTGTATTAGCTACACTAGGCATGTGTCGTGAAACAAAGGTTCGACAATGAAGACTGAATTAGGATTTTATTGAGAGGATTTTCCTAGGGGAAAATCTTTCAAACCTATTGAGTGTTATGCATAATGTGAGCATACCCTAAGCCATTCGGCTAGGGAGCTTACGATGGCAGCAGGGAAGAAAGAAGAGGAGAGGAGCGCCCGGAAGAGGAAGGTTCACGGCGGTTTCGAACGGGAACTTCATGTCCAGCCAAGGTAATCCTTGTTCCTTCTTGCTACACGTTTGTTTACTTGTTTGGTGTGAAAAACCGATTAGGGTTTGGGTTTCATGCTCACGGACGGCGACGGGGTGAGGAGGATGATGGAGGTCGGATGTGGTGGAGGTGGTATGGGGATGTTAGGCGGCTGGTAGCGAGGTGGCTGCGCGCACCAATGACGGACAAAAGGGGGAGGTCACGGTGGTGACCGGTTGGTGTGGTGATCGGGCTCCGGGAAGAGAAGGGAGAAAGAGGGTGACGAGTGACTGGGGTATGACTATTGTGGCTGCTGGGGTGGCGCACTTTGGTGGTGTTCGGCGGCCGTGCGACAGAAGTGGTGGTGGTGTACCACGGCGGCAAGCGTGGAGGGTTGTAGCAATGGTGCCCGGCTAGGGTTTTGGTGAGACGAGGAAGACTATGGTGTATGGCTAGGGGTGCCCGGTGAGAAGCGGAGGACGACGTGGTGGCCACGGTTATGGAGCACCATGAAGGTAGTAGTACGGGGATGGTGCATGGACGAGCTCGAATACTGGTTCGCGCCGAGTTAGGGTTTTTGCATGACTCACATGCACGTAGGGAGAACCCAGTTCGAGTATGAGCGTCTCGTGGGTTAGGGTTTGCATGGTCACATATGTGCATACGTGAGACCCAGTTCAGGTATTCGGTTTCTAAACGGGTCGAGGACGACCCGATACGTGTGAACACTCGGGACGGGAGTTTAGTGGAAAGAAAGGACGAGCTGGCGAGACAGTGTTGGGGTTTATATTTTTACACATTATACGACGTTATGTTTAGAACATGTTCTGATCATGTGATCACGCGTTTGTCAGGTTTGGGATTCGAGCGTGGACGGACGAGTTGCAGAGCAAGGCTGAGGCTCAGCATCACCGGTGAGTTTCTAATCCATGCTTTTAAACTGTTTTGGGGCTATCGTACATACTCGTATGTTTTATTTCGCATGTTTTATTATACGAACGTATTACGATTTATGATTTAAAATGAAAGTGTTATATGAGATCATTAAGTAATAACGAAGCCAGGGGTCGTTATGGGGTCCTTAGGGTGGGTGAACAAGAGTTGTGATGATCTATGTGTGTCATCGTATGATTTAGTCGGGAATTTAGTTAAACCTGTGATGGTCATATAAGGAGAGTTAGCATGGGAACCCGTATATGGTTCATTAACGAGTCAAGTAGACGCGAGTATGCTGCTATGCGTCATGTGCTTATTGTTGTGTGTGTTGTATCATGTTTGCATGGGTCTATGGGGTGTCCATAGTATATACGGGTTAGAAGTCAGTATGGTGTTTGTGTGTCATATAATTACATATTCGGAAAGAGTTGGGTAATGGGTCTAGACGTTAAGAGGATACGTCTAAAGTAAGTATTGGATTACATACGTAAGTGATCCGTGAAAGGGTGGTGAGTCATAGTACATGTCCAGGTAGTATCATGAGTATATATGTGTTGCTTTGTGTGCTTGCATTGCTGTCCGAGTGAAGGGTCAACAGTGGTGTGGAGGACGGAGTCCTTCGGGGTCATCATCGCATGGGTGACGTGTCAGTAACCGTATGGTAGATGATATAGTCACCGTGTGGGTGGCTGGGTAGTCAACGTAGATGACGAGTGTGTCACCATGTTTAGTGGCGGGGCCCTTTAATAAGGGTATAACTGAGCTTAGGACGAGTATCCCGACGGGGATAACCCTGACGAGGGTGCGGTGATGAGGTATGTGTTTGTGTGCATTTAAATGTGTTAAATTGCATGCAAGTGATGAGTTATATTAATTGTATATGAGATGATATTGATGTGATAAATAGATGGAATCAATGTGATGTGTCGAGTTAGATTGAGCATTGTGTCGGGAAGAGTACATTGTGTGCAACTGTTAAGGCAGTCGGGTAATGAGAGTCCTGGTTAGGACTGGTAAGTCGATGTCTAGTGGTTGGTCGAGTTAACAAGTGTATGGTTAATATATATGGTAAATTGTGAGTTATCAGAGTAGTAAGCTCGTTCTATGTCGGTGAGACTTACTGAGTAAAATGGTGGGTAGAGTCTGGGGTGGTGAATCCTTTGGGATAATATAAGATAATGGGGGTTATTTATATATTGAAAATCTATACAACTATTTTCTAAGGATCAGAGGGTCTTGAATGGAAATAATTATATAATGAGATTAGTTGGTTGTTGTTTAAATTAAACTATTAGAACACACTCAGCGTAGCTGACTTTGTATGTACGTTAGATTGTTTTGCAGGAGAGTCAGTTGGACGAGGTATCTTGGCTTGGAAGCGGGACTACTCGGGTTGGTGTGCATGTATTCGTCAGGTAATGTTATCAAAGTTAACGAGTTTAAAGATAACACTAGTTTGAGAAAGACTTCCGCTGTTTATTTAAATGAAAGTAAAATGATTTTAAAGAATTTAACCAGTTATGAGAACCAACTGTATGGTGCCTGGTTTGGGGCCTTACAAGTTGGTATCAGATCCGTGGTTTAAAAGAAAATCGGTGTTTTTATAACAATAAAATACCTTAGCTTAAACTGAAAATGGGACGAGGTTGAAACGAATGCCACCACGAGTAACCGCGTGGTAAGAGATACGTCATTCGAGTTGAGAAGTTATTGTTAATTATCATTTGTGTAGTGTTACACTAGATGAAGGAATTGGTATGAGTAAATGATTTATGTTTCCGAGCGGGATCATGCTGTGTGATATGTGTCGTAGTAATATGTAAAACTACGTGGAGTTGTGTGGTGTGATTAAATGAGACTATAATGTGAGTTGAGTAATGTGGAGTAGCATTAATTGTAACTATGTGAGATAGTTTGGTGTGTCGATATGATTTAGTGATTGTGTGTGTAACTAAGTGTGGTGTGAAGTCGTGATAAAAGTATGACTTGCTAGATAATTGTGTGGTGCTATGTGAGTTGTGTGAGATGCATGTGCATCCGGGGTGTGTGAAAGATAGAAAGTTAGTGTGAATATGATGGGGAAGGTTTAGAATCCGAGCAGTGATGTGGACCCCCAAATTGCATTTGATCACCGTGATTTGGCAGTCTATGATTACTCTCATATTCTGAATTTGACTCCCATAGTAATCACTCCAACGTTCTATCTTGTGCAGGTACTGATGGCCATGACGATTCGGACTACATGGATTAGGCGAGGAGCTCTCATCAGGAGGTTGACAAGACAGCGGGCTAGACGTGTGGATGATGTTCGTACGGTTATCTTTGGGAGAAGTCTGATCTTAGCACTTGTTCCATTGACGGTGGTTCCAACAGCGGCTGAAGATGAGTAGGAGCTACCAGCACAGGAACTGATCTTGGCGCTTCCGGCGCCTAATGCTCCTAGTACTACCAGGGAAGTTATGAGGAGTGGACTCAGTAACTCCTTTTACAGGAGAGGAAGAGACGTATTTGCGGTTAGGCATCAGCCTCCGAGGCAAGATTCGGGATCGGGAAACGGATGGCTGGAGAAATCTGACGACAAGGAACAAGTGGGTGATAACTTTGACTTGTTCAGTGATTAGAGCAGTGATGGTTACCACGAGAGGACTAGAGTATTTTGAGTAGTGGCCGTCAGGCACTTTTGTGACGAAATACTTGTTCTTGGTTTTCAATTGCTCGATTTTAACCTTGACAGTGAATCTTACCATGGGATGGTTTGAAACGTAGTTAATGATAGTTGCATGTATGATAGCTTGCTATTGGTGGTGCAGTGTAAATTATGTATGATTATGTGATTACCTTTTTGAACAACGTGAGCTCATACTAAGTGTAATCTTTGATGTGATACTAGAGCTTGGTTGATTAGATTGTATGAGTAGACCCGTGTAGACCTGAGTTTTAATTATTAGTGTGTGTCTACGGTCTTAAGATAGTGTCACCTATGTGTTATGTTTAGGTGATGTTTGAAGTGTAAGGGGTGTGTTGCACATGGTGTAGTTGTTAAGGACGAAGTCCTGTGGGAAATCTTAAATATACATCTTTAGTATGTATAAAAGTTCAGTACGAGGTCCTGTGGGAAATTGTAGTTACATACCTTATGTCTAGGTATACGTGTTCAGGACCAGATCCTGTGGCGAAGTAAGATATTTTATATCTTGTGTGTATGAATGTTTAGAGTGATGTTTTGTATCTAGACTGAGTAGTGTGTCGTCTTGAAGTATGGGTACGACCGAGTAAACTCTGTACGATTATATGATGACGTGTGGCAGGGGCTACCGTTGTAGTGAGTAAGAGGTAAGGTTCAGGAGTTTGTGTGTCGATAAATGACGAGGTCATATTGTATGCGCGTAGATTTAATCAGATCTAGAAGTTGTGTATGTGCACGTGATGTGTGTTTAGAGTTTGGGGTTACTAGTACATGTGTAGAACATTGTGTGTCCTTGTAGAACACGCTTAGTCGTGCATAGGACGAGTGGTCAATATGCTAAAGTATAGTATTTCTATCTTGACGATCCTCTCGATGTAGATACATCGAGGTGGTGCGAGGAGTTTTGACGTCTTCTAGGCGACTAGTGAGGTGCTCTTATGATATGCCTATTCTTATATCTCGGGAATTCGGAGCACGAAGCCAATGGGCGGGGCTGAGGAGTTAGTGATGAAAGCGGTTACGTAGACGCTAGACCAGAGATATCCATGATGAGATTAAGGTGATGACGCTGAAGATTTCAGCACGAAGTAAGCAAGGTGACGAAGGACCTTCATGGAACACGTTCCATATAAATAATTCAGTCGAGGCGAGACACCGGATGAATAGGGATGCTTTCCCTGGATGAGACGACGACTAGCTGAGGCTTGTGAGCAGACAAACTTCATGTTCGTGCATGTTAAATTAGATGCGGTCGGGGATCGCATGGTAATGGTAGATCAACATAGAGAAAGGTGAAACTCAGGAGGGGTAAGTGCAATATTGCACATAAGTGACTGGAAAGGAGATGCCTACGTTGGTAAACGTATGGCTAGTTTAAAGTGAATTCCTATGGAATATTCAAGTGAAGCAAATGTTTGGCCGTTGAAACAGACATGACGATGATAAGTAAGTTTCGAGAAACATCGAGAGCTGGTAAAGATGACCCTAGTGTTGGGTTTATGAGCAAACTTAAGGGGAGTATTGAACGCGTGATATTGAAGTAACGAGATACCATGGTAGAGGAATTTGGTAGGGACCAGTGTAGCTTTGCACAAGCTCCTGGAGATCATCAGAAAAAAAAGGATAAAAGTAATGCCCTTACGGGTAGGGCAGTGAGTTTGAGTTTCGGAAAATCATTGCAAGACGGCAATCGAGGTGTGAGGCGAGAAGTATGACGACTTTAATTGGGAAGAACGACATGTGTCCTTAGACATGAGTGGCGAGAAGCCCATTTGGGGAGATGATTATCGGAGTGACAAGTTCGTTAGTATTATGCGAGAGGCAAGGCAATGGTGCCCGTGAACAGGAATGAGATGTAACAGGAAAGTGGACAAATGGCTGGAAAGACGAGCGATGAGGAAGCGTGTAGGTGAAACCTACAAGTCCCAAGGTTCAAAGCAGATAACGGAGATGACTCTGTTGTACGCCAAGGGTGGCAGTCGAGTTACAAAACAAAGTAATAGATTGGATAAACGTGAAGGTGAATGCTTGTCACCGGATGGATTTGAGTACGAGTATGAACGATGAGATAAGTCGTGTTGGTTTGTACCGACACAGGATTCGAGGACGAATCCTGCTTTAAGGGGGTAGACTTGTAACATCCCTAAAACCAAATAGCTAATGGGTCGGGTTAAGGGGTAACCCGAGTTTCTACTAAATGACGTGGCGGGCTTGGACCGTTGAGCAAAGCTTGGATTAGCGGGATTTAGAGGAACCGGTTGGCCGCTTGTTTCATAAGTTGAGATGGAAACGGATTTAGCGAATCTGGAGGGACCCGTTACGTAACTTTGGGTGGTATTTAAACCACCTTAGGCGCAAACCCTAAGCCATTCGGCTAGGGAGCTTGCGACGACAGCAGGGAAGAAAAAAGAGGAGAGGGGCGGCCAGAGGAGGAAGGTTCATGGCGGTTTCGAACGGGAACTTCACGTCCAGCCAAGGTAATCCTTGTTCCTCCTTGTTACACGTTTGTTTACTTGTTTGGTGTGAAAAACCGATTAGGGTTTGTGTTTTTTGCTCACGGCCGGCGACGGGGTGAGGAGGATGATGGAGGTTGGCTGTGGTAGTGGTGGTACGGGGATGTTAGGCGGCTGGTAGTGAGGTGGCTTCCCGCACCAGGGACGAACAGCAGGGGGAGGTCACGGCGGTGACCGGTTGGTGTGGTGATCGGGCTCCGGGAAGAGAAGGGAGGGAAAGGGTGACGAGTGACTGGGGTATGATTATTGTGGCTGCTGGGGTGGCGCACTTTGGTGGTATTCGGCGGCCGTGCGACGACAGTGGTGGTGGCGTAACACGGTGGCAAGCGTGGAGGGTTGTAGCGTTGATGCCCTGCTAGGGTTTTTGTCAGACGAGGAAGACTACGGTGTACGGCTAGCGGTGCCCGGTGGGAAGCGGAGGACGACGCGGTGGCCACGGTGGTGGAGCACCATGATGGTAATAGTACGAGTATGAGCGTCTCATGCGTTAGGGTTTGCATGCTCACGTATGTGCATGCGTGAGAACCAGTTCGGGTATTCGGTTTCTAAACGGGTCGAGGACGATCCGATACGTGTGAACACCCGGGACGGGAATTTAGTGGAAAGAAAGGATGAGCTGGCGAGACGGTGTTGGGGTTCATATTTTTACACATTATACGACGTATGTTTAGAACGTGTTCTAATCATGTGATCACGCATTTGTCAGGTTTGGGATTCGAGCGTGGACGGACGAGTTGCAGAGCAAGGCTGAGGCTCAGCATAACCGGTGAGTTTCTAATCCCATATTTTAAACGTTTTAACTGTTTTGGGGCTATCGTACATACTCGCATGTTTTATTATACGAACGTATTACGAGTTATGATTTAAACTGAAAGTGTTATATGAGATCATTAAGTAATAATGAAAACAGGGGTCGTTATGGGGTCCTTAGGGTGGGTGAACAAGAGTTGTGATGATCTATGTGTGTCATCGTATGAGTTAGTCAGGGTGAGTCGGGAATTTAGTTAAACATGTGATGGTCATATAAGGAGAGTTAGCAAAGGAACCGTACGTGGTTCATTAACGAGTCAAGTAGACGCGAGTATGCTGTTATGCGTCATGTGCTTATTGTTCTGTGTGTTGTGTCGTTGTCCTTATGACACGACGGGTATCGTGTTTGCATGGGTCTATGGGGTGTCCATAGAATATACGGGTTAGAAGTCAGTATGGTGTTTGTGTGTCGTATAATTACTTATTCGAAAAGAGTTGGGTAATGGGTCTAGACGTTAAGAGGATACATCTAAAGTAAGTATTGGATTACACACGTAAGTGATCCGTGAAAGGGTGGTGAGTCGTAGTACATGTCCAGGTAGTATCATGTGTATGTATGTGTTGCTTTGTGTGCTTGCATTGTTGTCCGAGTGCAGGGTCAACAGTTGTGCGGAGGACGGAGTCCTTCGGGGTCATCATCGTATGGGTGACGTGTCAGTCACCGTTTGGTAGATGATATAGTCACCGTGTGGGTAGCTGGGTAGTCATCGTAGATGACAAGTGTGTCACTACGTTTAGTGGCCGGGCCCTGTAACAAGAGTATAACTGAGCTTAGGACGAGTATCCCGACGGGGATAACCCTGACGATGGTGCGGTGATGAGGTATGTGTTTGTGTGCATTTATATGTGTTAAATTTCATGCAAGTGATGAGTTATATTAATTGTGTATGAGATGATATTGATGTGATAAATAGATAGAATAAATGTGATGTGTCGAGTTAGATTGACCGTTTTGTCGGGAAGAGTACATTGTGTGCAACTGTTAAGCCAGTCGGCTTATGAGAGTCCTGGTTAGGACTGGTAAGTCGGTGTCTAGAGGTTGGTCGAGTTAACCAGTGTATGGTTATTATATATGGTAAATTATGAGTTATCAGAGTAGTAAGCTCGTTCTATGTCGGTGAGACTTACTGAGTTAAATGGTGGGTAGATTCTGGGGTGGTGAATCCTTTGGGATAATATAAGATAATGGGGGTTATTTATATAATGAAAATCTATACAACTATTTTCTAAGGACTAGATGGTCTTGAATGGAAATAATTATATAATGAGATGAGTTCGCTGTTGTTTAAATTAAACTATTAGAACTCACACAGCGTAGCTGACTTTGTATGTATGTTAGATTGTTTTGCAGGTGAGTCATTTAGACGAGGTATCTTGGCTTGGAAGCGAGACTACTCAGGTTGGTGTGCATACATTCGTCAGGTAATGTTATCAAAGTTAACGAGTTTAAAGATAACACTATTTTGAGAAAGACTTATGATGTTTATTTAAACGAAAGTTAGATGATTTTAAAGAATTTAACCAGTTATGAGAACCAACTGTATGGTGCCTGGTTTGGGGACTTACACGACCAAACCGTTGAGTGTACATTAAGGATGAGTTTACAAAATGTTGAATTGTGGAAAGAGCTAGATATAAGGGTTGAGATAGTTAATCGAGTATGTCGCTAAGAGAGACTAGTCCAAAGTTGGGTTTTGGATGATAATCACAGGGAGTCAAGGTCTTGATGCTTTTGTTGTCAAATAAATTTGGTTTCTAACCTAGCCAATTCCACTCGAGAAAATAACTTTTGTCGTGTATATCTTTCTTGTTATAAACTTCTTGTGGAAAGTAGACAGTTATTGTCTAGCTAGGTAATGGAGTAACTCATATTGATATGATAATCGTTTGGACGCGGAGGGTCCTGAGAGTCCCCATGGGTGTGTTTAGCTATTTTTTTGTCTTTAACGTTACGAGGTCACTTAGTCGGTCTAGAGCTAGGTTTTTATGGAATGGAAGTCGGATATTCTTTGATGAACAAGTAAAACCTTATGAATCGTTATGTGTGAACCTGTTCGACTTTTGGGTTCCTTGAAAAGTGTTGTATAGGTGTGCAACAGAGCAAGAAAGGAGTGAAACATGAAGCTGGAATGAGATTTGAAACAATGTAAATAGAGTTGGAAGACTTTAGTTGTCTAAATCAATAGGATTTGAACAATGGATGTAATTTTATGCTTTAGTTTTTATCAAAAAATTAATTAATTCATCTCCAAAAGCTTAGAAGAGATTTGAACTATCAAAACTACTCGGGCATATACTAAAAAAGAAATAGAATATTTGAGCAAAGTAAGAGGCGTATCATTTGAGTAAAATCAAGTTAGACAAGATGTAGGATAAATCACCAGGATCGAAAAAAAATATATATATATATATATATATATATATATATATCTATAAAGATAAAATGGTGAGTAGAATAAGTGTAAAGCTAGGTTTAGTATTCATATGAATCAAGAGAAGATACGATGATGATTTTTACACCAAAGTGGTTAGTCTAGCGATGTTTTAAAAGTATAGAAAGTGTAAGAATGAGTTTTGTGATAACTGGAATTTAGTAGGAAATGAAACCTCAGACTAGTAATGAAAAGTTCGAAAAGTGTAGAGATGATTTTTGTAACAACTATTGTTATAAAGAAAATGTAGCTTAGAATCAATGAAAAGATAAGTGATTGAAAATGGATTAAAACATTACAGTTTAGTGTAACAGGATGAGTTAGTAAGTACTAGTGGCGTTTTATGAAGCAAAGGATGGAGGATGATGTAGTAAAAAAATGAACGAATTGGCAAAGTATAAACAAAAACAAAATTGATTTTATACAAATGGATTTGACACGACACATGGGTGATGATTAAACTGCTAATATGATTTTGATGTTGTAAAGAAACTAATTCTTTTTGAAAAAAGGACAGAACGTAGAAAAGAAACATAATGTTTCTACGCAAGTAAAATTTGTACGTTCAAAAGTGTTTTATTATGTGCTTTATCAAGGTAGAAATGATTTCAATTTTCCAAAACATGAAATTAGGTAGTAAAGAGGATAGAATTCTCACCAACCAAGATTTATAAAATTGGATGAATTTTGTTTTCTAAATCTATGCTAAATGATGTAAGTGGATGAGATATAGGTCTTAGTGGTGATTCGGTAGTAATTTTTTTTAAAGGAAACAAAACTTAAAGAAAACTGAGTATTGAGAATCAAGTAAAATAAATCACCAGGAATCCATTTGAAGTGTGAAGATAAGTTTGGTGACAACAGGGGTCGAATTGAAGGAAAAAAAATGATGCAAATAAAGTTGGTTTAATTGGATTCTGAGGTTTGCTAGATAGAGAATAAATTCGAGCGAGTAAATCAGGGTAAGTGAAATTGAAGATGAAAGGAGTTCAAGTATTTGAGTGTAGGTACACCAATAAGAGTGAATAGGTATGGTGTTTCTGAGAAAATAAGTGTGGTATTTATTTTCAATTATCGAACACCGAATAAATAGTTCCACCTTTATTTGATATGCAATATTGTCTTTAACACTTTGCTATCATCGGGTAGTGGGTGATTAAACAGGATGCTAATCCTTGGAAATTTGACTATAAGGTTGTATGGTCATGAATTACGTATTTGTGACTTTAAAACATATAAAAAAAAATCTCGTGTCTGTACATGGCAGTCGTTGTCACGGCCTTTATCACCGGTGATTTAGGCAACAGGTATGGCACACATATATGCCGAATGTTAAATTTTAGCGTTTTTATAAAGGAGTATTTCCTGATTTTCAGTCTTATTCTTACAATTAGTATTTGACGTCAAAATGGGTCGACATTCTAATTGCAAGAGTTAAGAGTTGTATTCAATAATTTAGAATAGATTCTGATTTAAACTCAAAGGATTAAGGGTGAAGGGTGTGAATATTTTCACTGTCAAATTTAGCAAATCTGGGCTTGCCTCTTTGAGGTGGAGTATGATTAGTTGATGTTTGTAAAGGATGTCATGGTTCGAAAGCGTACTATTTGTGGAAACAGTATTACCCTTCATAACCTTTGTACTAATTATTTGTCGAAGACATCTTTCTTTTCATTAAGCGAAAAGAATCAAGTATAAGAGGGGTCGACAAGATTGCATGTGGGCATGATATTTCTTGCATATGATAGGTTAGCTTTATATGTGCAAGACAAGAATAGATAATTCATCTTTGTCTTATGCATAAGCATGACATAAGGATTGTTAAAGGAGATGTATAATAAACGTTCATTTCAAAACTTCATGATTATTAGTCGAAGACCTCTACACTAGATTTCAATGAGAGTCGTGAAGGCCACTTCTCTCTGTTTACGTTTTTATACTGTAACAGTTGTTGCTCAAAAACAGAGATGACATCCGTTAAGGTGTAATGAAAAAGAATATGAATAGCACATCGAAGTATGATTTGTATCCGGTGCATACCAATTAATATAATATCGGAATGTGTTAGGACAATTGGTAATAACTGACCAAATGAAAGAGACGTAATTGGACATACAAAAAGGCGCGTGAATAAAGATTATTCGATGTCACGAGTTAATAGGAAAGCAACAAGGTCAAAGCGAGAATGTCCACAGCTACAGCTCCAAAGGGTGGAATGTACTTGTAATCGGATTTAATACTAGTCATGAATAGAGTCAGGTGGTTCTATCCTATCTATTAAAAATAGGTATGTTGAAGACGTAAGTATCAATGGCTATTAGGAGCTAATAGGAGATTTATTGACGGGATAGTCTCACAAAATTTGTGAATTAGCAAAGGGAAGTGATAAGTCTTCGATGTTCTTGATCAAGTGAAGTCCTTTGTGTCGCAATCCAGTTCTTCGGTCTATGCACGGTTGTACATGTTCAGTCGAGATACGCCATATGCTTGACGGAAAGTCATTGCAAATATCGGTTCGAAGGAATGATTTTAAGTATGTGAGTATCTATGTGAGGTATCGTGGTTGTGGCATTTTAAGGTTCTATGATAGTCCCCGAATTAGAAAGATCGATTAAACTAAACACAAGAAATTGATGAGCCTCTAAACAAGGTTACTGTCATGCAGATAATTTGATAGGATAGTTCTTCCTTGCTGCAGCTTGAGACAAGGATATTGCGGAGATGACGACAACGTGACTAAGGCGGACATGATAAATATTTAAGTATATAAGTATAATACGTATATAGACATAGTTCCTGTAACTATATGCATGGTATGCTATGCATTGCGCTCAACTTCCTATGATTCAAAGGTTCGAGCTTAAAATTATACTGATTGTCATGTCTTAAATGTAGCTCACACAACACGATTAGCCAGAATTCACGTGTACCTGTAAATTCACCATTACGGTTGCGCACTCGTAATCGTAAATTTACCTTACACAATCATCCTAGTGTCTCCGTCATGTGTTTCCTAATGTTCAAAGAGTTTGAGCTTAATTTTATAGTCTAGGCCTTACTATGGTGAACCTAATTCTCTATAACCAATGGCTCTCTGTCACACCTCGGCTAAAGCGGAAACACGGGAATGTAACAAAAATTTTAATCGAGAACACATTGCTTGTAAGAGGAACTAACTTATATTACATTCAAAAGCTTAAAGTACATCTAATATGTGGTTTAAGTACAACATTTGCAATTTCTCAAAATCTAGTCTAAAATAACAAGAGATAATATGTAAAACTCTCGTGAATTTGGAAATGGAGGTGTCCTCTTGCCGTAAACAGGAAGAAAACAAGGAATTGCATGGGTTTGTTGATGAGATGGTAATTGGGTAAGTTCTTAGATGTGGTTAATAATGATTTTAAATCAAGTGTATGGGATGTTTCTAACTGCCGTGAATATGGAAGGAAAATGGAGGAATGGTAGGCATGCTATTCTTAGTTTTTTATATGTAGGTTTAATAGGACATGGGGGCCTCTCTATGGTTTACGTAAACAGGAAGGTGAATGGCATGATAAGTATGGTTTGTAATTTAGAATATGATATTTAAAGGATTTTGTATGGCCCCCTAACTGTTGTCGTGTACAGGAAGAAAGAAAATTGATGGCTTGAATCTTTTATTAGTTTGTTAAGGATTGATTGATTCTAGAAACAAAATGGGAGTCCCCTTTTGGTTGCCCTATTGCAGACGTAAACAAGGACAAGGAGGAAAGTTGTGTAGCGTGGCCTCTCAAGTTGACGTGAGCAAGAAGAAAAAAGTTGTGTAGCGTGGCCCCTCAAGTTGACGTGAGCAAGAAGAAAAAGGAAATGACATGCATTCATTAATTATTCATTTCAAAGTTTAGGCATGTATTTTGGGAGGTTTTCATGGTTGTCGTGAATCAAAGGAGTAAAGTAAGAATAAATGGAATTTGAGATATATATACTAGATTAAATAGAGATAGGTATGAGGTATTGTCTCTTGTCATGAGATATTGTAATGGTAAGGAAATTAAAGTTAATTAAGCGCGGGTATGTCGACAATTACATATGTGTATGTGTATCCATCGAATTTTTAAGAGGAGAAATGAGAATACAATATATATGTAATGTTTTTAATTAACCGTGTAGGTGTAGAGAGTCATGGAACTAATTTAACGATCCTACAAATAAATCTTAAGCGTTTAAATATTTATTCGTACGAGTACATGTATAGAATTTTATGCATACCTGTTTGAAGCTTGTGGGTATTTACACACACACACACACACACACACACATATATATATATATATATATATATATTTATATGCCTTGAATTAATTCATTCGAGAGAGTGAATCACAACGTGTTTATAAAATGCTTGTAGTCCAAAATTACGTGTAGGTCCATAGAAATTTAATTTATATATCTATATATTTTATATTAAAAATATATTACATCAAAAATGACCTGGAATTTTGACAAATGTTACAGGTATGTCGCTAGTACACGATATATATAAACCTCTTTAATGTATCATGGAGAAGCCTTTAGGAAGAATTAGAGCAATAATTGAATAAAAGCATGATAAAGTCATGCTATTAAATAAACGAAAATAAATAGAAAACTTAATTCTAAGTAAAGGAGTATTCATGAGACATTAAAAGGGTGGTGGATACGCCGCTGGTACTTTCTATATATAAACCTCTTTAATGTAATATGGGGAAACCTTTATAAGGAATTAGAGCAAGGATGAGTATGAAAGCATGACAAGAGGTCATGCTATGAATGATATGCAAATTTGGAATGTGTGCTAAATGTGAATATATGTGAGTGGATGATAAGAAAGTCATGCCATATGTGTTAAATATTAATGTGTGATGGAACGAGTCTAAACCTTAAAATGGAATAACAGAGTACTCACAAAGCATTAAAGGGGTGGTGGATACGCCGATGGTACTTCATATATATAAACCTCTTTAGTGCATTGTGGGGAAACCGTTACGAAGTTTTAAGGTAAGGACTGGTTAGGATTAAATCAAGCATAAACATGCATGACAGAAGAAAAATGCTTGATAAATTGGGTGGCTGTGAGTCAATGACACTCAAGGTCCCAATGGGAAACAAGGTGCCAAGCCTACGGGGCGAAAGGGCCTTGTAATGAAATAACCTATGGGGTTAAAAAGGGTGCCAAGTCTTTGGGACGGAAGGGCCTGTGAATGAAATTAAAAAGGTGCCGAGTCTACGGGACGGAAGGGCCATGAATAGGAATGGATAGGAGCCAAGCCTACGGGCAGAAAGGCCTAAATAAAAAGGTGCCAAGTCTATAGACAAAAGGGCCTGGTAATGGTGCCGAGTCTATGAGGCGGAAGGACCTGAGAATAAATAATAAAATGAACGGCACAGTGTACTTACTTAGCGTAAGCTAACATAAAAACGTTTTTCAAACACTGCAGGACAAAGGCACATGGAATGAGGCTTCATGAGGACGTGGCCGGTCGGAACGAAGAATCCCTAGATATATGTAATAGAATAATATTGTATGTACAAACAATGTTTATAATAAAATATATTTGTGTTACCGAGGTAACAAGTTTTTGAAAAATCTGGGACTGTTTTCCGCAATAAAACTCTGATAAATTAATGGGGTAAAAGTAGGGTGTTTCAAGGGGGAGGGGGGGTCGAGAACCTCCCGGAGGTGATGAATAAGAGGAAAAAAATGGAAGGGGCCAATTTTGTCATTTAGATGTTGAATTGAGAAGATCAAAACTTGATTCTACCATTTTCCATCAATTTCTAGGGCTCAGGTTTGTAATCTTTCATGTTTTTATAGTGAAATATACGAGTTATGGTTTCAAGTTATGGTGAAATCTAAGCCTATGAATTTGGGGGTGATGGTGTGTGATTTTTGTATAGAAAACCCTAAACTATATGATAGAATGGTTGAATGTAACTTTTGGATCATGGTTGTAATTGCATGTCATGTATTAGGTGTTAATTGTATATATTTGAAGTATGAATGTAAGTGCAAGATGGGTAATTAGTAGGTTTTGTAGTGATTCTACTATAGGTTATGGATTAAATTGATAATCCTTACTTAATTGGGTGTTGTAGTTGTGTAATTATGTGATAAACTCAATCATGATATGTAATTGGTTAATTAAGGGGATAAAAGTGGATGATGGAATGGGCAATTAGACAATTCATAATTGTAACTAAAATGGTGTACATAAGGTGTTTGTAGAAATGTCTCGATAAATATGTTTAGATTGAAATTGGGAATAACATGATGAATGTACACACATGTGAATCGTTTTCCATAATTAAAGGAGCCTTTTTTTGTCGATAAAGGTTAAATGTGTCAAAACGAGGAGTGGGTACATAATATAGGAAGTGGGAGTCCTTGTGTTTGATGTGTTGTTTGGTGATGTAAAATTAATGTACTATGAATCAAAATGGTAAAAAAATGACTCTTAAGATTTGGTTAAACTAAGTTGGGTGTTAACGGGTCAAACAGGTGGAGGTGGAGGTGGATGCGAATGCATGATTGTGGAATGAATTATTATATATGTAAGATGTTTATACATGGAGGCAATATGAATATAATGTATATAATATTGAGGTTTTATATTGACCCGTTGACGTGTTAAATGAGCAGTTTACAAGGAAATTAGGGATTCAAGATAAAGGTGGGAATGGCATGAAGATTAAAGAAGAGTAGAGTACTCGCTTAGTTGATTATGTATAATTATAAGCTAAATGCTATATGTATTCTTGTTGGATTCGGGGTAATGGTCATCTTTAAAGTTTAGAAATAAATCTAAATAGTTGTATAGAGAATACCAGATTCATGTGGTCATAGGCATATGCAGTGGCGAAGCTTGAAGAAAAACGCAGGGGGCTGAGATTTTTTTTCTTCCTATTAAGAGGCGCCGGAACTATAAAATTTTCGGCCGAATACATATAAATTAACACTATTGAGCGAAAAATCGGCCGAATACGTATAAATTAACACTACTGAGCAAAAAATCGAGACGGAACACTAACGCGGGGGGGGGGGGGTGGGGGGCACTAAGCTTCGCCCTTGGGCATATGTGATCAATTCTTGGAGTAGTGACGTTATTGTCCTTTGGATGTTTATTATTCAAAATGGGTCAATAATTTCATATGTTGTGTTTTGGAGTATCACTCTACCGATGTTAGCTAAATGCTTGTGTATCAATGTATTAAAGAGTCATGTTTATTTTGTAAAAGTCTTGGATGTTAAACACGTTTTGTTTTCGTAAGGGTTGTCCGTTATGCAAAGGGTCATGCCAATAAAAATTTAGAACCAGTATTATTCACAATACGTGTACATGAGTTGGACAAAGTAACTAACATCATTGAATTATGACATCTTTATTGTGTAAAGATTTTTGGAAAAATCTGGGCCAAAAATTCCGCAAGTGTTCACTTTTGTGTTTAAAAAATTTTGGGCGTTGCATGTAGGTTGTATTTGATTTTAATCATGCTTCTTCCTCCTTAATTAACTTCACGGTTCAATTTTCTTGGTTAACAATTTTCATTAACGGAATTACTATTTGCTTTGATTGACCAGCTTTCAGTTTAGCATTTAACATGTAAAGGTTTACGAACCGATTGCAAGGGAGTTCAAATGCTTGGTTGTGTGGACTGTGGAGTGTCATAATTTTTTTTTTTTTTGAAAATCAATTCTGTCAATCAAGAAATAAATTCTAAAAACAACTTGTTCGGTTAGTTAGGATATGTATATATCTATCGAAGATATGTATATATGGAAAAGAAAATCACAAATTACATAGATAAAATATTAATATTTTAAAATAATTTTTCTTGGAATCTATTGAGACAACATGGATAACGCCGATGGAACATTGAGAGTTCATTTGTTAACCGGATTATCGTTTGTCAAGTACTGCATTTAAATATTTAATATTTGTGAACATGGGTGAGTAATATTTTTTGTTTTTGTCTTTTCTTTATAGAATTATCATTCATAATTGTGTTTTGATACTAATAAACAAATATTAATTAATACCATTGTATTGAATGATATCGGATGATTGCTTTATGTTTATATAATACACACAACTGTTGGGTCGTTTAATGGTCCTGTATGAATTAGTAGTTTTTATACTTCTAATCGTGTTCTTGATCCATTGAAAAAGTATGTTTATTTAATTAAATGAAAGGAACATGAACACATATCCTGTCGTGAACGTTCGTTTATATTCGTTTACATATTCATTCAGACTTGTTTATTTTTAAAATGTTATTGATGGTATTTAGACTATAATTTGAATATTGTTGTCTACTTTTAATTGGTTTCCGTTTGTGTTTGTTTGTGTTCGTTCGTGTTCGTTTAGAATATTAACGAACAAACATGAACATGTTTATTTTCTTAAAAAACGAACATGTTCGTTCTTTTAAGTGTTCATGTCTTTTCATTTATTTGTTTAAAGTTAAACGAATAAACACAAACCCGGTTCTTATTCGTTTGATTCATTTACACGTCTATGTTTATTTTATGAATGCCAAGAGTAGTGAATATGTTTATTTATAATCGAGTTGTTACATACACTGTTTAGCACATCAAAGTTTGAACCATGGTATTATTTTCCAATTATTATTTGAAAAATACATAAACGTAACTTGAATGAAGTTCAATTCAGAATTGTTAACTAATTGTGCCCACGTGTGTTGAATTGCGTTAAACAACGAAGAAACTGACGTTCTCAAAAGCTTATAAAATAAAGTTATAGAAAAACGAAACCGTTAAAAAGTTACCATTTACGAAATAAATAAACGTAATCGAAAGTTTATACAAAAAAACAAAACATTTACACAAACCCACAGTTGCAATAAAACAGCTAGTAATATTCTAAAATGTTTATAAAAAAATGAAATCGTAACAAAGTCGTTAAAAAAAGCTACCAGGTAAAATTTTTGAAAAAGAGAACAAAACCGTTAAAAGAAAATAAAAAAAATAAAAAAACCTTTTTTTAAGTTCAGAGGTCTAAAAATAAATTTGCCATAATTCATGGGTCTAAGTGTAAAATCTCATATAAAACATAATAAATGACATAAGTAACATGCATAGATTACTTGTACTCTATCTTACTATGCCTTTTATAGTAAATACAATAAGAAAAAAAAAAGATTTTTAGCCTTTGTGCCATATTTTAAGGGGCGTACTAACAAGACACCGAAATTGCTATTTGAACTGGGCTCTATACGCATCGTATAGGCTAATACGATGCGTATTGCCCTTCACAATTTCCCATGTCCGACAACATCGTACTACCTGGTCATTCCAACCTCTATACGCATCGTATTGCCCTTTATGATGCATATAGTGGTTGGAATGACCGGGTAGTATGATGTTGTCGGTTTGACCAGGATCCTATACGCATCGTATAGGCCTATACGATGCGTATAGGCCTATACGATGCGTATAGGGGCCAAATTTTGTGTATTTAACCATGCAGAATTCTCATTTGAACGTATCCTTCAAAAAATTTTCAAACAATTTCCTCAAAAAATTATAGCCATATCTTGGTAGTGGGATGGTAACTACGGTTTTCAGGTATATTCTAACGAGTCGCTGGAAAACAACCCACAAAGTTCTGGCGTTCAAGGTGTGAACCAGGAGGAGATCTCGTCCGACGTTTATTCTAATCAACGGGTAAGGCTTCCAGATTTGAACGAGCCACTAAGCAATCCCGAGTTCGTATACGATGAACCCTCTTACCTTTCACAACCCACGGACAACTTCGTATACAGTGAAGTCTCTTACCCGACACAACACACCGACGACTTCGTATACGCGGGTGAACTATCTTACCCGACATAACAAATCGACGACTTCGTATACGCGGGGAATAAACCGGCTAACGAGTCCGAAGACGAGGAACAAGCCCATTCAACCGTGTCGTATAAAACTGAGCAAGTATAACATTACTACATATATATACCTACATGTAGTTTGTTGTTTATTAACTTTTACCGTTATGTTGTTGCAGAATTTTCAGTCTCGTGAACAGTTGGTGGATTGGTTTATCTGCAGAGGACGTGATAATGGTTACGTCATTGTCACCCGACGATCGAGGAGAAAATGCGACGACCCGTCGGCACCGGTTATCAAGGTGTGGCTTGTGTATGACCGTCACGGCGAACGTACGTCTACGGCCACGATTAGACGTGCCGGGTAGCAAGAAAATAGGTTGTCCCTTTAGATTGGAAGGAGTCTACGACGAAAATACTGGTGATTGGAAGTTAACATTGAAGGATGGTAGTCATAACCACGATCCTAGTCAACATCTTGAGGCGCACTCGTTTTCCAGGAAACTGTCTCAGTCGGAACAACTTTTGGTGGCGAAGCTGTATTCGCAAAACATGTTGTCACGTAACATTCTCGCAACCATAAGGGAACAAAACCCAGAGAGTAGGTGTATTAAAAAGGACATTTATAATGTGATACAAAATATAAAGAGCGAAACGAGAGTCGGTGAAACTCCAATGTAGGTTCTTGAGCACCTGCTTACTTCTAATGAGTACGTCTACTATACCCGGGAGGATCCCGCCACAAATGTCGTTGAGGAGGTATTCTTTGTTCATCAGAAATCGTACGAGATGTGGCGTGCGTTCCCGCACGTGTTGATGATCGACGCGACGTACAAAACATACATGTATAGACTTCCATTTGTCTAAGTTTTCGGTGTGACCTCCACACACCAGTCGTTTTTGCGTCGCTCATACATTTATATCTAAAGAATGAGAGGAAAACTTCGTTTGGGTGCGACTGCAAATCAAAGGTATGTTGCAAAAGTGTATGGAGCCGCGTGTGATAATAACAGATAGAGACAAAGCTCTTATGAACTCGTGTGATAAAATATTTCCGGACACTTCCAAGTACCTATGCAGGTGGCACATACACGAGAATATCTCAAAACATTGCAAGGCATCGTTTACAGACGAAGACTGTGCAAAATTCAAGTATTCATGGTCAGTATTGTGTGAGTCTCCCACGCCAGATGTATACCAGTACAACTTCAACCGACTTTACGAACGACTGTATTCAGCTAGACAAGGAAGCAAGTTTTTATTTTTACCTTATACATATTTTTTTTAATTTCAAATACTTATTACGGTTTAAATTATACATATTATTTTTTCAGAAGTTATAGACTATGTGACCAAAAATTGTTTGAACCCATATAAAGAAAAGTTTGTATCAGCCTGTTCCAACAGATACCTCAATTTTGGTCAACGTACAACGAACTGAGTCGAGAGCCAGCATTCGCTCCTAAAGAGCTATCTTATAAATTCTAACAGCTCGCTGGATAGACTTGTTGGGTTTGTTGATGAAATTGTAACAGATCAGTATGTACAATTACAGTATGGGTTTGGAACAAGCCTGATAAGAAAAATGGACAGCCACGAAGCAACTGTTTGATAACCTACACGGTAAAGTTTCACATAAAGATATAGATTTGTTAGAAAATGAGTGGTATAAGTTATCAAATTTACGGAAACAAAATGCATCGTGTGGTTGCCAGCTTTTCAGTAGTTGTGGGTTGACTTGTGCTTTTCGTCTGGCAAAGATCGAAGCTACATGTCATAAATACAACCTTTTAAGATTTATCTTGTTTTTTCTAATTCCAAACTGTTCTGACTATCTCGTTTTAACACAGGTGGCAAAACCCCGTTAGATGTGGTGGACGTCTTCTGGAGGAAGCTTGATTTAAAACTGTCGTTTGTCGAGGATAAAAATGTAGACGTGGATAAAGTACTTGGTCTTGTCAGAAACAAAATTATGTCACAACCCGATCAAGTCAAAAAAAGTCTGTTGTCGAGAATCGCAGGGGTGGTCTTTCCAAGCAAAACTAACAAGAAAGCGCATGTGGTGCAAGAAGATACACGTGTTCGTCCAACTTTGAAAAAGCAACAACAAAGGAAACAGTATGTCGCGAGAAACAGCTCGTTCACAGAATCCCAACAAAGCAGATGTGACCATGCGAGACATAGCTCGTATATTCTGTCACAGAACTCTCGACCAATTAGTTCAGTCGTCAAGTCGAATAAACCTGTCATGCAACACTGTCATTCAGCGACTAGTAAAGTAAAGCAACCACAAGATGATAACGGGTTTCCATTGATGATGGGAGAGGATGCAGTTAACAATATAAATTATTTTAAGGATTCCATTCCATCTTTGTTTCATCCCTACATTTCACATATACAGGATGTAATAACCGACGGTAACTGTGGTTTTCGATCGGTAGCTGTGGGCTTAGGGTTAAATGAAAACCAATGGCTTTTTATTCGACAACAGCTTCTACAGGAGATGGATGGTAAAGAAGATTGGTGGAGAACTGTTTTTGACAGATTCGCTTTTCAAGAGTATGAAAAGCTACGTCACACGATAGATTGGCAGAATGTGAAAGCCGCACCCGTTAGTCGTTGGATATCGATGCCATACACAGGACTCCTAATTGCTAAAAAATTTGGCGTGATTGTTCAACTTTTAAGCATCGCCGGTAGTCATACATTTTTCCCATTATGGTTTGGTCCTAACGTTCACGCTCAACATCAAATCGTATCTTTCGTTCATGTCAACAATGCTCATTTCATCCACGTCAAGTTAGACGGAGATTATCCGATGCCGACACCGAATGCTCTTTGGATTTTGCACCGAAATGATGCTGCAGCAGAATGGGAAAATTTATACAGTGATCGTATCGAACGGTTTAAGAAGATAATGGTTAGTGATGCACATGACTTTCCACAATATGTCAAGAATGTTGGATAATGTAATTTAATAATAATTATGCTAATAAAACACATTTATTTTATGATAATGGCTACTGATGCAATTTATTTTTCAATCAAATAGTTAATAAAAGTAAAATTACAATAAATAGTAATTAACATATATATTAAATATTAAATATATAAAATGAAGTTAATAACAAAACAAAAAAAAAACAATTCTATACGCCACGTATAGAGCAATACGTGGCGTACAAGACTAGGTATTGGCCTATACGCTACGTATTGGTCTCTACGTGACGTATGGACCTTTAAATGGAGGAAACCTGAAATTTTCAAGTTTCAGATATTTTTAGGGTAATACGCTACGTATAGACCAATATGTATCGTATAGAATTCCAAAGGTCAGGGTCTATACGCTACGTATTGTCCTATACGAAGCGTATAAGACTCTTATATACTCAGGACTCCCATCGTACAACACCAAACGCCCCCCCAATTTTTACACACAAACACATACGAAGCCTCGCTTGATTGAGATTGTCGGGTCCAAAATCTTCTATTTTACTCGTAAAGGTATGTATTCTAGACTCTCAGTCGATAATATAGGTTTAATTTCGATTATTAGCCGTTAAAATAGGGTAGAATAGGGTTTATAACCACTGAAATTGATGAACTATACGCAACGTATAGCCCTATACGTGGCGTATAGTTCATCTAAGGAAGAAGATGAAGCCATACGCCACATATAGGGCTATACGTTGCGTATGGCTCAAGTTCTCGGTAACTGACCTGCGTATGGTCTGGGGTTGCCGCGTATGGCTTGGGTTGCCCGGTAACTGACCTGCGTATGGCTTGGGTGGCCTGCATATGGCTTGGTTACCCGGTATCACCCTATACGCAACGTATAAGGCTATGCGTGACGTATAGGTATTTAAAAAAATATTATTATTATTTTTAAAATTAAAATAAAATTATTATTATTTTATATTATTTATATTAAAAAAACAATTTATTATTATTTTTAAAAACTCCTCTGGGATATACTGTTAGAAGCCTATGTTCCATTCATAGATCATTTTCCCACTATATAAGTTATTAACAATATACTCCTGTTCTTCTATAAGGACATCCTGTGAGGTTGGTCTAGGATAATAATACTTTCTTTGGGTCGGTTTATCTGCCCACTTAGAAAGTTTGGAAATTTCATCCTTAATTTCTTCTTGGTAATTTACCTCAGAGAAGTTTGTTAGAGTACTTATCTTAAGACTCTTTAGAGCATTCATTGTCTCACTAAGAGTTGCTTCAAGGCTATCTTTAGATTTTAATTTAAAATCCGTAACTTCCGGAGGAAGTTGTATACTAGGAGTAGCAACCTTTTCTATAAACGAAACTGGCTTAGTTAATATGGGTTTTTCTTTTAAGTAGGATATTATCATATCCATTTTAGCAGACAAATCCTGGATTTGTTCTCCTAGGATTATTAAATATAAGTTTGTATAATTCTGCTGTTTAATTAAATCATTTAAATAGGAAATTGTGATAGGTAAGATATCACCTTTTAATAATTCTTGAAAGGTTTGATAATATCTTACTTCATTATCCTTTTCGATTTTAAAAGATGATTGAGTAGGAGGAAAAACATTAGAAATTATTTTTTCTCCTTTAATAATAAACTCCATTTCAATCACAGAAATAATACTTCCTGTATATTTTTCTATAAACCATAGGGTAAATGGTATAATCTCATTTTTTAAAATTAAATCTTTATAATATTCTTCTTTAAAAATTTTTGTCTCAGTTTCTTTAAAATTATTAAAAAACCAATTTCTAAATAATTCCCATTTGGGTGATTGAAATTCTTTATTAATTTCTTTTCTAACCGGTGATCCCGAATTAAAATCAATTTTTTCTTTAAAATCCATTAAACAAAGCTGACTTATGATTCGGTTAATTCCGGATCAACTTGGACTCCATGAACTCCTGTGACTATATTGTCAGCATTTAAATTTAATCTATTAAATGTTTCAGTTGCAGGAAAAGTTTTCCTAACTCTTGAAGTTGAAGCTCTAGAAGGGCTTCTAACAGTATATCCCAGAGGAGATTAACTCTACATAAGAAGGTATCCTTATACCATCAAACTCTTTATAAACAATGGGTAGAAGTCTCTCCGGCCATTATAGAGGCCCAACAGGATGACAACTTTGTCCAAAATATGCCTGCTTTACATTTTTATGTCCAATTTAGTATCCCATGGATATGGAAATGGACCCCTGAGGTAGACTATGATAGTCAAAATATCCTCTGTATTAAAAGAATCTTCTACACAAAATTCTAGAAAAAGATGACTCTCACTAATATAGATGGCCTTATAGAAAGCCATGATACAATCAAATTGATTGAAAAAACCATTGCTGATTACAAAGAACAGCTGGATAATATTCCCCAAATGGAAGCTCCTAGCCCCTTCAAGCATATTGTCAGGAAAATCCAAGCTCTCAAAGGAACTGATGATATCAGCAATAAAGAAATAATGGAGTTTTATCTTCTCGAAATGAAGAAAGATATGATGAAAAATTTCAACAAAGAAGAAGCATCTTCTTCAAAAACAATGTCAATTTCCTCTCAAACAGAAGAAGAAGAGGAAAATGTTTCAGATGAAGCACAAATGATAACACAGAAACAGTTGATGAAGACTACATCTGTTTCAATAATTTTTTCCCAATCTGGGTTGGTTATCATTAAGCAAGGAAGATTTCTAACCTTCTGCTTAATTTTTCTAATGGCCTTAGTATGGTTTTCCGTCCAAGGCTGAGGATTCTTTTTTAATCTATCATAAAGAATAGCAGTATCTTCTGCTAGATTTTTATAATAGGGGAGAATATAATTTAAACTTCCTAGAAATCTTTGAAGTTGGGTTTTATCATATATTTCATCTGGAAATTTAGACCCAAATTCTATGCTTCTGTTGGTAGGAATTATGTTTCCTGTTTCAATATTATGACCTAGAAACCTTATTCTGGTTTGGAAAAACATCATTTTTGGTCTGGAAATGACTAAACCATTTTTTATGATTATGTTCTTGAATATCTCAAGATGTTTAAAATGAGTTTCAATATATTTAGAAAATACAAGAATATCATCTATATAGACTATTATGAAGTCACTAAAAGGAATGAAGATATCATTCATAATATTTTGAAATTCTGAGGGGGCATTTTTTAACCCAAAAGGCATGACATTCCATTCATAATGGCCAGTAGGTACTGCAAAAGCAGTTTTATACATATCTTTTTCATTTATCTGAATTTGCCAATATCCAGATTTTAGGTCGAATTTTGAAAATATTATAGCACTATATAATTTGTCTAATAAATCCTTTTTATTAGGTATAGGATACCTAATCCATTTTAGATTCTTATTAAGAGGTTTGTAGTTTATCACTAATCTAGGGATACCTCTTTCTTTCTCATTATGTTTATTAACATAAAAGGCAGTACAAGACCAAGGGGATTTTGATCTCCTAATCAGGTTTTTGTCAAGAAGAGATTGGATCTCTTGTTTGCATAATTCCATATATTCAGAATTCATTTGACAACCTTAGTAGTAATTTTACTATCATTAAAATCATCTTCATAGGGAAGAGAAACAATATGTTTCTTTCTATCCCAAAAAGCGTTTGGGTGATCATTACATATTTGTAATGTAAACTGATTATTGATCATTTTGATCTTATCCTGGAGTTTAGGATTATTTATCCTATCCTGGATATTTAAGGAAAATATTTCTTTTTATAAAAAATCAATTTGATTTATTTTTGCTTGTAAAAGAGATTCTTTTATATTATTCAAAGTCCTAGAAATCTCCTCTGGGATATACTGTTAGAAGCCTATGTTCCATTCATACGTTTATAGGACAAAATCATAAAGATGTCCTAATAAAAGATAGAAAAATGTGGAAATCTAAATTTATAGAAAGAATTCGTATATTACGAGATCTTAAAATTATTGTTTCATGTGGTTAAACTCTTCAGGTATGATTCCTTATGAACAAAGAAGAAGAGGAAGATGTAGGTCTTCCTCTTATAGAGGAAGAGGAGGAAACAACAACCCAAGGGTCATATCCCAGATTGGTAGTCAAAGGCTCATAGCCGAAAATATTGCTTCATCATCTGGTACTTCACAACCAGACAACCTCCTTTATAAGGAATTCTTGGCCTATAAAGCCTCGGTTGAAAAGTCTAAAAAAGACTCTTCTCAACCAGATCCAGCATCATATGCAAGGGCTACTGCTAATGAAGCAGAAGACGACATTTTTAATTGGGCAATAAACCCAGAAAAAGAAGTTATACTCCTTCTCAAAAAAAGGGATGTCAAATGGAAGGATAATCCTTGGTTGCTTATACGCAAATATATGGACACGGGATTCTACCCCATGGAGGCTTATAAGCCTTGATTTTTCTATGAGCAAATACTTAAAAAAGAATTTTACGAAATAGAACATTATCACACTGGTCAACCTGATGTTTATAACTTCAGTAAGATCGTCATCAAACAAATCATATCTGTAGAAACTAGCCTATAGAATTCAAACTTCTAGACCTGTTAATATACAGGATTTAAAAATTGAAATTGACAATTTAAAATATGATATCAAAATTCTTCAAAAGGATAATAGGAGTCTAGAAGAAAGAATTCTTAAACTCGAGATTCCTCAAAATAAAACCTCCAAAGAAATCCCTCAAGGAGGATTTTTAGAAAGTATTGTAGATATTATAACTTAAATAAATGGACTATTCCAAAGATGGAATATAAACTAATTTATAAATTAGGAACTTTTAAAAAATTAGGATTAAAACAAGTTGTAAAAACAATTGAAGAAACATTTTCTTTAAATAAAGAAGACATGGTAATTAAACTATTGTCATATAAAGATTTAAATAAATACAAAAAAGGATTATAAATTCCTTCATATAGGTTTAATACAAATTTATTTTTAAATAATAAAAAATAACAATTTATTATTATTTTTAAAATTAAAAAAATAACAATTTATTATTATTTTATATTATTTATATTAAAAAAATTTATTATTATTTTGAAAATTAAAAAAAAACCAATTTATTATTATTTTATACTATTTATATTAAAAAAAATTTATTATTATTTTTAAATAATAAAAAAAATAATAATTTATTATTATTTAAAATTATTTTCAGATATGGCGGATCACGAGGATGATATTGATATGGTGGAGTTAGATGATCTCGCGCACTACCCTTATTTGCATTTTCCGCCCGACTCGGACGCGTTTGGTCGGTGCAAGAAGCTACGGGTGGTGAGGATGGGCCTGAGGACGACGATGGACTGGGAGCTTCTCCAAGAGGTCCAAGAGGCGGAGCAAGTTAGGGTCATCATAGGCGAGGACACGCCATGGGATCTTCTGTTTGATCTTGCATTCACCGAGACCTACCGAGAGGTGGTCGTCGAGTTTCTTTCGACGTTCATCTACTCAGAGGAGGGGCGGACGCCTCTTCCCAGGGAGGAGCAGGCAGAGAAGCCGCAGCAGGCCGGCCTCCTTCCGTATTTTTGGCCACGTTTACCGTATGACCCTCCGTTAGTGGGCCGTCGCGACGGGCTTGTATTTCGAGCCCGAGACGGTCACGTCACGTACGTAGGTCTGTTAGGTTGGACAGGGCCACCTAGGCATTGCTTGATGGACTTGTTGCCGACTCATAGTGGCAGGCTCGTCATAGCGACCGGATGGAGGACCTGATGATGTGGGCGGTTGGTCGCCCCGTGGATTTGTCACGAGCCGTCGGCATCAAGCCACCACCACTACCACCGTCACGTCATTATCCGTGCGACCCCGATCAAGATGATGGCGGGGCAGGTCAGGATGAGGGCGGTGCGGGTCAGAATGACGGCGGGGCGGGTCAGTTTAGTTATTGTTATTTGTATTTACTTATTTCTTTTGTTATGTATGTAAAAACATTTTGATTTAATATATTTAATCTTTTGATGTAAATAAATGTAATGTTTGGTTATTTGTTTGGTGGTGATGTTTTATTTGTTTGTTTGGTTGAAATGATAAATTATAAATGTAAAATATTAAAAAAGGATAAAAATTATATAAACTAACAAAGATAAAAATTATATAAGTTATAAATATAACAGAGTTATATAAATTAAAAAAAGATAATTATAATATAAAAAAATACTACACGTGGCGTATAGCCCAATACGCGATGTATACCTTCCTTATAACCCAAAATCTATCAAGTTTTGAGGCAAAAATATAACCCGGAACCAATACGCAGCATATAGCTCAATACGCCACGTATGGGACCCAGGCGCAAGACAGGGAATGACACGTGACATTCTGTTGTCAGAGACTAAACCCTATACGCCTCGTATTGGCATATACGAGGGCGTATAGAGTTGCGAAGTGTGCAGTTAGCAATATTCCGTGTCACATTAGAATTCCCCTGTTTTAATAAATGAATATTCTCTCTTTCTTGTGTCTTTTTCACATCATGAGTGGTGGCCGAACCCTCATATTGTTCCGTCTATGATCAAAGACTACAAAATGATTCATATAATCCTAATATTCAACATCAACTGTTGTCATTTGAATACATCGCAACAACACATATTAAGTGTTGTTAGAGCTTAGAAAAGATATAATGTTTCTAGATTTTTTAAGTCAAGAATGGAAATATATTTTGTGAAAACTAGGCGTGATTTGCGTGGTCATGCTTGAACAAGCATGATATCTAAATTGTTGCTTAATAATAAACTAGAAGGGTGCTCCTCATGCGACGAAAAGCACACCACACTAATATAGACACTGGTAAATCGTTTGAACAATTAATTGGTGAATTATCATATAAATTTGAATATTTAATAAAAGTTTATAAAATAAAGTAAATATGAAATCATATAAGATAAAAACAATTTTGAGAATTTAGTTAAATAGGAAATTGATTGTTTACATAATTAGATTTTTAAAGAAATTTCGTTATTAATTGTAATAACTATAAGAGTTAATTACACGGATAGTCACTGTGATTTGTGAAAAGTAACAGGTATATGTACTAAGGATTTCAAGTTGCAAGTATGAGTATTATGTTTCGATTTTATAACAATACTAAATATTAAGACTAATTTTCGTTAGTTTTTTTGTTAAGTTGGATTGAAATTACCAAAATACCCTTAATAGTAATAAAAACAAATAAACAAAAATATTATTAAAAATACAAGAGTTAATTACACCGCCGCCGGCCTTTTCCTCCTTCAAACCACCACCACCGGCCTCCTCCTTCCAACCACCACCGCCTACTGTTTCTTCTTCAAAAATCATCCAAACCCTAGTCGTAGGTCCATGGATGGTACGAAATCCCCCACCCCATACGCCACAACCCGTTAAACCCACCTTCCTCGCTTATCTGGCTGACTAAAACCGTCGCGTCTTCGCCCTCGTTAAACTTCCACGCCTCCGCCGAGCTTCCTTCAGTCAAAACACTGTCGTCCACCCACCTATTTGTCGGGTCATCGACCCTTCGACATCTCTCTCGTAGCACAGCTCCACCCCCTTCGCACCATTCCCTCTGCGTTTTCCGACCGAATAAAGCCATTCAGCCCACCTGAACTCCTATCGGTGGTGGTTTACGACTACCGATGGTGCTGTTTCTCCACGGTTTCCCGAAGATATTGCTCCTGATGGTGGTTTCTTCATGATTTCCCGGTGGTAGTGTTTCTCTACCAATTAATACACACACACACAGATATATATATATATATATATATATATAGGGGAAGGATCAAGAGAAAACCACAAAGTTAGGCGAAAACCAAGAAAACCACTAAAACAATGTGTAATACTATGGGTTACGTATACGTTACCACAATTTTTTTGAATTTTTTTGTTTTCTGTTTACGTATACGTAACACTATGGGTTACGTATACGTAAGCCAATATTTAAATGATTTTTTGGTAAAAACTTGTAATATTACATTTATACTCTTATAAAAAAATAAAAATAAAATAAAATAAAAAATAAATATAACTATATTACTGATTAAAATTGATTTTTTTAGTGGTTTTCTCGGTTTTCGCCTAACTATTGGTTTTCTCTGGAACCCACCCCTATATATATATGTATATATATATATATGTATATATTCATATGTTTATTGATTATTTTTATCAAAGGACATTTTAGTCATTTTAGCAAAACTTAACAGAAAAACTAACGACAGTTAGTCTTAATACACAATATTGTTACAAAATTCAAACATAATACTCATACTTGTAACTTGAAACCCTTAGTACCCATAACTGTTAGCTTTCACAAACCACAAGGACTATCCATGTAATTAACTCTAACTACAAAGATGAAGTTGTAGTCTAACTAATTTATGGATTTATAATCAATATTATTAAGTTATTTTTTTTGTATTTAATCACATAATCGGCATGTGTGTAAAAGATAATTAAGGTAGTCAAATTTATAAAAGACAATTTTGCCCCCTTAAACTAGTAAAAGTTAATGTAAAAAGACAATCACGTCCTTCTCAAAAGTTAATGTAAACTCTTATAATATACTATAAATATATAATTACGTCAATAAGTCCATGTAACAATGTAAAAAGAATAGGTTTTTAGTTTGGTAAGAATTGATCCGTAGTCGTTTTTTATTATCAATTGAAATAATAAGCTATCTTTTAAATATAAACTAGCACGTAATTACCTACGCTTTGCGAAATGTCATTTTCAAATAAAATTTATATAGAAACGTAAATAAAAATAAGGAAGTAACAAGGGTATGTTTGGAATTTAGGAGAATATTACGTTGATATGAAAATAACAGTTAACATGAAAGCTAATTTAAAAACAAATGATCACGAATCATTAATTAAAACAAAATATGCATAAAGTTAATCATAAATATTAAAATAACATAAAAAACTAAAAAAAATTAGACATTAAATATAAGAGTAAAACATAATATTTGTAAAATTAATCATAAAGATTAAAATAAAAAAACCTAAAATATAAAAAAACTCAAAAAAAATAAAAAATAGGTGCTATATAAAACCAAATTAAAAGTAAATGAAAAACCAAAAAGAAAATAAAAAGGTCCAAAAACAATTGAAGAACTCATATAAAAAGGAAAACTTGAAAATTGGAAAAAAGAAAACTTGAAAATCAGAAAGAAGAAAAAACCAACAAAAAAGCCACACATGGCAGCTTCAGAGTGGCTCGAGTTACTGTTTATCACCAAATAGCTTTAATAGGATATATAACGTCTAGAAGTTTGTAAAAATATACATGCTAGAACTCTCGGCTTCTTTGAGTAGATCGTACGCGTAACAAATCGCTTCAGTAATCATTTTATCTTCTTCCGTTGAACCCGACGACGTAGATGACCATTCCATTTTAAATAGGATGAGAAAATATATAGTATAGTGTTATTGGTTGAGAAAATATGAGAATAGATGTGGGTGGTTATTAGTTGAGAAAATGTAAGATTATTGGTTGAGAAAATATGATATATATAGATAAAAATTAAAATAATTAATTTTTTTAACGGCTAGTTTGACTAAAGTCAAACAAATTTCAAGCCCATGCGTCCGTGAGTTGCCCCCCCCCCCCTTTCACGCCATTTTCACGCCTACGGGCCGGTGTTCCTAGGCATGAAAAGCAGATTTGGCTCACGCCCCACCCTTTCACGCTTTTACTACGGATACCCTAATGGGTGAACTTTTTTTTATTTTTAATTCATTTTATTAAGTTTTTTTTAAACAATTGATATTAGTTTTTTAAAACAATTAGTTATCATACGAAATGTCAATCCAAACATGTTACAAAACTACTTACGAGATCAAAAATAGTTTTTTTTTAAAACAACTCCGTTTTCGTTAAAAATTATACCTGGATATTCAGAAAAATAAAATAAACAAGCCCGTGTATTTTGTTTTTTGTTTTTAATAATTACCGAGAATGAGTTATTTGAGAAAAACCAAATTAAATTCTAAACTAAATATCTAATTAAAAAAAAGAAAAAAGAAATTATGTGTTGTATTATTGTGATTGGTGTTAGAAGGATACAAGCTTGCCCATTTGCCGTGAATGTGTTCACGCCACAAGGGCTCACGCCCCGGATCACGCCTACGGGGGCGGTGTTCCACACCGGTGGATTAAAAGTCACCACTTTCACGTCTCCACTACGAACGCTCTTAGCCTATTCTGAATCTATAAACCTAATTTATAATTCATAGCTTCAATTTGCCCACAAAAAATTCCACAAATATAATATTAACTAGTTTTTACCCCCCGCGCTTCGCGGCGGGAGTCTGGTCATTATTGGTTTGGCTCGTTTGCGTGGAATCGCAAACTCGTTATAACGTACGATACCCAAAAACACTCGAAGTTGAATACAACTTTGTCTCCAATAAAATTTAAACCAGAACGTTAACAAAAGAAATTATTAAGAAAACGGCGCATTCCGTTATTTAAAAAAACATAACGAACGAAAGTTATCATAGATAACGTTGTGTGGCCCATTGTTAATAAAATTTAAACAAAAGCATAGACACAACGGTAAAAATAATGTTAATAGAAATGAAACATAAAACTAAATAATAAAAAAAGGGGAAAACAAATTAAAAAAATTACCGGTTCGGTTGGTCGAAAATCATAAGGCGAATCGATAATACCAATATCGACAATAATGTTGTTCGCCCATAATATGTTCAGTTCATCATGGTTCCACAATGGTAACGGCCCTCGATACAGGCAACGATAAAAAAAATCGATTTTGAATACAACTCCGTTTTAAAACAAATTTATGTCAGAACGTTGACAAAAAAAAACAACTGCGCACCCGTATTTTGAAAAAAGTTAACGAACGAAAGTTTATTGAACTTATGTGGCAAATCTATAAAAAAACAGAGTTTTGAGTAAAGAAAAAAAAATTAAAGCCTGTTTTGAACTTTAGTGGCCAGTTTATAAAAAAAAAACTTTTGTAAGAAAAAAAAAAAAAACTACTATTCATCCCCATGAGAGGCGAATCGATAATACCAATATCGACAATGATGTTGTTCGCCCATAATATGTTGGGTTCATCATGGTACCACAACGGTAACGGCACTCGATACAGGCAACGATAAAAAAAATCGATTTTGAATACAACTCCGTTTTAAAAAAAAATTTATGTCAGAACGTTGACAAAAAAAACAACTGCGCACCCGTATTTTGAAAAAAGTTAACGAACGAAAGTTTATTGAACTTATGTGGCAAATCTATAAAAAAACAGAGTTTTGAGTAAAGAAAAAAAAATTAAAGCTTGTTTTGAACTTTAGTGGCCAGTTTATAAAAAAAAAACTTTTGTAAGAAAAATGAAAAAAAAATGAAAAAAAAAATAAAAAAAAACTTTTGTTTTGGCTCGTTTGCGTGGAATCGCAAACTCGTTATAACGTACGATACCCAAAAACACTCGAAGTTGAATACAACTTTGTCTCCAATAAAATTTAAACCAGAACGTTAACAAAAGAAATTATTAAGAAAACGGCGCATTCCGTTATTTAAAAAAACATAACGAACGAAAGTTATCATAGATAACGTTGTGCGGCCCATCGTTAATAAAATTTAAACAAAAGCATAGGCACAACGGTAAAAATAATGTTAATAGAAATGAAACATAAAACTAAATAATAAAAAAGGGGAAAACAAATTAAAAAAATTACCGGTTCGGTTGGTCGAAAACCATAAGGCGAATCGATAATACCAATATCGACAATGATGTTGTTCGCCCATAATATGTTCGGTTCATCATGGTACCACAACGGTAACGGCCCTCGATACAGGCAACGATAAAAAAAATCGATTTTGAATACAACTCCGTTTTAAAACAAATTTATGTCAGAACGTTGACAAAAAAAGCAACTGCGCACCCGTATTTTGAAAAAAGTTAACGAACGAAGGTTTATTGAACTTATGTGGCAAATCTATAAAAAAACAGAGTTTTGAGTAAAGAAAAAAAAATTAAAGCCTGTTTTGAACTTTAGTGGCCAGTTTATAAAAAAAAAACTTTTGTAAGAAAAATTAAAAAAAAAATGAAAAAAATAAAAAACTACTATTCATCCCCATGGGAGGCGAATCGATAATACCAATATCGACAATGATGTTGTTCGCCCATAATATGTTCGGTTCATCATGGTACCACAACGGTAACGGCACTCGATACAGGCAACGATAAAAAAATCGATTTTTAATACATCTCCGTTTTAAAACAAATTTATGTCAGAACGTTGACAAAAAAAACAACTGCGCACCAGTATTTTGAAAAAAGTTAACGAACGAAAGTTTATTGAACTTATGTGGCAAATCTATAAAAAAACAGAGTTTTGAGTAAAGAAAAAAAAATTAAAGCTTGTTTTGAACTTTAGTGACCAGTTTATAAAAAAAAAACTTTTGTAAGAAAAATGAAAAAAAATAAATAAATAAAAATAAAAAAAAAACTTTGTAAGAAAAATAAAAAAAAATAAAAAATAAAAAAAATCACTATTCATCTTAATGAGAAATAAATATATATATAATGTGATATACATTCATTGCATTTCTCCTGACAAGGATGGCTCAAACAAAAATAAGCAAGCAAAGCCTTTGCTAGAGAAAGTTTTAAGATTTAAATTCTTAAATTTATATAATGTAAAATTTTTATATAGATAAACTATTTTTATTATAATAAATTACTATTTCAGTTGTTTTATTTTTTTTTAAATAATCTTATACTTTTATAACAGGTCATCTTTTATTTAGTAAATCCAACTATTCCGTCAAAAGTAATAATTTGATCAATCATAAGTTTAAAATTTATCTTAAGATTTCTATTTAAAAAAAATTGAATCACTTGTGAGAAAAAATAAAAACAAAAGGATTATTTTAACTTAGATTTTTTTAAACACGTTAGTGTTACATGTATATCCTATATGTACACAAATTTTATTATAACTAGGTTAGAAACCTGTAACACAGGTTAAATAAACAAAATATTAAATATTTAGTAACGAAGGTTTAAGAACTACAAATTAAATATTAAATAATAATAAAGATTTAAGAATTAATAAGAAAATATTAAATAGTTACTAAACAAATATTAAATAGTTACTAACGAATAAAAAAATAAGCGGGAAAAATAATTTTAGAGTTAAAGAATTATTACACATGACGCAACCATATACTAATTTATTAGGTATAGATTAAACGTTTTAAAAGAAATTATACATTAAAACTTTTATATATTTAAGTATATAATAAAATATTATTGTTAATAGAAAAAAAATCCAACATAAAGCTACTAAAATTTTGTTAAGATTAATAAAATGAATATTTTATCAGTTAGATTTTATACACAAAAAATTAATGGATTATATATTTACCAAATAATTAATATACAGTTTATTAAGTAATTTACAAAAATAAAAATATCTAATAGTTTGATCTAGTCTAAAATATTAAAATTACCTGTCTTGGAATCTATCGTTCGTTAACTAGTTTATCGTTTGTCAAGTACTACATTTAAATATTTAAAATTTGTATTAATCTATCCTCTCCTCTACATCCGAAGGAACGTGGCTGAGTATTATTTTTTTAGTTTTGCCTTTTTTTTATAAAACAATATTGTCATTCATAATTGTGTTTTGGTACTAATAAACAAACATTAATTAAGTTATTTTTGGAGAAAACTTGGTTTATCGTAACTACTTAAAAAAATATTCTTTTGATAATTTTATTATTAAATATAATTATTTAAATATTATCGAAGGATAACACCCCAAAATGATGCGGATCGAAGCAGTCAAGGACCATGGCTCGGTACCATTACTGATACTCCGCCACATGACCAAATTCTATCAATGGTAAATTACTATCCCATCTACCTCCAAATTCAATTGCACAAGCCCTCAACATATCTTTTAAAATTTGGATTGTTCTTTCACTTTGTCCATCAGTCTGAGGGTGATATGCTGTACTCATATTGATTCGAGTTCCCAACTCTTTCTGGAAACTAGTCTAGAATCTAGATGCGAACCGACTATCTCTACCAGAGATAATAGATAGCGGTATACCACGGCGGCTCACAATCTCATTGATATAGGGTCGAGCTATCTTATCCATTGAATAATTCTCACTGATAGGGATAAAGTGTGCCGATTTGATTAGTCTATCAACCACAGCCTAAATAGCATCATGCCCTTTCTGAGTTCTCGGCAGTTTTGTGACAAAGTCCATAGTAATTCTATCCCATTTCCACATAGGTATCTCCAACTGTTGTAGTTGACCTGCAGGTTTCTGATGTTCAATCTTGACTTGGAGACAAGTCAAACATTTTTCTATGTATTGAGCTATAGATCTCTTCATGTCCGGCCACCAATAATGAGTCTTCAAATCCTTGTACATTTTATCGGCTCCAGGGTGTATAGAGTATTTGGATTTGTGAGATTCATCCATCACTTTTGTTTGGATTTATCCAAATTCTATTTCCAAATCGTAGGATTCCATTATCACCTTTGGTCAGTAACTTCTCTTTACCAACCATGCGCTCATTCTTGATGTTATATTCTTGCAATGCTTGGGTTTGAATTTCCTTGATTTGATCCTTCCAGTCTATCTTGATTTCTAATCTTAGAGCTCTTATCTTAATTGGTTTGATTTTCTACTTCCGACTTAATGCATCTGTTACGACATTAGGCTTCCCAGGATGGTATTTGATCTCACAATCATAATCATTAATGAGTTCCATCCATCTTCTCTGTCTCATATTCAATTCATTCTAATTGAATATATGTTGGAGACTTTTATGGTCTGTATATATCACACACTTAGTACCATATAGATAGTGTCTCCAAATCTTTAGAGCAAACATTATGGCACCAAGTTCGAGATCGTGTGTGGTATAGTTCTTTTCATGAACCTTAAGTTGTCGCGATGCATAGACTATTACCTTTTCTCGCTGCATCAACACACAACCTAGACTAATACGGGAAGCATCACAATAGATGATGAAGTCATCATTCCCTTCGGGTAATGCTAAGATTGGTGCAGAGCTAAGTTTCTGTTTAAGGGTATTAAATGCCTCTTCTTGCTACTGATTCCATTCAAATTTCATAGATTTTTTAGTTAAGCTAGTTAATGGAGTAGCGAACTTGGAGAAGTCTTGTATGAACCTTCTGTAGTATTGTAAGGCCCCAAACCCGGGATGCCTCACTTGTTGGATTTACTCATAAACATAGTCATAATCACTGTGCTTAAATTTAAAACATTCGAATTCATTCATTACATAACGTAACATGACATAACATAACAGCAGAAGTCTTTTAAAATTAAGTACATAACATTTGTCTTAACATATATAAATGTAGGATGTCAGTCTTGTGCCGGGTAACCTTCACGCCTTCGCACGACCCTTCCTTTCTGTACCTGAAATGTATACTAAAATTCAGCTAACGCTGGTGAGTTCTAGTTTAAAACTATTAAGTATGGTCATTCTTTTCTTTATAAGTATACATAATTATATACATACATTTCTACAAATACGTATTCATAGCTTTTACTTTTCTTTCTTCATTCTTATGTGATTACATAGATATGTATTCACATTTTCTTTCCTTAACATTCATTGGTCATACATATAAGGGTGATCAACCCAACTTACGGTACGTATATCACAAAGACATACGCCCTTGAGCTACCGTCGTAGCCCTTTACTCGTCCGGTCCTAGAAACCGTCCGCCTTAACTTTGGTCCGGCCAACCTTCGGTCGTCCATCTTACCCGTTCTACCGTCGTAGTCCGTCATATTCGCCCGTCTGCCCTAAGGCATCCGTTTCCCACGCGAACTATTGTTTATGCAACCGTTATACTATTTTAGCATTTACTTCGACCGCCCTTTTATGCTTTTTGTACGTCCTAGCTTGCGAAGGACGTATCTTTCCCGGTTACAAAATAGTCACGTGGTCGTCCGTCTATAGAAGTAGCCGTTAGCTTCGTTTCCGTCCATAACGTATTCATACATTCGTAACATGCAATATAAATAATTATAAAGCAAGATTTCGTTTATTTACGTTATGCCGTTCTTTCCTTCATTCTTTGTAAACATACGTTTCATTCTTTGTTCATAATTCATTCTCTTATATATATATATATATATATAATATATATTAATACATCACGTATGATCACATTAGCATTCATATTATTTATTCATTTAGTGTATACTTTTCAGCCCCAAAACATTTAATAAGGTTTGCACATAACATAGAAGGGGGCACATAGAACTCACCTGATAAGCTTCTCTAGATTGTCCTAAACAAAGGTCCAACAACGTCACTTTCGATCTAGATTAGGTAGTTAAATACACATTAGACCCAACCCCGACTCTAATGGTTAAATCATTCTAAACTTACTGACTTTATTTAACCAGCCTGCTGCCAGCGCACTTGCTAAGTGCGCAGGACCATACTCATGCGCACTTGACAAGTGCGCAGAGAATACTTCTTGCGCACTTGGTAAGTACGTAGGATCTTCCTCCTGCGTACTTGGTAAGTATGCAGGAAGTCCTTCTTGCGCACTTGGTAAGTACGCAATACCTGGTTCCTGGACCAAAAATCCGAAATTCTTGCATGCTAACCCGATCATGCCAATCTTACAATTTTCTTTGATCAAAACGTGCGGTTTTCATTCTAGATGCTAGTTCTAGGCTTATTATCAGGTTTCATCCATAAAAACGTCTCCTATTTAGCTAAAACCCGAGAAACCCAAAAACAAACAAAAACTCAGATTATGGTTGAATCGTTACCTGGATTGGAACTCTGATTCGGAGGTTTTGCTCACGAGCTCAGCTGTAACGTGCTCCTTCAATCTCGTGTCGATCTGTCGACTTTCTCTCTCTAGAACCGAGCTCTCCTTTCTCTCTCTAGGATGGTGAAATGAAGGTGAAGTGGAGAAAGTGGGCTGCCTTGCCCCTTATATACCTGGGCTTCCATCGGCCCGTTGGAGCCGAGCCCAAGCCCATCCGTTCTTATTTCGTTTTATGACGTTAAATCTCTATCGTATTATTATTATTTACTTATTTACTATTTTTAGGATGTTACAAGTATCCAGCTAGACCAAGAAAGCTTCGAACCTCAGTTAGTGTTTTTGGAGTTTCCCACTTCATGATTGCTTCAATTGTAACGAACCAAAATATAATATTATTGCCTAAATAATATTAAGGGATGAAACTCGGTTAAATAAATGATAGTTGGAGGTTTATTGTAAAACAAGGGGTTTTAACTTGTTTTTATGCAAGGAGTCAATAATGGAAGTTCAAGGGGCTGTGTGTAACATTTTATAAAAAAATGTGTGTCTTTTATGGGGAGGGGGAAACCATGACACACACACTCTTATGTGTGTGTTTATGGCATGATAAAAAAATAAAATGAGAGGGGGGTTGATCAAGAACTCAAGAAATCTGGAAATCCAAGGTGCAATCTGTTGGAATTAAAAGTGTTTATAATCTCTCAAAGCATAAAGTAAGTGTCATCTTCTTCTTTGAACCTCCATGATTAGAGTTCTTGGTGTTCTTGAGTAGAAAACACAAATGGGTCAAATTGGTGGTATGATTTGTATTGAATCTTGTCTAAAATCTTTAATCTAGTGTTAATGAAGTTGGAGAATCATGATTTACACGATTTAAACATCCAATTGGATGAATTCAAAAATAGGGTTCTTGAGCTCAAATTAGGGGTTTTTGATTTGGATATGTTTGAATGTTGAATTGAGGCTGGGTAAGTGTCTATGGAGTTATTAGACACATAATTAACCATAAAGCCCCAATTTTTATAATATTTTGGTGATTTAAGAAATTGGGAGTTTGGGTGAATTTGGGTAGAACACAAACGGGTCAAATGAGTGAATGATTGTGTATGGAGGTTAAAACTTGTTTAAGGTGTAATTAATCAAGTTTAGAATGGATGTAATCCATAAGGTCTAAGGTGGGTGTTAGACCTCAATTAGTGAATGGTGAAATTGGTGAATTTGGGAGTTTGACTTTAATGGGTCAAACGGGTCAAATGGGTTGAATGGTTGTTTTTGGGTATTGGATGTTTGGTTAAGGTTGTGTTAACCAAACTAAGTTGGGGTATGATATTTATATCATAGGTGTGTCATGAATCTCAATTTAGTGAATGATTTGAGATTGTACGATTTATAAATGCAAGTTGATTTCTAGGTGATCAAGGCGTTAAAGGAGCTAGCTTGAAGACCAAGTGGAATCGTCTCTAGCTAAAGGTAAGTGCTTTGCACTTACTTAGTAATGATAGGTGGTGGTAGTTACACATATTTGATTTACATGTTGGTTGATATCTTATATGTGTTTAATTGTATGTTGAAAATGAAGGAAATTGCATATGGTGAAAATATGCAAGGGTGGATGCGTGGTGTTTGAGGTCTAAGAACCTCGCCTTATTGTTTGATGAATTAATTTAATAAACTTATATGGTGTATTGGTGTAAAATTTGGCTTGTGTGGTAAAAGTCAAACTTGTATGCATAATGTAGTTTGAAATTGGTGTAGTTGACTATGTGGTATATAGTCAAACTAAAATGTAGAATAGGATAAATTGGTAGTTGACTATGTGGTATATAGTTAAACTAAAAAGTAGAATGTGGTATTTTGGTGTAATTGACTTATGTGGCGTATAGTCAAACTAGATGTGGTATATTGGTGTAATTTGACTAATATGTGGTAAGAGTCAAAGTAAAATGCAATTAGTGGAATTGAGGTCATGAACCCACTTATGTCAATGTAGCTTAAAGTCTTTGCACTTCACTAGTGTCGTTGTTGCTTGAAGTCTAAGAACCTCACACGAAAGTAATTTGAGGTTATGAACTTCACAAGGTTGTGTTGTAGCGTTTGAGGTCTTTAGAACCTCATATAGAGGAGTATGAAGTCTAAGAACCTCACATGGTAGATATTTGAGGTCATGAACTTCATAAGTCGTTTTGTGGTATTTGAAGTCTAAGGACCTCACACGGAAGTTAATTGAGGTCATGAACTTCACATAGTCGTTTGTGGTGTTTTGAGGTCTTTGGAACCTCACAAGGAAGTATGGTAGGGTTGTTAGGTGTTTAAAACATTCATGAAATGTTGTTGGTTGCTTAAAACGACTGGGGGTCGAGTCGGGATGGTCGAAAAGGTTAAAAATTTGCAAAACAATTTGGTTGATTTTGGACCGGAGTAATTTACGCCGCCCCAGAGTATTTTACGCCCAAAGTGGCCTGTTTACGGCCCTATTTACGCCCAAAGTGAAAAATTGTCGTATGGGGTTGGTTGTTGTTGTAAGAGCTTGGGGGGCCAATCTGGGGGTTGTATATCATTACTAATAGTTTATTTGTAGTGTATTCTTGTAGGTAAAGCTCCGGTTTGAAGTCTCGGGTCATGCTTCGTGTTGGATGGATTCTCATTTGCTTTGGTGGACGTTAAAGGTTGGAGTTAGAACTCCGGATGGGAGTCTTTAAACTTGTTTTAAGTTGTCTATTTGATGCTAAAACTTGTTGTTATTTTTAAGTTGTAAGATGGTTGTTTTGAAACAAAATCACATCGTTGTCGTTTTGTTGTTTTTAAATGGAGTTGTTTGTCAAGAGTGTTCAATGGGACCTACTTCCGCGTGTTTTTTTAAATTAAAATTTGGTTGAAAATTTTAGGGTGTTATATCAATCTTGGCTGGATCCACTTGGATTCCATGATGATTTATGACATGCCCTAAGAATTGTACATCTTGTTTTCAAAACTCGTATTTGGAAAACTTAACGTACAATTTCTCTTTTTTAAGAGTTTCCAGGATTATCTGAAGATGTTTGGCATGTTCCTCCTGAGTTTAGGAATATATAAGGATATCATCTATGAACACAATAACGAATTTGTCAAGGAATGGTTTACAGACTCGGTTCATTAGGTCCATAAATGTTGCGGGGGCATTTGTTAGACCAAATGACATAATCAAAAATTCGTAGTGTCCATATCGGGTTCTAAAGGCAGTCTTAGGTACATCTTCTTCCTATACCTTCAATTGGTGATATCCAGATCTAAGATGAATCTTCGAGAAGTATTTAGCTCCTTGCAACTGATCGAACACATCATCTATTCTTGGCAATGGATATTTGTTTTTCACAATGAGCTTGTTCAATTCTTGATAATCTATGCACATCCGCATACTTCCATCTTTCTTCTTTACAAACAGTACCGGTGCTCCCCAAGGCGAAGTACTTGGACGTATGAAACCTCTATCTAATAGTTCTTGAATCTGCTTCATCAATTCCTTCAATTAAGAAGGTGCTAGACGATATAGTGCTCTAGCTACGGGTTTGGCTCTAGGAATAAGCTCGATTCAGAATTCGATTTGTCTTTCTGGTGGAAGGCCAGGTAATTCTTTCGGAAATACATCCGGGTGATCACGTACTACAGGAATGTCCGCAATTTGCCGTTCGGGTTTAGAATCTAAAGCATAAACTATGAATACACTATATCCTGTATTTACACATTTCTTAGCTTTAGCTATAGAAATAGTTTCAATCTTATTCTTATCACTATCGCATTATATCAATATAGAATCTCCATTAGGCCATCGATCTGAGCATGGCATTGGTTTAACCAATCCATTCCAATGATAACATCGCACTTGCTCATACTCATTAGCATTAATTCAATCACTGAATTTTCGTTACCCAGAGTCAACTTGCAATTCGCATACGATTTGGTGCCGTCTCAACTACGTAAGCACGCTTGAGTGGGGTAGGTTTTATGCCTAAATGCAAACTAAAGGCATCTGAAACAAAACTTCTATTCGCTTCCGTATCAAACGGGATTTTAGCATACACTGCGTCAAAAATGGCCTACGACCACACAAAAAATGTGTGACCGTAGGCCTTTCGCCACACTTTTTTTCCAGCTCAAGTGTGACCAATGCTCGAGTCATCGTAGGTATCATACGGCCACACACGATTTTTAGTGGCCGTAGCAGCTTAAAAGTGTGGCTAAAGGGTATCAACATTTCTTGCTGAAATCAAGCATTCCCTCCATTAAGTGTGGCTAAAGGGTAACAACAGCCACATGATTTTACTTTAAGTGTGGCTAACGGGTCGCAACGGCCACATGAATTTACTAAAAAGTTTGTTTTAGCCACACTTATTTAATAAAACCGTGGAAAAAGGGTTGTTGTGATCAAGCATTTTGTCCAAATAAGTGTGGCTAAATGGTAACAATGGCCACATGAATTTACTGTAAGTATGGCCATTTATATTATATAGTCACATGAATTTATTGTAAGAGTGACTAAAATCTTTTACTTGACACACAAAAAATTATTGTAATTTTAAGTGTGGCTATTGCCTAACCTTTGGTCACACATAATTGTTTTTTCCCATGACGTTTGCTATCATTCAGTCACACTCACAAAAAATAAAGTGACTATGGTGTGGCTAATGGTTATTTATAGCCACACGAAAGTTTGTAATTATAAGTGTGACTATTGTCTAACCTGTGGTCACACATAATTTTTTCCCCATGTCGTTTGGTATCATTCTGCCACATAAGCAAAAACACAAAGTTACTTTGGTGTGGCTAATGGCCATTTATAGCCACATGAAATTTTGTAATTTTAAGTGTGGCTATTGTCTTACCTTTGGTCACACATGTAGTTTTTTTCTCACGACATTTGCTATCATTCCGTCACACAAACATAAAACAAAGTAACTATGGTGTAGCTAATGGTTATTTATAGCCACATGAAATTTTGTAATTTTAAGTGTTGCTATTGTCTAACATTTGATCACATATATTTACTGTGGTTCTATTTGGCCATTTTTGTGTAATTAGCCATTTTATTTTCATTTTTTGAGTAAAATAATTAAAAACAACAGTAAACATGCATGAGAAAACCTAAAAACTAAATTACATTAAGAATAATAAATCAAAATGTTTACATAAGTTTTTAACCTAAATACTAAAACTATTTCTTGGCTGCTGGTCTCCTTCTTCTTGCTCTTTCGGTATTTTGGCCAATTCTACTGGTAAAAATGCTGCCACGTTTATAACTTGATTAAAAGATGCTCTATAGCAATCATCTAGGTACTGCTTGCTCATCCTAAACACATGTTTTGTTAAACATTGAGAAACTATCCCGAGAACAGTCTCACAGGTCACCTGAACAGATAAGTCAAAAGTCAATGAACATGTATTTTTATGCATAAAAATATATTATTACAAATTATATAATATGTCACTGAATTGACACAGATTTATACAAAAGATTGAAGTATACTGATAATAAGCAAATCCAGTGTGTCAAAATTTAATACCATAAAGAGAGCCATTGTTGTCTGGCAGAATGACAATAAGCAAATCAATTTCCAAACTGTTGGACTTGAGGTTAGTCATGGCATCATGAAAATGAGCTCTATTTGCATGCCATTGAATTGTTGTCCATAAAATTAACCTACAATTCAATTAATTAGGTTATGAAAAATGATAATAGGAATGGAAATGTAAAATACTTTTGATGTGGTAGCACTAGACACCATTTTAGCCTGGATAAAGGTTCACTGTCGATCTGCAAAAATAAATGTCAAAAGAATATGCAGTGAGATGTTTTTTAACAAAGTAAATATGTATTATAGTAAATTGTTGGATCCTGAAAAGAACTGTTGATTCTGATTGCCAAAATTCCAGTCGTTGACCAGCACTTAACAAAAGAATAAGACTTTGACTCTACAAAGTGCAAACTGGTGATTTCCTCCAAGCATAGAACATCTGACTACAACTGCTGGTTACAAGAACTACTGTTGATGTTGTTCACCAGCAGTTCCCCCAAAACCAGCAGTTGTGTCCATTCCAGCTGTTTACTAACTGCTAAGAAACAGCCTACTTAGATGTCACTATCTGGGTGATGTCACCGGTAGTTCTCATTAATGTATAGATATAATCAAGTTTGTTAGACTAATTAGATGTCACTATGAGTTATCAGCTTTAACTTTCAAAACACTTATCATGTCTAATGACAATTTTACCTTTCAGCCTTATATCACCACTCCAACTCTATTAATTAACTAAGTTTGATAATTATTTGACTTTAACATAATTTCCAACAATTTTAAGAAAAACTTACTAATTTATCTTAAATGACTTTGACATCAGCATTCTTGTATTCTCCCTTTTTGTCTTCCCTTGCTTTCCTCCACATTAAAATCATTTGCTGTACCTCGTAATATATACAACAGAAAGAAGTAGACACACACACACACATCAGACATACAACCAAAAAATCATTATACACAAAGAAAAACACACATGAATTAGAGAATGAAGTTACCAGTTTATCTCTTAGATAAGTATATCCTCCTCGTCCCAGGTGATGATCACAAATGTACTTTGATCGCACTACTTTTCTTGTTTGCTCCACTATTGGACACATACCGCACTCTTTTCTTCTAAAACTTCAAAGAAGGTGACCAAACAGATTCATTCCAGCTCGTATATGGCATGCAATATATAATAGAGATTGTTAGTATTAGAGATTGGAAACACACACACACACACACACACATATATATATATATATATATTATGTTATTATAGCTAGGTGTGATGCTTATTGTATTGAGTTACTTACTATTGAGATGATATGATATATATCATCTAAAATTATTTTATGTATCTTTCTTAGCCTAACATCTAAACATGCTTATTGTATTGAGTTACTCTTTGTCTCTTGGTTTATGTATCTTTCTTCCACCCCTAACAAGCTTTTATTTGTTTTGGTATTATGTTTAATTAGCCTAACATCTAATCATACATTTGGGGAAACCAAGTGAGTAAATTGTAAATTCACTAATTTGATTAAAAAAACAAGACAATTTACTATCTTAATGCAGTGAATAGATGACATATGAAGTTCTATAATAACAATCCAACCACAAAAAATTGTCACTAATTTGGTTATGAATTAACTTGTCCATTTTATGTTTATATTCTTTTTTCTATAAACAATGCCTTCTCTATCTATATGCAAGTCAAGATTCTGAAATTTACAAGTCTAAAGATAGTATTTTTAATCTATTTTTAGTGTAATAATATTTTTTTTATATCTCCTGGTCTCTAAGCTCAATCAGAAAGCAATAATTATTTATAAAATGGACAAAAAGAGCTTGTAGGTCAATCGACCAGATATCACAATCATGGCACATTCTATGTCCTCGTAATCTTTTATAAATCCCAATTTTTGTACAAATAAATAGATATCTATCTTTATAAGATATACTATGTTTCTTCCTACATATATACCCTTAGTGGTCCACAATAGGATTAAGGGGGACCACATTAACTTAAGTTTAAGTTACCAAACTGTAAAAATGCTTTTATAATTGAAAGAAATAGATTCATGCTATAAACATGAATCCGACAAGAAAAAATGCTTATTGTGTTAACTTAATATATATTGAGATTATATGAGATGTTGACTCATACCTGATTACCGTGAGTTTCCCAAGAACTCCTTGCCGAAGTTTGTGTTTTCTTCCACCGGAGTTCGTTTAGGTTAGGGTTATGATTTGAAATCGAGTGGATTTGGGTTAGGGTTTTGGCGAAAAGTAAAGCTCGAGTGCTGTATAAGAGGACGGAGGAGGAAGTTGTGAGGGTTAGGTCACAAGTTTTGGTACTAATTAACAAAATGAATTCTCAATATTTTAGCGCTGTTTTTTTTTAAGATCCCGCCATGTGATTTTTGGGGAATTTTGAAACCTAATTCACTTTATGGGTTTAAAAGAGGGAGAAGATGTGTGTGAAGGAAGACACGTGTATTGAAAATGTGTGTGAAGTAGGTCTTCTTTTTTGCACGTGTATTGAAAGTTGGCATGCTTTACATATTGTACACCATGCTTAATATAGGGTAATAATTTACGGATTCTATAATATATTTGAAAAAACAAAAACTAATTAAACTATACGGAATTTTTATAAAATTAACTTTATAATAAACCTACTTAAAACATTACATAAATAAAAAAAATTTCCGAACCTTAGTCGGTTTTGTACCCTCAGCCTAACTTCAGACTTGTGTCGGAGGGAGGTTTGCCACAGGAGAACGGTTTGATAGTGGAGGACGACGGTTTGGCACTCTATGAGGGTTTGAAGTGAAATTCCTTTGAGCATCACCAATTCATTGTCCGTCGTTGGGTTGTTGAATAAAGGTATAATCATACAAAATTGTTCAACTCCTCGTCCATTAAATTAGTTTGAGCATCGACTATATAGTTTTCCCATGGAGAGGGGTCGCACTAGTTGCGGGTTATCGGTTATGAGTAATGGGTGACATGGGTTATGGTATTGCAAGGCTTTTCACTTCAAGGGTTATAATGCTATAACCCATATCACCCATGGCCCATGGCCTATTTAACCCACAAGCCTTATAGGAATCACAAATGGTCGTGGGTTATTGGTTGCGAGTCATGGGTGACAAGTGTTATGGCATCACATCGCTTGTTGTGTCATGGGTTATAATGCCATAAGGCCCATAACCCATATCACCCATGACTCATGGCTTATTTGACCCATAAGCCTTATATGGTCACACTGGTTGTGGGTTATTGGTTGTGAGTCAAGGGGTGACATGGGTTATGAGCCTTACAAGGCTTATGAGCCATCATGATCATCATATGGTTTATAATCATTATCACCATCATCAACATCAGTTGTCATGGGTTATAATTCCATATGCCCATATATAACCCATGTCACTAATGACCCAGGTCCCATTTGACCCATAAACCTTATAGGGGTGACACTGGTTTTCTGTTATTGGTTGTGAGACATGGTTGGCATGGGTTATCAGCCTTACAAGGCTTATGAGCCATCATGATCATCATGTGATTTATAATCATTACACCATCAACAACATCAGTTGTCATGGGTTATAATGCCATAAGGCCCATATATAACCCATATCACCCATGACCCGTGGCCCATTTGACCCATAAGCCTTATATGGGTGACACTGGTTGTGGGTTATTGGTTGTGAGACATGGGTGGCATGGGTTATGAGCCTTACAAGGCTTATGAGCTATCATGATCATCATATGGTTTATCATTATCATTATCATCAACATCAGTATCATCATCATCATCAACATCAGCATCAACATCATTATAATCATCATCTCGACAATATCATTATATCATAACCATCATCATCATCAACATCATGACCATCATCACGATCATCATCATCATACGGGTTATCATCATAATCATCATGCATGCATATATCATGGGTTGTCATTGCATCATCATATATATGGGTTATATATCAACACCATCATCACATATATGGGTTATGCCCGATCATCATCATATGGGTTATCATCATCATCATCAACATCATCATCATACATGTTATCAACATCGATCATATGGGTTATCATCGTCATCATCATCATCAACAACTATAGGCATGATCTCTAAATTGTTTATTTAATTAATTATAAATCGTACATTTTAAGTTTTTTAATTTATATATTTTTTTAAACTAAAGGTTGGTATGATCCCTAAATTTTTTATTTAATTACAAATTGAAAATTAAAATATTTTAATATTTTTTTTAAACTATAGGTATGATCTCTAAATTATTTTTTTAAACTATTTTTATGTGTGTTGTATGTTAAGTGGGTTTATGTATGGTTTTGTAAACCTCATCACAATTAATTCTGATAAACTCTTCTCTGATTCTCTCCCGTAACGTCTTCCTGTCTTCCAAGCTAATCCGTTTGTGTTCGATAGGATGTAACATATATGTGTATTATTGATCATCATAATGAGATGTCGTTGCTCTAGCTAGGTTAGGTGCGATGTTCGTTGCTTGTTTTCAACTGATTTCTTTTGGTTTTTCTGTTCGATTTCTTTAATTTAGGGGCTTTGGCGGGTTTGTGTCGATGGTTTACTTTTGTTATGATCTTAATGTATATCAACCGAATGGGGTGGGGGTGGGGGGGGGTAAGAGCGGAGTCCATAACCAAGAGGTTGTGGGTTCAAACCTCACCCAAGACAAAAAAAAAATGTGTCGTTGATGAGAGTGATCTACTTGTTGCAAATAACAATACTACTGTTGTCGATCGTACGATAGGCAGCCATGAGTGTAATTAAGCATATGCAGATTTATATAATTTTGTTGGAAATATTACTACTTTGGTTAATTTCCTTTTCCGGTATACTAATCTAGTTGTAATTTTGTTGGCTTATGATTGTGGAAAGTAAAGAAATGAAGAGTGAGCAGGATCCACCCACCCAGTATGTCCTAGAGAAGGGGAAAGCACCCATGGTGGAGAAGAGGAAAAGATGTAGACCCAGAAAGTATCCACCTACCCAGTACGTCCTAGAGAAGGGGAAAGCACCCATGGTGGAGAAGAGGAAAAGAGGTAGACCCAGAAAGTATCCACCCACCCAATACGTCCTAGAGAAGGGGAAGCACCCATGGTGGAGAAGAGGAAAAGAGGTAGACCCACCAAGTATCCACCCAGTACGTCCTAGAGAAGGGGAAAGCAAGAGGGAGACCAAGAAAGAATTTGAAACATGATGGTTTCGGTATTTATACAGATTTTGTTTTTTATTTTAAAGTATAGGTTCGTATCTTTCTTTGTTTCGGATATACTCTGCTAGTGTGCTTATTGCTATAGGTTTTGAATGCAATATGTACATTTCTTTTAACGTATGCCCGTTCACATGTCTTTCTTTATTTACCGTAGATTTTCCGTTCTGTGCTAATCCAGGCTTCTTGTTGATTATCACAAATTCAATTTCATCTTTTCAAGTAATAATGTCAACAGGTTTTCTTATTTGAAGTATGTAGCTATATATATACACATTAATTGCAACCTCTTCAACCCTCCAGGTCTTTCCTTTTTGTTACGAGCACCTTCATCTGAACAACTACTTTTCGGTGGGTCCAATCATTGTAACCAATGGTTGGTGTACATCATGGGAGCTGGAGATCCAAAAGAAAAGTCACTTCTTCTCCTTTACTAGTGGATGGTAGAAGATGTCACACCCCGACCGATGGCGGAATCATTGGGGCGGGACATGTAAGACTGTTCATAGCACATGGTTGACTAAATTGAAATATATTAAAGTCAAATTTGTATTACAATAAATCCAAGTACAAGATCAAATTCAAACAAGAAACATAAACAATTCATAAAATCTTGATTTATTTTGCTAAGTCCAAATCCTATGTTGAACACGTCTTGAATCAATCTCACATATTGGGGCCTGAAACATGAATAAAATAAAGTCAACTAAAAAGTTGGTGAGTATAACACAGTTGTATATAGATAGCATATAGTTGAAAACAAATCCTTTACATGACATGATAAATAAGGCGTTTATGGGGAGTAACTATTGTGTAACCAAATGTACAATCAAACCTTGTAACTAGCATGCAAAACAAATGTGTTGTCGGTTTCAATCACCGCGTACCATGGGTGGGTTTGTCAGACTCAATAGATCCATCATTGAAAACCGTCGGCTTGTATAGTTAATGATTGCACATAAGAGCATACAAAGGTTAAACACACCTAGCACTCGGGCACAAAGCTCAAATTTTTGCACACATGTATGTAAATAGGATTTTTGCACTTGTGTTGTTTGTGTAAATGTAATTGTGTAATGTGTAATGAGAATAGAGTTCATGTTCCACCCCAAAAGTGTAAAAGAGTAAAAAAGGGGTTGTGAATACTCACTTGGTATGGAAGTGAAGCTAACAAGGAATATAGATAGCAAAAAGATCCTTGAAAAGCACACTTTAACCTAAATAGTAATATGCATTGAATCACATAGATGTATAAAGTTTAAAAATGAAAGTTGGATTTGTATATAAAACCATTGGTTTGTATTTAAAAAGGATTGAATAAAATATATAAAGTTTGAGGTAAAATATGTTTGAAACAATTTAATTAGGTTTGAATTAAATAAATAAGTGTATAACTATAGTTTATGAAATAATGTCAATATTAATTGTAATTAAGTATAAATAAATAAAACGATTTTGATTTAAAATGTAAAGTAAATAAGTCATCATTATTTATAAATTTTGTAACTTAATTATTTAAAATATCATTTAAGTGTAAGATGATAAATATAAATTTAATTTTTATAAACTTTTCAATAAATTACATTTATGCCAAGATTAAACTTTTAATCTATTTTTAAATACAGAAAACATATTTTTATAAAATCTGAAACATTTACTGATTAAAATATAAAAATTATAATTCTGCTAAAAATTCTGAGTCTAGCACGACTGTGCCTCGGAAGGGCACGATCGTGCTCAAGCCACGGGCGCGACCGCGCTAGTCGGGGCGCGACCGGGTTGATCAATCAGGAGCACAATCTAGACAAGTCATCAGGCACGACCGTGCCTTAGCCCGGCACGGTCGCGTCTATGATTTTTAGACACAACAGAGACTAGCCCAAAGGGCATGACAAGGTCTGGACGGATGACACGACCGCGCTGCTAGTCGACACGACCGCGCTAAACGAGGCACGACCGCGCTAGATGATTAGCGCGACCGTGTCTATTCCAAATCAGACACGAATCGAGAGTTTCTTGTATTTTGAACACAGGAATTGTTAGGGCTTTTGATTAATGGGTTATTAAGAGTCTTTTCATATAACTTAATTGTATGGAAATCGAGTTTAAGCATGGGTTCGATTAAATCATTTTTATTAAAATATGATTTCTGATTCTGGTCGATTTCTATTGTGGGAGCCCAAATTGGATGAGGGCTTTTGATAATGATACTGAAATGAATGAGAAGACGATTATATTTACCCTGAAACGAAACGAATTTATAGAGAACGGTTGGAAGGAAGCTCCGGCGACGACGACTCGAGTTCCGACGATCTTTACTGCAACTCCGGTCAATCCAGACAGTCCGGAAGCTTCAGAGATGGTTTGATATCGCGATTCTGTTACTGAGTTGGGAGAATTTGGGTCGAAAAGCTTTGAGAGAGTTTCTTTCTTGAAATTTGCTTGAGAGAGTTTTCTTGCAAAAGAATACTGAGGCGTTTGGGATTTGAAAAGTGGTAATACAATTGTTAAGGGGAAAAGAAACGTATAACGGTTTCGGATTCGAACGATCGGGTGATTAATCTGCATTTACGTTTTTCTGTTACGCAGGCGCGACCGTGCCAAGGAGAGGCGCGACCGTGCCTAGGCACCGGGCGCGATCGTTCCAGAGCAGGTCGCGCGACCGTGCCAAAGCACTTGGCGCGACCGTGCTAGAACGAAGCACGACCGTGCTAACTAGGGTTTCTTGATGTTTTTCAATTTTAGTCCTTGACTTTTCAGGTTTGATAAGTTTGTACCAAATAGTTTCTTGTATAGCGTTTAAATGTAAATAATCGAGTAAAACTTGCGAATTTGTATAGGATCATTGCATTAAATTTTACGACGAGAAAATAATGAGGCATTGCACGAGTATTGAAATTGCATTACATTGAACTGAAATAGGCATACTAAAATCCGAAATGTTATAGAAGATGGCAAAAGACCTTGGTGTAGATGTGGGATGGGCTATGCTGTTCAACTTGGTTGATACTCATGCGTTCTACATTGAGGTTCACAATGCAAGCGGTAAATCCTAAATTTTTTATGCAGAAGAAAGTGAGTAAGATGATGCTGATGAAGATGGTGATGATGGGGATGATGATGCCGAGGAAGATGGTGATGGTGATGGTGATGGTGATGATGATGATGATGATGAATATGAATATGATGTTGATGTTGATAATGATGATGATCATGATGAGGGCAAGGTTTCATTTGTTGACCGCCTTGCGCTAAAACTTGTAAGTATTAGGCTTAGATAGTTTATGCAATTTGTAATTGTAAGTTTCCAATACCTATTTATTACTGTTAGTTATGGTCATTTTTGAAATTGTTATCTCTTGATTTTTAGGTAGCAATTTTCAGAGGATTTTGCAGAGAAGGCTGTTTGGATTCATTGGAAGAGATGCAGGTCAGAATCTCTCCTATTTCCACAACAAGGACGTTGAAGGTGAAGGTGGAGCATGTAGAAGGCCGGAGTAGGTATAGTCTGCAGGGGTGGGCCCGTGTTGGTGTGTTTTGGTCCAGTTTGTATTCGGCACTATGCACAAATTACAAATTCACATTTGTAAAGAAAAAGAATATATTGTTTGTTACAAGCGAAGGATCAAACTATGTTTTGCGCAGTAAAATTTGACACGTTATAATTTTGTTATGTTACTGTTTTGCGCACTAAAATTTTTTATTGTTAAATTGTTTTGTTTGTTATGTTATTGTTATTGTTGAATGGTTCAAAAACCAAGCATAAAAATGTAAAGGCACATGAGATTGGGATAGCATGGTGCAGATAATATTGTTGATGGACCGGATGTAAAATAAAACAGCTGTTATTTCAAACAACTGCTCTTTCTTTAAAAACTTATAAAAATTTCAAATTGGTGGATGTAAAAACATTAACCAGAAATTGTGTTTCATCCAGCTTTTTAACCCTAGATTTCGGGCTATTCAAAAACTATATTAAACCCCATTCATATCATTCTAAACCTTTTCTCACACTTGACTGAAGTTTAAAATTCCTTCAATTCTTCTCTTACTTACTCGCGATCATGGCCATTCAAACTACTCACAACCTGCGTCCATATCTCACAAAATCGAAGGATCATCCACAATATCACCAAATGATCGATTTGATAACCGATTCCCCTTATCACAAAGCTCCTACAGTTAACCCACCTATCTATTTGACTATTCTTGAAGAGTTTTGAAAAAATGACAGGGTTATCAAAGACGAAAAACACAACATCATTTTGATTATGTCAGACATTGGTTCAAAACCAATTACAATAACTATTGAGACCCTCACAACAAGCCTAGAGCTTGGTGATGCTGATGGTGTTGACCAATTTACAAAACATCTCATGCATTGAATTCATTGAGAGAGGTTATCTTGGTCAAATAACCTCAACAACTTTGGATAAGGGTATGTGTTCAGCAAGTTTAAAAATCCTTTTTCATACTCTTATGGTATGATTTTCAGGGAAGAGTGGTACATGGAATGAAATTCCATTAAATACTCAATACGTGGCTTATGCCATTTTAGCAGGGCAAAGCTTTAAAGTTTCAAAAAAAAATTTTAAAGACATGTGTTCCAACACTACTTCACAAACAAATTTTTTTATGTACCCTAGACTTGTTATGGCATATATTCAAAAGGAATTGCCTGAAAACATTTACAAAAGGGGTAAATTGGTTACCATCAAATCTCTTGAAAAACAAACTTTTACAAGGATGGAATCAACAAAACAAAATTTTGTTAATGAGGATGAGACAACACAACAAAATGAGCCTACTGCTCCTGCTAACCAAAGGGAAGAACCCATCCCTAATTTGGAACCCATAGCAGAAATCCTAAGGAAGATAAAATACAAATCCAAAGCCACATCTAGAACTGATGTATTACTTGAGCATCATACTCAAAGTCTATATCCTAGTACTACTACTGACTCTTTTCACTACTCACCACCCCCACAAACTTCACACTTACATATGTTGATTGATGCAATCACTGAAGGTACATCTGATGAGGATTTCTTAAGTGGAGCAGCTACTACAGTTGTAGAAACAACAGTTTCACATCTGGATAGTAGTTACAGAGTTAAGACTCCCTTGAGGACAACAACTGTTGAGTCAACAATAGTTCACTCTACAACAATTGGAAGTCCCCATGACCAATACAAAGGGGCATCTGCACCCATTGACATTGAACATGTTCATGTCACAGGGACCGATACAACCACTTCAAGTGGTAATCCAGCTGATCCTATTAACTTAGGTGATGGATTAAGATATAGGGAATTGACGGAGAGAATGTCCAATGTAGAAGCTTATTGCTTAACGATTAAAGAAACTCTTACCAAGAAGCCTTCTACTGAAACTCCAAGTCAAGAAAACACAACTTTGTTAGACTCCATCAAGAAAGAGTTTGAGTATTCAATAAACAAAGTGATTTCCCAAATCAAGCTTCCAACTACTGAAGAATTGACTCCAATCATATGGAAAGCCTTAAAGCCACTCCTAAAAGAGAATCAGAGGGCACTAGATAATTCTCTGAAATTACACATAGAGGCTATTAGAAATTATGTTGATGCAATGTACAAGGACATACATGCAGATGTAAGTGTAATAAGAACACAGTTAAAACAATTAACTGGTGTTACACCACCTCCTGCTAAATTCCCAGATGATGATGCCCAAAAGCAAAAGAAACAAGACAAGAAAGCAGACTACTCTGAAGCAGAGAGGAAAGGTTAAGAAAAAATAGAGAGGCAGAATCTGCAATAGTTGTCAGACAAAGAATTGAAGAACATGTTGAAAAAGGTAAACAAAGTTCATTAAATACTTCAGGTACAGGAACAAAGATTCATGCAAGATCTGCAAGAAAACAAGTTGTAAAGAAAAGTGCTAAACTTGGAGTCTAAAGGCCTACTCCTGAACATGCAGCTGGAGCCTTAAACAAATATGAACTAATGGGTCCAGCAGTAAACTCAAAATCTACACCACCACAAATACCTGGAGTTTAAAGGGCCACTACTGAAACTACTACTACAAGTGTTGTTGCAACAAAACCACTTTTTCCAGTAGTTGATCCTTCAAAAGATATATAAATGACTGAGACTACAACACAGAGTACAACTACTATTGCACCAGCGTTAGTGCCAACATCAGTTTCAAGTTCAACAGCTTTTCCAGAAAATACAAAAAATACCCCTAAAAGAAGGAAGATATTGGTACATGAAATTGATGAAGATGAGGCTACTCTAAATGAACCAACAAAATTAGCACTAGCAACTACATAACCTCCACCAAGATCACTTCCCATCATGGGCTTAAATCAAGAAGTTCTGCAATTCTTTGACCCACCTTCTTCTCGACAATTAGTGTTTCCCTCATTGGCAATCATCATGACTTCTTATACAATACCAAATACTTTCCACGAATACATTAAAATAAAAGAAAAACAATTTCAAGATGATGTTGCAGTAAAGTGTAAAGGCATGTCTGATAAAGAGAACAAATAGATGTTAGCAAAGGAATTGTTAATCATCAGACCTAGAAGACACTACCTTTCGTAAATGCCAAGAACTTTCAAATGCAACAGTCACAGATTACAATCTACGTGCAGCATTAAAAAAAATCATATTGATTGGATCATGCAGAACAAGAAGTACACTGCAAAAAGATGTCAGTATGTAGACTGGACCATAGAAGCATTAGAAGGGGAAATCATGACGATTTGTAAAATGATGGAACACCTTTCTAATGCACAAACACCACCAAATTGGAAAGCATGTAGAACAACTACTAGTGTTGATAATGCACTCAAAATGAAGATAAAGAAGGATGAAATGATAGAATCAAAGATGGATCAACCTGCTACAATTAAAAGATGGAATGAAAGAAAAACTTTTGAAAACTACAAGAGTTTGGAAGATTTCAGAAAGAACTTTCCTGAAAAGGTGCCACCCAAGCCAGTCTACGATGATGAAGCTCTACCAATAAGAACCTCGTTGAATCCAACTGAGCCTCCAACTGCAGACCAAATCTCAGCTGCAGCTAGATCATACTTTGTAGGACTAAAAAACCAAAAAAACCACCTTGATGTCGCTCAGACAGTCTATAAAAACTATGAATAAAAACCTAATCTAGACTCCTAAGTAATAAATGGAATACCTCTGAACTAGACTGCACTGACAAGCAAGTAAACCTATCGAGTGTAGCACAGCTTAATGGTAAACCGGATTATCGAACCGTAGAGACACTTAATAGCTAAATTAGACACTGACTCAAACTATGGATAATGGTTTGGGGGGTTTTCTACACTACTGATTAAACTAGTAAAGAAATCAAGAAATCACAGATGAACTACTCAAACTATCAGACAAAGACTTGGGAATATCAGGAATGAGAAGAACACTACCTAGGTCGAAATCCTACTTTCTAAGCCAAAACTTCTACCGGTTATGGAAAAATGATGGAACTGGTTTTCTAAGGATAACAGCTAAAGACAACCTAGTTGATCCCTAATCACTCTTAGGGTGTCACCAACAAGGAAACTCTAAAGATGCACAACGCTCACCAGATAGTCGGATTACCATTCAGTCTCTCCAACGATGATAATGTACCCAACAGACAGATCACCTCTCAGTCTCACTGTCCACAATACATTAAGGATGCACGGGGTAATCTCAGATCAACAAACTATGACTCGGACTACCAACAATTACTAAGAACCTTAGGCAACTTCCTCTCAGACAGTTAACACTCGAAATCCTAATAACGAAGACTAACCGATTACCTCTCACCTTTCGGGTATCGAGATAAGATGAACACTCAGATCTATTTAACTCTCAATCACAGCTCCTATGGGATACTACGTCTAGAAAAAGACACAAACAATCACAAACACATAGTCTATGATCTAGATATACTACTCAAACTGAAAGACATTCACAAGCAGCATACGGAACTATAATCAATTGCAAAACATATATAAACATGCATATTCATCATAACTAATAACATGAGATTGTTTACAAAATCATTAATCCATCAATAGATCCAAAACCGATAAAAACCAAGACTTTAACAAGAATTCATCATATAACCTAGGCAGTATTAAGGTTTTAGCCAAAGATCATGCTTAAAACATCCATAACAGAAGTAAAAGAACAAAACATAGGTTCAAACACATAAATCAAAGATAAAGATCACAACTTTGCAACCGAATAAGCTAATGCTAACGAACCCGGATTCGAAAGCCCCAATATTTCACTTGATTTGCCTTCCAAACTCCTGAAATCGCCCTACGGACTTGCTCTGACGGCCAAAAGATAGAACAATATTGCCATTCAAATTCTATTTTATTCGTATATTAGGGTTTTTCACGGATTTTATGTCCCTCGCGTATCGCGAAAGACTTGGCTGGGTTCCTCACGTATCGCGAGGAACAAATTAGTCAGGCCACGTTTAGAAACTCCTCGCATACCGCGAGACATGCATGGTCCATCTTCGCGTACCGTGAAGAGATGATTTTCCCACTTTTTGCAATCTTTTTCTTGGGACTTGTTCTCGTGCTCGATTTCTTGATGATTTCACTATATATTCCACACGAGCTCTTGTAAACCTGACATGGACTCAAAACAAACCAAAAACAAGTAAAATCGTACACAAAACTATCTATAACACACAATTACAAAGGAATAAAGGATGTGTGCTTTGCACTACATCAAAAATCCCCACCCTTAACCTTTTTTCATCCTCGAAAAAGTCTGCAATGGAATCATAACTAGAATCTAGCTTTTAACAATCAATTTTATATCAGCACAAATATACTCACGCGTTAAAAAACAATAATCGGTATTTCTGTCCGATTAAACCCAACCACCAACTATCAAGCCCTCGTTTGTGTTCTAATTCCATTTTATACATCTATAAATCAACCTATTAGACTCACACTTAAAAGCTACAGCTCTACCTAATCCCGTCTCACGGTCATGTCTAGGCACGGGTCAAACTATATAGATTTACCCACCACGTTAAAATAAGATTCACAGGTTTTAGAAATTAAGGCGATGAATGAATAAATTAATGGAAATGAGCATTAAATTAAACATAATTAAACCTTTGTCTAGAGGCGTTTCAACCAAGTCGCTATCCCGGAGGGTAACACATAGACTACAGTTCTAGTCAATGAAGCAATCAGAATCACTTAGTGATGTTTCAACCAGGTTGCCATCCCAGAGGGTAACACATAAGCAAAACTTCAAATTCTAATTAATTAAGCTCATGAATTATGGAATTATGGATTGCGGGTGCCACCGAAACTCGGATTTATTCTCATAAAAAGAGAGTGGTGTGCTAAGAAATTTCAAAAACCTCTAAATTTTAGCTTAACGTGGTACCTATCACCCTATGTTGACAGTTTCAGTTTTACTGACAACCCTAAGATGAGTACCCCTAAGATGAGTAGATATCATGATTTAATTCAATTAAATTCCTAATTAACACTCACGTGTTATTTAAGCTCTACTAGTTGGCTGGTTCTACCGAAACACACAAATTATACGCGTTTTCTATTATTTCTATTCATTTAAACTCAACAACAGATCCAGTTCTACTATCATTTTCCATTTGTTATGCAAAAACTTTTAGTTTCGAAGGACATTTTTTCAAATTTTTAATTTTTTTGTATTTTTGTATTTTTGTATTTTTATAAAGAAAAACAACCTAGACAACTAGACTCAACGTAATCTTCCATCCCCATACTTGAAACGCACATTGTCCCTAATGTGAACCGAAAAACAATGACAAAAAAAATACAAAAATAAACTAGGAAGAATTAGCTGGTAATGTATCAGTGAATGGTGTCCAGCTTCACTCTTCCACGTGTGCACCGTATAGCATTTTGGTCGCGGCTGCACAAACTCTGTCGGGTTTCCTTGTACACAATTATAAGATAAGCATCGACCCTGCTAGAATGGAGATTGAGTACGGGCAGAGCTATCAATACCTGCAAAGATTAAACTCACAGCAAACCCACAACATTAAACTGACTTAAAATACATACTCAAATTAAAATAAAAGACTCGACTGACTCGACTCTGGATATAATAGGGAATCGTACCCGATAAGTGACAAACACATAGACATGAGTGCCATAACAAGGTGAATCATCAGTCACGAACGGTCCTTAAGTTTCCCATGGTGATGGTAGTCTGTGGATATGAGTGGTGATGGAGGGTATAATGGTAGTGAGATGATGGATGGTGGTGGATGGAATGTGAATGATGGTAGATGATGGTAGGTTTTAGGAATGATGGTGTGGTAATGGTGGTAATGGTGGACGACGAATGGTGGTAGGACCATGGGAAAAAGGGAAGGTTTCAGAGGATCTCACGTACCGCGAAGGAAGAGGGGGCGCTCCTCGCGTACCGCAAGGAGGCAAATTTTAACTCGGCTCAGGAGTTTTGCCCTTCGCGTACCGCGAAGGATGGCTGCCTAGGCTTCGCGTACCGCGAGAGGGTCCTCTTCACAGAAAGTTAATAGGGTTTTTATACTTAGAAAATTTTTTGACCCCTAAAAATGTTTTCCCAAAATTCCTTAAAAACCTGTTCCAACTATAAAAACCAAAGTAAAAATACCTGGAACTTCGTTCCTAATGATTTTCCTCACCGAATCAAGTGCAAATCCCTGCAAGACATGACACAACCAAAGACATGCACATCGAAAAGCACAAAAATGACACGAACATAAACCAATATTTATACAAACTATACATCACGGGCACTTGCCCGAGACTCAAATAAGCCTATCAGGAGGCTTCTCCTTTATTCTAACTGGTACCGCCTTCATCCTGCATTGTTTCCCAGCTCTCCATACCATCAACAAACAAATAACAACATCTGAACCTCTGTTACATCTATCACTTCGATCCTTCCACCAAAACTTAAATCTACCAGGCCCGAAAACAACCTGGTTCAAGTACCTTAGCAACTTATCACCCTTAGACGTCCCCACACTTGGGGTTGGCATTATTCTCAAATAAAATGTATCTTTCAACTCTCGGGTTCTCTTACGGGGTGGCTTAGACTTAGGGGACCTAAAACTAGGGGTTGGCTCAGTTTCTACCCCCTCAGCATGAACAATAGGAATAGACATGGGCTTAGGATTGGGCGTTTCTACGGATACGACCTCTAAGCTCTCATCCGGATCTTCAGGATCCTTTACCATCTCCACACTTGGGGTCTTGCCGATGATCTCCTCCAGTTCTGACATCAACTCATGCAGATCACTGGGCACCTCATCACCGTAATCATCCGGCACATCTAAGAAACCTTCTAACTCCAACGCTCAATCAGATAACTCTCCTAATACAGGGGCGGGTTTACCAATAACATCCTCTACTGTATTAGAGTCCCGATGGTCGTCCATGAAGGCATCAATCATGCAAACAGAGTGGCTTTGCTCACTAGCCTCCTTCATGGACTTTGCAGCATCAAAAGTGACAGACTCATCCCCCACACAAAGTGTGAGCTTCCCGTCAAAGACATCGATCAATGCCTTGGCGGTGTGCAGAAATGGGCACCCTAGGATGAGGGGGACTCTGTCATCCATATCCATGTCCAGAATGACAAAATCCATGGGGAAGAAGAATTTGTTTACTTTCACTAAAAGGTTCTCCACTATTCCTCGTGGATACATGACTGAACGGTCAGCCAAGGATATGCTTATGCGCGTCGGCTTCGGTTCACCTAGGTCTAGCTGCTTGTATATAGAATAAGGCATTAGATTGATGCTAGCACCCAGGTCAGCCAACGCGTGGTTCATAGGCAAACCGCCGAGCAGACACGGGATCATGAAGTGACACAGATCTGGCAGTTTGTTCTGCACCACTGCAGAGCAACGCTCACTCGGTGAGACTTTAGAAACCTCCTCCAGCTTCTTCTTGTTGGAAAGAAGATCTTTCAAGAACTTAGCATACTTAGGCATATGCTGGAGGACCTCTATGAACGAAAGATTGACCTTAAGCTGTTTGAACATATTAAGTAAGTTTCCGTATTCCCTAGCATATTTATGAGGCAGCAAGCGTGCTGGATAGGGAACAAGGCTTAAGTTAATCTCAGGGGTCTTCATCTCCACCCCATTCTTCTTCTCATCTGCCTTCTTGGCATGCTTCTCTAGCACTATCTCCTCGTCCGCCGGCTCTTCATCCTCTTCTACCGGTGGCTATACTCTCTCTTCTTCCCTTCGACTTCTAGTAAACATGGCCATCACTGATGCATTGGGGCCTGAAGACGGACCTCCCTTCTATCCTTCAAGCTCTTAGCGATGTCTCCCACCGTGCGCTACAGATCCTGGAATGCAGATTGCTGATTCTTCAGTAAGGTATCATGAGCATCCAGGCTCTGTTGAGTCTCCTTATCCTTTACTACCAAGTGGGCTAGCATTTGGGTTTGAGTCTCCATCATCTCCTCAATCCTCTTTGTGTTCATGCTGCTCCCCCCACTCGGTCCTGCTTCACTTCTGTTGGCATGCTGATTAGGGCGACCATTAAACCCATGCGGGTTATTTACATATCTCCATCCCGAGGCATTAGGATTGCCATAGTTGTTGAATCCTCGGTTCTGGTTGCCCAAAAAATCAACATGATCCTGCTGACTGACGGGGCATTCCCTGGTGTCGTGGCCTCTTATGCACACCTCACACCTCTGAGCACTCAGCTTTAGCTCTTTGATCTCATTCGCCATTGTTGCAAGTGTAGCTGCCACGCTAGCATCAGGGGTGAGCTGATGAACACCTCTAGCAGAAGAGGTTGGTGTCCTAGCAGTAGGAATGGAATTCCTAACGGAACGTGGCTGCTGTTGCTCAGCTAGAGCGAAGCTCTCGAACATCTCCTCGCATTCAGTAGGTTTTTTCTTATCCGTGATATGGCCTCCCGCAAGAGTATTGAATATTTGCTGCTTCTCGAAGGTGAGACCATTATAGAACTTCTCCAATATTGCCCAGTCAGAAAGACCACGCTGGGGACATCGGCTCAACACCGTGTTGAACCGCTCCCAGGCCATGTGATAAGGCTCGTCAGGGTCTAAACGGAAGGAATGGATCTGGTCCCTAAGGCGAGCGGCCTTGGAAGGTGGATAGTACGTTTTAAGAAACTTGGCTTGTGGATCCTCCCAAGTGGTGATAGAGTTATGGGGGAGGGTATCTAGCCAAGTGGCAGCACGCCTATAGAGCGAGAATGGAAAGAGACGCAAGTAGATTGCGTCCCTAGACACACCATTGATATTGAAGGTATCACAGATTCGCACGAAGCGGGACAGATGTCCTGGTGCATCCTCATCTTCGAGGCCATGAAATTGAGTAGAATGAGTTATGGTACTCATGACATGTGATGGGACTTGCCAATTGTTTGTGTTTGGAATAGTTGGGCGTGTGATCGGAGATCTCGCCCGAGTAACACCATCACTAGATCTCTGGTGCACGGTACTTCTCGCTGGTGGGTTATCGTCATCCATTTTAGGAAAAGGGATAGGGCTAGTATCACGTACCTGGTTTTTACACAACGTCTTCAAACGTTCCCGGAAGTCATGGGTGCTTTCATGAAGCTCTCGCTCGGGCTCTGAATAAACTGAAAACTAGGGTGATCCCTGCGAACGAGTACGTTGCAAAAACTGAAAGACACAAAAGACAAATAAGAAGGACTCAAAACACAGAAAGACGCGATCCTATATTAAGACACACAGATAGCAGATAAGACAAAACTGACAATTAAGACTCAAGATAAAAGAAAGAAAGAAAATAAACCAAAAATCACACAAAAAACTAATCAAAGCTAATATTGCTATTGCCAAGTGACCCCGGAAACGGCGCCAAAAACTTGATGTCGCCCAGACGATCTATAAAAACTATGAATAAAAACCTAATCTAGACTTCTAAGTAATAAATAGAATACCTCTGAACTAGACCGCACTGACAGGCAATTGAACCTATCGAGTGTAGCACAACTTAATGGTAAACCGGATTATCGAACTCTAGAGACACTGAATAGCTAAATTAGACACTGACTCGAACTATGGATAATGTTTTGGGGGGTTTTCTACACTACTTATTAAACTACTAAAGAAATCAAGAAATCATAGATGAATGACTCTAACTATCAGACAAAGACTTGGGAATATCATGAATGAGAAGAACACTACCTAGGTCGGAATCCTACTTGCTAAGCCAAGACTTCTACCGGTTATGGAAACAATGATGGAACTAGTTTTCTAAGGATAACAGGTAAAGACAAACTAGTGGATCCCTAATCACTCTCAAGGTGTCCCCAATGAGGAAACTCTAAAGATGCACAACGCTCACCAGATAGTCGGATTACCTTTTAGTCTCTCCAACGACGATAATGTACCCAACAAACAGATCACCTCTCAGTCTCACTGTCCATAATACATCAAGGATGCACGGGGTAATCTCATATCAACAAACTATGACTCGGACTAGCAACAATTACTAAGAACCTAAGGCAGCTTCCTCCCAGACAGTTAACACTCGGAATCCTAATAAGGAAGACTAACTGATTACCTCTCACCTTTCGGGTATCGAGATAAGATGAACACTTAGATCTAATTGACTCTCAATCATAGCTCATATGGGATACTACGTCTAGTAAACCACACAAAAAATCACAAACACACAGTCTATGATCTATACTACTTAAACTGAAAGACATTCACAAGCAGCATATGGAACTATAATCAATTGCAAAACAGATCTAAACAGGCATATTCAACATAACCAATAACATGAGATTGTTTACAAAATCATTAATCCATCAATAGATCCAAAACCGATAAAAACCAAGACTTTAACAAGAATTCATCATATGACCTAGGCAGTATTAACGTTTTAGCCAATTATCATGCTTAAAACATCCATAACAGAAGTAAAAGAACAAAACATAGGTTCAAACACATAAATCAAAGATAAAGATCACAACTTTGGAACCGAATAAGCTAATGCTAACTAACCCGGATCCGAAAGCTCCAATATTGCACTTGATTTGTCCTCCAAACTCCTGAAATCACCCTCATGACTTGCTTTGATGGCCAAAAGATCGAACTCCTATATATTGCTATTCAAATTCTATTTTATTCGTAAATTAGGGTTTTTCACGGATTTTATGTCCCTCGCGTATCGCGAAAGACTTGGCTAGGCTCCTCGCATATCGTGAGGAACAAATTAGTCGGGCCCCGTTTAGAAACTCTTCGCGTACCGCGAGACATGCATGGTCCATCTTCGCGTACCGTGAAGAGATGATTTTCCCACTTTTTGCAATCTTTTTCTTGAGACTTGTTCTCGTGCTCGGTTTCTTCATGATTTCACTAGATATTCCACACGAGCTCCTGTAAACCTGACATGGACTCAAAACAAACCAAAAACAAGTAAAAACGTACACAAAACTATCTATAACTCACAATTAAAAAGGAATAAAGGATGTGTGCTTTGCACTAAATCACACCTCCTGATCAAGTTGTTGCAGATGTGAAGATCATCATGTATGAATCTCTGAGGATGGACAAGTGGCTGGACCTAGCTAGATCATAACTGATATGTATAAGAACCAATGTCCTTTTATATATGTACAATTTATCTTTACAAATGGTCAAATATTGGTTAGTAGATGGTAAATGGTCAAGTGGTCAGTATATGGTCACGTGGTCAACTGTTATGTCTTTGGATTTCAGTATATGTTCAACTGTGCAACTGCTATGTCTTTGGTTTGATTTATATTAGTTTGATTTATAGAAGACCTGGTGAGGGAAACTGCTAGTGGGGTTGTTCTCCAAAACCAGCAGTTGTATCTATTTGAAATTAAAATGGTCAAATGGTTAACTGTTATCAATTGATGCAATTGTAGACCAATTGCAAATGGTCAGTATATGGTCAACTGTTATCAATATATGGTGAAATGGTATGCAATTGTTGCAACTGTAGACCAATTGTAAATGGTCAAATATTGGTCAGTATATGGTAAATGGTCAATATATGGTCAACTGGTCAACTGTTATGTCTTTGGATTTCAAGATATGGTCAACTATGCAACTGCTATGTCTTTGGTTTGATTTATATTAGTTTGATTTATAGAAGACCTGGTGAGGTAAACTGCTGGTGAGGTTGTTCTCCAAAACCAGCAGTTGTGTTTATTTGAAATTAAAATGGTCAAATGATAAACTGTTATCAATATATGATCAAATGGTATGCAATTGTAGACCAGTTGCAAATGGTTAAATATTGGTCAATATATAGTTAATGGTCAATATATGAGAAACTGGTAAACTGTTATGTCTTTGGATTTCAGGATATGGTCAACTGTGCAACTGCTATGTCTTTGGTTTGATTTATATTAGTTTGATTTATAGAAGACCTGGTGAGGGAAACTGCTGGTGAGGTTGTTCTCCGAAAGCAGCAGTTGTGTCTATTTGAAATTAAAATGGTCAAATGGTCAACTGTTATCAATATATGATCAAATGGTATGCAATTGTAGACAGTTGCAAATGGTCATATATTGGTCAGTATATGGTAAATGGTCAATATATGGTCAACTGGTCAACTGTTATGTCTTTGGATTTCAGGATATGGTCAATTGTGCAACTGCTATGTCTTTGGTTTGATTTATATTAGTTTGATTTATCTTTGCAATTGGTCAAATGTTATCAGTATATGGTCAAATGTTATGCAATTGCTATGTCTTTGGTTTGATTTATATTAGTTTGATTTATAGAAGACCTGGTGAGGGAAACTGCTGGTGAGGTTGTTCTCCGAAAGCAGCAGTTGTGTCTATTTGAAATTAAAATGGTCAAATGGTCAACTGTTATCAATATATGATCAAATGGTATGCAATTGTAGACAGTTGCAAATGGTCATATATTGGTCAGTATATGGTAAATGGTCAATATATGGTCAACTGGTCAACTGTTATGTCTTTGGATTTCAGGATATAGTCAATTGTGCAACTGCTATGTCTTTGGTTTGATTTATATTAGTTTGATTTATCTTTGCAATTGGTCAACTGTTATTAGTATATGGTCAAATGTTATGCAATTGCTGCAATTATAGACCAATTGCAAATGGTCAAATATTGGTCAGCATATGGTAAATGGTAAGTATATGGTCAAATAACAAAACAACAATCACATGCATCAACCAAATAACAAAAAACTTATATATTATATATATAACCATATTTTTTAACAAAATTCATAATTACAAACATAAATTCAAGACTAGATCACTATGACCTAGCATCAGATAACAAATCCTCGTCCTCCTCAGATGAGGATGTGGACCATGTAGTATCTCCTTCACTGTGCTCGCTTATCCTCCTCTGCCCAAACAGAGCATCAGAGATGAAGGTGGAGTCCTGCTCCCTCACATGGTAGCGGGAGATTTTAGTAGCATCCCTCCCGTGAAAGGCCACAGCCCTCATATCATTGTCACTATACACTTCAACAGCATACTCTAGTGACAGGTATGGGATCTTGAAAAAGGTGGTAAAATACCCAACCGTCGTGTACCCTAGAACTTTAACCATATGGTTATCAATGTTGACGTAGTCAACAAAGCTCTAAATGTCGCCGTTGTATTCCTGCTTGCCACGCGAGAGTGGCTTTGAAGTGGCCCTTGTGGTAGATCTTCAGCGTGATGGGCCTCGGATTACCCTGGTAGTGTGGTGTTGCACTAACGGTTGCTCGTACTCTCCATTGCGGCGTCATGTTGATCATTTTTTTTGTTTCGAGAGAAGGACGACGGAGGTTTTTTAGTTGAATGAAAACCTAATTTGGTGAATTGTATTTACAGGAGGGTGCGCCCCGCGTCCGGTCGATCATCTTCCTCTGACAAATTGAATTTGGCGGCAGGAAGTGGAAAGACCAAAGGCCACACACACTATTAACCGTATTTATTACTTTCAGCCACACATAAAAACTTTAACCTTGTCCATTTATTACTTTTTTCCATACGTAAAACAGTTTACCATGACCATTTATCACTTTTAGTCACACATAAATTCAAACAAATACCAATATGGCAGTTGGTGACATTTGCCCACACTTTTCTAGTGTGGCTACTAAATGTCACAGTTTTTTCTTAAAGTGATTTTAAATGTTTAGAAATGATGTGTTTTTTGTCACATGAAACAAATATTGTAGTCGTATATCACATTTAGCCACACTTTTCTACTGTGGCTACAAAATGTCACATCTTTTTTGTAAAGTGTGGCTAACGGTTTTGAAAAGATGTATTTTGTCACATGTATCAAAAATCAAACAAATATTGTGACTGTAGATCACATTTGGCCACAGTTTTCTACTATGGCTACTAAATGTCACAGTTTTTTCTTAATGTGTAGCTAAAGGTTTTGAACTGTTATACAATGGTCACATGAATAAACAAAATGTGTGGCTAAAAGTAGGCTAGAAGTTTTGAAATGTGATTAATGACCTTTAGTCACACATTTAATCAAAAGTATGGCAGGGCGGTTAATGAAAAAGTGTGGTTGTATGTCTGTTTTGGCGTAGTGTTAAATATCATTAATTAGGAACATACCAGCTACCGCCTTGGCATTATCGTTCCTCCTACCATCACCTATCACAAACACCCGTCCTTTGCCCCCTCTCTAGGCTTCTGTTGTAATGGTTTGGTACAAGTCCTTTGCCCCCTCCCTAGTTTCTGACATCTGTTACATCTTACTTCTTGGGAATCCTTTGCCCCATTGTTTCCTTCTCTCCTAGGGAACTTAAATTTTTTCACATTTGAACTGATACATGACTTCCTCACTTTTCCTTTTCGTTTCCATAGGCTTTACGTCAACCTCCTTCTTAGCTTTCTCCTTGGCTTCTTGTGCTGCCACATCATCATAAATTGTGGCACTAAATGACAATGTAGCATCCATTGTTTGCGGTGCAGAGGTTTTCACTAAGGTTCGTACCTTTAGTGGCAACCCCCTAATGAAGTGTTTGATTCTTCGGGACTCGGGTGTCACCAGATGTGGCACCAATTTTGAAATCACATCAAATCTTGTCGCATACTCCTGATGTGTCATAGTTCCAGCCTCCAGACGCTGAAACTCTTCCTCAATCTTGTCAAGTTCATTCTGAGGACAGAATATGTGTAGAACCAGTTCCTTGAACTCATTCCATTTCATGTTATCCACAGCACGCTCCCCTCTGGCTTGTTTCACTGACTCCCACCAATCTAATGTTGTGGTTTCTAAGGAATTGGCAGCAAACTTGACTGCCTGATCACTCCTGCACTCACTAAGCTTAGTAATTGCTTCCATCTTGGTAATCCATTGAGTAGAATCAATGGCTCCCTTCTAGCCATCGAATGGCTTGGGTTTGCATCCTCGAATGGATTTGTAATTGTATCCTTCACGATTTTCAGTTCTAGTTACAGAACTAGTATTGGTGTTTCCGTTTATGCCTCCATTGTTGTTGGTTCCTCCTCCAGCAGTTCCAGTACCCATTCTTCTTATGAGGTCTTGTAACATCCCAAAAATTTGTTTACTAACGGATCGAGTTAATGAAGGAACCAAAATCCCTTTTATGATAACTTTGACTTTAACGGTTTCACATGGAGTTGGGTTTATCAAAGTTAAGTGACTCGTTTAGCCGTGTTGCGAAGATTAAGGATAGAAACGCGCCAAAAGAATTAGGAGGGACCCGAGTTGAAACATCAAGGGGTTTAAGTACCCTCTTTGCGCAAACCCTAGGTCTATCAACCTAGGCTCACGGCAAACGGTAGCATCAAAGGGAAGGGACGCCGACGGCGTAGGTTCGGCGGTGGTCTCGACCGGAGGAACTCCTTACAAAGGCCAATGTAACATCCGTATATACTGTGTGTGTGTTTGTTTATGTGTACGACAAAGAAACCCGACTAGGGTTTATGGGGGTAGTCTCAGCTGGTGACAGAAATGGAAGGAGGGAGTGGCGAGTGGAGGTGATGACGGTTCTGGTGGCTATGAAGCCGCTGTCGAGGCAAGGCGAAGGCTGGTGATGCCCATGGTTTCACGACAGTACCGTGCATGGTGGTGAGCAGAATATTGGAACCCAACTAGGAAGACGATGGCGTGGGTGACGAGCACGGTCATGCACGGCAATGAAGCACGGTGGGGTGCGGATGGCCGACGAGGTGACATCCATTCACAGGATGACGGTGCGGGGGACGCGCGAAGGGTGTGTGGGGTGCATGAACAAGCCGGATGTGGGTGAGACGAATAGGGTTTGTGCATGGCTTGTTTATGTACATGCTTGAGAATTTGGGTATATGTACGCAAGTTCTAATCGAGACGGGAACCATATTATGAGTAAACCCGAGAGAATAGGGTTCGTGAATGAGAATTACCAAACTTTGTTGATGTGATGGTGTAGGGCTTATGCTTTATGAGTTGTTTGGCATATGTGTAGAACGTGTTCTGACCATGGATCGTACGTTTGGCAGGTTCGAGGTTTGAACATGTAAACGGGGTGCAGAGCTAGGGTTTTGACTCGGCATAACCGGTGAGTTTCTAATCCCCTCTTTTAAATGTTTTTAAACGTTTTTGGGGCTATCGTACATATTTTCTATACATGTTTTAATGTATTAAATGGGTAAAGAACCTTGGAGTGTAACCCGATGAGTTTATGAAGTTAAATAGTTAAATGTGGGGTTAAGGAACTGTGTGTCCATAGGACGTGCGGGTTACAGGTGGGTATATGGTCACGGGTCGTATAGTGACCTAACAGGGGTGAGTCGGGATTGTAGTTATGGGTTGTACGGGTACGACTAGGAGGTGTCACAGGGTGTGCATGTACGTGGTACGTGCTTAAATAATGAGATATAGTATTTGTTTGTGTGTTGCTATATTAGCAGGGTATTGTGTTTTGAGTTAGTCGGGGTGAGTCGGGATATAAGCTAAACGCTTATGAATACGTGTAGGGTATCTTGTCCTAGTGCTATGTGTGAAGTGCAGGTGCAGTTAATGAATCATGTATATAGGGTATATTGTTATGTGTTTATACATGTGTTGTGTGTATAGTGTCGTTGTCCTTGTGACACGGCGGGTATTGTGTTTGCGTTGTTGTCACTATGACACGGCAAACGGGATTATGGAGGACGAAGTCCTTCGGGAGGTCACCAAAGGTGACGATGTCCAACAGGACAGTGATGAGCTCGGGGTGTGTCGAATGCCCTGATGAGGGTAACCCTGACGAGAGTGCAGTAATGAGGTATGTGTTTGTGTACTTATATATTTGTGTTAAATTACATACAAACGTTGAGTTATATTTATTGTGCATGAGACAGTATTAATGTGGTGAGTAGAGTTAGATTGACCGTGGTGTCAGGATTGTGATGCGGTGTTTACAACTAATGTCAGTTGGTTTGTGAGAGTCTTGGTTAGGGCTGGTTAACCAGTGTCTAGAGAGTGGTTGAGATAACCAGTATGTGGTTGATATGTGTGCTAAACTTTGAGTTATCTGAGTGGTAAGTTCAATCCATGTCGGAGGGACTTACTGGGTTAAATGGTGGGGTGAGTCTGGGGTGGTGAATCCTTTGGGATAATTGTAAGATAACGGGGTTATCTATCTATTATTAAATGATAACTATTTTATAAAGACCAAAGGGTCTCGAGCAGAAATAAACAATAAATGAGACGAGTTGGCTTTTAATTAAACTAAACTATTAGAACTCACTCATCATAGCTGACTTTGTGTGTACGATAGATTGTTTTGCAGGTAAGCATTACGTTGACGTATCTTAGCTTGGGAGCGGTGCTACTCGGATTGGTGTGCAAGCATTCGTGAGGTAACTTAATGACATTAAATAGAAATTAATGTTTTTAGAAAGACTTCCGTTGTAGTTTAATAGATCTAAAATGAGTATTTTTAAGGGAATAACCCGTTATGAGAACCAACTGTAGGGTGCCCGGTTTAGGGCCTTACAGGTCTTCATCTAGTAATCAAGGTAACGTCGTTCTCAGTGCCTTTGTTACCTCACTAGCCATAACATCATGGAATTGGGATTCAGACATACCTACCTCTTCAGCATGAGGATTCATATTAATGTCGTTTTCATTTGTTTCATGATGATCATTAGTGTCGGTGTTATTCCCAGTCTGCCTACGAGACCTAGTAATCAGAGTACGACCTACTCCTCTACCTCTTCCGACCATTGTTACCTATACATACAGTTGTATGACATCAGAATTCGTATAACTGGTTATGATCCAGAAATTTAGAAATTAAGGACACTTGGCCAAGAATGTAATTAATATCTGTTTTCTTGACATCTCCTGTTATATTCATAATGATAATCAACACCTTAACCTACATCCTATGGCATTCCAGCTATTCTCAGAGCTCTTAGTTTAAGTCTAGATACTAATCTTTCCTATTAGTATCTAAATCCCTTAAACTGTGTCTCTGATACTAACTTGTCACATCCGTAACACAGGACAGTTATCTAACCAGAGTAGTACTTCCAACAGATATGTTCCCAGGAAAGCACGATGGGTCTAGGAGAGATTTATACACCGCTCTTTCCTTAGACAGAACATTCCGTTTATCAGATAACTACATACCGGTCAGAAGGTCGCCTTCTAGTTACTGTGACGTTGATACCAAAAACACACAACGGAAGACTTAAAATTCAAACTATGTCATTTCATATATAATAATGTTTTACAACAATGACTGACTGGAAAATACAACATATAACTTTGGACTTATAGTTCACGGAGAACATGCCATCCACTCAGGCCTTACGGTTACACAAGAACCTGCCCCCAGTCATTCCTATCTCAAAACACCTGTACACCTCCCGGAATGCCAACTATAAGCTAGTGGTCACTTGTGCTCAAAAACATTTGAAAACATTTTGGATCAGCATGAAGCTGGTGAGTTCATAAACAAAAATCATATTTCCACAACTTGTATCCTCGATACAAGAACACCCCAGGACCTCAGCTTTACTCGGGTCTGGGTCTAATAATCATCCCGCCCAATCCATCACCCAGTAACCCCACATGGATTATGAGTCTACAACATACATATATATGGGCGACTCCCTTGTTTCCGGATACAAGTCCGACAAAATACTAGATGATCAGTTCTCGCCCGTCAGTCCCCCTAATCATGGCCATAATAAGTACTTATTCATGGGATATATATACGGATGGTATTGGGATCTCAGATAAAAATCATTTTACAAAACATTTTATAGATCCCAGTTCAGAGGAACTCACCTAAAGCAGAATCTCCTTCTGAATTAAATATAACAACTAACACCTCGACAGAACCCTAAATCATAACCGACATTGTCATAAACAATATCCCTATCTTAGGTTTACACATAGGGACCTCAGGATGTTCGGAAACCTTATCTTGGCACTATCTACGGCAATTTGCGGACGATTTGCTAGAAACCGGACCCTCGTACGCGAACCATAGCTCGGGAACACTCTTCCAGAGTTTGTGTGTGTTTTAGAGTGTGAATTTGTCTGGGAAATGAACTAGGATCGACCAAGTATTTATAGGACAAACTTCGGGCCCTTAGCGGACCGCTACACAGGGTTGTGGCGGTCCGCCACCCTTTGAGGCGGCCTATTTTGCTTAACGTAGACATAGCGGACTGACAGGGTCTAGGGTAGCGGTCTAGCACCCATCCACGCATCAGATTACAACCGGTGAGTCACAGGGGCACGTGTCAGCACCCGGTTGTTTCCTTCGTCTCCACGTATCGGACATCCAAGGTATAGGGTAGCTGTCCGCTACCCCTTTAATTTTCAGAAATTTTCATTTTTAGTCCTCTAGCTTTGGAGAACATATAATTCAATCCCTGAACTTTATAGTTTGACACTTATAACCCTTGTACTATTTGGAAAATATCAGGGTGTTACAAAAGTAACAAAATATTGACACGTGCTATTGAAGGACCACATGACACATGGAATAACAATACAATAGCTTAACAGTATAAATACAATAAATGAGAGCTTTAAAAAGTAATGACATGATCCCTACCCTCATATACATTGAATTCTCTACACCCGATACTTGATCTAACGCTGGAGTCAGGTCACAGACAAATCCCCTCAGTGACAAGACTAATCTGTGTTGTTGGTTTTGCAGGTGATCATCTCAAATTGCTTCGCCATTGTTGGTTATTCGATACTCCATAGTTGAGGGATCTTCTTTATACTATCTTGGGGAGTTATTTGAAGCTTCATTAACGACATCCTTCTTTATTTGAAATTGGTTTAGAAATAGTCTCAGTTAGCTTTTCTCCATTAAGAAAAACGAATGCGAGTGATGGGAGCGACACCACGGGGGAATTCTCGAAGTTGTTCAATAATTGGAGGCCTACTTGCTTCCTAAGCAGAAAAAGCAGTAGCCACAGTCCTAAATGTTACAAAGGTGAGGAAATTGAGATTGTACCAGATTTCTTGAAGAAACAGGTAGTATCTACTATTTCTCAAAGATCAACAAGATAGAGAAAGCATGCTTAAGGAGGTCCAGCCAAATATTCAGTTCACGCCAACATATCAGCAATTGGGATCATTTGGAGTGGGAAGGGCAACTATGGAGACGGATTCATCATTTCTACCATACCTGCAAGTTTATTCGACAGTAATGTCCTCATTGTCGTTTCTCACTCAACACCAGCGCAAGGAGCTTTGCTTTTTCCTCTATCGACCGACACCACTGATTCTGACTTGCATTTGTGTGCTCTTCTTGGAATCTCGTTTTCGGCAACTTGGGGGTGGTTTAATCCTATCACCAATGATGTAGAATGATGGGTTCTTATGAAACAAATCCCAATGATGTAGACCTATCTGCTTCATATATACCGATTTCCATGAAGTCACATTCCATGTAATAGTAAGGATCGTTGCTTCAAAGTTACGTAGTAAGCTTAAGATGTTGGTGTATGTAGGATAATATGACGTATCGTCTAATCTGGAGGACCATATGTATATATTTTTGTTGTGCGGCAAGTGTGGAGAGTTGGTCGATGCCTATCTGATGTCACATGTTCACTCAGACTCTAGTCAAAGCAGCCAGGGTACGGTCTGATAATTTGCCTATCAGAACCATTAATAGTTTTGAAGAAGAATTTTAGCCAACAGAACCGATGCTCAAAATATTTCACAAAGACTAGTAATATCCTTCGCAATAGATAATGAACCCTTAGAAGATTTCATTGCTTGTTTCAGCAGGGAAGGCATGGGGTACGGAACGATCAGTTGGTATCCAGTTTCATTCATAGGGTACGGAACGATCGGTTGGTAGAAAAGTTGCATGAGAACTTACCAGATCAAGCTAGAGTTTTTTTACGATGAAAGAATGCGTGCGACAAAATGAAAGAATTGGATTCAAAGGGGTTTCAGTTTGAAAGTAGCACATGGAAGAAGACACCATTTTCAATAGGCCTCTGAAAGGGAGCAAGCCAAGATTTTAACCATATCATCATCCCCGTAAAGGATTTTTATGTGTGCAAATAGTAATATTAAATTTTGATTAAAACCAGTTACACATATTAACTTTAGAAAGGGTAATCACTAAATGACTAAACTACACATAATAGGAAAGTGTACCGATCGGAATGTAATTAAGTATTGATAAGTACCGGATATCAATCTGTGGACACAATAGCTCCTGATACGTCAATATTTAACCGATGAAAAAGGATGTTTTTTTATAACTAAACCTCACACTAAAGAAAGCAATGAACAAGACAACTTAAGAACTTGGGAAGTAATCAATTAGAGAAAAGTATCACCTTGGTATCGAATCCTCTTGACCTTACAATGACTATTGGAATGCATTATACTTATGAAACTGTTTCTGTTGGGGTTTCTTGCTAGGGTTTCAGAACTCTTTTAAAACACGCAGCGGAAAACAAGCACGAACTGATCAAGGCCAAACCCTAGATCGCCCCACCAAGAATCCAGATGCAAAACCAAATATTCAATAAACAACCATAAGGGGATTAGGGCTATACCTTTCACGAATAGGAAACGCCAACCAAGATGTAACACCACTTGACAAAAACCCGGTCGCTAGATCCGGCTACACGAACTAAACCCGCAACTTCTAATCACCCGTACAAACCCAGATCCCTATCCGGTTTGTCTCCAATGCTCCCGAACACCAAAAAGAATTTCTATTTGTTTATTCCAATCACCCAGTGTCACCACCTACGAAAATGGTGTTAGTCACACCTAACGATACCAGTGGTAACGCGTTTCTCGGTGGCGGCTAAAAATGGCGCAAGAAAAGAGGACGGAACGGGAACGGCGGCAGCAGAGGTGGCTGCCGGCTGTGGTGGAGCGGCGCAGTGGTGGAGGAGGCTGTTGGCGGTGGTGGTGCCGGCGATGGGGAGTGGCGGCAACGCAAGGAGGGGAAGGGGAGGATTAGGGTTTCCAACTTGTTCTCCAAGAACTCTCTAATTGTGGTCTCTAATTTCCTTCCCCTACATATTGTATTTATATATGTTAGGAAACTTAATCCCCAAGTTTAATGTTTCTAAGTTTCTACTAATTACCTTTTAATCCTTGTGATTATCTAATAGCTACAAATAACCAAACACTTTGGTTAATTACATAAAAGGTCCATATAAATATATTTAATTAACTTTTATAATTAATTATATATATCCAATATATATAACTTAATTATTCTATAATTCCAAATCATAAAATCAGTTAATTTGGTTACTTGTAATTCCAAATTACAATAACTGTCTTGCCCGCAATTATCCCAGATAAATTAGATAATCATTTCATAAATAGTTATCTTGCCACGTTCATTGTTCATGTAAGGTTCGTTTAACTCTTTAAACAACCTTTTTAATATATTGATGTTCGTGGTGTAACTCTTTGGATCTTATCTTGATGCACGTGTTGTCGATTGTCGTTATTTGGGCATATAAGTCCAACAGTTTCTACACTAGATCAGACTCTTGTCAAAGATACCCAAGACTCTTGTCAAAGATACCCAAGCATGTGATAGAATTAGAACCCTATAACTATAGACACATGCTAGAAATCCTGACAACCATCCAATTAAATCCAAACAATAAACCTTATGCTGAAGTGCTAGAACGAATCAAATTCCTGTCAAGGTTGTTCAACCCCACAACTCTTAGAATGCTAACACTATAGACAATGCTAACACACCGCAAACCATAAACCCGTTTATATGTTGTAAAAAGGTAAACAAACGAACTCACAAACGTTATAATTATTTAGGATTTTAAACTCAAACCTTTTAAATATTTAGAGCGACCCACAAATCACCGCTAGACTCATCCTCTAATAGAACACCCAACATCACTTTGCGCACTCAAACCAGACTATGTATGCAATATAATAAAATTTAGCATCCCCACAAAGATAAAAGCCATATTTGCTTCACGCCCATCCTTTATCATCTATTAGATCTTTAGTGAATCGTGTTTTCGGGATGGTGAAAGATAAAGCCACTGTGCCCTCATTGAGTATAATATGTGGCATGCGTCTCCTATGATTCCTCATTAAAAGGGCAGTTTCTAATACTACGTCAATTAAAATCGCATATCACATGCATTTAATTAGTCATTGATCGTTAAAGTCATATTTGCGAGCAAAATTAGATACACGGCCATGCTCATAAGTATAAACACGATTTTTCTCAAACATTATTGAGGTATAAAACCATCATGAAAATTACTACATTTTAGTTCACCTCAAAAGAAAATTTGATAATATTTATTATCATGTTAAATGCTCATTAACCATTATATCTTCAAATACAAGTATCATTTTTCATTACTTTTATTATTAACTTATAATATAATAATTTTTGCCACATATAACAATCCACCAATGATTCCCATTTCCTTTTGAGATTCCTAACAACAAAAAGGGAACCGGATTCAATGTTGGGTGAGTACAAACTTCACTAGTAACAAATTCTTTAAATAATTTAAAATTATTCATAAAAAAGGAATAAATGTTAGTCTAATATAAGCATTTGCTTTTTATAGTATACCTTATCTTTACTAATGAAATACGATTCTTCTTTCCTCCAATTTTATTGAAACAATGTTTTCAAACTCAAAAATATTCATTTTCGAGTTTATATTTGTGATGATGGTGTCCACAGTTGTTTTATTGAAAGATATTTTAATAATTTTTAGATGTTTTTATCTCATTATTTATGATGTATTAGATAAAATATGACAACCTTTTTAGATTGAATCATGGAGGCAGTATTATTTATGTCATATTGACATAATTTTAATCAGTGGTTTCGATTTGCCTAATAGATTATTAATCCGTACAATGCTCACCGTGATTAAATGCAAACCGGAATTTTCTAATTGGTTTTTCAAAATAATAACTTGCCAACGAATATTAAATGAACAAAATGTAACATATACAAACACACTAGTGGATGAACCCGCGCGTTGCAGTGGGGGCGTTGATGCACCGGGAAATTTGTAAGGTTCGGTTTCGACAACTTGTAAATTCGTACCGACTCCACGATGAAACGTGGATAAAAATAAGCGACATCCCCCTCGCAACTCGGTTTTGGAAGAAAAAAAACTCATGTACAAACATTGCTAAAAATAGGCTTGCCAGATGTAAGAGGAAAAAAAGGTTCGGTTTCGATAACTTGTGCATTCGTACTCACTCCACGATGAAACGAGGATAAAAATAAGCACGCCCCACTAATGTGTGATTATATATATATATATAAGGGAAGGTTATTCTACAAAGTCAAAAAAATATAAAAAGCCTAAAAATTCATTTAAAAACCCCACCACCACCCTCCAAAAGCCTAAAACCACCACCCCACACCCACCCCCAAAACCTAACCCTCACCTCCAAAAACCTAAATCCTAACAAAAAAAACCCTAAAAAGCCAAAAAAATCATCTAAAAACACCACCCCCTCCCCCCAAAAGCCTAAACCCCCAACCCTCCCCCCCCCCCAAAAAAAAATAAATAAATAAATAAAACCGAACCCCTCCCCCCCACCCCCACCACAAAGCCTAAATCCTAAAAGCTAAACCCTAAGGCAAAAACTAAAACCTAAAAGCTAAGATGATAGAGTTCGATGAGACGGTTCCAACGCCGCCGAAATGAGTAAAATCGGAGTTCGTATGAGCCGGTTATGAGCGTTTTAAACGACTTTTTAGGCTTTTTACAATATTTTGACTTTGTAACCAAACCCTAATATATATATATATATATATATATATATATATATATATATATATATATATATATATATATATATATATATATATATATATATATATATACATACTAGCTTTAACCTCGTGTGTTACACAGGGTGAAACATTAATATTATATTGATAAATATTTTAACACCTTTTTCTTATACAAATTTGATATTGTATTGGTAACTTTTCCATTTTGTTAAATGTTAAGATTATATGGATAAGAGTAATCAAAATATCCAAAAAAAACACATTTTATAAGTGGTGTACTTTTTACAATACATTAAATTACATGTCAAATAAAACCTTACAATGATGATTTACAAATTTAAAAATATTTCATTGTATATAATATTTGACGTGGTATTGGTAACATTTCCATGTTTACCAAAGATTAATAACTTGAGTCCATCTCTACTTTTAACTCTTGATGATGCAACATACAACTGGCCATGAATAAACACTCGATCTTTCAAATACAAACTAACCTTTGAAAGTGATTGTCCTAAACTTTTATTCATTATCATTGCAAAACATACAACAATTGTATATTTTCTTCTTTGAAATTTAAATGAAATTATTTTGTCTGAATGTGTTAACCCAATTATAAGGATAAAATTGTGATGGTCAATGTTGCTTCTAGATATAATTTTAACTTCTATAACACAATTACCTAGTGATTCGACCTAAAGTCTTGTTCCATTACATAAACCATTTTTTATCAATATTTCTCAGTAACATAACTTGAACACCGACATTTAGAACTAATTGATGGTTTGACAAACCTGATAATTTAAGTCCATTTAGAAAATCAAGAGATTATAAACTTTCATCAAAATTATCATCAAGATGTTCTGATTGACAGATTCTATCTGCACTTGTGTATGGAAAATCTCGCTAAACTATTAATAATAAATCTCTCATTTAAAAAAAATAAAAAGATACAATAAAATTTAAATTTCAACAATATATGAACTTTTAAATTCAAAATTTAAAACTTCAAAATTTAAAAATCTCACTTCTTAATATATCGACAGAATTTAAATTTAAAATTTCAAAACTAAAACTAATAAATTAGAGTTGAAACCAAACATTTTTAAAAAAAATTCCGTTATTTAAAAAAAAATTAAATTTTAAAATATAACATGGTTTTTAAAAATAAATATTTACAAGTTTCTTAATTTTAGTTAAAAACTATTAAAATTTACAAATCAAAATAAAAAATTTATTTATAAATATCAAACTTAATTAAAAAACTACTAATTAAATACTATTAAACTTTATTGTAACACATATTTATTTAAGATAGAAAAGTAGTCTTTTTAAATTTTATATGTAAAATTAAAAAAAAATCTTATTTTTTTAATAATAAAATTTTAAAAACTCATTTTTTTAATAATAAAATTTTAAAAACTCGTTTTTTTTAAATCTCCTACTTTTTAATTCTTGAATTTTTTAAAAATAATATTTTTTAATAATATGAGTCCATGGTAATAATGATAAATTGATTTGGTAAATGTTGATTTATGTAATTTTCTAAAGAAAAAGGACTAAATATGGAAAGATTAAAGTGAGGATGTAAATATGGTTTTGGGGGGAAAACTTTATAAGATAAAATGTGATGATACCAAGTGGCAATATATTTAGTCTTTTATTAGAAAATGGATATATTAAACTTACCAAGTTTTAAAAGAAATGGAATCACCGACTGAAACGCACACTACGGCAATTATACCAATCGTATGTAATAAAGTATAGGCAAGACCGAAGTATCGAACGTTGGACACTATGGGCGGGTCCCGATAATAAACCTCTATCGAGTCACAACCTAATCTATGAGTGGATTTCGACTATGTAACTAAAATGCTTCCAAACTAATAAAAACCAAATAACTACTAGGACTAAAATGGTGAGGACTCATAAAACAATTAGAAAGCAGCCGACACAGGAAATACCAAGTATATAGAAAACAACTACCCAGGCTAAGGATCCTATTGACTAACTTAACTACTCTCGAAAATGAATAATCAAATGACACCGGCTCTAAAGATACGATACACTTAGAACTATAGATAGGCTAGATCTCCTCTCGGTCTCACCAACACATCCAAGGGATCCTAATGGTCAAGTGAAGCTCACCGGAGTGTAGAATGGATTACCTCTCAGTCTCACCGACCTACGGATTACTAAAGTACTCTAATTAAAGAAGGTTCCACTCTCGGTCTCACCAACTACAGTGTTGTCGAAGGCTGTCACTAACAACCCCAAAACACAGGAGTCAAAATCTCGAACACGACTGAAAGGAGAAACTCACTCTCGTACAGTCTAAACCTAACAAACAATGACACAGGGGGAATCCAGCTAACCTGTCACATCTCGGTCTCAAGATTAGGTAGAATTCTGACCTTCACCAATTAACAAACCTATCTCCTCGGTTGCAATCTCTAGTCAAACCATCTAAAACTAATTACAAGGTAACGACTCAAGAACGCAAATAAAACTAACCTAGATGATTTGCAATTCAACTAGACTAATCAATTCACAGGAAACAAGCTAGAAAATCAATCCAAATCAGAATGCATAACCATTAATAATAAATCAAGAACAAGTCTCATCAATAGCAATCAAGTCATACGATTAAACAAACCCAAAATATATCAAATCAAACAAATTCATCAAAAACTTAGGTAATCTAATAAGTTTAGCTACTCATGATGTCTAGCAACAAATCAAATCCAGAAACAATCATAAACATCATGGGAATAAGTTTTGAAATCGAGTATAAAACAAGTGAGAATGAAAACCGAATGATTCACAAACCGAATAACACTCCAAATCTTCAATCTAAAGTCTCCAAAGCTTGATTCTTGCTCCAAAACTTCAAAACCCTTCGTAAACAGCAGCCTCTAGTCATCCTTAGTCGTAACCCCCTTAGAATAGTTGTCAAATTGCTTAAAAAAGCAAAATTAGGGTTTTTGCCTTGACATGCCGGTAGCGGACCACTACCAAATGCTTAGCAGTCCTCTATGAATCTTCTGACAAGCGGGATAAAAAGTCAAGTCATTAAATAAGACGGCGGTGGATAGCGGACCGCTACCAAATGCTTAGCTGTCCTCTAAGATCTTCAAAGTCGTAATCTCGACTTCTTCGTTCTGATTCCGAATTTCTTTTCAACACTCTTCGTTTACACTCACCAATAGCTGTAAATCCATCAAATAACATAATAAGTACCAAAATCATGTGAATTTGCAATAAAACCTACTTAAAACGTGGTAAGATTTATATGAAAAACTTATGTGTTCTACAACACATCACCCACTCACAACTCGGTTTTGGAAAAAAAAAACTCACGTGCAAACGTTAATAGAAATAGGCACGTCAGTCGTAAGAAAAAAAAACACTAAATAATTGAGGCAACTTTGGCGACTTGTTCGTCAACACTTCGAAGGCTTGCACATTATAACGCACAACTCTGTGTTAAATTAAACTTACAACGAAACATAGATAAAAATAAGCATGTTGCAATGGTATATTCGAAATTTTATAAAACATCAAGAGAAAAACAAAAACAATGTGAGGTGCCATGTGTTATCATATGGTTGGGGAAAAAAGAAAAAAAAACAAACTTGAAGATGTGCATGGTATTTTTTGTGGCCAATTTGTAAAAGTGGCAAACTACTTTGTGGCCAATTTGTAAAAGTAGCAAACTTCACTATTCACATTTTTAAGAAATGTATATTACTAGTAAACGTTGTCGCGCGTTGCGACAGTGACATTGACGTGGTTAATCACACAAAGAGAAGTGTATTAAGTTGCCACGGTTCGATTCTTAATATCAAAACGCATGAACATCGCATTTTTTTCTTGACGTCCCTGTTATCTAACTGTCTTTTATCTATGGTTCGATATCCACAACTGACTCGCTGTAACTTCATACGTTTCTTTTATGTATTTAACTACGATTCTTTTTGTGTTTAGCCACGTTAAGGTCCGCCTCCCGCCGCGGAACGCAGGGCAAACTTTATTTAACCACATTTTTTTGTACTTAGTTACGTTAATGACACCGCCTAAACCGTTTAAGGTCTGTTTCCTGCCGCAGAGTGTCGGACAAATTTTCTAGTTAGTATTTAATACTGGGAGTAGTGTAATATAGTTGAGCTTCATATATATAGGTATAAAAACACATTAAATAGTTATAACCTCCTCGTAGTCGGTGTGAGTGAAAATCAAAAATATAAAAGAAAAACTTGACGCACAGTCTCGAACCCGCACGGTTCTTTTGACCAAATGACGCTTGAACTACCAAGCCACTCTCAGGGTTTTTTTTGAACGGCAATTTGGATCACTGACGGCCTGACGGGCCACTGGCCCACCCGATAATTTTCTCCACCCTTAGAAGGAAACCCACTATAGGTGAGAAAACCTCGAACCCCTTTTTTGTCACAAGTTGGACTTGAACCCAAGACCTCTCCATTTTAATGAAATCTTAGGTATCTCACCTTAACCACTTGGGTTAAAGATCATTGGCAGCCACCCTTGGGTTATGTTAACTATTCTCTACAATATATCTATCCATCTTCTTTAATAAAAGAGTATCTGAAGGCTATGTGACACGATTCTATGCATCCACGTTCTGTTTTTCCCGCCTAAAACAATTACACATTTAATGGTTAACTTAATTTTTCAGTCCCAGAGAACCCTTCTTTTTGTAGTGATAGCTTGTTTAAAATTTTAAATTGATAAAGATTATTCCTTATTATAATACATATACATAACTACATAGTCCAGAAATGGAAAATATATATAAATACTAAAGGTTAAATGGTCGGTTCGGCTTAAATGGCAGGTTCCAAGTTTCAAATTAGATTGAACCGTTAAACTGCCAAACCAGCAAAATCGAACCATAAGCTGAACTGTTTGGATCTCAAACCAGTCAAATTGATCGACTTGTTTCATCTCGGGAGATTCGATCGGTTTCAACGGTTTTTCAAAACCCCTAGTTTACGTTGCTACCCACTTCTAGATCAAGTTTCAATCGGTTTTTCTTAAAGAGTGAAGCTAAATGTTTTATCATGCACTAAAAGCTAGATGAATACAATACTCTTTTTAATAGTGGCACTTGGGTTCTCACCCCAACACCACCTAGCGCCAATGTGGTTAGATATATGTTGTATAAACATAACCTTATATGGCTCCCTAACTTTATATAAGGCTCGCTTTATCGATAATGGTAAGATCTAACTACTCGTCATTTATCGTGATGAAACGTTTAGTATAGTAGATGGCATGTGCCTCTTATGTAGCCTTCTAGAATGCGGCATCCTTATAGTCTGTGATATCACAAGCTATGAATGGTAATCTTCCTCCTCTTCTTGAATGAACTGATTGTTTGAGATCTCAAATTATCTATTAGAGGGCCTAAATTATTTGATAAAAAGATAAATATATGATTAATTGTAGAATTATAAAAGACGTCTTATATTGTTATTAGGTTTTTTTACATATTTCTCCCTATTAAACTTGTAAATTACATATATCTCCAACCCCTAACTTTAATTACATATTTCCTCAATTAACTTAAAATTACCCAATTTCCCCTCACATATATTTAGGAAGGGGATATATGTAATTAGTACTTTAATTGGTTCATTAAGGGTAAAATGATAATAAAATAGGTTATTTTAAATGAATTGGATAAATATGTAATATATAGGTTTTAGTAAGAGAAATATGTAATTAATTTTTAGGGTTGAGTAAATATGCAATAAAGAAACTTAAGAAGTGGATATATGTAAATGCCCCGTTTCTAAAATAAGCATTTCAAAATACTTGGTAACTTCGCCAAATATTTATTATTTATAGAATACTTTCACGTGATTTAGTAGCTTTTAAATTTTAACTTTTTACTGTCAGTTTTCCTAGAGGTCTCACTCCTCCACACGTGACCCGTCCAACCATAACTAAAAAAAAGGTGTTATCATTTAAATCTTTATTTTTTATTTAAATGATTTATATTAAAAAAGGAAAGGAAATCACAAAAAGAAATTTGTCAAAGAGAAACAGTAGGTTATATTATAAATAAGTAGTTTAGAACCGGTGTATTACACACGAATTGAAAAATATCAATACATAAAATTGTTATGTATATATTTTACATTTGTAAAAATGTATTAAATATACTAAGGATAGAAAACAAAATTTAAAATATGTAAAAATTAGTATATAATTAGGTTTTGAAAATACGTTAATTACTATTTAATGTAATTTGACTTTCATTACTATTTGATTGAAAATAAAATTTACATAATTAGATTTCAAAGTTTCTTATAATAAGAGATAATTTAAAATAAATGTGTTTTATTAGTATAATTAGTATTTTTTTTAAATATATTATTATTATTAAAAGAGTGGTGTATTTAATAAGATAAAGAAGCGGAAAAAAATGGTGAGATTGAATATGGAGACGACACGTGATATAAAAAACCTTTATTTATTTTATAGTATAGATTTCCTGGATAATATTTATGAATTATATTATCAGTATCTAATTGATATATTTCAACGGGTCACTCAAAATCTCAATTGTATAACTTAGAAAAAAATCAATAACAAGTATGTATGTATCCATTACGAAAAACGTACCCGAAAATAGACTAAAACTTGTGTTAAATAGGTTGTGAATCATCACGATGTTTTGTTGAAATAGTGAGTTAGTTTGACGGTAAATTAGGGTAATCGATTACCAGTAGTTCCTACCATTAGCTTTTATTAGTAGTAAATATGTTGCTATTGATGGCTTCTATAAATGGTAAGTAGGTTGCTACTCATGGCTCTGTCAGTATGAAGTAGGTTCCTACTAATCACTCAATTATTGTTAATCACACAGTGATCGCTTAGTTACCATTGATCAAACTACTACCAAAAGCCAGCTCTAGAGCAGTTCCTACTGGTAATCAATTTTTCGACAAGGTAGCACTGCCTGATATGTTAATAAATATACATATTAATAATGCATATTATGTTGGGAATGGTGCAACGGTTTTAACATTTAGAACATTACTTTATGAAATCAGATTTACTATGGCGGAAGCGTAAACAATAGCACACGATAATAAAGTTCGGAACTTTCTCCGACAGTGATCCGATTACACAACGTTTAGACAATAATAAATATAATATAACAACCACAGGGTGTTTATGATTGTATACCTTTGAAGAATAACCGGGTTGAAACACTCGGGATACAAAGAACGTCACGCTAGATGACTCCAAACGAACTCGTCACACGAACTCGTCTCACAAAACACGTCTAATCTCAAAACCGGCTTGATTTGCTCCTAATCGCAAAACCGATTTAACCCGTGGTTCCGGTTCGGCTCGCGGAAAGAGGATGACCTGGACATGGTGGTGGCGTGCGGCTGCCTGCCCAAGGAGGCGGCGGCTCACGGTGGCCGGAGGCGGCAGATCACGGCGGCAAGGGGGAGCCGGTCGGAGGAGTAAACCGAAAGAGGGGCGGCTTTTGGTTTGGGGTGTCTTTTAGGGTTTTGACTTTGAGATGTTTATATAGAAACCAATCTTACAAGTCAACCCCTGGGCAATTAACAATTAATTACTAACTGATTAACATTTAACCGGTTATAGTCCTTGGAGTTTATAATTACAAGAGTAAATTTCGTTTTTGGCCCCTATGGTTTGGTCTGTTTAACCCTTTTAGTCCAAAAAGGAATCTTTTAACATATCAGCCCCTGAGATTGTATTTTTGTAACCATTTCAGTCCATCACACTAATCCTGTTAACTTTTTAGTCATTTCATTTTTAAATGAACTAGTTTAACCTTTTCAGTCCAATAAAAACAATTTTAAGCTTTTTCATAAAAACTTTTTTTCTACCTTTCTAAAAACATTTTTTTATACTTTTTTAAAATCATTTTTTTAGTTTTTTTTTCGTAAAAACGTCTTTTTTTAACCTTTTTAAAAATGTTTTTTAACTTTTATAAAAATAATTTTTTTTAATATTTTTTTCATAAAAAACGTTTTTGAATACATTTTTTCTGTTTTTTTTATAAAAAATGTTTTTTAGCTTTTTCGTAAAACGTTTTTTTAACCATTTTAAAAACGCTTCTTTTTAATAGTTCACTATTTTAAAATAGTTAAAAAGACATTTTATGAAAAAGCTAAAAAATATTTTTATAAAAAAAACTAAAAAAAAAATTAAAAACGTTTTTTTCTGAAAAAAAATAAAAAAATATATATTTTTAGAAAAGTGAAAAAATCGTTTTTAAAAAGGGTCAAAAAAGACGTTTTTACGAGGAAAAAAAACTAAAAAAATGATTTTAAAAAAGTGAAAAAAAAGCGTTTTTGAAAAAGTAAAAAGAAGTCTTTACGAAAAAGACTAAAAAAAGTTTTTATTGGACTTAAAGATTAAACTAGTTCACTTAGAAATAAACTGACTAAAATCTCATATACTTAACAGAAAAAGTTAACAGGGTTAGTGTAATGAATTGAAATGGTTAGAAAAATATAACCTCAGGGGCTGATATGTTAAAAGATTCTTTTTTGAACTAAAATGGTTAAACAGACCAACCACAGGGGCCAAAAACGAAATTTACTCTAATTACAATAATTTAACAAGACCATCTTGAATAAACTGAACCCGTTTTATATTTAACTATTAAATATAAAACCTGCCAATATATTTACACTAAAAATATGTAAAGTTTCATTCCGTCCTTTCGTAATTAATTATTCTAAATAATTAAATACGAGATACCCATTAAATATATATATATATATATACTAATATATATAAATCCACACTCCGACCTTCGTTATTTAATTATTCTAAACAATTAAATACGAAGTAACCAATAATATTTCTATAAATATTTAATCCACCGAATTCCAAATTTGTATTTCAAGAAACAACGTTCAACATTTAAACGTTGTGATTTGTTCTTTGCCCAAAGTGTAACTCTTCGGATCGTACCTCAATAGTAACGTTGATATTTAACGATCATCGGACATCTAATATCCAACAATCTCCCACTTGGACGGTTCATCGATTAATCGGTTCAACGTAGACAATGGTGGACGCCTAGCTGCATCTCACTGCCCCTAGCAAGGTATGACGTATTTACAATCGTCAACTACTTCCTTGTGTTCAAGCAACTATTACTTAACCAAGTACAATAGCCATGGTAAACATATCTATGTATCCTTTTTGTTTAGGTCATTCGTTGAACATGAGACATGGATACAAGTCACTTCTCATATGTGTTCAACTATTCTTGTTCTCGTTCTCCAATTCCAAGAGGTCTAAACAAACTACTCTTAATTTGTGCGTGGCCACACGATTTATACTAGTTTGAATCAACGAGTGCACCATAATGTCCAACTCCTAATTAAAGGATAACAGAATTCCTTTGGTCACGTACAACTCCCACTTAACTTCAGATTTATTCCAAATCATACCCTGAGGAGCACGTCGCGCAGTACAGGGAAAGAATGGAGATAAACCCCCATTCCCTTTGACCTAAAAGAAGCCTGCTTATGCAAAGGCTTCGACTCTACCTTAACAGGATCAGCTTTAAAATGGCTACTTAATGTTCCTCCATATTCTATTACTTCATTCGCTCATTTAATTAACATGTTTAACAATCAATTCTCTTGCAGTAGAACTTTTGAAAGATTAACAAGTGACTTATACAGGATAATTCAAAATCCCGAAGAATCCCTCCGAGACTATGTCAGCAAATTTGGTCGGGAATCCCTGGATATCCCGAATCTTGACGTTGCCACTGCAGTCCAGGCCTTCAAGATGGGGCTACGAAGGATTCTCAATGTAATCCCCGAGGAATTTCCGACCTTATCTTAACTTGTCCGGTGTTGTAACTTATTTAATGTTGGGAATACATTTATACCGTTCAATAAATTTCTTGAATTCTTTTATATACTCATATTTAATTTCATGAATTAATTTATTATTATCTTAATAAATAAACATATACATTTATAGTTATGATAATACAAACTTATTACAAAAATATTAAAGTATAATTATTAAGTAATAAATTCATTTGAGAAAAATAAGAATTTACAATTTAAAATTTTAAATAATTAATGTGAAGTTATAATTTAAAATAAATTTATTACTTTTAAATAACTTATATGAATTTTAAATATTTATAAATTTTCAAGTCTAATTAAACTTTATAAAAACTTAGGGATTTATTTTATAAAACCTTGAAACTCAAACTTAAATAAAAAAAAACCTAACTTCTTACATAAAATAATAAAACCTGAAAGTCTAAGGACCTAATTTGTAAATTCTGAAACTTTAAATCTAACCTAAAACTAACTTAATGCTGGAAATGAAAACATTTAAAACCTCAGGGACTTGTTCTGTTGATTTCTAATTCTCCCGTTGCTCAAAACCGATCCCGGGTTCGACTCTGGCGGAAGCCGGTTTTGGAGCCAAGAAATCGATCTCACGACTGAGGTAATGTCAATCGAAATCGAAACCGGCATTGTGTTCGCGAGACCCAATCGACCCATCTCCCTGTCTTTAATCGAACCATTATGAGCTTATCAATGGCTAAACCCATAACCGTAGCTTCTTGATTATCGGCGACTCAATCGATTCATTTCCGAATGAATTGGCTATAAATAGCGACTCTAACACGTCGTCGATACACACTACAGACTCCCTACGACCTTAGAACCATTGTTAAACACCGCCGGAGCTCAGATCAGTCAAAGGAACCGCCGCGATTTGTGGCTCAGTCGACCCCTCGATTTACGCAACTAACTAAGGTAATAATCATATCAATCGAATCATACCAACCCAGGGAGTGAAAGCCCCATGAAATCGAGGCCGGCTATTAGCCGGATTGAGCGAATTGCTCGGCTAGGGTTTCGGGTGGTTTGGGGAAGAAGATGGAGGCCGGGGATTGCGGGTTAAGTAGAATCGAAACCGGCTTAGACCAAGGCATCATGCCCTGGTCTAACGGTTAAAGTGTGTGTGTGTGCGCGGCCCGGTTAGGTCGCCGGTTCGAGCCTAGGGAAGGGGTTTTTCCTATTTTATTTTTTTTAAACCATTCTTTTTACATTTTAAACATTCCAAAAATTCAAAATAAAATTTATATAAATTCTAAAACTATAAAACAATAAAATCTAAAATTTATAAAATTACTTTTATTTATTTTGGGTTACTTTTTAAGCTTTTATATATTAACTAAATATTTAGAAATCCAATTAAATCCATTTTTTTTTCAAAAATTATATTAATCTTCTTTTTATTTGAGTCCATGAAACCTTGTATTATTTAAACTTCTAAATAAATATATTACCTAGACGAACATATTAATCAACCCTATAAATTAAAAATGTTTATTATTAAGCGTTATTAAAATCTTTTAAACATAAAAAAATAATTATTTGACAAAGGACAATTATTTAAATAATTAAATTATTATTTTTAAATAAATAATTATACAAAAACTCTTTCATTCATTTAAAACCTAATTATTCTATAAATTCTTGGTAGGGTTATCTAATTATTGTTTATCAACTTAATTATAAATACTTTAATCAAAAATATATAAATTGTGTCATCTCAACTATTATACATATAATGGCAACCTTAAACAATCTTCTAAATTCCAAAACTTATACAAACTTATCTTCAAACCCCAAACCTTATTATCTAGTACAACCTATCTCAATCATAGAATCCAAATCTATCTTGTAGGTTTGTTGTGAGTACTCCTCACAATATCCATCCAACTTATCAAACTCAGTCAGCTTTAACTCATCATTCAAGTGAGTTTTCATAGCCCCTTTTTACTGCTTTTGTTTTGGGGTGAAACATGCATTAACTAAACTATCTTATCTACACGATTCATTAACTTGATTCTATGCTATGTTCTACATGCTTTATATCTTTAGCTATTTGGTGACCATTGCATGAATGCATGCCAGTACGTTCATTAACTTGTGTTGCAAGCCTAAGGTAGTACCTAACATGATCATTTATAGGGGAAACCGAAACTAAACTAAACTTACCACATAACCTTGGCGGGTTGTTGTTGGTGTGAACCATCATCATGGGTGTATCTCCTCATGTTGGATGTGAACTATTGTCATGGGTGTATCTCCCCATGTGAACAATCAAACTTCGGGTGTTATCTAACCCTTTTTATCAAAACGGCAATCCGTGGGATTGTGGCAGCTATATTTCTTTACCAGGGTTGAACTGTACGCTTGGAGCCTTATGTGTTATTAGATATGCTTTAGATCTGCATTAGAATCTTTTGAATCGTAAACTTTATCTAAACTTTGGTATTGGTGTCAAAACCTATGTTGCTCACCAACTACTTGTAGTTGACTTTTACTCGCATGTTTCAGGTGCTCCTACTTAAGGCTCTTGCTGCTCACGTAGGACTTGGACCTAGAAAATAAACTGGAACTTATGTTATGTTAAATCTTGTCTTTTCATTATTCTTGTAACGGATCATTTAATATGATTAATAAATATCTTCGCATTAATTAGATGATCATGAGCTTTTGAACAACCGTGTCAGCCCCGGCGTTTAATCCGCCGCCGGCTGGGGTGTGACACTCAATTTTACGAAGACCTTGTTATGAATCCTTGCAGGAACCTTGATGAAGTCAGGAACCGGGCATTGAAGTTTATTAGGCTGGAAGATGATAAAAAGATCCAGCAAAGAGTGAATGCTCCGACGAGCTACACTCAACCTAACCGGAAAGCTGAACCCGCACCTTTCAAGTCGTACAGATCCAAGCCGTATTCTAAGCCGGACAATCACATGGTCAATGTTGTAGAAGACGATGAGGACGAAGAAGAATATCCTAAGTTGTCTGAATACTGTTTTTCTCTTGATATGACTGGTTTGCTATTTGCTATGCAGGATCTTGGAGAAAAAGCTAAGCGGCCTCGCAAATTTGAGAGGAACTCAGGAGGAAAGGATAAGTCCAAGTGGTGTGCATTCCACGAAGACTTTGGCCATATAACTGAGGATTGTATCGCTTTGCGGAAGGAGATAAGCTATCTCCTGAGCAAGGGATATCTCAAAGAATTTCTGGGCAAAGGAAAGAACAAGACCAAGGATCATGACAGGATCCCGCAAAGAGAAAAATCCCAGCCGCCAAATGCCAAGGTAATAGGTTTTATATCTTGTGGATCTGACATTTGTGGTACTTCTTACTCTGCAGCAAAAAGAAATGCCAAAGAAGCAAAAACAGAGAATGGGAACAGACCTATCAGGACCTCCAGCTTAACTGAAGAAAAGGTGATCTGTTTCGACGAAGATGACAGAAGTGACGTATAGGATCCTCATCACGATGGCCTGGTGATTACACTATACGTTGCAAACCACTTCATCCGGAGAATACTGTTTGATAGAGGGAGCTCAGTGAACATAATTCAGCATGAAGTCCTGAAGAGAATGGGGATCCCAGATTCTAAAATTATTTCAAAATACTCAATGCTGGTAGGGTTCAGCGGAGAAGTCAAAAGCACATTGGGAGAGATAAAATTACCGATATACATTGAAGGGGTAAATTCTATTCAAAAATTTTGTGTAATAGATTCTTTGTCTTGCTATAATATCATTTTAGGAAGGCCATGGATACACGATATGAAGGCGGTGCCCTCAATATACCATCAGTGTGTCAAATTGCCAACCCCTTGGGGAGTAGTGAAGATTAACAGTGATCAGTAAGAGATAAAGAATTGCTACACTTCTTCGATGAAAGCCTCCGTCAAAACCAGGCAAGCATAGCAATTAACAAAGAAGGCTAGGGATGTTCTAGAAGCTAAAGAGCAGGATGTTAAAGAGGTATCCCTGGATGCTGAAAATCCAGATGTAAAGATCCTTGTAGGGAGCAATATCCCTGAAGATATTGAAAAAGATATACTGAACTTCCTGAAGGGCAGAAAAGCAACCATCGCATGGAAGCACGAGGACATAACAGGTATATCCAAAGATATCATAACTCATAAACTTGGAATTGATAAAAGTTTCAGGCTAATATATCAAAAGCGAAGGAAATTTGCTCATGAGAGAAATGTGATCATCCAAGAAGAGGTGGAAAGACTTCTCAAGTCTGGAACAATAAGGGAAGTAAAATTCCCAAGGTGGCTAGCCAACGTGGTGGTAGTCCAGAAGAAGAACGGGAAGTGGAGAGTTTGTGTAGATTACACAGACCTCAACAAAGCATGTCCTAAAGACCCCTTCCCATTACCACACATAGACTTGATGGTGGACGCTACAGCAGGCCATGAAATCATGACTTTTATGGATGCCTCTTCAGGATTTTAACAGATCCAAATGGAACCATCGGATTAGGAAGACACGGCATTCATGACCCCGACAGGTATTTATTGTTACACAGCTATGCCATTTGGTCTTAAAAATGCAGGTGCCACGTATCAAAGACTTGTAAATATGATGTTCAAAGACAAGATTGGGGACACTATGGAAGTCTATATAGACGGCATGGTGATAAAATCAAAAAAATCTAAGGATCATCTCCAGGATTTCAAAGACGCATTTGATATCCTAGACCAATACAATATGAAGCTGAACCCTTCGAAATGTCACTTTGGAGTGGGGGCAGGAAAGTTCTTGGGCTACATGGTGACCAAGAGAGGAATAGAAGCCAGCCCAGAACAAATCAAAGCTATCATCAATCTAAAATCCCCAGCAAATACTAAGGATGTCCAGAGACTGACCGGCAGAGTAGCAGCACTCAACATATTTATATCAAGATCCTCATAAAAGTGCAAGGAATTCTACGACATCCTGAAGAAAAACAAGAAATTCGAATGGGAAGAGAAGCATGAACAAGCACTCCAATCATTGAAGGAATACTTGTCAACAACTCCTCTACTGATGAAACCAGAAGACGGTGAACCATTATCCCTATACTTGGCAGTATCCCGAAGCACCGTGAGTGTTGTATTAGTCAAGGATCATGAGGGACAGTAGCATCCGGTATACTATCTAAGTAAAAGTTTGCTACCAGCAGAAACCAGGTATTCTCATTTAGAAAAGTTAATTTTAGCTTTAATAATGGCATCAACTAAACTAAGACATTATTTTGAAACTCATGCTATTCATGTTAAGACTAACTACCCTATTAAGTGTGTCTTAAGAAGGCCAAAAATGTCAGGAAGGATGGCTAAATGGTTAGTGAGGCTTAGCGCCTATGACCTCATATACGAACCTAGAACAGCAATAAAGTCTCAGGCACTGGCGGACTTTGTGGCTGATTTCAGTAGTGATATCCAACACGAAGCAGATCTTGAAGTCCAACAACTAGAAGAGTCGAAGGATGAATGGAGCTTATTCACTGATGGTGCATCAAATGTAAGAGGAACAAGTCTGGGAATCATACTAAAATCGCCTCAAGGGGACATATTACCCCAATCCATAAGCTGTGAGTTCCAGGCTACAAATAATGAAGCAGAATATGAGGCGCTGATAGCAGGATTACAATTAGCCAAGGATATCAAGATCAGGTATCTTCAGGTATATGTAGACTCATTGTTAATTTCTAATCATTTCAATGGTTCATATGTAGTAAAAGGTGAGAAGTTAGCCAAATATCTCACAATAGTTAGGCAATTATCCATGGAATTCCAAAATTTTAACATTACACAGGTTCCTAGAGAAGATAACACTGAGGCTGATGCCTTAGCAAACCTTGCTTCAGCTCTTAGAGTACCAGAAGGTACCAAAATACCTATCATACACATTCTGAGCCCAGCAATCGAGAAGGTGAATGAAGTATCCAACACTGGAGAAGAATCAGACATTCGGGATCTTGAACATATTCCAGGATCCTGGATTTCACCTATTAATAAATACTTGCAGGATGGTGAAATCCCAAGTGATGAAAAGAACCACAAGGCTTTTCGCATGAGGATGTCTCGTTTTATAATGTTTGAAAATATTTTGTATAGAAAATCAATTACAGGTCCATATTTAAGGTGCCTGGAGGATCCTGAAGCACGAGAAGTCCTCAAAGATCTACACGAAGAAGATTGTGGTAACCACACCAGGGGCAGAGCGTTATTTTCAAGGATACTGAGGACAGGATATTACTGGTCTACCATGAGGAAAGACGCTATGACTTACTCTCGAAAATGCGACGCTTGCCAAAGACACAACAACATACTCCATCAACCAGCCGAACCTTTATACCCAATCATCTCTCTGTGGCCATTCATGAAGTGGGGAATGGACATCGTCGGCAAACTTCCCAAAGCACCAAGAGGAAAGGTCTTTATGCTAGCAATGACGGATTACCTCTCTAAATGGATCGAAGCTAAAGCATTTGTCCAAGTCAGAGAGAAATAAGTCATCTCCTTCATCAAGCGCAATATCCTGACGAGATTTGGGATCCCGGCGGAGATAATTTGTGATAATGGATGTCAGTTCATTGGCAAACGAACAACTGACTTCTGTGCTAGCTGGGGAATCAAAATGATAACGTCTACCACAGTACATCCTCAAGCCAATGGACAAGCAGAATCTAGCAACAAGATCATCGTTAACAACCTCAAGAAGAGATTAGGAGCAAAGAAAGGAAGATGGGCCGAAGAGCTGCCGTTTGTACTTTAGGCAGATAGGACAACCAATAAAAGCGCGACAGGGCAAACTCCATTCTCCTTGGTATTTGGAACTTAAGCAATGATCCCGACAGAGATGGTTATCCATACTGCCAGAACCAATCTCCAATCTTCAGATACCAACGACGAAGCTCTTGCTCAGGATTTCGACACTGTGGATGAGCTTAGTGATCTTGCCAAAGTTCGCATTGCAGCTTATCAGCAAAGAATAGCAAAATCATACAACAAAAACATAAGGGTTAGAAGATTCCAAGCTGGTGATCTCGTATTAAGAAAGGCATTCCAAAATATTACCAATCCCAATGATGGAAAGCTTGCACCAAAATGGGAAGGCCCATACTTGATTGATTCAGAAGCAGGCAAGGGAGCTTATTGGTTGGCTACTATGGAAGGACATGTCCTACCAAGATCCTGGAACGCTATCCATCTCAAAACCAACTTTATGTAAGTTAGAACTTAAGTTATAACTAAAACCGGTATGTCTTCTATCCCTGACTATTTTTATATTAATTACTTTTGATCAAAGTACTGACTTGAGTGTCGGAGGGGTGTTAGCCAGGCTAACATCCACCTTCACCAAGATTTCCTGTTTTACAGGAAGTATCTCCAGGGATCCCGACAGAAGAAAGAGATTGGCCATCTCTCCTAAGTTTGGGTATCCTCAAATACCTCGAAGGTTTAAACGGCTTTCGCCTTTCTAAGTATTGGGTTAATACACCCCGCCAGAAGCGCACGATATCCAATTATAGTTCAAGGTGGTGCGACCAGTCCATGTAACATTGGTTGATAATTTCATCACTATTGGCTATATATTGGGTGCTACGAATATAACAGACGTGTTATTTCTCAAGTTTCTCCCGATCATTTAACACTTACGTGTTAAAGCTAAGGTTTTTAGCATTTTCATGCTAACTCAGAATTGAATTTCCCACGATATTGGCTTAGCCCACAATTATTTGGCTTAGCCCACGATATTGGCTTAGCCCACTTTTATTTGGCTTAGCACACGTTATTGGCTTAGCCCATGTTTTCTGGCTTGGCCCACGATTTTAAATATGTAACACTTACGTGTTAACTCAAAAACTTGGCATCAATATGCTGACTCATGATCCTTAAACGAGTTGAAGACTAATGAGGATCCCGAAGTGTATTTACTAAGCCTACGACGTATTCAATGACTGTACACAAGGGACAACCAAAGGTTGCTGTATTTCGGACTCCGTGATATAATTTGGTATGTCTATATGTCCAAATTCATACTCAACAAAGGTATGTGTTACTAATTTTTCAATTACAAGAAGATTTGAAAGCTGAATGACTAAGTCATGATACGTTTGGTACTCTTATTTATTAAAACCAAATTGTGTTTTCCTAAGTCTAAATTTGATAAAAACCTGAGAATTTATTATTAAAGATCTGGTATCCTGAAAATATGTTAGAACCTATTCTTTTTTAAGTTTTAATTACCTCGGGATCCATTTTGAAAAATATATCAAGGCAAAAATGCAACAATCATGGCAAATAGTCATAAACCATATGCTAACATTCAAAATGCAGGAAAGAAAAATGATCCGGGCTTCAGCCAAAACCTAGACCCATCCACCCTGATTCACAAGTTATCAAATTGTCTATCCCATGCAGGGATCCCAAAAACCTAAAAAAGTAAATTGTTCGACAACGGCAAGACATAAAAGGATATTGTTCAAAGACTGCAGTAACCATGATAAACCAACAAGAACAATCAAAGGACCACAAATTCCAGGGCTCAGGCCTAGGCATCATTACCCTCATCGCCCTAGTCCACCTGCTTCTCACCATCACCAGCACCAACATCCTCGGCAACCTTGCTAGTTTCCACAGCTTCGCCATCGAGTTTAGCTAGAGATGAGTGCCATCCCTAAAGATCCCAGGCTGCAGGATCAAAACCTTCAGTAGCATCTTGCTCAGCCATCTGGATCCTGGATTGAAGAATAGCCATGGCCGCAGACCTCTTGGCATTATCCATAGTCTCCTGCAACTTCTGCTCGGACTGAGCCAAATCCTCCTGCAGCTTTTCCTTCAAGATTTGGATCTCTTTTTCCAAGTACTTGGACTTGTTGGCAGCAATTTTCTTCAGATCCTCAACCTTCTCCTGAGCTTCTTCAGCGTTCTTCTCTGCCGCAACCAAGTTGGCATTCAGCTTCTCAAGACCCTGTAAGATTTGGATAAATTAAGACTTTCGGGATCCCGAAATTGAAATAGGAGTACCAGAAAACGCTTACCAGATTCAGCAAGGAATGGAGCTTCTTGGTAGTCTCACTGGAATCCATGCCCTCAAAGATCTCCAGGTCCACTATGTCAGTCGTTTTCCTCTTCTTACTCCCCGAAGCTTTAGACCGGAGTAGGGGAACCCGGGAATTAGTAGTGGGTGTGGAACCCTCCTTCTTGACAACGACAGCTCCAGACAAGAGGTTATCGAGATCAGACAAGGCAAATTGAGAGCTTGACTAAGGGATTCCTACAGAAGAATACGGCAGTTCAGAATCATGGCATATGTTAATAAAAGCATTGATTATTCCTTACCTGAAGACGTCTCGAATTCATAATACTGGGTTTCAAAGCTTGCTTGACTAACGGTGGACTCGAGGTGAAAAGATCTCTCTCCCACAGTTATTTCCAATAAAGCTTGAATTCTTTTATCTGTATCACCTCTTACAGGAATCAATTCAGCAAACGTCGGAGCTGCACAAGGGAAAAACAGAAATCACTATTAAGAGCTGAAAAATAATATGAAAGTGCAGGGATAGTAACTATTTCCTACCCTTTTTAACCCATTCAAGTGGCAAATCTTCCCCATCGGGGATCGAATCTCTCCTTACAAAGAAGAACTTCCCCTTCCAGTCAGAATCGTTTTGGGTGGCTTTCGGAATCAAATGAGTTTGCCCAGACTTGAGCTGAAGAACGAATCGAGAAGAACCATGGGTTCTCAAATTATAGACAGAAGCTAGCTCAGGGACGCCAATGGTCAGAGAATGAGAACGATTCAGCCTTTCAAGAGTAGCCAGGATTCTCCAAACCATCGGCATGATTTGGGAATAGCAAAGACCAGTAAGTTTGAAAAACTCGGTGATGAGTGGAGGAAAAGGATATGACAGACCCAAAGAAAAAGGATAGCTATGAAAGCAAGCCCATGTTTTAGAAATCAAATCCGCTTTTGTTCTAAAATCGAAGGGCCTAAAAACGGTTTTTTGAGGAAAAATATTGTTTGATTTCAAGAGTTTGATCTCCGAATCAGTGAAAGAACAGAGTTCAAGATCAGAGTGATCAAGGATCCCTAATCAGTAAAGTCCTCTATTGTTTTCGGTGATGATAGAGGAAGCCGATCTAGTTATTTTCTTACCCATAGTGGTGAAAGATTAGAAGAAAGAAAACAAAGATTTTCGAAAGATATTTTACCTGCTATAAATTGAAGAAGATGGGAATGAGATAGAAGGAGTAATAATGAATATATTCAGAAGATTGCAACGGATAAATCGCATTGGTACTCGTAAACATCTCTTCAGGACCCTATCTTCATTTACCATTTGAATTTTGAAATTTTTACAGATGTCGATAAGTGTTTGACAGCTGTTAAAATTTGGGGACAATTGTTATGGGTCATTTTACATCTAGGGATCCTGGATCTTCGACGTACTTCGGTATCCTGATAGGTTTTGGTATCCTTAATTTCTGTATTATCTAACCGTTGTATCTTTCCTTTATCTTGACCAACACGCAGGTAAAACACGTGAAGTCGATTTAATAGCTGAAGAATCGGTCTAGAAGTTGAGAAGAACGTTTAGAAGACGTGTGGATTGGCCTCCAAACGGTCATATTTGAAGAATTAGTCTATCCCAGGATTCTCGGATAGTTAGTTAGCGTAATTTCTGTATATAATCAGCATATTGGTCGATTAGAAAACACACAACAACGCACTTAGCAATAGAATACACTCGCAATCAGTCTTGTAACACTTAGATATCGATCATTTGCTGCTCAACACTTGTAATTCTTTACCATTTATTGAAGTAACGAGGCAGGTGTCGATTGTTACCTCCCGAGGTTTTATGTCGGAGATCCTGAATGATCAAGGGCTTTCCTCGTAAACATCCGTGTCACTTTTTACGTTCTTACCTTGTTTTACATTGATTTTACAAGCACACTACCTCACAAATGAAATTTGGTTACAAAGTTAGTCTTGTTAATTTTTACCCAAAACAATTATCATTGAGTGATTTACTATAGAATCTTATTCTATCATCACATGATTTCATATATGTATTCTCTATCATCACATGATTTCATATATGTATTCTAAAATATCTCATCTTTTGATTATGATAAACTTTCATATATCATTAAGGATCTCATCCTTGCATGTATATATGAATTTTGTGTTTATGCAATTGAATAATACCATTTATTCAGAACTTTAAACAACATTTGCTTCTTGTTCAAGAATCATGTATATCACGGTCATGAACAGTTTCAATCTTATGATTAAGTTTGAAGACTTATTAAGGTGGTACACGAAACTCTTTCGTGTATCCTTAATTGTTTAGATGACTCTTCCTTAGTTTCATAACTCATATGAATTATTATACTTGTTCTAGGTGAACCTTTTGGTTCAAGGCTAGTGATTTAGATAATGTCAATTCGGGCAGCTGATTTCAGATGACTAACCACTTAGTCTTGAAGCATTGATAACTCTTATCTATCTTTACATCTTATCTTATACGATCATTTCTAGAGAAACTTTATTGAAACTATTTCAATTATTAAGTCAGGTGTAAAACATTATATTTCATATAGCCCTTTTACAAAACTTAATTAATTTGTTTCATGGTATCTCTTAGATCCTATCTAATGCAACATCTATTATACTTGAATAACATGTCTCACATGTTTTATATTTCATGTCAGTCAGATGGAATTGAATTCTTGATTCATCATAGGCAATAATACAATGCATAAATGATTTCAAATAATAAGTCACACTTATAAAAATAATCATGCAGTACTTCAAAAGAAAATAAATCCGGAATTTAAATTTGTTTTAAAACAAAATAAACGTAACATCATCCAATGGTGTAATCAAAACTTGAAAATAATCTTCAAGTTTTTTCCGTCTTCCTTTTCTTATTTCTTTCCTTCTTTTCTTTTATCTTTGCAAAATAGCAAGTTTTGCACACCTGTTAAAAGTCTAACTTTTAAGTGATAAAGAAACAATAGAAAAGTTTCCAAGATACCTGGAGTATATGCATTGAAGCATTCTCTAGCAACAACAGCTTCGGGCATCTCTCTCACACGGCATCTGGGTTTAGAGAGGTGCGTCTTGGTTTCACCAATAGCTTTGCCCTTATCCCCAGTTTTGACAGTGTCATCCGGTACCTCTTTGCTTGTGAAGGCCATCATTGAATATAGCTCGAATGATATTAACACTAGGGTAAACCCCGGTCCTTTTAAGTTGGTCAATAAAGCATGTCATACTCAAATCATCCTCGGGTTCCACCTTGGCGTACCAAGAGATGAAATCCTTAACCTCGTTATAACGACTAAGTAGATGTTTTTCCCATTTATAGTCGTCAAATACGTCATCAATAGTAATATCTATGACCAAGTGATCGTCTATGGGAATGCATGCTTTCTCGAGGTCTGCCACTTTCTTCCTCATGATCATAACACGTCTCGGATTCTCCAAAGCATAATGTTTAATGTGTGACATTAAAGAGTGAGAAGGATACTTGTTGTAATCTTAATGGTATCTTTCCTTCAAGTTACGAATCATGTCATAAGCAGTCAAGCGCTTGAGCGGTTCTCTAATCTCAGGGCTAACAGATGCAAGCATAAGGTTTGATATAGCATTGGTATCATCCTTAAGTTTGTTCCAAGCATTTAGAACAAAGTCGCTAGCATCCTCAGGTGGCTGCTTAGGCAAGGGGAACTTAAAAACATGTAATTTCTTGTTATATCTAAGGACCTTCTTCAGATTGTAGTACCAGGTTAAGAAATTTGTTCCATCGAGTTTAACGTTAAGGATGTTGTTAAGACGCTCTAGAATAACCACATCAACAGATTGAGACATCTACAAAATTCAAATAAGGTTTAGTATTTTCATGCTTAAATTTTCTAATTAAATTAATGACCCAAGGACAAAAATATATATAATTAGGAATGAGATCCCGGTTCACCATGTCTCAATGAATGGCTGAGCACTCTCCACCAGCATAGCTAGGTAGGTAGTGTAAGGTCCCAAACCGGGCACCCTACAGTTGGATCTTATCACTAGGTAAACTCACTAAAAACATCTAACTTTCATTTACATAAACAGCGGAAGTCTTTCTCGAAATAGTATTATCTTTAAATTCGTTAATTTTCATAACACTACCTGACGAATGTCTGCACATCGATCCAAGTAGCCCCGCTCCCAAGCCAAGATACCTCATCTAGCAGACTCACCTACAAAACAATCTAACGTACATACAAAGTCAGCTACGCTGAGTGAGTTCTAATAGTTTGATTTAACAAAAGCCAACTCGTCTCATTTATTGTTTATCTTCACTCAAGACCCTCTAGTCTTTAGAAAATAGTTTAAAAGATTTTTCATCAAATAAATAACCCCTGTTATCTTATAATATCCCAAAAGGGTTCACCACCCCAGACTTTACCCGTCATTTAAACCCAGTAAGGCTCTCCGACATGGATCGAGATTACTACTCCGATGACACACAATTTATCATATATACTAGCCATACCCTAGTTACCTCATCCAGCCTCTAGACACCGACTTACCAGCCCTAACCAGGACTCTCATAATCAAACTGACTCAACGGTTGTACACAGTGTACTCGTCCCAACTCAACGGTCAATCTAACTCGACACACCACATTGATTCGAAATATTTATCACATCAATATCATCTCACACACAATTAATATAACTCACCACTTGCAAGCAATTTAACAAATATATATGCACACAAACACACTTGTCACCGCACCCTCGTCAAGGATATCCCCGTCGAGATACTCGTCATAAGCTCAGTTCTACCCTTGTTACAGGGCCCTGCCACTAAACATAGCGACACACTCGTCATCTACGATGACTACCCAGCCACCCACATGGGGACTATATCATCTACCATACGGTGACTTACACATCACCACATGATGACTGCCAGATAACGCATACAATGATGACCCCGAAGGACTCCGTCCTCCACATCACTGTTGACCATACACACAGGCAACAATGCAAGCACACAAAGCAACACATATATACACATGACACTACCTGGACATGTACTACAACTCACACCCTTTCACGGATCACCTACGAGTGTAAACCACCACATACTTTAGACATACCCTTTTTAACGTCTAGACACATTACCCAACTCTTTCCGAATAATCAATGATACGACACCCAAACATCATACTGAGTTCTAACCCGTATACACTATGGACACCCCATAGATCCATGCTAACACGATTCCCGCCGTGTCACGAGGACAACGACACAATACAGACAACATCAAACACATGACGCTTAACAGCATACTAGCATTTACTGGACACGTTAACGAACCACGTACGGGTTCTCCTGCTAACTCTCCTTATATAACCATGACATGTTTAACTAAATTCAGGGCATTTCACAGATGACATACACAGATCATCCCAACTCTTGTTCACCCACCCTAAGGACCCCACAACGACCCTTAGCTTCATTATTACATAACGATCTCAAAAAACACTTCGATTTTAAATCATAACTCGTAATACGTTCGTTTAGTAAAACATGAGAGTATGTACGATAGCCCCAAAACCGTAAAACGTTTAAAAGAGGGGATTAGAAACTCACTGGATATGAAGATCTAACTCTCGAATTGCAATGGTCTCCTCGTACGAACCTGAACCTATCAACGTATGATCACATGGTCAGAGCACGTTCTATACATATGCCCAACAATTCATAAAGCATAAACCCCTACACCGTCACGTCATCAACGTTTGATAACTCTCATTCATGAACCATATTCTCCCGGGTTTACGCATAATATTGTCCTCACCTCAATTAGAACTCGTGTACACAGATCCAAGTTCACATGCATGTACGCAAACATGCCATGCATGGTCCTAAGCACCCTAATTACCCTCGTGCAAAAACCTCAGGTTTGTCCTAGTCGTACTCGACACCGCCCATGCACCACCAGGGGTTCATCACCCTCGTCGTGCACTACCACCGTGGCCACCACCTCGCCTCCACTACACCACTGTGTACGTCCACAACTGCCGCCACGGTCATCCTTGTCTCATAAACCCTAGCCGACCATCGTCGCTTCCTCCTTCCACTCACATAATCGGGGTAAGCCATCACCACTGCCGCTACACGGCCGCCGAATACCACTATTGTGTGCCTCCACAGCAGCCATTACGGCCACTTCCTTATCACCCGACACCATGGTAGGACCCCCCCTGTTTCTGTCATCGTGTCGTCCTCGTCTTGTCTAGTCGGGCATCACCACCAACACCTTCCCCTGCTCACCGCCTCCTCTTGCGTCACCTGTGACTACTTCCGTAAACGATCACCTCCTTCACCCCTACTCTCGTCGTCCACGGCTAGGAAACTAGAAACCCTAGCCGGTTCTCAACTTAAAACATGCAAATAGTAAAAACAAAGAGGTGTACAAGCTTTACCTTAGCGTGCGTCGCAAGACAATGCCGTCGCCTACCCTCCGCGTCGGACCTCTCTCTCTCCCTCTCCCGCTAGCTTCTGCCATCTAGAGCTCCTAGGCCACAAATGGTCTTGGGTTTGCGATTAATTAGTTTATAAACCCCTTGATATTTTGTTTCAGGTCCCTCTGATTAGGTTTAACGTCGTTCTATCTAGAATTCTTGAACTAACGGCAATCTGGGTCCTCTAACTGTGATATCTCATCTTTACGTGAAACCTTTATAATCCAAGTTGTTTAAAAGAGACCTCGATCCCTCATTAACTCGATCCATTCATTAAATAAATTTTCGGGATGTTACAAGTCTACCCCCTTAAAAGAGGATTCTTCCTCGAATCCTGCGTCGGCACAACCAACACAATCCATCCTTTCCATTCGTACTCGTGCACCAAATTCATTCGGTGTCGAGTATTCACCTTCACACTATTTGGTTTCATAACTTTTCTTTTCAATACAACCACTCTTCATGGGGTTTAAAGAAGTCTACTTCGTTGCCCGCTTTCAACTTTGGTGTTTGTAGGTTTCACCTACACGTTCCTTCATCTCCCGTCTTTCCAGTAATTATTCAAACGGCTATGTTTCCACTCTCGCTATTCCGGTGCTTGTTAGAAGTTGCCTTCTAAGGCTGTCTCGAATACCAATTCTTTCACGAAGGTCTCGTTGTCATCGTTCCTGACAATACCTTGACGCTCTTATTGTTCTTAAGAACATTGCACGTACCATCTCTAGTACTATGTAGCACAACACTACCAATTGTCCTCTCACTTGTCACGTTTCATTATGACTTACGGGCATAATTGCCTTTCCACTTACAGCACAATTGTCTTTATCTCTTGTATAGCCCTGATAACCTCCAGAAGCTTGCTCAAGCTACATTGGTTTCTATAAGATTTCTCTATCAACATATCTCCTTACTTCACTATCACCAATGCAATACATCCTTAAGTATGCACATACACTTAACACTAGGGTCATCTTCATCAGTTCTCGATGTTTCCCAAAAGCTCACTTCCTCTGTCATGTCCGTTACAACAGCCACACACTCGCTTTACATAAATGTTCCACAGGAGCTCGCATTGAGCCAGTCTTACGTTTACCTGCGTAGGCATCTCCTTCCTAGTCACTTACGTGCAATCCTACACTTACCCCTCCTGATTTTCACTTTTCTCGTGGTTACTCTATTATCACCATGCGATTACCGACCGCATCTCCTTTATCAAGTACGAACATGAAGTCTGCCTGCTCACAAACCTCAGCTATCTGTCGTCTCGTTCAGGAAGAACGTCCCCATTTCTCTTGTTCCTCGCATAGACTGAATCCTTGATATGGAACGGTTTCCATAAAGGTCCATCGCCTCGTTAACTCCGTGCTAAAATCTCCAACGTCGTCACTTGATCTCATCATAAACATTTCTGCTCAAGCGTCCACGTAAACGCTTTCATTTTGTACTCTCACAGCTCTACCCATTGGCTTCGTGCTCCGAATTCCTGAGATATAAGCATAGGCATCTCATAATAGCACCTCACCGATCATCTAGAAAGACGTCAAAACTCCTCGCATCACCTAGATGTATCAACGTCAAAAAAAACCGTCAAGATAGAAATACTATACTTGAGCACACTGACCACCCATCGTATGCACGACTAAGCATGTACTACAAGGACACACACCGACACACATAATTACAGGACACACTTTGTTATACACCTGTACTAGTAACTCAACCTTCTAACTCGCACAAAGCGCACATACACAACTAGCTAGATCTGAGTAAATCTACGTGCATATAATATGACCTCGTCATTTATAGACACACAAACTCCTGAACCTCACCTCTTACTCACTACAATGGTAGCCCCTGCCACACGTCATCATATACTCGTATAGTGTTTACTCGGTCGTACCCATACGGGTCGTACCCATACTTCAAGATGACAGACTACTCATTCTAGACATAAAACATCACTCTAAACATTCATACACACAAGATATAAAATATCTTACTTCCCCACAGGATCTGGTCCTGAACATGTATACCTAGACATAAGGTATGTAACTACAATTTCCCACAGGACCTTGTCCTGAACATTTATACTTACTAAAGACGTATATTTAAGATTTCCCACAGGACTTCGTCCTAAACAACTACACCAGGTGCAACACACCCCTTACACTTCAAACATCACCTGAACCTAACACATAGGTGACACTATCTTAAGACCGAAGACACACACAAATAATCAAAACTCAGGTCTACACAGGTCTACTCATACAGTCTAATCAACCAAGCTCTAGCATCACATTAAAGATTACATTTAGTATGAACTCACGTTGTTCAAAAGGTAATCACCTAATCACACATAATTTACACTGCACCACCAATAGCAAGTTATCACACATGCAACTATCATTAACTACGTTTCAAACCACCCCATGGTAAGATTTACTGTCAAGGTTAAAATCAAGCAATTGAAAACCAAGAACAAGTATTTCATCACAAAAGTGTCTGACGGACACTACTCAAAATACTCAAGTCCTCTAGTGGTAACCACCACTGCTCTAATCACTGAACAAGTCAAAGTTATCACCCACTTATTCCTCGTCGTCAGATTTCTCCAGCCATCCGTTTCCCGATTCGGTGTTGTGTCTCGAAGGCTGACTTCTGACTGCATAAGCATTTCTTCCACTCCAACCAACTCTCCTGTAAAGGAGCTACTGAGTCCACCTCGCATAGTTGCCCTGGTAGTACTGGGAGCATTAGGCACCGGAAGCGCCAAGATCACCTCTTGTGCTGGTAGCTCCTGCTCATCCTCAGCCGCCGGTGGAACCACCGTCAAAGGAACATGTGCTAAGATCCGTCTACTCTCGAAGATAACCATACGAACAGCAGCCGCACGTCTCGCCCGTCGTTCTGTCAACCTCCTGGTGAGAGCTCCTCGCCTAATCCATCTAGTCCGAATCGTCATGGCTATCTGTACCTGCACAAGATAGAACGTTGGAGCGATTACTATGGGCGTCAAATTCAGAATATGATAGGAATCATAGACTGCCAAATAACGGTGATCAAATGCAATTTGGTGGTCCACATCACTTCTCGGATTCTAAACCTTCCCCATCGTGTTCACACTAGCTTTCTATCTTTCACAAACCCCGGATGCACATGCATCCCACACATCTCACATAGCACCACATAACAATCTAGAAAGTCATCATCTTATCACAATTTCACATCATCCAAGGTTACACACAAAATTACTAAATCATATCGACATACCAAACTATCTCACATAGTTACAATTAACGCTACTCTACATTGCTAAATTCACATCATCGTCTTATTTAATCACACTACACAACTTCACGTAGTTCTACATACTACTACAGCACATAGCACATATCATGATCACACACGGAACCAAAAATCACTTACTCACACCAATCGCTTTACCAAGTGTAACACTACACAAATGGTAAATAATAATTGCTTCTCAATTCGGAAGACGTACCTCTTGGCTCGCGATTACTTGTGGTAGCATTCGTTTCACCCTCGTCCCATTTTCAGTTTAAGTTAAGGCATTTTATTTGTTTAAAAACACCAATTTTCTCTTAAACCTGGCTCTGATACCAACTTGTAAGGCCCGAAATCGGGCACCCTACAGTTGGATCTCATCACTAGGTAAACTCATTAAAAACATCTAACTTTCATTTACATAAACAGCAGAAGTCTTTCTCGAAATAGTATTATCTTTAAATTCATTAATTTTCATAACATTACCTGACAAATGTCTACACACCAATCCGAGTAGCCTCGCTCCCAAGCCAAGATACCTCATCTAGCAGACTCACCTGCAAAACAATCTAACATACATACAAAGTCAACTACGCTGGGTGAGTTCTAATAGTTTGATTTAACAAAAGCCAACTCGTCTCATTTATTGTTTATCTTCACTCAAGACCCTCTAGTCTTTAGAAAATAGTTTAATAGATTTTTCATCATATAAATAACCTATGTTATATTATAATATCCCAAAAGGGTTCACCACCCCAGGATCTACCCGTCATTTAAACCCAGTAAGTCTCTCCGACATGGATCGAGCTTACTACTTTGATAACACACAATTTATCATATATACTAACCATACCCTGGTTAACTCATCCAGTCGCTAGACACCCAGGACTCTCATAATCCAACTGACTCAACAGTTGTACAAAATGTACTCGTCCCGACTCAACGGTAAATCTAACTCGACACACCACATTGATTCCATATATTTATCACATCAATATCATCTCACACAAAATTAATATAAGTCATCACTTGCATGCAAAATAACACATATATATGCACACAAACACATACCTTGTCACCGCACCCTCGTCAGGGTTATCCCCGTCGAAATACTCGTCATAAGCTCAGTTATACCCTTGTTACAGGGAGCCGCCACTAAACATAGAGACACACTCGTCATCTATGATGACTACCCATCCACCCACATGGGGACTATATCATCTACCATACGGTGACTGACACATCACCACATGATGACTACCAAATCATGCGTATAATGATGACCCCGAAGGACTCCGTCCTCCACACCACTGTTGACCATACACAGAGGCAACAATGCAAGCACACAAAGCAACACATATATATACACATGACACTACCAGGACATGTACTACGACTCACACCCTTTCACGGATCACCTACGAGTGTAAACCAACAAATACTTTAGACGTACCCTTTTTAACGTCTAGACACATTACCCAACTCTTTCCGAATAATCAATTATACGACACCCAAACATCATACTGAGTTCTAACCCGTATATACTATGGACACCCCATAGATCCATGCTAACACGATACCCGCCGTGTCACGAGGACAACGACACACTACACACAACATCAAACACATGACGCTTAACAGCATACTAGCATTTACTAGACACGTTAACGAACCACGTACGGGTTCTCCTCCTAACTCTCCTTATATAACCATGACATGTTTAACTAAATTCCCGACTCATCCCAACTAACTCATAAGATGACATACACAGATCATCCCAACTCTTGTTCACCCACCATAAGGACCCCATAACGACCCTTAGCTTCATTATTACATAACGATCTCATAAAACACTTCGAGTTTAAATCATAACTCGTAATACGTTCGTTTAGTAAAACATGCGAGTATGTATGATAGCCCCAAAATAGTAAAACGTTTAAAAGAGGGGATTAGAAACTCTCTAGATATGAAGATTCAACTCTCGAACTGCAATGGTCTCCTCGTACGAACCTGAACCTGTCAACGTATGATCACATGGTCAGAGCATGTTCTATACGTATGCCCAACAACTCATAAAGCATAAACCCCTACTCCGTCACGTCATCAACGTTTGATAACTCTCATTCATGAACCATATTCTCCCGGGGTTACACGTAATATGGTCCTCGCCTTAATTAGAACTTGTGTACACCGATCCAAGTTCACATGTATGTACGCAAACTTGCCATGCATGGTCCTAAGCACCCTAATTACCCTCATGCAAAAACCTCGCGTTTGTCCTAGTCGTACTCGACACCATCCATGCACCACCAGGGGTTCCATCACCCTCGTCGTGCACTACCACCGTGGCCACCACCTCGCCTCCACTACACCACCGTGTACGTCCACACCTGCCGCCTCGGTCATCCTTGTCTCACAAACCCTAGCCGACCATCGTCACTTCCGCCTTTCACTCACATAATCGGGGTAAGCCATCACCACTGCCGCTACACGGCCGCCGAATACCACTATTGTGTTCCTCCATAGCAGCCATTAAGGCCGCTTCCTTGTAACCCGACACCATGGCAGCCACCCCCTGGTTTCTGTCATCGTGTCGTCCTCGTCTTGTCTAGCCAGGCATCACCCCAACACCTTCCCCCGCTCATCGCCGCCTCTTGCGGCAATTGTGACTACTTCCGTAACCGATCACCACCTTCACCCCTACTCTCGTCGTCCACGGCTACTAAACCAGACACCCTAACCGGTTCTCAACTAAAAACATGCTAATATTAGGTGGTGATCCCTTAGCTTGACGCCGTTGCAGGACAGTCGCAAGACAATGCCGTCGCCTACCTTCCTCGTCGGACCTCTCTCTCTCCCTCTCCCTCTAGCTTCTGCCGTCAGAGCTCCTAGGCCATAAATGGTCTAGGGTTTGCGAATAATTAGTTTATAAACCCCTTGATATTTCATTTCGGGTCCCTCTGATTAGATTTAACGCCGTTCTATCTCGAATTCTTGAACTAACGGCAATTTGGGTCCTCTAACTGTGATATCTCATCTTTACGTGAAACCTTTATAATCCAAGTTGTTTAAAAGAGACATCGATCCCTCATTAACTCAATCCATTCGTTAAATAAATTTTTGGGATGTTACAGATAGGTATGAAAATACCAATTGTGTCGACTACATAATTCTCGGTTTGTGGGGCATGACAAGCATTGTCAAGCTTTGGATACGTTTTCCCTCAACTACGCCCAGTATACGACCTAAGTGATATTTGTCCTTCAGTTGTGACCGTAGACCCGGCCTAAGTACCTTAGGAATCGAGGTCCTACCTTTCACCAAAACCGTAGAGCAGGATGTAGGGTAATTCACTAAGACCGGGGGTTCGGATAAATCAGTTAAAGTGTCACAATTTAGGGTGGAGCGGAAATATCGATTTTAATTGGGATTTGCTTAAATGTTTTAAATTACCGGTTAAGGGTCAAAAACATATTGGACGACGAGGAGCATAAGCCAAGTCGTGCAATTTTAGTAAACCAATTTTACTATATAAGTTCGTGAAACACTTTCAACACTCGACACGGTCCAATTTTAAATACCTTATTTTAAACTAAATTGGTCGTTAGTCACGAACTTAAGTTTAAACTAATTAATTTAAATATGTTTTTAAATAAAACAATTAAATTTAAAAACTCGTTTTACTTTTAAATAAAAACTCTTTTATTTAATTACCTTTCCGAGAAGTTTTAAACCCATTTAATATTCTCGTCGTTTTATAAGATCGTGTTAAATGTTTTATAAAATATTTGCAGTTTAAATTATTATCCTAAATAATTATAACAACCACAAAATATAAAACAACCACCGAGCTATTAGTAAGGTTGTCCGGTTTCGTTCGAGCCATCAAACGAAAACCGAACCGGTCTAAGGGACAACAAATAATAAATTAAACTTGTCGTCTCCCACTTAGTCCAAGATCTTTATCTTCAAATCCCGTCCTTTGTCAATCTCCGGTCTTCAAGTATTCGTCTTGTTAGGTTTACAATTTATATACTTTTACAATAAAATAAATAAATAAAAGAAACATAACTATTATATCGGGTTCCAGATAACCCACAATAAATACAAAGAATATAAAACCAAAAACATGACAAACACATCCACGGGTCAATAGGGCTCGATATACCAAACACAATCAATCCAAAACGATAAAGGTTCGATCTTTTCTTAACCAAAAGTGTTAACAAATAAAACGGAGATCGAAAAATAAATAATTATGTCTAAACGCGCGTAAAGGTGGCTCTGATACCACTATTGAGAATCGTGCACTAGTTTTAACATTTAAAACATTACTTTTTGAAATCTGATTTACTATGGCGGAAGCGTAAACAATAGCACACGATAATAAAGTTTGGAACTTTATCCGACAGTGATCCGATTACACAGCGTTTAGTCAATAATAAATATAATATAACAACCATAGGGTGTTTTTGATTTTATACCTTTGACGAATAACCGGGTTAAAATACTCGGGTATAAATAATGTCACGCTAGATGACTCCAAACGAACTCGTCACATGAACTCGTCTCAAAAAACACGTATAATCTCAAAACTGTAACATCCCAAACTCTTAAAATAATTTGGGGCACGCGTCGGCTAAGAAACGCGATGCTAGAACGTAACCGAACGCGAAAACAGAAAGTCGGTTCGACCAGAAATAGCCAAAAACTTCCCATAAGCATACCTCGGGCTACAAAATGAGTTACGTAAGCCATAATATATGAAACTTGGGTGCCTCGGCGAGAAGAATCTGGAAATTGGGTCATAACGGACCGTCACCATGTGTAACGGTCCGTCACGGGTGTCAAAAAGTCATAACGGACCATCACCGTCCGTGACGGTCCGGCACGCCGCAAAATAGAGAAAACGCATCGTTTTAAGCCATGTATCACTGAGTTATCGCACCCTAAGGCCATGACAGACCGTCATGAGCCGTGACAGACTGTCATGAGCCGTGGCGGTCCGTTACGTGGAAAGAAAGCCCTTGAAGGCCAAGAAAACGGTAACGGTCCGTTACGTGCTCATAAATTTGCCTATAAATTGATTCTTGGAGCCGTTCAAATGAGAAACATCACACACCAAACACCATATACAACACGCACAATCTGAGAAGGATTAAGAAGCAAGTGCGGCGCGTTTAAGTGCGAGTGTGGTTCGAGTTCAGAGAAGCGTTTAAGCAAGGAACGAGCGTAGGACGGAATGTCCTATCTAAGAAAAGGGTGGTGTATAAATCTCTCCTAGACCCGTCACTCTTTCCTGGGAACATCTCTGTTGGAGGTACTGCTCTGGAAGGATAATCGCCCCAGTTTACAATATACGATGAATATGAATATGTCATGAAAATGAATGCATGAACACATGAAAACGTGATGCATGATAAAGATGAATACGTGAATGCATGATGATACGTGCAAATATGAATGAGTATGATGGAACGAGTCTGAACCCTAAAATGGAATAACGGAGTAGTCACAAAGTGTTAAAAGGGTGGTGGATACACCGCTGGTACTTCCTATATATAAACCCTTTTAATGCATCATGGAGAAACCGTTACGAAGTTTTAAGGTGAGGACTAGTTGGGAAATAAATCAAGCATATACATGAAATGAAAACAAATACTTGATACATTTGGGAGGCTATGAGTCTGAGATACTCAAGGTCCCAAACGAAATGAGATACCCGGCCTGTAAGGTGGATATCAATAATAAAGAAGAAAACTAAAACTATTCCAAGCCTTTGGGGCTGAGGAGGAAAAGATTCCAAGCCCACGGGGCTGAGGAAATGAATGAGCCTTCGTGACAAAGGCAAGGGGTTCATACTGACGAGTATAAGAACCTTGCTAAAAACTCGGACCGGAAGTAGGTCCGAAGATGGTCGCGAGGGGATTAGCACACCCATAAAAAATACGAACAACGTGACCGGAGGTACGTCCAGAGATGGTCACAGGGGCGCCTAGAGCCTGGGAAACTTGAACAATAATAAGAACCTAAAGGGTTCAAAATAAAATAAACGATGCAGTGTACTTACTTAGCGTAAGCTAATTCAAAAATGTTTTCCAGACACTGCAGGAAAGAAGCACGTGGAAAGAATCTTCCTGAGGACGGAACAGTCGGAGTTGAAAGATCCCTATATAGTATGATGTAATCATATCATCTTATGTAAAACAATATTATAAATGAAAAATATACCTAAGCCAATTATGGCAAGGTTTTTATCAAACTGAGATCATTTTTCGCATTATAAAACTCTGATAAACTAAGAAATAAGTAGGGTGTTTCAAGTTGGTATCAGAGCACGGTTGGAGGGATTTGAGTATCGAAAGGATACTTAAACTCAAACCATAAGTGCTCGTGATATAAATAGGGATTTAATCTGAGGCCGTCCGAGGAAGTAGGTATGTTTAAATTCCAGTGCTAAACATAAATGTATGAGTATATGTGGGCAGAAATTTGTTTGAGATAAGGTCCATGTGATAGTTGGGAGTATCATGATATGTAACAAACATTGCTTTATACCTGGCCAGTATTGGAGCTAATGTATGGGACCATCATTATATCGCAAACATCATATGATTACTTCTTTCAGCAGATAGTAAGCCGGGAATGTGATTATGCATGATTAAAATGCATGAATGAATGTGCATATGTGTAAAGTGCATAGATAGGGCCTTATGTGAAACCATAGAATACTTGAATAGGGTTAAACTATAAAAGGTATATAGTATTGATTAGGGTAAACGAACGAGAGATTTAAAACGATGTCATGTTTCAGCAAACGACGGCTGATGAAAACGAACTCGAGGGAGGCCATGGGAGAGTTGAATCTCCACTTCATGATGAAAACGAAATCGTGCAAGTCCCAGAAAATATCCGGAGACAAATTGCTATAGAAGTAGGAAAGGCATTCGATGCAAACTTCCTGATCTTACAAGCAGATCTGCAGGATTCATTAGAAAGCTGGTTTGAAAACCATAAAGAGGTTACTCATAATGGAGACGAAAGAAATCCAAAAGTTGATACGAACTCAACTCGTTGCACATACAAGGATTTCATGACCTGTAAACCTTTGGAATTTAAGGGAGCTGTTAATCCATTAGAAAGTCAGAGATGGATCGACTCAATAGAAAGGGCATTCGATACATGTCACTGCGAAAAGGAAGATGAGGTTATCTTCGCTACCAACCAATTAAAAGAGCGAGCTGACGATTGGTGGGGAGTAGTGAAGAGAGAGAAAGGTAGAGACAGGATTAAGGAAATGAGTTGGGAAGAATTCAAGGATCTTTTCCTGAAACACTATTGCCCTCTAGCAGCAATTGAAAGAATTACAGAGGAGTTTCTTCAACTCCGTCAAACAACGGAGACTGTGGATAAGATCACGGGGATCTTCTTTGACAAAGCTAGGTTCTGTCCAGCTTTGTTAACAACCCCTGAGATATGGATGACGAGATACCATCTCGTTTTGAAAACAGAGATTAGAGAGTTTATCCATCCATCCAAGTGCGCGAACTTAGAGGAGATGATTAATTGGGCTCGAGAACGCGAGACTTAGCTCAGGAGACAAACTGAGAGAGACGGGAAGAAGAAAGGAGAAAGTTATCTTTCTCCTATGCCTCTTAAGAGGTTCAAATTCAATAAACCGGGAGGTGGTTCCTCCCAAAGGAAAGGGGTACCCGATTGCAAAACTTATGGAAGAAGGCACCCGATAGAGTGCCGATTCAAATCTATAACTTGTCACAAGTGTGGAAAGGCAGGACACAATGCATCGCAGCGTATGAGTGGAACCAGATTGTGCTACAACTGCTATAAACCCTAACTAGTTATCGAAGCTTAATTGAATTTCTCAAACGAGCGTGCACACTTCACCGCTAACTAGTTATCGAAGCTTAATTGAATTTCTCTTTGGTCTTAGGTAAATAATAATTATCTAAAATGATTTAATGGCACTAAAATCACTAGCAAAAACTAACTGCCATCTCCCCTCACCACCCCCCCCCCCCCCTTCCCCTCCCCATCCATCTAACCCACCTCTGTCATACCAATAGTCGTCTGCCACCCCTCATTTCTTCTTCAACGTAATCTCTCCCCCTCTTCATCATCGTTAACCATCCACTACACACAACTGCAACCCTCTCTACGAAGGAGAACACAAGGAAACATAAATAATTCGGTGAAGAGTGGTAGAAATCGTAGACATCGGATTAAGAAACACCTTGAACTTGCAAAGGAAACCCCCAATTTTGATTTCTCATATGAATCTTAAGATTATTTCATTGGAGTTGCATGTGAAGAACCTCGTAAGAAGAGGATATTCTAAATGGAAGCACAACGAATCAACATATGGGAATATGGACTAAGATATATAAACATTAGTAAAACATAGAGGTTGGAGATGGTGGGACACCAGAACCACATGGGCGGTGTGGTTGTTGTCTGATGAAGGAGAGATGTGGTGATGATTATTTAAGTCGGAGAGATCAGAGGGAGTCGGTGTGAGGGTGGTCTCTTATAAGCTTAAAAATACATAATCAATTTTTAATTACGTATATAGTGCATGAAAGTTAATTACTTGTAATAAAAGAGAGGTGGCTATATACAAACGTCTTACGTATCACAGTTAAATCAACAGAGACTTAGTTGTTACTGCACTTTTTTTTTAATTAGTTTTGTATTTTTAAGAATAATTAAATTTAATGGTGAGAATAATCCAGCAGAAAAGGAAGACGCACTAATAACACACAATAACCATATACAAAGAATCAAAGAAAACAGAATTGGATCTTGGAAAGCATATTCTATTGGAAATTGATGTTGTTTGGGATTCTTCATTCTATATTTTGATCCTTATATTTTATTTTAATTTAAATATTTTCCATTTAAAGTTTCTTTGTCATCTCACTCCTTTTGCTTTTACTTTCCTGTTTTATCTCCTATCAACTGAAATTACAGGAAAATATATAAGATTTTTGAACTTTAGCTAATAAAATTGTAGACCATCTTTTTCCTTACTAAGGTGCAATTAATAAATATATATGTTCTTATAACCACCATTAATTTAAATGTAGTCATAAATCATTGTATCTGATTATAATTATAATTATTTTTATAAGTCGCTCTTATTTTTAAAAGGAAATTGCGTTGACTATAATATTTTCATGACTCACTATACAAGGCTTATGAGTTATGATGCAATCTGATATAGCCTAAATTATACACATGGATAAACACATTATTAAATAAATACATGAACAATACTAAAGGCCGATTAAGGGCATAGGGTATACCAGGCGTGAGTGCCTATGTGACATGGTGTGAGTGTGAGAACACTACCCCTTTTGTGTGAGAGGGCGTGAGACACTCACGGCATGAGTGGGCTCACGGGTGTGACCGAAGGGAATCTTGGCATTTGATTGGCTGTGAGGGTGTGAGAACCCCCCCCCCCCAACCCCCATGTGAGAGGCGTGAGTAACCTCACATGAGGAGTATACCACTATACCTAATACCCTAAGATCAATTGAACTTTGCCAAAGTCACGTGCGAGACTTGGGGATTTTGTCAATGCAAAATATGGAAAAAACTATGAAGTTTAAGTCACGAATATATATGTTAATGACCATGGCCATGAACATTCTTATATGAGAGTCTAACATTAATATTTACATATACTATACTATTTTTGGGTGTCATGGTGAGAATAAAGAAACATTTTGAGATTCCATCATTTCAATTTCTTATTTGTGGTACTCTAGTCGTTATAGTAAGTTTAATGTCTCTTGGACCGAGTGGTTGAAAACTCCACTCCTTAGCATGTAAGTTTTTGGTACTTTTGCCTGGTTTAGTTTTTTTGCTAATCGGGTGTGTTTTATATCAAGTTTGCCTTTCAAAAAAATATATATGATTGGTTACTCTTGCATATATGTGTTTGTTAATTCCTAAATCTAGGATCTATTAATCATTGTTTTATAACTTTGGGCTACACAAACGTCAAGATTCTGGCACTAAAGCTTGTGTTTATTTGAGATCTTCTGATTATTTGTTGATTGATCGTTTCGTGAACACTTGTGTTCATTAAGTTAACCATTTTTACTTTAATTTTCTATATTACATTTTACTTAGTTTTCTCTTTAGGGTGTGTTTGGTTTGTTGGAATTCAATGGAATTGGAATTTTAATTTCATTTCTCAATGCGTTTGATATGCAGAATTCATTGGAATTGGAATCTGAATTCCATTCTTAATGTGTTTGGTTGAAAAGGGAATTGGAATTAATTCCCTCAAATTCCACCAAATAAATGATTTCAAATTCCTTCCAAATTGTGAAGAAATTCACCAAAAGGAAATGGAATCTTCAACCACTTACCATTGTCGTATCCGCACCCAAACCTTGCGTGGCCACCAACGACCATCCACCCCGACCCCGCCGCCACCGCCAAACGTCGTCTCCGACCACCACCGCCACCCCCGACCCCGCCGCCAAACGCCGTCGCCGACCACCATTGCCACCCCCCGCCCCCACTCGCCACCGTTACCACTGCCAAACGCCGCCACCGCCGACCATCAACCCCGACGCCACCCCCGACTGCCGGCCCCGAACACCGCCACTGACTGCATCTGCCGCCCTTGCCAAACGCTGCCAACTACATAATATCATGATTACAATTATACGAGCGGAGGACATGTCAACAAATCGAATTAACGATCGTTAGAACTCACGTTTCACCGGAAACACAAAGATCTGGCGTGGAATGACTACTTACCGTTTATACTTAAACGACACCAAGACAAGGAAACAAGAGGAGAAAATGGTGAAGCTATTCACCGTCGGTGCTTATCCAAGAATGGTGTGGAGGACATTGATTGCTCAGTCAGTTAATAAGTAATACACGACTAGATTGGTGAAATACCTCCTCCTAAGCAACCATGGCTTCCTTCTCCACCCCTAAACGCACATACACACACGATTACAGTTTCACTTACGCTAATATAAGATGGTCATGGTCTAGATGAAACTAGAAACGGGGTGAAAAAAACCTGGACGGGATGGAGAGGACTTCTAAGTTGGATTATGTTTTGATCTCTATACATTTGCTTGATCGAGAGCATGTAGATGCCAACAAATAATTAGTTAAAGACAACGGGCAGCAGTCCTAGTGGTCGGTGCGATCTGGGTTCGGTGTCGTTACTTTACACAGTCCTAGTGGTCGGGTGGCGGCGGCGACAACGTCGGCGACGAGTGGTTGGTAGTGGTGGGGTGGTCAGGTGGTGGGGGTGGTCGGTGGCAGCGGTGATGGTGGTGGGGGTGGTCGGTGGCGGGGGCGACAATGTTCGGTAGGTGGTGGTCATAGTGATAAATTTCAATTCCTTTATGATTGTTTTGTCACTCAAATGGATTAGGAATTCAAATTCATTTAATAGATTCCAATTCCGTTAAATTTCAAATCCTTAGGACAAATTACAATTACAAATCCAATTCCTAAAAATTCCAATTCAAATCGCAATTCCAATTCCAATTTCAACGAATTCCGCTAACCAAACGCCCCCTTAGGGCTTATTTGGTTGACAGTAATTCATGGGATTTTAATGGAATTGGAATTTAAATTCCATTCCTTGACATGTTTAGTTAGCTAAGAGAAGGAATTGAAATTGGAATTGAAATTGGAATTGGACTTAATTCCAACTAAATCCCTCAACTAATGGAATTCAAAATCGCTCTCCATTTCAATGGAATTCAGAATCTCTCACCATTTTGAGTAATTTTGTCTTTTAGATATTTTTATATTATAATTTCATTAACAAATATGCTAACCAAACACATTATAGATTTCAAAATAATCCTTTAATTTCCAAAAACCCATTCCAATTCCAACGAATTACACGAACCAAACGTCCCCTTAGATTTTTTGCAACACTTTCACGATCCACGACTCCACTTATGATGATATTTAGCCATATTTTGAACTCGAAATAGATCAACAGTGTTTTGGTCTTAGTTTCAATCGAGTCTTTTTTTATTTTCTTTAGGAACCAAGGCCAAGGCATGGTTGATCTTGCGTCCGGTTGCTACCACTAAGGCATGTGATGAGTTGGTGAAGAATTCTTGCCGAAATATCCAAGTGAAATTATCAATTTCATGCATGAGGATTGTGTGAGGCATATGATACATATAAGTTAATTTGAGAAAATTTAATCCAAACATACTATAAAATGGTCATTCTCTTGGCTAGTTATCGGGGTATATAACATGTGTGTTTCCGTTTAGTAAAAAGTATTAACTAAGTTGAAGCAATTATGATCTAAAAGTATCAATAACACATAAAAATAACATTCAAACAATTATCTTAGTATTAAAATAGACTTCTAACACCTAGCCTAACTTTCATAACCAAATATTAGCCATATTGGTACAATTATAAATAGAGTAACAACATAGGTAAATACATACTTTGAAAAGAATTTTGATGTGTACTTGTTTAGTAAACACTATGTGCTCGCGATAACTTATATTACTGAGATACAATACTTTAGTATCTTGATCACCTCGTCTTCGTCATATTTCTACTAGCACCTAACACAGTCAGTAAAACACTATTTCATCATTTGCTGCTATTTGCATAAAATTGGGTAAGTTGATCAAACTCACTTATCTAATTAGTCTGATAAATCCACTCAATTTCATTTGTAGGCATGATCCTAATCATGTATACAAATATTCGATTACGTAATCGATAATCAAAGTTTAAAACACAAATTTGTATAAAAACCTATTATATGTCAAAATTGACAATTTCCCAAAGAAATGTCATACATGCATACACTTTGATCATTTATATAATCAAAACTAAAAATTTTCACCATGAAAGTAATATTAGATACATCATTTCTAGACTATGTTACAATTAGCTTCTAAAATCGACTTCAGGCGTTTGGGATATATAATATTTAATAACAGCAATGATATATATTATATGGGACCACAATTTTATAGTTTCCTACTCTTTCTTTTCAAAATATAACTAAAAAACATAGCGTAAAAGACGTGAGAGATGAGAGTTATGATTTTCTCAATGTTTATGCGTAACATCTCACTTTCTAAAAATAACAACTTGACTTTTTATGTAAAGTTATCAAATATCCAATTATTAATGGGTTTTTATTATGTGCTCGAATAACTTAAATTATTGAGATACAATACTTTAGTATCTTGATCACCTCGTTTTCGTCATATTTCTACTAGCACCTAACACCATTAATAAAACACTATTTCATCATTTGCTGCTATTTGCATAAATCTGGGTAAGTTGATCAAACTCACTTATCTGATTAGTCCGATAAATCCACTCAATTTCATTTGTAGGCATCATCCTAATCATGGATTCAAATATTCGTTTTATAATCGATAATCAAAGTTTAAAACACAAATTTGTATAAAAACCCATTGTATGTCAAAATTGACAAGTTCCCAAAGAAATGTCATACATGCATACACTTTGATCATTTATATAATCAAAACTAAAAATTTTCACCATGAAAGTAATATTAGATACATCATTTCTAGACTATGTTACAATTAGCTTCTAAAATCGACTTCAGGCGTTTGGGATATATAATATTTAATAACAGCAATGATATATATTATATGGGACCACAATTTTATAGTTTCCTACTCTTTCTTTTCAAAATATAACTAAAAAACATAGCGTAAAAGACGTGAGAGATGAGAGTTATGATTTTCTCAATGTTTATGCGTAACATCTCACTTTCTAAAAATAACAACTTGACTTTTTATGTAAAGTTATCAAATATCCAATTATTAATGGGTTTTTATTATGTGCTCGAATAACTTAAATTATTGAGATACAATACTTTAGTATCTTGATCACCTCGTTTTCGTCATATTTCTACTAGCACCTAACACCATTAATAAAACACTATTTCATCATTTGCTGCTATTTGCATAAATCTGGGTAAGTTGATCAAACTCACTTATCTGATTAGTCCGATAAATCCACTCAATTTCATTTGTAGGCATCATCCTAATCATGGATTCAAATATTCGTTTTATAATCGATAATCAAAGTTTAAAACACAAATTTGTATAAAAACCCATTGTATGTCAAAATTGACAAGTTCCCAAAGAAATGTCATACATGCATACACTTTGATCATTTATATAATCAAAACTAAAAATTTTCACCATGAAAGTAATATTAGATACATCATTTCTAGACTATGTTACAATTAGCTTCTAAAATCGACTTCAGGCGTTTGGGATATATAATATTTAATAACAGCAATGATATATATTATATGGGACCACAATTTTATAGTTTCCTACTCTTTCTTTTCAAAATATAACTAAAAAACATAGCGTAAAAGACGTGAGAGATGAGAGTTATGATTTTCTCAATGTTTATGCGTAACATCTCACTTTCTAAAAATAACAACTTGACTTTTTATGTAAAGTTATCAAATATCCAATTATTAATGGGTTTTTATTATGTGCTCGAATAACTTAAATTATTGAGATACAATACTTTAGTATCTTGATCACCTCGTTTTCGTCATATTTCTACTAGCACCTAACACCATTAATAAAACACTATTTCATCATTTGCTGCTATTTGCATAAATCTGGGTAAGTTGATCAAACTCACTTATCTGATTAGTCCGATAAATCCACTCAATTTCATTTGTAGGCATCATCCTAATCATGGATTCAAATATTCGTTTTATAATCGATAATCAAAGTTTAAAACACAAATTTGTATAAAAACCCATTGTATGTCAAAATTGACAAGTTCCCAAAGAAATGTCATACATGCATACACTTTGATCATTTATATAATCAAAACTAAAAAATTTCACCATGAAATTAATATTAGATACATCATTTCTAGACTATGTGATACTACAATTAGCTTCTAAAACCGACTTCACGCGTTTGGGATATATAATATTTAACAATAACAATGACATATATTATATGGGACCACAATTTTGTAGTTTCCTACTCTTTCTTTTCAAAATACAAATAAAAAATATAGCGTAAAAGACGTGGGAGATGAGAGTTATGATTTTCTCAATGTTTGTGCGTAACACCTCACTTTCTCAAAATTAACAACTTGACTTTTTATGTAAAGTTATCAGATATTCAATTATTAAAACTGAATACCAAAAATATATCAATAAAATCCTCAATATAAGTACATTTTTATGTGTACTATTAGAGCAGCCGGTATGGTCCGTGATGGGTGTCATGGGCCACTTACGTTCAGGGGAACGCCGCTCTCCTCAACCGTGAGAGGGCCGTGAGAAGTTCACGCGTGAGTGGCCTCACGCTGACCGTTTGAGAAATTGGACCGTTAAACGGTCAAAAACGATTTTTTTTAAAAAGAAATTTTTTTATTTAGAAAAATTACTATAAATACACATTTTCACCCATATTTTTTAACACAAACAATACAAATCACTCACCATAAAATCCAACTTTACTCATTCAAAGATGAATCAAAACGATCCAAACAATCTTTTCGAGTGGAACCCGTTCGCTCAATCTCCAAACAATTTGTTGAAGAAAACTGAATGATACTTAGATACTCTGAAAGGCGTGTGATCACTTTCAGATCAAAACTATTTGGTGGTTCACCCAAATGTTTGATCGGATACAAATCAGAGAATTTTAAAACACCAAATATGGAGAACTTTTGTGATGATATTGAACCAGAGTAAAAAACATCGTATGATCAATACAATGTTTATTTGGGAAAAAAGATAACTGCCTTTGGCAGTTATTCTTTTATTTCAAATTAGAAATTCGAATTTTAAATAAAATCCGCCCAATTTTTTACACGAATTTTATATAATAATTTATTAAAAAATTAATTTCTAATACAATTTTTATAAAGTAATAAGTGTCAAAATAATTTTCGGGCGCGCTGACAAGTCAGCTCGATCCCAGCCAAGGGCTCTACCCCTTGGACCCCGCTTCCAGGGGTGTTGCCCCCAGACCCCCGTTATATCATGATAAACTCAAATAAGTATGCATTCAGCACCTCCTATCTTATTTGATATTTATGATGATATGTATTGATCAAACAAGTTAATCCAATTACACTAAAATATCCAACAATCCTCTCCTATTTTAGTGCAATCCTTGATTAACTAAAATTACATTCTCACAAAACATACAAACTAATGCATAAATGAAATATCGTGACGATTGAATTTCATCTTAGTATATTATACATTCCATATATTCGAATATCAGGGTGTCACTACGGATTGAACCCTTGCTATTCAAAGTGAATACACGAAGATAATACACACAAAAGTTTACATATTTATATGTTCTATCTTGACACTACCTTTTACTAGACTGTGCCCTTATCCTTCATAAGCATATCAAAGCCAAGTCCCAGCTTCTTGAAGCGGCTAAACCTCATGCTCATATAAGTAGCTCTTTTACGCTTGCACCTGCATATGCAATTTTTTAAAAGAACTATTAAGAATTTAAAATTTTAACCTCCTTAACTTGTAGGTCTAAACACATACATTGGGATGATGCTTCTAATGTGTTTCAATCTCTAGATGTTAAGCTTTTCGCATTGAATTCAACACCTAATATCATACTAGGTGAGAATTGGGTATCTTAACATGAGAGATTTCAGGTAGACTTTAATCCCATCCCTATAGCCGACTTGTGCACAAGATCTCTACTTAACCCTTTGGTTAAATGATCGGCTAAGTTTTGCTGAGTTTTTACAAACTCCACGGATATCACACCATTCATGATAAGCTCATGTATCATACTATGTCTAACACCTAAGTGTCTAGACTTCCCATTGTATACTTGACTATATTCCTTAGCCAAGGTAGCTTCACTATCTGATAGATATAGGTGATATCAGTTTAGGCCACAATGGAATCTCATATATTAAATTTCTTAGCCATTCAGCTTCCTTACCGGTTACTACTAATGCCACAAACTCAGACTCCATTGTTGAATTGGTGACACAAGTTTGTTTCTTTGATGCCCAAGATATTGCACCACCTCCAAGAAGGAAAACCCATCCACTTGTGGAAGAATGATCTTCCATGTTAGTAATCCAACTCGCATTTGAATATCCTTCAAGAGCAGAAGGAAAACCATTATAAGTCAAACCATAATCCATGTTTCCTTTCAAGTATCTAAATACTCGGCTAATTGCTTGCCAATGATGTGAACTTGGATTGTGAGTATATCTACTCAGTTTTCCAACCGCAAAGGCTATATCAGGCCTAGTACTGATCATGGCATACATGAGAGATCCAATAGCTCTTGTGTATTCAAGTTGAGATACTGCAACACCTTTATTAGGTTAGAGCTTAACATTAGGATCTATAGGAGTACTCACAGGAGAACAATCTTTTAAGTTAAACTTATTCAACATCTTCTCAATATAGTGAGCTTGAGAAATAGAAATACCATGTTCTCCATGTGTGATCTTTGTACCAAGAATCACTTCACCCCCCCCCCCCCATGTATTTCATAGAAAACTTAGATGACAAAAATTCTTTAGTTTTATCAACTTGATCTTGGTTAGTGCCAAAGATCAACATGTCATCTACATATAAGCAAATAATTACTCCTTTACCTGAAGTATCAAATTTGCTATATACATACTTGTCTGCTTAGTTTAATACAAAACCATTAGACAACACCACATCATCAAACTTTTGATGCCACTGTTTTGGTGCTTTCTTAAGACCATATAATGATTTTATCAACTTACAAACTTTGTTTTCATTGCCAGGCAAAACAAAGCCCTCGAGTTGTTTCATATAGATCTCCTCATCCAATTCACCATTCAAAGATGTTGTTTTCACATCCATTTGGTGAATCACAAGGTTACGTATGCAGCAAATGCCAATAACAACCTAATGTGGATATCCTTGTAACAGGAGCATATGTATCAAAGAAATCAATACCCTCCTTTTGCCTAAAGCCTTGGATAACCAATTTGGCTTTAAACTTGTCTATGCTACCATCCACCTTCATTTTCCTTTTAAAGATCCATTTACTTCCCAATGGCTTACATCCAGGGGGTAAATCAGTCAATTTCTAAGTTTTGTTCTGCATTATAGAATCAATCTCATCTAGGATTGCTTCTTTCCAGAAAGCAACATCCCTGGAAGCCATAGCTTCATTATAAGTCCTTGGGTCCTCCTCAATATTTGTAATATCCGTACTTTCCACATCATCGTTTATTTACATTTTGTACCCTTGTACTTTCATTTTTGAATCCATTGTAACCCGAGACTTATGATCAATGAATTTATTGAATTTATTCAATTACATGTTTACAACATACATTACATTTATACATATGCAAGACAATATCATACGTGCAATATTACAAACACGCGTTTTACTTTTTTTACATTTATATTCTCGTTTCACGTCCATACACGCTTGGTTTATTATTATTATTATTATTAGTAGTATTATTATCATTATTATCATTAGTACTATTATTATTATTATTTCATTTTTTTTCTTTTTAAAAATCACCTCCCTTTCAACCACCAACTCCCAACTAACTCATTTAATACCCCCAAACCCTAATCCACACTTATAAATACACACTCCCTTTCACTCCTCCACCCTTACACCCTCCAAATTCTCTCACAAATCTCTCCAAGTGCTCCATTTCTTCCAAGATTTTTTGGCAGAATTTTATAAGGTAAAAACCTTATTTTTCTTCAAGTTTCTTCCTTTTTTTTTCTTAACAATTCTTCCTTCACCCTCTTGGATAAACCTCTAGGATCTTATCATTTGTTTACCTTGGTAAACATCTAAGATAAGTCACCATTTGAGGTCCAAGTTGTGGTCTTTCAACTAACATTTCTCCTTCTTCATGTTCTTGTTTGGATATTTTACATCTAGTTGTGGTAAAACCAAACCAAGCCTCCATCAAAATTCTATGATGGAAGCCTTGTGCTAAGGTATTTGGATGAAGTAGATGAACATAGGTTCATCTACCATAAGACATCCAATAGCCACAAGGTGTTCAAATCCTATACATAAATATTATAAATAAATCTAACAAGGTTTGTGGATTTCTCAATCTTTCTCTTGGCCACTTCAAGTGGTATATTACTAACTATACTAACTTTTGACAATCCGAATTCCTAACTAAGTTAGGGGTTTGTGTTTCGGTCCGCCGTCGGCGATGCATGACCAACTTGATACTATTATACATATATATTATTTATTATTTCTTCTCCACCGAACTTATGCCTACGTTACCTTTTAGGTTAACCGGCATTCCCGACTCTTCACCTTCCCGTTCATCCTTTCGTTACCACGCAAAACCGTGAGTTTCATACTTGCCCCTTTTACATTTTTGCACTTTGGGACTTGAAAACATGTACATATTCAAAACTCATACACTACAAGATTCACACTTTATTCAAACACAATTCATTAACATGCTCATGTGACAACAACTTGACTACATGCTTAAATACAACTTGTTAATACAATAGTTCATTAATTCTTGCAAAACCGCACTTAACAAGTGTAACGCTATAGGATTGACACCCGTCGGCTTTTCGTTACCTTTATGGAGCCCCCGATCTTGTTATGTTATTTTTTTCGACTAGTATTCTTTGGATGCTAGGTATGCTATGTCAACAATAGGTTTGAACTATATCATTACAAATTGTATGAACATTAGTAAAGTATGTCTATGCATGTGAATTGTTTCTTTAAACATGATTATTATATGTATGAAACTTGTATGAACTCACCAACTTTATTGTTGATCAAATATTATTTTACATGTTTTCAGGAGATGTTTGATGCTACCATGGAAACGGAATCTAAGGACTTTGCCTTAGATATCAAATTTAAATATTTTTGTCTTTTGTTTATCAATGTATTTCCTTTAATTGAAACAATTGTATTTGAAATTCTTAGTTTAATGAAATCGGTTAAATTTATATTTCAACAATAGTGCCACGATGCCTTTGAACAATCCTACACGTCACGTTCGGTGATTCCGCCGTCGAATGGGTTGTGACAATATTAAAACAACACTGATATTGAGATTCAATCTCATTCCTTGACCCTTCAACTAAATAAAGTTGAAAATCATCACCAAAATTCTTGGGTTTTCTTCCTCTTGTACTTTTTCTAGGTTCAGAGCTGGTGGAAGGTACGTCTTCAGGATTGACTGAAGTATTATCAGTTTGAGAAACCTTCAAACTATGACTCACGTCCTTTGGTCTATGTATAGAAGTAAATCTTTCTTCATCAAAGATTGCATCTCTTGACTCTATAACAGTATTCACAGACACAGAGTCATTAGATTCTAATACATAGAACCTATAAGCCTTGGAATGCTCAGCATAACCAATGAATATACAATCTATACCTCTTTCACCCAAAGTTTTCCTTTTTGGTTCAGTGACTCTAACAACAGCTCTACACCCCCCAAACTTTAAGATAACTCAAGTTTGGTGGCTTTTTGTACCAAAGCTCATATGGGGTAGTCTTGTTCCTTTTACTAGGAACTCTATTCAATAGATAACAGGCTGTAAACATAGCCTCACCCCAAAATCCATCACTCAAACCCGAATAGGATAACATGGAATTAATAATGTTGTGGTGCATAAAGAGTCGTGGTTATACCAGTAGATTGAAAATACACCCGATCATAATACTCACCTCCTCTATCAGTACGAAGAGTTTTAATTAACCCATTTTGATGTAGCTCTACCTCTTGTTTATATATTTTAAATTTATCAAGAGCTTCATCCTTAGCATGCAACAAATAAACATAACAGAATCTGGATGCATCCTCAATAAATGTGATAACATGTTTTTTTTTTCCTAGTGAGGTGTAGCATGTAAATCACATAAATCGCTATGTATCAATTCTAATGCTTTTGTTTCCCGATTAACATCTTTGAATGGTTGTCTAGTAATCTTAGTTAAAGCACACGTGTTGCATTTATCATTAACCATGTCAAAAGCAGGAATTAAACTCATTTCAGACATATCTTTTAGTCTTTTAAAGTGAACATGTCCTAGTCTAGCATGTCATAAATCAGATTTGTTCAAATTATTACTAGAACTAGTAAATGCCATGCAAACAGAATTATCACTAAAAGAAACATCCAAATTTAACTTAAACATACCATTTCATAGATAACCAAAACCCACAAAAGAACCATGTCTTGACAAGATAAACTTGTCACTTTCTAAGACCTGCTTGTAACCACAATTATTCAAAAAGATACTAGACAAAAGATTCTTTCGAATCCTAGGAACATTCAAAACATTGTTCAAAAGTAAAGACTTTCCAGAAGTAAAAACTAGATTAGCATTTCCTAATCCCTTGATGGGTTCAGTTGAAACGTTTCCCATCTTCAAAATAGATCCATCTTCAATATCTGTAAAGTCTTTAAACCATTGAAGATTCTTGCACACGTGGCTAGTTGCACCTGAATCAACCCACCAAGAAATCTCATCATCCTGCACATAAAATGATTCAGATATTAGTGATACATAATTCTCAACCGAATTATTATTAGGTACTAAAATCTGACTATGTTGCTTTCCTGGGTCCTTAGATCCACTTGGACCAGCTTCATTCTTGCCTTTACCTCCACCTTTACCAACCGACAGTCCTTCTTGAAGTGTCCAACTTTACCACACTTCCAACATGTCATCTTAGGCTTCTTATTTGGAGCCTTGTTATTGTTCCCTTGAAACTTTCGTTTCCCTGTAGCATTTTGAACAGCCTTAGATGATCCACCCTCTTCCACCATGTTCACAACAGAGGGTACAGCCATGGTTTTATCATCATTAACCCAAACCTTTTCTGTATCTCTTTTGGATTGTTCAATTTGGAAAGTACTTCCAAGTTCAAACAAGGTTAATTCCTCATTCTTATGCTTCAAATCGTGTTTGAAGTCTTTCCAAGAAGAAGGAAGTTTGTCAATTATGCTAGAAACAGAGATGGATTCATCCATCTTCATATCATATTGAGCAAACTGTCCCAATATCCTCAACAGTTCATTATATTGTTCCATGACCGGCCTTGAATCCACCATTTTATAATTTATAAAATTGCCCACAAGAAATTTCTTGCTAGAGGCATCCTCTGCCATATATTTGGATTCAAGGGAATCCCACAATTCTTTTGCAGATTCAACATTTTGGTACACATCGAAAAGTCAAGCATACCATTGAGAATGTATCCACTGCATATCTAGTCGCCGTTCTCCCATTCGCAGCGCCTTCTGGTCTGGTCCAGTGGTTCATTCTCCACGACTTCAGGCATGGAGGTACTCAGAACATACACGACCTTCAGAGTGGTCAACATGAAATGCATCTTCTTCTGCCAGCGCCTGAAATCCTGTCCAGAAAAATTATCCAACTTCGTGAAATTGTTTGTCATATCTTTCGCAGATTCTCCGTTCGTCATCTTCACGAAAATAGTTTTGATCTTTGTTGCAGAAAATGGAATGATACTTGGATACTCTGAAAGGCGTGTGATCACTTCAGATCAAAACTATTTGGTGGTTCACCCAAATGTTTGGTCGAATACAAATCAGAGAATTTTAGAACACCAAATATGGAGAATTTTTGTAATGATATTGAACCAGAGTAAAAAACATTGTATGATTAATACAGTGTTTATCTGGGAAAAAAGATAACTGCCTTTGGCAGTTATTCTTTTATTTCAAATTCGAAATTCGAATTTTAAATAAAATCCGCCCAATTTTCGACATGAATTTTATATAATATTTTATTAGAAAATTAATTTCTAATACAATTTTTATAAAGTAATAAGTGTCAAAATAATTTTCGGGCGCTTTGACAAGTCAGCTCGATCCCAGCCAGGGGCCCTTGGACTCCGCTTCCAGGGGCGCTGCCCCCGGACCCCCGTTATATCATGATAAACTCAAATAATCGTGCACTCTGCACCTTCTAACTTATTTGATATTTATAATGATATGTGTTGATCAAACAAGTTAATCCAATTACACTAAAATATCCAACACAATTTGGATGTGTACCTACCTTTTTTCAACCCCTCAGTATTTTTCATATTGTGTGTGGCATATATACATATAAGTTAATTTGAGTGAGTTTAATCCAAAAATACTATAATATTGACATTCTCTTGCTACTTATCGGGGTACATAACCTATTTGTTTTCATTTAGCGAAAAGTATCACTAGTGTACAGGCATTAATAAGTTGAACCAATTATGATCTAAAAGTATTAACACATAAAAATAACATTCAAAATTAAATAGGCTTTTAACTTAGCCTAACTTTCATATCCAAAATATTAGTCATATTGGTACAATTACAAATAGAGTAACTACATAGGTGGACACAAAATTTTGAAAAAGAATTTTGATGTGTAATTGTTTAGTATAGTATCATGATCACCTCGTGTTTGCCACATTACTACTAGCACCTAACACCATCAATCAAATGGTATTTCATTATATTTTATTTATTTGCACAAAATTGGGTAAGTTGATCAAACTAACTAATTTGATTAGTCCGATAAATCCACTCAATTTCATTTGTAGGCATCACCGTAATTAGAGGTGCACAAAAGAACCGGAACCGATCCGATGGATTATCCGAAACCGGATCCGGCTAGAACCGGTTTTTTTAGAACCGGTCCGGATATTTTGAGAACCGTCGGTTCCGGGACCGGTTCTGGGTTTTTTGACGGACCGGATAAAAATCGGATATTTTGGAACCAGTTTTTTTCGGACATTTTGGAACCGGTTCCGAACCGGTTCTAGCCGTTGTGGTTAAAAAAACGGCTATATAGCCGTTTTATGCCCGTTTTTTTTGTTTTTGTTTTTGTTTTTAAGGATTGAAATTTAGTATAAATAGGTATTGGGTGTATGGGTTAGTTCACCACAACATTCTAGCTCTCAAAACTAAAAAACGCTCTCAAAACTCAAAAACGCTCTCAAAACGCAAAAAAACGCTCACTTTAAGCAAAAAAAAAACGCTCTCATGGCTTCCGCAAGCACTCAAAATTCAGTTGGTGGTTCTACTAGCGATGTTACGGTTGTGTCAATACTTCCTTGCTCCCGAAACCAAGAAATATGGGCTTATTTCGATGAAGCCCAACGTATCTCAAGCGAAGAAGAATGAAAACCGATGTTACAAAGACTACGACGAAGAATATTGAAAACATAATAAATAATTAATGCTTTATGATTCAATTATGTTTTTGTATTTTTTTTGTACGAACTATTGTTAAATAATTTAAAAAAATCTACAAAATAAATAAAACATGTATTTTATAATGTATCTTTGTTAATTTTTAAAATATTTTTTTTTTCCAAAACCGGTGGAACCGGTTTTTTTTATCCGGTCCGGTTCTAAATATCCGATCCGGTCCCAATAGGTTCCAAGTCTCCACACCCGGAACCGGATCCGATCCGGTTCTAATGGATCCGGTTCTTGACCAACGTTGACGGAACCGGTCCGGATCCGAACCGGATCCGGTTCCGAAAAAAAACCAGTTTGTGCACCTCTAACCGTAATCATGAATACAAACATTTATTTTGTAATCAATAATCAAAGTTTAAAACACAAATTTGTGTAAAAAACACATTATGTAAAAATTGACAATTTTCCGTAGAATTGGCATACATGCATACACTTGGATTATTTATATAATCAAAACTAAACATTTTCACATGAAAATAATATTAGATACTGTTGGGTTGTGAAAGTTTTTGGGCCGGGTTGAGCCCCCTTGGGCCTTTTATGGCTGGAACACAAGAAAAGGGGCAGCCGGCCCTAGTTTGCTTAGTTAGTGGTTATCTAATTTAATTAGCCCTAATATTATTAATATATATACTCAGTCATGTAATTGTAATTTTTTATAGCACCTAATAATAAAAGAAACCCTAGTTGCAGTCGTGGACATAGGTCACCGACTCTAAAACTCCAAAGAGTGTCACATGCTGGAACTGTAAAAAAAAGTTTGATATTTTAAGAGTCAATGTCCAAAAGGGAAAAAAGGAAAAGTCTGCTAAAGTGAACACTGTTGAGGTCGTCTGTTATGATGATGCACTGGTCTGTAGTGTCGAAAGTACTGTGGACTCTTGGGTCATGGATTCTGGAGCTTCGTTTCATGCTATGAAGAGGGGGAAACGATGGTGAATCTAAAAAAGGGTGACTTTCGAAAGCTACTGTTAGGCAACAGTAAGATTCTTAAGGTTACGGGCATGGGAGATGTTAATGTGAAGACTCCATTGGGAACTACATGGAACTTACAGAATGTCGGAATAATTTTAGGTTTGAAGAGGAAACTTATTTTTGTAGGTCAACCGGATGAACTAGGACTGGATGTCAAGTTTGGTGGTGACAAGTGGAAGGTGACTGATGGAAATCTTGTGATTGCTCAGGGAAAGAAACGGGGATTGTTGTACATGGTTGAGGTACCTACTAAGGTATGTGTGATCGTCCCGGTTCAGAGTGATAAAGTCAGGTTCGCTGAATCTCGCGCTAAGATGGGTCACTTTGCAAACGTGAAGCCTGGAGCTTTTGGGATGTCAGCTGAATGTGTTCGGAGATTAAACCAGTCAAGGTTTTGGGAACAGTGGGAGCACGGGACGTGTTCTGACTACAGTTCCGAGAGTCCGTTGGGTTTTGACGACTAAGGCTCCGAATGAGAAAATCTCTCCTGGGATTGTTTGCTAAGTTTGGAGAGTGATAATGGTCTTCGGTGTATCTCTGAAGCCGGTGGAGTGTGCAAGCCGGTTGAGACAAAAGATGGGTCGGTGGTGGAGATAACCACGGCGGGGTTTGGTATGACTGGTATTGGGTTGAAGCGTGGTGGAGCTTCAACGGACCTTTCAGGTAACTGATGAGAAGGGTCGTTGCAACTAGGAGGATTTGACATGAAGTCTTAGCTTGGGCTTGGAGGACTTGATTATAAAGATTACTGGAGTTACTAGTGTTGAGTTGCTTGGATGGTTTTGTATGGGCAAAGCTTTCAAGTGGGAGATTGTTGGGTTGTGAAAGCTTTTGGGTCGGGCTGGGCCCCTTGAGCCTATTACGGCTAGAACACAAGAAAAGGGGTAGCCGGCCCTAGTTTGCTTAGTTAGTGGTTACCTAATTTAATTAGTCCTAATCTTGTTAATATATATACTCAGTCATGTAATTGTAATTCTTTGTAGCACCTGATAATAAAATAAACCACAGTTGCAGTCGTGGATGTAGATCACCTTGGCTAACCACGTTATTTCCTTGTGTCGTTTATTGCTTTCTATTTGTTTTCGTTTATACGTGGTTTTCCGCGGCGTTACCGACTCTGGAACCTAACATATACACCATTTCTAGACTATGTTATTAGCTTCTAAATCTGACTTCAAGTGTTTGGGATATATAACATTTAATAATAACAATGATGTATATTACATGGGCCACAATTTTCTATTTCCTTCTTTTTCTTTGCAAAATACAACTAAAAAACATAACGTAAAAAATACAACTAAAAAACATAATGTAAAAGACGTGGTAGATGAGAGAGATGATTTTCTCAATGTTTGTGCGTAACACCTCACTTTCTAAAAATAATGACTTGACCTTTTATGTAAAGTTACCAAAAATCCAAATATTAATAAGCGAATACCTATATCAATAAAATCTTCAATATAAGTAAAATTTTGATGTATACTCTTAGGGTTGTGCTAAAGATACCCCTTGTCTCATTTTTACTTCTTGTAACACACAATCCCCCCCCTAAAAAAATAAGTTCTCACATAAATATTTTTTTATGCAATACTTAATAGACTTAGGGTGGATAATAATAAAAAAAAGAGCTAGAAAAGATGATATTTGTGAGCAATAAGAGCTCAGACTTTTTTAACACTTGTGTCACACCCCTCTCGGGGCATGACTAACACAGCTGGATTTACACAAGCCTAGCCTTATTATAAATTCATGGTCGAATTTGCATAGTTCTTAAATCAAAAATACAATAAAAAATGTCAATAGTGTTACACGTAGGCTACAAAAATCCAAGCACTTTTTAAGTCAAACACTAGCCTCGTCAAATAGCCATCGAGATGCCTTCTATCATGCCAACCCCTATTACAAATAAAGAGATATATTTTTCCTGAAATACATGTTAAAATAAGTCAACTAAAGCTCGTGAATTCTAAGTTTACAAGTTTCAGACATCTAAGTATAAAAAAACTTAGTAACTCAAACAAGTTGGCACTAAAAACACTTTTCAGGGCCACAGTTACAAATTTTGAAACGCTTGTTTAGTTTCAGTTGCCTATTAGAGCCACCCGCTCTACGGTAACCTTAACCTAAGCGTTGTTGGGTTACATTTATCTATTAGAGCCACATGCTCTATGATAACCTCGCCCCGTTGCCATTTCTTCCACTCTGGAAGCCTCATCGCGATCACTCTCTCGCACACTTTACAGGTCTACAATATCTCAAGGCAAAAAAGGGCTTACACGACGTTTCACCCACCCGATGGTTCGTGGTATCAAACCACCCTCCAACGCACAATAGGACTTACATGGAGTTTCCACTCCAAAGGCCTCCTAACATCAAGCTACTCATCAAAACACTTCAAAATCCATTATTTTACTTATGACTGTGCCAAGTCATTCTCAAATCATTTGCAAAATTGTTTTTTTTGTAAAATCAGTTCCAAATCATCATTTTGCAAACGAACGTGCTAAATAATTTTCAAAACCAACGTTTTGTATGTAACCATGTCAATTCAATCAAAACCATTTTTTTCCAAAGCCCCTTTCAAATCAATATCTTTATCAAAGAACCATTTAGCCTTCAAAATAACTTTTAAGTAGTATTTACAAATACATCACAATTCAAAGCAAAACAATTAGGGATTTGATAAGTACATGGTTCACAATATTAAATAATTCAAATCATAAATGATATAAATTGGTTTGTTATCATATTAGGCATGCATTTCAATCAAAATAATTTAAAAAGGTCAAATCATAGAACTTATCTCAATCTAAACGTTTTAGTCATCCGTGAATGATACCGGTGCTAGCTCTTTAATCATAATGAGCCTAAGATAAACAGAATGATCTCAAATAGGTTATAAATTAGATTCGTCAAATTTTTTAGTATATATATTTACCCTATTGATCTAAAGATTCTAAACCATAGCTCGTACGTTTAAAATCTCAAACTCCATTTTTTCTAATTCTGTCAGGATACAATACGGTCATATGAATGGTTGCCACTGACTATACAGACCGTATTGGTCAACTTTACAAAATTGACAGTTTTAACCTCACAATTTCCAATGATTGTTATAAGTCGTTTAGTCACTTAATTACATTTTCTTAAACGTCCATTTATATTATTTAAAAATACAAAAACTCCACACACCTTTATTTGAATGTCGAAAAGCGGGGTGTTACAACTTGAGAACATGTTTCTTCTAAGATGTGCACTGAACCTCACGGACCTCCACGGTAAAGGTGCATAAAACTGGTTTTTTTTGGTAAAACCGAATATGTTTAAAAACCGGTTTTGGGTTAGGAAAAAACATATCGGTTTGAAACCGGTTTTGGACCAACCAGCCATCGGTTTTAACTGGTTTAAACCGAAGTATCTCAAACCGGTTTCAAAAGCAGTTTTGTCACACCCCAACCGACGGCGGAATACGTCGGGGCGGACGTGTAGACTGTTCATAAGCACATGATCAACTAAATTTTATATTGTTTATTAAATCAAGATTATATTACATAAGTTCAATATACGCAACCAAAATCAAATACATCAACATGTTCAAATTCTTTGTTCACTAAGTCCAAATCCTATATGAAGTATCTTGCATAAGATCTCAAACATTAGTACCTGAAACATGATGAAAATGAGGTCAACTAAAAATAGTTGGCGTGCATACATAAGTTTTGACACCACAAGTAATATCAAGAGTTGTGTACAATTCACATGAAATCATGGTTTAATAAGACAATTATGGAGAAACACTATAGTTTAAACTGAGGCGCACAATCAAACCTTATGACCGATAGGCATAAGACTAATGTTATCCTTAAGTGTTTTCGGCAACAATCACCCTAACCGGGTGGATTGGTCAGATGCAATAGATCTATCATTGTTTACCGTCGGCTTGTACTGAGTTAATGATTGCACTTGCACTATGCACAAAAGTATGTAAATGTTGTTTGCACTAATAGTGTTCAAGCATAAGACACAAATTGCACACATGATCATAATGTTTGAATTGTAGTAATTGCAAATAGTTTGAATGTAATCATGTTTCACCCCAAAGATGTAAAAGTGAAAAAAGGGCTATGTAAACTCACCTTGCAATGAGTAGCTTGAAGTTTCACACAAGTATGTTGTTGCACAAATGACTAGCTAACCACAAAGTTAACATATGATTTAATAGCATAAATGTATCAATGGGATGTCCAAATGCCCAAAAGGGGAGTCCTAATGCACAAAGGAATTGGGTGTGAAGTTGGTTAAGTAAGAGTGTACTTGTTTTGAGTTTCAATGTTGTTTATGAAATTCCTTGTAAAAAATACGCGTGAAAGATTATATAGTTTCGTTTATGTTTTTGTAAAGAACTGAATATGTATAAATATGAATAACCTATTTATGTACTTTTGTTTATAATAGGCAATTAAAAGGATTATTAGTTTGTTTTTGACGATAAATAAATTGATAAAATAAATGAAAAATAATAAGTTTGAATTAAAGGAACAATTGGACAAATAAATAAAGACCTTTTATTTATTTAGTTTAATCATCAAAACAAAAATGTTTTTTTTAAAAGAAAATAATGATTTATTAATTAAACCAACTAATTGTTCTAAGTAGATAAGTAGTTTGACGACATAAATACTAGAGTCTAATCTTTAAATAATATGTTCTATTTAAATAGTTAATTAAGCCATAATTAACTATTAATTAAATGTATGAAATATATTATTTTACAAAAATGAGTGGGGTAAAAGATTATAAAAAAATCGTTTTTACTAGATAAATGGGTTTATAAAGTAATCAAAATTAAATTCTAATCATGATTCATAAACCAGGATTTTTAAATAAATAATCGGTTTAAAATAACCATGTTAATTAAATTGAGTTTTATTAGGTTCCTATCCTAATAATAATAAATAAAAATGGTTTTCTTAGAAATTTTAACAATCTACCTTTGTAAAACTGATCTGAGTAGACCATAGTTTATAAAAATTAATTTTTATAAGAGAGTTTATTGCTTAAAAACGGATTTAAAAAGAAATAGGGCTGCCTGGGATCGAACACGGGTGCATTCTGGGGGACAATAGTTAAGCAGGGGCAGGGAGGAACCGGGTGTTAGGGAAATTTTAGGCGCTAAAAGGAAGGGGTGCGTGGGGTTCGAACCCGCGACATTACGCGTACAAGTAAAGGGTTTTAACCGGTGGAGCTGGGCGTTTGCCTTGTAAATAATGGGTTCGTTTATGATCGCGATTAAGCAACGATTGGTAAACAAACGATGGGGCTTTCATTCCCCAGGTCAAGACGAGTCGATTGATGTAAAATTTACCTAAAAGGGTTGTTCGAAGAGAGGGGACGGTTGAGATGCGCTGGTTTGGTTTCTTCTGTGTTCGATTGCAATACAGAGGTGTAATATGATGTGAATAAGTGTTTAGGGAGTTTGTAAAAGGGATCACGAAGGTGTGGGACTGGTTTTATAGATTAATTTCACATAGAACGTACAGATCGATTCAGGTATGCTTGAGACGGTTATGGGAATGAAATTTGGATCGATATCATTGATTTTTGTTAAATTAGCTCATCATTATCATTCAAGACATGTGTAGTAACGTCCCTGCACGATTTCCATGAATTAGCATGCGTTAATTTGATGAATTCATAACTGATTCGATGCCTATTGACTTCCGAAAGTCAAACCAACGGAGGGGGGGGTTCAATTTTATGGTAAAAGTCCAATTTGAGATGTGGGTGTTCATTGGCATTGTATGGGTTCAAAGCTTTTGAATGTGTTAAAAACTTAAATTTATTTGTTTTAAATTCTTTTTAATTACTTATAAAAATTGTATTTATAACTTTTATAAAAAAAATCTAATTATTATAAGTTTTTTATGAAAGAACAATTTCCATTTTTATTAAAATTACAAATTGAGTCTTTGATTTATTTAAATAAATAACTATATATATTTACATATATATTTATAAATAAATACATATGTATATGCAAATGAAATGTTAAAACTTTGAGTTGATACACATTAAAAATCATAATTAATGTGACATTTTGTGTCGGGCAAGTACGGGATTGAAATGGAGCGTTATTATTGTATAAAATAATACTGGAAAATCATGGATATTACAAGTTTCGAATCAGATCCGATTTTGGATTAGATCATGTTTTGAATCACGAGCCGGTGCGGATGTACACCTCTACTCTAGGATGGATTTTTTTTGCCGAAACTACTCTTCTCTCTCCTCCTTAATTATTGGTGTTCATTGGTTCGATTTATTCGGTTTTGAAATTTTTTAGGCATATCCGAAAACCGAACCGAATTGAAAATGTGTCCAACCAACCAATTTGGATCGATTTAGAAACCGGTTCAGATTGGGAAAAACCGGATCAATTTGAAACCAGGTTGGACCGGATCTGAACGGTTTAAAACTGAATACAACAGAAATATCGCAACCGATTTCAAACTGGTTGACATATCAATTTCGAACTGATTTCACACAACCCAGTTTCAAAAGCAATTTTGGATCACAAACCGATTCAGATGTGCACCTCTACTCCATGGTGGATTTTTCCGACATAAACCCATTCTCTCTCCTCCTCAGACACCTCCCTCCATTTCTCTCTCATTCCCCTCAACTTTTGACTCGAGAACTCATAAAAAAAAGTTTAATATATAAAATACATAAAAATTTGAATATCAAACTTTACAGTCTAAATTTATTAAAAACATTCTTTATTAATTTAAATTAAATTTTCACTCTTACGCTGTGTTCCCGAGTTTACTAAAGGGGAGAAAAGAAAAGAAAGTGTTTTTTTCCTTTCTTTTCTCTTCAAATCTCTCCAATTTTGAAGGATGGATATTATGCTTGTTTTCCCTTCAATTATCTCTATTTCCCTCCTTAAAAAAAACTCTGGAACACCCTTCCTTATATTTTCTTTCTTTCCCTCACAAAAAACTCTGAAACAATAGTTCCATTTCCCTTCTCTTCTCTTCTCTTCTCTTCATTCCTTAAATGAGACTCGGGAACATAGCGTTAAAATTTATTTAAATTTCAAACTCTTACTTCTTTATAATAAAAAAAAATAGCATACTCATCGAATTAAATACTTTTAGAAACAAAAGTGACGTGGATAAAGTCAAATTGGAAACCATGCCGATGATACAGGTTTTTCGTCTCCGTATATCGTTACGTTTGATGCCACCATCCTCTTCTTTCTCTATATATAGCCAAACCCCAATTCCATGATCTTCATAAATCTCCCCACCTCCTCAACCTCCTCCTCGATATCATCGGTTTTGAGGTTTGACTCACTATTTGTTTCTTCACACACATGCACACAGATTGGGTTTCAAAGTTATAATTTTGAGTACGTTGTAATAAATCCACTGACTTTAAAAGTTTTTGGGTCTGATTGTTTTGGTTAGGAGTGTGAATTGTGTGTGGTGAATGGCTAATCGGAATTTGGAGAAATTGGCGTCGATCGATGCGCAATTGAGGCTTTTGGTGCCCGGCAAAGTGTCGGAGGATGATAAGCTAATTGAGTATGATGCTTTGCTGTTGGATAAGTTTCTTGATATTCTTCAGGATTTACATGGAGAGGGCCTCAAAGAAACGGTAAGATTTGGTCATAACCTAGGTTGACTACCAGGTGTTCGATGAAATGCCCAAGTGAAATTTCAAACTGTTTGTAATGAAACTTGTTGCATTTGAACTGATTATTGCCAATTGAAGAATTTTTTAATAGATTATCTGATTATGATCATTTAAGTTGGAATGATCACTTCCAAATTGTGCATCTAAATACCCAATTTGGACTGATATTTGTTTGTGTAGGTTCAAGAGTGCTATGAACTTTCTGCTGAGTATGAAGGGAAGCATGACCCTAAGAAGCTGGAGGAGCTTGGGAATGTGTTGACAAGTTTAGATCCGGGGGATTCGATTGTTATCGCGAAAGCTTTCTCTCACATGCTTAACTTGGCCAATCTGGCAGAAGAGGTTCAGATTGCTTACCGGAGGAGGATTAAGCTTAAGAAGGGTGATTTTGCTGATGAGGCTAATGCAACGACTGAATCGGATATTGAAGAAACTCTTAAGAAGCTTGTACATAAGCTGAAAAAGTCCCCTGAAGAGGTGTTTGATGCACTCAAGAATCAAACTGTTGATCTTGTGTTCACTGCTCATCCAACCCAATCGGTCCGCAGATCTTTGCTTCAGAAGCATGGAAGGTATTCCCACTGTTTTGAATCGGGCCTGATTTTAAATTCTTAATTTGTTAATGCGAGTTCTTTGTGTCTTGTTTTCAGGATTCGGGACTGTCTTGCACAGTTATATGCCAAGGACATCACTCCTGATGATAAGCAGGAACTGGATGAAGCTTTGCATAGAGAAGTATGTATCAGAATTTAATATATTCTTAAAACTTCATAAATTTGTTTGTATTTCTGATGTGTTCTTGCATGTTTGATTGAAAAAGGGAACTGCAAGATGATTATTATTTCTTAATTTTTATAAAATTGTGTAGATTCAAGCTGCTTTTCGCACTGATGAGATTAGAAGGACACCCCCAACCCCGCAAGATGAAATGAGAGCGGGTATGAGTTACTTTCATGAAACAATCTGGAAGGGTGTTCCTAAATTCTTACGCCGTGTTGACACTGCTCTTAAGAACATTGGGATCAATGAGCGTGTTCCGTATAATGCTCCACTTATACAGTTTTCTTCATGGATGGGTGGCGATCGTGATGGTATATGTTTTCCCGACATATATTTTAAGCTATTATGTAATCTTATATGTATGATGTGTTATTAAAAGCTAATTATTTGTCACAAAATGTGCAGGTAATCCAAGGGTAACTCCTGAAGTTACAAGGGATGTTTGCTTACTTGCAAGAATGATGGCTGCAAACATGTACTTCTCCCAGATAGAAGATCTCATGTTTGAGGTATGCAAATTTCACGAGGGGCTTACTTCTGCTTCATGTACTGTATTCTTGATTGTGTTTCTTACAATTGGATTGTTGTTGCTAGATGTCCATGTGGCGTTGTAGTGATGAACTCCGTGTTCGAGCTGAAGACCTCCACAGATCATCTTCAAAGAGAGATGTCAAACACTACATTGGTAATTGATGCAAACAATCCCATTGATTCATTTACTTTTGAATGGGTTGATTCAGGCAGTGTTGATTAAAATGGGTTGAAAGCCACCCAATGTGTATTTTTAGTGCATAAAACCTCTTACATCATTTTATTCAAAAAGTTGGATTCCAATTGAGGTAATATAATTTGTGTAATCATATTTCACACGCTAATTCCTTGAAAAAATTGAAAATTTTGGACCAAAGGTGTTTCGGGTCAACTCAACACGACCCGGCTTGTACAGAAAAAACTTGTTTTGACCCGTTGCCCAACGCGTCCAACCAGCTCATTTTGCCACCTTTACTGTGCATAGGCACATATAAGACGATTGTGGCCCTTTTGAAGCTCCTTAATTGTCATTCTTTGTTCAGAGTTCTGGAAACAGGTTCCTCCTACTGAACCATACCGTGTTATTCTTGGTGATGTGAGGGACAAATTGTATAACACACGTGAAAGAGCTCGCCATCTGTTAGCCCATGATGTGTCTGACATACCAGAGGAGTTGGTTTATACCAATGTTGAACAGGTATCCCTCGCTCTTTCATCATAGGATTTGCCCATAAATTTGCAATTTTAATTGTTATAAATTTTTATGCTAAATCTTTCACTATGTTTCAAAATGTTACAGTTCTTGGAACCTCTTGAGTTATGCTACCGATCGTTATGTGCTTGTGGCGATCGTGTGATTGCTGATGGCAGTCTTCTGGATTTCTTAAGGCAAGTCTCCACTTTTGGACTCTCACTTGTGAGGCTCGATATCCGTCAAGAATCTGACCGCCACACGGATGTTCTTGATGCCATCACTCAACATTTGGAAATTGGGTCATACCGTGAATGGTCTGAAGAGAAACGTCAAGAATGGCTTCTATCTGAGCTAGGTGGAAAGCGCCCTCTATTCGGGCCTGACCTCCCAAAGACAGAAGAAATTGCAGATGTTTTGGATACATTCCATGTGTTGGCGGAACTTCCAGCCGATTGCTTTGGTGCTTATATCATCTCCATGGCTACATCACCTTCTGATGTGCTTGCGGTTGAGTTGCTTCAGCGGGAATGCCATGTAAAACAACCGTTGCGGGTGGTTCCACTTTTTGAAAAACTAGCGGATCTAGATGCAGCTCCTGCTGCTGTGGCCCGTCTTTTCTCAATCGAGTGGTACAGAAACCGGATCGATGGTAAACAAGAAGTTATGATCGGGTACTCTGATTCAGGAAAGGATGCAGGAAGGCTTTCTGCTGCTTGGCAGCTCTACAAGGCTCAAGAAGAACTTATTAATGTTGCTAAGAAGTTTGGGGTTAAACTCACCATGTTTCATGGACGTGGTGGGACCGTCGGGCGTGGAGGCGGGCCTACCCATTTGGCTATACTGTCTCAACCGCCTGAGACCATTCACGGGTCTCTTAGAGTCACAGTTCAGGGTGAGGTTATAGAGCAATCTTTTGGTGAAGAACATTTGTGTTTTAGAACACTTCAGAGGTTTTGTGCGGCTACACTCGAGCACGGGATGAACCCCCCGATATCACCACGACCCGAGTGGCGTGCACTTATGGATGAGATTGCAGTTTATGCAACCGAGCAATACCGTGAAATTGTCTTTAAGGAACCACGTTTTGTTGAGTATTTCCGCCTTGTAAGTATTGTTAAATTATCATATTCATTTCACACATGATATGCCATCTTTATTCTGGTTTTGACCTCTCGATACACTTACAGGCCACACCTGAGCTCGAGTATGGACGGATGAACATCGGGAGCCGCCCATCAAAAAGAAAGCCAAGTGGCGGCATAGAATCACTACGAGCCATTCCATGGATCTTTGCATGGACTCAAACCAGGTTCCATCTCCCGGTGTGGCTCGGATTCGGGGCAGCATTCAAATACGCAATTGAGAAAGATATCAAGAATCTTCACATGCTACAAGAAATGTACAAAACATGGCCTTTCTTTAGAGTCACAATCGATTTAGTTGAAATGGTGTTTGCCAAGGGTGACCCTGGTATCGCTGCTTTGAACGACAAGCTCCTCGTCTCTGAAGACTTATGGTCGTTTGGCGAATCTTTAAGAGCAAACTATGAGGAAACCAAGAATCTTCTCCTTAAGGTATGAACACCCAAATCAATATACAACTTTCACTGCACTAACTAAAACACAATTTCAATTGAGATGGCGAAATTGGGTGGTCGGACTGGCGGGTAATGAGCCAAAGGCGGGTTCAGGTCAAAAATGAGTAATCTTTGGTCCGGGTTCAGGTCAAAATGAGTAATCTTTGGTCTGTGTTCAGGTCAAAATGAGTAGTAAGCTTTGGTCTGGATTGAAGTCAATATGAGTAATCTTTGGTTCAGGTTCAGGTCAAATGAGTAATATTTGGTCCGGGTTCAGGTCAGAATGAGTAATCTTTGATCCGTGTTCAGGTCAAAATGAGTGGTAATCTTTGGTCTGTGTTCAGAATAGTAATCTTTGGTCCGGGTTCAGATCAAAACGAGTAATCTTTGGTCCGGGTTCAGGTCAAAATGAGCAATATTTGGTCCGGGTTCAGGTCAAAATGAGCAATATTTGGTCCGTGTTCAGGTCAAAATGAGCAATCTTTGGGCTGGGTTCAGGTCAAATGAGTAATCTTTGGTCCGGGTTCAGGTCAAAATGAGTAATCTTTGATCCGGGTCACTACACTAACTACACCCTGTAAGCTTATTATTTAAATTTTACCTTTTAGAAATAAAAAATAACATGAACTGAATGGATAATGTAATTGGATCAAAATCACCTCCACACTATAAATTTATAACTTCATTCCTTTCATGTGGTAGATTGCTGGTCACAAGGATCTTTTGGAGGGCGACCCATATTTAAGGCAAAGACTTCGTCTACGTGACTCATACATCACTACCCTGAACGTTTGCCAAGCTTACACCCTGAAACGGATCCGTGATCCAAACTACCACGTGACATTGAGGCCTCATATCTCTCGAGAGTACACCGAGCCAGGAAGCAAGCCAGCTGATGAGTACATCAAGCTAAACCCAAAGAGCGAGTATGCCCCCGGTTTGGAAGATACCCTCATCTTGACCATGAAGGGTATTGCTGCTGGAATGCAGAACACTGGTTGATAAAGTAATGTTATGATCACCTTTTGGAGTTGTTTTGTTTAGGGCTGTTATGTGTTATCTAATGTTTCGAGTCGTCGTGGTTGTTTGTCGAGGGAAACTTGAGTTGAACTCCTACTTGTCGAGGACGTGAAGTGTACTACGTGCATCGTTAATGGTACCTTGTCCAAAAAACAAGTGAATAATTGTACTTTTCGAATAAGTGGTTCACAACTGAAATGGTCTTTTTGCTTACTTTTCTGCTCCTTTTTGGCGGGAACGGGTTTTATTTAGTGGTTGAGTTCGGTCATTTAGTGATTCGGTTTAGTAAATGTATATAACAAACTGATATAGTCGGTTATAACTACACTGAAACTGAACCATCGGTTTTCATTTTCTTTGATCATTTCGATTAGAGTTTTTTGGTTATGATTTGGTTAATTCTGTTTTACGTGGAGATAAAAATATGATTATGAACAATGCATATATAAAAGCCTATATAAGGACATGTTTCATAGTAACTATAATGACGTGGCAGATAACTATTTATAGTGAATGAAGTTGCATATTATTAAAGATTTCATTATTTCATAAGGTCACATAAAATAAAAGAATACTTTAAACTGAAAACAAGTGGTATACCGGTATGGAAAGAAAGTTACCCACAGTTTTGACGCAACTATCAACTTATTAACAATTTTATTAAAAAAGTTCAACTATTATTTTAAATATATGTTTTTATAATTACATTAATTAACTATCCAGACTATTTAAAATGAAAAAGGGGACCTCTTATACTCAAATTATTGATGGCACATGTTTGCTTTGTCGGTTAAATTGATTGAAGAAAAAGTAAACACTTTCCTATATTTACTGGTGTTAAAATGCATCGATTCTAAGGATTGACAAGACACGAAAATAATCAGGTTTTGGGTTAATCATTTTAACTCGTTTTTAAAATACGGGTCCTGTTCGGGTTGACCCGTTTAATAAACAGGTCGTGTTTGTGTTGACCCAATTAAAAAATGGGTTGACCCGTTAACCCGCTTAGGTTTCAGTTATTTTTTTATTTTTTCCTTTCTAGAAACAAATGTTCAATTACTTTTGTATTTTGTGTTACCATAAAAGGACTGATTTATACCTTTCATTTCTAGAGATTACTATTCAATTATTTTTTGGTTTATCATAAATGAATTAGATATTGGATTTCGTAATTTATGATTTTGATTTCAATATTCATAGAGTTAGTTAACACATAAAACGAGTAACTAGAACAAGACCTATATAACTTATTTATCTAAACAAGTTAATAACTTGTAATTGGTTGTAATCAAATTGTAAAGGGCTTAAACTAGTCGTAAGAAATAGGTTAAACAGGTCGAATGGTTAGCCTTATAGGTATATATATTTTTTTAGTTTTTTTTTAGCGCGTTAAAGGGTTTACTTAGGGCATTCGGGCTTAAACTAGTTGTAAGAAATAGGTCTACTACCTATACAACACAACGTACCAAAACTTGATTGTTTTCGAAATTGTGGGCTTAAACTAGTAAGAAATAGGTTAAATAGGCTATTTGGGCTTTCCGCTTAGGGTCTCCGGAGGCTTTGTTTTCAATAGTTTGTGATCTTTCAACTTTCAATGAGCCGATTAACTGAACAGACCTAAAACGAAACCGGTTTGAATGGTTTAAACCGTCGATTTGGCTTTTTTTATAGAGAAATCGGTTTGGGACCGGTTTGAGAGAATCGGTTTGAGAGAACCGGTTTGGGTGAACCGGTTTAGTCGCTAAAAAAACTAGCCTTTAGTTAATGGCTATATGGTCGTTTTATGACTATTTTGGGACTTTTTTTTACCATTTTACCTCCATATAGTATAAATATGTATTAGATGTTTTGGTTCAAGAACAACTCTTAAAAACGCTCTCTACACACTCAAAATTCAAAAACGCTCTCTAAACAATGGCTTCCTCAAGTCACTTGCCACTACTCAGTATTATAGCTCTCTTACCTTTTAGTCATATAAATAGTTTACAACTATTTTTTAATACCTTCGGTTCTTTTTTTGATGTTTTGATTCTCTGTGCCACACTTTGTGTTATCAGGATGTTTCACTTTACTTGTCAATAAAAATGTTTTCGGAGCCAAGGGTCATAACAGGAGTAACTTCTCTATCTTCTAGGATAGATGAAAGGTTTGCCTCCATTAGTCCATTCTACCTTCCCATAACTTACAAATTGTTTTTTTGCTATGAGGAGATTTTACTGAGTACATTTGTTTATTTGTTTGTATCTTGGTAATTTAATGACCAAAATACAAAAAACAAAATACTATACTTCAGATACATTTTTCTTTCAAGCTATGATTCACTTTTTAAGTTATTAATCAACCACAAAGATGACATCAAAACTATCATAATTGCAGTTTAAAATCCTTTATTTATGTTAATTCATAAGAAAAAGACAAATTTTCTGTTTTCAGGTTTTCAAAGCAGGAAGTCAAGTAGTTAATATTATTTAAGATGCAACGTAAATCAAGTAGTTAAGGACTCAAGTCATCAACCGATATAACGAAAAACGTTTGCGTAGATTTACATCGACGAAAATGGCCAAAAGTTTAAAAAACAAAGTAATGTAGTGGCCATATTATGAGTTCATGATGAATTCGTGGCCAAAATAGAAAATAGAAAAAGTTTTGTGGCCAAATTGAATATCCCTAAATCTACCACAAACACACAAAAAGGCCACAAAGTCTCCCTCCGCTTTCCACTCGTTTTGACAGAGTAGAGAGAAAAAGTAGTCGGTGTCATAGTCATAGATCGGCGGCCATGGCTTCTTCAACGGAACGTGACAACTTCATCTACGTCGCCAAGCTCGCCGAGCAAGCCGAACGTTATGAAGGTTTGCACTTCTGTGCTCTTTCTTCTTCTGGATCCGTTGTTTAGATGTCGATTCTTTTCGTTATTGTAGCTGAGATTCAAATCTGTGTAAGATGTAATCATGTAAACATATGTAATCTGATTAGAAGTTGCGGAGGTTATTGAATTTCGTTGATGATTTGCGATAAAATTAGGTTAAAAACGTTGAGTAAGTTCTTCGGATTATTGTGCATTTGAGGTCTTGAGTGTGCTCATTTGATCTGTTTAAAAGCAGCTGGAGAGAAATATTGAAATGTAATCTTAAGCACACATATCAATTTGTATTTCGAAATTGATGATCATTTTGTGCTAAATCGCAAAATTTCACATATCAATTCATGTTTAGAAAACCTCTAGGTTTGATGTTTGAATTGTATCAATGAACTTGTAAATCTGGTTTTGAGCAATGTTTTCAGAATCGGAACCGGCCTCCTTACCGGTCCACTGCAGGACAGCAAACCGGCCTCCTTACCGGTTCATTGACTGGACCCGTTGAACCGTATTTAAGAACCGAATGACATCATAAATAATAGAAAAATTAAAACTATTTATATATATCTAATTTAAAACAGAATGTGAAATACTATATGTTTTGGTGTGGATTTGCAATTTTTAAAAATATGAAGACTTAAATAAATAAAATACGTGAAAATACTACATGTTTTGGTGTGGATTTGCAATTTTTAAAATTATGAAGACTTAAATAAGTAAAATACGGATCCTAGAGTATTAAATTAATCAGAAAATGAGATTTTGAAAGGAAAAAAATTGAAATCCGGTCCGACCGGTTCAAATGAAAGCGGCCCAAATAGGCATAACCGGACCGGTTCTATGATCGGCGGTCTGGTTCTGAAAACACTGGTTTTGAGGTTAACATCTTATTTTGATCTTGCATTTACTCTTGTTGATGCTTTTTGTGCAGAAATGGTGGATGCTATGAAGAAGGTAGCAAAGTTGGATGTGGAACTGACTGTTGAAGAGAGGAACTTGCTCTCAGTTGGGTACAAGAATGTGGTTGGTTCGCGTAGGGCGTCATGGAGAATATTGTCTTCGATTGAGCAGAAGGAGGAATCTAGAGGCAATGAAGTGAATGTAAATCGGATCAAGGAGTATAGGCAGAAGGTTGAAACAGAATTGACCGACATTTGTAATGATATCATGGTTGTGATTGATGAACATCTGATTCCATCTTCATCTGCCGGAGAATCTACTGTTTTCTACCACAAAATGTGAGCTTATTACCAATTTCCCGTTTATAGAAATATTACAAATTTCAAAGAATATTCTTGTCCAATTGATAGGGTTTAAGATGCCCTTGTTTGTTAGATACTGTTCCATCATTATAGCTATGCCCTATTTGGGAAATTTATAAAATTTAAGGGCTTAAGTTTGTTGGTTTTAATGATTTCTTGATCGAGTGCTGTGCAGGAAAGGAGATTATTATAGGTATCTTGCAGAGTTCAAAACTGGTAATGATAAGAAAGAGGCGGCTGATCAGTCTCTAAAGGCTTATCAAGTAAGTAGCTATTCTAGTGTAGCTTATCCTTTTCCATAAGATAACAACTAACAATTGGTGTTAGTTTACTTATTTATCATTTTTAATCTTTTTATCCCTTCAATGCTGCAAAACACTTGTAATTGATGTTATAGAATTTGATCCTTTCTAACTAGGAAGGTAATCAAAAGTTTAATGTCATTTATGCCTTGGTTTTAAAAAGCGCGCCTAGGGCTAGGCGCAAGTCCCTTCGCTTTTGTCTACATAAAGCGCGAGCTGTACGAAAAGAGCAAAAAAAGCGCAGGTGAGGCGCACGTCTCATGTGTGAAAAGCGCCGTTGTGCATTAGGATGTTGTACATGTAGGTAATTTCTATATTAAATCATATATAAAGCTGATTTATAGCTAAATTTTTGGTAGGGGATGCTAAAAGCCTATGGGATGTATAAAAGAATTATATAAGCACCTTGCGCTTCGCGCACGAAAAGCGGTGCGTATTTGCGCTTTGCACCTTGGTTTTAGACCCCATTGCGCTTCTTGCTTTTTAAAACCAAGAATTATTCACAAATCCACTATATTTCACACTTTTTAACTAGAAAGGTAATTAATGTTACAGATTTTACGCTTTAATTTAGCACATAGAATAACCATTAAGTTTGCTATTTGCAGTTGGCTTCCACCTCAGCAGAAGCTGATTTATCTTCTACCCACCCCATCAGGTTGGGGTTGGCTTTGAACTTCTCTGTGTTCTATTATGAGATCATGAACTCTCCTGAAAGGTATTCTTTAAGCTTTTTTTCTTCCAATCTTTTCTATAGTGCGATGCAAAATATGTTATAAAATGTATTTTTTACTTTGACTTTTTTAGGGCTTGTCACCTTGCAAAACAAGCTTTTGATGAAGCTATCTCAGAGCTTGATTCACTGAGCGAGGAATCGTACAAAGATAGCACTTTAATTATGCAGCTCCTGAGGGACAATCTCACTTTGTGGACTTCAGACATTCCAGAGGATGGAGGTATTTCCGTACTACTTTTTTATTCGGTTAGCTTTATCTGTTTATGTTTAACTCATCTTCATTTCGCCAAGCGTTTGATCCATACAACTGTTTATAAAGCTACTTATGCTTAGTCCATCTGATTTCTCTTGAATATTGTTAGTAGACATCACATGCTCGTATATCGGTTCGAGCCAAACGATCACTAAAATTGCTTTCTCATTTAAATCTAATAACAAAGTAATTTCTTACGCTCTTTATTTATCGTTGTTTTGCATTCGCAGAAGATGAAAAAATGGATATCACCAAATCTGGTGCAGAGGACGCAGAGGTAAGCAACCCATAATCACAATGCGCCATTGGGTTAAACCATTTGGCATTTTATTTTAAAATCCCATTTATATGATTAGATAAAGGAGGGGAAAACGGATTATGCTGGCCAACAGGTCAAAATGGGTTCGGGTCAGAACATGTATTCTCAAAATCGTTTTATTTTATATTATTTCATATTTACTTTATTTTATAAACTTTTATTAAACCTTCAAATCTATATGATACTTCACCAATTAATTCTTCAAGCGCTTTGACAGTGTCTGTGTTAGTGTGTTGTGTTCCCTGCCGCATCGCGCGAGCACCCCTCTGTTGGGTTCGTAGGCCTTTTGGGGCAGGCACAGGTCAAGGGCAGGCACAGGTCAAGGGCAGCCGGCCCTAGCTCGGTTGCTAAGCCTAATTGGTTTGGGCCCTAATTGGGTTTACTTGAGGATTAAGTTTCCTAACCCTAGTTTAGTCTCTATAAATACAATGCTTTGTACTTGTAATTTGTATCACCTCTAATAAAGAATATCCTAGTCAGTTTAGACCGAACCACGTTAAACTCCGTGTTCGTTACTGCTTTCGTGTGTGTGTGTTCGTGTGTGATCGTGTTTAAACCTAACAACTGGTATCAGAGCTTTGGCTCGACATCAGATCATACGAACCGTTGACTGTTTGTCGCCGCCATATTAGGTTTTTCCGCTACAGTGCTCTCGCGAACTGTAACACGTGAACAGTAACCGCGCTACAGTAACACGTGCACAGTAACCGCCGCTACAGTACGCGTAAACAGTAGCCACCGCTACAGTACGCGTGAACAGTAGCGCCGCTACAGTGCCTCCGCTGCTACAGCACGCGAGATCTGTCCAAAAGTCATCAGAAGTTGCTGTTGACCGTGCCGGTCAACTTTGGTCAGATCTGTCCAAAAGTCATCAGAAGTTGCTGTTGACCGTGCCGGTCAACTTTGGTCAACGTTGACCAGTCAACAGAAAGTCAAACAACAGTTTTGCTGTTTCGTTTTTGACTTTTTTTTGGGGGTTGCGTGTAGATCAGTTTGACCAAATGTGACTGTGTGTTTTAGAAAGCCGTTTGTGAAGATCAGAGAAACGAGACCATAGACCAGTGATCGTTAATCAGGTGCTATTGTTTCAAGTTTATTTCAGTTCTGGTTTTGTTTATTCGATTCAGTTTCTTTTAGTCGTGTCATTGTGTTTATCATGACAGAAGAAGGGAATGTGCAGATTGAAAAGTTTAACGGTGTGGATTTTAGCCGGTGAAAAATGCAGATTGAGGCATTACTGGTTCAGAAAGATGTAGATGTTGTGTTATCAGGGGTTAGACCAGAAAAGGTGGATCCAGCAGATTGGGAATCATAAGATAGAAAAACCAGGGTAGCTATTACATTGACGTTGTCAAAGAATGTGGCATTCAACATCATGAAGGAAACCAGAGCTTGTGGTATGATGTTAGCCCTATCTAACATGTACGAGAAACTTTTGGCTGCTAATAAGGTTTTTCTGATTCGAGAGTTGGTGAATACAAGGATGAGAGAAGGAAGTTCAGTTACAGAAAACATAAACAAGTTAAATTCGATTTTGGCCAGACTTGCGTCAGTGGGTATCAAATTTGAGGATGAAGTTCAAGCTTTGCTGTTGTTATCTTCTTTGCCAGACAGTTGGTCCGGAACTGTTACATCAATTTCCAGTTCAGGGGGTACCAACGGATTTACTTTTGAGGGGATTCGTGATCTTATTCTTGGCAAGGACGTCAGAAGGAGAAGTTCTGGTGAATCATCGAGTGAATTATTGAATGTTGGTAGAGGAAGAAAGAATAACAGAAGTAGTGTGAGCAGGAAGAGGAGTCAGTCTAGGACTCGTAATGATATAACTTGTTGGAACTGTAAGGAACAAGGAGATTTTAGAAATCAGTGTCTAGGTGTTAAGAAAGAGGATGATAGAAAGGAGGTGAATCAGCTTGTAGCAGAGGACGCATTGGTTTGTTGCATAGAGGATGTTATAGATTCTCGGGTGATGGATTCTGGTGCTTCATTCCATGCTACCCACAACAGTGAAGCATTGCAAAATCTGAAAGAAGGGGATTTTGGGAAGGTAAGACTAGCGAACGATGTTGTTCTTGAGGTTACGGGCATAGATGACATATATCTGAAGACTTCAGCCGGTTCATGGACTTTGAAGGATGTCTGGGTAATTCCAAGTTTGAAGAAAAGGCTAATTTCTGTAGGACGGTTGGCTTGGTTTAAAAAAGCGCTTTGAGGCGACGCCTCATGCGTGAGGCGGGTTCGCTTTATATGGTCAGTATACCGTCTGAGAGAGTGGTTATCCCGGTTCAGAAAGAAAACAAAGTCCAGTTCACATAATCTCGTGGGCAGAAGAGGGTTTGTTTTGCAAGTGAGCAACCCAGAGTCAAAGTGAAGATTCAGGATGAAAGAGTTCGGAAGGTTAAACCAGGTAGAGGGCATCGTGACAGTGGGAGCACATGTCGTGTTTCAGTTACAGTTTCAATGCTACAATGGGTTAAGAAGACCAGCATTCCGACTAGAAAAGTCTCTCCGGTGGATTACTTGCTTATGATGGAGAGTGTGGGTTCTCATGATGTTTCAGATGCTAGTAGTGTAACGGGTTGGTTATAGTGGGAGCAGGCATGGACAGAGAACGAGTCACTGGTCGTGACTGATAAGTTGAAGCTTAGGGGAGCTTCAACGGGCCTTTAGGTTAATTGATGAGAAGGCGGTGGTAACTAGGAGAAGCATGAAATTCTGTTGACAGATTACAAGGGTACATTTGGAAGTGCAGACGAAAGTATTCAAGGCCTCCGAGTGGGAGATTGTTGGGTTTGTAGGCACAGGTCAAAGGCAGCCGGCCCTAGCCCGGTTGCTAAGCCTAATTGGTTTGGGCCCTAATTGGGTTTACTTGGGGATTAAGTTTCCTAACCCTAGTTTAGTCTCTATAAATACAATGTTTTGTACTTGTAATTTGTATCACCTCTAATAAAGAATATCCTAGTTGCCACCCGTGGACGTAAGTCAGTTTAGACCGAGCCACGTTAAACCCCGTGTTCGTTATTGCTTTCGTGTGTGTGTGTTTGTGTTTAAACCTAACGCCCTCTGGTGTATAAATATAATTATATAACTATATCATGTTAAAAATAATTTAACTTTCTTTTCTGAAATTAAACTATTTGGAAGGTTATAAGCATTTAAAAATACACTTTATACGATCTTTGAACCCGCTCGACTGTCTTCTTCAAGTCTATTGTTTGGGATTTTATTCATTTGACCAAGTTGACCCGTTTTCATGTAAGCGAGCTGAAACCTTATTCTATTCGTGTCCGATAATTTTCTATCGAACCTCTTTTGTGCAGTAAAAATGGTATGATGACCGCGTTGCATCCTTCTACGACATGGTAAGAAAGGACTATGTATGTTGTTTGTAAGCTTGAATTCTAAAGCACTGAATTGAGGATTATTTTAGGTTCTGTTTGTTTGGCATTAAACGGCTTTAGGTCACTTATTCATTCAGACATCTATTGATTAAGATTGCATTTTTCTTTTCATGTGAATGAGTTTGCCTCTTAATGGTTCATACTCGTAGCTTTGTTAAACATTTTATACTCGTTCACGACGATCGTTTACCATCAGCTAAGTTTTATGTATTTATAATTATAATTATATAGTTCAATTTGTTACTACAGTTATATTTATTATAATATTTAGTTATTTACATAAATAGTTTTCGTATGGTTGAGAAATAATATGGAATTAATTCACTCAAATTCTTTCAAGTAAATAATTTCAACGTTCCTTCAAAATGTGAAGGAATTCAACAAAAAAAATTGTAATCTCCGACCAATTACTATCGTTGCATCTGCCACCTCCCTCCCTCACCCCGCCACCACCATCGATACCGCCAATCCCTGCCTCCTCAACGTGCCACCCCCGCCACCATTGTCGCCATCTTCGCCGCCAACGCCGCAACCTCGTCATCACCGCCACAGCCATTGTTTCCATCGTTGCCGTTGCCACCTTCACCGACTATGAATGGTAGGTGGTTGTGGTAAAGCAGTGATAGATTCCAATTTCTTTATGATTGTGTTTGTCATTTAGATGCAAGATCAATTCAAATTATTTTGTAGATTTTAATTTCTTTAAATTTCAAATCCTTGACATTCAAATTTCAAATCCAGTTTCTTCAAATTCTAATTCCTTTACCAAATTCCAATCCTTTAATAAAAATCCAGGAACCAAACGCAAACTTAGTATTTATTATATGATTATATATTATATTACTAGGTTAGAAATCCTTGTAATACACGAGTTGAATAAAAGAAATATTAAATAGTTAGTAATATTTAGAAATAGTTAAGAAAGAAAAATATTAAATAAAGTAAATATTAATAAAGAAAATATTAAATGGTTGAGATAAAATAAACGGGAAAAAAAATTTTAGGCTCACAAAATTAGTGTGTCAAATATGATTAAAAATTTATGTTATTCTGATTATAATATAATAACTAGTTTAATACCCGCGCTTCGCGGTGGGTGTCAGGTCGTCTAATTCGCTCATAAGTAGTTCGGTTCGTCACAGTAATACAACGGTTACGACACTCGATATAGGCTACGATACGAAAAAAAACTCAATTTTGAATACAACCTCGTTTTCAAATAAACTTATATCAGAACTTTGACAAAAAAGAAATAAAAACAGTCGCGCATTCCATTCTTTGAAGTAAAAAAGTTAACGAACGAAAGTTAATAAAGAAAACCGAAATTAATAGAAAATTAAACTGGTTATACCCGTGTTAGGCGGCGGGTGTCGGGCCGATCGTTAATAAAATTTAAGCGAAAACGTAGACGCAACAGTAAAAATAATGGTAATAAAAAATAAACCTAAAGGTAAATAATATAGAAAATGTTCGGGTAGTCGAAAACCATAAAAGCGAAGACCGAAACCGGTTCCGATAATACCAAGACCGGAAATGATGTTGACCGCTCATAATAGGTTCGGTTCGTCACGGGACGACAACGGTAACGACACTCGCTAAAGGTCGCAATATAAAAAGAAAACTCAATTTTTAATACAACTTCGTTTAACGGTAACGACACTCGCTAAAGGTCGTAATATAAAAAGAAAACTCAATTTTTAATACAACTTCGTTTTCAAAACAATTTATATCGTAACGTTAAAAAAAAACTAAAAAATGGGAATAATATGAAATAAATTACTTAAAAACGTTCGACTATAATGATATAATAATAAATACCATGAGATCTAACAAATCATAACAATATTATATCTTTGAATATGTAAATATATGATTAAAGGTTTTTTATTTGGATCCTACATGTCTATAAAATTGTTTTGAGTTTGTGGAATTTATAAAAATATGATTGGACAATTTAATTGATGATAAAGACAATTTTAAATTCAAAATTTTGTATATAAAAATTAAAAAAAATAATTAATTTAATTGCCTAAAATAGTTGAGTTGATTATTAATAGAAGACAGAGGCGGAAAAATAAGAATGAAGTGGCCTAGAAATGTGACCAGTGTCATCCTAGTTAGTTATTTATTAGATATTATAGGTATATATAGATATAGATATACATATTACTATATTTATATAAGTAATATGTTTGTTTGGGCTTGCGAGCCTAATTAAGCTTAAGGTATGAACCATGGGCTCGAGTTCAATTTAAGGTTTAAGCTTGGATTGATTCGAACTTTTAACGAGTTGATCTCAAGTAGTTCTTGAACCACTCGTATCGTTTACACCCCTACTTGTATTTATAGCGGTAAAGATGGTGAATATTATAGCATGTAGATGAGCCATTCTCATTACCACTGGGGTGGTGGTACAGTAACAGAGGCAAAGCCTTTTAAAACATCTAGGTTTGGAGGTATTAGATTCAAGTCCCACATGACTAAAAAAGACTCACCGTTCTAAAAAATGAGCCATTCTCATCCCAAGAAATCATTAAGGAATGTAATGTAGCAACTACATGTTGATTGTAGTCTACTTCTACTCTTCTGTAAGGGACGCTTGTGTAATGTTTCACGTTGGACACTTAATGGCCAAATTAAAATGTAAACAACGTTTTGTTAGTTTAATTGCCAAATAAAAAATAAAATAAAATAATAATACTATATTTCAAGTCTATTTAGAAGACATCGAAACTATTGGTTTAAATCCTTTCGAGAGGATTGATGGGTTTTTCCTTCCGAGTGGCTTATGGCGAACTTATTGGTTTAAATCCTTACCGCGAAAGGTTAACACATGTGTTTGGGGAATTTTTGGTAATCGCCTTCCGACAAGGAGTAATCTGGATAAGAAAGGTATAGGTATCCCAAATGTTCTTTGCCCTTTATGTAATGACAGTTCTGAGAACGTTAATCATATTGTTTGAGAGTGCTCTATGGTGAGGAGGATTTGGGGTTTAGTGGGTGCTTGGTTGAATGTCTCGTTACCGGCGGTCGGATTCCCGAATGATATCATGGATTGGTTGGATAATAGCAATGTTAACAAGGATAAGAAGGAGCTTATTGGGTCGATTGCATATGTGGTCTGGTGGGCAACTTGAAAACTTAGGAATGATGTTGTGTTCTTGAAGAATCGACTTAAAGGTTCGTTGTTGTTTGATGAAATAGTGATGTTTTCTTTCCTTTGGTATGGTAGTTGAGTCAGTAAATGTAATATTTCGTGGATAGAGTGACTGCAAAACCCTCTAAACTTTATGTAATGTTTTTGTGTTTTTGCCTTCTAACGTCTTGCTAGTGGGTGTCTTTTTATATATTTCATCCGCCGTTAAAAAAAAGACATCGAAACTATTAATTTCTTTCTTTGAAGAATTCATAGTTAAAATTCTTTATCTATGTCAGCAAAATTCTATTATCCGGCTTTTCAAAGTGTCTGGAAAAGGGATTAATACTAAAAAACCTTTAACCAAAGACTATGTGTAATGGAATCATTAAAAAGTGATTCACACCACGTCATGTCAGTAGGGACGCAATCACTAAACAAAACCACTAGAGTGTATAATGGTTAAACTATCCAAAATTAATTTAAATTTTAATTTTTTAAATTTAAATTAGTTTGATTGGTTGTCTGCAAGTAAGAGAGCGCCCGACGCCCGTGTTTTGCCTCAACCCCACCCCCACCCCCAATGCCCCCAATCACGCCGGCGATTGGGGGCGGAGTTCCACGCCCATTCACGAGCTATGTGGTTAATGCCCCCCAATCACTCCTCCATTACACATAGCCTAATACTCTAATAGTATGTAACGTGTTTCGTTAATCAAGTGTTGTGGGTTCAAGTCTTCGATTGAGATAATGGTAAATGTTGCATAAGTTTACATTCCAAAAGTTCAAACTATAAATGTAATTTAGTGGCTATGATGAATTTGTGCCCATACTAGAACAATAGATTAAGTTTTGTGGTTAAATTGAGTATCCATAATCGACCAAAAACGCATAAAAAACCCACAAGTCTCCCTCTGCTTTTCACTCGCTTTTACCTTACGATGGTCATCACTTTTTGTGTTCCTTTTTGTTCTGGATCCGTTGTTTATACATAAAATGTCTTATTACATCACTGAAGTTGACAGTCCTTAGGTGAAAAACGTCTATAATAAAATCACAAAGTTAAGTCGCACCAAAATCACAAGGATTTTTATCTATAACCAAGGGTAATTATGTAAAAATATTGAAAAAATATACCTTTGTCAAGAAAAAAACTAAAGTATCCATAATGAAACATAATAACAAACAATTCACTTATACCATTGACGACAGAACATAAGCTATATGAGTGAGTGGTCTTCGCTATACAACAAAGTGGTTCTAAACCACTTTTAAACATTGTCATAAGACTCATTAAGTATAAAATCATAAAAAACACCAACTAGGGATGGCAAAAAAATCCGACTGCGGCAGGTATACCTGAAACCCGACGAGTATGAGATCGAGTATAAGATTAGTTTAAAAATTTTCCACGCGTGGTATGAGATTATGTGATATTCGGCCCGATTACCCAAAACTACATATCCGTTAACCCGAAGCATATGCCCGAATCATATACCTGAAATTTTTATTTTTTTAATTTTATTTTCCCTTAACCTTTGTCTACAATATACCCGACAAATACTCTATGAGCCCGTGAACATAGGGGCGTGATCCAAATAAGCAAAAAGGCCCAGGAACACCTCCCCCTAGGCATGAATGGGGCGTGATTAGGGGGGGGGGCGTGGGGGCAATCACGGGCTAGGGGCAAACCACTTCTATTAATCATCCAATCAAATGAAGCCACATAATAATTTTCTTTTCTTTTTTTTAGTTAAATAATATTTAACTATTAAAAAATAAATACAGGGCGTAAAACCAATACGCACTTTAGTGATTCTGGTCAGTGATTTTTGCTATGCTGGTGTGACAGTGACATGGTGGAGCGTGAAACCACTACGGACCTAATATTGTTTTATTAAAAAAAACACTTTACATACTATTAATTTCAAAGGCATTTACTTATTCAGTAATTCACAAGTATGCTACACACGAAGAGACAGAGGTATGCCTTTCCACACTGTATGCTATTGCCTTTCCGATCGTCACAACTCACCACTAAAATCCGATCCATCCACCAAAAATTCACGATCAATCTTGATTCAATCAAAACATCACTACTAATCAAAACCGATTTCCGTCTTCAATTTCAGCTACAGATTCTGCAATTCTCGAATTTCAGGTTCGTTTCGTTAGGGTTTTGAACTTTTGATACGTGAACATCGTCGTTTTCTTGATTATGTGATCCGGATCTATTTTCGTATGCTGTGGTGATTGATTTGAGTAGGATAAATGGCTGAAGAGAAAGCCGGGCAGGAAGTAGATGTAGAGAAGAAGAAGAAGACAAAGACGAAGAGAGGATTTTGGTCTCGACTGTGGAATAGTGATGATTTTGAGACGAGATTGCAGTATATATCTAAAGAAGAGGCCACTCTTCTTGCTAGAATGAAGAGGAGATCATCGAGTTGGAGGTCAACAGCTAGGAATTTGATCGTTGTTTCTATTTTGCTTGAGGTATCACTTGAAACATTTCTGATTTCAGTTGTGTTATGAACTCATTAGTTATTGATAACCTAAAGTTGATATTTGTTTGATCGTACTTGCAGACATATGCAGTGATGCCTACATGTTTTAATTAGATTTGAATGTTTAAATGCTTTCATTTTGTTGTTTCAACAGTAGCTAAGCCATGATTGAAGTTTTCATAATATTTTCCTTCAAGTTAACATCTACTTTGTGGCCATAATTAAGTAAATTTGTTACCAGCTTGTCTTTCACATATGTTTCTTATAAAATGCAAATTGGAAACACTCAAACTCTATAGATAATCATTTTAATGTTACTATGCTATCTGAAGCAAAACAAGTTATTGTAATGGCGATTAAAGTGTTAGAAGGATGCCAAACACATATTTCCTGTTAATTTCAATTTGAATCATATTACCAAAGTGACAGATATTTGTTAGAATCTTGGTTTTAAAAACAACACTACAACCATAAGCTGCATCTATCTCATCTTTTTTACATATCAGCCTTTTTTATCATGTAAACCATTCATAAACTTTTCATCCCTTTGGTTGTTTCTACATATCAACCTGCTAGAGACCCCAATCTTGACTAATGTTGACCAATTTTGACCCAAATGTTCATGAGGCGTCTTGGTTTAAAAAGGCGCGAGGCGAGGGCTTCACGTATGCGAGGCGCTAAAACTAAAAAAAATAATTAAAAATTTAGTAACATTCTTAAAACCTCCCACTAAATGTTTTTTCAGTCTAAAAACTCCTCCTTTGAGTAATTTCCCGTAGAACTTACAAGAAATATTCATCCTATTGTTAGGATCTTGAGTTCCATATTTTCTAGACGGATCAGTTGATGTGGATCCCAAGTTAGCAGACTTGCTTAAACCAGAAGCCATTATGCTATAACAAAAAACAGCATAAAAAACTGATTTAAGCAAAGAGGAACTGCAATTGGAACTCAAATTCATAACAAAACAGTGAAAAAAAACCCAAAATACATGAAGCGCTGCCTCGCATCGCCTCGCGCTCCAAGCCTAAAGCGCCGCTTTGGGCCGCTTCATGTATCTCCGGCGCTCCACCCGAAGCAAGGCGTTTTGCCCAGCGCCTCGCAGCACTTTTTTAAACCAAGTGAGGCGTCGCCTCAAGGCCCTGAGGCGTTTTCTTGATCGCCTCACGCCTTAAGCGCGCCAAAGGCTTTTTTTTAAACCAAGGTTAGAATCAATTACTTGGTCCAAATGATGTATATGTGACCATTCTTTCTGGATTTTTCTTGTTCACATGTTGATTTTTTATGGTTATAGGTTGTAGCATTGGCTTATGCTATAATTACAACAAGAACCGTGGGCTTAGATTGGCAAATGAGGGCACTGCGAGTCCTACCTATATTTCTTTTGCCTGCTTTATCATTCGCTTTGTACTGGTCACTTTTTAGCTTCACAAGAATGCGTAAGTTTTAAAACCTGTGACCTAGTTTAATGAAACAATTTTGGTTACACGATGTTTTATATTCTGTTACCAGAGCATAATCATCTCATGTTTATTTGTCAAACATCTAAAGCTGCCAAGACAATGTGACTAGATGGCTTTTTTTTGCTTTCTGTTATAGGCGATAGCAGGGATCAGAAAACTGTAGACAGGCTTCGAGCTGAAAGGCAATCAAAAATTGATGAACTTAAAGAACGGACCAATTATTATACTACTCAGCAACTTATTCAGGTACAGCTTAGAGCTGCTTATTATCATTGCGAGATTGTTTCTTGCATCCCAAAAGAAATGTGCCCAAGTCAATTACTGTTGATGTTTAAGGTTACAAGTATACAACTTTTTTGTGTTTGCAGAAATACGACCCTGACCCAGCAGCCAAGGCAGCAGCTGCATCTGTTCTTGCATCAAAATTGGGTGCAGATTCAGGGTTAAAAGTGTACTTAGGAGACGAGACACATCAGCATTTTTCTGAAGGTACAGGGAAGAGCCATGATGTTGAGCCTGTGACATCTAGTGGTTTGAGGAAAAGAAATACATCAGAAGCTACATCTAAGGGCGGCAATGACATGGAAATGTATCAGCATGCAGAAAAAGAGATTTCTCCACATAATGAGGTGGTTGTTGAACATCATAACCCTAAAGCTTTTGGGTCTCAAGATGGCGGTTGGATTGCTCGACTTGCACAATTGCTTGTGGGAGAGGACCCCTCACAATCTTATGCACTTATATGTGGTAATTGCCACATGCATAATGGTAAGTACTTTTCATCAGCAAAAGTACATTAGAAATACACATAATAAAGTAATATTTGCCAAAGCCATAGCTACTTTCTTAGTCACCAATTCTTGTTGTAGAATGTCACATGTATTTTTAATGTATGTAACCTCCTAAGTCCTAAACCATCTTGTTAAAAAAAATAGGTTATTATTAAAATACCATAGTAGTCAAAGGCTCAGGGCGCAAAGGGTGAGCCTTGGGCCTACGCGCAAGGCGCTTAAAAAGAGAGGTCTTTTTTAAACAAGACGTTCACTATAAGTATAAACAAGCCATTTTTAGGGGTTTTAGACATGTTTCAGGCTGGTTTTGGCTAGTTTAGATTTGTTCAGGTCATTTTAGATGTTTAGACCAGTTTTGGCCGGAATTTGGTAGTAATCCTTCCTCGCCTAAGCGACTCAATAAACACAAGGCAGTATGGCCGCGCCTTGCCTCACCGGCGCGTGCGCCTTGGAGAACTATGTGAAATACTATAATTCTTATAGTTTGTTATCATATATGACACACTAACTATTTGTACAAAAACTATAATTATGGACAAAAAGTGTTCTAACGTTCTGGGCCAACCCGTCCCATACCCGAAAATTGTTTATCTTGCCATTATTGACAAATACATTTTTTTAGCATGATCTGCCTATTTTAAACTTGCAGTTTACGTGGGACATACACAATTTTTACTCTCTTAAAATGACTGACCACACACGAAACGGACAAAAGTAAGAGGTAATATTAACCGTCAACATAATGATAGTAAGAGAATGTCTTGTTTACAGGCCTTGCTAGGAAAGAGGATTTCCCGTTCGTTACATACTATTGTCCACGCTGTCATGCTCTTAACCAATCAAGGAACTCAAGCCCCAGTTCACCAAGTATCAGCACTCTTGGTGCTGGTCTTAATTTGATTAAACAAGATAGCAGGTCCATGAAAGCATCTGCTGTGAGCAGCCCTGTGGCAGATACCATGCCCACGGGTGAGAAAGTATCCGCTGCCAGCAGTCCTGTGACAGATACAGTGCCAGTGAGTGAGAAAGTATCCGCTGCCAGCAGTCCCGTGACAGATACAGTGCCAACGAGTGAGAAAATGGTCACAGAAGACCCTTCTACTCAATAGGGTGTGGTATCGTATGGAAGATTTTTACTTGTGTGTTGATCTGTTTGTTGTGAATTGTTTGTAGAGGTTTTGTTCATGTCGGTATTAAAGGTGACCCGTCAACAAAAAAGCCGCGGGTCAGATATCGAAGGACGAGAATGCTGAGTATTTACAGTTTGAAAACGAAAAAAATGCACATATCGCACTTAGCTTGGGTAAGCCATATTGTTATCTTTTTTGTACGGCTCTTGGTTGCAAGGTTGTGTAAGTAATTTGATTTAAGGTGCTGTTTTGAGAGATGAAGTTATGTGGTTGAAGCAACTTAAAAATTAACTGACTGGGTTGCGCTGTTTGCTAAGACCATCTCCAATAATTTATATAAATTAAAGTATTGTATAAAAGAAATAAAAATAATGTAAAAAAATAAATAAATTGCATTACATATTTTTGTTATTTTACTTCGTTAGCATATTTCAAATTATTTAAAATTAAAAATAAATATAACGGACAAGTCACTAAAACACATGATACACAAGTTATTAAGAGAATCTCCAACGCAAGGTTGGAGAGTCGTTCGGATCCTAGGTGGACGCCCAGGTGGAGGAGAGAGACGAAAAAGGAGGACAGAGGAAGGTTGTCGTTCAAATTTTCGGATGCAACCGGATGACTTTCTAAGGGGAAAGGAAGAGAGAGGAGAGAAAGACAGTGGTGTTGTGCTAACGTGTCCGTACCCGTTCGGCGCTGCTGGTGCTCTAATGCATCCAAAGTTAAACTAAAATAAAAAGGAAAAAAAAACTCGTATCGGGCCCCAAAGCTTGCTCTTAGAATTTAAATGCCCTTGCGGCCTTGCACAAGAACAAAAACTCTCAGGCATTACAACCCTTCCCAAAGGCACCTCTACAACAGCCCAAAGGCGGGCACTGCATTGAAGATGATCTAATAATTTTAATAGAACGTATTTTGAAACCCATGAAATCTATAAATATATAACGTCTATTTGATTCATAAAGTGATATTTGGTTGAATAACAAGGAGAACTTAGGGTGCGTTTGGCTTGTAAAATCAATGGATTTAGAATTTGAATTGCATTTATCAATGTGTTTGGTCCACATAATTTGTTAGAATAAGAATCTGAATCACATTCTTAACGTGTTTGGGTGAGAACTCAAATTCTTTCAAGTAAAAGATTTCAGCATTCCTTTCAAATTGTGAAAGAAATCAACAAAAGGAATTGGAATCTCCGACCACTAGCCGTCATCGCTTCCGCATCTCTGCTATCTCCAACTTTCTTGCTTGTATCTTCTTGATGACCAAGCCAATCGCATCTGTACAACATAGCTAAGCAGATTGCAACCTATAAAATTTTCGTTTTAATCTTGTTGGAACTTGGAAACCACTTGTCAAGCAAAACTCGTGTGACTACTCTCCACTTGAACATAGCTAAGCAGACTAGTTATGTTCGTATTAGTAATTATTATAAGACTAGACGGTACCTATATGTAATATTATTCTCTATATAGAGACCCCATGTAACCCTATTATACAGACAAACAATATACAATACACAATACATTATGTGGTTTATTTTGCTCTAATTTCAAAACTTGGCCTCCACCTTCATTTTCTTTAAATATATACAACCTAATTGCTTATATGTTTATAGCAAATCCTCTTTTTCTAACATTTCCATTACATATTATTAGTATGATCATTTCACACCACAAACCATCTCACAAGAAGTTCCTCCAAATCTTGAAACTTGTTCTTCATTTGAGAGCTTCAAATCATCATCATTATCATCTTGCTTTCCACCTTTCTGCAACAACCCCTTGCACACAATCCTATCTTCTTCAAGATCAAAGTTCACATGTGAAGCTATTACTTCTGTTGTACCTATGCAATAAAACAAGATATCAACCCTAATTATTTAACACATTTTTTGAGATCATATTAAATACTTTAATTATTTATTAAATTCAAGAAAGTAGCGCAGGTGGGTCGATGCGACCCGGCTCATTTTTCCAAATATAGAAGTGGGGTTCATGAAGAAAAGTTGAAAAGAGCTAACTTTGGATGGACCCTTGGTGCATGGGCTTCTTGAGCCATACGGTTCCTGGGAACACCATCAGGTTAGTTTTGGTCAGGTTCTTCTTGTCTTCTGGTTCCAAGTGGGTGAACCCAAAGCTGTTGGTCCACGTCTCGACTAAACCGGGGATAGCAGACAGCACCAGTTTCTTGATCTTCAAGGATTTCAGCAGCTAAACATAGCACAACAGAAGTTGACTAGTCAAACATGCAAGTAAACGAGTCAACCATTGAACCTTTTGTCCCATTTCTTTTTAACTTTTGTATAAATAATTAGTGTGTTAAATATAATTACAAGAATTATATTATTACAATAAGAATCTAACTTGGACGGGTACCTCTTCAATCGCATTCATGAGACGCCTACACATTCCTTGGCGCTGATATTTGCTTGATGTTGCAACAAGTGGCATTTCCGCAACTTCCACACCATGGATCCTGAACGAGAATTTATCGTATATAAAAATAAAAACTAATTAGGTCTTTTTATTATAAATGTTTGCCAGGGTACCGTCCCCCTTACTCAAAAAAAAAAAAAAAAAAAAACTAATTGGGTCTTTATATTAATAAAGTTTGCCAGGGTACCGTCCCCTTTAATAAAAAATAAAATTGGGAATCATAAAAATCAAATTTTGAGATAAATAGAGTTGTGTTGCAAAGGTAACTTTATCACAAGGTACCTTATGGATGCTACACTTAGTAACATGTCATCTTTCTCCAAGACCACAGTGTAGAATCCTTCATAGTTGAGACGCGCAAATTCTGATCTGCACATAAAATTTATAAAAATAATTATGTTAAATTGTTAACAATGCAAATAATTAAGAATTCAAGAACAATGAGAGTATTCAGTACTCACCCAAGATTGTACAATACATGGGGTATCATATTAATGCCTGTTCTGGGGTCCACCATGGGAAGAAAACATTCCTCCATGATTGTTAAGGCAACAGCTAGTTTCAGATTGCATTCCACTTTCAGAGCAACAAAATGTTTATCAGAAAGAAGATTTTGGTCTGCATGAGTGCACTTCAAAAGAGTCCACGAGAAACCATCGGATATTGAATTCATAAGCCCGGCCCGTGTTTCAAGGCCCAAGTGAGTCTGTAAAAGATGAATGTCAAAGACTGTTGAGAGTATCCAAGTATAAGTCCAAATCAAGGCCTGAGTAAATCGTGTTCTAGAAGTGTAATTCTGACCCACTTATGAATGGTTATTTCAAATGGGTCGAATAAAAATTTTAGCTAAAAGGGAAACAAGTTGAAAGTAAACTAATTTTCTTCGTTCTAAAACGGGTCAAGTATCCTCGCTTGTACTAGGGCTGTTCAAAAAGCTGTGGCTCATGGCTCACTCGAAAAAAGCTCGCTCGAAATCGGCTCGTTTGTAAACGAGCTTAGCCCGAGCCAAAGTAAGCTCGACTTGTTGGCTCACTCGCTCGTTTAAATTAAAGCCTAAATTTTAATAACCCAAAATTATAACATATTTTTTAAGCTTAAGTTTCATTATCAGCCCAATATTCAAATAGACCATAATCATATGGTCGTTTTGATATTTTCTAATGAAATAAACAAATATAAAAATATAGAAGAATTCAATAAATTCTACAGTTTATAAATTCTAACTACGTGTATGTTCAAAATATTATTTTTTGTTTTTATATATATATCAATATTTATAAAAAGTATCAAATTTAATTTTTTTTTTTAAATAAACGAGCCGGCTTGAGCTTTTTACGAGCCGAGCTCGAGCTCAACATTTCAGCTCATTAAGATAAATGGGCCTAGCCGGCTCGGCTCGGTTTGTAAACGAGCCGAGCCCGAGCCCAACTGGCTCGGCTCGGCTCAGCTTGTTTACAGCCCTAGACCGTACTAAAATGACCCGTTTCAACTAGAACCTGTTTCCCAACACGCACAACCCGCGTATCGTACCTCCTTACAGCTGTCACCACAGAACCAGGTAGAAGGCATCAATCCACTTCCAAGTCCAGTCACCATGCCACATTCCTTGTGGTCTGTTTACACGCGCCACACAATAGTCAGCAATACATACGGATTCATTGTGACAAATAACAAACACAACAAGATGTTTACATTTTGAAAATTATAAGAGAACATAAAGAAATATGCAAATATAAGAGGTTCTATACAATAGCAAGTGACAAAATACCTCATTATATAAATAAATGACATACAATTGCAGAAAATAAAGAAAAAATATCAGAAAAATTGCAACCAAAATTATAATTCAAAAGTCAAATCATCAACAAGAAATAAAACGAGATTAGGTGGTTAAAAGTGCAGAAAATTACATGTATGTTTACACTGCAAACATTTCAGAACCGCCTTGTCATTCTTGACCACATTCCCGCAACTCCAGCAAGAGCAATTTGAGCAGTACCAATCGCCTTCAGGTATCTCCTGGAGAACCAAAATCATATGAAAAATGACAATGGGGAAAATGAGCGGGCCAGGTTGACCCGAAACACTTTTTTGTTTTATATTTTATTGAATTATACAAGTAATCTATGTAATAAATATGGTTACAAAAGCTTATATTATTATAGTAATAATCTATTTTTTAGAAACAAAAAATGTTTTGCTGGTTTAAACTTTTATGCATCAGTTAGATCCATTTCCATTTTAGTTAATTTTTAAATTACCTGTTTGAGTAATTTTATATTTTAAAATTTTGAACAAGATGTTTAATAAAAATTATAAAAGTCAACTACAAGGAAAGAAAGTCAAACCTGCACACACAAGCATGCTTGATGAAAGGTCGACGGGCAGTTATCACAGCATATTAACTCACCCCCATCACCACAAACACCACAACTATCATCATTTTGGTCAATTTCTTCAACATGTACAGTGCGTGCGGTGCCTTTGACTTTATATTCAGTTGACCAAGCTTCCAATTGGCACAAAATGAAGGATTTTGCCGACTCCATAAAAAGATTTAAACATGGACAATTTAAACTAAAACCCGCATGTCTCTTAAACTTAGAAACAGAAAACACTTTCTCACAACACTTGCATAATATACCATCTTGGGTTATCAAACCATCTTTGACCACTGAATTATCCCGTGGGCTCCTGTACTGGATGACTTCCTTGACATGAATAATCCCAAAATCTATTAACCATGATAGTACTGTTCTTACATTAACTCGAGACCAATCATCTTCCAGCCTACGTGGAAGCAACCTGCAACTACCTTTTCGGTTTTTGTACTTCCGCAATCGGTAATTCCGTTTTACACCTGTTAATTTGGTAGCAGAATCCCCAGGACTACTATTCCTAGCTCTACCCTTTTCAAGTTTGACCAATTTCTTGAATTTTGACTTTGACTTGTTTTTGCAACTCCCATGATCAGTTATTGCTATATTTTGTGTTAGTTGAGTACTACTCTCACTGATGTCATCTTCTTCCATAAAGGAAGAATCTTTTCCTACTTTCTTGGAACATAGAACAGTAGCTTGACTTTCTTGAGAGGCAGGTGAATCATTAACTTTTGGATAATTAGTGTTAGAATGACATAACCTACATTTACTGGCTTCCCGATCTTGAATATGTCCTTTAAGCAAATAGCAACTGGATTTGACCCCTCGGGCTGATGATTCAACCAAATGACATGTAACAAAGGAAGCCGGTTGGCACAAACATGAATGTTCAAGATTCGACAACTTCCTTCGCTTCAGTTCCATGAACTCTTCAGAATCGTTTGTCATAACCGAATGTTCACTGTTTGATAAATACGGTACGTCTTTAGGGTTATTATTGTCATTTTCAAAGTTGATTGCTCCGGTTACAAGACACTTTTTACCACTTCTGCCATTTTCATGCCCAAAAAACACGTCTTTAAAAATGTTGGTGTCGTCTAGCGAATCCTCAAAGCCATTATCATGCAATTCCTTGATGCCACGCGTTAACAACAACTTTAAGGATTTGTTGCATTCCCCTTTCATTTTAAGTGTCTTGATCATATAAGATCTCTGACAATGAATGTCACAACATCTGCAGTTAGAGATGATTTAGTATTATGTAGATCAAGACATTTGTAAATAAGTTTTCTAACTTAGTTACAATGTATTGTGGGGCACATTCATTTTAGAACCAATAATATGCTAAGAACTGTAAAAACCGCATAATGCACTTGTACGTAATGCATGAAAATAATAAAAGTATTGGGAGAGAGAAAGTGAGATGCTTACATAACCGTGTTGTGTATCACATTCAAAACAATAGGCACAAATGCATTATGTTATTCTTGCAGTTTTCAACGTATTATTGGTTCTGAAATGAACGTTCCTCTATCCTATAATAATTAAATCTAGACATAGATTGTCTATATATGCATATAGATTGTCGAGACCCTCAGATCTCAAGATTTAAGTAATCACATGTGAATATACTCATCCAAACATGTAAATGAATATACACATGTGATTTACAATCTTGACCCTTCATTTTTCTGATCTAGGGCCTAGATTGGTTCCTTGGTTCTCAAGTTTCTTATGGTTCTATAATGTAGCCACCTTATATACATATATGTGGTGAATTGTTGTTGAATAATGATCCAAGTAATTAGATAGTTAACATGCATCAACATATGCAACATCATAGTTCTTTCACTAAGCAACACATGGCTTAATCTCGGTGGATCGTGACAGCAAGTATGTCGCTTACAATTACAATCTGAGCCACGCATGGCTGAATCTAAGTGGATGGTTTCAGCAAGGCCACACCACAGCTTACAATTGCATTACCTCATAATGCACACAAATATTTTAAATCAAAATAAACAAAAAAAATAAAAAATTGATCATAAGAGATGGAATGTACACCTCTAAAACCTAAATGAGCAACCTAGGTTTAACCAAAGGGGATCTGATCTGACTTGTTCATATATCATAAAAAATTCAATTTGTTCAAAATTCCCCCAAATTTCTGCACCTAAACATCAAGGATTCATCCTAATGGAATACAAATTTACAAATACCTTGATGATGATGATCAAAGCGCATGAAACATTCGTGATCGTGAGGCTATTACAAAAGCAGTAGGGTTGATGATGGCGTTTGTGGGGAATGAATATTTGGGTAGATGAAAAACAAACGTAAATTGGGAACAAATGGCATTGAATTTATCAACAATTCGGCACACGCTTCTCAAGACTGTTGGGTGGGAGAGGCCGAACAATGCTCCATGGCTCAACAGATGGCACCCAGGTGCCAAGTCGTTCTTTCAGTCAATCAATTCAACATCCCATTTTATGTGGCTTCTCTTTATAACTCAAAATCAATATTTTTAAACATTCCCTCATCAAATGTTCATCTGATTATGTTGTTGGTATTTGAATTTTGATAGTTGCATTTTTATAGTGAATGAAAAGTCGAATGTACAGAAATAATTTAGGTTTTATTATTCAACCTTTTCATGTAACATGTGTATTGTTATTAGTTTTACTGATTTTAAGCAAATTCACGTAGGCGACACGTCATTTAACTCACTCAATCATAAAATTATCACACACTAATAAGGGACATGGTTAGTGAGTGTGGGTATTTTTTTATAAAATGTGTGAGAGTTGTAAAAACATTACATTTTATAGTAAACATAAAACATAAATAAAACATTATATTATTTAATAAAAATAAAACTATTCTAGTGAACGCTCATAAATATAATCAATCAAATTCGTTTTAAGCTGGTTATGCGTTTCTCGGTTGCGTATCTCAAAACGGTTTGCTCGCCTCTGATCCTCATTAAGTTCTACAAACTTTGGCTCCATTTTAGCTTCATTATATTGAAAATCGATAGTCACTCGTATTCTAGAATCGAATTATGCAAAATTATGCACTCGTACATTACGTTCTTGAATTTTTTTGGCAACCGGCTCGTGCCAGATTTTGCACGATATGACAATGTTGTTTCAGGACACCGAATGCTCATTCGATATCCTTTCTTGCTGAGTCATGAGTTGCTTTGTATTTGATACACCTGTCACTATGCGGACACGTAAACGATTTCACAATTGTAGAATATTCGGGATATATTCCGTATCCAAGATAATACGCACGCTTATACTATGATCCTCTGAGTACAAACGAAGAGTCTGGTGCGGTGCTATCAATCATATCATGGAAAATAGGCGATTGGTCTAAAACATTAATGTCATTGTTGGAACCAGCAACGCCAAAGAATGCAAGCCAAATTCATATATCTTGTGATGCCACTACTTCTAGCATTACAAAATTTGTAAATACATATCATGATAGTTCATTCAAACATATTCAAGTATTCATCGAATGCATTATTAGTGGTGTCGTATGTCATTTGACGAATTACGGCAGTGTACTTTCGTAAGGTGGTTGTAAGGCCCCAACCCGGGAGGCCTCACTTGTTGGATTTACTCATTCACAAACAGTTCTTAAACTTGAATATCAAATAACGCGGCGGAAAATACTTCATAAAAACATAACCATTACATTGTTCAACATACGGAAGCGTAAACATGTCTAAACATAACTTAACGAAAACAAAACGTAACGTGATGCCAGTCTTCATAAGCGTCCGGGTAACTCTCCATCGCTAGTCAAGCATCGCCGTCCAACCTCATAACCTGCCTTAACCTGAATGTGCACACTAAAAAGTCAGCTACGCTGATGAGTTCTAGTTTTCGTTCGATTTAAGAAATGGTTCATCATTCAATCGTTCATTAGGGTTTAACATCATGTATAAGAAAACATGGTCTTTCGTTCATCATTAAAAACCTTCAAACATTTATCCTCATCATAAACACATTGAACGGATCATTTGTTTAAAACCTTTAACATTCTTTTAAGTCATACATTACTATCTAAATTTGTGTTACCATTCGTACCGCCATTTAGTATGGTATTGCCCCTAAGGCTTAACTGCACGAAGACCGACAATACCATACATTCCGTCAATTCCCTTTTGTATTGCCCCTAAGGCTTAACTGCACGAGGACCGACAATACCCATTCAGTTGCCCCTATGGCTCTCATGTCCATAAACCGACAACTTCCATCGACGGCTATGGCTCACGGCCATAACACCGTCGGATCATAATTTAACCTTACATAGGGTCACGCTAACCCCTGAGTAACCGCCGTTAATCCCTACCAGTTGTACAACATCAAACCATTGACATGCCACAAAGACACTGCCCCTGTTGTTCTTATGACAACTATGGCTCGCTGTCCATAATCTACCACAAGGCTGGGAATTACATTCCCAAACTTCATTCGTCAATTCCCTTCATTCGACAGATTAGATTTGTAATGACTTCTTTAAAATCTTTGCCCTTTTCTTTTCTTTTCGTAAAACATTTCATTCATTTTCTAAACCCTTTACTTTCATTATAAACCATTTCTTTATAAACATTTCGTTCGTAAACATTCCATTCATAAAACTTTCTTTCCATAAACCGTTCATTCCAAATCATTTCATTTCGTAAACATAGTTTCATAAGCATCATTTTATAAACATAGTTTCATAAACATCGTTTCGTAAAACATCATTTCATATGTATGCACACCAGCCCGAAAACATTATATAAAACATTTAAAAGAGGGCTTCTAGAACTCACCTGATAAGCTAATCCGGGTTGTCATAAACAAAGGTCCCACTACATCACTTCCGATATGAATTGATTAGTTAAATACACATCAGACCAAATCCCGAGTCTAATGGTTTAACCTTCTAAACATACCGACTTTACTTAATCAGCCTGATGCCTGCGCACTTAGCAAGTGCGCAGGGCCTTGCTCTTGCGTACTTAATAAGTGCGCAAACCTCGCTTCATGCGTACTTGATAAATACGCAGTACCTGCTTCATGCGTACTTGATAAGTACACATGACCCTCTTCATGCGTACTTTATAGGTACGCAGGATCCTCTTCTTGCGTACTTTGTAAGTACGCATGATCAGCTTCATACGTACTTGATAAGTACGCACGAACTGCTTTCTCGCAAAAACCCTAACTTTCGCATCCAGGTCTGATCACGTCCAGATCCCGAACTTGTTTACATTCAAAACGTTTGCTTATCATTAAGGAACTCAAATCTACGTTCTCCTTATAATTTCATCCGTAAAAACGTTACATTTTCATCCAAAATCCGAAAAACCCTAAAACGAACAAAAACTCAGATTTAGGCCAGATCGTTACTTGAATCGAGTTTCTGGTCTGGAGATTCTTCTCACGAGCTCTGGAGCAACACACTTCTCAAATCTCGGGTCGATCCGCCAACTTTCTCTCTCTACGGTTTCTCTCTCTAGAAGTTGCAAATGAGAGAAATGGGTGGTGACCTTGGCTATTTATAGGGGAGGCTCCCCTTCCAGCCCGCCAGCCCATCCGGCCCGACCCGACCCGACATGCCTCGTTCGTTTATTTCGTTATTATAACTGTCGTTTTATTTTTGGGATGTTACAAGTCTACCCCCCTTACAATAGGTTTCGTCCCCGAAACCTATCATAAGTCAAATAGTTGAGGGTACGACTCCCTCATTTCCGTATCTGTTTCCCAAGTGGCTTCTGATCCCCTTCGATGCTTCCATTGGACTTTAACCAATTGAATAATCTTATTACGCAAACTCTTCTCCTTTCTGTCTAAGATGGCCACGGGTTCTCGATGTAGTTAAGGCTGTTGTCGACCTCGATGTCAGTAAGTGGTACGTGAGATGATTCATCCGCCAAACACTTTCGCAAGTGTGATACATGGAAGGTAAGATAAATCCCACTTAACTCATCAGGCAACTTTAACCGATAAGCGACTTCACCAACCCGTGCCATTATCCTGAATGGTCCGACAAACCTCGGACTTAACTTTCCTCTCTTCCTGAATCGTATGATTCCCTTCCAGGGTGACACTTTCAACATTACTCTGTCCCCAACATCAAACTTAATAGGCCTTCGTCGTTTATCCGCATAGGACTTCTGACGATCTTGTGCGGCCTTCATTCGTGCTTTGATTTGATCAAACCTTTTCGATGTTTCTCTTACGACTTCAAGACTTCCTAATTCCTTCTGTCCAATCTTACCCCAACAAACCAGGGTCCTACATCTTCTCCCATACAACATTTCGTAAGGCGGCCTGCCTATCGTCGTGTGATGACTATTGTTGTAGGAGAATTCGGCTAACGGCAGATGACTATCCCAACTGCCGCCAAAATCGATAATACAAGCGCGAAGCATATCCTCCAAGGTCTGAACGGACTGACCATCCGTTTGTGGGTGGTATGCCGTGCTGATATTAAGCCTCGTGCCCATCGCCTCGTGAAATCTTTTCCAGAACCTCGATGTGAATCGTGTGTCCCGGTCAGATACGATCGTCAAAGGCATCCCATGCCGTGCTACTACTTTTTTAATAAATACTTCCGCTAACCTTTCTGACGAGAACGTCTAGCGAATAGGTAGGAAATGAGCACTCTTCGTTAAACGGTCCACAATTACCCAAATGGTGTCATGACCTTTAGCTGTGCGAGGTAGCTTGGTTATGAAGTCAATGGTAATGTGTTCCCACTTCCATTCCGGTATATCAAGTGGTTGAATCTTTCCATACGTTTTCTGGTGTTTGGCCTTTACTTGTGAGCAAGTCAAGCACTTGCTTACGTACTTTGTCACTTCATGCTTCATTCCAGGCCACTAGTATTCCTTCCTTAGATCTTGGTACATTTTATTGGTACCAGGATGGATAGAGTACCGAGACTTATGAGCCTCATCCAGGATTTTGGTTCTAAGCTTGCCACCCATAGGTATCCATACCCGTCCAAAACGTGTCCTAACACCAAGGGTGTTATATTCCAACTTGTCCTGTTGGCCAACCATCATTTCCTTCTTTATGTTTTCTTCCTTAAGTGCTTCATCTTGAGCTCTTTCAATTTCCCTCATCACATCAGATGTTACCACCAACTAGCAAGCTTTCACTCTAATAGGAGCAGGCACATCCTTTCGGCTTAGAGCGTCAGCCACCACGTTTGCCTTTCCAGGATGGTATATTATTTCACAGTCATAGTCTTTCAAGAGTTCCAACCATCGCCTCTGCCTCATATTAAGTTCCTTTTGTTCGATTAAGTACTTCAAACTTTTGTGGTCGGAGTAAATAGTAAACTTCACCCCGTACAGGTAGTGCCTCCAGATTTTCAATGCGAATACGACAGCAACAAGTTCCAAATCGTGGGTTGGATAATTAGCTTCGTGAATCTTCAACTGTCGTGACGCATACGCGATCACTCTTCCGCGTTGCATCAACACGCATCCCAATCCCTGACCCGAAGCGTCAGAGTATACTACTAAGTCTTCATTGCCCTCGGGAAGGGCCAAGACTGGGGCTTTGGTTAGCTTTTCCTTCAATTCCTTAAACGCCTCATCCTGAGTCGAACCCCATTCGTACTTTACCTCCTTCCGAGTTAACTTTGTCAATGGCGAAGCTATTTTCGAGAAATCATGGATGAATCTCCGATAGTAGCCGGCCAATCCCAAGAAACTACGGATTTCAGTTGGCGTCTTAGGAATATTCCATTCCCTTACCGCCATTATCTTCGCTGGGTCAACCATAATGCCGTTCGGGTTGATGACGTGACCTAGGAATTGGACTTCCCTAAGCCAAAACGCGCATTTAGAGAACTTAGCATACAACTTTTCCTTCTTCAGAGCCTCCAACACCTCCTTTAAGTGACATGCGTGATCACCCTCATTCTTGGAGTAGATGAGGATATCATCGATGAACACAATTACCGATCGGTCCAGCATCGGTCGACACATCCTATTCATTAAATTCATGAACGCTGCGGGGGCGTTCGTCAATCCGAAAGACATTACGCGGAACTCGAAATGTCCATAACGCGTGCGAAATGCAGTTTTCGGTATGTCTTCTTCCCTCACCTTCAACTGATGGTACCCCGATCGAAGGTCGATTTTTGAGAACCAACTTGCGCCTTGCAATTGATCGAACAGGTCGTCGATCCTTGGTAAAGGGTACTTGTTCTTTACCGTTCGTTTGTTCAACTCGTGATAATCAATACACATTCTCATCGAACCATCCTTCTTCTTCACAAACAACATCGGAGCACCCCATGGCGAGATGCTCGGTTGTATAAATCCCTTCTCAAGTAGTTCGTCTAATTGGACCATAAGTTCTTTCATTTCCACAGGTGCTAGTCGATATGGAGCCTTAGCCACGGGCTGGGCATCTGGTACTAAGTCGATTCAGAATTCAATCTCTCTATCCGGTGGTATCCCAGGCAAATCCTCTGGAAACACCTCCGGGTACTCGCGTACCACGGGTACATCGTCTAGTTCCTTCACTTCCTTACACTTGTCGATCACGTACACCAGATAAGCCTCGCATCCGCGCCTCAAGTAATCTGTTTCCTTAATCATCGAGATGACGTTTGGCATCGGGACGTCACGATCTCCAAAAACCTCGACTTTGCTACCATCCGGAGCCTTGAGTCGAATTATCTTTCGTTTGCATATAATTTGCGCTTCATTGGCAGTTAGCCAATCCATACCTAATACGACATCGAACCCACCCAAAACCATAACAAACAACCTGACAGGGAACCTATGACCTTCTATTTTTATCGTGGAGTTGTCAACTACATCGGTCACTCTCGCAGTTCTTCTCTCAGCGGTTTCTACGCTAAAGGCCCTTTCTAGCTGACTGACAGCGCACTTCACTCGTTTACAAAACGTCGCAGATATAAAACTCTTACTGGCTCCCGAATCAAATAACATAGAAACAAAAGTGTTGTCAAGGATGAACGTACCTGACGCCACGTCGGGGTCTGCCCTGGCTTGGTCTTGCGTCAGCGCGTACGCACGAGTCTTTGCTTGGGGCCTCTCTTCTTTCTTCTTGGCACCCTTCCCTTTCCCAGATTTGCCCATCTTCGGTTTCGGGCATTCCCTACTCAGATGACCGGCATCCCCACAGTTATAGCACTTGAAGTGTTGTGGGCATTCACGGGAGTAGTGCCCGGTCTTGCCACACTTAAAGCACAAGTTAGATCCCAGTCTACATTCACCTGCATGCTCCCTTCCACACTTCTTACAAACAGTCGGCTCATTCACCCGAGCCCTCTTATCACGAGTCCCAAACATCCTTCCACCAGTTCGCTTGTTTGAGAAGCTCGGTCTCTTCTTCGGTTCCTCAATGGCAACGACATTCAGCGCCAGATCATCGAATACCACGCCGCTCAGTTCTACTACCAAATCATAGGTCGTAGGGGCGTTTGCCTTAACATAGGTGCGGACCTGGTCCGACATCCCTTGAATGTAAAAGGAAATCTTTCTTTCCTCAGTCGTGATAAGGTGTGGCACCAGACGTGCCAGTTCATTGAATCGAGTTATGTACTGCCGGTGCATCATGCTCTCGGCCTTCAAACCTAGAAATTCCCTCTCTACCTTCTCAATCTCATTCCTTGGGCAGAAATTCTTGATCACCAAAGTTTTCAAGTCAGCCCACATCATCGCATCCACAACCTCGCTCCCTTTTGCTTGACGTACACCTTCCCACCAATGGGATGCTTCCTCTCTTAAGGAGTTAGCAGCAAATTTCACAACTTGATCCGTTCGACATTCACTCAGACGAATGGTAGCCTCCATACGAATCACCCAATCAAACGTAGCTACCGCGTCTTTCTTCCCAGTCAAGACCGGCGGGTCACATGCCTTAAAGGACTTATAGTCGCAACCACGGTTAAGAGGTGCGTTGATTGCCTTAGTGTTCGGGGTATCAACCGCCGTGTTAGACCCACCCGTCTCATTAACCTTCTTTAATGCTTCTGCCAACAGTCCTGGCAAAGAAACTTTCATCAAGTCTGTGAACTCTCGAGCTATGGACGCTCTAACTTCTGGTTCAAAAGTGAAAGGTTGTTCTTCAACCTGTGTCTGCTCGGTTCCATGCACACCAACCGTCGGTTCAGTGTGAACATTTCCTTCTTCACTATACTCTTGGCGCGCAGGGGTCCTGCCGCGACCGCCGTTACGACCACCGGTACGGCCCCCACCACTCCTTCCGTTTCCTCTTCTTGCTATTTTGTTCTATAAGACAAGAATCCAATGTCATCATGCTAGTTAAAAAATAATATTCAACAAGCACTGTAAGATGTTAATATACACTGGCCATCTGCAATTAACCATTACATTACCTTTCGATTTCTATTTGACCACCTTTGTGATTCCATCAGAACACAAGTCCTTACCGAACCCTTTTAAGGCATACTATACATGTAAATATATACTATCTTCATACCTGATGTTGTGGCTCGAGTTACCCGTACTGGCATCAGCTTTCGGTCCCATTCACAGTTTAAGTTCAGACACGGGGAGTGTCCGAATCTCTTAAACTATTGCTCTGATACCAACTTGTAAGGCCCCAACCTGGGAGGCCTCACTTGTTGGATTTACTCATTCACAAACAGTTCTTAAACTTGAATATCAAATAACGCAGCGGAAAATACTTCATAAAAACATAACCATTACATTGTTCAACATACGGAAGCGTAAACATGTCTAAACATAACTTAACGAAAACAAAACGTAACGTGATGCCAGTCTTCATAAGCGTCCGGGTAACTCTCCATCGCTAGTCAAGCATCGCCGTCCAACCTCATAACCTGCCTTAACCTGAATGTGCACACTAAAAAGTCAGCTACGCTGATGAGTTCTAGTTTTCGTTCGATTTAAGAAATGGTTCATCATTCAATCGTTCATTAGGGTTTAACATCATGTATAAGAAAACAGGGTCTTTCGTTCATCATTAAAAACCTTCAAACATTTATCCTCATCATAAACACATTGAACGGATCATTTGTTTAAAACCTTTAACATTCTTTTAAGTCATACATTACTATCTAAATTTGTGTTACCATTCGTACCGCCATTTAGTATGGTATTGCCCCTAAGGCTTAACTGCACGAAGACCGACAATACCATACATTCCGTCAATTCCCTTTTGTATTGCCCCTAAGGCTTAACTGCACGAGGACCGACAATACCCATTCAGTTGCCCCTATGGCTCTCATGTCCATAAACCGACAACTTCCATCGACGGCTATGGCTCACGGCCATAACACCGTCGGATCATAATTTAACCTTACATAGGGTCACGCTAACCCCTGAGTAACCGCCGTTAATCCCTACCAGTTGCACAACATCAAACCATTGACATGCCACAAAGACACTGCCCCTGTTGTTCTTATGACAACTATGGCTCGCTGTCCATAATCTACCACAAGGCTGGGAATTACATTCCCAGACTTCATTCGTCAATTCCCTTCACTCGACAGATTAGATTTGTAATGACTTCTTTAAAATCTTTGCCCTTTTCTTTTCTTTTCGTAAAACATTTCATTCATTTTCTAAACCCTTTACTTTCATTATAAACCATTTCTTTATAAACATTTCGTTCGTAAACATTCCATTCATAAAACTTTCTTTCCATAAACCGTTCATTCCAAATCATTTCATTTCGTAAACATAGTTTCATAAGCATCATTTTATAAACATAGTTTCATAAACATCGTTTCGTAAAACATCATTTCATATGTATGCACACCAGCCCGAAAACATTATATAAAACATTTAAAAGAGGGCTTCTAGAACTCACCTGATAAGCTAATCCGGGTTGTCATAAACAAAGGTCCCACTACATCACTTCCGATATGAATTGATTAGTTAAATACACATCAGACCAAATCCTGAGTCTAATGGTTTAACCTTCTAAACATACCGACTTTACTTAATCAGCCTGATGCCTGCGTACTTAGCAAGTGCGCAGGGCCTTGCTCTTGCGTACTTAATAAGTGCGCAAACCTCGCTTCATGCGTACTTGATAAATACGCAGTACCTGCTTCATGCGTACTTGATAAGTACACATGACCCTCTTCATGCGTACTTTATAGGTACGCAGGATCCTCTTCTTGCGTACTTGGTAAGTACGCATGATCAGCTTCATGCGTACTTGATAAGTACGCACGAACTGCTTCCTCGCAAAAACCCTAACTTTCGCATCCAGGTCTGATCACGTCCAGATCCCGAACTTGTTTACATTCAAAACGTTTGCTTATCATTAAGGAACTCAAATCTACGTTTTCCTTACAATTTCATCCGTAAAAACGTTACATTTTCATCCAAAACCCGAAAAACCCAAAAACGAACAAAAACTCAGATTTAGGCCAGATCGTTACCTGAATCGAGTTTCTGATCCGGAGATTCTTCTCACGAGCTCTAGAGCAACACACTTCTCAAATCTCGGGTCGATCCGCCAACTTTCTCTCTCTACGGTTTCTCTCTCTAGAAGTTGCAAATGAGAGAAATGGGTGGTGACCTTGGCTATTTATAGGGGAGGCTCCCCTTCCAGTCCGCCGGCTCATCCGGCCCGGCCCGACATGCCTCGTTCGTTTATTCCGTTATTATAACTGTCGTTTTATTTTTGGGATGTTACAGTGGTAAAACCAGTTCTACCTCTCGCATCAAACCTTTGTTGGAACCATGGCACCTCTCTCTTCAAATCTTTAATTATTCGAATGAATAGTGGTCGTTCCATTCAAAACACAACGCCTAAAAGGTTCTTCGGGATAAGTGGGTGTTTCAACAAAATAGTCTTGTTGTAGAAGTTTATTAGCAGTTTCACGGTCCCGATCAAGATGAGTTGTTACGGTTCTTGCATGTGAAGGTTTGGCTAGTTGTATCAAAGCTTGGGCCTCAGATACGACCGTTTTGAAGAATATCTCATCGGCGGCGTCGGATGATGAGGAGTCGGAAAACCTTTTGAATAAAATATGTGAGAGTTGTATGTGATTTGTATTGTTTGTGTATAAAAATATAGGTAAATGAGAATTTATAGAAAAAAAATTTAAACAATTTTATTTTATTAAATCATGACCCTTGAACGGTATTTTTTTTAAGGAATAAGCTGCTCACAAGCGTGAGCCCACTCACGATCCTCTCATGGGTGAGGGGAGCGGTGTTCCTGTGAGTGTGAGTGGCTCACATGCTCTCCTCACGGACCATACCGCATGCCCTTATATGACAGTTCCGGTAATTGGGTTATTGTAAAAGATGATTTGATTCATATGGTAAACCGTCGACTATGAATGTGGGTGGATTAAAGCTAATTTCAATTAATATCTACTTATATTTTTAGTCAAATAAAATATTTACAATACTTTTAATTTATAAAAAAGAATAAGCAATAACTAAATAACTAATATGTTATTTATAAACAAAAAATATAACAAAACATTTTCAAGATACAAGATACAATTTATAAAAAATTAAAAATATAAAGGTTGGTTCGGTTCGATTTTTTCGGTTATAGTTTAGTTATTTACTTTTTCACTCACCTCTGTTTCCAAGCATACAAACATGTTCAAAAGAATGTATAAAGATTTCTTTACCAAGATGTTTTTTTTAAGCGTATAATGAATGATCAATATAGCCACCATATCCATGTCATTATCCTTGTTATTAGGGATGTTTATAGTTTGTTAAAAACGAATAAACTAACCAAACTAAACCAGGTTGATCGGTCTTCCACTTTATATTTTTGTTAACCGTTTGGTTTTTATAACCATCATATACGGTTTGGGCTGTGGTTTCAAGTCTAAAATCGACCGTTTAAAATGAACCAAACTATATCATATTATGTCATTATCTTTGTGATTAGGGATATGTAAGTTTGTTCAAAACCGAAAAACTAGGCAATGTGAACCAGGTTGGTCGGTACTTTATAGTTATGTCGACCATTTGGATTTTGTAACCGTCATATACGGTTTGGGTTGTGGTTTCAAGGCTCAAAAAACCGTTTAGTCTGAACCAACCTATGTCATATTATGCCATTATCGATCTTTGTGATTAGAGATATTTATAGTTTGTTCAAAACCGAATAAACTAACCAAACTAAATCATGTTAGCCGGTCTTCCACTTCATAACTATGTCTACCGTTTGGCTTTTATAATGTCACATACGGGTTGGGTTGTGGTTTCAAGGCTCAAGCCGACTGTTTAAACCAGACCAAACTAAATTGTATTGTTTTCATAAATTTTTATTGAAATATATACATACACAAATCTGTCATGATATGGTGTTGGATCACATTAATTAAGTCATTATTCATGTGTAAAAGTCTAATACACGAATACAAATATGCGATTCTGAGTCGTGTATCTAAAGGATAAATGAGTGATTTGTTTGACATAACTATATATGGCTAACACACAAGAAAATGACTATTTTCGTGATTTACATAAACATTTGACTAAGTTATACATCCATCCAAAACTATTAACCCAATTATAGCTTCACATTATTTTTCTGAATGGCTTGGGCTCAACTGCCACGTTCTAGTAGGGGAAGCTCGTACATCAGTCTACCCAAACAACCACCAAGGAATTCGAAATCTGCAGAGGGTGTTCCTAGTTTTTTATGAAGTGTAAATTACCAGATTCGAACTTATGACCTCCACAGAGGAGAAGTCATTTGGGAAAACCCCCGACCACCAAGTCAGAACCTTGATGGCAATTATAGCTTCACATAGGGCGAAGATGGGACATGTTGGTCGCTTTTACTTGTCACCTACAAGACACTTAACGCTTTTTCCTAACATCGATGTGATATGGGACGCTTTTTCTGTGAATTGTCTGTATTTTCCTGGCCACGAGATGGTAGGTAAACGTATACTAATTACTAAATCTCAAAGAATAGAAAGGTAAAAACCATAGGGGGGTGCGAGTGGAAGGCGGGTACCAAGCGGGTAGTGGGTGGGTTGGGTGGAACACCGCCGCATGCAAAGCGGGTTCGGCGGGTAGTGGAAGGCAGGTACTTTCAGCGGCTACATATACCCGTTAGAAATGGGTATTGAACCCATTGAACTTTTGTAAAATATAGCGGCCGTTTAAAAAAAATTACCCCTATAAATACATACCCAATCATTTTATATTACCCATTCAACCAAAATATATTCTTTCTAAATATAAACCATTACTATTGTATCCACTCAACCAAAATATAAATCGTATAACCCACCCGAATCATCGGACGAATCGCTCGACTTCGTGTTCGGCGGTGATAGTATGCAATTCGTATGTGATATTGTCGCCCAAGCCGAAGAGGAAGACACAGCTACATCATCAAGGGCGTATGTACAGCGTGATCGTGAACATGCTCTAGAGATTCTAAAAAGAAATTATTTCGACGAAAACCCAACACACAGGGAAGCGATGTTTCGAGATAGATTTAGGATGTCGAAGAGGTTATTTTTAAAAATAGTTGGCGACGTAGAGGCTATGTTTGAATATTTTCAAGAGGGTGAAGACGCTAGGAAGAAGAGTTTCACGGCGCTACAAAAATGCACATCGGCGATTAAACAACTCGGAACCGGTAATCCTCCCGACGAATTCGACGACTATTTAAGTATGGCTAGGAGAACCTCAAGTGAATGTCTAGAGTATTTTTGTAATGTCATAATTCAAATATACGGCAAAAAGTTCTTACGCAGACCGACAAGCCACGACATTACACTTTTGTACAACGCGCATGAAGTAAAACACGGTATTCCGGGTATGGTCGGTAGCATCAATTGTACACATTTTGTTTGGCGAAATTGTCCGACAAGTTTGCGCGGACAATATATGAGAGGCGATCACTAATACCCGACGATCATGTTAGAAGCAGTAGCTTCAAATGATTTATGGTTTTGGCATGCGTTTTGTGGTTCACCCGGCTCTAACAACGACATAAATGTTCTCCAACAATCGCCACTTTTTACCGACGAGGAGCTTGGAACCGCACCTAAGTGTCCATTTGTAGTTAATGGACGACTATACAAACGTGGATACTATCTTACGGATGGGATATACCCTACTTGGTCTATGTTTGTTAAATCGTTTCCATATCCAACAATCCCTAAAGAAAAGGCATTCAAGAACATATTAGTCTTCGATTTGATTTCGTGGAATATATTGCGAGAAACACCCGGATTTGGACGAAGACGAAGAGTAGATGAATTTTTATTTGTTGTTATGTATTTTTATTTATTGTCTTTTAATTTATTATGTATTTTTAATTAATTAAAGTTTTAGTTTATTAATTTTATTTGTTTTATTTTTTTTTAAATAAGAGGGTTGGAGGGTACTTGGAAGGTACCACTCCCACCTAAGAGGGTGCTTTGGCTAATTGAGGTGACATCTTATGATTAATATAATTTGGGAGGGTACTTTAGTTGAGAAGGTACCACTCCCAACCCCCCTTAGCAACGTTATTAACAAATTCTCATTTTCATCCCCTACTAGTTACCATATTAACATATATCTTTAAAATCTAAACATAAACAACACTATAAAATGAAAACAAAACAATAGGAGGAAATGAAAATTTTTTTTTGAAGGAAATGGTGAAGAAAATAGATAAACTAATAAAGAAAATAAAAAATAACTGATAAGAAAAACTTAGAAACCAGTAAACAAAATATAAAGTTGTGTTTAATAAAATGTTTTGAAAAATAAAAATTTTAATATAATATTATATATGTGTTGCCAAGTGTCACCACATGATCGGGTAGTAGATATGGACAAATGCTCAAATTAAAATAAAATAAATCAGGTTTTAGGTATCAAAATTTTGTTGGACCATGTGTGAGCGTCTTGGAGCTTCTTTAAGATAGAAAGGTGCTTAGCACTTATTTGATTTGGACGTGTTCTTTAGATATTATGCTAGTTTTTTTTAAACTAGAAAAACGTTGATGTGGAACTTCTTTAAGCTAGAAAGGCGCTTAACACTTATTTGACTTGAACGTGTTCTTTAGATATTATGCTAGTTTTTTTTAAACTAGAAAAACGTTGATGTGGAACTTCTTTAAGCTAGAAAGGCGCTTAGCACTTATTTGACTTGGACGTGTTCTTTAGATATTATGCTAGTTTTTTTTAAACTAGAAAAACGTCGATGTGGAACTTCTTTAAGCTAGAAAGGCGCTTAGCACTTATTTGACTTGGACGTGTTCTTTAGATATTATGCTAGTTTTTTTTTAACTAGAAAAGCATCGATGTGACTTGTAGGATAGTAATCGTATCTGGGAGCTTTCTAATTGCTAGAAAAGCGTCAACATGACTTGAATATGACTCTCACTTGGTTATTGTGTCATATGTAATCTTGAAGCTTTTTAACTAGAAAACCGTGTTATTACATGTGTCTTCTTTCAAGTGAATTTACTAATCATATATTAACAAAAGTGACTTAATAATTAGAGTTACTAATCATTATATAACGACATTTTAGTGAATATATATATATATATATATATATATATATATATATATATATATATATATAGGGGGAGGATCAAATAAGAAGTAGTTTTTCGCTAAGAAATGACAAAAACCTTAAGAAACGATATCAAACGAACTCCGATTGAGCTAATTTCAGCGGCGTTGAAACCGTCTCGTCGAACTCTACCATCTTAGCTTTTAGGGCTTAGCTTTTAAGGTTTAGATTTTACGTTTGAATTTTAGGGTTTTAGTCTTATGGTTTAGCCTTAGGGTTTAGCTTTTAGGGTTTAGATTTAATGGTTTAGGTTTTTTTTAGTGGGGGTGGGGGTTTAGGATTTTGGGGGTGGGGGTTTAGGATTTTGGGGGTGGGTTTAGGATTTTGGGGGTATGGGGTGGGGGGGTTTAGGTTTTTGGAGGTGGGGGTGGAGGGTTTAGGTTTTTGGGGGGTGGTGGTTTTAGGCTTTTCGGGGTAGGGTTAGAGGGGGGATTAGGTTTTTGGGGGTGTGGGTGGAGGGGTGTTTAGGTTTTTGGGTCTGGGTTAAGGTTCGATGAGACGGTTCCAACGGGATGAAACGGTCCACAGCAGTTGGGATTTTATTCATTTCAGCCCTCCAAGCGAAAATATTGCACTTTAACGGGACCCAACTGTACCACTTCATAACGTACATGTTGCTGAAATCAAACCCGCTAGTCAACATCGTCTTAACAGCTTTGACAGAAAAAATCACATTTATTGTTACCTATCCAACTCCATTTATCATAGGCCCCCGAGACCGAGACACCCCATAAGAGGCCGAGCAGCATGAAAAGCTCGTTAACCTCCTCAACAGTTGTCGGTTGCCGCTGCCATTCCCAAACCACCCGAGATCCATTGGACCAGTCACTCGATCTCTCACCTTGCAGCATTTTGACACTTCCAGGCTAAGCAAACTAGGAAACCGAAACCGAAACCGTAAAGGTTCGTTTTCCAGCCAAGGATCCAGCCAAAAATTGATATCCCTACCATTGCCAACTATACATTTGAAAAAAATTCTGTAACGGTATCCGTCCACCATAGTTCTGGAGAGTAGCTTCGCGATAGAGTTACAAACACCGCCTCTCGATTTATTGAAAGGAAAAACCTCCCATCTCGTCCTATTAGAATGAAGAGCAGCTATAATTTTTCTCCACAAATTGAGACTTTCAACTTTGAACCTCCAGCCCCATTTAGACAAGAGAGCAATATTAACAGATTTAAGATTACATAATCCCAGCCCCCCTACAGATTTAGGAGAGGCAACACGATCCTAGGCGACCCACTGCATCTTTTTACTATCGCTTGAACCTCCCCACAAAAATATTTTAATAATGGATTCCAAGTCAGATATAACTTTGCAAGGGGCCTTATATAAAGAGAAGTAGTGGTTCGGAAAACTTTCAAGAACGGATTTGATAAGAGTATTTAGTAGTGGTCCGTCATTTCTTTACACATGACCATATTTAGCGTGTTTTGTGATTGTAGCTGATTTCTGTGGGACAAGCAGAACATGAAATAAGTAGCGACCCGGTAAATTCTGAAGGTAAGCATTTAAATTGTTATGTTCTTGCTTGGTTTCAACCTAATTTGTTGATTAAAAGTCCTTTTTTATGAAACTTTTTACAGTAACATTTTTTATATTGTTTAGTTTTTGATAAAATTATATGTTTAACTTTAGAAAAGAATAATTAATTTCGTAAACCTTTTTTAGTTTTTTAACTTTTAGTTTTAATAAACCATTAGCTGTGTAACACAATCTGTTATGAGCATGAGTGATTGAGTCTAAGCAGATGTTCGTGTTATTAAGGAAACTGGTAGACAGCTCGGCATGGGAAGAAACATGTACCCTTCTTCTCTATTCGGTCGGCACCAGAATGAATCAATTGTTGGACTTCCTATGGATGAGTTGATAGAGAAAGTTGACGGGTTTTCTCTGGTGAGTATTTTTTTCATTTATTATTTAAAGATTAAAATTGGACATCTAATAATCAGCTCCAAAAGGATTAAATTTGTGGTAATGTACATGTGTAAGTTGCTAACTTTATCATCTTTCTTTTAGTAACATGACATGGTACTGACTTCAGATTTGTTTGTTTTGTTACTAATAATTAGCTCAAAAGGATCATTTCCAGCAGAACTTAATTGAACATTATTGGGGACCCAAACTGAAAGTGGCTATCATAAGTAAACCCCGTCTGAAACAGTAAGACACCAACATAAGTAAAGTTAGAGAGTTGAAGATGTTTTTGACATAAGTAAATAATATTAGTAACAATAATATTGTTTTTCATTGCTAAAAACAATATCATTTAACCATTTCTCTCAAATAATTTCAATATATTCTTTGAACGAATGGTGGATTATTATTATTTAACCATTTTTATTGCATTTTCTAGGCTTATGTCCAAAATCATGAAAGTTTATTAGGCTATTTTTCTGAGATCACAGAGGTTTTGTATTCAAATCTCTCTCTCCCTCTATCATAGACTGCAAAAAAGACCCTCACCTTCACCCATTTTGGTGAAATTTGTGAATCATTTTTCTGTTTTGATGAAAGCAGACCCACCTACTTTGGTGAAATCAAACTTAGGGTAGTCAAACCACTTACTTTCTTTCTCTGTTTCTGAATCATCACTGTTTTGGATGTTCTGCCTGCCGTTCAGAAAAAAACTTCCTACTCTCAAAGTCAAGCTTGGTCTTCTAATCTCTACACACCTTCTCATAGGGAAGACACATCTTAAGTCATGACTACATGAATTTAAAGGTTTTTATTTTAAATTAATTTTCTTATTCACCTTTAATGATTATATTTTCCTTTTAAACTTTTAGTGTTTGACTGTTTATATGCTTCTGATGGAGCCTTTTTAACACTCCCAAGAAAACAAGAGAAAGAACAAGATATTTGGGACAATTTTCTCATCATTTTTATTCCATCTTCAAAAGCTTAAATACATACTGAAAGTGCAGTAAAAGAACATGTAAACGTGGAAATGAGGAAACCGAAAAGAAAGAAAAATCAGCTACTAAAAAGGAGGAGCATGTGATAATGGCTTGCTTCACCCTCTTGGGCCTGTCAGCTTGGGCCAATGGAACTGTGACGGGCTGCGATATTGGGCCAGCAGGTGGAGTGGACTGGATCGCATCAGCTTCATTATCTGTTACGATTGTTTTTTTTTCAGTATGCGAATGTCGACCTCACCGTTTGTCATATATAAAGTTCACGAGCATTTTCAATAAAAGGTCAAAAATTCTTTCATGAAAATACTATAGGCGTGAAAATTCTTGTGCAGTTATGTGACTTGTATAATAATGACTCCGTATTTGATAAGTTCGATTTGTGAATTTAATTAGGGTCTAAATTTGGGGTTTTTTTTTCCATGTTTGCAGGCTTGAGTTGAGAGACGATGAACGGTGCCTGACTTTGAATCAAAGTCAAATTTTGAAGGTATTCAATTTATTTCTATTTGATGAACTTTAAACTGATTTTTGCTAAAGATTTTGCTTTGAATAAAGAACTGGATTTTGGGATGTTTGATTTATGATGAATTATGTTTCTCTAAACTGATTTTTGCTATAGATTTTACGTTTTTAGTTAAATAAAGAACTGGATTTTGGGAAGTTGGCCTTGTATTTTTGTTTACTGATGTGATATCGTATTTTTGTAATTTTCTAATTTGTATTATTGTTTTTGCAGATATGAAGTATTCCAGCTCATGGTTACACAGAGATGTTTATTTAGTGGCTGGCTAAGGCTGCTAAGTGATCATACAATTTTCTTTTAATTTTTGCATGAAAATAAGGACAAACAGTTTTTACACTTTTGTTATCTAAATAGTTTCTGGTTGGTGTTCATATATGTCAAGTTACTTGATTCTTGAGGAAATCTTATTTAGAAACAAATCAAACGATTTATTTACAGTTGAATATTTATAAATGTTCAGTTTAGCAATGCATTTTTGAATTCATCCACTATTAATGTTGGAACTGAGAGCAAATGAAACAAATATTTATCTCATGAATTACCTTTATATTTCATTTGTACAGAAATAAAAGTTCATATGCATTGTGTCTATGGCAAACATAGATCAACTTCTAGAAATTGAAATGTTAGATTTTTGTAGGCTATGATCTTACCTTTTTGTTTTACAGAACCGCCTTATTTAAAATAATTTCTTATGTAGTTAAACTTTTTATATATTGTAATATACACATGTTGTAACTAAACTTCTCTTTTAATAGACGTTTCTCCTGCGGCACCGCGGGGGTTGAAATTTATCACAAGATGATTGATAAACTAACAAAAAACGAGTAGCGCGTTATAAATTGTAGCCGCCCGCCGCCGCATCGCGCGGGTTTTCTACTAGTATATATATATATATATATATATATATAGGGTGAGGTTCAAATGCTAACCAATATTTATGTGATAACCATGATAGCCACTCTCAAATATAGTGTTACATATACTTACCAAATAATGATACACATACGTAAACACTATGTGTCACGTATATGTAACATTATTTGGTTACGTATATGTAAGACTCGTCATTTTCGTATTTATGTTCAAGATATATGTTCACGATACTTAAATACTCTTTTAAGAATTAAAAGAAAAAATAATTTATAATTTATGTGATTGTTTGATAGTGGTTAGTACGGTTATCACATAAAAAGTTGGTTAATATTTGAACCATTCCCTATATATATATATATACACACTAGCTTTAAACCCGTGTGTTACACGGGATGAAACGTTAATAACCCAAATGTTTAAATAAAGCAATTAGAAGGTTGTATGCATTAAAATACATTTCATACCACTTTCAACCCGTTTGTGCAGCCCAATCGACCTGTTTCTTTTTTAGATAATTTTTTTCATTTGACTCGTTTATGATTACAAATATAAGTGGGTCAAAATAGTAACCTATATAGTGCATGCACATATGCTCACGAGTGATGTAAAAATGATCAAACACCAAGAGTGGAAACTTAAAAGACCGGTTATTGTTAAAGACTTCTAAAAATGGTAAAAACATGCCCCGTTGACTAGAGGTGCACAAACCGGATTCGGATCGGATCCGGACCGGTTCCGTCAACGATGGTCAACAACCGGATCCAATGGAACTGGTTCCGGATCGGATCCGGTTAAGAGAGTGGAGACTTGGAACCTATTGGGACCGGACCGGATTTATGGAACCGGACCGGACAAAAAAAAACCGGTTCCACCGGATTTTTTTTTATTTTTAAATTTTTTAAAAAAATTAACAAAGATACACTATAAAATACATGTTTTATTTATTTTGTAGCTTTTTTTAAGTGATTTAACAATAGTTCGTAAAAAAAATATAAAAAACATAATTGAATCACAAAATATATATTATTTATTATGTTTTCAATCTTCTTCGTCGTAGTCTTCGTAACATCGGTTTTCATTCTTCTTCGCTTGAGATACGTTGGGCTTCATCATAAGCTTGTTCTTCATCCGAAAGTGGATTCGCCGCCCCTTGTTCTACTACGAATTCATGTATTTCTTGTTCAATGTCAAACTCGCCTTCTAGTTTTGCAACATGGTGTACACGTTCGGCGGCATCCAAATGGTCTTTCAAGCAAATGCACATCTCCATAGATTCTGGTGTAAGCCTCGTTCTTCGAATAGATAAAACCCTGCCACTAAGAGAAAAAGCAGATTCCGAAGCTACCGTAGAAGCTTGGACGGTTAGTAGGTCACGGGCCATTGCGGCTAGAACGGGATTTGGGATTCCCTTCCTTGCCACCAACTCAAGATATCAAAGTTTTCAAACTCTTCGGATCTTAGAGTTGAAATAAAGTCGGTTGCTTGATATCTCCCAAGCTCGCTACTTGGTGTGGTTCCACGAGCTCGTTTAGTATTTTCGTTTCTTAAAGTGTTAAATAAATTTAACACCGGGTTCCTTGAACTACTAGAACTTGAACCCGAACCCATTGATTCACGTATGTTTGATGAATCACCACTTCCACCATATTTGCGTAAATAATAATCAAACATATTATAAAAAGCCGAATTGAAATCCCTTATTGCCTTTGATTCAAAATTTGGGTCTTCCTCGAACATATTTAAATCATCCGATATTGATCGAATTAATGTTTCAACACCGGTTACATTAATCGTTGGGTTTAAGGCGGCCGAACATGTAACAACGGCCGGCATTTCCAAAAAATATTTTTTAAATTTAGCTTTCATAGGTTTTACCATTTTTTCAAAAATAGGGCCGTGATATTCAAACTCTTTTAATTTATTACATATTAAGTATAATTGTTGAAGTATTAGCGAAGATGTGGGATAATAAACTCCCGATAAACATGTAGTTGCATTTTTAAAAACCTCAAGCAAATTAGTTAGTTTCTCGATCATATCCCAACTTATATTATCAAATTTTTGTGAACAACGTTTCTTTTGTACAAGTTCATCATGGAAATGTTTTAAAGTAACTCTTTGCCTTAAGGCCGATTCAAACATTTTTCATGTCGAGTTCCATCTAGTAGGTACGTCCCAATTCGGACCTAAAAAGATGGAATCCGTTTGTTGACACAAGTTTCTATAGTTTATATATCTTTTTTTGCTTGTGCTAAAAACTTCACGTAACATCACTTTAAAATTTTCTTTTACGTCTCTTATTTCTTGGACGTTTAGACCGTCTTGCACAACCAAGTTAATGATGTGTGCAACACATCGACTATGAAAGAAAACATCGTTACAAGGCGGTTCATATTTTATTTTTAATTTTTCCACCGCGTTTGTGTTATTTGAAGCGTTATCAAAAGATATTGCAAAAATTTTTGCAAAAATTTTTGGTTGAATTTTATAAGTTTGAATGACTGAGTCTAAAATATAAAATAAGTTTTCACCGGTATGTGGATATCCAAAATAATCAAACGCAATCGTGCGCTTCATCATTTGCCACGACTCCGGTTGAACCCAATGTGCGGTAACGCAAAGGTACGATTCGGGTAAACCATGTGGAGCGGACCAAACGTCCGTTGTTAAGTTAATGCCGGTATTTAAACTTTCAAAACCTAAAATTAATTCTTTTTTAGCTCTTTTCCACATTTTTAAACAATCTCTTCTCAAAGTAGAACGACTTACATTTGTGTAACTCGGTTGAAGCGTCTCTTGTATCATCCTCGTCAAGCGCGGATTATCAAAGTGATCAAAAAGCAATCCTTCTTGAATGACGAAATGTGTCATTCTCTCACAAACCCTCTCGACATTGTATTGCCAAACTCCTCAATCCCTACCAATTTGAGTTTGATCTTCACCTTGAGTGTGTTTTGCGTGACTAGTAATATGTTTCCTCAAAGTGCTATTTCCCGCCGCACCCAAAATTCTACCACAACGTTTGCAACGAGCCTTTTGTGAACCGTTCGACATTTCGCATAAATCGAAATAAGCCCATATCTCTTGGTTTCGGGAGCAAGGAAGTATTGACACCACCGTGACATCGCTAGTAGAACCACCAACCGAATTTTGAGTGCTTGCGGAAGCGGAAGCCATGAGAGCGTTTTTTTTTTGCGTAAAGTGAGCGTTTTTTTGCGTTTTGAGAGCGTTTTTGAGTTTTGAGAGCTAGAATGTTGTGGTGAACTAACCCATACACCCAATACCTATTTATACTAAGTTTCAAGCCTTAAAAACAAAGAAAACAAAAAAACGGCCAAAAAAAACGGCTATATAGCCGGTTTTTTTCTTCCAACGGCTATAACCGGTTCCAAATTGTCCGAAAAAACCGGTTTCATTTTGTCCGATTTTTATCCGGTCCGTCAAAAAAACCAGAACCGGTTCTGGATCCGCCGGTTCTCACAAAATCCGGTCCGGTCCCAAAAAAAACCGGTTCCAGACGGATCCGGTTTCGGATAATCCATCGGATCGGATTCGGTTCCGGTTCTTTTGAGCACCTCTACCGTTGACAACCTAAAGCATTTTATCAAGGATAGAACCCGTGTATTACACAGTATTAATCATTAAAAAAATACAATTGATAATCCACTTATATTTTTCTTATTACTGAAATTACAGATTATTTGTAAGTTGTAACTCCTACCTATGAAGTGAATCATCGGCATGATCTTATGTCTCTCATGAAGTTCACATTTAAGTTCAACTTCTTGGCTGTACTTTGTACTTCATTAGCATCCTCACCATTACCATAAACATTAATCTTGAAACAAACATTAAGGTTGTCTTTTTGTTTAGCTAATAAATCTATTAACTCACGGTATCCCTTAGCCCAAACCATTTTGCACAAAAAGTAAGCTCCTTTTGAGAACAATTGGCGCCCATTTTCCCTTTCTGCAGCTCTTTTTATCCCGATTTTCAAGAACTTTGGATTCACGGGATGAACGTTACAAATAACAAACTTGGGAACATTAAAAATCAGATAAATCAAATTTAAATCACAAATGCAAACATCCCCTAATAACTCACTTGATCACAACATGAAAAAAACTCTTGGAGAGCACCATGTTTATATACTCCAAGTAATTTGTGTGAACGATACCAACAACATGATTGTTAGTCCAACGGTTACCATGATGATACCAATGCTCAAGAATTGCAATGTCATCATCCTTAGATGAAATGAACTTGGATGTATCTCCAGCAGGTATGATACTACGTCTCTCTTATTATAGAACCTATTTAAAAGGTTCCTTATGAACAGTTCCCGCATTTTATTCGCCCACGTCACTTGAATGAATATCATTATTACTTATGCTCCAAAAAATTCATTAGCAGGCAAATGATCAAATGAAATTGCAAATAATTAAATAAATTAGTATAGCAAAAGTTTTAACACCTCTATAATAATTATATTTCAACTATTTAGAAAAAAAAAAGTATATTTATAATTTAACGGTTTCGTTTAGCAAAACTGCCGTTGTGACGTGCTTATTTTATGATGTTTTCTCGTTAATTTTTTTAACTGCTTCGTTTTTATATATAAGGTTTCGAGTATTGTCGTTTACGTAAAGGTTTTGGTTTTAGCTTTCATTTTTTCGTGGTTGTGGATTTACGTAAAGGTTTTGGTTATTTCGCCGTAGCGCGAGGGCTTTTATACTATTATAAATTATAAACTAAAGATCATGGAAGGGGAATAGTGATGATTTTATCTTGTAGTGTGATTTTTTTTTTACTTTTGTGTTTTTTTTTTCTTTTCTGGTTTTATAAATGTTTAGTTTTAGATTTCTAATCGTTGCATCTTCATTTGGGTTCGGGTTTCTTGACACTACGTTTTCAGGTTTTATGACAGAGTGACGTTCGCTTTTACAACGAGATACGCTTTAGGGTTTTACGTTTGAGCGGCAGTCGTTGCGACGTGTTTTTGTATATGCGTTTGCGTTCGGGTTACTTGACACTACGTTTTTGGGTTTTACGGCGATGGGGTACGTTTTAGGGTTTTCCGACAGAGTGACAACGGATGCAAACGTGTTTTTATATGTACGTTTTGATACTTGAGATCGTGCCGTCGCTGCAGCGCGCGACTGTACCATTTCTAGTTGAAACTAAAATGTAACAAATAAATGCATACTATCAGTCAAAATAAAAAAAAGTATGACTTTAAACAATTTGATTAAAATAATCCGATGATGTAAACATCATCCACGGAATACAAAGTCAAGTCTTCGACCATTCGGTCTTAAGGTTCACATTTCGACAATGGGCGTATAGTTTTTTATTTTTATCTTAAATTTATTTTAAAAAATTCAGTTGCCACACATAATTTCACTTTTATCATTAAATAAAAGTAAGAAGTTTATGTAAATGAAAAATCAACCATCATTAATTTGAACAATGAGTAAAGTCAACCATTTGACATTCTAGCTTGAATATGAATCATATATTTTAGGAGCAATATGTTTCTGTGAATACAACTAAATATTGTTGGGAATGGAAATAAACAAGAAAACGATGCAGTCACTTACGGTTGTCTGACGCCCTGGGACTTGATGGAATCGACAATAATCAAGAATTAAACTTAATGTAACAGGATTGACCCGTGCTGGAAGGGAAATTGGATATGTTTTTGAAGAACCCATCCCTGCATGTATCTCATGACATATAAAAGGACACAATATGGCAACCTCTTGTTGAATTGATCCATCAGCAATTTGAAGCTGACTTCATCATCTGAAAATTGAAATAAGACAATATAATCATGTTAAAATAATGTTATTTCTAGTGAATTGTGATCCAGTTATCTAGGGCTACTTAAACTGGTACCGCATGATTATTTTGTTTGAAGGTTTGAACATTTTGAGGATCCAGGAGCCTTAGAGAAACTTAGAACCCCCATCCATATTTGAGCTTGGAATATTTAAGTAGTTAACATTTAGTACTTAATAACTATATCTTACATGCCCAATATTTAAGTAGTTAATATTTTGTACTTAATAACTATATCTTTTTGGAAATTTAAAACACATAAAAGCAAAGGTGGCAACAGTTTCAAGTTTGTTTTTGTTTGAGTTGAGTTTTATCAAATAAGCAAACTGGCTAAAATGATTTTGATGCTTTCATGGTTTACAAAAGTGATTTATGATTTCAAAGACTGTTTGATTTTGTTTTTTCACAACGTTGTAGGTTAAAACCACATAAAAGAAAATATATTTTTAGAATACTCTTTTGTTTTTAATTGGCACCAGGGTGAAAATATTATTGATGTAAAGATATAAAAAATGGAATAATATTGTCAGCCTTGTTTTAATTTGTCATCCAACAAAAATCACAATACCATTAATGTTACAAAATATATGAGCTATCAACAACAGAGGTGAAAAGTATCTTTTCCAGTTTAAAAGAAGGATAATAATAATAATATGCATCTCCTTATAGGCATAGAAGCCTAAAATCAAATACTATTAAAAGAACTAAAAGATCAAGAAAAGTGAATATTATACCTCGGGTTTAATAAAATCCGATTATGACAATTCTGCCAGGATGATAAATACTTAAAAAGGATGATGCAAGGGTAAATTATAATTCGCCAAGGCCCTTCTTACTATGATTTTCATCCTGCAAAGTGAACATTCAACATTTATATCCCCATAAACATACATAAAACCAATAACATGATACAATTAATTAAAAAAACAGTTAGACACAGTAGTTTGTGATGTTTTACCAATTCCTTCCTTTCCCTTGGTGCTTTAGAAGCCTAGAAGGTAACCTGTTAACTTTTTGAACATCATCAAAATGTCCCTCAAATTTAGAAGGTAATCTGTATTAAAGTGACCCATCTCAAAAGAACACAATTTCAACCGGACCTGAAAAACTTCATGTAACTCCACATTTGCGATGAAAAAACATATACAGAAGCAACAAATAAAAACAAACGGCTGGTAGAAAAATGTGTGAACACTTTCAGAGATGTGTAAACCACTTCAAATCAAGAACAACAATTTAAAATGAAAAAAACATATACAAAAGCAAAACTCACAGCACACATGTAACCTCAAATAAGAGTCAATTTCTTTGACTTGTTCTAAGAAAAATAAAATCAAACAGTTGGTGTGCATCACCTAATACAAAAAAAAAACATAACTGAATGTCTGAATATACCTCAGACGTAGAAGAAACCTAAATCGAAGTCTAGTCCCAAATGAAACTCAGATCCAGATAAGAAAGAAATCGCATGTTTATAACCCAGTTGAAGTTATCATCAAGGTAAAGTCATTGCTGGAGAACAGAGTCTTACCTGAGTACACCACGGAAAAACGGAGGTTCACCAGAATAACCGGGTATAAGGACTGAAACATGGTTACATCATCTCCAGCAAGCAAGCAACCAAAAAGGATCAGTAATCAATGAAAATCAGCTCAACTTCAGTCTGAATGTAGGGTGAGAAGAAAGATGCGATAATGGAGAGAAACGGGAGAGGAAATGTTGAGTGTGAGGGAAAATGGTTTGAAATTAGGGTTTCATCTATTTTGAAGGAGAAGGGCGGTGGTCGGATTATGGCGATAGTTTTGGGAGTGATGGATAGGGAGAATCGGGGGTGGTGATGGGGAGGGAGACGCTCTTGGAAGATGAGAGGACTAGGGTTTTCGAAAAACTGAGCACGGGTCATAAAGCGGGTCATAAGATCCGCGCGTGAAATAAAAGGGTAAACGGGCAGTGGGCGGGAAAACAAATGAGGGGTGTAATGCGACACTGACGAGTGGCTAAAAAAATTAGTTTTTTATTAGAATAGTGATAGGGGAATGTTTCACTAAAAATTAGTTTTTCGTTAAGAAACGTTAAAAAATTGGTCAAACGAACTTCGATTGAGCTCATTCCAACGGAATTGGAACCGTCTCATCAAACCCAAACCCGCCCCTAAAAACCTAAACCCCATCCACCCGCACCCCCAAAAACCTAAAAACCCCCCTCTAACCCCACCCCGAAAAGCCTAAAACCCCCATCCCCACCCCCCAAAAACCTAAACCCCCCACCCCACCCCCCAAAAACCTAAACCCACCCCTAGAAACCTAAACCCCCCACCCCCCAAAAAAAAACCTAAACCCTAATGTTAAAACCCTAAAATTCAACCATAAAATCTTAACCTTAAAAGCTAAGATTGTAGAGTTTGACGAGACGGTTCCAATGCCGCTGAAATGAGCTCAATCGGAGTTCGTTTGATATCGTTTCTTAAGGTTTTTGTCATTTCTTAGGTTTCTTAGCAAAAAATCACTTCTTATTTGAACCTCCCCTATATATATATATATATATATATATATTATATATATATATATATATATATATATATATATAGGAAGTGTAAAATAAAAACCTTATTGAGTTGAAGAAACATTGTAAACCCAATCCCTTGGCCTACAATGCTTCACGTGTCCACCTTCTTTCTTTACCCTCAAGGGCAAGATTGTTAATTACTCACTCTCTCTCTATATTGAGAAACCCACCCAACCGAGTTCCAAGAATGGTACCAGGAGGATATTAGAGATTTCACCCATCCTTCTTCCTCATTTAAGTCATTTCATCTTAGAGAGAGAAAGAAAGGGGGTGAGAGAGACGAGAAACTGATAGAGAAATAGAAGATCCGAACGGCTCTTGGTGGTTCCCGACCACCCTCTTCCAGCGATAGTAGTGCTAAGATCCACCGAGGGTCGTGAACCGTCTCCAGCATCGACACTCATTTAAGTTTCTTCACACTCCTGCACCGTCCCCAGCATCGACACCAGCTTCTGTTTGATAACCGCCAGGTCCGACAAGGGTCGTGAAGTAAGAATCCGACTTTGTAGATATATAACAACAAAGACAGTCGCTACAGATCTCGATCAGTTTCGTTGCTATATCTAATGACGTAGTTGCTCCGTCGTATGAAATGCTCTTCCAAACCTGACAAACGTCGCATCCTTGTCGGTAATTACATCTTATTCCTACTCCAATTTTTGTTTTCTCGTTCAGAAAGTCATTAGTTGCTCAGATCCAATGTGATTTAGTCCACTGTAAGGTTCGCAGTTAGGTTTTTTTTATTGTTTTCATTAAATATATCGGAGTTCTATTTTGAAATTGCAGCTTCCTTACCGTTTAAACAAAAGTATTGTTCAAATATATTATCCCCACTATTTATTATATTATTTTAATGAATAGTTAGGTCACACTGATTAATTGTAGATAGTGGAAAGAATTTTGTTGACAAGGTAAAGAGAAATGGCTTTGAAATTATAGTTACAATTTTTCAAAATTTTACATATGTAACATTTTATTATTAGGATCCAAATTACATGTGAAAAAAAAATCAATATTATATGAAAAATATAAATATTTATTTGTCTTGCTTATAAAACAATCAATATTTTACATATATAAATTGTTTTTACATACGGAACATTTGATTGTTACATATGTAACATTTGGTTTTACATATGTTAAAAATTGCTAGTTACATATGTAATATCCTTTACGTAACATTTGATTTTGCGGTCTCCTTTGCCTTGTGGAAAGTCTGTTAAAATAGTATGATATAATACCTCATAGCATTTAAATCAACTTATTAGCATTTAACCATCATTTACTCATTAAGTTTTGACATATTTTTTGCAGTGGTTAAGAAGAAGTCAAGCTCATTTACTTCGCGCCCAACAGGAAGACTACAATCGGGTAATATTGTTTCTTTAACATATATAGTTACATATGTTACATTTGTTGGTTATAAGACCACTAGTTATTTTTGACAATTTACATACATAAACTCATAAAAGTTCTATTATAACATACGTAACCTTACTTATGTTACAAGTGTTACATGCATTCTAAGTTACTTTATACCTAATATACATTTATATATGTAAGTTGATGAACTTGTTTTCTTCGTATGTGAAGGATTTTTGTGTCAAAGATGAAGATGTTTATCAAGAAATTAAGCCTATTTAGGTTTTATGTTTTTTGTTAGCTTATTATTATTTTTAAATATTTAAGTTTGTATGAAATACCTTGTTACGTTTTTAATGCTGATTGTAATGAATTTTTATAGATTTAAGTTTGTATTAACATATGTAACAACACGTATGCTGAATTATTATAGTTTTTGAATCATTTTTAAATATTTAAGTTTGTTTTAACATATGTAACAACACATATGCTGCTATCAAGTTTAAAATAATAGTTTTTTTTTTAAAGAATTTAATTTTCATTTTTAATTACTAGTTTTTTAATTAAAAAATTAAATAATATAGTTTAAAAAGTAGGAGAGAGAATATATGATGGATGTTTTTAGGGAAATGTGAAATAAAGTAGGAGAGAGATGATATGATAGTGTTTTGTCGAATACCCAAATTACCTTTTTTGTACTTTTTCTCATTAAATCAAATGATTTTTTAATTCAAAAAATTATAATTAAATATACACAATCCATTCATTATGATCAATGGATGATATAGGGTTTACAAGGTTTCTTCAACTCAACAAGGTTTCTATTATAACCACCCCAATATATATATATATATATATATATATATATATATATATATATATATATATATCTATACTATATAATAAATAAAAATCTTTTATGCCACGTGTCGCGTCCGTATCTTTTCTCACCATTTATTTCCTGCCTCTCTCTCTTATTAAATACACCTCTTTTTTTTAATAATGATTTATATTTTAAAAAAAATATTAATTATACTAATAAAACACTTTTATTTTAAATTATCTCTTAGTTTAAGAAACTTTGAAATTTAATTATATAACTTTTATTTTTAACTAAATAGTGATGTAAGTCAAATTATATTAAATAGAAATTAATGTATTTAAACCGTGTAATATACGGGTTTTTAAAGATATAAATTTTTTATTACTAAGTATATAACATTACATTTTATAAACCCATACTACAACAATATCACCCTATCCCGACGATTTTTTTGACCCTATAGCGACGACTTGTCGTCGGTATAGGCTATACCGACGACATGTCGTCGGTATAGATGTCGTCGGTATTGCCTCGTCCCAATAGGTCAAAGATGTCGTCGGTATAGGTGTCGTCGGCGTAGGTGTCGTCGGCATAGGTCGACCTACGTCGACGACATGTCGTCGCCATAGGGTTTAATTAAATAATTCAAAAAGAAATTCTATACCGACGACATGTCGTCGCCATAGGGTTTAATTAAATAATTCAAAAAGAAATTCTATACCGACGACTAGGTTCGGGTCCTATCCAGACGACAAGTCGTCGGGATAGACCCAACCTATACCGACGACATGTCGTCGATATAGGCTATTTCCAATTTTTTTTAATTAAACTTGGAAATAGCCTATACCGACGACATGTCGTCGGTATAGGCTATTTCCAATTTTTTTAATTAAATTTGAAAAATACCTATGCCGACGACATGTCGTCGGTATAGGTTTTTCTGTATTTTTTTTTATTTTTATTAAATTTTCAAAATTTTCCAGAAATATTTAATTTCTAATTACCAAAACCTGCAAATCAGATAATTCAAACCATTCAAAAATTGAAATCCGAAACATATTGTTCGATACAAAAACCTGTTCGACACACAAATCAAATATTCAAACATAAAGTCGTTCGACACACAAACATAAAAATTGTTCAAACATTCAACAATAACACCGACAACCAAGGCAAAGGCGCAACAACTTCAAGCTAATTAGCGTCGCTGCTAGTTCGGCGTTCTCACATTCGACGCATTTCATCCATTTGTCGTTGCATTTCAAGCATTTGTTGATTATGCACACGTCGTTCTTCATCTCGTTGGGCTTCGCGTTGTTGTTGATCTTGGACTTGTTGTTGAAGTTGAGTTACACGCTCATCCACTTCTTGCCAATGTGGTTGTGGAGGGGGTGGGGGTACTGAACAAATCCGGCGTGGGATTACTCACCACACGACCGACACCCCGGATATGGCCACGTCGATGACCCAATGCACGCTCCATGCATGCAATCTCATCGACAGAAGACGAGTCACCACCAGACTCAGCATAGGATCTTGTATACTCCTCTTGGATTCGGTCCTGCATTAAACAATATAATAAACAATCACTTGACTATTTTACTAAAATTCGACAGCATAACTGCTGTAAAATGGATAACCAACCTGTTAAACTATAAGTTATAAACGACCCAAATTCACAAATTCCAATCGACCAACACTAATAACAACAAATACTAATAATACTAGCAAAAATATTCAACAATTGGGCTTGAGTTGGATGTTCTAAGTCTATTAAAGCATGTTTGAGTCATTTTGACCCGTTTAAAGTTACAGTTGGATGTTCTAAGTTTATTAAAGTGTGTTTGGGTCATTTTGACCCGTTTAAAGTTAAAGCTGGATATTTTAAGTCTCTTAAAGTGTGTTTGGGTCATTTTGACCCGTTTTAAGTTACAGTTGGATGTTCTAAGTCTAGTAAATCTAACAACAAAATCATTTGACTTACATAATCTGATGATGCATTCGTGTTGGCCCAACCGGTCCCTTCTTTATAATGGGTCAATTTGAACACATCAATTGGGCCGGTACCCTGTGAAAAATAAAAAGAATATCACTAAGAATTAATAAGCATGTTTATATAATACTTACAATTGTATTTTCATACCTCCATGTGTCGGCGCTGGGCGTACGATTTGCTGCCATGGTAACTTGGGTAACGTTGTTGTGATCGGTTTTGTTTGTTCTTCGTCGAGCGGTTTTTATAGCTCGCATCTAAAAACAGCTCATTAATCAAAGTCTCCCAAGTTTCTTGATCAACATCTTCTGGTGGATTATTCATCGCCGCCTCCACATCATCGTATCCCCCATTCTCCTCGAAGTGAACTTTCAACACTCTCTTGTGATCTTTATACGCCCTCTGACACTCGGCGGTGATTCCAAGTTCAATGCCTCGCTACTTATCAGTGTTTCTCCAGATCAAAATAATCCTACAAATGGAAAGTAATTATAAATGTAATAGTTATGAAATTGTAAGTAATTATAAAACATCTATACTTACTATAAGAGTGGGATATACGGCCCGTTTCTTCTTAACTGAAACCTTAGCCCAATTTGGATAATATGGCGGAACAACCTTTTCAACCTCCAACGAGATAGCACGGATAAAATCCGAAGCGTTGGGACCCACAAACTTGTACCCCCCGCCATGAAGTTCTACATCAATGGGAAGAGGCTTCCTCCCATTTTGCTCAAATTTCTTATACAATTTTAGGTTTTTGCCTTTAGATCGTCTTTTTTGGGAGGAACTACCTACATTGATACATGACATTCAAAAGTTAGGCAATTATTAAGACATCTATTAAACAATAACAAGTAACTTACCACCAGATCCAGTCGCATAACCCAAGTCGAAGTGATACGGACCCCCGTCTCCACCATCTCCACCGTGTGATTACGCCATTGTTGCCATTTTTACTACAACAAAATTTATTAGTAAGCACAAATAATTATTAATTAACAAAGACAAATAGTACATTTTTAACATACATTCAATCAGAATCATCACTAAAATAACGTGTGTCAACAACATTATCATCTTCTTCACCGTCGTCATTTAGTTCGTCATCATCATCTGAATTGTAAGCATCTTCTTCATCATCATTAATAAAACTTTCATCGAGATCAATCGAGGCAACATGACTTGGGTCACCACCCTCATTTACAGTTGTACGCATAGGCAAGTAGCCTAAGTCGACAACCAAGTTACCAAAAACTGATTGAGTTTCCCGTGTAATAGATTGACTATCAATATGGGGAATTGGAGTTTGGTCACCACCTACGTGACTTGATTCACCACCTACGTGACTTGATTCACCACCTTCGTATCCGGTGTCGACAACCAAAGTATAATCATTTGATTGAGTGTCGTGCAATATATCTATCTCATTAACAACAGTAGGATGATCCCAAAGCTTCCGATGGTGAACGTCCTCAACAACCCTCCATTGGCCAGTGGTTCGAGAAGGATCTCGAATATAGAACACTTGTTTAGCCTGTGTGGCTAATATATATTGGACATCATCATACCATTCTTTGCCAACATACCAATCACGGCCAATGTCAATTATAGTAGTATTGTTTTGCTTAATTAATCTTTTACCTCTCGTGTCGAACCATTTACAACGGAATAGTACAACCGAGTAAACATCTATGTAGTTCAACTCTATAATCTCTTCTAGTTGACCATAAAATGGAGTATCGTCTTCTCCTATTGTAACCACACAAATGTTCTGAGTAGTGCGTCGGGAATCACGATTTTATACCACAAATCTAACACCATTGACTATGCAAGCAGTGTAAGAAGATGCGTACAAGGGACCATGTGCCAATGCCCTTAATTCTTTGTTATCGGGTGTAGAAGATGAAGATGAAGATGAAGATGAAAATACATTTGCTTCATATTTTAACCATGAAGAAAAATCGGTTTGCATATTGCGTTCAGGAAATTTAGATTCAAATTCACTGGTAGATAGACAAAACAAAACTTAAATTAGTAGAATTAAATGAAAATATAATAATAGTTTATCACGGGTAGACGGACAAAAACACTTACGATTTGTAGGCTTTGATTCATCGCAGTTATTCAACACAAACCATTGTAATGATTTGTTGGCATGTTCAGAGAGCGCCTTGATTTTCTTTTTCGATATTGGTCGACATTGTGAAGAAAACACTTGAAACTGCCTTTTGGGAATGCCAGCATCTGCATTTCTATCTGGTCGGTTAAATTTGGTCTGCATACCGTCCAGGTACATAGAGCAGAATGTCAAGGCTTCATCTGCAACATAACCCTCCGCAATTGAGCCTTCAGGTTTGGCTTTGTTTCTAACATATGCTTTGAGCTTTTTCATGTATCTTTTAAAAGGATACATCCATCTCATATACACAGGGCCACCAAGAATAGCTTTTCAGGTAAATGAAGAATGAGATGAACCATTATATCAAAAAATGCTGGAGGATATATCATTTCCAAATTGCATAATATCTTAACCACTTCCTCATTTGCTTCATACATGTCTTTCACATCTACTGATCGGCACAAATTTTTTGAAAGAATGTGCAAACGTCATTGATTGTTGTTGAAACATTTTTGTGCAGACCCGATCGTACCCCTATTGGCAGCAATCGTTGCATGAGGATGTGATAATCATGGGACTTTAACCCAGTTATATTTGAATTATTGGGAAGTACCTTATTTTTTAAATTCGATCCAAATCCATCAGGCAGTCTCACTCCTTGAATAAACTGATAAAAGCGTTCTCGATCACTGGGTGTGAAAGAGTAAGGAGCTTGTGGTTGGTACAACTTGTTGTTTTTTTGTGTTAGCCATATGTTATGTCGAATACCCATATTTTCCAAGTCTTTGCGGACTTTGTGTGTGTCTTTTGATTTATCGTTCATCAACAAAGTACCCAATAAACTCTCACACTCATTTTTCTCCACGTGCATAACATCAAGATTGTGTTTTAAAAGCAGAGAAGACCAATAATCGAGCTCAAAGAAGATACTTCATTTAGTCCGATTCAACTCTGATGTTAGGCGCTTTCTTTTTACCCCTCCATACATTGGATGTTTCCCCGAAACACGATCTGGGAGATTTTTTAGTTGTTCTAATATTTGAGCATTAGTCAATCGTCTGGGAGGATGTTTTGTCTCTTTCTTGCCATCAAACGACAGATCGTTCCTCCATTTATGCTTTATAGGCAAGAATCTTCTGTGTCCAACAAAATCTATCTTATTTGTTATAGCGCACGAAGGTGTGTCAACGTTACACGTAGGGCATGCTTTATAACCTTGACCACTCCATCCAGAAAAGCTACTACGAGCAGGATAATCGTTGATAGTCCATAACAGTGCAGCATGCATCCTAAATACAGTTTTGGTTGATACATCTCTCACCTGGACTCCTTCAGCCCACAACATTTTCAACTCATCAACCAACGACCTTAAGTATATCAATGTCCTTACTAGGTGATTTAGGCCGGGGAATTAGCAAGGTTAACATGAAAGAAGACTCTTTCATACATAACCACGGTGGTGTATTATATGTTGTTAACACTACCGGCCACATACTATAAGTCTGACTCATGTTACCGAACGGATTAAAACCATCGGCAGCCAAACCTAAGCGGACATTCCTTGGTTCTTTAGCAAAATCCGGATATCTCTCATCAAAATCTTGCCATGCCTTCCCATCAACCGGATGTCGCATCATACCATCCGTTGAGCGTCCAGTATTATTCCAGATCATTTCTTTTGCCGTTAATCTTGAACTATACCTTCGTCGAAGCAGTGAAGTTAAAGGAAAGTAATCAACACTTTATGTGGTACTTTCTTCCCTTTGTGTTTTTATCAACCCATCTACTCTCATTACAAACCGAACATTTTTGCATTGATTCATTCTCCTTCCAAAAACAGTGCACAATCATTAATGCAAGCATGGATAGACTGATATCCTAACCCTATCTTACGCAGTTTCTTCTTAGCTTCATAGTGTGACCCTGGAACGTGATTTTCCTTCGGCATTGCAATTTGTAGAAGCTCTAACAGTTGGTCAAACGAACTATTCGTCCATTTGTTGATAACTTTGATATGCATCAATTTGGCTATGAAGTTTAAGGAAGACATTTGACTACAACCGGGGTATAACTCCTTATTTAGCTCCTCAAACAACGCATCAAACTCTGGGTCTAAACCAGTTCCATCTTCGTCTATATTATCCTCGTTTGTATTTTGCTCAGCCATCACATCATCTATGGCATCAAACATCTCATTATTTGTTGTTGTAGTTATTGGAGGAGTTGGTGTTGTTCTTGGGGCGAAAAGTGATGCTATCTCCACCACACGAGGATGTTGTTCACCATGATAAATCCAATTCTGATATGATTGTAGAAACCCACGGTCATGTATGTGGCCATATATCGTGTTCAAATCCTGTCGACACGCATTACAACAACGTATACACGGGCAAAACGCTCTACCTCGACCGTCGACACGGTTCTTGGCCGTCTCTATAAAGTTGCTAAGACCGCTTAAGAAAGCCGAAGAATTCAAATTTCCTAGTGTAACCCAACTTTTATCAATTGCCATATCTAGTGTCATATCTATTGTGTTATAAGCATACACATATACTTGCATGTAATAAATGATATAAACGAATGTATGTGATTTGATCGGTACTCTAAGGCGGTGGATCCTAACCCACTTTTTGAATATTCTATCTCATATGTATACATTTTAACGAGTTGACTATTTAAGAAAAAATCAGCAGCATTTCACCTTAACTCCCCAAGTATGCAGATAAACCGCAAACTCGAAGGAGTAAGGAGAAATATCTACCAATTTTTTCTTAAATGTCAACCCGTTAAAATATATACATATCCTAAATAAGATAGAATATTCAAAAAGCAGTTCCAAAGGGGACAATCCAAAATTTATCTCTATCAGATAAATTTCGGACGGGTATATTCTAAAGAGTTATCCTAAATAAACATACTAGTGTACACAACATGAGACGTACATAAAGGTATAAAAGTCGGGATGCGTACCTTAAAAAAATTCAATGAAACACAAATAAGATGTTATTCACACATCTCCAACCGCAATGAGTTCCGAACTTGCAACAAAATTAAATAAAGTTACATATACATACAAAGATATATACATACATTCACAATTACATAAATACATACACAATTATATACATACAAATCATACAATTACATAATCATACATACGAACATACATACATTCACAATTACATAAATACATACACAATTATATACATACAAATCATACAATTACATAATCATACATACGAACATACATATAAATATACATACATATTATATACAAACACACATAAATAAATGCCCAAATTCTAAAATTACATATACAAACACAATTACATACATAAAAATACATACATAGATGTATATACATACATAGCCTTTACAAACATACATAAACAAATACCCAAATTCCCAAATTACATACATAAGCACAATTCCATACATAAACATAATACAAATACATACACATATATACATACATATTATATACAAACATACATATATAAATGCCCAAATTCCCAAATTTCATCTAAACCTAATTTCACATCTAAACCTAATTTCATCATAAAATTACATAAATATTTATAAAATCATACATCTAAACCATATATACATACATACAAATAAACACAAACATATACATACAAACATACATCTGAACCTAATTTGTAGAAAAACATACATCTAAACCAAATTTGTAAAAAAATTACTAACCAAGTTTGCAAATTAGCTTCATCTAAGCTTGAAATCCTTCAAAAATGGTTAAATCTTCAAACATCTAACAAAAACCAAAGAAATTAAACAAAAAACACCAAAATGTTGATTTTCTTGTTAAGGTTGAACAATAGATGTTAACTCACTTCAAAACCGAAGAGATTGGTGAATATTGCTCCACAAAATACCCAAAAAAACGTGAAATCGCCGGAGAGAGAGATGGAGGCGTTTAGGGTTTTTTTGGTCGAAATGGGAAGCAGAAAGCTGTTTCCTGGGTTAATTCGCGCTGAGACCTATACCGACGACATGTCGTCGGTATAGGCTCGATAGTCGGCGCAATAGGTCCCCTATACCGACGACATGTCGTCGGTGTAGACTTCGTAGGGTTTTGACTAGTCAATAAAGTAAAAAAGCCTATACCGACGACATGTCGTCGGTATAGGCCATTTTATAATTTTTTTAATTTAACAAAAAAAATTTTTTTGACCGACGAAAACATTATTATATTAAAAAAACAAAAATAAAATCAAAACAACCCTAGGTTTTCCCCAATAATTCATTCGGCGCCATTTTTTTCCCCCATCTTGCTCAACCCTGTACCGACGACATGTTTTGACCTGTCGTCGGTACATGATGACTTATGCCGACGACAATTGTCGTCGGTATAGGCGACGTCGACACAGGGTCTTTTTGTAATACACAGGTTTTTTAAAATACAAATTTTTTATTACTAAATATATAATATTACATTTTATCAACTCGTTTAATACACGAGATTTTAACCTAGTATATATATATATATACTAATAAATAAAAGTTTTAACCATGGTTTTATTAGGTTGGCTCCAACGCTGCCTTCTTGAGCCGCCCATCAAGCGAGGTGGCATCCATCACCCATGGATAACCATTGAGGGCTCATTATATTATTTATCTTTTTTTTCTTTGTTTCTCTTTTACCAAATGGTTATATTATTTAATTTAAATTATGATTGGAAACAACCAGAACATGAAACATTTAATTTTGAAAGTTATTTAATAGTAATTTAAATAGATAAATGAAAATTTGAAAAGATGATGTGGAAATAATAAGGTTGTTTGTGGGATGGATGAGTATGGTAGTGTTGGGGGTAAAATGAGTTTGTGGAAAGAATAAGAGAAAAACTTATGTGACATGCTGACTAGGACTATTAATGAGATGGATGACTGTTAGCGTTACAGACAGTCTTATGGGCTTCCTATGGATCCAATCCAAATATAGGTTTCGATCCAAGTACTTTATTAACTAACCATAAAAATTAGTCCATATTACCAATCTTATTGTTATTAATATTATATAAGTGTTAACAAGATAATATTAAAAAATTAAAAATGAACACAACCTATGTTGTATGTTTTCTAACTCCATAACGAACCCTAGATATACTAGGTTAAAATTATTGTTAATATTAAAAAATTCATTAAAAATTAACCAAGTTTTTTTTATATATTTTACTAAAATTAATTAATTTTTCCCTTCTAAAGTTACTCGACTTTAATAAAATGTTCTAATTTTAAGAAAATTCTTTACAAATATGATTTTTTTTTAAAAATTAAACGACTTAAATGAAACATATATGATTATTAATTTATTACTTAGTGATTATTTTGTTGAGTTTGACTTAATTAATAATTATAAAATTTTTTATTATGTAGCGATTTTTTTTCTTTAGTATTATTTCATACTTCAAATTAAATTTGAAAAAAATTAATTTGTAAATAAAGAATATTCATATAGATTTTATTTATGTCATTTAATTTAAAGTTAATATTTATAAAACAAATTTATAGAATTAAAACATCTAATAAAAGCTAAGTGGCTTTAGATTGACAAAAGAAAAAGAAAAAAAGGACTGAATTACTTTTAAAGAAACACTTAAAAAAACCTGGTTATTATTAGTTAAATTTTCACTTAATATTACAAACATCAATAATTAAAAAATAATTAATTTCTGGTTTTGTGACATCTAAACCACAAAATTAAAAAACACAAGAGTCTATATCCAACAATAAACCCTAACATCACCCCCAGGTTACTCCATTTCTGTGTCTCCCTTATTTGCTGCTGCTTCAAGAACTCATCTCCATACATTCTACATTTTCCACCTTCCATTTCCACACACATTCTCATCCCTTCTTCACCTCCATACTCATTGATCATAAAACATTCAAATGGGTACTTGAATAAACTCATATAATGCATAAAAATCCAGTATTTCGGTATGCTATCTTTCGCGATAAAATACCCCGAAAACAGAAAGAAACAACCCATCAACCCAGAAATCACAGAAGTCCCCATGATGAAGTTTGGTACCAATGCACTGAAACAAGCTGTGAATGAGTTTGACATCAAGATCACCATCCATACCACCAGTCCAAAGTAGAAGAAACTATCGATTTTCGCATGTAATCCCACGAGCCAGTACACCGGAATAGTGTAAAGAACTCCGATCATTAACAGAAATGGAAGGAATATGAGAGTGTTTGAGATCACATATGAAGAAACCCTATATGCTCCTCTTGATGTTTCCCTCATCAAGATTCGTCTTTCTTGTAAGAAAATTGGTAACCCTTCGGTGGATGAAGAGAGTAAGAAAGTGAGACTGAATGCGAAAAACCCTAATCGCGCTTGTAATGCGAGTTTTGATTTGTTATCCGACATGTTTACGAAGATGGTACCGAGTATTAAGCCGGAAAGGATTGCTTGGATGATCCTTGTGAGGAATAATTGTTTAGTTCTGAATATGTTCTTGGAGAATCTTTTACTAAGAATTGTTACTTCTTCGAGACAGGTATTCGGGTATGGGAATTCCCTATCTTTTTCTTGGTTTTCGTGTTCTTCGTTTTCTTTGTGTTCTTCGTGAATCTTGATCGGTTCTAGTGATGTTTTCGGGGTTTGTATGATCAAGGTAGTCGCGACATCAATCGCGAATTCGAGAACATTGACACGAGGTGGGATGCAATGACCGGACACTTTGAGTCTATGTTCTAGTGACTTTAAAGATCCGTTATGGAGGACTAATCCATTCGAGAGTAATACGAGTCGATCAAGAAGCTCCAAGATTCGAAACCCCGGTTGGTGGATTGTTAACACGATCGTCTTACCTCGATTGATCGCCATTGATTTAAGGAGTGATATGACACCGAAAGCCGAGTTAGAGTCGAGCCCGGAAGTTGGTTCATCGATTAGAATCACAGAAGGATCATGGACTAACTCAACTCCAATTGAAACCCGCCTCCGTTCACCACCGGAGATCCCATGGTTCGAACCCTGGCCGATTCTTGAGCTTGCCACGCAGTCCAAACCGAGCTCGTTTACGAGAATCTTGACGCGATCAACGGCTTCTTTTCGAGTACATCTTAACCTTAAAAACGCGCTATACATTAGTGTTTCTTTGACGGTTAATGATGGGAATAAAGCATCATCTTGAGTTACATATCCCGCGAGTCTCCGGAACTGTTTTGTATCAATAGGACGGTTATTGATTAAAACATGTCCGGAGACCCTTCCAGAAGAGATATTCCCGGCAAGAATATCTAGCAGAGTTGTCTTTCCGGCCCCACTGGGGCCGGCAATGGCGGTAAGATCGCCAGGGTGAGCTTCACAGCTCACATCATTCAAGATAAACTTTGGAGGTTTCTTGAAGTAACTTTGAAGGTAACCGGTACCCCACTTGAATTCATCATAAAGGTTGGAACTTTTGTATGCAAGATTCTTGGTTTCGATCTTGTATGAAGTTTTCCGGCCTGTTCTGGCCACCGGTGATCTGACCGGCAGCTCCATTTGTGTATGTTTGATTGAGAGAGTGGTGGAAATAAAGGTTATTTGGAGGAGATGAGCTAACACAACCACCTTATGTTGTGTGTGTTTCATGCAAAAGTGTGGTTGACTATTTTGCTTTGGAATAAATGAAATTTGGTGGGGGTAGGGTGGAAATTTGGTTGATAGAGAAAATACTCATACACATAGTCAGTGTGTGTATGTGTGTGTTTTACTAGGTGAACTGCTGGTTGACCGTTTGGTTTTGTGTTTGGTTTGGTTGCTACATATCACCCAAATTTCCTTCCCTTGTTCAAAAAGGCAAAATAATTAAGTAAAACATTAATATTTTTACATGGAGTTGGAAACGAGTTTAAATTTTGTTGGATTAATTTGATCTTGAATTTGATTCAAGCTCATTGGAGACGAAAGTTATTATATTTGAGGATGCGTACAATTGAATTGATTTTCTAAATTATAATTCAAACTCTTTTCGAATTTAAATACACATTCAAAAAATCAAAATTTGAATAACATGAATAAGGGATAATTAAATACAAACGTGTTCAAAAGGGAATGTTAAGTATTAGTCGTAGTTGTCATTGTCGTCATCTAATCAAGGTTTCATGTCCATTTCTTACGAAGCCTTATTGTGCTCATATTACATATTTTTATGTTAAAAAAAGTATAAATACAAAGTGGTAAAAATTGGGTTTTCACGTGTTAACGGTGTCGGTTTCGAAATTTGGCAAATGGATGTTAAAATGGTTTTTCTGAATAGACATCTGCTTGAAGATTTCTATATGGATCAGTCAGAAGGTTTTGTGGATCGAGGGAATCATGTAAATGTTGGACAATAGCTTCAATTTATAGACAAAATCAAGAACCAAAAAAGCAAATCAGATAGGTCTTTATCCTTGACTGGTTTACCAATGTTGGCTAGGGCATCAACCTCGAGCCTGTTTAAGCTCAGCCTGATTCGAGCTTTTAACGAGTCGATCTCAAGTAGCTCATTAGCGGATCGACTTCGTTTCCACCCCTAGTTTAAATAGTTGAGTATTTTTTTTTTCAAAAATTCTCTCATTCTACTATCAAATTCTCTCTAATCACTATCCATTTTTTTAAATGGATATTTCATCCACATCGTCACATTTTCTTTATCAAATTAGTTGAGGCTTCAATCATGATTATTTCTATAAATTGTATTTTATTACCATACTTATAATTGTAATTACCAAAATGGAAAGAGTTTATATATAGAGTAAAAGAGATCTATGCACCATTTTATTAATTTACATTAAGCCCCTGAAAAGTTACATTTTGAACCCCTAAGTTTAGTTATATCTACACTTTATACACTATACTTATCTATTTCTTTTTTTTGGCACACTCACAATTTTTTGTTTATAAGTTTTAAAATTTAATGTTTTATAAGTTTCAAATACATCGTTGCGACGTGCTTATTTTTATCTACTTTTCGGTATAAATTTCGTTAAAAACGGAATTGTATGTGATAATGCACAAGTCATCGACGCACAAAAGTACAAGCCGTCAAATCTGATTCAAGGCTTTGATTTGGTTACAGTTTATTTTCCTTTTTCTACTCCAACTTTTAACATATTATTTTTATAAAATCCAAATTTGTACGTACATATTTTTATCAACGTTAATATTTTTAACTATTTTTTTCATTGCGCGTGCCTCTTTTTATCAACGTTCCCGCTGGAATTTTTTTAACGATTTTTTTATATAAAGTTTCAAATATTATCAACAACAGCGCCGCAACGCACGGGTTTATGACAATTTCTTATTTTATATAAAGTTTTGAATATTATCAACGAAGCGCACACCCCCACTTGTTATATGCACACACAATCATTGTGCCGCATACAGGTCGTATTTTACCATACGACCCGTATGCTTCCAAAACAGTCAAATCAAGCAATGTTACGGGTAGTATGGTACGATACGGTTGAGGAAATACGGGTCGTATGGTACAATACGTCACGTACGCCCTATATCTTTTAATTTTTAACTTTTTATCTATTGTGAATTCAGTAAAACTAGATAGATAGATACATAGAAAAATTACAAATTAGCAGCTACTATTGGATTTTTTATGAAGTTTTTGTATTGGTTCTTGTATTTTATTACCGTCTGCATTCAATTAAAGGCTCCATTATAACATTTTAGGTCTCCACACCATATCACATCCCCAACCTCCATACCATCCCCTTCGACCATCGACAACCATCTTTTGAATGTCGGATATGCATTTGTTAACTTCATGACATGTGAAATAGACTGATTGAGGTTCAAGGGTAAAGGCGATAAAGTGTATACGTGTGTGAAGTGTATCAGATTCTGTGAGAGGTTATTCTACATCGTCAAATAAATTTGGATATTGTCTTTCACATGTAGATTGGTCGAACACCAATAAGTCAAACACCATGTTTCCTTGATGTGTGAACATAATAAAGTCAAACTCTTGCACTCCATTATCTATCACAAACTTCCTCCAACCGTCATCAAAAGATGAGAGTCACTGTAAAAGTTGAGGATTAAAAGGAAGGAATTACCTTTACTAACCTTCTGTATGGTTTTGATTCAAGCTTCAAGGATATGTGATGTTTGGTACTTTGGTAAACTAACTGGTACTTTGATGATGTAGAAGAACCTCTTATCATCATCCCTACTAATTTCTTCATTTACGTAGGCATCGTTTGAATTAGTTGGTTTATGTGTGAACACAGTAATGCACATCGTAAACCAACTTACACAAAATAACCCCTGTGTCGGTAATGTGCACCGACCATTTGTTTTTGGTAACCTGTGCTAATCATTAACAAAAATCATGTTTTAGGTAGATTAATATTTTTTCTATTTTGGTAACCTATGCTAATCATTAACAAAATCTCTGATATATATTACTTTCTCTTACATTACAAGTTTACACCAAATATTTTCATTACAAGAATCGTGAAAACCTAGTAATGTTCTGTGATTTTTTTTCTCTCACAATGTTATGTAATTGCTTATGCTTCATATATATGTTAGTTAATAAATCTATGAGCCCTGGGATTATCTCATAACAAAACTAAAGTTTATGTATATGTAGAAAAGAAAAAAAAAGATGTTATAGACTTTGCAACAATGAGCAAAATCAAACAGAAATATTGTTTATGCATATGTAAACTTGTAATGAAAATAATTGATGTAAACCGCTAATGTTTACATATATGTAAACAAGAAAAAAAATGATTTTTTAGACTCTGAAACATGTAGTGAAATCAGTCAGAAATATTGTTTACGTATATGTAAACTGGTAATGAAAATAATTGGTGTAATTTGGTAATGTTTACATATATGTAAAAAATATATATATGATGTTTTAGACTCTGAAACATGTAGCGAAATCAGTCAGAAATATTGTTTATGTATATGTAAACTCGTAATAAAAATAATTGGTGTAAACTGGTAATGTTTACATATATTAGCTATCTTTTTTTTTTCCACACTACGATGATAGAAAGATAAAACTTCTTTAAGAAACCATAAAAGCCAGAGGAATCAGGGTTGTTCGTAAAGACCAAACCAAAAAAAGTAAAGTCCTTGTCGGTTGATGATTCTTGACCCCCCACAACCTTCCACCAATGAGAATTTTACACCATCTATAAATCTTGATTGTGAGAAGCCATTAATTCGGATCAATCAAAAGAGATGAGTGGAGGAATTGGCAAAAAGAATCTCTGAAGATTGGACTGTGACGGACGCTCGCTGATTCATCACGTTCTTATATTCTTATGGTGATTATTTGATTCATGTCACACCCCAACCGACGGCGAATTATACGTCGGCGCGGACGCGGTTGTTCAATAGCACAAGGTTGACTATTAAAGTTTCGATATTTCATTAATAAATAATTTAAGAATCAATACAAGGAAGAATAATACGAATACAACATTTAATTTAAGTAGTCTAGGTCCAAAGCATCCTATGTGATCACGAATAAGTCTCATGATGTAAACAATCTGTCAACTACAAAATAGTTGTTGACATACAAAGGTTTTGACACAGTTTAACAAGTATTTGAAAAGTATTACAATTCACTATGATTCATGCATTCTATAATGTAAGTATGAGAAAACAAGCATGTTAGACATTGTGCACATCAACCCTCCGACCAAGTTTAGGCATAACCCGTAATTTACCCTTATAAGTCTCAAGTTTAAAGTTTAATGTAGTAACAAACACCAAGGGCTCCCCCCCGAAGGGGTCAATCAATCAAGGTGGATTGGTCAAATGCAATAGATCTATCATTGTTACTATCGGCTTGATCAAAGCTAATGAATGTGTTAGTTTTAAGTTTAATCTAAGCATACAAATCTCAAGCTTAACATAAGAATAAACACGTAGTCATAGTTGTACAAGAATTGTATAAGTTTAAGAATTGTATAAGTTTAAGAATTGTTAACATGTTTCACCCCAAAAGCATAAAAGGAAAAATGGGCTAAGTATACTCACATTGGATTGATGAAGAGTATCCGGCACGGATAAGTATTTGCAAGACTTTGAGGGAGAATATCCTCACAATAAGCCTAAGAATTCAAGCCTAAGAATGCAAGTGTAAAGATTTAAGTTTACTTCTACAAGTCTAAGGCAAAGGATCTAGGATTTCAAGATGGACTAGGGTTCCAAATGGGAGATGGGAATGGTTTGTGTTTATGAAGTTTAAATCAAGTTTATAATAAAGGTTTTGAAGGAATGATACAAGACTTGTATGTCAAAGTTTAATAGATTTATAGATTAGAATAATTATTAATTAAAATAATCATTTAAAAGTTTTACAATTATTAATTACACAAGTTAGGTAAACATAATCGAAATAGTTTTCTAAGTATTTAGGGGTAAATAATTTAAGTGTAAGATTATATAATTATTAAAGATAAATAATTATTAAGATCAAATAATTATCTATAAATATAATTATTTTAATTACTCATATAAATCATTTAAGATTTATTTAAGTATTTACGTGTCAAATGTTTATTTTACAATTTAACTTGTAAATGAATATTGTTTATAAGTTCAAATACGAAATTATAAGTTTATAAAAGGTTAAACATAATTTCTTTGTAAAGTTTACATCTTAATTAAAAGTGTAAAAATATTTAGAGTTTAAAAAAAACTATAAGTTTAATAAGTATTAGATTATAAGTTTATAAGTATTTTAAATGAAGCTTTTGTTTAAAATTATAAGTTACCTTATAAAACATCCTAAAAATGAATAAAGTATGTTTATTTTCTATGTTTTAAAATAACTAAATAAATAAATAAATAGTCAAACTTTAAATGAATCAAATACAAGTTTTTATAAATTTGATTTGATTTTAATAGGAAAGTTTAATAATTCACTCAAGTTTCTTAAAACCAAATAAGTTTTCTATTTTAAATAAATAAGGAAGTTATAAATTTTGTATAAGTTTATAAGTTTCTTGCCTTAATTAAAGTTTATTAATTTTTGAAGCTTTAAACACTTAAATGTATTATTCAGAAAATAATAACGAATTAAGGTTTCAAATTTTATAAAATATCTCCTGTTTAAAATATGAGTTTTGTAAAGTTTAAAAGTATTTTTATAGTTTTTAAGAGTTTTAAAACTATTTTTAAAAAATTAGTTTTTATAAATTTTAACTAAGTCTAATTTAGTTAAAATAGTCTCAGAATACGAAAGTGTAAATAAAAATCGGATCTGAGCTTATAATTCTTTCACAGATTTTATAAAAATTTTCCAGTATTTAATACTGTATTTAAAAGAGATAAAAAAAAATGAAAGTTGCGATTTCGGGTCGGCTGGAATCGAACCCGCGTCGCCCGCCGGGTCACGAAACACACACCAAGCCCAAAGATCCCGCCTACGGGTCTCGGTGGTTTAATACACGCAAAATCAAATAGATAAACAAGATCCCACTTCGCCCCCAATTACCGGATGAACCCTAGAACCCAAATCCACCAAATGCATATCGATTAGCCCTTTGTTAGTTGAATTAAACATGGGGCTTTCGATCAACACAGGATTACGAAGAGAATGAGCATTCGAATTACCTGAATCGATGAAGAGACGAGTGAGAACGGGTCTGTGGTGGTCGTCGGCGGTCGTAGTTTCGAATCGAAGAATGTAGGTGATGAAGGACTGAATTGAGAGTGGAGAAAGTTTTGGTGTGATGTTACTGAGGTTTCTAAACCGATATTTATAGCCAATTTCGTTTATTTAATGCGTGTTTAGGTGGGAAGGTTACGGATGGGCCGAACGAGTTTAATCGCGAATCACGCGGGTGTTAGGCTCGAGATCGAGCATTGATGGGCATCGGGGTTGGGTCGCACGCGTGAGGCGAGACCCGAGGTTCGTCGAATGTGGACGTTTACGCGGTTTCGAAGGAAAATGGTTGAAACCGGTGAGGGGCGGGATTCGAACTCATGTTCGCTTTCCTGTTTCTAGGTTTGGGATTATTACAGAACAGGTCCCCGAGGTTTGTGAGTTTTGTCATTTCATGTTAAAACATAAGTTTGAGTTTGAAACAAGTTTCAGGATTTGACTGTTTCGGTCCCTGGACTTTTTATAAAAATAAATATGTTTTACTTTTATAAATCTCTCTAAAGTTTTAAAAGTTTTATTATTTTATAATTTTATAATATAATTCATTAGTTAATAAGTCTCAAGATAAAAATAAGTTTATTATGTTATTTATAATAATGATAATTGTAAACTTTATAAAGTTTTTAAAGAAAGTTTAACATATATGTATTTATATATATATTTTTATAAAAATCTTACGTCCACATATATATATATATATATATATGCGTACCCCAAATGTATATATTTATCAAACAAATTAATGTTTATAAATAAAAAAAAATAGATTTTTAAACAAGTTTCCAAGATTTAAATTTTTGATACGTGCAAGGATTAGGAAAAAATATGACGGAAATTATCGGATATTACAGTCTCCCCTACTTTAGGAAATTTCGTCCCGAAATTAAAGTAGAAGATTTTAGTTCAGGATTTAAGTCCGTAGTATGCACAAGAAAAAAATGCTTTACTTCCCCAAATACGCAAAAGGATAAAGAGTAAGATTTTGCTTGAGTTTCTAAGTTTCAAAGCATACGGTTGCCAAGAGTTTCCCTAAGAGGCATATAGTTTCATCGAAATATAAGAGGATTTAGTTTTCAGGAATGTAGAAGAACTTTATAATTTATCATTCAGAATCCAAAGTAAGATGCATCACTCAGAATGGATTCGATGATAATTTTAATGATTTGAGTTTGTAGTCGAACACGTCTAAGGGTTTTGCTACGGTACCTAAGTTTCGTGGCCACCTTTTATGATAAGTCTTAGATCATAGCACACGACAGAGTTTACTATGTTTTTCCATACGCTGATTTTTATACTTACGTGTGCACCCGCAAGCATTTAAATCGTCGCATAGTCCACATAGGTCCTTCCGTTTGTGTGTGGATCCAGAAAGAGTACAAGAATTTGTTTAATACATGACTAGAGTTTCCACATAAGAGTGATCATTGATTAACGAGTCTCTTAGAGAGAAACGTCGTTCAATGATTAAAGTGACAAGATTTAGAGTTTCAAAGTTTCCTCGTGATTGAATAAGAATACCTCAATCATCGAGTAGTTTAAAGTCCTTACACTTTCCTCGTGTTTGATCACGAATACATCAAACCTTGAGTAGTTTAAAAGTCTTATACGTTCATCATGTTCGAATAAGCATACGTCGAACATGGAATAGTTTAAAGTCTTATACGTCCATCGTGTTTGAACAAGCATACGTCAAACATGGAGTAGCTTAAAGTCTTATACGTCCATCGTGTTTGAACAAGCATACGTCAAACATGGAGTAGCTTAAAGTCTTATACGTCCATCGGGTTTGAACAAGCATACGTCAAACATGGAGTAGCTTAAAGTCTCGTACGTTCATCATGTTTGAACAAGAATACGCCAAACATGGAGTAGTTTAAAGTCTCATACGTTCATCATGTTTGAACAAGAATATGTCAAACATGGAGCAGTTTAAAGTCTCATACGTTCATCATGTTTGAATAAGAATACGTCGAACATGGGGTAGCTCAAATTGTGTTTGAACAAGAATACGTCAACATAGAATAGTTTAAATTGTGTTTGATCAAGAATACGTCAAACATAGAATAGTTTAAATTGTGTTTGAACAAGAATACGTCAAACATAGAATAGTTTAAATTGTGTTTGATCAAGAATACGTCAAACATAGAATAGTTTAAATTGTTTTTGAACAAGAATACGTCAAACATAGAATAGTTTGAATTGTGTTTGAACAAGAATACGTCAAACATAGAATAGCCTTAAAGTCTCTTAGTTTGGCTTCAGTGTATATAGTTATACGATTACGTTTCGAGTATAAAGCGATTATCTAAATACTCTAGTGTTTAAGAGAGGTATGGGACAGCGTTTGGAATAGGATTAACCGTTACACGCTTTCTCACAGAAGACTCGAGTTGTCCAGAAGATTAGTGGATCCCGATGTTTGGTTTAGATAGGAGTCAGGGGATGTACTCTGCTAAAGAGAGTAATGTCCTCCTTCCTGCTAGTGTCTAGTATCAAGAGTGAAGTTTTCTCGTATATATGGAATGTACGTTTATCAAGTCTTATAGGGTTTGGTTAAGATGGACACACAAAGTTTTCAAGACTAAGAATCCAAGTATAAGTTTGAAAATAGGATAAGTCAGTTGAGTTTCAAGTTTCAGTATTAAGCTTTACATGATCCTTTATTGATCATGTTTAGTTTTAAGAACACGGGATTGAGTATTTATACAAGTTTTACATGACTCAAAAGTCTCTGAACTCATAGTTGTGTATACAAAGTTTAATGTTTTAGCAACGTGTATTTAAGCTTTTAGTCCCCGTTGTGATTTTTAGTAGGTCTTTTACGTGACAAGAGTTGAATGAGGAAAGTCTCCAAGCATAGGGTGACGGGAAAAGTTTCGATAAGGTTTATGATAGTGTGTTTACAAATGATTTATCTTGATTCATAACATAAAGTATAGTTTTCTTTTGTATAGAATGTAATTAAGATGTTCAAAAACGACGAGTTAGGCATCGATAAGTAGTACGAGTAAGATTTATAAAAGATAGGTGTGATTGTCAAGCGAAAAGTTGGTCAAGTTTACAAGTGTTAAGTCTATACAAGAAGTAAGGGTCATGGTTGTTTGGGGTAATGATTCGTAAGTCGGGTTGTTTTTTTGAAAATGTGCTTACGAATTAGAAGATTTGTTCAAGATTTATTCCTCAGGTACACGTGTCACTTAGGATTTTTATAATTTAATGCAACGTTGTTGATTATTTCAAGTACTAACGTAAGTTGCTTTTGACGAAAGTGTTTGGGTAGGTGTGTTAAGTTTACAATGATGAAAGGAAAGTTAAACTAGTAAATGATGACAAGATGAAATTTCAAAATAGTTTCCATTTAGATGTTTCAAAATTGGGACTTCTAGCCCTTGCAATTTAAACGGGAAATTAAAGTATGTAAGTAAGTTGATTAAATATGTTCAAAAGATTTTTATTCATAATACTGAGTTATCACAGTAATATTTTCAAAAATAGTTTTTAATTGGAAGTTGATGGGCTAACGAAGAGAATTTCCGAAAGAAGGGGTGGTCACGAGGACTCACTTATGTACCCTATTTCCCTAGCCAGAACTTCCTCATGGGCCTACAACTTCTCTCAGTTGTTGTCACCGGTGTTTGGGTCTTATGGTACTATGTCAAGGTTCATTGTGGGTTTAGAGTCTTAAACGTGGAACTTGTTTATTCTATAGTAGGCTTCTTCCCTTGCGGGAAAATGATTAGGTTACTAATCCCTTTGTTAATGTACTTTAGGTTTAGAAGACGTTAAGTTTTGTTTACAAGAAACGGTGATGTGTAAGTTTTAAGGATGTAATGAAAGTTTTGAGATATATAAATGTGTAACAAAGTTTGAGTAGATCATCAAATGAAGTTTTGAGTGATGAAAACACAAGAGTTTCTCCTTAGGTGTCAAGTTTACAAAGTAATGAAGTTTGTAAAAGGACTTGTAGGGCAATACATGGTTTTAAATGTGCTGGTATTACAAGGATCATGAAGTTTAAGGACGTATGAAAGTTTTGAGATGTATAAAAGTGTAACGAAAGTTTTGAGTTAGTTATCAAATGAAACTTGGTTAAGTGTCAAGGAGGTAAGGTAAGAATACAAGGGTTACCTCTTAGGTGTCATATTTATAAAATAATGAAGCTTTATAGGAGAATTTGTAGAGTAATACATAGTTTTAAGGGTTGTATTACAACGATCACGAAGTTTATTGGGTAGTATCTATAAATATAAGTTTATGTATGTAGTTTTTAAGTATAATCTCGTAAGAATTTCTCCTTGAAGGTAACTCCTTCAGGTCATGACGAGTAAGCATGTTGTCATGTGACAAGACGGGACTTAAGAATCATAGAATAAAGGTTACAGAGGGAAGTTTTTGAATCATGAATTTATGAAGCGTAAAGTATTTGAGATGGCACTCATTTAGTGCATATCACTAAGTGAGTACTTTGACATATCAAGAGAAATTTGAGCTCACTAATGTTTAGAGAAGTCGTGCATTCCTATAAGTGGATACTCATCCCAAGAATTCCCAGGAAAGCATACGGGTCCAACGGTTGATTTGGATTTATACGAAATACTTTCCTTGACAGAATTTCCCAGAATACAGGTATCCACCCTTCCGGTCCGCACAAGTTCTCACACATTATCTAGAACTTAAATATTCTTGACGAGAGTTTAGTGGTGGATTAGGCTTGAAGCCTAAGAACGTGTCCTCGATGTAGTAGCCTCTTGTAGCATGTAGGTAAGTAGAAACGTAGAATCTCCAAGCGTTCACGTATAAGATTTAAGAATAGAATGAGGAGAAAGTTCCTAGTAAGGGACATGAGATAACTCATGTTTGGGTCTCCTAAGTTATAGTCTAGGTCATGTGTCTAATAACCTAATTCCCTATAACCAAGGCTCTGATACCAATCTGTCACACCCCAACCGACGGCGGATTATACGTCGGGGCGGACGCGGTTGTTCAATAGCACAAGGTTGACTATTAAAGTTTCGATATTTCATTAATAAATAATTTAAGATTCAATACAAGGAAGAATAATACGAATACAACATTTAATTTAAGTAGTCTAGGTCCAAAGCATCCTATGTGATCACGAATAAGTCTCATGATGTAAACCTGAAACATGTGAAAGAATCTGTCAACTACAAAATAGTAGGTGAGATACAAAGGTTTTGACACAGTTTAACAAGTATTTGAAAAGTATTACAATTCACTATGATTCATGCATTCTATAATGTAAGTATGAGAAAACAAGCATGTTAGACATTGTGCACATCAACCCTCCGACCAAGTTTAGGCATAACCCACAGGTTATCCTTATAAGTCTCAAGTTTAAAGTTTAATGTAGTAACAAACACCAAGGAGGGTCAATCAATCAAGGTGGATTGGTCAAATGCAATAGATCTATCATTGTTACTATCGGCTTGATCAAAGCTAATGAATGTGCTAGTTTTAAGTTTAATCTAAGCATACAAGTCTCAAGTTTAACATAAGAATAAACACGTAGTCATAGTTGTACAAGAATTGTATAAGTTTAAGAATTGTGAACATGTTTCACCCCAAAAGCATAAAAGGAAAAATGGGCTAAGTATACTCACATTGGATTGATGAAGAGTATCCGGCACGGATAAGTATTTGCAAGACTTTGAGGGAGAATATCCTCACAATAAGCCTAAGAATGCAAGCCTAAGAATGCAAGTGTAAAGATTTAAGTTTACTTCTACAAGTCTAAGGCAAAGGATCTAGGATTTCAAGATGGACTAGGGTTCCAAATGGGAGATGGGAATGGTTTGTGTTTATGAAGTTTAAATCAAGTTTATAATAAAGGTTTTGAAGGAATGATACAAGACTTGTATGTCAAAGTTTAATAGATTTATAGATTAGAATAGTTATTAATTAAAATAATCATTTAAAAGTTTTACAATTATTAATTACACAAGTTAGGTAAACATAATCGAAATAGTTTTCTAAGTATTTAGGGGTAAATAATTTAAGTGTAAGATTATATAATTATTAAAGATAAATAATTATTAAGATCAAATAATTATCTATAAATATAATTATTTTAATTACTCATATAAATCATTTAAGATTTATTTAAGTATTTACGTGTCAAATGTTTATTTTACAATTTAACTTGTAAATAAATATTGTTTATAAGTTCAAATACGAAATTATAAGTTTATAAAAGGTTAAACAGAATTTCTTTGTAAAGTTTACATCTTAATTAAAAGTGTAAAAATATTTAGAGTTTAAAAGAAACTATAAGTTTAATAAGTATTAGATTATAAGTTTATAAGTATTTTAAATGAAGCTTTTGTTTAAAATTATAAGTTACCTTATAAAACATCCTAAAAATGAATAAAGTATGTTTATTTTCTATGTTTTAAAATAACTAAATAAATAAATAAATAGTCAAACTTTAAATGAATCAAATACAAGTTTTTATAAATTTGATTTGATTTTAATAGGAAAGTTTAATAATTCACTCAAGTTTCTTAAAACCAAATAAGTTTTCTATTTTAAATAAATAAGGAAGTTATAAATTTTGTATAAGTTTATAAGTTTCTCGCCTTAATTAAAGTTTATTAATTTTTGAAGCTTTAAACACTTAAATGTATTATTCAGAAAATAATAACGAATTAAGGTTTCAAATTTTATAAAATATCTCCTGTTTAAAATATAAGTTTTGTAAAGTTTAAAAGTATTTTTATAGTTTTTAAGAGTTTTAAAACTATTTTTAAAAAATTAGTTTTTATAAATTTTAACTAAGTCTAATTTAGTTAAAATAGTCTCAGAATACGAAAGTGTAAATAAAAATCGGATCTGAGCTTATAATTCTTTCACAGATTTTATAAAATTTTTCCAGTATTTAATACTGTTTTTAAAAGAGATAAAAAAATGAAAGTTGCAATTTCAGGTCGGCTGGAATTGAACCCGCGTCGCCCGCCGGGTCACGAAACACACACCAAGCCTAACCATCCCGCCTACGGGTCTCGGTGGTTTAATACACGCAAAATCAAATAGATAAACAAGATCCCACTTCGCCCCCAATTACCGGATGAACCCTAGAACCCAAATCCACCAAATGCATATCGATTAGCCCTTTGTTAGTTGAATTAAACATGGGGCTTTCGATCAACACAGGATTACGAAGAGAATGAGCATTCAAATTACCTGAATCGATGAAGAGACGAGTGAGAACGGGTCTGTGGTGGTCGTCGGCGGTCGTAGTTTCGAATCGAAGAATGTAGGTGATGAACGACTGAATTGAGAGTGGAGAAAGTTTTGGTGTGATGTTACTGAGGTTTCTAAACCGATATTTATAGCCAATTTCGTTTATTTAATGCGTGTTTAGGTGGGAAGGTTACGGATGGGCCGAACGAGTTTAATCGCGAATCACGCGGGTGTTAGGCTCGAGATCGAGCATTGATGGGCATCGGGGTTGGGTCGCACGCGTGAGGCGAGACCCGAGGTTCGTCAAATGTGGACGTTTACGCGGTTTCGAAGGAAAATGGTTGAAACCGGTGAGGGGCGGGATTCGAACTCATGTTCTCTTTCCTGTTTCTAGGTTTGGGATTATTACAGAACAGGTCCCCGAGGTTTGTGAGTTTTGTCATTTCATGTTAAAACATAAGTTTGAGTTTGAAACAAGTTTCAGGATTTGACTGTTTCGGTCCCTGGACTTTTTATAAAAATAAATATGTTTTACTTTTATAAATCTCTCTAAAGTTTCAAAAGTTTTATTATTTTATAATTTTATAATATAATTCATTAGTTAATAAGTCTCAAGATAAAAATAAGTTTATTATGTTATTTATAATAATGATAATTGTAAACTTTATAAAGTTTTTAAAGAAAGTTTAACATATATGTATTTATATATATATTTTTATATAAATCTTACGTCCACATATATATATATATATGCGTACCCCAAATGTATATATTTATCAAACAAATTAATGTTTATAAATAAAAAAAATAGATTTTTAAACAAGTTTCCAAGACTTAAATTTTTGATACGTGCAAGGATTAGGAAAAAATATGACGGAAATTCTCGGATATTACAATTCATCATTTGAGAGAGATAAGTTCCGATTAATGAGAGAAATGGAGAAAATCATGTAATTTAAAATTTTAAAAACCGACTTTAGAGGATAAAGAAATCAGGAATTCAATAACCAAAACTAATTTCCTAAAATAATGGGGTGATCATTTACTGAAATGCCCTTGAATTAAAAATAAAATAAAAAGAAATTCCATGTTATCTGATTGGTTGGAGTTGATTTTCTTATAACTATATAGTTTTCTCATAAACCATCCCCTATTTATCTTATATTAATAGTTATTTTTAATTGACACGTTAAAAAGTGTGATAATATCAATTTTTTTGAAACAAATATATAGTTTTTATAACCATATTCACAATAAGAAGTCATTAGGAGACATTCGGATAGTTAAGTAGTATATCTCACAACTAAGGGCATGTTTGTGATTACTTTTGGAACCTACTTATTAACTTTTCTAAGAAGTTAATAAGTTAAAAGGTTGTTTGAGTAATTTAAAAGGATATATAAAATGTGAGATGATAAGTTAAAATTCAAATGTAAGAAACTCCTTACTTTTAAAAATGATTTCTTCAAAAGCCATAAGTAGATTCTAAAAGTAATCCCAAACACCCCTTACATGAATCACTTATATTTTTATACTTTTTGTAGTGAAGTTTTTGAGTCTTATCTTTACATTTATAAAAAACGCAATCTCTAAATGTAACAACGAACACCAGTATCGGCGAATGAATATCGTCGTCGGAAGGTTTAGCATGAGTTGCCTCCGGCTATCGTATTCACCGGCGCAGTCACCCGTCCTCCATCCTCCCGCCCTCTCCTTCCTCATACACTGTCGCCAGCGCCGCCGGAGACGGCTATTTAGCACCTTCCAGTGCTCCGCTTCCACAAAATCGAAGAAGGAGAAAGTCATTGTTATATCTGGTCCTACCGGCGCTGGAAAAAGCAGGCTCGCATTAGAACTTTCCAAAAAACTAAACGGCGAAATCATCAGTGCAGACTCTGTCCAGGTATATCCATAATTAGCACTTCCTCTTGAGTTTATTGGTGTATAGAATCTATGCAATCTCAATCTTATCTTACCACAGAAATTACTAAAGTATGTTTACTGAATCAGTTGTGTGTTAATTGATGATGTTCATTGCTTTTAAAATTGGAGTTAGGGTATCAAAATCTCCACTCAATTGGTTGATTTCTATTGCTTGTGATGCTCATTACTGTAAGATTTTGCTTAGTAAATTTCTTAATTGTTTTGTTTAATGATAGGTTTATCAAGGCCTTGATGTTGGATCTGCAAAACCTTCTATAAGTGAAAGACAGGTAATTCTATGTTGAGATACATTTACAATCCTTGCTTCAAATGCATGCTTTTTACATGAAAAAGTTCACAACCCATCCCCCATTCTTCTCCCCATCTCCAAAGTTAAAAAAAAACAACAAAATAATCACCCCATCCCCATACTCTAAAATTTATAGAAAAATGAGAGTAGTGCTCCATATTTGGGGTGTTTACTCTTCTCTCCATATCCAAATAGAGAGGGTGAATGGGATGTAGGAGGTTTCAAGAAAATATATAAAATTTAGAGTTAATGATGATTTTATAGGGATGGGGATGGAGCGCCTACTGTGAATGCTGTAAGCACTTTCATAGTTCAAAGTTTGGTTTAAAAAAGCGCGAGGCGCGCGCATCTCGTACACGAGGTGTTAGCTCTATATACAACCACATAAGCTTTATTTACGACCAAAAGCTGCATCTCTCTCGTTTGTTTTACCTATCAAACTTTTTATCTAGTAAACCTTTCATAATTTCTTCGTCTTTAGTTGTTTTTACATATTACCCTCCTACAACCCTAATTTTGACCAACTTGACCAAGAAGTGCATGAAGTGCCGCCTAACGCCTCAAGGCACGCCTTTTAAGACCAAGATTTAAGGACCATAAATGTGATGTGAGTTCATAGTTTCTTATTAATGTATGGACACTTTATTGCAGGAAGTGCCACATCATTTAGTTGACATCTTACACCCTGCTGAAGGTATATAGCCTTTGCATATGTTGCAGATCATTGTTTTAGTCCACAAGCTAATCAGCTCTTCCAACCAGATTATTCTGCTGGAAACTTCTATGATGATGGTAGGCAAGCTACAAAAGATATTCTTAATAGAGGGCGTGTTCCAATAGTTACCGGAGGAACCGGATTGTACTTAAGATGGTATATTAATTGAATGTTTAACCTTTTAATTCTATTGCTATCTGGCTTTTCTAGTTCATGAAACTTATTTTTTAATCATGTGTAAGGTTCATATATGGGAAACCAGATGTTCCAAAGGCAACTCCAGAGATTAGTTTGGAAGTGCAATCTGAGCTTGCCAGTTTTGAGAGAAGCTATGACTGGGATGCTGCTGTGCAGTTGGTCACCAAAGCAGGTGATCCAACTGCTCAATCTTTGCCTGCCAATGATTGGTATCGTTTACGTCGCAAGCTTGAAATCATCAAGGTCAGTTTTCATTTCAGCATGCATGATGATGTTATTTCGTATCAATGCACATGATGTGATGTGATATGAATAGATAAATGATGTTATGTTTGTATCAATGCACATGATGTAAATAGATAGTTTATGTCGCAAGCTTGAAATCATCAAGGTCAGTTTTCATTTCAGCATGCATGATGATGTTATTTCGTATCAATGCACATGATGTGATGTGATATGAATAGATAAATGATGTTATGTTTGTATCAATGCACATGATGTAAGTAGATCAAGGTCAATTTTCATTTCAGCATGCATAAGGTGTACTGTATTTAAATAGAGAAAAGGCTTACTGTGTGCAAATGGGCTTAACTAGTCAAAATGGGTACTTTGGATTGACAAGGAATAATTTTTGTCCATAATTGTTAACTTCTTTTTATAAATAACTAATGTGTCGTATGATTACAAAAATTATATTTTTTCTATAATAATCTTATTTTTTGAATAAAAATAAGTTAAGAGGTTTTTGCAAAAAAAAAAAAAAAAAAAAAAACACTTGGCGGCTTTCCGTGCGCTCGACCCATTTGACTGGTTTCTATTTAAGCTATATTTTTTTATTTCCCCTGTTCTATCGGTTAGAGATAAAGCATACCTGAATTGGCCATTCATAAGTAAATGGGTCAAAGTTTCTACCTCTATCTGTTTGATATGCATATCTGGCATGATCTACTTGATAGACGTTATGCCAAGTTTTATATAGCAAGGCGTCTGACAATTGAAAAGTATGAGCAAGAAATAAGTTTCTAACACCACAGTTGGTTTATTGGGATGCAAATTGCAAAATACTCTATAAACAGTTTTAGAACATTATATTGAACGTTCATCATTCATATTGTAGTCTAGTGGGTTGCCTCCATCAGCTTTTCTAGTACCATATGATTCTTTCAAAGGACAAATTGATTCACATTCAACAGACCTTGGCATTGGCATTTCTACTGATGGAATTCTGGATGAAAAGCATAAGGATTTGGATTATGATTTTCTTTGTTTTTTTCTTTCAACATCAAGATTGGATCTTTATAGGTCAATCGAATTTCGGTGTGAAGATATGATTTCAGGTAATGGACGTAGGATTTACGTTTTGTCTGACTAGGCAAATCATAAATTAAATGATTGCATCTTACCAAGTGTTGCCTTTCATTGTAGTTGCAAATTTCGATACACATTGAAAACTTGAACATGTTTGCTCCAATTTTAGCAATGGTTTTTTAAAGAGCAAATTACATAATATGGTAACTTTGTTTAGCTAGATTCCTATTTTTGGTAATAAACTCTGTTTCACCTATAAACAGTTACATAATCTTGCAAGTTAACTGTTTTCCAGACGCTAAATCAGCTCCATGTCAAAAAAGTCAACATGGTCAAAGTTACCCACACAACAGATGCCACCTCATCATTTTGACCGGGCATTTGGGTCAGATTACCTTAAATTAAAACTTTTGAAAGTTGGTTACTTTAAATCATAATTTTGACTTTTGAGTTTAGCAAGTAACATACTTATTGCTTGGTCCAAAAGTTATCCATGGCATAAACCATAAGGTGTAGTTGTATTTGTAGCTTTTGGCTTTCTTTAAGGGATTAATCTTTATATATCTTGGTCCTCATGTCATATAACTAGGACATAATGGCATTTTGTCTGAAGCAAGATGGCTTCTTGATATGGGTCTTCAACCAAACTCAAATTCTGCTACACGAGCAATAGGTTACAGACAGGTATTCTGTTTTGCTTCCTATTTTATACTGCTTCCCTTCTTATGTACATGCTTATTAGTTCATGGGTAACCAGGTTGTTTGGGTTATGATTTGCCTCAACAGATAAAATTTTGTGGTTACATGGAAATGGGTTGAACAGGTCAAAAGTCACCCGCAAAATATTCAAAATCCATAAAACCTCCTAAAGACTTCATGTCAAAGTTAGATTATCATCGCAACAATATAGTTATTTTTTGTTATTTTAAAACACTAATTATTTGTGAAGGTCAAGAAAAAAAGTCAAAATTGATCACCCAACCCGCTTATTTTGCGACATATAATCCTTGTGGAACATAGATGAGCTTATAGACGATGATTAAGTTTTGAAAGTTGGAGTTCTACCTCAATGTTATATATTTTTAATGGTAAACTACAGGCTATGGAATACCTTTTAAATTGTGAAAACCAAGGAGGCAGAAGTTCAACCCGTGACTTTTATGCTTTTCTATCTGAATTTCAGAAAGCATCAAGGTGATTTTTTTTATTTATCTACCTTCTGCTGGAAATCTTTTAATTTTATTTCACTTAAAATATACAAGTTTTATTTGATCCCATTTAGAATCGCAGGAATTTTGCAAAACGACAGTTGACATGGTTCCGCAATGAGCCAATTTATCACTGGATTGATGCTTCCAGACCCCTTGTATGCGTTGCATCTTCTAAACTTTAGCTCTTTATTTCTTTAATCATACAATCTCTAAGTTATACTTGTACCTTCTTGCAGACAGAGGTACTTGATTTTATTTATAATGCATACCATGAACAAACCGGAAAACTGGCAGTCCCGCGATCACTTGCAATGGACAAAGATGTGTCAGACCTACGAGAAATTGCACAACTAAAAACCTATCGAACGAAAAGAGGGTATGTAGTTCACAGTTACTAGAGGTGGCAATTTTGACCCATTTAATTATAAATAGGTCGATTTGGACTATGAGTCAAATGGGTCATTTTAAAAGTAAACTAGGTACAACGGAGCAGGATGTAAATCACAAGTCTTTGTTTTGTAAGTCACTTTATTCAGATATTCAACTAATAATCAGGAATTTGCCATAATAATTAACAAATTAATTATTCATATATTTTTTTATAAAATGGACAAAAAAGTCTTTTTCAAGCTCGATATCGGCTCGTTTATTAATTATTTATTTGTTTTATTTATATATATTTTTAATTACAATTTTATATTTAACACTATATATTATTTAATCATTTTCATAATTTTATATATAATAATTTTTATGTAATTATATATTTAATATATATTAAATAAAATTTATATAAATAACATGCTTGTTTAGGCTCGTTTACACCGCCGGTAGCAATTTCGACCCATTTACTTATGAACGGGTTGATTGGGTTGTGATTCAAGTCAAATGGGTCATTTAATGAAAACGGAAAAATCTCTATAATTACACTAAAAATCACTACCTTTTCTCTCTCCTTTTCAATTAAATAATACTTTTTTATATCTTTATCATTACCTTTTCTATCTCCTCCACTCACAACCATTTTAAAAAAATATTAAAAAATTAATAGAGGTGAACAGTGTTTTCCCCAAATATAGAAAAAAATTATACATTTTCTTTCTCCTCCACTTTCAACCACTTTAAACCACTCCCTAAAATATGCAGAACCCACTCACAAACATATGCAGAAACCGATGTGAATGCTCTAAGGCACTTTGTTCAAATACTTCTCTAATAAATCAGAATTTTGTAATCACAACTAACACATTTATTTATTTGCATATTTTTTTTTTACAAAATGAACAAAAATGTGTTAGTGACCTATTTTCAACCTGAACCTGTTTTGGCCCGAATGACCCACCATTGGTTTTCGTCATATTTCTCGAGCTAAGCTGACCTTTAACTTATACAGGGTTTTCATCAGCCAAGAGGACTGTTCTGATGTTCTTGACTGGATAAGTAGTAATCAAAGGCGAAAGACCGAATTGATTGCTAATTAGCTTGTACCAACAGCAAAGTTAGTTCTTTTATTCAATTAGGGTCACATATATGTAAAACAAGAAACTAGTTTTTTTTAACTGGAAACAAAAGAACATGTCTGCTTTTTATCCTGCAGCATACAACTGTAAAAACAGCTTTGCTTTTCAATCTTGTTTGATGTTCATAGGCTGCATATTTTTGGTTTCTGGAAAGATGATTTGAAATTGAGATTGGTTATTAAAACCTTTGGCTACAAGACTTAAATACATTAGTAACTTTAGTCAGTACAACATAGTTATTGAATTTGATTATTTTATAGAGGGGCGTTCACTTCGAGTCGATAAAATGTTAAAAATCGCATAATGCATTGATGTTTTAAATGTGATAAACAAGATGACCATATATCTATGCTCTATATACAACTGCATTAGGGCCGGCTGAGCTGTATATCAAAATAAGCAAAGGATTAGGGCCCCAAAAATTTTAGAGGCCCCATTTTTCTAAAATCAGCTATGTATAATATGTAGGACTGACATATCGTGTATACACGTACACGATAAGACACGAACACGATAAGACACGAACACGAAACATATACACACGAACACGACACGATAACTTATCGTGTACTTTTTCCCAAACACGAACACGAACCTGTTTATACCTGCTTAACACGATAAGACCTGTTCAGAAACACACGTTTAAGAACCTATTTAGTGAAACAAAAGTCGTCGAATGTTCATAAAAGTCTTAAATAAAGCATAAATATATAATTCTTAACAAATTCATAACAAAAATCTATAAAAGTCTAATAAAAACAATTTCAAGTTCCAATTGGTCTTGCACTCTTTCTTTTCAAATTTTCGGTTCCAAACAATCAAACCTACACACAAAATAAGTATAGTCAATTGGACATATTCATATACTTTTATCAAGCAACATTATTATAAAGATTTGGAGTGGGTACCTTAGTATTGTTCACTGAGTTTGAAGCATTTGATTCATGATTTATGTCAAGCGACATTATATCTTCTGTGACATCATCTACACTAACTTGGTTAGAACCTACAAAGTACAAACAAACATACACCATCAATATAATATTATGTAAAAAACTTATAAAAAATCAAGGGAAAATGAACATTACAAAAATCTCCAAATAACCAATCTTTTGTGCATATTAGAGCCTCAACGTTATCTTTACTAAGTGAACTTCGATGTTCATTAAGTACTCTTCCACTTGCACTGAATGTAGACTCCGATGCGACAGTAGATACCAGAATTGTCAAAAAGTCTCTTGCCATCCTCGCAAGTATGGGATATCTAAACTCATTGGTTTTCACATCAAGTTCCGAGTCCCTATCAACTCTTGACTCTTCCAAATACAATTGCAGTTCTGACTTTTTGTTAGTTGTAAAATCTTTACTTTGAAACTGATCAAAACCCTAAAAATAAATAATAGAAAATTACTTAGTCAATAATTAAAAGATAATATATATATATATATATATAAAACATATGAACAAACAAATAAATTACCTTAAGTCTTGCTCTCACTCCATAGGCATGTGTTGAATCATCACTTGTATCCTTAACCCTTTTGCTAGCATTTGAAGTATGTGTTGAATCATCCGTTGTATCCTCACCCACATTTAACATGGCATATTAATTGAAAGTAGAATTCAAAAACTGATCAACATTTGTATATTCACAACTTCTCTCTCTATATATTTGTGAATAACTCCAATCGATAAAATGCAACTTGTATCTAGGATCCAACACAACAGTTATGGCTAATGTAAGACTAAAATCAGACCAATATTTCTGAAACATCCCCATCATCAACTCTGCCATATTTTTTATATACGTATCTTTTGAATTCATACCATCATACAAAGTCACATAAGCCACAAAAACAAGTGGATAGTACAAGTTTGTAGTCGGATATTTGGTACCTGAAAAAACATTTGTCACATCATAAAATACTCCAAGAAAAGAACATATCCTTACAATCTTGTCCCACTCTAATGTATTTGGACATTGCTTATAATTAGAATCACTCAATTCTAAATGGCAAAAGGCACGTCGATAATAAAGGGCACCATCAAGCATTAAAAAGGTGGAATTCCACCTAGTAACAACGTCTTGCCTTAACCCCTTTTTCTTTTTAATAGAAAGCAACTCAACACATTCCAAAAACTTTTTCTTCCTTTGTTGTGAACCTTTCACATACTTGATACTCTCTCTTACTTTGTAAACACAATCATCAATTTCCTTTAACCCATCTTGCACAATCAAGTTCAAAATATGTGCACAACATCTCAAGTGAAAAAAAGCACCCTTAGAAACAAGTGGTGATTTTGTGTTCAATTGTTCTCTCAAAAGCCCAATGAAAGTGTCATTAGAAGAAGCATTATCCAACGTCACAGAAAATATTTTTTTTTTCTATACCCCATTCTACTAAAATAGAAAACACATTTGCACATAAAGCAACACCACTATGAGGTGGTGGCATGAAAGAAAATGATAAAACTCTCTTTTACAAAACCCAATGTTTATCTATAAAATGAACTGTAATTGCTAAATACCCATTAGTAGCAATAGAAGTCCATAAATCTGAAGTTAAGCATAACCTCCCAGGTGATTCCATAAGCATGACTTTGACATTTTCCTTTTCTCTCTTATACATTTTTAGCAAATCAGATTTTACAGTATTTCTAGAGATGATATTCACATCGGGTTGCAAGTACTTAAACAAATATCTAAATGCCTTATAGTCTACAAATGACAAAAGGTAATTCATGCATCACAATAGCAGCTACAAGCATCTCACGAAACGTATTTTGAGAAAAACTAGATGACTTTAACTTCATATCACTATTTAAAACATTTGACCAACATCTTTGAAAGTAGAACCATAGCAGGCTTTTATGTGTTTCGTATGATTACCCGTACCTTGATTACTATCATATATGATAATATGATTTCATTTGTTGCACTTGCTTGGTACTTTTGTACCTACTGTTTTGTTATGAATTTTGGTGAAGTATTACCACACAACAGATCTTTCTTTTCGTTGTCTCTTTGACCCTGATTTGTTATCATCACTATTGTTTTTATCTTCTACATCCACAGAGTGAACCTCATTATATTCTACCTCCACAGAGTGAATCTCAGACTCCATCTACAACAAATATAGCATATCTATTAAAGTCTAAAACCAAGTTTAATAAGAAGTAATTATCACAGTCATAGTAAATAAATTTGGTGCAACAAAATATAAACTTGTAGTACCAAAAATTAGTGTTTGATGAACTCGTGAAAGGAAAAAGAATTCAATTTGCAAACATATATTCAAATATTCAATACATAGTTGATGAATTCGTGAACCTGTGGCTGAACTGACGAGATTCGATGGGGGAAAACGAACGAGAGTCGATGATTTCAGAGTGGTGAATGGATTGCTCAGAAAGGCATAAAGGCAGCGGGTGAACTTTAGAAGTCAGTGGGGGGAAAAGGAAAACAAACCCTAACCCTATTTTCCTTTAATTTACTGCAGGTGCCCGACCCAAAACTTGAATGACCCAAAAGGCCAAAATTAAATTACACTAAAATTATATTTAAAAGAAAATATTAACAGGTAAACAGGTATTTTACTGTTAAGATACGAAAATTAACAGGTAGATTCGTGTCTAACTGTTTAGGACACGAAACATGATAAGGCCATACACGATACCTGTTAAGATCGTGTAGGTTCGTGTCGTGTATTCGTGTACGTGTCTAAATTGCCAGCCCTAATAATATGACTATAATGTAGTGGTAAGTATTCCACTCTTTGGGGGTGGAGATCTGGGCTCGAAACCTTGCTGTTGGTATTGCAATTACATTCAAACGAACCCAACCCCCCTAGAAAAACCCAAGCCATAACAGAAGAATAAGATGAAGAGAAAGGTCACGGCTTTAGTTGGAACCACAAGACAGAAAATGTAAACTTGCTTTATTGAATTGTTTTTCCATGCATTACAAACAATCCTATCCTAAACATACTAGAATACTTTAAAAACAATCCAAACAAATAATAAAATCAACTTTCCTAATTCCATACCATTTCTAATCCTAATAAACTTGCAAACCAATCATCTTTATCATTTCAAAAACTCATAGCACCCATGCTTATCCTACAAGTAATCGGCCCAACTATCCAAGACACACAAATTCATAATTTTTCAAAACACCCATTTGAATTTTCATATTTGAACATAACGATTAATTTCCAACAATCACCCCCTTAATCGTTGTGTTCACAATTCCCTTCGCAACGAGGTTGACCGATCAACCAATTTGAGCAAGATTGGCTACTTCCTCCTTCTCTTTCTCATTGTCTTTATCTTTGTCTTTCCACTTGCTACACTCGTATTGGAGGTGCCCAAACTCACCACACTCGTAGCACTGGAAAGAACTTCTATCTCTACCTCCGCGACCCCTTCCACGGCCTCTTCCCGAACCATGACCTCATTGATCACTCCTACTCTTGCCATTAGACCAACCTTCTTGGTCTTCCACCTTCTGACTGCTAGTTCCTGCCAAGAGAACCTTACCTTGATCGTTCTCTTCATGCTCACTAAAACCCTTCAATCTTTCCTCAAACGCCTTCATCCTTCCAACTGCATCTTCAAACATCTTGTCTATATCAGAGTATTGTTCAACAGAAGCTATGAATGGTAAGAACTGTTAGGTATTAGATCAGAGGCGGCCTCGCGGAAGCAAACAAACATACACACAATAGACAGAAAATAAAGGACACGAGAGACTTATAGTGGTTCGGTTAAGCGACCTACATACACTGTTGCAACTAGGGTTTATTCTTATTAGGTGCTCAAATATTACAATTACATCATATGTATTTATAAGATAAATAACTTGGAGAATAAGAAAACGTATTTTAGGAAACAAGCCTAAAATAACCCATTAGGGTTAGGGCCGGCTAAAAGCCTCCACAAACCAAACAATCTCCCACTTGGAGGCTTTGTACAGTCCACAAACGCCATCCAAGTAAACCCAGATCCAGTAACTCCATCAATCTTCAAAATCCAAGTCTTCCAAGCCTCCAGTTCCCTTAAACAAGCTAAGACTTCATCCAGTCCCCCTAGTTGCAACCACCCCCTCTCATCAAGTACATGAAGGGACAGTTGAAGCTCCCCTGAGCTCCAACCCAACTGTCATTACTGACTCATCCTCTATCTCAACTGGTTTACACGTTCCACCAGCTTCAAAGATACATCGAGAACCATTAGCACTCCCCAAATTCAACTAACTATTCCTAGGAGAGAATTTTCCTTCAGTCGGACCTTTGTCTTCAAAACCCAACGGTTCTTTGTAATTGTACCCAGAACACGTCCCGTGCTCCCACGGTCACCAAATCCCCTGACTGATTTAAACTTCCGAACACATTCAGCTGACATCCCTGTAGCTCCAGGCTTCATGTTTGCAAAGTGATCCCTCTTAGCATTAGATTCAGCGAACCCGACTTTGCCATGCCTAACCGGGACGGTTACTCCCTCTGCAGATACCTTAACCATGTATAATGACCCCCGTTTCTTTCCACGAGCTATTACCAGGTTTCCATTAATCACTTTCCACATACCACCACCTAACTTTACTTGCAGTCCCTGTTCATCCAACTGACCGACATAAATAAGCTTCGTCTTCAGACCTGGAATAACCCTGACATCCTTCAAGTTCCAAATAGTACCAAATGGAGTAACCATATTAATATCCCCCATGCCTGTTACTTCAAGAATTTCATCATTGGCTAATCGTACCTTCCCAAAATCGCCAACTTTCAGATTCACCATCATCTCCCCACTGTGTATGGCGTGAAATGAAGATCCAAAATCCATAACCCAAGAGTCAGTGGCAGATTCTACACTGCAGTCTGTGCATCATCATAGCGAACAACCACTTTTTTCACATTGTTCACTTCCGTTTTCCTAACTGGACATTGACTCTTAACATGTCCAATTTCATTACAGCTCCAACACTTCACATTCTTCCGAGTTTTAGAAGAACTCCTCCCCCGACTCCCACTGCTCCTATTATTTTCCCTTGACCTGCCAACATGAAACATCTCAGAAGATGGTCCATTACTAGAGCTTTTTCGGCAAGTGTCCTCACCAAGTACACTATCTCGGATCCCTTCAAATGTCATACCACCGGTCCCCGTGGAGCTGGTAACAACTGTCACAAATCCGGACCAGCTATCAGGCAAAGAAGATAGCAGTATAACAACTTGAGTCTCATTATCAAACTTTGTGCCCACAGATGATAACCGGGACATGATCGAGTTAAGATCATTGATGTGACTCGTGACCGAGCTTCCTTCATGCATCCTAGTCATGAGCACTTCCCTCATTAAGAACACCTTATTAACTGCAGATGGCTTTTCATACATATTTGACGGAGCCGCAAACATACCACGAGCCGTGGTTTCTTTCATAATTTTAAATGCAACACTCCTCGTCAATGCCAATGTAATCACCCCTTTAGTTTTCTTTTCCTTGGAATTCCAAACTGCTTCTTCAGCTTTCTCCATTCTAGCTAGTTTTTCCTCCAATACCATATCCAAATCTTTTTGACTTAGCAATGCTTCTATTTGCATTTTCCACCAAGCAAAATCGGTCCCGTTAAACTTTTTAATCTGAACCCTCCCGTCTTCATCCATCACAAACGAGAAACAGATAGAATCAAGAAATAGTGAACAGACACAACAATGGCTCGGGCCTAAAGAATTTGACGGTTGATCTACTGAACACTGTCAAGGACTTGACCCACTGTTCTCGTTCACAAAACCCGGTACCCCAATTGCAGTTGATAACGAACAGCCAACAAAGATTAAACCTTAGCAAAAACCTAAAAAAAAACTAACCGAAGCCAAGAAAACCTCCAAAGAAGCCCTAAACCCCAAAGCACCCGAACCCGACAACTTGTTCTGCAACCCGAGTGTAAACAACAACTTCAAAGGGTCCAAAACCGGAAATCCTAATCACAAAACACCCAAAAACAGTTTCCAAACAACCCCTTTCTGTCCCCCACTTGCGACGGCTCCTAGGGTTCTTGTAACCCTAATCGCAGCAGGAAACCAGCAGAAAAATAGGCTGCGATCAAACCTTTCTGCAATAAAACAACAGCCGCCAATAGGCACTCCAACCAAAAAACGCAAAACGCAACACAACAGCCCCAGAAAACAGCAATCGACAATTCCAAACAACCCTATTCCCTTTCTACGATCCCCAATGTGGAACCATGTGTTTACCGAACCGAGGCTCTGATACCACTTGTTAGGTATTAGATCAGAGGCGGTCCAGTGGAAGCAAACAAACACACACACACAACAGACAGAAAATAAAGGACACGAGAGATTTATAGTGGTTCGGTCAAGTGACCTACATCCACTGTTGCAACTAGGGTTTATTCTTATTAGGTGCTCAAAGATTACAATTACATCATAGGTATTTATAAGATAAATAACTTAGAGAATAAGAAAATGTATTTTAGACAACAAGCCTAAAATAACCCATTAGGGTTAGGGCTGGCTAAAAGCCTCCACAAACCCAACAATAAATTCATCAGAACTAAGTTCAACAACTTCCTCACTATTACACTATCCTTCAAAACAGAACCAGGAGATCTGAACTTAGCCTTTACCCCGGTTAGATTTCTTGCAAACGTGTCTACCGACTCATTCTCTTTCATCTTCATGGCTTCCTATTCAGCCCCCAAAGTTTGCAACCTTGCCTTTTGAACCATCTCTGCTCCTACTCACGTCACTTCCAAAAGACCATAGGCCCTTAAGATCCGCTCTATCAAAATCGACCAAGTAGTGTAGTTTGTTTCGGTAAATTTTGGACACCGGAGTGCAACGCTTCCCTACTCACGTACCTGAACCAATGCTTGGTTTGGATCCACCATTCCTTCTTTGATTCCTTCTTCCTATTTCCTTCTTTCTCCTACTTCTTCAAAACACCAAGAACAAGAGTCCTTGATAGCCTTCTTAACAAGATAACTCTTGTTCTTCCTACTCCTTCTCTCAATAAAAAAAACCGGGGTTCTTGATTGCCTTCTTTAACAAGATAAGATCTTGTTCTCCCACTCCTTCTCTTAATTAAAAATCAGGGTTCTTGATTGTCTACTAAACAAGAAAGTTCTTGTTTTACATACTCATTCAATGAACCAAGAAAACGGGTTCTTGATTGCCTACTTAACAAGGAAAAAATTTCGTTGTTCCTTCTTACTTGCTTCCTTCAAACCTTCATGAAGATCACGTTCTTGCTTCCTTCAAACCTTCTTAACAAGAACAGATCTTGCTCCTTCTACCTTCAAGTTCTCGGCTTAGCAATTCATACCAACTAAGAATCATTCGCTTGCTATCCTCTTTCTTCCTTCTCTCACAGTACCAAGAGCTTAAAGCTCTGATACTTGTTGTTGGTATTGCAATTACATTCAAACGAACCCAATCCCGCTAGAAAAACCCAAGCCGTAACAGAAGAATAAGATGATGAGAAAAGTCACGACTTTAGTTGGAACCACAAGACAGAAAACAGAAACTTCCTTTATATAATTGTTTTTCATACATTACAAGACCAATATTTATAGCTAAAAAAATCCTATCCTAAACATACTAGAATACTTTAAAAACAATTCAAACAAATAATAAAATCAAAATTCCTAATTCCATACTAGTTCTAATCCTAACAAACTTGCAAACCAATCATCCTTGTCCTTCCAAAAAGTCACGACACCCATGCTTATCCTCTAAGTAATTGGCCCAACTATCCAAGACACACACAAATTCCTAATGTTCCAAAACACCCCTTTGAATTTTAATATGTGAACATAACGATTAATTTTCAACAATCACCCCCCTAATCGTTGTGTTCACAATCCCTTCACAACGAGGTCGACCGATCACCAATTTGAGCAAGATTGGCTAATTCCTCATTCTCCTTTTCCTTGCCTTTATCTTTGTCTGTCCACTTGCTACACTCATATTGGATGTGCCCAAACTCGCCACACTAGTAGCACCGGAACGATTTTCTATCTCTACCTCTGCGACCCCTTCCGCGACCTCTTCTAGAACCACGACCTCTTTGATCACTCCTACTCTTGCCATTAGATCAACCTTCTTGGTCTTCCACCTTCTGACTGCTAGTTCCTGCTAAGAGAACCTTACCTTGATCGTTCTCTTCATGCTCACTAAAACCTTTCAATCTTTCCTCAAACACCTTCATCCTTCTAACTGCATCCTCAAACAACATCTTGTCTATATTACAGTATTGTTCAACAGAAGCTATAAATGGTAAGAACTTCCTCGGAGCCGAGTTCAACAACTTCCTCTCTATCACCCTATCATTCAAAACAGTACCAAGAGATCTGAACTTGGCCCTTACCCCATTTAGCTTTCCTGCAAACGTGTCTACCGACTCATTCTCTTTCATTTTCATAGCTTCCAATTCAGCCTCCAAAGTTTGCAATCATGCCTTCTGAACCATATTTGCTGCTAGATGTAGGATTTTGATTACATCGCACGCCTCCTTTTCACTTTGATAATGAGCAACCTGCATTAGAATATCTTTAGACAACGTTTGAAAGATCATTTCCTTAGTAGTACCCACCTTCTTTTCTCCTACTTCTGTTCCTACTGCTTCAACCACCACTTCCCAAAGACCATAGGTCCTTAAGATTTGCTCCATCAAAATCGACCAGGTGGTGTAGTTTGTTTCGGTCAACTTTGGACACTAAAGTGCCATGCTTCCCTGCTCACGTACCTGAACCAATGCTTGGTTTGGATCCGCCTTTCCTTATTTGATTCCTTTTTCCTACTTCCTTCTTTCTCCTACTCCTTCAAAACACCAAGAACTAGAGTCCTTGATATCCTTCTTAACAAGATAAATCTTGTTCTAGCTTCCTACTCATTCTCTCAATAAAAAACCGGGGTTCTTGATTGCCTTCTTTAACAAGATAAGATCTAGTTCTCCTACTGATTCTCTCAATAAAAAACGTGGTTCTTGATTGCCTACTTAACAAGGAAAAAATTTCCTTGTTCCTTCTTACTTGCTTCCTTTAAAACTTCATGAAGATCACGTTCTTGCTTCCTTCAAACCTTCTCAAACCTTCTTAACAAGAATAGATCTTGCTCCTTCTATCTTCAAGTTCTCGGTTTAGCAATTCATACCAACCAAGAATCCTTTGCTTGCTATCCTCCTTCTTCCTTCTCTTACAATACCAAGAGCTTAAAGCTTTGATACCAATTGTTGGTATTGCAATTACATTCAAACGACCCCCTAGAAAAACCCAAGCCGTAACAGAAGAATAAGATGAAGAGAAAAGTCATGACTTTAGTTGGAACTACAAGACAGATAATGTAAACTTGCTTTATTGAATTGTTTTTCCATGCATTACAAGACCCCTATTTATGGCTAAACAATCCTATCCTAAACATACTAGAATGCTTTAAAAATAATCCAAAAAAATTATAAAATCAACCTTCCTAATTCAATACTAAACTACTAATTCTAATCCTAACAAACTTGCAAACCAATCATCCTTATCCTTCCAAAAACTCATATCCAAGAAGTCTTGGACTAAAGAAGAAGAGTTAACACTTGAAGACCTACATGTCTGAGAAACCACATACACAAGAAGAAGAGTATCTGTCATTTTCTGCCCTCTACACTCTCGTTTCAGGTACTGTTGCGGGTGCTTGGTTAATTCCGGCAGTACGTCTGCTCCGACTGTTGTACCTTGGGAGACAGACGGGTTTTACCTGGGTGTCCCGAAATCTGTTTTAAGGGACCTCTGTTGAACAGAAATCCTCAGCCACCATACCTAGTGTTTTTTGTTTGATTCTGATTGTTTTGCTTCTTCTCCTTTTCTGTACTGTATTGTAATTCGAATTATTAATAAAAGATTTCTTTTATTTTATGAATGGTTTTCCTACAAACACCGCTACCATTCTCTTTTGTCCAAGAGTGGACTCATCCCAAGATCGTCCGTCTTGCGGGGCATATTAGAATCCAATCCAATGATTCCATACAAAATAGATAATAGAATTTAGTATATTTAAATGTTGTTTTATAGATAAGATAACAGTTGATTTAGTCTTCCTAAATTGTTGTATCAATCCCTAGTTTTCAGGATTAATCTTGTATTTAATATCTTCCAAGTTATAGAATTATTCAATCAGTTGATTACTCATAGACTAAACATATTAATGTCAAGTTTCATTATGTTAGGAACTTGGTTCAAGAAAGCAGGTCACAAGAACAACTAGCAGACATATTGACCAAGTTCCTGGCTAGATCAGTTTGAGTATTTATGTATAAGATAACTCAAATTTAAAATTATCTCAGTTCTTTGCAAAATCTGAATTACAAGGGGATGTTGAAGATAACTCAAATTTAAAAGTTGTTGCGTTTTTGGATAAGTCTTTATTGAGTCATTATCAAGTCCTTAGAAGTTATCTAGTCTTTAGATAATTAGATAGGTCTTTTATCAAGTCTTTCTGATGAGTTCTCTTTGAATAATGGTAATTAGTATTGGTTTAGGTTTCTTTTTTGTTTCTGAGTTGTCTAAATTATCTCAGTTCTTTACAAATATTGAGTGTGTGCATGTGATTATCTGATACACCAACAACAGATGCATGTAATTGAAGTGAAAAGCGCAACATATCCGCCAACTCAAAGATCAAATATGGAATTACATAAGGGGTAGAAGAACAGGTTTATGATTGTCTACTTGCTATGTGTAACCACCTCTCAGACTCGATCAAATAGGCCAACAATGTTTTATCAAGATTCCAGATCAAGTTTCAGGTAAACTGGAAAGCATCGTTGACAAAGTAAACAACTACCATAGAGAATGGATAGAGAGGGAAAGCGATGAGCAAAGTCCAGTTGGGAAGCATGGATTTGAAACTTGCGAGAAGACCCATTATTATGCAAACGATTACCACAACTAGAATCTCTGCTGAAAAATGCCACGTGAACCCGCGGAAATATATGACTCAGACAAGAACAGAAAACCCCAGAATGTTGTTTAGGAAAACCTTGTGGTATATCTGCATTTCAAGAAAATTGAGCGTGCAAGTAAAATTAGTGGTGGCAAGATGGGCGGGTCTGGTAAGGGATTAAACGGGCTGAAGTGGGTCAGCCCAGAAACACTATCCAAAAACGGGTCTGGCAAGTGGGCTCAGATTAAAACAAGTCTTTTCAAAACGGGTCGAAGTGGGTTATCCCTAACACTTTCTTGTCTTTAATTTGTTTATAAATAGTTGCTCATTAATTGTGGTCAGGAAAAAGTATTAATAAAGTAATAAATTGAATCTCTGAATATAATGTTTAAGGATATCGTATGCGAAAAAATAAGCCCATTTGACATGTTCGCCTTTTAAAGTTGCCCAATTTGACCGGTTTGAGATAAAACACAACCCATTGACATGTAAATATGGTTGGAACCACTTCTGGAAAATAATGAAATCATAATCAAGGAGCGACAAACCTCAGAGAAAGTTAAAGATGTTGTGTGATGTCTCTTCTGACTTGCAGCTCTAATGGCTGCAATTGCTGTTCTAGCGTTCGTAGCCAATGGAACTAAGATGAATAAAACATAAAAGGGCTCTATGTTTACAGATTCTGAAAATTGTCTGACACTTTCCACCAGGGGCTCAGCCAAGAATGTTAGCATTAAGATTCCAACTATCAGTAGTATTATTATTGCTTTAAACATTTCCTCTGCCTTCGCCTTCCGATGGTACCTGTCGGTTTCCTGCACAAAAAGAATGAAGCAGTATCACTTTAACTTTCAACCGTTTGACTAATTTAACCGTTTCCAGTGGGTCGAAATTGTCATCTCTAAATTTTTGTTGTCATCTATTGTTTTAGAAAGAAGCAGTGCTTTTTATCCTAATGTTTCTTACTCGGTTGCTGTCCTGTGACCCCTTTTGTAAGTTACATGAAGCGAGCCGTTTTCCAACTCCAGATCTGAATTCTTTTTTATCTATATTTCTGTTTCCATCAATGTCTAAATGTATCATTATGATATCTGCAATTTCGTCATCTACCAGTATCTCCTCATAGTTGCCTTTCAGTTTAGTTAGTGTAATAGATCCATCTTTGTTGGTATCGATGTAATCAAAGAAACTGGAAAGTGTAACCGGAATTTAGACCCTTCAGATCACATTATTATAAGATATTAATAGCACAGAAGTGGCAATATGGGTGGGTTGGGCACACCAGATACTTTTTATACAGTTTTAAAATCTTTAATAATTAACTAATACGCTATAAACTTAAATCCTTTAAAATAAAACACAACCAAAATTGATCCGTTCAAAGTAGATGAGTCACAGTGGCCACTTCTAACGCATACCAACATAGCCTCACCTTACCTATCTATGGCAGATTCATCTTGTGTTCCATGATACACGACATTAGATCTATCCATTTGTTATTTTCTTCAAGTAACAGTTCCACAACCTTAAATATACAATCCAAAAGTATCATTTACAGATAGCACATACCTCAAACCAGTTTTAACTAGTTTCACTACTAGAAAAAAGTGAGTTTGCTACGAAATATTTCCGACGCAAATTTTCCGTCGCAAATTGCTAATCATTTGCGACAAAATAGTGACAAAAATGAAAACCCTATCCTTTGTCGCAAATGTGTAGCACATTGCGACGCATTTCCGACAAAACCAATAATAATCTTAATAATTATATTAAAAATACCTTTTTAACTAAATTATAATAATTAATATTGATTTTGTCGCAAATGCGTCGCAATTTGCAACACATTTCCGACAAAACCAGTAATAATCTTAATAATTAAAATAAAAATAGTTTTTTAATATATTTATAATAATTAATATTGTTTTTGTCGGAAATGCGTCGCAATTTGCTACACATTTCCGACAAAACCATTAATAATCTTAAAAATAAAAATAAAAATACCTTTTTAATATATTTATAATAATTAATATTGTTTTTGTGGCAAATGCGTCGCAATTTGCGATACAATTCCGACAAAACCATTAATAATCTTAATAATTAAAATAAAAATAGTTTTTTAATATATTTATAATAATTAATATTGTTTTTGTCGGAAATGCGTCGCAATTTGCTACACACTTCCGACAAACCCACTAATAAGATGTTGCTATTTTATTGTTATTATTTTTATTTTTAAAAACTTTTTTTTATTAAATATATAAACATAATTATTTATAGTATTACGATTATTATTATAAACAGAGTGAGATTAAGAATCATATTTATAAAATTTTATAATAATAATAACAATAATTAATATAAAATCAAATATTTAATTTTGCGTCGGAAAAGTGTCGGAAATTTCCGACACAATTCCGACAAAAAGGTTTTTCAATTTTCTTTCAATTAGTAATATCATTAAAAAAGGTGTTTTAAGTTTATTTAAAAAATATTTTAGATATATAAACATAATATATTTATATTATTATGATTATTATTATTTATAAAGTTTTATAATAATAATAATAATAATTAAGAGAGGTGTTTTACTTTTATTGTTATTAATTTTATTTTTAAAAATATTTTTTTGTTTTAAATTTATAAACATAATTATTTATATTATTATGATTATGATTATTATTATTAGTATTAGTATTAGTATTAGTATTATTATTATAAACATAGTGATATTAATAATCATATTTATAAAGTTTTATAATAATAATAATAACAATAATTAATATAAAATCAAATATTTAAGTTTGCGTCGGAAAAGTGTCGGAAATTTCCGACACAATTCCGACAAAAAGGTTTTTTAATTTTCTTTCAATTATTAATATCATTAAAAAGGTGCTTTAATTTTATTTAAAAATTATTTTAGATATATAAACATAATATATTTATATTATTATTATGATTATTATTATTATTTATAAAGTTTTATAATAATAATAATAATTAAGAGAGGTGTTTTACTTTTATTGTTATTAATTTTATTTTTAAAAATATTTTTTTTATTGTAAATTTATAAACATAATTATTTATATTATTATGATTATGATTATTAGTATTAGTATTATTATTATAAACATAGTGATATTAATAATCATATTTATAAAGTTTTATAATAATAATAACAATAATTAATATAAAAGCAAATATTTAATTTTGTGTCGGAAAAGTGTCGGAAATTTCCGACACAATTCCGACAAAAAGGTTTTTCAATTTTCTTTCAATTATTAATATCATTAAAAAAGGTGTTTTAATTTTATTTAAAAATATTTTAGATATATAAACATATATATTTATATTATTATGATTATTATTATTTATAAAGTTTTATAATAATAATAATAATTAAGAGAGGTGTTTTACTTTTATTGTTATTAATTTTATTTTTAAAAATATTTTTTTTATTGTAAATTTATAAACATAATTATTTATATTATTATGATTATGATTATTAGTATTAGTATTATTATTATAAACATAGTGATATTAATAATCATATTTATAAAGTTTTATAATAATAATAACAATAATTAATATAAAAGCAAATATTTAATTTTGCGTCGGAAAAGTGTCGGAAATTTCCGACAAACCATTAATAATTTTAATAATTAAAATAAAGACACGTTTTTAATATAATTGGAATAATTGATATTGTTTTTGTCGCAAATGTGTAGCAATTTGCGACGAATTTCCGACAAAACCATTAATAATCTTAATAATTAAAATAAAAACACATTTTTAATGCATATTTAATATTGTTTTTGTCGCAAATGTGTAGCAACTTGTGACGCATTTCCGACAAAAATAGTAATTATTAAGATTATTAAGTATTTTTAATAATCTTAACAATACACATATCCAATAAAAATACATTTCTAATATATTTATACCGATACTAAATATGATAATTATAATAAAATATTTTTTATTTAATTATTAAGATTATTAACTATTTTTTGTTTAACTTTTTAATAAATATGTAAATTTATGTGTATGAGTGTGTGTGTGTGTGTGTGTGTCTGTATATGTGTATGGGTATGTTTATGTATGTGTGTATGGTTGGGAACGTTGATTATTAATTAGAGTTAGTAATGACCAATTAGAGTCAATGATGATTAGTTAGAGTCAATGTTGGTTAACTTATTACCGTTGATGGTCAGTTATGTAGTTTATTATCAATTGGGGTTAATATGCTAAATTAGAATCATTCATGGTCAATTAGGGGTCATTATGCTCATCGACGGTAAGTTAGGGCCGTTGATGTTCAATTGTAGTTAATAATGATCAAATAGTGTTAGTAATGACCAATTAGAGTCGATGATAATTAGTTAGAGTCAATGATGGTCAACTAGGACATTATTCACCTTGATGGTCAGCTATGTAGTTTATTATCAGTTGGGGCTAATAATGCTAAATTAGAATCATTCATGGCCAATTAGGGGTCATTATGCTCATCGATGGTAAGTTAGGGCCGTTGATTATCAATTAGGGCCAATAATGATCAATTAGAGTCAATCATGGTCAATTAGGGGTCATTATGCTCATCGATGGTAAGTTGGGGTTGTTGATTATCAATTGGGGCCAATAATGAGCAATTATAGTCAATCATGGTCAATTAGGGGTCATTATGTTCATTGATTTGTGAGTTATACCGTTAATGATCAATTTGAGCCAATAATGATCCATCGGAGTCATTGATTCCCAATTAGGGTAAAACACATGTGTATGTGTGTGTGTTTGTATGTATAGGGGTATATGTATATGTATGTATAGGTGTATGTATGTTGTGTGTGTGTATGTTTATGTATATGTATGTATGTGTTTCGGTGTTATACGTATACACCTACAAAATAACTAAAGAGTTTGTGGGTACTGGGTTTTGATGGTGTACATGTACGTACTTATGTGTCTAATATGTATAAGATTATGAGAATAAACGTGTTTCATGTATAACGAAGGTTTACAAAAGATAGAATGAAAAAAAAAATAACGTTTGAACCTCAAAAAACTAAAAACAAAATCACATTGTTGGTAATGCGTAGCAAATGTGTAGCAATTTGCTACACATTTGCGACGAAATATATACTTTTAGGAACTTGCGTAGCAAATGTGTAGCAATTTGCTGCACATTTGTGACAAAAACACATAATATTATTTGTTATTATTATTTTTAATTATTTTTTTATAATAGTTATATTATTATATATATTTTTATGGATGTGTTAATAATATTAATAATAATTGTAATTATAAAGTTTACTACTAATAATAAATATTTAATTTTGTTTTAGTTACTAATGTCTTTAAAAAAGGTTTTTTAATTTTAATATTATTAGTTTTGGTTTGAAAAACAGTCTTTAAATTTGTTATTGTTATTACAGTTTCTTTTTCGACGACGACGACGTCTAATTATTATTAGTAATTGAAATAAATATGATAATAATGTCCAATTATAATATTTGCATCGGAAAAGTGTCGGAATTTTCCGACACAATTCCGACAAACAGGTTTTTTAATTATTTTATAAAAAAAATAAATACTTAACCCTAATTCATCCTCACCTAAAGCTCCTTTCCTATTTTCCTCTCAGCCGCTCCACACCCACAGCATACGCGAAACCGTCATCTTCCCCACCTGAAACTGAACCATCGTCGCATCCAGCCCTCCATCTTCGATCTCTATTCTGTCGTTTCCTTCACCACTGCCATTCGTCGCCATTTCCTTCACCAACGTCACGTTTTTCTTCAGCTATCGCCTACGTTCCTTGTAAGTACTCGTCACCAATTCCTTTGATTTCGGTCAGAATTTGTAGTTCTAACACTTGAATTTTGATTAGTTGTAGATACGAAGATCGATTGGGATGCTTACATGTCAAATGTGCGATTAATTTTAGCTATTTAGGGAGGTTAGGGTTTAGAGATGAACTACTGGAAACATGAGTTCTTAATATCTCTTTAATTCTCACTTCCGTCGCCTCATCTTTCAAATTGAAACCCTCAAATTCTCACTTCCGTTCCAAATTGAAATCCTCAAAACCAAATGGCTTCCTCCGTCTCCTGTCAAAGTAAGTTAATCTCTTTAATTCGATTGATCATCTATAATTCAAAGATTCAATATTAGTACATACATCAATCATAACAGAATTTTTTATTGTATTTATATGCTCATTCACAAATGTGTTCATAGCAGGAAGATACATAAGGCACAACTACATATGATGATGATTCAATGGATCTAGGAATAAATGGTGTACAATTGTACATCTGTTTATATGTTGTAACAACACAATGGTTGTTCATGAACTGTCTAGATTAAGTAAGCTTTCTATTTATTTAGTTTGCACACCAAGTGTTCGATGAATTGTCTGAGAGAAAGATAAATGGGTCTGGGACTGATGTCTGGCCTCAAATGTACATCATTAGACAATGGGTATTTAAAGGAATGCATGCCTCTTATGGAAGATGATGATGATGGAACCTGATGATTCGGATAATACCAATCAACCAAGTGTCGCTAAGCCTCCAGAAATCTTCAGCCCTTGCGTCATTGTATCAGCCAGTCGATGCTGGCTGGCAAGGTAATGGGAACTTTTTATGCTCTAGAATCATTCTCATCTATCTTCTTAAGCATTATGTGCTAATGTTGTCATATATAATGCTTTTACTCAACTGTAGGTACGATGAAAGTATGAAGTTCATTGAGTGTAGCAGGCATTTCAGCACTTACAAATCCCAACTTGCGCGAGAATGTAGTGATGAGGTACAATTTGTACACTAATTATTGTCTTATCTTATATTCGTCAGTTTGAGAAAACACACAAATGATCAAGAGCTATGCTACTGGAAATGGGATGAGGTTATTGATATTAGCAACTGATGATGGGTATGTTGTTATTAGTGTTAGCAGGTCTAATGACGAGGAGTCAGATGACGAGCTTAATGATACCGTAGATTCATCTTCGTATTGCAAGAAAGGGTACAAGATTCCAAGAGTTACGGTTCACTGCCGAAACAAGGTTCTCCCTGTTTCAATGTTTTTTTTTGTTTTCAGTAGAACTATGTTTTCTTATGGTGTACATTTTAATGCCTTATAATGACTTCTGCATGCTTTGGGTTTTTATGCTTTGGATGTTGAATCCTTCTTTGTATATGTGTTTAGTTTCTTTTAATATGTGTATTATATATACTTATGTATGTACATATGTGTTTGTGTAGTACAAGGGTACATTTAGGAAAGATTTGAGTTAACAGTCAAGAATAAAGGCATGGGAGAAAAGTTGTTTATGTTATTAATTATCTTTTTGTTTAGGAGGGGACTTAGATTTTATAATTTAAAGCGGCTCGTTCTGACCCGTGTCCAACTTTGTTAAAACCCGTTCTGACCCAAACCAAAATGACCCCTTTTTTAAACCGACCCGTCCTGACTCGTTACCCCACCCGACCCGACCTCCCGTTTTATAGTGATGTGATGTCTTATACAATCTTTTTATGTTTGTTGCTACTTTTGATATCCTTAGTATGATATTTGATTAGGAGGATATCAATTAAGGATTAGACGGTTGAGCTGCTTTGCTCATATAACCTTTGCCCTAGGCATGATCCAATGCCAGGTTATAGGTCCAAGTAGGCCCGAATTTCTGGTCTTAAAGGCCCAGTCCCTTAAGCCCGATACCAGAAGTTATATTTTCCACATAATGTAGATGTAATTTTCTGATATTTGTGTACTGTTTAATGTAAATGGCAGGATGGTATATGCGTTTTCAAGAGATGGAGCAATGCCATTTTCATCAGTATGACATAAAGTGAACCAGGAGGTCCCTTTATACGCTACTTGGCTCTCAGCTTTCATAGCATTTTGCATGACCCTTATGGTATGTCATCACCACGTTGGATAAAAGCTATCGATAATTTTTGCACAAATTTATATCTAAAAACCTCAATCTTGCATAACAAATTTAATGAAATCTTTTTGCAATCTCTGGGGAGTATACTGGCAATTCAGGCCATGACATCAATAGCAGTGATCGGTTTGTACATAGCCTATGCATTACCAATATTCTTCGGTCGTCGATCAGGTTTGAGAAAGGGGCTTCCGTGTGTTTCTAATGATCTAACCTACTTCCTTTAATGCTTACAGAGTGAGTATCCTTGACTGGTTGTTGATGACTTTCTGCCACTACCATTGAAAGGGGAAACTGGCAAGGATGGATGGTAATTATATATTACATGTCAAAACGGGTCAGGTGGACCTGCAAGCACTTTTTGTATTTTCCTTTCCTAATCTTTATAATAATTTCAAATATAATTACAAAACTATATTGCTTTTATGGTAATCCAATTTTTGAAATAGGATACTATCAAGAGGCTTTATGCACTGTGAATGTTTTGGGTGACTTTGACCCGTTGAATCCTTTCATTTTCACTACTTTTATTAAGTTTATACAGGCCCATTTGAGGAAAAGTATAACCCATATCAAACGTTTATCAATAAATGGGTTTGACTTGCCACATCTAGGTCACATGGTCAAACTGAACTTATCCCATGGCTGTCATTGTTACAAAAGGATAACAAATGGATTTGTTTTATAAAATTTTCAATTATTGTAGACTTGTAGTGATTCAAAATTCAGTATTTGAGTTTTAGTCCTGGTACATACATGAGAACCCACATATATATGTTTTTACATATTGTATTTTCTATTTTACTGGTATGTTGTAATCCATGAAAGTTTGCTTTTTTTAAAACAAAAATAAAAGTGTTACTCATTTCACTTTTCTCTATTGATTCACAGATACAAAGGAACAAATGCATGATAATCTTCAAGAGGATCACACGGTTTGCCTTTAGTGTTAGTAGTTACTGCCAATTTTACATTAGTTTGACTGCCAAATTTATTGTTCAAGAAAGACTTTGACTATTTGACAATTGTTTACAAACACCCTTAAGTAATGACAAAATTAGTTGACCCAGGGGAGCTAAATCAATATCACTAATCACTTATGTCATAATGATGGTTTAATTTGTTTGCTTTTGTCTTTCTGTTTTAATTGGTTTTCTGTTAGTCTCGAGATGAAAGAAGCTCAACTCAAAAGTCAAAATTGATGAAGATTCAGAGTTGTGCAAAAAAGGATTATGATGGTATGTCAATTCATTATGATAGAAACTATGTATTCTTACTGTGTTAAAAGAAGACATTATATTACTTTTGTGGGTCTCATTTGTTTGATAATTGGAACACATAATGAATTGGGTAATTTTTCTGTAAAACCAAGGTGTTATGGAATATAATCTGGTTGACTTTCAAGAGTCAAACATGTATCTTTTGGATCATAACCAGCATATGTATTACATAAATCCACAATCTAAAGTATCATAATTTCTTATAAAAATAACTAAATCAAGATCAACACTCTTTTAGAGTACTTGAAAACACATTATTTTAACTTTGCAGTCAAACCCAAGAAGGGCGATGCTATACTATTTTTCAATCTTCATCCTGATGCCATAAATGATCCTATTTTTAGTATCAGTCAAAATGGGCCAGGTTGGGTTGAGCGACACATACTTTTTGCCCAATTTTACATAAATAACTAATGCGCAAATAATGATTACAAAATGAACATCACTAAAGTAATAGTCAAAATCTTTTTTTAAAGTCGAGTTGGGTTATATGCAGTTAGCCAGTTAATAATAGACAGACTTCGGGTGACTTCTAAGTTCCAACCTCTTTGAACCGTTCCCTTTTTAGATAATATTTATTTGACATGTTTAGATAAAATACACCCAAAGGCTTAAAGTTTGGATTAAAGGATGATACTATATTGGCGGCCTCTAACTTGGGTTGATGGATTCCTTCAACAATTTTGCATAGATTGTGGCCTACTTTCATTAACCAAAAGTATTGTATTTATGTGAAGCAATAGCTGTAAAAAAACATTTTATGACCCTTGATTCTTGTATATTATTTCTGTTTGAAGGGATTTAATTAGTTTATTTGACCTGTTTAATTATAATGTATAAATGTTCATATGTTTTTTTGGCATATAGGCATATACAATAGATTAAGGAGTAACACTTGGTAGCATGTTGAAATAGCTTGGATGACTTGACCAGGACATGGGTGGCAAAATGGGCAAGTAGGGCAACAAATCAAAATTGACGACATGTTGAAATAGTTTGGGCCCGTCAGAATATACAATTTTTTTTTGGCTTTCTTTTTTAAATTTGTAAACAAATAATGTTTTGGTTTACAATGCAAAGAAAAAATATTTATGTTATCATGACATTAAAATATCCGGCCACCGGACGGGTATAAAACTAGTTGCTAATTGTAGGCAGATTCTCCATGGACTTTATTTGTAAGATCATTGCAAAACAGCTACTAATCAGATCATACCTGGCTCTGGTTTTTCAGGGTCTTGTAATGATTTTGAAGGTGGCAACAATTCAAGTTTGAAATAATCGAATGATTAAAAAATATTGCCTTTAGCTGCTGCTGTTGCCTTGAGAGGATATATTCTGCTGCTGCTGCCTTGATTTTGGTTAGAATGTATAAAGATTTTGTTGATTTAATGCGTTCTAATTCATGTTAGATGATATCTAATATTGATAGTTGTTTTTGCATATTGTATTTGGTTGGTAATTAGTCGGTTTATTTGTTAACGGTACTTGCATTTTTTTGGCCATTGTTGACAGGTGGTAACAGGTCCGGCTAGAAAAATACAAGAGGAAATCGATAGGTAATAAGCTCTTTAACTCATTTAATTATATTTGTGCTTTGTTTATGAATGTATCTTTAGATTTAGTTAAACATGGAATGCTCGTATTATGTTTGATAGTTTCTGTCTCTTCTGATTTGTTGAAATGTTTTGATTCTTCAATTTTTCTCCTCGTCCAACGCTTCAATTAAGTATGATAGGAAGATTTGCACAAACTAAAAACCACGCTAGTGATTAAAACTAGAGGGCTTTTTTGGTTAACTAAAATCAATTAAGTATGATAGGAAGATTTGCACAATTAAGTATGATAAGAAGATTTATTTGGGGACATGTGATGCAAGTAAGTAATTACAAATTGATTTCAGTTTATACAAATACATAGTAGCATGCTTCTTCTGTCTCCACGTAGAAATAAGGTACCAAAATGTGCAGCTTTAAACTCAAACTTAAATCAAATTGTACTAATTTTAAGTTAACTAAATTTTATAATATTTGATCATTTTGACCCGTTTGACTTATTTAAGGTCACCCAAATTAATCCATTGAAAATTTGAGGTGATCCAGATTGACCCGTTGACTAATTTAAGGTGACCCAAGTTAACCCATTGATTAATTATGTGTTGTTTGTTTACTAGTTATTATATATGTTTTAACAAACTTTTAGATTCAACATTTGGAGACTCGGTTTGAATCTGAAAAACAAACAATGGAGTCTCGGTTTGAATCTGAAAAACAAACAATGGAGTCTCGATTTGAAGCTGAAAAACAAACAATGGTGGCTCTAGTTGCAAGTGAAAGAGAAGAAAGGGAGAAGTCACAACGACAAATGCAGGAAGGTTTTAAAAAAGAAATGGAAGAGTTTATGAAAAACTTTCGTTATCCCCTGTAGTTAGTAGTAGCTTTTGAGATATTATATTAGACATATATGTTATTTGTAATGTATTGTAATGTATATTAGACATATATGTTAATTGTAATGTATTATATTAGTAGTAACTAAACTGTGGTTATTGTAATGTATACGTTTGAAACGACTATTGTATTTGTATTTGTTTTGTAAAACAGGTTTTTGATTTTGATTTATTTCTGCATTTTTGTAGCTGAAAAAATCTGGATTTTATTTGTTTTTCGAAAAAGTTTTTATTTCAAAAAAAATAATTCTGTCGGAAAAGTGTCGGAATTTTTGACACATTTGCGACGAAAACGTTATTAAATATATATTAAATTATTTAATTTTATTAAAAAAAACCGTCGGAAATGTGTCGGAAGTTCCGACATAATTGCGACAAACAGTTTATTTAATTTTCTGCTACATTACACAAATAAATAAATAGATTTACTAAAAACAATTCCGTCGGAAATGTGTCGGAAACTACCGACACATTTGCGACAAAACGAATTATTTAATTTTTATATAATTATATAAAAAAAATAAATAATCAAAATTAAAAAATAAAATCCGTCGGAAATGTGTCGGAAACTACCGACACATTTGCGACAAAACGAATTATTTAATTTTTATATAATTATATAAAAAAAATAAATAATCAAAATTAAAAAATAAAATCCGTCGGAAATGTGTCGGACATTTCCAACACTTTTGCGACAAAAGGAATTATTTAATTTTTTGTATACGTGTATGAAAAAATAAATAATAATTAAAAATTAAAATTAAAAAATACATTCCGTCGGAAATGGGTCGGAAATTTCCGACACATTTGCGACAAATATTTCATTTAAATCTTATTATTAAAAAATAAAAACATTAGATAATTATGTTAATAATTCTAAGCATAATAAGTATTCTAATAATTATAATTAGAAATTGTGTCGGAAATTCGTCGGAAATTCTGACACAAGATTGTTGTCGCAATTGTGTCAGATTTTTTGTCGCAAATTATTTCCGACGAGGGTTTTTCTGACCGAAGGATTTTGTCGCAATTTTGTCGGAAATAGGTGTTTCCGACAAAAAATTGCATCGGAAATGCGATTTTTTCTAGTAGTGTTTTATACCCGTCCCAGTCCGGATTTCCAAAATTAATAAAATCAGAAGTTAACAAAATCTTTAACAGAAAAAAACATACTGTCAAAACGTCGGCAATGCATACTGGCATAACTTTTTGGTTGGATGCAATGGACATGCGTCAGCAATGCATACTAGCAAAACGTTCCGTTGATAGAAGGAACACCATTGTTTACAAACAGACTTCGAACGACCTACAGACTTTGCGGGAAGTCTTGGTAATATATGAGACATTGTAATGCCAGTTCCAAGCTCTGGTATAACGGTGTTAAAGTGTCCGTAAGACCCCGACCTCATGGATTTATTCAACAAATAAAATAACATTACTCATATTAATCATAAAATAATACCCGGTACAAATAAGAAATAACTCTGATTGTAATAAAAAAACAGTCATAAATAATAATAACAATATGTAGCTTTTATAATTAATCATACTATAAATTAAATTAATATAAGTTTTATTTCTAGAATTAATATAAAATGGTTTACTATTTGCAGACGGGTATATTTGGAATGATTGTATATGTTTAAGGGCCTTAAGTGTAAAATAGCAAAAAAATATCTATGGATCTCAAAACACTATTATATTGCATTACGGATCTCAAAAAGTATTATGTTGCATTTGATTTCTTCCAGAGACTTCGACAGTCTCTCTCTCATTCTTGATCAACCTTGTACAGTCTCTCTCATTCTTCATCATCATGAAACTTGATTTTTTTCTTTTGTAGATTTGGTTACGATCGTTAGGAGGTTCTGTAACGCTGGCGGATTCGTCAACGTCGTCAGCTGCGACCACCGCTGTTACGGATTCTCCGGTATGTGATGTCCGTACGGTTCAACGACAGCGGACGCGGATGTACTCGAATCTCCGGGGAGCGTTGTCGTTTGACAATATGGATGTGTACGAGTTTCCGGAGTCGGATGATGCGGTGAGGAGGTCTCGCTGGATGTGGAGGCTGATATCGGATCTGGTAGGTTGCCGGTGAGTTGTCTGTAGGAGGTGCTAAGAAGGTTGTCGCCGCCGACGAAGGTGTGCAAAGGATGACGAGATGTTAGTAAGCGGCTTTGGAAGCTGTTGAATAGCTCCGATAAAGATGGTATTATAAAAACTCAAATGCAGTTATGGAGTAAACTGCAAATCAGTTGAAAAGGTCTATCCGTGTGGCAAGAGGTTCAATCTGTGTGTAAATTCATGCAAAATTGTTAACTGCCAAAATTTTGGAGTTTAAACGGTGGAGATTGTTTTAAGCTGACGGTTACTGGCGGTTATTGGGACTTTATAGGGCCACGATTTCATTTAAAATAACACAGACCACGGTTAACTCACCGTGGTCTATTATTTATATAATTTAAGTCCATTAAGAAACTGATACTAGTTTATTATGTGACACTGACATGATGGTATTCCGTTCCCATTTTATCCAACGAATATGGATCATCCATTAACTTTCTCGTGCCATCAAGCCATTCTTCAAACATTTTATAAAATTCTCCCTTGTTCATTGTATTTTCTTTGTTAGTCTTTGGATTTATCAACGTATTCTCCGTTCTTTTTGTCTAATCATCGTATGTTTTTCCTTGTCGAGCATAAGTGCCTACTATACATGCATTTCGACTTTTTGTTTGACTTTTGCATATTCCAGTCTCCTTTTCCATGTCCGTGCATCATAACGCTGCAAAAAAGTTTCCCAAAATGGACACGTGACCGGTGTGTTAGGTGTTGTAGAAATATTCAGTTTCAAGAAAGTCACAGTTCATAGTAGTGAACACGTGACGTCTTTTCGAACTGTAACACCAATATCCTTGTTGATTGACTCCATAACTCACAAATACATATTTTTTAGCACATGGATCAAGTTTGGAATGTTCTGTCTTGGGTATGTGAACAAAAACAGAACAACCAAAGACTCGAGGCTCGATGGTAAGAGTAGAAGGGGGTTTGTGGACTTTAGACAGTACTTGAAGGGGGGTTTTGAGATCAAGAACGTTAGTTGGGAGATGATTTATAAGATAGGTTGCTGTGACAAGAGCTTCAGGCCAAAAAGATTTCGGAACTTGGGACTCAATCACGAGGGCACGATTTGTTTCTAAAAGAATGCGGGTTTTCCTCTCGGACACACCGTTTTGTTCGGGTGTATGAGGACACGAGGTTTGATGAATTATCCCCCTTTCTTGACAAAACTGTTTCATGGAGGTGTTCACAAATTCTCTTTCATTATCAAATCTTAGAATTTGTATATCCTTTTTGAATTGAGTTTTAATCATGGTATAAAACATGGTTAATTTTTCAAACACTTTAGATTTATTGGTCAAGAGATATGTCCAAGTCATGCATGTACAGTCATCAATAAACAACAAGAAATATCGAAAGTTTTGCCCCCTACAGTTTTTGCCGGTCCCCACACATCCGAATGAATTAATCAGTGTTGTAAAAATCGGGATTAATCGGTAATTGGTGGATTACCTTGTAAATTTGGGCTAGTCGGACCATTAATCGGTAATCGGGATTAATCTGCCTAATCGGACCTAGTCGGGATTAATTGGCCCTAGTCGGACCTAATCGGGATTAATCGAACCAAATTGAAATGTGGGTTTTAAACAGATTTAAGCCCAAATAACGACCCGATCCATGGATCCATGGGTTTTTATTTAACCTAATCGCAAAACTGATGGCCGTTCTCCACCTTCGACCTGTTCTCGCTGCTGCTTTAACCTAATCGCTACCATCTGTGCTAATACTGACAAAACGATGATTAATTTTGAAGTATTTAATATTAGAAGTATTTGATTTTTGAAGTATTTGAACTATTTTATCTTTGAAGTATTTAAACTATTTGATCTTTGAAGTATTTAAGATTTGGAACTAATATAATAATATGTTAATGTTTGTATTTGTGTGTATATATATATATATAAGTTTGAAAAACTACTTATAAATTCCAATCCGATTAATCCCGATTAATCCCTAGTCGGTACTCCACCGCCCGACTAGCGCCTAACGATTTTTACAACACTGGAATTAATGAAAAAGAAAAGAGATTTCGGACAGAAGAGTTTTCGAACAAGTAGATTTCGGCCGGATCGTTTTGTTACATCTAGAAGTTAACGTGTGTTGTTTATGACCGCTCGAACAGATCGCCTAGCACCCTGTTGAGCCTTACACTTAGGAGGAGTTAACAAAGAAAGACTAGATGAGTTCTAATCCCCTTTTTGCCTGCTTTAGGGGTGGTGTGCATACTTAGTGAAATGTGTTTATTACATATTATATATTTATATTTATGCCAAACGTTTATTATATTTTTATATACATAAACAAAGGCATAATACATGCGTTAAGTTATGTTTCAGTAAAGCAAAGATATTTTATTGCAAGCGTTTACTATATTTTTTTTGTACGTAAACAAAGGCATATTATATGTTAAGTTTTGAACAGTTTAAAGAAAGTTTTATGAAAATAAAGTGAACAGTTTTCCTACGGGAATGTGCGCCAGCTTGTTAAGGTCATTCAGGGACAGATGTTACGTGTACAAGATGTCAGTTATGTGTTATGCCCATTAGTAAGAACCGTTGTGGTTTGTTAACGGTTGTACAACTGGGATGGGTGACGACGGTTGGTTGGGAGGCCCACGCAACCTCCCCGTAGCATTAAGCGGTATTGTCGGTTCATGGCCGTTGGCCATGGTGGCATTGACCAGGTACTTGTCGGTTCATGGTCGTTGACCATGAGGGCAGTACAAGTACTCGTCGGTTCATCGTCGTTGATCATGGGGGCGGTACAGTAGTGACAAGAGAATTGACGGTTAAGTAGTACTTGTCGGTTCATGGTCGTTGGCCATGGGGGCAGTACAGTGTAAATGAATTGACGGTTAAGCAGTACTTGTCGGTTCATGGTCGTTGGCCATGGGGGCAGTACAATGTAAATGAATTGACGGTTATCGCATGTTTTTAAACTGTTTTGAAAAGTAAAGTATGAAAAGTTTTGCCTTAACGGTAGTATGTATGTATTAATAAATATTTGATATAATTGATTATGGTAAACGTTAGAACTCACTCAGCGTTGCTGATTTTTAGTATACATAACAGTTAAGTATATGTAGCTGTTGATGGATGTGGATGCTTGGCTTGGGGAGAAGAGTTACCCGAAGACCATAGTCTGGCATCCCGTTTATGTTTAAGTTTTTTTTATTTCAAGACAAGTTTTAGTTTGTATTGGGCAAGTTATGTTTAGACATGTCATGCTTCCGCTGTTATGATAACGTTTTAATAGTTTCCAATGCAATGTGTTGAATGCCTCATGTTTATGTGCTACGTGTTGATGCGTAAATTCAATAAGTGAGGTCTCACGGGTTTGGGGCCTTATAGACTCGTGATCTCAATCCAATATCACCCATTGGGACTCCAATATTCAACCCCAATGGGAGCTCAAGACTTCCCAACGGTGCTAACCTCTATAGTTTGAAAACAAATCACATACATATAACACACAACACCCAACACATACAATAATCACCTAACACCCGGCACATATATTAAACTCCAAATACCCAACATAAAATATCTCCAAACACCCGACACATATATTAAACACCAAACTCCCAACATACAATAATCACCGAACACCCAAACACATAAACATTCTATCGATCATACCATTCATGTGTAAGTATTAAGTTTACCAACTACTAAGTAACTGTGAAAACACTTACCTTTATCTTTAGATTTCCCCGGTTGTTCTTCTACCTTAGTAACTCGAGCACCTAAACAATTGCACTCAAGTTTAATAATTTATTGATCCCATCATATCTACTAATTTGGATTCATAACACCTATAACCTAATGGTTATAACAACCTACTTATATTGGTTAATTCAACCTTAACCAAACCCCAAAGTCCCTTAGACACCAATTTAAAATCACCATTCAACCCAAATAACCTATTTAACCAGCTAAGGTTTATTTCCCTATTCACTCAAATCACTAATTTCTTATCTCACCCAATTGTTTTTAAATTTCAATTGATTTTGAGTCTATAAACAACATAAACACTTTACAATCCTAAACATACCACTTTAACATCCAATTATCAAAAAACCCCCAATTTCTACCAAGAACCCTAATTTTCAAAACCCAAATTAGATGTTAAAACCATGTAATTCTTGATTCTCCAACATCAATAATACTAAATTAAGACTTATAATCGATATTTAAACCCAATCATTCCACCAATTGGCCCATTTAGGGTTTTCTACCAAAACCCATCAAAACTCCATTAAATGGAGATATAGGTGGTGATTTTGGCTTCTTCCTCTTTCTCCCTACTCATTCATAACAAGACCACACATGTATGTGTGTGTGACCCGTCCCCTATTAAGCAAATCAGATTTATGAATTTTACAAATATGCCTCTGCACTCCCAAACTTGACTCTTTTTCCATAAAGTTTAAGTTTACATAATTCAACCTTAACCCTCAACTTTATTAGAGAAAAAACCTTCTTTTTCTTATAGTACTTTGAAAAAAGTTGTTTGTAATATATATATCTAACTAAAACAGAAATCTTTCATTAACATTTTATCATGTACAAAAATATCTTGCTTTTTATTAAGTTACTGTTTAGTTCACAAACGACTAACTGATTCACACAATCTTACTATATAATACGGGCGGAGCGATTGATGATTTATGTTGAAATATTGTCGAGCCGACTACATTTGTATTCAAGAAAAAATTGGTCGCCTGCATTTTAAGAAAAAAAAATGGTTGCCTGTGTTTACAATAAGGGCGAGTCCGTTCGTATTCTTCGACAACATTTTTTATTTAAAAAAATAAAATATGAGCGGCTGACCGTGACATTGAGGTAGAAAAAGCGATGCCGCCAATGACATGAAGGACACAAACACCAATGGATGAAGAAAGAAAAGGGCGTCGACACCCATGTTTTACGTGTGACTTAAAATTATCGTTTTTAAAGAAGGGGCAGCCGACCACATTATACGGGCAAAGACACTTGTGTTGGAGGGGACATTTTCTAACACTGAAAAGTCAAAGGGACATTTTGATCATTAACATTTTATCATGTACAAAAATATCTTGCTTTTTGTTAAGTTTCTATTTAGTTCACAAACGACTAACTGATTCACACAATCTTACTATATAATACGGGCGGAGCGATTGTTGATTTATGTTGAAATATTGTCGAGCCTACTACATTTGTATTCAAGAAAAATTTGGCCGCCTGCATTTTAAGAAAAAATTGGTTGCCTGTGTTTACAATAAGGCCGAGTCCGTTCGTATTCTTCGACAACCTATTTTATTTAAAAAAATAAAATATGAGCGACCGACCATGACATTGAGGTAATACAAGCGATGCCGCCCATGACATGAAGGACACAAACACCAATGGATGAAGAAAGAAAATGGCGTCGACACCCATGTTTTATGTGTGACCTGAAATTACCGTTTTTAAAGAAGGGGCAGCCGACCACATTATACGGGCGTAGACATTTGTGTTGGAAGGGACATTTTCTGACACTGAAAAGTCAAAGGGACATTTTGATCATTAACATTTTATCATATACAAAAATATCTTACTTTTTGTTAAGTTACTATTTAGTTCACAAACGACTAACTAATTCACACAATCTTACTATATAATACGGGCGGAGCGATTGTTGATTTATGTTGAAATATTGTCGAGCCTACTAAATTTGTATTCAAGAAAAATTTAGCCGCCTGCATTTTAAGAAAAAATTGGTTGCCTGTGTTTACAATAAGGCCAAGTCCGTTCGTATTCTTCGACAACCTTTTTTATTTAAAAAAATAAAACATGAGAGGCCGACCGTGACATTGAGGTAATACAAGCGATGCCGCCCATGACACAAAGGACACAAACACCGATGAATGAAGAAAGAAAAGGGCGTCGACACCCATGTTTTACGTGTGACCTGAAATTACTGTTTTTAAAGAAGGTGCAACCGACCACATTATACGGGCAGAGACATTTGTGTTGGAGGGGACATTTTCTGACACTGAAAAGTCAAAGGGACATTTTGAGGAATTTAACGAATAAAAGGGACATTCTAAATGCATACTGTAAGACACGATTTATTGTGTGACTCTTATAATCATTTATCTTATTATTAAATGATCAAATGTTTTATTTATTTATTTATTAACCTATGACTAGTAATTAGTTGACGGGCCTAATTACTTTTAATGGGCCATTAATAGGTTTCCCCTTGGGTGTACATATAAATAAAGAGATAATTAGAGGGAATTGACTAATGAATCATTCAATACTATCACCACTAAATTTGTCCCTCTCTCTCTGAACCGTGAGCTTACTTCTTACGCTAAGGCATCTTAACCGTACACCCTAAACGGGAACCCGATCCAGATCAGAGATCATGAAGTCTTCCCTATCATCGGTGAACTCAGCAGGTATGATTTACTTTATTGTTTTCCCTTATCATGTTCAAGAACTGATCAACATGTGATATCAGAGCATAAGTTAATTAATCAGTTCTTGTTTCTTTCCCTAAAATGGAATTAAAATCGGAGAATATTATTTCTGTTAAAACCTGATGAAAATCGTTTTCTTTTAGTTCACGGTTTTCTGTTTTTTTGTAAATATATCACGATTTTGATCTCCTAAACCCGAGATCCTTAGTATTTTCGAAATCTATTAAAGAATTATGTTTCAAGATTTTGATTCCAGGTTTTTATCTGATATTATTGAAGAACAATTTATCTGATGTTCATAAGCTGTTCTTCGTGTTCATCATTATTTTCGATGAAATCCCCCTAATTTGGGATGAATAATGTTTTTGATTGTGTTTTTCCTAAAATCTTGTAACTTTATCTCCAAGATTTCGAATTAAAATATTATTTTATTATTTTAATTAAAGAAACTTGGATATACTTAACAACTTAAAATATTTTTGAAATTTAAAACACAATCCAATCCCTTAAATATCGCACTGCCTTATCAGGTTCATTATTCACGGTTTTAGACTCTCACGGGTGAGATTCATGGGTTTGTGTTTACGGGTTATGTTTCACGGTTTAGACATCATTTTTTACCTCACGGTGTATGATTCATGCTATCACAGTTCACGGTGTTCAAGTTCACGGGTAAGGTTAACGTTTTAAGTTCATGGGTTGTTTTAAAGTTCACAGTTTGTGATTATGAGCCGTGAACTCTTATGAGCCGTGAACTCTTGATGAACCGTGAACCCTTACCTGATCCGTGAACCCTTAATGAGCCATGAACTTTCACCTGAGCCGTGAACCCTTATGAGCCGTGAACCCTTATGAGCCGTGAACCCTTATGGAGCTGTGAACCCTTATGGAACCATGAACCCAGCCTTAAATGTGCCTAAAATTTTCCCCGCGGGGGCGCGCTGCCCCCCCTAACCGTGAACTCTTATGGAGCCGTGAACCCTTATCGATCCTCGCTAACAGGGGGTTTTGCTATTAATGAATGCTTTAGTTTTAGTTTTGTTAAACCTTAAAATTAAATGTTTTCAAAACCTTTAAAACTTACTTGAATAACACCTAAATCTTCACTTCTGCCCAAAGGTGATGTGATGCATGTGTAAACTTATTCAAGCTTAATTAAGCATTATAACTTAGTGCATGCCATGATATTAAAACATGATTAACTTAAATAACACCTAAAGTTTCACTTCTGCCCAAAGGCGATGTGTCATGCTCGTAAAGTTATTTAAGTCTAATTAAGCACTAGTTCGCCTGAAATACATGAATGTTTCTACTTCTGCCCAAAGGTGATGTATTACATTTGTGTTCCACGAACCTTATTATGTGCATTCTAAACAAATGTTTCACTTCTGCCCAAAGGTGATGTGTTACATTGTTACTGCACATACTCACTATTAAATTTTTCCTAATACTAAACAAATGTGTTCTGCCCAAAGGTGATGTGTTACATTGTTTAAGTAGAACCTGATTAATCTATTAGTTTGGTGTTATAATAGATTTTATCACATCTTCATAATATAATTGTTCTTAAGTAGAACCTTATTTAATTTATTATTTCTGCCTGCCTTAGATTATTAGCCCATAGATCACTCTAAGTTCTTCTTTAGCTATTTGTACCTTATTTTCACTCTAGTTTCTAAGATGAGTTTTGCTTAATTTAGGGTTTCTATAAATATTTGCTCTTATTGAGTCTTGATTATCTCTTAAGGCATGACACTTACGCTGCTCTTTCTGATAAAAGAACCACAGAAGAAAACTAGAGCATAAGAAATAGGATAAGTCAAACACAGTATCTCTTATGGTAATCAATAACTCCTTTCATGATTGCTATCAGGGGAGCTACTCCAGATTCTGAATTTACTAAGACTAATCTATTCTCTATGGAAATGGAAGAATCAAAATAATTCCTAAGATGCATGCAAACATTCTAATTCTAAATAAAAGGTTAAGTTGCATACGTGAACACATCATAATATACATTGACACGACCCATAAAGTAAGGGTTTATACATGGAAATCAGTGAATTTTTTCAGTGTGTACATAATAATTTTCACACTAGTACGATTAGTTGTCTTAAAATCAAATATAACACTCAGAAGTACCAAAGAAAAATGAGTGTATTGATAGCAACATACGTAGAAGAAATGGAACGCCTAAAACTGGAAAACCGGATGTTATTCACCTCACTACTACTAAACCTAAAAAGAGGAAGAAAATTTACTATAGAGAGGATAACTCTAAGGTCTAGAAACAAAATACAAGTACTACTTCCAGCTCTAACTTCCTCAAGGAGGAGTCTCACTGCAAAACTATGTCATTATATTAGGCATAAGCAATGAGACCATCCATAAGCCAAGGGACTAGCTGGCTAAGATAAGGTAGTTACTAATTAATGATTTTTGAGTCCGCTAATATTAATATTCCTATCAACACATGATGCGTTGGGTCTAGTTCTATACGTCTCCTTACCAGAATTCAACTAATAATTAAGATGAGAAGTTAGTGGTGGATTTAAATGTTGAGGCTACATAGAACCATGAAATAATTGATCTTTGTATTAAGCTTTATGATGCCTTACATATTCTAGAGAATACTCGAAATTTAGTATCAATAATAAATCTACACTTTGACAATTATGAGGTTTGCATGGCCAAAACAAAGTCATCATTAACTTAAACTCTCATATTATTGGTTATCATTATTTGGATAGAAACCTTTATGACATAGAACTAGCCGGTACAATAAACTTTCACAAATTTTGTTATCATGAAAATAAAAATTTAACAAAAGATAAATGATACCTATGCACTTCATCCATTAAGACCAAATTTTATGAGAAATCATGAACATGTCAATGCAGGATGAATTGTTACCAAGTCTCAATCTCAGTGACTTTAAATCATGTGTTAAACGCCCTAAATATTAAATGGATAAGGGAATAAATGAGGGTCCACTAGATGTTATCCCAAATGGAATATTTGGACATAATTCATTTATCATTTAGAAGAATATTTACTTGTATTCAATCTGTTTCCTACGACCAAAAGCTTTAAAGATATCAATTCATATATAATTAATAGAATTCCTTCTAAATGTGTCTATAAAATTTCTTATGAAATTTTGGACGATAAGGAAATCAAGTATAAAATATATGAAAGGTTCCCACGTCACGCACATCATTGAAACTTGTCATGTGTAATTCCTAGAGACCTCAAAGATCAGTGGGAGCACCAAGTGTCCTAATTATAGCTTGCGAAAGTTGCAAGAGGTGGGGGAGTGACAAATTGGTCTTACCTCAAACTACACCTCTTGTACACGACACTGCTCCATAACAACTTGTCTCCTTAGAATTAATGCTACTCTTAACAAATTCTCATAGATACTAATATGTGGGCAAACTTAGATTCCTCACCATAACTAAATAAGTAATCCTCAACAAAAGAAACTAACATAAACGTCATTAAGTTGTTTCTCTATTAGAATCTATTGGTTTTCAAATGTTAGATACATTGTTGAACTTAAGCTTGCTGAATTACTTATAATTTCTAAGCTAAGTGGGAGTAGTAAAAGTCCTTATCATGACTTGCAAGGAGTACAAGAGTCGAGGGGAGAGACTCGTTAAATTTAACTCCGAATTTAACTCCGATTACACCTCTTGTACACCATAATGCATCAACTCCTACACACTTAGAAACTAATGTTGCTCCTAATATACCTGAAAATGAAAGTACCTAACCAAGAGCTAATATATAAACTTGAAACTCCTAATAAACCCAATAATCAACTTAGGAGGTCATCTAGGTCTAAAAGGCCTACTAACTTTGATGATTATGTATCCCACCTGACTGAATTTAAAATGGATGTTGGAAAGTTTACCAATCATACTTCTTCTAATTAAGCCATTGGCATCAATTAATCTTCTAAATGGAATAAAGCTACTATTAACAAGCCTGACTCCATGAATTAGAATAACATTTGGGATTTGGTTGAATTACCTAAAGGGTGTTCATAACTAAACTGAATCCGAATGGAAATGCACGATTGATTGCAAAAGGTTATACTCAAGAAGGAATAAATTATCAAAGAACCTTCTTACCTGTTTTACAAAATGTTTCTTTGAGGATCATTACTGTTCTAGTAGCTTACAATAACTTAAAGCTACATTAGATGGACATTAAAACAACCTTCCCTAACATTGATCTACATGTTAAAATAACTTGAAAGTTCTAAACTGAAGGTTAAGAACAATTATTCTGTAAGTCAATGAAATCCACGTATGGGTTGATTGAAATCATAGTGCAACTCTCTTTATCAACAACTAAGTGAATTTGTACACCTACTTCAAGATGAGTGGGAGCAACTAATGTAAACTTGTCCTTATATAGATAACATTCTTTTGAAAAGTATATGTTACATGAGTCAAAGCATTGATTACTCATATTTTGACATGATGGATCTCGGAGATACTTCTTACGTGATAAGTATCAAAATACACTGAGATAGATTCAACGGGACATTAGTTTTATCCCATAAGCTTTACACTAAGCGGATCCTTACACGTGTAACATTTGAATTGTTCTCATTTAGAGGCTAATAGGATAAATGAAAAATTATTTCCTCATGCTTCCTTAATTAGAAGCCTTATGAAGGTTAAAGTCTATACTCGTTTAGATATTGCTCACATTGCTAAACACTAGACTAGTCTAGACTATTGTGAATCATCTAATGGAATATAACAATATCTTTAAGAAACGAAAGACTATAATTTAAAGAAGAAGTGAGAACTTAAAACGGTTGACTAATCTTATTCTAACTTTGTTGTATTCAAAGGTAACAAAATGTCAACTTCGGGGTATATCCTTATGTTAGCAGATATACCTATCTCATGGAGGAGTCATAAGAAACTGTTAACAACAACCTAAGTTTCAATGACATAATATGTTGTTGATCACAACATAATTGTCACTAAATGTTGTTGGAAAATTTATCAGTAGACTCATAATTTAATAACTCCACATAAATATCATATCGAAGACTTATTGTGATAAGTCAGCTACCCTTGCTTCTCGAACATTAACAGTTTGAGCGGAGTTGTATTAAATTTAGATATGAAATTATTGTTCGTTTGTGAATAAGTAGAGGAAACTAAATCTTTGTATCGAATACATTCATGATATGCTTATGGATCCAATAACTAAATGTCTATCACCCATAAGTCTTATGTAAGCGCTTATAATAAAGACGGGTTTTACTAATGACCATACATAAGGGCATATCGTACTATGAATGATTAATTATTAAAATTTCCTCACTTATTTGAATTTGTTTGTCTCTAAATATGTTCATGCATGCCTAATGACATATAGACACTAACTATACAAATCAACGTTAAAGGGCTTACTTGTAAATTTGATCCTAAAGTTTACTTAAGTTTTAAATTTGTGCTATAGTATGATTAATGGGAGTCTTGAGTTGAATACTGATTCAATGACTGTATTTCTCTGCTATAGTTACAGTTTAGAACTAAAATGAGTATTAAATCTCTACAGACTTACTAATGCTCATAATAAATGATTGCTCAGCCAAGTGGGAGAATGTAAGACACGATTCATTGTGTGGCTCTTATAATAATTTATCTTATTATTAAATGATCAAATGTTTTATTTATTTATTTATTAACCTATGGCTAGTAATTAGTTGATGGGCCTAATTACTCTTAATGAGTCATTAATAGGTTTCCCATTGGGTGTACATATAAATAGAGAGATAATTAGAGGGAATTGACTAATGAATCATTCAATACTATCACCACTAAATTCGTCCTCTCTCTCTGAATCGTGAGCTTACTTCTCACGCTAAGCCATCATAACCGTACACCCTAAACGGGAACCCGATCCAGATAAGAGATCATGAAGTCTTCCCTATCATCGGTGAACTCAACAGGTATGATTTACTTTATTGTTTTCCCTTATCATGTTCAAGAACCGATCAACACATACACATGTGAAAGGAAGCATTTGAGTTAAGGCATGAAACTTGAAGGAAGCTTGGTTTGCAAGTTTATTTGAGTCTTGGTAGGAGTCTAGTTTGTTTAAATGGTTTGGATATGTTTTGAGTTGTTAGCCAAAATCTTGGAATTGGTTTCAAGATAGGAGTGAATCAAGTTTTATTGAATGGATAAGCCAAACTGCTAGTTGAATTTTGTGTTCACAACTTGCGGTGCGCGTCTTAAATGGATATATTATTACATTCCACGATTCTCAAACAGAACAGGTGCCTGGAATTGAAGTGAAAAGCACAACATATCCGCCAACTCAAATATCAAATATGGAATTACATAAGAGGTACAAGAATAAGTTTATGACCGTCTACTTTCAATGCGTAACCACCTCTCAGACTCGATCAAATAGGCCAACAATGGTTTATGCAGATCCTTGTTCAAGTTTCAAGTAAACAGAAAAGCATCGTTGACAAAGTAAACAACTACCATAGATAATGGATAGAGCGGGAAAGCGATGAGCAATGTCCAGTTGGGAAACTTGGATTTGAAACTAGCGAGAAGTCCCATTATTATGCAAACAATGACCACAACTAGAATCTCTGCCGAAAAATGCCATGTCAACCCACGGAAATATATGACTGAGACAAGAACAGAAAATCCCAGAATGTTGTTCAGGTAAACCTTGTCGTATATCTGCATTTCAAGAAAATTGAGCATGTATACTACCACAGGTGCAACTGTGCAAATGGGAAGGGTAAAGGCAAGATGGTCGGGCCTAGTAATGGATTAAACAGGTTCAGGGTAAAACTGAGTCTTTTCAAAACAGGTTGAATTGGGTTTAGCCAAAAACACTTTTTTGTCTTTAATTTGTTTATAAATAATTACCACGGTAATTGTAGTCACAGAAGCAATATTATTGAAGTAACAGTATGAACCTCTGAATTTAATTTTTGGTTAATAATGAAATCATAATCAAGGGAGGGACAAACCTCAGAGAAAGTAAAAGACGTTGTTGGATGTCTCTTCTGACTTGCAGCTCTAATGGCTGCAATTGCTGTTCTAGCGTTGGTGGCCAATGGGAGTAAGATTAATGAAACATAAAAGGGCTCTATGTTTACAGATTCTGAAAATTGTCTAACACTTTCCACCAGGGGTTCTGCTAAGAATGTTAGCATCAAGATTCCAACTATCAGTAGTATTATTGCCTTAAACTTTTCCTTTGCCTTCCCCTTCGCCTTAAACTCTTCCTCAGCCTCATCCTGACTGTTGGCTTCCTGAACAAAAGGAAATTACTGGAGATAGAAAATTGGATATGTTCGGTAACGAGTCAAAAACATATTACAGTATTAATCTAACTTTTTCCATAAATTTGATTTAGGTCTTATACCTTAAAAGTACGTTGTGAATTGACTTTCAACCATTTGACTAATTAAACGGTTTTTCTTTTAAGCGAGTTTCTTATTTAACCCGCTAGCTATAAACTGCAATTCAAATCCAGGATGCCAATGGTTCAACATTGCCATCTAAGATTATTGTAATCTAATATCTTAGAAAGAAGCTGTGTTGTTTACACTGTTCCTGTCCTGCGACTGATTTTGTAAGTTACATGAGGTGAGCCATCTTGCAAATCCGGATTTGAATTCTTGTTTATCTATATGTCCATCTCCATCAATGTCCAAATGTCTCATTATGATCTCCGGTAACTTTGAATCTACACGCATCTCCTTACGGTTTGCTTTCATGATGAAGTTTTTCATCTTGCGTGATGGAGCCACTGTTGTTGGTATCAATGTTTTTAAAGAATCTGAAAAGTTTAACACAAAGTTAGACCCTACAGATCACACTATTGCCAGATAAGCCTAACAGAGAAGTGGCGAGATGGGCAGGTTGGGCATGCTAGATAAATTGTCAAAATATATACGTGTAGGTTGAAATAAGACGTTAATTAGCATAGGTTGATCTTTGAACACTACTTAGTACATTTTTTAGATCTTTAACAAATATTAATATATTATAAATTTGAACCAAAATCGACGTAGATAAGTCACAATTGCCACCTCTAAGTCGCATACCGGCATAGCCTCTCCTTACCAATCTATGGCAGATTCATCTTGTGTTGGGGCTTTTGTATTAAACTTATGTTCTAAAGCATTTTCCATCATAAGCAACATTTGAGCTATCAGTTTATTCTTATCTTCTCGCATCAGTTCTGCAACCTGAAGCATACAACCGAAAAGTATCGTTAGCTCATACCTCAAACCTGTTTCCATTAGAGTTCACTAAGCAAACGGATACTAGTTTATCGTACGGAACTGACCTGATTGTATTCCGTCCACGTTTTATCGAACGAATATGGATCATCCATTAACTTTCTCGTGACTATAATCCAATCATCAAACATCTCATCAAATTTTTCTTTGCTCATTGTTTTTTCGTTATTCTCTGGATTTTTCCACTTTTTCTCCATTTCTTTTTGTTTAATCATCAAATGTTTTTCCCTGTCCAGCATAAGTGCTTGTACCTCATAAAATGGTACATACATTTCGATTTTTTGTTCAACTTCTGCGTATTCCAGTCTCCTTTCCCATATCATTGGATTATAACGCTGCAAAAAAAGGTTCCCGGAAAGGAACATAAAGAATTAAGTAATGTATCTACATTTGATACGCTTCTAGCAACCTTTTTTATGAATGAAATCAATGTATACCTCATAGTAGAAATATGAGATCATGCAAATTACCAAAGCAGAAAGTGACACAAGTAGGACAATCTTGTATTCTTCACTAGAATATGATACACCAAACGCACTCGGTAATAGGATGATTACAAATGGTATAAGTGAAAAGAACATAACTTTGGCATGAACGCTGGTTTCTGTATCTGTAAGAACACCAGAACCTGTAAAAATAACAAATATTTAGGTTTATATCAATAATTCTACATGCTTTATAAGCAGATTCAAGTTAATGCCTGATAGAAAATGATAATGATCATAACTGTTAAGAGAGATAAAGAATGCAAACCAGTTAATAGTTGTGTCGGTCCATTTTTTACTTCGGAACCAGGTATTACATAGAATTCTGTTCTTGCGCAGATGAAGCATATCCCCTAGAGAAGGGTGAGAAGTAATATTGACGATCCAGCTAGCAACCCAGCACCTGTTACGGCGTAGTCTTGAGCTTTAACCTTACTACTCGACAGTCCAGTTGCTAAATTTCAAAAGAACAAGGTTGAAAATTTCATAAAATAGTTCATCAGCTTGTAACTTGGAGCAATGACATTCAGTAATTTGCTACTCACAGTTATGAGATTACACTTAAAAAAACAATTCACTGATTTGAAACACGTTAAACTGATCCAAACCCGGTATCCCTCAACTTGATCAATTGTAAACAAGAACACAAAGATGCTTTTGCAGAACTTCATGGCCGGTTAGCAGACATGATTACATGATCAAGAAATCAGCAATTGACATCCCTCCGGCTCAAGCTTTCATGGCTGTCAACTCAAACGCCACTGCTGCCACTTCGTCTGCACCTCAACCGGATCAACTTAAAGCTGTTCAACAGGCCTTGTTACAACTTGGTCTTCAAGTTCAGCCCATTAATGACAAGCCTTTTACACCAACAGATTTGGCAATAACCGTGGTTGTGGGCGTGATTCTAGACGTGGCTGCGGAACTTCAACAACAGCAATCAAGGAGGAGGTAACCGTAATCAATTCTGTTTGGTAGCCTCTTAATGTCATTAAAAGGCTACCTCTTAATGGTTAAAAGCCTCTTAATGGTTAAGAGGTAACCTTAAGTCTGAATGGTTAAGAGGTAACATCTTAATGGTAAGTACTCACAAGTTACATGGCCCCTTACCTCTTAATCATTAAGAGGCTTTGAACCATTAGGAGGTAGCCTCTTAATGACCATAAGATGCTACCAAACAGTTGGGCTTCTAATCAAAACACTGTTTTTGGAATATGTAACAGGTGTGGGATTGGTCATATTCCGTCTCAATGTCCAAATCGTGATCCTGCAACCATGAGGACGAGACAACCACTGTCGGCCAACTATACAAACTACCGCTCACAAGCGTTACCCTCTTGGCTTCCGGACACTGGCTCTAGCCATCATGTTGCACCAGACCTATCTATTTTTGACAAGTCTACGGCCTACAACAGCGAGGACAACCTTCATGTTGGCAATGGTAAGGGGTTACCCATTTTACACATTGGTTCCTCGCGATTTTATTTGCCAAACAAAACCTTTTCCCTTAAAGACATATTACATGTACCCGAAAAAAAACAAAACCTACTATCTGTCCAAAAATTCTGTCATGATAATCATGTGTATTTTGAATTTCACTCTTCTTTCTTTGCTGTGAAGGACAAGTTTACATACACTACCCTCCTCACTGGTCCAAGTAATGGCGGTCTCTACTCCTTCTGTCTTCCTAGGAGTCAACCTATTCACAAAGTAGCGTTTTCTACCACATGTGCGTCTTCCACCACCTGGCATCAAAGACTTGGACATCCACATCCATAGCTTTTGAAGTTCATGTTCTCAAAATATAGTTTACCTTTGAAAAATAAGTGTTCTAGTACTTTTTGTGATTTATGTTATGTTGGAAAATCGTCTAAACTTCATTTATTACCGTCTATTTATAAAGTTCACATGTTTTAGATTTAGTTTTCTGTGATGTATGGGGCATGCTCCGGTTACTTCTTTTGATGGCCATCATTATTTTCTGCTGTTTGTTGATCATTACTCCAGCTTTATGTGGATTTTTCCATTAAAACTAAAATCTGATGTGTATGCCACATTTAAATGATTCCTTGTAATGGTTGAAAGACAATTTCAAACCAAATTGAAACCAAATTGAAATCTATCTAAACAGACTGGGAGGTGAATTACGGAATCTCTCCTCATTCTTCTCTTCCCTTGGCATCACTCATCATCTTTCATGTCCACCTACTAGCGAACAAAATGACACCGTTGACCGACGACATTGACATGTTGTTGAGATTGGTCTTACCTTACTCGCTCAATCCCATGTTCCACAACGGTTTTGGCATTTTGCCTTTGAAACTGTGGTATATCTTATCAATCGAATGCCATCCGGAACAAACTCCAACACCTCATCCTTTGAACAGTGTTTAAGCATAAACCATAATTTTCTTTTCTTTAGGTTTTTGGATGTCAGTGCTACCCTCATCTCCGTCCATACATAAACACAAAATGGACTTCGGCTCCACACCCTGTGTGTTTCTTGGTTATAGCACCACTCATCATAGCTACCGGTGTTTCGACTCACAGTCTGACCGCATTTATGTAGCCCGTCATGTTCGATTTAATGAACAATCATTTCCTTTTCTTCAATCACCTACACCGATTCCTACTACCACAATTCCCGACCCCTACATCTCCTCCTATCCCACTACTCTGCCTCCCACCACACCTACAACCCATACACCTACGGCCCACACACCTGAACCAACAACACCTACTACTGAAATGCCACCAACCACCGTTCCACCATCTACGGCCCAACCCCAAACACCCATTTTCCATAATTGACAACGCCGTAACAAAGTAACCAACCCACTATATCAACCTAACCCTACTGCCTCCGAACATCCGACGAGTATTAGACCAGCCCAGTCTAACACAGAACAACCTACTCGTACTTGCTAAGCCAACCTATGCTTATCCCAAACAGACCAAACCCTACGATACCACCTCCTTCCATACCCAACACTCTTCCCATGACACCAAACCTGCAACCTTTACTATTGCCAACAAGGACCCTAATTAGCATAGTGCCATGGATGAAGAGTATGCGACACTAATGCGGAATAGTACCTTTACATTAGTACCCCGTGTTCTGAATTCAAATGTAGTTGAATGCAAGTGCGTCTACAAATTAAAAAGAGACCAAACTGTAACACCTTGAAAATTCCAAGAAAATATGGATTGAAAAGACCAAATAATCAAAGTCCGGGGACTAAAAGTAAAAAATTGGATTTTTGACCTATGACGGACCATCACAGGAAGGTAATAGTCCGTTACGAATGGTGACGGACCGTCACTAGTCATAACGGTTTGTTATGGCTTGACCAAGGAATCATTGCGGGAATGACACGTGTCTGCTTTCAGACGTGTGGAAATCCTATGACGGATCGTCACGATGGGTAACGGTCCGTCATGCCGAAATATTAAGACGCCTAACCGGGAGTTAACGCATGGCAGCTGACTCAGACTCATGACTAAGCATTACGGAGAGTAACGGTTCGTTACATAAGCAGCCAAAAATTGGGTGACAGACCGTCACCCCCGGTAACTGTCCGTTACGACCTGGAAACTTGCCCTATAAGAAGATGATCGAGCTCAGTCCATTTACACCATCCCACACACCTTAATTACCCACACAAACTTCTGAGAATCTGATTCTGAGCTCCAGTTCACATACGAAAGTCCGGTTTCTAGCATATCGTCTGCAAACTGCCATAGATAGTACCGAGGCAAGGTTTCTGGATATCCTAAGGTTCATTTATATAAACCTAAGATTGGGGTACTGATTATAGTAATGTGGGTATGATCTAGGATATACCTGTGGTGTTATTTTTTACGATGATTCGAAAGGAAGTGCTTTAAGGTGAGTTCCTCTAAACCGTGCTCTATGAAAATGTTGTTTTAAAATGGTTTTTTGTTGAGATCCCTATGATATCCTATGTATATATACTCGTAAATATACATGATACAGATTATGAAAATATGTTTTGTTTATAAACTCACCAGCTTTATATTGATCCAAATGTTTTTAAATGTTTTTGAGCATAGGTGACCAATAGCTTAGAGGCTTGTAGCTTGGCATTCCAGGCAGTGTACATATGGAATGTTTTGTGACTAGATTGACTAATGGCAAGGTTCAGTTGGAACCATAAGGCTAGTGTGGTAGGTTCTGTTAGGAACCCTGTTTTGTATTGGAGTCAATTCTGGTTTGTAAAACAATATTATTATATTAAAAGATTGAGGTTTTAGTCTTATGTTGTGTGTTTCTGTATTAACGTCACTGTAACTAGTATCTGGGAACTGGGGTGTGACTTGGTATCAGAGCAGCAGTTTAAGGGATTTAGATACTAATAAGAGGTTAGTATCTAGACTTAAACTAGAGGTCTGAGGATAGCTGGAATGCCATAGGATAAGGTAAACCCGTAAGTTGGAATGTTGACCATCATTATGATATATAACGGGTGATATCAAGAAAACAGATAATTAATTACTTTTTTGGCCAAATGTCTTTAAATTTTGATTTTCTAGATTATAACCAGTTATATGATTTCTGATGTCATACATCTGTGTGTAGATATCAAATTGGTGGAAGAGGAAGAGGTAGAGGAAGGGGTCGAACTCCCGTTACTAGGTCTTATAGGCAGATAAATGATGATACTTATACTAACCTCCACCATGAGACTAACAATAATGTCAGCAATAACACACAACCTCATGCTGAAGAGGTGATCATGTCAGAGACACAATTCCAGGAAGTAGTGGCCAGTGAGGTCACTAAGGCACTACGAACCACCTTACCTGGACTATTGGATGAAGTTCTTATAAGGAGAACGGGAGCTGGAACCACCGGGGGTGGAACTAATAACACCGGAGGAACTAGTGAATGTTAACCACAGCTCTACAGTAAGAACTGAGAATCAAGAAGGATGCAATTACAAGTCCTTCGAAGGATACAATCCCAAGCCATTCGACGGCAAGAAGGGAGCCATTGATGCTACTCAGTGGATCACTAAAATGGAGACCGTCGTAAAACTCAAGGAATGCAAAAGTGAGCAGGAAATTAAGTTTGCTGCCAACTCTTTTGAAACCACGACATTGGACCGGTGGAAATCTATTAAACATGCCAAAGGTGAGCAAACCATTGACAACATGAAGAGGAGTGAATTTAAGGAGCTAGTATTACAAAGGTTTTGTCCTCAAAATGAAATTGACTTGATTGAGGAGGAGTTCCAGCATTTGGAGGCCGGAGATACGACGCATCAAGAGTATGCGCCTAAATTTGATGAAATGTCAAAGCTGGTGTCACATCTGGTAACACCTGAGTCCAGGAGAATCAAATATTTTATCCGAGGTTTACCACTGAAGGTACGCACCTTAGTGAAAACCTCTGCACCGCAAACCATGGATGCAGCCCTAACATTTAGCGCCATGATGTACGATGAAGTGGCAGCTCAGGAAGTGAAGGCAAAGGCTGAGAAAGCAGTAGAGGTAAACCAGTTGAGGTGAAGAGAAAATAGGAAGAAGTGATGTATAGGTTCAAACCTAACAAATTCCTTAGGAGAGAGGGAAGCAATTGGGCAAAGGGTTCTTAAGAAGTGAGATGCCACGAATGCCAAAAGCCAGGGCATATTGCAACATATTGTCCAACTCTTAAATGTTACAATTGTAATAAGATGGGATATATACAGAGAAATTGTCCTAAGCATGTTCAACAAAATCCTGGAGGAGGGGCTAAAAGTATATGCCGGGTGTTTGTGGTCAGTGATTAGAAGAGAAATGCCAATGCCAAAGTGGTGGTTGGTACGTTTCTAGCTAATAATATTTATGCTAGAATATTATTCGACATAGGGGCGAATTGAAGTTTTGTCTCGAATACCTTTAGTTTACATTTAAGCATAAGACCTACACCACTCAAGCGTGCTTACGTAGTTGAAACGAAAAGTGGAGAGCATATTAGGATAACAAAATCGTATGTGAATTGCTAGATGACTCTAGGCGATGAGAATTCAGTGTTTGAATTAATGCCTATGAGTATGAGAGAATACGATGTTATCCTAGGAATGGATTGGTTAAACCAATGTCATGCTCAGATCAATTGTGATCAATGGACTGCTAGGATATGTAGGCCTAACATAGAGTCTATGTTGATACAATGCGATAGTGATGAAAATAAGATTGAAACTATATATGTAGCTGAGGCTAAGAAATGTGTGAAAGCGGGATGTAGTGTATTCATAGTATATTCTTTAGAATCTAAACCCGAACGTCAAATTACGGACATTCCCATAGTATGCAATCACCCAAATGTTTTTTGAAGAATTACCCGGTCTTCCACCAGATCGACAAATCGAATTTCGAGTCGACCTCATACCCGGAGCTAAACCTGTAGCTAAAGCAGAATATCGTTTAGCACCATCAAAATTGAAGGAATTGATGAAACAAATTCAAGAGTTATTGGACAAAAGTTTTATACGTCCAAGCACTTCACCATGGCGAGCACCTGTGTCATTTGTAAAGAAAAAAGATGGGAGTATGTGTATGTGTATAGATTATCGAGAATTAAACAAGCTCACTGTAAAGAACAAGTATCCATTGCCAAGAATAGATGACCTGTTCGATTAATTACAAGGAGTTAACTACTTCTCGAAGATTGATCTTAGATCAGGATATCGTCAGTTAAAGGTACAAGAAGATATACCTAAGACTACCTTTAGAACTCGATACGGTCTGTCACGCCGCAATATTAAGCTGCCTAACCAGGAGTTAACGTGTGGCAGCTGACTCAGACTCATGACAGACCATCACGAGGAGTAATGGTTCGTTACGTAAGCCGCAAAAAATTGGGTGACGGACCGTCACCCCCGGTAACGGTTCGTTACGACCCGAAAACTTGCCCTATAAATAGATGATCGAGCTCAATCCATTTACATCATCCCACACACCTAAATTACATACACAAACTTCTGAGAATCTAATTCCAAGCTTCGGTTCGCATACGAAAGTTGGGTTTCTAGCATATCGTCCGCAAACTGTCGTAGATAGTACCGAGGTAAGGTTTCTCGATATCCTAAGGTTCATTTATATAAACCTAAGATATGGGTACTGATTATAGTAATGTGGGTATGGTCTAGGATATACCCGAGGTGTTGGTTTTATAGTGATTCTAAAGGAAGTGCTTTAAGGTGAGTTCTTCTAAACCGTGCTCTATGAAAATGTTGTTTTCAAATGGTTTTATGTTGAGATCTCTATGATATCCTATGTATATATACCCGTAAATAGCGCTTATTACGGCTGATGTGGGTGGGACTAACGGGCGAGACTGATCCTCTCGTTTTGGTCGAACTTGTATCCCGTAGCTGGCGAGTTGCCAATATATATATATATATGTATATATATATATATATGTATATATATGTATATATATATATGTATATATATATATAATAAAAGCTCAGAACCTGAGTAAAGCTGAGGTTACTGGGTGGGGATTGGGATGGATGGTTATTGAAACCCAGACCCGAGTAAAGCTGAGGTCGTGGGGTGTTTAGTATCATGGATACAAATTATGAAAACATGGTTTTGTTTATGAACTCACCAGCTTTATGTTGATCCAAATGTTTTTAAATGTTTTTGAGCACAGGTGACCAATAGCTTAGAGGCTTGTTGCTTGGCATTTCGGGGCATTCCTAGTGGTGTACATATGGAAAGTTTTGTGACTAGATTGACTAATGGCAGGTTCAGTTGGAACCATAAGGCCAGTGTTGTAGGTTCCTGTTAGGAACCATGTTTTGTATTGCAGTCAATTCTGGTTTGTAAAACAATATTATTATAGTAAAATATTGACGTTATAGTCTTCCACTGTGTGTTTCTGTATCAATGTCACTGTAACCGATATCTGGGAACTAGGGTGTGACATATACAGGGGCAATAAAACGTTACAAAAAACGCCTAGTCACTAAAGGTTTTAGGCAACAACCGGGCATTGATTATCAGGAGACTTTCAGCCCGGTTGTCAAATCAACCACCATTCATGTTGTTTTGTGTCTAGCCGTCACACACAACTGGTCTTTATGACAGCTTGATGTGTAAAATGCTTTCTTACATGGTGATCTCAACAAGACCGTCTATTTACAACAACCACCGGGGTTCGTTAATCCGACCAAACCTGATCATATTTACCTACTTTAGAAATCCTTATGTGGATTAAAGTAGCCCCCTAGAGTGTGGTTTCATTGACTTTCTATGTCTCTTCATTCTCTTGGTGTTAAGGGATCCAAAACGGATCCTTCGTTGTATATCTACTCTCACATGGGCATCTTTTTGTACATGCTAGTATATGTTGATGACATTATTTTGATAGGAAACAACCAGCAGGCTATTGATAACGTTGTTCATAGTCTTAGCCGATCTTTTGATGCTAAGGATATGGGCCATTTGTCGTACTTTCTCTGTATTGAGGTCATCAGTAAGGGTCCTGATCTGATTCTATCACAAAGAAAATATATCCTTGATCTTTTACAACGCGTGAGCAATGTAATGCGAAACCAGTTTCATCACTAATGACCACTAATGCTAATCTTGCAATTGGTAATAGTCCTACATTCAATAACCGAGTCAAGTATCATCAGATTGTGGGTGCCCTTAAGTATGTCACTTTGTCTCGACCGGATATCGCTTTTGCAGTTAACAAAGTTTGCTAATTTATGCCGTCCCCAACTGAGAACCATTGGTCGACAATAAAAAAAAATATTCGTTACTTGCAAGGCACTGCTACCTATGGTTTACGGCTCATGCATGATTCGGATACACTCCTTCATGCTTACACTGATTCAACTTACTACTCCTTGACTGGCTTGTCAGATGCTGGCTCAGACGACCGTCGGTCCACTGGGGGGTATGCAATCTATCTAGGTTCAAACCTAATATCATGGTCTGCATGAAAACAAAGGACTGTATCTCGGTTGTCAATAGAGTCTGAGTATAAAGCCCGTATGCAATCTATCTAGGCTCAAACCTAATATCGTGGTCTGCACGAAAACAAAGGACTGTATCTCGGTTGTCAAGAGAGTCTGAGTACAAATCCCTAGCTGATACCGTTGCTGAGCTCACATGGCTCCAGACACTACTTCGTGAACTTCGGGTTCCTGTGAAGTCGGTCGCTACTTTATGGTGTGATAATCTTGGTGCTACGTATCTATCGGCTAACCCTGTCTTTCATGCACATACAAAGCATGTAGAGGTTTATTTTCACTTTGTCCGAGAAAAGGTTGCCCAACGGGAACTTTCAGTTCAGTTTATCTCTACTGATGACCAGATTGCAGATGTGTTCACCAAGCCATTGTCTTCTCAACGATTTCTTCTATTACGGTCCAAGCTATAGGCCATTCCCTTGCCTTAATTTGCGGGGGAATATTAGACAATTAAGTGTGATATATATATGTATTCACATTAGAGGGATTATAGTGTAAATGTATCTCTTATATATACTTCTATTGTAATCGTGATTGTCCTACAATAATACAATTCCTGATTACCAAGATTGTCTTCAATGTTACTTGAACAAAATCTCATTACAAGGAATAACCCACTACCCGTATTTAAACTAAAGCTAACTTGCTATTCATGTTTCCTATTTGAACTCAAAAAGAACTAATTCATATTTTAAATACTAATCCTAATCATAAACTTAATTCTTATTAATATATGTATTATTAATATTAATAATATTCCTCACTCTCATCCGACTCACGTTTCCTACTACTTGTTGTCCGGTATCCCCCAACTTGATCAATCGTAAACAAGAACACAAAGATGTTGGGTCGGTATTGCTCGTTCACACTCCCTCTCAACATCGACACTGCCCATTCCCATGTTGGAACAAAACTCCTATGTCTTCATTCTTGGCAAGCCTTTTGACAACACATCCGCCACTTGTGAATCCGTATCGACATAAATAGATAAATCTGTCATTTTAGCACCTTCTCACTATAAAGTGGTAATGGACTTGTTTGGTTCGAGCACGAAAAATAGGATTCTCAGCTAATTATATGGCAAAGCAACTCTATTTTTGTAGTCAAGTTTCTTATTCAAATTCTTCAACAGCTGTACTATCCATACGAGTTCTTGAGCTGCCGTGATTGTGGCTCGATACTCAGCTTCAGTCATACAGAGAGACAATGTAGGTTGTCTTTTACTACACCAGGAAACTACACTGGCTCCGATCATGAATACATATCCGGTGGTTGACCTTCGACTACTTGGATCACCAGCATAATCTGCATCACAAAAACCTCTTAACTTAGCTCATGACTCCCTCTTGAACTCAACTCCATTCCCAATGGTGCCTTTGATATATCATAAAACATTGTGGATATCAAACAAATGAGGCCTTCGTGGGTTCTGCATATATCGGCTCAACATTCCAACAGCAAGTAATATCAGGTCGAGTTAAAGTTAGGTAAATAAGGCTTCCCACTATGGGTAAATCTTGCCATTTACCTGAATTGGAGTTACCGTCGTTTTGAATCCACCATATCAAACTATTGTAGTATATCCAAGGTATACTTTTTCCGGTGAAACAAGATATCACCGTCTCTATACTCAATTTCCAATCGTAGAAAATGTTTCAATCGATCCAAGTCTTTCATCTTCAATGTAGTATTTAGGTTAATTTTTAATTAAGCAATCTCTTATTCGAGGTCTCCGGTAATGACAAGATCATCCACATATACAAGGACGATTGCCACCTTGCTCTAACAGTCTTCAGGACGAGACTAGCATTAGCTGAGGTAATTACAAAACCGTTGTGCTCTAAAATTACCAAAATAAACAAAGTTGACCAGAAAATTGTCAAAATAGACATTTGACTTTAGCCTACGATTGAATAGACATTACGTGTGTGGCCTAATGAAAAGTCGACACGTGCCTTTGCCGCCCCTTTTTGGCATTAAATTTCTTAAAAAGTACGGTGGGTCCCACTTTTTAACCAACGAAATTGTGACACGTGTCATGTGTAAGCTAAATTTAGCCTACACTTAGCCGCCACCACCATGTGGGATGGAAGGCTAAAGCCGTCCAAATGTAACGAATAAGTGTAGGCTAAATTTAGCCTACACAAAACACGTGTCACAATTTCATTAGTCAAAAAGTGGGACCAACCGTGCTTTTTATGAAATTTAATGCCAAAAAGGGGTGGCTAAGGCTTAGCTGTCGGAGCTGATGTTTTGACTTTTCATTGGGCCACGCATGAAATGTCTATGCACCCGTAGACTAAAATCAAATGTCTACTTTGGAAATTTTCTAGTCTAACTTTATTTATTTTGATAATTTTCCCTTTAGTAATTTTAGGTGTTGTATATATATTACTTTTCTCTGATTATCTGCCAAGTTTTTTTGGTTTGAAATATATTTTATATAGCAAATCAAACTTGATAGGAAATCCAATTAATAAAATATTTTAAAGTTACCGAGTTTAAATTTTTATAGGTGTACTTGGTATACGTGAAAAACAGTGTCCGCTTAAACTTTTTGAGTGTTTAAAACGAATTTTAAAATTGTGGTCTTTTTCTAAAAATATTTTTTTTTCTTAGGATCCTAACACGTGGATTATGACAACACACTTTTTTTGTATACGATCTCTAAGAAACACAAAATCACACATATTAGAGTTGAATAGAGCTTTAGTAAGAAAAAAACTCTTCTAAATATACTAAATCTTGGCTCTCATTATCAGAACCTGAAAATTAAACATAGTTAAATCTTAAAAATTAAAGCCTCCTAAAAAATGGGAGACCAAGCTTTAGTTTTTTTTTTCATCGAGCCACACTTTGTGAAAAAAATTTATTGGTCTCTCTCATCAAACCTTCATTCCCAATATATTCATTCATTTTGATGAAAATCCCATAGGTATATAGTTTTTTTTTCTTGTTTTATTCACTATGTACTCAGACATACGAGTTTGTTTTTGAATAAAACTGAGATTTGTTTATTATTTGTTTGGTTGGATTATCATACTTTGACATTTTTTCCGGATATTTACTATCTTGGTGTATCTCACATACAAATTAAACCTTGTTTACCTTGGATGATTCCATGTGTGATGTGTGTTGACTACAGTAAATCAGTAATGCATTACTATTATACTTGGTAATTCAAGAAGGGAGGTAATTAGTTATACATCCCGGCCACTAACTATACTTTGCACAACACATACTACTATATTAACGACACATGGTACAAAGTCACACACACATGTTGGGGACTTTTCCTCATAACCAATATAATATGTTGAAAAATACGAGGGCCGAAAATCAACTATTTTACTGTTTATTACATAAGTTGACTAAATTACATATAAAATTTAATATGTATAACATTTATTTTTTTTTAAAATACGGTATTGACGGTCTTTTATCTAAATCCACATATAAATATACACTATTTTCACATTTGTGTATAGTGTAGGTTCATTAGAAAACTACATAGCTATGCGAAAACTGCGAAAACTATTAAGAAACTAATTCTAACCAATCATATAATAATAATTTTTTATTTTATTCTATTTTACACATTTTAAGTATTGGGTTACGTATACGTAACACATAGTGTTACATATATGTAAAATGCAGTTACGTATAATAAAACACAATACGTAAAATGATTTTTTTGATAAAATTTGTAATATTATATCAATACCCTTATAAATAATTTAAAAAAAAATCTATAAATTATTTGATTGACTTTTGACGATTTTTGTGGTTTTTGCATATATGTGGTTTTCTCATTATTCCTCCCTTAAATGTATATATGCATATTTTTATACTTTAAAAAAAATCCACGAGAAGAAGGACAAAGTTGAAGAAAGAGTGAGGATGAATAAAAAACAAACGAGTTACTTAAATTTTATTATTTTTATTGAAGCGATATATATATATATATATATATATATATATATATATATGGTTAGGTTCAAATGAGAACTTATAAATACTTGAGAACTCGTCAAAAAACCAATAAAACCATTTTTTTTTGTTTTCATTACCTTTATTATTAAAATATAATATAAAAAATGATTTATCTCTCAAATTAATTCATCCATTCTCTCTAAATTATCCTTAAAAAAATTATATATATGTGTAAATGGTAAACACTTACACATGTGTAAGTGATAAACTTACAAATGTGTATATTTTTTTTAATATATGAAGACATGTAAATTTACATATATAATTTTTTTATTTTGTATTCTAACAATAAAGATAGTAAAAACAAAAAAAAATGGTTTTGATTAGCTTTTTGACGAGTTCTCAAAGTATTTAAGAGTTCTCAAATGATCCATTCTCTCTCTATATATACACACACGGCTTAAGTTTTCACGATTCTCTATGTTATATTGGTTATGATACAACATTTAAACATACATAGTACAATAATTGTACAATAAAATTGACACAACATAGTACAATATTAATAGCACACAGTACAATATTAAGAGCGTACAAAAAAAGAGGGCTTACCAAGAAGAATTAAAGAATCTGGAAGGGAGTCAAGAAGCTGAGAGGCAATTGAAACAAAAAAGTTTTTGCCAAAGACACGAAATATTCGTCCATCACCACCAGCATAGGATTCACCATGATATAACAAGTACTCATAAATCACAATGAGGAAGATATGACTCGGGATATTGGTTGAACATGGCAAAAAACCGTACATCAGCTTACACTGTTCTTCAGAAGAATCTATTCCTTTGAGATGTAGACTGGATTCATCCTCTGGATCAGCTGCACCATCACACACACCATCCGACACCAACTCCACACCATTTTTCCTGCAAATGACGACTTACTACTTTCTCAACTAATAGGAAAAGAATAAAAGCAGAATAAAATGCAAACAATTTTCCCATTTTGAAAATGGTAATTGGGTTGAAGGACAGTATGTATAGATATTCTGCAATATATAGAGCCAGGAGAGGATGAAAGTCAACGTTTACTATTCTTTATGGTCTTCTCACATTTGAGTAAAACAGATATAATTGGAAAAATAATTTTCTGAGATTTTAGCGGTGGGAAGGTGGTAGGTAAAAAACGTAATTGTTCATCATTTAATATCGAGTTAATTTCATTTTTCGTACTTAAGGTTTGTAAACCTTAACAATATCAATACCAAGATTTTATAATTAAATCTTGAATCATGGCCTAAGGTTTATAAACTCTACTCATTTGGGTCATTTTGACCAAAGCCGCTAGATTTAGCTATTAATTTTTCTCTGAAATGACCTAAATATAACATCTCAAATGCGGGATTTCAAACAAGGAAAGGCTATGTGGGCCTTGGGCATTGTTATGTTTTGGGCCGATGGGAAGGGGAAGCGTATGGGCCATGGGTCCATCGAAACCCTTGCCTTCCACCTTATCCATCCTCATTTTCAGCCTCCAAGCGATTCTAGAGAGAGAGAGCGAGGAGCTAGAGAGAGAAAGTTCTCAGTTTTCATTCCCGAGCTTCAAGGATCATTGGTGCGAGTCTCTAGAGTTTTTAGCTGTGTAGAGGAAGCGTTTTCAGGTAACGGTTCATCCCAGATCTGAGTGTTTATGGGTTTCATGAGATTTTAATAAAAATGTTGCATTTTTATGTTTAAAATGCCAAACAAACCTTACATCTAGCATCACGAATAGAAAACACATACAAGTTTTGAACGAAAAAAGTAGATGTCTTGACGAGATCAGACCATAGTCGCAGACTCCATGCAGAAACCCTAGGTTTCTGCTGGAAAAGACGACCTAGATAAACTACTGAGAAGGCGAAACTGTTCCTTGAGCGAAATTGACTAGTGTCGCCTAGTCCTGAGAAAGCAAAATTGATGTAGTTTCGCCTGAACCCAGCTTTGCTGAAAGCTTAGTTTCGCTATGATTTTGAGGGTGAAACTGATGTAGTTTCGCCGCGGAGAGAAAACGAAAGTATCATAGTTTCGATCAGAAGTATGGAACGAAACAAACCATAGTCTCGCTCAGATCAGAATGAAGTTTAGAACTGACACGTTTGACTATCGATCTCGATTTCGAGCATCTTCTGTTGGGTTGAGTTAGTACGTTTGAGCTAGCTGATCAGGTGAGTTCTAATCCCCTTTTTGTCTGCTTTAGGGGTGGTGTGCATACTTAGTAAAAAATGTTTATTACATATTTTATATTAATAAACAAAAACGAATGTTATGTTTTAGAGAAATGTTTTAAAAGAGGTAAAAGTAGGTTTTATGAAAAGTATAGTTTTATTTATGGAAAGCTTTTATTATATTTCCATATACATAAACAAAGGCATGATATATGTGTTAAGTTATGTTTCAGTAAAGCAAATATATTTTATGGCAAGCGTTTGTTATATTTTTATATACATAAACAAAGGCATACTATGCGTTAGGTTTTGAGCAAGTTAAAGAAAGTTTTATTAAAAGAAAGTGAATAGTTTACTATGGGAATGTGTACCAGCTTGTTAAGGTTCCTTCGGAGACAGATGTTACTTGTACAACATGCCAGATATGGGTTATGCCCATTAGTAAGAGCCTTTGTGGTTCGCTAACGGTTGTACAACTGTTCCTAGTGATAAGGAGTAACGACGGTTACTCATAGGGTAAAGCTAAACCTGTTTTGTGCTGAGTTTGTTATCCTAGGGGCAAAGAGCCGTATGCGACATGTTGTTGTCCTAGGGGTAAAAGGCCGTAGGCGACATGTTGTCTTCCTAGGGGCAAAGAGCCGTAAGAGACATGTTGTCTTCCTAGGGGCAAGGAGCCGTAGGATACATAGTGAGTAGTGAATCCTAGAGGTACAGAGCCATATGATACACTACAGTTACAAATGGATTTGACGGTTAAGCCCTATTGATCACGAGGACAATACCAACCGTGACAAGGAATTAACATCTATCTTATCTTTTAAATTGTTTTTAACAGTAAAGTATGTAAAGTTTTATCTTAATAACACTATGTATGTATTATTAATGCTTTGTTTGATTGATTAAAGTAAACGTTAGAACTCACTCAGCGTTGCTGATTTTTAGTATGTACATCAGTTAAGTGTAGGTAGTTATAGATGTATGTGGATGCTTGGCTTTGCGAGGAGCCCGAAGATCAGTGTCTAGCATCCCGCTTATGTTTAAGTTTGTGATATGTTAAGACACGTTTAATTTTGTATCAGACAAGTTATGTTAGACATGTTATGCTTCTGCTGTTTACGTTAAAGTTTAAATCGTTTCCGTTGTGATTTGATGAATGTTTCATGTTTTTGTGCTCTGTGTTGATGTGTAAATCCAATAAGTGAGGCTTCCCGAGTTTGGAGCCTTACAAGTTATAATCAGAGCCATAGTTTGATAGATTCGGACATCTCCGATGTTTGAACTTAAACAGAGAATGGGACTAAGTAGCGGATGCCAGTACGGGTAACTCAAGCCAAAGCATCGTATAGTAAGTATAGCTCTTCCCTTAGAATACTTTAGACTAGAACGAGGGTTTAATGAAATCATAAAGGTGATCAAATAGAAACCAAGAGGTAGTGTAATGGTTAATTGCAGATGGCCAGTATATATTAACATCTTACAATACTTGTGTCTATTTGTTAACTGACATGATGACGTTGAATCAGTTAAAAGATATGACCGGAATTCTTTGTACTATCTATTGATTTATGACCTCGAATGGTAAGGAATTGGAAGCGTATGCCTTTAAGTGTAGGGTAGATATCTGGGTACTAATGTCACCTCCGACCGGGAACACTTAGATCATGAAAGGATGAGTAAATTAGTAATACAGACCGGTTACTGTCATTAGTAATTTACCTCACTTATGACGCTCTGAAACTATACCAAACGTGGTGACATTGGTGTTCTGTTATCTATAAGTAGTCGTTAACTATGGCGGGAGGGAAAGGAGGAGGTCGTATCGGCCGTAAATGGAGATCGTCATTTAATCGAAGACATATAAGGGAGGATGAGTACTCTCCCTACAGGCCAAAAACCTTCAAGGTTGAAAACAAAGCATACGGGTGTAGTGTGACAGAGCAAGAGAATATAGTAGATGAACCACAAACCTTGGAGTTTGCAAAGGAAGCGACTATAGCAAAATAAGTTGCTCAGCTCCTTCAAGATATCATGCCTGCAGCCATAGACGACACCATGAAGGATGTGGGAAAAATGCTTAGGAAAACCCGATGGGTTAGGGTTGAATCAGACGAGGAGCCCAAGGAAGAAACTTTAAGGGACAAGACAAACAATTGAGAAGGAATGGTTGCTGAGATTGAAAACGGGGAGATAAACCCATCAAAACGACACAAATAAAACTGTGTAGAAATGATAGGTAAGAAAGCAAAAGTTTAACAAAAAGGCTCTAGCTGAATGCATGTTAGGATCGGAGGGTCGTTATAAGTGTGGCAAACATGGCCACCTCTCTTGCGAATGCCCAGACCAGTGTATGTGTTATAACTATGGCGAGAAAGGGCATATGGGTAACGAATGTAAGAAACCGAAGTCCGCAGCCAGGAAAAGAGCATACCAGGTGACTGATAAGAAGGATTGAGAGAAAGCTCGATGACAAATCAGGTACGTATCTCCTTTCCTAACTGTTTAATTTTCTGTACTCTTAGGTAAGTCCTAGTGTAAATAGAAACATGCGCCGTTTGAAAGCCTTTCCCTTGCCTAGTAGTCATCCCAGCTAGCCTGGAGGCCTTAGGAATAGAAACTGTCTCAGGATTAGACCACGAATAGCAGAAAGGTGAATCGCCTTAGATTCTCAATGGTAGCTAATCACAATGGCCTTTATAAGCAAGATACCCAGCACAGGTACGGTTTATGCCAACCATCTCGTGATTTGTTATTAGTGTAGCTTATGGCAAGGAGGGTAGATTTGTAACATCCTGAATTTTAAACACGAGATTTCAAACAAGGAAAGGCGATGTGGGCCTTGGGACTTGTTACGTTTTGGGCCAATGGGAAGGGGGAATTGAAGCGTATGGGACATGGGTCCATCAAAACCCTTGCCTTCCACCTTGTCCATTCTCATTTTCAGCCTCCAAGCCATTTTACATAAAGAGAGAAAGAATCTAGAGAGAGAAAGTTCTTGGTTTTCATCCCCGAGCTTTAAGGATCATTGGCATGAGTCTTTAGAGTGTTTAACTGCGTAGAGGAAGCGTTTTCAGGTAACAGTTCAACCTAGATCTGGATTTTTATGGGTTTCATGAGATTTTAATAAAAAGGTTGCATTCTTACATTTAAAATGCCAAACAAACCTTAGATCTAGCATCACAAATAGAAAACACAAGTTTTGAACAAAAAAAGTAGATGTCTTGACGAGATCAGACCATAGCCGTCGAATCCTTGCATAAACCCTAGGTTTCTACTGCAGAATACGACCTAGCGAAACTACTGAGAAGGAGAAACTGTTCCTTGAGCGAAATTGACTAGTGTCACCTATACCTGAGAAAGCGAAACTGATGTAGTTTCGCCTGGAACACAGTTTCGTATAAAGCTTAGTTTTGCTATGATTATGAGGGCAACACTGATGTAGTTTCGCCGTGGAGAGAAAACGAAAGTATCATAGTTTCACTCAGAAGTATGGAACGAAACAAACCCTAGTCTCGCTTAGATCAGAATGAAGTTTAGAACTGACACGTTTGACTATCAATTCCGATTTCGAGCATCTTCTGCTGGGTTTAGTTAGTACGTTTGAGCTAGCTGATAAGGTGAGTTCTAATCCTATTTTTTCCTGCTTTAGGGGTGGTGTGCATACCTAGTGAAAAGTGTTTATTACATATTTTATATTAATAAAAAAAAGCGAATGTTATGTTTTAGAGAAATGTTTTAAAAGAGGCAAAAGCACATTTTATGAAAAGTATAGTTTTATTTTTGGCAAGCGTTCATTATATTTCCATATACATAAACAAAGACATAATATATGTGTTAAGTTATGTTTCAGTAAAGCAAAGATACATATTTTATGGCAAGCGTTTGTTATATTTTTATATACATAAACAAAGGCATATTAAGTGTTAAGTTTTGAGCAACTTAAAGAAAAAGTTATGAAAAGAAAGTGAACAGTTTCCTACGGGAATGTGTACCAGCTTGTTAAGGTTCATTCAGGGACATATGTTAATTGTACAAGATGCCAGATATGGGTTATGTGATGTTCCATCATTTATACATATTTTGAATGCATAATTATCCCCATATTCATTACAATTAGAGACAATATGATAAGAATTGATACTTAATCTATCCAATAATGTTACAACAGGATGATTGACCTTGGTTCGCAAAAACATGAAGAAATCACTCAAAATCAAGGAGAAATCAGCATTCGGAAGTCAATTAAACGAAACTGGACCTAGGAAGTCAAAGCGGGAAGTCAAAAACTCAGCAGGGAGCAAAACAAGGCAATGCACGGCCATGCATTGCCTTGCACAGCCGCGCAAAGCCTGTTTTGCCTCCCTGTCCTTCTTAAAGCTGCCAGATTCCGCACGTGAAAGAAAAGGGTACTTTGCACGCCCGAGCAATCCAATGCACGACAGTGCATTGCCAAAATCTTTGCCTATAAATAGCAAGCTCATTCTAGTGTTTTAGGTGTCCAAGACCATGGGTTGTGAAGGCCCTAGTGCTCTGCTAGAGCCGGAACTCCCTCGGTTTTGGTCCGTTTTAGATTTTCTTTGTTCATTTTATGTTTTTAGTATTGTAATATGAAATGATTCTTCTCGTTCTAGTAACAAGAGACAACCTATACCCACTCTCACTTGGTGTTGCAACACTTCCACACAATGTCTAAGGGTTAGTGGAGTCACTTGTATGGTGATTTATGACTAGTCCTCTTGTGTTGCTCAGGTTATAACTTTAATTAATTAATGAAGTATTTTTAGTAAGTTATGTTCTTGAAGTCTTTCTTATAGTTTATCTTAAAAAGACCAGAATAAGTGATCTTTAAACCAACTTAATAATCTTAAATCTTGTAAGTCACTTAAGCAAGTCCTCTTGTTTGAGAAGCTTGTTCGGGTTTGTACGATCTATATACAACCTTGGTGCTAGCAACAGCCGAGTTAGTATTGATTTATTATTATGGGTTGATTGGAGGTTTGGGTATTCTATGGGTCATTCGAGTCCTGACTGGACCTTATGAAATATGTCGGTATTTCTTTACTTCTCTCATGTTAGCTTGTAGAGGACTCCTAGCTGGGGCCATGGGGCTTGATCTCTAGGATGAAAGATTTATTTATTTAAAATGAATTTATAAGTAAGACAACTATTTTAAGAACATATTCTGTTAGGTCCGAGCGTTCATAAGGTAACTTTGGAGGAAGTTGCGCATTCCGACTTACCGAAAGAAGTTACAAGACATAACGTACGTCAGTCAAAGGATAATCTTAATCCGAATAATGAATCACGAGATAGCCGGCGGACTTGAGGCCCCGTTTAGGGTCCCGCGATTCATTAGGAATAGTTGGCCGACCGTATCCACTGTTCCGTTACGAAATTTTAGCTCCCCCATCGAAAGGGTTAGTACTAGTAACTATGACCAACGTTATTTTAAATATAACGTTAATTAACAAGTGATAACAACCGGAGTAACATCTTAAACTAGAAAACATTTCTAATTACATTTCTTACCTTTTCTATTTCCTTTTAAAACAAAACCCCTTTTTCAACTTATTATCCTAGTCAGACAATAGCGAGTGTTGAGTACGGGATCCGAGTCCATGGTTCGATAATTGATTCTTACCCATACTATACTACGCTGCGATATGTACACTTGCCTGTTGTATGTGTGTTTAGTTGAAGTAATTATTATTTTAATTTATAAATTTAAAACCTGATTTTGTGTAACTCTAAAACCAAACATTAAAAATTATATTATCATATCACTGAACACATCGCATCAACTTCTTGGTGTTAATAGCAGAGATATAATTATATATATTTTTATATACACTAAACACGTTATCAAATTTTTGGCGTCGTTTCCGAGGACACGGTAATTCTGCGAAAGATCTAAGTCGTTGGACTAAATATTTTTATTTTCAACCTTATTTTCTTTTGGTGTTCTTGTTAGCTAATCTATATTTGTAGGAATTTTCAAGGATCGCGTCCGCGAAATTTCCGTTAAAAGAAATGAATGGACATAAACACACCATTCGAAAGCAAAATTCTTTTTCCTTTAGGCGTAACACTTTCAAATGATTTTACGTGTTTAGATTTTATCATTCTTATTTATTTTCGATGATGACAAGCTCGATGCTTTGAAATTGGATACCAACAATCGAGGTAATTTTCTAACGTGAATTCGAATTTTTAATGGTGACGTTCCTCTTTGACCAATTTATTTTAACAATTTTAAATCAAATAATACTTTACTAAAATCCAAATTGTTTTTGATTATTTATTAATTATATATTTTGTTTATTTAAAAGTATTAATTTCTAGTGGCCTTAAAAAAAGTCAAAATTGGTCAAAACAGGGGGATGCACGGCCGTGCATTGGGGTTCGTGTCCCAACTCCGAAAACGCTCGGTTTCGGCCGAAATCACTCCAAAACCTTCGATTTCTCACGATTTCTCTTGATTCTTGCTTCTAATATCTTCCCCAAGGTATGTAAACTTGTCCATTATCATTTTTAGTGTGATTTATGCTCCAAATAGAGCTAATCTTGTTCAAATGAGGCTAGGGTTTCAATTTATGTCTTGGTTTGAATATACTTGAATATAAACTCAATGCTTAAACTAGATGCATGTTTAACTACTTATGATCATAATTTAACTCTTTTTAGTCTCATTTGAGTAAGATTTGTTTGATTCATATGGATGGTTTTTGAATTTTGACTTAGAACTCTTGAGCTTGGAAATACAAATTGAAGCATGAATCTTGTTTATATGTGTTTAGGATTAAGTTTAATTGTTGGGAAATTGTTGATTAGTTGAAATAGGTCAAGAATTTTGACGGGTTTGACTTTTCAAAAGTCAACATATTGACCATCTATATTAGTAATCATATTGCACCGTTTAAATTTGCGCCTTGTTTGATTGATTGTAATTGACCATTTTAGGACTCGAGAAACATAACCGTGCCATAACCATGAACGGATTTGTGTTTCCCTTATGTGGTCCAAAAATTATATGTATATATATTTTTTAAAAATGACGCTATCAAAATTTTAGCTATCAAGTTTTTGGCACTAATATGCGTTGACAATTGCATACTATCAAGTTTTTGACGCCGTTGAAATATATATATATATATATATGTTGAATCATTCTTGTTTTTATGTACTAACTCCTTTAAAATTGGTGATTGTAGAGCATGGCGGAATCATCCCGAGCTGGTGGAAAGTGAAGGCGGATGAGGTCTTCATTCCGATCGACTCCATCCCCTACTACTTCCGGCGGCAATGGATCCCCACCTTCTCCACCATCACCACCATCACCATACCACCCTCACCCAATGCCACAAGGGCAACTTGATTTGCATTCTTGGCTAGTGTTTGATCTAGAAGATGCCAAAGAGACCGAAGCTTATCATAAGCTTCAGGAACTTCTGGGATAAGAGTTCGGCATCCACAAGACTATTTGTTACACTACCTTGGAGGAATTTCGTCTACTAAATGAGTGTGGTGAACTCATTACTAAACCCTAGGAAAGGTTCTTTGCTATTGAAGACACTACCTATTATGAGCTGACCTTGGAATTCTTAGCTTCGTTCTCGTTTGCAAGGCCAGTGGTTAGTTTGGAGTTGCACGATTGCGTCAGATTCAAGATGGCCAGGCATTGGCATGAGATGTTACTGGCCCAATTTGGGGTGAGGATGGGACTGTGTAGGCACGATAGAAGACTCAGCTAGTGTTCACTGAGAGCCACAATGAGTTTGGTGAGGGTGAGGCATCCCTATTATGGGGAAGGATTGGGTCCGGACCATTAGACCCACACAATGAGAAGAGTACCAAACTGAAGCACCCCCTCCACCGATACCTTCATAGATGTATAGTCCTTACCCTAGGAGGAAGAAAGGACATCACAGGGGTGGTGAGCCTCAGGGACCTCTTTCATCTTCACTGCCTCATTGATCAGGTAGACTGCAACTTGGCTTACAGTCTAGCCAAGTTTTTCACCAGAGCATCAGGATATTGTTCTTCAAGCCACGTGTTTGGAGGGCCTTTTATCACTCGTCTGGCCTCCAACATGGGAATTTTAACTCCTGCTCGCCTTGGGACTATACTTGAGATGGACCTCACAGTCACCATTGTTGATAATCAGATGCTAATCCGTATGGGAATGTTGAAGAAAATTAATAGAGTCTATCGGTTAGTAAACCATAAGGGAAACATCTGGACGGGGGTAGTTGAGAAGTCAGATGACGATGCAGAAATAGAGCAACTAGAGCAAGCACCTCAAGGAGGAAGGCAAGGAAGACGACAGGGAGTGCCGCCCGTTTATCACACCACCGCGGACCCCTCTATGTTGGATTTGATGATCAGTATGGGTCAGCTGGGATACACTATCGATGGCATACATCAGGATTTTCATGATCACACCCACAACCTGTATGCCCACCAGCAGTATCAACAGCATCCCCCAGGTCCGCATCAGCAGTGGCCCCATCCTCCATATCAGTAGCAGCTCTTCCTCCCTTCGTCTATGATATTTATGGTTCTTTTCTGATGGCTATATTTGTGGCCCTTGACATTGTTTGTTTGTTGACAATTGTGGTTGTTTTTGTCCAGTATTGGACGTTGACATTACAAGTTTTTTACCTGTTACCTCGGTAACCATTGATATGGTGGCACCACCACCACCATTTCAGCCGCTTTATTAAGCGAATATTAGTTTAACTATTTTCATTTTTAGTACTTACTATATATGTTGAGCATTGCATAGCATTACATTACAGGTAATACATGCTTTGGTTCGTGCCCGGAAATATGATCTAGGCATTGATGAGAATCGTTCACACGTATGATAATGACATCTCACCACACTGTTATTATTCATGACACATATCATACTGCATACATTCATACTATCAGAAAATAAGTGTGGGGGTGGTACCCCGTTGATATTTTGGCTACCTGATTTTGTCCTAAGTATTACAAGTGCATGATTAACAACTAACCGATCCATTGCATTAAAATATATAGAAGTAATAAAAACACTTTCAAAAATAATATGTAATCATGACCGATTCTTGAATAATCTTAAAGCAAAAGTCTTAAAAATCATTTGGCATATTCGGAATAATAAAAACAGCAATTTGGAATACTGATGAAGTGAATCAAGTAAACAAATAGGGAAGATTAGGAAGCACACCAAAAAGAAAGAAATAATTTTATGCACATTTTTACTTTTATTACCCTTTACATTCCGTTTCCATGTGAGAATTTGACCCTATCGGAGCATTATTACATAACGCCATCAAGTTTTTGGCGCAATTGATCATTACATATTTCACATGCTCATTTCGTTTGATAGAGTGATTGCTAATTATTGCTTTGCATATTAGAACTTGTGTAAAATATACATTTCAAGATCGTGGACTAAAATAATGCATAAAAATGATTGATGCATTAGGATTAACCCATTTTCTTTGAGCCTTTTCTTTTACCTAACTTAAGCATTACCCACTAGTTAGCCCCTTTGAGCCTAAACCTTTTCATTTCTAAACCCACATTTTACACCCATAAACCCAAAAAATTAGCCTTTTATCTTTGACCCTTTTCGTTGAAAATCAACTTGGCTATGATTTAAGATATATATATTTAAGTAGAAATAAAGACTGATGACTACAAAATTCTCTAAGTAAAATTGCTGCTTACCTCAGAGATTGCTGCTGATACACAAACTACTGCGGATAAGCTTATCTGCAGCGGATACTTATTCTTCTGCTGAAGAATAAATCTGCTGCGGATAGGACTTATCTGCTGAAGACCAAAGTTGCAGCTGATAGGATATGCTGCTGATCTCCAAAACTACAGCTGATAGCTGTCTCCACTGAAGATCAAATGTTACAGCTGACTGTTCTTGATAAAGCAACATTTACCACTGACAACTTTCTGCTACTACACTGACACACTCCGCGCAGAAAGAATATCATTGGTACAAGACAATAAAAGACAACAACGTTCTTCTCCAAGCATGCAAACAATGATGCCTTAGAAGACGTTTGAATAAAGTTAACTAGCATAGTTATTATTATTATCTGTATATATGTAGAATAGCTTCAATACAAGATCAACGGTCTGTGTTAGATCTGATCCTTAGAATCAAGGGTCTGTCTTGATTCTAAGTTACTATATAAGTAGTACTTAGATTCATTGTAAAAGTACTTTTGCAAAAGAGTTCTCTCTGTAATCTCGTAATACTTGAAGCTTAATACAAATTGCATTTATCAGTATTCTTCTTGTCTACTTGTTTACTTTGCTTAAGTTGTGATTGTCTCCGCCAGTCTCAACTGAAATAGAATCATCTTGTATTTACCGATCCTATACCCTAGTTTGCGCATAAAATGATAAAACCTTGGAACTATAGGGGCCTGTTTTGCCAAAACCGGATTCTTCCATTCCCGTTTTCAGTCCTGGGTTCGAAATCCGCAAACAACCGGTTCTGAAGCCACATTTGCGAATTCGACCTTTAACCTACTTTCTTGCAAAACCATAACCGGCAAAACATTGAGGATAACTAATTGATCCATTCCTCGAAGTTAATTGAGCTTTCATGAGCTAATCATGAACAAAACTCGTAACCGAAAACCATTGAAGACTCATTTAATCGATCAATTCATTCCCGCATAAATTGTGTATAAATAGGAATCCACATGCATGGGCGACACTCATTGCAAAATCACTACACCCTCGATCACGTCTGACTCCATCCATGTATCATCAAATCTAGCCAAAATATCGGATCTGTTTCGCTCAGTCGTTCTCCGTCCCTACACATCCATTTCCGGTAAAATTTTTGCCATAAGACTCGTCTTGTCACGAGGAACAAAAGCCCCATGAAATGGGTTTCGATCGTCCGTTTGATCGGGCGATTGAGGGGCTGGGGTTATGGGTTTGGTTTTTGGGAAAAAAGACGACATATGGGTTATATTTTTAAATTAAGCGCGCCGGGTTTAGACCAAGGCATAAGCCCTGGTCTAATGGTTAAGCGGGTGTGTGTGTATGGCGACCCGGGCTCGACGCGGGTTCGAGTCCCGGCAACCGGATTTTTGGGATTTTAATTCCTTTTTATTTCTTTTGTATATATATATAATGTTTTAAGATTTTAAAATTTAACTTTTATAAATCAAATCATTATATTCTACAACTTTTACAAAAACAGAAAAATTAAAATAATGTTTTATCTATTTTTACTATATATTTACCCTCAACAAAAAAATATATATATAAAAGGGCTTGTTTAAATAAACTTAAATACAATATTCTTATTTATAAAAAGACCATAGAACAAACTCTAAATATCCCTTTGATACTCTCATGGATACAGAAACAATTATTTTGACAAGAATGAGTATTTAAAACGTTTTAAACTTATAACCATTTATTTTGACAAAGAATAACTATTTAAAACCTTTTAAAATATATAAAAACACTTAAATAATTATTTTAGATAAATAGTTATACAAAATTTAATTGATTCCATTTAACACTTATGACTAATTCAATATCTTTTTTATTATTTTTTTAGGAGTTTTCTTTTTATTAGTTTAAATAATTATTTTTGAATGAAACAATTATTAAACCTTTCTAATCCATGATTTATTCATAATTAAATTCAAACGAATTACTTTTGCTATAAATATTATAAATTCTGATTAACCTTATAAACTATTTTATCACTTCCAATATTTGTGATAAACATATATTTTCCTACGAATTTGTACAAACCCTATATCCGACCCCAAATTCTAAGAAATCCTATGAGACCCTAAAACCCCAAAACCTCTTTAATATCATTTAAATGTACATTAAATTTAGAGTACCATTACACGTGTAGGTTTGTTGTGAGAAATCCTCACGAGACCTATCAATCTCTACCAGTTCATGCCGTCTCTAGTTTTGATTCAAGTGAGTTCATAGCCCCCTTTCTCTTTATTATTGTTTATAAATACTTGGGGTGGAACATGTTTATGTTGCAATACATACAAATTCAATACCTTTGTTCTCATTCTATTACTATGTGCTTTATGTCTTAAACTACTTGGCGACCATACATGTGTTCATGTTTAGTACAATCATTAACTTGAGTTGCAAGCCTAAGGTAGTACCTTTTATGATCATTTATACGGGAATTTGATTCATTACATAACACGAACCTTGGCGGGTTTTGTGTATACATCTTACTACATTTTCAAAATGACAATCAGTTGGATTGTACCTACAGTTTTCCATTACACGGTTTGATTGTACGTCTTGGAACCCTGTATGTTTTCACATTCATGAATTAGTTATGCTTTGAACATATTGAATTTCAAATACTTTTTACTTAACTTTTGTTGGTGTCAAAACCTATGTTACTCACCAACTACTTGTAGTTGACATTTACTCACATATTTCAGGTGCACTAGTTTGAGGACCCTGCTTGCTCATCTAGGACTTGGACCTAGTTTAATTTAATTATTGTTATGTTTTGAACGTTTCATTTTCTATCTAACGGATGGTTTTAAATTAATGAATAAATATTGTCATTATTAATAGACGATCATGTGCTTATGAACAACCACATCAGCCCCGACGTATAATCCGCCGCCGGCCGGGGTGTGACAGATTGGTATCAGAGCCATGGTTATAGGGAATTAGGTTATTAGACACACATGACCTAGACTATAACCTAGGAGTCCCAAACATGAGTTTAACTCTTGTCTTTCATTAGGAACTCCACTCTATACTATACTTACGTACATCTATCTATCTCTGACTACCTGATACGACTACATGAACTACAACGGATCTACAGAATCCTACTCTTAGAATTAAAAGTCTAATCCAAATGAAACTCTCAAAGGTACGTAGGTTCTAACTAATGAATGAGAACTTGTGCAATCTGGAATAGTGGATGCCTGTATTCTGGGAGTTCTGTCTAGGAAAGCATTTCATATAAATCCAAATCAACCGATGGACCAGTTATGCTTTCCTGGGAATTCTTGGAATGAGTGTCCACTTATAAGCTAAAGCATGACTTCTAAAAAATTAGATGAACTTAAAGTACTTTGAAAAGTCAATGCACCCATTAGGGTACCACCCATTAGGGTACCACCCATGTTTTACTAGTACCTTATGAATTATTCTACATGACTCACATCTTACGAACTTTCTATTCGTCCTTTCTGTAGAATGCCTCCCCGTCGTGAACGTAGGGGCAACCTCACCAACAGGATCATTCAACAAATGGCTACAATCCTACCAACCTTGGTTAACCAAATGAACCAAAATGCTACACCAAGGTACCCGGTGTGCACTTTCAAACATTTCAACTCCTGCAACCCCACCAAATTCTATGGGAACGAGGGAGCCAATGGACTTCTCCAATGGTTTGAAAGCATTGAGGTAACCTTCATCAATGCTGACTGTCCCAAGAACCTGAAAGTCTGTTATGCTACTAGTGTCTTCCAGAAGAGGGCACTCACATGGTGGAACGGGGAAAAGCGTAACCGTGGGATCGAAGTTGCTCTAGCCCTACCTTGGGCTGATGTCAAGACACTCATGACTGATGAGTTTTTCCCCCGTAATGAGATCAAGAAACTGGAAGCTGAGTTTTGGGATCTCAAACAAGACAGTGGTGAAAGCCTTGCCTACACCACCCGTTTTCATGAGCTTAGTCTCTTAGTGCCTCATATGGTCAATCCTCTCTCCCGAGCTATTGAGAAATACATCAATGGCCTACCCATGCAGATTCAGGATACTGTTTTGGGTAGCAAACTAATCACCCTTGAAGAAGCCATCCGTCTTGCTGCTGCCCTGTAAGACAATCATGTTAAGGCAGGGACTCTATCTAAAAAGGGTGCCAAGAAGACCCTTGAGAAAACCACTGCTGAACCCCCAAGGAGACCAAGCCTGAGTTTTCCTCCAATAACAAAAAAAGGAAAGGCAGGAACTTTGCCATTGTCACACCTGCTACCCCTATAGCCCAAGTAGCCCCTACTGCCTTCAACCCCATCAAGAAGCCTTATGGGGGAACCTTACCTTTGTGCAACACTTGCCAGCAGCATCATACAACCAACATGCCATGTTGTTTATGTACCGGTTGTGTACATTATGGGCATACGACTAACATCTGTCGTGCTGCTCCCCGAGTTAACCAAACCGACCAACCTGTCGTTCCTGTTCCTGCTCCCGCTGCTATCCCTCAAGGTCGTGCTTGTTATGAGTGCGGTGACCTAAATCATTTCAGGAACCACTGCACTAGGTTGGTCATTGTGAACCAAGCCAACATGAACTAGGGTAACATGATACAAGGAAATATGAACCATGGGAACATGAACCCGGGAAATGTGAATCAGGGGAATGCAAACCCCGTGGCTCGTGGACGTGCCTTCAACATCAACGCCAATGATGCTCAAGCCAACAATGATGTGGTGAATGGTACGTGTCCAATTAACCAACAATATGCTTCTATCCTGTTTGATATTGGTTCCAATAGAAGTTTTGTGTCCTTTGAATTTGAACCACAACTTGTTGTGAGTCGAGCTAAGTTAGACAAACCCTGTGATATTTTAGTAGCGTACAGCTATTCTATTCCATGTGACACCATTATTAGAGATTGTACCTTAAACTTGAATGACCATGACTCCTCGATTAATCTCATTCCTATGGCTCTCGGAGGTTTCAACATCAAAGTAGGCATGGACTGGCTGACAAGACATCATACTGAAGTCGTCTGCTTTGACAAGTACATTTGTATCCCTCCTGACTCGGGCGACATTTTGAACGTTTATGGTGAAAAGCCGTCAAAGGGGCTCAAACTGATGTCTTGCACTATCGCACGAAAGTACCTATGAAAGAAATGTGTGGCATTCTTGGCTCATATTGTGGAGCGTAAAGGCAAAGATAAGAGTCCCCAAGATATTCCTGTGATCAAAGACTTTCCTGAAGTCTTTCCCGAAGACTTATCCGGTCTTCCTCCCGCACGTCAAGTCGAATTCCGTATTGACCTAGTGCCAGGAGCAAATCCCGTGGCCAAGTCACCCTGTCGTCTTGCACCGTCATAAATGCAAGAACTTTCAAACCAACTTTGAGAACTTTCTGACAAAGGATTTATTCGTCCTACTGTTTCTCCTTGGGGAGCACCCATATTATTTATCAAGAAGAAGGATGGTTCTTTCCGGATGTGCATCGACTATCAGGAGCTCAACAAGCTCACTTTGAAGAACCGTTATCCACTTCCAAGTATTGATGATTTATTTGATCAACTTCAAGGCTCGACTTATTTCTCTAAGATTGATCTTCGTTCTGGCTACCACCAGTTACGAGTCCTTGAATCCGATATCCCCAAGACAGCTTTTCGTACAAGATACGGTCATTACGAGTTCATGGTTATGCCCTTCAGACTAACCAATGCACCCGTGGTATTCATGGATCTTGTGAACCGCGTGTGTAAACCGTACTTGGACAAGTTCGTGATCGTCTTCATTGACGATATTCTCATATATTCAAAATCAAAAGCGGAACACGAAGAACACTTACGTTTGGTCTTGGATCTCTTGAAAAAGGAGCAATTATACGCTAAGTTCTCCAAGTGTGAATTTTGGCTAAAGGAAGTCCAGTTTTTGGGACATATAGTCAATGAGAAGGGTATTCACGTGGATCCCGCTAAGATTGAAGTGGTAAAGAACCGGCAAGCTCCGAAGACCCCTGCAAAGTCCGCTCATTCCTTTGTTTAGCGGGCTATTATCGTCGTTTCATAGCCAACTTTTCAAAGATCGTGGTACCACTCACAGCCTTAACACATAAAGGCAAGCCCTACGAGTAGGGACCAAAGCAAGAGGAAGCCTTTCATACTTTAAAACAAAAATTATGTGAGGCTCCTATTTTGACTCTTCCCGATGGCACCAAAGACTTTGTCGTCTATTGTGACGCTTCCCATTTAGGCCTTGGTTGTGTCCTTATGCAACGAGGCAAAGTGATCGCTTATGCATCTCGACAACTCAAAATCCATGAGAAGAATTATACGACGCACAATCTTGAGCTGGGTGTAGTCGTATTCGCTCTCAAAATTTGGAGGCACTACTTGTATGGTACTAAGTATGAGATTTTCACCGGCCATAAGAGTCTCCAACACATTTTCAACCAGAAATAACTCAACATGAGACAAAGGCGTTGGGTTGAACTCTTAAACGACTACGACTGCAATATTCGTTACCATCCTGGTAAGGCGAATGTCGTAGCCGATGCTCTTAGTCATAAAGAACCTATCAAGATCCACAGTATCCAGGTCCAAAATGACATTCAGACTCGCATCTTCGAAGCACAACATCTCTCCGTTACTGAAGGAAACATGTACAATGAAATGTCATGTGGTGCTGAACTCCAACTCGAAACCAAACCCAATGGATTACTCTACTTTCTGAATCGTATCTGGATTCCGGACCGTGACAATCTCCTTACCTTTTTCATGAACGAGGCTCACAAGACTCGTTATTCGGTGCATCCCAGTGCGGATAAGATGTACAAAGACCTTCGTATCCAATACTGGTGGCCTGGTATGAAAAAGGATATTGCTCTATACGTGTCCAAGTGCCTTACTTGTTTGAAGGTTAAGGCCGAGCACCAGCATCCATTTGGTTTGCTTGAACAGCCCGAGATACCAGTGTGGAAATGGGAGTGTATTGCCATGGTCTTCATAACCAAACTCCCGCACACTTCCCGTGGTCATGATAGCATTTGGTGATCATCGACCGTTTGACGAAATCTGCTCATTTCCTACCCATTCGTGAAGACTATCGAGTTGAGAAATTGGCTCGAATCTACATTGATGAAATTGTTAGTCGTCACGGTTTACCTCTCAACATTATTTCTGATCGTGATGGACTATTCACTTCTCGTTTCTGGCAATCCTTACAATCAGCTTTGGGTACTCAGTTGAATCTTAGTATGGCTTACCATCTGCAAACTGATGGTCAATCCGAACGAACGATTCAAACTCTTGAAGATATGCTTAGAGCCTGTGTCATTGACTTCAAGGGAAATTGGGATTTACATCTACCCTTAGTCGAGTTCTCGTATAACAACAGTTACCACACGAGCATTGACATGGCTCCTTTTGAAGCACTTTATGGTCGGAAGTTCTGCTCTCCTATCTGTTGGACTGAGATTGGTGAAGCGCAAATCACCGGTCCCGAACTCATTCAGGAGACTTCTGACAAGATCGCTTTAATCCGAGACAACCTGCTGGTAGCAAGGAGTCGGCAAAAGAGCTATGCTGATAAAAGTTGAAAGCCCCTAGAATTTCAAGTCAGCGATATGGTTTTTCTCAAGGTATCCCCTTGGAAAGGCGTGGTTCGTTTTGGAAAGAAAGGGAAACTTGCACCAAGATTCGTGGGCCCATTTAAAATCCTTGAGTGGATTGGGAAGGTAGCTTACAAGTTGGAATTACCGGAAGAACTCAGCAACATCCATCCTACATTCCATGTCTCGAACCTGAAGAAATGCTTAGCTGATGAAAATCTCCAAATACCGCTTGACGAATCAATGCACTTCGTAGAGAAACCTGTGGAAATCATGGACCAAGAATGATTTCAATTGTTAAGGTTCGGTGGGAATCCAAACGTGACCCTGAATTTACTTGGGAACGTGAGGATCAAATGAAAGCCAAATACCCACACCTTTTTCCAGGACCATCTTCTTAATCAACTTCGGGATGAAATTTCCTAAAGTAGGGGAGACTGTAATCTCCAGGAAATTCCGACCTTTATTTTTGAACTATTCCAGCACTTGTAACTTCATTATTTTATGTTGGTATTTATGAAAGTTATCCTATTTATCTATTTCATTTTCTAAGTATACATAGAGTACAATTATTTCAAACTCAAAAATGATAAACATTTATATGAGGAATTTTATAAATAATTGTTATTATATATACATATATATATATATATATATATATATATATATATATATATATGCTAGGTTATTTTCTAAATCTCTTCATATATAAATGCAACCTTATAAGATCAAATTATAAATTCTATAAGAAAAGTTAGGATTTATAAAAGATATATATATTTAAGTTACAAAGCAACTAATTTTAAATACCATTTTATTTTATAAAAAAATATATATATGTTTAGAATATTTTCATGTTTAGAACATTTAAGAATAATTTTGACATTAGTTGAGAGTATAAAAAAAAACTTATTTTGTTATGTTCTATAAAAGTCCAGGGTTGATAGTGTAAATTTTGAAACCTTAATTCCAACTAAAACCCTAGTTTGCGCATAAAATGATAAAACCCTGGAACTATAGGGGCCTGTTTTGCCAAACCCCGATTCTCCCATTCCCGTTTTCAGTCCTGGGTTCGAAATCTGCAAACAACCGGTTCTGAAGCCACATTTGCGAATTCGACCTTTAACCCACTTTCGTGCAAAACCATAACCGGCAAAACGTTGAGGATAACTAATCGATCCATTCCTCGAAGTTAATTGAGCTTTCATGAGCTAATCATGAACAAAACTCGTAACCGAAAACCATTGAAGACTCATTTAATCGATCAATTCATTCCCGCATAAATTGTGTATAAATAGGCATCCACACGCATGGGCGACACTCATTGCAAAATCACTACACCCTTGATCACGTATGACTCCATCCATGTATCATCAAATCTAGCCAAAGAACCCGATCTGTTTCGCTCAGTCGTTCTCCGTCCCTACACATCCATTTCAGGTAAAATTTATGCCATAAGACTCGTCTTGTCACGAGGAACAAAAGCCCCATGAAATGGGTTTAGATCGTCTGTTTGATCGGGCAGATTGAGGGGCTAGGGTTACGAGTTTGGTTTTGAGGAAGAAGATGACATATGGGTTATATTTTTAAATTAAGCGCGCCGGGTTTAGAAAGCGGGTGTGTGTGTCTGGCGACCCGGGCTTGACGCGGGTTTGTGTCCCGGCAGTCGGATTTTTGGGATTTTAATTCCTTTTTATTTCTTTTGTATATATATAATGTTTTAATATTTTAAAATTTAACTTTTATAAATCAAATCATTATATTCTACAACTTTTACAAAAACAGAAAAATTAAAATAATGTTTTATCTATTTTTACTATTTATTTACCCTCAACAAAAAAAATATATATAAAAGGGTTTGTTTAAATAAACTTAAATACGATATTCTTATTTATAAAAAGACCATAGAACAAACTCTAAATACCCCTTTGATACTATCATGGATACAGAAACAATTATTTTGACAAGAAGGAGTATTTAAAACGTTTTAAACTTATAACCATTTATTTTGGTAAAGAATAACTATTTAAAACCTTTTAAAATCTAAAAATACACTTAAATAATTATTTTATATAAATAGTTATACAAAATTTAATTGATTCCATTTAACACTTATGACTAATTCAATATCTTTTTTTTTAATTTTTTTAGGAGTTTTCTTTTTATTAGTTTAAATAAATATTTTTAAATGAAACAATTATTTAAACCTTTCTAATCCATGATTTATTCGTAATTAAATTCAAACGAATTACTTTTGCTATAAACATTATAAATTCTGATTAACCTTATAAACTATTTTATCATTTCCAATATTTGTGATAAACATATATTTTCCTACGAATTTGTACAAACCATATATCCGACCCCAAATTCCAAGAAATCCTATGAGACCCTAAAACCCCAGAACCTCCTTAATATCATTTAAATGTACATTAAATTAAGAGTACCATTACACGTGTAGGTTTGTTGTGAGAAATCTTCACGAGGCCTATCAATCTCAACCTGTTCATGCCGTCTCTAGTTTTGATTCAAGTGAGTTCATAGCCCCCTTTCTCTTTACTATTGTTTACAAATACTCGGGGTGAAACATGTTTACGTTGCAATACATACAAATTCAATACCTTTGTTTTCATACTATTACTATGTGCTTTATGTCTTAAACTACTTGGCGACCATACGTGTGTTCATGTTTAGTACAATCATTAACTTGAGTTGCAAGCCTAAGGTAGTACCTTTTATGATCATTTATACGGGAATTTGATTCATTACATAACACGAACCTTGGCGGGTTTTGCGTATACATCTTACTACATTTTCAAAATGACAATCAGTTGGATTATACCTACAGTTTTTCATTACACGGTTTGATTGTACGTCTTGGAACCTTGTATGTTTTCACATTCATGTCTTAGTTATGCTTTGAACATATTGAATTTCAAATACTTTTTACTTAACTTTTGTAGGTGTCAAAACCTATATTACTCACCAACTACTTGTAGTTGACATTTACTCACATGTTTCAGGTGCACTAGTTTGAGGACCCTGCGTGCTCATCTAGGACATAGACCTAGTTTAATTTAATTACCGTTATGTTTTGAACATTTCATTTTCTATGTAACGGATGGTTTTAAATTAATGAATAAATATTTTCATTATTAATAGACGATCATGTGCTTATGAACAACCGTGTCAGCCCCGACGTATAATCCACCGCCGACCGGGGTGTGACGGATGTATTAGGAAGAAGCAATTGAACAATCTATGGTGATTGATAGTAATGTGTACTTCAAAGACAAGAAGAAGTTGACATTCTTAAAGGAGAGGTTTGTTATTGACAATCTGACCTTAAAAGAATTCTTAGATTTGTCACAATGTCTAATCTAGGTTTAATAAAAGATTAATTACCCCTTTTTGTCATTAAACCAAGTCAGATTTTCAACATTTAGCCACTCTTCCCAAATACTTCCTACCCAAATCCTAAGCCAATCATTACAACCCTTTACAAAGCCCTCTTGATTTATGCAAATATTTTATGTCAGTTGATGGAGATTTGATTTCTATACAAGAGTATGACTATGCAAGCATTAATTATAGCATTGAGTGTTCCTCTTGACATACATTATCCATATATTTAACCTAAGTGTTGAGTGAACATTTGTGAGACTGTAATTTTGTGCATAATCATAGTTCCATCAAGTATGTTGAGCTTGCTACCCTCTTGTGGAGAAACACTCGAAAGGTATAACCACCGAATCATTGTTTTTAAGAAGGCCATTCAGCCATTTAGGACACAGCTTGAGATTAACATTTTATCAATACTTTTATTCTATGGGTATAATCATGCATGAGTTTGCTTGAGGACAAGCAAAGTTTTAGTGCGGGGTGTTATGATGTGCAATCTTTTATACATATTTTGCATGAATAATTATCCCTATATTCATCACAATTAGAGACAATATGATAAGAATTGATACTTAATCTATCCAATTATGTTACAACAGGATAATTGACCTTGGTTTGCAAAAACATGAAGAAATCACTCAAAATTAAGGAGAATCAACATTCGAAAGTCAATTGAAAGAAACTGGACCCATGGAGTCAAAGCCGGAAGTCAAAAAGTCAACAGGCAGCAAAACAAGGCAATGCACGGCCGTGCATTGCCTTGCACGTCCGTGCAAAGCCGGTTTTGCCTCCCAGTCCTCCTTAAAGCTGCCAGATTCCGCACGTGAAAGAAAAGGGTACTTTGCACGCCCGTGCAATCCAATGCACGACCGAGCATTGCCAAAATCTTTTCCTATAAATAGCAAGCTCATTCTAGTGTTTTAGGTGTTAGTGCTCTGCTAGAGCTGGAACTCCCTCGGTTTTGGTCCGTTTTAGCTTTTCTTTGTTCATTTTATGTTTTTAGTATTGTAATATGAAATGATTCTTCTCGTTCGAGTAACAAGAGGCAACCTATACCCACTCTCCCATGGTGTTGGAACACTTCCACACAATGTCTAAGGATTAGTGGAGTCACTTGTATGGTCATTTATGACTAGTCCTCTTGTGTTGCTCGGGTTAGTTGAACTTTAATTAATTAATTAAGTATTTTTAGTAAGTTATGTTCTTGAAGTCTTTCTTATAGTTTATCTTAAAAGAATAAGTGATCTTTAATCCAACTTAATAATCTTAAATCTTGTAAGTCACTTTAGCAAGTCCTCTTGTTTGAGAAGCTTATTCGGGTTTGTACGGTCTATATACAATCTTGGTGCTTGCAACGGCCGAGTTAGTATTGATGTTGATTGGAGGTTTGGGTATTCAATGGGTCATTTGATTCCTGACTGCACTTTATGAAACGTGTCGGTATTTCTTTACTTCTCTTGTGTTAGCTTATAGAGTACTTCTAGCTGGGGCCATGGGGCTTGATCTTGAGGATGAAAGTTTTATTTATTTAAATGAATTTATAGGTAAAACAACTATTTTAAGAACATATTCTGTTAGGTCCGAGCGTTCATAAAGTACCTTTGGAGGAAGTTACGCATTCCGACTTACCGAAAGAAATCTTAGTCCGAATAATGAATCACGAGATAGCCGGCGGACTTGAGGCCCCGTTTAGGGTCCCGGGATTCATTTGGAATAGTTGGCCGACCGTATCCACTGTTCCGTTACGAAATACTATCTCCCCATTCGAAAGGGTTAGTACTAGTAACCATGACCAGCCTTATTTTAAATATAACGTTATAACAAGTGATAACAACCGGAGTAGCATCTTAAACTAGAAAACATTTCTAATTACATTTCTTACCTTTTCTATTTCCTTTTAAAACAAAACTCCTTTTTCAACTTATTATCCTAGTCAGACAATAGCGAAGGTTAAGTACGGGATCCGTGTCCATGGTTCGATACTTGGTTCTTACCCATACTATACTACGCTGCGATAGGTACACTTGCCTGTTGTATGTGTGTTTAGTTGAAGTAATTATCATTTTAATTTATAAATTTAAAACCTGATTTTGTGTAACTCTAAAACCAAACATTAAAAAATATATTATCATATCACTGAACACATCGCATCAAGTTCTTGGTATTGATATCAGAGATATAAATATATATATTTTAATATACACTAAACACGCTATCATTATGCCCATTAGTAAGAGCTTTTGTGGTTCGGTAACGGTTGTACAACTGGTTCCTAGTGATAAGGAGTAACGACGGTTGTTTTGTGATGAGTTTGTTGTCCTAGGGGTAAAGAGTTGTAGGCGACATGTTATTGTCCTAGGGGCAAAGAGCCGTAGCCGACATGTTATTGTCCTATGTGCTAAGAGCCGTAGGCGACATGTTGTCTTCCTAGGGGCAAAGAGCCGCAGGAGACAAGTTGTCTTCCTAGGGGCAAGGAGCCGTAGGATACATAGTGAGTAGTAAATCCTAGAGGTACAGAGCCATAGGATACACTAAAGTTACAAATGGATTTGACGGTTAACCGGTATAGATCACGTGGATAATACCAACAGTGACAAGGAATTGACGGCTATCTTATCTTTTAAATTGTTTTTAAAAGTAAGTATGTAAAGTTTTGTCTTAATGACAGTATGTATGTATTATTAAATCTTTCTATGCTTGATTAAAGTAAACGTTAGAACTCACTCAGCGTTGCTGATTTTTAGTATGTACATCAGTTAAGTATAGGTTGTTGTAGATGGATGCGGATGCTTGGCTTGGCGAGGAGAGTTACTCGAAGAACAGTGTCTGGCAACCCGCTTATGTTTAATTTTATGATATGTTAAGACAAGTTTAAATTTGTATCAGAAAAGTTATGTTAGACATGTTATGCTTTCGCCGTTTATATTAAAGTTTAAATCGTTTCCGCTGTGATTTGATGAATGTCTCATGTTTATATGCTATGTGTTGATGAGTAAATCCAATAAGTGAGGCCTCCCAGGTTTGAGGCCTTACACTAAACATCCTCAGGTAGTTAAATGGTTAAGAATACTATTTATTTTAAAATCGTTCGTCTTTTTTAATACTGTTCGTTTTTTAATATTGTTCCATTTTTTAAAACTCGTTTGTTTTCCTAATCGTTTTTATCAACGGTTTTAAAATAGGTATGTTTGCAACTATTTAATTAGAAAATAACCATACGCTTAAATGACTATTTTATATTTGAATTTAAAAATCACCACAGATGCATCCGTCTCTTCATTTTGACACAACAAACTCACATCCAACTTCAAAGATCTCTAGAGCCTGACCATTCCTCGATCCTCGTGCCCTTGTTCCAGTAAAATATCTGACTAGCTATCAAGAAACTAACTTATCTAGAATTTGCTTTAAATTTTACACTAGATATCATGGATTACCCTGAGATAAGCACAAGCTTCTATTAAGATGAATATATTTAATTGTCTTTATTTTCAAAACTTTGAAAGCTTTACGTTTACGAAATGGCAATACATGTATTCAAAAGTTTGATGCATAAGGACGTCTATGGTAAACATTGAGGCCATAAGTATACGTAAAAATTGATCTAGGGATACACGCTTTAGGGGTGAAATTCCCATATTGGGGCTGGTAATTGTCTGTAATTGGACATAAGACGGAGTCTCAGTTATGGGACATCGCAGTAAGTAAGCCTGGTAATGCCAACAATCATTTGAAAGAAATTACCGGTGTATACCATGGTTGCACTCGGATGAAATAGTTTCGCTGGATGGTAGATTGTACCAGCATTATGGTTAAATGTTTTGATACTGTATTTGACAAACGAATTGAGTCCTGATGGACATGTTCACCTGCGTTCGCGCTGACATTTTATTTTCCAAAATGTTTTCAGGTAATCAATGATTATCTGTAAACTAGTCCTACGGGATAGTCTTAGGGATAAATGTATACAAAGAATTTTGACAGGGTTATGTGCTTCGGATGATGATTTCCCTAGCATGGAGATAAATCTGCGGAAATAGAAACAAGAGGAGATGTTTAGGATGAAGATTTCCTAGACATAGATACTCCCATGTTATACAGAGGGATAGGTGCCGGAAGGTTAACTCCCCAGGCACAGGCCAGCTACCTTGTTCCTCTAGTTTTACCTGGCTTATGTAGGTGACATGTAAATGGTCGAGGACCATAATTTTGTATACTGAAGGGGTATTTAAATCCCCATAAAATGAAAATGATTTGTTTATCCCCTGGATTTGAAAAATATACAATATTAACCCTCGGGTTGAGGTTTATTACAAGTTTAATCCAAAAGTATTTTCCGCTGCAAAACTCACTCTGATTTTCTAAATAAAATAAGATTAGAGGCCAATCTGATCGTACGCCCGGGGTGTCCTGAAACCGGGATGTGACATAGAATCCCCGTTTTGATTAAAGATAGTACGAAAACAAGAACCCCATGATCTATATAGCAAGTCAAATCGAACCTTTGCGGCTCAAAGCAAGTTAAACCAAATCCTAGATATTCAAAGCAAGTCAAAATTGATCCTCCAAACGTTACCACAAGATGTGTTAATGCAAGTTGCACAATACTCAACAACAAAAGAAGTATGGGACTCGATTAAAGATCAAAATATTTGGGAAGATTTAGTCCAGAAAGCACGTCTACACACCTTGAGAAGTGAATTGGAAACTTTGAGGATGAAACTGTAACATTTGAAAAATTTTCGTGCCAATTATTATAAAAAAAGTTGAAGGACTAGAACTGTAATTATAAGAAAGATCAAGGACCAAAAGTGAAAAATTTGAAAATTCGGACGGTAACGGACCGTCACAACCCGTAACGGTCCGTTACGGGTTGGCCACGCGTGTCTTGAGGGTTCCGATGACTAGTGGCTTGTAACTGACATGTGTAAACCCTATGACGGACAGTCACGGCTCCGTAACGGTCCGTCACGTCGCAATTCAACCGAAGGCTGACACATGTCTGATGACTTCGCAACCCTGGAGCGGTGACGGACCGTCACCGGCAGTAACGGTCTATTACTATCCCAGCGGTGACGGACCGTCACCACCACAACGGTCTGTCACAACCGCAATGTTACCCTATAAATAGCAAGTATGGGTTTTGGTCATTCTCACACTCCCAACTCGATTTCCATAGCTCTTTCAACTAATACCACTCTCATAAAACTATTCCCGCTTGTACGTTTAAGTTTTGGAAGTACCGGTTCGCTCTAGAAGTACACGTAAAGCTAGGAAACGCTTATTTGGAGAAACCAAGCTGAGACGATTAAGCAGAGACGCTGCCCACTAGGATATTCATTCTAGAAGCCTACTAAGCCGAGATTCTGAAAAGGTGAATACTTGTATTTTTATAAAATGATTTCAAAACTGACAATGGTTTTGATTATACTCTGACTTGAATGAATTTATACAACCATTCGTTACATAAGGTGATTTACTATATAGCAGTCAGCCCATAGAGTCACGTATATATATATACACGTGTTACAGATGAGACGCTGTAACAGGGCTAGGGATTGAACCCTTGGTTGTTGTACAGCCCATCACAGTAAGCGTAAGGCAGACAGACCTAAAAATATATCCAAGGTCCCTGGTGTGGCTGGTGGTTAGTCCGTTGACTGTGTAAATTGACCAGAAACTATGGGCAAATTGTTCTATTTATCCACGCTTGTCAGATTATGATTTCAATATACTAGTATTCACCAGTTTATACTGATAAAATATTTTCAAACATTTTTATAGGTAACCAAGGATGAATTGATTTTGATTAGCCATATGATGACAAGGAAAATGATGTCATTAAAAAGGGAACGTCCACCCTAGACATCACTTGAAAGAAATGGCTCATGTAAAACCTTGGTTTTGTAAATTAAACGTTTATGTACTATATCAGGGTTTATCCCTATTATAATAAAATTAAACAGGAGATTCCCCATATTTGAAAAGATCCCGAGTTATTAAAAATATTCCGCTGTGTTTATAAAACTCTGATGAAATGAAATAAGAGACAGGTACCAACCGTGGGTCGCGCGCCCGGGTGGGCTAAACCCGGGGTATTAGATTGGTATCAGAGCCATTTGTTTCAGCATATTAGATACTAGAGATTAGTATCTAAGCTGTAACTTGATTATGATATTATTTGGTTTTAGCAACTAAGATACTCAAGTAAGGTATCTAGCTTAAACCAGTATAGACTGCCTGCTAAGAAAAGTAGGTTGATCTCCATAACAATCAAGTAATGATTATACAGATGTCTGGAAATAATTACTATACTTATATCTTTGGACGATCTAAAGAAGAACGTTATCATCCTACGGGATCCATGCAAAATCCTGTAATCATTCCTGATACGGGTGAATCCCTTTCTGATCCTATCATTGTCTCTGACAATGATTCCTATCATCAAAATCAATCTAGCTCATCCTGGATGGAAGCTACTTTGGATTTTGAGAATTGGAGAACTGATACTCCACCTCCAGTAAATCAGGTAGAAATAAATGAGGCAGGACCAGTCAGTCTACTAAACCAAGGATGCGTGTACGAACTCCGACCGAGCATGTGCATGTGTCTGCAGAAGAAATGGAAGAGGTATATATCAAGAAATACCTGAGGAAGCAGAACTTGAAATAGAAACTCAAGACCCATACCTCTATCCAATTGGTGAGAAAAATCCTTATACTCTTCCAACGACGTTAGACGAATGTATTGAAGAACCAACTGATGGTCCTGATGATCCTTACCATAATGTGTTTAACGACATATTATTTGGTATTCGTGAACCCCCTCCTCAGTATAATTATTCTTTAGCTTATCTTGGAACACCCATAGAATTCCTTGATCGTGCCTTAAGAGAAACTAATGAAATCAAGAAAGAATCAAGGCAGCTCAAGAAAAGGGTTCGTCAACTGGAGAAAGGAAAGAAAAATAAAAGATAAGATAAAAAGAAAGAATAAAATAACTAGACGTACGGGTAACCATCCAACCGGTATGTAGTTATCTGGCAAACTAAATGTTCTATCTAAGGAAAGAGTGGTGTATAAATCTCTCCCAGACCCATCATTCTTTCCTGGGAACAATTTAGTTGGAGGTACTACTCTGGAATGATAACCACCCTAGTCTACTAAATATAATAAATCGGAAAAGTTATTATTTTATGTAAATTATAAAATATAAATAAAAGTATTTTTGTTCTATTCAGATGAATGGAAAAGGAAAAGGTCCATTCTATGTTCAAAAATATGCTCCCCCTGGATATGAATTTCAGCTTATAAATGAAACGGATTTAGACACTCTAACAAGTTCAAGACATTCAGAAGTACATATCGAAGCTTAGGAGAATTAACACCTCTGGTAAATCCCTATGTACCTTCCATCAGTTTTCATTCCGCTCTAACGGCCGCAAGCCGAAATCCGGATTATGGAGAAAATTTATGTTATAATCCTTATTATTATCGGGGACTACCTGAAATCCCTTACAAAAATAATCATGTTCCTAAAGGAGAAGAAAGAGAAGATTCAAATAGGCCATATGAGTATTATGAGCCTACGAATGTACAAAATCCTCAAGAAAATGAGGAAAGCTTTGATAATGATCATATTAGTGCCTTACAGGAACGAGTAGCAGAATTGGAAAAAGAAAATCGTAGATTAGTACCTGTAGACTCCCATAATAGAGCGTTAAGACAAATGCTAGAAAATGCCCGTAACCAGGGTTATATGTAAATTTCCTTTCCGACCTTTGTAATATATATTCTAAATATTAATTCCTCTTGTGAATAGAATGTCAAAACGAGGTCCTTCTTATAATACAAGGGGCAAAAGCAAACAAATCCAAAATGAAAATTCTAAACAACTTCAACAGAAAGTAGAAATGAAGAAAATGGTTGCAGAAGGAATAGAGGAAGCTCTCCTTAAAATTCTAAAAGCTATGAAAGAAGATAAAATGAAAAATAAAGTGGCTGAATCTAAGAATAATCATCATGAAGAAAACCATAGTTCAAACGGAGATAATTCTAATTATGAAGAAGTTAGTAAGAAAAGAAAGAGGAAGAAGGGATGTACATTCCGTGCATTTCAAGCATGTCAACCTCTGTAATATGCTGGAAATGAGGGAGCAGTGGCAGCCCTGAGGTGGATGGAGAAAATTGAGTTTGTGATTTCCATCAGCAAATGTGCTGATGAGGATATGGTGCTTTATTCATCAAACTTATTCAAAGATGAAGCATTGGAGTGATGGAATTCTATTATTCAAGCCATGGGCCGACATAAGGCATATGCCATGGAATGGGAAGAATTCAAGAAGATGGTAATTCAAAGATTTTGTGCCATTAATGAACGAGAGAGAATAGAAACCAAAATTTTAAATCTCCGTATGGAAGGAACTAAACATCAGGAGTATGTCGACAAGATGTTTGATTATGCTCGTTTGGTTCCACATCTATCTACCCCCGAACCCAATCTAATTAAAATATATATTTGGGGTCTGGCTGAAGAAATCAGAGATATGGTCAAGGCTACTATGCCTCAGATCATTGCATCTGCCATACAGCTAGGAGGAATTCTAACTGACGGTATGATAAGAAAACAAGAAGAGGGAAAGGCAAGGGAAGTGGCCAAAAGGGCTACGAAGAACCAGAAAAATAATTCTACTTCGAAAAGAAGGAATCAGCGTGTCAAAGGAGGATTTAATTTTTCTATCCCAGAACGCAAGATTTGCAAGAAAAGGCATACAGGAGAATGCTTTTTCAAGAAAATTTATTGTCACTTTTGCTAGCAGACCGGGCATGTGTTTGAGAACTGCCCAAGAAAGAGAAATATCTCCTTTTTCAATTATGGAGAGACAGGCCATTTTAAATCAAACTGCCCAAAGCTTAATTAAGTAGGATCTAGTGGGGCAAAGGTCAATAAAGGAAATAAGAAAATTGTATGAGCTTTCATACTTAATACTCGTGATGCTGCAGCTGTTCCAGATGCGGTTACTGGTACATTCCTAATTAACAATATTTATGCTAGTGTACTATTTGAATCTGGTGCAAAGTTGTAACATCCCAAAAATACAGCCGTAAACGGTTAACGGTCAAAGGGACGTTAAACGTAAAGCTACGAATGGTATCGGTAACGAAAAGCGAAACCAAAAACTTAACGGGAGAGTTGGGATTGAATAATAATAAGTTGGGATGAATTTCGGTTAAGAAACGTTACCTAAGAACTTAACTGGATGCGAAACGGAAAGACTATTCGCCTAGAAATAGCCCAAAACTTCGCATAAACATATCTCGAGCTACAAAAAGAGTTACGGGAGCCATAATATATGAAAATGGGGTGTTTCGACGAGGAGAATATGAAAATAAGGTACGTCGGACATATATCCTAAGCATAACGGTCCGACATGTGTTGCTGAAGCATTTCGGGAAGCTTTGACAGGTGTTTTGATGACTCAGCACCCACGTCGGACCGATATGCTTTACACGTCGGTCCGACATGGAGACGTCGGACTGATATGATTTATACGTTGGTCCTATATGGAGATGTCGAACCGATATGAATTACACACCGGTTCGATATGTGATGCAGAAGCAAAAAAAGAGGTTTTGACGCGTGTCACCGACTCCAGCCGATGTCGGACCGACTTGGGATGACATGTCGGTCCGACATGGGTCCCAATTCAGCCTATAAATAGATGTCATGAGTCGTAAGTCTTGAAACATCACACACACAAACACCATAACACACACAAACACTCTAAGAAGGATTAGAAGACCCGGTGCGGCGCGTTAAAGTGCGAGAGCGGTACGCTACGAGTGCGGTTCGGATTCAGAGAGACGTTTAAGCAAGGAACGAGCGTAGGAAACGACCCGATACTATAGTAAGTACACTGGACCCATAACTTAGATAAATGTTTATGTGAATTATGTGATTATGTGTTATGTGCTATATGTAGAACTAAGGTACAGGGAAATAAAGAAAGGTAACGGGGATTAGTCTAAACACTAAACAGAAATAATGGAGTAGCCACGACGTATTCAAGGGGTGGTGGATACGCCGCTCGTGGTAAAACCATTATGAATGTTTAGGGGTATAGACTAAAAGACAGTAATGAAAATATAGTAAACGTACGGGAGAACTTCCAACCGGTATGTAGTTATCTAACAAACAGAATATTCTGCCTATGGAAAGAGTGGTGTATAAATCTCTTCTAGACCCGTCATTCTTTCCTGGGAACATCTCTGTTGGAGGTACTACTCTGGAAGGATAATCACCCCAGTTTACAATATATGATAAATATGAATAAGGGAAGGCTTTATTTCAAATAAAGGAATATCTATGATGTATTATAGGGGTGGTGGGTACGCCGCCGGTACACCCTATATATAAACCTTTTTAATACATCATAGAGACGCCTTTACGAGGAATTAGGACAAGAATGAGATAAAAGCATGAGGGAGTCATGGTATTAAATAAATGACGAGAAACGCTTAATTTTAAGCAAAGGAGTATTCAATGAGATGTTAAAGGGGTGGTGGATACGCCGCTGGTACTTCCTATATATAAACCCCTTTAACATAGCATGATGAAACCTTTGTAAAGGATTAAAGCAAGAGTTAAGATAAAAGCATAAAGAGATCATGCTACTAAATGAGAATTAGACGTGAATGCTTAATTCTAAGTAAATGAGTATTCATGGAACGTTAAAGGGGTGGTGGATACGCCGCTGGTACTTCCTATATATAAACCTCTTTAACGTAACATGGAGAAATCTTTATAAGGAATTATATCAGGGATAAATATGAAAGTATGACAAGAGATCATGATATATGTGCAAATATGCAATGTGTGTTAAACGTGAATATGTGAATGCATGATAGATGATCATGCCATATGTGTAAATATAAATGTATGACGGAAACGAGTCTAAGTCTTAAAATGGAATAACGGAGTACTCACGAAATGTTAAAGGGTGGTGGATACGCCGATGCAACTTCCTATATATAAGCCTCTTTAATGCGTCGTGGGGAAACCGTTACGAAGTTTTAAGGTGAGGACAAGTTGGGAATAAATTGGGAGGCTGTGAGTCTATGATACTCAAGATCCTAATGAAAAGAGATGTCCAGCCTACGGGGCGGATCTCTAGAATGAATGGAAAAAGGTGCCGAGTCTACGAGACGGAAGGTCCTTAAATATAAGGATGGAAAGGTGCCCAGTCTATAGGCGGAAGGACCCGGTAGAGGTGCCTAGTCTATAAGGCGGAAGGACCTAAGATGAATGATAATAAAATATACGAATGACGTGACCGGAGGTACGTCCGGATATGGTCACGGGGCGCCGAGAGCCCGGGAAACTTGAACAATAATAAGAACCTAAAGGGTTCATAATAAAATGAACGATGCATCATACTTACTTAGCGTAAGCTAATCCAAAAACGCTTTCCAAACACTGCAGGTTAAGAGCATGTGGAATGAGGTTTTCTGAGGACGTGGCTAATCAGAGTTGAAGAATCTCTATGTTACATGATGTAATATTTTATGTAAAAACAATATTATAATAAAATATACCTTTGTCATTATAGTGACAAGGTTTTGAAAAATCTAGGACCGTTTTCCGCTATAAAACTCTGATAAATTAGTATAGTAAAAGTAGGGTGTTTCAAGTTGGTATCAGAGCATGGTTTGAGGGATTTGAGTATCGGAAGGATGCTTAAACTCAAACCATAATTGCTCATGATATAAATAGGGATTTCATCCGAGGTCGTCCGAGGAAGTAGGTATGTTTAAAATTCCAGTGCTTAACATAAATGTATGAATATACGTGGGCTTAACTTTGTATGAGATAAGCTCCATATAATAGTTGGGAGTATCATGATGCGTAACATACATTGCCTTATACCTGGCCAGTATTGGAGCTAATGTATGGGACCCTGTGATATCGCAAACATCGTATGATAACTTATTTCAGCAGATAGTAAGCCGAGAATGTGATTATACATGATTGAAATGTATATATGAATGTGAGTATGTGTATTGTATGAAGGGGGCCTTGCGTAAAACCCTTGAATTCTTAATTAGGGTTAAAATAGTATGAGGCCTGTAAATATGAAACCCTAGACTATAATTACGGTGAACGAGCGAGTGATTAAATGAAATTCATGTATCAGCAACAATGGCTGAACGCCAGAACAATGAAATACGCGACGAAGGGAGCCACGAGAGAGCTGCGTCTCCACTTCACGATGGGAACGAAGTAGAACAGGTCCCGGAGAATATCCGGAGACAGATTGCGTTAGAAATAGGAAAGACGTTCGACGCAAACCTCCCAATTATGCAAGCAGAACTACAAAGTTCACTGGAGAGCTGGTTTGAGAATCATAAGGAGATAGAGAAATCTCATAGTAGAGAAGATAGAAAAATTAAATCGACTCGATGCACGTATAAGGACTTTATGACCTGCAAACCACTGGAGTTATTAATCCCTTAGAAAGTCAAAGGTGGATAACTGCAACGGAAACAGCCTTCGATACTTGTCACTACAGTAAAGAGGACGAGGTAACCTTTGCCACCAACCAATTGAAAGAGAGACCCGACGATTGGTGGGGCGTAGTAAAGAGAGAAAAAGGCCGAGATAAGATCAAAGAGATAAAGTGGGAAGAATTCAAGGAAATCTTTTTGAAGCATTATTACCCAAGAGCGGAAATAGACAGAATCATCGAGGAGTTCCTTCAACTCCGTTAAACAAACGAATCTGTGGACGAGATTACTGGCAATTTCTTCGATAAAGCCAGATTCTGTCCCGCATTGTTAATAACTCCTGAGATGTGGATGACACGATACCATTTCATTTTGAAAACAAAAATTAGAGAGTTTATTCATCTGTCCAAGTGCGCGAACTTGAAAGAAATGATTGATTGGGCACAAGGACAAGAAACAGAGCTTAAGAGTCAGGAAGAAGAAGATAGGAAGAGAAAAGGAGAGGATTATCCATCTCCTATGCCACTTAGGAGAATTAAATTAAGGAGACCTGATAGTGATTCCTCTCAAAAGAAAGAAATAAGTGACTGTGAAATCTATGGAAGGAAACATCCTAGAGAGTGCCGACTCAGGCCTCTCAATTGTATGAAGTGTGGGAAGATTGGACATCTGACACATCAGTGTACAAGTCCAGTGAGATTATGCTGCACTTGCTACAAGCCAGGACATTTCAGCAGAGAATGTCCCGAGCTACGGTCTCACACTAAAAAGACCAGTAGAGGGTCAAAATTGGCATATAATAAAATCAAAAGGATCGAGGCTCCGAAACCAAGAGGTAGGGCTTACCAAATTACGACCAAGGAAGTAAGAGATCCCTGACATCGTATCAGGTACCTTCCTCTTAAATTCCCTACCTACTTGTGTTTACTTCAATACGGAGGCTAGTTGATTATTTATTTCATTAAAATATGTAAATTCAAGAAACTTCAATAGAAGTAAGTTGGCTAAGGCATTAGAGATGGAAATATCGAGTGATAGAAACCGCGTAGTAACCAAAATATGTCGAGATTGCCAACTACTAATAGAAGGAGAAGAGTATCTCGTCAAGAATTCAATGTGAACTAGTTATATTGGCATACTATGACGATTATATATAATAAAAAGATTATACGAGCCACGATGTCTACAGGAAAAAGGAACTTAGTGTCATTATGACAAAACCAGATCACGTAATGTACGATGGCAAAGATAAATAGCTATGTGAGACAAGGTCATCAAGCCTTTATAGCTTATGCGGTTGAAGTGAAAATAAAAGGAAAGAACTGAAGCAAGTTCTAATAGTAGAATAAATTCCTAGAAGTTTTCCCAAACGATCTCCTAGGTGCTCCACCTGAGAGAGAGATCAAATTCAAAATCAATTAAATTCTGGAAACTAAACAAGTGGCTGAGACTCCTTAACAATCAACACATACTGGAATGAAGATATGTATGTCACAAAAAGTTGTTAGACAAAAGACATAGACCAACAGAATTCCAAGAAGGAGATTATGTTTTATGTCTCCTTGGAAAGGTCTAATACGACGTAAGAAACGTGGCAAGATAAGTCCGTGATTCGTTGGTTCTTTTAAGGATCATTAAGCAAGTCGGAAGAATGACTTATCAACTAAAGCTACATAAAGAACCGAAATACTTTCCATGGAAGTGTATAACAGACGAAATTGTTCATATACCTCTGGAAGAGATAGAGGTTAACGACAAACTAACTTATGTCAAAGAACCTGTAAAGATTCTAAACACTAAGCAGATAGTGCAATAGGAGGCACACGAACGGGTTAGAGATGACCTGGGAAAGCAAGGAAAGGATGAGAAAGATTTATCCTAAGAACTAATAGGTTTCGAGGACGAAACCTAAAATAAGGGGGTTAGAGTTGTAACATCCCAAAAATACATCCGTAAACGGTTAACGGTCAAAGGGACGTCAAACGTAAAGCTATGAATGGTATCGGTAACGAAAAGCGATACCAAAAGCTTAACAGGCGAGTTGGGATTGAATAATAATAAGTTGGTATGAATTTCGGTTAAGAAACGTGACCTAAGAACTTAACCAGATGCGAAACGGAAAGACTGTTCGCCTAGAAATAGCCCAAAACTTCGCATAAGCATATCTCGAGCTAGAAAAAGAGTTACGGGAGCCATAATATATGAAAATGGGGTGTTTCGACGAGGAGAATATGAAAATAAGGTATGTTGGACCAATATCCTAAGCATAATGGTCCGACATGTGTTGCTGAAGCATTTTGGGAAGCTTTGACACGTGTTTTGATGACTCAGCACCCACGTTGGACGGATATGATTTACACGTAGGTCCGACATGGAGACGTCGGACAGATATGATTTACACGTCGGTCCAATATGGAGACGTCGGACCGATATGGATTACAAGTCGGTCCGATATGTGCTGTAGAAGCTGATGTGTGTAAACTATATATATATTTTTGTAAGTATTTTTTTCACACAATTTGGGTTTTAAAAAGGGTTTTCAGCAAAGACTAATCACACACACCGGGCAGTGTACCCGTCGGATAGCAATATAGTAAAGGTAAGAACCGGATATCAATCCGTGGACACGGTGGAATGCAATAATAGACTGGAACTAAGATTCAATCAAGTGATGGTAAAAAGATATTTTGAAGAGTTTGTTTTACTTAACTAGCATGCAAATATATAAACTAAGCTAAGATCACAAGTCAAACAATCAAGGAGAAAATATCACTTCGGTGTCGAATCCATCTAGAATACATTTAATACACTCATAGAAGCATGGCAAATACACGAAACATAAATTGACTAAATTCTCGTCAAAGATATCTAATAAAATGACCATTCGAAAAGCTAGCATGAATTATACAAACCAACCACCTAAAGTCATACAATGAAGCTCACGTGTTTAACAATCATGTCAATGTTTATAAAGATTGAACTAGCTCCCGATTAAGGTACACTAATCCAACAACTAGTTGGAAAGATAATATGAACAACACACTACCCACCTCAAGTTGATTAAATTAAACAATATGCATTTCTTCAACATACAATGTTCATATAAAGGTTATATAAATTAGGAGAATGTGTCAACAATTCCTAGGTAAACATAAAACTAAACATGAAACATCATAACAAACACCTTGTCTTTACGAACATAAGCATAGGGATACACATACAAATATAATGATTCGTAAACAAGACTTCATTCACCATTCCTAGTCAAATGCCATAAGCTAGTATAAATACATACACCAACCCATAAATATAAGCATAAACCACAAGTCTTTCAACATAATATGGCATACACAAATACAAGTCTTGTAAACAACTCAAAATACTCGAATATATAATTTCATCGAAGAATAATCATACGGTTGTCATAACATTAACATAATAATTGCCAATAATTAATGAATGTTGTCAAATGTATCTAAACTTCATCTAAACCAAAGTGAACAAGAGTTTTAGCTCATCATGAGCACCAAAATTACAAATAAGTAGGGAAAAATAGTGAGAAACATGATATGAAAACAAGAATCAAACCACTCCTCCAAGCCTAGATGTTGTTGTTGATGTATGGTGATCCTCTTGATGTTGTATCCTCTCCAAGAAGCTTGAAATGTGGCTGGAACAAGGGTAATACGAGCTGGAACAGTGGGTTTTTCTCTCTGGTTGCTGAATAAATGAATGAGAGTTTAAGTTCTGTTTAAATAGAAAAAGGGAGGCACGACCATGCCAAGAGAGAGGGCATGACGGTGCCTGGTACAAAGGCGCGGTCGTGTCTAGGTCTTGACACGACCGTGTGACAGAGGGTTGACCGATCCGGAGCTTCCATTAGGTATCACTGATCGAGGACGTACGGCTGTTCAGACTCACGAGGTGACACGCGACCGTAGGGGGCCAAGGCACGGTTGTGCCTTGGATTTTGGCTTGGCGCGGTCGTGCAAGATGTGGGTGCGACCGTGCCTAGGGTTTGCAAGCTTCGCACGGTCACAGAAACCCTAAAACTTCACTTTTTATCCTGGAATCCTCTTGTTTGTTCACCAAGCTTCACAAAAACCTACAAAACAGGAAATGAAGCAAATAAGTGTCTAAACGTTGAATATAACCAAAAATTAATCGTTAAATGAGCGAAGTTTTGTGCCAAAAAGATGTGTAAATATTAACACATCAAACAACCCCACACTTGAACATTGCTTGTCCTCAAGCAAGAAATCAAAATGAAACAAAACTTCCAATGACACTATGGATCAAATCGAAAAACCGTAAGCATTAATAAACTTATAAAGGTTTGAAAAGATTTTCAAGAAATGCAAAATTAACTAAATGAAACCCAAGGAGCCCAATGAAGTGACAACCAAATGAGCAAATAAATATGCCTCGGAAATCATTAGCATGCAACTTTATGCTTCTCACAATGTTCACACACACTCGGGAATATATATGATCATACAAGTAATGGAGTATGTATAGAACACTCAAATGCCAAGACAATGAATTATGCATAAATCATGAGCTTGCTAAAAGATCAAATCTCTACCAACTAACATGAAACAAAGCACAAATCAAGAGGGCTTTAAACGGGTTGTAACTTGGCAATGGCTAAGGGTAAGAAAGTGGAATTTAAAAGTGGCTAAATGGCTAAACCCAGCGGCTTTGCTAACTCAAAAACTAAAACAACTTCTAATAAGAAAAATAAACTAGCAAATACTTCCGTATAGATAAGAGCTAACAACCGAATTCTTTCCATCTTTGCTCACAAAATTGCTCTAATCGGCTATAATTCACCTAATTTTGATGATTTTTTTTACTATTCTTTTCTTTTCTTTTGAAGGGAACTAAGTCAATATGCATCTTTCCTTAGCTAAAAACTTCTCAAGAATTTGAAGATTACAACAAAATAAAAGCTATAAAATTAACATTAGCCAACCAGATTTCTAGCACGGGGAAAAATAGAATAAATAAATAATAAGGCTAATGAAGGTTTAATGGCGGTGTAATGTGGGTAATAAAAGAAAAAACATGGGATAAGCTCAATGTGGCTAACTAGTGGATGTGTTCGGATGAAAGGAAAAATAAAAATAAAAGGCTAACAAAGAGGTTTATCCTAATGCCTCAATCATTTTTATGCAATATTTATGTTCATGATTTCGAAATGTATACTAAAAGCAAGTTCTAATAAGCATGAAACATTCGTCACACTAAAATCCGCAAAAACGAGAGCAAACAATGTCTAAAGCTATCAAGGCTAAAAAATAAACTCACGGAAACGGAAAGGAATGGGTGTAAGTAAAAGGTTATCACAAAAAACTCATGGTTATCACAAAAAATTGGGTTTGACTCGATGGAATTTCTATCTCAATTGCTTTCGAAAAATCAAACCTCTATTATTTACTAAAAATTGTGAATGCTAAACGGTTAACTTGTATTATATTTTTGTGTTTTTTTTTTAATTTTATAAAACTAATTTAGTGCCAATAAAAATTATGAAGGAAGATTTTGCAAAAAATGAAGTGATAAAATCCTAAAAAGGACAAACATCGCGTGAATAACATTCCAACCCTACACTTAGAATCGTACATTGCCCTCAATGTACAACAAAAAATAATGTAAAGCGAAGAATAAACACCCAACCCCACACTTAGAAACATACATTGCCCTCAATGTATACAAAAACATGCTATGCGAAATGGAATGCAAAGCAATGAAGTGTGAAGGGAGAACTGAAACTTCCCTCATGTCGATCATGGCACACGCAAAAAGCCTACCCACAAAAATGACGTTCCATGATTCCAAGATCAAATCAAGACTAACAACATCAAACACAGATCAGTAACATCAAGCCAAAATATAAACAGAAATGTAAAGACAAATATATATAACAGTACACGGAAACAAAAGTACAACAAAAGAACGACATAAACGCCGAAGCGCGATACAAGAGTTTGTACAACATACAACCAAGTACAACTCACAAAAATGATACCAAAAGGCAATGGGAGGTACTACTCCCACTGCATGCCCTCGAGGTCGATGCCGACGGCCCCGCCACCCTCGCCTCCCGCTGCTGGTGGTGATGGTGGTGGTGACTGATGATGCGGTGGAGATGGTGGTGGTGACTGATGATGCAGTGGAGATGGTGGTGGCTGATCGGGCTGCTGCTCCGGCTGCATAAAGAATGGTAGGGGAACCACGTATGGTGCCCCGCCAGCAGCAGCGGCGCACTGGACCTCATACGGCCAGGCCCAGTAGCGCATGAACAAATCATGGGTGACGGTAACAGGAGGTGGTGGTGGCGGCGGAGGCGGAGGAGGCGGTTGGGCGGGCTTATGATGCTCGTGCCCCTGCTCCTACTCCTGCTGAGCGGCGTGTGCCTGATGGGTGGCGGCGACGGCCTCGGCCTGTACAAGATCTGGACCGGGACCCGGACGGTCTGGATCCCAAATCCGTCCCCATCTGTCAACTAATAGAATCCATCCTACGCCACGACGAGCGACGTGCATGTTTCTCAGCGTCTTCACGGTCATCACGACGGTCTCTGCCATAGGGGTCAGGTCCCCTATCAAATCATCGGTCAATAACTGAAAGTGCCTTGCCAGCTTGGTCACGAAGTGACCTCCACAGATAGCGCTGGTAACATTGCGCCCTGAGCTGTTCACCAACTACCCCGCGATAGAATGCGCAAGATTACAGGTGCGCGGGCGTACAAGGCAAAATAGATAAAATAGCTCCCTCAGGTTCACTACTGTCTCCCCCTGACCTCTCCCAGAAATCGAATAAACAATGCAGCGATGAAGAACACGGTGTAGAGGATCCCGAAGGCTCGAAGCCTTGGTCAAACATGGATCATACATCCCAAATCCAAACTCGTGCCAGAACTGGTCTTTATCCTCCTCTGTCGGGAACTCGGTGATACCCTCAGTGAATATCTCTGTCTGGAGCTCCTGTCTCGTGTACAAACCAAATAGTCTCCCGAACCTGGCAACGGACATCACTCGCCACTCCCCGCCTAGCCTAAACCTAATCGTCTCGGGATGCTCTAGGTCCGCGCAAGGATAATCGAACTCATATGTGGAGAAAAACTCAATCACAAGCTCTACATACTGTATAGCGTGGAGCTTGAACAAACGGCGCCAGGGGGCGGTGACAAGATCGTTCCACCGGTCCTGCTGACCATTGGCGTCGATAGCAGCTGGCTCAAGGCGACGTGCAGCCAAAATTCGGCCTCGACGGGGCTACAGAACATCAAGACGAGCCTCGTACTCATGCTCGTTGAGATCAAACTCCAAGTACGGGTGATCCCGGTTGCCTACCATCTGCAAGACAACAAAAATGAAATCAGAACAGTTATGAAGACGCTAGACTGAATTTATGAAGTTTCTGACCGAAGTTATGAAGGGGCACGGTCGCGCATGGGAAGGGGCACGACCGCGCCTAGGCCAATTATCCAGTCCACGGTCGCGCTGTGGCCGACCACGGGCACAAGTACTCGACAACATGGTCACGCCAGGTGCGGGGCACGACCGCGCTAAGGCAAAATCCAATAGACACTACCGCGCTCAACAGAGGCACGGCCGCTCTTGACCAAACCAAGCTCTCCTGGGATTCAAAAGCCGAGCACGGCCGCGCCTGGTCATGAGAGCGACCGTGCTCAACCTATTTTAGGGTTTTCAGATTTCAAAATTCGCCATTTAAACACGTCTTATGAAGGGGCTTTCTTGGCCTAGTATCCCAGGGAACACGTATGACCTAAACTAACTACATACAATAAATAAACGGACAAAGATTACCAAAACCTAAAACTAGCTAAAACTTAGATTTCTAGAGTAAAATCCTAGGGCTAAACACGAACGCAAAAGAAAAGGAGTCGAAAACGTACCTTAGATCATGGAGAAGGAAGCAACGCGGCGGAAATTAGGGAGAATCGCAAGTAGGGGGCTTCGGTGGGGTGGAAAATGAAAAGTTTGCCTTTGAAACTAATTTGAACCACCCCCAAACACTTATCACGACCGCGTCAAGTGCTTAGGCACGACCGCGCCTAGGGTTTGAGGCACGACCGCGCCTATAGTGAGGCACGACCGTGTCTCTTGCCCAGTAGACAGAAAAACCTGATTTTTATGCAGCTTGTACCAAACCCGAATGCAATTCTTCCAAACTAAAATTTCTAAAAATTCAGAAGACATACCTAAGACATCCCAATCACTAACCAAAGTCCGCTTGATCCAAAACACGATCCGATCACCTAAACTCAAAAATAAATGGTAAAATCCTAAAAAAATAAAAATAAAAATAAGAAAATAAACATAGAAACAAAATCTAAGAATTGTTACCAAAGATGATACCGAAACAGGCTAAGTTTATTAACGAGTCGTTAGCTGGACTCAAGTCCCCGAATTCATTTATCCTTGGGGTGGAGGTCAACCACCTCCAATGCCGGGTCAACCGGTCCGTCAATGTATGGCTTAAGACGATGACCGTTGACCTTGAAGATCCTCCCATCTTCGTGCTCAATCTCGACGGTCCTATAAGGAAACACCTCCTTAACCATGTAGGGACCCGTCCATCGGGACTTCAACTTCCCGGGAAACAATCGCAACCTAGAGTTGTAAAGCAACACACGACCACCCACTCGGAATTCCTTCTTGTCTTTCAAGCGTCGGTCATGTAAACTCTTAGTGCGCTCCATGTAGATCGTGGATTTTGCATAGGCTTGATTCCTCAACTCATCAAGCTCATGAATCTGAGTGAACCGGTTCTCACCCGCGCTCACCAAGTCAAGATTCACCGCCTTCAACGCCCAATAAGCCTTATGCTCCAACTCCACCGAAAGATGGCACGCCTTTCCATAGATCAACCTAAATGTTGTGGAACCAATAGGCGTCTTATACGCAGTCCGGAAGGCCCAAAGTGAATCATCTAACCTATCCGACCAATCCTTTCGGTTCTGACCAACCGTCTTCTCAAGAATCCGCTTTATGCCCTGGTTCGTGACCTCTACCTGTCCACTGGTCTGTGGATGGTAGGCTGTGGAGAATCTACCATATCGTGATAGAGCCTTCTCCAACTGGGAGTTGCAGAAGTGGGTCCCACGGTCACTAATCAGAGCCTTGGGGGCACAAAAGCGAGAGAACAGCTTCTTCAGAAATTGAACAACCACCCTAGCATCATTAGTAGGCAAGGCTTGAGCCTCGACCCACTTAGAAACGTAGTCAACAGCTACTAGGATATACCAGTTGCCACGAGAAGCTGGGAAAGGTCCCATAAAGTCAATACCCCAGACATCAAAAATCTCACAACTCTGGATGCTGTTCTGGGGCATCTCATTCCTTGACGAAATGTTGCTCGCCCTCTGGTAAGAGTCACAAGCTCGGATCATCTCATGAGCATCCAGGAAGATGGTAGGCCAGAAGAAACCGGCGTCAAAGACCTTCTTCGCGGTCAAGTTAGCTCCATGATGTTCACCTGTCGGGCCCTCGTGGCAGTGTCTAAGCACCTGACGTGCCTCCTCTCCAAACACACACCTGCGCACGATCTGATCAGCCCCGACTCGAAACAAAGAGGGGTCCTCCCAAAGATAGTGCTTCACATCTGCAAAGAACTTTCGCTTCTGCTGATGCGTTAAGCCCTTAATCACAATCCCACTAGCAAGATAGTTTGCAAAATCAGCAAACCATGGACACTCCTCATCCCATGTCTGTATGTGCATGAGAAACTCATGGGGAAAATTGTCATTTATGGATGACCCCACAAGTTCAGATGAAGTTGAGCACTCAAGACGGGACAAGTGGTCCGCTGCGACATTTTCTGCACCCTTCTTATCGCAGATCTCAATGTCGAACTCCTAAAGCAGCAAAACCCACCGGATTAGCCGGGGTTTGGCATCCTGTTTGCTGAACAAGTGCCGAAGAGCTGCATGGTCGGTGAATACAATGGTCTTTGATAGGACGAGATAAGACCGGAATTTATCAAAAGCGAAGACAACGGCAAGGTGCTCTTTCTCCGTCATGGTGTAGTGCTCCTGTGCGTCATTGAGCGTCTTGCTTGCATAATAAATCGGGTGAAACTGCTTCTCTCTCCTATGTCCTAAGACCGCCTCAATAGCGAAGTCACTCGCGTCACACATGATCTCAAATTGAAGCTTCCAATCAGGAGCCACCATGATAGGGGCATACACTAACTTCTCCTTCAACAAATTGAATGCACTAAGGCACTCGTCGGAGAACATGAACTGGGCTTCCTTCTCAAGAAGCTGGGTCATCGGTTGGGCAATCTTAGAAAAATCTTTAATAAAGCATCTGTAAAAGCCCGCGTGACCAAGGAAACTTCGAATAGATTTCACAGAAGTGGGTGGGGGCAGCTTAGATATGGTATCAATCTTAGCTCTATCAACCTCAATCCCCGCGCGTGAAACCTTGTGCCCAAGCACAATGCCCTCCTTCACCATGAAGTGGTATTTCTCCTAGTTCAACACTAGATTGGCCTCCTCACATCTGGCCAACATCCTCTCCAGATTCCCTAGGCAATGATCAAAGGAACTCCCAAACATAGAAAAGTCATCCATGAAAACCTCCATGGAGTCCTCAATCATATCATGGAAAATGGCCACCATGTAATGCTGGAAAGTGGCCGGAGCATTACACAATCCAAAGGGCATCCGCCGATAAGCAAATGTGCCATAGGGACATGTGAATGTCGTCTTCTCCTGGTCCTCAGGAGCAATCAAGATCTTGAAGTAACCAGAGAAGCCATCCAGGAAACAATAGAACATCTTCCCCGCTAATCTCTCCAACATCTGATCAATGAACGGGAGGGGAAAATGGTCTTTCCGAGTAGCATAATTAAGTTTGTGGTAATCAATTCAAACTCTCCAACCTGTGACTGTACGAGTAAGAATCAGCTCATTTCTCTCGTTGGTGATAACTGTCATGCCTCCCTTCTTAGGGACAACCTGAACCGGGCTAACCCAAGGTGAATCGGAGATGGGATAAATCAAACCAACGTCAAGTAACTTAATCACCTCCTTCTTCACCACCTCCTGCATGTTCGGGTTTAACCTCCTCTGGTGCTGCACAGCGGGTTTGTAGTCATCCTCCATAAGGATCATATGGGTACAGAAAGAGGGATTAATTCCCTTATTGTCAATAATCTTTCATGCAATAGCCTGCTTGTGGTGCTTCAGCACCTCCAGTACCCTCTCCTTCTCATCACTCGTCAAATCAGAGGCGATAATGACAGGTAATCGAGACTCACCATATAAAAAGGCATACTCTAAATGGCTCGGGAGCTCCTTAAGCTCAACAGGTGGTGGGTCCTCAATAGAAGGCCGCTCAATCCGCTCAGACTCTCAATCAACCATCGCAAAAACCGTTGAACACTGGGGAAACTCATAGCTCTCCTGGCTATGCAACTGCTCATCAAACTGATCCTCACCAACTGGATCAAATGTCTCCCCTCCTACAATCTGGGTGTCCAGGGACTCCTCCTCAGCTATGTCCTGGAGATGATCACTCACACAAGAATAAATAGTCTCAACAAAGTAAAGTGAATCATCCTGATTCTGGGTGTGCTGCATGGATCTCCCAACATCAAAGGTCACCTCCTCTTCATCCACCCTCAATGTAAGCCTCCCCGAGTATACATCAATCAGCGCCTTGGCGGTGGCCAAGAACGGTCGACCTAGGATAATACGGACATTCTTGTCCTCATCCATGTCCAGAATCACAAAGTCTATAGGAAACATAAAACGATCAACCTTGACCAACATATTCTCCACTATCCCTTGCGGATACTTTACCGAACGATCGGCCAGCTGGATACTCATGTGTGTCGGTGTAGGTTATCCCAACTCAAGCTTAGCAAAGACCGCATATGGCATGGTTAATGCTAGAACCAAGGACAGCTAAGGCATTGCTAACCGACAAGCTACTTATCAAACATGGGATGGTGAAACTCCCCGGATCTCGTCTCTTCTCTGGTATCTTGTTCTGAATCACAGCCGAACACTCCTCATTCAGCGTCACCTGAGACAACTCCTCCAATTTCCTCTTATTCGTGAGGATATCCTTCAAGAATCTCGCATACTTAGGCATCTGATCTAGAGCCTCCACAAATGGCAAGTTGATATGCAACTGCTTAAACAACCCTAAAAACTTACCATACTGCTCCTCCATCTTCTGCTTCTTCAATCTGCCGGGGTATGGAACGGTGGGAGTGTAATCTCTCACAGGCTCACGAAGGCGCGATGTGCTCGCCGGTTTACCCCTCAGCGGTGTCTCATATGGAATCTCAATCGCAACCTCCTCTTCGGATGACTCATGCACAGGAACTTGTGGATCCGGTCCTGTGCCTCTATCGCTCCTTAAATTGATGGACTTCACATGAGCCTTGGGATTGGGCTCAGTGTTGCTAGGCAGGCCACCTGGCGGTCTCTCAGAAAGAAGCTTTGCGATCTGCCTGACCTGGTTCTCTATGGTCTGGATCGAAGCTTTCTGATTCCTCAACTCAGTCTCATGCGTGTGAAAACGCTCCTCCATGTAACGGTTCTACTTCTCTGCCAACTGATTCTGACTCTCTGAGTTGGCAAGTAGCCATGCAACCATGTCCTCCAAACTGGATTTACCCTCAGGTGCGGGTGGTGGACCGCTGCTAGAACCTTGGTATGAATAAAAGAATCTGGGTTCCGATCACCGAAAATCTTTGAGAAAGAATACTCGAAAAAGCACATAAATCAAAATATATGATGCACCCAGGAAGTGATAAGTTGTATAAAAATCTAAAGAATAATTACTGGTGGATTGGCATGAAGAAAGATATTGCCATATATGTTGCAAAATTTCTTACTTGCGCTCAAGTAAAGGCAGAACATCAGAAACCTTCTGGTTTACTGCAATAATTAGAAATGCCCGTTTGGAAGTGGGAGATGGTAACAATGGATTTTATTACAAAACTTCGTCGAACTGGTCAGGGAAATGATACTATCTGGGTTATCATTGACATATTAACTAAATCTGCTCATTTTCTCCCAATGAATGAAACCTTCAGCATGGATAGATTGGCTTGTCTATATGTGAATGAGATTGTATCTTTACATGGAGTGTCATTATCCATAGTGTCAGATAGAGATAGTCGATTTACATCTCGATTCTGGCAAAGTTTTCAGGAAGCCATGGGAACTCGTCTAAACTTGAGCACTGCCTATCATCCACAGACAGATGGGCAAAGTGAAAAAATGATTCAGACATTAGAAGATATGCTCCGAGCCTGTGTGATAGACCTTGGTGGTAGTTGGGATGATCACCTACCCCTAATGGAATTTTCAAACAACAATAGTTATCATACAAGCATTCATGTAGCACCTTTCGAAACCTTATATGGTAGAAAATGCCGAACGCCTGTATGCTGGGCTGATATAGGAGAAATCCAATCAGGAAACCATGGACAAAGTAGCTCAAATACAAGAACGATTAAAGGCTACAAGAGATACACAAAAGAGCTGCGCTGATAAAAGAAGAAAGCCACTAGAATTTAACATTGAAGACAAGGTTTTATTGAAAGTATCACCTTGGAAAGGAGTAGTTCGATTCGAAAAGAAGGGTAAACTAAATCCTCGATTTGTTGGACCCTTCAAGATTATTAGACGAATTGGACTAGTGGCTTATCAGTTGGAATTACCAGAACAGATGAGTGGAATACATGATGTATTCCATGTATCTAATCTTCACAAATGTTTCGCTAATGAATCTTTGATAATGCCTCTTCAAGACATAGAGGTAAATGAAAAACTCAGATTTGTAGAACAACCTCTACAAATAGAAGATCGTCAGACTAAAAAGTTGAAGAAGAAAAGATTGAAACTCGTCAAAGTCAAATGGAATTCTAGACGTGGTCCCGAATATACTTGGGAACTAGAATCAAAAAGGAAGAAGAAATATCCACACCTGTTCCAGTAAATTTCGAGGACGAGATTATTCAAAAGGTGGGGAGAATGTAACATTAGAAAAATTTTCGTGTCAAATATTATAAAAATAAAAGTTGAAGGACTAGAAGTGTAATTATACGAAAGATCAAGGACCAAAAGTGAAAAATTTGAAAATTCTTACGGTAATGGATAGTCACAGCCCGTAACGGTCCGTTACGGGTTGGCCATGCGTGTCATGAGGGTGTGCCACGTGTCCGGTGACTAATGGCTTGAAACTGACGCGTGAAAACCCTATAACGGACCATCAAGGCTCCGTAACGGTCCGTCACGCCGCAATTCAACCGGAGGCTGACACGTGTCTGATGACTTCGCAACCCTGGAGCGGTGACGGACCATCACCATCAGTAACGGTCCGTTACGATCCTAGCGGTGACGGACCGTCACCACCCATAACGGTCCGTCACAGCCGCAATGTTACCCTATAAATAGCAAGTACGGGTTTTGGTCATTCTCACACTCCTAAATCGATTTCCAGAGCTCTTTCCACTAATACCACTCTCGTAAAACCAATCCCGCTTGTACGTTTAAGTTTCAGAAGTATCGGTTCGCTTTAGAAGTACTAGGAAACGCTCATTTGGAGAAACTAATCTGAGACGATTAAGCAGAGACGCTGCCCACTAGGATATTCATTCTAGAAGCCTACTAAGCCGAGATTCTAAAAATGTGAATACTTGTATTTTTATAAAATGATTTCAAAACTGAAAATGGTTTTGATTATACTCTGACTTGAATGAATTTAACCATTCATTGCATAAGGTGATTTACTATATAGCAGTCAGCCCATAGAGTCACGTATATATACACGTGTTACAGATGAGACGTTGTAATAGGGCTAGGGATTGAACCCTTGGTTGTTGTACAACCCATCGCAGTAAGCGTAAGGCAGACATACCTAAAAATATATCCAAGGTCTCTGGTGTGGCTGGTGGTTAGTCCGGTGACTGTGTAAATTGACCAGAAACTATGGGCAAATTGTTCTATTTGTTCACGCTTGTTAGATTATGATTCCAATATACTAGTATTCACCAGTTTATACTGATAAAATATTTTCAAACGTTTTTACAGGTAACCAAGGATGAATTGATTTTGATTAGCCATATGATGACAAGGAAAATGATGTCATGAAAAAGGGAACGTCCACCCTAGACATCAGTTGAAAGAAATGGCTTATGTAAAACCTTGGTTTTGTAAATTAAACGTTTATGTACTATATCAGGGTTTATCCCCGTTATAATAAAATGAAACGGGAAATTTCCCGTCTTTGAAAAGATCCCGAGTTATTAAAAATATTCCGATGTGTTTATAAATCTCTGATGAAATGAAATAAGAGACAGGTACCAACCGTGGGTCGCACGCCCGGGTGGGCTAAACTCAGGGTGTGACAGAAACCAAACGAATCAGTAAGTAACTTCGTGGGCAAATTGGCCGCCAAGTGACTTAGGAAACTACTTAATTTAGTTCCAAAGCAATTTCTATCGATCGTGAAAACTATCGAGCAATATTAATAACTTGACACAATGTCATTTGAAGAAGCATTGGGTAGAATAACAACATTTGAAGAACGCCTCAAAAGTCAAAATGAACCAGCAGAGAATTCTCAAGACAAACATCTGATAGCAAGTTCAAGCAATCAAGGCCGTTGTAGAGGACGTGGAAGAAACTTCAACAAAGAAAGTGGTTATGGGTCGAGGAAATAAAGATAAAAGCAAGTTCCGGTGCTATGAATGTGGTGAACTCGGTCATTTTGCAAACAAATACACCAAGTGGAAGGACATGGAGAAAGACAAGCAGCAAGAATCCAATCTCATCTATGATGAAGATCCAACACTACTGTAAGCGCAAATCAAACAAGGAGAAGACCTTCTTTAAACTATATTTAGTTTAAGGGGGTGTATTGAAAGTATTAAATAAAATAATAGTTTGGGTCATTTGTGTCATTCCTAGAAAGTTAATTATAGAGTCTTATGTAATTTATATAAGAGTAAGGGGTCATTGTCTCGTTACTCAAACTTGGAAACTGAAATTAGGCAAAAGGACGCGTGGTTTAATTAACGGCGTCGTTTAATCAAACAAGGAGAAGACCTTCTTTAAACCTTTGAACCGTATGTATTTGGTTGTTGAATGCAAGAACAATTAAAAAAGTATACAATCAAAATTCTGCAAGTTCATCAAATTATTGTTCAAATTCATCCAATTTGTTCTTTGATTACCAACATGTAATTTTCCTGTTCTTCTTAGTCAGAAAATCGACAGTAATCTTTCACCCCAAAAAAATTCCTGTGTCTCCTTCGCTTCTTATGATACCTGTATTGACCTGGGTCTTAAAAAGATACACCCCTACATTCACAACTTGCGTCCTAAATGGATATACTTTTACTTTCCACGGTTCTCAAACAAAACAGATGTATGCTATATAAGGGAATGATGAGTGCATGGTATTAAAGTGAAAAGTCTGCCAACTCAAATATCAACTACGGAATTACTTAAGGTGTACAACAACAGGTTTATGATCGTCTAGTAGATCAAATGGGCCAACAATGTTTTATGCAGTAGATCAAGTTTCAAGTAAACAGAAAAGTATCGCTGACAAAGTAAAAAACCACCATAGATAATGGATAGAGCGGGAAAGCGATGAGCAATGTCCAGTTGGGAAATCTGGATTTGAAACTGGCGAGAAGTCCCATTATTATGCAAACGATGACCACAACTAGGATCTCTGCCGAAAAATGCCATGTCAACCCACGGAAATATATGACTGAGACAAGAACAGAAAATCCCAGAATGTTGTTCAGGAAAACCTTATGGTATATCTGCATTTCAAGAAAATTGAGCATATAAATTACCACAGGTGCAAGTACGGATAGTAATGGCAAGATGGGCGGGTCTAGTAGTTGATTAAACGGACTAATGCTAAAACGAGTTTTTTTTTTTTCAAAAGGGGTTGAATTGGGATAGCCTGAAACACTTTTTTGTCTTTAATTTGTTTACAAATAATTAGTGAAATAATTGTGGAAAACAATGAAATCATAATCAAGGAAGGGACAAACCTCAGAGAAAGTTAAAGACGTTGTTGGGTGCCTCTTCTGATTTGCAGCTCTAATGGCTGCAATTGCTGTTCTAGCGTTCGTGGCCAAAGGGACTAAGATGAATGAAACATAAAAGGGCTCTATGTTTACAGATTCTGAAAATTGTCTAACACTTTCCACCAGGGGCTCTGCTAAGATAGTTAGCATAAAGATTCCAACTATCAGTAGTATTATTGCCTTGAACGTTTCCTCTGCCTTTGCCTTTGCCTCAGCCAGATGGTATGTGTCGGTTTCCTGCAAAATAAAAAAAAGGTAAATAAATAAATAAATAAAATACTAAAGGTAGCAAATGTGATGGGTTGGGTAACGGGTCAAAAATATATTACAGTATTAATCAAAGTTTCTAGTGTGCAATTTTTATTTAACAGGTTTCTTTTCAAGTGCATTTTTTATTTAACAAGCTAGAGATGAAACACAACCCAAATCTATCATGTAAATGCATAGAAATTTTCCATCTCTAAAATTTAATATCATCTATTATGATATTTCTTACTTGGTTGCTGTCCTGCGACCGATTTTGAGTGTTACATGAAGCGAGCCATCTTGCAAGTCCGGATTTGAATTCGTGTTTATCTATATTTTTATTTCCATCAACGTCTAAATGTCTCATTATCATGTCCGCTATCTTGTCATCTACCCGCATCACCTTTTCGTTAACTTTCTTGATAAAGATTTGCAGTTCATTTCCCGTAATAGATCCATCTTTATCGGTATCGATGCGTTCAAAGAATCTGAAAAGTAAAACAAAACGTTAGACCTTACAGATCACACTATTGTCAGTATGCATAGCAGAGAAGTGGCAAGATGGGCGGGTTGGGCACGTTATGTAACTCGTCAAAATGTGTGCAAGTTGAAACAGGACATTTATTAGCAGGGGTTGATCTGCAAATACTATTTAGTACATCTTTTAAAACTTTAATAAATATTAACACATTATAAATTTGAACCATTTCAAATAAAACACAACCAAAATTGAGATGTTTAGAGGTAGATAAGTCACAATTGCCACCTCTAAGTCACATACCAGCATTGCCTCTCCTTACCTATCTATGGCAGATTCATCTTGTGTTCCATCCTCTGTAAGCAAGTTATGTCCCAAAGCATGTTCCATCATAAGCAACATTTGATCTATCAATTTGTTCTTATCTTCTAGCAACAGTTCCACAATCTGAAGCATACAACCGAAAAGTATCGTTATCTCATACCTTAAACCAGTTTTCATTAGAGTTCATCAAGCAAACTGCTACTAGTTTATCATATGACACTGACCTGATTGTATTCCGTCTGCGTTTTATCTAACGAATATGGATTATCCATTAACTTGCGCGTTTCATCCAGCCATTTTTCAAACATCTCATTAAAGTTTTCCTTGCTCATTGTCTTTTCGCTATCCTCTGGATTTTTTAACTTCTTCTCCATTTCTGTTTGTTTACTCATCAAATGTTTTTCCCTGTCCAGCATAAGTGCTTGTACCTCATAAAACGGTACATGCATTTCGACTTTTTGTTCAACTTCTGCATATTCCAGTCTCCTTCTCCATATCCGTGGATCACGATGCTGCAAAAACGAGGTTTCAAAAAGGAAAAATCAAGAAGTAAGTAAATATTATTAAGAACGAAAACCACACCTAAAACCTTTACAAAATACCTCTATTTATACTACAAGAACTTGCATCCTACTCCAAGTCTAATTCATAATAATACTCAACATATTAATAAAATAAACTCTAACAATTATCTCCTAACACTTAAACATATAATAAACAAACTCTAAAACTTATCTTTTTCTTTTCTTTGATTATCTAGACCCAAATAAACCAAACTTGATCCCCACTGCATGTCGACTTCTACTTTGTTTAATCAAGATTAACGTCTTTAGTGATATATCTACATTCGGTACACTTTTGTAAATGAAACCAATGTATACCTGATAGTAGAAATATGAGATCATGCAAATTACGGAAGCAGAAAGTGACACAAGTAGGACGATCTTGTATTCTTCACTAGAGTATGATAAACCAAATACACTCGGCAACAGGATGATTACAAATGGTATAAGTGAAAAGAACATAATTTTGGCATGAAAACGAGTTTCTGCATCTGTAAGAAGACCAGAACCTGTAAAAATATATACATACATTTAGGTTCATATCAATAATCCTACATGCTTTTTAAGCAGATTCAAGCTAACAGAAAATGATAATGATCATAATTGTCAATAGAGATGAAGAACTCAAACCAGTTAATAGTTTTCTTGCTTGATTTTTTTCTTTGGAATCAGGTTGTACATAGAATTCTGTTCTGGCGCAGATGAAGCATACTCCCCAGAGAATTGTGAGAAGTAATATTGACGATCCAGCTAGCAAACCAGCACCTGTTACCACATAGTCTTGAGCTTTTTCTTTACTACTCCATAGTCCAGTTGCTAAATTTCAAACGAGGTCACAAAATAGTTCATCAGCTTGTGGAGCGATCACAGTAATTAATTTGTAACACGACAGTTATGAGATCATACTTAAAAAGCAATTCACTGAATTCAAACTCAAGTGATCACATTGCTATAAGTAACAAAGGCAAATAAGTGTGCCCATGTGATCTTTTTAGATATTTATTGCTTGTAGGTGTTGGATCTATTATTTTTCATAGAACATGATCTCACAAGATTTGTTTGTGATTGTTTGGTTGGATTATCATATATAGACATTTTTTCTGATATTTACTACCCTGGTGCAGCTCACAAACAATTTTTTCTGATATAGACATAGTACAATATTAACAACAATTGGTGCAAAGTCATCATTAATTTACCTAAACAATGAAATCATGCCATCATTTGTTTGGTTTTTTTTTTAAATGGGGAGTTTTCCTTACTGATGAGGATTTCTAGGTAAGAGTTGAAATTGTTTTGGTTTATGGGTGTTCCGTTAATGGCATTCACGGAAGTTGGAAACCCCATTTCAGTTAGTTCCGTGAATCCCATTCACAGATGTCCACGTGTCCAAACCATGTGATCTCATTATCATTAAGCATGTAAATATTTATAGATTATTTATTGAGTTCCGTAAATCCCATTCACGGAACTCGCCACATAGGACCCTTCCGTGAATGCCATTAACAGAATACCCATAAACCAAAACAACTTCAACTCCTACCTAGAAACCCTCATTTGTTTCAGGCTAGCACACATATCATATATCAATAGTTTGAGAGGATTGTTTCACAACATTAAATTTTTACGAGAATACGGAGAACAAATCTATGTCATTTAATATTTTGTTGATTCATATTTTTTTAATTTCATATAGATGTGTAGATTATGTTGAAGAAAACTAATTTGTTCATATATTTTTTTAGTTTTTGTGAATGATAATGCGGTATAATCACACTAAAAGAATAAGAACAATCAAACTATTATGACTAAAACTCAAACGATTTCGATTATTGAATTGAAAGACAAGAATTACAAGAGGATTCAAAACAGAAATTGAAGAACTACTCGCTATTAGCTCTGACCTGATATCCCCAAATCAGGGATTCACCAACTAGTAACAAACAATGATCTTAACAAATGACAACCCTTCAATTATTGTTATCAAACAAATAACCCCTTGAACTTTATATGACTTGACATTTGACTTTAAATTCATATTTAACCTTTGAATTTTACACTAACTCTCTCAGTTTTGTATCCTACCAAGCTAATTTGTTCAATACTTTTCTAATTTTGTAACTTTTACATGCATATATATATACATATATATATATATATATATATATATGTGTGTGTGTGTGTGTGTGTGTGTGAATGCATAAAGGAACAATCAAACTAAATTGTTCATATTTTGTTTTTAATCTGAGAAAAGAGAAACAATAACTATTATATTTATACCATTAAATTATATTTTTAAATTTAATAACATTGGGAAAATGAACTGCACAAATTTGTTTTACAGATTCTCACAAATGTTATGAATTGACACTTCCTCCATGTGACACAATATAATGTATGTATAATTAAATCTAGTCGACATAAGATATATATCGGAGAACATCAAAAAGAGAACTTACCAAGAAGTATCAAAGAATCTGGAAACGAGTCAAGAAGCTGCGATAAACTTGAAACAAAAAAGTTTTTGCCAAGAACACGAAATATGCGTCCATCACCACCAGCATAGGATTCACCATGATATAACAGGTACTCATAAATCACAATGAGGAAGATATGACTCGGGATATTGGTCGAACATGGCAAGAAACCGTACATTAGATTACATTGCTCTTCAGATGAATCCATTCCTTTGAGACGTAGAATGGATTCGTCCTCTAGAGCAGCTGCACCATCACTCACACCATCCGACACCAATTCGGTCGCATTATAATGCAAATGACGACTTACCACTTTCCTCCCTAATAGGAAAAGAATAAAAGAAAAATAAAATGCAAATTTTGCAAAAACATTTCCCATTTTGAAAATGGTAATTGGGTTGAAGGACATTGTGTATACCATATTCTGCAATATATAGAGGCATTTGGGGAACCTGGTTGTTAGGAGAGGATGAAAACGTTTCTTATTCGTTATGGTCTTCTCAAAAATCCTAGAAAATAAAAAAAACGATTTAAATAAAAGAAGAATCTATACTAATAAATAAAGGTTTAAGATGAACACTTGTCACTTCCTCGTGCCTCCTTACATTAGTTTTACCGCCTCTCTCTCCTAATAAATGCGCCTCTATCTTATTAGAAAATAATTATATTATAAATATATTATTAAAGAAGAATACTAATTATATTAAATAAGAATATATAATAGGAAATCAAAATATAACTAATTAAAGAAAAATACTAACTTGTTATATACACACACATTTCCACTTGACATATCTTGAGACGATCATAATAGTCTGAAAAGTTATGACGTATTTACAAATTTATAAGTTTTATCTTTTTTAATATACAATCTCGTGTAATACACGGGATTCTAACCTATTACTTAATATTATATAGAAGTCATCCTTGCACATTGATGACTCACAATTTCTTTAGTTTTCTAACTCAAGATCAAATTTCACGTTCTCATCCTTAAATGGTACAGAATAATTAAATGACATTAAAATATATTAGTGGTGTGAACCTGGTAGGTAGAAAACTCAAGTCTTCATCATTGAACATTGAACATATTATAACTAAGTTTATTATATATCATGTCTGCTAAGCTAGTTTTGTAAAAGAAATTGGGTTGATAACGTGGAGTGCCAATGCCATAGGTGGTTTGTTACTTTAATTTTGGAAAACCCAGATGATATAAAAAATACAAGAGTAGAAACATTTAAAACTCTATAGAATAAAAAGATACAAAAAAATTCACCAAAATCTAGTATTTTAATTATTTTTTGAATTTTGGTGGACCGACGATTGGTCGGTAAATTTCCATTGGGTTTTTGTGGATAAGACTTTCCACGAGGCCTTTTCAGTCGTTTAACTACAACAAAATAAAGCTAATGCAACTTTTTAGATTCGATCAACATTTTTCAGTTGTGTTGCGTTTAACTCTAATACAACTTCATTCAATATAATTGTTGCATTAAAAGATCTAATACAACATTTTTCATAAAAGTTGCAAAATTTAAATGATATTACAACCTTTTTATTTAAAAATTGCGAATTTACTAAAAGGTACAACCTTTTTCTTGAAAAGTTTTAAATTTTATTAAAATTTACAACTTTTATTAGAAATGTTGTATTATTAAAACTTAGATGCAAATTGCTTAATTCAATGAAAATGAAAAAAAAGTATATAAAGTTTTGATTTGTTAATACTAAAAAAACTACCATTATTGTTTTGATGATATTTGATATTTAAATAATATTTTTATAATAAAATAAATGATAGTATTAATGTAGGACTTGAAATTAGAAAATAAAGGATAGACAACTGATATTAAAAAAACAATACAACTTTTGATCTCAGCAAGACTCGAACCCGAGTATTTTGGGAGAGATGTGTATGTAGGAACCATTGGGTTAAAAAGACAACTGATTTCAAACTCATTTATTGTAAGGCCTCAAATCCGGGAGGCCTCACTTATTGTATTTACTCATCAACACATAGCTCATAAGCATAAGACATTCAATACTTGCAGCGAAAACGATTTAAACTTTAATATACGCAACGAAAATACATAACATGTTTAAACATAACTTGTCTGATACAAACTGAAACTAGTCTTAAGCAACATGAACTTGAAACATAACATAAACGAGATGTCAGATGCTGATCTTCGGGTAACTCTTCTCACCAAGCCAAGCATCCACATCGATCAAATGCACCTGAACTTGACTGATATTCATAATAAAAATTTGCAACGCTGAGTGAGTTCTAACGTTTACTTTAAATACATATGTACTTCCCTTAAGGCAAAACTTTACATACTTCACTTTTCAAAATAGTTTAAAACATTCATGAGATAGCCGTAAATTCCTTGTCACTGTTGGTACTGCCCTCGTGATCAATATCGCTTAACCATCAATTGTTATTACTGCCGGTATTGTCCTCCTGATCAGTACCTCTTAACTGTCAAATCCTTGTCTCTATTGGTATTGTCCTCGTGATCAATACACCGCTTAGCATGTTGTTGTCCTCATGATCAACAACTGGTATTGTCCTCGTGATAAATACCGCTTAGCTTGGTTTGGTCCTCGTGACCCATTGATGTTGTCCTCATGATCAACACCACACGACACGATGTTGTCCTCGTGATCAACACGGGGTATTGTCCTCGTGATCAATGCTGCTTAACTGGTACATGGGGGATTGCGTAGTCCCCCGAGCAACCACCGTCACTCATCCCAATTATACAACTGTTAATGAGCCATCAATACTCTTACTAATGGGTAGCACTCATATCTGACATCCTGTACAAGTAACATCTGTCCGAAGGACCTTAACAAACTGGTACACATTCCCGTAGGAAATCTATTCACTTTCTGTTCATATAACTTCCTTTAATTTGATCATACTAACATATATTATGCGTTTGTTTATGTATATTAAAATATAGTAAACGCTTGCCAATCATATAATTTGTTTTACTGAAACATAGCTTAACACATATATCATGTCTTTGTTTATTTATATGAAAATATAGTAAACGTTTTCCAATGATATAACTATACTTTGCTTAAAACGTACATTTGCCTCTTTTAAACTTTACACTAAAACATAATTTTTCACTTTGTTTATTAATATAAAATATGTAATAAACACTTTACACTAAGTATGCACACCACCCCTAAAGCAGGCAAAAAAGGGATTAGAACTCACCTGATATTCTGTCTACTGAAACTAAAAGCTCGGCCTACACGGGTGCTTCGTGATTTATGCGTATACAATACATAAAATCGGTCAAACTTGCAAGTATCGGCTGTTACGCTGGAGAGTCGACTGAGATAGTCGACAGTGACAGTCGACAGTCGACCCAGAACTTTTCGGAACTTGCGTTCGGGACTTTTACTCAATAGTCGCCAAAACTGGGTTTTAAGAGGTATACCTCCATGACGTGGTGTCTAGAACATGAATCTGAACCGTACCCGTAACTTGACCGTACGGATTCCGAATCGGGTGATTCAAAAGTCCACGAACTCGTATCGACGCGCCGGTTACATCCTTCTCTTCCCTACCCGTTTCCGATGTGTAAAACACCACAATCACAGCCACAGAACCACCACCGGCCACCACCATCTTGACCATGGGACTTGATACCACCACCCCCTTCGTGAAGCCTAATACCACCATCACTACTACCATTGTGAACCATACTGACCACTAGTCTTCCATCCCCACTTCCATGATCATAAGAACCACCATTATTAATCATAAGAACAATTACCATGAAGCTTTAGACGATCACCACCACTATGGTAACTACTGTTCGGACCACCACCACCATATTAACTACACGAGTCGCCACGAGACTGCTTTCAACATCATCACCGTATCACTACCCGTAACCATGGTGCATCGAACCTACTGCTGCTGCCGGAGCTATGGCAGCAGCTCACTCACCGCCGTGAACCGCCATGAGACCGCTAAAACTACCGCTAACAACCTCCTCTGCCACTTTCGCCCTCACATGAACCACCACCATTCACCGTGAAGCTCATACATCAACCTCCATCTCCACCGTACCACCTGCCACTCTTCTTTTTCGCCATCACGAGGCTGTCACCCACACCATCACCATGCCGCCGCTGCCGTGGACATCCATCCAGCCCGTTTATAACCGACGCTGTGAGCCGTACATGACCCCCTGATGTCGGAGACATCATGCTATCATCCTCCCCGTCCCCGCCATCGCCGGCGAGTCATAACCACCATTTTTCTTCTCTCTTTCTTGCGCGATTCCGGCTTGACAATTACGTGCCTTCGGTTGCTCCGGTCCAGAACTAGCCGTCTCCATGTGAACCGAGTAGCATTTCCAGGCTTAAGGGGCTAATCGGAGGCGACGATGGTGTTTAGTTTTCGAGTTGCAGGTCACGAAGTAGAGAAAGATGAAATGGGTTTGTGAGGATGGAAGAGGGAATAAAGGTAAACGGGTGTGGCGGCTAGAGGGAGTAAAAACGGGGTTTAGGTTTTGCAAAAGTTTCCTTCATGCCCCCTTGACTTTGAAGAAGTCTCATTAACAACCCCTCTTTTTTTTTTGTTACTTGTTAAGGTAGAGTACCGTAACTCTGTTCTTTGAAAACTTTAGTCCTAAACGAATCTTCTTGTTATTTAAACTAATTGAGCTCTTTGAACTAAAAAAAAAACAAATCGGTCCCTTGTATAAATTGCATATCGATGAACTTCTACATACACATATTTAACCTACTTTCTAAAAATTTAGCCGTGTAAATCAGTTGAATCGAACAGAATTGGGGAATTACGTAAATGAAACACCCCAAACCCGGGTACATCTTATAGTTGGCACAAAACATAACAAACATAGTTTTTAAACCGGAAATCAGAATCTATTACAGTGAAAGTCTTTAATTCATATCATTCATAATCCAATAACATTTAACATTTTTCAACACATAAACTATCGGGAATAGGAAAGTCAGTCTTCAGCATAGCAGCCCGACGTTCATGTTACCGTCCCTCACAGCTCCTTTACTTTACTTTTGTTTTACCTTTACTACCTGTCATGCATACTAAAAATCAGCTAACGCTGGTGAGTTCTATCTGCACTTTGAATTGTAAACTTTAAACTTTCTTTACGTAGCTTAGTTTTATAAAAATAAAATAAGCTATCTTTCTTTACTTTAAAACAAACATTACATTTACTTTAAGAACTATACAACATTACAATTTATAAAATCATTCTGTTACTTTCTTTTTTTAAAACTTTACTTTTGAGGAAACCTATTATGGTGTCCTCCTTTACTCTTTCAAAATTTTCATTTCACTCTGAAACGCCCCAAAACGGGTACATCTCATAGTTGGCACACAACATAACAAACATAGTTCTTAAACCGGAAATCAGAATCTATTACAGCGGAAGTCTTTAATTCAAATCATTCATCAAACTAAAACATGAAATATTGTCTATAACATGAACTATCAGGATTGGAAATGTCAGTCTTCAATACCGCAGCCCGATGTCCATGCTATCCAGCCCACATGGCTCTTTCACTTTTCTTTAGCTTTACCCTTTTTACCTGCCATGCATACTAAAAGTCAGCTAACGCTGGTGAGTTCTCTCTTTACTTTAAACTGTAAACTTTATCTTTGGTAGCTTAGTTTTATTAAAATAAAATAAGCTTTACTTTCACTTTCTTTGAAATAAACTTTTAACTATTACTTTAAAACTTTACAACGTTACAGTTATAAATCTGTTACGTTACTATCTGTCATTAAAACTTTATCTTTAAGGAAACTCGTTAGGGTGTCCCACTGTACTCTGTCTATCATTTCACTTATACTTGACAAGTGACTTTATCATACTTTAACTATCACATATGGATCGTGGTCCGAGGACCAGATCCCTATCTTGCTTACACCTCAGGGTAAGACTTTTACTTTAGCGCTGCCCACACCTCAGGGTGGGACTTTCTTTCTCGCTTGCACGTTAGTGCAAGACTCCTTTAGCATTGCTCACACCTCAGGGTGAGACTTTCTCGCTTACACCGAAGTGAAGACTCCTTTAGCATTGCTTACACCGAAGTGTAAGACTCCTTTAGCATTGCTTACACCGAAGTGTAAGACTCCTTTAGCATTGCTCACACATCAGGGTGAGACTTCTACTTTAGCATGCCTGCAGGACTTTCTACTATGCAACTACTATGCAATGTAATTACACTATTACACAAATAGAAATGCAATCACATAACTTTCATATAGACAAATAACACATATTAACACATAAGCATATAACATGGTATTTGTCACTGTCACTGTCACTGTCACTGTCGAGCTGTACCGAAGTACGGCTCCTTTATCATTCTTTCTTTAGCTCATTGTTATCTTTCAAAAACTTGTTTAAAAGATAATACTATGCTCTTTTGTTCTTTATCTTTCATTTTATAAAAATAACATTTTTATAAAATACTATACTTTGCCTTTCATTTTATAAAAATAACATTTTTATAAAATACTATACTTTGTCTTTCATTTTATAAAAATAACATTTTTATAAAATACTATACCAGTATACATGCCAGCCCAAAACCATTAGGAAAAAGGGCAAAAAGAACTCACCAGATGAATCGTTTCTGTTTACACCTAGCCGGTTCCTGAATGTCACTATGGTCACCCACAATCTGTATAATCAAGTCATAGGCGTAAGGCTGTGTTCCTAGGGGACACTTAGACATTACTAGGCTTGACTCAGATGTTTCGGGTCATGGTTTCATTATCGAAACTAGGTAGTTTCGAGTCCTGGCTCCTTATCGAAACTATGTAGTTTCGAGCCCTGGCTTCTTATCGAAACTAATAGTTTCGAGTCACTGCTTCTTATCGAAACTAAGTAGTTTCGAGTCACTGCTTCTTATCGAAACTAAGTAGTTTCGAGTCACTGCTTCTTATCGAAACTAAGTAGTTTCGAGTCGTATGACTTATATAAATTCTTAGTTAAGGTCTTGGGTCTATATTGAAACTATGGTAGTTTCGATGGGTCTGCCCCTGTCGAAACTAGGTAGTTTCGATAGATGCGTCCATATCGAAACTAGTAGTTTCGACTGTGCAGTCTTCTTCCCCAAACAGAACCCTAGATCTGGTCCCTTTGTTCTAATCGATCAAGCTATGAACTTTTTACGTTCGAAATGTTCCATTTTCCCCCATGAACCCAAACCCGTGGTTTGTTTCCAGTTTCACACGTAAAAATCTAAATCTTTACTCGATTATTAACCCTAAACCCGAAAGTTACAAAAACTCAGATTTAGGCATAATAATTACCTGTTATAGTTTCCTTCTCGTTCCTTTATGCTCCAGAGATGTTGAGCAACAATCCTCGAGACTTTGAGCTTGATCCGAGCTTTCTCTCTCTAGACGATCTCTCTCTCTCTCTCTCTAAGGTTCTTGCGCAGGAAGAAAATGAAGGACACAGGAGGAAATGGCTACTGATTAGAAGGGTTCTTCTCAGTTTTCGGGCCCATGGGCCGGCCCCTAGCCAAGCCCACCTTCCTTTTTCTTTTATTTGGGTTTTTATTTATTTTGGGATGTTACAAGTCTACCCCTCTTACGAAAGGTTTCGTCCTCGAAACCTGTTATAAGTCAAACAGGTGCGGGTACGACTCTTTCATTTCTGTCTCGGTTTCCCATGTAGCTTCTGACCCTTTACGATGCTTCCATTGTACTTTGACTAACTGTATCACTTTATTCCGTAACCGCTTTTCTTTCCTGTCTAGTATGGCGACGGGTTCCTCGATGTAATTGAGGCTATTATCTATCTCGATGTCGTCAAGTGTCACATGCGCTGATTCGTCGGCCAAGCACTTGCGCAAGTGCGACACGTGGAAGGTTGGGTGAATTCCACTAAGCTCATCCGGTAATTCTAACCGGTAAGCGACTTCACCAACTCGCGCTAGTATTTTGAAGGGTCCGACGAATCTTGGGCTTAACTTCCCTCTCTTTCTGAATCGTATGATCCCCTTCCAGGGAGATACCTTCAATAGTACTTGATCCCCGACATTGAATTCGATTGGTCTCCGCCTCCTATCTGCGTAGGACTTTTGACGGTCCTGTGCAGCTTTCATTCTGGCCTTGATCTGGTCAAACTTTACAGAGGTTGCCGTGACTACCTCTAAACTTCCCAATTCTTTCTGTCCTACCTCCCCCCAACAGACCGGGGTTCGACATCTTCTACCATACAACATTTCGTAAGGCGGCATACCAATAGTGGTGTGGTGGCTGTTGTTGTAGGAGAACTCTGCCAATGGTAGGTGACTATCCCAACTGCCACCAAAGTCTATAATGCATGCGCGGAGCATATCCTCCAACGTCTGGATGGTCCTCTCTGATTGCCCATCCGTCTGTGGGTGATAAGCCGTGCTGATGTTTAACCTCGTACCCATTGACTCATGAAATCTTTTCCAGAATCTCGATGTAAATCGCGTGTCCCGGTCAGATACAATTGATAACGGTACGCCATGTCGAGAGACAATTTCATTGATAAATACTTCTGCCAACTTCTCAGATGAATACGTTTCACGAATCGGCAAGAAATGTGCACTCTTTGTCAGACGATCCACTATAACCCAAATCGTATCGTGGCCTTTAGCTGTGCGGGGCAGCTTGGTAATAAAGTCCATGGTGATACGCTCCCACTTCCATTCGGGTATTTCCAGAGGCTGGATCTTCCCGTACGGTTTCTGATGCTCTGCTTTAACTTGTGAGCAAGTCAGACACTTGCTTACATATCCGGTCACATCATTCTTCATGTTAGGCCACCAATACTCTTTTTTTAAATCCTGGTACATTTTCGTGGTTCCTGGGTGGATGGAATATCGAGACTTATGGGCCTCGTCAAGTACTTTGGCCCTAAGCTCTCCGCCCTTCGGTACCCACATGCGACCACACCTGGTCCTCACTCCATGAGTGTTTAATTCTAACTTTGTCTGTTGACCGACCATTCTTTCTTTCTTTATGTTCTCTTCCTTTAGTGCTTCCTTCTGTGCTGCTTCTAGCTCTGTCATAAAATCTGGGGTTATCACTAACTGGTACGCTTTTACCCTAATAGGAGAACGATTCTCCTTACGACTTAGGGCATCAGCGACCACATTCGCCTTTCCCGGGTGGTATAGGATCTCACAGTCATAGTCTTTCAGCAATTCTAACCACCGCCTTTGCCGCATATTCAGGTCTTTCTGTTCGAAGAAATACTTCAAGCTCTTGTGATCCGAATAAATCGTGCATTTCACCCCGTAGAGGTAATGCCTCCAAATCTTTAACGCAAAAACAACTGCTGCGAGCTCCAAATCGTGAGTCGGGTAGTTAATTTCGTGGATCTTTAGCTGTCGTGACGCATACGCGATCACCTTTCCCCTCTGCATCAAAACACACCCTAACCCTTGTCCCGATGCGTCAGAATATACCACCAGGTCCTCGTTACCGTCGGGTAGTGCTAACACTGGGGCTTGGGTCAACTTCTTCTTTAACTCTTCAAATGCTTTGGACTGAGCCTGACCCCATTCGTACTTTACTTCTTTACGTGTCAACTTTGTCAGTGGCGAAGCTATTCTCGAGAAGTCCTGAATGAACCTTCGATAGTAACCTGCCAATCCCAGAAAACTCCGAATCTCGGTTGGCGTCTTCGGGGTTTCCCATTCCTGTACTGCCTCTATCTTAGCCGGGTCAACCATAATGCCGTCTGCGTTGATAACGTGACCTAAGAATTGGACTTCCTTAAGCCAGAACGCGCATTTGGAGAACTTGGCATACAACTTTTCTTTTTGTAGCGTCTCTAGTACTTCTCGAAGATGACAAGCATGATCACCTTCACTTTTCGAATAAATGAGTATGTCGTCTATAAACACTATCACCGACCTATCTAGCATCGGTCTACACACCTGGTTCATCATACTCATGAATGCTGCCGGAGCGTTCGTCAAGCCGAAAGACATCATGCGAAACTCGTAATGCCCATAACGCGTGCGAAACGCTGTCTTAGGTATGTCCTCTTCTCTTACCTTTAACTGATGATATCCCGACCGCAGATCGATCTTGGAGAACCATCTGGCGCCCTGTAGTTGGTCGAACAGATCATCGATCCTTGGTAGCGGATATTTGTTCTTTACTGTACGCTTGTTCAACTCTCTGTAGTCGATGCACATTCTCATGGCACCATCTTTCTTCTTTACGAACAGAACCGGAGCACCCCATGGAGAAATGCTTGGTCTGATAAATCCTCTATCCAAAAGTTCTTCCAACTGTACCATCAGCTCTTTCATCTCCAGAGGTGCAAGTCGGTACGGTGCTTTAGCCACGGGCTGGGCACCTGGCACTAAGTCTATCTGGAACTCTGTCTCCCGGTCAGGTGGTAACCCAGGCAACTCCTCAGGAAACACCCCCGGAAAATTACATACAACTGGTACGTCTTTTAACTCTCTCACCTTTACATCATTGTCTATCACATAGGCCAGGTAGGCCTCGCATCCGCGCCCTATATACTTCTCTGCCTTTATCATTGATATGACGTTCGTTAGTGAACCGTCGCGATCCCCGTACACCAAAACCTCGCCACCGTCTGGAGCTTTGAGCTGAACTATCTTTCGTCTACATATTATCCGGGCTTCGTTGGCAGCTAACCAATCCATACCCAAAACTATATCGAATCCTCCCAAGGTCATAACATACAACCTAACTGGGAATCTATGGCCATGAATCTTTATCGTGCAATTATCTACCAATTCACTTACTATCGTGGTCTTGCCCACTGCGGTTTCCACATTAAAGGCCTGCTCTACTCTAGTAACTTTGCATTTCATTCTTTTACACTTAGAAGATGATATAAAACTCCTACTGGCACCCGAATCAAATAATACTGAAACATAAGTGTGGTCAAGGATGAATGTACCTGACACAACATCTGGGTCTCCCCTAGCCTCCTCCTGTGTCAGTGCATACGCCCGGGTCCTTGCCTTCGGCTTCTCAGGTTCTTTACCCTTCTCGGTGCCAGTAGCCTTGGGTTTCCGACAGTCTTTGGCCATGTGGCCAGGTATCCCGCAGTTATAACAAGACTGTGCCCCGGGACACTCTCGAGAGTAGTGTCCGGTCTTTCCGCACCTATAGCACATATTTAACCCAACTCGGCACTCGCCCGAGTGCTTCCTGCCACACTTAGCACATTCTACCCCATCTTCAATCCTCAGTTTCTTCGTCTCCGGCCCCACCCACTCTTTAGCTGGCCGTTTAACGGCATTGGTCACTTTCTTCTCAGTAGGCAATGGGTCTGCGGATTCGAAGTCATCATAAACTATCCCAGCAAGTGATACCACAGATTCAAAACTCGTGGGAGCATTAGCTTTCACGTGCACACGGACTTTCTGTGGTAGTCCCTTGATGTAGTACTTAATCCTCTTTTCCTCAGTGTCCACCAGATGTGGAACCAGCTGAGCCAACTCTTGATATTTGGAGGTATACTGGCGATGAGTCATACTACCAGCACAGAGCCCCAGAAATTCCCTCTCAACTCTGTCAATCTCGTTCTGCGGGCAGAACTTAGTGATTAGCAGCTTTTTCATGTCGTCCCATTTCATCTTTTTCATCTCAGCAGAAGACTTGATTCTTTCGATCGATCTCCACCAGCTTAATGCCTCATTAGTGAATGAGTGAGCGGCAAACTTGACCGCTTGATCATCACGGCACTCACTAATGTTGATCACCCCATTCATTCTCTCTATCCACTCAAAAGTGGCAACAGCATCTTTCCGTCCATCATACTTCGGCGGGTCACACCCCCGAAAGGACTTATAGTTGCAACCCCGGGTTGCCATTTCATAATCAGAATCATCACTGTCAGTGACTCCAAGTCTCTTGCTGCTTTCCTCTTTCGTTTCTTTCTTCCCTATATTAAACTCTTTAAGGGCCTCGCCCAATGCTTCTGGTAGAACTTTCTTCAAGATTGAAGTAACCTCTGCCGCTATAGCTTCTTTCACAATCGGTTCCAACTCAAGCGCCTCATTAGGGGCATCGTTAGGAGCCGACATATGGTTCCCACTATCATTATGCTCCACATGCACCGATTCAGCTTCGTTGCGGGAGTGCTCACTTTCTTCAGGACGGTTCCGGTTACCTGGAAGTCGGCCTCGACGACCAGTACGACCCCCAGTGCGACCTCCTCTCTTTACTCTAGCCATTTAGTGTCTACTGTGAACAAAGATAGCTCGTGTTATCAAGATAGGTAACAATTTAGAACACCTCGAGTACTGTAAATTACTAATTACAGAGACCGGTATGAAATTACTAATTTACTTTACTACTCGGGTTCTGAACATTTCCTTTCCGAGTAACATTTGCATCCAAGTTCAGAGTTTCTACTATAAGGCACGTACTATCTACTGTCTACTGTCTGTGCTAAGGCATGTACTATGTACTATTTATGCTAAAGCATCTACTTTCTGCTATCTGTACTAAGGCATTATTGTCTATGTTCTATGTAAGGACATTGACTACCTTCTGTCTACTATCTTTTCATGGACGGGCTGCTCCGACTGACATTCCTTTCCTTCCTTTGCTTTGTCCCATTCTCAGTTTAAGTTCAGACATTATCGCAAATGGCTGAATCTCTCAAACTATGGCTCTGATACCAACTTGAAACGCCCCAAAACGGGTACATCTCATAGTTGGCACACAACATAACAAACATAGTTCTTAAACCGGAAATCAGAATCTATTACAGCGGAAGTCTTTAATTCAAATCATTCATCAAACTAAAACATGAAATATTGTCTATAACATGAACTATCAGGATTGGAAATGTCAGTCTTCAATACCGCAGCCCGATGTCCATGCTATCCAGCCCACATGGCTCTTTCACTTTTCTTTAGCTTTACCCTTTTTACCTGCCATGCATACTAAAAGTCAGCTAACGCTGGTGAGTTCTCTCTTTACTTTAAACTGTAAACTTTATCTTTGGTAGCTTAGTTTTATTAAAATAAAATAAGCTTTACTTTCACTTTCTTTGAAATAAACTTTTAACTATTACTTTAAAACTTTACAACGTTACAGTTATAAATCTGTTACGTTACTATCTGTCATTAAAACTTTATCTTTAAGGAAACTCGTTAGGGTGTCCCACTGTACTCTGTCTATCATTTCACTTATACTTGACAAGTGACTTTATCATACTTTAACTATCACATATGGATCGTGGTCCGAGGACCAGATCCCTATCTTGCTTACACCTCAGGGTAAGACTTTTACTTTAGCGCTGCCCACACCTCAGGGTGGGACTTTCTTTCTCGCTTGCACGTTAGTGCAAGACTCCTTTAGCATTGCTCACACCTCAGGGTGAGACTTTCTCGCTTACACCGAAGTGAAGACTCCTTTAGCATTGCTTACACCGAAGTGTAAGACTCCTTTAGCATTGCTTACACCGAAGTGTAAGACTCCTTTAGCATTGCTCACACATCAGGGTGAGACTTCTACTTTAGCATGCCTGCAGGACTTTCTACTATGCAACTACTATGCAATGTAATTACACTATTACACAAATAGAAATGCAATCACATAACTTTCATATAGACAAATAACACATATTAACACATAAGCATATAACATGGTATTTGTCACTGTCACTGTCACTGTCACTGTCGAGCTGTACCGAAGTACGGCTCCTTTATCATTCTTTCTTTAGCTCATTGTTATCTTTCAAAAACTTGTTTAAAAGATAATACTATGCTCTTTTGTTCTTTATCTTTCATTTTATAAAAATAACATTTTTATAAAATACTATACTTTGCCTTTCATTTTATAAAAATAACATTTTTATAAAATACTATACTTTGCCTTTCATTTTATAAAAATAACATTTTTATAAAATACTATACCAGTATACATGCCAGCCCAAAACCATTAGGAAAAAGGGCAAAAAGAACTCACCAGATGAATCGTTTCTGTTTACACCTAGCCGGTTCCTGAATGTCACTATGGTCACCCACAATCTGTATAATCAAGTCATAGGCGTAAGGCTGTGTTCCTAGGGGACACTTAGACATTACTAGGCTTGACTCAGATGTTTCGGGTCATGGTTTCATTATCGAAACTAGGTAGTTTCGAGTCCTGGCTCCTTATCGAAACTATGTAGTTTCGAGCCCTGGCTTCTTATCGAAACTAATAGTTTCGAGTCACTGCTTCTTATCGAAACTAAGTAGTTTCGAGTCACTGCTTCTTATCGAAACTAAGTAGTTTCGAGTCACTGCTTCTTATCGAAACTAAGTAGTTTCGAGTCGTATGACTTATATAAATTCTTAGTTAAGGTCTTGGGTCTATATTGAAACTATGGTAGTTTCGATGGGTCTGCCCCTGTCGAAACTAGGTAGTTTCGATAGATGCGTCCATATCGAAACTAGTAGTTTCGACTGTGCAGTCTTCTTCCCCAAACAGAACCCTAGATCTGGTCCCTTTGTTCTAATCGATCAAGCTATGAACTTTTTACGTTCGAAATGTTCCATTTTCCCCCATGAACCCAAACCCGTGGTTTGTTTCCAGTTTCACACGTAAAAATCTAAATCTTTACTCGATTATTAACCCTAAACCCGAAAGTTACAAAAACTCAGATTTAGGCATAATAATTACCTGTTATAGTTTCCTTCTCGTTCCTTTATGCTCCAGAGATGTTGAGCAACAATCCTCGAGACTTTGAGCTTGATCCGAGCTTTCTCTCTCTAGACGATCTCTCTCTCTCTCTCTCTAAGGTTCTTGCGCAGGAAGAAAATGAAGGACACAGGAGGAAATGGCTACTGATTAGAAGGGTTCTTCTCAGTTTTCGGGCCCATGGGCCGGCCCCTAGCCAAGCCCACCTTCCTTTTTCTTTTATTTGGGTTTTTATTTATTTTGGGATGTTACACACTCGTACATGACAAAGTGACTATCACACACTTTAACTATCACATATGGATCATTGTCTGAAGACAAGATCCCTTTCTTGCTAACACCTCGGGGTAAGACTTTTACTTTAGCGCTGCCCACACCTCAGGGCGGGACTTTCTTTCTTGCTTACACTTCAATGTAAGACTCCTTTAGCAATTGCTCATACCTCAGGGTGAGACTCCTTTATCATTGCTTACACCTTAGGGTAAGACTTCTACTTTAACTTGCTCACACATTGGGTGAGACTTCTACTTTAGCATGCATGTAGGACTTTCTACTATGCAATGCAATTACCCTACTACACAAAATAGAATGCAATCACATAAACTATCACATAGACAAAAACACATATTAACACATAAGCATATAATATGACATCTGTTACTGTCACTGTCAAGTTACACTGAAGTGCGGCTTTTTTACCTTCTTTGCCTTAATTCTTTACTTTCTTTAAAATAAATTTCAAAGATAGTACTATACTCTTTAACACTTTATTTTTTATTTTTATAAAAATAACATTTTTACAAAAACTTTAACTTTCTCTTGTACTTTATAAAAATAACATTTTTATAAAAACTATACTTTGCATTTCAAATCTTTCTACCGGTATGCATGCCAGCCCAAAACCGTTAGTGAAAAAGGGCAATAAGAACTCATCTGTCAAACTATCATGTGAATACTAAAACTGATCCGGTAACCATCACTCTCACTTATCTGAATTGATAACAACACATTATTAATCAGAGTTACTCATACTTCTAAGCGAAACAACCAGTTTCGCCATATTGGTTCAAGCGAAACTATATCAGTTTCGCAGTCATTAGTCCTATCGAATCTAAGACCAAACGAAACTATGTGTTTGACAAAGCGAAACTATGTGGCCACGTACGTGAAGCTAGTTACTCAAACGAAAACTACTTGGTCAAACGAAACTGTCCTTGTAGCGAAACTGTTTGACCAAGTGAAACTAAGTATAGTTTATCTACATCGTCTTCCCCACCAAGGATTAGAGTTTTGCATGAAAATGGTGGTTTTCTCACGAACAAATCAAGACTTAAACTTTTTACGTTCAAAATGTTCCTTATTCTCTCGTGATACTAGATCCACGATCACTTTCTCGATCGATACGTAAAAACCTCACCTTTTTATCAAAACAAACCCGAACCCCTCGTGGATGGAAAAACTCAGATCTAGTACGATGGTTACCTGTTTCGACCAACTCTTCGACCTTTAGCCTCTGTAGATGATTATAAACGATCCTTGAGCTTCACGAATCGAGTCTCCAAGTATCTCTCTCTAGCTCGTTTCTCTCTCTCTCTCTCTCTGTCTCTCTCTAGCCTTTAGCAAAAGTGAGGGAATGAGGAAGTGCATGGGTGGCGGCTAGGTTAAACCCCACCTTTTCCCCCTTCAGTTTCGCCTCCTCCTTCCTTGTCATCTCTAGTCCATGTTTCCTTTTTCCGTTAACCGTTTAATCCCTTTCGCGTCTCTTATTTCTCGTTTCCGTTATTATTATTTTTGGGATGTTACAGTAAATCAGTTCCAGCCCTAAACACCTTTTGATCGAATAGATCAATCTTGGTGCTCGGTGTGAATCTTGATTAGTTCATCGTTCCAACCTTATAAACTCGATCATCCAGGTTTTTTTAAAGCTCGAAAGTTTCTTGATTTCATAATCGGTTTTTCCGTTAATTAGCTTCTTCAATTAATCAGGTTCTTCAAAGTTAAAAGGTATAAATTTTTACACATATCTCAGTTATTCTGTGCTTGTTACTCCTAATCAGAAAATCATTAACACAGATAAGTTTTTGTCAAACACTCAAAAATATATGAGCACAACTTCAATTTTAAAACTAACATCCAAACATCCCCTAATTGAGGAAATGAAATCCAGGTTTATATGTTGTGATCTTGGTCTTTCTCCATTTGGATTCTTGGATTTTTATGCTACTGTATATGATTTTGCTAATGTATGTGGAATTTTAATTATTGTTCAACCAATACGCATTGATCAAGATGGATTGTTCTAACATATTGCTTGAATCTTGAAATCAAATTTATTGTTCCAACAGTTTGTTTGAAGTATATAATTACTTGAATCATGCCATTTGAGTTTTAATTACAAGAAAACATAGCTTTTAGTAGTTTAGTTAACTGCTTTTGTTTATGAATCAAATTGATTTATTTGATTGCATTTTGAAATTGATAATTAGTAAAGAAGCTAGTGTTTCTTTTGAGTTCTAATAATATATTTATTTAGCACGTGAGTGGTGGCCTCTTAATTACCTACTTTAGCTTATGATGGATCAATTTGATTTATGGTTCCATAACTGGTCAAATGTCATTGTAATCTATCATCCATAAGTTATGCATATATTATGATGTTTGAACATCATTGTTTCTATTAACTTCAGAATATACGAAAGACATGGAGAATATTAGAGATTGAATGTATTTACCACCTGAATTTTAATTTGGGTTATTGAATTCCTTAATGCGTCATTTGCTAAGGCGACAAAAGGATCTCAAATATGTTGTCCTTACAAACGGTGTAAAAATAGTTATTGGTATCGAAGAGATGAAGTATTCAATCATTTAAAAGGACACAGATTTGTAGAAGACTAATCTGTATGGGTTTTTCATGGGGAACAAGATTAAATAATGGCATAGATGATAATGGAGATGGAATGTATGACAATTTCATTGAATTATTGCATGATATGTTTAGAGATACTGTAGAGAAAACAAGTACGATACAAGGAGGTTTAAATGAAGACGCTAAAAAGTTCTATAAGCTAGTAGAAGATGGAAATCAAGAGTTGTTCCCTGCGTTTAAAAGATTTTCAAAGCTATCTTTCATCGTTAGAATTCTTCCTTATAAGACCCTTCGTGGGCATAGTAATGTGGCATTTGCTGATCTTCTACGACTTTTACAAAAGTTGATTCTAGAGGCAAAACGTCTGACTAGTTTTACTGAAGATATAAAAATCGTATGGGATTTAGGGCTTGGTTATAAGAAGATTCCTGAAAGAGGATGAACAACAACTGAAGTGTGCCATGTTTTCCACACCTCTAAGTAGAAACAAATGAACGCGAAACAACAGAACAAGCATAATACTGAACATTCTAAAAAATCTTAAAAAGTTCCGACTAAAGTGGTGTGGCATTTTCCTTTAAAACCGAGGCTACACAACTTTTCATATGTTCAGAAACAGCTAAACATATGGCATGGCATGGTGAAGGACTACCAAAAGATTGAAATTTACCACATCCTTTGTATGGACAAAGCTCAAAGGAATTTGATTCTTTGTATCTTGATTTTGCAAAAGAAACTAGAAATGTGAGGTTAGGGTTGTTAAATGATGGATTTAATCCCTTTGGAAGAATGAGCGTTGGTTATAACACTTATCCGTGTTCGTTAATTACAATTTGCCTCTATGGATGTCATTGAAACCATAATACTTCATGTTTTCTTTGTTAATTCCTGGACCCGAATCTCTAGGTAAATGTTTATTTACAACAAGATCAAAGGTAACTAATTAAAGTTGTTAATTACGTGTTTTCATCTTCTGCTTCTAAAGTTCTTGCAACTGAATCACTCGTGCTGGTTTTCAGTCTTGATTTTGATTAAGACTTCCACCACGTTTTTGCTTGAATCTATTTTATTGAAAAGCTAAAACTATACGGGTGATCGCGTGTCGAAGGCTAATCAAAAATATATTTAAAACCCGATTCTTATCTACCTTAAACTGTAGTGTAGTGAGTAGGGTTGTTGAATCCACAGGGAATTCGTAAAAAATATTGATTATGAAAAACTAAATAACCTAGGTGATTAGAAGTAAAGTCGATTTTGTAAATTGATTGATTGTAAACTTGATTGCAACAACAAACAAAAGTAATTTGGTCTTAAAACAATTAGAGAAAAAGGACTATTCTCGGGTTTCAGGTTATGAAGCACGACACGTAACCAGATAAAATCAATTTGGAAACCACATAGACATGGAACGCTTAAATGATTCGACAGATATATAATTGCAAGACTAAAGAACTGGACTGCGTTGATTGACGATACAAAACCGACTAATGGCACACTCTAAGTATAATCTACGCAATTACCAAACCACAAAAGAAGATTCAAAGATTGCCACCTGTTAATGATAAAATAACCAAAAGACTAGAGGTTTCTCAATTGAATAAAGTAAACATGTTCGTTTAATCTTACGAATCAAACTCACAAAACAAAGTAAATCAAAGACATAATAAGTTTTGCAACCAAACAGTGATAATATCCAGTTGAACACGACGACTAACACTAACCATCCACCCGAGAAAGATCACAAGTGGTTTAGCCGCTCATGGTCATCACAACGCCTTCAATCTTCATTCTAAGCATTCTCCTTGATGGTTTAATGATTGAGAACCTTTGGAAGCCAAGAAATCGTGCCAAGTTCGTCCAAGAAGCTCCAAGAAAGGTCTGATACGTCTTCCAGGGTTTAGGAATGGAATATATAGTTAAAACCCTCAAAAAGCCTGAATTTTCCTCTGGAGAGCGTAAGCTACGCTCTCCAGACTTCCTATACGCTCTTCCGTCTGTGCTACGCTCCTAACCTTACGCTGACAGGGTGTAAGCTATGCCGGGACGGCGTAAGCTACGCTCTAACCTATTTTTCACATTCGGATCGTCGAGGCACGTATGATTCATATATTATGGCTCTCGTAACTCATTTTCTAGCCAGATATGTGATTATTTGAAGTTTTAGCCTCTCGAACTTCCTGAGCAACCTCCATCTATTGCATAAGTTCATATCTAGTCCTTCTACTTCCTCCTAAATGCTTCCAAAACACCAAACAAACACACACTGATCAACGGGAAATTCCAACATAAAGATCACAAAGCAATAGGTCTAAAGTGGGTATTCAAAACAAAGAAGGATGCAAAGGGAGAAGTTATCAAGTATAAGGCAAGATTAGTGGCAAAGGGCTACGTTCAAGAACAAAAAATAGATTTCGATGAAGTATTAGCACCAGTTGCACGTATCGAAACAGTTCGGTTGATACTGGCTTTGGCAGTATATCATGGTTGGGAAGTACATCACCTGGACGTAAAATCAGCATTTATGCATGCAAATTTAAAGGAATAAATTTACTTCTCACACCCGGAAGGATTCATAAAACCAGAAAAACACAGGAAAGGTGTACAAGCTTTCAAAAGCATTGTATGGATTAAGACAGGCACCACGTGCGGAATATGAAGCTAAACCAAACTCCAAAGTCCTTATATTTCAAGAAACTCAATCTAGAACAAGCAGTCTACAACAAGAGGAATAAAACCTTTGCATTAATAATTGGAGTTTACGTTAATGACCTGATAGTTACAGGCACTCCAAGGAAGGAAATAAACTTGTTCAAATCCTAGAGGATAAGTTTGAAATTACCAATCTAGGATTGCTAGCATACTATCTCGGGATTGAAGTTACCCAGTTAGGGGGTGAGATTGCAATTAAGCAAACAAGTGTATAAGTAAGATCTTGAAAGAAGTTATGAAACGAAGATTCCCATGGACCCAAGAACAATGTTAACCAAGACTGAAGAAGGAAATCTGGTATACACAACGCAATACAGAAGTCTAATCGGATGTCTTAGATATTTGTTGCATACAAGGTCAGATCTATGTTACTCAGTCGGATTACTTAGTAGATTCATACAAGAACCAAGGGAGCTTCACCTAAAGGAAATAAAGCAAGTAATACGCTACATCAATGGTACAAAGGAGCATGTAATCATCTACAAGAAACAAGGAGGATGAAAGATAACAAGTTATAGAGACAATAGTTATGGTGTAAACATTGATCAAGGAAAAGGAACTACTGGGTTGGTAATCTATTTTGGAGAATCTCGTATAACTTGGAGCACTCAAAAGCAACAAACAATAGCATTATCATCATGTGAACTAGAATCCATGGTTTCTACTGTAGCAACATGTTAAGCACATTGATTGAAGAGGCTACTTAGTGAAATAACGGGTCAGAAAAAAGAATGGATAACTCTGAAGCTAGATAACATTTTTGCAATAGCACTAATGAAGAATCTAGTATTTCATGGAAGGAGTAAGCACATCGACACATGTTATCATTTCATTAGAGAATGCGTGGAGAATGATCATATCAATGTGGAGCACGTCAGTGGTGAATTACAAAGGGCGAATATACTAACTAAAGCACTCGCACGAGTCAAGTAATTCATCACCATGAGGCAAATGCTCAGAATTCAAGATCTATGACAAAGCAATGATCGTGATTAAGGGGGTGAATGTGGAGTTAATCCCGTTCATTACTTAAGTTAAAGTTTAGGGGGTCGTAGTGTAAATACCAAGAACTATGTTTTGTATATATTTTATATGTATGTAAAGTCTAGGAGGTAGTGTGTCAAGAACAAAAGTGTGTAACCACAAAATTCACGTGGCTTGTATACATGATTTAGGAATCGTCGCTTCCAAACATTGTAACCCTAACTAGCGATGGTTCATGGATGAACGATGGGTATAAATAGGAGTCCAAGATCAAAGATCTGTAATCAACAATTGTTATTCAATACAAAGTTAGTTTATGAATCGTTGATCAATTGTTGTATGCAATCCAATTCTGAACAACAGTGGAATCCCTTGTTCACTTAAATCTAAACGTTAAACTTATGTGGTACCTAATGAATACGTCAATTCACTTGTGCAAATGGTTAGTTGTAACATAAAGAAAATGTTCTAAGATAACATGACACAAAAATTGTCCATGAAATATCTGAACATATATAGTAGTGGTACATTTGTGTTTAGAAACTAACCGACATATTTTCAATCAAAAGTTCAAGTCTATTGGTTGAATAATAAAAGTCATGAACGAACCTAAACATGTCAATTTTAACTAGGCACGGATTGAAATATCTAAGCTGCTGCAACTCTTTCAAACATATTCTAGATGTCTTTTTATTAAAAATCTTGTACAAAACGATTCTGCATTCAAACTACTACTATTGAAGTTCTATGCATATTGTAGTTCAAGTTTTAAGTAGACCAGATACTATCTTCAACAAAGTAAACCACGACCAAAGATAGTGGATAGAGAGGGAAGGCAATGAGTAGTGTCCAGTTTGGAAACTTGGATCTAACACTTGCAAGAAGCCCCATGATGACACAAACGATGACCACAACAAGAATTTCAGCCGAGAAATGCCATGTGAATCCGCGAAAGTATATCACCGAGACAAGAACAGAAAAACCCAGGATGTTATTCATGAAAACTCTGTGGTATATCTGCATTTCAAGTTAAATGAGCTAGTAAATCACCACCTGAAGTCGAAGTTTGAATCACAAAAATTGAAATCTAAATTATGAGAGTGACAAACCTCAGAGAAAGTTAAAGATGTTGTTTGATGTCTCTTCTGACTCGCAGCTCTAATGGCTGCAATGGCTGTTCTAGCGTTAGTAGCGAATGGGACTAAGATGAACGACACATAAAAAGGCTTTATCTCCACAGATTCTGAAAATTCTCTAACACTTTCAACTAGAGGCTCAGCCAAGACTGTCAGCATAAAGATTCCAACCATCAGTAGTATTATTGCCTTAAACTTTTCGTTCGCCTTTGCCTTTGCCTCGGCTCGTTGGTACCTATCTGTTTCCTGTATAAAAAAAACGATGAATTGAAAGTTCAATGCACTAGAAGAAATCAATATTCTTGATCATGATGTTTCTTACTCGGCTGTTGTCCTGTGTTTTCTTTTTCTGGTGACCCGAAGCTACCCGATCCATCTCTTTGAGCCATTTTGTTACCCCGGATTTGAATTCATGTTTATCAATATTTCCGTTTCCATCGATATCTAAGTGTCTCATTATGATCTCTGCTATCTCGTCGTCCATCAATATCTCTTCATAGTTAACTTCCATGATGAAGTTTTTCAGCTCAGATTTTGAAATAAATCCATTATGATTGGTATCAATACGTTCAAAGAATCTAAAAGTTGAACACAAATTTTGTATCAGTACATTCTCATACAAGCATACAAACATTTCCAGCCTTACCTATCTATGGCAGATTCATCTCGTGTTCCATCTTCTTTAAGCAATTTCTCTCCCGAAGCACGGTCCACCATGAGGGATATTAGTTCTATCAACTGGTTTTTATCTTCAAGCAACAATTTTGCAACCTGAAAGAGTCAAAGGAGAACAATCACTTTGAGATAGTTTGAATCAAGCAAACTCAAACTAATACTAGTAGTTTATTGTGTGGTATTGACCTGATTATATTCTGTCCCTGATTTATCCAGCGAATACGGATCATCCATTAATTGTCTGGTGACATCTAGCCAATCTTGAAACGTATCAAAGAATTCCTCCCTGGTCATTGTTTTACTGGCATTGGTCTCCGGAAATTTCATCATTTTCTCCATCTCTTTTAGCCTGATCATGAGATGTTTTTCCCTTTCCAGCATAAGTGCTTGGACTTCATAAAATGGAACATGCAGTTCAACTTTTCTTTCAACTTCTGCATACTCCAGTCTTCTTTTCTGAATCCGTTCATCAAAAAGCTGCGAAAAATATGGTCCAGAAAAGCAAAATCAAGAACTTCTAATATTGAAACTTCTCTGTAGAGGTGTTAGAAGGTGGATTGTGTAAGGACTTAAAACAAGTTTGCATAAAAAAAGTTAAGACTGGTTGAGCCAAGTCAGAGCCCTTTTCTTGACTTATACAAATAGTTAATGTTTTAAATATGATTGAACCTATAATATTACATAATTTAAATTTCAAATAAAATGATTAAAGAGGTTTTAAGCAAGGCAAATACAATTTGGGTGGTTCTTAACATGTTTCCATACAAGTTAATTTTCTAAAGTTTACCCAAATTTACCAGTGACCTCTGGTTTACTTTGAAGGAAATCGATGTATACCTGATAAACGAAGTAAGCGAATAAGCAAATAACCGAAACACAAAGGGAAACAAGAACAAAGATCTTGTGTCCAGAACTAGAATACGATAAACCAAAAACACTTGGTAATAGGATGACAGCAAACGGTACAAGCGAAAAGAACATAATTTTGGCATGATAACTGGTTTCTGCATCTGTAACAACCCCAGAACCTGTGAAAATGTATGAATATTATTAAGATCACAAGCAAATCATCAACTTTTGTAACAAATATAAGTAGCTTTTAGAACATGTTAATGATCAAAAGTTTAAAAAGAGATCAAGAATGCAAACCAGTTAATAGTTGTATCCCTTTATTTTTCACTTTAGAACCAGGTTTTGTGTAGAAGTTTGTCCTCCCACATATGAAACATACTCCCCATAGAAGGGTGAGAAGTAATATTGACGATCCAGCTAGTAGACCAGCACCAGTTACAACATAGTCTTGAGCTTTTTCTTGACTGCTAGACAGTCCAGATGCTGCAATCAGATTATAGAAAATAGTGTTAGGAAATCCGCACCAAATAAGCACACGAACAATAGCACACATTGGAAGTGGTGGAAAGAGTAAACCGACAAAGGTATTTGCTTGGTTCACTCGCTCAATATGATCAAGTTACTTCCACGGCCAAATTAGAGAGATTTCTATTAATCATGAACTTTGTTGTGCAGGTTTGCAATTACATCTCAACTATGTTGGCTGTTGGATCGTGTATTTTGACTTTCGTGAGAAGGTGCCTTCACTGGGAGAAGGTAGAAGGACTGACCTTAGTCTGGAGAAGGTAACACCATAACAAAATGCTTACTGAATTTAACTTGGAAAAACTAGAGATTATAATATAGGAAATGTGAGATACATTATACGAATGGAAACCTACTTCTATTTATGGGGATAGTGAGAAGGAGTAATTGATGCTTCCACTACGTAACTCCAGACTTAATTAACTACTTGTTGAAAATTAGGTAACCTCCCAACTTACTAATGACCGGACGGTCATGGTTTCTGGTTCGGGTTAACCCACCTAGATCCAATTTATACTCCGCATTCTCCCCTTCAACGCAGACAAGGTTCACGTTTGACTACTCGGAGCTTCTTTCTCATCTGAATATAACTTACCCTTGCTAGTTCTTTGGTAAGAATGTCCTTCTTTTGCTCTTTCGAACTAACAAACTCTACTATTATTAACCCGTTTTCTACATATGCTCGGATGAAATGGAACTTAATATTGACGTGTTTGCCTCTTCGATGAAACAGTGGACTCTTCATCAATGCGATTGTCGATGTATTGTCAACATAAAGTTTCATTGGTTCTTCTTTGAACCTGGTTACTTCCACCAAGTATCGTAGGAGTAATTGGGCCACACACACCTACATTGATTAGTTCGAGTCGCTTCATTGCCCGATAGCGTGTTTTATTTGGAAGGGGTTGTCGTGGTTGTTAGTCAATAATCTTCATTGCTTTTATGTTATTTGTATCTTATTGTTATTCAATAATCTTGATTGCTTTTATTATAGTTGTATCTTAAAGTTCGGGTCTTGTAAATGGGTCAAAAACAATATCAGTAGTTGTAATATTATTATGGGCTATCAATGTACAAATTAAGGAAACGGTGTAAGACTTTGTAAACGCCGTCTAGAAGTTATATGCGTCGGTTGTTGATGAAACGGTATGCCATTTCATCAAGTATAAATAGGCGATGATTGTAATCCTCAAAGTATCCAATCCTCAAAGTATCCAGAAATCAAACGTTCATTACAATCAACTTAGGTAACTAAGGTGACGACTGACGCCTATGTTACACTCATTTGACGGTACTTTTATGATCATCAATGTTCCACTAAGTCAACCCATACGGCAAACTTGATTTAACGCATACGGTACTTTTAGTTACCTAACTAACATTGTGTCTTTGTTGAATATGATATACAATTAAGTTCTGCTTGAAGTTAACTTCTGGTAATGTTGTTAATTGTATTTGTAGACAATCTATAATTCCATTCTTATTCCAATCAAGAAAACATATTTATATCTAAATCTGGATTATGGTATGAATCAAAGTCCCATAATATGAAGAGCATAACGATATATACCAAGAAGAATCAGAGAGTCGGGAAGTGAATCAAGAAGCTGGAAAACACTTGCACCGAAAAAGTTGTTTCCAAGAACACCAAAAATCCGTCCATCACCACCAGCATAAGATTCTCCATGATACAACAGGTATTCGTATACAACGATGAGAAATAAATGACCAGCGAGATTGCTTGAACATGGCAAAAATCCATACATTTGCTCACATTGCTCTTCCGAACCAATTGACCCTTTGAGAGGTAATAAGAAAGATTTCTTAGTACTATCCGCACCATTGCTAACTCCATCTGAAACATGTTCACTATCATCGTACTGCAAGGAACGCCCCATTACGTTCCAAACTAACAGGCAAAGAATGAAAGCAGAAAAGCATGCAAATCCTGCAACCATTTTCTTCATTTTGAAATGGTGATTGGGTTGAGTGAAGATGAATACTGCAAATGTAAGGATTATGCAATTACATCAGTTTTTTTGTGGAGGGTGAAAGGATAAGAAGAGATTATTTTGTCACTTCTTTTTTGTAATTTCTAAATTTTAATAAGAGAGCAAAAGAACAAACAAGTTAGTTTGTAGGCTTGCTTGGTGACAATGAACTCATATTACTACAGTCCAAATATATTATTTGCACACATTATGCATGATAAGATCATGAGCTAAAGTATCGGACCTTTGAGAACGTTTAGTAGGGACAAGAGTTTTAACCCTTCATGCCTAAAGTTTATTTCCCCTGGAAAAAACGAACTAGGAATACCAGATTATATCAAAGTTGCAATAATTAAATGGTCCAAAAGAATTCTGAAAAAAAAAACCCGGTAGACATTGAAGTGTCAATATCAAATTGATGTGAATGGCAGGTATGTCACACTGAAGAACCTAATATCCATTACTTGGTTTATTAACATTTATTCAGAGCCATTCATCAGTTGAAAAGAAATTGAGATTTTTTTTCTTTTAGAAATAGATAGTTTTAGCCTTTGGGGGTTTGGGTTTGAAATTAAAAAAAATCATAAAAATGCTATGATTTTTTTGTTTAATTTCAATGAATCTATTAAACTTGTGTTATCAAATCGGGTGCTGGAGCAATTATTAGGTGTACAAGAATTTGATCCAAATACATGGTGATAAGGTCTTGAAGCCTATTACATAAGAGGTTGGAATGGCTACACATTTGATGAGAAGTGGTTTGATATATGGTTGAAAACTAACTAAAGTGTATCCACGAGTCAAGGTGTTGGACAAACCCAGTTGTCAAGACCCACTAGATGATGAACTATTCTTAATGAACACTAGTATTATGATGATAAGTGTATTTGTAGCAAATAAGCAAACACTCAAGAACAATTAGAGACTTGATAAAAGCTCTTCGCAATTGTATTTTTCAAAAATGAACTCTCTCCCTCGTATATTCAAATTCTCTGCCCAGGCATCGAAAAGGATGAGATAGACTTGCCAAGTCACTTGTATAATCTCACTACTAAAAAACTAGGCTACTCCAACCGCATTTACAGCCGCATATGACGGTCCCAAAATTAGCGATCGATTTCATAACAATCATAAAATTAGCGGCCAAACAAGATCCGGTTGCAAATCAGTTGCATATTTCTACTTATCCACTTATTTTCAGTCGCAAATCTGTCACAGATTTTGCGACCGCTTATTTTCAGTTGCAAATCGATTACAAATTTTGCGACCGTTTTGTTTCGATGGCAAATTTTACGACCGCTTAGTTTTGGTCGCAAGTTTTACGGCTGCTTAGTTTCGGTCGTAATTAAATCGTCAACGTATGACAAACCTGGTCAATCATAATTACTCGTGTTTATCATAATTGTGGCCGCTTATGGTCATTGATTGTCAGTTAGGGTCAATGATGGCCAATGATGGCTAACAATTCGGGTCATTTAGGCTCATTGATGGTAAATAATGATTAAATTATGGACATTAATGTTCAATTCTGATCAATGATGGTTAATTAGGGCTAATTAGGGTTATTGATGCATGATTATCATCATTGAAGGTCGTCTAGGGTGATTGATTATCCATTATGGTGATTGATGCTCCATTATGATCAATGATGGTCAAATAGGGTCAGTGATGGTAGAGTAAGGTCTAAGTTTGTCTTGTTATCTTCAACTCTGGCCGCCAAATGCTTTATATAGGCATCGATTAGAGCTTCTGTGGACAGCTACATGCGGTCCGTACACAACCATACAGCTGTACGGTTTTCAATGTCAGCTACAAACTTGGAACTTTGATATGCGTACGGCTCGTATAAAATCATGCGGTCGTACGATGGCTTCCTTTATTACTTCTTTTTTCTTCCAAGACTCTCTTCTTCAAATTCTACTTAGATCTTATTTAAACTAAATCACTTTTACCAAGTAGGCTTGTAAATTCACTAATAATGTAATTTAATACAGACACTAAGAATTCTCAATAAGGTTTAACTTATAAATTGGGATTAATTAAATTATAGAAACTTGTGTAATGTATTGCACATCATACATCAAAGGGTTGAAGCTTCTTCGACAGCAGCAACACTTTCACTACTTCATGATGAATCAAGAATAGTGTTTTTGATTCTCAAAGAAATGATAACTAGTAGATAATATGGACTATTTTCAAGGGACTTGGAGTATTTCACGAGGGTAGTCCCCATCTTAGCCCCGGAACATATCGAGGAAGGAGAAAGACAGGAGTTGATGTCCAGCAGTTTTCATAAGAAAAAATTTATCAAGAACACTATTCTTTGATATGACTCATAGCAAGTTAAGCTAGTGTTGATAACATACCCCGGTTTTCGGGACCCCGGGCGTATGACCAGAAGTTGGTACCTGTTTTCTGAGTGTTTTTTTTTAATACACATCTAAAAATGTTTAAGGGTTAAAATAATTCGAAATATGCTTTCCATTTCAAAACCGGGAATTTCAGCCTGAATGTTTAGAGAACGTGATTTGTATACTGTTAACCATGGAATTTCATTTATACAGAGCCAACGGTTACAGTAAAAGTCTAGGAAGTCGTCATTCCTACGACGTCTTATATTTCTATCATTTGTCAAGGAGTCGTAGTCCTTTCCGGAATAAATTCAATAAAATAGTTATCCATTTTTACCTAAAATCGTTTTGAAAACATATCAGCAAAAGCTGGTGAATACATATATCAAAATCTTGATTTATGCTAACTAAACTGAAATAATAAAACAATTTGCTCATATTTGGATTAATAATTTATACATTTAGTGAGACTGTTTCACCCAAAGTTATAACCACTGATCACACTTGTATTATTATTAGATGATCTCGTTCTACGTGTGCCCACAACCGAGCCTGTTACTAGCCCTATTACAATATTTCATTTGTAACACGTGTATAACTTGGATCTAATCATACGTGAACTTATGGCATGAATGCTATCATGTAAAATACCTTATGCAACCAAATGGTTTTAATCGTTCATTTTAGTCAGACGTAAATCAAAATCAGGTCACGGTTTTAAAAGCATTTAAATATATTCACCTTTTCAGAATCTTGGTTATGGAAAAGCTTGTGAACTCCTAATGTCCTCACTTACTTGGACAACACCTCAATATTGGTTTCTAGCCTCGTGTTTCTTTGGCAGAGATTCTACGCTTTTCGTCTAAGTAGGAAAGTGGTTAACACAAGTGTGGCGTGTTAATTTAGAGAGTGGGTTCATACTTTAGAGTGAGAATCAGATGTTGAGGTGTGAGATTTGAACTAACCTCAATCTCCGATTTATAATCCAACTTTGTGACGGCTAACAAACCATTATGATTGGTTATGGTCATAACCGAGCCTCTTACTAGCCTCATTACATCGTTTCATCTATAACATATGTATAACTTGGATCCAATCATATGTGAACTTATGGTCTGAATGCTATCATGTAAAATACCTTATGCAACAAATTGGTTTTAACAGTTCATTTTAGTCATACCATAAATCAAAATTAGTTCACGGTTTTTAAAGCATTTAAATGTGTTCACTTTTTCACAATCTTGGTTTTGAAAAAGCTTGTGAACTCCTAATGTCCGTCACTTAGCTGGATAGTACCTCGATATTGGTTTCTAGCCTCGGGTTTCTTTGGCAGAGATACTACGCTTTTCGTCTAAGCAAGAAAGTGGTTAACACAACTGCGACGCGTTAATCTAGAGAGTGGGTTCGTATTTGAGAGTGAGAATCAAATGTTAAGGTGTGAGATTTGAACTAATCTCAATCTTCTATGTATAGGTTGAATACAACTTCGTGACGGACCGTTATGTATCGTGACGAACCGTTATGTATAGTGACGGTCCGTCACCGCCTTTCCGTAACGAACCGTTATGATTGTGACGGTCCGTTACTGAACTAGGGTTAGCGAGTCAGCATGACATGCGGCAGTCTCTTGTTTTGTTTGAGGCTTTTGCGGCATAACGGACCGTTACAGGTGGTGACAGTCCGTTATAGGTTAACATGCGTCAGATTTTCAGGATTAGTCACAGGGACACGTGGCAACACCAGATTATTTCCTTCATGCCCCCATAATGAACCGTTATCCACGGTTACGGTCCGTTACCGCCTCTTTTTCCAAACTTTCTCTTTTCGTCCTTGTGGTTTGGTTTAGTTGCAATTTCAGTCGTTCTTGTTTTATTTTGTACAAATTGGGATCTATATCGGGTAAATTACAGTTGAGTTACGATCTTGTCAAACACAGTAGCAGTTAGTGTTTACAAGTCTACTATTTATGTGTAGGGTTGGGATTCACAAATATTTAAATTAAGAGGAGAAGTTGAAGTAATCTGACGATTTAGTTGTTGTAGTAGAATGAATTACTAGGTCAACAAGTAGTTGCAGTAATACATGGTTATCATTCTTGTCATTCTCATTATCATTTTCATTTTTTGTTTGAATAATCACCCATTACTAAGTTCATTTTACTTCTAAACCCTGCATGCATTTTATCAAACACCTTGGGGCATACTCAACTTTTGTGAGATTAGAAGAATCGTGTGATCCAAACCTTCTTCGTTATCACCCATAGAGCTAAATTTGTTTTGGTAAATGATCATACTTGCCTCACTTTGATTTGAAGAACTCAAGTTTTTTTTTTAGCAATTGGTCCATTAATGTTTTCAAGTCTATTAGCTCATGATCTTGTTTTTCTTAAATAGCCACCAATCGTTATAATCTTCCTTCATGATTTTATACTAGTCGTTGTAATGTTCTGTTCATGATTGTTTATTGCAATTTTAATTTCTTAATCTGTGATAATTGTTATGTGAAAACTCAGATCACTCCAAATAGGATGGAATGACTCTGATATCATTGTTACAAACAATTTTGTGAAAAAAAGAATTATGTAGAGGAGGAGAAGGAAATGGTCCAATTCAACTACCCCTCAATTGAGCTAAAGTACCACATTTACAACTACCAGTTCTACTCTAATACTCTAAGGTAGTGTTTAGTATGCATGAATGTATTGTGGAATGGAATGGCTCATTGCGCTTGAAAGAAGAAAAAAAATATGATTGTTAAAAATATTATATTTTTCATAAAATATTTTCCTGTCTACCAAAAAGTACGAAGTAATGATTCATTTTATTCCCATAGGGAAACCAAACAGGACAATAGAATGGTAATGATCCATTCCATTCACTCGTTCATTCCATTACTTCGTTCATTTCAATATCTCATACCAAATAGACCCTAATCCTATTATTTAGGATAAGGCCTTCTGTCTCGGTCATCTTCTAACAGTTCCTTTACATATTAATTGCAACTTAATCCAAACATGAAAAATATAAAGACAATCCAACCAAAAATTAAACAAGACCCAAAGGGAAAATGTAAAAACATCTCTCTTATACCTAAATACAAACTAAAACCCATTACATAACATTACAGATTTTGATATTACATTAATTGTACAACAATTCCCAAATTGTACATGGTACAAATAACAAATCTTTAGTAGTCAAGGCCCATTGTGGCTAAAATGGTAAGAACAAAACGGATGGTTAGAAAATTAGAAAAAAAAATAAAATGAAAGGACAATAAAAAAATAATCCAAGACCCCGCAAACCCTATTCTTTAAGAAAAAGAATCTAAATAAATAAATTTGGAAACCCTTAAAAATGGTGAAAACTGAAAAGACAATAAAATATTACACAATTACCCTTTCTTCACATACTGGCAAAGGCATAAAAAAGCGAAAGTTCCTCTTAAAATAGTCACATGCAATCATGGGACCACTCACCCCACCACCCAAAAGCCTTAAACACATCACGTTGCCTGGGCGCAGTATAGCAGCACCCCACACACACTCCCATTTGTCATCCTTCTAATTCCCAGATCCAATGTCACTCATCCGTACCAGTTACGGATGCTGCTGGTGGTGGCGGCGGAGATGCCATTGCTGCCGGTGAAACATCGGTGGTTGTGGTGGTGTTATCCACCTTGTTCATGTTTTGTTCATGATAAACTCTTCTCAATCTCTCTATCTCCTTCTTCAATGCTTCTTGATGAGCTGCAATTTGAAAAAGTGATCAGCTTTTAATCAAATCAACATGAAACTAGCTAAAATCTTGTTACCATCTTTGAAGATCTTGTCCTGAGCCAATGCAGCTATCCGTTGCTTGAGCGTGCTGTTATCGACGTTTAGAATCAGCCTCTGGTGGTCTAGAAACGCTACCCGCGGAGATAATGTCGACACTTCCGTCTACACCGGAAAAATAAAATCATAACTTCAAAAGAATAATCCCGATTATACATTTTTTTAGAAAGGCTAACTCGCACACCGTATAAATCTACTCCCAAATCTACTCATCATAGGACTAGAAACATCAAGTACTTGTGAAGGAACACCTGATTGATACCGTGAGGATATAAGCCCTTTGGTATCCAGATTATACATGTCAATGGTATATATATTAAAGAGAATATATTAGTTAGAGTTATTTTTATCATAATTAGAAGATATAATTTGATTAGATTTTCTTTATAATTATCTCCATTGTACTCATATAAATAAGTGAACGATGCCTCTCCCCTAGAGGTCGAAAGCTCGAGTCCCGTTATAGACTTTAGACTAGAATTAGATGTAGATTAGAACAGTATGTGAGTTGTTCAAAAATAATTATACTAATAATAATAATAATAATAATAATAATAATAATAATATCTTACGAGATTTTCATTATTCTATACTACATAAGATGTATCTGGAGACGGATAATCATACCTGCAAAGTTGTAACGCTACGTTCGAGTTCAGAAATGTAATGCAATTTCCTGATTCTTGATCTTTGGGCAGATTGACGATTTGCTAATATCCTGATGATTGATTGTAGTTAAAACCGTAATTAACATCATGACTTTGTTAATTATACTAAACAAACATATCCAGTAAAATCTGACTTATAACAGTGCTATTTCTAAAGTCTAACACTACTTAGAATAGTGCCCAATTTCCGACAAAGGTTTTTGTTGGAACGTTGTCGGAAAACGGGGAAACTTTTTCGATAACTCTCTAGGAACGTTTGTCGGAAAAATAGTCATGGGAAACTTTTTCGACTAACTCTCCGGATGAGTGCAAACATTTCCTCTATAGAATTATTGATGTATATATTAATGGTACCTTTTAACTCTTTTTGGATCAACAATGGTGCCACCATCGCCGGAAAAAGAAATTCCAGGCTTAACCAAATCATGTTCGTAACCGCCACTATCTTCCACCTCTCCGGGCTCACTCTTCATCTGCGGCGTCGATTTAGGTTCTTCATTGTCACTATTTTGATCCGAAGCAGTGGGCGACGACTTCATCGACTGAAGATTTGCCGTAAACCCATCGGAAAACATAGAACTAAGCTGCTCATCATCCAAACGTTCAAACCCATTATTGCCATTAGAATCACGACTAGTAAACGGAGTTTCAACAAATGCAACTGGATCGCTGGTGGATCTCCGATGAGAGTTCCTCCTGGCTGACGAGAAACCGACGAAATCGTCCATCCAGCTCGATGGTTGATAAGTAAATGACGGCCACTTGTGACCCATTGTTGGCGATTTTGGCGGCAACTGCGCCATGCAAGAAAACTTGGATTTAAGAAATCGCAGAACTGGAATTGAATGGATGAATGATGAATAGGGGAATGATGGAGTGAATGTAAATAAGGGATTGATGGGCGGTGGATCACATGGAAGAAAGGATTATGACAGCTAGCAACAGCTAGGTGTGTGGAGTGTGTCAGAACTTCCGATGGTTTAACTGTGGAATAGTTTAATCGGAAAACTAACTGGCGGAATCTCAACGCCACGTGCTGATTTGATAATTGATACATCTCTTTAATTCTCATTTCACACTAGTTTAATATTTAATGTTTTTTTCCTGTAAAAGCAATAATATATCTTCTACAAATATCCTTTTAAGTCATTTGGTGTATGTGTCATTAAAGTTTCAGGGTTACTCAACTTTTGAAAGCATAATAAGGTATCTTGGCAACGTTGGCCTCACTATCTAAGATAATTAACAATGAAAAGGTTCTAATATCATTTGTTAGATTACATAAATAAACGTATGGTGATTTTATAACATTTTGTATAGTATAGGGTATATATTATAAATATTATTTTTTCATACTGTATTATAAATATTATACGTGAGCAATACAGAATCTCTTATTAGGATTTTCCACAATACTCCATAGAAATCGAGCCAGATGTCGTACCTGTGAAACCGCAACCGCCAAGCATCTCTTTCGCAACCGGTATTCTTTTTTTTCTAATTCCTGCTTCGCCAGCGAGCTCCTCCACCTACTTTTGCTGTCCTCTCGATCGCCGCCGTGGATCGTCGTCCGCCATTGCTGAAGACTGTCGCTGCTACTTAGCCGTTGAAGATTCTTGACGACATAAGGACCGTATTGTGCCTCTGCGGTAAGATTTTATAGCCGGTAGTCCTTCCGGCCGATGGTTTTGTTCTGCTTCCTCACGACATATGGAATGCACTCTGCCTCATACAGTCCATAAGGTCATATTTTCCAGCGGCCGATTCTTCCAGTCGATGGTTATGTTCTGCTTAAGACTAGCCACCAGGTTAACTGTTTCACGCGTTCTAGTACCGGCTTAAGACTCGTTTCTGGTAGTAACTTCTGCCCCCGGTGTGTCCGTTCTTGCTCTCTGATTTTTTGTTTACCTTTGTTTTCTTTTCTTTTCCTTATTATAATTATGTCTACTTCTAGTTCCCAATGCACTATCATCTCACCACTTGCCCTCTCCCTTCTTTATAGTATTACAAATGTCTATGAGCAATTTGGTTTTAAACTAATTGTTGATGGTACTCGTTACAAACTATGTCGTACCATCTTTGAGGATATTTATACCTGTAAGGTCACATAAGAGGTACAAAGGTTCCCAAAGATGATGATTATGAAGACTGGTATTCTATGTATGGCAAAATTAAAAGTTGGTTTTATAACACTTGTGATCCTGACCTCTTACAGATTAGCACCACTGGTAAAAGTACTTCTAAAACCCTTTGGGATAACCTTGGCCAATTCTTTCTTAATAACAAAATGTCTCTTATGCTTCAATTGTAAGATACATTTCACAATAGTAAGAAAGGTGACGTGTCCATCTTTGTCTTTTGTCACCACCTAAAAACCTGGCTCATGGGTTAAATAATGTTGATGCACCCATCAGTGACACTGAACTTGTGTTGCAAATATTGCATTCAATTACCACCTTCTTATAGTAGTATTGTTCATGTTATCACCAACAAAACTCATTTTCCCTTTTTTTGGAAGCCAAAAATATGTTACTCTTCCATGAATCTCGTGAAGGACTAACTGACGTTGACTCCTCACTTGAACCGTATGCTGCCCCATACACCAACCACGTGACTAATAATAATGGAAAAGGAAAGGGTAATACTAGAACATGAACAATGCTCCACGTGCTCTTAAAGGAGGGGGTGCAATGCTACTAACGTTTTTGTTACTGGTTCTCATGTTACAGGTTATTCAGGTAACACAGGTGGACATCAGTATTATATGGGTCCTCATACTCAGTCTGCCCCATCACAGTTTGGACCTCCACAATATCATTTTTGTTACATTCCTCGACCACACGGGGGTTACTATGCTGCACCATCTTACAGCCATCCACCGCCGCCGACAACACCATCTTACGACCTTCCACCACTGTGAAATGCCGCTCACGACTATTTACAAGCGCCATCACCGGCTCCTGCCTGGTAATCACGTCTTGGTCTGCCACCATATGGTGGCTATGATGTTGGACCATCACTGCCTTATGCAAGTTCCCAACCGCATTTCACTAACTTAGCCTCGGATTTTAACTCCATGTCTATTAAGCCGCCTGCTTAGTATATTAACTACTTTATAGGCTCAGGGGCTAATACTCACATGCTATTTAACTACGGTAACTTACATTCCCTTTTTACTTGTGATACATCTAAATCCATTATGGTTGGTAATGGTGCTTTACTACCAGTACAATATATTGGCTTTTCGTTTTTACCATTTTCACACAACAAGTTTGCACTACAAAATATTCTTGTTTTTGGTAAAATAGTCAAAAATCTTATTTATGTTCATCGTTTTACAATTCATATGAAACACCCTACTTTTACTTTATTATTTTATCAGAGTTTAATTGCGAAAAATGGTCCTAGATTTTTCAAAAACATTGTCACTATAATGACAAAGGTGTATTTTATTTATAAACATTGTTTTACATGTAATATTCTATTACACATAATCTAGGGATTTCTTGCTCTGGCCTGCCTTGTCCTTAGGAAGCTCTATTCCATGTGCTTCTTTCTTGCAGTGTTTAGAAAACATTTTTGAATTAGCTTACGCTAAGTAGGTACACTGCAACGTTCATTTTATTATGAACCATTTAAGTTCTTATTATTGTTCAAGTTTTCCAGGCTCTCGGCGCCCCCGTGACCATCTCTGGACGTACATCCGGTCACGTCATTCGTATATTTTATGAGTGTACTAACCCCTTCCTGACCATCTTCGGACGTACCTCCGGTCAGAGTATTTGCAAGGTCCTTATACTCGTCAGTATAGACCCCTTGCATTTATCACGAAGACTCAATTGCCATGAAGGCTCATTCATTTCTTAGCCCCGTATGCTTTAATCTTTAGTTTTCTTCTTTATTATTGAGATCCACCTTACAAGCCGGGTATCTTTTTTCATTTGGGATCTTGAGTATCTTAAATTTAAAGCCTCCCAAATGTATCAAGCATTGGCTTTTATTTCATGTATATACTTGATTTATTTCCCAACTAGTCCTCACCTTAAAACATCATAACGGTTTCTCCACGATGCACTAAAAGGGTTTATATATAGGAAGTATCAGCGGCGTATCCACCACCTGTTACACCCCGCCTCAGGCACCCTTGGACGTGTTCGAGCTCGATTGGTATCTGCTTTGATTTCAGAGTTTTTTTATCAAACACAGCGGAAGTCTTTTCACAAGGATCGTTCATTATTTGTATCCACCTCGAGGGTTGTATTTGTAAATATCAAGACCTAGTTGGAAAACAAAAATCTCGTATTTATTTCATAAACACAGGGAATTAAATACCTTTTTTCATTTGATTAAAAAATAGAGTTTGAAACCAAATACAACTCTTGTCTTATAGACAAGTTCAAGCCACGGGAAATAGTACTATCCAAGGTTGATCAATCCCTTGGTCCTATCTCCTATCTTTCTTTCTTTTAGGATTTCCTATGCACGAGGCATGAGAATCTAGCGTGCAAGTTATCCTTTTTCAACATTCATTCCTAGGCCAGATCTTATGCCTGCCCGTATCCCCTTTTTCCTTTTCATTTTATTCATTGCCTGAAAATATTTTGAAAATAAAACGTTAGCGCGAACGCCGGTGAATACAATTATCTTGACATAAAATCATTTGGCACAAACAAGTATTAATTTCATAATCACAACTTTTTGTTCAATCCACACATTCAGCAGGACCATATCCTGACTGTATGCATCACTGTATACACTGGCGTCATGTCTTATAACAACGGATAGGTCCACGCCTCCGAATTTGTTATAAGATAAGCACCAGCTGCAATCCGGGACTCTCACCCAACACCCGTGTATCCCTTGCAAGTTTTACGTATACCTATGGCCCGAATGATTTGTTCGTAGAATAACGTTGAGCATTATTCCCATAACCTTTATTTGGCCATTTTCATAAACGTAAATGTTTGACACAAGTTTTGAAAGAGATAAAGTATTCACATTGTTTATAGGAATGAGCCTCTAAGTTGGAAATTTATAGAATTAACCTCCTAGCTTGGTTTCTCTAGCGTTCTGACACTTCTACGAGCGTTTCTTCTTAAATCGGGCACTGCAACGAGCGGGAATCAAACTGGGATCGTCGGGAGTGGGCTAGGACGTCTTAGGAACAAGTTTAAAGTGTGAGATTCGTGTTTGGGATGAGAAAACTGAATGAACTCGACCAACTATTTATAGGGACAAATCTGACCCCGTGACGGACCGTTACGGGTGGTGACGATCCGACACCAGATTAGGGTTTCGCGAGTCATCAGACACGTGTCGCCCTCTGGTCATTTTGGGACGTGATGGACCGTTACCAGGAGTGACGGTCCATTACGGAGTTGATACGTGGCGCACCTAGGGCCTTTTGCGACTGTGATGGACCGTTACCAGGCGTGACGATCCGTTATAGGGTTTCCACACGTCAGATTTTGAATATGAGTCACTGGACACGTGGCGTGTCACCATTGATTGTGTGCTCAGGCTGTAACGGTCCGTTACTGTTGGATTTTCATGTTTTCTACATTTTGAACCTTGATCTTGGGTATATTTACACTTATAGTCCTTGTGGTTTGTACCTTTGTCAAATCTAGGACATTTTTGTGGCAGGTGTTACATCCTCTCCACCTTGTTTTAATCTCGTCCCTGAGATTATTCGAATAAGTGAGGGTATTTCTTTTTTCATTTCGGACTCCAATTCCCACGTGTACTTAGGGCCACGTCTTGAGTTCCATTTTTCTTTCACGATCATTAATTTCTTTCTTTTTAATGTTTTTTCCTGCCTGTCCTCGATTTGTAGAGGTTGTTCCAAAAATTTCAATTTTTCATCTACCTCTACATCGTGTAGGGTTATTACCAGAGATTCATCTGCTAAATATTTACGCAGATTTGACACATGGAATACATCATGTACTCCATTCATTTCTCCTGGTAATTCGAGTTGATAGGCCACAGGCCCAACTCTTTTCAAGATTTTGAATGGTCCTACGAATCTACGACTTAATTTCCCTTACTTTCCAAATCTTACAATGTCGTTCCATGGTGAAACTTTCAACAGAACGTTGTCACCGATGTTGAATTCTAATGGCTTTCATCTTTTATCAGCATAACACTTTTAACGATCACGAGCCGCTTTCAATCTATCTTTTATTTGACGATAACGAGCCGTTTTCAATCTATCTTCACGAGCCATTTCCAGAACTATATCAGGACCGGATAACTGATTTTCTCCTATTTCAGACCAACATATTGGAGTTCGAAATTTACGACCGTATAAGGCTTCAAAAGGAGCGGCATGTATACTCGTATGATAGAGATTGTTATAGGAGAATTCCATTAGAGGTAAGTAGTCATCCCAACTTCCTCCAAGATCAATAACACAAGCCCTTAACATATCTTCTAGAGTTTGAATAGTTCTTTCGCTTTGCCCGTCTGTTTGAGGATGATAGGCAGTGCTAAGATTCAATTTCATTCCCAGGGCTTTTTCAAAACTTTGCCAGAATTGAGAAGTATATCTATTATCTCTATCTGACACAATAGATAGTGGCACACTGTGTAAAGACACGTTTCATTAATGTATAATTGTGCCAACTTATCCATGCTGAATGTTTCTTTCATGGGAAGAAAATGAGCAGACTTAGTAAGTCTGTCAATGATAACCCAGATAGTATCATTTCCTCGACTGGTTCAGGGAAGTTTAGTAATGAAATCCATGGTTATCATCTCCCATTTCCAGACAGAAATTTCAAGTTGTTGTAACAAGCTAGAAGGCGTTTGATGTTCAGTTTTAACTTGAGAACAGGTTAAGCACTTTGCAACATAGATAGCGATATGTTTTTCATTCCTATCCACAAGTAATTGGATTTTAGGTTTTTGTACATTTTATCTCTTCCAAGATGCATTGTATACTTAGATTTATGAGCTTCTTCGATAATTTCTTTACCTACATTTCCATAGATAGGAACCCAGATTCTCTTATTCATTCTAAGAATATTATCGTCATTTTTAACCAGTTGTTCAATCATGCCTCCCAAACCTTCTTTCTCGAGGTTTGGCTCCTGTAAGGCAAATTTTGAGGTTCCTTAATACGTGAAATAAGATTGATTTGAAGATCGAGTCTTAAAGCACGAACTCGTTTAGGTTTCTCATGTTCTTTTCTACTCAAGGCGTCAGCTACAACATTAGCTATGCCTTCATGATAACAGATTTCACAATCGAAATCATTCAAGACTTCCATCCAACGACTTTGCCTCATATTCAGTTCTTTCTGACTGAATATATACTTTAGGTTTTTATGATTAATGAATATGGTGAATTTGACTCCACATATATAGTGCCTCCATAATTTCAATGCAAATATTATGGCGCCTAATTCTAAATCGTGAGTCGTATAATTCTATTCACGAGTTTTCAATTGTCTGGAAGCATAAGCAATGACTTTGCTTCCTTGCATTAACACACAACCAAAGCCGATGTGTGAAGCATCACAGTATACTGAAAAGCCTTTATTTCCATCAGGCAAAGCCAGTATGGGTGCTTGTGTCAGTTTCTGTTTTAAAGTTTCAAAGGCTTCTGATTGCTTAGGTCCCCATTCATACTTAACTGAATTTTGAGTCAAAGAAGTTAATGGAACAGCAATTCGAGAGAAATCTTGAATAAATCTCCGATAGTAATCAGGTAAACCGAGAAAACTTTGGATTTCAGTTGGTGATTTCGGGATTTGCCAATTAGATATTGCTTCGATTTTGACAGGATCAACTTGGATGCCATCAGCATTAATGATATGTCCAAGGAATTGAACTTCTGACAACCAGAATTCACATTTTGAGAACTTAACATATAGCTTTTCATTTCTCAAAAGTTCAAGCAAGATTTTTAGGTGACTGGTATGATCTTCCTTACTTTTGGAATAAATAAGGATATCGTCGATGAATACGATAACGAATTTATTCATGTAAGGTTTGCAAACTTGATTCATCATGTCTATGAAAGCAGCTGGTGCATTAGTAAGTCCAAACGGCATTACCGTGAACTCATAATGACCATATCGAGTTCTGAAAGCTGTTTTGGGAATATCTTCTTCTTGGACTTTCAATTGACGATAGCCAGAACGAATATCGATTTTTGAAAAACATTGAGCTCTTTGTAGTTGATCAAAGAGATCATCAATTTTGGGAAGCAGATAACGGTTCTTAATCGTGACTTTATTCAGCTCATGATAGTTAATGCACATACGCATTGAACCGTCTTTCTTCTTAACGAATAAGACCGGTGCTCCCCAAGGCAATGAGCTTGGTCTTATGAATCCCTTCTCTAGCAATTCATCTAACTGCTTCTTTAATTCTGCCATCTCAGTTGGAGCTAATCTGTATTAGCAATAGGTGCCGTACCAGGTACTAGATTAATTATGAACTCCACTTCTCTTTCAGGTGGAATTCTACGCAATTCATCGGGAAAGATATCAGGAAATTCAGCCACAACCGGCACATCTTCAGTCTTCTTTTTAGTGTCGGTGGATACAGATATACGGTATGCTAAGCACCCTTTTCATACATATTTTGTGGCTTTCAACATGGAAATTATTCCAACAAAGTTGGATAATTTATCACCATTTATAGTCAAGATATTTCCTTTCGGAGAACAAAGCTCTATGGCTTTCTTATCACATAGGATATGGGCTTGGTTAGAGGCTAACCAATCCATTCCTAGAACAACATCAAATCCTGCCAATTCCACTGGTAACAGTTGTACAGGAATAACATGTTCTGATAGTGTGATATTACAATCGTTTAAGATTTATGAGATTTGGACTAGGTCCCCGTTGGCAGTTTCTACCACGTATTTCTTGTCTAATTTAGCTAGAGTTTTATTCAACAGTCTACAAAACTTATGATCTATAAAACTTCGGTTTGCACCCGAGTCAAACAAAACTCGAGCATAAATATCATTGACAAGAAACGTGCCCGTAATGACGTCGAGCATAGCTGCTGCTTCATGAGTATTGAGAACGAATGCTCATGCATTCTTCTTTACTCCTTCAGCGGGTTTAGGACCTGTCCCTTTAGGATTCTTTATCTTGGGACAATAAATTTTGATGTTGCCAGCCTCACCACATTCATAGCAAGTGATGGATATCTTTTTGTAACAATCTTCTGTTTTGTGTCCAGAAATCTTGCAGAATCTGCAATAAGGTCCGGATCGACATTGTCCCAAGTGCTTTTTCTTGCACTTAGGACATTCGGGGATAGAAGAATTGTTATTCCGAGAACGGAAGTTTGGTTTCTTTGACCCACTTGGGCATTGCCCCGTTGATTCTTTCTTTTTTCTTCCATCTTATTGATTTTTGATTAAACTACTGGTCAAGAAGGCTCCCAGATCCATAGCATCGTCAAGGTTTTCACAATTTTCAACCTTAACTATGTCACGGATTTCTCTAATCAAACCCCAAATGTATCTCTTTATTAGATTAGATTCAGGGGTGGCAAGATGAGAAACTATTCGAGCATACTCGAGGAGTTTGGTCGAATATTCTTGATGATTGGTTCCCACCATCTTTAGACTAAGGAATTTTCCTTCAATTTGTTCCCTTTCATTCCGGGGAACGTATTTCTTCTCCACCCTTGTCTTGAAGGCATTCCAGCCTATAACATAGGCTGTATCCCTTTCTTTGGCAGCAACAATGTTGTTCCGCTTGGAAGCATAAAGAACTTTATCTTCCTCAGCATATTTGTTTATGGCAAGCACAGATTCAATCTTTTCAATCCACCTCAATGTGGCTATTCCTCCTCTTCCAGAAAAGTTATAGGGTTTGCAATCCTGGAACATTTTATAGGTACATCCCACAATCTTCCTCTTCTTTTCTGGATGGCCATAATTATTACACATCTCTTCATCTTCAGAAGAATTATGATAATATTTCTCCCTTTCAGATTTCCTGGTTGGATGAGTAGCAGAACTCTCCGGTTTAAGAGTGACATGTTTGGATTGAGTTATAGTTCGAGTATGTTGAGTTATAGGTTGAGAATGAATAGATTTTATAATTGACGGTTGAACAAATAGCTTATCTGCACGTCTCTTTTCCATTTCGGTAAAGATCATTGGAAGAGAATCCTTGATTACTTCTGCAATCAATTTCTGCAGTTCTTTGCGAGAATCAAGGATTTCAGCAGCATTTTCAATCACTGCTTGTTTCCTCTTTTCTCTTATATTATAAGAAGGTCCGGTATTTTTCGACAAGCTAACAAATAAATAAGTTTGGAATCAAAAACATAACTTTTATTGATAAGAATATATACAAAAGATAATCATTGTTTCTAAAGATTCCTAAAATTCTTCGCTTCAAGAGCTTGAACCAACAAAGCATTCTTGGCTTCAATTTCAGCTTTTTCTCGTCCAAGTTCAGCTATTCTATTTAACAATATTTGTTCCCTTTCACTTCCCGATGCATTCTCATTTATATGGGGAGCAGGGAAAGGAACATTCTCATAGTGGGGAATGTAAAGTTTATTAGAATCACTTCGTTCTTTTTTTTTCAGGATCACATCTATTTTCATAAGGCATTTCAGCGTATCCCTCATGAAAATTATGTGAGTAGATTGGAGTGATATTATAGCTTCCAACAGTATTAGCAGAATGAAAACTTATAGAAGGATTATAGGGAACATTAGGGTTTCCTATTTCTCTGAGGCTTCTGAAAGTTGAACTCTCAGTTTCCTCATTATTTTCTATAGTAGTTTCATTTTTTTTGCGTTCATGATAATTAGCTGGAGCGAATTTACGAAGAAAGCTAAGACCTTTGCCTTTTCCAACCATAGCTGTATAGAGTAAAACACGTTAAATTTTATTATATCATTAGAAAATATATATTACAGTGAAATAAAATACAACATAGGTTTTAATCTTTCATCTGCTCTTCTCCAAGGGTCCTCAGGCTTTCTCCGTATTCATAGACCTGTTGTCCATAAAATTTGGTTCTTGCCTTGTCCATGATTTTCTCCCATGTCACTTCATCCGTTTGGCACTCAATAGGAGAAGAAGGCATACTTTCCTCATAACCATATTTGGGTGGAGGTTGACAAAGTCCAACCATAATATCGTTATAAGCATTTTGATATTCTGGAGAAGATTGGAAATAGGTTTCAAAAGGACCATAACAGACTGGTTCAGGAAACACATAAGGATCGTACAAAACTAGAGTTTCAGATTGTTCAGATACAGAGTTAGTATGATAGGATTCTTTCTCAAAAGGTTCTTCTTCAGCTGACATGTTCTGATGGGCTTGACTAGACTCAGCTGTCACACCCCGGCCGGTGGCGGATTATACGCCGGGGCTGACGCGGTTGTTCATAAGCACATGATCGTCTATTAAGGTGTTATAATTTTTATTCATTAAATTAAAAGCATCTGTTACAAAAAGAAATAGAAAACAAAGTGTTCAAAACATAAACATAATTTAATTTCATTATTGCTAGGTCCAAAATTCCTAAGTGTTCAACACGGTCCTTAAACAGGTGCACCTGAAACATGTAAGTAAATGTCAACTACAAGTAGTTGGTGAGAAACATAGGTTTTGACACCAAAAAAATTTAAGTAAAGTTTACAATTCAATATGTTCAAAGCAAGTCTAAAGAATAAATGTGAAAACATACAAGATTCCAAGGCGTACAATCAGGCCATGTAATAGGAAAAAGGTTTGCATAAGCCAATAGATTGTTTTATGAAATAGTGGTAATATGTATGCCAAGGTTCTTTGTCAAGTAATGTATCAGATTCCCGTATAAATGATCATGTTCGATACTAGCTTAGGCTTGCCAAACAAGTTAATGATTGTACTAACATGAACACACATAATGGTCATGATGTAATGCAAAGCATACATCTTTATTCCTAGTGTTTTCATTTGTTTTTAGATAATTTTGCATGTGTTTTGAGTCGTTTTTTTTCTATTGAGTCTTTGTTGTGTTTACAGGAGCTCGTGTAAATAACAAGTCAAATCATGAAGATATCGAGCGCGAGAAGAAGCCCGAAGGAAAAAGTGAAAAAATGGTGAAAATCAATCCCTCGCGGTACGCTAGGGAGGAGTGAAAATGTCTCGCGGTACGCGAGGAAAGCCAGAACCGTCCCGACTAATCTGTCCCTCACGGTACGCGAGGGGCTAGCCATAATCTCTCGTGGTACGCGAGAGGCCCTAAAATCCGCAAAAAGCCCTAGTTTCGAATTAAATAGAATTTGGTATTTGATTATTAATTACATACGTTGATTGTGGATGTCTTCCGGTAGGTTATAGATCTTAGGATTTGTGGTTGTTTGTGTGGTTTGCTAGAGATAGTGATCCATATGAGTTGTGATTGAGCATTCTTTAGAACTGAGTGTGTATCCTGTCTCAATACCCGAGAAGTGAGAGATAGTCGTTTAGTCTTCGTCATTAGGAATCCGAGTGTCAGCTGTCTGAGAGGAAGTTGGTATTAGGTGTCTAGTGATTGTTGCTATTCTGAGTTATAGTTCTTAACCCCGTGAATTCTTCGAATGTATGGTGGACAGTGAAACGTAAAGGTAATCTGTCTATTAGGGTACTTTATCAATGTTGGAGAGACCAAAAGGTAATCCACTTTATGGTGAGTTATTACATCTTTAGGTTCCTTAGTTGGCGACAACCTGAGAGTGATTAGGGATCCACAAGGTAGTCTAGAGTTGTTTCCTTAGAAACCCAGATCCATCTTAGTTTCCAGAACCGGTAGAACTTGTGCTTTGCAAGTAGGATTCCGAGCTAGGTAGTATTCTTCCCATCATCTGATTTCTTCCTTAGTTCTTGCTCTTAATAAATTGAGTCGTTCTTAGTTTGTTGCATTCTTAGTTAATCTTTAGTGTAGTCAAACCCCCCAATCATCATCTTTAGTCCGAGTCATAGTGTAGTATTAGTATTAAGTGTCTCTAGGGTTCGATAATCAGGTTTACCATTAAGCTGTGCTACACTCGATAGGTACACTTTCCTGTCAGTGCGGTCTAGTTCATAGGTTTTCCATTTATTACTTAGGAGTCTAGATTAGGTTCTTATTCATAGTTTTTATAGACCGTCTGGGAGACATCAAGTTTTTGGCGCCGTTTCCGGGGACACTTGGCAATTGCAATATTAGCTTTGACTAGTTCTTTGTTTGATTTTTGGTTTGTTTTTTTTTTAATCTTAGTTGTGTGTCTTTGTCTTCTGTGCTACTTGTGTGTCCTATCTGAGTGTCCAATATAAGATCGAGTCTTTCTGTCTTGAGTCTTTATTTGTTTTCTTTTATTCTTGTGTCAATTTATGCACCATAGTCGTTCGCAGGGATCACCACCGTATTCTGCTTCTTTAGAGCCCGAACGAGAGCTGCACGAGCGCACCCACGACTTTCGGGAGCTTTTGAAAGCATTCTGCAGCAACCCAATGCGTTCTACTAGCCCAATTCCATTTCTTACCATGGGCGACGCTAACCCACCAGCGAGACGTACAGTGCACCAGATGGCCAGTGACGGGTCATCGGGGTGAGATCTTCGATCACACGCCCCACTATTCCGAACACCAATACATGGAAGATCCCATCACATGTCATAAGCACGATCACTCATGCCACTCAATTTCATGGCCTTGAGGATGAGGATGCACCGGGACATATGTCCCGCTTCGTGCGGATATGTGATACCTTCAATATCACGGGTGTGTCTAAGGACGCTATCTACTTACGTCTCTTCTCATTCTCGCTCTCTGGTCGTGCATCTACTTGGCTTGATACCCTTCCTGACCACTCTATTACCACTTGGGAGGATATTCAAGCTAAGTTCTTCAAGAAGTACTATCCACCTTCTAGGGCCGCTCGTCTTCGGGATCAAATCCATTCGTTCCGGATGGATCCTAACGAGCCTTATCACATGGCCTGGGAGTGGTTCAACACGTTTTTGAGCCGATGTCCCCAGCATGGTCTGTTTGACTGGGCGATAGTGGAGAAGTTCTACAATGGTCTCACCTTTGAGAAGCAACAAATGTTCAACACAACTACGGGAGGCCATATCATGGATAAACTGGAGCCAGCCGAGTGTGAGGAGATGTTCGAGAGCTTTGTTCTGGCGGAACATCAGCAGCCATCTACTAGGACTTCCATTCCTAGTGCTATGGCAAACAAGATCAAGGAGTTGAAGCTCAGTGCTCTAAGGTGTGAGGTGTGCAGGGGAGGACACGACACCAGAGATTGCCCCGTCAATCAGCAGGAGCAGGTGAGATTTACTAGCAACCAAAACCAGAACCGAGGGTACAACAACTACAATTCTTATGGCTCGGGATGGAGATCTGGAAATAACCCGCCTGGGTTTAATGGTCGCCAGCATCAGTATGGAGGAGAAGAAGCTGGAGCGATCTCGGGAAGCAGTGCCAACACGAGAAAGATAGAGGAGATGATAGAGAATCAGACACAGATGCTTGCCCATTTAGTTCAGCAGGATAGGGATGCTAAGCAAAGACTGGATTCCCACGACACTTTATTGAAGAATCAGCAGTCGGCATTTCAAGACTTGCAACGCACAGTAGGAGACATCGCAAAGAGCTTGAGGGACAGACAAGGAGGTCCATCTTCGGGCTCCAATGCTTCAGTGATGGCCATGTCGATCATTAGTAGTAGGTAGGAGGAGAGATTAGAGAAGGAAGCCTCCCACGATGCTGATTATGGCATTCCTTCGGTAGAGGAAGTGAAGAAGATTGATTGGAGAGCTCGATTTGCTGAGATCGATGCTAGGATGCTAGAGGAGCCCGAGTTGAGTGTTGTGTCAACTAGGAGTATGAGGGTAGAAGAGAAGGAGAGCCCACCGGTTGTAGAAGAAGAAGAGTCGGTGGACGAGGAGATAGTTATGGAGAAGCATGTCGAGAAGGCGGAGGAGAGGAAGAGTGGGGGTGATATGAAGACCCCCGAGATTGAATTGAGTCATGTTCCCTACCCAGCGCGTTTGCTGCCACATAAACACGCTAGGGAATACGGTCACTTCCTTGATATCTTTAAACAACTCAAGGTCAGTCTTCCATTTATAGAAGTCCTCCAGCATATGCCAAAGTATGGAAAGTTTCTCAAAGATCTTCTTTCCAACAAGAAGAAGATAGAGGGGATCTCTGAAGTCTCATCTAGTGAGCAATGTTCTGCGGTGCTTCAGAACAAACTGCCGGGGAAAATGGCGGATTCGGGTCGTTTCACGATCCCGTGTCTTCTTGGCGGTTGGCCTCTAAACCACGCGTTAGCTGATCTAGGTGCTAGCATCAATCTAATGCCATATTCTGTCTATAAACAGCTAGACCTAGGGGAACCGCAGCCTACGTGCATGAGCATTTCCTTGGCTGACCGCCCAGTCAAGTATCCACGGGGAATTGTGGAGAATCTGTTAGTGAAAGTAGGTAAATTTGTTTTCCCCGTGGATTTCGTCATCCTGGACATGAAGGTGAATGACAAAGTCCCGCTCATCCTAGGACGCCTGTTCCTACGTACCGCCAAGGCATTGATCGATGTCTTTGACGGGAAACCCACACTTCGTGTGGGGGATGAGTCGATCACATTCGATGCTATGAAGTCCGTGAAGGATGTTGGCGAGTATAGCCACTCCGTGTGCATGCTTGATGCCTTCATGGACTGCCATCGGGACTCTGATCCGGAGGAAGAAGTAGGTGAACCCGCCCCTAACTTAGGAGAGATATCTGATTCGGCGTTGGAGTTGGAGAAGATGTTAGATGAGCCTGATGAATACGGCGATGAGGTGCCTGATTATCTGCTAGAGATGATGGCAGAATTTGATGAGATCATAGGAAAATCCCCTAGTGTGGGGATGATTGAGGAGAGTATCGAGGATCCTGAAGATGATATTTGTTTGCGTACCTATTTCTCCCCCACGGGGAAAACAAGTAAAAGTATGATAGTTGGTATTCATGTTTGTTTCTTCCTCAACAGGAAAACAAGTAAAATACGTTTGTGTGTAAGCATGTTTCTCCCCCAATAGTAAAACAAGTAAAAAGGGGTCGTGAAACTCACATGCGTTGCGTAGTAGGTAGTATCACACAAGTATGAGATTTGAAATCTCAAGTGTTAGCCTGCACGACTTACGTATGCCCTAAAATTATACACATAATAGTTAGGGATACAATAGGAATATGTGACGACGACACGGAAGTTTGAACGTCCTAAGATATTCATAGGATTACTAAGTAGACGAACGTCTCCACGGAAATAAGGATTTCTATAAGAATCAGAATAACTAAGTTTCGTGTCGAACGTTACAAATAATATATATATATATATATATATATATATATATATATATATATTCGTGTGTTGGTGACATACATAATGGTGTAGGAAAATAATATATATAACATCATATATTATTTTTAAGTTTGTAGAGTTGATAAAATAAACGTTTGCGTGGAAAAATAATAAACATATTATTTTTATTCAAGATTATAACGTGGGTAAATAATATAAATAATCATATTATTTAGTTAGTTTGAAACGTTACACGAGATTAATAAACGAGGCGAAATAATATATAAAATATATTTTACTTTATAGGAGTCACGAGTTGAAAATAACATAAACAATTTATTTTATTCGAAGTCGTGGTTTGAAAATAATATAAACATATTATTTTAAAAGTGGGTATTTTTAATGAAAAGGGTTACAACTCAAACCCGAGTCTACGGTTGTTTCCGGGTTTCAAAACACGTTAATATATTAATATAATAATATATGTTTTGATTTTTATTTAAATAAAATACACAAAAGTTGCTCAAAAATAAGATGGGGGCAGAGAGACTCGAACCCGGGTCTCCCCTCTACGAGCACACTGACTTAACCATCTCGGCAGCTAGGCTATCGCATTCAACTCTCAAGCCACGATGGTTTTATCAGTAAACAAACTGGGTTCCCCCCCCCTTCCATCGAGCCGAACTCAAACCCTACCCCAAATCCAACGAATTCGATTTTTAATGTCAACAAAAGTTTAGGGGTTTTGATTATAGGTTATTTTCGAACCTGTACACACGATTAATTGTAAAAACTTCATCGATTGAGTTGTTTAATAACGAGATTAAAGTCCGAAACCCTAGATTAAGAACATGAGATTAACTTGATCGAATTGGATAATAAACTTTACTGAAAACATGGGGCTTTTACTCAATCAAGGCTTGCGAATCTGGGGATGTGGTTTAATTAGATGGAGATTAGGTTTAAGACCAAAATCCCCAAATCAACTTATGAACAAACCCTAGGATTGGGATTGAGTTCAATTTGATAATAATTGATAAATTAAGCATAGGGCTTTCAGTGAACGTAAGGTGGCGAAACTGACTATAGGATTTAATTTGATTAAGGTTGGGTTTAGGGTCGAAACCCCCAAATCGATTGAAGAACAAACCCTAGATTACAGTTCGTGTTCAATTCGATGTTAATTTACGGAATTGATATAGGGTTTTCATTAAACAGGTGTTTGCGAAACTATTAGCATAAATTAATTTGATTGAAAAAGATTTTGGGTCGAGGTTCGATTAAACCACATTAGCATGAACCCTAGAATCGGGTTCTTGTCCAAATCGATAATGTACACCCTAATAAGGATAGGTCTTATACTCTAGACATCAAAATGAAAGTGATCGTGCAAGGAATTACCAGTATGCGACTTGAATTGATGGAGATCGAGTGCCACCGTTCTGACCACGACCGAAATCAAACTCCGGTGACCGCGACTGCCTTTCTGGTCAAAATGGCATGTGAGTGGCTTTAGAAGGGCTCGGTTTAGGAGTGCAGACTGTCAATTTTGATTGTAGTAATCGAATTGAAGCGAATTCGAGAATAGAAATGGTGAAGTCGACGGTTATGCTATGAATCACCATAATTGTGCTTAATTCGGTGAATTAACTGAGATTGAATGTTCCATGATGATTGTGATTATCATTGAAATCGATTTCGGTTACGAATTTCAATCGACAAGATCAAGATAATTGGATTTGAGTCACTATGGTTACGGGTTTGACTTTTCAAAAGTCAACAAATTCGTTTTTCTTTGATTGCTGACTTTGGAAGTCAATAAATCGAGTTTTACAATTTCGCAGGACCAGCCCCTAAGGTTTGAGATTAAACATTACGAGAATTAGTCCCTGGAGTTTGAATTTAACTGGATTAGCTAACGGGGTTAGGTTTTTAACAGGAAGTTAACGGGATTTGTTAACCGAGTTAACCTGAAAGGTCAGGTTGTCACAATAGACATAATGGAGTTTTGGAGGATGATATCTGTTTGTTGATGATGTGGAGGACCGGTAGACCGTGTAGGATGAAGGCGGTACCAGTTACGATCAAGGAGAAACCTCCTGATAGGTTTATTTGAGTGTCGGGCAAGTGCCCAGGATGTAGAGTTTGTGTGCATTACTTGGTTTGAGTCCGTGTCAATTTTTGGGTTTTTCGATGTGTGTGTGTGTTTTGTTTGAGTCATGTTTTGCAGGGATTCGTGCTTGATTCGGTGAGGAAAATCGTCGAGAATGAAGTTTCAGATATTTTTACATATGTTTTTATGCTTGGAATAGCGTTTTAAAGAATTTGGATGAAAATATTTTTAAATGATAAAAAATTTTCTAAGTATAAAAGTTGGAAAAATCTCTAAACTTTATGTTACCAGCATGCTCTCGCGGTACGCGACACATTTGGGACGTCCTATCACAGTACGCGAAGGACAAACCTCATGGGTCGGCTTAATTTCTGCCTCCTCGCGGTACGTGAGGAGTGCTGTCTATTTTCTCGCAGTACGCGGGAGCTAGCTGGTTTCACCCTTCTTCCTTGTTTTCCCATATAGTTTCGTTCACCTTTCACCCGCATCGACCACCACTATCATTCACACCTCTATCCTCCATCCACCATCCATTATCACCATCATAATCCATCCATCATCATTCATCCTCCTCTATCACCATTATCCACTCATTCACACCATCACCACCATTATCCATCACGCATTCACATCATCCATATCCATTCGATCACCATTACCATGGGAAACTTCAAAACCGTTCGTGACCGTTGATCTACTTTGTTGTGGCATTCATGTCTATGTGTTTGCCACTCATCGAGTACATTTCTCTGCATATCTATCTATCTTGAGTATTTAAGTTTTTAGTGTTTAGTTTGAGTCAGTCGAGTATTTATTTTTAAATTAAGTCAGTTTAATGTTGCGGGTTTGTTGTGAGGTTTATTTTGCAGGTTATATCATTCCGCCCGTACTCAATCTCCATTTGGGCGGGATCGATCGTCACTTATATGAAGTTTGTAAAGGTAACCCGGTAGTCTGTGTAACCGCGACCGAAATGTTATACGGTGCACACAAGGATGAACAAAGCTGGATTTTCTTCGAGAGCATATATATTACCAGCTACGTCGATTCATGTTTTTATTTTTTCAATTTTTAAAATGATAGTACAACTGGATCTATTTGTGAGTTTAAATGAGTTAAATAATAGAAAACGCGTTTAATTAGTGATGTTTTGGTAGACCCAGCCAGTTTGAATAGATTAAATAGCTTGTGAGTGTTACTTAGGATTAATCACTTAATTAAAATAATGAAATCGTGTGGGTACTCATCTTAGGTAATCGGTAATACTGAAACTGTCAACATAGGGTGATAGGTACCACGTTAAGTTAATATATATTTGTTTTTGAAATTTCTTGGCACACCACTCTCTTTTTATGAGAATAAATCCTAGTTTGGTAGCGTCCGCATCCATAAATTCCATAATCCATTGAGCTTATTTGTTAGAATACTGAGTTTTGCTTATGTGTTACCCTCTGGGATAGTGATTTGGAGAAAACACCCCTAAGTGATTCTTATGTGCTTTATTGATATGACTTAGTCTATGCGTTACCTTCAGGGATAGTGACTTGGTTGAAACGCCTCTAGATGAAGTTCATTTGCTTATTAATGATCATTATCATCCATTCATTCATGATTTCATCTGATTTCTTAAACAAATAAATCTTAGTTTAACGTGGTAGGGTAAATCTATATGGTTTAATCTGGGCCTAAACATGACCGTGAGACGGGATTAGGTGGAGCTGTAACTTTTAAGTGTGAGTCACATAGGTTGATCGATATATGTATAAATTGGAGTTAGAACACATTACGGGGGCTAGATAGTTGGTGCTTGGGTTTAATCGGACAGAAATACTGATTATTGCTTTTTAACGCATGAGTATATTTTGCTAATTGGTAATTGAGTTTGCTAAGTAGATCTGAGTTATGATTCCATTGCAGCTTTTTCGAGAACAAAAAAAGGTTAAGTGTGGGGATGTTTGATGTAGTGCGAAGCACACATCTTTATTCCTATTGTTTTGTGCGTTTTTGAGTCGTTTAAGTCTGTATTTGAGTCTATTGTATGTTTACAGGTCCTCGTGAAGATTACAAGTGAATACATGAAGAAACCGAGCAAGATAATGAAGCCCAAGAGATTAAACTAAAAAAGTTGAAATTTTGTGTTCTCGCGGTACGCGAGAGAGAAAGAGACATTCCTCGCGGTACGCGAGGGAAGCTGAAAGTGGCCGCGACTATTTTGTTCCTCGGGGTACGCAAGGAACCCAGCCCATGTCTTCGCAGTACGCGAGAGACAGGAAAATAGTGAAAAAGCCCAAATCGACTTTTAAATAGAATTTGATTGCAATTAGTCAGAAGTTCAAATTCCAGCCATCTAGAGAGAGACAAGAGGGGATTTTGGGAGTGAGGAAGAAGATTGGAGGCAAAAGGTTGAAGCTTTGGATCCGGGTTCGTTGATTATAGCATTCTAGATTTCAAGATTTGATTTTTATTCTTTGTTTGCTATGTTTGATACCATGTTTCTGTCTTTTACCTCTGTTATGGATGTTTTGAGTATGATTCTTGGCTAGATCATTGATACTGGCTAGGTTTATGATGAATACTGCATAAAGTTATGATTTTTACTGATTTTGGATATTAATTGATGGTTAATTTTGTAAAAGATCTTTATTTAATGAATGTGATGAATATGCATGCTTAGATCTATTTGGTATTTGATTATTGATTCCGTACATTGATTGTGGATGTCTTCTGGTTTGATTAGCGTATCTAGGTCATAGATCTTAGGATTTGTGGTTGTTTATGTGGTTTGCTAGGGATAGTGATCCATAGGAGTTGTGATTGAGCATTCTTTAGAACTAAGTGTGTATCCTGTCTCAATACCCGAGAAGTGAGAGATAGTCGTTTTGTCTTCGTCATTAGGAATCCGAGTGTCAGCTGTCTGAGAGGAAGTTGGTATTAGGTGTCTAGTGATTGTTGCTATTCTGAGTCATAGTTCTTATCTAAAGATTACCCCGTGCATTCTTCGAATGTATGGTGGACAGTGAGACTTAAAGGTGATCTGTCTATTAGGGTACTTTATCATTGTTAGAGAGACAGAAAGTAATCCACTATCTGGTGAGTTATTACATCTTTAGGTTCCTTAGTTGGTGACACCCTGGGAGTGATTAGGGATCCACTAGGTAGTCTAGAGCGGTTTCCTTAGAAACCCATATCCGTCTTAGTTTCCAGAATAGGTAGAAGTTGTGCTTTGCAAGTAGGATTCCGACCTAGATAGTATTCTTCCCATCATCTGATTTCTTCCTTAGTTCTTGCTTTTGATAGCTTGAGTCGTTCTTAGTTTGTTGCATTCTTAGTTAATCTTTAGTGTAGTCAAAACCCCCAATCATCATCTTTAGTCCGAGTCAGAGTCTTGTATTAGTATTCAGTGTCTCTAGGGTTCGATAATCCGGTTTACCACTAAGTTGTGTGATGTCCGCCGGACGGTCTATAAAAACTAATATAAAAACATAACCTAGTCACTCTAGCTTTAAATTTATAAACCTAGACTCAACATAATACTAGACCATACAACCGGCAAGTGTACCGATCAATTGCAGTAAAGTCTAATGAAGTCCGAATATCGAACCCACGAGACACAAGTGACAACTCTATCTAGACTCTGACTCAACTAACTAAACTGAAATGTATTTGGGGATTTTGGTGTTGTGAACTATAACTAATGAACTCCTAACTATCGACACTAAATATAAAGAGCAAACCTTTAGACAACTCACAAATAAGGAAAGCACTACCTAGACTCTGAATCCTATGCATGTACCTTGGAAATCTCTCGGATACGGAAACTATGATGGAACCGAGCTCTTAGAATATGACACACTTAGACAACCTAGTGGATCCCGGATCATTCTTCGGGTGTGACCAAAAAGGAAACCTAAGGGACGTGTGAAACTCACCAGTTAGTCGGATCACCTCTCGGCTATCTCCAACAACACTAAAGTACTCGCTAGACAGATTACCTCTCAGTCTCACTATCTCAATACACCTTTCAGTGCAAGGAGTAACTTAAATTCACTTGACAAGACACGGAATAACAATGAATGCTAAGAAACCCTAGGAACCCTCCTTTCAGAGCAGATGACCTAAAAACCCTAACACCACAGATTACCTGACAACTTCTCACCTCTCAGCTGTTGAAGCAGGCAGAATACTCAATCCTAATAAACTCTCAATCGATGTTCCTATGGATACGACGTTAATCAACCATAAACAAATCACATGCACACAGCTAACGGCCTAATATGCAACCATACATGAAAGACATTCACAAAGCAGCATATGGAACATTCAACAGATCATATATCAAGATAAAATACGCATATACATCCAATCAAACAAAAACAAGTTCTTTACTTTAATGTTAATCCACCATCAAATATCCAAAATTCGAAAGAAAACCAATTAACAAAGCATAATCATCAAAATCTAGATAGTTCAAGAAATCTAGCCAATCAACATGTTCAATAGCATCAAAACAGAAGAATCAAACACATAAATCATGGTTTCAAATCTGGAAAAGAAGAATAAAGAAAGATAACAAGAACCGGATGATGTAATCGACCCGTTCCTCGATCTCTCACTTCAATCAACACTTCCGATTGATCCTAAAATCCTTCTCCCACTTGGAATCACCAAAAAGCTCTCAACTTTACGTTTGGAATCGAATAATTAAACCCTAGGATTGATCTCAACCTTTTATACCATGAAAATAGGCCAAAATCTGCGTATCTGGGGTCTCTCGCGTACCACGAGAGGTTCTGGCAAGTCTCTCGCGTACCGCGAGAGACAAACTAGTCGCGCTGATCTCTTTGTCCCTCGCGTACCGAGAGAAAACTCTTCCAATCTCTCACGTACTGCGAGGGAATACTGAAATTTTGAACTCTTCTCCTCGAAATACCCCAAATCAATATATTATGGGCCCCGTAACTAATTTTCTAGCCCGAGATATGCCTTTTCTAAGGTTGGACTCTTTCCCGACTTTTTCCATTCTCATCCCTGGTTCTCGTGTGCTCGTTTCCTTCCCACGTCTTGATTGTTTAAGCTCCAATTCTTCCCAAATACCTACAAAACATAGCATAACTAAGTATAAGCTATAAATGACTCATAACGACTATATAACTATACGAAAGCACTACGAAATACAAGGGAAATACATGTGTGTTTTGCAACACATCAAACATCCCCACACTTAACCTTTTTTCGTCCTCGAAAAAGTCTGCAATGGAATCAGAACTGAGATATAACTTAACAACTCACCAATTAGCAAAACATACTCACGCGTTAAAAAGCAATAATTAATATTTATGTCCGATTAAACCCAACCACCAACTTTCAAGCCCTCAGAATGTGTTCTAATTCCAATTTATACAGATATCAATCAACCCATGTGCCTCACACTTAAAAGCTACAACTCTACCTAATCCTGTCTCACGGTCATGTTTAGGCACGGATCAAACCATATAGAGTTACCCTACCACGTTAAACTAAAATTTACAGGTTTTAAAAATAATGATGATCAATGAATGAATGGATGAAATATGAGCATTATTAAGCAAATTAACTTTCGTCTAGAGGCGTTTCAACCAAGTCACTATCCCGGAATGTAACACATAGACTAAGTCATATCAATAAGCACATAAGAATCAACCCAGTGGTGTTTCAATCAGGCTGGTACCCGACGTGTGACACGTAGGCGAAACTTATATTTCAATTAAATAAGCTCGAGTATAAGGAATATGGATGTGGGCGCCACCGAAACTCGGATTTATTCTCATAAAAAGAGAGTGGTGTGCCAAGAATTTCAAAAACCTCTAAATTTTAACTTAACGTGGTACCTATCACCCTATGTTGACAGTTTCAGTATTACCTATTACCCTACGATGAATAACCATAAGATATCATGAATTAATTCAATTATTAATCTTATTTAACACAAACAGGCTATTTAAGCTCTACTAGTTGACTGGGTCTACCAAAACATCACTAATTAGACGCGTTTTCAATTATTTGAATCATTTAAACTCACAAGTACATCCAGTTGTACTATCATTTTCCAAGTATAAGCAAAAAAACTTTTGATTTCAAAGGACATTTTTCAAAAATTTTAATTTTTTTTTTTGTATTTTTGAATTTTTATAAAGACACAAACTGAAACTAGACACTCATATCCCCACACTTGAAAGACACAATGTCCTCAATGTGAAGTAAGACACAACTAAAAAAATAAAAAAGCAAAAATAAAAGGAATCGACTTAGCTGGTAATGTAGCATGAATGGTCCAGCATTACTCTTCCACGTGTGCACCGTATAGCGTTTCGGTCACGGTTGCACAAACGACTGTCGGGTTGCCTTTACAAGATAGATAAGATAAGAATCAACCCCGCCTGAATAGAGATTGAGTACTGGCGGAATGATAAACCCTGCAAAATAAACCTCACAACATACCCACAGCATTAACTAACTCAAATTAAAAATAAAAACTCAACTGACTCACTAAAACTTAAAAGACTCAAGATAGATAGATATACACAGAAATGTACTCGATGTGTGGCAAACACATAGGCATGAATGCCACAGCAAGGTAGGTCATCGGTCCTGAACGGTTTCAAGTTTCACATGGTAGTGGTTATGAATGGTATTGGATGATATGGTGATATTGGATGACGGATGATGTGTGATGATGGATGATGGATGGATTATGACAGAGGTGGTATGATGGGTAGAGGATAGAGGTGTGAATGATAGTGGTAATGGATGGTGGTAGATGCGGGTGAACGGTGTGGGGCACCAATGAAAAACAAGGAAGAGAGGCACATCAAGCACTCCCCCGCGTACCGCGAGGCTCCAACAGCTACTCATCGTGTACCGCGAGGGAGTGGCATTTAAGCCGGCCTAAACTTTTGTCTCTCGCGTATCGCGAGAGAGTTCTGTTCCTGCGTCGCGTACCGCGAGAGAGTGCTTTTCACAGAAAGTTAAGAAGGATTTTCAATTTTTATACTTAGAATATTTTTGGCCTTTTAAAAATCTTTCTCACCCAAATCCTTATAAAACCTGTTCCAAGGATAAAACCTATGTAAAACATACCTAGACTTCCTTCCTGACGATTTTCCTTACCGAATCAAGCACGAATTCCTGCAAAACAAGACACAAACAAAACATATATCGAAAAACACAAAAATAGACGAAATTGACCGAAAAGACTTGTACAAACTCTACACCCGGGCACTTGCCCGATAACCAAACCTAATCAGGATGCTTCTCCTTTATGCCACCTCCGTCCGACCCGTTTAGTGTAATTAGTCTACCACCGATTTGACAAACTATGATGGAAGACCTTAAATAGGTTTTGAAAAATCTAAACGGGTCGGTCCACCAATATTTAAACTTACCTGGACCAGACCTGATACGTAGCATGTAATGTGGTGATCGATCATCTCCAGTATACTGCATCCTACAGTTCTTATGTGACCATCCTTGGACCCTTAAAACATGCCGGTCCAAGCGTCTCTGTGCCCTGTCCCGTGGTCGTGCTGATTTGGGTGGTGATCCACCATTTACTACCTCCACGGGCTCTTTCTTCTCTCTCTCTCTCTAGGGTGCAATGTGGTGGGTCCGACACCAGCTCTATTTGTGCTTCGATGATAACCTCCTGCGCTTGCACCTCTTCTTTCATCCCCACACTTGGCTCTTGGCACAACAGATCTTCAAGTAATTTCATATTGCCAAGTGCGTCGAAACTTCCTTCACTAGGAGTCAGCAGGTCCATCAACTCATCACCGAAATCATCCTCCCAGGATGGGACCTGCTCCTCTTCTTTCATCTCAACCAAAGATTCATCTAATGGATCATCATGCTGTGACTCACTATCATCATCTGTCTCGAACAACCCGGCTAATCCCTCTTCAAAGCATTCATCTTTAATTGGGGTTTGAGGAATCTCCATAAACTATTCTTCTTCAATCACATCTTCATCATCACTCCAAAAGCCATCATCAATATGCCATGGTGTGGGACACCAAAATTTTGGCTTGATGTCTTGCTGAACCGGAGATGGGACTTTGATGTCCATTATCGTCTCTGGCTCTGGAGTTTCTTGTGACTCCTGCATTATATCATCATCACTATCATCCCAAGAAAATTCATAAACACCCGGTCGAAGTTGCTTAACACCCTGTAGGTCCGAGGGTGGGACTAAGACGTCCATTTTTGTCCTCAATTCTATCTGCGATTCCAGTGAAAAATTATCCTCACAAGACAAGTGTAAAGAATCGAATGGAACATTCTGATCTTGCATAGAATCAATATAGAATTCATCAGTTCTGCAATCAAGGTCAGAAAACTTACCTGGAGATGGGACTTGTGCTTCACCTTCTGTCACTATGAATTGCAGTTCATCCATTTCTGCCTCCAGTTCTAGAATTTCCAGAATCACTTCTCCGGATGCAGTTTCAGTTCCGATGACATTCCCTTCACAATCATAAATCATACGCTCTATATTCCTCGGCCGATGTGATCCGATGCGGGCGATTAATGCCTGGATATCTTTCTCATATCGCTCATTTGCCTCTTAACACCAGGCATTCAACTCCTTTTGAGTTCTATATTCCTTATATGGCTGTACCTGTGGATAAAAATGACCATAGCAGTCTGCAGAATCTCCCGATGAATATGGGCAATGACGAGTAAATGGGGTCCTCCACAGATCTCACACATAATGCCAAAAATAAATGGACATACTCAAGATACAATCTAGACACACTAAAAACAAAGACTCACAAAAGGACACACAAAATAGACTCAACAAAATAGAAAAGACGCAAAACATAAAAAGACCAACTAATCAGTTAAGTTCAATCAAAGTTAGATACGCTATCGCCTAAGTGTGCCCGGCAACGACGCCAAAAAATTGATATGCGCTCGACGGTCTATAAAAACTAATATAAAAACCTAACCTAGACACTATAGCTTTAAATTTATAAACCTAGACTCAACATAATACTAGACCACACAACCGACAAGTGTACCGATCAATTGTAGTAAAGTCTAATGAAGTCCGGATATCGAACCCACGAGACACTAGTGACAACTCTATCTAGACTCTGACTTAACTAACTAAACTGATATGTATTTGGGGATTTTTGTGTTGTGAACTATAACTAATGAACTCCTAACTATCTACATTAAATATAAAGTGCAAACCGTTAGACAACTCACAAATAAGGAAAGCACTACCTAGACTCTGAATCCTATGCATGTACCTTGGAAATCTCTCGGATACGAAAACTATGATGGAACCGGGCTCTTAGAATACGACACACTTAGACAACCTAGTGGATCCCGGATTATTCTTCGGGTGTGACCAAAAAGGAAACCTAAGGGACGTCTAAAACTCACAAGTTAGTCGGATCACCTCTCGGCTATCTCCAACAACACTAAAGTACTCGCTAGACAGATTACCTCTCAGTCTCACTATCTCAATACACCTTTCAGTGCAAGGAGTAACTTGAATTCACTTGACAAGACTCGGAATAACAGTGAATGCTAAGAAACCCTAGGAACCCTCCTTTCAGAGCAGATGACCTAAAAACCCTACCACCACAGATTACCTGACAACTTCTCACCTCTCAGCTATTGAAGCAGGAAGAATACTCAATCCTAATAAACTCTCAATCGATGTTCCTATGGATATGACGTTAATCAACCATAAACAAATCACACGCACACAGTTAACGACCTAATATGCAACCATACATGAAAGACATTCACAAAGTAGCATATATAACATTCAACGGATCATATATCAAGATCAAATACGCATATACATCCAATCAAACAAAAACGAGTTCTTTACTTTAATGTTAATCCATCATCAAATATTCGAAATTCGAAAGAAAACCAATTAACAAAGCATAATCATCAAAATCTAGGTACTTCAAGAAATCTAGCCAATCAACATGTTCATAGCATGAAAACAAAAGAATCAAACACAAAAATCATGATTTCAAATCTGGAAAAGAAGAATAAAGAAAGATAACAAGAACCGGATGATGTAATCGACCCGTTCCTCGATCTCTCACTTCAATCAACACTTCCGAATGATCCTAAAAGCCTTCTCCCACTTAGAATCACCAAAAAGATCTCAACTTTACATCTGGAATTGAATAATTAAACCCTATGATTGATCCCAACCTTTTATACCATGAAAATAGGCCAAAATCTGCGTATCTGGGGTCTCTCGCGTACCGTGAGAGGTTCTGGCAAGTCTCTCGCGTACCGCGAGTGACAAACTAGTCGCGCTGAATTCTTTGTCCCTCTTGTACCACGAGAAAACTCTCCCAATCTCTCACGTACCGTGAGGAAATACTGAAATTTTAAACTCTTCTCCTCGAAATACCCCAAATCGATATATTATGGGCCCCGTAACTAATTTTCTAGCCTGAGATATGCCTCTTCTAAGGTTGGACTCTTTCCCGACTTTTTCCATTCTCATCCCGGGTTCTCGTGTGCTCGTTTCCTTCACACATCTTGATAGTTTAAGCTCCAATTCTTCCCAAATTCCTACAAAACATAGCATAACTAAGTACAAGCTATAAATGACTCAAAACGACTATAAAACTATACGAAAGCACTACGAAATACAAGGGAAATGCATGTGTGCTTTACAACACATCACTGTGCTACACTCTATGGGTACACTTGCCTGTCAATGCGGTGTAGTTCATAGGTTTTTCATTTATTACTTAAGAGTCTAGATTAGGTTCTTATTCATATTTTTTATAGACCGTCTGGGCGAAATCATTGCTGCACTCGCAGCGATGGCGAATGAGATTAAGGAGCTGAATCTGAGTGCTCAAAGGTGTGAGGTGTGTAGAGGAGACCACCACACCAGGGACTGCCCCGTCAGTTAGCAAGAGCAGGTGAGCTTTGCGGGCAACCAGAACCGAGGCTATAATAACTCTAACAATTCTTTTGGCTCAGGATAGAGATCTGGAAACAACCAGCCAGGGTTTAATTACCGTCCTAATCAGTATGGAGGAGTTTAGCAACAGCGAGTTCTGAGAGTAGTTCTAGGGATAAGGGGATAGAAGAGATGCTAGAGAACCAGACTCAGATGCTCGCTCATTTAGTGTAGAAGGATAAGGAGACTCAGCAGTGACTAGATGCGCACGAAACCTTATTGAAGAATCAGCATTCTGCGTTCTAGGACCTGCAGCGCACGGTAGTGGATATCGCTAAGAGTTTGACGGAGAAGCAGGGAGAAGCATATGTGGCTTACAAGAGTTCTAATGCTTCAATGATGGTCGTGTCGATTAGGAGTTGAAGAATAGAGGAGGAGGAGGAAGAAGTAGTGGAGACTGTTATTGATACATTGATTCCTACTGTAGAGGAAGTCTCCCACAGCACTGTTCGTCACATTCCGTCGCATGAAGAGGTGAGGAAGATAGATTTGATAGCCCACTTTGCTGAGATCGAAGCTAGGATGGTAGAGGAGCCACTGGTAGAAGAGGAAGAGCCGGTGGACGAGGAGATAGTGGTTGAGAGGCCTGTCGAGAAGGTAGAGGAGAAGAAGAAGGGGGTGGAGATGAAGACCCCCAAGATTGACCTTAGCCGTGTTCCCTACTAGGCGCGCTTGCTGCCACATAAGTATGCTAGGGAATACGGTATCTTCCTTAACATGTTCAAACAACTTAAGGTCAATCTCCTATCCATAGAGGTCCTCCAGCATATGCCTAAGCATGGCAAGTTCTTAAAAGATCTTCTTTCCAACAAGAAAAAGCTAGAGGAGGTCTCTAAAGTCTAACTAAGTGAACGATATTCTGCAGTGGTTCAGAACAAACTGCCAGAGAAACTGGCAGATCCGAGTCACTTCACGATCCCGTGTCTGCTTGGCGCTTTTCCCTTGAACCACGCGTTGGCTGACCTAGGTGCTAGCATCAATCTGATGCCATATTCTATATATAAGCAGCTGGACCTAGGAGAACCGAAGTCGACGCGCATGAGCATATCCTTGGCTGACCGTTCAGTCAAGTATCCACAGGGAATAGCTAAGAATCTTTTAGTAAAAGTTGACAAATTCGTCTTCCCCGTGGATTTTGTCATTCTAGACACGGATATGGATGATAGAGTCCCGCTCATCCTAGGACGCCCATTCCTACGTACCGCCAAGGCGTTGATCAATGTCTTTGATGGGAAGCTCACACTTCGTAGGGGGGATGAGTCTGTTATCTTTGATGTTGTGAAGTCCGTAATGGGGGCTAATGAGCAGAGCCATTCTGTGTGCATGATTGATGCCTTCATGGACTACCATAGGGACTCTGATCTAGTAGAGGATGTAGTTGGTGAAACCGCCCCAAATTTAGAGGAATCATCTGAGTGGGCGTTAGAATTGGAAGAGTTGTTGAATGCACCGGATGATTACGGTGATGATGTGCCTAATGATCTGCTGGAGATGATGGCAGAATTAGATGCAATAGTAGGCACAACCCCAAGTGTGTGGAAGTTGGAGAAGGAAGATGATCCTGATGAAGGTTTAGAGGTCACACCATTAGAGATACATATTCCTAAGCCTATCACCATTGTTCATTTTGAGAGGGGAATTGCTGAGCCGACCCCTGATTTTAAGACGCCTAAGTCTAGGCCGCCCCGTAAGAGAACCTGTGCTTTGAAATATTCATCTAGTTTGAGGGTAGTGCAAACCCCAAGTGTGGGGAGATTTAGGTGTGACGGCTTGCTAGGGTATTTAAACCAGGTTATCTTCGGACCTGGTAGGTTTAAGTTGTGGTGGAAAGATCAAATTCATGGACATAATAGAAGATCACTAATTGATAACTGTTTGTTGTTGCGGTGGAGAGCCGATAGACCGCGTAAGATGAAGGCGGTACCAGTTAGGATTAAGGAGAAGCCTCCTGATAGGCTTGTTTGAGTCTCGGGCAAGAACCCAGGATGTATAGTTTGCACTTTTCGTGAGTCTATTTTCGTGTCATTTGTGTGTTTTTTGGGGTGTGTTTGTTTGTGTCGTGTTTCGTAGGGATTCGCGCTTGATTTCGTGTCACACCCCCAATTTCAACTAACAGAGTTTTACCGTTTGGAAGGTGACACACCAGGATCTCAGTCATTAGTTACATCAAACGACACTATATGGGACTTGAAATGTCAAAACATAAAAGTTCATAGTTAATGCGGAAGCGTAAATGCTAATATGAAATCAAAAGTAATTACACGCAATCGGCGTCAATCAATGTAAATAAGTAAACTGTTTCAAATGTTTGAAATGGATAATATGACAGTAGGACTCCATGCATGTCCTAAGTGTGCAACCTGTGCCTTAGCGACCTGAGAAACATGTAAGAAAAAGTGTCAACACGAGGTTGGTGAGTTCACAGGTTTCAAGTTTGCAATAAGAAAGTGTTTGCCAGATTATGTACATTCAATATGCATATCTATAGGAAGCAAACCTATGTTCATGTCTTACTAAAGCGCTCGCAACCGAAGCTGACTGTGTTTATATGCCTCCTGCCAAGTCTATCAACTCTAGCCAATGTGAGTAGGCTAACATTTCACCCGTTCGATATCCAATCGAGTTAGCACGACTAACGCGGGTGGGGCTTGTCAAACCCAGTAGTACTACTAAACATTGCCTCGCTAAGATCCATATTAACGGTCCGATATAAGATGAGGACTTTCTCTGATAGTGTGTTACGCTTAGCCTCAACAGTGATATCATATAAAGTATCATAATCAAATAGTTGTGTCATGTTTTCTCCCCCAACGGGAAAACATGTAAAATAATATTTGCTTGCGTACCTGTTGCTCCCCCACAGGGAAAACAAGTAAAATTATGATAGTTGGTGTTCATGTTTGTTTCTTCCTCAACAGGAAAACAAGTAAAATACGTTTGCGTGTAAGCATGTTTCTCCCCCAATAGTAAAACAAGTAAAAAGGGGCCGTGAAACTCACATGCGTTGCGTTGTAGGTAGTATCACAAAAGTAAGAGATTTGGAACCTTAAGTGTTAGCCTGCACGGCTTACGTATGCCCTAGAACTATAAACACATAAGTTAGGGACATATGGGATTTGTGACGACGACACGGAAGATTAGAACGTCTTAAAACATTCTAAGGGTTAACGGGTAGACGAACGCGTCTACGGGAAAATAGATTTCGGAATAGAATTAGCATAACTAAATTTCGTGTCGAACGTTACGAATAATATGTATAATACTTGTGTGTTTGGGTCATTCAGAAATGTTTAAGAAAATAATATATATACCATATATTATTTTTAAGTTCGAAGGATTAATAAACGTTTGCGTGGAAAAACAATAAATATATTATTTTTAATTGAGTATAAAACGTGGGTCAATGATATAAATAATTATATTATTTAATAGTTTGAAATAATCCAATAGGTTTGAGTCACAAGTTGAAAATAATAATAGTATATTATTATATCCGAATTTAAATAAAGAGAGGGTAAATAATATACATAAATATATTATTTATAAATCTTAAACGTCTACATAACGTTTATAATTGTGGCAAAAATAATATGAAAATATATTATTTTTATCTGAGATAACGGGATTAAAATAATATAAACCTATCATTTCATTTGGAGTGTTGGTTCGAAAATAATATAAATATATATTATTTTAAAAGTGGAAAATAATTATAAAATAGGTTATAAAATCAAACCCGAGCCTACGGGTTATCTTCTGGGTTAAAACACTTTAATATATTAATATAATAATATAGAAATTGATTTTATAAATAAAATCCCATTAAAATGTATGTTTAAAAAGAAAACAGGGGAGGAGGGTTCGAACCTGGGTCTCCTCCCCAACAGTTAAACGATTTAACCAGGCCAACTACTCGATGATTCGCAACACAACCCGAACCCGAATGGTTTTAGTCCGAAGTTCTAGTGAACCCCCTCTCCTTCATGCTCGCGATCGGCCAAGACCCCAAAAATCTTTGATTCGATCGCAATAACCCAAAACAACATAGGGGTTTCGTTATTCAGAGTGTCACGAATCTGTTGGTTCTGCTTAATTGTATAATCGTTTAGTAAAAGGTTTTTTAATTTCCGTATGAACACCGAAACCCTAGAACGAGAACAAGAAATCAAATCGAACGATTCAAATAGTAGAAGTTGATAGAATCATAGGGCTTTTGATTAAAATGAGTTTTCGAACCTTTTGGCATCAATTAATTGTATTTAAACAGGTTCTAAGACAGTGATCGATTAACCCGTCCCCATATGAACCCTAGGTGTTTGATCGGGTTTAATTCGGTGTTACAGGTTCAAGTAATGTTAGGGCTTTTGATCTACAGAGAAATGCGAGTCTAATGGTGTAAGAAATTACCAAAATGGGTACCGAATTGATGGGGATCGAGTAGGACTTAGCCACGACTTGCGTGGTTTGTCCTCCGGCTACCCCGGCTTCAACTCAGACCATAATTGCAAGTGAAAAAGCTTCTGAGGTATTCGACTGAGGTGTGAGGGTGTTCAATTTCAGGGCATTTCATCGAATTGTTGCGAATTGGTGAGCATTGAGGATGAAGTCGACGGTTATGGGTTAATTAGTCATTACGGGGTTTAATTCGGCAGTGATGGTGGTTAATTCAGTAGTTAAGACTTTTAATGGTATGAATATGTGTGATATGTTACAAATTCGAACAAGAATCGGTTATGGAACTAGAATTTGATCAAAGGCAAATGGTTTGACTTTTAAAGTCAAACAGAATTTAAATTGATCTTGATTTTGACTTTGAATGTCAATGAATTATGTTTTGAGACTTGGCAAATTCAGTCCCTGCAGTTCTAGATCAATTTATGACAGAAACAGTCCTCGGGGTTAGATTTGGTTAACTGGGTTAAGTTTTTAATAGGAAAACTTAACGGAATAGTTAACGGGGTTAACCTAAAAAGTCGGATTGTCACATCATCCCCTAGTTGAAAGAATTTTCGTCCCGAAAATTAGAATAACTAAAAATAAATTTCTGGGGTGTCACATCATCCCCTAGTTGAAAGAATTTTCGTCCCGAAAATTAAATAGTACCTTAAGAGTTTGACGTGGAGTGCTTGAACAGATTAGGATATTTTCGCATCATCTGATCCTCGCGCTCCAAAGTGAATTCCGGTCCGCGTTTCGAGTTCCAACGGACTCTAACAATAGGGATTTTACTGTGCTTTAACGATTTGACTTCCCTATCAATGATTTCCACGGGTTCTTCGATGAAACGCAGCTGTTCATCAATGTGTAGTTCCTCAAGAGGAACCGCGAGAGATTCGTCAGCTAGACATTTCTTCAAATTTGAGATGTGAAAGACGTTGTGTACACCACTCAGTCCTTCAGGTAAGTCCAGTTGATACGCTACTGGTCCGATTCTCTTTATTATTTTGAAAGACTTTTAATAAGACTTTTAATAAGACCATATCGTCTACTTGAAACTCTAACGATTTGCGACGCTTATCGGCATAGCTCTTTTGACGATCACGAGCAGCCGCCATACGGTTTCTAATTTGGACGATCTTTTCGAAAGTTTCAAATACAAGTTCAAGACCCGTGAGTTGACTATCTCCAACTTCGGTCCAACATATAAGAGAATGACAATTCCGTCCATAAAGTGCTTCAAATGGAGCTGCCTTGATGCTAGTGTGATAGCTGTTGTTGTAGGAGAACTCCACCAACGGTAGGTGAGACTCCCAAGTGTTACCAAAATCGATCACACAAGCTCGTAGCATGTCCTCCAGAGTTTGGATTGTACATTCTGTTTGCCCATCAGTTTGAGGATGGTATGCTGTGCTCATATCTAGACGCGTGCCTAAGACTTTATGTAATGACTGCCAGAAACGAGAAGTGAATCGTGCATCACGATCCGAAATAATAGAGATTGGCACCCCGTGCCGAGAGACTATTTCTTTCAGGTAAGTACGAGTAAGTTTATCCATTTTTTCTGTCTCTTTGATTGCTAAGAAGTGAGCGGACTTTGTTAAACGGTCAACGATTACCCATATGGTATCACATCCGGTAGGAGTTCGTGGCAATTTTGTAATAAAGTCCATGGAGATTTGTTCCCATTTCCACATGGGAATTTCTGGTTGTTGGAGAAGACCGGATGACTTTTGATATTTAACTTTGACCTTTGTGTAAGTCAGACACTTACTCACATAGGTGGCTATATCGGCCTTCATCTTCGGCCACCAATATAGCACCTTTAGGTCATGGTACATCTTGTCGGAACCTGGATGAATAGAGTAACGAGATTTATGAGCCTCATCCATGACTAGTTCCCTTAGGTTTCTGAATACTGGAACCCATATTCGCTTGACGAAGTAGCGAATACCGTCAGATTTGACCTCGAGTTGTGCTTCCATACCGCGTGTACCTTCCAGCGGTAGGTTTTCCTCTTTTAGGGCTTCGAGTTGAGCACTACGGATTTTGTTAGGTAATCTGGGGTGAATAGTAAGCTTAAATGCTCGAACTCATTTGGGTTTCGTTTCTTTTCGACTTAGGGCATCAGCCACAACGTTAGCTTTACCCGGATGATACCAGATCGCACAGTCATAATCATTTAAGAACTCGACCCAACGACGTTGTCGCATGCTCAACTCTTTCTGTTCGAAGATATGCTGAAGACTCTTGTGATCGGTATAGATGGTGCATTTGGTACCGTACAAGTAATGTCTCCATATCTTAAGTGCGAAGACGACGACTCCCAACTCTAAATAATGAGTGGTGTAGTTTTTCTCGTGGACCTTTAGTTGACGTGAAGTGTATGCAATCACCTTTTCGCGTTGCATTAAGACACAACCCAGACCCTGAATAGATGCATCGCAATACACCACAAAATCATCGGTTCCTTTCGGAAGAGCTAGAATAGGTGCACTGCAAAGTTTCTGTTTGAGGTGCTGGAAAGCTGATTCTTGGTTATCGCTCCAATTATAGGCTTTTCCTTTTTGAGTTAGGGCGGTAAGAGGTTGTTCAATCTTTGAAAATCCTTCGATAAAACGACGGTAATAACCGGCCAATCCCAGAAATTGTCGCACCTTAGTCGGAGTCGTCGGTGCTGCCCAATTCTTGATGGCTCTATCTTTGATGGGTCGACATGTATTCCTTTCTCATTAACCACATGCCCTAGAAACTGAACCTCTCGAATCCAGAATTCACATTTGGAAAACTTAGCATAAAGTTGCTCTTGCTTAAGTAGTTCCAAAATTAGACGCAGATGTTCCTCATGTTCTTCCTTATTCTTGGAATAAATGAGGATGTCGTCGATGGACACGATAACAAACTGGTCAAGATACGGTTTACACACACGGTTCATGAGGTCCATGAATACCGCAGGTGCGTTGGTTAGTCCGAAGGGCATGACCATAAACTCATAATGGCCGTACCTTGTCCTGAATGCAGTCTTAGAGATATCTTCTTCTCGGACTCTTAACTGATGGTACCCGGACCTAAGATCTATTTTGGAATAGAAGCTTGATCCTTTGAGTTGATCAAAAAGGTCATCTATGCGAGGCAAAGGATAACGATTCTTGATTGTGACTTTATTCAGTTCACGGTAGTCGATACACATACGGAAAATCCTGTCCTTCTTCTTGACAAACAGGACTGGAGCTCCCCATGGCGATGAGCTAAGTCGGATGAAACCTTTATCTAACAAATCCTGTAACTGAGTGGACCACTCTTGTAATTCACTAGGTGCTAATCTATAAGGTGCCCGAGCGATCAGTGCTGCTCCGGGTGCTAGATCGATTTGGAATTCAACATGACGGTACGGTGGCAGACTAGGAAAGTCCTCGGGAAATACTTCCGGATAGTTACGTACGATTGGGATATCATCAATCTTCTTTCCCTCAGATGGATGCTCGGCAATGAGAGCCAGAATGGCAGGATGGCTTTTACGTAAGCACTTCTGCGTTTTCACGAAGGATATGATGTTCATGACTGCATCACTCCTCTTGCCTTGGACAGAAGGGATTTCCCCTCTAAGGAGAGGAAGGCAAACATTTTTGTCACAACAGGTGGCCTCAGGTTGGTTCTCGGATAACCAATTCATACCGACAATAAGGTCGAAACTGGCAAGTGTAACTTGCAGACGGTCAATGTCAAGTTTATTACTAACCAATGCTAGTTTACATCTGCAAGAATGCGAGTTGTTTCGATTTTCTGAGCGTCTGTGTAACATCCCAAGCAAATCGTACCAAGATATTCTTCGCTTTGCCCCCGATGGGTTGCCCATCCAGGGACTCACGGTTTTGTTTTCACCCGACGAGTTGCTCGCCCATGCAAAACGCGTCTTAATAGATAAGGTATCCACCTCCTAATAAGGAACGTATCGTTCTCCCCCTCAACCGATGCGGGATATTACAGTCTGCTATCTCAATAGTATACTTGGCTTGTAATAGAGTTAGAGTACGACACACTAATATGGGATTTGTGAAGTCATACTGAGACTTCTAGTGAGACCCGCGCTTATAAGGCAAGTGTCAGCCAATGCATAGGTTAAGGGAAGAGGTTCACATGTAAGAAAGAAAAGTCTAATGAGATATAGATTCTAGTAGCATAAGAGATAGGATGTATGTCTAAGTAATTGCATTCAACTGATGGTTGGTTAGGTTAAATCTTCGTTCCCTAATGTCATTGGATCAACGGGATCATTTCGTGAAGAAAGAAATCCGTTTATAGGATTGAATATGCTGGAGTAAAATTCGAAGTTAGACTAAGGATTAGTCACAAGATGAGGTAACAAGTTCAAGTGGGATCTATTGTAGGAGTGTAAGGAATAACGCTTTAGCATAGAAAGAATTCCTCAAATTCTGTGTACATAGTTGGAGTCGGTGGTTTTACTCTGAGGTTCTACTAGAGTTTCACTCTAGGTGGTTCCATTGATTAAGTTTGAATGAGAGTCGTAAGGTCACTAAGACTCTTACATGAGTGAAAATAATATTGATGGATTTCATTAATGATAGTCCAGTGTGTCCGTAAACATTTTCAACCTGATAGTTGTGTCTATCAGCTGTTAAACGAGTTTAACGAAACCAACTAGTCGTTGAGTGGGTTATGAGAGTCTCTACAGATAGTGGAAACTTAAGTCTGTAAATTATTGATTAGGACTATTCATCCACACACTAGGTTTCACCAGGACTTACATGCACCTCAAATTACTATTACGTGTGGACCCGTAATGATAATTTGCTTTGCATGCTCACCCTAGTTCTCCCTGTCCTGTGTCATAATGTCCTTTAGGTTATATTGTTGAGTACAGAGTTTTGTCAGATATGATAAGTCATTGAGAAGCTTAGTCATCAACCACAAGTTGATCAATTAGAACTCATATTGGGATGAGTAGTCGAGGATGGTTTGCTCCGAGTATTCACTCGAGTGAAACACAATACAGGAGTCCAATCCAGGGGATTGTAAATGAGAACATGTAACAAACATGTACATGAAATGCGACTTCGAAAAATGAAACTGATTTCCTGAATACAAGTTACAGAAAGCAGCAAGGTAGCTGTCCTTTCAACTTAGTCAAGATAGGGTTTGAGTATGCATTGAGCAATGCGTTCTCAGAATTGTGGTCAATCTATTCTCAATAGAATATCGAACAAAGATGCGAGCCCATGGCTTGGAAAAGTGATGACATCTACATGTCAATGGATTCTGCAATAATGGGTGCAACGGTCTGCCTTCATTCGGCGTATTGTTGCTGGCGGGTACAGTAGGGACTCACCTCCGACGATCCCAGTTCCCAAGGAGATACGCGTTAGTGCTGAGTGTCATCCATAACATGGACCTGAGAAAGCCCACCATACCCAACAGGTGATGGTGATGTAAGTGACACCTCCGAAGGCTCCGTCTCGCTGCCCTCGAACGGGAGTGGATGATGTTTCGGTGATTCCCCGAGTGTCACCACTGGGAATGATGATGCAATGCAAATGATGTGTCCCTCGCCAACTGAGGGTGATACGGCTGGTATAAACATGCATGCACTGCAATGTATGTATAGGTGCTATATGTATCAGGTATAAGTGTCTGTGCCGTGTAACTAATGTGTGAGGTTATAGTCTAGTGTGCAATCCTAGTTCTCTATAACCAATGTCTCTGATACCAATTTGTCACACCCCCAATTTCAACTAACAGAGTTTTACCGTTTGGAAGGTGACACACCAGGATCTCAGTCATTAGTTACATCAAACGACACTATATGGGACTTGAAATGTCAAAACATAAAAGTTCAGAGTTAATGCGGAAGCGTAAACGTTAATATGAAATCAAAAGTAATTACACGTAATCGGCGTCAATCAATGTAAATAAGTAAACTGTTTCAAATGTTTGAAATGGATAATATGACAGTAGGACTCCATGCATGTCCTAAGTGTGCAACCTGTGCCTTAGCGACCTGAGAAACATGTAAGAAAAAGTGTCAACACGAGGTTGATGAGTTCACAGGTTTCAAGTTTGCAATAAGAGAGTGTTTGCCAGATTATGTACATTCAATATGCATATCAATAGGTAGCTAACCTATGTTCATGTCTTACTAAAGCGCTCGCAACCGAAGCTGACTGTGTTTATATGCCTCCTGCCAGGTCTATCAACTCTAGCCAATGTGAGTAGGCTAACATTTTACCCGTTCGATATCCAATCGAGTTAGCGCGACTAACGCGGGTGGGGCTTGTCAAACCCAGTAGTACTACTAAACATTACCTCGCTAAGATCCATATTAACGGTCCGATATAAGATGAGGACTTTCTGTGATAGTGTGTTACACTTAGCCTCAACAGTGATATCATATAAAGTACCATAATCAAATAGTTGCGTCATGTTTTTTTCCCCAACGGGAAAACATGTAAAATAATATTTGCTTGCGTACCTGTTTCTCCCCCACGGGGAAAACAAGTAAAAGTATGATAGTTGGTGTTCATATTTGTTTCTTCCTCAACAGGAAAACAAGTAAAATACATTTGTGTGTAAGCATGTTTCTCCCCCAATAGTAAAACAAGTAAAAAGAGGCCGTGAAACTCACCTGCGTTGCGTTGTAGGTAGTATCACACAAGTAAGAGATTTGGAACCTTAAGTGTTAGCCTGCACAGCTTACGTATGCCCTAGAATTATAAACACATAAGTTAGGGACATATGGGATTTGTGACGACGACACGGAATATTAGAACGTCTTAAAACATTCTAAGGGTTAACGGGTAGACGAACGCGTCTACGGGAAAATAGATTTCGGAATAGAATTAGTATAACTAAATTTCGTGTCGAACGTTACGAATAATATGTATAATACTTGTGTGTTTGGGTCATTCAGAAATGTTTAAGAAAATAATATATATACCATATATTATTTTTAAGTTCGAAGGATTAATAAACGTTTGCGTGGAAAATAATAAATATATTATTTTTAATTGAGTATAAAACGTGGGTCAATGATATAAATAATTATATTATTTAATAGTTTGAAATAATCCAGTAGGTTTGAGTCACAAGTTGAAAATAATAATAGTATATTATTATATCCGAATTTAAATAAAGAGAGGGTAAATAATATACATAAATATATTATTTATAAATCTTAAACGTCTTCATAACGTTTATAATTGTGGAAAAAATAATATGAAAATATATTATTTTTATCTGAGATCACGGGATTAAAATAATATAAACCTATCATTTCATTTGGAGTGTTGGTTCGAAAATAATATAAATATATATTATTTTAAAAGTGGAAAATAATTATAAAATAGGTTATAAAATCAAACCCGAGCCTACGGGTTATCTTCTGGGTTAAAACACTTTAATATATTAATATAATAATATAGAAATTGATTTTATAAATAAAATCCCATTAAAATGTATGTTTAAAAAGAAAACAGGGGAGGAGGGTTCGAACCCGGGTCTCCTCCCCAACAGTCAAACGATTTAACCAGGCCAACTACTCGATGATTCGCAACACAACCCGGACACGAATGGTTTTAATCCGAAGTTCTAGTGAACCCCCCTCTCCTTCATGCTCGCGATCGGCCAAGACCCCAAAAATCTTTGATTCGATCGCGATAACCCAAAATAACATAGGGGTTTCGTTATTCGGAGTGTCACGAATCTGTTTGTTCTGCTTAATTGTATAATCGTTTAGTAAAAGGTTGTTTAATTTCCGTATGAACACCGAAACCCTAGAACGAGAACAAGAAATCAAATCGAACGATTCAAATAGTAGAAGTTGATAGAATCATAGGGCTTTTGATTAAAATGAGTTTTCGAACCTTTTGGCATCAATTAATTGTATTTAAACAGGTTCTAAGACAGTGATCGATTAACCCGTCCCCATATGAACCCTAGGTGTTTGATCGGGTTTAATTCGGTGTTACAGGTTCAAGTAATGTTAGGGCTTTTGATCTACAGAGAAATGCGAGTCTAATGGTGTAAGAAATTACCAAAATGGGGATCGAGTAGGACTTAGCCGCGACTTGCGTGGTTTGTCCTCCGGCTACCCCGGCTTCAACTCAGACCATAATTGCATGTGAAAAAGCTTCTGAGGTATTCGACTGAGGTGTGAGGGTGTTCAATTTCAGGGCATTTCATCGAATTGTTGCGAATTGGTGAGCATTGAGGATGAAGTCAACGGTTATGGGTTAATTAGTCATTACGGGGTTTAATTCGGCAGTGATGGTGGTTAATTCAGTAGTTAAGACTTTTAATGGTATGAATGTGTGTGATATGTTACAAATTCGAACAAGAATCGGTTATGGAACTAGAATTTGATCAAAGGCAAATGGTTTGACTTTTAAAGTCAAACAGAACTTAAATTGATCTTGATTTTGACTTTGAATGTCAATGAATTATGTTTTGAGACTTGGCAAATTCAGTCCCTGCAGTTCTAGATCAATTTATGACAGAAACAGTCCCCGGGGTTAGATTTGGTTAGCTGGGTTAAGTTTTTAATAGGAAAACTTAACGAAATAGTTAACGGGGTTAACCTAAAAAGTCGGATTTTCACATCATCCCCTAGTTGAAAGAATTTTCGTCCCGAAAATTAGAATAACTAAAAAAATTTTTCTGGGGTGTCACATTTCGTGAGGAAAATCATCAGGAACAAAGTTTCAGGTATTTTTACAGTTGTTTTTATAGTTGGAACAGGTTTTTAAAGAATTTGGGTGAAAAAGATTTTAAGGGGTCAAAATTTTTCTAAGTATAAATCTTATCAAAACTTTCTGTTAAGGGCACTCTCTCGCGGTACGTGAGAGATTATGACAGACCTTTCATGGTACGCGACGTCCAAGAAATTTGATCGGCCCTAGAGCCACTCCCTCGTGGTACGCGATGGGTGGCCCTTGACTTCTCGCGGTACGCGGGACTTCCCTGGATTCTCCCTTATTCCTTTGTTTCTCATGAATTCCCACACCGTTCACCGCCCGTTACTTCCCACCATTATCATTTCACCACCACAACCATCACCCATACCGTACCATACACCACTATCATACCCTCCATCATGACAATACCATCCATCACATCTCATTCATAACATTCATCCACTTGCACTACCATCACCATGGGAAACTTAGAGTCGTTCGTAACCGATGATTCACCTTGCTAGTGGCATTCATGTCTATGCGTTTGCCACTTATCAGGTACGTGTCCCTCTTTTATCCAGAGTCAGTGAGTCAGTGAGTCTTTTATTTTTACTATGAGTCAGTTTGATGCTGCGGGTATGTTTGAGTTCTATTTTGCAGGTTTTGATCGCTCTGTCCATACTCAATCTCCATTCGGACTGAGTCGATCTTGATATGATCCTGGTCTTAAAGAGCAGCCCGACAGCGTGTGTGCAACCGCGACCGGAATGTTATACGATGCACAAGAGGAAGAGTAAAGTTGGACCATTCATTGCTACATTACCAGCTAAGTCGATTCCTTTTTTTTCTTTTTGTTTTATGTGTGTCTCAGTTCCCATTGGGGACAATATTTGTTTCAAGTGTGGGGATGGGACTGCGTCTAGTGAGTCTAGTTTGTCTAGGTTATTTTATTTTATAAAAATACAAAAAAAAATTAAAAATTTTGAAAAAATGTCCTTTGAAATCAAAAGTTTTTGCATAATACATGGAAAATGATAGTACAACTGGATGTGCTTGTTGAGTTTAAATGAATAAATAATTGAAAACGCATCTATTTAGTGATGTTTTGGTAGATCCAGCCGACTAGTAAAGCTTAAATTTCATGTTTGTGTTGTTTAGGAATTAATTGAATTAAAAACATGATATCTTGTGGGTTTCATCTTAGGGTATCGGTAATACTAAAACTGGCAACATAGGGTGATAGGTACCACGTTAAGTTAAAATTTAGAGGTTTTTAAAATTTTTGGCGCACCACTCTCTTTTTATGAGATTAAATCCGAGTTTCGTTGGCGCCCGCATCCATATTCTATATACTTGAGCTTATTTGATTAGAAATCTAAGTTTCTCCTACGTGTCACACGTCGGGTTCCAGCCTGATTGAAACACCACTAGGTTAGATTCTTATATGCATCACTGATTAGAACTGTAGTATATGTGTTACCTTTCGGGATAGTGACTTGGTTGAAACGCCTCTAGTTGAAAGTTCATTTGCTTAATAATGCTCATATTTCATCCATTCATTCATTGATCATCTTGATTTCTAAAAACCTGTAAATCTTAGTTTAACGTGGTGGGTGAAATCTATATGGTTTAATCCGTGCCTAGACATGACCGTGAGACATGATTAGGTAGATCTGTATCTTTTAAGTGTGAGCCGCATAGATTGATTGATATACTTGGTAATATGAATTAGAACACTAAATGGGGGCTTGAAAGTTGGTGCTTGGGTTTAATCGGATAGAAATACCGATTGTTGCTTTTTAACGCGTGAGTATATTTGGCTAATTGAATAATTGAATTTGTTAAAGTATGTCCAGTTATGATTCAATTGCAGACTTTTTCGAGAATGAAAAAAGGTTAAGTGTGGGGATGTTTGATGTAGTGCAAAGCATACATCTTTATTCCTAGTGTTTTCATTTGTTTTTAGATAGTTTTGTATGTGTTTTGAGTCGTTTTTGTTTCCTATTGAGTATTTGTTGTGTTTACAGCAGCTCGTGTGAATAACAAGTCAAATCATGAGGATATCGAGAACGAGAAGAAGCCCGGAGGAAAAAGTGAAAAAAAATTATGAAAATCAGTCCCTCGCGGTACGCGAGGGAGGAGTGAAAATGTCTCGCGACCGGGCCCGACTAATTTGTCCCTCGCGGTACGCGAGGGGCTGGCCATAATCTCTCGTGGTATGCGAGTGGCCCTAAAATCCGCAAAAAGCCCTAATTTTGGATTAAATAGAATTTGAAGGCTATTTTGAGAGAGTTTGAGTTTTAGCCGTCCAGAGAAGGGTTTGAGGCGATTTTGGGAGCTAGGAAGCGGAATCAAGTGCAAAGTTGAAGACTTTGGATCCCGGGTTCGTTGTAGTAGCGTATTCGATTTTAAAGTTTGAATCTTTATTCGTTGTTTCTGTGTTTAAACCTATGTATTGCTTATTTACCTCTGTTATGGATGTTCTAAGTATGATTGTAGGCTAAAACTTTAATACGGCCTAGGTCAAATGATGAATACTTGTTAAAGTATCAGTTTTTATCGGTTTTTTGGATTCTAATGTTGGTTGAATGATTTTGTAAACAATCTTGATTTAATACTTATGATGAATATTGCATGTTTGAATCTAATGTGTGTTTGATTTCAATTTAGTATGTTATTTGTGGATGTCTTCCAGTTTGAATAGCATATCTAAATCATAGACTTTAGGTTTGTGGTTGTTTGTGTGGTTGCTAGACGTAGTAACCATAGGATTTGTGATTGAATGTTAACTAGATCTGAGTGTGTGTCTTATCTGGATACGCGAAAGGTGAGAGGTAATCGGTTAGTCTTCGTATTAGAATTCTGAGTGAAGTCTGTCTGAGAGGAAGTTTCCCTTAGGGTTCTAGTATTCGTTGCTATTCCGTGTCATAGTGTTTGTTCTGAGATTACCCCGTGCATCTTCGATGTATTGTGGACAGTGAGACTGAAAGGTGATCTGTCTTTTGGGTACATTATCATTGTTGGAGAGACTGAAAGGTAATCTAACCATCTGGTGAGTTTAGTACATCTTTAGGTTCCTTAGTTGGTGACACCCTGAGAGTGATTAGGGATCCACTAGGTTGTCTAGATCTGTTATCCTTAGATAGCCAGATCCATTATAGTTTCCATAACCGGTAGAAGTTGAGCTTTGCAAGTAGGATTCCGACCTAGGTGGTATTCTTCCCATTCCTGGTATTTTCCTGAGTTCTGTGTCTGATAATTGAATTCGATTGTTAGTTCTGCATTATTAGTATAATCAGTAGTGTAGAAAACCCCCCAACCAAATCATCTTTAGTCCAAGTCAGAGTCTAGTTTAGCTATAGTAATGTCTCTAGGGTTCGATATTCCGGTTTACCATTAAGTTGTGCTACACTCGATAGGTACACTTGCCTGTCAGTGCGGTTTAGTTCATAGGTAATCCATTTATTACTAAGGAGTCTAGGTTAGGTTTATTTGTTAGTTTTTATAGACCGTCTGGGCGACATCAGGTCACCAATTAGTTTAAGACATAAAGCATAAAGACCTTAGCACAAGAAAAAAGGTATTGAATTGTGTATGAAATATAGTTGTAGACATGTTTCACCCCAAAGGTATAAAAAAAGGAAAAAAGAGCTATGTAAACTCACTTTTATTGAAGTTAGAAATGGTGTGAATTGATAAAGATAGATAGGCCTCATGAGGATTTCTCATAATAAACCTACATGAGTAATTGTACTCTAAATTCAATGTACGTCTAAATGGAATTAAGAAAATTTTAGGATTTTAGGGTTTCATAAAGTTTGGATTTGAAGATGGACTTGTATATATATTTTGTAGGAAAAATAGAAGTTTGTGACTAGTATTGAAATAATAATAAAAGTAGTTTTATAAAATTAATTAGAATTGATTAAGATTTTTAATTAATAATATAGTAATTTATTTATATAATTATTCTAAAGATAATTAATAAATAAAGTTATGGAATGGAATAAGTTTTAAATAGTTTATTTTATGTAAATAAAATGGTTAATTAAGCTATTTGAATGAAATATAAAAGAGATATTAATTTAATATAAATGTTAAATGAATTAAATTGAACTTTGTATAATTATTAAAATAATTATTTAAGTAATTATTTTGGTTTTAAATAATTACTCTTTGCTAAAATAATTATTTATAAGATTAAAATGTTTTTAAATAATTATTCTTTGTCAAAAATGGTTATTCATGTGTTTATAAAAAATGTCTATTTAAAGTTGGTTTTATAAGTATGGCTACTTTGTAAATAAAACATCGTATTTAGGTTTATTTAAATAAACCCTTTTATGTTAACTATTTAGGATTTATAATAAATAAAAAAAAGTTGATAAAACATCATTTCAATTATCCTGCTTTTATAAAAGTTGTAAAATATATTTATTTGATTTATAAAATTTTAATCAGAATTTAAAATATTTAAATTATGTGTTAAAACAGTTAAAAAGGAAATTAAATTCCAAAATGTGGCTGCCGCGACTCGAACCCGCGTCGAGCCCGGTTCACCAGACACACACATGTTTAACCATCAGACCAAGGCTTATGCCTTGGTCTAACCCGGCTCCTTTAATTTAATAACAAAAGCTCTCAAGTCATCTTCTTCCTCAATCCTAACCCGTAACCCTAGCCCCTCAATTTGCCCGATCAAACAAACGATCGAAACCCATTTCATGGGGCTTTTGTTCCTCGTGTCAAGACGAGCCTTAAGGTACCCAATTTACCTGAAATGGATATGTAGGGAAGGAGAACGGCTGAACGAAACAGTGTCGCGTTCGTCGGTTAATCAGGGGATTACAGAGGTGAAATTCGATGCAGTTGAGGGTATAAGAGGCTTGCAATGAGTGTCGCTAATGATTAGGGACTTCTGTTTATACGCACTTTGCACGGCATTTCATCGATCGATTAAATGGTTGGTAATGGGGTGTCGGTTACGAGTTGATCATTGATAAGTGTATAAATGTTCGATTAAACGGGAGGGACTGAGTAACTACAACGTATTTCCGGCTTCAATTCTACGCGAGAATACCTCAGGAACGAGTTCAAGGAAAAGTTCTTAAACTCGGTTCATGCGGGATTCGAACCCATGACGGGGTTGGGAGAGAAAGGAGTTCCGGATTTGGCAAAACAGGTCCCTAGGGTTTTAGGCTTTATCATTTTATGTTTAATCCTTGTTTTAAATGGAATTAAAGTTTCTGAAATTACAAAATCAACCCCGAACTTTTATAAAACATAACATTATCAAATCTATAAATTCTTATAAAGCCAATTAAACATTAATATTATTTTTTAAATGCTACAAATATATTTTTTGCAAACTAAAATGGTTTTATTTCTATTAAAACTATTTACTTTGTAATTTATATAATATGGCTTTTATAAATCCCTAATTTTATTTATATAATTTGGTTTGTATAAGTTTGTATATTTATATATATAGGGGACGTTTCCACTAAAAACTGGTTTTTCGCTAAAAAATACTAAGAAGTGGGTCAAACGAACTCTGATTGAGCTCATTCCAGCGGCGTTGGAACCGTCTTATCGAACCCTAACCCAGACCCAAAAACCTAAACCCCCTCCACCCGCACCCCTAAAAACCTAAACCCCTTCTCCAACCATACCCCGAAAAGCCTAAAACCACCACCCCCCACCCCCACCCCCCAAAAACCTAAACCCCCCACCCCACCCCACCCCCCCCCCCCCAAAACCTAACCCCCCCCCCCTCCAAAAAAAAAAAAACCTAAACCCCCCACCCCTAAAAAAAACCTAAACCATAAAATCTAAACACTAAAAGCTAAACCCTAAGGCTAAACCATAAGGCTAAAACCCTAAAATTCAAACATAAAATCTAAACCTTAAAAGCTAAACCCTAAAAGATAAGATGGTAGAGTTCGACGAGACGGTTCCAACGCCTCTGAACTTAGCTCAATCGGAGTCCGTTTGATATCGTTTCTTAAGGTTTTTGTTATTTCTTAGATTTCTTAGCGAAAAACTAATTCTTATTTGATCCTCCCCCTATATATATATATATATATATATATATATATATATATATGAAAAGGATCAAATGTAAACCAAGTTTAAATGTGTAAACCAAAAAACCAAATTCTAGCCACATATTTATTATAGTTAATTGAGTGTTTGACTTTTGGGGAACGAATTAAAATAAGATGAACATACATGTGTGGTTAGAATTTAGTTTTTTGGTTTACGAGTTTAGAAATGATCCTCACCCTATATATATATATATATATATAAGCTTAGAAATAACCGAAAATTCCTGGGGGTTACATCAGCCTCATCATTTCCTTGCTGTAATGGGATTTTATTGTTCCAATTGCTGAAATCAGATCCAGCTTCCATCCATTGGCTTGAGGTATCATGGGACTGAGGATTGTATTCAGGAGAGACGTTATCCGGAAGGATAGCAAATGGATCGTTGTTGTAGTAAGGCGAAGAAATGGGATTCATTTGTCAACCCAAAGGATGATATTTAGGTGATTCTTGCTTTATTGGACGATTGGGATCATAATAAACATGTATAGAGTTATCTCCAGACATCTGCAATCTTATAGTACTAATGCTTATCTTTATTCTTTTGGTCAAGACTGAGATACTAAGGCCAGTATCCTTATCTTAACTAAAGTTTTACAAGGATTGTTATCTTCCCAGAGCAGTACCTCCAACAGAGATGTTCCCACGAAAGAATGACAGGTCTAGGAGAGATTTATACACCACTCTTTCCTTAGACAGAACATTCCGTTTGTCAGATAACTACATACCGGTCAGAAGGTTACCTTGTTTCCTTATCTTAAAGTAAGTAAATTCCTGGTTAAAGCTTAGACACTAGATCCAAGTATCTAATTCACTAAAACTTGTGGCTTTGATACCAACCTGTCACACCCCACCTCAGGCACCCCTGGACGTGTGTTGTGACAATCCGGACTTTTCAGTTAGTTCTGTTAGTAATTCCGTTAAATATTCAGTTAATTCCTAACCCAGTTAACCCAATATTAAACCCTAGGGACTAATTCTGTCAATAATCTAAACTTAAACTCCAAGGACTAGTTGTGTATTATCCTTAAACCATTCTGTTGACTATACAAAGTCAAAGTTGAACTCCTTTTGACTTGTGCTAGTCAAACTAACCAAGTTCTAACCTCAATCCTAACTACAGGGACCTTTCCTGCCATTTCCTAAACCTTAATTCATAAAATTCAAGGATTAAACCTGTAATTTAACTAAAGATGATTTTGTTGACTTTTGAAAGTCAAAATCACAACCTTTAATCCAAATTCAAATATTAAACCTCGAATTCGTTTGATTTTGAAACCGTTATACACGACCAGACCATTAACGAACCTAATCAATGCTTTAATCATCGCCATTACATCGAATTAAGCCTGAATAATGGACATTAAACTCAAAACCGTTGACGATCATCATATACACGTCAAAAATTCATTCATTCGATCGTTACTCTCCCAAATCAGACCCTGCGCACGCTGGACGAGTTCTACAGAAGTTGTTTCATACGTCAATCCAATCGGAAAAGCGGTAGTATTGGCCGGAAGTCAACTAGTCCACAGTCGGACCCGTATTTATCCGGTCACCACCAATCCATCATCTAATCAGGTATTAAATCCCATCCCTAACTTCGTTTTATCATCTAGATCGAAAGCCCTATGTTAATTAGGGCTTACAATATCAATTCGATCAAGATTTTGATTCTAGGGTTCATCACAAACCGGTTTAATCGAACCAAGTCTAGACTCAACCATAATTCAATTAACCGATATGGTTAGATTCGAAATACCATCCCCTTTGAAAGCTCTCTGTTTATTCAACCTCATAATATCGAATTGATAATAATCTGGAAGTTAGGGTTTGTTCATAATCTGTAAAAGCTGGACGATTTCAAGGTTTTAATCTGTAAAAGCCCCATGAATTTAACAAGTTTTATTACAGAATTGAACTAAATCGATTTCAAGTTCATAATCTAGGGTTACGGCCTTTCAATCTCCGATTAAACGATCTAAATCCAACTGATTCTGCAATTAACTTTCACCACAAGTCCGTCTGAGGCCGATTAACAAAACCTCTATGTCCTTCAGTCCAAACATAATAGAATCGAGGGGTTTTGGGAGTGATTTTGACTTCGGTTCTCGTTGGAGGGATGAACACAGAGGATTAAATGATTAAAACCAATTCGATTCGGATTCCTAATGTGATTCCCTAGCCGGCGGACTTGGTTAAGACACTCGACTCATACGCAGGAGACCCGGGTTCGAGTCCGGTCTCATGCATTCTTTTTTTTGGGGACTTTTTACTTATATTTATTTATTTAAAATCAAACCTTATATTAAATTATAATATATTAACTTGTTTTAATCCCGAAAACTTTGATTTGTAAACCACATTTATTTAATGTAACCACTTTTAAAAATAATATGTTTATATTATTTTCAAACCGTAACTCCTAGAATAAAATAATATATATTTTTATATTATTTTGCCTCGTTTATTAATCTCGTGTAACGTTAACTAAATAATAATATAATTGTTTATATTATTTGCTCACGTTTATTATCTCAAATAAAAATAATGTATTTATTATTTTGTCACGTGAATGTTTATCGTATATTCCCTACGAGTTCAAAAACAATATATATGTTATATTATTTTCTTCAATGATACAAACGCACGAATTCAATTATTTATTTATTTATTTAATATTCGTATTAGAGACGTTCGACACACAACGCATTTATCTTAACTAGTATATTAAGAAACCCTATTTCCCGTAGACACGTTCGTCTACCCGTTAATCCTTAGAATGTTTTAAAACATCCTAACCTTCCGTGTCGTCGTCACGAAATTCCCATTATTTTTATCCCTAATTTATGTGTTTATAATTTTAGGGCATTGGTAAGTCGTTTGAGACTTACACATGTGGTTCCAACTTATCCTTTATGTGATACTACCTACAACGCAATGCAGTTGAGTTTTCATGGCCCCTTTTTACTGTTTTAACTTGGGGGAGAAAACATGATTAAACAATTTTGGATTTTGTAATTCGTATGATATCAATGTTAAATGCTAAGCGTAACACGCTATCACAGAAAGTCCTCAACTAATATCGGACCGTTAATATGGATCTTAGTGGGGTAATATTTAGTAGTACTACTGGGTTTGACAAATCCCACCCGCGTTAGTCACGCTAACTCGATTAGATATCGAACGGGTGAAATGTTAGCCTACTCACACCGCCAGTGTTGATAGACCTGACAGGAGGAAATAAACAAACAGTCAGCTTCGGTTGCGAGCGCTTGAGCTAAACATGAACATAGGTTAGCAACCTATAGATACGTACTGAATGAACATAAATCTGGTAAACGCTTATTTACATATATTGAAACCTGTGAACTCACCAACCTCGTGTTGACATATTTTCTTACATGTTTTCTCAGGTCGCTAAGTTAAGACACAGGTGCACGTTAGGGCATGCATGGGATTCAACTACTTTGATTATGACTTATTTATAATTGTTTGAATTATTCTATTGTACTTATTTTGGTTGGACGTTTTGGACTTTTTAGACTTTTGGACTTTGGTTTTGGGCGCGTATATTTTGCGCATTTACTTTCCTTACGCTTCCGCATTGATACTCTGATTTGAATGATATTTTCATTTTGAGTCTCATGTAGAGTCGTTCAAAGTAACTAATGACTGAGATCCTGGTTCGTCACTTCCCAAACGGTAAAACTCCGTTAGTTGAAATTGGGGGTGTGACAGATTGGTATCAGAGCCATTGGTTATAGAGAACTAGGATTGCATACTAGACTATAGCCTCACACATTAGTTACATATCATTTGGTTGTTTGGCACTTATATGTATTGTTACAGGAACATGTCGTCAACCCCACCTTCATCACCTAAGGCACCAAGACATAAGGCACCTTTCCTATCATCCCCGGAGCCCAAAAGGCGCAGGACTACTTTTAGTGACTATTCAGTTGACCAAGGGGAAACGAGCAGTGCGCAAGCAATGAATCATGCACGCAACTGGAACGCATACCCACAAATGATCCAAAGATGGATCGAAATGGGAAATGTCCCATCACCTTACTTCGGTTCTACTTCCTCATCATCTACCTTGCCTAGCTTGCCATGTACTACGGAACAAGCTTTTTGCAGCCTTTGTGTTTTATATGTCTAGAGAGTTAAGCATTGTGAAAGATGCTACAGATGAGATACCGGATATTCTGAAGAGAGAGCCTCAAATAGAGGAGAATAAAGTAGGGATAGAACTTTTGACTGCCGAACTAGCAGTAACTGACCAGGTCCATAACCTTTTGGTGGATCGTGTGACACACTTGGAGACGAGGGTGGACACCTCGGACAATGACATGGAAGGAGTTCTGGAGAGGGTGGCTGCTCTGGAAGCTCAGCTACATGTAGCAAACCACATTGCTGAAGGCCTTCAAGAGAGGGTGACTCACTTGGAAGCCCAACTGCAAGTCGCTCTATTTCCTGAGGAGATTCCACTTTCTGATGGCGAGGAGGAACCTTTTGAGGAGGAGCCCTTTGAAGAAGAGCCCTTCAAGGAGGAGCCCTTGGAGGAGGAACCAGTAGAGATAGACAATGCACAATCGTATGTTTCTTCCGATGACGAAGATGCTTGATGATCTTCCTATTCTATCTTCCTTTTCATGCCTATTTTTGCTTATGTTATTTCTTTTTTCAAACCTAGATGGGTAAGGTTGTTCCCATCCAATAAAAGCATGAGAAGTTTAATGTTTGAGTTATTTATTTTGTATCCTTACAATTTATTTAGTTTTCAAAATATTAGATGTTGTATCTCCTCACTCATACCTGAAAAATGTTTGATATGCGATATATTTCTCATTGTTTTTCATTTGTGATTGTGAAGAACCATGTCAGGGAGAGGACGCGGAGGTCGTGCCGGTGGTCGGGGTACCATTAACATGACGGCAGCAGAGCTAGCGGCACTAATAAACGACAGTGTAGCGGAGGCTCTAGCAGCACAGAATGCTGCAGGTAAATGCTTTAGCTATTGACTAATGATGTCAATCCATCTCTTAAAAAGCCTGTCCTAAACTCTATAATTCCAATCCTATTTTTATTTCTAAATCCAGGCTAGCAAAACCAACAACCCGCCTGCACTTTCAAGGCATTCATGGATTGCAAGCCCCACGCCTTTAGTGGAGCTGAAGGAGCCGTTGGACTACTTCGTTGGTTTGAGAAGGTTGAATCGGTGATTGCCATGTGTAACTGCCCCATGGCGAATCAGGTTTGGAGTGCCCGGCACTCACATGGTGGAACACCCAGGTCCAAATGTTGGGTCTGGCCATGGCGAATGGACTCCCGTGGGAGGAATTTAAATCAATGATGAAGGAGGAATACTGTCCTCGCGATGAAATCCAGAAGTTAGAGGGAGAGTTTTGGAACCTAAAGATGGAGGGTTCTGAAATTGAACTCTACACCACACGTTCCCATGAACTTGCTACTATGTGCCAACATATGGTATCTCCTAATTACAAGAGAATTGAGCTTTACATTGGAGGTCTAGTGCCTCAAATACAAAGCATGGTTACTTCATCCAATCCTGCCACTATCCAACAAACTATCCGACTTACCCATAAGTTAACCGATCAAGCGGTGACACAAGGGACTCTACCTCCGAGAGGTTCGGTTTCTAAACCCACTAACACTCATAAACGCAAATTTGATCACCATTCCAACACCCACAACCACTCCAACTCTCACTCCAAAGGACCCCAACCCAACCAACCCCAGTTTAATCAACCACAGCAGCAGTAACAGCGTAGGTTTGAGCCTACTAAGAACTTCAACCAGTCGACCTCTTCAGGTCAAAACCAGGGTGGTTACGCGGGGAAGTCTCCGAAGTGTAACAAGTGTAACTTCCACCATTTCGGGTTTTGCAACCGTTGCCAGAGGTGCGGCAAAATAGGTCATGCTGCTAAGGATAGCAGGGGTGAGTTACAAGCTAAACAACTTTTTCAAAAACCTGGATCCACCAGGGGTTGCTTTGAGTGCGGAAAGGAAGGTCATATTCGGAAGAATTGTCCTCAATTGAAGAAAGGGGGTAATGGAAACCACAACCCTAACCAGAATAACAATGGAAATGGTGGTAACAATGGCAATGGTGGAGGAAATGGTGCGAAGGGACGAGCCTTCGTACAAGGATCTGGAGAAGCCCGTTACGATCATAATGTGGTCACCGGTAAGTTTCTCTTAAATAATTACTTTGCTTCTGTCCTTTTTGACACTGGTGCTGATAGAAGTTTTATATCTAAGAAACTTAGTGATATAATAAAAGGAACTCAAACACTGTTAGAAGCTAAGTATATAATAGAGATAGCTGATGGCCAAATAATTGAAGCAACTCACATTCTTAAGGGATGTAAGCTTGAGTTAGCTAAATATATATTTAATATCGATCTTATGCCGGTCACACTGGGTAGCTTTGATATAATTGTCGGCATGGATTGGCTATCTAAAAACTAAGCCGAAATTATCTGTCATGAGAAGATTGTTCGTATTCCTCTCCCGAGTGGAGAAACCCTTTCCGTTCAAGGAGAAAGAGTTGGTGCAGTCATGGGCATCATATCTTTTATGAAAGCACAAAAATGCCTTCGAAAGGGGCATACGACTATTTTGGCTCTCGTTGCTGAGCAGCCATCAGAAGAGAAGAAGATTGAAGATATTCCCGTCATGCGTGAATTTTTGGAAGTATTTCCCGAGGATCTGCCCGGTCTGCCACCGCACCGTCAAGTTGAATTCCAAATTGATTTAGCACCCGGAGCAGCACCGATTGCTCGGACACCTTATAGACTGGCACCCAGTGAATTACAAGAGTTGTCCACTCAACTGCAAGATTTGTTGGATAATGTAGATGCATAATATGTCCCTAATCCCTTGTAATATGTATTTCATCTATGTTTAATGTAATTATTTGATGTATTAATGAAATTACATGTTTATCCTTAATGTTTACTCATATATAATGACTGTGTATTAAACGATCTGATAAATAGCGATAACGTTGATCAATCGTGCTAATGAAAGGCTCATTCGCACGAATGGATCATGAGAATGATCCATTCGCGCGAATAGCTCATGAGAATGATTCATTCGTACGAATGAACCATTCTGATGATTCATTCTTAAGAATGAACCATTCTACTGATTCATTCGCACGAATGAGTCCATTCACATGGCTCATTCGTACGAATGGCCTCTGCACTATATATATAACTTTCACTTCATGAGCACATATACAACACATATACACATAGAGAGACTGACCAGAGCAGAACCAACAGAACACAAACTCTTTGCACCTGTATTGTCGAATCTCTGTCCGTTGAGAGTTTCCAGGTCTTGTATCCAACTTCTCTACACCAAAGGGTCGATAGAAACCTTCGTTTCGACATCTAATCCGCTCGTTTCTTAAGACCCGATCCGTGTCATAGATTGGATTGCCAATCAAATCGGATTCCGCACGATTTGGTTCGGTTAATGTGTTGAATCATTGGATCAAGGTAGATCCCGATCCAACAAAGTGGTATCAGAGCCTGATTGTGCTCTAGATTCAACATAGAAAATCTAATCTTGCTTTTAATCTTGCTTTTTCTAGCTTCTTGAATGTTATAAAGATCACTTGATCGTTGTTTAGCCACGTTCAAAACTTGTGATTATTGCTTCTGAGTGATCTGATCGTCTCAGTTTTCAGATCTAATAAAAGGATCAATCATTGGTGCTTTTTGGTGCAAAAAAGTCAAACAGCTCTCTGTCGTACGAATGGCTACTATGATGAACTTCATTCGCACGAATGGCTCCTACCATTCGCACGAATAGATCCAGTCTCCCGCTCATTTGTTCAAACTTCCAATCGCATGAATAGAACATTCCATTCGCACGAATAGAAAATTCCATTTGCACGAATAGAAAATTCCATTCGCACGAATAGAAAATTCCATTCGCACGAATAGAAAATTCCATTTGCACGAATAGAACATTCCATTCGCACGAATAGATCCATTCGCATAAATCTCTTCTAAATTTTTTTTTTGTGTCGAAAAACTTCGTTTTTTACCATGTCGGACTTAGCTTTTGTTGCCAGTCAGAACAGTAAAATCCAAAACTTGTTATTAATCGATAATGAAGCTGGAAATGCTAACAAAGCTCCAAAACTCATGACAATGGACGAATATCATCACTGGAAAAACAGGTTTGAGATACACATTAATGGAGTTGATACAAACTTATGGATGATGATAGAGAATGGATATCAAAAAGTGTTGAGTGAGGATGGAACTCCTGTTTTGGCTTCCCTTTTAAGCGAACAACAAAGAAAAGATTATGACTTAGAAAAGAAGGCATATGCTATCTTATCTCAGGCCATATCAAGAGAAATATTTCATCAATTCAGGCAGTTTACATCTTCAAAATCTCTGTGGGTTGCCTTAGAACAACGTCACGAAGGAAATGCTTCGTTGAAAGCTATCAATGCTAAGGCCATTAAGAAGGAATTTGATAATTTCATTTATATTGGGAATGAGTCCTTAGATGATCTATTTGAGAGATTCTATCACTTGATGAGTGAATTGCATGCCCATGAGATCAAAACAACGAAAGAAGAAAAGGTTCAATGCATGGCAGATGCGCTACCACCAAAATGGGATTCATTCTTGATGGTTCTCAAACAGAACAAGACTCTTGAAACCATTGATATCAATGAATTTCTTCAGAAATTGAGAGAACAAGAGGTGATGAATAAGTGGAAGTTAAAGAGAGGTGTACAAGCTCAGGATCCTTCATTGTACTATTCCACATCAACTCAACAAAATGCTCCTTTGCAGACTGCGTTTGTATCAAACATGTCAAATGTTTCAGCCAGCCAGTCTTCAACAGCTCATGCTTCAGTTTCATCAAGCTCGGTTCCACAGCAGGGAAATACTGCTAGTACTCCTCCACCAAGCCCCATTAAATTGCAAACAGACAACTTCGACAAGGTTACTATCGAAGTGGCCAAGGAACACATGGCACTGTTGTCTACCGTTGTCAATTCATATGATAGTCTTGTTGCTGGACAGGTTGGAAACAGTCATCTGACAGCAAAAGACTATGCTCAGATTGATAAGGATGAAATGGATCGAATTGATATAATGTGGGCTCTTGCAAGTGCAGTCAGAAGAGCGAGAGATTATGTAAAAAGGACAGGAAAAACTCTCGAAGGGAACAAAGACACTACTTATGGTTTTGATCTGTCTGCTGTTGTTTATTTTAACTGTGGTGAGAAAGGGCATTTTGCTAGGCAATGTGAAAAGCCTAAACAGACTGGAAACTGCAACCCTTTCAACAACCGTCAAAGCCAACCGAAGCAACAAACTCAAAATACAGAAACAAACCTTGTTCCAGTTACTCTTACACAAGATAAGGGCACTTCAAGTGGAACAAAAGCTATGGTTGTTCAAACAGATGAGACTGTTGATTGGTCTTTTAAATTTGGAGCTGATGGTAGTTCAGGGGATAGAGCTTACATGGCAAAGGTTGTAGAAGTCAATGAAGAATCAGATTCTGATGCTGAGAGAGAGATTGCTTCAGAAAGTTCATCAGCTGCAGACGACACATCTTCAAACAGTTCTGGATTCACAACTGAGAATGAAGATAAATCATATGTTGTCTCTTCAAGTCAATCGATAGCTGATGTGGATGATAACAATTCCTCTTCTGAATCTACCAGTAGCTGTGCTTTTATGGTAAAAACATCCACAGGTTTTTTATGTAAATTCTGACAGTTTTGAAAGTGAGTCTGAATCTCAACCGTGCTTAATTTGTGATGAACTTGAGAAGAAAGTTGAGACACTTAAAAGTCACAACACAGACTTAATTGCTGATTTAACTAATTGTCTTGAAGCAAACCGTGTTTTAAAGGGAAACGAACTTGCCTTCAAAAACAAAATTGATCTTTTAAACAGGCAAGTTCATGAATTAGAAATCTGTGTTATCAACAAACAAAATGCCATCACTTTTTATTTAAACACGATTGATGAAACAAAGAAAAAGCTGGCGCTTGTCGAGTGTGATTATGAAACTTTAAATCAAAAGATGAAAAATTATTCAAATTCTGCTTACATTCTTGATTACATGATTTCACGGCGTCCAGGAAAGAAAAATGCTGGGATGGGATATAACAATTGTCCTCCACCGGTGTTGAATACTATGGTAAACACACCGGATGATAACCCAATCATTGACTTTAAGGTCAAAACGCCACTTGTCGTTGATCCAACCGAAAACAAAATTTCTCAACCAAAGGTTAACGATAATGGTGCTTCGACCTCGGAGTTCCAGTGTGTTGATGGAATGGTAGAAGAGTGGGATGAAGACGACGACGAGTGCCCTACTCGTGGTTTGGGACACAAAAACTCGTCTGCTCCACAGAATGACAGCATTGGTATTTCATGCTTCTAAAAATGTTTTTAAAATTAAACCAACCAATTGCAGTCCATCTTATCCCACTACTTCTGATCAGAAGAGTCAAGTAACCAAAGCCTCAATCAAAAAGGTTAATTTTGTTAAAGCTGGAGAGTATGTTCAATCAAACAAGTCACTCTCTTCAGCTGTACAAAAAGAAGCTAAGGCTTGTGGTTCAAAAACTCACCAAAGTGAAAATCAATACAGATCTCCAAGGTTGGTTGAGCGGAGATACTGTTTTGAGTGCGGTACAAAAGGACACGTTGTTGTCAACTGTCCTTATCTTCAGAAGCCAAGTAAAAGAGTTAATCATTTTCCAGAAAATAAACAAAAGTTTTTAAAGTCAAAATCTAACTCTTTTACCCAACAACAAGTGCATCAAAAGAAAGTTAAACAAAAGATGCATGACTTGTTGGTCACTGATTCGAGTTCCACACCTGTACAAATCGTTAAGCAATCCACTGTTTACCACAAACAGTCGTTGCACAAACAACATGTGTGGAAAGCAAAATCAGATGATGCTTCTGACGACTGTACTTCAAAGTCAAATGGTTGTTCCAAAAGTCCACAAGGACAGTGGATGGATTGTACTATTGTAGATGAGTCTGGGAAACCCAAGACCGTAAAGGCTTGGGTTCCTAACCTAAACTAATTACTTTCTTTCTTGTGCAGGTTGTCCTTTACAATCCTATTAGCAATAATTGGATTGTTGATAGTGGGGCATCCAGGCACATGACTGGGAACTTAGCTCTCCTTTTCGACGTCAGAAATATCAAAGGGGGCTATGTTTCATTTGCAGGCGATAAGGGTGGTTTTATCTCAGCTCAGGGAACACTGTCGAATGGAGCTGTCAGTTTTGAGAAGGTCAACTTTGTCAAACAGTTGGATAACAACTTACTTTCTGTTTCTCAAATCTGTGATAAGGAGTTCAAGGTTCTTTTTTATGACAAGCATTGTTATATCTTGAAAAAGGAGTTTATAATTCCAGAAGACATGGTGGTTATGTCTGCTCCAAGAGTGAATGACCTTTATATTCTTGACATGTCACAAGCATCATCCTCAGTGTCCACAGCATCATGTTTTGTTTCAAAAGCCACTGAGAAGGATTCTATTTTATGGCACAAAAGAATGGGACATCTCAGTCTCAGAAAAATGAATCATTTGGTGCACAAAAATCTTGTTGAAGGAGTCACTATGAAAAGTTTTCATCTTCCTGACGTGTGTGTTTCTTGCAAGAAAGGCAAACAAACCAAGAAATCTCATAAACCCAAATCTCAACATTCCATCACTATCCCACTAGAGCTCTTACACATGGACTTGTTTGGTCCTATTAATCGGAAGAGTATTGCTGGAGACTTATATTGTTTGGTTGTGACGGATGAGTATTCAAGATATTCTTGGGTGATGTTCTTAAAAGAAAAATCTGAAACTTTTGAATATGTGGAGATTCTGATTACCAAATTGGAGTCTCTGTATAAGTTAAAGGTTAGGAGGATCCGTTCGGACAATGGTACTGAATTTAAAAATCACCTTATGGAAACTTTCTGTCAAAAACTTGGTATTCACCATGAATTCAGTGCACCATATGTTCCACAAATGAACGGTGTTGCTGAGAGGAAGAATCGGACCTTGATAGAAGCGGCAAGGACTATGCTCGCTGACTCAAACTTACCCGTACAGTTCTGGAATGAAGCTATTGCTAATGCGCGTTACACGCTCAACCGGGTTCTAGTTATCAAGCGTCACGATAAAACTTGCTTTGAATTGTTGCATCGACGGAAACCGAACTTACAGTATCTTGAACCGTTCGGCACTCCATGTACCAAGTTGAAAAAGGATGCTCATGGCAAGTTTAACTAGAAAGTAGAGGAAGGTTACTTCTTAGGGTACAGCACTCCCAATAAAAGAGTTTACAACAAAGCCTCTGGGAATGTAGAAGAATGGTACCATGTTGATGTTCAAAAGTATACCTCTCCTGCTGCTGGAAAAGGTCTTCCTTGGATGTTTGATTATGAAGAACTTTTTGCCTCGTTTAATCTTCCTCCAGAATGTTCAGATGAGGAGGTTGCTGTTCAAATGATGTATGATGCTCAAAACGCACCTGATGAACATGTGCAACCTACTCCCTCATCATCTGACATTCCTGAGTCCTCCAGTAACACACAAGTCACACAGGATGATGACTCTTCTTCTTCTTCAGAGTATGAGGGTTCTCGACAAGAAATAGACCAGGTGATTGAAGATCCTTCCCATGATGTTGTACAATTGAGTGATGATGTTTCACATTCTGTGGAAATTGAACAGAGTATCACAAACCTTGATCAAACTGTTGAGGTTCCTGCTCATCCTGTGGGTAGGATTGATAGAATTCATCCTCAACAGAACATTATTGGTGATCCCACATCTGGTGTTAAAACTAGGGGTCAGATCAATTCTGGAGTCTACTCAGAAATCATGGAATCTTGTGTGGTCAACGATTGTGCGCATTCATGTTTCGTCTCGCAAATCGAACCACGGTCTATAACAGATGCTTTAAAAGAAGAATCTTGGGTAAATGCAATGCAGGAAGAACTACTCCAATTTCAGAAGCTCAGAGTTTGGAAGTTAGTTGATTTACCAAAAGGAGCTAAGAAGATTGGTACTCGATGGGTTCTTCGTTGCAAAAGGGATGATCAAGGAATAGTCATAAGAAATAAGGCTCATTTGGTCGTTCAGGGATTTAGGCAAATTGAAGGTATAGATTACAATGAAGTGTTTGCACCGGTTGCTCGTCTGGAAGCAATTCGAATTTTTCTTGCTTATGCATCCTACAAAAGGTTCAAAGTCTATCAAATGGATGTAAAGAGTGCTTTCCTTCATGGAGAAATCAGTGAAGTCGTATACGTCAGTCAACCTCCCGGGTTTGAAGATCCTATGCATCGTGACCGTGTCTACAAATTGGACAAGGCACTGTACGGATTACACCTAGCTCCACGAGCGTGGTACGAGACACTTTCCACTCATCTACTGAACAATGGATTTAGAAGAGGTGTCATCGACTGCACGTTGTTTATTCGAGAAAAGGGTGGAGAACTTTTAATGGTACAGGTATACGTGGATGACATTATTTTCGGATCGACGAATGATGTTCTGTGCAAAGAATTTGAAAGAGTTATGCAGGACAAGTTCGAGATGAGTTCCATGGGAGAGATGAAGTTCTTTCTAGGCCTACAAGTAGATCAATCTGAGACAGGGATTTTCCTTCATCAAAAAAATTATGTTGGAGACATACTGAGCCGATTCAGTATGACTGATGCCAAACCTGCTGGTACTCCATTGGCGATCAATCACGGGATTTCGCCTGATGACAAGGGGGAGTATATTGATGCTACTCTCTATCGAGCCATGATCGGATCTCTCATGTATCTCACGGCATCTCGACCAGACATCATGTTCGCCACGTGTCTCTGTGCCCGATATCAGTCAAAACCAAAAGTCTCCCACTTAATTACTGTCAAAAGGATTTTTCGTTATCTGAAGGGTACTCCTGATCTTGGATTATGGTACTCTAATGATGATAACTTTGAGCTTACTGCATATAGTGATTCTGATTATGGTGGTTGCAAAACAGACTTCAAGTCTACATCTGCAGGGTGTCAGTTCTTTGGAAACCGTCTTGTGACATGGCAATGCAAAAAGCAGACTTCAGTGGCTACATCTACATGTGAAGCTGAATACATCGCTGCTGCCAGTTGCTGTTCTCAGATCATCTGGATTCAACAGCAACTTCGGGACTACGGTTTGCAATTCTCTAACACTCCTATTTATGTAGATAATTCTGCTGCCATAGCTATCACTAAGAATCCGGTTCAGCATTCAAAAACCAAACACATCGGCATAAAATATCACTTCATTCGTGATTGTTTTGAAAAGAAACTGATTGATGTGGTTCAAATTAACACTGATTTCCAAAAGGCCGACCTCTATACAAAAGCCTTTGACAAACCAAGATTTTTATTCTTGTTAGAGGTAAACGGCATGAAAAAGAAGGATGACGTTGTTCCGGACCAAGAGTCGAGTCAATAATCATTTTTATCAATTACGTTCCTGTATATATTTTCTTTCTTGCGTTTATTAAAAATCTCAAAAACTCAAAAATATTTTTCATTTTGAAATTTTAGGGGGAGAAAATGTCAGTAAGAAAATGATCTCTCGCTGAGAAAAATGATAGTACACAGACGCTAATTATCTGAGACTCCAAAAAGATTTTCTAAATTGTGTACAGTTTGTTATTAAAAACAAAAAACAAAAAAAAAAGATTTTCCATTTTAGTACAGTCTAAAACCCAAAAACATCTGAAAAACTCAAAAATGAGAAATCGTATCCAACCTTTGGGAAGTGATGGCACACTAACCATATGTATGAAGCACATTGCATTTAATGTCATAGTGAATAGTCACACCAAGTCGACATGTGATGCATTGATAGACTTATCTGACTGAATATCGACCATTGATGATCAATCTATACCATATTAGATATTGTCTTGTGAGTCACATAATGGTGAAAGGATTGACGAAAATCAACAATAGAAACTGAAGGTGTTTCTCATTCTGTGCACACCAGTTATCATCGGTTTAATGAGATATCAGAAAGTAGTTATAAAATTAAAAATTAGATTCCGAAGTCGTATACGTGCCATATTGCCTTGTAAATACCTGGCTGAAGCCGTCCATGCGATTAAGAATAAAATAAAAGTATGAATCCGAATTCGTATATGTGCCATATTACCGGGTTGCAGCCTGGTTGAAGCCATCCATGGGATAGGATGAACACAAACACCGTTAGCTACATACGTGCCATATTGCCTTGTAAATACCTGGCTGAAGCCGTCCATGAGCTGATGGCTGTCACTGTGAATACTAAAAAAAAAAAGATTGGTGTAGTAAAGAAGTAACAGGGAATAACTGAGATCTCATGAACTTATGATGACTGGTTAAGTAAGTTGTGCTGATTTGAAACATTAACATGTTTTGAAAAGTAATTCAAGTCAATTCTTAACTAGTGTGGGACACACAGATAATGGACTTAATCCTTCAAGATCATCTTGTAAGTGTTGAGAAAAGGTCTGCATAAGTTTAAGATGGACAAACATATCAATGATCGCATTTTGACTAAGTGTACTTAAAGCTCAGATAATTTGCAATGTTGCTAATTGCTATGAGTTTAGTACTGATCCTATGTTCGGATCTTTCTCACAAAAAGATGTGTAAATACCATTGTATAGTTGTATCTGCAAAATTCAAAATGTCTCAGATCATTAGTCACTAAGTCTGTATGATTTCTCATAAGGATCATTCTTACTAAGACATGCGTGTATATATCTTGTTGATATTATTTTCAGCATTACATATTCAAAAATCCAAAAAGATTTTACTTTTCCTGAATTTTAGATTATCTGATAAGACTCGAACGACTGTCTGAAAATCAAAATTTGAAAACCGCTTGACTTCCTGATTGATCAAATCGTTCCTTTACTTCATAAACTATTCCAAAACTTCATAATTGATCCCTCACTTCATAATTAAATGTAAATTACTTCATAATCAAATTGTTGTCAAGACCGATGTGGTCGGATACCCCATTTAACTTGAAAAGTTTAATTTGCATAAGGGGATTGTCCCATTCGTACGAATGGATGAGCAAAATGGCTCACTCGTACGAATGGATGAGGAGAATAGCTCATTCACACGAATGGACTGACCAGAATGGTCCACTCGTACGAATGAATGACAGAATGAATCAAGTCTAGCTCATTCGCACGAATGGACTGACCAGAATGGTCCATTCGTACGAATGAACCAGGCCATCCTATAAAAAGGCCATTCATTCGCATTCTCAGTCTCATTCGCACAAAACAGAAATCGCATCCGCACGTCTGTTTCATCCAATTCTGATTTTGAACAAAACTCCGTCAAATCACCGATCTAATCTTTCGATTTCATTTTACAGGTATAACCCCACAAGTATTCATCAAGTGTATACCGATTTGTGGACGTTCGACTAGATTTAGGGCTCAAAACCGAAAACAAAACCTAAAAAACGTAAAAAGTGACTTAATAAACCGATTAAAATGCTAAATACTGGTTGAAAACCATAATCGAGTGTTTTGGTATCTTTTTCGGCAAATCTTTTCGTGTCTTGGTTGATTTTTGGACAATTTAGATCGCGACCCGTCTGTCGTACGAATGGACACACTCTTCATGTTCATTCGTACGAATGAGAACTCATTCACACGAATGAAAACTCATTCACACGAATGAAACTCATTCGCACGAATGAAACACATTCGCACGAATGAATACTCATTCATATGAATGAAACTCATTCGCACGAATGAATAGGCAGAATGATCCATTCGCACGAATGAACCAACTTTTAGGGTTCATTCGTACAAAGGGAAAATGGTCCAAAAGTTCATATTTCCAAAATCTTGCATGTACTGATCTGATGTGCTTCATGTTTTTGTGTTTGCAGACTGATCGTTATGGCGAACAGAGCTCCAGTTGTTCTTAAGGCTTCCATTAAAAGCAACATATGTGCGTACATGATTCCTACATCAAAGAATGCACTACCGTTGTCGGCATGATCGAATTTCTGTCTAGATCAAGGATTGCTCATGTTATATCCTATCACTGCACTCCATATATGTCGCACCAAAGGGAGTTCTGGGCCTCTGCCGAGATTGAATGCGAGGTATCTCCACCGGTCATACGCGGGAAGATCGCAGGTCAAGATGTGGTTGTATCGGCAACTCACATTCGCCGATTGTGTCAATTCGGTGATCATCCTGAAGATCCAGTGACACTGGATAAATATCTGGTCCGCGGATGCTTCATGAGAATAAAGTACGACGGGAATGTTGCCGAAGGAGTTTTAAATAAAGCGAACCTTTGTCCGCAGTACAAGTATCTAGGACATGTTCTTCTACATTGCCTCGGTTCCCGTCGTGGCGGATTTGATGATATGCGCGAAACAATTCAGAGCGCATTCGTTGCATTGGTGTTGAACATTCCGTTCAACTTTTCCGAGATGGTGTTCACACATCTTAAGGAAAACATCTATCTAAAAGGGGACAATGCGTATCTTATGTACCCCAGATTCTTACAGATGATAATAGATGACCAACTTCCTCTTCTGCCAAGGTCAGACATCGACATGATCAAGCTAGAACACATGACGGATGTCACTCTCAACAGGGTACAGACCTACAGGGGAAGACCAACAAAGCCACCTCACAAAAGACTTATTGGACATCTGGAAAATCCAGATTATGTGGCACCAACAAACAGAAAATGGCGTCATGATAACAGTGATTTTGACAGGGAGGATATTGTTGTACCTCCAGCTGACGACCGAGATGATGACGACCAAGATGGTCAGGGAGATGGTGGCAATGCTCCTAATGTTCCATCTACCGCTGCCACCACCCACACTGTTGCTGCTATAGATTCTTCCCTTCCAACTAACCCAGAAAACGTTAACCTGGACACCGTCCTGTTTACTGATTCTGAGGACACTGAAGACGAATTTGTAATCATTCAACAAGGGGCAAGATTGGTCGCAACAAAACGAAAAAGGGGAGCAGATCAAGGAAGCTCAAGGGTTGATGATGACGTCAGGGATGCTGACTTTGTCCCTGACTGTCCACAAGTATCTGCTGCTCCTTCTTCCCAATCTACCCCAGTCAAGAAAGGAAGAGTAAAGAGAATGGCCAAACGCCAAAAGTTTAAACTTGTTAGAAGGACGGAGAGCACCTCTGCTACTACAGCAACTGCCACCAGGTCTGAGGCTCCAATGTCAACATCTATGCCTCAGACACAAACTGTGCCTCCTCCTATCTACACGACTGCTCCTACATCACAGCCATCAACTATTCGAGCTGAATCTTCAATGTCACTGCCGACTGTCTCTCTACACGACCAGATCAGTACTTTAAACAGTTTGGTACTTCGTTTACTGGCTCAGAATGAAGAGCAATCAAAACGTATTGACCAACAGGGCTCGCAGATCAGTCAGTTGACTCTGCAAAATACTGAACAAGCCCAAGCCATCACAAGTCTTTCCACTAGATGCAATGATCAACAAGCCCTCCTTCTCACTGCTACAAACCAGAATCAACAGTTGTCTACAACTGTTAATGCACATACTCAGAGGATACAAAGGCTAGAGGAGGAAAACAAAAAGCTGTTGGAAGACTTAGAAAGCAGAAGAGACCCGACACCCAGAATTGAGGGTGCTCGCAAAGATGGTGATGATGGTGATGATGGTGACGATGATGATGATGATGATGATGACGAGGATGATGATGGTGACGATGATGATGAAAATAATGACAAAGATAAGGATGATGGTGCCAATGCTGGTGCTGCATCAAGTGCTTCAAAAACAGCAGAAGCTGAGGCACGCACAAAGCAAAAATCAGACAAATCAGAAGGCCCATCATCAGATACACAAAAGGGCACTGAAGGTTGATAGTTTTTGTTTTAAGTGTTTTAAGTTGTCTTATTGTAAATATTAGATTATTATGTAAATAATTTCAGTTTTATTTTGATTAAATCAATGAAACTTCAAATTCTCACATGTTTATTCTTTGTTTGTTTATGAAAATAGTTTTGGATGTGATGCCTCTCAAGCAACAACCTTCAAAGTTAACTTATGTGCTTGACATGCAAGGGATCATCCAACATTCAGTTATTTATGACAAAGAGGAAGGGGAAATCGTACACTGCTTGTCAAACGAACAGATTGCCGAGCTATTTCAAATGAATCCCGACGAAGTCATCACTGAAGAGGCATCTGTTCCAACAACTGAGTATCCCTCTTCTGACGAACTAGAAGACGTTGATGAGGTTGAAGTCGAAGACATCACTGATCAAGAATATCCAAAGTACACATCAGTAGATGGTGATGATCTTCCCTCCTTCGTGGACTTATTCACTCAGCAGTCCGACGAGGAGGTCAACCGCATTATCGAAAACAAACAGGATGAAGCCGGTCCCTCCACTATTGACATTGACGAGCTGAATGAACGTAAAAGTCAGTGGATGGAATACATGGCCGAATTAAAGAAGAACTCAAAGCCCTCTCCTCCAACCAAGTACACTAAAGTTTATCGACTCAAAGGACACAAGTCTGATGGTCGTATAATCAGTTGGGCATACTTCAACGACTTAAGCTGCTATGCTATAAAAAGAGAGAAGGGCATACAATATTTTAGGTACCCTCATGATTTCAAGACGATGCCCGCATTTGAATTAAATCAATTGGCGCGTCTAAAGCTTCTATACAGCGAATCTTCCGGTCTATCCGAATGGTTTGAACGTCAATTACAATACGAATACCGGAAGAAGTGGGTGAACTTCAAGCCACAAATGCCTACACGTTACATTCATAAGGAAAAGGTTCATCCAGTCACCAAGAAGCCCCTAATTGTCTTAAAGTGGAAGCCTCCAACGATCATGAAGAAGATTCCTTTAAGGAAAATGATCCAGAACTTCTCAGATCAGTTCAAATGGTGGTACTATGATTGGCGTACTGGTGAAGCTGTTATAGTGCTTTGTAAAGAAGGGTCAAGGGAGACCATCAGGGTCTTTGATCCCTTGTGGCTGACCAACTTGTCTGAACAAGATGTTACAACTTTATACAAGTGTCAGCCGTTTTTTGAAGTTGCAGATATAGACCAGGCGTTGCAGTATGTGAAAGTGATACGTATATGCTTTGCTTTTGACATACACGCCGGGGTCAACTGGAAAACTCGTACAAAAGAGATGTTGAAGACCAACTAATGTTAGTTAGGTCATTTTGAAGGGATCTAGGTCCAAGGGGGAGTATGTAGATGCATAATATGTCCCTAATCCCTTGTAATATGTATTTCATCTATGTTTAATGTAATTATTTGATGTATTAATGAAATTACATGTTTATCCTTAATGTTTACTCATATATAATGACTGTGTATTAAACGATCTGATAAATAGCGATAACGTTGATCAATCGTGCTAATGAAAGGCCCATTCGCACGAATGGATCATGAGAATGATCCATTCGCACGAATAGCTCATGAGAATGATTCATTCGTACGAATGAACCATTCTACTGATTCATTCGCACGAACGAGTCCATTCACATGGCTCATTCGTACGAATGGCCTCTGCACTATATATATAACTTTCACTTCATGAGCACATATACAACACATATACACATAGAGAGACTGACCAGAGCAGAACCAACAGAACACAAACTCTTTGCACCTGTATTGTCGAATCTCTGTCCGTTGAGAGTTTCCAGGTCTTGTATCCAACTTCTCTACACCAAAGGGTCGATAGAAACCTTCGTTTCGACATCTAATCCGCTCGTTTCTTAAGACCCGATCCGGGTCATAGATTGGATTGCCAATCAAATCGGATTCCGCACGATTTGGTTCGGTTAATGTGTTGAATCATTGGATCAAGGTAGATCCCGATCCAACAGATAAAGGTTTCATCTGACGTAGTTCATCACCGTGGGGAGCTCCGGTACTATTTGTCAAGAAGAAGGACGGAACTTTCCGTATGTGTATTGACTACCAGGAGCTGAATAAAGTCACAATCAAGAACCGCTACCCTTTACCTCGCATAGATGACCTCTTTGATCAACTCCAAGGATCAAGTTTCTATTCCAAAATAGATCTTAGGTTCGGCTAACATCAGTTGAGAGTCCGAGAAAAGGATATCTCTAAGACTGCATTCAGAACAAGGTACGGCCATTACGAGTTTATGGTCATGCCTTTCGGATTACCAAAGCACCTGCGGTATTCATGGACCTCATGAACCGTGTTGTAAGCCTTACCTTGACCAATTCGTTATCGTTTTCATCGATGACATCCTCATTTATTCCAAAAACAAGGAAGAAGATGAGGAACATCTACGCCTAATTTTGGAATTACTTAAGTGAGAGCAACTGTATGCTAAATTTTCCAAGTTTGAATTCTGGATCCGGGAAGTTCAGTTTCTAGGGCATGTGGTTAACGAGAAAGGAATACATGTCGACCCATCAAAGATAGAATCCATCAAGAATTGGGCAGCACTGACGACTCCGACTGAGGTGCGACAATTTCTGGGATTGGCTGGATATTACCATCGATTCATCGAAGGATTTTCAAAAATTGCTCAACCTCTCACTGCTTTAACTCAAAAGGGTAAAGCCTATAATTGGGGCGATAACCAAGAGTCAACATTCCAACATCTTAAACAGAAACTCTGCAGCGCACCTATTCTAGCCCTTCCGGAAGGAACCGATGATTTTGTAGTGTATTGTGATGCATCTATTCAGGGTCTGGGTTGTGTCTTAATGCAACACGAAAAGGTGATCGCATACGCTTCACGTCAACTAAAGATTCACGAGAGAAACCACACCACTCATCACTTAGAGTTGGGAGCTGTAGTTTTCGCACTTAAGATATGGAGACATTACTTGTACGGTACCAAATGCACCATCTACACCAATCACAAGAGTCTTCAGCACATCTTCGAGCAGAAAGAGTTGAACATGCGACAACGTCGTTGGGTCGAACTTTTAAACGATTATGACTGTGCGATCCGGTATCACTCGGGTAAAGCTAATGTTGTAGCTGATGCCTTAAGTCGAAAAGAAACAAAACCCAAACGAGTTCGAGCATTACAGCTTACTATTCACCCCGGATTACCTGACAAAATCCGTAGTGCTCAACTCGAAGCCCTAAAAGAAGAAAATCTACCGCTGGAAAGTACACGCGGTATGGAAGCACAACTTGAAGTCAAATCTGACGGTATTTGCTACTTCGCCGAGCGAATATGGGTTCCAGTATTCGGAAACCTAAGGGAACTAGTTATGGATGAGTCTCATAAATCTCGTTACTCGATACATCCAGGTTCCGACAAAATGTACCATGACCTAAAGGTGCTATATTGGTGGCCGAAGATGAAGGCCGATATAGCCACCTATGTTAGTAAGTGTCTGACTTGCGCGAAGGTCAAAGTTGAATATCAAAAACCATCCGGTCTTCTGCAACAACCAGAAATTCCCATGTGGAAATGAGAACAAATATCCATGTACTTCATCACCAAACTACCACGAACTCCTATCGGATGTGATACCATTTGGGTAATTGTTGATCGATTAACAAAGTCCGCTCACTTCTTAGCAATCAAAGAGACCGACAAAATGGATAAGCTTACTCGTACTTACTTGAAAGAAATAGTCCTCGGCACGAGGTGCCAATCTCTATTATTTTGGATTGTGATGCATGATTCACTTCTCGTTTCTGGCAGTCGTTAAATAAAGCCTTAGGCACGCGTCTAGATATGAGCACAGCATACCATCCTCAAACTGATGGCCAAACAGAACATACTATTCAAACGCTGGAGGACATGCTACGAGCTTGTGTGATCGATTTCGGTAACACTTGGGAGTCTCACCTACCGTTGGTGGAGTTCTCCTATAACAACAGCTATCACACTAGCATCAAGGCAGCTCCATTTGAAGCACTTTATGGATGGAAATTCCGTTCTCCTATTTGTTGGACCAAGGTTGGGGATAGCCAACTCACAGGTCCTGAACTTGTATTTGAAACTTTTGAAAAGATCGTTCAAATTAGAAACCGTATGGCAGCAGCTCGTGATCGTCAAAAGAGCTACGCCGACAAGCGTCGTAAACCCTTAGAGTTTCAAATAGGTGACATGGTCTTACTCAAAGTCTCACCTTGGAAAGGTGTCATTCGTTTCGGGAAACGAGGCAAACTGAATCCTCGTTATGTTGGACCATTCAAGACAATGAAGAGAATCGGACCAGTAGCGTATCAACTAGACCTACCTGAAGGACTTAGTGGTGTGCACAACGTCTTTCACGTTTCAAATTTAAAGAAATGCCTAGCAGACGAATCACTCGCAGTTCCTCTTGAGAAACTACACGTTGATAAACAGTTACGTTTCATCGAAGAACCCGTGGAAATTATGGATAGGGAAGCAAAACATTAAAGCACAGTAAAATCCCTATTGTCAGAGTTCGTTGGAACTCGAAACGCGGACCGGAATTCACGTGGGAGCGCGAGGATCAGATGATGAGCAAATATCATAATCTGTTCAAGCACTTCGTGTCAAATTCTTAAGGTACTATTTTAATTTTCGGGACGAAAATTCTTTCAACTAGGGGATGATGTGATATCCCGGAAAAAAAAAATTTATTATTTAATTTTCGGGATGAAAATTCGTTCAACTAGGGGATGATGTGACAATCCGGACTTTTTAGTTAGTTCTGTTAGTAATTCCGTTAAATATTCAGTTAATTCCTAACCCAGTTAACCCAATATTAAACCCTAGGGACTAATTCTGTCAATAATCTAAACTTAAACTCCAAGGACTAGTTGTGTATTATCCTTAAACCATTCTGTTGACTATACAAAGTCAAAGTTGAACTCCTTTTGACTTGTGCTAGTCAAACTAACCAAGTTCTAACCTCAATCCTAACTACAGGGACCTTTCCTGCCATTTCCTAAACCTTAATTCATAAAAATTCAAGGATTAAACCTGTAATTTAACTAAAGATGATTTTGTTGACTTTTGAAAGTCAAAATCACAACCTTTAATCCAAATTCAAATATTAAACCTCGAATTCGTTTGATTTTGAAACCGTTATACACGACCAGACCATTAACGAACCTAATCAATGCTTTAATCATCGCCATTACATCGAATTAAGCCTGAATAATGGACATTAAACTCAAAACCGTTGATGATCATCATATACACGTCAAAAATTCATTCATTCGATCGTTACTCTCCCAAATCAGACCCTGCGCACGCTGGACGAGTTCTACAGAAGTTGTTTCATACGTCAATCCAATCGGAAAAGCGGTAGTATTGGCCGGAAGTCAACTAGTCCATAGTCGGACCCGTATTTATCCGGTCACCACCAATCCATCATCTAATCTGGTATTAAATCCCATCCCTAACTTCGTTTTATCATCCAGATCGAAAGCCCTATGTTAATTAGGGCTTACAATATCAATTCGATCAAGATTTTGATTCTAGGGTTCATCACAAACCGGTTTAATCGAACCCAAGTCTAGACTCAACCATATTTCAATTAACTGGTATGGTTAGATTCGAAATACCATCCACTTTGAAAGCCCTCTGTTTATTCAACCTCATAATATCGAATTGATAATAATTTGGAAGTTAGGGTTTGTTCATAATCAGTTTTGGAGCTTTTGATCTTAGACTCAACGTAAATGAAATTAAACCACATAGGTAGATTTGCAAGGTTTTAATCTGTAAAAGCCCCATGAATTTAACAAGTTTTATTATAGAATTGAACTATATCGATTTCAAGTTCATAATCTAGGGTTACGGCCTTTCAATCTCTGATTAAACGATCTAAATCCAACTGATTCTGCAATTAACTTTCACCACAAGTCCGTCTGAGGCCGATTAACAAAACCTCTATGTCCTTCAGTCCAAACATAATCGAATCGAGGGGTTTTGGGAGTGATTTTGACTTCGGTTCTCGTTGGAGGGATGAACACATAGGAGTAAATGATTAAAACCAATTCGATTCGGATTCCTAATGTGATTCCCTAGCCAGCGGACTTGGTTAAGACACTCGACTCATACGCAGGAGACCCGGGTTCGAGTCCGGTCTCCTGCATTCTTTTTTTGGGGACTTGTTACTTATATTTATTTATTGAAAATCAAACCTTATATTAAATAATAATATATTAACTTGTTTTAATCCCGAAAACCACCCGTAGATTCGGGTTTGATTTGTAAACCACATTTATTTAATGTAACCACTTTTAAAAATAATATGTTTATATTATTTTCAAACCGTAACTCCTAGAATAAAATAATATATATTTTTATATTATTTTGCCTCGTTTATTAATCTCGTGTAACGTTAACTAAATAATAATATAATTGTTTATATTATTTGCTCACGTTTATTATCTCAAATAAAAATAATGTATTTATTATTTTGTCACGTGAATGTTTATCGTATATTCCCTACGAGTTCAAAAACAATATATATGTTATATTATTTTCTTCAATGATACAAACGCACGAATTCAATTATTTATTTATTTATTTAATATTCGTATTAGAGACGTTCGACACACAACGCATTTATCTTAACTAGTATATTAAGAAACCCTATTTCCCGTAGACACGTTCGTCTACCCGTTAATCCTTAGAATGTTTTAAAACATCCTAACCTTCCGTGTCGTCGTCACGAAATTCCCATTATTTTTATCCCTAATTTATGTGTTTATAATTTTAGGGCATTGGTAAGTCGTTTGAGACTTACACATGTGGTTCCAACTTATCCTTTGTGTGATACTACCTACAACGCAACGCAGTTGAGTTTTCACGGCCCCTTTTTACTGTTTTAACTTGGGGGAGAAAACATGATTAAACAATTTTGGATTTTGTAATTCGTATGATATCAATGTTAAATGCTAAGCGTAACACGCTATCACAGAGTCCTCAACTAATATCGGACCGTTAATATGGATCTTAGCGATGTAATATTTAGTAGTACTATTGGGTTTGACAAATCCCACCCGTGTTAGTCGCGCTAACTCGATTAGATATCGAACGGGTGAAATGTTAGCCTACTCACACCGCCAGTGTTGATAGACCTGGCAGGAGGCAATAAACAAACAGTCAGCTTCGGTTGTGAGCGCTTAAGCTGAACATGAACATAGGTTAGCTACCTATAGATACGTACTGAATGAACATGAATATGGTAAACGCTAATTTACATATATTGAAACCTGTGAACTCACCAACCTCGTGTTGACATATTTTCTTACATGTTTTCTCAGGTCGCTAAGATAAGACACAGGTGCATGTTAGGGCATGCATGGGATTCAACTACTTTGATTATGACTTATTTATAATTGTTTGAATTATTCTATTGTACTTATTTTGGTTGGACTTTTTAGACTTTTAGATTTTGTTTTTTGGCGCGTGTATTTTGCGCATTTACTTTCCTTACGCTTCCGCATTGATACTCTGATTTGAATGATATTTTCATTTTGAGTCCCATGTAGAGTCGTTCAAAGTAACTAATGACTAAGATCCTGGTTCATCACTTCCCAAACGGTAAAACTCCGTTAGTTGAAATTGGGGGTGTGACATGTGCGAGCTCGATTGGTATCTGCTTTGATTTCAGAGTTTTTTTTTATAAAACACAGCGAAAGTCTTTTCACAAGGATCGTTCATTATTTGTATCAACCTCGAGGGTTGTATTTGTAAATATCAAGACCCAGTTGGAAAACAAAAGTCTCGTATTTATTTCATAAACACAGGGAATTAAATACCCTTTTTCATTTGATTACAAAATAGAGTTTGAAACCAAATACAACCCTTGTTTTAGAGACAAGTTCAAGCCACGGGAAATAGTACTATCTAAGGTTGATCAATCCCTTGGTCTTATCTCCTCTTTTTCTTTCTTTTAGGTTTCCTATGCACTAGGAATGTGAATCCAGCGTGCAAGTTATCCTTTTTCAACATTCATTCTTGGGCCAGATCTTATGTTTGCCCGTATCCCCTTTTTCCTTTTCATTTTATTCATTGCCTGAAAACATTTTGAAAATGAAACGTCAGCGCGAACGCCGGTGAATACAATTATCTTGATATAAAATCATTTGGCACAAACAAGTATTAATTTCATAATCACAACTTTTTATTCAATCCACACATTCAGCAGGCCCATGTCCTGACTGTATGCATCACTGTATACATTGGCATCATGTCTTATAACAACGGACATGTCCATGCCTCCGAATTTGTTATAAGATAAGCACCAGCCACAATCCATGACTCTCACCCGAGACCCGTGTATCCCCCATAAGTTTTACGTATACCTATGGCCCGAATGATTTGTTCATAGAAAAACGTTGAGCATTATTCCCTTAACCTTTATTTGGCCATTTTCGTAAACGTAAATGTTTGACACAAGTTTTGAAAGAGATAAAGTATTCACCTTGTTTATAGGAATGAGCCTCTAAGTTGGAAATTTATAGAATCAACCTCCTAGCTTGGTTTCTCTAGCGTTCTGACACTTCTACGAGCGTTTCTTCTTAAATTGGGCACTACAACGAGCGGGAATCAAGCTAGGATCGTCAGGAGTGGGCTAGGACGTCTCTGGAACAAGTTTAGAGTGTGAGATTCGTGTTTGGGATGAGAAAACTGAATGAACTCGACCAACTATTTATAGGGCCAAATATGACCCCGTGACGGACCGTTACGGGTGGTGACGGTCCGTCACCATATTAGGGTTTCGCAAGTCATCAGACACGTGTCGTCCTCTGGTCATTTTGGGATGTGACGGACCGTTACCAGGCGTGACGGTCCATTACGGAGTTGATACGTTGCGCACCCAGGGCCTTTTGCGGCAGTGACGGACTGTTACCAGGCGTGACGGTCCGTTATAGGGCTTCCACGCGTCAGATTTTGAATATGAGTCACTGTACACGTAGCATGCCACCATTGATTGTGTGCTTAGCCCGTAATGGACAGCTACCGTCCGTGACGGTCCGTTACCATTGGATTTTCATGTTTTCTACATTTTGAACCTTGATCTTGGGTATATTTACACTTATAGTCCTTGTGGTTTGTACCTTTGTCAAATCTAGTACATTTTTGTGGCAGGTGTTACACAACCCTTTTAACACTTCGTGAGTACTCTGTTATCCCATTTTAGGGCTTAGACTCATTCCATCATACTCATTCATATTTGCACGTATCATCATGCATTTACGTATTCATATTCATCATGCATTCACATATTCATGCATTCAACTTTATCACTTATTCATACTTGTCATATATTGTAAACTAGGGTGATTATCCTTCGAGAGCAGTACCTCTAACAAAGATGTTCCCAGGAAAGAGTAACAGGTCCAGGAGGGATCTATACACCACTCTTTCCTTAGACAGAACATTCCGTTTGTCAGATAACTATATACTAGTCGGAAAATCTCCCGTTCGTTTACTATATTTTCATTACTATCTTTTAGTCTATACCCCTAAACATTCATAATGGTTTCACCACGAAGTACCAAGAGATTTATATATAGGAAGCACCAGCGGCGTATCCACCACCCCTTGGATACATTATTATCGTTTAGTGTTTAGACTAACATTTCATTACCCCGTACCCTCGTCTTATACATAGCACATAACATATAATCACGGAATTCACATAATTATGTCTAGGGTATGGGTCCAGTGTACTTACAATAGTCTCAGGTCATTTCCTATGCTTGTTCCCACGCTTAAACGCTCCTCTGAATACGAACACACTCGCAGCGTACCGCTCTCTCAGCGTACCGCTCTCGCACTTTAACGCACCGCACCGGCTCTTATAATTCTTCCCAGATCGTATGTCTGAAGTATGGTGTTTGTGTGTGTGATGTTTGAGAGTAAATGGCTTCAAGAATCAATTTACAGGCAAATTTCTGAGCCCGTAACGGACCGTCTTTCTTGGCCTCCAAGCACTTTCTGACCACGTAACGGACCGTCACTGCCCATGATGGTCCGTCATGGCCTTAGGATGGGATGAGTTAGTGATACGTAGCATAAAACAATGTGTTTTCACGATTTTGTGGTGTGTCGGATCGTACGAACGGTGACGGTCCATTATGGCTTCTGGGGGGGTCGTGACGGACCATTATACCTGGTGACGGTCCGTTATAACTCCATTTTCAAATTCTCCTCACCGAGGCACCGAAGTTTCATATATTATGGCTTTCGTAACTCATTTTCTAGCTCGGAATATGCTTATATGAAGTTTTGGGCTATTACTGGTCGAACCGTCTTCCTGTTTTCGCGTCCGGTTACGTTCTAGTGTTGCGTTTCTTACCTGACACGTGTCCTAACCTATTGTTAGGAGTTTGGGATTTTACATCACAACTTTGTTTATTTTAAGTTTTACTTGTTTGGCTTTTTTGTGAAGGTTCTTAAAGCGGGAGCACTTCCCCAAAAAAGTGATAGTGTTAGAGATCTTTGCCCGGTCCTACTATCCATGTCACAAACTCTGGTTATTTATCTTGTTGTTGTGTCTTCTCAGATTTGGCACCAACGCTTGGGTCATCCGGGAAAGTCCGTTTTAAAATTTTTAATTTCTTGAAAACTTATTTCGTGTTCAAATAATTTGTTACCACTTTCTCATTCATGTCAACTTGGTAATAATCGTCGTTTCCTTTTTCTAAGTCTACTACGAAAACTAATCATTTGTTTAAACTTGCTCGTTCTGAAATGATCATTCAGACACCGGAGGACATGCTTCGTGCTTGAATTATCGATTTTGGAAGAAGCTGGCATAGTAACTTGCCTCTGGCAGAGTTTTCATACAACAACAGTTATCACGCAAGAATAGGCATGCAACCCTACGAAATGCTCTATAATGGGAGGTGTAGAAATCCTGTATGATGGGGGTGAAATCGTACAAAAATTGTTGGGCAGTCTTGAGGCTGTTAAAGCTACATCAGAAAAGTTTGATCAGGTCAAAGCCCGAATGAAAGCTGCACAACATAGACAGAAGTCGTAAGCTGACAAACGAAGATAGCCGATTGAGTTCAATGTTGGTGATAAAGTGATGTTAAAGGTTTCACCATGGAAAGGTATCATTAGATATTGGAAAGGGGTAAGTTAAGCCTTCGGTACGTCGTACCATTCAAAGTATTGGCACGAGTTGGGGAAGTTGTGTATCGGTTGGAATTGCCCAAGCAATTACGTGGAATTCATCCTACGTTCCACGTGTCGCATCTGCGCTAGTGTCTAGCAGACGAGTCCGCGCATGTTCCACCTTATGACATTGAGCTAGATAACATATTAAACTATATTGAACAACCCGTGGCCATCCTTGATGGGAAAGAAAAGCGACCCCGTAACGAAGTAATTCGCCGGGTACAGGTTGAATGGAAGCACAGAAAGGGATTGGAGGTTATGTGGGAAGCCGAAGAGGAAATGATGGAGTTGTACCCTCAGCTGTTTAACTTATGACAAGTTTCGAGGGCGAAACCTCTTGTAAGGAGGGTAGACTTGTAATGCCTGAAATCCCGACATTTTCAATTGTTCGTTTTTAGATTAAAGTTATGAAATATAGATCGAGGGACCAAAGTTATCAACACGTGAAAGACGGGATGGAGGCCCTTAACCTATCCGCCAACCCGCACTCCACATTTTCTATAGAGAAAGTGAGAGAGTTTAGAGAAAGAAAGTGAGAAAGATCATTCATACTGCTTCCATCTTGATTGTTGGACATCTGAGATTGATAGAGCACAAGATTTTGCTCGATTTGAAGTACGATTTGACCCTTTAAGCTTCAGTTTTGTTAAAGTGGGTAAAAACCTAGGGTTTTGATCAAAGTATAGATTTTTACGTATGAAAGGGTAAACAAAGGCTAGATCTGGCTTAATATGGGCTAAACAAAGGGATTGGACTTAAAAAGTTGGAGGCTTGAATCAGATCTAAGAAATCTCAAATTTGAAGGCGAAAGTTTCGGGCGAAAGTTTTGCTGCCCGGGAGAAACCTCATAAGTTTCGGACGAAAGTTCTTCGACGAAACCTCAAAGTTTCGGATGAGGTTCTTGGACGAAACCTCAAAGTTTCGAACGAAAGTAAAGGGACGAAACTTCTATAGTTTTAGACGAAAGTTTTGGACGAAACTTCTTAGTTTTTGACGTTTAACTTGAGTGGGCATGTTAAGAATATCAACTGTTTTCTAAAAATATCAACAATCAAAAATATTAAATTAGTATTTATGTAGGTAGTTAATGTATTAGTGGGTAGCATTTACTTATGTCTTTATATATGCAATCCTAAACATTCTATGAGGATAGAATAGAAAATATCAAGTTCATATTATATAATCCTTCTCCCTAGTTTGGATGTTAGATTCAATGCTCTTTGTATTTTAATTTTATCACGGTTGTTTACATTGAGGATAGAAAAAAAGTTTACATGATTTAAGAAAACATAAATATTGAATTTTAAAACTAATGAAAGATTGAAAATCAAATTTCTCTTTTAGAACTGCGATCCAAATCTCCATAATGTATATCCTTATTATAATAAATAAATATCCTTATTATAATAAATGAATAATTTTATCTGTCACGTGTCGATTTCTAGTGAAGTCTAGATTTTTGTTTCTCGCCTCTCTCTCCTATTAAATAATAATTATAATAAATAATTAAATATCTAATATTTTATTTAAACATACTAAATCATAATAAGATTTCAATTATATTTTATCTTAAAATATAATTTTATAATTCTTAAATCTTCATTATTTGTTATTTATAATTCTTAAATCTGTATTGTTTGTTATTTATAATTATTAAATCTTCATTGTTTGTTATTTATAATTATTAAATATTCATAATTACTTATTTCATCAATGACTGATTATATCCAACATACAAATTTTCATAGAAACTACTGTTTACAATAAACTGGATTTATTCAACACGTGTAATATATGGGTTTCTAACCAAATGGTTAATATTTTAAAATTGTGAGGTTTTCTGAATTTATATTTTGGAAATATTTTTTAAAAGATTTAAAAGGGAATTGAAAATGAAAATAAAAGTTGAAAATTATACAACTCCACATGCCAAATCACTAACGAAAGGCCCCCAACAATGAACCCACATGGAGAGGGTATATGTCAAATTGTCGCTTTATAGCTGGTTTATGTCTTTTTCTTGTCTCCATATTTAAATATTTTTTTTACAAAACTAGCAATTCACTTCTATTCAGCTTAAAATTTAAAAATATACACTCGGTAAGTTCTCATAGTGTATTCAGAACTTTGTCAATGTATACCAGAATTTAACAGATTTGAAAAGATAAAAAAATTTACAAAGTTAAGAGTAAAATAAATTCAAAATTAGATTTATTAAATAATTAAGAATGGCAATGTATTTAGTTATCGTTTAGGCTTATGGCATAGGTTTTATAAACTTAAATTAATAATTAAGAATGACTATCACGTTTTAACTCTTTAGTTTTTAAGAAAATAGGTCTTATAAAAAACTTGAAGTTTGAAAAACAATATGCAATTAGGATAACAATTTATAATGATTTCGATGATGTGAACTAATTTAGCTTACGTCTACTCTTAATATTTAATTAAAAGTTTATCTTCGGTAAAATAATATATCTAAGTCCGTAGAGATCACAACTACAATCTATTGCTAATATCTTGCTAATAAAGTAGTGATCACATTTTCTCGTATCAATAAATTTGATAGTGATCACCACATTATTTTCTTACTAATGTTGGTAGGGATCACCACACATAAATATAACATGAGTGTTTGAATATATTTGTTAAGAGAAGACTCACCAAATGTTATTCTCTTGCTAATCTAGTATATCTATTCTAACGTGGAAAGTGTTTAAGAAGTTTTAAATCACTTAAAGATGGCTTAGTAGTCTAAAATTTTAGTGTGTAAGAGCATTCACATCAGCTTTCACATCCTTATCCCTATAATTTAACTAAAAATTATCATTTATTAAATTTATATCTCACTTTTCAAAAAGCTTTAAAATCAGACTCTCCATATATATCTCTTAACTCAATTAAATAATACTTATTTATTTATTATTATTATTTTCTTTTTCTTTCACTCACACACTTATAAAAAGTATAAAATAATGTATAGAGGGTGGTTATAGTTTCCTTTAAAAATATAGAGGATGGAGATGGAGATGGGGGAGCTGATGTGAGTGTAAAACTACATGATTTTTCATGTTTCCTTTATAATTTAGAGATTAGAGATGGGGGAGCTAATGTAAATGTTCTAAGAGGGTTAGTTCAAGTATGGGTAGGTCGTAGGAGTGTAAACGGGTCGAGCCCAGCCTAAGCTCGACTAGGTTCAAGCTCGGCTCGTTTAATTTACAAAAATCTCTGGCTCCACTCGTTTATTATTTATTTATTAATTTATATATATATATATATATATATTATATTTTTATTATAATTTTTATGCATAACATAAATACATAATACATGTTATTTAGTTAGTTTTATAATAATTTTACATTTAATAATAATAATTATTATTATTTAAATATATTTAATATATTAAATAAAAATTATATAAAAAGTAGCCTCGCTTAGACTCGCAAGCAAGTTCAAGTTCGAAAAGTGAAACTCGGGCACATTTATTAAACAAGCTTATTTTTAGGGTCGAATATTTAGCGAGACGATTTTAAGTAGCTAACGAGCCGGTTTAACTCGTTTACACCCTAATTGTATGAGGAAAACGTTTCCTTAAATAGATTATAAATAATCTAGTTTCCAAAAAATAAGTCCGTGTGTCTTCTGGTAGCACTTGACTTTTTCACCATTTTTGAGTTTATCGAAAACTTTCTCAAACCATTAAATTGAGAATTGTTATCTTAGAAAAATACAAAAGTTAATTAACATGTTAAGTGTTATAGCAAAATATATATGTTGACTTTTAATATTTAAATCATGTTTAAAGACTTTTTTTTGTTTTATACTACTATTTTGAGGGTAATTTTATATAACAATAACCAAGTTTTTTAAATATCTCATAAGAGTAACCAAGTTTTTTAAACGTCTTATTAAAGTCACTCAAAGTTGTTTTGTTCCTCTAAAGTCACTCAACTAATTTATTAAATGTTTCAATTTTATATAATTTTTTATAACTGATAACTTTTATAAATTTAAGTAAAGCAAATGAAACATCTACGAATCTTGTTTACTATTTAGTGATTTTTTTTTTCAAGTTGACTTAAATTGAACAATTATGAAACTTGTTTATTATTTAGTGAGTTTTTTTTCTTCACAATTACCTCCTATTTCAAGTTGATTTTAAAAAAAATCACTAAATCGTAATCAAGGTTCATATATGTTACATTTGATTCACTTAATATTAAAAAAAGAGTATAGTGTCATTTTCGTCCCTGATGAAAGTTGAGTAACTTTAAAGGAACAAAAAGACTTTCAATAACTTTAGTTGAAAACATAAAAAACTTGGTTATTATTGTTTGAAGTTTCTATTTTATAAAATATATAATCTTTTTTATAAACTCCAATAAGCTTTATAAAAGAATCTTAACTATCTGAACTGTTTTATAAAAATTCTATTTTTATAAAACTATTTTGATTTTATAAGACTTTTTACAGTGATTATGTTTTTTTACTTTGGATCTTTTTTTAGTAATCTTTAAGTCTATTTCTTCATTTAAAACGTGGTTACTTGGTTTTTCAAATTTCTTTCGGCTCTTGACATGATCAACCTATGGGCGGCGGTGTACCCTTCTATCAAATTCCTTGTTTGATTTGTTTTGGTTGCTTGATCATTTAGACAACTTTGTTGATGATTTAAGAAAATATATATATATATATGGAATATATATAATGAAAATCTTATTTAATTATGAAAACTTAAAAAACCCATTTTATGTTCCTTAACTTGCCACCTCCCCATTTTTTACTTTTTTAAAAAAATTTGTGCAAGGGCATTTTCGTAATCTCATTAATTTCTCTTACATCTTAAACCATTCTTATACTTTTTTTCTTTGCACGTGAAGAGACATCAACTTTTCTCTTTTTCTTTTTAAAATCCACACAATATCCATCTTATCATCTCTAATAAGCATTCTTGTTTTAACTTTTTCTTTTTAATTAAAATGTTTTTTATATTCTAAAAATTTCTGATTCATGGAACGTCATTTTGCCGTTTGATTTTATTTAATCTATTTCTTTTTTAAAATTTTATTTAATTATGTATTTAATCTTTTCATTTTCAAATTTAATAATTCCTCGTGATTTTTTTCTGTTTAAATTTTAAAATCACGTTTTTTTATTGAAATTTTTTTTCATTTTCACTAACTTTTCATTATTATATATTTATTTAAATCATTTTTTTATTATCATTAAATTTATCGTTTCACCCTACACCATCATTTTCTATATTTCAAGTTTGTCTTTGTTTTAAATAATATTACTGTAATATTCTGTAGATTCATCTAATAGTCAGATGCGAAGCATCTGTATCGATTGAAATTAGGGCTATCGATACCGAATTTTCCCGATGACACTGATTTTTCTGATGTGACTTTAAGGAAGCGATGGAAGAATTCGATGTCGCTATAGAGCGAATAGGGAACTAGTCGACTCATTGCCGGCGCCGGAGATTGTATTGATCTTCAGTGTTAGGCAAGATAAGGTGGATTTGGGGGGTATTATACAGAGAAGTGAATATGGGGTAAACGTTTGCAACTTTTTGTTGGGTTTTCATGGTAATTTATCTTTCATTCCTTCTTTTTTTTCACCCTTTCGATTTTGATCTTCAGAATTCACGTGAAGACGTTTGAATCAGTTTAGCAGATCTTGTAAGATTTTCAAAATTTATGATAGGAAGGTAAGGTGTTCAGCATTCAGTTTGGGGTCTTGTATACAGCACAATGTTAGTTACATATGTAACTAACAAAAAGTTACATATGTAACACGAGGCGAATTGTCAAGCAGAAGCTTCGTAAATAGCAAAACTGAGTTACAGTCTCCGTCAATAGAAGAGAGGCGAAAGTAAATGGGTTAAGAGTTGGAAAAATGCTGATGGTGGTTCACGAATATATTAAAAAACGAGAATTGGATATTAGTTTTTTTGTTATGTTAATTGAATTTTTATCACATAATAACACGTGCCTTGGTTTGAACCTTTTTAACAATGTTGTTTCTTTTTTTTACAAAAATAAATTGGGTTCATTTTTTGTATCATGATTTTTATGAGGGAATTGATGATTTAATTTGTTATCACATATGTTACTTTTTGATAGATATATAACATCTGCTAGCTACATACTTAACATTCCTACATACGTAACATTTTTGTTAGTTATATAATGTAAATTATCTAACATTCAAGCAATTAACAATTATTGATGTAACACGATCAAGGACCTCAGTTTAGGTTATGAAGATGTAAAATTCTCAAAAATAGCATGTACCTCTGTTATGGGTTTTTATTGTGTTGTTTTTTTTACCAAAATATAGTGTGTGTTATTTATTGTACTATGATTTATGAACGATTTTGATTATGTAAAAGGAGAACTTAATATATGTTTTTTTTGTGTTAGATGATTTTTTTTCACATAAAAACATGTACCAACGCATGTGGAATAATTTTATATTTTATTATGTTACATATGTGTAACAAGCTAGTTACATATGTGTAACAACCGTTGACCATTTGGTGCAATGGTAGCCCCAAGACTTCCCATAGTGAAGGTTTTGGGTTTGAATCCTAACAACAGCAAAAAAGGAGTCTGTGGCCAGGTCAGAGGGTTTACCAAGTTGAGGGGTTCCTCCTGTGGTGGGCTGCCCTAGATGTTCTAGGTGTTGCCCCGGGAAAACCCAATTATCCTAGAATATCTAGGTGTTGTCGTTCAAAAAAAATAACATATGTGTAACATTATAATGTTACATACGTAACTATCAAAATGCACCACATCACCAAAAACATATAAAGTTAAAGCAGGATGTGTTATAAAATATCAAATTACTCGTATATAAATACCATGTCACAAATTAGTTCGAGCGATCCTATAAATAAAAAAAAGAAAAAGAAATAAACATTCCATATTGCCAATTTCTTTTGAAAGTAAATTAACATCATCTTAAGATTTAATGTAAGAAACCAAAACTAGAATAAACATTCCATATTGTCAATTTCTTTCGAAAGTAAATTAATATCATCTTAAGATTTAATGTAAGAAACCAAAACTAAAATTATGTAGCATTGTTTTCATATTGTATGTAACAATACATGTAATATAAAAAAACCATCGTTTTCAATAAATAAATAAAAACTCTTGTTACATATTGACAAATTATGTAGGATTGTTCTCATATTGTATGTAACATTTGTTAGCTACATATGTAACATTTTTGCTTGTTAAATATTATAGGTAGAATTACATATATCCCCCTTTTTTAACCCTAATTACATATATATCCAACCCAAAACTTAAATTACATATATCTCCCTCTTTTATAAAATTAGTCTTTTAACCTTACAAGAAATACGACTATTCTTATTCTATTGATCCCAACCATAACCTTCTAATTCCCGCTTCCGATCGATTCCAATATCCATGGTCGCTTCTGATCGATTCCATCATACAGTTTGGTATATTTGTAATTATGAAGGGGATATACGTAAATAAAATTTTGAGTTGGGTATATATGTAATTAATGAAGTTTTTAGGGGGATATATGTAATTGCCCCAATATTATAATGTTCAAGCAATAAACAGTTACTGATTACATATATGTAACACGACCTTAGTTTAGCGTCTTAATATGTAACATTTGTGTTACATGTTTAATTTTTTATTAGCTAGTTTGTTCTTACCTTATTACGTATCCAACATAAATATATTTGTTATTTCTAATTGTCAACCATCTTACCAAACTTAGCAAAATGATTTTTTAAACCATGTACACATACCGTGAGGATTGTTAAGGGGCCAGCAAAGAACCTAAAACATAAATTTACATATATTCAAGTGACATACCGTAACATAATTTTACATATATTCAAGTAAACATAATAGTAATGACGGACGTATATGATTGACTATCCTTTCATCTTGTTATTTTATCTTTTGGTTCCGGGTTAAGAGTTGGAAAAACGTGTTAAGAGTTATAAAAAAGCAAACGACGGTTCATGAAGATAGTCAAAAGAAGAACTGAATATATGTTTTTTTGTTATGTTAGATGATTTTTTTTCACATAAAAACATGTACCAACGCATGTGAAATATTTGAATTTTATTATGTTACAGATGTGTAACAAGCTAGTTACATATGTGAAACATTGTAATGTTACATACGTAACCATCAAAAGGCACCACATCACCAAAAACATATATAGTCAAAGCAGGACATACTATAAAATATCAAATTACTCGTATATAAATACCATGTCACAAACTAGTTCCAACGATCCTAGAAATAAAAAAGAAAAAGAAATAAACATTACATATTGCCGATCTCTTTCAAAAGTAAATTAACATAATCTTGAGATTTAATGAAAGAAACCAAAAATAGAATAAATATTCCGTATTGCCCCTTTCTTTCTCAAATAAACCACACCACCAACTTAGAGTCATCCTTTTAGATTCATCAGATTGAAAAAAGAAAAAACTTGCATGAGTAAGATATCACAAGCTTTAGGTAGTAAATATGCAATTAGGTAGAAGTAGTTGCTTATGTAAAATAAAGGTTACATATGTAGGCCTGTGACGGCAAACGAGGACGATGGAGTAGACGGCGTCGATGGGGGAAGAAATTCTTAGTTCTTTTTGAGTTAAAATATGAAGTTAGAAAACCCTACTAAAATTAAAGAAAGCTAGCATTATTTTCACTCAACTCGAAAACCCACAAAACTAAAGTCAAATTATGAAAACCTATCAAAGAAAGTGACAAAGTTCATGTAAATAGATTGAAGTTTCAAGATTAAAAAGAAAGAGCACCCATGAAAGAGAACTAGTTGAAATTTCAAATTTAAAAAGAAAGAACATCTATGATAAAACCTTTAAATTACTTGTGATACCTAAACTCAACACTAAATCACATTAAACCTAACCTTTTTGTTGTTGGAATTCGTCGCAATCTTCTTCTTCAAGGTTTCGTCGGAATCGTCTTCTTCCCTAAAGTGAAATGGCCAACAATTACGAAATTTTGAGATGAGAAATAATTGGATTTTCATATAAGAAATGAAGGAATTTCTTTAAACTCGTATGAGTTTCAAATTTTGGAAATGAAGGGATTTTTTAATAAGTAAAATGTATGGGAGAGAAGATGATGCTATGTTTGATTTGACACATCAATGATGAAAGCTTACTCTTCTCAAAGTAAAAGGACAACATGCATATTTTACCATCTTGCCCTTTTTGTACTTTTCATAATTAATTTAATTTAAAATCAAATTCATTATTCCAACTTTTAATCTTAACCATCCATTGCTTTCAATCTAAGGCTATTAAAGAGTTTTTAAGGTTTGCATAACTAACATGGGTTTTCATTATATCCTTACCCTATATATATATATCGATCTTATAGGGTTGGAGTTGAGTCGTTGCCCATAGATGTGAGTCTGAGCCTCGAGTTGATTGCAAACAGAAGAATGAAAAACAATTTAGTTTGGAGATGGAGAGAAAGTGTGATGGTAAAGTTAAGAGAAAATTCAATAACTAGAAAGAGATGGAGAGAAAGTACATATGGGGAATGGGAAAAAAAGGTGAAGAGAAAATCTCAAGACATGTGATTATAAATGTTTTATTGCTATCTTACAAAAAAAGTACACATGGAAAATGAGAAAAAAGTGAGATACCAAAAAACAAATTATGTGTAAAAAGATGATATGGAACAATGATGATCATGTGTGGTTTTCATAGTTTTCTTAACCTATGTGAGTTTTCATTATATATATATATAGGGGACGGTTCCACTAATAAGTGGTTTTTCGCTAAAATATCCTAAGAAGTGGGTCAAACGAACTCCGATTGAGCTCATTCCAGCGGCATTGGAACCGTCTCATCGAACCCTAACCCGGACCCAAAAACCTAAACCTCTCTCCACCCGCACCCCCAAAAACCTAAACCCCCCTTCCAACTCCACCCCGAAAAAACCTAAAATCACCACCCCCAAAAACCTAAACCCCCCACCCACCCCCCCCCAAAAAACCTAAACCTCCCACCCCCACCCCCCACCCAAAAAAAAAACTAAACCATAAAATCTAAACCCTAAAAGCTAAACCCTAAGGCTAAACCATAAGGCTAAAACCTTAAAATTCAAACATAAAATCTAAACCTTAAAAGCTAAGATGGTAGAATTCGACGAGACGGTTCCAACGCCGCTGAAATTAGATCAATCGGAGTTCGTTTAATATCATTTTTTAAGGTTTTTGTCATTTCTTAGATTTATTTGTAAAAAACTAGTTATTATTTGAACCTCCCCATATATATATATATATATATATATATATATATATATATATATATATATATATATATATATGTATATATATATATATATATGTATATGCATAATTATATTTAACATTTATATCACAAGTTCATATGATTGTAATCAAAACAAGAAGTAAATTAATAATGTGTGGCTATGTGTGCACTAACACGTGTGTGCGTATATGCACGCCCCTATATGTATGTGTGTACATATATACTTAATAACTCTTATAAATAAAAAAGATGAGTTATATGCAATTTGCACCCCTAAAGTTTGGTAAAAAATCAGGTTTCGTCCAATTTCCAAACATTTAACACATTGGGTCACTCACACTTTCTTTTAAAACATTTCGTCCGTAAAAGTAACAGCTGTTAACTTTTTTTGTTAACTCATACCCATGTGCCCCTCACGTGAGCGACATTTTCATCCTTTCTATGGCGGGGATGGTCAATGGCTGGGCGGGGTGGCGCAGCGGCAACGACATTGATGGCATGGTGGCCGGTTGTGTTGACAACAGTGGCAAGGGTGATCAGAGGAGAGGCGATCGTGGTAGCCTGGGAGGGAGTTGGTGGATGTGACCACTGTGAATGGTCGAGGATTCCAATTCCTTTTGTTGAAATCCTCCACAATTTAGAAGGAATTGGACATCATTTACTTTAAGGAATTTAAAGGGTTTAATTCCAATTTGTTTATCAACCAAATACACCAAGGATGGACTACAAACCAAAATATTAAAAAATAGAATTCAGATTCCAATTTCATTAAATTATGCGAACCAAACCCGTAGGATGCATGATCAGTTCATAAATTAAAAATGTTATCTAAAAGAACAAGGAATATTGCTTTGATTTTGATTTTGATTTTGATTTTGATTTTGATTTTGGGCTCTAGAAAACACTAACCCAAAAACCAGTTTTTAATTGATCCAAATTTCACACGTCATTACACATTTACACCTACTTGAGTAGAGGTGCACAAAAGAACCGGAACCGATCCGATGGATTATCCGAAACTGGATCCGGCTAGAACCGGTTTTTTTAGAACCGGTCCGGATATTTTGAGAACCGCCGGTTCCGGGACCGGTTCTGGGTTTTTTGACGGACCGGATAAAAATCGGATATTTTGGAACCGGTTTTTTTCGGACATTTTGGAACCGGTTCCGAACCGGTTCTAGCCGTTGGAGTTAAAAAAAACGGCTATATAGCCGTTTTATGCCCGTTTTTTTTGTTTTTTTTTTGTTTTTAAGGATTGAAATTTAGTATAAATAGGTATTGGGTGTATGGGTTAGTTCACCACAACATTCTAGCTCTCAAAACTTAAAAACGCTCTCAAAACGCAAAAAAACGTTCACTTTAAGCAAAAAAAAAACGCTCTCATGGCTTCCGCTTCCGCAAGCACTCAAAATTCGGTTGGTGGTTCTACTAGCGATGTTACGGTTGTGTCAATACTTCCTTGCTCCCGAAACCAAGAAATATGGGCTTATTTCGATTTATGCGAAATGTCGAACGGTTCGCAAAAGGCTCATTGCAAACGTTGTGGTAGACTTTTTGGTGCGGCGGGAAATAGCAGTTTGAGGAAACATATTGCTAGTCACGCAAGACACACTTAAGAAGATGAAGATCAAACTCAAATTGGTAGGGATGAAGGAGTTGGCAATACAATGTCGAGAGGGTTCGTGAGAGAATGACACATTTCGTCATTCAAGAAGGCTTGCCTTTTGATCATTTTGATAATCCGCGCTTGACGAGGATGATACAAGAGACGCTTCAACCGAGTTACACAAATGTAAGTCGTTCTACTTTGAGAAGAGATTGTTTAAAAATGTGGAAAAGAGCTAAAAAAGAATTAATTTTAGGTTTTGAAAATTTAAATTCCGGCATTAACTTAACAACGGACGTTTGGTCCGCTCCACATGGTTTACCCGAATCGTACCTTTGCGTTACCGCACATTGGGTTCAACCGGAGTCGTGGCAAATGATGAAGCGTACGATTGCGTTTGATTATTTTGGATATCCACATACTGGTGAAAACTTATTTTATATTTTAGACTCGGTAATTCAAACTTATAAAATTCAACCAAAAATATTTTCAATATCTTTTGATAACGCTTCAAATAACACAAACGCGGTCGAAAAATTAAAAATAAAATATGAACCGCCTTGTAACGGTGCTTTTTTTCATAGCCGATGTGTTGCACACATCGTTAACTTGGTTGTGCAAGACGGTCTAAACGTCCAAGAAATAACAGACGTAAAAGAAAATTTTAAAGTGATGTTACGTGAAGTTTTTAGCACAAGCAAAAAAAGATATATAAACTATAGAAACTTGTGCCAACAAACGGATTCCATCTTTTTAGGTCCGAATTGGGACGTACCTACTAGATGGAACTCGACTTGGAAAATGTTTGAATCGGCCTTAAGGTAAAGAATTACTTTAAAACATTTCCATGATGAACTTGTACAAAAGAAACGTTGTTTACAAAAATTTGATAATATAAGTTGGGATATGATCGAGAAACTAACTAATTTGCTTAAGGATTTTAAAAATGCAACTACATGTTTATCAGGAGTTTATTATCCTACGTCTTCGCTAATACTTCAACAATTATACTTAATATGTAATAAATTAAAAGAGTTTGAATATCACGGCCCTATTTTTTAAAAAATGGTAAAACCTATGAAAGCTAAATTTAAAAAATATTTTTCAGAAATGCCGGCCGTTGTTACATGTTCGGCCGCCTTAAACCCAACGATTAATGTAACCGGTGTTGAAACATTAATTGGATCAATATCGGATGATTTAAATATGTTCGAGGAAGACCCAAATTTTGAATCAAATGCAATAAGAGATTTCAATTCGGCTTTTAATAATATGTTTGATTATGATTTACGCAAATATGGTGGAAGTGGTGATCCATCAAACATACGTGAATCAATGGGTTCGGGTTCAACTTCTAGTAGTTCAAGGAACCCGATGCTAAATTTATTTAACACTTTAAGAAACGAAAATACTAAACGAGCTCGTGGAACCACACCAAGTAGCGAGCTTGGGAGATATCAAGCAACCGACTTTATTTCTACTCTAAGATCCGAAGAGTTTGAAAACTTTGATATCTTGAGTTGGTGGCAAGGAAGGGAATCCCAATATCCCGTTCTAGCCGCAATGGCCCGTGACCTACTAACCGTCCAAGCTTCCAGGGTAGCTTCTGAATCCGCTTTTTCTCTTAGTGGCAGGGTTTTATCTATTCGAAGAACGAGGCTTACACCGGAATCTATGGAGATGTGTATTTGCTTGAAGGACCATTTGGATGCCGCCGAACGTGTACAACATGTTGCAAAACTAGAAGGCGAGTTTGACGTTGAACAAGAAATACATGAATTCGAAGTAGAACATGGGGCGGCGACTCCACTTTTGGACGAAGAACAAGCTTACGATGAAGCCCAACGTATCTCAAGTGAAGAATAATGAAAACCGATGTTACAAAGACTACGACGAAGAATATTGAAAACATAATAAATAATTAATGCTTTGTGATTCAATTATGTTTTTTGTATATTTTTGTACGAACTATTGTTAAATAACTTAAAAAAATCTACAAAATAAATAAAACATGTATTTTATAGTGTATCTTTATTAATTTTTAAATTTTTTTTTTCCGGAACCGGTGGAACCGGTTTTTTTTATCCGGTCCGGTTCTAAATATCCGATCCGGTCCCAATAGGTTCCAAGTCTCCACACCCGGAACCGGATCCGATCCGAAACCGGTTCTAATGGATCCGGTTCTTGACCAACGTTGACGGAACCGGTCCAGATAAAAAAAAAAACCGGTTTGTGCACCTCTATACTTGAGTATGACCAGATGAGGTGCACCCACAAGATTCTTTTTTGGGTTAAGAGCTTTAAATAAATGATGTGAACTTCATCCTGCCGTTGCTTTTTATCAATGTTTTCAGAACCGGACCGGACGTCGAACCGGTCTCCTTACCGGTCCACTGACCGGTCGGACCGGATTTAAGAAACGGACGACGTCATAAATATTATAAAAATATATCAGTCTAAATAGCTTTTAATCCTTTCAAAAACCACCAACAAGTCAATTCCAATAATTTTAAACTAACAATTACCTACGAAATAAGAAGCCAAAAGACTTAAAAAAGATTAAAAAAAAAAATAGTCAAGCGGTTCAACCGGTCCGACCACCCGGTTTCCGGTCCGACCGCCGGTTCAACCGGTCCGATCACCGGTTCGCTGCAGAAACGGTTCAACACATGTAACCGGACCGGTTAGACCACCGGTTCCCGGTCCGACCGGCCGGTCCGGTCCGGGTTTCAAAACATTGCTTTTTATCCTAGTTTAAAAAATATTACAGACATACTATATGCACATCCCTTGATGATTATGTACATATGCTTCATCTACAGAGACTATTTACCACTAGATTTACCACATTTGGAAAACATCATCGTTCGAAAACCCAGTCAACTAACGACTTTATTATTCAGTTTCCTAATGTGTGTTCATCGTTGTTGGTGAAATGTGATTGTAATCCAATCCAACATTGGTAATAATCATGATCCACAGATGGAGATTCGAGAGCCCATGGGCAGATTCGTGGCATTAGACATGATTCGAACATGAAAGCCATAGTGTCTTTTATTCTGTGCGGCCCAGCATCATTGCCGCCGGCAATTGTAGCCTGTTGATAAGCAATCAGAGCATTACACGTGGAAGCATGTGAAACGATATATTTCCACACATTTTAGAAACTTTAAAGGCCCGTTTGGTTCACAAACTTTAAGAGACAGTGAACTCCACATTTCGATTTCAATTCCAATTCTTTCAAATTTCAAGTCGTTTAATAGATTCCAATTCCTTAAAAAAGAAAAAAATATGTGAACCAAAAGTCCCCCAAGTATTCAATGCAAGATCATTGTGCATTTGTGTTTCTCGACACAAATTTTGTACCATTGTTTTGTTCTTATAATTTTAATTTGCATATGAAATTCCTTGAAGATCAACCACTTTATGCAATGAATGATTATTTACGTAGCATCCAGCCTCTCGTACAAACAATATTGTCCATTTTGTCTACTAGAGCTCACGTATTTGCTTTTGGCTGCCCGAGTGAAAAGTTCCTGGGGGTCACCCATCCTTGGATTACTCCTACCCGAGCACGCTTAACTGTAGAGTTCTCCTCTCATCTACAACTAATGTACCCAAAACGCGTTGTTGGTATTTGAGACAGTGCATTCCTTATGAACCCAGCATCTCTCCCGTCCACGGCCGATGTGAGATTTGCCTAGGTTATTACAATTATGTGATGATGAACATTCCCTCGTAGGTTTTCGTGTCAGGACCATGAGGAGCCATGCAACTGTGAAGGCTTGCACCACCAGGGAGAAACCCATCAGCTTTTGCCTGAAAACATATTTCTTTAGTTACTGTCTTACAACATTAAAAAGATCACAAAAATCTCCCTTTTTTCTTTAATTTTTATGGATCCAACCGGAACACTTTTTGTGCAATATCTAGTTTCCTATAAATAGTTACAAAATTATATCATTGAAAAAATAATCCAATACTTTTAATACATACATTAAAATACACATATGGGACTTCATAAATTAGAATACTACCTCATATCCACCATGAATAAGACCCATAAATTCACTCATGCAATTGCAGTGGTAATAAGGTGGTCTAAACGTATGTTCAGCGACCAACCATCGTGGAGGGAATATGACAAAATCAAGTTATGCAACACCAGGTTTAACAGTCGGTGCGGTCAGAACTGCATTAGGATAGCAAAAACATTAAAACTGAGACGGGTTTAGATTATTTATAATTTCCCCTATTTTATTGAAGTTTCTAAAAGATAATAACCACAGATTCTACTCACCAGTGTTAATTGATGGATCGCCATGGTCAACCAAAACTGTATTGTAAGGGCAGAACTTGCTTAGATCATACTGCAAACAATTAACATGACACCATTTGGTTAAAACGACAAACCCTAATGTAATCTAGATGGAAAGAAATACTTTACAACACTTGCAAGTACAAAAACTGTTCTACACATTAACATGGTAAACCAAGACTATAATTAATATTGCATTTATTTGTTCACTAGTCCTCGTTACGAATTAAGCTAAAGTGAAACATGTTCATCCTTGAGGGCGGGCCTTGGAGCAACTTGTAAGGCTGTTGCTTTGTGACCTTGAGGTCATGGGTTCAAGTCGTGGGACATAGCCTCCTGCACAGAGTGTAGGGTAAGGTTGTGTACATCAAATCGCGTAGCGATCCGGCCCCTCCCCGGCCCCTGCGCAAATGCGGGAGCTAAGTCAAGCACCGGGTACGCACTTTTTGAAACATATTCATTCACTTATGTACATTAATTTGTTTGTTTACACTTTAATGTAGTAGTTTCAATGTAGTCCATTGAATCCTTCAATCAAATTACACGGCAACACCAATGAGATATAATTCAATTTTCTCACTTTATTACTTAGATTGTTGATGCACATGCATACCTTGTAGGGGACATAGTTTCCATGCCAAGCAAGCAACCACGTTGAATGGCGAGAAATCTTGTTTAGCAGTAAAAAGTTCGCCCCCAAATTTTTGTATGATTGTGTAACCTGGGCGAGCTTCCCGCTCAAATGAAGCTGTGGGAACAAGGAAATCCCGTTCAGAAGCAAGACCATTCGCACCTAATTGCAAGACAAATTTATAAACCACATAAATAACTTGGTTAAATACTTAAGCGGAAACACAAATATTAGCATTATTGCTAAAAAGTATAAGATTAGTAGTAGCACCTATTGGCCCAAGATCAGGCAGTTGGAAATGAGTACCGAAAACCTCAGCAACATAACCACGTGACGGTCCATCAGGTAAAGCTATAGAAAAACGGAACCCTTGTGGGAGGATTACTACTTCACCAGGAGACACTTGTAATTTTCCACACTCAGTAGTGATCCACAGCCCTGTTGTCACAGATATAATAAATATCATGAAGGGAAGAAAGATGTGAAAATGTGGCAAATTATAATGTATTTGACACAAACGTAACATGTTTTAAACAAAAACTGGTTCTGAAAACTTTAAGAGGTCTGAAGAGAGGATAAATGTAAATAGAAAATTAAGCAAGGCATTACTTACTTCCCATCTGAGGAACAATCAAGAAATCGCCATCCGCGTTGCAGAAAGCACAGTTATCCATCGATATGTTTGGAGTGTACCTACATGATCATGAAATCACATTAAAATTAATTATGCCTCAGCTGAAGCCTTAACAAAACAAGGATCTTCTTATTTATTCCCAAAGAACTCCATAGCATTCATGCTACTCCTAGTTTATGCTGGTGCAAAGAACAAGTTGTCACAATTTATCTTGATTTTTCGACAGGTTTTTCTCTTGTATACATTCCCATAAAAGCATTCTCAGTGAGCATTTGCAAATTTTGAACCAACTGGTTATGTTGGCAAGATCGATTTATCATGTACAACTTCTAGTGGAGGCTTAGTGTTGTAAAATTCGGGATTAATCGGCTAGTACCTAATCGGACCATTAATCAGTCAAAGGTCAAAATCGGTAAAAATTCGGATAAAATCAGTCAAAATCGGTCAACATTGGTCAAAATCTTTGAAGTATTTGAAAAATTATACTTATTAATCCAATCCGATTAATAAGTTTGAAAAATTACATATAAAATTCCAATCCGATTAATCCATAGTCGGTACCCCACCACCCAACTAGCGCCTAGCGATTTTTAGAACACCGTGGAGGCTTTATGTTAAAGAATTTTAAACATGAAAGTTCTATCAAGTATCTACAAGGCATAGATGTTTAGTTTATAGAGTACTATACTTGAATAAAAAATATGAAAGCAAGCAAGTAAAATTGAAATATGTGTTACATGTGAATGGCGAAACCATGTCTAAGGAACGAACCGCCAGCTCCACAAACAGACTATAGCCCATCAACAAAGTCTGTCGGTTCAACTGGGATATCAACAGGTTTCCATCTAATTTGAGTGGGGTTAATAGCACTGTTAACCTGACTGAATTCACTCACCAGTTTGCCATATTTGGGTACTCTTGGTTTAAACGGTTCATGAGTGACCGAAGGCTTGATCCGAAACAGCCAACTGTTACAAACAAAAACCAACTCATAAACATCTCAATAAATATGTAAAGTGCATGCTCTTGATCTAAACACAAATTTAAATGGAGCAAAGTACAGTGAGATGCAAAACTACCAATATTATATGATCTCATCATATCTTTTCAGTTTAAATTAGGGGTGTAGACGAGACGAGTCGAGCCCGAGCTCTTGGCTCGTTTAACTTACATAGAGCTCAAGCTTGAGCTCGGCTCAGCTCGTTTATCATTTATTAATTTATATATATTTATAATTATTTTATATATTAGTATTATAACTTTTATATATAACATAACTAGGTTAGAGACCTCGTGTATTACACGGGTTGAATAAATGCAATGTTATATATACTTAGAAATAAAGATTTACATATTACATATTTAGGATTAGGTTATGGTAAAAAGGGTTTTAAAAATAAGAAGTGTAAGAAGGATTCTGGGTTTGACATGTGTCCTTTTATTGTTTTTAAAGGGGGAGCATAATGGTCATTGTGTAATATGTCAAGTCATTGTGTAATGTCAGGTCTGGTCATTTTATCAAATATTTTTCATCATTGTGTTATATGTATTAATCATTGTGTTTTACGTTTTAAATAATTTCGTGTTATTTTTGTCACTATTTTTTTATGTATTATATATAAAATAGTGATGGAAAATATTTGACACAATGACCAGACCTGACATTACACAATAACCAGACCTGACATTACACAATGACCTGACATATTTGAGCGAATTACACAATAATGAGCAAATTACACAATGAGCTGGAAAACGTAAAACACAATGATAAACACATATAACACAATGATGAAAAATATTTGATAAAATGAGAAAATTACACAATGAGTTGGAAAACGTAAAACACAATGATGAATACATATAACACAATGATATAAAATATTTGACAAAATGAGCATATTACACAATGAGCAAATTACCCAATAATGACGTTTTTGTATATAACGACACTACTCGTTTTTGTAATTTTTCGTTTTTTGTATATAACGACACTATACTCGTTTTAAAGATAAAAAATGTTCGTTTTCGTTATTGTGTTTTCCGTTTTAGATAATTTCGTGTTATTTTTTACATTACACAATAACCAGACCTGACATTATTGTGTAATTTGCTCATTTTGTCACATAATTTTCATCATTGTGTTATATGTATTCATCATTGTGTTTTACTTTTTCCAGCTCATTGTGTAATTTGCTCATTTTGTCAAATATTTTTCATCATTGTTTATATGTATTCATCATTATGTTTTAAGTTTTTCAGCTCATTGTGTAATTTGCTCATTTTGTCAAATATTTTTCATCATTGTGTTATATGTATTCATCATTGTGTTTTACGTTTTTCAGCTCATTGTGTAATTTGCTCATTTTGTCAAATATTTTTCATCATTGTGTTATGTATTACACAATAACCAGACCTGACATTACACAATAACGAGCAAATTACACAATGAGCTGGAAAACGAAACTTTTTTTCGTTTTTCTATATAACGAGACTATACTCGTTTTAAAGATAAAAACGCTTGTTTTTATGGTGTAATTTTAAAAAAAAATAATGTCGTATGTAAAAATTATGAACGTTTAAAAAAAAGGGGGGAACTTGATAAAAAGTCAACAAAAATGGCCATGACTAAAATACCCTTTTAACAACTTTTTCTTCTACAATTTGATCTCAACCATTAAATTCTTTCTACAATTTGAGCTAATGGCCCTAAATCCTTCTCACCCTTCTTATTTTAAAAACCCTTCTTATTTTAAAAACCCTTTTTATTTGAACCTAACCCTACATATTTATGACATATTACATAGTTTTTTAATAAAAATTCTAAACGTTATATAGTTATTTTTTAAAAATGTTTTATAAAATGAATGAAAGAAATGCTCAATTAATAAAAATGTTTTATGAACAAACCTATTTTTTTTAAATAAAATACGTTTTGTAAAAAAATTATAGAAATCATTATTATTTAATAAAAGAGAGACGGGAAACAAAAAATTATAAAAAAATTAAAAAAATTTGTATAATTAATAGGAGAGAGAGGCGAGAAAAAAAGGTTGAGGATGCATAGGAAAATGACAAGTGTCCTACCAAAACTTTTATTTATTAAAGAGTATATATTAATATTTTCTTTAAAAATATATTATTATTAAAAGATAGATGTGTATTTAATAAGAGAGAGACGAGAAAAAAATGATGAGAATAAATATGAAGGTGACAAGTGGCATGAAAAACCTTTTATTTATTATATAGTATAGATATAGATATATATTATTTAGTTATTTTTATGATAATCTTATATATACTAATTACTATTATACAAATATATATTTAATACACTTTAAAAAAATTATATAAATAATATGCTCGTTTAGGATCTAGGCTCGATAGGTGAATCGTTTATTAAGAAGCTTATTTTAGGTTCAAACCCGGGCTCGGGCAGGTTTAAGCCCACCTAGATTCGAGGTTTTAGCGAGCCGATCTCGATTGGCCCCCTAGCCTGACCGGCTAGATTAAGAAACCCTAAGCACTGCTTATTTCAGAAATTGAAGTGTATATGAAATGAATCTGATAAATCGAAATCCTTATCAATAAACAACAATCTATCAACTATCATCGTGATCGCCCAGTCCAATTTGCAGAAACAGCATCTTCATGTTCAACTACGAATTATACTATCGGCAATAATAATTGTACCTTCGCTGATTGAGGTTGCGAGGTGCGGTGAAGGAGGTTCCGGAGATCTGTTCGGCGTAGAGACCGAGGGGGCAAATAAGTGGACTGTTTTGACCCTGTGGGAGAGCTCCGGCTATGGCCTCTGACGAGAAGTGGTTTCCGAAGCCGGACTGGTAGTCGGAATCTTCATGAGGGAAATCGGAAGATTTGGGAGGCATCAAGAATCATGTGAGTAGTTGAAACAACGGTTCAGTCTATTGAAATGTGTGACGTCGGGAAACAAATGATGATATAGACTGACGTGTATAGTCTGTCATCTTTGAGATTGAGTCTTGATTATATTTCAGAAAACTTTTATGATTTTAGTTTAAATATTACCGATATAAATAAGTGAGAAAAAAACTCGAAGCATGCTAACTAGTCCACATCAGCCGGCTAAGTAGTGTAATTACACCTTCGGCGCCGGCTAAGCCAAGTCGGGGAACCCATCTCGAACCAAGCTGGCTGAACCATGTAAAAAAAAAGTTCGTCGGCTAAGCCTCCTTGAAAATGGGCTTTAGCCGCCTTGAAAATAAGCACATCCACGTGTCAAATCCTGGTTGGTTGAAATTCTAAAAAAAACTGATTTGGCGCTGAAATCCAAGCCGATTAAACTAGCCTCCTTCAGCCGGCTAATTGCCTAAATGACCATGCCCAAAAGTCTGAAAATCCTAGTCCATTTTTGTAACTTTGACCAGTCAAATGTCCATTTTAATAATTTTCCCTATAAAAAATCATGATAAACATAAATCCTAACTATATTTATCTTATTTATTTTTATAATGTATATCTCTTAATTATACATTATTATTATATTTCGGGTTATATAAATACAAATTCCCTCACCACAATCGGTGGCCCTGCCTCCCAAAAATCATTGGTAAAATCCTGCCTCTTAGGCTTCAAAAGGTTATTAACAGCATTGTCAGAGGTCTCAGGTTCAATCCTAAACAATTGAGTAGTTTAGGATTATTGGTGTAAAAGTAGAGTAAGAGTAACGTTTGCCGTTAAAAAAAAACAACATTGTCGGGTACGAACAATCCCATAATGTAATTAATGAAACCTATTCTTGGGCTAAAAAGACCAAACGTAAAATTTATTTTTTCAAAGCTGATTTTGCTAAAGCTTTTGACACTATAAATATCTTGATACTATTATGGAATAAATGGGATTATGGAGAAAGTGGATTGGGGGTTATCTAAAATCCGGAAGGACTTCACTTCTAGTTAATGGCTCTCTGACTCTAGAGTTCCACAAGGAGATCCATTCCCCTTTTCTCTTTGTTATTGCAATATCCATTATCCCCTCTTCTCTTTGTTATTGCAATGGAGGGACTAAATGCAATTACGCACTCGGCAATTTCGTCAAACTTTTTTAAGGGCGTGCAATTACCTAAGGATGGTCCCATTCTCTCCCATATTATGTACGCGAATGATGTACAGTTTCTGGGGGAAGGGGATACGTCTAATCTCATTATTCTCAAACACATACTTCGTTGTTTAAATATTGTGTCTGGTCTCTCTATAAACTTCCATAAAAGTCATTTGTTTGGAATTGGCTTTCCCCAGCAGAGGTTTCTGCGGGTGCAGCAGTGTAAGACCCCAAACCGGGCACCCTACAGTTGGTTCTTACCACTGGGTATTCTCTTTAAAATTACTTGTTTTATTACTCAAACATACATCGAAAGTCTTTCTAAAATATTATTACTCTTTAAAGTCAGTATTGTTGTTAACTTTACCTCACGAATGCCTACACACCGATCCGAGTACCACCTCTCCCAAGCCAAGATACGTCGACCACGAAACTCACTAACAAAACAATCTAACGTACACACAAAGTCAGCTACGCTGAGTGAGTTCTAATAGTTTAATTTAAATAAATACCATTGCTCATCACTAATATCAGTTATCTCCTCTTAGGACATCCCGGTCCTTATAAAATAATTTCATCATTTATTGACATATAGATAACCCCTAATATCTTACCATATCCCATAAAAGTTCACCACCCAAGACTCTTCCGAATTATTTTAACCCAGTAAGTCTCACCGACATGGATCGAGCTCACCAGACTAATAACTCGTATTCTACTTCACATTTTAACCCGAAACCTGGCTAACACAACCAACTTCTATATATCGACTTAACCAGCCTTTACCAAGACTCTCACAATTCAACTGACACAACAATTATAATCACAACGTCATCATCCCAACACAACGGTCAATTTATCGCTACACACCACATCACTACCATCTCATGCACAATCAATATAACTCATCACTTGCATGCAATTTAAACACACATAAAAGCACACAAAGACATACTTCGTCACATGCACCCTCGTTAGGGCGTTCGACACACCCCGAGCTCATCACTGTCCTGTTGGACATTATTACCTTTGGTGACCTCCCAAAGGACCTCGTCCTCCACAATTCTGTTTGCCATGTCACAAAGACGACGATGCAAACATAAAACAACAACACATAGCACATAATAGCATACTAGCATTTACACAACCTGTTAGCTAAGCATGCACCCCACCCCTATACTCAGGACACCACATTCTACTTAACCTATAAATAACTAACCCATAAGTTGACTGACCCTGACTAACTCGTGACTCGACACACATCAATAATTCTCTTACCCCTTCACACTATCACAAGGACACCACATAGACCCGCCCGCCTCATTATTTAAATGTTTTAGTTAGTAAACACTTCGGGTTAAACCCAAAACACTTAACACGTTTAATATAATAAGCATCTCTTGTAAGTATGTATGATAGCCCCAAAAACAGTAAAACGTTAAGAAGTAGGGGATTAGAAACTCAACGGTTATGCTGAACCCCTATCCTTGCTCTGCAACCCGTCCGTTCACGCTCGAAGCCCGAACCTGTCAAATGTGTTATCACATGATCAGACATATTCTAAACATACGTCGAATAACGTACAAAATATAAATCCCAGCATCGTCTCGTCAGCTCGTCCATCCATCCCACGAAACCCTAGCTCCACGTGCTCACACAAACCGGATCGTCCTCGACCTGTTAGAACCGAATAACCAAACTGGGTCTCATGCATGCACACACACGCGGCCATGCAACCTTGATCCTCGAGCACGCACGTACACGAACCGGTTTTCGTACACGCCATGCAAAGTGCATTCTAACCATGCGTGACGTATGAACTTGCCAGGGCCGTCCCCGAGAAATTAAGTATCCGGCTCGACGTAAGAAAAATGCCCCCATTTTTTATAAAATTTTTTAGATTTTATAAGTTATTTTAAAAAAAAATTTGCCCCTAAATTTATAGATTTTATAAGTTAAAAAAAAAAATTTGCCCGTAAATTTTATAAAATTTTGCAGATTTTATAAATTATTTAAAAAAATATAAATTTTTGCCCTGGAATTTTATAAAATTTTTCAGATTTTATAAGTTATTTAAATTTTTTTTATAATATATATAATTTTTTTTAAATTATGCCCCACTCGTAAACATGCCCCCGCGCAGCGGCCCAACCTGCACCCCTTTCTGAGCCGGCCCTGGAACTTGCATTGATTTCCCACGCACACGCGTATACCATCCATGGAAGACCCGCGTCGAAACCCTTAGTCGGCCATCCACTTGTTTGACACCACCCTCACTGGTTCCCAGTTCATCTAATACGCACCACCGTGCCGTCCCCATGGTCACCATCACGTGCCTCTCCACCCAAGTATCACCGCTGTGTGCCACCACTGGCCAAACCCGCTACCCTCCTTGTCGGTTCCCCCTCTTCATCATTGATCTCCTCCGCTCGTCACGTAGAACAACGTCACCAACACCACCGGTAGCCGCCACGCACTGCCACCGCCAGCCCCGGCCATTGCTAGCTATGCGTCACTCACCTTCTTGCCCCTTCCCTAACCGTCTGTCACCGTCTTTCACCGTCACACGCCTCATCATCCTCCCCGATCACCGTACCCATGACCAAAACCTAATCGGGACCCATGCACAACCGTAATCGGACAAGAAAAGGAAAAAAAGGGAGAGAACGAGTGTTACCTTACGTGTGCGGGAGGTCCCCTAGCCGGACGCCGCCGTCGTACGCCGCCTGGGACCACCACCGTCCTCCTCGCGGCTCATCTCTCTCTTGCTACTACCGTTCACCGTAAGCCTAGGCCGAATGGCCTAGGGTTTGTGCTAAGAGGGTATTTAAACCTCTTGATATTTCGCCTCGGGTCCTTCCTAATTCATTTAACACGCTTCCAACTCGAACCTATGCAATAACGGCTAACCGGGTGCTCTAACTTCGATAATCAGAGGTTTTACATGAAAACCGCGTAGTCCTTACTATTTGAAAGTGGTTCGGTTCACTTATTAACTCGGTTCATTAGTTAACGAATCTTCAGGATGTTACAAGTCTGCCCCCCTCAAGAGGATTGTCCTCGAATCCTTCGACGGCACAAACCAACCAACTCTTCCTTTCTATCCTTACTCGTGCACCCAAACCCTTAGGTGCTACCCGTTCTCTTTCGTATACGTATCATCCTCATAATTACTTTTCAACATGGCCACTAACCTTGGTGTTCAAAGAAGTCTTCTCCATTGCTCGCTTTCAACTTTGTGACTTGTAGGTTTCACCCACACATTCCCTCATTACTCGTTCCCCCAACCATTACTCGAACGACCCTACACCGTCAATTACCTGGTCACTTGTCACCTTTTCCTGCTTTGCTCACAGGCACCTTTGTCGTAATTCCTTATATAGTCTTGATGATCTTGACATTCCGATGGTCATCCCCAAGTAAGGCTCCTTGCCTTTCATGACTAGTGTCACAGCCCACCGAAGGCGGAAACACGGAGGTGAGACGAGAGCGGTGCATCGAACACTTAGGCGCAAGAGAATGCTAATGGGTACACTGCAAATTTCAAAGAACCACTATAAACATACCTAAGAAAGTAAAGTGTCATACAAACCACGAAAACCAAAATACAAATTCAGGTTGTCTACATAAACCAAACATCCCAAATGCATAATACAAAACCAACAACCAAGTCATAATCTAAAAGAAAGTCCCCAAAAGCAATTCACCAAACTAGTCATTTGCTTCAATTCTGTTTACCTGAAAAGCATGTTTCGAAAACGGTCAACTATAAAAATAGTTGGTGAGTACGCATGTTTTACGACTCAATAAAATAAGTAAATGAATTTCAAAATGTAAAAGTAACCATCCCCAGATGATAAAGTACACGTGTTAAGATTTTAGTTACCCTGAGCCACAATCAAAACCGTCAAACTAGTTGTTGCCCCTGTATCCAGGTGTTAAATGCGAACACCTACTATGGCTAATTATGCGCCGAAATGACCCTACAAGTCTGGTTGGCGCGACCAACCGTGGGCGGGGTTGTCGACCCAAATAGTACTATTCATAATTCCCATCGGCTATTCAAGCTAATTGATTGCGTTAAAGTGGGGACTTAATGCATCTAAAAGTAAACCCAGGTAACCCTAATCCCAAGTAACAACATGTAGTGAAATAGCTTTCCCCCGTAAAACAGTAAACATTTAAAAGTGGGGCCGCGAAACTCACCTGAGAGTGAAACGCGAAAAAGTGCGGTAAAACAGTGAAACAACCAACAGTGGTATTCTAACCGAGTCCTACTAATAAGTAGACACAAAATGTATTTAGGAAACCTAATATGTGTGGCTAAGTCAACAAAAGTCAAAAGTGGCCATGCAGTCAACTGCATAGTCAAAACACGTGCACGTGCGTACGAACCGTTAAGAATTGTAAAACCGGCTTTTATATGAATTAATAACCTTAAAATTTTAAGTTTTAGATTTTAATAAATAACATCAGTAGTTAAAAAGTCACATTTGATAAAATCTCATGTCACGGTTCCGTTTGATCAAAAACGCGATTACGCGCGTAAAGTCCGGTTTGAAAATCAAATTCGTCCGAAATAAGGGTTTTAGTGTGATATTAGCACCCAATTTAAAATTCAAATTTTATGTTTTAAATGGGATTATACTTCTGTCCAAAATCCCTTAGAATTTTTATAAAATCAATTTTATATAAAAATTTTCTAAAATTAATAACTTTTTATAAAATTTAAATGGACCATAATTCCAAAACCATACATAGACATAAATTTACTGCTTGAAATTTATACCAATTGATCATATATATAAATAAAAATTTCTGACCAATTTTCATATTTTTTCAATATCCAGATTATTTAATATGAATTTAATATTGTTAAAATTTATAAATTCGGGAAAAATAGTTAAACATATCAAAACTTCACCAAAATTTTACCATATTATTTTTAAGTCATTATAAGATCTCATACGAAGTTTCAAGTCTTGATTTTATCCAGAAGTATACAAATCCTAAATCATCCGTTTAAACTTTATAAATACTAAACGCATACTTAAACAACTCCAATTTTCATGACATTTAGACAGGAATCTTAGTTCATCATATAACAATCACTATCAAATTTTCAGAATTTTTCAATACTCAGAAGTATTTCTTTCCCAATTTCCATGTATTAAACTTGTGTGAATTTTAATAAATAATCTATAAAGAGTTAGATAACCAAATTTTTCAGATCCTCATTTTAAAACATATTCTACTGTATAGAAACAAATTTGGGTGCTAAATCAACCATTTTTAAAAATCCACCAAAAACATGTTTGTTCTTGATCATTTAAGCTAAACTACAAGTTTGATAAAGGATTATACCTTCCAAAATCAATAAATGAGGATGAAATTTGATGCTAAGCTACTGAGTTTTCCTTGATTTATAACCTACAATCACAATGTGGTTCAATTCCAAGATCAAAGACTCAAAAATCAACAAAATGCTCTTTTAATTTAAGAAAATGCAAATATAAACACCCAAGTGTTCATACACTTTGATCATCAAATCTTGCAAGCTTTTCACTAGATAACTCATTGTGGATGATTACAACTAGTTTTCATCCACAAATCCTTGTTAAAATCACAAGAATCAAGCTTAAAACTCATAAAAACAACAAAACTTGAAAATAAAAGTGAGTATGTGTAGTGTGTGTGTTCTTGGTGTTCTTGAGAACACATGCAAGATCAAAAATAGGAAATTTAAAGTGTTAAAACACATGTTTATACCTTCAAATCACTAGAACAAAGCTCATCAACAACAATGATCCAAGGATTCAAGGTTGCAATGGATGATTTGAGCTTGTACTTGAGCTTAGAATTCAAAATGGAAGAGTTTGGGAGTGGTGGTTGTTCTCATGGCTGGAACAAGAAGGGAGAAGGGAAAAAATGGGTGGGGGTTGAGTATTTATAGTGGAAAAGCAAGTCTTGCTTTAAAAGATCATTTTTATTAAAAAATTACCCACTTTTTATAAAAATACACTCCTAAACACTTTAATAAATATTTTTATCTAAACATAAAATTATAGTATCCAAAATAATGAATTTTAGAAATTTTTAAAACATAAAAACTCAAAATTTTTTAAAAAGTTATACCGGATAAACACCGGGTTTTTAACGGAAGAACTACCTGTGATCGTTAGTTCAAATCAAGAAACACAAAAGTTAGCACATAAAATATTATAAAACATTATTCTTAACCAAAATATAAATATAAAATTATTTTCGAGAATTTAATTTTTACCGTTTATTTAACGCGTTCGCAGTATACGCAGTGTATGCACTTAACCGGGTTTTCTAGTTCAGACCTTAGTGTTTGTCTAAGGTAGTATTCCTAGAATTCCTAGAAACACTAAAAATATATAAAATCATAATATTTAAAAATATAACGTATAAAAAGTCGAGAAACGGTATGGACCTGAAAAACCACGGTTGTCACAACTAGGATCATTCGTCGCCCTTCTCGTCTCATAATCTAATCGCCATCCAGCGATGATTCCTCAAAACTCTTGCACCACCACCTTGCTCACAAATGTGTTACATTTGTCCTGCTCAAATGATCTCCAAGAGCTTATGCAACGCTTCACTGATCTTCCCTAAGGTTTCCCCACTACAGTATCTCTTTACCACATCACCTTGCGCGTCTTATAGGTAAACATGCGCCGCTTATCATCAGTGTCTCGACCACCGTCCTCCGATGATTTAAGAATTTGAACACCAAGATCATGATTGTTTTAAAATCTCAACACTATTTCCTCTGATGCTCCGCAGGAACTTGCCCCCTCTAACTTAGTCATATGCGTACTAGCATAGGCATTTCGCTCTCAAGAGCTCATGTGAACTCCTGCACTTGTCCTTTCTTCAATCCACTCTCCTGGGCATTTCTCTATTATTACCACGTGATTACCGACTGCGTCTCATTTATTAAATGCGAAAATGAAGTCAGTCTTATCGCAAGCCTCAGCCACCCCTTGCCACGTTCCGAGAAACGTTCACATTCCTCTTGTATCTCACATTGGCAGAATCCTTCATATGGAACGTATTCCATGGAGGCCCTATCGTCACTTCGTTCACTTCATGCTGAAGCCTTCAGTGTCGTCATATCGATCACATCATATCTATCTCCGATCAAGCGTCCTCGTAACGCTTTCATCCTCAACTTTCACAGCTCCACCCACTGGCCTTGTGCTCCGCGTTCCCGAGATATAAGCATAGGCTTATCCTAAGAGCACTTCACCGATCATCTAGAAAGACGTCAAAACTCCTCGCATCATCTCGATGTATCAATGCTGAGAAAAAAAACCATCAAGAAAAGTACTCCACCCTAGCACACCAACTGCCCGTCCTATGCACGACTAAGCGTGTACTATAAGGACACGTACCAACACAACATAACTACAGAACACACAATGTTCTACATATGTACTAGTAACCCAACCTTCTAACTCGCACACAGTGCACACACAACTAGCTAGACTCGATCAAATCTATGTGTATACAATATAACCTCGTCACTTATAGACACACAAACTTCTAAACTCCAACTCCTATTCATCACAACGGTAGTCCCTGCCACATGTCATCACATACTCACACAGATTTCAAATGGTCGTACCCTATACGGGTCGTACCAATGGTTCAGGACGACACATTACTCAGTCTAGACACCAGACATCACCCTACACATTCATACACATAATATGTATACTCACGATTCCCCACAGGATCTCGTCCTGAACATTCACACAAAGTGCAATACACCCATTGCACTTCAAACATCACCTAGACATTAGCATATAGGTGACACTATCTTAAGGCCGTAGGCACAGACGAATTCAATTTCATGTCAATAAAAGTATACTCACACAAACCAAGCAACCATACTCTAGCATCACAGCAAAGATTTCATTCATCATAAACTCACACTGTTAAACAGGGAATCACATACCACAAAAAATTTAACACTGCACCTACTGTAGTATGCTATCACAAACGCGACTATCATTACTCATGCTTAAACCATCCCACCGTAAAAATTCGATGTCAAAGTCACAATCAAGTAATAGAAAACCAAAAATAAACAGTCTCATAATAAAATCGTCTCAACCACCCCCACTCGAATCATTCTAACCCTCTTATGTCCACTAGCACTTCGTCTAGTCATCAAACAAGTCGAAGTAATCACCCACCTGCTCCTCATCGTCGGACTCCTCTAGCCATCCGTTTCTCAATCCCGAATCATGTCTCGGAAGGTGATGCCTAACTGCAAATGCGTTCCTCCTTCACCAGCCACTTCTCTTGTAGAAGGAGCTACTGAGTCCCCCTCTCATAGCTGCCCTGGTAGCACTGAGGGCATTAGGCGTCGGAAGCGCCAAAATCACCTCCTACGCCGGCAGCTCCTGCTCATCTTCAGCCGCCGGTGGAACCACTGTCAATGGGACAGGTGCTAAGATCCGTGTCCTCCCAATGATAACCGTGCGAACAGCAGCCGCACATCTAGCCCGGCGCTCTGCCAGCCTTCTTGCAAGAGCTCCCCGCCTAATCCACATCGTCCTAATCGTCACAGCCATCAGTACCTGCACAAGATAGAACGTTGGAGTGATTATTATGGGCAACAAATTCAGAATATGAGAGTAATCACAGACTGCCTAATCACGGTGAACAAATGTGATTGGTGGTCCACGTTACTGCTCGGATTCTAAACCTTTCCCATCATATCCACACTAGCTTTCTACCTTTCACACACACCGGATGCACATGCATCCCACACAACCCACATAACGCAACACAATAACTATCAAGTCACCATATCTATCACAGTTACATAACACACATGATTACGCCCGAAATCACTAAGCCATACCAACACACCAAACGATCTCACATAGTGTAACACTACACAATTGATACTCTTAATAGTTAAACTCATTTTAAAAGACGTATGATGTGTCGTGTTTAGTATATAGAAAATATATTATATAATAATATATTCAAGGATATCGGTTTCACGAGATCAGGTTTTAAATTTATAATTAAAATGATAAATACTCAAACTTAAAACACACACAATAGGCAAGTGTACCTATCGCAGCGTAATATAATTTAGGTAAAAACCAAGTATCGAACCAATGGACACGGTGGGGTTCCAATACTCAACTTTTGTTATCGTTTAGCCGGTTTAATTAGTGAGTGGGTTTTGTGTGCTTGTGAAGCAGAAATGTAAATGATGGTAAAGTAAATGACAAAAAAGTAAAAACGTGCGTGATGTGTGTAACAGGAATGTAAATAACAAAATATTAAATAGCAGGAAAGTAATTATCTCGGAAATGATCAGGTCACTAAGAGTATTGCTTTGGGCTTCAAATCCGCTTGGTATATGATAATGTTAAGTTGACTAATCTAGTGGCATGAATACTACAAACATGTGACTCGGGTCACCGCTAGAGCCTCGTCCTGACGACATTTTGTTCACGGATTATATTCTTTAATAATAAAATGGTAGGACTCCCAGCTAGGGACATCGTTACCATCAACTCTTTGGTGTTATCTCCGAGTTGGTTTAGGACATCAAACTTAAGTGCTTAGTTATTATTATTAAAAGAGTGATTATACTTTGTTCACCGGGAGGCGGTGTAACAATAGGATCATGTATAAAGACGTACCGTTCCCAACATAAGTTCACCAATTCTTGGTCTCATAACAAGTTCGTATAAAGACGTACGACCTTATTAATATTAACCAAGCCTTGGCTTATCAAGATCCACTTGTATAAAGACGTACAAACATCAATAGAAGTTTGATTAAAAAAGTTTTACGGTCTTACGCTTTAAAATCAAGAACACTCACATGTGTAAAGACAAGTTTAGATAATAATAAAAAGCCCACCGGAAGGTGGTTTTAAGAGCGAATAGTTAAAGACATAAACATACCACTAGATTAATACGTTAAACATTAACATACACCAAACTTCATCTTCACCCTAGCAATACAAAGAGTTTAGCCACGAATAGCCATGCTAACTAGCGTAACGCTGAGTTTCGTAGGCTCCCCTATTGTGGAATGAAGAGGAGGAGCCTCTCTACTCTCTAATCTAACTATGAAATACTCTCACTGGAATAGTGTCTTGGGGTATGGAAAAGTGTGTTGAATGAAGAACTCAAGCCATCTATTTATAGGCCTCAAAATGAGCAATGCACGACCATGCATTAGATTGAACGGGCGTGCAAACACCTCAGAAATCAAATAGGGTACACAGGACGGTGTACCAGAGCCTTGGGGAGCAAGAATGGGATTGCACGACCGTGCAATGGGATGCACGGCCGTGCATCCCCTTCCTGCTTCCCTGTTATGTCTTTTAGTTGCTGTTTGACTTGTTGTTGACCTGGTTTGACTTCTTGGGGGTCAAAGCTCGGGTTTAGTCCTCCAAAAGCTTGATTTCTTGATGTTTTTTTAGTGGCTTTAGCTTTGTTTACTTCGGGACGCCGAATAACCTGCAATTATGAAATATTAACGCTTTAAGTATCAATTGCAAGGTTATTAATCAATTAGTACGATAATATGGGGATTATTATGCATGCAAAACATGTATAATTTATGGCATATCAACGTACCTCTTGGCTCGCGGTTACTCGTGGTGGCATTTATTTCACCCTCGTCCCATTTTCAGTTTAAGTTAAGATATTTTATTTTAATAAAAACACCAATTTTCTTTTAAACCTCGGCTCCGATACCAACTTGTAAAGCCCCAAATCGGGCACCCTACAGTTAGTTCTTATCACTGGGTATTCTCTTTAAAAGTACTTGTTTTATTACTTAAACAAACAACGGAAGTCTTTCTAAAATAATTATTACTCTTTAAAGTCAGTATCGTTTTAACTTTACCTCACGAATGCCTACACACCGATTCGAGTAGCACCGCTCCCAAGCCAAGATACGTCGACAACGAAGCTCACCTGCAAAACAATCTAACGTACACACAAAGTCAGCTATGCTAAGTGAGTTCTAATAATTTAATTTAAATAAAAACCATTGCTCATCACTAATATCAGTTATCTCCTCTTAGGACATCCCTGTCCTTATAAAATAGTTTCATCATTTATTGACATATAGATAACCCCTAATATCTTATCATATCCCACAAAAGTTCACCACCCAAGACTCTTCCCAATTATTTTAACCCAGTAAGTCTTACCGACATGGATACACTAATAACTCGTATTCTACTTCACATTTTAACCCGAAACCCAGCTAACACAACCAACTCCTATACATCGACTTAACCGGCCTTTACCAAGACTCTCACAATTCAACTGACACAACAATTATAATCACAACGTCATCATCCCAACACAACGGTTAATCTAACGCTACACACCGCATCACTATCATCTCATGCACAATCAATATAACTCATCACTTGCATTAAATTTAAACACACATCAAAGCACACAAAGACATACCTCGTCAGGGTTACCCTCGTCAGGGCGTTCGACATACCCCATGCTCATCACTGTCCTGTTGGACATTATCACCTTTGGTTTCGAAGGACCTCATCCTCCACAATTCCGTTTGCCATGACATAAAGACGACGATGCAAACACAAAACGACAACACATAGCACATAATAGCATACTAGCATTTACACAACCCGTTAGCTAAGCATGCACCCACCCCTTTACTAAGGACACCACATTCCATAAATAACTAACCCATAAGTTGACTCACCCCACTAACTTGTTACTCGACACGCATCAATAATTCTCTTACCCCTAGCTCACACTATCACAAGGACACCACATAGACCCGCCCGCCTCATTATTTAAATTCGGGTTGAACCCAAAACTCTTAACACGTTTAATATAATAAACATCTCTTGTAAGTATGTACGATAGCCCCAAAAACAGTAAAACATTAAAAAGTAGGGGATTAGAAACTCAACGGTTATGCTGAACCCCGATCCTTGCTCTCCAACCCGTCCGTCCACGCTCGAAGCCCGAACGTGTCATACGTGTGATCACATGATCAGGCATATTCTAAACATATGTCGAATAACGTATAAAATATAAATCCCAATGTCGTCTCGTCAGCTCGTCCATTCATCCCATGAAACCCTAGCTCCACGTGCTCACACAAACCGGATCGTCCTCAACCCGTTAGAAACCGAATACCCGAACTGGATCTCATGCATGCAAACATACGTGGCCATGCAACCATGATCCTCGAGTGCAGACGTACATGAACCAGTTTTCGTACACGCATGCACGCCATGCAAAGTGTGATCACATGATCAGATGATCAGACATATTCTACGCATATGTCGAATAACGTATAAAATATAAATCCCAACGTCGTCTCGTCAGCTCGTCCATTCATCCCACGAAACCCTAGCTCCACGTGTTCACACAAACCGGATCGTCCTCGACCCGTTAGAAACCGAATACCCAAACTGGGTCTCATGCATGCACACACACTCGGCCATGCAACCTTGATCCTCGAGCGCACACGTACACGAACATGTTTTCGTACACGCATGCACGCCATGCAAAGTGCATTCTAACCGTGCGTGATGTATGAACTTGCATCGGTTTCCCTTGCACACGCATATACCATCTATGCAAGACCCACGTCGGAACCCTTAGTCGGCCATCCTCTTGTTTGACACCACCCTCACCGGTTCCCGGTTCATCTACTACGTAAAACCGTGCCGTCCCCACGGTCACCATCACGTGCCTCTCCACCCAAGTATCACCACCGTGTTCCACCACCGGCCAAACCCGCTACCCTCCTCGTCGGTTCCCCCCTCTTCATCGTTGATATCCTCCACTCGTCACCGTAGAACAACGTCACCAACATCGCCGGTAGCCGCGACGCACTGCCACCGCGCTGCCATGGCCAGTCTCGGCCATTGCCGGCTCCACGTCACTCGCCGTCTTGCCCTTCCCTAACCGTCCGTCACCATCACACGCCTCATCATCCTCCCCGATGACCATACCCACGACCAAAACCTACTCGGGACCCCATGCACAACCGTAATCGGACAAGAAAAGGAAAAAGGATAGAACGAGTGTTACCTTACGTGTACGATAGGTCCCCTAGACAGACGCCGCAGTCGTACGCCGCCGGGAACCACCATCATCCTCCTCTCTCTCTTGCTACTGCCATTCATCGTAAGCCTAGACCTAATGGCCTAGGGTTTGCGCTAAGAGGGTATTTAAACCTCTTAATATTTTGCCTCGGGTCCTTCCTAAGTCATTTAACACGCTTCCATCTCGAACCTATGCAATAACGGCTAACCGGGTCCTTTAACTTCGATAATCCGAGGTTTTATTTGAAAAACGGATAGTCTTACTTTTTGAAAGAGGTTCGGTTCACTTAATAACTCGATTCATTAGTTAACGAATCTTCGGGATGTTACAAGCAGCCATTGGTTGTGATTTTGCTGAATTTCCCTTCTTACCTCTTGGGCTACCTATTGGGGTCAACATGAGATTGATAAAACATTGGGGGCCGGTTATTAATATATTTAGAGACAAATTCAGCTCGTGGAAAGCCAAAAATCTATCTTTTGGAGTGAGACTTACATTAGTTAAGTCGGTTCTCGGAAGCCTTCCGTTGTACTTTTTTTCCATGTTCAACTCACCAAAGAAAGTTATTCAAACACTGGAGACAATCCGAAGAAAGTTCCTTTGGGGAGGTAATGCAAGTTACAAAAAATACATTGGCGGCGTGGGAGAAGATTGTCTGCTCCAAGAAGGTTGGAGGTCTCGGAGTTGGGCCATTAGCATCAATGAACAAGGCTTTAATCACCAAATGGTGGTGGAGGGCCTTAATAGAGAATAATGTACTTTGGGCTAAATGTATCAAGGCAATGCATAACGTATCGTTCAAGTCGTGGAATAATCTGGGAAAAAATCCATTCCGGCCACCTGGGCAAACATAATCAAATCGACAACAAAAAATCTCGGGAATACAAAGTCAGTGACTAGCTTACTCAGGAAACAGGTTCAGGGTGGTGAATCTACTCTCTTTTGGTCCCATAATTGGTTCGGGGTCAAACCTTTCAAGGTTCTTTTCCCAAATCTGCATGTTCTTGAAAAATATAAAAATTGCATCATTTCTCAAAGAATCATAAGAGATAGGGTGGAAGGGACAATTACCTTCAATTGGACCCCGTCTAAACAAGTTACAGATTATAAGCTTTTGTAGGAAATTAGTGATCTACAAGAAATGGTGGAAAGCTACAGATTTACTGAAGGAGAAGACTATTGGATCTGGGAGGGAGACCCGGATGGGTATTTTTCAACTGCCTCATGTCGAAATTGGAAAAATGACCAGTGGACCGTTCGCCAAATTGCCCATAGGTTAAAAGGTTGAAATGGATCCCTATTAAAGTTACATGTTTCGTATGGAAGCTGCTTCAAAATGGGATTCCGATGACTGCTAATCTAGCGGCTCGAGGTGTTCCATTCCGGTAATTTTCTTGTTCGCTTTGTAGGTTGGAGGTAGAAGATGTGGATCATACTTTTTTCAGATGCCCGGTTGTAGCAGCCATGTGGAGGTTAGTCCTTACTTCGCTAAAACATAGATCGAGATCTGTGTCCCTACTTTAGTTAAATAATGAAGTGTTCATAGGCAACGACTCAAAACATGTCAAAAAAATCAAGTTCCTTATCATATATACTACATTTTGGATCCTTTGGAAAGCAAGGAATGGTTGGACATTCAGGGAAGCAAAACTTTCATTGGAAAAAAAAGTGGAGGAGATAAATCTTTGTGTTCTTCATCCACTTTTGCACTCTTAATTACCAACAGTGGTATCAGAGCACATGTTTCAAATCCGGGAGTAAAAGGACAATCATCGATTAAGGAGAAAAAAATCGATCATCGGGGTTAATCGATTAAAAGGGGTAATGATTTGATTCTATAACCGTCGATTCGAATGAACAAAGCAAGAAGGAACAAGGATGATCGGCTGTGTAATTTACGAATCTGAATCGATCTGAAGGAAAGAAGAGAACGACATTCTTGTTCCGTGTAATCAATCGGAGAAGAAATCAAATCAATTACAAGTACGGTGTTCGGTTCAGAAGAAGCAAATGAGAATCAGGGGTGCGGCGAGAATCTTTGAAGGCCCAAAACCATATGTTTAGTTTCTGTGTGAAATCTTTGCATTTGAAAATTCAGTGTGTGTTACGTACGATCAAGAAGCATCACACGATTGAAGGGGATGTTGGTTTGGTTCTTTGAACCCAATCCAATTAACAAAATCAATTTGCATTCAAGAAAGTCAAGGTTAGAAAAGGGCAGCAATCTCTTTGTAAGTCCGAAACTTCGAATTGAAAAAAAGAATCTCCATTAAGATAAGTACTTCTTTCAATTTTATTGCATAATTCTTCTGATTAGTAAGTTAGTTTTTCCCTCGATCGATCAAAGGAGTTAGCGTTTTTGTATGTTAGTAAGTATATGCCTTAGAAGAAGAAAAATACAAAACAAAGTGAGGAAAGAACGAAGCAAGTAAGAAAGTATTAGCAAGCAAGATAACTGAACCCTTTGTTGTTCATTAGCAAGAAAGAAAAACCCGAACCCTTGTGGTTCTTTAGCGAGCAAGATAGAACCATTTTGGTTCTAATAACAAGTAAGAGAAACCTTAGTGTTTCAAAGCAAGCAAGAAAGACACGTATGGCATCAAGACCTGTGTGGCATCAAGACCTGTGTGGCATCAAGACCTGTGTGGCAACAAGACATGTGTGGCAAGCAAGAAGAAAATCTGTGTGGTACAAGCAAGAAGCAAGAATAAAATTTGTGTGGTAAGCAAGAAATAAAATCTATGTGGTACAATCAAACCTGTTAGAGCAAGGATAAAGCAAGACCTGTGTGGCAACCAAGACCTGTGTGGCAAGCAAGAAGAAAATCTGTGTGGTACAAGCAAGAATAAAACTTGTGTGGTAAGAATGAAAGAAAATCTATGTGGTACAATCAAACCTATTAGGGCAAGGATAAAACAAGTTAAAAAAACAAGAAGGCAAGAAAAAGGAAAGAAAGCATGACAGTCACGGAAGATAAGAAAGAAGGAAGTACGTCGGCATCAACACGCGATCAAGCGAAAGTATCCCTTCAATGCCCAAAACTGACTGAAACTAACTACACTATGTCGCGACGTTGATGGAAACAATATTGAAAGCCTATGGCCTTTGGGAGACAATTGGTGGTTAGTACGAAGCAGATGAAAAGAAGATCAATACAACAAAGCAATGATCCTCCAAACATTTGTCCTAATGCAAGTTGCACAATATCCAAGTGCAAAGGAAGTGTGGGAATCGATTAAAGTTTGATACCTTGGAGCAAACCTCATTTAGAAGGCACGTCTACAAACTTTGAGGAGCGAATTAGAGGCCTTGAGGATGAAAGAAAATGAAACCGTAAGTGCCTTCTTAGGAAATTTTGGTAGTATAAGGGCTAAGTTTAAAACCCTCGGTGAAACTCTTAAGGACAAAATAATTGTGAGAAAGCTACTTAAATCGGTTCAAAAAAAGTTTCTACCAACCGTGGCAACTATCGAACATTATTTAGAAGTTGATAAAATCCCATTTGAAGAAGTAGTAAGAAGGATAGTAGCCTTTGAAGAACTCCTCAAAAGCCAAGATGGACCGGAGGATAATCAAGGAAAGTTGTTGATGGCAAATACAAGTAATTCTGAAAGTTGGCATTACGGCAAAGGACGTGGTACACAAAGCCATGGTAGAGGACATGGAAGAGGTTCTGTCAGAGGAGGAAGAGGACGTGGAACAAGTACAGATCAAGGAAACAAAGACAAGAGCAGTGTTAAGTGTTATGAATGTGGTAACTACGGTCACTATGCAAAAGAATGCACCAAACGGAAGGATAAGGAGAAAGGAGAAGATCAAGAGGTGCATCTCGTGTGTGATGAAGAACCAACATTGTTGTAAAGATAAGTCAAGCAAGGGTAAAACCTTCTTTAAACTATATTTAGTTTAAGGGGGAGTATTGAGAGTATATACTAAAATATTAAGTTTAGGGGTCTTTGTGTTTCTACTAGAAAGTTGTGTTTTAAGTCATATTTGTATTTATAGGAAGTTAAGGGGTCCTTGTGTCAATATTTAAAGTTAGAAACTTAAAAAACAAGGGATGATTCGGTTCGGGATTAGGGTTATAAATCCACTCTTGAAACCAAATGTATGTATCAATTCGACAACTAGCGTACGATACTTTGCACTATTCATGGGATGAATATTTGAAGATGTCTGAAAAAACTGCACGAGATACTTTTCATATGTTTTGTAAAGGTAATAATATTATTATAGCTATTATTATTATTATTATTATTAACTTATTATAAGTTTTTAGGTGTCATTAATCTCTACAGCAAGAGATATTTAAGGAGACCGATTTATAGTGACATTCAACAAATATACGAAGTGAATGAAGTCGTACAAGACTTTCCTGGGATGCTTGGAAGTATCGATTGCACACATTGGGACTAGGCAAATTGTCCGAGTGCTTGGCGAGGTCAACACCAGCGAAGAGACCATCCACATCCGACCATAATACTTGAAGCCATAGCGTCATATGATCTTTGGATTTGGCATGTATTATTTGGTGTTGCGGGAGCAAACAACGATATCAATGTTTTGGATCAATCACCTATATTCGATGATATCATAGACGGAGTTGCACCTGGTTCTTCATTCATTGTCAATGATGTCGAGTACGAGCACGAGTATTATCTTGCCGATGGTATATATCCGGAGTACACCACGTTTGTCAAAGCATATACTAGCCCAATTGTTGAGAAAAGAGAACTTTTCAAAAAAGCACAAGAATCGACACAGAAGGATATCGAACGTGCATTTGGAGTTCTAAAGAAAAAATGGGCTACGATTAGCAATCCGTGTCGAATGTGGTCCAAAGATAAAATAAGGAATGTTATGTACACTTGCATAATATTACATAACATGATATTGGAATACAAGGGCCTAACCATTTGTCAAAACTATGATGATAACCTGCAAACGCTACCGGCACAACTAAGCTCCAAAGAGAAACATGCAATTCGCAACGAAATACACGACAGAGAAACACATCTAAGCCTACGCGGGGATTTGGCGGAGCATATTTGGAGGAATCATCCAAGTGACGATTGATTTTTTGTATTTTAATATGTTTGGTTTTTAATTAAATAAATTTGTATTTTGTTGTCTTTATTTTAAATAAATATTTGTATTTTAGTTAAATGGTTAGTTAATGATTAAAAATTAAATGCTGGCGTGAAACCACTACGCACATTAGTGATTCTGTGCAGTTATTACCTCTGTGCTTATGTGGTAGTGACGTGGCTGAACGTGAAACCACTACGGATGACTTTATGTTATGGACCCTCTCTTAATATTTACTATTTATTGATTTGTTTTGTGCATTAGGTCTGGATATGATTCCCAAATATATTGTTTGGTATGTTCTTGTGGCACTCTCGTGATATTTACAAATGTCATAGGGAATTCGAAACATTTTAGAGCATTCACAGCAACATTTCTATCTCCATCTCTATTTTTATTATTAAAAGATTTTTTTTCTATTTTACACCTTCATCAGAATATCTATCTTCATCTCCATCTTAAAATTTTATAGTTTAGAGATTCATTTTCATCAACTTCATATTTTTTGTTTATGTTTAGAAAAGAGAAAAATAATAAAATAAGTGTTTGTGAGTGAGATAGATAATTAGATGTGGGAGCTATGTTAAACCAAATTTAAAGATAAATTTAAAAAAAAGTAATATTTATTTAAATTATAAAGATGGAAATGAAAACGCTATTGTGAATGTTTTTAAACAAGTATGAGATTAATTATAAAAGTTCTTTTAGGTTTTGAATTGAGAGTAGCATCACTAATACATGTTCAATTATCATAAACCAATCACATACCTATTTACTCACATCAAAATTAAATATATTAATAATATATTATATATTCTTAAAAATTATAGTAATTAGTATTGTAAAATTGTAAAACTAAATATATTAATATATTAGATATTCTTAAAAATTATAGTAATTAGTATTGTAAAATTATTAGAAGAAATTATTAAAATATAAATTTATTATAAGTGTAGTTGATATATTTGATATCTCTAACCCAATTTTTACGATGAGTGATTTTAGGTAATTAACCTAACAAATCAATTGTAACTATCTATATAAAAATATAAACAAGCATACCCAAACCCATGAACCCGACAGATAATAAGTAACGAGTGCCCTACATGTATATTAATATGAAACATGATTTATAACAAGTAACGAGTACCCTACATGTATATCAATATGAAATACGATTTTACAACCGAATATAACACTGTGATGACAAAAATAAAAATTGAAAACTAAAATTCAATGAAAACAAAAAAACTTAATAATGAGAAACAAATTTAAAACTTAAGAACTTTAACATTATTTTGTTGGGACGAAAAAAGAACTTTATCTCTTGAATCTTCATTTTCGAAAAGCGTCCCCGCCTATCCCTCTCTCTGAATCTCGTCGACCAGATCTTGATGATCCTCAGATAAACCCCAAAGGAATCTATAATCACAGATTGGCGTAATTTAATCTCAAATCGTCCATCAGATACTGAATTTTTGAAGCTATCATCGTATCCTATCATGGCGGCTTACAGAGCCGACGACGACTACGATTATCTCTTCAAGTTAGTTTTGATTGGCGACTCCGGCGTCGGAAAATCGAACTTACTATCGAGATTCGCTAAGAACGAGTTCAATCTCGAATCGAAGTCAACTATCGGCGTCGAATTCGCCACCAGAAGTATTCGAGTCGATGATAAAATCGTCAAGGCTCAGATTTGGGATACCGCCGGCCAGGAAAGGTATGATTATCTTCGGCCCGTTCACATCTATCTACCGTTTGAATTCTGAGATTAATGTGTAGAATATTTGGTTTCCAGTTGTATGAGATTTGTAAATTGGATGATTTCTAGGGCTTCAGACTTGTTATGAATAAGGATATCTGTAGATTCCGATTCATCGGCGTTTTTTAATCTCCGGTGATCTCGGATCTCGATCTGTGATATTTTCTAGGGTTTATATCTTTTATTGAGGAGGCCTAAGGAGCTAATTCATGTAAATTCTATCTTTTTAAGGTAAATTGGATTTTCATACCTATAATTTAACCGGTGACAGTTCTAACTTTTACTTTTGTTGTCAATGGCAGTCGCAGTAGCATAACAATCATAGATTTACACTTGATTTCCCTTGAAATGATGATTTTGAATGAAATAAAGAAACATACTAGTGAAATCGAATGGTGATCATGTTAAAATTTATAATGATTATGTTACTTGGCCTACCTTTGTTGACAAAACTAAAAGGTGGGACTTTTACTTGCCAAATTACCAGTATGGATTATTATCGACTAATGAGTTATAGTTCGAGTTATTAAATTCCAATTTGCCATCTTTTAAAACATAAATTTCAGATTAAACATTTTGCATTTCTTTTTGGCAATTAATCTTTATGACAGATGAGAATTTGTGTGGATAAATGTGTTCTTATTCAGACCATTGTTGAATTTTATTTTATTTTGGATTCTAAAGGTAGGTTGAATTGAAAAGATATTTTCCAGTTTTGGTATCTGCAATTAGTTTTAGATTTCATTTAGCCCTAATTACATCTTTGTCATAGTTTTAAAGAAACTACACTGGTTATTCTTATTCTTAAGGTACCGCGCGATTACAAGTGCATACTACAGAGGAGCTGTTGGCGCGCTGCTTGTGTACGACACATCACGCCACGTCACCTTTGAGAACGTTGAGAGGTGGTTAAAAGAGCTTCGTGATCACACCGACTCCAACATTGTGATCATGTTGGTAGGGAACAAGGCTGACTTACGCCATCTGCGGGCAGTCCCCACTGAAGAGGCAAAAACGTTCGCTGAAAAGGAGAATACTTACTTTATGGAGACATCGGCTCTAGAGGCTTTGAATGTTGAGACCGCGTTCACAGAAGTACTTACACAGATATATCATGTTGTTAGCCGAAAAGCGCTCGAAGTGGGCGTTGATCCTTCCGCTCTGCCTAAAGGTCAAACCATTAATGCCGGGTCAAAGGATGATGCATCTACTGTCAAGAAAGTTGGTTGCTGCTCTGCTTAAGAATGTCCTAAGGTTTATCCGACTAAGTATGCTCTATTAAGTAACATAAGGGATTCCTATGATTCTTTTTGTAATATTTAAGAGTTTCTTTATTTGACATTATCGATGAACCGTTTCACCATTTGTTCGTTTTCCCGTCTATGAGTAATGGTAAAAGTTCTTTTTAACATTTGACGTGTCAATAGTGGTGCGTCTAATACAAAACCAGGCTTTAAGTAGAGAACTACATAAACACCAGATATAGTGAGTGACGGTTATGCGGTTACATAACCGCGTTATGTATTGTATTTAAAGCAACAAGTATAGACATTTATGTGGTTCTCGTAGTTCTTTACTTAAAACTGGTTTTTAGTTGAACGGGTGCAACAATAACATAAAGGTAAACACATGGCATCATCTAAACTAAACCATATATACAAAATCACCAGCATCCAAATGATCCTCCTTATGTCAAAATACATATAAACATACTAACCCCAAGGCTAAACACAGCAGTTACTCCACCAAGTAAACCGGGCAGCAGTAAAAAAAGGTCTATTAAAAAGGTTTTGAATATGATCAAGAGAAGTTTATCAACAGTTGCATCTCCAAAACGACAATCGACATGAAAGTTTAATATTTACCATGATTTAAAGGGTAAAGAGAAAGCGCCATCTGTCTAGCGAAGTGCTGCAGATTTGCAAATGGGGCAGTTGTTCTTGACAACCAACCACTTTTTGATGCATTTTTCATGGTACTCATGGCAACAATCTAGTATCCCGATCTTTTCTTGATTCTCAAACTCCATCTGTAAAATCAAAATCGTTCCAAATAAGTAATGATTATTGCCTAGAATAACCGTGATTGACATAAATAACTGATTTCATGTGATTTACCCAAGGGAAACCGAAAATTCTAAATTTTTTTTTTGATAAAGCTGTTTATTTGAAAGCCTAAACACTATAACATTCTGATCGCCCTTCCACTCTATTTGTGGAATCAATAAAAATGGCAAAATGCAAATACCAAAACTGCCATCCACTAACTAGTTAAAGGCCAAACAGTCGGTTGTTTCGGTTATTAAATTAAATAAATATACGTTGTTCCAAGAAAAAGGTTTTTAAACCTTCAAATTGGCCTCTTGTTGCAAGCAAACAAGAGTTCTTACAAGAATGACCAAGAAAACGATATTTTTGCAGGAATGGGCTGACTTTCAACTAGAAGTGGCAAGCACAATGGTTACTTTTTCATTTATAGTTTCAGAAATTATCCAAAATCATATTTTACGTGTTTAAAAGATAACCCGAAAGTGTATGGTTGAAGAACTGAACCAACAGGAATATACAGGTAACCACATTTTTGTTAAGAAATACCTGGCAAATAACACAGAAATTAGGTTCTTCATCAGCAGGCATTAAATCTTCTGAGTGACGTCTGAATGAGGCAAAAGTTCTTGTTTTTAGTTGATCTGAAATAAAATTATCCGACAAGCCTGAGTCAGTGTTGCCAATATGTTCGCCTAATGCAAGAAGCTCCTGCATGGAAATAAAAACGAGAGCAAGATTTATGAGATGCTAATAAAACAAGAAATAAGATGTAATAAATAAATGACGACTTTTGACCCGCATCATGTTTGGCATTTTGTTGCAAAATGACATTTATTGTTTGAAAGAATAAGTGGAAAACATAGATGCTAAAAGAACCTTTGTCCTTTCCCTTTTTGCATAAAATCAGTCGTTCTTGCAACGTGCAGTGTCTTTTTCTTACATTTTCTAGAGACTAGAGGTGGCAAGAGGTGGGTCGGGTGGGTTAGGTAACAGGTCAAAGGGCTTCGGGTTGAAACAGCCCGGATCAGGGTTGGGTCAACCTACCAAAACTTTTTTGTTCAATTAAAATTTCTTATAACAATGAATGTTTGATTTATGATGTTAAAAACAGTACTGTTACGTCAATAATCTAAATCTTTAATTAATATGATTGGGGAGGTTGTATGCGTTAGAAACTATGTTGTCAAGGCGCATAGGACTCGCCCGAAGCCTAGGCGCAAGAGGCACAGTATAAAAGTACCATTTTTAGGGGTTTTAGACATGTTTTAGGTTTATTTTGGGCTAGTTTAGGGCGTTTTAGGTTGATTTCAGGCTTGTTTAGGGCTAGTGTAATTGTTTCAGACAATTTTTGGCCAGAATTTGGACTGAAAATGCGCCTGAGCGCCTGAAAATGGGGCTTTTGAAGCGAGGCGACAAGGCTGCGCTTAGACGCGCCTTGTGCGCTTTTGACAACATAGGTTAGAAATATGGATGACTTTAAGCAGGTTTGATCGGTTCAACCCACTTGCATGTTCCCCTTTCAGCTATATTCAATAATTTGACCCGTGTGTGTGTGTGTGTGTGTGTGCATGAGAGAGAGAGAGAGAGTACCTCCTCGGGAAGAACTCTGAAATGGGGAAACGCCAAGCTACGGTGCCTTTCAATTGAATCGATCATCAATTGCTGTCGACGAGCCTCGTATACCATTATGCCATGTGGCAGTGCAGGACCCACATAACTAGGCCCAGGATCAGCATCGTTCTGAAAGGGATGTCTGCTGGAGGTTCTTGTAGAACGTCTACGTGAAGTTGATGGTAGGTGCACATGACCGTCCATGTTTTGGGCTTGTACTGGCAGCATAGGTGGTTGTAGTAGTGGTGGTGGTGGTAGTGGAGGAGGGTGGTAAACATTGTGGGGCCCTTGTTGAGGTCTCATAGGACGAGGCATTATAAAAGCCCGTGAGTTTCTACTCAAGCCTGCAACTTGATATCCATGAAGCCTCATATCTGCAAAAGAATCAAAATACATTTATAAATATTATTCACTACACGTCTTTTCATTAAATAATACTCCTTCAATCCAAATTTAGAAATACCGTGCAGATAAGGCACACCATGAGCACGATTCCTTGAAAACCCGCCAGCAGGCACTGGTTGAACCAGTTGGCCACCATGAGCCAAATGGCTACTGCTATGCACCACCACAGGGTCATAGTCAAACCCCATAGGACCAGTGGCTCGATTCCTCTCAGATGTCATAGGAACTGCAACCAAAGAACCTGATCTTTTAAACACACCATTAGATCCATCCATAAACAGACTTCTATTCCTTTCAAAGATCTGATGATTGTTCAAAAACGGAAAATGATCATGATTCACTGGAACCGAAGAAACACCGGCCCTAGGTGAAGGTATCACAAATGCATTGCAATGTTCACAGTTGTGTCGGATGTTCACATAGGGCAGCTGCCCGTGATTTTCGGGCAGGTAACAAGGGTCGAAAGTAGTTCTGTTTCCAGAAGGTGGTAACATGGTGTGATTATTATTATAAGGACAATGATGAACTTTTTGCGGTTCAACATCAAGCATTGGACCCGCGTACGACATATTTTGTTGTCCCATGATGTTTAACAATTGGCAGCATATAAATCCTGGTCAAGCTAAAAGAAAAAGACATATATGCATATAATTTCATTTACTATTTTCATTAAATACATAACCTAAATTACTTTATTATGCAATTATTAGCACTTAAAGATCAAGGTACATTCTCCAGATTTACCTTAACTACTTCATTTTCAGTAACATAATCCCATCCAATTAAAGAAAAATCAAAAGTTGAATTTAAAACCCTAATATACAAAAATCAAGTATACCTTTCGATCATCAACAACCTCCACTGCTCCAGAGCTTAAATTGAGCAATGAATTTGATTCCTGCAACCGGAAAAGCCCTAAATTGAGCCACCTGGAAATCGAACAATCGTTTAGCACAGAGTAATCCGATGAAAAACCCTAATGTCCGACGATGCACGCATGTGCTTGAATTAAGCTTGTTTTCACCGATTTAAAAGATTGAAAAGAAAATTAACGAAGGAACATGATAGATTTTGGCAACTAGTTGAAGAAAGGCGTACCGAACAAGGGTTGATCGGAGATTTGAAGACGGGATGATCGACCGACAGAAGTTGTTTTCAGAGCGAATTTCAGGGAAAGAAAATCGTCTGGTTTTTTTCTGTAATCGCCCTTAACATGCGCTTTTTGTTCCGTCATCACCGATAGCTATTCTTTTACAAGTTAATTACGTAACTGGCCCATGAGGTAACGTCATGTTATGGATTAGATCCTCACTTTTTAAAAATTACAGGGTGTATATAACATCGGGTAACAATAAAGACCTCTACCATAGATGGTGATGTGTCATGGGTGTATATAAAATTGGATAATTTTAACACAAAAACTTTAAATTTATAAAAACAGAATTACAGCCACTCACTACAATACTTCGGGCAAGTGCACCCATCGTGGACGTAATATAGTGTTGGCAAGACCGGATAGCGATCCAATGATACAGAGGCTCTTAGTACCAGATTTTAGTTGATGTCTAATCTTTCCAGAATTTTAAAAGTTGTTTGATTTTAATTTTTGGAAGCTTTAAAGAAAATAAGAGAATGGTAGAAGATAGTAGTAATCAATGGCAAGAATAAATCATTTTGGTTTGAATTCGTTTCAATGTTGCAGTTAGCTTTAGTTTATTGATTCTCAAAATATCACAATGTCGTAAACATGGCGGTTGTCACTTAAGTCGTTACCTATAGCCCGGGTCGATTTTGTCTTCCCGGGGGTAGTAGTTTGAATAACATGACAATCACTATGTTTAGCTAGACATGTTTCCTGGTTCGGGACACAATCTCATAAACTTGAATATTAGTGATAATGTGTGTGTAAGTGTAAAAGATGGAGCAACTCCTAGGTCGGGATATTAACTCTCACAACAATATTGGAAAGTGTGCCACCATAACAACCATCTCAATGTTGAAATTAAAATATCAAAATAATGTCTTTACACAGTAATCACTATGACTCCCTTGCTTTGATTCCTCTCCACAAGGTAGTGATAATGCGGTAAGTCAAGTCTTTAGAATACCGAGTCACCGTATATTAAAAATCAAGGATCTTTGCAACGGCGTTCACAATTCACAACTTCTAGTACCCTTCCAAGTAACCAACACACCGACTCTACATAGACATAGAAGTGTGAATGTCCGAATCAACTAAACATGAAGTTGGTAAATCGTTCCGGCGGTTGTGCGGATTCACTTTCAATGTTAAAAGATCATATTTTGAAGTCACTCACACACACCAATATTGAATTTATAAACACACTAACTACATCATTAGAAGTTCATCTTACAAGAGTGATTCAAAGATTTAGCCAAGAATGGTCATGCAATCAACAAAGATTAAACTTGTATAAACACACTTAAGAATCATTACAAGATTTCAAATTTGTTAATTGTATCTAGAATCTTGAAGATTGAAACCAATTACTAAATATTACAGAGAATTTCTTCTATAAAATGGCTAACAAACCCTCTACCAAGCTCTCCTTAAATGACACAAGAACCAACTATTTACAGGCTAATCAGGAGGTCGAGCACGGGCCGTGCTTAATGAGGCACGACCCCGTGCGTACTCTCAAAACTATAATGTGTAATGTAGAAACAAAAAAGTTGTTCTTCTCCCACGTTAATAAGCTCTAATCGTTGATTATTTATAAGTTCAACATGTGTGCGAACGGCGCGATAGTTTATAAAATCCAACCTATCGCCATTTGAATATGTAGTTGATTCAAACATCACGAAACAAACACAAACGATGATTTATTTTGGGAACCTAGTTAAAGACTTTGGATATTACTTCAGTGGCTTTAATGTCTGTTATTGATTCAACAGGATCTCTAACAAACTTCAGAAGCATCAAAATATCTCTAAATGTTTTTAATTTATATGACTTTAAATGGCTAGGTTTTTGTAATGAACCAAAATCCAGGTTTCGTTATAAATAAATAAATATTCTAATAAATATTATGAAGAAAATAATATTTTAGAAATAAGTTGAAACAAGTGGGTTTCAAGTTAGTAATGGGGTTATATTAGTTTTTAACTAATTATAAAATGAAATGGGTGAAATGGAAGTTGAGGGGCTAAAAGTGTAAAATGGCAAATCTGTCATATTTGACTAGTGAAAGTCAAAATTGGTTTCATTTGGGTGAAAGAAGTCGTTCTTGAGCAAAGGAGAAAAAAGAGAAAAACGAAATTGAAGCAAAATCGTGCTTTGAAGCTTGTTTTGTGAAGGTTTTGGCTCACACATAACTTTCCTAACATCAAGTAAGTGATTATCTTCCTTTTCATTTCACCATTGATGTATTCTTGGTGGGTTTTGGGTGAAATCCGAAATTTATGATGCATGTGGTTAATTAGTGTTAGATTGTTGATAATCTAGTTAAACTAAAGGTAAAGAATGGTGATTAACATCCTATAACCCTTTGATTTTGATTATGAGAAGTTATGGTTCATATGGAGAAATTTGGGGGTGTTTGGATTATGATGATAGAATGTTGAATTAGTGATGATTAAATGTTTATATGATGTTAGACACTTAAATGAACACCAAATTAACCTAATAATAATTATTGAATGCAAATTTGTGTTAAGGTAAGGATAATGAAACTCACGTAGGTGAGTTTGGGGTGAAAGAGGGTGTTTGGATATGAGTATAACTCAAACGGGTTAGTTTGGGTTGGAAATGGGAAATTGAGTTGTAAACCCAATTATAATGTTATTTTGATGTATGGTTAGATTACTAAGCTAGGTGTATATGTTTAGGTAATCAAATTGCAAAACTTGAAGGTGGTGCGGGATCTTCTAACCCGAAAGGTAAGTGCTCTTGCACTTACTTAGTAATTGATGATAAATAGTGTTATATGCAATGTTGTATGCATAATATGTTAAGTTGCATAATGTGTTATGTGGTATGAGTAAGTGAATGAATGTAGTTATAGTTTAAATACTATAATGGATGTGTGGATATGGAGTTATGGTCTAAGTACCATAATGGATATGTGGATATGGAGTTATGGTCGAAGTACCATAATGGATATGTGGATATGAAGTTATGATCTAAGAATCATAATGGAAACGAGGTTATGGCCTTTGTGCCATAATGGAAATGGAAATGTGTTGATTATGTATGATAATTGAAAAGAATGAAATTTGTAGGTGAAATACAAGTGATATGTAGCCTAACGACACATTTGGGTGGAAACGGGTCAAATGAGTGAATGGATGAAAACAAGTAGTATTTACTTGTTTGAAATGTTTTATCTTCATTACTAATAGTGTTATATGTGGTGTTATGTAGGAAAAACTCCGGGATAGTCAGGTCAAGTTTATGACAAACGTTGGATTCTCGTATGCGCTTTTGGTGATTTCGGGTGAAAGTAGATGTCCATCTAATGGATGTAAATGGATTACTTGAAAATGTATTTTGATGTTAAAAATGTGGTATGAATGTTTTTGGTCAAAACCCATGTGTTTGAAATTTTTGGGTGTCATGTTATATTGGTAAAAGTTGGAAAATTGGTTAAGTGTTGAAATCTGCAGGTCTGAAAACTCTCTGAAAATTTGGCGCCTCGCGGTACGTGAAGAACAGGGGAAGGTTCTCTCGCGGTATGCGAGGGACCTGTTTTCCGGCTTGGCTTTCTATGGCTCCCCCGCGGTACGCGAGGGACGTAAAAAAAATAAAATTCTGGGACGAATGCTTCCGCGTGTGTAATTGTTTATTATAGCTGGTGTTTTAAAATTAAGGATGTTACAAATTGGTATCAGAGCTATGGTTTGAGGGATTTGGTGTGCGAGGCACCAAACTCAAACCGGATGCTCATGATATGGGGGAGTGGTACGAGAATCCATAAAGGACTTGACTAAGACTCGGATCTTATGGAAACGAAAGTTTAGTAATGTTATGATTAATGTTGTTAAGTATGGTGTATATGTATGATTGAACGATAAGGTGTTATGTGTGCCGAAACTTGTTTTATGATTTGTTATATGAATATGATAATTACAATTGGGCATATCGTATTATTAAACATGTCTGACCAATATGATTAATAAGACTAGATGTGCAAGGGTCTTTATGATAATCATATGACAATGAACATTTGCAACGATTAGGTGAAGGTGATTATATATGTATGTATGTATATAGGTAGATATATATATATATATATATAAATATATACTTAATACCTATAAGAGTGTAAGTGTGATGGATACTTTAGGTATTGAAAGTGTAAGGATGTTAAGGTGTTTTTGTTCTAATTCTCATCTAAGAGATGTCAGACGATGCGAATAGGGAACCGTTGGATCCAAGAGTTAATAAAGGAAGAAGTGGCCAAGGCTTTTGAGCAAGCCACGACTTTGCTTATGGATGAAATGAGAGGGGCTATTAAGCTCACTCTTGAAGAGGTTATGAAAGAAAAGGAAAAAGAACCACGAGGATGTACTCTTAAAGAGTTTATGGTAATCAAGCCAAAGAAGTATAACGGGCAAGTAGACCCGATCCTTAGCCACAGGTGGGTGATGGATATGGAATCGAATTTTGAGACGAAAAAGTGCAAACCCGAGGACAGGGTTATGTTTAGTGTGCCTCTACTGACGGGAAGGGCAAAAGAATGGTTATTGAATCTTCGAAAGGAGAGGGGTGAATTGGGTGTGACCTCCATGACTTGGGAGGAGTTTAAGACGGCTTTTCTGAAATACCATTGCCCACAAGCCGCAGTTGATCGGATGACTGAGTAGTTCCTCCTCATGAGGCAAAAGAATGAGTCAATAGATGAATTGGTTGGGGCTTTCTTTGATCGTGCCAAGTTCTGTCCAGACGTGGTGTCGACCGAGAAGGCGAAGATCGACAAATTTTATGCTATGTTGACTGTGGAGTTCAGAGATAGCATATCTCCATCCTCTTTTACCACACTTGTAGACTTGATAAACAGGTGTCGGGAAAGAGAGGTGGAGTTGAGGAGGCAAGAAGCTAGAGGAGAAAAGAGGAAAAGGGAGATTGTGGATCAAGTGGTGAATAAGATAAAGGGCAGGAGCCCTAGTAAGAAGCCTTTTAGCAAGTTTTCTCCGCGGGGATGCAAGATTTGTGGAAATGAGCACTTTGGGGAGTGTAGGAAGGGTACGTCAAATTTCTATAAATGTGGGAAGCCAGGGCATATGGCTAATCAATGCCCGAACCAAATCCGTATATGCTACAATTGTTACAAGCCCGAGCACAATATGGTGGATTGCCCCGAGCTGAAGCAAAGTGGAAGTGAAAATTTATGATGCATGTGGTTAATTAGTGATTATCTTTGGAGAAAAAGGAGAAAAACAAAATTGAAGCAAAATCGTGCTTTGAAGCTTGTTTTGTGAAGGTTTTGGCTCACACATAACCTTCCTAACATCAAGTAAGTGATTATCTTCCTTTTCATTTCACCATAGATGTGTTCTTGGTGGGTTTTGGGTGAAATCCAAAATTTATGATGCATGTGGTTAATTAGTGTTAGATTGTTGATGATCTAGCTAAACTAAAGGTAAAGAATGGTGATTAACATCCTAGAACCCTTTGAATTTGATTATGAGAAATTAGGGTTCATATGGAGAAATTTAGGGGTGTTTGGATTATGATGATAGAATGTTGAATTAGTGATGATTAAGTGTTTATATGATGTTAGACACTTGAATGAACACCAAATTAACCTAATAATAATTATTGAATGAAAATTTGTGATAAGGTAAGGATAATTAAACTCAAATAGGTGAGTTTGGGGTGAAAGAGGGTGTTTGAATATAAGTATAACTCAAACGGGCCAGTTTGGGTTGAAAATGGGAAATTAGGTTGTAAACCTAATTATATATGATTTTGATGTATGGTTAGGTTACTAAACTAGCTATATATGTTTAGGTAATCAAACTGCAAAACTTGAAGGTGGTGCGGGATCTTCTAACCCGAAAGGTAAGTGCTCTTGCACTTACTTAGTAATTGATGATAAATAGTGTTATATGCAATGTTGTATGCATAATGTGTTAAGTTGCATAATGTGTTATGTGGTATGAATGTGCATAGAGGTGTATGAGTAAGTGAATGAATGTAGTTATAGTTTAAATACTATAATGGATGTGTGGATATTGAGTTATGGTCTAAGTACCATAATGGATATGTGGATATGGAGTTATGGTCTAAGTACCATAATGGATATGTGGATATGAAGTTATGATCTAAGAATCATAATAGAAATGAGGTTATGGACTTTGTGTCATAACGAAAATGGAAATGTGTTGATTATGTTTGATAATTGAAAAGAATGAAATTTGTAGGTGAAATGCAAGTGATATGTAGCCTAACGACACATTTGGGTGGAAACGGCTTAAATGGGTGAATGGATTAAAACAAGTAGTATTTACTTGTTTGATATGTTTTATCTTCATTACTAATAGTGTTATATGTGGTGTTATGTAGGAAGAGCTCCGAGATAGTCAAGGTCAAGTTTATGGCAAAAGTTGGATTTGGATTCTCGTATGCGCTTTTGGTGATTACGGGTGAAATTAAATGTCCATCTAATAGATGTAAATGGATTACTAGAAAACGTATTTTGATGTTAAAAATGTGGTATGAATGTTTTTGGTCAAAACCCATGTGCTGGAAATTTTTGGGTGTCATGTTATATTGGTAAAAGTTGGAAAAATGGTTAAGTGTTGAAATCTGCAGGTCTGGAAACTCTCTGGAAATTTGGCGTCTCGCGGTACGCGAAGAGCCGGGGAAGGTTCTCTCGCGGTACGCAAGGGACATGTTTTCCTGCTTGGCTTTCTAAGGCTCCTCCGCGGTACGCGAGGTGATGGAGCCTGGTCTCTTGCGGTACGCGAGGGACCTAAAAAAAATCATGGACGAATGCTTCCGTGTGTGTAATTGTTTATTATAGCTGGTGTTTTAAAATTAAGGATGTTACAATTTTTTTTATCTAATGCACGCCAATATAGCAAATGAACATTTTTTTCATCATCGATACCAAGATGGACGATAAGCGAGTCACAATCACATACAAAATGAATTTTTTGTTAGTTACCTACCACGAAATTAGTTAGTTTCTGATACTACATGAGTGAAAGAGTGATACGTCGTTTTATAATCGCGTATAATAGGCATTTTCAAGTACATTTATGGAATAAAGTCTCGCACACAAGAAAATGAGTATGTACTGGCTATAAAGTGATTATTCTCTGAGTTAACTATAGAGATATAACACACGTGGAATAATTTATTTTCTTTTTATATTTCTTGTTTTCCATTTTCTTCCTTTTAAAAACATAACATTTTCCTATTTAAAAACAATCTATTATTAGTTTTTTTACAAGTTTCAATCTTTTTATAAAGTTTAATTTATAAATTCATTTTACATGTTTCTTATTTTAATTAGAATAATATGATGTGAGAGAGGGGGCCCCACCAGATTCATCCGGCTCCATACCGGACACATGCCTCCAATGGAGGCTCTCACGTTTGCCTCCATCCGCTTTCAAGCAATGAGGCGTTGGAGTTGCTCCGAGCACAAGGATACCTAGCCGGAAAAGGGAGAAAGTGAGAAATATACTTGGTCTAAGATGATCATTCATGCGAATGTGAGAGGGAGAAGAGAGATGTCATCCTTCAAGTGGGATCCGGTGGTCGAGGCCCGAGGCGGCTCCATTCTTCAAATTAAAGCATGCATAGTAGATGTTCTTACAAACTCCCAACCCATTTCCTTTATCGATTGATCTCTCTCTCTCTCCCCCCTCTCACTCCCTCGCCAGCGATCGAACGCGTCCTTCCCCATTTTCCTTGACACGACGTCTGTGCACCACTTCAACCTTTTGGTTGACACCAAAAGCAACATCAGTGCTTATAAAATCTTTCTGTTTTTGCTAGTCTACTCTAAAACTACATCATTAGTCTTTTAAAGCTAGCATGTCATTTTTTAATTAGTTGAACCACATATATATTTTGTAACTTTAGGTCAAAATCACACTATAAGCGATTTTAAAGCCTAAAACCATGCCAATAGTGATATCTATATCCAAGCGTGTACCGGTTAGGCGACTACTCAGAGGCTACACTTTCGCGGGGGCGGGGGAGGGGGGCATTTTTTTTTACCGTTTAGACACGGGTGTCGATTAACATATTTAAAAAAAATTATGAACTTATTGGTAAATAGTAGACCTGTAAATGAACCGAACGTTCATGAACTGTTCGGCATGAAGTTCGTTTATGTTCGTTCATTTATTTAAATGAACGAACATGAACAATTTTTTTTTCATTTAATTAAATGAACGAACATGAACACATGTCATGTTCGTTCATTTATGTTTGTTCATATATGTTCATTTATGTTTGTTTATTTACGTTCGTTTGTTTGTGTTTGTTCGTTTAAATATTAAAACAAAATTTCATGTGTATATATATAATATATGGCCGTTCGTTAACTCATAAATGGGTTAAAACAATATTTTAGCTTTCAATACCCTGCTCATAAATTGGTTAAAAGGACCTTAAGAACCAGACTTTAATGGGTTAAAAGCCATTGGACTTTCAATTTTTCATCGCTTAAAACCATCTAGAGAAACCATTGAACTTTCAATATTCTCTTAGATTATCAAGCTTAAAAGTTAAAACCCAAAACATGGATGAATAGATGATGGATTTTTGGATGAAACAGGGATGGTGGATGGATGCTTTTTTGATGAATTATTATGGATTTTTTTGGTAGAATAAAGATGGATTTTTAGATGAATCATGTACATTTGAACCACTAATTTACATGTGTTTTTGGATGAATTAAGATGTATTAGACTTGTTTGTTTGTTTTCATTAATGTTAATTTATGTTTGTTTGTGTTCGTTTATGTTTGTTCAATTATGTTTATTTGTTCAACTATGTTTGTTTATTTGTGTTTGTTTTATGTTTGTTCGTGTTTGTTCGATTACGTTCATTAACTGTTCGTTTGGCTTTTTAACGAACGAACATGAACGGACACAAACATTTTCGTTTTCTTAATCAACGAACATGAACAAAATTTTTTTTACGGATCATCACTACTTCCTGCTCCCAGTAATTGATTATTCGATTTCACGAATCGTCACTACTTCCTGCTCCTGCCCTCCTCGTTCGATACCTCATGCCAGAATTCCATTACGGATCGTCACGTACTACTTCCTGCACCCAATAATCGATTATTCAATTTCATGAATCGTCACTACTTCCCGCCCCTGCCCCCTCGTTCGATACCTCATGCCAAAATGCCAAGTGCCTTCGACATTGGCATTTCAATTTTTACACATGTAAGTTTTGTTTTAGTGTTTTTGTTTTGTTTTCGATTATAATGTTTTTGTATTCAATTTTCATGTTTTGGAATAGTTGTCGACGAATCATTGATTTATGAGCATTGAGATTTGAGAATTTGAACAACATTTAATATTAGTTAGAAATATCAAGGATCAAATGGCTTCTAGTCTAATGGTATCCAAATTATTAATGGAATTCCTTAATTGATGAGGATTCAAGTCACATTTGTACAAAATGGTGTCATTAAGTTAGTGGGTTTCTTAATAGAAAAAAATAAAAATGTCAGAATATCAAGGGCATTATCATAATTCACTTACACCTGTGACCGGTTCATAAACCTAAATCCTTTGACCATCACTTATGTGACTAAAAACAAACGAAAATTCCTAGAATGAACATTTTTGAAAAGTTTTTCCCCAAAAACAAACAAAGACAAGTCAACTATCTCAAAATGAACATGGATTTTCGTCGAGATACTACCTAGGCGACTTCGTCGAGTTCATGTGGCTTCGTCCTTTAACTTACACGTGTCATTTTCGACGGAAAATTTTAAAAACTCGACAAAATCGCCAAAACATGTTTTAGCCAAGTTTTGTTCATAACTAGGCGTTTCGCCGAGTTTTGTTCATAACTAGGTGAAAACGCCGGGATTTGTTCATAAGGCATTTCGCCGAGTTTTGTTCATAACTAGGCGTTTCGCCGAGTTTTGTTCATAACTAGGCGAAAATGCCGGAATTTGTTCATAAGTAGGCGAAAACGCCTAGAATGCAATCTAGGCGAAACGCCGAGTTTTGGACGTATTTTGGCAAAAAATGACACGCGTACGTTAAAGGGCCAAGACACGTGACATCGGTGAAGTCGCCGAGTTTTGGTAGTATCTTAGCGAAAAATGATGTTTATTTTGGGGGTTCACTTTTCTTTGTTTATTTTGGGAAAGCAATGATGAAAATATTCATTCTAGGAATTTTTCCAAAAACAACCTTAATTGTGTCACTCACATTTAATGCAATTATCTTCACTCTCTTCTCCGCATGAAGATCTTATCCAAATCAATCTTGAGTTCATGTAGACCCGGTGGTCGACAACACCCACCGGTCTCCCTAACCACCTCCCTCAGCCGCAGGATCAGAACTAACCACAGTATTAAAAACAACAAACTTTGGATCGAATATTTGTTAACCGGTGGTGCCATGATTCAATGCAGGTACAATCGAAGATGATATAGTGAGAATTGAACCGGTGGTATAATTGTTTCAAGCATTATGAGTTATGACCCTTCTTCGTCTTCTTCCTAAAACCAAAACATATGTTTCCCACCGCCGGAAAGAAAAGAGCCTCCAGTTTTGAAAATCCAGAACCCTCTTCTCCTAAAGTCACTTGCATTGGTCAAGTTAGGGTTAACAGCAAGAAAAAAACATAGGAAAAGATTGAAATGTTTAAGGGAATTTGTGTCGGAGTTCAACTGCTTGTTTCCTTGCCGGTCTTCATGTTTTTCTCCGGCCACCGGAAGGAATAATGGAGACGAAAATAATAGAAACATTAGGGTTTCAAGAAGACATGTATTCGAAGATTTGGAGATCGTGAATGATAGAATTAAGGGGAGTAAAGATGAAGCAAGAGTGAGCATTTGTATACCACCGAAGAATGCTTTGTTGTTGATGAGATGCCGATCTGATCCTTTGAAGATGGAAGCTCTTGTAAATCGGTTACGGGAGTCAACAAGTGCTCGAAATGATGTACAAGATGAAGAGTTTGTTGACAATGAAGATGAATCTAAAGATAATGATCAAGAAGATGAAGCTAATCATGAAACACACATGAAACATAGTACCGGCGAAGGGTTGCCGGAGTGTTTGTGGTTGATGATGTGTGAGCCTAAGTTGTCAATGGAGGTGTCAAAGGAGACATGGGTATCTGGTAAGGATTTCATTCGGCGGCATTCAAGAAGGAAGAAGCCGCCTCCGCTGCTGGCAGTCAAATCAACCGACGGTCAAGATGAGTCAAAGGTAAGTGCCATTCCCGATACTCTTCATATGAGTGTTTTTAGAACTGGATCGGACCGGCCGGTGAGACTGGGAACCGGTCCGGTTATGTCTGTTTGGCCATTTCCGTTTTAATAGGCCAATTACCGGGAGGACAGATAAACTGGGTGGTTGGAACGGATTTTAATTTTTTTATACTATTCTTTCAAAATCTTATTTTCTAATTAATTTAATATTATAGGATTTATATTTTGTTTATTTAATTCTTTATATTTTATTAAAATTACATATCCATCTTATTTTCATTTTCTGTTTTAAATTAAATATATAAAAATAGTTTTAATTTTTCTGTTTTCATATTTTGTTTTGAAGTAAATATATAAAATTAGTTTTAACTTTTCTATTGTTTATGACTTTATCCGGTTCATAAAATTGGTTGAGTACTAGTGGACAGGAGGCCGTTGGCTATCCGGTATTGTTTCCTAGTAGTTGTAAGGATGATAAACAAGTGACGGCGACGGTTGTGGCGCTAGTTCAACCGGGCATGTCGTCGTGTTCCTTTCTGGCTGGCACCGTCTATGGCGGAGATGCGAGAGCGGAAGCTGGTGAATGCGGTGAGAGAGCGGAAGCTGGTGAATGCGGTGGGGTATGAGCCGTTTGTAGTGACACGATGCAAGTCACAGCCGATGAAAACCGCAGCGGGTATGCTAGCAGCATAACTGTTTTTGGAAAAAAAAAAAAGAAGAAGCTGGAGCCGCTGCAGCGGGCTTCATTTGGCGTCGCGCGGCTGGGATAAGGTTTTAAACTATTTTCAATGAAGTCAAAACTGGAAGACAACAAAAGAAACAAGGTTGTGGTGTAAACATTTCTGCAGAATAATTCGTACGTGTTGAATCAAGTGGTTGTACGGTAGATACAAGTACATGCTTATCTACCATGGGAAATGATAATTCTTGGTAATATTTTAGGGAGAAATTGTAAAGTAAATAAGGATGTATAAATTGTTGGGTTAATCAGTGGGTAATAAATGAGTCAGAGAATAATTAACGGGCCAAGTAAATCATAAGTTGACTGGGTCAGGTTGTAACCGGGTTAGATGGAGCTGAAATAGGGAGTGGGCTGTTAAGCCACTAACTCAGTCGTGGGTGATCAAGGTTGCATTTTTATTCGAATAAATATGGTAGTCGCAGTAGGTTTATTTTCAGTTCGTTTTATGCAATTTCCTTTCATCATAACCTTTACATTTTGAGTATTAATCCTAGAAAATCTTGTGTCTTTTACTTTTCTTATCTTATGCTCTAGAAACCAACATAAATAGTGAGAAGTTGAAGGTGGGAGTGTTAAATGGGTTATATTTGTGGGTTAAGTGATTGACACTTAGTCACATAGACACCTTCATAGGCCACACCTGATACAAATCCGAAGGTTTTACATCAACCTGAACTCAAAACAAACCTAAAAATCGAGTCAAACAAGTATTCATAGGTTAACATGACACGACCCGTTTAACCTGTAATTTCTTTTTTAATTTTTTTTAAAAATTAATATTTTTAATTTACAAATTTACAATAAAATACAAAAGTATATAAATCAATCATGTTTAAATTATGTTTTGGTTTTAAAAATTTGATATCAATTACCCAACCATTTTAAGTTATGAAATAAAACACCTTTTAGAAGAAAATAAAAAAATAAACGATTAAACTTGTCAACCTGTGGACTTGCCACATCAACCCAGACCCCACCTATTTAGCTAAACGTGTTCGTGGGTTCGACCAGAAACCAACCTGAACTCGTTTAGACTAAACCCAAACATTCAAATAAATTCACGACTCCTAGTGCTTAACGTCTTATTACGAGTATCAGCTTTCATCATTTGTTATATACATATACAATACGTACGAATACACAAGTGTATTTTATGAGATATTTGGCAACATATTTTGACAAAAAGAAACTGCTAGCAATGAGTTAACATAAAGAAGTTAATTGGTGTAGAAAACAATAAGGAAACGCAAATAGGTGGTTGGTACCAAAGATTGATAGGGTTAAGAGTTGGAAAAAGGAGAATGGTATAATGTATGAAAAGTAGTTGAACCTACATGAAGAGTAAGGAGGAAACTTGCATGGTCGTAGCATGATTTTTAAAAGAAGGTATTCCTTTTTTAATCAAAGTTATGTTCAAGGCCACCCCCTTTCAAATGAGTAGAAAAACATAGACAATCCTTCAATTCATTAATCACACATACATATATTATGATTTGAACATCTTCAAAGTTTTATAAAGTTGTTGATAATATGTAGTAGTTGTTTAGGATGTCATCATATATAGTTGTTGTAGATAACACCAACATAAGTGAATAAAACTAGCTTAGATCCACACCTGTTTGTGGTACTAAAAAGTGTTTTACTTTTAGGAATGAATTTTTATGTTTCTAATTTACCTTCATGTTTATATGATGGTTTTTGAGTTTAAGATATGTATTCATTTGTGTGTGAGGTATGTCTTTAGTGGTTGTTTCTTGAGATAAACTAGCAAATGTTCCCGCATGTTACAAATTAAAAAGTTGGTTAAAAAGAATAAAAAACAACAGAGCATATTATTTTTAAGTGTGAACTGGGTGGATATTTAGATTAGATCCACTGTTTTACAACATTAATAATCCAGATCTACTCTAAATCAGTAAAACAAAGAATGAGATCTGAACTGAATCATTAAAATTTTAAACTGATGAACTTGTCAAACACGTATCCATATATCTAAAAAACCTCATATAAGGGCATTATGCCTGGCAAAACAGGCGGGTCGGGTCGGAACAGTTTCGGGTCAAACTGGGTTCGGGTCAGAATGAGTTTGAGTGAAAATGACTTCGGGTCAGAATGGGTCGATTTAAAAAAGTATCACCTTCTTTTGGGTCTAAATGGGTTCGGAGTTCGGACAAAGATTAGCCTGGCTGAAATGAGGGGTTAAAAAAAAAGTTTCAAAATAGGTTCACCGCCTATATTTATTTTTATTTCGGCTAGTGACGAAGAGTATGGCGGCGGCGACGGTGGTAGTGGTCGCAACGGTGGTGCCAGTAGTGGTGTCGGAAAAGCAGTGGCGGTAATGCGTGGTGGCGGTGACGATGGTGATTGCATACAGTATGAACTCAAAGTCTCAACCACGGGTGGCTTTTTGGATGGAAGGGAAATTTTGATCTCAATTTTTGGATGGTGGTTGCAACGTTGCGTACGGTATGTACCCAAATTTATCAACCAGTTGAAGTAGCAACATTTTACTTTTGATTGAAAATAAGTTCAAATGCAAGATTCGTGGTTGTGACGGAATGGTGGTGGCGGCGGAGGTTGCATCGGCGGTGGTTTCGGTAGTAGTTGGGTGGTGGTGGTGTTAGCGATGGTTGTGCAGGTGACGGCGATGGTTAGGGTGGTGGTGGTTGTGTTTGCGGCGGCGGCGGTGAAAATAGCGATGGTCACGTCGGTGGTGCCGGTGCTGGAGGCGACAGCCGATAGATGGTGGCGACAAACAATGGTGGTTGGTGTTGCTTGCCCATTTGGACTCTTTTAAGTTAGCAAGTGTTTAAGAGCGAACCGTTCTGACCCGTCGCTTAATTTGAGTCGACCCAAATTGACCCGTTGTATTATTTGAATATACCCGAATGTAAATTTTTTTGCCCGGTTCAACCCATATATTGGTTATTGGGTCAGGATTGCCAGGTTTAAAAGGCATGCATCTGATTTGAAAGATAACATATTTCATATAATTGAGATACTAGGTGATACGAGTCACAACTGTGAGGTTAATCCCGATCATTAACCCAAGTCAAACTACAAGGGTTATTATGTAATTTATGTATAGTTAAGTTTAGTGTCAATTATGTCATTGTAATAGTCCAAGGACTAAATATGTCAAGTATGTAATTAGTAAATTGATTTTAATGAATCGGTATGTATGAACCGATGCGTCGATTACTTTTAGGGTTATAAATAGGATCGAACAAATCTGTACAAATGTTGCGCATATTATCAATTGAAGATCAGAGCACAAGGCTCTATATCAGGGATTTCAATCGAAGAAGGAGACGCAGAGCAGAGTCTGATTCGTGACTGTTGCAGGCGATTTTCAAAAGGGAAATTGCAAATTCGGTTTTCGCGAAAAAAGGTAATCGGTTCAACACTTTGAGGACGCTTGGAGATTTTGAACAGATTCAGGAAGGCCATAGGGGAATTCCAGTCGGAAGGCATAAGGCCTGAAGATAAATTACGCGATTTCGAAATACAACAGAAGAATCGTTTGGTTCTGCGGGTTCAGTTTGTACAAGAGAAGGCCATACGGGTATTCTTAAATTCCAAATTCGAAGGCAGAAGGCTTGAAGAATTTCGTTGATTGGGTCCCTGTTTGTTAACACCAGAAATCCGCGAAAGCCATACGGGCATTCGAGAATCGTTCTTGTTTCAAGGAACAAGTTTTTTTAAAAGGGGAGCGATAGGGATTTTTTGCTATTGGTGGATTAAAATTCTCAAGGAACAGGATTTGGGATTAACTGTTAAGACCAGAATCAAAGAAAGCCATAGGGGCATTCGAAGAATTGTTTCCAGAAGAAATCAAAAGACGCCATAAGGGAGTTTCTGGTTCAGAACAATCGCGATCATACGGGTCAGTGATTGTATTGTTATTTCTGTTCGGTTTTACAGCAAGAAACGAGAAAGCCATAAGGGCAAATCTCGTTCAGAGAGACAGCATTTGGGTTGTATTTGCAGGAAGTACAAGACCGTTTTTTTTTTCGTTTCTGTTTGGCCACAAGAAACACAGAAAGCCAAAAGGGTTTTCACGGTTGGAATTGCGGTCACAAAACACAAGGATTTGGGCTGTTTGTTTCTTTGATTACTTACCCGAAACAAGAACGCCATAAGGGCATTTTTGGTTCTAAATACAGTAAAAAAAAGAGTCGAATTTGGGCTGTTAGTTTTGGTCTGTTCATAATCAGACTACATTTGAATTTGTGGATTTGTGAAAAGCATCACAACGGGTCATTATTAACCACAAGCAAACAGCAATTTTGTTTCATATTGGAAGCAAGTGGAATTTTTGTGTCGAGACTAGATTTTTGCACAAGGAATTATCAAGTGAAAAGGAAGAAGTCAAGTACTCCTGTTCTCAGTTTTATTATTAAATCCACAAAAGAAGTTTCAAAGTTCCAGGTTCTAAATTCTTTTGAATCTGAAATTTTATTATTATTTGAATTACTATTCCTGAATTAGGATTAGAATTCTTTGTGCTTGATTCACTAAGAAAAACGAACTTAGGAATCACTTTAGTTTTTCATAAGGGAAAACTTATTTATTTTATCCCAATATTACATAGACTTAGTGTTTAGAAGAAACCTAAGGAAAATATGGGAGAAAAATCACCTAAGTCTAGTGGTAGTACCATTGTAACATACAAAGAGGTCGGATCATCCTTATCAAACTTTCAATGTCCAATTTTAAAATCCACAACTACACGGTGTGGGCAATACGAATGAAGACCATACTAGAATAGATTATGGGAGATGATAGAACCGACTGCTACAACTGAACCAGATGTCAAGAAAGATAAGGCTACAACGACATACCTATTTCAAGCCTTACCTGAAGATTTGGTGTTACAAGTTGCAAATAGCAAGATAGCTAAAGAGGCGTGGACTACTTTGAAGACTAGACACATTGGTGTAGACCAAGTGCAGAAGGCATGATTGTAAACAATCAAAACTGAGTTTGAGTTGTTGCAAATGAAGGAGGATGAAACAATTGATTCTTTCATATCAAAGATAACTAGCATTATAACTAGGGCAACTAGTTGTGGATCATCTTTTGATCAACCTACCCTAGTGCGCAAGCTTCTAAATTCTGTACCTGGGAGATTCATACAAATAGTTGCATTAATTGAACAAATCACGGACCTAGATACAGTGACGCTAGATGAGATCATCGGGGGGCTCAAGACATTTGAAGAAAGAATCAAGTCCAAGAAGGGAGGTCATACGGATAATCAAGATAAACTATTGTTTACACGTTATGATAAGAGCAATGGTTGAGGAAAACACTTTGGTAAAAATGGACAAAGAGGTTTCACGTCATCACATAGCAATTGGCGTGATGGTAAGACCAAACACTCTGACAAGGGAGAAAGCTCGTCTCAAAAACCTCACATTTCGTTTTGCAGATGGGTCACATGTAGAAATCAAAGGAAAAGGCTCTATTTTATTGGAATGTAAGAACAAAGAATAGAGAATCATATCTCAAGTCTATTACATTCCTAGTCTGAAAAGTAATATACTGAGCCTAGGACAGCTAACAGAAAATGGATGCAAAGTTGTCATGGAACGTAATCTACTGTTTCTGCATGATCAAAATGAGAAGCTACTTATGAGGGTCACACGTTCAAAGAATAGGCTCTATAACATCAATTTGAAGATTGGTGTGCCTACCTGTCTATTAGCTAGTTTGGAAGACCAAGCATGGCTTTGGCATGCAGGGTTGGATCATTTAAACTTTGATTCAATCAAAACAATGACTCAGAAGAACTTGGTTCAAGGGATCCCCTGAATAAACCATGCAAGCCAAGTTTGTGATGCATGCTTATTAGGGAAACATAGTAGAGCTCCATTTCCTAATCAGGCTAAATTCAAATCATTAAATCCTTTGGATTTAGTTTATGGAGATCTATGTGGTCCCATTTCCCCACCAACACACTCGGGAAAGAAATGCATATATCTTCTTGTGGATGACTGTACACGCTACATGTATTTGTGGGTATACTTAACATCAAAAGACCAAGCATTTGAGGTCTTTAAGGAATTCAAGAAGGGGGAAATGAGGTAGGAACCAAGCTGAAAATGCTAAGGACAGATAGAGGTGGAGAATTCACATCAAATGAATTCTCACAGTTCTGTAAGGAAAATGGGATAGTGTAACATCAGTGATTTTCTAATACTATTCTATTTTAATTTATGCTATTATGACATTCTAATTCAATTTCATATTTGTTTAACACGATCTGTCACATTAATTATTATTTTAACGCGTAGCAATTCAAAGTTTCAACTCTGCTTAAACATATTATTTTCTATATATAACATATATATATATATATATAAATACGTTTTTATTCATAAATATATATGTAAATATAAATATATATATATATATAAATACGTTTTTATTCATAAATATATATGTAAATATATATATATATATATATATATATATATATATATATATATATATATATATGATGTTATACAATTTTTGTAATCTTATAAAAATGGAAATTATTCCTTTATAAAATTTTATAATTAAACAAACGTTGTTTTGTTTTCTTTTTGAAGTAAAAAAAAACAAATTCTCTAAATAAATAAAATGAAACAAATAAAAAGATTTTTTAAAACAAATAATTCTGGTTTTGAACCCTTTTCTTTGCCTTTAAACCCCCTCTTTTGCATTGAACCCCATTTTGAACCCCCCTTTTTCTTCTTCTTGAACCCTGGACATACCATCATACCAATTTTGACTTCAAAAAGTCAAACACGCACTAAAACCTTTCTATTCTCTGTAATTTCGAGTTTGAAATCCTCCTAAACCGTTTCCAACTCAATTATGATCATTTAGGATAGTTGAATCCGTTATTGATTGCGAAATTACGAGCTATTATTAGAGAACAATAAAGCTTCCGTTTTTTTAACCCATAAATCGAGCTGTTAAAACCCGTTAATCTCGTGTTAATCATAAGTGGTAACACGTTCTAATCACCCATTTTGTACAACAAATCCGATTACAAGCTTGAGGACCTCAAAACCTCACTTTTTTTTTCTCTCGTTTCGACCGACGCTGGAGGGGGGAGAGCCCCTCGATCGACGACTGTATTGACTCCCTGTAGTCCGAATCCTATAGTTCAGGTATCACCCATCCTTGTTTCGTCGTCCTCTGTATTGCTCCTAGTAATCGATTTTGGGTTTGGGGAAAACCTAGTTCACATATGTATTGTATGAGGAAGATGATGAAGCCACTGTATAGGTTATATATTTTTCTTTCTTAACTGACAAACAAAATGGAAACATGGCCTATGTTGGTTAAACTAGTTGAAACACTTATCTAAGGTCACGGGTTCTAACCCGTCGGACCCTGTTTTCCTTCTTACTTTTTTTTAACCACCACACACAATTATATTTATGAATCTATTATTTCCTAAAAGTTCTGTCACCAAGATTTTTAATATATCATTCGTTTAGAATTATGCCCTATCTTTAGAAACATAAATAAATTAAATGTGGAGAAACTTTTGTATATATATTCATATATTTCTTACAAGGATGAAAGGGTAAAAAAACATATTTATAATTATAACAAGAACACTTGCAAATAATTTTAACATCTATACTTGTTTTAAAAATTTTATGATTGTGTAAATACAAACATTTTACAAGGAAACAATTAGTATCATGTTATGGCTAGAAGACCCACTTCTTTTGTAAACTTTCATGAATTGTATAATTACTATCTTTGGTTAAAAAAAAAAAAATATATACATATATGTTTAATTGATTTTTAAAGCCTTTTGATCAAGTTTACATATAAATATATATATTTTCTTTTTCATTACCTAAACACGATACATGTTATTATTCTATATACATAACTTTAAAAGGGTTTCGTTAAAGTCATAGGTTCGATTAAACTAAAAGTTATAACTGTTTTAGTAACAACTTAATCTATAATATATTATTAATTATACGGTTTTATTTATGCTACTAATATCATAGATTTATCAATCGTTTTGATAGTAATTTTAGCATCATATTATTTTCACAAATAATATGGTGCTAGTAGTTAAATGATTCTTATTGTTTAGAATTTGTCGTAAGTAATAAACTCGCATAATTAATATATTTATTTCAAATGATACCCATATAAATATTATTATAATGTTCTAACAAGATGACTACTAGGATTTTTGCTATCTTAAAATCTCAATTAATATATATTGTTGACACACAAAACCTCTTTCATAAATAAAAATTTATAAAACATTATTTCATGTAAAATTCATTTTTATATATTATCACCTCATTTAACTTGTTATCATAATAAATCGAGTCTTCAATATTCTTTCGCGCGTTCATTCGTTCCAAATCCTATTGGCCCAATCGTTCCGTTCTTATTTCTATTAATCTTTTCTATATTAAATGTGTATAAATTATTTACTTAGGGCATCGGTTCGCTCGACCTCACGACCTAGTTCAAGTTTAAGTCACAATATCGAGGTGAGTTTACATGGCCTTTTTTTATTTTTGTACTTTTTAGGGTGACACATGATTCATTGAACATTATTTACAAATACATCATACAACTCTACATTCCTGAACATGTGTGCTTTATGCTTTGTGCTTGAATACTATTGGTCTAAACCTACATTTTACATTACATACACATGCAATCATTAACTCTGTACAAGACGACGGTTAACAATGATAGATCTATTGTGTCTATCAAACCCACCCAGGTAGGGTGATTGTTGCCGACATTACATCAGGATAACACTATGTGTTATGCCCTACATTAGGATAACCTGCGGGTTATGCCCTTAAGTCACAATGTTTGATTGTACATCTAGTTTAACCATAGTAGTTTCTCCATAAATGCCTTATTTGCCATGTTTCAAGAGTAATTGTATGCAAACACTTGAGATCAAATTTGTGGTGTCAAAACCTATGTATACTCACAAACTTTCATAGTTGACCTTGTTTTTATCATGTTTCAGGTACTATCATTTGAGATTACTTACAAGATGCTACACATAAGATTGAGGACTTAGCTAAATAATAAATTAAACGTCGTTGGTGTATTTTGTTTCCTTTATATGTTTGTACATGTTTTGTTTGAACAAGTGTCATGAAAATTTGGATTCAATTAATATATGAAAATTTAGTTGAGAATTACTAGAAAATAAGTAATTTTAACCCGCAAGGTGCGTTCGTTGGTAATTAACAAAATTTTAATTCCCGTAAAGTCTAGTAATACGTTTTAATATAAAAACATAAATATTGGTGACAAAACTATTAAAAGTGTACACAAAAATGTTTATTTCATTGTGACAGGTTATTTTTGTGTGCATACATATATATATTATAGTTAAAGTATTAACTATGACGGGTTAAATTAGTAAGACTATTAAAAATAGTCAAGATACAAAAATATAGGGTTTTTGACATTTAAAAATTCGTACACCGAGTGTTAAATCACGGGATCACATACCGGGTATATACTATCTAAAAACCTATCAACTAAATGTTAGATTTAAACTACAAGTTGGAACAAGACCCAAACCCCCTAACCCCTTCTCGGCCAAGACCCACCAAGTGGGGCCACCCACACCAAAACACTAACCTAATCTAATGGTGTCATAAGAACCGTACTTATTCAAACTTTCATACACTCAAAGATCAAGTCCATCACATCCACTAAACCTAGTAATCATTAGGTTGAAGACAACACTCCATCCTCTTTCCCTTTTCTCTATTTCGAACGGCAAATACATGCATACGTACCATCATTCCAACTTTTCCATTCATACTTGTAATCATTTGGTTTAGATGAACACTCAATCCCTCTCTTTTCTTGATATATATCGACACACATATGCACACACACACTTCCACTCTTTCAAAATCCAAAGAACACAAGTCTAGAAAGTTAGTTAGAAGATTGGAGATTCAAGGAAGATTGGAGCTAAAAGTCGGTTTTGCTAGAGTACCAAGCATCCATCATCATCTACCAGTGAAATCTTCACCTAGCTTGACTAGTGGTGAGAACCCGACTCAAATCCTTTCTTTTCATCTTTATATTCTCGGTTAAAACATGTTGTTCACCATAAAAATCATGGTGATCTAAAGAGTTAATGAGTTTTTATAAAAGCTTAACTTTTTTAAGTTTAAAAGTTAGGGTTTTTGTATGTATATATATATATATATATATATATATATATATATATATATATATATATATATAGGGGTATGTTCTTTTGAGAACCAACAATATGTTAAGAACCGTGAGAACCGCATTAACTCTTCCTCTATTTATAATATAAATTGACTAGAATTCATGTACATTTCAATATGTTTAAGGTTTGATTTTAAAAGACCTCGAATTTATGGTGGTTTTTTTAAATGCATATATGCACTCACACTATATGCACAAATGAATGCATATATGCATATTTTTATACTTTTCTTAAAAAAATTCAGGAGAGAGGAGATAAACTCAAACTAAGAGTGTGAAGAGATAAATAAAACATTGTTGTTGAATTTTACTTTTTTCACTAAAGCGATATGTACACGTTTTGTGCGGTTCTTTCGGTTCTCAACATATGGTTGGTTCTCAAAAGAACATGCCCATATATATATATATATGGGCCGAAAATAATGAAGTTATATGTATAATTTGTTGATTTGATCATTTTAATGATAAGTTGTTGATTCGTGTGATTTCAAGTTTTAAAGCAAAGAGAAACTAGAATATATATATATATATATATATATATATATATATATATATATATATAGGGGTATGTTCTTTTGAGAACCAACAATATGTTAAGAACTGTGATAACCGTAATAACTCTTCCTCTATTTATAATATAAATTGACTAGAATTCATATACATTTCAATATGTTTAAGGTTTGGTTTTAAAAGACCTCGAATTTATAGTCGTTTTTTTAAATGCATATATACACTCACACTATATGCACAAATGAATGCATATATGCATATTTTTATACTTTTCTTAAAAAAATCCAGGAGAGAGGAGATATACTCAAACTAAGAGTGGGAAGAGATAAATAAAACATTGTTGTTGAATTTTACTTTTTTCACTAAAGCGATATGTACACGTTTTGTGCGGTTCTTTCGGTTCTCAAAAGAACATGCCTATATATATATATATATATATATATATATATAGGGACATGTTCAAGTAAGAACCATAGTTTTGGCGAGAACCAAAAGAACCATGTATTTCTACACAAATTTAAGGATGCATGGATGCATTTTTGCATATATAAAGTAAGGATGCATGTATACATTTGTGTAGAATGCATGGTTCTTTTGGTTCTGGCCAAAATTATGGTTCTCAATTGAACATGCCCCTATATATATATATATATACATATATATATATATATACATATATATATATATATATATATATATATATATATATATATATATATATATATATGGGCCGAAATATGCATGCATATATATATATGTTTGATTTGGTAAATAATTTGGAAATAACCAAATATATGGATACATGAATAAGAATGTTAATTTAATATATATATATATATGGATGTATTCTTGATGTTGGATGATTATGTTAATAAGTTATAGATTAGAAAAAGTCTAAATTAATACTTGAGAAAAAAGTAAAATATATGTGCATATATATATATATATATGTGTGTTTAAATTTGGTAACTTGGAATATTGTTAAGTTTGAAATAATATGTTCATATAAGAAGGTTAAACGTATATACGGGCGTATGATCATAAGTTGTAGAAATCGGAAAATGGGTAATAATGTGAATGTAAATATATATATATATATATATATATATACACACATAAGTCATGATATATGAATGATGGAAAATTGTTAACTCGGAATGAGTTATGAAATGACTAAATAATGGAAATCATATATATATATATATATATATATATATAACTTGTTTATATTTGATAACATGGAACGTTGACATGGGTGCATAAAGTAGAAAAATAAATAAATAAATGATCGCATGTTATCGTGAAACATAGTTAATCGCATGTTGAAATATGGTTATACTTGTGTGCACATATTGATAGAAACAAATGCATGTTGAATGAAAACAAATTAAGAAATGTCGTTCGGAACAAGTAGTTGCATGTGGACGTGTTAACTTGGTTTATGTGCATGTAGGATAATGGACATGCGTGGAACGTACTTGAACGATATTTGTTATATTATATAATTATTGGTAAGAAATAATTATATGGTTATACATGGACTATAATATGAATATATTATAAGATGATGCAAAAATAATATTTATTTTGTTAAACGTAACAAGTCACCAATATGGAAATATAATATTTTCTCGGAAAATAAGTAAGCGTCTAGACTTGAATAATAATGACCAACGAGCCGTCACGATAAAACAGTTTTATTAATTAAAGACGTAGTTAACGGGATTCGTTAAGTCGGGTGAACAACTTGCGTCTAAGACGGTTAGTCTTAACACGTAAGGTATCCTTGTGTATTTCGGGTACGGATAAGCGGGGTTTACGGTTATTCAAGTTTTAGCTAGCATTCTGTCAAGGTGAGTTTCACATCCCCCTTTTAACTCTTTATTGTTTTGTAAACATCGGGGGAGAAACATACTTAACTAATTATGTTTTGGGAAAACATGGATACTCTGGTTTAACTCCTTGTGAGTTGCACTGTCCTCTTTTTCTAAGTGTTGAAAAGGTTTTGGGGAGTAAATATACTTGTAAACTATTTTCACATAAATGAATGAACAAAGACCAGATCGTTATGTGTGCATTGAGGGAACAATTATATAGCTCATAAAGTCCCTTGGAATAAACATATTTAGTAATCATTAGCTATGGTCTTAGCCTGGGATTATGTGGATAGTACTATTGGGGGCGACGCCCCCGGTTATGGTTAGTCGCGCTAACCAGGGGTCCATATGGCCAAATGACCGTATATCGTCTTATTCTCGTGGTATAGCGAGAGAGGGGCATTCAATGTCATGGTTTGGTTACGGTCTCGTGCATTTACATATTATTTGTATTCCTTGCAAGTTTACAAATGGGGTCAATTGGTCAGGAAATGTTCAATTCATTGGTTATATATATGTACTATTTGATCGGAAAACTTATTCAATTAAACGTATGTAAACGTTAGAACTACAAGAATATTTGATCAAAACCTGTGAACTCACCAATCTCGTGTTGACACTTTTTAAGTATGTTTTTAAGGAAATTGAACGAGGTCGCAATGGTTAGCAATGTAGGATTACATGCATGCATGAGCGGATACAGCTTTTTGGGGGATTTCCCTTGTATAACTCATCGTTATGGGTCATACTTATGAAATCTTAATCTTTTGTAAACTCAAATAGATACTTTGGGATGTAAAACTTTTAACTTGATTTTGTATCCAATCATTATATATGTGTTTACGGTAATCATATGCTTTGGAAACCAATGAACGTTACGCCTCGCGTTTTTGCCTAGGCGGGGTGTAATTGAACTTGGTATCAGAGCCATTGATTATAGCGAACTAGGAGTCTAAAACTGAACCTAGTCTATAATTTAAATGACTCATTAAAACGTTTTCATTGCATAAGCATTGCATAACCATTCGTCATGTCATATGGATATTGTAGTCACATCATGTCGTCGTACGATGGTCACATTCCCACTTCTGACTCTAAGGATGAGTCGTCAGAGCACCGTTCACCTGCTAGGGAGGAGACTCCCACCACACACCCCCGGTATCGGGTTCAGACCCGCAGCTCCACACCACTTGACGTCGTTCTTGGAGAGCCACCTATCTGCTACCGCAAGAAGAGCAAAGGACCGATCATGGTCAAGAGTGTCAGGAAGAGGACACGACTGCCCCACAAGAGAACCCTGGCTGTCCGAGACCCCGAGGACCGGGAGACTAGAGAGGAGCCGCCTAGACAACGACCTTGCTACTACCCTACCACCAGCGGGATGTCCCGTACCCTTGCACGTTGGAGAGAGATGGAGGGCATCGCTTCCACATTTGATCTCGGAGAGTCATCAAACTCCGTATCACAGCTGCCCCACCCTAGGGAGGACATGCAGCTCACAGTTCCTACTTTAGTAGCCCTTGTATACACACACGAGGAGCGTCTTGATGACCTCCTAGATGATATTCGTGCACATGGGGATGCATCTACTCGGCTGCAGCAAGGGCTCAGATCCCGAGTAGAGAGACTAGAGGACACCACTAGAGACCTGCAGGGTACTACTGATCACTTTGAGATGAGGGCTGATATGGACTGGCTGTTGACTACCACGGTTCGAGACAGTGTGGAGGCCCTGGAGGAGAGGACTGTGGCTGTAGAGTTTGTAGCTAGAGCTAGTATTGTCATGGCTGGACTTGCCATGATGATTGGGTTGTACTCTCACTTCTTTCATTAGACCTATTACGGGCGGGTTGTGCCCGTAACACATTATGTAGTTTGAAACTTTGGTACTGATGTGGTCATATGAACCCATCTATTTTGTATCCTTGTCTTTTGGAACAATGTACTGTGTATGATTTAACTATTTATGTGTTGGTTTATGTTGTGATGATGGTTGTTTACGGTTGATGTTGTTGTATCCTTTATGTCATGTTATATCATTATTATTATATAATATTGTTTCTTTTTAAATATTATGTTAGAAAGAACACCATGACACCTAAGCGAAGGATGCCCCGTGACACCACTGGTGATAACAAAACAGACGATTTCCCCAAACGTGGAGCAACTCATATTACAACGGGTAGCTGCCGCCCTGGAACAATATGAAGCCAATTGAAATAGTGGCGGAGGGAACGACAGCGGTACCGACAGAGGAGGTGCAGGAGGTAGCGGCACAACCGGAGGTTCTGGAGGTAATAGAATAAATAATCATAGCCGTAACGCATAGTAATGATCCAATTTAATGACGTTGTTAAAATAAGTGACTTGTGATCCTACAGATGCTTCGAACAGGAAGTGCACCTATAAGGCCTTCATATCCTGCAACCCTCGCAAATTCAATGGAACCGAGGGTGTAGTATGCCTGATGAGGTGGATAGAAAAGATGGAATCAGTGATTGATATCAGTGAGTGCACCACTGATTGCATGGTGAAGTATTCTACTTGCACGCTCACCGATAAAGCTTTAACATGGTGGAATTCACAAGTAAAGACCTTGGGAAGACAGGCATCATATCAGTTATCATGGGAAGATTTGAAAGTCATGATGATCGAGGAATACTGCCCTCGAAACGAGTTGCAAAAGATCGAGACAGAGATGTGGAATCTACAGATGATCGGAGATGATGTGGCTGGGTACACCGATCGTTTCAATGAATTGACAATTCTGGTACCCCACATGGTCACGCCATAACATAAGTGTGTGGAAAGATATTTGTGGGGCCTTGCGCCTCAAATTCACAACATGGTAACTTCATCAAATCCGATGGATGCAATAGTGCTATAACTTTAGCATTCAAGTTAAGAGATGATGTTGTGCGTAATGGAACATTTGGGAAGAAAGAGAAAGAGGAAAGTAAATCTGGAGAGAAGAGAAAATGGTGGGAAATTCGAATAACAGGTCTGGGAAACAAGGAATTAAGAAGCAGTAAACGGTAAAGGCATTTGCAGCCAACACAGTGGAAAGGAAAGGGTATGATAGGGGCCTACCGAGGTGTAACAAGTGTGGATATCACCACGGGGGTGGGTGCATCAAGTGTGGGAAATGTAGTCGGTTTGGACACACCACACAGAACTGTAGAGTCAACACCAACCCCGCGGGCAAAGCAAAGCAAGGATGTTTCAAGTGTGGTGATCTGGGGCACTTCAAGAAAGACTGTCCCATGTGGAAGAACCAGAACAACGCTTAGACACCGAGGATGGCATTTGTGATGGGTGCAGGGGACGCACGCCAGGACCCGAATATTGTCACTGGTACATTCCCGATAAATAATCACTATGCCTCTGTACTTTTTGATTCGGGTGCGGATATGAGCTTTGTGTTAAATGATTTTAAATCTTTACTCGGTATTAAGGCCAGCAAACTAGAACAAAGATATACAATTGAATTAGCAAATGGGAAATTAATAGAAACCGGAGAGGTTATTAAGGGTTGTACTTTATGTCTAGAAAACCAAACATTTAGTATAGATCTTCTACCTATTAATCTGGGAAGTTTTTATGTTGTTATTGGCATGGATTGGTTATCGAAGAATCATGCCGCGATCGTGTGCTTCGAAAAGATTGTACGTGTCACACTACCAATCGGAGAAATTCTTTCAATTCAAGGCGAAAGGTGTAGAACGACGTTGAAGATGATAAACTGCATGAAAGCTCATAAGTATCTACGTAAGGGTTATTGTGCATTCCTGGCCCATGCCATCAAGAAGAAACCCGAGGATCGCCGACTTGAAGACATGTTGATCGTTAGGGATTACCCCGAGGTATTTCCCGAACACTTACCTGGCTTACCGCCACCAAGACAAGTCGAGTTCCGGATCGACCTAGTACCAGGAGCCGCACCAGTTTCACAATCGATGTACCGTCTAGCACCATCTGAGATGCAGGAGTTATCAAGTCAACTACAAGAGTTACTTGATAAAGGCTTCATAAGACCGAGTTTCTCACCCTGGGAGCTCCGGTCTTGTTTGTAAAGAAAAAGGATGGAACCTTTAGGATGTGTATTGATTACCAGGAGTTGAATAAACTTACATTTAAAAACCGGGTATCCGCTTCCTTGAATAAACGATTTATTCGACCAACTTCAAGGTTCTAACTTCTATTCTTAGATTGATCTACGATCTGTGTATCATCAACTGAGAATTCAGGAAGAAGATATACCAAAAATGGCTTTTAGAACTCGCTATGGTCACTACGAGTTTCTGGTTATGCCGTTTGGCTTGACTAATGCACCGGCCGTTTTCAGGGATCTCATGAACCGCGTGTGCAAGCCATACTTAGATAAATTCGTGATTGTGTTTATCGATGACATATTAATATATTCACGAACCAATGAGGAACATGAACATCATTTAAAATTAATCTTGGAACTACTCAGGAATGAGAAGCTTTATGCCAAATTCTCTAAGTGTGCGTTTTGGATCTGAGAAGTTCATTTTCTTGGACATGTCATCAATAAGAAGGGTTTCCACGTGGATCCGTCCAAGATTGAAGCTATCAAAAACTGGGAAGCACCAAGAACTCCGACTGAGGTGCGTCAATTTCTAGGTTTGGCAGGTTATTATAGGCGTTTCATAGAATTTTTTTTTAAAAATAGCCCTGCCTTTGACCACGTTGACCCAGAAGGACAAAAAGTTTGATTGGACTGATAAACAAGAATAAGCTTTTCAATTGTTAAAGCAGAAGCTTTGAAGTGCACCAATCCTATCACTTCCCGAACGAACCGACAATTTCATTGTGTACTGTGACGCATCACCCAAGGTCTGGGATGTGTACTGATGCAGAGAGAAAAAGTTATAGCATATGCATCCAGACAGCTGAAAGTCCATGAGAAAAATTATATGACTCACGATTTGGAATTGGGTGCTGTCGTGTTTGCGCTCAAAATGTGGAGACATTACTTATATGGTACAAAATGTACTATCTTTAAAGATCATAAGAGTCTCCAGCACATCTTTAATCAGAAATAACTTCACATGAGGCAACGCCGTTGGATAGAGCTACTGAATGATTACGACTGCGATATCAAGTACCACCCTGGTAAGGCGAATGTCGTAGCAGACGCCTTGAGTCGTAAAGAACGAGTTAAAACTCTTCGTGTTCGTGCCCTAGGATTGACAATTCATACGAGTCTCACGACTCAAATCCGGATGGCATAACAAGAGGCAATCAAAGAAGAGAACATTCAGAATGAAGCTTTACGAGGAATGATCAGACAATTAGAGCCAAAATCAGATGATACTTTATACTTCATGAATAGAATTTGGGTGCCATGTTTTGGTAACTTACGGGAGTTGGTTATGGACGAAGCCCACAAGTCCAAGTACTCCATTCACCCAGGTTCGGATAAAATGTATAAGGATCTGAAAGAACTCTATTGGTGGTCGAACATGAAAGGAGAGATTGCTATTTATGTTGGTAAGTGCCTGACGTGTTCAAAAGTAAAGGCAGAACATCAGAAGTCGTCGGGATTGTTACAACAACCTGAGATACCTCAATGGAAATGGGAGCAGATTTCCATGGATTTTATTACAAAGTTACCCAAGACATCGAGCGGGTATGATACTATATGGGTAATCGTCGATCGTTTGACGAAATCAGCTCATTTTCTGCCCATCAAAGAAACTGATAAAACCGAGAAATTTGCAAGGCTTTATATCAAGGAAATTGTGGCTAGGCATGGAGTGCCAATTTCTATTATTTCTGATAGAGACAGCATATTCGTATCTAGGATCTGGAAATCATTACAAGAAGCCATGGGCACACGTCTTGACATGAGAACGGCACATCACCCACAAACAGATGGTCAAAGTGAAAGGACCATTCAAACTTTAGAAGATATGCTCCGTGCGTGTGCAATTGATTTCGGAGGAAATTGGGATACTCATTTGCCGTTGGCTGAGTTTTCATACAATAACAGTTACCACACCAGCATCAAAGCCGCACCGTTTGAGGCTTTATATGGTCGAAAGTGTCGTTTACCGCTATGTTGGGCGGAGGTTGGAGACAAGCATTTAACTGGCCCTGAGGTTATTCAGGAGACCACTAACAAGATTTTTAAAATCATGGATCGTCTGAAGGCCGCCCGTGACAGGCAAAAGAGTTACACGGATAACAGACGAAGACCATTAGAATTCCAAGTTGGGGATCGGGTCATGTTGAAGGTCTCGCCTTGGAAGGGAGTTGCAAGATTTGGCAACCGTGGCAAGCTTAACCCTAGATACGTTGGACCATTTGAAATATTGGCTAGGGTTGGCCCTGTAGCATACAAGCTCAAGTTGCCACATGAACTAAACAATGTACATGATACGTTTCATGTGTCAAATCTCAAGAAGTGCTTATCAGATAAAACGTTAATTATACCGCCTGATGAAATTCACATAGATGACAAGCTGCACTTCGTTGAGGAACCCGTTGAAGTCACAGATTGGAAAGTTCAGAAAACAAAGGTAGCCGTGTTAAATTGGTTAAGGTACATTGGAATTCAAAGCGTGGCCCCGAGTATACGTGGGAACGAGAAGATCAAATGAAAGCCAAGTACCCATCCTTGTTCACGAACACTCCAAGTCAAGATAACAACTGGATTTCGGGACAAAATTCTCTTTAACATTGGGAGAATGTGACACCCAACATTTCAGGTCAATATCCATATCGCATAATTTCACGTTCATGATTTATATTTCTTGGTTTATTATTTTGACAAAGTATTGTCAGTGATTCTAGCAAAGGAACACACAATATATTTAGTAATTTTTTAGAATTACTAGAAAATAAGTAATTTTAACCCGCAAGGTGCGCTCGTTGGTAATTAACAAAATTTTTATTCCCGTAAAGTCTAGTAATACGTCTTAATATAAAAACATAAATATTGGTGACAAAACTATTAAAAGTGTACATAAAAATGTTTATTTCATGGTGACAAGTTATTTTTGTGTGAATACATATATATTATAGTTAAAGTATTAACTATGACGGGTTAAATTAGTAAGACTATTAAAAATAGTCAAGATACAAAAATATAGGGTTTTTGACATTTAAAAATTCATACACCGAGTGTAAATCACTGGATCACATACCGGGTATATACTACCTAAAAATCTATCAACTAAATGTTAGATTTAAACTACAAGTTGGAACAAGACCCAAACCCCCCCCCCCCCCAACCCCTTCTCGGCCAAGTCCCACCAAGTGGGGCCACCCACACCAAAACTCTAACCTAATCTAATGATGGAGTCATAAGAACCATACTTATTCAAACTTCCATACACTCAAAGATCAAGTCCATCACATCGACTAAACCTAGTAATCATTAGGTTGAAGACAACACTCCATCCTCTTTCCCTTTTCTCTATTTCGAAAGGCAAATACATGCATACATACCATCATTCCAACTTTTCCATTCATACTTGTAATCATTTGGTTTAGATGAACACTCAATCCCTCTCTTTTCTTGATATATATCAACATACATATGCACACACACACTTCCATTCTTTCAAAATCCAAAGAACACAAGTCTAGAAAGTTAGTTAGAAGATTGGAGATTCAAGGAAGATCGGAGCTAAAAGTCGGTTTTGCTAGAGTACCAAGCATCCATCATCATCTACTAGTGAAGTCTTCACCTAGCTTGACTAGTGGTGAGAACCCGACTCAAATCCTTTCTTTTCATCTTCATATTCTCGGTTAAAACATGTTGTTCATCATAAAAATCAAGGAGGTCTAAAGAGTTAATGAGTTTTTATAAAAGCTTAACTTTATTAAGTTTAAAAGTTCGGGTTTTTGTATAAATATATATATATATATATATATATATATATATATGGGTCGAAAATAATGAAGTTATATGTATAATTTGTTGATTTGATCATTTTAATGATAAGTTGTTGATTCATGTGATGTCAAGTTTTAAATCAGAGAGAAACTAGAATATACTTACATATATATATATATATGGGCCAAAATATGCATGCATGTATATATATATATATATATATATGTTTGATTTGGTAAATGATTTGAAAATAACCAAATATATGGATACATGAATAAAAATGTTAATTTAATATATATATATATATATATATATATATATATATATATATATATATATATATATATATGGATGTATTCTTGATGTTGGATAAGTTATAGATTAGAAAAAGTCTAAATTAATACTTGAGGAAAAAATAAAATATATGTGCATATATATATGTGTGTTCAAATTTGGTAACTTGGAATATTGTTAAGTTTGAAATAATATGTTCATATAAGTAGGTTAAACGTATATACGGGTGTATGATCATAAGTTGTAAAACTTGAAAAATGGGTAATAATGTGCATGTAAATATATATATATATATATATATATATATGTATATATATATATATATATAAGTCATGATATATAAATGATGGAAAATTGTTAACTCGGAATGAGTTATGAAATGACTAGATAATGGAAATCACACACACACACACACACACACACATATATATATATATATATATATATATATATATATAAATTGTTTATATTTGATAACATGGAACGTTGACATGAGTGCATAAAGTAGAACGTACTTGAACGATATTTGTTATATTATATAATTATTGGTAAGAAATAATTATATGGTTATATATAGACTATAATATTTAGTTTGATAAACGTAACAAGTCACCAATATAGAAATATAATATTTTCTCGGAAAATAAGTAAGCGTCTAGACTGGAATAATAATCACCAACGAGTCGTCATGATAAAACCGTTTTATTAATTAATGACGTAGTTAACGGGATTCGTTAAGTCGGGTGAACAACTTGCGTCTAATACGGTTAGTCTTAACACGTAAGGTATCCTTGTGTATTTAGGGTATGGATAAGTGGGGTTTACGGTTATTTAAGTTTTTGCTAGCATTCTGTCAAGGTGAGTTTCACGGCCCACTTTTAACTCTTTACAGTTTTGTAAACATCGGGGGAGAAACATACTTAACTAATTATGTTTTGGAAAAACATGGATACTTTGGTTTAACTACTTGTGAGTTGCAATGTCCCCTTTTTCTAAGTGTTGAAAATGTTTTGGAGAGAAAATATACTTGTAAACTATTTTCATAAAAATGAATGAAAAAAGACCAGATCGTTATGTGTGCATTGAGGGAACAATTATAGAGCTCATAAAGTCCCCTGGAACAAACATATTTAGTAATCATTAGCTATGGTCTTAGCCTGAGATTATATGGATAGTACTATTGGGGGTGACGCCCCCGGTTATGGTTAGTCGCGCTAAGCAGGGGTCCATATGGCCAAATGACCGCATATCGTCTTATTCTCGTGGTATAGCGAGGGAGGGGCATTCATTGTCATGGTTTGGTTACGGTCTCGTGTATTTACATATTATTTGTATTACTTGCAAGCTTACAAATGAGGTCAATTGGTCAGGAAATGTTCAATTCATTGGTTATATATATGTACTATTTGATCGGAAACTTATTCAATTAAACGTTTGTAAACGTTGGAACTACAAGAATATTTGATTAAAACCTGTGAACTCACCAACCTCGTGTTGACACTTTTTAAGTATGTTTTTCAGGAAATTGAACGAGGTCGCAATGGTTAGCAATGTAGGATTACATGCATGCATGAACGGATACGACTTTTTGGGGGGATTTCCCTTGTATAACTCATCGTTATGGGTCATACTTGTGAAATCTTAATCTTTTGTAAACTCAAATAGATACTTTGGGATGTAAAACTTTAAACTTGATTTTGTATCCAATCATTATGTATGTGTTTACGGTAATCATATGTTTTGGAAACCAATGAACGTTACGCCTCGCGTTTCCGCCTAGGCGGGGTGTGACAGCACTACTCGCCCCCACCGTCTTCTTCGTTGTGCTAAGCCCTAATGGCTTCTGTCTCCTCCACCGAGTACTGCTAACCGGTCACCACCATGCACCATCACCTCGTACCACCATTATCGAGCCACCATCACCGTAGCCAAACCCCCCAACCATCTCCGCGGTGACCATCGATATCCTTATTCTCACTATCCTAGTCGTTGTAGCCCTGCGCACGTCACAAGCCCACCATGGCGAGCACCGGCCGCCACCGGCCTTCAATGTTTACATGGAACGTAGCCGCAGCCGCCCACTCCGACCACCACACCTTCATCTCCGTCGTCGTCCTCCTTGTGTTCCACCACCATCTCACGCCACTACCAACTCCCACTCTACTCTGCCGTTGCTGCCTCCTGTTACAACCGAGACCATCCCTCCGCCGGCCACCAATACCCCACCATTGTTTCCGTCGTCCTCGATCGGGAACCCCAAAACCCTAACCTTAGTCCCCATGCAGAAACCGATATAAAAACATCACCAAAACAAGAACGAGGATTATCTTATCGAAGTTCGGAAGTCGTTGGCTTGATACCGTTGTCGGTTCGCCGCCGTTTGCTCCCGTCGCCGGTCTCTTCCTCCCCTCTACCTCTGCCGTATGCGCACCTAGGTCAAGAATGACCTAGGGTTGCAATTTAAGTGATATATATATACCCCTACGTATTACGCTTCGGGTCCCTCTACTTCCACCTCGTGCGTTTCGATCTTGAGTTAGTTTTTTTAAACGACTAACTGTGTCCTGCTTGGTAGATAAACGAATCTCAAATGACAAACCTCGAAATTTCCCTTATTTAATAACGAGTCGGGTCACCCTCTAACCCTAGTCTAACGAGGCTGATATCATGTTTTGACCAAACCTTACATGTAGAAATATAAACATTTGCAAGTTGTGAAAATGACTCCACGTGTATGACTGCATCTGCACCAGGCAATTTCAGATCAACTCTCGTTGACTAAATTAGACCCATTTTTATTACCAGACCCGTTTGTAGACCATAATCATGCTACATTAACCTCCTTCCCACCAAGAAAGATATACTGCTGAAAATAGCAAAAAAGAAAGATGGGGTGGAAGGAAGAACACCTGGATTTAATCCTGGTACCATTAGGATTCTTGATCATGTGCATCTATCATCTCTTCCTTCTGTACAGATACCTCAAACGTCCTTATCTCACAGCAATCGGCTACGAGAATCACAACAAGAAGGCTTGGGTTGAAAAAATGCTTTTGGTAAAACTTCAGCCACATGTATTCGTATTCTGTAAGTTGTTTACAGGTTTGGATGCTAATCGGCTGGTTTTGAATTGATGTAGATTGATGGTAAAGATAGAGGATTTGCAGTAGCTGTTCTTAACAGCCATTTATCAGCCTCAACTTCCCTGACCTCAATTTCTTTAGTTTTGTGTTCTCTTATTGGAGCTTTACTTGGAAGCTCATCTAATAACTTTCTTACAAGCAGATTTATCTTAGGGGACACAAGTCAATCCACCAGCACCATCAAATACATAGCTATTTTATCCTTCTTTTTGCTGGCCTTTGCTTGTTTTGTACAAACTACAAGACACTCTGTACACGGGTGTTTCCTCATAAGCATGCCCACTGGTGATGTTCCTGCGGACTGCATCAAGAAGGCTGTACTAAGAGGAAGCAATTTCTGGACCATCGGACTTCGAGCACTTTACTTTGCAGCCACTTTGCTTCTATGGATTTTTGGTCCAATTCCTATGTTTGTTGGTTCAGTGGCTACAGTGATAGTTTTGAATTTCTTGGATATGAATAAAGACCCCATGATTCAGTATGGACATAACACGAGTAGTGATGGTGGTCACCTTTTGAAGAAGATTGGGCCGGCATTAACTTCTGTGGTTGAGTCTTCTGAACACAATGAAACTATGAAAGACAATAAAGAAATGGAAGAAACCCCCAAAAATTCTATGTTGTAAGATCAATATTACTTTTTTGCTTTTCTTTTTATTGTCTTAAATCAATCTTTGTTGATAGATATTACAGTGAATCTAGATGTATCTCAATTTAATATCAATGCGAATCCAAAATGTATACCGAAACTGGAATCTATATTCTAATGTCATCCAAGTTCGTTCAAGCAAGAAATTTGAGAGAGGAATTTTCTATCAACATCCAAATTCCGTAATGTTAGAAAATCCAAAGCAATGGAGCTTTCAATATTCTTAGCCTTTAAGTTAATTAGCCCCACATATTGATAAGGTTTCTCAGAAAGAAAATATACAGCAACTTGACCAATAAAGAAGTAATATTAAATCGGCAACAATTACTTTTACTCTACTAGAAAACATGTATAATTTTTATAAAAGTTTCTGACAAGTTACCAACAAAAGAAATTTCTCACAAGTTTGAGACAAAACAAAAACAAAAAAGTAACCACAAGATTTCCAACAGCTTTTCGACAAATTTATTAAGTAAGTTCACTTATTTCTTTAATATAATTGTCGGAATATTGTTGAAAATTACCGACGAAAGGCTTTTGTCGCTAATTCGTCGGAAAATTAGTCGGGACTTTGTCAGAAAATACATTTCCTACAGGGTTTTTTTCCAACAAACACTTTTTGTCGGAAACTTGTCGCTAACGGCCAATTCCGACAAATTTTCCACGAAACTGTTGTCGTAAATTTTTCATTTTTTTAACGTTGAAACAAAAGCATGACACTATACCTCTAGAAGTTATTGAAGTCAACGTAAATTATATATGCATTACTGGGTTATAAACATGTATTTTACATAGGTTGAATTAAATAATTAATAATATTATTTAGGAAATTATAAATGAAATATTAAATAGTTAGTAATAAAGAAAAAATAAGTGGGAAAATGAAAGATTTGGTGAGTGTTTCATACTAGACATTGTTAAGACTAGCATCTTGGAAGAACATTGCTTGGTGTGCATCTCTTTAGCAAAAGAACTAGTGCATCCATCTTCATCACCTTTTGTTTGAGGTAACACTTTCCTTCAAAGGTTGTTATTTCTAAACATCCTACGTATGTTTTCTTTTAAGTTTCAAGAACTTCATTTGGATCCTTTGTGGGTTTTGTTTTCTAATTCTTTAGATCTAACATGTTAAACAAACTTTCGTTACAAAACTCTTTTAAAAGACATGTTAAAAACCCAACAGAAATAAGAAACTAAATTTGTAAAATATCGTAGGTAATCATACACATGAATCACTAACGAACACAACTAAGAATATTAAAAAGTTGAAAATTAAAAATCACGGTGCTCGTCTTTAATTCAGTGATAATCAACGACGTAATTAAAAATCACGGTGCTCGTCTTTAATACAGTGATAATCAACGACGTATTTCCTACGAATGTTAAGAATACATTTTCGGGTGTGATTTTGTTCCAAGATTTTGAGTAGTTTTCGGTTGAAACATTTCCGTGTAGACGAGTCGTCGATGATTTGTCAGTGAAGTGAAACACGCAACGGAGTGCAATGTTAGTGATCTGTTGTTAAAACCTGGTCGTTGATCCGTTAGTGAAATGTCATCGGTGATTTGCACAGATTTGCTAGAGAAACACACCTTTGTTCCAACGTTGATATAGTTGTCGGTCATCCGATAGTAAAAGTTTGTCGTAGATGAAACTTTAACATCCTGAAAATTTACTAATATTGAAAGTTTTGTCGGCCTCATAATGTGGGTGTTCCTTTCATAATTTTATAACATGTAAAGATGTAAAACACCTCAGAAAACCTATTTTCTTTTCTTTCCTTTTCCTTTTCTTTCTTCATTTCTTTTAAAAACATAACCTTTTGTATCTTAACAAATCTATTATGATAGTTTACAAGATTAAATCGTTTTATAAAATTTATTTTACATTTGATTACATCTTATTTTAATTAGAATAAAATTTACTTCAGTTATTTATATTTCTTAAAATTAATAACACATCATCTTATTTATTTAAAATCCAATATCTACAACAATTAGGGTTGTTCACGAGTCAAGTACTTTAGGTCGAGCCAGCACTAGCTCAGACTCTGATGCTGCTTTGTTATATGCTATTCTTGATGGTATTATGGAAAATTCTACATTATAAGATGGTGATCACGCAAATACATATGCGCTTTTAACCTAATTCAAGTCACTCGATACCTAATGAGCCAGCTTAGCTTAGCTCAAAAACTCTCGACCGAACTGAAAATTAAGCTCGAACTCGTCTCACATGCAATTCGATCCAAAGCCCCTTGAGTGAGCTCGACTAGGCCCGGTTTTGGCTCGTTTGTAGAAAAAATTAATTACGAATAAGGGGATCAGGGTTACTTATTTGGGGCGCGGTTTTGGCTCGAAAAATAGTAAGATACGGGGATAAGCCTTAAAGATTTAGATCTTAGCACTAGGGTTGCTAATCTATATGAAATAAAAGAAGAGATTGAGGATGGCGGAAAGTCATTGAAGATCAAAGGGAGTCATCGACTGTGAACCTAACCCATGTATTCAAAGTTACAGGATACCCATACATTTAACGTTGCGGGAGTTACCAACCAACCAACGTTGGCTGATGTGAGTCGCACAAGGGGGAGACTATTCATACTAATGTCATTGGAACCTTACTCTCGTCGTTTGCTAGGAGACAGAGATATGGGAGACCGAGGAGTCACACGATTGTTGCGACACACTAAGTGTCTCATCATTTGCCATGCTATTTTAACATCGTTCAATTGTTTTTGTTGTAGTTATTATTATTTTTGTTGCTGCTGTTGCTGTTGTTATTGTTATTATAATAATAATACTACTAATAATAATTATTAGTATAATATTAATAATAATAATTATTATTATTATATTGTGACGTGTTACGTAAATCCAGATGAGAGATATTGAGTCATAAGGAATGCCCAGCCTCAAATATCAACAACACCGTTTTGAGTGCATTAGTTGTAGATAAGAGTAGAACTCCACAGTTAAGCGTGTTTGAGTGAGATGTTTTCACTCGGACGACCAAAAACACATATGTGAGCTCCTCCTGTGAAAATCAAACAATATTGGTTAGTATGAGAGGTCGGATGTTACATATAGTATAAAGGCACTCTCATTATGTTCTATTTACGACGGTGAGGAAAACCTCATGGGGATGATGAATCCCAAGGTGGGTGTTTGTGACATCATTGACAAATCCCACATCATTCTGTTATATTTTGTCTACACGAGAGATAGTGAGTCATAAGGAATGCCTAACCTTAAATATCACCAACACGTTTTCAACACATTAGTTGTGGATGTGAGGGTTTTCCACAGTTAAGCATGGTTTAATGGGAGCAACCTAGGATCGGTGACCTCGTGGGAAGTTCTTACTCGGACAACCAAAATAAAATTTGTGAGCTCCTTGTGGGAAAAAAAATAACACACAATATTGGTTGGTATGACTTATGAGAGGCCGGATGTTACAAATGGTATTAGAGTTGTTCTTTTATATTTAGATGGTGAGGCAAAAGTCATGGGGCCGATGCGTCCCCAAAGGGGGTAATTGTGACATCTTAGACAAATCCCACATCATTATGTTCTAATAGGAGACTTTTGTCCCGGGAATGACCCGCCTCAAATATATATCACCAACATGTTTTGAGCGCATTTAGCTATGTATGAAAGGAGAATTTCATAGATAAGCATGCTTAAGTGTGAGCAATCCTAGAATGGGTGACCTCTTAAGAAGTTTTCACTCAGACAAACAAAAACAAATCATTAAGCTCTTTGTGAGCAAAATGAATTGCATTGGTTGGTGTAAGAGCCTCGATGTTAGAAATATTAATACTAATAGTTTTATCATAATGTCTAATTCAATTTACTTATAATATTATTTGCTTTTATTTTTAAATCATTAAATTTTACGTACATCTCAATTTAAATCCGAAAAATACCCAACCTAAAATAATGCTACCTAACCTCAGCTTTTAGAAAAAGAAGACCACGGGCAAATAGAAGTTTAGTCACAAGGAAGTATAAGCATTTGGAAGTTGTGAAAAAGGCATTCATGTGAATGACTGCCTTGGCACCAATCAATTTCCCATAAATCTGTTGAATAAATCAGACCCAATTTCATTACCAGACCTCTTTATAGACCATGATCATGCTACATTAAACCTCCTTCCCACCAAGGAAGACACATTGCTAAAAAGAGGAAAAAAGTAAGATGGGTTGGAAATGGAAGGAAGAACACCTGGATTTAATCCTGGTACCATTAGGTTTATTGATCATGTGCATCTATCATCTCTTTCTTTTCTGCAGATACCTCAAACATCCTAATCTCACAGCAATCGGCTACGAGAATCACAACAAGAAGGCCTGGGTTGAAAAAATGCTTTTGGTAAAACTTCCATCACATGCATTCATATTCTGGAAGTTGTTTATGAGTTTGAATGTTCCTAACCGGATTGATAATTGGGTTGTTTTGAATTGATACAGCTTGATGGTAAAGATAGAGCATTTGCTGTAGCTGTTCTTAACGGCCATTTATCAGCCTCAACTTCCCTGACCTCAATTTCTCTACTTCTGTGTTCTCTAATTGGAGCTTTACTGGGAAACTCATCTAAGAACTTTCTTACAAGCAGATTTATCTTAGGGGATACAAGTCAATCCACCAGCACCATCAAATACATAGCTGTATTATCTTGCTTTCTACTAGCCTTTGCTTGTTTTGTACAAGCTACAAGACACTTTGTACATGGGTGTTTCCTCATAAGCATGCCCACTGGTGATGTTCCTCTGGATTGCATCCAAAAGGAGGTGTTAAGAGGAAGCAATTTCTGGACCATCGGATTGCGAGCACTTTACTTTGCCGCCACTTTAATTCTGTGGATTTTTGGTCCGATTCCTATGCTTGCTGGTTCAGTTGCTATAGTGATGGTTTTGTATTTCCTGGATATCAATAAAGACCCCATGATTCAGTATCGACATAACACTAGTGGTAATGATGGTCGCTTTTTGAAGAATATTGGGCAGAAATTAACTTCTGTGATTGAGTCTTTTGAACACAATGAAAGACAATAAAGAAATGGAAGAAATCCCCTTGAATTCTATAATCTTCCTGTTGCCCGGTTTGTGATCACACAAACTGTTTTGGGCCCGTTGCTGTTTATTTCGTTTTGTTTATTATGTTTAATGTGGGTGAAGTCCAAAACAATTACTATTGGGTTCACTTAACTTTTGTCGATAGGTTTAACATCGTGTTTAACAGTGTGGAAGTTAGTAAACTTCAGTCAAACGGTTAAAAACGAATCAGTGTATTATCTAAACATCGCGTCGGTTCGTTTACTATTAATAGGGTTGGATTGAAAATCTATTTTTCAATTCAATCAAGTATTGTGTTTGGTTTAATCTTTCATTCTTTGTTATTCGTTCATATAACCGATTTTTGTTATGGAACGGAAGGATGATCATGTTGAAGTTGAACCGTGGAGCAATTCCAGTGATATAGATCGGGCTGTTAGTGGTATCAGAGCCAATGATGGCTTCGATTCGAGTTCAGATGAAAACGATGTTCAAGGGTATCGAATAGCAATGATCAAAGGCATCATGGGTACGGTTATGTGAAGAGTGCAAGTCTGGACACGGTGGATGGCCAATTGGAATCGTGATCATAGAATGTGCTAATGAGGATGTGATTGGTACCGCGGTGCATGGTGCAGACGAGCACCAGGATTGCGGCCAAGGAAAATAACCAAGTAAGGCTGTCGCAAAGGGTATGTCGTCTTTATGCGTCAATAGTGGGAAGAAGGCGGTAACACCGGGTTTGAAAGTGGCCCAGAAAGACAGAAACCAATTAGCAAACCCAAAAGAAATGGGGTTTGGACACCGGATGAGAAACATAAGATGCCGGTAGGCAGTGGCGGATCCAGAATTTTTTTTCAGGGGGTTCACTGTTTTTAGATGATCCAATTTCATAGGGCCGGACATAAAAATTTTCGGTTCGGTTCGATTGGTCGGGTCGGGTCGGGTCGGGCAGGGGCGGCTCAACCATTTTTGGAGGTCTAAAGCAAAGAAAAAAACATGAAAATTATGCTTCAAATGTTCACAAAATCAACTAATTTGTATTTAAGAGTCATCTACTCATTTGTTTCTATCAATTTTTTACCTCTAATCATATGAATGCTCAAGAACACACATTTAGTTCAAGAAAGAGTTCTTAGTTTTATAGCTTCACAACCGGATCAACCGAGCAGCAGTGGGCGCCGTCGTAAGGGGGTTCACCCTATAATATTTTAGGGGGTTCACCCTAGTTTTTTTACCTACCGTTACACTAAAATTTCAAAACTCGGGGGGTTCCTGTGCACCCCCCCTCGCTTCACTACATCCGCCCCTGCCGGTAGGGGACATTGCGTCATTTTGTGCAAGTAAGTACTTTTATTTGAACTTGTTAAAAGCATTACTAGACTGTTTTAGTATAAACACCCAAACCCTTCTTGAGAAATCATCAATAATAGATATAAAATATCTAGCCCTCCTAATAAAATCAACCCTCGCAGGATCCACAGATCAGAATATACATAATCCAGTATACCTTTTGTGAAGTGCTTGCCCCTGCCAAACTTGACTCACTTGTGCTTCCCCAGCACACAAGTCTCACAAAACCCATAGTTTTTGAGTTTACCAAAAATTTAGTTGCTTGTTTAAATCAATAATTCCTTGGTTACTTATATCACCCAACCTCTTGTGCCACAAGAAGGCCATAGAACTATTTTCCTATGATGCTGCAACTTCCACTGATCCATTAACTACATTTCCATCTAGCAAATATATATTGTTATCACTCCTTGTCCCATATAACACAACCAAAGACCCTTTTACCACCCTTGATTTTCCATCATCAAAACTAACATGGTACCCTGACTTCTCAAAAGTTCCCAAAGACATTAAACTCCTTTTAAGACTAGGGATGTACCTTACATCTTTAAGGTCAACCTCCATGCCATTCTGCATTTTGAAAGTAACTGTGCCAATTCCAAGGATATTACAAGGTCTGTCATCACCAAGCTTTTCAAACTTCAATTCCTTAAAAAATTATTTGACTCGTGTCATATGAAATGAGCATCCAGAATCCATTACCCATTCACTCTGAGTCCCCTCATTTGAGACCGTGAGTACATCGGAACTATTATAACCTTCGAAACTGTCATCTTGTGGCTATTATAGCTCTTAACACTTGATTAACTTCTTTTCTTTTTCCACTCTAGACAGTCCCTCTTCAAGAGTTTCTCTTAATTGCATACAAATCATTTTCTCTTGAATTTAAACTTGGATCTTGAGTTATTGTTGGACTTGAAATTCCTTTGACCTGGCCTTCCCCTAACAAACAGTCCATCTACACCTTCTTCCTTATGATATGATCTTTTCTTCAACTCTTTAGAATTGAGGGCTGCTAACACTTCTTCCACGATAAGATTCTCTCTACCATACATTAATGTGACAACAAAATGCTCATAAGACTGTGGTAGAGATGTGAGAAAAACGATGGCCTAGTCTTCTTCATCCAACTCCACCTCAATATTTTCAAGACCCAAGACAACTTTGTTTAACTCATTTGTATGGTCCTCAAGAGTCTAACCTGATGACACCTTAAATGTATATAGACGCTTCCTGAGCTACAATCTATTGGCCAAAGACTTCCTCAGGTATAGAGTCACCAATTTCGACCAAATAGCTGTTGCAGATGACTCCTTTGTAACTTCCCTGAGTACACGATCACCCAGACTCAATATGACTGCATTGTGTGACTTCTCAAGTATGTCTTTCTTCTCCTTATGGCTTGCGCCAATAACGCTTCACTGATACCTTAATGAACAAGTAAGGTGTGCATCTTAACTCTCCACAGACTAAAATCATTCTTTCCATTAAACTTTTCAAGTTCAAACTTCGTTGAAATCATCTTGTTCTTTGATTAACCCAAAAAGAATCCTTTCTTTGAATCAAGCCCTAACCAAGCTCTGATACCAATTGTTGTATAATTAACACTAGAGAATAAGAACAATCACTAACAATCAAACGATTTCTTTATTGATTATGAACGAATTAAACATACGAAGTAAATTGAAAGTGAAATTACAGAACGATCGAATGGAATGAAAACATCTCTAACCTTAAGCTTCCCCCTTTTAACTAAACAAGAAGCTGTTAATAGAAAATTAACAAACTAGGAACTAATTACCCATGATTAGTCCCTCGTCTTTGACTAACATACAATTATTCCCCTAGACTTCAATCACTTTGATTATTTTGACTTTGCATTTGACAGTGCTCGTAAGTACTATTAATAGAGTGCAAATTACTCATGAATTTTAAGGATTAGTTTTTGGATATGATTTCGATCTAAACATTTTCGCAGTTGTCGGTTGAAACATTTGCCCATGAACGAGCCGTAGGTGATTTGTCAGTGAAACATTCAACTTTTGGTAAAATCAATTCGCTTGATTCATTAGTGAAATGTCATTGGTGATTTGTTGGTGAAACACGCCTCTATTTTGATGGTGATATAGATGTTGGTAATCCCCCAGTAAAAACTCGTCGCTGATCCATGAGTGAATCATCATCGCTGATCTGTTGGTGAAACACACATTTGTTCCTACAGCGGTACTGCTGTCAATGATCCGATCTCTCGGTAATGATAATGTCGGTGATTCAATGGTGAAATTTTTACCCATTGTCCTCACGGAGCATCACTAACAGATCATCAACCACTCCTACCCTTACGGAAGGATTTCCGATGGATATGTTTCTCACTGAAAACCCTCTGAATTGTAATGCTCAAGCCACATAATACTGTTAACTATTACCATTCTGACTAAATAAGTTGCGTGTGCCTGAAATGTACATAGTATCTATCTTCAACAAATCTGCTAACTGATATTACATCATTGGAGACGGATAGATTATGAAGAAAAGCTCTGAAAACTATAATGTGTAATGTAGAAACAAAAATGTTGTTCTTCTCCCACATCAATAGGCTCTAATCGTTGATTATTTATAAGTTCAACATGTCTGCCAACTGTGCGATAGTTCATAAAATCCAACCAATCGCCACTTGAATAAGTAGTTGATCCAAACATCACGAAGCAAACATAAACGGTGATTGATTTTGGGAACATAACTAAAGACCTTAGATATTACTCCAGTGGCTTTAATGTCCGTTATTAACTCATTGGGATCTCTAACAAACTTCACAGGCATCAAAGTATCTCTATATATGTGTTTTTAATTTATATGACTTTAAATGGCTAGGTTTAATCTAATTCACGACAATATAGCAAATGAACATTTTTATCATCATCGATACAAAAAATGGACGATAAGCGAGTCACATTCACATACAAAACGAATTTTTTTGTTAGCTACCAACCACAGAATAGTTAGTTTCTAATACTACACGAGTGAAAGAGGGGGATGTCATTTATAATCACGTATAATAGGCATTTACAAGTGCATTTATGGGATAAAGTCTCGCTCGTAAGAAAAATGAGTATGTAATGGCTACAAACGTGATTATTCTTTTAGTTAACTATAGAGATATAACACACGTGGAATATCTTATCTTATTTTATTTTATTTTATTTTCTTTCTTGTTTTCCATTTTCTTTCTTTTAAAAACACAACCTTTTCCTATCTAAAAACAATCCATTATTATTCTTTTACAAGAATTAATCTTTATAAAGTTTAATTTATAAATTCATTTTACATTTGATTACTTCTTATTCTAATTAGAATAATTTATTCTAGTTATTAATATATTTTTTTTAAATTAATAACCCATCATCTTATATATTTAAAATCCAAACAAAAGTTTATCTATAACTATGAGTGGTTATAGCCGAGCCAACGCTAACTCAGGCTTCGGTCAATACTTAAAGACCCATCTTAGTTTGGCTCGAAAACACTCGACCGAACTAAAAACTAAGCTCAAACTTGGCTTAGATGCAACTCGGTCCAAAACCCTTCAAGCGAGTTTGGCTCTTCTTAGTTTTGGCTTGTTTTTATTAAAACTAGAGTTAACTGCAATTTGCACCCCTTTTGTTTAGGGGCGTTGACAGGTTGCCACCATGTTTAAAACAAAGTGCAATTTAGCCCCCGGTGGTAAAGCTTCTTTTTCATTTTGTACCCCTCCGTCAAATATCCATCTATTCTGTCGTTTACAAAAAGGGTATTCTAGTAATCTTGGCTCAAACACCTCTTCATACCCCCAATCAATGTTGTCTCTCTAGCCGTTCACTCCTTTTTTGCAATGAATCCATCAATCGGTGGTCTCCCACCACCAAAAATCCCTCCCGACCGTCCTCTTGATCTGGATGTTCCCCTAGTTATGGAGGCCGACCTCAATTTGGAGTCATTTGTGCAATCGCCTCAAGTTGCTATCCCTCCACCTTCGTGTTCTCCTGAAGGTGTAGCCCCTGTTGAGAGCTTTCTTGTCGAAGGTGGTTCTCATGCGACTATAACGGCACAACCGTCCTCAGCTTCTGCTTGTGTCACCGATCAAGTTCTCTCCCAAAATGGAGGTTTTCTGCATCCGGGAGGGACTCCGTATGATTGGGATAGCAGAGTCAGAGCCATCAGGAGGAATATCATAATGTTCTTGTGAATTAGGAGTGAATTTTTGTATCGTTTCTCTCTCTCTCTAGAATCATACTCTCTTTCTAGAATCAAGTACCAAAATCCGACTTTTTAAAGGGTTTTGGATCTGGGTTTTAATACCTAGAGCTACCAAATCAATCTAATATACAACACAAATGATTCAACGCCTCGTTGATAACTTCCTTGCTATCACCAAAGAGTTAATTTCTTTCTTTTCCCTCTCCTTTTGATTAATTTGTTGGTGTGAAATTGTCAAGATCTTAAAGACCTCTTGTGAATTTGGAGTGAATTTTTGTAAAAGTCTTGTGAATAATCAGATCCTAGGCTTTAGTTTTGCAGGGTTTTATGATGATGATGATGGAGATCTGGGCTGCATATGTTTAGGGATGGCAATGGGTCGGGTTCGGGCCGGGTATCGGTAATCCCAAACCCATACCCGGTTGTAAAATTGTGTCCCATACCCGGCCCATTACCCGTCGGGTATCGGGTATACCCGCGGGTAACGGGTATACCCGTTGATATCGGGTATACCCGCGGGTATCGGCCAATAACCGTCGGGTATGTGTCTTGTACTTTTCTATGACTCTACTTTTTATATTTGTAAATACATATTTTAAAAGAAAAAGTAATTTTTCACATAATAAACTTACTAAAATGAAACATTAATAGCCATGGGTTAAGAGAAAATAAAATTATAAATTACAAATTTTCGGGTATACGATTCTGGTAAACGAGTATGTGATTTCGGGTAATCGGGTCGGGTATCACCTAATCCCATACCCGACGGGTATACCCGAAACCCGACGAGTTCGGGGCGGGTATACCCGAAGCCCGACGGGTACGGGGCCGGGTATGGGATTAATTTTTAAAAATTTCGCGGGTATGGGACGGGTGGGTATGTGTCTTGTACTTTTCTATGACTCTACTTTTTATATTTATAAATACATATTTTAAAAGAAAAAGTAATTTTTCACATAATAAACTTACTAAAATGAAACATTAATAGTCATGGGTTAAGAGAAAATAAAATTATAAATTACAAATTTTCGGGTATATGATTCGGGTAAACGGGTATGTGATTTTGGGTAATCGGGTCGGGTATCACCTAATCCCATACCCGTCCCATACCCGCGAAATTTTTAAAAATTAATCCCATACCCGGCCCCGTACCCGTCGGGCTTCGGGTATACCCGCCCCGAACTCGTCGGGTTTCGGGTATACCCGTCGGGCTCGGGTTATTTTGCCATCCCTACATATGTTGATCCCGAAAAATTGTTGACCTGATGATATTATGGATCTAATAGGGGTGTTTGGATGGATAAAAGAGACATTTCACGCATAACTGGATGGAAGAATGGATGGATATTTGACGGATGGGTGCAAAATGAAATAGAAACTTTACCACCGGGGGCTAAATTGCACTTTATTTTAAACAGGGTGACAACCTGTCGGCGCCCCTAAACCAAAGGGGTGCAAATTGCAGTTAACTATTAAAACTAAAAGAAGATACAGAGATTAGGATGGATGATTTGGGACTTTGTTTTGGCTCGGAAATAGTAGATCACGATTCGGTTTTTTCCTCACCCTAAAACCATGCATTTAATAGTATAGTTAATGTTAGAGGGTTTATTATGTAATTATTTGCTCTTTATAATGAGCCTCTTTGTAACTCTCTTTAATCAATCAAATCAATTACAACCTATCGGTTCAACTTGGTATCAAGAGCCAGGGGCACCCAACCATCTCTCCGATCAGCTGCCATCTCCGGCCAAACCTTTTTTTTCCAGCTATTTTTTCCTCTGATCAGTGCCATGGCTGCTATCGCTGCCTTCTCCCCTGCTGAGAAAACCGCTCATAACACTCACAAATTCGCTTTCACCCTTTCCCCTACCAACTACGGGTATTGGAAAGTTATGATTGAACCATTTCTCATTACTAATCACCTATTTGATTATGTGGATGGCACTATCCCCTGCCCAGAACCAACTATTACTGTTGCTGCTTCCAAAGAAGGTGAGTCCTCTTCCATTACTGATAACCCAAAATACTCTCGGTGGATATCCAATGATGCTCATGTCCGGATGATCATCCTCTCCACCATATCCGAGGCTTCCTTCCAACATGTTCAAGGTACGTCCTCTCGTGATCTTTGGCTTTCTTTAGAACGGGCATATGCACCCAACACTGCTTCCTGTGAGTATACTTTAAAAACTCAGTTGCTCAGAATTCTGATGAAAGGGGATGAAACCCCCATTACTTATTTAACCCGAGCAATGGAATATGCATCCGCCTTGGCCAATATTGGCGAACCTATGAAGGACAAAGATTTAGTCATGCTTACCATCTCTGGGTTAAAGGATGAATACAACGGATTAAAGTCCAACCTTTTGGCTCGTCACCCACCAATAACCTTCAATGAATTGCATGGCCTACTATCTGATCATGATTACATGATTAATAAACCCAATCCCATAATTTCAGCCCCCCTACAACAGGCTTTTACTGTTGTTACAGCAGGAAACCCCACTGCCCAGGCCCAAATTACCAGCTTGCAGCATTTAGCCTCCAACCTGGGTTTTTAATTGAACTCAATTACTCCACCTTCTCAACCACAGGTGTTTTATGCTGCTAGACCTCCTCAGAATCGTGGCACTCGTCGGGGAAATTTCCGAGGCCACTATTGAAACAATTCAAACAGTAACAGTAGGGGTCGTGCACAGCCTGCTCCTCATCGGCAGTTTGCTTGGGCCTCAACTCGGAATATGGTGTATGGCCACTGTAATCGTTGTGGTATATGGCATCTCCCATCCCAATGCCCGAATCAGCCTTCCACCACCAATCAGTCCGGACCACAGGCCAATTTTGCTAGTTTCTCGGATGCTGGTTCCACCTCGGGCGCTACTTGGTTCCCTGACACAGGTGCTAACAACCATGCCACTCCTGACTTATCGAATCTTGACAACTCTGAAGTTTACCAAGGTAATGATTCACTCCACGTTGGTGACGGTAAGCCTTTACCCATTCTTCATATTGGTTCCTCTAAAATCTCTTCACCAAATAAAACGTTTAACCTCTCTAATATTCTTCACGTACCATCTATTCAGAAAAATATTTTATCTGTTAAACAATTTTGTCATGATAATAACGTTTATTTTGAATTTCATTCCTCCTTCTTTGTTGTGAAGGACGAGTGTTCACACACTACCCTCCTCATGGGTCCAAGTGATAATGGCCTCTACTCCATCCATCTACCTCAACTTACAACCATTTCCAAGCAAGTCTTCACAGCTACTAAAGCTCCTTCAATAATTTGGCATCAACGCCTTGGACACCCGCATGAACGTGTGTTTCAATCTATTGTCTCCGGTTGTTCTTTACCTGTTTCCACTAAATTATGTTCTTCTTTATGTACTCCTTGTCAGTTGGGAAAATCTTTCAAGCTTTCTATGGATAAATGTAAATTTCAAAGCAATAATATTTTGGATTTGATATACTGTGATATTTGGGGACCCTCTCCTAATGTTTCTATTGATGGACATCAGTTTTTTTTATTATGTGTTGATCATCATTCTCGGTTTATGTGGTATTACCCACTTATACGTAAATCTGATGCCTACACCACCTTCACACAATTTGTAACAATGGTGGAAAGACAATTTACCACAAAATTAAAAACTGTCCAAACAGATTGGGGAGGGTAGTTTCGTAACCTATCCCCCTTCTTCACAAAACTTGGCATCATTCATCGGCGTTCATGTCCCTATACTAGTGAACAAAATGGAATTGTTGAGCGCCGTAATCGTCATATTGTGGAAACAGGGCTTGCCTTTCTAGCCCAAGCTCACCTTCCGCATCGGTTCTGGCATTTTGCTGTTGAAACCGCTGTCTACCTCATCAATCGACTACCGTCCAGAATATCCTCACATAAATCTCCCTTTCAACATCTCTTTAGTCGCAAACCTGATTACTCATTCCTTCGTGTCTTCGGGTGTCAATGCTTCCCCTACCTTCGACCATACAACCGTCATAAAATGGACTTTCGTTCTACACCTTGTGTGTTTCTTGGTTATAGTCCACATCACCATGGTTATCGTTGTTTTGATCCTCTCACTGAACGTCTATATATTGTTCGGCATGTTCGCTTTAATGAAAATGTCTTCCCTTTCTAAGTTGATGCTTCTCAGAAACCTCCTTTGTCCTCCCCGTATATCTCCATTTACCCCACACCGATTCCATCTAGTGAACCCATTCCAACAGAACCACCAAGTCCTACCCACACTACCTCTCCTACCTCACCACAATCACCACCTTCTCCTACCTCACCACAATCACCACCCTCTCCTACCTCACCACAATCACCACCATCTCGTACCTCACCACAATCTCCACCACCTCCCTCACCTCTTCCACCTCGGCCTTCCCATCTTCGTCAAAATCCCAAACAAACCACTCCCTATCACCCTTCTGCCTTTACCACTACCCGCTCTTCCTCTCCCCTCGAACCTACCTCCTTTACCGTTGCCAACGAATCTCCTGAGTGGAGTCATGCCATGGCTGACGAGTTTCAGGCACTTCATAAGAATGGAACATGGTCTTTAGTCCCTTGTGTTAACAACACTAATATTATTGATTGTAAGTGGGTGTACAGGTTGAAGAAAGATCCACAGGGAAAAGTCACTCGTTATAAAGCCCGTTTTGTTGCAAAAGGATTTACTCAACAACCTGGCATTGACTATCATGACACGTTTAGTCCGGTGATCAAAGCCACCACTGTTCGGGTTCTCTTATCTCTTGCTGTGACCAGCAACTGGTCCCTTCGTCAATTGGACGTGCACAATGCCTTTTTACATGGTGACTTAAAAAAAATTGTTTACATGAAACAACCGCCTGGTTTTGTTGATCCGAGTAAACCAAATCATGTGTGTCTTCTCCACAAATCTCTTTATGGGCTCAAGCAAGCTCCTCGGGCCTGTTTTACTCGCTTGTCGACAATGCTCTCTCAGCTTGGTTTTTGTGGATCCAAAGCTGACCCTTCACTGTTCATCCTTAACTCAGGTGGCACTCTTGTTTATATTCTCGTCTATGTAGACGACATCATCATCACCGGCAACAACAACTCAGCTATTAATGGTATTATTAACTGTCTCAGCTCCATCTTTCCTCTTAAAGATCTTGGCCAACTTCACTACTTTTTGGGCATTGAGGTGGTTCATCATCAAAAGGATATTATCCTCTCCCAACGGAAGTACATTTCTGATATTCTTCATCGATCTGGCCTCTCGCATTGCAAACCAGTTAGTTCTCCTATGAGTACCACCCAAGTATTGACCATTGATGATAGTCCACTTCTGTCGGATCCGGTAAAGTATCGTCAAACTGTTGGAGCTTTACAATATGCCACTCTTTCTCGACCGGATATTGCTTTTGCTGTCAATCGTGTATGCCAATTTATGCATGCTCCTACAGAAAACCATTGGTCCGCTGTTAAGTGTATCCTCCGCTACTTGCAGGGAACAACGGACCTAGGCCTTCTTATTCGTCACACTTTGGGATCCTCCTTACAAGCACAAATGTTCATTAGCAACATACACCTGCTTCTCCTATTCAGGCCTATTCTGATTCTGATTGGGCGGGTTGTCCAGTCGACCGTCGATCCACGGGAGGATTTGCTATCTATTTGGGATCCAACCTTGTCTCTTGGTCTGCCCGCAAACAACGAACTGTCTCGAGGTCCTCAACTGAACCTGAATACAAGGCACTTGCTGATACCGTGGCTGAGTTAATTTGGTTAAAGTCTCTTCTACATGAACTAGGTGTTTCAGTCAAAGCATCTCCTACTCTTTGGTGTGACAATCTAGGAGCCACCTATCTCTCAGCCAATCTTGTGTTTCATGCTCGTACAAAACATGTCGAAGTAGATTTCCACTTTGTTCGTGAGCAGGTAGCTCGAGGTCAACTAAATGTTCAATTCATCTCTACTAATGATCAGCTCGCAGATGTCCTTACAAAGCCTTTACCATCTCAACGGTTTCTATCTCTACGATCCAAGTTGCAGGTCGTTCCCCGCCCTCAACTTGCGGGGGAATGTTAAACCATGCATTTAATAGTATAGTTAATGTTAGAGGGTTTATTATGTAATTATTTGCTCTTTATAACGAGCCTCTTTGTAACTCTCTTTAATCAATCAAATCAATTACAACCTATCGGTTCAGCTACTAAGGTTGCTAATCTACATGAAATAGAAGAAGAGGCTCAAGGTCATTGAAGATGGAGGAAAGTCACTAAACATCCTAGGTTCACCGACCGTGAACCCTAGCCACAGTCGTGAACCCTACCCACGTATTCAACAATACTTGTGTCACTGGTCGACAAAACTAGCCGGTGTGAGTCACACAAGGTTGATATTTTTCGTAATAATGCCATTGGAACCCTTACTCTCGTTGTTTGCCAAGAGACGGGAGAGATGGGAGGCGAAGGAGTCGCACAGTTGTTGGGACATCTCACCAATCATCGATCTAAAGGGCGAACGAGAATGTAAGAATTAGGTTGGCATGTGAGATGTGAAGTGGCTTTTATGTAGTTCTTTGGGATTCTTAAATGGGTTGTTTAACTCGAGCCAAGCGAGCTCACCTTAGCTCGAGCTTGGCTTGACTTGAATACGAGTTGATTTCAAGCGTGCTTTGAATCATGACCTATTTTATTATTATTATTATTATTATTATTATTATTATTATTATTATTATTATATTATTTCTAATTCAATATACTTATAATATTATTTTCTTTTATTTATAAGTTATTGAATTTGTACGTATATTTCAATTAAAATCTAAAGAACACCCGATCTAAAATAGTGCTACATAACCTCATATTTTAGAAAAAAGGAGGCCACATGCAAACAGAAAGGATCAAAGGAATACGACAACTGAAGTAAAAAAACTGATATTTAATAACTTAAAAAGTCTAGTCCAAGGAAGTATAAACATTTGCAAGTTGTGAAAATGACTCCAAGTGCAAGACTGCATCTGCACCATGCATTTCTCATTAAATCTCTTTCGGTAAATCAGACCCACTTTTAACATATCATTGTTCAACATTCATAAACTAGGGATATAATGGGGATGTCAGTCTTAATCAGCAACAGCCAACAGCCATCCATTCCCAAGCTCTCGGAGCTTCATATCTTTTTTTTACTTTGTTACCTGATATGCATACTAAAATAGTCAGCTAACGTTGGAGAGTTCAAGTTTTCTTTCCACTTTCTCTCTCTAACTTCTCTCTAGATTGTGAAAATGTTACAAATGGTGGAAGTGGGGCTGAAATCAGGGTTTTAAGGGCCAATCCTCCTCCCCTTTGGCCCACTCACGCACCCACGCTAGAGCCTAAGGCCCATTTCGCACCTTTTTTGATTTCATGTGAATCCCATGTCTGTTCTAACGCTTTCAAATTACGGGATGTTACACCCCTAAAGGGGACTAAGGTTGCTAATCTACAAGAAATAGAAAAGAGGGTTAAGGTCATTGAAGATGGAAGAAAGTCACTAAACATCCTAGGGTCACCGACCCTGAATCCTAGCCACAATCATGAACCCTACCCATGTATTCAACAATACTGGAGTCACCGGCCGACCAAACTAGCTGGTGTGAGTCACACAAGGTTGAGATTTTTCGTACTAATGCCATTGGAACCCTTACTCTCGTTGTTTGCCAAGAGACGGGAGAGATGGGAGACGGGGGAGTCGCACAATTGTTGGGACATCTCACCGATCATCGATCTGAAGGGTGAACGAGAAAGTAAGAATTAGGTTGCATGTGAGATGTTAATTGGCATGGGTTGTTTAACTCGAGCCAAGCGAGCTCACCTTAATTGGCTCGAGCTCGGCTTGACTTGAATACGAGTTAATTGCATGCGAGCTTTGAATCATGAGCTATTTTAATATCGTTCAATTATTATTATTATTATTATTATTTTTATTATTTCTAATTCAATTTACTTATAATATTATTTGATTTTATCTATAATTTATTGAATTTGGAAGGAAGAACACCTGGATTTAATCCTGGTGCCATTAGGATTCTTGATCATGTGCGTCTATCATCTCTTCCTTCTCTACAGATACCTCAAACGTCCTTATCTCACAGCAATCGGCTACGAGAATCACAACAAGAAGGCCTGGGTTGAAAAAATACTTCTGGTATAACTTAAACCACTAGCATTCTTATTGGCTATATATGATGTTTGTGGATATGAATATTCCTAATCCAATTGATAATTGGGTTGGTTTGCATTCATGCAGATTGATGGTAAAGATAGAGGATTTTCTGTAGCTGTTCTTGATGGCCATTTATCATCCTCAACTTCCCTGGCTTCAATTTCTTTAGTTCTGTGTTCTCTTATTGGAGCTTTACTTGGAACCTCATCTAATAACTTTCTTACAAACAGAGTTATCTTAGGGGACACAAGTCAATCCACCAGCACCATCAAATACATAGCTATTTTATCTTTCTTTTTGCTGGCCTTTGCTTGTTTTGTACAAACTACAAGACACTTTGTACATGGGTCTTTCCTCATAAGCATGCCCACCGGTGATGTTCCTGTGGATTGCATCCAAAAGGCGGTGTCAAGAGGAAGCAATTTCTGGACCATCGGATTGCGAGCACTTTACTTTGCAGCCACTTTGCTTTTATGGATTTTTGGTCCGATTCCTATGTTTGTTGGTTCAGTAGCTACAGTGATGGTTCTATATTTCCTGGATATCAGTAAAGAACCCATGATTCGGTATAGACATAACACGAGTGGTAATGGTGGTCAGGTTTCGGAGAATATTGGGCTGGAATTAACTTCTGTGGTTGAGTCTTTTGAACACAATGAAAGACAATAAAGAAATGGAAGATAACTCCTCTAAATCCACATTCGGAATCGGGTATTTTGGAAGATTAAATCTCTCTTTGTTCTAGGTAATTCATACTCCTATCTCTTGATGTATATAGATATTTATATGAATCCAGATGTATCTTAATCTAATATCAAAGAGCTAAACAAAAATCTTACTGAAAACACTACTTGAAAACATGTATATTTTCTACAAAAGTTTCCGACAAGTTACCAATAAAAGTAATTTCCCACAAGTTTGCGACAATTTTCCGACAAAACAAAAACAAAAAAGTAACCACAAGATTTCCTACAATTTTCTGACAAATTTATTAAGCAAGTTAACTTATTTATTTAATATAATCATCAGAATATTGTCGAAAATTACCGACTAAAGGCTTTTGTCGCTAATTCGTCGGAAAATACATTTCCTACGGGGTTTTTTCTAACAAACACTTTTTGTTAGAAACTTGTCGCTAACGGCCAAGTCCGACAAATTTCCCACGAAACTGCTGTCGCAAATTTTTCATTTTTTTAGTACCGAAACTGTAATCCATATTCGAATGCCATCCAAGTTTGTTCAAGCAAGAAATATCCATGAAGGATTTCAGTCATGATCGGAATTCAGTAATGTTGGAAAATCCAAATGAGTGGACCTTTTAAAATTCTTAGCCTTTAAGTTAAGCCGCACCACTTGATAAGGTTTCGCACACAAGGAAGACAAACAGCAACTTGACCAATAAAAACGCTGATATTAAAAGTCATCAATCACTTCTTGATAGTCTAACGTTGATACAAAGCATGAGATAATACCAAAAGAAATTGTTGAAGTCAACGTAGATTATTATATATCCATTATTAGTTAAAATATGAATTAAATTTGTAGTCCATACATTTACTTCTACACGGCCCTGGAGCATGGGCGGCCCGATGATATTAGTGGGTGAAGCTAGGACTTGGGTTTACCTAAAAATAGTACCCCGATTAAATTTTTATATATATATACACGGGTTAAATCATAAAAAGATTACAATAAATAAATATCTTATATGTTGATAAATTATTATTAGATTTTAGAGGATCATAATTAGAAGATGACTTAATTTTATTAAGATTTGTAAAAAAAATGTCAATCTAAATCCTATATACATTACTGATTTAAAAAAAATTACAACAAATATTTTGTTTTATTATGTTGATATTAGTCAAATATTAAATAATGATGAAATATAAATTTATTATGATATTGAATTATAAGAAATAATTTACTTGCCTAAAATAATGTGCTAGAATGGTTTAAACGAGAAAATATAAATGGAGGGGCTCTAAAATTATAGCACGTATCCCGTATAATTTTTATTTATTAAGAAGTATAAATAATAGATAATAGATTATATATGTGTGTGTGTGTGTGGCGTATTAAATTATTTTAACATAAATAAAAAACTTATAAAGTAATAATTTATAATATTCTAAAAAATAAAAAGGTAACACCTCTAAATCTTATGAATTATAATGATTTATTTAAAAACTAATTATAAATAATGTATCTAAGAAGAAAGTTATTGGTCAAAGAAAAGTTATCGTACATTTAAAGTTTAAAATCATAAGAAATATGGAAACTTTTAAATGATATTTAATCAATTTAGGAGTTTTAAAAGAAAATAAATTAAAATAAATAATTGAAAAATGTTTAGGCGGGAAAACAAAAATCTAGAGGCTCTAGAATAATGACACGTGCCACGCTCAAAACATTTATTTATTATAATTGATAGATTTGTGCATGAGGTTCTTTAGAGGCCTGCGATTGGGAATTGGATTGTGGAGCGTCAGCCGTGTAGCGGGAAATAGGAATTAGGGTCGTGCGAGACTGCGAGAATTAGGCATTAGGGCGACTATTCACTTCGATAGAAGATCAATCGACAATGGATCCAATAATTTCTTTTCATGGGAAAGATCAATCGTTGACTGAGAGTTAGAGAGCCGCTAAGCTTAGCATCGTTAATTTTTATCGTTCGTTGACTCGCTTCCCTTTTCTTCAGTTGATTAATCGACTGAGTCCTGGTTCATTTGGTGTGTGCATGTTTCAATCGAATTGCTTGTTGTTGTTTCTTTGTTTCAATCGATCGAGTTGGGTGGTGTTGTTTCTAAGTTTCAGTCGAGTTGGTTGGTGATGTTTCAATGTTTCTCAGTCTCAGTCGTACTGAGAGTTGCTTGTTGTTTTTTATGAGTTTCAACTATCAATCGGACATCAATCAGTTTAGTTTGCAATTGCAAATTGCAATCTAAGTTTCAATCTTCAATTAGGTACGTTTTGTAATTACTAATTTGCTTTTTGCAATCTGAGTAACTAAGTTCAATCTGCTTATTTGATTCAAGTTGTATCTATTAATTTGGTTTTCTGTTAATTTGATTTCAAGTAGTATCTAAATAAAAACGCTTTTTTAATGGATATTTTTTAATAAAAATGTTTTTTTTTTTACTTTTTTAAAAACATTATTTAGTTTTTTCATAAAAACGTTTTTTAAAAACATTTTTTTAGGTTTTTTATAAAAATGTTTTTTTAGCCTTTTAAAAAATTAACTATTTTAAAACCGTTTATTTTTTTATTTTTTAAGAATGTATTTTTTAAAATTTATTTTAAAGAAGTTTCTCTTATATATTTTTTAGAGAAAGTGTTTTCTAACCTTTTGAAATTTATTTTAAAATATTCTCTTTAACTGAACAAACGATCGGGATATGTTCTACTTGAAACTAGGCCTATAAACGAACTGAATACATCGACACGAAGATGGCATGTTAGATACGCGTAAACTTTATAATAATTAATCAATAATTATTAATAAAATAGCCAAATGTATTCAACATCAATGATGATGTTTATGTCAAAAACCTCGTATGATTCTTCGACCTCATCGATATCATCTTCTCGTAACCTTTTTTAGAAAAGATGATTCATGCAAGCTTCTTTTCTTCGTCTTCGATTACATGAACTTCATATCCATTAACTTAGCTTCTCCCGACCAAACTTAGGGTTTTTGAAAAAAACTAAAAAATATTTTTAAAAAGGTAAAAAAAAAACGTTTTTAAAAAAAGTTAAAAAATGTTTTATGAAAAAAACTAAAAAGAATGTTTCTTTTGAAGAAGAATAAGTGAATTAAAAAGTCAAATGGGAACCTCCATTTTAATAAATATATATGCAACATAAGTTTAATAGACCTATCATATATAAACAAATACAAACTAATTTTTATTAATTCAATATAGTAACTTGCCCCACATGTAAAGATTTTAGTTATTTTTTATTTTGTTTTTAACTCATTTACATAACCCTAAACTGAACCGTCTGTTGTATGTATAAATTTTTTGATTTATCATGACATAAAACTTTAGTATTTAACAACAAAATGACTATAATTTATAACTTTAATATAAAGTTTTATTTCATATTATCAATTGATTAAGTTTGTTGTTTGCATATGTTTGATTTCATAATCGTTCATTAATAATGGGGATTTTGTTATTTTTAGTGTTTGAGGATCTAATTTTATCACTTTCGTGGTATTTGCTAATTGATTGGTTGATTTTAGCATTGTGTTGATTTTGTTAGCCGATAATTTTTACACGCACACAAAATCAAATCAAACCAAAAAATTCATATTACGAAATTGTTGCAAACAATTGTTTGAATGAAAATAATTTGATATCGTTAATTGACCAAATCATTTATTTTACGAAAATCAGCCACTACCTCAAAATTAAAAACATACAAACCATTACGAAAATTGTTCTTAAAGTAAGCTTGAATGAACTTATTTTTAGGGTGTCATACTCTCCGAGAACAACGTCATGTTTCAGCGTTTGAATCTACGCTTTTAAGATACGGATCTTTAATAACTTTATGTGTACGAATCCTTAACCCATCACAATCCAGAAAAATCGGGTTTTAGATTGCTTCTAATATATTTATTTGCTTATTACAAATATTTAAAATATATTTCTCCTTGTTTTGTTAATACGTTGATTCATTACTTACATGAAATTAGTTGAATAAAATTTTCTTCTCACCAATTAATGGAATAAAAAAAGATAAATTTCTTGAACGAACTTAATGTGTTAAGAGATGATTATACGATCAAAGTGCGAATCATCCGTTTGTGGATAGAAGTATTTAGATATTTATGAATTATGAACATCTCTTTTCATTTTTAAATATTATTACTTTATAAATTAATTATTAATATTAATTAGTATACTTATACGTAAGTTCAATCATATCTTAACTCAAACTATTGTTTTATAATTCTTAAATCCTTATCACTAAGTATATAAGATTACACATTTGTTCAACCCGTGTAATGCACCACACATGGGTTTCTAATCTAGTACTTTTAATAAAGTTTTTCCTTCTAAAAGAGAACACCCCCTTAAGACAAAAAATTGAAATTAAACAAAAGCATTTATACTGATTTAAATTCAATAATAATAAAACATACCTATACTGATTCAGTTTCCCCGTACTCAAGATAACACCTCTTACGAATTATTAAGTAAAATTAGGTTGAAAGACCTTCCAGTGTTATCCTTCCCTTGATCCATATATGTATAGTAATTAGCCTATATGATCACATATACTAATGGTTGGAAATCAGGCTCAAACACATGAATTTAGATATTAAAGATCAACTCTTTATTTATAAAACTCAACTCATACTTTACAATTAATCCCTAATCATCTATTTATAATAAACCTTATACTAATTATAACCCAACTCAAAACTTAATTAAATAATCAAATAAATAAACAGACTCAATCCTAATATAATACGAACTCAACTAAACAATTAATAAACTAATATTAGTAATTATCAAGATTAAACCTTTATTCTCCCTCTAAATCTTGATATGGACCCGCTACCGCATCAAACCAATGTTGGCTCGTCATCTTCTTGAATTAAATTCGCCTCTTCCTTATTGGGACACTCGTTTGCATAATGCCCATACCCATTGCAATTAAAACATCTTATTTTACTTTTATCCCAATTCCGGCTTCCTCGACCTCTTCCACCACCTCTACCTCGTCCACGGTTACTTTGACTTGAGCACCCTCGTCCACAACTTTCACAACCGAGCTCGCCTTTCTTTGAACCTTCTTGTCCATCAGCTTTAGAAAGTAGCAACTTTCCTTGATTGTCTTCTTTCTCATCAGGGTTTGTAACTCGTTCTTCATATGCCTTCAGTCTCCCAACAACTTCCTCAAATGACATGGAATCGATTTTAGAATATTGTTTATTAGCAACAACAATCTGAAGGTACCTCTTTGGGACTGAGTTAAGTAGCTTTCTCAATAGACTCATTGTTTTTCATTTTCATCAACTCTAGCTCGTTTCTTAGTGTTTGCAAACGCGCTTTTTGCACTCGTTCAGCTCCAAGGTATCGAACCTGAATTGCTTCCCACACATCTTTCTCATGGTTATACCTTGCGACTTGAACCAAAATATCCTCAGTTAGAGTTTGAAAAACTACCTCTTTTATTGTATAGTTTTTTCTTGCATCCACTATTGCTCCCGTCACCATATCTAAAGCATCCCAAAGACCTTGAGCTCTTAAGATCGTCTCCACCATGATTGACCAACACGTATAGTTTATGGTTGTTAGTTTTGGACATTGCAACGAGACGTTACCTTGGTTATTCGTTTGCACGATTTCACCCCCACCGTGTGCACCTTCTGTCATAATTCAAACTTAATCTTCTTGTTTTAGAAACACATGATCACACCCACACCTTGTTGTGATTGAATCTGAGTTAGCTAGCATGTTTCTATATCGGTAGAAACTCCGCCCAACTAATTTGCGACTGATCTTATCAGATGCGATCACACCTTGATCGAATTTCAAGATTTTGTTTACCTCTTCTGATTGATTTCACTGATTTTGCCGGATTCGATCACACCTTGATCGAATTACAAGATTTCCACACCTCTCCTACTGGCTTACACTGATTTTGTCTGATTCGATCACACCTTGATTGAATTACAAGATTTTTCACACCTCTCCTGATAACTTAAACAAAGTGATTTTGACGAAATTGACTGTTTTCCCACAGTCCTAAACTGTCTCGGCTTGGTACTTTTTTTATCTTGATCAGAATTAACTAGGATCATATTCTTCTTCACAGGGTCAGATCTTTGTTTATCTGCTGACTTGATTTAAGATTTAAAAAAACTCATTCTTCAGCAAAAAAAATCCACGAAAAAAATCCTCCCTTGCTTTTCCTTTCATTTTATGTTGCGTGCTTATAGCAGCACCCAAGGAATGCTCCTCCTCGTTGACTGTGTGCCTCTCCCACACAAATTGCAGTGATTTTTACTCAAGTGTTGTGCCAATTCAAACGAACAATATGCCTGATTGTTTCTTCCCTTTCTGCTGTGATTTTATGCAACATAAACAAGGTTGTTGCCTTACAAATTTCTCCCAGAAATTGCCTTCTTGCAAACTGATCGAGCTTGTTGATTTCTTAGCTCTGATACCAATTGTTGGAAATCAGATCCCAAACACACGAATTTTGATCTCAAATATCGACTCTTTATTGATAAAGCTCAATTCACACTTTATAATTTATCTCTAACCATCTATTTATAATAAACCTTATACTAATCCTAACTAACTCAAACTCAGCAATGTTTTTTAATTTTTTTGTATCTATTAATTTGGTTATTTGATTCAAGTTGTATCTATTAATTTGGTTTTCTGATAATTTGATTCAAGTAGAATCTAAATAAAAACTCTTTCTTAATGGATATTTTTTAATAAAAATGTTTTTTTTACTGTTTTTAAAAACATTATTTAGTTTTTTAGTTTTTTCATAAAAACGTTTTTTAAAATCATTTTTTTAGGTTTTTTGTAAAAATGTTTTTTTAGCCTTTAAAAAAAATTAACTATTTTAAAACCGTTTATTATTTTATTTTTTAAGAATGTATTTTTTAAAATTTATTTTAAAGAAGTTTCTCTTATATATTTTTTTAGGGAAAGTGTTTTCTAAACCTTTTGAAATTTATTTTAAAATGTTCTCTTTAACTGAACAAACGATCGGGATATGTTCTACTTGAAAATAGGCCTATAAACGAACTGAATATATAGACACGAAGATGGCATGTTAGATACGCGTAAACTTTATAATAATTAATCAATAATTATGAATAAAATAACCAAATGTATTCAACATCAATGATGATGTTTATGTCAAAAACCTCGTATGATTCTTCGACCTCATCGATATCATCTTCTCGTAACCCTTTTTAGAAAAGATGATTCATGCAAGCTTCTTTTCTTCATCTTCGATTACATGAACTTCATATCCATTAACTTAGCGTCTCTCGACCAAACTTAGGGTTTTATAAAAAAAACTAAAAAATATTTTTAAAAAGGTAAAAAAAATGTATTTAAAAAAGTTTAAAAATGTTTTATGAAAAAAACTAAAAATAATGTTTCTTTTGAAGAAGAATAAGTGAATTAAAAAGTCAGATGGGAACCTCCTTTTTAATAAATATATATGCAACATAAGTTTAATAGATCTATCATATATAAACAAATACAAACTAATTTTTATTAATTCAATATAGTAACTTGCCCCACATGTAAAGATTTTAGTTATTTTTTTATTTTGTTTTTAACTCATTTACATAACCCTAAACTGAACCGTCTGTTGTATATATAAATTTTTTGATTTATCATGACATAAAACTTTAGTATTTAACAACAAAATGACTATAATTTATAACTTTAATATAAAGTTTTATTTCATATTATCAATTGATTAAGTTTGTTGTTTGCATATGTTTGATTTCATAATCGTTCATTAATAATGGGGATTTTGTTATTTTTAGTGTTTGAGGATCTAATTTTATCACTTTCGTGGTATTTGCTAATTGATTGGTTGATTTTAGCATTGTGTTGATTTTGTTCGCCGATAATTTCGTTTTTTGGTTTTTGATTTGTAATTTTTTGTTCTACTATTTTAGAGGGGGGGGGGGGGGGGTAGGTTATGTTTTTGTGTTTTAGTGTATGTGGAATGTGAAACGTGTCTATTTGTACGACTGGATAACCTAACTATTGTATTGGTGTGGGGCAATATCATGTAATATGATATTAAGTTTTTATGAGTTAATCTATTATGAAGTATTTTTCCTTTATTTCTCAAATTAATAATATTAATACATAATGGTTTTTAAATATTATTTCATAATTAATTTTAGTTTTTCTTAATATGTAACCTAATAAATTGAGGTCATACCCGGCTCCCACCTTTTCTTACACGCACACAAAATCAAATCAAACCAAACCAAAACATTCATATTACGAAATTGTTGCAAACAATTGTTTGAATGAAAATAATTTGATATTGTTAATTGACCAAATCATTTATTTCACGAAAATCAGCAACTTCCTCAAAATTAAAAACATATAAACCATTATAAAAATTGTTCTTAGAGTAAGCTTGAATTAACTTATTTTAAGGGTGTCATACTCTCCGAGAACGTCATGTTTCAGCGTTTGAATCTACGCTTTTAAGATACGGATCTTTAATAACTTTATGTGTGCGAATCCTTAACCCATCACAATCCAGAAAAATCGGGTGCTTCTAATATATTTATTTGCTTATTACAAATATTTAAAATATATTTCTCCTTGTTTTGTTGATTCGTTGATTCACTACTTACATGAAATTAGTTGAATAAAATTTTCTTCTCACCAATTAATGGAATAAAAAAAGATAAATTTCTTGAACGAACTTAATGTGTTAAGAGATGATCATACGATCAAGGTGCGAATCATCCGTTTGTGGATAGAAGTATTTAGAGATTTATGAATTATGAACATCTCTTTTCATTTTTAAATATTATTACTTTATAAATTAATTATTAATATTAATTAATGTACTTATAAGTAAGTTCAATCATATCTTACCTCAAAATATTGTTTTATAATTCTTAAATCCTTATTACTAAGTATATAAGATTACACATTTGTTCAACCCGTGTAATGCACCACACATGGGTTTCTAATCAAGTACTTTTAATAAAGTTTTTCCTTCTAAAAGAGAACACCCCCTTAAGACTAAAAAAAATTGAAATTAAACAAAAGCATTTATACTGATTTAAATTCAATAATAATAAAACATACCTATACTGATTCAGTTTCCCCGTACTCAAGATAACACCTCTTACGAATTATTAAGTAAAATTAGGTTGAAAGACCTTCCAGTGTTATCCTTCCCTTGATCCATATCTGTATAGTAATTAGCCTATATGATCACATATACTAATGGTTGGAAATCAGGCTCAAACACACGAATTTTGATATTAAAGATCAACTATTTATTTATAAAACTCAACTCACACTTTACAATTAATCCATAATCATCTATTTATAATAAACCTTATACTAATCCTAACCCAACTCAAACTTAATTAAATAATCAAATAAATAAACAAACTCAATCCTAATCTAATACGAACTCAACTAAACAATTAATAAACTAATATTACTAATTATCAAGATTAAACCTTTATTCTCCCTCTTAATCTTGATATGGACCCGCTACCGCATCAAACCAATGTTGACTCGTCATCTTCTTGAATTAAATTCGCCTCTTCCTTATTGGGACACTCGTTTGCATAATGCCCATACCCATTGCAACTAAAACATCTTATTTTACTTTTATCCCAATTCCGGCTTCCTCGACCTCTTCCACCACCTCTACCTCGTCCACGGTTACTTTGACTTGAGCACCCTCGTCCACAACTTTCACAACTGAGCTCGCCTTTCTTTGAACTTTCTTGTCCATCAGCTTTAGAAAGTAGCAACTTTCCTTGATTGTCTTCTTTCTCATCAGGGTTTGTAACTCGTTCTTAATATGCCTTCTGTCTCCCAACAGCTTCCTCAAATGACATGGAATCGATTTTAGAATATTGTTTAATAGCAGCAACAATCTGAAGGTACTTCTTTGGGACTGAGTTAAGTAGCTTTCTCAATACACTCATTGTCTTTTATCTTCATCAACTCTAGCTCGTTTCTTAGTGTTTGCAAACGCGCTTTTTGCACTCGTTCAGCTCCAAGGTATCGAACCTGAATTGCTTCCCACACATCTTTCTCATGGTTATACCTTGCGACTTGAACCAAAATATCCTCGGTTAGAGTTTGAAAAATTACCTCTTTTATTGTATAGTTTTTTCTTGCATCCACTATTGCTCCTGTCACCATATCTAAAGCATCCCAAAGACCTTGAGCTCTTAAGATCGTCTCCACCATGATTGACCAACACGTATAGTTTGTGATTGTTAGTTTTGGACATTGCAACGAGACGTTACCTTGGTTATTCGTTTGCACGATTTCACCCCCACCGTGTGCACCTTCTGTCATAATTCAAACTTAATCTTCTTTTTTTAGAAACACATGATCACACCCACACCTGGTTGTGATTGAATCTGAGTTAGCTAGCGTGTTTCTATATCGGTAGAAACTCCGACCAACTAATTTGCGACTGACCTTATCAGATGCGATCACACCTTGATCGAATTTCAAGATTTTGTTTACCTCTTCTGATTGATTTCACTGATTTTGCCGGATTCGATCACACCTTGATCGAATTACAAGATTTCCACACCTCTCCTACTGGCTTACACTGATCTTGTCTGATTCGATCACACCTTGATTGAATTACAAGATTTTTCACACCTCTCCTGATAACTTAAACAAAGTGATTTCGACGAGATTGACTGTTTTCCCACAGTCCTAAACTGTCTCGGCTTGGTACTTTTTTTATCTTGATCAGAATTAACTAGGATCATATTCTTCTTCACAGGGTTAGATCTTTGTTTATCTGCTGACTTGATTTAAGATTTAAAAAAACTCATTCTTCAGCAAAAAAAAATCCACGAAAAAAATCCTCCCTTGCTTTTCCTTTCATTTTATGTTGCGTGCTTATAGCAACACCCAAGGAATGCTCCTCCTCGTTGACTGTGTGCCTCTCCCACACAAATTGCAGTGATTTTTACTCATGTGTTGTGCCAATTCAAACGAACAATATGCCTGATTGTTTCTTCCCTTTCTTCTGTGATTTTATGCAACATAAACAAGGTTGTTGCCTTACAAATTTCTCCCAGAAATTGCCTTCTTGCAAACTGATCGAGCTTGTTGATTTCTTAGCTCTGATACCAATTGTAGGAAATCAGATCCCAAACACACGAATTTTGATCTCAAAGATCGACTCTTTATTGATAAAGCTCAATTCACACTTTATAATTTATCTCTAACCATCTATTTATAATAAACCTTATACTAATCCTAACTAACTCAAACTCAATTAAATATTTAAATAAATAAAGAGACTCAATCCTAATCTAATATAAACTCAACCAAACAATTAATAAACTAATATTAATAATTATCAACATTAAACCTTTACTAATTACCAAAAATACTTTAGAGCGTAAATTAATAACTATTACGTATAATTAGTCCCTTGGTTATAAAAACTCTAGTTTAGTTATCTAATAATTAGAAAACTTTCACAAATGATTACTTATTCTAATTCCCTTAGAACTCAACAACCAAGCATGAATCTGTATTATAAAATTAATTAACACCATCGGATGAAATTACTATACATATTAAATTAACTATCTTTTTTTTATGACGGCGATTCACACACTCTCTAATTTTACTACTAAAGTACACCTTTTATGTTCATCACGGGGATTGAACCCTTACCATTTGGAATGACAAAGCCTTATCCAATACCTTGGTACCGCTAGACCAAATGGCCTTTGGTATTAAATTAACTATCTAGTAGTCCAAAATAGAGAGGGGTGGTAAACCTCTCTCTGCATAATTAACCATAAATAGTCCATTATGAACTTCCCTCAAATCAAAGGTTAATCAACACAGGCAAAGTTACAAGTCGATGAGGTGAATCTAAGACCAAAGTGCTGCTACTAACTTGCTTAAAAGCCAAAACTTCACTTAAATAATTGATGCTTCGTTAGGGTTCATATCATCAATTCAAATAATAAAGAGACTACTCAATATTTAACATACAGGGTAACTTTGTAGAATAGTAACCAAATTTTAAAAGTGTTCCAATTATGTCACTCAATACGCATTTTACACAGTATACACCCTCGAGTATATTATGGTGAGTGACTTTATTTGAACACTTTTGAAACTTGATTACTATTCTGTGGTGTTTTCCTTTAACATAAAAGAAACAAAGTGTGAGTACAAAGATTGGAATCGTATTTGAGACTAATAGGAAAAAAAATAAAAGAAATATGAAGATTAAGAATCTAAAACTAAAGCTTGAATCTTTAATCTAATCTTTTAAGTTGAATCCTTGAAAAGCAAAGAACGGTGATCTTCTAATCTCCTAAAAACATGAACTTTTGTATTCTCCAGTTATACTTTCTTACGACCTGTTTGGTTGGCAGGAGTTCATTGGATTTCAGTAGAATTGGAATTTAAATTTCATTTATCGACTTATTTGGTTGGGTAAGAGAATGGATTGAAATTGAAATTAATTTCAACGCCAAATCCTTCTACTAATAAAATTCAAAATCCCTCCCCATTCCAATGGAATTTAGAATCCCTCATCATTTTACGGAGTAAATTTGTCTTTTAGGTATTTTTACATTACAGTTACATTAACAAATATGCAAACCAAACACATTATGGATTTCAAAGGAATAATTTAAATTCAAAATACAATTCCAAATAATTTCGCAAACCAAACTCCCCCTTAGTGTTTGAACAAAGATAAGGATTTATAAGGCTAAGGGGATTACCGGCGTGGAGAGGGGCGTGGATCTAAGATGGCTGGCGTGGGGCCGTGGAACACCGCGCCTCCTGCATGTGGTCCACGGTCTTGGAAGGTTAGCCTAGAGGTTTCCAGGGCGTGGAGGGGGAGAAGAATGGCATTGTAGCCGTTGGGTGGGGTGGGGCCCATTCAATGGTAACTTTTGTTTTTTTTAAATTATTTTTTTAATTTAATTTTCAACTATTTAAATAATCATAATTTTTATAAAAAACCTACACAACCAAACTACAATTCTCTCTTCTCATCACCTAATCCACAACAAGACTACGTTCCTCTATTCGAGAACGAAAGCGAAGTCGTTCCCGAAACCCGAACCGAACCCGAGATCTTTCCCGAAACCCAAACCCAATCATCTCGCAAAAAAAAAAATAGTTGTATCTACCGGACCTCAAAAGTGGAAACGCGACGAGGAAAAGGCGTTAGCAAAATCGTGGGTGGATCCGAGGATCCAATAGTCGGAAACGCTCAATCGGGTCATTTTATGTAGGATCGTGTTTTAGAAATGTTCCACGTTAAAATGGGTCGTGGGGAATACCTCTCACAAGACACAATAAGTTTAAAGTGGTAGGAGTTACGTAAAAAACGGCGACGTTTTGCGGTATATATAATAACCTAAACAACAACCGCAAAAGTGGTGAAAACGACGCCGATATCTTGACCGTTTGTTTACAAAAATATCTAGAGGTAGAAAAACAACCTTTCAAGTTTTTAAATTGTTGGGAAATTTTAAAGAATTGTTCACAATGGTATAAGGTGTCGGAGATGATTCGACCCCAAACGAGCGGGTCAAAAAGAAAGTCGTCTGATTAGGAAGGGACCCCGACTAGCGGATCGGAAGCACGGTGTTTTTTCAATCTCAATGAATTTTCCGAAGAAAATGAGGAGGTTGAACTACAACGTCCAAACGGGAGGGACAAAACAAAGCAAAAAAGGAAAGACGAAAGCTATGTCATCCTCGGTTACGGACGAAAATTTGGATTGTTGGCGAAGTTAGAGCATTTAACCGGCATATACGACCAAGTTGAAAACAAAAAAAATCAAACTTCGGGAGGAAGCGAACGAACGGGAGGATCTAAAGGTGTTGACATTGAATATCGAACACCTTTCAGGTGAACATCTCCAAGACGTCCTAGCTTTACAAGCAAAGATCCAGGCACGACTTAAGAGGCAATGATTTATTTTTAATGTAATGTTTTTAATTATTTTAAATGTAATGCTTTTTAGTTTTTTATGTAATGTTTTTTAATTTTTTTAAATTTTATGTTCTTTAGTTTTTATTTAAGTTGTTATATAAAATTAATTAAATTAGAAAAAGAAAATGACGTGGCGGTGTGGAGATGTGAAACCATTTCCCTCAAATGTGAAGGGGTGTGAAAAAGTTTTGAAATCTGATGTGGCGCTGATGTAAAGAGCTGTGGAGGTGTGCAAATTATAGATAGTACCCTTAGCCTAAGCATATGTGGCCACATTACACACCTTAAATTGGTTTACCTAGGTGTGTATGATGATTTGAACACGTTGACCTTTTTTGACAATTAAAAAGAAACCAACAAAATATAATTACAAAAATTTAGAGAACATCTTAAAACATAATAGTTACATTATTCATCAAGTTAAACAAAACCCAAAAATCACAACAAAACAAATTCGGTTAGCGTCGTATTTATGAGTTAACCGGATCAAACTTTTAATTATAAACATGTTGGTCTAGTATCTGTTGTCTTTGTTATTAACACTCTTGATGCAGATTAAAAGCCACTGCTCTCGCCCAGAACTTGATATGTGCCTTCATCTCTTCTGATGAACCCATATCAGCCCATCCTCCTGGGATTATTGGTGCACCTACACCACCATTGTTCTTCCCTATCTTCATGGAATTTTTACTTCTATTTCTCTCTTTCATGCTTTCCACTTTCCTCATGTCAATAACCTTTTCTTGATTTATTTCGGGTTTTTGCGACAAGTATCGTTGTAAACTCGAGCTTCCTGTCATAACCTGTGTAACAAATCATTTTAATCATGAATAAAAAAGTGGAGTAAATTACCATTTGTGTCCCTGTGGTTTACACGATTTAACACAATGCGAAATGTGGATAAAAAAGGCTCGCCGTAACGATTTATTATGAAAAAAATGAAAAAATTAAGTCGCTAGATATTTTTTGTAATTATACCATTATAATTTAATTAATAACTATACTTACTGAAAATGGATTCATATCGCAAGCTTTAAATATTTTTTTTAAAAGCAACTTTATTTTTTAAAAGCTGGATCAATGATAATTTTACATTTTAGTATTTTTACCGATTGAATAGGAAAAGGAACTTAACAAAAGCAACTATATTTTTCAAAACTTGGATCAATATTGAAAATTTAACATAAGAAGGCGGCATTAGCATAGGATAAAAGTGACACGTGTGAACTAATAATTATTTTATTATTAATGAAATGATGCATTGGTTACTTGTACATCATGCACAGACAGTTTCCAATATAAGAATTGTAAGTATTAGAATTTAGAGTAAATTACCGTTTGCGTCCCTATGGTTTACATGATTTAACACAATGCGTCCCTAGTAGTTTTGGCTAATGTAGTAGTTTCGGGTGAGTTAGGTCCAGGGACTCAGACACGGACGCAAACAGATATTACATGTTTCTAGGGACGCAGACTGTTATACAGTAAAACGGTATAACGGACATTTCACCTGAATTTAAACGGAATTTTTTTAACGAAGTTAGGTCCAGGGACTCAGAGTGTTACAGATTGTATACCACAGGTACTCAAAGCGTTAAAAATCCGTGTTAGGGACACATTGTGTTAAATCGTGTAAACCAGAGGGACGTAAACGGTAATTTACTCAAAAAAGTGTCATAAAATGTTATGATTTATCATACTCTCATGAATAGTGGCAATACAGCATTGACACTACTAGAAAAAAATTTGCACGCACATTTTCGTCGGAAACATGATTTTTCGACGCATTTACGGAAAAACCCTTGTCGGAAATAATTTGTGACAAAATTCCGACGGAATTTGCGACCATTTTGCTACAAGAAAATTGCGTCGGACTTTCCAACGCATTTCTGACACACCTTCCTAATATAATTAGGATTAACTTTATTTTTTAATCCTATTACAACTATACAGTTATTAACATAATTATTATTTTTCTTAGATAATAAGTTTTGTCGCAAATGTGTCGGAAATTTCCAACATATTTTCGACGGATTTTACTTTTATATTTTTATTTTAACTATTATTATTTTTAGCAAAATCATTTTTTTTTAGTAGTTTGAAGAAGACTATTTCAAAGGTTATATATATGTACCTTGATTGTTTGTTGAGGAGTAGACATATGAGAAGAGTTGAGAGACGCTTGCCTAATCAACCTCCCCATCTTGAACTCACTCTCTTCATCTTCAATATCATCTTCTTCATCGTTTTCGATTATCAGAGTTGGCACGGACCCTTTACGAATGAAATCAGGACTCGGGTTTCGCGTTGTGGAAGAAAAGCTCGAGCCTTTTTCCTCATAATTAGAAGATTCTTTGATCAAGATATCTTGATTTGGACCCAATGGAGGAGGATTAGAGTAACATCTAGACATGGATTTTGGTGTATTGGTGTAGATCAAAGTTTGTTCCATGAGATAGGTTGTTTCTTTCACTTTTTTGGTTGTATATAAGAAGGGGTTTTTAAAGGGTTGTCACCAAGTGTCTTGCCATTCGCACCAAACTTATAAGCCAGCAAATAGTATGAGATCTTGAGAACTTGTTGTGAAAGCTCAAAGCTGTCAACGTAGATGATTATGATTGGAGGAATCAAGTGGGCCATGTGAGTTTCAAATTGTGGCAAAATTAATAGTGCAAGTAATATGTGGTGTCTAATGTCTTTGTAAAAATATAAATCTATATCAATATCTATACTATATAATAAATAAAAGTTTTTCATGGTACGTGTCGCCTCCATATTCATTTTCATCATTTTTTCTCGACTCTCTCTCTTATTAAATACACCTCTATATTTTAATAATAATATATTTTTTTTAAAAATACTAATCTTTATATTAATAAATCCACTGACATATTTTGACGAGTGTATGAGTTAACAGATTATATTTTATTTCACGGGTTTATTCAACCTGTGTAAAACATGAGTTTTTAAAAACTAATTTTTTTACTTAATATATAATATTATATTTATTAAACTCGTGTAATACATGGGATTTTAAGTTAGTATAAATATAAATATATATCATTAATTGATATGGCAAAGTGGATTGGTAGGAGAGGGTAGAGAGGGAATAAAGGGATTGGGTGTTGCCAGCAAACGACCCATGTGCTTGATTCTTTGTTTATGGACAACAATCCTACCATGCTCAAAATGCAAAATTATACAAAACCATGGAATAAAAATGTCTGATCAAAACAATAACAATTTGCAATTACGTAAATATATACAAATTAATAAATAAATATATTTGTATCATTAGGTATTTTTATTATTAGGAGTTTATTTTTTTAGAAAATGGTGGATATTTATTAAATACACTATCAAGAAGCTAGCGATAGAAAAAACTTACATATACAATAATGGGTTTTTAATCCACTCGTTCCAATAAATTTTGTATTTTTGGTTCCTACAACTATACCAAATGAAAAATGAATGGCATCATCAAACAACATATGTTTTTTGACTCGGTTATTCTTGAATAATAAATCATTCATGTATCTCCATATAACCCACCAAGACAAAAATAATTGACCCGATCAAGTCTTTCTTTTTGTTAAACTTTCAATCCTTCCAACCACTCCATCAAGTCTCCCGGACTTCTAGAATCGGTAAAGGAAGACCAAGCCACACAACGATAAGGCCCCAAATACAAGAGGCAACCATATGTTCTCCAAACACATGATCATTACTTTCCAAGAACTCATTGCATACATAACATAAAACATTCGGTACATCACTGCCTTTATCATCCAAGTTTTCTCTAGTAGGGAGTCTATTTATCAACACCAATAATGCACAAATATTTATTTTTCTAGGAAGAAATTTATACCATATAGTCTTTCGAGACCCCGTTGGGAGAATGAAATCATCTATAATCTTCCTTACACCGTTGACTGAAAACTCTGTCATATCACCCAAGTTCCAAGCCACTTATCCGGATCACCATTCAACAAAATCTGGCCCGTTGCCGCCATCAAATTGGATAATTGCTCATGTTCTATCCCACCTCGAATTGGTCTACACCAATTCCAATTATGCCCATCAAACCGTTGGGTAACCATACAACCTTTATTTACCTCCAATGCTAAAACCGAGGGAAAGTAATCTTCAACGGAGTCACCATCAACCAAATATCATACCAAAAGCTAGTCAATTAGCCATTCTCCACTACTTTATGAAGAACCGAGAGGGGTATAATATCCCGATTGTGAAGGTTAACAAAAGACATGCAAATCGTCCTCCAAACACTCGACCACGTACCTCCACCATCTCGACTATTTGGATTCATCTCCTGCTCATGCAAAAACTGTAAATTTTCCATAAACTCTTTATCCAACACGAACCTCCACCGCCACTTTTGTAGTAACGCTTTGTTTAACCCCTCCAATGAACCAATCCCAATACCTCCTTTCTCTTTAGATGCCATAACTTGCTTCCCAGAAACCCAATGAATCTTCCTTTCATCATTTTTAAACCCCCAAAAGAAGCAAGATCGAATCATTTCCAAAATATGGAACACACAAGAAGGAACCACAAATAAAGAGAAAAAAATATATCCACAAAACACCAAGAATCAATGAATTAAGAAGTGCTCTAGCCCCAATAGATAATAAATTTGACTTCCAAGAACATAAACGACCTTTAAATTTCTCATTAAGAACCTTCCAATCTTCAACCTTTTTTCATATTCGATCCAACTAGTAAACCCAAATAAATAAAAAGAATTTTACCCGGAAGATATCCCGTCAAGGAAACTTGAGCAATCACCTCCTCATGCAACACTCTGACCCCATAAAGATTAGATCTAAACAAATTAATCTTTAGTCCGGACGCCAAATAATAACAATTTAAAATTCACACTGTATTATTAATATTAGACTCCGACCATCCTCCTAAACAAATAGCATCATCCGAGTAAAATAAATGAGATATACGCTCACCATTAGTACCGATCCGAGCCCCTTCTAAAATCCGCGCCTCTATCGAGTCTTCTATAGCTACATGTAATCCTTCCATTGCAATTATGAATAAAAATGGTGAAAACGGATCTCCTTGACGTAACCCACGATGCATGTCAAACTCCTTTTATCCATGAAATCCATTTAGAACTAAACCCCATGTATACTGTCATTTTATACAAATAATTCCAAGATAATGAGTTGTACGTCTTTTCAAAGTCAATTTTGAACAACATCAACTTCTTTTTCCACTTTTTGAACCAATCTACCACCTCATTCATAATTAAAGAACCATCCAAAATCTGACGATTTTTTTACGAATGTCGATTGTTCTGGACATATAATAGTCGTTGTCACCTTTGACAACCGATTTGCAAGAATTTTTGCAACAATCTTGTAAATCACCCCGATAAGACTAATCAGACGAAAATCTTTCAACATGACCGGACTTTGAGTCTTTGGAATCAAGGTAACAAATGAAGAGTTGCACCCTTTAGGAAATGAAAAGCTAATGAAAAAATGAAGTATACCCTTAACAAAAATCCAACTTCATTACTTCCCAATATTTTTTGAGAAATGCAAACGTAAAACCATTGATTCCCGACGACTTATCCGAACCACAATACCAAACAACCGATTTCAACTCCAACATGGTAATTTCGTCTTCTATTATACAAATCTACTCCTACGAAAGATTGAAATTTATCTGAATAATAATCATAAAATACCTTTTTAACTCGATTAGGATGTGTAATCCATTCCCCTTTATCTTTTATTCCCGATATAGCCATTCTCTTCCTTTTTTCTTTAATATAGCATTAAAAAATTTTGAGTTTTCATCTCCTTCTAAAGCCCACTTATACTTTAATTAATACTCCAAATCTTTATTCACGCATTTGATATGCTTCTCTAATCCATCTAAAACTACTTTCCTCTCAATAAACACCGCTTCGTCATTAGATCCTTCTTCAATTAAACGATCACACTCTATCAATTTGGATTCCAAATCAACTTTATCATCTTTAGATTGTACTCTCATCACACCCATCCAAGTTTTCACTCTTTCTTTAAGAAGCTTTAATCTATTTTTAAGTTCAATGAGACCACTCCTAACCACCTCCTCTTTTCACACATCCTCTATCACCTTATCCAAACCTTCCCATGTAAGCCAAGAATTATAAAACTTAAAAAGAGTAGGACCATACTGAACCGACTTAGTCCACGACATTATCTGTCCATGATCTGATAATCTCTCCGGCAAAACCGTGGCCTCCAATGAAGGCACGGCTTCCAATAAGTCAACTGAAACAATGAATCTATCAAGTTTGCTTAACTTTTTACCCGAAGAGTCCAGCCGAGTGAATTTGAACCCTCCTATAGGCATATCAAAAACCCCAACCATGTCAATAAAAGAGTTAAAGTGCACCACATTCACCTTCGAATAAATAGATCCCATTCTCTCTGCTTGCTTCCTACAAGAGTTAAAATCTCCAAAAATAACACAGATACCCGGATTATTCCTCTTAAATAACACAACATAATCCCATAATTTTACTTTTCAGACGCTTAAATTTTCACCATAAAGACTGAACCCGTCACCCTCGACCAACTCCCTTCCACAATAAGCACATTATCAGAGCAAAATATTCTAGATTTCATAAACACAGAAGAGTCCCAAATAGATAGAATCCCTCTTGATTTCCCCCTTGCATTTACCGAGGCAAAATCGAATTGAGCATTCCCCCACAACGACCGTAAGTAAAACATATTAATTGATGTCATTCTCGTTTCTTGCACTCCCAAAAAATTAACCCCTTCGTTCCGACAAATATAAGCTATCCAATTTCTTTTTTCCATGTTCCCCATCCCGTATATATTTTGAGAAAGAATCATCATGATCCATCATGAAACCTCCAATCCCACCTATCAATTTATAATATCTTCTTCTGACCCTTCCATCTTGTAACCAAGAACCTTACCCAATTCTAAATAATTTGAAAAGCTTTGAACAAAAGAAAAACCACTAACCTACTTGTCTCCTTTACCCTTGAATTGAAATCTGCCCTTTTTTTCCCGGGATCAAAGCGCATTTCCTTGCCACCCCATTAGTGCTCGAGCTCGAAATCGGACTGTGAAATCTCTTCCCGCCAAATCCCGGAGGAGCCAAGGATGTATTCGACTTATCCAACTCTATATTGTCCTTCTTTGTAAGACCCCCAAACCGGGCACCCTACAGTTGGTTCTCATCACTGGGCATACTCATTAAAAACACTTAACTTTCATTTAAACAAACAACAAAAGTCTTTCTCAATATAGTAATTATCTTTTAAGTTCATTAACGTTCTTAACTTTACCTTACGAGTGTGTACACACCAACTGAGTAGCACCGCTTCCAAACCAAGATACGTCGTCCCCGGAACTCACCTGCAAAACAGTCTAACGTACATACAAAGTCAGTTACGATGAGTGCGTTCTAATAGTATGATTTAACAGAAATCATCTCATTAAAAAATCTGTAATACTAGCTCAGGACGTTCCAGTCCTTTATAAAATGGTTTATCAAATAAATGACGGATAGGTATCCCACCTTACCGACCCATTCCCTTAAAAGAATTCACCTTGCAATACTCATCCCACAATTATAACCGAGTAAGTCTCACTGATATGGATCGAGCTTACTACACTACTAGCTCTCAATTAGCCCCATGCCTCAACTCGAGGTCGAGTTAACATATCGACAACCCCTAGGCACAATCCGACAAACCTTCACCGACTCTTGCGAGGTAAACTGACTCAACAGTTAAAATACGACATTGTCCCGACACAACGATCAATCTACTATTCATTACCAAAGTAACAACATCATTTCACAAGGAATATCGACTAACACTTGCATGCAATTAATACACACATAAATGCACGCAACAATACCTTCGATGGATTTACCAGTCTCGTCACAAATACCCTCGTCAGGGTTATCCCCGTCGATATACTCGTCATGAGCTCACCTCTACCCTTATTACAGGGCCCCGCCACTAAACATAGTGACACACTCGTCATCTTTGATGACTACCCATCCACCCATACCGTGACTATATCATCTATCATACGGTGACTGACACCTTACCCACATGATGACTGCCAGATCACATGTACAATGATGACCCCGAAAGACCCTGTCCTCCACACCACTGTTGATCGTATACACGGACAACAATACAAGCACACAAAGCAACACATATATCCACATGACACTACCTGGACATGTACTACAACTCACCACCCTTTTGTGGATCACTTACGTGTGTAATCAAACACTTACTCTAGACGTATCCTCATAACGTCTAGACACATTACCCAACTCTTTCCGAATAAGTAATTATACGACACACAAACATCATACCGACTTCTAGCCCATACATACTAGGACACCACACAGACCCCTAGCCTCATTATTGAACATTTAGCTCATAAAACTCTTCGGGTTAAACCCAAAACTCATAACACGTTTAGTTCACAAAACACTAAGGACACCACACAGACCCCTAAGTATGTATGATAGCCCTAAAACGTTTAAAATATTTAAAGAGGGGATTAGAAACTCACTATTACGAAAATCCAACTCTTGTACTACAAAGGTCTCCTATCACGAAACCCGAACCTGTCAATGTATAATCACATGGCCAGAGTACGTCCTAAACATGTGTCAATTACGTAAAAGTATAAATATCCTCGACACTCGTCTCATCCGCACACCCCTTTCAATCATGCAAAACCTAGCTCTAAGTTCACAAGAATAGGGTCGTTCTTGACCTGTTTAGAACCCGCATGCATGCACGTTCACGTGCCATGCCAAACCTTAGCCTCAAAGGTCATACGTACACGAGCCAAGACCCCCATGCACGTCCAAAACTCGCCATGCAAACCTTAGGCTCACAAAACCCTAATTGGGTGTTACCCGCCTCTATTCTCTTCCTTGTTCATTACCGTGAACCACTACCGCTGTGTATCACCACCATGCATCTCCCGTCGTGCACCACCATCGTGTTCCGTCACCTCGAGTCACCCTCGCACTCCCATCACCTTTCTAGCCACAAGAAACCCTAACCCGATTCCCTTTTCACGTAGGCACACAACTACCACCATCCCCCGCCGTCCGCCGCCATGGAATACCACCACAGCAGCCTCCGGCTGCCACCGGGCACCACCACCTGCTGCCGTTGTCGTCTCCGGCTATCCTCGAGGCCACCACCATGTCATCCGTCACCTCTCTCTCTTTTTCTATTCCTTCTCGGTCGCCGGCCTGCCACGTGCCACCTTCGACCACCCGTAACCATCGTCGCACGCCACCACCTCCATCTCAGTCGGCCACCACTCTCCTTCACCGTAGTCGTTGTCCACGGCCAAACCACACCAAACCCTAATCGTTTAGCAACGAAACCATAACCAAAAACGTGTAGGAATCATGAAAGAGGATTACCTTAGCTATGCAAGAGACTTCTCGCTCAATACCACCATGGAACCACCTCCTTTCCGGTCGTCTTGTCCCTCCCCTTTGATCTAGCCATCGCACGTCTCCCCCTAGGCCGATTATGGCCTAGGGTTTTCCATAAATATTCCTTTTAAACGTTACAAGTTACACACGGGTCCCTGCATTCCCTTTTTGCGCGTTTTGATCTCAAGGCGCTCCCTTTTTGCCAACCGGATCCCTCGTTTTTTTCCAAAATTCCATTATTGTGCGAAAACCTTGCTAACCGAGTCCTTGTATTTCCACAAATAGAGTTTTATGTGAAAACCCTCATCAACCATCTCATTCACCGGAGATTCGGGTCACCCATTGGTCCGAATCATTAATCGTAGGTTTTTGGGATGTTACATTCTTTTTTGCTTCCAGGTTACCCCTTTCATCCTTTTCTCCACTATTATCACCCTCCTAAAACTTTCCCTACATCCGTCTCATTCACCGGAGATTCGGGTCACCCATTGGTCCGAATCATTAATCGTAGGTTTTCGGGATGTTACATTCTTTTTTTTTCTTCTGGGTTACCCCTTTCATCCCTCTGTCCACTATTATCACCCTCCTGAAACTTACCCTCCATCCCCACTTCATTTTCCATTTGTAATTCATTATCATATTGGGCCGCCTCTTCATCATCAACAATTAAGCCATCTTCCCATTCCCCAGCACAAGAACCTTCCAAAGAATCTACATCCAATCCTTCTAGCCGAATAATTGATGGAGACCATTGAAAAAACTCTTTAATCTCTACGAGATATGTAACATCCTTGATCTTCACATGGACTTTTTCGTTGATCAACAATAAACACTTACTTCTCACGTAAACTCTACATGTCGCTAATCTATCGTCTTTATCATCATCCAAAACAGTAACTCCTTCCATTTCTCGATCACTTTACCGAATGACTTGTCCATCCATGCACATAACGGTAGGCCATTAATCTCAAGCCAAACAATTCCTTTATCTAAAACAAAGTTATTATCCACATCCTTCAACTCTTTGAAAAAAATCATAAGTGATTCACAACTTCGGAACCGACAGACATCAAGTGTGGATGAAAACTCCAAAATCACCCATTTACCACCTATACACTTCACATCCACTCCTTCAAACCCTTCATTTGCACATAACTTGATAAGATTATCAATGCATTGTATGTCATGGACATACCCCCATTATACAACAAGAATCCTCCAAATACTTCTTTAAGTAATCTTCCCCCAATTGTATTGTATGAACCTGTTTGTTAACCACTTCTTTATCAAGGATCACATTCGAATAGCCTTTCCCACCTGAAACCACTTCAGCAAAATATTTAGAGAGGCTATCCACCTACATCTTTAAATGATCCACATCCAAAATCTTCTCCATATAAGGACTTGCTTTAGTCCTACACTCCCCACTCCCATACAATTTGTCCTCCTTTTTACATCCAAATTTGGAGACATCGACAAACAACCTATAAGACCTCAACCAGGTCGTACGTAAGTTAGAAACCAGCCCCTTTAACCTTAATGAATCGTACGAACCCAAATTTATGACCTTATTTAGTAAGCTTTGTGGGGATAAACACGTCTACCACAATACCCCACCTTGAGACACTCGTCTCAAATCCTTTCCTAACGTGTTAACAGGAAAATTCGTAACAAAGATTGATGTAGCCATATCACTCACCTATTTGATCCTCAGATCCTTAAAAATCCCATGCTTCTTGTCAAAACTCGGTTAAAATGCTTCCCTTGGTTTGTTACCCTTCTTGAATACCCACTGCCTTCCATCTATGTCGTTGTTAATGTCGAAAACTCCATAGTTGCCACCGGTGGCCATATTCGCCCTAGAAAACCCTATTGGTACCTGTTCAATTATGTAAGTTGGATGTGATAAAACTAAAAAGTATCATATTAGTACAATTTTGAAAACTGAATAATTGTTAAGCTGCTCGTCCTGTCAATATTTAATTAGTTGGGAAAAGTTCCAAGAAAAAATAGGAACTAAGCTATTAATAAGCACAGCATATCATCCTCAAACAGATAGACAAAGTGAGAAAACAATACAAACTCTTGAAGATATGGTGTGTGCTTGTATTATTGATTTTGGTGGAAGCTGGGACAGCCATCTACCTTTGGTAGAAATCTCGTATAATAATAGCTAACATGCAAGCATTGGTATGCCACCATACGAGATGCTATACGGCATAAGATGTAGAACTCCGGTGTGTTGGGGAGAAGTTGGACAAAAAGAATTTGGAAGCAAAGAAATTGTTTAGGTTACGCCTAAAAAGCATAACCTGATCAAAGCTCATATAAAAGCTGCCCAAGACAGGCAGAAATTATACGCCGATAAAAGCGTAGACCAACTGAGTTCCATATTGGAGATTACGTTTTGTTAAAAGTATCTCCTTGGAAAGTCTAGATTCGATTCAAGAAGCAAGGCAAGTTAAGCCAACGATTCATTGGTCCTTTCAAGATTATTAAACTAGTAAAAAAGGTAGCCTATCAATTAGAGTTGTTAGATGAATTGAAGAAAATACATAACACTTTCCATATATCACACTTACGAAAGTTTATAGCAGACAAAATGGCTCACGTACCTCCGAAAGAGATAGAGTTTGATGAGAAACTAACTTATGTCAACGAACCTGAGAAGGTTCTAGACACAAAAGAAAAGCAGTTGTGTCATAAGCTTATTAAACAAGTACTGGTCTAATAGAAGCACAGGAAAGGGTCAGAGATGCCTCATAATGGTCCTTTACAGGTGGCGAGGCTAGCCTATAAATTGAGGGTTTAAGCCCTTCATTTGACACAACAATCTTAAAACACACACACATACACTTTTGATTACGATTAAGCAAGCTTAGTGCGACGCGTTGTGAGTGCGGGTCAGATTGGGTGAAGCGTTTGAGCGAGGAGTCGAATGTAACAATTCCTCGAGGTTATGCTAAGTACACTAACTCGGGAGCCCGTAGCTGCCATAATATGATTTTAAATTGTTAGGGAATACTTTGTGCAGGTAATGCTTACGAAAAGTAATGTTATAATACCTACATGTGTTTTGGAATAATAAAATAAACGACTCGGGAGGCCATGGACTTACATAGTCCTAGGATCCTTGTGAATCAAATTGGTTAAGATACCTAGGATCCAGGGATTGTCCAAGGATCTTAATCAGGGCTTGTCCAAAGATCTTAATCAAATGAAACAAGAGGCCTTGAACCTACACGGTTCAAGGATCTTGTGAAGGACGACGAAGTACTAATGATGTGGAAACAAAAGGCCGTGGATCTATGTGATTCGGGATCTTGTAAGGACCCATGGAGTCCAAATGATATTGCAACAAGAGGTCATGAATCTACGTGATCTAGGATCTTGTAAGGGCCCAAGGCTTGTCCTGAAATCCCATATGGACCCAAGGCTTGTCCAGGGATGTGTGATTAAGAGACCCAAGGTTTCTCGGGACCCAAATGAAAGGCCCCAAACTCGGGAAACCTCACTTATTGGATTTACTCATCAACACATAGCTCATAACATAAGACATTCAACAAATCGCAATGGAAACGATTAAAACTTTAACATAACAGCGAAAGAATAACATGTCTAAACATAACTGGTCTGGTACAAATTAAAACTTGTCTAAAACAACATAAACTTAAACATAAAACGGGATGCCAGACTTTGATATTCGGGGTAACTCTTCACGCCAAGCCAAGCATCCACATCCATCTGCAGCAACCTACACATAACTGATGTGCATAATAAAAATCAGCAACGTTGAGTGAGTTATAACGCTTACATAAAACTTTTCTTACATAATATATCAGAAGGATTACCAAGAAATACATGACCCCATTAAGGAAAAACTTTACATACTTACTTTTAAAACAGTTTAAGTCATACATTATGTGTCAAACCTTTTCACTGTACTACCCCCATGGCTAACGGCCATGAACTGATAAGTACTACTAAACCGTCAATTCTTGTATCATGTACTGCCCTCATGGCTCACGTCCATGAACCGACAATACTGCTTAACCGTCAATTCTCTTATCCTGTATCGCCCTCATGGCTCACGTCCATGAACCGACGAGTACATGTACTGCCCCATGGCTAACGGCCATGAACCAACAATACCTGGTCATTGCCCCCATGGCTAATGGCCATGAACCGAGAATACCGCTTAACACTACGGGGAGATTGCGTGGACCTCCCGATCAACCGTCGTCACCCATCCCATTTGTACTACCGTTAGCGAACCCCGAAGGTTCTTACTAATAGGCTTAACCCATATCTGACATCTTGTACAAGTAATAACGGTCCCCGAAGGAACCTTAATAAGTTGGTACATATTCCCATGGGAAAGCTTTTCACTTTCTTTTCTTTGGCAATGTAATGACTTCATAAAAACGTTTACCTTCTTTCTTTCATAAAACATTCTTTAACTTATTTTTAACTTGAACATATATTACGCCTTTGTTTATGTATATAAAAATATAATAAACGCTTGCCATAAACATCTTTTCTATACTAAAACATTGCTTGAACATATGTTATGCCTTTGTTTATGTATATATAAAAGTATAATAAACGCTTGCCAAAAATATATATATCTTTACCTTACTTAAAACGTACTTTTGTCTCTTTTAAACTTTTTCTCTAAAACACAACTTTCACATTTGTTTATTTATATAAAATATACAATAACTGATTTCCACTAAGTATCCACACCACCCCTTAAGTAGGTAAAAAGGGGATTAGAACTCACCTGGTATCTTATCTAGAACTTGAATCTCACACAATCTGGATAATCATAACAATTCAAAGCATATCAGACTTTACCCGACACTGAACGGTTTCACTACGTTCTGTCTAGCGAACGTAGGTTAAGTTCGCCTCCCAATGACCCAGCGAACTTACCAAGCGAATCTGATAGCTTTGCATGACAATACATAGCGAACTTACCCAGCAAATCCGATAGTTTCGCTAGCCTTTATCCCGGCGAACTTGCTACTTCTTCCCCACTCAAACCCTAAGTTTGCATGAACATGGCGGCTAGGATCTAAACTCATCAAGACTCGAACTTTTTACGTCCAAAACGTTGGTTTTCTAATCAAGGGTATAGATTTATGCTTTGTTTGGATTTTAACACGTAAAAATCGTTACTTTAATTACTAAAACCAAAACTCACTAAAACCGAGCTAAGAACGAGCTTAAGGACAGAAACCTTACCTCGTATGTGATGTAATGCTAAATAACTCATGTTTAGAGAGTCTAATTTGTGTAGTTAAAGCGTTTAGCTTTGTATCTCGAGTCAGTTTTATGTGCATTTGGTATTATGGTGTCTTACAGGTTTAACATGCTTATTGAGCGGGAAACACGAGCTTTAATCAAGAGGATAGCAGCATACACGGGGGCCAGAGAAACAAAATCAAGAAAATCATGAAATTACCGCAGAGAACTGGGAGGAGAGTTTCACGACACGCGAGAGGCCAGAAAAGCCCACCCGACTAATTTGTTCTTCGCGGTACGTGAAGAACGGCTATGCTTGCTTCGCGGTATGCGAGAAACTGTAATTTCGGCAACTTTAACCTAATTTCAATTATAAGTCATGTGAGAGTCTATTGTCGAATTAACATGGCATTAAGCCGTTCCAGAGCATCCTAGAGGCCATTTTGGGTGAAAAAGCTTCAATCTTTCATCATTGTTCATGCGAGATCAAGTTCTACTAATTGTTGAAGTTTCCATGACATACATGAGTGGCTAAACCCTTTATGGTCATTCCCGGGAGCAGTGATAGTAGGTGTGTTCAATTAGATGTTATTAGTGTTGGCTGCAAACTTTGTTGGATCTTTGATTTACTTTGTTTGTTGGTTTGATTTGTATGATTAAACAAACCCGTTACTTTGCTTATTGAGAAACGTCCGGTCTTTTGGTTTTAATATCATTAAGAAGTCGTTACCTTTGAATATTATGATTGTGGTTTGGTGATTGTGTTGATTAGTATTCGTGTGTCATTAGTTGGTCTTGTATCAGCAATTAACACATTCCAATTTTTAGTCTTGCATTATTTATCTGTTGAGTCGTCTAAGCGTTCTATGTCTATGTGGATTCCAATTTGATATTATCTAATTACATGTCGTGCTTCATAACCTGAATCGTGGGAATGGTCCTTGTTCTCTAATTGTTTTTACGAATCTCAATTCAGTTCGTTTGTCTCTGCATGCAATTTGTTCTAATCACTTAGGTTATTAGTAGTTTTCTTAATTGACACTTTCCACGAATTCCCTGTGGATACGACACCCTACTTCATTATACTGCAGTCTAAGGTAGCTAGGAATTAGATTTAATATTGTTTTTAATTGACCTTAACAACGTGATCAAAATGGAGCCGCTGCCGGGGGATACGTGCGCTTAGTGTTATTTTGTTTAATTTGTTTAGTTCAGTGCTACTAATCGTGTGTTTACTTGTGCAATCCGCAGGTTTATGCATACTCGAAACTCAGGAAGAAGATCACCACTTTTATTCGATCCAGAAATAGAAAAAGCTGCAAGAGCCAACAGAAAGCTTCAAGGAACGGTTCAGCAAATTCTTGAGAAACTTGACAGTCCAAGTGATGTGTCCTAAATTATACATGTTTTGCATGCATAATAATCCTCATATTATACTACTAATTGATTAATAACCTTGCAATTGATACTTAAAACGTTAATATTTCATAATTACAGGTTATTAGGTGTTCTAAATATAAATAAAGATGAAACCAGTCAAAAACACGAAGAAATCAAGCCTTTTGGAAGATCATTCCCGAGCTTTAACCCCCAAGAAGTTAAAATTGGACAACAAGAAGTCAACAAGCAGCTAAAAGACGAAACTGGGGAGTAGTAGGGCAATGCACGGTCGTACAATGTCATGCACGGCCGTGCAAACCCTATCTTGCTCCCCAAGGCTCTAGTACACTGCCAATTGTACCATGTTTGATTCCCGTGGTGTTTGCACGCCCGTGCATTGCTCATTTTGAGGCCTATAAATTGGTGGCTTGAGTTCTTCATTAGAACATCCTTTACACACCTAACCAGAGCTAAAGAAAGTCCGTTTTTGTAGTCTAGAGTAGAGAGTAGAGAGGCTCCTCCTCTTTATCCGCAATAGGGGAGCCTACAAAACTCAGCGTTATGCTAGTTAGTATGGTCATTCATGGCTAAACTCTTTGTATTGCTAGGGTGAAGATGATGTTTAGTGCATGTTAATGTTTGACGTATTAATCTAGTGGTATGTTTATGTTTTTAATTATTCGTTCTTAAAACCACCATTTGGTGGGCTTTTATTATTGTCTAAATCCGTCTTTATATTTGTGTGTTCTTGATTTTAAAGTGTAAGATCGTAAAACCTTTTTAGTCAAACTTCCTTTGAAGCTTGTGCATCTTTATACAAGCATAGATTGATAAGCCAAGACTTGGTTAACATTATTAAGGTTGTATGTCTTTATACGAACTTATTATGCGACCAAGAATTGATGAACTCATGTTGGGAACGGTACGTCTTTATACTCGGTGTCGTTGTTACACCGCCTCCCAGTGAACAAGATATAATCACCTATTTAACTTTAATACAAAGCATTTATGTTTGATGTTTTAAAACAACCCGGAGATGACCATTCGAAGGGTTGAGGGTAACTGTTGTCCCTAACGGGATGCACTACTATTTTAATTTAAAGATTTTAATTCGTGAATCAAATGTCGTGAGGACGTGGCTCTAGCGGTGACCCGGGTCACAAGTTTGTAGTAGTCATATCACTAGATTAGTCAACTTAACATTATCATGTACCAAGTTGATTCGAAGCCCGAAGCAATACTCTCCGTGACCTGATCATTTCCAAGATATTTACTTTTCTGCTATTTACTATTTTGTTCGTTACATTTTTGTTACACACATCACACACGTTTTTACTTTTCTATTATTTACTTTACTATCATTTACTTTTCTTTCATTTCCTATTCTGCTTCACAAGCACACAAAACCCACTCACTAATTGATCTGGCTAAACGATAACAAAAGTTGAGTACTGGAACTCGGCCGTGTCCATTGGTTCGATACTTGGTTCTTACCTAAACTATATTACGCTGCGATAGGTACACTTGCCTATTGTGTGTTTTAAGTTAAAGTAATTATCATTTTATAAATTTAAAACCTGATCTCGTGAATCTAATATCTCTAAATATTTTTATTACTAAAAACATGCTATCACCAAGGATGTCACAAAACCAACCAGTAAATCCAGACCCTAATCAAGGCAGGGGACCAAACCAACCTATTCCACCAATTTCAGACCTTCTATTTATAAACCATCAGACCACAACAACCTCCACAAAATCAACCACTTCTACAAAACCGACAACAGCCACTACCACCCTTCCATGACCACCAATACCAACCCTATAACAGTTTCCCGAGCTACTCAGATTTTAGGCTTGATGATGAGCATTTGTCACCGGGACAAAGTCACAGGCCACATCATGGTTCTTAACATGGGCATTGGGATAAAGGAGAAAAGTGGTATGATATGAACCACCAGGAGGCATTCCCTCCCAGAGATCAAAGATTTGATAGAGTTAACGGTTGGGTACAACCACCACCAAGGGCAGAGTATGGGTATCAACAGAGAAATCCGGGCAACTTGGATAGAGAGAACGGGTATAGGCAACCGCAAGGAAACCGTCAGAATTATAGAGATGAACAGCCTAGGAACAGGAACCGGTAAGGCATGATCAGGGGTGGATAGTCACTTCCGCCCCGCGTTAGCTTTGAATGCTTCTCCCGTTATAACACCAGTTCATGGGGGAACGCATTCGAGATCCGACCTGGATGTCTAGGGATCCTCTCACACTTCTTTGGGAGAGCTACTGAGGAGCCATACTCACATCTATCTAAATATGAGGCTACATGAGGGACTATAGGTGGTCAGGGATTCACTACAGACGAGGTGAAACTGGTGCTCTTCTAGTTTTCACTAAAGGACCGGGCAAAGCAGTGGTTTCTTTCTCTACCGTCTGCTAGCATTGTCACCTGGGCGGAGCTACAACAACAGTTCCTTGATGAGTACTTCCCGCCTCAGAACACCAATGAAGCCCGAGCTGCAATCAGAGACTTAAGAAAAAAAATCTAGGGAGCCTTTCTATGAGGCATTCAAAAGGTTCAAAGAGTTGCTGAGAAACTGCCCACATCATGGTATAGAGAAGTGGGAGTTGATTCAGGTGTTTTATGATGGTCTGCTTCCTGAGGATGTTAGAGATGTGAACTCAACAAGTAATGGCACATTCCTCTCCAATCATGAAGATGACCGGGACATTCTATAAAGGATGTGTACAACATCCAAAAGGCAAGCTCATGCGAGTAGGAGGGTGAAGACGAGTGCATCTACTAAATCCATTGATTATGAGACACATAAAAGGTTGGATGCCATGGAAATCCAAATGGCACGTCTTGGTAAGACTAGTGGTAAAGATGTGGCAAATGTGTCACAAACATATCTGATTTGTGATGGGTGCAATGAGATAGGTCATACATTTGCAAACTTCCCAAGGGAGTTAGGGAAGGCCGAAGAAGTGAATCAACTTGGTGGCGAGCGGAGGCAACAAGCCATGAATGCTACCCACTATCATCCTCGACTCCTCAATCACCCTATCTCAGGTATGGTAACGCTTATAATTAATTGAACCCTAACTTTCAAGGTGCTAATATGCAGGGTGGAGGACAACCATAACAGCAGCAATACCATAATCGACAACAGGGGTACAATCAAGGCTACCAGCGAGGTCCCAACAATCAGGGTTATCAACATGGGGGTCAGCAAGGATACTCAAGGAACTAGCAACAGCAAAATCAGCAGAGTGGAACTGTAGGTAGTGATGCACAAGGGGGTAGTCAATTCAATGCCCTTATGGATGCAATAAAGGAATTGAAGAAGGATAATGAGGCCCGGGATAAGACGGTGAGTGCTATAGCCAAGTAAGTAGGGAAGTTGGCAGAAGAGATGTCGAGACGAGATCCAGGCAAACTACCGAGTGATACTAAGTTAAACCCACAACATCAGGGGTCCAGTTCAAATAATGCCTTTGTTGGCATGGTAAGTATAAGCCATGACGGTGAAGAGAGTGACTCGGAAGACGACAGTGAGCAAGGAGCACCCCTCATCCCGATTGAAGTTGGGGGAGTACAGATTAATCAGGCACTCCTGGATTATGGAGCAAGCCTAAGCATCCTTCCGGGAAGTCTATATAATCAGTCAAATCTAGGTCCTCTCCAGCAAGTTGACACCACCATGGTGTTTGCCGATTTGACACGAAAACGTTCACGGGGAATGCTAAGGGGAGTGGTTGTGAAGGTTGGAGAATTCTACTACCCTAAGGATTTCTTGGTGCTTGACTATGCACCCAGTCAGAAGAAAGAACAATCAAGAGTTTTGTTGGGAAGACCTTTCTTGGCAACTGCCAATGCTCAGATCAATTGTAGAAACAACACAGTGAGCATGACATTTGGAAACCGTGAGCTTAACTTAGACATGCTTACAAATTCGGTTACTTATTTTTGTAAAGTTAAATGTTCCAAAGCAAGTATGACTAATAAGTGTCCTCCTCGTTCCAAATTGGATGAGTGTGGCACAAATGAGAAAGGTTTGATAGTTGACAGGTCTTAATTGAAGAATGAGGTGAAGAAGGTAGTGAATGCAGCAACACCCAAGTGTGAGGAAGATCCAGTGCAAATGAGAAAGCCACCAGAGCAGCATCAGGCAGAAAGTGCGAATAATCATAGCAATTCGGGGGCAAGACCATCAAGATCACAAGCACGATAAAAGAAACCTCCAAAGTTTATGAGGCAGTCTTATGAGACTGGTGAATGTTGGGTGATGCGAGATGAAGAAGAATACATTGATGTGCAACAAATGAGGAATCTGAAAATGAATGGTAATGACTATCACCGCGCATGTGCAGCAGCATTTGGAGATGAATTTGTGTTCCAACTACCATAAGATAAGGTACACCGTGTCAGGCTGAAGACGTTAAACTTAGCGCTCTTGGGAGGCAACCTAAGGTATTTGTGTTAGGGGTCAGTTTTTACCTCTGTTATCCCGGATACTCAGATAAGTATCGGTATCCCTAATCCTTACTATGTTTCAGTATCCTGATTAACTGACCGTTGTAACAATTAATATTACGCGTTTGTCTTTGACTAGTCTTGAACAGGTAATCAACACTTCATTAATAACTAAATAAATGGCTGAAGAACTGTTCAAACAGTTAGTAAAACGCGTGGAAGTCAAACTATAAAGGTCGAGAATTAATGGAGACTTGTAACTGCCATGAAGACCTGATCTTTCGTTGGGATCCTCGCATTTTAGTTATTTTATCTTTGTATATAAAATAGCAGTTGGATTGAATAGGAAAGATATGAACACTCACTTAGCAACACACAACACTTGAAAATAGCTCTGTAACACTTAGATTTCGATCACATACTTCTTTCATTGTACTTTTTTCATCAATTTACCCAAGAACGGGAGGCTAGTGACTTTCTGTCACTTCCCGAGGTTTTATGTCGGCAATTCTCAGGGATTAAGGGCTTTCTTCGTAAACACTCGTGTCAATTTATTGCTTTATACACTTTGTTCATCCCAAATCTTACAAGCACACTACCTCACATTCTAAGTTTGGTTACAAAATTAGCTTGTATAATTTTTATCCAAAACAATTTGGCGCCCACCGTGGGACAAGTGGTGCTTTTCATCTTAAAATATTTGCTAAAATTTGTGTTCAATCACTATTTTTCCAAACTGATTTCAAAAATGTCATCCCAATCCAAAAACATTTATGTTTCTACACCATCTTCAAGCTCTGTGTTAAACAACCCTCTTCCTCCTCCTCCGTTCCAAAAGAATGTTAATCAGCCGAAGAAAACTACTTCTGCGGGTTTCTCGGCATCTAGGATACCTGCTGGAGGACCTGTGCTAGTTTCAAATAATGAGATCCTCAATATGTTCTCAGAAATGAAGCAACAGATGGAGCAGCAAAAAAAGACTAACCTGATGTTGTTCAGGGAACTTGAAAAAGTCAAAGAATCAAAGAATCCAGAGGAAGTAACAACCCGCTGCCACCAAGGATCTTGGATTTAAATTATTCGGGATCCTCAGGAATCCATAAGGGAGACTTCTTACCTATGCGGACCGGAACCACTATTGTTGGGACGACTCCGGCTGTCAGAGTTACCACGAATCAGGATCCTTGGTTTGCTCCGGGATCATCATTCCGAAATCCTGACAATGGTAACACTTTTGATCAATTTTCAAACACTAACGAATCTGTACAGGATATAGGAATCACTCCGTCCATAGCCAAGGAACTAAAGAAGCTAAGGGAGATGATCACTAGTGTACCAGGTATAGTCCAACATATACCGGAGATGTCCTCAAGCAGTCACAGGATCTCGAGATTCTCTCCACCAATATGTGATGTTGAGATCCCAAAGCGCTTCCAAACTCCTAACATGAAGTTGTACAATGGAACTACGGATCCTGAGGAACACGTCGCACAGTACAGGGAGAGAATGGAGATTAATCCCATTCCCCTAGATTTGAAGGAGGCGTGCTTATGCAAGGGTTTTGGTTCCACCTTTACAGGATCAGCCCTGAAATGGCTACTTAATGTTCCACCTTATTCGATTACTTAATTCGCTCATTTAATAAATTTGTTTAATAACCAGTTCTCTTGCAGCAGAACGTTCGAAAGATTAACAAGTGACTTATACAGGATAACTTAGAATCCCAGAGAATCTCTCTGAGATTATGTCAGCAAGTTCGGTCAGGAATCCCTAGATATCCCGAACCTTGATGTTGCCACAGCAGTCCAGTCATTCAAGATGGGGCTGAAGAAGGACTCCCAATTCTACGAAGACCATGTCATGAATCCTTGTAGGAATCTTGATGAAGTCAGGAACCGGGCATTGAGGTCCATAAAGCTCGAGGATGATAAGAAGATCCAGCAAAGGATGGATGCTCCAACCAGTTACAATCAACCCAACTGAAAGACTGAAACTGCACCCTTCAAGCCTTATAGATCCAAGCCTTATTCTAAGCCTGACAATCACAGGATTAATGATGTGGATGATGACGTAAATGAAGAAGAGTATCCTAGACTATCTGAATACTGTTTTTCTCTTGATACAACAGGTTTATTATTTACTATGCAGGATCTTGGTGAAAAAGCCACGTGGCCTCACAAATTTGAGAAGAACACAGGATGGAAGGATAAGTCCAAGTGGTGTGCATTCCACGAGGACTTTGGCCATGTAACTGAAGATTGTATTGCTCTGCGAAAAGAGATAAGCTATCTCTTAAGCAAAGTACATCTCAAAGAATTTCTAGGAAAAGGAAAGAATAAGGCTAAGGATCATGACAAGATCCCGAAGAGAGCAACATCCCCACCGTCGGATGCCAAGGTAATAAGTTTTATATTTGGTGGATCTGACATTTGTCACACTTCTTACTCTGCAACAAAGAGGAATGCCAAGGAAGCAAAGACAGAGAAAGGGGACAGGCCTACCTAGACCTCTAGCCTGACTGAAGAGAAAGTCATATCTTCTGACGAAGGGGACCGAAATGATGTACAGGATCCTCATCACGACGGCTTGGTGATCACTCTCTATATTGCAAACCGCTTCATCCGTAGGATACTAATTGATGGAGGGAGATCGGTAAATATCATTCAACATGTAGTCCTGAAGAGAATGAGGCCCCGGATTCTGAAATTATCTCAAAATCTTCAGTGCTGGTAGGATTCAGCGGAGAAGTTAAAAACACAGTCGGAGAAATAAAACTACCGATATACATCGAAGGGGTAAATGTTATACAAAATTTTTGTGTAATAGATTCTTCGTCTTGCTATAATATCATTTTAGGAAGGCCTTGGATACACGACATGAAGGCAGTACCCTCAACATACCATCAGTGTGTCAAGATGCTAACCCCTTGGGAGGTAGTGAAGATTAACAGTGATCAACAAGAGGCTAAGGACTGTTACACTTCTTCAATGAAGGCCTCCGCTAAAACCAGGAAAGCATAGCAATTAAAGAAACAAGCCCGAGACGTTTTAGAGACCAAAGAGCAAGATGTTAAAGAGGTATCCCTAAGTACGAAGGATCCTGACGTCAAGGTGCTTGTTGGAAGATATTGAACAAAATCCCTAAAGATATTGAACAAAATCTTGTAGAGTTACTAAAAAGCAGAACCTCAACCTTCGCCTGGAAACATGAAGACATGACAGGTACCTCTAAAGATATTATTACACATAAATTGAGTATTGATAACAGTTTCAGGCCAATACACCAAAAAAGAAGGAAATTCGCACCAGAAAGGAATGTAATTATCCAGGAAAAAGTTGAAGGGCTGTTGAAAGCGGGAATGATAAGGGAAGTGAAATTCCCAAGGTGGCTAGCTAATGTGGTGGTGTTCTAGAAGAAAAACAGGAAATAGAGAGTCTGTGTAGACTTCACTGACTTGAACAAAGCATGTCCCAAAGATCCTTTTCCACTACCACACATTGACTCAATGGTCGACGTCACAGCAGGCCACGAAATGCTGACATTCATGGATGCTTCATCAGGATTCCAACATGTGAGGCCCCTTTCCTGAAAGGCCTCACTTATTGGATTTACTCATCAACACATAGCACTTAAACATAAGACATACATTATCACAGCGGAAACGATTTAAATCTCAACATACGCAGCGGAAACATAACATGTCTAAACAATACTTAATTAAACATAACTTGACAAATACAACTGAAACTTGTCTTAATCAACATAATCAAAAGAAACATAAACAGGATGCCAACTGCTGGTCTTCGGGTAACTCTTCTCGCCAAGCCAAGCATCCACTTCCATCTACTGCCACCTACACTTAACTGATGTGCATACTAAAAATCAGCAACGCTGAGTGAGTTCTAACGTTTACTTTAAATCAATTTTACAAAAGATTTACTATTACATACTTACTGCCCTTAAGGCCAAAACTTTACATACTTTACTTTTCAAACATATATATATACTGCCATTAAGGCTAAACTTAACACACTTTACTTTTCAAACATATATATATGCTGCCATTGAGGCTAAACTTAACACACTTTACTTTTCAAACAGTTTAAAACGTATAATAAACCGTCAATTCCTCTTTACTGTACTGCCCTCATGGCTTACATCCATGAACCGACAAGTACCTGGTCAATGCCCCCATGATCAACGACCATGAACCGACAATACCGCTTATCCGTCAATTCCTTGTCACTACTGTACCGCCCCCATGGATTCATCCATGAACCGACGAGTACCTGGTCAATGCCCCCATGATCAACGACCATGAACCGACAATACCCTGGTCAATGCCCCCATGGCTTACATCCATGAACCGACAATACCGCTTAACGCTAAGGGGAGGTTGCGTGGACCTCCCGAGCAACCGCCGTCACTCATCCCAGTTGTACAACTGTTAACGAACCACAAAGGTTCTTACTAATGGGTGGAACCCATATCTGACATCTTGTACAAGTAACATCTGTCCCAAGGACCTTTACAAACTGGTACTCATTCCCGAAGGAAAGCTGTTCACTTTACTTTTCATAAATCTTTCTGTAAATCTTGTTCATAACTTAACTTATATCATGCCTTTGTTTATGTATATAACAATATAGTAAACGCTTGCCAAATGATATATCTTTGCTTTTACTGAAACATAGCTTATCATAAAATACATCTTTCTTTCTGAAACATAGCTTATCATAAAATACATCTTACTTTCTGAAACATAGCTTATCATATATATCATGCCTTTGTTTATGTATATGAAAATATAGTAAACGCTTGCCAAATGATATATCTTACTTTACTGAAAACATACTAGCACATATATCATGCCTTTGTTTATGTATATGAGAATATAGTAAACGCTTGCCAAATGATATATCTTTCTTTCTAAAACATAGCTTATCATAAAATACATCTTGCTTTCTAAAACATAGCTTATCATATATATCATGCCTTTGTTTATGTATATAAAAATATAGTAAACGCTTGCCAAATGATATATCTTACTTTGCTGAAAAACATACTTTTGCCTCTTTTAAACCTTTCACTAAAACATAGCTTTTCTCTTCAGTTTATAATATATAAAATATAATAAACACTTTACACTAAGTATGCACACCACCCCTAAAGAAGGCAAAAAGGGGATTAGAACTCACCTGGTATCTTAGCTGGTATGATCTACCGGATCTCACTCAATCTAAACAATCATAACAATTCGACACGTATTAGACTTAACTCGACACTGAACTGTTTCACTATTTCTGAACTTAAGGCTCTTCGAAACTTCCTAGTTTCGATACCTGCAGACCTATCGAAACTCCTAGTTTCGATACATGCTGACTATCGAAACTACCTAGTTTCGATACAGGTTGACTATCGAAACTTCTAGTTTCGATACATGTCCCAGACCTATCGAAACTCCTAGTTTCGATACATGCTGACTATCGAAACTTCTAGTTTCGATACATGTCCCAGACCTATCGAAACTTCTAGTTTCGACCTGCGCAGACCAGCCTTCTTCCCCGTGAAAAAAACCCTAACTTTCGCATGCAGGTCCGACCTTGTCAAGATCCGGACTTTTTTACATTCAAAACGTTTGTTTTTCGTTTAAGAACTCAAATCTTTACTTTTCTTTCAGTTTCATCCGCAAAATCACCATCTTTTTACTCAAAACCCGAAAAACCCCAAAATGAAGAAAAACTCAGATCTAGGAGAATCGGTTACCTGTAAACGCTTCCTTTTCGTTGATAAACACTCACGAGACTCTTGCTAACGATCCTTGAAGCTCACTCCGAAAACCGGGACTTTCTCTCTCTAGGCTCTCTCTCGCTTTCTCTCTCTAGAATTCCGAAAATGGTGTTGCAAATGAGGGTTGGGGCTGGTCTTGAGACTCATAAGGGTCCAAACCCTTGCCCTTTTCGGCCCATACACTCCGGCTCAAGCCCTCTACCCCTTTTTTTTTATTAAGTTTTAATTTCTCGTGAATTCTTTCGCACTCTAAAACTCGGGATGTTACAAGTCTACCCTCCTTACAACAGGTTTCGTCCTCGAAACCTGCCATAAGCTATACCGATAGCAAATCACAGAATGGGTGGCATAAACCATAGCTATGCAAGGCAGCTTGGTCATGAAGGCCATTGTGATTAACTACCGCTGAGGATCTAATCCGGGTAATATCTAGTTCTAAGGCTCCTAAGCTGATGGGGCTAACTAATCATTCAAGGAAATAAAATCATAAACTTGGCATATCACAAATAAGAGTTTGCAACGTACCTTACTGAGTCATCTGGTAAACCCTTGCTGTGGCCTTGTTGATGTAAGGTTCTTTCTCTGCACCCTTACCCTTTCCGGATCCTCCCGCTTCCGGCTCTTTGCGCTTCCTACAATCTCGGCTCACGTGTCCCTGTCCCCCACAATTGTGGCATCTTGGCCTTTCCGGGCAGTCCCGTGATTGGTGTCCAAACTTGCCACACCTGAAACATCCCACCTGACCCGCCTTACATTCACCTCCATGTCTCCTCCCACATTTACCGCATAGACCCTCTGCTTCTACCCTCGCCCTCCTATCGCTAGGACCCTGGAGTTCCTCAGCAGTGCGCTTCGCTGCTTGTTTCTTGGGTGCTTCAGCAATGACTTCAGAGGCAATGTCATCATAGACAACTCCGCTCAGAACAACCACCGACTCAAAGGTACTCGGTGTGTTGGCTTTTACAAAAGTACGGATCTTTGGAGGCAATCCTTGAACATAGTAATGAATCCTCCTTTCCTCTGTGGTCACAAGATGGGGCACCAGACGTGCCAACTCATTGTACTTTGAAGTATACTGCCGGTGAGTCATGAGTCCGGCTTGCAGAGTCAGAAATTCCCTTTCCACCTTGTGGACCTCGTTCTTAGGGCAGAACTTCTCAATTACTAAAGCTTTCAGATCATTCCACCTCATCAACTCGACCGCTTGGTCACCTTTAGCTTGTTTCACAGTTTCCCACCAGTGCGCTGCTTCTCCTTTCAATGACTTTGCAGCGAACATGACTGCTTGTTCCGGTCGACATTCACTAAGACGAATGGTCGACTCCATGCCGTTAATCCAGTCTAAAGTATCAGCTGCTTCTTTCTCCCCAGTAAGTACAGGCGGATCACAACCTCGAAATGCTTTGTAATCACAGCCGCGAGCAGGCGGTGCAACATTTTCTACTAGGTTTGGTCCTCCCATTGCTGGAAGCACCACAGGCTCTTCAGTTGTGTTAGGGCTTTCCTTGGCCTTCCTCAAGGCTTCGTCTAGTATGGCCGGTAAGGTTTCCTTCAACAGTCGGGTAAACTCACGGCCAATAGCTGCTTGCACGGCCGGCTCGAACTCGAATGTCTGATCATCTTCTGCCGCATGTTCAACATTGTGCTGACTGACCACCGTATCAGTATGGGTAGTGTGAACACTCCCTTCAATCACTTGGTTTGTGCTAGCTCCACCGTGGCGGCCTGTACGCCCACCACGTCTTCCTCCTCCACCCCCTCTAGTTCCTCCACGTCTAGCCATTTCTAACTGAAAGATAGAGAACAAAAGATTTAACTTCACCATGCTAGGGAATATGTAGAACACAATAAGTAAGGTAAGATGTTAATATACACTGGCCATCTGCAATTAACCATTACATCACATCTTGTTTTCTATTTATTCGCTTTCATGGTTCCACTAAAGCCTCTATTCTTATCTTGACACTCTAAAGGTAAACTTTACTTACTATACGCTTCTGATGCTTTGACTTGAGTTACCCGTACTGGCATCCGCTTCTTGTCCCATTCTCAGTTTAAGTCTGGACATCGGGGATGTCCAAATCTCTCAAACTATGGCTCTGATACCAACTTGTGAGGCCCCTTTCCTGAAAGGCCTCACTTATTGGATTTACTCATCAACACATAGCACTTAAACATAAGACATACATTATCACAGCGGAAACGATTTAAATCTCAACATACGCAGCGGAAACATAACATGTCTAAACAATACTTAATTAAACATAACTTGACAAATACAACTGAAACTTGTCTTAATCAACATAATCAAAAGAAACATAAACAGGATGCCAACTGCTGGTCTTCGGGTAACTCTTCTCGCCAAGCCAAGCATCCACTTCCATCTACTGCCACCTACACTTAACTGATGTGCATACTAAAAATCAGCAACGCTGAGTGAGTTCTAACGTTTACTTTAAATCAATTTTACAAAAGATTTACTATTACATACTTACTGCCCTTAAGGCCAAAACTTTACATACTTTACTTTTCAAACATATATATATACTGCCATTAAGGCTAAACTTAACACACTTTACTTTTCAAACATATATATATGCTGCCATTGAGGCTAAACTTAACACACTTTACTTTTCAAACAGTTTAAAACGTATAATAAACCGTCAATTCCTCTTTACTGTACTGCCCTCATGGCTTACATCCATGAACCGACAAGTACCTGGTCAATGCCCCCATGATCAACGACCATGAACCGACAATACCGCTTATCCGTCAATTCCTTGTCACTACTGTACCGCCCCCATGGATTCATCCATGAACCGACGAGTACCTGGTCAATGCCCCCATGATCAACGACCATGAACCGACAATACCCTGGTCAATGCCCCCATGGCTTACATCCATGAACCGACAATACCGCTTAACGCTAAGGGGAGGTTGCGTGGACCTCCCGAGCAACCGCCGTCACTCATCCCAGTTGTACAACTGTTAACGAACCACAAAGGTTCTTACTAATGGGTGGAACCCATATCTGACATCTTGTACAAGTAACATCTGTCCCAAGGACCTTTACAAACTGGTACTCATTCCCGAAGGAAAGCTGTTCACTTTACTTTTCATAAATCTTTCTGTAAATCTTGTTCATAACTTAACTTATATCATGCCTTTGTTTATGTATATAACAATATAGTAAACGCTTGCCAAATGATATATCTTTGCTTTTACTGAAACATAGCTTATCATAAAATACATCTTTCTTTCTGAAACATAGCTTATCATAAAATACATCTTACTTTCTGAAACATAGCTTATCATATATATCATGCCTTTGTTTATGTATATGAAAATATAGTAAACGCTTGCCAAATGATATATCTTACTTTACTGAAAACATACTAGCACATATATCATGCCTTTGTTTATGTATATGAGAATATAGTAAACGCTTGCCAAATGATATATCTTTCTTTCTAAAACATAGCTTATCATAAAATACATCTTGCTTTCTAAAACATAGCTTATCATATATATCATGCCTTTGTTTATGTATATAAAAATATAGTAAACGCTTGCCAAATGATATATCTTACTTTGCTGAAAAACATACTTTTGCCTCTTTTAAACCTTTCACTAAAACATAGCTTTTCTCTTCAGTTTATAATATATAAAATATAATAAACACTTTACACTAAGTATGCACACCACCCCTAAAGAAGGCAAAAAGGGGATTAGAACTCACCTGGTATCTTAGCTGGTATGATCTACCGGATCTCACTCAATCTAAACAATCATAACAATTCGACACGTATTAGACTTAACTCGACACTGAACTGTTTCACTATTTCTGAACTTAAGGCTCTTCGAAACTTCCTAGTTTCGATACCTGCAGACCTATCGAAACTCCTAGTTTCGATACATGCTGACTATCGAAACTACCTAGTTTCGATACAGGTTGACTATCGAAACTTCTAGTTTCGATACATGTCCCAGACCTATCGAAACTCCTAGTTTCGATACATGCTGACTATCGAAACTTCTAGTTTCGATACATGTCCCAGACCTATCGAAACTTCTAGTTTCGACCTGCGCAGACCAGCCTTCTTCCCCGTGAAAAAAACCCTAACTTTCGCATGCAGGTCCGACCTTGTCAAGATCCGGACTTTTTTACATTCAAAACGTTTGTTTTTCGTTTAAGAACTCAAATCTTTACTTTTCTTTCAGTTTCATCCGCAAAATCACCATCTTTTTACTCAAAACCCGAAAAACCCCAAAATGAAGAAAAACTCAGATCTAGGAGAATCGGTTACCTGTAAACGCTTCCTTTTCGTTGATAAACACTCACGAGACTCTTGCTAACGATCCTTGAAGCTCACTCCGAAAACCGGGACTTTCTCTCTCTAGGCTCTCTCTCGCTTTCTCTCTCTAGAATTCCGAAAATGGTGTTGCAAATGAGGGTTGGGGCTGGTCTTGAGACTCATAAGGGTCCAAACCCTTGCCCTTTTCGGCCCATACACTCCGGCTCAAGCCCTCTACCCCTTTTTTTTTATTAAGTTTTAATTTCTCGTGAATTCTTTCGCACTCTAAAACTCGGGATGTTACACAACAAATTCATATGGAACCATCAGACCAAGAGGATACCGCCTTCATGACCCCAACAAGTATTTATTATTATATTACTATGCCCTTTGGTTTAAAAAATGCAGGTGCTACATACCAAAGACTGGTGAACATGATGTTCAAAGACAAACTAGGGGACACCATGGAGGTCTACATAGATGACATGGTAGTGAAATCAAAGAAAACTAAGGATCATCTCAGGGATCTCAGAGATGCATTCGATATCCTAGACCAGTATAACATGAAGCTGAATCCTTCCAAATGCCACTTCGGAGTGGGGGCAGGAAAATTCTTGGGCTATATGGTAACCAAAAGATGAATAGAAGCCAGTCCAGAGCAAATTAAAGCAATCATCAATCTAAAATCCCCAGCAAACACCAAGGATGTCCAAAAGCTAACCGGCAGAATAACAGCACTCAACCGATTCATATCAAGATCCTCAGAAAGATGCAAAGAGTTCTATGACATCCTAAAGAAGAACAAGAGATTCGAATGGGAAGAGAAGCATAAACAAGCACTCCAATCATTAAAGGAATACTTATCATCAGATCCTCTATTGATGAAACCAGAAGATAGCGAACCATTATCCCTGTACTTGGCGGTATCGGGTAATTCTGTAAGTGTCGTCCTAGTCAAGGATCATGAAGGCCAGCAGCATCCGGTATTCTATGTAAGTAAAAGCCTACTCGCAGCAGAAACCAGGTACTCTTATTTAGAAAAGTTGATATTCGCTTTAATATTGGCATCTACTAAACTCAGACATTATTTTGAAACTCATGCTATTCATATTAAAACTAACTATCCTATTAAGTGTGTCTTGAGTAAACCAGAGATGTTAAGAAGGATGCCTAAGTGGTCAGTCAAGCTCAGTGCCTATGACCTCATATATGAACCTAGAACAGCAATAAAGTCTCAGGCACCTGCGGACTTTGTGGATGATTTCAGTAGTGACATTCAACATGAAGCACGCCTTGAAGTTCAATAATTGGAATAATCCAAGGATAAGTGGACCTTATTCACTGATGGTGCATCAAATGTAAGAGGAACAGGTCTAGGTATCCTACTGAAATTGCCACAAGGGGACATAATACCCTAAAATACCAGAGAAGACAATACTGAGGCTGATGCCTTAGCAAACCTTGCTTCGGCTCTCAAAATACCAGAAGGTATTAAAATACCTATCATACATATTTTGAGCCCAGGAATTGAAAAAACAAACAAAGTATCCAACACAGAAGAAGCAGATGTTTGGGATCTTGAACCTAGTCAAGGATCCTGGATTCTACCCACTAAAAAATATTTGTAGTATGGTGAGATCCCAAGTGATGAAAAGAATCACAAGTCTTTTTGCATGAGGGTATCACGTTTTATAATATTGCACAACGTCTTGTATAGAAAGTCTATTTCATGTCCATACTTAAGATGCTTGGAGGATCCTGAAGCACATGAAGTATTGAAAGACATACATGAAGATGACTGTGGTAATCACACTAGGGGTAGAGCATTTTTCTTGAAAATCCTGAGGACAGGATACTACTGGCCTACCATGAGAAAAGATGCTATGACTTATTCCCAAAAATGTGATGCTTGCCAAAGACACAGCAACATACTTCACCAACCAGCAGAACCTTTATATCCAATCATATCTCCATGGCCATTCATGAAATAGGTAATGGATATAGTCAGCAAATTTCCCAAGGCACCAGGAGGAAAAGTTTTTATGTTGATGATGACATATTACTTCTCCAAGTGGATTGAAGCTAAAGCATTTGTCCAAGTCAGAGAAAAGAAGTCATCTCCTTCATCAAACGTAACATCCTTACAAGATTCGGGATCCCGGCAGAGATAGTATGTGATAATGGATCTTAGTTCATTGGCAAGAGAATAACTAACTTATGTGCCAGTTGGGGGATTAAAATGATAACCTCCACCCCTGTGCATCCTTAAGCCAATGGACAGGCAGAATCCAGAAACAAGGGGCTAAGAAAGGAAGATGGGATGAAGAATTACCATTTGCACTTTGGTCAGATAGGAAAACCACAAAGAATGCAACAGGTCAAACTCCATTCTCATTGGTGTTTGGTATTGAAGCCATGATCCTACAGAGATGGTTATCCCTACTGCTAGAACAAATCTCCAAACTCCATAGACCAACAACGAAGCTCTTGCTCATAATCTTGACACTGTGGATGAACTCAGGGATCTTGCCAAAGTTCATATTACAGCTTATCAGCAGAGAATAACAAAGTCATATAACAAAAGCATAAGGATCAGAAGATTCCATGTAGGTGACTTGGTATTAAGAAAGGCATTCCAAAATACTACCAATCCTAGCGATGGAAAACTTGCACCAAAATGGGAAGGCCCATAATTGATTAACTCAGAAGCAGGCAAGGGTGCCTATTGGTTGGCTACTATGGAAGGAGATATACTACCAAGATCCTGGAATGCTATCCATCTCAAGGCTTATTTCATGTGAGTTAGAACTTAAATTCTAAGTAAGACTGGTATGTCTTCCATTCCCAATTGTTTTATATTTATTACTCCTTTATAAAGTTACTGACTTGAGCGTCGGAGTGGTGTTAGTTAAGCTAACACCCACCTTCACTAAGGTTTCATGTTTTGCAGGAAGGATCCTCAAGGATCCTCACAGAAGATAGAGATTAGCCTTCTCTCCTAAGTTTAAGGTATTCTAAATACCTTATAATGTTTAAAGGTTTTTCACCTTTCTAAGAATTGAGTTTGAACACTCCGCCTGCAGCGCACGATATCCAAGTATAGTTCAAGGTGGTGCGACCAGTCCATGTAACAGTGGCTGATAATTTCATCACTGTTGGCTATATCTTGGATCCTACGAATGTAACAGACGTGTTACTTACTAAGGTTTTTAGCATTTTCATGCTAACTCAAGTTTTAGCTTGGCCCACGTTTTCTGGCTTGGCCCACGTTATCTGTCTTGGCCCACGTTACTGGGTTGGCCCATGATTTTAACTTGTCACAGGTATTTAATGCTTATGTGTTAACTCGAGAACTTAGCATCAATATCCTGACTCAAGATCCTTAAACGGAATGAAGACTTATAAAGATCCTGAGGTACAATTACTAAGTCTACGACGTGTTTAATAACTATACACAGGGGACAACTAATAGTTGTTATATTCTGGACTCCATGTCATAATCTGGTATGTGTATCTCCTCGACTTAGTTCTCAACAAAGGTATGTCTTACTTATTAATTTTCAATTAAAAGAAGATTCAAAATTTGAATGACTAAGTCATGATATGTTTGTAACTGGTATTCTTCCATACCATTTATCAGAACCAAACTATATTTTTCTAAGTCAAAGTTTGATAAAAACCTAAGATTTTATTTATAAATAATCATTAAGGATCCGGTATCCTAAAAATATACCTAAACCTATTTTTCTAAATATCCCAAGGCTTAACTCCCTAAGGATCCTGATCTTCTAGAACATTTCAAAGCAAACCAAACGCATAACAATCATGGCGAATAGTCATAATCTACTAATGAATATTGAAAGTGCAGGAAAGGAAAGTGACCCGGGCTTCATCCAAAAGCGGACCCATCCACCCGGTTCACAAGTTGTCAAATTATCTATCCCATGCAGAGATCCCCAAACACAAAAGAAAATTTGTTTTTAAACATGTACCAACATGAATAGTCAAAGAAACACAAATTCCGTGCAGGGATCCTCTTTTTTCCTGACGTCTTGGAACGAAGTGTCGGGATCCTGGGCTTGGTAGTAACAGGTGTGGAAGCCTCTTGCTTAACAATGGCTCCTCCAGATAGAATGCTATCAAGATCATCCAAAGCAAAATGAGAACCAGATCTTTGAATCTCTATAAAAGACGACATGGTGGCTTCGGAGTACTCAGTTGCAAGACTAGCTTCACTAACAGCATACTCAAAGTGGAAAGATCTCTCACCAACAGGTATCTCCAACAAAGCTTTGATCCTCTTATCTGTGTCACTCCTTGCAGAAACTAGCTTCTCAAACTTTGGGGCTGCACAAAAACAAAAGGATCATCAAAAGGAGTTTTACCAGACTTAAGTTGAATAATAAAGCGGGAATACCCATGAGTTCTCAGATTGTACACACTAGCAATCTCAGGGATACCGATGGTCAAGGAATGGCTACGGTTCAATTTATCTAAAGTGAACAGAATCCTCCATACCATAGGCATCACCTGAGAAAAGGACAGACCGGTGGACTAAAATAAATCGGTAATTAACGAAAGAAAAGGGAAAACCGTCAAATATGGGAGCCGTTTTACCTAGATCTATGCGCCCATCAAGTCACATCGGTCAAAACTTTTTGAATTTTGAATTTTAAAGTTTTTTACATCTGTCCAAATAACCTTCACAACTATCAAAAACTTGGGGACAATTGTTAGGGGTCATTTTCTACCTCTGGTATCCCGGATCCTCAGATAAGTATCGGTATCCCTGATCCTTACTATGTTTCAATATCCTGATTAACTGACCGTTGTAACAATTAATATTACGCGTTTGTTTTTTACTAGTGTTGAACAGGTAATCAACACTTCATTAATGACTAAATCAATGGTTGAAGAACCGTTCAAACAGTTAGTAAAATGCGTGGAAGTCAAACTATAACGGTCAAAAATTAATGGAGACTTGTAACTGCCATGAAGACCTGATCTTTCGCCGGGATCCTCCCATTTCAGTTATTTTATCTTTGTATATAAAAAAGTAGTTGGATTGAATAGGAAAGATATGAACACTCACTTAGCAACACACAACACTCGAAAATAGCTCTATAACACTTAGTTTTCGATCACATACTGCTCTCATTGTACTTTTTTCATTAATTTATACAAGAACAGGAGGCAAGTGACTTTCGGTCACTTCCCGAGGTTTTATGCCAGCAATCCTAAGGGATTAAGGGCTTTCCTCGTAAACACTCGTGTCATTTTATTGCTTTATACACTTTGTTCATCACGAATCTTACAAGCACACTACCTCACATTCTAAGTTTGGTTACAAAATTAGCTTGTATACTTTTTATCCAAAACAATTTGCACTTTTTTTTTCTTGTCTAGTTAAATGAACGTTGTGGGTGTGTTCTCTAGAAACCCTCACGAGACTAAACTCATCCACTCAGGCTACTGAGGGGTTTAAAAGGCTTGCTGCATGTGCTAAATGCAATCGTGATTCCTACGAAAGTGAGTTAGGATTTTATTTTTGTTTTTGTGCTTTTATCTGGGAAGAGCCCAAGTGTAGGGACGTTCTGGGATACCAAGGCTTGTGTTACTTCAATTGAGGACAATGCATCATTCTCTAGGGGGGGTAGGGTACCATGTGTAGAGTTTGTAGAGTCGTGTGTCTTATTTTTCAATATTTTCTGTATGTTTTTGCGTATTTTTAAGTTTTTTCAGGGATTCGGGACCATTCGAGCAAGGAAAATCATCAAGAATGCACATGATTTGAGTGTTGGAACAAATTTTTGAAAAAGTTGAAAATTTGAATTTTTGGACCAAAAATTTTTCTAAGTACAAAAAAGGCCAAAACCTTATGTTACCATCATGCCCTCGCGGTACGCGAAGACCGGTAGGGTCTTCCTCAAGGTACGCGAGGGAATCCCATATGGGCCAGATGATTTTTCACTCCTCGCGGTACGCGAAGAGTGAGGGGCAGGTTCTCGCGACATGCGAGGGACCTGAATTATGGTCCTTTTTCCCTATTTTTCATTTTTGGTATTCTTGAGTCGTGTCAGTCCGTAGGGTCTTTTAATTTTTAGTGAGTATTTATATTGAATCGATATGATGCTTGCGGGTTTGTTTCGAGTTTAATTTTGCCAGGTTTGGATTAATCCACCCGCACTCAATCTCCATTCGGGTGGTGATATTCCGAGTTTGATGAATTTTGTGTACAAGGCAGCCCAATAGCAGATGTGGAATACGCTCGCGAATGAATTGCTATACGATCGTCTGACCAGCTTAGTGTTTATTTTATTTTGTATTTTTCTTTTTAGTGTCTTTCTTCCTACATTGAGGGCAATGTAAAGTTTATGTGTGGGGAGGGGAGACTTTAATTTGAGTCTGTATTTTGACTCTGTATAGTCATAAAATCAAAAATCATAGAAATTTCAAAAAAAAAAATACAAAAAATGTCCTTGGATTAAAATTGTTGCAAACATATTTAAAATGATACGTATAATTGGTAATGACGCTTGTGGAATATAAATGAACAATGAAAATAAAAAGCGCGTCTAATTTGTAACGTTTTGGTAGACCCAACCGACTTTAAGAGCTTAAACATCATGATAGTTTATCTAGGTTTAATTGAATAATTAATTCAGGATGTCTTATGTGTTCTCATCTTAGGGGTGAAGGTTGAAACTATCAATATAGGGTGATAGGTACCATTATAAGAAAAAATTTATAAGTTTTTAAAATTCTTTGGCATGCCGCTTTCTTTTTATAAGAATAAATCCGAAAGTTGGTGGCACCCGCATTCCATAATCCATCACTGCATGAGCTTAATTAATTAATTTGAGAGCTTAAGTTTCGTTTACGTGTCACACGCCGAGTCACAGCTTGGTTGAAACACCACTAGGTTAGATTCTAGAGTAATCGATCATTTTGGATAACTAAGTTTCACTTATATGTCACACGTCGGGTTCCAGCCTGATTAAAGTCGACTCTTATGTACTTCATTGCTAAAACTGCAGGCTATGTGCCACACGCCGAGTTCCAGCTTGGATGAAGCACCACTAGGTAAGGTTTAATCATAGTATTAATAAAAGCTCGCATTATTCACCCATTATCCATCCACGGTAATTTTTTTAACATATAAATTCGTGTTTATAGTGGTGGAAAATCTATATGGTTTAACCCGGGCCTAAACATGACCTTGAGACGGGATTAGGCTGAACTGTAGCTTTTTGAGTGTGTGACCCATAGATAGAATGATTTCTTGGTAATGAATAGGATAGTCGATCACAGAATCGGGGGCTTGATGAGTCGGTGGTTGGGTTTAATCGGATCAAAATACTGATTGTTACAATTAATGCGTAAGTATGTTTAAAGTTGTGTATAAATGAAAGTATGAAAAGCAAGTTTTCCAATTGTGATTCCATTGCGTAATTCTTTTTCGGGACGCAAAAGGTTAAGTGTGGGGATGTGATGTAATGCTAAATAACCCCTGTTTAGAGAGTCTAATTTGTGTAGTTTAAGCGTTTAGCTTTGTATCTCGAGTCAGATTTATGTGTATTTTGTATTTTGGTGTCTTACAGGTTTAACATGCTTATTGAGCGGGAAACACGAGCTTTAATCAAGAGGATAGCAGTATACACGGGGCCGAGAGAAACAAAATCAAGAAAATCATGAAATTATGGTCTCCCACCCGACTAATTTGTTCTTCGCGGTACGCGAAGAACGGCTATGCTTGCTTCGTGGTACGCGAGAAACTGTAATTTTGGCAAATTTAACCTAATTTCAATTATAAGCCATGTGGGAGTTTATTGTCGAATTAACTTGGCATTAAGCCGTTCCAGAGCATCCTAGAGGCGATTTTGGTTGAAAAAGCTTCAATCTTTCATCATTGTTCATGCGAGATCAAGTTCTACTAATTGTTGAAGTTTCCATGACATCCACGAGTGGCTAAACCCTTTGTGGTCATTCCAGGGAGGACGGTCAGTGATAGTAGGTGTGTTCAATTAGTTGTTATCAGTGTTGGCTGCAAAATTTGTTGGATATTTGATTTACTTTGTTTGTTGGTTTGATTCGTATGATTGAACAAACCCGTTACTTTGCTTATTGAGAAACGTCCGGTCTTTTGGTTTTAATATCATTAACAAGTGGTTACCTTTGAATATTGTGATTATGGTTTCGTGATTGTGTTGATTAGTATTCGTGTGTGTCATTAGTTGGTCTTGTATCGGCAATTAACACATTCTAATTTGTAGTCTTGCAATTATTTATCTGTCGAGTCGTCTAAGCGTTCAATGTCTATGTAGATTCCAATTTGATATTATCTAATTACATGTCATGCTTCATAACTTGAATCCTGGGAATGGTCCTTGTTCTCTAATTGTTTTTACGAATCTCAATTCAGTTCGTTTGTCTCTGCATGCAAGTTGTTCTAATCACTTAGGTTATTAGTAGTTTTCTTAATTGACACTTTCCACGAATTTCCTATGGATACGACACCCTACTTCATTATACTGCAGTCTAAGGTAGCTAGGGATTAGATTTAATATTGTTTTTGATTGACCTTGACAACGCGATCAGTATGCGACCTTAGCTTGCTGGTGATGTTCTCCTCTTCCTCTTCTCGCAAACCCGAGCCCTACTCGATCTCGTCTTTCCATATTTAATCTCCCCACTTTCTCTCTCTAACTTCTCTCTAAAATTGCATGGAATGTGGAGTGTGGGTAGAGGCTAGGGTTTTAAGTCCTAACCTCCCCCTCCTATACGGCCCATTCAGCGAACCAGACCATGGCCCGATCCATCTCGCTCCCTTTTCCTTGTTTTTCATGTAAATCCCATGCCCGATCTATGCGTTCGAAATTCTGAATGTTACACCAAGGCGTCCCAAATTAAATAATGAATTGAAATGACTTTTGAAAAAGCAACATGGTGTACTTACTTAGCGAAAGCTAGTGTAAAAATGTTTTCAATTATTTCAGGAAAGAGCACCCCGGGTGGTTGAAGCTTTCAAGGACGAGCCCAGGCAGAGACATGAATACCCGAAGTCTTTTGTAATATGATTAGTAGATAATGCTTGTAAAACAATTATAATTTTATAATAAAATATCCTTGTCACTACTGTGGCAAGTTTTTGATAAACTGGGTCCTAAACTATTATATTTCAAAATAAAGAAAACTGGGTGTTTCAATAGGAAACCACCTTAGATGAGTTTTGTAAAATGTTACTCATGACCTCTTATGTGCACATTGAAAATTTATTGTTTTCTATACCCTTGAGTTCAAAATTTTGATCATTAATTTTGAACTTCATAGTCATGTTGTTGAAGTCCCACAAAATATCATTTAGGGGTAATAACCATTGAAACCCTAGGATCATATCATAACTCTTTAGAGAAATCACTAATACTACAGTTGAGAACCACTTACCTTGCATACACCACTGAAATTCTGAACACACTTGTGTGCAAGCCAATTGTTTTCCATCTACCACATTCACATACAATGGTTTAATGTCTCTGATTTGGCGTTGGAGCATATTCTGGTGACAACGAGCTTGAAGATATTATGTCTTAGTCTTAGTGTCTTTGACTTGTAATTGATAGAATTGTTAGCAACAGTTAAAGGGGAGTCTGTTAGGACATGTTTTGTAACTGTTAATAAAATTATGTGTAAGTTCATAGAGAGGCGAACTTAACAAGTTCGCGTGGTTTATCAGAGGCGAACTTGTTAAGTTCGCTTAGTTTATCAGAGGCAAACTTGTTAAGTTCGCTTAGCCTATTAGAGGCGAACTTATTTGAGGCGAACTTGCAGAACTGGTGTTTATAAATAGGAGATATCAGTAGACAGAACAGGAGACTTGAGAATTAGGATATCAGAGAGACTTAAGAGAATTCTGTGAATCTTGTAATCTGATATTGTGGTGGAAATACAAAGCGTTTATTTACACCGTTGTTGTTGATTGAGTTACACGAGCACGTTGATCATGGATTCCGCACGTTATCACCGTGTCGTACCGCGAGTCTAGAGATCCGTCACGCACCGAATTAGGGACCTACAAGTGGTATCAGAGCCAATGCTCTTGATTAGCAAAAAATTCGTGGTGTTTTCGTGTCCAGTCAACAACAAATTTCAGAGATTTTGAAGATTTTTCATCTTTTTTGTGTTCTTGATAAAAATGGAGAATTTTTGGTCATTTTCGTTTGATTTTGGATTCATTTGATGAAATTGATCCGATAGAAGTGTTTCTAATCAGTTCCTACACATTCCTACGGTTCAATTTTATCAAATTCCATCAATTCAGCAAAATATGATAATTTTCAGAATTTTTGGTTCGTGTTTGGGTTGAACAGCTGAACCAGGCGAACTTAAAATTCTGTTGCAGGCGAACTTAATAAGTTCGCTTCACTCAGTGTTAGGCGAACTTAATAACTTCGCTTGGTGAAGATCAGGAGAACTTAACAAGTTCGCTTGGGTTAAATTTGTTTGTGGTCAAGTTCGCTCAGTCAGATGAACTTATTAAGTTCGCTTGTACAGTATCAGGCGAACTTATCTGTTTGCTAGTGTTCTTAAAAAAATATATATATATATATATATATATTTTTTGGCGGGAAATTTTTCCGGATATTTTCGCAAAAATTTCAAAATGTCAATTTCTTATGATGATAATGAGATTGGAACTATGCCACCGAGACTTTTATGCATATCAGATTTTCGTAGCTGGAAAGTCCGGTTCGAACAGTTCGTATCAGAAACTGATGAAAACTTTTGGACATCCATTTTTGAAGGATATGTGTATCCTACTTATGACTATATGGGATATTATGATGTTCCTAAACCAGTGACAGCTCTTAGTAAAGTAGAAAAGCAGAAGTTTGATCGAGAGATGAAAACGCGTGAAACTTTAATGTTGTCTTTAAGAAATCATTCATAATCTCGGGATGTGTCCTACTTCAACAGATCTATGGGAAGCATTGAAGAAAAAGGGTGAAGCAACTTCTCAAGCGTTTTTTGTCTTAATCAAAGAAGTATTAGAGAAGAAGAGTGATTCTCAAAGTGATTCTTCTGCAGATTTAACTGATAGTGAGAGTATTCGTTCTGGTGAAAGTACTCAATCTACTGAGACTAATGTGATGAGTGAAGAAAGCTTTTAGACAGTTGAAGATAATCTGAGTGAATCAGAAATTGATACAGAGCCTGTCATTGTTGATCAAAAGGGTGAAGCTGATGATGACGTTTTCATGGCTCCTGGTGCATCTTCTTCAGAAGTAAAACCTGAGGTATTTTCTAACTCTGAAACGTTTTGTTCTAACTGTATTTCAGTGAAGGATAAAATGATGAGGGTTATGGATGACAACGTAAACCTCATTTGTGATATGAAATCGATGCACACGGTAAATCATAAATTAAAGGATAATGAGGATGTGTGTATTGAGAGAATAGAATCACTGAAGAGGGATATAAATTCTCTGACTTTGAAGATCAAAGAGCAGGCATATCACCTGGATATGTCCTTTGCAGAAATTGAGAAACGAAATAATGATCTTGTTCAGAAAGATAAGGAACTAGCTGAATCTAAAGCAGAGGTGATTAGATTACATAGAAAGCTAGAAAGCTTTGCAAAAAAATATCATTCTTATTAGGATATTATCATGAGAATACTGTAGAGGGGAAGGGAACTAGTAGTATTGGTTATGTTCCTCCACCATTCAACGGAAATTATTCTATTACACCTGAGATTATAAACGATTAGGATTTAGATCCTAAGACTGTGTTGAAAGTGAATCCGGTCACAGGTGAAGATATGGTGTATTCTGATGAGAGTGATGATGAATATTTTGATGAAGCTAAGGTAGAGGGGAAACCGAAAGAGGTTAAGAATGAAGACTCAAAGGTTGATTCTAATTCATCTGGAAATTATACATTTGGAAGTTCTTCAAATTCAAGGAGAGTTCCATATGTCAGAGATTATAAAGACAGGCGTACATGTTTTCATTGTAATGAGATAGGACACATTGTGGTGACGTGTCCTTACAAAAATAAAGGAAAGAAGCATGTATTTCCTAAGAAGATGAAGCCTGAATCAAAACCTGTTGCAAAATCTGGAGTTCCAGAGAAAATAAAGCAAAAAGAAGTTCATGTAGGAGAATCTTCTTCAAGTGCATCTTATCGTGTGAAGATTCCTTATATGAGAGATTATCGTGAGATGAGATCTTGCTTTTCTTGTGGTCTTGTTGGTCATATTCGGATTGCTTGTCAACGCCAAAGGTAACCGACATGTTACTCCAGAAAAGGTAAGAACTCATGGTAAGCCTTATGTTAACCAAAATGTGGTTAAACCTCGTGATATACCAAATGGTAATTCAAAATCTGAGGTTAGGCTTTCTAGACCTCAAAGACGAAGGAGAAATAGAAGGTTGAGAAAACTTTTAGAACAACAAAAGTTTTCACAATCAAATCAATTTTCAAATGAAAGAAATTTTTCAAACACTTCACATTTTAAGCAAAAAGAACTTAATGAACAGAAGTATGTTTGGAAATCTAAAGTTTCTGTTTCTGACTCGTCGGAGCAATCACCAAAAATTGATGAGAGATTCGATTGTGAATGGAGTGAGGTTTATTATTTTGATACAGATGGAAGACCCATGACTACCATGGCTTGGGTCCCAATTTCAAATTAATGTTTCTTGTTAGTTGTGTAGGATTTACCAAGAGGGACTATTAATACCATTTTGGTTGTTGATAGTGGTGGTTCTAAGCACATGACAGGGAATGACATCTGCATGAGTAACGAGTTGTTGATAACTGCGAATATATTTTATTCAACGACTTGATGCTCAAGGGGGAGAATATGTCACACACAATGTTTTAGAAACAGTTGTACAAAGTCCAAATGATAACCTGGAACTTTGAATGACGATGGTGAGCATAAAGTCGTTGATGCAACCATTTGACTAGTTAAGGGGGAGTACAGAACTGTGTTGGTGACAAAGGCAAAGGCATTCAATTACATTAAACCGGTTTGAGTTTTTAATTGATTGACTTGCTTAATCCTGAGTAACCAAGTAAAATGTTTTTCTTAAAATGTTTTCATGGAAGATTTTATTTTCGTTTGTTTTACTTTCTTTGAAAAAGATTTTGAAAAATCCAAACAAATTGAAAAAGATAAAATCGACATTGCTTGAAGTTAAAGAAGAGATGATAGTACATCAGTAGATGTTCTTTCACACATGACCTTAGATTGACTGGTTTGTGCTTTATGTTAATATATCTGAATTATATGTTTTGATCTAAACTTCAGAGGCTACACAAATAGGAAATGATAGTGTTGTGTATGCATATAATTTGAATTGTCAGTAGACTAAAAGCGTCACTGAACCATTAGTAGTGTGAAAACATAATTTCATATGTTACAACTGTGATTTGAACCCATTTTATGCGCGGTGTGTGTGTTAAAAGATCTCTATCACATAAAGAATATTAGTTTTTAATAAAGATTTTCCTATGAGATCAGTTTCGAGTTATGTCCTTAGCACTATTCATTCGATTTGCTTCAGTGCCCATGTCCCGAAAAGCATGCAATTTGAAGTATAATCAAGATATGTACTTGACAACATATGTCAAACATAAACTAGCCCTTGGATCATATTGATAAATCATCTTTACTGATTCCATTGAATTCATAATCCAGATAACAGTTGGATCCACATACATGAATCTTATGATTCCACATATATAAGCCAAAACATTGAATCAATCGATTCTGATTCTCATTGATTCCTATACAATCCAATTTGGATTCTGCTATTCATGTGCTAAGTGATGTCTCCTCATTCTGGAAATTCGAATAATCTTTAGTAAAATCTCATATGTCTTGAAGATAGTGCATTTACTTTCTGTTGGCATACTAGTGGGGTATACGTTGTATTTCATACTTAAATGGTACCTTAACTCACAAGAAAGTGGGAATAAGATGCTTTAGTTTCAAATCTTATAATATTGACAATTTGAATTTGTGTGTCATAACATGATCCTATTTTCTTTAAATGCTTATCGTGTATCATAACATGCAATATGAAAGTCTTGAAAAGATAGAGTGTGATAATCTTGAAAGATATTGGTTTGATTGGTCAAGGCTTGAAAGAATGACATAGGATACCATTTGATATTATATGGATGTTTATCCAAAATGTGTGATTGATGCATTGTTTATACTGATATGATCTTCTTACTCGTAATGTTCGACCAAAAAGATGTGATTTTGTATTTTACATTTCAGTTTATACAAAGGAAAACCAAAAAGATTTTGTGTCTCTTATGTTTGAAAAACCAAAAAGATTTTGTGTTTCTTATGTTTGAAAAACCAAAAAGATTTTATTTTTTCAGCTTCCATGGAAATCTTAATTGTTGGTTATTCTTGGTTGTTCTCCTTTGCAAAAACTGAATATTGCAGATAGAAGTTGACAAGGGGTCCTTCTCCCAAGTTTACTTCTAGATAGAAAGAGAATGTGCAGATGAACAAGACGAAGACTACAATGTGTTTGATGATATATGAAGACGGATGACAATCTTCTGAAGCTGTTGTCAATGGGGAGTCTGTTGGAGCATATTCTGGTGACAACGAGCTTGAAGATATTATGTCTTAGTCTTGGTGTCTTTGACTTGTACTTGATAGAATTGTTAGCAACAGTTAAAGGGGAGTCTGTTAGGACATGTTTTGCAACTGTTGATAAAATTCTGTGTAAGTTCATAGAGAGGCGAACTTAACAAGTTCGTCTGGTTTATCAGAGGCGAACTTGTTAAGTTCGCTTAGTTTATCATAGGCGAACTTGTTAAGTTCGCTTAGCCTATTAGAGGCGAACTTAATAAGTTCGCCTAAGCATCTTTGAAGCGAACTTATTAAGTTCGCCTGGTGCAGAACTGGTGTTTATAAATAGGAGATATCAGTAGACAGAACAGGAGACTTGAGAATTAGGATATCAGAGAGACTTAAGAGAATTCTGTGAATCTTGTAATCTGATATTGTGGTGGAAATACAAAGCGTTTGTTTACACCGTTGTTGTTGATTGAGTTACACGAGCACGTTGATCATGTATTCCGCACGTTATCAACGTGTCGTACCGCAAGTCTAGAGATCCGTCACGCACCGAATTAGGGACCTACAGTAACTTCTTAGTTAGTTTTAAGCCAATGAAATTGTGTTGAACCAGAATTATTTAAGATATGCAGCTGTCTAGTTCCCATCGACCCCTTTACTCTCGTGGTGGAGAATGAGTGAATGCCCATGAGGGCATGTAGAGATATTAGATGTTCATGATCCTCGTCATTTCCACCACCACTCATCATCTACTTCAATTATAAACAACTGCTTCCTTTTACACTTGTGGCCAGGTACAAACTTTACACCAGAAGCATTCACCCTTTTCTCTTTTCAATTCTAGTTCCTTGCTTGTTAACCGCTTAGTATTGTTATTAGTAGTACTTGTTGATAAAGGTGGTCCTGTAGCTCTAACAGGTGCATGTAACAATAGTAGCTTGGTTGCATTCATAGGAGGTGTTGGTGATTTTAGTGTCATCAAGCAATTTAGTGTATTTAGGTTTACTTAGTGACCAAATAAGAAATCATATTAAAACATCAAACAAATTGGGTAAGTGTGGAGTGCACACTTTGTTTTGAAGATCTTATGACTTCTAGGGCTAAAGACCTTGTTAAGTCTTTTGGGCTAATCTTGTCATAGTCTAATAGTCTACGGGGTGCAAAGAGGAAGTCGCAAGTTTACTGGATTGGATTGCAAGTTTGTTAGTCCTAGTAGAAGTCTAATACTTGTTTATTTTATTAATTTATTAATTGTTTGGTTAAGTTCGTATTAGACTAGGAGTGAGTTTTTATTTATTTGATATTTAACTAAGTTTGAGTTGTGTTAGAATTAGTATAGGGTTTATTATAAATAGATGGTTGGGGATTAATTGTAAAGTGTGGTTTTTTTGTTTAATAAAATTTCTTGTTCGTATTCTTGGGTCTGATTTCCAACAATTGGTATCAGAGCTTGGTGAAAGAGAAGGCCGTTTTGAGAGTCGTTTTTTTAGGAAGGGAAAGGGGAGCAGCCCCTGTAACTGCGGGGCTGGGAAAAAGTGTTCGTTGATGGTGATCAGATCTAGCTGTGATAAGACAGCTTCAATACTTGATCAATCGACCCGGTCCTTCCCGTCAAGGATAAAAATGGAGTAACCAGGGTAGGTTGGTTTTTCGGCGAAAGATATCCGATCAGATTTGCGGGTAGGCGGACGGAAAAAGATTTGTCAAAGCCGGAGACTTTGAATCTAGTCTTGCCTAGCAGGTAAAGAAGAAAAACGGAAAAAGCAGCAGGATAGTGGGCTTGTTTTTTTTTCTTTGATCGGTGGTTAAGAACGGGGTTGTTCTGGTGACCAGTAAGAGGGGGATCGATAGTGGTCAAGTGGGATTAAAGATATGAAAAAGAGGAGATAACAATGGTATATGCAAAGGAGAAAAAGCATGTGTGTGAACATTGTGTTTGTGGAAGTTCATGTCAGGATGATCTAGGACAAGGCTAATGGAAGGGTCGGTGGTCCAGGAAGGGTCAAGACGGTGAACGAGTCTAAGAGAAGTGCATGACAAGATTAGGGGGTGATTATTGGGCTAATCTTGTCATAGTCTAATAGTCTACGAGGTGCAAGGAGAAAGTCGCAAGTTTACTGGATTGGGTTGCAAGTTTGTTAGTCCTAGTTGAAGTCTAATACTTGTTTATTTTATTAATTTATTAATTGTTTGGTTGAGTTCGTATTAGACTAGGAGTGAGTTTTTATTTATTTGATTATTTAATTAAGTTTGAGTTGTGCTAGGATTAGTATAGGGTTTATTATAAATAGATGGTTAGGGATTAGTTGTAAAGTGTGGTTTTTTTTGTTTAATAAAATTTCATGTTCATATTCTTGGGTCTGATTTCCAACAGAGTCAAGGGGGCGAAGCCCACTGAACAACGGGGGTCCGGGGGCAACGCCCTTGGTTAGCAGGGTCCTAGGGGTGGCAGCCCCTAGCTATTGGGCTCCAAGGGGCAACGCCCCTGGCAGGGGTTAAGCATGCAAAATTTTATTTTGCATGCTTTGTTATGCATGAAAATTTGAGTTTAGAAGTTAAAACTGCTAAAGGATGATGATCTGGACCAGTTTGGTCATGCTGACCAGTTTTACTCCTCCAGAGTAAAGATTGCTCTTCCTAAATAGGCTTGCTCTCTTGAACGAGTTTTGCCACTCCGGAGTAGATTGCCTCTCCTGAGTAAATTACCTCTGCAAAGTAGAATGTCTTAGCAGTTATGGGTTAACCGTTGTGGTAGTTTTTTAGCCAATAACCGTCATAACGTTCCAATGTAACTGTTTACCCCTTATATAACTGCGAATTTTGGTCATTGTATGAGATACGAAATCTCTAACAAACTTTCACATATTCGTTCTTAAATCTCTAATTCTTATCCGATTGAATTCTGTGTATAACACGGAAATAATTAAAACTGAAAGTGAACTATCATGATTGTCAGATATAATCCAAGTCACATCATATATACGAACCCAGAATTCGGTTATATCCTAGTAGACTCATTCCAATTTTTCCTAATATTATATCAACCATTGTGATTAGTGTTCGACCAACTCTTAATTCCGTAAACACCTTGTGTGATTTTCTCCATTAAATTGGTGTTATTAATATCCTGGATTCTAGCTAAACTCACAAGTAATGACATAAAGGACTCGTGTAGTTTATTAATTCGTTTATTAAATATCACCGTGTTAGATTCAGTTGCTGCTTAGGAATCATAGAGAGATTCATAATATGAAGAAGCCACCGCCCAAATTCGAGTGGGAGTCCTAATGTTTCTTTGTATTATTCTTTGTTTTTCACTCATGTAGCTGTTAGAGCATATAATAAGGGAAGGAAAAATGATAACAGCCGGAAAATCATTATTTTATTTTGCGAACTTGTGGTTCCAATTATTAAAGCTAACAGGTTAGGTTTGTTAACTCCTGATTGTTTAATATATAGCTAGAGAACCCTTTATTCTCAAATTTAGTATCTAGATTAACAAAGATTTAAAACTATCCGGGGTCGGGGTGGGGGTGGGGGTGGGGGTCGGGGTCGGGGTCGGGGTGGGGGTGGGGGGTGAGCAGGGGCGGACCTACATTGACCGGGGTTCACCGGAACCCCCCGAGCTTCAAAATTTTCATAGAACGGTATGTAAAAAAACTAGGGTGAACCCTTATAAAAAGTTCAACAAGTGGTGTAGTGGTTTAGGCTTTGGTTTATAACCTAGAGGTAGTGGGTTTGAATCCCCCACTCTCATTTTTTTAAAACATTTTTTTAATTGATTTGGGTTGTGGGCCTATGGTGGAGTGATGGCTTTAGAGTTATTTGGGACTGTGACTAGGCTTCCTTTTTCTTTTGGTATACGACTAAAAAAGGAACAGGCAAACAGCGCAACAACACTCAACAGCCAGCAACCTAGTTCGCCCCTGCCAGTGCCAACTGCCACCGTCGCTCAGTCGCTCTTTCTTTGTCGACCTGCCGCCGCCGCTGCCACTGCTGCCTGTACGCCGGTCTGCTGCCACCACTCACCAGGTTAGTTGTTGACTTGTTTTTCCCTCTTATTTGTTGTTTGTAAAAAGAAAATTAAGGGTTTTGTTGTTGTTTGGCATAAACAAGATTTTTAGGAGTTTTGACAATTTAGATGTTAGAAACTTGAATTAGATCATCTAATTCACAATTGAGATGTTAGTTTGTTGTCTCTTGAAAGTTGCAACTTTGAATTTGATCCGTAGGTATTATGGATATTAAAATATATTTTCATAGAACACCATCAAATCCTGAATCATCATCTTCAAGTAATAAACCGTCTCGAATAGATTTGAATGAGCTTCCATATGATCCTTCAAAAAGAAACCAATTTCATCTTATCACCCAAGTCAAAAAGATGAAATTAGACGGGCATATCTGCTTAGAGGTCCATGTCAAAAGATGAAGTTTGGACGAAAATGTAATGCAACGATTTCAAAATATGAAAACTCGTAGGGAACAACTCTAGTTTTTTTTGATTCATAAAGATTATTTTATTTATATTATGTGTGTTTTTAATTTCTAATGACGGTGTTTTTTTTATTATTGTATCGTATTTTTGTTATGTGATGAACCTTACCCGACCTGAACCATCAAACCGACCCGAAATTTTTTATGTCTGGCCCTATGAAATTGGAGCATCTAAAAACAGTGAACCTCTTAAAAAAATTACTGGATCTGCCACTGGGCGTGAGCTACCTGGCTCCTTCACGTGCGCGGAACACCGCCCCCCATAGGCGTGATTGGGGGCATGGGGCATTAGGCGTGAGAGGAATCACGGGGGAAGGGGTGAAATCATGTGTGTGTTATGTTTGTATTGTTATAGTTTATTGTTGTTCCACGCTGCAGCAATAAGGTAAGACGTTTCCGGTTCAGAATGTCATTCTCTTCTTCCTGAGCCTAGATATAGGGTTCCAGGGTCGAAGACTCATGCACACATCGACGGTCAAGTCAGTATATCGTAGTATAAAAAGGATGAACTGTTGGTGATTTTAGTGTCATCAATATCATTTAAGTATAATTGGATTGACTTATTGATCAAGAGAATCATAATATACATCAAACAAGTCAGGAGGTACGGAGGGTACTCTTGTTTGAGTTTATTTGATTCTATGTATTTAGGAACCTCATTGGTTCTTAGGAGCGAAGCCCATAAGCAATGAGGGGTTCCAAGGGGGCACCGCCCTTTAGGCGGGGGTCTAAGGGGGCAGAGCTAGGAAATCGAAAGTTCATTAGAATTTGTAAATTCTCAAATTTACATGGAAAATCAAATGGTAAAACAGGACCCGTTTTGACCCACGACCTGACCCGATCAGAAATAACTGCCAAAAGGCAGTTTCTGGAAATCTAAATACGACGTTTCTTGTTCATTCTAGGGTAAGAAAAACAAATATCACATAGAAACACAAAATCGTTCTTAATTTCTCTCTGAGTCTTATCCGGTTGAAAAAATCGAGAGTACCATCGAAGTGTTTCAATCTGAAAGTGTATCACGATTCTCAGTAAAATCCAGGAAAAACGATCCTGATTACTACATGAACAAAATAATGTAAATATCATAAGTATCTAAAGAGAGAGTTATCATTGAAGAGGCAATGAGAATAGAGATAGAGGTGGGGATTAAGTCATATTACAAATGAGTTAAATCCTAATGGGCTGATTAAAAACGAATTTACAGTTGTTGGACCGGACACATAATAAAGGTATCTTCTAAAGTTACTATTTTCATTATTGTTAAGAGTTATTTACACAAATGGTCCCTATGTTATGTCCATATTACAAGTGTGGTACCTAACTTTCAAAAACCGCACCCTTGATACCTACTATTCACTCAAATGTAATAGAGGTGATCCCTGGAGTGAATGTATATTAAGTTTTTATGTTAAGTGCGTGTGAAATGACCAAACTACCCATTAATATAAAAATAATTTAAATAATATATGACAAAATCATTTAATCGCCCACAACAAAAAAACCTAAGCTTCATCCCCTCCCCCTTTTCCCCGTCGTCCTTCATCCCCAACCCCTTCTCCCCTCCCTTCTGACTCCCCCCACCGGCCGGCCACCACCGTCGGCCACCATCACATTACCATTGTGCTCAAAAAAACGAGGGCTTCATAGGGAGCTACAAACCCAAACCCAACTTCTGGCCGATTTCGGATCTGCATCACCCACCGACCATCTTGTCATATTAACTGTAGAGAGGCATAGATGAGAGAGAGAGAGAGAGATCATGAGTTGATTTCCTTCACCCATCTTCCTTCGTCGCCATCTCATCTTCGGTCTCCTCTTCACCTTAGCCGCCAAATCTGGTTCGTGCTTTTCGGGCACTGAAAAAGCCTTCGTCTGCCTATTTTCCCTGTACCAAACTCAAAATCAATCACATCCTAAGTGATCCCCCACCTCCGTCTGCCAAATCACACCTATTGTCATCATCTCAAGCATTATGAGGCGGCCTCATGTTTCGCTACGACGTCGGCGTTTCAGGTGAATATCAAACTCTATCTTCTTTCGCGATTTGCTTCTAGTAATAGACGTTATTAATTTTAAAGTTAATTTGCTACTTTTATCCATATTTGGCTACTTGACGGATTATCAAATCAGAATAAGAATCGGTTTCATTTTGTACATTTGCAACCATTTTTTTCAGTTATCGATCATCGACAACCGGGTCGGGAATCTTCTGATTACATCTTCTTTTGGTGGGAATCATTACCAACGCCGTGTTTGTCGGTATTTCCTCGGAAATATGGGCGCATGTTTTTGAAAACTAGCGCGCTCAGACTTTTCAAAGTTTGCCTGTGTTGACCCTTTATTGACGGCATTATCTGTCGGTAATCGGTTGGTAGAAACCGTTATAATTTCCTAAAGTTTTCACCATAAATGCCAACCCAACATCAAAAAATGGTATTATTGCTCGTTTGTGTTTGATGCCTACTGTTGTCCTCCATCCCCCGTCCAAACCTCGCTATTATATACCCTTTATGTTTAATTGGTGATGATGGTTGGAATAGGTGTTCTTGGAATTAAAACACGGAAAAGGTGGTCTTGTAATCATCCCCCCCCCCTTCTTAAACAAAACCCCACATTGGTAGGAGTACTTGTCTTTGTTTGTAGTCTCCCCGTTTATGTATGGTACGTCGCCTTGGAAGATGAAGATTAATATATTTTGTTTCTATCTTTTATGTGTCTTGTAGGTCCTGAACACTTAGATCTTAGTGCTATAATGATTCTAGACAAGATCAGATCAACAATTCAGCTATAGATCAGTTGTTTGTTGATGAATCAATCGAAATATAAGAAGAAGAGCACTCAAACAAAGAACATAAACAACATAATCACATTAAGTATCCACTGGAATGATTACAATAAGCTCCTGGATGATAATCAACTACTAAACCCTCACAACAAGCTCAAAACACACCCTATTACAGTGAAAATCTATCAAAAGGTCTAAATGTTATGAAAATGGTCAGTTATTTATAGGAAACACCGGAGTGTCGCCAATCTTCATGCCGATACTCTAAGAGTGTAGGTTGAAACCGACCTAGCGACTCTCAGAGTGTCGCTAGCGACTCTCTGACCCATTTTCATAACTTTACAAAAATGCACTTTTAGCCCCTGTACTTTAACTGGAATGTAACGGTTTGACAAGTTTCAACAATTTTCCCCGAAACCGTTGCATACCAGCTTCTTTAATCTTCCTTGGGCTTGTCTTCTCTTGGATCCTTGGGCTTTCCTTGTTCTTACTCTCTTTCTTTGATGCTTTCCTTGAGCTCGGCCATTCTTTTCTTCAACTCAAATGCTCTGGTAGCTGCATGAGCAAATAAGTGAGTTTCTTCTTCAGTGGCATGCCCCACTCCCATTCTGATGCGGTTCTTGAATAAAATTTCAAGGTCAGAGATTGAGAAAGAGAACATATCCATTGGATCAAACACTCTGATGTCATTTACTGTAGTCCTGTCTCTGCACAGCACGGCTTCTCCAGTATGATTATCATAGTACCACTTGATGAAGTTCTGAAGGCAATCTTCTCGTTCTAGAGGGATCAAGACTCTTGTCACCACCTTTGCAGGTTTTACAAATGTGATAATCTTAGGTCGTTTGGTTATCGGATCAACCTCTGTCTTTGACTTCTTTCTGATTGGTTGTTGTGGTTTGAAGGTAAAAAACCTCTTGGGACATTCAGAGCTGATGAAACTCTCAACATTGGAACCCTCTGAATGATTATCATGTTTGATCATGTTCAGTTTCTCTAAAGAGTAAATGTCCCAAGAAGGTAAGGTCTGAAGGTCATGCTCATCTTTGAAATACTGGATTTCACTTTGTCTTATTTTGATTACAAAGAGCTGCTTTAACCCATCGTATGCCTATGAAATTATCTTTTTTTTAGGCACGTCTCATCAATCCAATATTCTGGTAGAGGTGATCGATGTCGTTTGGTCGGTCAAAAAAATTAGATTTAAATAGTAAGTGGAAAGTCGAGTCGTCTCCACTAGAAATTAGTGGAAAGTTCAATTGTAAAGAATTGGTTTTAGTTTAGAAAATTCTTTGTTGAAAATTCAAATTAAAGAGAAGCAACCTCCTCCAAACCTCAGGTTCTAGGTTTCACACAAAACTCAGTTGTTTAATTAGACACCACATAGACATAGTGTTGGAAAATCAGTTAACGTGGTTATCGAAGATAGGTTCTTGTTAGAAAACCTATACGAGTAGTTTTGTCACAAACCAGTACAATTCAATTACTCAATTTACTAATGTCAAGTTAACCCCCTTTAGTCACCAACCCGCTTCTAGGTTTTGTAATCAACCGAACGTGATTGTAAAGAAAGAACTCAAAACACAAAGATAAATTGTTTAAATCAACCAATACATCAATCCGTTATGTTATTGTCATAAACTAAACAGATCTAATACATAAACAAAACAAGTTAAGCATAAAACCTATACGAACCGTCCGCCTGAAGAAAGCCACATGTGATTTAGCCGCTCATGCTTTCGGTTCCACTTCTTTTCTCAGTCAACGCCAACAACATCAGCAAGGCTGCTCCTCTCGTGAATCTTGCCCTACGACACCTCCTAATTGCAGCCGTAATTCCCCCCTAATTTCCGTCGTCCTCTCAACCGCCAATTGCCGAATATTTATATATTTAAATCTTTTCTTTTTCCTCTTGTCCACGTAACCTACATCACTTCTTTGAATTCCATGCTCACGGTCCATATGAGCCCACTTCTAAATTTCCTTTCATGTGACCATGATGCAGCCCACTTTGATCCAATTTCTTTCAGGCCCAATTAAAGAATTAATCCATGGCCTAATATTTATTTCTTATTTTGTTGTAGTCCACGTGAAAAACTAAAATCCTCTCCATTTTGAGTCATTACTCCAAAACAATGATCTGTCCATTATTTAAACAAATGAATTAATTCAATTTAAACTAAAAATGATTAGTGAATAATAACTTACTTAAAGAAATTTAATTTATTATATTGTGTCGAGTTAGCTCACTTTCATCTAAAAACAAACAAAATATAAAACCGATCAAAGTAAATTATTTAACACATAATTAGGGTTAAAAACACAAATTTATATAAAATTAACATGTGTAAAACAACCACTCATCAAGAGGCAGAGGGGAGTTGGTTTGGAAGGCGTGAACCATTCAGACTTGTCAATAGGTTCATTATCTTCAACATCAATTGATTCTCCAAACATAGTCTCGTATGAGGTTTTCTCCGCCTTGCTCTCTTCCACAAATTCTTTTGTCATTTCCTCTAGATCCTCTTCATCCATCACTTCATCCTCAACTTCACCGGTTCCAGACACACCGGTAATATCCACATCATCATCATTCTTTCCACTAGCTCCTGTGTCAGTCTTAGTAGCAGGAGCACTTGAACTGGTGCCACATGTTCCCAATCATGTACCATCATTGCCTTCATCATCATCCTTTCTTTTTGGTAACTTAGTGCTTGGTTCCGGATCCATCGGATCTTCTTTCTTTTCCTCCTCTTTTTCTTCTCCTTCTGACCCAAAAATTTCTTCATCCTCTAGACCGGTCATATCGAACACATCATTAAACGACATAGGTTCTTCATTTCTATTCTCTCTCAAACGATTTAGTTCTTTTAGCATTGTAGAACCACCCCTCCTTATTACAATCAAGGGCTTGGCCATGTCATTGATGTTGTTTTTCAAAATCATATTCACTTTCTTTTGATTATCCGGTTGGAACTTCAACTTCTCAATCTATTTCTTTTGTTCGTTCAAGGTTTCTTTCATTTCTTCCATTTCTTCTTCTCTGTCATCCTCTCTATTTCTGGCGGCTTCAATTTTCCTCTTCATCCATCTGATTAACTTAGTAGTTTCCAGTGCAAATTTCTCAACTACTTCTGGATCCAACGATTCTCTTCTTGGAGGTGAAACAGGTTTTCCAAATGGCTTCACAAACTTTCTTACCATTGTTTTCATTCTTTTTGGTGTGCTTGCTTGTGAGGGTTGTTGATCTTTCGGTGGGGATTGTCTTGTACCAGAAGTACCTTCCGTTTGCTTGGGCGGAGGATGCCCTTCAGTAACCAGAGCGGCACGAGCTAAAAGATTTGCTTTAATGTCTTCCTGAGTGATTCCCTCATGAGGAGGGGTTGATAACCTTGAAGGACTGTGTTGATGCTGCCTTCTATAACTTTCTCTTGCAAATCTCATGAATCCTTCACCGTCTCCACTGGCTCTTGGCTTTTTCTTCTTACCCCCCTCAGGGTCAATTGCCTTTCCTTTTCTCTTTCTAATTTCTTCCTCACTCTCTTTTTCTGGCTCCTTCTCTTTCTCAGTATCTTTCTTTTTCTTCTCAACCTTCTTTTGAGCTTCCTTTTCAACTCTCTTGCCTTTTTTAGATTCTTTAATCTTCTTTACAGCTTCTTTGATTGTAGGTAGCCTTTCTTCTCTATACATGTTATCATAAAGTGGTGTCCATTTACAAGAAAATCCATGATATGTCCTCATTATGTCAGTGTAGAAACGAGTGTCAACCTTTGCAAACATCATTGGACTTCCACTCGGCGGTAGATCTTTGAACAGGTGGTTGAGTATCATTTGCACGAAGCGAGGATACAACAACCATTTGTTGTGTCTGGCCCGGTTACACATGTGGCTGAAAATGTGGTGAGAGAGGTTGAATTTCTCACCCCGACATATCTTCAACATGATCCCCCCCCCCCTAATTGCATGCTCAACGCATCATATCTCCCTTTCTATGTGACAAAGAGTGAATGAAAACGTACATAACCACCTTCCAATATCTGGATAAGAAACGATTTTGAATTTCGTTCTTTCTGAAAGGCCCTTCATATCCCAACTCTTCAACAAACCATCGACGAGCATCCTCCTCATTTATTGTTCTTGGATCATCACGATTATCTCGCAATCATAATGCATTTCTGACAGTGCTTTCGGTGATCGTTACCTCTCTTCCATGGACGACTGATCTGATATGAGGTCTCTTGGTAACAGCATGGATCTTGATGTAACATTTCTGATTTCCATGTATTTGTTCTAGTGCAATAAACATTGTTTCAATTACCATACCGTATGATTTATTTCAATTTCAACACTCTATCCATACAACTCCATAAATTTGTGATTTATTACATGCACACATATACATTTTTAATAAATCCCTAGAATTGTGTAAATAGCAAATTCATTTCATATATATATATACACACATACACTACTACATGTGAATTGTATATGAAAGTGGATTCTCCTTTTACAAATTGTTTGATTATAAAACCTATTAAGTTATATATTTATATATGTATATATGTATATATATATATATATATGTTCATATGCATACATACAATCAAGTCTAAATTCGAGCAAGACCCGCCAGATTCAGACTTGCCTCGAATTCTAGATGGATTACCGACCTTTATCAAACGCAAATAACACCTCAATTCAATCCATGTGTGGCTAATTTCAAAATTCAAAACAGTTTGACTTCGCAGAGTCAAACCGTATCAATTCAACCTCAAATCGTGCAAACCAACGCGTTTTAACCCCGTAAATCATGCGAAATCAATCCTCGGATGTATACAGACCTATAACACCACTCAATTCATCCAAAATCAAACCATTTACGCGAGATTTGATCTCGGCAGCTATCACTTGCCTTCTATAATCGAATCGCGAGTTTTAAATGGAATTGGACGAATTCACATACCCACACACCTTCGCAAACTCCTCTACAAACTCTCTGAATACTCCCTTGATCCGTATTTCGCCTCTGGACACCGATCGAGTATCAAGAACACCCTCCCTGTTTCTCCTAGTCTCCGGTACTCCAAACTCGACCATTTCAGGTACGGATTGTGTCTTTCAATTCGTTTCTGTATGAATTCGAATAGCCCCATGCGAATTCGTAATAGAAGATTATATCGGGTTCGATTTCAAGTTGATTTCATGACCGGTTCTTATGGTTTTCGATTAAGGCTTTAATTCATTTAATCGTATAAAATTTATTAGGTTTCAACACATACCCGCGAAACCATCCAGCCCAGCCGGTAAGCCACTGCACCGCTGGACTGGATGGCGTGGGTTTAAAACCCATACGTCCGGCCTTTTTGCGCGTGCCTCAAGCCAGACCCGGTCCCTGTCTTGTTTGTGTTAATATAAAATCAAACCGGCCCCATTACAAGGAATGGTTCCCTGGTCCGGTGGTAAGGCTTGAGTCTCACACAACAGCCACCCGGGTTCGAACCGGGTGGGCTGTTTATATTTTTAAAATCAGTTTTAACAAACAAGAAAATTCTATAAAAATATTTTTATAAACCTAACATCTTTTAGAACAACTTAGTACTATAATTTGCAAGTTTAAACGCAAAACAATTATATTTACAAATTAAATGGTTTAAAAACTCATTTTTAATCATTTAAAAATACATTTTTAAATCAAAATATTAAATTCTAAAACCAAGTATTTAATTTCCTAATTTTATAAATATTGTGACAAGATTTTATAAAAATATATTCTCATGAACCAAAGTTTATAAATCAATTGCTTTTCTATAAATATATATATATATATATATATATATTAGAGTTTAAACCATAATTAAACAAATAAAACTTTTTCTAATATATATATTGACAAATACATTTACATTTCTTATTTTATTTTATTTTATAACATACTACCTTAATAATAAATAAATTTATTTATTAATTTTCCTTTCGCCTTAAAAAATTCATGTAGGGTTTTAATTTGGACTAATATATGTAGAATCAAAAACTGATGGCTACAAAATTCTCTAAGTACAAATGCTGCTGATCTCAGAGTTTGCTGCTGACCAACAATCTGCTGCGGACAAGCTTATCTGCTGCGGATACTTGTTCTCCTGCTGAAGAACAAATCTGTCGCGGATAGCCTTATCTGCTGAAGACCAAAGTTGCTGCGGATAAGCTTCTCAGTAGCATCAACACTTGATGCTGCTGACAGGCAAATCATCAGTAGCTCTGGATGTTTACACCTTGTTGCTGACAGCCTTGTGCCTTGAAGACAAATCGTTACAGCTGACTATTCATACCAAGCGTCACTGAAAACTTTCTGCAAAAGCAACTGACACACTCAAAGCAGAAGGAACATCAAATGGCACAACCAATGACGGACAACAATGCTCTTCTCCAAGCATGCAAGTAATGATGCATAAAGAAGACGCTTCAATAAAGTTAACTAGATATAGACAAAACGTGTAATAGTTAGCAAGATACAACAGATCAACGGTTTGTGTTAGATATGATCCTTAGAATCAAGGGGCTGTCTTGATTCTAAGTGAGTATAAATTATCCGTAAACACTTCATTGTATGTGTGCTTTTTGTGCTTTTGAATTAGAGTTTTCACTTGTAATCGTTTATTCACAAAGCTTAATACAACAGTGTTCTTATCAGTATTCTTTCTGGCTACTCGATTGTAATTGTGTAGTTGTTATTGTTTTCGCCAATCTCAACTAAGAACAGAACCATCTTGTAATTTCACGATTCTACAAGTGGTATCAGAGCCTTGGCTCAGATTAAACAAACTAACACTTGTTTAATCACTTCTGGTTCTATTCTAAACTCTTTTTTTTATCAAGTCACCCAAAACCACGAAACAAAAATGGCACAAAGCAATGGTTTTGAAGACATCGGCAGCATCAACCGACCACCAAGATTGGTGTCTGGAGAAGACTACGACATGTGGAAAAATCGCATGGAAAGTTTTTTCTGCTATCAGGAGTACGGAATGTGGAAATCCATCAGGGATGGACCCTACATTCCTATGGTGGCATCTGCTGACTCTGGAGGACCATCAGTTCCAAAGGATCCCTCCAAGTACTCATAAGAGGATATAAAAAAGATGGAGGTAGACTTCAAGGTACTAGGAACTATCCAAATGTGCCTTCCAAATGAAGTTTTTCATAACTTCAGAAGCTACAAAACTGCCAAAGAGCTCTGGGAAGATCTTGAGAAAATGTTCGCTGGCTCGGAGGAAGTCAAAGAGAACAGAAGAGACATCCTGAAGCAGCAGTATGAAAACTTCGTCTGGAAAGAAGGTGAGTCTCTAACTGTTTTATACAACAGATTTACCTATCTTGTAGGGGAGCTGCAGTGCTCAAAGGTGAAACTAGAGAATGAAGATATTCTCAAGAAGTTCATCAGGTCTCTACCAAGCTGCTGGACACTTTACACAGTGTCAATCAGAAGAACGGAGAATCTGAAGACTCTCCAGATGACTGAGCTCTTTGGAATGCTAAAAACCTATGAGTTACAAATGATTCAGGCAAAAGAAAGAAGCTCAAGCTACCAAACAGCCTCAACATCCACCACCACCTCCTCTGCCCTCCATTCTGAGCACTCGGGTCCTAGTTCAAGTAACTACTATCCTCCCATCATCACCCATCCTCAAGCTACTCCTCCAGTTCAAACTGCAGCCTGTGCAACTGTTGGAACTTCTAAGTTCGACTGGAGCTTTCAATATGAAGAACTGGCCGTCAACAATCAAGCTCTAATGGCAGACACTACAGAGATACCACCTCAGGTATTTGAACATCTTTGCTCTCAAGCCTGTATTGATAAAGTTTTGGGTTATAGAAAGCACAACCAAAACCTCATAAATCAAAATGAAGAGTTTCATCAGATGAAATCTAAGTTCAAAAAGGTTGAAAATACTTATAAAGAAAAGATTAACTGCCTTAAGAAAGAGATTTCATCGCTAAAACACGAACAAACTAATCTTGAAACTCAGATTGATGATCTACTGGTCAAACTAAAAGCTACCAGAGCTGAACTGGCAGAACAGAAAGTTCATGTTGAAAAATATGAATTTTCCTCCAAAAAGTTACAAAGACTTTTAGATATTCAAGTCCATGAGAAGGTAAAAACTGGACTTGGGTATAACAATGATCAGTACAATGATGTTCCTCCTCCTACTGACTATATTGCCATATACGAACCAATCTTCAATGTTGAAAATCTTGACACTGCAAACCGAAACCTTGATCCTTCAACGGATGAACCTTTCATCGAAGACTGCACTACCTCATCGGAATCTGAGTCAACTCACTCAGACCATGATGAAACCAGTGCAGTCCCATCTGAAGCTGTTCTGAATAGAGTTACAGTTCCTGCTGTTCTTCCAGCTGTTCCAGCCCCTGTACCATTCAAACAGATCAAGATCAGCTATCCTCCAGATGGAAGAAAGCTAAACATTAAAAAGGGACAGACATCAGAACCCACAAACCCCAAGCCTCAGTTCAAGCCAATCACAAAGAGAAAGGTATTTTATATATGTCGTAAGCCGGAAGAAAAAGTTCCATATGTTCAAAGGACCCTAGAAGAAGCCACCTTTGAACATAACAAAGCTCATCCATGGAACTTCAAGGATTTGTTCCAAAGAAAGAACTATATGTACTGTGAAAGGAACAAACTGGCGAAATCATGCTTTGTGTGTGGGAGATACAATCACACTGCCAGCACATGCTTTTACTACCTTCAGCAGCAAAAGAATCTCAAGCAACACGCTTTTGAGAAGACAAAGAAGAACAAACAGGTAAGAAGGTGTGAAGCTAAGACAACTCAATTCAGAAACTCTCTTTCTCCATCAAGGGAGCAGTTGTCAAAACCTCTACAATCTTGCATCATTTGTGGTGAATCAGACCACTTTGCTGCAAACTGTAAGTTTAACCCTTTCAACCAGATCCTTCATCAAGCTCCTCAAAGACAAAGGGTAAAGAAGGATCAGCATACATCGGTTGTTAGTCCAGTTAAGCCCAAGAAAACAAAGCAGCAGCTTTCAGCAGCAACCAAGTCTGCTGCTGATAAGCTAAAATCCTCCGCAGCAAAATCTGCTGCTGATAAGGCAAAGACATCAGCAGCAAGAGTGTCCACTACTGATAAGGCAAAACCCAAGGCAAAGCCTACAGTAGCAAAGAATGCTGACACTTCAACAAAGCTGTCAGCAGCAGGATCTACTGTCAACAAGCCAGAAACATCAGTAGCAAAATCTGCTGCTGACAGTGTGAGGAAAACTAGAAAACCACCAACTCAACAATGGAAGGCAAAGAAACCACCAAGCATCATCATCGGTTCAGTTGAATGCGTCTATCCTTTGTTGTAAATATGTATGTCCTTTGAGAGGAATCCCAGGTGCCAAGAAACCATGGGTGATGGGGATGAAGAGGCTAGGCCTAAGGCCCCATCTGGGTCCAAGGATTCCACAACTGTGGATGAGGACAGACTGAAACTTCATATCTTGGAATTGACGGCCAGGGTGAATATGATAGAGGCACATCAATGCCCAACTTTTCTTACTCCCTCCTTTGTATCAGTGGGCACCCAAACTGATGCACATTTGTCCACTGATGCAACCAAAAAGGGGGAGATGGTCTCGATGGAGAAAGACTAAGACAGCTTTGACGACTACAGGCTGTATTTCAAAGCACAAGATGGCTGTTTTCGAAGTTTTTTCCTTCGGTTGAAAGGGTAGTCAGAAATGTGCAAAAGCTTCAGCAACAAAGGCAATAAGAGAATTTTGGTAGCATCAGTCTAGGGGGAGTTTGTAGAATCAAAGACTGATGGCTACAAAATTCTCTAAGTACAAATCTGCTGCGGATAGCCTTATCTGCTGAAGACCAAAGTTGCTGCGGATAAGCTTCTCAACAGCATCAACACTTGATGCTGCTGACAGGCAAATCATCAGCAGCTCTGGATGTTTACATCTTGCTGCTGATCAACATCTTTGCTGCTGACAGCCTTGTGCCTTGAAGACAAATCGTTGCAGCTGACTATCCATACCAAGCGTCACTGACAACTTTCTGCAAAAGCAAATGACACACTCAAAGCAGAAGGAACCTCAATGGCACAACCAATGACGGACAACAATGCTCTTCTCCAAGCATGCAAGTAATGATGCATAAAGAAGACGCTTCAATAAAGTTAACTAGATATAGACAAAACGTGTAATAGTTAGCAAGATACAACAGATCAACGGTCTGTGTTAGATCTGATCCTTAGAATCAAGGGGCTGTCTTGATTCTAAGTGAGTATAAATAATCTGTAAACACTTCATTGTATGTGTGCTTGTTGTGCTTTTGAATTAGAGTTTTCACTTGTAATCGTTTATTCACAAAGCTTAATACAACAGTGTTCTTATCAGTATTCTTTCTGTCTACTCGATTGTAATTGTGTAGTTGTTATTGTTTCCGCCAATCTCAACTAAGAACATAACCATCTTGTAATTTCACGATCCTACAATATATATTTACCCTATACTTCGACACATTATTATGAATAAATAAATAAAATAGATTTATTTATTTTGTCGTATTTCCTATGAAGACACGTTAATTTAAATAAATAAAAAGGAATTTATTTATTATCATTTAAACTTAAACCCTAAGTCATATTTTTTTATTAAACAAATATTTTAGTACACATCAACATACATACATCTCTTACATAACTCAAACCTCTCTTAGTACAAGTCCCTAGACTCACTTCCATTGAAACTCTAGACTCTACCTTAGACATAATGCACAATGTTAATACAAGTTTATACACTTCCACCCTAGGTTAACTTTGTGAGTTGCAAGGATCACTTTGCTACCTATTTTCTCGTGTTATCTACATCTTTGATACAAGTGAGTTTATATAGCCCCTTTTACACTATTTACATTTTTGGGGTGGAACATGAGTTCAATTATACATTGTTTACAAATTACACAATACAATTCCACCCTACATTCATGTGTGCAATTTGAGCCTTATGCTTGAGTACTAGGTGTGTAAACTATTTTGTGTGCAATTTACATTTGCAATCATTAACTATATAAGCCGACGGTTAACAATGATAGATCTATTGAGTCTGACAAACCCACCCAGGTAGGGTGATTGTTACCGACAACACATTTTGGTTTTTGCATGCTAGTTACAAAGATTTGATTGTACAATTTGGTTTCACAATAGTAACTCTCCATATTTGCCTTATTAACCATGATTTGTATGGATTGTATGCACACAACACAGTGATACTATTTAGAGTCAAAACCTATGTATGCTCACCAACTTTTTAGTTGACATTGTTTTAACCATGTTTCAGGTACGAATATTTGAGATCGATCAAAAGCATGCTTCATATAAGATGTGGACCTAGTTTAATTTTAAATAAAAGAACTTGTTTTGTATTTCTCTTTCATGTACTCGTTGAATCTTGTTTGGTTTGAAATTTTGAATTTAAATATGATGTTTAATCTATTACAACATTAGACAACCATGTGCTCATGAACAGTCTTCATGTCCCGTCCCGACGTTTCCGTCATCGGTTGGGGTGTGACACTTGAACTCGGAGTTAACCCAAAAAACTTCTATCATTGACTTGTAGACCACGTCATTCCAATCTTTGCAGCGTTAATGCTTTTTGCTGGTTGGTTTCATTATCATAAAGCTGCTCCAAAACTGGCTTGGTTTCAAGATGTAGAATCTATGTTGAATCACCATTTAGCGGGGCTACTAGGACTTGGGTCTCTCTCTTGGTGATTGCATATTCAATATTGCTTTGCAACAGCGATCTAATCACATCATCAAATTCATCGGGAATTGGTTCAGGGAAACTTATGGCGATGTTTTGGCGGTTGTCACTTACCAATCGTTCTTCAGCCATGATCTGTACACATTGCACACAAACTCATAAGTACCTTGAATTTTCAATTAATTAAATTAAACAAGCTAAAAAAATTAAATAATTTCAAGTTAATCAAAAGATAGTGTAAACAGTAGACAATCGGCTAAGAGAATCGCTTGAAACAAGAGACAGTCGGCCATGTCATTTTGAGAGAATCGGCCAGTGACTTGAGCAAGTGTTTGCCCGGTCATTGTTGAGAATCGGCCCGGTAATCGGTGAGAGTCAGCTCGGACATAATAAGTGTCAGCCAGTCACTGAAAGAAAGTCTGCCCGGTAACCTTGAGTGTTGGTGAGTGTCAGCCCGGTCATAAAAGAAAGTATCGGCTCGTGTCAAAATCAACAGTCGGCCCTTTGACTTTGTGAGAGTCGGACATAATTTGAACTTGCGTTCATTACGAGTATCGGCCAAAGAGTCGATACTCATCATCTTTTTCTTTAGAGAGTCAGACCATGAACAAAGGGTTCAGAAACCCTAGTTTCTCATTGCAGATCCCAAATTGCCAGTATTTGTTCATATCTAACCAAAGATCTTGCAAAATAATGAATAGAAGCACATTAGAAACAATTATTATACCTTCTTTTGAAGCAAAATCCACAAACAAGAGGTCAGATCGGAGAAAATGGAGGTTTGGAGGTGAGTGTGTGAAATCGCCGGTGAAGGTAGGTGAAGAGACAAATGGGCAAATGAGTAAATTCACCAGCATTTGAAAATATATATACCCGCAAAAAATGTATGGGTAAAAAAATGGTAGGTCCTGAACACTTGGATCTCAGTGTTAGAATGATTCTAAAGAAGATCAGATCAACAATTCAGCTATAGATCAGCTATTTGTTGATGAATCATTCAAAATATAAGAAGAAGAGCACTCAAACAAAGAACATAAACAACATAATATCATTAACTATCCATTGAAATGATTACAATAAGCTCCTAAATGATAATCAACTACTAAACCCTCACAAACAAGCTTAAAACACACCCTATTACAGTGAAAATCTATCAAAAGGTCTAAATGTTATGAAAATGGTCAGTTAATTATAGAAAACACTAGAGTGTCGCCAATCTGCATGCCGATACTCTGAGAGTGTCGGCCGAAACTTACCTAGCGACTCTCAGATTGTCGCTAGTGACTCTCTGGCCCATTTTTATAACTTTACAAAAACGCACTTTTAGCCCCTGTATTTTAACCGGAATGTGACGGTTTGACAAGTTCCAACATATCTTACACAAATCTTGACTTGGAAATGTAAGCAAGTGTTTGTTCTAGAAATATAATGTAATTTATGTGTAAGATCTGGAATGTAATATAACTTATCTGTAAGATCTGGAACTGCATGGTTGGCCCAAAATAACTTCCTACAAATTTATGTGTCTTGATGCAACTTAAATTAACCACTAACACATGTCAAGGCTCATTAAGTCCCAATAGTGTTTGTTAGTCGTAAATATGTATAGTATGGCAAGAATGATTTACTATGGATAATGTTAGTTTGTGTAATCTAAAGTAACTTATTAGAACTTGACTTACCTGAGTTAGTCATAAATATGTAAATGTGGCACAAAATGACTTGTTATAACGTCACGTCTTAATGTTTTCTAAATAACCCACTAACACATGTCAAGGCTCATTACAACCCAAAAATATAAGTTAGTTTTACATATATAGAATTGGCATAAAATGACTTGATATGGCCTAATGTTGTTTCATGTAATATAAAGTAACTCATTAAGGCCTAAAAATTAAAATTAAATCACTTGGTCGTCGTTATTCCATCGGTAATCACTGACGGTTTTCCGACTGATCGTGAGAATGTCGACAACATGTCACCATTCACCGACGGATTTCCGATAGGATAAAGTAAAAAAATAGTGACAGATTACCGACGGTTTAAAAATTAGCGAAGGATTACCAACGCTTTCTGTCCTTCGGTAATTTTTAGACAAAAATAGACAGTGGTGCGCTAAGTCTCGGACTCCCGTCCTTTCCCCCACTAGTTGCTCTTTGGCGAGAAGAACTCCTCCATCACCACCACCGTCGTAGGTCGCACGTCATCATGTTCAAGTTTCTAATCAGGTAGAAGATATCGTTGACGGCTGCACCCATATGGAGATGGATAACATGGCTTGTATGGTGCCATATACATCAGCATTTACGAAGCCAAGGGTAGAAGAACAACCTAATCCGTCAACAAATGCATACTTTGACATCTTACAAGATATTGTCGAGCCTTTGTGGGATGGTTGTGAAAATTACTCAAATGAATGTAGAGCCTAATTAGTGTAAAGATTAAAGATGATATGTATGATAAACATAACCTGTTCCCAAGATTATAAGGTTACTTTTCATTATGGTATTGGCATCAAGAGTGATTACTTCTCTCAAAACCTGTTTTCAATGTAATTCATTGTTTACAGTTAAAATGAACTAAATTGTCTATGTTTTTACAGTATCTTTACTCTTTTTGTGTTATGTGACTTTCACGTGAAGGGTATTTTAGAAATTTCACATTGTCAAGCTTCTTCTTCAAGCATTTTTATTCCTAATTTCATCACCTTCAAAAATTCAAGAACCTAAAATAACTATTCATATGAATATATAATCTTCATCCGACATCCAAAGATCCAATCCAAATTCAAGTTCAAGAACACATTTAAACTCATTATGAATGCATCCAAACATGTCAAAGATCAAATCTAGATTCAAGAACACATACAAAACTACATTTGTATGAACTAGGATGTTTTATGTCCAACTAAAATGAACCGCACACAAGGAGTTCCATTTTAGTTAGTTTATACCCAAGTGAATATGAACTTATAGTATATACCCTAGAAAGGAGTTACATGGTAAAAAACGTTGTAAGTGTTGTAGCAGATGATGAAACAGTAAAAAGGTGGTCACGAAGCATTGAGTCGTCGTAAAAAGATTCAGTTCATAGTCGCGTTAAATTTGATTGCCATTGAGGAATCGTAGAGAGATTCAATAAAGCCAATGAATCGCGACTTTACCATTCTTGAGACTGGTCAAGAAGCTACCACCCGAATTCGAATAAAATCTTATTTCTTTGTATTAGTTTTTGTTTTCCATTTACTAGCTATTCCAATGAGAACAAAAACATAAAATTGTACAGGTAAAATCGTTAAATTATTTTGTGAGCTTGTTGTCGTTCGTCTACCAATTATTGAAGCTCGCGGGTTTGGTTTGGCTTGGCTTCTAGTCATCACTTTCTACTTTAGTCCCTTCCGTTGGGGCTTATTTCATCATACAACTCTTTATTCTCAAATTGTGTAGAGATTAACAAAGATCCAAGTATCGAGGAGAAAGTTTAACATGATGAATTAATAAATATAAAAAATCTTTTCATGTTTCTTTAGAAAAGGATATATCTATTATTCTTTTATATATAACGAGTATTTAAATTTTACACAATATATAGTATCTTTTTTAACTTAATTATAATGTCATCCAGATTTTGATTGCAGTTCAATTGGTACAGCTAATAAGGTAGCCGGTTCGATTACCGATCTGGTTTTCAAAATATTGTTTTTCAATTAACCGCCGTTAACCTAAACTAAAAAACCAAAATTTTCTTTGTTAACCTAATTATCAACACCATTATCGGTTTCAAACTTAGGAATATTCGGAACACCACAACCAGAAAGTACCTATACTGATCTTCTTTCTAGTTTATGTACCTCGCATTGTAAGCATTTGGTCGCACTAGGCACAATCGTAAAAAGCCTCATGCCGCCACAAGACCACCATCGGCTCCACCTGTAAGCCATTACTGGTTTCGACAAACACCCATCGATCCCACCAAATTATGCCTTAACAAATCAATAAGGATGAAGTAAATCATAACTTAAAGTTGTCATGCAATCATACTAGCAGAATAAAGACCAGCATTATGAAATAAGAAGATTAAATTGATATTAAAAATTTTTAAAAAGGTGGAAATTAACTAACCCATATAGGCTCTGAAATCAAAATTTGTGTTTTTTTCTTTAATCTCTTGCTGGGAACTATATCAAAATTGCCAGATTGAAGCCAACTATCAACCAGAAGGCTGTTTGGTCATTACTATAAACTCTATAAGAGAACAAAGGCATAGTGTCTGAAATTTACAGTCAAAACAAGCATCGGTCTCGGTTTCGGGTTCGTCTAACACAGCGACTGCCACACCATTTTTGTATATTAATTCTGATAAGACTCCGTGTCCAGTTGTACTGCTGCTGCTTTCTGAATGACCACCACACTCCATTCCTCTGTTTCCAGAAACTTCACATTCACAACTCCGACCTTCTAGAACCGTTGTAATATTATCCTGGCTTCCAGACAGACAAAATTCCCGTACGGTTGTGTAAAGATTCAAAGATAATGATGTTACAACATCATCAACATCCTCTGTGGTCAAATTACTTGATTTTATGTCCAACTGAGAGATTAAAATTCTTTGCATCACACTTTTGAGGTTTAATAAGCATTTGGAGCAAAACCGATACGAGCATACGCCACTTGGAGATGATGATATTGAAACTTGGTCTGCAGGAACTGATCTTTCACACACGAATCCGTTACAGTGTTCCATGGATTTAAGCTCTGAACGTTCTAAAACAATCCCGTTTGGCTCATTTTCTAAAGGGTTATCTGTTTGATCCTTGAAGGAGCTAGACCCTTGAGTCTGTAAAAGTCGAGTGGATTCATCAACAACAGAAGCCGCATGCTCAGTGTGTTTATCATTTTCAAGTATTTCGGTACTTTCTTTCATAGATTCTGAATTTGAAGGTTTGTCCGTACAATCATCACCTCGAACAAGAGCATTTTCATCAAGCTTTGTGATTGCATCCATCAGTTGAGGAGGTGCCGGAGGTGCCTCCAGACTGAAAGCGTAACATAAGATAAGAATTAAAAAACAAATAAAAAAGGGGTAACTTCAAATAAAAAATAATCACTAAATAGTAACTAGGATTCACATATGTTCCATTTAGGTGACCTAATTTTAAAAATTTTAGCATTTATAAAAAAGATTCACAAGATTGGAACACCTAATGAAAGTTGAGTGACTTTAGACGAACAGAAAAACTTAGCGACTTTAATGGAACACTTGAAAAACTTGGATACTGTTGTGCGAAGTTTTCCCATAAAAACTATAAATCCAAAGCTTTTTCTATTTGCTTATTAACCAAACATACCTCTGCAACGTGTACGCCCAGCTGTTCACCATATCATCAAGATAAGCCACTTGGGATAAAATCCGAACAAATTGGTATTTATCTTTCCCGCACTCAACTTTCGCATTAATTTGTGAAGTTAAAATCTCCAACACGTTTCGAACATCAGCAGTAACTTCTCTTAGTGATGAGTAGAGACCTCTATAAGCTGATAATCCAACAGCAACTAAGCCACGGACTAAACCGTATTTTTCTTTGCTTTTAACATTACCGGGACGAACAATACAAGAATTAAAAGGCCACACCTTCCAAGGACCATCAATTTCAGCAGATGGGCCTTCTTTTAACTTTGATGTGACCCAACAAAGTTCAGCAAAATGAGGATATTGCAAGATTTGGTAACCGAATGTTGATATAGCTAACAGCAAGTTTGATTTCCCTTTTTCTTCCTTTTTGTTAGGTGGGAATGGAGTTTGATTTTTAGACCTATATTCTATGGCAGAGTCAGAGTCTAGGTTAGGGTGTAGTGTGTTCATGTCTAGAGATTCATTAGCCTTGAATGAACTTTCATGAATATGCGTTGTATGATGAATCAGCTCAACAAAATACCGAGCCACGTCGTTTGATAACTTTGTTGCAGATGAACCAAGAACCATATCACGGTTAAAGTTCTCATCAAGATGTACCGAAAACCTTGGAACGCTACTCCCTGTGTGATTTGAAGGACTGAGGTTCTGTTTGTTACCCCCAAAAAAATCCTTTATTCTTGGTGAGAGCAATTCAAACGGGACTTCTGTTGTAGCCTGTTTAAGCATAAAAATAACATAAATAGAGAATAGCACATGATGTACACTGTTTTATATAAAAGACGAACTGGAAACATTATATATAAAAGACATTTCATGTCAAGTCACATGTACCCAACTAACCAAGTACCCAAGTTACATTCGTTTTAGGCATAGAAGTTAAAGGCTCAAGGCGCAAAGGGTGAGACTGTCGCCTAGTCGCAAGGCGCTTGAAAAATGTGTGCCCAAGACAAGAAAGGCGCACAGTATAAACAGGCCATTTTTTGCTGTTTTAGACTGGTTTCTGACTTGTTTAGACTGTTTTATACTAGTTTATGCTGATTTTTAGCTTGTTTAGACTGTTTTAGACTAGTTTAAACGAGTTCAGACAGGTATTTTCAGGTTCAGGCCCGTTTTTTCCAGGTATTTTGCGCCTTTGTACCTTGCTGCACGCAAGGCGGTTTTGTTGCACCTCGCCTCGCCTGGGCGCGCGCTCTTTGACTACTGTGGTTTTAGGGCTTTCAAAAAATATCAACTGAAGGCAAGATAACCGGTTTCAGGCAACACACTTAGTGTCATATTTGAAAAGGTCAATATGGTCAAACTGATAAAAGTAACATAGAGAAATCATGTTACCAGTATGGTCAAGGATGCAGAAATGAATATGGACTCTGCCTGCTCAACGAAAGAGCTCCAAAGGTCAGAAGCCCTTAAGATCGGGTCTTGAGATTTTTCCATGTTATTGGAATGCATTAATAATTTTGTGCCGGATTCCTTTTCTTCATCAGTGACTTGATGGCATGTTTCTAAGGCCCACAAATCAATTCTTGGCATGAATATCATGCATGAACCAACACTGGCACATTTCACTGCAAAGAATTTGAATAGTCTTTTTAAGAATTATTCTAGCAAAAGAAATTCATAATTAGAACATTGCATTGAGTGTAAGTATTTCTGATAGCTAAAATTAATTATCAAAATGTTGCGGGGTTGATAAAAATAATACCTATATCCATGGATGATATAAAGATAGGATATAAAACTGTAGCGCCTCAAATATTTTAAAGAGGTTACAAGCTTAGATGTCAGAAGTTGTGGTTAATTTTCATCATTTTCTTTGTCCACTTCTACAAGCCACTAAGATGACAAATGAAATGTGTTACCAGTGTTGTAAAAATCGCGCCTAGGCGCCGATTAATCGCTAGGCGCTCGGCTAAGGAGGAATTTTGGGCCTAGGCGGTCCTAGGCGGGCCTAGGCGGGCAGATTCCGGCGAACATTCCGGCGAACATTCCGGCGAAAACCTGAACTTTCCGGCCAAATTCCGGCGAAAACCTTTGGTGTGGTTTAAAAATGAACATTTTTATAAAAATTACATATAAAAATGTGTGTATATATATAAAAAACTGAAAATTACATATAAAAATTATAATCCGATTAATCCCGCCTAGGCCCCGATTAATCCCACCTAAGCCCTACCCCACCGCCGACTAGCGCCTAGCGATTTTTACAACACTGTGTGTTACAAAATAATGAGTGTTACTTTTATTTCCAATGCGATCTACGCTAGATAAGCATTTGATCTCAATTGCCTCAGCTCATGATATGTCCTTTCAAACCTTTAGTATCAAGAAGCGACTCAATTGCTACAATATTATCATAATGCAAAAGCAGAAGTAAAATCAACAGCAAAAGAAATACTTGGAATTTAGGTCATAATAATAAAACACAATTCTAATTCCAGTTATATCTCATCTGGCCCAATATAAAGAAGTTTTTGCTCTAAAAATAAAGCCTTGGAGTTGGGTGGTGCCAAGGGTAGTTAGTGGAGGTGGTCAGCGGTGACGGAAGCCATTGAAGGTGAGTGAGGCTGACCACGGGCAATGACAGTGGGCTGGCGCCAACCAGCAGCCAACAACAGTAGGCAGCGGTGGTGAGAGGTGATAAAGATTGAAAAGTCTCTAAAAACTTTGGGAAACACCAAACAAATTTATAAAGAGAAGTCTGGAAACATAGTTCATGTTTTCCAGATTTTAGTTATAGAAAACTGACAGTGAAAATTTTTCTATATAAATACTTGAACACCTTTTCTGATTTTCCTATGCTCTTCAAATAGTTACCCAAAAACACGCCCTGTTTTCTGCAGCTAACGCACCCTAAGTTTCTTGTCACAAAAACATCAAAATGCAAACTCAACCAATTTTTAGATAGCTTTTGCAAGTTTAGTGAGGAAAGACTTCTCCACAAATCTTGTTATCATCATAACATCTAATGTATGCTTATGGTCCTAACTCCTAACTTATATGATATGCTGGCAAAATGGATACAGCATGTTCTATTTTAGAATTAGCAGCAAAGATATAAGTGGATAACAAAGCAGTGTTGTAAAAATCGCGCCTAGGCGCCGATTAGTCGCTAGGCGGCGGGTCGACGATTATTTTTGGCCAAATCGGACTAAAAATCGCTAATCGGAAAAATTGGGTCAAAATCGGGCCTAGGCGGACCTAGTCGGCCAAAAATCGGCCAATTCCCGTTTTTCCGGTGATATTCCGGTAGGGTTCCGGCGAGATTCCGGCGACTTTCAGGCAAATTTCCGGCGATTTTCAGTTTAGTTCTTGTAATTTCCAGCTTCTTTAAAAAATGTGTGTGTATATATATAATTTTGAAAATTACATATGAAAATGTGTGAATATATATAAAAAACTGAAAATTACATATAAAAATTTCAATCCGATTAATCCCGCCTAGGCCTAGGCCCCACCCCACCGCCCGACTAGCGCCTAGCGATTTTTACAACCATGTAACAAAGTATGCTTTTATTTTAACTTCCAACTAACGAAATTGCTAGAACTTGTCATACAAGTGTAAAATGAAGACAAACTTACAAAATACTCCATTCAAACTAAACTCTGTCAGAGTTTAACTTTTAATGTCAAGCTTGTCTTTTCCAAAATTTATAAGTATTATCTATGTTGTCAAAGGCGCAAGGCGCACTCAAGGCGCATAGGCCTCGCCCGGAGCCTAGGCGCAAGGCGCTAATAAATCGCACGCCAGACGCAAGAAAGGTGCAATAATATAAAAATAAGAAATATATTTAGTAGGTATATAAAATTATTATTACTTTCTAAATAATAAATATATTTATATAACTGATATAATTAGCAATTAAATCTAACTAACATCAAAAAAGTTTAAAACCATTTAAAATAATCAGCGTAAAAAAATTCTAACATACATATTTCTTTACTAGCTATAAAAATTAAAAATATTTTGAAAGGTAAAAAAGTTGTTAACTGTGGTGTCACTGTTTCACAACAGTGTTCTTACTGCAAATGACAGTCAAACTTTTTTGCAAACCAGCAGATCTGCAAAGCAACATATGTGCTGTCAAAAAGCAAGTTTTTAAACCTAGTTTGTTTTCATTTTCTCATATTTTCTCTCTTCTTCAACTTTCTGCACTTCGGTAATGCAACCCCAACCGTAGAACCTGTCCAGACGGAATCTGGCAGGAGTTTGCAGAAGTTCGCCGGAATCTGGCCGGAAAGCCGTTTTTTGGCCGAAAGAGCGCCTGGACTGCCACGAGGCGTTTTTCCGGCGCTGCGCCTCGCCTGAGTGCCTAGTGCGCCTTTGACAACATAGAGTATTATACATTCTTAATATTAATATTACCAAAAAAATTTCAACTTATACTTTATAGGTTTCCTACTATTCTATGCAGCTATGGATTTTTCTAAAAACCAAAAAAATTGCAGACAAAAACTAATTTGAAGTAGTTTATCCAACTGCAAAGTTAAAACGTAGATGATTCCACATCACGGTAAAATAGCATAGTTGTCAGTTTTAAAAATGTATTATCCCCTATAAAATTATAGGTGCATGCTGTTTGTCAACTAGATGAATAGAAATGAACTGTGAGCCTACTCAAATAATTCATGTGTACTACATCTAGAACAAAAGGTAAAACAAAGCTTACCTAAGATTTGTGTCAACCCCTGAACCATGTCTCCAGCTCCTTCATGCAGCATTGTAGCCAAATCAACCTTATGAATCACAGCATTTCCAACAAAAGAATGAAGAATGCAAGAAGCAAGATGTCTCTGGCCACTTCTGGGACTTCCTGAAATTAATAAGCAAAATCCGGGTTTCTTTCCCAATGAATGTGATGCACCATGCACCAAATTCTTTTGCAGGAATCCATTATGCATGGAGTTATCAATATCATCATTAAAGGCATCCGAACCAGAAAATGTACCGTTTCCAACTAATACATTGGCGTGTAAAAGATTTAATTCCACGCCACTTGCCACATCAGCTTCTTTAAGCAAATCCTGAACTCGAGACCACCAACAGTCACTGTTCTCGTTCTTTCTGTCCAAGGCAGAAACAATTACAGTCTTGATTGTCGCAGCAGCTTTAGAAAGAGAAGGTGGCAAGGAGACACGGACATCCAAATACAATGAAACAAGCAATCTGGAAAAGGACTGCAGCATGCAAGGAAACAAATGAACAGGAAGTGGGGCAGACACTATATCATTAGCCGCCATTCCTGCTTCTCTACGGGAACACGGTGGTGGTGCACTTGAAAGAGCCTCCAACCAATCTCTCTCTTGAACTACAAATGTGGGTAAAACAGGACGTTTACCAACACACCCTTTTTCTTCAGCTGATTTAAGAAGTTTCTCCCAATTACATCCCCTCTTCAATGCAATAATAGCTGTTTGAGTACAAAGAGCCTGCAGGTCAGCACCAGCAAACCCAACAGTTCTTCTTGCAATCAACTTTAATAATGATCCATTCACAGGTGTGGGCCATTTCTGGGTATGAAGTGATAGAATAGCTTCCCGGTCTTTAACTGAAGGGAGTGGAAAATAAATTTCTCTATCAAATCTCCCAGGCCGCCTTAAAGCTGGATCAATAGCATCGGGCCGATTTGTTGCACCAATCACTATAACTGAACCACGAGATTTTAGACCATCGAGTAGAGCAAGTAAAGTTGAGACGACTGAATTATGTGTCTGATCTTGTTGTCTAGTGCGTGAAGGAGCCAAACCATCGATCTCATCAAAGAATATAATCGATGGTTGAGATTTCTCAGCAACTTGAAATAGAAGTCTGAGCTGGCGCTCAGCATCACCGACGTATTTCCCTAAACAATCTGCACCTTTACGAGCAAAATAAGCTATCCGTTTATCTCCACGGGCACATGAACCGATTAATGAACGAACAACCAAAGTTTTACCGGTTCCAGGATAGCCATGCAAAAGAACTCCTCTAGGAGGAGTAAGCCCGATATTATTAAAAAACTCTGGATATAATAGTGGCAATATAACAACCTCCTTTAAAGATCGGATTACATCTTGAAGCCCACCAACAGATTCCCAACCTTGAAATGGCATTTGATTTTCTGATGAGGGCCCGCCAATGTAAACAGGTGTGATTCTTGATAAATCTCGATGAAGCCTTTTGCTTTCACGTTTCAAGAATTCTTCATCTTCACCACAATTTTCTAACCATTTTTCTTCTGCTTCATGATCCTTGCGCCAAGCATCGTTTGACTGCTTTCTCAATTCTAATTTTATCTTTTTAGCTTTAATTTTCTTTAACCTGTCTAAATATTTACTGCCATGAGGTTGAAATAGATGCCGGTGGTCTGTGCAGGCTATGAGAAATTTACGATGATCAAAGATGCAACCTATGGCACGAGCACATGGCTGCAAAAAAATATAATAATAAGAAAGTTTATGGTGTTTATTTGAATACTTCACTTTAAAAAGAACATAGAAAAAAGATAGTAGTGAACGTGAATTTTAGAAAACTACAAGCAGGAATGTAGAGGCCCCGCATGCTCGCCCGGGGGAGCCACAAAATTCTTACCAGGTGATAAGTTTTTGGACACCTGTCCACACGACATCCAATTGTTGCTCCTCGTCTCCCACACCGGCTGCATTTCAATACCTTTCCTCTGAAAAGAGCTGATCTCACATTTTTCAAGCATCCCAAACCAGCAAAGTAAACCTGCAATCATAAGCAGAAATGGTAGTGATTAGTGAAACAACGAAATATCCAGTATGTGAAGAAAAATATGTGAGCATAGAACCTAAAGAAACCAAGTATTTGAAGTAGTCACTTATCTCCACTAGAATGACTAAATGCACTAGCAACAAGTGCATCCAGTCAATGCTTTTCCAGTCAATTGGTATCAAAATCCAATAGAATCCAATGTGGAACTAAAAATTGTGCTAAAGTAGAAAAGGATAAACTGAACACCAAGGGGAAATAAGAAGAGAGGGAACCAGATACCGTAGTAGCATGCATTTATTCCATCCATAGAATAACTGGTCCTTGCATAAGAGGTTTAAAAAGAAACGAGAGAAGAAAAAAACACGATGAAAAAAGTATGAATGCACTGAAGTCTTAAGATGGAGGACAGACAAGGTACCCTCAACATAAGGTGTTCCATACCATTGGTGTTACACCAAAAGGTATTTTTGAAGACCATAAATAAAGCTATGCCTTGAAAATGTTACAATGATAGCCAGCAAAACAGCTTAAACAGTTCTTGTAAAAATAAAAAAGCGGGTGCTCAAAGCAATACAATGTTTGTAGTGGCTGAATGTTTCTCAAGTAAAAAAAAGTAAATGTAAGTTTTGACAATCAACCATCCGTCGTATTAATAAGGGTTTACAATGAGCACTGCCAAATGTGATTACCGCATGATTCCAACTTTCAAGTGACCCTGACTACAAAAGTAAGGTGGTTCAAAAATTATACAAAAGAATAATTAGACAATTTTCCCTGGATAGGTTCCTCTTCCAAGTTCTTCACCCATGGATAAAGAAATCATAGCAATGCATACGTCAAAATTGTGAGTTTTTAATCCTAATGTGGTTCATATGTGAAAGTTCGGGGAGGAAATCGTAACGAGTCTAAAGATAGATTGATTTAGTTTTTTATTTAAGGTATTGAGTGTTTATTTTTGGCTGTGAATGGGCTGTCATTCCAGCTGTGTTTGAGCTGTGATTTCTTAGAAATTAAGGTTAGGATTAGTATAAAAGAGGGTCATTGTTAGAGTTTAAGGTGTGTGGTTTTGATTTAATAAAAATTAAGAGTCGTGGGTGTGTTTTCCCACAAAAATCGTTGCTGTCTTTTGAGTAATTTCGATCCAATTGTCCAACAATTGGTATCAGAGCACAAGATCAAGGGCTGTCTGAAGAGAAGCAATCGACCACCACCAAAAAAAAGAGAAAAAACTGTGATTGATCGATTGAGGGCTGCTGGTCGACTGCAAAAGGGTTGCTGGTCGACTATGAAAAGTTGTTGGTCGATTGTGAAGGGCTGTGACCGATTGAAGGCTGCTGAAATCCGATCTGTGATAGATCGAAGTGTGAAGGCTGCTACGAGGTTTCAATCGAAGGGCTGTAAAAGCTACGAGAAGGTCTGCGCGAGACAGATTTGGGCCGTGAGATACGGCTGGAGCAGATTGATTGTGCGACTCAATCAAGGCTGATTGGAGTTGTGTGAGTCAATCCTTGAAGACGAAGACCTGAGCGACTCAGGTTCTGATCGTAGGACGCGATCAAGAGCAGTTATTCCTGTGAGAGACGGATCTGCATAGTGAAGGGCAAGCATGTTAGAGACAGGGTTATCGACTGGGTGATACAAGTAAGAATCTGTGTGAAACAGAGGCTTAGTGGGTTAAGTGCGAGGTAGAACAGAAGCTGTGTGAGGCAAACTGTGTGTGTGAGGCAAAACAGGAGTGATTCCAACGATTGGAATTGGGTGTGGAGGCTGACTTTTGTTGTAAACTTGGTTGATCAGTTAATTCTATGAAAGAATGGGAGATAAGCCAATTGTACCAGCCCGAGAACTGAGCAATGTGAGTCTGCAATGTCCAAAATTGACCACAACAAACTACACTGCGTGGTCTATTATGATGGAGACAATCTTAGCTGCACATGGTCTGCGAGAGGCCATAGATCCCGAGACAGGAGGTGCAGTGGAGGTGAGAACGAAGTTCATGGCAAAGGCCATGATATACCAGTCGATACCTGAAGATGTTCTTCTTCAAGTATCAAAGCTTAAGGATCCGAAGGATGTGTGGGATGCACTACGAGTCAGATATCTAGGAGGCGAGAGGGTTCAAAAGGCTCGCTTGCAGACGCTTAGAAGTGAGTTGGAAGTGATGAAGATGACTGAGACAGAGACGATTGATGACTTCGCAGGTAGGCTAAGTGGAGTTCAATCAAAGTATAAGAGTCTTGGGGCAATACTTGAAGAAGAAGTACTCGTGAGGAAGTTTCTAAACTCAATGCCAAGGAAATACCTACCCATTGTGGCTTCAATTGAGCAATACTCAGAGATTGAAGATATGGCATTTGAAGAGGTGGTGGGTCGTTTAAAGGCTTATGAGGAAAGAGTGAAACCCCAAGAAGACTCAACTGAAGACACTCATGGTAAACTCTTGCTCGATCGTGATGATGAGCAAGTTAAAGAGAAGAGTGGTGGTTGTGGTAACTGTGCTTGTTGCCGTAGAGAAGGCCGAGTTCGAGGAAAGGGCCAGTCTAGTAGCAATCGAAGGGAACAAGGCGGGGGACGAGACAAGTCGCGGGTCAAGTGTTTTCGGTGTGAAGAGTTTGGTCATTTTGCGTGGGAATGTCCAAAGTCAAAGCCAAAGCGTGAGGAGGCCAACTTGGTTCATGAGGATATTGGACTGCCTCTACTGTAGACAAAGAGAAAGCCCACATTAAGATTAAGGGGGTGATTGTGAGTTTTTAATCCTAATGTGGTTCATATGTGAAAGTTCGGGGGGGGGAAATCGTAATTAGTCTAAAGATAGATTGATTTAGTTTTTTATTTAAGGTATTGAGTGTTTATTTTTGGCTGTGAATGGGCTGTCATTCCAGCTGTGTTTGAGCTGAGATTTCTTAGTAATTAAGGTTAGGACTAGTATAAAAGAGGGTCATTGTTAGAGTTTAAGGTGTGTGGTTTTGATTTAATAAAAATTAAGAGTCGTGGGTGTGTTTTCCCACAAAAATCGCTGCTGTCTTTTGAATAATTTCGATCCAATTGTCCAACAAAAATATCTAAAGTATCACCATACTTACCAAAAGTCCCCAAAGAAAAAGCTTTTAGACTTTGGAACCCATCATTCATCCTAAATTAAGGTCATTCAAAAACAGTTTAATGTTTAGACTCGATTATCTTTTCCATTACAAGGGTATTTAGTAAGTTTGGTTTATTCTTTTTTTTTTGTCAAACCTATCTTTTTCATGCAAAATATACATTAATTGTTTAAAAACGAAAGAAAAAATTAATAAACAATACAAGGTAAAGATAAAGAAAACAAGAACTGTCCACCATTATTATCTTCTTCAAAGGTCTGTTGCCACCATATCTAGTCTCATATCCATCATAATGCATAAAGTCATACACATCTACCATCCTAGCTTTAAGAATTGGACTCCATATCAGTTGAAAAAGACTCATTTTTCTATGATCCGATTTCATAACTATTCAAACAAATTCAATTAATAAAATTCAGTTCAATTTTTGTACAGAAGATTAACCCCTAGAACTAGCATAGAGATTGACTTCGATGTGGTGGCAAAATTGTTCCACTCTGTCATCTATCCCATTGAAAAAAAACAATTAACCTACAGTTCTGATTTGGAAGTTAGATCAGGCCGTGAATTCAAGTCCTTTGATGGTATTTTGCTTGACAGGGGATGTACATTAGAGGAGTATGAGGCATGGTGTGGAGGTGCTCTACGGTGTAGATGATAGTTCTTTTTCTTTCTGGGCTCCAAGATCTTTCTAGAATTAAAGATGCTAAATGAAGAGAAAATGCACACTTGCTGCATACATCTACTTGGATAACAGATTAATAGGTAGACCAGTAAGTTAGAACAGACTTCCCTATTCATAATCTAGAAGTGCTGAAGTAAATAGCATCAATAAGGTAATTGTTTTGACTTTTGAAGTATCATTTTAAAGTTTAGTTCACAGTATAAGCAGACCTACGCAATGATCAACCAAGGCTCATAATGAATAAAACATACCTCTGGACTCCATACCGCACATTGTTGATGGACCCATATTCCAGCAATCCCGAACCGGTCATTTATGGGACCCAAGAGGTGTCCAATCCAGCCTGGCTCATCGCCAAAACCATCCCATATATCATAAGCGGGTTCCTCAGCGGAGGAGGATCCACTGTACGCCTCATTATCACTGCCAGCTCCATCATGCACTAACTTTTTTGGAGGTTTACCATCAGTTCCTCCTCCACAAAGACCACACCACCTTCCTTTTTTGATTCGAGGTTTATGCTGTCTATGAGCCGGAGAATACTTGTCTTCCCCAACCTTCTTAGGGTTCTCACCTTGCATATCATTTGCATTTGATGTACAATCTCCTACATGATCGCCATGAAGAAGAGTAACGTCTTTATGAGAACTGTGGTTTTCCTTCCCCCCAGATTCAGCTTGTTCAGCAGGCCTACTCTGTTCAACAGATTGTACAGTGTTTATGGCAATGTCCTCAGAATCAGAGCTATTTAAAATTTCCTTCCCCTGCTCCGGTAATTCATCAACAGCACCATTATCTGTTACCCCATCCTCCAGCAGAAATCCCTTATTCTTATCTATTACTACCTGCAAAGCAGTTGTATCTTCCCCGTCTTTATCACCGTTATCCAAACTAGTCTCTCCATTGCTCGCAACATTTGAAGCCTTAATTCTCCCAGGTCGTTTTGACTGCACATCCATCAAGGTCTTGCCTACCAAACCTCCTTTCTTCTCGTCTAATCGCGAATCCACCAGATCCAATTGTTCCTTAACGCCATTCGAATGATTAAAGAGCTTCTTCTTACTCCTAGGAGAAGAATTCCCCGTCACAAAAGTCACCTTCTTACCCCTAGCTCTCAACCTAGACTTCCATTCACCTGATTCATCCCCCTCCGAACCGAATGCAGTTGAAAACTGCGACTCTGTTTTTAACCTGTCCCCACCGTTTTCCCTTATCTTCCGCCTCTTCTTAGGAGGAGCCGGTGACGCATCCAACACCAACGGAGCTCGCCGCACCCTAGAACTCCGCCTAACCTCAGACGTCTCACCATTAACCTCACTCAACTTAGGAGACTCTATCTTAACACGGTTCTCAGTATAAGTCGTTTCACATATCGCATCAAGCCTCTTATGTTTCTGTTTAGCCCTAATCAATTTCTGATTCTTCCTCCGCTTAGCCAATAAACCAGTCCGAGATAATCGCATGACAAAAACCAGTACAATATACAAAACACTCCGTCTAAACCTATATACACACACACCTCTCCAATCCAAAACGATTCATACAATGTAATCCGTGACAATAACGTCAAATTGAGTGTAGAATAACTCAACACACAGAAACCTAATCACTTACCATAAAAACTGCTGAATTTGATCAGATTGATGACGATACAGAAAACGAAACCCTAGAAACCATCCATTAAGGTTCTGATCCGATTCGTTCGAGTCTTCAGGTTCCGATTGACTCCGATTAGGTTTCAGCCCCCTTTATATGCATCGATTTCGCTCTGTATGTGTATCTATGGCGTTTCACTGAGTCATGAAATGGAGGCAGGGGCGGAGGTTCTTGTCGAGAAGGGTTTTTTGGGTTTCGGAGTTTAAAACGGAAAATTTCGGATTGGTTGTTGAGCACGCGCTTTGTGAGCGCGTGTATTGTACGTGCCCGTTGAATATACGGGTTAATTGGGCGTAAAAAATGCAGATATCTGGTTTGTAGGGGATACATGCTGGTAATGCGAGTGGGGGTTAATTATTTTTAGAAAATTTTGCTTTAGTACCTTGTTTATTGTCCAATCTTCATTTACCACCCTTCTAAAATAAGAATTTTATGTTCGTCTCAAAATGTGATTAGGGATGAGCATTTGGTACCGAGTACCGGTACCATTACTGATACCGTATCGAACCGGTACCCTACTGGTAGATTTGGTAACCACTTTTTCAGAAATTCGATATCGGCATTTTCGGTATCGTACCATCTAGAGATAAGCATTTTGTAACGAGTATTACGGTACCCACTTTTTCAGAAATTCAGTATTAGTATTTTCGGTACCGGTAACGATTCGTACGGTACCGATCTCATCCCTAAATGTGATTAGTAAAAAGTCGGTTGCTTTGTTTGATTCAAATCATTTGAAAATGTAACATTTTTATTTACGGTAGAAGTGTAATTTTAAAAGAAAATATAAAAGTTTGTGTATTTTTTTATTTTTTCAATTTTTACTCTAAAAACTGTTGTATCATATAATTCAATTATTCATATAAATATGAATTCTAATATAAAGATCTTTTAAAAGTTATATTTTAATCTCAATAGTTAGTCATCCATAACAATTATGATATTTAAGTCTAAATAGACTTAAGTTGGTTCTAAACGGGTTGTGTTTGTGGGTTAACATATTGAACTCAAACCGAACCCAAACATTTATACGAACACGAAAGTTGTCTTACACTCATGAACTCGAACATGGCACGTGTCTTCACATGTTGACAAAACACCACCCGTTTATCCCGAAATGAATTTATTTATTTTTTTCATAATAATACTCTAAAGTTATAAATTTACAACTAGCGTTCAAGCTATAAAACATAATACTCATTTATTTTTAAAATTTTAAATTTTGAAATAAAATATCTAACCGGTTTAAGATATGTGATAAGCGTATTTTTAAACAACTATAAAAATAAATGGGTTAAACATATCAGCTCGTAAACTCATCAGGACATCAGGTTAACCCAATTATGACCCGTTCAGCTAAACATGGTCCAAAACTAGCCGGGATACATTTTGCCTAAACCCAAATCTCTTATACAGGAGTTGTTATAGATTTTATATTTAGGAGATGGGGTGTAAAAAGTATATTTTTTGAGGTAAGGAATGAAAGTTATGTAATGGTAGAGGACCTTTTTATAATATTATAAGTTGTATTTTGGTTTTCTTGAGCTTTGCCACTCCCACCAAACGTTACCGCCAAATATGTATGAAAATCTTCGGATGACTTGAAACCCACGTTTCATACAATGCCTTTATTGTTACACTAAAAATATTGGGTCATAGATTTTTAATTTGAGTTAATTAAGTTTTCAAAATTAGTAAAGTTTAATTTCAAAAGTTGTTGCTAATACTATTTATATACTTTGATATTAATTGTAATTAAAATACAGTTTAGTTATCTCTACTACTATATAATACATATTTGAATGATTATGTTATAATTTACTCAAAAAATTAAGACACATAAAAAAATACTTTTTACATAGTATACATATTATCAATACATCAAATATGTTTAATTACTTTCTAACCCTTAAAGCCAATAATCACCGTTTAACCCATAGACTTAAAAGCCCATGGGATCGAATGCGGCCATACGATTCCAGCCCCCTCCCCCCTGTTAACTGTTAAGAGCTCGAATCGATGGGAATCAGGAGAGAGTTTCTCGGGTTCTTGATAACGACATTCAAATCCTCAAGGTTTTGCTTAATCGATCTCTTTTCCATTCAATCACACCTGTAAATCATTAATCAATATCTCGAATTGGATTCATTCAAGGGGAATCAGGAGAAGATAAACTCATCAAGCAACTTTATCGTTGAGGTATAACAAGTATTTAATTGATTTTGTTGAATTGTGAATTGGCTATATGATGAATACTTGATGGAGGTTATGTAGTGTAAAACCCTAGATTTTGAAGGTCCTGGTGTCAGCTTTGTTGGATGTTGAATATTTAGATCTTGTTGTTTATGCTTCAGGTTAGGTGACGACATCAAGCAACAACAATTGGGGGTTTTTATTGTTGGAACAAAATTGAAGATTTAATAAAGGAATCTAGCATACAGTCATCTTCAATTCCCAAATAACAGTTGGTGAGCATTCTTCAACCAATAACCCTTGAAATTTTGATGTTGAAGTATGAAATTGATGAAGATGGAATATAATTACTCAGAAATATCAAGTTCCTCTAATCAACTTTTTTTTTTCAGATGATATTTGATCTGACTACAAAAAAGTTGATAAGTTATGATATAGAGAAGTCATCAGAGAATCAAAGGGAGAATTTTTTAGCTTTTATACAGGGATTAATCTCCTACCCATTGGACATTCCTAGAACAGCTTACCACAAGTGTCTACAGGTACTGAAAATATTTTCAATCACACAGGTGGCAAGATCGGAAGGATCTGTCTATGACACACCTTTACGACACGCAATGCGTGTCAAGAAAGGCTTTGTCAAGAATGAAGATGACCTGCATTTTGTGTGTCATCTATTATTTTTTGTCATAAATGTGTGTCATGGTTTTAGCTGTTTAAAAAAAATATTTTTTATAGAATTATTAATTTCCACATTAATATCATAAAATAGTAATAAACATTTCATAATACAAAATAAAATACACATGGCAAAACAATCCATTTCATAAAATATAAACAAACATTTAAAAGTAACAAAAGTCGATTACAAATTCAACGTAATGTCAATACAAAGTTTCACCGAAAAATAAAGTTTGATGTTTAAAGACACGAAAATTGATGTTTAATGTAAACCCTACCACTTTCTAAATGCGAACATGGCTGGGATTTTGCTGCAAAATTTTATTCTATCAATACTAGATGTTTAGATCCAAAATATTTCGAACTCGGAACAAAATTTTAAAAAAAAATAAAAATCGAATTCAACTGATAACGTATAGTGTTCATTTCTGCTACAACGGATTTTTGTTATATTTACACAAAATCAAGCACACGAACAAACCTAAGATGCGAAATTCTTCTAACAACCAGGAGAAAAATGATCGTATAAAGGGATAGAGTGTAATAACCTAAACTTTTGCCGGTGACATCGGAGAAGATGGAGTGAAACTCCTTTTCCTTTAGCGGGCATCGAGATAGCACAGCGGTGTTGAAGATGAATCGTTCAAAGGACTGAATATGACTGGTGTTAGGGCTTTGAAGATGAAGCCCGTTCTTATTTGACTTTTTCAGAGATTAGCGTCCAAAGACCGAGCGGGGTGTTGAAAATAAAAGATGACAATTTCAAGATGACACGCATATTAAATATGTGCACTTCGTGTTTTTTTTTTAATATGACATTAAAAGATGACACACAATTTTGCATGTCATAGTTCGCGCGTCATTAAAAGTTTATTTTCTAGTAGTGAGCAAGAAATTCCCACCACCCCACCAAGATGCAGCTCTCGGGTATGTTGGCTGCAGAATGTAAAACTGATCCATATCGATTACTGGGTGGAGAAGATAGAAACAGGAATACATATTTGTATTGATTACTAAAACTACTTGTGTGGGAAACTAAAATTAATTTAGATTATGATATATCTCTAAATGGTCAAATGAGTGAAATAAAAACAAATCTGGCTAAAAACGTAACCGGTCAAACGAGTCTTATATTTATTTGTTATTATCTTTCTTCAACCAGTATTATTCAAAAGGCTGGTTCTACACTTGAAGTCTTCAGAGATGTTCTAGACGCCCAGAGGTATGTGGGTTGGGTTATTATTTCACATTTTAGTATTCAAGCTAGAGATGCACAAAAAAACCGGTTTGAAAAACCAAACCGGTTTCAAACCGAAAACCGAACCGGTCGTGAACCGGTTTATACCAAACCGGTTTCAAACTGGTTCAAACCGTCGGTTTAAAACCGGTTTGAAACCTATACATTTAAACCGGTTTGAAACCGGTTTAACCCGAACCGAACCGATTAAAAACTGGTTTCAAACCGTTTTTTAAACCGGTCAAACCGGTTTCAAACCGTTTTTTAAACCGGTCAAACCCGGTCAACGGACCATCTCAAACCGGTTTCAAACCGGTCCGGTTTGAACTCAAACCGGTTTTGACTTTTTGTTGACCAAACCGGTTCGGGCCGGTTCGAAACCGGTTCGGTTCAAAAACCGCCTTTTGTGCACCTCTAATTCAAGCTGCCACCATATAAGACTCTTCCTAAAAGTTGAGAATTGCAGTTAGATCTTATCAATATTTCCTTTATTTAGATTTTAATGTCTTGTTAAAAAGGTATAATCACAGTGAATTTACTTGTAAACATTGTTCATAGTTGATGATATTACCATTTATTCTAATGTCAATTTTCTTATTATTCTTGCAGCAAGCCAAAGATGAGTTCACCCTTGATGTTGTTGAACAACGAGTTATGCATCTTGCAGTTACATCTCGGTAAGTTATTTTTGTGTGGATATAATATACTAAGAAGAAATATTAAAATGCTAAATTTGATGTTTTAATTGAAAAAAAAACACACAAAGTCATATCCTTCAATTGATACGTATGCTTTGTTTTTGTGTAGGTGACTTGAAAAGGATCGATGAGACCAATCTCGGAATTGTTTCTCAGTGTTGTTTAACTGCTCGATGCAATCCGAAAGGTTACGCCTTTTATTCTACAAAGTAAAAAAAAAATCAAACCGCCAAAAAGTTTGAAAGAAGTTTTTGTCATATCATTTTTGTCGGATTTGGTATGAACGAAAACTGATACAAATTTAAACGTAATATATAACACTTTCAAAATTATTCCTTGTTATTTAAAGGTTTTAAGCTGATCAGAGTTTCAAATATTAAATATTGACTTAGCAAACTAGAGTATGGAACGTGGGGAACATGTGCCACAAATTTAACCTTGTTTATGTTTTTAGTGTTTCTTTAATTTTGTTACTTATATTTTTATAATTTTATCATATATATTTTGGTTGACCACAAGCCATCATCATAACTTATTAAATTAGTGGTATACTTTTTCTTCATTCAAAATTATTGAACTTTTGTTTTGTCTTGTAATTGAAGGTTTAATTGATTATGGATGTACATTCTACTGCTGATGAAAAATGGTGGTTGAATCATGAAGTTGACACACGGATTTTACTGATATTTTCTTATTTTTTGGATTTTTTTTTTTAAATTACTATGTTTATCACCGATATTTTCTTATTCATGTGTTTGTTATTATTTAATTGAGACCTGTAAGACTCATTGAGATCCGAGAGGAATAATAAACTAACAAGAAACGAGTATCGCATTGTAAATTGTCGTCAGCCGCTGCATCGCGCGGGTTTCCAACTAGTATATATATCTTGTGTCTAGCAAAGCTAATTAATGGACTTAGTTTTGTTTCTTTTTATTATTTTGATAATTTCGGCTCGTTTCTTCTTATTCTTTTTTTAGCGGCAAAGGGATTTTATTACTCATCAAAGTGTGCAAGGAGTTAGAGAAAAAAACAAACACCAACTCCAATTACAATCAAATAATGAAATTAAAATTGCATAGATTACACCAAACTTTGTTAGACATCTTCCCGCGGTTAATAAGCAATAGAAATCTCAAAGCCTTTATCTCCTCCACGGTCTTATGTGAAAAATAGGTTCGTCGTTGAAGACGAAGTCATTTCTCAGTCGCCAAAGTCACCAAAAATTAATACGGTGAAGGGCATGAAGCAACTTGTTTTTTTGATGAAGATGAGGACGTGAAGTTTACCAATGTAAGGACACACCAATTGATGAGTTGCCAATGGAAGGAAGCTTGCACTAATAGAATAGTTGAGACCAAACTAACCTTACAACGTTACAGTTAATGAGCAGGTGATCGGTTGTTTCGTCAAAGAGGCCGCAAATCGAACAAATCAAAGAGTTGATAGTAATACCATGTCTTGCCAAGGAGACTTTAGTTTGGAGTTATCTAGGGATGTTCGCCAACCAAAGAAAATAATTTTAACAGGGACAAAATCATTTCATGCGAAAGAGGTACCTTTAATATTCTTATAGTTAAATATTAACTAGAATTGTTACTGCACGTTACGATGGGTTATGATATAAGCTATAATCAAACGCAAATTCTAATCAAATGTAAATTTGTTGGTAAATCAATGGCATAATCAAGAACATAAGGACAAGAATTAACACAAACTTAAATCCTTTGATTGAATGGATGTGTAAAACTCTGTTATTTTGATCGTTGGTTGAGATGGGTTTTACAAACCTAATCCCAAAACGTCGCAACGCTTCAAACAATACAGACGTGTCCCTAAATACATTTTCACATATGTACAAATTCGATCCTTCTACTTTGAGACTTTACACTCTTGACCCTAAACATAATTTACAACTAATGACACTTATAACCCTTATACTTTATAAATTTAGTTTAATTTCTAATACTCCCCCTTAAACTAAATTAGTTTAAGACGGTCTTCAACTTTTTTCAATATTCGGATCAGCCTTCCTAATTCTTCTTTGACCCATTCACTATCTTGACTTTTTCCCTTTTCCCTTTTCCAAGCACAGCCCACGAGTCTTTCGGTCACCAATGGATTTGATCAAAACCTCTGCTAAACTGATGTTGATCGATTTCTTCCTGGATCGAATCTCTAATCTCCTGTTACTTGCTAGAAAAGCCCACTGGTTTTCCGCCACTGGATTTAATTAAACCCCTGCCAGGCTGTTTTTGATTAATTTCTTCCTCGATCAAAATTTCTAACCTCATGTTCTTTGACCGGATTTCCTTGTTATCCCTTGAATGATTGGCATATAAATGGCTTCCCTCTTTGAATATTCTAGCTACTAATCAACCTTTTGGATAAGTACGAACACCGTAGATTCATCCTTTTTACCTAAACAGCTGTCACATTTGTTTCTGAATAATTATACTTTTCCTTTATAGTTGCACCTTGAATCAAATATTCTATTAATCTCAACATGGATTACACAAGAATCTTTTTCAATTTTGTCTTTTGAAACTGGACTTTAATAAGATTTCAAAAGCTTTGAATTTCTATTTTAGAATCACAACCACAGATCCATGTGCCACTCTCTTTTCTTTGCCGGAACCAAACAATTCCGAGTTGCCTTCCATGTTTTAGTGCATCGACCCAAAACATTGTGTTCGTTCCATTCAACATTTCACTCCTCATATCATCATTTATCATTAAACATACATGATATATTGTAACATCCCGGAAATTTCTAACTAGTAGTCCGGGTTAGTAGACGACCCGAACCTATTTTAAATGAGAAGGAATTGAAGGGATTCATGTACGAGGCGCGTTTAACTAGCGGGAATATCACAGTTAGTCGTTCAAATAAAGATTTGAGATCGATGAGTGCGAGAATTAAAGTAAAGGGACCCGAAACGAAATTAGGGGGAGTATTTATACCACCTTAGCGCAAACCCTAGGGCCACTTTGTGACCCAAGGTGTGCGACGGCTGGGAACGCGACGGGAGAAGAAGGAAGACGACGACGGGGAGGGTGGTCCGGCGAGCGTGACTACCCGAATACTCAAGGTAATTCCTGTTTACTCTTTCTTAGATTTTCTACTATTGTTTTTCGTGTAAAAGAGTCGGTTCAGTGAGGGGTGTAGCGGCCGGTTATGGCCGTGATGTTCACGGCAGTAGTGGGCTGCCGAAAAGGGATTGACGATGGTGCGCGATGGTGGCAGGCAGCAAGAGGGAACACAGGGATGACCCGGTCGACGGGAGTAGCGGCTGCCGAGGAGAGGAAGAAGGGAGAGAGAGGTGGTGGCTACAGTGCGCGACGAGGTGATGGTGGTACTCGAAGGCTGTTGTGGCGAATGCGGTGGCGTCTCACGACGGCGAACGGTGAGAGATAATAATGGTTTCGTTTCCAACGTGAAGGGTGGCTCGGGTAGAGTCCGTCGGCGGGAGAAGCAAAGGTGTACGTCGGTTAGGGTTTTGCTGACAAAGGAGACGAGGTGATGTGTGATGGTGGTGCACGACGATGGGAATGCTAGGGAACGGGATGAGCTCGTACGGCGGCAATGGGTGGCTCGGTTAGGGTTTTACGTTGCATGACTTGCATACGTGCATGGGGCCTGGTCCGAGTACACGTATAGTCAAGGACTGGAGTTCTGCATGGACACGTACGTGCACGCATGGGGATGAAGCCCAGTTCGGGTATATGGTTTCTAAACAAGTCGAGGACGAACCAGTAAAGGGTGAGCATGTGAAACTAGGGTTTCATGGGGATGTGATGATGATAAGATGAGATGAACATGGGGGATTCATTTACACTTATGAGTTATCCGACGTTGGATTAGTACGAATCCTAATCATGTAATTGTACGTTTGACAGGTTCGGGATTTGAGCAGGTGATCGGGGTGAAGAGCAAAGATTGGGATTCCACATAACCGGTGAGTTTCTAATCCCCTCTTTCAAACGTTTTACTGTTTTGGGGCTATCGTACACACTCGCATGTTTTATTAAACGAACTTATTACAAGTTATGATTTAATCTTGAAGTGTTTTATGAGATCGTTATGTAATAATGAAGCTAAGTGTCGTTATGGGGTCCTTAGGATGGGTGAACAAGAGTTGAGATGATCTGTGTGTGTCATCTTATGAGTTAGTCGAGGTGAGTCGGGAATTTAGTTAAACCCGTGATGGTTATATACAGAGAGTTAGCATGGGAACCCGTATGTGGTTCATTAACGAGTCAAGTAGATGCTAGTATGCTGTTATGCGTCATGTGCTTGATGTGGTGTGTGTTGTCTCGTTGTCCTCGTGACACCGCGGGTATCGTGTTTGCATGGGTCTAGGTGGTGTCCATGGTATGTATGGGATAGAAGTCGGTATGATGATTGTGTATTGTATAATTACCTATTCGTAAAGAGTTGGGTAATGTGTCTAGACGTTATGAGGATACGTCTAAGTAAGCGTTGGATTACACACGTAAGTGATCCGTAAATGGTGGTGAGTCGTAGTACATGTCCAAGTGGTGTCATGTGTATATATGTGTTGCTTTGCGTGCTTGCATTGTTGTCCGTGTATACGACTAATAATGATGTGGAGGACGGAGTCCTTCGGGGTCATCATTGTACGTGTGATCTGGCAGTCATCGTGTGGGTGGTGTGTCGTTCACCGTATGGTAGATGATATAGTCACTGTGTGGTGGCCGGGTAGTCATCATAGATGACGAGTGTGTCGCTATGTTTAGCGGCGGGACCCTGTAACAAGGGTGGAGCTAAGCTTATGACGAGTATCCCGATGAGGATAACCCTGACGAGGATGCAGTGATGAGGTATGTATTTGTGTGATTATATATGTGTTAAATTGCATGTAAGTGATGAGTTATATTAATTGTGTATGAGATGATATTGATGTGATAAATAGATGGAATCAATGTGGTGCGTCGAGTTAGATTGACCGTTGTGTCGGGCTGAGTACATTGTGTACAACTGTTGAGTCAGTTGGTTTATGAGAGTCCTGGTTAGCACTGGTGAGTCGGTGTCCAGAGGTTGGATGAGGTAACCAGTGTATGATCATTGTATACGATAAATTGTGAGTTATCAGAGTAGTAAGCTCGCTCTATGTCGGAGAGACTTATTGGGTTTAAATGGTGGGTAGAGTCGGGGGTGGTGAATCCTTTAGGATATTACAAGGTAACGAGGGTTATTTATATGATGAAAATCTATACAACTATTTTCTAATGACGAGAGGGTCTTGAGTGGAGATAAACAATAAATGAGACGACTTGACTCTTGTTAAATTAAACTACTAGAACTCACTCAGCGTAGCTGACTTTGTATGTATGTTAGATTGTTTTACAGGTTAGTCTGCAGGACGAGGTATCTTGGCTTGGAAACGGTGCTACTCGGGTTGGTGTGCGTTCATTCGTCAGGCAATGTTGTGAAAGTTACCGAGTTTAAAGATAACATTATTTTGAGAAAGACTTCCGCTGTTTACTTAAATGAAAGTTAAGTGTTTTTAATGAGCTTACCTAGTTATGAGAACCAACTGTTGGGTGCATGGTTTGGGGCCTTACATTTATTAACATAATTCGAAACGCGCGTTTCACAACCGTAACTTTCACTAGACAGATTATGTTTCAAGAGGGATAAAAATGTCGTTTTCATATGCCAAAACAAACATCCCTCTACCATCAGAACCTTCTTCAGATTCATTAGAACCTACATGATCCTTATAATTACCTTGATCTGGGTAATCATATAACCTGATTATATTATAACAAGATATTCTCCGGTAAGCATTACTGGTCCAAAATCTTGGATTGAAATTGATAAAACGATTGCTGCTTCTGGATTAAAAAAAAAATTTAATCGTCGCTTCCGTTGTTTCGTTTTTTCTTTTGTTTTCTTGAAAATTTCTTCCGCCTGCAACATGTTTTCTTTGAACAGGGAATGAAACGATTTTTTGGATTGCACTACAGTGGAATCGAATTGATTTTTATCAACACCTTTGTTTATCTCGTTCTTGAGCGGTCTCAAATTGGTCACACGGACCAAAATCGATTGCTTCTTCTTCCCAGTCACACAGACCAGAAACAATTTTGGGGCTAATTGCAGAATATTCTGCACCATCACGTGTGCTAAACAAGTGCATATCTTCCATTGTACGTATTTTCCATTGCTTTTTTCCTTCTGAATCACACAAATTACTTATGTTGATTACACCACTTCCAATAATGTTTAGCCGATGTATTTTTCATGGACCCAGAATAATTCCTTCAATTGATTTCAGAGAACAAATCACGCCTTTTTGTTCTTCACTTCCCCTTGGAATCTTTAATCGATTAATGATGTTCTTGATTGAAGCGCGTTTTCTCCTCTGCCGATTCCTTTTTGTTTCTCAATTGAATTCTTTTGGATCTTCAAAAAAACCTGGCTTTGATACCATTGTTGGTAAATCAAGGGCATAATAAAGAACATAAGAACAAGAATTAACACAAACTTAAATCCTTTGATTGAATGAATGTGTAAAACTTTGTTATTTTGATTGTTGGTTGCGATGGGTTTTATAACCTTTATCCCAAAACGTCGCAACGCTTCAGACAATATAGACGCGTCCCTAAATACATTTTCACATATGTACAAATTTGACCCTTCTACTTTGGGACTTTAAACTCTTGACCCTAAACATACTTTACAACTAATGACACTTACAACCCTTATGGGACACGTGGGCAAGCTGCCCAAACAAGCCAATAGGGATTTAGAATTGTTCACCTCCTTTTCAAATGTAGTTAGTTATAATAAATGTTTTAAATATGGTTAAGACATGTTTTATTGTTAAAATTATGGTCAATTTTATGATAAAATTATTGAGGATATTTTAGTGATATTAATATCTCATACAAATCACTTGATATATGTCCAACAACCGCTTGTAATAGCATCCGGTATTCACAAATTAGGCATTTTGATCAAGAGTCTTAACTAGCCTTTTCATATCTAAATACAAAGTTAAAAAAAATTCAATTTATAAAAATTGAAATCAAGCTTAGGAAGCTAAACCTTGAAGAGACTTACTGATCTCAAGGCAACCCTCAAGCACAATGGTGATGCGTATTTTAGTTTCTTCAAGATGGAAATGCACCATTCGTCGTTAGTTTTTCCAGCTTCACTTTCCTGTCGGTTTTTCCTTTTTTCATTAAAAGTTTTATTAAGAGATCCAGGAATTGAAAACCTGAGGTGTAAAAGGTTTTGTTTCCTCGGGGCTACCCAATCCTAACTAAGGGATGGGACTTACCGAAATGTCACACCCCAACCAACGGCGGAATACGTCGGGGCGGGACATGGAGACTGTTCATAAACACATGATCATACTAAATTTCATATAAATTAATAAACCAAGATTTCATACATGAGTTCAAACAAACATCCAAAAACATAATACATCAAAAGTTCAATTTATTATTCAAACTAGGTCTCAATCCTAAGTGAAGCATCTTGCATAAGATCTCAAACATTTGCACCTGAAACATGATGAAAACAAAGTCAACTAAAAATAGTTGATAAGCATACATAGGTTTTGACTCGATAAATAATGTTCAAGTGTTGTGTACAATTTACATGTAACATGGTATAAATAGGCAATTATAGAGAACCACTATAGTAAACCGGTGCACAATCAAACCTTGTGACATGTTAGGCATAAACACTCAATGTTACCCCAGTGTATTGTCGGTAAGCAATCACCCTACCTGAGTGGATTTGTCAAATGCAATAGATCTATCATTGTTACCGTTGACTTATACTGAGTTAATGATTGTACTTGTTATGAATGTAGTTTAGCTCATAGTGTTCAGGCATAAGGCACAAAAATATACATATGTACATGATGTTTGAATTGTATAAATTGCAAATAGTTCAATATAATCATGTTTCACCCCAAAAATGTAAAAATGTAAAATGTGTGGCTATGTAACTCACCTTGCAATGAGTAGCTTGATAAGCACACAACTATGTTGTTGTTGCACAAATGCTCTAGCTAACCACAAACTTAACCTATGTTTGATGGTATAAGTGTATCAATGATTTGTACAAATGAAATAGGGAATCCTAATGTGCAAGGGATTGATGTGGGTTTTCTCATTTTAATAATTAAATAATTATTTTAGTTGTAAATGCTATTTATGTAAATTTTTGAAAATAAATTGTATTGTAATTTGAATAAGTTAAAGGATAAATAAATGATTTCATTTGTTTGTAAATAAATAAATAAGTGTACATATATGAATAATTAATTAGTGTTCTTTTGTTTGTAAATAAATGGATGAGTAAATAAATATGTATTCATAAATGAATAAATAAATAAATAAATAACTCCTTTTATTTATTTAGTTTGATTTTCATGAAAAATAAGTGTTAAAAATAATGATGATTTAATTAATTAGTAATTAAACCAAAATTTAAAGTATAAAAAATAATGTTCCAATTAATTAATAATTAAACCCTAATTAATTATTAATTTAAGAGTATAAAATTTGATTTAAATGATTTTATAAAATAAAAATAATTTGTATAAATCTTTGCAAGATAAATGAGTTTATAAAAATAATCATAATTATATTCTAATTATAATTTATAAACCAAGGGTTTTAAATAAATAATTTTTAAAATAATTGTTTTAAATAAATTAGATTTTATTAAGTTTTTAATTTAATAATAATGAAATAAATTGTTTTTCCTTTAAAATTTAACAATTAAATTTGTTAGCGCGGCTAACGGCTCCGTCGATTGCTCTCTTCCAGGCCAGTTAGCCCGTCGTTCCCGCTCCCCCATTTCAGCAGACCAATGGCTCTTCAGTCTTCACGCAAGCAGACACGAGGCCCCATGTCCTAGCATGGGCCTGAAACCTTAATGGGCCGGCCTGGGTGAAACTCTTCGACTCTTAAGTACCCTAGGAATTAGTCAATAAAAACACGTCATTTCATGTCAAGTTATTTTTACTCTAAACTACCCGAGTCCCGAATGGACTGTCATCCAATCATTCATCAAATCCAAAGTAGAGGCGGCGAACTCCAAGAAACAAATCCAAGCAGAAACGATACAATTCATCCAAGGTGTTCATTGCAAAAATCATTTTCCATGGGTGTTCTATAAAAAATCATCACTGTCAACACTCCAAACATCATCGAAAGTGTTCATTGTAGAAATCCAAACGGACTGTCATCCAATCATTCATCAAATAGTGTTCTAGTAAGAGTGTGAGACGATGATTCAAATGGTTTAACGAGTTACTTGTATATTATTTTATAAACATCCCACAAGATTCTAACACAAAAGCCCCTATAGCTCAGTGGTAGAGCGCCAGTCTTGTAAACTGGAGGTCTGTAGTTCGATCCTGCATGGGGGCAAATTTCTATATTTTTTATTTTTTATTGTTTTCATCTTTTATTATTGAGTAAAGTGTCATTTTCGTCCTTGTGGTTTGCCATTTTAGCTGACTATTCAAAATCTAGCCATATTCATCCACCTGACTAACTCCGTCAATATTTTAACGTTAAATCAGGGCAGTTTGGTGTTTTCAAAAATATTTCTTTGACAGATTACAGCCATACCAACTGTTCTTGACCAAAATAGCATTAACCGTAGACGTTAAAGTGTAGACGGAGTTAGTCATTTGAATGAAAATAGCTAGATTTTAAAAAGTCGGGACGAAAATGATACTTTACTCTTTATTTTTTAATTATGTATAAAATAACTTCTAAAAATAAAGATGACGCGTGTTGTAGTTGTTAAGGGGGTGTTTGGGATTACTTATTGGAGCTACTTTTGACTTTTCAAAAAATCATTTCCAAAAGTAACAATTTCTTACTTTTGGATTTTGACTTCTCATTCTTACATCTTCCATCTTATTTTAAATTTACCAAACAAACTTATAACTTATTATCTTATTTCAAAAGATGATAAGTAAATAAGTTGTTTTAAAAAGTAATCCCAAACACCCCCTAAGTCTAACCCCTTTCAAGCTGAAGGTCTCCTTTTAAACCATCTTCCCAGATGCTTTCTATATTTTCTCCCTTTATTTTTGTCTGAAGCAAATTTGTTAGTACTGATTAATAAATGAAAAATAATTCTATCTGTGTATAAAGAATAAAAGTGAGAATTCAACCTACGTTTGACCCGACTTTAGTCTTGTAGGTTCGGTATGAATTTTATTTAAAGTCGAGCCATGTTACATTTTGATATAAATTTTATTCAAAAATCAAGACAGACTAAATATGATATATTTTTACTTCTTTAAAAAAAATTGTCTTCGTGTTTCTAAACGCTCTTTTTTACAACAATGTAACTTTTTCTTGGTTTCCGAATATGCGTTGCGACGTGCTTTTTGTATCGATGTTTTGATATTTAAAACTGAGCTGCTACAACCTCATATGCTTCTCTATACGTACTTAACCACGTTAACGTCACCGTTTTTTATTATTTACTTATATATATATATATATATCTATATATATGCACTAGGTTAGAATCCCGTATATTACACGGGTTGAATAAATGTAATGTTATATACTTAATAATAAAAAATTTATGTCTTTAAAAACTCGTGTATTATACGGGTTAAATAAATGTAATGTTAATGTGACAGTTATAAATTTTGTTAAGTTAATTTTTAAAACTTTTTTTTAGTTGAGTATTAATTTTTTTTATGTAACTAATAAGTTTAAATTCATATTAAACTTTAGAAACCCGGTGTATTACACGGGTTGAATAAATGCAATGTTATATATATATATATACTTAGTAATAAAAATTTATATGTTATATATTTATGACATATTACATAGTTTTTTAATACAAATTCTAGAAACGTTATGTATTTTTTTTAATGTTTTATAAAAAGAATGAAAGAAATGTTCAATTTATAAAAATGTTTTATGAACAAACCTATTTTTTTAAAATAAAAAACGTTTTATAAAAAGAATTATAGCAATAATTATTATTTAATAAGAGAGAGAGATGCAGGAAACAAAAAATTATAAAAACAATTAAAGAAATTTGTATAATTAATAGGAGAGAGGCGGGAATAAAAAGTTGAGGATGCATATGAGAGTGACAAGTGTCTCACCAAAAGCTTTATTTATTATAGAGTATAGATGTATGTATGTATATCTTATGTGTGGTTAAAATAAACTTCCTCATTTTTAGTATACACTGTCGTAAATAAAATTTTCACATTAATTTGTTTAAAACCGGGCCGGGTCAAATATGATATATTTTTACTTTTTTAAAAATTCACTTTCATGTTTCTTGACGCTTCTTTGTACAACGACGTTACTTTTCTTGATTTCTCAATATACCGTTACGACGTGCATTTGTTTTTTATCAAATTTCAGAATTGAAAACCGCGGCGCCACAACTTCATATGTTTTTCTTTACGTACTTAACCACGCCAATGTCACCGCTGTAAAAACACGCCAAGATTAAATTAAAATTAACCAATGTCATACGTTGGCTCAATGGCTATAATAAAGCGCACCAAACCCCTTTATGAGGGTTCTATCCATGCCGTGTCTAGGTTTTGTAATTTTTTAAGTTTTTTAAACCCTAAACTTCTATATAACAAACCAGGGGACATCCACGCTCCGCGGCGGCTCAACCTTGAATATTTTGTTTCAATCGAGCCTCAAACTCATGATCTTTCATTTGAAAAGTAATGAAGTTAATTTGATTATGGGTTTTTTTTAACGACAACACCTAGATATTTTAGGATAACAGTCCACCCCAGGAGGAACCCCCAACTGAGTAAACCCCCTGAACTGGACACAGAACCCTTTTTTGCTGTGGCCAGGATTCGAACCTAAGACTTCTACTATAGGAAGTTTTGGGACTACGATTACACCAAATGGTGGTTAATTTGATTATGTGACCACACGTTTAAAGAAATTAAGAAGATGATGTTTTGTTTAAATACTCCCGTGTAATTTTATTTATTAATTATTCAAGTAATAAAAAATAATTACGGGTCATATAATACGATATGACATTTTTCTAATTAATTTCTAAATAAAACTATAAATTATTTTTTAATAGAACTAAACAAAATTTAATTACAAATAGAAGACTAACCTTCATTAAAATATAATTCTTTACATATTTAAATATGTATAATCAACATTACGACTATCAACTATCAACCGAGTATACATTTGTAGGTGTGACGTATACATTTTTGCCACCGAGTTGCACGTGAATGTATGTAGTTAGTCCACAACCCTGTAATGGAAGGCATTGGATACTTTCCTTGTAATTGTCCCATAATGGTTACCATATACATGTGTAGTTGTAAGGATTTGATGGACTAGGAACTCGTATAAACCATTTCCATAGGGAAAGCAAATTGTACTCCCTTGATTGGTTAACATGTGAACGATTACACCAAACTTGTTGGCAATCAAGACCCATGTGTGTATGACATAAGTATCCAATGTTTTGGCGGTACAGGACCCGATTCAAAGAAATTTACGGCTAGAGCCAACTTATTGAATGTTCTACTGAAAACATTCATGTATAAACCAAATGACTTGTTTAGCTCGTCCATAAATTGTCTCCTAATCCACACCCATTGATCTTCGTCATACCCTAGACAAACATCTACTTTCTGAAATCCATAATTTCTATCAGGTTGAACATCTTGTGCATGCGTTACTTACAAATGAAAGATGGGTGGAATTTGAGTCATTAATGGGAGTGAATAACTTGTTCAAAAGTTCACGAATGAACTATGTCTTGTGGGTTCCTGGTTTATAGCCATAAAATCAAAGTCTCGTGAATTTGATGAGGTTTAATAACTACATCTAAATGGATCTTGACTTACTGGTCCACCGTGTTTCTTCTGTTGTGTTTTTAAACTCAACGACCCACGAGTATTTTTTTTTAACCACATGCTCTTCAAACTCCGTTGTGCTTGGATCATCTTTGCATTCTCTAATTGTTTGGTTAAATTGTTAGTCATCGTAGATTATTTTAGATATTCACAAATCGTCTTCCTTGATCGGCTAGACAGTGATAAAGGTTTAGTATCGAGAGCTATCGTGTCCATGGACGGATACTCGTTTCTTACCTAAAGTTATACTACTTTACGATAGGTACACTTGCCTATCATGCGTAGTTTAATCCTAAGGTGATAATCATTTCTTTATTTAAAACACCGTTGTGTGGAAAATGTTTATTAAATTCTATATACACTTTATACACATCATATGTTTTGCACCTAATTTATCAACTCCTTCCGAGATATGAACACGTGATTGATGGAAAATGCTGATATCTTGTTGGAAGATTCAACACCTAAGGTTAGATATTTTCCGTCAAAACTTGACACGGTTAAGTAGTTTTTTATTAAAACTGATAATATGTGTAATGAAAAGAATGAGATGTTGAAAGAAATGATGAAAAAATGAAAGAAACATAGAGTTTATATAGTAGATTTTAGTGCAATCTTGTATCGAATAAAATAATTGGTGGAAGTCGTATCAAATAATTGACACACATAATAAGGCTTTATAAAAAAACTTATCTAGCACACATTTCAATACAGATATACGGGTCTTGTGATTACATACGGGATGTATGATTGGCCAAATCATTAGTCCCATATAAGAACATACAACCTGTACAATGTCACTTTTGTGACTGATGTGACTGGGACGGTGGACTGTCTATTTGATTAGAAATGATACGGCTGTATGATGTGACATGAAGTCGGGAACTGGTGTACACTTTTGGTTTTGATTCAGCTCATAAGGCGGTTTCTCATTTAAGGACTAAGTGGTGCCCATGCTTGTAATGGAAGTTAAATACATCATCTGCTAAATCAACTGTTGTTGTTTTTTTTTTTTTTTTAAATTTAATACAGCAATGAAAACATCTACATAATTATTTTAGAAACAGAAAAAATATAAAAATATTTATGGGTGAAGCGCCAAGTTCTTCAATCATGGATCAACTGAACCATTTTGTTCATAAGAATGCCTATAGCAAAAGGACTTCACCCTCTCAAGTGCTTCTTCAAGTGAAGATGGTTCTGCAGCAAAAGTTATCCTAACCCAATTCTTTAGTCCCACTGTAAGTCCTGCAAAAATCCAAATAACCGTGATCGCGTGTCAGTATGAACCCGTTTACTTATAAACGACTCAGTTTGTGTCATATTTTATATCAAACATGTAAAATTTGAAAATTTAGCTAAACAGTTGATTGTAGCCATAAGTATAGTTTTTATAGAACAAAAAATTACCCATTTTGACCCGTTACTTAATCTACCCGACCCACCCATTTTATGATCTTTCTACAAGTCATTGATGTGTATCTGAATACGAGTGAAAGCTGAAATCTTTTTTGATTTATCACCTGGAAGAAGGATCACGGATTCTTCTTTAGCTAACTTGAAACATAAATCGATATCATCTTCGATATCTTTTAGTAGCGAAATGTTTAGCTTCGCCATCATGGCCATGGAGCCTTGCGGTTTTGTTGGGCATGTTAAGCATGGGATTTCTTTTATTTTCTTGACACAAAGATCCGAGGTGTGTTTCAGTGTGCTCAGAGTTCTTGTGAAGAAAGCTTCACTTGTTTCCTTTAGAATTTGAGGTACTGCTGCCTGAAACAAAAGAATTTAGATTGTTTGGCCGGTGATTATGATTCTGATTTTCTGGTTCTAATTATCTCCGCAAAGGTTAATTCAAATTAAAAACCATGGAAGTATCTACCTGTATAAATGTTGCTGGACCACCACAAATATCGAAATACTTCTTAAGGCGCTCAACAGTCTGAAAAGATGGACAGAAACAGATTATGAAACTGTAATCAATGCAGATATAACGGAAAGCATGCTAAAAATTGAACTTTTTTTTTGAACGGCGAACATTGAATGTTGTGACGTCGCACTCCCCGTCACATGGGAGAGCCTCGTCCAACTCCGGCCAATATGTTGTCTTAACCGGGCCCACTTGGCGTCAGAGTTAGAGAGCATCCAAGGAAAAATCTCACCCAATACGGCCCCTTCCGGGCTTGAGGGAGAGCCGAGGCTCGAACCCTGGATCGGCGTGGGTAAAACCCTGTTGCATCAGCCTAAGAACTAGGCCTCATTTGCATGCCTCAGAAATCAATGGTGGTGGCAGGGATTGAACCCGGGTCCCTTGGGACTTCAAGCCTCACCTCAACCACTACACCACAACCTCTTTGGCATGCTAGAAATGGGGAAACATACCTTCCTTGTAAGTGAAATCAAGTGTAAATATATGATCATTATGAGAGTGGAATTGCCCATTGTAACAAAAGTGACAATTAGGAGTGTCATTGATCAAATTGTCAGTATGGACTATTATCGGCCAATGGGCCAAAGTTTGGATTATTAAAATCTAACTTGCGTTTAATTATTTAAACCATTGTAACTCAAGCTAGCTTTTCAAGAACGAGCATTTGTATGCTAAAAGTCAACTTCCTAGTTCATGTACCTTTGCATTTTTGAACATGGTATTAGGGTCAGTTGTGACAAACCACCCGAGCCGCCAACCTGGCACTATCCATCTTTTTGACAAAGATCCAAGTGTAAGAACAGGCACCATGGACCCAAAAACACCCATTGGCACAAAAGGGTTTGCTCCAAAGGCTAAATGCCCATAAACTTCATCTGCTATAACAACAATCTTATGCTTCTTGGCAGTTTCAGCAATCTACTTGCAATTAAACAATGGAATCCAAATTAGTACCTCAAATCATCAGCCAATTGCTCAAAACAACAATCATATATCTAGTATGCAAATACCTTCTTTAAGTGGTGATAACTATAAACATTTCCACATGGATTCCCGGGGTTTATAATTACAATAGCAACAGTATTCTGATCGGCCAATGCATCAACGGCGTCAAGGTCAACCTCCCAACCATTCTCGGGTAGAAGGTCAAAATGGCGGATTTCAACATTTCTAAACGCTGCGCAAAGTTCATATATTGGGAATCCTGGTCTTGGAACCAAGATGTTTGCATTTGGTGAGGCTAGAATCGATATAGCAACTTCTATAGCTTGTGTGCACCCTGCTGTTACATACACATCGTCTGGGGATAGCTTGTATGGGAGATTGATGGACAAGTATTCACAGATCGCGCTGTTTTGACCAGATGACATACAAGTTATAAGTTTAAAATCAGCATCATTTCTAAAGCATATTTTTTTAATTTCTCATTCACAGGGCCGGCTCAACCTTTTTGGGGCCTAAAGCGGATTCTAAAATCAGTGCCCTTTTCGTAAATATATATAGGGTGGGGTTCATTACATAATACTAAATTATTTGCGAGAACAAAAAGAACAAACCTAAATCGTTTGAAATTTGTTATCAATGATTCTTATTTTTTAAATTTTGCACTTCTTACATACATATATGTATGTTTATGTATATAAAAAACCATCAAACTAACTTTTTCATATGTTTTTAAAATTTTAACCGTTTACCTACATATGTGTCATGTGTAGGTAATATAACCTACACGTAACTTATACATGTATAGGTTATATATATAAACAGAATTTGTTCATATTTTTTTTTAATTTTAGGAGAGACGAATAAACATTGCATTTTTTTATCATTTTCTTTTATTTTAAAATATTTTAAGATTGAAAAACGAATGGTTCATTTTATTCTGCATTCTTTTATACGGTTTCATAAAAAGAGCGTCCCAAGAATACTGATTCTTTGCTCTCCGTTTCAAAACCTTAAAATCAAACGAAGTCAAACCCTAGAAATTGGGCCCTCAAATATGGGAGCCCTAAGCTTCAATTCATTCTTTTATACGGTCGACACTTTCCTACTCACTCGTAAAGAGAATTTCAATATTTCAGCTTATTTTTTATGTTTTATTTATTTATAAATGACGACTCAGACACTTATCTACTCGTTTAAATTGGTATTCTCCAAAAAAGTCTTTTGACACGTTTCCCTGTTTTAGGCATGATAACAAATCACTTTTTACCTACCAAAATAAAATTTCTGGCACACAAGTTTTGATTTTTAGCAATCATGCCTATCATGTTTTCTTCATTTTCCGATGCTAGAACGTGATTACCAGAGCTTTTTGAACGGCATAGTTCCAAGATTTCTAATTCATAACGTCTGGCATTTCTACAAACACTTGGTGTGCATAAACGAATTCAACACCATACCTTCTCGCTTGAGGAAGACCAACAGTAGGCGAATACCCATTGAACTTATTCGACACAAGAGTATCCACAATCGCATCTTCAGCCACAGAAGTAGTAGTAAAGCACGAAAACGCCGTCGGATCACCCATCCCAAGCGAAATCACCCTCTTTCTCTTCTCCTCATCAAGACTGGCCATCAACAATCCAAGAATCCCTTTGATGGTGGGGGTTTCAATCTTCATACCCCCATTCTCCATTTCTGTACAGATAGAAGGAAAGATTCAGAGGTGAATGTGTTTGAGATGAAAATGCAGCCAAGTGTTGTGTGGCGGTTTTGGAGTATCGGCATTCTATTTTGAGGGGATGGGATTGAGATGGTGACGGAAGATAAATGAGTACAAATTTTGGTGACGGAAGTCGTCCTGTTTCACGACTCTCCTTTGTGGTGTAGACACCGCCACGCGCCACAAAGGGTACGTGATTGCTACAAAAAATGATAAGGTGAAATAAAAATAAAATGTTAGGTTAAAAGGATAACTTTATTATTTAAAGTATAAGAATATGAAAATGATCCAAAACTAACATTTATTTGTATTTATATTTATTAGGAGTATTTTAAGAGGTCTTAAAATAGGGTATTGTTATTAAAAAAAATTAGATTTTGTATTTATAAACGAGACTTAATTATTATGAAATGATCACGAGTTCGTGCGTGATTTGGTTGTTTAAGTTGAGTTGAGTTGAGTTGTGTAACGTATGAGAGACAAGTTTGCACGCAACTATTTGCTTCCATAAATTAAATTAGTGTGTGAACGACGAGTTTACATGTAACCATTTTTAATATGAAATTAGGGCGTGTATAAGTGGAAGTGAAAATAGTCCCCATCGTATTTTTTAATTTCCTTGTCTCGGCTTTAAAAACTTTGAACTCTCTTGTCATACTCCTTCCACGACGCCTTGTGCCCTACTCTCGCCCCACCTCCATCGCATCCCTGTTGCAAGATGCCACCCCACTCCGCTTCTACAACCATCTTCTTCGCTTTTAGTACATGTATACTTTTACTTAATTTTGTTATTACCATGTTACTTAAATAATTTTGGTGTTTCCTAACTTCATCGCACCTCTATCAGACCAATAATTTTATCATGTTGTTACAGTTTACAAAAACCAAAATATAAGGTTGATAGATATCTAGTTGTATTCCTGCCGGCAATAAAGTTTGAGCTATCTAGACACCTTTTTATTCTCATATCGTGAATATTATCTACTTATTATCACAAATACGTCTTTTCTGGCCCCTTGTAGCGTCCTCGGATCCACGAGGACCAATCTTTCTTTCTCACTTATGATCACGGGTCACTAGTTTGTCCAGTCATGGATTCATTAGACGGACTCATTAGGGGAGTGGCCACTGGTGGATTTTATATATGTCCTTTTGAAAACATTTAGCAACGGAAGCATTTTTTACATGTAGATCTAAGAAAACTTTTAGAAACCAACCCACCAAAGGACCTATATGTGAGAAATCTTGAAACTTAAAACTATACATAGGGCGTTTAGTATAAAAAAATTTGTAGAGAAGTGGTAGCTCGTTGGTGGGGATGGATGAACAAAGATCAAAACGTTATTCAGTTTTTGAAAAGTGTTTTGGCAACTAAACTGAATTGGAAATGTGTCTAACCGAACCGAATTAAAAAAAAATCGGTATATCCGATAAGCAAACTAAAAACTGAATTCACAATTCAGATATGATTATTCGGTAGAACTTACAAATATAGTTATTTGTTAAATCGGTTACATATATAGTTATTCGGTTAAATATAAATCGAATAAACCGATTTCAAAAAAAATGTATATCCGATAACTGAACCGAAAATTTAATTCACAATTTGTATACGGTTAGGAACTGAACCGAAAACAGAATTCACAGTTCATTTTGGTTTTTCGGTTACAGAATACGATCCAGTTTTCGGTTTTTTCGGTTATGGATACAGTTTGGTTTTCGGTTTTTTCTGGTTTTTTTGTTTTTTGCACATCCCTAGCAATCAGTTCATGTATACACCTTTAATTAATCATTGAAGTAAGAGTATGAAAAAGTGACCGGTAACCCCCGTGTTTAAGCACAACTTAAGTAGATTTAATTTTCAAACATTAGACCCATGACATTATGCTCCAACCGTTTTATCATTGATCTAATTTTAGGTTTTTGGTTTGTGTTAGATTCGCCATGTAGCAAAGCTAGGAGACAGTGGCATATCCCCGCTTTTTGGTTAGTGGAGGCCAAAAATGGGTCTGAATGAGTCAAACCAAAATGAGTGAGGTATATGAAAGATGCAGCTTCATCATCCAACGTCTAGTAATGAAGTTTTCAAGGGTTTCGACTACAAACATTTACTCGTTCTATAAAAACATAAACATAATAATGATGTTAAAGCTCACTTAAGACCGCCACTGATCTATAAATATATCATATTTTACCATTTTCTTCATCATTTCTATAAAGATTTATCTCATTATAAATAATAAAACAAAACATATATGTGCATGTGGTGCTAAAAGAATGACAAGCGTTTTTCAAGAATAGTGGGGTGCGAACGTCATGGATCACAGTCATTGTTTACACTGAACGACATCTAAATGACTTAAACCAAAAGTTTCATATTGTTTACCTATGACAACTAGATCTCTTGACTTTTCGTTGTTTTTTTCATTTGTTGACAAAATGTGTACGTATTTATCCGATTATTACCTTTTCAAAACCAAAAATTATAAAATGGATGAAGATGGTATGCAATTATATCACTTTTTTTAATGACGAATTTCTTTACTCTAGTGGGACTTGAACCCAAGACCTCCAAACCTACGTGCGTCAATGTAACGAACTGACTTTCAAGTTTATTATATTTTATGGTATTCATATTATATGAGTGTAATTAAATAAAAATGAAAGTGAAAGGTTTGTTGCAAAAGATGAATTTTATCAACTTTGGAGTAGATGGGTCGAAAATGGAAGTTTAGGGGGGCTGTTTGTAACAAAACCAATTCTGGTTTAGGTCTTAAGGCAAAAAAATGCGGGAAAACACATTAGGTGTGTGTTCCTTACGAAAATTTAAGATGAGGAAGAAAGGGGAAGAAGACAATCTCGAAATTGATACTTGCATGCTTTGTTTTTAAGGTTTTGGCTAACTCATTTCCTTCCTAACACCAAGTAAGCTTCTTCTCCTTCATTTATTCACCATTAATGGAGTTCTTGTTGATTTTTGGTAGAAAACCCAAATTGGGTCAATTGGTGTGGTGATTTGAATTAAAACTTGATTGTAAGTCTTAATCTAGTATTGTTGATGTTGAAGAATCAAGAATCACTTGGTTTTAATATCCAATTTGGTGAATTTAAAATTAGGGTTCTTGAGGTCACTTTGAGGTTTTTTTTATCTAGTGATGTTTAAATGATGAAATGAGGCTGGGTAAGTGTCTATGGTGTTAATAGACACACAAATTATCAAGAAACCCCAATAAAATTGGTGTTATATAAAATTGGAGTTTTTGGTGAAATTTGGATACGACTTTAACGATTCAAATGGGTTGAAATGTTGTTTTTAGGTGTTGGAGATTTGGTTAAGGTTGTATTAACCAAATTAAGTTAGGGTGTTGATCTTTATATCATAGATGTGTCTTGAATCTCAAATTGGTGTATGGACTGATATCATAAGATTGCTAATTGCAAGTGGATTGTTTAGGTGATCAAGGTATTAAAGGAGTTCGCTTTGAAGATCAAGTGGGATCATCTTTAGCTAAAGGTAAGTGCTTTGCATTTACTTAGTAATGATAGGTGGTAGTAAATGCACATACTTGATATACATGTTTATTTTGTTGAATATCATATGTGTAATTGTGTGTATGTTGATTAAGTGAATTTACATATGGTGAATATATGCAAAGGGTGAGTGCTTAAGGTGCTTGAGGTCTATGAACCTCACAATGTCGTATTGTAATTGTAGTCACTGAATTACTTATGATTTTAATGGTGTTATTTGTATGTCCATGCTATATACAAAGGGTGGGGGTGAATAAGGTGTTATTGAAGTCATGAACTTCATAAGAATAAAATGGTGAAATTGGGATCTATGAATCCCACATGTTGATAAATAACTTAAAGGTTATCTAAGGAGATTAGTGTCATATGTGTATACTTGTATGTATGTTAACTTGGTGTTTATGCTATTAGTAGACATGTGTAATGTGTGAGTTAAGAATTGGTGCTTGAAGTCTATGAACTTTACTTTTGTCAATTGGTGTTTGAAGTCCTGAATTTCACTTATGGGTGTATGGTGGATAATTGAAGTTATTGAACTTCACATTGGGGGTAAATATGATCATATAAAGGAGTTTAAAGTCTAAGAATCTCACCCAGAAGTTAATTGAGGTCATGAAGGTGAATCAGAGTAATCGAGGTCTTTAGAACCTCATACAATGATGTGGTTGTGTTAATAGGAGGTAAACCAAACCAAAGATTATATACTTGGGGTGTATTGTATGTATTAGATGTGTTTTGGGTGATAAAACAAGTAAGAATGTCGTTTACCTGCACAAAGATGCAAATGGGTCAGACGGTGGGTTGGAAAAGACTGAAAATTTGCAAAATAATTTGGCTGATTTTGGACCAGAGTAATTTACAGCGGGCCGAGAGTAATTTACGCCGCCCCGAAGTAAGTTACACCAAAATCCTTTTGTATACGCCGCTCCATACGCCCAAAATTAAAAAAAATGTCGTTTGGGGTCGGTTGTTGCTGTAAGAGCTTGGGGGCTCATTTGGGAGGGTGTATATCATTACTAATGGTGAACTGTGGGTGTTTCCTTGTAGGTAAAGCTTCGTTTCAGATTGGATCCTCACATTTCTTTTGGCGGTTGTTGTGTTGGGGCTTACCCTCTTTAGGAGGAGTTGATAAACTTGTTTTGGATGTCATTAGATGTTAAACATGTTATTTTCAAATGTTTGGTTTACTTTCTCAACACAAAAGTTATGTCGCAGTTGAACGTTTTTAAATAACTTGGTGTTGTTTTTATCAAGGGTGTTAGTGAGACCTATTTTCCGCATGATTTGGAAAGTTAAAATCGGGTATAAAATTTAGATGTTATTGTAATTAGAGGACCAGATTCAACTAATGACGTAGTACTCTTGAGTCCATTCACAAAATTTGTGGAATGCTATTAGTAATATGTGTATGTGTATTTTTCTTTATAAGAACTTTAATTTAGTATTTATTAAATATTTATTTATATAGAGAGCAAAGGATGAAACATTTCATTTCTAGGTCAAACGCATTTGTTTGAGGAGGAACAATTAACCCTAATGACAAAGTGAAGGCCAATGGATTTGCACTAACTTTTTTGAAAATTCAGTAATTAAATCTTGTTATTTGTTTACTTGCGTCCCCAAGAGAACATCCTGCTTGTAAAGTGATATGTCATAAATTATACATATTTTACATGCATAATTATCCTCATATTCATCACAATTATAGACAAAATGATGGGAATTGATACTTAATATATTCAATTGTGTTACAACAGGGCAATTGACCTCGGTTTGCAAAAACATGAAGAAATCACTCAAAATCAATGAGAAATCAGCATCCGGAAGTCAATTGAATGAACCTGGAACCAGAAAGTCAAATCAGGAAGTTAAAAAGTCAACATGGGGCAAAATTGGCCAATGCACCGGCGTGCATTCCAATGCACGGGCGTGCAAAGGCTATTTTGCCTTCATGTACTCCCAAAAGCTTCCAGATTCCCTCACATGCAAGAAATGAGTGCTTTGCATGACCGTGCATCCCAATGCACGACCATGCATCCCAATGCACGACCATGCATTGCCCAAATCTCAGCCTATAAATAGCAAGATCATTCCAAGCATTTAGGTGTCCAAGACCAAGGGTTATGAAAGCCATAGTGCTCTGCTAGAGCCAGAACTCTCTCGATTTTGGTCCGTTTTAACTTTTCTTTGTTTATTTTATGTTTTTAGTATTGTAATACGGAATGATTCTTCTTATTCAAGTAAACAAGAAGCAACCTATACCCACTCTCCCTTGGTGTTGGATAACTCCTACACTTGATCTAAGGGTTAGTGGTATCACTTGTATGGTTATTCGTGACTAGTCTTCTTGCGTTATTTGGGTTGGTTGAACTTTAATTAATTAATGAAGTATTTTAGTATGTTATATTCTTAAAGTCTTTCTTCTAATTTATCTTAAAAAGACAAGAATATATGATCTTTAAACCAACTTAATAATCTTAAATCTTGTAAGTTACTTAAGCAAGATTTCTTGTTTTGAAAGCTTATTCGAGTTTGTACGGTCTATATACAAATCTTGGTGCTAGCAACGGCCGAGTTAGTATATATTTAATCTTATGGGTTGATTGGAGGTTTGGGTATTCCACGAGTCGTTCGAGTCCTAGGTGGACCTTGTGGTTCGTGTCGGTATTTATTTACTTCTCTTGTGTTAGCTTGTAGAGGACTTCTAGCGAGAGCCATGAGGTTTGATTTTGAGAATGAAAGTTATATTTATTTAAAATAATATTATAAGTAAAGACAACTATTCTAAAAATATAATTTATTAGGTCCGAGCATTCATAAAGTATCTTTGGAGGGAGTTGCGCATTCTGACTTTCCAAAAGAAGTTACACGACTTGACGTACGACACTTGACATGATAAATTTAGTCTGAATAATAATTCATGGGATAGCCGACGGACTTGAGACCCCGTTAGGATCCCGGGAGTTATTAGGAACAGTTGGCCGACCGTATCCACTGTTCCGTTACAAAATGCTAACTCCCCCATCGAAAGGGTTAGTATTAGTAAATTTGACCAACCTTACAAAACTATAACATTAATTAACAAGTGATAACAACCCAAGTCACACCTTGAAATAAGACGACATTCCTAATTACTTTCATTTTCCTTTTTCTTTCTTTAAAACAAAACCCCCATTTTTCAACTTGTTATCCTAGTCAGACAATAGCAAGGATTGAGTAAGGAATCCATATCCATAGTTGTCACACCCCGCCCCAGGCACCCCTGGACGCGTGCGACCTCGATTGGTATCACCTTTGATTTAAGAGTTTTTATAAATATAGTGGAAGTCTTTTTTAAAAGGATCTGTTTAACATTCTATCAACCTCAAGGGTTATATTTGTAAACATCAAGACTCAGTTGAAAACAAAAAAGTATTGTATTTATTTTATAAACATAGGGATTTAAACACCCTTTTTATTTTGATTACAAAACAAAGTTTGAAATCAAATATATCTCTTGTCTCTTATGAACAAGTTTAAGCCACCGGAAATAGTACTATCCAGGGTTGATCAATCCCCCGGTCCTATCTCCTTTTCTTTTTTTTAGGATTTCCTTTATACTAGGCCTGAGAATCCTATGTATAAATTATCCTTTTCACCTTTGTAGGGTCAGATCTTATGTCTGCCCGAATCCTCATTTTCATCATATTTTATTCGTTACCTGAAAACATTTTGAAAATAAAACTTCAGCGCGAACGCCGGTGAATACAATTATCTTGACATTAAAATCATTTGGCGCAAACAAGCATTAGTTCATAATCACAACTTTATGTTCAATCCACATATTCAACATGCCCGTCCTGTTCAATCGCACCACAGTATACACTGGCTTCATGTATTATAACAAGGGACATGTTTACCTCCGGCGTTGTTATAAGACAAGCATCGGCCGCAATCCGGGAGTTTCACCCGAGACCCGTGCATCCCTTGCAAGTTTTACGCATACCTATGGCTTGAATGCTTTGTTCGTAGAAGAACGTTGAGCATTATTCCCTTAACCTTATTTCGCCATTTTCGTAAAAGTAAATGTTTGACAAAAGTTTTGAAAGAGGTAAAGTATTCACCTTAGTTTATAGGAATGAGCCTCTAAGATTATAAAGCTAGCCTTCTAACTTGATCTTTCTAGCGTATCAACACTTCTTCAAGAGTTTCTTCTTAAACCGGACACTACAACAAGCGTGAATCGAACCAGGATCGTCGGGAGTCGCCTAGGGATGCTCTAGAAAAAGCTTTGAGAAGAAAGGAATGAGTTTGGGATGAGAAAACAACTAAATTCGATCAGCTATTTATAGGGCAATTCCTGAGACCGTGACGGACCGTTACGGATGGTGACGGTCCGTCACCAGTTTAGGGTTTGCGAGTCATCAGACACGTGTCGCCCTATAGTCAGTTTGCGAGGTGACGGACCATTACATGGCATGACGGTCCATTACGGAGTGATACGTGGCGCACCTGGGTGAACTTGGGGTTGTGACGGACCGTTACCAGTCGTGATGGTCAGTTATAGGGTTTCCACATGTCACACCCCGACCGATGGCGGAATCATCGAGGCAGACAATAGAATGATTGTTCAAAAGCACATGATAGCTAAAAGGTTGCATAATTCATTAATTAAATTTAAAGACAACAAGATCCAAATACGATACATTCCAAATAACCTAGTCTAGTTCAAAACATTGATTTATTTAACTAGGTCCATAGTTCTTAAGTGGAGAAATCTTCGGCAAGTAGTCACGTATCCAAACCTGAAACATTATTTAAATCAAGTGTCAACTAAAAAGTTGGTGAGTACATAGGTTTAGTAATTCCGGTAAATAGTAGTTGTAAATCGTTTTGCAACTCATTGTTTATCTTGTTAAACATAGTATATATGATGTATCATTTATTTAATCACAATTCAAACCGAGTTTGACGCGCTTGAACAGAGCACAACAGCTAAGTCTGGTATGTTTGAATATAGTTACCCACTATATTCGATATGTTTGAATATAACACGCGGTTATATCCGAGTATGCAGTAATAAACACCCTAACCGGGTGGGCTGGTCAGGCACAATAGATCTATCAATATTACAGTTGGTTGTCTTGTGTTTAAATGTATGTACATCCAAAGAATAAGCATATAGTCTCATGTATAACACGTACAAACAATGTGAGTAGCATGTATAATGTTTCACCCCAAAACGTATAAAAATGTAAAATAGGGGCTATGTAACTCACCTTGCAAGCGGGTATTTTTCCACGCGTGTAGGTGATAAAGATGTTGAAGTCTAAGCACGTTGAAACCCTATGTAGATAAATGGGTATTATTGTATGTTTACATGTGCGTATTAGTATTTAATTGTGTATAGGTTTATAATAGTATTTCTCAGTGTTATTTGCATAAAAGTTGGTCCAGATTTACTTGAAATTACTGATTTGATCGAAACTGTTTTATAGTTGTGACATGTATCGAAACTGTGTTCAATCGAAACTACTTGTTTCGATTGACCATTTATAAGTGATACACAGGCTGTCGAAACTACCATCTATCGAAACTACTAGTTTCTATTGATCATTTATAAGTGATACACAGGCTGTCGAAACTACCATCTATCGAAACTACTAGTTTCGATTGATCATTTATAAGTGATACACAGGCTTTCGAAACTACCATCTATCGAAACTACTAGTTTCGATTGATCATTTATAAGTGATACACAGGCTGTCGAAACTACCATCTATCGAAACTACTAGTTTCGATTGATCATTTATAAGTGATACACAGGCTGTCGAAACTACCATCTATCGAAACTACTAGTTTCGATTGACCATTTACTCAATCGGAACTAAGTAGTTTCGATGGCCCAGACTTTAGAAAAATAAAACAGTAATTTTTCAGAACAATAGTTTGTCCGGAAATCGATGGTTTGGAGTCGTGACTTCGATTGGTTCAGCTTGTCTTATGATAACAGAAGGTAAAGAAACGAAGTTGAGGATTCTTACGTGGTCGCAAAGGGGCTGGACGGCAGAGTCTTAAATCCGAGAATGTCCAGAATGAGAATCGAGCTTCTGGGTGGGATTAGCCTCTACAACCTTGGTCACAGCTTCACACAGAGATGGCGATTGTAATGGTGCCTTCAATTTGGAGTGAGATTGGGTGGAAGAGGGGTCGCGAGCTCGAGCAGGTCCGACTATGGCTATTTATAGTCGAGTTCATTTCTTATGACAAAGCGTGCAATTGGGCATGTCCCGACACTTGTCTGGACGAGACGAAGCTAACGAGCTAGTAAATACGTGTGGAGGTTGACTGTCGGGCTCGAATTCGAGGCGTGGGTTCTCGGCCACCAACAAGATCAGACGATTCGTATGTTGGGGAGACCAATTGGTCGGGGCCTTTTGTTCGCATGGGGAGGACGAGTTCAGGGATGCCTGTAGCGGCTGTCGAGGTGCAGGGGACAGCCCTGTCGGGGTGTTCGCCGGAAACTATCTCGGACCGCCGGACAATGTAGGGGACGACCGGAAACGCGAATTGGGGTTTGGCAGATTTGGTCCTTATAGTTTGGTTTTGATTTAATTCGGCCCCCGAGATAATTACGGATGAGTCCTTGTAGTTTTATTTGTACAGAAATAGTCCCTCAACTGATTTTAGCTTAAAACCTTTTAGTTTGAAAAGTTTCAAAATAACCCCTTATCTTTTATAAAAATAATTAATTTAATTTCTTTTAATTTTTAAATATATTTTATAAACTTTAATTATTATTATTGTTATAAACAATAAAAGTTAGTTATCTTATTTTAAATAGGTTATTTTATTAAATATGGAACTTTTAAATTTAGATTTTTATATAAAAATTTTATATAAGTTTTAAAACTTATAAAATTTTAATTAATTTAAATCCGTAAAATGAAAGTACCCATTTATATAAAACTAAATAAAACACTCGCATTTTATTTAATTTGAGAATGATTACACGATAATTATATTACAAGTGCGCGAATGAAAAATCCGATATGTCACACCACACGTCAGAATTAGTTCATTAGTCACCGGACACGTGGCGCGGCATCTGGGTTCGCGTGCCCAGCCCGTAACAGACCGTTACCGTCCGTGACGGTCCGTTACCGTTTGATTTTGATGTTTTCTACATTTTGAACCTTGATCTTGGGTATATTTACACTTATAGTCCTTGTGGTTTGTACCTTTGTCAAATTTAGGACATTTTCGTGGCAGGTGTTACATCCTTCCCAACTTGTTTTAATCTCGTCCTCGAGATCATTCGAATAAGTGAGGATATGGCTTTTTCATTTCAGAATCCAGTTCCCACGTGTACTCAGGTCCACGTCTGGAGTTCCATTTTACTTTCACAATCATCAGTTTCTTTCTTTTCAATCTCTTTTCCTTCCTGTCCTCGATTTGCAAAGGTTGTTCCACAAATCTTAATTTTTCATCTACCTCTATGTAACATCCCGAAATCCGTAAGCGAATGGTTCAGGTTGGTGGACTAACCGAATCTTTATTAAATGTCCCGGTTAGCATGGATTGCCACGTAAAACTTAATGCAACAATGGTAAAATGACCGGGTAACTGTTTAATGTTTAGTTTGGGATTATAAATGTACGAGATGGTTTTAGAGGGACCCGGTCAGAACTATAAGGGGTTTAAATACCACCTAAGCTACAAACCCTAGCCATTCAGCTAGGGAGAGTGCTCGACGACAGCAATGGAGACGCACGAGAGAGAGAGAGCGGCCAAACAAGGTGGCCTTGCGGCTGCGCTATGGCGGCGGCGAGCAGTGAAAGAGCTTTACACATAAGGTAAAATTAAACATATCAGTTTCTTTTAGTTTTGTATCCGATAAGCAAGAGTGCCCGACTAGGGTTCCGGCTATGGGTATGGTAAGTGATGGGAGAGACAGACGGAGGAGCCGTGGACGCCGTACAAGTGGTGGAGGTGATCCGAGAAGAGGCTAAGAGATGGTGGCGCTCGACGATGCTCATGGCAGCCGTGGAGGCAGTGATGTGGTGGCACACCACAGCGGAGGACGGGCGAAGCATGACGGGACACGGTGGTTCGGTGTGATGGTCACGGCTTAGGGAGAAAAGTACCCGGTGGTAAGGTGGAGTCGACGGGGTGGTACCATGGTGGTGCATGGCCGATTTGAGTTGTGGCTAGACGAGGAATACAAGGGTGATGAGCGAGGTGGACGGTGAAACCCATCGTGGCGCTTGGTAGTGATACACGGTGGTGGTGGTTCACGGTGGTTAACAGGGAGGAGAATGGAATCGGGGGACACCCGATTAGGGTTCGTGAGCATAGGGTTTGCATGCATGCATGCGTGGGACCCGGTACATGGATACGAGTTCTAAACCGGCCATGAACAGTACGGTACGAAGGTGACATGAGATTAGGGTTTCATGGAGTTGGATTGACAAACAGATGGAACTCGGGATTTTATTATATTGCTATACGTTATCCAACGTATGTCTTGAGCGTATCCAGATCGTGTGCTTATACGTTTGAAAAGTTCGGGGTTTGAGCGAGTACGAGCGGTGAAGGGATAGGATTTTGACTCGGTATAACCGGTGAGTTTCTAATCCCCTTTTTTAAATGTTTTAAACGTTTTGGGGCTATCGTACATACTTTTGGGGCTATCGTACATACTTTTGAGACATGTTTTATTACATTAATTATATACCGAGCTTGGGGTCTAACCCGATGAGTTTATGAAGTTAAAAGGTTAAATGTGGGGCTAAGGGACTGTGTGTATCCATAGGATGTGCGGGTTACATGTGGGTATATGGTCGTGGGTCGTATAGTGACCTAATAGGGGTGAGTCGGGATTGTATTTATAGGTCGTACGGGCATGACTAGGAGGTGTCACAGGGTGTGCATGTACGTAGTATGTGCTTAGATAACGAGACATAGTAACTGTATTGTGTTGCTATAGTAGTAGTGTATTGTGTTTTGTGTTAGTCAGGTTCGGTCGGTATATAAGCTAAACGTTTAGGAATATGTGTAGGTTACCTTGTCCTAGTGCTATGTGTGAAGTGCAGGTGTAGTTAATGAATCATGTATATAGTGTATAATGTTATGTGATTATACATGTATTGTGTGCATTGTGTCGTTGTCCTTATGACACGGGGGTATTGTGTTTGCGTTGTTGTCATTATGACACGGCAGAAAAGATTATGAAGGATGAAGTCCTTCGGGAGGTCACCAATGGTGACGATGTCCAACAGGACAACGATGCGGGGTGTGTCGAACGCCCTGACGAGGGTGCAGTGAAGAGGTATGTATTCGTGTGCTTACATATTTGTGTTAAATTGCATACAAGCATTGAGTTATATTATTTGTGCATGAGATAGTATTATTGTGGTGAGTCGAGTTAGATTGACCGTTGTATCAGGATTGTGATGTGGTGCTTACAACTGTTGTGTTAGTTGATTTGTAAGAGTCTTGGTCAAGGCTGAGTAAGTTGATGTCTAGGGATTTGTTGTGTTAACCAAGTGTCGAGTTATTACATATACTTGATTATGACTTATTAGTGTAGTAGGTTCAACTTATGTCGATGAGACTGCGGGATTATTATTATTATGGGATGAGTCATGGGTAATGAGTTATTATGGGGTATCGGGTGATAACAAGTATTATCTAATGGTTAATGAATTGTGGATCTAATTTATAAGCACCGTGGGTCCTGAGTGAAGTTTAAATAAATTTTGAGACGAGTTAGCTTTTAATTAAACTAAACTATGAGAACTCACTCAGCGTAGCTGACTTTGTGTGTACGTTAGATTGTTTTGTAGGTAAGCGTTGCGTTGACGTATCTTGGCTTGAGAGCGGTGCTACTCGGACTGATGTGTAAGCATTCGTGAGGTAACTTAATGACATTAAATAGCAATTAATGTTTAAGAAACACTTCCGCTGTAGTTTAATATATCTAAAATGGGTATTTTCAAGGGAATAACCCGTTATGAGACCCAACTGTAGGGTGCCCGGTTTGGGGCCTTACAAGTTGGTATCAGAGCCGTGGTTTAAGAGAAAACTGGGGTTTTCAAACAAATAAAATGCCTTCACTTAAACTGAAAATGGGACAAGGGTGAAACAATTGCCACCACGAGTAACCGTGAGCCAAAAGGTACGTCTTTTGAGTTAAACATTTATTATTATTGTTAGAGTATTAATTGTGTAGTGTAACACTACGTGGAGTTGTGCGGTATGATTAAGTGAGACCATGATGTGAGTCGAGTAATGTGGAGTAGCATTAATTGTAACGATGTGAGATAGTTTGGTGTGTCGATATTATTTAATAATTTGTGTGTAACCTTGGATGGTGTGAAATTGTGATAAAGATAATGACTTTCTAGATTATTATGTGGTGCTATGTGGGTTGGGTGGGATGCATGTGCATCCGGGGTGTATGAAAGATAGAAATCTAGTGTGAATATGATGGGGAAGGTTTAGAATCCGAGCAGTAATGTGGACCACCAAATATCATTTGATCATCGTGATTTGGCAGTCTATGATTACTCTCATATTCTGAATTTGGCATCCATAGTAATCACTCCAACATTCTATCTTGTGCATGTACTGATAGCCTTGACGATTCGGACTAGATGGGTTAGGCGAGGGACCCTTATCAGGAGGTTGACAGAGCGACAGGCTAGACGTTTGGCTGCCGTTTGCATGGTTATCTTTGGAGGGAGACGAGTCTTAGCACCTGTTCTATTGACGGTGGTTCCACCGGTGGCTGAGAACGAGCAGGAGCTACCAGCACAAGAGGTGATCTTGGTGCTTCCGGCGCCAAATGCCCCTAATACTGCTAGGGAAACTATGAGGGGCAGGCTCAGTAGTTCCTTTTACAGGAGAGGAAGAAAGGCATTTGCAGTCAGGAGTCAGCCCTCGAGACACTACACAGAATCAGGAAATGGATGGTTGGAGGAATCCGATGACGAGGAGCAAGTGGGGGATAACTTCAACTTGTTCAATGACTAGAACGGTGGTGGTTACCACGAGAGGACTAGAGAATTTTGAGTAATGGCTGTCAGGCACTTTTGTGATGAAATATTTGTTCTTGGTTTTTCAATTGCTTAATTTTAACCTTGACAGTGAACCTTACCACGGGATGGTTTAAAACGTAGTTAATGATAGTTGCATGTGTGATAGCTTGCTATTGATGGTTCAATGTTAGTCAAGTGTGATTATGTGATTACCTTTTGAACAACGTGAGTTCATACTAAACGTAATCTTTGATGTGATGCTATGACTTGGTTGATTAGACTATATGAATAGACCAGTGTAGACCTGAGTTTTGATTAATTATGTGTGTCTACGGTCTTAAGCTAGTGTTACCTATGTGTTATGCTTAGGTGATGTATGAAGTGTAAGGGGGTGTGTTTAGCCTTACTATGATATTAAATGTCCTTATATCATAAGGCATAGATCTTCGCGAGGTAAATGTTTTGGTGCTTAAGGACATGAAAGTGTTTTGTGAATAAACTTGTATGTCGTTAATTGAGTTGCTTATGAGTATGAGTTATTTGTGTCACGTACTTAATAATAGTGGCGGGAGATCAAGCGTAAGTTTGATATTGTGTCTGGCATTAGTCAGGTGGGAGATAAAGTGTAAGCTTGATATGGTATCGACTTTTGTCAACAGATTATTGTGTCTGACGGTCGTCAGGCGGGTGATCATATTTGATGGTGCCTTTGGGCCAAAAAACATGATATACTTGTGTGTCTATAAATGACAAGGTCATATTGTATGCCCGTAGATTTACCCAGATCTAGCTAGTTGTGTATGTGCACTTTGTGCGAGTTAGAAGGTTGAGTTACTAGTACTTGTGTAGAACAATGTGTGTTCTGTAGTTATGTGTGTCGGTGTGTGTCCTTGTAGTACATGCTTAGTAGTGCATAGGACGGATGGTTAGTGTGCTCAAGTATGGTATTTCTATCTTGACGATTCTCTCGACGCTGATACGTCTAGGTGATGCAAGGAGTTTTGACGTCTTTCTAGGCGACCAATGAGGTGCTCTTAAGAGATGCCTATGTTCATATCTCGGGAATTCAGAGCACGAAGCCAATGGGCGGGGCTATAAGAGTAGACGATGAAAGCGTTTACGTGGACGTTTGACCAGAATGCTTATTATAAGATCGAGGTGATGACGCTGAAGACTTCAGCACGAAGTTAACAAGATGACGAAGGACCTTCATGGAACACGTTCTATATGAAGAATTCAGTCGAGATGAGACACCAGAAGATTAGGGATGTTTTTCCCTAGGCGAGACGACGAATAACTGAGGCTTGTGAGCAGACCGACTCCATGTTCGTACATGATAAATGAGATGCGGTCGGGGATCGCATGGTAATGGTAGATCAACATAGAGAAAGGTGAAACTCAGGAGGGGCACGTGCAAGATTGCACGTAAGTGACTAGGAAGGATAGGCCTACGCTGGTAAATCCAAGACCAGCTGAATATGAGCTCCTGTGGAGCATTTAAGGAAAGCAAGCGCTTAGGTGCTTGAAACAGACACGATAAAGGCATATGAGCCTTGAGAAACATCGAGAGCTATTGAAGATGGCCCTAGTGTTAGGTGTATGTGCAAGTCTAAGGGGTGTATTGAACGCGTGATAACGAAGTAAAGAGATACTATGATAAAGAAATCTAGTGGAGACCAGGGTAGCTTTGCACGAGCTCCTGAAGATCATCGGAGAAAGACATTAGGGATGCCCTTATGGGTAGGCAATGGGCTAGAGTTGGAGAAATCATCGTTAGATGGCCGTCGGAATGATGAAACCCTTAGGATTATGCTGGAGACAAAGGGCAATTGTGCCCGTAACTCAGGATGAAATGTGGCAAGGGAGCGGGTAACTAGCTATGCTATACTACGCGGTACCAGAGGTGATATAAGCAATGTTATTAAAAGCAATAAGGGCGAAAAGTTAATGTCAAGGGCAACGAAAGTGAAGCCTTAATGAAGGAAATTAGTAATCAAGGCAAGCACGAAAGGAAACTTCTAGCAAGCGCCAGTATAGAGAGGTGGAAACGCAGCCGTTAGATTAATGATTGGAAAGAGGAGATAGGAGGGAATGTGTGGGTGAAACCTACAAGTCCCAAAGTTGAAAGCGGACACAGGGATAAGACTTATATGAACACCAAAATGGTGATTGTGTTGAAAGGTGATGGTTACCGCGACACTTGCTAAGCTGAGTGCATGGCATGAGGAAGAGGTTTTGATGATCAGGTGCAACAAAAGGACAAGTTGTGTTGGTATATACCGACACATGATTCGAGGACGAATCCTCTTTTAAGGAGGGTAGACTTGTAACATCCCGAAATCCGTAAGCGACTGGTTTAGGTTGGTGGACTAACCGAATCTTTATAAAATGTCCCGGTTAGCGGGGATTGCCATGTAAAACTTAATGCAACAATGGTAAAAGGACCAGGTAACCGTTTAATGTTTAGTTTGGGATTATAAATGTACGAGATGGTTTTAGAGGGACGCAGGGGAGAGAGAGCGCTCGACGGCAGCAAAGGAGACGCAGGGGAGAGAGAGCGGCCAAGCAAGGTGGCCTTGCCGCAACGCTACAGTGGCGGCGAGCAGGGTAAGAGCTTCACACGTAAGGTAAACACTAAACCTATCCGTTTCTTTTAGTTTTGTATCCGATAAGCAAGTGTGCCCAACTAGGGTTCCGGCTATGGGTTTGGTAAGCGATGGGAGAGATGGACGGAGGAGCCGTGGACGTCGTACAAGTGTTGGAGGTGATCCGAGAAGAGGCTAAGAGATGGTGGCGCTTGACGATGCTCATGGCAGCCGTGGCGGCAGCGATGTGGTGGTACACCATAGCGGAGGACGGGCGAAGCATGACGGGACACGGTGGTTCGGTGTGGTGGTCACGACTTAGGGAGAAAAGTACCCGGTGGTAAGGTGGAGTCGAAGGGGTGGTAGCATGGTGGTGCATGGCCGAATTGAGTTGTGGCTAGACGAGGAAGACAAGGGTGATGAGCGAGGTGGACGGTGAAACCCGTGGTGGTGCTTGGTAGTGATACACGGTGGTGGTGGTTCATGGTGGTTAACAGGGAGGAGAATGGAATCGGGTGACACCTGATTAGGGTTCGTGAGCATAGGGTTTGTATGCATGCATGCATGGGACCCGGTACGTGGATACAAGTTCTAAACGGGCCACGAACGGTTCGGTATGAAGGTGACATGAGATTAGGGCTTCATGGAGTTGGATTGACAAGCAGATGGAACTCGGGATTTTATTATATTGCTATACGTTATCCATCATATCTCTTGAGTGTATCCTGATCGTGTGCTTATACGTTTGACAGGTTCGGGGTTTGAGCGAGTACGCGCGGAGAAGAGCTAGGATTTTGACTCGGTATAACCGGTGAGTTTCTAATCCCCTCTTTTAAATGTTTTAAACGTTTTGGGGCTATCGTACATACTTTTGAGACATGTTTTATTACATTAAATGTATACCGAGCTTTGGGGTCTAACCCGATGAGTTTATGAAGTTAAAAAGTTAAATGTGGGGCTAAGGGACGGTGTGTGTCCATAGGATGTGCGGGTTACAGGTGGGTATATGGTCGTGGGTCATATAGTGACCTAATAGGGGTGAGTCGGGATTGTATTTACAGGTCGTACGGGCATGACTAGGAGGTGTCACAGGGTGTGCATGTTCATAGTATGTGCTTAGATAACGAGACATAGTAAGCGTACATGACTTTGTTTGTACGTTAGATTGTTTTGTAGGTAAGCGTTGCGTTGACGTATCTTGGCTTGGGAGCGGTGCTAGTCGGACTAGTGTGTAAGCACTCGTGAGGTAACTAAATGACATTACATAACAATTAATGTTTTAGAAAGACTTCTGTTGTAGTTTAATATATCTAAAATGAGTATTTTCAAGGGAATAACCCGTTATGAGACCCAACTGTAGGGTGCCCGGTTTAGGGCCTTACACTCTACATCTTGTAGAGGCATTACGAGAGATTTATCTACCAAACACTATCGTAGATTTGACACCTGGAATAAATCGTGTTCCCCATTCATTTCTTCTGGTAATTCGATTTGATAGGCCACAGACCCAACTCTTTTCAAGATTTTGAATGGTCCTACAAATCTAGGACTTAATTTTCCTTTCTTTCCAAATCTTACAACGTCTTTCCATGGTGAAACTTTCAACAGAACGTTATCACCGATGTTGAATTCTAACGGCTTTCGTCTCTTATCAGCATAACTCTTTTGACGATCACGAGTCACTTTCAATCTATCTTTTATTTTAATAACTTTCTCAGTCGTTTCCAGGACTATTTCAGGTCCGTATAACTGATTTTCTCCTAATTCGGACCAACAGACCGGAGTTCGACATTTACGACCGTATAAGGCTTCAAAAGGAGCGGCATGTATACTCGTATGATAGCTATTATTGTAGGAGAATTCCATTAGAGGTAAGTGGTGCTCCCAGCTTCCTCCAAGATCAATAACACAAGACCTTAACATGTCTTCAAGAGTTTGAATGGTTCTTTCACTCTGCCCATCCGTTTGAGGATGGTAGGCAGTGCTAAGATTCATTTTTGTACCTTGAGCCTTTTGAAAACTTTTCCATAATCGAGAAGTAAATCTACTATCTCTATCTGACACGATAGATAGTGGCACACTATGTAATGATACAATTTCGTTAACGTATAACTGTGCCAACTTATCCATGCTGAATGTTTCTTTCATGGGAAGAAAATGAGCAAATTTAGTAAGTCTGTCAACAATAACCCAGATTGTATCATTTCCACGACTGGTTCGGGGAAGTTTAGTAATGAAATCCATGGTTATCATTTCCCATTTCTATACAGGAATTTCAAGTTGCTGTATTAAGCCAGAAGGCTTTTGGTGTTCAGCTTTTAATTGGGAACACGTTAAACACTTTGCAACATAGATAGCGATATGCTTCTTCATTCCTATCCACCAATAATTAGCTTTTAGGTTTTTATACATTTTATTGCTTCCAGGATGCATGGTGTACTTGGATTTGTGGGCTTCTTCAAAAATTTCTTCACGTACGTTTCTATAGATAGGAACCCAAATTATTTTATTCATTCTAAGAATTCCATCATTACCCTTGACCAATTGGTCGACCATTCCTCCCAATCCTTCCTTCTCAAGGTTGGGTTCTTGCAAAGCAAGTTTCCGAGATTCCTTAATACGAGTGATAAGATCGATTTGGAGATCGAGTCTTAAAGCACGAACTCGTTTAGGTTTCTCATGTTCTTTTCTACTTAAGGCGTCAGCTACAACATTAGTTTTTCCTTCATGATAACAGATTTCGCAATCGTAATCATTTAGGACTTCCATCCAACGTCTTTTCCTCATATTCAGTTCTTTCTGACTGAATATATACTTTAGGCTTTTATGATTATAATCATTAGTGAATACAATGAATTTGACTCCATATAGATAGTGCCTCCATAATTTCAATGTGAAGATTATGGCGCCTAATTCTAAATCATGAGTCGTATAATTCTTTTCATGAGTTTTTAACTGTCGAGAAGCATAAGCAATAACTTTGCTTCCTTGCATTAACACACAACCAAAGCCGGTGTGTGAAGCATCACAGTATACTGAAAAAGCCTTCGTTTCCATCTGGCAAAGCCAGTATGGGTGCTTGTGTCAGCTTCTGTTTTAGAGTTTTAAATGCTTCTGATTGCTTAGGTCTCCATTTATATTTAACTGACTTACGAGTCAAAGAAGTTAATGGAACAGCAATTCGAGAAAAAAATTGGATAAATCTTCGATAGTAACCGGCCAAACCGAGAAAACTACGGACTTCTGTTGGAGACTTCGGGATTTCCCATTTAGATATAGCCTCAATTTTAACCGGGTCAACTTGGATGCCATTAGCGTTAATGATATGTCCAAGGAATTGAACTTCTGATAACCAGAACTCGCATTTTGAGAATTTAGCATAAAGCTTTTCGTTTCTTAAGAGTTCAAGCAAGATTTTCAAATGATTAGCATGATCTTCCTTACTCTTGGAGTAGATAAGGATATCGTCAATAAACACGATAATGAATTTGTCCAAGTAAGGTTTGCAAACTCTATTCATCATATCCTTGAAAGCTGCTCGTGCATTAGTAAGTCCAAAACATTACCGTGAACTCATAATGACCATACCGAGTTCTGAAGGCAGTTTTGGGAATATCTTCTTCCTAGACTTTCAATTGATGATAGCCAGAACGAAGATCGATTTTTGAAAAGCATCGAGCTCCCTGGAGTTGATCAAAGAGATCATCGATTCTGGGGAGTGGATAACGGTTCTTAATCGTGACTTTATTCAGTTCACGATAGTCGATACACATGCGCATCAAACCGTCTTTCTTTTTAATGAACAAGACCGGAGCTCCCCAAGGCGATGAGCTTGGTCTTATGAATCCTTTTTCGAGCAATTCATCCAACTGTTTCTTTAATGCTGCCATCTCCGTTGGAGCTAATCTGTACGGGGCTTTGGCAATTGGTGCCGTACCGGATACTAGATTATTTCTGAATTCCACTTCTCTTTCAGGTGGAATTTCAGGCAGTTCATTGGGAAAAACATCAAGAAATTCAGCTACAACCGGCACATCTTTGATCTTCTTTCTAGTGTCGGTGGTTACAGATACGAGGTATGCTAAGCATACTTTTCGTAAATACTTTGTCGCTTTTAACATGGAAATTATTCCAACAGAGTTGGATAATTTATCGCCATGTATAGTCAATATATTTCCCTTTGAACGAAGTTCTATAACTTTCTTATCACATAGGATACGGGCTTGGTTAGAGGCTAACCAATCCATTCCTAGAACAATGTCAAAACCTATCAAAGTCATTGGCAACAGTTGTGCAGGAATAACATGTCCTGATAGTGTGCTATTACAATCGTTTAGGATTTCAGAGATTTGGACTAGGTCCCCATTGGTAGTTTCTACCACGTATTTCTTGTCTAATTTAGCTAGAGTTTTATTTAACAGTCTACAGAATCTATGATCTATAAAACTTTGGTTTGCACCAGAGTCAAACAAAACTCGAGCGTAAATATCATTGATAAGAAATGTACCCGTAATGAGATCGGGCATACCCGCTGCTTCATGAGTATTGAGAACGAATGCTCGTGCATTCTTCTTTAACCTATCAGCAGGCTTTGGATCTGTCCCATCAGGTTTCTTTAGCTTGTGACAATTGATTTTAATGTGGCCGGCTTCACCACACTCAAAGCAAGTGATCGACTTCTTTTTATAACAATTTTCCATTTTATGTCCAGACATCTTGCAGAAACTGCAATATGGTCCAGATCGACATTGTCCTAAATGCCTCTTCTTGCACTTTGGACATTCAGGAATGGAAGAATTGTTATTTCGGGGAATAAAGGTTGATTTCTTGGATCCGCTTGGGCCTTGTCCAGCTACTTCCTTCTTCTTGGTTCCTGATTAGACTGCTGGTTAATGATGCTCCCAAATCCATAGCGTCATCAAGATTTTCACAATTTGCGACTTTGACCATGTCGCGAATTTCTCCAATCAAACCCCAAATTTAACGCTTTATCAGGTTTGATTCAGGGGTAGCAAGATGTGGAACTATTCTAGCATATTCAAGGAGTTTAGTGGAATACTTCTGATGATTTGTTCCTATCATCTTAAGACTCAAGAATTTTCCTTCTATCTGTTCCCTCTCATCCTGGGGAACGTACTTCTTTTCTACTCGAGTTTTGAAAGTACTCCAGCATATTGCATAGGTTGCTTCTCTTCCTTTGGCAGCAACAATATTGTTCCACCATTCTAATCCTTGGTCTTTGAATAAGTTCGAGGCATAAAGAACTTTGTCTTTTTCAGCACATTTGCTGATAGACAACACAAATTCAGTCTTTTCTATCCACCACAATGTGGCAATTCCTCCATCTCTCCCAGAGAAGTAATATGCTTGTAGTCCTAAAACATCTTCTAAGTACAGCCAACTACTTTCCTCTTCTTCTCTATATGATCATAGTTATTACCCATACTCTCATCTTCAAAAGAGTTATGGTAATATTCTTCTTTCCTAGTCTTCTCGGTCTTATGGGTTGCGGAACCTTAAGGTTTCAGAGTAATAGGTTTAGATTGAGTAATTATACGGGTAGATTGAGAATGGATAAATTTTAGATTTGATGCCTAAGTAGAGAGTTTATCAGCTTGCCTCTTCTCTATTTCAGTAAATATCATCGGAAGGGAATCCTTGATTCCATCTGCAATCATATTTTGGAGTTCTTTTCGGGATTCAGTAGCAGTATTTTCAACTGCCGTCTGTTTCTTCTTTCCCCTGGTGTTATGTGAAGGTCCGGTATTTTTTGACATACTAATAAAGAAATGAGATTGGAATCAAAACAAAACCTTTTTATTGATAAGAATATATTACAGAAGATGATACATATAGAAATTATTGTTCGTAGAAATTTCTAAAATTCTTTTCTTCAAGAGCTTGTATTAGCAAAGCATTTCGTGTTTCAACTTCAGCTTTCTCTCGTTCCAATTCAGCTATTATGTTCAGCAACATTTGTTCCCTTTCACTTCCCGATGCATTCTCATTTATATGAGGAGCAGGGATGGGAATCGTCTCATAGTATGGAACGTAAGGTATATTAGAGTCAGCACATTCTTCTTTTTCAGGATTATTCTCATAAGATATATCGGCATATCACTCATGAAAATTTTGAGAATATAATGGGGTGATATTATAACTTCCAGTGGTAGGAGCAAAATGAAAAATTATAGAAGGATTATAGGGAACACTAGGATTTCCTATTTCTCCGAGGCTTCTAAAAGTTGAACTTTCAGTTTCCTCATTATTTTCTATAGTTGTTTCATTGGTTTTTCATTCATGATAACTAGCTGGAGCAAATTTACGAATAAAGCTAGGACCTTTGCCTTTTCTGACCATTCTGTAAAATAAACAAAACGCTATTTTACTATTATAGAAATATATTACAAAATGCAACAAAAACGATTCTAATCTTTCATAAGTTCTTTTCCAAGAGTCATCAAGTCTTCTCCATATTCATACACTTGTTGCCCATAAAATTTGATTCTTGCTTTGTCCATTATCTTCTTTCTTGTTACTTCGTCCGTTTGGCGCAACGAACGGTCTAAACATTCGATAGGAGAAGAGGGCATACTTTCCGCATAACCAAATTTAGGTAGGGGCTTACGGAGTCCCATCATAATATAATTATAAGCATTTTGGTATTCTGGAGGAGCTTGAAAATACTCTTTGAAAGAGCCATCATATGGAGGTTCAGGAAACATATAAGGATCATATAAAACAGGAGTTTCAGAATTATAAGATTGATAGTCGAAACTATTTGAAACGGGATTATTGAACGGATAATCTTCAAGGTTTTCCAAAGTAGGTTCATATTGATGGGATTCCTTAGATGGTTCCTCTTATGTTGAATTATTCTGCTGGATATAACTTAATTCAGCTTCATTGTTTTCTTGCAGTTGTTGGATATTCGTATTCCAGTTGCTGAAGTTAGAACCAACCTCCATCCATTGACTAGAAGAGTTATAAGATTAAGGGTGGTATTCGGGAGAGTTGTTATTAGGGAGAATGGCAAATGGATCATCGTTATAGTAGGGCGAAGAGATAGTTCGAGATCCTAAGGGATGATACTCAGGTGACTCTTGTTTAATTGGACGATTGGGGTCATAATAAACAGGTACAGAATTATCTCCAGACATCTGCAATCTTAAAATATTAGTACTTATCTTATCTTGGTCAAGACTTAGATACTAAGGCCAGTATCCTTATCTTAACTAAAGTTCTACAAGGATGGTTATCTTTCCAGAGTAGTACCTCCAACAGAGATGTTCCCAGGTAAAAGTGACGGGTCTAGGAGAGATTTATACACCGCTCTTTCCGTAGACAGAGCATTTCATTTGTCAGATAACTACATACCGGTCAGAAGGTTACCTTGTTTTTCTTATCTTAAAAGCATTAATGGTTGAAGCCAAGATACTATATCCAAGTATCTAATTCGCTAAAACCTGTGACTCTGATACCAACCTTGTCACACCCCGCCCCAGGCAACCCCTGGACGCGTGCGACCTCGATTGGTATCACCTTTGATTTCAGAGTTTTTATAAATACAACGGAAGTCTTTTTCAAAAGGATCGGTTTAACATTCTTTCAAACTCAAGGGTTGTATTTGTAAACATCAATACTCAGTTGAAAACAAAAAGTCTTGTATTTATTTTATAAACATATTTAAATACCCTTTTATTTTGATTAGAAAATAGAGTTTGAAATCAAATACATCTCTTGTCTCTTATGGACAAATTTAAGCCACCGGAAATAGTACTATCCAGGGTAGATCAATCCCCCGGTCCTATCTCCTTTTCTTTTCTTTAGGATTTCCTTTATACGAGGCCTGAGAATCCTACGTATAAATTATCCTTTTCACTTTTCTTGGGTCAGATCTTATGTCTGCCTGAATCCCCATTTTCATCATATTTTATTCGTTACCCGAAAACATTTTGAAAATAAAACATTAGCGCGAACGCCGGTGAATACAATTATCTTGACATTAAAATCATTTGGCGCAAACAAGCATTAGTTCATAATCACAACTTTATGTTCAACCCACACATTCAGTAGGCCCGTCCTGTTTAATCGCACCACAGTATAAACTGACGTCATGTCTTATAACAAGGGACAGGTTTGCCTCCGAAGTTGTTATAAGACAAGAACCAGCCGCAATCCGGGAATTTCACCCGAGACCCATGTATCCCTTGCAAGTTTTACGCATACTTATGGCCTGAATGCTTTGTTTGTAGAAGAACGTTGAGCATTATTCCCTTAACCTTATTTCGCCATTTTCGTAAAAGTAAATGTTTGACACAAGTTTTGAAAGAAATAAAGTATTCACCTTGGTTTATAGGAATGAGCCTCTAAGATTATAAAGCTAGCCTTCTAACTTGATCTTTCTAGCGTATCAGCATTTCTTTGAGAGTTTCTTCTTAAACCGGACACTACAACGAGCAGGAATCGAACCGGGATCGTCGGTAGTCGCCTAGTGATGCTCTAGAGCAATCTTTGAGACGATAGGAATGAGTTTGGGATGAGAAAACAACTGAATTTGATCAGCTATTTATAGGGCAATTCCTGAGACCATGACGGACCGTTACGGGTGGTGACGGTCCGTCACCAGTTTAGGGTTCGCGAGTCATCAGACACGTGTCGCCCTCTGGTCAGTTTACGATGTGACGGGCCATTACAGGGCGTGACTGTCCGTTACAGAGTGATACGTCACGCACCTGGGTGAACTTGGGGCTGTGACGGACCGTTACCAGTCGTGACGGTCCGTTACAAGTCGTGACGGTCCGTTATAGGGTTTCACGCGTCAGAATTTGTTCATTAGTCACCGGAAACGTGGCGCGTCATCATGGTTCGCGTGCCCAGCCCGTAACGGACTGTTACCGTCCGTGAAGGTCCGTTACCGTTTGATTTTGATGTTTTCTACATTTTGAACCTTGATCTTGGGTATATTTACACTTACAGTACTTTTGGTTTGTACCTTTGTCAAATTTAGGACATTTTCGTGGCAGGTGTGATAATAGTTCTATACTTGGTTCTTACCCAGACTATACTACGCTGCGATAGGTACACTTACCTATTGTGTGTGTGTTTAGTTGAAGTATTTATCGTTTTAATTTATAAATTTAAAACCTGATTTTGTGTAATTCTAAATAGAACATTATTAAAGATATATATCATGTCTCTCATATTTGGCATCAAGTTTTTGGAGCCATTAACAAAAACATGTATATGTATATTTTTATATACACTAAAACACGCTATCATAAAGTTATGTCTCTAAGCATTCGGCCATCCTGTATAGAATCCCAGGGATCATGATTCAACCATCAATCAAGAATAAGAAATCAAGAACAAGAACCAAAATGAATTTTATTGATTGAACCAGACTTCCATTTACATCTTTATATACATATATATGCAGACCTAACCGATGCGATCGTTTGAAGCGTCGCATCCCTTCCCTACGTAAATACAGTTTCCAACTTCTAGACTTATACTTTTGACCCTTCTATTTAATACAATTACATAATAAACACTAACACACTTTCTAATATTTACGTATCTGACCTGTTAACTTTGTATCTGTTGGAGTTTTGGGTGAAAAATGTGTTTTTTCACTAAGTTACAAAAGTGATTTTTTGTCAACTTTGGACATAAATCAATATATGCAAACGATGTAGTTTTGCGTATTTGTTTCTGGGTTTGTGTTCTATGTTGTGAGGGCTTCGCAACGAACAAAACCACGTCCAAAACGTAGCTAAGATGAATGGGATATCGATGCTCAAAGTTGGGTGTTTAGGGTTGTGTATAGTTACGAAAATTGGAAGGAAAAGTGTGGAAACTTGTCATACATGGGTGGGGGAGGACCAATCTTGGAGTGGTATATTAGTGGGAGCCTCATAAGGAGTTTGTTTTATTTAAGGTAAACACTAGTGGGACCCTATAGGGTGCGAAGCACCTGGACTCGCACTCGCACAACGAGCGCGTGGCGTGGGCATAATGTGACGTTTTGATGGCGCACAATATTTTTGAAGGATAGTGCAAGGTCAGCTCAGGAGTGAGTCTGGTCAGCATGACCAGTTTACTCAAGAAAGCCAACTCTACTACGGAAGAATAAATCTGGTCAGCATGACCAGTTTACTCAGGAAGGCCATTCTACTCAGGAAGAGGAAATCTGGTCAACATGACCAGTGACTCCTAAGTAAACAAGTTCAGTTCCTCAGCTTCTGATACACAAAATCTTGAAACAGAAGTCAGTTACGAGTTTGAGAATTAAAACAGAATAAAATGCATTGAAGACGTTTAATGCAAATTATTTTTCGTTTTAACTCTTTTAAATTGTTTCAACTTTGTTTCCCCTATAAATACCAAGGTGCTCCTTGGTTGAAGAAACACCAGATACTTGCAACACTAGCAATACACTGAAATACTCTCTGACCTCTACTCTTTCTTTTCAAGCTGCTCTTTCAGGTTTAGAGTCCTCCCCGGCTGTACACACAGCTTCGGCTGTTATACCCTGGGAAACATTCGGGGTTCTCTTGGGAGACTCGGAATTTGTTTTAAGGGACCCGTGTTAAACACGAAGCCTCGGTCATGAAATCTGTTTTCGTTTAATGTGTTTGTATTTTTCTTTTATTTCAAGTGTAAAAGTATTGTAATTTACTGCTTTCTTTATTTCTTGTATTGTAATTGGAATACATACAAGTGCTAGTGTTTTAATTTTTGGCGAACGGTTTCTACAGTATCCAAACTTGATCGATAATTAAGGCTAACATCATGTGTCTCTAAGATCGTCTCTGCCATCGAGCGGCTTTCCCATTGTGCCATCAAATGTTTGTCCATTTGTTTAATGTACATGTTCATGCCTTGTATATATCTGTTCTTTTGTTACATGCAGTCGTATACGTAGTTTGTTAAATGCACAAATGCATGTCATAGACATAATATTTTTTGTTTGGATTTAGTATACACATATATAATACTAGCTTTAACCCTATGTGTTACACGGGGTGAAACATTAAGATTATAATGATAAATATTTTAACACCTCTTTTTTTACAAATTTGATATTGTATTGGTAAATTTTTTATTTTATTAAATGTTAAGATTTATATGGATGAGAGTAATCAAAACATCAAAAAAAATACATGAAAATACAATTCATAAGTGGTATATTTTTTACAATACATTAAATTACATGTCAAATGAAACCTTACAATGATAATTTATAAATTTGAAAATACTTCATTGTATACAACATTTGACGTGGTATCAGTAACTTTTCCATGTTTAACACCCACTAAATGCAACAAAGAATATAGTTTCTTTTCCTCAATGATTGAAAACACAAAATAGCCAAAACCAATCTAAAAAAAGGTCACAAATAGTGCGAACCTGATTGAAGCCAGTAGGGAGTCAAAGAAATCGAAGATAATCAAATTGTCAACGATTTCCTTCCATACGTTGTTTCTCAATTTTATTAGTTTTTGAAACTCTGTCAACTTTTTTGTAGAAACTTTAACCTTGATGTTGTAACAGATTTACAAATATTTAACTTGTAATTAAATTTACGTATCAAAATTAAATTAATTATTTTTAAATCTCACCTATTATACGGAAAATCTCGCTATATTTAATAATTAATCTCTCATTTAAATTAAAATAAAAAAATACAAATAAACTTTAAATTTCGCAATATATCATGTTTTAAATTTAAATTTTAAAACTCCAAAATTTAAAAATCTCACTCCTTAATATACCGTCACAATTTAAATTTAAAAATCCAAAATTAAATATGAAAAAGGTTAAAACTATTAAATTAGAATTGAAACCAAACATATTTTTTTTTTGAAAAAAAAACCTCATCATTTAAATAAAAATTAAAGTTTAAAATGTAATACACTTTTAAAAATAAATATTTATAAATTTCTTAGTTTTAATTAAAAAAACTATTAAAATTTACAAATCAAAATAAAAAATTTATTTATAAATATCAAACTTAATTAAAAAACTACAAATTAAATATTAGTAAACTTTATTCTAACACATTTTTTTTAAAATACAAAAGTAGTATTTTCAAATTTTTTATGTAAAATTAAAAAATATTGCTTTTTTAATAATAAAATTTTAAAAACTCGCTTTTTTAATAATGAAATTTATAAACTCGCTTTTTTTGTTAAATCTCCTATTTTTTTTATTCTTGATTTTTTTTTAAATATTCACTTTTGGTGATAATTTAAAAAAATTGAGTCAATGGTAATAATGGTGAATTGATTTAGTAAATGTTTATTTATATAACTTTCCAAAAAAAATTAAGCTAAATATAGAAATATTGAATAGTGGATGTAAATGTGCTTTTGGGGGAAAAATGGGTGTGAGGATGAATATTGTGTTGACAACTGACACAATATTTAGTATTTTTTTTTTATAAGAATAGGGATTTTCTATTCCATTAACATATGCATATTAGGTTGTATCAATTCTATGTTTAAAAAAATATTTAAGTTTCTTTTACATAATCAAGTGCATATTATAGATATAATGTTATTTGTTTGAATTTGTTGTAAAAAATAGTCAGTTATTTTACATTATACGCATTTGCAAATCAATTTTTATTGCAATTTAACAATTTTACTCATGCTCATGTTTTGAGAAATAGTTTGAATTTATAAGTTTATTTTGTGTTCCTACTTTACATGTAAATGATTTTTTCTTTGTTTATTAACCATCACATTCATGACATTTTCTTTAAGACGGGTATAAGAAACTTAATATTATTTTATTTATTATAAAATAAAAGTAAATATAACATTTTTAATATTTTAAAATGCTAAATATAATATTATATATATGAAATATTAATTATACTTTTAGGAAAACATAATTCAAAATTGCTACTAAAATTAAACTGATAATAAAAAACAAATATATTAAATTGAAAAAACAGAAAGACAAACCCATCAATATTTAAATAAGAAATTATTATAATCCCACACTCACTTTCAATCTCTTTGAAGGTTCAATAGCATGACACTCTTGGCACGTTGACACAAGCCACCGGAAAAGCCACCGGAAAAACCTCCGGAAAATCCCCTTTCTAACATCTCGCCTCACTTTACCTCCCTTCCTTTTACTTGAAGAATTCCGGCGGTTCAACGCTAGAGCCGGCGAAATGAACTGCCATCTCTGAGACTGTCCGTAATTGTTACAATAATTTCGAATTTGACCTTCCTTGTAAACGAATCTGCTGTCGGTGTTGGTCGATTTAACCACAACAGATCTGGCTTGATTGGTTGGTGAAAACTTCCTCCTTGATGAAGCTTCGCTAGTGCTTGTTCGAGCGCTGCTGCATCTATTGTTACTGCTACTATTACTACTATTGTTAATGTTATTGTCACTGATACGGTTACTGCTGTTTATACTGCTCGTTCTGGATGCAATCATGGATTTTGAGACGGTGAGGTTCGTCGGTTGAACAGGGAAAGGGTGAATTAGGAATTTTCCATTGGCGAACAACTGATCAGCCAACTCCGATTCGAAGTCCAGGTCGATTGACAAAGAAGGAAACGTGAACATATCGCCGGTGGATTTCGCTTTCTGCCGGCGATGATTTTCGGTCATGTTGGTGGAAATGAGAATTGAATTTGGATGAAAGAGGTGGCATGAATTTATATAGCAAGATGTTTTGATTTGCCCCCTAAAGTGGAGGCCATATGGGGCCGGACTCACAAGCTTTGCTTTTAGGTAACGTTTTGATTTAATTTGAGGCGAGTAACAATAAAATATTACAAAATGTATTAAACATGAATGACAATCAACTTTCATAGATGTATTCATACATTTTTATATAATTATGATTGAGGTTGTTTTTTTTTAACATGCTTCATTCTTTTAAATATGTTTTTAGTTAAATTAAAAAATAACAATGATAATAATAAAATTAAAAATAATAATAATAATAATAGTTATATAATAATAAAAATAGTAATAAAATATTTTAATGGGGTTTCTATCACTTGTGGGTGTCACAATGTTTTGTGTGTATGTTTACGGTTATACAAAAACTTATGAAGAAAATTCTAATAAGTATATATCAAGTTTAAACTACTTACACTCTTTCAACTTTTTTTTTAATAGCTGACTGATAATTTATTATTAGAGTTTTTTGTCGTTTGTTGGTTAGCTTTTTTGGTTAGAACTCTTTGGTTCGTGAGGCTGAGGGTCTCTCTAGAGGCAACCTCTCTACCCTCCAGGATAGAGGTATGGTTTGTCTACATCCTACCTTTCTCAGACTCTACCAATAGCTCTGCTAATGATGTGATTTTTACTGAGTGATTGTTGTTATATCAAGATTAAACTAAAAATCAACAGTTAATTGGTTTTTTTATCTTATTATTCAACCAAGATTAAACTAAAAATCAACAGTTAATTGGTTTTTTTTTATCTTATTATTTAACCTAAAATTAAGCAATATTATGTGTATGAGGTGCATCTTTTATATATAAACATAAGCGATACTAATTAATAAAATCTATATATACTTTTATAAAATATTGACAAGTATAACTGTGTTTGATGACTAATACTAAAAATATGTTTTAAAACCGATGATCTTATGCGAGTAACACAACTCACAATGTAACAAAAAGGTTACCCCCACATGGCCCCAACTAACTTTCTTAATATTTATTAGAAAACATTTGGTTAGCCATTAATTTTCATTTTTTACAACAATGTTTATGTTATATGCAGGGGTGACTCGACTATATAAAAAAACATGTCGTATAGAGCCTCATATTTAAGGGCCCCTTAATTTTTAGGATTTAACTTCGTTTAATTTTCAGATTTTGACAAAGATAATAAAAAATCAGTATATTTGAAAGAGTTTTTTTTTACTAAAACTTATTCCAACTTTAATATGTATGTCTTTAAGAAATTGTATATAAAAAATGGGCATCGTCATATTCCCATTTGTTAAGATTCTAAGGAAAAAAAATATGAAAATGGCCCCGTTTTATAGTTCGCTTTGTGTGACAAAAAGGTTGAACCGACCCTGGTTGTATGACGATTTCATCAAAATAGTATTTCATTCAATGCATCAAACAAACATTAAGTGCAGTTAAGATCCTCAAAATCTCCATCCAAAAGTATAAACCTTGACAACTTGTGTATAATCAAAATTTGTAGGATAAAATTGTTAAATATTATAAGTATAGTAGCCATGATACATGATGTCAGGGATCATGTGGAATTCAACTTTAAGGCTACCAAAGTCATATAGAATGATGAGCAAAGATCCATTCAAGAACACTAGCTAGGAAATCATTAATGTCACAAAGTACCATTGCATGATCAAAAATGCCTTATTGTTGTTTATTTCTTTTCCAACTTTCCTTCTTAGTGGCTTGTAACTCAACCATTTTAGTACACTTCATTTGGTTAATGGCATTTAAAAATACCTTATTAACCCTTCATCTACAAAACCATTTGAAGCAATTATTTTAAATTGATACTTATTATGTTTTAGATTATGAAGGATATTCAAACAATAATTATTAAATGTTTAGATCATTATTAATGGGTGTTTAGATCTCTCTTTCCTTCAATGAATAATAACGGTCATCTCCTAGTTAAAAAAATGATTCATTAAGTTCCTAATCATTTAGTGATTCTCATTTGAACTCACCTCAATAGCGCATTACATATATTTTAACTTTTATTTCATTTTTATCACGTTTTAGAAAAATGAGTACACACTCAAAACAAACTTGAAATCGATATCGCTAAAGATGCATAATTCAAACCTCTATATCGCAATCAATTATCATTCTTTAGTTCTTTTATCCTTTCTAACACACTCAAAATATGAGATTAGGTTTGAACTATAAAGAATTTTATAACAATAATCAATTGTCTATGTAGAACAAAATACCATTAAAACAACATTGAGCCTTAACATCATATGATCAAACTTGAATGCCACACTTGTCATGTCCCAAATTCCAAACATGGAGACAACTCAAAATCCTAACATAGCCATTGTCACCATTATGAGGCCTAAATACTTTGTTCCCAAGGGTTATGTGGCATGCCTTTTTGACCAACTTGCCTACCATTGACGAATGCATTTTATAAACTTGACTTATACCACACTACTTATAATTTTTTTACATCTACTTGTAATGAAAATTTATAAACTTTTGATTCTTATAAATGAGTATAGTTTAACCAAAAAAAAAACTGATACAAATATAGTACTTTTTGGCCCGGGCGGGTAGGGTAAAATTAGCAGAAAGAGATATTATCTGTTTTTTTGAATGGGAAAGAGATATTATCTTAAATGAATATTTCACAACACTTCAAAAACTAAATTGATCAATATGTACATAATAATTTTTTTTATAAAATTAAACAAAAACCGAAACCGTTATTTGTAGTCAACTGCTAAGTAGTGTCCTTAAACTTTCAATATAAAATCCTAGACGATACAATGTTAACAAGCTTTTGTAAATTCACAAGTGTCAAGAGACACTATGGTGGTTGTAATCCTAAAGGTAATGATGGAATTGACGGTCAAGGGTACATGTACTTTATGGTCAACGAGACGTCACTACTAGAAAACTGATAGTTTTGCGTCGGAAATGCGTCACAAATCACCGATTACGACACAATTCTGACAAAATCGTAGGTCAGAAAAACCTTCGTCAGAAATTCATTTGCGACAAAATTCCGACGCAAATTGTGACACATTTGCGACACAATTCCTCGTCGCAAATTTACAACACATTTTTTCCGACACATTCTAAAAAAAATTCCGACGCATTTCCAATGCAAAAAAGAAATTTATTTAAAAAAAAAATAAAATAGAAAAATCCAGATATTTTTCCTGCTAAAAAATACAGAAAAAATATACAAAACGTGTTTTAACAAAACAACCTCAAATAAATTCCCAAAACATATTTTACAAATCAAACTCAAATACAATCAAAGCATTACCAAACTAAAAACTAGCATATGCCTAAAATAGTATATAAAAAATTACTACTGAGGACTGGGAGGACGCCAAGTTCTCAAGGCCTCTTCTAAACATTTTTGGATCGTTTGCTCCATTCATTGTTCCATTTCCTGTCGCATCTCCTCCCGTGCTCTCCTTTCTTCTTCCATTTGAACTTCCAAAGTACGAATCTACAAACAAGTAGTAAACATGTATAATAATTAGTAAACAAACAACACACAGTGATAATAATAGTAGGAACAACATTTCCGTTTACAGGAACACATATAACATACCGGACAACTTGCACCAAGAACACATATAACAAATTCCTCAATTGATCAACATATATAACTTTATGATTTCTAACAAACTATATAAATCATATGTGATTTTCTACACATATTAATGTCATAGTTACCACCTTTCAAACTGCATTCAGTACCAGGTTAGGTGCATAGCAATGTGCTAGTTGAGTATTGTAACTAGAAGTCTAGAAGTGACAATTTTGACCCATTTACTTGAGAATGGGTTGATTTGGGTTGTTTAAAGTCTAGTTTATTATTCAAAGATTGAGATTGCTATTGTAATCAAGACCAACTTTCAAATGGCAACAAATCTTTTATTAAAAACCAGTTGAGGTGAATAACTTGGTATCTACATCGACTAAAATAAGTAATAATAATATATCTAGATAATACTACACTTAAAAATACTACTTCCATCACAAATCAAACCACATGATATAATTTAAATGAACAGAGAAGACTATTTTCCCCTGAAATCTGCTCAAAAGAATCTACTTATTTCACAAACTTTTGCAGACTAATGAAACTTCAGTATCTGGTATGTCCATACCTAATCAAAATCTTGCATACGTAATTACTCTAAATGAAAATGCTTCATGCTTAATTCCTTTCCCTCGTAAGATTAGGCAGGTGAACTCAGCAATATGGGTGTTGATGACCTGCAAAAACTAGAGAACCAGTTGCAAATGAGCCTACAAGGCGTTTGTTTTCAATTTTGCATGAACTTAAAATCACATTAAAGCTAGGGTAATAGTTGACATTGAAATCTTACTTCTGCAGAGAGATTTTGGACCAACATTCGATGATCAAAAGGAAGATGAACACTAGCAAGAACAGTCACGCTTTGTTCCCCTGTTGATTAATCAATAGTAAGCAATTTAATCTCTCCATATACAAAATAACCAAATGTTGAAATAGCATATGGTAAGAGCACAATGTTACCCTCACTTTTCATTCCAATCAAAACTTCAGTTTCTTGACCAACTACTACCACTACATAAACAAAGAAATTAAAATACAGAGAATCCCTTGAATTTGCTTCAACTTGAAATACCAGCATTCATGATATTTGCTCATGGGCAAATTACACAATTAATTCATTCCAATACACTTTTTAAGATAATCATGCGGCATATATATGCATACAAGATATAACCTAATTAATTAACACAAACAATCCTTAAATACATATAGATAGAGAGAGTTGTAAGACCTGGCTTCTTGAGTTTCGAGAATGGAGGCTAGGGCTTGAAGAGAAGAGGGCTTAGGGTTATCAGGAGACGCGGTGATCATTTCTATCAGTCCCTGCGCATTCGCTATCAGAATTTCGTCGTCGTTATTAGTTTCCTCTTCCTCATCCTCTTCTGCTTCGTCATCTTCGTCTTCGTCGTCCTCTTCCACCGGGGGAGTCGGTTCCGGCGGTGGCGCCGTAGCTCATTCCGATTGAAAATCGTCTGTAGTCGGCTCCATAATCGAACAAGAGATGTATAAACGATTTGTAATGAAAACCCTAGGTCTTATCGCCTATATGAAAGAGTCGTGCTTTGAGGCTTATGAAACAGATGAAAGAGATGAAACTCTTTCAAAAACCTAGGTTTATTTGATTTTTGAGATTTGAGATAATGGCGCCCGAGAAAGGATAAAAGCAGTATGTTGAAATTACAAGATCACAATTACGCATATTTAAGATAATGCCGTGTTAAACCGTGTAAGAAATTAACATCCTTAAAAGTTTATAACGTTAAGTAAAAAAAAAACGATACCGTTAAAAAAGTGATCGTTTACGAAATAAATAACCGTACTTGGAACTTTATATAAAAAAAACAAAACTTTAGCGCAAATCCACGCGTTACAGTGAAATAGCCAGTGATATTCATTGATGGCCCCAATTGACCATGATTGATCCTAATTAAACATGAATATATGAATAACCACAATTGACCATCACTAACTCTATTTGAAAATAAATGACTCTAATTGATCATCGGTTATCCCAAATGATGATGAAAGACCATAATTAATCATGAATAGCATTAACCCTAAATGAGAATTAAAGGCCCTAATTGAACACCATTGACCCTAGTAAACCGTGACTTATCTTAACTAACCATGAATGCCCCTAACCGACCAATATTGACCATAAATGAGCATCAAATGCTCTAATTAAATATCATTGACCCTAATAGACCATGAATGACCTTAATTAACCATGTATGTCCCTAATTGACCGTCATTGACCCTAATTGATCATAAATAACCTTATTGGTTTAATTGACCATCAATAACCCTATTTGCTAGGGGTGAGAATCAGTCTTTCATCCTTTCTATCACACCCCGATGGGGTGACGATACTGAATCATAACAGTTGGAATAAAGATAAATACTAAGACATTTCAAATACACATACACACACATATATATATACACACACATAAACACATTATCATTTGCATACACAAAGAAACACACACACATTCACATATGCATACAAATACACATATACATACACAAACACACATATATATATTTACGTATACGTATACATACACATATATTAGTTTTGACATTTTTATATAGAACTAATTCCTTTTTATCGGTATAAATCTATTTCTATTATATACTATTAATGTAATAAAAAAATTAAAATACACGTTTGCGACACAACTTATATTATTATTTTTGTTAATGTATGAACAAAAATAAAATATGAAACTAAAAAATTGAGTCGGAAATGCATCGGAAATTTCCGACACATTTGTGAAACAACTTATACAATTATATTTGTCAATGTCTTAAAAAAATATAAAATACGAAGTTAAAGGACTGCGTCGGAAATGCGTCGCAAATTTCCGACACATTTGCGACGCAACTTATATTATTATATTTATTAATGTATTAACAAATATAAAATACGAAATTAAAGGATTGCGTCGCAAATTTCCGACACATTTGCGACGCAATTTATGTTATTATTTTTATTAATTTATTAACAAATATAAAATAGGAAATTAAAGGATTGCGTCGGAAATGCGTCGCAAATTTCCGACACATTTGCGACGCAACTTATATTATTATTTTTATTAATTTATTAACAAATATAAAATACGAAGTTAAAGGATTGTGTCGGAAATGCGTCGGAAATTTCCGACACATTTTGTTAGAAACCAGGGTTTTACTTTTCGTCGCAAATGCGTCGCAGCAAAATTTTGCGTCGCAAATTTCCATAGCAAACCCACTCATTTTCTAGTAGTGCGTGAAGTACAATACCGAGTATAAATTGGCGGTTAAGGTAAAGAAATAGATTAGACACAAATAATGTATGACTTGAAAGTGAAGTTTTATGAAAGTTATGCCTTTACCGGCTTTTGATGTATGTGTGTGTTAAGTCACTCTCCTTTTATTAAATGTTATGTTTTATGCAAAGCTAGAACTCACCGTTAGCTGACTTTTAGTATGCATATCATATTAAGTGTAAGTTGCAAGGTGACCCGAGGATTCTTGGCTTGCAGAGATGAGTTACTCAGCTGTTGAAGATATGTCATCCTTCTATGTTATGTTTTAAAGTTTATCATGAAAAGACATTGTTTTAATTGTTTCGAATAAGTACGTGTCATATAATGAATTTTCCGCTGTGTTAATGACATTTTAAGTTTAAGAACTATGTGTGAATGTGTAAATCAAACACGTGAGGTCTCCCGGGATCCGGGGCCTTACGCATAAACCTAAATGGCCAAAATCCTTCGTACCCTTTGGTCGTTAAGAAACCTTAGTTTTTAATCCTTTATATATACATATATATATATATATATGTGTGTGTATGTATATATATATAGAGAGAGAGAGAGAGTGTGTGTGTGATGTTATTGTACAAAGTGAAATTAACCTACAAAGTGTACAACGCCACGAGAATGCGATACGTGGCATGGGGGTCAAGATATATGCGTCGCAAGAATCACCCACATACATTTAATAATTACGCACGCATTACGCAACCGTAAGTTGTGTAATTAAGTACAATAATTACACAACTTAAGATTATAATTACGCAACCTATTTTTATAGTTATGCAACCTATGTTTATACGTAGAGACGTAACACACACTACGTTGACAATTTTTTTTTTAAAAGGTCAAATTTTTTTTAAAAGAGTACAATAATATACTCAAATTAACAAGAATAAAATGTTCGATTTTAAGGTATAATTTATAAAATAAATAATGTCGTATAAAAAGTCATTTATGTTTTAAGAGGAATTTTAGAAAAGCCTACGATTGTAGGCTATTAACCCATGGGGTCTTTTCATTCGTGAACTTTGTTGATGTGGGAGTCTCCGTAATCTTAACATTGATTCCCTAGATTAATGATTTGATTACTTTGCACCTTTTCATGTTAATTTCACGTTGCATTTGATCTAACTTATATATATATATATATATGTGTGTGAGAGAGAGGTTCATTATGGAATATTAAATTAAATTATTGCTAAAACAAAAATAATAAACCTAAATCGTTAATTTTTTTGATCAATTGTTCATATTTTTTAAAATTTTGTATTTTTACATACAAATTTGTATGTCTATGTACATAAAAAGTCATCAAAATAATTTTTTTCACATGTTTTAAATTTTTAGCGGTTTCCCTACATATGTATAGATTATGTGTAGATTATACATATAAATGAAATTTGTTCAATGCGTTTTTTTATTTCAGGAGAGAGAAATAATTATTAAATTTTTAAAAACTTAATAATCATTTTCTTTTATTATAAAAATTTCATGATCTAATTATTTTTTTTAATTTTAAATTTTTTTATGATTGAAAAAATAACGATTCATTTTGTTTTGCGTGTTTTTGTAATATTTAATATTCTAAACAGATACCTCATCCCCTCGCCCTCCTCTCACCACACACACATATAGTCATTTTCAATACAAATTTGATTTCGCCCTAAGGGTACTAGGGGCACAAACCTAAGTACCATAATGATTTTGTACAATGAGTGAGTGGCACCTCATTTTTACCCAAATCCAATACCAAGGACCCTAAGTGGTGGGGGCACTACCCTAAGTACCCTAAGCCTTTTTTTTCATTTTTTAAATTAATTCTTTATCAAACTAACTAAAAAAAACAATAAATAAAAAAACTTCTTAATTTAAAAAAAAAGATACATAAAAATAAATCTAGAAATCACAAGGCCATCCATACTGATTCGCTATTTTACGTTTTCGTTTAAGAATTATTTCCAATATCGGTTCGGTTACATGGTCGTGCGGATCGATAAACATCTTTAAATCCCGGTCCATACGATACTCCCGGCTAGCCTCTCGTTGCTCCTCCACCAAGTTAATAAATTGTTCATCTTTTTTCTTTCTTGATTCTAATATGTCTTTCAAAATATCCTCCCGTTTAGCCTCCCGTTGCTCCTTTCTCGTTGTGTATTGTGCAACAGCTTCGGCTAAATTATCTTTGTTTGACGATTCCCCTGATTTCTTTGCTTTTCGTGTTGGTCTCGTGGGGTTTTGTCTTCGTTAAGGCCGGGTGCCCAATTACTGAAGGGGTCGTCATTTGAGTAGTTTCTGGAATCCAAAAACTTTCTTTTATTTTCGGATAGACCCGAAAACTCCTCACCCATCAACGACACTTTGTTCCATTTATCATGACACCGTACAATCTCCCAACACTCAACGTGGCCAAAAATGTTTTTTGTGTTTATTTTGGTAGTCCTTCAACGCTTTCTTCATTACATCAACGTCGGCGGCTCCACTCGTACGTAAACGGTCCTATATAGTTATGATAAATAAATAAAAAAACTACTAATATAAACTTAAATATAAATAAAAAGTAAAAGAAATATACTGTTTGAATCCAATAACCGTTGAACCAACACATTTGGGGATTTAAAGCCGTGCATTTTGAATGTAATTGGTGAATAGTTCGGTTGCTTCCACCAACTTGTTCATTGTAATGCTGAAGCACTCGATTCCAAAACCCGTCTTTCTTTTGTTGATTTTCGATTACCGGGTCTTCAGAAATATGAACCCAAGCCTTACACGAAGTGAGAGTTTGTTTATCGGTCCACTGTTGACGTGGCACACGTGTGTGGAATTTTCTTTTTTGTTTTCGGGTTGTTCTTCCACATCTTGTTTTTCATTTTCTTATTCTTCAACCTCTACTTCTTCAACGTCGTCATTTTCTTCTTCAATTTAGTCATCAAAGATCGGGAGTACCGGTTGTTCTTCATTACGGGTTGGGTTACGGTATGCAAGGTTTTGGTAGCGGGGTGCAAAAGGATCAAACGTAAGTTGATCTTGTAATGAATATGTGTATTAACCGGGTGCAATTTGAGTAGGCATGGTTGGCATTTGAGAATACGAATAATATTGGTATTGAAACGGCTGTTGTATCTGTTGTTGTATTGGTTGATCTTGGCTAGAACCGGCCTTTATTTTTTGCGATTACCGGCCTTTGATCTTTCGGAATCCATGGATAAAAATAGTGTATTTTTTGTGTAAAAATATAGTAGAAAGATTGTAGATTTTTGGTGTAAAAATATTATTGGAAAAAGAGTGTATTTATAAGATAAAATAAATTATTTTTTTAAAACACAACGGCTATCATGCCGTTTACCAACGGCTCACTCATTTAAGGGATACACGGGTACATGCAGCCGATGGATCTACCCGCAAGGCAGGGGCGGATCTATTAAGGAGGGAGGGGTGGCATCCGCTACCCCTCAACCTTTTCGGCGAAGTGGAATTTTTTTTACGTTTTATGTATTACGTTACCCCTGAAAATATATTTGGGTACCCCTCAATATCTTTTTTAAAAGGCCAAAACTAATTATTGATTAAAACTATAAAGCCCAAGTTTATAAAACTAAAAAACTCAAGTTAGTTAAAAGATTTAAAACCCAAAAGCCTAAATTAATTTAAACCTAAAGCCCAACCCCAAAATAAACTCATCTAACAATTAACCAAAAAACAAATCGAGACTTTCAATTCACTCCACAGCGCACAAACAGCCCCACCCACTCACCCAACGCTCCCGCCTCTCCCAGCCACCCACCCAGCTCCTGTCGCCGGCCGCCGCTGCTCCTGTGCTCCAATCGGTCTCAACTCTCTAATCTCTTACATCTTAGGAAAAGGTATTATTCTAATTTCTAAATTTCAAATTTCTAGGGTTTATGTGCAATTGAAGCTTATCAAGACGGATTTACGCAATCGAAAGGGCGAAGAGTATTTGAACAATACTCTAGTTTGTGTGGTCGAAAGAGAAACATTTGATAAAGTAACAGAAGATGATGTAATGGCTTGATTTCAAGCTTTCAAATGCCGGAGAGGAGAAATCTATTAGGTACATGTTTTACTTTGTTTATTGTTGTTTTTTTAATGTACGGTAAAAAGAAAATTTGTGCTACCCCTGAAATTATGTTCTAGATCCGCCACTGCCGCAAGGGGTACCTGATCACCATGCGGCGGTGTACACGATGAAGTCGAGGTACCCGCATGGCTATCCGAGTGACGTCCCTTGCTCCTAAGAAGCGTAGGAAGCAACCTGATGATGGCACATGCACATGAGTTGGTTTAACGTGTGAGGGTGTTTGCGTCCATTTATAACGTGATGATGACACATGCACATGAGTTGGTTTAATGCGTAAGGGTATTTGCGTCCATATATACATACATATGTATATATACACACATATATTTATAAAGTTTGTTAATGTTTTCTGTGTTTTATGAAGATAACTAAATTGGTTGCAAATTAATAAACTCATAACAAAACTAGAATATATTTGGTAGTAGAAATTAATAACCATTTTATGTACAAATCAGTTTATTTAGAGGCTCCATTTCTTATTTGTTATTTGTTCGTCAGTAGAAGAAAATCTACCAGTAAACATATACCAACTGCCAACATGCAAAAATCTATAGTTAATTGTCATTCATATATTGTGTTTCTGGTTTGACTAGAAATACCAATGTTTGATCAAACAAGAAACATGCTTTCGAAATTGTTGCTACCCTCGAGTTCCGCTCGCGTCCACTTGTTGAGATACACGAGTACTAGAAGGCTTCCGGTTTGACACGAGAGACCGCATATCAAGCCAATCCACAACCCCTACAAATCATATATCGTTATAACCGAAATATGATCACACAAAACGAGCATATTCATGTACATTATGTGATAAAAGTATCACCTTTGCATATAGTTTCAATAGAAAAGCTAGGGCAACTGCAATGGGCATGCCAATTAGATAAAACATGCCTAAGTTGATGTACATCGCCGGGTGTTGCCAACCGCATCCCCTTGCCACCCCTGCAAAAATACGAGTGGGAAATGAAAATGGGTGAATTTTGACCCGTTTAGTTATAAATAGGTTAATTTGGTTATGTTAGTCTTAAATCGATCAATTAAAAAAAATCAGCTAAATAATGAACAAGTCAAATGAGTTGTCAAATACGTTGAATAGGCTGAATGCATGCAACTTCTTAAATTGTTTTATTCAGACATTAGATTATTATTGTAATAATTAAAGTGTTGCCAATAACTCGACCATGCCTATTTAAAAAAAAGACCCATTTTAACCCGGCCCGTCCGCTTTAATTACAATCCTATGATTTAGGATATATGCACACCTGATAAGACTCCTTGGATAGAATCAAGAATGATGGAGATCATCAAGAGGGGAGTCATGGAAGCGAATTTCTCTACGATCACATGACTATCACTAAAAAAGCTAGCCCAAATATCGTGACCGAAGCACAGGGCTAAAACGACAGCAAGCGCAAGGACGACAGAAAGCTTTAATGTCACGGCCATGGCATGCTTGGCTCTATCGATATTGCTACCTCCCACCTCATTTGACACACGCGTGCTGTCAAGTTAACAATGTTGTTAATCAGGTCGAGTTTAAAAGTCGAAATGTTATCTTGAATCGTAGTAAGATCAGTGCATCTAACCTCGCAGCAGCACTGAGCCCATATGTTAACATGTAGGCGATTGCTTCTGTATTTACACTGGCATACAGAAATTGCTTCAGATGAAGCCGAATCGGAATCAGAATCAAAATCTGCAAGTACTGAGATCTTACCACATTGCAATCAAGGAAGTAGTTATTTCCGAATTCGGCAAAATCCCTGCTAGCAACACAAGTAACTCAAAAGCCCAGTATTCTAAGCTGCAAAAAACAACAAAAAGATGTCAACTTTGATGGAAACGAACAAGGCGTATTCATAGGTTGAAAGACTTCAGAAATTATCAACCAAACCATAGCAGCAGAGGGAAGACCGAGCTTTAAACAGACAAGAACATGATCAAATGACTCCATGGAAAACCCTTGCCATGTTTCCTTAAACCGTCTGCTAAAAAGCGCGTATCCTGCCAGCATGAGTACCGCGATCCACAAAGAAACAGAAACAGCCACGGCAGCTCCAACGAAAGCTAGAGAAGTGTGATGCACGAGTACATAAGTAATGCCGATATGGAGGATTAACGGGATCAGTGAACACAATACTAAAGGGTATACAATGGATTGTGTTTGGAGGAATCTTAATATGTTGTTTAAAAGCCCATATGCAAACAGTCCAGGGACAAGATGTTTGATGTAGAGAGCAGCCATTTTTGAGATTTGAGGATCTTGATGAAGTAAAATGAGGACAGGTTCAGTGAAGAACCAGAGGATTGAGATGAGGATGGAGAAGAAGATGGAAATCCAACAAGATGATTGTAGATATATTCCTAACAGTCTGTAAAGTTTTGCTCCAAATCCTTGCCCACATAATGTCTCCAGTGCACCACTTAGACCAACCTGATCAAAGAACTAGTAATCAACTCCTGATAAAGATTAATCAGTATGCTAATCAATGATTTAGTCATTTACAGGGCCGGTCCGGAGAATCCTCGAAACGTTTTAGGCCCGGGACAAGTAATAAAAAACGGGTCTCAATAATTTTTTTTATATGTAATGGGTTTAAATATATACATTTTTGTGTCTTTTTTTGGTTTTGGTTTAATAGTTTAAACAATTATGGGTTTTTGTAGGACAACTTTTTAAAGAGAGAAAAGAAGAAATAGGAACATGAAAAATAAATAGTGTTGTTGCCAAGACTTGAACCTGTGACCTTTACATTTTCTTGCAATGATTTTTCCAATTGCACCAAGGAAACTTTGATGTACACAAAATGGATGTATAAACTAAATATACTATTTAAAAAATATACAAATTTTTTAAAAACTTCGAGCCTCTCGAAAGACCGGGCCTGGAGCCATGGCCCACCCTGCCCCTCCTTTTGGGCCGGGCCTGGTCATTTATGCCTTCAAATTAAGGATGCCAATTGTGTCACACTGCCAAAGTTTAAAAGAACGGAATCGCGCCTTGAGCCGTTTTCCCTTCGCCTCACGAGGCGTAAGCCTCGAGGCGAACCGAGGCGTAAGCCCGAGGTGGAACTAAAAAATAAATATAAAAATTATATATCTTATAAATATAGAACTTTCCTTACTAATTTCATCATAGAAAGTCTAAAACAGCATATAAAAATTATATATCTTATAAATATAGAACTTTCCTAACTAGTTTCATCGGAAAAAGTCTAAAACGCCTCGAGGCGCATGCCTTTCACGTTTTTTTTAACGACGCAGCCCTCTGAGGCACACATACCAAAATGGCCCCTGAGGCGTCGCCTCAGATTTGGTTTCTCACCGCCTCGCCTCGACCGTTTTTTTAAACCATGCACTCTGCAAATTAGGGGTGTTAATTGTGTCGGGTTGGCAAGTTTCACGTGAATCATTAACCCAAACATAACCATTATATTTATTCGTGTAAAAGATATTAATCCTAATCCGAATACACTTAAAATCATATCGTTGGATCTACATGCCTAAGTAATAAAATATGACGACGTTGTCAATGATGTATGAACCTAAATGGCCACACAACAAGCAACAACAACTAATCAATGTGTTTAAAAGAGCTTAAACGCATTAACGCAAACGGTATTGTGAACATAATTATTAAGAGAATTATATATCCCAATAATTCCATAATACTAATTGTTATTATTTACAGAAATAATAACAGTTAGATATAAGAATTAATATTAAATAAACGCTAATTATGAATAAGCGTTTATGGTTTAATTGATAATTATATTTTGGAATTTAATTATTATTATTATATATATATATATATATATATATATATATATATATATATATATATATATATATATATATATATAGGGGAAGTGTAAAATAGAAACCCACTCCAGTTAAAAAAATATTGCAAACCCAAACACTTGGCATACATTGTTCCACGTGTCCCATTATTATTTTAGTGGAAAGGGTAAATTAGTAATTTCAAACTTATCTTGAGATATCTAGTTTGTGATATCGATGTACATCACTTCACATTTTGCTATTTTCTTTCATCTGCTTTCCCATTCTAGTTTCATCTCTCTCACATGAGAGTAGAGAATTCACAGACCCAAATTCAATCTAGACAAATTCAAGATTGAATTTGTAATACACAAATAAACCCACAAATTCAATCTAGACAAAATCTAGAAAAAGAGAGTAGAGAATTCAGCGGCGGGTGTCTCGTCAGATCAAACACAACAGCGGAGATTTCGGCGGTGGCGTCTCTTCAATGGCACTATGTCCTTCATACACGCAGCGCGTCGGTGATCCATGGAGAATTTAACCGGCGACGAAAACGACATGAATGTACATAGTGTCGTTAAAGAAGCCACGTGTTTCTAGATCTGGGAAGTTTTGTTTTGTGATGAATTTAAGAGGATATTGGAGCACACATAACACCAAGAACACACAGTGAAGGGGGGAAATAATAGTGTTTGAAAACCCTAAGTTTGTTGTTGAAGCTGATAATGATACTCAGGTTTGGCTAAAGCTTTTTATTTTCTAAATTTGTTTTTGTTCATTTAGGTTTCTAAATTGATTTTACATATGTATCATTTGATTCTTACATATGTAACATTTTATTTTGACTTTTATGCTTAAAAATTTAGAATCCATAAATATTTATCAACTCATTTGCTTAGTGTTTTATTTCTTACTTATTTTGTTTTTTTTATAATTACTTTTGGAGGTTTTGATTATTTTATTCTTTACATTTATTAGTTTTAGTATTAGGACTTATGAGCCATATTACATGTTGAAAAAATATATTAGTTTCAGTATTAGGATCCATATTACATGTGAAAAAAAAAATATTGTATAAAAAATATAAATATTTATTTGTCTTGCTTATAAAACAATCAATATTTTACATATGTCAATCGTTTTTACATATGTAACATTTGATTCTTACATATGTAACATTTGATTTTACATATGTTAAAAATTGCTAGTTACATATGTAATATCCTTTACGTAACATTTGAATTTGCGGTCTCCTTTGCCTTGCTAGAAAGTCTGTTAAAATAGTATGATATAATACCTCATAGCATTTAAATCAACTTATTAGTATTTAACCATCATTTACTCGTTAAGTTTTGACATATCTTTTTGTAGTGGCTAAGAAGAAGTCAAGCTCATTTACTTCGCGCTCAACATGAAGACTACAATCGGGTAATATTGTTTCTTTAACATATATAGTTACATATGTTACATTTGTTGGTTACTTATGTAATCCCACTTGTAAATTTACATACGTAATTTTACAGGACCACTAGTTATTTTTTACAATTTACATACATAAACTTATAAAAGTTCTATTATAACATATGTAAATTTACTTATGTTGTAAGTGTTACATGCATTCTAAGTTACTTTATACCTAATATATATTTATATATGTAAGTTGATGAACTTGTTTTCTTCGTATGTGAAGGATTTTTGTGTCAGATGAAGATGATTATCAAGAAATTAAGCCTATTTAGGTTTTATGTTTTTTGTTAGCTTATTATAGTTTTTGGATCATTTTTAAGTATTTAAGTTTGTATAAAATACCTTGTTACGTTTTTAATGTTGATTGTAATAATTTTTTATAGATTTAAGTTTGCATTAACATATGTAACAACACGTATACTAAATTATTATAGTTTTTGAATCATTTTTAAATATTCAAGTTTGTTTTAACATATGTAACAACACGTATGCTGTTATCACGTTTAAAACACTAGTTTTTTTTAAAATAATTTAATTTTCATTTTCAATTACTAGTTTTTTAATTAAAAAACTAAATAATATAATTTAAAAAGTAGGAGAGAGAATATATGATGGATGTTTATAGGGAAATGTGAAATAAAGTATGAGAGAGATGATATGATGGTGTTTTGTCAAATACTCAAATTACCCTTTTTGTACTTTTTGGGTTGGGTTAAACTAAAAAGGAGATTTTTCCTAAAAAGTTTAAAAAGTGCATGTTTATACATGGTGTTCATTTATTTTAGGCATGATGTTTTTTAATTTTTAAATATGTTCAGAAAAATAAAACGTAACACCATGCCTAAAATAAATGAACACCATGCCTAAACATAGACTTTTTAGGAAAAATCTCTTTTTTAGTATAACTCACCCCTATATACACACACATATATATATATATATATATATATATATATATATATATATATATATATATATATATATATATTAAGATTTGATTAAAACCAATTAAACAACTAGTTAATTAATTATGAAACTTAGAAAACAAGTTGCTTACTTTAATTATAATTAGACTTGTAATATAATTAGTAAACTTGGGCTGTAAGTTTAGGGAATATTAATATAATGGGATGAGATCCTATTAGAGATTAATCAATCAAAGAATTGTAAACTCTAGCCACACACCACCAAAGCCGTTGCCCCTCTCCCTCTCTCTCTCTCACACACAGACGATTGACCAAGGAGCAAAAGCAAGACCAAGGTGGTCTCGGCTTGGAGGTGATCGACGCCAAGGAAACTCGAAGGTGTTCGGGTGTTCGTATTCACGTGAGGCTAGCGCCAATCGTTGTTGTTTTGTTGTGGAGTTCTCTAGTTAAGTCATTCACCAATATCAACAAGTAACATGGACTCCTAATGGGTAGCCTTGATATGATCAAGGATGGTTTGTGTGTGTCCTTTCGATGCAAAAAAATTCTTGCATGAAACCAACATATATAACACAAACACGATGTGTTTTGCTATTTATCTAAACGAGTCAACCAGATTAATGTGTTGGCGAGTGGTAAACCTACTATAATCAAGTTGTAAACATGCTGAACATGTTAGAGGATTGTAATAAATAAGCAACAAGACATGTTTAATTAAACGGGTAGATGGATCAGCTCGAGCAAGACCCATTTAGCTAAATGGGTCAAATATTCCAACCCGAATATGACTCGCTTAATTGAACTTGCTAAACATAGCAACCTGAACACTACTATTTGAATAGCGGGTTAAACAAGGCAACCGAACACTACCGTTTATTAAACTGTTAGATATAACAACCTAAAATTTTGTTGGTGATTTTAGTGTAATCAATGTCATTTTATGTGATTATATTTACTTCACACCAAATAAGAGATTAAAATATACATTGACTTGAGTTAGGAGGTGTGGAGTGCACACTCAATTAAGACTATTCTAATCTCTGTAACTATAGAACCTCTAAGGTTGTTAAGGGCAGATCCCAAGACCATTAGGTAGGGAGGGGGTTCTAAGGGGGCACAACTCCCTTGGCGGGTCCAATACAACGCTCCGACGGGAGATCGGAGCTAGTCCCCGATGGGGTCCTAGCGCAACACTCCTTGCAAGGGTTGCACCGATTGTCGGCAGTAACTGATTATAATTAGCAAAACAGTAGTAACCAATCTTCAGTAGAAACTGAGATTTGTAGCTAATGACCAATCAGTAATAACTAAGTGCATCATTGAAACTGAAATTAGTAGCAACTACTGATCGGTAGCAACTTAGCTTTGGTAGTAACTTTGAATCAGTAGGAAGATCAGTCATCAGTAGTAACAGAGTTACTATCGATGATGTTTTTACAGAAGTTCCTACTGATATAATTGTTTTATAACTGAAGCGGTTATATAAGTTATAACCGTCAACTGCCATATCTTTTCATGAAGAGTTGCAAAGATTAATTGTGATTGTTCAACCCCTATAGAAAGGATTCATTCGGTTTGATTTTAACATTTGTTCATACGAATTTTCATAGAAAATCACATCTCGGTTTTTAGAATTCACTTTTTTTCTTATCTGAATTTCATATACATGCAAAATACTTTAATCTGAAAGTGATCACACAATCAGAAAGCTATCCAACTATACGAAATCCGGAAATTCCGACAAACTAGATTATTTTCGTACCTTGTTTCGAATCATGTCAAGAATTACCATCCCTATTTTGTCTCATATTATAAGACTAGTAGGCCTGTAAATGAACCGAATGTTCATGAACTGTTCGGCGGGAAGTTCGTTTATGTTCGTTCATTTAATAAACGAACGAACACGAACAAATTTTTTTGTCATTTAATTAAACGAACGAACATTAACACGTGTCTTGTTCATTCATTTATGTTCATGAACGTTCGTTTATGTTCGTTCATATATGTTCATTTATGTTCGTTTATTAACGTTCATTTATGTTCGTTTGTTTGTGTTCATTTGTTTTTGGATAAATCATGTACATTTGAACCACTAATTTACATGTGTTTTTGGATGAATTATTAAGCATTAGACTTGTTTATGTGTGTTCATTAATATTCATTTATGTTCGTTTGTGTTTGTTTATGTTTGTTCGTTTGTGTTCGTTTTATGTTTGTTCATTTGTTTTCGTTTACGTTCGTTTAGCTTTTTAATGAACGAACACAAACATTTTCATTTTCTTAAGGAACGAATATAAACAAAAAAATGTATTCGTCTATGTGTTCGTGTTCGTTCGGTTCGTTTAAAGGTCTAAAAACTAGATACTCCAAACTTACGAACTAGGGGGTAAATTTTCTTCAAAGTCAACGCTAGTAAAAAAACTATATACGGCTAGATTATGTGTGGTGGAAGAACATAATAGTTAATATAGACAAATTTGAACGATGTGACCATAGACGGAGCTTGAAAAAAAGCGTAGCGGGGGCCGGGATTTTTTTTCCTATCAGGGGGCTGAAACTATAAAATTTTCGGCCAAATACATATAAATTAACACTACTGAGCTAAAAATCGCCCGAATAAGTATATATTAACGCTTCTGAGCGAAAAATAGGGGGGGCGCCCCCCGGCCCTCACTATCTTCCGCCATTGGATGTGACGCCTGTGATGACTATGGCTAGATTAAGTCTACGGTGGTTAATTAACACATAATCTCCGACTGCAATTGAAAGATCAAACAACAACTAACCATGAAGGAGAATCCGGTGACGGTGGCCCAAGAGTTGGCGAGGTTAGAGGCGGCGAGCTCGACTTCTCCGAGGTGGCCGGCGAACATGACGGATGCTAATGGTATTGCATAATAAGCAACATTGGTTAGTATCATAGGGAGGGAAAATAAGATCTGAACCTTAGCTTCTTCCCAATCCAGCACCTTCTTCCACCACCTATCATCTCCACCACCGCCGGCCTTGTCTATCAACGGAGTAGTGTCTTCCGACATCTCCATCATGGAAAATGTTTGATTGTAATCTGGAATCAGTCAATCTGACGTATATAAAGAGGAGGTGAGTGGTTAGCAAGGTGGTTGGTATGTATTTACAAGAGGGAAAATCAGTAAGTTGACTAAGTTTTAAATTAATCTAATAATTATTTTCAATATTTAATCAGAAGTTGATATGTTTTAAAAACAAGTCTCACCTCTTCACGATATCACATGTCCATAAGTCTTTTAAACCTATGTTTTTAACTAGGTCCGGTTTACTTTTATGGTTCTTTTGTAATTATTCATAAACTAGACCTAATTTAATCATGTAGCATCCCCTTATACTAATTCTTATTGTTTGTTTTGTCCACTAGGAGTTTACAGTTTTGTTTTTATTACCCGAGTAAGTTCTCGTTTCGTCCGTGACTAATGCGCCCAAAACGAGTTGGGGTATTTGAGGTTAGACATTTTTTATGAACTCAACGTCACTTGTGTCCATGGTTGATGTGAAATTTGGCTAGGGTGTTACAAACACATGTCACTTATGGACTCATTATCTTCGATGAAGTTATAAATTTAGTGAATTAAGGTTTTCTCGTAGCAAAAAACCGTTATATATATATATGTGTGTGTGTGTGTATGCATGTAGGATGTTTGTATGTGTGTGTGTGTAATCTACTAAATTATGTATATTTAAATGGTTACATATAGGTAATTTACTAAATTACATATATGTAAAATAAGTATAGATGGTTACATATATGTAATTACTGATATATGTGTGCTCGTTCTACAATTCTACAACGAAGATGAAGATGACGAATGAACTTGATTAAGATGAAGACGACGAATGAACTTGATTAAGATGAAGACGGAAAACCAGATGAAAGCAATTGATTTTAGTTTTTTTTTAAATCTACATGTTTGTAAGTAAACCATATACATATGGGTAATTGTTTTACATATGTGTAACTAACCATTTACATATATGTAAATGTTTCACAAATGTTCATATCCTTCCTGCTCACCAACAAATTACATAAATGTTCCGGATTTTCTCTTTCGATTAATCCAATATACAAAAAATGGTGTGATTTCGTTAAAAACGTGTATAGGGTAAGATAGGAGAGAAAGTTACAGAGTTTAGGAGATTAAGAGCATCTTCAATGCATCCTCATTCAACAATTGCGCCATGTCGGCTGTGATATCAGATTTTCTCTCATCCTTTAAAAACATTCATTTTCTCTCATCCCTTTCAAACATCCTTTTATTTTCACATCATCACCTATTTTTTACTTTATTTTATATCTTAAAATTATTTTTTTAATAAACAACTTTTTTTGATTTTTATTATGTAACTAGGAATCATATATGTTTCATTTAACTCACTTAATTTTAGAGAAAAAAATTAACATTTATAGAAAAAAAAATCACAAGATTGAAACATTTAATGATTGTTGAATGACTTTAGAATGAAAAAAATATCTTTGAGTGACTTTAGAAGAATATTTGAGAAAGTTGGTTATTATTGTGTGAAGGGTAGAGTTGGTTAGTGGCGATGATGAAGAGTGTGTAAGAACCTAAAGGGGAATGAATAAGTTATTTTTAAAATTTCTTTATAGTTTTTAAGCAAATTTTGTTTATAAGTAAATGTTTTGCAAATAAGTAAATATAAAAGGGAATAGATGACATCAGATGTATAGTGGTTTGGGTGGATGTTAATGATTCCACCTTACATCCACTCGTCGATCTTCAACCGAGAACTTTCCTCCATTAAAATCTTCTCTCTAAGCCGATAGAGATCATCGCTACAAAGTATCACTAACACGGGCAGTGATCACCCTCAATGTTTCTCTTTAAAGGTAGAGATAAACTATACTTCTCCCTAGTGTTCAACTTAGAAGAGATTGTCAATACAACATCTCACTAAGAAGGTAGTGGTCACCTCTTCTTATCTCACTAATCTTAGTAGTAATCTCCACTCTCGTTGAACAAATATTGGTAGTGATCACACTTTGTCTTATTACAAATCTACATAGAAATCAACCCAATAAATGAGCGTTCATAAGATTTAAAATGATTTTACAATGATGAGTATATAAGAACACATCTTCATTTGTCTTCTCTTCAATCTTTGAGTCTTGATATTTCTCTTGTTTTTTTTTTCTTTTTCGAAAAGAGCTTTAAATACCACTTTTTAGATTAGAGAAATACATAATTTTATTGGGGAAAAGGTAAGTCAAAGTATTGGAAGAGATGTTTCTTAAATAATCAAAAGTAGAGAGTGTGAAGAATAGGACAGTGTTCGGATGGTCGATCCATAGCTAAACCATGTATCGACCATGGATCCGCTGATCCATTTCTCTCTCAAAAACTAATATGTTGCAGTAAGTCAAAAAATGATTTTAAACTTTTGTGCAAACCTTAATCACTGCAAATATAGATGTAATCAAGAAGGATTAATGTTGACCATAGAGGATATGGACCAATGCTTATTATGCTAAGCAACTTTGCTTATAAACCTATTTTGGATTTGTCCCTTTTCTTCTACTCTCGTTGGTTACCACCTCATTTGTCTAAATACTTGTGTCAAACGATTCAGTTTGATAATTATCCTCTTCGGGAAGATTTCAATTTCCAAATTTTCTTTGACTCGTTTTCATTAAAATTGGTTTTATAAAAATCTTAGGTTATTTTTAAAAACTCGGATTAATTTGTTTCTACAAAATCCCAACCAAAAGTGATTATATTTTAGTTTCGTGGTTTTACCTCATCATATCTTTATTTTGCGGTCGTAGCTTTGTTGTTGAAGCAATATTGCGTGTAGCCGTTTAAACTTTTCTTCAACAACATGTCCACGTATAGAACGGTTAATCCACACTCGGACCATAATACAGACTATGTATTCTTTCACTACACTTGGTTTTCTTGAATTCACGACCTTGGATCCTTCACAATCGCATTGGTTGGTTTGAGTAGGTCAGGAGATTTGACAGTCTTTCCATAGTCGTATCATGAACAGACTGTGAGTTTGTTTATCTTGACAAATGTTTGTCTTATTAAAGCTACGTTTAACAAAATTTTTAGCATAACTAAAACAAACATCTTAGATTCGACATGTATGCATCTAAACATGGTGGAAGATACTTAATAATAATTTTATTTTTAATAAATAATTAAAAAATATGTTGTATCTCATGACGAGTCAACAAAGTTCGTTATACCTTCTCAAATAATTGGTTACCTTTCCATGACGGAGATGTCGGAAAACACTACTCCGTTGATAGCCAAGGCCGGCGGTGGTGGTGGAAGAAGGTGCTGGATTGGGAAGAAGCTAAGGTTCAGATCTTATTTTCCCTCCCTATGATACTTACCAATGTTGCTTATTATGCAATACCTTTAGCATCCGTCATGTTCGCTGGCCACTTCGGAGAAGTGGAGCTCGCCGCCTCTAACCTCGCCAACTCTTGGGCCACCGTCACCGGATTCTCCTTCATGGTTAGTTGTTGTTTCATCTCTCAATTGCAGTCGGAGATTATGTGTTAATTTTGACTACAGTTGACTATGAAGAAAATTTACTCCCCCAAATTTGTAGGGAATTGATCTTATAATTTTGAGATAGATTGTATTAGAAGAAAAATGATTAAATCATTTATTAGCAATTTAATATACTAATTTAGGGTGGTAATGATACAAAAATGAATCATTTATTAGCAATTTAGTATACTAATTTAGGGTGGTAATGACACAAAAATGATACGAAAATACTCGGTTTTTGGGTTATCATCTTGGTTTCAAAAGCGAGAAGCGCACCGAGGCGACAGAGTCTAAAACCGAGGCGTAAAGCGTAAAAGTGTACCACTTTTCATACGTGAGGCGCAATGTGCTTAAATAAATTCTTTTATATAGCATCCCTACCCAAAGGTTAGCTATAAATAAGCTTTATACATGATTTAATATATAAATTACCTACATATACAACCTAAAAAGATTGGTGTATAACATCCTAATGCATAAAAAAGTCGCAAGTACATGAGGCACGCATCACCTACGCTTTAAGCCGTTTTTTGGTGCGCCTTTTGCACAGAGGTCGCCTTACCTAAAAAACGATGGGACTTGTGCCTATGCGCACTTTTTAAAACCAAGATTGTCATAGCTAACTCGTGTAATGAACCGGTCATGTTCAGATTGACCTTATTATCCCGTTTAATTGATCTGTTCATGTTCGGTTTGACCTGTTTAATTAATCTGAGTCGTCAACCAGTTTAACCCTTTATTACAACCCTCCAACCCGTTTAACACGCTTACAAGTTAAATATAAACTGTTCACAGCCCGTTTGACTCATTTAAGTGTGTCTGGTTAGGGTTTTGATGCTTGAACACAAATAAATATATGTGTCATGCTTAGGTTCAACGATTCAACCACCGGCACCAACCCGACACAATTGACACCTCCTAACATGAAGTTCATTACAATTTCTTTAATCAGGTTGGGCTAAGTGGTGCACTGGAGACATTATGTGGGCAAGGATTTAGAGCAAAACTTTACAGACTGTTAGGAATATATCTACAATCATCTTGTTGGATTTCCATCTTCTTCTCCATCCTCATCTCAATCCTCTGGTTTTTCACTGAACCACTCCTCATTTTACTTCATCAAGATCCTCAAATCTCAAAAATGGCTGCTATCTACATCAAACATCTTGTCCCTGGACTGTTTGCATATGGGCTTTTAAATAACATATTAAGATTCCTCCAAACACAATCCATTGTATACCCTTTAGTATTGTGTTTGTTGATCCCGTTAATCTTCCATATCGGCATTACTTATGTACTCGTGTATCACACTTCTCTAGCTTTCGTTGGAGCTGCCGTGGCTGTTTCTGTTTCTTTGTGGATCGCGGTTATTATGCTGGCAGGATACGCGCTTTTTAGCAGACGGTTTAAGGAAACATGGCAAGGGTTTACCATGGAGTCATTTGATCATGTTCTCGTCTGTTTAAAGCTCGCTCTTCCGTCTGCTGCTATGGTTTGGTGGATAATTTCTGAATTCTTTCAACCTACGAATACGCGCTTGGTTTTAAAAAGCGAGAAGCGTACCCAGGCGGCAGGGTCTAAAACCGAGGCGCAAAAGCACACCGCTTTTTGTACGCAATGCGCAATTTTTGTATATAAATTTTTAATATATTTCTCATAGGTTTCTAGCATCATTTACCCAAAATTTAGACACAATAAGCTCTATATATGATTTAGTATCTAAATAACCTATATGTACAACTAAAAGGCCTATTGTACAACATCCTAAAAATTCTGCTTATGCTAATTTTTTGCCTGAAAAGTGCGCCTCACCTGCGCCTTTTATACATAGCTCGACTTGCCTACAGAAAAGCGCCATGACCTGCGCCTGAGGTTGCCTTGGGCCTAAAGGCGCGCTTTTTAAAACCAAGAATACGCCTTGTACATTTCCATCAAAGTTGACATCTTTTTGGTGTTTTTTTTTCCCTTAATTTTTTTTTTGCAGCTTAGAATGCTGGGCTTTTGAGTTACTTGTGCTACTAGCAGGGATTTTACCGAATTCGGAAATAACGACTTCCTTGATTGCAATGTGGTAAAATATTAGTACTTTCATATTTTGATTCCGATTCTGCTTCATCTGAAGCAATTTCTGTATGCCAGTGTAAATACAGAAGCAATCGCCTACATGTTAACATATGGGCTCAGTGCTGCTGCAAGGTTAGATGCACTGATCTTACTCCGATTCAAGGTAACATTTCGACTTTTAAACTCGACCTGATTAACAACATTGTTAACTTGACAGCAAGCGTGTGTCAAATGAGGTGGGAGGTAGCAATATCGATAGAGCCAAGCATGCCATGGCCGTGACATTAAAGCTTTCTGTCGTCCTTGCGCTTGCTGTCGTTTTAGCCCTGTGCTTCGGTCACGATATTTGGGCTAGCTTTTTTAGTGATAGTCATGTGATCGTAGAGAAATTCGCTTCCATGACTCCCCTCTTGATGATCTCCATCATTCTTGATTCTATCCAAGGAATTTTATCAGGTGTGCATATATCCTAAATCATAGGATTGTCAAAACAGACGGGTCGGGTTAAAATGAGTCGTTTTTAATATGGACAGGGTCGCGTTATCCGTGACCACTGTCATTATTACAATAATAATCTAAATATCTGAATAAAACAATTTAAGAAGTTGCATACTTTCAACACATTCAACATGTTTGGCGACCCATTTGACCCGTTCATTGTTTAGCTGATTTTTTTAAATTGATCCATTTAAGACTTGCATAACCAAATTAACGCTTTTTTTAAGTAAACGGATCAAAATTCACCCATTTTCATTCATTGGTTGTGGCTAAACAAACACCCCAAGCCACTAATCAACACCCTATTGATTTGATTGATTTTTTGGGCTAAATGTCTGAACGCCCATTTACAATAAACCGCAATGGCTAAACGACCATTTACAATGAAGCACTAGGTCTATGTTGGAAATCAGGCCCAAGAATACGAACATGGAATTTTATTAAACAAAAAAACCACGCTTTACAATTAATTCCTAACCATCTATTTATAATAAACCCTATACTAATCTTAACACAACTCAAACTCAATTAAATAATCAAATAAATAAAAACTCACTTCTAGTCTAATACGAACTCAACCAAACAATTAATAAATTATAAAATAAACAAGCATTAGACTCCTACTATGACTAAATACCCTTGATTCCAATTTTCGGCCAAACCTCCTAGACTATTAGACTATGACAAGATTAACCCAATAATCACCCCCCTAATCTTGTCATGCGTTTCTCTTGGATCTGTTCACCGTCTTGACCCTTCCTAGACCACCGACCCTCCCCTTGGCCTCGTCCTAGATCATCCCAACATGAACTTCCACAACCACAATGTTCACACTCATGCTATTTCTCCTTCGCATATACCATTGCTATCTCTTCTTCTTCACGACTTCAATCCCACTTGACCACTATCGATTTCCCTCTTCCCGGGTCACCAGAACAACCCCGTTCTTGACCACCGATCGAAGAAAAAAAACAAGCTTGCTATCTTTCTACTTTTTCCATCTTTCTTCTTTACCTGCTAGGCAAGACAAGATTCAAAGTCTCCAGCTTTGACGAATTTTTTCCCGTCCGCCTACCAGCAAATCTAATCGGATATCTTCTGCCAAAAAAACAACCTACCCCGGTTACTCCGTTTTTATCCTTGGCGGGAATGACCGGGTCGATTGATCAAGTATTGAAGCTGTCTTATCACAGCTAGATCAGATCACCATCAATGAACACTTTTTCCTAGCCCCGTAGTTACAGGGGCTGCTCCCCTTTCCCTTCCTAAAAAAACGACTCTCAAAACAACCTTCTCTTTCACCAAGCTCTTATACCAATTGTTGGAAATCAGGCCCAAGAATACGAACATGGAATTTTATTAAACAAAAAAAACCACACTTTACAATTAATTCATAACCATCTATTTATAATAAACCCTATACTAATTTTAACACAACTCAAACTCAGTCAAATAATCAAATAAATAAAAACTCACTTATAGTCTAATACAAACTCAACCAAACAATTAATAAATTATAAAATAAACAAGCATTAGACTCCTACTATGACTAAATACCCTTGATTCCAATTTTCAGCCAAACCTTCTAGACTATTAGACTATGACAAGATTAGCCCAATAGTCTAGACGCTCATTTACATGGCATCACCAAGTCCTAAAACGCTCGTTTAAAAGGTGAACCGACTAATGTGACAGGGAGAGGGGGTGTGCATGCAATGGACACCCCCTTTTCAGAGGTATACATATAGCACTGCCCTTTTCATATCCCACTCGTAATTTTGCAGGGGTGGCAAGGGGATGTGACTGGCAACATCTAGCCGTGTACATCAACTTAGCAATGTTTTATCTCATCGGCATGCCGGTTGCAGTCGCACTAGCTTTTCTACTGCAATTATACGCAAAGGTGACACTTTTATTGCATAATGTACACGTATATGCTCGTTTTGCGTGATCATATTTCCGTTCTAACGTTATATTCTTGGCATATGATTTGTAGGGGTTGTGGATTGGCTTGATATGCGGTCTCTTGGGTCAAACCGGTAGCCTTCTACTACTCGTGATCTCAACAGGTGGACACGAGCGGAACTCGATGGTAGCAACAATCTAGAAAACATGTTTCTTGATGTTTGATCAACAGGAAAAACACAAAGAAGATTGTGAGAAACTCATGTTTTGTTCTATATATGAATTGGTAATAAACTAGTGATTTTTGCTATATGTATTTTGGTAGTTTTTCTTCTACTGGGAACAAATAAATCAATTGACGTGTACATATATAAAACAATCACATGGAAAACAGAAACAATGACTATAACTTCTAATCTGTGAAAAATTTTAGCAATTTGTATTAAGAATTCATTTTATACCATAAAAGATACTCTAAAATATACATATAGTGGTAACTTTTATATAAAATTAATTTCTAGTATAGAATCGTAAGAATTACATAAGCATTTGTTTTCTAGTATAGAATCGTAAGAATTACATAAGCATTTGTACGAATGTACGTAGTGACGGTCAAATATAGTTGGAGAGAGAGAGAGAGAGACATTTCGTCTTATGTATCACGGTTAAGACATTACCTACGTGACTTTCTTAGTTTTCTATCTAAAATTGGTTTTGTATTAAACATCTATGTATATAGCTGGATTCAAATGAGGACCACTTAAAATTTAAAAATCATTTGAACAAATAAGAACCCCCTTTGGATTTGCAAGATGAACATTTTTTACATCATGACATTATGTAATTATAGAGGGTGACCCTTGGAGCAACTGGTAAGGTTGTTGTTTTGTGACCATGCGGTCATGGGTTCAACCCGTGGAAACAGTCTCGTACACAAAGTGTAGGGTAAGGTTGCGTACAATATCAGATCGTGAAGCGATCCGACCCTGTTGGTTTACCGGGTCACATGTCATGGTTCACGTAATATGCATGGCTGGAAACTTGGAATTAATAAGCATTTATGGTTTTATAAGTTATGTTTATTTCATAATTTATTAGTTAGAATTGGTATTCTAAGTTTGACCTTATCTCATGGAAGTGTACGTTGAAGGAAGTGCAAGTTGAGAAGAGTTGGTCATTAGCTTGTACCGGTTCTATAGGAGTAGTGGCTAGGTTTTAGCAAGTATTTGTTTAATTCCGTTGGAACTTGTTGAGTCTTGTAGGCTATAAAAGCCATGTTCTTTCTTGATAATAAAGTAGATCACTTTTACATACATACTTGAGTTGTAACTTGTTTGTTTTCTTTCATAGTACGTGAGTGTTCTGTGTGTAATTTTGTGTATGAGTGGGGCCTGAACCAACAGGCCCCTTCCCGGACCTTGCGTAAATACAGGAGTTAAGTCAAAAATCGAGTTTGCCCTTTACATTTATCTAGTTATGTTAAAATATACTTTTGAAGTATATGAGCGAGTGTTGAATCTTCTTTGGCCGAACTCAAGTGCAGATCTTGAACTATCTAGTCTAGCTTAAGCTTAACGTAAGGATCTCGAACCAAGTTTGACCAAGCTATCTTACAACCTTATCAAACATGAAAAATTGTAACTCTAACTTAAAATTGGTTCTGTACTAAACAACTATGAACACATTCTTTATATGACTAAATGTGTGTTGATAACCGTAAAAACCATATAAGACGTGTACATATCGCTTTAATAAAAATAATAAATTTCAAAAACATGGTTTATTTATCTCTCACAACTCTATTTTTTAAATGTATCTCATTTCTCCTGAAATTCTTTTAAAAAAGTATAAAAATGTTCACATATACATATACATATACATTTGCATATAGTATATATGTATATGTATATGTGCATGCATCATAATTAATATGATTTTCACGGCTCTTAACGTATTTGGAGCTGGGGTCTCCCTGAAAGCAGCATCTCTATCCTTTAGGATAGAGGTATGGTATGCCTACATCCCACCTGTTAGGTATCACGAGTCGTTATTGCAACGGAATCACACACACACAATATCAATCGATAAACAAAAAAGTAGAGACACGAGAATTTATAGTGGTTCAGCCCCGATTGGCCTACGTCCACTTTGCAACTAGGGTTCTTTATTATTAGGTGCTCAAGGAATACTATTACATCAGGGGATATATTTATAAGACTAGATTAGGGTTACACTAATTAGAAAACAACATAGGCCCCAAGAAACATAATAAAACAAAGCAACCCATTAGGGCCTACTGCCCACTTGATCATACATGTTTCCAGACGCAAACAAACCCAAAGCCTAAGCCTTGTTGTCGGCAGCGCGCATCAGCCCAGGCCCACTGGGCCCAGTACGGCCCAAAGGCCTTCACAACTGTAAGGCCCCAAAACCGGGAACCTTACTTGTTGGCTCAAACGCAAGCTAAGTAGTTATAGACATCAAACTAAACACAATTCATTGCAACGGAAATCAATTAGTCAACAAAGGTCAACGACCCGACCCAAACATAATTCAAATCAAGTACTAATATCAAAATGTCTCAATGAAACAGCTAGTAAATAATGTCATCACAAACGCCCACGGTAACCAAATGCCATCCAAAAGCCGCTAGCTCATACCTTCTCTTTACCTGAAATACATGCTTAAAAGTCAGCTACGCTGAGTGAGTTCTATAGTAGTTCCTTAGGGAATATTGAATCCCAAAACGTTATAAAATAGTTTCCATCTCAAAGTTTTATTCATAGTACTTTCTCAATAGTTCAAACATATATATTTTATCGACAAACAATTATACCATGTTGCCCGGTCCGAAGAAATAAGCAACTATGATCTCCCGCCTGACTTACGTCAGACACAATATCCCGTTGACTAACGTCAACACAATATCAAACTTACACTTGATCTCACACCTGACTAATGCCAGACTCAATATCCCGTTGACTGACGTCAACACAACATCAAGCTTACGCTCGATCTCCCGCCACGACGTTTAAGTACGTGACACAAACTCATACACACATGCAAGCATAACGATTATTTAAAAGTATATATTTCTTTACCAAAAGCGTCGTCTATGCATGCAACTTACTAAAAACACGTTTTACATGTATTCATTCCTAAAACAATAAAATATTTAAAGGTGGGCGATAGAAACTCACCTTTTCTCAATGCACCTCGTTCTCTAAAACTCGCTAACTCCCCGGGCTCGTTTTTCGACTTTGCACCTAAAACACATGCAATACACGAGTCAATAACGTGATCCGACTTAATTCCACACCTACATGACTAACCCTATGTCGCGCAAGACTTCATGCATGTGCATGGCACCATGCATGGTCTCCATGCATTACATGAAACTCACGTTCATGTTCCCGACGTAACCAACTACCTATCTCTCTTTTGTACGACTCCCGCCATGCACGCGTACCATAACCCGGTTCCCCAATGGTTTTCGGCAGCCCCTGCCGCCCTACACTGCCGCGAACAGCCCATGCATGGCCTACGACAGGTCTCCTCCCCGCCGCCGTGCCTCCTCGGATGCTACCGAGTGAAGTCTGAAACCACCACAGCCGTGAATGGCTCCCTTTGGGGACTTTCGTGACATGTTACACCACCGACGACAGCCTTGCGCGGGTTCTTGCTCCCCGGAGTCCTAAACGCACGCCCGTAAGCCACCACCCTAGCACCCTTAGGGTTTTCGGCCAACGCCCACAAGCTTTAGCGACTAAAATGAGTATACGTACGTGATATAGGAATAATACCTTCGATCCGAGCGACTCATGCAAATCGAATCGCCTAGAACTCGCCTTCTCCTTGCCCTTGTACCCTATGAAACCCTAGAATCGTACCACGAGTTATCACGGCTATATGGGAATCAAATCACGTAACAAAATGACTAAAGGCTCACGATCTTACCTTGCTTTGAACTTGAAACACGATGAACGACCTGTCTCTCCCTCCTCTTCCTTCTCGGCAGCCGCAAACCCAAATGGGGATCTCCCCATTGCGTAACACCCTAAAAGGGTGTCTCCCTTATCGGGCTCGGCCCTAGCGCGTAATCGGTTAGCCCCCGGGCTCGGCCCATCTCGTGTTTTTAGTAGAAACCCCCACTAAGTCTTGATATTTACTTGTCACCCCTTCTAGGTTTATTTATATATATATATATATATAAAAAGAAACCCGACAACACACCTCTGTTAGGTCTCATTACTATCTCATAGCAATCCGTCCATTATGTTACATCATATACACATATGTACACTAATCCCATTGGTTTTATAAAAATCGGGATGTTACAACAACCCAACAATCTCCCACTTGAAGACTTTGCTCAATCCACAAACACCATCCAAGTAATCCTCGATCCAGTAATTCCAGTATCCTCCATATCCAAAGTCGCTCGAGCCTTCAGTCCTCATAAACAAGCTTAGACTTCATCAATTCCCCTAGTTGCAATCTCCCTCTCATCATGTACATGAAGGGAAAGTTGAAGCTCCCCCGAGCTCCAACTCATTCTCTATCTCAACTGGTTTGCACGATCCACCAGTTCCAGAGATAACCCGAGAACCACCACTTTCCTCCTTTAGCAAGATTTCCATAGGAGAGATTTTCGCAGTCAGACTACCGGTTTTTAAAACCCAACGTTATTTTGTTACTGTACCCGGAACACGCCCCGTGCTCCCACTACCACCAAACCCCTGACCCGGTTTAGACCTATGACTCCGCTCAGCTTGAATCACCTTGGCACCAGGCTCCCTTCCTGCAAATTGAACCTTCTTTTGCCCCTTAGACTCATCGAACCTAACTTTGTTTTGAGGGACGGTCACACTTCCCTCAGCAGGTACTTCCACCATGTATAATGAACCTCGCCTGTTTCCACGAGCAATAACCAGACTACCTTTAGTTACCTTCCATTTGCCTCCACCAAACTTTACTTCTAGTCCATGTTTATACAGCTGACTGATAGAGATAAGCTTACTCTTCAAAGCTGGAATAACCCTAACATTCTTCATGTCATACCCCGGCCGGCGGCGGATTATACGCCAGGGCTGACGCGGTTGTTCATAAGCACATGATCATCTATTAAATATGATAATATTTATTATTCAAATTAAAAGCATCCGTTACATAGGAAAATGAAACGTTACTAACATAAATTAAATTAAACTAGGTCCAAGTCCTAGGTGAGCAAGTAGTCCTCAAACAGGTGCACCTGAAACATGTAAGTAACTGTCAACTACAAGTAGTTGGTGAGATACACAGGTTTTGATACCAAAGAGTTAGTATAGATTACAATTCATTATGTTCAAAGCATGTCTAAAGCATATATGTGAAAACACACAAGGTTCCAAGCGTACAATTCAAGCCTGATAATAGAAAACTAGATACGCAATCCCACTGATTACCATTTTAAAAAAGGGAGCAAGTGGATACTCCAAGTTATAGTTGATACCTAACAAAACCCGCCAAGGTCTTGTGGTAAGTCATAGGTTCAGTTTCCCATATAAATGATCATGTTAGGTTCTACCTTAGGCTTGGGCTGCAAGTTAATGAATGTACTGGCATGAAACACATGCAATGGTCAACAAGTAGTTCAAATATAAAGCATAAAGATCAAGCACAGAACATAGATATTGAATTGTTTAAATAGATAAAGTTGATAACATGTTTCACCCCAAAAGCAAAAACAGTAAAAAGGGGCTATGTAAACTCACTTGAGTTGAAGCTAGGAGTGGTAGAGTTTGATGAATAGTTATTGTGAGGGTTTCTCACAACAAACCTACTAAGATAATTTGCATCCCAAGTTCTAAGTAAGTTGAACAAGATAAAGACATCTTAGGGTTTTAGGGTTTGATAGGATATGGGTTGAAGATGGCCTCGTATATACCTTGTAGGTTAATATTGAAATAAGAATTGTTCATAACCTTAATTAGATAAAAAAAAATCAATTATTAGCTAGTTATATAGTGATTCCAAAGAAATCAATAAATGAGATTTTGGATTGGAACAAAATAATAACTTATAAATAGATTTGGAAATGAAAAGGTTTAGTTAAATTAAATATAATGGTTAGTTTAAACATTTAAATAATTTCTTTTAATGAGATTTATAACGAGTTGATAAATAAATAGGTTTTAAATGTATTTAGTTGAACATTGTATAAAATCATTATTTACAATAGTTACTTTAAGTATTTCCCTTTTTGTAAATTTGAAAGTGTTTTAAACAATTATCACACTAAATAATTGTTTATAAGTTTAAGGAGATTAATAATGTCTATACATTAAATCTAAATTTGTACAATAAAATTTGTTAATATAAAGATAGTTAACAAAAATTAAATTTGTATAAGCAAATCATTTATTTAAAGATTTATAAAACTTTATAATAGGTTTTAAAATGAAATGGCTAATTCCATTATATTTTTTTTTCTGTTTTTATAAAGTTTGTAGAACATTTTTATGTGATTTATAAAAAAATATGTTTGGAATTTTTTTTTTAGTATTAATTGATGTATTTAAAATGGGTTAAAAAGAAAAAGGAAGCAAAAGTTCGGCCCCTGGGACTCGAACACGCGACCTCAGTCGGGCCACACACACACGCAACACCATAACCATCAGACCAGGGCTTATGCCTTGGTCTAGAGGTGCCGCGCTTTAGTTTTATACAGCGGGCCTCGAGTCATCTTCTTCCTTATACAAACCGTAACCATAACCCACCCAATTCGATTGATTGAGCACCTTATCGTCCTCGAATTCATGGGGCTTTCACTCCATACAACAAAACGAAATCATAGACATCACAAATACCTGAAATGATTAGGGATGGAGGGAGAACGAAAGTGAGGCTGAGATCGGCGATTCTTGAGTTCGTCGGAGCTCTAGGGGAGGAATGCGATGAATACAGAGTTGTAGAAAGTTTGTGGTGTTTGTAGTGAAGGTGTGGGTTCGCTTTTATAGGCTAGTTTCATCTGATTTAACCGATCAATTAAAGACTTCAATTATGGAATTTCAGTTACGAGTTATACCATGAATACTTCATAAAAATCCAATTACGTGTGGGAAATGGATCGATTAGATGTCACGATCGTTTTACTGGTTTCCGTCTTGTGCGAGAACATCACAAACGCGAGTTCGGGAATAAACGTGCAAAACCGGTGGTGTCCAGTTTCGAACCCATGGTTTGTTTGGAAGAGAAACATGTTTCAACTATTAGCAGAACAGGTCCCTACAGTTTCAAGGTTTATCATCCCATGCACAAACCTAGGTTTTTGTTGGACTAAGGTTTCAGAAATTACAATTTGCACCCTGAACCTTTTACTGAAAGAAAAATTTATTAAGTTTGTAAATTTACAAAATCTATTAAGTTCAAGTGTTATATTTGAAAGTTATAATTATAATTATATAATCTTTTGAATTTAATTCTTATAAGTTTATATTTATACATATATATATATATATATATATATAAGTTTAGAACAAAACTTAGTATGTACATATATTTGTATAAAATAGGGGTGACAATTATTATTTACATAATACCCTACATAATATTTATTACTTTAGGATTTGAAATAATTGCATTAAATGTATGTATAAATACTTATGAAATGTAAGGGATAGATGGAACAGTTTTATAAATGAAAATCACCAGATACTGGTATTACAAGTGTCGGAGGAGTTAAAATAAAGCCGGAAATTTCTTGGGGATTACAGTCTCCCCTACTTTAGGAGATTTCGTCCCGAAATTTATTAAGAAGAGGTTCTAGGAAAAAGAGACGTGTGTTTGGGATTATCAACTAGTTTTGCTTGTCGGTTGGGGAGTATAGTTGGTGACAAGGTTCAGGTTCGGTCGTCGCGTCAGGTGTAGATGGTAGTAGTGGATTTTGTCTGGGTGGAAATAAGGAGAAGATTTGCCCTAGAATGATTTTGGACTCAGTGATGGAATGCATCACTTGAAATGAGAATGATAAGAATTTAATGATCAATACTTGTTTAGGATGTAGCCTATATGTTCCAGAAATGCCACTGGATAAGAGGTTTCACAAACATTGGTTAAGATCAAAATAACACAAAACTTCACGTGATACGAATAACGCTACCTCTGACAATATGACAGGAACACTTATATATAGGAAGTACCATCGGCGTATCCACCATGCCTTCGTCATATCTCATTAGTTTCGTTGTTACATATCATGATAAGTTTTAGGTCACAACACACGACAAAATTTCACTATGTTTTCCATACGCTGATTTTTATAATTACGTGTGCACCCGTAGTTACTCAAATCGTCGTATGGTCCGTATAGATCATTCTATTGCGTGTGGATACAGAGGTGGGGGAAACACCCAGAAACATTTAGTTTATTATTGTTTTCATGCATGAATTGCTAATAAGTAATTGTGTATATAGATGGTAAAGTCAATCAGGGAGTAATGACTAACAAGGTGATACAACCCCATACATGGGTGCCCTAAGTAGATGGTATACCCTCTAGGTTACCCATAAAGTTTATAGCTCTCTCGTGTTTGAACAAGAATACATCAAACCCCGAGTAACTCAAAGTTTATAGCTCCCTCGTGTTTGAACAAGAATACGTCAAACCCCGAGTAGCTCAAAGTTTATAGCTATCAAGTTTCATGGATAAAGTGAACGATCATGCCTCATGTATGTAGTGGGCAAATAAATTGCAAACAAGGTAAACAATCTAGTTTCGTGTGTAATGTAAACACTCAAGTTTCATTTATAGCGTAAATAATCTAGTATTATGCATATTGTAAATAACCAAGTATCATGTATCATGTGAACAATCTAGTATCATGCACATTGCAAGTAATCAAGTTCCATCTATAATGTGATCAATCTAGTATCATGTACATTGTAAGTAATCAAGTTATATCTATAATATGATCAATCTAGTATCATGTACATTGTAAGTAATCAAGTTATATCTATAATATGATCAATCTAGTTTCATGTATATTGCAAGTGATCAAGTTTCATGTATAATGTAAATAATCATGTATTTTGTATACAACCAAGTTTCATGTATAACTTGAACAATCAAGTTGCGTCGATAATGCAACCAATTTAGTCTCAGGTATATTATGAACGTTCATATGTAAATAGTTGAACCTCATGAGAAATGTAAACTATCGAATCTTGTCGGTGATCGAGTGCTGCGGACAAGCGTGTTGTAGGTAGTTGGTTTCAAGTTTTCAATTTTTGTTGAGGTTTATATGGGTGGTTAACGCCTACGTGAAATGATTCATGTTTTCGAAGTGGTAGTAAGTTCATACATTTTTGAAGGTGCAAGGTGATGAGAAAGATTTACAGGTATTTAGAATAATACGCACACGAGTATCTGATTTGAGCTTTTTGTTTGTAAATGACAAGTAATTGAAATTCATCCTTGTTTGTAAATTAATAATTGAAAGTAACAAGTTGAATAACTAGGTAACTGAGTAAATATAACCTTTTTATTTATTTAGCTTTCATAAAGACAATGTTGCAAAAGGAAATAATGGCCAAATTATTTTGTAAGCAGGCCAAGAATTTAAGAGGTCGTAACGAAATAATTAATCGATTCATAATTAATTATTAACTAAGATGATGAGATAAGTGTTTTTATAAATCAATTTGCATTAAGTACATTCACAAGAATACGGGGTTTGTAAATAATTTATGATAAGATTTATAAATCAAGTGTTTGATAAAAGGTTTGGTTTGAACAAAATAACTACGTTAGTCAAGTCAGAAAATAGCAAAATGATTAGTTTACAAAGAAGGTTTAAATGTCAATCATTAAGGAGAGTTAAAATAGTATTCATATTTGGGTACTGGACATATGGGTTTCAGTTTTTTATTTTTAAGGAAACGCGAAATGGAATATCCGGCTAACGTCACAGATACTTCTTCACCAGAAAGTAGATGAGCACTAAGACATGTTGTGGTCATTCGTTATTGCGAACCGGGTTTCAGCCCTAGTTATTTCCGTATGTGCATCAAGTATTCCCTGATCTCTATTCCTTGCCTTAGAAACTTTGCGGTCCTTACGTATAGGTGAGCGGTATCAGCTGGAACTCCTAAGGCACTGGTAGGTTCCTTGTATATTGTCCTGCTCCTGGATCTGGATGGTATAGGTTAGGTGCTAAATAAGGGTCTTTCGGAGGTGATTCAGGTGCTCGGAGTCTCAAGTCTGCTCCTAAGCCAATCTGTTCTGCAGTCAAACATGGATCTGGCAGCTAGTCATACCGATGACTGGTTGTCTAGTGATGAGGACCCAAAGTCTTCCTCTTGTGTTGACTCTGCTTCGGGTTGGTTCTCAGGGGAGTAGGGAGGGTAAAAGACCATGCTTAGCACGAAAAGGTCGTAACTTTAATGGTAAATTGTTAAGTTCAAAGGTACATGAGTTTAAAATTTGACCAATCATAACACCGAGTTCTTGTAATAATATATCATGAGTAACACTTGACCTATAAGTAGTGTACCCATGAAAAGGATTCCCAGGAAAGAGAGGTGGGTCACAAAGGACACACTAAAGTACTCAGTCTTTCCTTAGTCAGAATCTTTCATGGAGTTACACTCACTCTTCCAGCCATCATGTACAAGTGACATTATTATTTGAACTCATGGTTATGGTGAGAATCGTTAGGGATTGTGTCTTATGGTTCAAGGGTGTGCTTCACCTCTTCAAGCAGCTTCCTTTCCTTGGATGGTAAGGTCTAAGGGTTGAAATCCTTTGCAAATGATAATAAGGGTGCTAAAATTTCTAAGGCATAAGGATGAAGAGGTATAGTTGACTTAAATATGATTAAGTGTAAGGATCAAATAGGAGGTTTAGACTTGTGTATCATATTATAATAATTAAGCGAATGATGTTTGGGTTGCTTTCATTTGAGGCATAACCCAATGAATACTGTGACAAATCAAAGTGATTTGAGTTCATATACTTTCAAGAAGACATGCTTTAGCCTATAGATGAACACTCACTTCGGGAATTCCCAGGAAAGCATACGGATCCTTCGGTTGATTTGGATTTATATGAAATGCTTTCCTAGACAGAAGACCCAAAGTACAGGCATTCACCCTTCCGGATTGCACATGTTCTCTACTAATTTTCAGAACCCAAAACTTTGACGGGATTTGAAAATTTTATTGTATGTCAAAACTTAGGATAGCATTTAGTGATATCAAATAGGTATTGTGCAAACAGTTCAAATAGTGTAGCAAATAAGGTATCACATGAGTAGCGGTTTTTTTTTTTTTTTTTTGTAAACATGTAGGTTATCAAGTAATATAGCACATAAGATAATTCATGTAATGCACTAGATAATATGTAGAATAATTACGCCAAGGTACACTAAGGTTATAGACTATAGACTAAGAATATGTTCCAAGTAATCCATGTTGTTTCAAATAGTTTCATGTAGTCCTTAGATTGTTGTAGTTCATGTAGGCAGAAGTAGATAGATGTGGGTAAGTAAGTGTATAAATGAGTATAGAGTGGAGTTCCTAATAAAAGACACGAGCTAAACTCATGTTTGGGGACTCCTAGGTTATAGTCTAGGTCATGTGTGTCTAATAACCTAATTCCCTATAACCATGGCTCTGATACCAATCTGTCACACCCCGGCCGGCGGCGGATTATACGCCGGGGCTGACGCGGTTGTTCATAAGCACATGATCATCTATTAAATATGATAATATTTATTATTCAAATTAAAAGCATCCGTTACATAGGAAAATGAAACGTTCAAAACATAAATTAAATTAAACTAGGTCCAAGTCCTAGGTGAGCAAGTAGTCCTCAAACAGGTGCACCTGAAACATGTAAGTAACTGTCAACTACAAGTAGTTGGTGAGATACACATGTTTTGACACCAAAGAGTTAGTATAGATTACAATTCATTATGTTCAAAGCATGTCTAAAGCATATATGTGAAAACACACAAGGTTCCAAGTGTACGATTCAAGCCTGATAATAGAAAACTAGATACGCCATCCCACTGATTGCCATTTTAAAAAATTGAGCAAGCGGATACTCCAAATTATAGTTGATACCCAACAAAACCCGCCAAGGTCTTGTGGTAAGTCATAGGTTTAGTTTCCCATATAAATGATCATGTTAGGTACTACCTTAGGCTTGGGCTGCAAGTTAATGAATGTACTGGCATGAAACACATGCAATGGTCACCAAGTAGTTCAAATATAAAGCATAAAGATCAAGCACAGAACATAGATATTGAATTGTTTAAATAGATAAAGTTGATAACATGTTTCACCCCAAAAGCAAAAACAGTAAAAAGGGGCTATGTAAACTCACTTGAGTTGAAGCTAGGAGTGATAGAGTTTGATGAATAGTTATTGTGAGGGTTTCTCACAACAAACCTACTAAGATAATTTGCATCCCAAGTTCTAAGTAAGTTGAACAAGATAAAGACATCTTAGGGTTTTAGGGTTTGATAGGATATGGGTTGAAGATGGCCTCGTATATACCTTGTAGGTTAATATTGAAATAAGAATTGTTCATAACCTTAATTAGATAAAAAAAAAAATCAATTATTAGCTAGTTATATAGTGATTCCAAAGAAATCAATAAATGAGATTTTGGATTGGAACAAAATAATAACTTATAAATAGATTTGGAAATGAAAAGGTTTAGTTAAATTAAATATAATGGTTAGTTTAAACATTTAAATAATTTCTTTTAATGAGACTTATAACGAGTTGATAAATAAATAGGTTTTAAATGTATTTAGTTGAACATTGTATAAAATCATTATTTACAATAGTTACTTTAAGTATTTCCCTTTTTGTAAATTTGAAAGTGTTTTAAACAATTATCACACTAAATAATTGTTTATAAGTTTAAGGAGATTAATAATGTCTATACATTAAATCTAAATTTGTACAATAAAATTTGTTAATATAAAGATAGTTAACAAAAATTAAATTTGTATAAGCAAATCATTTATTTAAAGATTTATAAAACTTTATAATAGGTTTTAAAATGAAATGGCTAATTCCATTATATTTTTTTCTGTTTTTATAAAGTTTGTAGAACATTTTTATGCGATTTATAAAAAAATATGTTTGGAATTTTTTTTTAGTATTAATTGATGTATTTAAAATGGGTTAAAAAGAAAAAGGAAGCAAAAGTTCGGCCCCTGGGACTCGAACACGCGACCTCAGCCGGGCCACACACACACGCAACACCATAACCATCAGACCAGGGCTTATGCCTTGGTCTAGAGGTGCCGCGCTTTAGTTTTATACAGCGGGCCTCGAGTCATCTTCTTCCTTATACAAACCGTAACCCTAACCCACCCAATTCGATTGATTGAGCACCTTATCGTCCTCGAATTCATGGGGCTTTCACTCCATACAACAAAACGAAATCATAGACATCACAAATACCTGAAATGATTAGGGATGGAGGGAGAACGAAAGTGAGGCTGAGATCGGCGATTCTTGAGTTCGTCGGAGCTCTAGGGGAGGAATGCGATGAATATAGAGTTGTAGAAAGTTTGTGGTGTTTATAGTGAAGGTGTGGGTTCGCTTTTATAGGCTAGTTTCATCTGATTTAACCGATCAATTAAAGACTTCAATTATGGAATTTCGGTTACGAGTTATACCATGAATACTTCATAAAAATCCAATTACGTGTGGGAAATGGATCGATTAGATGTCACGATCGTTTTACTGGTTTCCGTCTTGTGCGAGAACATCACAAACGCGAGTTCGGGAATAAACGTGCAAAACCGGTGGTGTCCAGTTTCGAACCCATGGTTTGTTTGGAAGAGAAACATGTTTCAACTATTAGCAGAACAGGTCCCTACAGTTTCAAGGTTTATCATCCCATGCACAAACCTAGGTTTTTGTTGGACTAAGGTTTCAGAAATTACAATTTGCACCCTGAACCTTTTACTGAAAGAAAAATTTATTAAGTTTGTAAATTTACAAAATCTATTAAGTTCAAGTGTTATATTTGAAAGTTATAATTATAATTATATAATCTTTTGAATTTAATTCTTATAAGTTTATATATATATATATATATATATATATATATATATATATATATATATATATATATATATAAGTTTAGAACAAAACTTAGTTTGTACATATATTTATATAAAATAGGGGTGACAATTATTATTTACATAATACCCTACATAATATTTATTACTTTAGGATTTGAAATAATTACATTAAATGTATGTATAAATACTTATGAAATGTAAGGGATAGATGGAACAGTTTTATAAATGAAAATCACCAGATACTGGTATTACAAGTGTCGGAGGAGTTAAAATAAAGCCGGAAATTTCTTGGGGATTACACTTCAAGTTCCATGTGGTTCCCAAAGAAGTAACCAAATTCACGTCACCCGTGCCCGTAACATCAAGAACATCACCATTAGCAATTAGTACTTTCCCAAAGTTACCAACCTTTAAATTCTCCATCGTCTCCCCGTTGTGCATCGCGTGAAACGAAGAACCAGAATCCATGACCCAAGAATCTGTAAAAGACTCTACACAGCAAACCAAAACATCATCATCAAATTTCTCATTTGCCTGAACCGTGTTCACCTGCCTTTTGCTCTCATTCTTCCCAGACTCTTCCTTATTCCTTCCTAGACACTGACTTTTCACATGTCCAATCTCATTGCAGCTCCAGCACTTCACATTCTTTCAAGCTCTAGACGAACTCCTCCCCCTACTCCCACTGCTCCTATTATTATCCCTTCCCTTGCCCACATTGAATATATCATAAGAAGATCCTCCACTAGTGTTCCTCCGGCGAATGTCTTCGCCCAGAATACTATCCCGGATCACGTTAAACTTCAAATTCACAGCTCCACCAGAATTAGTGATCGCTGTCACATAACCTGACCAGCTGTCAGGTAAAGAGGATAACAGAATCGCCGCTTGAGTATCATCATCAAACTTCGTCCCAATGGTCGATAGCCTAGACAAAAATTGAATTTATATTACTTATGTGATCAGGCACCGAGATTCCCTCATTCATCCTCATCATGAATAACTCTCTCAATAAGAACATTCTGTTACCGGCAGACGGCTTTTCATACATATTTGACAGAGTCGTCATCATACCATGAGCCGTGGGTTCCTTCATGATATTAAACGCTACACTCCTCGTCAAAGCCAGTATGATCTTACATCTCGCCCTTTTGTCCTTAGATTTCCATATCACTTCGTCGGCTTGACTCAAACCACTCGGTTTCTCTTCTAATGTCATCTCCAAATCGTTTTCACTGAATAATGCCTCTATTTGCATATTCCACCATGCAAAATCAGTCCCGTTAAACTTCTCGATTCGAACTCTCCCGTCTTCAGCCATGGCAAACAAGAATCAGAAGAGACCAAAATTAAAAGTCCACCAACCGAAGCCAAGCAACCTCCAAAGAAACCCTAAAACCCGAAACACCCGAACTCGGTGCTTCTCCTGCAAACCCGAGTGAAACCAACAACTCAAAGAGATCTAAAACTCGGAACTCTAATTGCAAAAAACACCCAAAACAGTCCTAAAAAAACAGCCCCCTGCCTTTTCCCCTTTTGCGCAACATAGGGCTTGAAAAAACCCCAACTTTCGGCAGCCAAACAGTCACCAAAACCGGGCTGCGATCAGCCCCACCAGCAGCAAAACTTGGAACAGCAGCAGCAAATCAGAACTGAAAAATTCCAGCAGTTACCGTTCACGCGCAAAAAAGTAATGTTCACGCCGGAAAGTATTGTTCACGCCGAAAGTACTGATCACGGCGGCGGTACTGTAGTAGTAGATCCGAACAGCAGCAGCTTTCTCGAAACAACCCTTAACCCCTTCAGCGATTGAACCAGTGTAGGCCGTGTATAAACAACGAGCCAAAGCTCTAATACCAGTTGTTAGGTATCACGAGTCGTTATCGCAGCGAAATCACACACACACACACAATATCAATCGATAAACAGAAAAGTAGAGACACGAGAATTTATAGTGGTTCAGCCCCGATTGGTCTCCGTCCACTTTGCAACTAAGGTTTTTTATTATTAGGTGCTCAAGGAACACTATTACACCAGAGGATATATTTATAAGACTAGATTAGGGTTACACTAATTAGAAAACAACTTAGGCCCCAAGAAACAGAATAAAACACAGCAGCCCATTAGGGCATGCTGCCCACTTGATCCTACATGTTTCCATACGCAAACAAGCCCAAAGCCTAAGCCTTGTTGTCGGCAGCCCGCATCAGCCCAGGCTCACTGGGCCAGTCCGGCCCAGGCTCACTGGGCCAGTCCGGCCCAAAGGCCTTCACAACCCAACACCACCCTCCCCAGACTCTACAGTGGCTTTGTCATTTAATAGGATTTTATTAGGTATGTTTGTTGTAGTTCTCAACGTACTATTAATTCTACCTAGAAGTGTATCTATCGGGTTCGAATGAGAAAAGAAAACTAACAACCATTTGAAAAAAAAAAAGTAAGAACCCTACTTAAATAAAGTTAAGTCTCTCTCTAACTTATAAAATGTCCGACCTTTAAGCTTATATGCCTTTGCCGCGTGTAAACAGCTTACTCTCTTCTTCTATTAATACTAAACAGGTCTCCATTTTGACTCACGAATCCATCATGGCGTTTCAGAAATCTCTCTGGTTTCTAATGGCGATCTCCATAGCTTCCATATCTTCTTCACACGCTTACACCTTCCAAGTCGGCGGCAAAGACGGCTGGACCTTGCACCCGTCGGAAAGCTACAACAATTGGGCCGCCAGATTGAGGTTTCTGATCAACGATACCCTCCGTACGTCTCTTTGGTGTTGAATTTTGTCTTCGTGTTCTTAATTCTGATTTCGATAAAAAAGTTTTTCGCTCTTTATCGAACTTTTTTCATTAATGGTGCTAAACACCAAGCATATTTCATTTCTAGTGCTAAAATTTTTTCCTTTTTCTTTTTTGGTATTTACCGGAGTTGGCAACTCCAGTTTCATCAATCCTAAAAACTAATCATAGGCTATGTCAGGTGGGAAGCATGGTTTGACCCAAAAACAGTGAATCCGGACTTCTAAGTCCGGTTTCATGTTTATTTTGGCTCCAACCTCTTATTCACCTGACATAGCCTATGATTCGTATTTAGTATTGATCAAACCGGAGTTACGAACTCCGGTAACACCAAAAATATAAAGAAAAAATTTTAGCACAAGAAATAAAATATGATTAATGTTTAGCACCATAAATGAAAAAAAAATTTCTTAGAGGTCCACAAACCATACTGTGAGATTTTATTGGGTATCTTATGTTGTTATTGTTTGAAGATTTTAAGTATGATGGTAGCTCAGATTCTGTTTTGGTGGTGAACAAAGGTGATTATGATGGATGCAATACTAATAATCCGATCACGAAGCTCGATGGCGGTGATTCGACGTTTAAATTTAATCGATCGGGTCCGTTTTACTTCATCACCGGTAACAAATCGAATTGTGATCAAGGTCAGAAGCTAACTGTGGTGGTTTTGGCTCTTAGAAACCAATCACCGCCTCCCTCCGCCGCTACTCCGCCAACTTTCCCACCGTCTCCGGCCGTATCCCCTGTTATTCCACCTTCACCTTCCACCGCATCCCCTGTTTCACCACCGCCCGGAACACCCGGTTTGACTCCACAGGCGTCTGTTCCACCATCACCTTCCACCACATCCCCTGTTTCACCACCGCCCGGAACACCCGGTTCAACTCCAGAGGCGTCTTCTCCGGACGGTGGGCAGTCTTCCGGAGGAAATAATCCGTCGGCAGACACGACTTCGCCACCGCCCCTCTCAGCGGCAGCACCACCACTTTCTGGTGTCATAATTGCATCAGCTGTTACGATTATCTTTGCTTTGTTGGGGGTTTATTAATGATTTAAAACAGGAAATTCAAAATTGGAGGATTTGATTATGTGGGGGGATTTCTTGATTGATTTGTTTGTGTGTTTTTATTTTGTTGGATTGGTGTAAGTGGTTGAGTGTTTATACACTACTGTTGAGTACATAATAATAATAAGTTCTTGGTGATTAAATCGTTTAATGTTGTTGATCCCAAATTCCCAATTGCAATTTTTACTATTTTTGTTTCCTTTTGAAGTTTAGAAACTAGTTGAATATGCGTGCTTCGCCTGGTCACCTAATTCACTAATAATATGTTCGGTTCGTTACAGTACCACAACGATAACAACACTTGATACATGCAATGATAGCAAAAAAACTCGATTTTGAATATAACTCCGTTTTAAAATAAATTTATATCGGAACGTTGACAAAACAAACAACCGCGTACTCCGTTTTTTGAAAAAAGTTAACAAACGCAAGTAAATAAAGAAAAACGAAACTAATAGAAAATTAAACGGGTTAAAAGCATATATTGTATATAATACAGGAGGTGAAAACGGGAAAAAAAGTGTAAGGTCATCTAATTCGAGCATAATAGGTTCGACTCGTCACAGTACCACAACGGTAACGACACTCGATATAGACTACGATAACAAAAAAAACTCAATCTGAATAGAACTCCTTGGCGCCGGAGGCGGTTCGGTTCTTGGCTAGAGTTCAGCGTGTGGTCCACAGCAACTTTACGACTCCTCAGGGGCGAGGCTTTGTTTTTAGTAGATTAGGGTTTTCCATTCAGAAGGGGATGGCGGCGCAGTTTGTTGCCCGTCTACCTGCTATCCTTATGTAATTTGCCTTGTTGAATGACTAATATAATTTATAACAAAAAAAACGTTTAGATTTGAAAAAAAAAAAAAAAAAAACTTTTAGCTAAAAAAAAAAAAATAATAAAAAATAAAAAAAATAAAATAGAACTCTGTTTTCAAATAAATTTATATCAGAATGTTGACAAGAAAAAAAACAACCGCGCGCTCTGTTTTTTGGAAAAAGCTAACGAACGCAAGTTAATAGAGGAAAACGAGATTAATAAAAAAATTAAACGGTTTAAAAGCGTAATATTATATATAGTACAGTGGGAGAAAACGAAAAAAAAACATGAAAAGCATGAGTTGGCCGAAAGTGAATGGATGTGTTACTATTGAAGTCACCTTTAGTTTAATCAATTTAGTAATTAGTAACGTTACGGAGTTGTTTGTAAAGGTCTTTCATATCATTATTTATAGATGATGCAACTAAGGCTTAGAGGTATACCCTCGTGGAGAGGGTTCGTGAAAGTGACATGACGGCCATGGGCCGTGGAACACCAAGCCTCCTGCGTGTGGACCACGGCCGTGGTCATTTGGCGTGGATTTTTCCATGAGCGTGGACGTTGGCTACGTCAGTTGTGGTTTAATCCAATTTTCATGATATTTTAATTTTTTAATTTTTTAAGCACCTCAAAAGGGTTTTTTGTTAATAACTTGTCATCGTTAACCTTTTTAAAAAATCTAAATACACAGTGTTGTTTATTTTTTTATGATCATTCCAGTAAAATTTCATTGAAAATCGAGTCGGTTTCAAAATACAGTTTTTTCTGGTTTCGTATACGGTTTTAGCATGTACTTGTATAGATAACTATTTTTTTATTTTTTATTTAAAAACTATTAAAATATAAAAGTATTATTTGTATTTAAATATAAAAATGACGTGACAGTTTAAAAATGTGGAACCATTTCCCTCAAATGTGAAGAAATGTGGAAAAGCTATGGAATCTTATGTGACGTTGATGCCTCGCAAAATGAGCATGTCGGGTTGGTGACAAATCAAAACAGGTTCAAGTTCAAACGAGTTGGGGTCAAATTGTGTTAGGGTTAAAAAGTACCGTTTTAAAAGTACCACCAACGATAGAAACATGAGAAGTTATTAAATTTGAATTAATAAACTTGTATACTTGAGAAATAGATAATCGAATAATGTTTAAAAATACGATCATGATTTAATAAGTCAATAAAAGGATGATGTTGTCCAACCCTAATGTGGCCATGTGGGCACATATTCAACATTGATCACATCTTCACGAGTCAAAAAAATATGCCACCTCTCATAAGCAATGTTTTCAGAACCGGATCGGACGTCGAACCGGTCTCCTTACCGGTCCACTGGTCGGACCGGATTTAAGAACCGGACGACGTCATAAATATTATAAAAATATATCAGTCTAATTAGCTTTTAATCCTTTCAAAAACCACCAACAAGTCAATTCCAATCATTTTAAACTAACAATTACCTACGAAATAAGAAGCCAAGAGACTTAAAAAAGATTAAAAAAAAATAGTCAAGCGGTTCAACCGGTCCGACCACCCGGTTTCCGGTCCGACCGCCGGTTCAACCAGTCCGACCACCGGTTCGCTGCAGAAACGGTTCAACACATGTAACCGGACCGGTCAAACCACCGGTTCCCAGACCGGCCGGTCCGGGTTTCAAAACATTGCTCATAAGTTAAATTAGAATCCCTACAAATTGATGTGTCAAAGGATGCTACTTTTCAAATTATTTTGATAAACTAATAGACACGAGTTCTATAATCCTTTTGTACATCTTCGGTTTTTTAATAATAACAAATGAAACTGATAAGAAAATATGAAGTTCATAATTTTTTTTGATTCTTAAAATGACTATTTAAAATTTATCATTAATCCCTTAATAGATACAAAGTAGGGGTGATAAAGGTGAAAGCCTTCAATGCTATATTGATTTGATAGTGATCAGAGATTATAATGCCCTATATATAATAGCCATGCCATAACTAACTATCTATAAATAAGGAATAAAATCAATCATAATTTTATGAAATATCTTCTACTAATGTTCCCCCTCAATTTGAACGCGAATAGGAAGAAACGTTCAAGCCCTTACGGAACAAATGTCGAGGAAGGCCTTTGGTAAAAATATCAGCATATTGAAGTGACGATGGTACGTGAAGAACCCAAATATGGACGATTTGCACTTTTTCTCGAACGAAGTGGATATCCATTTCCATGTGCTTCGTACGTTGATGTTGCACAGGGTTAGCAGATAGGTAGATGGCAGACACATTATCACAGTAAACTATCGTAGCAGTTCGTACCGGGACACGAAGCTCAAACATAAGATTATGAATCTAAGTGGCCTCGGCAACAACATTGGCAACTCCCTTATACTCGGCTTCTGCACTTGATTTGGAAAGTGTATGTTGTCGTTTAGAAGACCAGGAGATGAGATTATCCCCGAGAAAGATACAATACCCCGAGGTGGAGCGTCGGGTGTCAGGGCATCCCCCCCAATCGGCGTCAGAGTAGGCAACAAGAGACTGACCGGAAGAAGTCGAGATTCTGAGGCCGAGATCAATAGCGCCATGAATGTATCGTAATACGCGTTTCAGGAATGCAAAGTGAGAGTCACGAGGGGCATGCATGAATAGGCAGATTTGTTGCACCGCGTAAGATATGTCTGGTCTAGTAAACGTGAGGTATTGAAGAGCCTTGGCGAGACTTCGGTACAGAGTGCCATCTTGTAAAAGTTCCCTCTCAGTAGCGCTAAGCTTGGAATAAGTATCGACTAGTGTATTGCACGGTTTACTAGCCGTCATGGAGGCCAGATGGAGAATGTCTCGAGCATACTGAGCCTGAGAGAGAAACAAATCTTTATTATTTCGTGTGACGGTGATACCCAAAAAATGATGTAGGGGACCAAGGTCCATCATGGCAAATTCGGCCGATAAGCTCTTGATGATATTGGTAAGGATGGACGGGTGTGATGTTGTAAGCACAATGTCGTCCACATAAAGTAGTAAGTAAGTCAACTGGTCCCCTTGTTGGTATATAAAAAGTGACGTGTCACTTAATCTGCTGTGAAACCCTATGGATAAAATAAAAGATGAAAAAAGAGTGTACCATGCCTTGGGATCCTGTTTCAACCCATAAGGGATTTAGTCAGGCGACATACGTGATGAGGGTGAGCGGTATCAATAAACCCAGGTGGATGCTGCATAAAAACGGTTTCCTATAATGTTCCGTGAAGGAAAGCATTTTTGACATCCAACTGATGTATGGCCCATGAACGAGATACCGCCAATGCAAGGACCGTGCGAATGGTAGCTGGTTTAACCACCGGGCTAAATGTCTCGGTACAATCAATCCTAACAGTGTGTTATCTGCCATTATAAACTAGCCGTGCTTTGTACCTGTCTAGTGCCATCGGCTTTGAATTTGTGGCGAAATAACCACATCGAGCGTATGACCGGTCGGTCCATTGGCCTAGGAACTAGCTCACAAGTGATGTTATGTGACCCGCAAAATTCCAGAATCTAAAACCTAGCTGTTGGGCTAAACCCAACAAGGCCCAATAGAAATCCAAACCATTTGAGGATCAATAAGGATTCAAGCCCATTGGAGGCCCAAGTACATAACTCGAATATCAAACTAGTCACTCGATTCCGATTAACAACTTGTTACGCAATTCTAAGAACTTACGAAACGATAAAAGTACGTACGTTGTTCAACGTTTTAAAATGTTTACCGCGTTAGACATCGGTATAATACAGGATATTCGACAAGAACGATTACTCGAGCTAACTCTAGAAAGACTATTCAGATAAATACACTCGTAGTACGTATACACGAACATTAAACCGCGTTTTATACTCGTAAAATTAACGATAGCGGTATGGTTTTTACCCATACGTATTTTGATACGACAAATATTATAAATATTAATTTTAATATTATTTGTAAAATAATAATAGTTAAACTCAGAGCGCGAAATGTGTAAAAAGAACGAATGCATTAAAAGCGCGGTACCGACGTGTACCGGTTCGTACATCTATTGAAACGGTGATTTCACGATTTAAAATATTTAAATAATATTATTAATAACGTCTCATAATCCTAATAATTTTAAGATGATGATTCGGGAATTTTAAACGTGTCAGAGACCCGAGAGAATACGCGTTACTCGTAAATCAGTATTATTCCTCTTGGAAAACCCCCTTACCAAACCCTAGGTTTAAAAGAACTTGTTCTTCACTTTCATTCTCATTCTAAACCCTAGCCACACACACATATGTGTGTGTTTCGTTAGGGTGAAAGGGGTGGGATACCCGGGTTGGGAGTGAGTTGGCCGAGTAGGCCGAGTACCCGGGGGTACACCGCCCCCTTCAAATCGAGTTGGCCGAGTACCCGAAATTGAGTTGTGTAATCGAGTAAATTTACTCGGACATGAGAGAGAAAGAGAGAGCCGTTGGGGAGAGAGAGAGAGCCGTTGGAGGAGAGAGAGGGAGCCGTTTGAGCTTTTTTTATTTAAAAAAACAATTTTTTTCTTATATATATACACATACTCTACAAACATAATTTTCATCTAATTTATATATCTCTCATCTATATATTTACACTTCTCAAAAAAATGGAAGGGTCATCAAAAAAATAACAAAGCCTAGAAAATTTAGGCCAAAAGTTCAATCTCAACCGCAACCCGAACGAACCCAAGCCGCTCCCCGACGAACCCAACCACCTCCTCAACGACCACAACCACTTCCTCAACCAATTCCAAGCTATTTCTCGCAACCTCAATATTCAAACTACTACCCCCAAAGTTCAACCGATACAAATATACTATCTCAAGATATGGATCCAAATTATTTATCTCAAATTTCGCTTGATATGGATCCAAATTTTTTATCTTAATTTTCCTACCAATATCAAAACCAACCGTATCGTGATCCAAACGAGATCATTCGTTCAGAATCCGAAGACGAAGGAGAAGACGAGGATGTTGAAAAAGAAACAGAAAATGAGGATGTTGATGAGCAAGAAGAAGAAGAAGTTGCCGTCGAAGTTGTCGTCGAAGATGTTGGCGCCAAGCCGAAAAGACAACACAAAAGCCGGTTACCACCAAAGAAATGGTTCGAAGAAGAACTTGCCGTGGTCAAAGCTTATATTCATAAGACCCAAAATAAAAGAAAAGGAAATCAACAAATAGGGGATTCGTTTTGGAAGAAAGTTTTAGCGTATTTTACCTCTTTATTTGGTGAAAATGATCGAACCGTTGACCAAGTGTCTTGAAAATGGAATGATCTTAATAAAAAAATGACCGCCTTCAACGGGTGTTACCAACAAATGGTAAGAGTTATTTTCAAATTATATATATATATATTTTTAATTTTCTAAACTAGTGTTTCAAATTATATATATTTTTGTATTTATAGAAACAAAGAAGGCCGAGTGGTATAAGTGATTTGGACCTTGTTGAAGCGGCTTTGAGCCATTACAAAAAAGTGTACAAAAATACATTCACCAACTTAAAATGTTGGGAGGTTGTACGCAACAATGCTAAATGGGAATTCATAGCATTGATGAGTGAGGATTTAGAAGGAAGTCAATCCTCAAAAAGAACAAAAACTTCCAAGTCGAGAACCCCAAGTGACCCGGAGGGTTTTACAAACCTCTTTCCTTACATAAACATGAACGTCGAACCGTAAGACGACACGACACCGATAAGGCCAAAACGTCCGGGGAAGAAATCGGTCGAAAGTTCATCTAGCAAGGAAAATTTAGTAGACATAGTCGGAGAATACAAGACTATGAAAGCGTTGGAGAAAGAAAAATATTTGGGATAAGATGGCGGAAGCAAAATTAAAAAGAGAACAAACAGCGATTGAGTTGATGATTGAAAAACAAAAGGATCGTGACATCAAAACGTTCACCGAATCGCATGATCATCTCATAGAACTATACTTGTCGATTGTATTGCAACGTAAACGTGAAATTGCCACAAAGTATGGATGGCAATTGTGGCAATGCACCTTTTAGATTTTTAATTTTTATTAGCTAGCTTTTATTTATTTTGTTAATTTTCTAGTTTTTAAATTTTTTTATTTCTAGGTTTTTAATTTTTAATTGTATTATGTTTATTTTAATTTAATGAAATTGTCTTTTTTTATTTAAATGTTTATTTTTTTTAAATGTTGGTGAGTAAAATAAGTAGGATGTTTCCAATAAAATCTAAGTAAATGAGTAAAATGAGTAGTTTTAAGGTGCCAGAATTCTATTGGGCAGTTTTGGTGATAAATGGGTAATGCACCCCCTTCACCCTTAGAGAGAGAGAGAGCAGATCAGGGGGAGGAGGCCGGCCACCTCCGACGGCTCCTCCCGGAGACCACGGGTAAGACGCCACCCAGGCCATGGCAGCCGAAGTACGAGTTCAGGTGGGGAATGACGATGGCGTGGACGAACTCCGGCAGCCCAACCCGATCTTTTTCTTTTTGCGGCAGATTATGCTTCTCCGGCAACACAATCAGTAGCCTACGAGTGGTGGGGACATCGCTGGCAAGGTAAGGCCGTTTCACGGCGGATCTGGTGGTCTTGTTTCCTCTTGGTGATAGATGACAGTTTTGAGACGGAGGATGACGAAGGCAGGAGACCGAGAAGGTAGCGGTGGTGTTGATGACGAGTGAGGAAGATGACGACAACAGAGACGACCGAAGAATGCTAACCGCGTTTTCGGTGACCACGAGCTCCTTTTGACGGTGGCTAATGCGAGTCCGACGAGTCTTGCAAACCAAAAACCTTCACTCCGACGAAGCTAGGTTTTCTGCACCCGATCCACACCTACATGTATTCCCTCGGTTCAGATCTGTCCCATTTAAGGTAAAATACATCCAGATCTGTTATTATTCCAGCCGACTACGCAGGGGCGGCTGGAAGGCACTGCGGGCAACACGACCGTAGGGGGCCCAACATTTCGAAAACAAGACTCCCGAAAGGTATAAAACGCACGCTAATGTGATTATATTTAATTACGCGAAAGCTAAACACGTGAGTGGTTGAATTACGTTGAACTTAAACGATTCGTTAACGGTAAAAGTGAATATTAACATAACAATTAATAATAACGGACCGTAAACACATATTTTAAATATAGAGAGTTCGTTATAATTATTAACAAACGAGAAAATATATTCGTATATGCGTAAGCCGTTAAAACTTAAACGAGAATCTTGTATACGGTTAATAAACAATACATGTAATTATTAGATATTATTATTTGAACGACGAAAACGTTTATGTTACGTCTTTTGTATAAAACGATTTAGACAAAATAAATATGATCGGATGATTCAGACTTTAAGCGTGTTGTATAAGGCATCTACGTGCCTACCTAGTATGTTGATGAATGGTATTTGAATATAGACCGAATAAACGAAGCTTTGACAATTAATAAGGGTAGATACAATATATTTTTCATAAATATATATACATTTGTATTATTATTAGGGTTTTGAGTTTATGACGTGAACAATTGGGACCTTACACGAATATTATCGAATAGTTATGAAAACTTAGATTGTTATGAACTTGATATATTTTGTCACATATATAATAGTAATTTTATATTAAATGAATAGTTATAAACACTACATTTTATCTAAACCAACAAGTATTACATAATACGATGTTTAGCTACAAATATAAATGTATATATGTACGCATAAATATTACCTGAAACAAATGGTTACACGTATACTTTACCTAAACCCGAACAATTATTTATGAAACTCAACAGTGTACAACTATATTTTACGGCTTTGAAACTATTTATATATATATATATATATAAATATTTTTAATTATTCATTTGAAATATATTATAAAATCTCGACACAGCTTTATCAAAACACTGAGTTACACGCAATATGTTAAGAGTCACACGAACAAGAATTGTGATTATTAAATTATAAGTACATATCGTTAAACACAACCATGAACTTGATAAACTAATATGTTTGAACGTGACCATTGGAACATAAACAAGTTGAGGATCCCGATTCAACCTAAATAACAATTATTACCAGTCGTTAAATCAACAACGTAACTCAACCGCACGCATGATAACTCAACATGAGTTTATACTCGCTTTACATTATTATGTTTAGTCCGTAATTCTCATTAAGTACGTACTGGGATTGTATGACTCAAATAGGACATAGAACCGCTACTAACATATTACGTGGACTTTGGTTCACGTTGTTACATGAAGGATGTCATCGTTTCTAACACATTACCATGTGAGTTCACTGCCCCCTTTTAACTTTTAAATGTTTTAGAAACATCGGGGGAGAAACATACTTGCTTAGCACCTTTGATACATTTGAAAACACCATTGTTTGATACATTTGGAAACATCATTACTTGATATATTTGAGGAAACATGAAACATATTTACTTTACACGTTTAAAAATATGAAAACACACCTACGAACATTTTCATATGGTAACAAGAGAACAAGAACCGACCTTATGTTTGCATGAGTTAACGAACATAGAGCTCGCTAAAAGTCCCCTATGTGAACATTTTTATAACCATTAGCTATAGTTTTAGCCTGGGTCTCTATGGATAGTACTATTGGGATTGACACCCCTATTCATGGTTCGATCGGTTTTGGTCGAATGGCTGCATAGTGTTCAAACGTGTGCTCGGGAGGTACGAGCTGGGGGCAAAATACATGTGTCATGGTTTGGTTATGCCTCATATATGAACATATTATTTGTATTCCTAGCTAGTCTACAAATGGGTCAACATTATTTGTTCTGTTTATCATATACACTTGGAACTACTTGCGAACAACTGGGTTTACAAGGATTACATTACATGTTTTAAGTGAGAAAACTACTCATTTTATGACTATGAAGTCATCACTCGTTTTCAGTGGGAAAACTACTCATTTTACGACTATGAAGTCATCACTTGTTTTCATTGGGAAAACTACTCATTTTATGACTATGAAGTCATCACTGGTTTTCGAGGAAAACGGTTTTACTATATGGTCATGTACACTTTATTGATGTTTTCAAGGAAAATGACTTTTATATTATGGTCGTGTGCACATTAACAATGTTTTCAAGGAAAACCACTTTACATTGCAACAATCAAACCTGTGAACTCACCAACCTTTGTGTTGACATTTTTAAGTATGTTTTTCATGTAGCACATAGTTATGGCATGGTTGGAATAGAGTAATCATTTGGATTAAAACCCTAGAAGCCAAAGCCGCATGATTGTTAAACCTCAAGTCGATTTGATTTATATGGCTCTAGGTCAATGTACTATTTTATTTTAGTATTTGTAATGGTGTTCAACACCTTTGAAGTCTTTATTTAGTTTCCGCTATTGTGTAGCGTTACCAATCGTTGCAACCTTAGTTTATTTATTTATTCATTAAGTAAATGAATTTGGGGGTGTGACATGTTACCCTACAAAGCATTAAATTCATCGTCCATGGCACGTAGCCAATTAGGATCCGATAAGGCTTTAAGGTAGGAGGTAAGGACGGGTGACACGATGGATGTGGCAACAAGATTATATTTAAGATTAGCTTTGAGGACCCCGGTCTTAGCATGAGTGAGCATAGGATGGTCATTGGCATTGGTGTGAGGGGTGGTGGGTTCAGTGTGGTGTGAGGTGAGGTTAGGAGAATTGGGTGATTGTGATACTAATGGTGAAGGTTGGGTGGGTGTGGGTTCAGGAGTTAGGTGATGGTTTGGGCTGTTTGGAGGTGTGGCGGAGGGGGTATTGGGTGGATGGTCTGGAAGTGGGGTGCTAGGAGGAGTGGGAGGAATGTGTGGCCGAGTGGTGGTGTTGGACGGGCTGTGGAGGTTTGTTGAGCTTGGGTGGTGTGGGAGTCAGGTGGGAAGGAGAGTGAGATGCGGAGAGGGTCATCTAGGAAAGAGTACGTTGTTGGTGATAAGGGTTCATTGAATGGAAAGGAGTATTCGTCAAATGTGACGTGTCGGGAAAGGAGTACCTTTCCGGAAAGGGGATCGTAGCACCGATAGCCACGGAAATCGGCCGGGTAGCCCAATAATACACACTGAACGGATCTGGGAGAGAGTTTATTGGGTTGGGTAGCGGATAGATTGGGGTATCATGTACAACCAAACACACGAAGGTGATCGTATGTGGGTTGGCGACGGTATACGACGAAGGTGGGTGTTTGGAAATGGAGGCGTTTGGTGGGTAGGATATTATGTAAATATGTGGCGGTGTGTAAAGCTTCCACCCAAAAGGTGGAGGGAAGTCGGGCAAGAACAAGAAGAGCACGGATGACGTCGTTGAGACGACGAATCATTCTTTCGGCTTTCCCATTTTGTTGGGAGGTGTGGGGGCACGAAAAACGGAAGAGGAACCCATTCGTGTGGCAAAATTGTTTAAAACTATCATTGTCAAATTCCCCTCCGTGATCACATTGAAATGTTTTAATCAGACAGTTGAACTGGGTATGGATGAGCTTGTGGAATTTGGCAAAAGTTAGAAAAGTTTCGGATTTATATTTAAAAGGATAAACCCAGACAAAATGAGTGTAGTTGTCAATGAGGACCATATAATATTAAAACCCGAATTGCTTAAAACTTGTGAGGTATACAAATCACAGTGTATTATATCAAATGGTTTAACAGTAACACAAAGAGAATCATCAAAACGGAAACGTTTACTATTCAAAATTTGACAAAAAAAGGACAAAAAAGATGCAATGGTTTTATTACAATTAATAATATAAAAAACTTGACCCAATAATAATCAAGTTTCACAGGTGTTCCATTTAAGTCACTTAAAGTTTTTTTGTCCATTTAAGTCACTCAACTTTCACTAAGTGTTCCAATCATATGTAATATTTTTATAAATGTTTAAATTTTTTTAAATTGAATGAGGCAAATGAAATATATATGAATATCTATACTATATTATAATGCACCACCTAAGGGCATCTTAAATTTTAAGTAATACAAACATTATTGCTTAATGTACAACACTTAATGCATGTGTTAAAAACTTTTTGGGGTTAAATATGTCTTTTAAACAATACTTACACATTTGCCCTTAACTTTATTCAAATTTTGGTTATTTAAACAATAGTTACACTTTTAAAATAACTACCCTCCACGATTTTTAAACGCCATAACTTTTTCATGGCTTAATATTTTTTATAAAAAGTTACACAGTAAAAACGAGCATTTTATTCTCTTTAATTTGAGTATGGTATTGCTATAGTTTTTTTAAATTAACATGTTACGTGATTACATATCAACACCTCCATTTTTTTTCCTCTATAGTAACCGACAGTATTCTCGCGACAATCCCGAAAAATTCTAAAATCCGCTAAACGCCGCTAAAATAAAAATCTTAAATTCAATGATATAAGATCTGACTACTTTAACCGTTTTTCAAATACACACTCTCAGTTTTTTAGATCTCCGTATAACCAGCACCCACCATTAACAAAAAAAATTATAAAAGTCCGTATATAAAGTTATATTTATTTAATAAACAACTCATCTCATAAAATTAATAAATAATGATGAACTGTCATTTTAAAATAGTTTGGTTAATATCACATATTTGAACATTTTGAAAAATAAATAAGAATGACATATTAATTGGTCAATTTATCAAATTTAAAAGCCCGTCATTAATCCCAATATAGTTAGGTAAGTGGATGAGTGGTGCTTAAACATTGACCACTTCAAATGTAAAAAAAATTAAAAAAATTAAAACTGAATGAAGGATCAAAACAGTTACCGAATGTTATACTCGTCGAATGTTATACTTAGTCCAGATTAGTAGCTACCCATTAAAAACGGAAATAAATAATAAAAAAAATAGAACCTTAAACATGTAATACAAAACAATGCATAAATTGTCTTCAAAGTGCATCTACGCAAGTGAAAAAATTCGATGCCTTCAAATCGACCATTTGAGGTAAAAAAAAATAATAAACATTAATGCATTGAATATATTTAAGTTTTTTAACCAATAAAAATGGTATTGTGCTAACCTGAATTTAGTGAGGAACTACATTTTCTGGTCGTTATCTAAACACGTATCAACTGCAGCATGTAAATAAAAACTGAACACTACTATTTCGAATAACAGTTAATAATCAATTTAAGTTACTATGTTTATAACTGATATTTTCTTATTTAGGGTGTTTGTTATTATTTAATTGAGATATGTAAGGAATAAATAGACCACACCGATGTTACGAATAAAAAAACTAACAGAAGTACTATACAATATATCACGAAAGGATTGATAAATTAACAGAAAACTAGTTTAGATTATAATACAATTAAAGATATTAAATAAAACAATTCACTAACATGATTATGTATGTTTTAACTCATAGAAATATAATTTCACATAATAATGGTTTTAATAAAGAAACTTTACTTCCTTTTTTCCTAAACAATTTGTATATAAATATGATTTATAAAGTTAACCTCACAAGATCTTTGCAACTCGCCAACATTGAACCTACAGTAACATGTGTAAACCCTAGAATTGAGAACTTCGATGTTAATTTTTGTATAAAGTTTTCAGAACGTTAATTTTGACGGTTTAGCGAGCCGCAACGCGCGGGTATAACACTAGTTAGTTATCAATAAGTGAAATTTTTATTCCAATTAACTTAAAATAGGAGGTAATAGTGAAGAAAAAAATCACTAAATAATAAACAAGTTTCAAAATTGTTATATTTAAGTCGAATTAGAAAAAAATAATTGCTAAACAGTAAACAAGATTCATATATGTTCTATTTATCTCATTCAATTTTAAAAAAATTAAACATTTATAAAAATATTAAATAGGATTGGAACACCAACCGAAAGTTGAGTGACTTTAGAAGGACAAAAAAACTTCGAGTGACTTAAATGGAACACTTGAGAAACTTGGTTACTATTTTGTAAAGTTACCCATAATAATAAGATAACCACTAATATAATCAAGCACATTCACGCCGGTGTGTCCAAGACGATTGTGCCAAGGTATGGTTGTTGAGGATGAGAGCAATGTAAAAGCAGGCGGTGTGAACGGGTAGAGGTCCCTGGTGCTATTGTGACAGGAAAGGCGGTGTCCAACCTTGATGTCCTTCAAATTAAAAACAAAACGGTCAAATTCAACGGAAACTTGATTGTCAATAGTAAACTTACGAATGGAAAGTAAGTCTTTGATTATTTGTGGTGAGTGGATTATGTTACGAAGGTTATAAGTTTTATTTGGGAGTTTGGTAAAACAGTTACCGGATCCATTATTTAGCAGACGTTGACCATCACTGACGAGTATCGTGTTTGAGGATAAAGACAATGGAGAAGTTATTTTACCCGCATCCGAGGTAATATGAGAGGAGGCTCCCATGTCCATGTACCAGTTCGGATCAGCATAGTAGAGGTTCATGTTGTTCATGGCCGCTCCTAGGGGTGAGCACATAACCGAATTAATCGACCCATAACTGAATTAACCGACCCATAACCGAATTAACCAAACCGAACAATTAACCGATGGTTCGGTTAACCATAAACAATTAACCGAACATATTGGTTCGGTTATGGTTTTGACGTATTGCATAACCGAATTAACCGAATTGAACCGATTATACATATAACATGTTTAACAAGTTTAAGCTTCTATTTTTATCTACAAATTTAACAGAGAACAAACTCCTAGAAGTGAAAACCACAAAATTAGAGCATATTATCATTCAATAGTTTGACGTGTAAGAAAAAATCCTATTTCTTTAGCTAATTATTTGCATATCTAATTGCTTAGTCAATTGTTGCTTATCTAATTACTACAAACTTTAGAAGCTTAGCATTTTATAAAGGTGTTACTAAACATTTGCCTCTTCTTAAAAAAAAATAATATGAATTTATGTCCATTTTCAAAGAAATTTGTAGATAATTACTAATGCATTAGTTATGAATTTATGACTAGAAAAAAAATAATATTACTAACATAATCCCAAGTCTTTTACTAAAAAATTGTGATTCGTGATTACGGAACGAAAGTGGTTAATTAACCGAAACCGACGGTTAACCGAAAAGCGGTTAACCGACCAAGCGGTTATGGTTATGGAAGATGGCATAACCGACCAAGCGGTTATGGTTATGGAAGAGGCCAAAACCGACCCATAACCGACTTTGCACACCCCTAGCTGCTCCAATGTCGCTTGGGCTCAAACTGTTGAAGCTTTGTGGGCTGAAACCTGGTACAGGGCTGACTAGCAAATGGAGAGGCAGCTGGGTCTGATGTTGCTGAGTTTGCTGCTGGCCTGACCGAATTGGGCTGCAGGCTGGTAGAACTGGGCCTAAGAGGGAGGTGCTGATGGATACGGTGATGTGGTGTTACCTAGAGGTGTACAAATCGGTTTTTTAACCCAAACCGGTTCAACACGAACCGAACCGGTTTGGTCAACGAAAAGTCAAAACCGGTTTGGCCTTAAAGTGGTTCGGGTTAAACCGGTTTCGGAGGTGGAAAATGTCTAACTGGTCAAACCGGTTAGGGTTGGTTACAAACCGGTTTGCCCTGTAAACCGGTTTAAACCGGTTTTTATTAAAAAAAAAATTCAAATAAATTATATATTTTTAATATAAAATCAAAAAAAAAATATAACAAATATTAAACATAAAGTTAGACGTTTATTAATATTTGGAAAGTTCGGAAATTAAAAAACATGACAAGATAAAATTATAAAATTCTAAAACATTACAAATGACAATATATATTTTATTTTTTGGAATATTGATTGATTATTCTTATGCGTTGTCTTCGGAACTTGAGCTTCGTAACGTTGCATCTTCGGCTAGTTCTTCATCGGTGACTGGTTCGGATATTCCAAGATTAACTTCGTTTTTGAGCGGTTAAAGAGCGGTTTTAGAGATTAGAGAGTGTAAAGAGAGGTGTGATCAACCCTAAACACCCCCACCTATTTATAGTGTTTTAAGAGTGCAAATGGGGCCAAAAAAATGCCTAAAATCGACCCCAACGGCTATATAGCCGTTTTCTAACGGCTATTTTTTGAAGCCCAAAAACCGGTTTAAAAACCGGTTTATCGAACCGGTTCACACAAACCGGTCCGCAACCCGATCACCTCCAGAATGCTTCAAACCGGTTTCAAACCGGCGGTTTTAGCCTAACTCGAATCGGTTTATCCCAAACCGGTTTGCCGGTTTAGACCGGGTAAAAAAAAACCGGTTTTTTGTGCACCTCTAGTGTTACCCACTGCTGGCCGAATTGGGCTTGTGGCTCAGTTTGCTGATACTGCACATATGGAGCCTGACCAATTTGAGAGCCCCCTCTATTGCCGGAAAACCTACATCCTTGCCCTCTATTGCGACTTCTGCCTCCACGCATTGGTTGACCGCGGCCACGGTAAGTATGATAGTTAGGATCATAGTTAATCCCACGGGATATGTTTGAGCAGGTGACCGGTCGGTCATATTAGGCATGGGGCCTGCTGTCGGTCATATTAGGCATGGGGCCTGCTGTTCGACGGTTGACTGCGTGAACTGTAGAGCACCGATTCACGAATGGAACCGGTCGTGGCTGCTTGTCTCTGGATTTCAAGTTGAATCATACCTATTGCAGTATCCCACGTAGGACAGAATTGGTTAATGATGGTATCCAGTTTCATGGGAAGGTCGCGGACCAGTTGTAAAACGAGACGGGATCGTCAACCGGATGACCGACGTCGGTTAGTTGGCCGGCAAGGTCCTTTAATTTCTGGCAGTACGTATCCATGGATGCACACTCCTTGAGGGTTGTGTTTGTGAACTCGTGTTCGAGAGCTGTTGCCCTTGATTGTTTGTTGCTAAGGAAGATGTCTTGAATCTTGACCCAAGTTTCATAAGCATTTATATAGTTCTCGAGATGGTACTGTAGATCCATCGGAGAATAAGGGCATCGATATGGTCAAGGACTTTGTAGGCTTTGACGTGTAACTTGAATAGTTTAACCCATGAAGAGTAGGTAACCTTTCCACCGTCTAGGGTTTGTATTTTGTTTTGGACATTGGTGACGGTGTAGGAGGGGTGGAGGTATTGTTTGGCGGTGGCATCATCACCTTTACCACTGCCGGATTCTCCATCTTTAGTCATGGTCGCCGACTTTTAGAGAACTAGGGTTTGCCCTAGCTCTGATACCATGAAAGTGTTCAATGATATATTGATTTGATAATGATCAGAGATTACAATGCCCTATATATAACTAGTGGGAAACCCGCGTGATGCTACAGCGGTGGCCGAAAATAAAACACAGAAAAAATTAACGTCTTTTGGTTTTAATGTCGGGAAGTGAGCACTCTATCTTCCAATCATCTCTTGAATCAAAAACCATTCAACTGGTTCAATAATTTCAACATGGTTCTCCGAATTTCATGTTCACCCCCCTTGAGTGTGCATCATACCTGCATGATAATCATGCTTAATTATAAACATTAATAATTAATTTGCGAGTTGATCTCCCTCATTACAAATGTTTATGTTGACAAAACATCCTCCATCTCAATCTCCTATTATCAAATTTTATAATAAGTCAAACTAATGATCTCAAAGGAAATTTTAGTCAAAACACATTGATAGAAATCTACAAGAAATATGAACAATGTGCACCTACTCACATACATATATACCTATAAAAAAACTTGCATAACAAAAGTAAGAAATCGAAAACCGTGGTATCTTCCTAAGCACCGTTGATAGATCCAAAAGTAGAAAAACATGATATAACTTCCAAGGAATATTTGGTATAATGCTTGCCAACAAATAAGTCAAAATAGTAACTACAACTGGTACCTCTTCACCAGGAGATACTCCCACTCGACATACATTAGCAATAATCCTAAGTGCATCTGAATCCCTCAACGATGCTGCTAGACCCGAACCATAGTTTATGCTAGGGGTGTTCAAAAGTATCTGTATCCGAAACCGAATACGAAATTCCGAATCCGAATTATCCGAAAATTCAGATATCCGAATTTTCGGATTTGAATAGCATTTTTTAAAAATTTCGGATATTCGGATATCCGAATATCCGAAAATAATTTTTTTTAAGATATCTTTCCTAGAAAGTGTTAAATAATATAAATTGGTTTTTTAATTATTTCATAAAGATGATGTTTATTTATTATATTTTATATATTTAGATTTTTAATTTAAAAAATACATTTAAGTTAAAAAAAAAAACCGGATATCCGTTTCACTATCCGAATTCGGATACGGATAGTGAAATCCACTATCCTAAATTTTTGGATATCCGAATTTTCGGATATCCAACTTTTAACACCCCTAGCTTATGCAGTCATATATTAGCAATAATCCTAATTCACATCAGGTCTGGACCACCTCCATCTGTCACCATCAATAACTGTAGAAGTTAGAAATGACTTATTTGGCTCAATCATACATCAGACTGATGGTTGTGGGCTTTATTGAGAGTGGATTCATCCTCTAATATCACGCCATGTGACGCTGACTGGATGCTGACTAAGCAGTGGATAAAGCCCATGCTGAAGCACTTGAGGGTGTTGTGGTGCAGGTGAGCGGGGGCTTTATCGAATTAATTTTTTGTTTAATTATTTATTCAATTCAAATTTAAAAACTAATAATTAATTAAAAATAATAATAAAAGATAAAATAATTAATTAAAAACATTCAACATCCTAAAAAAAAAAAATACATAGAAAATAAAATACTAAATTATTCCATAGGGTTTTAATTTTCTTTCATTTCCTTTCGAATACGCTCCTTTTGTTTTTCATATATCGCTTGGTCCCTCGGCGATAGGTGGCTGACGTCCTTGCTAAGAAATTCCAACTTCTTCATCATTTGTTTTTCCATTTTCACCTGCGTCGCCTTCTCGAGAGTACTTGTTATTTTAAGGATCGCATCGCTAAATTCTAAATCGGCATCATTAGTCTTTTTTTTTACCGCGGCATCATTAGTCTTGTTATTTTAAGGATCGCATCGCTAAAAAATACCGCATTTACGATCCTCGGATAATGAAATCCAAGCACGACATAATGCTAGCTTCTCTTCTTTTGTCCACGGAGTAGCTTTTCGTTTTGGACCGGCCTTTTCGACCGGTTCGGTTGAACCACTCGGTCCACCCTTTTTCTTCGAACCTTTGTGAGAGCGTTTTTGGGGTTGAACCGGTTCCTCTTGTGTCTCCGGAATGACTAAGTCGGGAGACGGTTGTGACATTTGATTGTAGACAAGCCGGTTAAACGCCTCATCATCCAAATATTCCAAACCTTGTAAATTCTCCATATTCTCCACATACTCATTCCAATTTCTCGACATTTTTGGTTGATGATTTGTAGTAATGTAGAGAGTAGTTTATAAAATTGAGAGAAAATAGGAAGTTTATAAAGATTTTGAGAGATAAATGAGTGAAGAGGAGTTAATTTATATAAATAGAAATTTTTTTTTTTTTAATACCCCAACGGCTCTTCTCCCCAACGGTCATGCCAGCAGCGCTCGCTAGCCCCACCACGCCACCCCGCTCGCGCCCCCCATCGCCTGAACATGTTGTGGTGTGCGCGGCCAAGGTGGCTCGCGCCCACCGTTGGCGCCCCTCGCTCGCCTACCACAACCAACAGTCTCATATGGGCCAAGGTCAATGTTGATCCATTTATCGAAGAATAGGTTAATTTAGGATGTTTTCTCAGATGAATAAAATCATAAAAAAATAGTTAAAAGAAAAATGGGTGGTTAAAAGGGTAAAATTGGTTAAACTCATCCAAGTCCACTTGTAATGCATTATTATTAAAAGGTTTAGATTATTGTTAAAAGCATATTGTTTTCATAATCATAATTAACAAACTCATTATTTACTGAAAACATAAAGAAAAAAGTGTGTGAACCAACCTGACCTGTCCCAATTCAACTTTTAGAAAAGGCCTGCAAAAACGGGTGTTTTTTTACACTTTTAAAAGACGATGGTTAGTTTGTGACAGGAAGACATGTATTATAGTTAATAGAAGTATTTTCTCTTTTTTTTTTGGATTTAGGAAATGTATGTAGTAGGGTTATGTTCAAAATGATGCTTTCTTTGAGTTTCAATTTGTTTTTATATATCTTATAGTAGAATATAAGGATTGAATCGATTATAACTCAACCGAAACAAACGATAACTGGAATAACTCTCTAAGAATTTTATTATAACCAGAAAATATAACTCAAAAAACTGATTACAATAGCTCTCTAACTCTCATGATGAAACCCTAACACGGTTAACACTTAATTACATTGTTAAACCCAAACATGGTTTATATAGACTAACCCTAACTTGTTAGCCAAGACATTACCATACTAATTATAAAGCAATTAGGAAACTTAACTAATTTAACCACAACTTGTCAAACTAGCCCCTCCATATTTTTACCTACACGTAAATACGGTCCTCCCATATTCACCTACACTCGAATACGGGTCCATAATTTCCAAGAGAATATATATAATTGATGTAAGTTTTCTGAACATATAGATATTAAAAATTGCAATTGAAATGTTGTTAAAACCATTGTTAGAACCGCCGCAACGTGTTTGCTAGGACCATCACTATAGCCGTGATAATGGCATGTGACGATAAGTATTGTCACTAACTAAAGATCACATAGGATGACCTCCCAACTCTCTTTAAAAAACAAACCATATAATCAAGAAAAAAAAAATAAATAGACAAAACGAAAATTATTAAGGAAAAACATATTATATATACTACAAAAGGTAAACTTGAAACTTTAAAAATTTAAAAGGATTAAAGTGACATTTTAGAAAGTTCAGGGACCAATTTTATCATTTAACAAACTCAAGGGGGTGGTGTTGTCGGTGGAATTTGCCACCGACCATTGTTTTGAAGTTAGATGATAATTTATTAACTAAATTAGAAATTACTTAACATTTTTATGCAAATGACACAATAAAAAACTTTCCTATTTTAAGTTTTCAGTTTAACCCCCTCAAGTTTCTAAAGTTTCGAGTTTACCCCTTGTATTATATATAATCTGATTTTCCGTAATAACTTTCGCGTTTGTTTGTTATTTTTTTTTTCTTACGTCCCGGTATAATATTTTTAAAAGAAGTTGTATTCAAGATAGCGTATCGACTGACGGTGACGTGATGGTACCATGAAAAATGAGACTGACACCGACTGAAAAACATTGGTATCGTTATCTAACTGTCTTTTATCTATGTTTTGATTTACACAACCGACTATCCGTAACTTGATACGTTTCTTTTATGTATTTAACTACGATTCTTTTTGTGCTTAGCCACGCTAATGTCACCGTCTCAATCGTTTAAGGTCTGACTCCTGCCGCGGAGCGCGGTTAAAATTTTATTTAACCACGTTTCTTTTTGTGCTTAGTCACGTTAATATCACCGTTTAATATCCCCTTCCCCTCAATAAATGATTAAATCCCTAGTTTTATAAAAAAAAAATTGTAAATAAATGTTAGATATGAGAAACCCCTCAATAAATGATTAAATCCCAAAGTTTTACAGTAAACTGTTGTGTTAAAAAGGCTTAAAAACGAGCTTTTCAAATAAATATAAAATGCTTTTCAAATAAATATAAAATTTTGGATATTACCTACTGACTACTAAACTTTTATTATGTATAAAGTTATGCTTATAAGTTATGCTAAGGGGCTGTTTGGTAGCATCTTATGGTCATTAAGAGGCTACCTCTTAATGGTTCAAAGCCTCTTAATGATTAAGAGGTAAGAGGCCATGTAACTTGTGAGGACTTACCATTAAGATGTTACCTCTTACCCATTCAGACTTAAGGTTACCTCTTAACCATTAAGAGGTTGAACCACTAAGAGGTAGCCTCTTAATGATAGTGCCAAGTGAAAAGGATTTTTTATATAAAAGATTAAAGTGTTAAAACTGAGTATACATTTTGGGGCTAGCCAGTCCAACAAGCCCAATATTCAGGCCGAAGTGTTTTGGGCAGAAAATTTTGGATTAAAAACGTTTACAAACATATTTGTACTTGATTTAAATTGAGTCCCAAAGAGATTGGGCTAATTAAATGTGTTTATTGGACTTTAAAATGGCTTAGTGGGCCTAACCGGCCCAATAACCTTCTTTTTACATTTAATTAGGGCCAAAGACCCAAGAAACTAGTGTAACTACATGGACCAAAGTAATAATTAAACAATATTTTAGAGATAATAATTTAGTAACATACATTAAACAATGATTTGAAGTATTAATCTATCTACAAGGTATTAAGAACTCAAAAATAGTTCTTAAGCCAACATCTCACTTTACTAAAAATTGAAACTTTGATAAACCATTTAGTTGTTCAACTTAAGGAGTTTGGATAAGGTAAACATTTGAATTAGGATACGACTTAATCATAGTTCATGAGCATTAATTGACAATAAGTGAAACATCCAACTTAGGTGAACCTTTATACTAAACTTATCAATGTTATCAGTCAAGCTAGAACTCGATGAGTATCGTACAAACTCCCTTGTTATACTGTTTTGGTTGAATACATGCTACTTATCGTCTTTAATTAGTTCACCGGATGTGAAACTATATTGAGATGAGTAGTACTATTTGGGAAACCCCAAATACAGTGGAGACCCCATTGAGATTATGTGGAATCATTGCGGCATATATGCCATCTAAATGAATTGTCCATCCAAGGGGTGTGAACAGGGACAGAACATCAGGGGCAATGACCAGGTAGGTCATGTGATTGGTGCAACTTTTTATGTGCATTTGTACACCTACTAAAAATTTTATTGAATGTTTTGTTAATGATTTAAACTTACGAACTCATCAACTTTTCACTGACCTATTATTTTTAAGTATGTTGCTGTGTGACTTGGTTATGGGATATGAGCTAGGAGCGTCACCGAAAGAGCTAGAAGAAGAACTTCTAACAGTGGGATTGTATTGGAAGCAGATGAGATCGTGAATTCAGCCAAATGCATTTGAGGAATCCTGCTAAAAGAGTATAACTTTGCCATAATTGCATCCGAGCCCTATTGTTACATGGTAAGAACAATAATTGCCCCTCAAGTCTTATACCTTTATTGCATTACATTCCACACTTGTTCAACATGTGTAGTGTTCATATGTTTAATCACATGTATTGTAAGCAATATGTAGAAAGTATGTTTGTTGTTTTGGATGTTGACGTGATTGGTTATACTTGGAAAAAGGTAAAATGATAGTAAATTGGTCTCAGTACTGAAAGTTAGGAGCAAACAAGTTGATACATTTGTGAAATCATACAATCTTTCATATGATATGTTTCTGTTTTTTTTTTTACTATTTTAAGGATGTCTGGTTTCATATTGAGTGACTTGTGGTTTTGATATAGATTAGTTTTGGGGACTACTAATGGGACACGGAATCTGCTAATTGGACATGGACCTATACGTCTCGTATAGGCCAATACGAGGCGTATAGGCTCTTCACAATTTCCAACGCACGACAACATCGTACCTCTGGTCATTCCAACCTCTATACTCATCGTATAGTGCAATACGATAAGGTTTAGGGTACGAGGTACCTTCTGCAACTAGTCAACCATCACATATACGCGTATAGGGCTATACGCGGCATATAGTGATGTGATGGTTGACTAGTTGCAGAAGGTACCTCGTACCCTAAACATCATCGTATTGCACTATACGATGCGTATAGGGGCCAAATTTTTTTATATTTAACGATGCACATTTCTCATTTGAACGTATCGTTTAAAATTTTCAAACATTTTCCTCAAAAAAATATAGCAATGTCTTAGTGGTGGGATGGTAACTACGGATTTCAGGTATATTATAACGAGTCACTGGAAAACAACCCGCAAAGTTCTAGCGTTCAGGGTGTGAACCAGGAGGAGGTCTCGTCCGACGTTTATTCTAATCACCGGGTAAGGCTTCCAGATTTGAACGAGCCACTAAGCAATCCCGAGTTTGTATACGGTGAACCCTCTTACCTTACACAACCCACGGACGACTTCGTATACGGTGAAGTCTCTTACCCGAAACAACACACCGACGACTTCGTATACGCGGGTGAACTATCTTACCCGACACAACCGGCTAACGAGTCCGAAGACGAGGAACAAACCAATTCAATCATGTCGTATAAAACTGACCAGGTATAACATTCCTACATATAGTTTGTTGTTTAATAATTTTAACCGTACCGTTGTTGAAGAACTTTCAGTCTCATGAACAGTTGGTGGATTGGGTTGTCCGCAGAGGAAGTGAGAATGGTTACGTCATTGTCACCCGACGATCGAGGAGAAAAGGCGACGACCCGTCAGCACCGGTTATCAAGGTGTGGCTTGTGTGTGACCGTCACGGCGAACGTACGTCTACATCCATGGTAAGACGTGCCGGTAGCAAGAAAATAGGTTGTCCCTTTAAATTGGAAGGAGACTACGACGAAAATAATGGTGATTGGAAGTTAATGGTGAAGGATGGCAGTCATAACCACGATCCTAGTCAACATCTTGAGGTGCACTCATTTGCCAGGAGACTGTCTCAGTCGGAACAACTTTTGGTGGCGAAGCTGTATTCGCAAAACATGTTGCCACGTAACATTCTGGCAACCATAAGGGGACAAAACCCAGAGAGTAGTTGTATTAAAAAGGACATTTATAATGCGATACAAAAGATAAAAAACGAAACGAGAGTCGGTGAAACTCCAATACAGGTTCTGGAGCACTTGCTTTCTTCTAAAGAGTACGTCTACTATACTCGAGAGGATCCCGCCACAAATGTCGTGGAGGAGGTATTATTTGTTCATCCGAAATCGTACGAGATGTGGCGTGCGTTCCCGCACATGTTGATGATCGACGCGACGTACAAAACAAACATGTATAGACTTCCATTTGTCCAAGTTGTCGGTGTGACACACCAGTCGTTTTGTGTCGCTCATGCATTTATATCTAAAGAACTAGAGGAAAACTTCGTATGGATGCTACTGAAAATCAAAGGTATGTTGTAAAAGTGTATGGAGCCACGTGTGATAGTAACAGACAGGGACAAAGCTCTTATGAAAGCGTGTGATAAAATATTCCCGGACACTTTCAAGTACCTATGCAGGTGGCACATACACGAGAATATCTCAAAACATTACAAGGCATCGTTTATAGACGAAGACTGGGCAAATTTCAAGTATTCATGGTCGGTATTGTGTGAGTCTCCCACGCCAAATGTATACCAGTACAACTTCAACCGACTTTAAGAACGAATGTATGCAGCCAGACGAGGAAGTAAGTTTTTATTTTTACCTTATACATATTGTTTTTAGTTTAAAATATTTATTAGGGTTTAAATTATACATATTATTTTTCTGAGAGTTATAGACTATGTGACAAAAAATTGGTTGGACCCATATAAAGAAAAGTTTGTATCAGCCCGGTCCAACAGAAACCTCAATTTTGGTCAACGTACAACGAACCGATTCGAGAGCCAGCATTCGCTCCTAAAGAGCTATCTTAGAAATTCTAACAGCTCGCTGGATAGACTTGTTGGGTGTGTTGATGAAATTGTAACAGAGCAGTATGTACAATTACAATTTGGGTTTGTAACAAGCCTGATAAGGAAAATGGACAGCCACCAGGCTATTGAATTATTTGATAACCTACACGGTAAAGTTTCACATAAAGCTCTTGATTTGTTAGAAAACGAGTGGTACAAGTTATCAACTATACGGAAACAAAATGCAACGTGTGGTCGCCAGCTTTTCAGTAGTTGTGGGTTGCCGTGTGCTTGTTATTTTCAGATATGGAAGATCACGAGAATGATATTGATATGGTGGATTTAGATAATCTCGCTCACTACCCTTATCTGGATTTCCCGCCCGACTCGGACGCGTTTGGCCTGTGCCAGAAGCTACGGGAGGTGACTATGGGCCCGGGGACGGCGGTGGACTGGGATCTTCTCCAGGAGGTCGGATGTAAGGCCCCAAACCAGGCACCATACAGTTGGATCTCATCACTAGGTAAACTCATTAAAAACATTAAAGTTCATTTAATTAAACAGCGGAAGTCTTTCTCGAAATAGTATTATCTTTAAACTCGTTAATTTTCATAATGTTACCTAACGAATGCATGCGCACCAACCCGAGTAGCCCGCTCCCAAGCCAAGATACCTCGTCTAGCAGACTCACCTGCAAAACAATCTAACATACTTACAAAGTCAGCTACGCTGAGTGAGTTCTAATAGTTTAAACTAACAAAAGTCAACTCGTCTCATTTAATATTTATTTCCACTCAAGACCCTCTGGTATTTATAAAATAGTTTTATAAATTGTCCTCATATAGATAACCCTGTTATCTTACAATATCCCGGAAGATTCACCACCCAAGACTCAACCCACCATTTTAACTCAGTAAGTCTCTCCGACATAGATCGAGCTTACTACTCTGTTAACACACAATTTACCATATATATTAACCATACACTGGTTAACTCAACCAACCTCTAGACACTAGCTTAACCAGCCTTAACCAAGACTCTTACAAATCAACTGACACAACAGTTGTACATGATGTACTCGTCCCAACACAACAGTCAATCTAACCCGACACACCACATTGATTCCATTTATTTATCACATCAATATCATCTCATGCACGATAAGTATAACTCATCACTTGGATGCAATTTAAGACATATATATGCACATAAACACATACCTCATCATTGCACCCTCGTCAGGATACTCGTCATGAGCTTAGCTCTACCCTTGTTACAGGGCCCCGCCACTAATCATAGCGACACACTCGACATCTTATGATAACTTCCCAGCCACCCCCTTGGTGACAGCACTTGAAGAACTTTGTTCTCCATAACATAGCCTGCCATGTCATAAGGACAACGATGCAAATACAACACATAACACATAATACACATCATCACATATTATTTATATGTCTAGTTACTAGGCCTGCACCATATACACATTCTATTTATCCTACACAATGAGCGTCTAGCTCACATCCTGTCTAACTCATAACACATGACATCATACTAGCATTTACACGACCCGTTAGCCAAGCATGCACCTCTCATACTTACTCCGGGTAAACATCCTACTTACACCCATAAGTTGTTTAGCTTACATCCCGAATCACCCCGACTAACTCATAACACGACACACGTCATTAACTGTTTTACCCCTAGCTCACAAAGTCTCATAGACACCCCATAGGCCCACCGACTCATTAGTAAACATTATAGTTCATGACCACTTCGGGTTAAAACCCAAAACTCTTAGCACATTTATTAAAATAAACTATTCTTGTAAGCATGTACGATAGCCCCAAAACATTAAAAACATTTAAAGAGGGGGATTAGAAACTCACCGGATATGTCGAGTCTCCGTCCTTGCTCTGCAACTATTCCTCTCGCTCGAAGCCCGAGCCTGTCAATGCACGATCCCACGATCAGACACGTTTTATTTTTTCACATCGAATGACTCACAAATAAATCCTCAACGTTCGCCTCGTCTCCTCGTCTCCTCGTAAACACATTCCCGTGAAACCATGGTTTCACGTGCATGCACGCACGTATCCATACCAAACCATAGTCCTCGAATATGCGTGTACTCGAACCGGGTTCCTTATCTGCATGCATGCCATGCACGGTGAAATCCTAACCAAGTGAACGTATGACTTGCGCCAGTTTCCCATGCATGCACGCCCTGACAACCCTGGCCAACCTCGCTGCTCACGTGTGTGTCCAACCCGTACACCGTTGTCTTCATTTCCCTCGTCGGTCACCATAGACGGTTGCCACCGAACACCACCATTACGCGCAACCGTCTTCCTCCACGCCTAGCAATAACTCTAGTCGGCGGCGCCACCATCACTGAGCCATCATGTCCCGTATCCCGCCACCTGCCATCATGAAGCACCACCACTGCCCACGTCGTCAGTCGCCACCTTCATCCTCTCGTCTTCCTATCGTTCACCATCGCACCCCGTCGTTGGCCGATGCACGCCGCCATCGGGTCGTCTCCGTCTTTCCTCCGTGACCACCACCGGTCCACTACAGTTGTCGGACTACCACCACCTCGTGCTCCCTTGCCTCGTTCCACATCACCCATATCCATCACCGGACCACGTCCTTGTCTTCTTCACCGGTCTCCATTACGGGACCAAAACCCTACTCGGGTTTTTATGAAAAACCAATACGAAAAGAAAGAGAGTAGGAACTAGTGTTACCTGAGTATGTTCCGGGGACCACACCGCCGCGTGACCGCCGTAGCACCACCTCGCCGTCGTCTTTCTTTCTTTCCTTCCGGCCGGTCCTCTCTTCCCCGTCCGTCTCCTTACCGTCGCACACCTAGGTCAAGAATGGCCTAGGGTTTGCGCTAAAGTTGTTTAAATACCACATACAAGTTACATTCCGGGTCCTTCCTAATTCGCCAAACACGTTTCTCTCTCGAACTATGAAATAAATGACTAACCGTCTCCCTTATCGTGGTTAAAACACACCTCATTTGATTAACCCTACTCATCATTACGTTTAAATAAGATCCGGGTCGTCCACTTACCCGAACCATTCTCGGATTTTTGGGGTGTTACAAGTCTACCCCCCTTAATAGAAGATTCGTCCTCGAATCCTGCGTCGGCACAAACCAGCCCATCATATTCTTTCGTTCTTACTCGTGCCCCAAATCCATTCGGTGTCAAGCATTCACCTTCATACTATTCGTTTTTATTACTTTGCTTTGCAATACGACCACCCCTTGGTGTTTAAAGAAGTCTTCTCCATTTCCCGCTTTCTGTTTTGGGACTTGTAGGTTTCACCTACACATTAACTCACCTCTATCTATCCCGGCACTTGCTAGAAGTTGCCTTCCGTGATTGTCTTGATTACTAACCCCTTTACGAAGGTTTCGTTGTCATTGTCCTTGATAATATCTCATCGCTAACATTATTCTTAAGAACATTGTACGTATCATCTCTAGTTCTACGTAGCACAACACTGTTTATTGCCATCTCACTTGTCACGTTTTCACTTCATCTCACGGGCACAATTTCCTTTGTCTCTTGTGTAATCCTAATGATCTCTTTATTCCGACAGTCACCTCCCCAAATAGGCTTCTTGCCTCTCATGTCTAAGAACATTCGTCGTTCTTCCAAGTTAAGGTTGCATTACTTCTCGCCTCATACTCTAATCACCATCCTGCGATGACTTCTCAAGCTCAAGTCCACTACCCTACCCATAAGGGTATTAATTATGCCCCTTTCTAATGATCTCCAGGAGCTCGTGTAAAGCTACACTGGTTTCCACAAAAATTCCCCTACTAAAGTATCTCTTTACTTCATTATCACACGTGCAATAGGCCCCTTAAATATGCACATACACCCAGCACTAGGGTCATTTCCATCAGCTCTTGATGTCTTTTAAATGCTTACTTACCATCGTCATGTATGTTTAAACATTGGTTTCACTTGAATGCTCCACAGGAGCTCACTTTAAACCAGTCATATGTTTACCAGCGTAGGCATTTCATTCTCAAGAACTCATGTGCAATCCTTCACTCGTCCTCCCTCTATTCGACTTCTTTCACCGTTGCTCAATCATACCACGTGATCACCGACCGCGTCTCATTCACCAGGCACGAACAGGCAGTCCGCCCTACATCGGAGAGGTGGAGCAGGCCGGGGCCATCAAAGGCGAGGACACGCCATGGGATCGTTTGTTTGATCTAGCGTTCACCGAGACATACAGAGAGGTGGTCGTCGAGTTTCTTTCGACGTTCATCTATTCAGAGACGGGGCTGGAGCCTCTTCCCAGGGAGGAGCAGGCAGAGGAGCCGCAGCAGGTCTCCTTCAGGATTTTTGGTTAGGTTTACCGTCTGACCCTCCGTAAGTGGGCCGTCGTAACGGGCTTGTATTTCGAGCCCGGGACGATCTTGCCACTTTACATCCAGGTGGTGACGAAGGTGGACAAGGAGGAACTCCTTGTTTTTTGGGGTTTGATATCTGATAGCCCTTGGTTGAATACCAAGGGGAAGGACTCGGGGATTAGAGACCCCCTCTATAGATATTTGCACCGGCTTATCTCAACCTCGATTGCACCGCATCTAAGAAGCTGTGAGTGGCTGTGAGTGGTGCACAGATAGAGACCTCTTCTTTCTCTCCTGCCTGCTTACCGGCAGGCGGTACGCCCTAGCCACATGCTTGGCGCTTTACTTTGCTTCTGCCTACAACAGGAAGAAGCGCGGGATTTTGTATGGCGGCGCTTTCATCACTCATGTAAAGCATGTTCTTACCCCGTGGCATGATCACGGGCATCAGATGTTATTGCCCATTCCCCCTGTCCGATTAGACCGCCGCACGGCGAGCGGCTTGCGCATCACGCACCGGTTCTCGGGGCTCGGCTGTCACACCCCAACCGACGACAGAATACGTCGGGGCGGACGTGTGGACTGTTCATAAGCTCATGATCAATTAAAGTTTCATATATTAATTACATCAAGATTTCATTACAAAAGTTCAAATCAACAACCAAAATCAAATATATCAACATGTTCAATTTCTTTGTTTACTAAGTCCAAATCCTGTATATAGTATCTTACATATGATTTCATACCTTAGTACCAGAAACATGATGAAAACAGTGTCAACTAAAAATAGTTGGTGAGCATATATAAGTTTTGACACCACAAGTAAAGTTCAAATGTTTTGTGTACAAATCATATGATACATGGTTTATAAAGCATTTATGGAGAATCTAAGTTAAGCTAGTTGCACAAATGTAACCTTGTAACTGAAGGGCATAATAACACATGTTATCCTGATGTAAATGTATGGCATAACAACACATGTAATCCTGACGTAAATGTAGGGCATAACAACACATGTTATCCTGATGTAAATGTAGGGCATAACAACACATGTTATCCTGATGTAATGTGTTAATGATTACACGAGTATGTCATGTATATGTAGCCTTAACAGTTAGCATTCAAGCACAAATAAACACATATGATCATATTGTAGAATTGTACGTATGTAATTATAAATAGTGTGTTATTGAATAATCATGTTTCATCCCAAAAATGTACAAAATGGAAAAGGAGCTATGTAAACTCACTTATATAGATGGTGTAGATAGCACGAACAATAGGTAGTAAAAGTGATTCTTGTAAATCACAAAGTTAACCTAGAGTGAGAATGTATGATCTTGAATTAATAATGTGTACAGAGTCTATGTCATGATCAAATGTTCATCGGTTTGATATGTGTGGATTTGTACAAGGGTTGTGTCATTTTATGTGACAGGATGTAAGTCGAGAAAAGTTTGATATGTAAAATTGTAGTTCAAAGTATATATGAAAATAATATTTGTCTTTAGGGTTTATGTTTAATTAATTTAAATAAATTCATTTAGGGTTTAAATAAATAAATCTATCTCATTTATTCATTTAATAATAATGTGCCAAGAAATATTGTAAATATATATTAGTATATAAATGGTTTGTATATGTTTTGAATAAAATAATCATATAAACTTTTTATTTAGAATTTTTAATTTTATATCCGCTAGGAATGATCAAATAAATGGTTTAAAATTCCCAAGTTGATAGTTGGGTTTATAAAACAATTTCCATGCCTGGGGGTTTCATAAAATAATTTTTTATAAAGAAATTTGGGTTTAAACAAAATATATTAAAATGATTTTTTTTTAAAAAAAAGAAAACTGATCGGTGGACACACGACCGTGCCAGGGTATGTGCACGACCATGTCTAACCAGGAGGCACAATCATGCCTGGGCACGAGGCACGACCGTGCTAATCGATTAGCATGATCGTGTCTGAACTTTTCCAGAAAACGAACTGGTTAAATCTTATAAGGTTGAATGCTGGAATCATGGGGCTTTCAAAGAGTAGGTGATGGCGAATTTGTCCATATAGTTTAATTGAATTTAGATTGATTCTAGGGTGATGTTCGATCAAACCCGAATGAATATGAACCCTAGAATTCGTTTGTGTTAATTTCGATAATGTAAGCCCCAATTAACATAGGGCTTTTAATCTATGAATGAAAACAAAACTGTGGACATGTTTAATTACCTCTAACGATATCGAATTGAGGGAGTTCGAGTAAAAGCAGGTTTGCCTTTGAGTGGCTTGTTCTCCGGCGGCTCTGTTTCCTTCTCCGGTGAAATCGAATGATGTTACAGGTTTCGTGGAACTCGTTTGAGGTGTGCAGGTGGTTAATTGCAGAATGAAAAGAGGGTTGGTGCGAATTCGAGTGTAATCGTTGGGGGCTTCGACGGTTATGACTTAAAGTCCATAATTGGAATTAATTCGGGTTAATTGGCAGTGATGAATGGCTAGAAATGACCTAATGATGTCTGAAACAATCAATGTCGAGTTATGGTTGCGAATTCGAACGTTTTGAGGCGTTACAGATTGAGTTTGCGTCTTGACTGTGCATGAGGCGCGACCGTGCCTGGAATTAGGCACGACCGTGCTTGTGCACTTGGCGCGACCGTGCTCTTGCACTGGCGCGACCGTGTCTATTTGAGTTTTGATTAAATACATAAATAATACTTGTAGTTTGGTGTTTGAGTTTGAGGAATGGCAGAATTAGTCCCTGGGGTTTGTGATTGGATAACTTGGACTAACTGGACTAATTGTGTTTGTGCGAGATAACAGAACTTGAGTTAACGGAGTTATCTCTAAATAGTCAGATGTCACATCATTCATATATATATATATATATATATATGTATATATTTTGTAAGGCTAAAAGATAAATTTGTATGAATGAAATTCTGAGTTAAATATAATTTTGTAATTATGGTTAATGTGACATAATGAAATTAACTAGAATTGAAGTTGAAATGTTGTTATTGCACAAAACAAAGCATAAGGAAATCATGGATGTTACAGTATCCCCTAGTTGAGGGAATTTCGTCCCGAAATTCAACTAGTAGAAGCTACTGTCTCAGGAAAAGATGTGGGTACTTAAGCTTCATTTGGTCCTCTCGTTCCCAAGTAAACTCGGGACCGTGTCTAGAATCCCAACGAACTTTGACTGTTGGTTTGGGGAGTACGATTTATAATAAGGTTTAGGTATTATACTCATAGTCAGGCATGAATGATGATTGTGAATTTAGTTTTGAAATGAACTTAAGTAGAAAATCTGTCGAATAATAATTTGGATCCTAAAGGTGAAATGCATTACTTGGAATGGATTTGATGGGAATTTGATGATTAGGGTTTGTTTTAGATTGTAGTCTAATATGCTCAAGAATTGTTAGTGGATAAGGGAATTCACAAACATTGGTCTAGGTCAAAAATTGACGTGACACAAACAACGCTACTTCTGATAATGTGACAGAGCACTTATATATAGGAAGTATCATCGGCATATCCACCATGACCTTGTCATATCACATTAGTTCCGTTGCTGTATATCACGATATGTTTTAGATCATTACACACGACAGAATTTACTATGTTTTCCCATGCGCTGATTTTCATAATTACGTGTGCACCCACAATTACTCGAATCGTCGCATGGTCTGTATAGATCGTTCTATTGTGTGTAGGTCAAGGGAGGTCACAAAATTTCTTAGTTCGTATATATTGTTTTCACGTATGTGTTGCTAATGAATAACTATGTCCCTAGATAGTATGGTCAATCAGGAAAGCTAAGGAGTAAAAATGTAGTATATCCTAAAGTTCCATGGCTTACTCGTGTTTGAACAAGAATACGTCAAACCCCGGGTAGTTTAAAAATGTTGCAGCCTCCTCGCGTTTGAATAAGAATACGTCAAACCCCGAATAGCTCCAAGGTGTTATAGCTTTCAACTTTAGTGAATAAAGTGTATAATCATGCCTTGCGTAAAATGTGATCAGTCAATTATAACAACTGTAAACGATTTAGTCCCATGTATAATGTGAATAGTGTAGTACCATGTATATAGTAAACAATAGGTCTTATGTATGAGGTGAACAATTTAATATTTATGTATTTTGTAAGCAACCAAGTTTTCATGTATAATGTAAACAATTAAATATCATGTGTATCGTGAATAACTAAGTTTCATGTATCATGTAATCAATCTTGTATAATGTATATTGTAAAAAACTGAGTTACATATATCATGTAATCAATCATGTATCATGTATATTGTAAACAACTGAGTTTCATGTATAATGTAATCAATCGTGTATCATGTATATTGTAAACAACTGAGTTTCATGTGTATTGTGGACGTTCAGGTGTAAGCTATTGAATCTTATGAGTAATGTAAACTATCGAATTCTGTAGATGGTCGAGTGTTGCGGACAAGCATGTTGTTTGGTGTTCATGTATAATGTGGGTAGTCGAGTTTTATATATATATATATATATATATATATATATATATATATATATATATATATATTTTAAATTCTTTAGTGCTTATACGAATGGTTAATGGTGAATTGATTCGTCTTCTTGAAGTTGGCTAGCAAGCTCGAATTTATGGTGACAACTTTAATAGGCGTAAATAGTTCAAACAATGACAAGATAACGTAAATGATTACAATGCGTAATTTATTCTAGATTAGATCTCTATTTGACTCCATCTGGCACTAGCTTCAATTGGTCTTATTCACTGCCTCGGTATTGACTTGAGTTTTGTTGGTGTTTATGTTGAAGGCACGCCCCCGAGCACCACCTTGATTTGCATTGGTTAGCCTTGGACATTGGTTTCGAAAGTGGTTTGGATTACCACATTCATAACAAACACGCCCATTAATAATAGTCGGTACAACTTGATTGGCAACTTGCTGATTGGCTCGGTTTCCCTTGTTGACTTGACTAACAGGTGGCCCGTATTGGCAAGTGTTTGCTACATGACCATACCTTCCACAATTGGCACATAGACGACATGGCATGTTTGGGAAGTGATGGTAATTGCATGTGTTGCACAAAGGGTTGTTGCCCACATATGGTTTCTTATTTTGGTTTTGGACTAGGGGAGCAGCATGGTTGATCGGTACAGCAGGGGTAACGACAGCAAAGTTACGTTTCTTATTGTTGTGAGGAGGTTTGGGTTTATCTTCCTTAGAGGGTTCAGAAGAGGTTGCTGGGTTAGTGAATTTCTTTGCATCTTTCCTTGTTAACGTTCCCGCCTTCACATGGTTGTCAGTTAATGTGGCAGCTAGGCGGACATCGTCTTCAAGGGTAGTAGGATTTCTTCCTGGAACAGTATCCTAGATCTTCATGGGCAGGCCACCGATGTATTTCTTAATGCACCGATTCAGTGGTGTGACCATGTGAGGCACAAGAAGACTCAACTCATGGAAACGAGTTGTATAGACCAAGTTCTCACCACTGTGTTGGGTAAGATCACAAAACTCAACCTCGAGCTTCTTCATCTCATTGAGAGAACAGAACTCCTCGGTCATGAGCCTCTTAACTTCATCCCATGGCAAGGCCATGGTCGCATCCACACCCCGGTTGCTCTTCTCACCATTCCACCAAGTGAGCGCCCATTTTTTAAAGACGCTGGTGGCATAGCAAACTAGGAGATTGTTAGGGCAATCAATGTTAAGGAAGGTGTTTTCAATGCCTTCAAACCATTGAAGGAGACCCGTAGCTCCTTCGGTGCCATAGAACTTGATGGGGTTGCACGAGTTAAAGTGCTTGAAATTGCATGGGGGTGGGTTGGTACCACCACCTCCACCAGTAGCACTACCACTATTGTTGTTGTTGGCCTGAGCGATTTGGTTCACAAGTTGGGTGAGAAGAGCAGCGAGATCAGTGTTGTTGTTGTTGTTGTTGTTGGTCTCGTTGGTATGCTATAGATTTAAACAACATAAGGAGAGAGGTAAGAATTTATGAGAATGTTTGGATTAAAAGGAATAAGAGAATAAATAAACATGAGGAATCATAGTTTGGATTGCACTCATATAGTAATATAACCACATGAATACTATGACATATTAAGGTTAATTAAACTTATATAACTTTCAAGGAGACACGTTTTAGCCTATAAGTAAACACTCATCCCGGGAATTCCCAGGAAAGCATACAGATCCCTCGGTTGATTGGGATTTATATGAAATGCTTTCCTAGACAGAGAACCCAGGATACATGTGTCACCCTTTCAGATTACACGTGTCCTCTACTAATTACCAAAGTTTAAAACCTTAATGAGGTGTAAAAGAATGTTTAATAGACTTATGAGTATGACGTTCCACATGCTATAATGATGAAGATATAGAAGTAGGCAAGAAGGATATCAGGCTTAGGGTATGGGTGTGGATATTGTTATTTAGTTTATTATTTAGATATAGCCTAATAAGTTATGAAGTCTAAAAAAATAGGCATTAAATAAATTAACACGTAATATATTAGACATGAAGCACGTAGCATGTAGTATATATCATATAACCATACAGCATGACATAGATGGGTGTCCTAAGGTTATAGTCTAGGTTGAAGGTGTCTAATAACCTAATTCCCTATAACCAAGGCTCTGATACCAATCTATCACACCCCAACCGACGGCGGAATACGTCGGGGCGGACGTGTGGACTGTTCATAAGCTCATGATCAATTAAAGTTTCATATATTAATTATATCAAGATTTCATTACAATAGCACAAATGTAACCTTGTAACTGAATGGCATAACAACACATGTTATCCTGATGTAAATGTAGGGCATAACAACACATGTTATCCTGATGTAATGTGTTAATGATTACACGAGTATGTCATGTATATGTAGCCTTAACAGTTAGCATTCAAGCACAAAGCACAAATAAACACATATGATCATATTATAGAATTGTACGTATGTAATTATAAATAGTGTGTTATTGAATAATCATGTTTCATCCCAAAAATGTACAAAAAGGAAAAGGAGCTATGTAAACTCACTTATATAGATGGTGTAGATAGCACGAACAATAGGTAGTAAAAGTGATTCTTGTAAATCACAAAGTTAACCTAGAGTGAGAATGTACGATCTTGAATTAATAATGTGTACAGAGTCTATGTCATGATCAAATGTTCATCGGTTTGATATGTGTGGATTTGTACAAGGGTTGTGTCATTTTATGTGACAGGATGTAAGTCGAGAAAAGCTTGATATGTAAAATTGTAGTTCAAAGTATATATGAAAATAATATTTGTCTTTAGAGTTTATGTTTAATTAATTTAAATAAATTCATTTAGGGTTTAAATAAATAAATCTATCTCATTTATTCATTTAATAATAATGTGCCAAGAAATATTGTAAATATATATTAGTATATAAATAGTTTTTATAGGTTTTGAATAAAATAACCATATAAACTTTTTATTTAGAATTTTTAGTTTTATATCCGCTAGGAAGGATCAAATAAATGGTTTAAAATTCCCAAGTTGATAGTTGGGTTTATAAAACAATTTTCGTGCCTTGGGGTTTTATAAAATAACTTTTTATAAAGAAATTTGGGTTTAAACAAAATATATTAAAATGGTTTTTTTTTACAAAAAAAAAAAAAGAAAACTGATCAGGGGACACACGACCGTGCGAGGGTATGGGTACGACCGTGCCTAGGCATGGGACGCGACCGTGCCTAGCCAGGAGGCACAATCATGCCTGGGCACGAGGCACGACCGTGCTAATCGATTAGCACGACCGTGTCTGGACTTTTCCGGAAAACGAATTGGTTAAATCTTATAAGGTTGAATGCTGGAATCATGGGGCTTTCAAAGAGTAGGTGATGGAGAATTTGTCCATATAGTTTAATTGAATTTAGATTGATTCTAGGGTGCTGTTCGATAAAACCCGAATGAATATGAACCCTAGAATTCGTTTGTGTTAATTTCGATAATGTAAGCCCCAATTAACATAGGGCTTTTAATCTATGAATGAAAACGAAGCTGTGGACATGTTTAATTACCTCTAACGATATCGAATTGATGGAGTTCGAGCAAAAGCAGGTTTGCCTTCGAGTGGCTTGTTCTCCGGCGGCTCTGTTTCCTTCTCCGGTGAAATCGAATGATGTTACAGGTTCCGTGGAACTCGTTTGAGGTGTGCAGATGGTTAATTGCAGAATGAAAAGAGGGTTGGTGCGAATTCGAGTGTAATCGTTGGGGGCTTCGACGGTTATGACTTAAAGTCCATAATTGGAATTAATTCGGGTTAATTGGCAATGATGAATGGTTAGAAATGACCTAATGATGTCCGAAACAATCAATGTCGAGTTATGGCTGCGAATTCGAACGTTTTGAGGCGTTACAGATTGAGTTTACGTCTTGACTGTGCATGAGGCGCGACCGTGCCTGGAGTTAGGCACGACCGTGCTTGGGCACTTGGCGTGACCGTGCTCGTGCACCGGCGCGACCGTGTCTACTTGAGTTTTGATTAAATACATAAATAATCCTTGTAGTTTGGTGTTTGAGTTTGAGGAATGGCAGAATTAGTCCCTGGGGTTTGTGATTGGATAACTTGGACTAACTGGACTAATTGTGTTTATGCGAGATAACAGAACTTGAGTTAACGGAGTTATCTCTAAATAGTCGGATGTCACATCATACATATATATATATATATATATATATATATATTTTGTAAGGCTAAAAGATAAATTTGTATAAATGAAATTCTGAGTTTAATACACTTTTGTAATTATGGTTAATTTGACACAATGAAATTAACCAGAATAAGGAAATCATGGATGTTACATCGGCCTTCGGTTCGTAGGGGCCGTCCAGGACCAAGTTTGGGTCCCGGTGCCGTTTCCACATATGCCGGGACAGGGGGACCCGCTACATGGTGTGGGGATGGGGGACCCGCCGCACGTCGAGCCCATTCACGACCAGCCGCCACAGCATCCTCGACACGTACGACGGTCTGTTAGGCTGGAACGGCCCACCCAGGCATTGCTTGATGGATTTGTTGCCGACTCACGGCGACAGGCTCGTCATAGCGACCGGATGGAGGACCTGATGATGTGGGCGATTGGTCGCCTTGTGGATCTGTCACGAGCAGCCGGCATCGAGCCACCACCACTACCACCTCCAAGTCAGTATCCCGGCGACCCCGGTCAGGATGAGGGCGAGACGGGTCAAACTTAGTTGTTTTTATTTGTATTCAGTTTTTCTTCTGTTATGTATGTAAAAACATTTGGATGTATATATTTAATTTTTTGATGTAATGTATATAATGTTTTGGTTATTTGTTTGCTTGTAATGTTTAATTTGTTTGTTTTGGTTGTAATGATAAATTATAAATGTAAAAATATAATAAATGTTTAAAAAAGATAAAAATTTTATAAATTAAAAAAAACATAAAATATATATAAATTAAAAAAAATAACAAACTTATATAAACAAAGTTATATAAATTAAAAAAATAAATATAACATAAATTAGAAAAAAAAAACCTATACGTGGCGTATTGCCTAATACGCCACGTATAGGCTTCTTAAACCCCAAAATCTGCCTAGTTTTGAAGCAAAAATATAACACGTGACTCATACGCTGCGTAATATAACCCGTGACTCATACGCTGCGTATAGGGCAATACGCCACGTATGAGTCACAACCGCCAGACAGGGAATGACACGTGGCATTCTATGTCAGGAGACTAAACCCTATACGCCTCGTATTGACCTATACGAGGGCGTATAGGGTTGCGGCGGGTGCAATTAGTAATATTCCGTAGAGGTGCACAAACCGGGTTTTTGAACCGAACCGGTTCCAAACCGGCCCGAACCAGTTTGGTCAACACAAACGTTAAACCGGTTTTGACTAAAACCGGTTCGGGTTAAACCGGTTAATAACATATAAAATCCCGAACCTGTTGAACCGGTTCAGTTCGGTTCTGAACCGGTTCAGGTTGGTGAACCGGTTTAAAAAAAAGATTTTTAATAAAATAAATTAAAAAATAAATATTTAACAAATAAAAATATAAAGTTCAACGTTTATTCATATTGTAGGAGTTCGAAAATCACAAAACATTACAAAATTAAACAAGATAATTCTAAAATACGAGAAAATGAAAAATATATTTTTATTTTTTGGAGTTTTTTTGTTTAATCTTCGCTGTCATTCTCGGAGTTATTAGTGGATCCTTATAGTCTATCATCTTCGGCGAGTTCTTCATTTGTAAGTGGGCTCGTCAATCCTTGGTTGACCTCGGATTCGTGTATAAATTCTTCAACTTCAATTTCGTCTTCAAGCGAACTTCTATCTTGTCTCCTATCTAACGCATCCAAATGGTCTTTCAAGCAAATGCACATTTCCATTGCCGCGGGAGTGAGTCTAGTTCTTCGGATAGATAAAACCCTGCCACTAAGAGAAAAAATAGATTCCGAAGCTACCGTGGAAGCTTAGACGGTTAGTAAATCACGGTCCATGGAGGAAAGGACCCGAAAAGTAGATTCATTTCCTTTCCACCAAGCAAAAATATCAAAGTCCTCAAAAACATCCGGACTCATAAGTGATAAAAAGTTTGTTCCGGTATACCTTCCGAGTTCGCTACTCGGGGTGGAACCTCTAGCCCGTTTACTAAATCCATTTCTCATTTCGTTATACAAATTTAAGTTTCCTCGAGCTACTACTTGATGCGCCCGCGCCCATCGTATCATGTGGGGTTTGTATTGTACCATATTTATGTAAATAAATATCAAACAAATCTTGCAAACATTTGTTAAAATAAGTTTTTGTTACTGTTGAAAAATGAATATCATCGGAATTCAAATCCAAATCGTAAGTTATTTTATCAATCAAGGTTTCAACACCGTAAACATTAATTGTAGGGTTTAATGCGACGGCACAAGTTATAACCGGAGGCATTTCTTTAAAATATTTAACAAATTTTTCTTTCATCGGTTTTATCATTTTCGTAAAAAGAGTATTTTTATTTTCAAGTTCGGCTAATTTGTGACACATTAGAAATATTTGTTTAAGAGCCAAGGGACTTGTGGGGTAATAAACCCCGGATAAAAAAGTGGTGGCGGTTTTGAAAACTTCGAGCAATTCGGTTATATTTTCAAGAATGTTCCAACTCGTAGACGGAATTTTTTGAATTTTACGACACGGTTTTGAGGAAAGCAAATCATGAAAGATTTCTAAAGTTCCTCTTTGACGTATAGCACTATGAAACATTTTATGAGTTGAATTTCATCTTGTTTGGAGGTCCCAATTGGGACCTAAGCAAATCAAACCCGTATCATCACAAAATCTAATATATTTATGGTATATTTTTTTGCTACTACTAAAAACGTCTTTAAGCATGACTCGAAATGCATTACTTAATTCAATAACGGGTTCAACCGCAAGCCCGTCTTGCACGGCTAAGTTGATGATGTGTGCAATACATCGACTATGAAAAAAAGCGTCGTTGCAAATCGGTTTATATTTTAATATTAATTTTTGAACCGCATTTGTATTATTTGAGGCATTATCAAAAGATATTGAAAATAATTTATTTTGTAATTTAAAATCGGTTATCACACCATCTAAAATGTGAAATAAGTTTTGACCCGTGTGCGGATATTCAAACATATCAAACGCGATTGTACGTTTCATCATTTGCCACGTATTGGGATCAACCAAATGAGCAGTAACGCAAATATATGAGTCGGGAATACCATGTGGAGCCGACCAAACGTCGGTGGTTAAGTTCACACCGGTTTCCAATTTTTCAAAACTTAAAATTAATTCTTTTTTTTGCTTTTTTTCACATTTTTAGACAATCACGTCTAAGAGTACTACGACTTACTTGATGATAACGAGGTTGAAGGGCTTCTTGAATCATCCTCGTCATGAGCGGGTTGTCGAAGTGGTTGAACGACAAACCTCTTTGAATAACTAATTTCGCCATTCTATCTCGAACAATATTTGGATCGAAGTTCCAAATTCCACCCTCGCTTGTCATAGATGCTTGACCCTCACCCGGAATTTTCTTCAAACTCGGGCAAGATTTTTCCATATGAGTTCTTAGGCTAGAGTTTGAATCCTTTTTAAAAAACCCATCACAATTTTTGCAACGAACACGTTCCATCTCGTTAGACATCTCACATAGATCGTAGTTTGACCAAATTGCGGGGTTCCTCGTTGTTGGTATGATTTTCACAACGCTAACTTCGGAAGAGGAAACACCAAAACTTGAATCGGCTATAGCGTTTTTTTGAGCGTTTTCGAGCGTTTTTTTTATAAACGAGAGTGTAGAGAGCGGGTTTGAGAAGTGTGATTTAACCAAAACACCCACTACCTATTTATAATGTGTTTTGGGGTTAAAATGGGTGAAAAAAAGACAAAATAACGGCTCCAAACGGCTATATAGACGTTTTCCCAACGGCTAGTTTTCTCATTTGACCGTTAAACCGGTTTGCCAAACCGGTTCTCAAAAAACCGGTCCTAAATCGCTCCTTCGCAGGGAAGAGTTAACCGGTTCAAAACCGACGGTTCACACCAGTTTGAAACCGGTTTCCCCTAAACCGGTTTAGTCTCGGGTCGGGTTTCGGTTTGAAACCGGTTTAGATTTCCAAACCGGTTTTTTTGTTCACCTCTAATATTCCGTGTCCCGTTAGAATTCCCCTTAGTTTTTCATACTTGACTTTAATGCACACCAACTATTGACAAATCTGCCCCTAGAATCAAGATTTAGTGCTTTGACTTTCTAATGTCACACACAAAATTTCCAAAATTCAAATTATTTTGACTTTGTTACAAAATAGAAACCCTGAATCATTTAGAATTTTAAACTTATGCAAAAACATATCACATAACAAAGTTCTGTAACTTAACCAAAACAAAATGTCAAAAATTACACTAGTCCTCTGGTACATGTTTCAAACTACCTCTTTCTAAACATATATCAAGTTTCCAAAGCTGCAAATATAAAAAATAAAAACAAAAACAAAAACGAAAAGGACAGTTACTTCCCAGCCACAAGTATCCATTTTCTCATTTGTCTAAGCGTACATGTTGTACGCGACTGCTAAAGCCACAACGATGATTGCAGCAGCACCAGCAGCATAGTAATACATGTAGTTGTTTGACTTCTTGCGTTTCAACATCACCTTTGAAAATGACTCGGGTCCTTTCACCCTGTGGCTTCTGCCTCTCACTCTAATCGTCTCTTTGGTCTTTGCTGGCGTTTTCACAGTTTCCTTTTCTTCCTCCGTCTCCTCTGCAGCCTCCTCCACTGTTGCTTCTTCTGCAGCCTCAACAGCAGCAGCAGGCATAGAAGCCTGCATTTTCTTTTTCTCTTTCTTCTCTCGATCCTGTAACAAAGTTGACCACAAGTCAAACAAGTTTCAAAGTTGACCACAAGTCAAACAAGTTTCAAAGTTGACCAAAAGTTAAAAAGTTTGTTTTTAAAAATAAATAATTAAATAAAACCTTGAGCTTCTTCTCGGCTTCCTTCTCGGCTTTCTTTTTGGCTTTAATTGCAGCCTTTTCTGCCAGTTTCTTCTTTCTTTCCAAAGCCTGCTTCGCTTTTGCAATCTCCTCCTCCCTCTTCATCTCCTTCCACTTCACTTCATCCACCACTTCAGTTTTCACCGGCTTTTTCTCCAGCCCATAAAATTCCTCTTCTTCTTCCACTACTAATTTCTCGTTTTTACTCTTTTTTACTTCTTTCGGTTTTTTACTGTCTTTTTCTTTCTCAATTGAGGCAACTGGAGGTGGAGGTGGAGGTGGAGCGGGCTCTTCCTTTGCTTGTTTCACCTTCGGTTTTGCTACAACCTCGGTTTCAACGGGAACAGGGGTCGGTGATTCTTGTGAGATCAAAGGCTTCTCTTCAGGATTCCTCATACGCCCGTCCTTGCTGAGCTGGCGAATGTCGAGTGATTGCAATATTCTTTTTTCATAATCACCCCGGAATGCTTTGCTACTATTCCACTCCGACATGAATTTGTCAACCTAATTGCAATTAGCGAGTTTAAGTAATTATTTGATCAACAAGCTGAAAAAGATGATTTTTGAATGTCCTTCCCAATGTTCATAAAATTCAGAAATGAAAAAATTGGAGTGTTGTGCTCGCGAATTAATGTATAAAATGACAAAATAGGACTTTTTTGTGAAAAAGAAGATAAATTGCGAAATGGGAATAAAAGGAAGAGATAAAAAGGTAATTCTATTTTACCCATTGATAATCAGGTTTGTTTAGCCAAACTGACTATTTGACCCTTACATAATCAGGTAGTCAAGAAAAAATTTGTTTATCCAAACATAAAACCTGATTATCAGAAAATCAGTTCCAAAACAATTGTTCGGAGGCGATTAACAAACCTCTGAGGTTGAAAGCTCTAAAAGGGCATTAACGTCTTTACTTGCAGCCAGCCTTCTTGCATCATTCAAGAGGGAGCGGTTTTGGTAAAAGCAAGTATTCTGAAAAGGCGGAAAAGACAACAAATGAGTGAGAAACAGCCTTTTGAAGTCTGAAACACAAAATATAGCCATAATTGAAAGTACTAACATACCCCTTCTTCACGTTTATTCCTCAACTCACGAATCTTGTCATAGACCTTATCTCTTTTCTCAAGCACTACATGCAATTCCTCCTCTAAAGAAACAATCACACTGTTTATGGCTTCTTTTTCAGCCTCGAGTGTCTTAAGTTTAGCCTTGATAGCCTGTTGATCTTTGCGGACCCCATCAAGATCAACGCCAATAGACTACAAACAACATGAAATCATGATCAAGATTAATAAACTAGTCTGAAACCTATTTATTTATGGATGGGCCGATTTAGGTTATCTTTTATCACAAACTGCTCTGATAGAAAAAACAAAACAGGACAAACGACTCAGGTCCAAAATCCCCCAAGGCCCCAAAGTATATTTATGGTGCATGTGACCTCTTAAATAGCTAACTAAAAACCTAATGTATTATTGTGATGATATTTTTTTAAATCTCATTTAATGCATTATTTATAAAAAAATGATAAAGTGGACAAAAGATCGTTTGAGTGTGAACCTGACGCATGCCCCATTACCCAACCCATTTTGCCACCACTACACTTAACCATAAAGATTTCAGAAGAGGCGTTCTTACTTTGACCTGGTCTTGAATGGCGTCTTTTTCACCAACAGATTTTTGAACCTCAGCCCTCATAGCAGCATTTGCAATAACCTTATCCCTAGTCCCTTCAAGTTGTTTGATTTCTCTGATGATTTGTTTCTCCTCATTTAGTGTAATACTTTCATGTTGAATTCGGTATTGCATGCTCTTAATCTGCATTAGAAGTAAAAAATCAAATATCAGAAATAAACAAAAAGAGAAGGGATTGAGCGTTTTATTTCTACAAAAATAAACTTCATTATGTACTAAAATCATGCTTACAACATCATTGAGCTCTTCCTCAGATGAACATATGTAACCTCTATTGTCTCTACTCGCATTGTTCGGGCCCCGCAATTTGCCTAAAGCCTGCTGCAGTGGCTCAATTTCTTTTCTCTTGCCATCCATGATTGTCCTGAAATGGTTCTTTTCTTCAACTAGAGCCTTCAGTTGGCCTATTACTTGTGCCCGTTCATTCTAGAGAAACAAAAAATCAATTTAAAATAAGTATTAAGAGTTCAAGAATAATGTGTAATAAAACTCAAGAATATTGCTATAATTAATATACCCTTTTGGCCCTCAGATTTTCAGTGATGGGATCACGGGCCAAATTAAGCTTTTTAAGCTCCCTATCAGCCTGATCAAGTTTAGCTTTCAGACTCTGGTCTTCAACTGTTCGGTATTTAACAAAATAAACCGAGTGAAACTTTTTGGCTTCGGGCCACTCATCAACAGCATCCTTTGGAAAGCTGGTCTCGGGTGCTTTTTTTACACGAACGGATTCACTCACATGAGGACCGGATTCATTTTCACCAACATGCCCGTTAACACTGCTCTCTATCTTCCCATTTTCAACAGACGCATGGGCCACTTCAGACACAACACCATCAATAGCCATGATGTTTTCAAGATAAACCAACTTTAATAATCTTCAAAAGTCAAAAACCCTGAAGCAGAGAGAACACAATAATCAGTCAAAAACAGGAAAGATTGCTATATGATTAAATGACCGGAATCAAGCTTTACAAATAATAACAATATAAAAATAAATTGAAACTTCAAGAACAACTGATCTTGAATCAAGAAAGAAGCCTCTTTTATGTGGCCTCTAAAGTAATATTAATCAATTTTAATAATATTAAGAAATAACTAATCTGATTTTTTGACAGATTAAAGGTCAAATTAATGGGATTTAAAAAAATGTAAGATGAATGTAACTATATCAATCTATCCCTAACTTTAATCAACAGATTATATCATTCTAATATTAATTTTTCAAATAAGAATAATCACTTGGAATCACATATCCAAACACCTCTTAAGATAAGACACATCAATTAGAGAACACTAATTACAGTAATTTATCTTGTTCTTCATCATATCAATCACAACTACCGATTAAATTAAAATCAGCAATTTCTATCATCCATCCCCAACACAACAACTAGATGTCTAGATCCAGTAATCATCACAAATCACCGAATACAATCAATCAATCCACACAAGAGTTCAATCACATGCATTACATATACCAAAATTAAACACAATTCAATACAATACACCTACATCACAAATCCGAAATCAGATATATAAACCAGGATCGTAGGTTTTACGATATTTCAATTTATCAAAACCTAGATCCGATTCAACAGGAATAGATACCGATTATACATAAGATCAAGATCGATACAGATAATCGATGAAAACGGCGAGATTGCGAAGAAATTGAAACAGTAAAATTAGGTAAACGATGAGATCTGAAAACAGCGAAGGAATTACCGGAAATTGAAAGACGGAACGGCTGATTTATTACAAGTGAAGACTAGTTAAGCGTCACTGATCGAGATCTCTGTGCCTTCGGGGGTGTCTAGAGAGAGAACGAGAGTGGGCTAGAGAGAGAAGGATGTCCGGCGAACTACCGAATATGTGTGTGTGTGTGTGTATGTGTGTGTGTGTGTGAGTTATACATGTAATAGATAGATATAGTTCCTTCTGTTTGACTTTTCCTACCCTTTCTCCATTTTCTTTAAATCCATAAACAAAAAAAATAAGATGTAAAATATGGGGCCTACTACACCACCCCTCATCAGTGGTGGACCCAGAAATTTTTTTTATAGGGGTCGGAGATTTTTTGAGATCGATTATCAATAATTAAATATTATTTTTTTCGTCCCGAGTCAGGTCGGGTCGGTTCACACAATAAAACGATGAAAACTAACAAAATTATAAACGAACAATAATAATACGATGTTTGTCACTATATATGCATAATTAAAAAACAATATCCCTATAATTAATGTTCTTTACGAGTTTTCATTTTTTTAAAACCGAACATTACATCATATATATATGAACATTTCTAATCAACTCTTTTTCAATATAACAAACAAAAATATCAACTCTTTTTTCAGTAGTTAATTAGGTTTAAAATATTTAAATGTGTATTGGGTTTATTCACGGGTTTATGTTTTATTTGTGCCTATTTTGTTTGAAGATTATTGGGTTAAACTATTAAAGGTTTGGTTTAAGAGTTTTATAATTAATGAGTTATGGGTTAATTGATATAGGGTTAAAGGTTTGGATTAATTGGTTTTTATTTATAAAATCTATAATCCTAAAAAAAATATTTTTTCAGGGTCGGTGTCAAAATTTTATGGGGGTCGCTCGAAAATATACCATATATATAACAAAACAAAAAAAAATTAACGGTGTCGGCGGTCCGCCAATGCCCCTCATGTTATACGACTAGATGAATACGTGTTGTATAGTCCAAAAGTCAAACTGACAACGTCCAGACATATCACATTAGTCGCATTTGTATTGCTCAATACTGTTGTATTGTGTTCAAAATAGCCTAATACGGTTATATTGTGTCATGTATTGACCAATACGGCCCGTATTGTGTCTCGTATAGCTCCTATACGATTAGTTACCGGTTGATTTTATAAGTTAAGTTGTCAATGCAAATACTCGATGACATGGATGGATTTGGTGCACGGCTAGGGCTAGTATGTTGTCGATGGGCACTTGTTGATTCAGAATCTCATTCTAGAATTGAGTACTCACACGAGTACATAACTTGTTCTTCAAAGTTCAGCGATTGATTCAAGTTTCACATGAAACTTGTTAATTGTGTTCAATCCAAACTTGTTAATTGTTCAGTTGGTTATGTTTTCATAATTTTGTGCGTCTCTAAATCCTAATTATGTTCAACTTGTTATGTTACGATTTATTTTTAATTATTATTATTATTATTTAGTCAATTAGGTTAAGGGGGGAATGTTTTATTTAAGGATAGTAGGAGGTGTTCAATGTAATTTATATTGCTATTTATATGGGTGTTTAGCTATGGAATGGATATGCAAAGATTATAAATTCAATTCCTTCCATCTTTTAGTTTCTTCTTCTCCAATTCTGGTTTAACCCTATCATGTTAATTGTATTGTATTCAATAGAAACTTGTTAACTGTTGAATAAATTCTATACCGTCATTTTGCAATCTCATGACATGTTGCTTAACCAAAGAGAAATCATGAAGGCTTTTGATACAAAGCTTCGCAGTCACATTTGAGAACAGTCACCTAAATGTGCATATGCATAAAACTTAGGGTGGGCGGTGTGGACTCAGGATGGGGTGCGGAGTATCGCAGTACCGGCGGGAACACCGTCCTACCCACATCGGTCCCGGTCAAAATCAATGAAATGTGGATAATCGTCCCGAGCAAATACCGAATAACAATGGTAATATTACCATTTTCCAACGGCTCCAAACCCACCCAAATGGCTAGTTAAAATAAAAAAACATAATTTAAAATTTTAACCCTATAAATACAAAAAAAAAAAAATCCTTATTTTTATTCACATCAATCTCAATTCATTCTCTCTCGAGTCTCAATGAATTCAACCTCTTGTAACGCAAAAATACGGTTCAAGTCGAAAGATAGCCAAAGACCTAACTCAATCATCACAAAGTCAACCTCAATTCAACCCACAACCATTTTGTTTCCCACTCAACATTCGTATAACGAATTTCGTCTCCTACAAGAAAAACCTAACATCGACCTATTATATTACCACAACCCAAACCTACCTTACCATCAACAAACCAAACAGTCGAGCGATGAAACCCAACCCCCCCCCCCCCACACACACACAATCCGACGAAGAAACCAACTCCTAAAGTGTGCTTCTACTAGGAAGAATCCAAGACCATGGAAAAAAAAGTAGAAGAGCTTGGATTGAGAGTTCCAAACACCCAAATATTGAGAATCAACAACCATACAATTTGTTTTGGGGGGAAGTCCTTAAACATTTTGCAAATTAATTAGGGGATTTGATCGTACCGCCCATCAAGTTAATTCAAAATGGAAGGATATGAACACGAAGATGTCTAATTTCAACACTATCTACAACAACAATGTGACCAAGCGGCGAAGCAGACAATCAGAAGATGTAACATCCCGGAAACCCAAAGAATAATGGTTCGGGCTAGTGGACGACCTGAATCTTTTTCGAAGGTAATATGGAGCACGGACTTTTATGAGTAGTGTTTAACTGTAGTAATGGAATCGGCTAACCGTTTAACGCACAGTTTGAGATCGAAATACACGTTAGAGAAAACACAGGGACCCGAGTGTAACATGTACGGGTTTAAAAACCTTGTTAAGAGAAACCCTATGCCATTCGGCCTAGGTGTATGCGCGACGGCAGAAGAGAAGACGAGAGCGGGGATCGACGATCGGAGGAAGCCGGAGAGGAGAAAGGTGGTGGTTCACGATGTTGTACAGCGGCGGAAAGGGTGGCCCGACATAGACAACGTCTGAAAACGTAAGGTAACTCTCGTTCTCAATCCTTTCTTGTTTGTTTACGTTGTTTTGTAAGTAACCTGGTGAGGGTTTGAGGTAATAATAAAGGCCGATGGCTACAATGAAAGGGGGAGAGGGTGGCCGACTGTGGTGATGTTCACGGGAAGGAGAGGTAGACGACAGTAGGGGCTGTGCGGGAGTGGTGCGACGGGTCGTGGTGAACCATGATGGGGCTGTTCGCCGATTGCCGGGGAAGAGGAGGAGAGGGGAGGCGAAGTGGCTACCGTGACAGCCGTGGTAACGGTGTGCGGGGCCGTTGACACCTTCGGCTAGGGTTGGACGCAGCTTTTAAGACGATAGCGAGCCGGTGCATGGTGAGAGCCGACTAGGGTTTTGCCGAAGAGGACGACCATGGTGACGAGTGGTGGTGCTCGGCGTCCAACGTGAAGGTGATGGTGGCAGAGTACTACGGCAGCGAGCAAGGGAGGAGGATAACAATTGTTTGGGCTTCCCTGTGAAGAAGACGGGGACGGCTTGCACGGCGGTTGTCACACCCCAACCAACAGCGGAATACGTCGGAGCGGGACATGGAGATTGTTCATAAGCACATGATCAAACTAAATTCCATATAATTATTAAAAAAACCAAAATTTCATAAAATAAATTCAAAACAAACATACAAACAAATTACATCAAAAGTGTTCAATTCTTTATTCAACTAGGTCTCATCCCTATGTGAAGCAACTTGCATGAAATCTCAAATATTTGCACCTGAAACATGATGAAAACAAGGTCAACTAAAAATAGTTGGTGAGCATACACAGGTTTTGACTCTACAAATAGGTTCAAAATGTTGTGTACAATTCACATGTAACATGGTATAAATAGGCAATTATGGAGAACCACTATAGTAAACCGGGTGCACAATCAAACCTGGTGGCATGTTAGGCATAACACTCATGTTACCCTTGTGTATTGTCGGTAAGCAATCACCCTACCTAGGTGGATTTGTCAAAAGCAATAGATCTATCATTGTTACCTTTGGCTTGTACGGAGTTAATGATTGTACTTTTTATAAATGTAGTTTAACTCATAGTGTTCAAGCATAAGGCACAAAAATACACACATGTACATGATGTTTGAATTGTATAAATTGCAAATAGTTTAAATGTAATCATGTTTCACCCCAAAATGTAAAAATGTAAAATGAGGGGCTATGAAACTCACCTTGCAATGTGTATCTTGATAATCACACAAATATGTTGTTGTTGTTGTTGCACACGAGTTCTAGTTACCCACAAGATTATCCTATGTTTTGACGAAGTATAATGGTTTGTAATGAACCAACTTTTGGGTTTATTATTATAATATGTTATTCATATTATAAGGGATGTAAATAAATAAAATGAAAGTTGGAGGTTAGTTGCAAAATGGTGTTTTTTTTTAGTTTGGGTGAAAAGAGCCAAAATGGGAAGTCCAGGGGCTGTTTTGTAATTTTTGGAAATCTGATTGTATAAGGGTTGGGGGCTGCGGAATAGGGATGGAAAAATAACCCGAGCCCGACGGGTATACCCGAAACCTGACGAGTTCGGGGCGGGTATACCCGAAGCCCGACGGGTACGGGGCCGGGTATGGGATTAATTTTTAAAAATTTCGCGGGTATGGGACGAGTATGGGATTAGGTAATACCCGACCCGATTACCCGAAATCACATACCCGTTTACCCGAATCATATACCCGAAAATTTGTAATTTATAATTTTATTTTCTCTTAACCCATGGCTATTAATGTTTCATTTTAGTAAGTTTATTATGTGAAAAATTACTTTTTCTTTTAAAATATGTATTTATAAATATAAAAAGTAGAGTCATAGAAAAGTACAAGACACATACCCGACGGTTATTGGCCGATACCCGCGGGTATACCCGATATCAACGGGTATACCCGTTACCCGCGGGTATACCCGATACCCGACGGGTAATTACCCGACACAAACCCGACGGGTAATGGGCCGGGTATGGGACACAATTTTACAACCGGGTATGGGTTTGGGATTACCGATACCAGGTCCGAACCCGACCCATTGCCATCCCTACTGCGGAAAACACACCATTTGTGTGTGGTTTGTGTCTTGCAAAGAGAAGAGAGAAAGAGTAAGAGCTGAGATCAAGTGTTGGTGATTTTGCATGCGAAATTGGGAGATTTTGGTGTGCACATCATCTTCCAAGCATCAAGTAAGCTTCCCTTTCATCCCTTGATTCTCCATTGATTGTGTTCTTGGTGGGTTTTGGGTGAAATCCGAACTAGGGCTGATTTGGGTCATTTGGTTGGTAAATAACTTGAATTAAGTGATAACCTAGCTTAACTAAAGGTAAAGGGAGGTATATAACATCATTTAAACACTCAGTTTGTGGATTCAAGAATTTGGGATCTTGAGGGAAATTTGGGGGTTTTCTATTTAATGATGTTAGAATGTTAAATTGAGGTTGGATAAGTGTCTAGGGAGTTAATGGACACACAATTCACCATAAAGCCCCAATTTTTTATGGTGATTTGTCAAATGGGAGTTTTGGTGGAACTTGGGTGATTCCTAAATGGGTCATTTGGGTTAAGGGAGTGTTTGATAGGTGTTAAGGGTTTGATTATGTTAATCTAACCTAGACAAATGTTAATGTTGGTTAATTGGTGATAGGAGTGTGTTAGAACCTCAATTGGTGTATATTGGGATGCCTAGACTAATGTTGAGATAAATTGTTTAGGTGATCACGTGGCTAAGATTAAAGTTAAACCAGAATCATCTAAAGCACAAGGTAAGTGTTTTGCACTTACTTAGTAATGATAGGAGTAGGTCATACAATTTGATTGATAATTGTTTGTGTAGTAATATTGGTATGACTATGTTGTATGAAAGGGTTGGGAGGGTGAAAGTGTGTTTTGAAGTCTTTGAACTTCATAAATGGAAATGGTGAATTGGGGTCTTTGAACCCCATATGTCGGTAAATAACGTATGGGTTATAAATATAGATTGGTATCGTGTGTGTACACTTGTTTGTATGTTAAAGAGTCGGTATTAAAGTCTAAGAACCTCACACGGTAGTAATTGACGTCATGGACTTCACTAATTGCCATTGTTATTTGAGGTCTTTGAACCTCACATGGGAGTAAATATGATCATATAAAGGATTTTGAAGTCTAAGAACCTCACACGGTAGTCATTTGAGGTCATGAACTTCACAAGTTGTTTTATGGTGATTGAAGTCTAAGAACATCACACGGAAGTCATTTGAGGTCATGAACTTCACATGGTCGTTTTGTGGTGTTTGAGGTCTTTAGAACCCCACAAGGATGTATGGTCGGGTTAGTGAGAGGATAAACAATCAGAGGTGATATATATATAGGTGTTATATGTATGTAATAAGTGATGTATGGAGTGTATGACAACGGCGAGTTTCAAAACGCCTTTGTAGTAAAGAGTGCTGGAGAAACTCACTGTCCAACGCTGCTAAAACGCCACTAGCCTTTGGAGTTTCAAAACGTTATGGAGTTCTAGAACGCTATTTCGTATCTTTTATGCGTTTTGACCTTTCTTCTTGGGTGTTATCCTTCGGGGATTGGGGGATCTTGTATATCATTACTAATGGTTGTTTTGTGGTGTTTCATTGTAGGTAAAGCTTTGGTTTGATGTCTCGGGTCAAGCTTCACGATGAATTGGATTCTCAGTTATTTTGTTAATGGTTGGAGTCTTAAACTTGTTTGAGTCATCTCATAGATGTTTAAAACTCGTTGTCATTTTGGAGATGTCATCTGGATGTGTTAAAACAAAAACTTGTCATTGTTGTTTGGTTGTTTTTAAAATGTGTTGTTTGTCAAGAGTGTTCTATGGGACCTAAATTTCGTGTATTTTGAAAGTTAAATTTTGGTTGAAATTTTAGTGTTACATGGATCAATAATTTGTACATATTTAATATAGAAAAGATTAAAAGGAATGAGAACGAGACGATTTGGAACTTTAAGGTTTGGAACGGATGGACGGACGAAAGAATATTAAAGATACGAATTTAAACGATAATAAAAGTGTTAATATATAAATAAAATTACATGAAATAATGTTTTATAAATGTTATTTATAAAAGAAAACTTGGTGTCAATAATAAGTATTAATTGCAATTTTTAATATAAATAAATATCTCATTAAGACTGTAGGTTTAAATAGTCACCATAAAAATATTTATAAGAATATCATTTGAAATTAATTAATTGCACGAATTATTGTATTATTATTTATGAAAAGATTTCACTTTAGTAAGGTTAATTATTTTAACATGAAATCATCAAATTGCTACTAATATCACAACGAGGGTAATAATAATAATAATAATAATAATAATAATAATCATAGGATAAATTTATTTTATACGATTGTTCCATAATGTTAGAGGTTATACAATGGAATAGAAACATGTACTTAACGTTTGTCATAATTTGAAATATATGATGGTAATGAAATAATATGTTCTTAAAATTAAAATGGTCAAGTCATCTTTAATGGTTTAGGTTAAAATATGTACATATTATTACTTTCTTCTTATTTATAAAATATAATAAATACATTAATACAGTATTCTTAATGTCAAAAGTGATTAAAATTTAGGTTGTTAATAAAATGATTATCATCTTTAATTATTATTTATAAATTTAATAATAAGTCCGGGCTATTAATGATCAATAATTTATTTATTAAGTAATACTCAAGTTTCACTAACAAAAACGTATTGTCATTAGCCTAATTAGTTCATGATGTTTTCAAGATTTAGTTTATAAATTATATATATTTTTTTATTTAAAAAGGATATTATTGTAAACCCCTTGAACATTTATAAAATAATAACAATAATTCTTATATAAATATTATATATATATATATATATATATATATATATATATGTTTTCTCACCCATAAAAGTAATGTATAGATGTTAAGGTTTATTTGTTTATATCTTGTTATAACTAAAATTATGTTTTTTACCATTTTAGTCTTTATAAGAATATATGTGATTGTATATAAATATGTATATATAATAATATACATATATATGTGTGTGTGAGGGGTTAAAACAATGCAATACAACAAAAATGAGAAAAATGGCTAAAAGTTGGGTCTATCGGGTTCGATCCCACGACCTGTTCTGCAGGGGCGGACCTACCTCAACTTTTACGCGTAGTGCAAATTTTATTTTATTTTTACGGTTTATATATCCGGTTACCCCTTACGTTACCCCTGAGCAAAAATTATGTTACCCCTCAAATTTTTTTAAAAGCTCAACACTTCATAAAAAGTCCAAAATTTTATAAAAAACCTAATACTTTATAAAAAGTCCCCACATTTTATTAAAGATTTTGAGATATTGGGGCCCAAATATTTTATTAAAACCCAATACCACAAAGTCTCAATTCTCAAACTCAACTTACCCAAGCGGCCGGCCAAAAAGAAAGACAGAGAGCGGGAACTGTGAGAGCCAGAGACCAACCGCTCGACCTGAGCTGAGACCACCGCTCGGCGCCGCCTCCGCCAAACCCCAGTCCTCCACCTCGCCAGTCGCATGTTACCGTAAAAAAAAATTTGTTTACATGAAAGTACGATAAAAAAATTTGTTTTATGTACATGAAAGTACGGTAAAAAAAATTATGTTTACATGAAAGTCCCGTAAAAAAAAATTGTTTCATTTATATGAAAGTACGGTAAAAAAAAATCGTTACCCCTGAACTTTTGTTCTAGATCCGCCACTGCTGTTCTGTATGGGGAAAGATCCGCCACTACTGTTCTGTATTAGGGAAGAGCTTTAACCAATTGATCTGGGCTAATGCCTTGTTAACTATCAGAAACACAAACTTAAAAACATCACTCACAGCTTTAACCACTACTGTTCTGTATTAGGGAAGAGCTTTAACCAATTGATTTGGGATAATTGAATTCCATAATAACAGATATTGATGGACCTTGAATCCGATTTTGACTTTTGCGAGTCAAAATTGGAGTATACTTGATTTCCAGGGTTCAAAATCTACAAAGGGGGTTCAAAGGCTTAAAGTGAGTGTTCAAAACAATTAGAGAGTTCAATTGCTATGTAAGGGGGTTCAAGACTTAAAAAGAGGGGGGTTTCAAACCTCAATATTTTGATTAACTAGTATGTAATATTAAGAAATTTGTTTTATAAAACTTAGAAAAAACTTATTTATTTAACATTATTCATTTTATTGTTATTATTATTATTTTCCCTTTTATAATTTAAACCTCACTTTTATAGACTTAAAAAGTGTTTGAAGTTTATTTTTTTAGTATAAAAAATATATATTTATATGACATGAGAATATATATATATATATATATATATATATAGAGAGAGAGAGAGAATAAAAAAAATTATGAAATCTCAAGACTTTAAATTGTAGTGGCATGATGAAATGTATACTCCGACATGTCCCAATGTTATTAAAGCGCTAAATGAAATAAAATATTACAAATTAATGTGACATGTCACAAGGTTTTATAAGTTATAAAGATAAATTGTCATAAAAGATATAAAACAAATTCAGTACAAGTTCAAACAAGTGGCAAGCATGTCAACACCAAATTTATTGCAATCAACCCTTAATGTTATATGCATCCACAATCCCAAAGATTGTGTCGTTGAGATGTTATTGCATCCACAATCTCAAAGATTGTGCCGTTGAAATGTTATTGCATCCACAGTCCCAAAGATTGTGCCGTTGAAATGTTATTGCATCCACAATCCCAAAGATTGTGTCGTTGTTATATCGGTTTCCCCTATATGGCCATACTAGTACTACCTTAGGCTTGTAAACAAGTTAATGATTGCAACGTTATCATTTAGTGTTCAAATATCAAGCACATAATTGAAATTACTTGTTTAAGAATTTGTTTTGATATAAAGTTTGAGTTATCAAGCCATATGTACATGTTTCATCCCAAAAATAAAAAAAAGTGGGCTATGAATCTCACATTGAATAGTAGAGGGATGGCCTTGTAGCAATAAGAATTAAGCATGCCCTAGGTTGAATAATATGTTATTATAATGTAGAACGGTTTAAGGGAACAACAATGGAATGCTTTGGGATTTTAGGGTTTTGAAATTGACTAGTGATCGGGAAATTCGACTAAGGTTTATAAATAATGTTTTTATAAATTTGATTTATAAGAGGGATTCAAGTGTCAATAATAAATATTGCTTGCAAATTTAATAAAATAAATATCTTATTAATTAGGTTAAAGAAATGATGGAATATAATATTTATAAAGATATAATTTGAAATAAATAAGTTTGTTATGCGAATTGTAATATTATTGTTTATGAAAATCATATTACTAAACGAATCATTTAATTATATTATTTGTAAAAGTATTAATAATATTATGATAAATATACTAATAAACCAATTATTAAAATCTATGTTATTAGTAACAATAAAATATATTATAGATTAAGTTGTTATAAAGGTTTAGGTTATTAAAACATTTATAACCTTTTTTTGTTTAATAAAACTTATGACGTTAACCAAAACACTTTTAAAGCTCTGTACATAAAATAATAACGTTTGTCATGTTGCAAAATAAATAGTGGTAACGAAAGAGAAATATATACTTAAACATGATGATAATAATCAAAACGTTTTTAGAAAATAATTAATCATATATATAAATACATTTCGATAACATAAACAATATAAAGTCCCGAAATGCACTTCACTTAATTATTCGGAAATTAGATTATTTATTAGTTATAAAAAAGATACATATGTTAGTATGGGTAGAAGGAGTAAAGGTAGAAAATTAAATAAAAAAAATTACAGCCGCAAGGGCTTGAACGTGCGCCCTGTTTGCTGTGAGCATAGGGGTTTACCACTGGACTAAATCTCAAATTTGATTAACGTTTCAGAAATTTGCTATAAGACCCATTAATCCAGTTCCTCCTTCCCCCCCACAACACATATCGTAAACCAGGGGGGTTGCCCACACCCAAACCCTAATTCGAATACAAGAAATTCAAGACCAGTGATGCGATGATCGACAAGGGATGGTTACCTGGAGTTGGCCTAGGATTTGTTGCCGAATGAGGAGTCTGTTTCCCCCTCACAGTGCCGATCGGAAAGTAGAGAAGGAAGAGGGCAAAAATTCGACTTGTTTCGAGTTGCTGTTTGATAGAGGGTTATAAGGGACGATTTTATCATGCGTTAAAGCTTTAATCCGACTAGAATTTCGGGGATTTGAGGCTTGTTTCGTGGGTTTGAACACCCATAACCGAAAATTCTATAAATGGGTAAAAAATTTGATTTTCTAATCAATTCGATTGATTATGGTTTCCTAAAGATCACGAATGAGTGGCAAATTGTTTTGGGAATGTTGAAATCCCGAAATCTCGGTTAATTGGAAGGGATTGAATACGTTTGATTTTTTGCAAGTCAAAATTGGGTAAAAGCTCGGGTTCAAAGAGGTGGAGGGTTCAACCTATTTTGAGGGGTTCAAGCTAAATAAAAGGGCTCAAGACTAAAGAGGGGGTTCAAGTTCTAATTCTTGATACAATTTAATTATCAAATAAAGATTCATTCTATTAAAACTTATAAAACTTAAATTTATATTTATCATTATTTATTTTTATTATCATATTTTACAAAATAAAACTTTATTTTATAAAATTTAAAGTTTATAAACACAATATATAAGATATAAACTATATCTATATATATCTATATATATATATATATAATTGGAGGTTAAAATTTAAACTCTAAATTGTTATGACGTGATGTTATAACACGTTTGAAATAATTCGACATGTCACAAAGTTATTAGAGCACTAAATGAAATAAAATATTACATGTAAAAATTCACGGATGTTACAGCGGGATTGTGAAGGACGAAGTCCTTCGTAAAATCATCAAAGGTGACAATGTCCAACAAGACAGTGATGAGCCCGGGGTGTGTCGAACGCCCTGACGAGGGTGCATGTGACGAGGTATGTGTTTGTGTGTATTTATATGTGTTTAAATTGCGTGTAAGTGTTGAGTTATATTTATTATGCATGAGATGATATTGTTGTGGTGTTGAGTATTGGATTGACCGTTGTGTCGGGAGGATGACGTTGCGTTTACAACTATTGTGTCAGTTGACTGGTGAGAGTCTTGGTCGAGGCTGAGTAAGTCGATGTCTAGGGATTTGTTGTGTTAACCAAGCTTTCGGGTTAATACGGGTGGTAGATTACAAGTAAATTGTGTAGTAAGATTGATCCATGTCGGTGAGGTTTATGGGGTTATATTTGTGGGATGAGTCTGGGGTGGTGAACCTTTTGGGATATCGTAAGATAACAGGGGTTGTCTATAAGATAATAACTTATAAAACTATGTTATTAGGACCGGAGGGTCCTGAGTGAAGATAAATAACTTTTGTGACGAGATGACTTTTATTCAAATCAAACTATTAAAACTCGCTGACTTTATGTGTACGTTAGATTGTGTGTAGGTGAGCTCTGGGACGACGTATCTTGGCTTGGGAGCGGTATTACTCGGATCGGTGTGCAGGCATTCATAATGTAAAGTAATAACAATAATGACCTTAAAGTGTAATAATTATTTTAGAAAGACTTTCGCTGTAGTTTTGATTTACTAAACGGGTATTTTAAAGAGAATACCTAGTAATGAGAACCAACTGTAAGGTACCCGGTTTGTGGTCTTACAGAAGATGACATAATCAAGACAACACACAGAGAGTATAGGCAGTTTTATTGAAACAAACTCATTACTCACCGATCAACATGGGACGTTGTTAAGAATCACTTGAAATGGATTTTTGTTCCTCTCATAGGTGTCGATTTTGAAAGTCAATCTTCAAAAAGAACGAAAACCTCTTAATCACACATGGACACAAGGTCTCTCGAAGCCGAGTTTCACTTCGACTTCAACGAAGATGACGAGTGTTTTCCTCCTAATGAAGAGTCACTGAGACCGCACCGAAAGCGTAACATCCGGAATTGTATTCACGTATCGGGTGCAGGTTTTAACTCAAGAGAAATGGCGGGACTTCATGGGCCGGGTCGTGGGCCGGAGATGGGCCACGTGGGCTCACGGTTGGAGGAGGGCCTCCATAACCCTAGCCCTCCCCTTCTCCACCTCATTTGCATTTCCATCTTCCCCACATCTTCTAGATAGAAAAGGACCTAAAGAGAGAAAATGTCGGTTTTGATTCAAGATCGATCCATTCTCCTTCTCCATCTTTCACTTGAAGCTTTGCTGAAGAAACGAGCTGATTTGAGTTATAAAACTCGTCTAAATCTCTATTTTAGGGTTTTTTGGTAAATATGGGTAAAAAAGAGTTTGATCCAAAAAGCTTCAATTTTTACGTGTGTTTAAGTTTAAAAACCTTGGATTTAGCTTCATGGATGAGAATAGAACAGTTTGGATGTAAAAAGTTAGGATTTTGGATCTAAATCGACGGTTTAGCCAAGAACAGTTTGATTGGTCCGAAAAAGGGGTTGAATGGACCGAAAAGGTTTTTGGTCAAAAAGAGGAATATTTCGTTCTGCTCGAAAAGCTACTCAGACGAAAAGATTTTCGGACAAATTAAGTTTTCGAGCGAAATAGTTTTTGGACAAAATAGTTTTCTAAAGAAATAGATTTCGACCGAAAGGAATTTCGATCGAAAAGGGAATTCAGACGAAATAGTTTTCGGCCAGTGGGATTTCGGACGGATCGTTCTCGTTGTATCTTGAAGTTAACTTGTTTCATTTGTGACCATTCGAGCAGATCGCCTAGCACCGTACTAAGCCATACACTATGGGAGGATTAAGTAAGAAAATTAGGTGAGTTCTAGATGTCCCTTTTTATGAAATTTTACTATGTTTTGGGACTGATCGCATGCTTACAGATGTTTATGAACTGTTTATGAGATCTTTACAAGATGAATGTTTACAAAATGTGATTTATGAAAAGATTTACAAAATGTTTCACCTTAAAACAATTACGAAGGTTTTGAATGAAAGATGTTTTGATAAAACGTACAATGCTTTAACGAAAAGGTTTTACGAATGAATGAAGGTTATAATGAAAGTCGAATCTGCCAACGGTTCCTTCGGGAACGAACGAGATGAATGAACCTGTGTCTGGGTTAGGATTCCAGATGAGACTGGGCATCCTAGACAAGAAGATTTTCTATACCTATAGGGGGCCCTTTGTGGCTAGCAAACAGTTGCACAACTGGACGGACGACGGGATTAGCTATCCTGTAAATGTCGTGTGGATGCACACGAGCTATGTTACTATCACGGTGGGGCGTGATTCTGTATAGGTTAGGATTCCGGACGAGACCGGGCATCCTAGACATATACTGGCCTTGATTAATCTCGAGTAATGCCTAAAGCAATTGACGGTTACGAAAAGGCGCAGATTTGACATGAATGATTTATGTTTAATGTTACTGCATGTTATGTACAATTTTATTAGTATTGACGAAGGATATGTTTTGGCAAAACGTTTTTGATACGTAAAGTTAAAACTCACCAGCGTAGCTGACTTTTTAGTATGCCTTCAGGTTAAGTGTGGATTGCTGTTAAGGATGGATGCGGAGCTTGTGCCGAGAGATTACCCAAGCGAAGACACTTGCATCCCGTTTGATTTATGTTATTTGAATTTATTTTTTTATGACAATGCTTTCGCTATGTGTGAACATGATGTAACTTGAATGATATTTCTCTTGCTTTATTCTATTTAAAGTTCAATTTGCTATGTATTTATGAGTAAATCTAACAAGTAAGTTTCCCAGGTTTGGGGCCTTACAGAAAGGGAAGAAACTGGTATCAACATCATCAACAGACCAGCAAGAATTGCTTAAGATGGTTTCTAAATATAGCGGTTTGAACAAAGAATAGGTCAAGGATAGGAAACGAGTTCAAGCAGAGTGGTTGCAAATCAAGGAGGAAGAAGAAGTGAAAGCTCGAAAAACCAAAGAGGTGGTGCGCTTCATGAAAAACAAAAAAAAGAATGAAGATATGAAGTTTATCTTAACGTCGAATGATCATTTGACCGAACCAATATTGAGTGTCGTGCTATCACACAAGTATGAAATATCACAGCGTTGGGAATGAGAATTTTAATTGGGGGGAACTAGTTGTACTTTTTTATGTTTTTTATTCTATTTTTTTTAATTAATGAAATGTTATTTTTTATTTAATATTATATTTTAATTAAGTTTTTTTTAATATTGTATCGATACGCACCTGTTGAGAACTGCCATCACAGACAAAACGGGCCTTATATCGTTCAAGAGACCCGTCGGAGTTAAACTTATGTTTGAAAATCCACATGCTTTGTATAACATTCATATTAGACTCGTAGGGTACGAGTTCCCACGTCTTATTTGCAATAAGAGCATTAAATTCGTCTACCATGGCGTGTTTCCAAACCGGGTTGGATAGGGCGGTGATTGGGTTGCGTGGAAGGGGTTTAATAGAGGTAGATTTGTGAAAATTTAGTATGGTTTTGGGTTTGGATATTCCTGACATGGCACGGGTGGTCATGGTTTAGGTCGAATGCGAAGCAGTAGTGGGATTGTTGCTTTGTGTATTTGGCGGAATGGGTGAGGGTGGATGGAATGGAGGGGCGGGTGGGGTGGCTGTATAGGTGGTGGGTTCGGTTGGAGGAGTGGTAGGAGAGGTAACGGACGGTGAAAGTGGTGGGCTAGAAGGAGGGGAAGTAGGATTTGTAGTGAGATGAGTAGAGGAATGTGGGGGTATCTAAAGGGAGGGATGGGGGTCGAAAGTCAAAAAATCATACGAGGGCAGAATGGAGTGAAGTTAAGCGAATGGATAGTTTTTTTTAAAGATTACGTGGTGAGAAATGATGATCTTGTTGGACGATAGATTAAAGCATTTATACCCCCGGTGGTTGGAGGGATATCCAAGGAAAACACAAGGGGATGATCGGTTTTTGAGTTTATGGATTGTAGTCGAGAGAGTGAGGAGAAAGCAAAGGCACCCGAAAGTGCGTAGATTGTTATAGGACGGGTGTTTGTGATAGAGAAGAGAGGTGGGGGTGTGGTAGTTCTTTGTTTTGGCAGGAAGGATGTTAAGAATGTGAGTTGCCATTTGTGAAGCATTGTGCTAAAAAGTAGCGGGAATAGAGGATTGAGTTAAGAGGGTATGAATGATATTGTTGATTGTAGAGTCTTATCTTATGTATAAGCTGTTGTCATTTATTGTATGGTTAAACAGTTCTAGACTAGTTTACTTTATGTCATTTCATTAAATGTAATTTCAGTTTTCTGTAATTTACTGCTTTATTAGCTAAGTCTGGGCCATCAAAACTACTTAGTTTCGATTGAGTCTGTTCAATCGAAACTAGTAGTTTCGATAGATGGTAGTTTCGACAGTTCTGTGTATCACTTGTAAATGGTCAATCGAAACTAGTAGTTTCGATTGAACATAGTTTCGATACCTGTCACTACTATAAATAGCCTAGTTTGAGAATGTTTAGGGTGTGAGTAGCGGCTGTAACCCTGAACCTTCTCTTTCACATTGTTCTTGAATCAATACAATTTGCAGTTGTTGATGTACTATGTTCTTACATTTTCATACCATTTGCGTGTTGATTCATAGTGTGGTTAGCCGGTTATCTTCACCAACATTGTTTCTATCATCTGTTTCACCACCATACACACAGTTTCCGCCTGTGTGTGTAATCGATCAAATCAGTGATTTCAAGTTAAATCTGGACCTACAATTGGTATCAGAGCTATATGCTCTAGTGTTTTTTAGTGTTATCAGGTTTTGTGATCGATTCTAGGTGATTTGTGAGGTATTTTGAGGTTTTTGTTGGAAACTGCACATAACATCTCAGACGTACTGTTTCATCGTTTTTCAAGGATTTTTGTTCGTGATTTCAAGAATCGGAGGTTGGATTAGTGATCGGTGTCGAAGAGACCGGTCAAAGATAAAGAAATAGAGTGTCCTAATCACCTTAAACTAGTTAGGGTAAGAAGGGTATCGTATCCACGAGGAATCAGTGGTTAGTGAAATTGCCTAGTTTGATAATTAGAATGAAAACACAGATCAAATAAAACCTCCTCCAAACTTCAGGTTCTAGGTTTCACATAAAACTCAGTTATTTAATTGGACACCACATAGATATAGTGTTGGAAAATCAGTTAAAATAGTAATTGAAGACAGGCCGTTGTCAGCAACCTATACAACCAGTTTCGTCACAAACCAGTACCATCCAACTACCCAATTTATGAATACCAAGTTACCCCTTTAGTCACCCAACCCTGCTACTAGGTTTTGTCATCAACCGAACAAGATTGTAAACGAGAAACTCAAAGCATCAACACAAATTGTTTAAAATCAACTAATATATCAATCTACTCAGTTCTTGTCAGAAACTAAATAGATCCAAAAAAACATAAACAACTAAATTAAATATAAACCTATACGAATCGTCCATCCGAAGGAAGTCACACGTGATTTAACCAATCATAATAAACAAATAATCAAATGCTTGAATTGTTAACCTTAATGCCATCCTAAAAACCTTCTCTACTTTTTGCCTTTTTCCGAGATGTCAACAGCCGCCAGCGACCAAGAGCCAAATGGCTCTCTCGATTTCCGTACCAAAATCTCTAATTCCAGCCGTAAAAACCTTTATTGCCTTTCCATTGTTTTCTTTTTATTTTCTTCCTTAACCTACACCAAAGCCCATTGTCTCATTCCATATGTAAGCCTTTTCATTTTTTTTTCTCCATTGTGAGCTCATATATAGGGCTGCCAACAACATTCAAAAAATAATAATAAATCAAATTATATATAAACCATATAAGCCCATGACAACCCAATAATTATTGATTTAATTACCAGCCTTAGCCCACTATATATATAAAATACTTCTTATTAACTACGACCTGATTTAAATATCTATTTATCTCAAATTAACTTAATTACATCGGTTTTAATTCGTTTTCTACTAGACCCTACAAAATAGAAAAACCAATCAAAGTAAATTATTTAACACATAATTAGGGTAGAAAACATACAATTATATACAATTAGCATGAGTTTATCAACCACTCATCACATCCCCACACTTATCTTTTTTCGTCCCGAAAAAGAATCATGCCATGGAATCATAATTGGAAGCCTGCTTTCACAAATTCATTCATAGTTTTAAACATACTAACACGTTAATTGTAACATTCGGCATTTCGATCCGATTAAACCCAACCACCGACCTATCGAGCCCCAATTCTGTGATCTAAAATATTATATATTACCAAGCAACAGTTTATCTATGAGTCTCACACTCAGAAAGCTACGACTCAGCTTAATCCCATCTCAAGGTCATGTTTAGGCCCGGGTTAAACCATATAGATTTCCCACCATTATAAACACCAATTTATATGTTTTTGAAAATTATGGAATTATGGATCGATGGGTGCATGTTTTTTTAGCTTTTATTATTATTTTATGAATGAACCTAACCCAGTGGTGTTTCAATCACGCTGGAACACGATATATGACACGTAGGTTGCAGTTCTTAAGCAATGAAATTCATAAGCTTCGGAATAGGGGTGTATCCTTCAAGTCGCCATCCCGAAGGGAAACACATAAACCTAACTTAGTCATCCAAACTTATTGATCACCTAAGTCCCGCCCATGGGTGTATCCTCCAAGTCACCATCCCGAAGGGAAACACGTAGGCTGAACTCAAGCTCTCAATTTTTTTTATTAAGCTCATGCAAGATGGATTATGGATTACGGGCGCCACCAATTTTCGGATTTTCATAAAAAGAAAGTGGTGTGCAAGTAATTTTAAAAACTTATAAATTTTTGCTTATAGTGGTACCTATCACCCTATGCTGACAGTTTCAACATTGTCGAAACCCCTAAGATGTGAACCCACAAGACATCCTGAATTAATTGTCAATTAAACCTAGATACAATATCAGGATATTTAAGCTCTTTAGATCGGTTGGGCCTACCAAAACATTACAAATCAAACGCGTTTTCTATTTATTATTCAATTTAATCACACACAAGCATAGTTCCATTTGTACCTATCATTCTCCAATTAACTACATAGATTCTAATCCAAGGACATTTTTGAAATTTTTTTTAAAATTTTTTATGAATTTTCAAAAAAATTTAACTATACAGACTCAATAACAACTTAGACGAAAGTCTCCCTCCCCACACTTAAACACTACATTGCCCTTAATGTAGGAAGAGAAACAAAAACTAAAAGACATACACAAAGATTAAAGAACTTAGCTGGATATGCGATCGTATAGCATTTCATTCGTTATCATGCTCCACAGATGCAACGGGCAGCTTTTACAAGAATCAAGCTAGAATCGGAAATCACCACCCGAATGGAGATTGAGTACGGGTGGATCAATCAAAACCTGCAAATATAAGCTCAAGCAAAACCCACAAGCGTCATATCGACTCAATATATAACAACAACAAAAACTGACTCGATTAAAACTGAACATACTCAATTGCACCAAACTGACTTGAAAACCCATGAAACTTCCCCACACTTGGCCGGCTCGCACACAAAAACACAAAAAATAAATAAATCAAACAAAGTCCTAACTCACTTTCGTAGGAATCACGAATGCATTTAGCGTATGCATCAAACCTTTTAAACCCCTCGGTAGCCCGAGTGGACGAGTTGAGTCTCGTGAGGGTTTCTATTGAACACACCCGCAAAGTTCATTTAACTAGACATTAATGTAAAACATACCTTAGGCTACCTCCTAAGAGTGCTAAGTTTAACGTCCTCAGCCAGACTCAGTGTACCTTACTTAGGTCATGGTGGTCGTGTGGGATGCTTGCAGTCCTCCTTTTCCGCACTCAAGTTCCTCTCATCATCAAATTTTCTCCAAGCCTTCATAAACAAATAAAAGAGTTCTTGATCTACATCATGAACTCGCGGTTTCTTCCCTTTCCGCCTTCTCTTTCTGACCCGTTTAGTTCTTCCACTGTCTGGCGTTTCACCATCCTTCTGCTCAGCTAACCTGTCATTCACAAAACAAGCATTCTCGACTGTGTGATTCACCTTTTCAGGTGATCCACACCTGTTAGCTTTCGGGTTTGGCAAGTTTGGAAATATTTTAAGACTCATTTTCTGAGCCCCAAACCTCATCCTTATCATTCCCTTAGCACAGTTAATATTTGCCTGAGCAGTGGCCAAGAACGGTCTACCCAAAATGATAGTTGGTTCAGTGTTCTTCACACAATCCAACACCAAGAAATACACTGGGTAATAAAACTCTCCTACTTTCACAATCACATCCTTTACAATCCCCCGAGAATGTGCGGGAGTCTGATCAGCCAACACCACTGTGGTGTTAACTCTCTGTAATGGACCAAATTCATGCTGGTCATACAGACTCCCTGGAATTATGCTCACAGATGCTCCAAGATCCAGTAATGCTCTATTCAATGTAATTTCACCTATTTGAATTGAAATAATAGGTGCCCCTGGATCTTGGAGTTTCGGGGGAAGGGTACCCGTAAACACGGCATTCACACTGACACTCAATTTTACTTGCTCGGGACATTTGTGCCGTCGTTTTCGGGTACTCAAACCTTTTAGACATTCAACATTATCAGGATCTTGTTTAAGCGTATTTAAAAATAACGAGTTAATTTTACGCTTCTCAAACTTTTCCCATCGTTCATCCTGTGTTAGATCTTTTTCTTTTAAAAACGGTTTGATTAGAGCATCTGGAAACGGGATTTTTACAGGTTTATTCACATTTTCAGTTTTCAAATTATTCTGTGAAATAAAATCCTGATTAGGGTCGGACTCAAATTCACTATGCTCTACCACTCTTTCTACAACCGGTGGTGGAGTCTGTTCACGAGCAGGATATTCAAATGAAGAATGGAAACTTACATTATTGAGGTGTGCACTGGTTGTGGTTTCAGAACAGGAGGACTGATGTGAACAGCGAGGCTTACCTACTTCCTTGATTAGTGACCCGACAATCCCAGTTAGGTTGGCAACTAGATCTACCAAAGCTTGATGAGCTTTGTCCTGGCTCTCCTGTTGCTGCACCACTGCTTGTATCATCTTGGCCATCTCCTTCATGTTTGGGTGGTAGTCTTGGTTGTAATCGTCCAGGTAGTTTGGGTACTCAGGACCACCACCATATTGATTGTATCTTGGGCAATCTTGTGCCCAGTGGCCAGTGATGCCACAATTGTTGCATGGTTCATAGTAGTCTTGGTCACCATAATAATTACGGTCCATGTCAACCTGCACACGTAGCACAACCGAGTAGCTCTGAACAAAGAAATAAACAAAATAAACAAAAAATAACAACAGAAGTAAAGAAAATCTTTTTGGGTGTTTGATAAGAATCAAAATCAACTAAAGACAATAAACTAAAGCAATAGAACTAAGCGCACCGATTCCCCGGCAACGGCGCCATTTTTGATCGATGTCGTTAGGTCGGTCAAAAACAATCTTTAAACACTTAAATTTGGCAAATTACTAAAACGGTATGGCGTGGATCATAGAATAGCAACTCCTTACCACCCCCAAACAAGCGGACAAATGGAAGTGTCTAATAGGCAAATAAAAGATATTTTACAAAAAACCGTTCGGGCGGACCGAAAAGATTGGTCAACCAAATTGACTGATGCTTTATGGGCTTACCGAACGGCTTATAAAACCCCTATTGGCACGACCCCATACCGGTTGGTTTATGGAAAAGATTGTCATTTACCGGTAGAGTTAGCTCACCGGGCATTTTGGGCTATCAAAGAAGTTAATGTGGATTATGATGTTGCAGGAAAAGAAAGGAAGTTGAGTCTAAATGAACTGGAAGAATTGAGAAGTGAGGCATATGATTGTGCATCCGCTTACAAGGACAAAATGAAGGCGGTTCATGATGCCAAGCTTCGGAAGAAGGAGTTTGAAGTGGGCCAAAGAGTTTGGCTTTATAATTCAAGGTTGAAGTTCTTTCCAGGAAAATTGAAAAGCAAGTGGACGGGACCATTTGTGATCACACGAGTTGGCAACTATGGAGATATAGAGATTGAAGATTGTGAGGATCACTTGAGGCAAGTTGTGAATGGTCACCGATTGAAGCCGTATCTCGAACTCAACGAGATTAATGGGCCAACAAACCAAGCAGAAGCATTCTTATTGAGCTTGGTGACGAACGAGCATGAGTAATACCATGAAGAAGTGTCGGGCTGAGGACAATAAACTTAGCGCTAACCGGGAGGCAACCCGACTTATGTGATGTTTTTAATTAAATTATGTTTTATTATTTTTCTTCGTTTAGCTAATTTTTGTTGAAATTATGTGCAAGAATCAAAGGAAGGCGTGTAGTATGAGGTTACAGCGGATGTCGGTATTTCAGGACGAAACACATTCAAGTTGGGAGCTGAAAAAAGACCAAAAGCAGGTCAGCGTAAGGCTACGCTGTATCAGCGTAAGCCTACGCAGAAGGCAAAGTTCAAACAGAAGCATCAGACCTTCAGCGTAAGGCTACGCCATATCAGCGTAAGGCTACGCCAATGAACTCAGCGTAAGGCTACGCTGGTTCAGCGTAAGGCTACGCCGGGTCATTTTTCAAACAGAAGCGTCAGAGGCTCAGTGTAAGGCTACGCCCCTTCAGCGTAAGCTTACGCTGGATCGAGATTTCACGCAAAAAATCGCAGGTAAGTTCGAAAAAAAAATCTTAAAAACGTTTTTCTCTCATTCTCTCCTCATTATCATCTACCTCTAATCTCTCTACTTCATCTTCTTCTCTAAAAATTTCCCTTTACCTTCATCTTCTTCCACTCCTTAATCTACCATCTATTGATAAAAATCAAAAATTGGTTGAGGGTTTTTGCATAACTTTGCAAGAGGAGTAAACCCTACCAAGCGGAATTCAACGAATCAACCATACCCGAGAGACCCGAAATTCTAGGGTTTCGAAATTTTTGGGGCTTTTGTGTGAAGTGGACGGAATAATCATCACTCTTTGATATTTAAGCGTCTAAACCCAAAAGGTACGTTTGTATTACAATTCTTGGTTGTTTGAAGGTATATTTTCGAATAAGAATTGATGTTACCTTGTAGTTGTGTTGTTGGGTACTTTGGGAAGGATGGTTTAAGTTAGAATTAGAAGATTGAATGATGACATTGTTGAAGCATTGAAAATAATTGTGTTAGTGATGAATTGAATAGAACTTGATTAAAATTTTGGGAGAAATTTTGAAATTTTAAAACAACATGTAAACTTGTTTTGATGAAAATAACAGAAATTTTGTTTTCACATGATAAAAAGTTAATATGGAGTGAATTCAATTAGCATTATTAATGAAGAATTGTTACAAGTTTGATTCTTGGTGAATTCTTTGATTTATGTGTGCTTGTTGAAATTGTAGGAACAATGGTCAGAACGAAAGAGTCTCACAAGGGTAAAGAAAAAGCGGGTGAGTCCTCATCACGGAGTAGATCAAAGAGGGCACGAAACACTATTGTTCTGCGCGAAAGAAGTGAAGAAGAGAGTGCCCATGAATCTGAAGAGGAACTTGGACCCACAATTTGGAAGAAACCAGTGAGATTGTCATCTTTCCCATATCCACAGCAGAAAGATTTATACATGGACAAGGTGAAAAGCCCGGCTGGTGGATTTGAATCGTTATTTACTTGTGAAAAGCAGATCCACGAGCCGGATTTCGAGAGGTATGGAGTGGTTAACTGTTTTCGACGGCTTGGTTGGGAAGAGAGCCTTGCTTTCCACTATGATGGAATTGATGATGTGTATGGTGAAGCAATTCTTGAGTGGATGGCGATCCTTCAACGAATTGAAGGAGATAACCCGCCCCAAACAACAATTTTGAGGGGTACAGTGAATGGGAAACAAGCAGACTTGTCATTTCAAACTATTGACAAGATTGCCCACTTTGACTCAGGAGCAGAAAATAATGAACCTTATGAATATGTATCTGATGATAAGTTGAAGGCTCACGTGATCCAGGAAACAATGTGGGAAAACGTGATCAGAGCCCTCTTTATCGTGGATGAAGGTTGTGATGTGTTCCGATTGATATTGAGAAGAGATATGCTGAAGCCACTTCCCAAATTGCTGTTGGTATTTGTGACATTCAACGTGGTCCCAAGAACGGGGGATAAGACAAAGGTGCATTTTTATGAAGTTATGGTTTTACATGCACTATTGACGGGTTCCCAGTTATGTCATCTAAACACTTGATCATGTGGAATATTTGGGAGTCACGGGAGGAAAGAGAGAGGATGGTCATCCCTCATTGTCGGTTGTTGTCAAAGTTACTCAAATGGGCAAAGGTTTTGCCACGAAGACCGGCGGTATTAAAAATAAAACATAAACCTTTTACCTTAAGGTCCTTGCAGCAAGGAAGTTGGAGATATGAGTTGACAACAAGAACTCATGTGTTGACTGATACCACCACTGCGAGGTTCTTGGAGGAATTAAGAAGTGATGTGTCGGAAGAAGAAGAAATGAACCTGGAAGATGAAGAAGCTGGTCCCACAGGACCAACTATGGGGACAAGTGGTGCAGGTTATGGGTTTGAGCACGGGTTTGGGTATAGTGCTGATTACAGTCAATCTTTCACGGAACTAATAGAGCAGGCTCGCCCGGTAAGTTATCCTAATTGGGAGGAGGCCTCGCGTTTAATGTTTGATAGGCAAACGCAGAATCTGGAGGAAGATAGGAGGTATAGAAGGGGGATGATTTGGAGACAAGAGGAGGAAATTAACAGAAATTTTAGGGACAATGAAGAAGTGCGCCACTACAATGATTACCATCAGGGCGTACCTTATTCTTCACATCCAGCCCCTACTGAATGGGAGTCTTTGAATCCGTACGACATGGGTGACACATACCAGCGCTACCCACAAAGTCATCATTCTGAGTGGGTGGCGCCATACCCGACACCGGATACAAGTGGGCAAGGCTCGAGTGGAACGGCTCAAGGAGGTCTGAATAACATGAGAGATATGACTCAATCTTTATATGAGTCAGTTTTTGGTCAACCTTTACAGCAGGAGCCATATAATGCTAGGCCGGAGGCATACTGGCCTTACAAGCCAGGCAATGATGATGCAGACGATGATGAGGAGGAAGATGAAGATGATGATGAGGAACAAAACAGTGAGGACAGCTTTACCTGATGTTGGGCATTTCGAACAGGTCCACATACTTTTACCTTTTTCTTGCATATATATAAAAAATAATAATAATAATAAAATATATATATATATATATATATATATATATAATTTGTTTTGGTGTGCTTTGTGTGTTTTAGGTTATTTTGATATTTTGTTTTGCTTTTGTTTTGGCAAGAACTTGGGTGATGCTTGGGTTGGTGCTTATGGTTATGGGAATCTTTGAGTTGGATATTGAGAGTTTTTGGGTATTGGTTATTTTTGCACCCACTAACCGCACTTTTACATTTCATAACTATTTACATTGGGACAATGTAAGGTTCAAGTGTGGGGATGTGGAAAATCTTGGAAACCATACAAATTTTTTGAAAATTGTTTTACAAAATGTTTGATAGAGGTCTTTGGTCATGGTTAATTCATTAAGTTACTCGATTAAGTTTTTCCAACAAATAAATATATATATATATATATATATAATACATTGGAAATGTTGGAATTGGGAGTAACAAAGTAGAAGGTGACGGTTTGCATGCACATGTCGGTAACCTATTTTCCACCGTTTCTGTGAGAATTTGAGCCAAATTGATATATATATATTCTCTTATTTGAGTGTTTAGCCACTTTGTTTCATATTTTAGAACTTGCATATTGTTAATACATGTTGAAACCTTGAACCAATTGATTGTGCAAAAATGATAAAGGCATTAGGAGAAACCTTTTTATTTTTAGCCATTTTTATGCCTTTACCCGTTAATATCCACTAGATACCCATTCTGAGCCTATACCTTTTCTTTTGACAAAACCCACAACATTCACCCATTCACCTTTTAGCCTTTTCTTTTTAAACCCGTGAGTTGGAATTCAATTAACTTAGATTGGTGTAGTTGCATTGAAAAAAAAATGAATGAAAAAGAAATACAAAAAAAAAAAATAGTATTGGGTCAACATGTGCCCAGAGGTCTTGAATATTAGTGGAGCTACAATAAAAGATGTTATTGGGTCAGTTTAACTCAAGTTTCATTTGATAGTTTGAAGAAATAAGAAATTTAGTGTTGATGGGTCATTTATACCCATGGTAGAATTTTGAAAGTTTAAGAGTTGATTTGTAACGTTATTAGTTGAATTCCACTCACCTTTAGCCACTTTAAAAATCCTTATCCATACCCGTAACCCTAGCCTACATTACAACCCTTAAAAGACCTTTTGATTTGTGCGTTTTAGTTGTGTTAGTAGGTGGAGGTGTGATCAATATGCAAGCCTATAACAATGTGATTCATTGTTTGGTTTCGAGTGAAAAATACTAGCACATCATCGCTAGTCCATATATGAAGCCGAGTGGAGTGATTGATTGTGAGGGGTGTGTGCATGCAAAGCCATAGCTAGATATGAGTTAAGCGCGTTCCAATATTTCCTTTTGTTTAAAAAAAAATCATCGATGGTTTGTTGGATTGTAATTCTGTTGAGAGTTTAATTTTTATGAATTTTGCGTGACCTTGGACCTTAACTTATGTTTAGTGAAAACAATTATTTAAGAATTTGTAATGTGAATTTAAAAGCAAATGACTTTGCTTGAGGACAAGCAAAAACTCAAGTGTGGGGATATGATAAGTGGCCAAAGTTTCATGTATTAAAAGGTGTAATATGTTATATTTATGCAATTTGATATGTGGAATACAAAGTTTTTGTGTAGTCATGCATGTGCAGGTGTTGGAAGTTTAAAATGTGATCTTTGAAGATATTACGAGAGAGTCGGAAGAGACACGGAGAAAACGGGGCAAAATGCAGTTCCAGCGTAAGCCTACGCCTACTGGCGTAAGCCTACGCCACCGGCGTAAGCTTACGCCCTTACAGCGTAGGACTACGCCTAAGTGATTTCTTCACAGCAGCTTCCAGTGTACCGGCGTAGGCCTACGCCCTCCCAGCGTAAGCCTACGCTGGTTGCGTTTCAGATGCGGGTTTTAAGCGAAACAGCCGATTTTCAATGTTTAATTAGGTTTTTCTTCCCCAAATTCGAATCCATCTTTTACACCATAGTTCTTGGGCGATTTTGGAGTTCTTGGAGGCTAAAGAACATGATTCTGACATCCGATTGAAAGATTGAAGATGATTTCCACCACCATGAGCGGCTAATCCACCGGTAATCATTCCCGGGTGGATTGTTTGTAAGTTTTAGGGTTTTATCATGTGCTAGCTTTGAGAAACAATTCTTGTAATCGTTTGGTTTGAAACACTTGAATCTTTGTGTTTAGTATGGTTATGAACTCACGGGAGTCGATAAATTCTTGCACCATTGACCCCGTTAGATGATAATTGCTATGAACTTTGATTTATGTTGAATCTATTGATTAATCTAATTCTATATTGCATACATTTGTCTCGATTTCATTCGTGAATATTGTTTTACACTATTTGTCGCTGATGTATGAATGTTGATGTTCTTGGTTAGATTTGGTTAATTAGATTTGGATAACTATTCGATTGTTTGAACTCAAATATTGGTGTGATAATCCCTAATTACTTGTGAACTTGAAACCCGGGTGTGATACCCTTTTTAATTATTGTTTACAACTTAAACCGTTTTGTTTGGTACTTGATTTGTTTGTTGAGTTTATAAAGTTTTCACTTAAATCATTGATTGTGTTTGGTCAGAAAGACCCGTTGTAACTTCATAATTTGCATTGTTAATTGAAGTTGAGCACCGACCACAAACTCTTCGTGGTTCGACACCCTTCTTACCCTAACTAGTTTAAGGTGATTAGGACACTCTATTTCTTTATCTTTGACCGGTCCCTTCGACACCGATCAAATTGCACCCGATAGAATGGCATTCACATTAGCGGTTACATCAAGTTTCTTTGGGAATTTATGATTCCGCTTTTGTGTACACAATTCTTTCAAGTACTTCGCGTAAGCTGGAATTTGTTTAATGGCATCCAAAAGGGGTATGTTAATTTTGACTTGTCTAAACATCTCCCACATTTCTTCTTGTTGTGGTCCTCTTTTATTTACCATTTTTGCTTTAGATGGTTCAACTAATGCCTCCGGGTAAGGAACGGAACCACCCGTCATATCCTTTCCTTTAGCAATAGGTGACTCATCTCTAAAAACCGGTTTAATTTTTTCAAGATTTTGATTAATTGGTTTTTTACTATTAACAAATTCCACTTCACCTTCACTTTCCTCACCCTCAATAACATCCTCCACCACTCCTTCAACCAATTGTGGTGGAGACTCAACTTTATTATCGATAACCTTACCATTACGAAGAACCGTAACTTTACTTACATTTGCATTGGTTGAAGTCGACCCTTGATGTTGCGGGTTTAATGTAGTAACACTCAAAATTCTCAAAATTTTGAGAATTTTTGAGAATTTTTGAGAATTTTGAGAATTTTTGAGAATTTTTGAGAATTTTGAGTAACACTACATTAAACCCGCAACATCAAGGGTCGACTTCAACCAATGCAAATGTAAGTAAAGTTACGGTTCTTCGTAATGGTAAGGTTATCGATAATAAAGTTGAGTCTCCACCACAATTGGTTGAAGGAGTGGTGGAGGATGTTATTGAGGGTGAGGAAAGTGAAGGTGAAGTGGAATTTGTTAATAGTAAAAAACCAATTAATCAAAATCTTGAAAAAATTAAACCGGTTTTTAGAGATGAGTCACCTATTGCTAAAGGAAAGGATATGACGGGTGGTTCCGTTCCTTACCCGGAGGCATTAGTTGAACCATCTAAAGCAAAAATGGTAAATAAAAGAGGACCACAACAAGAAGAAATGTGGGAGATGTTTAGACAAGTCAAAATTAACATACCCCTTTTGGATGCCATTAAACAAATTCCAGCTTACGCGAAGTACTTGAAAGAATTGTGTACACAAAAGCGGAATCATAAATTCCCAAAGAAACTTGATGTAACCGCTAATGTGAATGCCATTCTATCGGGTGCAATTTGATCGGTGTCGAAGGGACCGGTCAAAGATAAAGAAATAGAGTGTCCTAATCACCTTAAACTAGTTAGGGTAAGAAGGGTGTCGAACCACGAAGAGTTTGTGGTCGGTGCTCAACTTCAATTAACAATGCAAATTATGAAGTTACAACGGGTCTTTCTGACCAAACACAATCAATGATTTAAGTGAAAACTTTATAAACTCAACAAACAAATCAAGTACCAAACAAAACGGTTTAAGTTGTAAACAATAATTAAAAAGGGTATCACACCCGGGTTTCAAGTTCACAAGTAATTAGGGATTATCACACCAATATTTGAGTTCAAACAATCGAATGGTTATCCAAATCTAATTAACCAAATCTAACCAAGAACATCAACATTCATACATCATCGGCAAATAGTGTAAAACAATATTCACGAATGAAATCGAGACAAATGTATGCAATATAGAATTAGATTAATCAATAGATTCAACATAAATCAAAGTTCATAGCAATTATCATCTAACGGGGTCAATGGTGCAAGAATTTATCGACTCCCGTGAGTTCATAACCATACTAAACACAAAGATTCAAGTGTTTCAAACCAAACGATTACAAGAATTGTTTCTCAAAGCTAGCACATGATAAAACCCTAAAACTTACAAACAATCCACCCGGGAATGATTACCGGTGGATTAGCCGCTCATGGTGGTGGAAATCATCTTCAATCTTTCAATCGGATGTCAGAATCATGTTCTTTAGCCTCCAAGAACTCCAAAATCGCCCAAGAACTATGGTGTAAAAGATGGATTCGAATTTGGGGAAGAAAAACCTAATTAAACATTGAAAATCGGCTGTTTCGCTTAAAACCCGCGTCTGAAACGCAACCAGCGTAGGCTTACGCTGGGAGGGCGTAGGCCTACGCCGGTACACTAGAAGCTGCTGTGAAGAAATCACTTAGGCGTAGTCCTACGCTGTAAGGGCGTAAGCTTACGCTGGTGGCGTAGGCTTACGCTGGAACTGCATTTTGCCCCGTTTTCTCCGTGTCTCATCCGACTCTCTCGTAATATCTTCAAAGATCACATTTTAAACTTCCAACACCTACACATGCATGACTACACAAAACCTTTGTATTCCACATATCAAATTGCATAAATATAACATATTACACCTTTTAATACATGAAACTTTGGCCACTTATCAATTAGTGATCAGGAGTGTTAGATGAAGGTTTTCGCTGGATTGTTTTGTCATTTCTGCACTATTGATTTCTGGAGCTTATCATCAATGGAGTATTTATGAGCTTGGAGAAGAAGGCATCGAAACTACTGGGGACAGTTTCTGATTTTTGTTGATCATCGAAACTTCTTGTCTACGTTTTGTCGGGAGAAGGTACTATCGAAACAGATTTTTGTCTTATCTCTATAGAAACTGTGGTTATCGAAACATTTCTGTGAAATTTTCAGTATCGAAACTAGTTGTTTCGATAAAAGTTATCCTATCGAAACTAGTTGTTTCGATAGAAGTTGTCCTATCGAAACTAGTTGTTTCGATAGAAGTTGTCCTATCGAAACTAGTTACTGTTTAGTTTCGATTCCGAATATTATGCCCACTTCAAGTTCAACAGAACATTCTGGGGGAAATTGACCACCTTCTCTTGTGTCCACAAGAGAATTTGATAACTGGACTAAAAAAATGAAGCTTTTCTTTCAATTTCACGATTATACATTGTTGAGTTCTATCACCGATGGTCCCCACAAGCCCGTAACTACCACTGCTGATGTTCAACGTCCTAAGTTAGTATCTGAGTATGATGAGAAAGATTTTGCCTTGATTGCCCGAGACAACAAGGCCTATGGGACTATTGTCATGGCTCTTCCTATGGATATTTTCAACATCTTTGCTGAGTACACAACTGCCAAAGACTTATGGGTTGCATTGTGGACAAGATATGAGGGAAGTAAGGATGTCAGGGAAAGCAAAAGAGATCTGATCAAGAAACAATATGAGATGTTCAGCAGTGTAAGGGGAGAATCAATGTCTGATTTGATCAACCGTTTCTCAAGCATTGTATCAAGGTTGAAAGTAATGGGAGTTGAGTACCCTACTCTTGATCTAAACAAGAAACTCCTAGATTCTCTTCCTGAGGAATGGAATTTGTATCGAATCATGATAAAAAAGACTGAGAATCTGAGTGCTCTGTCTCAACAGGAAGTCTATAGCATTCTTGAATCTTATGAAATTGAGATTAAGAAGGGAGCAGTCACCCCGTCAAATCAGTCTGGAAACACAGCTCTTTATTGCTGGATCAAGCTCTTCCAGTAGCCCATACTTTCAGACTGGTGTCCCTCCTTCAGCTACTGCAAATAATTCTACCAGCTCATCTGCTCCTCAGAAGATTGTCACCATGATTCCTGATGATTATGTCCCAATCATGACTGCTTTCATGTCGTGCTATGATGCACTGATTTCCGGAAATCTAACACCGGTTAGTTTTCAACCTGATGACTTGGAACAGATTAATCCTGATGATTTGGAGAAAATGGATATTGATTGGTGCATGGCCATGTTGACCTTAAGAGCTAAAAGATTCATCAAAAGGACTGGCATAGACAGATTCAAGCAGGGAAAGACACTTGGGTTTGATATCAAGAAGGTGAGATGCTACAATTGTGATCAGCTGAGTCACTTTGCCAGAAACTGCAAGGAGCCGTCCTCCATGGATCAGCAAGAAAAGAAGATTTCCTCTGGAAAACAAGCTGTCAATCCTCCCAAGACAAACACATCTTCAAGTTCCACAGCTCTTGTATGTCAAGCTGATGGACACTATCATTAGGGAGAACAAGCTGAGGAAGCTGCTGACAAAGCCTTGATGGCTGATGTGGAGGACAAGAGCAAGTGTGTCATGATTGAACCTGCTGAGGATCTCACTGCTGTGCCTGCTGAGGTAATTTCTAAACTGTGTAATTCTAGATCTTGCTTAAATAAAATTCAAAAATACAGATTCATCAATCAAGCCTTGATTGATGAACGAGATCACATTAAGGTGATGTATGACTCTGTTGCCAAAAATGAGAAACTTTACTTAAAGAAAATTCGTGACATATCTGGTGAAAATCGTTCTTTAATTGTGCAACTCAATACTCAAACCATTAATAATACGATTTTAACTGAAAGAGTCCAAAAGGCAGAAAAAGCCAAATTACAGGTTGACCACATGGATATGGATCAGAAAATTCTGTTTGGAATAATTGATAAACAATTTAATAGAAAAGGCACAGAAGGTCTTGGGTATAACTCTTATCCACCTCCTTATTCTAAATCAGGGAGATTTGCCGATATGCCAACTCCACATGTTTCCACACCTTTTGTTTGCAAATTATCTCCTGATGATTATATTACATCCTCTGATTCTGACAGTTTTGCTTCTTGTGCAGAATCAAACTGTGTAAATTCCAAAGATGATTGTGATGAGAGTACCAATGAAAGAACTATTTTAAAAGAACTTGAGTCGGATGAATGTAATAATATGTCCGTGTCAAAACTAAATATTTGTGAATACGTTGAAAACTTGTATTTTGATTCTATGCCTGCTGAGCATACGGGTTTGGGATGTGATGTTTCTAAATTTAAAAATGTTTTGTCTTTTGTTCCTAAATCTTTGAATGTTATGCCATGTGTTACCAAGTTTAAAAGTGCAGGAATTATTATGAATGATGTACCACGTGAAACCATGAGTAACATGGACTTTTTCAGATTAAAGGAAGCACATCGTCTTCAAGACAAAGTTATTGATGAGAGAACCGTCTCATGTTCAGATCCCTCAACATCACAATCATCTTCATCTTGTGATGACTATTATCAGGCTAAGATATCTTGTAAAAACGTTTGTTTTAGTTGTGGTGCCTCAAATCATGTTTCAAAAAGTTGTAATTGACAACCGCAAATTCTAATGAAGAATCGCCTTCCAAAAGTTCATTAAATTCATATGTGTTGCCCAAGTCTTCTCACAGTAGGAAATCTAGGCGTAAAAGAATTAAAAATGCTAAAAATTATTTAAAACGAACTTGGAAAATTAAAAATAATGTTCTATTTGATTACCATGCTTCATCAAAGGATGGTTGTAATTCTGATTCCAATGAGAGGTCATATCCTGACACTAAAATCTCTTGATTGAAACAATTTTGGTCAAATCGTATAAATGGTTCGTTGTGTATAGGGTCAATCAAGAAGAACCGGCGATAACATCTGGCATGTAGATAGTGGATGTTCAAGACATATGACTGGGCACTTTAACTTGCTGCAAGATTATCATCAAATTGATGGAGAGTATGTTGCTTTTGTTGGAGACCCAAGAGGAGGAAAGAATGAAGGACAAGGAACAGTATCAAATGGAGTAAATAGTCTGGAATTTGTCAACTTTGTTCCTCAGTTGAAATACAATCTGATGAGTGTTTCATAGATTTGTGACAAGGATTTTTGTGCTTTATTCAATTCAAAATAATGTCTTATCTTGAAGCCGGGAGTGGTGATTCCGGAAGAACTTATTCTCATGCGTGCTCCCAGAAGATACAACACATATAGCTTGGATATGAACAACCCATCAGGCATTGAATCGTGTTTTCTCTCAAAGGCTTCCAAAGATGAATCTTTCCTGTGGCATAAGAGGTTGGGACATGTCAATTTCAAAACAATGAACCGACTGGTTCGAGGCAACCTAGTCACTGGATTACCTCTCAAAGATTTCACTCCTATGGAACACTGTATCTCATGTTCCAAGGGAAAACAGCACAAATCTTCACATGAGCCTAAAACCACCAATTCCATTGACTCTCCTCTCCAATTGCTTCACATGGATCTTTTTGGTCCGGTGAGTGTCATGAGTCTTGGACGAAAGTCATACTGTCTGGTGGTAACAGATGATTTTTCTCGATTAACTAGGGTGTTTTTCCTAGCTAAGAAAGATGAGACGCCAGAGATTTTAAAAACCTATCTGCTTCAAATTGAGAACCTCTTCAATCTAAGTGTGAAGACTATCCGCAGCGATCATGGAACAGAATTCAAAAATGCAACTCTTGATTCCTTCTGTGAAAGCAAAGGAATTTCTCAACAATTTAGTGCACCTCGTACTCCTCAACAAAACGGTGTAGCTGAAAGAAGAAACCGCAATTTAATTGAAGCTGCACGAACTATGATTGTTGAATCTAAGCTTCCCGTGACTTTCTGGGCTGAGGCGGTCAACACTGCATGTTTTGTGAAAAATAGGGTTCTTATCACTAAAAGTTGGAACAAGACACCTTATGAGATCATGTACAAGCGCAAGCTAGTTATCGATTTCTCAGAAAATTTGGGTGTGTGTGCACAATGCTGAACACTTCAGATCAGCTCAACAAGTTTGAAGCCAAAGCTGATGAATGCTATTTTGTTGGTTACACATCCAATCAACGTGCTTTTCGTGTCTACCATAAGAAGAAAAGGATAGTGATGGAGTCCATTGATATCAATTGGCATGAAAACAATCATACGGACGCAGGAGACGGTCCCAATTGGCTCTTTGACGTCGATTCAGTTTTTAAGTCATTTAATCTTCCTGATTTATCTATTGAATCACCTCATGCTAATCCTTACTTCTCTGTGAACAATCTAGGGAACTTAAATGATCAAGGCTCTTCCTCATCTGCTCAGGTTGAAATTCCTGTGGTTGCTAATGCTGAATCTGATATGGAGTCTTCCGGTTCTGGTGCAACAAGTGAAACTGTTGAAGACAACTCCATTCCAATAGTAGATGTTACACCACAATCACCTGCTGAAGATCCTATTAATGAAATTGCCGATCCTCCTGCTGAAAATCTTACCAATTTGGAAGAAGTCGTGGAAGAAGATGAAATTCCTCAACTGCGAATTCACAAGATTCATCCCACCAATAACATCATTGGACCACTCAATGTGGGTGTTAGTACCCGAAGTGCCTGTGAAGCATTTGAAAAGAGCATGTTTTCTTGCTTCATTTCTCAAGCTGAACCAAAGAACATCAAAGCAGCTCTACTAGAAAACAGCTGGGTGGAAGCAATGCAGGAAGAGTTATAGCAATTCTCAAAGCTGCATGTATGGAATTTGGTAGATCTTCCCAAGAACAAAGTTCCAATCGGCACTCGTTGGGTTTTTCGCAACAAAAAGGATGAAGGCGGCACTGTGATTCGAAATAAAGCTCGTCTGGTGGTTCAAGGTTTCTATCAAGAAGAAGGGATTGACTATGAGGAAGTCTTTGCACCAGTGGCTCGCTTGGAAGCCATCAGAATGATTCTCGCCTGTGCAGCCTACATGGACTTCACCGTCCATCAAATGGATGTCAAAAGCGCATTTTTGTATGGCAAAGTTCAAGAGGAAGTATATGTCAAGCAGCCGCCGGGTTTCATTGATCCTAATTTTCCAAACCGTGTTTACAAGTTAGACAAAGCATTGTACGGTCTTCACCAAGCACCTCGTGCGTGGTATGAAACTTTATCAAAGCATCTGCTTGAGAATGGTTTCACACGAGGAGCAATTGACCAAACTTTGTTCAAACGGAAGGATGAAAAGGATACAATCATGGTGCAAATTTATGTGGATGATATCATTTTTGGATCTACAAATCCCCGTCTCTGCAAAGAATTTGAAGAAGTGATGCGATCTAAGTTTGAAATGAGCTACATGGGGGAAATGAAGTTCTTTTTGGGACTACAAGTTGATTAGTCTGAGTCAGGAATCCTTATCCATCAAGAAAAATACGTAAAAGAAATCTTGACCAAGTTCAAAATGGTTGATTCCCATCCAGTAAAAACTCCCATGGAAGTTCGACATTGTTTGACTCCTGATGTTGATGGTGAAAGCGTTGATCAGCATCTCTATCGCTCTATGATAGTATCTCTCATGTATCTCACGGCCAGCAGACCCGACATCATGTTTGCAGTGTGCTTGTGTGCACGTTTTCAGGCTAATCCTAAACTCTCTCATTTATCTGCTGTCAAACGAATTTTAAGATATTTAAGGTATAAGCCAAAATTGGGTCTGTGGTATCCTAAAACTGACTTGTTTGATCTTGTGGCTAATTCAGATTCAGACTACGGGGGTTGCAACTTAGACCGAAAATCCACTTCTGGAGGTTGTCAATTCCTTGGCAACTGCCTTTTCTCATGGCAATGTAAGAAACAATCCACCGTTTCCCAATCCACCGCCGAAGCCGAATACATTGCCGCAGCCCTCTGTTGTTCCCAAGTCAGATGGATACACCATCAGATGCTTGACTATGGGATCACATTCCATGAGACACCCATTCTGTGTGACAACACTGCCGTTCCCCATATCACCAAACCCCGTTCAGCATTCCAAAACAAAACACATTGAAATTAAACATTACTTTATTCGTGATTGTGTTGAAAAGAAACATATTCAAATCGTTGAAGTCAAAACCGACAAACAAACCGCAGACATCTTCACAAAGGCTTTTGACTCTACTAGATTTGCCCAACTGGTGGAGATGCTTGGAATGATTAACTTTCAGTAAATTGTGTGAATAGTAGTTTATTTTCTAAATTTTGATTAATTAACAAAGAAAATTCCAAAAATTTTATTTTTATGTACAGTTTCTACGCAAATCTTTTGGGGGAGAAATATAATATTTTAATGTTGAAAAGAATTGGTGTGTATATAATCTTCGAGTGGTTTTGAATTGCAGAAAAACAAAAAAAAATTTTGAATCTGACCTTTGAGAAATGATAGTGTCTGATCTCATCTCTTGGACATGGAATGGACCAAAAGCGATGGTGTTTACTGAGGTATAGCTGGTAGGCCCGACATATGGTTAAAACTTGTAAGTAGTGTGAAAACCGAATATATATATATATATCTCATACTTGTGTGTTTGAACCCATTATTGAAACATCTAACCCATTTTTATATCTAAGAAAACCAATTCAATCAGATACAGGCTTACGTATTGGATTCCTATTCATACGCCAAGTGACCGTCAAAATAACGATATTTACCACCGATGACCCCGTATGTTTTGCTTACGCAAATATCTCAGGTGCTCATCCTTTTCCCATCCACTTGGATGATTTGACCCCGTCTGTTTTGCTTACGCAAAGATCTCGGGTGTTTAACATTTTTCTATCCGCTTGGATAATTTTACGACTTTTTCTGTTTTGCTTACGCAAATATCTAGAATGTTCGTACCTTTTTAATATCTACTTGGATATATTTTATTTTCAATTTTCTAAATCCACTTGGATATCTTATTTTGTTTTGGTGGTACTTTGACATTACTAAGACGGTACCTTGGTTAATCAGAAAGAGATGATAGGATGAAGATGGGTACTTCTTGAGGATTGATAGGTTTTCAAAATCATTTTATTTTAATATGTAGGGTACACCTTGTATATTGCTTAAATGGTACCTTCTAATCATATGAAATCTTAGTACAAACAAATGTTCGGGTTTACTTTGCACAAATATCAGCTATCTTCAGGGACTCACAGTAGTTAATTGCAAAAGGAAGTGTTTCAAGAGACTGACCAGATCTGATCTCATGTTGGATCTTTTTCAAGAAGATAAGTGTAAATATCTTGTGTATAATTTCATTTCTATAGTAAGTCTGTTTTAACAATGTATATATGTTAGTCTTATTTCTGTTCTTTGAACTATCGAAACTACTTGTACATATCGAAACTACTTTGTGCATATCGAAACTACTTTGACATATCGAAACTACTTTGAACTATTGAAACTAGTTGTTCATATCGAAACTAGTTTGCCCTGTCGAAACTAGTTGTTTCGACAGGGGCATTTTTGTCTTTTGTCTTACGAAAACTAAAAGCCTTCATAATCAATCCCTCCCTTCATACTGATTTTCACTCGTCTTTTTCAAACCCTCTTCGCCTTCTCTGTCATTCGCAAAATTTCTCAAGCCATCGGTCTGAGTTGCAAGACATCAGCATTAATCACCTGATTTCCCCGTTGTCACCATCGTCTTCATCATCAGGTAACGTCTCACTACTTCATTTTGGATGATTTTTGCAAATCGGCAGACCAAGGGTTTCAAAGTTTAAAATTTGTTCGACTAAATCTTCATAATAACAGTCGTTTTTTGTGTTTATCCGTGTTTGCATACATCTCTATCATCTTTGAACTCACGACTAATGTGTATTCTTGCAGATAACAGTCTCACATTCGGTAAGATGAAGTTCCGTCACTTACAGGCCACTCTAAAACCCTTCATTAAATTGTTTATATCAGTCTGAGTATCGTGAATCAAAGGGGTTTGGGTTTCAAAACCAAGTAGTTTCGATAAAGGGGTTCAACTCTTTCAAAATTTCTCAAAAGGTTTTCAATCGAAACTACTAGTTTCGACACCCAAACTTGCCCTAGTATCTCTGATCGAAACTAGTTAGTTTCGATAAGTTCATCTCCATCGAAACTAGTTGTTTCGACAGTATTGATTTCAAAATTTTCTAAGTATTGATCAAAGCTTATTGCCTCTATCGAAACTACTTGTTTCGATAAAGTTGTTTGTTAAATTAACCAAGTTCATCTCAATCGAAACTAGTTGTTTCGACAGTAAGGATTTCAGATTTTTTTCTAAGTGTTGATATATCTTGTTTCGGTCAAGTTTTTTCAGAAACTTTACTTCTTGTGCAAAATTGATGAATTTTACAGGTATGGATCTCTTATTCGTAAAGAGACACAATGTCTGTGCATTCCTTAATGCCAATGATCCAAAAGCTGCAGAGTTCATCCGTGTCTTAAACTTCCTGGCAAACTCCAACATCAGCTTTGCCATCAGCAACAAACTGCCGGTGTTTGAGACATCTATAAGAGAATTTTGGGAGACTGCAGAGATCATCATAGTTGAAAATGTGGAGCACATCAGAGCAACTGTGCTTGGCCAAGAAGTCTTATTTTCTGAAGCTACAGTTAGAGAGGTGCTGCAGTTTAATGACAATCCAGATGCACCCATTGAATTTCCAATCTTCTATGTTAAAGAATGCTTCAGAAGATTGGGTCATCCAGAAGAATTCAAAAGTGGTCAGATAATCAAGAACTCCTTACCAAGCCACTGGAGATACGTAGTGCACGTATTTATTCACTGCCTATCAATCAGAAAAGGAGGCTTTGATTCAGCAAACAGCATTCTGGGCTCAGCAATTTTAGGGTTAGTCAAGGGAAGAGATTACAATTTTTCTGGCTTCATCTTCAGACAGTTAAAGGACAACCTAACAGGAGCTGTGAAGGAGAAATTTCTGGCATATCCAAGATTTCTACAGATTATCATCAATCATCTTCATCCTGAGCTGCAACAAGTTGGGAACACCTTTGTGTTCGACCATATGATTGCCAAGACTCTCAGCTATATGAGGAGTACCAACAAGAGAACCAGATGTTCCCCTTTTTGGTCATATTATTGGTGAAGAAGAAGAATTCATTCCTGATATTGACCCTGATCTAGAAGAAGAGATCTTATCATCTGATGAAGAAGAGATGGAAGTTGAACAAGATCAAGGTAATCAACCTCTTGATGAAGCTGAGATTGAGATAAACATTCCTAATGTTCAAGAAGAAGAACAACCCATCATTGAGCCTGTGATAGAGGCTCCTTTTGTTGAACAAAAACAGATAATTCAAAAGCCAACAGTTAATGTTGAAGCTGGTATGCATGAAGCTGAGGAGGAAGTTGCAGAATCTAGTGGAACTCTGGATGCAGGAATTTATGGATCTGACTACTACAAGTCTGATTCAGATGATAAAACAAAGCATTTTGCATCTTCCTCCAAACGGCAAGTTGAGTCAGGTTCTGATTTTGAGGAAGAAGAGCCTAGGGCAAAGAAAATCAAGACTGGATTAGAAGATTTGTCATCCTCGTCAGATTCTCTATTAGCTACTCCAAAACCAACTCCAGAACCATCTCCACAACCTACTCCACAACCCACTCCACAGCCCACTTCACAACCCACTCCACAACCCACTCCACTACCATCTCCACAACAATCACCCATCTATACTACTCCCACATCACCACCTCATGATTCAACCTCTCCTATACCAAGAGTTAAAACTTTAAGCCTTGAACTGAAGAAAATGCAGGATAAGATTCAAAAGAAAGATGAAGAAATTGAAGGCTTAAAATCTAATTTGCATGATGTCCAGGGAGAGGTTAAAGACCTGAAGCTGAAAGTTAGGGGTCTACATACCCAGATTGACATTCAACAAACCCAACTTGAAACACAACAGAGACTTATCTCCCAGCAAAAAGAAGAATTCAAGTCTTTAGCTGAAGCAGTGGAACAGCTCAAAGCCTCAATGATAAAACCTGTACAACAATAACCAACCACTTCAACAGCTCAGGGGGAGATTACATCTGTGGTTGAACCCTCATCTCCTGCCATTGTCACTAATCCAAAGTTTGCTCTAACTGTTTTTACTGGCCATGCTGAGAAGACAAAGGAGGCAGTTGAAGTCAAGGTTGAAGAACCAGAACTAGACCTTCCCTCAGCAAGTGAGAGAAGAGATGCAAGGAAGAAAGGGAAAGGGACCTCTACTGAGATAGAAACCGTGATTCTGGAAGAAGAAGACATCTCATCTGATGACGAGCTGAATGCCCTTTTAGATGAAATTGAAAACTATGGGTATAATGATCTTTATCCAAAAATTTTGACCACCGAGGAAAAAGAGACTGAGAGAACCAGATACTTCACAGAAGAAGGAGAGGAAATTCAAACCTTGTCTGATGAAGAAAAGGACGAAGAAGATGTTTAGGTTAATCTTATCAAGACAGTCACTCCTGAACCAACCACTACTGTCTCTGAATCAAGTCCAGCACAAGATCCACCTTCTGTTGCACCTGAACCTCCAATTTCAAGAAAATCTTGGTTTAGGAAAATCATTCAGGAAGAAACTCCTAAAACATATGAATGGATAGCTGAGCATCAGGAACTAAAGAGGCCTCCAATTGGCTGGAAGTATGATGCTGAAAGGAAGCTCTTTATTATCAGAAGATATAGAGGGGGAGTTCAGCACTTTAAAAATATGACTGACTTCCAGACCCTTCCTTTCTATGACCTCAGGGATTTAGCCAAACTTCCCCTTCAAAACCCTGGGAAGGTTATGATGGCTTATGAATTTGAGAAATTTCTGCATTCTCAAGTCAATAATGATTTCAAAGGAATGAAGCCTAGGAAAACTCAAAAGAAAATCTCAAAGACAAGGTTTCATCCTAAGACTAACAAGCCATATGTGTTCTTGAGGTACAAGCCTGTCCAAACTCACAAGACCATCACCATTCCAAAATTTGTACCTGTCCAGCTGCAAACTTTCAGAAAGTGGTACTATGACCCAATCATTGGCAGTGCAATAATAGAGTGTGAGGGCAAGGAAGACATCACTATCTTTAAGCCTATGGAGTTGTTGAAATTTCAGCCTGAAGATCTGGAGATACTATTCCAGAATCACATTCAGGCATACAGTGATGAAGATGAAGCTGATGCCAAGGCCTACCAAAGAGTTGTATCTCTCCACGTTAAACCATTCATCCCAAGGACAACTGAAGGACCAGCTGCTTGATGAAGAGCTGAAGACAGTAATACAACAGCTTAGGGGGAGATTGTAGAGTCTTATCTTATGTATAAGCTGTTGTCATTTATTGTATGTTTAAACAGTTTTAGACTAGTTTACTTTATGTCATTTCATTAAATGTAATTTCAGTTTTCTGTAATTTACTGCTTTATTAGCTAAGTCTGGGCCATCGAAACTACTTAGTTTCGATTGAGTCTGTTCAATCGAAACTAGTAGTTTCGACAGTTCTGTGTTTCACTTGTAAATGGTCAATCGAAACTAGTAGTTTCGATTGAACATAGTTTCGATACCTGTCACTACTATAAATAGCTTAGTTTGAGAATGTTTAGGGTGTGAGTAGCGGCTGTAACCCTGAACCTTCTCTTTCACATTGTTCTTGAATCAATACAATTTGTAGTTGTTGATGCACTGTGTTCTTACATTTTCATACAATTTGCGTGTTGATTCATAGTGTGGTTAGCCGGTTATCTTCACCAACACTGTTTCTATCATCTGTTTCACCACCATACACACAGTTTCCGCCTGTGTGTGTGTGTAATCGATCAAATCAGTGATTTCAAGTTAAATCTGGACCTACATTGATGGACTGTATTTTACGTTCGGCTTTTCCGTTTTTCCAGGAGGCGCGGGGGCAAGAAAAACGGAAAACCATACCATTTTGATTGCAAAAGGTTTGAAATGCAAAATTAGCGTATTCAGTTCCATTATCATATTGAAAGCATTTTACGGTATGTTCAAATTGGTTCTTGATTAAGGCAAAAAAATTGAGTGAAGATAGAATCTACTTTAGATTTGTTACTAAGAGGATAGGTCCATAAAAAATTTGTGTAATCATCCAAAAATAATATATAATAACGATGTCACCCGAACGGACAATCGAGGAGGTCCCTAAATCACTGTGAGCGATATCAAAAGGTAAATAAGTATTGGAATTAATATCAAAGAAAGGCAATTTAACCTGTTTGTTGAAAACACAAGATTAACAAAAAGATAAATTTCTAAGGTTCCCACATTTAATGTTTTTATTCTTTTGAAGAAAGCGTAACAAAGATGTACCTGGATGTCCTAAGCGGTGGTGCTAAAGGTCTCGAGACAAAGCAGCAAAACAAAAGGAGTACTTGAGTCTGTGTTGGTGAAGTGAGTGGATAAAGATCACCGGTATTGTTACTACAGAGGATAGGTATCTGCGTCCGGTAATCCTTCACAAGAAAGCGAAAAGGATCAAATTCAATAGAGATTTTGTTTTCAATTGTTAAACGACAGACAAATAATAGTTTTTAATTAGATTAGGGGAAAATAGAATGTTATTGAGTTTAAGGAGAGGGAAACGGTCGGTGAGTATGGTATGACCGGTGCCATTTATGAGAAGTTTGGAACCATTGCCAACGGTAATGTAATTTAACGTATTATTGTTAAAATAAAGAGTACCTGTCAAATTTGTCATATGAGACGTTGCGCTTGTGTCCATGTACCAATTGTTATCCGGTGGGTTTAGTGAGATGGTATACCTAGCTTGCTTAATATTAATAGGAGTAAAACTGGTTGGGTACTGACAAAGAATGGACGATTACGAGGGAATGAAAAAAGTGGTGTTTGGTTGGACGATGGAATGAAAACATCCATTCCACAAGGAATGTCATTCCCTCTAAATCACTCAAATTCATTCCATCCACCCCTTTGTTTTTTTTTTCATTCCATCCCCTCTTTCACCCACCACCACCACCACTCATCACCATCGCCGCCGCCTCCACCACCCACCGCCGTCTCTCGCCGCCTCCACCACCGCCACCCACAACCACACCACTGCCACCACCAACCCCCACCTCCCACCACCGCCGCCACTACCCACGACCACCACCACCCACCGCCACCACCACCCACCACCCTGTCGCCTCCTCCACCACCCACCACCACCCAATACCACCACCACTCACCACCAATTTTATTACTTCGTCTTTTCTAGTCTTCCAAACAACATAAAGTAATGATTTATCTCATTCCCTCATGATAACCAAACAAGACATTGGAATGGAATGGTCCATTTCATTCCTTTGTCCATTTCATTACCTCGTTCATTCCATTCCATTACCCCATACCGAACAGACCCTTAGGCAGTGTTTGGTATACATGAATGTATAGTGGAAAGGAATAAGTCATTACGTTGGAATGAAACAAAACATATTTGGTAATCACATATGAATGGAATGGACCATTACATAAAAAATGTGATTCCTTCCCTTCTAATGATTTTCATTCCTTGGGGGAGGGGTGTTTTTTTTCATTTCTTTAAGAAATGGAATGATTTTGTTTAATTAATGACCCGAACCATGGCTCGACCCATGCTCATACCCATGACCCGACTCATGACCGGAACCATGGCCCGACCCATGACCCGACCTGACCCATAACCCGATCCATGACTCGACCTATGCCCCGACCCATGCCCAGACCCATGAATCGACCCATTCCCCGCCCCATGCCCTCCTGACCCATGACCCGAACCGCGACCCGACCCATGCTCAGACCCATGACCCGAACCATAACCCGGCCCATACCCAGTCCCATGACCCGACCCTTTCCCCGCCCCATGACTCACCCATGCCCCGAACCATGACCAGTCGCTTAACCCCACCCATGCCCTCCTGACCCATGACCCGAACCATGATACGTCCCATGACCCGAACCATGGCCCCGCCCATGCTCCGACCCATGACCCGAAGCATAACCCGAACCATGTCCTGCCACATGACATGAACCATGACCGGCCCATGGCCTGAGCTATGGCCCGACCCATGACCTATGACACCCGACAAATTCCAGTTAACTCAGTTACAAACCTCAGGGACTAATTCTGTCAAACATCCAAACTCAAACACACCTAGAATTGCAGGGACCAAAGTTATAATTATCCTAAACCAAACCTGCTGACTTATAAAGTCAAAATCAAGAGGGTTTAGGTTCTATTGACTTTTAAAAGTCAAACCCCCATTTGTTCTTGGTCCAAATTCGCATTCTTAACTGAAATTCGTTCGAATTTGTAACTGAAATGGATGTTAATAACATTTTTGACATCATTGAATCATTTAAGACAATTATTATGTGCGAATTAATCCCATTATTGGGCATTAAACCCGTAACCGTCGAAACTCCCTCAATCATGATCAAATTCGCTTGAATTGTCTGTTATTCTCACGAATTGAACGCCCGCGCACCTCTATCACACCTCTCAAAAGCAATCCCACACGCCAATTCGATCAGGGACGAAGCCGGAGTCGCTGGGGACTAAACCACTCGAAGTCGGAACACGTTTTAGTCGAGCACTGTCAATTCGAGCCTCATTCTGGTAATTGATTCCTTCCTTAGTTTCGTTTTCATACCTAGATCAAAAGCCCTATGATAATTAGGGCTTACATCATCGATTTAACCATAAACCAATTCTAGGGTTCATATGAATACGGGTGTAATTGAACCCCACCCTAGACCCGATTTCAATTCAATTAAAATGCATGAACAGATTCGCCATCATCAACTCTTTAAAAGCCCTATGAATCTAATCACCTTTATTATCGGATTCAACAGATTCAATTCTAAGTTCTTAACCTAGGGTTTCGGTTTGTCAAACTAGAAATTAACAATTCCAAACTCAATGTTTTTGCAATTAAACTTACCCACATACTCGTAATACACTGATGAACAAACCCCTATGAATTCAAGCTCAATCATGATCAAATTTGCTGGATTTAGGGTGGAGTTTGGTTCGGATCGCGTAGGGGTGAAGAACTCTCAGGAGTTTCATGTTAAAAACAATTTGATTCAGTGTTTGTATGCGATACCCTAGAGGGCGAGTTGGTTAGGTCGTTGGGCTGTGGTGGGAGTGACCCGGGTTCAAGTCCCTCTACCCCTGTTTTGTTTTTAAATCATTTTTTAAGCATCATTTTCAAAATAAAACTTTCCCCTATGTTATTATATTAATATATTGTTATGATGTGACCCCGAAAAACACCCATATGCTCGGATTTAATTCTTACTCCAACCTAAGCCTATATCGTTAATAAAATGAATAATATATTTATTATTTTAATTACTTAAACAATTATCTACATTATAAAATAATATAATTATTTATATTATTCCTCTAAACTATTATTTAATTCACAAGAACACGTGAACTATTATTGGATATTATTACCCCGTATTTGGTGACGTTTTATATGTACCACATCTATTCTTTTATTATTAAATTTAGAAATTCCTTAATTCCGGTGACAAGTTTATCTATCCGTTTATCATTAGTGTGTCTTAGGATATCCGACCTATTCCATATCATTGTCACAAACTCTTACGTGTTTCTAACTGTCACAAATCATTCTAGGGCATTCGTAGGCTGTACTCGTGCAATTCATTCTTGGTTTTTGTTGCATCTTTGTGTGGTTCTAACTACTACGCTTACACAACTCAGGTGAGTTTTACGGCCCCTTTACTGTTTTTAAATTGGGGGAGAAAACATGACGCAAACACTTTTGATTATTGTAATTCATATATTATCACTCTATCCTGAAAGTCCTTACATATCGAACAGTTTTATATGAACATAGCGAGGTAATATTGAGTAGTACTACTGGGTTTGACAAACCCAACCCGCTTTAGTCGCCCTAACTCGATTGGGGGTCGAACGGGTGTAATATTGACCTAAACACGACACCATTGTTGATAGACATGTTGAGAAGCATTCAAACACAAACAAACAGTCAACTTCGGTTTCGAGCGCTCTAGTAAACATGAACATAGGTTAGCTACATATTAATATATATATATATATTGAATGTATATAATCTGGTAAACGCTATTACAAACTGAAACCTAGGGGTGAGCAAAAAACCAAATTAACCAAACCGAAACCGAAAAAACCGCACCAAAAAAACCGACCCAAACTAAAACTGACGGTTTTGGTTTTGTATTTTTTGAAAACCGAAAATTACGGTTTGGTTTCGGTTTTATGTTTTTTGAAAACCAAAAAAAACTGAACCGAAACGAACGTATACATATACTTTAATTATACATTGTGTGCATACACGTTTCATAATATATATTATATTATGTTGTGTGCTTGTATGTTAAAAGTGCATACATATTTGTGTTACACGTATTTGTATTAATAGTAAGTTATTGTTTATATTTGTTGAATTTAGAAATTATAAAGTTTATTTTTTATGTTGAGTATTTTTTTAAAAACTAATAATTTTTGTAGCCCATAATATTTAGGCCAAAATATGTGATAATCATTAGTTAATAAAAAATATTTAGGCTCAAAATTTCAAACCCATGTTCATTATTTTGGACCATTTTTATTTTTCCTCAAAATTTTCAAGCCCAATTGGTTTTAAAACCGAAACCGAACCGAACCATTGTAAAAACCGAAACCGAACGGTTTTAAAAAAACCAAAAACCGAACTTTCTGTTTTGGTTTGGTTTTACCCCAAAACCGACCTAAACCAACCTATGCACACCCCTACTGAAACCTGTGAACTCACCAACCTCGTTTTGACACATTTTCCTACATGTTTTCTCAGGTCGCTAAGGCACAGGTGCACTCTAGGACATGCATTGGAGTCCTATTTTTATTACAAACATTTAAATCAAACTTTGGACTATTTATCTGTTTTGATTAGACTTAACTTTGGGCGCGTTTGTATTGCGCATTTAATACTTTATCTATCGCTTCCGCATTTACTCTGAATATTTACTGATTTTTGTTAAACTCATATAGAGTCGTTTGATGTAACTAATGACTGAGATCCTGGTTTGTCACACGCCAAACGGTAAAACTCCGTTAGTGGATTTTTGGGGTGTGACATGACCCAAACCATGACCCGTCCCATGCCCCGTCTCATGCCCCAACCCATGACCCGAACCATGGCCCAAACCCTGACCCGACCCATGCCCTGACCTATAATCCAAACCATGACACGTCCCATGACCCATCCTATGACCCGAAACACAACCCGAACCGTGGCATGACCCATGACCCGACCCATAAGATAAATTTATTAGTTAAAAATATTTTATTTTTTATAAAATATTTTTCTGTCTACCAAACAGTACGAAGTAATGATTCATTTTATTTTAATAGGGTAACCAAACATGACAGTGGAATAGTAATGATTTATTTCTTTCCTTTGTCAATTTTATTCACTCGTCTATTTCATTCCCTGGCTCATTCTATTCTCTGGTTCATTCCATTATCTAATACCAAACATACCCTTAAAGCTTTGCATCAATATCATATTTTCTACGATTGAAAAAATATTAAATATACCCAAATAAAACACCTAAATTTGTTTCATCAAATAAAATTAATGGCATAACTATTATATCATTTTTGTTATCTTTACACTTTAAACTCTCCTAACCTTAATTACTACATAATAAAATGATATTTATGTTTAAAACATGAAGAAAATATAATTGATATCGTTATTTTTTATTGAATAAATATATTATTTAAATTTTAAATTGCTATCCTTATGTAATTTGTCTTGTTGAATGACTAATATAATGATATTCATTTAAAAAAAAAAAAAAAAAAGCATCCAATGTAGTTTTAAATGGCTAGATGATGGTGAAGAATGAGTAGTGAATTTACACATATAGGCTATAGCTTTTGCTCTACTCCTACCTACCCAGGAGGCCAGGATACCCACCCTCTCTATGAAGGACGGATATGTTACTTACTTTTGCCTCCATTTTTTTTACTGCAGATTTGTTCGTTTAGGGGACTTGAACCCATAATATTTAGATGTTTAGGTGTTTAAAAGACTGTATCTCTACCGATAGACCACCATCCCAATATCACTTACTTTTGCCTCTACTTAATTTACAAAAAAAAAAAAAAAAAAAAAAAAAAAAATTTTAACTTAAATTTTTTTGCTTATATAGTAAATGTTAAAAAAAATTATAATACTTAAAAAAACATAGTGAAAAAGCATGCATGCTACTTATGTTATCTATTTTGTTTTAAAAAAAAAATTCTTTTAACAAATGACGTAGCACACACATAATTATAACAGAGTTGCGCGTTATAGTGTACAAGTTATCTAAGCAATTGAGTACAACGTCGTTATGAATTTTGTTTAACTCTTTACTTTTTTTTAAACGGTTTTGTTCTCGTTTTAAAATTTTTTACATGTTAACTTTTTTTAACGGCTTTATTACGATTTCGTTTTTTTTTTATAAATATTTTGGAATATTACTAGCTATTTTGTTGCAATGTGTGAGTTTGCATAAAGGATTTATTTATTTTTTTTGTATAAAGTTTTGAGTACGATTATTTATTTTGTAAACGATAACTTTTTAACGGTTTCGCTTGTTTTTCTATTGCTTTATTTTATAAACTTTCAAGGATGTTAATTTCTTCTACGGTTTAATGTGCTGCAACGCATCACAATTCTAGTTTCTTAGGGTGGAGGGGGTGGAGCTCGGGTTGGGACGGCTTCTCGGCAACACCGCTGCAACCGTCATGGCTTCACGGGTTTACTTGCATCGGGTTCATTTGACGGGTTCACGAACCAGAGTATTCTGTGGCTATAAAGTTGAAGGTTGGGGTAGCAGGGGTTCACGAGTTCAAGGGTTCCATCCCTTTTGAGAGGGGTAGTTTAGTGTACAAATAACATGACAAATTTATATAGGTTTAGATCTATTGTATTTAGGTGAAGGGATTCCAAATTTCCAACCCCTCCACCCTTAATAAAACAAAATAAATAAAAGTCAGTTTTGCAGATGATAACTAAAATTAAATATAAGGATTACAAGATTTGAATTCATGGCAATTTAGATAAAGGTTAACATTTTAACTAATTACTAACTTACAATTTCCATAATGGAAAGACTCTCTGCATATTGTACAAGTGAAGAATACATAATTTCATTAATTTACATCTAACACCCTTGAAAAACTGCAAATTACCCCTCAAGTTTAGAAAAATTGCATTTTAAACCCTCAAGTTTAGCTATATTTACACTTTATACCTTATACTTATCTATTTCTTTTTTTGACACACTCACAATTTTTTCTTAAATTTTGTTTTTTCTATTATAAACTTCAAAATTTAACGTTTTCTAATATTCTGAATATATCATTGGAACGTGTTTATTTTTGTCTACATTTCGGTGTAACTTTCATTCAAAACGGAATTGTACCTAATCATGCATAAGTCATCGATCCACAAACGTATAAGCCGTCAAAGCTGATTCAAAGTTTCAATTTTTTACGGTCTTTTTTTTCTTTCAACTTTTAAAATATGATTTTTTATAAAAATCCATATTTGTACGTGCTTATTTTTATCAACGTTTTTAACTTTAGTTTATTTCAGTTGCTATATCCCTACTTTTTTTAACGTTTTGACGTGAATTTTTTTAGCGGTTTCTTTTTTTAAAAAATGTTCCAAATATTATCAACGTTCTCGCCGCAATGCACGGGTTTGTGACGGTTTCATTTTTTATATTAAGTTTCGAATGTTATTAATGACGTGCATATTTCGTTTGCCTTAACTTCAACGTGCGGGTTCACAGCAATGTTTCGAAATTAGCTTCTTTCACGGTTTTGCGCCCCCGCCGCAACGCGGGGGTCTTAATACTAGTTGATATACAACTTGGTTTTGGTTGATGTTTATTATGTAACTAAAACATATAAATGCACAAACCGTTTCTTTAATATATTTTTTTTAAGTTTCTTATTTTGTCTTTCTATTTTTTTTTCTTTTAAGATAATAATAATATATTTTTTATTTTCTTAAAAAGTTAATTGCATACATTGCCCCTGTATTTTGTTTATTTTGCAAGTTTGGCCTCCAAGTTTTAAAAACTGTAAACATAACCCAAAGTTTTATACACGGGTTGCAAATTTAGCCCATGCCATTAAGAGGGGTTAGTTTTTAACGTTAAGTAACCCATGTGCCATACACGTGATTTTCCCTTTCATATTTTAAACTCTAATAAACTCTACCTTTCAAATATACATTCATCTCCCATATCGTTCATCTCCTTCATTGAGAAATACAATCTTAAATTGTTCATGTGGTTTGTCGATCTTCTCTTCATCGATTTTCTCCTCAACCACAGATCATTCGTCAAACAATCCACGACAGTGTGCGACCCATTTTAATCTTGTTTTGTGACCCATTTTGACACAACCCAACCCATTTAGTAAAACTGTAGTTTGGTTTTTAATCTTGTTGATATTTAGCAGCTCTTTAATAAAAGTTGCATGTGGGATTAAGCAAAAAATGCAGTAAAAATTAGTAGAATGTGGGATTGAGTTTGCAGTAAAAACTGCATAAATTCCACAGTAAAAACCGCATAAAAACTAGCCATAAAACTGCATAAAAAATGCAGTAAAATCTAGCCATAAATTTTGCAATAAAAACTGTATAAAAAATGCAGTAAAAACTAGTCATAATTTTTGCAGTAAAAATTGCATAAAAACGACGTACGACGTATTGGTGGCAAAATTGATGTGTTAGAGAGCTTATATGCCAAAATTTTTGACAAGATTAGGCACATAAATAATTAGTACAAAAAGGATTTTGTGAAAGATTGTAATTGTCAGAACCATTTATATTAAAACCTCAATAAATGTATTCTATAAAGTTAACTAGATAAGCATGGACTAAAATAGTCGACTTGAGTGTGGTATAATCGATTCAGTCATTATCTCAGGAAATAAATATATAAATACCATGTAATTGGTTCATATGTTTAATTAAAATAACGTATCACTGTGTCTCCAGAAGACATTGAAAATAATTAAAAATTACTAAAGTGAGAAGTTAAAATGGAAGATAGTATCACAGATTTATGACTTGGTATGCAAATTAAGCATTTGTGTAATGGTATTTTTATCAATCAATCAAACTACATCCAGAAAATGTTGAATCATTTTAATATGGATAAATTTCATCATCTAAGTACGTTAAATATTGTCCAATCACATGATATAGAAGTGACCATTGTCATCTTCTGTCAAGAAAACAGAAATTATTGGACTAGAAGTATCATAGTTGATTGCAATTTATGCATTAATGTTTCTTGCTAGTTATACACGATTAGATATATCATTTGTTTAAATGTGTCGACATGATATATCCTGCTTAAGCGACGAGACATCAGAATGAGTTAAAACAAATATTTTGATTCCCTTAAGGTACGAAAGATACAGGTTTATATTTTACTAACATATCTAAACAAGTTTAGTTAGTATCACAAATACATGTAAGGTAACATAATACAATTGTGGATCTTATGGTATTCGCTTATGAGAGGAGACACCTAAAGTCTTAAATGAAGATGATACAACATTGCTTAGTAGAAAGAAGTATATGAAAAGAATAATCAGCAATTTGGCAGTCTATCCATAAAATCATCAACTACAAGCGTTCGAGCAACTTTCACAGAAAATCCGCACCCTTAATGGATATATAAGGGGGAGGGGGATTATAAACGTTGCACTCTTTTTGTTTTCACTAAGTTTTGTCTCATTGGGTTTTTTCTTAGTGAAGTTTTTAATGAGATAACATAATTGATCCAAAAGTATAATAGGGAGAAAATATGCATTGCACTCATTTTCCTTAGCTAAGGTTTTGTCTTACTAGGTTTTCTAGAAAATGTTTTAATGAGCAAACATCTCCAACCATGTGAAGTTGATTACCGAGGGAGAGTTTTATAAATATAGATATTATTATGGTTATCAACAACTAGAATAGATTAAGGTTTCATCTCCTATATATATATATATATATATATATATATATATATATTATTATATCTCATTATACAACACATTTATAAATATGAATGAAAAAAACTTATCTTTTCATACATCTCTTTTATTATCACATATTTATCTAGCATGGGAGGGAATAGTACCCCCACCAATGGGGCCCGCCAGCCCGCCACATGTCGCTTCAGGTTTTTTTATTTTTAATTTTCGTTTTCACCACTCATACTATATATAATATACGTTTTAACCCGTTTAGTTTTATAACAATTTCGTTTTTCTGTAATAACTTTAGTTCGTTAATTTTTTTTTAAAACGGAGTGCAAAGCTTTCTTTAGATTTTTTGGTCAACGTTCCGGTATAAATTTTATTGAAAACGGAGTTGTATTAAAAAACAGACTTTTTTTTTTGTTATCGTAGGTTATACCGAGTCTACGCTTTGACATAAGTTTATCCTTGTAAACGAGCCGAACTGATAAGTAAACTTCCGCCGTGTAGCGCGGATGAAAAAACTAGTTAACATTATTTTACAACAGTTTTGTATAGGAAATAATAGTAAATAGATTTTTGGAACAAATTTGTCCAAAGGGTATTCAATACATTGTTTAAATTCTAATTTTCCCTAATTGGTAGTCCGAGTTTTATATTTAGAATGTAAATATAGGGGGAGGTAAGGGGTAAATATGTAACTTTAAGATGGGTCTCGTTATCATCGAAGACGATGGGTTCCACACAAGATTCATTTGATAGCACGTGTTATTCGACTTTCTCCACTTCTTTCCCTCTATCAACCATTACCCTTTTGTTTTTCTCCACAATATAACATATTTGTCATATTTCATGATTAAATATACTTGTGATCGGATATTTTTTATTATTATATACTGTTTTTAGGTTTAGATTGTTTTTAGGTCTTAGGGTGTGTGTAATGGACTAATGGTATCGTGAGTGGGTGTGAGTGGATGATGTAGCGGACGCAAGAAGCGTGGAATACCGCGCCGCCCCTCCATGAGAGGGCTGTGAGGGTAGTCATGGCGTGAGAGAGGCTTCGTCTGCGTTTGTTGAGGTGGCCCAACGAGAAGAGAGTCTGGGATGTGGGGCGTTGCCCTCACTACACATAGCCTTATTGTAAGGCAAAGTTTGCAGAAAAATCGAAGTGAATTATAATTGAAACCAAAACCAAAATGATTATGAAATTAATGTTTTTTTATTATGGATTTTGAAAACCAACTAACCAAGTTTTATGATTCGATTATGGTTGTTATGTATATAAACAACTGAAATAATTGATCGGAGCCATTGTTACATTCTAACCTTTATATATACTTTTTACTTTTACAAATAATATATCAGGGCACATGGAGTGGTTTCCCCGATCCCTGATCCCCGATTCAAATTTCCTTTCCCCGATTTGGAGGGGGCGGTGTTCCCGTTTCCCTGAATCCAATTCCCTAATTGCTCCTCCCGGATTGCCATAGCCATATTTTCTTCTTGCATGCTCACCTATTTTGGTGACTAATACCCTTATAATATTTCTTCTTGCATGTTCCCGTTTAAATAACACTTTTTCTATTTCTTTTGTTATAAAATAGATTCTTTTGTTGAATAAATAACGCATACGTTTAAATATAAATTTAATAATCATACGTAATATTCTTATAATATTAATAGATAAAGAAGGTTGGTATGTTTTGTTGACTTTTTAAATGGTTATTAAATGATTTTAAACTAGATTAAATGGTGAAAACGAGCCGACCCGTTCAAAAGTTATTTGAAATCATTACGTTTAAAGTTTTGATTCGAGGAAAGCTTAAACGAGTTTGATCCAACCTCAAATCTAAATTAAATCTCATTTGCGAGCCTAAATGAGTTTATTATTAAGATAAACGAGTTGTTTTTTCCCGCGTGACGCAACAGGAAACCTATATTACAAAATGAAAAAAAAAATAATTTACAACAGTATTAAAGTTAATTACATAAAAGTTGCCTCGTGAACTGTTTGCGAGTTATTTGAAACCGTTACGTTTAATGTTTTGATTCAAGTAAAGTTTAAACGAGTTCGATCCAAGCTCAAGTCGATCTAAATTACTAATACATTTTTTAAGTTCGTTTTCGTGTTTTCTTTACATTAATTTTTAAGACATGATATTTTCGTGATTTTCAAATATACCATCGCGACATGTTCTTTATCTACGTTTCGATGTTCAAAACTGAGCCGCCGCAACGCGCGGGTAACACTACTAGTTAGATTTAATAACTAAAATAAACTTGACTCAGTCCCGGAACTATTGGTGCACCGAATTAGCCAAACTACATTCCCCAAAACTGAAAAAACCAAACATGTTTTATGTAATCCTCGGGAATTTCAGCCTTTATTGTTACTATTTCGATACTTGTAATTTCATTATTATATGACTTGCATCTTTCCATTTCAATAAAAGCTATCATATTTATCCATTTCATTACATGAGCATTTGTACATAAATACATTGTGTAAAATTGTTTAATTTTAAAATAACAAATATTTATATAAAGGATTATATGAATAATTGTATAAAGTTCAAGGAAATAAATACATGTGTATTAAGTTATTTCTAAGTCTATATATATACATATGCACAAACTTATAAAAACTAAATTTCAAAATCTCTAAATGAAATTAGGGTTTATAAAAGTTATATTATTTAAATTACAAAGAAAATGATTCTTAATGGAAATAAAATTATTTCTATTTTATAAACTATATTTTATATTTGAATCATTAATTATAATATTAAGATTTATTATTTTTTATAAAAACTTATAAAAGTTAAGGGTTTTATCTTTTATAAAAGTTCAGGGTTGTTTGTGTAATTTCTGAAACTTTAATTTCAATTTAAAACAAAGTTTGTGAATGAAATAATAAAATCCTGAAACCCCAAGGACCTTATTGAAAATTCCGGATAAACCTTTCTTTTCCAAACCAGTCACGAGTTCGAGTCTCGCAGTGACCGTTTTCGAACCACAAATCACGAACTCGTCCCTGAGGTATTTTCGTGCAGAAAACTCAACGGCCATACGTTGTAGACACCCACCCAATCACTTCACCTTTCGTGTTTAATTGAACTATTATGAGCAATTCAGTGGCTAACTCGTAACCGAAAACTCCATTAACACCCACTTACTCGATCGATCCCTTCCCGCACAAATTGAGTATAAATAGACGTCCCTGATCATTAACGAAACTCATTGCAAGCAAAACACCTCTGTATCATCGCAAAACACCTATGTATCATCCGGATCAAGCCGACAAACACGAGGTTGCGCACCTCATCCGTTCTCCCCCCCTACGTATTCATCACAGGTAATTCTGGTGCCCAAAGTTTCTTCTTGAGAAGAGGAACTAAAGCCCCATGAATCGGGCTTCAATCGTTTGAGAAATCAGGTCAATTTGGGGAAGTTAGGGTTACGGGTTCGGTTGGGGAAGAAGATGAGTATGGGATTGTTCTATTTAGATTAAATGATTCCATCTTAGAACAAGGCATAAGCCCTGGTCTGATGGTCTAAACGCGTATGCATGGGTGGCCCGGGCTCGACGCGGGTTCGAGTCTCGGTGGCCGGGTTTTAGGAATTTAATTCTTTTTTGTCAATTTTTAATACATAATTTTATTTTTTAAAATTCTAATTTAGCTTTCATAAATCTAATAAATATATTATGTAAATTTTATAAAAACAGAAAATATAAAATAATGTTTTATTTATTTTATTTATATAAAAACACATTATAAACATTATAAATTCCTAAATAAACAATATAAATGATTTATTTAGACAAATCTAACTATGTTGCTTTACTTATAAAATATTAATGTTATTAAAAAAATTATAATTAATTGTTTAAGCATTATTAATTCATTTTAAACACATAAATGATTATTTTGACAAGAGTAATTATTTAAAACCTTTAAAAACTTATATAAATACTTAAATAATTATTTTAGATAAATAATTATGCAAGAATTTAACAAATTTCAATTAACACTTATATTTATGTGATAACTCTTTTATAAATCATTTAAGTAAATGAGATTATTAAATAATTCAATTAATTATTTTATCTACATAAAATAACTGTTCGAACCTTTTTCATTCCATGATTTATGTATTAATTATTTTTTTAGAATAATTATATATATAAATCCAAGCGTATTTTTATTTAAACCTCCTTCTATTTCATAATTTATTTATTAAATTATTTTAAGAATAATTATATAAATAAATTCAATCATATTATTATACTATATAATTAATTAGAAGTTTTAATTAATTCTAATTAGTATTACCTTATCATTATAAACATATATTTTCCTTCAAACTTGTACAAATCCCATATCCAATCCCAAACCCTAAAATCTTAGAATTTTCTTATTTCCATTAAACATATATTGAGTTGGAATACAATTATCCATGTAGGTTGATTGTGAGAAATCCTCACAAGGCCTACACATCATTAACAATTCCTATCATTTCTAGCTTCATATCACGTGAGTTTCATAGCCCCCTTTTTACTTTACTTTGTTTACAAAAACTCGGGGTGGAACACGTCTACATACTTTACATACACAATTCAATTACCTATGTTCTTATGCGAGAGTCTTCGTGCTTTATGTCTTAAGCTGCTTGGTAACCATACGTTTGTTCATGTTTAGTACAATCACTAACTTGTGTGGCAAGCCTAAGGTAGTACCTTTTATGATCATTTATACGGGAATATGATTCATAACTTAACACAAACCTTGGCGGGTTTGTGTATACATTTTGGAACTTCACGCAATCCGGGGGATTATGCATACATTTACATGGCTTGATTGTACTCTTTGGAACCTTGTACGTTTTCACATTTATGCTTTAGACTTGCTTTGTACATATTGAATTGTAAAACATATTCAACTTCGTTTGGTGTCAAAACCTATGTTACTCACCAACTATTTGTATTTGACATTTACTTACATGTTCCAGGTGCACCTGTTTGAGGACCATGCTTGAACATTTCGGACTATGGACCTAGCATTAATAATTTAAATTATGTTTATGTTATGAACATTTTGTTTCTATTCCCCTTTGTAACGGATATTTTAATATGATGAATAGTTATTAAAACACATTTAATAAATGATCATGTGCTTATGAACAACCGCGTCAGCCATGGCGTATAATCCGCCGGCGGCCGGGGTGTGACATTTTAACAAAAAATTCCGATATTTGAAAAATCTAAAAATCAAAACATCAGTTATAAGTTTCCGATATCTGAAAAAACTAAAAAGCAAAACATTAATTATAAGTTCTGGCTTGATTTATAACCGAACTGACAAACGTTAACATCTATTACTAGTATTTTACACAACCTCTAGCATAGCCTAGTGGCAAAGGTGTATACCCAAGACTTCACTAAAATAGGGAGGTCTTGGGTTCAAGTCCCACTTGTGACAAAAAAAAATGGGGGTCCAGGTTGGGCCAGCAGGTTTTCTCACAATTGGTGGGTTTCCTGCTGAGGGAGATGGAGATGATCGGGTGAATCAGCGACCCGCTAGTGATTCAACTTGCCGTTCAAACAAAATTTACTAGTATTTTACAATTATTATCACTAATAATTTCTTTGTTTCATAGCAGCGGCGGCCAAGTAGTGACCACTTAAAATTCTTTAAAGGAGGGCTTAACTTCAGTTCATTAACCTTTAACTCATTAGATTTTTTATTGAACGACAACACCTAGATATTTTAGGATAACTGGATTTCTCCGGGGCAACATCTAGAACATCCAGGACAGCTCATCCTATGAGGAACCTTCCAACTGGGTAAACCTCCTGACCTTGCCACAGACCCATTTTTTTGTTGTGGCCCAGATTCGAACCCAAGACCTCCACTATGAGAAGTCTTAGTGCTAGCATTGCATCAAATGGCCAATGGTCATTAGGTTAATTAATTTCATTTTAATTCTCATTAGCTTCAACCTCATCAGTGATATTGCATTTAAAAAAAAAGATAATTACTTTACGTTAGTCCTGATACATGAGCCCGAACACGACACATGTATTTGTGAGTTGACACAAACACGACCCGTTTAACTTGAAAAAAATTACTTATATTTTTTTCTCGCACATTTATACTTTAAAATTACAAATTTACACACACACACACACATATATATATATATATATATTAATTTTAATCAATTAGGTTTAAACTATGTCAATTTGTATTTGAACCTTTAGATTTTGGCATAAAAAGTACCTAAATAGTTTAATTTATTACATACAACACATTTTAAAAAAAATATATAAAAATAAATGGGTTAAACAGGGCGAGTTGACACAAATACGACCCGTTTAGCTAAACATGTTCGCGGGTCAACCTGAAACTAACCTGGACCCGTTTAGACTAACCCCAAACCCACAAATTTCATGTTAAATTCGTGTCGTGCTTTTGTGTTATGTCAGAAATTCACACCCAAGTTTTCATCAGATGCTTAAACACATTAAAAACCTAATTCTTCTAATCTATTTAACTAGGGCTGACAATTTCTGACACGGATTTGTTAACACGACACGAAATGACACGGAGTTAACATGTTTCGTGTTTGAGCTTAACATGTTTCATGTCTTAAACAGGTCGACACGTTTAAGACACGATAAAAAATGTGTCGTAACAGGTCATAACCTGTTTAGACACGATAACAAAACATGTTTATATTTTTAAAATTATAAATATTTATTATTTAGTTATTATAATATTATTACTTTAAACAAAACCCTAGTTTCATACCATCATCCATTCTCATCCTGCCTCCCTCTAACAATAACAGTCGTCTTCCTTCTCAATTCTCTGCAACAAAACACTAGCTCCCTCATCGTCCATGCTCGGTTGCTCCTCAGTCCTCACTCCCTCTTACCGCCGCCGACCCTAGCTCCCTCATCGTCCCTACTCTTTAGTCATCACTCCCTCCTACCGTCGACGACCCTAGCTCCCTCATCGTCCCAGCTCCAGTCCTTTTGATCCGTCCCTAGCTCCCTCATCCCTCATCGTCCCTGCTCCCTCATCTCAATCGAAAACCGATATGTAATCAATGCTTATTTTTTTTGTAAGAAATCAGTGCTTAATTTTTTTGTTTGAGTTTGTTTATTAAATTAGATTCACTTCAGATTCATTGTTGGAGTCTGTTTATGTAATCAGTTTGTTTAAGTTTCTTTGAGTTTGTTTAGGGGTTAAAGGTTCAGTTCAGATTCTTTGTTTGAGTTTGTTTATGAAATCAGTTTGCTTTGTAACTTTGTGTATTTTTTGTTTCATCAAAAATGTGATAAACAAGTTCGTGTCCTTAAACAGTTCTTATCGCATAACCTCTTTCTAAACATGTTCGTGTCTGAAAAAATGACACGATTGGTTATCGTGTCCAACACTTCGGGTAATCGTGTCTGACCTGCTATATCAGTTCTATATTTAACGTACATTTATTCATTAAAAATATATTAACTCTCATAAATCAATAAGAAAAGAAATAGTAAAAAAGAATATACCTTTGACGTTGTCACTTATGCATTTCAATTTTCATTTAGTATAAATAAAAAAGTGATATCTTTTATGCTATATTAAGTAAAAAAAATATCACATTTCTTTTTTGTTTGTGAATTAAAGAACTATATCCATCCATCTATTATATATACATATATAAACACACACACATTCGGTAGTCGCCGGACCCTTATCTCTCCCCCGAAGCCACATAGATCTCGATCAGGGATGCTTTTGCCCCAAACTAGTCTTCACTTGTAATAAATCAGCGGTTCTGTCTTTCAATTTCTGGTAAGTCGTTCGATGTTTTGATATCTCATCGTTTACCTAATTTTACTGTTTCAAATTGTTCGCAATCGGATTATCTTCTGTTGAATCGGATCTGGATTTTGTGATTTTTTGTTGCTTGATGTGTGAAATTGAAATCTCGTGGAATCTGATTTCGGATTTGGATGTAGGTTTGTGGTATTGAATTGTGTTTAATTTTGGTATATGTAATGTATCGAATGGATTCTATTGGATTATGGCTTGTATATACACTGATTTGTTGGTGATGATTGTTGGATCCTGTCGTGTTGGGGATGACTTTTATTTAACTGGTAACTGTGATTCATATGATGAAGTAGGGTGTTAACGGCCAGATTTCGACTGTTTTTTGGTCAAACCGTGAACCAAATCGTTTGTAACTAAAATGTTTTAAATATAATAAAATTCGTACGCTCCGATTTATACTGTTGGTTTTCGATATAAACCATAAACCAAACCGTTTGCTACATTTTGAAACCGACCGACCGAAAGTTAAGGAAAAAAAATGACCGTGAAACCAAACGGAACCGGTTTGGGCAGTTTCATGGTTTGAAACCGAACCGTGAACACCCCTATGATGAAGATCAATAGAAAAATATGGTAATCAGTGTTCTCTAATTGAACTTAATAGGTGTTCTCTAATTAGTGTTCAATTTATATTATTTTTTATGTAAATTGGTGTTTATGGAGCTTATAAAGTTTAATTTCTGTCAGCTAATGAAACAGGTGTTATCTTTCTATTTTAGGGTTTTTGACTTTTGAAGATTACTGAAGTTAGTTTATCTTGAAAACATCATGGCTATTGATGGTGTTGTGTCTGAATTGGCCCATGTGTCTGTTGAAAATGGGAAGATAGAGAGCGGTGTTAACGGGCATGTTAGTGAAAATGAATCCGGTTCTCATGTGAGTGAACCCGCTCGTGTAGAAAAAGCACCAGAAACCAGCTTTCCAAAGGATGCTGTTGATGAGTGGCCCGAAGCCAAAAAGTTTCACTCGGTTTATTTTGTTAAATACCGAACGGTTGAAGACCAGATTCTGAAAGCTAAACTTGATCAGGCTGATAGGGAGCTTAAAAAGCTTAATTTGGCCCGCGATCCCATCACTGAAAAGCTGAGGGCGAAAAGGGTATTAGTTATATCAATACTTTTCAGTTTTAATACACATTTTATCTTGAACTCTTAATAGTTAATACTTTTTAATTTGATTTTTTGTTTCTTTAGAATGAACGAGCACAAGTAATAGGCCAACTGAAGGCTCTAGTTGAAGAAAAGAACCATTTCAGGACAATCATGGATGGCAAGAGAAAAGAAATCGAGCCACTGCAGCAGGCTTTAGGCAAATTGCGGGGCCCGAACAACGCGAGTAGAGACAATAGAAGTTACATATGTTCATCTGAGGAAGAGCTCAATGATGTTGTAAGCATGATTTTAGTACATAATGAAGTTTATTTTTGTAGAAATAAAACGCTCAATCCCTTTTCTTTTTGTTTATTTCTGATATTTGATTTTTTACTTCTAATGCAGATTAAGAGCATGCAATACCGAATTCAACATGAAAGTATTACACTAAATGAGGAGAAACAAATCATCAGAGAAATCAAACAACTTGAAGGGACTAGGGATAAGGTTATTGCAAATGCTGCTATGAGGGCTGAAGTTCAAAAATCTGTTGGTGAAAAAGACGCCATTCAAGACCAGGTCAAAGTAAGAACGCCTCTTCTGAAATCTTGTATGGCTAGGTGTAGTGGTGACGAATTGGGCGGGTTGGGTTGTGGGGCATGGGCCGGGTTCACGCAAAACAATTTTTTTTATAGATAATGCATTAAATGAGATTTAAAAAAATTATACTATCACAATAATAAATTAATTTTTTAGTTAGCAATTTTAGTGGTCACATGCACTATAAATACACAGTGGGGGACTTTGGACCCGAGTCTTTTGTCCCGTTCTTTGTTTTTGGATCAGACCAGTTTGAGATAAAAGATAAACGAATAGGCCCATCCATAAGTAAATGGGTTTTAACTGCAAGTCACAACCTCTATCTACCAGTGTAGTAAATGGGTTTCAGACCAGTTTATTAATCTTTATCACGATTCCATGTTGTTTGTAGTCTATTGGTGTTGATCTTGATGGGGCCCGCAAAGATCAACAGGCTATTAAGGCCAAACTTAAGATGCTCGAGGCTGAAAAAGAGGCCATAAACAGTGTGATTGTTTCTTTAGAGGAGGAATTGCGTTTAGTGCTTGAGAAAAGGGATAAGGTCTATGATAAAATTCGTGAGTTGAGGAATAAACGTGAAGAAGGGGTATGTTAGTGCTTTAAATTATTGCTTATTTTGTGTTTCAGGCTTTAAAGAGGCTGTTTTGATCATGTGTTGTCTTTTCCGTCTTTCCAGAATACCTGCTTTTACCAAAACCGCTCCCTCTTGAATGATGCAAGAAGGCTGGCTGCGAGTAAGGACGCTAATGCCCTTATAGAGCTTTCAACCTCTGAGGTTTGTTATTCGCCTACGAACAATTGTTTTGGAACTGATTTTCTGATGATCAGTTTTTGATGTTTGGATAAACAAATAGTTTTTAAACTACCTGATTATATAAGGGTCAAATAATCGGTTTGGTAAAATAGAATTACCTTTTTACCTCCTTTTATGTCCGTTTCACAAATTGTCTCCTTTTTCACAAAAAAATGTCCTATTTAGTCATTTTTTACATTAATTCTTGAGCATAACACTCCAATTTTTTTATATCTAAATTTTGTGACAATGGGAAGCACATTCAGAAATCATCTTCTACGGCCCGTTGATCAAATAATTACTTATCCTCGCTTATTGCAACTAGGTCGACAAATTCATGTCGGAGTGGAATAGTAGCAAAGCATTTAGGGAAGATTATGAAAAAAGAATATTGCAATCACTCGACATTCGACAGCTCAGCAAGGACGGGCGTATGAGGAATCCTGGAGAGAAGCCTTTAATCTCACAAGAATCACCGACCCCTGTTCCCATTGAAACCGAGGTTGTAGCAAAACCGAAGGTGAAACAAGCAAAGGAAGATCCCGCTCTACCTCCACCTCCACCTCCACCTCCACCTCCACCTCCAGTTGCCTCAATTGAGAAAGAAAAAGATGGTAAAAAACCAAAAGAAGTAAAAAAGAGTAAAAACGAGAAATTAGTGGTAGAAGAAGAGGAAGAGGAAGTTTTCAGGTTGGAGAAAAAGCCCGTGAAAACCGAAGTGGTGGATGAATTGAAGCTCAAGGAGATGAAAAGGGAGGAGGAGATTGCAAAAGCAAAGCAGGCTTTGGAAAGAAAGAAGAAGCTGGCAGAAAAAGCTGCAATTAAAGCCAAAAAGAAAGCCGAGAAGGAAGCTGAGAAGAAGCTCAAGGTATTATCTTTTTCTTTTAGAAACAATCTTTTTGACTTTTGGTCAACTTTAAAACTTGTTTGACTTGTGGTTAACTTTGTTACAGGATCGCGAGAAGAAAGAGAAAAAGAAAATGCAGTCTTCTATGCCTGCTGCTGCGGTTGAGGCTGTAGAGGAAGCAACAGTGGAGCCCGCGGAGGATCCGGAGGAAGAAAAGGAAGTTGTGAAAACGCCCGCAAAGACGAAAGAGACTATTAGAGTGAGAGGCAGAAGCCACAGGGGGAAAGGACCTGAGTCGTTTTCAAAGGCGATGTTGAAACGTAAAAAGTCAAACAACTACATGTATTACTATGCTGCTGCTGGTGCTGCTGCAGTCCTCGTTTTGGTTTTAGCAGTTGGGTACAACATGTAAGCGTAGACAAATGAGAAAATGGATACGCGTGGTTGGGAAGTAACTGTCGTTTTTGTTTTTTTTTTAAAATTTTTGTATTTGCAGCTTTGAGAACTTGATATATGTTTAGAAAGAGGTAGTTTGAAACATGTACTAGAGGACTAGTGTAATTTTTGACATTTTGCTTTGGTTAAGTTACAGAACCTTGTTATGTGATATGTTTTGCATAAGTTTAAAAGTCTGCAGGTTTGTTAATTCTGCAACAAAGTCAAAATCATTGACACAATTGGTTTGTTAGTTCTGTAACAAAGTCAAAATCATTTGAATTTTGGAGATATTGTGTTTGACATCAGCAAGGTCAAAGCAGTAAATCTTGATTTTTTTTGTTTCTAAACTGAGGGATTATATACATATTACTGACATGTATTGATATGTCACCTTTTTAGAAACCAAATTTTCAATCTGAAACCAGACATCCTTAAAATAGTAAAAAGGACCAGAAACATATCACATGTGAGATTGTATGATTTCACAAATGTTGCAAATTGTTTTCCCCTTTCAGTATTGAGACCAATTTACTATCATTTTACCTTTTTCCATGTGTAACCAATCACATCAACATCCAAAACAACAAACATACTTTCTACATATTGCTTACAATACATGTGACTGAACATATGAACATGCCATACAAGGATGTCTTAAGAGTATGTGGTATACCCTCACAGGTGGGAACCGTGAGGGGCTTCACGGCGTGAGTGGGGTCACGGACACCGCCCTCTATGGCGTGAGGGGGGTGTGAGGGGGTTGGCGTGAGGGGCTCACGGAAGAAACACTTGGGAGAGGGGAAGAGGGTGAGGTGTCAGTGTGTGATTGGGAAGAGGGTCAGGTGGCAGTGGCATGAGGGGGCTCACTTGGGTGAAACACCGCCCCCTCTTGCGTGAGGGGGCTCACTTGGATCCACCGTGAGGGTATACCTCATACCCTAATATAATTTGACTCAAAACACACACTTTAAAGTTGGGGTCTTTTAAATAGTAGGGGTGTTCACTAGCTGTGTTGCTAGAACCAAACTTTGATTTATGGTTTCAAGAAATTTTAAAGCGAACTATCCAACATTAGGGTCACTTTATTGACCTTTATCAACCGGAAGTAACTAGAAATTTACCAACATTGAGCAAAAAACCGCACCGAAAAAATCGACCCAACTAATAACAGATGGTTCGGTTTTGTCAAAAGGAGGAACACAAAGAGTTGCTAAATGAAATCTACACTTATGTCAAAAGGGCTCTTCCATCATCAACTAGGCCCTCCTCATCCAACTCTCGATCCTAAGACCGAAGGTTGGTGAGTAACCTAGTGAGATGTTTGGGTTATAGAGTGTAAAGTTCACTATCTTGACATAGTGAAATGAAGAAGGTGATCACTATCTTGATTTAGTGAGATGTTTGTATACGGTGATCACTACCTTCAATTAGTGAAACGCTTGGTTATTGGTGATCCCTATCTTTTAGGGAAACGTTTAGTGTAGCAACTCTGCATTAAAGAATCGGGGAGAGGACGTACAGTGGATTAGTTAACATCCACTTGAAACTCTATAAATTCGGTTTTGTATCTCTATTCTTAACTCTTTACACTTATAGCCATTTGATTATATTGAGTTCTAACAATTGTTAATCCATACAAGATTCTTTTTAATTATAAAACCAGAAATTTATAATACATGAGCAAAAATCAATAGACGAAAGTAAACTCACGTATGATATAAAGAATTATAACGTAATCGAGAAAATAACTAATTTCATAATTTTATCTTATAATATAAATTAATAACTATTGCCCTATTCTTCTGCTGGCTTCCTATAGAACTTGTCTATTTATAAAACCTTATAGATCGTTTCTCTCTCTGCAGTGTAACTGTTGTCTAGTGTTCATGCCCTAAATATTCTTAAACGCCATTTTCATGTAAGTCTTCTTCAAACGACACTTACTTCTCCAGTGAAAGTCTTGTTGAACATAGGCACGACCGCACGAATCTCCATGATATACGCGTAAGTGTGAGTGTGGATTTTGTATTGATGCTATAATCACCACACTGGGATTTGTTTAAAGTCAACTTCAGGAGAGAAGGTGAAACAAGAAACGCAAGATTCTTCACGTTTGCACTATTTAAGAAAATACCAATGCATTTGTGAACTTTATATGCATGAGTTTGTTATTGAGCAAGTTTGCACATTTTAAGAAAATAGAACCTAGTTTGGGTAGGGAAAAATAAGGTTGCTCATTTGGAACTAGATGAAGTGGAAATGTTTTTGGGGTTTCTTAGAAATCATATGAGAGGAGGTGGTATAAGCAGGTCAGATAGATTTATACTACATATAAAAATTAATTAAAAAAACCTGTAAACAACCGTTTGCTCTAACTGCAACGACCGTTGTAATTGTGAGAAAGCTGACGTCAGCCCTTGCCTTAACGACTGTCTGACCCTTGTAGGAAACGGCAATCTGACACATGTCAGTAGATGACTTCAGCCCTATCTATCCAAATGACCGTTATAAGTGTCTTCAAACAGTTGTTTGAAAATGGTGTGAGATTAGATTGTCAGTGGCGTGGGAATAACGCACCCCTTAAATATTGAACTTTATAATTATTGAAAAACCATCTTCTAAATTCTAATTTTTATTTATTTATTTAGTGAATTTATCCGTTAAGTATTAAGCTATATACAGCGAATGCACACGAGTCTGAACTTGGAGGAACAACCTGAACACGAATTATTTTAGACGGGTATTCGAGTATACGCTTAATTTAAAAAGTTTAATGGATTTGGTGCCACACCCTGGTTTTCCTATGCATGACTTTAGTTGAATTTACAAAATTATCACTTAGAACATATATTATACTAACACACAGCAGAAGAATATACATTAGATTAAAAGAAATTCTTTCATCTTTTTCAAAACTTTTCTAAACATAATAGAGTTAAACTATAACAAATGCCATAAATGTTCTCTTCATAATAGCATGCGATGCCCTCTAACCTTTTTTCACCTTTCATTTGCTACTAGAGGTCACATTATCTTCTGAAATACATGCTAAAACAGGGCAGGTTACAATGGTTATTCATTAAAAACTAGAGGAGAGTGAACAAGTTTCTTAAAATTATGACCTCTATTAGCAAATGAAAGGTGAAAGAAACTTTAACCGGTCAAAACCCTTTGCAGAAAATTAGATGGTGAATAGGTTTCTTAAATATTTCTTTGTTATCTTCTTGACAATGGAAGAACAACCGACTTTATAAAATTTGCAACAAATAAATAGTTAAGAGACGAGAAGACAAAACTCGATTTGCAGAGGTTTAAGTGGATGTTAACTATTCCACTCTACGTCCTCTCTTTAATTCTTCAATCAAGAGTTGTTCTACTATAAACGTCTCTCTAATGACGGTAGAGATCAACCGTTGTACAACATCTCACTAATGGTAGTGATCACCTTCCAATAACGTCCCACTAATGGTAGTGATTTCCTTACAACAATGTCTCACTAATATGTGTAAGGTGTAAAGCCCTTCTCTTGCTCTTGAGTTTGACCTTCTTCAAAATGTGTAAGAAATGAAAGAGGTCAATTGAAAAATGTTTCTAAAGTTTTAGTAATGCAAGAGGTAAGTAGATATGTGGTATGAGTGTTGAATTTAAAGGCAAATTGGACAACTCATTTTTGTGCCTGACGGTCGACCCATGGTCGACCTCACATTGACCGTGGGATGTGTAGTGAACTTTTTTAGAAAATTTCTAGTAGTTTGGTTTTGTTCAAACCTACCTTCTTCCGTCATTTCATTAGATCATGTGGTATACCCAAGTGATGGGGGTGTCATGTGATAATAAAGTGTACGTCACGTCACACCCTTCATTATCACACCATCCATCACTTGGCAAGGGAAATACCCAAGTGATTGGGTGGTGTGACAATTAAATGTTTTTTTTAATTTTCATTTAAATAAAATAAAACATAATAAAATTAAACCTAAATAATATTTCATTAATAATTAAAAGAAAAATTACATTACTAAAAAAATAAAACATTACTAAAAAAAATTACCTAATGATTTGAATTTTCGTAACATACTTAATCAAGTCCGCCTTTAGTGTGTTATAAATTTCTCGATTGAGTATTTCTTGTCGGTTTACTCGCTTTTGATTTTCATCAATTTCTTCGTGCGTAGGCTCCTCCTCATTTGGGTTGTATTGACAAATTGTCACTCATTGATCATCTAAAGTCATATTATGCAAAATCACAAGCATACATAATGTTTCGAATGTTGATTTGAGACCAAGATCGAGCCGGCCGTTCAATTATATGCCACTTATTCTTCAAGAGACCGAACGCTCGTTCGATATCTTTTTTTGCCGCCTCATGAGCCTTTTTATAATTATTACGTTTAATACATTCTGAACACGTAAGTGACTTGACAATTGTAGCATATTCCGAATATATTTCATTGGCTAGATAATACCCACGCTTATAATGCGATCCTCTAAGTTCAAAAGATGAGTCGGGTGCAGTTCCGTTGATCATATTGTCGAATATAGGCGATTGATTAAGAACATTAATGTCCTTGTTCGCACCGGAAACGCCAAAGAATGCATGCGAAAACCATAGATCATTTGAAGCCACAACTTCAAGCATAATACTTGGACGAGGATGATCCCCGCGTGCAAACTGACCTCGCCACGCATTGGGGCAATTTTTCCAATCCCAATGCGTGCAATCGATGTTACCGAGCATCCCGACAAATCCGTGTTTAGCTTCATGAAAAGCATATAATTGTTGAATGTCGCTAGCCGGCGGTTTACGTAAATATCTCTTACCATACAATAGAATTATAGCTTTACAAAACTTGTAAATACATGACCTGATCGTTCTTTCTGACATCTTCAAGTAATCGTCAAACGAATCACTAGCGATGCCATACGCTATTTGACGAATCGCTGCCGTACACTTTTGAATGGAGGTAAAACCAACCCAACCTCTTGCGTCAACCCGTTGACGGAACCAAGGCACATCTCTCTCGAGATCATTATTAATTCTTAAAAATAATTTCCTACTCATTCGAAACCGGGTATTAAATTGCTCCTCCCCGTACAGACACCCTTCGTCAAAGTAATCTTTGAGTAAAAGTACGTTAGCAGCCGCACGGTCACGGTTGAGACGTGCACTTCGTTTAATGGTCTTGAGGACGATTCCGCCTCTTGCCACCACATAACCACCGCCGATGCGAAAACGTCGAACGTCATTTTCCGGGCTTCTTCGCTTAAAGAAGACATTTTATAAAGATTTTTGTAGTATAGAGAAGATAAGGTAAAATGTTAATGGTTTTGTGTTATATAAGAGATGATAATGAAAATTAATAAAAAAAAAACTTTTTATTTATTTATTAAATAACTAGTCGTTGATAACGGCTATATTGCATTCAAATGGTTCATTTCTCCCATGAAAAAAATCACGCCACCCTCTTCACGCTGTGATTTGCTTGCACACGTAGGATCACGGGTGGGATGATCCTAGTATAACCGATGCTCTTATAAAGGTACTGATTTTATGCTTTAAGATCATCTGGTATACCCGATTGAAACACGACGTGGTTCTATGTGGCCTAAGTAATCACGGCGTGATTAAAAACAAACATCGCCCCCTCTTTCTTTTTTTCAGGGCGTGATCATCAGCCGTGCTTTTTTTCACGCGAGAAATGGATTGAATTGTGTTGAATTGTACCGTTGAACGGTAATTTTTTTGACCGTTGGAAAATAATAATTTTTAAATAGTTAGTAATATTTATTTTTACTCACTATAAATACCTAATTTTACTCCATAATCTTTACACTCATTTCTAATCTTCTACTCTTCTATTCTACTTAATTCTTTCTATTTTCCCAACCCATAACAAAAAATGGGTAACGATCCGAACCCAAACTTTTGGGCTCAATACGCGACTCGTGATAGCGCGTTCATGGCCAACCAATTGAACCCAAACTTTCCACCCAACCCGAACTTTCAACCCAACCCGAACTTTCAACTAAACCCGAACTTTCAACCAAACCCGAACTTCCAACCTAACCCTAACTTTCAACCAAACCCGAACTTTCAAATGTTTAACTACCAATCCCCAATGTTCTAACCGAGTACACCACTTGACTTTGTACCGCAAACTCAAGAAATGCCACAAGAAATCGTGGGCGATACTCAAACTGTCTCAAAAAAAAAAGGAAAAACGAAGGTGTCGCAAGAGACATCAAGTAAACCGAATACCAAAAAGAAGTGGGGTAAAGACGAACCACTAGAGTTGGTTAAGACATTTATAGACGTCTCGGAGGATCCAATAATCGGTAAAAAATAATTATTTTTTTTAATTTTTTTAATTTTAATTATTTTTATTTGTGTTTATTAATTTTAATTATATTTTTTTGTAGGCAACGCCCAAAACAAAAGTGCGTTATGGTCTCGCGTTTGTGAAAATTTTGAAGCTTTAATGGGCGTACCGCCCGGTCACCGAACTTTAGATCAATTGAGTTCAAAATGGACTCATATAAACGGGAAGGTCGTAAAGTTCAACGGGATCTACCAAGAATGTTTGCGGGACTGAAGAAGCGGTGAGAGCGAAACCGATATTTTGGGGAGAGCAACCGCCTGATTTCAAGACGACTTTGGTGGCGACGCACCAATAATGTTTTGGGACCTTTTGAGGAAATCGCCAAAGTGGCAAACACTTTACGTTGCCCCCACCTGAACCGGCTCGTCCAAAAAACGAACATCAATTGACATCGACGCTAGTCCGGGTACATCCGATGGTAGATCTTTCTATGATCTCAACGTAGATGCACCGGAAGACGTGGAAGAAATACCCGCCCGATAGGGAAGAAAAAAGCAAAATACCAAGCAACAGGCTCGGGTTCGGTTCCAAGTCACGATGAAATCGGTGAGAGAATGGTCGAACAAATGACAAGATTTAACAATGCCCAACAAGAGAGGATGGATTGGAAACGAACAAAACATGAGATCGAAATTCTTGGCATGGATCTTGATTCACTCTTCGCCACGCAACGATTTTTGATAAAAAAAAAAAAACAAAAGAAGATCAACGACGTCATGGTATCCCGTAGTTTTTTAGTTATGTATTTTTTTTTAATTTTATTATTGTTTTTTTTGGTTGTTTGAATTAATGTATTTTTAGTTATTTTAATTAATGTATTTTTTTTATTAATGAAATATTATGTTTTATATTAATTAAATGAAAATTAAAAAATAAACATTTAGGTAGCGTTTGGTATGAATGAATGGCTGGCGGAATGAAATGGGTCATTGCGATGGAATGAAAAAAACATGTTTGGTAGTCACATAGGAATGGAATGAACCATTCACTTTTAATAATTTTCATTCTTTAGGGTATGGGTGTTTTTTTTCATTCCTTCAAGGAATGGAATGATTTTGTTTAATTAATGACCTGAACCATGGTCCGACCCATGAACTGACCCATGACCCGACCCGTAACCCGAATCATGCCCCGACACATGAACCAACCCATAACCCGACCCATGACCCGACACATGAATCGACCCATGACTCAACACATGACCCGACCTATGCCCTCACCCATGACCCGACCAATGACCCGAACCATAGCCCGACACATGAACCGACCCATGACCTGACACATGAATCGACCCATGACCAGTCCCATGACCCGACCTATGCCCTAACCCATGACCGAACCTTGACCCGTCCCATGAATCGACCCATGTGTAACATCCCAAACTCATAAAATAAGTTGGGACACGTGTCGGCTAAGAAACGCGACGCTAGAACGTAACCGGATGCGAAAACGGAAAGGCGGTTCGACCGGAAATAGAGCAAAACTTTCCATGAGCATATCCCGGGCTAAAAATGAGTTACGGAAGCCATAATATATGAAAATGGGGTAACTCGGCGAGGATAATCTGAAACTGGAGTCATAACGGACCGTCACCATGTGTAACGGTCCGTCACGGAGGCCAAAATCCATAACGGACCGTCACCGACCGTGACGGTCCGTTACGCCGTAAAATCGCGAAAACGCTCTGTTTTAAGCCACGTATCACTGAGTCATCGCACCTAAGGCCATGCCAGACCGTCATGATCCGTGTCGGTCCATTACGTGGTCAGAAAGCCCTTGGAGGCCAAGAAAACAGTAACGGACCGTCACCGGCGGTAACGGTCCGTTACGGGGTCATATTTTTGCCTATAAATTGATGTTTGAGGCCATTCACTTGCAACAACAACCACACAAACACCATATTACACACACATACGTTATGGGAAGAATTAGATGAGCCGGTGCGGTGCGTTAAAGTACGAGTGCGGTACCCTACGAGTACGGAGAAGCGTTTAAGCGAGGAACGAGTGTAGGAAACGACCCGAAGTTATTGTAAGTACACTGGACCCGTACCCTAGGCACTATTATGTGAATTATGTGATTAAATGTTATGTGTTATGTGCTATAAATATAACGAGGGTACAGGGAAATGACGGATTAGTCTAAACACTAAACGGGAATAATGGAGTAGTCACGACGTATCCAAGGGGTGGTGGATAGGCCGCTGGTACTTCCTACATATAAATCTCTTTGATACTTCGTGGCGAAACCATTATGAATGTTTAGGGGTATAGACTAAAAGACAGTAATGAAATTATAGTAAACGTACTGGAGAACTTCCAACTGGTATGTAGTTATCTGACAAACAGAATGTTCTGTCTATGGAAAGAGTGGTGTATAAATCTCTCCTAGACCCGTCACACTTTCCTGGGAACATCTCTGTTGGAGGTACTGCTCTGGAAGGATAATCACCCAGTTTACAATATATGATGAATATGAATATGTGATGAATACATGAACATGTGATGCATGATGAATACGTGAATGCACGATGATATGTGCAAAATATGAACGAGTATGATGGAACGAGCCTAAACCATAAAATTGAATAATGGAGTACTCACGAAATGTTAAAGGGGTGGTGGATAAGCCGCTGGTACTTCCTATATATAACCCATTTTAATGCATCGTGGAAAAACCGTTACGAAATTTTAAGGTTAGGACTGGTTGGAAAATAAATCAAGCATATACGTGAAATAAAAACAAATGCTTGATACACTTGGAAGGCTGTAAGTTTAAGATACTCAAGGTCTCAAGTAAAATGAGATACCCGACCTGTAAGGTGGATCTCAATAAATAATAAAGAAGACAACTAAAAAGATTCCAAGCCTACGGGGCTGAGGAAAAGAAAAAGGAAACTCCAGGCTTACGGGGCTGAAGGAGGAAAATATTCCAAGCCTACGGAGCTGAGAAATGAATAAGTTTTCGTGACAAATGCAAGGGGTCTATACTGACGAGTATAAGAACCTTGCCAATACTCGGACCGGAGGTACAGCCTAAGATAGTTGTGAGGGGGTTAGCACACCCATAAAATATACAAATACCGTGATCGGAGGTACGTCCGAAGATGGTCACGGGGGAACCAAGAGCCCGAGAAAACATGAACAATAATAAGAACCTAAAGGGTTCATAATGAATTGAAAAGATGCAGTGTACTTACTTAGCGAAAGCTAATTCAAAAACGTTTTCTAAACACTGCAGGAAAGAAGCACGTGGAATGAGGCTTCCTGAGGACGGAGCATTCGGAGTTAGAGATCCCTATGTAATATGATGTAATTACATTGTCTTTTGTAAAACAATGATATTATAAATGAAAAAGTTATCTTAGCCATTTAATGGCAAGGTTTTTGTCAAACTAGGACCATTTTCTGCAATATAATAGTCTGATAAAATAAGAATTAATTAGGGTGTTTCAAGTTGGTATTAGAGCACGGTTTGAGGGATTTAAGTATCAAAAGAGGATACTTAAACTCAAACCATAAGTGCTCATGATATAAATAGGGATTCAATTCGAGGCCGTCCAAGGAAGCAGGTATGTTTAAATTCCAGTGGTAAAACAGAAATGTATGAATATACGTGGGCAGAAATTTGTATGAGATAAGTTCCATGTGATAGTTGGGAGTATCATGATAAGTAACATACACCGCCTTATGCCTGGCCAGTATAGGAGCTAATGTATAGGAGCATTATGATATCACAAACATCATATGATAACTTATTTTAGCAGATAGTAAGGCGGGAATGTGATTATGCATGATTAAAATGCATGAATGAATGTGCATATATGTAAAATGCATAGATGGGGCCTTATGTGAAAACCTAGAATATTTGAATAGGGTTAGAATAATACAAGGCCTATAGTATAAAACCCTAGACTATGATTAGGGTAAACAAACGAGAGATTAAAAGCGATGCCATGTTTCAGCAAACGATCGCTGAACATCCAAAAGTTGATACAAATTCAAAAGTTAATCCAAAAGTTGATACAAATTCAAAAGAAATCCAAAAGTTGATACAAATTCAACTCGTTGTACGTATAAGGATTTCATGACATGTAAACCTTTAGAGTTTAAGGGAGCTGTTAATCCCTTAGAAAGTTAGAGATGAATTGCCTCAATAGAAAGGGCATTCAATACAAGTCACTGTGAAAAGGAAGATGAGGTTACCTTCGCTACCAACCAATTAAAAGAGCAAGCTGACGATTGGTGGGGAGTAGTGAAGAGAGAGAAAGGCAGACACATAATTAAGGAAATGAGTTGGGAAGAGTTCAAGGATCTTTTCTTGAAGCATTATTGCCATCGAGCGGCAATTGAAAGAATTACCGAGGAGTTTCTTCAAATCCATCAAACAACGAAGACTATAGATGAAATCACAGGGATCTTCTTTGACAAGGCCAGGTTTTGTTCGGCTTTGTTAACAACTCAAGAGATGTGGATGACAAGATATCATCTCGTTCTGAAAACAGAGATTAGAGAGTTTATCCATCCGTCCAAGTGCGCGAACTTGGAGGAAATGATTGATTGGGCTCGGGAATGCGAGACGGAGCTCAAAAGGCAGACTGAAATAGATGGAAAGAGGAAAGGAGAAAGTTATCCTTCTCATTTGCCTCTTAAGAGGTTTAAGTTCAATAAATCGGGAGGCAGTTCCTCCCCAAAGAAAAGTATTCAAAATTGCAAGACTTGTGGAAGAATACACCCGGGAGAGTGCCGATTCAGGTCTACTACTTGTAACAAGTGTGGAAAGGCAGGACACACTGCATTGCAGTGTATGAGTGGCACCCGTTTGTGCTACAACTGTTATAAGCCAGGACATTTTAGCAGGGAGTGTCCTGAGCTGAAATCTCGAACAGAAAAGACTGGGGAAGGGTCTATAGTGGCAGAGAATGAAGTCAAGAGAATCGAAGCACCGAAGCCGAGGGGTAGGGCTTTTCAGATCACTAAAGAGGAAGCGAAAGATGTTCCTGACGTTGTATCAGGTACATTACTCTTGAATTCCCTACCTGCTTGTGTTTTATTCGATACAGGAGCTATTCGATCGTTTATTTCTTTAAAATATGTGAACTTTAGAAACTTCAATACAAGTCGATTGGCTAAGGCAATAAAAGTCGAAATCGCAAGTGATCGAAATTGCGACGTAACTGAAATATGCCGAGATTGCCAACTACTAATAGAATATGAAGAATATCATGTCGACTTAATTCCGATGCAAGAATTCGACGTGATCATTGGAATGGACTGGTTATCTTCACATGTTGCAACAATTATATGCAATCAGAAGATTGTATGATTCATGATGCCTACAGGAAAGGAAGTTAATGTCATTGGTGAACGACGGAACCAGATCACGATATGTACAATGGCCAAAATAAGTAGCTACGTGAGGTAAGGTCATCAAGCCTTCTTAGCCTACGTAGCTGATGTAAAGATGAAATGGAAAGAACTGGATCAAGTTCTAGTAGTAAAAGAATTCCCAGAAGTATTCCTAGACGATCTTCCAGGTGCTCCACCTGAGAGAGAGAGTGAGAGAGATCGAATTTAAAATCGATTTGATTCCTAAAGCTAAGCCGATAGCTAAGGCCCCATACCAGTTAGCACCAACAGAGATGAAGGAATTAATGTCACAACTGCAAGAGTTGTTAGACAAGTGATTTATACGTCCAAGTGTATCCCCTTGGGGTGCACCAATTTTGTTCGTGAAGAAGAAAGACTGTAGTATGAGGATGTGTATAGACTACCGTGAATTGAATAAGCTGACTATCAAGAATAGATATCCCTTACCTAGAAATGATGATCCTTTTGATCAATTACAAGGATCAAATTGGTTTTCAAAGATTGAATTAAGATCTGGTTATCATCGGGTCAAGGTACGAGAAGAAGATGTACCTAAGACAGCATTTAGAACTCGTTATGGACACTATGAATTTGAAGTGATGCCGTTTGGAGTGACGAATGCTCCGACAGTTTTTATGGACCTCATGAATAGAGTATGCCGGCCAATGTTAGACAAATTCGTTATTGTCTTCATTGATGACATCCTGATTTGTTCAAAGAATGAAGAAGAGCATGCACAACACCTTCGTGAAGTACTTAGTACTTTACTGAAGGAGAAATTGTACGCCAAATTCTCAAAATGTGCATTTTGGTTAAGAGAAGTTCAATTTCTAGGTCATGTTGAAAACGCAGAAGGTATCTCAGTAGACCCAGCAAAGGCAGAGGCTGTAAGGAAATGGTCTCCACCTAAGAATCCATCGGAAGTTAGAAGTTTCCGGGGATTAGCTGGCTATTATAGAAGGTTCATCCAGAACTTCTCTAAGATAGCCACCCCATTAACTAAGCTAACTCGAAAGAACTCGAAATACGAATGGAATGCGGCACAAGAAAAGGCATTCCAGATATTGAAAGAAAGATTGACACAAGCTTCAGTTCTTGCATTGCCAGAAGGAGTAGAAGACTTTGTGGTGTATTCTGATGCTTCCAAGTTTGGATTAGGATGTGTTCTGATGCAAAGAGGAAAGGTGATAGCCTATGCCTCTCGACAGCTAAAGACACATGAAGCCAACTATCCAACTCATGATCTGGAATTAGCTGCGGTGGTGTTCGCACTAAAGGTCTGGAGGCATTACTTGTACGGAACGAAGTGCACGATTTACACAGACCACAAAAGTCTTAAGTATTTCTTTGACCAGAAAGACTTAAACATGAGGCAACGACGATGGTTAGGACTGGTCAAGGATTATGATTGTGAGATCTTATATCATCCCGGAAAGGCTAACGTGGTAGTTGATGCTCTAAGCCGCAAGGAAGAGCATCATCCTATTCGGGTGAAAGCATATAAGTTAGTGATAACTCCTGATTTCATGAGCCAACTTCGAGACGCACAAATCAAAGCATTAAAAGATGAGAATATTAAGAAAGAAAGAATGGTTGGTCAGGAGAAATTTCTAGAAGAAAATGAATATAAAGTCAAGACTCGATTTGGTCGCATGTGGATGCCACGATCAGGTGAGTTTAGACATAAGATTCTTGATGAAGCTCATAAATCACGACATTCTATTCATCCGGGTACTACAAAAATGTACCAAGATCTGCGCAGAGATTATTGGTGGCCCGAAATGAAATTTGATATCATGAAATATGTAGCAAAATGCTTGACTTGTTTACAAGTTAAAACAGAACATCAGAAATCGTATAGGAGATTACAACCATTAGAAATCCCAGAATGGAAGTGGGAAAATCTCACTATGGACTTCATAACCAAGCTACCAAAGACAGCTAGGGGTTATGATACCATTTGGGTGGTTGTAGATCGGTTAACTAAGAGTGCTCATTTCTTAGCAATACGTGAGACATACTCTTCAGAAAATTTAGCTGATTTATTCATCAAAGAGATTGTTTCAAGACATGGAGTGCCAGTCTCGATTGTTTCTGATCGAGATACTCGTTTCACTTCACGTTTTTGGAAAAAGTTCCATGAAGAGATTGGAACTAGGTTATTGATCAGCACAACATATCATCCTTAAACTGACTGTCAAAGTGAGAGGACAATACAAACCCTCGAAGATATGCTACGTGCTTGTATAATTGATTTCGGTGGAAGCTGGAATAATCATTTGCCATTAGCAGAATTCTCATACAATAACAGCTACCATTCCAGTATTGGTATGCCCCCATATGAGATGCTATATGGTAGAAGATGTAGAACTACTGTGTGCTGGGGAGAAATTGGTCAGAAAGAATTGGACAGCAAAGAAATAATTCAAGCCACGTCAGAAAAGCTTGATTTAATCAAAGCACGTTTGAAAGCTGCACAGGATAGACATAAGTCATACGCAGATAAGAGACGTAGACCAATAGAATTCCAAGAAGGAGATTACGTCTTGTTGAAAGTATCTCCTTGGAAAGGTCTAATCCGATTCAAGAAACGTGGAAAGTTAAGTCCATGATTCATTGGTCCTTTTAGAATCCTCAAACGAGTTGGAAAAGTAGCCTATCAATTAGAGCTACCTGAAGAATTGAATAAGATACACAACACGTTTCATGTATCTTATTTAAGGAAATGTTTAGCTGATGAAGCAGCACATGTTCCTTTAGAAGAAATAGAAGTTGATGATAAACTAACATATGTTGAAAAACCTATCAAGATTCTAGATACAAAAGAAAAAGCAATTACGTCACAAAATGATCAAGCAAGTGTTAGTTCAATGGAAACACAGAAAAGGGTCGGATATGACCTAGGAAAGCGAGGAAGAAATGAGGAAAACTTATCCTCAACTATTTTAAGGACTAACAGGTTTCGTAATTTAAGGGGGGTAGATTTGTAACATCCCAAACTCATAAAATAAGTTGGGACACGTGTCGGCTAAGAAACTCAACGCTAGAACGTAACCGGACGCGAAAACGGAAAGGCGGTTCTACCGGAAATAGCCCAAAACTTTCCATGAGCATATCCCGGGCTAGAAAATGAGTTACGGAAGCCATAATATATGAAAATGGGGTAGCTCGGCGAGGAGAATCTGAAACTGGAGTCATAACGGATCGTCACCATGTGTAACGGTCCGTCACGGAGGCCAAAATCCATAACGGACGGTCACCGGCCGTGACGGTCCGTCACGCCGCAAAATCACGAAAACGCTCCATTTTAAGCCACGTATCACTGAGTCATCGCACCTTAAGGCCATGACGTACCGTCATGAGCCGTGACGTGTCACACCCCGACCGATGGCGGAATCATCGGGGCGGGACATGTTGACTGTTCATAAGCACAATGTTGACTAAATTGAATTATATTAATTATCAAATTTCATTGCAACATTCATGACAAAACAATCCAAGAAAAACAACATAATTGAAATACATAAGTTCTTTATTTAATTTAACTAAGTCCAAGCCTATGTGTAGCATATCTTGATCAAACTCACACATTAGTACCTGAAACATGAATAAAATAAAGTCAACTAAAAAGTTGGTGAGTATAACACAGGTTTGTATATAGATAGCATATAGTTTGTAAAACAAATCCTTACATAACATGATAAATAAGGCATTTATGGGGAGCAGCTATTGTGTAACCAAGTACAATCAAACCTTTGTAACTAGCATGTAAAATTGTGTTGTCGGTATCAATCACCCTACCTGGGTGGGTTTGTCAGACTCAATAGATCTATCATTGAAAACCGTCGGCTTGAATAGTTAATGATTGCACATAAGTGTTCACAAAAGTTAGCACACATAGCACTCGGGCATAAAGCTCAAATTGCACACATGAATGTAAATAGGATTTGTACTTGTGTTGTTTGTGTAAATGTAAACAGTAGTTTGAGTAGTGTTCATGTTTCACCCCAAAAAAAATGTAAAAGAGTAAAAGGGGCTATGTATACTCACTTGATTCGAAGGCGTAGTTTACACAAAATACTAGATAGAAATATGGATCCTTGAACTGCACAAGTTAACCTAAAGTGTAAAGTATATTGTATTAATAGTGTGCACAAAAGTTTAAGTCTAAAGTTGCATTTGGACTTGTGTAAAAAGTCATTGGTTTGTACTTGAAAGTATTGAATAAAATATAAAGTTTTGAAAACGAATATTTTTGGAACATTTTGATTAAGGTTTGAAATTGATTAACTAAATAAGTAATTTAGATAATTATTGTTTATGAAAATAATGTAAGTTTTTAATGTAATTAAGTATAAATAAATAATTGTTTATGTTTAAATATAAATTAAATAAATAACCGTTTCTTTATTTATTTATTTATAAAATATGTAACTTAACCATTAAAATATTCTTTTAACTGTGAGGTTTAACAATAAGTGTAAATTTAATTTTTATAAACTTTAAATAACAAATTCTATTTATTCCCAGATTAATTATTTGGTCTTTTTAAATAGAGTCAAATATATTTTTATACACATCAATTATTTTATTTTGAAAATTAATCTGAGATATTCATTGTTTGTAAAATATATAGAAATTATAATTCTGCCAAGAAATTCTAACTCACACACGACCGTGCCTGGGAATGGACACGATCGTGCTCTAACCATGGGCGCGACCGTGCTAGTCAGGGCGCGACCGTGTTGATCAAACAGAGGGCATAACTAACCAAATCATTAGGCACGACCAAGTCTGAGTGTGTGAGGCACGACCGGGTTGGGATTGGCACGACCGTGTCTCATGAAGCACGACCGCGCTAGATGATTAGCGCGACCGTGTCCGTTCCAAATCAGGAACGAATTTTCTAATACCTATATTGTTATTGCTGGAACTGATAGGGCTTTCATCCACAAGGTTATTACGAGTCTTTTTGTATAGGTTAATTGTATTTAAAATATGTTCAGAACCGGATTCGATTAAACTATTTTGAGCAAAACATAGATTCGGTTTCGGGATGATTTCTATATTGTAAGCCCAAATTAATATGGGGCTTTTGATCTATGAACTGAAACGAGTGAGAGAAAGGTTTCAATTACCCGAAGGACTAGCGAATTGATAGAGAACGGTAGGGCGGAGTTCCGGCGTCGGCGAGCTTGGCTTCCGGCGTCTTCTGCTAAGATTCCGGTTGCTTCAAATGGGTCAGTAGCTTCTGGGAGGATCGTGTAGTGTTTGGTTGGGGGAAATTCACTCCAGGGTAGGAGGATCAATGTTCAAATGAGAGGATTTTGATTTTCTTGAGACGAATCGGGTTTCTGATGTTAATGGTTACAATTGATAGTATTATTTTCTTTGTTAATGAAAGTGAAACGTATATCGGTTACGAAACTCAACGATCTCGCGTTTAAAACTGCACTTACGTTTCAACTGGTACTAGGCGCGACCGTGCCCAAGCGAGGCGCGACCGTGCCTATTAGGGTTTCTTGATACTTTTCAACATCAGACCTTGTAACTTTAGTCTTTGACATATTTGTATAAATAGATACTTATGTAGCGTTTAGTAGGTTATAACCGAGTAAAATTTGCGGATTTGCATTGAAATATAGTATTTAATTGATGGTACGAATAGAATAAAACAGTGCACTAGAATTGGGTTTGAAATGCATTACATTGAATTGAAATACGGATACTAAAAATCAGAAATGTTACATGACGGTCCGTTACATGTTCAGAAAGCCCTTGGAAGCCAAGAAAACGGTAACGGTCCGTTACGAGGTCAGATTTTTGCCTATAAATTGATGTTTGAGGCCATTCACTTGCAACAACGACCACACAAACACCATATTGCACACACATACGATCTGGGAAGATTTAGAGGAGCCGGTGTGATGCGTTAAAGTACGAGTACGGTTCGAGTTCGGAGAAGCGTTTAAGTGAGGAACGAGTGTAGGAAACAACCCGAAGTTATTGTAAGTACACTGGACCCGTACCCTTAGCACTATTTTGTGATTAAATGTTATGCGTTATAAATATAACGAGGGTACGGGGTAATGACAGATTAGTCTAAACACTAAACGAGAATAATGGAGTAGTCACGACGTATCTAAGAGGTGGTGGATACGCCGCTGATACTTCCTATATATAAATCTATATGATACTTAATGGCGAACCATTATGAATGTTTAGGGGTATACACTAAAAGACAGTAATGAAATTATATTAAACATACGGTAGAACTTCCAACCGGTATGTAGTTATCTGACAAACAGAATGTTCTGTCTAAGAAAAGAGTGGTGTATAAATCTCTTCTAGACATGTCACTCTTTCCTGGGAACATCTCTGTTGGAGGTACTGCCCTGGAAGGATAATCACTCCAGTTTACAATATATGACGAATATGAATATATGATGAATACATGAACATGTGATGCATGATGAATACGTGAATGCATGATGATACGTGCAAAATATGAACGACTATGATGGAACGAGTCTAAACCCTAAAATGGAATAACGAAGTACTCACGAAATGTTAAAGGGGTGGTGGATACGCCGCTGGTACTTCTTATATATAAACCCTTTTAATGCATCGTGGAGAAACCGTTACGAAGTTTTAAGGTAAGGACTTGTTGGGAAATAAATCAAGCATATACGTGAAATAAAAGCAAATGCTTGATACACTTGGAAGGCTGTGAGTCTAAGATACTCAAGGTCCCAAATAAAATGAGATACCCGGCCTGTAAGGTGGATCTCAATAAATAATAAAGAAAAAACTGAAAAGATTCCAAGCCTACGGGGATGAGGAAAAGAAAAAGGAAACTCCAGGCCTACAGGGCTGAATGAGGAAAAGATTCTAAGCCTACGGGGGCTGAGAAATGAATAAGTCTTCGTGACAAATGCAAGGGGTCTATACTGATGAGTATAAGAACCTTGCCAATACTCGGACCGGAGGTACGACCTAAAATGGTTACGAGGGGGTTAGCACACCCATAAAATATACAAATACCGTGATCGGAGGTACGTCCGATGATGGTCACGGGGGCACCGAGAGCCCGAGAAAACATGAACAATAATAAGAACCTAAAGGGTTCATAATGAATTGAAAAGATGCAGTGTACTTACTTAGCGAAAGCTAATTTAAAAACGTTTTCTAAACACTGCAGGAAAGAAGCACGTGGAATGAGGCTTCATGAGGACGGAGCAGTCAGAGTTAGAGATCCCTATGTAATATGATGTAATTACATTGTCTTTTGTAAAACAATGATATTATAAATGAAAAAGTTTTCTTAGGCATTTAATGGCAAGGTTTTTGTCAAACTGGGACCATTTTCCACAATATAATACTCTGATAAAATAAGAACTAAGTAGGGTGTTTCACCATGCCCTAACCCATGACCCGACCCATGAACTGAACCATGACCCAACACAACTGACCAATGACCCGTCCTATGACCCAAACCATGAACCGACCAATGACTCGTCCCATGAACCGACTCATGCTCTGACCCATGACCCGATACACAACCCGACCCATGACCGACTCATGCCTCGACCCATGACCCGGGTATTTTCTTGGAGTATTTTTGTCATTTTTAATGAATTGTATTACATTCATTCGTATTTTTCTGTCTAGAAAACAACATGAAATAATGATTCATTTCATTCTCATAGGTTAACCAAACACGACAATAGAATGGTAATGGTCTATTTCATTCCATTGTCCATTCCATTCATTCGTCCATTTCATTCTCTCGTCCATTGCATTACCTCATATCAAACATACCCTTAATTATCACACCACCATAATCACTTGGGTATACCCTTTGCCAAGTGATGGATTATGTGATAATGAAGTTAGTGACGTGACGCCAAGTGATGGATGATGTGATAATGAAGTTAGTGACGTGACGTCACGTGGCGTGCACTTTATTATCACACTACACAACAATCACATGAGTATACCCCTTACTATAAGGAAAGTCCCTTTTTGATTTTTCCAATGTTGTAAAGATTTTCACAAGAAAGGAAAGATTACATTTTGTAATTTCTAAAGTGGGTTTCATGCTTTCCTTAAATAAGGGTTGCTTTATCCATTTTAGTCTTAACTCATATTTTCTAGGTGGGCTGAAGTCGGAAGACTTTTTCATATAGAAGATTTCACTAATTCAAATTTATATAAATCAACTCTGTAACATATTTTGGAAGTTTTATAAACTTTCATAGGTTTTATAAAAACCCCTAAGGAAATAATATTTGTTTTAAAAAAATTATATTTTTATACGCGTAATTTTATAAAACACTTTTAATCCATCTTATTTATTCACCACATATCACATGTCTTTGTGTCTTCGTGTAAGTTGGAAATAACTTGAGTATTTGTAAGCCGTTTTATGTAGCGTATGTTAAATAATTATTACCAAATATTATCACATATTAATTATTTTTATTTTTATTATCATCAAAAGAGAATTTGCAACTAGTAATCGACTTTGTATTAACACCATTCTTTAAACATGTAACAGCTCAAGCAAACAGTACTTGCTCGCCTAGGCAAAACGTATATTGGTAGAGAAGGTATCCATCGCATTATAAGGAAGACTTTGTTTTCCCCCTCAACCGATGTGGGACTTACATTTCCACCCCCCTTAGGGAGCCCAACGTCCTCGTTGGCGCATCGGCCCAATCCCTAGCTCTGATACCATTTTATAGGAGACGGGGGGGGGGGGGTATAGGGATTAGATAGGTGGGGGAGGGGATTATGTACATACCATATACTGGACCATTGACTGTCATGGGTCCAGGTCTTTCTAATTCCTTTGTTTTTATAGTTGACTCCCTATTTCCATGATGTTTAGTCCCGGGTACGGGTTTTGACGTCTTGTTACTTTGTCTCATTTTACTCAGGTGGCGTTATCTAGTGTCCAATGAGACTACTTTACGTGTACCTTTTAACTCTATGTTTCCTACTATTTTCTCCAATTGTTAAATGAGTAAGAGTTTGGGCCGTCTCCTACCTGAGCCGCAGCAGGCCTTTAGCCGCGGTTGGGCCTTGCTTCGTCTTTAAGACGTGTTGCTTCTATGTGGGCTTGTGACACGAAATTATATTGATGATTCTGGGACTCGCACTTCGAACCGGAGATGGGGCTTGGGCATAGCTTGAGCTGCGGCTGGTGTTATAAGTTAGAATTAGAGTTCGGAGGGTGGGGCTTGGGCATAGCCTGAGCCGCGGCTGGGCTTATGCCGCAGCCATGCGGTGGGTGGGGCTGGGGTGTAGGCCTCGTGATTGGATCTTGTTATCCCTTTATGAGAGATTGCTTAATACCCTTCGGAGTAGCTTATTGCCGAGACTCGTTCTAATGCCGTGTCAGGCGAGCCGCGGCTCGGGTATGGTTGGGTCCGAGTGTTAGTTTATTTCGGGGTTTATCCGCTTAAACCCCTTCAGGAGACGAGTTGGTTGTCCCTAGCCGGAGAAAGAGGTTTCGCCGGAGGGGGAAATCGGCAGTACGAGGGGAAGGGAGGGATGGGGTAGGTTGACGGTGGTGGTCAGTTGATTTAGAAGTGGTGGTTGTTGGTGGCGATCAGGGCTAAGGTGGTGATTGGAGCTGGGGCTATTTACCTGCTCGAAGGCGGCGACGGTCGTGAAGGATACGAAAAAGATTTGAGTGATTTTATTTGTTTTTTTTAATATATTTGTTTATTATTAATTTGTTTTTTATTTTTAGAGTAATGAAGGGTATTCTGGACTTTTTACATCCACTTAACTGAAAAAGTTAACCCTCATCTACTCTAAGGACCGTCGGTGAAACAAAATGAAAGTTTTTTGGGACCAAATCCATAATTTCTCAAAGTTAGGGACCATATCCGTAATTTGGCCAAAACACAAGGACCATCCGTGTAATTAACTCTTACTATTTAATATAATTTGACTTTTATCTATTTGATTGAAAATAAAAGTTACATAATTAGATTTCAAAGTTTTCTTATAATAAGAGATAATTTATAATAAATGTGTTTTATTACTATAATTAGTATTTTTTTTAAATATATTATTATTAAAAGATAGAGGTGTATTTAATAAGAACTAGAGACGGGAAAATAATAATTATAATTAATATAGAGGCGACACGTGACATGAAAAAACCTTTATTTATTATATAGTGTATATATAAATATAGATTAGTCATTAAAAATGTTAAAAAACTAGAATCATGCCCGCGCGTTGCGGCGCGTTAAACATTATAAGATATTAATGTCCTTGAAAGATTATAAAACTAAGTTATAGAAAAATGAAACCGTTAAAAAAATTATTGTTTACAAAATAAATAAACGTACTCGGAGCTTTATATAAAAAAGCAAAACCTTTACGAAACGCACGCACGGCAGCGAAATAGCCAGTAATATTTCAAAAATCTTTTTAAAAAAACGAAACCACAACAAAGCCGTTAAAAAATTGGAACAAAATTTAAAAAAGAAACAAAAAGTCATTAAAACGTAAAACAAAAACTTAAATTTAGAAAAAAAAATCTAAAAATGGGAGGAGGGGGTGAAGACTGGGGGAGGAAGAAACCAACCGGTAAGAGGGAGGGGTTGCGCGGGTTAGAATCCGTGTTACCTCTGTGTATGTGAAGGCACCAACCACCAAGTCAATACTTTTTGTTAATCTGACTTTTCCGAGCATATATATGTCCTTTTCCAAACATATATATATATATATATATATATATATATATATAAAAAGAGAAAGTGGACGCTGACGTCGGTACATGCAGAAATGAAAACAAATTAACGTTATCGTAAAAATAAGCATTAAGAAACACGAAAACGTATTTAAACAAAATAAAGATTTGGATAAGTAAAATGTTACGAAGTTGTAAAAAGGAACTTTTGAAAACACGAAAGTGTATTAAAAAAAAAGTTAAAATATAATATATTTGACCTAACTCTGTTTTCAATAACGTTTATGTCAAAACATAGACTACTTGATCTGAATAAACAAAAATAAAAATAAGCATGCGACAACGATATATTCGAAGGGTAAAAAACACAATATTATACACATTTGATTATTTTAATATTTGTTAATCAGTATAATTAAATTCAGTGTGTTAATGATCAAATTTAAACATTACTAATAATTACTAAAAAGTAATATATTTGTTTTGAAATCTTAAACCAAACCTTTGTTGATTTAGAAAGGAAACACAGGTGCACATGTGGAGGCGTGGAGCTTTGTTCTCATGTGCACACGTGGACAAAATAAATTGAATATGCGTGGTAGAAAAAATGAAATGAAACCTAAATTGTTTTTGTGCTTTTGTCAAATTTAAGGGTCTTTGGTGAGAAGTAAAACAAAAAGACAAAAAAAAAAGATGTGCAAATACTTTTTGTACCTTATACATTAATGTTTAGCATTATGGTATTTGTAATTAATGTAATATCAAACAAGCACCCAAGATATTTTGACATGTGAAATTAGTAACGTCATGTGAGTTTCATCTCTATTATAATTATTAAAATGTTAAAAATGTTTATTAACTTGTGTTTTTTTGACAAAATTCTTTAAAGCCATCAGAACGTGATACGTGTCTTTGGGGCAAAGGATAAATCCGTACGCAACCTATATATATATATACTTACGCAAGCTATGTTATATAATTACACACGTTGATAAATAAGCAACATTTGTTTATAATTACGCAACCTATGTTTATAATTACCCAACCTATTTTATAATTAAACACGATGATAATTACGCATATTATACTCACAACACATCGATATTTAAAAAAAAACATTTTTATAATAAACGTATAGCAAGACTACACTCAAATTAAAGATAATAAAATGTTTGATTTCATGGTTCAGTTTTTTAGTAATATCGTATAAAAAGGTTATATGCGTTTAAAAAGTGAAAATTACCACAATATACACCGTCTAAATCGGCGCCGGCTAAACCTACAATAACAAAGGCTTTAGCCGGCAAAATACAAAGTCTTAGCCTGCAATTCGTCGGCTAAATGTCTATTTAGGTAACTTTGACCTGGTAAAAATCTATTTTGGTAATTATTCCGTTTAAAAAACAAGTGGTAATTTAAAAAAAAGTCAATAACATTAGACTATTCCAATTTTATCCCATCAGACTTCTTATAGAGGAGGTCTTGGGTTCGAATCCTGGCCACATCAAAAAAAGGGTCTGTGGCTAGGTCAGTGGGTTTACCCAGTTGGGGGTTCCTCCTATGGTGGGTTGTCCTGAATATTCTAAGTGTTGCCCCAAAAAAACTCAATTATCCTATAATATCTAGGTGTTCTGTTAAAAAAAATAGTTAAATAACTAAAGATACAAAAGATAATTATTATTTTATTCTTTCGGAAAGCGACAATGAAACATCAAACAAGCATAGCTAGACACATGTCTCAATTCATATGGCTTCCCTATTATTAAACGTCAAAATCGTACACTTTCGTCTTTGACAATATGTTCAATTTTCAAATAAGTGATAGATCTCGATTTAATTAAAAGTTAATTTTAAATTGATTTCTTTTAAAAAATAAGTTTTTTAGACGGTAAATTTCTTTACTCATGTGAGACTTGAACTCAAAATCTTCAAACTTAAGTGTTTTAAGAGGTTTTGCCTTTGCTATTGAACCAACAACCCTAGTGGTCCTAGAAAATAAGTATTTGTTGAATTCTTACAACAAAACCAATGTTTTAGAATCAAACCGGACAAAGAACCGGTAGCTCTAGAGGTCCGTTGGTTGGACCGATCGTACCGAATGACGTTAATATAAATACTAAACTATGTACATAGATGCAAAATATAAAAATATTATGCGTTTTGATATCAATTTGTAATTTTAATAACATATGAATACTTAAATAAATAGAATATGTAACTTGAAATACTAAATTAATAAAAATAAATGAGATTTTGAGAGAAGAAAAATAAAAAAAATTGGAAATCCGGTCGGACCCGCTGGTCCGGTTCACCCAATTCACCGGTCTAGTCGGTAACCGCCGGTTCATACCAAAACGGTTCAAATAGTCATAAATAGACTGTTTCTATGACTGGTTCTCGGTCCGGTTCTGAAAACACTGAACAAAACAATCAGGAAAATCATTGAAATGTACATTTTTATCAAGTTTTTTTTTTCCAAAATGTATATTTATTTATAGCCCATATCAAATAAAATATATTCAAAAGTTACCAATAAAAAAACATCATGTAAGCTAACCTGGATAAAAAAGCTAAATTTTAGCCAACACAGGAAAAAAAGAAAAAACACATTAGGTCTATAAAATCAACCAATCAAAACAAGTCACATGTACTTGCCGGCTAAAATCAAGCCGACATCTTCCCAACAACCTAAATTCCAGTTAGTTGGGAAAGACGTCGACTAGATTTTAGTAGAATTAGCTAATATGACGTTTTCTGATTGTTCTGATTATTTGCCGGCTAATTTTTAGCCGGTTGCAAAAGATGATGGATTGATGGCTAGATTTTATCTGGGTTAGCTTACGTGACGTTTTCTCATTGGTTGAATTTGTGGATCCCATGTGTTTTTTCTCTTTTTCTGTGACCGCTAAAATTTAGCTTTCTTAACCGGGTTAGATTACGTGATGTTTTCTGATTGGTTGCTTTTAAATATGTTTTATCCCAATATACATTTGTCAAAATGTTTATTCTCTTGCCGATTTAAGCAGCATTTATGATTTCCCATAATATTGATCTCATATAAAAACAAGATTTATAATAAAAAAGTAATCTTCCAGGCAAAACAGTAACATGAAGATTCAAAGAAAATAATACAGATCAAAATATCAAATTGACAAATACTCTGTCTCTTCTCTCTCCCACCAATTTCTTTGAACGTGGATTCCCGCACTCTATCAACAAATTCAAACAAGGTGATTCATTTTATGGAAATTTTTATTGGGGTTTGATTTATTCGTAATAGGTATCTGATGATTTTTGTTAATTTGTTTTGATTTTATCGGAATGTGTCAAAATAATAAAATCTGATGCATTTGTTTCTGGGTATGGCTGTTCTTGAACTCTGATCTCTAAGATGTGATTTGTTCTTCCCCAAATTATTGATTTGTTTAAATATTTTAAATCAGTGATGTGAATATTGACATTTTGTTCAATTGGGCGTGATTTGATTTGATTTAATTTGATTTATTTTTTATCTTTATGCTGATCTTTCACTAGGTTTTTGTATTTAGGATTGTTTGAATCTGATTACACACACAAAAGTGTGTGTTTGTATGATAACCATGGTGTTCTAATGCTGTTTAAGAAGCACCATAGCTTAATTTTGGGATTTTATTAATCTGATCTCATATGGTTGATGTTCAATTTTTGTTTGATCTAGTGGCTATTCACTACCATGATAAAAAGATCAAAAAATCAACTTGATGCACTAAATTTTTTATTTTTCAAATAGATTTTTTAGGGGTACTTTCGAGGAGGGTGTGACCGTGTGTGATACGTTTTCTTGTCTCTTTGCTCTTTTATCTGTTGTTACTATATTTTAGGCACCATTTTAGGGGAGCGGTAGTTTACTACTATCAGTATTAGGACTTGTTTGTATGGTTGTTACTTCAATTCCCTTAGTTATACTTTACACGTTAAAAAAAGGATTTTCAGGGCCGAGGGTCTATAGGGAGTAACCTCTCTGTACCCTGGGACAGAGGAAAGGTTTGCCTTCATCCAACCCTCCCCAGACCCTACCAATAGCTCTGCTATTAGTGGGATTTTACTGGTACATCTGTTTGTTTGTTTTATTTATTTATGTTATATTAGAAAACATAATACTAACAATCTGGTTGTGGGATCATAGCATGTTTCCTTTAAATTGAATTTAAGCATGAAAACAAGAAAAATGAACTATTTTTCTTGATTTTTTTCGTTCAACAGGCTTCAATCGGACTACAACGATCAATATAAGAAGATCATTTGAGAATTACGGGTGGTTGAATTGTGGTAAAACTAAGGTTTTGTGAAGGGGGAGTGAGATCATGATAAAACTAAAAGATTTTAAATGTTTTCATACAGAAAGAACATGGGCATTCCCTCTTGCAATAACCTCAATTGTATGTTTATTCCTCTTAGCAACTTGTTTCAATATGGGCCTCCTTCCACCCTTGTACAAAATCAATTCATTTTTCCCAATGTTCAACACTAGAGTTACCACAAATCACACAATTCCACATTTTGCTGAAGAGAAAGTTAAATCTTCCAACTTACAATCTCGTCCCTCCACCCCTCATTTCGCGTATTTGATTTCTGGATCGAAAGGGGACTTAAATAAGCTTTGGAGGACACTTAGAGCATTGTATCATCCATGGAATTATTATGTTCTACATCTTGATCTTGAATCAGAACCCGAGGAAAGAATGGAGCTTGCATCATGGGTTGAAAAAGATCCTATGTTTGCTAAAGTTGGGAATGTTTATATGATCATGAAAGCGAATATGGTGACATATAGAGGGCCCACAATGGTGTCGAACACGCTTCACGCGTGTGCAATTCTTTTGAAAAGGAATAAAGATTGGGATTGGTTTATAAACCTTAGTGCATCTGATTATCCTCTAGTGACTCAAGACGGTTAGTTCTTTGCTACACGCGATATAAAAGTTATTAACTTCTTGAACCATGTTTCCTTTGAAAATGAATAATTTTGGAAAAAATATAATTGTTTTTCCAAAATTGCTCATTCATATATAGTATGGTGCTCTCTTTAACTTTTTTTTTTTAAATTTTTTTCCAAGAGGAGTAGTTTATTTGCAGCAACATGACAAAGAATAATGGTTGGAGGAATTAGCCATTGTATAATGGATTTTCAGTATCAATCCACTTATTTATGACTGGGTCGCTTCAGTTTTTTTTAATGGGTCAATAGATAAAAAAAATAGCTTTAAAGTAAATGGGTCAAATGGGTCGAAAGTCGCCCAAAGTGTGATTATAGTGCAAAACCTCCTAAATCATTGTATTCAAAAAATTATATTAATATGACATATATAACTTTTGTAATCATATTTGACAAACTTATATTTACAAAAGAGAATTTTTTTTTTGAACAAAAAAGTGTTTTAGGTCAACCCAACCCATACCCAACATTTTGACCCAAACCCGTTACCCGACCTGCCCATTATTTCTATAGAACTGAAAAAACAATACTTATAAGAGTTGAGCATAAAAATGATTGCAAATACAAAAGAAACCATCATAGGTGACCCCTGTTCAAAACTGCTCATTCAAGCAAAGCATAGTGTTCTTTTTGGCATTTGCTAGAACAATGGTCCATTTGCAACAGAAAGTCAAACATTCACAAATGATATCAAGTCAAGTGCTTGAATAAAACTGATTGATTTCTTGAACATGTTTTCAGATCTTCTTTCTGCATTCCGTAATCTGAATCGAGACTGGAATTTTGTTGAGCACACAAGCCAATTGGGCTGGAAGGAGTAAGCTTCCTCACTTGCAGATCATGGGTGGCAATTTCAATTCGTTTGATTTAAAATGGATTGATTTGGGATTTATTTTCGTGCTATAAGATCGAACGGCTGATATATTGTAACTCTAACCGAAATGAAAACATGTCAAATGGGTTGAGCAGGTTAAAAAGTGGCCCAAACTCAATCAAGTGTTTCTAAATTGTGTTATTAAAAATGTATAATTTTTTGTAATAATAAGTTTTTACAATCATATTTATCATCTTAATTATGTATAAAAAATAAAAATTGTAATTCTAACCAAAAGGAAAACAGGTCAAATGGTTTAGCAGGTTAAAAGGTGGCCCAAACTCAATCAAGTATTTCTAAATTGTGTTATTAAAAAATGTTTTATCTTTTTTGTAGTAATAGTTTTTAAAATCATATTTATTATCTTAAATTTTTATTAAAAAAGTCAAAAAATGTTAGCGGGTCAACACAACTCGACCCAGTCCGTTTTGACCCGTCATACAACATTACAACCTGCCCTTTTTGCCACCTATAGCAGACACACATACAACTCTAATATTATTTGAACCTTAATCTACTTGTGTGTGCAGGGATCAAAGAGCAATGCCTTTGATGATTGATCCTGGGCTATATGAGAATAAGAAGTCTGATATCTTTTGGGTCCAGCCAGACAGGCCTCTACCAACAGCATTTAAATTGTTTACCGGTAAGTTTTGCCACAATCCTTAATTTCATGCATTGTTGTATAAATTTTCAATAAGTTTCACATTTCTTTTGTTTACAGTTGCAACTCTATAACCATCCAACATCTTACTTAAACAGTTTTGAGTCAATTGTGGTGATGCGCGTCTCAGATGAGTTAATGATCAATATTAGATCCTTAAAGCGATATACTTTCTGAACCGTTGTACTTGTCTTTTTGTTGGATCAAATACATCATTCTAGGGAAAATGCAAAAAAAACATGAGATTTCGTAAGAATAAGCGATATTTGGCAAATTTGTTGAAACTTAAAAGGAGAAGTGCATAAAAGGTAACAAATTTATTTGGAAAGCTCAGACTTGCAAAAAATAAAAAAAATAAAAAAATTTAGGGTATCTTCCAGGTTAACTGGTATCTAACCCGCTTAATAAACAGATGGTGTACGGGTGACATGTTTAACCCGTTTACTTAAATGGGTCATGTTAGGTTGATTTGTCACTTGTTTAACCCCTTAATTAAACAGGTTAACCCATTTAAAGTTAGAATATAAACTATATTTTATAAAGTCAACCCACCAACCCGTTCAACCCATTCATCACGACCTGCTTACAACGCATCAACCCACTTACAACCCGTTTGACTCGTTTAGATTAATGGGTTACACTGGTCGTGACACTATATTAAGTCTGTTCGGGTCAGGGTTGATGTCTTTGACACGAATAAATATATGAGTCATGTTTGGATTCATTAATTCAACTTGCCAATCTGCCAACCCGACATGATTTCCTCCCCTTAATTACAACCACGATGGTATGCACATCTAAGATCAATTAAATTTACTGCTTACTATCTTTTTTTGTGTAAAATTGTTAAAAAGAACTAAACAATATTATTTTTTGCAGGATCTGCATGGATGGTCCTATCGCGTTCATTTGTAGAGTATTGCATATGGGGTTGGGATAATCTTCCAAGAACTCTACTCATGTACTACACAAATTTTGTCTCTTCACCCGAAGGTTACTTTCAAACCGTCATATGCAACGTTCCAGAATTTATTCCAACCGTGATCAACCATGATATGCACTTTATATCATGGGACAACCCACCAAAACAGCATCCCCATGTCCTCAACATAAGTGACACTACTAAAATGATAAAAAGCGGGGCTGCATTTGCACGCAAGTTTAACCAAGATACTGCTGTTTTGGACCGAATTGATAGTGAATTACTACACCGACCTAATGGTAGCTTTACCCCTGGTGGATGGTGCAAAGATAGCCCGTCTTGTTCTGAGGTCGGGAGACCCACAAGGATTAAACCAGGCCCGGGAGCTAAAAGGCTTAAAAGACTTATAAACAAGTTAATTCGGTCAGCTCAAAATGGAAATCAATGTCGATAAGTTATATTCTTTATTTATGTTGATAGAAATGAGAATGTAGTTTTGATCATATGTTATAGCATTTTTGCTTGGAGTATATATACATATATATAATATATTCGATCTGCACGCCCAACTTTGACTCGTTGGGATTGCATTTTTGTTGCTTTACGATACGTAGCGTGCTTAGTTGACCCCTACGGGGTGTGATCAAGTAGTGGTTATGCTTGTGAATGTTGGATTTTGTGGATCTTTTATAAAGTTTGTGTGAATTTAATAAGTCAAAATGTGCATTTGGTATTGAAGAATTGAGGTATGGTTGTCAGCCAAATTCAAATGGGTCAACCCAACATGTTTTGACTTTTTGAGTCATATTGACTTGTTACCTAACTCGCTTCTTAAATTAGTGTTTGACTTGGACCTAATAAGTCAAAATGTTGGAACAATAGTTATGTTTATGGCAATGACTAAAGTTTATGTTTGTTTACTCCCTAAACCCTCTCTAAAAGCTTGATGTCTCCCATGGATTTTAACCAAAGTAGAAGACTGATTCGGGTGACACGCGGATGACACAAATGGTTCGGTGTAGTCCACTTCATCTCCTGAAATCGAGTCTATGGTGTTGAATTTCGTATGACCACCCGCCCTGACTACATGAGAGTATTAGATAGAATATATTAGTTATGATTAGATAATATATATTAGTTAGGATGTGTTATTGTTAAAAAGTATACAACTTAATGTTGCAAACTTTGTATAAAATTAGGATTCACTAATTTGGTTGTTTTAAGTGTGAGGGTTAAAATGGTATCTGAAGCTAAGGGGCTTGAGCCGGAGGTGTCAAAAGTTGAAGGGCTAAAGTTGTTTAGCGGTGGAAGCTCAAGGATAGGATGTGTCAAGTCTTGAAAGTTTCTGGCTATATATTACTTAGCAATATGATGTCAGAAAATGACTCTCAGTTCTCACCCTTGGTCAAATTTGCACAAATTAGGGTTTCTCTCATTTAGTGTCTCGTTAATCTAAGTAACGAGTTATCTTGTTTGTCTGATTCTTAGTTAGACTTCGTGCTTTGTGTGTTTTCTGGTCAAAGTCTTGTATTGTATTGAGTGATTCATTTAGATTTATTATTCGTGTGAATATGTTCTTCCATTTTTATGTATTCGAGAGTTACAGTATCAAATAAAGATTTTTGTGAGTTTTGAAATGTTAAACCAAGGTTTTTGACAGTTACGTAGATAAATTTATGTTTCATGTGTATTTATTCTCATTGTACTCATATAATAGTTAGTTTTCATTATCCTATAGGATGCCACATGGACAAGGACATCCACCACATTATCTACTCTCATCCTTTAATATTTTTGGTGGTTTGTTCTTGTGCTAAGAAGGATAAGAATGGACAAAAGTGGGTCTACCAACAAAAACAATGGAAAATCAGGATATATGATTGTTTTAATAAAAAGTAATAAGCAAATAGTCAAATGAAATACAACTATTTGTTTATAGAAAACAATGTTATTTAAAAGTTGACATACATGACATGATAATGCTATGAACAATCGTAAGAATAATGCAATGTGGATTTCTAAAACATGTATTAGTTTTATGTTAAACCGGAGTACCGATGTGTATATATTATGCTGACATGGATGACACATTTGCAAATTATTGATTACGTGTACAAACCAATACAAATTTTAGTTTGTTGGCTTGTCGTTTCTTATAATTACTATTGTAAGTTGGCAAACTAGACCCTTGAACTTTATATTGGTTATCATTTAATAATTTGAATTCTTTTTTTTAAATTGAACTCAAAGGCATAATGTTACTTTCTCATATCGTTTTATGTTAGGAAAAATAATAATAAAACATTGTAAGAACCGGACCTGGAATCAGAACCGGTAAGAACCTGTTTTTGAGAATACCCGATTTGTGCACCTCTAATTTGATTGTTGTGAACTCAAACCCTAACAATTATAGTGTGTGATAATCTACTTAAAATTTATTTGATTATTTAGGGTCACATGAATTATATTATTTTATTGTACTCTTATTATTATTCATTTTTAAATTAGGATACATTAAAATATTGAGATGCACAAACGGGCTGGGGTTGGGCTGGACACGGCCTAAAATTCTAGGCCTGATTAAGTCCTTGGTTATCGTTGAAGCAAATTCTTTTATTTTCTGTTGATTTCTTATTTTTTAGAGTGTTGGTTTCATGAGAATATTTATTATGCGTGTGACAAACTCTTTAGGTTTTCACATAGACTTTATTAATGCATTGCCATAACTTTTTTGTATTTGTCATTAACCGAATCAAATTTGACTATTTTTTAAACGGTTCACCTGTTCTGACCCTAACTAACATAACTATTTTTAAAATGGTCCACTTTGACCCCAACATGATATTTTAGCGGAACACACACACATATATGGTATCCGAGCCTCCACAAACAAACCCTAACCGTAATCATGCATCGCCACTCTCCACCTATCAGTGCCATCGCAAGCATACAATAGCCGGTACGACATCTGCTCCTAAACCGGCGGTAATACACCCGGTTTACACCGTCACCATCATCCAAAACAAAGTCAGAATTCTAGACAGAACTAAGGTTACATATTCTTCCCGGGTTAAACTCTTCAAGCTCCATTCACGTGGGTACAAAATCCTCAATCATATCGTCGACACTGTCCCGTCTACGTCTACTGATCCTACTTACAAGTTGTGGAACGAAATCGTCATCGTTTTCTTACAATGGATTTACGGAAACCTTTATGATGATTTGTTGGTTTGTGTGTTGGAAACCGACACTACTGCTCGTGATGCATGTATCAAACTCTAAAAGATTTTTCCTGAATAACAAGGGATAACGGGTTCTTGCACTCGAACATGGGTTCACTAACCTAACCCTTGCTACCTGTTCATCCATGGATGATTATTGCCAAAAGCTTAAGGATCTCGCAAACCAACTTGACAATGTTGACAACCCGGTCAGCGAGTCATGTCTAGTCATCCAACTTGTTCGCAACCTCCCTTCCGAGCTCTGATACCATTGTTCATGGTATCAATCTTAAATTAGTATTGTTCACGTAATATCCCATATATATAGGGAGAGAATTACAATAGGAATACAATACATATTCCATAAATATGGGAACTATAAGTGTAAGGCCTCAAACCCGGGAGGCCTCACGTGTTGGATTTACTCATTCACAATCAGTTCTTAAACTTTGAATAACATTAAGCAGCGGAGATAACATTCATACATTGTCTTAAAATAGAAATAAACTAAAACTTTGTCTTAAACATCAGTCATTCAAATCACTCATATAGGATGTCAGTCTCTTAACGCCGGGTAACTCCTCGAGTAGCCAAGCAGCATCCATCATCTAACCTTAACTTGATATGCATACTAAAATTCAGCTAACGCTGATGAGTTCAAGTTTTTCATTCAATTATAAGAAAATGGTTTACCATTCGTTCATTCATTAGGGTTTTATCATTCATAATTAAAATGGGGCTTAACATTTATTTTCCATTCATACATTCATTCAAACATTCATTCATAAAACATTTACCATTCCATTCAAGTCATACAATAAATATCTAAATCTATTTTACCGTCCATTCCGTCATTTAGTATTGTATCGACCCTAAGGCTTAGTTGCACGAAGACCGACGATACAATACATTCCGTCCATTCATTCATTGCATTTAGGACCCGTAAGTCACCAAGGCAATTCCATTCCTTCTATCACTCTTAGAACCCACAAGCCCCAAAGTGATTCCATTCTCGGGTCACGTTAACCCTGAGTGATCGTCGTCATCCTTCCATCGCCAGTTGTACAACCGTAATACCATTGATAGTCCACATAGGCACTACCCCTGTTACACTTATGGCAACTATGGCTCGCTATTCATAATCTATCATAAGGCTGGGTATTACATTCCCAGACTTCATTCATCAATTCCATTCTTTAGACTGATTAGATTTCTAATGACTTCTTTAATACATTTGCCCGTTTTCTTTTCGTAAAACAATTCATTTGTTTATAAAACTCTTTCCGTTCATTACAAAACCATTTCTTTATAAACATTCTTTTTTATAAACATTCCATTTCATAAACATTCATTTCACAACATTTGTTGTTTCAAATATCGTTCATAAAACTCTTTCCGTTCATTACAAAACCATTTCTTTATAAACATTCCTTTTTATAAACATTCCATTTCATAAACATTCATTTCACAACATTTGTTGTTTCAAATATCGTACCTTTAGAAAACATTCATTTAGTAAACATTTTGTTTGGCAATCATTTCATAAGTATGCATATCACACTAGAAACATGTAAATAGGGAATCTTGACTCACCTGACTTTAAGGAACTAAACTCACTCGACAATGAACTTCAGGCCAGGTGGAAGTGCTAATCAAGCTATTCAAACAATCACGAACGAGATATGTCACTACACGGTTGTCTAAAACATTTCTGTCGAAAACTCCCCTGGTCGAAAACCTTTTCGGCCGAAATTTTTTTCGGTCGAAATCTCTTTTGTCCGAAATGTTTTTCGTCCAAAAACTCTTTCGTCCGAGTAGCATTTCGAAAGAGTTATACCGCATAAACACTTTTAGATATGAGTATTACCCCGTCCGTCCCACCTGTTTTACCCCAAGTATATGCTAAACTAATTGAAACTCTATGAGCATTCTATCAGGTTCCTCATTCATGCATTTTCCTTCAAATTTAAGAGGGAAAAAATAGAAAGGTTTACAAATTCTCTTATTCATCAGGTTCTTCAAACACATCCCAAAAATACAAATGGGTTTACAAATATCTCTAGTTTGTGTCGTTTTCATCCTTGTTGGGTTAACACGACCCGAATAACCCGGTTCCGATGAACTCGAAATCCGAAAATAATACTTAGATAGTCAAATTTCTATAAAAATTTATTAGAAATTAATTTTAGAAAAAAAAGATAATAAGACAAAATAGTCAGTAGTTAATGATTGTAAATGGAAGAAAAAGAAAGAAATAATAAAAAAATAATATAGAGATAGGGATGTTGAATGAGATATAATAGGTTTTTAAAAAATAAGAGTTAAATTTAGGAAAAGATGGTTTTTAGTTAAATTATAGGGATGCAGATAAGTAAGCTGATGTGAATGCTCTAAGAGCAAGGGTATACCCCCCGTGAATGACCTGTGTGAGCGATTTCACGGCGTGAAAACAGTGAAACACCGCCCCTTCGGCCCGTGAGGGGGGCGTGGAGGGGTGGCGTGAGATTTCTCACAGATGTTTTGAGTGAAAAGTAGTTGTTGGGTGGTCAAACTAGCCGTTTGTGAAAAATTAAAAAAATAATAATAATTTACCTATATATATATACATTTTAAACACACTACTCTTTAACTTTTTAAAGAAAAGGTCATCATCATCATCATCATCATCATCATCATCCGACAAAGCCAGGTCCATGACGTTCGACGATATGATAAATGGAACCGCATCAGATTCTTCTTTTGAACTTAGAGGGACATATTACAAATGTGGATATTATCTTGGTGATGGAATATATCCCGAATATGCTACAATTGTCAAATCTCTTGCGTGTCCCGGAGATATTAGGCATATTACATATAAAGCAACTCATGACGTAGCAAGAAAAGACGTCGAACGAGCGTTTGGTCTTTTGAAGAATAAGTGGCATATCGTGGGATGACCGTCACGATCTTGGTCTCAAAATCGAATAAGGAACATAATGTATCCTTGCGTAATTTTGCATAATATGATTCTAGAGGACGAAGGAGTAACAATTTTTCAATACAATCCAAATGAAGTGGAGCCAACGTTCGTAGAACTTGATGAAGATGAAAAGCGAACAAACCGACAAGAAATACGCGACTGGGAAATTCATAACCAACTAAAGGCGGACTTAATTGAACATATTTACAATCGTTCACTAGATTAGTTTGTTTATTTATGTTTTTTTGGTTAATAATAAATTATTAATGTTTATTTTTAATTAATATTAAATTATTTATGTTTAATTTTAGTTAATATTAATTTAAAAAGTAATTAATGCTCACACCACCCTCACTCATTTGGGTTGGGTATACACCCCTTGCCAAATGAATGTGATGGGAAAGTTATAGGAGGTGAGATAGTGTCACATGACATGCACTTTTTCCTTTACTTGACCCTCATTCACCTGTGTATTGCACGTGCCCTAAGAAATAAGTTAAAAACACCTTAAAATAAATAAAAGGAAATCCAATTATTTTAGATAAGAAGACACGTACTATTTAAGGTAAAAATTTTGACACGTGAACTATGAGGTGACGAATAATGTGACAAAAAATATTTGTATTTGATTGGATAACAAATATACGTGTTGAAAGATTACAAATAGTGAAGAAAATGAAAACGTGTGATGTAATAATTTAAAATAGTTTAGAATTACAAAACATACATTTCAAGAACCTCATGTGAGTGCGTGAATAGTCAACAGACTCCATTGGTTGGAATGGGCGGCGTAGGCCACTTGTCGCCTTTTGATTGGGCACCATCTCACCGCTTACGAGTGAATAATATCGTTGCCGGTGTTTTGATATTATCGGAACCGATAACGGTGGTTGCTTTTATGGTTTTCGACGAACGGAACCGAAAGTGATCAAACTGTTGCCGCGTAATGCGGGAAAAAAACAACCACACCACCGCCGTGAAGTGCGTGTATTATTTCGTTTTCAGCCCTTATAATATATATAATCTAAGATTTTAATTCGTTTCATTTTCTATTAATTTTGTTTTTCTGTTATAGTTTTCATTCGTTACTTTTTAAATAAAATTGGAATTCGCGGCTGTTTTTGCCTTTTTTTTGTAAACATGCCGGTATAATTTAAAAAAAACGTATTTTTATTCAAATCGATTGTATTTTTTGAGTTGTAATCTATAGAAGCTGCGTTTCCATGACAAACTCAACCGCTAACGAGTGAACAACATCATTAGCAGTGTTGATGTTTGATCGTATCCAGTTTCGGTATTCGCTTTTATGGTTTATGCCTAGTCGAAGCGATTACGACCAAACTCCGTCCGTGTAATGCGGAGAAAATGACCGCGCTCCCCCGCGAAGCGCGGGCTAAAACTACTAGTTAATTACAAAAAGAATATTAGTTTTATAAAAGTCTATTTGATATTTTAAAACGTAGGATGCGACCTGTTCACTAGGGATGGAAAAAACCCGAGTTCGGCGGGTATACACGAAACCTGAAACATATGATACGGATATACTCGAAACCCGACGGGTATGTGATCGACTATGAGATTAGTTTTAAAAATTTTTACGGGTATGGGAATATGTGATAAGCGGCTTACGTTTTAAAATATCAAATATACTTTTATAAAACTTAATAGACTTTTAAAATATCACATATTTGTTTACCCGAACCATATACCTAAAAAACATTAATTTTAATTTGATGATATTATTTATATTTTGTATGTTATAAAGTATACGTATAAAATTATATAAAAATTAGAATGATATTATTTATTTATGATGATTCTTATATGTATGTAATGTATCATATTTTAAATTGTAATAGTTGTTATATAAATAAAAAATTATACAATAATTATAATGGTAAAAAAAGAAATATACTTGGATATCCTAACAAGGGGTTAGGTTATAGTAAAAAGAGTTTTAAAAATAAGAAGGGTAAAAAGGATTCTAAGCTTAACATGTGTCATTTTATTGTTTTTAAAGGGAGGGCATAATGGTCAATGTGTAATATACCAGGTCAATGTGTAATATACCAGGTCAATGTGTAATACACCAGGTCAATGTGTAATACACCAGGTCAATGTGTAATACAAAGTCTGATATTACACAATGAAGTGATATTACACAATGAGCATATTACACAACGACCTGACATATTTGAGCGAATTACACAATAATGAGCGAATTACACAATGTGCTGGAAAACGTAAAACACAATGATGAAAACATATAACACAATGATGAAAAATATTTGACATAATGAACTTGTATTACACAATGACCTGACTAATTACATAATGAACTTGTATTACACAATGACTTGACTAATTACACAATGAACTTGTATTACACAATGACCAGACGTGGTATTACACAATGAACTTGCATTACACAATAAACTTGTATTACACAATGACCTGACTAACTACACAATGAGTTGGAAAACGTAAAACACAATGATAAATACATATAACACAATGAACTTGTATTACACATTGAACTTGTATAACATAATGAACTTGTATTATACAATGAACTTGTATTACACAATGACTTGACTAATTACACAATGAACTTGTATTACACAATGACCAGATATTACACAATGACCAAACATGGTATTACACAATGACCAGACGTGGTATTACACAATGAACTTGTATTACACAACGTAAAACACAATGATAAATACATATAACACATTGAACTTGTATAACACAATGAACTTGTATTACACAATGACTTGACTAATTACATAATGAACTTGTATTACACAATGAACTTGTATTACACAATGACCAGATATTACACAATGACCAGACGTGATATTACACAATGAACTTGTATTATACAATGAACTTGTATTACACAATGAACTTGTATTACACGATGAACTTGTAATACACAATGACCTGACTAACTACACAATGAGCTGGAAAACGTAAAACACAATGATAAATACATATAACACAATGAACTTGTATTACACATTAAACTTGTATAACACAATGAACTTGTATTACACAATAAACTTGTATTACACAATAAACTTGTATTACACAGTGACCTGACTAATTACACAATGACCTAACTAATTACACTATGAACTTGTATTACACAATGACCAGACGTGGTATTACACAATGAACTTGTATTACACAATGAACTTGTATTACACGACGAACTTGTATTACACAATGACCTGACTAACTACACAATGAGCTGAAAAACGTAAAACACAATGATAAATACATGTAACACAATGAACTTGTATTACACAATGACCAGACGTGGTATTACACAATGAACTTGTATTACACAATGAACTTGTATTACACATTGATCTGATTAATTACACAATGAGCTGAAAAAGGTAAAAAAAAATTCTTTTTTTGTTTAACGACACTATACTCGTTTTAAAGATAAAAAAATGCTCGTTTTTATGGTGTAATTTTTTTGAAAAAATAATGTCGTATGTAAAAGTTATGAACGTTTAAAAATGAGGGGGGAACTTGATAAAAAGTCAACAAAAGTGACCAAGACTAAAATACCCTTACAACAACTTTTTCTCCTACAATTTAATCTCAACCATTAAATTTTTTCTACAATTTAATCTAATGGTTATAAATCCTTCTCACCATTCTTACAATTAAAATACTTTTTACCTGAACCTAATCCTCCCAACAAGTGTTTTTTTAACAAACTAACGGGCATACCCGATAATTGACAAATACCCGACGAGTATTGGGCCGGGTATAGGACAATATTTTACAACCGGGTATGGGACTAGGATTACAAATACCGGACCCGTTGCCATCCTTATTGTTCGTCATAATTAATATCTATTTTTCTATAAATTGTAAGATTTAAAAAAACAGTTAGAACCTCTACTTGTGGTTATAAATAAAACTATGTTAATTACCGCGCGTTACGTCGCATCGAAACAGAGATAAAAAAATACGTCGCGACGATATATTCACAAATCACGAAAAAATAACGTCATTGTAAAAATTAATATTAAGAAAAACGTAAGTGAACTTTAAAAAATCGTTTAATGAGAAGATAAAACCATGTAAAACCATCGCCTACCCAGAAAAGATAATTAAAGACTTTTTTTTATAAAATAAATTTTTTATGCATCAATTTTTTAAAACTCAAACAGTTTTTACATACTTTATTATTTTTATAAAAAGGTTATACTATAACATCGAGAATTTCATTCTCTTGAATTTGAGTATATAATTTAGGGGTGTGGGTCGTTTCGGTTAATTAACCACTTTCGTTCTGTAATCACAAATCAAATTTTTTTAGTATAAGACCCGGGATTATGTTAGTAATATTATATTTTTTCTAGTCATAAATTCATAATTAAGGCATTAGTTATCTACAAATTTCTTTGAAAACGGACAAAAAAATTGTGCATTTATTTGTGAATATACATTTTGTGCACCCTTAACCATAACCATAACCATAACCATAGTAAATGAGGGATATCATTTATATTTTGTCCATATATCTTATGCATTAGGTTGTATCGGTTCGGTTAACGTTCGGTTATGGGACACCCTTAACCATAACCATAACCATAACCACTTGATCGGTTGATAAAAAAAAACCTTAACCATAACCGTCGGTTAATTTCGGTTATCAGTTAATTCGGTTCGGTGGTGGTTCGATTATCGGTTAAGGTTTGCTCACCCTAGTATATATTCCTATATTTACAAAAAAAAAACAATGTTTTTTTTCTAAAAAGTATAATGCGTTACGCGACAAATGATGCATACCAACCTCGTACAACGATGATTTCACCAATTTATATGATGCGTCCAGGTGGGTTCTGACTACGTATAACATAGTAGTCTACCCATTTACATGGTGCCTATGTCATAAAAGATATATGCCATAAACTCATGTACATAAAAAGACGCAAATATCACCCGACTATAAAATCCATACATGTACACATGTCATACGTCTTTCTACATTTTTTTAACTTTTAAGGGATCTGGTCTATGTGGTTCTAATAATAATGTTTTACTAATATAAATATATGATTCAGTAATTATAGTTTACGTAATTTAACTTGTAAATAGATTGTGAACATAAGCCTAACAAAAAAAATTTCCAACCTCAAATCAATAATTTTTGACCCGGATCGGGTTAGAATAAAATTTATATCGAAACGTAGATAAAAATAAGCACGTCGTAACGGTATATTCAGAGTTTACGAAGACACCATATTTTAAAAGTTATAAGAGAGAAACAAAATATATATAAAATTAATTTTAAATATTAAAATAATTAAAAAAATTATGTTATTGTGAGCCCCAACCAAAAAGGAAAACAAAAGGTGGGTGGGTGCAAGACTCGAACCCGGGCTTCATGGTTGGGAAGGGTAGTACCTGGTTATTGATCAAATTTTGGTTGATTCTTTGTTTCCCAACTTATTTAAGCAAAACTAAAAAAAAAAAATTGATACCGTCTCCGAAAATCTATACTATATAATAAATAAAAGTTTTTTCATGACACGTGTCGCCTCCATATTCATTCTCATTTTTTTTCCCGTCTCTCTCTCTTATTAAATACACTTCTATATTTTAATATCAATATATTTTTAAAGAAAATACTAATTATACTAATAAAACACATTTATTTAAGGGGGATTCTATTCAGACACGGAATATTGCTAATTGGACACGCCGCCGTCCTATACGCCCTCGTATAGGCCAATACGAGGCGTATAGGTTTCAGTTTCTGCTAACAGAATGCCACGTGTCATTCCCCGTCTGGCGGCTGGGTCCCATACGTGGCGTATTGGGCTATACGTGGCGTATTGGGCTATACGCAGCGTATGGGTCACGGGTTATATTTTTACTTCAAAAGTTGGCAGATTTGGGATTTAAAAATCTTATACGTGACGTATTGCCCTATACGCCGCCACGTATAGGTTTTTTTATTTAATTATCTTTTTTAATTTAATTTATATAACTTTGTTAATATAAGTTTGTTATCTTTTTTAATTTATATAATTTTTACCTATTTTTTAATTTATATAATTTTTTTATACATTTATTATATTTTTACATTTATAATTTATCACTACAACCAAACAAAATATTAAACATTACAACCAAACAAATAACCAAAACATTATATACATTACATCAAAAAATTAAATATATACATCAAAATGTTTTTACATGCATAACAGAAGAAACAAACTGAATACAAGTAAAAACAACTAAGCCTGACCCGCTCCGCTGTCAGCCTGACCCGCCTCGCCGTCATCCTGACCCGCCCCGCCCTCATCCAGAACGAGGTCGCCCGGATAATGACGTGGCAGTGGCAGTGGTGGTGGCTCGATGCCGGCGGCTCGTGACAGATCCACGAGGTGACCAACCGCCCACTTCATCAGGTCCTCCATGCGTTCGCTATGACGAGCCTGTCGCCGTGAGTTGGCAACAAGTCCATCACATCTTTATACGCCACGTATAGACCTATGCGCGACGTATAACGATGTGATGGATAACTAGTTGCAGAAGGTACCTCGTACCCTAAACCGCATCGTATTGCCCTATACGATGCATATAGGGGTTGGAATGACCTCTTTGTGCGAGGCTGTCGGGCATGGGAAATTGTGAAGGGATATACGCATCGTATTGCCCTATACGATGCGTATAGAGCCCGGTCCAAATAGCAATTCCCGTGTGCGATTAGTAGTCCCCTTATTTAAATTATCCCTTATTATAAGAACTTTTGAAATCTAATTATTTAACTTTTATTTTCAATCAAATAATAAAAATGAAAGTCAAATTACATTAAATAGTAATTAACATATTTTTGAAACCCAATTATATATTAATTTTTACATATTTTGAATTTTTTTATCCTTAGTATATGTAATACATTTTTACACCTGTAAAATATATAAATAAAGATTTAAGAATTTTAGACACGAGTTCTAAGCTAGTAATATAATAATAGTAATAACTTCATGATAACTCTCCTATCAATAAACTAAATATTTTAACAGGATATGACTATACATACAAATCGCAAGTCATGAACATTGGATACTCACAATTTTTGTTATGTATGTATAGGTGTGAAATCTTTTTGTTATTATATTATTTTAAGTTTTATAATATTTTAATTTATATAATTAATTTTGGACATATTTTGTTTTTCTTTTATAACTTTTAAAATATGATGTTTTTATAGAATTTTGAATGTGCCGTTGAGACGTATCTCTTTTTATCTACGTTTCAATATAAATTTCATTCAAACTGAACTTTCGTTATAATGTACAAGTAATCGATGCACGGACTTACAAGCCGTTGAAACTGCTTTAAGGTTTCGTTTTTTCCTCTTACAACCTTTAAAATATGATGTTTTATAGAAATAGGGATTTGTCGTTTCCACGTGTTTTTTTGTAAGCATTTCGATGTGATTTTTTTGGTGGGGTGAGTATGAGTGTATAGATCATCGAAACCGAGTGTTACAAATTTTAGCACTTAACCAATACCGGCGAAACAATATCGGTAACGACGTCGTCATTATCGAAACCGGTACCGATATATTTTTTTCGAGCAATGTAAAACACTTGCCGATACCCTTTTGGCATGTTCCGACTTTATTTTTTAGTTTTTCTCTTTCGTTTGCTATAGCAAGTGTCGGTTGCGTGCTGGTACCGTAATGAAACACCTATAACATCTAGGGCAGCCCACATCAGGAGGAACCCCCAACTGGGTAAACCTCCTGACCTGATCACAGACCCCTTTTTTACTGTGACAAGGATTCGAAGTCAATACCTCCACTATAGGAAGTCTTACAGCTACTATTACACCAAATGAGCAACGTTGAGAATCCTGTTAGTTAATTTATACAAAGTGAATTCCACAAATCCCTTTATTTTATTTTAATAGATAAAAAAAGGTAATTATTCAAAAATACAATAAAAATCAAATCTTTTGCTTTTTGGAATACTTAACCACTCAAGTGAAGCAGGATCAAATGTCCAACTGCACATTATTTCCTTCTATGGAAATTCCAACCTTTATTCCACAATTTCCTTATTATTTTATTAATTTTTAATTAAATCAGAGATTTATAACTAAAAATATTTATTTGGTGGGATCGTTGCCCCCACAATTCTCATAGTCACAAACTCATGTGCATAAACATTACCTTTCAAAGCGTACAACTCTTCTTACACATGGTACAGTACAAGTACTTAATGCACTGTAGCAAGATCATGACATCCTGATCACCATCGTCGGCATCAAATATCTCCAAAAAAATATTACGATTATATCCTTTAACAACACCCCACCATCGCTGTCGTGGTCGGCATTCGGCAATAATAATCAACCCTCCATGCTTTGCCTCCATACCATCTTCACCAAATTAGGTTAACTTCTGTTCATAAATCTACGTGTGTTCGGTTGATTGGCACCGTACGGCAACATAAAGGATCGATCTTTGATTAGGGTTTTAATTATCCATCACAAATTTGGGTCGTTGACGGTTAAATTTCTTCTGGGTGGTGTTATTTTTAGCTAAAAGTTTCTGGGTTTCGATCAATTTCTGTTCTTGATGATGAATTTTGTTGGGGTGATGTTAGGGTTCTTCCGTTAGGGTTTACACCCAACTAGTCAACTTCAAGGATCGATATCTCATTCATCTTAGCTCGGTTCTGGACACGGTTTGGTTCGTCGCGAAGATCTCACGTAATAAAACACAAACCTGGTAAATAATAACCGTATTGATAGTAGTTACATATAATTATTTGTGTTCAAAGTTAGTGAAAAATAATTTTTTCACTTATGGAAAAATGGGGGGTTTTTAGTTTCTTTAGGTGTTTGTTAATTTAGGTTTTGTTTTGTGAGCTGGAGTGATCAATTGGGTGTTTTGTGATATGGGTTCATCTGGTTTTTTTACAATATGTTTAATTTACTCTGTTGTGGCTTTAAGTTGTGGAACCCTAATGATGTTCTATAGCCATGAGGTATTTGCATTCTGTCATGGGAATGAAATTGCAGTTAAGTTATTGGGATCAACACCTCATGATCAGTTGTTGATTGAAACGTCTGATTCGTTCTCTGGGTTGCTTCTGTTTGCGGTTGGGATCCTGGTGTTCATGGTGGCGTTTGTGAAAGATAGGGACTTTCAGAGTTTTTTTGCGAAAGGGTGTGTGCTTCTGCACATTGCGATGGCGATTTGGAGGATATATTTTGAGAGGAAGCTTGAAGAACTTGGTAGGGATTGGCTTAGGCTGGTTCTTGGTGATTTTGTTTTGTCAGTTTCATGGGTGTTGTTTCTTGTGTACAGTTGGAGAGAAAAATACGATTAGATGAATACACAATCGATTCAAGGCTCGTTCTTGAATCAATTCAAGGCTCATTCTTGAATCAATTCAAGATTCGTTCTTGGATGGTTCAAGATTCGTTCTTGGATGGGTTCAAGATTAGTTCATGGATCAATATTGCAGCTTGGATCATGGTCTTTGGTGACTTTTTGAAGAGATGGCTTCCACTAATGGAGGTTGTGAAGGTTCTTTTTGTTATTGTTTGATTTGCAGGAGCACATATTTTCTTGATTTGTTGTCTTTTTTCATGTTTATAAAGAAAATGTTTGATCTTGTTGCCTTCATGGCTTCATCTGTACATCTTCTAATTTCTAGATATAAATATGAAATTTCTTGATTGGTGATCTCGTGTTTTCTTTGAATACTTTTGGTTTTGACTTGATTAATCTGCTGATCAATTGGACTTGCCGTCAGGATTTGGATCTTGATCTTTTCATTTAAATTTTAGTAACGTTTTGGCATCTTTTATTAAAACTTGCTTGTGACTTAAAGTCCGTTTACCTTTTTCTTTTACACATCGAATCTTGTATAAACATGCCAGATATATTCTATACAATATATATTTTGTGTGTGTGAAAATTACTTTTTTATGTGTAAAAGGTGTTGGAAGAATCCTGGTAATTTGGCACATTCAAGTTGGCAACAATACATGAATATGTTGGAGTAAGGCTTGAATAGGTCACTTTAGGGTTTGTACTAGTCTATTTTACCAAGGTATAAACTCTTATTAAAGTGATTGTTGTCGGTTTTCTATTGTAATGCATCTCTTTGAGGAAAAATGTATTACAAACACTATTGGCTATAAATGTTGAATTATATTAGTGTCGTTAAATTAACAAGGTGAAAATATCTTCTGGATGCTATCAACCTAACAAAATGCGAGAATGTATGAACATTAACATGTTAAACAAATCTTGAGAAAGGTACTGATACGGATAAAGATGCATGAGTTCAAGATTATCAACAATTTAAGTTTGAATTTGAATATTTATTTATTTAATTATCTTTTTTTAGTTTATCTATTTTTTAGTTTAACATTATCTTTGGGTTTTTAAGAACTAATATAAATATTAGGGTTTGATGAACGTTTATAGTTAGTTTTTGATTGATTTTGAATTTATAAGAACTTTGTTGTTGAACCTTTTGGTTCCTTTTGAGACTTTGATTAACTAATCGTTCTTGAACCATTTGATTGCTTCCGTAACTGCATCATTTGGTATCAGAGCTTTGATTGATTCAAATGGCTCGTGGAGAAGATCGACTCACTGTTCGTAGAACCGCCGACTGAGTTGATCCCGACCCACGGGATCTTAAGATCAAACGACTACGGAAACGAGTCAAAGATCTTGAAACCCAACAAGAGATCAAAATACTCCGTCAAAGGATTCAAGATCTCGAGTTGGAAAAGGAGACGAGCAAGGAGGAAACCGAATCGGGAATCATCGTCTGGGACGATGTGAACGAGGAAGAGGAGCATCCTTTTGGCCACCCACAACCCTGGTTCCTTGAATGATCTATGAAGACGAATCGGGTCGGGAGTGTTTATGGGAAGACGAACCCAGATTCGATGAAGACATGATTGATTTCAACGAAGAAGAATGTTCGCTTGTGCAAACGGTTCTTAGCGGAGTTACCGTTCCAGAAAACGAACAAGTGAAAGATACAGACGATATCGATCGTGAGTTTAGGCTTAAAGTGTGGGAATATTCAACGGTTTCTTCAGGTAATTTTACAGAATTGTTGCATAAAGATGATGTTGTTAACGGGGGGTTTCCGGTGTTACCAGAAGTGATGCGCCGAACATGGAGCCTACAACCAAGGTATCGACTTTTAGGGACGATTTGAATTATTCTACAATACAATTAAAGGTGTCTATTAATTTGAAAATTCAAATTGAATGCTAAAAAAAATCGTGGAATGTCCTCAACAAGATAGATACATTATTTCTTCAAAAAAACTTAGTGGATAAACATTTGGAAACTATCGATTATAATAATCCAAAGGATAGTATGTGTTTTGAGAAAGTGGAAGGTGGTTTCCTAGGATTTCTGTCACATTTAGAGGGTATTTGGGAGTGTGGTGGGAAAATGCTTATTGACTTATTAGCTTTTCAAAAAGCCAATAAGTCATTCTCAAACGCCAAGAAATCTTAGCTTTTGAAAATGACTTATTAACTTATTAGCTTTTCAAAAAGCCAATAAGTCAATAAGTTATTTCCAAAAGCACATCCAAACACCTCCTTAGAGTGGGTCAAGAACCAAATATTTTATCTTGATATTATACTCGTTTCCCAAGTTCTCAAGCCTCGAGGACGAGTATCGATAATGAACAAGAAACGACTCGATGTTCCCTTCGATCCATGTGGTTTTGGTCCGTATGCAAAACTCGAGGACGGGTTTTTTCCGAAGACGGGGAGTATGATACGGATAAAGATGCTTGGGTTCAAGATTATCTACAATTTAAGTTTGAATTTGAATATTTATTTATTTAATTATCTTTTTTTAGTTTATTTTTTTTAGTTTATCATTATCTTTGGGTTTTTAAGAACTAATATAAATAGTAGGGTTTGATGAACGTTTATAGTTAGTTTTATATTGATTTTGAATTTATAAGAACTTTGTTCTCGAACCTTTTGGGACTTTGATTAACTAATCGTTCTTGAGCCATTTGATTGCTTTCGTAACTGCATCAGGTACAAACCGTTTTAAATCTCTCTTCGTATGATGCAAATTCTTAAGGCCTTAATAGGCAAACTCAACTCTCTGTAAACATCGTAACAAGGTGATGATCCAAATGGCCGTTGTAAATCTCTTTTTGTATGATGAAAATTCGCCAATTTCCTGATCATATTCTCCTTCATACATCCACCTCTCATCCTACTGAGCCTCTCTCTCTTTTTCTAAGGCTCATAAATGGCCATTATAGTGGGATGGGATGCGATGCATGCGCACAGAGGTTACTGCTTTGCATTCCAACCGCACTTGGGTTTTGGTTTCTCCACCCCCTCACGCCAACATAGTTGGTTGCAAGTGGGTTTACATGATTAAGCGCAATCCTGATGGTACTATTAGTCGATATAAAGCCCGACTTGTTGCCAAGGTGTAACGAACCAACTTCGGAGTTATTATTATAATATAATCATATTATATTATATGGGTGTAAATAAATAAAAAGGAAAGTTGAAGGTTTGTTACAAAAGTTAAGTTTTTGTAGTTTGGGTGAAATGAGCCAAAACTGAACGTCCAGGGGCTGTTTTGTAAATTTTGAAAATTATGATTGAAGGGGGGCTGCGCAAATCACACTCTTGTGTGTGTGTGTTTTGTGTCAAGCAAAGATAAGAGAGAAAGAGGAGAAGGCTGAGATCAAGTGTTGGAGTAATTGCATGTGAAGATTGAAGGTTTTGATTTGCACAACTCCTTCATAACATCAAGTAAGTGCTTTTTCATCTCTTGAACCCACCATTTGAGGTGTTCTTGATGGGTTTTTGGTGGATTTCAGGTTAGGACTGAATTGGTTGAAATAAGTGGGTAATAACTTGTTTAAAGTATAAACCTAGCTTAATTGAAAGTAATGGAAGGTAGACAACATCATCTAAACATTCAATTTGGTGATTTAAGAACTAGGGTTCTTGAGAAAAATTTGGGGGTTTTCTATATGATGATGTTTAAATGATAATTTGGTGGTTGATAAGTGTCTAGGGAGTTGATAAACACATTTTTTATGCAAGAAACCTTATCCAATTTCATGATTTGAAAATTAGGGTTCCCGAGGATCAAAATTGGGGATTTTGATTTGGGGATGTTTAATTGTTGAATTGAGGTTGGGTAAGTGTTTATGGAGTTATTAGACACATAATTAACCATAAAGCCCCAATTTTTATGATAAATTGTAAACTGGAGTTTTGGTGTGACACGGGTGAAAAAACCCAAATGGGTCAAACAGGTCATTATGGATTGAAAGGTTAAATTGGGTGTTGGAGATTGTGTTAACCAAATTAAGTTGGGGTGTTGATATTTAGATCATAGGTGTGTCATGAATCTCAATGTGGTGAATGAATTGAGATTGTAAGATTACTAAATGCAAGTTGATTGCTAGGTAATCAAGGTGTTGAGGGAGCTAGCTTTGAAAACCAAGTGGAATCGTCTTTAGCTAAAGGTAACTGCTTTGCACTTACTTAGTAATGATAGGTGGTGGTAATTGCACATATTTGATTTACATGTTGGTTGTTCAAATATCTTATAGGTGTTTAATTGTATGTTGAAAATTAAGGAAATTGCATATGGTGAAAATATGTAAGGGTGGGTGCGTGGTGTTTGAGGTCTAAGAACCTCCCCTTATTGTTTGATGAATTAAGTTAATGAACATATATGGTGTATTCGTGTAAAATTGACTTGTGTGGTAAAAGTCAAACTTATATGCATAATGTAGTTTGAAATTGGTATAGTTGACTATGTGGTATATAATCAAACTAAAATGTAGAATATGATAAATTGGTGTAGTTGACTATGTGGTATATAGTTAAACTAAAAATTAGAATGTGGTATTTTGGTGTAATTGACTTAGTGTGGTATGAGTCAAACTAGTATGTAAAATGTGGTGATTTGGTGTAATTTGACTAATATGTGGTAAGAGTCAAAGTAAAATGAAATTGGTGGAATTGAGGTCATGAACCCCACTTATGGCAATGTAGCTTAAAGTATTTGAACTTCAATAATGTCGTTGTTGCTTGAAGTCTAAGAACCTCACACAAAAGTAATTTGAGGTCATGAACTTCACAAGGTTGTGTTGTGGCGTTTGAGGTCTTCAGAACCTCATATAGAGGAGTTTGATGTCTAAGAACCTCACATGGTAGATATATGAGGTCATGAACTTCACAAGTCGTTTTGTGGTATTTGAAGTCTAAGAACCTCACACGGAAGTTAATTGAGGTCGTGAACTTCACATAGTCGTTTGTGGTGTTTTAAGGTCTTTGGAACCTCACAAGAAAGTATGGTAGGGTTGTTAGGTGTTTAACACATTCATGAAATGTTGTTGGTTATTTATAACGACCGGGGGTCGAGTCGGGAGGGTCGAAAAGGCCAAAAACTGTAAAAAATCATGTTTGTGCAGGGGAGGGAGTAACCTTATGCCAATAACATTAAATGGAGTAACCTTACGCCATTAAAATCAAATTTTGATTTTGGTTTGGTTCTTGGTGTTTTGACTTGGGACTTGTCCCAAGGGTTGTATTTTATTACTAATGGTGTTCATGTAGTTAAAGCTCCGGTTTGAAGTCTCGAGTCACGCTTCGTAGTGGATTTGGATTCTCATTTGTTTTGGTGTATGTTAATAGTTGTAGTTAGAACTCCTTGTTGGGGTTCATTAGAATTGTTTTAAATTATCCTTTGGAGGTTTAAACTTGTTGTCGTTTTTTAAGTGTCGGTTGTGGTTTAAAAAAAAACAAAATCTACGTTGTTTGTCGTATTATTGCTTTTGACATGTGTTGATTAATCAAGAGTGTTAAATAAATGGGACCTAATTCCGCATGATTTTGAAAGTTAAAATCGGTCAAAAATTTCGGGTGTTACAGAAGGGCTTTCATCAGACATAGGGGATTGATTACACTGAGACATTCAGCCCTGTGGTTAAACCCACAACTATTCGGATTGTCTTATCTATTGTTTTTTCTCGGGGTTGGGATATCTTCCAGGTGGACATTAACAACGCCTTCCTTCATGGTGGTCTATCTGAGATTGTGTATATGTCTCAGCCTCCGGGATTTGTCGTCTCCACTCAACCACATCATGTATGTTTGCTACAGAAGGCTCTTTATGGCCTTAAGCAAGCTCCTCGTGCTTGGTTCTCCAAGCTGTCTTTTGTACTTACTTCTTCTGGATTTTCTTAATGTGTTTCCGACACTTCTCTTTTTGTTTACAGCAGTGGTTTAGATGTTTGCTATGTATTGGTATATGTTGATGACATCATCATCACCGGTAGTTCTCCACAGTTTGTTATGGATTTGATTGGGTGCTTACACTCACAGTTTGCGCTTAAGGATTTGGGCACATTATCTTATTTCTAGGAGTCCAGGCCACTTTCTCTGATGGCACTTTACACTTATCTTAGCAGCGCTACTTACGCCATTTATTACATCGGACAGGTCTTACTGATTGCCGCCCATTATCCACATCGGTTTCCTCTGGTTCTCATCTTTCTCGGTATTCCGACCTTAGACCCTCTGTTATATCGGAGTACTGTCGGCGCATTACAGTATCTTGTCTTGACTCGACATGAGATTGCATATGCGGTTAGCAAGGTTTCTCAGTTCCTATAGAAACATACTGATCGACACTAGGGTGCAGTTGTCACACCCCCAAATCCCACTAACGGAGTTTTACCGTTTTGGAAGGTGACACATCAGGATCTCAGTCATTAGTTACACGGAACGACTCTATATGAATTTAAATAAACCACTAATGCTGCTCATAGTCACGAGACAACAAAAGTTCAAGTTTGAAAACGTTGCGGAAGCGTAAACATAAACCAATGCAAGTAAAAGTAAGTTGCGCAAAACAAAGCGCCCAAAACCATGCAGTTTAAGTAAATAACGTAAATTCAATGTTCGATAGTGATAAGACTCCATGCATGCCCTATGCTCGTGCTTGGATACCTTAGTGACCTGAGAAAGACATGCTAAAAAGTGTCAACACAATGGTTGGTGAGTTCATAAAGTAATGTAAGTAAATCCAATTGTTTAACGCAAGCATCCCATGCTCAATGTTTGTCAGATAAAGTAATTATTGTTTACCGATAGATAGCTAGTCTAATGCATTGCTACTTTAAGTGTTCGCAACCGAAGCTGACTGTTTGTATGTTTGAATGCCTCCAGCCATGTCTACCGAACACTGGCTAATGTTTAGGCAAATTTTACACCCGTTGACCTCCAATCATAGTTAGAGCGACTAACTCGGGTGGGGCTTTGTCAAAACCCAGTAGTACTACTCAAAATCCCCTCGCTATTCCCCAATACTAACGGTTCGAAATGTAAGGACTTGTTTGGTATGTTTGTGCACTTTCAGTACGCAAGCGGTAAAACAGTAATACAGAATCCCATAATATTTGAAATGCTTGAAAGCATGTTTTCTCCCCCAAAAAGGAAAACAAGTAAAATAGGGGTTATGAAACTCACCTGAGTGCGTATGCAAGTATGAAAGCTAAGAAGCAACTGCTGGACTTCTAACTGCCACCTATAACCGTAGTCTATAAGTGCGTGTTCGTGATGTTCGATATAGACCCATATATCCAAACAATGTTGTTGTTAAAGGTTGTAGAAAATAGTTTGCAAGTGCGACTCAAGTTTGACACGACGACCCGTTGGTGACACGTTTGTGTTTTAATGTTTGAGTTGCATACTAACACATAACACACAATTGATCATACGATAGCACGTAGCAACAAATCCTATTTGTTCTAGAAAGGTAGCATGTTTCCATTAATGGCAGGTTTCCATAATTAGTAAGTTTCTATAAATAGTAACCATGTTCGGGTTTCACATCATTGTTATCATATGCTTGCAGGTTTCAATTCAAGTAGCACATAGAAATCATCATATCCTACAACAATTCTATTCTACATAGCATGTTTGACTTGGTTCCGATAAAGTTTCTATTTTTAGCAACCTATGATGAGCATGCGCGTTATATAATCATCAATCAAGTTTACACACATTATCATGTCATGTCAAGTACAAAACCATCATCAAGAAGCTATAGAATTCAAAACGAGTGAGCGGGTGAAAAAGTGAAAATTGAAATTAACTTTCTGTTAAGAGAGGTCCCTCGCGGTACGCGAGAGATGAGAGGGGTCTCCCTCGCGGTACGCGAGAGGTTTCAGGACTCGCCCGGTTGACTTGTCTCTCGCGGTACGCGAATAGCCTGTTCGACAGCAAGGTAAATTAAACATTAGGGTTTAGCCGTTTCTCATGCAATCCAACGATTTCAGTAGCAAAGTTATCGACTTTAATCATGTTCTACACTATTCTAACATTACTAGTTTCAATAATCAACAACTAATCAGTCATACATCGCTAGAGTTTAGCAAAACATCATAAATCAACAATATTTAACAAAAATACATCAAGCTTGCAACTACATTAAGAAAATCATCATGTTTGGATGGATTTAGGGTCTGATCTAACTGCAATAATCAAAAGGAAATCAAATCGGATGAAACGACTTACGTGTGGATGTTAGAACGTAACGAGGATTCCGAATACGCGTCTAATTCCAAGTTTGAAGCTTGAATGAGCGATCCTTGCTTGGTTGCAGGTTCAATTTCGTGAGAGAGGGTGAGAGAGAGAGAGAGAGAGACGGCGAGATTGAGAGAGAGAGTGATTTAGGTTAGAAACTTTTATAAAAATCTTTTTATAAATCTTGTACGGGCTTTTACTAACGGGTTTGGGTAATTACGGGCTTTTAATTTAACTTTAACTAATTAATAATTAAAACCCTTTAACTAATTTATTTTATAAAAATACAATCTTTATAAAATAGCAGATAAATAAGCAGTCCGGTAAATCTACGCGATTTAACGAAAGTTCACGTAATTCACAGATAATTCACGTAGCACGTAAAAACACATAATTTATATTCATTATAAATTATTTATTGCTTGAATTATTATTTATTGCTTACCACCAACGTTCCGGGTTCGACTCGTGTGTGATCCGGTAATTCTACGATTTACCGATACGTGAGTGTTAGTGCAAAACCGACACATCTAATTAATCTTAATTAAATGTGATGCATGCATGACTGTTTGAGGTAACTGAGTTTGAATCAATAACTGTTCGTGGTATCGTGTTTGAATGAAATAACTGTTTGAGATAACGTGTTTGAGTTAACGGAGTTAACCTGAAATTGCCGGATGTCACATCATCCCCTTGTTGAAAGAATTTTCGTCCCGAAAATTAATCCAAGTCGCTAGCTGTTTGAAACAAAAATTTGGGTTGTCACATCATCCCCTTGTTGAAAGAAATTTCGTCTCGAAATTTAGTTTGTACCTTTCGTGTTTGCCGTTGAATGTTTGAACAGGTGAGGATACTTTTTCATTATCTGATCCTCGCGTTCCCACGTGAACTCCGGTCCACGCTTCGAGTTCCAGCGAACTCTGACAATAGGTATCTTACTGCGCTTGAGGGTTTTGACCTCTCGGTCCATGATCTCAACTGGTTCCTCAACAAAACGTAGCTGTTCATCAATTTCCAACTCCTCGAGTGGAACTACAAGAGTCTCATCTGATAGGCACTTCTTTAGGTTTGAGACATGAAAGACATTATGCACTCCATTGAGTGTATCTGGCAGGTTCAACTGATATGCTACTGGACCAATCCTTTTCACTATCTCGAATGGTCCAACATAACGGGGGTTTAACTTTCCTCGTTTCCCAAAACGAATCACACCTTTCCAAGGTGAAACTTTTAATAAAACTTTGTCGCCCACTTGGAATTCTAGCGGTTTTCTGCGCTTGTCTGCATAACTCTTTTGACGGTCACGCGCTGCCGCCATACGGTTTCGGATTTGTACTATTTTCTCTGAGGTTTCATGCACAAGTTCAGGACCAGTAAGTTGGCTATCTCCAACTTCAGCCCAACAAAGTGGTGATCTACACTTTCGTCCATACAAAGCCTCAAACGGTGCGGCTTTGATGCTAGTATGATAGCTGTTATTGTAAGAGAACTCCACTAAAGGCAAGTGAGTCTCCCAACTGTTACTAAAATCGATCACACAAGCTCGTAGCATATCTTCTAGGGTTTGAATGGTACGCTCACTCTGGCCATCTGTTTGGGGATGGTACGCTGTGCTCATATCCAGGCGCGTGCCTAGAGCTTTCTGTAATGATTGCCAGAAACGTGAGGTGAATCGGGCGTCTCTGTCGGAGATGATGGAGATTGGCACTCCATGTCGGGATACTACTTCTTTAAGATAGAGGCGAGTTAACTTTTCCATTTTGTCGGTCTCTTTGATAGCAAGGAAATGAGCGGATTTGGTTAAACGATCCACTATCACCCAGATTGTGTCACATCCAGATGGGGTTCGGGGTAATTTGGTTATGAAGTCCATGGAAATCTGCTCCCATTTCCACATTGGGATTTCCGGTTGTTGAAGCAATCCGGATGGTTTTTGGTACTCCACCTTGACCTTGGAACAAGTCAGACACTTGCTCACATACGTGGCTATGTCAGCTTTCATGTTCGGCCACCAATACATAACTTTGAGATCGTGATACATCTTGTCGGATCCCGGATGGATAGAGTATCGGGATTTGTGAGCTTCATCCATGACTAGATTTCTTAAGTTTCCATACACTGGTATCCATATTCTTTCCGCGAAATAACGAATACCATCTGATTTAACCTCAAGTTGTTTCTCCATACCACGAGTGGATTCCAACGATAAGTTTTCTGCTTTTAAGGCTTCAAGTTGGGCATTACGGATCTGTTCGGGTAATCCTGTATGAATAGTGAGTTGCAACGCTCGAACTCGTCGGGGTTTAGTTTCCTTTCGGCTTAGGGCATCGGCTACCACGTTAGCTTTGCCCGGATGGTATTTGATTGCACAATCATAATCATTTAGAAGTTCGATCCAGCGACGCTGTCGCATGTTCAACTCTTTCTGCTCGAATATGTGCTGAAGACTCTTGTGATCGGTGTAAATGGTGCACTTGGTACCGTACAAGTAGTGTCTCCAGATTTTCAGTGCGAACACCACGGCTCCCAACTCCAAGTCGTGAGTCGTGTAGTTCTTCTCGTGGATTTTCAATTGTCGGGAAGCGTATGCGATAACTTTCTCACGTTGCATAAGCACACAACCGAGACCTTGGATCGATGCATCGCAATACACTATGAAATCATCGGTTCCTTCAGGTAGGGATAGGATGGGTGCGCTGCAAAGTTTCTGTTTCAAAAGTTGGAATGCTGATTCTTGGGTTTCGCTCCAGGTATAAGGTTTACCTTTTTGAGTTAAGGCGGTGAGGGGTTGAGCGAGCTTAGAAAATCCCTCGATAAACCGGCGGTAGTAGCCAGCCAATCCCAAAAATTGTCGCACCTCAGTCGGAGTCGTTGGTGCTGCCCAATTCTTAATGGCCTCTACTTTGGATGGGTCGACATGTATTCCCTTCTCGTTGACTACATGTCCAAGGAATTGAACCTCGCGAATCCAAAAATCGCATTTGGAAAACTTCGCGTATAGCTGCTCCTGCCTAAGCAGTTCAAGGATTAAGCGCAAATGTTCTTCGTGTTCTTCCTTACTCTTAGAATAGATAAGGATATCGTCAATGAATACAATGACGAATTGATCGAGGTAGGGCTTACACACACGGTTCATGAGGTCCATGAACACCGCGGGTGCGTTGGTTAATCCAAATGGCATGACCAAAAACTCGTAATGGCCGTACCGGGTTCTGAAAGCGGTTTTGGATATATCCTCATCACGAACTCGTAGCTGATGATATCCAGATCTTAGATCGATTTTTGAGTAAACACTCGACCCTTGAAGTTGGTCGAATAGATCGTCAATGCGGGGAAGTGGGTAGCGGTTCTTGATGGTTACCTTGTTCAACTCTCGGTAGTCAATACACATACGGAAAGTCCCATCTTTCTTTTTGACAAATAGGACTGGGGCTCCCCATGGTGATGAACTGGGTCGGATGAAACCCTTATCCAACAGTTCTTGCAACTGTGTGGACAACTCCTGCAGCTCACTTGGTGCAAGTCTATAAGGTGCTCTGGCAATAGGTGCTGCTCCGGGGGTTAGGTCAATCTGAAATTCGACCTGTCGATGGGGTGGAAGACCGGGTAAGTCATCAGGAAAGACTTCTGGGAAGTCGCGAACAATAGGGATATCTGCAATTTTCTTCTCCTCGGAAGGTTTGTCAACGACAAGGGCTAGTATCGCAGTATGACCCTTGCGTAGGCATTTCTGCGCTTTCATGTAAGATATGATGCCCACGACGGCACCACTCTTCTCGCCTTTCACAGAAAGAATCTCTCCACTAGGTAGAGGGATACGAACGATTTTGTCCCTACAGATGATTTCGGCTTGGTTTTTGGACAACCAATCCATGCCAACTATTATGTCGAAGCTGCCAAGTGTAACTGGCATGAGATCGATGTCGAGTTTGTGACCAGATAGTCCCAACTTACACCCCTCGAGGATATGAGTTGCCTCGATTAGTTTACCGTCAGCTATTTCTATGGAATATTTGTGCTCTAACGGGGTTTTGGTCAGCTCTAAGTGTTTACTAAAGTTTTCGGAAATAAAGCTCCTATCGGCACCAGTATCAAAGAGAACAGAAGCAAAATGATCGTTTAAAGGAAACATACCAGTGACAACATTTTGATCTTTACGAGCTTCACTTGAACCAATTACGAAGGCCCGACCCTTCGCACCATTACCGTTGCCATTACCATTACCACCCTGATGGTTGCCGTTTCCGTTCCCATTACCAGCTTTCTTCAGTTGAGGGCAATCCCGCTTGTAGTGCCCTTCCTTGCCACACTCAAAACACCCTTTAGGCGCCTCACCAGTCGGTGCCTGTTTAGCTTGTAGATCCCCTCTACAATCCCCTCTACAATCCTAAGTTGCATTTATTACACTTAGGGTACTTACCAGCATAAGATCCCTGATTCTGCTGAGCCGAGTTAGACTGTGAATGGCTCTTAGCAGGCTCGAACTTTCGTTGCTGATGATGCTGCTGTTGAGGCGGATTGGACTGAGAAGACTTGAAATGTGAACTTTCAAACTTACGCTTATTATCTGCCAGCTTAGAAAGTGCTCTCCTGGGAGGAAGTGTACCCTGTGCGACCGCCTGATCGGTCAACCTGTGAGCCAAACGGATGGTTTGCTGGATAGTGGTGGGGTTGGATGATGTCACCATACTCTGAATTTGAGGGACTAGACCCTCGATAAACCTCTCAATGCGCTTGTACACTGGAGTCACCATCTGTGGGCACAAAGTAGCTAGTTCATGAGAGCGGGTAGTGTAGGCTTCGATCTCTGACCCTTCCATCTTGAGGTTCCAGAACTCGACCTCAAGCTTCTGCACCTCATCGCGAGGGCTGTACTCCTCTGTTAACATAGTCTTGAACTCATTCCATGGCAAAGCATTTGCCATTTCTAGAGTCAGCATTTGTACCTGGGCGTTCCACCAGGTGAGGGCTGGACCCTCCAGTGTGCCAGATGCAAACTTCACCTGGTTGGCTTGTGGGCAGTTGCACATAGCAAAGACAGACTCTGTCTTCTCCATCCAGCGGAGTAGACCTACAGCTCCTTCGGCTCCACTAAAAGTGTGGGGCTTACAGTCCATAAATGTCTTATAAGTGCAGGCCTGTTGGTGGTTGTTCTGACCTGGATTAAATATAAAGAATGCGTTCAGGGACAAATAAGATTCGGAAGTGAGTTCAGAATGAATGTTGACTCGTTAAAGTCGACAGATGATAGATTTACCTCCATTCGGGTTGGCTGCCAAAGCCTCAGCCACACGCTCGTTAATCATAGCAGTAAGCTCTGCTGGGGTCAGATTGATGCTACCACGCCCGGCGTTACGTCCACCTCTTCGTCCAGACATGTTCTTCACATTCACAAATACAAAATCATGAGCAAAAATACATCGCATATCATTGTCATACAAGTATAAGTAAATAACAGAAAATTAAACCACAACATCTAACATTTCAATAATAATACTTGATAAAATAAATTGTAAAGGCTACAAAGTACTTTAAATCAAACATCAAAATCCAGAAATATCTGTTGGATGGGAACAACCCTGCCCATCTAGGTTTAAATAAAAGCAAAATAACTCAAAAGATAGTCTATCAGTCATCATCACTGTCAACTGAAGTCACATCAGAAACAGTATCCTCATCCTCATCCTGTTCCTCATCATCACCCTGCTCTTCATCCTCACCCTGCTCCTCCTCCTGCTCAACCTCTGCAGCATTGGCAGCCTCAAGCTGCTCCTCCAGCTGCTCAATCCTAGCCTCTGCTGCCTCGAGGTTAAGGCGCTGGACGTTCACTTGATCTCGTAACTCATAGTATGCTGCTGCTAGTTGGTCTTGCACAGTGTTCAACCTTCCCTGGTTGTTAAGCAGCTTCTCCACCCTCTGGTCAGTCTTGTATCCACGCTGTAGTAGCCCGGTGATCTCACCAGCAGCCTCGCGCATGTTTCTGATCTCTCGGTCCATCTTAGCTACAAATGCAGCTAGAACCTGCTCAGGTGGATATCTCAACGGTGGCAAAGTTCGCGAAGCAGAAGAGGAAGAAGTAGGAATGTCAGCAGCAAGTGGAGGTGGAACCTGCTCCTCGCGGATCCAACTCCTAATCATGTCGGGATACCAATCCCAGTGCTCCGTGTCGTCTCTAATACGCACATGGAATGGCTCGCCATACACTCTAGTATCATCAATGGGCGTCATCCTTCGCCTCTTTGGCTCGGGTGAAGGTACTGTTGGAACCTCGGGTTCCTGCTCGATCGGGGAATCTGGTGACTTGGGTGAATGAGACATTTCCTATAGTGTGATGAGTCAGTGTACTGTATGAGTGTAAGTGTTGTGTAACTAATGCAAGTGTGTGGTTAAAGTCTAGAATGCAATGCAATTCCTAGTTCACTAAAACCAATGTCTCTGATACCAATCTGTCACACCCCCAAATCCCACTAACGGAGTTTTACCGTTTTGGAAGGTGACACATCAGGATCTCAGTCATTAGTTACACGGAACGACTCTATATGAATTTAAATAAACCACTAATGCTGCTCATAGTCACGAGACAACAAAAGTTCAAGTTTGAAAACGTTGCGGAAGCGTAAACATAAACCAATGCAAGTAAAAGTAAGTTGCGCAAAACAAAGCGCCCAAAACCATGCAGTTTAAGTAAATAACGTAAATTCAATGTTCGATAGTGATAAGACTCCATGCATGCCCTATGCTCGTGCTTGGATACCTTAGTGACCTGAGAAAGACATGCTAAAAAGTGTCAACACAATGGTTGGTGAGTTCATAAAGTAATGTAAGTAAATCCAATTGTTTAACGCAAGCATCCCATGCTCAATGTTTGTCAGATAAAGTAATTATTGTTTACCGATAGATAGCTAGTCTAATGCATTGCTACTTTAAGTGTTCGCAACCGAAGCTGACTGTTTGTATGTTTGAATGCCTCCAGCCATGTCTACCGAACACTGGCTAATGTTTAGGCAAATTTTACACCCGTTGACCTCCAATCATAGTTAGAGCGACTAACTCGGGTGGGGCTTTGTCAAAACCCAGTAGTACTACTCAAAATCCCCTCGCTATTCCCCAATACTAACGGTTCGAAATGTAAGGACTTGTTTGGTATGTTTGTGCACTTTCAGTACGCAAGCGGTAAAACAGTAATACAGAATCCCATAATATTTGAAATGCTTGAAAGCATGTTTTCTCCCCCAAAAAGGAAAACAAGTAAAATAGGGGTTATGAAACTCACCTGAGTGCGTATGCAAGTATGAAAGCTAAGAAGCAACTGCTGGACTTCTAACTGCCACCTATAACCGTAGTCTATAAGTGCGTGTTCGTGATGTTCGATATAGACCCATATATCCAAACAATGTTGTTGTTAAAGGTTGTAGAAAATAGTTTGCAAGTGCGACTCAAGTTTGACACGACGACCCGTTGGTGACACGTTTGTGTTTTAATGTTTGAGTTGCATACTAACACATAACACACAATTGATCATACGATAGCACGTAGCAACAAATCCTATTTGTTCTAGAAAGGTAGCATGTTTCCATTAATGGCAGGTTTCCATAATTAGTAAGTTTCTATAAATAGTAACCATGTTCGGGTTTCACATCATTGTTATCATATGCTTGCAGGTTTCAATTCAAGTAGCACATAGAAATCATCATATCCTACAACAATTCTATTCTACATAGCATGTTTGACTTGGTTCCGATAAAGTTTCTATTTTTAGCAACCTATGATGAGCATGCGCGTTATATAATCATCAATCAAGTTTACACACATTATCATGTCATGTCAAGTACAAAACCATCATCAAGAAGCTATAGAATTCAAAACGAGTGAGCGGGTGAAAAAGTGAAAATTGAAATTAACTTTCTGTTAAGAGAGGTCCCTCGCGGTACGCGAGAGATGAGAGGGGTCTCCCTCGCGGTACGCGAGAGGTTTCAGGACTCGCCCGGTTGACTTGTCTCTCGCGGTACGCGAATAGCCTGTTCGACAGCAAGGTAAATTAAACATTAGGGTTTAGCCGTTTCTCATGCAATCCAACGATTTCAGTAGCAAAGTTATCGACTTTAATCATGTTCTACACTATTCTAACATTACTAGTTTCAATAATCAACAACTAATCAGTCATACATCGCTAGAGTTTAGCAAAACATCATAAATCAACAATATTTAACAAAAATACATCAAGCTTGCAACTACATTAAGAAAATCATCATGTTTGGATGGATTTAGGGTCTGATCTAACTGCAATAATCAAAAGGAAATCAAATCGGATGAAACGACTTACGTGTGGATGTTAGAACGTAACGAGGATTCCGAATACGCGTCTAATTCCAAGTTTGAAGCTTGAATGAGCGATCCTTGCTTGGTTGCAGGTTCAATTTCGTGAGAGAGGGTGAGAGAGAGAGAGAGAGACGGCGAGATTGAGAGAGAGAGTGATTTAGGTTAGAAACTTTTATAAAAATCTTTTTATAAATCTTGTACGGGCTTTTACTAACGGGTTTGGGTAATTACGGGCTTTTCATTTAACTTTAACTAATTAATAATTAAAACCCTTTAACTAATTTATTTTATAAAAATACAATCTTTATAAAATAGCAGATAAATAAGCAGTCCGGTAAATCTACGCGATTTAACGAAAGTTCACGTAATTCACAGATAATTCACGTAGCACGTAAAAACACATAATTTATATTCATTATAAATTATTTATTGCTTGAATTATTATTTATTGCTTACCACCAACGTTCCGGGTTCGACTCGTGTGTGATCCGGTAATTCTACGATTTACCGATACGTGAGTGTTAGTGCAAAACCGACACATCTAATTAATCTTAATTAAATGTGATGCATGCATGACTGTTTGAGGTAACTGAGTTTGAATCAATAACTGTTCGTGGTATCGTGTTTGAATGAAATAACTGTTTGAGATAACGTGTTTGAGTTAACGGAGTTAACCTGAAATTGCCGGATGTCACAGCAGTCAAGCGAATTTTGAGGTTTCTTAAAGGTACTATCTCTCATGGTTTGACTATTCAGCGATCTACCAACCCCGAGATACATGCTTATTCAGGTGTCGACTAGGCTGGGTGTCCTGATGATTGTCGTTCCACTACAGGATATTGTATCTTTATTGGACCCAACCTTATCAGCTGGAGTTCCAAGAAACAGCATATTGTTGCCCGTTCTAGTACATAGGCTGAGTATAGAGCTTTAGCACACATGGCAGCTGTAATCAATGAGTAATATATTTTCTCTATATCATCTTTACAAACATAGGTACAAATATATAGGAGCTATAAGAGAACATGAATGGTCCACAATAAATATAAGAGAACATGAATGGTCCACAATAAATATAGGTACATGAATAGATAAAAACTCATTGTAAATGTGGTAAAGTAATATCCCCCCGCAAGCGAGACGGTGGCGGACCAAGACGAAGCAAACGTCGAAAAAACTCAAACTGAGGTTTAGGAAGACTTTTTGTAAAAATGTCTGCCACTTGGAGCTTGGTAGGAATGAAGCGAGCGTGAAGCTTCCCTAAAGAAACAAGCTCACGAATAAAATGATAATCCATTTCAATTTGCTTAACTCGTGTAACATCTGTGACTTTCGTGTTTAACTTATCTAGTACTAGACTTATTTATTCAATGTAAACCATTTTGAATGTCATTACACTTGGTTTACCCATACGACATACTTGTTGATCATACGTTACCTTATGCTCTAGATGCTCTTGATGGCTTAATCGTGAATTGAGCCCATTTTAGGCCCAATAGGCCCATCATAACCCGTTATCAATCATACAAACGTCAAACATGTTAAATTAAAGTTGTTATACCTTGTTACACTTGAAATGTTCAACAAAAGCTTGTAAATCTATGTATTGTGCCTTCGCAACTTGTTATGCCCTAGAAAGCCCGTTTTCTCATCCGCCGACCGTTAATTACCGTACGCGACTAACATAACCTTAACTTAAATGTTTTTAGCTAAACATACTCCTTTTGTTATGACAATCAACTTTCATGTTGAAATCATTTGCCAATTTCGCTTAGAAATGCATAAAATCGTGAATTTCGAATGCGCGCACTCAACCGGGCCAAGCTAGGACCCAACCCACCTACACTTGGACCTAGCCCAAGCTAGATTTCTCAAAACTCAGCCCCCATCAGCTGAATTTCGCAGCTTTGGAGCCTCCCCAACCCTAATTCCCTTTTCTTGTTTTCCAAGGCTTAGTTTAACTATAAATACCCCCTTTAATCCTCCTTGTTTTTCATTTACTCCTCTCCTAAACCCCTCCACCCTCCCCCAGCGATTCGAGCCTCCTACTACTGCCAAGAAATCGCAAGAAACCCCCCTCCAAGCCTTGAAGAAATCGCAAAATCCAAGGAACCAAGTTCGGGTGACGAATCAAGTATAAACCGCTCTTCCTTCCTTTTTATTTATTTCTCATTCTTTTGATTCTAACCTTTATACTAATTTTTTTTATTTCATTCTAAACCTTTGATCCTAAATTTAATCTAACTTGAATTAACCACACGCTAATCTAAAGTAGAATCCGCTTGCTCGTGTCGGCTATGCCGATTGCATCCTTGATTCTCCAAAACGTTTATGTGAATATCATGGCTAGACCGGTGACACGGGACATTTTGGCTAACCTAATATGATTATATTATGTATTATAATGATATAATAATATTCGTCTATATTTTTATTTACGCGTTCGAAAACCTTAAAACCCTAAACGGTCCACTTAAGTGCAACCGTTGATTGTGGAAAGAAAATGTGTTGACTTTAACTAAGCATAACTTGATCAGAATTAAATGAAAATGAGCAAACTCAAATTTCACGACGTAGTTCGTCGAGTTGTCTTTCCAACCGTATTTGGCTCATTTTCTAATTCAAACGTATGAATCCGTAGTAGCCAAAACGGGACAGAAACCTTTTTCAGTACCTTGTCTTGTTTGACCGTTTTGACTATGATCCGAGTCTCAAATGGAAAAACTTCCTAGACGAAACTTTTTCAAAACATTATAAACTAGTCGCCTGTAAAATTTCATGATTTAACACATCGCTTGATATTTTTAACAAACCTGTTTCTGTTAAGCTCTTATGCTATCCAAATCTGAAAATTTACAACATTAACAATTATATATTCAATCCTCTATTTCTCGCATCCGTTAACCTTCTAACTTCCGATAAACGCCATCCAAAACCCTAATTAACTATATCATGATCTTTTAGGGTGTTGATCTAAATCCTAGAACTCTCGAGCTTTGCGAGTCAATCACCTCTCAACAAATGTAAGTTTACATAGCCCCTTTTTTCATTTTTGTACATTTTGGGGTGAAACATGACTTTCATTGAAACTATTAGCAATTACAACATATACAATTCTACATTATGACTATTTGTGCTTTTGTGCTCGAATGCTATGAGTTGAACTATATATACATGACGCACTCGTGCAATCATTAACTCTGTACAAGACAACGGTAACATTGATAGATATATTATGTCTGACAAACCCACCCAGGTAGGGTGATTGTTACCGACTCTACATTAAGGTAACCTGCGCGTTATGCCTCAGTCACAAGGTTTTATTGTACACCTAGTTTAACTATAGATTCTCCATAAAATGCCTTATTTACCATATGTCATATGAATTGTATAAACTATTTGAAAACTACATGAGATATCTAAACCTATGTATGCTCACCAAATATTTATAGTTGACCCTCTCATTTTAAACATGTTTTAGGTGGAATTGTTTGAAGTACAAGTTCATCACTTAGGAGCATATGGACCTAGTGACAAATAAACTAGAATTATTGTTAGCTTTTGATTGTTTGATCAATATGTATTTGCACATTTAAATCATTTTAATAAAATTATGTAATTTAGTTTGATCATGAGCTTTTGAACAGTTTACATGTCCCGCCCTGACATTTTCCGCCGTCGGTTGGGGTGTGACAACTCGTTTGTGAGAGATGGGATTTTGAGTGAGAAACAGAGCACTACGATTGTCACATAGAATGGTCGGGCGATCTGGAGGTAGAGCATGCAATTCTCGTAGAAGGTGTGTTATCCAAACTATTTCAGCCGCCATATTTGCCATTGCACGATATTCGGATTCACAACTTGATCGAGATACAGTAGGTTGTTTCTTTGCACTCAATCATTTTTGCACGATCCAAAATATCTCGAGCATATTTGGATTGGTTTAAAAACAGGCCATCATTGGTGTATGTAACTTCAAAGCCAAGAAAGTAGCCGAGCTCACCCAAATATTTAATAGCAAATTCTTTGTTTAACCGAGCAATAAATGACGTGAGGATGGAATATTGATTTCCGGTGAGTATCAAGTCATCCACATAGACCAACAAATACATAATGCATGAATCCCTTTTGAAGACAAAAAGGGACGGGTCAGCACGACTACAAGAGAACCCGTTAGCCATTAAAATGTACTCAACCGATGAAACCATGCACGCGGTGCTTGTTTGAGTCCATAAAAAACTTTATTTAATTTGCACACATGATTGGGAAATTCATGATTAATAAATCCCGGGGTTTGTTCCATATAAACGTTCTCATTAAGGTGCCCATGTAGGAAAGCTTTATTCACATCAAGTTGATGCAAGTTCCAACCAATAAGAACATCCAATGAGAGTATAATTCGAACAATTGAAGCTTTAACAACCGGACTAAATGTGTGTGAGTAATCAATACCTGGTGTTTGGGTAAACCCTCGAGAGACAAGACGTCCCTTATGACGCTCAATAGAGCCGTCCGAATGAAATTTGGTCCAAAACAGCCATTTGGACCCAACAACGGGACGGTTGGTGGGGCGGGGGACAAGGGTCCATGTATTTTTTTGTGTAAAACTTCAAGTTCATTATGCATGGCAGTACCCATTTGGGATCCTTAAGAGCAATTTATAACCCTTTGGATCAGTTGAGGCAAAAAGAGCAGTGTGTAAGGCATGATGAGTGACATGCGACAGTTTCGAGGTTTGAATATTCCGTCTTTTGCACGGGTGAACATAGGGTGTGTTGAGAGAGGGGGTGGCAGAGGTGGTATTGGGATAGAGCTAACTTGGGGTGGGGAGGCAATGGTGGTGGATGAGTCCGTAACAGAGGGTGGTGGATGAGTCCGTAACAGAGGGAAGAGGATTAGAGCACATAGGTAATGTTTGGGTGGTGGGAGACATTGGTGATGTAGGTTGAGGGTTAATATTGGCAGTAGTGGGAGTAATATGGATAGGGATATTATCCATGCAGAAGTGACAAGGGGGTGTGGGTGACGAGGTCAAAGGTGGGGACGACTTAGATGGGTTAGGATTTGTGGGACAGTTGTCAAGGGTTTTATCTAGAAAGATGATGAGTGGGAGAAGGGAAATGTGAATATCAGATTTGGTGCCTGTACAGGGAAAGGTGACTTCATTAAACCGAGCATGTCTCGTGATACACACATGAGAGGTGACCAGATCAAGGCACCGAAACCCCTTGTATTTGGGGCTATAGCCTATAAAAATACAAGGTAAACTTCTCCGGTCAAGTTTGTGTTTGGAGTAATCACGTAGAAATGGAAACACACGGCAACCAAAGGCCCGAAAAGAGATGTAATCGGGTGGTTGAGAGTATAGAAGTTCAAAAGGTGATTTACCGTTTAAAATTGCGGTAGGCAAACGGTTAATATTATATACAGCGGTTGAGAAGGCATCAACCCAATATGACGGCAGAAGGCGAGCATTAAATAATAAGGCCAAACATGTCTCGAAAATGTGTCGATGTTTTCTCTCGGCTCGCCCATTTTGTTGAGGGGTGTATGGGCACGACAAACGATGTAGAGTTCCATTTTCTTCAAATAGAGTCCGAACTCTATGGTTTATAAATTCTGTTCCCCCGTCACTTTGGAAAACTTTATTTTTTCTTGAAAATTGTGTTTGAACAAATCTCATAAAAACGGTCAAGGCATTATAAAACTCGGACTTGGCTTGTAGGCGATAAAGCCAACAAAACCGAGAATAGTCATCAATGAACGCTACATAGTAGTGATAATTATCAATCGACATGACCAGTGAGGGTCCCATAAGTCATAATGAATTAAGTCCAGGGGATGCAAAACACGTTTTGTATTATTATTAAAAGGCAAGCGTTGTGCTTTGGCTAATTGACATGGAGAACAAACGCCTGGTTTGGGTAAGATAGAAGTCGAAGATAAATAGCCAAGTTTTTGTAAAGTAACAATAGTGTCAAAAGGGGCACGTCCCAAGCGAGAGTGCCAAACTTCATATGAAGCTTTGGGACATGAGGTGGTTGCAACAAAAGCTTCGTGACCGGTGTGTAAGACATAAAGTCCGTTCTCATGACATCCTTGGGCTAGGACCTGTTTTGATCATTGGTCCTGAATAAAAAAATGCGGATAAGAGAATAAAACACCCACACCATTATCTTTTGTTAGTTTGCTAACGGACATGAGATTTTTTGTTAGGTGAGGGACAACCAAAACATCACGTAAACAAATAGAGTCAAAAATGGTAGAATGACCTTTATGTGAGACAGGAAGGGTATTACCATTGCCAAAAGTAACCGTTTCGTTACCTGTGGGGGATGTGATATGAGAGACGGATTGAGAAGAGGCCGTCATATGATCTGTGGCACCCGAATCAACGTACCAAATGGGTCTGGCAGAAGTTATATGACATTGAGCGTGAGTCGCATATGAAGCAAGGTTGGGGAAGGAAATGGCATAGTGACCGTCAATACGACATAATTGACAGTGCGGTGGTCGACGACTGCGAACTTGACCACTTTGATCACCCGAAGCACTGCCAACACATCCCCGATGAGACAGAACGGGCCAAGAGGTGTGGTGTTTGAAAGCAACAGTGGGGGTGGAGTTACCACATTTTAGGGTGCCATCTGGGTTTGATGATGAAAAGGTAGCCTGGGTTTATTGATGAAAAGGGTGGTGAATGAAAGTGAAACGAGAAGAAGAGGAGAGAAGAAAGACAAGAGGATGGGAAAGAGAAGGGAAAAAGTCAAAGGGAAGGGAGAGGGATCGATGTGGCGTATGATACCATGTAAACAGTGAGTAATATATTTTCTCTATATCATCTTTACAAACATAGGTACAAATATATAGGAGCTATAAGAGAACATGAATGGTCCATAATAAATATAAGAGAACATGAATGGTCCACAATAAATATAGGTACATGAATGGATAATAACTCATTGTAAATGTGATAAAGTAATAGCAGCAGAGATTCGCTGGATTCTTTCCCTCATGTCCGAGCTTCAGATTCTTGTCTCCAGTCCACCTGTTCTATGGTGTGACAATCTAGGCGCCACATATTTAGCAGTCAATCCAGTGTTCATTAGCGCACAAAACATCTTGAGATTGATCTGCATTTTATTCGAGATATGGTTTTAGCTCAGACTCTGTTTGTCAGATATGTTCCCAACACCTCTCAGTTGGCTGATATATTGACCAAAGGGTTGTCATCCACACATTTTGATGCTCTTAGGTCCAAGCTTCACGCTGCCACTCCCGTTTCTCTTACGGGGGCATATTAGACATATTTGTGATCATATTAGCCATATTGTCTTATTCATGTGTATAGGGGTACATTTGTACATTTACATAGATAGGACACCTAGTATTCTTCTAGAATGTTTAGTGTAGAATCTTCCATGCTCTACATATAGAGCCTGTCATTGTACATTTGCTATCATCAATTAATGAAAGCTTTTACCCAAAACCCTAAATACCATCTTTAAATATTAGTCCTTCTCTTCTTCTCGTTTACATCATCTGTCAATCATCTTTGTCGTCATAACCGTTCTTGGATGGTTTGTATAGATTCTGGTCAGATGTGTCTATATTAGAGAGTCTCGCACGTGGTATGTTTCTAATTCCGGTGTTCAGTCTGTGTCAATTGATTGCATATTCAGATTGCAGTTTCTTGTTTTGTTGTTTAAAACTTCTGTTTACTTGTTCCAATTGAAATTCTACCATTTCATGACAGACAATAAAAAAAGACACGTAGATAACCAGGCGTAAGTTTCATTCTATGTTGTAGACTTGCAGCCGATATAAAAGATAGTAAGTTAAAATGAAACTAATAAAATAATAACAATATTAAAGTAAAGTATACCGTTTGGATGTATAGTCTATTAAAATGGGCCATCTTCGTATTCATCGCGCCCCATATTGAAATAGTTGGTGGAATGTTCGTTCAGTTCCACCGACGTTCTTCTTAAAATGATTAAGCACTCGTCCCCAAAACAATGAGCTTTTTTGTTGATCTCCGGTTATAGGGTCTTCGGAGACCCGAATCCAAGCCTTAGATAAGGCAACTTCCTCATGATCCTCCCAAACCTTACGAGGTGCCCGGTTAATGAATTTCCTTTTACCTTGAACGGTGGCACCTTGTTCTTCTTCATCTTCGTCAACTTCTTCATCCATATCATAATCTTATTCTTCCTCATCTTCATTACCCTCATCTTGTTCCACCTCATATTCGGTTTGTGGGACGGGTTGGGTTGGGTTACGAAAGGGGTTTGGTAGATTTTGGTAGGATGAAAACTGGTTGGGTCCTTCGGGTTGTGGAAGCACAAAATGACTAGATGCAATTTGGACGGGCATGGACGTTTGGGTTAGAGGATTTTGGTAGAATTGAGGATATTGAAACGATTGTGGAGGAGTTGGTTCGCTTGGACCCAAACGAACTCTTGGTTTATAGGTTTTGCGGGAGAAGGATGGTTGTTTCCTTAGTTCTATGAGTAGAGTATAAAAATAAAAGTAGTAGTTGTCACACCCCAACCGACGGCGGATTATACGTTGGGGCGGACGCGGTTGTTCAAAAGCACAAGGTTGACTAATAATATTGAAATATTTCATTAATGATTTAAAGAGTTTAACATAGCAAAAATAACATATTGTTCAACAAAAAAGTAAACATAAGATTAATTCTTGATGGTCTTTCTAAGTCCAAGCATCCTACTTTTTCATAGATAAGCCTCACTCTTGTGCACCTGAAACATGTTAAGTAACTGTCAACTAAAAATAGTTGGTGAAATACAAAGGTTTTGACACCATTTTAACAAAGTCTTTTAAAAGTTTTACAATTCACCATGATTAATGTATCTAAGCATAAATGTGAGAAAAACAAGTAAGTTAAACATTGTGCACGTCAAACCTCCAACCAAGTTTAGGCATAACCCGAAGGTTACCCTTATAAGTTTCAAGTATAAGTTTTATTCAGTAACAAACACCAAGGGCTCCCCCCGAAGGGTCAATCAATCAGGGTGGATTGGTCAAATGCAATAGACTATCTTTGTTACTATAGGCTCGGCCAAAGTTAATGAACATGCTAGAATTAAGTTTAATTTAACATACAAGCCTCACAGCATTCAACACAAAGAAAGCATATAATCATAGTTAAGTTTGAATTGTATAAGTCTAAAAAGTATAAACATGTTCCACCCCAAGTTTAAAAGCAAAAATGAAAACAAAAAAAGGGGCTAAGTATACTCACCTTGTAGCGGATGTAAGAGTATCCAAACAAGGGTTATATGTAGTGAAGTTTTGAGGAAAGATATCCTCACCACAAGCCTAAACGATAAGTTTAAAGTTTATTCATAGCAATTCTAGAACAAGGATTTCGAGATTTGGGGTTGACTAGGGTTGCGGAGGTGATTGTGCTATAAAGTTTAAGTGATAGTAAGTTTTAGTAACTATGCTTTAACTAGTTTTATAAAATATAATTTGAGAAATAAATAAATATTGAGTTTAATAAATAATTATTCATAAGGATTTAATAATTATTTAAAATAATAGTTATTTAAAGGAATAAATATCATGGGTTAATAATAATTACCCAATTGAATAATTCCCAATAGTGATTTGTTCAAAATAGAGTAGATAATTATTTAAAAATAATTATCTAAAGGAGTTTGTAAATAATTGTTTTATCGAAATTTTAAAATGGTGCCTTTAATTAAAGTATTTATCTGTAGAGTATTTTCTTTAAATGACTAGAATTTATTTTAAGTAATATTTAGAAATTATTTGTAAGTCTAAATAAATAATATATATTTATTTTCTGTTTACCAAATAAATAAGTTTTAAGTTTTCTAATTCTATAATTTTTATAAAACGTTCCAGTTTATAAGCTTCGAATATCTAAAATGAGGATATATGTTTTATAAACATTACAAAAACTTTATGTCGAGTATTTAAGTTTTATAATAGTTTAGGAATGTCTTTATAGTTTTTAGAAATTTAAAACTAATGTTAAACATTATATTTTTATAGTTTTAAACTTGGTTTTATTTGGTTAAAATGTCTTCCAATAAGGAAAACAGAAATAAAAATCGATTTTGAGTATAATAATGTTCAACATATTTTATAAAAATAAAAGGGATTTTTAAAACTAATTAAAAGTGTACCAAAGAATTCAAAATCGAGAAAAACGGGCGGCCGGGTTCGAACACCCGACCTGCTCCGGGTCGGGATCTGCACACACGCACCACCGCTGGACCAGGGACTTGTTTGTGTTTTAATCCGGAAAACAAAATCCTTAAACACAACCCAAACGCCCCTCCCCAATCCGTATGAACCCTAATATTTCAATCTCCAAATTCGACTCGGATTACCCTCTGTTTATGAGATTAAACAGAGGGCTTTTGATCCTTTCACGAATTCGATCACAATAGGCACGAGTATTACCTGATTTGGTGTCGATTTGAGGGAGATTGGGTTCGGCTTGGAGTCGGCGGTCGCGACTTCAGTTCCGGTCAGTGCAGCTTCGGATGGATGAAATGGGTAGTGGAGGGAGGTTAGGGATGATGTTTAGGAGCAGAGGGAGTCGCTATTTATAGCCAATTTTGGCATTAATTGCGTGAACGGGCCGAGGCGGGTGGTTGGGCCGTTCGGAGGTAATTCACACTCCACGCCAAGCCTCGATCGAGGTTGATCATCATGGTGCCTTGGGGACTGGTCGCACGCGAGGGACGAGCCCGAGGTTCAGTGAACCTGGTCGAAAATCGCGATTTCGGGTGAAAGAGGGAGAAAACCGGGCGTTTGGGACTCGAACCCACGACTGGGATTTTTGGGTTTGGAAGTTTGGGTGAATTACACATTGGTCCCTGAAGTATCTAGTCTTTAATGTTTTTGTTAAAACTTGAAATTTAGTTTGAAAACACAATTCGTTTTTGACAGTTTTGACCCCTGTACTTTTAAAGGAGTTGAGTATGCCTTATTTTCTATCAAGTTTAAATGATAGGTTAAATATCCTTTAATTCATATGTTCAAGTATGTAAGTTTATAAATCATTTGTATAATTATAGCGCATATCCTTTAAAAAAAAATAAACATATGTATATATATATATATTTATTTAATAATAAAAAAATCAAATGACACGTTTATTTATTCCAGGAAATAAGGAGATTACACGGGAAGTAGGTTCTAAATAAGGAAATGATACGTCGAAGAAATACTGGATATTACAGTCTCCCCTACTTTATGAAATTTCGTCCCGAAATTTAAGAGGAGGGTCCCGAGAAAAGATACGGGTACTTGACTTTCATTTGGTCTTCACGTTCCCAAGTAAATTCTGGGCCGCGCTTAGACTCCCAACGCACTTTGACTATAGGAATACGACTACGCTTGAGCTGCTTGACTTCACGATCCATGATCTCCACGAGTTTCTCTGCAAAGTGCATAGTGTCATCAATACGTACTTCGTCGAGAGGTATGTGAAGGTTCTCATCGGCAAGACATTTCTTGAGGTTAGAGATGTGGAAAGTTGGATGAACATTGCTAAGGCTTTCAGGTAGTTCTAGTTTGCAGGCCACCTTTCCTATCCTTTCGAGGATTTTAAAAGGACCCACAAAACGAGGAGCTAGCTTTCCTTTCTTTCCGAAACGAACTACTCCTTTCCAAGGTGATACTTTGAGGAGTACAAGATCACCGACTTGGAATTCTAGCGGTTTTCGACGCTTGTCGGCATAACTCTTTTGCCGACTTCTAGCTGCTAGGAGATTATCACGAATACGATGTACTTTGTCAGATGTTTCTTGAATGAGTTCTGGTCCGGTGATTTATGATTCACCAATCTCGTTCCAACAAACAGGGGAACGACATTTACGACCATATAGAGCTTCAAAGGGTGCCATGTTGATGCTTGTGTGGTAACTATTATTGTAAGAGAATTCAATCAACGGTAGGTGCGAATCCCAGTTACCACCGAAGTCAATGACGCATGCCCGAAGCATGTCTTCCAAAGTTTGTATGGTTCTTTCGGATTGACCATCGGTTTGAGGATGGTATGCTGTGCTGAGATTTAATTGTGTACCAAGAGCGGGTTGTAAGGATTGCCAGAAACGGGAAGTGAAACGACCGTCACGATCAGAGATAATGTTAAGAGGCACACCGTGGCGACTAACTATTTCATTAACGTATATCCGAGCCAATTTTTCGACTCTGTAATCCTCACGAATAGGCAAGAAATGTGCGGACTTAGTTAGTCGGTCCACGATCACCCAAATGCTATCGTGACCATGAGTGGTACGGGGTAGCTTGGTAATGAAATCCATCGCTATACACTCCCATTTCCACACGGGAATCTCTGGTTGTTCTAGAAGGCCAGACGGACGTTGGTGCTCAGCTTTAACCTTGGAGCAGGTGAGGCACTTTGCTACGAATAACGCAATGTCTTTCTTCATACCGGGCCACCAGTATTGGTGACGAAGATCTTTGTGCATTTTGTCTGCACCAGGATGAACCGAATAACGGGTCTTATGAGCTTCGTTCATAATGATAGTACGAAGGTCATCACGATCAGGAATCCAGATACGGTTCAAGAAATAGAGTAGGCCGTTGGGCTTAGTCTCTAATTGAAGTTCAGCTCCGCACGCCATTTCTTCGTACATCTTCCCTTCGGTGACCGAAAGGTGTTGTGCTTCGAGGATGCGGATTTGAATATCGTTTTGAACTCTCACACAATGCAACATGGTGTGTTCCTTTTGGCTCAAAGCATCGGCTACAACATTTGCCTTTCCAAGATGATAACGAATGTCGCAGTCGTAATCATTAAGTAGTTCTACCCAACGACGTTGCCTCATGTTGAGTTCTTTTTGATTAAAAATATGCTGAAGGCTTTTGTGGTCTGTGAAAACCACACACTTTGTACCATAGAGGTAGTGTCGCCAGATTTTGAGAGCAAAGACAACTGCACCTAACTCGAGGTCATGCGTCGTGTAATTCTTTTCATGAATTTTGAGTTGCCTTGACGCGTAAGCAATAACCTTGCCTCGTTGCATAAGGACACAACCGAGACTTTGGTTGGATGCATCACAGTAAACCACGAAATTATCATTACCCTCAGGAAGTGTCAAGATTGGAGCGTCACAAAGCTTTTGCTTGAGATTCTGAAAGGCTTCTTCTTGTTTTGGTCCCCACTCGTAAGGCTTTCCTTTATGGGTTAAGGCTGTGAGGGGCACCGCAACTTTCGAGAAGTTAGAAATGAAACGTCGGTAGTAGCCAGCTAGGCCAAGGAATGAACGGACTTCAGTAGGGGTCTTTGGAGCTTTCCAGTTTTTCACTGCTTCTATCTTTGCAGGGTCTACATGAATTCCTTTCTCATTGACTATATGACCCAAGAATTGGACCTCATTTAGCCAAAACTCACACTTGGAAAATTTGGCGAACAAGGTCTCCTTCTTTAAGAGGTCTAACACCAACCGTAGGTGTTCCTCGTGATCTTTTTTTTGTTTTTGAGTAGATCAAGATGTCGTCGATGAAAACAATTACGAATTTGTCCAGGTACGGCCTACACACACGGTTCATTAAGTCCATGAATACCGCGGGTGCATTAGTTAAGCCGAAAGGCATAACCATGAATTCATAGTGGCCATATCTTGTACGAAAGGCTGTTTTTGGAATATCCTCCTCAAGGACACGAAGTTGATGGTAGCCAGAACGGAGGTCGATTTTGGAAAAGCATGCAGAACCTTGGAGTTGATCAAAAAAGTCGTCAATTCTGGGTAATGGGTAACGATTTTTGACGGTAAGCTTATTAAGCTCACGATAATCGATGCACATACGAAATGATCCATCCTTCTTCTTGACGAACAGGACAGGTGCTCCCCAAGGGGAGACGCTAGGACGAATGAACCCTTTTTCGGAAAACTCTTGAAGTTGGCTTGCTAACTCTTGCATTTCCGAAGGTGCAAGGCGATATGGTGATTTTGCTACAGGATTTTCCCCTGGGATGAGGTCGATCCTGAATTCAACTTGTCGTATAGGAGGAAGGCCTGGTAAGTCTTCGGGAAACACTTCGGGAAACTCACGGATGACAGGGATGTCTTGAATGTTCTTTCCCTTCCCTTTCTTTTCTACTATGTTAGCTAGAAATGCCACGTAATTCTTCCGTAGATACTTACGGGCCATGGTACAAGTCATGAGTTTTAGACTGCTTGATAGTTTTTCACCATAGATTTCCAATGTGCTTCCGGATGGTAAGGGAATACGGATGCATTTTTCAAAGCATATGATTTCTGCATGATGTTCGGCTAACCAATCCATGCCTATTATTACGTCGAAGCTTCCAAGACGCATCGGGATGAGATTAATTGGAAAGTCATGATCGTTAAGGTTAAGAACGCAGTCACGGATAACCGAGTCAATAGTTACGGGATTTCCATCGGCTACTTCTACCGTAATGGATTTTTCTAATTTAGAACGGTCTTTGGCAAGCAATAACTCAAATTCCAAAGAAACGAAACTTCTATCGGCACCGGTATCAAATAAAATGGAAGCATATTGTTGATTTACTAGAAACGTACCGTTGACTACTTCTGCGTTGGCTTGGGCTTCATTAGCGTTGATGTTAAAGGCACGTCCCCGTGCTCCTGGGTTTGGGTTTGGATTTGCGAGCCTTGGGCACTGGTTACGAAAGTGGGTTGGGTCACCACATCCAAAACATGCTCGACCATTTGCCAAAGCTGGTAGTGCCGGGACATTGGGACGATTTCCCTGAGCTATTGGAGGTTTGTTGGCGAAGCAGGTAGTGGACAAATGCCCATAGCGACCACAAAGGGTGCACAATCGGCATGGCAAGGTGGTTGGATGATGAAACATGCAGGTGTTACATTGGGGATGTGCTCCCTCATAGGGCTTCTTAACAGGAGCAACTTGTGCCAAAGGTGCTGCCGGTGTGACTACCGCATAGTTCCTGACCTTTCGCTTTTTATTGAACGAGGGTTCAGTCTTAACCGTCTTGAGAGGCTCGGGAGTAGGGGTATCAACGGGCTTCTTGGAGCCCTTTATGAATAGGGTTCCAGCCTTTACGTGATTATCCGTCAAGGTAGCAGAGAGGCGGATAGCGTCTTCCAGTGTGGCAGGGTTCCGACCCCACACCGTGTCCTGAATCTTCATCGGTAGTCCACTGATATACTTTTCGATACCTCGAGACAGAGGGGTAACCATATGTGGCACTAGCAGACTCAGTTCATGAAAACGGGTTGTATACACCAGATTCTCTCCACTGTCCTGGGCAAGATCCCAGAATTCAGCCTCGAGTTTCTTCATTTCATTTCTCGGGAAAAATTCTTCGATCATTAGCTCTTTGAATTCTTCCCAGGTCAGTGACATAGCAGCGTCAGCACCTCTATTTCGTTTTTCTCCGTTCCACCAGGTTAATGCCCTCTTCTGCAGGACACTTGATGCATGACGAACTCTGAGGTTATCCGGGCAGTCACTGTTCAGAAATGTGCTCTCCATGCTTTCAAACCATTGGAGGAGGCTAGTGGCTTCCTCAGTCCCAAAGAATTTGGCGGGGTTGCAGGAGTTGAAATGCTTGAAAGTGCACGGAGGGTTTGAACCTGATTGGAGAGATCCAGAGTTGGCACTATTGTTGGCTGCTGCTTGGTTTAGTTGAGTAACTAGGGTAGGTAGGATCTCAGCCATTTGTTGAGCGATGAGGGTTGCCATGACTCTGCTTCGGCTACGACGGGGAAGCATACTATAAAATGAAAAAGTTTGGACATAAGAATAATAGGGTAAGGATCATAGGATGAGGTTATGAAGTATAAGGATTTTAGATGGTGCCTACTCAGTTCATGTTACTAAACAGGTACCTTGACATATCAAGGGTAATTTAAATTCTCAAACGTTAGAGAAGTCGCGCATTCCTATAAGTGGACACTCATCCCAAGAATTCCCAGGAAAGCATACGGGTCCAACGGTTGATCTGGATTTGTACGAAATGCTTTCCTTGACAGAATTTCCTAGAATACATGCATCCACCCTTCCGGTCCGCAGAAGTTCTCATACATTATTTGGAACTTAACTACTTTTGACGAGAGTTAGTTTGGAAACCTAAGTATATAGACTTGATGTAGTAGTAAGTTTTCCAAGTATAAGTATGTGTAGGGTTTAGAGAGTAAAATAGAGCTAATAAGTACATGAGACGACTCATGTCATGGGGAATCCTAAGTTATAGTCTAGGTCATGTGTCTAATAACCTAGTTCCCTATAACCAAGGCTCTGATACCAATCTGTCACACCCCAACCGACGGCGGATTATACGTTGGGGCGGACGCGGTTGTTCAAAAGCACAAGGTTGACTAATAATATTGAAATATTTCATTAATGATTTAAAGAGTTTAACATAGCAAAAATAACATATTGTTCAACAGAAAAGTAAACATAAGATTAATTCTTGATGGTCTTTCTAAGTCCAAGCATCCTACTTTTTCATAGATAAGCCTCACTCTTGTGCACCTGAAACATGTTAAGTAACTGTCAACTAAAAATAGTTTGTGAGATACAAAGGTTTTGACACCATTTTAACAAAGTCTTTTAAAAGTTTTACAATTCACCATGATTAATGTATCTAAGCATAAATGTGAGAAAAACAAGTAAGTTAAACATTGTGCACGTCAAACCTCCAACCAAGTTTAGGCATAACCCGAAGGTTACCCTTATAAGTTTCAAGTATAAGTTTTATTCAGTAACAAACACCAAGGGCTCCCCCCGAAGGGTCAATCAATCAGGGTGGATTGGTCAAATGCAATAGACTATCTTTGTTACTATAGGCTCGGCCAAAGTTAATGAACATGCTAGAATTAAGTTTAATTTAACATACAAGCCTCAAAGCATTCAACACAAAGAAAGCATATAATCATAGTTAAGTTTGAATTGTATAAGTCTAAAAAGTATAAACATGTTCCACCCCAAGTTTAAAAGCAAAAATGAAAACAAAAAAAGGGGCTAAGTATACTCACCTTGTAGCGGATGTAAGAGTATCCAAACAAGGGTTATATGTAGTGAAGTTTTGAGGAAAGATATCCTCACCACAAGCCTAAACGATAAGTTTAAAGTTTATTCATAGCAATTCTAGAACAAGGATTTCGAGATTTGGGGTTGACTAGGGTTGCGGAGGTGATTGTGCTATAAAGTTTAAGTGATAGTAAGTTTTAGTAACTATGCTTTAACTAGTTTTATAAAATATAATTTGAGAAATAAATAAATATTGAGTTTAATAAATAATTATTCATAAGGATTTAATAATTATTTAAAATAATAGTTATTTAAAGGAATAAATATCATGGGTTAATAATAATTACCCAATTGAATAATTCCCAATAGTGATTTGTTCAAAATAGAGTAGATAATTATTTAAAAATAATTATCTAAAGGAGTTTGTAAATAATTGTTTTATCGAAATTTTAAAATGGTGCCTTTAATTAAAGTATTTATCTGTAGAGTATTTTCTTTAAATGACTAGAATTTATTTTAAGTAATATTTAGAAATTATTTGTAAGTCTAAAAAAATAATATATATTTATTTTCTGTTTACCAAATAAATAAGTTTTAAGTTTTCTAATTCTATAATTTTTATAAAACGTTCCAGTTTATAAGCTTCGAATATCTAAAATGAGGATATATGTTTTATAAACATTACAAAAACTTTATGTCGAGTATTTAAGTTTTATAATAGTTTAGGAATGTCTTTATAGTTTTTAGAAATTTAAAACTAATGTTAAACATTATATTTTTATAGTTTTAAACTTGGTTTTATTTGGTTAAAATGTCTTCCAATAAGGAAAACAGAAATAAAAATCGATTTTGAGTATAATAATGTTCAACATATTTTATAAAAATAAAAGGGATTTTTAAAACTAATTAAAAGTGTACCAAAGAATTCAAAATCGAGAAAAACGGGCGGCCGGGTTCGAACACCCGACCTGCTCCGGGTCGGGATCTGCACACACGCACCACCGCTGGACCAGGGACTTGTTTGTGTTTTAATCCGGAAAACAAAATCCTTAAACACAACCCAAACGCCCCTCCCCAATCCGTATGAACCCTAATATTTCAATCTCCAAATTCGACTCGGATTACCCTCTGTTTATGAGATTAAACAGAGGGCTTTTGATCCTTTCACGAATTCGATCACAATAGGCACGAGTATTACCTGATTTGGTGTCGATTTGAGGGAGATTGGGTTCGGCTTGGAGTCGGCGGTCGCGACTTCAGTTCCGGTCAGTGCAGCTTCGGATGGATGAAATGGGTAGTGGAGGGAGGTTAGGGATGATGTTTAGGAGCAGAGGGAGTCGCTATTTATAGCCAATTTTGGCATTAATTGCGTGAACGGGCCGAGGCGGGTGGTTGGGCCGTTCGGAGGTAATTCACACTCCACGCCAAGCCTCGATCGAGGTTGATCATCATGGTGCCTTGGGGACTGGTCGCACGCGAGGGACGAGCCCGAGGTTCAGTGAACCTGGTCGAAAATCGCGATTTCGGGTGAAAGAGGGAGAAAACCGGGCGTTTGGGACTCGAACCCACGACTGGGATTTTTGGGTTTGGAAGTTTGGGTGAATTACACATTGGTCCCTGAAGTATCTAGTCTTTAATGTTTTTGTTAAAACTTGAAATTTAGTTTGAAAACACAATTCGTTTTTGACAGTTTTGACCCCTGTACTTTTAAAGGAGTTGAGTATGCCTTATTTTCTATCAAGTTTAAATGATAGGTTAAATATCCTTTAATTCATATGTTCAAGTATGTAAGTTTATAAATCATTTGTATAATTATAGCGCATATCCTTTAAAAAAAAATAAACATATGTATATATATATATTTATTTAATGATAAAAAAATCAAATGACACGTTTATTTATTCCAGGAAATAAGGAGATTACACGGGAAGTAGGTTCTAAATAAGGAAAAGATACGTCGGAGAAATACTGGATATTACAGTAGTGTAGAAAAGTAGGAGTATGAGAGTATTTGTTTGATATAAAATTATGTATTAAATGTTTGTATTTATAGGAGCAAATTTTTATTTTTATTTTATAATTTAGCCAACGGCTATATTGGGTGATAACAGTACATTTTTAACGGTAAAAAACTCCACAAGGACACAGCTTCATGAACCCGACCCTCGAACCCGTCGCACTACCCGTGAGGGTTGCGGCGGTGTTCCCGTGAACACATCCTAACCCGATGGTCGAACCCGAGAGCACCCCGTCCACACTAACAAAGGAGAGCACTTAGCCTGGTGGTAGCCGTACTTTGCTTCCACCGGCTACCACCCGAGGGACATGAGTTCGAATACCCCCCCCCCCCACACACACACCCACACCCACACCCCCCTACCAGTTCTTCAATATATATATTTTTATCCTTTTTATTATTTAGTTTTAGATTTCTTTTTTATTAACATTATTTTTACCGTTATGTCTACGTTTTTATTTAATTTTTATTAACAATTGATCCGACATCCGCTGCGAAATACGGGTATAACCAACTAGTTATTTTTAATACAAAATGAAATATTTTAAAATTCATCCAAATTCTTATTTGAAGGCGCTATTTAATAACATTTATAAGTTCTAGAAAAAACTAAGCGTTACAACGTGTAGTCCCATTTGATTATACAACTTGGCAGTCTTTAATTCGTGAAGCGTATGGGATGTACAACAGTCCGCGTCGCACCGGATCTGGTACAACTTTCTTCTTCTGCGGCGTTCAAACGCAACACGTTATTCGAGTCTAACGACTGAAAATTACAAACTCTAAAATCGTCAAGTCTCTTGTTGTCGCTGCTGATCTCAGACCTCCATAATCTCTTTCAATTCTCTGCTTCAAAAAAGGTACGCATGATTAAACTTCCGTACATGAAAAATCATCCAAAACAGATCGTTCTTCATATCAATTTGGTTTGAATTTACTCAATTTCTGCAGTTATTGCGTATTAGGGTTTTTTCGATCGGTGAGAATTGGGTACGAATTAGGTTTTTGTGGTTATATCATAAGAAAAAACAAACATAAGTATATAATTTTTTTTAGAAAAGTTAAACCAAACCAAACCAAACCAAACCAAACCAAACCAAACGTACCCAGTATAATTCCACACATAGCTAACGCTATTAGTAGGGTCTGGGGAGGGTGTGATGAGGGCAAACCTTACCCCTATCCCAAGGGATAGAGAGGCTGCTCCCGTTTAGACCCCCGGCTCCATGGGAAAAAAAAAGATAAAAATATAAATAAAATTAATGAGTAATAAAGTAAAATAAATCTAACAGTAATCTAACAATTAGCAGTGTATGACTAGAGTATATTAGTCACAAGAAACACAACACACCTACAAGAAACAAGACATACGCAAAATCTTTGCTAAACAACTCTACTCTCCCACACAACGGGTCACTCATCCTAAAACCCTAATACGACGTCTCCATGAAATCCTAACATTGATCATGTCCTCTGAGAGGTGTAAATCTAGCAAATCAAGTCTAATCCTCTCATCCCACGTTAATTTCGGTCTCCCCCTGCTCCTTTTCCCCTCTACAACGAGAGTTTCCACCGTTCTCACTGGATCCGTGCTCTGTCTCCTCTTGACATGTCCAAACCATCTCAATCTTCCTTCTCTTATCTTATCTGAGATACATGTGACTCCCAATCTCTTCCGAACAACTTCATTTCTTATTCGGTCCTTTCTTGTGTGTCCACACATCCACCTCAACATCCTCATCTCAGCTACATCCATTTTTCGAGCTTGTGTCTTCTTGATAGCCCAACAATCGGTTCCATATAGCATCGCTGGGCGAACTGCTACCCTATAAAATTTACCCTTTAACCCTATTGGGAACCTCTTGTCGCACAAAACACCTGAGGCCGCTCTCCATTTACACCAACCAGCCTGCACCCGATGGACTACATCATTGTCGATGTCCCCGTTACTCTGGATGACAGATCCTAGATACTTGAACTTCAGTGTCTTAGGGACAACCCCACCTTCAATAGAAATCTGGGTCTCCTCGTCGACGTTTGCACCACTAAAGTTGCAGTGAAGGTACTCGGTTTTAGATCGGCTTATCTTCAAACCTTTGTGCTCTAAGACTGTTCTCCATTCCTCTAGTCTGTTGTTCAATGTCTCTTTACTTTCTGCAATCAACACGATATCATCAGCAAAAAGCATGCACCATGGAATTGCATCTTGAATCGACTTTGACAACTCATCCAAAACTACTGCAAAGAGAAAGGGGCTTAGTGCCGACCCCTGGTGAACTCCCACTTCCACCGGAAAAAAGTCTGTATCCCCCACGGGAGCTCGGACGCATGTCTTAGCCTCATGATACATATCCCTAATTGCCTCAATATATTTACTAGGGATCCCTCTTCCCTCCAGACTTTCCCAGATCAATCTTCTAGGCACACTATCGTACGCCTTTTCAAGATCGATGAACACCATATGTAAATCATGTTTCTTCTCTCTATACTTTTCCATTAATCTTTTTAGAAAAGTTAGAATATCAATTTATCAAATTTTGACAAATTTAAGAGGTAACTTTTATTATTTTAAATACCTTTTCACACGTATTTTTTATAGTTTTATTATATGTGCCGAGACTTTTATACTCCAAAAATACGTTGAGGGACGTTTTCGAGAAAAAAAGGGAAAGTATGTTGGTTTTGATATTAATTGTAACAAGGTTTATAGAATTCATGAATGTTTATGCATGGTTTCCAATATGGGCTTTTGTAGGGTTTAAGGTCATTTCCTTCTAAGGTTAGATTTCATATTCATCCATTGACCGTTAATAATCTTTACTGATGGTTTAACTAATGACACTCTTAACTTTAAATTTCGTTGCCTCCCACCTACATAATCATTCATAAATTTACACTTGATGTTACTCGCAACAATGATTATGAACGAAATGGTGAAACGTACAAGCGTAATCGAGTGAAAATCAAGTATAAATCTATGATGATTATGCTACTAGGATTGCTCTTGACAACGAAAGTGAAAGTTAGGAGTACCGGTAGTCAACCTGTCAGTATGTGGATTATTATCAGCCAATGGGTCAAACTTTGGATTATTAAAATTCAATTTGCGTTATTATTATTATTGTTCAGGAACTTGTAACCATGAGTGGGTTACAGACCCAGGACTTAGCTTCCACCTTAAGATTAACCAAAGCACCAAAAGACCAGGGACCAACTGTTGTTGCAACATCTGAAACAAAGCCAAAGAAGAAAATCTGCTGTGCTTGCCCAGACACCAAGAAGCTGAGGGATGAGTGCGTTGTGGAGCACGGTGAATCCGCTTGCTCAAAATGGATTGAAGCTCATCGTTTATGCCTTCGGTCCGAGGGATTTAATGTCTGAGTATTGAAAGCGGTTATACCAGTTAGGAGGAGAAAGAGTATTCGGCTTTTCACCTTTTATTTTCAGGGATTTACGTTAATTATATAGACTATGCCTCTTGCAAGTCCAGAATAAATGAATTTTGATTGATTAGATTATTGATTTACTGAGGGTCAATCCTCATTTTGATATGTTTTTGTTGTCATATACTACTGATTGAATCTTAATAATAACCACAGTTCACAGAGTTCTATAAAAATGACTCAACCATTGGATGCCGCAAGGTTCAGTTTTACATCGCGTTCTTGCTTGCTTTAATGGTATCATATGCAGGTGGTGCAGCTGCAGCCCATACCGCACTTAAAGGCTCTTAACCTTCTGGGGTGTAAGCTGTTACCTCCCAAGAAATGCATACCAGTTTCTGGTGAGTTTATTTATAATAAAGGGTAACTTTTGAGTACTAGGGCAATATTTATATCTTTAAGGTCACCCGGGTTATTGTTGAAAGACTGAAAAATTGAACATATTGTATTTGGAGTTTGAAGTCTAATGGAATAAATGCATTTCAATTAGTGGCATGACATAACATATGCATCTTCATTTTTGTTGCTTTCTATCATGACATAAGATATGTAAATTTTTGCGTTGTAAGACTGCTTCCAACCATTCTGGGGAGTTTTCTTGCAATAATATCATGCACAAAAAAAAAATGAAAAGATCAAATTACACAACAGTAAGCATATTTATTAGACCTGGCAATTTTGACCCAAAGTAGGGGAAATGGGTTGATTTGGGTAAGTAATTTTTGTATTTTGGGTTGAATTGGGCAACACTATAACACAGGATGGGTTGAAAACACCTTAACACATTTTGGGTCAAGATGGGTTGCTTAAAAACTATGTAAATTTAGAATGGGTTCAAACGGGTAACAACGGGTCAATGACATGTTTGGCGAGAAAATCACTTAAGATGGCCACCGACACCACCGCCCACCGCCTCTTGCACCACCATGACACCACTATCACCGACAGCCGTCGCCGCAACGCCACCACTAGCCTCGGAAAAAATATAGCAGATTTTGGTACTTTTCTTTTCTAAGACAACTCATTTCAACCCGAGCCACTTTTTGGTTACAACCCATTCTAATCCGAAACAAACTAATATTTTTTTAAAAACGACCCGTTTTGACCCGAACTTATTTTGGTCATAACCCGTCCTGACCTGTTACCCAACCCGCCCGTTTTGCCGGGCTTAATATTTATATAACCAGGGACCATTGGTATGTGTGACAATCGTATTTACTAGAACCTAGAACATAACATAACCATGCAGTTTTATTGAACAATAGACTAACATTAGCAGTTGGACACTCATGAATTCCAGTTGCATCATCATGTTGCCCTAGTGACCACATGTGCAGTTGGCACCACACTTGCATTTGCCATCATTCTCAGCTGCAGGAACCTCTGTCACAATGGTCTCCACAATGCTGCAATTGAAAAAAAAATACCATAAGTTGTTCTTGATAACTGAAGGCAATTTAAGCAATGAATTTACCTTTTCTCAGTCTCGATTATGTTGATACCATATCCGTTTCCTTTCTTGCTGCAATTCAAGTGTAACGTTGTCAGAAAAGATTTAGGTGGTTTTATGCATTGAAAATACAATTTGGGCTACTTTCGACCTGTTTTACCATTTCAAGCCTTCAAGGTATTCTTTTTTGTTATTTACCTCATTACAGATAAAACATAACCCAGATGACCCTGAGTAAAAGGGCGAATCCGGTGCTTGACTTAGCTCCCGCATCTGCCTACACTTTGTGCAGAAGGCTGTTTCCACGGCTTGAACCCATGACCTAAGGTCACAAAGCAGCAACCTTACCAGTTGCTCCAAGGTCACAAGGTCGACCCTGAGTAAATGGTTTAAATTACCGCCACCTCTACTCAGAATGCTACATGATCATGTTACTTGTAGTTGTTCTTGTCAAAGCAGTCACAGTTGCTGCAGGAAGACATGGTTAATAATATGAAGTGGCAGGAGGAACTCTAGACTAAGGAGATTATGAATATGATTTGAATTTGTTATTTATAGATGTGGTGGGCACTGGGATCCATCAAGATACCCCAACTGGAATCTGCAATTTTGCATGATGGTTGCAGTTTCATGCTAGGCTATCCAATTGGTATGGTACTTCCTTGGCATATATTCCTTTTAGAATGGTACACATGTTTGTGGTGATATCTCACCTGTTTATCTTTATGTTTAAGTATAGTCTTATATTCCTTTTGTTATCATTTTGGATAGTTGAACACTATGCATTGAATGGTAAGATTTGTAGGGGTGTTCATGGTACCGTTCGGCTGGTTTTCATGAAAATTTTGGGCCAAATCGTTAAACTACGGTTTTGGAAAACAACAAATTGAACTGGGCGGGTTGGGTGGGTCTGGCGGGTTGGCAGGCTACCGATTCAATTTTGTATTTATTCTTATAGAATGTGTGTTGTGCCATAATTTAAACCGGTCGAGTATTTTTATGCCATAATATAAAAGAGAAATGAACATTAAGTTTTTATAGTTTAAACGTAATTATTTTATATATATTTGTATTTTTTTGTCATAAATATATAATTCAAGAGTCTTAATATCTAAAAACGTAAAAAAAATGCCATAATAAGATTTTCGGATCCGTGCCAAAAATCTTTTCTACCCATTTTAATGTATGATCTATTTAAAGAAAGAAGCTTGCTATAAGAAATCACTTTTTTTCCGTGGAAAGACAGCAAAGAAGTTGACTCTGGCCGATCAAGTCAGGAAGATAGAAGCCCGGGCAGATCAAGTGAGGAAGATAAGAAATCACTTTTTCTCCGGGGATTAGGGCCGTAAACAAACCGCGTTCGGCGGGAAGTTCGTTTACGTTCATTCGTTTAATAAATGAACGAACATGAACAAGAAATTTCGTCCGATTAACTAAATGAACGAACATGAACAAAGGTCTCGTTCGTTCAATTGTGTTCGTGAACGTTCGGTAACGTGTTCGTGAATGTTCGTTTATGTTCGTTTACGTTCATGTTCGTTTATTTAAGTTATTCATTAAAGATTTTTGTATATTTCGATTTTATTTTATCTAAACGTTTTATATTCCTTAATTTTTATTTTATTTTTGACCCTAACATTTAACTAAGTAAAGTAAGTTAAATAAAAGTACATAGAACTTGATATTAAAATGATCTTATTAAAGGTTCATTTTGGAAGACATTAATTGACATTAAAAGTCCCAAACTCGGTTTCGTTCGGTTTCGTTCGTAAACAAATCCATTTCCTTAATGAACGAACACGAACACGAAATTTTGTTCGGTTAATGTTCGTGAACCGTTCATGAACAAGTTAAATGCTAAACGAACGAACACGAACAAGCCTTCGTTCGGTTCGGTTCGGTTCGTTTACAGCCCTACCGAGGATCAATCTACAACTTTAGTGAGAGATCCTTTGAGTAGTAGGGCATCTAACTCTATAATCACGAATAAGAAGAGAGTAGAATTTGTTGGTGATTTTAATGTCATCTAGCTATTTTGTGTAATTGGGTTTACTTAGTGACCAAATGAGAAGTTATAGTGAAACATCAAACAAGTTGGTAAGTGTGAAGTGCACACTTGTTTGATGATCTTATGACTTTTGGTGTTAAAGACTTTGTTGTGTCAAGGGGGCGAAGCCCACTGCACACCGGGGTTCAGGGGGCAACGCCCCTGGCTGGGGTCAGCATGGAAAAATATTATTTTCCATGTTTAGTTATGCATCGAAAGTGAAAACTGCTAAAGGATGATCATCTGGACAAGTTTAGTCATGCTGACCAAGTTTACTCCTCCAAAGTAAGTTTGTCTCTCTGGGGTAGATTGCTTCTCCGGAGTAGATTGCCTCTCCGGAGTAGAATGACTTAGCAGTTATAAATTGACGGTTGTGGCGGTTTTCAACCAATAATCGTCATAGCGTTCCACTGTTTCTATTTACCATATATATGCCTGCGAATTTGATCACTACTATACATAGAAAAAACATATTCATTCTTGTTTTCTCTCTGAGTCTCATCGGATTGAAAGTTCGAGAGTACCATCAAATTGTTTCAATCTGAAAGTGAATCACGATTCCTATACCACAGAATGTAATTACAGTCCAATTATTACTTGAGGAGCTCATACAGAGCAGAGTGAAAGTGATTGTCTCAATAGAACCGAAGGGAAGAGAAGCCCATCCGTAACTAAGAACAACAGTAGAGAATAAGGGAGCATCGAGTTCGAGAGAAGATGTATATATATATTCAATAACTACAATATGATTTTAAAAATGGACTTGAGCAGTTGAGCTTGTCCATGGAGCCGAGAATTTTATGCTTTATAATTTTTTAGTAATTTCAAACATAAAAAATGAAAAAAATAATAATAATAATTTGGCCCATGCAGGTCTCGAACCTGCGACTTTCGCGTTATTAGCACGACGATCTAACCAACTGAGCTAATAGGCCGTTTTGTTTAAAATTAGTTCTTTGATATTTTATTAACATAATTCTGGGTCTGTTGTTTCTCCTCTTAGTTTTGGCGCCGTAAAGAAGTAACCAATTTAATATTCTTATATTACAGTAAATATTATTTAAGTTTTAACATTTTCTATTGTAAAATCTCATAACCGATAAACCAAGTCATTGAAATTGAGCATTTATGAAACCGAGTTATTATCTTTTTTTTTTTAACGGCAACACCTAGATATTTTAGGATAATTGGGTTTTTTCGGGGCAACACCTAAAATATCCAGGGCAGCCCACCACAGGAGGAACCCCCAACTGGGTAAACCACCTGACCTGACCACATTGTGGCCAGGATTCGAACCCAAGACCTCCACTATAGGAAGTATTGAGGCTACCATTTCAAGTTATTATCTAATTACATCAGTAATAGTAAAATTTCAGTAGGTTTTATTGTTAAAAGAGTATGATTTATGGGCGGAACCAAAGGGGGACTCCCGGAGGTCCTTTGACCCTCCGTCCGTCCAAATGTGTTGCTTACCAGGGTACCTGAACGAAGAAAGTTTATATATTTTGATCCTCCGGCCGGTCAAATGTATATATATTATTTTATTTTATTTAAGTATATTACTTTATTTAAATTTCTATTATTTTTCATGTTATGAGTTCTCAAGAGATTCTAACCCTATATATATATATACATATATATGTCAAAATTTCTTTAGTGTCGCTCGAAATTAGATTGTACATATAACAAATAATTTTTTTTTTATGGGTGTCAAGTGAATCATTTAGGAAAGTGTAGGTAAGCCAATGATGTTCAAGTTCACAAGTCATCTCGTGTCAAACACAAGCCTGTTTAATAGAATATGAAATGTTTGTTAACTCTAAGTAAACTACACTTATTTGATAAATATTTTTAAAACTACACTCATTTGATAGTAAGAAACGTGTTGGTATTCACACATTGTGAGAGAAAAATAGTAGTAAACCAGAAAGCAAGATGAGAAAGAAATATAAATGTGTAAAATGAAGAGAGATAAAAGCTATATGTATATAAGAGACGTATCGGTTGTAAATCCTGAGTTGTTGTGAAAACCCATAAACCCACTCCTAGCCACATATTAAAAAAGTTGAAAAATAACGAGTGGTCCACATTAAATATGCGTTTTTTATTTATAATGAAAAATAATGTGGCCTATATTTATTAGAGAGGTAAAATTATAATTAGACTTTTTTAGTTTTCCTTTTGAATAAATAAAAGATATCTCTCTCTCTTTTTGACTGATAAATGGTTAAAACCAAATAAACATACAGAAATAAGAAGAAAATGTACCATTAAACAAAATGTTCATAGCAACATATAATGCAATAAGAAAACAAGCATCCAAAAAGTCAAAAACAATAGCACCCATTTAAGGGAAATGCTCCCAAAAACTAACCTCAAGCAAAAAAAAAATATTTTCAAACGTAAATCCCATATACAGTTCCCGACAGCTGCAGTTCCCTACAGTAACTCCCGTGCACAACACCTTTTCAGTTGAAACTTGACAGTTGCCTTCGTTTCATTCACGTTAGCCTCGGGGGATTCTTGGTGGGTAACAAGTGTTGGGAATTTACCTACATTAGCATGAACAAAACAAATTATTAAAGTTTAAAATAAAAGAATAAACAACTCTTTACATGTGTGTACATTCAGTTTACACATGTGTAAAAATCATTTTACACGTGTATAAATTCATATATGGGTTGTTCAACATGTTCAAATCTGAATTAACATAACCACATGGATAAATTCATAAACAAGGAAATTATATAATTTGATTAGGAAGAATTAACTCACATTTTACTAGTTTTTCTTCAACAACAAAACAAGAAAATTAACACTCATATCTACGTTTTAGAAAATCTGTTTCTCCTCCATGTTGCAGTTCCCGACAGCACCTCCCATGCACGACACCTTTTTCAGTTGAAACTTGACAGTTGCCTTCGTTTCATTCACCTTAGCCTTGAGGGATTCTTGGTGGGTAACAAGTGTTGGGAATTTTTACCAACATTGGCATAAACAAAACAAATTAAAGTTTTAAAACACATGAATAAACAACTCTTTACACATGTGTACATTCAGTTTACACATGTGTAAAAATCAATTTACAGATGTGTAAAAATCAGTTTACACATGTTTAAAAATCAGTTTGCACTTCGTGTAGACGCTATGTTTATGGCTACACGGGTGAGCGGTAAGATTGCCTCCACTTGGTGTAGACGGTAGGTGCTACTTCGATAGACGATCCGAAATTGATTAAAAATAATTAAAGAAAATAAAGAAAAACATCTAATTTGATAAAATATCTTTCTTAAATCATCCATAAACAATTAAAGAAATTTAATTTTCACATAGTAGACATGAATATATTTTTACCCTAAAATCAGTAAGTTTGCCATGGCTTTGGAGCAAAAAACTTTTTAGGTAACTAATATGTAACTCAGTACAAATTGCATCCATTCCATATCTTTTCATAAAAACAAATAACATCTTTTTTATTTCTAACACTAAACATAGTGATTTTCTCATCCCTTTTACACCATTTGTTCGAAATCAGTTTGAGAGAAAAAAAAATCAAATAGTTTTGAGAGAAAAAAATCAAACAAACACATATGCTTGGTATTTCATTCACAAGTTGTTATTCTTCCCTAAAAACTAACAAATGTCTTTTCGTACCATCCAAACAAAGAACACACAGACTAGATTTAAAAAGTAAAAAAAAGGTTAATTACCTTTCTAGAAAAGATATCAGAGAGAATCCATTAACAACTCCATCCATGAATCAGATCCATAGGCAAAAAAAACCACTACTGACGAATCATATCTATAGGCAAAAACCACTACTGTCGCTTCAACTACCACCACCGAACACTGCTAGCCACCACCACGGCTCGCACCACCAAGCCATCATCCACCACCGCCGATCACCCTCTCGGCTTCCTCTCTCACTTCGATCTATGTTTCTTTGCATCTTTCTCTCTAGTTCTCTTTGAAGTACACATAACAAATGAGGGGGAGAGTGGATTTTTTATTTTATGTAGAGAAGATGAAGATGGAGGTGGTTGAGATCTTAGTGAGAGATCTGCAATGTGATCTTTAGTTGTAGGTTTATAGAGAGAGAGTGACAAAATGACTAATATACCCGTCTATAATAAAAGTAAACTAAAAATCTGAAAAAATTAATGAGTGGATGAGAGTGAGTTTATGAGTTTTCATAACAACTCAGAGTTTACAACCGATACGTCCCATATATATATATATATATATATATATATATATATATATATATATATATATATATATATATATATATATATATATATATATATATATATATAGGGAATGGATCATTTGAGAACTCTTAAATATTTTGAGAACTCGCGAGAACTCGTCAAAAATCTAATCAAAACCATTTTTTTTTGTTTTTACTATTTTTATTGTTAGAATGCAACATAAATATATATATATATATATAGGGAATGGATCATTTGAGAACTCCTAAATATTTTGAGAACTCGCGAGAACTCGTCAAAAATCTAATCAAAACCATTTTTTTTTGTTTTTACTATTTTTATTGTTAGAATGCAACATAAAAAATGAATTTATATATGTAAATTTACATGTCTTCGTATATTAAAAAAAATATACACTTGTGTAAGTTTACCACTTACACATGTGTAAGTGTTTACCATTTACACATGTATATAAATTTTTTTAAGGATAATTTAGAGAGAAGAGATGAATTAATTAAAGAAATAAATCATTTTTTATGTTATATTTTAATAATAAAGATAGTGAAAACAAAAAAAATGGTTTTAATTGGTTTTTTGACGAGTTCTCGCGAGTTCTCAAGTATTTATGAATTCTCATTTGAACCTAACCCATATATATATACGGGTGAGTTCACTAGAAAACTCATTTTCATGAGAAAACCAAAAAACTCCTCATTAAAGGTGCTGCATATGTGTAGTAACCTAACCCCCACCCCACCCACCCCCCAAAAACCTAAACCCCCCCACCCCCCAAAAACCTAAACCCCCCACCCACCCCACCCCCCCAAAACCTAACCTAAAAGCTAAACTAAACCCAAAAAACTAAAACCAAACGCTGTTTTTTTTAAAGAGGACGACGTGGGGAACAAGGTCTCCGAAGCGGTTTTTTAGTTTTTGATTTATATTTTGAGTTATGATTTTTTTATTATTTTTTTACCTTTAATAAATAGTTTTTTTGTTTTCTCATGAATAATGAGTTTTTTTATGATCCTTCCTCTATATATATATATATATATATATATATATATATATATATATATATATATATATATATATAGGGAGAGGATCAAGAGAAAACCACAAAGTTTTTTGGTAAATGTATATTAATCATTTTTATTTTATATAAAAGGGTATTTTAGTAAATGTATATTAATTCATATTTAATATTTATTTTTTTTCCATCCAAATTCCTTATTTTTCTCCCAAATTTACATTTCTATTCAATTCCAATTTTCTATTGAAATTTTAAAAATTAAGATCATTACATATCCTGTTCTTTTGGCAATGTTGTCTTACCTCAAAATTAAGATCAGATCATTCAAGAACATATATTATTACCGATTTTTTTCCCATACCCTCGATGTACAGATATATGTATATGTTTAGGTTTACGATTAATATTGGTGGATAAGTTCATATGGCAGAAAGATTTCAGGCGGAAGTCAGCGGTGGAGGCTGGTGGCCGAAGTTCACCAAGCAGGGCCGACTCTATTATAGGAGAAAAAAAGTTGTTGCTTGGGGCCAACACCCCAATTTTTCTAGGGTTAGTGGGTTATCATCCGTAGCTATCATTTATTTGCAGAGCCTTCAGTTTGATGAAGTTTAAGGGGAAATCAATTATTTCTTTTCTTCAACTGCTCCTATTTTACTAACAAAGATGCAGATTCTCATGTTCGTAATTTCCCATCTTCAACTGCTTTGATTTTGGGCGAAACGTGCACTCTTATCATTATATATCCAAATTTATATATATTTTGATGCATATGTGGTATGTGATATTATTTGCATAAGACATGATTTGCAGTGATGTCCGAGGTTGAGGCATTGAAATTAACCTTTTTCTGGATTTCTTATAGGAAAGCATTTAGCAGCAACAAGTCATTTTCTTGTTGTCTATTTTGTGTAGGAGTAGCTAAAACAGGATCTAGTACATTGCAAATTAAGAAAAGTTTACAAAGCTTTTATCCCAGATTACTTACATTATGCTGATCCTGAATATGAAGATTAAAGTGTTTAGTTATTTTACAATGTAGGTATGCAATAGCTTTTGTATTTATTTTACTTTGTTTTTCAATTATTGAATTGACTTTTAGTTCACCAACAAATGGTCCATATATTTCTTTTGTAATATATGACATTTCAATTGGCTATTTGGGCTTCTGCACGTTATTAGATTGACACACCATCACTGAAGAATACAATGGCAGGAAACAAAGAAATGATCTTTATATACAACACCATTATCACAAAATGGTTTATAATGTTTTTCGATTCCAATTGAATTTTTTAATTGGACGGATTAGAAATAATTAGTTGGATGTGGCTGATGTGAATACTCAACAAAGCAAACATAAGGTATATTTTGTATCATGAATTAAGTTTGGTGGAATGACAAAATTGATAATTCTATTTCATTCACAAATTGTTTTTTGTTTGGTTATCTTTTTTTTTTTTCATTTTGTTTATTAAATTATTCTAAAACCAAAAAGAACATCAATCCCGGATGAACACCACCAAGTCAAGAGAACAATGTTGAGCTACATTGATGTAACTTGTATGGCTTACGTATACGTAACTCGTAAGAGCTACGTATACGTAATTCGATTCTTCTTTCTCTTTTTTCGGTTTCTTTTGACCCATGTTTACATATATGTTTCTTTTGTGGTTTTCTTCTTTTTCGTTATACTTTATTGTTTACATATACATAAACACACGATGGAAACGATGCGTGATAATGGAGTTCTTTTTCATTATATTGTTTTTGTTAAGATGCGTTTACATATATGTAAACATATTTGTGTACATGTTTACATATACGTAAGCATATATGTAATTATTGAAAACCTGCAAAACAAAATTGTTCTGCAAACAAATAACTTGAGGGAGAGGGAGAGGGAGAGGGAGAGGGAGGGAGAGGGAGAGGGAGAGGGAGAGAGAGGGAGAGAGAGAGAGAGAGATAGATTTAAGGAATTTTATTTGTTTCCAAAATAAAAAAAAAAGTTACAATATACCGAATATACCCGTAGAGCATTTAATTAAATTTATTATCTATTAAATATTTACAGATTTGACATTGATGGATTTCAGCCATTGATCAATTTTGATCAGTGGTTTAAAATTGGTTTTCACCTAACTTATGGTTTTCTCTGGAAACCTCCCCTATATATATATATGTGTGTGTGTGTGTGTGTGTGTGTGAATTATACTAAAAAGAAGATTTTTCCTAAAAAGTCCATGTTTAGGCATGATGTTCATTTATTTTAGACATTGTGTCATGTTTTATTTTTGTGAACATATTTAAAAATTAAAAAACCTCATTCCTAAAATAAATGAACACCATGTATAAACATGCACTTTTAGACTTTTTAAGAAAATTTTCCTTTGTAGTTTAACTCAAATCTATATATATACATATATATATATATATATATATATATATATATATATATATATATATATATATATATAGGGGATGGTTCCCCTAAGAAGTGCACTTTGGCTAAGAAGCCTAAGAAGCAATCTTATCCATTCAATTGGATGATCAATGGTAGAGATTTAAATGTAGGAAAACTTAGAGGTGGAGGGGCATTTTTGGAAACCCACAATTGTTGACTTTTTTCAAATTCCCCCACTTTTTTTTAAACGTACATAACTTTTTCATACGACCTTATTTTTTTAAAAAAAATTCACCATAAAAACGAGTGTTTTTTTACCTTTAATTCGAGTATAGTATTGCTATATTTTTTATTAAAAAAAAGACACTATACAAAATTATGCTATTTTACATAAATTGTGCTGGTTTACATAAATTGTGCTGTTTTATGGAAAATCAAACCGGCACAAACAAAAATATCAAACCAGCACAAATAAACAAGCACAAAATTAGCAAACTAGCACACAAACAACAAACCTACACAATTACTAGCACAACCAGCACTAACAAACTATCACAACAACAATGTGATTTAAAAAAAAACAAATCATCACAAATAATGAGAACAAGACAAACCAGCACAAATAAACAGGCACAAAATTAGCAAACTAGCACACAAACAACAAACCTGCACAGTTACTAGCACAACCAGCACTAACAAACTAGCACAACAACAATGTGATTTAAAAAAACAAATCAACACAAATAATGAGAACAAGACCAACCAGCACAATAATTAGCACAAAAAACCAGCACGTGTGATAACAACACAACAGAAAAAATAGTAGAGGAAAACAGCACAAGAGAAACTCAGCACAGTCGAAAAAATAGTAGAGGAAAACAGCACAAAAAAAGTCAGCACAATCAACCAACACAACATAAAAAAATACATCACAGGAAAATAAAATTCCAGCACATTCAGTAGAACAAAAAAAACCAGCACAATACATTTTCTCTTTCGTAAAATCATAACAATGAAAAAAAATAGAGCACGGTAAAGCAAGAAGAACTACTAGAAAAGTTATTATTTAGTTGAACTGTTAATAAACAATTACCTTAAAAATCATAAAAAGGATGAGCGTTCAATGCATCTTAGTGAAATTGTTTAGTATTGTTATATTTTACTCTAAAACAAAATCAACACTTAGTGAAATTGTGCTACTTTACGTAAATGTGCTGGTTTATAGTAAAACAGCACAACTAACCATGCTGCATTGTAAAACAGCACAATTAACTGTGCTGCATTGTAAAACAGCACAAAACATAACAATTAGTTGTGTTGTTTCACAACACCAAAAGAACACGGTTCATTGTGTACCTTGCTTTTCTTAGCTAACCAAACACAAACAAAACCAGCACAATAAAACTAGTATATCAAACTAGCACAAAACAACATTTTGATGCATAAGCTTTTTGTTGCCTACCACTAAACCGTTTTTTTTTTGTGTATGGATGTTTTAAATTTTTATTTTTAAATAATGCTACCAAATTAGGCACATAATAATTGACTAAAAGTACACACATTAAAGAAACCATTACATTTATGTAAATTGTGTTGTTTTACCAGAAAACAGCAAATTTTTAATGTGTTAAATTGTGCTGTTTTACCAGAAACCAGCACATTTACGAGAAACCAGTACATTTACGTAAATTAGCACAATTTCGTTAAGTGTCGTTTTTGTTTTTGTAAAAAAAATATAGCAATACTATACTTAAATTAAAGATAAAAAAACGCTCGATTTTATGGTGTAATTTTTTTAAAAAAATAATGTCCTATGAAAAAGTTATGAACGTTTAAAAAAAAGTGGGGGAAGTTGAAAAAAGTCAACAAAAGTGACTACTTAAATACCCTCTCACCCTTTATTTTTCATACACTTAAATCTCTACCGTTGATCATCTAATTAAATGGATGAGATTACTTCTTAGGCTTCTTAGCCAAATTAGACTTCTTATTTGATCCTCCCATATATATATATATATATATATATATATATATATATATAAATAAAAGGAAGGGATAATATGAAAACACACTAGAGTTACGTAAACCTTGAAAACTCTCATGTGACCATTGATTGAAATACATCAATGGCAAGGATCAACTCTTCATTTAATCAAATCCACCATCATACATTTTCCTATTTTCAAATCCATAAGTTTGAGTTTTCAAATCCATTTTCCTATTTTCAAACGACAAATGGGACCTATTCGATTTGCAGTTGTGGGTTACTTTGACGAAACCATAGGCGACAACACTTCAATTAGTTTATATGGGAAAAACCACTTGAAAATTGATGTTCTCTGGTAATCGGTTGCTTCCACAGAGATGTAATTTCCTTCCCAATTGATGTTCTCACCCATAATTAACGGTTTCAAAACACCCAATTATCGCCTTCAATGATTTCGTTCAGTTACGCGACTTCAATAGGGGGATATCCGTTATAGAAACGGTCACAAGTAACTAAAGATTGAAGGAGTAATGGTCGCGGTTTTGTTGCTGGTTGAAGACGATGAAGACTCTGATGGAGAAGCTTAATTTTGACTTGGTCAAAATTTGTTTAATATATTATTTACTAGTTTAGATCTCGTGTCTACACACGGGGTGAAATATATATCAATACATAAAAAATTTAAATCTTTTTATATATATATATATATTTTACATGTGTAAAAATTTATTACATATAGTAAGAATAGAAAACAAATTCAAAATATGTAAAAAATAATATATCATTGGGTTTCAAAAATACGTTAATTACTATATTTTAATATAATTTAACTTTTATTTACTATTTGATTAAAAATAAAAATTATATAATTAAATTTTAAGGTTTCTTATTATAAGAGATAATTTAAAATAAATGTGTTTTATTAGTATAATTAATATTTTTTTCTTTAAATAAATATTATTATTAAAAGATAGAAGTGCATTAAATAGGAGAGAGAGGCGGAAAAAAAATGATGAGTATGAATATGGAGGCGACACGTGTCATGCAAAAACCTTTATTTATTATATAGTATAGATTTATTTATTTTTCTTTAACAAACGGGAAAGCCAAATTCAAGATTTAAATGATTATTATTATTATTACATTCACAATACATATTATTAACATAAATTTTTTAAGAAAAATATTATTAAAACCCTTGCTATTTTTAAACTTTTCGGGTTTTCTGGTATTACAATAAGTGTAACAACATATGTTACACATATATAAAAATATTTATACATTTTACATGTCTTACATATAAATAACAAATTGCCGTACATGAGTGTAACTTGTGTTGTTACATAATTGTTACATCTTATGGTACGTATATGTTAATTATGATGTTGCGTGTAATTTACATAACGTTTTAACGATGTTTAACTTGAAGAAAAACTTAAATAAAAGAAACAATGCATTAGTTAACTAGAATAAAAAGAAACATGAAACCAAACAACAACAACAAAACAAACACGATGCATTAATTAAAGTCATCATTATGTCTAAGTTCATCCTCCTAAGGATGAGCTTAATGATAATGTGATTTTTAAGAACTAGATCGTGTTACATATATATAACCAGATGTTGGAAATAAATGCTACAATTAGAACCTAAATTGAGGTCGTGTTACATAAATGTAATCAATAACTGTTACATTACAATATTTAAATTACAATATTTAAATTATGTAACTAGAAAATGTTACATATCAAGGTAACAAATGTTACATATATAACATATCGTAGTTACCTATGTAAAATTTGGTGGTTACCAATGTTTTGAAACCCGGACCGGACCGGCCGGTCGGACCGGTCGGACCGGGAACCGGTGGTCTGACCGGTCCGGTTACATGTGTTGAACCGTTTCTGCAGCGAACCGGTGGTCGGAACGGAAACCGGGTGGTCGGACCGGTTGAACCGCTTGACTATTTTTTTTTATTTTTTTTTAATCTTTTTAAAGTCTCTTGGCTTCTTATTTCGTAGGTAATTGTTAGTTTAAAATTATTGGAATTGACTTGTTGGTGGTTTTTGAAAGGATTAAAAGCTATTTAGACTGATATATTTTTATAATATTTATGACGTCGTCCGGTTCTTAAATCCGGTCCGACGACCGGTCCGACCAGTGGACCGGTAAGGAGACCGGTTCGACGTCCGGTCCGATTCTGAAAACATTGGTGGTTACACATGTTGCACGCTAATTTACTAATGAGTTTAACTATCTTCATAAACCTTTATAAGTAAATGGTAACCGACATACATCTCGTCTTCTACTATTTAAGATTAAAATGTAAAAATAGAAGATATCTGAATACGAGGGATTAAAATTGGATAAAAAATAAAGCCAGAAGTTCATTATAGAAAGGAGAATTGAAAAAAAAGGTAAAACAAGAAGCCTAAACACTCAACAGAAAATCCATTAAAGTTGCGTATTCGTTTCTTGTATAACCAACCATCATACTATCTTTCTCTCTCTACCACACTCTTTCTCTCTCATCTCATAGGTTCTGATTTGGACGATTCGTTTCTGTTTTGGACGATTTGGTTCTGATTTGAGGCGATTAATTAAACTATGCTAGAAGAAGAAACATGCATCTAGAAACATGATATAACTAGCAAATGCAACATATGTAGCTAACAAATGTTACATATGTAACTAGTATTTTTACTTATGTAACTACGATTGTTACATGTGTAGCTAACAAATGTTACAAACGTAAATGTAGAAATTTGCAATAGCCGTAATTTAAACTTTATACATAACTCACTCATATAAACACAACAACAAAAACTTTGAGAAATAGAAATGTCACTTTCAAAATTCATTAACATTAAAATTTCTTGATGAATTGTTTCAGGAAAAAAAAAATACGTGAAAGATCTAGAAAAACAAATTTAGAAAGAAACTTTATTATGTATAAATTATAATAAAACTATTATATTATAATACAACCAAATGAGTGGTTTTTCAATAAAAAAAAAGCAAACTAAATATAAACATTCAGCATCATGGAGATCTACAAGGAAAAACAAACCGAATTATATCAAACTAAATATGAACATTGAGCATCATGAAAATCTACAAGAAATCAGAAACAAGTTTCGTTTTTTCACGTTCTGTCCCTGTTGAACCTTTTCCAGCGTTCGTCACAGGATCTGTGTACAAGATGGACACGAAAATTAAACAAATGAAAATATTAACTATTGGAACTAAAGTCAAACCACTGAAAATTAAAATAAAAAAACAAAACCATTGCTAAGAGTTTAATTCTTTCACTAAAATTAACAAAACAAAACTATTGGAAAAAAAACAAACCACTAAAAATGAAAATTAAAATTAAAAATTAAAATTACTCAAGAATTACAACCAAATGAGTTTAGGCGTAGGTGTTACCAAAGCATAGCTCAAGAAAAAAACTTAATTTGTAAAAAAAAGCCTACCACAACGCATTAACCTATGCAATTACATCATTTCTTAAAAAAATAACTGCTCAATTGAAACGATTAAGCAGATTAACAAAAAAAAAGTACTCACCAATTACGACCAAGAACTTCTTCAGCACCATATCTCAAAAACCGATTTTACGCCGGTTCAAGCAAGCCATCGACGGGGGACGACATGGGTTTGCTCTCGTAGAATAAAAAATTTTCCTCGTCACGACTCAGATCAGAGCTGCTACGAGCGGGAATCTTCAGATTCCACCGGATCGCCGTGTAGAAAGGCATTATTGACATCGAGTTGGTGGATAGTCTAGTTTTTCTTGGTGGCAACGACTAGCAAGGTTCTAACGGTAACTAGCTTAGCCATGGGGACAAAAGTATCACAGAAATCCACTCCCTCGGTTTTCGTGAAGCCCTTAGCCACGAGTCTGGACTTGTATCTCTCGATTTCTCCATTTGGCTTATATTTTATCTTATAGACCGATTTCGAGTCTATATCATGTTTTCTCTCCGGTAAAGTCTCTAGGGTCCGTGTCTCCTTCTGATCTAGAGCTTGTGTTTCCTTCTTCATTGTTTCAACCTATTTTGGATTCTACATGGCTTGCTTAAAACATTTGGGCTCATCATTTGAGGAGATGGCTGTTAAGAACGCTTTGTGTAAATTTGAGAAACTATCATAAGAAAGATAATTAAAGATAGGGTATACCGTTAAAGCCTCTTGAAAAGTTCTCTGACACGTCGTCGGTAAAGGGTCTTATCCCGATGACGGTAATAGCGACGACAATTGACCCTTTTAGCGTCGAGGTAATAGCGACGAAAATCTATTCCGACGACTTTAAGCCTCCTGTCGTTGGTATGGAGCCGTCGTAGCAGGCGATTTTTGTTGTAGTGCATGTGATTGCTAAAAATAAATTGTAATTCAGAGACGAAACTGACAATAAAGAAAACTGTAAGGTTAATATTGAAAAGTTTTATCTAGCGAATTGTTGGTGCCGGAATTCTCGGGGAAGATCTATAAAAATTCGGTGTTTAAAGCTTCATATAATTCTTGATTTTTGCAAGTCAAAACCCTAAGAATTTTAGGAGACCAACAGAACGAGGTACTTTTGATACCATGTTTTGGTTCGATTTTAACCATGTTTTGTGGCATTGTTATTGATCTATTTATCTATTCGGTGTTTAATTATGTTTGTGGGTTTTTTTTACTAGGAAGCATAGAGGTGTTATCTTCAAAACACAGGAATATGATGCAGGATAAACAAAACGAGGTAAGAATATACAATAACAATGTTTGATTAATTCTTGATTAGTTATTGGTCGTTTTATGTGTTGTGATCATGCATGCAGTTGGTTTGATCTATTTTTTTTTTCTATTCCAAAGTTTTAATATCGTTTACTACTTCATACAAACTCGCGAGGAATGTTTTCAGAACCGGACCGGATACTAAACCGACCGTCTTAAAGGTCCATTGGTCGGACCGGTTGGATCGGATTTAAGAACCGGGTGATGTCATAAATAATATAATAATTAAACTATTTATATAGATACAAAACGTAAAAACGTTTTATTTTGTTTTATGTAGGTAAATTTCTAATTTTAATGACATATAAAGGTTTAAATAAATAAAATATGTAACTTGAAATAATAAATTAATTAGAAAATGAGATTTTGAAAGAAAAAATAGAAAAAATAAAAAAAGTTTGAAAACCGGTCCGGTTCACCGGTCCGACCGGGAACCAGTCTGAACCGGTTGGTTCAATAAAAATGGTTTCAACTATACACAACCGGACATGTTATATGTTCGGTTCCCGGTTCGACCGGCCGGTCCGGTCCGGTTTTGAAAACATTGATCGCGAATTGAGTTATAAAAGTAAGTTTGCATTACAAGACAAGAAATTATCCCTAAGGGTCAGGGGCGGCTCTACAGTACAATCAACTAAAGCAACCGCTTTAGGCCCTCAAATTTCAAGACATCAAAATTGAAAAAAAATCTTTAATCTAAAAATATATGTGATAATCTACCAAATAATCTACCAACTTTTAAGTTAACATTATATGTTTTGACGCTTCATAAAATTACATCTTAAATTTTTTTATATATTTAGAAAATTCTCACAAAAGGCTTCGATTTCAAAGTTTGTTTTAAGCCACAAAATATGTTAAGCCACCCCTACCTAAAGTGATTGATTTCTCACGTTGTTGTTTTTAGTTATAGTACCCACAACAAGCTTACGGCTTTGTTTTTAGTTGCACATGCCACCCCTCCTCGAATGAGACGCGTCAAAAACGTGTAGATAATATTTGAGGTCCTTCTTTAGTCCATATATAGTAAATGTTAATAGAGTACATCATGTGTTTATTCTTTTTAAATAACAATGTCGATATCTCTATATTGTTTAGGGCATCATAGAACTAGATTCAAAGGATGATGTTAAGAGGAAGTATAGGAACTTCAAGAAGTTTGAAATTGTTGAAGACTATTCAGATCATCACTATTCAAAATCAAAATCATCAGAGTGGCAGGCAAGTGTGGTTTTAACTTTTAATTGAAATTGTTTAGTAAATTCTGGCCAATCCATCTTTCAATTTCTATATATATTTAAAAAAAAAAAATTTGACACTTGTAGCCACCAAGAAACTGGGCTAAAGAGATTCAACAAGAATGGAGGATTCTTGCTAGAGACTTGCCCGGTCTGGTTTGCTTTCGCAAAAGTTGTTTAGTTTCTTTTCTTTACATTCGGGTCGGTTTAATTTTGTTATTTGGTTGCAGATATGATATTTGTTAGGGTTTATGAAGGGAGAATGGATCTTTTAAAAGCTGTGATAATAGGAGTAGAAGGGACTCCATATTGTGATGGTCTTTTTTTCTTTGATGTGTGCTTCCCTCAAAACTACCCTAATGATCCACCTGTATGTCTTTATCTCTTCTTTTTCAGTTTTATCCTATGGTTTTAGTATTATTAACATAGGTTTTTTAAAGAAGTCTCTAACCTAATATATTTGGGTACATTGAACCCTATAAACTTGTTTAAAATTAACATACGTATTCGTGAAATCAACGATCGTGGAAGATATATTCGCAAGTGGACTTTTTGTTGATGTGGATGTCATGTAGATTATTTTGTTGATCAATATTTTATCACTTTATATACAAGTTTATATCATTGGTATATGATCAACAACAATTATCTCTTTATATCACTTCATCAAATTTTGACATTTTTAAGGGATACCAAGTCATTATTTTATTTTATTTTTTTGTGTCAGTAGTTAAGTTTAGGGACTTCATCAAATATGGTTTTTTATGATAATAACTTCATTAACTATGTGACATGAATAATAATGGCGATTAAACGATTCTTTTCAGCAAGTGCATTATCACTCAGGTGGCCTGCGCATTAATCCGAATCTCTATATGAATGACAAAGTTTGCTTGAGCCTTCTAAACACTTGGCACGGTGACACGAATGAGCAATGGAGACCTAGATTTTCGACTATGCTCCAAGTTTTGGTTTCTATACAGGGTATGGTTTTGAATGCAAAACCCTTTTTCAATGAACCCATATTTCTGCCTTTACTTAAATTTGGTGGTGGCGAAAAATTTTCAATGCGATACAATCAGCAAGCTCTAGTTTACTCTGAAAACTATGGTTTACAACATGAACAAACCACCCAAGGTATGATTGCAATGGCTACTTATAATATGCTATAGTTTATTTTTCTTCTTTTTTTTTAATATGACCAAACACCCATAAACGGGTACGCAAACCCAATAAGTATTGAGTAATGGGTACGTGACGGGTATTGTCCTCATGCCCGGCCTATTGCCATCCCTACCCATGCATGCATACATATCAGTTGTTGCACATGGTTATACATACCAATGTTATAAACAGGGGCGGACTTAAGTGAAGCCGGGGGGGGGGGGGGGGTTGCACAGGAACCCCCGAGTTTCGAAATTTTAGTGTAATGGTAGGTAAAAAAACTGGGGTGAACCCCCTCAAATATTATAGGGTGAACCCGGGTGAACCTCCTTCGAAATTTTCCTGGATCCGCCACTGATTATAAAACCTTTGTTTAAACCTTAACCAACGCGTCCTTTTGAAGCCAAATTATGATAGCCACTTTTGGCTTTTGATACGAGCTCATTTGTGTTTGACAATATGATGTTTTTAAAATGCAGCATTTTGAAGATCTGGTGATTGGTCATTTTCGTGATTGTGCAAATGGTATCCTGACAACATGCAAAGCTTATTATACGAATGGCATCGCAATCAAGTATGGTATCAGTGTGGGTAAGGAGACAAGTCGTTCATTGAAGTTGAGGAAGGATGTGGAAGGGTACATGAAGACACTTGTAGGAGCATTTAAGAAAATAGGGGTAAAGGATCTTGAGGACTTTGTGCCCCCAATTGAAAATCTAACTCAGAAGAACACCGTTCAACTTCAAAAGAAGAAAAATAAGCTAATTCATAAGATACTGGCGTGTTTGGGCATCTAGCACAGATGTATAGCTAAGAATCGGTTTTGTAGAGCCCTTAGAACTTGAAGGTTAAGGATTTAAGATTTTCTTTCTTGAGAAGTTTGGCATTAAAACGCTTTGAAAACTGCGAGTAGTTTTAGAAAGTATTTACAGTTTTAAGACCATTTGTTTTCTGATTTTATTTATCTTTTCCACCGATCATAATACTACACCTTATCATCTCTTTTTAATTAAATATCACATTCACACAAACACCTTTACACTATAGAGATCACAACACTGTCTATGTGACCCTTATGTCACATCACTTTTTTATCGCTATCACTAACCAACTGCGGATGGCCTTAAGTTTGCGTTTTCTTAATGGAAAATTGCCACCTATAAAGTTTTAGAAGTGTAGCCTTGATTGAAAACCTACATCTTTATTGAAACATAAATAAACTTGGGAAAACTTCACCGAATAGTAACTAAGTTTCTCAAGTGTTGCATTTAAGTCACTCAAAGTATTTTTGTCCCTCTAAAGTCACTTAGCTTTCACTAAGTGTTTCAATCCTATGTAATAATTTTATAAAAGATTAATTTTTTAAAATTGAATGAGGCAAATGAAATATATATGAATATTAGTTACCAATAAGTGAAATTTTTATTCCAATTAACTTAAAATAGGAGGTAATAGTAAAGAAAAAAATTCATCAAATAATAACACAAGTTTCATAATTGTTATATTTAAGTCGAATTGGAAAAAAAAAATTGCTAAATAGTGAACAAAATTCATATATGTTTCATTTATCTCATTCAATTTTTAAAAATTTGAAAATTTATAAAAATATTACATAGGATTGGAACACCTACTGAAAGCTGAGTGACTTTAAAGGGACAAAAAAACTTTAAGTAACTTAAATAGAACACTTGAGAAACTTATTTATTTAATTCCGGTATCATTAAGTCAGGATTATGAATTTGAACTACAGCTAAACTAAACATAAAACAAATGCATTTAACTTATTATTTTAGTACTTAAAGTGTTCAATAAAATTTTCATCCCAAATGTTCTAAATATTTTTTTATTTTGATTTTTTATATGGGCTGTTTGACATGCATGCTTCACATTTCGCCACCGCCGTTGGCGATGACTCCCCTAACCATAGGCCTGTCAGCTGCAAAAGCTGTGAGCTTCTACCTCAAAAGAGACCTCACCATTGCTAACGGTGAAGAAGAGAGACCTCGCCATTAACAATGGGTGAATGGCGATGGCTCATTGCTAGTGGACAAATTTTTGAAGTAAATGAAATTGCTTTTAAAAGTGACAAGACAAGACAATGAGCAATTGCCATTGTGAATGACGAGGTCTCCCCTCATGTACAAGTTCACAGCTTTTGTAGTTGACTAACACTGACAGGCCTATGGTTGGGGTAGCCAAGGTCTCCCAAATGAAACAAATTGAAGATTGACGCATGTGAAGCATGCATTACAAACAGCCATTTCTATTAAAAAAAGGTCTTCTAAATTTAAAAAATCATTTAAATTTTGTTGGACCTAATTTCTGAATAATGGACCCTCAAAGCAGGTTAATCAAAGGATATTTACTTGTTTTATCAATACTTCAATGAATAATCCGAATTTCTCTAACCACCAAAGTGATTATTACAGCTTCGAGCAACCAAACTCATCCAAACACTATCAAATAGCTGATTATCCATGATTACTTCTGTTAGAGATATTTTATATTTTCATTTACATATTTTGTTTCATATTCCTTTTACGTTTCATGTGACCTTTCATATTTTGTACACACTACATATATATAGAGATGTCATGGGTTATGAATATATATATATATATACTAGTAGGGAACCTCACGATGTGCGGCCCCGACAAATTAATTTTATGCAAATATTTGCTTAATTAAACGAATGTTTTTAATAAATTACACATGCTAATCCGATGTTTTATGACCAAACTAAGCACTTTGAAATTGATTTGTACTTTTTAAGGGAAAAAATTTCAAAGGGTTGAATTAAAACAATGGAAACTGAGTCAAATAAACAGGTGGCTGACATTTTTACAAAATGGTTGTTGGTTAACCAACGTTTTGTGTAAACTTCTTTAACATGTTTGATGTGTTTGGATATTGAATTTTGGGGGGTGTTAAAATATGTCAATTCATTATATTAAAAGAGGAGAGAGTGTGTGAACATGGATATTCTTTCCCGCCTCTTCTCCTTCATAGCTCCAGATCTTCTGGTTGCCTTTTCCATTTCCTATCATTGATGTAGGGTTTATCTAGATTCATCTTGTTGAATCGTTATCCGATAGATCGTAGTCTTTTGTTTATCAGATCATTATGTTTATGATTTGATTAGTGTCTGTAATCGTTTAGGGTTTGACATTTGGTTAAGTAAATAACTCTGATTTCATGATATAGTAGTTCTTGGCTGTTTCCGGTTGTGTTGATATCATTTGTCCAGATTTGACAAATACATCAATGATTTACATGCTTTTACAGTCAAAACAGAATAATTAAATATTGTTAAAATTGAGGAAAGTTCTTCAAATTCAAAATCGTAGCTCCGGGTGATGAAATTGGGCCTCGAGGGTCGTTAAGTATGTTAAAACGTTTCCATCTACTAATTATAGGCAACGTAACTCCAAACAGAGCGAAAGTTATATTTGTTTCAAGTTAGACATTTTTCTATATAACATGCCTCTGTCTAGTTGGTCAAAATATGAGTGTTAGATAGCTCAGTATCACCGTTGGCTATTTGGTGCAATTATAGCTCCAAAACTTCTCATAGTGGAAGTTTTGGGTTCAAATCCTGGCCACAGCAAAAAAAAGGTCTGTGGCCAGGTCAGGGGGTTTACCCAGTTGGAGGTTCCTCCTGTGGTGGGCTGCCCTGTATATTCTAGGTGTTGACTCGGGGAAAACCAATTATCCTACAATATCTATGTGTTGGCTGATTAACAAAAATGCCAATCTTATAAGGAACAGATCAATTACCTTTATTTTTCTTTGACCATCATATGATCAATATTAAAGTCTTTTGACAGTATATTAGTTTGTTACCGAGTTAAATACATAAATTTCACAAATGGGCAAATGAAGAAAGTATCGAAGACCTGTAATTTAGGGCGGAGTGCTTCTAACGGCCATTTGCTCTTCTGTGATCCTTGCTGTTGCACAAATAATAACCATGTTTAGCATCCATAATTGCACTTATAGAACCTTAATCTCCTTAAACCATGAAAAAAACACACAATTTTTTATGTGGTTTAGCAGAGTTCTTCCATTTACAGTGTTGTTTAGGATTTCAATCTGAAGTTAGGCTCCAAGTTGTAACACCTAAAAATCCAACCCAATTTAAAACTTTTAAAACATGCGGAAGTTAGGTCCCAAAAAAACATTTAACGTATCCACACGTTAAGATTTACAAACACGAATTAAAATAACATGATTTCCACAAAATTAGTTTAATCAAAGATCACCAACAAGTTATCCACAACTTGTGAGAACCCCAAATAGTTTGTAAAGACTCCATATGAGAATATATACAAAACCCAATTACAAAACATGACCACGAGAATCCAAACCACTTGATGCGAGACCCGAGATCACTCCGGAGCTTTCCCAACATTCAAAACATCAATTTGAACATGGTTAGTAAAGATAAGTAGCCCTAGGGACCTCCAAGAAGTCCCTACAACAATGACAGGCCAAAACCTCGAAAACCCAAAAATCTCAACGTCTAACAGCCTATTTTGGACGTATCATACGCTCCGGGCGTATGGTACGTTGGCACCAGGTCAAACATGCCCGAAAATTGATTTTTAGCCCACATCTACTAACATGAATTGGTTAATTATCCACTCCCAAACCCGAGCACCACTACTCGTTTCTTACTCTTGAAGTGGTTAACTTCAAGTTCATTCATATAATCGTTTAGGTGTACAACGACCTATATCTAAGACATGTATTGACTCATACAAGTCCTAACATTTCACCATTCATCAATTTGACATATCCACATGTCTATTGCGAGAACCACCACTCGCTTTTCCGCATGGAGTATTTGACTCCATGCCGACCCATGAAGTATTCACACTTCATGTCACCCGTGAAGTATTTGACTTCACTTTCACCCGTGAGGTGAAGTATTTGACTTCATGTAAACACCTCCATGAAGTATCCACACTTCATGTAATCAACCAATTTACCGTTTTAACACCAACGGTTGACTTTTACCACATTAAGTCAATTTTAGTCTAATGTTATCACATTCTACATTTTAGTTGACTTTTGACCACATTGAGTCATTTACACTATTTAACCACATTTGTATCTTCAAGTTTGACTATTAATCACATAGTCTAAGTACATTTATTTACCACATTTGCACATTCAAGTTTGACTAATAACCACATAGTCTAATTACACCTATTCACCACATTGGCACATTCAAGTTTGACTATTAGCCACATAGTCTAATTATATCGAATCAACATATTAGTTTGACCTTATACCAACTAAAGTCAAATTACAACAATTCCATATTATCCACAATGGTTTGACTTACTACATTAAGTTAATTTTATATCAATTCCACCATTATCCACAATGGTATTTTGACTTCACATAATTCCTCCATGAAGTATCCACACTTCATGTATTCAATCAAAATTACCATTTTACATTAACGGGTCGACTCAACAACATATTAAGTTAATTAAAAACCGCATTCTATGTTTCACCAATTAGATGACTCTAACCACCTTGAGTCTTTTATTCCATTTAACCACATTAGTTAATATAGTTTGGCTAGATACCACTTAAGCCAATTTACACACATTATCACACATCAATGGTTTAGTTTGACTAAATTTTCGCATTGAGTCAAACATACAAGTTCTACCATAACAATTAAACATTGACTTTATACCATACAAGTCAAACATATTAACAACATGTAAATAGCATACCACATCAACTACTTACACATAGACCACATATATAATACTAAGTAAGTGCAAAGCCCTTACCTTTGCCAATGAAGATTCCACTTCGTCTTCAAAGCTAGCCGCTCCATACCTTGATCACTTAAACAATCCACTTGTTTAGTAATCTAGTAAACTCCTAATAAATCACCAATTGAGGTTTGACACCCACCCAAGATCTTTTGATCTTCATCCTCAATATATCTTGGTTTAACAAGCTTCACACAAGCTTTTAACCATTCATAAACCAATTCCACCCATTTTGACCCTTTTGGGTTCCACCCAATTTCACCCAAACTCCCAATTTCTTAAATCACCAAATAGATTGAGGGTTACTTGGTTATGTGTTTAATCACACCACAAACACTTACCAGCCCCCAATTACCATCCAAACAACCTCAATTTTGAAATCCCCAATTTCACCTTAAGAACCCTAATTTTTAAAATATCAAATTAGGTGTTATAATCATGTAAAACATGATTCTTCAACATTAATAATACTAAATTAAAGTTTATAAACGACATTAAACCCAAATCACAACACCAATTGACCCAATTAGATCTTTTTGCTAAAGAACACCATAGATGGTGATTGAGACGAGGAAGATGATACTTACTAGCAATCTTGAAGAGGATGAGCACTCCAAATCATCCAAGTTCCACATGCAAATCATCAATTTCGGGTTTTTGGGTCCTCCTTCTCTTCTCCTCTTGCAAAATTCGCAAGAACACACACTCATGTGTGTGTTCTGCGCTACCAACACCAACCAAGTAAATCAGCTTTGGCTGATTTACATAAATGGTCCCTGAATTCCTAGTTTTGACCCTTTCTTCCAAAACTAGTTATAATCCATCTTTTTTAGCAAACCCCAAACCTTTATTTTATTTAATAACACCCCTATAATATGATTAACATATTATATAATAAATCCGAAAGTTGGTTCGTTACATTGGTAAACCGCAAACTAAATCCTTTGCTACGGTTTCAAAATTTTTAAACCGACCGACCAAAGTAAATGAAAAAAACGAACCAATAAACCAAACCAATGACCGGTTTAAGCGGTTTCACAGTTTTAAACCGAACCATGAACACCCCTATTATGAAAGTTATGAATGTGGATAGTCAGATGTATTCATAACATGAGAGTAAGAATGTGGATAGTCACATGTATTCATAACAATAACAAGATAACGGAAAATTGAGATAAGTAAACGAACAAACAAACCCAGAAATATCCACTCATAGAGTAGGGTCTGTGGAGAGTGAGATGGGGCAAACTTTATCTCCATCACATTGGAGTAGAGGGGGATGGAGTAGAGGCCGCTTCCAAAGAGACCCCCGACTTCAAAAGTTGCTTCTATTTTTTTTGGTAGTAGCATAGATCACATACCAAAGAAAGAAGAACAGAATAGGGCACAACAAGAAAAAACACGCACCGACACCTAGAAAGAAAGACAACATAAGAAAGGTATGACACACCAAGACACAAGACTATTCTAAGCCTAATCTATGCGATCCTCTAAAAATCTCTAACCTTTATCTGTCTTTTCAAGTAACTCCTATTACCAATCATGTCCTCTGAGAGGTGTAAGTCTAACAAATTCTTCCTAATCAGCTCATCCCAAACTACTTTTGGTATGCCTCCCTCCCCTCCACTAAGAGGGTTTCCACGCTGCGTATCGGTGCCTTCAGCTGTCTCCTCTTTATATCTCCCAACCATCTCAGTCTCCCCTCCTTGATCTTATCTTCAATGCATGCCACCCCTAAATTAACCTGGAAAAATTCATTCCTTATCCGGTCCAACCTTGTGTGCCCACTCATCCACCTCAGCATCTTCATCTCTGCTACCTCCAACTTCCGTGCTTATGTCTTCTTGATGGCCCAACAATCCTTTATGTATAACATAGCTGGTCGAACTGCAATCCTATAGAATTTCCCTTTTAATCTAGCTCGAAACCTCTCGTCACACAAAACTCTTGTGGTTTTCCTAAACCCGATGAGCTACATCACTGTCCATCTCCCCATCACTTTAGACGAACGACCCTAAATACTTGAACCTGGTTGTCTTCAAGACAACTTGTCCATCAATAGTTATGTGGGTGCCCTCCTCGTTTGTACCACTAAAATTGTAATGAAGGTATTCGGTTTTAGACCAACTAATGCATAAGCCTTTGCTCTCTAAGGCCGCTCTCCACCCCTCCAATCTCAAATTTAGGTCATGTTTGTTATCTGCGGCCAACACGATGTCATCTGCAAAAATCTTGCACCATAGGATGTTCTCTTTAATTGACTTCGACAACTCATCTAGGACTACCTCAAAAAGAAATGGACTCAACACAGATCCTTGGTGGAGGCCCACCTCCACAGGGAAGAAGTTTGTATCCCTAACTGGTGCCCGAACGCTTGTTAAAGCACTACCATACATGTTCCTAATTATCTTGATGTACCTCCAGGAAATCCCTCTACTCTCTACACAATCCCAAATCAAAAGGCGGCGCACGCTATCGTAAGCCTTTTCGAGCTCGATGAACACCATATGCAAATCCCGCTTCTTCTCCCTATGCTTTTCTATCGGTCTCCTTAGAATATATATCACCTCAGTGGAAGACCGCCCTGACATAAAACGAAATTGGTTCAAAGAAACCTGAGTGGCCTAATTCTCATCTCGATGACTCTTTCCCACAATTTCATAGTATGGCTTAGAAGCTTGATCCCCATGTAGTTACAATAACATTGTGCGTCTTGTAGATAGGGACTAATACACTACTCCTCCACTGATCTGGCATCTTACCGGTTTGAAGGTAATATTAATGTTTTTGCCGAGAGTTGGTAGAGATAATTAAGATAAGTATACAATTAATATTTTTAAGAACTCTCTTAAGTTTTATCAACATAAATCATAAATTTCGTTTTTAAAGGATCATGATAAGAGTTTTTCCATAAAGAATTAAAGGTTAAGGTTTTTACGAATATAACTTTGTTGTTATATGTCATGTTGGGTCCTCTCCCAGGAGCTTCTCGGTCTTCGTTTTATAATATATCGTCGTTCAAAGAAAATCACGAACCTATCACGTATAACTAGGTGCCATTATGATGTATTCTCTAATAGGAGACCAATACGTTTATTTATAGTGTTGAGTAATATTTCAACATTCGTCATTATCATTGATCTACCAATGAAAATGTTACACACATGAACATGATAACCAACCCTTACACGATTCGAGTATAGTCCTTACAAAATATTCTTTTTTTACTGGTCCTATCGACTTCACTTAAACGACAGCGAAATATTCACAACGAGCATACGACTCTCCTCGGGTCTAGTCTAGTTGCATTTTCAAGGTAAGGCTACAACAACCAAAGGAAGAATGTTTGTCGGTTATCTCAAACTTGTGGCTTTAAATAGTACCCTCAACTTTGTATGGTCTAATACTTATTCAACTCACTTCCAAGGTGCATTAATGATTAATGTACGTAGTATATTTCATCTTTATATGTGGTGGTTGTTAAATACATAAGCATATCTAAAGTAGTGGGTCCAGCAATATCAAGGCCCAAACACATGTGATCCAATCCAATCCAATAAGATAAAACACCTGCAAAGCACGTGACACCACCATCCATACATTCCACCTAATTTCCTAATTCTTCTTCAACAGAAATCAAAACCAAACACACACACTCCATTTTTTCCGGTGGTTCGTTAGATGGCTGGTGTACTTGAAACTCTTACAGTTCCCCGTGCGTCCGGCTTTCCGGCGGCGTCAGTGTCTCAGATCGTCTCTTCTTCTGTCTCTCGGCTCTCTGGCCGCCGGAACTTTGTAAATTTTCCGGAATCTAGAGGTTTGAAAATCGAGTCGTCCGATGCTTCTGGATTGGTGAGCTTGAGGTCTAAATCAGGCCGGCGTGGAGGACGTATCGTGTGCCAGGCTCAGGAAGCCGTCCAAGGTTAGAATCGTCTACTATTTAATCGTGCTAAATTGTTTTTCATTGTGCTCTTGACCTAGGGTTTCGTTGCAGGTATCTGTTGTATTCGTTATCAGTCTGTAGTTTTTCGTTTATGTAACGATTTTGAACTTGCAAAGTCTATTTATGTTTGAATCCGGATGAAAAAGTATTAACCTAATATAAGAGCAGAATTAGCCTTGTGATAGAGTTATGATGTGATTAGCTAGTTTTGTTCAAGAACATCAAAATCCATACCAGATTAAAGTTGAAAACAATTTGTTTTACTTTGACAACAAAATGAAAGTTTAGCTCTTGGAGGATTAAAAGTGATGTTTCTGCCAAAATGGAATAATCATGTGAAGTTAGTTAGTGGGAAGCATAGTAGTCAAAGGCGCTCGCATCCATACCGCCTTGCGTACATCAAGGTGCTCAATCGAGGATTTCGGCCAAAACTGGTCTGAAACTGAAATATCTAAAAATGGCCTGGAACATGTCTAAACCCCTAAAAGTGACATGCTCATGCTATGTGCCTTTCTTAGAAAACCCTCGCTTTTTAAGCGCCTTGCGCCGAGGCTCAAGGCTCACCCTTTGCGTTTTGAGTGCGCCTTGAGGCTTGAGCCTTTGACTACTATGGTGGGAAGTTCCATTTGTATTGTTACACAAGCATGTTCGTAAGATATGATGATACATTGTTGTGAACTCTAGTTGTCGAAGCATTACAAAGGAACTTAGATGTGAAGTTAATTAGTGTGGAAGTTCCATTTGTGTTGTTACACATGCATATTGGTAGGATATGATGATACATTGTTATGAACTCTAGTTTTCGAAGCATTGCAGTGGAACTTAGATGTGAAGTTAATTAGTGTGGATTGTGGAAGTTCCATTTATTACACATGCATGTTGCTATATGATGATACACTGCTATGAACTCTAGTTGTCAAAGCATCAACTAGGAACTTAGATGAAGTACAATAATATGCATCTTTGTGAATGCATACATACATATATATATATATATATATATATATATATATATATACGAGTTGAATAAAGGAAATAGTAAATAATTAGTAATAAAGGAAATATTAAATAAGCAGGAAAAAGTATTTTGGGCTCACAGAATTGTGACACTTGGCGCAACTAGTTACTTTTTTATTAGGGGTGTGTGTGTATTTGATTAAATCTAGCATTGTTCATCTTGCCTAATAATTTCTCTCTTTTAGGCTTTTAAACTAATAATCCCCTTTTAAAAAGGCTATCACTTGATTTCCATCTCTACTCACACATGTATTTCAGATCCCAAATGAAAGAAAAAAACTTACCCTAAAACCAATCTAAAAAACTTATTGATCAAAGGCATAAATATTCCAGATTTGCCAAATTGATAATGATCTCTTGGAGCTAACCCACAAGTAGCTCTTCTGGCTTCTACATTCTAGGTTACAAAATAACATATTAGTTTTAATCTCATTTTTCTTGTCGAATACATAACTCCTTAAGCATTTAACTTTGCTATCTCCAAACTTGCAGTCCTTCCTGTCACTGATGCAACATGGAAATCACTTGTCCTGAAGTCCAAACTCCCTGTGCTGGTTGAATTCTGGGCCCCATGGTGCGGGCCTTGTCGCATGATCCACCCTATCATCGATGAACTCGCAAAGGAGTACACAGGGAAACTCACTTGTTACAAGGTGAACACTGATGATAGTCCTTCAATCGCGAGCCAATATGGGATCAGAAGCATCCCCACTGTCATCATATTCAAAGCTGGAGAGAAGAAAGATACGGTCATTGGTGCAGTCCCCAAAACAACACTCTGTACCTGCATAGAGAAGTTCTTGTAGAGGTATTATGTATGTATATATAAATACACTAGATTTGTTGATATCACAAGTACAGATACCTGAAGCTCCAATAATTTCCCGTATAGTTGGATTCTAATGTATTTGCTGAAGTACTCTCAAATCTTACTCTTCAAAATGATATTAATTTTATTTCATGGCAAAAGTTCTTATATTTATGCTTTTTTTACTTCTGTTATATAAACATTTGAGGGACTATGTCAACCCCTTTTTGGTGAATAGTTCAATGCCTTTTTTGTCTGTGTTGAATGGTTTAGTTCGGTGGTACTTCCTGACACGATATAAAATAATTAGGTTTTGAGTTGTCATATCTAACCCATATAATAAACAGTTTGTGTTTGTTTTGACATGTTTAAATTGTTTTATAAAACGGGTTTTGTTTTGTTTGGGTTGGGTTGTTTAATTTATTTAAATCGTTTAATTAAACAAGACTACCTGTCAAACCGTTTACAACTTTACAGCCCATCAACTCGTTTACAACTTTATCATATCTCATCAACCCGTTTACCACTTGATTACAAGTTTACAACCCGTCAACCTGTTTAGATAAATGGGTTATCGAGTTACACGATTTTAAGTGTTTCGAGTTAGGGTTGATGTTTTTGACACAAATAAAAATGTAGATCATGTTCAGGTTCAACGATTCAACCATGTGACTCGAAAGTTGCTAACCCGACACAATTGATACCCTTAGTTCTATCATCGATGTCTTTAATGTTTGACTTTAGTAGAGCTTCATTGTTTCTTATTCGACGATTTTGTTTTACATCCAAAATGACGAATATTTCAAGGTGTCTTCTTTTTTGTATAATTATGTTTGTTAAATGGCTTAATTCCACGTATTTTAAAATAAAATAAGGAAATCATTCAAGCGTCATCAGAAGCACATCCAACCACTATCTCTTGCACCACGTTTTATTATAGCTGATTATTCAGTACCACATAATCGTTTTCACACATCCGAACGCATATAAGAGTGTGTGTTGTTTTGAAGTGTTGATGGCTTTCCAACGGACACCGTTGTTCGATTCGTCAGGAGACACATCGTTAAACAAAAACACTAAATCGGCTTCTTTTTGCGAGTGCAACATTTGTTTGGACTCGGCAAAAGACCCGGTGGTAACCCTATGTGGCCATCTCTACTGCTGGCCCTGTATTTACAAATGGCTTCATGTTGAAACAAACAAACAGCCCAAATAGAGGTGCACAAACCGGATTTTTTTCGGATCTGGATCGGATCCGTCAACGTTGGTCAACGACTGGACACGAAGGAACCGGTTCCGGATCGGATCCGGTTTTGGGAGTGGAGAGGTGGAACCTATTGGGACCGGACCGGACAAAAAAAACCGGTTCCACCGGATTTTTTTTTTTTTTAAATTAACAAAATACACTATAAAATACATTTTTTATTTATTTTTTATATTTTTTTAAGTGATTTAACAATAATTCATACAAAAAAATTACAAAAAACATAATTGAATCACAAAATATATATTATTTATTGTGACTCGTTATTCGTCGTCTACTTGTCTTAGTCTTCGTAACATCGGTTTTCAATCTTCTTCGCTTGAGATACGTCGGGCTTCATCATAAGCTTGTTTTTCGTCCGAAAGTGGATTCGCCGCCCCTTGTTCTACTTCGAACTGGTGTATTTCTTGTTCAATGTTAAGCTCGCCTTCTAGTTTTGCAACATGTTGTACACGTTCAGCGGCATCCAAATGGTCCTTCAAGCAAATACACATCTCCATAGATTCCGGTGTAAGCCTCATTCTTCGAATAGACAAACCCTGCCACTAAGAGAAAGAGCAGATTCCGAAGCTACCGTGGAAGCTTGGACGGTTAGTAGGTCACGGGCCATTGCGGCTAGAACGGGATATTGGGATTCCCTTCTTTGCCACCAACTCAAGATATCAAAGTTTTCAAACTCCTCGGATCTTAGAGTTGAAATAAAGTCGGTTGCTTGATATCTCCCAAGCTCGCTACTTGGTGTGCTTCCATGAGCTCGTTTAGTATTTTTGTTTCTTAAAGTGTTAAATAAATTTAGCGGGTTCCTTGAACTACTAGAACTTAAATAAACATACGTGAATCAATAGCTTCGGGTTCAAGTTCTAGTAGTCCAAGGGTGAGAATGCAAGTAACACGGGTTGAGAATTTGCTTAACCAGTTGACTATATTTGTTTTTTCTTTTGTTGTTTCATTTTGTGTTTATATGTTTTTTCTCTGAATTTATGTCCAAAAATATCCATTCACGTAATGAATTTCTCATGCAGATTGGATTTTGTCTTTGTGATCATTGCTATGATGAAAAACTTCATAAAAAAAGCAAAAAAGATTGATAAAACATTGAACCTCTAAGACTGATGGTTGTGGGGCTTTATTAAGGGTGGATTCATCCTCTAATATCACGCCATGTGGCGCTGACTGGATGCTGACTAAGCAGTGGATAAAGCCCCTGCTGAAGCACTTGAGGGTGTTGTGGTGCAGGTGAGCGGGGGCTTTATCCAAAAACACTTTTCTCCCCCTAGCGCACCCCTTCTTCTCCCGCTAGCCCACCCACGCCCACCCCCTAGCGCCCCATAGCGCCCCCCATCGCTGGACCGCCTTGCGGTGTTCGCCACCACGGTGGCTCGCGCCCACCCCCTTGCGCCCCCCATCGCTGGCCACAACCATCAGCCTAAGGCGTCCAGGTCGTTCAGTCCGGTTCTAAAAACAATGATAAAATAAGAAAAAACAAATTGCGTCATATATACATAGAAAATTTATAATAATATATTACAAATTAACATGGGGTCTAGCTAATTTACTCAAGGTATTAACGAGGGAGACGACGCACGTCTATGTTTGACAACTCATTTGATTCTAATAATCGTTTCCGACATCAAGATATTCTTTTTAGATTCGTTGGATATTTTTGAAATACATCGAATGTTTACTTGTCAATGCTGGAAAGAAGTCTAGACTCTAGATACTTTATATATGAATTTATAATTTCTAGGTATTTAAATTTGAATCATCATCAAATGTATTAAAGTGACTTTTACAATACTAACGATTGCAAGTTTGGTTCTAATGAAAAAAATGAGATCTTGTATATGTGATCTAAGTGTTGTAATGGATGAGTTGGGTGGTTTCAAATAACCATACAAAATGCATGATGAGTATTTACCGCTGATTTTCAGAAACAACACAAATGCATGTCATGTGTCTTCAAGAGCCATATACCCTTATATATAAAGCCTGGTCTTGCATAGCAAAATGCAAGTGAAAATGGCTACACCAAATGGCATTTGGCTAGGATTCTTGGTCTTGGTTCTATGCCTTAGCCATGGCTCATGGTCCGGATCAGCACGTTCGGTCGCCTCAGACGACTTCATGTTATCCGAGACTAAAAGGGAACTTACTGAAGAATCTAACCAAGCTGCAAGTGAACCTATGCCACCTCAAGGTCTGTCAGATCCTGAACCGGTTGCAACCGAAACTAAGAATGAACCCTTACAAGTTGTACAAGGTTCTGAATCGTCTACAAGCCTTGGTGTTGATGATCAAAGTGCTTGGGGTTTCCCAGCCCGTGGACCACGAGTCGTGATCCCCAACCGTCATCCTAATTGTCATTCGCATGCGTGCGTGCCAGCCTACGTTCCCCAACCTAATTGTGGATATCCTCATTACGCACCGATGTATCCACCCAATCCGAGCCCCGATTGTCAACCGGCCTCTCCATATCCTGCACCGTCTTACTATCCACCCCAGCCGAGCCCCGATTGTCAACCGGCCTCTCCATATCCTGCACCGTCTTACTATCCACCCCAGCCTAGCCCTGGATGTCAACCGGCCTCACCATATCCTGAACCGTCTTATTATCCACCCCAACCTAACCCTGATTGTCAACCGGCCTCTCCATGTCATGCACCGTCTTATCCACCTCAACCTAACCCTGATTGTCAACCAGCTTCTCCATGTCATGCACCGTCTTATCCGCCCCAACCAAACCCTGATTGTCAACCGGCCTCTCCATGTCCTACACCGTTTTATCCGCCCCAGCCTAACCCGGATTGTCAACCGGCCTCCCCGTCGTATCCACCCCAGCCTAACCCGGATTGTCAACCGACCTCCCCGCCGTATCCACCCCAGCCTAACCCTGATTGTCAACCGGCCTCCCCGTCGTATCCGCCACAGCCTAACCCTGATTGTCAACCGGCCTCCCCGTCCTATCCACCGTTGCCTAACCCTGGGTGTCTTAACCCTGGATGTGCCTACCCTCCTCATGTGGAGCCAAGATATGCTCCCCAGCCAAACCCGGGGTGTCTTAACCCTGGATGTCAACCAGCCTACCCTTCTCATTTAGAACCGGGCTATTCTGGCCCGTCTTACCCTGGGTGTCTTCATCCTGGATGCCAGCCATCCTTTCCTCCTCAACTGCAACCGAACCATCCCCCACAGCCTGAACCGTTCTATCCTCCCCAAAATGAACCATCCCCAGGCATTGGCCCTCGCTTTAACGAAGAAAACTCGCTAAAACAAGAGAATAACGAAAATCCTGAATCAAATGAGGTTGAGATGGTACCCACTGATAAAGTTGAAGAGGATGGGCCTATGAATGAACAAGTTCCTAAATCTTAGCTCTAATAACCAACCAGGCTGTTCACCATATTACCGAATTTGAGATACATATAGGGTCTTGCTTAACTGTAATCTATACTAAATAAACACTGATTTCACTTATATATGCATGTATTATAAATGATATAATTCCTTAACATGCAATATGGATTATGCTTTTAAGATCTACAACATATACACAGATTTAAAGTAATCACATATGAATATATCTACGCACATGTGCACAGCTTCGTTCACATGAATATAACCATGCACATGTGACACGTATAATTTTAAATGATGGCACCTATATATGATTCGAATAACAAAATAAAAGGATGACAAGACCCGAGAGTAGCTTTTTTTTTAATTAGAAATTTAAACTCTTAAAACTACAAAGAAAATGCATGTAATATCTTACCATGTGTTTTAAATTAACGGAAACTGAAACAAAATCTATGATTCCTTGTCGGCTTCTTCATTTGACTCCCCCTTTAACTCATTCTCAGTGAAGAGATCCTCTTGAACAGGAACATCTTTTAGCTGCTGTGATGAAACAATATTTTTTATGCTTCTTTTTGCTGCCAATTCTTTGTTCTCATCCACCAACACCGCGTCTTTCTCTGCCCCACTAGTCCCTTCAGGTTCGGGTTCAGGTTCATTTGCCACGTCATCTTGCTTCGGGGGTGGAACAAAAAAGGGTATTTTACCCCTCTGCCAATCATGTAAAACCATCTTTGCTGCAGTCATCAGGTCCGGTTCACCTCCCTGTAAAACCACATCTTTATGAACTTTTCGATCCATTGAAATGTTTTCTTTTTAGCTAAATTTTTTATTTGACCATGTTTGACCCGCAAAGATATAACATAATCTGAACGGCATTGTATCATTTTGTTTTCAATCTAACTTTGCTCATTTTACCAATTTTATGATTTGCATGAAATAACTCGTGCAATCAAAAACTGTGACAAGTGAATGGTTTTCACATCATTTGACTCGATTGAGTTTCATGCTTTGACGATAACACGAATGAACGAGTGGAACTCAAATAAAAAAATTACCCTCAGAAGTTTGCCTGATAACTTGCATAACTGAACCAGAAAGTCATTCTCGTCTTCCCTGTTATAGACATGCAAATAAAGTTAAATTATTAAAGTGGCAAATTTACATAGAAACTCTAGTATTGAAACTAGAATAAAAGAAAAAATATATCTAAATAAAAAGATGACACTAAAAAGGATATAATTTCCTATTAATCTTGTAATGAAAGGTAAGTCGAATCAGGCTAATAAAAGGAAGTAATAGCATTTAAGGATTACACGTGAAATTCCTAAATTCTAAGCATAATATTTCAATAAATAAGCCATACCAGTCTTTGATCTTGTAAGCCCTTTCAAGGTGCTCTTTCTTGACACGTTTCAAGACTTCACCAATGTGCTCTGTGGCATCATGCAAATTTGTGACTCGCACCTGCAAAAATAATAAATTTATTTTACGGTTAACTGAAAGAATGAGGGTAAACTGCCCAAAAGCAAAAAATCTAAAAAGCAGATTTTTAAGAGGAATAATGGAATATTGGAAAATATAAAAAAATGAAACGAAGTTGTACATACCACGCCCTTTAAAACAATATCAGTTTCTGTATCACTGCTGCCATAAACAACACCAGGGCAATCAATCAAGAATATCTTCTTTGTAAGCGTTATGTATTGCCAAACTTTAGTCTCTCCGGGAATTGGAGCAACCTTGCAGACCTTCACAAAAGAAAAGAATAAAGTTAGCCAAAAAGTATAGTTACAAGTTCATAATATAGTCATTTCTAAACTTAAGATAACAACATAAGCATCAAAGACTGCAAAAAGATGCAAATGTAGAAGAAAGACGTCACATTGTAACCTCTATACACCAAAAAAATAAAGAACTTACATTTTTTGTACGTAGTGTGTTAATTACTGATGACTTGCCAACATTTGGATACCCGACAAACCCAACTGATATCGCTTGCTTGTCACTTTTTAAGCGTGAAAATTGTCGCAAGACTGACAGAAGAGAATTCTAAAAGCAACAAAACAATATGTCATCATGTGTACTGCACAAAAAGTATTTCAGCTGTTTGCAAGTAATTGATCATAATGTAGAGGGACATACCTTCCCATAAGACTTATTAATGCTTGCATGAAATGCAAGGGTAGGATATTCCCTAGATAGTACCCTCAGCCATCCCTTTGTGACCCACGGTGGAGTCAAATCACACTGCACAAATGCAAGCAGGAAAAGTCAATGATCATTTATAGTTCAAGGAGACGGGGCAAATGAGAGGGAAAAAACACAAGTTACAAAAATAGATCATGGTTACCTTGTTTAACAATAAAATCATATGCTTGTGTTTGCAATGTTCTTTTAAATGCTTCTCAAGATGATAGCACCTAGTACCTTGGGGATCCCTAGCATCCAGTACCTGTAAACATAAGTGCAACTTCACTAAGCCATTCCTCCAAAACAATAAAGACTATAAGATTGCCAAAAGATAGCACGAAGTGTAACTATTACATGCTTCACATGACGAGGCAAGATGATTACATGAACATTCAATTAAATCAAGAATTCAGTTAATACATCACTAACCTGGATAACAACATCAGAAGAGTCGATGACTTTGTAAAGCTCGCCCCATATACGTTTACTTTGACCCTTTTCAAACATCGTGTGGCGAACAAGATCCCTAAATCCATCCACATTTGCATCCGTCGGATCAATACCACCACATTTTTCTTCAAATGCATCTACAAAGTTGGGGGGTTTTGATCAATTAGCAATTCACTAGATAAACTTACAAAACACCTAAAACAGATTTTATAAACAAAGAATAGTTTCATCTCATAATAAATGTAACTTCAAAGCTAGACAAGATTGATTACCTTGGGAACCGCCAGCCTTCTTGACTAATGACTCATAATCAGACGCCATCAACCTAGGGCGTTTCCTCTTCCCCTTCGGTCCAAATGCATCAGCAAATGACTCAGTATCAAGAAGATGAACTCTTGCTTGCTTCAAAATACATGAAAAAATACCAAAATCAGAAGGCATGTATAGACAACATTCTAAAAAGCAAATACAAAATTTCAAATCATCCATTCTCTTTTGCTAATAATATACCTTCTGATGATCATTCAATAATGACATAGGCAACTTCCTCTCCTTCAAAATAACATTATAATTACTTGAAAGCCGAGTTTGCAGCTCTTCACGAAAGAACTCAAGCTCTTTCTGATTTACAACCCTAGTGTTACCTGCAATGTTGAATTGAAGCAAATTTTAGTGTCTTAGCTAGAATTAACAAATTTTAATTACTTAAGCTCGAATTAGCTAGAATTAACAAATTTTAATATATTAGCTTGAATTAACAAAATCTAACTATTTAGCTAGAATTAGCAAATTTTAATTATTTAGCTAGAATTAACAAATTTTAATTATTTAGCAAGAATTAACAAATTTTACTGTAATAAGTAGAATTAACAAATTTTAATTATTTGGCTAGAATTAACAAATTTTAATTATACAGCTCAAATGAGCTATAATTAACAAATTTTAACCGTTGGTCATTTGGTGCAATGGAGGTCGGCAAAAAAAGGGGTTTGTGGCCAGGGGATTACCCAGTTAGGGGTTCCTCCTGCGGTGGGCTGCCCCGGATGTTCCAGGTGTTGCCCTGTGAAACCCAATTATCCTAGGTGTTGCAATTCAAAAAAATATTAACAAATTTTAATGAATTAGCTAGAATTAACAAATTTTAATTATTTAGCTTGCATTAGCTAGAATTAACAAATTTTAATTACTTAGCTCAAATTAGCTAGAATTAACAAATTTTAATGTATTAGCTTGAATTAGCTAGAATTAACAAATTTTAATGTATTAGCTAGAATTAGCTTCATCTGCTGTGACGACAACTGAATACATAACGATAACAATAGAACGTACCGAACCAGCGGCGATCAGGTTGAATACGAGTAGATGGCAACTCCGTTGACTGCAAATCGTGTTTCAGAATTGTTCCTTTGGCGTCACGCTTCGGCCTGGTGTTGTACATCTTAAGGCGGCGAACGGTGGCGGCAGAACGGCCGCTGCCGCCGCTTTTGTTCTTGTAGCCGGCATTTCTGTTGACGTCAAGAGAGTGCTTTGGCTTTCCCGATACGTTCACCGAACTCTCTTTCTTCTTCGCCATTTTTGCCAACGGATCCAAGTTCGATGACGATGCCTGCAAATCGAGGTCGAAGAATGGGAGGTCTAGAACGACGACGGTACGGCAACGAATGAGTTTAGGGTTTTGAGGGATATTTTCTTCTAGAGTGAATTATAGAAACAGTCCCTGGACTATTTCTTAATAGACAATTTTAGTCCAACAATATTCTTCACGTTAATTTGACACCCTCAATAAAATTTTTATTTTTTTTAACGGCTGACACCCTGGATAACTAGGGCCGGCTATTCACAAGCCGAACCGAGCTCATAATTCACTAAAAAATTATGTAACACACAATTACATTACATAAGTGATCATTAAAACTTTTGCACTTTGAAAGACCTGTTGTACATGAGTTGAGTTAGGTTGACTTGAACTCGGTTCGTTTACAAGTCAAGTCAACTCGTTTATAATCGGATTTTTTTGAGCGACCTTCGAGCTATTTGAGCAACCCTAACTCAACATGATCATTACTTGGAGGCTTGGTTTTCACCGATTGATTTTTTTGTGAGGATACATTTTAAGACATCATAAAAAGAACTAAACCTTTAATAATTTATAAATCTCTACAAAATAAGCTCGATCAATATTTCAAGATTAAAACAAGTTACACTACCACATAACATAATTAAACTAAAACTAGAATAAGTTCATCATAATACAAAATATATTCACCGTTAATGTTCAACAAATTACTAGACAATTTGAATAATAGGTTACCAAATAAGTAGAGAAAAGGAAAAGAACCTAGGTCACCCATCACTAAATCAGTTATCAATATGAGGGTATTGGGGTTGGGCACTTGGATTGTAAAATATGGGTTGAGAAAAAGTACGAATTGTGAACGCCCCAAACTAGGGGGTCTCATACGTTGAATTTACTCATTCGCATGCCACTTCATAAACTAGAATTTCATTCAAGTGCATCGAAAAACTTTTTCAAACATTACAATGAGTCTTTACATTCCAAATAAGAACATAATTGTCTGAAGCAAAAGAAAACAACTTCTAGTATGTCAGTCTCATCGCCGAGCAGCCCTCCGAGTCCAAAGCATCTCGAACAATTATCACCTGTCTAAATGTCAGCCTAAAGTAAACACTAAAAAGTCAGATACGCTAAGTGAGTTCTTATCTATGCAATGACTGAAAACTTTAACATAAAATTCATTCTTTCTCTTTATCATTAATAAAAACTTTCTATTAACAATACTTTATTAGTTCAAATAACATTCTTTATACATAAAAGAAACTTTACATTATCTTTACAAAATGTTATTTTTATCTTTCATAAGCTTGCACTTGTGGACAACTTCTATCATGTGCTTGCACTCGTGCAAGACTCCTGCCATTATGTTTGTACTCATATAAGACTCCTTTCTGTGATTGGATATAAAATCCAAGACTCCTTTTTGTGCTTGAGGTTGAATCCAAGACTCTTTTCTCTACTTGGGTTTGACTCCAAGACTCCTTTCTTTACTTTCTATTGCAAGGCTCCTTTCTACTATCTAAGACCATGACGACTTTATCTATGCAATGTCTATCATTTAACTATCACTTTAACATGATAAGGCAAACAATCAAGTAAGCACACTTTAACAATCAATAACGCATAACGAGTTTATCTTTCACTATCATATTTCTTTAAAGCTTTCTTCATATTCTTTCTTTATCACTACTAGAAAATATACCTTTAATGACACGCGAACTATGACGTGCAACAGCGTGTGTCAACGTTTTAGTGTCATCCTAGCAAAACTGGGCTTTAATGACACGCGAGCTATGACACGCAAAAACGTGTGTCATCTTTTAATGGCATATTAAAAAAACACGGAGTACACTTTTTCAATAATCGTGTCATATCGAAACTGTCATCTTTTAATTTAACATATCCCGCTCATATACGCGCGCTCTTCTTTCTGAAGACCCTAAAACACCATCTTGCGATTTCTTTTGAAAACCCTAACACCATCTGGCGATTTCCGAGCAAAATTGGTGGTTGTTTCCGAGCATAACACCATAGGGCAAAAGGTAGGCCTATTCCGAGCATAACACCAGAGGGCGAGCAAGCATCCAACTCCACCTGAGCAAGCGACGTGACTGTTGTTAGGGTTTTGAAGGAACCTGACGGCGATTCAAATACTCCTCCGCTCACATTCAGGTATTCTATGTTGTTTACTTTGATTTAGGGTTTATTTCTGGTGTTAGGGCTTTTGCGATTAATTGATTTTGAGGCTCAATGACTTGGTGTGTTGTCTCATTTGATGAAACAAATAGCAGTCACCAGGTGTTTGACGAAATGTCACAAAGAAAATTAGGTTTAGAAAATGAGATTTAACTACAGACCTTATTTAATTAGTGCACCCTGTTCAAGAGCCAGGCTCGTTAGTTTGTTCTGTTAGTTTGTATAAATGTCTATATATATATATATAGTAACATACATAGGAAATGTCATTGTCTTCATCATGAGAAAAAGTAACAATCCAACCATCATCTTCATCTATGGCTTGTGGCTTGGCCACAAAGGCTGAACCTGAGTAGAAGTTATTTTCTCGTAACCAATGATGCTCCATCTTTATGTTCCGGTCACCATGGTTGCTGTTCTCCTTAAGTTGTTCTTCAAAGTACAATTTGTTCGGTCCGCCATATTTAGTTTTTGCTGAAACATATTTCAAAATGAATATCTACTTAGAAACTTCCCGTTGTACTCGCTTTTAGGTTGTTCCATCAAATATCGACAATGTAGGGTAGCTTGTATAAATTTTCACCCTATTGATCAAGCATGTTGAGATAATCAAAACTTTTCACAATTTATAGGGGTTATCTCATGAGTAAACACTCACTTAGCGTGTAAACTTGAGAAAACTCATCAAGTTCAATCAAAATCATTATTTTTATTGTTGAAATATCATTATTACATGTATGTTATTAAATGATTGTTTAGGTAGTGGAATTCAGAAAAATTTACAGAAAACTTGTTTAGGTTACTCAAGAGTGGGAAAGATCTTGATGATTCCTTGGTTGCTGCTGTAATTCGAAACTTAAAAATGCTGCTTCCGATTATCCATCATCAAATAATCAATTTTCGATAATCAGTTTCATACCCACCGGAGGGTCAGCTGTGTTTTTTTGCTTTAAGCTCACACTTGCTTTAAACAAACATTTGATAATTATTTATTTACAATTTTTTTCTTAGGTTGGGGGAAGGAAAGATGAATATACCGATGTTGATATTGATGGAGTTCGTGAAGAATGATTGACTTTTGTATCAAACTTTATTTTTCGATGAAACTTTGTATTGACATTACATTGAATTTGTACTCGACTTTTGTCACTTTTAAATGTTTGTTTATATTTTATGAAATTGATTGTTTTGTCATGTGTATTTTATTTTGTATTATGAAATGTTTATTACTATTTTATGATATTAATGTGGAAAACTGGAAATTAGTAATTCTATAAAAAAAAATTTAAACAACTTTAACCATGACACACATTTATAACAAAAAAATGCGCGTCATAAATAGATGACACAAAAAATGCAGGTCATCTTCATTTTTGACAATGACTTCCTTGACACAAGGCGTGTCATAAATGCGTGTCATAAACAGATGACACACAAAATGCGTTTCATCTTCATTCTTGACAGGGCTATCCTTGACACGCTCCCGCGTGTCATCTACCCCCTTTTATGACATGCAATGTGTGTCATTAAAGGTATATTTTCTAGTAGTATTTAAACATTCTTTACATGGATTTATTTATAAACTTTCACAAGGGAGTACTTTATCTAGGTGTGTGTACATCAGCCCAAAACTTAATAGAAACAGGGCACTTATAACTCACATGTCTAGAGATTGCTATTCCAGACCGAGGGCTTTAGCTAGGTAGAATGGTTGGCTATCTGCATGAGGGTTCACATGCGAAAAATGTCAAAACCTTAACTGTTGCCAAAACTTTCACCAGAGGAACTTTCGTTCTTAAAAATTTTGCCAATAAACTCACTATCAAACTTAAACAATGACGGGTTTTCATGAAACTTTTGTCGGACTAACAAAAGTTTCACCAACTACGTTTTACTCAGAATTGATCCAAGTTTTCAACTTTTTACGTTCAAACTCTTTGTTTAACTCACGCAAAGCTAGATCTAGCATTTGCAAGCCATTTAATGCATAAAAATCTAACCTTTGATCCAAAACCCCATATTTTTACCAAAACAACAAAAATGAAGATTAGGGATTGATACATACCTCAAATCGTCTAGAAACTTGTGCAAAGAACACCACAATCGATGGAGAATGCATATGGCCCGATTTTTTTTATGAAAATCGACACTTTCTCTCTCTATATTCTTTCTTTCTCTCTATAATTTGGGTGATATGGTGAAAACGAGGGAAAGGAAGGGTGGAGTCTAGGGTTTAAGCCCATCATTTCCATCTTTCACGTGTTATCACTTTCGGTTCTCGATCTTTATTTCAAACTCTATCGATCCCGAAAAGGAGATTTGTCGGGTTTTGGGAAGTTACAAATGGACTAGGATATAAAACATTAAAATTTGGGCTTAACTTAAACAAGTTGAGTCAACGCGAGCTCAAACTCTGTTCGATTACAAACTATGCCGAGCCGATTCATTTACAACCGAGTCGATTTCAAATTAACGAGTTTTTTCTAAGATTTTCCAAGCAAGTTTCGAGTTATTTTAACAACCCTACTCTTATTATTATTAACTGTTTAACGAGCATTGGGAGGAATAACGAGGTTTGGGTTTATTAGAGTTTGGTCACATAACTTTTGTTTTTCGCATTTTGTGTTTGAGGTTTGGGTTTATTAGAGTTTGGGCACATAATTTTTTTTTTCATTTTGTGGTTTTGTTTTTGTTTTTTTTTCCGCTCAAACACATGATTGTGTAAAATTAAATCTTGGGTTTATTAGAGTTTGGCCACAACTTTTGTTTTTTGCATTTTGTGGTTTTGTTTTGTTTTTTTTCTCAAACACATGATTATGTAAGATTAAATCACATAATCATGTAAAAAAAATAATATAGGAAATTTAGAAAAGTAAAACTTTAAGGAGTGATGTTCGATTTTGCGACGGTGGACGCTTTAGGGTTTTACAGTAGAGTGACAGCCGTTGCGACGTGTTTTTGTATCTGCATTTGCGTTCGGGTTACTTGACGCCACGCTTTCGGGTTTTACGACGGGGTATGTTTTAGGGTTTTACGACGGAGTGACAACCTTTGCGACGTGTTTTTTTAGGTTTCTTGATGCCTACTGTTACGACGTTGCAAAGGTTGTCACTCCGTCGTAAAACACGTCGGAATGACCACTGTTACGACGTGTTTTGGTCTCCACATTTTGAAATTTGGGATCGTGACGAAATCCCTAGCGTAAGTCGCAGGGGCGGAATATAGTGAGGGCCCGGGGGGCCCCGCCCCCCTGATTTTTCGCTAAGAAGTGTTAATATATACGTATTCAGCCGATTTTTCGCTCAATAGTGTTAATTTATACGTATTCGGCCGAAAATTTTATGGTTCCGGCCCCCTTTGATAGGAGAAAAAATCCCGGCCCCCTGCTCAAAAGTTCAAGTTCCGCCACCGGTAAGGCGCGAGGAAAATAAATAGAGAATATGTTAGCCCAGCCCAGCTCAGCTATCATGTTACACGCTTTTAACTGTTTACCAATGACCGTGCCCCTCGTTCTCAAAAATCAGTTTCACAAAACCCTAATCTCACAAAGCACCTCTCATCTCTCTGATGTATCACAACTGCCGTCTGTATTCCGACGAGTTCAAGCACCAGCGTAACAGATCAGACACCTCTTCCCTTTCGCCATGTTTCGATTATCTGAAATTACATTTCCGGCGATTGTCACACTTGATACACCATTCGAAACACCAAAATTGACTCTACTATACCGTTTCTCCATCTTTATCGACTTCACAATCAGAGTTTGAAGCCTCTTGGTCTACCGTAAGGCTTTATTTGGCTTTCTGGTTAACGTTCGTTCTCAAACCACAGTCTAGCATCGATCCATAAGGTAATACCACTGTTATTAATACACATTTGAAATATTATGATTTCGCTTAATAAATCACATGAATTCTTATAGTTATTACGATGAATTTCAGTGAATTAAATTCAGAATATGTGTTTAGACAATTGGGTTAACTGATAAATAACTCTATAATTTAAGGCCTTGTTTGGGATTACTTATTTAAAACTACTTATTGACTTATTTAAAAAGTAATAAGTTATAAGTAATAAGTAAGTTCTCCTTACTTCTTTAAAATGGTATAAGTAAGGTAAATAAGTTAGTTCACCCAAACACCTTATTAACTTATATAAGTTATAAGTTAATAAGTCAATAAGTAGGCTAAATAAGTAATCCCAAACACCCCCTAAGTTTACTTGCTAATCCCTTTGAGTAATCAAATCCACGAGGCAAATCATGTTTTGATAAAAATCAATGTTTTTAGAACCGGACCGGACATACAACCAATCATGTTATCGGTCCAACGGTGGACCGGACATAGAACCGGTCATGTTACCGATTCACCGGTCTAACGGTGGACCGGACATCGAACTTACCAGTCCAACGATAGGACCGGATTTAAAAACATGATGATTTTTTATTATATTTTTTTTCTATATATACATGTATAAATTTTTTATGTAAGGGTGTTCACGTTTGAGATCAAAACAATTATCTCAAATACTAGGTAAAGTTTATGTATTATTTGAAGTTTAAAAATAAATGGTTATTACTAAAACAAAAATATGTATACGAATTACGAAATGATTTTGATATTAAGCCATAGCACTTAATGATGGATCCAATCGCGTTCACGGTTTAACCGGTCGGACCGGCCGGTCCAGTTTAATAACATTGATAAAAATAGAACGATTTGAGATTTGTATTTTTTAATTGTCTTTAATGATCAATTTTGGTAAATTTATTATGTAATGTGGTGAATTATATTCATACAATAGTAGTTGCTAGACAATAGTGTGGTCTATACTTTAAACAAACTTCTCTTATGCTAGTTAAGAAAAATGGATAGATAATCTGTTTGGTATTAGATAATGGAATGGACGAATGGATGGAATGAACGAGATAATGGAATAAACAAAGGAATGAAATGGACCATTCCATTCCATTGTCTTGTTTGGTTACCATGAGTGAATGGAATAAATCATTATTTTATGTTGTTTGGTGGGTTAGAATGTAACGAACCAAAATCCGGGTTTCGTTATAAATAAATAAATATTCTAATAAATATTATGGTGAAAATAATATTTTAGAAATAAGTTGAAACAAGTGAGTTTCAAGTTAGTAATGGGGTTATATTAGTTTTTAACTAATTTTAGAATAAAAATGGGTGAAATGGAAGGTGATGGACTGAAAGTGTAAAATGGCAAATCTGTCATATTTGACTAAAAGAAGTCAAAATTCAGATTTCTCTCATTTGTGTGTGGGTTGATACTCTCAAGAGAAAAAGGGAGAAAAAAGGTGTTGAAGTCAAAATCGTGAAATTGAAGCTTGGATTGTGAAGGTGTTGGCTTGCACATCATCCTTCTAACATCAAGTAAGTGTTAATCATCCTTTTGATTTCACCATTGATGTGTTAGTTGGTGGGTTTTGTAGAAATCCGAAATTTATGTTGCATGTTGATAATTAGTGTTAGATTGTTGACAATCTAGCTAAACTAAAGGTAAAGAATGGTAATTAACATCCAAGAACCCTTCGATTTTGATTATAAGAAGTTAGGGTTCTTTTGGAGAAAATTGGGGGGTTTTGGATTATGATGATAAGATGATGAAGTAATGACGATTAAGTGTTTATATGATGTTAGACACTTGAGCAAACACTAAATTAACCTAATGATAAAAATTGAATAAAAAATTAGTGTTAAGGTAAGGATAATGAAACTCAAGTAGGTGAGTTTAGGGTGAAAGAGTGTGTTTGGATATGAGTATAACTCAAACGGGTCAGTTTGGGTTGGGAATGGGAAATTGGGTTGTGAACCCAATTATAATGTGATTTTGATATATGTTAGATTACTAAACTAGGTGTATATGTTTAGGTAATCAAATTGCAAAACTTGAAGGTGGTGCGAGATCTTCTAACCTGAAAGGTAAGTGCTCTTGCACTTACTTAGTAATTGATGATAAATGGTGTTATATGCAATATTGTATGCATAATGTGATAGATGATAAATGGTGTTATATGCAATATTGTATGCATAATGTGATAAGTTGCATAATGTGTTATGTGGTATGAATGTGTATAGTGGTGTACGAATAAGTAAATGTATGTAGTTATAGTATTAATAGTATAATGGATATGTGGACATGGAGTTATGGTATAAGTACCATAATGGATATGTGGATATGAAGTTATGATCTAAGTATCATAATGGAAATGAGGTTATGGCCTATGTGCCATAATGGAAATGGGAATGTGTTAATTATGAATGATAAATGAAAAGAATGAAACTTGTAGGTGAAATGCAAGTGATATGTAGCCTAATGACAAATTGGGTGGAAACGGGTCAAATGAGTGAAAACAAGTAGTATTTACTTGTTTGAAATGTTTTATCTTCATTACTAATGGTGATATGTATGGTGTTTTGTAGGAAAAACTCCGATGTAAGTCCAAGTCAAGTCCATGGAAAAAGACGGGTTCTCGTATGTATTTTTGGTGATTATCGGTTGTAATTATAGGTTTATATCATGGCTGTAAATCGATGTACGAAAATGTGGTTTTTGGTGTAAAGTTATGTGTTTTGAAAGTTTTAACCCAAACCTAAGTGTTGGGAGAATTTTATGTCAATTGAGTAAAAGTTGGAAAGAAATGGTTAAGTGTTGAAATCTGCATATGTCATTAAACTTTCTGTTTTCTGGGTGTTTTCGCGCCATGCAAAGAACCAAGGTTAGTTCTTCGCGACACGTGAAGACCTGGTTTTCCGGAATTTTGTTTTTGGGACTCCCTCGCGACACGCGAAGGGAGGGCCCCAGAAGTTCGCGACGCGCAAACAGTAAAAAAAAATTCTTGGGATAAATGCTTTCGTGTGTGTAAATGTTTATTATAACCAGTGTTTGAAATTAAGGGTGTTACAACTTGGTATCAGAGCAATGGTTTGAGGGATTTGGTGCGGGTGACACCAAACTCAAACCGGATGCTCTTGATATGGGGGAAATGATACGAGAATCCATGAAGGACTTGACTAAGACTCGGAGCTTATGTAAATGAAAGGTTAGTAATGATTTGATAAAGTTGATATATATATATATATATATGGTGTATATGTATATGTATGAATGAATGACAAGATGTTATATGTGCCGAAACTTGTTTTGTGATTTGTTATATGAATATGATAATTACAATTGGGCATAACGTATTATTAAACATGTCTGGCCGATATGATTAATAAGACGAGATGTGTAAGGGTCTTTATGATAACCATATGACAATGAACATTTGAAAGAATTAGGTGAAGGTGATTATATATGTATGTAGGTATATAGGAATATATATATATATATATATATATATACATAATACATAAAAGGATAAATGTAAGATGGTTATCTAAGGTATTGATAGCATAAGGGTATTAAGGTGTTTTATTCTAAATTCTCAGCTAAGAGATGACAGATGCGAATGAAGAGCCGTTGGATCCAAGAATCCATGAAGCGATAAAGGAAGAAGTGGCCAAGGCTTTTGAGCAAGCCATAACTCTGTTGATGAAAGAAATGAGAGGGGCTATTAAACTCACTTTCGAAGAGTTTTCGAATGAGAAGGAGAAGGAACCACAAGGTTGTACTCTTAAAGATTTCATGGTGATCAAGCCAAAAAAGTATAACGGGCAGGTGGACCCGATCCTTAGCCACAAGTGGGTGGTGGATATGGAATCAAATTTTGAAGCGACTAAATGTAAGCCCGAGGACATGGTGATGTTCAGTGTGCCATTGTTGACCGGAAGGGCAAAGGAATGGTTATTGAATCTCCGAAAGGAGAGGGGTGAATTGGGTGTGACCTCCATGACTTGGGAGGAGTTTAAGACGGCTTTTCTGAAATACCATTGCCCACAAGCCGCAATTGACAGGATGACTGAGGAGTTCCTCCTAATGAGGCAAACGACTGAGTCGATAGATGAATTGGCAGGGGCTTTCTTTGATCGCGCCAAGTTCTGTCCGGACGTGGTGTTGACCGAGAAGGCGAACATTGACAGATTTTATGCTATGTTGACTGTGGAGTTCAGAGATAGCATATCTCCATCATCTTTTACCACAGTTGTAGATTTGATAAACAAGTGTCGGGAAAGGGAGGTGGAGTTGAGGAGGCAATAAGCAAGAGGTGAAAAGAGAAAGCGTGAAATTGTAGATCAAGTTGTGAAGAAGATAAAGGGCGGGAGCCCTAGCAAGAAGCCGTTTATCAAGTTTTCTCCACGGGGATGCAACGTTTTTGGAAAAGAGCACTTTGGGGATTGTAGGAAGGGTACGTCAAATTGTTATAAATGTGGGAAGCAAGGGCATATGGCTAATCAATGTCCAAGCCAAATCCGTATATGCTACAATTGTTACAAGCCCGGGCACAATAGGGTGGATTGCCCCGAGCTGAAGCAAAGTGGAAGTGAAAGGAAGGTTGAAATACCAAAGCCAAATGGTAGAGCTTTCCACATCTCGGCGGAAGAGGCAAAGACGAACTCGGAAGTGGTGTCAGGTACATTCAAGATTAACTCTTTACCTGCACTAGTTCTTTTTGATTCAGGGGCTAGTTGTTCGTTTGTGTCTTTGAAATTTGTTAAGCATTCTTCGTTTCTAAGTAGCAAGTTAGATGAACCCTTAGAAATCGAGGCGACAAATGATAAGAGTTTCCTAGTATTTGATATTTATAGGAATTGCAAGTTAAGGGCGGGGGGTGAAACGTTCCTTATTGATTTAATTCCTATGACCGTGGGGGATTTTGATGTGATAGTGGGGATGGAATGGTTGTCAAAGAACAAAGCGAATATCCTATGTGGACCTAAGGCGATACAACTCGATTCCCCATCGGGTGAGTCCGTTTACATAGAAGGTGAGAAGAAACGTAAGATTAAGATATGTTCTTATGTGAAGGCAACAAAGTACATGGTGCATGGGTGCAAGGTATACATGGCTTGTGTTGCGGATGTGATTGAAAAAGTGAAAGATATCCGTGATGTTCCGGTTGTGAATCAGTTTGAGGATGTGTTTCTAGATGAGTTACCGGGGGTTCCACCGGAGATGGAAGTAGAGTTTGGGATTGATTTGATACCGGGTGCTAAGCTGGTAGCCAAAGCACCTTATCGGTTGGCACCGCCGGAGATGAAAGAGCTAATGGAGCAATTACTAGAACTACTTGATAAAGTTTTCATTCGCCCAAGCGTCTCGCCTTGGGGTGCGCCCGTTCTCTTTGTTAAAAAGAATGACGAAAGCATGATGATGTGTATGGATTATCGGGAGTTGAATTAGTTGACGGTGAAGAATAGGTACCCATTACCTCGGATTGACGACCTTTTACATCAATTGCAAGGGGCGTCATGGTTTTCTAAGATTGATTTGAGATCCGGGTACCATCAGCAAAAAGTGAAAGAAGACGACGTTCATAAGACAACTTTCCGCACTCGATACGGTCACTACGAGTTCACGGTTATGCCATTCGGTTTAACCAACGCGCCCACGGTTTTCATGGATCTTATGAACCGGGTGTGTAGACCGTTCCTCGACCGTTCGGTCGTTGTGTTTATTGACGATCTTCTCATTTATTCAAGGAGCGAGGGTGATCATGCTTGTCATTTGCGTGAGATTCTTGAAGTTCTTCAAATGGAAAAGCTTTATGCAAAATTTTCTAAGTGCGCATTTTGGTTGCGCGAAATCCAATTTTTGGGTCATGTGATTAATGAGAAAGGGATTACTGTCGACCCATCCAAGATAGTGGTGGTTAAAGATTGGTCATCGCCGAAAACGCCTTCGGAAATTAGAAGTTTCTTGGGGTTGGCGGGTTATTATCGGCGGTTTATTGAACACTTCTCTCGGATTGCTTTGCCGATGATGAAGTTGACGCGTAAAGAGACTAAGTTTGTGTGGGGTTCCGAGCAATAATCCGCTTTTCAACTCTTGAAGTAAAAGTTGACTAAGGCACCTATTCTATCCTTGCCGGACGGGACCGAAGATTTTGTTGTATATTCGGATGCCTCAGGGTTGGGGTGTGTTTTGATGCAAAGGGGGGAAGTGATTGCTTACACGTCTAGGCAATTGAAGACTCACGAGGTGAATTACCTTACTCATGATTTAGAACTTGCGGCCGTGGTTTTTGCGCTCAAGATTTGGAGGCATTATTTGTATGGGGCTAAGTGTACGATCTTCACGGATCACAAAAGTCTCAAATATTTCTTTGACCAAATGGACCTCAACATGAGGCAAATGCGGTGGCTTGAATTGGTCAAGGACTATGATTGTGAGATACTTTATCATCCGGGTAAAGCGAATGTAGTAGCGGATGCGCTTAGTCGGAAGATGAGTCATACACCTATCAAGGTGAGGTCATTTAAGATGACAATTTCATCATCTCTTATTGATGAAATCCGGGAGGCTCAAGTGTTAGCACTTGGTGGTAATTTGTAGAAGGAACATATGGTTCCATATTTTGATAAGCTTGGGGAAAATAGTTCGGGGTTAAAGACATGTTTTGATAGGATTTGGATTCCTAGGTTGTCAAGCGTTTTGACAACTATTTTAGATGAAGCGCATAAATCCAAGTATTCTATCCATCCGGGGGCCACAAAGATGTTTTATGACTTGAGGTGTCATTTTTGGTGGCCGGGTATGAGGCGTGATATTGTTAAGTATGTGGAAAGATGTCTCACATGCTTAAGGGTAAAAGCAGAGCATCAAAAGCCGTATGGAAAGCTTCAACCACTTGAAATACCGCTTTGGAAATGGGAGAATATAACCATGGATCTAATCACTAAACTACCTAAGACTCGAAAGGGTTATGATGCGATATGGGTAGTAGTGGATCGGTTGACAAAGAGTGCACATTTCCTTCCTATAAAGGAAACGTATTCATCGGATAGATTGGCGGAAATGTATGTGAAGAAAATTGTGTCACGTCATGGTGTACCGGTGACGATTATATCAGATCGTGATACGAGATTTACTTCTCGTTTTTGGAAGAAATTCCATGAGGATATGGGGACTAGATTGAATCTTAGCACCGCTTATCATTCACAAACGGATGGTCAAAGCGAGCGGACGATTCAAACGCTCGAGGATATGTTGCGAGCGTGTGCATTGGATTTTGGGGGTTGTTGGGACGACCATTTACCGTTGGTAGAATTTTCTTATAACAATAGCTACCATTCTAGTATTGGTATGCCCCTTTTGAGGCGTTGTATGGGAGGAATGTCGAACACCCGTGTGTTGGGGTGAAATTGGTCAACGGGAACTTGGTAGTAAAGAGGTGGCCAAGGAAACTAATAGTAGTATTGACCAAATAAGGGCACGCTTGAAGGCGGCTCAAGATCGCCAAAAGTCTTATGCGGATAATAGAAAGCGGGCGATTGAGTTTCAAGTGGGGGACTTTGTGCTTTTGAAAGTCTCTCCTTGGAAAGCGGTAATACGGTTTAGGAAACGTGGGAAGTTAAGTCCACGTTTCATCGGACCGTTTAAGGTGATAGCAAGGGTGGGTGCGGTGGCTTATCGTTTGGAGCTACCAGAGGGACTAAGTAGACTTCATAACACGTTTCATGTGTCTCATTTGCGAAAATGTTTGGCGGATGAATCTACTTTCGTTCCATTGGATGATATTGAATTGGATGAAAAGTTGAATTATGTTGAGGAACCGGTGACAATCTTGGAAAGAAAATGTGAAGCTTTTACGCAATAAAGAGATTTGCCAAGTTTTGGTGAAGTGGAAACATAAGAAGGGAGCGGAAATGACTTGGGAAACCGAGGAAGAAATGCTCAAATATTATACGAACCTTTTTATGTGAAGTCGGGTTTCGGGGACGAAACCCAAATAAGGGGAGGTGATTTGTAACAAACCAAAATCCGGGTTTCGTTATAAATAAATATTCTAATAAATATTATGGTGAAAATAATATTTTAGAAATAAGTTGAAACAAGTGAGTTTCAAGTTAGTAATGGGGTTATATTAGTTTTTAACTAATTTTAGAATAAAAATGGGTGAAATGGAAGGTGATGGACTGAAAGTGTAAAATGGCAAATCTGTCATATTTGACTAAAAGAAGTTAAAATTCAGATTTCTCTCATTTGTGTGTGGGTTGATACTCTCAAGAGAAAAAGGGAGAAAAAAGGTGTTGAAGTCAAAATCGTGAAATTGAAGCTTGGATTGTGAAGGTGTTGGCTTGCACATCATCCTTCTAACATCAAGTAAGTGTTAATCATCCTTTTGATTTCACCATTGATGTGTTAGTTGGTGGGTTTTGTAGAAATCCGAAATTTATGTTGCATGTTGATAATTAGTGTTAGATTGTTGACAATCTAGCTAAACTAAAGGTAAAGAATGGTAATTAACATCCAAGAACCCTTCGATTTTAATTATAAGAAGTTAGGGTTCTTTTGGAGAAAATTGGGGGGTTTTGGATTATGATGATAAGATGATGAAGTAATGACGATTAAGTGTTTATATGATGTTAGACACTTGAGCAAACACTAAATTAACCTAATGATAAAAATTGAATAAAAAATTAGTGTTAAGGTAAGGATAATGAAACTCAAGTAGGTGAGTTTAGGGTGAAAGAGTGTGTTTGGATATGAGTATAACTCAAACGGGTCAGTTTGGGTTGGGAATGGGAAATTGGGTTGTGAACCCAATTATAATGTGATTTTGATATATGTTAGATTACTAAACTAGATGTATATGTTTAGGTAATCAAATTGCAAAACTTGAAGGTGGTGCGAGATCTTCTAACCTGAAAGGTAAGTGCTCTTGCACTTACTTAGTAATTGATGATAAATGGTGTTATATGCAATATTGTATGCATAATGTGATAAGTTGCATAATGTGTTATGTGGTATGAATGTGTATAGTGATGTACGAATAAGTAAATGTATGTAGTTATAGTATTAATAGTATAATGGATATGTGGACATGGAGTTATGGTATAAGTACCATAATGGATATGTTGATATGAAGTTATGATCTAAGTATCATAATGGAAATGAGGTTATGGCCTATGTGCCATAATGGAAATGGGAATGTGTTAATTATGAATGATAAATGAAAAGAATGAAACTTGTAGGTGAAATGCAAGTGATATGTAGCCTAATGACAAATTGGGTGGAAACGGGTCAAATGGGTGAAAACAAGTAGTATTTACTTGTTTGAAATGTTTTATCTTCATTACTAATGGTGATATGTATGGTGTTTTGTAGGAAAAACTCCGATGTAAGTCCAAGTCAAGTCCATGGAGAAAGACGGGTTCTCGTATGTATTTTTGGTGATTATCGGTTGTAATTATAGGTTTATATCATGGCTGTAAACCGATGTATGAAAATGTGGTTTTTGGTGTAAAGTTATGTGTTTTGAAAGTTTTAACCCAAACCCAAGTGTTGAGAGAATTTTATGTCAATTGAGTAAAAGTTGGAAAGAAATGGTTAAGTGTTGAAATCTGCATATGTCATTAAACTTTCTGTTTTCTGGGTGTTTTCGCGCCATGCAAAGAACCAAGGTCAGGTCTTCGCGACACGTGAAGACCTGGTTTTCCGGAATTTTGTTTTTGGGACTCCCTCGCGTCACGCGAAGGGAGGGCCCCAGAAGTTCGCGACGCGCAAATAGTAAAAAAAAATAAACAAAAAAAAATTTTCTTAAGATAAATGCTTCCGCGTGTGTAAATGTTTATTATAACCAGTGTTTGAAATTAAGGGTGTTACATAGAAAAGGCGAAGGAATACGGTCGGTGGTGAGTGGCGGTGGTGGTGGTGGGTGGCGGTATTGGGTGGTGGTGGGTGATGGTGGCGGTGGTGGGTGGTTAAGGGTGGGGGTGGTGGTAGGAGGAGGTGGTGCTGGGTGGTGGAGGAGGCGACAGTGGTGGTGGGAGGTGGCGGAGGGAGGTTGGGGTGGGTGGCGGTGGCAGCGAAAGATGGCGGTGGGTGGTGGAGGCGGCGGGTGGCGGTGGTGGTTGGTGGTGGAGGGGGTGGTGGGTGGTGGGTGTGGTGGGTGGTGGGGGTGGTGGTAGGAGGGTGTGGTGGTGATGAAGGGTGTGGTGTGATAAAGGGTGAAAGAGGGGATAGAATGAAAAAAAAATAAGGGTGTGGATGGAATGAATTTGAGGGATTTAGAGGGAATGACATTTCCTTGTGGAATGAGTGATTCCATTCCATCGTCTAACCAAACACCATTTTTTTCATTCACTCGTAATCGTCCATTACATTCCACATTCCATTACCGCATACGAAACGCTACCTAAGTTTGAAATCATTGTTTACACTCGAGATAATGGTCAACGCCTCATTGCCGTTTTGAGAGGGGGAGTGAAATAAGAACAAAGGTGTCGTTGAAGGATGTTACTTGTATTTAAATTTCTTTTTTAGTTTAAATAAATATGGAATTTTTTTAATTAATCACTTATATATTTCATTTGATTAATTTTAGTTTGACTATACAAATTTATTAAAAAAATTTAACATAGTTGTGAAATTTTAATAAATTTACAAAATTTCACATGAATTCTCAAAACCGTTATTGATTATATGAAAACGGCTTTAACATTATAAAATGACCGTTCTAACCGACGAGAAGCCTTAGTTCTCTCACAATATACATTTTCTATAGGAAGGCTTGTTTTAATAAATGAATATTCAATGTAGATACAATGTTGAACCTTTCAAAACTCAAATTCGTCGTACTTGATATCTCTAGGCACCACTACTTCTCATGGACTCTCGATGCCAATATCCACATGTAGAGTACGAGATATCCGTAACAGGAACAAGACTTCCCTTCAAGACAAAGCAAAAGCGATAATAGTCTTCTGTCATCACCTCCATGAGGGCTTGAAGAGAGAATACCTCACTGTCGAGGAGCCTCTCAAAATTTGGAAGAATATTAAATAACGATTTCACCACCAGAAGGTGGTCTTATTCCCAAATGCTTGTTACGAATGCCTCCACCTGTGGCTAGGATTACAAAACCGTTAGTAAGTACTCTTATGCTCTTTTCCGCATCACCTCTAAACAAGGATTCGCTAAATACCGAGAACGTGATTCACTAAATACTAAGAATAAATAATTGCATATATAACACATACACACATATGTGTGTGTGTATTGCTTCTCATTATACACTATTAGCAACATACTTCAGCATTGGTATTAAATCGACACTTGGGGGCCCAAAAAATAAAAGGATACTATTGGATTAGTTATGTTCCCCCGTTAAAAATCTTACTAAAGAACACGGTGGGACAAAACCTAGTCAACGGAAAAAAAGTATATCGTGTATAATGTTCTCCTTTAATTAAATTGATGTCTTTCAATCCGCTGAGCCCGATGTTCTGTCACAGTTACTCGGAACTGCTACTTGTAGAGATTTTGTAAATAAGTCAGCTAGATTTTCACTTCATTTATCAGACGAACATCGATTTACCTTTCTTTCTACAAGTTTCAGGTTGAGAAATGTGCTTATCACCCTTGATGTAGCCTTCTCTACCCTTTTCTGGGTATTTAGTGAATCCAAGTTCTCTGAGTATTTAGTGAATCAACGTTCTCGGTATTATTGAGACAGGAGCAAGTTAGAGGCATGAAACGTCTAAGAAATTAATTTCAAGCATGTCTTCATCGATAATTTTCTCTTGTCATAACTTCAATTCGAAGATGATGCAGAAAAGAGTAGAGTTATACTCCTTAACAGTATTGTATTCCTTTGCTGAATACAGATATTCGTAGCGAGCCTTTGGGAGTAAGACCAACTTCTTGTTACCAAATCGATCTTTATTATTATCTATAGTTTGAGAGGGTCCTCGACAGTGAGGTATTCCCTTTTCAAGTTTTCATTGAGGAGATGACGGAGGAATATCATGGCTTTGCTTTGTATTGAAGGTAAATCTCGTTCTCGTCACGTACTGTTCTAACCAACGAGAAGCCTTAGTTCTCTCACAATATACATTTTCTATAGGAAGGCTTGTTTTAATAAATGAATCTTCATTGTAGATACAATGTTGAACCTTTCAAAACTCAAATTCGTCTCACTTGACATCTCTTGGCACCACTACTTCTCATGGAATCTCGATGCCAATATCCACATGTAGAGTACGAGAGAGACAATTCGTGACAGGAACAAGACTTCTATTCAAGACAAAGAAAAAGAGATAATATTCTTCCATCATCACCTCCATGAGGGCTTGAAGAGAGAATACCTCAGTGTCGAGAAGCCTCTCAAAATATGGAAGAATATTAAATAACGATTTGACCACCAGAAGGTGGTCTTATTCCCAAAGGCTCGTTACGAATGCCTCCACCTGTGGCTAGGATTACAAAACCGTTAGTGAGTACTCTTATGCTCCTTTCCGAATCACCTCTAAACGAGGATTCGCTAAATACCGAGAAAGTGATTCACTAAATACTCAGAGTAAATAGTTGCATAAAACACGCACACACACACGCATATATATATATGTGTGTGTGTGTATTACTTCTTATTATACACTATTAGCAACATACTTCGGCATGATATTAAATCGACACTTGGGGACCCTAAAAATAAAAGGATACTATTGGATTAGTTTTGTTCCTTCGTTAAAAATTTTACTAAGGACAGTGGGACAAAACTGTAACACCCCAAATTCTAAAGAAATACAAGTTGAAGGACTAAAATAGTCATTTAATGTAACCCTAGAGGGTTAAAATGATATTACATTAAAGTATAAGGGGTTAGAATGTAACTAATTCAAAGTTCAAGGGCTGAAAATGAAATATTGTGAAAACTGGCGGATGTCGGACCGACATCACATCCATATCGGTCCGACATGTAGGGTGTAAGGAATCATCCGGAAGATGACACGTGTAGGATGACTAGCCCTTGAGTTCTGACGCGTGTAAAACACATATCGGACCGACATTAGCGGTCCGCTATGCCCATAGATAGCGGACCGACATCCATGTACATAGCGGTCCGATATGTACTCACCAAGACAATACACCGCCTCACCTGGATGTTGGACCGACATCGCTAGGGATATCGGTCCGACATGGATCCCAGCTCAGCCCTATAATTAGTTGGCCTTGGCCATTTAATTGGAAACAACAACACCATCACCACCACTTACATACACATAACATTAGGGAACGTGCAAGAAGCTGGTGCGGTGCGTTTAAGTACGAGTACGGTACGCTACGAGTGCGGAGCGTTAAAGTTACGAGCAAGGAACGAACTAGGAAACTATCCAAGGATAATGTAAGTACACTGAACCTGTACCCTAGACACGATTATGTGAATTACGTGCTTAAATGATATATGTTATGTGATATGTATATGACGAGGGTACGGGGTAATGAAGGGTTAGTCTAAACATTAAACGGGAATAATGGAGTAGTCACGACATGTCCAAGGGGTGGTGGATACGCCGCTGGTACTTACTATATATAAATCTCTTTAATGCATCGTGGTGAAACCAATATGAATGTTTAGGGTTATAGACTAAAAGATAGTAATGAAAATATAGTAAACGTACGAGAGAACATCTGACCGGTATGTAGTTATCTAACAAACAGAATGTTCTGTCTAAGAAAAGAGTGGCGTATAAATCTCTCCTAGACCTGTCACTCTTTCCTGGTAACATCTCTGTTAGTGGTACTGCTCTGGAAGGATAATCGCCCCAGTTTATGATATATGATGAATATGAATATATGATGAATAGATGAACATCTGAATGCATGAATATGTGATGCATGATACATGTGAATACGTGAATGCATGATGATACATGCAAGTATGAATGAGTATGATGGAACGAGTCTAAACCCTAAAATGGAATAACGGAGTACTCACGAAGTGTTAAAGGGGTGGTGGATACGCCACTGGTACTTCCTATATACAAACCCTTTAATGCATCGTGGGGAAACCGTTACGAAGTTTTAAGGTAAGGACTGGTTGGGAAATAAATCAAGCATATACGTAAAATGAAAATAAATGCTTGATACATTTGGGAGGTTGTGAGTCCGAGATACTCAAGGTCCCAAATGAAATGAGATACCCGGCCAATAAGGTGGATTTCAATAATACAAAAGAAAACTAAAAAGATTCCAAGCCTTCGGGGCTGAGGAAAAAAAAAGGACTCCAAGCCTACGGGGCTAAGGAGGAAAAGATTCCAAGCCTATGGGGCTGAGTAATGAATGAGTCTTCGTGACAAATGCAAGGGGTCTATACAGATGAGTATAAGAACCTTACCAATACTCGGACTGGAGGTACAGCCTAAGATGGTTGCGAGGGGGTTAGCACACCCATGAAATATACGAATGACGTGACCAGAGGTACATCCGGAGATGGTCACGAGGGCGTCGAGAGCCTAGAAAACTTGAACAATAATAAGAACCTAAAGGGTTCATAATGAAATGAAAAGATGAAGTGTACTTACTAAGCGAAAGCTAATTCCAAAACGTTTTCTAAAAACTGCTGATAGCGTGTTTTTAGTAATAAAAATATTTAGAGATATTAGTTTCACGAGATCAAGTTTTAAATTTATAAAATGATAATGACTTTAACTTAAAACACACAATAGGCAAGTGTACCTATCGCAGCGTAATATAGTTTAGGTAAGAATCAAGTATCGAACCAATGGACACCGTCGAGTTTCAGTACTCCACTTTTGTTATCGTTTAGCTGGATCAATTAGTGAGTGGGTTTTGTGTGCTTGTGAAGCAGAATAGTAAATGACGGTAAAGTAAATAACAGAAAAGTAAAAACGTGTGTGATGCGTGTAGCAAAAATGTAACGGACAGAATAGTAAATAGCAGGAAAGTTAATATCTTGGAAATGATCAGGTCATGGAGAGTATTGCTTCGAGCTTCGAATCAGCTTGGTACGTGATAATGTTAAGTTGACTAATCCAGTGATATAGCTACTACAAACTTGTGACCCGGGTCACCGCTAGAGACTCGTCCTCACGACATTTGATTCACGAATTAAAGTCTTTAAATTAAAATAGTAGTGCCTCCTGTTAGGGACAACAGTTACCCTCAACCTTTCGAATGGTCATCTCCGGGTTGGTTTAAGACATCGAATGTAAATGCTTTGTATTAAATTTAAATATGTGATCATACTTTGTTCACCGGGAGGCGGTGTAACAATGGGACCGAGTATAAAGACGCACCATTCCCAACATGAGTTCACCAATTCTTGGTCACATAATAAGTTTGTATAAAGACGTACGACCTTAATAATGTTGACCAAGCCTTGGCTTATCAATCTCTGCTTGTATAAAGACGTACAAGCTTCAAAAGGAAGTTTGATTAAAAAGGTTTTACGATCTTACACTTTAAAATCAAGAACACTCACAAATATAAAGACGGATTTAGACAATGATAAAATCCCACCAAATGGTGGTCTTAAGAATGAATAATTAAAGACATAAACATACAACTAGATTAATACGTCAAACATTAACATGCACCAAACATCTTCACCCTAGCAATACAAAGAGTTTAGCCACGAATGGCCATACTAACTAGCGTAACGCTGAGTTTCATAGGCTCCCCTATTGCGGACAAAGAGAATGAGCCTCTATACTATCTACTCTAGACTACAGAAACAGACTTTCTTTAGCTCAATAAAGAACTCAAGCCACCTATTTATAGGCCTCAAAATGAGCAATGCACGGTCGTGCATTGGATTGCACGGGCATGCAAACACCTCGGAAATCAAACAGGGTACAAATGGCAATGTACTAAGTCCTTGGGGAGTATGTTTGGGTTTGCACGACCGTGCAATGGGATGCACGGCCATGCAACCCTCCCTTACTTCCTAGTTTCGTCTTTTAGCTGTTGGATGACTTGTTGTTGACCAATTTTGACTTCTTGGGGTCAAAGCTCGGGAATGATCTTCCAAAAGGCTTGATTTATTGGTGTTTTTGACTAGTTTCATCTTTGTTTATCATAGGGCACCGAATAACCTACAATTATGAAATATAAACGTTTTAAGTATCAATTGCAAGGTTATTATTCAATTAGTACCATAATATGGGGATCATTATGCATGCAAAACATGTATAATTTAGGGCATATCATAATACCCCACACTTAAACTTTGCTTGTCCTCAAGCAAACTCATGTATGATCATACCCATAACTAAAAACTTTACAAATGGTAATGGAGCCCCAAGTAGTTGGAAACTCCGGGATAACTCTTGAGTTGCTTATTCTATTTTTGTATTTTTCTATTTTGGTATGATGGAATCCATGACGAGCCTACTAGAACTTCAATTATGCATAATCCCTCACTCCTCACAATGTTCACTCAACGTTAGGGTTATATATGTATGGATACTATAAGTTAAGTGGAACACTCAAGTTTGAATCGAATTATGCAATGGTCATAAGCTTGTATGCAAATCAGGTCTCCACCAACTAACTAAGTAGTATGCATGAATCAAGAGGACTTTAAAAGGGTTGTAATGTGGCTAAAATAAAAATAAGGGGTGAAAATGAAAATCTTTTTGGATTTTTAGGGATTTTAAAGGGTTTGAATGGGCTGCAGCTTCCGTGAAACATAGCTACGGCTTCCTGGCTTAAAATGGAAAATACTAGTAGGTCCCTCTACAGTACTCAGATCATGAGGGTATAACTAATCTGAGGGCTCGTTTATGGTCAGATTGCCAAGACCATGATCTCTTATCATTCTCAATTCTTCCCTCACTGCGTAATACACATTACTGTCTTTCCGTATGGATCTTTCGGCATGTACCCTAACAGCTCCTACTTTGATCAGATGCATATACTCATGCTGGGAATGAGTTTGATTCTTGCTACACTTTCCATCGTGGCTCCAGTTGCCACACTTCACACATTTGTCGTATCTTTTGGCTCTTATTTTGGCAGCACTTTTTGACAAGCCACAGAATAGTGACAGTTGTTCTTGCTTGCGCCACCTTTTTCTTACATCACTAGTTGCTTGGAAAATCTTCTCTCGGAGTTTGGTTGGTAATTCAGGCTTTGCGAAATGAAGGCAAAAAAGCAAATTTAAATCGAAAGAATGCATATCCAGTTCTTTAGGTCTAGCCGGTAAAAGACCCACTTTTCTCTTTCTTTTTCTTTTCTTCTTTTTCTATTTTTTCTTTTCTTTTTGTATCAAGACAAATTATTCAATAATTCTTTTTCCTCAATTTCCTTGAAATAATATTTTCATAAATTCCTTGCAGATATTTCAGCTGTTTCTTCCTAATATATCCACCTTCTTGTATACTCCAATTCTTCTTAGTAAAACAGATTCTGTCCAAAATTTCCTCAATGGTAATGAATTTGAAATAACGACATAAGATAATTTTCCCATTTTGAAGACATTCAGCCAATAACCGGTGTTTACGAAAAGCTGGTTGGTTGATAAATGTGGGTAGTATTAAAGAAAAGGCTAAGGCTCAGAGGGCTATCTAGGTGGATAATATTTTTGGAATTTTTGGGTTTAAGGATAATATATAAGGGTAATAAAGTCCTAGGTGCCTCAATCACTTTCATACTTCTACTAGTTCATGGTCTTGATATGTATAAGTCACACAAGTTCTAATTATACATAGAATCCGATCGAATAAACTCTCAATATACCAAATGAAAGAGCACGCGAAAAATAATGATAATAATGCTCGTGAAAAGGCTCAGATTATTATCACATGGAAACGGATGTGATAGGGCTTAGTGATTTGTTATGTATAATATCCATTTGTTTCTACTTGCCATGTCTTCATTTTATTTAGTTAAGTGTGAACTCAAAGAGATTTTAGGGTTAAAATTTTTGAAAATTTTTCGGGTTTTACAAAAGGTAGGTTTTTTTGTAATGTTTAGTCAAATGGGTAGAAAATCACAAGTTAAAATTTTACTGCTTTGAGGTTACAAGTAGTCCTGAATTTCCAATTCCCCACCACACACTTAAAACTGTGCATTGCCCTCAATGTACAAATGCATGTAATGGAATGCTATGAAGGAATTTAAACGCATGAAGTTTTAAGGGAAAAGAAACTGGTACTCCCCCGGTCAATTCGGTGTATAACCTAAGGCCAAAACTTATTGTTGCTGTCAGGTTGTGCCTATCAGCTGCTTTTCAACACTTTGCTTTAAAGACTTCATCTAATTTCTCAGAAATTTGATGTGGTTTCTGGTTCCAGCTCGTAGAGGTGGAGTGTAACTCCTTAAAGAAGTAGAGAAACTACCTGGTGATGTTATTCTACCTGACACACAAAGGAAAACATAAAAGCAGACAAGAAAAAAAAAGGTAGTAGTTAAGCTACTAAGGTCCTAGTATCGAGAAGGTATACCTAGGGCTGAAGTAATAGATACTTAGATTTGGAAAACCAAACCTTAGGTCCATGCTTTCTGCCGTTATGCACCAACTTCTCAATTTATTCATGATCACCGGGTTGCCTCCCGGAAGCGCCATGTTTATTTAAGGGTCGCTGGCTAGACCCATACATGCTTCATCAGTCTTACTCTTCTAGGTGGGGGCCATCGACTTCCCCCGTGTCTCCTGTTCCTTCATTCAAGTCCTTTAGTTTTGGTAGCTTATCAAAGTATTCATTGATCCAATTATTGTTGTCAAAATTCTTTCCAAGATCTAGTTTCTTTCTTTTGTTGAATTCTTTGGCTTTCTTTAGCTGGTAGTCTAGATTAGTATCGATGAATTATGCAATTTCAAAGGGATCATTGGATAAACACTCATTTCCTTCGATGTTGTAGGTCACTGATTGTTTTCCGACACGAAGTGTCAAAATTCCTTCATTCATGTCAATGACGGGCTAAAAATGGGCGACCCAAAATCAAAGGTACGGAATAGTCGAGTCCTATTTCTAAAACCATGAAGTTGGCAGGGAAGACAAACTTGCCGACTTTTACAAGTAAGTTCTCAATGACTCCTATAGGTGATTTAACCGATCCATCCGCGAGTTCAATAGTTGCATTAACAGGCCGCATATTTCCAATTTTAAGCCTTTCAAACATTTTATATGGCATTACGTTCACACTTGCTCCCAGATCAGCGAGTGCGAAAGTTATCGGCAGTGGTCCGATAGAACATGGTAGAGAGAACTTTCCAGGATCTGAAAGTTTCTTCGAAAGACATCTTTTGATAAGAGCGACATGATGATTGGTCCTTTTTACTGCCTCTTCCGTGTTTCTCTTGTTTGTAAGGAAATCCTTCAAGAAACGTCCATACTTAGGCATTTGTTGTATGCCATCCAGGAAAGGAAGATTGACATGGATTTGACTTAATAGCTCGATGAATTTCTCATATTGTTCGTCAGTCTTCTGCTTTACTAACCTTCCTAGGTATGGTATGTGAGAATGAAACGCTCTTTTTGTCGGAACTTTTGGAGGAGTATTCACTGGAGCAGAAGGTGGGACTACATTTGATTGTGATCCTTGAGTAGCTGTCTCTGTGATATGCGGATGAAGTGGTACTCAGGTGAATATTTCTCTCCTTGGTGATTGAACCTCTTCTCCTGGCATTGGTGGTTATGGATAAACCTTGCTATTTCTAAGAGTGATATCACTTACATTTGCTTTTGGATTAGTTTCAGTATTACTCGGGAGGCATCCTGGTTGTCTTTCGGATAGGAGTTTTACAATTTGTCCTAATTGCGTCTCAATGGACTGAAGAGTTGCTTTCTGTGTCCTAAACTCAGCTTCGTGAAGAATAAACTTCTCCTTATATTGTTTGTGACGGGAATCCGTTAGAAGGGCTTAACTTTCAGTTGTAGAGATTAACTTAGTTACCGTGTCCTCCAAACTTAACTGATTACTTGGCTTGTTAGTTCCTTGAAATTGTTGACGAGGCTGATAGTTTTGAGATTGTCTTTGTTGAAACTATTGTTGTTGTCCGAAGCAAGATTGTCTCTGGTTGTTGTTATCCTTCCGGATGAAGTTTGGATGGTTCCTTCATCCAGGATTATAAGTATTACTATAGGGGTTGTTCTGTAGGCGATTTGTTCTGATAAAGTCAACCTGCTCAGCATTGGCAGTGATGCTTTTTACTTCTTCAGTAGTCTCAGTGAATGCTTTGCCCTTGCTAAGTTGATTGAGTTGAGTGGTGAAGGCATCTACTTGAGCGAAAAATGAAGTGACAGTATCGACAGAATGAACTCCTTGCCTAGCTCTCCTGTTACTCCTTGGATTATACCATTGATAGCTGTTCATAGCTATTTCCTCAATTAGGATGTAAGCTTCTTGTGTCCTTTTGTTTCCAAAAATACCACCTGCAGTAGCGTCGAGTGTCTGACGAGCTTGATTGTGCAACCCATTGTAGAATGATGATACTTGTAGCCAAACTTCTAGCCCATGGTGAGGGCATTTCCTCAGCATGTCCTTAAAACGTTCCCAAGCCTCATATAGTGATTCACCATCTTCCTGGTTGAAAGTGGTAATATCATTTCTCAAATTAACAGTTTTTGCTGGCGGGAAGTATTTCGACAGGAATTTCTTGGCAAGATCATCCCATGTACCCGGTAGGAAGAGAGTTTAGCCATGCCTTTGCTCATTCCCTTAAGGAAAAGGGAAACATTCGGAGGCGAATTGCGTCATTCGAAACTCCGTTCAGTTTGAAAGTGTCACAAATTTCGAGGAAATTTGCAATGTGGGCATGTGGATATTTATCGGGCAATCCATGGAAAGTGCATGATGACTGGATCATGTGGATAACATGAGATTTGATCTCAAAGTTGTTAGCGTCAACCGTTGGCCTTGTGATACTAGACCCCAAAGCCTCTAGTGATGGTCTTGCGAAATCGGAAATAGTGCGGTTTTCCACGACCATTCTTCTCATACGGTTTCTCGTATTCGGCGGTGAAAGAATCTTTCAGGCTCTACTAAAGGCTGATATAAACCAGTAGTGGAGCTATTGAACATACACTTCCCACAACAAAATGTAAGAGAGAAACAGATGGAAAATGATAAGGCTAATCCGTTAACTTGAATTTGTCTTGAAATCACCGTGTCCCTGGCAACGGCGCCAAAAACTTGATAGCGTGTTTTTAGTAAATAAAATATTTAGAGATATTAGTTTCACGAGATCGGGTTATAAATTTCTAAAATAATAAGTACTTTAACTTAAAACACACAATAAGCATGTGTACCTATCGCAGCGTAATATAGTTTAGGTAAGAACCAAGTATTGAACCAATGGACACGGTCGAGTTCGAGTACTCAACTTTTGTTATAGTTTAGCCGGATCAATTAGTGAGTGGGTTTTGTGTGCTTGTGAAGCAGAATAGTAAATGACAGAAATGTAAATGACGGTAAAGTAAATAACAGAAAAGTAAAAACGTGCGTGATGTGTGTAACATAAATGTAACAAACAGAATAGTAAATAGCAGAAAAGTAAATATATTGGAAATGATCAGGTCACAGAGAGTATTGCTTCGGGCTTCGAATAAACTTGGTACGTGATAATGTTAAGTTGACTAATACAGTGATATGACTGCTACAAACTTGTGACCCGGGTCACCGCTAGAGCCTCGTCCTCACGACATTTGATTCATGAATTAAAATCTTTAAATTAAAATAGTAGTGCCTTTCGTTAGGGACAACAGTTACCCTCAACCCTTCGAATGGTCATCTCCGAGTTGGTTTAAGTCATCGAACATAAATGCTTTGTATTAAATTTAAATAGGTGACTATACTTTGTTCACGGGAGGCGGTGTAACAATGGTCGCATAACAAGTTCGTATAAAGAAGTACAACCTTAATAAAGACGCAGCGTTCCCAACATGAGTTCACCAATTCTTGGTCGCATAACAAGTTTGTATAAAGATGTACGACCTTAATAATGTTGACCAAGCATTGGATTATCAATCTCTGCTTGTATAAAGACGTACAAGCTTCAAAATAAGTTTGATTAAAAAGGTTTTACGATCTTACACTTTAAAATCAAGAACACTCATAAATATAAAGACGGATTTAGACAATGATAAAAGCCCACTAAATGGTGGTTTTAAGAACGAATAATTAAAGACATAAACATACCACTAGATTAATACGTCAAACATTAACATGCACCAAACATCTTCACCCTAGCAATACAAAGAGTTTAGCCACGAATGACCATACTGACTAGCGTAACGCTGAGTTTCATAGGCTTCCCTATTACAGACAAAGAGGAGGAGCCTCTCTACTATCTACTCTAGACTACAGAAACAGACTTTCTTTAGCTCTGGTTGGGTGTATATGGGATGTTCTAATGAAGAACTCAAGCCACCTATTTATAGGCCTCAAAATGAGCAAAGCACGGCCGTGCATTGGATTGCACGGGCGTGCAAACACCTCGTGAATCAAACAGGGTACAAATGGCAGTGTACTAAGTCCTTAGGGAGCAAGTTTGGGTTTGCACGACCGTGCAATGGGATGCACGGCCGTGCAATCCTCCCTTGCTTCCCAGTTTCGTCTTTTAGCTGCTGGATGACTTGTTGTTAAGCAATTTTGATTTCTTGGGGGTCAAAGCTCAGGAATGATCAACCAAAAGGCTTGATTTCTTGGCGTTTTTTACTGGTTTCATCTTTATTTATCTCAGGACACCGAATAACATGCAATTATGAAATATAAATGTTTTAAGTATCAATTGCAAGGTTATTATTCAATTAGTACCATAATATGGGGATAATTATGCATGCAAAACATGTATAATTTAGGGCATATCAACTGCAGGAAAAAAGCACGTGGAATATAGCTTCCTTTGGATGAGGCCGGACGGAAATAAAGAATCCCTAGATTATATAATAAGTTATTGTACATGTAAAACAATATTTATATATGAAAAATATACCATTGTCATTTAATAGCAAGGATTTGATAAACTAAGACCATTTTCCACATTAAACTCTAATAAAATAATTAAGAAATAAGTAGGGTGTTTCAAAAACCTAGTCAAGGGAAAAAAAATATCGTGTATGATGTTCTCCTTAATTAAATTGATGTCTTTCAATCTGCTGAGCCCGATGTTCTGTCACAGTTGCTCGAAACTGCTACTTGTAGATATTTTGTAAACAAGTCAACTAGATTTTCACTTCATTTATCTTGCGAACATCGATTTACCTTTCTTTATACAAGTTATACATTGAGAAATGTGCTTATCACCCTTGATGTAGCCTTCTCTACCCTTCTCTAGGTATTTAGTGAATCCATGTTCTCTGATTATTTAGTGAATCCACGTTCTCGGTATTATTGCAATAGGAGCAAGTTAGATGCATGAAATGTTTAAGAAATTATTTTCATGCATGTTTTCATCGATTATTTTCTCTCATAATAACTTCAATTTGAAGATGATGCAGAAAAGAGTAGAGTTGTACTCATTAACGGTATTGTATTCCTTTGCTTACTGCGGGCATTCGTAGCGAGACTTTGGGAGTAAGACCAACTTCTCGTGGCCAAATCGATCTTTAATATTCGTCTAGATTTTGAGAGAGTCCTCGACAATGAGGTATTCTCTTTTCAAGTCTTCATTGAGGTGATAACGGAGGAATATCATGGCTTTGCTTTGTCTTAAAGATAAATCTCGTTCTCGTCATGGACCGTTCTAACCGACGAGAAGGCTTAGTTCTCTCACAATATACATTTTCTATATGAAGGCTTGTTTTAGTAAATGAATCTTCATTGTAGATATAATGTTGAACCTTTCAAAACTCAATTTCGTCGCACTTAATATCTTTAGGCACAACTACTTCTTATGGACTCTCGATGCCAATATCCACGTGAAGAGTACGAGAGAGACAATCTGTGACAGGAACAAGACTTCCCTTCAAGACAAAGCAAACGCGATAATAGTCTTCCGTCATCACCTCCATGAGGACTTGAAGAGAGAATACCTCACTGTCGAGGAGCCTCTCAAAATTTGGAAGAATATTAAATAACGATTTGACCTCCAGAAGGTCGTCTTATTCCCAAAGGCTCATTACGAATGCCTCCACCAGTGGCTTGGATTACAAAACGGTTAGTGAGTACTCTTATGCTCATTTCCGAATCACCTCTAAATGAGGATTCGCTAAATACCGAGAACGTGATTCACTAAATACTTAGAATAAGTAGTTGCATATATAACACACACACACATAAATATATATATATATATGTGTGTGTGTGTGTGTCACACCCCGCCAAAGCGGAATCGCAAGGTGTCACACATATAGTTCACAACACAAGGTATAAAGTTTGATACTAAGGCATCACAAAATTTATCACGTTTCATAATTATTAGAGTAAACTATCATTTTCGTCCCTGTGGTTTGGTCAAAATTGTCGCTTTCTTTCAATGGTTTGTTTTTTTGCATATGGGTTTTCGTGGTTTTAAAATCTTGTCACTTTCATCCAGTCAGTTAACACTATCCATTTTTCTCCGTTAAATGAGGGGTATTTCAGTCGTTTACATATTTGTTTTATTTCTTCATTTTTTACTCTCATTTATGCATCCCCAATTTGCCTTTTCTTCTCGTAATCATCTCCGCGATCAAGAGGTATACTGTCACTTTGCCTTTTTTTCTCGTAATCACCTCCGCGATCAAGAAGTATATTGTTTGATTGTGATTTATGAACCCTAGATCATCACTGCTAGTATTTCTTAATCATGTGGCTGTTAAAACTTGTCTAAATCATACAAAAAAGTGTCACTGGAAACCTAGTGTTGTTGTCGGAAATTTGGTCGGGAAAAGAGGAAGAAGGCCAGAAGGGGGATGATTAAAGGAGAGTAAAAAAATGAAGAAATAAAACAAAATTGTAAAAGGATTGAAATACCCCTCATTTAATTGATAAAAATGGATGGTGTTAACTGACTGGATGAAAGTGACAAGATTTTAAAACCACGAGGACCCATATGCAAGAAAACAAACTATTAGATGAAAGTGGAAATTTTGACCAAACCATAGGGACGAAAATGTCAGTTTACTCTAATTATTATCAATACCTGTTTCAATAAAAAAAACAAACATAACAATCATACATAACAAGAACATTGTTCAAAATTTATTAACTAGGTCCAAGAGCATTCCTATGTGATCCTTCAACATCCTAATTATTATTTCCTAAAACATGTAGAGTAGATGGGTCAACATAAAGTTGGTGAGAAGCATAGGTTTTATAAGAAATAAATAAGTTGGCATAAAACATTCAAATCCATTACAAGTTCATTCAAAAAGAGCAATTATATTAACACAAGATCCTTGCAATCAATCCTATGTGTCATATGTTATATGCATCCATAATCCCTAAGATTATGTCGTTGACATGTTATGTGCATCCACAATCCCCAAGGTTGTGCCGTTGTTATGTAGGTTGTTAGTTTCCCACATATGGCCATACTAGTACTACCTTAGGCTTGTATTCAAGTTAATGAATGCAATGCTATCCTTTAGTGTTCAAATATCAAAGCACATAGTTGAGATTACTTGTTTAAGGATTTGTTTTGGTAAAAATAGTTATTGTTATAAAACCGTGTACATGTTCCACCCCATAAGTAAAGGTTTGAAATAGGGCTATGATTCTCACCTTGATAAGCAGAGGGTTGATCTTGTAACTTGTAGTGATTTGATTTAAGAATGCCCTAAGTTAATAATAATACGATTGTTATAGTGCAAGTACGATTAAGAATAAATGAGAACCGAACGATTGGGACTTTAGGATTTTGGAACAAACGAACGATCGAGAATACGAATAAAGTTTATAAATGATGTTTTATAAACTTTATTTTTAAAAGAAAACTAGGTGTTAATAATAAGTATTATTTATAAATATATTAATATATTAATACAATATTTACATTACTAAGACAATGTCAAAGGTGACCAAAATCACGTTATTAATAAAAATAATCATCACTTTTAAATATTATTATAACTGGTTCTTAATATCATTTTGGTGATCGAACACAATTTAAAACGTTTGGAAGAATATATTTATAATCCTTTTCATTTAATAAAACTCAAATAAAATGATTAACAATTATATTTATTCCTTTTAAACAAAACAATATATATATATATATATATATATATATATATATATATATATATATATATATATATATATATATCTTTGACGAGCTAAAACAACACGCAAAACATAATTTATTTTTGTTATGGTTAAGTAAAATACATGATTTTAATAATTTTTTTTAAAAGAGTATACATTATTAAAATAAACAATATACATAATATCTTGAAATTCTAGAAAATGATTTAATACAATTTATTTATTTTTTTAAAAACAGGTTATAGCTAAATTATATAAAAGAAGCATATATTATTGTGTGTTTGTGAGAAAAACTACAAAACAGAAAAAGGAGTGAAGGGAGGGCTGCTGCTGCAGGGATTGAACCCGTGACCTCCCTGCTTGTGTGTCACGCTGCTAACCATTAGACCAGAGACACAATCTTGTTTAAAGTTCTGAAATCAAATACTAAAACCCGATTAAGCCTGTGTCATCTTCCCCAAATCATAACTCAGATTGTAAGCCTAACCCCAAATCAGAATTGTAACCTCAAAATCAGTCTTTCGTGGGTAATGTTTGCAATCAGAAGCTTGGGGCTATTGTTTAGAAGATCAAAACGAGTAGAATGATGGTTTTAATTACCTGAAAATGGAGTTACTCGGCGGCTTGGCAGCTGTCACCGGCGGCAGTCGCAACAGAGGCACCAATGGACGATTTCGAGCGAGGGGGAATGGATAATGAGCGAGGTGTGATCAGAAATGAGCGGATTCGATAGTATTTGTAGGGTTAATTACGTGTTTCTTAAATTTGGAAAATAAAATAAAAGTTTAAATTCTCACAACTTCGAGCCGTTACACGTTTGAATGTGAAATTTACATGGCATGATGAAATGTACGAGTATGTTATGACAAAGTTGAAATAATATATCAGGCACAAATGATCTCATTTCATAAACTAAAGTATTAAAAGTACAAAGTCATGGATGCTACAGTATCCCCAAGTTGAGGGAATTTCGTCCCCGAAATTCAACTGCCGGAGGCTACTGAATGAGAAAAAAGATGAGGGTACTTGAGCTTCATTTGGTCTTCACGTGCCCAAGTGAACTCAGGACCACGCTTAGAGTTCCAACGAACTTTCACGATTGGTATACGGCTACGCTTGAGTTTCTTAACGTTACGGTCCATGATCTCTACGGGTTGCTCAACGAAGTGCAACTTGTCATCAATGCGGACCTCGTCCAACGGAATATAAAGAGTGTCGTCGGCGAGACATTTCTTGAGGTTTGACTCATGAAAAGTGTCATGCACACTATTGAGTTCGGTTGGCAGCTTGAGTTTGTAGGTGTCACCCCCGCCTCAGGCACCCCCTGGACATGTGCGAACTCGATTGGTACCTGCTTTGATTTTAGAGTTTTATAAATACAGCGGAAGTCTTTTTCAAAAGGATCGTTTCATCATTTGTTCCAACCTCAAGGGTTGTATTTGTAAATATCAAGACTTAGTTGAAAAACAAAAAGTCTTGTATTTATTTTTTAAACATAGGGATTTAAACACCCTTTTCATTTTGATTATAAATAGAGTTTGAAATCAAATACATCTACAGCCACCGAAAATAGTACTATCCATGGTTGATCAATCCCCCGGTCCTATCTCCTTTTTCTTTTCTTTAGGATTTCCTTTATACGAGGCTTGAGAATCCTACGTATAATTTATACTTTCCACTTTTCTTGGGTCAGATCTTATGTCTGCGTGAATCCCCATTTTCATCATTTTATTCGTTACCTGAAAACATTTTGAAAATAAAACGTCAGCGCAAACGTCGGTGAAATAGATTATCTTGACAATAAAATCATTTGGCACAAACAAGCATTAGTTCATAATCATAACTTTATGTTCAATCCACACATTCAGCATGCCCGTCCTGTTCAATCGCACCACAGTATACATTGGTGTCATGTCTTATAACAAGGGACAGGTTTGCCTCCGAAGTTGTTATAAGACAAGCACTAGCCGCAATCCGAGAATTTCACCCGAGACCCGTGTATCCCTTGCAAGTTTTACGCATACTTATGGCCTGAATACTTTGTTCATAGAAAAACGTTGAGAATTGTTCCCTTAACCTTTATTTGGCCATTTTCGTAAAAGTAAATGTTTGACACAAGTTTTGAAAGATATAAAGTATTCACATTTTGTATAGGAATGAGCCTCTAAGTTGAAAGCTTTATAGTCTATCTTCTTAACTTGATTTCTCTAGTGTATCGACACTTCTATGAGCGTTTCTTCCAACACCGGGCACTACAACTAGCAGGAATCGAACCGAAAGCTTCGGGGATCATCTAGGGATGCTCTGGGACAAGATTGTGAGGAGAGGAATGAGTTTGGGATGAGAAAACAACTGAATTCGATCAGCTATTTATAGGGCAAATTCTGGGCCCGTGACGGACCGTTACCAGTGGTGACGGTCTGTCACCAGATTAGGGTTCGCGAGTCATCAGACTCGTGTTACCCTCTGGTCAGTTTGCAGTTTGATGGACCGTTACAAGGCCTGACGGTCCGTTACGGAGTGATACGTAGCGCACCCGGGTGAATTCGGGGCTGTGACTGACTCGTGACTGTCCGTTATAGGGTTTCAACGCTTTAGAAATAGTTCATTAGTCACCGGACACGTGGCGCGTCATCAGTGTTCACATGCCCAGCCCGTAACAGACCGTTACCGTTTGATTTTGATGTTTTCTACTTTTCGGTCCTTAGACTTTCATACATTTATACTTATAGTCCTTGTGGTTTGTACCTTGCTTAAATCTTGGACATTTTTTAGGGCAGGTGTTACCATAGGATACGGGGCCAATCCTTTCAAGGATTTCAAAAGGACCCACGTACCTAAGTGCCAATTTCCCCTTCTTCCCGAACCGGACCACGCCCTTCCAAGGGGAAACTTTGAGCAACACTATATCATCGACTTGGAATTCGAGGGGCTTCCTTCGATTGCCAGCATAGCTCTTTTGGCGGGCACGAGTAGCCTTAAGTCTTTCTTGAATCTTAAAGATCTTATTGGAAGTCTCTTTAATAAGCATGGAACCGGTTATTTGAGAGTCACCGATCTCGGTCCAACATACCGGGGAGCGGCATTTCCTACCATATAATGCTTCAAAAGGAGCACATTTAATGCTCGCATGGTAGTTGTTAATGTAAGAGAATTCCACGAGAGGCAAATGGTTATCCCAACTTCCACCAAAATCAATCACACAAGTGCGAAGCATATCCTCGAGGTTTTGGATAGTCCTTTCGCTTTGGCCATCAGTTTGAGAATGATAGGTCGTACTAAGGTCCAAACGAGTCCCTAAGGATTTTTGTAAGGATCGCCAAAACTTGGAAGTAAAACGGCTGTCAAGATCGGAAATAATGGACAAAGGCACACCGTGACGAGTCAGGATTTCGTTGATATAGAGTTTTGGCAGCTTTTCCATCTTGTAATGTTCACGAATAGGGATAAAATGGGCGGATTTGGTCAAACGATCAACTATGACCCAAATCGAATCGTGCCCACGAGGAGTTCTTGAGAGCTTGGTGATAAAATCCATAGAAATTTGCTCCCATTTCCAAAGAGGAATCTCGGGTTTTTGGAGAAGACCTGAAGGTTTTTGATGCTCGGCTTTAACCTTTAGGCACGTAAGGCACTTGCTCACAAACAGAGCTATATCCTTCTTCATCCCTGGCCGCCAATAAAATTCCTTGAGGTCGTGATACATCTTATCGGCACCGGGATGAATAAAATATCGGGATTTGTATGCCTCGTCGAGGATAAGATTGCGAAGGGGTTGTGAGTCAGGAATCCACATTCGTCCCGTGAAATAAAGAATTTCATCGGACTTGGACTCTAAATGTTTTTCGGCACCACAATCCAATTGTTTCTTCAACTCATCCTTGGCAAGAACCTCTTTTTGAGCTTGAAGGATCATGGCTTTGAGGCTAGTTTGTACGATCATTCCCTTGTCCCGAATGTGAGAGGGTTTGATCTGATTTGCAAAGGTTGTTCCACAAATCTTAATTTTTCATCTACCTCTACATCTTGTAGGGGTATTACCAGAGATTAATCTGCCAAACACTTACGCAGATTTGACACATGGAATACATCGTGTACCCCATTCATTTTGTCTGGTAATTCAAGTTGATAGGCCACAGACCCAACTCTTTTCAAGATTTTGAATGGTCCTACGAATCTAGGACTTAATTTTCCTTTCTTCCCAAATCTTACAACACCTTTCCATGGTGAAACTTTCTACAGAACGTTATCACCAACGTTGAATTCTAACTTCTTTCGTCTCTTATCAGCATAACCCTTTTGACGATCACGAGCCGCTTTCAATCTATCTTTTATTTTAATAACTTTCTCAGTCATTTCCAGGACTATTTCAGGTTCGGATAACTGATTTTCTCCTATTTCAGACCAACATATCGGAGTTCGACATTTACTACATTATAAGGCTTCAAAAGGAGCGGCGTGTATACTCGTATGATAGCTATTATTGTAGGAGAATTCCATTAGAGGTAAGTGGTCATCCCAGCTTCCTCCAAGATCAATAACATAGGATCTTAACATGTTTTCAAGGGTTTGAATGGTTCCTTCACTCTGCCCGTCCGTTTGAGGATGGTATGTAGTGCTAATATTCAATTTAGTACCTAGAGCTTTTTGAAAACTTTGTCAGAATCGAGAAGTAAATCTACTATGTCTATCTGACACGATAGATCGTGGCACACCATGTAATGATAAAATTTCGTTAACGTATAACTGTGCCAACTTATCCACGCTGAACGTTTCTTTCATGGGAAGAAAATGAGCAGATTTAGTAAGTCTGTCAATAATAATCCAGATTGTATCATTCCCACGACTGTTTTGGGGAAGTTTAGTAATGAAATCCATGGTTATCATTTCCCACTTCTATACAGGAATTTCAAGTTGCTGTAATAAGACAGAAGGCTTTTGGTGTTCAGCTTTTACTTGGAAACACGTTAAACACTTTGCAACATAGATAGCGATATGCTTCTTCATTCCTATCCACCAATAATTGGCTTTTAGGTTTTTATACATTTTATCGCTTCCAGGATGCATGGTGTATTTAGATTTATGGGCTTATTCAAGAATTTCTTCTTGTACGTTTCCATAGATAGGAACCCAAATTCTCTTATTCATTCTAAGAATTCCATCATTACCTTTGATCAATTGGTCGATCATTCCTCCCAATCCTTCCTTCTCAAGGTTGGGTTCTTGCAAAGCAAGTTTCTGAGATTCCTTAATACGAGTGATAAAATCGATTTGGAGATCGAGTCTTAAAGCACGAACTCGTTTAGGTTTCTCATGTTCTTTTCTACTTAAGGCGTCAGCTACAACATTAGCTTTTCCTTCATGATAACAGATTTCGCAGTCGTAATCATTTAGGACTTCCATCCAACATCTTTGCCTCATATTCAGTTCTTTCTGGCTGAATATATACTTTAGGCTTTTATGATAAGCGAATAAAGTGAATTTGACTCCATATAGATAGTGCCTCCGTAATTTCAATGCGAAGATTATGGTGCCTAATTCTAAATCATGAGTCGTATAATTCTTTTCATGAGTTTTTAATTGTCAAGAAGCATAAGCAATAACTTTGCTTCCTTGCATTAACACACAACCAAAGCCGGTGTGTGATGCATCACAGTATACTAAAAAGCCTTCGTTTCCATTTGGCAAAGCCAGTATGGGTGCTTGTGTCAGTTTCTGTTTTAGAGTTTCAAAAGCTTCGGATTGCTTAGGTCCCCATTCATACTTAACTGATTTGCGAGTTAGAGAAGTTAATGGAACAACAATTCGAGAAAAGTCTTGGATAAATCCCCGATAGTAGCCGGCTAATCCGAGGAAACTACGGACTTCTATTGGAGACTTTAGGATTTCCCATTTAGATATAGCCTCAATTTTGATCGGGTCGACTTGGATGCCATCATCGTTATTGACATGTCTAAGAAATTGAACTTCTGATAACCAGAACTTGCATTTTGAGAATTTAGCATAAAGCTTTTCATTTCTCAAGAGTTCAAGCAATATTTTCAAATGATTAGCATGATCTTCCTTACTCTTGGAATAGATAAGGATATCGTCAATGAATATGATAATGAATTTGTCCAAGTAAGGTTTGTAAACTCGATTCATCATATCCATGAAAGCTGCTGGTGCGTTAGTAAGTCCAAACGGCATTACCGTGAACTCATAATGACCATACCGAGTTCTGAAGGCAGTTTTGGGAATATCTTTATCCTGGACTTTCAATTAATGATAGCCAGAACGAAGATCAATTTTGGAAAAGCATCGAGCTCCCTGGAATTGATCAAAGAGATTATCGATTCTAGGGAGTGGGTAACAGTTCTTAATCATGACTTTATTAAGCTCACGATAATCAATGCACATGCGCATTGAACCGTCTTTCTTCTTAACGAACAAGACCGGAGCTCCCCAAGGCGACGAGCTTGGTCTTATGAATCCTTTTTTGAGTTTTTCATCTAACTGTTTCTTTAATTCTACCATTTCAGTTGGAGCTAATCTGTACGGGGCTTTGGCAATTAGTTCCGTACAAGGTACTAGATTAATTCTGAACTCCACTTCTCTTTCAGGCGGAATTCCAGGTAGTTCATCAGGAAAGACATCAGTAAATTTAGACACAACCGGCACATCTTCAATCTTCTTTTTAGTGTCGGTAGTTACAGATACAAGGTATGCTAAGCATATTTTTTGTAGATATCTTGTGGCTTTCAACATGGAAATTATTCCAATAGATTTGGATAATTTGTCACCATTTATAGTAATGATATTGCCTTTTGGCGAACGAAGTTCTATTGCTTTCTTATCACATAGGATACAGGCTTGGTTAGAGGCTAACCAATCCATTCCTAAGACAATGTCAAAACCTGCCAAAGTCATTGGCAACAGTTGTGTAGGAATAACATGTCCTGATAGTGTGATATTACAATCGTTCAAGATTTCAGCGATTTGGACGAGGTCACCGTTGGCAGTTTCTACCATATATTTCTTGTCTAATTTAGCTAGAGTTTTATTTAACACTCTACATAATCTATGATCTATAAAACTTTGGTTTGCACCAGATTCAAACAAAACTCAAGCATAAATATCATTGACAAGAAATGTACCCGTAATGACATCGGGCATACATGCTGCTTCATGAGTATTGAGAACGAATGCTTGCGCATTCTTCTTGTAGGTCCCTCGGGTGTGGCGGATCGTCACATGCAAGTGGGTCTACTAGTCGGACCGGGTGCAGAATACCCGTGACTAGGTGGAGAGTCTTACGAAACAAAGTAAACCGACAAGATAATCACTATAAACGTTCGTCTATTATAAACACTTGAAGGTTACAGAGAGAAGTTCTGAGATTACAAAGTTCTGCGTATTTGCTAATCTGAATGCCTATGATTGCGTACTTATCTACTGTCAACCATTCCTATTTATACATGACCTGATGCCTACGCACTTAGCAAGTGCGCAGGGCAATTTGCTCATGCGTACTTAGCAAGTACGCATAGGTATTCTTGCGTATTTGCTAAGTACGCAGGAACTACTTCCTGCGCACATACAAGTGCGCAAAACACTTAGAGAAACCTGCAACAGTCAATATGTAAAAGTAAATACAACTCGATAACTAATACATACAGACACTTACAAACAAAGACAAATACATACATGAAAGTACTAAACTAAGACTCTATCTATCCAGAATCTATCCAGAGTGTTTGTCACATGAAAGTGCTTCAACAAACTCCCCCTTGACAACAGCTCTGGATCATCTTCGATCTTTAGTCTTCGGTCTTCAGTCTTCACAGCTATGCATCTTTAGTCTCCATCTTCTTCTTATAGTCAAGGCAGAACTTGATCACCTTGTCATATTTAGAAGCAAGGAATTTCGTCTATTCGTGTGTATGCATGCAATACCTGTCTGCTAGTGCCTCCAGATCTTTCACAGAGAAGTTAATGAAGCAGACTTCATCAAATACTCTGATTAGTTCCCTCGGCACTAAGCATCCACTTTCTGACCTCACCTTTCCAATCACCACAGCCTCGCCCGTCTTTGGATCTACGTACCAGTACCACATGTCACCGAGGATATCCTGAGATAACTTGCTCAGGGGAATCTTGGTTTCACATAGCACTGGATTGTATACCAATTCTTAGTCACAGGATGTCTTGTTGTCTTATCCTTGACTCTCTTGGGCACTTGAGGCTTGAACATATCAAACTTCCCAGATCTTACTTCTCGCTGTAGAACCACCCACAAACCCATCGCCACTGCATGATTAGAATGACCCAGAAGCTCTCAGTTTGCTAGGTTCACAATGTCGTATTTGGGTAAGGAGTTGAACGCTTCACTGGTCGGTTTCAAGTATTGAACCTCCCCAGATCTTTTGATTGCAAACAACTGCTTATCCTCCTCGAACCTTACAGCCAAGATCATCCCCGTTGCCCCTTATTTTTCTATGATAGACGTCTTTTGCCAAACAGGAGCTGGACCCTTAGATGAAGTAGAAAACATATCTTTTTCTTTTGGTGCCTCCGGATCCACAGGTGTAGGGTCAACTGGGGAGGCTTCCACATTACTAGCATGCTCGACTGAACCTGTGTCGAGCTAAGCTTCGAAGGATGGAAATTCAAAGATCTCTCCATCTTCTAACTCATACTCTCCTTACCCGTCGCCCTTGGGAATTTCAATTACTACATCCTCATCATCATCATCCCAATCATCACCAGAGTCGATATCTCCTTCTTCTAGGTTAAAGAGAGCATCGATCTGTGCTTCCTTGGAATAGTCAGGCTCTAAGTATAAGATCTCATCATCAGATAGATCCTCAAGCACCTCAGCCGCTGACTTTCCTTTGTCACCACCACCAGAGGTATCACCACCCTCTTGATGAGTAGACTCCCCCTGAGCCATTGGAATAGCAGAGATGGGCACAATTGCTAAAGCTTGGTGCTCACCTCCACTAGGATCGGATTTGGGATCCTTGTCTTTGTCGTCATCCTTAGTCAAGTCAACAGGATGACAAGCCTCATCACCAGTATTTTTCTCCTTCTCCTTATCTTTCTCCCCCTGAGCATCAAGCTTCTTGGTCAGATCAGCAATTAGTTTGACCATCAGCGCATGCTCTTTCTGTTGAGTATCAAACCTCAGCTCTAGAGATGACTTGTGACCCAGAATCATTTCATTTGTCCTGATTAGAAGCTCGTTCTGGGCCATGACGTTCTTCAGTCTCTCGTCAGTCCCCGTTCTCTGGCTTCTTAGAATCCTAACTTCATCCACCAATGAATTAATCTGTGCTTGTTGAGCGTCAGATTCCTCATTTGACTTTCGAATAGTTTCCAATAATCCAGCAACTTGGGTTTCCAGAACATCTATCCTTGCATCATTAGGATCAGGATGTCTGGATGATGACGCTTCAGCATTGTGAATTGGGGAGGAGAAGATGGTGTCGAATTCAAACCCTTGAGTAAATTCCCCATAGTTGAAGGGTTGACTTAAAGGATCAATGGTGGTTGTTGGGATTGTGAATATGATGACAGTTGTAGGTGTTATGGAAGGGGTGATGGTGACTGACTCCGTGAGAATTGGAGTAGTCACCGCCACCTGGGCAGATGTGATAGGGAGGGTCATTATCACAGGAACCTCCTCTGTGATTGAAGTGACTGCCACGTCAGGTTGTACCTGTGGCCTCCTCCTCTGTCTTCTGTATAGCTGCTGTGAAGGTGGGGTGGAAGCTGAATCAGAACTCGCAGCTGAAACTTGTACTTGCTGCTGAGGACTCACCACCACGTCACTAGGAATAGGTTGTTGCTGCCTATCCCCCCTGTTCTTATGAACACTTTCACGTCTTTGCCTTTGAATAGCAGCGTCAGAGTCAGAATCTGGCTCATATTCGCTGCTTGAAGCTTGTTGCTTTCTCTTTGAGGACGACTCAGGTAGGGTTACCTTTGTCGTTCTCCTTGGGTGTGCCTGAGATGGTGCATCATCGGAATCAGAAGAATCAGACTCAGTCTCTTCCGAGTCGGATCCCTCAGCACCATCATGTCCTCCTTCTTTGTCTCCATTATCAGACGATCCATCTTCACTTTCATCTTCCTCTTCTTGTTGTTGTTGTTCATCTGAATGTTCACTCAACTCTGGCTCCGAATCGTGACTATACCATCTCCAGTCACCTGGTGCCACGTACGCTTCATTTATAAGGTGGCCAAAGAGTGTTGTGTGCTTAGGGGTAGGATCTACACTGCCTGGCTTTAAAAACTGTGCAAACACCCTTTTGTCCACCCTTTTAACTTGCAATCTCTCCCCGATAGCAGGTAGGTTTGGCAACGCATCGTTTATCAGAAGTTGCACAAACCTAGGGTATAACAAGAACCTGAACCTCTCAGCCGTGTTGATCTGGTCATTGATGGCTTTGAATATGTATCATGAGAAGTTGTAGCCCTTGTTGAGAGATAAGCCAACCATGGCTGCAGCAAGGTCATGACCCATTGCATCCTTTCCCGCTTTTCTTGAGGAGATGCACATGATCATGACGTGGGCAAAGTATCTCCATTGGTCAAGCACCCACATTTTCTTATACGAAGCATAGTCTCTCGCACCGACATATCCCATTCGTTGCCTCCAACAGCCATCCACAAAGTAGTCTGGATAGGCTGTCGGGTCGGTCGAGAGATCTCGGAATTGCAGCACCCTTCTAATTGTATCTTTAGAGAAGGCGATGTCATGACCAGCCACGGTAGCCCTTATAACATTGGGGGTTACCGTGCAATCATGCTCCGCAGTCCCCCAAAATTGCTCCAGATAAGGTCTTGAAACGATCAGGTCAGCTGAAATAGCGTAGCTGATTCTTGAACGGTTCAAGAAATCAACTATCTCTCGATACTGAAGCGCTGCACCCTTCCATTCTGGTTGAGTATTAGCTAACATATTGAATTCGTTTGTAAATGCCCGAGCCATAATCTGCAAAAACACACAGAAAACATAATCAGAACAACAAGTTTCATTGGAAATGAATAAACATGACGCAGTATAGCAGTTACTCTTTGAACTGAAATTTTAGACTTAGAAATTTTTCCCAAGTGTTGGTCCTGCGTACTTAGCAAGTACGCAGGAATTTCCTCTTGCATACTTAACAAGTACGCATGAGTTGCTTCTTGTGTACTTGTTAAGTGCGCAGGAAACACACTTGTTCAAATTTTCAGAAGTTGTAAAAATCAACAGATGTTCAAACAAGGAGGTGGATTAGGTCACCACAAGGTCGGAATCAGTGATCACGACCCATGGGACCATCCTTAACACCAAAAACTTGCTACACTAGTCTAATTTTGACCTAAACGACCACCTAGATGAACCGTCGGCCATCGAGGGTCTAAGTTCAAAATCAAGGGATTAAGCGGACTGATTAAGGGTCGATCACTGGTTCTAATCAAGTTTTAATTATAAGGTTTTACCCAAACAACCCACAATTTTGACTAAAAAGCTCGAAGTAAACCCTAAGATTTTCAAATGTTCAAATCGGTCCAAAATCGCGATTTTTGTGGATGGATTGGCTCAAGATTCTCACCGATTGATTGTTATAGGATGATGATACTAGAGATGGGACAAGAAATCGGTTAGGAACACTCGGATTTTTTGAGTAAAAATTTTGCAGAGGGAAAATGAACAGTCGATATGTTTGAATGAGATAAAACTCTGAAATTTTCTAACTCATGTTTATATACCCAACACCAAAAGGTCGTGCGTACTTGCTAAGTGCGCAAGCTTTAACTCCTGCGTGCTTACAAGTGCGCAAGACTTAACTCTTGCGTACTTGTTAAGTACGTAGGGCTTACTTCATGCGCACTTGACAAGTACGCAGAAACCCTTAAGTGCGCAAACTTTCAACCCAAATTATGAAGATTTTCCAAGTCAAATAACGAACAAGATAAACAACATTCAATCAAGAGGATTCACAATCAATTCAGGAAGGTTAAACACAAATATTTTTGGTTTTTATGATTAAGATTGAACTGTTCATAAACTTAAAATCTTTTTGATCGTTTCTAGATAGAAATATACACATATTTACACAAACTATTTTTGATCAAAGACACGAGCAGAGGATCATATCAGGCTAACTTATAGCAAAAACGATACAATATAATATAACATCAAATAATATGGGATCATGTCATGGATTACTATTTATTCGTACGTAATAAGCACATAAATAAGTAATTCAAGTTGACAATATTATAATATTTTTGAAACTATAAGTATCTTTGTATCACGTTCTTGTGTATTAAGGTATTAATTATAAGATATACAACGTGTACCCTACTGATATACTACAATAATGTAAATTTCACTATCTCAAGGCATCTAAGATTTTCACAATGATTTTCTAAATTTTCAGAATGAAGCTACATCAATTAGCACAGGAAAAATCAAGCAGAATCCATAAGGATTATCAGGAATCATAATATTCAGAATCGAGTGATTCATTTGTCTTGGTTTCATTTGATTTTCTTCATTGAATATCGGTATGATGATTCAAGATAATGAGTATGGTGTTTGAATAAGGTAAGGGAATCCAACTTTTATCTGGATTTGATTTCATTGAATCAGGAGTGATTCAAGGGTGAATACATGCTCAACGGTTGATGTAGAGACATGTCTTGATTCAATCTCTCATTACATACTTGTGAGTATGGGCAGTGAGATGAACCACATTAATTGTGCTAACGACATAACCCGAAACTGATCTCAAAAGAAAATTATTGCCAAAATCTAACATCCTTTATCTGATAATGATCTTTTCTATTCTTTTACGCACACACACTAGCAAACATGGGTTCAAATCACAGTTGTAATATAGACTTTAGTTTCCACACTACTAGTGATTCAAAGACGCATACAGCCTACTGCCAATTCAAATTACTTGTAAATAAGCAGATTAAAGACATAATAATTTAAACAATTAAGTAAGCATGACGCAATCATTTCCCATATGAGCAGTCTGTGACGTTTAGATCATTTCTGATGTACTATCATTTCCTCTTTTCTCAAGTTAACTTTGAAATTTTCTCCATTTTCTATTTTGTTTTTGATTTTGTAAAATGTTTTTGAAAGTTAAAATAACTATACAGAAAACTTAAAAGAAAATAAAATTTAACTTTCATGAATTGAATTGATTTACGAAAAACAAGTTTTTTTACTCTAGATTAAACATTCCTATTAAGTTGATAAGATGCTCAAAACGGGATCGATCAAAAGCCTTTGTGAAAAGGTCAGCAAGATTGTCATCCGTGTGAACTTTAACAAGTTCAATTAAATGCTTTTCAACACAATCACGGATGAAATGATGGCGAATTTCTATATGTTTAGTTTTGGAATGTTTCACCGGGTTATTTGTGATGGACATTGTGGCATTGTTGTCAATGAACAAAGGAGTTCCAATGAAGTTCAAGCCGTAGTCTCTCAATTGCTGCTGAATCCACAATATCTGAGAACAACCGCTCGCTGCAGCAATGTATTCTGCTTCACATGTTGAGACAGAAACCGTTGACTGCTTCTTACACTACCAAGAAACCAGTCTGTTTCCTAAGAATTGACATCCACCAGAAGTTGACTTTCTGTTAAGGTTACAACCGCCATAGTCTGAATCAGTGTAGGCTTTGAAGTCGAATGACTGCTGCTTAGAGTACCAAATACCCAATCGAGGTTTCCCTTTCAAGTATCTAAAAATTCTCTTCACGGCTTTCATATGTGACTCCTTCGGTTGAGACTGAAACCTTGAGCACAAGCACACAGCAAACATTATATCGGGTCTTGAAGCTGTGAGATACATAAGTGATCCGATCATCCCACGGTACAATCTACAATCCACATCCTTTCCATCTTTGTCAGGATGCAGACCATGATTGACTGGGATAGGTGTGCCATAAGTACTGCTATCATTCATCTTGTATTTTGACAAGATGTCCTGCACATACTTAGTTTGATGTAGATAAATGTCATCCTCTCTTTGACTGACTTGCAGACCCAGGAAGAACGACAATTCACCCATGTTACTCATTTCAAACTTGGACTTCATCACCTGCTCGAATTCCCTACACATCCCTTCATTGGTAGATCCAAAAATAATGTCGTCAACGTAGACTTGTACAAGAAGAATGTCACCTCCTTCTTTCCTAATGAAGAGGGTCGAGTCAATCTGTCCATGGTCGAAACCATTAGATAATAGATGCTTAGATAATGTCTCATACCATGCCCACGGTGCTTGATGAAGACCATAAAGTGCTTTGTCGAGCTTATACACTTTATTGATATTATGCGGATCTTCAAAGCCAGGAGGTTGAGTGACATAGACCTCTTCATGAACTTTTCCATATAGGAAAGCACTCTTCACATCAAGTTGATAGACCTTGAAGCCGAAATATGTGGCATAAGCCAAGAACAATCGAATGGCCTTAATTCTAGCAACAGGGGCATATACTTCTGTGTAATCCAAGCCCTCTTGTTGATAAAAACCCTGAACAACCAATCTTGCTTTTTTCTTCACAACCATATGACGATCATCCGTCTTACATTTGAACACCCATCTGGTTCCAATTGGCTGAAAGCCTTTTGGCAAGTCAACCAAATCCCACACGTGCAACTTTTGGAATTGAGACAATTCATCTTGCATCGCCTCAATCCAGCAATTGTCCGCGAGAGCCTCCTTCACATTCTTCGGCTCTAACTAGGACACGAATGCAACATGCAGACATGTTTCCATGACACCAGTGTCAAGTATCTCCGAGTAAAGACTAGTGTTCTCTGCAATGGTTCGATGACGAGTTTGAACACCGACATGAGGATCACCAATAATGTTATCGATTGGATGATTCTTATGCACTCTCGTCTCTGGTACATTCGGTTCCTGAATTTCTGAATCGAGATTCGTGCTTAACTCCCCCATTTCCTGTGTTCCAGAAGAAGAAGATTCAATGTTAATTGGATCAGCTGGAGCTTCATTTCCTACAGTTGTGTTAGGATTAGCTTGAGCGTCATCTCTATCAACATGAACATCTTCAGTGTTATCACTGTCATGAGTTCTAGATGCATATGCAGCATTGGAATCAGGAGTTACAATCGGTACCGTAGCACGAGTAGAGAAACTGGAGTCATCGCCGCCACCCAATAATTCATAAACATTTGCGGCGTCAACTACAGATAGATCAGGAAGATTGAATGACTTGAATAGCACATCATAATCAAAACCCCAAGCTGGACCTGTTGGTTCTGGTGGAATGTTGTGTTTACTGCAATCCACTTCAAACCATTCCTCGATAGTACGAGTTCCTATATTGTACACTCTCTTGCAAGGCGAGTTGGCAACGTATCCTAAGAAGATGCCTTCCACCACTTTTGCATGAAACTTAGTCTGGTGGTCTTTGTTCTATAGCAATAAGGAACAGGGACTACCAAATGGAACTAGGTAATCAAGATTGGGAAGTCGATTGTTGATCAACTCGTAACCTTGTTATGCCTCTTCACAACCAGAACTCTGTTTAAGACGTGACAAGCTGTATTAACTGCTTCTGCCCAGAACGTGACAGGAAGCTTTGCATCCGACAGCATAGTCCTTGCAGTCTCAATCAATGTTCTGTTCTTCCATTCTGCAACTCCATTCTGCTGAGGTGTATATGGGGCGCTGAATTAGTGACGGATCCCCTTCTTGAGACAGAAAAGTTCCATCAAATTATTCTTGAACTCAGTTCCGTTGTTACTCCTTATTCTTCTAACCTTCAGCTTGCAAAGAGATTCCAAGCTCAGGATCAGGTATTGAAGAATATCAGCAGTCTCGTCCTTAGTACCTAAAAAATGCACCCAAGTAAAACGTGAGAAATCATCAGTTACAACCAGACAGAACGACTTACCTCCAATACTCCTGATACTTATGGGTCCAAACAGATCCATGTGTAATAGCTCCAAAGGGGTATCAATGGAGTTTTGGAGCTTGGGCTTGTGAGACTTCCGCTACTGTTTGCCCTTTTTACAAGGCATACAGTCATCTGCAACGATAAATCTCAGCTTAGGAACCCCGGTTACCAAACCGTTTCGGACAAGATGGTTCATTTTATGATACGAAATATGTCCGAGTTTCCTATGCCACAAGATAGAGTCAAGCTCTGTCGCTTTGGTAAACAAACAAGTAGCAACTGATGAGGTGGTTGTTGCCACGCTCATTTCAATCTGATAGGTGTCGTTTGTCCTTGGCGCTCTCATCAGGATCCAATCTTCAGGAACTTCAAAACTAGGCTTGAGAATCAAGCATTCATTCTTATCAAACATCACCGAGTACTCCTTGTCGCATATTTGGGAGACACTCAGCAGGTTATGCTTCAGTTGCTCGCAAAAGTTGACATTGTCAAAACTGCACAACCATTTGATACCACGCCTTGACACGTGATACTGCCGCCTTTCTCTCCAGCAAAGGCTACATAGCCGCCTCTGAATTGTTTCACATCTTGAAGCAAGGCCATGTTTCCTGTCATGTGCTGGGAGCATCCACTATCAACATACCAGCGGTTAGAGATAGTACCCTTCGGACGTCCCTGCACGAGTCACAAAAAGAATTAGTTAGATTTGGAGACCCAAGCCATAGTGGTCTTGGGTCGTCCATCCTTTTTCAAAATAAACTACCTCTTTTAACTCACAGTCGTGATAACTATTCAAAATGGATGAATCTTTAAAAGAATTAGGACTAGGAGATTGAGAATTTTTAGATTTGGCAGTCTAGGACCTCTTCTTTTTCTTAACCGGAACAGTAGACTTTGGTTCAACAACATCAGGTGAACTTGTGGAAGCTTCACCTGATTGAACTGAAGTCAACTGCTCTAGCTTTTTCAACCTCTTATTCCTTCTCCTCCTCTGTGGCTTAGCGAGTTTCACCACAGGTTTCTCACCGGTACGTGTACTACTAGAGGTAGATACACAAGGTACAACAGGTTGCTTTACCTTTCTTGAAACAGATGGTTTGGCGTCAGATTTGATCTTTAGTTTTGCCATCAGTTTAACTGGTGGTTTCACCACATTTTGTTTAGACATTTGGGAGGTTTCACTGATGGAGAATTAGGGATGACAGCCGGTTGTGAAATAATAGGCCGTTTCCCTTGGTTCTTTGAAGGACAATTCACAAAAATGTGACCTCCCAAGCCACAGTGAAAGCAAGCCCTCTTGTCTGTGTAAGTTCTCCTGTAAGGCTCATTAGATCTGGCATTAGATGACTCAGCATTATGAGCAGGAGGAGTTGGTTTGTGAATAGGAGTTTGACCCGATACAGATTGGTTCTTGGGAGTATAGTATTTTTGTAAATTTTCTTTGTAACCAAGCCCATAGTGAGCTGAAAAAGCCTCTTTCTTTACTTGATTAAGATTTTTATACCCCCCATAAAACATTACCTTTAATTTATCATTAGATTCAATGATATCGGGTTTAGTTAAAATACAGTTATCACTATTAGTGATAATGTTTTTCTTGACTTTCTGTTCAGATAACAACTCCTCAGATACTACTCCTTCAGGGAAAGTGTTAACCGACCCATTATCAGAAGCAGTAAAGAACTCCTCATTAGATGTGGTGTTAGCCTTACTTGAGGAATCATCCCTTTTAGAGGAGTCATCCTTTCCTGAGGACTCATCAAGACAAGTTAGATCAATGTCTACTAAGTTGTTGACAAACTTCCCGCTAACTGGTGGAGGAATGGCATTAGTACCCAGCCCTAAGCCATTCATTTGCCTCACTACAGATTCGTAGTGTTCCACCACAAAACGGGAGTTTCTCAACTTCTCATTAGAACATTTCAACTTCAATATTTCATTTTGCAACTTGTTAATTTCATTGTTCCTTTTCTCCAACCCCTTATATGCAATATCCAAGTGAAGCTGTTGATCGCTCATTTTTAGTGAATAATCACGTTTTTCCTTTTTCAATGTTTCAATTGAATCTTTAAATCGTTTTTCGTTTTCTTTATAACTTAGAGTTGTAATGCGAAGGGGTTCGACCTTGTCTTGGAGCTTAGAATTTTCAAGTTTTAAGCCTAGACATTTAGAACAAGAAATAACAGAAAAAGGATTAGAATCTACCTCAGACGATGAACTTGTTGCTTCTCCAATGGCCATGAGGGCAACAACAGTAGTAGATTCCTCTTGATCAGCTACTGAAGCTTCCTTTTCTTCAATTACCTTCTCATCAGCTTCCTTTTTCTCAGCTTCCATCAACTCCATGATCTCAGCCATGAGACCAACTTGAGTTTGTGCAATGATGGCATCTTCCAGATGAACACCCCAATCAAAGTTGTCGTCCTGTTGAGCTACCAGTGCATTGGACGTTCCACTTTGGCTTTGATTGTGGTTGTTTGAGTTGTTGTAGCCATGGCTATTTCTTTGGCTAGGTCTAGTGAAACCCGAAGCCGGTGCTCTGTCTTTTTGACATTCACGAGCAAAGTGTCCATAGTTTAGACACTTATAGCATTTGGCCTTGGATTTGTCAAAACCAACCTTGGCATTAGAATGCCCGCCAATGAACTTTCTTCCTATTCTGTTCAGGAAACGCTTGGCTCTCCTCAAGATCATGGCCATATTCCATTGAATATCCATGTCCTCCATGTCATCAGGATCCACTTGATTAAAATCTTCTTCAATTGTCTCGGGATCTGTAAGCTTGCTACCTATGAAGTTCTCGTAGGCCAGCATACAAGATGAGAATAGTGCTACATGATCTTCAGCTATTTTGGCTATAGCTGATTGGTTAGCTGAAGTTGTAGCGGGAGGATTTCTTGAGGTGTGTTGTTGATGAGATCCACAACCTGATCCAGATGCATAGCATGCATGACCACCACAACCATTTGAGTGGTCTTCTTTAGTAGAGTTTCCAGAGAAGAGGGAAATTCTTGAGCCCGGAGATTTGGTTGTAGAAGACGTCCCATGATACATAGAAGGGTCTTGTATCTGAGGTCTTCCTGAGCTCTCCTTCTTTCTAAGGTTCATGTTATGAGCTTGAACCTTTCTAATTGCCTCCTCTACTGTCATTTAGAATTTTGGATTCTCTCTTATCAGGGTTGTGTACATTTCAAACCTGGATGGCAAAGCATCCAGAAACTTTTCCACCAACTCTTAATCGAGATACTTGAGCTCAAAAGCTTTCAATTCTGTCTGCAGATGATAGAATCTAGAGATGAGGTCATCTAAAGACTCATTCTCCAAAAATCTGAAGCATTCATACTGCTTCCTGAGTAGATCCCGTTTACTCTTCTTGATATCACTATTCCCTTTGAATCTTTTCTGTAACGCCTTCCAAAGATCCTTAGAGTTGTCATAACCTCTGAAGCTGTGGAACAACTCCCGAGTTAATGCCATAGTGATTGAACCAAGAGCCTTCTTCTCTCGATCATAAGCTTTCTTTTCTTCTTCATCGAGTTTAGAGATAGGCTTAGGCAGTTCATCATCAAGATAAATGTGTGTGGGATGCTTATAGCCTTCTAGAATTGGAATCCATAACGAAGAATCAGTGTACGAAATGTAATGCTCAAAGCGTGCCTTCCAGTTAGAATAATCATTTACATTTAGCAACTTTGACGGTTTCTGAAGAGTACCGATCTCATTGTCATAATTTAAAAGGTTTCCAAGGTTCTGAAGATTCGACATGGTGAACACTTAGTCAAATTTCAGAAAAATCAGAGACACTTGCGCACTTGATATTGGCCTTGCGCACTTAGAGGAATGGTCTTGCGTATTTAAGATTTGCTCTTGTGTACTTGATAAGTACGCAGGAGTAAATGATAAGTACGTAGGATATAACTTAAGTACGCACAAGATTAGTCTTGCGTATTTAGTAAGTACGCAAGAGATTAGTCTTGCGTATTTTGTAAGTACGAAGCAAGACTGTACTTTTTGCCAGATATGGTAAGTACGCAGAACACCTTTTCACCAACTCTCACCAAACTATTCCGGTCACTGGAAACACACCGGAGATGGTAAAAATCGGACGGATGAACAATCAAAATGAGCCAAAGGGTCAGAAACTTGTTTCTAACCAACCTTTGATGCTCAAAACACTCAAAATACACAACAAAAGTCGGTGTTTGAGTGATTTTTGCTTCTAAAATAGTGCTGAAGAGCTACCCCTATTTTATCACAAAAATCAACAAAAACACCTCCTTTTGCTTGTAAAACTCTGTAGACAACTATCCAAACTCACTCACAACACTCGAAATCAAGAGTAACGCTCTGATACCACTTGTAGGTCCCTCGGGTGTGGCGGATCGTCACATGAAAGTGGGTCTACTAGTCGGACCGGGTACGAAATACCCGTGACTAGGTGGAGTGTCACACCCCAACCGACGACGGAATAATCGGGGAGGGACATGTAGACTGTTCATGAGCACAAGGTTGACTAAATTGAAATATATTAATCATCCAAATTCATTTTAAGTATTCAAGACAAAAACAAATCAAACCAAGTACATAAAATGAAATACATAATCCTTTATTAAATTTTATCTAGGTCCAAAACTTATGTGTAGCAAGTCTTGATCAAAATCACACATTAGTACCTGAAACATGAATAAAATAAGGTTAACTAAAAAGTTGGTGAGCATACACAGGTTTGTATATATATAGCATATAGATTATGAATAAACAAATCCTTACATAACATGATAAAATAAGGCATTTATGAAGAGCAGCTATTGTGTAACCAAGTACAATCAAACCTTTGTAACTAGCATGCAAAATTGTGTTGTCGGTAACAATCACCCCAATCTGGGTCAATAGATCTATCATTGTTTACCGTCGGCTTGAATAGTTAACGATTGCACATAAATTGCACACAAAAGTTAGCACACCTAGCACTCAGGCATAAAGCTCAAATTTGCACACATGAATGTAAAGAGGATTTGTACTTGTGTAGTTTGTGTAAATGTAAGCAATAGTTTGTATATTGTTCATGTTCCACCCTAAAAAGTGTAAAAGAGTAAAAGGGGCTATGTAATACTCACTTGATTCAATAGGCGTAGTTAACACGAGAGACTAGATAGTAAGATGATCCTTGTAATGCACAACGTTAACCTATTGTGGAATGTATATTGAATTAATAGTGTGAACAATAGTCTATGTCTAAGTCTAGGGTTGAATTGGATGTGTGTATAAAGCTTGTGGTTTGTACTTGAAAGGTATTGTATAAAATGAAAGATTTGAAATTGATATTTTTAGAATATTTTGATCAAGGTTTGAGTTTGAATAACTAAATAAATAAATTACATAATTATTATTTATTCACTTAGTTATAAAAATAATGTAGGTATTAGGGGTAATTAAGTATAACCTAAATAAATAATTTTTGTTCAAATGTAAATTAAATAAATAATTGTTACCTTATTTATTTATTTATAAAATATGTAACTTAGTCATTTAGTTATAAAAATGTATCGGATGTTTTATATTAAATATAAATTTCTTTACTTTATTTTCATAAAGATGTGTAAATAAGTTGTGTAAATAATATTTAAGTGTAGGGTTTAACAATAAGTATAAATTTAATTTTGTAAATTTTAAATAACTAACTTCTATTTATTTTAGGATTAAGAATTTGATCTTTTTACATAAAGTTAATATAAATCTTTATAAAATCAATTATTTTTATTTGAAAATTAATCTAAAATACTAATTGTTTTTAAAATATAAAAATAATTATTCTGCCAAGATTTTTCTCACATACACGACCGTGCCTGGGACAAGGCACGATCGTGCTAGAACCACGGGCGCGACCATGCTAGTCAGGGCGCGACCGTGTTGATCAAACAGAAGACATAACTAAGCTGTTCACTAGGCACGACCGTGTCTGGGCCAGGCACGACCGTGTCTAGGGTTCTGAGGCACGACCAAGTCTAGCCAAGAGGCATGACCGGGTCTGAGTGTGTGAGGCATGACCGCGCTGGTATTGGCACGACCGTGTCTCATGAAGCACGACCGCGTTAGAAGACTAGCGCGACCGTGTCTGTTCCAAAACAGAAACGAATTGCTTAAATCTTATATTGTTAAGGCTGGAAATCATAGGGCTTTCATCCATTAGGTGATTACTAGTCTGTTGGTATAGGTTAATTGTATTTAAAACACATACAAAGTAGGATTCGATTAAACCATTTTGGAATGAACCCTAGATTCGGGTTCGCGTTAATTCAGCTATTGTAAGCCCAAATTAAGTTAGGGCTTTTGATCTATAGACTAAAACGAAGGTGTAGGAGGTTTCAATTACCAGGAAGGATGATGAATCGATGGCGTACGGTAGAGGTGAGTTCCGGCGATGACGGGTTTGATCTCCGGCGTCTTCTGCTGCAATTCCGATGAGATTGGGGTGCGTAAAACTTCAGAGAGGGTTAGTTACGGTGCGTAGTTGCTTGATTTGAGAGAATTTGGATCGTAATGGTGGAATTTGTGGTCTTGCGAAATTTAATTGACGGTTTTGAGGCTAATCGAATTTCACCGAGTTATTGGTTGTAATTGAGGTGTTTATTTGATTAATTGTTTTCGTTAATGGTAATGATACGTATATCAGTTACGAATTCAAATGATTCAACGTTTAAAACTGCATTTACGTTTCAACTAACGTGAGGCGTGACCGTGCCTATACGAGGCGCGACCGTGCCGAGGCATCGGGCGCGACCGTTCCAAAGCAAGGCGCGCGACCGTGCCAGAACGAGGCACGACCGTGCCTATTAGGGTTTCTTGTTAATTTATAAAAATCAGTTCTTGCAAATTTCAGTTTTGATAGATTTGTATAAATATGACGTATGTAGAATTTAATAGGATATACTCGTGTAAAATTTGTGGATTTGCATTGAAACATAGTATTTAATTGATGGTACGAATAGAACAAATCAGTGTACTAGAATTGGGTTTGAAATGTCTCACATTGAATTGAAATACAGATAATGAAAATCAGAAATGTTACAGTATCCCCATGTTGAGGGAATTTCGTCCTGAAATTTAGCTAATGGAGGCGACGACATCAGTGAAAAGATGGGGGTACTTGAGTTTCATTTGGTCCTCTCGTTCCCAAGTAAACTCAGGACCACGTTTAGATTCCGAATGAACTTTGACAATAGGAATACGGCTTCGCTTGAGCTGCTTGATCTCACGATCCATGATTTCCACTAGTCTCTCAACGAAATGCATCGTTTCGTCAATGTGCACGTCGTCAAGAGGTGTGTGAAGATTTTCATCAGCAAGACATTTCTTCAGATTAGACACGTGAAAAGTAGGATGCACATTGCCAAGTGATGGAGGTAAGTCGAGTTTGTAAGCCACGTTCCCAATCCTTTCAAGGATCTTAAATGGACCCACATAGCGAGGTGCTAATTTGCCTTTCTTTCCAAAACGGATCACACCCTTCCACGGAGACACCTATAGAAGAACAAGGTCACCGACTTGGAATTCCAAGGGTTTTCGTCATTTGTCGGCATAACTCTTTTGCCGACTTCTCGCTACTCGAATGTTGTCACAGATTTGGATAATCTTGTCGGATGTTTCTTGAATTAGCTCGGGACCGGTGATTTGTGCTTCACCAATCTCGTTCCAACAGATAGGAAAACGACACTTGCGACCATGGAGAGCTTCAAATGGAGCCATGTTGATACTCGTGTGGTAGCTATTATTGTAAGAGAACTCGATTAGGGATAGATGTGAATCCCAATTGCCACCAAAATTGATTACACAAGCTCTAAGCATATCCTCAAGAGTTTGGATTGTTCGCTCGGTCTGACCATCAGTTTGGGGATGGTAGGTCGTGCTCAGATCCAATCGTGTACCAAGAGCAGTTTGGAGAGATTGCCAAAAATGAGAGGTGAACCGAGCATCTCTATCGGAGATTATGTTTAAGGGAACACCGTGACGGTTCACAATTTTGTCAATGTAAATTCGGGCTAGTTTCTCAACCCGATAGTCTTCACGGGTAGGCAAGAAATGAGCAGATTTGGTGAGACGGTTAATAATCACCCAAATGCTATCATAAGGGAGTTTGGTAATGAAATCCATAGCTAAGTTCTCCTATTTCCACACGGGGATTTTCGGTTGTTCGAGTAAGCCGGAAGGACGTTGATGTTCGGCTTTGACTTTGGAGCAAGTTAGACATTTGGAAACACAAAGGGCAATATCTTTCTTCATACCGGGCCACCAATATTGTTGGCGAAGATCTTGGTACATTTAATTCGCACCAGGATGAATAGAATAACGAGTCTTATGAGCCTCGTTCATAAGAAATGCACGGAGATCATTGCGATCGGGAACCCAAATACGGTTCAAGTAATAAAGTAAGCCATTGGGTTTCGGTTCAAGCTTGAGTTCAACACCACACGACATTTCCTCGTACATGTTACCCTCGGTGACTGAGACGTGTTGAGCTTCTAAGATGCGATTTTGAATGTCGGTTTGATTTTGGACACAATGAAGCATGACATGGTCCTTTCGACTCAAAGCGTCGGCTACAACATTCCCTTTTCCGGGATGGTAACGAATCTCGCAGTCATAGTCGTTAAGGAGTTCAACCCAACGTCGTTGCCTCATATTGAGTTCCTTTTGGTTGAAGATGTGTTGGAGACTTTTGTGGTCGGTGAACACCACACACTTTGTGCCATAGAGGTAATGTCTCCAAATCTTTAATGCGAATACGACCGCACCCAACTCGAGATCGTGCGTCGTATAATTCTTCTCGTGAATCTTGAGTTGTCTTGATGCATAAGCGATTACTTTGCCTCGTTGCATGAGGACACAACCGAGACCTTGGTTGGAAGCATCACAGTAGACAACTAGATCATCATTCCCATCAGGGAGAATCAAAATAGGAGCATTGCACAACTTTTGCTTGAGAGTTTGGAAAGCTTCTTCTTGTTTTGGTCCCCATTCATAAAGTTTACCCTTGTGGGTTAAAGCGGTAAGAGGGACAGCAATCTTAGAGAAATTTGAGATGAAGCGACGATAATATCCCGTAAGACCAAGAAATGAACGAACTTCGGTGGGGGTCTTCGGGGCATTCCAATTCTTAACCGCTTCAATCTTAGCAGGGTCAACATGAATTCCCTTGTCGTTAACGATATGACCAAGAAATTGAACTTCCTTTAGCCAAAATTCACATTTGGAGAATTTGGCATATAGTTGTTCCTTCCGAAAGAGGTCCAAAACCAATCTAAGGTGTTGCTCATGGTCGGATTTAGTCTTGGAGTAGATTAAGATATCGTCAATGAAGACGATCACAAATTTATCAAGGTACGGTTTACACACACGATTCATGAGGTCCATGAAGACCGCAGGTGCATTGGTTAGTCCAAAAGGCATGACCATGAACTCATAGTGACCATACCTTGTTCGGAAGGCAGTCTTTGGAATATCTCCCTCTTGTACACGGAGTTGGTGATAACCAGATCGAAGATCAATCTTTGAGAAGCAAGTCGAACCTTGAAGTTGATCAAAGAGATCATCAATTCTAGGCAAGGGATAACGATTTTTGATGGTAAGCTTGTTGAGTTCGCGGTAGTCAATATACATGCGGCATGATCCATCCTTCTTTTTAACGAATAAGATGGGTGCACCCCACGGTGAATGACTTGGACGAATGAATCCCTTGTGGGAGAGCTCTTGGAGTTGACTTGCAAGTTCTTGCATTTCAGAAGGTGCAAGACGGTAAGGAGCTCTAGCCACGGGGTTAGCTCCGGGTATAAGGTCAATGCGAAATTCTACTTGTCGAACGGGTGGAAGACCGAATAGATTTTCGAGAAATACTTCAGGAAAATCCCGAATGATGGGAATGTCTTGGATACTCTTTTCTTTGACATCCTTTTGAACAACATGAGCTAAGAAGGCTACGTACTTCTTTCGCAAGTACTTTTGGGCGGTAGTGCATGACATTAATTTGAGTCCTTTGCAAGGCTTTTCACCAAAGAATCTTAACATTTCTCCCGACGGTAGAGGTATTCGGATGCACTTCTCGAAACAGATGACTTCGACATGATGGTTTGATAGCAATCCATGCCTATGATGATATCAAAACTTCCTAGTGGCATTGGTACAAGGTTGATTGGAAATGTATGATCATTAAGTTCTAGAGAGTAGTCGTGAATAACAGAGTCAATTGTAAGGGAGTCACCATTTGCTACTTCGACGGTGAAGGTTTTCTCTAATTGGGATCGTGTCTTTGCAAGTAAGGGTTCAAAGTTAAGTGACACAAAAATTTTGTCATCACCAGTATCAAATAAAATGGAGGCATATTGACTATTAACAAGGAATGTACCGTTGACCACATCATTGTTGGCTTGAGCTTCATTGGCGTTTATGTTGAAAGCACGCCCACGAGCTCCGCCTTGTCTAGCATTGATTAACCTTGGGCACTGATCACGGAAATGATTTGGGTTACCACATTCATAACAAGCACGCCCATTTGCAATAGTGGGAACACCTTGATTAGCCACTTGGGGGTTGGTTCGGTTTGGTGGGTTGACTTTGCCAGCAAGTGCTTTGGTTCTACAAACGTTGACTGTATGGCCATATTTCCCACAGTGAGTGCAAAGGCGACATGGAATGTTTTGGAGATGGTGATAGTTGCATGTGGCACAGAGTGGGTAGATCCCAACATATGGCTTTTTGGCTGGTGCTTGAACCATAGGAGCAACTTGGTTAATAGGGATAGCATGAGTGACCATAGCATAGTTTCTAGCCTTTCTTTTCTTATTATTACGAGAGGGTTCAGTTGTGGCTTCTTTGATGTGTATGGGAGGGGTTGCAGTGTCGGGAACTTTCTTGGTGCCTTTTCTAGTCAGAGTTCCCGCTTTCACATGGTTGTCGGTCAATGTAGCAGATAAGCGGATAGCATCTTCGAGTGTTGCGAGATTTCTCCCTAAGACAGTATCTTGAATTTGCCTAGGTAATCCACCAATATACTTCTCAATGCAGCGGGATAAAGGTGTGACCATATGGGGGCACAAGGAGACTCAACCCATGGAACCAAGTTGTGTAAACTAGACTTTCACCACCATCTTGGGAAAGATCCCAAAACTCGGCTTCCAGTTTCTTTACCTCATTTCGAGGACAAAATTCTTTGGTCATTAGCCTTTTAACCTCATCCCAAGGTAAGGCCATTGCTACTTCCACACCTGTAGTTCTCTTTTCCCCATTCCACCACGTAAGTGCCCGTTTTTGTAAGACACTTGTGCATGACGAACACGAAGGTTATCGGGGCAGTCACTATTAAGGAAGGTATTCTCAATACTTTTGAACCATTGAAGAAGTCCCGTAGCTCCTTCGATACCATAGAACTTAAGAGGATTGCATGAGTTGAAGTGTTTGAATGTGCATTGTGGTGGGTTGGCACCACCACCCCCATTAGCTCCATGGTTACCATTGGCGGCCCCATTAGCTTGAGTGAGTTGATTCACAAGTTGTGCAAGGATGGTAGCAATATCGATGTTGTAGTTGGTCATGGTAGCACGACGGGGAGGCATTCTACAGAATTGCACAATACAAGAAAAGATGTAAGAACTTATGAATGTTGTTTGGATTTAAAAGAATAAGATAACAAATAAAATAGTCAATCATACTTTGGATTGTACTCAAATAGTGATAAAATCACTTGAATACTATGACACATTAAGGTTAATTAAACTCATATAATTTTCAAGGAGACATGCTTTAGCCTATATGTAAACACTCATCTCGGGAATTCCCAGGAAAGCATACGGGTCCCTCGGTTGATTAGGATTTATGCGAAATGCTTTCCTAGACAGAAAACCCAGAATACAGGTGTCACTCTTCCAGATTTAGGGATGGCAAAATAACCCGAGCCCGACGGGTATACCCGAAACCCGACGAGTTCCGGGCGGGTATACCCGAAACCCGACGGGTACGGGGCCGGGTATGGGATTAATTTTTAAAAATTTCGCGGGTATGGGACGGGTATGGGATTAGGTGATACCCGACCTGATTACCCGAAATCACATACCCGTTTACCCGAACCATATACCCGAATCATATACCCGAAAATTTGTAATTTATAATTTTATTTTCTCTTAACTAATGGCTATTAATGCTTCATTTTAGTAAGTTTATTATGTGAAAAATTATTTTTTCTTTTGAAATATGTATTTATAAATATAAAAAATAGAGTCATAGAAAAGTACACGACACATACCCGACGGTTATTGGCCAATACCCGTAAGTATGCCCAATACCCGATACTAACGGGTATGCCCGTTACCCGCGGGTATACCTGATACCCGACGGGTAATTACCCGACGGGTAATGGGCCGGGTATGGGACACAATTTTACAACCGGGTATGGGTTTGGGATTACCGATACCCGGCCCGAACCCGACCCATTGTCATCCCTATCCAGATTGCACGTGTCCTCAAATAATTAACAAAGTTTAAAAGCCTTAACGAGAAATTAAATAAATTTTTATAGATTTAGATCCATGGAGTTTCCGCATGCTAAGAGAATGATGATAGAGGAGTAGGTAAGAATATTATGAGGTTTTAGGGTATAGGTAGGGATATTGTTTATTTAATTATTATTTAAGTATATCTTAATAAGTCATGAATTTTTGACAAGTAAGGCATCAAAACGAAATAATAACTAATCATAGAAAACACGTAATACATAGCATGTAACACATAGCATCTAGCACATATCACATAATCATGAAGCATGACATAAGTGGGTATCCTAAAGTTATAGTCTAGGTCAAGGGTGTCTAATAACCTAGTTCCCTATAACCAAGGCTCTGATACCAATCTGTCACACCCCAACCGACGACGGAATCATCGGGGCGGGACATGTAGACTGTTCATGAGCACAAGGTTGACTAAATTGAAATATATTAATCATCCAAATTCATTTTAAGTATTCAAGACAAAACAAATCAAACCAAGTACATAAAATGAAATACATAATCCTTTATTAAATGTTATCTAGGTCCAAAACTTATGTGTAGCAAGTCTTGATCAAAATCACACATTAGTACCTGAAACATGAATAAAATAAAGTCAACTAAAAAGTTGGTGAGCATACACATGTTTGTATAAATATAGCATATAGATTATAAATAAACAAATCCTTACATAACATGATAAAATAAGGCATTTATGGAGAGCAGCTATTGTGTAACCAAGTACAATCAAACCTTCGTAACTAGCATGCAAAATTGTGTTGTCGGTAACAATCATCCCAATCTGGGTGGGTTTGTCAGACTCAATAGATCTATCATTGTTTACCGTCGGCTTGAATAGTTAATGATTGCACATAAATTGCACACAAAAGTTAGCACACCAAACACTTAGGCATAAAGCTCAAATTTGCACACATGAATGTAAAGAGGATTTGTACTTGTGTAGTTTGTGTAAATGTAAGCAATAGTTTGTATATTGTTCATGTTCCACCCCAAAAAGTGTAAAAGAGTAAAGGGGCTATGTAATACTCACTTGATTCAATAGGCGTAGTTAACACGAGAGACTAGATAGTAAGATGATCCTTGTAATGCACAACGTTAACCTATTGTGGAATGTATATTGAATTAATAGTGTGAACAATAGTCTATGTCTAAGTCTAGGGTTGAATTGGATGTGTGTATAAAGCTTGTGGTTTGTACTTGAAAGGTATTGTATAAAATGAAAGATTTGAAATTGATATTTTTAGAATATTTTGATCAAGGTTTGAGTTTGAATAACTAAATAAATAAATTACATAATTATTATTTATTCACTTAGTTATAAAAATAATGTAGGTATTAGGGGTAATTAAGTATAACCTAAATAAATAATTTTTGTTCAAATGTAAATTAAATAAATAATTGTTACCTTATTTATTTATTTATAAAATATGTAACTTAGTTATTTAGTTATAAAAATGTATCGGATGTTTTATATTAAATATAAATTTCTTTACTTTATTTTCATAAAGATGTGTAAATAAGTTGTATAAATAATATTTAAGTGTAGGGTTTAACAATAAGTATAAATTTAATTTTATAAATTTTAAATAACTAACTTCTATTTATTTTAGGATTAAGAATTTGATCTTTTTACATAAAGTTAATATAAATCTTTATAAAATCAATTATTTTTATTTAAAAATTAATCTAAAATACTAATTGTTTTTAAAATATAAAAATAATTATTCTGCCAAGATTTTTCTCACACACACGACCGTGCCTGGGACAAGGCACGATCGTGCTAGAACCACGGGCGCGACCGTGCTAGTCAGGGCGCGACCGTGTTGATCAAACAGAAGACATAACTAAGCCGTTCACTAGGCACGACCGTGTATGGGCCAGGCACGACCGTGTCTAGGGTTCTGAGGCACGACCAAGTCTAGCCAAGAGGCATGACTGAGTCTGAGTGTGTGAGGCACGACCGCGCTGGTATTGGCACGACCGTGTCTCATGAAGCACGACCGCGTTAGAAGACTAGCGCGACCGTGTCTGTTCCAAAACAGAAACGAATTGCTTAAATCTTATATTGTTAAGGTTGGAAATCATAGGGCTTTCATCCATTAGGTGATTACTAGTCTGTTGGTATATGTCAATTATATTTAAAACACGTACAAAGTAGGATTCGATTAAACCATTTTGGAATGAACCCTAGATTCGGGTTCGCGTTAAATCAGCTATTGTAAGCCCAAATTAAGTTAGGGCTTTTGATCTATAGACTAAAACGAAGGTGTAGGAGGTTTCAATTACCCGGAAGGATGATGAATCGATGGCGTACGGTAGAGGTGAGTTCTGGCGACGACGGGTTTGATCTCCAACGTCTTCTGCTGCAATTCCGATGAGATTGGGGTGCGTAAAACTTCAGAGAGGGTTAGTTACGGTGCGTAGTTGCTTGTTTTGAGAGAATTTGGATCGTAATGGTGGAATTTGTGGTCTTGCGAAATTGAATTGACGGTTTTGAGGCTAATCGAATTTCACCGAGTTATTGGTTGTAATTGAGGTGTTTATTCGATAAATTGTTTTCGTTAATGGTAATGTTACGTATATCGGTTACGAATTCAAACGATTATGCGTTTAAAACTGCATTTACGTTTCAACTGACGCGAGGCGCGACCGTGCCTATACGAGGCGCGACCGTGCCTAGGCACCGGGCGCGACCGTTCCATAGCAAGGCGCGCGACCGTGCCAGAACGAGGCGCGACCGTGCCTATTAGGGTTTCTTGTTAATTAATAAAAATCAGTTCTTGCAAATTTTAGTTTTGATAGATTTGTATAAATATGACTTATGTAGAATTTAATAGGATGTGCTCGTGTAAAATTTGTGGATTTGCATTGAAACATAGTATTTAATTGATGGTACGAATAGAACAAATCAGTGTACTAGAATTGGGTTTGAAATGTCTCACATTGAATTGAAATACAGATAATGAAAATCATAAATGTTACATGGAGAGTCTTACGAAACAAAGTAAACCGACAAGATAATCACTATAAACGTTCGTATATTATAAACACTTGAAGGTTACAGAGAGAAGTTCTGAGATTACAAAGTTCTGCGTATTTGCTAATCTGAATGCCTATGATTGCGTACTTATCTACTGTCAACCATTCCTATTTATAGATGACCTGATGCCTGCGCACTTAGCAAGTGCACAGGGCAATTTTCTCATGCGTACTTAGCAAGTATGCATAGGTATTCTTGCGTACTTGCTAAGTACGCAGGAACTACTTCCTGCGCACATACAAGTGCACAAAACACTTAGAGAAATCTGCAACAGTCAATATGTGAAAGTAAATACAACTCGATAACTAATACATATAGACACTTACAAACAAAGACAAATACATACATGAAAGTACTAAACTAAATCTCTATCTATCTAGAATCTATCCAGAATGTTTGTCATAGGAAAGTGCTTCAACACTTCTTTATCCCATCAGCAGGTTTGGGACTTGTCCCTTCAGGCTTCTTCAATTTGGGACAATAGATTTTGATGTGGCTAGCCTCACTAAATTCAAAACAAGTGATTTGCTTTTTCTTGAAACAATCCTCTGTTTTGTGACCGGACATCTTGCAGAAGTTGCAGAAAAGTCCAGCACGACATTGTCATAAGTGCCTCTTTCTGCACTTGGGACATTCCGGAATGGAAGAGTTGTTGTTTCGGGGAGTAAAATTGGATTTCTTTGATCCACTAAGGCCTTGCCCAGATTCCTTCTTCTTCTTTCCTTCCTTTGGGTTTTTAATCAAACTGCTAGTTAGTGATGCTCCTAGATCCATAGCATCATCAAGATTTTCACAATTTGAGACTTTGACCATGTCGCGAATTTCTCCGATAAAACCCCAAATGTAACGTTTTATCAGATTTGCTTCAGGGGTAGCAAGATATGGAACTATTCGAGCATACTCGAGGAGTTTAGTCGAATATTCTTGATGATTTGTTCCAATCATCTTTAGGCTTAAAAAATTTCCTTCGATCTGTTCCCTTTCATTCTGGGGAACATATTTCTTCTCTACTCTTGTCTTGAAAGCACTCCACCCCATTGCATAGGCTGCATCTCTTCCCTTGGCGTCAACAATGTTGTTCCACCATTCTAGAGCTTGATCTTTAAATAGATTAGAAGCATATAGAACCTTGTCTTCCTCAGCACACTTGCTTATAGCAAACACAGATGCAGTCTTTTCGATCCACCTTAACGTGGCTATCCCTCCTTCTCTTCCAGAAAAGTTATAAGGTTTACAATCCTGGAACAACTTATATGTACAACCAATTATCTTTCTCTTCTTTTCCAGATGTACAACCAACCCATACTCTCATCTTCAGAAGAGTTACGGTAATATTCTTCTTTCCCAATCTTATTGGTTTTATGAGTAGTAGAGCCATCGGGTTTAAGAGTAATAGGCTTGGATTGAGTGATAGTACGAGTACGTTGAGACAAAGGTTGAGAATGAACAGATTTTAGAATTGATGATTGGGCATATAGTTTATCGACTTGCCTCTTTTCCATCTCGGTAAAGATCATTGGAAGAGAATCTTTGATTCCTTCCATGATCATTTTCTGGAGATTCATACGAGAATTAGGATTTTCAACAGCGTTTTCAATTGCTACTTGTTTCCTTTTTCCTCTCGTGTTTTGAGAAGATCCGGTATTTTTTGACATTCTATAAAATAAATAGGATTAGAATAAAAACAAAACCTTTTTATTGATAAGAATACATTACAATACATATAGAAATCATTGTTCCTAAAAATTTCTAAAATTCTTTTCTTCAAGAGCTTGCATTAGCAAAACGTTTCGAGCTTCAACTTCAGCTTTCTCTCGTTCCAATTCTGCTCAACAACTTTTGTTCCCTTTACTTCCCGATGTATTCTCATTTATATGAGGAGTAGGGATGGGAATCGTTTCATAGTACAGAACGTAAGGTATATTAGAGTCAGCACGTTCTTCTTTTTCAGGATTATTCTCATAAGGCATATCGACATATCCCTCATGAAAATTTTGTGAATATATATGAGTGATATTATAGCTTCCTGCGGTAGGAGCAGAATGAAAACTTATAAATGGATTATAGGGAACACTAGGGTTTCCTATTTCTCCGAGCCTTCTGAAAGTTGAACTTTCAGTTTCCTCATTATTTTCTATAGTTGTTTCATTTGTTTTTCATTCATGATGATTAGCTGAAGCAAATTTACGAATAAAGCTAGGACCCTTGCCTTTTCCGACCATTCTGTAAAATAAACAAATCGATATTTTATTATTATAGAAATGTATTACAAAATACAACAAAAACAATTCTAATCTTTTGTAAGTTCTTTTCCAAGAGTCATCAAGTCTTCTCCATATTCGTATACTTGTTGTCTATAAAATTTGGTTCTTGCTTTTTCCATTATCTTCTTTCTTGTTACTTCATCCGTTTGGCGCAGCGAACGATCTAAACATTCAATAGGAGAAGATGGCATACTTTCCGCATAACCATATTTAGGTGGGGGCTTACGGAGTCGCACCATAATATCATTATAAGCATTTTGGTATTCTGGAGGAGCTTGCAAATACTCTTTGAAAGGGCCATCATATGGAGGTTCAAGAAACATATAAGGATCGTACAAGACTGAGGATCCAGCGTTGTAAGATTGATAGTCAGAATTATTTGAAACATGATTATTAAAAGGATAATCTTTAGGATTTTCAGAAGAAGGTTTATATTGATGTTCCTCAGATGGATCCTCTTCTGTTGAAATATTCTGCTGAATATAACTTGATTCAGCCTCGTTGTTTCCTTGCAGCTGTTAGACATTCGTATTCCAGTTTCTGAAGTTAGAACCATCCTCCATCCATTGACTAGAAGAGTTATAATATTGAGGGTGGTATTCGAGAGAGTTGTTATTAAGGACAATGGCAAGCGGATCGTTGTTATAGTAGGGCAAAGAGATAGGGTTCATTTGAGATCCTAAGGGATGATACTCAGGTGACTCTTGTTTAATTGAATGATTGGGGTCATAATAAACACGTACAGAATTATCTCCAGACATCTGTAGTCTTAAAATATTAGTACTTATCTTATTTTGATCAAGACTTAGATACTAAGACCAGTATACTTATCTTAACTAAAGTTCTACAAGGATGGTTATCTTTCCAGAGTAGTACCTCCAACAGAGATATTCACAGGTAAGAGCAACGGGTCTAGGAGAGATTTATACATCGCTCTTTCCTTAGACAGAACATTCCGTTTGTCAGATAACTATATACCGGTCAGAAGGTTCCCTTGTTTTTCCTTATCTTAAAAAACATTAATGGTTGAAGCCTAGATACTATATCCAAGTATCTAAGTCGCTAAAACCTGTGGCTCTGATACCAATCTGTCACACCCCGCCTCAGGCACCCTGGACGTGTGCGAGCTCGATTGGTACCAGCTTTGATTTCAGAGTTTTTATAAATACAGCAGAAGTATTTTTCAAAAGAATCGTTTCATCATTTGTTCCAACCTCAAGGGTTGTATTTGTAAATATCAAGACTTAGTTGAAAAACAAAAAGTCTTGTATTTATTTTATAAACATAGGGATTTAAATACCATTTTCATTTTGATTACAAAACAAAGTTTGAAATCAAATACATCAACAACCACCGGAAATAGTACTATCCAGGGTTGATCAATCCCCCGGTCCTATCTCCTTTTTTTTCTTTAGGATTTTCTTTATACAAGGCCTGAGAATCCTATGTATAAGTTATCATTTTCACTTTTCTTGGGTCAGATCTTATGTCTGCCTGAATCCCCATTTTCATCATATTTTATTCGTTACCTGAAAACATTTTGAAAATAAAACGTCAGCGCGTACGCCGGTGAATACGATTATCTTGATAGTAAAATCATTTGGCACAAACAAGCATTAGTTCTTAATCACAACTTTATATTCAATCCACACATTCAGCAGGCCCGTCTTGTTCAATCAGCTTCGGGGGATCGTCTAGGGATGCTCTGGGATGAGATTGTGAGGAGAGGAATGAGTTTGGGATGAGAAAACAACTGAATTCGATCGGCTATTTATAGGGCAAATACGGGTGGTGACGGTCCATCACTAGATTAGGGTTCGCGAGTAATCAGACACGTGTCATCCTCTAGTCAGTTTGCGGGGTGACGGACCATTACAGGGCGTGACGGTTCGTTACGGAGTGATACGTGGCGCACCCAGGTGAATTCGGGGCTGTGACGGACCATTACCAGTCGTGACGGTCCGTTATAGGGTTTCCACGCATCAGAAATCGTTCATTAGTCACCGGACACGTGGCGCGTCATAAGTGTTCGAGTGCCTAGCCCGTAACGGACTGTTATCGTCCGTGACGGTCAGTTACCGTTTGATTTTGATGTTTTCTACTTTTCGGTCCTTGTACTTTCACACATTTATACTTATAGTCCTTGCGGTTTGTACCTTGCTTAAATCTTGGACATTTTTAGGGCAGGTGTTACAGTAGGCTACAATCCTTTCAAGGATTTCAAAAGGACCCACGTACCTAGGTGCCAATTTCCCCTTCTTCCCAAAACGGACCACGCCCTTCCAAGGGGAAACTTTGAGCAGCACTTTATCATCGAATTGGAATTCGAGGGACTTCCTTCGATTGGCGGCATAGCTCTTTTAGCGGGTATGAGTAGCCTTAAGTATTTCTTGAATCTTAAAGATCTTATCGAAAGTCTCTTTAATAAGTGCGGGACCGGTTATTTGAGAGTCACCGATCTCGGTCCAACATATCGGGGAGCGGCATTTCCTACCATATAATGCTTCAAAAGGAGCACATTTAATGCTCGCATGGTAGTTGTTAATGTAAGAGAATTCCACGAGAGGCAAATGGTTATCCCAACTTCCACCAAAATCAATCACACAAGTGCGAAACATATCCTCGAGGTTTTGGATAGTCCTTTCGCTTTGGCCATCAGTTTGAGAATGATAGGTCGTACTAAGGTCCAAACGAGTCCCTAAGGATTTTTGTTGATATAATGGACAAAGGCACACCGTGATGAGTCACGATTTCATTGATATAGAGATTTGGCAGCTTTTCCATCTTGTAATCTTCACGAATAGGGATAAAATGGGCGGATTTGGTCTAACGATCAACTATGACCCAAATCGAATCGTGCCCATGAGGAGTTCTTGGGAGCTTAGTGATAAAATTCATAGAAATTTGCTCCCATTTCCAAAGAGGAATCTCGGGTTGTTGGAGAAGACCTGAAGGTTTTTAATGCTCAGCTTTAACCTTTAGGCACGTAAGGCACTTACTCACAAATAGAGCTATATCCTTCTTAATCCCCGACCACCAATAAAATTCCTTGAGGTCGTGATACATCTTATCGGCACTGGGTTGAATAGAATATCGGGATTTGTGTGCCTCGTCAAGGATAAGAATGCGAAGGGGTTGCGAGTCAGGAATCCACATTCGTCCCATGAAATAAAGAATTTCGTCGGACTTGGACTCTAAATGTTTTTCGGCACCACAATCCAATTGTTTCTTCAACTCATCCTTGGCAAGAACCTCTTTTTGAGCTTGATGGATCATAGCTTTGAGGCTAGTTTGTACGATCATTCCCTTGGCCCGAATGTGAGAGGGTTTGATCCGATCTTTCCGGATAAGAGCGTCGGCAACCACATTGGCTTTCCCCGTGTGATAGCGAATTTCACAATCGTAATCACTCAAAAGTTCAACCCAACGCCTTTGCCTCATGTTTAGATCCTTGTGGTCAAGGATATGTTGAAGGCTTTTGTGATCGGTGAAGATGACACATTTTGTACCATAAAGGTAGTGTCTCCAAATTTTTAAAACAAAAACCACTGCACCCAACTCGAGGTCATGTGTAGTGTAGTTCCTTTCATGAACCTTGAGTTGTCTTGACGCCTAGGCGATGAATTTGACTCGTTTCATCAACACGCAACGAAGACCTTGATTGGAGGCGTCACAATAAACCACGAAGTCATCGTTGCCATCGGGAAGACTTAGAATAGGGGAGTTGCACAATTTCTGCTTAAGGAGTTGGAAGGCATTTTCTTGTTTCTGCTCCCAAACGAAAGGTTTCTCCTTTTGGGTTAGGGTTGTGAGTGGAAAGGCAACCTTTGAAAATTTCAAGATGAACCTTTGATACTAGCCGGCTAAACCCAAAAAGGAACGGATTTCCGGGGAGTCTTTGGCGTACTCCAATTTTTGATAGCTTCGATTTTGGATGGGTTAACATGTATACCCTTCTCATTGATAACATGACATAAGAAGTGAACTTCTTTTAACCAAAACTCGCATTTGGAAAACTTAGTATAAAAATTTTCTTTCTTTAAAGACTCCATGATTAGCCTTAGATGGGTCTCATGATCTTTGGCGGTTCGAGAGTAGATCAATATGTCATCAATGAAGACAATGACAAATTGATCCAAGTAGGGTCTACAAACCCGGTTCATAAGATCCATGAACACTTCGGGTGCATTGGTTAACCCGAATGGCATAACCACGAACTCATAGTGTCCATATCGAGTTCTAACGGCAGTCTTTTGGGATGTCATCTTCATGGACTCGCAATTGGTGATAACTGGATCGAAGATCAATCTTTCAGAAGAAATTTGCTCCTTGCAATTGATCAAATAAGTCGTCGATCCTTGGGAGAGGGTATCGGTTCTTGGTAGTCAGCTTGTTGAGCTCACGGTAATCGATGCATATTCTAAGGGTTCCATCTTTCTTCTTGACAAAAAGGACTGGGTGACCCTACAGTTGGTTCTCATAACTGGTTATACTCTTTAAAAACATCTAACTTTCATTTCAGTAAACAGCGGAAGTCTTTCTCAAAATAGTATTATCTTTAAACTCGTTAATTTTCATAACATTACATGACGAATGCATGCGTACCAACCCCAGTAGCCTGCTTCTAAGCCAAGATACCTCGTCTAGCAGACTCACCTGCAAAACTATCTAATGTACATACAAAGTCAGCTACGCTGAGTGAGTTCTAATAGTTCAATTTAACAAAAGCCAACTCGTCTCATTTAATATTTATTTCCACTCAAGACCTCTGGTCTTTATAAAATCGTTTTATAAATTGTCCTCATATAGATAACCCTGTTACCTTACAATATCCTGGAGGATTCACCACCCTAGACTAAACCCACCACTTTAACTCAGTAAGTCTCTCTGACATAGAACGAACTTACTATTCTGATAACTCACAATTTACCATATATATTAACCATACACTGGTTAACTCATCCAACCTCTAGACACCGACTTACCAGTCCTAACCAGGACTCTCATAAACCAACTAACTCAATAGTTGTACACAATGTACTCAGCCCGACACAACGGTCAATCTAACTCGACACGCCAAATTGATTCCATCTATTTATCACATCAATACCATCTCATACACAATTAATATAATCCATCACTTGCATGAAATTTAACACATATATAAGCACACAAATACATACCTCGTCACTGCACCCCCGTCAGGGTTATCCACGTCGGGATACTCATCCTAAGCTCAGCTCCACCCTTGTTACAGGGCCTCACCGCTAAACATAACGACACACTCGTCATCTATGATGACTACCCAGCCACCACACGATGAATATATCATCTACCATACGGTGACTGACACATCACACGTACAATGATGACCCCGAAGGACTCCATCCTCCACATCACTATTAGCCGTATACACGGACAACAATGCAAGTACATAAAGCAACACATATATACACATGACACTACCTGGACATGTACTATGACTCACCACCATATACGGATCACTTACGTGTGTAATCCAATGCTTACTTAGATGTATTCTCATAACGTATAGATACCTTACCCAACTCTTTCTGAATAGGAAGTAATACGACACACAAACACCATACTGACTTCTAGCCCATACATACTATGGACATCACATAGACTCATGCAAACACGATACCCGTCGTGTCACGAGGACATCGACACAATACACACAACATCAAGCACATGACGATTAACAACATACTAGCAACTACTTGACTCGTTAATGAACCACATACGGATTCCCCTACTAACTCTCCTTATATAACCGTCGCAGGTTTAACTAAATTCCTGACTCATCCCGACTATCTCATAATATGACACATACAGATCATCACAACTCTTGTTCACCCATCCTAAGGATCCCATAACGACCCTTAGCTCATTATTACATAATGATATTCTAAAACGCTTCAAGTTTAAATCTTAACTTGTAATACATTCGTTTAATAAAACATACAAGTATGTACGATAGCCCCAAAACAGTAAAACATTTAAAAGAAGGGATTAGAAACTCACCGGTATGTTGAGTCTCAGTCCTCGCTCCGTAACTCGTCCGTCCACACTTGGAACCCAAACCTGTCATACGCGTTATCCCTGATCAGAATACGTTCAATCTGTAGATCAAATAACGTATACATAATATAAAATCCCGACATATGTCCTGTATTTCAAACCGGGTTCCTTGCATGCACGCGTATGTGCCATGTAAACCCTAACCTCCTCCTGCAACCCTTAGCCGTCATCGTCTCGCAATACTAACTCGCCTTGATCCGTATAGGACTTGCACGCCCTAACTTGAACGCCCATGCATGCACATAAGTTCCATGCAACAAAACCTAATCTCCCAAAACGTTGCCATGCAATCCTAGCTCCATGGTGACTCCCATACCCGATCCGGGTTCCCCTCGTCGTACACCTCCATACATGCCACCATTGTCTTCTCCGTCGAGCCGCCACAGTGCTCCGCTACCACGGCCAATGCGGCTGCCATCTTCCCTTGCCGTGTCTCCCCGCTCGTTATCCTAGCCTTCTTCATAGCGAGCAAGGCCTGAACCTGGTAGAACCTTAGCCGTGCCTCGACGTCGCACCATCGCCATCTCCGAGTCACTCCTCCTAACCCGTCACCCTCTCTCTTCTCTATCGTCGGCCACTAGCCCCAAGTACCCGTCCCTGCTCCTTGCCAGACCTCTCGTCACTTGCCACTATAGCCGGCTTCTTCCAGATTTCGTCTCCAACAGTCGGTCGTTGCCATGACCGTCACCCCATTGATTCCGGCTAACCTGCTATCGGGTCACCACCACTCTGCCATTGCCGGCCACCCCTCACTCATAAACCAAACCCTAATCTAAACCATCCAAGAACACTTACAGGAAAGAGAGAGATCACGGACGAGAGTTACCTTAGTGAGTTGTGGAAACCCTTGATCAAAAATTGTCGCCTCTCCTCCTTGCTCTCTTCTGCCGTCGCGCAACACCTTTAGGCCGAATGGCCTAGGGTTTCTCCAAATATTTGTTTTTAAATGCTACAAGTTTACATCCGGGTCCCTGCGTTCCCCTTTCATAGGTTTTGATCCCAAACAGTGTTTTAAACGGTTAACCGGTTCACTTACAGGAGTTAAATGCACCTTTAGTGGCAATCCACGCCCGTTGCTACACTTTAATAAATATTCGGGTCGCCTGTTACCCGTTTGATTAGCTTTACGGATTTTCGGGATGTTACACCGAGGCTCCCTAGGGTGAGAAGCTCGATCTAATGAAACCATTGTCTAGCAGCTCTTGCAATTGGCTAGACAATTCTTGCAATTCGGATGGTGAGATACGGTAAGGAGATTTTTCAATAGGGTTCGCCCCTAGGATGAGATCAATTCGGAATTCAACTTGTCGAACAGGTGGCTAGACAATTCTTGCAATTCAAAACCTGTAGCTCTGATACCAACCCTGTCACACCCCGCCCCGGGCACCCCCTGAAAGTGTGCGACAAATGATTGGTACCTGCTTTGATTTTAGAGTTTTTATAAAACACAGAAGAAGTCTTTTTCACAAGGATCGTTTCATCTTTTGTTCAACCTCAAGGGTTGTAATTGTAAATATCAAAACTCAGTTGGAAAACAAAAGTCTTGCATTTACTTTCATAAACATAGGGATTTAAATACCCTTTTTCATTTGATTACAGAACAGAGTTTGAAACCAAATACATCTCTTATCTCTCATGGACAAGTTCAAGCCACGGGAAATAGTACTATCCGACACGTATCAGTTCCTCGATCCTATCTACTCTTTTCTTTTTAAGGATTATCTATGCATGAGGCCTAAGAATCCAACATGCATTTTATCCTTTCACAGTCCCTCTGGTCAGATCTCATGTCTGCCATTCACTTTTTCTAGGTTAGATCTTATGTCTGCCCATATCCCTTTTCTTTCACATTTTATTCATTACCTGAAAACATTTTGAAAATAAAACGTCAGCACGAACACCGGTGAATACAATTATCTTGATGATAAAATCATTTGGCATAAACAAGTATTAATTTCATAATCACAACTTTTTCTTCAATCCACACATTTAGCAGGCCCATCCTGTTCAATCACACCACAGTATACACTGGCGTCATGTCTTATAACAAGGGACATGTTTGCCTCTGAAGTTGTTACAAAACAAGCACCAGCCACAATCCGGGAATTTCACCCGAGATCCGTGTATCCCTTGCAAGTTTTACGTATACCTATGGCCTGGATGCTTTCACGTAGAAGAACGTTGAGCATTATTCCCTTAACCTTGATTTGGCCATTTTCGTAAACGTAAATGTTTGACACAAGTTTTGAAAGAGATAAAGTATTCACCTTGTTTATAGAAATGAGCCTCTAAGTTGAAAGCTTATAGACTAGCTTCTTAACTTGATTTCTCTAGCGTATTAGCACTTCTACCATCGTTTCTTCTTAAACCGGGCACTAAAAAAGAACAGGAGTTGGACCGGGATCGTCGAGAGTGGGCTAGGTATCACCTGGAACGAATTTTAGAAGCTTGGAATTGTGTTTGGGATGAAGAAATCGAATGAAATCATTCAATTATTTATAGGCTGAGTTTTAGGTCCATGTCGAACCGTTATCAAAGGGATGTCGGTCCAACATCAGTCTATGCATGTGTCAGCCCTAAATGTTAACACCAGATTGAACCGCACATCTTTTGGGTGTATATCGGACCGATATGTGGACCATGTCGGTCCGACATCACGACACGCGTCAGATTCTAGGGCTGAGTCATAGGACACGTGTCAACACCACAAATTGCGGCCGAGGGGAGGTTGTCGGACCGTTATGAACTGATGTCGGTCTGATAACCGACTCAACGTTCATTTGCGGACCACTATAAGAATAGAAGTCGATCCGATTTCTAACTATGTTTCATTTCGGTCCAATTTTTTACTATGTTTCGTTTCAGTCCTATATCCAAACCTTATTTGTTTTGGACCGATATGAACTAGATGTATGTCCGATATCTACTAAATTTCCAAAATTTTCATTTTCAACCTTAGACTTTGGTACTTTAGATACGCAAGTCCTTATAGGTTATAACCGTGGCATTTCATGGACATTTTTGTAGGAGGTGTTACATCCTCCCCACCTTGTTTCAATCTCGTCCTCGAGATTATTCGAACAAGTGAGGATATTTCTTTTTCATTTCTAACTCCACTTCCCACGTGTACTCAGGGCCACGTCTGGAGTTCCATTTCACTTTCACAATCATCAATTTCTTTCTTTTTAATTTATTTTCCTGCCTGTCCTCGATTTGCAAAGGTTGTTCCACAAATTTCAATTTATCATTTACCTCTACATCTTGTAGGGGCATTACCAGAGATTCATCTGCCAAACATTTGAGCAGATTTGATACATGGAATACATCGTGTAATCCATTCATTTCTTCTGGTAATTCGAGTTGATAGGCCACATGCCCAACTATTTTTAAGATTTTGAATGGTCCTACAAATCTAGGACTTAATTTTCCTTTCTTTCCAAATCTTACAACGCCTTTCTATGGTGAAACTTTCAATAGAACGTTGTCACCGGCGTTGAATTCTAACGACTTTCATCTTTTATTAGCATAACTCTTTTGACGATCACGAGCCGCTTTCAATATATCTTTTATTTGAATCACTTTTTCAGTTGTTTCTAGGACTATATCATGACCAGATAACTGATTTTCTCCTATTTCTAACTAATAGATTGGAGTCTGACATTTACGACCATATAAGGATTCAAAAGGAGAGGCTTGTATACTTGTATGATAACTATTGTTCTAGGAGAATTCCATTAGAGGAAGTGGTTATCCCAACTTCCTCCAAGATCAATGACACAAGCCCTTAACATATCTTCCAGAGTGTGAATAGTTCTTTCACTATGTCCGTCCGTTTGAGGATGATAGACAGTACTAATATTCAATTTCGTACCCAGGGCTTTTTGAAAACTTTTCCAAAATCGAGAAGTAAATCTAATATTACTATCTGACACAATAGATAGTGGCACACAGTGTAATGACACGATTTTATTAACTTACATTTGTGCCAGCGTATCCATGTTGAACGTTTCTTTCATGGGAAGAAAATGAGCAGATTTAGTAAGTCTGTCAATGATAAACCAGATAGTCTTATTTCCTCGACTGGTTCGGGGAATTTTAGAAATGAAATCCATGGTTATCATCTCTCATTTCCAGACAGGAATTTCAATTTGCTGTAACAAGCCAGACAACTTTTGATGTTCAGCTTTAACTTGAGAACAGGTTAAGCATTTTGCAACATAGATAGCGATACGTTTCTTCATTCCTATCCACCAATAATTGGCTTTTAGGTTTTTGTACATTTTATCGCTTCCAAGATTCATCGTATATTTAGATTTATGAGCTTTTTTGAGAAGTTCATCACGTAAGTTTCCATAAATAGGAACCCAGATTCTCTTATTTATTCTAAGAATGTTATCATTGCTTTTGACCAATTGTTCGATCATACCTCCCAAACCTTCTTTCTCTAGGTTGGGTTCTTGTAAGGCAAACTTTTGAAATTCCTTAATATGAGAAAAAAGATTGATTTGAAGATCGAGTCTTAAAGCACGAATTCGTTTAGGTTTCTCATGTTCTTTTCTGCTTAAGGCGTCAGCTACAACACTACCTTTGCCTTCATGATAACAGATTTCACAATCGTAATCATTAAGGACTTCCATCCATCGTCTTTGTCTCATATTCAGTTCTTTCTGACTGAATGTATATTTTAGGCTCTTATGATCAGTGAATATGATAAATTTGACTCCATATAGATAGTGCCTCCATAATTTCAGTGCGAAGATTATGGCGCCCAATTCTAAATCATGAGTCGTATAATTCTCTTTTCATGAGTTTTCAATTGTCTGGAAGCATAAGCAATAACTTTGCTCTATTGCATTAACACACAACCAAAACCGGTGTGTGAAGCATCACAGTTTACTGAAAAGCCTTCGTTTCCATCTGGCAAAGCCAGTATGGGTGTTTGTGTCAATTTCTGTTTTAGAGTTTCGAAAGCTTCGGATTGTTTAGGTCCCCATTCATACTTAACTGATTTGCAAGTCAAAGAAGTTAATGGAACAACAATTCGAGAGAAATCTTGGATAAATCTCCGATAATAACCAGCTAAACCGGGAAAACTTCGGATTTTAGTTGGTGATTTCGGGATTTCCCATTTGGATATTGCTTTAATTTTGACAGGATTGACTTGGATGCCATCCGCGTTAATGACATTGTAGAAATAAAATTGATGGCTACAAAATTCTCTAAGTACAACTGCTGTGGACCTCAAAGTTTGCTGCAGATTAACAATCTGCTGCAGATAAGCTTATCTGCTGCGGATAGCCTTATCTGCTGAAGACCGAAGTTGCTGCTGATAGGCAAATCATCAGCAGCTGTGGACAGTTGTGTCTTATTACTGTTGATCAAAAACATTGCTGCTTATAGCCATTCCCTCTGAAGATCAAACGTTGCAGCTGACTGGCTTCGATAAAGCAACCATTACCACTGACAACTTTCTGCTGCAACACTGACACACTCCACGCGGAAAGAATGTTACTGGTGCAAGACAATAAAACACAACGACGCTCTTCTTCCAAGGACTCAAGAAATGATGCCTAAGAGACGTTTGAGTAAAGATAACTTTTGTAGTATTTATTGCCATTACATGTAGAATAGCTTCAATACAAGATCAACGGCTTGTGTTAGATATGATCCTTAGAATCAAGGGTCTGTCTTGATTCTAAGTTAATATATAAGTAGTACTTAGAGTCATTGTATAAGTGTGCTTTTTCTTAAGAGTTTTCTCAGTAATCTTGTAATCTTTGAAGCTTAATACAAATTGCATTATCAGTATTCTTCTTGTTTACTTGTTTACATTGCTTAGTTGTGATTGTTTCCACCAATCTCAACTAGAATAGAACCATCTTGTATTCACCACGATCCAATAGACATGTCCAAGGAATTGAAATTCTGTTAATCAGAATTCGCATTTTGAGAATTTAGCATACAACTTCTCATTTTTCAGGAGTTTAAGCAAAGTCCTTAGATGAGTTGCATGCTCTTCCTTACTTTTGTAGTAAATCAGGATATCGTCAATGAATACGATAACAAATTTATCCAAGTAAGGTTTGCAAACTCGATTCATCATGTCCATGAAAGCTGCTGGTGCATTAGTAAGTCCAAACAGCATTACTGTGAACTCATAATGATCATATCGAGTTCTGAAAGCTGTTTTGGGAATATCTTCTTCATGTACTTTCAATTGATGATATCCAAAACGAAGATCGATTTTTGAAAAACATTGAGCTCACTGTAGTTGATCAAAGAGATCATCATTTCTGGGAAGCGGATAACGGTTCTTTATAGTAACTTTATTTAGCAGACGATAGTCAATGCACATACGCATTGAACCGTCTTTTTTTCTTAACGAATAGGACCGGAGCTCCCCAAGGTGATGAGCTTGGTCTAATGAATCCCTTCTCTAGCAATTCATCTACCTGCTTCTTCAATTCTGACATCTCATTTGGAGCTAATCTTTATGGGGCTTTAGTAATAGGTGCCGTACCGGGTATAAGATTAATTCGGAACTCCACTTCTCTTTCAGGTGGAATTCCAGGCAGTCCGTCAGGGAAAACATTGGGAAATTCAGCCATAATCGGCACAACTTCAATTTTCTTTTTGGTGTCGGTAGTTACAGATACGAGGTATGCTAAGCATCCCTTTCGTAGGTATTTTGTGGCTTTTAACATGGAAACTATTCCAACAGAGTTGGATAATTTATCACCATTTATAGTAAGAATATCGTCTTTTGGTGAACGAAGTTCGATAGCTTTCTTATCACACAGGATACGGGCTTGGTTAGAGGCAAACCAATCTATTCCTAAAACAATGTCAAATCCTGCCAAAGTCATAGGCAACAGTTGTACATGAATAACTTAAGGGAATCGAGCATGTGTAGAGTTTTATAAACTTTAGCAACGGAAGCAAAAAACATATGTTCTTTAAAACATAAAAGATTCCCACCATGGATCCAATTGCAAAATGATGAAACCAAAATAAAAAACAACCATAGTGGGTTTAGGATTACAACCTTTGTAGAGAAGTGGTTTCTTAAACACTCGAGGATGGTGGATGAAGAGATCAAAGTAGAAGCTCCTCCCAAAGTATCCACACCAAGCAATGAAGCTCCAAGGATGGTGCTAGCTAACTAAACCTGCAAATCTTGTCAAGATGTATGTTAGAAAACCTAAGAACTACTTCTTAATTCACTCAATAATATAGTGCTCACAAACTCTCTACTTGCGTTTGTGCCTTTTCTTTTGTTCGAACAGCAACCACAAGAGAACTCTTGGCAGAAGCATACCTCAAATAAAAAAGAAATCAAAGGCATTTATAAACAACCCATGCAATTATGAGGGTCGTCCATGCTAGGCCATGTAAGCCACGATATTATATTAGATTAGTACAAGCACATGCTTCATCATTTCTTATGAGCATGGAGCATGATCCATACCCCTATTACTTTTGACAGAAGTTTTCCAAACATCCACATCCACATGTGTCGAAAATTACAAGAAAGTTGTAGGTGAGTAATTTCCAAAGCATATCTTGTAACCATACCCATGTAATCCTATTTTATGTATTTTATTGTGTGAATGATTTCCTTAGTCAAATGATAATTCCATTTCAACTAAAGAAAGTATCAAGATCACGACAAAAATAAATACATAAAATTGTCTTTAAATAAAACTCAATTAAGAATCTAAATTAATAATTGACATTTTATACTAATTATCACTATTATTATCAAATGATAATAATCAAAGAAATGGATTTTAGGATATTAGTATTTATCATTTCAACAAATGATAATATATGGAGTCTTGATGGGGTTTCACGTTTAAATAGGTTTAAACGTATCCTTGATAATTGCTTAGTTTGTGACCCTGTGGGATCACATATCATTAGTAATACTATTGGATGTTAGCCCTTGAGCATATAGATCCAACAATATCCCACTTGCACAAGGTCTTATCATACAATAATATAAACAGTGTAGTACGTCTAGCAACGCCCCACTGCTCTCAATGATATATGACTTCGGTCATCCACTAAAACCAAGTGTTTAAGAAACATGCGCTACAAAGGTAATAGTATATGGTAATTTACCAGTTATCCTTTCTGTTTTAGACATCTAGTTGAACATGAGACATGGATCAAGGTCAATCTCACATAGTGTTCAACAATTCTATATCTTGATTCTGATTCAAAGTGATGTAACAAACTAGGTTTGAGCATGGCCATGCATTTAGGTCAATTTAAATCATCGAGGGGCCCAAGATGTCAACCACTTATTAAAATAAGGGAATAGATCTCATCTTGACTACATACGCTTTTCACTATTCCTCGCATTGTACCCAATCGCAGCCCTTATAACCACCTGGTTAAAGAGTAGTGTTAAACTACCTCAAAACACAACCTTGGTATAATCGAGTCCCTAATATGTATCTCAAGTCAGAGGGTACATTGGCAACACCATTATTTCAAAATCCACTCATGACTATGATCCATGAAGTAATTTTGAAGCGGGTCACGCCCAATGCTTACTTTCTAGTAAACATCTGTGAATTTGGTTTTAACTACTTATACATTCATTACTTTGAATGTCAACCATTCAGATTCACAATAGTCTTAATTCAATAGTTATTCCCATAACTATGATTGACTATGGACTTTTAGAATAACAATGTTATTCATGGATTTAAACATGCTAACATAGAACACAATAAACATTAATGAGAGAGAGAATTCCAGAAGGTCAATTCATATAGAATGCAACTGTTTAACGTTCAAAAATATCCAAATACTAATCATACAGACTACGTCCAATTACTAGCATATTGAAGCCCTATATTTCATGCATGTTCCTCATGTTTGGATTAAGGTAAAGGCTTTGTGAATGGATCCGCCAGATTTAAGTCTGTATGAACTTTGATACATATGTCTCCTCGCTCCACAATCTCACGAATATAGTGAAACTTTCGAAGAATGTGCTTGGTCCTCTGATGTGATCTCGATCAGTTTGGAAGCTCGCATCAGTGTAACATTTCACAGTGAGCTCCTCCTCTATTCCTCCGTAAATCAAGAACATATTTTTAGTCCTATTCAAGTACTTCAGTATGTTCTTAACTGTTGTCCAATGGTTCTCACCAGGGTTTTGCTGGTATCTACTAGTCATGCTTAAAGCATAAGATACGTCAGGTCTAGTGCAAAGCATGGCATACATAATTGATCCAATTGTAGATGCATATGGGATCCTTTTCATCCTTTCAATCTCTTTGTCTGTAGCTGGACAATGAGATTTGCATAAGACAGTACCAGGAGGCATGAGCAAATATCCACGTTTAGAGTTCTCCATCGAAAAGCGTTTCATGACTTTATCAATATAGGTACTTTGACTTAATCCAATAAGTCGTCTTGATCTATCTCTATAGATCTTGATTCCAAGGATGTATGCTGCTTCACCAAGGTCCTTCATAACATCTTTCAGTGTTTGAATGTCATTCCCGATGAGAAGTATGTCATCCACATACAGTATTAAGAAAATCACTGTGCTCCCACTAGTCTTCATGTATACACAGGGTTCATCTTCATTCTTGATGAAATCAAACTCTTTGATTTTCTCATCAAAACGGAGATTCCAGCTTCTCAATGCTTGCTTCAATCCATAAATGGACTTCTTCAATTTACCCACCTTTTCAGGGTGTTTGGAACTAATGAAACCTTCTGGTTGTTCCATATAAACATCTACATCCAGATATCCATTTAAGAAAGATGTTTTCACATCCATTTTCCATATCTCATAATCATAATATGCGGCTATGGCAATTAAAATCCTGATTGACTTTAGCATTGCTACTGGCGAGAAGGTCTCATCATAATCAATGCCTTGAGTCTGAGTGAAACCTTCCGCCACTAACCTTGCTTTAAATGTGTGTATATTTCCATCCATGTCGGTCTTCTTCTTGAAGACCCATTTGCTTCCTATAGTCTTGCTATCATAAGGTAAATCAAACAACTCCCAGACTTGATTCTCATACATGGATTGAATTTCTGACTTCATGGCATCAAGCCATTTGTCAGATTCAGCATCCTCAATTGCTGCCTTATAGTTAATGGGTTCACATGAATCCACAATAAAGACTTCCTCTTCTGGTATAACAAATCCGTATCTGTCAGGCTCCATACGAGTCCTAATAGATCTCCGAAGAGGTGCTGGTTCCTATGGTACCTGGATAGATTGTTGTGGTTCAACAAACTCTTGTTGATGTGAAGGCTCAGCTTCAGGTGAATTATTTTGTGGCTCTCGAATTTCTTCAAGTTCAATAGGACTCCCACTTGCTTTGTTCATAATAAAGTCTTTCTCCAAGAACTCGACATGTCGAGAAATAAATATTTTATTTTCTCCCTTATGATATAAATAATATCCCATAGTCTCTTTGGGATATCCCACAAAAATACATTTTTCAGCTCTAGCTTCAAGCTTGTTAGACGTCTCACGTTTAACATAGGCTTCACATCTCCATATTTTCAAATACGATAATTTGGGCATTTTTCCAAACCAAATTTCATATGGGGTTCTATTCACCTTCTTGGTTGGTACCATGTTGACTATCCGAGCAGCAGTCTCAAGGGCATAGCTCCAAAAGGATAGAGGCAAGGTGGTATGACTCATCATTGACCGAACCATATCTAATAAAGTTCGGTTTCTCCTTTTTGACACACCATTATGTTGTGGTGTTCCAGGTGGAGTGAGTTGAGATATTATACCACATCCTTTTAGATGTTTGTCAAACTCATAACTGAGGTACTCGCCACCTCGATCTGATCTAATGGCTTTGATCTTTTTCCCGAGTTGACTCTCTACATCATTTTGGAATACCTTGAAGATATCAAAAGCTTCATGTTTGTGCTTCATTAAATACACATATCTAAATCTACTTTAATCATCAGTAAAAGTAATGAAGTATCGATCACCGTTTCTGGACATAGTCCTAAAAAGTCCACATACATCAGTATGTATAAGACCTAATAGATCTAAAGTTCTCTCACTAGTACCGGTGAAAGGAGCTTTGGTCATTTTTCCATTGAGACAAGATTCACAAATATCAAAGGATTCAGATCCTGTTGATTCTAAAATACCAACAGATTGGAGTTTAGATATGCTCTTCTTGTTTATATGACCTAAACAACAATGCCACTTATAGTTTTGATTAAAGTCATGCTTTGCTCTTTTGGTGTTCAAGGCATAAATAGAATTGTTGTCATATAAACTATTAATATCAATTTCATATATCCCATTATGTGGGCAAGCCTCAAAATAAAACATATTATCCATAGATATTGTAATATTGTCATTACAAAAGCTATATCGATATCCTTGTTCATACAAACTAGCAGCTGACACTATGTTTCTAGTTAGACTAGGTACATAACAACAGTTGTTCAAAATAATAGACAAGCCATTTGGTAACAAAAGATTATACTGTCCTATAGCTTCCACTGCATCTCTTGCTCCATTGTCTACATGTAAATCCAAATCGCCTGTCCGCAGCTACCTAGCATTCCTTAACCCCTGCACATTATTACAAATGTGAGTTCCACAACCAGTATCAAATACCCAAGAGTTTGTAGAAAATGCATACAATTCTATTACAAAGATACTTGGGGTGCTGGCCTCGCCAGCCTTCTTTGCCTTCAACTCGGCTAGGTATTTAGGGCAGTTACGTTTCCAGTGCCCCTTTTCTTTGCAATGGTAGCATTCAACATCCTTTGCGGGTTCGACCTTAGGGTTTGGTTTAGTGGCAACCTCCTTGCCCTTACCCGATTCCTTTGACTTGCCTTTCCAAGGGTTTTTTCCTTTGGCTGGTGTCTTTCCCTTGTGATTTCGTTTCTTAATATGGCCTTCCCTCATCATCAGTACTTGGTTCTCTTTGCTTGGAATGTTGGTTTCATAAGTTTTCAACATCAAATGTAACTCTAAGATTAACTTTTCCCAATTGTTCACATTAAAGTTCAGAACAAATTGATTAAACGAATTTGGCAGAGAACGCAAGATTATGTCAGTTGCCAACTCGTCGCTTATCGGGAATCCAAGCCTTGAAAGCTGCTCAACATAAGCTTTCATTTTCAGCACATGGCTGCCAACAGGGGTGCCCTCTTGCATCTTGCATCTTATGAATGTTGTGATAGTCTCAAATCGTTCCTGCTTAGCTTGCACTTGAAACATTTGCTTGAGTTTTTCCATCATCTCATATGCGGAATGAAACTCAAAGGTCTTTTGCAACTCAGGGATCATGGTTGCAAGCATGAGACAAGTCACTTCATTTGCATCATCAGAGTGCTTTGTCCAAGCATCTTTAGTTGATTTAGATGCATTTGAGGGAGGTGGATCAGGGATAGGTCCATCAAGGATGTAGGACTTCTTCTCATTCTTGAGTACGATTCTTAAGTTCCGGCACCAATCAAGAAAATTGGTACCGGAGAATTTGTCCTTTTCCAGTAAGGACCTTATTGACAGAGGGTTTGTGTTATGGATTGGGACAATCGCGTTGATGCTCATCTACATGATTTAACAAGTTTGAATTATTATTTTTGATATTATATCATTTAATAAATTATTTACCCTTTGGTTCATAAAACCTTAATTTAGTTAAATGCTAAGATCCAAATCATACTTAAAATATCATAAGTGGTTGATCGCAGCTTATGACATTTTAAGTTGATTGGTAGGTTACGGTGACCAATTACATCTGTATGTAATTCTTAGATTTTATGGGATCATTAGACAACATGTTGTTAATATGGCATGTTTAATCCCATCTATACCCACTATTACTCGGAATTGGTTGATCGCTGACTCCGAGTTCAAGTTTTAAGTCGTCCCATTCTCGGGCTATGATGATCGGCCTAAGACTGTATTAGGAATCGCGAAACATCACCTTACCTCGTTATATGTCATCCAAATGATTGGTTGATCGAGGACCACTGAGACATCCACACAACGTGCAAGTGTCCTTAAATGGGATGACATAGACTTAAGTTTTAAGGGTACGTTTATGTTTTTAAATTAAATATTAATTTGTAATTTTGGTCAAAACATTTTATATAACAAATTTCTCATGTATGAAATTTGATATATATATATATATATATATATATATATATATATATATATATATATATATATATATATATCGAAAACAATTTTTCATTGGTTTTAGTTTCATTAAAATCCTTATTTTAATAATTCGTGACTCGTCTAATTTTTAATATCCTAGATATTAATAGTACTCCCGTTTATCTTTGACGCGCTCCTAAAACCAATTTTAACTTTTATAAAACTCCTTTTATTTTAATCGTTTGAATCGAGTTTGGATAAATAAAATTTACACTTCTCATTTATTTATTTTAAAACTTGAACCCGACGTTCATGTACTGAAAACAATTTTAGTATTTATTACAAGTCATAAAACCTTCATTTTATACTTGTTAAGATTTGTGTCCATAGTTTTTAAAATCTCTATTTTAATAACTTGTGTATTTGTGTGGTTTTGGAGTTTTCTTAAAATTCTCATTTTACCAAACTCTTGAGTTTGCTTGATTATTTTATAAAACCATTTTTATGTGTTTGTATATAAGCAAGACAATCAAACATTCATAATAACTAAAAGCAAACAACCACAACATGTATGACCAAGCCAAAAGGGAGGTTATTTTGTGAGCCAACAAAAAATTCACCTAGTCTTTAAAGGGACCATGTGAACTCCGAAAGGCTCCCACTTGATGTAGAACTCCTTCTTGATCTCCAAGGCTCCAAATTTGTTGTCTTCATTTTAGGCACCACCTTTGTCTCTTTGTAGAAATTTATAATACAACAAGGATAATGACTAATATAAAGCCCTATTACATGCCATAATAATGAATGACTAACAATAATCATATTACATGCCATTTGAATAATAATTATCAAATCAACACACAATGGTCTTTGGCTAGGTCATGACACATATATGTAATAAATAATCTTGACAATTTGCAACAATCACCACCACACTTGCATGTGTATGGTGGTGAAATATATATATCAAAGATATGTAAAATTAAAGTGGTTGCAATAATGACTTATATCCATCTTTCATAAAATGAAAAATCCATACAAGTGTAAATCGGTTTTAAAAACAAAATAAACTATTTTTTGTCAAAAGATAGTTTCATTATTTGCAAAAGTGGCTCTGATACCACTGAAGGGAATCGAGCATGTGTAGAGTTTTATAATCTTTAGCAACGGAAGCAAAAAACATATGTTCTTTAAAACATAAAAGATTCCCACCATGGATTCAATTGCAAAATGATGAAACCAAAATAAAAAACAACGATAGTGGGTTTAGGATTACAACCTTTGTAGAGAAGTGGTTACTTAAACACTCGAGGATGGTGGATGAAGAGATCAAAGTAGAAGCTCCTCCAAAAGCATCCACACCAAGCAATGAAGCTCCAAGGATGGTGTTAGCCAACTAAACCCGTAAATCTTGTCAAGATGTATGTTAGAAAACCTAAGAACTACTTCTTAATTCACTCAATAATATAGTGCTCACAAACTCTCTACTTGCTTTTGTGCCTTTTCCTTTTGTTCGAATAGCAGCCCCAAGAGAACTCTTGGCAGAAGCATACCTCAAATAAAAAAGAAATCAAAGGCATTTATAAACAACCCATGCAATTATGAGGGTCGTCCATGCAAGGTCATGTAAGCCACAATATTATATTAGATTAGTACAAGCACATGCTTCATCATTTCTTATGAGTATGGAGCATGATCCATACCCCTATTACTTTCGACAGAAGTTTTCCAAACCTCCACATGTGCCGAAAATTACAAGAAAGTAGTAGGTGAGTAATTTCCAAAGCATATCTTGTAACCATACCCATGTAATCCTATTTTATGTATTTTATTGTGTGAATGATTTCTTTAGTCAACTGATAATTCCATTTCAACTAAAGAAAGTATCAATATCACGACAAAAACAAATACATAAAATTGTCTTGAAATAAAACTCAATTAAGAATCTAATTTAATAATTGACATTTTATACTAATTATCACTGTTATTATCAAATGATAATAATCAACGAAATGGGTTTTAGGTTATTAGTATTTATCATTTCAACAAATGATAATATATAGAGTCTTGACGGGGTTTCACGTTTAAATAGGTTTAAACGTATCCTTGATAATTGCTTAGTGTGTGACCCTGTGGGATCACATATCATTTGCAATACTATTGGATGTTAGCCCTTGAGAATATATATCCAACAATAACATGTTCTGATAGTGTGATGTTATAATCATTTAGAATTTTTGAGATTTGGACTAGGTCTCCGTTGGCAGTTTCTACCATATATTTCTTGTCTAATTTAGCTAGAGTTTTATTTAACAGTCTACAGAATTTATGATCTATAAAACTTTGGTTCGCACCAGAGTCAAATAAAACTCGAGCATAAATATTATTGACAAGAAATGTACCCGTAATGACATCGGGCATACCTGCTGCCTCATGAGTATTGAGAGTGAATGCTCGTGCATTCTTATTTACTCCGTTAGCGGGTTTAAGACCTACCCCTTCAGGCTTCTTTAGCTTGGGACAATAGCTCTTGATGTGGCAAGCCTCACCACATTCAAAACAAGTGATGGGTTTCTTCTTGAAATAATCTTCTGTTTTATGTCAAGGCATTTTGCAGAAATTGCAAAAAGGTCCAGATCGACATTGTCCCAAGTGCCTTTTCTTGCACTTTGGACATTCAGGGATAGAAGAATTGTTGTTTCGAGAATGGAAGTTTGGTTTCTTTGATCCACTTGGGCCTTGCCCAGTTGCTTCCTTCTTCTTTCTTCCCTCCTCTTGATTTCTAAGCAGACTACTGGAAAAGGAGGCTCCCAGATCCATAGCATCATCAAGGTTCTCACAATTGGAAACCTTAACCATGTCACGGATTTCTCCAATCAAACCCCAAATATATCTCTTTATTAGATTCGATTCAGGGGTAGCTAGATGAGAAACCATTCGAGCATACTCAAGGAGTTTAGTTGAATACTCCTGATGATTGGTTCCAGTCATATTTAGACTAAGGAATTTTCCTTCTATCTGTTCCCTTTTTCGTTCTAGGGAACATATTTCTTTTCCACTCTTACTTTGAAGGCACTCCAGCCCATATCATAGGTTGCATCCCTTCCTTTGGCAACAACAATGTTGTTCCACCATTCTAAAGCTTGATCTTTAAATAAATTGGAAGCATAAAGAACTTTATCTTCCTTAGCACACTTGCTTATGGCAAGCACAGATTCAGTGTTTTCAATCAACCTTAATGTGGCTATTCCTCATTCTCTTCCAGAGAAATTATAAGGTTTGCAGTCTTGGAACATTTTATAAGTACAGCAAACCACCTTCCTCTTCTTTTCTACATGGCCGTAATTATTACCCATACCTTCACCTTCAGAAGAGTTATGGTAATATTCTTCTTGCTCCGTTTTCTTAGTTGGACGAGTAGCAGAACCTTCAGGTTTAAAATTAATAGGCTTGGATTGAGTTATAGTTCGAGTATGTTGGGTCAAAGGTTGAGAATGAACAGATTTTGAAATTGAAGGCTGAACGAATAGCTTATCAGCCTGTCTCTTTTCCATTTTGGTAAAGATCATTGGAAGAGAATCCTTGATTCCTTTCGCAATCAGTTTCTGAAGTTCTTTACGAGAATCAGGAACTTCAGCAGCGTTTTCAACTACTGCTTGTTTCCTTTTCCTCTCGTATTGTAAGAAGGTCTGGTTTGTTTAGACATGCTATAAAAGAAACGAGATTGAAATCAAAAACTTTTTTATTAATAATATATACAAGAAAAGAGTACATATAGAAATCATTATTCCTAGAAATTTCTAAAATTCTTTTCTTACAGAGCTTGAACTAAAAAAGCATTCATGGCTTCAACTTCAGCTTTTTCTCGTTCAAGTTCAGCTATTCGATTCAACAACATTTGTTCCCTTTCACTTCCTGATGCATTGTCGTTTGTATGAGGAGCAAGGAATGGAACAGTCTCATAGTATGGAATGTAGAGTTTATTAGAATCAGCTCGTTCTTCTTCTTCAGGATCATATTTATTCTCATAAGGCATTTTGGCGTATCCCTCATGAAAATTATGCGAGTATATTGGAGTGATATTATAGCTTCCAGTAATAGGAGCAGAATGAAAACTTATAGAAGGATTATAGGGAACATTTGGGTTTCCTATTTCTCCGAGGCTTCTGAAAGTTGAACTTTCAGTTTCCTCATTATTTTCTATAGTAGACTCATTCGTTTTACGTTTGAAATAATTAGCTGGAGCGTATTTACAAAGAAATCTAGGACCTTTGCCTTTTCCAACCATTCTGTAACAAAATGAACAAAACGAGATTTATTATAAAAATATATTACAAGGAAACAAAATACAATATAGATTTTAATCTTTCATTAGCTCTTCTCCAAGGGTCATTAGGCTTTCTCCATATTCATAGACTTGTTGTCCATAGAATTTGGTTCTTGCCTTGTCCATGATTTTCTCCCTTGTCACTTCACCCGTTTGACGTAATGAATGATCTATGCATTCAATAGGAGAAGAAGGCATACTATGCTCATAACCGTATTTTGGTGGAGGTTCACGAAGTCCAACCATAATATCGTTATAAGCATTTTGGTATCCCGGAGGAGCTTGGATATATTCTTTAAAAGGACCATCATAGGAGGTTCCGGAAACATATAAGGATCACATAGGACTGGGGATTCAGAATTATAAGATTGATGATCAGAACTTCCTGAAGTATTATTAAAGAATGGATAATTTTTGGGATTTTCAGAAGCAGGTTCATAATGATGAGATTCCTTAGATGGATCTTCTTCTAGGGTATGACTAGATTCAGCTGCAACAATATTCCAATTGCTGAAATCTGATCCAGCATCCATCCATTGAAGTGTCATAAGATTGAGGATGGTATTCAGGAGTGTGGTTATTCAAAAGTATAGCAAAGGGATCATTATTATAGTAGGGTGAAGAGATAGGATTCATTTGAGATCCTAAATGGTGATACTCGGGTGATTCTTGTTTAATTGGACGATTAGGATCATAATAGGTAGGAACGGAATTATCTCCAGACATCTGCAATCTTGAAGTATTAGTACTTATTTCATTCTTTTTGGTCAAGACTTTAGATACTAAGGCCAGTATCCTTATCTTAACTAAAGCTCTACAAAGATGTTTATCTTTCCAGACTAGTACCTCCCACAGAGATGTTCCCAGATAAGAGTGAAGGGTCTAGGAGAGATTTATACACCACTCTTTCCTTAAACAGACCATTCCATTTGTCAGATAACTACATACCGGTCAGAAGGTTACCTTGTTTTCTTATTTTAAATCATATAACTTATGGTTGAAGCTTAGATACTAATTCCAAGTATCTAATTCGCTAAAACCTATGGCTCTAATACCAACCCTGTCACACCCCGCCCCAGGCACCCCCGGAAAGTGTGCGACAAATGATTGGTACCAGCTTTGATTTTAGAGTTTTTATAAAACACAGCGGAAGTCTTTTTCACAAGGATCGTTTCATCTTTTGTTCAACATCAAGGGTTGTAATTGTAAATATCAAAACTCAGTTGTAAAACAAAAGTCTTACATTTACATTCATAAACATAGGGATTTAAATACCCTTTTTCATTTTGATTACAGAACATGGTTTGAAACCAAATACATCTTGAATTTCTACCTAAGACAGTATCTTGAATTTGTCTTGGTAGTCCACCAATATACTTTTCAATACAACGGGCTAAAGGAGTGACCATGTGAGGCACAAGAAGACTCAACTCATGGAACCGAGTTGTATATGCTAAGTTTTCCCCACTATCTTGGGCAAGATCCCAAAACTCAGCTTCCAACTTCTTCACTTCATTTCGAGGACAGAATTCCTCGGTCATAAGCCTTTTGACCTCATCCCAAGGTAAATTCATAGCTACATCAATACCCCTATTCCTTTTCTCCCCATTCCACCATGTAAATGCCCGCTTTTGAAGGACACTAGTAGCATGACGAACACGGAGGTTGTCGGGACAGTCACTATTGAGAAAGGTATTCTCAATACTTTCAAACCATTGAAGGAGTCCAGTAGCTCCTTCGGTTCCATAAAACTTTAGGGGATTGCAAGAATTGAAGTGCTTGAAGGTGCATTGAGATGGATTGTTTCCACCATTTCCACCATTACCACCATTGTTACCACTATTGCTTCCATTCCCACCATTGCCATTTGTGGCACCATTGGCTTGGGTGATTTGTGTCACCAATTGGGTAAGAATAGCAGCAATGTCGGAGTTGGCGTTGGCGGCGGGAGCACGACGAGGAGGCATTCTACAAGTTTTCACAAAACAAGAAAAGATTGTAAGAACTTATGAGAATTGCTAGGATTTAATAGAATGAGATAACCAAGTAAAAATAGATATTCATAGTTTGGATTGTACTCAAAAGTGATAAAATCACTTGAATACTAAGGCACATTAAGGTTAATTTAAACTTATATAATTTTCAAGGAGACATGCTTTAGCCTATAGGTAAACACTCATCTCGGGAATTCCCAGGAAAGCATACGGGTCCCTCGGTTGATTGGGATATATGCGAAATGCTTTCCTAGACAGAAAACCCAAAATACAGGTGTCACCCTTCCAGATTGCACGTGTCCTCAAATAATTTAACAAGTTTAAAAAACCTTAACGAAGAAAATAAAAATTTTTAAAGATTTTTGCTTCACGAAAATTTTTCCACATGCTTAGAAAGAATAAAGATAGAAAAGAAGGTAGGAATATCATGGGGTTTTAGGATATAGGAAAAGGTATTATTTAAGAAGATTCTAATAAGTCATGAATTTCTAACAAGTAAGGTACCAAATATAATAAACAATTTATCATGGTAAGCATGTAGCACATAGCATGTAACACATAGCACAAAGTCATGAAGCATAGTATAAGTGGGTGTCCTAAAGTTATAGTCTAGGTCAAGATGTCTAATAACCTAAATCCCTATAACCAAGGCTCTGATACCAATCTGTCACACCCCGACCGATGGCGGAATCATCGGGGCGGGACATGTAAGACTGTTCATAGCACAAGGTTGACTAAATTGAAGTATATTAAAGTCAAATTTCCATTACAATTAATCCAAGTACAAACCAAATCCAAACAAGAAAATAAAACAACTCATAAACTTCTTGATTTAATATTGCTAAGTCCAAATCCTATATTGAGCACGTCTTGAATCATTCTCACATATTAGGGCCTGAAACATGAATAAAATAAAGTCAACTAAAAAGTTGGTGAGTATAACACAGTTGTATATAGATAGCATATAGTTGTAAACAAATCCTTTACAAGACATGAAAAATAAGGCATTTATGGGGAGCTGCTATTGTGTAATCAAGTACAATCAAACCTTAGTAACTAGTATGCAAATTGTGTTGTCGGTATCAATCACCTCCACTTGGGTGGGTTTGTCAGACTCAATAGATCTATCATTGAAAACCGTCGGCTTGTATAGTTAATGATTGCACATAGTTTTCACAAAGACTAGCACAACTAGCACTCGGGCACAAAGCTCAAATTTTGCACACATGTATGTATGTAGGATTTTGTACTTGTATTGTTTGAGTAAATGTAGTTGTGAAATGTGTAATGTGTATAAAGTTCATGTTCCACCCCAAAAGTGTAAAAGAGTAAAAAGGGGTTATGAATACTCACTTGGTATGGAAGTGAAGCTAACAAGGAAATATAGATAGCAAATATGATCCTTGGAATGCACACTTTAACCTAAGAGTAATGTGTATAGAATCAAATAGATGTACAAAGTTTAAGTCTAAAGTGAAAGTTGAATTTGTATATAAAACTGTTGATTTGTATTTAAAAAGTATTGAATAAAATATATAAAGTTTGAAGTAAAATATGTTTGAAACCATTTGATTAGGTTTGAATTGAATAAATAAATATATAATTGTAGTTTATGAAATAATGTAAATATTAATTGAAATTAAGTATAAATAAATAAATGATTTTGATTTAAAATGTAAATTAAATAACTAATCATTATTTATAAATTTTGTAACTTAATTATTTAAAACATCATTTAAATAAATATAAATTTAATTTTTATAAACTTTTCAATAAATTATATTTATGCCAAGATTAAACTTTTAATCCATTTTTAAATACAGAACACATATTTTTATAAAATCTGAAACATTTATTGATTAAAATATAAAAATTATAATTCTGTTAAAAAAATCTGAGTCTCACACGACCGTGCCTCGGAAGGGCACGATCGTGCTCAAGCCACGGGCGCGACCGCGCTAGTCGGGGCGCGACCGGGTTGACCAACAGAAGCACAATCTAGACCAGACAACAGGCACGACCGTGCCTTGACCAGGCACGATCGTGTCTATGATCTTTAGACACAACAGAGACTAGCCCAGAGGGCATGACAAGGTCTGGACAGGAGGACACGACCGCGCTGATAGTCGGCACGACCGCGCTACACGAGGCACGGCCGCGCTAGATGATTAGCGCGACCGTGTCTATTCCAAGTCAGACACGAATTGACAATTTCTTGTATTTATAACGATGGAATTGATAGGGCTTTCGATTAAAGAGATATTACGAGTCTAATCATATAAATTAATTGCATGAACATCGTGTTTAAGAGTGGAATCGATTAAATCCTTTTTATTTAAAATAACAATTCTGATTCGAACGATTTCTGTAATGAAAGCCCAGATTAATAGGGGGCTTTTGATGATGATACTGAAACGAATGAGATGGAGAGTATACTTACCTAAAACAGGAAGGAATTGGTAACGATCGGTAGAAGGGAGTTCCAGCGACGAAGAGAACGGCTTCCGGCGACTTCGGCTGCAATTCCGGCTAGGCCAGAGTGTCCAGAGTCTTGGAGAGATCCGGGAGATGCGCAATCCTTTCTTGATCGGGGGAATTTGCGTCTCAGAATAGGATTCGAGTTTTGCTTGAATTGTTTGAGAGAGCATTCGAGATTGATGGTATGAAACTGAGGCGTTGAATAATTGAGAATGGTATAACTCACGTTAATGGAAGAAGAAATGTAATCGGATTTGAATTTCGAATGATTGAGCGTTTTGAAATCACATTTACGTTTCGACTGTTACGCAGGCGCGACCGTGCTTAGGCACCGGGTGCGATCGTTCCAGGACCAGTCGCGCGATCGTGCCGAGGCACTTGGCGCGACCATGCTAGGACGAAGCACGACCGTGCTAACTAGGGTTTCTTGATAATTTTTCAACTTTAGTCCTTGACTCTTCAGGTTTGATGAGTTTGAATAAAATAGTTTCTTGTACAGCATTTAAATGTATATAACCGAGTAAAACTTGCGAATTTGTATAGAATTATTACATTAAATTTACGGCGAGAAAATAATGAGACATTGCACGAGTATAGAACTTGAAATTGCATTACATTGAATTGAAATAGGAATACTAAAATCAGAAATGTTACAGTCTCCCCATGTTGAGAGAATTTCGTCCCGAAATTTAGCTAGAGGAAACAACATTATTAGGAAAAAGATGAGGGTACTTGAGCTTCATTTGGTCTTCTCGTTCCCAAGTGAACTCAGGACCACGCTTAGATTCCCAACGAACTTTAACGATAGGAATGCGACTTCGCTTGAGCTGCTTGACTTCACGATCCATAATTTCTACCGGTTTCTCAACGAAGTACATCGTTTCATCAATGCGCACGTCGTCGAGCGGTATATGGAGATTTTCATCGGCGAGACACTTCTTCAGATTAGATATATGAAATGTAGGATGCACCTTGCCAAGAGATGGAGGTAACTCGAGCTTGTAAGCCACTTTCCCAATCCTTTCAAGGATTTTGAATGGGCCAATATAACGAGGTGCTAACTTGCCTTTCTTTCCAAAACGGACCACACCCTTCCAAGGAGACACCTTAAGAAGAACAAGATCACCGACTTGGAATTCCAAGGGCTTTCGACGTTTGTCGGCATAACTCTTTTGCCGACTCCTCGATACTCGAATATTGTCACGGATTTGAATAATCTTATCGGATGTTTCTTGAATTAACTCGGGACCAGTGATTTGTGCTTCACCAATCTCGTTCCAACAGATCGGAGAGCGACACTTGCGACCATAGAGAGCTTCGAATGGAGCCATGTTGATACTTGTGTGGTAGCTATTGTTGTAAGAAAACTCAATAAGGGATAAATGTGAATCCCAATTGCCACCAAAATCGATTACACAAGCTCTAAGCATGTCTTCAAGAGTTTGGATTGTTCGCTCGGTTTGACCATCAGTTTGCGGATGGTAAGCCGTGCTCAAATCCAATCGAGTGCCAAGAGCCTTTTGGAGAGATTGCCAAAATCGAGAAGTGAACCGAGCGTCTCTATCGGATATTATATTCAAGGGAACACCATGACGGCTCACAATTTCATCAATGTAAATTCGGGCTAATTTCTCCACTTTGAAGTCTTCACGAATAGGCAAGAAGTGGGCAGATTTGGTGAGTCGATCAATGATCACCCAAATACTATCATAACCACTTGAGGTGCGAGGGATTTTGGTAATGAAGTCCATAGCTAAATTCTCCCATTTCCACACGGGAATTTCCGGTTGTTCAAGTAAACCAGAAGGACGTTGATGTTCGGCTTTGACTTTGGAGCAAGTTAAGCATTTGGCAACATAAAGAGCAATGTCCTTCTTCATACCGGGCCACCAATAAAGTTGGCGAAGATCTTGGTACATTTTATCCGCACCAGGATGAATAGAATAACGAGTCTTATGAGCCTCGTTCATGAGAATTGCACGGAGATCATTGCGATCGGGAATCCAAATACGGTTCAAGTAATATAGTAAGCCATTGGGTTTTGATTCAAGAAGAAGTTCAACACCACACGACATTTCCTCATACATGTTACCCTCGGTTACCGAGACGTGTTGAGCTTCTAAAATACGGGTTTGAATATCGGTTTGAATACGGGCACAATGAAGCATAACATGGTCCTTTCGACTCAAGGCATCAGCTACAACATTCGCTTTGCCGGGATGGTAACGAATCTCGCAGTCGTAGTCGTTAAGGAGTTCGACCCAACGTCGTTGCCTCATATTGAGCTCTTTTTGGTTGAAGATATGTTGAAGACTTTTATGGTCGGTGAATACCACACATTTCGTGCCATATAGGTAATGTCTCCAAATCTTTAACGCGAATAGCTCGAGATCGTGCGCCGTATAATTTTTCTCATGGATTTTGAGTTGTCTAGATGCATAAGCCATTACTTTACCTCGTTGCATGAGGACACAACCAAGACCTTGGTTAGAAGCATCACAATAGACAACTAAATCATCATTTCCATCGGGGAGAGTCAAAATGGGAGCATTGCACAACTTATGCTTAAGAGTTTGGAAAGCTTCTTCTTGTTTCGGTCCCCACTCATAAGTTTTACCCTTATGGGTCAAAGCGGTAAGAGGGACAGCAATCTTTGAGAAGTTTGAGATGAAACGACGATAATAACCCGCAAGACCAAGAAATGAACGAACTTCGGTAGGAGTCTTCGGGGCATTCCAATTCTTAACCGTTTCAATCTTAGCAGGATCAACATGAATACCCTTGTCGTTAACGATGTGACCAAGAAATTGAACTTCTTTTAACCAAAATTCACATTTGGAGAACTTGGCATATAGTTGTTCTTTCTTTAAAATGTCCAAAACCAATCTAAGGTGTTCTTCATGGTCGGCTTTAGTCTTGGAATAGATTAAGATATCGTCAATGAAAACGATCACGAATTTATCAAGGTACGGTTTGCACACACGGTTCATGAGATCCATGAAAACTGCGGGTGCATTCGTTAACCCGAAAGGCATAACTATGAACTCGTAATGACCATACCTTGTTCGAAAAGCAGTCTTAGGGATGTCATCTTCTTGAACACGGAGCTGATGATAACCAGATCGAAGATCAATCTTCGAGAAGCAAGTAGAACCTTGAAGTTGATCAAAGAGATCATCGATTCTAGGAAAAGGATAACGATTCTTGATAGTAAGCTTATTGAGTTCGCGGTAGTCAATACACATACGGAATGATCCATCCTTCTTTTTAACAAATAAGACGGGTGCACCCCACGGTGAATGACTTGGGCGAATGAAACCTTTATCGGAGAGTTCTTGAAGTTGACTTGCGAGCTCTTGCATTTCGGAAGGTGCAAGACGATAAGGAGCTCTAGCAACGGGGTTAGCTCCAGGTATAAGATCAATACGGAACTCGACTTGACGAACGGGAGGAAGACCGGATAAATCCTTGGGAAACACTTCGGGAAAATCTCGAATAATGGGAATGTCTTGGATACTCTTCTCCTTGACATCCTTTTGAACAATATGAGCTAAGAAGGCAATGTACTTCTTTCATAAGTACTTTTGAGCGGTAGTACAAGACATCAACTTAAGACCCTTTCAAGGCTTTTCACCAAAAACCCTTAAGGTTTCTCCCGATGGTAGCGGAATTCGAATACACTTTTCAAAGCAAATGACTTCGGCATGATGATTTGATAGCCAATCCATACCTATGATAATATCAAAGCTTCCTAGTGGCATTGGAACAAGGTTGATTGGGAATGCATGATCATTAAGTTCTAAAGAGCAATCATAGATAATAGACTCAATTGTAAGGGAGTCACCATTTGCTATTTCAACGGTGAAGGTTTTCTCTAATTGAGATCGTGCCTTTGCAAGTAAGGCTCAAAATTTAGTGACACAAAACTTTTATCGGCACCGGTATCGAACAAAATGGAGGCATAATGACTATTAACAAGGAACGTACCATTAACCACGTCGTTGTTGGCTTGAGCTTCGTTGGCGTTTATGTTGAACGCACGCCCACGAGCTCCACCTTGTGTAGCATTTGCAAGCCTTGGACATAGATTACGAAAATGATTCGGGTCACCACACTCATAGCAAGCACGCCTATTAGCAATGGCGGGAGCACCTTGATTAGCCACTCGCGGGTTGGGTTGGTTCGGTGGATTGACTTGACCCTCAAAAGCTTTGGCCCTACAAATATTGATAGTGTGACCATATATCCCACAATGAGTGCAAAGGCGACATGGGATCCTTTGAGGATGATGAAAATTGCAGGTGGCACAAAGAGGATAAATCCCAACATATGGCTTTTTAGCCGGTGCTTGAACTACGGGTGCAACTTGATTAACGGGCACAGCAGGAGTAACCACAGCAAAGTTTCTAACTTTCCTCTTTTTGTTATTGCGAGAGGGTTCAGTTGTGGCTTCTTTGTTGTGGGTAGGAGGGGTTACGGTTTCAGCAACTTTCTTAGAACCCTTTTTGGTAAGGGTTCCAGCTTTAACATGATTATCAGTTAAGGTAGCAGACAGGCGGATGGCATCCTCCAAAGTAGCAGGATTTCTACCTAAGACAATATCTTGAATTTGTCTTGGTAGTCCACCAATATACTTTTCAATACAACGGGCTAAAGGAGTGACCATGTGAGGCACAAGAAGACTCAACTCATGGAACCGAGTTGTATATGCTAAGTTTTCCCCACTATCTTGGGCAAGATCCCAAAACTCAGCTTCCAACTTCTTCACTTCATTTCGAGGACAGAATTCCTCGGTCATAAGCCTTTTGACCTCATCCCAAGGTAAATTCATAGCTACATCAATACCCCTATTCCTTTTCTCCCCATTCCACCATGTAAATGCCCGCTTTTGAAGGACACTAGTAGCATGACGAACACGGAGGTTGTCGGGACAGTCACTATTGAGAAAGGTATTCTCAATACTTTCAAACCATTGAAGGAGTCCAGTAGCTCCTTCGGTTCCATAAAACTTTAGGGGATTGCAAGAATTGAAGTGCTTGAAGGTGCATTGAGATGGATTGTTTCCACCATTTCCACCATTACCACCATTGTTACCACTATTGCTTCCATTCCCACCATTGCCATTTGTGGCACCATTGGCTTGGGTGATTTGTGTCACCAATTGGGTAAGAATAGCAGCAATGTCGGAGTTGGCGTTGGCGGCGGGAGCACGACGAGGAGGCATTCTACAAGTTTTCACAAAACAAGAAAAGATTGTAAGAACTTATGAGAATTGCTAGGATTTAATAGAATGAGATAACCAAGTAAAAATAGATATTCATAGTTTGGATTGTACTCAAAAGTGATAAAATCACTTGAATACTAAGGCACATTAAGGTTAATTTAAACTTATATAATTTTCAAGGAGACATGCTTTAGCCTATAGGTAAACACTCATCTCGGGAATTCCCAGGAAAGCATACGGGTCCCTCGGTTGATTGGGATATATGCGAAATGCTTTCCTAGACAGAAAACCCAAAATACAGGTGTCACCCTTCCAGATTGCACGTGTCCTCAAATAATTTAACAAGTTTAAAAAACCTTAACGAAGAAAATAAAAATTTTTAAAGATTTTTGCTTCACGAAAATTTTTCCACATGCTTAGAAAGAATAAAGATAGAAAAGAAGGTAGGAATATCATGGGGTTTTAGGATATAGGAAAAGGTATTATTTAAGAAGATTCTAATAAGTCATGAATTTCTAACAAGTAAGGTACCAAATATAATAAACAATTTATCATGGTAAGCATGTAGCACATAGCATGTAACACATAGCACAAAGTCATGAAGCATAGTATAAGTGGGTGTCCTAAAGTTATAGTCTAGGTCAAGATGTCTAATAACCTAAATCCCTATAACCAAGGCTCTGATACCAATCTGTCACACCCCGACCGATGGCGGAATCATCGGGGCGGGACATGTAAGACTGTTCATAGCACAAGGTTGACTAAATTGAAGTATATTAAAGTCAAATTTCCATTACAATTAATCCAAGTACAAACCAAATCCAAACAAGAAAATAAAACAACTCATAAACTTCTTGATTTAATATTGCTAAGTCCAAATCCTATATTGAGCACGTCTTGAATCATTCTCACATATTAGGGCCTGAAACATGAATAAAATAAAGTCAACTAAAAAGTTGGTGAGTATAACACAGTTGTATATAGATAGCATATAGTTGTAAACAAATCCTTTACAAGACATGAAAAATAAGGCATTTATGGGGAGCTGCTATTGTGTAATCAAGTACAATCAAACCTTAGTAACTAGTATGCAAATTGTGTTGTCGGTATCAATCACCTCCACTTGGGTGGGTTTGTCAGACTCAATAGATCTATCATTGAAAACCGTCGGCTTGTATAGTTAATGATTGCACATAGTTTTCACAAAGACTAGCACAACTAGCACTCGGGCACAAAGCTCAAATTTTGCACACATGTATGTATGTAGGATTTTGTACTTGTATTGTTTGAGTAAATGTAGTTGTGAAATGTGTAATGTGTATAAAGTTCATGTTCCACCCCAAAAGTGTAAAAGAGTAAAAAGGGGTTATGAATACTCACTTGGTATGGAAGTGAAGCTAACAAGGAAATATAGATAGCAAATATGATCCTTGGAATGCACACTTTAACCTAAGAGTAATGTGTATAGAATCAAATAGATGTACAAAGTTTAAGTCTAAAGTGAAAGTTGAATTTGTATATAAAACTATTGATTTGTATTTAAAAAGTATTGAATAAAATATATAAAGTTTGAAGTAAAATATGTTTGAAACCATTTGATTAGGTTTGAATTGAATAAATAAATATATAATTGTAGTTTATGAAATAATGTAAATATTAATTGAAATTAAGTATAAATAAATAAATGATTTTGATTTAAAATGTAAATTAAATAACTAATCATTATTTATAAATTTTGTAACTTAATTATTTAAAACATCATTTAAATAAATATAAATTTAATTTTTATAAACTTTTCAATAAATTATATTTATGCCAAGATTAAACTTTTAATCCATTTTTAAATACAGAACACATATTTTTATAAAATCTGAAACATTTATTGATTAAAATATAAAAATTATAATTCTGTTAAAAAAATCTGAGTCTCACACGACCGTGCCTCGGAAGAGCACGATCGTGCTCAAGCCACGGGCGCGACCGGGTTGACCAACAGAAGCACAATCTAGACCAGACAACAGGCACGACCGTGCCTTGACCAGGCACGATCGTGTCTATGATCTTTAGACACAACAGAGACTAGCCCAGAGGGCATGACAAGGTCTAGACAGGAGGACACGACCGCGCTGATAGTCGGCACGACCGCGCTACACGAGGCACGGCCGCGCTAGATGATTAGCGCGACCGTGTCTATTCCAAGTCAGACACGAATTGACAATTTCTTGTATTTATAACGATGGAATTGATAGGGCTTTCGATTAAAGAGATATTACGAGTCTAATCATATAAATTAATTGCATGAACATCGTGTTTAAGAGTGGAATCGATTAAATCCTTTTTATTTAAAATAACAATTCTGATTCGAACGATTTCTGTAATGAAAGCCCAGATTAATAGGGGGCTTTTGATGATGATACTGAAACGAATGAGATGGAGAGTATACTTACCTAAAACAGGAAGGAATTGGTAACGATCGGTAGAAGGGAGTTCCAGCGACGAAGAGAACAGCTTCCGGCGACTTCGGCTGCAATTCCGGCTAGGCCAGAGAGTCCAGAGTCTTGGAGAGATCCGGGAGATGCGCAATCCTTTCTTGATCGGGGGAATTTGCGTCTCAGAATAGGATTCGAGTTTTGCTTGAATTGTTTGAGAGAGAATTCGAGATTGATGGTATGAAACTGAGGCGTTGAATAATTGAGAATGGTATAACTCACGTTAATGGAAGAAGAAACGTAATCGGATTTGAATTTCGAATGATTGAGCGTTTTGAAATCACATTTACGTTTCGACTGTTACGCAGGCGCGACCGTGCTTAGGCACCAGGCGCGATCGTTCCAGGACCAGTCGCGCGATCGTGCCGAGGCACTTGGCGCGACCATGCTAGGACGAAGCACGACCGTGCTAACTAGGGTTTCTTGATAATTTTTCAACTTTAGTCCTTGACTCTTTAGGTTTGATGAGTTTGAATAAAATAGTTTCTTGTACAGCATTTAAATGTATATAACCGAGTAAAACTTGCGAATTTGTATAGAATTATTGCATTAAATTTACGGCGAGAAAATAATGAGACATTGCACGAGTATAGAACTTGAAATTGCATTACATTGAATTGAAATAGGAATACTAAAATCAGAAATGTTACAGTCTCCCCATGTTGAGAGAATTTCGTCCCGAAATTTAGCTAGAGGAAACAACATTATTAGTAAAAAGATGAGGGTACTTGAGCTTCATTTGGTCTTCTCGTTCCCAAGTGAACTCAGGACCACGCTTAGATTCCCAACGAACTTTAACGATAGGAATGCGACTTCGCTTGAGCTGCTTGACTTCACGATCCATAATTTTGCTAAACATAATAGCTGAATTGGAATGAAAGAAAGTTGAAGTTGAAACTCGAAATGTTTTGCTAATAAAAGCTCTTAAAGAAAAGAATTTTAGAAGTTTCTAGGAATAATAATTTCTATATGTATCATCTTCTGTAATATATTATTATCAATAAAAAGGTTTTGTTTTGATTCCAATCTCATTTCTATATAGTATGTCAAAAAATACCGGACCTTCATATCACACCAGAGGAAAGAATAAACAGACAGTAGTCGAATATACTGCTACTGAATCCCGAAAGGAACTCCAAAAGATGATCATGGAATGGATCAAGGACTCTCTTCCAATGATCTTTACTGAATTGGAAAAGAGACAAGCCGATAGGCTATCTGCACAGCCATCAAACCTAAAATCTATCCATTCTCAGCATACCCGAACTATCACTCACTCCCAGCCAGTTACTCTGAAACGTGAAGGTTACGCAACTCATAAGACCGAGAAGACTAGGAAAGAAAATTTTTACCATGACTCTTTTGAAGATGAGAGTATGGGAAATAACTATGGTCATATAGAAAAGAAGAGAAAAGTAGTTGGCTATACATACAAGATGTTTCAAGACTACAAGACATATAACTTCTCTGGGAGAGAAGGAGGAATTGCCAAATTAAGGTGGATAGAAAAGACTGAATTTGTATTGGCTATCAGCAAATGTGCTGAAAAAGACAAGGTTCTTTATGCCTCGAATTTATTCAAGAACCAAGCATTAGAATGGTGGAACAACATTGTTGCTGCCAAAGGAAGAGAAGCAGCCTATGCAATAGGCTGGAGTTCTTTCAAAACCTGAGCAGAAAAGAAATACGTTCCCCAGAATGAGAGGGAATAGATAGAAGGAAAATTCTTGAGTCTTAAGATGATAGGAACAAATCATCAGGAGTATTCCACCAAACTCCTTGAATATGCTAGAATAGTTCTACATCTTGCTACCCCTGAATCAAACCTGATAAAGCGTTATATTTGGGGTTTGATTGGAGAAATTCGCGACATGGTCAAAGTCGCAAATTGTGAAAATCTTGAAGATGATATGGATCTAGGAGCATCACTAATCAACAGTTTGATTAGAAACCAGGAGGAGGGAAAGAAGAAGAAGGAATCTGGGCAAGGCCCAAGTGGATCAAAGAAATCCAATTTCATTTCCTGAAACAACAACTCTTCCATTCTGGAATGTCCCAAATGCAGAAAAAGGCACTTAGGAAAATGTCGTGCTGGACTTTTCTATAACTTTTGCAAGATTTATGGTCACAAAGCAGAGAATTGCTTCAAGAAAAAGCAAATCACTTGTTTTGAGTATGGTGAAACCGGCCACATCAAAATCAATTGTCCCAAGCTAGAGAAACCTGATGGGACTGGTCCAAAACCTGTAGATGGAGTAAAGAAGAATGCGCGAGCATTCATTCTCCATACTCATGAAGCAGCAGGTATGCCCGATGTCATTACGGGTACATTTCTTGTCAATGATATTTACGCTCGAGTTTTGTTTGACTCTGGTGAAAACCAAAGTTTTATAGATCATAGATTCTGTAGACTGTTAAATAAAACTCTAGCTAAATTAGACAAGAAATACGTGATAGAAACTGCCAACGGGGACCTAGTTCAAATCTCTAAAATTCTAAACGATTGTAATATCACACTATTAGGACATGTTATTCCTACACAACTGTAGCCAATGACTTTGGTGGGTTTTGACATTGTTATAGGAATGGATTGGTTAGCCTCTAACCAAGCCCGTATCCTATGTGATAAGAAAACTACAGAACTTCGTTCAAAGGGAAATATCTTGACTATACATGGCAATAAATTACCCAAACTCTGTTGGAATAGTTTCCATGTTAAAAGTCATAAAGTATTTAAGAAAAGGATGCTTAGCATACCTCGTATCTGTAACCACTGAAACTAGAAAGAAGATCGAAGATGTGCCGGTTGTAGCTGAGTTTCCTGACGTTTTTCCCGATGAACTGCCTGGAATTCCACCTGAAAGAGAAGTGGAATTCAGAATTAATGTAGTACCCGGTACGGCACCAATTGCCAAAGCCCCGTACAGATTAGCTCCAACGGAGATGGCAGAATTAAAGAAACAGTTGGATGAATTGCTCGAAAAAGGATTCATAAGACCAAGCTCGTCGACTTGGGGAGCTCCGGTCTTGTTCGTTAAAAAGAAAGACGGTTCGATGCGCATGTGTATCGACTATCGTGAACTGAATAAAGTCACGATTAAGAACCGTTATCCACTCCCCGGAATCGATGATATCTTCGATCATATCATTACCCTTGATCAATTGGTCGATCATTCCTCCCAATCCTTCCTTCTCAAGGTTGGGTTTTTGCAACGTAAGTTTCTGAGATTCCTTAATACGAGTGATAAGATCGATTTGGAGATCGAGTCTTAAAGCACGAACTCGTTTAGATTTCCATGTTCCTTTCTAGTCAAGGCGTCAGCTACAACATTCGATTTGCCTTCATGATAACAGATTTCGCAATCGTAATCATTTAGGACTTCCATCCAATGTCTTTGCCTCATATTTAGTTCTTTCTGACTGAATCTGTACTTTAGGCTTTTATGATCAGTGAATTTGACTCCATATAGATAGTGCCTCCATAATTTTAGTGCGAAGATTATGGCGCCCAATTCTAAATCATGTGTCGTATAATTCTTTTCATGAGTTTTTAATTATCGTGAAGCATAAGCAATAACTTTGCTTCCTTGCATTAACACATAACCAAATCCGGTGTGTGAAGCATCACAGTATACTGAAAAGCCTTCATTTCCATCTGGCAAGGCTAGTATGGGTGCTTGTGTCAGTTTCTGTTTCAGAGTTTCAGAAGCTTCAGATTGTTTAGGACCCCATTCATACTTAACTGATTTGCGGGTTAGAGAAGTTAATGGAACAGCAATTCGAGAAAAGTTTTGGATAAATCTTCGATAGTAACTAGCCAATCCGGGAAACTACGGATTTATGTTGGAGACTTCGGGATTTCCCATTTGGATATAGCCTTAATTTTAACTTGGTCAACTTGGATGCCATCAGCGTTAATGACATGCCCAACGAATTGAACTTCTGATAACCAGAACTCGTATTTTGAGAATTTAGCATAAAGCTTTTCTTTTATCAAGAGTTCAAGCAAGATTTTCAAATGATTAGTATGATCTTCCTTACTCTTGGAATTGATAAGGATATCGCCAATGAATACGATAATGAATTTGTCCAAGTAAGGTTTGCAAACTCGATTCATCATATCCATGAAAGCTGCTAGTGCATTAGTAAGTCCAAATGGCATTACCATGAACTCATAATGACCATACCGAGTTCTGAAGGCAGTTTTGGGAATATCTTCTTCCTGAACTTTCAATTGATGATAGCCAGAACGAAGATCGATTTTTGAAAAGCAATGAGCTCCCTGGAGTTAGAATTCTTAGAATGAATAAAAGAATATGGGTTCCTATCTATGGAAACGTACGTGAAGAAATTCTTGAAGAAGCCCACAAATCTAAATACACCATGTATCCTGGAAGCGATAAAATGTACAAAAACCTAAAATCCAATTATTGGTGGATAGGAATGAAGAAATATACCGCTATCTACATTGCAAAATGTTTAACATGTTCACAAGTTAAAGTTGAACATCAAAAGTCGTATGCTTGTTACAGCAACTTGAAATTCCTGTCTAGAAATGGGAAATGATAACCATAGATTTCATTACTAAACTTCCCCGAACTAGTCGTGGAAATGATACAATCTGGGTTATTGTTGACAGACTTACTAAATCTGCTCATTTTCTTCCCATGAAAGAAACGTTCAGCATGGATAAGTTGGCACAGTTATACGTTAACGAAATTGTATCATTACATGGTGTGCCACTATCCATCGTGTCAGATAGAGATAGTAGATTTACTTCTCGATTCTGGAAAAGTTTTCAAAAAGCTCTAGGTACAAAATTGAATCTTAGCACTGCATACCATCCTCAGACGGACGGGCAGAGTGAAAGAACCATTCAAACCCTTGAAGACATGTTAAGGGCTTATGTTATTGATCTTGGAGGAAGCTGGGATGACCACTTACCTCTAATGGAATTCTCCTACAATAATAGCTATCATATGAGTATACATGTCGCTCCTTTTGAAGCCTTATACGGTCGTAAATGTCGAACTCCAATCTGTTGGTCCGAAATAGGAGAAAATCAGTTATCCGGACCTGAAATAGTTCTGGAAACAACTGAGAAAGTTACTCAAATAAAAGATAGATTGAAAGCGGCTCGTGATTGTCAAAAGAGTTATGCTGGACGAAATCCGTTAGAATTCAAAGTCGGTGATAACGTTCTGTTGAAAGTTTCACCATGGAAGGGCGTTGTAAGATTTGGAAAGAAAGGAAAATTAAGTCCTAGATTAGTAGGACCGTTCAAAATCTTGAAAAGAGTTGGGCCTATGGCCTATCAACTCAAATTACCAGAAGAAATGAATGGAGTACACGATGTATTCCATGTGTCAAATCTACGCAAATGTTTGGCAAATGAATCTCTGGTAATGCCCCTACAAGACGTAGAGGTAGATGAAAAATTAAGATTCAAGGAACAACCTCTACAAATCGAGGACAGGAAGGAAAAGAGATTGAAAAGAAAGAAATTGATGATCGTGAAAGTAAAATGGAACTCCAGACGTGGACCTGAGTACACGTGGGAACTGGAGTCTGAAATGAAAAAGAAATATCCTAACTTGTTTGAATGATCTCGAGGACGAGTTTAAACAAGTTGGGGAGGATGTAACACCTGCCACGAAAAATGTCCAAGATTTGACTAAGGTACAAACCACAAGGACTATAGGTGTAAATAACCTATAGATCAAGGTTCAAAAAGTGAAAAACATGAAAATTCAACGGTAACGGACCGTCACAAGACGGTAACGGTCCGTCACGGGCTCAGAGTTTGCCCTATAAATAGATGGTCGAGTTCAGTCTATTTCCACATCCCATACTCGATCTTCTCTATCATTCTTGTCCCAGAGCTTCCATTGCCCACTCTCGACGATCTCGGTCCAACTCCCGCTCGTTGTAGTACCCGGTATAGGAAGAAACACTCGTAGAAGTGCTGAAACGCTAGAGATATCAAGTTAAGAAGATAGTCTAAAAGCTTTCAACTTAGAGGCTCATTCCTATAAACCAAGGTGAATACTTTATCTCTCTAAAACCTTGTGTTAAACATTTTGTTTACGAAAATGGCTAAATAAAGGTTAAGGGAATAATGCTCAACATTCTTCTACGAACAAAGCATTCAGGCCATAGGTATGCGTAAAACTTGCAAGGGATACACGGGTCTCAGGTGAAATTCCTGGATTGCGCCTGGTGCTTGTCTTATAACAACTTCGGAGGCAAACCTGTCCATTGTTATAAGACATGACGCCAGTGTATACTGTGGTGCGATTGAACAGGACAGACATGCTGAATGTGTGGATTGAACATAAAGTTGTGATTATGAAATTAATACTTGTTTGTGCCAAATGATTTTAATGTCAATATAATTGTATTCACCGGCGTTCACGTTGAAGTTTTATTTTCAAAATGTTTTTAAGAAATGAATAAACCGAAATAAGAATGGGGTATGGGCAGACATCAGATCTGACCCAAGAAAAGAAATTTAAAAAAAAATTATTGCTTCAAAGGTTCATGTTGAACTTTTCAAAGGTTGCCTTGCCACTCACAACTCTAACCCAAAAGGAGAAATCTTTCGTTTAGGAGCAGAAACAAGAAAATGCCTTCCAACTCCTTAAGAAGAAATTGTGCAACTCCCCTATTCTAAGTCTTCCCGATGGCAACGATGACTTCGTCGTTTATTGCGATGCTTCCAATCAAGGTCTTGGTTATGTGTTGATGCAACGAGGCAAAGTCATCGCCTACGTGTCAAGACAACTTAAGGTTCATGAAAGGAACTACACTAAACATATCCTCGAGTTTGGTGCAGTGGTTTTTGCTTTAAAAATTTGGAGACACTACCTTTATGGTACAAAATGTGTCATCTTCACCGATCACAAGAGCCTTCAATGTATCCTTGACCAAAAGGATCTCAACATGAGGCAAAGGTGTTGGGTTGAACTTTTGAGCGATTACGATTGTGAAATTCGCTATCACTCGGGGAAAGCAAGTGTGGTTGCTGATTCCCTTAACCGAAAAGATAGGATTGAACCCTCTCACCTCTGGTCCAATTGAATGATCGTCCAAACTAGCCTCAAAGCCATGATCCTTCAAGCTCAAAAAGAGGTTCTTGCCAAGGATGAGTTGAAGAAACAATTGGATTGTGGTGCCGAAAAACATTTAGAGTCCAAGTCCGACGAAATTCTTTATTTCATGGGACGAATGTGGATTCCCGACTCGCAACCCCTTCGCAAGCTTATACTCGACGAGGCACACAAATCCTGATATTCTATTCATCCCGGTGCCGATAAGATGTATCACGACCTCAAGGAATTTTATTGGTGGTCGGGGATGAAGAAGGATATAGCTCTATTTGTGAGCAAGTGCCTTACGTGCCTAAAGGTTAAAGCCGATCATCAAAAACCTTCGGGTCTTCTCCAACAACCCGAGATTCCTCTTTGAAAATGGGAGCAAATTTCTATGGATTTTATCACCAAGCTCCCAAGAACTCCTCGTGGGCACGATTCGATTTGGGTCATAGTTGATCGTTTGACCAAATCCGCCCATTTTATCCCTATTCGTGAAGATTACAAGATGAAAAAGCTGCCAAATCTCTATATCAACGAAATCGTGACTCGTCATGGTGTGTCTTTGTCCATTATTTCCGTTCGTGACAGCCGTTTTACTTCCAACTTTTGGCGATCCTTACAAAAATCCTTAGGGACTCGTTTGGACCTTAGTACGGCCTATCATCCTCAAACCGATGGCCAAAGCGAAAGGACTATCCAAACCCTCGAGGATATGCTTCACACTCGTGTGATTGATTTTGGTAGAAGTTTGAATAACCAATTGCCTCTCGTGGAATTCTCTTACAATAAACGCTACCATGCGAGCATTAAATGTGCTCCTTTTGAAGCATTATACGGTAGGAAATGCCCGCTCCCCGGTATGTTGGACCGAGATCGGTGACTCTCAAATAACCGGTCCCGAGCTTATTCAAGGGACTTCCGATAAGATCTTTAAGATTCAAAAAAGACTTAAGGCTGCTCGTACCCGCCAAAAGAGCCATGCCGACAATAGAAGGAAGCCCCTCGAATTCCAATTCGGTGATAAAGTGCTGCTCAAAGTTTTCCCTTGGAAGGGCGTGGTCCGTTTCGGGAAGAAGGGGAAATTGGCACCTAGGTACGTAGGTCCTTTTGAAATCCTTGAAAGGATTGGCCTCGTAGCCTACAAACTCAAGCTGCCAATCGAACTCAATAGTGTGCATGACACTTTTCATGTGTCAAACCTAAAGAAGTGTCTCGCTGACGACACTCTCCATATTCCGTTGGACGAGATTCGCATTGATGACAAGTTGCACTTCGTTGAGCAACCCGTAGAGATCATGGACAGTAACGTTAAGAAACTCAAGCGTAGCCGTATACCAATTGTGAAAGTTCGTTGGAACTCTAAGCGTGGTCCTGAGTTCACTTAGGAACGTGAAGACCAAATGAAGCTCAAATACCCTCATCTCTTTTCTGATTCAGTAGCCTCCACCAGTTGAATTTCGGGGACGAAATTCCCTCAACTTGGGGATACTGTAACATCCATGACTTTGTACTTGTAATACTTTAGTTTATGCAATGAGATCTCTGTGACTGATATATTATTTCAACTTTGTCATAACATACTCATACATTTCATCATGCCATGTAAATTTCACATCCAAACATGTAACGGCTCGAAGTTGTGAGAATTTAAACTTTTATTTTATTTTCCAAATACATCATTATGTATACATTTTAAATAAGTTCATTAAGATTAAATTTCTTGAAAATAATTTTATATATATAAGTTTTATTTTTATTGTTTTTATAAAAAAAAAGATCATATAATCTAATTAGCAGTGTTTTGAAAACCGGACCGGACCGGCCGGTTGGGCCGGCCGGTCGGACCACTCGGACAGGGAACCAGTGGTCTGACCGTTCGGTTACGTATGTTGAAATATGCTTATCACCCTTGATGTAGCCTTCTCTACCCTTCTGTGGGTATTTAGTGAATTCATGATCTCTGAGTATCTAGTGAATCAACGTTCTTGGTATTATTGCGACAGGAGTAAGTTAGAGACATGAAACGTTTAAGAAATTATTTTCAAGCATGTCTTCATCGATTATTTTCTCTCATCATAACTTCAATTCGAAGATGATGCAGAAAAGAGTAGAGTTGTACTCATTAACGGTATTGCATTCCTTTGCTGAATGCGGACATTCGTAGCGAGCCTTTGGGAGTAAGATCAACTTCTTGTGGCTAAATCGATCTTTAATATTCGTCTAGAGTTTGAGAGAGTCCTCGACAGTGAGGTATTCTCTTTTCAAGTCTTCATTGAGGTGATGACGGAGGAATATCATGGCTTTGCTTTGTCTTGAAGGTGATTCTCGTTCTCGTCACGGACCGTTCTAACCGACGAGAAGCCTTAGTTCTCTCACAATATACATTTTCTATAGGAAGGCTTGTTTTAATAAATGAATCTTCATTGTAGATACAATGTTGAACCTTTCAAAACTCAAATTCGTAGAACTTGACATCTCTAGGCACAACTACTTCTCATGGACTCTCGATGCCAATATCCACGTGAAGAGTACGAGAAAGACAATCCGTTGCAGGAACAAGACTTCCCTTCAAGACAAAGCAAATGCGATAATAGTCTTCCGTCTTCACCTCCATGAGGACTTGAAGAGAGAATACCTCACTGTCAAGGAGCCTCTCAAAATCTCGAAGAATATTAAATAACGATTTGACCACCAGAAGGTGGTCTTATTCCCAAAGGCTTGTTACGAATGCCTCCACATGTGGCTAGGATTACAAAACCGTTAGTGAGTACTCTTATGCTCTTTTCCGCATTACCTCTAAAGGAAGATTCGCTAAATACCGAGAACGTGATTCACTAAATACTCAGAATAAATAATTGCATATATAACACACACACATGTGTGTGTATTGCTTTTCATTATATACTATTAGCAACATATACTTCGGCATGATGTTAAATCGACACTTGGGGACCCAAAAAATAAATTGATACTATTGGATTAGTTATGTTCTCTCGTCAAAAACCTCACTAAGGAACATAGTGGGACAAAACCTAGTCAAAGGAAAAAAAATATATCGTGTATAATGTTCTCCTTTAATTAAATTGATGTCTTTCAATCTGCTGAGCCCGATGTTATGTCGAAGTTGCTCGAAACTGCTACTTGTAGAGATTTTGTAAACAAGTCAACAAGATTTTAACTTCATTTATCTATCGATTTACCTTCCTTTCTACAAGTTATACGTTGAGAAATGTTCTTATCACCCTTGATGTAGCCTTCTCTACCCTTCTCTGGGTATTTAGTGAATCCATGTTCACGGAGTATTTAGTTATACTTGGAAGGAATGTACGAACATTGAACACTGATCTTAAACGCCTACATATTTGGCCCCTTCTAGAAGGCCCACTGCTCCAAATGGGCCAGTTAGACATTAAACTGGGCTTTTGGGCCAAACAATTACTACAAGGTAGAAAACCATGTGATTGTGAAGGCACTTCTATCTTGTGAAAGAACCCACTTCCTGTGACCCCCTTTACTGCCCATCTTTTCTTTTTATATCCCCATTTTCACCAAATCACAAACACAATTTGCCCAAAATGAACCCTTCACTTTCTTTCTTTCTCCTAGCATCCACTCTACTTCTTATGGGTAAGTTATTTTCTTCTTTTTGGTTTTATTTTTTATACATCTTTATTTACAAAATTTATAATATATAGGTGCTCTTGATACACACGTGGAAGGCGCGAGGGCGATTTTAATCAATGATAGAGCCGATACAATGCATATCGCGGGTTCCAGACTGCATGCATGCGTGCGGGTCATGTTCACCGTGCCACTTAGTGAGGGCGCGGTTCATTTGTTCAGACGGACCAGCCGAGGCCGAGACTTGCCCCGTGGTTTGTAAGTGCATGTGTAGTAACAAAACTTATCATGTTCCATAATCAATGAAACACTTGTATAACAAATCAAGTAATTACGAAACAAAATTCTGACTTGAATTCCAGTTATATTTATGTAATAAGTAGTGTAAACGGTATTGCATTTTACCATAAAATAAATAGATTCGCTTTATTATTTCTAAAGCATGCGTTTGAATCAATTTATGTGCATATAAACACCTTACCGGTACCGAATTTATAGAAAAGTGGGTACCGGTACGGTACTGGTACTTGTTACCAAATTTTCCTCTCTAGATGGTAACCGGTATCAAATTTATGAAAAAGTTGGTACCGGTACCGATACCGGTACTCGGTACCAAATGCTCATCCCTATACATATATATGATTATTATATATGAATAATAATCATATTTGAGTTTCCTTATTAGTTTTTTTTACTATATCCATTTGAACCGTTAGAGAATGAATGTGATTAACTGATTATTAATAGCGCCTTTGGTTACCACTTTACCCGGTCTTGATATATAATTATATATACATGGCCATACTTACTTTAATTTTTAAAGGATCATTTAGGTTTGTGAGTCTAAAAGACTCATTAAGATCGGGTCGGAGTCGTTGAGTAAATGAATTTCATGTGAAGCTCGAACTCGGGTTCAAGCTTGGGTCGTTTTAAGCTTTTACTGGTCTAATCTCGAATAGCTAACGGGAATCCGGCTTGTTCAATCAAATTAAAAAAATACTTTTAATAATCACACGTTAAAACAGTTGGAGAATATCCACAGAAAAAATAATTATATTAGTTGCTCCAGCAAGTTAGGTGAAGCATGCCCTGCAAAAGAAGTAGCTAAAGGATCACAAAAGAAGTATCAGAATTTATACATGAATCTTGAAGTTGAATTTATAAATATCATGGAGGAATCTTTGTTCTATATTTGCTGACAACTCAGTCTCTTATATGTTAAGAAGAAAGCATTCTTTTAGATTATTTAATTTTTTTATTTCTTATTGATTGGGGCTCATTAAGGCTATTAGATGATGCAAAAATAAAATGAAGTGTATGCTGGAAATTTTTTAGGTGAAAAATGAGTTTTTTTCATCATGTTGCAAAAATGAGTTTTTCCCAACTTTGGATAGAAATAAATAAATGAAAATGATGTTAGTTTGGCTATTTCTTTCTAGGTTTGTGTTTTGTGTTGTGAGGGCTTCGTAACAAACTAAACCACGTCCAAAACAGAGCTAAGAAGAACGATATATCGATGCTCAAAGTTGTGTGTTTGAAGATGTTTGAAGAAAAAGTAGAAACCTTGTCCCACATAGGTGGGAAGACCAAACTTTAAGTGGTATATTAATAAGACCCTCCTAAAGATAATGTTTTCTTTAAGGCAAATTCTAGTGGGGATCCTATAGGGTTCGCACTCACACGTGTCGTGGGCATTGAGCGTAAAGGATCTCTAACAACTCTAAAAAAATGTAACAAATAGATCTAATTGACTCCAAAATACTCTAATAACATGCCCCGTGGAAAGAACGACGGTACCGATGTGTAACTTAGATTACCGATGTGTAACTTAGATTTGAGATAGACAAACTGTGTAACTCAAATTTGCAGAGCTCAAATTCAAGTTCAACTCGTTTTGAATCATGTTTAAAACTCGAGTTTAGCTCGTGAATAATCTTACAAACTCGGCTATGTTCATATTAATTATTTTTATGTATAATTTATTTATAATTATATATATACATATAGAGTTGGATTATACTAAAAATAAGATTTTGTCTAAAAAGTGTAAAAAGTACATGCTGTTTTAAATTTTAGACATGATGTTTTTTTAATTTTGAGATATGTTCAAAAAATTAAAACATAGACATCATATATAAAATAAAAGAACACCATGCCTAAAATTTAGAACACCATGCCTAAGTTTAAAACATCATGTTCTTTTTACACTTTTTAGAAAAAATCAACTTTTTAGTATAACTCACCCCTATATATATATATATATGGTAGGTATAGGGAGAAAACCCATATAAGTTGTGAAAACTCAATGTAACAACCTTATTATTTTTTTAAAAAAATATGATAGTTTTGTTACATACAACTTTTTATAAAAAAAAAAGATGTAACAATTGTAAAAAAAATCCCGTTTTTATATGTAACAACACGTGTTACATACGTAACAACACTGTAACGGTAATATTTTTACAATTGTTACATCTTTTTTTTTTTAAATTCCTATGGCGCTTTTTGTATTTTTTTTATAAAAAGTGACGAAAATATGTAACAAAACTACCATATTTTAAAAATAAATAAATAAAGTTGTTACATAGAGTTTTCATGGGTTTTCACAACTCATATGGGTTTTCATTCTAGTCTAACCATATATATATATATATATATATATATATATATATATATATATATATATATATATATATATATATATATATATATATATATATATAGGGAATGGATCATTTGAGAACTCCTAAATATTTTGAGAACTCGTCAAAAAACAAATCAAAACCATTTTTTTAATTTTTACTATCTTTCTTGCTATAATACAATATAAAAAAATGAATTTATATATGTAAATTTATATGTCTTCATATATTAAAAAAAATACACTTATGTAAGTTTACCACTTACACATGTGTAAGTGTTTACCATTTACACACATATAAATTTTTTTAAGGATAATTTAGAAAGAAAGGATGAATAAATTGGAGAGATAAATCATTTTTTATGTTATATTTTAATAATAAAGATAGTGAAAACAAAAAAAATGTTTTAATTGATTTTTGACGAGTTCTCGCGAGTTCTCAAGTATTTATTTAGTTTTTTTATTATAATGTTATTAAGGGTAGCCTAGGTGGTAAGGATTATGCTTTGTTATCTTAGAAATCTAAGATTCAACCCTTGCACCTGCACTTTGCTTCTTTTTCCTTTGTTTTCTTCTCCACCTTTTTTCTTGTTCTTTTTGTTTTTATTATTATTATTATTATTATTTAAATTAGTTTTTTTGGTTTTTTTAAATTGGATTTATTATTATTATTTTATTATGCTTTTTTATTTACTATTTTATTATTATTTTTGTTATTATAATTATTAATATTACTATTATATTTTCCGTTTTTCAGATTTGAATGATAACCATAACAAAAGAAAAATGAAATGACAAATTATGCACTAATTTCATAATAATTTACACAACTGCAATCGATGTAAAACATGCACCAATATTCTTTTGGGCATGTTACAACGACCGTCGACACAGTGACACTTTTTGTTTAATTAAACATAATTATATTAATATATACGTTTCCGCTACATCACGCAGGATGAAATTCAAGAAAAGAAGGCATGTACATCAATTAGTTAAGACGTCCAATTTAAAAGAGAACAATTTGCATTGCAAATTTGAATATTTTGGTGAAGATGATAAAAAGACCAAAAATGATTATCACATGAAGCGCCGATAGTGACACGAGAATAAAGTGATTGTTTTAAAACTACTAGTAAGAAGCCCGTGCGTTGCGTCGGAGCGTAAAGTTGGAGGTTTTTGCGGGGGGCTTGAAATATGACGAGAATACTTTTGGTATTATTTTAGTTAGCAACAAACACATGTTGACTTGGCAAACACAATATTATAAACATAAAAAAAATAAAATCTTACAAGAAAAACTACATCTGGCCAACCCAATCTAGAGGCTAATCCATTACAAAAAAATACAAATTCGTAAGGCTCTTCCATCTTAATCTTTTAGTTCTTTTTTTCTTCTTATGTACAGAAAGTTGGGCTACAAAGAGCTCGTAAAACATACCAGCCAATGAATCAAGAAGAGCAGCCAATGAACCCGAAGGACCCATAGTTGCAACAATCTCCCCTGGTTTAGCATAACCAGTGGCATCGGTGAATACGGATTTATATCTGGTCTTCCCATTCGAGCCTGAAACCGCTACTCCAACCTTCGCCCACGTCACGTAGCAAGCAACACAGTCCATGGATCATGATATCTAAGTAAAGTATACTACCATAAAACCATGGCACCACTGACATGAACATTGAGTGATCTTACAACTCCCAACTGAGTGATTTCAATGTAAGCATCCAGTATAGGAATCAACTCCACTGGGATACCCTCCTTTTCTCTACCAACAACCAAAACCTATTAAATCATTAACATAACAAAATTAAACTCCTCACTACAATATATCAATCAAATGCAGCAGGTCGGTTGTGCTTACCGTCGTTTTTGGGAAAACATATTTGTCCAGAGCAACACTGTTGGCTGTTTGCTCCAATCCCAGGATAGAAAACCCCTCTTGTTTCTTCTTCTCCAAGAAACCCTTAACATTGCTTACATGTACCTCTATTATGGGAACCCACTTCTCTGCAGGCACACTGACACATAATAACTTTTAAACATACTTATCATGCAAATAGTTGCTTCACAATCCAATCAAATCAAACCTGATAAGTTGAAACTGCTTATCCTGCAAAATGTTTACATTGTCAACCACAGTGGCGGATCTAGAAATTTTTTTTATGAGGGTCGGAGATTTTTTGGGTTCGATTGTCGATAATTAAATATTAATTTTTTTCGGCCCGAGTCGGGCCGGGTTGGGTCGGGTCACACAATAAAACGATGAAAACTAACAAAAATATAAACGAACAATAATAATAAGATGTTTGTCATTAGAAATGCATAATTAAAAAACAACATCCCAGTAATTGTTCTCTACAGGTTTTCATTTTTTGAAACCGAACCATTACATCATCTATAGGAACTTTCCTGAGCAACTCTTTTTCAATAGTTAATGGGTTTATGTTTTATTTGGTCCTATTTTGTTTAAAGGTGATTAGGTTAAACTATTAAAAGTTTGGTTTAAAAGTTTTATAATTAATGGGTTATGGGTCAATAGTTGTAATGTTAAAGGTTTGGTTTAATTGGTTTTTATTTATAAAATCTATAATCCTAAAAAAATATTTTCTTTTGGGTCAGTGTCAAAATTTTATGGGGTCGCTCGGAAATATACCATATATATAAAAAAATAAAAAAAAATTTAACTGTGTCGGCCGACCCGCCGACACCTAGCTAGGTCCGCCATTGGTCAACCACTAAACTTGATGCTTTAAAAACCTACAAGTAACATACAAACGATGCTATTATTATGTGAAATAGTTGTACCATGAGAATAAACAGTGTTTTGATTATGATCACAATCAGATATAAAACGGATGTTCTCTTGCTATTTAAAGTTGTAATCATGTGTATTGGCAAATTCTGATTATTTAAAAAAAGGACATTTTAAGCGAAAAAAGAAAAGAGAGAATTTGTTTCAAATGGCAGTAGAAGTCTCTCAATTATGTTAAAAGAAGTGGTAAATAATTTAAAAACTATACCTCACATGTACGCCAATCCAGCAAGGTTAGGCACACGATCAAGTAATGAAGCTACAAGAATGATTTGTTGTCTGCCTGCTTTAAGTTTTCCCATTGCAATATTTCTTGCTCTCAGTGACTGATCAAGAAGCCCATCCTCTTTCTCCACATCTAAACTCGATTAGTAATCAACATAAGTTAGTTATGCAAATGTTTAGCAATATATATATATATACTCGATTAGTAATCAACATATATATATATATATATATATATATATATATATATATATATTACTAACTTTAAAGCATACCCAACATTGAATTATAAGCGTCATTGGAGATTAAGGAGCTTGAATGTGAATCTTGTTTGGAGATAATAACTTTTTTCTGGAAATCCAAAGACATATCATTTTGCATTTTTGCACTTGTTTCCTCTTTTATTTGACCAGTTGACTCGGAATCTTGCATATGTATCTGCTCGCTTTAAAGTTAATAATATATATATATATATATATATATATATATATTACTAACTTTAAAGCATACCCAACATTGAATTATAAGCGTCATTGGAGATTAAGGAGCTTGAATGTGAATCTTGTTTGGAGATAATAACTTTTTTCTGGAAATCCAAAGACATATCATTTTGCATTTTTGCACTTGTTTCCTCTTTTATTTGACCAGTTGACTCGGAATCTTGCATATGTATCTGCTCGCTTTTCAGTTGTGCTGCATCTTTAGCCATTGTATATCTGAGGTCTTTCCTCACATCCTGCAATAACATTTATTTATTTATTATAATACAAGAGACAACAATAAGTGATCCTTGCGATCTACAACTTACATTTAGAAAATCAATCACACGTTCTAAGAGGGATACATGAGCACACTCAAATTCAATGTCCTGTAAATCAAAATTAATTCAAATATTAAAATGTATAAAATTTGTATAATCTTACATCAACTCGGTTACTGAAAATTCCAGCTGGTGTTATGGATTTGTTTGGATCAAAAGCATCAAGATGAACTTCCATTGAAACTCTCAACCTGCAACATAAATCGAACAACACTATTTTAAAGCACAAGAACATTTTCCAATACTAATATTTTTGAAAATAGAGATGCATTATGCCGTGCACAGTCAGAGTTGACTTCTAAATAAGATTTTAATTCCATAAAACACCTTTTCTCCAAGGGAAGTGTTCCATAAGCACCAAAATCTTCAGTAGGCAACAATTTGCAAAGAACTTGGTATACTAATAACTGCATATATAGAAAATTCATGTGACATAAGACAAAGGTTGTGATATAGTTCCAACACAAAAAGAATATATATATATATACACACACACACACATATATATATATATAGGGGAAGGTTCAATGGGGAACCCCAAGAAAAGAGGGAACTTGGGAACCATTCTTAACCACACAATTTCAAACAAGGAAAAAACAAGCTAAATGCTAAAAACTAAACCGTAAAAGATAAATTTATAAGTTTTGATGCACAAGATTTGCATTAAAAAAAATTATAATCTTGTTATAAACCAAATAATCATGTCAATTAAGACCAAAAATGCAACTAATTCCCATTAAACTAAACAAGTTTCCTGATTTTAATTCATTTTTATAATTTCACTTTAGGACAAGATCTACGCAATTCCTAGATCACTAAACCTAATTTCAACCCTTAATAAAAAAATCTTTAAATCAGCAAATTAATTAACTCAAATCACACTAAACTAAAAGTCTCTAAACAGAAGATCATCAACAAATACATAACCGATCTCAGATCTACAAAAAACACACACACAGAGTAAAGGTGTGTACGTACTTGGAGGTGCTGCAAAACTTATAAAGCTTTCCACAGTTGGAGAAGATGATGAGTGCTACCTCTGCATCACAAAGAACAGATAGTGCATAAGCTTTCTTTAGAAGCCCATTTCTTCTTTTGGCAAAAATCACCTGCCTATTAATCTTATTCTCTATCCTCTTAAGTTCCACTTTTCCCCACCCCATAATTCTTCAAAATTTTAACTTAAAACACCAAAAGTCATGATGCCAAGCGTTACCCAATCCGCCTGACCCGCCCGTATTGACACCTTTACATTTATAAAAGGATGCAATAAGTAGAAACAACAATGAACCTGAGCTTCTTTAATGAGCTTCATCTCCTTTTTCTAATTGGAACTCTGCTGCAGCCTTTTCACTGGTCATTGCCTCCAACTGTGTTTGGTTGTAATACTGATGATAAACATCATCATGTTTTTTGTCAATCCAAGTCATTATTAATTAACAGAATATTCATCACTGAGAAACTAAAATATTAACTTATTACTTACCAACAAATCTGTAAGTTCTCGGTATCGTCTCTGCAGCTCCACATGTTCCTGCACAATAGCACGATCAATCTAATACGTTGGCACATGGCATTAACTTATATATGATTAAGTGAAACAGAAGCACCAAAAGAATGTAAAAAGGAAGCCAGGAAAAACAAGTCAATTTTTTTTATTTATTTTGTTGTCACTATGTGTATGATTTCATGATTTAAGTCACAAACAGAAGGCAGAATCTAGGATGAGCATGTTATATTTAAAACTGCTAGTAATCAGTTTTGGTAAATGTAAACTAAATCAACACTGCAGTCATGTTATACTGCCTCACTTTAATAAAAATGTAGACTATAAATGGAAACTAAGACAAAGAAGAATAGGTAACCAAATCAACACTGCAGTAGTTGTGGGATAGCCAAAAAGAATATCACCATCACTTTGTGTGCTACATCACATGCTATTCTCTTTGTGTTACATCAAATTCTCTAATTAAACATCTTTCTCATTCATACCATATCATGACATAATCTACAAAATCTGTCCAAACACAATTAGACTTATCTTTTTCATTAAGGCATTTCATCGAACACTTGGTTAGCATGAAACTACAAAACTGAGTTGGAACTAATCATAATATACATATGGGTCCAAGAGATGACATCCCATTTGATTGTTATATTCCCGAAAACGCCGATGAAATAACAATAAGAAACTATTAAACAAACTGTACACAGATAGCTTTATTCACTAAATTAGGTACTTAATTATCACCTTAAATGGGTACCTTTTCTGAGCTAGAGCATATAGCCTTAGTTAACAAGTTCACTCCACAGTAAGCCCTTCACGATACTCGGATTCAAAGATGACCATTGCAGCAAGAGAAGCATAGCCCACTGTAGTAAAAGGGAGGGTGTCACTTGATTCATGAGGATAAATCTATGAAATAGTATTTATAAGCATTAGCAAATTGTCTTTACAACTAAAAAAATTTCTCAGATGCACAAAAATACTCTAAACTCGCAGTATGTAGATGTGGGCCTGTCACATCAACTCCTCCAAGCACCAAAGCAGCAGAAACATGACCTTGGTAACTTGATAACCAAAATAAATGAAAAATGCTTTTCACATAAAAAGAGAGAGAAAAAATCCCAAAATAAATCAGATTTACACTTAAGCTTACCTGAAAAGATGAGACTTCAACAAAGTAAGTGCTGTTACAACCCTTGATTCACGACCTGTATATTCTTATTTCCATGGCCGAGTTCTTAACAGGTTCGTCTTCTGCGAAGGGGGGAACACGAAGCGTCATCGCCGGCGCCCGTAGCCCATCTTCTCAAAATCGATGCTGCGTTGGATTTAAGTTTGGAGTGAGAAGAAAGAGACGGAGAGCAACTGTTCGTATTCTGCGGATGGAGGGATCGTTGAACCAGGTTGAAGATGAAGAGGAGGATTCGCAGGAGGGTGGTGCGAGGTTAAGCCGTTCAGGGGATGACTGATGGGCTTCTCAAATTAAGCAGAAAATTGATTGGGTTTATAGTGGTAAATTGTTTAATTGTAGTAATAGGATTAAATGGTAATTTAACGTATTTTATGCATTAGTATGTTGTATTTTATGCGTAATAATTAATATTAGGTGTCTTAAAATTTTAAATAAATTACAATAATATCATTTTAATATATATTATATAATAGTATAGATAATATGAATGAAAACTAAAGTCAATGGACTAAATCCACATAGTAATGTATAATCCGGGGATTACTTTTGTAATTTACTCTAACATACAGTATCAAAACTGAATAAAAGAATATACGTTCAATCTATACTTTATAATAAATAAAAAATTTGATAGGACACTTGTTACTCTGCTATGCATTCTCATCCTTTTTTTTCGCATCTTTCTCGTATTAATTATAGAAATTTTCTTTAATTGTTTTTTTATAATTTTTTGTTTTCCGCCTCTCTCTCTCCTATTAAATAATAATGATTTCTATAATTCTTTTTATAAAACAATTTTTATTAAAAAAAATAGGTTTGTTCATAAAACATTTTTAGAAATTAAACATTTCTTTCATTATTTTTTTTAAACATTTTTAAAAAATAACTATATAACGTTTCTAAAATTTATATTAAAAACTATGTAATATGTCATAAATCTATATTTTATAATAAATAAAGGTTTTAGTAGACACTTGTCATTCTTATGTTCATCCTCAACATTTTTTTCTCGTCTCTCTCTCCTTTTATTTATACAAATTTCTTTAAATTGATTTTTTTATAATTTTTGTTTTTCATCTCTCTCTCCTATTAAATAATAATGATTTCTATAATTATTTTTATACAACGTCTTATATTTAAAAAATAGGTTTGTTCATACAACATTTTTATAATTTGAACATTTCTTTTACTCTTTTTATAAATATTTTTTAAAAAATAACTATATAATGTGTCTAAAATTTGTATTAAAAAACTATGTAATATGTCATAAATATGTAATATGTAAATCTTTATTACTAAGTATATATAACACTGCATTTATTCACTCTGTGTAATATACCAGGTTTCTAACCTATATTATAATAAATGAATAACTATACTTATTACGTGTCGACTTCTGCTAAAGTCTAGATTTTTCTTTTCCGCATCTCTCCTATTAAATAATGATAGATGTTAAATAATTAAATATCTAAATTTTATTTTGATCTTTTATTAAAAATTACTAAATTATAAAAAAAAATTCAATTATATCTTATTTTAAAATACAATTTTATAATTCTTAAATCTTCATTATTTGTTATTTATAATTCTTAAATCTTCATTATTTCTTATTTAATCGATAACTGATAACATTCAACATACAAAATCTTAATAGAAAATGTTGTTTTATAACAAGTTTTATTTATTCAACCCATGTAATACATGGGTTTTAACCTAGTATTGTAATAAAAGATACCGTCGATAAATAAAATCTGATAAAAAGAAACGTGACAAATATCATCACAACCAAAATACTTGCCATCAAGAAAAAAACGACAACTTTTAAACATTAGGACCGGTGTCGACAACGAAAAAGTCTACAGTCGGATTGGATTTAAGAATCGAATGACGTAATTAATAAGCTAAAATCTAAAAATATGAAAAATAAAAAAAAATATTACAACTTAATTTAGACATAAAAGAAAAAATAAAATTTTAAAAAATGTAAATATTTTATATAAGTATTCTATAGTTATATATATATATATATATATATACACACACATATAGATTCAATAATAAGTATAGATTTAATAAAAATGATTAATAATATATTTTTGTACTCTAGTTATTTAACATTATTAGACCATATGTAGTGAAGCCCGTGAAAGGAGGACGTGAGCCAAATCATCAAATCACGCCCAGGAACACAGTCCTCCTAGGCGTGAAAGGGGCGTGGGGGGGGACGTGGGTGCAATCACGGGGCAATGGGCTAACCAGTCAAACCAACAACCAATCAATTATCACCAACTTGTTATTTCTTTTTTTTTCCTTTTAATTGAATAAATAGTTAATTATTAAAAAATAAATAATTAAGGGGAGGGGGCGTGGGTGCAATCACGGGGCAAGGGGCTAACCAGCCAAACCAACAACCAATCAATTCTCACCGACTCGTTATTTCTTTTCTTTTAATTGAACAAATAGTTAATTATTAAAAAATAAATGTGGGGGCGTGAAACCACTACGTACCATAGTGACTTTGTCCAATGATTTCTCCTGTGCTGATGTGACGCTGAGGTGGCGGGGCGTGAAAGAGGGGGGGCAAGAAACCACTACGGATGGCCTTAACTTGACATATAAATTAGTTAAAGCCCTAGGGTACTGGGGGCACAACTCTAACCCAAAAAAGTACTCTAAGAAAATACCCAATAAGGGAGTGACACCTCATTTTTACCCAAATCCTAACCCAAGTACCCAAAGAGGTGTGGGAATAACCCTAATACCCTAAACCAACCCAAAGGCTCGACACACCACACACCCTTTTGTTTCACGGGTAAATATACCTGATTTAACCTAGCCGCATCACTACCCGAGTCAATGGGGGCGGTGTACCCGTCTTACTCGTGGTACCCGTGCCCTTACCCGAAGGGTGCCCCCAACACCCTTAGAGCTAAACTGGGTTACTACTTGACCTACCAAAATTTTTAAAAAGTTAAAAAATAAATCCGGCTCGACCCGCTAAACTGGGTTACTAGTTCACCTACTGCCAACCCGGCTGCCCATATGCATGCTGGCTTTGTTCCTGGATCCCGACCCTAAAAAACATTTGTTCGTCGTACATATGTTACTAATATAACAAGTAGCTAATGAGCCCATATCAATTGGTTTGGGAGGAGGTATCCTATGGCCTTTTAATGTGGAGGTCATGTGTTCGAGACTCACTTGGTGCAATATACTCAGGTGGGCCAGGGTTTTTCCACAGTGGGCCTTCGGGTGGTGGGTTTCCCCTATAATGGTGGGCGGGCCAGGTCACCAGCGCTGTCTGTGTTCGCGGGCGTGGATGCCTTTCGTCATTGGGTTTACCCGGGTGACCAGGCTTATAGTATTCGTAGGTCGTTCAAAAAAAATTTAATATTTATGATAGTAAATTGTGACATTTCAAAGTTTCAGTTATAATATATATTAAAAAAATTTATAATAATAAATGACTTGAAAACAAATAAAACGATTTGACAAAAAAAAATGAGTTAATTTATAAAAAAAATAATTTATTAAGTTTATAAAAACATTTAAAATTTAATAAAACAAACCGCTCGAAAGCATTCTCTTTATTTTTTTTTTTTTTGAGAATACCAAACCATATAAAAACTAATTCTAAGTGTTTTACACATGCTCGTATTTTGTCAAAACTATTAAACATATATATTTTTTTTTTTATATATATATACCCGACCCGTACCCTACTGACATATAACGACTATTAATAACCGGGTTACACTTAGCGGGTATTCTACCGGGTAAGACACTTAACACCTCCACCTAACACCCTACCCTATAGTACCCTACCCCCTCGTGATATTAATTCTCGGCCGACAAAGTTGCCTTGTCAATTGGTGTCCCAAATAATTGAGACAATATTGTCTCAATATGAGATATAATATTATGGGTAATAACCCCATAAGCCATTTATATACATGCATACATGAAAACATAAGCACACACAACTCAGCACAACTTTTCTCTCCCTCTCTCGGCACTTCACCCGCCACTTTCACCTTGAGCCTCCTCTCGACTCAACACTACAAGCTACACCACCTCCACTCCTTGTATCCTCTCGGAAACCACCGCCACAACCCCTCCCATGCTCACCTCTCACGGCTGCAACAAGGAAACCACACCACCACCCTCCCCTTGGCAGTTCTCGGCGACAACATGAGCTCCACCACCGTCCACCGCTAACACCGTCACCCTCCTCCTCCCTTACGGATCACACCACCATTAACCACTGTGCACCACCTTTCCTCCCTCCCTTTCAGCCCTCAAATACAGCAGCAACACCACGCCATTCCAGCCCCGATAACCACCGCCGTGCACCGTTTTCACCACCGCAGCTCTCTACCACCTTTGCGGGTTCTTTTCGGGACGAAAACCGATCCTTTCGGGTCACCATTTCTCAACTACGGTCACCGTATTACGTTAACGCGAAGCTTACAGATCATTTCGGGAACTCACCGAGCCATTCGGGACGTCCCGAGAAGGAACCGGGTCTCACGTCAACTACGTCACCTTCTCTCGGCAATTTACGTCAGCTTTCGATTTATTTATTTTAATGTTATTCTAGTTGGTGATATATTAGGTTATAACCGGAAATAGTATTTAAAAACCAAGTTTTAAACGTATAAAAAGAGGTTCGTATCTTTAAACGTATAAAAGACGAGTTTAGAATATAAAGCATAACGATTAAAAATTGTGGGTTAAAAACCCTATTTTTTTTATTATTATAATAATAGTATAAAACTATAAACGGTTAGTTTATTTTTAGTCATAAAAACACATTTTTATAACCTATTAATAACAAATAATAATTATAATTATAATTAATATAACTATAAATGATTTTACATAAGGGATTTTTATAAAATTTATCTTCATGTACATGTCTCCATATAACCACATTTTACATAAATAATTTTAAGAAATGTTATTATAAACCTATACACAATTGGATACGAATACACACATATACACATACAATAATACCCATTTATCTACATAGGGTTTCAACGTGCTTAGACTTCAACATACTTATCACCTACACGCGTGGAAAAATACCCGCTTGCAAGGTGAGTTACATATCCCCTATTTACATTTTTATACTTTTTGGGGTGAAACGTAATCTGTGCATACTTACATACAATTCAACTTGTGTTTACATGTGTAGATTATTGTGCTTTTGTGCATGGTCACTTGTTATGCTATGAATACTTTTAGGATGGTTTAAATTATGTGTAACCCACATAGTCTTGATTCCATGCCTATCACTTTTAGGGTAGCTGTATGCTATGCCTATCACGTTAAACCTTTATGCTTATATACATAATTACATGCTTACAATTGGTATACATATAGTGAATTCTCCACATTATGTCATATCATACCATGTCAAACTATGAATTGTATAAACGTTTTTAACTAAACTTTTACTTTATTTAAACATATGTAAGCTCACCAACTCTCGTAGTTGACACTTGTTTTGGATTACGTTTCAGGTGAAGATATGTGATTTTGTGACTATGTGTTGAAGGTGCTACACATAAGGCTTTTGGACCTAGTAAAATAATTATGTGTAATATTCTAGTATAGGGTGTTGTAACTTGAATTGTATTTGGATATTTGGTACTTAAATCTTATTAATGAATTATGCAACCTTAGTAGATCATGTGCTTATGAACAATCATTCTAATGTCCGCCTCGATGATTCCGCCATCGGTCGGGGTGTGACAGATTGGTATCAGAGCCATGGTTATAGGGAATTAGGTTATTAGACACAATGACCTAGACTATAACCCTAGGACTCCCTTTTATGTGTTATGTGCTAAATGATTAATTGCTTTGTGAATTATTTGTAGTTAGGTATTATTTGAATTTTCCCAAGTTTGGTACATGAGACTCATACACATGCATACAAGACTTTGATACATGATACATACTTTACATACACATTTGACAAACAAACTTATGCAAATGCACTACTTACCCTTATCCATACTCTTTCCTAACCCGTATTAATTGCATCAATTCCTACACATTTTATACTCATAGACTCTCAAGACTATAAAAATCTTGAAAATCTCATCAACGACTTAATTTCTTAAAACCAGTAAAGGACACGTGCAATCTGGAAGGGTGACACCTGTACATTGGGTTTTCTGTCTAGGAAAGCATTTCGTATAAATCCAAGTAAACGGACCCGTATGCTTTCCTGGGAATTCCTGAAGTGAGTGTTTACCTATAGGCTAAAGCATGTCTCCTTGAAAGTTTTGAGGAATTATTTAACGTTGATAAGTCAACGTATTCGCAAGGATACAATCCGAACTTAAACTCAAAATTTGGGGACATTATAGCAAGGTAAGAAGAACTAGACGAACATACAAAACAAATCATTATTACGGGTGCACACGTAATAACGATTTGTAGTGCATGCGAATCCCGGCCATTCCTATTGCGCGAATAATGATCTATGTTATCATATCCTCCCAGGAATAGATTTCATGGCTTATTTTCCCTATCCTTTAGTGTTATAAATTTTGAATGAATTATGTGATCAGTTTTAGTCAGAACTTACATACATTATCACGCGACATGATGAGTGTCATCTCACGTTCCTGCTTGTATTATTGTGAACAGTCTACCAACTGTGGCACATACATGCCTATTTTATCCGAAGTCTCATAAGTTCTTGTCTCTTCTTGTGGTACTTATAGAATGCCTCCCCGTCGCGCGGTTAATGCTAACTCTAGCAACTCCAACGCTGACCTTGCTGCACTACTTACCCAACTAGTAAGCCAAATGATCCAAGCTAACAACAACAGTAATGGGTCCAACACGCAATGGAATGGCGCAAACCCACCATACTGTACATTCAAACATTTCAATTCTTGCAACCCCACCAAATTCTTCGGGACGGAAGGTGCAACTGGCCTTCTTCAATGGTTTGAAAGTATGGAGAGTACTTTCCTAAACAGCGATTGTCCCGACAACCTCAAAGTCCGTTATGCTACCAGCGTCTTCCAAAAACGAGCACTCACCTGGTGGAACGGTGAGAAACGTACTCGCGGCAACGAATCTGTTATGTCCTTGTCTTGGGACGAAATGAAACGACTTATGACTGACGAGTTCTGTCCTCGCAACGAAATGAGGAAGCTCGAAGCTGAATTTTGGGATCTCACCCAAGATAGCGGAGAGAATTTGGCTTACACCACTCGTTTTCAAGAACTAAGTCTGCTCGTGCCCCACATGGTTACTCCCTTAGCGCGAAGAATTGAGAAATACATAGGCGGACTGCCTATGCCGCTCCAAGACACCGTATTGGGAAGTAATCCCTCCACTCTCGAAGACGCAATCCGTTTGTCTGCCGTGTTGACTGACAATCACGTCAAAGCAGGTACCTTATTTAGGAAGGGTGCCAAGAAAGTGGTCAACAAAGCTGCTACTTCCGTGTCCGTAAAAAACGAAGAGCCCAAATCTTCCCATCATGATAGGAAGCGTAAGGCCCAAAACTTTGCGGCCATCATTCCTGCCGTACCTGTGACCCAAGTTACTCCTGCGGGTCAAATTCTGAGAAATTATGTAGGTTCATTTCCCCAATGCCCTACTTGCAAGTATCACCATGCCCCACATGCTGCATGCCGTCTATGCTCAAAATGTGGACGCTATGGACACGTTGATACTACTTGTCGTGCTCGCACTATTGTTAACCAAGCTACTCAAGGCAATCATCCAGTGCCTCTCACTGTCACCTATGGACGGGCCTGTTACGAATGTGGAGACCCAAACCACTTTCGAAACCAATGTCCAAGACTTCAAAATCAAGGTGGTCCTCGTGGACGAGCATTTAATATAAATGCTAACGAGGTTCCGGCCAATGACGACACTGTCAACGGTACGTTCCCTTGTTCACTATCTTTATACATCCGTTTTATTCAATATTCAAAATTGTGTCTCTTGTTTTTAACCAACTATTTGCTAAACAACCAACCAATCTTGATAACTCGTATATCATTGAAATAGCGGATGGGAAATCCAGTGCTATGAGTTCTATAACCCGTGATTGCACATAACAGCTATGCTATCACCATTCATCTCATTCCTATACTTTTATGAAACAAATCTATTATGTTTAAATTCAGTCATTCAACTTACTAGCTCTGTTAAAGTTTACTTAAATTGTGAAGTTCTAAATCCTAGTAATTATGCACGGGGAATCCCCGGTATATCAAAGGGGTGGTGGGTTAGCCGCTGGTACACCCTATACATAAACCCACTTGATATAACGAGTATAAACCATGCATAAGTACTATGAGGAGAACCGGTTTTTTTTTTTTTTTTTTTTGAAAATGTTTTTGCAAAATTTGAAAATATGAACACCCGTGGGGTGGAGTTTTAAAAGAAAATGACATGTCACGAGGTGATTGGCACCAATATTGTTAAATATGTTTTCTTATAGTTTACATTCGTGCGTTGTATGAATAATTGTATGCATAAATCTCATTATACTATTAGAGCAATTAGTAGACAACTCGACTCGGATTAGCATCGTCATCCGTTAACATACGTTATTTCCCCCGTTGAATCTTTCTCTTGTGAAGTAATTCCATCCTAAGTCTTTTGACATCTCTTTTTCCGCTTCTATAACCTTCGTAAATCGAATTTCGGGACGAAATTCCTTCAACATGGGGAGACTGTGACATTTCAAAGTTTCAGTTATAATATATATTAAAAAAATTTATAATAATAAATGACTTGAAAACAAATAAAACGATTTGACAAAAAAAAATGAGTTAATTTATAAAAAAAATAATTTATTAAGTTTATAAAAACATTTAAAATTTAATAAAACAAACCGCTCGAAAGCATTCTCTTTATTTTTTTTATTTTTTTTTTGAGAATACCAAACCATATAAAAACTAATTCTAAGTGTTTTACACATGCTCGTATTTTGTCAAAACTATTAAACATATATATATTTTTATATATATATATATACCCGACCCGTACCCTACTGACATATAACGACTATTAATAACCGGGTTACACTTAGCGGGTATTCTACCGGGTAAGACACTTAACACCTCCACCTAACACCCTACCCTATAGTACCCTACCCCCTCGTGATATTAATTCTCGGCCGACAAAGTTGCCTTGTCAATTGGTGTCCCAAATAATTGAGACAATATTGTCTCAATATGAGATATAATATTATGGGTAATAACCCTATAAGCCATTTATATGCATGCATACATGAAAACATAAGCACATACAACTCAGCACAACTTTTCTCTCCCTCTCTCGGCACTTCACCCGCCACTTTCACCTTGAGCCTCCTCTCGGCTCAACACTACAAGCTACACCACCTCCACTCCTTGTATCCTCTCGGAAACCACCGCCACAACCCCTCCCATGCTCACCTCTCACGGCTGCAACAAGGAAACCACACCACCACCCTCCCCTTGGCAGTTCTCGGCGACAACATGAGCTCCACCACCGTCCACCGCTAACACCGTCACCCTCCTCCTCCCTTACGGATCACACCACCATTAACCACTGTGCACCACCTTTCCGCCCTCCCTTTCAGCCCTCAAAGACAACAGCAACACCACGCCATTCCAGCCCCGACAACCACCACTGTGCACCGTTTTCACCACCGCAGCTCTCTACCACCTTTGCGGGTTCTTTTCGGGACGAAAACCGATCCTTTCGGGTCACCATTTCTCAACTACGGTCACCGTATTACGTTAACGCGAAGCTTACAGATCATTTCGGGAACTCATCGAGCCATTCGGGACGTCCCGAGAAGGAACCGGGTCTCACGTCAACTACGTCACCTTCTCTCGGCAATTTACGTCAGCTTTCGATTTATTTATTTTAATGTTATCCTAGTTGGTGATATATTAGGTTATAACCGGAAATAGTATTTAAAAACCAAGTTTTAAACGTATAAAAAGAGGTTCGTATCTTTAAACGTATAAAAGACGAGTTTAGAATATAAAGCATAACGATTAAAAATTGTGGGTTAAAAACCCTATTTTTTTATTATTATAATAATAGTATAAAACTATAAACGGTTAGTTTATTTTTAGTCATAAAAACACATTTTTATAACCTATTAATAACAAATAATAATTATAATTATAATTAATATAACTATAAATGATTTTACATAAGGGATTTTTATAAAATTTATCTTCATGGACATGTCTCCATATAACCACATTTTACGCAAATAATTTTAAGAAATGTTATTATAAACCTATACACAATTGGATACGAATACACACATATACACATACAATAATACCCATTTATCTACATAGGGTTTCAACGTGCTTAGACTTCAACATACTTATCACCTACACGCGTGGAAAAATACCCGCTTGCAAGGTGAGTTACATATCCCCTATTTACATTTTTATACTTTTTGGGGTGAAACGTAATCTGTGCATACTTACATACAATTCAACTTGTGTTTACATGTGTAGATTATTGTGCTTTTGTGCATGGGCACTTGTTATGCTATGAATACTTTTAGGATGGTTTAAATTATGTGTAACCCACATAGTCTTGATTCCATGCCTATCACTTTTAGGGTAGCTGTATGCTATGCCTATCACGTTAAACCTTTATGCTTATATACATAATTACATGCTTACAATTGGTATACATATAGTGAATTCTCCACATTATGCCATATCATACCATGTCAAACTATGAATTGTATAAACGTTTTTAACTAAACTTTTACTTTATTTAAACATATCGTAGTTGACACTTGTTTTGGATTACGTTTCAGGTGAAGATATGTGATTTTGTGACTATGTGTTGAAGGTGCTACACATAAGGCTTTTGGACCTAGTAAAATAATTATGTGTAATATTCTAGTATAGGGTGTTGTAACTTGAATTGTATTTGGATATTTGGTACTTAAATCTTATTAATGAATTATGCAACCTTAGTAGATCATGTTCTTATGAACAATCATTCTAATGTCCGTCTCGATGATTCCGCCATCGGTCGGGGTGTGACATAAATGGGAAAGATTTTTGTAAAATCTACGAAAAAGTCAAAATTAATATGATTAATTTGCTTATATTATAGCATTCTCAGTAGCTTCTCTATCTCCATCTCTATAATTACACTAAAAATCACTATTTTTTATCTATTCTTTTCAATTAAATAACATTTTTTTATATTTTTATCATTACATTTTCTCTCTCCTCCACTCACAACCATTTTCAAAAAAATATTAAAAAATTAATAGAGGTGAACGGTGTTTTCACAAATATACAGATGAACAGTAACATTTTCTCTCTCCTTCACTCACAACCACTTTAAACCACTCTCTAAAATTTGCAGAACTCACTCACAAATATATAAAGAACCTACTGTGAATGCTCTTACAATAGAAACCTCCAAATGTCTAAGTATCTTTAACTTATTGTTAGGGTAACTCGTTCTAGACCACTATGTTCGTGTTGCATGTATGGTGTTAAGAACCAGAGCGCTAGAATCCATAGCTCAGCACAAAGACGTTAAACATTATGCGACAGTGCAAAGGTGATGGTGTATCATACATCATATGGCACCAGGGCCGGCCCGGAGAGAGGGCGAGGAGGGCGACGGTCCCGGGCCCGGTCTCCCCTAGGGCTCGAAGTTTTTTTTTATATTATATATATATGTGCTTTTTTAAATATCTATATATATAAGCCCAATTGTTTATAATCTAAACCCAAAACCAATAAATAATAAAAAAATTATATATAAGCCATATTTAAAAAAAATCTATATATATAAACCCTTATTATGTTTTTTTATATATGATTATTGAGTTTATAATATAGGGCCCGGATTTTTTTACATGTCCCGGGCCCAAAACGTTTTAAGGATTCTCGGGACCGACCTGTAAAGCACCAATCTCTGTTATTATCCAACATAATTTGTTTGACTTAGTTTTGTGCCACTTTGACTAAACCTATGCCCCCTTAGTGTTGGCTCTTACTCTTGACTAGCTTAACAGATTACACAATTTCACACATTTTGCTTGTTCACTTATTTGAAGCTATAGAGTGATTTAAATAATATATACTATTTGAAAGTTTAAATAATGTACTCATTATAATTTTTTTTTGGATTAACTAGCTTTCATTGATTATATGAGATTTAGTGTGTTTTAATCAGTTACTGTTGACCGTGACCATAAAGAGATTTATGATATTCGGTTTTATCTTAAACAAGGAACTTGAAGATCTTTGGATCTAAATTTCAAATCCTTCACCTCTTTAAAACACTATGACATTTGTGAGATATTTGTCCAATCTAGTAAGCTCTGATTACTTTATGCTAACAGGATGATTAAAAAGCTTATATACATTAGTGTTTTGTCTTTTTCATTAAATCTCCTCTTTGTCCTGATGAAGTTTTACTAGCTCTTAATTGTCACGGAGAAAGAAGCTCGAGATGTTCGCAGAGGAGCACAACTAGACAACTGACTATCACCGATGGACAAAATATGTCACTAAATACCGATAGGTCAGTGATAAACACAAAAGTCCAAAAATTAAAAATATAAATATTTGTTGGTGATCTATCAGTGGTTACTGACGGATTACCGACGTAGAGGTTAAATGAAGAAAAGATAACTTCCACTAACAAATATTTACCAACGAAAATCTTTGTAGGTAACCAACGGAAATCTTTGTTGGTAATTACCAATGAACCACCGACACGTTTAAGATTCCAGATGAGATTCTGGTCAGACTTTTTTTGTTGATTTCAGTGGGTAACAACTTCCGACGGAATATCACTCGGTAATCTGCCACTAAATCTAAAGATAAGATTTCGGATAAGATTCACACCCGCATTTGTCGCTGGGAAACAATTTGCATTTGATATTCCGTCGGAAATCCACTGAAAATCCGTCAGAAGTAGTTACTATAAATAAATCTCATACCACCATCATTTTCAAATGAATTTGTCATCCAAAACTTATAAAAACTCATTGTTTTTAAATGCCTTCCGAGTTATCAAATGCACGCGCCTCCTAATATGTATTCTTCATTGAATACCAATGTACTTCGCATAACATAATGTTTATTTGGAAATGGTGGTTTCGAAAGTTAAAATTAACAAATGTCAAGTGGAATCTATCATCTAAGCTAATACTATGTTATAGAAATATAGTAAACGAATGGGAGAACTACTTTGGAAGGATAATCACCCAGTTTACAATATATGACGAGAATGAATATACGATGGAAGTATACCATGCATAATGAATATGAATACGTGAAAAGCATGATGAATACGTGAATGCATGATGATACGTGCAACTATGAAAGAGTATGATGGAACGAGTCTAAATCCTAAAATGGAATAACGGAGTACTCACGAAGTGTTAAAGGGGTGGTGGATACGCCGCTAGTACTTCCTATATATAAACCCTTTTAATACATCGTGGAGAAACCGTTACGAAGTTTTAAGATGAGGACTGGTTAGGAAGTAAATCAAGCATATACGTGAAATGAAAATAAATGTTTGATACATTTGGGAGGCTGTGAGTCAACGATACTCAAGGTACCAAATGAAATAAGATACCCGGCCTATAAGGTGGATCTCAATAAATGATAAAGAAGAGAACTAAAAAGATTCTAAGCCTACGGGGATGAGGAATGAATGAGTCTTCGTGACAAATGCGAGGGGTCTATACTGACGAGTATAAGAACCTTGTCAATACTCGGACCGGAGGTACGGCCTAAGATGGTTGTGAGGGGGTTAGCACACCCATAAAATATACAAATACAGTGATCGGAGGTACGTCCGAAGATGGTCACGGGGGCACCGAGAGCCCGAGAAAACGTGAACAATAATAAAAACCTAAAGGGTTCATAATGAAATGAACGATGCAGTGTACTTACTTAGCGAAAGCTAATTCAAATATGTTTTTCAAACACTGTAGAAAATAAGCACATGGAATGAAGCTTCCTGAGGACAGAGCATTCGGAATTAGAGATCACTATGTATAATGATGTAATTATATCATCTTTTGTAAAACTATAATATTATAATAAAATATATACCTTAGCCATTCATGGAAAGATTTTTGTCAAACTGGGACCACTTTTCGCAATTAAACTCTGATAAAATAATAGTAAAATAAGTAGGGTGTTTCATTTATAAAGCCATTCATTTCAACTGATGTATAGGGTGGACTTTCCCTTTCATGACATCAAGGATTCCTCATCCTTTTGTGGCTATATTCACAATTAAATTTATCCTTGGTTACCTGTAAAACGTTTGAAAATATTTGATAAGTATAAACCGGTGAATACATGTATGCTTTTATTATAATATGACAAGACTGAATAAATAGAACAAAAATGCCCATATTTTAATGGTCAATTTACACATCCAACGGACTACCTAGCCTGAATGTATAACCACCAGCCACACTAGGCACTTTCTTGGATAATCTTTGTTTTACGTTATTCACAGCCTTACATTGCGATATAGTTCTTATGTGTTATTCACAACTTTGCGCCCATTGCGGTATAGGTTTTACGTGTTATTAACAACAAAGCCATAGCCCTAGCCCCGTTACAGCGTTTCATCTGTAACACGTACATGATCATGCGTGACTCTATGGTCTGAATGCTATATAGTAAATCACCTTTTGCGACCAATGTTTTTATTAGTTCATTCGAGTCGGACAATAATTCAAAACTGTTTTATGGTTTTGAAAATATTTTATAAAAATACAAGTATTCACCTTTTTTTAGAAGAGTTTTGACGTAAGGAATTTCTAGTGTGGGAGTTCCTACTGAGGCGGCGTCTCAACTTAGCTTCCTAGCTCTTGGTTTCTCCAATTAAGAGCTTCCTAGCTTCTCGGGACTTCTCTAGATCAACTGGAAATTTTGGAACTTAAACATACAAGCAGGGGGTATAGAGAGTGGGAAATTGGTCGAAAGAACTTTTCAAAACGAGTTTGTTGTGTGAGAAACGATCTGAGGTCGGACTTCTATTTATAGAGTGGTTTGGCGGCTGTGACGGACCGTTATGAGGGGTGAAGGTCTGTCACCGCTTGGTCGTAAAGGACCGTTATATATGGTGACGGTCCGTCACCGAGCTAGGTTTGCGTAGTCGGCTGGCACGCACCAGCTTCTAGTTAAATTGCGGCGTGACGGATTGTTACAAGTCGTGACGGTCCGTTATGGTCTTGACACGCGTCAGATCTCAGCCGCTAGTCATCGGATACGTGTAACGTTCTGGTTGTTTTGCGGCGTAACAGACCGTTACCATGGGTGATGGTCCGTCATAGAGTTTCCACGCGTCAAAACCCGGTCATTAGTCACCAAACACGTGGAACACCATGATTAATCCCTTGTGCCACCCGTAACGGACCGTTACCGTCTAATTTTGGAAATTTTCACTTTTTGATCCGTGATCTTTTATATAATTACACTTCTAGTCCTTGTATTTAATTTTTTTGTTAAACTTGGCATGAAAATTTTAGAGATGTTACATTATTTTAGCTCTTTGTATATGTTTATATATGTTTTGTAGATGTGACAACTTCGAATCATTTTCTTATGAACGAGTCAATTTAGGTTATGTTTTATCTCTAGCGGGTCAAACGGTTAAAAATTAAATAAAAGTAATCTAAAATGAGAAGGCATGATTAATCCCTTGTGCCACCCGTAACGGACCGTTACCGTCTAATTTTGGAAATTTTCACTTTTTGATCCGTGATCTTTTATATAATTACACTTCTAGTCCTTGTATTTAATTTTTTTGTTAAACTTGGCATGAAAATTTTAGAGATGTTACATTATTTTAGCTCTTTGTATATGTTTATATATGTTTTGTAGATGTGACAACTTCGAATCATTTTCTTATGAACGAGTCAATTTAGGTTATGTTTTATCTCTAGCGGGTCAAACGGTTAAAAATTAAATAAAAGTAATCTAAAATGAGAAGGCAAATCGGTTGAAAGTCGCTATAAGTTTAAATTTCATGCAAATAATTATTTTCAGCTGGTTATATTATAATTAATATAACATAAAATTTTAGTCATATTTGATACAATAAGTTATACATAATAAATAAGTAACTGGTTATGCCACTTGTCACAATTTTGTGAGCACAATATTATTTTTTCTCAACTGTTTAATGATTTTCTTTATTAATATTTCATTTCTCAACTATTTCTTTATTTTTTCGCTTATTACTAACTATTTTTTTACGACGGACTTTTATTAAAACATAGACTAGCAAGATACTAGACGGCCTAAAATAAGCAAACTACATGAATAATAGAAGATTTTGTAACCATTCTATCTAGGTTAATCTACACTTATGCTTTCTACTCGAATACAATAAAAGGGAAAATAAGTAAAATCATTAAACAACATCACATTCTTTGGACAACTCTTCATAAAAACTGTATAATTCTAAAGCTATCAAATAGCCCACCAAGATACAAAAATGATCACCCCCAGAATCTCTTTCCTATACGACGAAATAGATGAATTTTCAAGCAGATCCATTAGGTCACTAGGAAATCTCAATACCGATAATTTCACATTAAATATTTATTCAACCGTGTAATGTATGAGTAATATTTTTCTCGCACCTTTATTCCAAAAATTAATTTACACCTTTAGACAAACGAATTCCTTTTAAGCTACAAAGAAGACGGTTTTCACTATCTTTTGTTTTGTCATGACAATAAATAAGAGTTAGAGTCAGTCACTATCAAGGGTTGGTTTATTTTTGAGGCAACCGATTTTCACATATGGGTAACTGTATGTGGCGCTTTACAGTGTTAAAAGCAGAGACGAGTTAACTTTTAATCTTAGATATGGATGGAAAAATTACAAATAAAACATTTAACGTTTTATACAAAGAAATATTTATAAATTTATGAATTATATTCAACATATGTTTTCATTTTACATTGTATCATTTATGCAACCCCATATAATACACGGGTTTCAACACTAATATATATATATATATATATATATATATATATATATATATATCAAGGTTGAAATAAGAAATAGATTTTTCTTAAGAAATCTAAGAAATATTATGAACATGTGACATCCATAAAATTTAGGTTCAAGGGTATTTCGAACGTTTTGAATTTCTCAAAATTCACCCCATTTCAATTGTCTTCTCCCTAACCCCCACCAAACCAACAACTCTACCACCGTCTCACCACTACATCTCCGTTTAACTTTTCGCCCGCACAAACAGAGAACTTCGTCTCCAAACGCTGTCCATGGCGAGACTTCTTCGACTACTACGCCCCACGTCGCGCCGGTGCCGAAATCGAGAGTTTCAGGTATCACGGCCGCCAGAACCACTATAGAAGGCTACCCCGGTCTCGATCTATCACGTAAAGAGAAAAACCAATCGTTCCTCAAACTTCCATCCTCCCGATCGTTCATCGTCAAAGTATCTCGTAAGCTTTATAGGTTTTAAGCTATTTATAGCTTTACAGATTCATAAATGAGTTCCCCTTTGCTGCTTCGACAACAACATCTTTTGAGCTTTATTGTTGGTTATCATGTTGTTAATATACTAATGCCCAATTCAATTTTGGAAGCAATTTCGACAGTCATCTGTAGTAGTTAGGGCGATATTGTATCATTTGTTAAATCCCAGAAAGTTATGGTTATTTGAGTGAGTTATTGATCTTGGAATTGAGTAGGAACTCATTGTTTGGGTCCCATAAAAAAGGTTCACCAATGTTTAAGAACTCATTGTCTGGATTCTATAAGATGACAGTTAACTATAAGTTTTTTGGTTTTTTGCATCTTACCTATAACCATGATATTCTCTATTTGTTTATAATATGTAAACCTGCTACATGTTTATCTTGTATCATGTAGTATATATTAGTCTAAATTTACTTGTCCATCTTTAAGTTATAATTGAGTTTGTTTGGTTCAATATGAAGTTTGATTCCTTTATGACTACAGATGTACATGATGAATGTTGAACAATCAATATGAAGTTTGATTCCTTTATGATTGACTACAGCATCTACATGGTACATGCTTTATCTTGTGTGATGTAGTATATATTGGTCTAAATTTACTTATCCATCTTTAAGTTATAATTGAGTTTGTTTGGTTCAATATGAAGTTTGATTCCTTTATAATTGACTACAAATGTACATGGTGAATGTTGAACAATTATCTAGTTATTTTTGTGCTGATTTGTTTATTTTTGTGCTTTTTATGATCAAACAACACAAATAAGCAGCACGGTTATTTGTGCTCGTTGTTTATTTATGTGCTGGTATTTTATTTTGTATGTTGTTTATAGTGTTGTTTTATGGTAAAACGACACAAATAATTGTACTGTTCTACAAAGCAGCACAATTATTTGTGTTGTTTGCTGTTTGGTGCTGTTTTATGGTAAAACAACGTAAATAACCGTGTTGTTTTAAGAAGTAGCACGGTTATTTGTGTTGTTTCATGGTTAAACAATACAAAAAATTGTGTTGTTTTACTTACAAAGCAGCAAAAAAAACTGTGTTGTTTGACAAAGTAGCACAAAAAACTGTGCTGTTACAATACAACACAAAAAATGTGTTGTTTTACAAAACAACACAGTTTTGCATAGCGTTGTTTTTTTTGTTAAAAATATGGCAATACTATACTTGAATTAAAGGTAAAAAACGCTCGATTTTATAGTATAATTTAAAAAAAAATAATGTCTTATAAAAAAGTTATGGACATTTAAAAAATGTGGGGGAAACTTGAAAAAGTCAACAATTGTGGATTTTCCTACAATGCCCCTCCACCCCTTATATTTCCTACACTTAAATCTCAACCATTGATAATCAAATTGAATGGTTGAGATTGTAGTTTTTCGCTAAAAAAACTCAACCTATAGGGGGAGAATCGAATAAAAAGTAGTTTTTCGCTAAAAAATCTAAGAAATGACAAAAACCTTAAGAAACGATATCAAACGAACTCCGATTGAGCTAATTTCAGCGGCGTTGGAATCGTCTCGTCGAACTCTACCATCTTAGCTTTTAGGGTTTAGATTTTTAGGTTTAGATTTTACGTTTGAATTTAGGGTTTTAGCCTTATAGTTTAGCCTTAGGGTTTAGATTTTATGGTTTAGGTTTTTTTTTTTGTGGGGGTGGGGGGTTTAGGTTTTTGGGGGGTGGGTGAGGGGGTTTAGGTTTTTGGGGGGTGGAGGTGGTAGGTTTAGGCTTTTTGGGGTAGGGTTGAAGGGGGTTTAGGTTTTTAGGGGTGCGCGTGAAGGGGGTTTAGGTTTATATATATATATGGTATGGATATTATGAAAACTTGGGTTAGTTGTGTAAACCTTGAAAACCTTATTCTAGCTAGAGATGAAAAGAAAGGAGAGGTCAAGATTATAAATGTGATTAATGTATTTGATTTTACATTAAATTAATTTCGAAAAGGACTAAAAGGGCAATCCGGTCAATTGGCCCATGTCCTTTTAACATTGGGAAGGGAGGTTTCGTAACATGCATAAACAGAAAAAAGAAACGTCTCTTCAACTCCATTCTCTCTTCCCTAGATATGTAAAGGTTAACCTTTAAAAAAAAAGATATGTAAAGGTCGCTTCATGTCCATTTTTTCTTCCCTAGATATTCAAACAAAAAATCTACAAAATCTTCAAGACTATCAAGGCAATCGTTTATCAAGTTAGTTTCCTTCATCAAGTAATTGTGGTTTTGAAGAACAAGAACAGTGGGTGTTTAAATCGTCGATTTCAGGTTCGTTTTTTTCATCAAGTAGTTGTTGTTTTGAAGTTAAATCTTCGATTTCAGGTTAGTATTTTTGGTTTGATAAAGTTTTGGTAATTTCTATAATGAAATATTAAAGGGAATCGTATGTAAACCTTAAGCGATTTGAATAGGTGTTCTTGATTTTAAAAATTGATTATTTTCTTACAGGAACTTCCGAGTTTCATAAGAAAAACAATGTTGTTAATACATTTTGATTTTATCAAAAAAAAAGTTGTGTCGCATAATTGATGATCTTATTCCAAAGTAATTGTATTTGCCCAAAATATATCTCGAAATTCAGAAAATTGTTTGGTCTAGTCTATCATATGAAATAAGAGTAGTAATAACATTTTTTTATTATTCGTGGATTGTTAATTCAGGATAACAAAAAGGAGGAAACACATAAGGATGACTAATGGTATGGAAAAAAATAATTAGATATTGTTTATTATAAATTTAAATTGTCGGTGAAATTACATATGTAACATTTTGTTTCTTGCAGGTAGAAAGAGTGGTCGTCTCGCAAAAAAAAACATTAAGTAGGTTTAAAAATACATATAAAGATCCAATATGTGTTGAAACTGATGAAAGGGTTAAAAACAAAGTCAAAAAAGAGCAAAAGTAGAGGTAGTTGTTGATATATATTTATTTTAATTATATAACAAGATGATTCAAATAAACATATTGTTATTTACTTCAGTGATATGGATTCACCTGTAATCAGCCTAAAGAAAAAAAAATACACGTGTGTTTGAAAAAATAGTTATATGATTAGTATTGATACATGTTACTTGTGTACAAAATAAGGTATTCTAATGTTATAATTTCATATGGTTGACTAACAAAGGTTAAGAGTCATGTCTCTAAATAAACCAAAAACAGGTGTGTTTGAAACATGTAACACTATTTAATCAGATGATTAGAATTGATACATGTTACATGGGTACAAAAAAGTTGATAATTATGAAATAACATGCTACTTAGGTTTTTTATTAACTAAAAAGATGATCTGTTACATATGAGTTTGTGGTTAGTTACATAAGTATAATAGTTAGAAGCTTATGTTTTCATTTGTAATATATGTTCAATAGTGTATAATTTTGCAATAAAATGCTACTTATGTTTTTTGTTAACTATAAAGATGACATGTTACATATGCATATGTTGTTAGTTACATAATTATAATACATGGAAGATTTTGTTTAATGGTCAGGAAAAAAAGTGATAAACATCGAAAGCACTACTGGCAGAAAAAGAAAATCATGTAATACATTTAAGCAGGAAGAGGTCAGAAAAGCAAGGAAAACTCTAGGTAAAATCTGTTTACTATTAAATGATATTTATTTTCTTATAATTTAATTTTTCTTTTAAAACACAGATTTTGAAACACCATCATTGAGAAGCAAGAAGGGAAAAAAGGTGTGATCGAATAATTTATTATATTACATTTTTTTGATTACAATGTGTAAAATCTAACTGGATAAGTTTTTTGTAGGAACTTCTGAAAAAAAGATTTACAATGTAGAGAGTTCTAAGAGTAAAAACAAATACAAAGTTGAAAAGAAGGAAATGAGTAAAGGAAAAGAACAGGGAACAAAATCTAGGAATAGTGGATATGAGAAAAAAGTGGAGAAAAAAAAAAAGAAATGATTGGTTTGGTTTAAGGACTAGATCTTCACCAGCTCAATTTTTCAAGGGGATTAAAAATTTGAAGACAAAACAACAAGAAACAGTGAAGAAGATGGATTTTGGTAAACTATTATTGTTTAGGGTTGATGGGATACCTTCAAAATTAGGTCATTATGTGGTGGACAAATTCAATCAAGAAAAAATGAGGATTAGGGTTCCAGGTGGGAAAATTAAAATAAATAGTGAGGTGATTCATAAATTGCTAGGTATACCGTGCGGGGGGGTAGGTTTTGAGTCAGTAACACCAGACGAAAATTTGCATGAGGGTGTTATAAGTTGGAGACAATATCCAGGACGTTTTGTTGCACCAGCACAGCTAGTTGACAGTATTGAGAATTCGGAAGATGGAGACAGCTTTAACTTCCGCATGGACTTCATCATGTTGTTTCTTACAATAATGGTAGAATGTCAAAAGCAAGGATCATATAAGGAATCAATTCTGAGTTTCTTAAGTCCAGAAACAAAATTTACTGACATGGACTGGTGTGGTTATATAGTAGAGTCAATGAAAAGTTGTAAGAATGGTTGGAAAAGAAAGGATATCACCTCACCATTTACAGGACCATTAACAATTCTAATGGTAAGATAGTGATAGTGATAGTAACATGAATGTTTAAATATACTTTAGTTATAATAGTTACATATGTATAACTACTTTTTTCTTATGTATGGCAGTTGCTTTATGCGGACATCTTTATATGTGGAGGAATGAAAGTAGATACGACAGTCAATGCTATAACTTATTGGAACATGAAAAGATTGAAATTAAGAGAGAAGTTGGAAATCAAAGGAGGTGGGTTCGGTAAAGGGGAATTCAAAGGTTTAACTGAAGTGGAAGTGGATCAAACTCTAGAAGGTGACTTATTAATGGTAAGTTTCAAATAATGGTTCATTTTAATTTAGTAGTGCAAAATTATATTGTTAATAAATCTACTTGTTTATTATAGGATGAGATGACAGATGTTGCAAGAATGTTAAGTGTAATAAAGAAGGAGAAGAACAAAATTGAAAATACTTTAGGTCTAATGTATGAAAAACATCATGAGAAGGAAGAGGTATTAAATTTAATTGCAAGGTATGAATCCTTACTTGAAGAGAAACCAACATGGCCAGCGAAAAAGACTGATGCGGTTAAAGAGGCAAATGAAATAATTGATAGTGTACTAGAAGGATTGAACGTTGAAGAGAACTGTGAAAAAAAAGAGAGACCTTGAAGAACCAACAGGTAAATGTCTGCGGTTACATATGAAACTGATTGTGATACATATTGAAATGTTGTAAGTTACATATGTATATTTTTTTTATATGAATTTCAGGTGAAAGGGTGATGGAAAACAATACATCCACATGAAAAAGAGATCTTGAAGAACCTACAGGTAAATGTTTGTGGTTACATATGAAACTGATTGTGATACAAATTCAAATGTTATAAATTACGTATGTATATTTTTTTATATGAATTTTAGGTGAAAAGGTGATGGAAAACAATACCTCCACACGTAAAAAAAATTTGCATTTAAGAAAAAAAAGGCGTGAATAAGAAAACAAAGCAAGAACTGGGGAAAATATCAGTGAACAAGATTTGGAAGCTAATTTGGTGGATGAGGCAACAGATGGAGAGAATATCAGTGAAGAAGTTTTAGGAAAATTAGAAAAAGGGAGGACTGACAAAAAAGAAAATCAAGGTTACATAGAATTTACATTACTTTATATATATGTAGCTATTAACAATTAATGATATATGTGGGATGTATCATAAGTAAGTTGTCAAAAATAGATGGTAACATCAATGTTTACAACATAATGTTTTAATATTTTTTTTAATAAACAATAATATTCGCAGGAGTTAAAGACGTTGAAGGAGGTTTGAGAGCTAAAAAAGGATGTGTTAGCAATGTGGAATTTGAACCGCCAAGCTTTAGCATAGGGTTGACCCAAATGGAATCAGCGAGTATGGTTTTGGAAACACCAATTACTGATGGGAAAGGTAATGAAAAGCGATTAATTGCATATGTAATTTGAATTGGTTATATATGCCCCAAAATATGTTTTTGGTATATGTCATCTAAAACATATGTTACATGGTTATGATATAGATGTTGATGAACAATTTGTAGCAATTGGGAATGAGGAGATGACAAATATTGGAAGAAGTAAGTATTGAATATATGTATGACAAATAAGTATGTTACATTAGATGAACCAATATGTTGAAACTGTTACATATGTATGTGGCATAACTAACATATGTTACCTTATCATGAAATAGACCTTGATGAAGAATGTGCAACAATTCGGACAGAAACAACTGAAAAAACAAGTACTGAAAATCTATATGATAATTATTAAGTATGTTACATAATTATTTTTATATCTAACAAATGTTAACAGATAATGATATAGATGTTGAAGATGGAGGTGCAGAAATTGGGAAAGAGGTGGTGAAAACAACTGGGACCGAGGTGGAGAAAACTGGAACAATCTGGGGAAAATTATTGCTGAATTGGAATCAAAAAGGAAAAACCCATTAAGGGAGAAAGCAATAGCAATATATGAAAAGTCACCTACTAGGTAAGGGGGTAGATTTAAATGGTGGTGTAACAAAGGAGGATGAACAAGTTTGGGAGTTCATATGCAATGACGAAGATATTTTATATCAACTACATGGAGATTTATCAAGAAAGAAAGCTATCGAAACCATTTTGTAAGTCAGTTGGGTTATGTTTACTTTATAGATGGCGTCAATGTTTAACTAAAGTAAACATTATTTATAACTATACATTCCGCAACAGAAAAGAGAGAGGAAAGGGAAAATGTGAAGAGTTTGGAAAAGATGTTATCAGCAACCCAAGAGCTCGGTAAATATTTACATATGGAACATAACTCAGAAATAAATTATTACATATGTAACACTGTAAAAAAATAGCTGATAGGCAAAAATGGAAAATCTACATACAAATAGTTACATAAGTTATTGATGTTAATGTTTTAATGTTACATATGCACATTATGTTAAAGTGGTTTTTAACGACTTTGCATACAAATAGTTAGAAAGTAAATAATGTTAATGTTTTATTTTTACATATGTGTGTTATGTTAAAGTGGTTTTTAACGACTTTAAAATTCATCTCAGTGAGCTTCTATTTAGAAGCACAAACAATGTGGAGGCAACCAGGGAGTTATTTAAAACACTAAAAGCTGATGTAGAAGTGTCTGAAAGTGTCATAGATTGCTGGGTGTGCTCAACTATGAAGATAGATTCAGATCAAATTTTTCACAACATAGATTGTTTGTGAACACAAAGGCAATTGTAAGAATTTTGTATTTATAGAAATAGAGATAGGGGGAGTTAAAAAATAATAATATTAGCCATTTATATTGTGTTATTTTTACAACAGTTTCCTTGGATGCTGAATGATGAAAACACGGAGAAGGAAAAAAGATTGGAGCATTTCATAAAGAACATGAAGGCGGCGGTTAAAGGGGATGATAAACTGGTTGATCTAAAAGCTTTTGACATGGTTCTTTTCCCAGTTTTGGAATTTAACCATTACTACATTCTCGTTTTTTAGTTGAAAAACCCCTCTATATCAGTCATTGACAATTCTTGTGATAAATATCCCTTTGTTAGAATGTTGAACAACACAGAATACTTCAAGAAGGATTCTTGTTACAAAATCGTAAGTAAATTTAAAGAGTTTAATTACTTAAAGAAACCTAAAACATTATTGTTGAAACACTTCAAATTTGAATGTAATATTTGTTTTGTTACAGAAAGAGCTTTTTGTCGACTACTTAGAAGAAAAGAAGCATCCTAAGACTGATGAAATCGCAGGAAGCAATATTCACAAGGTAAAGCTTGAATGGGCAACGACTAACAATTATACCGACTGTGGTGTGTTCTTAATGCGACATATGGAGAGGTTGATGGGGCTTCATGAGATGTTTGAATGCGGGTTTAGCAAAAATGGAAGGAAGAAACTGACGGAACTGAAACGGCTGAGGAAGAAGATGGTTGCACATATTTTGCTTTCGCCGGCAAATGTTTTGAGGGAAAAGGTTGTGGATGAAGCACTAAAGAAAGGAAAGGTAGTGGCTCCGGTACAATATTTTTAGGAAGTTTATTGAACATTGTTAAGTAATGTTGAACAACTTTTGTTAACTTTTTTAGGTGCAACTCTATTGATGTCGTTTTACTGCATGACACATAGAGGTTTAAGATTCCTTCAAATGTACTTGCTTATTATGAATGTTGTGGTTAATTACTTATGTAACAAATATCCCTTCTAGGACTTTTTGAGATTATATGACATATGTTACATATGTGAGAACTTATCATTTAAGGGAATTTTTGAAGAATGCAATTAACTTGTAAATATTCATATGTAAAAATGTTATATTATATTACTACACTTCTGAAAAAATTTTAGCTTATGTAAACATAAGTCAAAAACTAAAAATTAAAAGAGGAGCAAACAATATTAACAAAATATAATAATTGGTTCCCAAAATAAGAGCAACATACAAATTCTTAACTCAAATGTAATAGAAATACAGGTAACATAAAGGCTAATTTCAATGACTGTTTAAAAAAATGTTACACATGTAACAGAATATTGGAAGAGGGCTAATTGTTACATATGTTTGTTTTATATCTAACGTTGAGAATAAAATAATAAAAATAACATAAACAGGTAAAAACATTCAGATTAATTAGACATAAAGTTAATACATGGATTGACTAAATTTATAAACATGGAATTAACCAAACACCGAAAAACATTGAGATAAAGAAAAATAGATGAGAACTACTAACGATAGAACATGGATTTAATGTTTTTTAATAAAAAACATTAAATAAATACATAATTAATAGTAATTGCTTAATCTTTCATCATCAGTGCTTAGCTCATCCTCTCAAGGATTATGATTAGCCCACCCAATTAATGTGTTTAGAGAATGTGTAGAAGAACCCGAAACCTCATTTTCTTTAGTGGCCGGTAAAGGGTTGGTTAAATGAGAATTCACTGGTGTAATGACTGGATTTTTTCAGAGCAACTTAGTTGAAGTCAAAATTTAAAGCCCATTCAGAATCAAAGGGATCGTAACATAACCATGGATCATCATTTGGGTTAGTAGGGAGGGAAGGAGCAGTGACATGGGTGGTGATATTAGAAATTTCATAAACGGGCTGGGGGGAAAGAAACAGGGGTAAAAAGTTGTTCTTTAGGTTAAGGTTTTGAGATACAAGGACATACAGAGGTTGCATTAAAAAGGGGACTTGAAGAACCTACATTTTCCTTTTTGGGAATACATTGAAAGTCAATGCATTTCCTTGGTTTCTTTACTTCAGGTTCAAGTTTGGGAATCTTCAAAACATTAGATGGACGTTTGGACATGATGGACTCAAGAGAAAGGGAATAATAGATAAGATGTGTTGGTATGTTGAGAAAGGGAGGGATGTGATGATATTTAAAGTAAAATATAGAAAAGAGAGAAAGAGAGAAAAGGTTAGGTAAGAAAAAGTACATCTATTTAATGTTAAAGGTTAGAAAAGTAAGACTTGATAGTTTAGTACTTAGTAATATGACATGACTTAAATCTAATTTCCTTTATTGACTTTTTTCTTCTTGAATATTATACTATTAAAATAATCAAGAAAAAGTAATTAAATGTTCTAAAAGAAAAAAAAATATAACAAGAAATACAAAAATAACTAGGATTAAAGATAATATTATAAAAACTTACATCATCCAAAATGTAACAAAAGACAATCAAAATAGCCTTGTAACATAAGAAACACATGTTTCAAAAAATAAAAGGGTGCCTAACACGGAGGGAACATAGTGCAAGGGGACATATATGACAAACAAAAAAAATTACATAACCAAAAAACAAAGTAAATGGACTTTAGGAACTAGTAGATTGGGTAGGGTCTTGATTGTTTCTTTCAGCACCATCAGTAGACTCCTTTTTTTTCTTGCAGTTCCAAGAATCATGATCTGTTACACGTTTGTTACATGTACGACAAAGCCTTGGGGCCTTTTGAGACTTTTCAACAATTTTTTTCACCAGGACCAATCAAACGTCGATTCTTCCCACATCCTTTATTTCTAATCCCCAGAGGATTACTTAAAGATACATCAAAATCAGTAGATTGACCAACTAACTCTTCAAAAACAGAGGCCTTCGACTGGTTATCAGTAACATTAACTGAAAACTTAGGCGAGATAGAAGATCTTATTTCTCTAATCTAAGCAGAAAATGAAGACAGTGCTTCTTGATCACCCCTTAAATCATCCACACATTCAGTGATCAGTTCCAAAATATCATTCCTTATAACAGATATTGGACTGTTATCAACAACATATCGTCTTTCAATAGCAAAAATCGATTTAGGAAGAACATCTCTCTTCCAGCGTTCAGAAATGTATTCAAAAGGAATGAGTTCAACGTTATTGACCCTGTAAACACGGAAAATATGACGACATAGATACGCAATTCTTGTGAAACCCATGCAAGAGCAAGAAGATGAATGGTCAACACTATTATATTTAACCTAGTCAAAAAAGGGTTAAGATTTAGCAAAATAAAAAAGAGAGATATAAAACTACTGTGATACATGTGTCACAATGCATTTGTAACACATGTTTTCCTAGTATCGTTCATATGTAACAGTGACTGTGTTACACATGTAAATGAAATATATCATTACCTGGAAAATGTTGAGAAATTGGTTGACTTTGTCCAAGTGTGTAACAGAGTACACAAATATGACATCAATCAGTTCAGTGTTGGATATGTAACATGACAGCTTTCCTTTGAGAATCTCTTTTTGAACAATAAAAAATATTGTTTGAGAGTACAGATCGAACGCATGCTTCTCGATAGCTAAGCCAGTAATACCTTGAAACATAGTGGACGATGTCTTATATTCAGCAAGTCTTTGCCTATAACGTTGACTATCAATTCTAGTATCAAAACACAACATGAACCGGACAAGTGTGTTTGCTCCAGTTGAGTTTACTTTAAATGAAGCATTTGAACTTTCACATCGAGAGGTAGTCTTCATCAGACAACACATAGGGATTTCCCTAAAGTATGCGGGAACCTAGTTAAACCTAATGCCATACATCTCATTCAACCATTGATGATCTTGTAGTTGGAACTTTTCAAAGAGTTCATGCCATCTGTTTTCAAATGTAGAGGGCTTGATATACACGTTCCATACCAAACGGTGTATAGACTTTCGAAAGTTTGTGTTTTGTAACAAATCACCAGACACCTATTGGAAAAAATGTTCAGCAAAATTTTACAGATGGTTTACATATGTAACTATTATTTTACATAAGTATCTAAGATGCATGAACAAAATTTTAAAAGATATTAAAACAGTAGTACCTTAGCAGAGAGTTTCTTCATAATGTGCCACATACAAAGCCTATGCCTAGATTAAGTAAACACCTGTGAAATGGCTTGGCTCATAGATGGATCTTGATCAGTCAAAACTAACTTGGGCTGCTTACCATGGGCTTTAAGAAAAAATTCACGCAACCACTTGTATGATTCGATAGTTTCACTATGTAACAAACCGGCACCAAAAATAACGCATTGCCTGTTGTGATCAACACCGGTGAAGGGGACAAAAATCATGTTGTACATGTAAGAAAAATATGTAAATACAAAACAATATTAACTGTACATACGAAAAAAAAGGAGAATTAACTTACTTGTTTGTTTGATAAGTGGCGTCAAAAGCTAGAACGTCCTCAAATACTTGGTAATTTAACTTTGAAATCTCATCAGCCGAAAACAGGGATCTCAACTGACCTTTAACAACAGTAAAGTCAAAATAGAAGTTTGGTATATTGTCAAAACGATCTTGAAGCCTATCAAGAATCAACTGAGAGTCTCTATCACCAATAAACAATCTAATAGACTGGCTAAAGCTCTTGAAATATGTTGGAGTACCTCGAACATTATGATGACCGCCCTTCATAGAAACGTGGAGCTTATGAGCTATAGTAGGACCAATTCTATTCAAACTCATTTGATGAATGAACTGTTTTGATGAAAAGGGAAGCTTTCTGGAAATCTTAGTTAAATCACGATTAAAACTATCAACAAGAGGATGATTGTGTTTTTCATTAAAATCATACAAAATAAACCTAGAAGTTTCTTTGCAAACTTGAACACTGATGTGGGCTTTGCAATCAGACACAGGAATGTACTTTGCCTGAGATACAATGAACTTTCAGAAATCGTATCAAATTTACATTTCACTTGGGGTTTGCCAGCCTTGTTACACCTCAAGTATTTGTGAGAAACAACACCTTTCCATTTCTTGGTTTGACCAATCCGCACAGAGAAACCAGAACTTTCGGCATATTTGGCATACATACTCAAAACATCATGCCAAGTATTGAAAAAACTACCAACAATAGGGGTAAACTCAGAAGAAACATTTGGACACCAATACTTGGTTTCACTGGGTGTAACAAATACATAATACGGGTCTGCAACTTTGTTTCCTTAAATAAAGGGGGGAAATAGAAGTATGATGGATACAAAAACTTCAGTACATTTATAAATATATATTTTTTATGAGAAAATCTAAGAAGAATCATATGGTGAAGACGTTACATATAATGTTACAAGTAATGTTACATATGTAAAAATATGTAAAAATTAAATGACTAACAAAATTAAATATAATATAATAGTTGATATATAAAAAAAGGGGTTGGAAAAATACGAAAATGGATGAGCTATAAATTATAACATTCGGTATTAAGAGGGATTGATGAAAGTGGTTGGGTGTTTAACACCTCGAGAGGGAGATCGTCATAAATGTCATCTAGACAAAAATAAAAAAAAATGTTAGGATAACAAAAATACAAAAAAGAAGAATTAAATATTAGAAAACTAGATCAACTTTGGTAGCTATAAGTACCTTGGCCTTGTGAAACAACAATGGAAGGATTGTAGCTAGAAGCAATAAATAAAGGATCATTAACTATCTCAGTGTGATTATTAAAAGGAAAGATCTCTAAAGAAGAATACATCGATGGAATGGGTATAATGAGTTAGTTAGATGTATGTATTAAATGAATATTCATTTAATAGAGGTAAGTTGGGTTGAGAAGATGACTTAATTGGGAAGATTGAAAAAAAATAAATAGAAGGTAGAAAATGAGGGAAAACGAAATTTTGGAGCCAATTAATGATGTGAGCTATTAAATGAAGTAATGACATAGAGTTATTAAACATTACTTGGTACCTTAATCCCATTGATGTGATGTCCAACATTAAATGAAGTGTGCTTATAAAATGGAGGGAAACTAGATTCTCGATGTGTGCTTGTAAACATGAGAATTAAAATTAAATGAAGGGAGAGGAGTAATGGAAAAGAATTAAATGAATATTTCCACTGTAACTATAAGAGTTAGAAAGAAAATAGAAGTATTGTATTAAAAGTAAAAGTAAAAGTATTAGGAAAATGTATATAATTTAATGAAGTGAGATAATCAAACCAAAAAGAAAAAAGAGTTTGATGGGATATAATTTGAAAATCTAAGAAGCATTTAATGAAGGCAATAAAATAAAAGAATAAAAAAAGTACATAAAAAAAAGTATTTAATAAAAAAAATATGCAAACAACTTTAAAAATCCAACTTCATCATTCGTAATGCAAAGAAATATATATAACTATAGATGTTTACATATGAAAAAATAGCGTTACACGTGTAGCTGAGGAGCTATTAAATAAAACAAAACCTACCGAACATTACAAGAATAATATTTAAACAAAGACAAACTTGAAAGATAGAAAAAGATGGTGTATGGTGAAAGGGTAAATTTAATGATAATACAAAAATGTTTTAAAAAATATTTAATAATGAAAAGTTACTGAAAATGAAAAAAAAAAATTTATTACAAAATACGGGATCTTAATTTTTAAACAGAAATATAATCAGGAGGAAAAAGTAAATTTGAAAATGAAAAGATTTCACAGCAAATTTTCTGAAAATTTCAAAAAAAGGGAAAATGACGTCCAATAAATTGTAAATGTTTAGAAAAAAAAAGCAATTGAATTTAAAAAGAAAAAATTTAAACAATAAGGGTATCCGGTATGCATTCCCAAATCACGCCGTGCTCCTATGTGGCACCCCAAATCACGGCGTGAAGCTAAAGCGACACCACCCCCTCGATCAAGAAACCACGGCGTGAAGTTGTGGCGTGAGATTTATCACGCAATCATTGCCCTCTTTTTGGTACAAATTGTACCGTTGAATGGTATAAAATATTACCTTTTGAAATAAATAATAATAATTAATAATATTAATTTTACTCACTTAAATACCCGATTTTTACTACATATTTTTCGCACTAATTTTCTAAATTTCTACACACCAATCTTCTAATTTCTAATCATCTACTCACTATTTTCTATCAAAACTTACTAATCTTCTATACTCATTTCTAATATCCCCAACTCAAAAATGAGTAACAACCCGAACCAGAACCAACACTTTTGGGCTCAATACGCGGCTCGTGATAACGTGTTTGGGGCCAACCCCAACTTTCAACCCAACCCAAACTTCCAACCCAATCCAAACTTCCTATCCAACCCAAACTTCGTACCAAACCCGAACTTTCAAATGTTTAACTACCAACCCCAAATGTCTCAACCGGGTACACCACTAGAATTTGTATCCGAAACTCAAGAAATGCCACAAGAAACCGTGGACGAAAATCTAAATGTCTCACGAAAAAAAGGAAAGAAGAAGGTTTCGAAGAGACTTCTAGCCGGACGAATATCAAAAAAAAGTGGGAAAAAGACGAGCCACTATTCTTGGTTAAGGCGTTTATAGACGTCTCGGAGGATCCAATAATTGGTAACAATAATTTTGGTTTTGTATTTTTTAAAATTTTCCATTTTTTATTTTTATGATTATTAATTTGAATATTTGTTTTTTGTAGGCAACGCCCAAAACAAAAAAACATTATGGACAAGGGTTCAAGAAAAATATGAACCTTTTATGGGTGTACAGCCCGGTTACCGAAGTTTGGACCAATTGAGTTCAAAATGGACTCATATAAATAGGAAGGTGGTAAAGTTCCACGGGATCTATCAAGAAGTTTTACGGGATTGAAGAAGTGGTGAGAGCGATGCCGATATTTTGACGAGAGCAACGGTCCGGTTTAAAGACGACCATGGTGGCGAAACACCAATTCAATATTGGGAGATTTGTAGGGATTCGCCAAAGTGGCAAACACTATACATTGCCCCCACTCGAACCGGCTCGTCAAAAAAAAGAACATCAACTGACATCGACGCTAGTCCGGGCGATTCCGATGGTAGATCTAAGTACGACCTAAACATAGATGCACCGGAAGACGTGGAAATACCCCGTCCGATTGGGAAGAAAAAAGCAAAAGCCCAAGAATCGGGCTCGGGCTCAGGCTCGGGATCGGTTTCAAGACACGACGAAATCGGCGAGAAAATGGTCGAACAAATGACAAGATTTAACAACGCCCAAGACGAGAGGATGGATTGGAAACGAACAAAACAAGAGATCGAAATTCTTGGTATCGATCTTGAGTCACTAACAACCGCCCAACGTTTTTTGATTGAAAAAAAAAATAAAAGGAGATCAAAGAACGTCATGGTATCCCGTAGGTTTTGGTTATGTTTTTTTTTAATTAATGTAATTTTTTTTATTAATGTAATTTTATTTTATTAATGAATATTATTTTATTATGTTTAATTTTATTTAAATAAAAATTCAAAAATAAACATTAAATTATCACACCACCACAATCACATGGGTATACCCCTTGCCATGTGATTATGGTGTGATTTTTCCAGAATCTGACGTGGCGCCACGTGGCGTGCACTTTATTATCACATGACACCATAATCACATGGGTATACCCCTTACCCTAATGAGTGAAAGTGGGATAATGATATGATGGATGTTGTATGAATTTTAAAAAGAAAAAAAAGATGTCTCCTCATGTGTAAGAAAAAAAAATACAAGGTTCTTAAAGATGTAAGAGGTATTAATTGATGGAAAAGGGAGATTACGAAAATGCCCTTGGGCAAATGTCTTTAAGAAAGTAAAAAATGAGGATGTGGCATGTTATGGACCAAACAATGGGTTTTCTAAGTTTTCATAACTAATAAAGGTTTTCATTATATATATATATATATATATATATAGGACGTATCGTTTGTAAACCATGGGTTGTTGTGAAAACTTTTAAAATTTCACTCTTTTCAAAATCACTTTCCTCTCCCTCCCTCTACATTTTTTTCTCTGTTCTTCTACGTCTATTCTCTCTCTCTTCTCAGATCCGAGAGTGAAATCGAAGAACAAGAACTCTGTTTTGGAGATGAGTTAAATCAAGAACAAGAACTCAATCAAAGAAGGGTCGAGTTTGGATATGATAATGTATAAAGCGCCAAACCAATCGCTGGTTTCGTGGCCATCACAATCTGCAACAAAAGTGGGATTCTCAGTTGTCATCGAATAGAAGAAAGTGTAAAAGCCTTTATACTACACTGTTCTGGCTGCAATTTGAAGACCTAGATACTAAAGTATGTAATCTTTAATCCTTTTTCAGAAAAAATAAATTTGTTGATTATGAGGATCTGAATATTGAGGATATTACAGATCTAGTGTCGAAGGCATGTTTAAACAACTAATAAATGAAAGTGGATGCTCCCGTATTGATTATATTTTATTTTTTTACTGTGTATCATCTTTGAATTAGCTTACTTTTTTTTTTACTTTTTTTCAAAATCTCATATCTGATCTGAGTTCTAATCTGATGTGTGATATCTTGTTTTTTATTTACTAATGAATTGGTTATTTGAATTTACACAAATGTAAACTGATTTTACACAAGTTTACACACACCTAGAGAGAGTTAAAAATTAGTTTTCAAGGGTTTAACATTATTAGATATATTAAAAATACAAATTTAATAACAGGTTTGCATCTCTAGACCATCGCATCATAATTGAACGCCTCAGGTGGCCATCAGATCTACATGTTTTTCTCCGAACACACTTTCGCCGCTGGTAAGAAAGTCGTTCTTTTTGGTCAATGTTTTCAGAACCGGACCGGACGTCGAACCGGTCTCCTTACCGGTCCACTGGTCGGACCGGATTTAAGAACCGGACGACGTCATAAATATTATAAAAATATATCAGTCTAAATAGCTTTTAATCATTTCAAAAACCACCAACAAATCAATTCCAATAATTTTAAACTAACAATTACCTACGAAATAAGAAGACAAGAGACTTAAAAAAGATTAAAAAAAATAGTCAAGCGGTTCAACCGGTCCGACCACCCGGTTTCCGGTCCGACCGCCGGTTCAACCGGTCCGACCACCGGTTCGTTGCAGAAACGGTTCAACACATGTAACCGGACCGGTCAGACCACCGGTTCCCGGTCCGACCGGCCGGTCCGGTCCGGGTTTCAAAACATTGTTTTTGGTGTCCCCGGTGCCTTCACTCCGACTTGCAGGTATTTTAACTTCCGTACTTCCCTTATTTATGTTGATTACACGTGTTATTGATTAAATTTACACAAGTGTAAACGGACCCGGAGAAAGTTAAAATTAGTTTTAAGGTTCTTTTTACACGTTACTCTTTTGTATTTTTTTAGTAAGGTTTTGATATTGGTTTTATTGTTTTATTGTTCTTGATGTCTAATTCTTTTTAAATACATTTGTAAATTTAGTTTATACTTCTGCAACTCGTATGATAAAAACTAAATTTGTTGTCATATGATCTTTTTTCTTGAATTTGTTATTCAGATCTGTTAGTTTGCTCGTAAGAAAAGATTTGGATCAAGATCTGGTTTTAAGTTCTGGTTTCAAATTTTGGTTTCAAGTTTTGGTAAACTAGAATTCTTTTTTACACATATGTATTTGATTATTACACGTGTGTATGTCTTTTACACATGGGTATTTGATTATTACACGTATGTAATTTGATGTTTACTAAGCATGTCGAGCATTTTATGACGCCTTTGATGTTTAGATGGTGTAGACAAACACATGAAGATCAAAGTATGACAAGAAGATTTTGGTTCAAAACTGTGTAAAAGTCGGGATTTTTAATTACCTGGGTTCAAGATCTACATGTTTCGATACAGAAATAAGGGTTTTATATTGGTTTTTTGTTTGATTACCATAGGTTTTGATTTCTACACTTGTGTATTTTAATTTTACATGTGTATCTGATTATTTTATACATATGTAACAGTGTTTTACACAATGTAATATAGTTGTAAAAATTTGTATCTGGTAAATTAGAGAGAGAGAAAGAGAGAGTGTGTCTATCTTTATTAAATAAATAATGAAAATTACTTATTTACCCTTTTTGGGTGTTTTAAAAAGGGAAAAAAATTCAGATTTAATGTTATCCACATATTAAAATATACAGAATTAAATGAGTTGATTAAAATGAGTTTAAGGGTTTTTACAATAACTCAAGGTTTTCATTTGATATGTCTCATATATATATATGATTAGGTTCAGGTAAAAAAGATTTTAATTGTAAGAAGGGTGAGAAAGATTTACGGTCATTAGATTAAATTGTAGAAAAGATTTAATGGTTGAGATTAAATTTGAGAAAAAGTTGTTGGAAGGGTATTTTAGTCTTGCCCACTTTTGTTGACTTTTTATCAAGTTCTCCAATCATTTTTAAACGTTCATAACTTTTACATACGTCATTATTTTTTCAAAAAAATTACACCATAAAAACGAGCGTTTTTTTATCTTTAAAACGAGTATAGTGTCTTTATAAACAAAAACGGGTTTTTTTTACGTTTTTCAGCTCTTTGTGTAATTAGTCAGGTCAATGTGTAATACAAGTTCATTGTGTAATACAAGTTCATTGTGTAATACCACGTCTGGTCATTGTGTAATACAAGTTCATTGTGTTACATGTATTTATCATTGTGTTTTACGTTTTCCAGCTCATTGTGTAGTTAGTCAGGTCATTGTATAATACAAGTTCATTGTGTAATACCACGTCTGGTCATTGTGTAATACAAGTTCATAGTATAATTAGTCTGGTCATTGTGTAATTAGTCAGGTCACTGTGTAATACAAGTTTATTGTGTAATACAAGTTCATTGTGTATACAAGTTCAATGTGTAATACAAGTTCATTGTGTTATATGTATTTATCATTGTGTTTTACATTTTCCAGCTCATTATGTAATTAGTCAGGTCATTGTGTAATACAAGTTCATCGTGTAATACAAGTTTATCGTGTAATACAAGTTCATTGTGTAATACAAGTTCATTGTGTAATTAGTCAAGTCATTGTGTAATACAAGTTCATTGTGTAATTAGTCAGGTCATTGTGTAATACAAGTTCATTGTGTTATACAAGTTCAATATGTAATACAAGTTCATTGTGTTATATGTATTTATCATTGTGTTTTACGTTTTCCAACTCATTGTGTAGTTAGTCAGGTCATTGTGTAATACAAGTTTATCGTGTAATACAAGTTCATTGTGTAATACAAGTTCATTGTGTAATATCACGTCTTGTCATTGTGTAATACAAGTTCATTGTGTAATTAGTCAAGTCATTGTGTAATACAAGTTCATTGTGTAATTAGTCAGGTCATTGCGTAATACAAGTTCATTGTGTCAAATATTTTTCATCATTGTGTTATATGTTTTCATCATTGTGTTTTAAGTTTTCCAGCACATTGTGTAATTCGCTCATTATCGTGTAATTCACTCAAATATGTCAGGTCATTGTATAATATGCTCATTGTGTAATATCACTTCATTGTGTAATATCATGTCTGATCATTGTGTAATATCAGACCTTGTATTACACATTGACCTGCCTGGTATATTACACATTGATCTGGTGTATTACACATTGACCTGGTATATTACACATTGACCATTATGTCCTCTCTTTAAAAACAATAAAATGACACATGTCAAGCTTAGAATCCTTCTTACCTTTTTTTTATTTTTAAAACCATTTTTACTACAACCTAACCCTATATATATATATATATATATATATATATATATATATATATATATATATATATATATATATATATATATAAATTGTAAATTTTTTATAAAAACTTTTACTGGGGTTATTTAACTTTTTGAAAAAAATATATAATTACTGTAGAATTTCTATTTTTATAAGGAAACAAAAATAGAAAACAAAACCTCATCATCAAAGTATACATGTGAATGAGGTATAAGAGGTGCCACGTAAGCAAAAAAAACATACTCCACTCTTTTTAGTGACGCATGCTTTTTGCCACTTATACAACTATGTCATTTACTCATTTTGGTGCACCTATCTTCCCCTTATTTAAATTGATTAATTTATTTCAATAAACTTTGTGATGATTTTTCAAGGTTCAGCTTTGATGGTCAGGGGGTTTTTTTAAAGGGTTTCCTTTTTGTAAAGGTCATGGATTCGAATCTTGCAAGGTGCACTTCATAAAAACTAGGAACACCCTCTGCAGATTTTGAATTCCTTGGGAGATGTTCGGGTAGACTGATGTACGAGCCTCCCTGATGGGACGTGCCAGTTGAGCCCATGCTGTTAAAAAAAAAACTAATATATACTAATCTATCATAAATTATGTTATTGGTATGTCTAATGTCACTCATGTATATTTTTTTAACGACAAATCTACCAAACTGCTACTCCTAAATTACACCAAATAGTTTATCCTATGCCTAGGCTTGAACCTAAGATCTCATATCTAAGAGACTAGAGCCTCAACCAAGTGAGCTAGTACCATATTGACGTCACGCATATATGTACTTTGACAAGTGAATATATTTTGACAATCCACTTATTTTAATTTTAATACTTTAGAGTAAATTACATAAATCGTCCTTTATGTTTATACCATTTTTCAGTTTATGTCATTTATTCTAAAAAATGTCAGAGATCATCCTTTACATTTAAATATGTTGCGGTTAACGTCCTTTAGCCTAACGGAGGTTAATTTTTTCAGTTAACTTCAGTCATGTGCAAAGCACATGAGGGTGTTTTGGTCTTTTTACCCATAATTTTTTTTTCTAAAATTAAAAAATATATATAAACATAAACCCTCTCTCCACCACCACCATCCGACCACCACAATTACCGCCGCCACTACACACCACCACCACCACCACCGACAGCACCAAACAACCACCATCTCCACTTCACCTCTCTAACCTACCTTCTATCTCTCTCTACCTTCCTCTCTACTTTCTCCCTCTACCCCATCCAGCCTCGCCGGCACCAAACGCAGACAAACGCTCCTTTAAACCCAACCTTCATCACGCCTCCAATCAATTCATTCTATACATACACAACAGCTAGTCAGAATCTATGAACTATTTTTCGGTCACTTGGAGAGTCAATGAATTCAGCCTCACTGGTCAATCGCCTGGTTTTCAAACCATTTTGTTTCAACTTTGAAGATGGCCAGTGCGACGTCGTATTGGTTTTAGGGGGTGTTTGGGATTACTTATTTGAAACTCCTTATGACTTATTCAAAAAGGTAATAAGTCATAAGTCATAAGTCACAATTTGTAACTTCTCAAAAACTTAGGGATTTTCTTTGAAAACTACTTATTGACTTATGCTATAAGTTAATAAGTTATAAGTAATAAGTAAGGATGGACTTACTTCTTGAAAAATGGTATAAGTAGGCTAAATAAGTAGCTTTCCCAAACACCTTATTAACTTATATAAGTTAATAAGTAGAGTAAATAAGTAATCCCAAACACCCCCTTATAGATGCACACACATCGTCAGACTAATGGCTGAAGACGCCTTTATGTGTCCGTATTGCGAGGGAGAATTCATTGAAGCCGTGGATTCTCACGTGTCTTCACCACCGGAATCTCGACGGAGTTCCTCAATGTACATACGCGGTGGCAACGATTGGTCAGATATGCGGTTTCGGCGCGTCGGTCGGAGGAACACCGGCGACAGGTCTCCGTTTAATCCGGTTATCGTTCTCCGTCGTGCCGAGGGCGGCGGAGACCTAGGGTTTGAGTTGTACTACGATGACGGATCCAGCTCCAGATTGCAACCTCTGCCGCCGCCGATGTCGAAGTTTCTGATCGATGTCGGCGATTGAGATCTCGGATGTACACGTCATCACAAAATTACACTGCGCCGTTTGCAAAGAAGCGTTCATTCTCGGAGCTGAATCTCAAGAGATGCTATGTCATCACATCTACCATTCTTATTGGATATTTTTTATATATTTAGAAATTTATTTTTGTGGGAGGGTTTTTCTTTATATATTTTTTTAAATTTAGAAAATTATTTTTGTGGGTAAAAAGACCAAAACATTCTCATGTGCAAGACACATGACTGGAGTTAACTAGAAAATTTAACCTCTATTAGGCTAAAGGACGTTAACCGTAACATATTTAAACGTAAAAGATGATCTCTGATATTTTTTAGGCTAAAGGACATACACTGAAAAATGGTATAAACATAAAGGACGATTTCTATAATCTACTCCTTATGAAAATTTAAAAAGTTAATTAATTGTTAGATAATAGATGCTTTTCGATTCTTTATTTTTAAATTTTAATCTTTTTCTTAGTCTCATTATAATAAATATTAAGATTTTTTAATTACTTTTAGTATATTGATTATCAATACAAATTCAATATATGAACAACGCAATTTGTCGCTAGTCCCCACCAAACAATACACATTTTACTTTCCTAAAATATTTTAAATTTTTAACCGGACTAATAGAAAATTTTGCTAATTTTTATTATTAAAATGTAAAAAAAGAATATGTTAACATTTTTTGTTTTTTTAAATAAAAATGAAAAAAAACGTGGAAGACGTTTTTGGGTGTGAGAGTGAGGTGTTGATTATAAACAAATAGACTAAGAGAGCAACACTTGGAAAATAATAATAAATATATTTTTGGAGGTATTAAAAAACATTGACCACGTGCCAAGACACCGACTAGAGTGAGCATGAAAACCAACTCCACTCCTAGTCAAGGCTCCACCTAGGGATGTTAAATAAGCCGTTCGTCGAACTAGAAATTTTTTTTCAATAGGTATCGAAAATTTTCGGCGTTCGGATATATATTAAAAAGAACTTTTGTCGGGTCAGGTCCTTAAAATTTTTTACATGATTGAGTCGGGTCATTGGAATTTATAATAAGTTTATATTGTTGATTAGTTTATAACAATTAATAAGTTTATAATTGTAAAATTTTAAAATTCTAAATTAACTTTTTAGTGTCGTTTTGTTAAAAAAATTAAATAAAATAAAAAATCCATGGGGTCGGTGTCAAATTTTTTTAAGGATTACTCGGGATTTGATCGTATATATAACAAATAAAAAAAATTATGGGTGGCGACGACCCCATCCCCAAAGGGTGGGTACTACACTGCCCTGAACGTATGAAGGGAATTGTAGTTTAAAGGTATAATCATGTGTAGTAAATGTATTTTTTTAAGTGGTTAGAGAACTCTAGTTCCATAGTAGAATTAGATGTATATTTAGGAGTAGATTTAGAGAATCCGTGAGTTAACCGTTTAAAAAAAACTGACCCCAACAGGATAATTCAATACCTTAAACATCTAACCGTTCTAAAATCAAACCATTTTATCCTATAACTATAAAAACAATTTGTTTTTTTAACAGCAATTTGGATCAGTTACGGGCCACTGACCCACCCGATCATCTTCATATCCTTCATAAAGAAACCCATCATAGGTGAGAAAACCCATTGGCCCAACCTGGACCCCTTTTTTTTTGTCACAAGTAGGACTTGAACCCAAGACCTCCCCATTTTTATGATGAAGTCTTGGGTATACACATTTGTCACTAGAATAAGCTAGTAGTTGTATAAAAATACAAAATGAGTTATAAAAAACAATTTGTAACCGAAATCATTCAGTTATAAAAAATCATCTATTATAAATTTAGTTTTACACCGAACCGAACTAACTTATTATATCTGTCAAAAATACAAAATTTGGTTTGAGTTGATGAATTTGGACCCTTGAGACGGGTTCATGAATTTGAGATAAGCTTAGCCGCTTGGGTTACTTGTCATTTTAACCCTTCTCACCGGTCCCCACACTTACAAATACCCGCTCATTTCGTACTTTTCAACAACAAAAACAAAAACTTTATTTCATATTTCATACATCATTCCCTGTAACTAGACGAAAAAATGGTTGTGGCGGTGCCGGTACCGGTGACGGATCCGACGACTCAGCTAAAATTACCACCGGGATTCCGGTTTCACCCCACCGACGAGGAGCTTATGCTGCAGTACCTTCACCGGAAAGTCGCCGGGCACGATTTTCCTCTCCAGATAATCGGAGACGTTGATTTGTATAAATTTGATCCATGGGAATTACCGAGTAAATTTTTTAAACTTTTGATCATGCATTTTATTTTATTATTTTTTTTTTTTTTGCATGATTTTTATTAAATTAATTGTGAATTTTGTTGATTGATTATAGGTAAGGCGATGTTTGGGGAAAAGGAATGGTACTTTTTTAGTCCTAGAGATCGGAAGTACCCGAATGGGCATCGGCCCAATCGAGTTGCCGGGTCCGGTTACTGGAAGGCCACCGGAACCGATAAGGTGATCATGTCGGAGAGGCGGAAGGTCGGAGTTAAGAAGGCGTTGGTTTTCTACGTCGGTAAAGCTCCGAAAGGATCCAAAAGTAACTGGATCATGCATGAATATAGGCTATCTGAGCCTTCAGCAAAGGACAATAGCTCCCGGGTAAGTGAATGTCGGTGATCTGTCTGTCTGACCTTTGAATCAGGGTCTGGGTTAACTCAACCTTTTTTAGGCTTAAAACAGATTATAAAATCGGCCCCTTTTTAAAAAGTATATAAAATTTTGGTTATTTTTTTTAACGGGACCGGCCCTTTTAATAAAAAGAAATTTTTTTTTTTTTTCTTAAAAGTTGGGGCCGTTAAATAGGCCCCAAAGCTTATTTTTTACAAGCTATTTTTATACACCTAGGGGTTTAAAACATATTTTAAAATCGGGGTCATTTTTATAAAATAAGCTATACTTTTTTCTTAAAATTTGGGCCCTTAAGTTTGAAGCTTCAACTTATTTTTCTGTATAGTCGAGCGCTCACTCTGAATTTGAAGCCTAATTTTATACTTTTTTTTGGCAGTTGGATGATTGGGTGCTTTGCCGGATCTACAAGAAGAACTCAAGCGTTGAGAAAACAATTTCCGGTGGTCCGAGCACTGAGCATAGCCACGGCTCTTCATCATCGTCATCCTCCCAGTTCGATGACTTTCCCGACTCACTTCCGGCAATCCACCACAAGTTTCTAAACGTTCCGGCCAATAATTCCGTGAAAACATACAACGATTGGATGAGTGTAGGTGCATGTGCATTCACTCTACAGGATCCGAACAGCAACAACAATCCGGCAAACTCGACGTCCATTGATCCGACATTCGACATGCAGATGAAGTTTGGTAAGTCGCCGGACGATGAAGTCAAAAACGGAATCAGAAGTCAAAGATTGGAAAATTCCGGCTATCTGTTTTCAGAGAGGTTTCCCAGCACAACAGACCCATTTGCTATCCGGTACCCGACCCGACAGAGCAGCTCTGGTTCGGGTTATGAATAGTGAGAATGAAACCGAATAGAATTGTTAAATAAGTAGAGGGGGTTAAATGTAAATAGGTGGGTTCTTGGGGGTTGAGATGTAGATATTGGGAGTTAGGTGGAACTATAGATATGGTTTGGGTTAGATGTACCATGTGCCTAAAGTCAACTATGAATATAGAAAGAGTCAAACATGTTTTTGGTTAGGGTTTGTGGTTCAATGTGGATAGTCGAGAATTAGAAACAATCTTCTGTTTCTTTAATTTTCTTGTTTATATTTAATTTTCTGTTCTTTAGTTATGGACTTTTCTGTGGTTGATTTATATATTCTATAGTGTTAATGAAATTAAGGATAATCACAAAATAAAATTTATTACGGTTATAAATATTAAATACTTAAAGCATTCCCTAAGAACTCATTTTACAAATATAAAAAACAACCTTTAACTTTGTTGGAATGTCAATAGTAACCCCTTAACTTTCTAAATTGTTATTTTGACCCCTCAAGTTTCTAAAGTTATTTGTCACAACTAAAAACTTACCCTCAACTTTGTTAAACTGTCAAAACTAACCCTTTAACATTATAAAATGTAACTATGACCCCATTAAGTTTCTAAACCTTCAGTTTTCTAAAGTTTCAGATTTACCTCTGCACAAAATTTTCAACTCTGTTGATCAAATTTCTAAAGTTTCAAGTTTTCCTTGACTAAATTCTCAACTCTAACACTCAAATTTTGTTTTTTTTTCTTACTTCTTTTTATATTCGTTAATAAAAATTACTTTTTCTATTTTTAATTTGTTACTAACTTCTTTAACGAATTTGTCGTTTCAATGTTAACTCTTATTCGCACCGCAATCTATCTATTTTTCGATCTCCACAACCGTGTCGCGGCAACTTCAAACGTTTCTCTTATGTAATTAGTCATGTTATTGTCGTCGCCGCAAACGCTCGTAACGAGGTTCGCAAACCAACCACATAGCTTGGGCTTTAATTATGCAGTTAAACACGTTAATATTACCATACAGCCCCGTCGCAACGCGCGGGTCAAATTTTCTAGTTATAATTAAATACTAAAACCTATAGATTGGTAGAAAAACCCGAATCCAACCAAACGTGAAAAATCCGAATCCAATGTAAAAAACGTTGATCGGGTACTGGATATTGGATCGGGTGTATCGTTAATTATACAAATTTCTATTGGTATATGAATAAATTAGGTTGCGAATCCAATGTAAAAATTGTTGATCGGATACTAGGTTAGATGTATCGCTAATTATACAAATTTTGATCAGTATATGAATAGTATTAGGTGATTCCTAACATGATTATTTAAAACTGATATCTTATTTATTTACCGCATCAAAATCGAATATCTCAAAATATTATATAATTTTTAAAATGTAATAAACAATATTTTAAATTTAATACAACCGAGCACCTAATATTATAAATGGGATCCCTCGTATAAACGAGAAAACCTCCAAACCTGACTATTCAAGTAGATAAAACTGAGCATTTTATGTATAATCTATCTATTATAATAATAAATATAAATAAGAGTAAATTATTATTTGAGTTTTTTTCGGTTTTAACCATTTAAGTCCATTTTTTTTTTCATCACTTTGTGACCTGACTTTTGTATTTCATAACCATTTAAGTCTAGATGACTATCTCTGTTTGATTTTCTGCTAAAGTTTTTCTGAAAAAACTAAAATACCTCTCAAGAATTTTTTTTTTCTTTCAAAAAAACTAAAATAACCCTCAGTGACTAAAATGGTTATTATTATTATAATAATAATAATAATAGATGGAGTCCAGCTTGAGACAAAAAGTGCAACAGGTGAGGGCGACGACAACTGGTTCTTCTCCGGCGACTTCCACGCCGGCGCCACCCACAACCACCGCACCACCACCTCCCCCTCTATCTCCGGCCGCCCACCACCTGCCACTACCAATCTATCTCCCTCTCCCTCTATCACTCGCTATCCACGCCGCCATTTATGGCCACACCAACACAATCTGAAAACCGTCGGACTCAACACCACCACCCCCGGCCTCCCCGGCAGCCCCAAAATCAGATCGTTTTAAGCACCACTAGATCTGTGAGAACCGACCCCAACATCTCGATGATTCAGATTTACAAAGAGGGCGGATTCCTTGAGGAATACGAAAACCCTAACCCTAGCCCCGGCCCCTAAAATCCGTTCTTGAAAATATTGGATTCTTGACTTGAGTTCATGTTGTTAAGGGAGTTCGGTGTTGTACTTTGTGCATAATTTGTGTTAGGATGCATTACTGAGTTGTATGGGATCCAAAAAACGATTCGGAAAATCATATCCGGTCGGATCTTCTTTTCCAAACTGTCAAAATCTTCTCCTCGAAATCAAATCAAATGGGCCATTCTATAAACCCCCCAATTCCCAATTCTTCACCCTCAAAGTTTTCAAAATGGGTGTCATTTCAATCTCAGAAACCCCTCTTCATGTTCTTGCTGTTGATGACAGCAATCTTGACAGGAAATTGATAGAACGCCTGCTAAAGACCTTTTTCTTATCATGGTAAGATCATACATTTATCAACTTCTCAAATGGGTTTCTGAGGATTTGATTTGATGATTCTTGAAGTTACTGCTGTTGATTCTGGAATTAAGGCTTTGGAGTTTTTAAATGGTTCAGTTGGATTTTCAGTTTGAAGTTTATGTGATGGTTTTGGAGTTTTAGATTTATCTTCAAGATGTAAAATTGGAGGTGGAGGTGGAGGTGGAGGTGGAGGTGGAGGTGGTGGTGGCCGGTGGGTGGTGGTGGTGGTGGTGGTGGGGAGAAGAGAGGGTAGAATATATAACGTTTTTAACCATTTGAGTCTCTAAGGGTATTTTGGTTATTTTAGAAAAAGTTAACTGTTAAATTTAACGACGTTAGTCAAATTGAGTCAAAAATGAAACATCAGGGTTAAAAGAGACGCATTTAAATATAAATGACTCAAATAGTTAAAATGATCAAACGTTAGGGACTTAAACAGGAATTTACTCTAAAAATAATATTGACACGTGTCACTTCCTGATTTCTCATCACCCTTATTTTCTCGCATCTCTCTCATATTAAATAAAGAACATGTGTCACTCTCTGGTACATTATCACCGATAATTAATATAATTGTAATTATAGATAATTATTATATCATTAATTAACTAAATGAATATTTTATATGAAATTAATTATGGATAATAATAATTTCTGACGTTACTTATCAATTTTCGAAAAATATATTTAATATATAATCAAGACCGTTTTTTCATTTTAATCAACTCCGTTATTTTAACTAGATTAATAATTCGTTTCAATTTTTATATACATATTTTTGAATTCATAATCATATAAGCATATTAAATATATTTTTTGTTTATATAATCATATAAGCATATTAAATTTGTAAACTTTTCTTAACCTAGTCTATTGATTATAAATACTTTTATATCTACTTAAACTAAATAAATACTAAACAACTTTATAAGAATGGTTGAAGACTATAGGAGATTAAAAATCATAAGCAATCTGTGAACACCGTAGGAATTCTTGGTTCGTATATATGATATGACTTGGATTCTCTGACAATCGTGATAGTTCACTTTCAGATTGAATTATTTTCGTGGTATACACAGAATTCAATCGCATAAGAATAAGATATTTAAGAATGAATATGTGAAAGTCTGTTAGGAATTTTTCGTACATCATACAATGACCAAATTCGCAATTATATAAGGGTTAAACGGTTACGTTGGAACGTTATGATAGTTATTGGCTGAAAATTGTCACAACCGTCAATCCATAACTGCTAAGCCATTCTACTCTGGAGAGCTAATCTACTCCGGAGAGCCAATCTACTCCGGAGAGTCAATCTACTCCAGTCCGGAGAGCCAATCTACTCTGGAGAGTCAAAACTAACACATGAGAGTAAACGTACTCAGGTGAGGAAACTTACTCAGGAGAGCAAGTTTACTCAGGAAGAGCAATTTTTACTTCGGAGAAGTAAACTTGTCAACATGACCAAACTGGTCCAGATGACCATCCTTCAACAGTTTTCACTTTCAAACTCAGTTTTTCATGCATAACAAAACATGCAAAATAAATTTTTTTGCATGTTTAACCCTAGCCAGGAGCGTTGCCCCTTGGACCCCACTAGGGACTACCGCCCCTAGGACCCTGATAATCAGAGGCGCTGCCCCAGGACCCCCGTTGTTCAGTGGGCTTTGCCTCCTTTGACACAAAAAATGTCTTAAGCACCAGGTCAAAACAAGTGTGCACTTCACACTTACCAACTTGTATTAAAGTTTTAATAAATATGACTTCTCATTTGGTAACCAAGTAAACTCAAATATACTAAATAGCTTGATAGCAATAAAATCATCAACAAACGGAACACGAAACCTATAATGCAAAAGCCAGAAAGGGAAATTATATACCTTATTAATTTAAGATGATGAAATGCAAGCCCCGCTCAAAGCCTTTCACGTGGCAGAGTTTTTAATTTTTTACGTTTTTCTTTTTACATATATACCATAAGCATCAGATGTTAACCAATATGGCAAACGCGTTCGGGTGGTAATGCCGCACATCCTTGAGACCCGGGTTCGAATCTCCCCCTCCCAGCCAGTGGCGGAGCTTGAAAATTTTCACAGGGGGGCCGGAAAATTTTTTTTCATATAGTGGGGGCCGGAACTATAAAATTTTCGGCCGAATACATATAAATTAACACTACTGAGCGAAAAATCGACCGAATACGTATATATTAACACTTCTGAGCGAAAAATCAGGGGGGCCGGGGCCCCTCGGACCCCTTATATCCTCCGCCCTTGCTCCCAGCCGATTTGATACAAACACCAGCATTTCCCTTGCTGACGTCGATGTTTAGTTTTTTAATAATTTAAATTTAAACAAATTTTTTCTTAATATTTAAATTTTGGTTTATATATATGATGTTTTTTAATAATACTAAATTTAGGTTTTGTCTTTTGGTTTATTTATTTTAATTTTTTTAATGTTAACCTTTTTTCCGCTTTTATACATTCTTATAAATTTTTCAAAACAACGTAATATTCTCTTAAATTGCAATCATGCCCGTTCGATGTGCTTATTTTTATGTATGTCTCCACGTTAATTTTTTTTTAAACCGACCAGCCGCCAACAAAGCCTAAGATGAGACCCGTGGACGGGAAGATGTTCGTCAAGGTGGCAAAAAGACTAGAAGCATGTTCATAGATATAGCTGTTGGAATGGACAAGATAGTCGAAGACATAGAGACGACCATCATCGAATTCAAGGTTGAATTCCACACATTCAAAACCAACATTGACGGTTCGCTGCAACAAGTGGAGCCACTAAGCAATGTTTTCTTCGAACTTAGAAGTGACTGAAACTCGTTATTACAATCATGCGAGACAAATTAAAGGAAAAGTTTGAGAAGGGGCTGTGTCAAATGAAAGAAAATATGGAGAGAGTCAATAACGACTTGCAAACCAAGTTAAGCGTTCACAAACAAGCGTTGTCGAATAGAGGCAACGACGTAAGAAGCCATACTCCATAAAGGTAGACGTTCCTAAACCATCACCTTTTGTCGGAAAACAAGAGGCTCGGGTTGTGGACGAATTCATTTGGGAGATGGAACAATATTTCGACGTCGTTGACATTGTTGACGACGCTGAGAAAATCAAGATAGAGACACTATATTTGAAGGACAACACAACATTATAGTGGCGACGCAAGTACATGGAGATTGAAAGAGGTACGTGCACCATAAAAACTTGGGCTGATTTCGTAAAAGAAATCAAGAAACAATTTTATCCGGAAAACGCCGAACACGAAGCGAAGATTCGACTTCGTAATCTTAAACAAAGCGGCACAATTAAAGATTATATCACCGAATTTACAACCCTTGTGCTCGATATTTCGGATTTATCACCAAAGGACTCTCTCATTTACTTCATCGATGGCTTGCCATCTTGGGCCAAAACCGAGCTTGAATGAAAAGAAGCCCATGACTTGTCATCAGCCATCGTTGTTGCTAAAAATTTGATCGACCACTTTGAAAGGTGATCACAAAGACCCACAATTATGGGAAACAACGAGGAAAAGGTGGGGGAGCGAGAGCCACCAATACTTATCAGTTCCGGAAAGATGATACTCGGAAACCATCAAGTTATGGCAAAGACATAAACAAAGGATGCTTCCTTTACTATGGGCCTCATGATGCACAAGACAGCCTAAAGAAATCGAAATTAACGACCTTGCTAAGGACCGACGATGAACCCAACGAACACGAGGAGGCTCGCTTAGGAGCGATGCAACTCCAAGCGCTTAATGCCTTAACCAAATAGGAAGGAAAACCTTGACGATGGCAAATCAGACCAACCCGACATCGATGGTGGGCAACACAAACAAGAAATCCCAACAACCTTGGAGTCGGATACTAGGCGATGAGGCAAAACTATATCTGTCATGAAACCGATGAAGGCAAGATGCTAACCACTCAAGAAACACGACGGCTTTAGGTGGGGGGAATGTCACGACCTGCCTAATTTTTAAATCGCTAAACCATGTTTCCAGAGTTTTCTCGAACATTTAAGAGGCATAAGTGCTGGTCGGAGTTATCCATAATATGCCACATAATTCCGGTCAAGAAATGGCAATCAAAAGGCTCTGGATTAGCGTTGAAACATCATAAAATAGTTGGACATTTCCTTAGAAATGTCTAAGAAATCATTAACCAAAGAGGGCTACCATAGAAGATCCTAAAATAGCCATGAAATGTCCATACAAATCTAATTTTTCATTAGAATCCTCTAGAAATCACTACATAAAAATCACGTAAAGAAAACTCTAGAATAGAAACATCTACACCAGCCCCTATGTAGTATAAATAGGTGAAAAGGAGCCTCATTTGTACTCACCTTAGAAACTTCACACTCACTTATATACGTATAACAGTTTCAAGCAATACAAGCAACTTCCTTTGTAAACTCTCAATCTTTGTTCTCATTGCGTAACCAAGTCACTTCGATATCAAAAGGCTAAACTTAGAACAAATCTAAGTGCTACACGAGAGTTGGAAAATCACTCAATGACAAGTTGGCACAGAGTTGGAGAATCACTCAATGACAAGTTGGCACGTCACTTATCCCAAATTTTTTTACAAAATGGCTAAGCAATGGTGTTGGGAGTACAACATTATCCCAAATTCTCATAGCACCTACTGAAATGAAGGAGTTGATGTCGCAACTGCAAGAGTTGTTAGACAAAGGATTTATACGTCCAAGTGTATCCCCTTGGGGTGCACCAATCTTGTTCGTCAAGAAGAAGGGCGGTAGTATGAGAATGTGTATATACTACCGAGATTTGAACAAGATGACTATCAAGAATAGGTATCCTTTAACTAGGATTGATGATTTGTTCGGTCAATTACAAGGATATAGTTGGTTTTCCAAAATCGACTTGAGATTCGGTTATCACCAAGTCAAGGTACGAAAAGAAGATGTGCCTAAAACGACATTCAGAACTCGTTATAGACATTATAAATTTGTGAAGTTGCCTTTTGGAGTGACGAATGCTCCGGCAGTTTTCATGGACCTCATGAATAGAATATGGCAGCCAATGTTAGACAAATTCATTATTGTCTTCATTGATGATATTCTAATATATTCGAGAAGTGAGGAAGATCACACACAATATCTCCGTGAAGTTCTTACTACCTTACGAAGGGAGAAGTTATGCAAATTTCTCGAAATGTGCGTTTTGGTTGAGGGAAGTTCAGTTTCTGGGCCACGTTGTAAATGCTGAAGGCGTTTCAGTAGACCCAGCAAAGGTAGAGACTGTAATGAAATGGTCTCCACCTAAGAGTCCGTCAGAAGTTAGAAGTTTCTTGGAGTTAGTTGGCTATTACAAGAAATTCATCCAAGACTTATCTAAGATAATCACCCCTTTAACTAAACTGACTCGAAAAAATTCATAGTTTGAATGGAGGACAGAACAAGATAAGGCATTTCAAACATTAAAAGAGAGGCTGACACATGCTCCGGTTCTTGCACTGCCAGAAGGAGTGAAAGATTTTGTGGTGTATTCTGATGCCTCAAAAATTGGGTTAGGATGTGTTTTAATGTAAAGAGGAAAGGTAATAGCCTATGCCTCTCGGCAATTAAAGACACACGAAGCGAACTATCCAACCCATGATCTAGAATTAGCTGCGGTGGTATTCGCACTAAAGAGCTGGAAGCATTATTTGTACGAAACAAAATGCACAATCTATAAATACCACAAAAATCTCAATTACTTCTTTGATCAAAATTATCTGAACATGAGACAACAAAGGTGGTTGGAACTAGTCAAGGATTACGACTGTGACATTTTATATCACCCGGGGAAGGCTAACGTAGTAGCTGATGCTTTGAGCCATAAGGAAGAGCATCACCCCATTCGAGTGAAAGCATATAAATTAATGATAACTCCTCATTTCTTGAGCCAGCTTCGAGACGCACAAATCGAACCATTAAATATAGAGAATGTTAAGAAAGAAATAATGGCTGCTCAGGAGAAATTTATGGAGGAAATGGGTATAAATTCAAGACTCAATTCGATCGCATATGTATAACATGATCAGGAGAGTTCAGACTAAAAATACTCAACGAAGCACATAAGTCACGATATTCTATTCATTCGGGTATTACAAAGATGTACCAAGATCTACGCAAAGATTATCGGTGGCCCGGGAAGAAAATTTGATATCATGAAATATGTGGCTAAATGCTTAACTTGTTTACAAGTTAAAGCAGAGCATCAGAAGCCGTCTGGAAGATTACAACCACTAGAAATCCTAGAATGGAAATGGGAACATCTCACAACGGACTTAATAACCAAGCTTCCCAAAACAGTTAGAGGTTTTGATACCATTTGGGTGATTGTAGACAGGCTAACTAAGAGTGCTCATTTCTTAGCAATACGTGAGACGTACTATTCAGAAAAATTAGCCGACATATTCATCAAAGAAATTGTTTCGCTGCATGGTGTGTCGGTTTCAATTATCTCTGATATAGATACGCGTTTTACATCACGTTTCTGGAGATGGGAACTAAAATATTGATCAGCACAACATATCATCCTCAGACCAAAGGTCAAAGTGAGAGAACAATACAAACTCACGAGGATATGTTGCATGCTTGTATAATTGATTTTGGTGGAAGTTGGGACAATCATCTGCCATTAGTGGAATTCTCGTACAACAATAGCTACAATTCAAGTATAGGTATGCCATCATACGAGATGTTATATGGTAGAAGATGTAGAACTCCCGTGTGTTGGGGAGAAGTTGGTCAAAGAGAGTTAGGTAGTAAGGAAATTGTTCAAAGTAAGGCTGAAAAGCTTGACCTGATCAAAGCTCGTTTGAAAGATGCACAAGATAGACAAAAGTCATATGCAGACAAGATATGTAGACCAATAGAATTCCAAGAAGGGGATTACGTCCTGTTAAAGGTATCTCCTTGGAAAGGTCTGATTCGATTTAAGAAATGTGGCAAGCTAAGTCCATGATTCATTGGTCCATTCAGAATCATCAAACGAGTAGGAAAATTGGCTTATCAGTTAGAGATACCTGGAGAATTGAATAAGATACACAACACGTTCCACGTATCTTATTTAAGGAAGTGTTTGGCGGACGATGTTGCTCATATCCCTCTAGAGGAGATAGAGGTTGATGAGAAACTGACTTATGTCGAATAACCTGTAAATATTCTAGACACGAAGGATAAACAGTTACGTCACAAAACGATTAAACAAGTATTAATGCAATTGAGGCACATAAATGGGTCAGAAATGACTTGGGAAAGTGAAGAAAAAATGAGGAGGACTTATCCCCGGTTGTTTAAAGATTAACAAGTTTCGAGGACGAAACCTAATTTAAGGAGGGAGAGTTGTAACACCCCAATTTCCAAGAAAATATAAAATACATGGGTTAGAATGTAGTTAGTCAAAAGTTCAGGGACTAAAAGTGCAAAAATATGAAAGTTGTACGGTAGCGGACCGCTACCGGATTCTCTGGTGGTCCGCTATGTGGTGAGGAAGGCATTCATGATGGGCTTACACGCGTCAGATACGTGTCTGCTGACTCAGCCCTATAGCGGACCGCTACCAAGGCGCGTAACGGTCCGCTAGCCAGAAAAGTTATCCGGGCAACGAGAAGCCAACACTTAGCTGATGACACGCTTGAAGGAGTTCGATAGCGGACCGCTACCAACCTTCTTAGCGGTCCGCTACGGGGTCAGAATTCAGCCTATAAATATGTGAATGATGTCGTTCATTTCAACACAACAAAACACACACCATACACACACATACAGTGAAGAACGTGCAAGAGGACCCAGTGCGGTGCGTTTAAGTGCGAGTACGGTTTGGATCCGGAGAGACGTTTTAAGCGAGGAACAAGCGTAGGAAACAACCCGAGACTATTGTAAGTACACTAGACTCGTACCTAGTCCAATTGTTTATGTGCTTATGTGTTAGTGTTATATGTAAACTAAGGTACGGGGTAATACTGAATTAGTCTAAATACTAAACTGGAATATTGGAGTATCCACGAGATTTTAAAGGGGTGGTGGATTCGCCGCTGGTACACACTTTTGATACCACGGGGCGAAACCATTACAGAGGTTTAAGGGTATAGACCAAGAATAAATAGCATGATAATAAGACATGCTAATTAGAAAGAAAATACATGATAAAAGCATAGTTCTAAATAAAGTAGTATTCATGAGACGTTAAAGGTGTGGTGGGTATGCCGCTGGTACACCCTATACAAAATCCTCTTTAATGTAATATGTAGAAAGCTTTACGAGGAATTAGAGCAGGGACAGGATGGAAGTATGACAAGAGATCATACCACGCATAAAAAGTAATCATGCAATACGTGACGAATGTGAATATGTGAATGCATGATAATGCAATACTTGCCAAGTGTGAATGTGTGACAGAACGATTCTAAACCCTAAAATGGAGTAACGGAGTATTTACGAAGCGTTAAAGGGGTGGTGGGTACGTCGTTGGTACACCCTATATATAAACCTCTTTAATGCGTCCTGGAGAAACCATTATGAAGTTTTAAGTTAAATCAAGCATAAGCATGCAATAATAAAAGTAAACTTGCATGCTACAAATAAATGATTGATACATTGGAAGGCTGTGAGTCCATGATACTCAAGATCCCAATAAAATGAGATGTCCAGCCTATAGGGCGGGTCTCAATAGAAATGAATAAAATGAGATGTCCAGCCTACGGGGCGGGTCTCAAGAATATAACGAGATATCCAGCCTACGGAGCGGGTCTCGAGAATGTAATAAGGTGTCCAGCCTACAAGGCGGGTCTTGTAACATGATGTCCAGCCTACGGGGCAGGTCTTGTTTAAAATCAACGAATGACGTGACTTGAGGTACGTCCTATGATGGTCACGGGGGCGTGTATGCCTCGTGAAACTTGAATAAAGAACCTAAAGGGTTCCATAATAAAATAGACAAACAGTTTATTTACTTAACGTAAGCTATTGTAAAAATATTTTCCAAACACTACAGTGAAAAACACGTGAAATGAAGTTTCCTAGGAATGTAGCTTCCTAGAAATGTGGTCGTCAGAGTAAAGGAATCCCTAGATCCATTATAAATTATATAATATTGTAAAATAATAGTTTATATAATAAAATATGTCTATCACTACACTGTCATATAATAACTCTGATAAAATAATAAGATAAAAATAGGATATTTCATACTCTATATTTTGGTGTTAGTTATGAAAACTCAATAAGTTATAATCTTTCACATATAAGGACGTCTCAGATTTTAGAGCTTTACTCTAGCCACCAACACTTTACTTTCGGCAAGCACCACCGCCACCACCACAACGCCGGCACCCCCACACCACCACCACTGCTTCACGACCTCCTTTTCATCGCCACCAACATCCCCCAGCTGTAACTGGCAGCGTTTCTTCGAATCTTCAAGTGAAAATCGATTATGTAAACTCGTTTGTAACCGCCACCAACCTCCTCCACCTGTAACTAGGGTTCAGATCTTGTTTTCGTCAGCGCCTAGGGTTCTTCATCTCCATTTCTGTTCAGATCTCGTCTCCCTTCCTCGGAGAGTGTTCCGGCCGGTGATTGTGTTCAAAGCGGGCGAAGCCGACGAATTTTCAAAGGCAGGGGAGGCCGACGTGGTGGTGGGTGTTTATGTTCGTGATTCCGTTGATTTAGGGTTCAATTTTCATTTTCAGTTTATGGAAACCCCATTTTTATCTAGAACCATTATTTGTAGGTTAGATGAATGAATAGGAGATGATGTTAATTGCTTATATTCATGGATCAAAATATCAAAATTTTACTTTAATTTTGATGTTAATTACTTAATTTCATTGGATAGAATGTGCTTTAAGTTGTGTGAATTAACCTCAAGAAAGCTTGAAAAATTCCGGCAAATAACGTCGTTGTGCAAACTGGCGATGGTGGATTTTACAGGTGTTAGCCGGAACTTCTTAGTGAAAGAATGAAACAGAGAAACGATTGGTTTCTTTAGGGAAATGGGATGAACATTTATATTGGGTGGCTGGTGTGGGAGGGGTTGCCGGAAAAAAAAACGAAGTTGCTAAAGTTGATTTTGCAGGTGGAAGTGGAAGATGACGATTTTAGTAGGATGTGGGAGGGGATGGGTGGGTAGATTACAAATTTAAGTAAATTACACAACTAGTCCCTTTATTAATTTGAGCATGTTACATAATTAGTACTTAAATGTAAAAAGTCTAAAACACCCTTTTATTTAACAGAAATGACTAAATGTGTTAGTGTGTTTGAGTTAATTGAGACAAATTACATACCATATGAAGGAAAAAGTCAAATCGAAACTAACTGAGCAAAAACGTTATTTGGACCAAACCAAAAGGAATAAAAGCGAAGTTTACTCTTATTATTATTTTGATTATTATAAATATAAATATAATTATAATTTTCATAATAGACACTAATTTTAGACCAAACCACATATTAGACATTAATTTTCATAATAATTTAACATAAATCTAAAACATGTACCAATTTTTTTTTGCCCATATAACCACTTTATTTCTTTTACACGGTTACACCTTTTACATAATTAAACCTGATTATATTCATATACGTGTTTCTCGCTGCATGGGTAATTTTTAGTTTATGGATAAATCTAATATTTGTTGGGTTCTTTTTTTGTTTGGGCCTATTTTTGGGTTTTAATGTGCTCTGCTCGGTGCCCATCATTTGTTGAAAGTTTAACTTTGTGGGCCAGTTTATTCCCTTCGAGGCTTCGACAGTGGGTTTTTTATTTATTGGCCCGGCAAATTGAGCCTCAAAATAGTTTTTTTTTTTCCCGTTTTTTCCATTTTCAAATATTATTTTTTTGAACAACGATTTTTTTTCTTGCCCCCGACAGTTTGAACCCATCACATTTCCAAATATTAAAGCCAGAGGTAAACAACTCCATTTTCAAATATTAAAAACAGAGGTAAACAACTCGAGCCAACTCTGAACTTATTTTATATATATATATAGGTTGGTTCAATAGAGAACAGGGAACACTTTTCAGCCACACATTCTTTATAGAAAAAAAAACTAGTGCTTCAGCCCACTAGAATCGAACCTGCGATCTCATATATCCATGCATGGAGATTAAACCTACAGATTGGTTTTTGTGTCTGAAAAAAGATAAATCAAATCTTATTTTCAACCACATCAGTTTTATACTCAAACAAATAAGAAGGCGATGCTACATAATCTGACTCTCTGTCTCTCTCTCTTCTTAAATAGACTCCAAGTAGAACCTGAATAATCCATGAACAACCCATGACCCGTTTGTGTTTATGAGAAGAAACGGGTTATGGTTTATGTTATGTGTTTTTGAGCAGCCCAGCAACTCTATTCAGCAGCCCAAGGTCCATATTCAGCAAGCCCAACAACTTTAACCAGTCCAGCTCTCATTAAAACATGAAAAAAATAAAACACCGGCCAACAATTAGAATATATGAAAGCTATATAAACCATATCGAATTGAAACACATATACGTATATTTCAACATGTTATTAATCCGTTTCAAAAATCTTTTAATGTATTTTTTCATTGTTTTTTTTTCCTTTTTTTTTTGTTTTAGCTTTTACTTTAATTTTTATTTTTATGGTTTTAGTTTAGGGTTTAGCTTTATCATTTAACTTTAGGGTTTAGTTTTTAGAATTTATCTTTTAGTATTTTACGTTTAACGTTTAACTTTTAGGGTTTAGCTTTAACGTTTACTTTTACGGTTTAGCTTTTAGTGTTTAACATCTAGCTTTACGGTTTAGATTTTAGTTTTTAGTTTTTACGGTTTACTTTTTTATTGTTTAGCTTTTACGGTTTAGCTTTTATCATTTAGCATTTAGTTTAGGGTTTAGTTTTCACGGTTTAGCTTTTAACATTTAGCTTTTACGGTTTAGCTTTAACGTTTACCTTTACGGTTTAGCTTTTAATGTTTAGCATTTAGCTTTTATTTTTTAGCGTTTAGCTTTTAGCTTTAACGTTTAGCTTTTAGCGTTTAGCATTTAGCTTTAGGGTTTTGCTTTTACTGTTTAACTTTTAGCATTTAGCATTTACGGTTTGGTTTTTAGAATTTAGCATTTAACATTTATCTTTTACGATTTAGTTTTTAGCTTATTTTTTCCTTGTTTGAAATGTGTGGTTGAGAATAGTTCCCTCTTTTTTTGGGGTTCCCCATTGAACCATCCCCTATATATATATATATATATATATATATATATATATATGGGGAGGTTCAAATAAGAAGTGATATTTCGCTAAGAAACATAAGAAATGACAAAAACCTTAAAAAACGATATCAAACGAAATCCGATTGAGCTCATTCAAGCGGCGTTGGAACCGTCTCGTCGAACTCTACCATCTTAGGTTTAGATTTTAGCGTTGAATTTTATGGTTTTAGTCTTAGGGTTTAGATTTTTAGGTTTTAAGTGGTAGGTGGGGGTGGGGGTTTAGGCTTTTAGGGGGTGGGGTGGGGTGGAGAGTTTAGGTTTTGGGGGGGGTGGTTTTAGGCTTTTCGGGGTGGGGTTGGAGGGAGGGTTTAGGTTTTTTGGGGTGCGGGTGGAGGGGGTTTAGGTTTTTTGGGGCGGGTTAGGGTTCGATGAGACGGTTCTAACGCCGCTGGAATGAGCTCAATCGAAGTTCGTTTGACCCACTTCTTAGGATTTCTTAGCGAAAAATCACTTATTAGTGGAAGCTTCCCCTATATATATATATATATATATATATATATAGAGAGAGAGAGGAAGAATCATAAGAAAACTCAATGTTCATGAGAAAATCAAAAAACTACTTATTTAAGGTAAAAAAATAATAAAAAATCATAACTTAAAAAATAAATCAAAAATAAAAAAACTGCTTCGGAGCCCTTGTTTCCCACGTCATCCTCGTTCATAAAAAAACCACTCGAAAAGTAGTGGGTTTTGGCTTTTGTACTTAGTTTTTTGGATTTAGTTTAGCTTTTAGATTAGGTTTTTTGAGGGGTGGGGCGGGGTGGAGGGTTTAGGTTTTTTTTTTTTTTGGGGGGGGTGGGTGAGGGGGTAGGTGGGGTGGGGTGGGGTTAGGTTTTTGGGTGGGGTGGCAGGATTAGGTTTTTGGGGGGTGGGCTAGACTTTTGGGTTTAGTTTAGGTTTTTTGGGGGATGGGGTGGGGTGTTTAGGTTTTTTTTGGGGGGGGGGGGTGGGGGGTTTAAGTTTTTGGGGGGGTGGATGAGGTGGGTTTAGGTTTTTGGGTGGGGGTGGGGTGGGGGGTTAGGTTTTTTAGGGTGGGGTGAGGTTTTGGGTGTACTACACATATGCGGTATGAGTTTTTTGGTTTTCTTATAAAAATAAGTTTTTTAGTGAACTCACCCCTATATAGATATATCACCCCTATATAGATATATATATATATAGGGATACATTCTTTTAAGAACCATTTTGATCCATAGATTAACATAGATCAATGGTATCAATGGCAAAAAAAGTAAATAAACCAAATTACTATGACTACATGTTAACGAGTATAAGGGTATTCCGGAAAACATTTTTTTTCTATTACAAGACCCCCCTCCCCAACCCACGTCTTCGACCTCCTTTCCATTTTTCTTTGCAATGGTATTTTTTTTTATTATTTATTCTTGATTTTTATTTTTATTATTATTTTGTAGAGTGATTGTTGGTGTTGTTTACAGTAACAGTTTATTTTAATTATTAATAAAAAAATGACGTATTTGAGATCGTGTGGATCCAACATCTATTTTGAATACCACACCTTATCAAATCAAAATTAAAAACTCAATTCATTAATCAGACTATATAAGAAAGTTCACAAGCTTTTTTTGTAGGATGCACTACTGCATCAATTTATCATGCATTAATGGCTGAAGTGCACAACGTGATTGAGTGCAATATTCATGGAGAAGGTGATTGAGTGCAATTCTAAATGTGTTGCTTTGGTGTTATTTAAATCATTACCAAACTAAAAAAAATAATTCCTTTTTGGCTTAGAACTTATTGAACACAAGAATAATATAATGTTCCAATGAATAATGCTACCTATGAACCAACCATTGTAGTAGGTTTTAAAATTTTAATCTTCCGTAATTCAAGATTATAAAAAAAAAATTGTAAAAGTACCAACGATTATCAAAAAAAGTTTTAAATTGAATAAAATATATAAAGCCAAATTTGAAATACATGATATGGAGGAGACTTAAAAAAAATATCTAGACAAGGAATTGATTTTACGAGAATTAGACCTTATTTGAGGGTTTGAAAAATTAAAATAATTGATTAAAGAAAACAGAATAAAAAAACGGTTAATTAATATATAACCTACTAAGAAAAATCAAGTTGTAAAATTACGAAAATGCCACTTAATATTCCAGAAAATAGGAAAATAATAAATTAATATGATTGGTAGGAAATAGTTCTTTTAGTTCTCTCCATTTTAATGGTTCTTAAAAGAATGTATCCTTTTATATATATATATATATATATATATATATAAAAGAATTGCATCATTTGATAACTTCTAAATATTTTGAGAACTCGTTAAAAAACCAATCAAAACTATTTTTTTTTATTTTACTACATTTATTATTAAAATATAATATAAAAATGTGAATTTATATATGTAAATTTATATGTATTCATATATTAAAAAAAATTTACACATATGTAAGTTTATCACTTACACATGTGTAAATATTTAACATTTACACATGTATATAAATTTAAAAAAAAAATAATTTAGAGCAAATAGATGAATTAATTGAAGAGATAAATTATTTTTTATGATGTATTTTAATAATAAAGGTAGTGAAAATAAGAAAAAAATGGTTTTAGTTGGTTTTTTGACGAGTTCTTAAGTATTTAACAGTTCTCAAAAGATTCTAACCCTATATATATATATATATATATATATATAATATGCATATTAGAAGGGCATGATGGTAATTTGACTAAAACTCTTAAATTTAAGACATTTACAATGTATTAAGCACAATGTACAAGTTTCTAAAGCAGGGGAGATCTGATATTTGTTTAGAACGCGCGAATTCTTCCTTTTCAAATTTTAAAACTTTTAAACTGAGCTTCCATTTCAAATTTTAAAACATTGAGAGAGGGAGAAAACGAGAGAATGAAAAGAGTTCTAGATCTGCACTCCACAAACCACCTCCTCTGAACACCCACACATATGAACATCCATTATTTCCGGCGGTGGTCTTGTAGGGTGAACAGCAGCGACCACCCTCCTCTGTGCCTCCGACGGTGGCGCTTCTCAGGAATTTTTTTTGGGAACGGTATATTTCAGCAAAAAAATTAGGTTAAAGGGGAAGTAAAAAAAAAGGTTTATGGTGTATCCGCTATTACCAATAGCGAATTAGGAGGAAGAAACTTGAAAAATCTGACACAACTGCGAATGTTGCAGGAGTTAACATAAGCCGCTCTTCACAATAGCGGATTAGGAGGAAATGGTTTAACCCCGGTTAACCCAGTAACCACACTCCATCCGATAACCCAACTTCCATTTAACAAAGTTAACTCCCGTTAACTTTTGTTAACTTTGGATTCCTTATTCCCCACCTCCCGTTAACGCCAGTAATACAGATAGACTTGAAATAAAATTACAGATAGACTTGAAATAAAATTATAGATAGAACGGGAATTAAAAAAACACTGTAAATTAGCGGCCCGGAACACAACGCCAGTAATACAGCTGGTCGGCCATGTAGCGTCGGTAATTCACACAAGCCACCTCGACATCATCTTCTATCGGCAATGGTTTGTTTGTAACCAGTTTCTCCAACATCATACAAACAAGAACCCCTGAATTTGCAATGTTACCATTGCATCGTGGCAAATTCAACTCAACTAAACCAACTGTAATATCACACTTCGTGCGGTGTTTTGACCTAGACCAGTATTGAATACGGTCAAGAAACCATCCAAAGTGCAGGGGAACCACCTCCATATAGTGTGATGTTATACCTTTTTTCTCATTTCTCCATCGGTAATCAGTCCAGTATTGAGTTAATACCATGCTCCGCATATCAATGCTGATTAGTAGCCAGTCAGTTTCCCCGATCCATAAAGGAAGGTAAACAGTGTCAACCTCCCAAATTGGGGGATATGGTGATTTTCTTCCCGCCATATCAATGGCGGTTTGAGGGTTTTCATTTCTCATTTCATCATAAAAACAAGGTGGTAAGACCGTCCAACTTAGATTTGCACTTGGGTTTTTTAAAAGCTTTGACTGTCTAAGACGCATAACTCTTGCTGTCCATGCTTCAAGGTGCTGCACAATAAGAATTTGTTTAGTTATTTACATTATTCATTTACTATATGGTACCATGAATATAAAGGTAATACATCTTACCGTGTCCGTAAGTGAACGATTTGAATGACAACCTAATAGGGCACCCCAGAAATCTCTGTCTAGTTTATTGCTAATGAAACGAGTATAGCAAAATGGTGCATCTCCATTAGTATAAAAATCTACGACATCTTTGGACCAGTTTCTGGACTCGTCGATAGAAACAGCAAAGATTTTTTTTGGTGGTTCATTTTGTGGTTCATTTTGACCTTCATTTTGATGGGGATTCTCTGAAGACGATGCCGGAGTTTTTGACACGGATGGCCTCTTTAAACGTCTCCATACCAAATCTGTAACTCTTGCCGTCTTAGGTGGAGGTTGAGAACAGTAAAAACCGTCTTCATTATTTGCCATTTTTTGGAGTTGATAATGAGAATTAGTTGTTTGAAGGGTATTTATAGACTTTAAGGGTATCCATTGTTATTATTATAATTTAAATATTATTCTAATAAAAACCACCAAAATAATTAATTGAATACAACAAAACTTGCAGGGAAAAGGGGAAAGTAAAAGCAATGCATGTGATGATGTGATGTTGCTGAAGCTTTGAAACACTGAAGGAATTCATGTGATGTTGCAGAAGCATGGTTGTATTTACTGACTAGGCCAGAACCTATCTGATAGGTTGTGATAATGGAGGTGAAGGAGAATCCAAAGTTAACGGTGGGTAGGTGTGGGTTAGTTTGGTTCAATAAAAGTTAACGGGGTTTGAACAAAGTTCAAATACCCACTTCATCATCGGTTCATCATCATCATCTCTATTTTCTATATAAATATCCATACCCTCCTTACAATCATCCCATACTTCAAACACCCACTTCAAACTCGTCTCAAACCACTTCAAACACCCACTTCAAACTCATCTCAAACCACTTCAAACACCCACTTCAAACTCATCTCAAAATGAATATGAACATGCATCTCAACCCGGGCCCAAGGGATGAAAGTCTACTGTACCTGGGAGCCGAACACCGGTCCAGAAAGTTGTTCCTGAATCCACAAGAGGGGGAGAACTGTACACTTGATTTTAAGCGTGGAGACAGTTCATTTTGGGAGCTGATTTATGACGAACACATTACTCTAACGGGTAAAGTTTTAAAGTACATCCGTTTATTTGGTTTTGGCGGTGTTGTACGATGTGCCTGTAGGAGAGTTGATCGGGCGTTGATAGAAGCACTGGTTGAAAGGTGGCGGCCCGAAACGAACACATTTCACCTGCCTTTTGGTGAGGCCACTGTAACCTTGGAGGATGTTAACGTTCTATGGGGGTTACCCATCGAGGGCGTGGCATTAGTTGGAGCCTCGTACACCGAGGACGAACGCAGGCATATGTGCATAACTTACTTAGGTTTTGATCCAAAACCAACTGATTTTAAAAATCATATGCTAAAACTCAGTAACTTGTTAACGTTTATGTTAGATTACCCAATAATTGATGAATCAACAGATCAAGAATGTATGCAGCGTGCACGTTGTATTTGCCTAATAATGATTACTAACAATGTATTAGCAGATACGAATAATGGGTACGCATCATTACATTTATTAAGTCATTTGACTGACATTACTGTTAGTGGGCAAATCAGTTGGGGTGCTGCTGCCCTAGCGTCTCTGTATAGAGAACTCTATAAGGCAACCAGGCCAAAAATAAAGGCAGTGGACGGCCCAATGTCACTGCTACAAATATGGGCATGGACCCGGATTCGCCCTTTAGCACCCGCAATTGTCAATCAGCAAATAGATTGGAAAAAACCATATGGTGCAAGGTAAATACATACTATTGTAATAATTAAATATATATTATTATTCTAATACTCGTTATTGTCTTCGTGAAGGTGGGCGGAGCATGTCATTAGTAACACAGAGACTCCTTCGCACGTGATAAAGGCCCACCGTACAACATTACAAAATCTCGAGAGGCCGATGTATTTTTTCTTTAACATAATGATTTTATAAATCAATGTTAAATAATAAATATTAACAGATTTTTATTTTAACAGTTTGATTGGATGCCTTATCGGAACGTGATGCGAAGACTCCCTGAAATGTGCAAAACAGGCATAAGCAGTTGGAAGTCACAATGTTTTTTACTTTATTGGAACATTGTTGAATATCATCCGGTGGAAAGGGTGATGAGGCAGTTTGGATTTCTTCAGGATGTCCCTGCCCCATTCCCCGTTTCACGTCAAGTGCTTAGCAATCTCCGTAAAACAATAAGGAAAGGGAGGTTAGAAACAAACTGGTCTGTTCATCACGCAGCGTATGTCGACAATTGGTACCATAGACACGAAAATGTTGTGGAAGGTGTGCCCACCAACATGCCTACGTCACACCATACTTACAATGATTTGTTTCATCGGCATACTGTTTTGTATATAAAGGACCCGAGGCACGTCCCCGGTGTTGTCCATGCTGGATTTGATGATCACGGTGGAGCTGCAAGATACTTGGTAAGTATAATTACTAATGTAGAATTAAATTTAATAAATAAGTAATGCGTATAGCATTTAATTATTTTGGTTTTGCAGGTGGATGGATTAGGCTTCATTGGTCAAGAAGCAATCAGAATGCGAAACATGGGCCCTGATCATTACTACGAAAATTTTGGAGGGGTCCAAGGCATGGCTTCTCAACTGATTGGATCGCTTAATCAAATTGATCAACCTTCGTACATACAGACTAATGAACCGGATCTGGGACCGGATAACACACTCCCCCAACGTGCTCCGCGTGGTCGGGGGCGCCGTGGTCGACAAAGAACACGGGTAAACCTCGTACCCAATGATGATGATGAGGGGGAGGGTACCCAACATTTTGGAGGGCCCCCACCCAACTACGGGGACGGTCCCTCAAATTTTACAGGGACAACACCCAACTATGGGGCGGGCCCCTCAAATTTTACAGGGGCAACACCCAACTATGGGGAGGGTACCTCACATGTTGGAGGGCCAACACTAGATTGGCAAGCCGGTTATCAGCCTTCATTTGGAAATATTGGAGAGGGATCATCAAACATTCAATTAGGTACCCAGTCGAATTTTAACAACGACGAACAAAACAACTGGGTATCCTCATTGTTTGACAACACTCCCTCTGGTAATATGATTCCTGCGATGTACTCAGACCAGCCGGGGCTCTTTCAGAATTACGATCATACTGGTCTTAGTGTACAACAGCCGCGGTACCAACATTTAAGTCCGGTTCAAATGAGCTTGGACCTACAGCTTAGTCAACCCGAAGGCTTCAGTCCACCAAAAGATAATGAACCCGAAGATCCAGCAACAAGACGCGTACAACCACCGAGACATCCAAAACCAGTTGGTTGTGGCACCGGTGGCTGTCTGATCCGCTATCCGCATAGGCATTAAAACTATATGTACAACCAATCCGGATGATAAGGAAGGGTTTGCTTAAAAATATATTAAAAGAAAAAATATATTAAATATATTAACTAACCGGATTAGGGTTTTATTAAATATATTACTTTATGTAATCCGAGTTTCCCAATGGCGGATTAGGAGATATTTTAATGTGATCCGTCATTCCCAATAGCGGATTAGGAGTTATGTTTTTTTTTCCGTCCCTGGTCATCGTCTTCCTCAAGAAACCCTAATCTCAAGCCACTGCCAAAAAAACAGCACCCCAACTGATCACTAAACAGTCACTGCCAAACCTTCAATTAACTATCACAAACTTCATAGTCAACAACCCAATCCTTATCACTGCCAACCCAAGCCTTATCACTACAAAAGTAAAAGCTGTGTTTTAATGGGTCTTGCAGGTTTGCATGTGATGTTGCAGAGGGGCAGAAGCTAGGTTTTAAAAGCATGGTTTTATTTGTTTGGTTGTAATAATGGAGGTAGGTGGGGTTGGTTTATTTGTTAAAAACTTAACGGGAGTTAACTAAAGGTAGGTGGGGGTTGGTTTGTTTGTTAAAAAGTTAACGGGAGTTAACTTTGTTAAATGAAAGTTGGGTTATCGGATGGAGTGTGGTTACTGGGTTAACCGGGGTAAACCATTTCTTCCTAATCCGCCATTGTGAATAGCGGCTTATTTCTCCTAATCCGCTATTGTGAATAGCGGCTTATGTTAACTCCTGCAGCATTCGCAGTTGTGTCAGATTTTTCAAGTTTCTTCCTCCTAATCCGCTATTGGTAATAGCGGATACACCATAAACCTTTTTTTTTTGACTTCCCCTTTAACCTAAATTTTTTTCTGAAATATACCGTTCCCAAACAAAATTCCGGTTCTCAGAGATGGTTTCTGGGCGAAACTCCAGCAGGATGGCGTTGGTGGTGCCATCTACGATCCCTACGGCGACATGTTGGGGTGATGTTTGACAGCGTAGGGCGGCCACTGTTGCACCAAGAAACCGTCGGTGGTGGTAGGTTGGTATGGAAGCCATGAACGATGGCTATTTTTGCGGCTAGGGTTTCAAACCCACCTTCCCGCGACCTGTTGGCAAGGGTGACGTAAATCACAAGGTACAATCATTCAAGCTTCCAAAATTTAAAAATCAAACTATCCCTCCTAAATCACTACCATATCCCTATCTGACTCGATTTTGACACACCTCTCTCATTCTCTCATATTTATTCCCTAAATCATTCTGTTTAAATTGTTGTTTAATTTTGTAAATTAGGTTTTAGGGGAAAATTTGTTTTCATTTTGGTGTGATTTCCTCTTGCCTGTAATCTAGAATCAACGAGATCTAGAGATAAAGAATGCTATCTGCCAATTGGTCCCTTTTGATGTTATCAATTCCATGTATTAACTGTTATGTATGAAAAATAATTAAATACTTTGACTCCTTCATCATAGTTTCATTTTTATTTTCATATATGTTTATACATTATTTTGTCAAATTTGTTGTTTCTTGCAATTAGTTATCAGTGTATGTCAATGAGTAATTATATTACAAGCTCATATTTTTCAATTGTTGCAAATGCAGACATACAAATGTATTCATTTTTCTTACTATTTTTATTTATCTTTTATGGGAAATATGGTTGATGCCTTCAGACTGCACATAATGCAAACAAAAGAACTAGTCATGTGTCCTCGTGGTTGTTCTTTTTTTTATATGAAAATTAGCAATTTCTACATTGTCATTGTTGCAGTGTTGTAAAAATCGCGCCTAGGCGCCGATTAATCGCTAGGCGCTCGGCTAAGGAGAAATTTTGGGCCTAGGCGGTCCTAGGCGGGCAGATTCCGGTGAACATTCCGGCGAACATTCCGGCGAAAACCTGAACTTTCCGGCCAAATTCCGGCGAAAACCTTTGGTGTGGTTTAAAAATGAACATTTTTATAAAAATTACATATAAAAATGTGTGTATATATATAAAAAACTGAAAATTACATATAAAAATTATAATCCGATTAATCCCGCCTAGGCCCTACCCCACCGCCCGACTAGCGCCTAGCGATTTTTACAACACTGCATTGTTGTTAGTAATATAGCATGTGCCTTCAAGTTTGTTGTTGAGGTAATTCCCTTTTTTCTTAAATTTCAAGGTTATGTTTAATTGATATTGTCTTGGAAAAGAAACATTATGGCTTGTGAATGTTTGAAAATTCAACATTAAGGTAGCAGACCAAAAATTATATTCTTTTTTAAACTCCCAAGATTAATGTTTGATAACTAATTTTCTTCTCATGCAGGTGGTTGATTTGTTTAAATCATATTTTGGCGGTGCTTTTGATAAGGATGCCATCCGCAACAACTTTGTTTTGATATATGAGTAATTAGATGGTATGAGGTGTTTTGTTTAAATTATATTTCTTTAGTACTGCATCATGTTTCACTCTGCTGTATATCTTGTTCTATTTGCAGAAATTATGTACTTCGGTTATCCGTTATCCACACCAGAAATATTAAAGCTTTACATTACTCGAGAAGGTGTACGCTCACCATTCTCATCCAAGGTTAAATGTCACCTATTATCTTTTTTTAATCCTCTAGGGTAATACTTATTTTTTTTCTTGATAGAATTTAAACCTTTTCTAAACTGTAGCTTGTTTTTTTCAATGAATGTAAACATCCTACAGATAAACCTGTTCCCAATGCTACTTAACAAGTAACTAACTGGTGCGGTTGGGCGGCGTAGGGAAGGTCTTGTCTATTAAAAGAATGAAGTTTTTTGGATGTTGTGGAAAGTGTTAATCTTCTTATGTATTCTAAAGGTACAAAGTAAATGTGTTTCACATGTGTATGTGTTTAATATTTAATTCCCTGATTAATAATTTTAATGCTAATAGGTAGCATTCTACGTTATGATGTAACGGGCAAGGTTCTTATGAAGTGTTTCCTCTCTGGAAATGCTTGATTTGAAGCTGGGATTAAATGACAAAATTGGACTGGAAAAAGAATCTGAAATTAAGTCGCGCCCTACTAAGAGGTAATTCTGGTTTCATATATATATTTATTTCAAATGTTTCATGTTTGTTTTAGTTTAAATAAGTTAAATTTACTATTTGATGCAGTGGGAAGCTGAATGATGTTACCTTCCATTAGTGTGTGAACTTGACCAGATTTAATTCAGAAAAAAATGTGCCTGGTGCGGTTGAACCCAACCAGCCAAGTCTTAGTTCTTACTAAAAACCAACCAATTTTAACCCAAACTCGGTCAATGCCACCACCTCAATTTTTTTACTGGTTGATCTTGAAAGGTAAAATGTTTTCCTCTTCTGTATATTTTCTTTTTTATAGTCAATGAAACAGATAAAATGTTATGATATTGAGAATGATCGCTGAAATAAGCGAGAATGATAAACGAGATTGCTAAACACGCAATTTTGACAATTGAAAGAAAAATGACTGAGAATAATTGGGGATAAAACTGATATGATTTGATTGATAACTTGATTAATGTTACAAAGAAGCAATTTATATATAAGCTAAACTAATCTAAACTAGGCGAACTTAATAAGTTCGCTTACTATTAAGTTCACCTACTAAGTGAAACAGGCGAACTACTATTAAGTTCGCCTACACCCCCCTCAAGTTGGAGGTGTATACAACCCCAACTTGGAAATGAGATCAGAACACGGTTGACCAGCCAAACTCTTAGTGAATAAATCCACAAGTTGATCAGAAGTCCGTGTGTGAGAAAGCAGAATTAAACTGACTTGAAGCTTCTCACGGACAAAATGATAATCCAACTCGATATGCTTAGTTCGCTCATGAAATACTGGATTCTTTGCAATATGAATAACCGCCTGACTGTCACATTTGAGAGGAATAGGAGTAAGATTATCAAGCCGAAACTCCACAAACAAGCGAGTCAACCAAGCAAGTTCCTATGTGACACGGCGAAGAGAACGATATTCAGCTTCAGCAAAACTAAGAGAAACAGTAGGTTGTTTCTTGGATTTCCAAGAAATAGGACTGCCACCAAGAGAAATGAAATAGCCACTGACAGAACGCCGAGTATTAGGACAAGCCGCCCAATCAGGATCACAATAAGCAGACAAAGACATATCAAGACTATCATTAAAGAACAACCCTTGAGAACAAATGCCTTTAACATAACGAAGAGTATGTCACGCAGCATCCCAATGAGGAACACGCGGATCACTCATATACTGACTGAGAAACTGAACTGCAAATGCAAGATCCCGCCGAGTATGAGTGAGGTAATTGAGTTTACCAACAAGACGACGATAGGCCAAAGGATCATCAAGAACTTGACCTTCGTTGAGCTTTAGTTGTAAATGTAAAGGCAAAGATGACGAAACAGAAGAAACATTGTCTGTAGAAAACTCAGTCAGCAAATTCTTCGCAAATTTACGTTGAGTTATAATAAGACCAGAAGGAGATTTAAGAACCTCAATGCTCATAAAGTAGTTGAGTGTGCCAAAATCCATGATCTGAAAAGTGGAATGTAAGAAATCCTTCAAATCAGATATCTCCTATCATTATTACCAGTAAGAAGAATGTCGTCAACATAAACAACGCCATAAACAACCGAATCTCCCATCGTCTTAGAGAATAAAGAATAATCATTGGGAGACCGCATATAACCTTTGGTCTTAAGAGCATCAGAAAGCTTTCCATAACACTGTCTAGAAACTTGCTTCAAACCGTAAAGAGACTTCTTAAGCTTAAGAACATGATTAGGAGATGATAAAGGCATTCCAGGAGGAGGAAGCATAAAATGTCTTCGTCAAGATCCCCATGTAAAAAAGCATTATTAACATCTAATTGATATAAACCCCATTGTCGTTTAGTGGCAACAGTAATAAGACTACGAATAGTAGTTATTTTAACAACATGAGAGAAAGTCTCATTAAAATCAATTCCGGCTTTCTGGGTATCACCACGAACAACCAAACGGGCTTTGCTGCGTTCAACAGTACCATCATCATTATACTTGACTTTATACACCCATTTGCACTTAATGGCATTTTTACCTTTAGGTAAATGCATAACCTCCCAAGTCTGATTTCTTTCCAAGGCATTAAACTCCTTGGTCATAGCCTCTTGCCAAGCAGGATGGTTAGCAGCCTCTTGATAAGAAGAAGGTTCTTTAACAGAATCAAGATTTAAAAGGAGCTTCTGGGAATCAGGAGAAAGATCAACAAGATTAACAAAATGAGAGACTTGGCAAACACTCGACAAAGTATGAAAGCAAGACGAATCAACATAAGAAGTAGAATTATAAACATAATCCTGTAGATGAGAAAGAGGAACAAAAGAACGAGTAGATCTCCTGGGCTCTGGAGGTGGAGGAGGAGTGGAATCAACTTCAGGAGCAGCCAAAGAAGATGAAGGAACAGCATCTGGATTTGTCTCAAACAAATCATTTAGAGAAGGGAACAAATAAGAAGGATCCGAAGAGTGTAAAGAAGGGAAAATGTGCTCAAGAAAAGTCACATCCCGAGAAACAAGAACTTGTCGAGTGTCAAGATTATAAAGCTAGTAACCTTTCTTTCCAAAAGGATAACCAATGAAAATACAAGCTAGAGCTCTAGGCTGAAATTTATCTTGTCCGGGTGTAGATGTTGAAGCATAACACAAGCACCCAAAAGTACGAAGGTGGGTGTATGAAAGAGCTTTACCAAAGAGTATCTCAGAAGGAGATTTTCCCTTAAGAACTCGTGTGGGGAAAATATTAATCAAATGAGTAGCAGTGAGAACACATTCACCCCAAAAAGTTATCGGTAACTTGGATTGAAACATAAGAGCACGAGTAGTTTCGAGAAGATGCTTATCCACCACCTCATTCTGTTGAAGAACCCTAGGACAAGTAGTCTGATGAATAATACATTTCTTTTTAAAATACTCGACATGATGAACACCCGTACCAAGTTCAAAAGCATTATCAGATCGAACACGCTTCACTTTGGTACTGAATTGAGTCTCAACCATTTCAATGAACCCTTGAAGAATAGGAAATGCATTTCCTTTAGTTGTCAAAAGATGAGTCAAAGTAGTTCTACTAAAATCATCAACAATGGTGAGAAAATATTTATATCCATCAAATGTAGTAGATCGATACGGTCTCCATATATCAATATGAATAAGATCAAACATTTGAGAATTGGATATACTACTAGAAGCAAAAGGCAGTTTATGATGTCTAGCCTTAGGACAAACAGAACAATCATCAATAGAACAATCATGTGCACCAGAAAAAACATTCAATTGCTTAAGTTTGTACAAAGGTAAATGACCAAGACGAGTATGCCAAAGTTTTAAAGAAACAACAGAATTACAGTTAGAAAAAGAATCAACTGTAACAGAGAAAAGTTTATTGGGATTCAAAAGATAAAGGTCGTTAAGAAGATCTCTCAAGACCAATGGACTACTCTGCGAAAGGGCCTGCAAAAAACAAGTAATTTCAGAAAACTGAACAAGACCCTTTGTTTCCCTACAAAGTTTAGGAACAGATAAGAGATTTTGCTTGAACTGAGGCAAAAAGAAAACATTAGAAATAGAAAACGTCTTGGTAAGATGAACTGTTCCGACCTGCGTAACAGTTAAGACATGCTCGTTCGGAAGAAGAACATAAACGGGTGAGTTAAGCAATTGAACATCAGAAAGCAAATTAAAATCAAAGCACATATGATTACTTGCACTGGTATCAATGATCCAAGTAGTATCGACCGTAGTCGAATTGCAAGCAATAATACCTGCAAAATTTGCAAAGCTAAGGGGTTGAACAGTAGGAACACCACCTTGGACTCCAGAATTCTGCTGAAGAAGTTGTAACCGATTGTTGTATTGTTTAGAAGAAAAAGCACCAGAAGGAGGAACATTAACCCCAGCATCAGCAACAGCAACAACATTAGTAACAGCATTAGCAACAACTTTGGGTCTAGTGAATTTGAAATCCTTAGGAAATCCAATTAAACGATAACATTTGCTAGCATCACGTCCTGGCTTCTTGCAATGAGAGCAAACAGAGACTTTCCGTGCATTTGAATTCTTGGGTACTTACACAGAAGCATTCATAGAAGCGTTCTGAGCAATAAACTGAGCCGAAGAATGAAGCTCTCTCAGTTTCTCATCTTGAATGAGAAAAGCATAAGTTTAATTGATTGAGGGAAAAGCCTTAATCATGATAATATTCCCACGGATCATGTCATAACAAGGGTTAAGACCTATCAGAAATTGCATCAAACGCTGATTTGTTTTCCGCTTAGCCATAAGTCGGGAAGTACCACAAGTGCAAGGAGGAATAGGCTCGATTGCATTAAGTTCAACCCAAATAGCTTTGATTTTGGTGAAGTATGTAGCAACATCATCATTTCCTTGGGAGATAGCAGAAAGAGACTTCTGCAATTGATAATACTTAACCCCATTACTCTGTCCAAACCGATCAGTTAACTCTTTCCAGAGTTGTTGAGCAGTCTCAACATATAAAACACTCTCACTGATATCACTTGACAAAGTGTTCAAAATCCAAGAAATAATCATTTCATTGCATCGCTTCCATAACTCCAGATTAGGAGAGGAAGTAGGTCTAAGAACAGTCTCATCAACAAAACCAATTTTGTTCTTAGCAGATAAAGCAATGGACATAGCACGTTTTAGAAACAAGTTAAAGACTTGGATGATCAGCTGAATGTAGAAACAATGGATTAGAAGAATCTATAGGAACAACAATGACGGGTTCACCAGTAGAAGACATGAAAAATAGGGAAAAAATGAAGACTAAACAAGCAAACTTATGAAGTTCGCCTGAGAAGCGAACTTAATAAGTTCGCCTAGAAACTGACGAGGTGAACTTATTAAGTTCGCCTGTAACAAACTCTTTTGACAAGTTCGCCTGCACGAACAGAAAACCGGGAAAACAAGCCAGAAATCATCATAACTCAAAATCAGAGAAGTATATGAAGAAATCCAACTGTATGAATGATTAGAAACAAAAACCGAAGGCTTTGGATGGATCAAAATAGGAAACAACCCACAACTGACGGAAAAATTGAGAAAACGAAGAAATGAGTGTGGAAAAAACAGAAAAAAATCACAGAATCGAGCATATATGCTCTGATACCATGTTATGATATTGAGAATGATCGCTGAAATAAGAGAGAATGATAAACGAGATTGTTAAACACGCAATATTGACAATTGAAAGAAAAATGATAGAGAATAATTGGGGATAAAACTGATATTATTTGATTGATAACTTGATTAATGTTTCAAAGAAGCTATTTATATATACAAGCTAAACTAATCTGAACTAGGCGAACTTAATAAGTTCGCCTACTAAGTGAAACAGACGAACTTAATAAGTTCGCCTATCATTAAGTTCACCTACATAAAAGTGGCTGATCTACCCAGTTTCAAACTTCTACATGACAAAGTATAAGAAATGTCAATGTGGGTTTTGTCTACTTTTTGCATTTTGTTAAACACAGGTTATTGGTATCACCAATTATGCAAAACTAATACATTTATGGTTTTCCAGAAATAAATATCGACATAGGCGGTAGCAAAAAGGTGAGATGCGCACGCCTAACCTTCTCCTATGTTGTATGTTTAGAAATGAAGTTCAAGTTTCCGTCTTTTTGATATGACAAGAAGTGGAGCAAGCTTAGCATTCTAGCTTCAAATGCGTCTTTTTTTTACATTGATGACAAACAGTTGATATAAAAGTGACTTTTATACTAATGGCATGGAAATGGAGCTCAAATTTTTGTATCAAACTATTTTGTTAAAAGCAACCCGAAACAGATACATGTTAGGTGAAGGAAGTATGATCGCTTTACCAATAGTTGAAACCCAATCAGGAGCTTATATTCGTATTAATGTAATTTCGATTACCGATGAACAAATATTCTTATTTGTCAATCTATATGTAATTTCGATTACCGATCAATCTATTTAATGTTGGAATTCGACCCGTGATTGATGTGGGCTTTGTTAATTCCTAGACATCATGGCTAATATGAACCAGAATCACATAAAATCAAACAATTTGCTTCGTGAACCAAAACATGTGTCGTTTAGCTTTCAGTGTCAATGCTATTATCTTGCAGTACATAGGCATATAAACCCAAGGTGGATTCATTGAAAATATAGTTATTTTAATAAGAAATAAATCTTGTACGTTTATAAAAAAACGACCATAAGATGCATAATAAATTTTAGACTAAATTATAATTTTTGTCTTTTATGTTTACATAAATTATAGATTTGATTCTTTAAAGAATTTACTTTCAGTGACTGTCCTTTGTATGAAAAGTTGCCTCGCTTTTTGTCTTTTACCCTAACGGTCATCCGCTTTCTTAGCGGATGTCAAGACTTGGTGCTATGACCGATCCGATTCCATCTCATCACAGGCGGCGATTTTACAGCTCAGTGGCGTTCAAGGGGTAGAGGGTGGGAATCGATAGGGTGATTTTAGAGGTTGTGGTGGTGGTGGGTGGCATAGAGGAGAGGGTGACTGCGATAAAGGGAAGGAGATGGTGGGGCGGTAGTGGTGGTGTTGCCGACTGTGATTGTATGTGTGATCGTGGTGGTGAGGCGGTTGTGCTGGTGGTGTTGCCAGCTTGGTGGTGGTGGTGGGTGGGAGAGAAAGATCAGTAGAGAGAGAGGGTGCAGAAACATACATTTACTCTTTTATGTTTTTTTATATATATTATTTATTTTAATAAATAAATAAAATTGTTAAATTTGTAAAACCTAATTAAATTACAAAACTTGTCCTTTAGGGTTAAAAAGACTAAAATGCACTCATGTGCAAAGCACATGAGGTGAGTTAACAGAAAATTTAACATCCGTTAGTAGAAAGGACGAAATTCGTAAGAACTTTATGAAAGAGTGAAAGTAAAAAATTTAAATGACACAATCCATAATTTAGGTAAACATAAATGACAAAATTTGTAATTTAGTCTAAATTTTAATTAGATAATTGTGAGAACCATATAAATAATTATATATCTTGCTTTAATCATGATAAATAAGAGGTTTATCTGATTAATTACCCTGCTCTCTTCCTAACTTTTATTATAATTATCATGAGAGGATAGATAAACTAACAGAAAACGAGTATCGCGTTGTAAATTGTCGCCGATGTCGCATCACGCGGATTTTCTACTAGTATATATATATATATATATATTAGTGATTTTTTAGAGAGTTTGTTTTGGTTTCTTCATATTAGAACCGAACTATAGGTTTCAACTTTTTTACATGATGTTTCCTGGTCCCTAGGCTTGATGTATAAATTTGTTGGATTTGCTCCGCACTCCAAGAAATCGAAAGTAAATCAATATATCTCATTCATGTTATAAGGGTGGAGGAGCTTGAAACCCTTGAACCAATCAATTATATTGTCTCACTTCATATTTATCGGATGAATCTTAAATACCCGAATGAGTTGCGGCGTTGTTCCCGAATGAACCCGAACCCATACATGCTTTTCAACCCAAACATCCAACCTTCCACGGCGGCTCCTTCATGTTGCAGTTGTGGTGGTGTACCCAAGTACCCGCAAGAACCCGAAGCTTGAACCCGCTTCCAACCTGATATATATAGGTCCTACAAATTTACAACTTCTAAAACTTCGTTTAGCATTTGTATATATCATATTATATTTGATCTTTCTATTAATAGTGATGTATTTAAGGCCATCCGGTATACATATCATATACACGGCGTGAACCTATGTGGCATAGGAATCACGGCGTGATTCAAAAACCAACACCGCCCCCTTGTCGATTTTATCACGGTGTGATTAGCGCCTGTGATTTTTTTCACGCGAGAAAATTCTTGAATTGTGATACATTTTACCGTTGAACGGTAATAAAATTGACAGTTGGAAACTAATAAATTTTAAATAAATAATAATAATTAATAATATCTATTTTTACTCACTATAAATACTTAATTTTACTCCATATTATTCACACTCATTTTATAATCTTCTACTCACTTAATCTTCTACTCTTCTACAAAAAATGAGTAACGATCCGAACCCAAGCTTTTGGGCTCAATACGCGGCTCGTGATAACGCGTTCATGGCCAACTGAATGAACCAAAACTTTCAACCCAACCCTAACTTTCAACCAAACCCGAACTTTCAACCAAACCCGAACTTCCAACCCAACCCAAACTTTCAACCAAACCCGAATTTTCAAATGTTTAACTACCAATCACCAATGTCTCAACCGGGTATGCCACTTGACTTTGTATCGAAAACTCAAGAAATGGAACAAGAAACTGTGGCCGATACTCAAAATGTCTCACAAAAAAAAGGGAAAAAGAAGGTGTCGCAAGAGACGTCAAGCCGACCGAATACAAAAAAGAAGTGGGGCAAATACGAACCACTACACTATGTTAAGGCGTTTATAGACGTCTCGGAGGATCCAATAATCGGTAAAAAATAATTGTTTTTTGGCGTTATTTTTATTTTAATTAATTTTATTTGTGTTTATTAATTTTTATTATATTTTTTTGAAGGCAACGCCCAAAACAAAAAGACGTTATGGACTCGTGTTTGTGAAAAATTTGAATCTTTCATGGGCGTACCGCCCGGTTACCGAACCTTTTATCAATAGAGTTCAAAATGGATTCATATAAATGGGAAGGTTGTAAAGTTCCACGGGATATACCAAGAATGTTTGCGTGACCGAAGAAGCGATGAGAGCGATGCCGATATGTTGGGGAGAGCAACGGTCCGGTATCAAGACGACGTTAGTGGCGATGCACCAATTGATTATTGGGAGATTTGTAGGCAATCGCCTAAGTGGCAAACACTATACGTTGCCCCCACCCGAGCCGTCTCGTCCAAAAAAATAACATCAACCGACATCGACGCTATTTCGGGTGCGTCGAATGGTAGATCTTTCTACGATATCAACGTAGATGCACCTGAAGACGTGGAAGAAATACCCCGTCCGATAGGGAGGAAAAAAGCAAAAGCCCAATCAACGGGCTCGGGTTCGGTTCACGTCACGATGAAATCGGAGAGAGAATGGTGGAACAAATGACAAGATTTAACAATGCACAAGACAAGAGGATGGATTAGAAACGAACAAAACAGGAGATCGAAATTCTTGGCATGGATCTTGATTCACTCTCCACCGCGCAACGTTTTTTGATTAAAAAAACAAAAGGAGATCAAAGAACGTCATAGTATCTCGTAGGTTTTTTGTTATGTATTTTTTTTAATTAATGTTTTTTTTAGTAATGTATTTTTTTATGAATGTTTTTTTTTGTTGTTTGAATTAATGGTTTATTTTAGTAATGTTATTTTAGTTATTTTAAGTAATGTATTTTTTTTAATTAAATATTATGTTTTTTTTATTTAAATGAAAATTAAAAAAAATTAACATTTAATTATCACACCACCACAATCACACGGGTATACCCCTTGCCTATTGATGGGAGGATAGTGACGTGCCGCCACGTGACGTGCACGTTATTATCACACCACATCACAATCACACGGGTATACATCATGCTCTAAGTACATTAAACGGTATTTTTTATTGGTTTTTTTTTTTGTTTTTTATGGTTTTTTTGTTGTTTCTTTTAAATATTTTTGTTTTAAGGACGGCCACTTTTACGACGGAGTACGACTTTTACGACGGATTATACCTTCGGGTCTTACGGTGGAGTGACACTCACTTTTACAATTGAGTACGTTTTAAGGTTTTATGACGGAGTGACAACCGTTGCAACTTTTTTTATTTACGCTTTGATATTCAGCATCGTGTTGCCGCCGACAACTCGGGTTCAAGGCTGTGTCCAGCTCAGATTTGTGTTTTTTTTTGTTTTTGTGTTTTTTATTTTATTTTTAAGGGTGTAAGCGTTGTTGTGACATGAGTTTGCAATCAGGTTTCTTGATGTCTTAGGGTTTTACGTCGGAATGACCATCGTCACGACGTTTTTTGGTGTCCATGTTTTGATAGTTGGGATCATGGGGGAACTCTGACGCAATGCGCCAGGAGGAAAATTTAGTTACTTTAATTAAGGAGCTCAAGTTTAAATTAAAATAATTTCAAGCTTTAGACAATCGAACTTAACTCGTGGGTGGTTTTTTAAACTTGGGTGAGCTCACGCTCGATTCATATATTACTTATTAACAATTTAATTTTTTTATTTATTTACTTATATCATCAATTATATACATAACGTAATATGAATTAGTTAGTTATTTCTTTTTGTCATAGTTATATATAAATAATAAAAATTATTTATTACGTTAAATATAGAGTTAATTACATTTTTTTTCGAAAGGCATAGAGTTAATTACATGATTCGGCTTCCAAACCGTTTCTAGTTTGGGTCAACGAACTCAAAACCGATTCTTGGTGGAACCGGTTCAAGTTAGTAACCGGTTTTTGGAGAAGTGATCGGTTCGATTCCGGTTTTTTGACCGCTTCGGGTTAAACCGGTTCGAGCATGCCAATTTACAAACCAATTACAACCAGTTGTTCGGGTTCAACCCTAACCGGCTCTTGCCGAACATGTTCAAATACCGGTTCCAGTTCGGTCGGTTTCAATACCAGTTCCAGTTCAATCGGTTTGCTTCTATTCATGTATAATCTAAAGACTAGCCAAGCACTCTTTGCTCCAATTACATTAACGAACCTATTTTAAGTAAATGTAGAACTTGTATTTTGCTTTAAATATGATACATTAGACGGTTATGTAACCATTTTTTCTTCTCTCTCTCACTACATCTGATTATCATTTATACACCACGTACAAGTGTTTATGAGGTTCTCGCAGATTATATATAGAACGTACTCTGATGAACACTATAGTCTTAATAAGTGGAAGTTGAAAAATAAATAAAAAAGATTATTAAGTGCTAACTAAAAGGTCATAAATCATAAGTGATACCTCCACTTACTTAATTAGCCTAAACACTATTAATTTGATCTTGTTTTGGTAATTGGTATATTTTAGATAAATGACTTATGACATTGTGGTTAGTGGCCTAATGGTAGAGGAAAATTTTCTTGGAACACCAAGAATTAAGGAGGTCATGAGTTTAATTCTCACTCCCATAGGAATTAAGAAATTTAACTTTAAAAAAAAGATAAATGACCTACTAACTTTTTTATTTTTTATTTTATTTTTATCTTTGTGTGTTATCTACTACTTATAATCGTTTTCTCTCTTTTTTTTGTATTTGTAACTTTTATTCGGTAGATAAAGTAAAAAATCTAAAATTAATAATAAAAAATGTTTACTATTAATGTAATAATAATAATAATAACTTAATAAAAAATAAAAATTTAGTTAATATGACCTGTCGCACCACATTTAATGCTATGTGATCACTGTCGAGTACAAACCACGGATACATAGAAGGAGGGAGACATAAATGTAATTATGCAATGTTAGAGGTAGTTTGTGTAAATATATGGTTATGTATATAACTCCATCCATCTCGTTAACCTAATTACAATTATCAATATACAATCACTTTTAAACCTTCATCACATACACTTAAGAGTTTAACTTGGTATAAGAGCTAGAATTCTGTTTTGGTGTATACAATCGTCACCATTGTGTTTATCTCTGAATACCGGTCACAATCACTAGTCATTTTCTTCATTTTCGACCATAATCGTCATTGACGTCTTCGTTGCTGTTTTCTTTGCTAACAACCACTACTTGCTGTCTCTACAATCGTCACCATTGTTGTTGTTTACCCGTTGCTATTTCTGCTATCATCACCTTTGCTACAGCGCTGAAAACTGTTATTCTTGGTTGGATTCTAAAAGCAGACCTCGCAACCGCCATTACTAGGGTTTACACCCAAGTTCTCGCAAAACTAGTACCCACACAACTGGTACTCGCACAAGTTGGAGTACTCGCACCACCCAGTATTCGCATCACCCTGTACTCGCACAAATTGAGTATTTTCTCTACCTATTGCTCGCAAAATTTGAGTACTGGCACAAATTGAGTATTCGCTCTACTTGGTACTCGCAAAGTCAAGTACTCGCACAAGTTGGAGTACTCGCAAAATCAAGTATTCGCAAACTTGAGTATTCGCAAAACCTAGTACTCGCAAAACTATGGCAACTATCACTCCTCTTTCACACCCTGATATATATTAACCCGTTAAACTGATCATCATCATCATCAGGTGTAGTGAATGGGTCGGTGACCCGATATATAACAATTTTTCTTAAAAAGAAGATATGTATTTTTCTTCAAGTTTGAATTTTCTATTATGAAAAGATCTTTTTGAAGATTTGTAATGCTTATGGCATGACCCTAGTTTATCTTGAGATACACAAGTGTTTTCATTACTTTTTAGATTTAAAGACCAACCATGTGCGATTCATTTCTTTTAGGTTCATAAAATAATTAGAGTTCAAATATAATTTCATTGACATTTTGAAGGCTTTTTATTTTCTTTCAAAAATTCGTACTCCACTTCTTTTGGATTGTTGTACTTTAAATAATCATTAAAGTCTATATTTGTTTATGACATCCTTATTATAATAAATGAATAACTTTATCTGTCACATGTCGATTTATAGTGAAGTCTATATTTTTGTTTCCCGCCTCTCTATCCAATGACTATATCTCCTATTAAATAATAATGATTTTAAATAATTAAATATCTAAAATTTATTCTAATATTTTATTAAAACTTACTAACTTATAAAAAAAAAGATTTCAACTATATCTTATCTTAAAATATAATTTTATAATTCTTAAATTTTTATTATTTATTATTTATAATTTGTAAATCTTTATTATTTGTTAGTTATAATTTTTAAATCTTTATTATTTATTATTTCACCGATGGTTGATGATATTCAACATACAAATCTTCATATAAACTGTTAGTTTACAACAAGTTGGATTTATTTAACTCGTATACATGAGTTTCTAACCTAGTATCTCTATATAAGATCAACAACAAGAGTTTAAAGATGATTATTCTTTTTATATGACCATGAGGCAAACATTTTCCTTTTCTTTTGTTATGGTTTTCTTTGCGTTGCCTTTTTACAAATAAGCTATATCATCATGTAGTTTCATAACACTAGTGTAGTTTGGCATATGCTCGCACTTGCTTCCTTTAAGTGATTCTTATATGACTTCAATTACTTTATCATTTAACCCATTTCTATTAAAATCTTATTTAATAAAATCATTTTCGTTGATTATACAACTTAAGTCTTAATCATTTGATTCCATCTAAATTTTCATGTACTATTTCCATTGACAAAATTTGTGATTCACAAACATAAGCAAAGTAGCCATAAAAGATACCCAACTAAAGTTTTGATCTAAGTTCATGGATGTTAACTAAAAAAATAAAAAATAAATAAATAAATAAATTAAGAGCAAGTTGTTGTAAAGGGTTAAAAAGATTGGAGTAATTTGCTTTAATACCAATGGTAGAAATCTAGGAGGTGAATAAGCTCTTTATAAATTTAATGACTAATATTTGTTATATTTTTACGTGTTAAAAATATTCTCATTAATGGATTGATTTTTAGTTTATTGTAAGAAAATTTTAAGGTAGAAAAGAAATTAACATGCAAAACATAAAAAACTTATAACGGTTCAGACGATGTTAACTAATTCACCTTATGTCCATTCCTTGGTAGCCACATAGTTTTTCTTCACTGTTAATGTCCCACTAAGCAGGATTGTGATAATCCTTACAATCGTCTCACTAAGCAAAGATAGTGATCACTTCTTAAATCATATCACTAAACGGTAGTGATCGCCTCTTGATTCATCCCATTTAAAGGTAGTGGTCGCCTCTTAAATCGTCTTGCTAAAAGGTGGTGATCACATTTGAAATTGTTTCACTAAAAAGTGGTGATCACCTCTTAGACATCTCACTAGGATGGTAGTGGTCACCACTTTAACTTCTTTCTAGGATGGTAGTAATCAACTTTACAAATCTCTTCAAATCTTGGTAGGATTCTACCTCTCTAAAGTATAAGGGAATGAGTAAGATATTACAATAATTTCATCAATCACTCCTTCTCTTGCTCTTGAATCTTGATGTTAAGAATGGATAGATATAAGAACCTAAGAAGATAAAAGTATTTATGATTTTAGAATACGCAGGAGGTTAATTCATTGATTTCGATTGAAGGTTTCTATTACAATCAAGATTTATATTCCTTGTTTCACAAGGATATATCTTGATTATTTTCCTATGAGATTCTTTTATCCCATTATAGAATTCCTATACTCCATTTAACCTCTTTGAACTCCGTTTTGAAACACATTGGTTTCAATTGAAGGTTTTTCATTTAAAATTAATATTTTTATTCATTATTTTGCAAGTATGCGTCTTGATTGTTTTCCCCATACCATGTTTCATACACCAATTTACCCCATTTTATTTCTTGTTATATTAAACATACCACCTACTTCATTCTAAGAAATATGTTCCCTAATTCAATACGTGACAACAATTTAAAGCCAATTAAACATATTTATGGAAATAACACGATATGCACATAAGTTTCACCTTATATTTACTTATATAACTAATGCCATACAAGTTTGATATTTGGGGAGGTTTATGAACTCACATGGATGTTTAGAACTCATTGTGGCTTTGACTTCCTAAAAAATAAAACAATTTTACATGCAACCTAATTATTACACTAGTTGGCTCAATTGACCAACCTTGACCCTAACCAAACTTCATTAGCATATTTATGACTATTGGTATCTTATAATCCATTTCTTAACTATTTTACATGAGAACACTTACATAAACCACACTAGACATATTCCAATTACACCATAAACATATTATAATTGGTGTTAAAGATCATTTAAACCAATCTTTTCCAATTAAATTACCCATTACACCGTTTAGGCGTTTTTAGTCCAAATTTAACATTTTCACCATTTCTACGCTTTGATCATTTTCAATGTTTTAAACACATTCCGATAGTCGATTTAGTTAATTTCTATTAGTTGGTAATGATCAACCCCACCTTTTAAGAAAAATCAAAATTTAGGTAAAATTTATGTTACTTTCATCAAGAACCCATGCACCAATTTCTTGATTTGGTTGGCATTACCTAACAAATGGATTCTAATCAATCTTATACATCATATATGATATGTTTAGAGCATCCACATTAGGATTGGTATATATACCATATCATTAAATTATAAAAGAAAAGAAATAAGATTTAAGTTAAAAAAGTCTTAAATCAGGTTTTTTAAACCTTATCTTTATCCTTAAAATTATAAGAAAATGAACACTAGAATCTTAAATATTTCAATTCCTTAACCGTTTCTTTAAAATTATAAGGATAAGGAATGAGATATGAGAGGTTTTTAAAAAATGAACAAACTTTTTTATGAAATGATGATTTTTAGTTAAATTATAAAGATAATAATAAAAAACTTGATACGAATGCTCTACCAAAAAATACCAATTAAACCTCAAATTTCCATAATTTAGCAAAATGGTTCAAAACCCATCAAAAAAACCATTTTTCCAATTCTTTAATTTCACCATGTAATTGAAATCAATGGTTTCTAATAACTTTTAATCATATTAGGTGATGATTCTAAGCTATTGAAACCATAGACACCATCATTTTTCAGTAATTAGAGTGGTGTTTTTACTTTGCTTGAAAACACGAAATTGAAGAGATTGAAAGGATAAAAGCTTACCAAACGTATAAATTTACGTTTTTAACTTAATCGTCTTAAACTACAAAAAAATAAGCCTAATGCAATTTTTTTTGTCAGAAAAAAGTTGCATTAGGTGAAGTTGCATTAGACCTAATGCAACATTTTTGTTACAGATACAACTTTTTTTCTTCAAATGCAACCCTTTCTTTGAAAAAAAAGTTGCATTAGATCTAATGCAACTTCACCTAATACAACGTTTTTCTGACAAAAAAAATTGTATCAGGCTCGTTTTTTTGAGATATATTTCTATAATGGTATTTGATAATTTCCTCACCATACAAAAAGCATGATCGTTCATTTGCAAATTTGTTGATTAAATTAAGGATGATTAATCGTGTGTCTTTGGTTACCTAATTGGATGTTAAAGAAAAATATAATAGTTGTATAATTGATTATTTATTTAATGCCAATTATAGTGGTTTAAGAAATTTATTTACCATACTTTCCCATCATTTCCTATATATTATTTTCATCTAATCTTACCATATTAACTAATATAAATATAAATATTTACTTTTGAACCACAAAAAACACTATAACCGAAAGAACCTTAATCAACTTAATTGCTGACTACTCTAATAAGAATTACATTAAGATCAAAGATAGATGCTATAATAGATTTAATTAATCTCAAGCAATATAAGCATATAACTTTATCATATCGACTACAATTGAGATTTTGTCATTTAAAAATCAAAATATAGAACTTATATAGTATATGTACATTAAACCCATATTAATAACATTGATTAGGATCCATAAATTTCTTTATCTTCTTAAAAAGTATTGTAAACGGCTAAACTATTGATGAAGTTTTGAATTAAAATACATACCATTTTTTTAGAAAATTACAAGAACAATATTTTTTTTATATGTTTATACATTATATATACTAGTAAAATGTGTGGGTTGTGTGACGGTAATGAAAAATATTTTATTTTATATGTTTTTTTAGAATTTCGATCGATGTAAAACACTTATCAATATCTTTTTGAGCATGTAACGACTTTATTTTTAGGTTTTCTTTTGTTTGTTATAGCAAGTGCCGGTTCCGTAACGGTATCATAATGAAAACAAACTCGTACTGCGCAAATTCCCGCCGCATAGCACGGTGAATCCCACTAGTTCATATTTAAAATCTTGTTATATATATATATTTGAAGAAGTTTTCAATAATTTTGAGTAAATTACAAAAATCAACCTTTATGTTTATACATAATTTCACCTATATACCTTAGTCTTTATTAATTACACTGGACACCCTTTATGTATAAACATTGTAACAAATTTAGACATATCGTGTAACTTCCGTTTAATTTGTCCGTTAAATCAAGACACATGTGTATCATGAGAGAGCATATTTGTAATCAAGACAAGTTGTATATGCCCTCACGTGATATATATGTGCCTTGATTTAACTGAAGTTAGACGAAATGTCTAAATTTGTTACAATTTTTGTACATAAAGAGTGTCGAGTGTCTGTAAGTAAAATTAGGTATAAACATAAATGTTGATTTTTGTAATTTTGTTAATAGTTTATAAATACAAAGTGAATAGATGAAATTTATTTACTCATTAAATAATCACATGGATAAAAGTTTAACTTCTTTAAATTTTCTAGGTTTGCAATTATGAGAATAAAATTAACAATCAGTAAAATCAGATCCCAACGGATTATTATGGTTCCACCCCGCGCCACTACCACCAACCTGAATAAATTCAAAATTTTCCTTTAAGCAACAAACAAACAAACAAATCATATTCATTTCCCCTTTTCCCCTAATTTTCTCAAATCCCCAATTTTCTAAATTACAATATCACATCTTCTTTCTCACCACATAATTTCTTCAATCCGCCATTAATATTCCATTTCTTCCTCTCCGTGAAACCGTAATCCATCTATCTTCTTCTAATTCCTGTAATTTCTGCTTTCAACGAGTGCAAATTAGTGTATTGTAGCACAAAACTCACTCATCATTTCGCTTGGTTCCGACATTTGATTCCACACAGAAACCTAATTGATGATTGCGCATGCTTTTTAGAGCTCATGGTTTGATAAATTGTTTGTTGAATCTGAAGTTTTTTATTCGTCCCCAAATTAATTTTCCTGGCAAAATTGAAGTTGTTTTGGTTAGGTTTTTTGTGAATTTGTGATTGTGTTGAATCGATTGAAACTCGAATTTGTTGTTGGAGATTTGGATTCGGTAATTATGATTTTTTTTAATCTGGATTGGATTAGGGTTTTAATTTTTTGAAGGCGATGGTTTTCTTCCGATTTAGTGGTTGTTGATTTCAATTGGAGTAGTTATAAATCGGAAAAATGATATCGGTTTCCTCGCCGTCGGTGGTTCGGAGTTCGTTGGAGGAAATGTTGGAGTCTCTCCAGCGGAGGGACGAGATCAAGAAGCCGTCGGACTTTCCGCCGGCGTTACCGGCGAGGCCGTCGTCTAAGGCGCGTCTTCCTAAGCGTCCGCTTCCGGCCGTGTTCGGGGGGTCGTCGGAGGTTGGGAACAGCGGGAGGGAAGATGTTGGGAATTGTAGTTTTGGCCGGAGAAAGGTGTTGGAAACAGAGGCGTGTGTTGAATCACCTTATACCATGGCGGCTGTGCATGAACTTAGATTGGCGGAGAACGGTGGCGCCGGTCTGGCCACTACCGTGTCGTCGGATTCGGGATGGGATAATAGCATCGATTATTACATCAAGAAGGTACGGATTCTTGAATTTTAGTTCATAATTCACAGATTTTATTCCGTGCATGCTTGAAGTTTTATTTTTTTTATTCAATCTCAGTTCCTATCAACAATTTGGGCTTTTCTAAATCTTACATGGTTATCTTTAAAAAGGGCAGTGCTATCGGTACACCAACACTAAATGGCCATATTACCTTATTTTCGCCTACGGTACAGCCGTATAGGGTGTTTTTTTCACTAATATGGGATGTATTACCTTTTATAGATTGACACAGAAGCGACTGATATGACTCATACACCACTGGCAGATACAATAAGGTCCGTATGGGGTTTTTTTCCAATCATACGGGCCGTATGATAGATACAATAAGGGTGGTATTACCTTTTTTGACTCACACAGAAGCGACTAATATGACGCGTACACCACTGACACTGACAGATACAATACGGGCCGTATGGGGTGTTTTTTCACTCATATTGACCACATGATAGATACGATAAGGGTTGTATCACCTTCTCTGCTAACACAGAAACAACCGATCTGACGCGTACACCACTAACAGATACAATACGCACCGTACTGCCTTTTTTCATCTCCAATATGGGCCATATTATTTTTTTTCGCCTACAATACATGCCGTATTATGATGATGTCATCTGGTGTAGCTGTAACAATCCCCTTTAAATCTGATAAAATTGCTAAAAAAAGTAGGATTAATCATTATACACACAATTAGTGTTGATACTTGATAACGGTACACACAATTAGTATTTTTGTGGTTCAACAATTTGCTAATGTTCTTATTATATATAATAAAATTACATCATACATTAAAAATGGATTAGCCAGATTTTCTTTTTTAATAGGGTTTCAAATGGAAAATGATCGAGTGTACAGATTTAATTAGACTTTCATGGGTGTTTGGATGTGTGATTGAAGTTATTATTTTCATATCAAGTTGCAATAGTTAGTTTTAGTGTGTGGTCAAAACTGATTATGATTTTCGAATTATACATAGTCAAGAATCAAGATTATCAGATTTTGAGAAGAGGTAGGAAGTGGCCATGATTATGAAGATATATGTACAATTATCAAACTACCCCTGAAATTTGTTTTGTTTCAGCAACTTCGAGTGTGGTGTCGGCTCCAGAATGGGCAGTGGGAATTGGGAACGATACAATCAGCCGTTAGAGGAAAAGCATCTGTTACACTGTTGGATGGAACTGTGAGTTTTATTTTAAGCTAACATCCATTGAATAAGGGTATATAAGTAATTTTACTGTTGGTGATTGTAGGCCATGACAGTGTCTACGGGAGAGCTATTACCTGCAAATTCAGAAATCCTTGATGGTTTGGATAATCTTGTAGAGCTTGGTTATTTAAATGAGCCATCAGTTCTATGTAATCTCCAGTATAGATATCACCGTGATGTTATTTATGTATGCATATCTTCCATATCTTATCACAATTCACATGCTTATAGGATAATATTCTTTTTGGGGACTTCTTTTACCTGCAATCTTGCTTGCAGACTATGGCGGGGCCCGTTCTATTAGCAATCAATCCCTTTAAAGATGCCTTAATCTTTGGAAGTAATGTTATCATGGCTTACAGAGAGAAGATTTTGGATAGCCCGCATGTATATACCGTAGCTGACACTGCCTACAGTGATATGATGAGAGGTGAGGTTCACAAATTTAATGTGTGGTAAATAACAAATTTTGATTACTTAATGAATAATAGATAAAGGGTGTTTGGAAACCAATTATCTGATTCACTGCGACTTGCAAACTTGTAGTTGCTATAATCAGGTTTTAATGTTTGGATGAACATGTTTTGCTTTTGATTATGACCAGTTTTGGATAATTAGACGCAACAAAACTGATTTGAGAGACTTTTACTCCCATCTCACAAGGCTTAACTTCTTATTTTCCTCAGAATCCCAATTTTGGCCATTGTAATTTTAATTTTTGATTGAATTATAATTTTCCAAACACTACAGCTGATTATCTGATGATTACAACTTCAAACAACTGAGGCACATCCAAACACTATCTCCTACTGCTGATTGTTTGATTCTTATTACTATTTACTCATGTAATCACTTTTAAAACACACATCCAAACACCCCCTCTATATCTATAGTTAGTCATTCAACCAGAGTTTGATTTAATTTTCATGATGGTACTTGCAGATGGTCTAAATCAGTCTATCATTATCAGGTTAGTTGATTTGTATTAAACTTCAATGCAGTCATAGCTCATTCATTGTTTCTTCCTAAGTGATATAATTTTTCTGAAACTTTTTTTTTTCTGATATAGTGGTGAAAGTGGAGCTGGAAAGAGTGTAACAGCAAAATTAGCTATAGAGTATTTGGTAGAAGTTGGCGGTGACAATAGTGAGATAGCATCCAGGATACGTGAATCTGGCTTTATACTGGAAGCTTTTGGGAATGCAAAAACATCAAGAAATAAAAATTCTAGCCGATTTGTGGGTTCTGGATTCTTTTAGTAAATAATGAATTTTTTATTCATGCAAGGTGTCTGACTTGGATTTTAACGTGGTGCAGGGCAAATTAATTGATATTAATTATGATGCCATGGGGATACTTCGAGGGGCTTGTATCCGTACACGTAAGCATATTTACTTTTAAAACCTATTTTATATAAAGGGGGAATTAATTCATTTTAGTTTAACTAACCAACTTAATTTGTTCATGGTAAACATCAACACCTGTGATATTGTGAACAGTTCTTCTTGAAAAGGTACTTCATTTTTGTATTATTGTACTTTATTTTTGAGGCTTAATTGTCTCATTTAAGATCAACATGATTGAAGTGATTTTGATGTTGTGAGCAGTCAAGAATATCTCAACTCAGTCGCAGTGAAAGGTCATACCATGTCTTTTACCAAATGTGTGCTGGGGCTCCCTCGGATATGAGAGGTTTGCTATATATGTGTGTGTGTTTGTGTGCGCGCGCACGTGCATGCTTGTATTAATTGCATGCTTGACAACCTATTTGCTTAAAATTATGTGTTTTTCTTTTACAGATAAATTGAATCTAAGAATGGCGAGTGAGTACAAGTTCCTCAATCAGAGTGGGTGCTTGAAAGTCCATGATGTTGATGATGCCCACAATTTCAAAAAACTGATGGTAAACTTGAAGAGTAGTATTTGAAACCATAATTATATAGGATATTATTATTTGTTGAATCAGGAACGAACTACTTAACAAGGATTATATTGAACCAGGAAGCCATGGATGCCCTTCAAATTCCTCATGAAGATAAAGAGTGTGTCTTCAAATTACTTGCTGCAATTTTATGGTTGGGGAATATTTCATTTGAAGTAACTGACCATGAAAATCATGTCACAGTTGTGATTGATGAAGGTATGTTCTCCGTGTTAGTTTCATATAATATTTTAAATTTGTCTATTGTACATATCGGTTATTGTTTCTTTATGATTCGTTTTAAAAAAAAAGTATCCTTTAATTATAATGGAGTAAATTTTGATTGAACGAGGGATGCATATTTGTTTGTATATTATATATTTTTTGAACTGTGTATAATCCCAGCCGACTTTAACATTGAAGCTCGGTAGGTCAACCCAACCTGACCGGATCGTTTTTGGCACACCTTAAGAGTTTTTAACTTTCTTGACCTGTGATTTTGGCATCTTTAGATAATTTCATAATTATGAAGAGTTGTGTGTTTTGACAGCTAGTAGAAGTGCTGCTAGGTTGTTGGGTTGCAAGATGAACGACCTCACAGTGGCTCTATCTACCCACAAAAATGAAACCTTGATGCTGCAGCAGGTAACATGAAGAACTCATAGCACACACCACATGATCTTGATTATATATATTGAATGTTTGTTCTTTTTAATTTAGGCAATTGATACAAGAGATTCATTGGCAAAGTTTGTTTACACAAGCTTGTTCAGTTGGCTTGTAGAAACAATTAATAGATCACTCGAGGGGGACAAAGAGCTTACGGGAAGGTTTATAAGCATTCTAGACACCTATGGATTTGAGTCATTACAGGTATACAAGTGATTTGACCTTAAATATTTTTATTTATCAAACTTCATCTTGTCATCTCATTTCTTTAATTTTTCAGAAAAACAGCTTTGAACAATTGTTAATAAACTATGCTGATGAGAGGCTGTACCAACACTTCATTCGACATCTATTTAAGCTCGAACAAGAGGTCAGTATCACAATTCCATTTTACTTTCTTCCCTTATAAATCATGTTGATAATTTCTCATCTCTTATTATGCCTATTATTTATCATACTTCAGCTTTATGTTTATATAATAACCACTACTCAATTCTTAGGAGTATGAATCAGAGGGCATTGACTGGAAAAAAGTAGAGTTTGTAGACAACCAATGTTGTTTAGATCTCTTTGAGAAGGTAATGAACTAATTATTCCATTCTCGTTATGTATTTTCTACGGACAGTTTCATATATACTCCTGAAGACTTGCATAATATCATATTTACCCAATCAAAAAAATTAATATCAAATATACCCATTTGAAATACATAAAATTTCATATTAAACCTTTTCATCAAATACAATTTGAAATATGACCATTATACCCTAGTCTTTCTCCTTACACTCCAAATTCTTATATCTTAACAAGTTTTGAGGACGATATATGAAATTATCCTACTTTTTATTTATCTTGCTTTACCGTTGGGGTTTCAAACCAAATTTCTAGTTATCATCTGTTATGTTGATTTTTGCAGAAGCATGTGGGGCTATTGTCTACATTAGATGAGGTTTCAAATGATTCTGAAGCCACCAATTTGACCTTTGTTAACAAGCTCAAACAACGATTAAGTTCTACTTTGCAATTAATTGATGAAAAGGGAGCTTTTAGGGTTCACCATTATGCTGGAGAGGTTCAATACGAGTCAACCGGGTTCTTGGAGAAAAACACAGATACACTACAGTCTGATACTACCCTATATCTCTCATCATGCTGCAAGAATTTTTTAACAGACGGGTTGACTTCGCTTGATTTGGGTAAACAAACCGTTGGGACAAAATTCAAGGGCCAGTTGTTCAAATTGATTCAACGGTTGGAAAATTCAAAGCCACATTTCATCCAATGCATAAGACCGAATGCTAAACAACTTCCTGGAATGTATGAAAAAGATACCGTCTTGCAACAGCTGAGGTGTAATGGGGTTTTGGAGGCTGTGAAAATGTCAAAATCCCGATATCCTATACATATGACACATCAAGAATTTGCTAACAAGTGAGTAAACTAAAAATTTGACAATTCTCTCATATGATTAGTGGGATTGTTTTTGAAGCTTTAATGGATATTATTATTAGGTTTGGCTGCCTTCTTGCGGATGATACCCGTTGTCAGGATTCCTTGAGTACATCGATTGCTATTCTGCAACAATATCGTGTTCTTCCAGAAATGTACCAACTTGGATTTACAAAAATATATTTTCGAGCCGATCAGGTTAGTGCTTTGGAGAAACTTAGACAAAAAGTTATGCAAGGAATGTACAAGGTGGAAAACCGAATTCTTGGTGGCAGAGTTGTCCGTGACTTCCGTGAACTAATGTCAGGAATTGTCACACTGCAATCATGTAAGAAAGTTGCAATATTTTCTTTTAAAGATTAAATTACTTACCTATTTGTTGAATAATTGAAACTTGTTGCAGTCATTCGTGGTGAAAACTCAAGGAAGTGTAATGTTTTAACAAAATCAAGTCACCAGCTTGCACCAAAATCACTTGATAAATTGACAGCAATTGTGCATATACAATCGGGTATGCGTATCTTTTTACCCTTCTTTTGAAATTCAGTGATTAAAATACACACTTTACTTTTTTCAGTTACTCGTGGGTGGTTGGCTCGAAGGTATTTTAGTCATTTGTGTAGGTGGAAGAAATCATCTCAAAAGGTATTTCAATACCTTCTTACAAAAAAGTATAATGAAATGATTTTAAGAAGTAATTTTGGTTTCTGTATAGGGTACTATGTCACAAGAAAATATTCCCATTTTGTCCTCGAATGTTGAAGAGCTGCAGAAGCTAGTTATGAAGGCAGAAGTGTCCCTGAGCCAAAAAGAGAATGAAAATACGGTATTGAGGGAGCAAGTAAGACAATTTGAAGCACGGTGGTCAGAACATGAAATCGAAATGAAGACAAAGGAGGAAACATGGCAAAGGCAGACGGCTTCTTTACAAGTGAGTTTACCCTTTTACCATTTTTACTTGATTTGCCATTAGTACATTTTACATGGAATTAGAAAGGGTGGTTTTGACTAAACTGGGTCAATTTAGGCTAAACAACATATCCAAAAGGTCCAAATGTGCTAAAACTAAAGAAGTCCTTCAGAATTTACTTGTTGGATTGGATTGGGTTGACATGCTAACACCTTTTGTCATTATTATTTAAAATTTATAAAGATTAAAGTATTATATATGGTTATACTATCGAAATAATCATTCAAGTATTTGGTGATGTAAGGGAGGTTATAAGCTACAAATTTTGTCATTTTATTTGTATTCTTTAGGTAATATTTCACCCAATAATAACCAAGTTTATTTATTGTTCCACTAAAGCCACTCACACTTTTTTCTAACAACAAAAGCCACTCAAATTTCAATATTGTTCTATTGTTGTGAAATTTTTTATAAACGTTAATTTTTTTTTTAAAATTAAGCGACCTAAATGGAACATATATGAAACTTGGCTATTATTTAGTGATTTTTTTTCACTTTTAATTAGGGGGTAATTGTGAAGAAATAAATTCACTAATAATAACCCAGTTTCATTTTATTTAAGTCAACTTGAAAAAGGTAATCTCTAAATAGTAATGAAGTTTCATATATATATTTCATTTAAGTCGCTTAATTTTACAAAGATTGAATATTTATAAAAATACTTAACAACAATGGAACGATAATTGAAAATTTAGTGGTTTTTATAGTTAAAAACACGAGCGACTTTATTGGAACAATATTGAAACTTGGTTACTATTTCATGATTTTATCCCTATTCTCTAAATCATTAAAGAATTAAATTTATATTTTTTGACCCATTATATCACCATTAGCTTTACACTTTTAATGCTACAAATTATTCTTGGCAATAAATATTTAAAAATTACCTATTTAACCATTACCCAACCATACCTTTTTCCACCTCTACATAAAGGGAAAACTTTACACCATAGTAACCAAGTTTTTTAAGTGTTGCACTAAAGTCACTCAGTTTTTTTGTTTCTCTAAACTCACTCAACTTCCACTAGGTGTTTCAATCTTGTGAAACTTTTTTTATAAATATTAATCTTTTTTTAAACTAAGTGTCCTAAATGGAACATATATGAATACTAGTTACTATTTAGTGATTACTTTTTCTTTAAATTTGAATTAAATTGAAAAATATGAAACTTGGTTTTTATTTAGTGATATTTTTTTTTCACTATTACCTCTTCACGTTAATTAAAAAGAATAATCACTAAATAGTAATTAGGATTCATATATTTTTCATTTAGGTCACTTAATTTTAAAAAAAATTAGCATTTATAAAAAAAATGCTGCATTGATTTGTTATTAACTGTGGTTGGTTGAATGGTGCAGAAGAATCCGTCTGCTGCCAAGAAGAGTCTTGGTGCAGGCGAATCAGGGGATGACACTTCAGGAACTCAAAATCCCATTGATAACCTAGCCAATGAGCTTGAACAAAAAAGACAGAATTTTGATGAGGATGCAAAAGCCGTTATTGAACGGAAAATGTCATATTCTACGCAAATAGAGGAATTTAAAAAGGTAAAAGAGAGATTCGAGACGTGGAAGAAAGAGTACAAGAATCGGTTAAGAGAGACCAAGGCAAAACTGGTAAATAGTGAAGGAGGAAAGCAGTCGTGGTGGGGGAAGTTAAGCAAGAGATACACGCCCGTTTGAGTGGGTTTGATAGTTGTCATATTTAAGAACACGGTTTTGTGTGATCGCGTGTAACCACATTACAGGGATAAAGAGTGTGATGTGCTTGAGGCGGCCACCAGACGTCAAAGAAGATGATTGGTTGGATTCGGGTCTGATTGTGTGGTTTATCTTGTCCTTTCTTTTATGAAATTAAGTTTTACATATCATGTAAAGTGTGTTAGATTTTGGCAATGTGGATCTTAGAATATAGCATAGTATAGTGAATGGTGAAAGTTTATATAAAGGAAAACACTTTTTAATCAATGAAATTCTCTGTTTTTGTTAGTAGGAATGTTGTGTAGATGCTTAAAAGAAAACACAGGGACTTGCATGAAAATAATCCAGGGTTTTGAAAGTAGAATCACGGAAACATTTTGAAAGAATCCAGGGGGCCTTTTAGTACAATTTGTAAGAATTCAAAATGATAACATTTTGAAAGTAGAATCACGGAAACACTTTGTACATGGTGTTTAAAGGTAAGGGTGCAAATCATGTCAAGTTAGATAGGTAAACTCCGATCATATATTTATTTGTATTAGACTAGTTATGTTCGTGTCCGTAATTATCATAGACTAGAGGGCATTAATGTGTAATCAGATGAAAATAATTGAAGAACACAGAACTGATAATACCTAGTTGAGAGTAATGAATAAAATTATTAATAATGAGAAGTTGTTAAAAAAAAATTCTTGTACTTTTAGAAATAAATAGTGACAAGAAAACTTAAAAAGAAAAAATATCAAACTTTAAATGTAACCGTTTTTAAATAACCCTTTAATTTAAATGGGTTAACGTAGAGGTGCACGGAAATAATCTGTATTATACACGTGGGTGTATATACACATATAATGTGCTACCAGCCTGCGAGTAAGCTGGTGTAAAAATAATAAAAAAGAAATATGTCTATATCTACCTACACAATAAGTTCATTTATTTATTTATTTACTAGTTTAGATCCCGTGTATACACACGGAGTGAAAAATATTAATATATAAATTTTTTAAATCTTTATTTATATATTTTTGAAGTGTAAAAATATATTAAAAATACTAACGATAGAAAACAAATTCAAAATTTGTAAAAAATAATATATAATTGGGTTGCGAAAATACGTTAATTACTATTTAATATAATTTAACTTATATTTATTATTTGATTGAAAACAAAAGTTACATAATTAAATTTTAAAACTTTTTTATAATAAGGGATAATTTAAAATAAATGTTTTTATTTGTATACTTAGTATTTGCTTTATACATATATTATTATTAAAAAAATGAAAGTGCATTAAATAAGAGAGAGAAGCGGGAAAAAAAATTATGAGAATTAATATGGAGGTGACACGTGGCAAAAAAACCTTTATTTATTATATAGTATAGATTATAATATAATTATAATTTGCTAAATTATTTGAAATCCATAAACATTCTCGTGATCATAATTCATCCCAAATCACAACTTATGAACACTAGACATGTTTAATGTTGTTTCTTTTACTTCTAAAATCTGACAGTATTGGGACCAAAGCAGCTCACATCCATCACTTTGTTCATCGACTCCTCACTCCTTCTCTTCACTCCGTATCCACCCGCAGCCGAACTCGAATAATATTTCGAACCCGTAAACAACGATCTGCTAAAGCGATCAACAGTTGCATTACAACATGAAGAGAGAAGCTTAGTTTTAGCATATTGCTGAAGCTCCACAAGTGGCCCGTTCCAACGCGCCACACCTTGATCCTTCAACGACTCGACCGCCCCGATACTGGCAGCCACGATCCAAGCTTTCCGTACAGCTTCACCCCTCATCGTGGATCGTGATGTAGCATTATGGCATGGGGCCTATAAATGGAAGGAAGATGTAGTCCATGTGTTCGACGAAATGACAAAGTGAAAAACCGGATGCGGGGTAACCAAGGGAAGTCGAATTCCGGGTATTTTTTAAACTTGTGGCGGAAAGAGGCAGCTTTCTGGCCTTGTTGGTTGCTCCCATTTGTTTGATATTAGCATAGAAATTGAAGTTGATTAAGTCATCTATGGATTCTTTATTATGTTGCATATGTTTAGGGAGTTGTTTTTTAAAATGGTCTGGTAAAATTACATGGTTGGTCCGTAGATTCGGAGTTGTTTTTTAAAATGGTCCGGTAAAATTACATGGTTGGTCCGTAGATTTCGGAGATCCTGTACGAGAAGTAAAAATATATATAAACAAAACTAACTATTTATAATCCGTACTTACTTTTTAATGTCTCGTTCTTCATAGCTAACAAATTCTTATATCTTAACAAGTTTTGAGGAGGATATATGAAATTATCCTACTTTTTATTTATCTTGCTTTACCGTTGGGGTTTCAAACCAAATTTCTAGTTATCATCTGTTATGTTGATTTTTGCAGAAGCATGTGGGGCTATTGTCTACATTAGATGAGGTTTCAAATGATTCTGAAGCTACCAATTTGACCTTTGTTAACAAGCTCAAACAACGATTAAGTTCTACTTTGCAATTAATTGATGCAAAGGGAGCTTTTAGGGTTCACCATTATGCTGGAGAGGTTCAATACGAGTCAACCGGGTTCTTGCAGAAAAACACAGATACACTACAGTCTGATACTACCCTATATCTCTCATCATGCTGCAAGAATTTTTTAACAGACTAGTTGACTTCGCTTGATTTGGGTAAACAAACCGTTGGGACAAAATTCAAGGGCCAGTTGTTCAAATTGATTCAACGGTTGGAAAATTCAAAGCCACATTTCATCCAATGCATAAGACCGAATGCTAAACAACTTCCTGGAATGTATGAAAAAAGATACCGTCTTGCAACAGCTGAGGTGTAATGGGGTTTTGGAGGCTGTGAAACTGTCAAAATCCCGATATCCTACACGTATGACACATCAAGAATTTGCTAACAAGTGAGTAAACTAAAAATTTGACAATTCTCTCATATGATTAGTGGGATTGTTTTTGAAGCTTTAATGGATATTATTATTAGGTTTGGCTGCCTTCTTGCGGATAATACCCGTTGTCAGGATTCCTTGAGTACATCGATTGCTATTCTGCAACAATATCGTGTTCTTCCAGAAATGTACCAACTTGGATTTACAAAAATATATTTTCGAGCCGATCAGGTTAGTGCTTTGGAGAAACTTAGACAACAAGTTATGCAAGGAATGTACAAGGTGGAAAACCGAATTCTTGGTGGCAGAGTTGTCCGTGACTTCCGTGAACTAATGTCAGGAATTGTCACACTGCAATCATGTAAGAAAGTTGCAATATTTTCTTTTAAATATTAAATTACTTACCTATTTGTTGAATAATTGAAACTTGTTGCAGTCATTCGTGGTGAAAACTCAAGGAAGTGCAATGTTTTAACAAAATCAAGTCACCATCTTGCACCAAAATCACTTGATAAATTGACAGCAATTGTGCATATACAATCGGGTATGCGTATCTTTTTACCTTTTTACCCTTCTTTTGAAATTCAGTGATTATAATACACACTTTACTTTTTTCAGTTACTCGTGGGTGGTTGGCTCGAAGGTATTTTAGTCATTTGTGCAGGTGGAAGAAATCAGCTCAAAAGGTATTTCAATACCTTCTTACAAAAAAGTATAATGAAATGATTTTAAGAAGTAATTTTGGTTTCTGTATAGGGTACTGTGTCACAAGAAAATATTCCCATTTTGTCCTCGAATGTTGAAGAGCTGCAGAAGCTAGTTATGAAGGCAGAAGTGTCCCTGAGCCAAAAAGAGAATGAAAATACGGTATTGAGGGAGCAAGTAAGACAATTTGAAGCACGGTGGTCAGAACATGAAATCAAAATGAAGACAATGGAGGAAACATGGCAAAGTCAGACGGCTTCTTTACAAGTGAGTTTACCCTTTTACCGTTTTTACTTGATTTGCCATTAGTACACTTTACATGGAATTAGAAAGGGTGGTTTTGACTAAACTGGGTCAATTTAGGCTAAACAACATATCCAAAAGGTCCAAATGTGCTAAAACTAAAGAAGTCCTTCAGAATTTACTTGTTGGATTGGATTGGGTTGACATGCTAATACCTTTTGTCATTATTATTTAAAATTTATAAAGATTATAGTATTATATATGGTTATACTATCGAAATAATCATTCAAGTATTTGGTGATGTAAGGGAGGTTATAAGCTACAAATTTTGTCATTTTATTTGTATTCTTTAGGTAATATTTCACCCAATAATAACCAAGTTTATTTATTGTTCCACTAAAGCCACTCACACTTTTTTCTAACAACAAAAGCCACTCAAATTTCAATATTGTTCCATTGTTGTGAAATTTTTTATAAACGTTAATTTTTTTTAAAATTAAGCGACCTAAATGAAATATATATGAAACTTGGCTATTATTTAGTGATTTTTTTTCACTTTTAATTAGGGGGTAATTGTGAAGAAATAAATTCACTAATAATAACCAAGTTTCATTTTATTTAAGTCAACTTGAAAAAAGTAATCTCTAAATGGTAATGAAGTTTCGTATATATTTCATTTAAGTCGCTTAATTTTACAAAGATTGAATATTTATAAAAATACTTAACAACAATGGAACGATAGTTGAAAATTTAGTTGTTTTTATAGTTAAAAACACGAGCGACTTTATTGGAACAATATTGAAACTTGGTTACTATTTCATGATTTTATCCCTATTCTCTAAATCATTAAAGAATTAAATTTATATTTTTTGACCCATTATATCACCATTAGCTTTACACTTTTAATGCTACAAATTATTCTTGGCAATAAATATTTAAAAATTACCTATTTAACCATTACCCAACCTTACCTTTTTCCACCTCTACATAAAGGGAAAACTTTACACCATAGTAACCAAGTTTTCTAAGTGTTGCACTAAAGTCACTCAGTTTTTTTGTTTCTTTAAACTCACTCAACTTCCACTAGGTGTTCCAATCTTGTGAAACTTTTTTTATAAATATTAATCTTTTTTTAAACTAAGTGTCCTAAATGGAACATATATGAATACTAGTTACTATTTAGTGACTACTTTTTCTTTAAATTTGAATTAAATTGAAAAATATGAAACTTGGTTTTTATTTAGTGATATTTTTTTTCACTATTACCTCTTCACGTTAATTAAAAAGAATAATCACTAAATAGTAATTAGGATTCATATATTTTTCATTTAGGTCACTAAATTTAAAAAAAATTAGCATTTATAAAAAAAATGCTGCTTTGATTTGTTATTAACTGTGGTTGGTTGAATGGTGCAGAAGAATCCGTCTGCTGCCAAGAAGAGTCTTGGTGCAGGCGAATCAGGGGATGACACTTCAGGAACTCAAAATCCCATTGATAACCTAGCCAATGAGCTTGAACAAAAAAGACAGAATTTTGATGAGGATGCAAAAGCCGTTATTGAACGGAAAATGTCATATTCTACGCAAATAGAGGAATTTAAAAAGGTAAAAGAGAGATTCGAGACGTGGAAGAAAGAGTACAAGAATCGGTTAAGAGAGACCAAGGCAAAACTGGTAAATAGTGAAGGAGGAAAGCAGTCGTGGTGGGGGAAGTTAAGCAAGAGATACACTCCCGTTTGAGTGGGTTTGATAGTTGTCATATTTAAGAACACGGTTTTGTGTGATCGCGTGTAACCACATTACAGGGATAAAGAGTGTGATGTGCTTGAGGCGGCCACCAGACGTCAAAGAAGATGATTGGTTGGATTCGGGTATGATTGTGTGGTTTATCTTGTCCTTTCTTTTATGAAATTAAGTTTTACATATCATGTAAAGTGTGTTAGATTTTGGCAATGTGGATCTTAGAATATAGCATAGTATAGTGAATGGTGAAAGTTTATATAAAGGAAAACACTTTTTAATCAATGAAATTCTTTGTTTTTGTTAGTAGGAATGTTGTGTAGATAATTTGTGGTTTTATTGAATATATATATATATATGCTTAAAAGAAAACACAGGGACTTGCATGAAAATAATCCAGGTTTTGAAAGTAGAATCACGGAAACATTTTGAAAGAATCCAGGGGGCCTTTTAGTACAATTTATAAGAATTCAAAATGATAACATTTTGAAAGTAGAATCACGGAAACACTTTGTACACGGTGTTTAAAGGTAAGGGTGCAAATCATGTCAAGTTAGATAGGTAAACTCCGATCATATATTTATTTGTATTAGACTAGTTATGTTCGTGTCCGTAATAATCATAGACTAGAGGGCATTAATGTGTAATCAGATGAAAATAATTGAAGAACACAGAAGTGATAATACCTAGTTGAGAGTAATGAATAAAGTTATTAATAATGAGAAGTTGTTAAAAAAAATTCTTGTACTTTTAGAAATAAATAGTGATAAGAAAACTTAAAAAGAAAAAATATCAAACTTTAAATGTAACCGCTTTTAAACAACCCTTTAATTTAAATGGGTTAACGTAGAGGTGCACGGAAATAATCTGTATTATACACGCGGGTGTATATACACATATAAAGTGCTACCAGCCTGCGAGCAAGCTGGTGTAAAAATAATAAAAAAGAAATATGTCTATATCTGCATACACAATAAGTTTATTTATTTATTATAATATAATTATAATTTGCTAAATTATTTGAAATCCATAAACATTCTCGTGATCATAATTCATCCCAAATCACAACTTATGAACACTAGACATGTTTAATGTTGTTTCTTTTACTTCTAAAATCTGACAGTATTGGGACCAAAGCAGCTCACATCCATCACTTTGTTCATCGACTCCTCACTCCTTCTCTTCACTCCGTATCCACCCGCAGCCGAACTCGAATAATATTTCGAACCCGTAATCAACGATCTGCTAGAGCGATCAACAGTTGCATTACAACATGAAGAGAGAAGCTTAGTTTTAGCATGTTGCTGAAGCTCCACAAGTGGCCCGTTCCAACGCGCCACGCCTTGATCCTTCAACGCCTCGACCGCCCCGATACTGGCAGCCACGATCCAAGCTTTCCGTACAGCTTCACCCCTCATATTGGATCGTGATGTAGCATTATGGCATGGGGCCTATAAATGGAAGGAAGATGTAGTCCATGTGTTCGACGAAATGACAAAGTGAAAAACCGGATGCGGGGTAACCAAGGGAAGTCGAATTTCGGGTATTTTTTAAACTTGTGGCGGAAAGAGGCAGCTTTCAGGCCTTGTTGGTTGCTCCCATTTGTTTGATATTAGCATAGAAATTGAAGTTGATTAAGTCATCTATGGATTCTTTATTATGTTGCATATGTTTAGGGAGTTGTTTTTTAAAATGGTCTAGTAAAAATACATGGTTGGTCCGTAGATTTCGGAGATCCTGTACGAGAAGTGAAAATATATATAAACAAAATTAACTATTTATAATTCGTATTTACTTTTTAATGTCTCGATCTTCATAGCTATTATTGTTAACTCATTAAGTATTTCTTGTGACTTTGTATATCGTAAGTAGGACTTCAGCAACTTTAATTTTGAAAAACTTGTTTCTGCATATATCACTGTTTCTGAAATAGTCAACAATACTCTATATGCAATTACTGCGTACTTTTTTCAAATATTCTAAAACATTAGTAGATTTGTTAGTTTCACTAGGTAATACTTTGTCAAATAACTTTAACTTCATATAAAGTTCATTAGCATCAATATATGATCCTCTATCATACTTAAATGTAACTTCAAGAATACTACAACACGACTTAAGATCTTGGGTTTCAAAATTTCTTCAACTTTTTAGTAAACAAAAAATCATATATTTTTTCATACTATTTGTGTTGTTCAAATGATCAACAATATATAAAAAAATAATCAACTTTAAAATTCTCCTCGGCCGATAATAAGACTTCTTGGTTACTTGAGTTATCATAAAACTGTTTTTTTCTATGAACCGAACGCTTTTAAGGGAATACCAGATCAATATTTATTTCATTGGCAAGTTCCTTAGTTTCATCAATCTCCTTAGATAACTGATCGACGTCGAAATACCGATCAAAGATAAAAAAATAAATTTTTTTCACCTCAATTAGATAGGGGTAGTAGGGAGTCGAACCACGAAGAGTTAGTGGTTGGTAAGCAAAAAAAGCCAATTGTAGAATCCACTTTGACACTATCACTAGTTTCATGAATTAACTTCCGGTTATTAGGCCTGTAAACGAACTGAACGAACACGAACGAGTCATGTTTATGTTCGTTCGTATAACTTTAACTGCACAAACGATTGAACACGAACATTTAGACGAACGGGGTTTTCTTGTTCGTGTTCGTTCATTAAGAAAATAAGTGTGTTTGTGTTCATTCACGTTTGTTCGTTAATAGTATAAACGAATGGTTCATGAATGTAAATAAACATAAATGAACACAACGAACGGACACATATTAAAAGCTTTAGGAACTAAGAAAGATATCCAAAGATAACCATGATAATTACTTAGGAAACTCATAAGCTTGTTGGATGTTGTGTGCGGTAAGAAACCCAAAACGGCTTGGTAAATGAGTAATAACTTTTTTTGAATTGTTAATCCATTTGGATGGGATTAGTAATTAAAATATTTGGAATGTTTTATTAATGAAAATAAATGAACAGGAATTAACGAACATAAGTTTTGTTCATGTTCGTTCGCTTATTAAATAAACGAACATGAACGAACTTTCCGCCGTACGGTTTACGAACGGTTCACTAAATGTTTAGTTCGTTTACAGGCCTACTGGTTATTATTAATTACCCTTAAAAATGTGATTGGTTAATTTAATTACTAAAACTAAATGAAATAAGAATACAAATTGTCATCATCAAACTTGAATATATGAGGGTTCAGAATTTTCGAGGTAAACCCGAGGCCTTTTTCAACTGTCATCGCGATAAACAATGACATATCTGGGATCTTTTGTGAGTGAAGGCAAAAACAAGTTTGTTTAAATAGGATTGAACTATGTATATATAAAAAATTATAGGCCCAGTTTGGTTTTGTTAAACTATGATTGAACATTTTTAGACTCAAAACAAAGAACTTAGATTATACTATGTATATAATTTATTCTTTTAAATTCGGGACCCAATAATTTGGGGGACCTAGGCCCAAGCCTAAAATATCAAAGCACAGAGTCGCACCTGTTACCGACGACTTTCCGTCGGTGACATATCATCGGATATATTGGTGAAACAACCATCATACAGACCATCAATGATCTGATATGTCGGTGAGTAAGTCATCACAATCTGTAAGTGATGTGGCCATTGTTGACCAGTTGGTGCCCAGTTAGTGAAGTGACCATCGGTGATTCGCTGTTGATCTGTCGATGAAGTCTATATCCATGACCTGATTTCTCACGGAATTTATTGACTTATTACCAGTTATTTTCTCCAACGAATCTTATCGTCGGTGAAAGTCCTCTTATTTATAAGGAAAAGAGCGAATTCCATGATATATAATCTTCCTGACCATCTAATCTACATTAGTAACAAGTAGATTACATAAAACTTAATACAGAATCTTAGAGATCCAAAGTAAACTGAAAACGTATCAGAAAAGAAGAAAAAACATGATTGAGTGCAGTGTTGACAAAACAGTATTTTAAGACAATTTCATCAACGCTGCACTCAATGACGTTTTAAGTTCTCTGAAAGTTATTCCGACAGGTTCATGTGTTGATCTCCTAAACTAATGAGATTGTGGCTTATTTATACAAGTTGGTAACCGGTGAACGGCCGGAGTACAGGAAGTGTAGTACTCAAATCTATTGCTTTACATGGGTTTTGGCTAATTGTACTTTTACCCCATTCTCGTACTTTATTGTACTATCTTTGGTCATCCTTTGTACTAAAAATAATATATACTATGTATATGTATATTATATCAAATGTAACTTCTTTTCAATAAATTTGACTATAATGTCGTTTAAAAAAAATTAAATAAATAAAGTTGACTATAACTCTTTATTCATCTTTTGCTTAATTTAGTTTATTCAATTATTTTTTTAAAAAGAATAATATTTAAAGACGTTCTATATTTTTTATTTGTTTTTGTGTTTTATGGAACGTTTTTAAAAGTATAAAAAGGCATATATATATATATATATATATATATATATATATATATATATATATATATATATATATATATATATAGTATTAGGTTCAGGTAAAAAAGATTTTAATTGTAAAAAGGGTAAGAAGGATTTAAGGCCATTAGATTAAATTATAGAAAAGATTTAATGGTTGAGATTAAATTGTAAGAGAAAACGTTGTTTGAAAAATATTTTAGTCTTGACCACTTTTGTTGACTTTTTATCAAGTTCCCCCCTCATTTTTAAACGTTCATAACTTTTACATACGGCGTTATTTTTTCAAAAAAATTACACCATAAAAACGAGCATTTTTTTATCTTTAAAACGAGTATAGTGTCGTTATAAACAAAAACGATTTTTTTTTACGTTTTTCAGCTCATTTTGTAATTAGTCAGGTCAATGTGTAATACAAGTTCATTGTGTAATACAAGTTCAATGTGTAATACAAGTTCATTGTGTAATACCACGTCTGGTTATTGTGTAATACAAGTTCATTGTGTTATATGTATTTATCATTGTGTTTTACGTTATTCAGTTCATTGTGTAGTTAGTTAGGTCATTGTGTAATACAAGTTCATCGTGTAATACAAGTTAATTGTGTAATACAAGTTCATTGTGTAATACCCCGTCTGGTTATTGTGTAATGTCTGGTCATTGTGTAATACAAGTTCATTGTGTAATACCACGTCTGGTCATTGTATAATACAAGTTCATTGTGTAATACAAGTTCATTGTGTAATTAGTCAAGTCATTGTGTAGTATAAGTTCATTGTGTAATACAAGTTCATTGTGTTATACAAGTTCAATGTGTAATACAAGTTCATTGTGTTATATGTATTTATCATTTTGTTTTACGTTTTCCAGCTCATTGTGTAGTTAGTCAGGTTATTGTGTAATACAAGTTCATCGTGTAATACAAGTTCATCGTGTAATACAAGTTCATCGTGTAATACAAGTTCATTGTGTAATACAAGTTCATTGTGTAATACCACGTCTGGTTATTGTGTAATATCTGATCATTGTGTAATACAAGTTCATTGTGTAATTAGTCAAGTCATTGTGTAATACAAGTGCATTATGTAAATACAAGTTCATTGTGTTATACAAGTTCAATGTGTAATACAAGTTGATTGTGTTATATATATTTAATATTGTTTTTACGTTTTCCAGCTCATTGTGTAGTTAGTCAGGTCATTGTGTAATACAAGTTCATTATGTAATACCACGTCTGGTCATTGTGTAATACAAGTTCATTGGGTAATACAAGTTCATTGTGTAATTAGTCAAGTCATTGTGTAATACAAGTTCATTGTGTAATTAATCAGGTCATTGTGTAATACAAGTTCATTGTGTAATACAAGTTGATTGTGTCAAATATTTTTCATCATTGTGTTATATGTTTTCATCATTGTGTTTTACGTTTTCCAGCTCATTGTGTAATTCGCTCAAATATGTCAGGTCATTGTGTAATATGCTCATTGTGTAATATCACTTCATTGTGTAATATCATGTCTGATCATTGCGTAATATCAGACCTTATATTACACATTGAACTGGTGTATTACACATTGACCTGATATATTACACATTGACATGGTATATTACGCATTGACCATTATGCCCTTCCTTTAAAAAAATAAAATGACACATGTCAAGTTTAGAATCCTTTTTACCCTTCTTATCTTTAAAACTCTTTTTACTATAACCTAACCCTATATATATATATATATATATATATATATATATATATATATATATATATATATATATATAAAAGTTGAATACAAAAATAAATAAATAAATAAAAGCAAAACGTTTTAAATTTTTTGAAAGTGTGTGAGATTCCCTCATGTGACGTCTCAAAATCTTAAGCCACGAGTACTCACATTTATGACAACGTTATTTTAAGAAATTTTTTTTTTATAACAACGAACACAACCTTTAGAATCTACTCCTCCCTAGCCTTATCTTGAGATTTCTCGGACCACAGCCCTAGAGGTGAACAAAAAAAACCGGAACCGAACCGAAACCGAAACCGTTCAAGGAACTGGAACCGGTTCTTCCTGAAAACCGGTTCTTCCAGAACCGAACCGGTTCTTGAAAAATTGGAACCGGGTACATAGGTTCCGGTTTTTCAACCAAGAACCGGACCTGGAACCGGAACCGGAACTGGAACCGGAACCGGTTCTTGAGAATACCCGATTTGTGCACCTCTACCCTTGTGTCTTGTGACACTAACCCATCTATGTTTTACAGACTCGTGACGCGTATATGCTTAAAATTTTAATAATAGTAAAACTTAAATTGTTTAAAACTAAAAGTGAAAAAAAAGTTTTATGAGTCAAACGGGTCAGACAATCTAGTTTTTTTATATAATTTATCGATGTGTTTATGAGTTTATGTTTTAAACATTTATCTATTTTGTAACATTTTAAGTTTTTAATGTTATTGGACTTTTTAAGTTAGTTATTTATATGTTTAATTAATGTATTTATATGTTTAACTAAGTTTTTCGAATACCCGAAAATAGGTTCTTGAAATACCCGCCTTGAATTACCGGAACCGGTAAGAACAGAAACCGGTAAGAACAGGAACCGGCTCTTGAAAAACCGGAACCGGGTACATAGGTTTCGGTTTTTCAACAAAGAACCGGACCGGGAACCGAAACAGGTTCATGAGAAAAACAGATTTGTGCACTTCTACACAGCCCCATCGTTTTATCCACTGTCTTTGTTGACTTTGGGCCCATTCCGTTCAGGGTTTTTAACTCTTGGCTTGATAGACCTGGCCTTCTTGATCACATTGAATTTTTGTGTAGCTACTAAACTCAAATGGCTCAAAGTTCGATTAAGGATTGGCTGGTGAAAGATAAATCTTAGAGTGAAGGGTTATATGTGGACGCAAAGAATCAGTTGGAGTAGATTGAAAAATTGGCGGAATGCAGGCCGCTCAACAACCTGGAACTCTCCAAACGGACTGATGTTAAAAACTTTTTGATTCTAGGAAACAAAGAGACCTTCAGCAAAATTCTAAACTAAGATGGGCGATGAGAACAGTAGCTTCTTTCATGGAGTCATTAATGCCAACACAAGTAATAATCGAATTAACGGCCTGGTGCCAATTGTCATCAAAAGCGTGATCTTTGAATTTTTTTCTGAAAAGTTCAAGGGACCCCCGCCCTTCGATTGTTTGCCCTAATATGGCCAAGCTGTCACCTGGTGAGGCCGATTTCCTCATCTCTCCATTCTACCTTGTGGAGATCAAGGCGGCTGTCTGGGATTGTGATGGCGACAAAGCTCCAGGACCCGACGGGTTTAATATCAATTTTATCAAAAAGTGTTGCCCCTTGTTACAAGCAGACTTCCTCAAGCTATTTCAGGAATTTTACTATCTTGCTGAAATCAGTCTCGGTTGCTCCTCGTCCTTCATTGCCCTTATTCCCAAAGTGATTGACACAGCTGATCTCCCTGACCTATTAGCCTAATTGGTTGTGTAAACAAAATTCTTTCAAAAGTCCTTGTTAACTGCCTGAGAACGACCTTATTTTCGAGGAACAATTAGCCTTCCTGTCCAATCGTAGCATCCTGGATGGGACTCTTGTTAATGAAATTCTCTCTTGGTTAAAGAAAAAGAAAAAAAGGATGATCTTCAAAGTGGATATTGAAAAAGACTTTGACTTGCTTAATTGGGCTTTTTTGGACTCAATCATGGCCCAAATAAATTTTCCTGCTAGGTGGAGAAGTCGGATTACTGCGTCTTAGTCTGCTTCCAGGGCTTCTGTCTTGGTGAATGGTTCCCCCACCCAAGAATTCTCCTGTTTTTATGGGCTTAGACAGGGAGATCCGCTTTCCCCTTTTCTATTTATCATTGCAATGGAGACCCTTTCTGGAATCATAAAACATGCTTGCTCCATTGGAATCTTTCATGGCTTAAACTATGCTAATGGTCTGTCTTTAACCCATTTTTTGTTTATAGATGATGTGGTATTCATTAGGGATTGGATCAAGTCAAATACCTTAAATCTAGGTAGAATCTTGAGGTGCTTCTATCTTGTGCCGGGTCTAAAAATCAACCTGGCAAAAAGCCGTCTCTACGGAATTGGTGTCGGTGTTCAGGAAATTCAAAGCATGACCGACGTCCTGCATTGCAAAGTTGGTTCCTTTCCGTTTAAACATCTTGGATTGCAAGTTGGTGCAAATATGAATCTAGCCAGAAAAATATATAATCATCGTATTTTTCTGCCCAACATTTGAATATGATATTCAATGTCAAATTTTATTTTGGATTTCCTTTACAATTTTGTATGATATGGGATGATTTAGTAATGATATACTTAGAACTTATTCTATGTTGTACTTGATGTATAAGATTCAAGCTACCCTTTCAAGTGAAATAAAGAAAACTTTTAACAAAAGTGAAATCCAAGTAAAGATCAAGGTTTAAGCATTGATGCGAATCAATGATCATACTACAGTCTACAAGTCAACTTTGGAAAGACAATGTGAAATCAAACAGCCATTTCACAAATAGATAAAAGTCTTACTTTGATAAAAAGTTTATGAAGATATACATAAAAAGAAAGATCAAAGGTAAACTTTCCAGATACATAACAAAAAAACATTATAATAGACTGACTGGATGTCGGGGATTAGAAGAAATCAAGATTTCAAAGACTCTCACTATAAATATCAGTCTTTTCAACGAAGAAGAACATGTTTCTTGTATTAGAATACTCCATAAAGTTGTAATTAATATGTTATAGATAACTATTGTAAGAATTCTAAGAACTGTTCGCCAAAAAATAAAAACTAACCACCCTTGTATAAATTCTAGATACAATACAATAATCAAAGAAAGCTATAAATTACAATACTTTTACAAAAGAAATAAAAGAAAAGTACGAAAACAAAGACGAATACTAAATTCGTGACTGAGGCTTCGTGTTTAACACGAGTCCCTTAAAATAATTTCTGAGTCTCCCAAGAGAACTCGAATGTTTCCCAGCGTACAACGGCCGAAGCTGTGTGTACAGCTGGGGAGGACTCTAAACCCGAAATTTTACCTTGTAGTAGAGAGAATGATTGCTAGATTTTTTTTTTTGAGAATGATGAGAGAGCTCAAGTAGGAGGTTTATGGTGTGTTCAAGTGTGTCTAATAACAAAGGCATACCTTTGTATTTATAGTGAACCAAAATTGAAACACCCTTCAAGTCATTACTCAAGGAGTGAATTCAAAGTTGAAACACCTATAGACTTTACTCAAAAAATTGAATTCAAAGATGAAACACACAAAGTTGTAACACCTAAATTGAATTCAAAATTGAAAGATTTTATACAAAATAAAATCAAACTTACAACATAACCAAATCATACTACTTTATTATTATTATTATTATTATTATTATTATTTATTTTCACTTTTTGAAGAGTTCCAACAATCCCCCACGTGTGAAAATAAATAAAACCTCATTTTTTGCCCCATGTGAAAACTCATTTCACATATTTTTCTAACAATCCCCCACAAGGGATGGATCTGAATCCATACTCTCTTAATATCAAGATACAATTTCAACGGTTGAATATTGCCGGATAGGTAGTTGTTAGCTTTGAACCCTCCGTTGTGATGCATACTTAGTCTCCTAGTGGTTCGGTAGACACAATGTCCTTGAACCAACCACCATTTATGTAGACAACCATATACTTCACACAATAATCTCCCTGGTCTGGTTAACCCCTCAAAGTTGTGTCCATTGTGGTCGTGGATCACTAGCCTGGTTTCGTGAGAGCTCCAGGATTTGCGCCCCCAACAATTCCATTTGAAGCGACCACACTTCTCTCTTCACATAGGTGATTCTTAATAAATCATTAAAAGCATTAGGTTCCTTGTGACTACCATAAATCACCAACCATATGTTTTCCTTATCCTCTAATTATGTCACTTATTCGTATAGGAATGGACTAAGAAGAATGTATCTCCCTTTTATGTGTTTTGGGGTACCCCCCACAGTGACCATAGTTCATGTAGTTTGGTTGTCCTATTGAACCTAGATCTTGGGATCTCCAGTCATATAGGTTAGGTTTTCCATTACACTCCCTCTTTCACGGGCTTTAGTCCCATTCCAATTGACGACTTATGAACTAACTCTTTGCTTAAGGCTTTCGTGAGCGAGTCCGCAATGCTATCTTTTGACTTCACATAGTCAATCATGATAACCCCCGTCGAGAGTAGTTGTCGTAACGTATTATGTCTACGCCTAATATGCCTTGATTTGCCATTGTATATTGAGCTCTAAGCTCTACCAATCGATGCTTGACTGTCACAATGTATGCAAATAGCCGACAAAGGCTTTGGCCATCTTGGAATATCCTCCACAAATTGACGTATCCATTCCACCTCTTCACCAGATTTATCTAAGGCGATGAACTCAGATTCCATCATGGATCTAGCTATAACAGTTTGCTTAGACGACTTCCAAGCTATAGCTGCACCACCAAGGGTGAACACATACCCACTGGTTGATCTTGAGTCTTTTATGTCTGATATCCGGTTAGCATCACTGTATCCTTCTATTACAGCTGGATCACGGTTATAATGTAGTCTATAATCTCTTGTGTATCTCAAGTACCTTAGCACCCTAGTTATACTTTTCCAATGTACGGAACTTGGATTACTAGTATATTGGCTTTATCTAGTCGACTCACGGCATAAGCCAAATCGGGTCTAGTACATGTCATAAGATACATTAGACTACCAATGATTCTTGAATACTCCAACTGAGCAACTTCCCCACCTCTATTTTTACTTAGATGTGTGGTGGTATCAATCGGAGTCTTTGCTATATCCATGTCATCCGAATTGAACTTTTCAAGAATCTTATCCACATAGTGAGATTGACTTAACGCAAGACCATTTTGGGTTCTGGTAATCTTTACACCAAGAATTACATTCGCAAGACCCATGTCTTTCATGTCAAATTGCTTTCAACATGTTTTTAGTAGAACTGATCATCTTATCATCACTTCCAATGATAAGCATATCATCTACATAAAGGCATAAGATCACATAACCTCCACTTATGTCTTTCACATAGACACATTTATGGCACTCATTTATTTTGAAACCATTGTCAATCATGACATTGTCAACTTTTTGTGCCATTGTTTTGGAGCTTGCTTCAAGCCATACAAAGACTTGACCAATTTACATACTTTTCCCTCTTGACCGGGAGCGGAGAACCCCTCAGGTTGCTCCATGTAAATTTCCTCTTCTAAATCTCCGTTTGGAAAAGCGGTTTTTACATCCATTTCGTGAACGTCCAAATTTCTCAAAGGCGCTATTGCAAGCACCAACCTTATCGAGGTTATTCGTGTCACTGGCGAGTAAGTATCAAAGTAATCTAGACCCTCTTTTTGTCTAAATCCTTTTATCACTAGCCTCGCTTTGTATTTTTCAATACTACCATCGGGTTTCATCTTCCTTTTAAATATCCAACGATACCCAAGCGGTTTACAACCGGGAGGAAGATCTATTAATTCCCATAAGTCTATTTCATTCTTTATTGATTCTTTCCATTGAGGTCCTTCGAAAGATGTAACCGCTTAACGGTAGGTATTGGGCTCGCCCTCAAACATGTACGTCATGAAGTCCGGTCCAAAGGATTTTTCAACCCTTTTTCGTTTGCTTCTTCTTAGTTTAACTTCTTCCACCTCGGGTCGTTCATGTCTCTTATCATGAACCTCATCTTCAACCGATGTTGATGAGCTTGCGTGTTCTTTTCGTTTACAAGGAAACACGTGTTCAAACCATGAAGCATGTTCAGCTTCCAAGATAGTGTTCTTGTGTATGTCGGGATTCTTTGACTCATGTACAAGAAACCGATAAGCACTACTGTTATGAGCATAACCAATACGGATGCAATATGTAGTTTTGGAACCTATCCTTTACATCTTCGAAGGCGGTATAGTTACTTTGGCTAGGCACCCCCATACTCTTAAGTGTTTGTATGGTGTTGGTCTACCCTTCCATAACTCATAAGGGGTTTCATCCTTTTTCTTGTGGGGTATCTTATTTAAAAGATAGGTAGCCGCCAAAATGGCCTCCGCCCACATTTCCGGACTCATCCTGGAACTAATCAACATGGCGTTCATCATCTCTTTCAATGTACGGTTATTTCGTTCCACGACGCTATTTTGTTGTGGTGTATAAGGAGCGGTATATTGATGGATAATTCCATTTTGTGCACATATATCCGCGAAAGGTGAGACATATTCACTTCCTCTATCACTTCTCACAACTTTGATTTTCTTGTTGAGTTGACGCTCAACTTCATTTTTATACAAGACAAACTTGTTTATTGCTTCATCCTTACTCTTAAGTAAGTATACATAACAATATCTTATACTATCATCAATAACAGTGATGAAATACTTATTTCCACCTTTTGTGGGGATGGCCTTTAAATCGCACACATCGGTGTGGATTATATCAAACGGTTCGGTAGTTCTTACAACCGATTTATGGGGCTTTTTAGTAAATCTGGCTTCTACACACGTAGTGCATTTTGACTTTGAATTTATTTTGAATTTTGGAATGTGATTTAAATTACTCAAGCGTTTTATAGTTCGAAAATTTACATGACCAAGACGGTCATGCCAATCAATATTATCGTTCAACTCAAGCATGTAAGAAGAAGTACTAGCCTTGTCATTCATGTTCTTTTTCACAACACTTACACTTAATTTAAACATGGCATTAAGGGTGTCACACCCCGGCCGGCGGCGGATTATACACCGGGGTTGACGCGGTTGTTCATAAGCACATGATCCTCTATTTTCAATGACAATATTTATTCATTAATTTAAAACCATCCGTTACATAGAAAATGAAACGTTCAAAACATAACAGTAATTAAATTAAACTAGGTCCAAGTCCTAGATGAGCAAGCAGGGTCCTCAAACTAGTGCACCTGAAACATGTGAGTAAATGTCAACTACAAGTAGTTAGTGAGTAACATAAGTTTTGACACCAACAAAAGTCAAGTAAAAAGTATTTGAAATTCAATATGTTCAAAGCATAACTAAGGCATGAATGTGAAAACATACAAGGTTCCAAGCGTACAATCAAACCGTGTAAATGGAAAACTGTAGGTACAATCCAACTGATTGTCTTTTGAAAAATTAGTAAGATGTATACACAAAACCCGCCAAGGTTCGTGTTATGTAATGAATCAGATTCTCATATAAATGATCATAAAAGGTACTACCTTAGGCTTGCAACTCAAGTTAATGATTGTACTAAACATGAACACACGTATGGTCGCCAAGTAGTTTAAGACATAAAGCACATAGTAATAGCATGAGAACAAAGGTATTGAATTTGTATGTATATTAATGTAAACATGTTCCACCCCGAGTATTTTGTAATCAAAGTAAAGAGAAAGGGGGCTATGAACTCACTTGAATCAAAGCTAGAAATGTATGAACTGGTAAGGAATGCTAAGCCCCGTGAGGATTTCTCTCAACAAACCTACACGTGTAATGGTAACCTAATTTCAATATATGTCTAAATGGTATCTATGAGACATTGGGACATTTAGGGTTTTATGGGAGATTTGAGACTCGGCATAGGGTTCGTGCAAGTTTTGGTTGGAAAACATATGTATTTATAATATTAGAATGTTTATGTAATAATCAAATAAATCATAGTGTGGAAAGGATTTATTGTATATAAATTGTTAAATACACATAATGTGACATGAAAAATAATATACTTAGATTTATTTACATAATAATTTATAAATAAACAATAAAGTGGGAAAATGTTTGAATAAGCTTTATAAAGTAAGATGGGTAATTGAATAATAAATAAAATGGGTAATTAATCTAATAATTCATTTAAATGAATCTTTTAAAGACTAAGAAATCTTTAAATAAAATTTATTTGTACTTTGTATAAAATAGTTATTTAAAATAATTATTTAGGTGTTTATAAATTTAAAGATATCTAAATAATTATTCTTACCAATAATATTTATAGTTTAAAGGAGTTCAAAATATAAATAGACTAGGTGAAATAATATATAAATAATAAAATTAGGCTTGTCTAAGCAAATGACTTATAACATTATATTTAGAATTTACTAAGGTTTAAATAAAATTAAAATAGTTAACCTAATATTTATATTTTTCTGAATTTTATAAACATTGTATATGTACAATTTATAAAATTTAATTAGGAATTCTTAAAGTTAAGGAATGGGTTTAAAAAAAAGGTTTAAATGGAAAAAGGACAATATCCGCCCCCCTGGGACTTGAACCCGCGTCCCAACCGGGTCACGCACCCCACACGCATACTAACCACTGGACCAGGGCATGATGTCGTGTCAAGTTGGTTTGCGCATTAGTTTTAGTTAGTAACCCCGAACAGCCATCGTCCCCAAATCAATCCCGAAACCCTAGCTCCCCAATTCGCCTGATCAGACTAAAGATCGAAGCCGGAACCATGGGGCTTCTGATCCTTGTACTCATACGAACTCAACGACCTAAAAAGTGTACCTGAAACAGATACGTAAATGATGAGAATGAGTTGCGAAGCAGGCTCGAGTTCGTCGGAGGAAGTTCGTGATTTAGAGGTGGATTTGGACACGATTTTGAGTGTAGGAAGCTCGCAATGAGTTTTTTCAATGATCAGGGTGGTTATTTATACCCAACTTGGCCTTTAATGGCTCGAACGAGTAAATGTAATTCAAGGATGAATCGGTTACGAGTTACCCACTAATTAGCTCATGATTTCACCAATTAAACACAGAGGACGATTCGATTGTGTGGCCCTAACGTAATGCCGGTTATGGTTTTGCATTAAAATGGTTTAAAGATCGAATTCGTGAGTCGTGGGTCGAAAACCGGTCACGCAAGGGCTCGAACTGGCGACTGAGATGGAAGGGTGGGGGGGGGGGAAGATTCGGAATTTACACTCAGGTTCTTGGAGTTTCAAATGTTTAACATTTCATGTAGGAACTTAGGTTTTAATTTAAGTTTAAGTTTCAGAAATTACATACTGGACCCTGGACTTTTCTAAAGTGAGAAAATTATTAAATTTTATAATTTATAAAACTTAATAAATTGTAAATGTTATATGATTATCTTTATATGATTTTTATAAATTAAAACGGTTTTTATAAACCCTAATTAAAGAATTTATAATTTAATATTTTTGTAGTTTATTTACAAATATGTGTTAATATATTTATATAGGTTTAGAAATAGTCTAGCATATGAAAGTATATATTTATTTAATAGAATAATAACAAACACTTATATAATTTCCTTACATAAATATCTATCATTTTGTAACAGTTGTATTTAAGGTATGCATATACGAACACATATGAAAAGTAATGGATAAATGAGATAATTTATTTCAATAGATAGATGCACCCACAAAATAAAGAAATTACAAATACCAGAAAGTTCAAATAGAGGCCGGAATTTCCTGAGGATTACAGTCTCCCCTACTTTAGGAGATTTCGTCCCGAAATTGTTTAGGAAGAAGGCCCGGGAAACAGATATGGGTATTTGGCTTTCATTTGATCCTCACGTTCCCAAGTGAATTCAGGGCCACGTTTGGATTCCCACCGAACCTTAACAATTGGAATACGACTTCGCTTGAGATGCTTAACTTCTCGATCCATGATCTCCACAGGTTTCTCTACGAAGTGCATTGATTCATCAATGTGAACCTCGTCAAGCGGTATTTGGAGGTTTTCGTCAGCTAAGCATTTCTTCAGGTTTGAGACATGGAATGTAGGATGGATGTTGCTGAGTCCTTCAGGTAGTTCCAACTTGTAGGCTACCTTCCCAATCCGTTCAAGAATTTTAAAAGGGCCTACGAATCTTGGTGCAAGTTTCCCTTTCTTTCCAAAACGAACCACGCCTTTCCAAGGGGATACTTTGAAAAGGACTAGGTCGCCGATTTAAAATTTTAAGGGTTTTCGACTTTTGTCGGCATAGCTCTTTTGCCGACTCCTTGCTACCAGAAGGTTGTCTCGAATTAACATGATCTTGTTAGAGGTCTCCTAGATGAGTTCGGGACCAGTGATTTGTGCTTCACCAATCTCAGTCCAACAGATAGGAGAGCGGCACTTCCGGCCATAAAGTGCTTCGAAAGGAGCCATGTAAATGCTCGTGTGGTAGCTGTTGTTATACGAGATCTCGACTAAGGGTAGGTGTAAATCCCAATTGCCCTTGAAGTCGATGACACATGCTCTAAGCATGTCTTCGAGGGTTTGAATTGTTCGTTCGGACTGACCATCAGTTTGCGGATGGTAAGCCGTACTAAGATTCAGCTGAGTGCCCAAAACTGATTGTAGAGACTGCTAGAAACGAGAAGTGAATCGTCTATCACGATCAGAAATAATGTTAAGAGGTACACCGTGACGACTAACAATTTCATCAATGTAGATTCGAGTCAATTTCTCAACTCGATAGTCTTCACGAATGGGTAGGAAATGAGCAGATTTCGTCAAACGGTCGATGATTACCCATATGCTATCATGACCACGGGACGTGTGCGGGAGTTTGGTTATGAAATCCATGGCAATACACTCCCATTTCCACACGGGTATCTCGGGTTGTTCAAGTAAACCAGATGGGCGCTAGTGCTCGGCCTTAACCTTCAAACAAGTAAGGCACTTGGACACGTAGAGAGCAATGTCCTTTTTCATACTAGGCCACCAATATTGGGTATGAAGGTCTTTGTACATCTTATCCGCACCGGGATGCACCGAATAACGAGTCTTGTGAGCCTCGTTCATGACAAAGGTACGGAGATTGTCACGGTCCGGAATCCAGATCCGGTTCAGAAAGTAGAGTAATCCATTAGGTTTGGTTTCGAGTTGAAGTTCAGCACCACATGACATTTCGTTGTACATGTTTCCTTCAGTAACAGAAAGATGTTGTGCTTCAAGGATGCGAGTTTGAATGTCATTTTGGATTCGTATGCTGTGGATTTTGATAGGTTCTTTATGACTAAGAGCATCGGCTACGACATTCGCCTTACCAGGTGGTAACGAATGTTGCAGTCGTAGTCATTTAAATTTTAAGAAATATTTTATATTAGATTTATTCAATTCTTTTATATAAAGCCTAACAAAAAAAAATTGGCTAATTTATTTGAAGTGAACTTGGCAAGACTAATTTAATTATTTGAAGTGACCTGGGCAGCCCAACTCCACTCTCTCAATTGAGTTGTGGTATGTGCTCAGTGCTCCTAGATAAAGTTCTGTTTCTAACTTCTAACCCTAAGTCAAATATCAACACCCCATGAATTATGTCTCACTGTTCTCTGATTCTAATTTACTGCTTATGTTGAAATATTTTACGTTTTCTATTACATATTTTGATTATTATTAGTTCGACCTGCTTATATTGAAATATTTTATGTTTTCTATTACATATTTTGATTATTATTAGTTCGACGTTTCAAAAGTGATGTGATTGGAATGTATTTGAGGATGAAATATATATATATATAGTGTGTGAGATTTCGCTAAAAAGTCAAAAAGTATAAAAAATGTAAAAAGTCGTTTAAAACGCTCATAAATTTCGGCGGCGTTGGAACCGCCTCGTCGAACTCTACGATTTTAGCTTGTAGGGTTTAGTTTTTGCCTTAGGATTTAGCTTTTAGTATTTAGGCTTGGGGGGGAGGGTGGGGGTTTTAGGTTTTTGGGGGTGGGGTGGGGGTTAGGTTTTATGCCAACACCCAAAAATCACTCCTATAAAGCTAGCTAGTTTGAAAAGGGATGAGTTATATGATATATATATGCATAAACTAGAGACGTTCAAGTACTTGATGAGTACTGGATATTACAACCACAGTGTACATTATTAAAGAAATGAAAAGCCAAACCATGAAAAACAAAATCAGTAGATTTTACACAACTGACAGTAGTTCGGGTTGGAGGTTTAGGCTTTTGGGGGGGGGGGGGTGGTGGTGTTTTTAGGCGATTTTTTTCGGCTTTTTGGAGTTTTTTGTTAGGATTTAGGTTTTTGGGGTGGAGGTGGGGGGTTTTAGGTTTTCGGGGTGGGGTGGGGTGGGGGTTAGGTTTTGGGGGGTGGGTGTTTTAGGCTTTTGAGGGGTGGTGGTGGGGTTTTAAAAAACTTTTTACACTTTTTACAGTTTTTATACTTTGTAGAATAACCATCCCCTATATATATATATATACTAGTTTAGATCCCGTGTATACACACGGGTGAAAAATATCAATAAATAAATTTTTTTAATCTTTATGTGTATATTTTACACGTGTAAAAATGTATCATATACAGGATATAAAACAAAACTCGAAATATGCAAAAACTAATATATAATTGAGTTTCGAAAATAAATTAAATATTATTTAATGTAATTTGTTTTTCATTTATTATTTGATTAAAAATAAAATTTAAATAATTAGATTTTCAAAGTTTCGTAATGGATAATTTAAAATAAATGTGTTTTATTAGTATAATTAATATTTTGTTTAAATATATATTGTTGTTAAAAATAGAATGTGCATTTAATAAGAGAGAGAGACGGGAAAAAAATGATGAGATTGAATGTGGAGACGACACGTGGCATGAAAAAACCTTTATTTATTATATAGTATAGATATTGGATGTGTCTCATCAAATATTCAAATCGCCTCAGTGCTTGTTCGTGTTATGACTTCCTATTAATCCTTGTATTAAGACCTAGTGAGCCCAAACTGTGAAACCAAACCAGAACCAAACCGTTAGTAGTGGTTCGGTTTAAAAATTCAACAATTCGGTTTCGATTTTCGATAATAAAAAAAAACACGGTTTGACCTAAAAACCACGAAAACCGGACCGTGAACACCCCTAGAGGTTGTTATCGAAGGAAGGCTAATTTGGAAATAAAGAGCAGAAGCTTTTTAAAAAATAAATAATAAAAATTTTGATTTCTTTTTAATTGTCTATTTTATTTATTTATTTTAAAACCACTTAACTTATTCATTAAATTTTATAATGATATGACAAAATATAACGTGAGATTCAACAAAATGATAACAAATATTAGATATTTGAATATGTAAATATAGGGGCCGGTTATTGTATAAAGGGGTTTTAGCGTACAAAGGTACCAGCATGCGACACGTGTTCAGTGAGCGAAGGGTAAATGCGTCCGCGTTATAATCACGCATGCTTTATAACAACGTATGATCATAATTACGTAATCATGCATGTTATATACATGACCATAATCATGTAATCACGCATGTTATACACATGACCATAATCACGTAATCACGCATGGTATACGCACAACACATCGACATTTAAACAAAAAGTCATTTTTTTAATAAAAATATAGCAAGACTATATTCAAATTAAAGAGAATAAAATGCTCGATTTTATGGTGTAACTTTTTAAAAAAAATAATGTTGTATAAAAAAGTTATGCTTGTTTTAAAAAAATGGGGGAACTTGTAAAAAGTCAACAAAGGAAGGCTATTCCAATTTTATCCTTTTCAGAATTTTTTTACAACTAAAACAATCATCTTTGATCTTAATCATTGATTTTCTAGATCAACGCTTCAAAATCATTGTTACGCTTCGCACCATAAAAACCTTTGTATTTAAAACTTCCTCTGTAAATATATGATTAAAGAATTTTTTAATTGAATCCTTTCTGGTTATACAATTGTTTTCAGTTTGTAGAATTAATAAAAACATAATTGAACAATTTAATTGCTATAAACAAAACTTTGAATTGAAAATTCTATAGATAAAAGTCTAAAAGTTAAAACGAATTATTAATTTAGTTGCCTAAAATAATGAAGTTGATTATTAATATGAGAGAGAGGCGGGAAAATCAATTCTCTAAGACCCTAGAAAGATGACACGTGTCCCTTCAGTTTACTTGTTTATTAAGTAGTATAGATTATCTAACTAGCTTGTTAATTCATTTGTTTGTTTATTCAATCAAAACTTATAAACCACTTAGGTGAGAATAACTTTACTCAAGAAATAAAATAGTTATTAAACAAGAGAAAACTTATACAATATATATTATTGGTGGGCATATGAAAATTTTATAAACTTGTGGGGTACAAGAAATAAAACATTAAGTTGTGTGTACATATGTTGATCCTAGAACAAACAATGCAAGAATCCCAAAATCAGTGGCGGATCCAGGAATTTTTTTCAGGGGGTTCACTGTTTTTAGATGATCCAATTTCATAGGGCCGGACATAAAATTTTTCGGTTCGGTTCGATTGGTCGGGTCGGGTCGGGTCGGGCAGGGGCGGCTCAACCATTTTTGGAGGCCTAAAACGAAGAAAAAAACATGAAAATTATGCTTAAAATGTTCACAAAATCAACTAATTTGTATTTAAGAGTCATCTACTCATTTGTTTCTATCAATTTTTTACCTCTAATCATATGAATGCTCAAGAACACACATTTAGTTTAAGAAAGAGTTCTTAGTTTTATAGCTTCACAACCGGATCAAGCGAGCTGCAGTGGGCCGTGGGGTGGGCAGCGTCGTCAGGGGGTTCACCCTATAATATTTTAGGGGGTTCACCCCAGTTTTTTTACCTACCGTTACACTAAAATTTCGAAACTCGGGGGGTTCCTGTGCACCCCCCGCTTCACTATTACATCCGCCCCTGCCCAAAATGATGGAAGATTCTAAGACCACCATGGAGCCTCACCGGTTCTGAAATCAGTCTCCACCCATGGAACAAACACAACTTTCCCATCATCAATGTCCGCATGAGCCAATGCCAATGACTGTTCACAAGTCAAAACTTATTGCATCACTACTTGTACTTTATGCATCAAAACATGTACACGTGGTGTAGGGGTGTTCATGGTTTGGTTTGAAACCGTGAAGTTGTTTAACTGGTCATCGGTTAGTTTCGTGGACGGGTTTTTAAAAAATCTTCGGTCGATCGGTTTGGGATTTTTCAAATGGTATCAAACGGTTTGGTTTACGATTTATACTCAAAACTAGTTGGAAAATTGAATCAGGTTGTAGGATTTTAGACTATGTAACTTTATATATTATGATTAGGTTTTGCTTAATGATACAATACTGATAGTCGATCTTTTAAGTTTTAAAAGCTGGAACACTGTCATTTTATTTTGATAACATTTTACGTAATTTTTATTATAAAGGCCTGATAAGTTCAAACCGTGAAACCAAAGCAAAGCCACATTGTTTGTAATGGTTTTGTTTGGTTTGGTTCAGTTTTAATTTTCAACATGTTGGTTTACGATGGTCAAAAATCGTTACTAACGGTTTGACTCACGGTTTAACCCAAAAACCGTTAAAACTGAATCGCGAAGACCCCTTGATGTAAGGGAAGAAAAGGAAGGAAGGGTTCTTACCAAAGGAGCAGGACCCCTAACAACTTTCCCTTGGTTGTTGTATTGAGAACCATGGCATGGGCACATGAACTTGTTCTCTGCCTTGTTCCATGGCACCACACATCCCAAATGGGTGCACACCGCGTTGATTCCGTATGTGGCTAGGGTTCTGTCATTCTCGACCACTAGGTATGTTGGGTCGCCCTACAAATTTTCACTTTCAAATTTGATGATAATAACATGTTCAACTTCACTTCTAACAATTGATATAAACGTAGATCTTGCAATAAAAGGTAAGCTATTAACCATTGACTAGATGTCGATTGGATCGTGATTATGATTAAAAAGAACCTACCTTTAGACCTTGAGAAAGGGTCCGATCACCCGGTCCATGGGTCTTTAGCCACTCGCTTACAACAATATCGTTTCCAAGTGCATCCTTAGCCGGGGTACCATCACCCGAACCTCCTGTACTGTTTCACACAAACGCGTAACAGCAACAATAACAACTAAAATTAGTAAAAATAACAAGTAATTTTAACAATTATAGGGCACACTTGATTCTATAACACCATTATGTGAAATTGCACTACTTATAACGTATATAAGATAAAAATGCTTACAATAACTTGTAGTTTTATAGTAAGAACAAGCATTGTAACATCAATTACCACAAACATGTTATGCAACATGCATCAAAACAAGAATATGAGACAATATGGTTTTAACGTTTTTTTAGTGAAATCGTGAGTTAAACTGTTAGGGGGTGTTTGGTACAGAGAATGGAATTGTAGAGAAATGGAATAGAGAAATGGAATTGCAGAGAAAGGGAATTGGTCTGGAGAATGAGAATTGACTGTTCTGTTTGGTAGTACAGAGATTTCAGTAGAGAAATATAGCTGAGAATCATTTCTCTTGTTTGGTACATAGGAAATAAACAGAGAATTATATCAACTTTATCATTAGCACAAGTCTTTTTTTCATAACAAATATTTATTAAAAAATAAAAAAACATATAAAAAGATGCATAAATTCCAACCAAAATATGCATTGATAAAACCAATTCACATACAAAACATAGTTTTTAAGCAAAAAACATCAACCATAGTTACTAGTAAAAGTACTTCAACCATGCTGAAACCAAAAAAGGTACTTCAACAACCACGGTGAAACAAAAAAAATTACTTCAACCATACACAACTATCCCATTGAACCATCGGTATACAACTCGACCATCTCAATTTTCTCTTCTATTGTCAACGCAAGAAAAGAACGTCCTAGATCCACATCTTTACCAATTAAATGAGCTGCTTTGAACCGTTTTTTCGTAGTGATACCTGGTAAAGCTTTCAACTCATCACTAACCTTTTCATAGATTTCACGAGCCTCCATACCTTCTTTGCTAAGTTGTTCACCCACCATCTCCCCAAATCGAAGCAAAACTTCCTTGATATCTTTGCAAGACTCTCGATATATCTCATCTGCATCCGTGCTTCTACCTCTTTTGCGCTTGCTTGTTACACTTCCTGTTTGTCCTTCAGATCTATCAACATTTGGAACGACTTCATCAACAAAATCAAAGTCTTCAATATCAACAGGTGAGCTTTTTTGCGTCTCTTGAACAACATCTTCTTCTCCAAGGTCAACTGCTTTACTACCAGTAGCTCTATCCTTACCGAATATGGTACACAATTTGTCATAGAAAGGAAATGCCTTGTCACGAAAATTCACAGCACCTTTGTGAGACTACAAGACAATTACAAATAAATTAGACTAAAATTTTAAAATCTAAAAAATATATTTTTTAGAATATACCTTCACGTATTCATTCCAAACACTATCATCGGCAATAATACAACATTTTTTTTCATCCCAACCAAACCCACTTGTATGCACCATATCATATACAATGCTAAAGTGCTAAACCATTTCCATCTTTCATCAGTTTCATTATCTGGCACTGGCACGGGTGACTTGTAGAGTTCTTTGTGTAATCGACATATAGCATTTAAGACTAACTTGAAATACCGACTTACAGTTTCCCCGGACCGATGAAATCTGTTGACTATTATCCTATTCTTTGCATTATGAGCAAGGGTATGTAAAAACATAGCAACTTGCTCATCGACTAGCATGTTTTTACTATTCTTTAGTCCCCCTCTAGTTTCTAGCATATCACAAAGTTCCCATTCTTCACAAAGCAACTTGCTCATCGCATACAGACCCTGTTTAAACTCACTTGATTTCACCTCCACACAGTCACATATTGCCTACAGTTCCCATTCTTCATGAAAAAACACACCAAAAAGGAATCTCTCTATCACTGGCATGCATACAATTTACTCGTTTATGCCAAACCTAGTGCAAGTACAACATGGAATCATATAAAATCCAATGCATACCTTTTGTTATTTCTAGTACTTATTGCAAGTAATTAATCTGATTACAAACTCATACCAACAATTTAGCTAAATACTGATCACTTTAAAGTTTAACCTAACATATCCAACACTATCTCTGAAAATTAAATAAAAGCAAACAAATCAATCAAACTTCTTAATTTGCATAAAACAGCTAAAATCAACGACCTAATCAACCAGAAGCAGAGAAAACACATTCGCAAACAGTAAACAGGTAGGTATCATAACATTGTTAACCTTGTAGAGTCTAACCTTTTTGTATAAGCTGTTGATCAATGTATTTCTGTTAAACATTGTTTAGATAGTTTATTTTCATGTAATTTCTTTTAAACGAATTTACTGCTTTTTAGTCTAAGTCTGGGCCATCGAAACTATAGTTTCGAGTGAGATTTGTTCACTCGAAACTAGTAGTTTCGATCGATAGTAGTTTCGACAGGCACTTTTTCCACTTGTAAATGTTCACTCGAAACTAGTAGTTTCGAGGAACATAGTTTCGATACCTGTGAAACTACTATAAATAGCCTAGTTAGAGAATTTCTAGGGTGTGAGTTGCGGCTGTAACCCTGAATTCTCTCTTTCAGATTTGTTTTTGAATCAATACAATTTGCATTCGTTTAATGCTTGTTCTTACACTTTCACATATTATTTGCATTGATTCTTAGTGTGTTTGGCTGTCTTCTTCACCAAGTCTGTCTCTAATCCTCTGTTACAACACCATACATACAGATTCCGCCTGTGTGTGTGGGTAATCGATCACTTTCGTGATTTCCGACTGAAATCTGGACCTACAAACCTAACGAATCTGAATGCCGATTAATTCGATTTCTAAGCCCTAAATCAGACGAACAGATGACAGGATCTTAAATAAACATCAAATCGATCAACATAGGGCAAAATTAGGGTTTGTAGATGGAAGTTTGAGGATTTTGGTTTACCTGAACAATGTATTGACGAACACCGGAGAAGAGAGGTGACTGCGGATTGAAATCGCCGGAGAAGAGAGGTGACTGCAGATTGAAATCGCCGGAGAAGAGAGGTGACAGCAGGGAGAGGCGTGAGAGAAATCAGACGAACAGATGACAGGATCTTAAATAAACATCAAATCGATCAACATAGGGCAAAATTAGGGTTTGTAGATGGAAGTTTGAGGATTTTGGTTTACCTGAACAATGTATTGACGAACGCCGGAGAAGAGAGGTGACTGCGGATTGAAATCGCCGGAGAAGAGAGGTGACAGCAGGGAGAGGCGTGAGAGAATTGGTCTGGAGAAATGAAACCCTAGAAATCCAATTCTCCGCTTTTTTTAGAGAAACAAAATCAGAGAAATGGAAATGGTTTATTTCCATTTCTCACCTCTTTCTTTCATAAACAAACAAGAGAATTATTTCCAATTCCATTTCTCACCCCTCAATTCCCTCTACCAAACACCCCCTTAGTAATTGTTTTAATCTCTGTAAACCATTATCAAACCGTTAAAATTTTAAATCGAATCGGACCATTACTATGTTTTTATTTCATGGTTTGGGCTTATTGTGCCTCAGAACAAGTAACTTTTGTGGCATGTTGGGTTGACTCAAAACTTCCAAAACTATTTAACAATCTAACATATTAATTTGCATGTATTGATTTTTATGGAAAAAACCATCTTTAAGTAAAAGAGAAAAAAAAAAGTTGATACAAAAAAGAAAACTTCTTGAACTATGTAACATTGTAACATATTACTGATTTGTAAAATTTTTAAGATTAAGTAAACCGTCTATTTCGATATGATACAATTTTTAAACCGATCCTCAAACTAAAACCGTTTAGTCTGTTTTTAAACCAATCTTTAAACCAAACTTATGATCGGTTCGATCGATTTCACCGAACATCATGTATGAAAAAATATAATATATATCTTTTTTGAAAGTATGTCAAGTATATGTAAATAATCAAATTTTCTAAACATTATTTAGTTATTACAACTTTAAACTAACAAAATCAATCCCTCATTTGCTAATCGTATTTTGATTAATAATTGACAACTTGAAATCAAAATAATCACATCCAAACACCCAATCAGTGTTTTCAGAACCGGACTGTACCGGCTGGTTGGACCAGTTGCACCGGGAACCGAACACGTAACCGGTCGGCTGTGTGTAGTTGAACCGCTTTCGTTTGAACCTACCGGTTACCGGTCGGACCAGATTTCAAAAAATTTTTATTTTTGTATTTTTCCTTTAAAATCTCATTTTCAGATTAATTTAGTATTCCAAGTTGCATATTTTAAATATTTAAGCCTTCATAATGCATTAAAATTACAAAATTCACGTAAAAAAAATTGTATTATATACATAGTTTTGATTTTTATTATTTACGCGTTATCAGGTTCTTAAATACAGTCTGACCGATCCAACCAATAAGACCGTCGATTCTGAAAACATTGCACCCAATGTTAAGAAGAGAAGAGATCAAACCCTGGTGGAACGAAGAAATAAGTGTACGGAAGCAACATCCCGGCGGTGGGGAGACCGATGGCCCCTAGCAGCAACAGGTTCATCAGCTTCCTCTTCTCCATATCCGGCACTCTATCCGCCGGGATGCTCGCTGCCTGACACGTCACCTTCATCCCTCTTTCCCTTCCCGCCAATTGGCTCTTCCCGGAGGATTTTGCAAGCAGCCCTTGCGCCGGCGAGAACATTCCATTGTTACTAGATCGCAACTGTCAGAAACAAACAGTTGCAGATGGAGATATTAATTTATAAAGAAAAATGGAATGGGGATTGAAGATTATTACCTGAGAAGAAGTAGCAGGAGAGAGAGTGAAGGCAGCCATTGAAGGACAAGATAGGATAGAAGAGAGATGAGATGAATTTGAAGTGAGAAGATGATAAAGCAGTGATGGATTGGATGGAGGAGGAGTCTCGCAACACAACCACATCTTCATATTCCACAGATCACCAAAATTTTCTTTTTTTCTTGATTTTTATGGCTAAAATTCAAGAATCATAATTGCTATTAATCTTTTCGTAATCAGACCGGAGATCGAACCGGCTGCTTTAATATTAAAATTATGGAAAATGAAAAAGTAGTACAACTTAATATAGACATGGACGTAGAAGAAGAAAATATATATGTTTGTTACTCTTTTATAACTAAATAAAAAATACAAGTCTTGTCATAATAAATAAAAGTATATAGTTCATCGTGAGACAACGCTCGACCTTTTGGAGAGGGACACAAATTTAACACACATGGATACCGTTAGCACAAAAGCCCTTTGGTATTATAAAGTTATATATATAAACTAAATAATAAATATAAACTTAATAAAATACGGTAGATAGTATGATAATATATTTATTTATTTCAATTATTTAACATCAAAAACAGATACACCAAGTGTTTTCAGCTTTTAACCAAAAATTCAAACCGCACAACCCTAAAAAAATTTATCTTAATCATCCTTCTGCCCAAACCATAAAAAAATTGCAGAGCAGTAAACGCACGAACCACCAGGTCCAAATGGTGGTTCAAACACAATCCGATTACAACCACCGGATTACAATCACGTGAGAATTCTGTGGGTGAAACTTATTTATATATTACTGGATTTGTTGCTTTAGAAAATAACGTATTGTTCTTATTAGGGTATATATAAAAACTTAAATTAGTTCACATGTGAATTATATATAAAAAAACTTAAATTCATAGTATTGGGCTACCATGAGAGCTTTCCACCTTCCAAACATGGTAAAGACAAATATTGGGCTGGGATGTTACATTCATCATCATTCCAAGAACGTTGATATTCACCAATCTCAGACACAGGTTGAGAAAAGCAAGAAAGAAGATTTGGTAACCACTTTAGAATCGTAAACCGTTTTAACCACCAATACAGAATCAAATATAAGTTGCCTTAGGAAAGATTGAAAACTTGAAAATCAGTGACAACCCACCCCCCAAAAAGAAGTACAAGAAACACTTTCTTCCTCCTTTTCCTCTCTCTATCGGATACAGACCGAACCCCCAGGTAAGCAAGAAAGGTCGAGGACGAACAGACAAGTCAAATAGTTTGACTAAAACCGTCTTTTTGATGAAACAACTCAACCTTGAATCCTCTCATAAAAGTAAAGGTAGGCCATATCTTTGGGAGGGTCTTTAGAAACACCCACCTTATCATCGTTGAAGATCGCCCACTTCCCTTCTTTGTAGACGTGCGCAACATAGTGCCCGCACTGGGTTGAGGTGCCCATGTGGCTCACCAGCCCGATCAGTCGGTATTCTGCAACAACCGATATTAGTACATTAATATTCTAAATCTAATCTTCCCATATGCACCAAAAGTATCAAAGATGAAACAGTGAGAAACTAACTTCCATCCCCATCAGGAAAGGTGGTATCTACGGTAGGTCCACTGCTTGATGTAGCATCCATATCCGATGGTCCAGATGCAGCAGCACTGGGATTAAAAATCCAATCTGTTGCTTTCTCAATGTCACCACCCTATAGTAATAAAAAAAATTACTCGATATTTAAAAAAAAAATAGTATGATAAACAAGGAAAATTAAAAAAAAAGAGAGAAGAAAGAATCATTACTGAAGCCTTCAATGCCTTGCGAGCTATTTCTTCTTCAAAACCAAACGACACCAGTGTAGCAACTTTTGATGGATCAACATTATTGTTTTTCGCCTCTTTATTAATGGGAGCATCAATGTCTAGAGAATTAAAAAAATGGAAAAAAAAGGTGTTAACTATTTAAAATGTTGTTTAATCTTAACATGAGCACATCGAGTGTATTTTGTAAAAAAATCAAAACCTGGATCATCCATGTGGGAAAGTAACCAGTTCATTGCCTCTTCAACCCCAGCATTTGAGGTGTTGATTGCAGCCTTTTGACAATGAAGATGGTTAAATCCCATTGAAGCAAGTTGAGAAACAATATCTTCATTAGGCAAAACCTTTGTTGACTCTTCCTCACTTCCAGGAGCTGCATTGTTTGATAAAAGCACGAGCCACAAGAAATAAAAAATTATATTTGAACTAAACAAACACTAAGCATTGTATAGAAGCATTCCATACCATCCTCGGGTAACAACTCTTCGCCTGGCTGGAGACCTTTGCTTCGCATGAGACTAATGTCTATGATGTCATCAACATCTATGTAGACGTCTAAAACCGAATCAAACTGTCAACACGATTTTATAAAAAATAAAACAAATTGTATAGACTATAGAAAAAGGTGTGTGTGTATAAATACCAAGTTTCTTGGGCACCCAACCAGCTTCCATGACAAATTTCCGCATATGCAGCACCAAGTAATCAGGGAATGTAGTCATACCTGTAGTCCTATTGGAAGGCCAAAGCAGCAACAAGTAAATAAATAGATAAAGCATGAATTTTTTTTAAATAAAATAAGTTGGGTGGTTTTATGGATTAAAAAAACACGTTTGGTGAATTTTAACACACTTGACTCGTTCCCTTTTTAGCTAATTTTCTTACTGATACAGATAAAGCACAAAATTGCCACCTCTAGTCTAAACCTTAAAGTAAGTAATGAAACTGAAAAGGTAGCAGAAAACAGAAAAGATACTTGATTGCAGTTGTCCTAGCTTTTAATGCAGTGCTATAGAAGCCTTGCACCTCCTCTGGATGAGAAAAGCTATCTAAGCAAGCACCTAAAGGCACCCTCGGGCGTACAATTTCATTTGAAGAGCTGATACCAGTAAAAAATTATTTTCATTAATCCACTAATCGAAGAAATGATTATTCCATAATGGAAAAGAAAACACTAACTTGAAGTTATATCAGACTTACATTTCCTGTCCCTCTGCCTCTTTCTGCGCCTTCAATTTTTGAAAATCTTCTAGTTCCTCTGAAATGTAAGTAACCAATATAATAATATAGAAAGGGCTTCCAGTCAGGGAGGTAAAAACTTAAAAATTAAAAGGGATGAACTCACTTTTGTTAGTAGCCTTCTCTAGGGGAATATTTAAGGAAAGAATGTAGTCATTTCTTTTATTGTAAGCAACCTTCCCAGAAGGACATTGAAGGCGTTCTTCAATACCAAACTTGAAACTCCTTGCGGGATCCGCTTCAGGATAACCAGCATTAATTCGTTCAACTTGGTCAATGAAATGTAAGAAAAACTCAAGTGCATCCTACATTTTAATTTAGTTTCAGTCACCCACATAAATAATATGGTAAAAAAAATATACGATCAAATAAAACACGATATTGTTCAATGTTTAATGTACCTGCTGACGCATGGTTGAAAATTCAGGATGACTGGCTGCAATTACTGCCTTGAACATTCTTGGACGAATGCCTTCTTGTTTCTAGTAGAAGTAACAGAAAAGGTAATCTTGTACTTACTAGATACAAAATCGCAAAAGATGCAAAGCACCAGAAAACGTAATAAAAGTAAACAACACAAGAAAAATTATAAATCTGAATATCACATCAGAAATTAATTCAAGATGAAGCCAAGTTTCACCAACAGACGAGAAAACACATTACACAGCAAAAGAAAATTCAGTAACAAAACTTACAGCACTTGTAGACGAGTCCATAGCATTTGCCACATCGTCATTCTGAAGAATAAACACATGATGGAAAATCACAATGAGAGACAAGAAATGCAAAACCAAGATAAGTTAAATCCTAAACATACCTGCACAGCTGGAACAGAATATTTACCAGAAAGAAGACCATAAGCAAGTTTGGTTCTGCCAAACAAATAAGAATCCATATATAATTGTATATTTGAATTTTAGAATATTTATCAGATTGTTAGCAGTCAATTTATGCAATAACTTACAATTGCATATTCAGGTCTACAGTTGGATCAGCAGGAGCAATATCAAAAGCCATTTTCAAACTTTGGTTCGTGTAGTATCTGGCAAAGGTGAAGACAAGATGATATGAAACACGTTCATGTAGAAGCTGAATGGTTATATAAGCTCATCAAAAAGCAATAGTATGCAGACCGTGAGCAAAATGAACGAGTTGAGAAGATAACTTGCATAGTTGCAGCCAAATAGCAACTGCAAGAGACAATTACACCACACGACACATTAGCGCATAAATGACTTTACCTTTTTTAAAAAATTCCCTCAAAAAGAACAAAAATTACCTGTTACCAAGATTAGTAAGTCCTGTATACCCAGGCCCAAAAAGTGGTTCAACTTCCTGTCCACTTTCTTGAATACGATTCCAGTCAAAATTGGTATTCTGGTCAAGTTCCTTTTCAGCAGTTGTCATTTCTGTCTGATTTTTTTGAAGTCATATATCAGTGTCATTATTTGAATATCCAACTAATGTTTATGAGCATACCACTACCAAAACATGAACACTCAATTTCCAAATTAGAAAATGACAAACTTTTCTAGCAGGCAAAATGCTTTTCACAAGTATTAAGTGTAGAAAACCGAAATGCCAAGAAAATCGTATGCCAATACATCTTTAATATGATTTTGCTGCAACTTTTCAACATAAGCATACTTATATATTTCAATCAATGCCACTTATTATTTGAAAATTTCAGAAATTTCCTCTGAGGCTATGATTAAGCAATCCGACTTATTTTCCTCCAACAAGATCAAATGTTCTATAAAAATTAGCCCATTAGATACAATATGCAGAAATACAAAAGTTGAAGAAAAATACTATATTATATACGACTATTCGACTGGTGTCGGATACTTACCTTTTGCAAGGAAGAAAAATCAATACCAAAAAATGCCAGATGCTCAGCCAGAAGAGGATCCTTCACACTTTCATCCTCGGGGTATGAAAAAACATCTGAGCTGCCAAAATATGTAACTCATAATTATATTTGAAAATAAAAATAACGTTTGCAATAACTTTATATGATGTACAATTGCCAATGAAAAAAAATGACTTGACAATCTACTTAAACAAGATGGCATTACCTGCTCCTTCCAGATCAGAAGTTGTTGTTCCAAGCTTTACAGCAAGAGGATAATGAGTTTCATTGTAATGTTCAATTGCATGGTTATTACCACCACTGCCATCCCAAAGTTTCCGCCCACACAAGATCATTCCATCGGTTAAGTTCAACCACAGATTTTCAGTCTTGTCACACTTGGCACATTTCCATCCAGATGGAGGAATTATGAAACCATTATCTATCTGTTTCAGGGTCAATGCATGTTCACTAATTTGCTTTTTATCGGCTGTCCATGATGCAATTTGCTCCTTCCGCTCAGCACCCTCTGCAATTAAAATTGCATCAACTGCCAACCTTACCTGTTCAAGAAACAAGAATTAGCCTTTTGAAGTTAACAAGATCACTGAACTCTAATATTCAAGATATATAGTAAAAGTGAAAATCAAACCTTCTCAGGCAATGCCACTGATGGAAAAGGAAAAGTTGTATAATCGGGTAATAGTACTATGCTGTACATTTCATCATATTCAGGTTCTTGGTTATCAAATCCTCCATCAATGCCTACAAAAAGAGGCCATATAAAGTTCACTTTTCATAAGGACATAACGTATATATGCTCCATTACAAAAGAAAAAATGACAAGAGTTAATACCTATAGCCAACAGAGTAGGTTTCTTTAAAGGTCTATCTTCAGGAATCGGCTTCTTCGTTTGTTTTATATGCAAATAAACCGGGTCACCAGTCTTTTCAAAATTCCAACCAACATAATCTTTTCCAAAAGCAAGAAAAGTGTTCATGTCCACAAACAATCCACCTTCAGATTTCTGACAACAGAAACGCATGTTAAAAAAACCAGAAATCCAAGTACACATCAAACAAGATAACCGATTAAAAATCATCAAATACTTCAAATGAAATACACATTACTTTCCAATTTAAGAGTTATAGTGTTGAACATGATTTTCTAACTCTTTGAGAAGAAAACTCAAACAACATGAAGTAAGCTTCCAAGATACATAAAAATCCATAATATTTAGCATTTAACTAGTATTAGGTTTGCAAACTAGTCAAAATTGACCTCCATCTAACTAAAATTAACACAGATTCCTAGTTTATCTACTTCCATAAGCCATATCTCACACATAGTTGATATCCAAACAGATAATAACAGATAACTTATGCATGTGAGTAGATATACGTGTCCAATATCCATATCATTTCTGCATTTGAAAACTTATTTTTCACACCAAAATCAGAGTGCAACTCTCCCAATATCAACAAGTTACACACAAAAACACTTTCCCTGTGAATCACAGAATAACCAGAGAGCAATAATTACGCACAAATACAACACATGCATACCATAACCTACCCCAACAGAAACCGCACAAAACCCTATTTCATCCAACTTTCATAAACATCGTTCCTAAATAACGAACAAGGAAAAGAGAATAAACAGAAATGAAATTGAAAGAGAAGAACTCACCGGAGTATCGAAACTGATGCAGCATTCCTGCTTGTAAATGCGATTCGTAGGCTCCGGGATTCGAACCTTTGACAGATTCGCTCGGAGGAGTTCCATTTCCATGTGATTTCTTCTTTCGGATGATGAATCGTAAAGCTGTGATGAATTGATTGGATGATGAAGATTGATTGATTGATTGCAGGTGTGTATTCGTTGCCCTAATTTTAGCGATTTGGGAGCGAGTTTCCGCCGGAAGGGAGACTGTGTGTGTGTTTGTTTTCTTGGAAAAGAGTCCTTCCTGTTCAATTCTACACGCCAAATAAGATTTTGATACTTTTTTCTTCACTCTAGACCCCTGTAATTTGGACACTTTTTCAATTAGCACCTTGTTCTTTTGGTAATAGGCTATTATTACCCGACCGTTTTTGACATCGCTATAATAGACAATGTCAAGAATCAATTCTAGACCCTGACATAGTGGTAAGTGTTTGAGTCTTTTTAATAGAGGTGTCACGTTCAAATTCAGTTTTTACTAGGTTTCTGCTATAATCTCCCTTGAAGGTCACCTGCTTTGTGTAAACTACATTTTACCTGACTTCGTTGATTTGCAGGATATTGGAAAGGCCATGTAAGTTTTTCGGTAACAATTCTCATGATTACAAAAAAGAAGGTTTTCTTAGTTTTTAGAAGATCATGAGCAATTATCAATGAGCACAAAAGGAAAAGTAAAAATATACGGTAACCAGCGTTTATTTAAAGCAGTTGGATGAAAATTCTAGACGTATAGGAAAAAAAAACACTCAAGTTTTATGTTTTTTTTTCAATGACCAAAATAATTAAACTATCCCAACATATTTTAATATTAAGTGTATTATTATAATATTGATTATTGTTCTCTTATTTTTTTTCATCCCAAAGAGGAAAAAAAAAAATTGCACCTTTTTATTTTAATCCAACTGAAGACCATGTAATAAAAATTAAAATCAGATTTTCTATCATCTCTTGTTAAATTAAAGAATATAACAAGCATACATGCATTTTTCCTAACCAATTAGGAGTTTAGAAGACATAAAAGGAGCCTTAAATGTAATAAAATTTGTTTATATGGGTGCTTTTTGTACGTAACTAAATACAAGGGGTCTAGATGCACATTACATCTTTACCAACCTCCTACTTCAAATTAGCGTCTCCATGTCGACTGTACAGTTGGGCCCATGTCGCCTGTACTGTTGGGCCCGTTCATGTACCCCACCTGTCAGGCCCAGTTGATTTCCCCTGGCCCAACAAAGAAGAGAAAAATTAACAAAACTACTTGTATTTGATTAAATTAGTTTTTAAAAATCGATAATTAGTCAACATGGTTTTTTTTTTTCTGTTTGATACAACAAAATGTCAAAATCTATTAATTAATATTTTATATTGTTATAATATTATATTTTCATTTCCTTTTTAAATTAATTAAATTATCGACTAATATTGTATTGATGATTTTTAGTGCCATTTAGGCCATTTTAGATTAGTTGGATTGCTTATATAAAGTTTTCATTGGTTTGATTTCTTCATCGAGTTCAATACGAATTCTAGACAAGTATTTTTTCATAACAGAATTTCATACTTGTTATTAACAATTTCTCTATCTTATTAGATTGAAAATTTCGTGAGTACCAACGAAATATTTTAATATAATAATGTCGAACACGTTTCAAAGAAAATCCAAGCAATCACGAAATTTTAGACCTACATATTATATTATAAATGTAATTAAACAATTAGAGAGGTATATTGTTTGTAATTGTATCCTTTTATGAATAACTAGTTTTTTCCCCCGCACTACGCGGCAAGAGTTTGGTAGTTATCGGTTTGGCTCGTCCGTGGGGATAAAACCTACGTCGAAACACAAACTCGCTATAACGTACGATACAAAAAAAATACCCGGACCCCTGACAAAAAAAGATAAAGCCGTGCATCCCATTTTGAAAAAAAAATCAACGAACGAAAGTCATTACAAATAAACGAAACTATTATAAAAATAAAACGGGCTAAAAACGTGAATCAAAAATAAAAAAACTCTTAAACTTTACTAAAAAAATAAACCCATTGAACTTAACTTTACTAAAAAAATAAACCCATTGAACTTAACTTTACTAAAAAATAAACCCATTGAACTTATGTTATAATTTTATAAAAACCAAAGTTGAGGCAAAATAAAAAAAAATAAAGTTTACTCCATTTATGTTTTGTGGCAAATCTATAGAAAACAAACTTTTAAGAAAAAAGAAAAAAAAATAAAACTCTACTTATCAATCTATTTTGTGACAAATCTATAAAAAAATAAACTTTAAAAAAAAAAGAAAAAAAAATACTATTCCTTCTCACGTGAATTAATATATTAATAATAATAAATGGCCGGTAAATTTTCAAATATTTCTGTTGGAATATTTTATTTATATTGTCTATTAGTATACGTAGACAAAGTCAGTCAACTTATTGACATGAGAATTGTGAATTCTTTTAATTAAAAATTAAATAAAATGGAATTTGAAATAAAAAATTGCCCCAGGCTTCTATTCCAAATTCTTGCACAAACGAACATAAATTACCAATTTATTAAATTCAAGGATTATTTCATATGTAATTTCAAAAGCTTTAATTGGGCTTGAGTGATGGGCCTTAATTGAGATTAAATAGTAATTATTGATCTCTAATTGTAGACATGGTGGTATTAGAATGTAATTAAACACATTTCATTCATTGGTAATGTGTACACTATGTAAAAAAGTTGTATTATGTGTCTTAATTTTTTTGATAAATTACAATTCTATCCTTGTAATATGTATTATATAGTAGTAGAGAAACAAGAAAAAAAATATCACAATTCTATTTTGTATACATGTATGTTTTAAAATTACTCATCCTATTAATAATTCATTTATAATTCAAGTATAAGTGATTTAACGAACGGTTTATTAACTTTATATACAAACAGTCGGTTTATTCTTTCAGTTTAAATACAAGTGATTTTAACAATTAGTCTCCCTATTTATAAATTGTGATTAGAGAAACAAGAAAAAAAAATATCACAATTCTAATTCATCCTAGAAATTAGAAGCAAGAATCTCGAGCATCTAGTTAAATTATACAAAATTCTATTCATATTATGAACAACTTAACAAGAAACAAAAGAATCGATATTAGAAACAAGAAGTTACAAACTTACACATCGTTTCCAGTCCATTGTTTAAGCATAAACAAGTCTCGATGGTGTTGACTATCCATTGAAGTTGTTTCTCGTCCTTCCAAACATACAGTCAAGCTAAAAAAACATCATAACGAACCTATTAGAATGGTCTTTAGACCGTGGCCTCGAAAGTCACTTTCCGACGATCAGGATACTATGTATACAACGATAGATATCATGTATACGCATATGCATGTGTGCAGATAACATGTTTAAAGACCACAGTTGGCACTCTCATCAATGTTTTCAGAACCGGACCGGACGTCGAACCGGTCTCCTTACCGGTCCACCGGTCGGAACGGATTTAAGAACCGGACGACGTCATAAATATTATAAAAATATTTCAGTCTAAATAGCTTTTAATCCTTTAAAAAACCACCAACAAGTCAATTCCAATAATTTTAAACTAACAATTACCTACGAAATAAGAAGCCAAGAGAATTAAAAAAGATTAAAAAAAAATAGTCAAGCGGTTCAACCGGTCCGACCACCCGGTTTCCGGTCCGACCGCCGGTTCAACCGGTCCGACCACCGGTTCGCTGCAGAAACGGTTCAACACATGTAACCGGACCGGTCAGACCACCGGTTCCCGGTCCGACCGGTCCGACCGGCCGGTCCGGTCCGGGTTTCAAAACATTGATTCTCATCTCATGCATCTTCTTCAAAATCTCATAATTGCACTTCATTACCCATCGTGCAGTGTTGAAGAATCTTCTTCGTTTGTTGCTCATTGTAAGCACAAAGCGCCCGAAGTCATAGCACCAGCACAACAACTTGGGCTCATCTCTCCCTCCCAAAGAACCCAAAGTTGATGGTACGTCAAAAGGACTGTTGCTAGATGCTATTTAAACAAAGAAAATATTGGAAATTTTTAGAGAAGAATGGAGAATTTGGATTGTTTTTCAAGTCTTGTTGATTTATAATGGGATGTCATCACCGAGTCATTACCTTGCATTATTTAATGCAAAAGTATTGGTTAGTACATGGTCATCGCCGATTCATATCCCAGCATTATTTAATGTCCATTCATATCCCTGCATTATCCAGAGTTAAAAGTAAAGACAAGTTAAAACTATTAGGTATTGTTTGGTATGCATGAATGAATGATGGAATGAAATGAGTTATTGCGTTGGAATGAAAAAAAACATGTTTGCTAATCACATAGAAATGTAATGAACCATTACACAAGGAATGTGATTCTTTCCATTCTAATGATTTTCATTCTTTGGGGGAGGGTGTGTTTTTTTATTACTTCAAGGAATGGAATGATTTTTTTAACTAATGACCAGAACTATGACTCGAACCATGGCCGGACCCATAACGTAGCTCATGACATGAACCATTACCCGAACCATGGTCCGACCCATGACCCGAACCATGGCCCGACTCATGCCCCGAACCATGACCCGTCCCATGCCTCGTCCCATGATCCGACCCATGCCCGGATCCATGCCTCGAACCATGACCCGTCCCATGCCCCGACCCATGACTCGAACCATGGCCCGAACCATGACCCAATTCATGCCCCGAACATGACCCGATCCATGCCCTGACCCGTGACCAGAAACATGACACGTCCCATGACTCGAACCATGCCCCGACCCATGACCCGACCCATGCTCGGACCCATGCCCTGAACCATGACCCGTCCCATCCTTCGACCCATGACTCAATTCATGTAACATCCGTGACTTTTGCATGTAATATTTTTTTTTTATAACATGGTGTTAGCCATATTATCTCGATCTCGTTATCTTGTATGTGTGCATTACATATTACCATATCAATTATTATTTAAACAAGTAACGACTTGGTATTTTGAGATTTTAAAACCTTATATTTTATATATATATATATATATATATATATATTGTTTTAATTATAAACTTCTAGGTTTATAAAATGAGGTTTATTAAATAATGATATATATATATATATATATATATACACATAAGGTTAGATTTTATAAATTTATAAAATAGATCTTTATTCTTGATAATTAAGTGAAATTTTATCTAGAATTGGACCTTGAACCCTTTTCATTTCATTTGGACACCCCTCATTAGGTCTTGAACCCCCTCACAAACCCTTTGAACCCTCTCCTCTTATTCTGAACCCTGGACATTCATAAACACGAATTTTGACCTTTGAAGTCAAAATCAGTTTCAAATCTCATCATTTCCCTATAACTACGGGATTCAAATCTTCCTAATATTATCAGTTAGGAAGGTTCAATTCGTGATTAATTGAAGAATCAAGAGCTTTTAATTGAGAGAAAAATTCGAAACCCGTTTCCTTTCTAGAAACCCGTAAATCGAGCTAATCCCACGATTCTCGTTTAGATTAACGACTGTAAACGCGTATCTCATCATCCTATAAGTACCCTTAACCATTTGCAAGCCAAAAACACCATGAATCGATCTCTTTTCTTTCTCGTTTTGTTCCTCCTGTTACGATCGGCACTAGAGCCGGGAAATTCGGCTTTGTGTTCGAAGACAAACCAGGTGTCCCTCCACTCTTTTCGTATTCTGTTTTGCTTTTTGGTATAACCAGGAAATCGATTTTAGGGTTAGAGATGGGATGGTTCGCATCTTCTAAATGAAGAAGATGACACAGAGCAGTTTTATTATAAAATCAACTAGTTTTTACCCCCGCGCTTCGCGGCGAGAGTCTGGTCGTTATTGGTTTGGCTCGTTTGTGTTGAATCGCAGACTCGTTATAACGTATGATACCCAAAAACACTCGAAGTTGAATAAAACTTTGTCTTCAATAAAATTTAAACCAGAACGTTGACAAAAGAAATTATTAAGAAAACGGCGCATTCCGCTATTTAAAAAAACATAACGAACGAAAGTTATCATAGATAACGTTGTCGGCCCCATTGTTAATAAAATTTAAACGAAAGCATAGGCACAACGGTAAAAATAATGTTAATAGAAAGGAAACATAAAACTAAATAATAAAAAAGGGGAAAACAAATTAAAAAAATTACCGGTTCGGTTCGTCGAAAACCATAAGGCAAATCGATAATACCAATATCGACAATGATGTTGTTCGCCCATAATAGGTTCGGTTCGTCATGGTACCACAACGGTAATGGCACTCGATACAGGCAACGATAAAAAAATCAATTTTGAATACAACTCCGTTTTAAAACAAATTTATATCGGAACGTTGACAAAAAAAACGGCACACCCGTATTTTGAAAAAAGTTAACGAACGAAAGTTTATTGAACTTATGTGGCAAATCTATAAAAAAAACGGAGTTTTGAGTAAAAAAAGTTACAGCTTATTTTGAACTTTAGTGGCCAGTTTATAAAAAAAAACTTTTATAAGAAAAATGAAAAAAAAAACCCTACTATTCATCCCCATGGGAAATAAATAGTAGGGTAATGATCCTTGTCTCTTAACCATATTCAGTGACTGGTCTAGTGGTAGTTGCAGAAGGTCAGGTCACGGGTTCGACCCGGCTTGCCCCCTTTCTCTTTCTTTCATTATTTTGTTGCCATTTGCTAATAACACACACACTCTCTATTATATATACATTAAAGACTATTATGATTAAGTTTTATTTAATAAAATTCTTTTATAATTTCGCAAAGTTTATAATTAACATCCTTGATAAATAAATAAATAAATAAATATATATATATATATAAATATTTAAGTGTTTTCCTAAAAACATTTCGATTATTTTCAACATGTTTAAATATATATATATATATATATATATATTTTCTCGCTACCACTATATATTTCAAGAGCATGACAAGCGTTATCACATTCATAAACCCTATTATTTTTATATATAGCTATGAAATGGTCGTGTTTTGTTAACGTCATAAGTTTTCCGAAAATGTTATAAATATATTATTAACCTAAACCTTTAAAATGACATTACTTATAATATATTATTATTATTAATAATACGGTCTTATTAGTGTTAGTATTAACATAAAGTTTAATAATTTTATTACTTTCTCAAATAAAACGGTATTAGTAGTAGTATGATAATCTTTCGTTCGGTAATTAATCTCACTAAATTAGATATTCTTCTCCAAGACCCTAGAATCCCAAATCATGCCATTATTGTTTCCCTTAAAATGATTCTACATTTCCTTAACGTATTTCTTTTAAATTAGAGCATCGTTATATCTAATTACTTCAAGGTTGCAAGTTCAACCCTCTACAATATCAAGGTGAGATTCATAGCTCATTTTTCTTTTATTTTTGGGGTGAAACATATATACATATAACTTGATAACTCAAACTTTTTATTTAAACAAATTCTTAAACAAGTGATGTCAATTTTGTGCTTGATATTTGAACACTAATAACATATTGCAATCATTAACTTGTTTTCAAGCCTAAGGAAGTATTAGTATGGCCATATAGGGGAAACCGATATTTTAACGGCATAATCTTTGGGATTGTGGACGCAATAACATTTCAACGGCACCATCTTTGGGGTTGTGGATGCAATAACATTTCAACGGCACAATGTGTGTGATTGTGGATGCAATAACATTTCAACGGCACAATCTGTGTGTGTTATGGATGCAATAACATTTCAACGACACAATCTTTGGGATTGTGGATGCATATAACATTAAGAGTTGAATGCAATAAATTTAGTGTTGATGCACACTTGTTTGAACTTGTACTGAATTTGTTTTAATTATTTTATAACAATTTATCTTTATAACTTATTAAAACTATGTCTCTCACCAACTTTATGTTGACCCATTTTACTTTACATGTTTCAGGAAATAAATAGTTGATGATGAAGGATCATGTAGGAAAACTCTTGGACTTAGTTAATAAATTGAATAATAATTTCTCGTGATGTTTGTTTGATTTGAAACAAGTGTAAACATTTATGAAATTAATAATTTATGTGTTGTCTTAGTAATTGTCTTTATACCTTGTGCTACGAACTAAATGTGTGACACCTCGCGTTTCCGCCTTGGCAGGGTGTGACAATTCATGCCCCGAACATGACCCGATCCATGCCTTGAACCATGACCCGACCCTTGACCTGACCCATAATATAAATTTACTAGTTAAAAATATTTTATTTTTCATAAAATATTTTTCCTGTATACCAAATAACACGAAGTAATGATTTATTTGATTCCCAGAGGGTAACTGACGACGTATGATGAAAAGATCATACATAAGGGGCCTAAACGAAAGAAATCTAAACTCCTTAACCACCATGAGGGCCCACAAGAAGAAGGAACCAATGAGAAAGAGGCTGTCACTATCATACGGTTAGGGGAAAGAGAATGTAAAACTCTATAAATAGAAGGTGATCTCATAGATGAGAGGGATCCAGAAACTTGTACTTGATTGAATTCGGGAATTATTATCAAAGTGGAGCTTTTACGTCTCTTCATTGGCGCCATCCCGGTCGAACAATAGTTACAACGGTATCCTGAATTCAATCTTTGCTCGCAATGGATAACATACAATCAGATTATGAATCCAACGAGGATAGAAATCACATTACCAACACAGGAGCACCAACAGGAGATTCACAGTCTCAAGCTGGTATTCCTATGATTTCTTCGCTGAAGGATCGTCTGGCACAAACTCAAAACCATCCAGCAGATGTGTTGCCAGCAGCAGCATCATCTCATTTTCACACTTCGCATACTAACCTACCCACCTCATTGCCTCCTCTACTCCCAAATACCATGCCTACCCAAGTTACTCGGGACTTCCCACAACCCGCAATATTTCCCAGTTTTCCGCAGGCCACCACATCTGGCATACCCATTTATAATCTACCACAAACTCTTCCAACCACGGCCGGAATACCTTCCATACCCGTTCCCAACACCCCGTTTATTCCCGGATCTCTCCCTTACACCATGCCGTTACTCACAGGTAACGAATGGTGGATGGAACAACAACGTTGGGCCCGAATGGATGAACAATTTTGGAAAGAAATACGCCTGGCCGAACTCCGGAACCGGTTAACATTTGAAGAAACAGCTTATACCACACCAGGGGGATTAACATCTGCATGTACTATCGGTCCTTTTGCCGGAGGACAGTCCGTTCCTCCCACCCACCAATACAGTACGCAAGGGCCCCCACCCGCACTCATACCTATACCTGGGACTAATCCCGTAGTGGACATCCATCGTCCGTACCGACCTACTGCCTTGTTAACACAATCAAAGTTCACACCCCGAATAGCTCAAGCAGAAATACTTCGTAAGTTAAAAATGCCATCCACAGTTGGGAAGTATGACGGTACTACAGACCCGGACGATCACATTAATGTCTTTATTAGTGCTGGCGGAGTAGAGAGATGGGCTCTGCATGAATGGTGTCATATGTTTGTTCAAACCTTGGTCGGGACAGCTCGCCTTTGGTACGATAGTTTACCTATAGGCCGGATCGACAGTTTTGATGAATTCGTGGAAAAGTTCATGCAACAGTTTAATCAGCAAAAACGACACACAAAAGACAAGACAGAAATACTTCACATCCGGAGACGAGACGGAGAATCGGTGGAAGATTTCATCACCCGGTATAACAAAGAGAGTTTGCAAATAGCCGGGGCACGGGAGGATTTAATGATAGCAGGCTTTATTCAAGGCATCCGACATGACGAGCTCATTCGTAGGCTCCACGGCCGGGTCGGTTTACCAAAAACCATGGAGGAACTGATGACGGCCGCTCGTGCCTTCGTCCGGGCAGAAAGATCCGTCCGGAGCACTCATGAGTATGATAAAAAGGATCAGCGAAGTGATCGAACAGGAAAACAGCCACACTCCTCCAGACAGACTCAACATTTTCGAGGACCTAGTACATGGACGAGGCCTCTCCCGTACACCCGCCCGGAACCTGTTAGATCTGTCAATACCTCAATAAGGTTTAAGGATAATCCGGAGAGCAAGGGAGTTGCGTGGATTAACAAGTTGGTCAAAAGCCCCCGGGAAGTTTTTTTAACAGAAAAACTAACATTAGAACCCCCGCGACCTCTCAACCCAAAATCCGTACGAGATCCCAAACGGTTTTGTGATTTCCATAAAGATACTGGGCATGACACGGATCATTGTTGGCATTTACAAAAACAAATTGACATAGCCATACAAACCGGTAAACTTTCTCATCTGTTGAAAGAAATTCACGCAGGACCACCGGGAAGAAAGAATGCAGGTAAAAAACCGGTGCGTGACTTATGCATGATAATGAATGAGGAGTCATCAAGCTCACGTGGTTATAAACGCGGGGGCGCACGACTAGAAGCTTGGATTGAACAACCGCTTACTTTCCCGCCCGTTCAAGGGGGTGCTTCATCCACCAGTCCAGTAGTAATCACCGCATTAGTAGGTGATTACCGCATCAGTCAGATTTTAGTCGACAGTGGAGCTTCAATGGACGTCATGTATGAGCAGCTTTTCCGACGTCTGGATATGGAGGATCAAAATACCTTGGAACCTACCGATGTTGATCTCATAGGGTTTTCTAGGGAATCCGTGGTCCCTCTAGGACAACTCACATTACCAATGACCCTGGAAGAAGGCGCTAAAATCCGCACGGTCCTCGTAACTTTCATAGTAATCCCGGCTGTTTCGAAAAATAACTTGATACTCGGACGACCAGGTTTGGCATCTTTTCATGCAGCAGTATCCACTGTCCACTCCGCTATCGCATTCCCAACTCCCAAGGGAGTAGCGGTGGTATATGCCGATCAAATCATGGAAGTATTACAAGCGCAAACTAGTCGGACTTCTGGTAAAGATCATTTTGACACTCACATGAAAAGTACATATGAACCGGAGAGATGGATTATGAATCCCGCATACCCGGAACAGATAATTACCATCGGACACACCTTATCCACCGTAGGGCGAGACCGTTTGAAACAATTGCTACGAAACAATATCGATGTTTTCGCATGGAAACCGGCAGATATGAAGGGGTTTCCACGGGAATTAGCCGAACATCGCCTACATGTATACAAGTCTGCTAACCCGGTAACTCAAAAACGACGGAGGATGGGCCCGGATAGGAGCAGGGCAGCTGTGGATCAAGTCCGGGATCTGGTTAACGCGGGGATCCTCCGAGAAGTTCGTTATCCTTCATGGATCGCCAATCCAGTAATGGTAAAGAAAGGAAATGATACCTGGCGTATGTGTATCGACTACAAGAATCTAAATAGTGCATGTCCTAAGGACGCCTACCCTTTACCAGAAATTGATCAGAAGATCGACTCGTTAGCCTCTTTCCGTTTCAAATGTTTTTTGGACGCTTACAAAGGTTATCATCAGATCCCCATGGCCTAAGACGACGATAAGAAAACAGCTTTTATCACCGATATCGGCGTTTTTTGTTACACAAAAATGCCGTTTGGATTAAAGAATGCAGGGGCCACTTACCAAAGGCTCATGGACAAAGTTTTCGAGCCTCAAATTGGTAAAAATTTGGAAATCTATGTTGACGACTTGGTCATCAAAAGCCATGATGAAACAAATCTCCTAGCGGACATTGCTGAGACATTTTTAAGGTTGAAAGAATCCCGAATTATGTTAAACCCGGGGAAATGTTCATTTGGAGTAGAAGAAGGGAAATTCCTCGGTGTGATGGTCACCAAGGAAGGTTTCCGGGCAAATCCGGAAAAGGTTTCAGCTATCACCCGGATGCCTTCTCCGTCATCCATTAAGGAGGTGCAAGCATTGAATGGACGTTTGGTGGCAATAAATCGATTTCTGGCTAAGCATGCAGAAAGATCTCTCCCTTTCATCCAAACTCTGAAAAATTGTCTCAACAAAGCACAGTTCCAATGGACGGACCAAGCAGAGGAGGCCTTCCAGCAACTGAAATTGTACCTTACGAAACTCCCCACCCTTACGGCACCAGAAGAAGAAGAGAAGTTAACGGCATATATCGCGGCTGCGGATGCGGCTATTAGTGTTGTCCTTATGGTTGAAAGGAAAGGTGTGCAAACTCCTATCTATTATGTCAGCTGGGTGTTGACAGACCCGGAGACAAGGTACTCCCTACTAGAGAAATTAACCTTGGCTTTAGTACATGCTTCTCGAAGATTGCGTCGATACTTCCAAGCCCATCCAGTGGAAATACTAACCAATTTTCCCATCCAGCAAGTGTTAAGAAAACCTGAGCTATCCGGAAGATTAGCCAAGTGGGCGGTTGAATTAGGAGCTCTTAGTCTGGAATACAAGCCTCGAACCGCATTAAAAAGGCAGGTCATTGCCGATTTCCTTGCGGAAATACCGGAGGGGCGAGAAATGGAGATCACCAATGACCCAGTCATAGCTGAAATACAGATCAAAGCACCTCAATGGTGGTCGTTATACTCTGATGGGGCTTCAAGCATGGAAGGGTCCGGGGCCGGGCTTATTTTACTTAGCCCAGAGGGGGTAGAAATCACATATGCGATAAAGCTAGACTTCAAAAGCACGAACAACGAAGCTGAATATGAAGCTTTGTTAGCCGGATTACGATTAGCAGCGATCATGAAAGCCCAGCACATCCGGGCACACGTTGACTCACTCTTAGTGGCTAACCAAGTGAACAAGATTTACGAAGCCAAGGGGAAGATGATGATCGAATACTTCAAAAAGACTAAAGAGATGATGTTGCAATTCCAAGAGTGTAGCATAAAGCACATTCCTCGAAGTCAAAACCGGAAAGCAGATGCTTTAAGTAAATTGGCGTCGGTCCAGTTCGCTCACCTGGCGAAAGAAATACGAGTACAAACATTGGATAACCCTTCCGTTTGCACAGAAGAAATTAGTCACCTTGAGGACGTTGGTTGGACATGGATGACGCCCTTGGTGACATATTTGAGGGAGGGAACTTTGCCAGAAAATAGAGCAGAAGCGTTAAAGCTGCGAACAAAAGCCTTACAGTATCAGCTGGTAGACGACCGGCTCTATAGAAGAACTTTCCTAGGGCCTTTGTTAAGGTGTGTTGGTCAAAAGGAAGCTGAACTATTAGTTAAAGAGGTGCATGCAGGTTCATGTGGAATGCATGCCGGCCCAAGAATGATGGTGGCCAAGCTAATGAACATAGGATATTACTGGTCGGGAATGCATGTCACAGCAGTACAAACCTTGCAGAAGTGTTTTAGCTGTCAAAAGCACGCGCCTAAAGCATTGAAGCCTAAGAATGATCTCATACCAATGACTGGAGCATGGCCTTTCCAAAAGTGGGGAATAGACATTGTCGGACAATTCCCGGAAGCACCCGGACGCGTCAAATTCTTAATCGTCGCGGTGGATTACTTCACCAAATGGGTGGAAGCTAAGGCAGTCGTAACAATTACTACCACCCAGATCAAAAAATTTGTGTGGGATCGCATAATATGCCGTTTTGGCCTCCCTCTATACCTGGTGAGTGATAATGGAACACAGTTCGAATCATTAGCCGGATGGTGTGAGGAAATGGGAATCCGGCAAGTTTTTACGTCCGTTGCTCACCCGCAGGGAAACGGTCAAGTATAACGAATCAACCAGAGCATGCTAAAGGGTATAAAAACTAGGCTTGCAACCAAAGGAAGTTCTTGGGTTGAAGAGATACCTAGTGTATTATGGGCTCATCGCACCACCCCGAAAACAAGCAACGGTGAAACTCCTTTCAGTTTAACTTATGGCCACGAAACAGTAATCCCAGTCGAAATGGGCACGCCAACGATGCGTATTGCTACAAATGGCCGGGATAATGATCGAGAATTAAGACTGAACTTGGATCTTTTGGAAGAAAGAAGGGAACAAGCATTCATCCAAGAAGCTAAGTACAAGCAAGTTCTGGCCAAGTACTACAACAAGAATGTTGCACTTCGCCAGTTCCGCCCGGGTGAATACGTTTTTAGAAACAATGAAGCTAGTAGGGCTGAACCCGGAGGAAAGTTGGGGCCTAACTGGGAGGGGCCTTACCAGATTAAAGAATCCTTGGGAAAGGGGGCATACTCCTTGACTAGATTGGATGGAACTAACGTGCCCAGGACTTGGAATGCAGCCCAACTTAGGAAATGTTATATGTAATCTCTATGGCCATGTTCATGGTTTTTCAAGAAACAAAAAAACAGAGCATGTTTTCAAAGACATAAATAGAATCCCCGTCTTTATAATCAAACTAACATCTTTAAAAAGACCGGATCAATGTATCCGGCACCAAGACCGGACCACGTGTCCGGCACCATGAAAAGATTGGATTTTAATCCAACATCTTAAAAAACCGGACCACGTGTCCGGCACCAAGAAGATTGGATTAAAATCTAACATTAAAAAAGACCGGGTCAATGTATCCGGCACCATCAAAGATCGGACCACGTGTCCGGCACCAAGAAGATTGGATTAAAATCCAACATTAAAAAAAGACCGGATCAATGTATCCGGCACCATCAAAGACTGGACCACGTGTCCGGCACCAAGAAGATTGGATTAAAATCCAACATTAAAAAAGACCGGGTCAATGTATCCGGCACCATCAAAGACCGGACCACGTGTCCGGCACCAAGAAGATTGGATTAAAATCCAACATTAAAAAAAGACCGGATCAATGTATCCGGCACCATCAAAGACCGGACCACGTGTCCGGCACCAAGAAGATTGGATTAAAATCCAACATTAAAAAAAGACCGGATCAATGTATCCGGCACCATCAAAGACCGGACCACGTGTCTGGCACCAAGAAGATTGGATTAAAATCCAACATTAAAAAAGACCGGATCAATGTATCCGGTACCATCAAAGACCGGACCACGTGTCCGGCACCAAGAAGATTGGATTAAAATCCAACATTAAAAAAAAGACCGGATCAATGTATCCGGCACCATCAAAGACCGGACCACGTGTCCGGCACCAAGAAGATTGGATTAAAATCCAACATTAAAAAAGACCGGGTCAATGTATCCGGCACCATCAAAGACCGGACCACGTGTCCAGCACCAAGAAGATTGGATTAAAATCCAACATTAAAAAAGACCGGGTCAATGTATCCGGCACCATCGAAGACCGGACCACGTGTCCGGCACCAAGAAGATTGGATTAAAATCCAACATTAAAAAAGACCGGATCAATGTATCCGGCACCATCAAAGACCGGACCACGTGTCCGACACCAAGAAGATTGGATTAAAATCCAACATTAAAAAAGACCGGATCAATGTATTCGGCACCATCAAAGACCGGACCACGTGTCCAGCACCAAGAAGATTGAATTAAAATCCAACATTAAAAAAGACCGGATCAATGTATCTGGCACCATCAAAGACCGGACCACGTGTCCGGCACCAAGAGGATTGGATTTTAATCCAACACCTTAAAAAACCGGATCAATATATCCGGCACCATAAAAGACTCGGCCACGTGTCCGGCATTATGAAAAGATCGAATTTGCAAATATTTAAGGATAAAGCACAGGGAATAAAGATCGGACCCCGTGTCCGGCACAAAACCAGTTCAAGACAATCAGCATGATAACAAAGCTTGTACAAATTGCAAATATTCTTAAAATCACAGATGAAAGACATAAAAAGGATACTTGCATTCAAAGGTAAATAAGTAGATACAAAAATAAGATTAAAGTATCAAAAAGTAAAAGAGCACGCAGGCTCCAAAAAAGATAAATAAAAATACAAAGGGGTCAGTCTTCAATGGTAAGGACATCCCTGATCTCCCTAAGATCTGATTGATTAGCCAAAGAGGCAAGAGTACCTACTACAGGGAACTCCATAGTATCAAAGGTATCTTGCCTCTGAGTAAGTATGTTTCGGGCTTCCGGGCTCCAGCCAGAGAGGCTCTCCAAAGACAAACCAGTTTTCCCCGCTTGAAACCCATCGACTAGCCCATCATGATAACCCGCCGCTTCCGCAGCTCCATTCAAACCAACTACCCCGTCAATAAACTCATCACTGCCCCTGACTGCCTCCACCACCCTGGAAAACCCTTCCGCCACCAACCACTTCCTATCCTCCTTCAACAAAGATAATTCTTTCATCATTTTAGCCTTCTCCACCTCAAAACTCTCTTTCTCCTTCTCGAAAGACACCACCTTTCCCTCCAACATATCCAACCTTCCCCGGGACACTCTCAACTCCTCATCTTTCTCCGCCACTTGAAATACCAGCTCCTCGGAACGTGCCTTTGCTTCACGGATAATTTGGGCACGTTTCTCAAGCTCTTTATTTATCCGTGAGCAGGCCTCAGTGAACTCTGCTCGGGCTTTCAAGTGAGCGGCATCCCTCTCCTTCAATTGCCAATCTAGTTTCTTAACCTCCTGTGTAAGCGTCATCACCTTACCCGCATCCTCACTTTTCTGGGCCAAAGATTTCCTCAGATGGGCAACTTCCCTGCGACCCTCATCCCATTGCCCACATATCTCGGGCATGACCTCCATACTCTCAACCCAGCTCAAAGCAGCTCTATCGGACAGCACTTTCGGGGAACAGGTTGAGTGGCGTAGTCGCTCGGCCGGGGGAAAAGCCTTCAACAAGAACGTCCAGCACAGGTGGGGATCTGTCAAACAGTCACCCTGCAAAATATTCCAGTTAGGAACATGCTTAGACTTAGAATCTGCCGGAGTCCAAGGCTCGGATTGGGTGGGCATTCTAAAGTCAGATTGACTCGTATGTACATAAGAAGATTTGGGGGAGTGAACTTCCTCAGTACCCACAGGTGCCTTCTCTTTCCCTTTCCCTTTATCCCGATGAGGGATCTGAGTTACTGTCGGCACGTCCTTGGGAACAGGGGAAGGTATGACCTTAGGGAAAAAAGGTTGAAGAGTAGGACCCTCCGGGTTTTTAACAGCAGTTTCGTTTGTCTGCATGATCGGGCAAGATGGAGTAACCCCTTCACCAGTTTTTAAACCTAAAAATCACCGAAAAGAGAATATCAGGAAAATTATTTTTTACACTCAACAAAGAAAAAACAGAACGGATACACACCTTCGGGACTCGCTCCCGGGGGTTTCTTTCCGGCAGCATAAGCATCGGTCAGTTTTCGCCTTTTCTTCTGAGGCGAGAGTACTTTTTCTCCGGAAGCACTCCCGGAAGCTTTCTTCCTTATTGGAACCTCTTCAGGCTCTTCTTCTTGATTCCCTGAAACAATGCATCAACTTAGAACAAGGAGCAGGAGAAAGAGAAAGGAAACAACTGAACCATTCATTGCATATCAACTAACCAGTCTCCAGATCCATAGCCTCTTGCAGACTAGCACGGGGGAAAAAGAAACGTTCATGAAAGACTTCAAGAACATTCTTTTCACCCGGCCCCACACTCAAATATGTCCGGGTAAGGTTCTTAAAGGAGTCCGGAAAAAGAACATCATAATAACTAGCAACTGCTGCAAATGAAAAAAGGAAAACACATAAGCATAACATATACAAAAGAGAAAGCGCCATCTATCAAAGAGAAATGTAGGACAACATACACTTACGTTCTTTGCCCACAGAATAAATCGGGAGAGGGTCAAGTCTTCCCCAGTTCCGGCTCATACCAACACCGACCAGGGCATGTTCCAAAATCTCTTGAATGTCAGCGGGACGGGAGGTCAACAGAGAGAAAACAGGAGTTTTCTTAAAAGCATCCAGATTTTGGGGAATGTCCACCACGGCCAATCGAAGTGACCGGATCTGCATGCTGGCAGGAACTATCCGGGCACTTACATAGAAAAACTTTTCTTTCCAACCCCGGAATCCCTGAGGGGTCTCTTTGGCATGAGGAATCACTCCGGGGCGTTTAGAAAAAGAAAACCAGCTATCTTTCAAATATAGCTTGTAGAAATGATGAAAAATAGTGACAGAAGGGTCCTGTTTCAAGGCGATACAACATAACTCGAAATGCCTAATACGGCACATACCAAGAGGGTGAACTTGGGAAAGGTGAATTTTATAGAACTGAAGGAGATCAATAACAAAAGAGGTGATAGGAACTCTGAAATTAGCCTTTGAGAAAAAGTCAGCATATAAAGTAATCTTGCCAGGAGGAGGTTTGGTCGCCGTGCCTCCTCGAGAGGGGTACTCGGGTTCCACATCATTAGGAATTCCGTACAAAGTTTTCAATCTCTCGAAGCGCTCCACGCTCCAATTGATAGGGATCAAAGCTACGTCGGCGTTATCATCCATTCGTCGGAAGATTTAAATAGGATCGGAATGAATTAAAGAAACAAGGTTACAGGAGAAATCAAGAAGGTAAGATGGAAAACGAGTAAAAGGCAACAATGTCCTGCCCCCCCCCTTTTATAGACGGGAAGAGAAGACAGGCGGACGGATGGCGGCGCCCTAGGAAGAGCTATGAGACTGATGGATGGGACGTGCGGAAGGTTTGAAAGAAGCGTTGCCCGCACGTATTAAGTCCCTTCATTTTTGAAAAAAAGCCTTTATAGTCAACTTAATTTTTTTTGTGAAGAAATAAAGAAAAATCAAATTGACTAGGGGGACTTGACGACGTATGATGAAAAGATTATACATATGGGGCCTAAACGAAAGAAATCTAAACTCCTTAACCACCATGAGGGCCCACAAGAAGAAGGAACCAATGAGAAAGAGGCTGTCACTATCATACGGTTAGGGGAAAGAGAATGTAAAACTCTATAAATAGAAGGTGATCTCATAGATGAGAGGGATCCAGAAACTTGTACTTGATTGAATTCGGGAATTATTATCAAAGTGGAGCTTTTACGTCTCTTCAGTAACCAAACAGGACAATGGAATGGTAATGATCCATTTTTTCCCATGTCCATTCCATTCACTCGTCCATTCCATTCCCTCGTTCATTCCATTAACTCATACCAAACAGACCCTTAATCTTAAATAAAGTGGTTTGTAAAGAACTGTTGTCAATAATATAAAAGAATTCAGTTTATATATAATAATAATAATAATAATAAATAATGGTTTAAGATGGACACTTGTCACTTCCTCATTTCTTCCCACATTGATTTTTCCGCCTCTCTCTTCTAATAAATACGTCTATATCTTATTAAATAACTAGGTTATAAACCCCGTGTATTACACGGATTGAATGGATATATGAAATTTTATATATACTTAATAATAATTATTTATATATTACATATTTATGACATATTACATAGTTTTTTAATACAAATTTTAGAAACGTCATATAGTTACTTTTTAAAAATATTTTATAAAAAAGAATGCAAAAATGTTCAATTTCTAAAAATGTTTTATGAACAAACCTATATTTTTTAAATAAAAAACATTTTATAAAGATAATTATATAAATCATTATTATTTAATATGAAAGAGAGAGACTAAAAATAAAAAGTTATTAAAAAACCATTAAGGAAAACTTGTGCAATTAATATGAGAGAGGGGCGGGAAAATTTGTCTAACCAAAACTTCTCTCTTAATAAATACGCATGTATCTTATTAAATAATAATGATATTATAAATATATTATTAAAGAAAAATACTAATTATATTAAATAAGAATATATATAATAGGAAATCAAAATATAATTAATTATAAAAAAATATTAATTTGTTATATACACACATTTTCACTTGATATATCTCGAGACGATCATTAGTCTGACAAGTTATGATGTATTTACAAATTTATAAGTTATATCGTTTTCAATATATAACTCGTGTAATACACGAGATTCTAACATAGTATATAATAAATAAAACTTCTCTCTTAATAAATACGCATGTATCTTATTAAATAATAATGATATTATAAATATATTATTAAAGAAAAATACTAATTATATTAAATAAGAATATATATAATAGAAAATCAAAATATAATTAATTATAAAAAAATATTAATTTGTTATATACACACATTTTCACTTGATATATCTCGAGACGATCATTAGTCTGACAAGTTATGATGTATTTACAAATTTATAAGTTATATCGTTTTCAATATATAACTCGTGTAATACACGAGATTCTAACATAGTATATAATAAATACAAAGAAAACTGTTGTGAAAAACCGATGTAGACGACCTCAAATATGGCGTTTCAGTAAATGAATAAAGCGGTTCACATTATAAACCATTGTAAATGGTGGAGACCCGTTGCCAAAAAAATGTTTAAATAAAGCGGTTCAATTTAAACCCTCGAGGAAAATATTATTTGGAGCGGTTTTCTTGCTTTTTGTAGCGGTTTTATTTAAATAAAAACTTCTAACAGCTTTAAAAAAATCTATTTTGTACCAGCTAATGTGAGGTGAAGGAATATGGTAGCATTAGTGATCTCTTTAACATAATTTTAACACCCCTGTCTTAGTGGTCTAATGATACGATGGTTGATTTCTATAAAAATGGTGTGAATTTAAATTCCTGTAAGTGAAAGGTTAGGAGATATTTAGATGTAAAATTGCTATTAAAAAACAAACATAATTTAATATTTATACTTATTTATTATGACATAATTTAAACGCGTGTTGATCGATTGAAACGAAATAATAACTAAAGACGCTGAAGTGTTTGATGATTTTCGAATCAGATGAATAAAATAAATTAAAACATCCATCCACTTTAAGTGAAACAAATAAGACTAGCTTCTATATTTTTTTTGGTAATCCATCCACTTCACGTGAAACAAATAAGACTTCTATATTTTTTTTGGTAGCATCTGTATTTAAGATGAAATTCTAGTTACTTTTTTTTTTAAATTATGAACTCCTATAATGTAATTATATAAAAATACAAAAAGTGTGAAATCAAGAAAAAAAAACCCACCGCTCACTCCAACCAATACCATTCTTTTACTGTACATTCCAATTGCTTTTAAATAGTGTCTATAATTTTAGTTACTTTTTTTTTCTTTCTTTTAAATCATGACTCCTATAATGTATGCTTAAAATTAATTATTCTTATCTGTCTAATCCACATGTTAAGTATTCGGATAAAAAAAGCTAAGATGTTTAATCGGATATTGTACGTTTTGGTTAATATGGAAGACAAGGAACAAGTGGGTATTATCAAAGGTTAGAAGATCGGTGGAGAACTTGGTTGAAGACATAAAAGTTCTAAGTTTTGAATGGTGTGAACTCAAGGGTAAAAATCAAAGAGGATGCTGAGAGGATTGGACAATTAACCCGGTATCCGGAATTGGCTTAGCAATCGGGTACCGCTTAAACTTTGAAATAATTTATGTTGTTTTTTTCTTATTTTGGTGATGCTGTTGGCTTGGTTGTAATTTGGGTATTGCTAGTTCCCCGCTAACTTTTTTAAGAGATTTCTCATTGTTGCCGGTTAAAAAAAAGTATTTTGCAAAGCTATAACTATTAAGTGAAAAATACTCTTATTCAACCTTACCCTTTAGTAATTGTGATATGAAACTCATTAACGACACACGTCTTTAATTACAATGAGAAAGGTAATAAAAAACCACTATGACCGGTTTAACTTGTGACCAAATTAAAAACTAGACTTCACAATCAAGAAATCAACAAATGTAGTATTTTAAATTCAAATAAAAATAATGATAAGATAAAAGAAATCAACAAATGTAGTATTTTAAATTTATTAAATTCAAATAAAAAGAAATAAACAAATAGAAACAGTAATGACCAACTTTACATTTCATGAATCTATTTATATATATATTTTTGAACAGCGAATATTTATTTATTTATTTGCTAGGTTAGAAACCCGGTGTATTACATGGTTTGAATAAATGCAATGTTATATACTTAATAATAAAGATTTTATATATTACATATTTATGACATATTACATAGTTTTTTAATAAAAATTTTAGAAACATTATATAGTTATTTTTTAAAAATGTTTTATAAAAAGAATGAAAGAAATGTTCAGTTTATAAAAATATTTTATGAACAAACATAACTTTTTTTTAAATAAAAAAACGTTTTATAAAAAAATTATAGAAATCATTATTATTTAATAGGAAAGAGAGACGAGAAATAAAAAATTATAAAAACAATTAAAGAAAAACTTATATAATTAATAGGGGAGAGAGACGAGGAAAAAATGTTGAGATGACATAGGAGAATGACAAGTGTACCACAAAAAACTTTATTTATTAAAGAGTATAGATATAGATTTACCCTTGACAAGGCTTGAACCGACAAGCTCTTGGTTGTGAGAGTGTGAGACTCTCTTCTTATTAGTTACTAGGCCCCACCCTCACCCATGAATCTATTTATGTGACTTTTAGTTTTGTTGCTTCTAGTTCTCCTAACCAAATATATGTTAGAGATCCAAGAACACGCCACCAGGCTTCTGGTCCGGTGGTCAGAGGGTTTTCCATGTAAAGAGTTTACTTATGTAGAGGTCATGGATTCGAATCCCAACAAGGGAAATTTGCCACTTTCCTACACACGTGTAGGTGTTACCCGTTCAAGAAAAAAAGATCCAGGAACTCAATTTTCTTAGTGTGTGTACATAGGGAGAGAGAGTGCAAATGAAGAGCATATAATGTGAGATCTCACTGCATATAGCAAACACTTCTGCACATCTCCAGATATGTCTGTCTCTCTAGCAGCTTCTTTTACATTGAACAAGCACTCATAAAGTTTAAAGTGTAACAGAAAACTTCCACATAAATACATGTATATGTTATGTATGTATGTACATATATGCTAGGCTTTTGTAGGTTTGCAGCAAAAAGCTTCATCTTGTCCACCCCAAATGTTCACTTTCACAGTTTACTTTTTTTTTGGGGGTAAAGATTGTTTTCATTATAAAGAAAGACCGATTACAATAGAGTGACAGGTAAACGGGCAACAAGTTATGTCGCAATCACTTTTGGATAGCAAAACTGACCATACTAAAAATAATTTACTAATTTAGCCATTTGGGGTTGTTTTTCCATGTCATATAATATTATTTCTTATACAAGATACATGCAATATGGTCTCTCCTATCCATAAGATTTATCAACATAGTTGGTTATGTCATTTAGGATTGGAGTCACTAGTATTTAGTGAATTAAGGGGGACTCTTCCATAAAGCTAAGCTTTTTAGGTTATAAAATTTAAAAGGCCTTTAAATTTAAGAGTTTCAACCGTATTAAAAAATTAAAAAAAATTGTTAATATAATATAAACCTTTACTCCTTTAGTTCCAACAAAAAATCTAGCATTCAAAAAAATTTAAAAGTTCATTTTTGTTATATATATTTAGAGTTTCAACTTTACATCTCTTAAATACCCGATCACCATGTATTTATAATATCATTTTTTTTTATTTAACTTTTAGCTTAACTTATTTATGTTCTTCGTATATGACATTACGTCGTCGTAAAAAACCACATTAAGTTGTCGGGATAGCCTCGTCGTAGCAGGCTGTATTTCTTGTAGTGATAATATTCTTACTTTTTTTTTTCTAATATCCACTCATAATGCAGTCAGTGTTGTTAAAAATGAATATCTTTTTAGACATTGGTTTTCTATTAATATATATAATATCAAGAAATTTTTTTCCCTTAATATCCACGTTACCTTTTAACTTTTAACTTTCAATCCAAAATTTTCCCTTTTCCAATTCTTTTCATTCCACACATATACTACTAGAAAACTGATAGGTTTACGATACCATATTGTGTCGGAAATGCATCACAAACCAGAAAATAGACACAATTATGACAAAAAATTCTTGTCGACATTTGACGGCTCAACCATTTCGAAGGCCCAAAGCAAACTAAAACTTTTGGGTCCTTTTCAAAGGTAATGTTATAAAAACATCACCTTTATCTGGGGCCTATCACAATGATGTTTATAAGTTATTACCCCTATGGCCCTATCTCACTAATCAAAATAGATTTAACAAATAAGTAAATCAAGAAACAAAAATAAGCAAATGAGTAAAGCAGGAAGCAAGAATAATCAACAAATTAGTAAAACACGAAACAAGAATAATCAGCAAATGAGCAAAATCTACAAAACAAGAATTAATGTAATAATGAATAAATAAAGAATATAATCCAAGATTAGAAGAGCTTACCGAATTGGCTTTTTTGAGAAGAGGAAGAGGAAGAGGAAACCAAATAAATAATACTCCAAATCTCCAATAGTGATCGAAGCTTGAAGCAACCTGCAAGTGATTGATTAAAGAAACATCAAACAGATTGATTATTTAACCATCGAATCAATCGATTGAGACATAGCGATTGAAGTTCTAATCAGATTAACAAAAAGACACAAACAAAATAGGTCAATAGCAGATTGATTATTGAACTACTGAAACAGCTGATTGAAGTAGAATCACACTATCGCAAATCAAAAATCCATAAAGAAACTAACGGAGTTCTGTAATAAGTTAACGATAATATTATTGATTGTTGATTGACTTCACCTCTTTGATGGCTGGATTGATCTTCTCCCGTCCTCCTTCCTCGGTTCAACAATCAACATCAAACAAATGTTTTGCCCTAATTCCTATTATTTAGGGGGCCCCAAGCCCTAGCTTCACCTCCATACAAGTATATATGTGCCGCCCCTGCGTTGTCGAAAAACCTTCGCCATAAATACCTTTGCGACAAAAGTTTTCGTTCAAATCTCCGACTCTTTTCCAACACTTTTTAACAATTTATTTAATAATTATAATTATGGTATAAATAACTTTCATAATATGTGTGGATTTATATTATGGTTTAGATTTATTTGAAAATTTGTTCATACACTAGTACAAAACCGATATTAGAAGCGGTGCAAAAAGCTTTTTTGAAGCGGTTTTAACGAAAACCGCCTCATAAAACTGATTCAAAAATACAAATCGCCTCAAAAATTAGAAACTGATTCAATAGAAGCGGTTTCTAAAAAACTGTCTCAAAAAATGATTTTTTGAAGCGGTTTATGAAAAACCCCATCAAAAAATAAACTTTAAAATTCACATTAACCTACCTCAAGAACCAAGACCACACAAATACATTTGCATCTCCCGAAACCTCTCTCTCTCCCCCTTCTTGATTCCTGCCGATTGCATATTTGCATCGTGACGGAACATGTAACTTTTAATTTCTCTCTCTATTCGATTGAATATATGTGGTTTCGCTTTCAACGTGCTAGATTTGTGCACGGATTGATTATGTGAAGTAGTGCGTTTTCGTCTAGGGCTTAGAACGTGAAGTAATGTGAGGTTTGAGACACAGAATGGGATCACCACAAAACGGTTCGCAGACTCGGAATGGTTCATTGCTCGCAAGCCTTCAAGGATGTCGCTCTCTGGTGCAAGGGAGAAAGATAAAGTGCTTCCTTTTTTGTGTTGATATATATATCTAAGTAGAAAGAAGATTGTTTTTGTTCGTTTAAAGCTAAAAGTGTTTAAAACCATCTTTTAATCGTTCTAATTTTCATCCGGTGATAGGTTTCGTTATAGTGGCAACGATGATTTGAAGATCTAACCGCAACATCCCGGCAACTCGGGCGATGGCGCACTACAACAAATTGACCCTGTCCCGACGCCACCTGTACCGACGACATTTGTCGTCGGTATAGGTCAAAACCAAAATTTTGGTAGGGAAACCCTATAGCGATGACATGTCGTCGGTATAAGGTTGAGGCAGGTTGGAGGGAAAACTGGCGCCCAATGAATTTTTGGGGAAAACCTATAGCGACGACATGTTGTCGCTATAGGTTAATTTTGATTTTCTTTTTGTTTTTTTTTATTTAATAAATTTTCGTCGGTCAAAATTTTTTTTTTAAATTAAAAAAAATTCTGGAAAACCCTATAGCGACGACATGTTGTCGCTATAGGTTAATTTTGATTTTCCTTTTGTTTTTTTTATTTAATAAATTTTCGTCGGTCAAAAAAAAAAGTTTAAATTAAAAAAATTATGGAAAACCCTATGGCGACGACATGTCGTCGGGATAGGGTTTTTCCAAAATTTTAAATGGGACACCCTATAGCGACGACATGTCGTCGCTATAGGGTTGAGGCAGGTTGGAGGAAAAACTGGCGCCCAATGAATTTTTGGGGAAAACTTATAGCGACGACATGTCGTCGCTATAGGTTAATTTTGATTTTCTTTTTGTTTTTTTTTATCTAATAATTTTTTTTTAAATTAAAAAAAATTCTGGAAAACCCTATAAAACTAATATCATTAGGGTTGGTAGTTCAACGATAGAGACAAAACCTCTAGAAACATCTAAGGTTTGAATGTCACGGATTCAATTTTTACTTGTAACATGGTTAAAATGTTTCGTCGTTGTTAAAAAAATATAAAAGTAATGCTAATTAAATTAACATAATGATGATAAAGTGTAATAATGAATTAATGGGAAAATGTTATGCTCCTTCTCTATTTATTACCACTTTCAATATTAGATAATGCTAAATTAACATAATAATGATGATTAAGTGTAATAATTAATTATAACTCCTGTAACCGTAAGCACATTTTCCCACTTTCTATAATCCATGTATGTATATGCATGTTATCTATATGTATATATATATATGACATCACCCTCTTTCCATTTCTACCACAAAAATGGATCATAATCCTGTAAACCATCAAAATCCTCATAACCTTGATAACTGCTTTCACTACTTCAATCAAGATCTTTTCAGGTACACATTTTGTCACAAAACAAGTTGCATTTGAACCTCAAGTTTAATAACATAATTTAACACCATTTTGGTTTTTGTTTTTGTTTTTGCAGGCATGACGATGCACTTTTCAACCTTCTCAATATGAACCGAGTTTCATCACATTACTTTTCTGATTTAGGGTTTTCATATTTCGATCCCATTGATGAAGATATAAGCTTGTGGGAGTGTTGGGGAGACGGTCATGTGTTTCCATTGCTAAGTTCCAATGATGATCACAATGGTGGTGGTTCCGGTGATCACGGTGGCTGGAGGCCGTCGAGACCGTTGGAATTGGAAGAGATAGAAAAGCATTTTGAGTTGCCGATAGTCATGGCAGCCGAGAAACTTAAGGTGGGATTAACCATGTTGAAGAAAAGATGCAGAGAGCTTAATATAAAGAGATGGCCTCATAGAAAGCTTAAGAGTATTAAATCTCTTATTCAAAATGTGAAGGTATGTAATATTGTACCTATATTACCCTTCCTCATGCCTCGTCGGACACCCATCCCCCCAACCGGCCACCTCTAGGGTTCGGCCGAACCCATGCACACACATGAAGGTTCCCTACGATCACAAACAAGCATTTAAACAGGAAGGTTTTCAAGATTATACCTCTAGATCGGAGAACCCGTGCCAATCGAATTCCCGAATCACCTCGTCTTCTTTGAAACTCAACTTCTCTTCTAAACCCTAGAATTATGAAACATGTGTAGTATTGATTCAAGGATCCCGACACACTAAGGATGATTAGAGATCGACAAAATACATCAAATCGGACTTGAAACGCGATGAACGGCTCTCTCCCTCTCCTCCTTGCTCTTCGACGGCTGAATGTGAAAATGGGGTCTCCATATTTGCGTTGCACCCTAAAGGGTGTTCTTCCCTAGGGCCAGCCCAAGGTCTCCCGGGCTTGGTTTTGTTCACGTTTTTAAATAAAACCCGTCAAAACCCCGTTAATTACCCGTTAACCTTTACAATAATTTACATAATTACAAACCCAGTTATTTTATGAAAAACCGGGATGTTACATCTTGGGTCGTTGAACCCTTATGAGTTAGTGTTGAAGTGTGGGTTATTAACATGTCAATAAACGACAAACCGTTTTATGAAGGATTGCAATGTTCTGAGTTCAATCAAATGGTATTTCTTGTTAATATACACTGTTAGAACTCACTAAGCGTAGATGACTTTGTATGTACGTTAGATTGTTTGCAGATGAGGTATCTTGGCTAGGGAGCGGTGCTAATCGGATTGGTGTGTAGGCATTTGTAAGATAAGATTAAGATTGATATTGAGTTTATAAAGGGTTACAACTATTTTAAATTAAGATTTCCACTGATTGTTTGTAATAAAGCGAGTATTTTTAAAGAGAACACTCAGTGATGAGAACCAACTGTAGGGTACCCAGTTTGGGGCCATACAGGCTGGTCTTGGGTGTTTCACAAACGTCCGAGACATCGTGAAGGCAATCAACAGACTTCTAATGTCTTGCACGGTGGGGTTCCGATTAAAAATCCTTCTTATTCCATGAATCTTGCTCAGGTAACGGTTTCGATTTTTCTCACGAATTACCATTTATAATTCTTCAGTGAATGAGATTTGGAAGTTCTGCAAGGATTATGGGATAGTTGCAGATGTGTATCTATCCGATCGGTTATCAAAGGTCGGTTCTGTGTTTGGTTTTATGAGGTTTCTTCGTGTCAATGACGTGGGTCTTCTGATTGAGGATTTACATAACATCTGGATCGGGAGTCACTGACTTGTCGTCGGGATAGGGTTAATTTTGATTTTCTTTTTGTTTTTTTTTATTTAATAAATTTTCGTCGATCAAAATTTTTTTTTCTAAATTAAAAAAATTTTTGGAAAACCCTATAGCGACGACATGGTTAATTTTGATTTTCTTTTTGTTTTTTTTATTTAATAATTTTTTTTTTAAATTAAAAAAAATTCTGGAAAACCCTATAGCGACGACATGTCATCGCTATAGTTTAATTTTGATTTTATTTTTGTTTTTTTTATTTAATAATTTTTTTTTAAATTAAAAAAAATTCTGGAAAACCCTATGGCGACGACATGTCGTCGGGATATGGTTTTTCTAAAATTTTGAATGGGACACCCTATAGCGACGACATGTCGTCGCTATAGGGTTGAGGAGGTTGGAGGGAAAACTGGCGCCCAATGAATTTTTGGGGAAAACCTATAGCGACGACATGTCGTCGCTATAGGTTAATTTTGATTTTCTTTTTGTTTTTTTCATTTAATAATTTTTTTTAAATTAAAAAAAATTCTGGAAAACCCTATAGCGACGAGATGTCGTCGGGATAGGGTTGTTACCTTTATTGACTGGTCAACATCCTTCGAAACCTATGCCGACGACATGTCGTCGCTATAGGTCACCTGTACCAACGACAAGTGGACCTATGCCGACGACATGTCGTCGCTATAGGGTGCAGCGCGAACAAATATGGAAACTAGACGAAAGAACTTCATTTTCATCAAAAACTCACCAAAACTCCCCCAATTCTGTCTCTCCGGCGATTTCAGCGTTTTTGGGCTATTTGGGAGCAACTTTTACACAAACTCTCGGGATTTAAGGTGAGCTAACATCCGGGTTCATATTTTAGCTAATTTTTTAAGATTTTGAAGTTTTGTTTGTTTATTTTGGTTAGGTTTTGAAGGAATTTCACCATTTCTTGAATTTCTAGCTTTGTGAAGGTAAATACTCGTTTTAATTACTAATTTGTGTTGAAATTTGGTTTAGATCAAAGATTTTTATGATTTTGTATGTATGTGTTATGTATTTATGTTTGTATGTATGAGTATGTATATTTGTATGATGGAATTATTAAATTATGATTAGTTTATGTCATTTGGTTTAGATGTGTGTTTATTTTATATAATTTAGTTTATGTAAATTAGTGTTTGTATGTATGTGTATGTATGTGTGTAATATGTGTTTATGATGATTAGTTTTAATGTTTAGTTTGTATGTATGTGTGTAATTTGTGTTTATGATGATTAGTTTGAATGTTTAGTTGGTATGTATGTGTGTAATTTGTGTTTATGATGAAATTTGGTTTAGATCTAAGATTTTTATAATTTTGTATGTATGTGTATGTATGTATGTTTGTATGTATGAGTATGTATGATGGAATTATTAAATTATGATTAGTTTAGGTCATTTGGTTTAGATGTGTGTTTATTTTATATAATTTAGTTTATGTAAATTAGTGTTTGTATGTATATGTATGTATGTATGTGTGTAATTTGTGTTTATAATGATTAGTTTGAATGTTTAGTTTGTATGTATGTGTATGTATGTGTTCAATTTGTGTTTATGATGATTAGTTTGGATGATTAGTTTGTATGTATGTGTGTAATTTGTGTTTATGATGATTAGTTAATATGAATGTATATATGTGTATGTATGTTTGTAATTATGTAATTGAACATTTATTTATGTTTGTATGTATATGTTTGTAATTATGTAATTGGACTTTTATTTATGTATGTATGTATGTAATTGTGATGTGTAGGTATATAAGATGGTATTTATTGGGAGCAACTTTCACAAAAACTCTCGGGATTTAAGGTGAGGTAACATCCGGGTTTCATATTTTAGCTACTTTTTCAAGATTTTGAAGTTTTGTTTGTTTATTTTGGTTAGGTTTTGGAGGAATTTCACCATTTCTTGATTTCTAACTTTGTGAAGGTAAGTACTCGTTTTAATTACTAATTTGTGATGAAATTTGGTTTAGATCTAAGATTTTTATGATTTTGTATGTATATGTTATGTATGTTTGTATGTATGAGTATGTATATTTGTATGTATGATTGAATTATTAAATTATGATTAGTTTAGGTCATTTGGTTTAGATGTGTGATTATTTTATATAATTTAGTTTGTGTAATTTAGTGTTTGTATGTATGTGTGTAATTTATCTTTATGATGATTAGTTTGAATGTTTAGTTTGTATGTATGTGTGTAATTTATGTTTTTGATGATTAGTTTGGATGATTAGGTTGTATGTATGTGTGTAATTTATGTTTATGATGATTAGTTAATATGAATGTATATATGTGTATGTATGTTTGTATCTATATGTTTGTAATTATGTAATTGGACATTTATTTATGTATGTATGTTTGTGTGTATATATTTGTAATTATGTACTTGGGCTTTTATTTATGTATGTATGTAATTGTGATGTGTAGGTATATAAGAGGGTATTTATTCATATGCTTATGTACGTTTGTATGTATATGTAACTTTATTTAATTTTGTTACAAGTTCGAAACTCGTTGCGGTTGACGAGAGGAAGAACGTCGTACACATAATCAACAAATGCTTGAAATGCAACGACAAATGGATGAAATGTGTCGAATGTGGGATCGCCGAACTAGCAGCGATGATAATTAGCTTGGAGTTGTTGAGCCTTTGCCTTTTTTGTTGGTATTTGTCTTGAATAATTTGCATATTTGTGTGTCGAACAAGTTTATGTTTTGAATGTTTGATTTGTCGAACAAATTTGTGTGTCGAACAATTTTGTGTGTCGAACAATTTGGATGTTTGGTTTATGTTTCGGATATTAGTTTTCATCCGATTTGAATGTTTGAATGGTTTATATTTATGATTTGCAGGTTTTTGTTTTTAGAAATTTAATATTTCTGGATAAAATATTAAAAATTAAAAAATAAAAAATAAAAACAGAAAAGACCTATACCGACGACATGTCGTCGCTATAGGCCTTTTTCAAAAATTATTAAAAAAACAAAAAAACCCTATACCAACGACATGTCGTCGGTATAGAATTTCTTTTTGAATTATTTAATTAGACCCTATAGCGACGACACCTATCCCGACGACAATCTTGGGCTATTGGTACGACTCAATCCCGACGACACCTATCCCGACGACATGTCGTCGGTATAAGCTATCCCGACGACAAGTCGTTGCTATAGGGTCAAAAAAAGTCATCGGTATATGGTGATATTGTTGTAGTGGCGGCTAGGATTCCGGCCAACATTTTTTTAAATGATTTTTTTAAGCGGTTTTGGAAACTGCCTAAAAAAATGAAGCCATTTTTAAAGCGATATCTTTTGAAGCGGTTTAGAATCGCTCCTAAAAACCATAGGAACTATTTTTATGTGTGAAAAGATCTTGAATGCAAATTTAGCTTTACAACTAGAATCAAGTTTTACAAATCATGAGTGAATTGGGTAATTCATATTATTTGTATGATATGTGGCAATATTTAACATGCATGATCATGTACCATGCATCTTGTATGAATTACCTATATATATACACATATGAATGTGTGTATATAACTATCTATACTACTTAATAAACAAGTAAATTGAGGGGACACGTGTCATTTTTCTAGGGCCTTAGAAAATTGGTTTTTTCGCATCTCTCTCTTATTAATAATCAACTTCATTATTTATGCAACTAAATTAATAATTCGTTTTAATTTTTAGATTTTTATCTACATATTTTTTAATTCAAAGTTTTATTTATAACAATTAAATTGTTCAATCATATTCTTATTAATTCTACAAACTGAGAACAATTTTATAACCAGGAAGGATTCAATTAAAAAAGTCTTCAATCATATATTTACATATTCAAATATCCAATATTTGTTATAATTTTGTTGAATCTCACATTTTGATTGATTAAGTAAATTAAGTTTTAGAAAAAAAAGTGTTCTAAAATATAATTAATTTTTTGTCCTAATTCTAATAAAGATAAGACATATTTTATCCAACAACTGTTCTCCGTGATTTAAGATTTAAAATTTGAAATAATAACAAATATGAAAACGTATAAATTTTAATGAATCAATTAAGTGGTTTTATAAAATTTTTATTATTTATTTTTAAAAAGCTTCTGCTCTTTCTTTCCAAATTAACCTTCCTTCGATAACAACCTCCTCAAGATTTCTGTCGGTGATTTAGGAATCGATTCCGTTATAAACTATGTCTCAGACAAATTGTTATCAACACATGAAGCCCTCTATTGAATCGGCGAATCATTATCATCATTACAACATACAATACTCTTCATTTACATTTCGTGAGTCATGACCCTATCATTACTTCAAGTAAATGGAACTCGATTACTTCTTCATTTCTCTTTCACCGTATAAGATAATTAGAGGGTCATTTTTTACACATCATGTGAAAATATGTCAATTTTGGTTATGTTCTATTACTAACAGGTCAAAAAGGTAATACATAAAATTATCCTCCTAATTAGAGGGTCACTTTTGACCTATTATGAGAAAATGCATTAATTTGGGTTATGTTCTTATAGTAACGGGTCAAAAGGGTAAAACGAAAATCCTCCTTCTCTATATATGAAAACTAGAGGGTCATTTTTGACCCATTATGTGAAAATGTGTCAATTTGGGTTATGTTCTATTACTAACAAATCAAAAGGATAAAACTAGAAAATTTATCAAATGAATAAAAAATTTATTTCTCCGGGCGGCATTTGAATCAAAAGTGCTTACTCGAGAGTCATTTGTTACCACGAAGAAAATGGAAAGCTTGAGTGTAATGATGATTATGTAGCAAGATTAACACAACATATGAAACTGTACGGGGCTCTAATTCAGGTTTTCTCTATAACAGTTGATCATTTTTATTACAAATAGAAATTTATTTATACTGACTACTTAAATTAATAAAATCTATTTTTAGACTTAAATTAATAGTATCCGAAATCTGCATGGAATTGAAGAGTGTTTGAAATGACTTGCTAAGTTTTTAAATACACCGCCAACGAATATATATACACCTTAGTTGCACTTGAATTGTTCCTTATATCATGACTTATTTTCGATCTTTCCATATGCTTATATGTGTTTTGTAGATGTGGCAAATTCGATACATCTTCTTATGAACGGGTCGATTTGAGTTATGTTTTATCTTTAGTGGTCAAACGGTTAAAAATTAAATAAAAGTAGTCTAAAATGTGAAGGTAAACCGGTTTAAAGTCGCCATAAGTTTAAAATTCATGCAAAAAATTATTTACAGTCAGTTATATTATGATTAGAATAACATAACTTTTTAGTCATATTTAATACACTTAGCTATACATAATAAATAAGTAACTGGTGTCACTTGTCACAATTCTATGAACACAAGATTATTTTTTTCACTTATTTTTTCTCAATTGTTTAATATTTTCTTTATTAATACTTACTTTATTAATATTTAATTTATTTATTATTTCCTTTCTCAACTATTATTTTACTTTTTTCTCCGCTCATTACTAACTATTTAATATTTCATTTATTCAACCGTGTAATATACGTGTAATATTTTTTCTGCATCTTTATTCCAATAATTAATTTGACACTTTTAGACAAACGAATTCTATTCAAGTTTCAAAGAAGACGGTTTCCACTCTCTGTTTGTTTTGCCATGACAATAAATAAGAGTCACAAACAGTCACTATCAAGGGTTGTTTTGTTCTTGAGACAACCGGTTTTTACACATGGACAACTGTAAGTGACACTTTCTAGAGTTTAAAGTATATAGGAGTTAAAACTTTTAAGTTTTAATCTTAGATAGGGATGGAAAAATTAAAAATTGAACATCCAATGTTGTATACAAATTAATATTTACAGATTTATGAATTATATTCAACATATTTTTTCATTTCACATTGTATTGTTTATTTAGCCTCCGTGTAATACACGGGTTTTAACACTAGTATATAATATATGTGTGTATCAGTGTATGTGTATGTGTATGTGTATGTTGATAGATAGAGAAATTCATCAAATTTCATAGAAGATTGGTTGACCATCATTTTAATACAATTAATTAACTAAATAAAATGTATCTTAATTCTTAAAACACCTAATTAAGATTGATTACTCTTTAGTTTCAACTATATAAACTACATCTTAAAACAACCTTAACTAATACGAAAGCTTCAGAGACAAATCAACAGAAGAAACACTTCCTTCTTCACTGCCACTTACGGCTGTCACACATGATCCCTCACCACCACGTAACCCTATCATCCCTCCAACTGATGCACCACTACCACTACCACTACCACTACCACACCATGCCTTTGATCCCATACTCATCAACTCCGTGTAGTTGCTGTATCCCTCCGCATCTCCAACACCTTTCCCCTGAAAAAACTCATACTCCGTCACCAAACTACCACCGTTCCGATCATTCACCTGTGTTTGATCAACTCATTAGGATCTCTTGTTTATGATATCAACGGATGTAATTTTAGGTAGCAGATTAATACGCAGATCGGAGGAATGGAGATTTGAGTTTAGTTGAGGGAATGACCAAATCAGGGAGAGGGAGGCGGGCTAGTTCTTTCTAGGGTTTATTTTTTTAAATCATAAAGTAAATAAGTAAATATATATATTTTTTAAAATATTGAAAAGTATAAACAGATTTTTTTAAACTATAAAGTAAATAAGTAAATATATATATTTTTTAAAATATTGAAAAGTATAAACAGGTTCATTTGTCATCCTCTAACAGGTTATGACCTGTTAAGACACGATTTTAATCGTGTCCACCTTTTTAATACATGAAATCTGTTAAGCTCAAACCAAAAGCTATTTAACTCCGTGTCGTGTTAACAAGTCCGTATAAAAAAAATTGCTTCAGATTTTTACCTGGATATTGATGGATCCAAGTTTCAGTTCCAATATATTTTTATTAATTAATTACCTGTCCTGAACCACGGCGAGTTTTACCGGCATCTATGATCTCCACGACAGCGTTGTTCCCGCAGATATTACGAAACTGATTCATCGAGCAGGCGTTACTTCCGCCGTTGATCCGCTTTTTCTGGTGACAAGTTTACAAAAAAACTGTTTCAGAATTTACAACTCAACAAACACATATAATGAAATGATGATCAACATATCGGAAAATTACATATTGATTTACCTTGTGACAAACACCACAGCCATCGGAACCGCATCTGATATAGTTTGGGATTGAATTCTCAAATCGGAATCCAGCATTATTCGATCCGATCGCAGACGGATCCATGACATGATCGGCAGAAAACAGCATCGCCGGAGTAGGACGGAACTGAACGGCGACGTTTGGTACGACGGTGGTGCAGGAAGTCGGAAAAGGTACCTGAGGATGAAGTGAGGGTATTTGAGTCATTTTCTTCCACACGTCTTGTAACCGAATCCGTTCGAGCTGCTCGACGCCCATTCCTCTCTGCGGCTGTCTGTTTTTCTTGTGAGTCAACTCCGCCTTTGACCTCCTTCTCCCGCCTACTCCTCCTCCTCCATTGACGGTACTGTTTTCACCTAGGTTCATATCCATCACCATTGAAGTTGTGGTATCTCAGTGAGAAGAAGAAGATTAGTTTGTAGAGAGAGAGAATTAGGGTTTCTAGAGAGAGAGAGAATGTGTGTTTGGGTTCTGGTGTCTACAGTAAAAATATATATAGGAATTACAGTTTGTTATTGCCAGGTGATACTTACTACTTCCAGGAGCATCATACTGTTGTCTTTACAAGGACGGACATTTCAATAGTGTGTAAATAGTGGATTATGTTTTATGGGTTGTTTTTTTAGTAAACGAATTTTTTTTAGGGTGAAGGGGCGTCCAACTACCAAACTGCTCGATAGAATTTTGCAACCTTAAAACTACTTAAATTATTTATTTACTCAGATTTTATTAGAAACACCTTACTCAGACTACTCATCCACTAAAAAAACATTTAAATAGAAAAAGTGTGTATGGTAAGTGGTGGGGTCCACTAGAGAGAGAGTGAGGATTCATCCGAGTAAAAAGACTCGGACATCGAATGGGCTACTCGGTTTAATGGGGGCGGTGTACCCATTTTACCAGGCCTTATCTCTCATACTCGGCAACCACCCGAGTAGGGTGCCCTCTCACCCTTAGTTACGTGGGACTTGAATCCAATACTTTTAAAGTCTTGGTGTTACATGAAAGTTTGTCTCTGTCACTTTGTCACCAACCCTAGTGGTGTTTTATGGGTTGTTAATAAAAAAGACATTTAACTTTTTTATTAAGAAGTTAATGTTTCTTTTTTAATGACGATGGCCATTCAAAAGTATTTATTTAATGAAGGTCTGAACCCTGGTCTTTTAGGACACCTTTTAGACGCTTTATCACTAGACCATGTTGTGATTATTAAAAAGTTAATGTTAAAAATGTTCATAAATGTTGTTGAAACCGATCGAACTGTTTAACCTTAACTAAATAGTCAGTCAGTTTGATATTTGTACAACACAATTCACATTTAGGTTTTTATGTTTTAATATTTCGGTCGACGGTGTGGAACAAGAAACTGTTTGTGTAAACTGCCGGGTGTGTACTTTTTTTCGTTTTTGGTATATACAATTATGTATAAATATTATATTCATTAACCATATTTTTTAAGTTTTAATACAAATTAACGATTTTAAAAAGAAAAAAAAATCAGTTCAAAATGTCAAATTGGTCGTCTGCTACTTTAGTTTGTCGTTTTCTGAATCGTAGTTAACAATTTAACATACAGTTTTTGTTAAACGGTCGAACTGAATCTAAACACGTGTAGTTTAGATTATTAAGAAAACCAATTTCATTATGCAAGTGTTTAGTCTTTTAATATATTTAATATCTTTCACTTATTACAACTGTTATTTTAACACGTTTAATGTTTATACGGACATGACTGTAAAAAAATAAATATGATAGTATAATAAAGTGTAAGAAGCTAAAATGTATAACTAAAGGTTGAATTGATTAACATGTTAAGTAATGTTTTAACCGTTGGCCATTTGGTGCAATGGTAGCCCCAAGACTTCTCATAGTGGAGGTTTTGGGTTCGAATCCGGGCCACAACAAAAAAAGGGGTATGTGGCCAGGTCATGGGGTTTACTCTGTTAGGAGGTTTCTCCTGTGGTGGGCTGTCTTGGATATTTTAGATGTTGCCCCAGAGAAACCCAATTATCCTGCAATATCTAGATGTTATCGTTAAAAAAAAATAATGTTATAAATTTTAAAAGTAGCAGAAGTTACGATCACTAAAAATAAAGGATAAACTGTTAGAATATTGAAAAGTAATTAGTTAATTAAATATTAAGTGTTGTTGATAGATTAGTATAAATGATTAGAGTAGTGTAGGTCACATTAAAATAAAATATTATGTTAAAAGAAAAGGTTAAATATTAAGGTATTAAATTGAAAAATGACGTACAAATCAGTTGTAGTTTTATCAAGTTATTTAGTCTGAGACGACAACAGGAGGCGCGTGAAACAACAACCTAATGAACATGAGAATTTTGGGAAAGGAGGTGGTCCCCATGCTAGAAGGAGTGAGATGCGTATTTTAGTGGGTAGGGTTAGCATTGGCTAAAATAAGTATGAAATGATTAGGTTAAGGAGGGGTGGCGCTTTTTAATGTGGATTATGATAATGACTAGGAGTATTTGCATGCCTATGTGCTCCACAAGTAATTGCAACTTTTACATACACACATTTTTGAGGTATACATGTGTGAGTCTCATACCTCTTACTTGAGAGGAGGTGCTCATAGACAATCATACCTTTGCTTCACTCACATTCGTGAGACCACTCGTGACGTTGCCCATTCACGCTGTGAGGATGTCACATAAACTCACGCGGTTGTTTCACAGGCCGGGGGTATACCACACCCCTTACAATAAAGATAAATAACCCTAATAAACTAATATAATTTTTTAACAACAATGTTTTACTTCTAAATACCACCTAAAAATGCAATGACAAGATTTGAACATACATCATTTTTATGGATGCAATAACTAATGTTACTAAACATAAGGTCATGGGCTAATAAATTAATTGAATATGTAGTACTTTTTAAAATTTAAAAAAAAACTAGTTATTTTTTTTTTCTGGTATTTTGCACCTTTATACTAACGTCGGAGAATAATTACACGTATGATCATGTGATACGTGAATCGATTTGTAGTGATCTACTTTCGCTCGTGTCTTCAACTTCATTCCAAATAATTATGGTTAAAATAATATCGCTTGTAAATCAACGCTCACCTATCATCAACAAACATAGCTTACAAATTCAATAACGATATGAATTGACGTGGTATTTTGTTTTTTTCATACGTGTAAGGTGGAAATCGCAACAAAATACTTAAGTTTATTATTTAAGACATTAAGTTTAGATAACGAATATTACTAATTCATAACTCATTTAAAACACATACATAAAGAGATGATTTAAAACATATACATAAGTGATATGTGTGTTCTTATGTACATCGAACAAGAGAAAGGGATCTAAGAACTTGTTGTTTGTTACTTTCTCGTTAAATTGAAGCCATAATTAGTCTTTTTAGGGGCGATCTCTAACCAATAATCATAAACTAATTAATCATTTATTCTTGCATCTTTTTTTAGAACGACAATTTTTTTTATTCATGTGAGACTTGAACCCAAGACATCCAAATCAAGGTGCTACAAGAGGCTTTGCCTCTGCCACTGGACCATCAACCCCAGTGACAGGGCCGTCTTCGAGAATTCCCGAAAAATCGTGGGCCCAGGGCGAGTAGAAAAAATGGCCCTTATAATATAAACTCAATAACTCATATATAAAAAGTCTATAATACGACGATAATTGTAATAACAATAAACAAAACAAAAGTATTGTAGCAAAATGATCTACTTTACTTAAGCGAATCGTGAGGCACTTCTAGCGTTTTTGGAACCAAAGCTCTCGATCAAGTCTTTATAAACCATACCATGTAATATATCGTTTTCAATAGCTATCATCGTCAATCCGTTAAGTCTTTCTTGTGACATTGTGGATCGTAAGCAGGACTTCAACACAACTTCAATTTTGAAAAGCTTCTTTCTGCCGATGCCACCGTTATTGGAATAGTCAACAATACTCTATATGCAATTAATGCATTAGGAAAAATAACGACCTGTTTCAGATTTTCTAAAGCATCAAAAGGGCTGATAAGTTCACTAGGTAAACATGTCTCAAACAACTTTAACTCCATATAAAGTTCATCACCATCAATATGTGATCCTTCTCCATACTTCAATGCATCTTGAAGAAGATAACAACACAACTTAAGATCTTTTTCTTAAAGTTCCCTCAACTTTTTAGGAAACAAAAAAACAAATAGTTTTTCATATTGTTGGTATTGTTCGAATCTTGTTTCAAGAGAAACAATAGCTTGATCAACAATAACTAAAAAGTAATTGACTTTAAAATCTCTTCAGATGAAAGTAAAACTTCTTATTCACTTGAAGTCTCATTAAATTGTTTTTTCCTACGAATCGGACGCCTTTGAGGAAATACTAGATCAACACCCATTTGAATGACAATTTCCTTAGCTTCATTAATCAACTTAGACAACCCCACTTCTCTAAATTCTTTGAAGAGTTTAATCAACTTGTTCACTTCTTCAATAGCAACATCGAGAAGCATATCTTTTGATTGCAACTGTTTGCTCACAACATTCACCGTTAATAATTCATACCAAATGGCGACTGATACCAAAAATTCAAAATCACCAGATTCATTCCTTGCTAGTGATTTAGCTTCGCCTTGAATTTTAGCATTATTATCAGAGTTGAATCATCAATGTTTTTGAGTTTGAAACCTAAAAGAATTAGAAGAGGGTTAAAAGATTTTTATAGGTTTAAATGGGTAATTGGATCTAAAAGAAATCAAATGTTAATGGGTTTGGGGTTTAACAAACAAGTTTGGTTTTAAAATTTAATTATAGATTTTTATCTAAATATATATATATATATATATATATATATAATATTTTTTTAAAAATTTCGGGTTTGCCTTTGCCCTTTCCTCATAGACACCCTGCCCAGTGGTTCTTGCATCTTCTAGTTATGGTTTATACAGGCCCACTTTGCCCTTGCCCTAAAGACGCCCTTGCCAGTGGTTCTTGCATCTTCCGGTTATAGTTTATACTTAAAGTTGGGTTTTGGTTAAAAAGATGTACGCAACACCTCTAAGCATGTGAAAATGGCGTAGTGTATAAAAGTAGTCGAATTATGTTTACATGGTGAGTTATTTTTACAGATTTGGAATGAATTGTACTTGCATGTGTAGTATGTCAAAAGTATGAAGTTAGGCCAAAATTGACCTTAATTCGGGTAAGTAATTTTGTTTTAAGGGCAGTGGGTATGGTCACGGGAGGGAGGGGTCCGAATCGGTACCCACGGGAACACCGCCCCCCACCTTTGGTACCGAAAAATAATTCCCAATTTCGGATGAGTGTTTTAATTGAGTACTGATCAAGTGCATGTGTGTGTGTATATATGGTTTGGGATAAATTAGGATAGAATGGAAGCAATACCACCCTTTTGGGATGGATTGAGAGATGGATGAAAAAGCTGACATGGCGTTGATGTGTACGGCTTTGGGATGGGTGGGATAAGTGCGAAGCACACCCACCACCCTAAGGATCTTACCATGTTTGGAAACTTTAGTTTGAGTATATAATATTTATAATATGGGCTTTTAGTAAAAAAAAAACCTTCCAAAAAGCAAGTAAAAGTTAATAATTGGGTGTTTCACTATCATATCTTTTGAAGATCAAACATCTCTCAAATGATTTGAACAAATTCCAAAAGTGGCAACAATCTTACACGAACAAGACCCAATTATTTATTTCTGTTTTGAGAAATTATTGAAACTGAATAAGCTATTACTTCATCTTTCTAGTTATTGTTAGTTGCTAAAAGGTAAAATAGAAGTTTGCTTTATAATTTAGCTATTTCTCCTAGATAAAGTGTGAAATATATATAGAAAATTTGTTCTGATTCTTTTTATAATAATATTTTTTTTTAATAAATATAATAGTATATATAAGTTGGATCAAATAAAAGTTAATTATTTTTAGAAAACTTAAGAAAAAATACGTACGAACTCAAATTTCAAATTTGACTTTTCTTTTTAAAATAATTTCCACTGAGTTCTTTAATTTCCAAAATCTTAATATATTAATTCCTTATAACAATAAAAACAAAATCTTATTTTATTTAAGTTGAGTATACTATTGTTTTATTTAAAAAGACAGTTTTTTAAGAAAACTGTATTTTTTTTAATTTAATAACGATGCGTTCAAACCTGTTACAACATTGTTGTAAATTCATTACAATGGTGCATCTAATTCTTCAGTTTTTTACTAACTTTTTATAATAAGTTATGATGCACTCGTTAATTATAATGGTGTGTCTAACACATTATAATGATGCATCCAACCATCACTACAAGGATATCAGTCTAAGCCGACAACGCCTATCCAGACGACAAATGTCGTCGATATAAGTCACCCTATACCGACGACATGTCGTCGGGATAACAAACACTAAATTTGGAATGGGAGACCCTATACCGACAACATGTCGTCGGTATAGGGTTGGGTCAGATTGAGGGAAAATTGGCACCCATTTTTTATTGGTGAAAACCTATACCCACGACATGTCGTCGGTATAGGTTAATTTTGATTTATTTATAAAATTTTCGTGGTAATTTTTTTTAAATTATAAAAATCTAAAAAGGCATATGCCGACAACATGTCGTCGGTATAGGCTTTTTTATTTGATGACTGGTCAAAATCCTAAATAAGCCTATGCCGACGACATGTCGTCGGTATAGGTCAGCTACGCCGACGACAATTAGGCCTATACTGACGACATGTCGTCGGTATAGGTCTCAGCGCGAACTTAAGCAGAAAAAGGCAGCAGGCCCTTTCCACCGAAAACCCCCCCAAAACTCACCCCAAAGTTCCATTCCGGCGATTTTTTGATTTTGTGAGATTTTTGGAGCATTTTTCACAAAAACTCTCGGGTTTTAAGGTGAGGTAACTTCCGGGTTTCATATTTTAGCTAATTATTCAACATTTTGAAGTTTTGTTTGTATAATTTGGTTAGGTTTTTTAAGATTGTCAACATTTCTTGGACTTGTAGCCTTTTGAAGGTAATTACTCGTTTTAATTACTAATTTGTGATGAAATTTGGTTTAGATCTATGATTTTTATGATTTTATATGTTTGTATGTATGTGTATGTATATGTATATATGTTTGTTTGTAAGATGAAATTAGTAATTTGTGATGAAATTAGTAATTTGTGATTAGTTTATGTAATTTGGTTTAGGTGTATGATTTGTATGTGTTTGTATGTATGTGTGTAATTTGTGTTTATGATGATTAGTTTGTATGATTAGTTAATTTGGCGAGGCATGAGGGACTTAACGGGGCGCGAAGACAGGCGGGTTGAGGTTTGATGAGGTGGGCCAATCAGAGATGGTAGTGGGAGTGCCAAGAGAGTGGGGACGTTGCCCCACTACACATAGTATAAAAATATCCGGGAAAATTTGACCCGCGCGTTGTGACGGGGCTGTACGGTAATATTAACTGCATAATTAAAGGCCACGCGATGCGGCGGGTTTACGAAGCTCTTTACCGGCATTGCGACGACGACAATAGCGTGACTAAGTACATAAAGAAACGTATGAAGTTGCCACGACTTGGTCTTCCGCGCGATGCGGCGGGTTTGCGAACCTCATTATGTGCGTTGCGGCGGTGACAATAACGTGACTAATTACATAAAAAAACGTATGAAGTTACTGCTACACTGTTATGGAGATCGAAAAATAGATAGATTGCGGCGCGAATAAGAGTTAACATTGAAAAAAAATAATTTTTATAAACGAATATAAAAAAGTAAGAAAAAAACGAAATTTAAGAGGTAGAGATGACATTAACATACTTAAATACATAAATAAAAAAATGTAAAAAGAAAAAGAAGGAAAACCCAAAAAAAATATTTGTTGGGCACAGGGTTTGAAACTGTGTCTCAACACCCACTTAAAGACCTAAGAATATGTGTTTTAACCACCAAACCAACCAAAGATTGCTGTTAAGTAAATAATGAAAATCAAATAGAAAAGAGAAAAAGGAATGGTTGTTGGTGGCTACTCATTGGTTACCGACCTTACCTTTTAAGGTTGTTAGAATTCTTAAAGTGTTTATTGCTCGTTAAGCAATAAGAACATCTCTTCGGTTTTTTAACCGACACAACCTATCACCGTTGTTTACCCGAAAACCTAAAATTAATATGTTAATTAAGTTATATTTCTTTTGCAAACAAGAGGCGATACACCAAATTCACTAGAATTTGAGTTTATTTTCACAAACACTTATATTCGTATAAAAATATGATATTGACTTAAAAAGATGATAACTTATGTATCAACAGTATTATTCAAGACACAAAATTAGTATAAAATGTGATATTGACTTAAAAAGATGATAACACTAAGACCATATTGTGTATCAAGACTATTATTCAAGACACAAAATTAGTATAAAATAATGTATAACCCATCTTTAGTAATAACATTAATTATGATGTAATCTTTTTCGATGTAAAACTATCTATTACCTTACTAGGTTAAAATCTCGTGTATTACACGAGTTAAATAAATATAATATTATATATTAAGTAATAAAAATTTTATTTTTTAAAAACTCGTGTTTTAGACGGGTTGAATAAACCCGTAGAATACAATATAATTTTTTAACACATACACTTGTCAAAATATGTCAGGAGATTTAGTAATATAAATATTAGTATTTTCTTTTATTATTAAAAGATAGAAGTATATTTAATAAGAGAGAGAGGCGAGAAAAAAATGATAAGAATGAATACGGGGGCGACACGTGACATGAAAAACCTTTATTTATTATATAGTATAGATTTTACATCAAATTTTGTATAACACTATTTATCACATTATAATTTTACAATTCAGGCACCAACCCCTGATTCACTCATGCAGCAGCATCAACATTTTATTAGTGCGATTTGGGTATGGGTTTTCTTATTAAAGTGTCAGATACTACTAATTTGGGCACCTAATTTTGGGTTTGTGATCCTGAATCTATTTCAGAATTGTAGAGGGTGGTGGTTGACGGTTTGACTATGGTCAATGATTTCATCCACCACATGTGAAGGAGAGTGGTGACTGATAGAGATGGTGATAGTTTTGAGTGAAAAATGAGGCTGGGAGAATTTTTAGGGGTCGAAGGTAAGGTGGGGTGGGGTGGGGTGGGGTGGGTGAGATGAGGAAGATGAGGGTAAGGTTGGTTGGGGTCAAGTAGGCCCACAAAATGGTTTTGTTTTTAATTTTGATTTTTAAAAGAGTAGGACCCTTGGTTTTTGTCTTTGTAATATTAAAAAGGGTATAATGGTTATTTTAAAAAACTTAATACCATAAACTAACGTCCATCAACTCCAGGGACCAACCATGTCACGTTTTAACAAGCTGTTAGACCACAAGTGTAATTTTTTAAAATTAGGGACCAAACTTGAATTACGTGTAAACCAGAGGGACCATCCGTGTAATTAACTCTATTAATAATGCTTATTTAAAGTTAGTATGCAATATTTTTGGTAATATTATGTAACATCCCAAGTTTTAGAGCGCGAAAAAATTTACGAGAATTAAAACTTAAATAAAAAAAAGGGAAGCGAGCTTGGCCGGGGTGTATGGGCTGAAAGGGGGAAGGGTTTGGGCCCTTATAAGCCTCAAGACCAGCCTCAAAGCCTCATTAACTCCACCATTTTTGGATTTCTAGAGAGAGAAAGTGAGAGAGAGCCTAGAGAGAGAAAGTCCCGGTTTTCGGATTAGATCTTCAAGGATCGTTAGAAAGAGTCTCTTGAGTGTTTAGCAATGAAAAGGAAGTGATTTCAGGTAACCATTGGTTCCAGAACTAAGTTTTTATGTTATGTTGGGTTTTGAAGAAAAATTGAGTAAAGGTTGAGTTTTTACGTTTAAAAATGGAAATAAAGTATACATCTAGACTCTCGGTAAGATAACACAAGTTTTGAACGTAAAAAGTTCGGATCTTGACGAAGTCGGATCTGCATGCAAAAGTTAGGGTTTTGTGGGGAAGAAGACTGTCCACACGCAGACCCTGCGTACTTGTTAAGTACGCAAGAACAAGGCCCTACGTACTTGTTAAGTACGCCGTATCAAGGCCCTGCGTACTTGTTAAGTACGCAAGATCAAGGCCCTACGTACTTATTAAGTACGCAAGATCAAGGCCCTGCGTACTTGTTAACTACGCAAGAACAAGGCCCTGCGCACTTTCCTAGTGCGCAGGCATCAGGTCTATGGGTATATATAGCTGGATAGTGAGTCAGTATGTTCACCAGGATAGAAAGAGGCGAACTTAGCCTTAAGTTCGCCTATCCAGAAATGGTGAAACCGTTTAGCGTCGAGTCAAGTCTGATACATGTCAAATTGTTATGATTGTTCAGATTGTGTGAGATCCAGTAGACCATTGCAACTAAGATACCAGATGAGTTCTAATCCCCCTTTTGCCTGCTTTAAGGGTGGTGTGCATACTTAGTGTAAAGTGTTTATTACATATTTTATATTAATAAACAAAGTGAAAAGCTATGTTTAGTGTAAAGTTTAAAAGAGGCAAATGTACGTTTTGAGCAAAGTATACCTATATTATTGGCAAACGTTTACTTTATTTCCATATACATAAACAAAGGCATAATATATATGTTAGTATTTTCAAGTAAAACAAGATATATATTTTGGCAAGTGTTTACTATATTTTCATATACATAAACAAAGTCATGATATATGCGTTAAGATATATTTCAGTAAAAGCAAAGATATTTATGGAAAACGTTTACTATATTTTCATATACATAAACAAAGGCATAATACATGTTAAGTTATGAACAAGGCAGATAAAGTTTTATGAACAGAAAGTGAATAGATTTCCTACGGGAATGTGTACCAGCTATAAAGGTCCTTGGGACAAATGTTACTTATACAAAATGTCAGATATGGGTTCTACCCATTAGTAAGAACCTTTGGGTTCGCTAATGGTTGTACAACTGGGATGAGTGACGGCGGCTGCTCGGGAGGTCCACACAACCTCCCCGTAGTGTTAAGCGGTATTGTCGGTTCATGGTCGTTGATCATGGGGGCATTGACCAGGGTATTGTCGATTCATGGTTGTTGATCATGAGGGCATTGACCAGGTATTCGTCGGTTCATGGTCATTGACCATAGGGGCGGTACAGTAGTGACAAGGGAATTGACGGATAAGCGTAGTGTCGGTTCATGGTGTAAGCCATGGGGGCATTGACCATGTACTTCTCGGATCATGGATGTAAGCCATGAGGGCAGTACAGTAAAGAGGAATTGACGGTATATTATATGTTTTAAACTGTTTTGAAAAGTAAAGTATGTAAAGTTTAGCCTATTGGCAGTATGCATATGTTTAGTAAATCTTTTGTATAATTGATTTAAAGTAAACGTTAGAACTCATTCAACATTGCTGATTTTTAGTATGCACATCAGTTAAGTGTAGGTGGCAATGGATGCTTGGCTTGGCGAGAAGAGTTACCCGAAGACCAGAGTCTGGCATCCTGTTTATGATTATGTTTTAGTTGATTCAGACAAGTTTCAGTTTGTATTTTGAAAAGTTATGTTTAGACGTATCATGTATTTCCGCTGCGTATGTTAAAGTGTTAAATTGTTTCCGCTGTGTTATTGAAAGTCTTATGCTTAAGTTCTCTGTGTTGATGAGTAAAACCAACAAGTGAGGCCTCCCGGATTTGGTGCCTTACAAGTTGGTATCAGAGACATAGTTTGAGAGATTTGGACATCCCCGATGTCCAGACTTAAACTGAGAATGGGACCAAGTAGCGGATGCCAGTAACGGGTAACTCAAGCCAAAGCACCATATGTGTATAGTAAGTAAAGTTTCTTTCCTTGTTTTAGAGTGTCAAGATAAGAATAGAGGCTTTACTGGAATCATGAAAGCGAATAAATAGAAAACAAGAAGTGATGTAATGGTTAATTGTAGATGGCCAGTGTATATTAACATCTTACCTTACTTATTGTATTCTACATATTCCCTAGCATGATGAAATTAAATCCCTTTGTTCTCTATCTTTCAGTTAGAAGTGGCTAGACGTGGAGGAACTAGAGGAGGTGGAGGAGGAAGACGTGGTGGACGTATAGGCCGCTGCGGTGGAGCTAGAACCAACCAAGAGATTGTGGGGAGTGTTCACACTACCCATACTGATACGGTAGTCAGTCAGCACAATGTTGAGCATGCGTCAGGAGATGATCATACATTCGAGTTCGAGCCGGCCGTGCAAGCAGCTCTTGGCCGTGAATTTACCCGACTGCTGAAGGAAACCTTACTGGACATACTAGACAAAGCCTTGAGGAAGGCCAAGGAGAACCCCACAACTGAAGAGCCTGTGGTGCTTCCAACAATGGGAGGACCAAATCTGGTAGAGAATGTTGCACCGCCTGTTCGCGGCTGCGACTACAAGGCGTTTCGGGGTTGTGATCCACCCGTGCTTACTGGGTAAAAGGATGTAGCAGATACCTTGGATTGGATTAACGGCATGGAGTCGACCATTCGTCTTAGTGAATGTCGACCGGAACAAGCAGTCATGTTCGCTGCGAAGTCATTGAAGGGAGAAGCAGCACACTGTTGGGAAACTCTGAAACAGGCTAAGGGTGACTAAGCGGTCGGATTGATGAGGTGGAGTGACCTGAAAGCGTTGGTAACTGAAAAGTTTTATCCTAAGAACGAGGTCCACAAGGTGGAAAGGGAATTCATGTCTCAGCAATCCGGACTCATGACTCACCGGCAATATACTTCAAAGTACAATGAGTTGGCACGTCTGGTGCCCCATCTAGTGACGACTGAGGAAAGGAGAATTCACTACTATGTCCAAGGATTGCCACCAAAGATCCGTACCTTTGTCAAGACCAACACACCCAGTACCTTTGAGTCGTTGGTTGTTCTGAGCGGGTACGATGACATCGCCTCTAAAGTCAATGTTGAAGCACCCAAGAAACAGGCAGCTAAGCGAACTGCTGAGGAACTCCAGGGTCCTAACAATAGGAGGGAAAGGGTAGAAGCTAAGGGTCTATGCGGCAAATGTGGAAGGAGACATGGGGGTGAAAGTAAGGCGGGTCATGTGGGATGCTTCAGGTGTGGCAAGTTTGGACACCAATCACGGGACTGCCCGGAAAAGCCAAGATGCCACAATTGTGGGGAACAGGGACACATGAGCCGAGATTGCAGGAAACCTAAGGAAGCGGAAGCGGGGGGATCTGGAAAGGGAAATGGTGTAGAGAAGGAACCCTACACGAACAGAGCCAAGGCGAGGGTCTACCAGATGACTCAGTAAGGTACGTTGCAAGCTCTTATTTGTTATATAGCAAGTTTATGTTATTATTTTATTACTAAATTAGTTAGCCCCATTAGTCTAGATGCCTTAGAATTTGAGGTCGCCCCAGGTTAAGCTCCCAGTGGTAGTTAATCACAATGGCCTTCATGACCAAGCTGCCTTGCATAGCAACGGTTTATGCCACCCATTCTGTGATTTCCTATCAGTATAGCTTATAGCAGGTTTCGAGGACGAAACATGTTGTAAGAAGGGTAGACTTGTAACATCCCGAGTTTTAGAGCGTGAAAGAATTCACGAGAATTAAAACTTTAATAAGAAAAAAGGAAGCGGGCTTGGGCCGGGGTGTATGGGCCGAAAAGGGCAAGGGTTTGGGCCCTTATAAGCCTCAAGACCAGCCCCAAAGCCTCATTAACTCCACCATTTTCGGATTTCTAGAGAGAGAAAGTGAGAGAGAGCCTAGAGAGAGAAAGTCCCGGTTTTTGGATTAGATCTTCAAGGATCGTTAGAAAGAGTCTCTTGAGTGTTTAGCAACGAAAAAGGAAGTGATTTCAGGTAACCATTCGTTCCAGATCTGAGTAGTTATGTTATGTTGGTTTTTGAAGAAAAATCGAGTAAAGGTTGGGTTTTTACGTTTAAAAATGGAAACAAAGTATAGATCTAGACTCTCGGTTAGAAAACACAAGTTTTGAACGTAAAAAGTTTGGATCTTGACGAGGTCGGATCTGCATGCAAAAGTTAGGGTTTTGTGGGGAAGAAGACTGTCCACACGCAAACCCTACGTACTTGTTAAGAACGCAAAATCAAGGCCCTGCATACTTGTTAAGTACGCAAGAACAAGGCCTTGTGCACTTGCTAAGTGCGCAGGCACCAGGTCTATGGGTATATATAGCTGGATAGTGAAGTCAGTATGTTCACCAGGATAGAAAGAGGCGAACTTAGCCTTAAGTTCGCCTAGCCAGAAATGGTGAACCGTTTAGCGTCGAGTCAAGTCTGATACGTGTCAAATTGTTATGATTGTTCAGATTGTGTGTGATCCAGTAGACCATTGCAGCTAAGATACCAGGTGAGTTCTAATCCCCTTTTTGCCTGCTTTAGTGGTGGTGTGCATACTTAGTGTAAAGTGTTTATTACATATTTTATATTAATAAACAAAGTGAAAAGCTATATTTAGTGTAAAGTTTAAAAGAGACAAATGTACGTTTTGAGCAAAGTATACCTATATTATTGGCAAACGTTTACTATATTTCCATATGCATAAACAAAGGCATAATATATGTGTTAGTATTTTCAAGTAAAGCAAGATATATATTTTGGCAAGCGTTTACTATATTTTCATATACATAAACAAAGGCATGATATATGTGTTAAGATATATTTCAGTAAAAGCAAAGGTATTTATGGCAAACGTTTACTATATTTTCATATAGATAAACAAAGACATAATACATGTTAAGTTATGAACAAGGCAGATAAAGTTTTATGAACAGAAAGTGAATAGATTTCCTACGGGAATGTGTACCTGCTATAAAGGTCATTGGAACAAATGTTACTTATACAAGATGTCAGATATGGGTTCTACCCATTAGTAAGAACCTTTGGGTTCGCTAACGGTTGTACAACTGCGATGAGTGACGGCGGCTGCTCGGGAGGTCCACACAACCTCCCCGTAGTGTTAAGCGGTATTGTCGGTTCATGGTCGTTGATCATGGGGGCATTGACCAGGGTATTTTCGGTTCATGGTCATTGATCATGGGGGCATTGACCAGATACTCGTCGGTTCATGGTCGTTGACCATGGGGGCGGTACAGTAGTGACAAGGGAATTGACGGATAAGCGGTAGTGTCGGTTCATGGTGTAAGCCATGGGGGCATTGACCAAGTACTTGTCGGTTCATGGATGTAAGCCATGAGGGCAGTATAGTAAAGAGGAATTGACGGTTTATTATATGTTTTAAACTGTTTTGAAAAGTAAAGTATGTAAAGTAAACTAAAGATTTACAGTAAACGTTAGAACTCACTCAGCGTTGCTGAATTTTAGTATGTACATCAGTTAAGTGTAGGTGGCAGTGGATGGATGTGGATGCTTGGCTTGGCGAGAAGAGTTAACCGAAGACCAGAGTCTAGCATTCCGTTTATGATTATGTTTTAGTTGATTCAGACAAATTTCAGTTTGTATTTTGACAAGTTATGTTTAGACGTGTCATGTATTTCCGCTGCGTATTTTAAAATGTTAAATCGTTTCCGCTGTGTTATTGAAAGTCTTATGTTTAAGTTCTATGTGTTGATTAGTAAAACCAACAAGTGAGGCCTCCCGGGTTTGGGGCCTTACATATTATGCAACAGTCACATATAAATTTCTTTTGGATGATTATAATGCGTCTATTTTTATACTCATACATTCTAAACATTCTAAAGTCGTCCGTAATGGGATGATGAAAGTTGGCGTGATCCTACCTGGCGGCGTGAAGGGGCGTTCATGAAAGGGGGCGTGGGGCAATCTGCGTGAAGGGGATTCACGGAGAAGGGGTAAAACAAACAAAACCAACACCCAATCACGTTACTCCAACTCATAATTTATTTTTCTTTTTTCTTTAATTAAATATTTAGTTTAGGATTATATTTGGTTTTTTCTCAAATAACTCATGCTTGGTAATTATTTTAAAAACATGAAATACACGGGCTTGTTTATTTTATTTTTCTAAACATCCAGGTATAAATTTTGATGATAATAGAGTTGTTTTAAAAAAAACTATTTTTCGTCACGTAAGTGGTTTTTTAACGTATTTGGATCGAAATTTCAGATGATAAGTAATTGTTTTAAAAATCAAATATCAATTGTTTATAAAGATTAACAAAATGAAATAAAAAAAATTCACTCATTAATGTTGGGCATGAAAATATTATGTAGCTTAGTAAATATGTCAAGTGATTGCCCATTTGCTGATATGGTAGTGATGTGGCTGAGTGTGATTAACTTTTTAGTGAAAATGTGAAACCACTACGGATGACCTAATAGATGTTACCCCATGTGACATGCTCTTCATGCTTCTCACCTGAGCCAATGTGGCACCGTGGCCACATTTGGAACACCCGCCGCAGTGAAGTGGACCACGCGTGAGACCATTCATGGGTGAGTCCCCCTCTTTTTGACCGTTATTTGATTTAGAAAATAAAAAATGGTGGAGTAAAGAATGGTGAGGAGTGAAAACCACGCCACATGATCTTAGGCTAAAAAAAGTATGGTTTGATCTATGTCAGTAATTAAACCTAATGTTCAGTGATCCATTCCTAAATCATTCGATAGACAGTTCATTAATAAACAAACATGAACAAAAGCTTTTCTTCATTTGGACACATGTCTCATTCGTTTCATGAACACTCATTTATATTCTTTCACTTACATTTGTTTACGCTCATTTAGATTCATTCGCTTATGTTCATTTCTGTTACATGTTAAATTAAATTATTTTGTTAGTTATTAGTAATAGTAATTTGACCATTATTTACATATTCGTTCATTTATGTTTACTTTTCAAACTTGTATTTGATTTAATTTTAGAATCATCTAGTAGTATTTAGACTTTAATTTGCATATTATATATCGCCTACTTTTAAATGTTGTATAGTACTGAATCATGTGATGATGATATCTGAACTTAATTTGGATATTAAATACGGTTTACTTTTAATTACTGTTTGTTTGCGCTGATTTATGCTCATTATTAGCGAACGGACATAAACAACAAAATACTACCATTTTCTTAACGAACGAGCACGTCGTTTAAGTGTGCTTATACATCATGTATATATAAAAGGATTCATGTTCAACTGTTTTTATGTATATATGTATGTATGTGAATGATAGAAGTATATATATGTATGAAAGCACAGGGTGTTGGGGACAGATCTGGACCGTCCAGATATGTATATCTGTATTATATCAGCTTCTAGGTGTTAGTGACTGCAGTTGGATGATGAGAAGGTACAAACAGTAAGGGCTTTTTCCATGCTTAATATTTGACATAAAGACAGACGCTTGGTGTTGGTATCAGAAGTTGGTTGTGTTTGTCCAGCAACTATATTAGTATAAACAAAAGTGCAGGTGCTTTTGCATTGACAATGCTGAAGGTGTTAGTCTTCCGACATTGTTTGAAAAAAATTGTCGGTGTTTGAAATTTTTTTTACCCGCAACAATTTTATAAAATAAAATATAATCTTTTTTTAAAAAAATTAATGATTTTATATAAATACAATTAGATCATACCTCAACAATTTTGTAAAAAAAAAAAAATACCGTCGGATCCACCGGTATTTATAAGCATAACGACGATTTGGACATGTGGCGGGCATCATTTTACTAGTTGTATCGGACATGCCGGTTTAGTATACTACACCGCCCATGTCTAAAACTTAACTCACGAATAATTTTACTAGTTGTATCGGACATGCCGGTTTAGTATTTGTATATTAATTAATTAAATTATACATTTTATTATACTATAAATACTTATACAATAAATATGTTTGTTCTGGTTGACGAGTCTAATAAAGTTTATTTATGAATTCATTTTATCTATACTATATAATAAATAAATGTTTTTCCAGGCCACGTGTCGCCTCCATATTCATTCTAATCATTTTTTTCCCGTTTCTCTCTCTTATTAAATACACCTCTATTTTTTAATAATAATTATATTTTAAAAAAAATACTAATTATACTAATATAACACATTTATTTTAAATTATCTCTTATTATAAGAAACTTTGAAATCTAATTATGTAACTTTTATTTAAATGAAAGTCAAATTACATTAAATGGTAATTAACGTTTTTTCGAAACCCAATTATATATTAATTTTTACATATTTTAAATTTTGTTTTCTATCCTTAGTATATGTAATACATTTTTACAGCTGTAAATTTATACATAAAGATTTAAGAATTTTATATATTGATATTTTTCACCCCATGTGTAGACACGGGGTTCTAAACTAGTTTACGAATAATTTGATGTATGAATTCATGCTTGACCCAGCTTTAGCTCATGAGCGATTGGGTAAATGTAAATATACAAATTCCACTTGAACTTTATCAAGAACAAGCCAAGTTCGAGTAAAAAAGTGAAATTGATGTGCTATTTGCACATGTACAAAAACATTATTTATAAGTAGGTAAAATATTGGGTGCTTTTGTTGTGGGGGGTGGTAACGAAAATATATTGGTATTTAGAAAAATGACAAATCTCATTCTGGAATTCAAACATATCTTGGTGTCTGTCTGTCTGGTGACGATCATGTATGGCTTATGGGTCAAGTGGGCCTTCTAATCTTTAGTTTTGGGCCGGCTGTTGGTTTGGGCTTGAAAATAAAGTCTACAATTATGGCCCATGTTTTAAGTTTATAGTGTGGAATATATTTCCTTCCGCACCAAGAAAGTAAAAACTGAATTCAATATAAACAATACGAAAAGAGAATAAAATGAGAGGCAAGAGAGGACAACTTTTGTTAGAGTTAACTTGCCAGTTTCCAACCGCTTAACTTGGACTTGAATAGCTACGTAATGATAATCAGTTCTTTGATAACTACATATTCGTCCCGATAGGTAGACTTAAGAAAATTGACAACTCTTGCTACCTCGGTTTGGTCCACACCAACAACAAATAACCCGTTTTTTAAAAATTTACTTTTAGCCCTGAAACAATGAAAAAACACCTTAGAATATGAGATAAGTTTATATAGAGTCGGGCCATTCCCCGAGAAACATCATGTCATCCATGAACATGGTGTGAGAGATTAGCGGGCCATTATTTAGTAGCCCGATGCCTTTGTATTCACTATCCTTGGCCGATTTCATCATCACATTTAGCCCCTCCATAGAAATTATAAAGAGAAACAGAGAAATCATATCGCTTTGTCGAACCCCACTTTGGAGTTAAAACTCGCGAGTAGGAGACCCACTAACTAGTATTGAGGCCTTCCCTGATTTCAACCCGCCCATGACCCATTTTCTCTAATTTTGGCTGAAATTCATTTGCTCCAATGCGTGCCTGATAAATTCCCAACTTAAAGGAATCAAACGCTTTATCCAAATCAACTTTGAAGAGCATGCACTTTTTTATCCTCCTTTTTCGCCCAAGAGTGCACTTCATTGATAATAATGTGGCCATCGAAGATATTCCTTTGGCTCACAAACGTCGTTTGTTCACACCCAATAACTTTGTTGATGACCTTTTTTAATCTATTTGCAAGTACTTAGAAAGTACCTTGCACATACACCGGATTAAACTAATGGTACGGAATTCTTTGATTGAAGACGGATCTCGAACTTTGGGTATGAGTGAAACAAAAGAAGAGTTACAACCTCGACTTAGATTACCGTGCACATCGAACTCCTTTGCTAATTAGAAGGAAAATTAGGAAAGGTAACAAAATCTTGTTCTGGAAGGACGTATGGTTTGGCAATCTAGCACTAAAAGAAATTTTCCCAAAACTGTATGAGATTGAGGTATCAAAATGTTGCTTAGTTTCTAACAAGTTGTAGTGGGATGAGAGCTCAATGGAAAGATTAAAAGGAGTTTGGAGGACACAAAGGCTCAACGAACATGAGACATACGAGTTGGATGATTTATCTTGTATGATGGAAGACATTATCTTGCAACCTGCAAAGGATGATTGGAGATAGTACGAGGACCATGATGGAGAGTTCACGGTCAAATCCCTAAGATTGATCGTGCAATCTTCAGCGGGTCAAACTGATTCTGTAAAAAATTTCAAGTGGGTCAAATGGGTTCAACCAAAAGTTTGTTGCTTTGTTCGGAGGCTTCTTTAGAACCGTATTCCGCTAGTCCCAAATTTATAGCCATTCACGGTTTTATTTTACCAACCTTACAGTGTAATGTTTGCACTCTGGATGTAGAATCATCAGAACATGTCTTTGTTTTGTGTCCATTTGCCAAGAGTATTTGGAGATGCTGACACGATTTATTGTGTGGTTTTTATAATTATTTATCTTATTATTAAATGATCAAATGTTTTATTTATTTATTTATTAACCTATGGCTAGTAATTAGTTGATTAACCTAATTACTCTTAATGAGTTTCCCATTAGGTGTACATATAAATAGAGATAATTACAGGGAATTGACTAATGAATCATTCAATACTCTCACCACTAGAATCGTCCCTCTCACTCTCACTCTCATAAAACCGTGAGCTTGCTTCTCACGCTAAGCCATCCTAACCGTACACCCTTAACGGGAACCCGATCCAGATCAGAGATCATGAAGTCTTCTCTCTCTACGATTAGCTTATCAGGTATTATTTATTATTATTATTATTTGTTTTCCATTATCATGTTTCAAGAACTGATCAACATGTGGTATCAGAGCGTATGTTGCTTAATCAGTTCTTGTTTCGTTCCGTAAACTGGAATTAAAATCTGAGAACAAAGTTCTGTTAAAACCTGATGAAAAATCGTTTTTATTTTAAGTTCACGGTTTTCTGTTTTTATTAGAATATTACGTTTTTTATCTCATAAATTTCGAGATCTATTAAGTTTTCGAAATCTGTTAAAATAATGTTCAAGATTTCGATTCCAAGTTTTTTTATCTGATATTATTGAAAAACAGTTTATCTGATTTTCATAAACTGTTCTTCGTGTTCATCATTATTTTTGATGAAATCCCCTTAATTTGGGATACATTAAGATTTTGATTGTGTTTTTCCTAAAAAAATCTTGTAATTTTATCTCCAAGATTTCGAATTAAAATATTATTTATTATTTTAAATAAAGAAACTTGGATATACTTAACAATTTAAAAGATTTTTGAAATTTGAAAATACAATCAAAATCCCTTTATTTTCGCACTGCCTAATCATGATCAATCTTTACGGTTTTGTTTCACGGTTTTTGTTCTTCACGGTCTATGTTTCACGGGTAAGGTTTACGGATTATAAGTTTACAGTTCATAGTTCACGGGTCTCTATGTTCGTGGGTGTTCAAGTTCACAGTTTGAGTTTACGGTTTAAGTTCACGAGTTGTTTTACAGTTCACGGTTTATGATAATGAACCGTGAACCTTCCATGAGCCGTGAACCTTTTGTTGAGCCGTGAACCCTTAATGAACCGTGAACCCTCACTTTAGCCGTGAACCCTTAATGAACCGTGAACCCTCACCTAAGTCGTAAACTATAACACCTACCCAAATCCTGATCTCAATTTATGCCCGGAACTTATAAGAAATAAAGGGAGTTAATGAAAACCCAAAAAGGTCAGAAAATAAATTAGAAAATTCTGGAAGTTAGGAGATATCGGACCGACATGAGATTGATATCGGTTCGATATGGGAAGAGGTTAAACGTCGGACCGACATGGTCTAGAAAACGGTCCGCAATGCATAACTCTAGAAACCCTCTGCACCAGACATGTGTCGAGACACGTGTAGGGCATGCGTCAGCATGTCGGACACGTGGACGGACGTCGGACCGACATGGCTTGCCTACTCGGTCCGACATGGACGGGTGGCACTACGTAATTGCATGGCTGCCACGTGGCGCGCATGCGGGACAATGGAGGCATATCGGACCGATACCCCCTGGATAACGGTCCGACTTGAGGCCGTTAGCAGCCTATAAATAGAGGAGCATTGACATTTCTTTTTTTCCACACCTTCACTCTCGAACCTCCTCTACTCCTGAGCCTTTCTCGAGCCCTCCAGCAGTCCCGACTCCCGAGCTGCTCCTCCCGGTTCGACCGACGTTCGCTTATTAACCGAACTCTAGCGTTTAAGAGTCGAAGAACCCGAGGAACTCACAGAAGTGAAAGTTAAGGTGCTAGAGCCCTAAGAGTCAACTCTAAGAGCTACTTAGCACTAAGATTATTATCATTCGATCTCCGACTTCAAACTAAAGGTGAATACTCGTCTTTGTCAAAAATACTCGTTCTCATGGCGAGAGTGAGCTTTTACAAAAACGATTTGTAAAGACGTGCATGGGTTGTAAGCTATCATCATACAAATAAGACGTGCTGGTGTTGTCGGTACCTTCACGTAAATGATCAAACAATTTATGTTTACGAAAAGGGCAAAACACGATAATTAAATATTTACTCATACTAATCCCAAAATCAGGGGTTCTACCCTAGGGGAATGTTGATACCCAAGAAGTGTACGTAAAGTTTGATCAAATATTTATACTTGCTCCGGATCCAGTTAGGCCGGGCGGGGTTGGCTTGTCACACCCCAACCGACGGCGGAAACGTCGGGGCGGGATATGTTGACTGTTCATGAGCTCGAGGTTGACTAAATTATGATATATATTAAATTCATTTCAATTCAAACAAAACAAACACAAACCAATTACATAAACAAGTACACATTGTTCACTGTTTAAAATTTACTAAGTCCAAACCTAAGTGTAGCATGTCTTGATCAACTCACATGTTAGCACCTGAAACATGAATAAAATAAGGTCAACTAAAAAGTTGGTGAGCATACACAAGTTTGTACATAGATAGTATATATAAATGTGAATAAACAAATCCTTACATAACATGATAAAATAAGGCATTTATGGGGAGCAACTATTGTGTAACCAAAGTACAATCAAACCTTTGTAACTAGCATGCAAATTATGTTGTCGGTAATCATCACCCCAATCTGGGTGGGTTTGTCAGACTCAATAGATCTATCATTGTTAACCGTCGGCTTGAATAGTTAATGATTGCACATGAATTGCACACAAACAGTTAACACACCTAGTACTCAAACATAAAGCTCAAATTTGCACACATAAATGTAAAGTGGATTTGTATTTGTGTAGTTTGTGTAAATGTAAATCATTGAATGTATAGTGTTCATGTTTCACCCCAAAAAGTGTAAAAGTGTGAAAAGGGGCTATGTGATACTCACATGTATTAGTGGTGTAGATGACACGAGCAAATATGTAGCACAAGTGATTCTCAAATCACCAGTTTACCTAGGGTGAAATTGTATGAACTTGAATTAATAACATGCAAAAGGTCTAAACAAGATCTAGGGTTTAGCGGGATTGAGTGTAGGGGCTTGTACGAGGTGTTTGAGTTATTCTATCGGAGAGTGTATGTTAGTGTTTGTATAAAAGTAAGACGTAAGTATAAGAATTAAACAAAGTAGTAATTGATGTAGGGTTGTACTAAAATAATTAAATAAATAAATTCTTTTTATTTATTTATTATTAAAATAGTATGTTGAAAGTATGGAAGATGTAAATGTATATATATCTAGAAAAAGTTGTATTTGTTTAAATAGGGTTTAAAGCATATGTTATAATAGAAATAAATGATTTACAAATTTGTTTTATGATAAAGTGTTTTATAAAAATCTTGTCATAATTAATTTTTTTTTATAAAATTAGATATTTAAGGTACTTTGCTTTGCAACATAACCATTGATTTATAAATTGAATGGTTATAATGAGGTTCTAACAATTTAATTTGTAAAAATATTCGTTTTAGGTTTAAAGTTGTTAATTATTGTACAAATCTGTTCTAAATGATATTGGGTTTGAAAAATATAATTTTTATGGATTAAAACTGTCTTTAAAAACGATTCTAAAAAAAAAGGAACACCACCCGGCTCGAACCCGGGTGGGTTCTGTGAAGGAATCAATGGCTACCACCAGGACAGGGGACTATTCTGTGTAAAGAACCGATTTGAAAATACATTTAACACATGTTTGAAAATGGCCCGGGTCTGGTTTTTTTTTTACACACGCGCAAAAAGGGACCATGGCTTGTGGGTTTCGAACCCACGCCATCTGGTCCGATGGTGCAATGACTTAGCCAGTCGGACCAGATGGTTTCGCTGGTTAGTTATGAGATCCTTTAAACTAAATACGTAAATGAATCAAATCGAATATCCCCAATAGAAACGTATGAACAGGTTTAAGGAATTTACAGAAATTGAACCAGATTTGGGTTGGTTTCAGTAAATTGATAAGGGTTTTTTGATGCAGGGACATAAATGACACAAATGATGTAACCCATACCTGAAATGGTTGCGTAGTGAAGGCTGTCGGCTAGAGGGCAGGGACGACTGTTCTTGTTGTTCCATCGGTAAGTAGAGATGAAATGCGAGTCAATTGAAGGTTTAGACAGTTTGTAATGGTGATTGCGCAAGTGTGGGGTTATATTAAATTCGTTCAATCTCATCCCAATTACGCGTTTTGCTTAGGATTCGGAGGTAACAGTTTTCGGGTATATTTGTGCGTTAATTCGACGAGTGAGCAATGAATTGAGTCGTGTTTTAGGGTTGGGTATATGTGGGATCAATCAGATCATGATTTACGGAAGTGGACGCGTTGAATTTCTTGATTAGGAAAGGTTTTGGGCTCGGTTTGACTCTAAAGAGTCAAACTGATTTGAATTCGTAGATTTCCGCTCAAGGGTTGAATTGGAATGGTAACTGGGCCAGGTTATGGTCGATTATTGATTGTGTATAGACAGGGAGTCCAACACAGGAGAGAATCGATCGAGGATAGCCTAGAATTGTCAAGATTTAGGTTGCTTTGACTCTTAAAGTCAAAATTAGTCAAAATAGAATGAATAAGGTCAAAATTGAGATTAATGGGTTCAAATTCAAAATGAGGGTTCAACTTGAGAGCCTAAGAGTTCAAGGGTTCAAAAACAAGTTCATTAAAATTGTAAATATTTATATATATCAATATCTATAAAATGATTTTTGTTTAAAAACTATAAAACTTTATAAAAACTACTTGTATTAAAAAAATATTTTATGATGATTTCTTTAAAAGTGTTGGATGTATATATATATATATATATATATATATATATATATATATATATATATATATATATATATATATATATTTTAAAGCTAAACAAGTATTATCATGTGGTTTACTAAATTTCAAAGGTATAAATGTATTTGCCTACATACTTTTATAGAAAGCATACATACATATACATATATATATATACACATACGAAATTTTATGAATATACATTCATGTGTTATACATATAAAATAGAAAATTATATGTAATTGCAACGTTTAAACTTTGAATTGAAATAATAGGTAATGCGACTAAAATGAGTGGGACAAGTACGGTATCCAAATGGAGTGTCATTATTGTAAAGATAAATAAACAAGTAGTACCAGAAAATCATGGATGTTACATGGCTTGTATGTCGGATGATGCGTAAAACGCAATTGTGCTAGTTTGGCCGCGTGGGCCCGGGTGCTTGTCCAATGAATACAATTGGATGAAATCCAAGGAAGTGATATATGATCACTAGAATCCTCCAATGATGAAATGTTTAACTGTTTAATTAAACTGTTTTGCCATGCTTATGAAAATGATTTGAGGTCATAAAGTATTCATCAGCATATAGCTGACGTTCATTTTCAAATGTTTTTAGGAAAAGAATGAAATGACCTCATAGTACCGGGACAGGCTACGACCTAAGTCCCGATGACAGTTTTGTTGCATAATCCGGGTCAGGCCACACACCTGGATCCGGTGCAACCCAAAAATGTGTTATACAGGTTCGTGCAAGGCACAGGAAAGAACTTGAGAAAAGACGAGGTTAAGGTGCCCAAAGGATGTCGACTTGCTAAGCAGAATACCTTCTTGTAGATTATACTGACTTTGGTTAGGGTTTTGATTTCAAAAATCAAATGTACAAACGATCGGGTTTTATACCCATGTATTTAAATAAAGAAATCTTTTGTCTACACGACAAGATTCTAGCATTTACAAAACCAACCCTTGAGGTTGAGAATCGTTAAAAAGATCCTGTTTAAAAACCACTATTCCGCTGCACAAAACCAATCTCTGAAATCAAAGCAGGTACCCAAGGTGCCAACGGATGTCGCAGCCCGGTAACGTCCCGGGGGTGCCCGGGGCGGGGTGTGACATTGGTTGGTATCAGAGCCTGAGGTTTTAGCGAATTAGATACTTGGGATTAGTATCTAAGCTCTAACCAGATTAAGCAATGACTTGCCTACTAAGCAAATGTAAGTAGACACTTTCCTTTAAGTTGACAGTGTCGAAACATGCAAGTAGTATTATGTTAGGAGGACAAGGATACCATAGCTACTATAACTGTAATGTTACTGTTAGACAAGAATCAATGGAAAATACATACGCACCCATGGAAGAAGGAAACTTCTCATGGTATCATGCTCTGCCAAAGACTCCAATGAAGGAGGAATACGAATCAGATCACCTAAGCCAAATGGGTGGCTCTGACTTTAGTAACTGGAGATGTACACCACCACATTACCCAGTACCTCCTCCACCAAACTACTCTCCACCTCAAACACCTCCACCGCCCATGTATCCCCTTCCACTAATCAATATGAGGCAGGGTCTAGCAAGAAGGACACTAAACCTCGAATAAGGGTGAAAGAACCTGTTGAGAAGCTTTCCATCACAGGAGCTAGTTTAGAGGAAATCTATAAAAATCTGGAGAACTACGAAAGTTCCAAATCCGAATGATTCCTTCCTCTACCTCCAGTGGAAGCCTATTCACCATAATCATCCAGTTATGAACCGTTTGCTGATTAACTCAACTATCCTATCATATCGGGTCCATAAATGAGTAATAATTCGAATACCGACGGAATTATGCTAACATAAGTTCTATAAGAGCCTACTATGGAAGTTCTGGATCGTACATTGATGCATTGCAAAATACATTCTTTTATCGTGTACAGTTTGTATAATTTCGTTAGTGTTAGTTTGGTTTTCGTCAGAATTTGCGTACTTCTAATCTAATTGCGTTTTGCAGGTCTTGAATCGTAGAAATAGCTGAAAAGTGAGGAAAACAAGCTGAAACATGAAAAAGTCGAGTCCTGGAACGTATTGGAGTGCTCGGGAGCTGAAGCGCGTTGAAAGTGCTGGAAAAGTGGCTTCTGGCGGGCCGCGACAATAAATGTAATGTCTCTCGCGGGAGGCGAGAGACTGTTAAATGTGCTGACGTAAAGAAGACGGTCGCGGGTCGCGACTAACATGGATGATTTTATCGCGCCCCGCGAGTATGTGTTGAGCCCAGACTTGCAGCTGCTGGGTTTGGATTTGTTAAGTGAAACATATAAATACTTAAGTGTGTTTAACCTAAACCCTAGTTACGAATGAACAGAGCCCTGGGCGATTTTGGAGCATTGATTGAGGCGTTTCTGAGTTCTTGGAGCTACTGGTTGAAGGATTGAAGTCGGGAGAATCATTCGGGTCACGTTTGTGTCATTCAGGTGTCTTTACTTTCGTCTCTTTCTTTAAACTATGTTTTGTGTTCTTGATAATACTTCATTCTTGATGTTTTCAATGACTTTGATTGGCTAAATTTATCGTACTACCTAGACTAGATGAATGATTGTCTAAAGTTCTGATTTTTATTATGGATTTATGGATTTTATGGATTATTTATGAATTGTAGACGATTTGTTCTATTAATTAGATGTGTTTGCATATTTGATATTGTTTATTGCTTCGTGAGATTCTTGGTGACGGTCTTTATCACATAATAGAGTCTTGCTAGGTTTTAGATTTTGGTGAGTGTCTATATCACGTAATAAATCTTCAACCTTTAGGGTTAAATTGGCCATTAAACCTTAGAAGTAATATTTGGTAATCTTATAAAATCAAGTGTTCTACTAATCATCAATAGCTGAAAGGTGCGAGATTATTGCTAGGTCTAAGTCATTAAACTGAAAGGTAGGAGCTTTGTTAGGAGTGAACCTTTTGGCTATCGTCTAGCAAGTCTAATCGAGAAAACAACTCTATCCTTGGTTTAGGTCTCGAAAGGGAGTAAGCCTCTAAGGGTACTTTCATAAATCCGTTAGGTGTCTTGAAAGAGAGTCTAATAACCGGTAATCTAAACAACCTTTAGGGTATCATAGCGTGCTTTTGAGAAGGGTTAGGAGTCCTTTAGATATCCTGAGAGGTGAGAACTTTATGATCCCGGTTCCATAGTAAACAATTTCCAGATAAAATCATTACTAAAAGCAATCAGGATTCCAGTCTAGGTAGTGTTTCCACCATCTGAGTAAAAGTCCAAGTTAATTCGTATTTGTTAATTTAGTAAATTAATTTAGTTTAAATTTAATTGCATTTTTAGGATTTTTAGAAACCCCCCCCCCCAAACAATTAAACAATTAGTTCAGTCAGTGTCAGTCATAGTCTAGATAGAGTCATTAACGTAATTCGATAGAGTCTCGTGGGTTCAATATCCGGACTTACATTAGCTATACTAGAGTCGATCGGTACACTTGCCGGTTAGTAGTTTAGTGTGTCTTAGTGAGTCTAGAGTATTACTTAGAGTCTAGAATTAGGTTAATTTAGTTAATTTTATTAAACTACTTTTTAACACATCAAGTTTTTGGCGCCGTTGCCGGGGACTCTCTCTGGCAATTGCGTTAATTTCTTTGTTTGGACTTAATTGACATCATACGTGCTATTTACTTTGTTTGAGTCGTAGGAGTCTAAATAATTAAGTGTCTTTTTATTTTTATTATTTATTTTTATTTAGTCAGTATCTTTTAGAGTCGTCTTACTTGTTTGTTTTCGGTTTTGTAGTGGATGCCCCGTACGCGTTCACAAGGACCTCCGCCGAAGCCGCCTACGGACAAGTCTTCCTTCTCGTCTTTTTCTCTACAGGTTAGTACTCCTTCATCTTCATCTTTCGCCTTTTCTGTCTCTACATCCCAATCAATACCACCAAGCTTTGACTTCACACCGAGGTCTTCACCCAATAACTCCCCACCTACTTCCCGTCCTCCGAGTCCGCCACACTATTTCCAAATGGCCAACAACCAAACTGTCCACCAACGCTCCACCGCGGGTTATACCGCTAACTCACCCATCATCCTTCCCGAAATCACCAATGACAAGTCTTGGCAAATCCCGTCCTACATCATGACCGCCATTAACAACTCTTGTCAGTTTCACGGTCGTGATGACGAGGATGCGCCCGCCCGCATCAACCGTCTCACCCGCCTCTGCAACACCTTCGGCATCGAAGGTGTTAACCTTGATGCCCGCTATCTCCAAGTCTTCCCGTTTTCACTTGCTGGCCGCGCAGCCACTTGGCTTGATTCGCAGCCGGCAGGTACTTTTACCACATGGGCTGGACTTAGGGATGCCTTCCTAGCTAAGTATTTTCCACCTGCTAAGGCATCTCGCCTTCGTGACCAGATCCATTCGTTCCGGATGGAGTCAGACGAACCCTATCACTTAGCTTAGGAGAGGTTTCAAACCCTACTCTCACGTTGTTCCCAACACGGGTTGTCTGATTGGGCACTTGTAGAGAAATTCTACAATGGTCTCACCCCCGAGTGTAAGGCCCGATTCGACACCTCTGCAGGAGGCCATCTCATGGGCAAGAAATCGGTGGCCGACTGTAATGATCTCTTTGAGAGTTTTGCTCATGCTGATATCGATCATAGTGCTACCAGCAGGACTTCCATTCATGTTACTAGTACTTCCTCAGCCGCTCGAGGAGTAAACCAAGTTGGCTCGGATTCAAAGGTAGCATCTCAACTTGATTATATCACCAAAGAGTTATTAGAAATTAAGAAAAAGGTCGATAGGTGTGAGGTTTGTAGGGGAGGTCACGATACCGTAGAATGTCCAACACTTACCCTAGAACAGGTCGAGTACATCGCAGGTCAAAACCGAGGTCCCACTAACCCATTTAATAATAACTCTAACTGGCGTAGTAATAATAATTTCCGCTCTTCCGGTAATCCCCCTGGTTTCCCATCAGGCCAGTATCAAAGCAGGGGGCCAGGTTTCTATTTAAGTGGGAGTTCAAATCAGCAGGGTCAGTTTGGTAGTTCAGGGTCAGGATCAAATACAGGAGGTCAGTTCAATAGTGGGGGGTCAAATAATCAGGGTTCAAAAAATCAAGATTTGGGTAGTGGTTTAGACGAGATTAAAGCTATGTTATCCCAAATTCTAGTTAAGGACCAGTCCACCCAACGAACCTTAGAAGAACATGCTACATACCTCAAGAATAACCATTCTAATTTCTTGGACCTTCAAAGTCAGGTCGGGGACATTGCACGCCAGCTGCAAGAACGACCTCCCGGTCAATTTTCGGGCAACACAAAGCCGAACCCTTCCGGCCAATTGAAGGCAATCTCGACCCGTAGTGGTAGGACCTTAGGAGAGGTAGTGATACCCGAGAGTGTAGAGGTAGAGGATGAGGAACCCGTAGATGAGGAGATAGAGATGGAGGCTGATGTGTTGCAAAACACACATGCATTTCCCTTGTAGTTCGTGTCGTTTTTGTATAGGTTTAGAGTCGTTTTGAGTCGTTTATGTTTAGTATTGAGTTATGTATTGTTTTGTAGGTAATCGTGTCACTTTGGAGCTCAAACGATCAAGAACTATGAAGAAACGAGCACACGAGACCCCGGGATGAAAACGGAAAAAGTCGGGAAAGAGCCCAACCTTAGAAGAGGCATATCTTGAGCTAGAAAATTAGTTACGGGGCCCATAATATATCGATTTGGGGTGGCTCGACGAGAGGAGTTCAAATCTCCAGGATGTCCTCGCGGTACGCGAGGCGTGATGGTCAAATCCCTCGCGGTACGCGAGGGACCAGTTTTCCTGCGCGACTATTTTGTCTCTGGAGGTACGCGAGAGACTTGCCAGAAACCTCCCGCGGTACGCGAGAGACCCCAGGAACGCGAATTTTGACCTAATTTCAAGGCTAAATAGATTAGGACTCTCCCATTCTTATATAAGTCGATTCCAGCCGTCAAGTTAGAGCCTTTTGGCGATTTTGAGGAAGAAGAAGGCTAGTGGAGCAAGGAGTTGGAGTTTTGGAACCCGAATTGGTTATTCGTGATCGTTCGGTTTATGATTCTTCTTCTTTTATCTTTACTTTGTTTAATTGAACCTATGACTATGTTTATGACTTCTGTTTTGGTTGTTTTGAACATGTTTGTTGGCTAGATTTTGCATACTGCCTAGGTTTAAGATGATTGCTTGTTAAAGATTTGATTTTTATCGGTTTTTGAATTCAATTGATGGGTTTATGATTTAGTAAAGATCTTTGGTTGATTATGTATGATGTTAGTGCATGTTTACTGCTGATTGTGTGGTTGTTTATGATTTCCTGCGTTGATTGTGGTTGTCTGCCAGTTTGATCTTCGTTTCGTGGTCATAGATCTTAGGGTTTGTGATTGTGAGTGGTGTCTAGACGTAGTAGCCTTAGGAATTCATAAGTGATTACTGATTAGAAGTGAATGTGTGTCCTAGTTCAATACCCGAGAGGTGAGAATTAGTCGTTTAGTCTTCGTCATTAGGAATCCGAGTGTTAACAGTCTGAGAGGACGTTAGTGTTAGGTGTCTAGTGATTGTAGCTATCCGAATCATAGTAGTTAGCTTGAGATTACCCCGTGCATTCCTTGAGTGTATGGTAGACGGTGAGACTGAGAAGTAATCCGTTTATTAGGGTACTTGTCATAGTTGGAAATACCTGAGAAGTGATCCAATTATCTGGTGAGTTTAATACGCTTTAGGTAGCTGAGTTGGTGACACCCCGAGACCGAGAGTGATCAGGAATCCATTAGGTTATCTAGAGTTGTTTCATTAGAAACCCAGATCCATCATAGTTTTCAGAATCGATAGAAATTATACTTTGCAAGTAAGATTCTTAACCTAGGTAGTGCCTTCCCTATTCTTGAATTCGTTTAAAGAGTTCTGCTTGATAGTTGAGTGTCGTTAGTTAGAAAGTTTACATTAAGTTACAACACAAAATCCCCCAATATATTTCAGTTTAGTTAGTTGAGTCAGAGTCTAGGTAGGGTTATTGCTAGTGTCTCGTGGGTTCGACATCCGGACTTCATTAGGCTTTACTACATTGATCGGTACACTTGCCGGTTGTGTGGTCTAGTATTAGATTGAGTCTAGATTTATAAATTTAAAACTAGAGAGTCTAGGTTAGGTTTTTATATTAGTTTTTATAGACCGTCCGAGCGACATCAAGTTTTTGGCGCCGTTGCCGGGGACACTTAGGCGATAGCGTATCTAACTTTGATTGAACTTATCTGATTATTTGGTCTTTTGTGTTTTGAGTCTTTTCTATTTTGTTGAGTCTAGTTTGTGTGTCCTTTAGTGAGTCTTTGTTTTTAGTGTGTCTAGCTTGTATCTTGAGTCTGCTTAATTAAATTTTTTTTATTTAATTTTTATTAATTTTTTCATTATGTGTGAAATCTGTGGAGGACCCCATTTTACTTGTCGTTGCCCATATTCATCGGGGGAATCTGCAAACTACTATGAGTATGCTTATCCGCAGGTACAGCCACAGGCGGAATACAGGACTCGAGAGGAGTTGAACGCCTGGTGTAGAGAGGCAAATGAGCAATATGAGAGAGATATCCAAGCAGTGATGGCTCGTATTGGATCACACCGGCCGACAAACATAGATCGTGTGGTATACGATCAAGAGGGGAATGAAATTGGGATCGAAACTGCATCGGGGGAGTTAATACTGGGGACTACAATGGACGACGTGCAAAGCACAGTGACAGAAGGTGAAGCACAAGTCCCACCTCCAGGTAATTATTCTGACCTTGATTGCAATACTGATTTTTGTTTGTCGTCTTCTACACAAGAGCAAATAGTTCATTGTGATACTTTACACTTGTCTTGTGAGAATGAGTTGATGCAGGTAATAAGGGATGAAGACACAATCAAGGAAGAGCAAAGGAAGGTGCAAGAAATCATGAACACTCAATGGCACCTGATAACTAGAGCCGAACAATTACACTTTCTAGAAGAAAATGGGAGGCTCATGGATGAGCTAGAAAGTATCAAGCTACAAAAGGAAGAGGCACCTCCGGAACCGAGGACAAAAATGGGCGTAGTAGTCCCACCCTCGGACCTGCAGGGTCTTAAACAAATTCGGCCGGGTGTGTATGATTTCTCTAGGGATGATAGTGATGATGATAGTTTTTGGAGTGAAGATGAAGAGTTGATTGAAGAAGAAGAAGTAGAGATCCCTAAAACCCCAACTGAAGGCGATTGTCTAGAAGAAGGATTGGCAGGTTTATTCGAAGAAGAGGATGTTAGGGAATCTCAGCCTGTTGATCCATTGGTTGGGAGTGAGGACGATGTTATGCAAGAATTGCAAACAGAGCCGAGGACGAAAATGGACTTCTTCGTCCCACCCTCGGTTCTACAGGGTCTTAAGCAAACTCGGCCAGGCGTTTATGAATTCTCTTGGAGTGACTGTGATGAGGATGAGTCATTAGATGAAGATGAACGAGAAGATGTGGATTTATCTGACTCTATGGAATGGATGTTTAGTGAAGAGGGTCTGCTAGAGTTGGAAGAGAAAGAGAAGGAGATAGAAGGAGAACAGGTCCCATCCTGGGAGGATGAGTTTGGTGATGAGTTGTTGGACCTGCCGACTCCTAGTGAAGAAGGATTTGACCCACTTGGCGATCTAAGGCTCCTTGAAGATTTGCTATATCAAGGGCCAAGTGTGGGGATAGAAGAAGAGGTGAAAGTGCAAGAGGTTATCAACGAACCACGAACCGAGCTGGTGTCGGACCTACCACTTTTCACCCAAGATAGAGAGAGGCAAGAGCCCGTGGAGGAAGTAGATGGTGGATCGCCACCCTTATCAGCACGACCACGGGACAGGGCGAGAAGACGTATGGACCGGCATGTTATGAAGGTCCTGGGATGGTCATACAAGGACCATAGGAAGGAGTATACTGGAGATGACCAATCACCGCACTACATGCCCCGTATCAGGTTTGGTCCAGGTAAGTTTAAATATTGGTGGACCGACCCGTTTACATTTTTAAAAATAAATTTAAGGTCTGCCACCCATGTTTGTCAAATCGGTGGTAGACCAATCATACTAAACGGGCCGGATGGGGGCGGCATAAAGGAGAAGCCTCCTGATAGGCTTGCTTGAGTCTCGGGCAAGTGCCCGGGATGTAGAGTTTGTGTGCATTCGTTGGTGTGAGTCCGTGTCTGTTTTTATGTTTTTTGGTATGTGTTTTGTTTGTGTCGTGTTGTGCAGGGAATTCGTGCTTGATTCGGTGAGGAAAATCATCGGGAGTGAAGTTCCAAGTATGTTTACATATGTTTTTATGCTTGGGACGGGTTTTAGTGAGTTTGGGTAATGAAAAATTTTAATGGGTGAAAAATATTCTAAGTATAAAAATTGGAAAATTTTCCAAACTTTCTGTGAAGAACACCCTCTCGCGGTACGCGAGAAAAATCTGTCCAGGTCTTCGCGGTACGCGAAGGACAAAATTCCTGGCCGACGATGATTTTTGTTCCTCGCGGTACGCGAGGAATAGAATCCTCCCTTCTCGCGATACGCGAGGAAATGCTGGATTTGCCCTTCCTCCTTTGTTTCCCATGGTTCTCCATACCCACTATCACCACTACCACAAACACTACTACTCTTTTATCACCACCATTTTCATTATCATACACCTCCCATCCACCTCATCTATCCAACATCCATTGTTATCACCACCACCATCCACTATCATCCATATCACCACTATCATTCACCACCCCCTTCATACAATCCGACCACCACTACCATCATCCATCATCCACCACGACCATGGGAGACCTAGAAACTGTTCGTGACCGGTGATCTACTTGCTGTGGCATTCATGTCTATGTGTTTGCCACCCGTTGAGTACGTTTATCTGCATGCCATCTATCTTGAGTCTTTTAGTTTTTCGTAAGTCATTCGAGTCTTTATTTTTTATTTTATTTGAGTCAGTTTGATGCTGCGGGTATGTTTGAGGTTTATTTTGCAGGTTTTATCATCTCGCCCATACTCAATCTCCATTCGGGCAGGATTGATCATCACCATTACCAGTTTGTAAAGGCAACCCGTCAGTGAGATGTGCAAGCCGCGAAGGAAATGCTATACGGTTGCACTAGTGGAAGAACGAAGCTGCACAGAATCTTGATAGCATTACCAGCTAAGTCGCTTCCACTTTACCATCTTTTATTTTTGAGTCTTTATTTTAATTTTATTTTTAGTTGTTTCTTAGTTCACATTGAGGACAATGTGTCGTTCAAGTGTGGGGATGGGAAACCTCTTGAGTCTAGTTTGTTTAGTTTGTTTTTCTTTTATAAATAGTCTATTTTTGTATTTTTAGGTAAAAATTTGAAAAATTTGAAAAAAATGTCCTTTGAATTAGAGTTTTTGCAAGCAAAATGGAAGATGATAGGTATAACTGGAAATGCTTGTAGAATTTAAAATAAATAATGATAGAAAACGCGTATAATTTGTGATGAATCGGTAGACTCAGCCAGTTTGAAAAGCTTAAATATCCTGAAAAGTGTTAATTAGGAAATAACTGAATTAAATCATGAAATCTTGTGGGTTCTCATCTTAGGGTATCGGTGAAGCTGAAACTGTCAATATAGGGTGATAGGTACCACGGTAAGCTGAGATTTTTATGTTTCTTAAATATTTTTGGCACATCACTCTCTGTTTATGCAAATGAACCCGAGAGTTGATGGCGCCCGCATTCATAATACACATCATGAGTATAATTTAGAATTGAGAGTTCGAGTTTCTAACCTACGTGTTTCCTTCCGGGATAGTGACTTGGGAGATACACCCATGGGTCGGGACTTGAATAATCGATGGTTGGGATAATTAGGGTTTTGTTTATGTGTTTCCCATGGGGATAGTGACTCCGTGGATACGCCTCTGAACTAAAATCTTACGTGCTTTCATGATATGACTTGATCCTACGCGCTTCCTTCTGGGATGGTAACCCGGGAGATGCACCACTGGGAAAAGGTTGATTCATAAGTAAAATAATACTCATTTCATTTCATTCCATGCATTCATATGAATTTGGGAAACATAAACGTTTTAGCTGCTGTGGTGGGAAGATCTATATGATCTAAAAACCGGACCTAAACATGACCGTGAGACGGGATTAGGTGGAAGTGTAACTTTTGAGTGTGAGATCCATAGGTTGACTGATATGCTGTATAAATGGGATTAGAACACTTCTTCGGGGGCTTAATAATTGGTGTTGGGTTTAATCGGAACGAAATATCAATTGTTGCATTTTATCGTGTGATTATATCTGTGTTAATAAATTTATAAGATTGTTAAAAGTGTTTTCCAGTTGTGATTCCATTGTAAAGGTCTTTTTCGAGGACGAAAAAAGGTTAAGTGTGGGGATGTTTGATGTGTTGCAAAACACACATGCATTTCCCTTGTAGTTCGTGTCGTTTTTGTATAGGTTTAGAGTCGTTTTGAGTCGTTTATGTTTAGTATTGAGTTATGTATTGTTTTGTAGGTAATCGTGTCACTTTGGAGCTCAAACGATCAAGAACTATGAAGAAACGAGCACACGAGACCCCGGGATGAAAACGGAAAAAGTCGGGAAAGAGCCCAACCTTAGAAGAGGCATATCTTGAGCTAGAAAATTAGTTACGGGGCCCATAATATATCGATTTGGGGTGGCTCGACGAGAGGAGTTCAAATCTCCAGGATGTCCTCGCGGTACGCGAGGCGTGATGGTCAAATCCCTCGCGGTACGCGAGGGACCAGTTTTCCTGCGCGACTATTTTGTCTCTGGAGGTACGCGAGAGACTTGCCAGAAACCTCCCGCGGTACGCGAGAGACCCCAGGAACGCGAATTTTGACCTAATTTCAAGGCTAAATAGATTAGGACTCTCCCATTCTTATATAAGTCGATTCCAGCCGTCAAGTTAGAGCCTTTTGGCGATTTTGAGGAAGAAGAAGGCTAGTGGAGCAAGGAGTTGGAGTTTTGGAACCCGAATTGGTTATTCGTGATCGTTCGGTTTATGATTCTTCTTCTTTTATCTTTACTTTGTTTAATTGAACCTATGACTATGTTTATGACTTCTGTTTTGGTTGTTTTGAACATGTTTGTTGGCTAGATTTTGCATACTGCCTAGGTTTAAGATGATTGCTTGTTAAAGATTTGATTTTTATCGGTTTTTGAATTCAATTGATGGGTTTATGATTTAGTAAAGATCTTTGGTTGATTATGTATGATGTTAGTGCATGTTTACTGCTGATTGTGTGGTTGTTTATGATTTCCTGCGTTGATTGTGGTTGTCTGCCAGTTTGATCTTCGTTTCGTGGTCATAGATCTTAGGGTTTGTGATTGTGAGTGGTGTCTAGACGTAGTAGCCTTAGGAATTCATAAGTGATTACTGATTAGAAGTGAATGTGTGTCCTAGTTCAATACCCGAGAGGTGAGAATTAGTCGTTTAGTCTTCGTCATTAGGAATCCGAGTGTTAACAGTCTGAGAGGACGTTAGTGTTAGGTGTCTAGTGATTGTAGCTATCCGAATCATAGTAGTTAGCTTGAGATTACCCCGTGCATTCCTTGAGTGTATGGTAGACGGTGAGACTGAGAAGTAATCCGTTTATTAGGGTACTTGTCATAGTTGGAAATACCTGAGAAGTGATCCAATTATCTGGTGAGTTTAATACGCTTTAGGTAGCTGAGTTGGTGACACCCCGAGACCGAGAGTGATCAGGAATCCATTAGGTTATCTAGAGTTGTTTCATTAGAAACCCAGATCCATCATAGTTTTCAGAATCGATAGAAATTATACTTTGCAAGTAAGATTCTTAACCTAGGTAGTGCCTTCCCTATTCTTGAATTCGTTTAAAGAGTTCTGCTTGATAGTTGAGTGTCGTTAGTTAGAAAGTTTACATTAAGTTACAACACAAAATCCCCCAATATATTTCAGTTTAGTTAGTTGAGTCAGAGTCTAGGTAGGGTTATTGCTAGTGTCTCGTGGGTTCGACATCCGGACTTCATTAGGCTTTACTACATTGATCGGTACACTTGCCGGTTGTGTGGTCTAGTATTAGATTGAGTCTAGATTTATAAATTTAAAACTAGAGAGTCTAGGTTAGGTTTTTATATTAGTTTTTATAGACCGTCCGAGCGACATCAGAGGCTCCCGGTAAAGTGCACATTAGGCTAGACCCAGCAAGTACCGCACACACCGAGGAACCTCACGTGGAAAAGAGGGTAGCGAAGCAACCAATAGTCGTAAAGCCGTCTCCGTTAGTTGATCATTCACGAGTCCCATACCCCGCCCGCCTTAAGCACCAAAAATATGCTAAGGAATATGGGAAATTTCTTGAGATGTTCAAGCAATTGAAGATCAATCTTCCGTTCATCGAGGCCTTACAGTCCATGCCCAAATACGCCAAATTCCTTAAGGACCTTCTCAAGCGTAAGGATAGGATAGGTGAGTTTTCGAACATTCCTTTGACCGGAGGTTGTTCCGCGGTGGTCTTGAATAAGCTACAAGAGAAACTAACCGACCCGGGTACATTCACCATTCCGTGCTTATTCGGGGGTGCCATCACTCCCGCTCACGCTTTAGCCGATTTAGGTGCGAGCATCAACTTGATGCCATTATCTCTTTATGAGAAATTAGGTCTAGGTGAGCTTACTCCTACTCGCATGTCGTTTTCCTTGGCCGACCGTTCGGTAAAATATCCTCGTGGAATCATAGAGAATTTGCTCGTTAAGGTAGATAAATTCGTGTTCCCCATAGATTTCGTGGTTTTAGACATGGAGGCCGACGAGAGAGTTCCGATCATACTAGGCCGTCCATTCCTCCGAACCGCAAAGGCAATCATCGATGTCTTTGACGGTAAGATTTCACTTCGTGCGGGAGATGAGATCGTCACCTTTGAGATAGATAGAGCTATGCAACACCCTAGTGGTAGTGATGATTATAGTGGTCCGTGTCACTCCGTTTACTTCTTAGATTCTTTCATATCGTGCGTTGATCAGTGCATAGGTTTCATTAGTGGAGCCGATCTAGTTAGTGAGGGAGTAGATGACGAGGAGTTGGATGACGAGAGTGAGGAAGTAGAGCCGACTTGGGTTCCCGAAACCTTAGAGCTGTGTGAGATTAGGGACGAGAGTGAGAGCAAACCCGTAGATACTACGCCCCTAGAGCTTAAGGTCCTTCCGTCACATCTAGAGTACGCTTTCTTAGGAGAAAATTCTAGTATGCCCGTCATAATTTCTTCCAAATTGACGGAGGAGGAAAAGGGGAAGTTAATTGAGGTGCTAAAAGAGCACAAGGAGGCTATAGCTTGGAGGTTGTCCGATATTAAGGGGATTAGCCCTACTTTTTGTACTCACCGGATTCTCATGGAGGATGAGTTTAAACCGGTGGTGCAACCACAAAGACGCCTAAACCCCAACATGAAGGAAGTAGTTAGGAAGGAGGTGTTGAAGTTGATGGAAGCCGGTTTGATTTACCCGATATCCGATTCTTCTTGGGTGAGTCCTACCCAAGTCGTCCCCAAGAAGGGGGGGATGACTGTTGTCGTTAACGAAAAAAACGAACTCATCCCTTCGCGTACAATCACCGGTTGGCGTGTATGTATTGATTACCGTAAGCTCAATGACGCTACCCGGAAGGACCACTTCCCACTCCCATTCATAGACCAAATGCTAGAGCGTCTCGCGGGGCAACAATTCTATTGTTTCCTTGATGGTTTTTCCGGCTACTTCCAAATTCCTATCGCGCCGGAGGACCAAGAGAAGACGACCTTTACATGTCCATATGGCACGTATGCGTACCGACGCATGCCTTTTGGATTATGTAACGCTCCGGCTACTTTCCAACGATGTATGATCGCCATTTTTCAAGATATGGTTGAAAGTTCGATGGAGGTCTTTATGGATGATTTCTCGGTCTACGGCGATTCGTTTGATCATTGTTTAGGTAACCTAGCTAGGATGATGAAGAGGTGTGTTGAGACGAAGTTGATGCTTAATTGGGAGAAGTGTCACTTCATGGTTACGGAGGGGATTGTCTTAGGACATAAGATTTCTAGGTCCGGTATAGAGGTAGATAGAGCCAAAATAGATACTATTAGTAGGCTTCCTCCACCGACTAGTGTGAAATCGATTCGTAGCTTCTTAGGTCATGTGGGTTTCTATAGGCGTTTCATTAAGGATTTTTCCAAAATCACTCGCCCCATGACTCGACTCCTTGAGAAAGATGTCCCTTTTGTCTTCGACAAGGAGTGTCTTCAAGCCTTCGACTTCCTTAAAGAGAAACTAGTGAGTGCACCCATCCTTGTATCCCCCGATTGGAGCTTACCATTTGAGCTCATGTGTGACGCGAGCGATTACGCGGTCGGGGCGGTCTTGGGTCAAAGACGGGAGAACCACTTTCACCCGATCTATTACGCGAGTAAAACCCTCAACGACGCGCAAGAGAACTACACCACCACCGAGAAGGAACTCCTAGCCGTCGTCTTTGCTTTCGATAAGTTTCGTTCGTACCTCGTGCTTTCAAAAACCATAGTGTTCACCGATCATGCAGCTTTGCGTTATCTCTTCCAAAAGAAGGACGCTAAGCCTCGTCTTATACGTTGGATTCTTCTTCTTTCCGAGTTTGACATAGAAATTAAGGATAAGAAAGGAGCGGAAAACGTAGCGGCGGACCATCTTTCACGACTAGAGGATCCGGGTAGGGAGGAGATTCGTGAGGAGGCAATAGGAGATAGATTCCCTCACGAGTCCATAGATTTCGTAGCGGCTGAGAAAGAAGGTTAACCTTGGTTTAGTGACTTAGCAAATTATCTTGCCAATGGGTATGTCATGAAGGATATGAATGCCCAACAAAAGAGGAAGTTGTTTAGGGATGCGAGGAAGTACATATGGGATGATCCTTACCTTTTTAGGATAGGAGGTGACCGTATTCTTAGGAGGTGTGTTCGTAAGGAAGAGGGTCTAGATATTCTGAGGCATGTGCATGAGGGGTTGACGGGAGGTCATCATGGTGCACACACTACCGCACAAAAGGTCTTTGATTGCGGTTTCTTTTGGCCTACGGTAGTTGAGGATGCTATAGAATTCGTTAAGACATGCGATGCTTGCCAACGTACCGGCAATATCTCATCCAAGAATGAGATGCCCCAAAATCCTATTCAAGTTCTTGAAATCTTTGACGTATGGGGCATTGACTTCATGGGACCTTTTCCCTCCTCTAGTGGAAATAGGTACATCCTTGTGGCAATAGACTACGTTTCGAAGTGGGTTGAAGCTCAAGCTTTGCCTACAAACGAAGCCCGAGTGGTGGTGAGATTCCTAAAGAAGTTGTTCACTCGTTTCGGTATTCCCAAAGCCATTATTAGTGACCGAGGAACGCATTTTTGTAATGCCGTAAGGGAGGAGTTACTCACCGTTTGTCTACCGCGTACCATCCACAAACAAACGGTCAAGTTGAGAATGCGAATCGGGGAGTGAAGAGAATACTAGAGAAAACGGTAGGGAAGAGTCGTAAGGATTGGTCGGATAAACTCGATGATGCGTTGTGGGCATTTCGTACCGCCTACAAAACACCCTTAGGAACCACACCGTTCATGATTGTCTATGGCAAAGCGTGTCATCTCCCGGTTGAATTGGAGCACCGAGCGCTTTGGGCTCTAAAGACCGTCAATCTCGACCTCACTCAAGCGGCTAGGAGAAGGTTCTTCCAAATTCATGAGTTAGAAGCACTTAGAGATGCGGCATATGAGCGTTCTTGGAGTATCAAAGAGAAAACGAAGGCGTTGCACGACAGGAAGCTTAAGGGGTTGAAGGAGTTTAAAGCCGGTGATAAAGTACTCCTTTACAATTCGAGGTTTAAGTTGTTTCCCGGGAAGTTGAAATCGAAGTGGACGGGACCTTATGTCGTGAAGGAGGTGTTTCCGCATGGTGCGGTTGAGTTATACGATGAAACTAGTGGAGGGTCATGGAAGGTGAACGGCCATAGGTTGAAGCACTATTTAGGTGGCCCAATTGACGAGAACGAGAGGGAGGTAACTCCTCTCGAAGACATTCCAAATACCACCGGTTAGAGTTTTGAGGGAAGCCTCAAGTGTAGAGTTTGTACCGTTTGTATTTTCATCTATTTCGATTATTTTTCGTAGCCAATGGTTGTTTTTGGTAGTGTTTCGAGTCACTTGAAGGAATTCATTACCGAGGAGATGCAACGATTGGCGAGAAAACGAGTTTCCAGGTAAGTTCCAGTGTTAGAAAATTTTTGGGGTTGAGTTTTGGGAGATTTGGTGAATAATTGAAATTTTTCTAAGGCACAAACCCTTCCAACTTTCGAAACTTTCTGTGCAAAACGTATACTCGCGGGGCGCGATAGACATCATTATATTAGTCGCGGCCCGCTAGTGTATTTTATCCGGTCGCGGGTCGCAAGAGAATTAAATATACCTGTCGCGGCCCGTGAGAAGCCCTATCTGCAGCGTGAATCATTTAATCCCCAATTTCAGCCATTTTAACCTACTTCTTCTTTTTCCATTTCGCCGACAACCACCAAACATCACCCTTCACCTCCGAAATCAGCCACTTTCTACCATAATTTCACCCCCATTTCACCCACACATCATCCCTCATCTGATTTTAACCATAAAAATCACCACTTTCACCACTCACACGGGACTTTAAGGAAGTTTCAAGATCATAACCGGATTGTTCTAGTTTTTCTTGTTTACTTCAACTCTCAGGTATGTTTTCCTGCAATTTCTTGTATTTTATGCTTTTCTATTTCAGTTTTTAGTTAGATTAGTGATAGATTTGAGTTGGGTCCTAGATTAGTCTTGTGTTTGGTTTATTTAGTGGTAAGTTTGAGGTTGCGGGTGGCTCGGTTTGGTTGTTCCACATGTGTTTTGCGACTACCATGGGCTAGGATTTGGTTAAAATCAAGTGTGGGGATTCGGGTTGGTTAATTTTGTGATGAAACTGAGATTTTGACATCATTTTGACCCGTTTTCACTGATGATACTATAAAGCTTGTAACTTTATCTCGGTTGACACTGAATGTTACTTGGTTTTGGCACTTGGGATTTAATTGAGGACAATTAAAGTGCCGGGAGGAGGTAGTGTACATTGAGTCTTGTATTTTTGAGTCGAGTCTTAGGTCTAGTTTAGTCTTGGGTTTACTTATATGCACGTACAGGTACAAAACACTTCGCCCGTACTCAATCTCCATTCGGGCGAAGTTGTTTATAACTTATGCTTTTGTAAACGGTAACCCGATTTTGTTTCACTTTATTTTCGGTTTCAACCGCGAATGGAATGCTATACGGTTGTTCCATATTTATTATTTATGAAAAAAAAAAATAGAATAAAAAAAATAAATTTAAAAATTTTTAAATACCAAAAACAGTTTGTGACTAATGATCTTCTCTGTTTTGTTTTGCAGAATGTCAGGAGAAGGATCATCAAGCAGATCGGGTCGGAAAAGAGGGCCAACCGCTCGACCCCAAGGAACCATAGAACAACCACCACAACCAATTGTCTACCATAGACAAGTTTCGTATAGTGGACCGTTGCTACAGTTTGAGTTGGACTCGGGGGAGATGCAAAAATTAACAACTTTGATTACGGTAGATCTGCTACCGTACAGGAGGATTGATTGGAGTCTGATGGATAGGTTGGGTGCTCGAGCTCGGGTTGAGCAACTGTTAGGTGAAAAGTTTAGAAGGGTATTGGATTGTGATGCAAGACAGTACAAGGAGATCACCTTGGAGTTTCACTCCACCTTTGATTACAAGCAAGGAAATTTTAATGAGCGGGAGGCGGTATTTTTCTCCTATGAAATGACTATTCCTCAATTCGCCGTGGCTACACAGTTTTATACAGATGAGGAGGTGCAGTCAGCTGAGTTTAGGAACAGTCTGCAGGGTGTTTTCAAGAGGAGACATCCTAATAGTGTGCAAGTGGAGGAGATAGCGAGGTTCTGGAGCACAATTTCGATAGTACCCTACTCGAACAATATGGTTGCGAGCGATATCATTGATCCGGTCTACCGTTTCATTCATAAGATTTTGGCAGCTACATTAGTTGGAAGAGGACAGGGGGACAATAAGGTTAATCAGGTTAGCCTCTTTTGTCTAATGTGTATGGTTGAAGGTCGGTCTGCTAATTTAGCTACCATTTTTGCTTGGTCGATGAGGAGACCGTGGAGAGGTGGTCCGGGTGCAAGAATTTACTGTGGTCCGTATGTGACATGGTTGGCCGAGAGCCTAGGGGTTTTCGATAGGTACTCGAGGGATAGGATGAGAGAGGGCCCGCAGCCGTGTTTTATGAGTGTTCGGGATTTGCAGTCAGCCGGTATTTTGACATATACCGATCCTGTTGCGTGGGCAGACATTCGTCCGGGCCCTCAGGTTCAGCCTCCACCCGGTTCTGATGCTGCAGCTTCAATGCAGTCGGGTATCCCTACTCGTTACCAGAGGCAGACTACTCGCCAGGAGATGCCGGCGAGACAGTACCCGCTTCGACAGCCACGCCCTGACCCACTTACGTTAGATTCTTTATATGATTCCATGCAGACGGGTTTTGGGGATCTGCGTGGTTATGTGGATGAACAGTTCGGCGGGGTACGACAGGTTATGGAGGAGAGTAGACGGGTGCATGAGCAGGGTCAACACAGGTTGGAAGATGGTATGCGTTACATGATGGAGGGATTGCGTTTAGGAGTTCCTCATTATTTGAGTCAGCCACAGTCGGGACCGAGTAGCATGCAAGGTGTTGAACCATATCGAATTTATGAGCAAGGGAGTGAGGAGTCGGATGATGATGAGTAGCATGGTGGTGAAGAGGATGCAGCAGAAGCAGATTTAGTATTATTTGTTTTATTCCTTTTATGCTGTTTTCATCCTCATAGTTTGGTTTGTACTCATATTCTAAATATTTGTTAAACAGGTTGGGTGGATCGGGTTGGTTGGTTAGTTGAACTAATGCACTTAATTTGGTTATGTATTATATTTTGGGAGGTTTGGTTGGTTGATTGAATAGGTTGGTGTTGTGATGCCGCTTCCGTTCGTGTGTGGGTTAGGAACTGTTTGCTGAGCGTGTTCGGATTGGAGGGCATATGTGGAATTGACTGGCACATTGACAGTCTCGCATATTCAGCTAAGTCTTTCCAATTGTATATTTTGTATATTTTATTTCGTTTTTAGTTTTTATTTTTAGTTGGTTAGTTTGAGTCGTATTCTCGTTCTTGCATTATTGACAATGCAATCTTTAAGTGTGGGAATGGGATAAATTGGTTAGTCTTAGTTAGTCGAGTCATTTATTTGTTTATTTGTTTGCATATTAAAAAATAAAAAAAAATAAAAAAATTTGAAAATGTCTTTTGAATAAAGAAGTTTGCAAAATAAAACGGAAAATGATAGAAAAGAGGGTTTTTGTTCGGGTTCAAATAATGATAATATAGATTAATATAGTCGAGCTTGTGTCTAGTTTATGATGTGTGAATAGGCCCGGTTCGGTTTTAGGTTCCTTTGATCTAAATATACCTTAACTGTCGGTCTACTAGTGGGTTCTCATCTAGGGAAAATGGGAAATTGCAACCGCCAATAATAGTATAAGGAATGCCGTTATAAGCTAAAATTGTTAGAATTTCTAATTAAAAAAAATATAGAATAAATGAGCTAGAAACTAAGAAAAATAGCGCAGGCCTACGTAATCTTCGTTGGGGATGGTGACTCTGACTTAGAATGCCTCTGGGATGTGTCGAAACAAAATTGCAAAAAAATTATCGACGCTCACGTTGTCACTCTCGGGGATGATGACTCTGATTGAGACAGCCTCTGGGTTAGGTGAAGCAAGGTCTAAGTTCAAGAAAAAAATAAAATAAAAAAATAAAATAAAAAAATAAAAAAAATTTTGATTTCAAATTCTCTTGATTTTGTTATAAAACGGTTAGGAAGTGGTCCAATGATCGTTTCCTTTTGTTCTATAAGCTTGAGGTGGGAATAGGTGGACTGTGGTTTCTAGTGTGAGACCCTAGGTAGATTGACCGAATTTGAACTTAAATTGCATGATAAGGGCTTGGAACCGGATTTGGGTTTAAGGGGACAAATATATTTGCAATCGCGGCTAACACAAGTTTTGAATTTTTTAATAAGTATAAATAACTTTGATCCGAGTATTTACTCCTCTCTGATTCCGTCTGCATAGATTCTTTTCAAGGACGAAAAAAGAGTAAGTGTGGGGATATTTGATGCATTGCAAAATACATTCTTTTATCGTGTACAGTTTGTATAATTTCGTTAGTGTTAGTTTGGTTTTCGTCAGAATTTGCGTACTTCTAATCCAATTGCGTTTTGCAGGTCTTGAATCGTAGAAATAGCTGAAAAGTGAGGAAAACAAGCTGAAACATGAAAAAGTCGAGTCCTGGAACGTATTGGAGTGCTCGGGAGCTGAAGCGCGTTGAAAGTGCTGGAAAAGTGGCTTCTGGCGGGCCGCGACAATAAATGTAATGTCTCTCGCGGGAGGCGAGAGACTATTAAATGTGCTGACGTAAAGAAGACGGTCGCGGGTCGCGACTAACATGGATGATTTTATCGCGCCCCGCGAGTATGTGTTGAGCCCAGACTTGCAGCTGCTGGGTTTAGATTTGTTAAGTGAAACATATAAATACTTAAGTGTGTTTAACCTAAACCCTAGTTACGAATGAACAGAGCCCTGGGCGATTTTGGAGCATTGATTGAGGCGTTTCTGAGTTCTTGGAGCTACTGGTTGAAGGATTGAAGTCGGGAGAATCATTCGGGTCACGTTTGTGTCATTCAGGTGTCTTTACTTTCGTCTCTTTCTTTAAACTATGTTTTGTGTTCTTGATAATACTTCATTCTTGATGTTTTCAATGACTTTGATTGGCTAAATTTATCGTACTACCTAGACTAGATGAATGATTGTCTAAAGTTCTGATTTTTATTATGGATTTATGGATTTTATGGATTATTTATGAATTGTAGACGATTTGTTCTATTAATTAGATGTGTTTGCATATTTGATATTGTTTGAATATTGTTTATTGCTTCGTGAGATTCTTGGTGACGGTCTTTATCACATAATAGAGTCTTGCTAGGTTTTAGATTTTGGTGAGTGTCTATATCACGTAATAAATCTTCAACCTTTAGGGTTAAATTGGCCATTAAACCTTAGAAATAATATTTGGTAATCTTATAAAATCAAGTGTTCTACTAATCATCAATAGCTGAAAGGTGCGAAATTATTGCTAGGTCTAAGTCATTAAACTGAAAGGTAGGAGCTTTGTTAGGAGTGAACCTTTTGGCTATCGTCTAGCAAGTCTAATCGAGAAAACAACTCTATCCTTGGTTTAGGTCTCGAAAGGGAGTAAGCCTCTAAGGGTACTTTCATAAATCCGTTAGGTGTCTTGAAAGAGAGTCTAATAACCGGTAATCTAAACAACCTTTAGGGTATCATAGCGTGCTTTTGAGAAGGGTTAGGAGTCCTTTAGATATCCTGAGAGGTGAGAACTTTATGATCCCGGTTCCATAGTAAACAATTTCCAGATAAAATCATTACTAAAAGCAATCAGGATTCCAGTCTAGGTAGTGTTTCCACCATCTGAGTAAAAGTCCAAGTTAATTCGTATTTGTTAATTTAGTAAATTAATTTAGTTTAAATTTAATTGCATTTTTAGGATTTTTAGAAACCCCCCCCCCCAAACAATTAAACAATTAGTTCAGTCAGTGTCAGTCATAGTCTAGATAGAGTCATTAACGTAATTCGATAGAGTCTCGTGGGTTCGATATCCGGACTTACATTAGCTATACTAGAGTCGATCGGTACACTTGCCGGTTAGTAGTTTAGTGTGTCTTAGTGAGTCTAGAGTATTACTTAGAGTCTAGAATTAGGTTAATTTAGTTAATTTTATTAAACTACTTTTTAGCACATCATACATCGATTACACAAATCATCCACAGTTCATGGATCCCTATATCCAGGATGAATACGATCTTATGGCTGGATTTGAAGCCACATTTGACGATCTTAACACTATACTTGAGGACTTTAGCCCACAAGCTACCTTGAAACATAAACCTACTCCCGCCTATGATAATGTGTACAACGACATAGTCTTAGGACTAAGAGACCATCCATCGAAGTTTGGATATCCCGCATCCACACCAGAATCTCCAATAGAGTGTATCAATCGGTCGCTTCGCGAAACCGATCAAGTCAAGAAAGAGCTTATCTTGACTAGGGAGATATTGATATAGACCGAGAAGGATCTATCGAAAGCCAAAAATAAGTTAGCCCAAAAGGACAAGGAGCATAAGTCCTTCGCCAAAAGAATTTGGTTTCAAGGGAAAAGCTTGATGAAGGATGCCAAGAGCGTGGTCAAGAAATAGGCGTCCTACTATCCTTTTTATGTTACTTTTATGTAACCCCAAATAAAATCTTGTAATCGTTTTACCCTATTAATAAAAGTATTTATTTTCCTTTCATTTTTCTAGAATGGTAGAAAAGGGAAAAGGACCTAACTTCAATCGTAAGTACGCACCACATGGAAATAGCGAACGAAACACAAACTCAACCGAATCCTATTCTGGAACAAATTCCGAATACACTAGCGGAACCTTTCAAAATCTATGGAAAATAGAAACATCCAAAAATTTCTATGAAACCCCAATGAGCTATTACGCTGCTCCAACACTTGAAAGCTATAACCAAACCTACGTAAACAATTATAGCTACCTAGAGAAACCACACGAAATCCCATATGAACACCACTACACTTTGGAAGGTGAGGAAAGGCCTGACTCCAACAGACCCTACGGAACTTACCATTCCACCAATCCTACTCCAATCCATACCCCCCAGACTAACGAGGAAACCCCGGGAGAAGAAAGGATTGCAGCAATGCAAGTTCGCATGGCTGAATTAGAAATGATTGAAGCTGAAAAAGACGCCAAGATCACCGCTCTACAATAAGCGTTGATTAAGGCTAGGGGTCATTAGAATATGTCTTATCTATGTTATTTTCAATTACCGTATTGTATTTTGAAGTTTGAAAATAATAAAAATCTTGTATCTCCCTTATCAAAAAAAAATCTTTGAATTCTAATGAATATTATGTCTTTCGTCTAGAATGTCAATAAGAACTTGACCATCCACACATACGCGTGGACGAAAGAAACAAGCTGAAGAGGCCTTAGAAAAAGAGGCCCAAGCTGCAGAAATGTAGAAAATGATAAACAAAGGAATTGAGGATGCAATTCCAACAATGCTAGAGGCATTTGAAAAGGCTCAGGCTGCCAAAGCCGAGGCCAAAAATAAAGGAAAAGAAAAGGAGCATACGCTTCATAACTCTGAGCATAACGAATCAAACCACACTATTTCCGTGAGAAGGGAACATTCAAAAATTTAAGGCCCCAAACCCGGGAGGCCTCACGTGTTGGATTTACTCTTTCATAATCAGTTCTTAAACTTGAATACTCATTCAACATAATCATAACATTATTCAACATGCGAAAGCGTAACTTTGTCTAAAATGTAAACACATCAGAACTAAAACGTAACGGGATGCCAGTCTTCATGATCAGTCGGGTAACTCATCTCGCTTGCCAAGCATCACCGTCCAACTTCCATACCTGTCCTTAACCTGAATATGCATACTAAAAAGTCAGCTACGCTGGTGAGTTCTAGCTTTGCGTAAAACGTTAACTTTAAACATTTTGCCCAAAAACATAACTTCACACTCCATTTAATAAAAATGTACGATAAAAATGCAGTAACATAAACATAAAACATAAGTCAATAATAAACCGAATTTGCGCCTTCTCGTAACCGTCAATTCCCTTCAAGTATGGTACTTCATAGAGTACCCGTACCAACATCAAGCACGGTGCTCCATAGAGCGCACGTACCAACTTAAATCATCCATAACCATACATAATCGTCAATTCCCTTCAAGCATGGCGTCCCAAAGGATAGCACGTACCAAACTTCAAGCACCGTTCCCTCGCAGAGAACGATACTTACTTCAAGGATCACGGTAATCCCCTTGATGACCGTCGTCACCCCTTTCCCACCCAGTTGTACAACCGTTGTCCAGCCACAAAGGCCCCTATAAAGGTAAGGCCTTTACATAACATACATACTTCGATTCCCAAAGGAACCATGGCAGATTCATTCATTTTAGTGACTTTCATAAAACCTTTACTTCACTTCAGTTACAGCATCATACGTTTTATTAAATAACATTTCATTCGTAAACACTTCTTAGACCTTACGTAAACTTCTTTGGCAAAACATTTCATAATCATCTTTTAAAAACTTCGCATTTAAAGCATCTTTCAGTAGCATCATTTCATAAAACATCATTTCGCAAACATCACTTCATAAACATCATTTTGTATGTATGCACACCAGCCCAAAAACAATAATTAAAGCATTTAAAGAAGGGCTTCTAGAACTCACCTGAAATAAACAGGGTCAAAGGTCTCTAAAGGATCTTCTAACATGTACGTACGCAACCTAGTTTTAGCTTCTCATACAACTCATTACATTTCATTCCTAACCGTAAACTTCACCCAACCGCAAACTTTACCCAACCGTGAACTTCACCCAGCCATGAACTTCACCCAACCGTGAACTTCACCCAACCCGCAAACTTCTCCCAACCGTGAACTTTACCCATCCGCAAACTTCACCCTACCGTAAACTTTACCCAACTGCAATCTTCATCAGCCGTGAACTTCACCGGCCGTGAACTTCACTCAACCGTGAACTTCACAAACTATGAACTTCACAAACCGTGAACTTTCCAAACCGTGAACTTCCCAAAAACCGTGTTTTTGCATGGATTCAGATCTAGATTGATTGATTCGTTAAGTTTGGAACTTTTTACATTCAAAACGTTTGTTTTCCAATCGTATTTCCAGATCTATAATCCTTTTCTATTTTGGTTAATAAAAACCCAACCTTTTTACCAAAAATACCCGGGAACCCGATTTTAAACAAAAACCCAGATTCGGAACGAGTCGTTACCTGAATCGAGCGTCTGATTCGGAGGCCTTGCTCCCAAGCTATGTGGTAACACGCTTCTTGAATCTCGGGTCGATCCGCCAACTTTCTCTCTCTACGGTTTCTCTCTCTAGAATGTGTAAATGAGAGAATGAGGAGGGCTTGGCTATTTATAGGGAGGCTCATCTCCCTTGTTTGCCATCCTCATGCGCGCCCGGCCCATCGTATCTCGCTCGTTTATTCGACTCGTTCTCGCATTCTAACCCGTTATTATAACTGTTGTTTTATTTTTGGGATGTTAAAAAAAACTCATACCTATCAAAGTTCCAAAATCAAGAGAACCCGAAATGAGGAACACTCTTCCTCAAGTGACAGCTCTGCGGACAATTACAAACTGCGTCACAAAAAGAGTAAACATATGGGTTGCTCATACAAGACTTTCCAAGCTTGTAAGCCCTATGACTTCCTTGGAAAGGAAGGTGGAGTAGCAACACTACGATGGATAGAAAAGACAGAATCAGTCTTGGCCACAAGTAAATGTGCCAAAGAAGACAAGGTCCTCTGTGCTTCTAACCTCTTCAAGAACTACGCTCTTGAATGGTGGAACGCCCTAGTATCCGCCAAAGGAAGAGAAAGGACATATGAAATGAGTTGGGACTCATTTAAAGACCAAGTCAAGAGAAAATTCTGTCCTATCAATGAAATAGAGTAAATAGAACAAAAATTCCTGAACCTAAGAATGGTTGGCTCTAATCATCAAGATTACATGACCAAACTGCTAGAATATGCACGACTAGTGCCGCATCTAGCTACGCCTGAATCAAATCTCATCAAGAGATATATCTATGGACTGGTCAGTGAAATCTGAGATATGGTAAAGGTCTCAAAACCCAAAACCATTGATGATGCCATGGACCTTGGCGCCCAATTAACGGACGGCATGATCCGAACATTGGAAGAAAACAAAAAGAAGGAAATAACCAAACCTGACCATAAAAGAAACAGTCGACCCTTTTCCCAAAAAGAGGGACAATCCAGTTCTCCCGTATGCAAAGTCTGCAAAAAGAAGCATCGGGGGAAATGTCGATAATATACCCCAACAACATGCCCTGGTTGTCAAAGCACTGGTTATCACACGGACCACTGCCCACGAAGGAGGGGTATCACATGCTACAACTGTAGCGAGATCGGACACTACAAAAGCGAATGCCCAAAACTAAAAGTTACTGGTGGCTCAGTTACCAAACCTACCACTGAAGCCAAGAATAACGCCCGAGCATTCCATTTAAATGCAAAAGAGGCCGATAAAATGATTGATGTCATATACGGTACTTTTCTTGTCAATAATGCTTACGCTAAGGTGCTTTTTGACTCTTGGGCGACCCAAAGTTTTATAGATCATAAGTTTTGTAAACTAGTTAATAAGCCCTTAGCTAAGCTAGACAAAACTTACCAAATCGAAACCGCGAACGGATACTTGATCCAAGTCTCCAGATCTTTGAATGGTTGTTCAATTACGTTATATGGATACGTCATACCCGTACAACTTTTGCCAATGGACATGGCTGGCTTCAATACAGTCCTTGGAATGGATTAGTTAGCAACTAACCAGACCCATATCCTTTGTGACTCAAAAGCCATTGAACTACGAACACCTTCAGGAGAAATAGTAACAATTAAAGGAGACGAGTCAACCAATCCTGTTGGTTTGATCTCTATGATAAAAGCAACAAAGTATCTCCAGAAGGGATGCCTCGCTTATCTCATATCCGTAACCACCTGCAATACCGAGCGGGAACTAAAGGATGTACCAATCGTTTCCGAATATCCGGATGTTTTTCTTGAAGAGTTACCTGGAACGCCGCCAGATCGGGAAGTTGAGTTTCGGATAAATCTCGTACAAGGCACGGCTCCGATAGCCAAAGCCCCGTACATATTAGCTCCTACCGAGATGGCTGTTTTAAAGAAACAACTCGATGAGTTATTGGAGAAAGGATTTATAAGATCAAGTTCCTTACCATGGGGAGCTCCGGTACTTTTTGTAAAGAAGAGGGACGGATCGATGAGGATGTGTATAGATTACCGGGAATTGAACAAGGTTACGATCAAAAACCGGTATCCACTTCCAAGAATCGACAACCTGTTTGATCAGCTCCAAGGAGCAAGATGTTTTTCCAAAATAGACCTGCGATCATGCTATCATCAGTTGAAAGTCCAGGAAGATGACATATCTAAAACCGCGTTCAGAACTAGATATGGTCACTTTGAGTTCACGGTTATGCCGTTCGGACTTACAAATGCTCACACAGCTTTCATGGATATGATGAACCGAATCTGTAAACCCTACTTGGATAAATTCGTAATCGTGTTCATAGACGATATACTTATCTACTCAAAAAGTAAGGAAGATCATGCCAACAATATGAGGACGATACTTGAACTATTGAGAAACAAGAAACTTTACGACAAATTTCTGAAGTGTGAATTCTGGTTGTCAAATGTACAATTTCTCGGTCACGTCATAGACGAGAAAGGAATTCAAGTAGATCCAGTTAAGATTGAGGCTATATCCAATTAGGAAGTCCCAAAGACACCGACCGAAGTGAGAAGTTTCCTCGGTTTGGCAGGATATTACCAAAGGTTTATTAAGGACTTCTCAAGGATCGTCGTTCCTTTGACTACACTAACCCGAAAGGCAATCAAATATGAATGGGGTCCAAAGCAAAATAAAGCATTTGAAGTTCTAAAGCAGAAATTAACTCAAGCACCAATTCTATCGCTGTCCGAAGGCAACGAAGGTTTTGTAGTTTTCTGCAATGCATCGCACACTGGTTTAGGATGTGTTTTGATGCAAGGAAACAAAGTCATCGCTTATGCATCTCGACAACTTAAGACTCACGAAAAGAACTATACGACTCATGACCTGGAGTTAGGTGCCATAATCTTCGCGCTGAAATTATGGAGACACTATCTCTATGGAGTCAAATTCACGGTTATCACAGATCACAAAAGTCTAAAGTATGTCTTCGGCCAGAAAGAGCTGAACATGAGACAAAGACGATGGATGGAAGTCCTAAGTGACTATGACTGCGAGATATGTTATCATGAGGGCAAGGCTAACGTAGTAGCCGACGCCTTTAGTCAAAAAGAACATGAAAAACCAAACGAGTACGTGCCCTAAGACTCAACCTGCAAGTCAGTCTTATTTCTCAGATCAAACAGGCATAGAAATCAGCCTTGAAAGAGGCAAACCTCAAAAACGAGGGGATGATAGGAAAGACTCAACAACTCGTCAAAGGAAATGACGACATCCTTAGAATGAATAAACGAATATGGGTTCCAGTCTATGGAAATCTCCGACGAGAAATTCTCGAGGAAGCCCATAAATCCAAGTACACAATGCACCCTGGTGGTGATAAGATGTACAAAAATCTGAAATCGGAATACTAGTGGATCGACATGAAAAAGCACATAGCTGAATATGTGGCGAAATGTGTAACCTGTTCCAAGGTTAAAGCCGAACACCAAAAGCCATCTGGACTGTTGCAACAACTTGAGTTGCCAGTATGGAAATGGGAAATGATCACCATGGATTTCATCACTAAACTTCCCCAAACCAGTCAAGGAAATGACATAATATGGGTTATCGTTGATCGTTTAACCAAATCCGCACATTTCCTACCCATGAAGGAAACTTTTAGCATGGATAAACTGGCCCAATTATACGTTACCAAGATATTATCTTTACACGAAGTGCCGTTATCCATCGTATCATATAGAGACAGTCGATTCACGTCTCGATTCTGTCAAAGCTTCCAAAAAGCTCTCGGAACTCGTTTAAACCTTAGCACTGCATACCATCCTCAAACAGATGAACAGAGCGAGAGGACAATCTAAACCTTGGAGGATATGCTTCGAGCATGTGTTATTAACCTAGGAGGAAGTTGGGACGACCACTTACCTATGATAGAATTCTCTTACAATAACAACTACCACACAAGTATACATGCTGCACCATTTGAAGCCTTGTATAATAGAAAATGCAGAACTCCTGTGTGTTAGGCTGAAGTAGGGGAAAACCAGTTATCAGGACCTGAGATAGTCCAGGAAACCACTGATAAGATATTACAAATGAGGGAAAGATTGAAAACGACTCGTGATCGCCAGAAAAGTTATGCCGACAAAAGGCGACCTTGGAAAGGTGTGGTACGATTTAGAAAGAAATGGAAGTTAAGCCCTAGGTTTGTTGAGCGATTTAAAATCCTAGAACGAATCGGACCCGTGGCATATCTATTGGAATTGCCGATAGAGATGAGTGGAGTACACGATGTGTTCCATGTCTAGAACCTGCATAAATGCCTAGCATATGAAACCTTAGCCATGCCATTACAAGATGTAGTAGTGGATGAAAGGCTTAAGTTTGTGGAACAACCGTTACAAATTGAGGACCGACAGGAAAAGAAATTGAAACTAAAGAAACTCGTATTGGTCAAGGTGAATTGGAATTCCAGACGTAGACCTGAGTACACGTGGTAACTGGAATCCGAAATGAAAAAAAATACCCACACTTATTCGAAAAGTAATCTCGAGGACGAGATTTCGAAAAAGTTGGGGATGATATAACACCTGCCAAAATCCCGATCTTAATTTCTGCCAGGAATTATAATAAATAATGGGAGTTAATGAAAACCCAAAAAGGTCAGAAAATAAATTAGAAAATTCTGAAAGTTAGGAGATATCGGACCGACATGAGATGGATATCGGTCCGATATGGGAAGAGGTTAAACGTCGGACCGACATGGTCTAGAAAACGGTCTGCAATGCATAACCCAAGAAACTCTCTGCACCAGACATGTGTCGAGACACGTGTAGGGCATGCGTCAGCATGTCGGACACGTGGACGGATGTCGGACCAACATGGCTTGCCTACTCGGTCCGACATGGACGGGTGGCACTACGAAATTGCATGGCTGCCACGTGGCGCGTATGTGGGACAATGGAGGCATATCAGACCGATATCCCCCTGGATAACGGTCCGACTTGAGGCCGTTATCAGCCTATAAATAGAGAAGCATTGGCATTTCTTTTTTTCCACACCTTCACTCTCGAACCTCCTCTGCTCCCGAGCCTTTCTCGAGCCCTCCAATAGTCCCGACTCCCGAGCCGCTCCTCACGGTTCGACCGAAGTTCGCTTATTAACCGGACTCGAGCGTTTAAGAGCCGAAGAACCTGGGGAACTCATAGAAGTGCAAGTTAGGGTGCTATAGCCCTAAGAGTCAACTCTAAGAGCTACTTAGCACTAAGATTATTATCCTTCGATCTCCGACTTAAAACTAAAGGTGAATACTCGTCTTTGTCAAAAATACTCGTTCTCATGGCGAGAGTGAGCTTTTACAAAAATGATTTGTAAAGACGTGCATGGGCTGTAAGCTATCATCACGCAAATAAGACGTGCTGGTGTTGTTGACACCTTCACGCAAATGATCAAACAATTTATGTTTACGAAAAGGGCAAAACACGATAATTAAATATTTACTTATACTAATCCCAAAATCAGGGGTTCTACCCCTGGGGAATGTTGATACCCAAGAAGTGTACGTAAAGTTTGATCACATATTTATACTCGCTTCGGATCCAGTTGGGTCAGGCGGGGTTGGCTTGTATGTCGGGTGACGCGTAAAACGCAGTTGTGCTAGTTTGGCTGCGTGTCCAATGTATACAATTGGATGAAATTCAAGGAAGTGATATATGATCACTAGAATCTTCCAATGATGAAATGTTTAACTGTTTAATTAAACTGTTTTGACATGCTTATGAAAATGATTTGAGGTCATAAAGTATTCACCAGCATATAGCTGACGTTCATTTTCAAATGTTTTCAGGAAAAGAATGAAATGACCTAATAGCACCGGGACCGGCTACGGCCTAAGTCCCGATGACAGTTTTGTTGCATAATCCGGGTTAGGCCACACACTTGGACCCGGTGCAACCCAAAAATGTGTTATACAGGTTCGTGCGAGGCACAGGAAAGAACTTGAGAAAAGACAAGGTTAAGATGCCCAAAGGATGTCGACTTCCTAGGCAGAATACCTCCTTGTAGATTATACTGACTTTGGTCAGGGTTTTGATTTCAAAAATCAAATGTACAAACGATCGGCTTTTATACCCAAGTATTTAAATAAAGAAATCTTTTGTCTATACGACAAGATTCTAGCATTTACAAAACCAACCCTTGAGGTTGAGAATCGTTAAAAAGATCCTGTTTAAAAACCACTATTTCGTTGCACAAAACCAATCTCTGAAATCAAAGCAGGTACCTAAGGTGCCAACGGATGTCGCAGCCCAGTAACGTCCCGGGGGTGCCCGGGACGGGGTGTGACATAAACCCCTCACCTGAGCTGTGAACCCTTATGGAACTGTGAACCCTTATAGAACCGTGAACCTAGCTTTACTTATGTGACTAAATTTTTTTCCCCGCGGGGGCGCGTTGTCCCCCGCACCGTGAACCTAGCTTTACTTATGTGAACCCTTATGGAACCATGAACCTAGCTTTACTTATGTGCCTAAAAATTTTACTTATGGAACTGTGAACCTAGTTCGATCCACGCTAACAAGGAGGTTTGCTATTAATGAATGCTTTAGTTTTAGTTTTGTTAAACCTTAAAATTAAATGTTTTCAAAACCTTAAAAACTTACTTGAATAACACCTAACAGCTTCACTTCTGCCCAAAGGTGATGTGATGCATGTGTAAACTTATTCAAGCTTAAAATTAAGCATTATAACCTAGTGCATGTCATGATATTAAATTAGAAAAACATGATTAACTTAAATAACACCTAAGGTTTCACTTCTGCCCAAAGGTGATGTGTCACGATCGTAAAGTTATTTAAGTCTTATTAAGCACTAGTTCACCTGAAATACATGAATGTTTCTACTTCTGCCCAAAGGTGATGTGTTACATTTGTGTTCTGCGAACCTAATTATGTGCATTCTGAACAAATGTTTCACTTCTGCCCAAAGGTGATGTGTTACATTTTTACTGCACATACTCACTATTAAATTGTTCCTAATACTAAACAAATGTCTCACTTCTGCCCAAAGGTGATATGTTACATTGTTTAAGTAGAACCTAATTAATCTATTAGTTTGGTGTTATAATAGATTTTATCACATCTTCGTAATATAATTGTTCTTAAGTAGAACCTTATTTAATTTATTATTTCTGTCTGCCTTAGATTATTACCCCATAGATCACTCTAAGTTCTTATTTAGCTATTTGTACCTTATTTTCACTCTAGGTTCTAAGATGAGTTTTGCTTAATTAAGGGTTTCCATAAATATTTGCTCTTATTAAGTCTTGATTATCCCTTAAGACATGACACAACTGCTGCTCTTTCTGATAAAAGTACTACATAAGAAAACTAGAGCATAAGAAATAGGATAAGTCAAAACACAAAGTCTTTTATGGTAATCAAGAACTCCTTTCATGATTGCTATCATGAGAGCTATTTTAGATTTTTACTTTCCTAAGACTAATATATTCTCTACGGAAATGGAAGAATCAAAATAAATCCTAAGACGCATGCAAACTTTCTAATTCTAAATAAAAGGTTAAGTGGCATCCGTGAACACATCATAATATACACTGAAATGACCCATAAAACTAAGGGATTATACATGGAAATCAGTGAAATTTTTTTCAGTGCGTACATAATAATTTTTTCGCTAGTACGATTAGTTGCCTTAAAAATCAAATATAACACTCAGAAGTATCAAAGGAAAATGAGTGTATTGATAGCAACATACGTATAGGAAGAGAAACGCCTAAAACTGGAAAACCGGATGTTATTCACCTCACTACCACTAAACCTAAAAAGAGGATAGTTCTAAGGTCAGGAAACAAAATACAAGTACTGCTTCCGGCTCTTACGTTCCTCAAGGAGGAGTCTCACTGCGAAACTATGTCATTATATTAGGCATAAGCAATGAGGGCATCCATAAGCCAAGGGACTAGCTGGCTAAGATAAGGTAGTTACTAATTAATGATTTTTGAGTCCGCTAATATTAATATTCCTATCAACACATGATGCGTTGAGTCTAGTTCTATACGTGTCCTTACCAGAATTCAACTAATAATTAAGATAAGAAATTAGTGGTGGATTTAAATGTTAAGGCTACATAGAACCATGAAATAATTGATCATTGTATTAGGCTTTATGATACCTCACATATTCTGAAGAATACTCAGAATTTAGTATCAATAATAAAGCTACACTTTGACAGTTATAAGGTTTGCATGGCCAAAACAAAGTCACCATTAACTTAAACTCTCATATTATTGGTTATCATTATCTGGATAGAAACCTTTATGACATAGAACTAGCTGATACAATAAACTTTCATGACTTTTGTTATCATGAAAATGAAAATTTAACAAAAGATAAATGAGACCTATGCACTTCATCCATTAAGACCAAATTTTATGAGAAATCATGACCATGTCAATGCAAGATGAATTGTTACCAAATCTCATTCTCAGTGACTTTAAATCATGTGTTAAACGCCCTAAATATCAAATGGCTAAGGGAATAAATGAGGGTCCACCAGATGTTATCCCAAATGGAATATTCAGACATAATTCATTTATTATTTAGAAGAATATTTACTTGTATCTAATCTGTTTCATATGACCCAAAGCTGTTAAAGATATCAATTCATATATATTTGATAGAATTCCTTCTAAATTTGTCTATAAAATTTCTTATGAAATTTTAGAAGATAAGGAAATCAAGTCTAAAATATATGGAAGGTTCCCACGTCACGCGCATCATTGAAACTTGTCATGTGTAGTTCCTAGAGACCTTAAAGATCAGTGGGAGCACCGATTGTCCTAATTATAGCTTGCGAAAATTGCAAGAGGTGGGGGAGTGACAAATTGGTCTTACCTCAAATTACACCTCTTGTACACGACACTGCTCCATCACAACTTGTCTCCTTAGAATCTAATGCTACTACTAACAAAGTCTCATAGATGCTAATATGTGGGCAAACTTAGATTTCTTACTAAAACTAAAGTAATCCTCAACAAAAGAAAACTAATATAAACATAATTAAGTTGTTTCTCTATTAGAATCTATTGGTCTTCAAATGTTAGATACAGTGCTGACCCTAAGCATGCTGAATTACTTAAAATTTCTAAGCTCAGTGGGAGTAGTAAAAGTCCTTATCATGACTTGCAAGGAGTACAAGAGGCGGGGGGAGAGACTCGTTAAATTTAACTCTGATTACACCTTTTGTACACCATAATGCATCAACTCCTACACACTTAGAAACTAATGTTGCTCCTAATATACCTGAAAATGAAAGCACCTAACCAAGAACTAATATATAAACTTGAAACTCCTAATAAACCCAATAATCAACTCTGGAGGTCATCTAGGTCTAAAAGGCCTACTAACTTTGATGATTATGTATCCTACCTGACTGAATTTGAAATGGATGCTGGAAAGTTTTACCGATCCTACTTATTCTAATTAAGTCATTAGCATCAATCAATCTTCTAAATGGAATAAAACTATTATTAGCAAGCCTGACTCCATGAATTAGAATAACATTTGGGATTTTGGTTGAATTACCTAAAGGGTGTTCATAACTAAATAAAATCATAATGGAAACGCACGATTGATTGCTAAAGGTTATACTCAAGAAGAAATAAATTGTCAAAGAATATTCTTACCTGTTTTACAAAAAATTCTTTAAGGATCATTACTGTTCTAGTAGCTTACAATAACTTAAAGCTACATTAGATGGACATTAAAACAACTTTCCCTAACATTGACCTACATGTTTATAAAATAACCTGAAAGTTTTAAACTAAAGGTTAAGAACACTTATTCTGTAAGTTAATGAAATCCATGTATGGGTTGATTAAAATCATGATGCAACTCTCTTCATCAAGAACTAAGTGAATTTGTTCACCTACCTCAAGATGAGTGGGAACAACTAATGTAAACTTGTCCTTATATAGATGACATTCTTTTGACAAGTATATGTTACATGAGTCAAAGCATTGATTACTCATATTTTGACATGATGGATCCCGGAGATACCTCTTACCTGATAGGTATCAAAATACACCGAGATAGATCCAATGGGACATTAGTTTCGTCCCATAAGATTTACACTAAGCGGATCCTTACACATGTAACATTTAAATTGTTCTCCTTTAGAGGCTAATAGGATAAATGAAAAATTATTTCCTTATGCTTCATTAATTAGAAGCCTTATGAAGGTTAAAGTCTATACTTATTTAAATATTGCTCATATTGCTAAACACTAGACTAGTCTAGATTATTGTGAAGCATCTAATGAAATATTACAATATCTTTAAGAACGAGAGACTATAAGTTAAAGAAGAAGTGAGAACTTAAAATAGTTGACTACTCTTATTCTTACTTTGTTGTATTCAAAGGTAACAAAATGTCAATTTCTGGGTATATCCTTATGTCAGTAGACATACCTATCTCATGGAGGAGTCATAAGGAACTGTTAACAAAAACCTAAGTTTCAATAACATAATATGTTGTTGATCACAACCTAATTGTCACTAAATGTTGTTGGAAAATTTATCAGTGGACTCATAATCTAGTAACTCCACATAAATATCATATCGAAGACTTACTGTGATAAGTCAGCTACCCTTGCTTCTCAAACAGTAACGGTTCAAGAGGAGCTGCATTAATGTTCGATACGAAATTATTGCTCACTTACGAATTATGAACAAGTTGGGGAAACTAAATCTTTGTATCGAATACATTCATGATATGCTAATGGATCCAAATAACTAAAGGTCTACCACCCATTAGTCTTTTGTAAGCGCTTATAATAAAGACGGGGTTTACTAATGACCATACATAATTGTATATCGTACTATGAATGACTAATTATTAAAATTTCCTCATTTGAATTTGTTTGTCTCTAAATACGTTCATGCATGCCTAAAGACGTATATACAACTAACTATACAAATCAACGTTAAAGGGCTTATTTATCAATTTGATCCTAAAGTTTACTTAAGTTTTAAATTTGTGCTATAGTATGAATAATGGGGGTTTTGAGTTGAATACTGATTCAATGACTGTATTTCTCTGCTATAGTTACAGTTTAGAACTAAAATGAGTATTAAATCTCTGCAGACTTACTAATACTAATAATAAATGATTACTCAGTCAAGTGGGAGAATGTAAGACACGATTTATTGTGTGGCTCTTATAATCATTTATGTTATTATTAAATGATCAAATGTTTTATTTATTTATTTATTAACCTATGGCTAGTAATTAGTTGATGGGCCTAATTACTCTTAATGGACCATTAATGGGTTTTCCCTTGGGTGTACATATAAATAGAGAGATAATTAGAGGGAATTGACTAATGAATCATTTAATACTATCACCACTAAAATCATCCCTCTCTCTCTCATAAAACCGTGAACTTGCTTCTTACGCTAAGCCATCCTAACCGTACACCCTAAACAGGAACCCGATTCAGATCAGAGATCATGAAGTCTTCCTTCTCTGCGGTTAACTTATCAGGTATTATTTTTTATTATTATTATTATTTGTTTTCCATTATCATATTTCAAGAACTGATCAACATAGGCATTCAAGAGTGGATTGGTAGTAGCTCTGTGGATGATCAAGGTATCCTTCAAACATTTCCATTTTATTAGGAAGCAATTTTCCAAAAAAGATGAGAAAGTTAAGATACTCTATTTTATATGCAACCTTTCGGTAATTTGGAAGAAAAGAAACGACTTGGTGGTGAATAGAGTAAAGAGCTCAGTGTCGACGACCGTGGAAGACATTAAAACGATATCGTTCTCACGGGTGAAGAATAGACGGAGTGCTAAATCGCTAATGTGGTCCCAATAGGTGTATCAACCCGTGTTGATGTTTTGATTCTTACGCTATGTTGGTTGCTAGTTGTACTCTTTTTTCCTCTTGTATTTTCTTGATCTAGCTCTCCGCTAGCCTTTATTTTAATATATCTTCATTGCCGGTAAAAAAATCAAAAAAATATTTTAAATCGCCGAGGCCCATTTGATTCGTGGATTAGACTTTGGAGTTATTGGAATTTTATTTCATTTATGCCTCTAGATTTCAACAAAACTTGATGAGTTAATTAAAATAGCATATAAATAAATATATATAATTAATTTAAAACATAATATAAGGTTTCCAATTATTACTAAAATAAAATAATAAGATTAAAATAAACAAAATATGGAGAATTAAGTTATAAACTAATCACTATATTAGATTTAGGAAGGCAAAAAAAACATCATGTCCACCGGTCCGACTCATAACCAGCTGGTTAAAATGGAAACGCTTCAAGAGTATCCAACCAGACCGGTTCAACTCATAACCACGGAACCACCTGAATCTCTGCATCCTCATCGTCATTCTCACTCTCACTCTCATCACTGGATTCCATATCGTCATCGTCTGTCTCTCCATCTTCATGTACATCATGATTCTCCTGTCCGATACGGTTTTCCCGCCGTTGAGACGAGTATTCATCAAGACAGTCGACACAAACAGTGGCAGCGTGACCGAGATGGAGGCCAGAAGCGGTCCAAGGAGTCGGAGATTGACATTTATGGCAGAGAAGGGTTCGGGAGTGCTTGGCGACCAGGAAGTTGGCGGAGTGAACGTTTTGATCGCAGACGTAGCATAGGCTTGCGTTATCGGATTGGCAGCATACCCGAGCAATGTGGCTGCACAACTCACACCTCTTCATTCCGGTATCCGGTTTCTGGTTTTCCGGTAATCCACTTCTGGTTTTCTGGTGTCCGGCTTCTGGTCTCTACTTGTCCCCGTTCTTTTATGAGCATTGTATTCTAATTTTTTAGGGTTTTATAACCTTTGGGTGCGGATATGAGTGGTCTGAAAAAATTGATTTAATTTATTTCTTAAAAAAACAAATTTTAAGATTAACATTTTTGTAAGAAAATATTAAAAAGATTTATATTTTAATATTTTTGTTAATAAAACACATGATATATGATTTGCTTTCGAAATCGGGCCCAACGTAACCGGGCCCAATGATAGGTGCTTAACAAGCGAGTAGAGATTGAGCTGAGGCTCGAACTTAAAGTTAAACAAACCTGGCTCGTCTTGTTTATTTTTAACAATATGAAATTTGAGCTCGAGCTAAGTGATATTTTTTTACATAAAAGCAAAATCCGTAAACATGTTCAATATTCAATACGAGGCAAACGAGCGAGCGTGCTAAAATTGATGTAAGACATAGGCTTGGAAAGATTAATATTGGACTATTACGTAGGTTGTAACTTATAAACATTAAAATTTGGATTTAATTTAAATGAGTCAACGCGCCAGATTAACCTGATTCGTTTACAGACGAAATGGTTTTAAGGATGTTTTTTTATCTCTTTTTTGAGTGAGTTTCAGGACACGAGCTTTTTAAACGGTGATACCGAGTGACACCGGTATTTTTGTTGGGGGAAAATTACCAAAATAGACATTTGACCGGTCAAACTTATTAAAATGGATAAACTTTTTCAGCCTACTAAGTTGTGGTCATTTAGACCTTTAGTCAGTTGAATCCGGCTAGTTCAGCCTGCTTGAAAATCCGTGCCCAACTTCCTTTTGTCAGATTTTTAACCAACCAGAAAGTGACACGTGGAGGCTCTGAAACCCAAGCCGGCTGGAACCCACTTCCAAGTAGGCTAAGCCAGCGTGTTTTTTTTGCTCAATTTTAGCCTGCTTAATGGCTTTCCAGCCTTTGCTTAGCCTGCTATTTGCCTTTGTTTAGCCGGCTATTTTTCTTAAAATAAACACAACAATCATATAATAAGTAGTCAAAAACAATATAAGTTTAATGTTTTAAAATAAACACAACAATCATATAAAAAGTAGTGCTAAAATAGATATTGTTGTATTTGATATTCTAATTTATCACTACTTTTTATATGATTGTTGTGTTTATTTTAAAACATTAAACTTATATTGTTTTTTACTACTTATTATATGATTGTTGTGTTTATTTTAAGAAAAATAGCAAGCTAAACAAAGGCAAATAATAAGCTAAGTAAAGGCAAATAGCAGACTAAGCAAAGGCATTAAGCAGGCTAAAATCGAGCAAAAAAAAACACGCCGGCTTAGCCTACTTGGAAGTGGGCTTTAGCCGGCTTGGGTTTCAGAGCCTCCACGTGTCACTTTCTGGTTGGTTAAAAATCTGACAAAATGAAGTTGGGCACGGATTTTTAAGCAGACTAAACTAGCCGGCTTCAGCCGACTAATGGTCTAAATGACCACAACTTAGTAGGCTGAAAATGTTTATCCATTTTAGTAAGTTTGACTGATCAAATGTCCATATTTTTTGTTGGTAGTTTCTAGATTTAGCCGCGGGCCGGCCATAATAATATTTTGCTTCAAAGTTGTTGGACTGACATTGGTCTCTCTTGTCCACGAACCCTATGACGGTATGACCCCCGTGATTCCCACACCCTTCAAAGATATCCATATATGTTCTTATTTTTAATCTTAAAAGAAAAAAGTGGGTTGTGGCCAATAGTAAAAGAAAATCCTTTTGAAATACTAAGAGTCAGAGAGGTTATGAGTTCAGGTCTCATATCAGATTAAAGAAATTTGACTTAAAAAAAGTAATCTTTTTAAAATGCAACACTCTTAGCTACAGTGTTATTTTTGTCTTTTTTATGTAACTCCCTTAGCTACAGTGTCATTTTTGTATTTTATGAAATATTCTATTGATAAATACAAATATTTGGCATATAAAACACATTTGAAAAAGTAGCTAACTTGACTTGAGTTGCTGTAGGCTCTTCTTTTGTTTCCTTCACCCAGGTTCAAGGCCTTGGGTGGGCATTTGTTTTGGAAAAATACCAAAATTAGCCTGCTAAAAAAATACCATAATGGACATTTAGTCGGAACTACGCCGGCTAAGCCTTTGGTTTTTGCCGGCTAAGCTTTTGAATTTTGCCGACTTAGCCGGCGCCTTTTTTAGTTAGCCGGCTAAATGTCAATTTTGGTATTTTCCCTTTTTTTTCTTTTTCCCAAATTTATGTTTTATATTTTATTTTTCAATACTTAATCAAACTTTGGTTGTTGGTGTAGTGTTTTGGCGCTTCCTTTCCTATGTTTGAGGTTGTGGGTTCAAAACTCATGCCTAATAAACTTTTTTTTTGTTTTTTTTTGTTTCTTCTTTTTTTGATTTTTTCTTTTTCTTCTTTTGTTGATTTATTTTTTTCTTTTCATTACACGTTTTTAATTATTAAGCGCAATGTGAGAGGCATCTGTAATATTTTAATTAATTATAATAACAAACTTACATTTTCAATGATATATCTGAGTGTGAGACAGTTTTACATGGTTTTATCTTTCGTTAAACGCTTTTTTAAGTTCATTTCCGTGTTTTCTTAACATTCATTTTTACGACATGATATTTATTGATTTCCAAATGACATTTTCGTGATTTCCAAATAACATTTTCGTGATTTTCAAATATACAGAACCGAGTCGCCGCAACGCGTGGGTAACACCTACTAGTTTAAATAAAACTAGAAACTGTACCCCGCGCTTCGCGGCGGGTACCGGACCTTCTTCCCATAAAGTATTGGTGGATCGTATCCTCGAAAGGACTTGTAGTCGCAACTGCGAGCAGACGGTGCATCATTCATCACATTACTTGGTCCTTTAATACCCTGATTTGTTCCAGCTACCCTCCGACATTCCTCAATGCCTCAACCAACATTGTCGGCAAAGAAGTCTGCCTCATCTGAGTGAACTCACGGGCGAGAGCCACCTTCACTTTGGGTTCAAAACTGAACTGTTGTTCACCATTGGGGTTCTGCTAGCTAACCTCTAGGCTAATATGAACACTTTCCTCATCGTCTTGCCTACTGTTGAGTGGTGGTCTACCTCGACGTCCCGTACGTCCACCACCGCGTCAACCTCCTCCTTGTCTAGCCATTGTCCTAAACTGAAAGATAAGGAATAAAGGAACTTAATGTCATGATGCTAGTTACAAGTAGAACACAATAAGTAAGGTAAGCTGTTAATATACACTGTCCATTTGCAATTAACCATTACGCTACTTCTTGGTTTCTATTTGATATCCTTTATGATTAACATTAGAACCTCCACCCTAATCTAACTCATCAAACGGGGAAAACTTTACTTACTACACACAATGGATGCTTTGCCTTTGGGTTACCCGTACTGGCATCCGTCATTTGGTCTCATTCATAGTTTAAGTTTAGACATTGGGGATAGCTGAATCTCTCAAACTATTGCTCTGATACCAACTTGTAAGACCCTAAACCCTAGAGTCCTCACGTGTTAAATTTACTCATTTTCATATAGTTCTTAAACATAGAACTACATTCATTGCAACGGAAATACCTCAACATAAAACATAAACTTGTCTAAAATGATCAAAACATTATCTTAACATAACAACTTTCAAACAAAAACTTCACTTTCAAGTCACACATTATTTGTCTAATCTGTTTCTTTACCTAAACCGTCAATTCACACTTGATATTGTATTTCACGTCTCTTTGACCATAAACCACATATACCCTGTCCGTCAATTCCAGTAGGTACTGTACTTCACGTCACTTTAACCATAAAGTACCTGCATAGTTTAACCTAAGGCTCGATACCTCTAGGTCACGACCACCTACTGTGTCACCTAAGGCTCGTTACCTCTAGGTAGAAAAAACATAATGTAGGGTCACGTTCACCCTATGACTGACCGTCATTAATCCTTGTCACACAAAACTCGTTGTACAACCGTTGGCTAGCCACAAAGGCTAATATAAAGGTGCTGCCAAGCATAAAGTAACTTCTGTTCCCGAAGGAACCCTTCCCTTTCCTAGATATAGACAATGTAAAGACTTATAAAAACATTTACCTTCTTCATTTCATTAAAAATGTTCATAAACTTTCAGTAACTTTCATAAACATCTTTACTTGCATAAAACATTCGTTCGCCTTGCTTTTAACTCTCTTTAAAACTTTCCTTCACTTACGTTTACTAACACACAATTATAGTAAACACTTTAAACAGTATGCACACCACCCCATAAGTAGACATAAAAAGGGTATCTAGAACTCACCTGACTTGTTGTACTCTCTCAAATGGCCGTCTAGGTTACTATACTATATGTCATAAGGACCAACACATGAAAAATCTATAAAAATTGATACCGTCGTCTATAGTGTAATATTCTAAGTATGTGAGCCAGAGTATCCATGCGAATACTCTAGGTATGCGCTCTGGATATTCCTTGCGAATACTCTGAGTATGCGCAGGGAGTATTCCTTGAGAATACTTTAAGTATGCGTAGAGGGTATTTATTGCGAATACTTTCAGTATACGTCTGGGTGTTTCCTGCGAGTACTCCAAGTACTCGTGCGTGTACTTTGGGCCGAATACTCCAAGTATTCGCTCGAATACTTCGTGCGAACACCCAGTTCATAATTCTTGCTGAAAAAACCCTAACTTGCATGCTTTCGCGTCTGATTCAAGAATTGCATAAAGATTCTAACTTTCTTCGTTCAAAACGTGTGTTTAACTCCCATGAGTCCAGATCTATGGTTTTATACGATATCATACGTAAAAATTCGATCTTTTTGGATTAAACCTCAATTTACCCAAAAAACGTTTCAAACCCAAAAAGAGGAGATTAAGGACGATCCTTACCTCAACACTTGTAGGATTCCTTGCTCAGCTCCTTCACGATCGATCTACACCGCTTGAGGCAAGGATGAATCCTTGAAAGAACTGTTTTCTTGTCGTTTCTCTCTCTAACTCGTCTCTCTCTCCCTCTCTCTAAAAGTATGCACAACCAGTGAGAAAAAGGGAGGGAGAGTGGATGGCGACTGGTTCTTAAGGGTATTCCCTTTCCCCGTTTGTCCCTTTTTATACATTTAGTCCCTTAACTTTGTTTTCTTTGAACTGTTTATAAAATAACCTTTCTGGTAAGTTTTAGAATGTTACACAAGATTTGCTGATCAAATGAAAGCATCAAGGTGGGATGAGGGGACTAGTAATTTTGAGGACGAGCAAAGTCAATTATGGGGTGAACCATGCAAAAATATTTTGGCCGTATGGTGCTTTATGTAACAAGAAACTAAATTTTACTTTTGTACGTAGTATATATGTACCCAATTATGCATTATGTAACAAGAATTTATTATAATAAATTATGACACAAAATATTATTATAATTTTTAATTTATTTGAAGAGTACAATTATTTTCTAGCATGGTTACTTAAAATGAATACAAATTGTTTTTATTCTACTTAGAGAGTTTGTTGTAACCTTCTTCTATCTCAAATCGATCAAATGACTAAAAATATAAAACATAAGTTTTTTATGACACAACGAGCATGCATCTCAATGTTTACGATTTATTAAGTTATATATTTAAAAAATTATTTTTATCAGATCAACCCGACCCGAGAACTGAAGTATTTAAGCTTGTTTTACAAATATTTTCATTTTCATCTAAACTTATTTTGATATATTATTGGTTAACCCTCCTAGTAAATTGTTTTTGCCTTATTTTTTTATTAAATAATATTATGGATATTGAATAATAACTAGTTTTTTTCACCCGCACTTCACACCAGAAGGTTATTTGAAAACAAGTTTGCGAACAAAATTTAATAAAAAAAAACAAAATTAATAGAAAATTAAACGGATTATACTCGCATTAGGCGGCAAGTGTCGGGCCGATCTTTAATAAAATTTAAGCGAAAACGTAGGCGCAACGATAAAAATAATGGTAATAAAAAAGAAACCTAAAGGTAAATAATAAAAAAAGAAAAAAGTTCGGGTCGTCGAAAACCATAAAAGCGAATACCGAGACCGGTTCCAATAATACCGACACCGGCAATGATGTTGTCCGCTCATAATAGGTTTGGTTCATCACGGGACCACAATGGTAACGACATTCGCTAAAGTTCGCAATACAAAAAGGAAAGTCGATTTTTAATACAACTTCCTTTTCAAAACAATTTATATCGCAACGTTGACAAAAATAACTAAAAACAGCCACGCACTTTATTTTTTTTTTAAAATAACGAACGAAAGTTATTAATGAAAAACGAAATTATTAGAATATTGAACGGGTTAAAAGCGTATTTTTTATATAGTACGAGGGTTGAAAATGAAAAAAAAAAAAAAAAAAGACAAGCAAGAGGTGTCGAATTGTAAATGGGATAGTTACTATTCCTGATATTTTTGTTTTAATCTACAGTACAACCTCTATAATTTAATACTCGATAAATTAATACCCTCGATAAAATTAATAATTTGTCCGGTCCTAACTTGGGACCAGTATAAAATTGGACCCCAATCGATAAAATAATAAGATAATAATTTTTTTGAAATCTCAATGTAAATATATTGGTCCCAGCGAAACTATAAATTAATAATTACTAAAATATTCTAAAATTCTAGGATTTTCTAGTAAAAAATGAATCTATAATCATTAGACATTTTATAGTGATCAATCTAGATCTATGTACATTGAACTTGACAAGTTCATTAATGTGTGAATGTACGTACATGGGAATTTTGAAGGTCCTTGTTTATGTTTTATTCAAATAGGTAAAGTGAACGGACATGGTAATTTTGAATGTCGATGAATTAATTTGAGAGTTGCTCACAAATATAAGCCTACTTTTTAAATTGATAATTTATTAATTTATCGATATAATAATATCTCGTTAAATTAATAAAATATTACGGTCCCAACATTATTAATTTATAGAGGTTCTACTGTATTAGGTAATTATAATTATAATATAATGGTTTGTTTTATATTATCTTGTGAATTTAAGGGATAAGGTATGACCGTGTGATGAGATTGATTGAGATGAGAAAAAAGATGATGGAATCTTGGAATTGAGTAGAACCAATATTGGAAGATTGGAGAAACGGTGTCGTTTCAAATGGTTGGATGGCTATCATTCATTTTAACAAGTGGTGGAACCCACGTGGCATTGTAGACGTGAGTCGCTGTCGGTGATTCATATCATCAACCGGCGGACAAGGCTCGTGAATGCGTGGAACTCTACACGGCCATTTTCCGATTCCATGTTTGCTTAGGTGGAATGCCTGGGATCGTAAATGAACTGAACGTTTAACGAACAGTTTGTTAACTTTTCGGTGAAAAGTTCGTTTATGTTCGTTCGTTTAATAAATGAACGAACATGAACACGGATTTCCGTTCAATTAGTTAAATAAACAAACATAAACATAGGTCTTGTTCGTTCAACTGTGTTCGTGAACGTTTGTTCATTTATGTTCGTTCGTTCATGTTCGTTTGTTTATATCATTCATTAAATATTTTTTATGTATTTAAATTTTATTTAAACTTTTTATATATTTTTATTTTTATTTTATTACTCATTAGACCTTTTAAATATTTTTTGGGATAATTATGGTTATGTAATATATCAAGTATTTTAGGATGATTATGTCTAAGTACTTAAACTTGATTTATCTTTTGGATGGTTGTGTCTAATGTTTATGATTAACAATTTTGTTTTTAATTTTCAAATTAACATGTGTTTGTGTGTTCGTTTATGTTCGTCTGTGCTCGTCTGTGTTCGCTTGTGTTCGTTTAAAAAATTAACGAACGAGCACGAACATAAAGTTTTGTTCGGTTAGTATTCGTGAACAAGTTCAATGCTAAACAAACAAGTACGGTTAGTTTTGTTCAAATTAACAGGTACGAACAAGGCTTCGCTCGGTTCGATTCGTTTACAGCCCTAGGAATGCCACGTGGATATCCAGGCTGATGTGGCATATTATAAGACAAATAGGTATGGTTCCACATTTCACACTTCACACTACTATATCAGTGTCACATCAGTTTCCATATATTTTCTACATTTTTCCACATTTTTAGATGTGGTTCTACATTTTCACATTACCACGTCATATTTATTTTTTAATTAAATTTAATAATATATTTTTTTAATATTTTATAAAATAAAAAACATTAATAATTAGTGTGGGGTTTAAAAATAGACTGTCTCTAAAATAATCAGGGTACACTTTTCGATTTCAAAGATGATGAATTTAGTGTGTTTGTTGAGAAAATGGGTGAAGTGGTTTGAGGATATGATTTAAAAATGGAATGGAAAATGGTTTATTTAAAAATTATTTTTTTTAAACTAGCCGTTTGAAACGGCTTTTTTTAATGCATTTTATTATTAATGATTTAAATGAAACGATTAGAGCATTCCCGACCGGTTTGATATATGTTTGTGAGTGCGTTTGATATATTTTAAGGAGTGGTTTAAAGTGGTTGTGAGTGGAGGAGAGAGAAAATGTATAATTTTTTTGTATATTTGTGAGAATACTGTTCACATGTATAAATTTTTTAATATTTTTTTAAAATGGTTGTGAGTGAAGGAGTGAGAAAAAGTAATGATAAAGGTATAAAAAAGTATTATTTAATTAAAAATGAGAGAAAAAGTAATAATTTTAATGTAATTATAAAGATAAGGATATGAAAGCGGCTGAAAATGCTATTAAGCATATACAAGTACAAGTTTTATGTCTACTTAGCAAAAGTAATGGGCATATCCTTTTTTATTCTCCCAATAGGTCAATAATACACATAAACTATTAGGGTTTAGGTTGAAGGGGCAACCCTCACCCAAAAACTACTCAACAAACCAATCAATGAGGGTGTGTCACCTCACTTTTATCTAAATGCTATCCTAATATCCTAAAGTGATGCGGACACAACCCTAATACCCTCATTTTTTTATTTTTTAAATTAAAACTAATTTTATTTATTCAATAAAATAAAAATAACAAGAAATAAAAAAAATACATTTTTCTAACTAGTATAATTGTATTGTATTTATAAAGAAAAAAAAGTTTTTAAATGCCCCCAACGGCATTATAGCCGTTTAACCAACGTCCATTTTTCACAATTGAACTCGGGTATTAATACCCGCAAAACTCTACCTGTGACCTTACCCGCATTAACGGCGTCAGTGTACCCGCATGTACTCGAGTACCCGATTGCTCCACCCGCATCTGCCCCCTTCACCCTTATCAAACATAATTACAACCCATGACTGGGTCTTTATGTATCTTTATTCTTTTTATCTTAACTGAAATATATTTTATTCAAGACATACTGAATTAAGCATAAACCAAAAGTAATAACTAGCGTAATGTAAAATAACTAGGATGACATCCCGCGCCATCTGGCGATACCGTAACTCGTAGTATGTTAATAAAACGGGGATGTTAAAACTTGTAATGTAAAAATAATCTAACGTAAAAATAAGTAAAAGATAAGGTGATTAAAAACTGAAAAACAAACAAAATGAAACAAAATTTCATTAAAAAAATACGTGATACCCGCGCTACGCGACGGGGTAATCAATCAAAAAGTTAAAACGCACTAAAAATAGGAAAAATAAAACTGCCAAAAATAGTAAATAAACTGTTAAAAAAAAACCACCCCAGGGTTCGAACCGTATGCATCATGTAAAGGATATCTTAAAGGATGTACGTTTACCAGCTGGCTCTCCACGTTAACTATCCACATTTTAAATCTCAAAAATAATGTTTTAATAGTGTTCACGTACTTTTAAAATGTATAGGCACTACTAGAAATTAAACAGTTTTCCCACAAAGCTTTTTGTGGGAAATTCTTCAGAAAACGGCGTTTCCCACAAACTTCCGACCAAAAACGCTTTGTGGGGAAAAGGGTCGTGGGAAAATATTTCCCACCACAATCCGACAAAAGTTTCCGACAATTTTCCCACCAAAACAGATTTCCGACAACTTTCCCACGAAAGCATTTCCCACAATATTTCCCACCAATTTTCGACAAATATTTCCCACTACTTTCCGACAAACATTTTCCCACCATTTTCCCACGAGAACATTTCCCACAATATTTCCCACCATTTTCCGACAAATATTTCCCACCACTTTCCGACAAATATTTTCCCACCAATTTCCCATAAAATCAGACATAAATTTCCCACAGATTTCCCACAAAACAGTTTTTTATTTAAAAAAAATTAAAAAAAAACCCAAAAAATCCAGTTTTTTCTTGTTTAAAATATAGAATAAACCCAATACAAAAACATGTTTCCAAAACCCATTACGATTACTAAAATATCATACAATCATCCAAATATGTTTAGAAGTTTAACAAAAAAGACAATAAACTAAACTACGGTGGAGGATTGCCGGAAGGATTGCCCAATTGCTTGAGATACGCTGCCATTTGTTGTTGCATCTCCTCCATTCTTTCTTTTTGTTGTTGCATCTCCTCCATCATTTCTTTTTTCAACTCTATTTTTTGTCGTTCTACCTCTTCTTTCACTTGTTGTTGCATCAATTCCTGCATCTAAAACATATATAATATTTAGTAAACTAATAATATATAATTAGTGAACATACATAAAAATACACATAAAAAGGATAGACATAACAAGTGAAACCGCATACAAAAAATGCATATATACACACACGTACACATACATATAGGCATACGTATATACACATACAATCAATCTAATTGAATTATCCGCAACTTTTGGCGTTTCAACTATAAAAGAGAGATAAATAGAATTTTAGTTTTGCCGTTTCAACTAAACCAAATGCTAAACTAAGTGTTGTAACAGAAATATAGGAATAACACTAAGAATGCTCTAATATACCCTCAATTTATAAATCTCACTCATTATACTAAACCAACACGGTTCCAATTAGGGGTGGCAATCTTGACCCATCCTTCAAAAAATGGGATCATTTGGGAAAAAGTCAATTGAATATGGGTCAATTTGGGTGACCTCAAATTAGTCAATGGGTTAATTTGGGTCACCTTAAATTAGTCAACGGGTCAATTTGGGTCACCTCAAATATTCAATGGGTTAATTTAGGTCACCTTAAATTAGTCAATGGATCAAAATGATCAAGTATTAAAAAATTTTGTTAACTTAAAAATAATGCATATGAGTCCCCCAAACTTTGTCATCTCACCCCCACCCCCACCCCCACTATTACTAAAGCAAAAAAATTGATATAATCATTGGTTATTTGAACTTCGAATCTCCCTTCCTTTTCATTGGTATGTGCAAAAATCAACAAAACTGAAAAATCAAACCATAGCATATATTCTATTCTGTTTGGTTCTTTGTTCTTGGTATTTTGAAAGCAACTTTAAATAGAATCAAATTGATAGTTTTTTTTAAACGACCCGTTTTGACCCGCACTCATTTTGCTCCAAACCCGTATTAACCTGAACCCGTTATGACCCGTGACCCGAACCAGCCAGACCCGCCCAGTTTGCCAGACCTAGTTCCAATAAAATCAAAACCCAAAGCCTATACACATACATATAGGCATACATATATACATATAAACATACGCATATGCATACAAACCCATTCACATAGAAACATGGATATGCATACACACATATATACACATACGCTTGCACAACACTAATAATAAAATAAAACTATTAATAATACCTCATGTTGCGACCCATAAAATGGTGTAGACCCGGTAGAAGAAGCTTGTGTACCGGCCACGACAAAATGAATATCTGAAGATCCAATCCCGAATTTTCTCCCTCCTGATGCATGCTCCCACAATTCAACATCACCCAATGGATACTGAGTAGTGTCCTCCCCATACTTCTCCACCATGGAGCTCTGGTACGCCTCCTACAATTTATCAAGACAACACGTTGTTATTGTACTAAAAGTTGATACAATAATTATATAAAAAAATGATAAAGATAACATACAAATATTTGTTTCGCTCGATCGGTACAAAATTCCATCCCTTCCATGCTTTCATCATATAGTCCAGCCCAAAAGTTTCTCTTGCACTCTTTAGTAAGGTGTGTATCAAGAAAGACTTCAGTATGGGTGGGTGGTCGTTTCAACTTATATGTCTACATAAAACATAGAATATAATTAATGTAATATGTGTTAAAGTAAAACAATTACTGACATTATAAATATGATTAGCTTACTAGGCGGATACGATGCTCATCAAATCCAATAGATCCGCCCGTATGTCGGGATAGCATCGCAGAGCTATCCTTGCCTTTGCGGTTATTTCTCGCTGTCTCGGCTTTCTTACGCCATTCATCAGTGTTCCATTCCTTTAAAGAGTACAAATATATGTATGATAATATAAATGCCACAATATATTAAAAACAATAATGTATTAACTCGCTTACCGAACACAACCCTTGCCATATGTTAACAGACATCTTATCGGGGGGATAATTAACCATTATATCAAAATCATCATCATGTACTCCTATATTAAACCCGGCTGCCCTGGCTTTTTTCGCTCCATCTTTTGTGTAACTTCATTATACGTTAAATTACTTGTCTTTCTCCAACTTGTACGTATTATACACATACGTACGTGCGACGTCGTGTGTATACCCAATCGAAACACATAACTCAAAACAATCTTTTATTATTATATAAGTGTGTCTATATATATATATATGTTTGTAAATACAACAAGACGCACACACGTATAGACAAATATATACATGTACATATACAAATACATACGGATACACACACACACGTACTTATACGCATGTTTAAATAAAAAAAATGTTAATAGAAGAAAATAATAAAGAAAAAAAACTAAGATAATATGTATTTGTCGAAAAATGTATAAAAGAGTATATTTTAAACACTATATATGTTATAAATAAGGAAAACGAAAATAATATGAATTTCCGACAACTTTCCCACAAAACTCAACTCTTTTGTGGGAAATTTGTCGGAAATTCCGACCGTTTTCCCACCAAAATATATATTTTTTCGTTTTTAGACGGTTAAACGTTAACTTTTTCGCTCCATCTTTTGTGTAACTTCATTATACGTTAAATTACTTGTCTTTCTCCAACTTGTACGTATTATACACATACGTACGTGCGACGTCGTGTGTATACCCAATCGAAACACATAACTCAAAACAATCTTTTATTATTATATAAGTGTGTCTACATATATAAGTTTGTAAATACAACAAGACGCACACACGTATAGACAAATATATACTTGTACATATACAAATACATACGGATACACACATACACGTACTTATACGCATGTTTAAATAAAAAATTATTAGTTGAAGAAAATACTAAAGAAAAAAAACTAAAATAATATGTATTTGTCGGAAAATGTATAAAAGAGTATATTTTAAACACTATATACGTTATAAATATAATACATTTATATTATATAAGCTTATAAGATAAATAAATAAAAATATATATTATTTCGTGGGAAAACGGTCGGAATTTCCGACAACTTTCCCACAAAACTCAACTCTTTTGTGGGAAATTTGTCGGAAATTCCGACCGTTTTCCCACCAAAATATATATTTTTTCGTTTTTAGACGGTTAAACGTTAACTTTTTCGCTCCATCTTTTGTGTAACTTCATTATACGTTAAATTACTTGTCTTTCTCCAACTTGTACGTATTATACACATACGTACGTGCGACGTCGTGTGTATACCCAATCGAAACACATAACTCAAAACAATCTTTTATTATTATATAAATGTGTGTATATATATATGTTTGTAAATACAACAAGACGCACACACGTATGGACAAATATATACATGTACATATGCAAATACATACGGATACACACATACACGTACTTATACGCATGTTTAAATAAAAAAATGTTAATAGAAGAAAATAATAAAGAAAAAAAACTAAAATAATATGTATTTGTCAAAAAATATATAAAAGAGTATATTATAAACACTATATATGTTATAAATATAATACATTTCTATTATATATGCTTATAAGATAAATAAATAAAAAATATATTATTTCGTGGGAAAACGGTCGGAATTTCCGACAACTTTCCCACAAATTTATTTTTAAATATAAGTTTGTCGGAATTTAGTGGGTAATTTCCGACTGTTTTCCCACAAACGTGTTTGTTCTCGGAATTTTGTTGGAAAGTCGTTACTAAGTTTAGGGTTTCATCTTCGTGGGAATTTTGTGGGAATGTTGTTGAAATTTCCCACAAAAAAAATTTTGTGGGAAATTTTTGTAGGAAAACTTGCAGTTTTCTAGTAGTGAGGGTATAGAATTTGGTTTAGGATGTTATGTGAATACAATTTAGGTACTTTTGACGTATTCTAAACTTGTATGTTTCTTTTTTGCCTTTTACATATTTGATTTATTACCAACAAATCAAATTCTGAATTATCATATTTTTATGTCAACGAGACAATGAGTTTATTGTCATTTAACATATTAGTTATGTATTTCTACAATATTTAACTTCATTTCTTGAATGAAACTACTATCTTTTAATATACAATTAGTAAATGCACCCCGCGCGTTGCGGCGGTGTTTTTCTCCCTAAACCTTCTCTCGCCACGGATTTGTTTTGTGGAAAATTTAAAGCTATACATTGGAAAAATAAGGACGTCACAAAAAAAATAATAAATAAACAAAAACAATTAAAACTAAAAAACCCCTCCCACATTGAACTAAGCCTCTCTGTCTTTAAAAACTCATCTAAAATCCTATTGCAAGAATAAAAACATGAAAAAAAAACTTATGATAAAAAAAAGATAGTGGATATTGAATATATAAGTAAATCGAGTTAATATTTCGGCATTAATTGAAACTGACTTTTGTAATGTGTTTCGCTTTTTATATGGATAATTAGAAAGTTAACTCCATCCGCGCGCGCTTTTGCGAGGTGCTGCGGCGAGGGTGTTAAAATTTAAGCCTCGGATTGAAACGTAGAAAAAAAACACGCCGCGAAGATATATTTAAAAACCACTAAAAGGTTACTTCACTGTAAAAACGTATGTTAAAAAAAATACTAAATCGAACATAAAAACACGTCACATTCCCAGATTTAGCATTTAAAAATATAATATTTGATATTATAACTAAATAAACTTACTTAAATAATCAAAGAAATAAAGGAAATAAGATTTAGCATTTAAAAAATTATTTTTTTAATATTATAATTAAGTAAACTTACTAAAATAATCAAACAAATAAAAGAAAAAATATAGGAAAAAAATGTTGCAAAATAATTAAAAAAAACCTAAAAAAGACTAAATCGTTGTTGATATCCTCTTCACGCTTGGATTAAAATACCATACATGACAACACCCGAAACATTTTGTGAGAACCAATTTGTTCATAAACCTCTCATATTTAATTAAACGTGTCTATCTTTAAAAACCCAACAAAAACCATAGTACAAAAATGAAAATATTTAATTAACTAAAAAAAGGAAAAAAAAAAAGAGCAAAGAAATTACATTGCAGACAAAAAGGTTTAAGACAGGTTTGTAAGGCTCTGAGGCAATTAGGTAGCCTTTTTAATGTCATTAAAATGCTATCTCTTAATGGTTTAAAATCTTTTAATAGTTAAAAGTTAATCTAAAGTCTGAATAGTTAAAAGTTAACATCTTAATGATAAGTCCTCACAAGTTACGTCTCTTATCTCTTAATTATTAAGAGGTTTTGAACCATTAAGATGTAGCCTCTTAATGACCATAAGATGCTACCAAATAGTCCCTTAAAATACAACGTTGATGAACAGTGATCTTTTGTAATTGAGTACGTGTCATCATACAAGACGTCTGCCATTTTACATTTTTTCCCTCTCTGCTACGAAACAAGATAGTAAAGTCAAACATTGTGACTCTAATTTGATTCAAATTTTTTATTGGTTCAATGTGAAATCCTGTAGGTCAATCAAATTTTTTAAGTCGGTGTACATTAGATTCCTATTTTATTGTTAGTTGATAATTTATTTATTTATTTTCATTTTTTTTAGGTTTTTCTTTTATTAACGCTCTTTATCGTTGCGTCCACATTTTTAATCGGGTTTTTTTTGCTATGTTTTCGGGTTTTACGCCGGAGTCACAATCGCTTTTATAACATTTTTTTTTCTTTCGCTTTTATTTATTTATTTACCTTGATGTTTTGGCTCTAGGTTTCTCTTTTATTAACATTGGCTTCTCGATGCTACGCTTTTGGGTTTTGTGGCTGAATGACGTTCGCTTTTATGACGGAGTGACAACCATTTCGACGCATTTTTTTCTAGGTTTTTATATTCGAGATCGAATCTACGTTTTTATATTCGAAATCGTGGCGTGATTCGCGGCGCAACGCGCAGGCGAGAAACCTGCTAGTTATACTTTAAAAGTTGCAACCACTTGTCTAAACCAGCTTGGATATATCATTACATTTAATATTTAATAAACAAATATCTTCTGTACTTTAGTGGGTGGACATATAGATTAAAATGTTAGTATAGTTTTTTAATTAAAAAATGTTGATATATTTTGACACCTATTTCCATCATATATGAAAACAACAAAATATTTATATTTTTTATAATTACTTTATAAAAGTTATCATATATGTTGTAGCATTGGTATGGACATAAGAGAGAATTAAATACTAAATACAAGAATGGTGGGTGGTAATCAAAATATGGTTGTGAAAAGTGTGTTTTGAAGAACTACTACTCTGTGTTCTGATTGCGAAAAGTACACGCATGCCACCGCTCACCCCCACCAGAGAGAAATATAGTGGTGAACAAAAGGGAGTGAAGAAAGAAAAAGAGTAAATTACACAGATGGTCCTTTATTTATACTATAAATTACACTTTGTATCCTTTTATTTTATTAAGTACACCATATGTATTTTTCTTACATACTTTTATACACCTTATGGTGTTAAGTTTTGACATGTGCCTTACACATGAGGGTATAATGGTCCTTTTACCCATTAAAAGACAATTTATGTAATTTCTAAAAATCTTCCCCCCACCCCTTCTTCTTCTTCCCCAACCATTCCCCCCATCCCTTATTCTTCCAAAAATCCAATCCTTTGTTGGACATTACGATCGAAAAGCCTCCAAGTTCATACCATAATTTCATATTCTAGAAAAACACTCACCCTATTGGATTGGAGTTGTTTAACAAGAAGAAATATATTCAAATCGTCGATTATCATCAAGTCCACATAAATAAATCCTTAGCGGTCAGCTTGTGGCACCAGTTAGTTAATTAAGGATGGCGATTCTTTGACCTCAATCAATCCATCCCATAAACTCATTGTTTAAGTAAAACTGTCAACCTCATCAACAAACATAATTATAGATTTACAGCCTAGGTCTTTTAATTGGAAGAACACTTCTGTTTGGACATTCATTCCTATCCTATCCTATCCTATCCTCAAAATTCAATCTATCACAAGTAATGATTTTAAAGCATCATCTATCTTCACTAAAATGGATCTTTACATTCATTTCCCTTTATTTTCTAAACATCCGATCAAAACCAACCTTTAGCTTCATTTCAGTTTAGCAAGTAATATCTAGCCTCCCGTTCGTTGTTACTACCATCGGTTCCTTCTCTATTCCTAAAGCTGTAAAGAAAAGCTCTAGATGGCGTAAGGTATGATTGAAAAAATTGAGGCCACTAGGTAACACCGCCAGTATCAACCCTGTCGAATTATCAGAAACACCCATCTCTTTTTTCTATGGAAGAGAAGAAGTGGATAGAGGGAAGGGTTGGGGAAGAAGAAGGGATGGGGGGGAAGATTTTTAGAAATTACATAAATTGTCTTTTAATAGATAAAAAGACCATTATATCCTCATGTGCAAGTCACATGTTAAAACTTAACTGAAAAACTTAACACCGGTTAGTATAAAGGACATACGGTGTATAAAAGTATGTAAGAAAATGATCTGTGGTGTACTTATTGAAGTCAAAGAACACAGAGTGTAATTTATAGTATAAATAAAGGACAATCTGTGTAATTTACTCAAAGAAAAAAGTAGTGTAAGCGAATCTAAGAAGAGAAATATAGAGAGAAAATGGATACACTCGTAGATTGTAGGGTGTAGATTGGAATATGTTTTAAGTTCGCCCAAAGTATAACCATACTTTTTGGTGTTTTAGGACGAGTATAGTTTTAGTATTATCTAAGACTTGTAGTTCTAGTTTGTATATAAACACAAATTGGGTTTGAAAAATCAAAAAAAAAACAACCAATATGAAACTATGATGTGTCATAAGACGAATGGGATAGTTACTATTCATTCCCGTTTTCTTTTAATCTATTTAGTAATATTATCTACAAGCTTATATAGATGTCTTTTAGTTTATAAAAATATATCAAATAAAGTAACAAGAGAGATGATTTATACAGTATCAAAATTATAATTTAATGTTATATGTGAAGCTTTTCATATTGAACTTCTAGTGTACGCATTAAAATCAATGAAGTAGAGATCACCTCCGTTTAATAGATAAAAAGAAAGTGTAAGAATTTATAAGAATTATCGATAATAATATTTTGAGCAATTACTTTTTTATATTTCTAAAAATTCTTTAAAATATATATTCACATGGTGAGATTCATTACATAACACTAAATTATTGCGAGAAAAAAAATAAAGCTAAATTCTTTATATATTTTAGAGTTAAGTATACGGATAGTCCATGTGGTATGTCTAAAATTTGGATTTGTTCTCTAAGTTTGAAAAATTATACCGTCAGTCCCCAAATTATATAAATGTAACATGTTTGATCCATGGAGTGGATGACAGTTAAGTTTTCTATTAAATATTTTTAAAAATGACCAAAATACCCTTGGATTAAAAAAACTTTAAAAAATAGGTTTAAAAAAGTGGTGGTGCCGCATGAGCACTAGAGGTATAAACATAGGTTTTTCTAATTTTGATATTTTTTTAATTTTTTATTTTTTTAGTTTATGGTATTTTAGTCATTTTCAAAATATTTAATAGAAAAGCTAACTGTGATCCACTCCAGAGACCAAACATATTATGTTTATACATTTGGGTTTGGGACCAAATCCAAAATTTAGACATACCATAAAGCGGTTGACAGGCTTAAGTCACCTATAATTTGGGGACTGACAGTGTAATGTTTCGTAATGAAGGATCTTGGTGAAGCCACCTATATTATAGGAATTAAGATCAATAGAGATAGATCAAAGCGGTTAATAGGCTTAAGTCAAAGTGCACAAATTGATAAGGTCATTTGACGCTTCTCAATGCAAGATTCTACAAGAGGATTCCTGCCATGGCACATGGAACGATCCTAAATAAATCTCAATGTGTCCCGGTACGGATCATGAGAAGAGAAGAATGGAAAGAGTTCTATATGCCTCTAACGTAGGATCGATAATGTATGCCATGCTATGCACTAGGACCGATGTATTGTATGCTTCGAATATAAAGAGTAGATATAAGCAGAATCTAGGTGATAGTAACTGGATTGTGGTTAAGAACATTCTCAAGTATTTGAGAAGGACCAAAGATATGTTCTTAGTCTATGGAGGAGTACAAGAAGAGCTCACTATAAAGTGTTACACTTATGCGAGCTTCCATACTTACCGAGATGATTCTCAATCATAAACGGGATTCGTATTCACACTGAATGATGGAGTAATAACTTGGAAGAGTACCAAGCAGAGTGTCGTTGCCTAGTCCACCACCGAGTTTGAATACATTGCAGCATCTGATACGGAAAAGAAGGCCGCTTGGATGAAGAAATTCATTGTTGATCTCGAAGTAGTGTCGATCATTAAAAGCCCAATCGAGATACTTTGTGACAACACTTGTGCTATTGCTCAAGCAAAAGAAGCAAGGTTACATCACAACACCAAGCACATACTCAGGAAAGTTCCACTATATACAAGAGATACTGGAACGAGGAGACATATTTACCAGCAAAGTGCATACATATCAGAATTTAGCAGACCCGTTTACTAAGCCCTTACCTCAAGCGAAACATGAGGAGCATGCCAGATCTACAGGGCTTATAATAGTTAGTGAGTGGATTCGATTTGTATTTGGTAATTGGATGTTTATGAACTATAACAGTGACATTTTACTTGATATGAATTAATGTTTAAGTTCTGTTAGTTAATGTTACTGTGTTCATGTTTTAGTACATTTAAATCCTTGAATAAGAGTTATTTTAAATGTTCGTAGTAGATTGGATTAATGAGAATAAATCAGAATTAAGACTATTGTGAATTGTTGGTTGGTTCATGTAACATCCGTGATTTTCAGGCCATGAATTTTCTTTAATCATTTTACCATTTAAGCACGTGAAATCCCATACTTTCCAAACCCCTCATGCCACATTAATTATTATCTTAACGTGTATTAATTTGAAATTTCAACCTTTCAATAACATATTATTTTTCCTACTATATATACATATATATATATATGTGTGTGTGGTTATATTGTTATTTATTTTTGTAAACCATTTGTAATTTTATAAAAAAATGGAGTTCCTATATAAAATAGGTTTAAAATAAAATAAAATAATATTTTAGACTCTATTACAAGTTTTATAAAAACTATTCGTATAGCAAAGTCTCAAATTATTAAGTCTTGAACCCCCACATTTGGATTAGAACCTTTTCATTAAATTTTGACCATTATTGATAGCTTTGACTTTTAAAAAGTCAAACAGGGTCATTCTCATACAAATCAACACCCAAATTCGTCTAACCCGACTGTAATGGACCGTCCATGTGTGTGCATCCAACAATCGATCATACCTTGACCCATTTAATAGCCCCATTTCAATCATCTATGCGGTTAATTTCGAAATTCGAATGGTTTGACTCCTAGAGTCAAACCGAGCCAAATCAGTTTCCAATCAGAGAAATTAAACGCGATTAAGGCCTGAGAATCACGCACTGATTATCCTCGCGTGTATCTAACCCCATTACACGACCCGATTCATCCCCAATTAATCCAATTACACGTAAACACAATTGTCTTTCATCATGCCCAACTCCGAATCAAATCGTGGCTTTATAAAAGAATCAATCCTTCAACTCATTCCCACACATTCACACAGACTCGTATAAGCTCTCCCAACCTCCAATTCCATCTCATTACACCTCTGGAAATCGATCGATTATCAGGAACACCATCTCTGTTTCAACTAGTCGTCGGCCCTCTATACTCAACCATTACAGGTATGGTTCATGTCGTTCGATTCGTTTTCACTTAAGGGTCAAAAGCCCTCTGTCAATTTCATATGACAGAGGGCATAAAACTCAATTTCATTTGAAATCACGCATGTTCATACGGATTCTATTATGGGGATTTCGCTTTGAATCGGGCTACGTATTTAGTTTTAACGGTTTGGTATTTATATTAGCGAACCACCTGGTCCCGCCGGTAAGCAACTGCACCGCCGAACTAGGTGGTGTGGGTTCGAAACCCATAACCCCGGCTCTTTTTGTTTATTCCGTATACCAGACCCGGTCCCCATTCCAGTTTACGTTAAATTCATTGCGGACCAGTTTATTAACAGCATCAGTCTCCTAGTCCGGTGGTAATTCATGTTACACACACACAAACCACTAGGGTTCGAACCGGGTGGTCTACATTTTTTTTAAAAACAGTTTTAGCACCAGTATTTATTTTATAAAATTTATTTTATAAAACACATACCTTTTTGGGACGGTTTAGTACCAAAATTAACAATTTTACGTGAGAAACAATTAGTTATATAATTTAAAATTTGTTAAAACCTCTTTCTTTCTTTTTTTTATATATATATAAAAATCATGTAATAGTTTATTTTAAATGTAATTATTAAAATCCCTAATTTTATAGGAATTTTGGCAAGACTTTCATAAAACACTTTATCATTCTTATAAGTCATTTTTCTATTAAATTGTAATATTTAGGTTTAAAACCTAATTAAACAAATAAAACTTTTCTAAATACATATTTGCACATAAATTTACACTTTCCATACTTTAAAAGAGCATATCATTTTATTAATACATAAACAAACGAATTTATTATTAACTATTATCTCTTTACACTAATAAATCACTTAGTGTTAAATCATTTTTGAGAAAATTTCTTAAATATATTAACACTCCGTTTATGAAATATATTTTTATAATATATTAGATAAATAAAATGATTTGTTAACCAAAACCCCCAAAACAATTATTATTTTCTTCAAGTCAAATATACCTTACTAACACATTCAACATTTAGACTTTTATTCATACACAAACATCAACTTACAAACATCCTTTACATGAAATGACACAAACTCTTAGTACAAGTCCCTACACTCCACCCCGTTGAGACGCTAGACTTTGTGCACAATATTGATTCAAACTCATATCATTTCGCTCTAGGTCAAATCTTGTGATTAGCAAATCACTTGTGCTACCCAAGGTTCGCGTTAACTACTACATCTGATACAATGTGAGTTTACATAGCCCCCTTTTTATTTTTGTACATTTTGGGGTGAAACATGATCTATTCTTTAAAACTTTTTGCATAGACTTAAATACAATTCAATAATATGATATTATGTGTTACGTGCTTTATGTTTGAATGCTATGAGTTAAGACTACATATACATGACTTTAGTACAATCATTAACTACGTACAAGCCAACGGTTAACATTGATGGATCTATTGTGTCTGACAAACCCACCCGGTTAGGGTGTTTGTTACCGACTTTACATAAGGGTAACCTGCGTGTTATGCCTCAGTCCAAGGTTTGATTGTACACACATAGTTTAACTATAGATTCTCCATAAATGCCTTATACACATGTATCGTATGAATTGTATAAAACATCTTAAACTTGTTGTGTGTCAAAACCTATGTATGCTCACCAACTTTTTAGTTGACCTTGTTTTCATCATGTTTCAGGTACTAATGCTTGAGAATAAGTACAAGTTGCTTCACTTAGGATCGAGGACCTAGAATGAAATTTAAAGAAACTATTTATGTATTTTCCTATTCTTGTAATGTGGAATTTTGATGTTTTAATGAAATTGGTTGTTTAAATACTTCAACTTTAGTAAACCTTGAGCTTTTGAACAGTCCGCATGTCCCGTCCCGACGTATTCCGCCGTCGGTTGGGGTGTGACAGTTCATAAGATAAAGATTCAAAGAGTTAGATGCCAAATTTACATATATTTATTGGAGAATAAATATTAGATGTAACTCGTTCAAAAATACTTCATGGATCACAGTCATAAGTAAATTTTGAAAATGGTATTGTGTTTGTGTCCTCCGACCTGAGATACATACTAGAACTTGATTCTATCGATGATTGTTCTTTGTGTGTCAACCCTGAGATTATGGCCAATCACTTTTATTTGTAAATACACCATAAACGGAGTTGACCCATTAACGGTCCAATTGTAGGCCCAATAGATGAACTTGATATGTGGATTTGCTTGACGGATTACTAAATTATTCGAGATAACATGTTATTAATACCTAACGTATACATAGTCTCACAGCATACGATTAAATAAATTAACGCATCCATAGTTATTAACCGACACATGACATGATATTAATTTTCTAATATTAAATATTAATAATAACTATTAATACTTACCCAAACGACTATTTATAAATATACACGTGAGCTATACGTACTTGAACGTAGGACAATAACGGTTGCGCGACTGCGACAAATACCGGTGTAGACCTCAGCGGGTTTTGCTAGATCCGGTATAACTAAATAATATAATATAAACAAGTATTTATTTTATATCAATTGTATTAAAATATTAATATTATTATTTACTACGTCATAACTAATTTCGGAACGCGAAACATTTTACCCGGAGCGGAAACGTGTGATCACGCGGCACGAGAGCAATACCGGCTAACTTAGAAATAACATAATAAAATATATAATTACTTATTATTATAGTTAATGATAATATTATTAATAAATAAATTATCGAAGCACGAAACATTTAAACGAATGAACGCGCTAGACTGTAATGCCCCAAACCAGACACCTTACAGTTAGTTCTCATAACTGGTTATACTCTGTAAAAACATCTAACTTTCATTTAAGTAAACAGCGGAAGTCTTTCTCAAAATAGTATTATCTTTAAACTCTTTAATTTTCATAACGTTACCTAACGAATGCATGCGCACCAACCCGAGTAGCCCGCTCCCAAGCCAAGGTACCCCGTCTAGCAGACTCACCTGCAAAACAATCTAACGTACATACAAAGTCAGCTACGCTGAGTGAGTTCTAATAGTTTAATTTAACAAAAGCCAACTCGTCTCATTCAATATTTATTTCCACTCAAGACCCTCTAGTCTTTATAAAATCGTTTTATAAATTGTCCTCATATAGATAACCCTGTTACCTTACAATATCTCGGAGGATTCACCACCCTAGACTCAACCCACCACTTTAACTCAGTAAGTCTCCCTGACATAGAACGAACTTACTATTCTGATAACTTACAATTGACCACATTGATTCCATCTATTTATCACATCAATACCATCTGATACACAATTAATATAACTCATCACTTGCATGCAGTTTAACACATATATAAGCACACAAATACATACCTCATCACTGCACCCTCGTCAGGGTTATCCCCGTCGGGATACTAGTCCTAAGTTCAGCTCCTCCCTTGTTACAGGGCCCCGTCGCTAAACATAGCGACACACTCGTCATCTATGATGACTACCCAGCCACCCACATGGTGACCATATCATCTACCATACGGTGGCTGACACATCACCACATAATGACTGTTAGATCACGCGTACAATGATGACCCCGAAGGACTCCGTCATCCACACCACTGTTGACCATACACACAGGCAACAATACAAGAACACAAAGTAACACATATATACACATGACACTACCTGGACATGTACTACGACTCACCACCCTTTCATGGATCACTTACGTGTGTAATCCAACACGTACTTTAGACGTATCCTCTTAATGTCTAGACACATTACCTAACTCTTTACGAATAATTAATTATACGACACACTAACCCTATACTGAGTTCTAACCTGTATATACTATGGACACCCCATAGACCCATTCTAACACGATACCCGCCGTGTCATGAGGATAACGACACAATACACACAACATCAAACACATGACGCTTAACAACATACTAGAATTTACTTGACTCGTTAATGAACCACGTACGGGTTCCCCTGCTAACTCTCCTTATATAACCATCACAGGTTTAACTAAATTCCCGACTCATCCCAGCTAACTTACAAGATGACATACACAGATCATCCCAACTCTTGTTCACCCACCCTAAGGACCCCACAACGACCCTTAACTTCATTAATACTTAATGATCTCATAAAACACTTTCAGTTTAAATCATAACTCGTAATACATTCGTAGAATAAAATATGCGAGTATGTACGATACCCCCAAAACAGTAAACCGTCTAAAAGAGGGGATTAGAAACTCACATGTTTGACGGTACTTCCCAAACACTGCACGTCTCCTCGCACGAACCCGAACCTGTTAACGCATGAGTATATAGTCAGAGTACATCCTAAACATGCGTCACTACGTAAAAACATAAACGTTTCTGATACTCGTCTCCTCCGCACAATCCCCTTCACCATGCCAAAACCCTAGTCCACGTACTTGTTCAAACCGGGTTACCTTGGACTCCGTAAAGAACCCGCATGCATGCATATCCACGTGTCATGCCATGCCTTGGTCTCACAGGTCACACGTACCCGAGTCGAAGCCTCCCCTCATGCACGTCCGAACTTAGCATGCAACGCTTACGTGTTAAAAACTAATCAGATACAACCCGATCCCAAGCTCTTCCCCGTTCACCACCGCGAACCACCACCGCCGTGCGCCGCTACCGAGAGTCACCCGCCATGCACCACCGTCGTAGTCCGTCACCTTGAATCACTCTCGTCTGCTTGCCATTGATTTGGCCGAGAGGAACCCTAATCGGGTTCCCCTTCGCGTGGAAGCATCATCACCACCTTCACCTCTACGTCCGCCGTCGTGAAGCGCTGCCACAGCAGTCTCCGACTGTTTTCGGGCGTCGCCATTCATCGCCGTCATCGCTTCAGTGATCCCTGACGTCAACACCTTCAACCGTTGCCACTGTGGTCAGGTTAGTTGCCTCCGACAAGCTCTCCTTTGTCTCAGCTATCGATAAAAACCCCCCTTCGGGTCACCCCCGTGATTCCTCCTTGCCGCTTGCCCCCATTGCCGGCCACCTGAAACCCCTCGCAGCCACCGCCGTGATCCCAGCAGTCGTGACTAACATCGGCAGCCACCCTTTCCCCGTAACCGGTTACGTAAACTAAGAACAAGAATGCGATAACAAGTAAATGGGGATTACCTCGCATGATACGGGAGTCCTACTCTCCGGACCACCCTTGCACCACCGTCCTCCTCCTTCGTGTCCGGTTTTCCCCCCTTTGCGTCCTCCTTCCTGCCGTCACGCACCTAGGGTCTATAATGGCCCTAGGGTTTGCGTTAATGTTGTATTTAAACCACCACAGTTACATCCGAGTCCCTCCTTTTTCTCTTTTATAGTTCTCGATCATAACCGTGTGTTGAAGGGTTAACCGTTTCCTCAAAGCCTTGTTAAATAAAATTCTACACAAAAACCTACCAACCATCTCGTTTACTAAAGGTCCAGGTCATCCCTTAGCCCAGATCGTTAACATATGGATTTCCAGGATGTTACATAGACGCACGATACTGGCATGTGTCGGCCTAGACGGCAGACGAAGTAGAGAAATTCATAATTTAAATAGTTAAATAAAACTGTAAAAACGTCATGTAATTCTAAGGAACCGTAAGACAAGGATTCGGGAATTTTGACGTGTCGGAGAATTCACGGTGATACGCGCTAATCGTGAACCAGTAACCTTCCTCTTAAAAAAAGACCCATACCAAACCCTATATATACACATATTTTTTTTCCCTTTTGTGGCTAGAGAGAGTTGCAAGAGAAGGAAGGCAAGAGGGGGAGGAGCCTCCTGCTCCGGCCGCCCCTCACGGCGGCCCTCCGTGACGGCGGCGCTGGTAGGCAGTGTAGACGCACACCAGGCGGCGCTGGTGACAAGTGGTGGTTCTGTGGCATTTAATTATGGGTGGACGAGGAGGAGAGGCAAGAGAGAGAGAGAAGCGGCTCGAAAATCCGGTGGTCGCACCACCCCTTTCTCACTTCCACAGCAGCGGCTACACACCGAGTAGGATGACGACAGCAAGGGTTTCGCTGTGGCAAGCCGTGGCGACCGGGGGGGTCCGGGATCAGACGAAGAAGATGGTGATGGCTCCGGATCTCGGTGAAAAAGGGGCGTTAGCCGTGACAGCGGTGGTGCTTGAGTTCTCTAATCCTGACAGACGATGACGACAGGCTAAGGTTCCGCCATCAGCGGTGGTGGCGGTAGTGTCAGGAGAAGACGTCGACGACGACAGAGAGTGGAGGGAAGCGACAGTAGGCCCAGATCCATTTTCCGGTGAAACCGTAATTCCGGCGCCCAAGATTAGGGTTCCGGTGAACTTTCTTTTTTCGGCGAAAACAGACCGGATCTGCTTCGTTCGTCGTTCTATCATCCTGATCTGCAAGGATTGAGGTCAGTTTTGTTAGTTTAAACATAACTTTTGGGAACGGATATTTTCCGTCTAGATCCGTGAATATAGGTTGTTGATTTAGAGATTTTGGTGGCCGGGTTTCATTCCCGGGTATAAAATGTGTGATTTTGGACAGGAAATGATGCAATGAGCCCCGGTCAAACGTATTCAAACCCCGGTCAAACGTGGTAATTACGAAAACCGTGAGGTTTAGGACTCGTCGGTTCGTAAACAAGGCTTACGAAAGGTATAAACGCATACTAGTGTGACTATATATATTTACATAAAAGTTAAACGCATGTGCAGTCGAATTATGTTGAGCTCGAATGATTAGTTAACGATAAAAATAAATATTAACTTAATGATTAATATTAACAGACCGTAAAACACGATATTTAATATAGAGGAACTCATTGGGGCTAAATATATAATTGTTAATAAACGAGAAAAGTGCATTCGCAAATGGGTAACCGGTTAAACGGGTATCTCAAACGTGGCTAACGAACGGTTCGTACGATTAGTAAATATTAATTCGTGAACGTAAAAACAATTACATTATAATTGTGGTATAAAACGGATTATACAAATTAGATATGATTGGAATAACGTTAACTTCAAAGACTTTATATAATCGTGTATATATATTTGATATGTCATTGAAATGGTAATTAACTGTATAACCCGAAGGACTAAACTAGGGTTTGACAAACGACTATATTTTCATGAATAAAAGCATGCCGTGTATATATATATATAGGGGTGAGTTATACTAAAAATGAGATTTTGTCTAAAAAGTATATGTTTAGACATGGTGTTTATGTTTTATTTTTATGAACATATTTAAAAATTAAAAAACACCATACCTAAAATGAATGAACACTATACCTAAATATGTACTTTTTAGTCTCTTTCTTAGTTTAACCCAACTCTCTCTCCCTCTCTCTATATATATATATATATATACTTGTAGGTATACTTAGATACACTTATATTTTTCATAAATGTAGACATTAACATATAAGAATATGTACTTGGGGACATATCGGTTGTAAACTCTGAGTTGTTGTAAAAACCCTTAAACTCATTCTGGACCACACATTCATTTTCTAATAATTTAATATGTGGTCAAAATTAATCTAGAATTTTTTATTATACTTCCAACACAAATATGTGGCTAGAAATAATTAAAGGGTTAAAATGGTAATTTAACCTTTTTCTTTTTTGATTGAATTAAGATTTTAATGAAAATTAAAATCCTAGAACAATTGAGAAACATTCTATTTAAACATGTGTAAAATCAAATACACATGTATAAAAATCAAATAAACATAAACAAAATAACGATTAATCATCAAAACATGAACAAATGGAAAAACAATTTAAGAACATATTTTTTACACATGAGTAAAAACCCAAAAACATGGTTTATAAACCTAAAACATATACGCAAATCCTAAAAAAAATTACTTCCAAGTACCTAATTATCTTTACAAATCAGGAAAAAAAAACAAATACATAAATCAGAAAAAAAAAATTACATCTAATTACACAAATATCTTTATAAAATAAAAAATACACATAATTTCATTATGCAAAATCAAATACACATGGGTAAAACTCTTTTACACATGTATAAATTCAGTTTATACTTGTGTAAAAGAATCAGACACATGTGTAAAATCAAAATACACATGTGTAAAAATCAAAAACTTACTTGTGTATCAAACAATGAAGATCTTGAACCCAGATCCTTTAAAATCCTGACTTTTATACCGTATTGAACCCATATCTTCTTCTCATACTTCGATCCCTCATGTGCAAGTGTACACCATCTAAACGTCAATGGCATCATAAAAACACTATTTAGGGATAATATATATGTAAGAAGATATTACCGGTATGTAACAACTGTTTAGATATGATTCATCATAAACACATGAATAAACAACTCTTTACACATGTGTATATTCAATTTACACATGTGTACATTCAGTTTACACGTGTGTAAATTCAAATCTGGGTTTTTCAAGTTTGTGTAAAAGCTTTATTTCGTGGTTCATATTTGAATCTCTATAGATTAAGAATAAAATAAAATACACAATTTATGATGACCTAAATTACACGCACGACCGTCATAATCAGAGGATCAATAAAAAAAACTAAAATCCCTAAGCTCGCAAAATTAACACACACAAACAAATGGGATTTATATATGAACAACAACATAAAAACACATTTATAAATGAACAATATTCTATATCATTCTGGATTAAACAAAAACTTAAATCTGCCATTATTCAAATCAATAACTATATTTAACAAAATTCTATCTCACTAGTATTTTGAAGCATTTAAAGCATATTTGGTCTGAATAACAATATTCTATACACATTAAAAGCATATTGTTCTGAATAACATTCTAGAATAAACAAAACTTACAATATCATTTGAAGCGGAAAACACATGTAAATCTAAATCTGTCATTATTCAAATCAATAACTATATTTAACAAAATTCTATCTCACTAGCATTTTGAAAAATAATCAAGACGTGCCGGCTCTTACCTGAAACAGAGATCTCCATTGGAACACTCATTTTCACAATGAGCACTAGCGATTAGTAGCTGTAAAAACCCTAGATCGGGCGTATTTTCTCCACCGGGCGAAGTCATCGGAGCTTCATCTTCTCCCTGCAACGATTTCCAACGTAATCGATATCGATACAAACCTATGACAACGGGGTTCAATGGTTGCAGATAGGAAAGCGACGAGGGTTCAATGAGTCACGAACCAGGAAAGAGAGGTATGATGAGCATATCGGTGTGGTGAGATTTGGGGGTGAGGGATGAGATTTGTGATGGAGAGAGAGATAGACCTGATCTTTGAAGAAAGAGAAAGAGAATAGAGGATGGATTTAAAAAGAGTGATGGAGGGTAAATGACCTAAATGCCCCTGCAGATTAAAAATAAACAAAGAAAACAAGAAAATTAATGTGTGGCTAAGAATGAGTTTTTGGGTTTTCACAATAACTCAGAGTTTTCATTTGATACGCCCCCTATGTACTTGTATATATATATATATATATAACTACTCATATGAAGATAAATATTTGCATTTTATAAAACCAAATGATTATTTTGAAACACGATATTATTCTCGAATACATACATATATAATCATATACTCGAAGGTAAAATAAATAAACGTATCATTAAGAAGTTTCGAGATAAATGACACGAACATATTTTAAGGTTCTAATTATATATATATATACACACACACACATATATATTAACGCGCATATGTTATAAAACTCCGAGATAGTTTCAGTAAAATATAGAGTTGCACACATTTTATTAAATGTCACACGAGCGAGCATTGTGATCATTAATTTTAAGTGAATATGGATATGCACAACTGTATACTCAACAGACTAACACTTATAAACGTGACGAGCGGAACACAAACAATATTGAGTAATCGGGATCTAAGCATCCACCATTATTAATATATACCGGATCGATATTGTAACATAGTAAATCAACATGGCTCAACTGCACACGCGATAACTTAACCCTAGTATCAGAAGTTGATATCATATTTTCAATTAGGGTATGATGACGATTACATACACACCGCTGGATTGCTTGCAACATTGGTACATTTATATCTATTAAGCAGTCAAAGGTGAGTTTCACGGCCCCTTTTTACTTGTTTTATACGTTAGGGGAAAAACATGCATGGTTTATACAAAAACATACAAGTTTTACAAGAGCATACAATGTTTTCGAAACATACAAAGTTTACAGAAACATGCAAGGTTTTCATATGATAACGAGGTATTTTGATCTTGAATGTATTACATGAGTTACGAACATCATGAGAAAAGTCCCCAGGAACTCACTATAACCATTAGCTATAGACTTAGCCTAGGAATATATGAATAGTACTATTGGGTTGACACCCCCATTCATCAAGTTGGTCACGCCAACTAACGTTAAATGGATGCATATTATCCGGAAATTCATTTCAATGTTTGTGATGGAACATTGGTGGGGCAACAACGAGAATCGTCTAGGTTTAGTTATAGGCTCATGGTAACTACATCACTTTTGTTGATCCTAGCTAGACAACAATAGATCACCCCAGGACTCGTTTATCACGTTCATGACATTCCAATTTCTAGCGTGACAAAATCTTTAAAGATATGTACATCATGTCTTCCAACGATAAGTTCACCAAGATTGTTAAAATTTGTTTATCATATGCATAAAGTAAATTTCAAGTAAAGAGTTTTGCCAATGGTATACGTACCAATGGTTTTGCCAGACATTTTCGAGAAAAGGGTTTTGCCAATTGTATACGTACCAATGGTTTCGCCAGTAAATTTCGAGAAAAGGATTTTGCCAATAGTACCCGTACAAACAGTTTTGTCAATCAATTTCATTTAAATGGTTTTTGCCAAACGATTTCGTATAAACGGTTTTGCCAATTGTATTCATTTAAAACCTGTGAACTCACCAACATTGCGTTGACATTTTTTTTGTAACATCCTAATTTTTATGGAACTAATGGGGTTAATGTACATATGTGTAATCGTTATAACTTAGTGGATAGAAAGGTTACGAGAACGTGACGAGACATAACCCAAAGGTATAGTAACGGGTGTTATTGTATATAAATATATCTAGGAGGGGTTGGCGAGTAATTAGCGTGTAAGTGGCGGGAGTTTTATAAAATATGCGAAATGGGTTGGGCCGAGAGGTCGATGGCACGTGAGGGACAAGCCCGGTCCATGGAACACACCCATTAGGGTGTTACGCTAGGGGAGGAAACCCCATTAAGGGTGTTTGCGGCTGCCGAGATCGACGAGAGAGGGAGGAGACGAGGGTTCAAGCTTCGAAGCGATTTCTAGGTAAGAAACTCGTAATCCTTAACCCTTCATTCGATACTTTCAGTTGTGGATCCGTTGATTAACACGTTGTGACGTTAGGGTATGCGCAAGAAGCTTTTTCGTGAGAGGCAAGTTGGATCGGAGGTTCGATAGGCACGAATCATCCGGTTAGAAGGTATAAACTCGTAACTCAAACTCGTTTTGTTATTGTTTTCGTAAAGGGAAGAGTTACGGGAAGGAGGATTCGGTCGAACCCTTTCGGGATGGCTAGCATACGTACGAGGACGGAGAAGAAGCCGGCTAAGGCCGGGATGGTGAACCGTGAAGCCTACGAGGGGTTGTGACGACGTGATAGCGCGACGGGAAGGCTCACAAGCTTGGAGGGACGACTGTGGTGACGCGAGGGATACACGACAGCAAAAGGGGAGCCGGATAACGGCTGTACAGATCGGACGAGGGTCGTAGGCGAGCTGTGGTGATGACAGATGGCTATGACAGCCATGCTCGGGTTGTTCACGGCGGCGTAGGGCAACGAGGACTACTCGGAGCCAACGAGAATCCGAGAAAAAGGGTTGGTTTAGTCTCGTGGGTGCTTGGTAAAAGCAGAGAATGGGAAAATGACGAGGGGAGACACATGAGAAACATTGGGACGTCGGGAACATGAACGTGAGATTCACGTAATGCATGAGGGCCACGCATGGTACCATGCACATTCATGTGGTCGTGCATGATGTAGGGTTAGTCGTGTAGGTAGAGGTGTAACATCGGGTCGTGTTATTGACTCGTGATTTGTGTGAAATATAGGTGCAAGGTCGATAGGCGAGCACGAAGTGTTAGCAAGATCTAAAGATCGTAGTGTGTCGAGCAAAGGTGAGTTTCTATCACTCACTTTTAACTGTTTTATTGTTTTGGGCATGAATACATGTGAACGTGTTTTTAGTGAATGTATGCATAGACGACGGTTTTGGTAAAGATAAATATATATTTTTAAGTAGTCGTTATGCTTGCATGTGTGTATGAGATAATTGTGTCACGTACTTAATAGTCGTGGTAGGAGATCGAGCGTAAGCTTGATGTGGTGTTGATATAGTGCAAAGCACACATTTGTATTCCATTGTTTTAGTGTGTTTTTAATTCCATTGTTTTAGTGTGTTTTTAATTAGTTTTGTAATTTTTTGAGCATTTTTGTATACTCTTGAGTCTATGTCTTGTTTGCAGGTGCTCGTATGAATTACAAGGGAATACGTGAAGAAACCGAGCACGAGAATGAAGTCGGGAATTCAAAAGAAGAAAATAGGAAATTTATGCCTCTCGCGGTACGCGAGAGAGGAGAAGGAAAGTTCTCGCGGTACACGAGGGAAAGGAAAATCAGCCGCGACTAAATTGTCCTTCGCGGTACGCGAAGGACTTGGGATTATTTCTAGCGGTACGCGGGAGCTCAAATTTTCGCAAAACCCTAAAAATTGAATTTAAATAGATTTTGGTTCCCATTATGAGAGGAGTTCGATTTGTTGCCGTCCAGAGAAGGGGTAAGGGTGATTTTGAGGCTGGGAAAGCCAATTGAAGAGGAAAGCTTGCATCGTTGGATTCCGGGTGTGTTAGTTTAACGTATTCGGTTTTCAAGATTCGATTTTTATCTTTGATTTGAATGTTTGAAACCATGTTCTTGCTTAATACTTCTGTTTTAGTTGTTTTGAGTTTGATCTTTGGCTAAAACTCTTATACTGCCTGAGTCACATAATGAATACATGTTAAAGTATTGATTTTTATCGATTTTGGTTATTTTGAATGGACTAATGATTTTGTAAGCAATCTTTGAGTTAATAATTGTGATGAATATGTATGCTCATATCTGATTGTGTGGTTGATTATAACTCCCTGCGTTGATTGTGGTTGTCTGCCAGTTTGATCTGCGTGTCTATGTCATAGATCTTAGGGTTTGTGATTGTGAGTGGTTTTCTAGACGTAGTGACCATAGGGATTGTGATTGATTGCTGATTAGAGTTGAGTGTGTATCCTAGTTTAATACCCTTGAGGTGAGAATTAGTCGTTTAGTCTTCGTCATTAGGAATCCGAGTGTTAGCTGTCTGAGAGGAAGCCGGTATTAGGTGTCTAGTGATTGTTTCTATTCATGTCATAGTAGTTATCTTAAGATTACCCCGTGCATTATTTGAGTGTATTGGTGGACAGTGAGGCTGAGAGGTAATATGTCTATTAGGGTACGTTGTCATTGTTGGAAATACCCGAGAGGTGATCCAACCATCTGGTGAGTTAGTACGCTTTAGGTTCCTTAGTTGGTGACACCCTGAGAGCGATTAGGGATCCACTAGGTCATCTTTAGTTGTCATATTTAGAAACCCAGATCCATCTTAGTTTCCAGAACCGGTAGAAGTTGTGATTTGCAAGTAGGATTCCAACCTAGGTAGTATTATTCCCATCTCTTGATTTCACCTTAGTACTTGTCTTGATAGTTGAGTCGATCTTTCCTTTATGCATTCCTTAGTTTAAATAGTAGTGTAGTAACCCCCCCAAACCAATTTAATCTTTAGTCCGAGTCAGAGTCTAGTATTATTATCATAGTGTCTCTAGGGTTCGATATTCCGGTTTACCATTAAGATGTGCTACACTCGATAGGTACACTTGTCTGTCAGTGCGATTTAGTTGAAGGTACTCCTTTTATTACTTAGGAGTCTAGGTTAGGTTTTGTTATTATTTTAATAGACCATCTGGACGACATCAGGTGTTGACATTAGTCAACGGGATATTGAGTCTGGAATTAGTCAGGCGGGAGACCGAGTGTTAGCTTGGTATTGTGTTGACGTTAGTCAACGGGATATTGTTTCTGAAGTAAGTCAGGCGGGAGATCGTGTGTGTTTGTGTCTTCGGACCAGACAACATGGTATATTTGTTTATCGATAGAATATAACCGTTTAAATTGTTGAGAATGTATTACGAGTAAACCGTTGATGACGAAAACCATTTTTATAACGTTTTGGGACTTTATATTCCCTAAAGAACTACTATGGAACTCACTCAGCCTAGCTGACTTTTAAGCATGTATTTCAAGTAAAGAGAAGGTGTGAGCTGGCGGCTTCTGGATAGCATTTGGTTACCGTGGGCGTTTGTGATGACATTATTTATTAGTTGTTTCGTTGAGATATTTAAACATTAATACTTGGTTTGAATTATGTTTCGACCGGGTCGTTGACCTTTGTTGACTATTTGATTTCCGCTGCAATGAATTGAGTTTAGCGAATTAGGTTTCTTTAGTGACACCTAGGCTCTAACCAGACTCATTTAGGGACCAAGAATACTAAGACTTGCATCATACTAACAATGTGGAAACAATCGAGACCTACAGTATGACCCACAACGGGAGACTACTAGAGTGATCAAGTGAGGTAAATTGACAATTACACTTGATATCACGTAATTGTGAATTTACATGTACCGGTGAATTCTGGGAAATTCTATTATGTTGACCTGTGTATAACGTAATAGTTAGTCACTATTAACGGCGCAGGCGTAGTTATCAGTCCATCTAGTATTGCCTCATCTTAACTCCGACTTTCTATTCTAAAGTTAAACAAAATGACAATCTGGCTTAAGATCTTGACGATCTCGACTTCCGAACTGTAGTGATCATTCCATCATCCTTGGACACTAGTCATGTTATGCTAATACGATCGTAACACTTTGAACATGTTTTCACCTCGTAATTATGTGAACTTCATGACGACATATGTGCTACTTTATATTCATGCACAAACCACATTTCGACTCTTCGAACTTAGTGATCATACTTTCTAATTGTATTCCCTATAAGATCTACAAGAATCATTGATATTTGGGACAATCTCGACAACACTACAATTAGCCACGAACATTTTGAACTAACCCAACTCCTTATCTCTATTGAATCATTTCTATTACATCAACTCATTCAGTGTGAAATTCCTATCAACTCGTGATATCGATTAATCTTTATACACGCTTTCGCCTTGTACTCTAAAACTTTAAACCCTGTATATGAAACCCAACACGAGGTCTTCTCGTATCTCCTCCGAGATTCTGATCGGTACCCTCCAATCCGTCTCTCAACGAATGGTGACGGTAGTGTATGGTGCCTTTGAGGTGAGTACTTCTTCCATGAGGTGACCTTAAGTTTGGCATCCCTTACTTGCATGTCCTCTTTCATTCGACGGAAATCCTCTACCATTTCCAGAGCTTCATTCGTTCGCTTGCCTTAAGTTTGGCATCCCTTACTTTCCATGGTTTTTGGAGAGTGCTTACCCATATCTTTGCACCATTGCTTGGAACGTACCCCATGTACAAATCTCGAGACACTCATTCGCTTGCTTCCCTCTCCTACACGAAGGCTTTCTCTTTTATACCGCTCCTTGAATTCTCTTAAGTTGTCATTCTCTTTTTGCCTTATGTAATATAGAGATATTAGGCCCTTGATACACCTTCTATGTTGCATGAAATTGGTGAGGAAGGTTTTGCTTAATTCTTCAAAGCTGCCGATGCTCCTATTAGGGAGATCGTTGTACCATACTCGAGCTGCTCCTGTTAGGGTTTGAATGAACACGTGGCACTAGACTAGAATCGATCACTATTCTACTTTAGCTGCACACGAGAAAAGTTGGAGGTGGTCACCGGGGTCCCCCGTTCCATCATACATATGATATTAGCCGGCATCTTGGTATTTGGGGAAAATTTGATCTCTTTTATCATTGTCGTGAACTTCGTGGAGTCACTCGGCCTGTAAGGCTTTAAGAGTTCGTCTAGTAGTTTATCACATTTAGATGGAAGGACTGCTACCCCTCCCAGATTATGTGAGCGGAGGTTGATCCTTTCTTTTCTTTGTGGTAAGTTGTACAACGTCTCCAGTGGTGTTTACATTAATGAAGTTGGTGTCCCTCCTAGGGCTTGCCATGGTCTGTACTAGGTGTTATACTATAAATAAGAAAATGATAACGTTAGAATGGCTTGCTCTATGGAGAAGCGTTGGTTGAATGGGACCCTGAGCGGGTGGACATGGCGTAAGTACATTTGCGGTGGTGTCGTAAACACAGTGCCTTGGGATAGTATTCCCATGATGGGGGTGGGTGTCACAAATGAGGCTGGTGTTTATTCTGGCACTCCTGAGGTGACTGGTGCTTGTGTGGAAATCACGAGCTGTTGTAAGGGTAATTCTTCCATGGTTATCATCAATGGGATTGGTTTCCCTATCAGATGAGGAGGGACAAATCCAAACGGTTCTATTGCTTCGGCATCATAAGATAACCAGATGGCCACTCCCTTAAAGCGATGCTCTCTGATATGATCGCTCACCATCTATTGGAATCCAGGTGCCGGATGTATTAATTCATGTGTACGATGACGAGGGGAGACGCATGAGAAACAATGGGACGTCGAGAACATGAACGTGAGATTCAGGTAATGCATGAGGGCCACGCATGTTGCCATGCACATGCATGTGGTCGTGCACGATGTAGGGTTAGTCGTGTAGGTAGAGGTGTAATGTTGGGTCATGTTATTGGCTTGTGATTTATGTGAAATATAGGTACAAGGTCGATAGGCGAGCACGAAGCGTTAGCAAGATCTAAAGATCTTAGTGTGTCGAGCAAATGTGAGTTTCTATCGCCAACTTTTAACTGTTTTATTGTTTTGGGCATGAATACATGTGAACGTGTTTTTAGTGAATGTATGAATAGACGACATTTTTGGTAAAGATAAATATATATTTTTAAGTAGTCGTTATGCTTGCATGTGTGTATGAGATAATTGTGTCACGTACTTAATAGTCGTTGCGGGAGATCGAGCTTAAGCTTGATGTGGTGTTGACATTAGTCAACGGGATATTGAGTCTGGCATTAGTCAGGCGGGAGACCGAGTGTAAGCTTGGTATTGTGTTGAGTTTAGTCAATGGGATATTGTGTCTGACAAAAGTCAGGAGGGAGATCGTGTTTGTTTGTGTCTTCGGACCAGACAACATGGTATATTTGTTTATCGATAAAATATAACCGTTTAAATTGTTGAGAATGTATTATGAGTAAACCGTTGATGACGGAAACCATTTTTATAACATTTTGGGACTTTATATTCCCTAAAGAACTACTATGGAACTCACTCAGCGTAGCTGACTTTTAAGCATGTATTTCAGGTAAAGAGAAGGTGTGAGCTGGCGGCTTCTAGATGGCATTTGGTTACCGTGGGCGTTTGTGATGACATTATTTATTAGTTGTTTCGTTGAGATATTTAAATATTAATACTTGGTTTGAATTATGTTTGGATCGGGTCGTTGACCTTTGTTCACTATTTGATTTCCGCTGCAATGAATTGAGTTTAGTTTGATGTCTATGACTACTTAGCTTGCGTTTGAGCCAACAATTAGGGTTCCCAGGTTTGGGGCTTTACATTTTTGAGCATGTTTTTCAGTTATCACATGATTTTGGCACGATTGGAATAGGTTGACCATTTGGATTAAAACCCTAGAAGCCAAAGGCCTTGTTTGATTAAGATAGACTTTTGTTTCATTTTAATTTTGTTATGGTATTTAATACCTTAGAAGTCTTCAATTAACTTCCGCTGTTGTGTAATGTTACCAATCATTGCAACCCTTATTTATTTATTTATTAAGTGAATAAATGTGGGGGTGTTACAGATTGGTATCAGAGCCAATGGTTTTAGCGAATTAGGTTTCCTTAGTGACACCTAGGCTCTAACCAGACTCATTTAGGTACCAAGAATACTAAGACTTGCATCTTACTAAGAACACCGAAGACTTGAGTATAGAAATTCCAACCGTTGCCGGATAACTTAAGTCAACTATTAGTGTATGGGGTTACACTAGAATATCACTGGCCACGTTAATATTAGAAACGATTATGTGACATACGTGACTAATATCTGATACGTGTAACAATGTGGAAACAATCAACACCTACAGTATGACCCACAACGGGAGACTACTAGAGTGATCAAGTAAGATAAATTGACAATTACACTTGATATCACGTAATTATGAATTTACATGTACTGGTGAATTCTGGGAAATTCTATTGTGTTGACCTATGTATAACGTAATAGTTAGTCACTATTAACGGTGCGGGCGTAGTTATCAGTTCATCTAGTATTGCCTCATCTTAACTCCGACTTTCTATTCTAAAGTTAAACAAAACGACAATCTGGCTTAAGATCTTGACGATCTCGACTTCCGAACTGTAGTGATCATTCCATCATCCTTGGACACTAGTCATGTTATGCTAATACGATCGTAACACTTTGAACATGTTTTCACCTCGTAATTATGTGAACTTCATGACGACATATGTGCTACTTTATATTCATGCACAAACCACATTTCGACTCTTCGAACTTAGTGATCATACTTTCTAATTGTATTCCCTATAAGATCTACAAGAATCGTTGATATTTGGGACAATCTCGACAACACTACAATTGGCCACGAACATTATGAACTAACCCAACTCTGTAGGATCGTGAAAGTACAAGATGGTTATGTTCTTAGTTGAAATTGGCGGAAACCATAACAACTACACAAATGTAATCGAACAGGCAGAAAGAATACTTTTAAGAATACTGTTGTATTAAGCTTTTGCAGATAAACGATTACAGTTGAAAACTCAGTGAAGAAGCACACTTACAATGAAGTGTTTACACAGTATTTATACTAACTTAGAATCAGGACAGACCCTTGATTCTAAGTATCAGATCTAACACAGACCGTTGATCTGATGAATATAGCTAACTATTACACGTTTAGTCTAAACCTAGTTAACTTTATTGAAGCGTCTTCTTTATGCATTATTGCTTGCATGTCTGGAGAAGAGCATTGTCGTCCGTCATTGGTTGCACCATTGAGGTTCCTTCTGCTTTGAGTGTGTCAGTCGCTTTTGCAGAAAGTTGTCATTGACGCTTGACATGGATAGTCAGCTGCAACGATTTATCTTCAAGGAACACAGCTATCAGCAGCAAGAATGAGAATGATGCTGCTGATAAGCCTATCAGCAGCAACAAGTGTTGAACGCTGCTGATAAGCCTATCAGCAGCAACTTGTGTTGAAGCAGCATTTGTACTTAGAATAATTTAGTAGCAATCAGTCTTTGGTTCTACAAACTCCCCCTAGACTGATGCAACCAAAATTCTTCTAATCACTTTGCTGCTGAAGCTTTTGCATGTGGCTGACTATCCTTTTAACCTCATAGCCTCTTGAATCCTTGCTGGGATTGTTCAGTGGAAGTGCAGACAGAGTCTTGATGTCTTTATGTGGCATTTTGTAGATTGTTTTTCTTGAACATCTCATCTTCTGCTTCCTTACATCAGTTAAAGTGAACTCGTCCAAATCAGCATTATAGGACCAACTTACAAATGGAGAGTGGGACTTGAGTGGTTTGATGTCAATGATCACATCTTTGCTAGGGTTGAAGTAGTGTTTGATGGCTAGCACAAGAAGTTTCCCACCCTCATTTGCAGGCTCATGAGCTTCACCCAGCTCCAAAATTTTGCCAAGATCTGAATCTGGCAATTGCAGAACTTCATCAACAGATTTATAGATAGATCTTCTTCTTTCAGTTCTCCCCCTGAAGATCTCAAACCTTTGATCCTGTGGATTATAGACCCAATCAACTATGTCTCTTTAGTCTTCTGGTTTAGGTGTGGGTTTGGATTTCTTCAAGGGAGGTTGTTGATGAGTGGGAGCTGGGTGGGATGGTTTGGACTTTTTGGGTGGAGGAGTGGAAGGTTTGGGGAGTAGAGTGGAAGGTTGTTGGAATGAGGAAAAGGTAGGTGAGGGTGAAGGCTTGGGTTTCTTTGCTTTTGTTTCTTCTTCTTCCAGAATAGGTACCCTTTTCTTGGATCCCTTCTTCCCCAATCTTTCTTCCTCATCCTTCTTGACTTTGAAGTAGAGGGCTTGCAGGTTCATGAAGTTCATGGGACCTAGCCTCTGTCCACTCTCTCCTCTAGCCTTAAGGAAGTCAATCATGACCTTCCTTTCTTCATGGGTCCGTTTATTAAAGGCAATGGTCTTTTTGGACTTTTGTTTGCCTTTTTCTTCTTCTTTAGTCTGTTTCTTCTTTGCCAATTGACCTTGCTGACCCATGAAGGCTCTATAGACTTCTTTATTTGATAGTTTCTCAAGGTAGTCTGCATCCTCACCTTGAGAAACTAGAGCCTTTACCCACTCCTCCCTTATTTATTTGGCTAGTTCATAATCGGTTATTCTGAACTTAGCTTCTTCTTTCTTCTTCTTCTCCAATTCTTCCTCTTCTCTGTTAAATTGTTCCTGCAGTTGAAGAGCAAGAGCTGCATCTTCTTCAATCTGGTCAACTGCAGGAATCTTTCTTTTCAGTTCATCCAGCTGTCTAGCATACAACTGGATGGTTTGTTCTCTGAGGAGAATGACTGTTTTTCTTTCTTGAGCCTTTTTAATGTCAGCCATCTCCTCTTCTTCTTCTTCTTCTCTTCTCTTCCCCCTCTCTTTTCTCTTTTAGCAATCTCTCTTCATCTTCATCTGTCATAATTCCCTTTCCCTTGTTTATATTGGATGCCTCTGCTTCGGCTTCACTGACCACAACAGCAGATGATGGTGCTGCTATTGGGATCTCAGCCCCAGCTTCATTGGCACATTGAGAGGTGAACAAGGGAAGGTCATTGGCTTCATCCGATTTGCACTCAGGACCTGTGAATTCTTTCAGCATTTCTTTGATAGTTGATCTTGACTCATATGCTGCAGCAAAGATGTCTACTCGAGGGGAAACTGAGTCAGTATCAGTGTCAGAGTTTAACACATATACTTCCTCAGTAATTCTTCCTTCTTGTTTAAGATGGGCTCTGACAGTAGCTATCATTGCCTAGCTTTCAAGGGAGTTGACATTGCAGATATTTGCCCTGAGTTGAAAGATCTTGTAGAGAAAGTCTGTAGGAAGTGACAGGATGTTCCTGGTGTTGATGGTGAGAGAGGAGTCGTTGCTCAGTAAGAAGGTGTGGTCAAGAGACTTAGTTCTTATCCATCCCAGCACATCTAAGTCTTTGACAATGAAGGAGTACAGAAATCTTCTTAAGCAGCAAACTTCTTCTTTAGTGAGAAGACTGCTCCTTATAATTTCAAGTCTTCTAGGAGTCAGTCTTCTTTCTGCTGCTGCCGAAGATTCAGGATAAGCTACCCGTTTTGCTGTTTGTATGAGTCTTTGGAAGTTGGGTAGATTATCCTCCATCAAGTCATAGAACCTGCCAATGGCAAGTTCTGCTGAGAGATCTGATGAAGTGTTGATGCAGTTAGTTAAATACAGTTGTAGGACTTGGAGGGCATTGAGAGAGTTCCAGTTTAGCTCTTCTACTCCACTAAACTCCCATCCAATCCAAAATCTCTCAGCTGATCCATCATACCCCCAAGCTAGAATGGAGTCAAATTCTAGCTTTTGTGAAGTTTGAAAGAGTAGGGGGGTAATAGATTGACTTATGATGGCTGCTGCTTCAGGGAGGATGTTGAAGGCTGTATATTTTTGTTCTTTGTCTTCAGCTTCATTTAGCACCTCATCAACAGCCCTGACGACTAACTTCCAGTCTTCAGTTGTTTCTTCTTCTTCGTTATCTGAAGCTGGCAAGTCATGGACCTGTACAAAAGCAGGCTTGAAAAGTGTACTTTGAAAAACAGCCTGCTCTTGAATCCAGTCGTCAAGACTGTCTGTGTCTTCCTCCATTGGGACCATCTCCCTCTTTTTGGTTGCATCAGTGGACAAATAAGCATCAGTTTGGGTGCCCACTGATACAAGAGAGGGAGAAGGTACAATTGGGCATTGATGGGCTTCATGCATAGAGACTTGGTGTCTTAGTTTGGACACTTCAATCTCTAGCATAGCCACCCTGGCCGTCAATTCCAGGTTATGAAGTTTCAGTCTGTCCTCATCCCAGTTGTGGAATCCTTGGATCCAGATGGGGCCTTAGGCCTAGCCTCTTCATCCCCATCACCCATGGTTTCTTGGCGCCTGGGATTCCTCTCAGTGAGGGGAGTTTCCAAGGAAGCATCCTCACTGTGAGTTGCCGTGGTTGAGGTCTTAGCAATGTTGTCACTGTCCTCCTGGTCATTTGATGGACCAGCAATAGTGATAGCCTCTTCCATATCGACTCTTTCATAACTCCTAGAGTGGTCCTTCAGGGTAGAAGAACTTAGGTTGGGTGTTTTGGAAGCAAGATCAATCAGTACCTCCGAGATAGTGGTAGTTGGAGAAGGTACATCATCTTAATCAGGTTCCTCAGCACTTAAGTTCAGAAGAGAAAGGAAGGGCTCAGGGGGCTGTTCTACAGATCCGGAAAGTGATCCTGATCCTAATAGAGAGACATCTAAAGAAGTCTCCCTAATAATGTGGCTTTCCCTTATGATATTCTCACCAGAATGTTGGGATTCTGAGTGAGGGCTATTAGGTTGGGTTTGGACCTTGGAGGCAAGAGAAGAAGGAGTTCTCTTACCCCTTTTTCTAGTATAAGTTGTTGCAACCGGGGCCCTGTGTTCCGGTTGAACGATAACATCCAAAAGAGGTGTAAGTAATTTTTGTGCCTGTGCATCCTTAGTAGTATGCACAGGGGTTCGAATGGTAGAAGGAGATTGTTGTTCAGGATGTGAGGTGGAGGGTGTGGGATCAGTATCAGCTGGGATTGTTGAACTATCACCCGGGGTTCTTTGCATGTTCAGCATTGTAGATAACAATGGAACATTGACCCCCGAGAACTTTTTGGAAACAGTCCTCATGCTTTGAAAAATGTTATTTTTATGACCCAGCATGATGTAGATTCTTGCAGGTTTTGAAAGTTCTTTTAGTTCTTGATTGAAAACTTCCTGCAAGAATCTTGGGTACATAAAGAATTGCTGCTTTGCACCCTCTTGAAGGTTATATCTCAAACCCTCAAAGATGAGGTGTGCAAAGTTGAAGCCTTGGTTAGTGACCATACCATGGAAGGCAGAGGCAAGTGCAGAGCTCACCTGATGCCATCCACTCCTATTCTGAGATATGCATTGGAGAAGAGTGTGGCAGAGATACTTCCATGGAGGGCCTATCAGCGCCTTCTCGATCGTATACTCGGTCTGATTTCCAGTGTATCCAATGGAGACAAAGGTCCTCATATATTTGTCCTTTGAGTATGAGATCGCTGCTCCCTCATCTTGAAGCTTAAGATGTTTTCTGAGTGTGGCTTCCAAGATGGTGATATCCTTGCCATCTACTTTGGCTTTGATTTGGGCAATCCCCTGTTCGGTAGAGTAGACGGCGGTACTCCAGAAATCCTCCATATGAGGGATATATATGGTAGGGTTGGTGGTGAGGGCAAAGTAGATCTTTGATCGACATAAGAAATCGATCATATCGTCAAATCCTTCGGATTTCTTTCCTTTGGTAAGGTATGCTATTAGGTTATGGTATGGGGAAAACTTGTCATCTGGGTTGTTGATATCTGCCATAGCCGTTTGATTTTGGAGGGATGGTTTGAGTATGGTGGAGATTTGAGAATATGGAGAATATGGAGAGCTTTGAATGTGGAGACTTAGGGTTGAATTGAATGTGAAGAGGTGGTAAAGAAAATTTGATTTGTTCTTATAACGGCAGAGGAGAGAAAAAGCAAAATGACTTGTACAGTACAACCTTATTTACTTTTTATTGTTACAGTTGTAATACACCGAGGCAGTCATGGTAAAGTCTGACGTTAATTTCTTTTACAGCGGGTAAAGGTTAATTTGGACTTAAGTTTACCCATCAGCAGCAAACTTGGTTGCTGTGGATGAATAAGTCTGTCCGCTGCAACTTTGGTTGCTACGGAAGGTTAAGTTTGTCAGCAGCAAACTTAATTGCTGCTGATAGATGCAATGATCTGCAGCAAGGATGTTGATTAAGATAGACTTTTGGAATAGGTTGACCATTTGGATTAAAACTCTAGAAGCCAAAGGCCTTGTTTGATTAAGATAGACTTTTGTTTCATTTTAATTTTGTAATGGTATTTAATACCTTAGAAGTCTTCAATTAACTTCCGCTGTTGTGTAATGTTACCAATCATTGCAACCCTTATTTATTTATTTATTTATTAAGTGAATAAATGTGGGGGTGTTACAGATTGGTATCAGAGCCAATGGTTTTAGCGAATTAGGTTTCCTTAGTGACACCTAGGCTCTAACCAGACTCATTTAGGTACCAAGAATACTAAGACTTGCATCTTACTAAGAACACCGAAGACTTGAGTATAGAAATTCCAACCGTTGCCGGACAACTTAAGTCAACTATTAGTGTATGGGGTTACACTAGAATATCACTAGCCACGTTAATATTAGAAACGATTATGTGACATACGTGACTAATATCTGATACGTGTAACAATGTGGAAACAATCAACACCTACAGTATGACCCACAACGGGAGACTACTAGAGTGATCAAGTAAGATAAATTGACAATTACACTTGATATCACGTAATTATGAATTTACATGTACTGGTGAATTCTGGGAAATTCTATTGTGTTGACCTATGTATAACGTAATAGTTAGTCACTATTAACGGCGCGGGCATAGTTATCAGTCCATCTAGTATTGCCTCATCTTAACTCCGACTTTCTATTCTAAAGTTAAACAAAACGACAATCTGGCTTAAGATCTTGACGATCTCGACTTCCGAACTGTAGTGATCATTCCATCATCCTTGGACACTAGTCATGTTATGCTAATACGATCGTAACACTTTGAACATGTTTTCACCTCGTAATTATGTGAACTTCATGACGACATATGTGCTACTTTATATTCATGCACAAACCACATTTCGACTCTTCGAACTTAGTGATCATACTTTCTAATTGTATTCCCTATAAGATCTACAAGAATCATTGATATTTGGGACAATCTCGACAACACTACAATTAGCCACGAACATTTTGAACTAACCCAACTCCTTATCTCTATTGAATCATTTCTATTACATCAACTCATTCAGTGTGAAATTCCTATCAACTCGTGATATCGATTAATCTTTATACACGCTTTCGCCTTGTACTCTAAAACTTTAAACCCTGTATATGAAACCCAACACGAGGTCTTCTCGTATCTCCTCCGAGATTCTGATCGGTACCCTCCAATCCGTCTCTCAACGAATGGTGACGGTAGTGTATGGTGCCTTTGAGGTGAGTACTTCTTCCATGAGGTGACCTTAAGTTTGGCATCCCTTACTTGCATGTCCTCTTTCATTCGACGGAAATCCTCTACCATTTCCAGAGCTTCATTCGTTCGCTTGCCTTAAGTTTGGCATCCCTTACTTTCCATGGTTTTTGGAGAGTGCTTACCCATATCTTTGCACCATTGCTTGGAACGTACCCCATGTACAAATCTCGAGACACTCATTCGCTTGCTTCCCTCTCCTACACGAAGGCTTTCTCTTTTATACCGCTCCTTGAATTCTCTTAAGTTGTCATTCTCTTTTTGCCTTATGTAATATAGAGATATTAGGCCCTTGATACACCTTCTATGTTGCATGAAATTGGTGAGGAAGGTTTTGCCTAATTCTTCAAAGCTGCCGATGCTCCTATTAGGGAGATCGTTGTACCATACTCGAGCTGCTCCTGTTAGGGTTTGAATGCACATGTGGCACTAGACTAGAACCGATCACTATTCTACTTTAGCTGCACACGAGAAAAGTTGGAGGTGGTCATCGGGGTCCCCCGTTCCATCATACATATGATATTAGCCGGCATCTTGGTATTTGGGGAAAATTTGATCTCTTTTATCATTGTCGTGAACTTCGTGGAGTCACTCGGCCTGTAAGGAAAGGATCACCTTCATCAAAAATGTCTTATCTGTACAAAAAAGCAACAAAAATTTTACGAAGAAGGTGAATCCTGCAGGCGATACATTTCAAGTGACTAGATAAAAGTGTGCCCCACGGTGGGTGCCAGTTGTTGCTTGGAAGATGAGCATATAAAATGATTCTTGTATTAATGGTTAAAGCTTGCCCTTAGGGAGCCCAGGGCAAGTGGAATATTACAATAGTTAATACTATCACTAGGGAAAGTAATTAGGAGAAGTATTAAGGATGGGAGAAATATGAGAGTAATGAATGATCGCTAAGATCCGGAGTGTCCTTTTTCATTCCCCGAGGGCCGTATTTATAGTGGTTCTCCTTCTCTTAACGTTTGACGAGGAAACCCGTGCTCTTCTATACAGGGTCCCTGCATTGTGCTTTCTCTTCCATTTTCCTTGGTGTTCCCCTTATTCTTCAAATGGATAATTGTTTGACTTTGGTTACTTAGACAAAAATCTACCTCTTCTTTTTCTCCCTTTGACTGATTCACCCAGTTTGTTCTTAGCTTAGGGTTTGACTTAGTTCTTGCTAGGTTCCCTTGGTCCTCATGATTTATTTTTAGCCGAAGCTACTAAGGAGAGGAAGATGCATCCTTCCCTTGTTGCTAGAACCTTTTGTTGCTGAGAGGGAGAGGAAACAAGCTTGGCCTTACCTCCGTTATCAATCATATACCAACACAACAATATAACGTAAAATTGAGATATTTGAGATTTTCAACACAATGATCATGTCGATTCCATGTACAATTATGGTGATTTGTTTCTTAAGAAACCTCAACGTCTTACTTTCTAATCACTTAATGTTGTCCAATATGGGCTACATACCTATAATTACATCCAAAGTTTGATCGCCTCTCAAACAAAATTCGACGGTTGAAGTTCCCTGTGAAAGTCCATTTAATTAATTAGCAACACTGCCCATGACCTTCTGGTCTAGTAGTATTGGTGATTGTCTGTCACAAAAGTGGTGTGAGTTCAAATCTTGCTAGTGATAGGTTTAGGTGGTATTTAGGAGAAAAAATTTGATGTTAAAAAAAATATTAATTAGCATCACCATTAACCTAATTAATAATAAACTAGATATCGTACCCCGCGCTCCGCGCCGGGAACCGGACCTTAAATGGTTGAGGCGGTGACATTAACGTGGTTAAATAAATTTTGCTCCGCGGCAGGAGGCGAACATTTAAAAGGTTGAGGCGGTGACATTAACATGACTAAGCAAAAAAAAGGAAAGATAGTTAAATACATAAAAGAAGCATATGAAGTTACGGCGACTCAGTTGTGGAGGTCAAAACATAGATAAAAGACAGTTAGATACGGTACCGATGTTTTTTAGTCGGTATCGGTCTCACTCTTCATGGTAGTCAGTCGATATAACTCACGATACCTAAAAAGTACTCTATTTTGAATATGACTCCGTTTTTAACAAAATTTATATCGCGACATCAAGGAAAAAATAGCAAACAAACGCGAAAGTTATTGAGGAAAAATCCGATAATATATACTATATGGGGTAAATTTAAAGCTTGAAAAACTTCAGGGTCAAAGTTAAACTTTACAAAGTGGAGGGGTGAGTTTTGCCATATGACCAAAGTAAGGGGGAGAATATGTCGATAGCAAAAGACCATCGACGTTTGTGTTTAAGATTATTAAAATTTCCCAAATTTTATAACTTATTTAAAGACAATTTATCAAATTCTCTAGGTACTTCAAATTTTCTCACTCCAAACTTGGATTATCTTTGTAAATATTTTTAAATGTGATTTTGATTAAGCATGGAAATATATTAAGGTTTATAACAGGGGTGTTGCTTTTACCCGGAACCTGAATACCGAACCTGACTTGAATTAACCGAACCCGATTAAAACAAAACTCGAACAAACCAAACCTGTTTAAGATGGAACCTGAACCCGAATGTAGTATTTGGTTCGGTAATTGGGTTAAAAAAGGTTAATCGGGTTAACCCGAATACTAATAAAAAAGTATTTTTATTATTAATATTTATTTGTAATCTTAGCTCAATATACATCTAACCATTTTTAATGTTCATTTTATTAGAATTTTTTAAATATATGATTAGAAATAGAGGAGAGGACATGAAGGTGACAATTTGAAGAGTGAAGAGTAAAGACCGTTAAGAAGTTTTTTGGTTGATAGGATGTTCTCTTTTTAGTTTATACAGTTGGTTGACACGGTTTGATTTTGTGCTTATTATTTGATTTTTTTTTTTGTTAATATATGTGTTTACTGTAGGGGTTTGAACGAAAGATCATATTGAGAGTGTTTTTATTTGACAAATTTTGCTTATTATTTAATAAATATCATATAAAATTAAATTGTAAAGTATGCATTGCAATTTGTACTTAGAAACCTGAATACCGATTAACCCGACCCAAATAAACCCGAAACCGATTAAAAAATCCGAATTACACCCCTAGTTTATAACCCTAACTTTCATAAAATTGTTCAAGAGTAGTCAAAATTACTCAAAATCACATACATATAACATGGTGATGTGACGAGATTTTCAAAATTAAACCTAACTAACATTTTTAAAGCATTGTAAAGTGTTTTTTTTAATCGCACATTATAAAGTGTTTATAAACTAGGTATTTTTTTACATATTTTTCCTTATTAAACTTTTAAATTACATATATCCACAACCCCTAACTTTAATTACATATTTCTCCAATTAACTTAAAATTGCCCAATTGCCAATCACAAATATTTAGGAAGTGGATATATGTAAATAGTACTTTAATTGGTTAATTAAGGGTAAAATGGTAATAAAATAAGTTATTTTAATTGAATTGGATAAATATGTAATATATAAGTTTTAAGAAGGGAAAATATGTAATTAAATTTTAGGGTTGGGTAAATTTGTAATAAAGAAACGTAGGAATGTGATATATGTAAATGCCCCTAAAAACTAATAGATGTCTTCTATAGATGGATGATCAAATAAAAAATGGGTTTTGCCTAAGTAGCCTATAAAGAATTTTTAAAAACTCGATATCCGGCTCATATGAACTCCGATTGAACTTATTCAAATGGCATTAGAACCGGCTCGTCGAGCTTTGCTATCTTAGCTTTTAGTGTTTAGCTTTTGGGTTTTAGCATTTAGGGTTTAGTACTTTTTTAGGTTTTAGCTTTAAGATTTAGCTTTAGGGTTTAGTTTAAGGTTTAGATTTGTGGGTTTTTAGCTTTTAGGATTTAGTTTTAGGGTTTAGCTTTAGGTTTTAACGTTTTTAGCTTTTAGGTTTAGATTTTAGGTTTAGCTTTTAAGGTTTAGTGTTAAGGTTTAGGGTTAAGGGATTTGTGTTTAGGGTTCAGTAATATATAAAGGTTTATAACAGGGGTGTTGCTTTTACTCGAAACCTGAATACCGAACCTGACTTGAATTAACCGAACCCGATTAAAACGAAACTCGAACAAACCAAACCTGTTTAAGATGGAACCTGAACCCGAATGTAGTATTTGGTTCGGTAATTGGGTTAAAAAAGGTTAATCAGGTTAACACGAATACTAATAAAAAGGTATTTTTATTATTAATATTTATTTTTAATCTTAGCTCAATATACATCTAACTATTTTTAATGTTCATTTTATTAGAATTTTTTAAATATATGATTGGAAACAGAGGAGAGGACATGAAGGTGGCAATTTGAAGAATGAAGAGTGAAGACTGAAGACTGTTAAGAAGTTTATTGGTTGATATGATGTTCTCTTTTTAGTTTATACTGTTGGTTGACACGGTTTGATTTGTGCTTATTATTTGATTTTTTTTGTTAATATATGTGTTTACTGCATGGGTTTGAACGGAAGATCATATTGAGAGTGTTTTTATTTGACAATATTTGCTTGTTATTTAATAAATATCATATTAAATTAAATTGTAAAGTATGCATTGTAATTTGTACTTAGAAACCAGAATACCGATTAACCCGACCCGAATAAACCCGAAACCGATTAACCCGGGTCTTATTTGGGCCGGTAAACGAGTAGGATTCCTATAATAAAAAACCCAAATAATCCGAATCTTATTTGGGGCGGTAAACTGAAACCCGATTAAAAAATCCGAACTACACCCCTAGTTTATAACCCTAACTTTCATAAAATTGTTCAAGAGTAGTCAAAATTACTCAAAATCACATACATATAACATGGTGATGTGACGAGATTTTCAAAATTAAACCTAACTAACATTTTTAAAGCATTATAAAGTGTTTTTTTAATCGCGCATTATAAAGTGTTTATAAACTAGGTTTTTTTTATACATATTTCCACTATTAAACTTTTAAATTACATATATCCGTAACCCCTAACTTTAATTACATATTTATTCAATTAACTTAAAATTACTCAATTACCCATCACCAATATTTAGGAAGTGGATATATGTAAATAGTATTTTAATTGGTTAATTAAGGGTAAAATGGTAATAAAATAAGTTATTTTAATTGAATTAGATAAATATGTAATATATAGGTTTTAGGAAGGGGAAATATGTAATTAAATTTTAGGGTTGGGTAAATTTGTAATAAAGAAACTTAGGAAGGGGATATATGTAAATACCTCTAAAAACTAACAGATGTCTTCTATAGATGGATGATCAAATAAAAAATGGATTTTGCCTAAGTAGCCTAAAAAGAATTTTTAAAAACTCGATATTCGGCTCATACGAACTCCGATTGAACTTATTCTAATGACATTAGAACTGGCTCGTCGAGCTTAGCTTTTAGGGTTTAGCATTTAGGGTTTAGTACTTTTTTAGGTTTTAGCTTTAGGGTTTAGTTTTAGGGTTTAGGTTTGTGGGTTTTTAGCTTTTAGGATTTAGTTTTAGGGTTTTGCTTTAGGTTTTAACGGTTTTAGCTTTTAGGTTTAGCTTTTAGGGTTTAGGGATTTGTGTTTAGGGTTCGATGAGCCGGTTCCAACGCCGCCGGATTAAGTTCAATTGGAGTTAGTTAGAGTCGGATATTTAATTTTTAAAAATCCTTTTTAGCCTACTTAGGCAAAATCTACTTTTTAGGGGATCCTCTCTCGTCTTCTACATGCCCGATAAAAACAATCACCTGAGTTAAAAGCTCACTAGAAATTTTAAAATATTGATGCTAGAGTATAATAATAATTATTAATAAGCAATAAAATGTGTGTTTTGTGGTGTCCCCTTTCCAAGTGGTTATAGTTTCGTCGTTGACAGATAGTGTAAATTTAAATTAGATTTATAGTGTGTATGAGTTTTCTGTTAAAAAAACTAATACACAATAACAGAAGGAACCCACTTAAAGCATCCATATCAAGATTGGTATATATACCATATCCTTAAATTATAAGGAAAAAAAATAGATTTAAGTTAAAATGTTCTCACATCAGATTTTTTAAACCTTATCTTTATCCTTAAAATTATAAGGAAATGTACACTAAAATCTTAAATATATCAGTTCCTTAATAATTTTTTTAAAATTAAAAGGATAAGCAATGAGATGTGAGATGTTTTTAAAAATGAATAATTTTTTTATAAAATAATGGTTTTTAATTAAATTATAAAGATAAGGATAAAAAATCTGATGCGAATACTCTTAGGGAGAGGATTGAACCACACCCTCACCTACGGAGCGGTGGGTGGCAATCACCTGGGCTATCTTACATTTGTGATTGATCTTGCACGTAAAATCTTAGTTCTCTAGTAAATAAAAATTTTCGGTGCCACGTGTCGTTATATTAGACCATTCGTCCCTTACTTTTCCCGCCTAAGGGTTTTCTATCTTTTACACGCGGAGCCTATTTGGATCCGGTTGTACCCACTTTTTACATTCGGATCCATAATGTCTTGACCAAAACCCGATCAATTCTTTCAACCCACTTCTCCTCTTTCTGAGAATACTCCCCCAAACCCTAATCTTCAATCGTACTCAACTGAAAGGCGTAGTTCACCTCTTCTGTAGTCTACCCTTCACTTCCTCCTCCACATCTTACACCAACCCCTCAGTCACCGGATTTTCTAATGGGCGAAGGTGCCGCCACATCCAGAGGTAAACTTCTTCTTCTCCGGTGGTTCTCTCACCGAAGTTCCTAAAGATTCTCTGTTCTTCGTCGAAAAATCCAGAGGTTAACTTCTTTTTCTAAAACCAAGTAATACGGTTCGAAAACCCCTAATTTCTGGTTTCTCAATTTCAGATCTTTCGGTCAAACATAAATTTGACAAATACAGGGATAAGGTACTATGTGTTTACAGCATACTACAGAAGATAACGAGGTAATTTTTCTCTCTTTTTTTTTTCAGATTCTCATGATCTCATCAATAAACAATTGTACCCGCACATTTGGAACTGGTTTTCTAAGTAACCGATTGTAATTGCAGGTGAGTGTTCATGTGACCAGGTTTGTCCATTCATAATTTTACATATTCTAGATTTTAATTTTCATCAGTTTATGTTTTAACTTGAACTTGGATAATTAGTTCAATTTTAACTTTAATGGGTTGAATTTGGATTATTGGATTTGTTTAATTGTTTTGATTTTGTGTCTGTTTCTCTCCTTATGTGCTATTTTGTTCTCTGATTTTGGTTTTTGTTGCAGGCTTTGTACCACCTAACTTCCGAACAACGTCGTTGTTGACATCGGCGACATGACCTTTCATCTCCACAAGGTTAGGGGGTGTTTGGGATTACTTATTTAAGCTACTTATTACTTTTCCACCAAAAGTAAGAATTTCTTACTTTTGGATTTTGACTTCTCCTTCTCACATCTTTCATCTTATTTTGAATTTACCAAACAAACTTATAACTTATTACCTTATTTCAAAAGATAATAAGTAAATAAGTTGTTTTGAAAAGTAATCCCAAACACCCCCTTAGATTCAGTTTAGGTTGAAGAATTTAACAACTAATTTTTCCATTGTTTTTTTATTTATTTTTGTTAGTTTGAATGGGTGAGTGTTGTTAGATGATGCTATGCAATCTCCTGCGCATCTGGAGAGAGTTTATTCAGAGGTTCACTTACTAAGGAAACTGAAACACGAGAACATAATCAAGTCATATGTTTCTTGGGTGGACGATGAGAATAAAACTATTAACATGATTACTGAACTATTTACCTCGAGGAATTTGAGACAGTAAGTCGTTTTTCCCTTTGTTCTTAACCTTGCATATAAATACATGTTAAATCTATTACATATAATAAAACACAATAAATGGGGATTGAGCCATTCTAAAAGTTGATTTTCCCGCCTAAAGTGAAAAAACCCATTTTGAATACTCACCCGGATCTAACCCGCACAACCTACCCGATTTCCTCTAAACCCTAATTTCATTTTCATCTCTGCCTCATCCATCACCCTCTCCCTCTTCCTCGGCGATTTCAATTGTGGCGACGGTGCCGCCACGATTCATATGGATCATTATGATAAGATCGTTTGATTTCAGGTTGGTTTGTTTTTGTTCTACGATTTTGTTCCAGGTCGATTTTGGGTTCTAATTTTTTTTCTTTTTCAGTTCAAGTGGGATGAAGATTTCACCTTCGAATTCCATTGGGTATGAATCGACTTCCAGGTGGGTATGGATTGTTATGACGATCAATTTTAATATAATGGTTCTCTCTTTTTAGTTCTTGGAAGCTTGGCTACTGCTGATGCTAAGTTTTTTGTATACGTAAAAGTGGTTTTGTAATTTTTTAAAGATCTTAGCTTTTTGCATTATATATCAGCAATTCAGTAATTTAGAGCTCTTTCTAAATTGTTTCACAAGTATATTAAACATACCAAACCAAACCAAACCAAACCAAACGTACCCAGTATAATCCCACACAAGTATATTAAACATAAAACAACAAAAACTGGAAATTTGATTCAAATGGTTTAAGTCTTTTTTTGATTTTGATAGCAACTGTTTAGAGCCAGAGTAGGGGAGCTATGCAGTGATGAATTTTTGTCTAGAGAATTTGTGTCACTTCATATAAATGAACAGCAGCATGTCAAACAAGAAGCTGGCCAGATAAAGTCAATGGTTGACCACATGGAAGAAGCCAAAGAAGTGCCAGTTTCTGGTTCATCAAATGCCTCTGGTGAGTTTTTTGACGTCACTGAACCTTTAGATGATGAACATGATTGGATTATGAAATCACACAAGAATGCCATGTGGTACTGTTAAAAAAACATAATACTTTGGTTTGATTTTTCATTTTTTTTGGGAAAAAAATAAAACCTTTTAGATTTGGTTACTATCAATGTTTTAAAAACCGGTTTTTAAACCTTACAGGGTTGGACTCAGAAATGGTTCAATCGGTTGTACCGGGTTATATCGGGCGGTTCAACCGGGTTAACTAGTTAACCCTATAATTCTATAAAAATACAACTTTAACTTAAAAAATAATCTAAAAGTACATGATTCCATAATAAAAAATAGAGTAAATTACCGTTTGCGTCCCTCTGGTTTACACGATTTAACACAATGCGTCTCTAACACGAATTTTTAACGCTTTAAGTACCTGTGGTATACAATCTGTAACATTCTGAGCCCCTGGGCTTAACTTCGTTAAAAAATTCCGTTAACTTTAGTTTCGACAGGGGTAAGATGGTTACTGAAATTCACCCGAAACTACTAAGTTTAGTTTTTACATGCTGCGGATAGTTAAGTTTTGCTGCTGATCTAGTTAAGGCTATCCGCAGATACCCCTGTCGAACTAAAGTTAACGGAAAGAACTTAACGAAGTTAGGCCCAGGGGCTCAGAGTGTTACAGATTGTATACCACAGATACTCAAAGCGTTAAAAATTCGTGTTAGGGACGCATTGTGTTAAATCATGTAAACCACAGGGACGAAAACGGTAATTTACTGTAAAAAATAATTTAAAAGTTAATCCATAATAAAAAAATAATCTAAAAACACTCAATTTTCAACAAAGTTTTTTAAAATAAAAGTGTGCAATTTTGTTCTTTCTAAAATGGGCCTTAGGTAACTGAACGATTAACTTTAACCGCAAGCAGAATGATGATGGTTACACAAATTTTGTTTCTAAACTGGGTTGCTAACTTTTTTTAAAAGGAACTGAACATTTTTTTTGTTTTAAAGTTCAAACTTAAAACCGGTATAACCCGGTAATACCGGCGGTACAACTTACAAACCGTTTTTCCAATTTACCGGGCCAGTGACCAAAACCTGGTTCAACCGATATTACCGGTCGGTTTGAACCGGTATTTAAAACATTGGTTACTATAATCTAGCAGTGGAAAATGGGTTTATGATCAAAATGAGTCATTTTATTACCGATTGAAATGGGTCAGGTTGGCCCGAAACACTTTTGCCCAAAATTCTTCATCCATTTAAAAATAATTAGTTTCTTGGGTATGAATACAAAAATAACACTATTAAAGTAACAATCTAAATTTTCAAATAAGTTGATCTAGGAGGTTTTGTGAAATTAAAAGTATACTTCAAAAGCTTTGAACTATGCAACCTATTTAACTCATTTTTAGCTATTTTTTTTTAAGAATTGACCCATTTATAAAAAAACAATCTCTAATAATTTCAAGGAATACATGATATTTTAGTTTATCTTGAATATGAACAAGATGACAAATCTTTACCTTCTTTTTTTTTTGTTTTTTTAGAGAAAAATAACATCTTTAAACCTTCTTTGGCATTCAGTCTCCATCTATGCAAGAAAACTGTCATTAGCTGATGGATTTGTGAAAAAACTGCATGATCTTGTGGTTTAAAAAAGGGTTATAAGGATTTATGAAAGAACTGCATGTAAAGAAAAGTTTTTCTTATTGGATCCAAGGATTGCTCTCAATTTTTTTATTATTTTTTTAGTTCTGTTATAAACTTTCTCCTCTATCAGAATTGATAATCCAAGCATAACAAAAATGAGGAGAGATGTGCAAGGAATATTCAAAATGACTCCTTACGATAAACAAGTTATGATGTTGGCTGTTCCTAAAAGAAAATGTTGGCAATGATGGGTTTGGATCTTTTATTTGTCTAGCAAGCCATGAAAACAAATATAAATTAAAAACCGTTATTATTTTTAACTATCCGTTCAGGTTACACTTTTTTATTTATTTATTTTAAAGGTTAATATATGTTTTAGTTATAAATCCTTACTACAATAATATAACTTTTGTAATAATATTTGACACGTGTTATATGACCCGTTATCCAATGCGTTGAGTCCTCCCAATTTGCCACACTATTCTTCATGGATTGTTTTTGAAGAAGTTCATGTGTGCATGTAATGAGATAATAATGTTCATCAAATTTACATGCATACTTGCAACCTACTTTGTGTAATTTTATCACAGTAGCATATGTACATCGGTTATCCGTTGTTTATACATGATGAGTCCAGTGATCGTGTGATGCCAAGCAGCTGAGCAAATACAATGTGCTAGATACAAGTGTTTAGGTATTCAACTCATATCACAGTTACAAACACGTCTCCACAAATATTAGCTTCTAACAGGATCGCATCCTCTTACTTCTCTTTAACAAATATTAGAGAAAATGTTAAGTTTACGGTCGCTACGTGCTTTTTTATTTTATCTATGTTTCGATGTTTAAGTAAGACCCGTCGCAACGCGCGGTACTAATACTTATTGAGGTTTTGTAAACTTAGATTCTTAATTTGGGCAACCTTTAAGTCATTTCTCCTGCTTACTTACAATCATATGAAATATTTACAGATTTATTAGTTATATCGTTTTTAATATACAACCCGTGTAGTACAAGGGTCACTAACCTAGTATATAATATAACAAAAAATAAAAACCTGCTCATGGAGAGGATTGAATCCACGCCCTCATCTATGGAGGGGTGTGTGTTACACCACCTGAGCTAGCTTACCTTTCTAACTAAACTCACGCGTAAAATATATACAATATATTACACATGATAAAAAAAGTCATTGGTGAAGTTACTATTTATCAAGTTGCTTTTTAAAATTATTTAATTAATAATAATAAAATAGAATTAGTTTTACCTATTTGCTTTTAACATTTTTTTATCTTTAACTTTTTATAATTAAATAACTTAATTCATAACCAGTATATAAATAAATAAAATATCTGTCCCAAGAAGAAAAAATAAAATACTATTTTCTCACCAAATTCGGTCAACCGCAGTGTTTCACTTTTCTTCATACAGGGGTTAATCCGTCATTTCATCTAACCAATTTCATGGGAATTTCCCCAATCAAAAGCATCTTCCCTGCCTTTCGAAAAAAAAAAGCATCTTTCCTCCCACCACGACACAAAACGTCGTCGTCACCACCACTGTGCCGTTGTGTGAAATCGTCAATTCCAATATCCATCAACCCTCCCCTTCCATGAAAACACCTCATTGAACCATCTCTTCATATATATAATCCACACATCAATTCACCACTTCATATCTCTTCAAATTCCAATGGCGGCATTGAATAATCAACTCGAGTTTCACGATCATTTACCTTTGATTGAAGAAAAGCTTGGCGGCAATGGTCTGATCGGAGAATTATGTAAAGGATTCCAGCTGTTGATGGACGTCGATAAAGGTGTAATCACGTTCGACAGTTTGAAGAACAACTCTTCGGTTTTGGGGCTTCAGGATCTGAGTGATGATGATCTGTTGAGTATGTTGAGGGAAGGAGATTATGACGGAGATGGCGTGTTGAATCAGATGGAGTTTTGTGTTCTTATGTTCAGATTAAGCCCGGATTTGATGGAGCAATCGGAGGTTTTGTTAGAAGAAGCTCTTGAACACGAGTTGTTGAAGAATTCACGTCAATAGTTTTTTGTTTTGTTTTTCTAATTGATGTTTGATTTGTTCGTGTAGACTTGTTGGTCTTTTGAATAAGTTTGTGAAGCATATAATTAATTGATTATCCTCGAAAGCGATTTGAAAAATCAAAAATAGACGTATCTAAGATTTTTCGCCGAAAATAAGTTTGATTAAAAGGGATCAGAATATCGGGTTAAAACCGGAACAGTTCGGCCCAAGGTTGAAATGAAAATCTTTAGAATATTTAACTTGAGGACGAACCGGAAATGAGTGGGTTGGGCGGATCAGGTCGGGCCAAGACCGAAGATGATAAGAAAATAATGATTGGAAGTTCGAAAACTTCAATCAATTATATTAAAAACAATAACTGAAACTTATCTTTTTGCAAGATCGTCAAATATTTCTAAATCCTCTTTGTTGATTTTTTTCTTGACTTTCGAATCTAATCTTGCGTGCTAATCAGTGCTTCAACAACATAAGAGGATAAAGAACTTGTATACGAGTCCAATATATGTTCACGTGTAACTGAAAGCTGACTTTAAAGATACGGTTGAAACCAAAACAGCCAAAATATCTAAAAAAAAGTTAAATACAATAAGCTTCTAGTAAATAGTTAAAAATAAAATATATATACAATGAAAAAATTAATACTTTTTGCCATTTTTGAAAAAGTTGGATTGCGAGATGTAAAGGGCCGGTCCCCAGGATTTAAGTGCCTTAGCCGAAGCCGGAAAAAAGACCCATACGAAGAAAATATATAAGTAAAATTTTTTTAAGCGACGATTAACGTTATAGCAACAAACATAGAAAAAATATAGTATGTTATATTACATACCGTAATAGCTAACCGATGATTCACGAAGCTCTCCTAGCATTCTTGACAGCAAACTCTTTGATCAGTTCTTCGCAGTTTACCCTTTCAACATGTTCTTGCTCATCCCCCTCTTCTACTTGTACATGCTCTTCAACATTCTTTTTAGGCGGTTTAGGCAAAAACTTCAATAGAGCACCGGCTTGAGACTTTGTCATTACTTTATCTAGTTTTTTCCTTTTACGTTTTTGAGCACCGGATAATTGTTTAGGAGACACGATTTCTAAAAATCAAATCAAAATTCAACAATTAACATTTACAATTCTAACTAATAATAAAATTACAAGTCAATTAATTAACAATTTATAGGTCAATAATGAGTCATGCAATAAACAAAAACAATATAAGTCTATTATATATTTATATCAATTATCATATGTGAAAACAAAAAAACTTAAACCCAAATATGAAATACCCAATGACTCTTGACAATTATCATTAATCAATTTATCAAATAATAAAACTCATGGCAAACTGGCAATTATTAATTTATCATTTATCAAAAAACAAAACAAAGGGATAAAACAAACAAGGAAAATAACTTGATACTAATTCACTAAACTAAAAGGCCTAACCTATTTGCAGAAGAGACGTGCACTAACCGAGCAACCTATTTACAGAAGGCTCATGCGCTGAACTGAAGCAAGCAATTTTGTGGAGTCGTTGGAGACTTCAGACGTGGAGAGGGAGGCAAACAGGCGCTAACCACCGGCTCCCTTATTTGCATAATTTGTTCTTTTTTTAAATGGTTAATGGGTTTTAAGTTTAAATAGGCCCAACCATTATATAGATTAAATGTGTCCAACCATTATAAAGATTAAAAGGTCAAACCATTATAAAAAGAACCCAATATATTTTAACTTTTCATAAAAAAGACCCAATATATAAAACCGGTATTTAAAATTTTATAAAAAAACATATATATATACAAGCTCCGTAAAAATTTTAGGCCCCCGAAAAAAAACATGCCCTGGCCGGCGGCCCGGTTTGGCCTACCCCAAGGCCGGCTCTGGAGATGTATATAGCTTCTACCACCGTTGACCATTTGGTGCAATGGTAGCGCCAACAATTCTCATAGTGAAGGTCTTAGATTCGAATCCTATCTACAACAAAAAAAGGGTTTGTTGCCAAGTCAGGGGGTTTACCCAGTTGGGGGTTCCTCCTGGGATGAGCTGCCCTGGATGTTCTAGGTGTTGCCCTGGGGAAACCCAATTATCCTAGAATATCTAGGTGTTGCCGTTAAAAAAAAAATATAGCTTCCACCATGTTAATACATAAAAACGTATACTATTTTCTTTGGTTTTGAGATACTTTTCTAATTTCGTCTTATTATCTATCAAAACGTACGAGTTCCACCAACCCAAGTAAAAAAATCATTAATAAACGAATTCTCACTAGACTAAAATTCTTTAAACCAAGGTACGAAGTGGCTTGTGAACCATCCATATGTCAGACGTCATGTGTGTAGTAACACCAGAATCCGGGAACCAAGAAACTTTTTGCTGATATGTACCAGAAAAACCAATTGTGAGCCCATATGATAAGGAATCGGGTTGTGGATGAATGCATCTTAGTAAGATACTTAGCCCAAAATTAGCATAAATACAAGGCTAAAGAAAGTTGATCTAAAAACTATTTGAGCAGTTGAGCAAAGATTAGAAGATATTGGGCTTGGGAGCCCACTAATAGTTGGGTCATAAACCATAAACCCTTTTCATTAAAACCAATCAAGGCAAAGCAAATTAAGGATAGAGGGTGACCGTTGGATGAAAAGCACAAGGCAAACAACTTCTCTCAATTTATTTTCTTTTTCAGAAATATTTTATATTTAATTATCTTACTTTTAAGTGACAAAAAGAATGCATACCCTACCATTCAATCTCTCACTTCCACCACCTTTTTATTAGAGTTAATTATACGGATGGTCCCTGTGTTTTAGACAAATTACAAGTTTGGCCTTCAAGTTTAAAAAACTACATTGAGAGTCCATAAGTTTGCCTAAACGTAACACCGGTGGTCCATAGAGTGGATGGGCGTTAAGTTTTTTAGTTAAGTGGGTGTGTAATGACCAAACTACCCCTTAGTGTTAAAAAAATTATAAATACAATTAATAAATAGTTGTAGGCCCACTCTTTTTTCAATTAAAAAATATATAAAATGTAAAGGCCTTGAAACCGGGAAGCCCCACTCGTTGGATTTACATAATCACATATAGTTCAAATACCGGTAATTCATAATTAAACTCAATGGCAGCGGAATTTCATTCGTTGTTCATACATCATAACTTCACAACTAATTAAAACTTTTAAACATTGTCTTTAAAACATAAACATAAGTCGGGATGTCAGTTCTTGAGCCGAGTAACCATCCTCCTAATCCAGCCAGCCCAGTAAGCGTCATGTTCATTCTTTTCTTTTACCTAAAGTGCATACTAAAAGTCAGCTAACGCTGATGAGTTATAGTTTAATCATTCAAGCAACCATCATATATTCATCATATAGTCATCATATTAATTTTGTATTCTTTCTTAAACATAAATCGTATTCATTCAGTTTAAGCACATATATTTCATAACATCCATCTACAGAAGTAGCCGTTTAACATCCGTCTACCGTCGTAGCTGTTTCATCCGTCTACCGAAGTAGCCGTTTAATCATCCGTTTACCGAAGTAACCGTTTCATTCGTCCTATCGTCGTAGTCCGTTTAACATACCGTCTACCGTCGTAGACGTCTAACATCCGTATACTATACAACGTATAGCAGCCGTTTCATCTGTCTACCGTAGTAGCCGTTTTACATACGTTTACCGAAGTAACCGTTTCATCCGTCCTACCATCGTAGTCCGTTTAACACGTAAGCTTTTGTACTTTATCGTCTATGGTGGCATGTTTACACATAAGCCCTTTATACTTCAACATCTATGGTGGCATGTTTACACACAAGCTCTATAATCATCAACAAACAAATTCTCTCTAGACTAAAATTCTTCAATAGTGATTTTCTTTCTGAAGGGTATTACTTGAATCTGTTTGATACAGAACCTCATATTTGTTAAACAATAATTGCATCTCACTTTTTACATCGTTTATCATGTTCTCTGCTATCTTTTTCAATTCTTTATACATCATAAATTCTTCCATGTTTAACATACAAGCTATTCGACAACCATATTGCTTCACAAGAGGATCCAATACAGGGGGCGGATTTAGGCTTAGGGGACCCCTCAATTTTCGACGTGTAGTGAGAATTTTTTTTACCGTTTTATGCTTTCCGATACCCCTGAACGATTTTTTAGATACCCTTAAAATTTTTTTACAAATCCCAAAGTAACCTTAAAATTTTATTAAAATTATAAACTTTATAAAAACCCAAGAAATTAAAAAAAAAAGTATTCTATTAATTAAACTTGCAATTTGGGCTTTAATCAAATATTTGGGATTTATTTAAAAAAAAAGTATTCTAGCCCAAGCCCCAAAAACCTAGTACCCATCCATCTTCACTAATCTCCATCTTTGCCTAAAAACAAAAAAAAGACGCAGTAGCAGCACTGCCTTCTGAGACCGACGAGGAAGACGCACACCATAGGGCCATCGTCGGCCATCGCTCAGACGATGCTCACCACCGCCATTCCGCCACTGCTGGTGGCACCACCATCGCACAACCGGTATTCTACGGATTTTTGATTTAGGGTTTTTATGCAATTTTAGGATTTATGTGTAAATGTGCAAACGGGTGAAATTGGACTTTAGGTTAGAGTTTAGTTGCTTTTTTTGGTTGTTATAACAACTTGTTATTGTGTATTTGATATTTTGATTATAGGGAAGATGAAGCCACCTATTGCTAGTTATCACCCTAATCAAGTAGATAAAGTACGGAAAACTTTTTTTATTTCATTTACTTGAATGTATAGAAAAAAAATTGTTTCATTTACTTCAATACAAAAAAAAAAATTTGTTTCATTTACTTGAATGTACGAATTTTTTTTTTGTTTCATTTACTTCAATACCCAAAATTTTTTTTTGTTTCATTTACTTGAATGTACGAATTTTTTTTTAGTGATACTTCTTAATTTTTTTTCTAGATGGGTCACTAATCCAATATAACCACAAAGTCCAATAACATATCTTTTTCTCTAATATATTTTTCAAACTTACTTCTCATCATACTTGTAATATTCATAAACTCAAATGTTGATTACCTTCTCATCATACTTCCCATATCCATTACCTTCTTTCAACGACTTATCTAAATGAATATCAATATCCGTAACCTCATAATAGAATTAATGGGCTATCATATACGTAGAACCCAGAAGCTTTACACGAGTGATAGCAAGTGCAGTACAGTTACTGATTACCACTCTTTCCAAACCAAGGTACGAAGTGGCTTGTGCACCTGATACGATCCGGATATCGATACGTACCTAACCATAGCCTTACCCACATCAACCATGCAATTGCCCCTTCTACGCACAACCTCACCCACGTCCACCATGTTATGGAGTTGTTTTTTGGTTTAATGCATACATTTAGGTTTATTGTTAGTTTCCATTTACTGCACTATCTCCACGTTTGTTTATTGTTATTTTCATATTCGTGCATTCTAGTATTTAAGTGTACTTGCATTCAAGAATTAACAAAATTGAAAATTTGGATCAAAGTCTTGTCTCTCTTCTTTATTGTTTTTTTTGGAGCCTAACCCACTCAACGGGTATCTATCGGCTCGAATCGGTCCTATCAATGGTGCTTTCATTTTCGTCCTCTCCTTCCTGCCCAAACAGCCCGACAATTGAAGAGACGCTGGCTAAGTCCGAACAACTCTTGCAGTTTGTCAAAGCCAACGCCGCCCAAATCGCCGCCAACTTCCGCCGTCGATTTGCCTCCCTCACCGCCGATCAAAAAGCCGAATTCAAAGCCGACCTCGCTAAAATTACCACCCAAATTGAAACCCAACGACGTTCCCTGACCTGCAACAGTACACCGTCACTCCCGTCATCTCCACAACCAGCAACAGCCCTACCACCGACGCCAATAACCGTCCCGCCACCACCAGCCCCAACACTCATACTAGCACCCAAACCCTTTGTTCCCATCCCAACAGGTGGACCGAAGCTGGCGAGCACACTACCGAAGGCTGTGAAATCGGTAGCCATTAAAAAGACAAGCACATCGCCACCATCACCTCCAACTTTTGTTGCATCTCCAACTTTTTGTTCTCAAAAATTGCTATCCATGTTCTCCATCACGGCTTCTTACACGGTTCCGGCGTCAAGAACTCCAGCAACTAGTGCTTCCGCAAAGAAGAAAATTGTTGCAAAAGTTTAGTTTTTCTCTAATCTATTTGGGAGTGTTTGCCTACTAGAAAAGGCTAATTCATTTGAAAGCATCAAATGATAGAGACTGATTCAAGATGGTCAATCTCCCAAGATAATTAGCCTTTTCTAGTAGGCAAACACTCCCAAATAGATTAGAGAAAAACTAAACTTTTGCAACAATTTTCTTCTTCTTTCAAATGACAAAAATACAATATTTAAATGAAACCAAATGCATGCATACTACATCTACGTGCTTGATTCCTACGGCTGAATTAATGGAAGTAATGCAGGTGTGGGTTAACTGAATAAAACATGGGATAGTAGCTAATTAATAAAACATGAATGATAACTACAAATTGGAGATCATGGGTATAGTGCAACGTGGGTTCCATGGTCATCAATTTGGTGTCGGAGACCCGTATCGATATCCGGATCGTATCAGCACCATCCATATGTCAAATGTCATGTGCGTAGTCGCACTAGAATCCGGGATCCAAGAATCATTTTGCTGACATGTACCAGAAAAAACAGTTATGGGCCCATACGATAAGGAATCGGGTTATGGATGAATGCATCTTACTATCTTAGTAAGATACTTAGCCCAAAATTAGCATAAGTAGGAGGCTAAAGAAAGTTGGTCTAGAAAACTACTTGAGCAATTAAGCAAAGACTAGAAGATATTGTGCTTGGGAGCCCACTAATAGTTGGGTCATAAACCATAAACCCTTTTCATAAGTCGAGGTTGGGTCGTTGATTTTTGAGCATGAGTGCTAGCAGCATGACTCATCGTCAGTACACCTCTCGATTCAATGAACTAGCCTGATTGATTTCCGTATTTTTATTATGATATAAGGACCAAAAATATAATAGGCTGACGCATCAAAGAATCACCGAGTTGTTCAGAAGTTTGAAAGGCGAAGATTGGAAGATGCAAGAAAGAGTCCATCATCATACATGAAGTATGCGGTCCTGACAGCATAATTGAAGTATGCGACCACATACTTGAAGTATGCGGTCCAGGCTCAGCCCCACCGAATACTTTTGTCTTGGTTATAAATAGCTTATCTTGTAACAGTATTTTTAGGTTAGACAAGTTGGACGACTGAGACAGTTAGAGGGTGAGACAGGTTAGACGACTGAGACAGTCAGAGGGTGAGACAAGTTAGATGACTGATACAGTCAGAGAGTGAACGAGTCGGAGGGTTAGACGAGTTGTTGAGCGACATCTGTATTGTTTTTCAGTGATTAATCAATATACAAATCGTTTGACAATCATTGGTGTCTCGTCATTACTGTTTGTACCTACAAGTCACGTGTCGAGTCTGTTTCCGCCAGGTTTAACACGTCGTTGAATCCGTTGATTGAAGATCCTCAGGAATCCGGACCTTACAATTGGTATCAGAGCCTTAGCGCTCATTCGGTGAAGCTTGCAACGGATTTCTTTGACTCGTGAGGTATCAAAGTTATTGATTTCGCGTTTATTTGAACTGACTTGTGTTTTGGAAGAGTTTCTGGACAGATTGACAGGTTTTGGACCTTGTTTCTATCACATTTGTTGAAGTTTACGGTTGATCAGTTGAATTTTCGGCTTGAAAATCAAAGTTTTCGGTCAATTTCTTCATCTGGAAAAGTTTGCGGTCACTCAAGTTTGCGGTTACCTCAAGTTTGCGGTATTCGAAGATTGCGGTATTTCAAAGTTTGCAGTATTCGAAGTTTGCGGTATTCAAAGTTTGCGGTATTTCAAAGTTTGCGGTATTGAAGTATACGGTTTTCAAAGTTTGCTGTATTGAAGTATACGGTCTTGAAGTATACGGTTTTGAAAGTTCGTGGTTTTTCAAAGTTTGCGATTTTTCAAAGTACTTGTCATCGGGTGCGAATACCTTTTGTTACGTGAACTTACGACACGGGAGAAAGTAGAAAGGATATACTTAAGCAAAATTTTAATATGTTCAATCATGTTCGGGGTGAAAATTTGGAAGCTCAAATCAATAGATTTACGCAATTGATGACGGAGATGGAGAGTGCTGAAATAGAGTTGACAAACTGAGAAATCAATAAAAGGATACTCAACTCTTTACCAATAACCTGGAACTTCAATTGTACCACCATCAAAAGAACCAAAGATATGTATCAGACATCCTTAAGTGAGCTGATCTCTATTCTATACTCTTATGATATGGATGATAAACAATGTCACCTTAATCATATAAGTTCAATGGATGTTTCTGAAATTGTTGAAGCTAGTACATCTACTTCAGGTGAATCAAAGGTACTTGTGAGCCAGCAGGACAGGAGTGATAAAGTACAAGATTTGGAAGTGAAACAACATCATGCCTTCGTGGTTGAGGTCACCGACACTGAGGTAACCAAAGATCTTTGCTCTGCTGTTTGTATTAAGAAAGTCAATCGTTACAAACATGATAACGATATCTTAAATCCATAAATAACAAAGCTTAGATATTTCAACTCAGAACACAAACGATCAGAAAAGATTTTCAAAGATAAAATTGAAGCAAGAAAAATGATTTTTCAAAACTTGAATTAGACTTTAGCAATAAGGAATGTTTTTATCGTGATGCATTAAAACAGATAGACGACCTTAGCTTAAAATTAAATGATGTTGTGACTCAATTGGCAAATACTAAACTAACAATCGAGAAACTTGACCATTCTCAATCAGTTGTTTATGACATGTTAGATTCCCAAGTTAGAAAGAAAGGGAATCCAGGGGTGGGTTATCATGTTGTGGAACATCCATTTAATGAAAATTTTTCATCTTTACCAAATGACTACCCTGAAAATGTTGAGATGGCTTACGGTCTGGGATGTGTGCCTTAATCATCAAAGCAGTTAACTCCTGCGACTGCTAGTCCCGTGACCCCCTATGTGAATATTGCTAATGTTTCTAAGCCTTGTGCAGAAGAATGTTAGTAGAAGATTGGGATACCGATGATGAGGAATAGAGTAAGCAAAAAGAGCCTAAGAGTGTTAGGAAGTTTGTCTCTAGAAAAACTGATGATACTTTTGAAAAAGAAAATCAAATTAAGTTTATGAAGGGTGGTGAGTTTGAAAAAGAAGAAAATATCCTTAAAGAAAGTAATCATGAGTTTGTCAAAAACAAGGTTACAAATTCTAGAAAGGTTAATAAAAGAAACTTAAAATCATCTGTCAGTCAATTGAACCATAAACAATATCCTCAAAAGTTTACAAAGAATGAAATTTATTCAAAATTTGATAATCATCATAGAGTTTTTGAACAAAAATTTAGAAGAGAAGTGAGAGATTGTATCAGGAGAAATCATAGAGAATATGATAGAGAGTTTATTAGGAGAGCACACTGAGAATACAGGTTACTTGAAAAGGTCACCTCCTCAGTCATCATCATAGTTCGACCGATCGGGATATGCTCCTTATGCTAGAAAACGGACATGCTACACATGTGGCAAAGCTGGTCACATTGCAAGAAATTGCAGACATCGTTCTCATGAGCCCTATTATTTGCAAAATCAGAGGGCTACACTAAGGGAAAAATGTTATTATAAGCCAATGAAGGTTGAAAAACCTAAGGCAATGAAGAATAAGCATCCCAAAGTTAAGCCTTCTAATGGTGATTGGAATGCTGCTAAGAACAAACAAAAAGTTTTTCATGAAAACAAGCAATGTAAAAAACCTAAACAGGAAGAGAAACCTAAAGTTGGTACTTCTAAAGAAACTAAAAAGTTTGTTAAACCTACACCAATTTGGAAAACTAAATCAAAAGCAGTTGAATCACCAGTGTTAGAGAACGATAAGAATATGTGTTACAGGAAGTATCTTACATTGATGCTTTGGGCGTACCCAGGACCACAATGGCTTGGGTACCTCTGTCTAACTAACTTGCTTGAATCATGCAGTAACAGCCAAGGAGGACTGTCAATAACCTATGATACGTTGATAGTGGTTGTTCTAGGTACATAATGCATGACATCTCTCTACTACATGATATCAAACACTTTGATGGAGGGTATGTTTCCTTTGCATGAGATAAATGAGTTAAGATCAGCATGAAAGGTACGGTCACTAATGGTACTCTTTGCTTTGAGGATGACATTTATGTTTAAGATGTTTTTACAAAATCCTTTGATCTGACCAGATTCATTTTTCTGATTTAGTGTTTCAAAATGTTCTGCTTCGATTAACGAGTCACAAGTTCGGTCACCAAAAATAATTTTTTGTTTATTTTGTCTTTCTTAGGATATAATTTTGTTTTGTTTATTAGTTGTACAAAAGCAAAAGTTTTGGAGGAGACAATTCAAAAAAATAAATAAAAAGATTTTATCTTTGAGTCTTTCTATTTTTAAGTCTGGAATAATACAAAAAGATTTCATGTTTATGTCTTATTTTATTATTATGAAAATTGAGAACTCTGTCAAATGGTACATCATTTTAGAGGTTGGATCATCATATGTAAGGCCTACAGTTGAAAAGATCAGGATCTTATGGTGATATGTTGATAGGCTCTGCTAAAATTGGAAAGACAGCATAATAGTGTTTTACTTAAACATAAAGGTCATTGTCATAGTGGGGAACATCTCATAGATTGGTAGAATAATTATTCCCTGTTAATAATCGAGCACTTAAACATAAAGATTGGTGAACTGTGGATGAACATAATATATCTGGATTGCACAAACCGAGACCCTTCACAAAGGGGTTACGAGCTGACTTGATACAAGTCTGGTCATATTTATATATATAGATAAAAGACATGCATTGACATGCAATAGGTGAAAAGACACTCAATGATAGTGCAAAGCTACTCTGCAAAGCAGAATTTTGAGCAAAAAGACACGCAGTGTTAATGTCGTCTTGTTGGAAAATTGCAAAAAGATATGTCTAAAGACGTACATATAAGTATACTTGTAAATATTTTTCTCTTTGGGAATATGTAATTGGGAAGGAATCTCTTATCAAGGCATGTAAGTCCGTCGTGCTATGTTTTTGATCACATTTGTCAGAGATCTCCTGAACAGTTCATTGACCAGTTCTAGTTATGCTCTTTTAGTTATTACTTAGGTGCTCAAAAGATCACGAGGAAAGGGAGGTTTATTCGATAAGTTGTGGGGTCCATTCAGTTCATCAAAAACTCATCTAATTCACATTATAATAAATACAGGTTTCTGAGATGTGAGTGTGGGACCCACTAAGACATAAATAACTATTACCCAGAAAACATGATAAACTTATTCACTGCTTGCTTGTCAACTAAGGTATAAAAATTTGAGTTTAGAAGGACACTATATATTGGCAATCACCGAGACCTATCTAAGAAAATGAATGGCTAACAAATATGCCTTGATCTGCTCTAGAATGATATGATCCCATAACAGAGTTTCTCTAAAAAATAACGTGTTTCAGTAAGTGTCATATGTTATCAAAAGAACAAAAAGATTTTGTGTTTTTAACTTAACTTAGTTTGAGTCATTTTATTTTTATCTTACTTTTGTGTTTATTCCGTTTTTCATCAAAAATTAACCGTTCTTGTTTGATTTAATAATCGTGAAAAAGAGGTTTTATAAAAAATTGGAAAGTTTCAAGGTTTTATGAGTTTAAACATACTTGCATTTTGCGCATACGTGTATTTGAGTGAACTTTTAGGAGCAACAAGATAACATTCCTTATCCGAGGGATGATGAAGAATAGATCAACATTGTTGCACCAAGTGTCATCACTGCTGAAAAACACAATATCTTCCAAGATGAAAATGAAGAAGAAGATGTTTACCCTTGAGAAACCGAAAGTGACAGAAAGAAAATACTGATCAACAAACATCATAAAGCGATATTGCAAAAGAGAAAGGCTATTGAAAATCCTCCTCTTAACAACTATTCTCAACATAATGATGATTTTAATGATGCTGATTATTCAAGAGGTTTTGGGAATAGTTCTGGCAAAGAAGTTATTGCAAGTGGTGGTGATCATTCAGTGGATTTTGAAATTTGAAGACTGCTTTGAATGCATCAGCCTAGGGGGAAATTGTAAGGACAAAAAATAAATAAGCTGACGCATCAAAGAATCACCGAGTTGTGCAAAAGTTCGAAAGGAGAAGATTGGAAGATGCAAGAAAGAGTCCAGCAGCATACTTGAAGTATGCGGTTCCCGGCAACATATTTGAAGTATGCAGCCGCATACTTGAAGAATGCGGTCCCGACAACATACTTGAAGTATGCGGTCGCATACTTGAAGTATGCGGTCCAGGCCCAGGCCCACCCAATACTTTTTTCTTGGTTATAAATAGCTTATCTTGTAACAGTATTTAGGTGAGACAAGTTGGACGACTGAGACAGTCAGAAGGTGAGACAAGTTGGACGATTGAGACAGTTAGAGGGTGAGACAAGTTCGACGACTGAGACAGTCAGAGAGTGAACGAGTCGGAGGGTTAGACGAGTTGTTGAGCGACATATGTATTATTTTTTAGTGATTAATCAATATACAAATCGTTTAACAATCATTGGTGTCTCGTCATTACTGTTTCTACCGACAAGTTACGTGTCGAGTCTGTTTCCGCCAGGTTCAACACGTCGTTGAATCCGTTGATTGAAGATCCTTAGGAAATCTGGACCTTACATATGACAACATATGTTGTTATTTTACCCCATTCGACGACCCTACCCGAAAATTCTAAGTTGAGGTTGATAGAAATAAGAGCATCGAAAAAGTGACCCTATAGAAAAAAAATCCTAGGTCCGCTACCATATATAGTAGGTTAGAAACCCTTATTTTTTTACACGAGTTGAATAAATAAAATTTGAAATAGTTAGTAATGAATATTTATAAATTTTAAAGGAAATATTAAATATTATAATGAAGATTTAAGAATTAATAAAGAAAATATTAAATAATTAGTAATAAAGAAAAAATAAGGAAGAAAAATAAACTTGGCTCACTGAACTGTGATAGGTAACACAAACAGTTTATTTAATGACTATAAATTTGTGGACTAAACTTTACTTAATTAACTAATTAATGATTAAGAAAGGTACAATTATTACAATAAGACTCGTATTGTTGTACAAAGATATTGGCCAAAGCAGCATCATTTTGCCTCTAGCTACCCCAACATCAAAGATCCATCCCCTTTTCTTTTCTTTTCTTTTCATACCCCATCACCATTTGTTTTCTTTCTCTTTTTACCTTTTCTATCTTTATCATCACCCACTTGCCCTTCGTTTCTAATTTCTTAATAGCGTATTCAAATCCATTAATCCTTTTAAACATCATTTAGTCTTATCTGAATGTTCCACCAAACGTAGGTGTCCAGAAATCAACCCTTGTTTCACGTGTCACCGGAAACGTGCTTGAAACAGGTACCAAACATAGCCCGCGACTTCTTAGGTCTTGTCTTGGCCTCGATGATGGTTCATCCAGTGTCTGCATGAATACCCGAATTTAAGTACATGTAAACAAATAAATTGATGTTTAAATGCACTACTAGAAAAAAAACGCTTATTTACGACAAAAAAAAATGGTGTCGGAATTTCCGACGCAAGCTCTAATTATAATTATTAGAATTATTAGTATGTTATAATAATTAACATAATTACATTTTGTTTTTAATATGTTTATTTAAAATTTGTCGCAAATGTGTCGGAAATTTCTGACACATTTATGACGGATCAAGTTTTTCTAGGGTTTTCATTTTCGTCACTTTTTGGTCGCAAATGTGTCGCAGTTTGCGACACAAATTGTTTGTCGAAATTTTTTTTGTAGCTAAATCGTTTTTTTCTAGTAGTGACGTACCTGTTGGTGTTGCAAGGTGGGGGCTCCATTTCTCATATATGGAGTACTTAGAACCTGGAAATCATGTTTTAGATGCAAAGATTAGCACTTTTTGTAATTCTTTTAATATTTTTAATAAATAACAGTAATGTTATAGACTTACACTAACTTGTTCATGTAAGAATTTGATGTATTCAGTAGTTTCAGACAACACAGATGCCGTATCCGTCTGAAAACAATGAAACATGCCAACAAAAACGAAGCATATGTAGTTATTAAAACAGACATATATATTTATTAGTACATATATGTTTAAAAAAACAATAAAAAACTGATCACACTTTTCCGAAAGGTGAGAGTAATTGTTGGAGTGCAGTGATTCTGTCCCCCATCTTCTCTTTTTTCACCTGAAAATCCAAGCATGGATTTCTGTCATCTTTGTGGACATCAGAAAATAAACAATTTATCACTGAGAAATGCTAGAATAACAAAAATACAACACGGGTTTTTAACGAAATTTTTTGCTTTCGTAGGAGACTTAGGAAAATGGTTTTAATTTCTTGGTGAAATTTGAATTCAAAATGGTTTCAAAGCGATCCGCTCGTTAAGGTAGCAGATTCAAGAATTTATTATAGAACCCATTGAGATGGCAAAAGGTTGATGGGACTGATCACTGAATCCGTTGGTCAAAGGAGATGGTGCATATGACAGAGATTCCCACTTATTCCACTTTCCACGTGAACGGAGCCATGTATTTCGCTTGCCACCACGTGGGTTCTGTTAGAAATATTTTTGAATCCGCTATCTCAATGAGCGGATTACCTAGAAATCATTTTAAATTAAAATTTCATCGACAAAACAAAACTATTTTCTTAAGTCCCTATAATTAAAATATGTTCTAGTTGTGCCATTTCAAATTTGACATTAATTTATTTTCCATTTCAGCAAAATACGATCACTGGATTGTGATCAAATTGCAGTTACAATATTAAACAAGTAATTCCCCGGGAAAATAACTAAATTTTGGATAAAAACAAAAACTATAATACCTTAAAAACCGGTAAAGTTAACCGGTCTTCGTTTCGGGGTCTTTTTGTTAATGATTCACTAGTGATTTCTTTCACTAATTTCGATGTAATCTGTTATGTAAATAAACATCAAATCATTCGCATAAAATCAAGAAAAAAGAAATGAATTAGGGTTTTGAGTGAAACCCTAGCTATACAAGTCATATTTTGTTACCTTAGGGTTATCCTCAAAGCTTGATAAAGGTAATTCCATTTGTAATTGGTTGCCATAGTTTGATTGATACAAAGAATAACATATTCCTTGGTTTTGATCAAAACCTGAATCATCTTCTTGTTGCTGTTGATTGTTATTTGAACCGAATAAACTTTGCATTAATATAGTAGAAGGGCTTCCATATAAATCCATATTTTGAAAGCTTGAATTCAATCCTTGGCATGAAGTTACGCTTTCGTTATCACTACCCTGCGGCGGTTGATCCAACTGAAAACCCCTAATCTTGATTTGTTTGAATTCTGATGAACAATCTTGTGAACTAGCCAGGTACATCTTTTGGGGTCTCCATTGGTTATTGTCTAGCTGAAAATTATCTTGATCTCCCTGGCTACAATATTTACATCAAAGTAAACAACTTTTTAAAATAATAGACATGCACCATATATATGTATATACATTGTGTTCTTTTCTTTATGAGTCAAAAAGAGAATAAATTAAATTCAATAATATAATGGAATGAGATAAAGAGAAAGAAAGTTATCAAGACATGTTAGTGGACATACAATAAAGCTTGATTCCAATCCAACGACTGTGGATGTGCTTGTGATGAAGGTCCTAACCCCATCATGTGTAAGCTAGTGTTAGCGCCTGTGCGACCACCGGTGATGGTGGTGGTGACCGCGGCGGTTTGGGTATCTTGGAAGAGATTGCTTACAGAAACTGGATCCAAACAAGGTCTTGTTCTTGAAGATGAATCGCGCCAATTATCGGCCATGTCTATGGCTTGATCAATATATCAAAGCTATTGCCCAGATCCTTTAAGTACTAAAATGAAAAGGTTTGATTGATCTTGTTGTTTATGTGGTTGAAGATGTGATTTAGAGTTTATGTAAGGGTGTGGGTGGAGTAAACAAAGAAATGAAAATGAAAAAGAGTATGGTTGACTTTTTTTTTTCAAATTAGATGAGTAGACAACATAAAATACTTGTTGAAATCAAATCCAATTGGTCATCTATATAGATATTTTTTTTCAACTAGCATTATTCAGTCTTTATAATTTGTTTTTATCTTCCTTCTAGTTCTTTAAAAAAAACGTGTGGGAATGTTAAAAAGCAAAAAACACGTCATGTATCTTCCTTTGGTTTTTATCTTCCTTCTAGTTATAAGGGTGGAGGGGGTTGAGCTCGGGTTGGGGCAGGTAATACGGGAATACCATCGTAAGGGCGACGTGTTAGGGACACGGGTTCGTGAAACCGTGGATTAAGCCGAAGAAAGATTTGGTTGAAAAACATGTTTGGGTTCGGGTTCATTCGAGAATACCGCCGCAACACATTCGGGTATTTTAGGATAAAAATGACGTGGCATTACATGACGTGTTTTTATTGGCTAATCTTTAAGGTACTTAAGGGTTGAAGGGGTTCCACCCCCTTCACCGTACCGTAAATCATTTGTATGTAAAGTCATATAAGTTATATTGAAGGGAAAATTCCCAAAATAACATTTTACTAATCTTTTTTTCCAAAATAAACGTTAAATTTTCAACTTTCACAAATTAAACATGTCAAAATCGTCGAATTATTCACTAAATCCGGCAAAATCGTCGACTTATGTGTGTTTACCTACACGTGTATTTTTTCCCCTTTTTGCCGGATTATTTTACAATTAGAACGAAAACGCCGGATTATTTTAAAATTAGAACGAAAATGCCGGATTATTTTAAAATTAGAACGAAACTCCGGATTTTTTTAAAAGTATCGACGTTTTCGCCAAAATTGTAAAATTATCTAGCGAAAAAGGAAAAATAATACACTTGTAAGTTTTTGGTGAACACACGTAAGTCGGTTTTAGTGAATAATCCGGTGATTTTGGCTTATTTATTTTGTGAAAGTTAAAAATTCAACGTTTGTTTTGAGAAAAAAGATTAGTAAAATGTTCATTTTGGGAATTTTATCTATATTGAAACGTGTAAGGCCCCAAACCCGGGAGTCCTCACAACTGGAGAATCATTGCATACATAATTCTTAAACCATAAAATCTCATAACATAAGGAGCGAAACATAATACAACCATTACATAAACTGTCTTAATTCCAAAAACAAAAATTCATTAAAACATAAACGGGATGCCAGTTCTTTACATCGGGGGAGTAGTCCTTTGCCTCGAAGCAGCACTACCTTAAGCTTTCAACAAGACCTACACGTAACCTGGTATGCATACTAAAAGTCGTTGAGTGAGTTCTTACTTACATAAACATGTGAAGATGGATTCATTTGTAAGCATAAAACATATAAACCTTTATAAAATGAAAAACGTACATAAAACATACATCATAATTCATACATAAATGTCTAGATCTGCATCATCTCATAAGCGTCCACATCATGTATGGCCTTTACGACTTGAGCGCGTAGACCGAAAATACATCATGTATTGTCCTTTACGACTTGAGCGCGTAGATCGACAATACATTCTAATCACAAGCTCATAGGGCCTACAGTCAAGGGGTTGAAGTTCACCCCGAAGCGATCGTCATCACTTCCTTACCATTCGTACAACCGCCAGCAAGCCACAAAGGCTTCCTTTAACATAACATAGCATTGCGTTTGTTCCCGAGAGAATCATAGCAGATTTTGACAATGTAATGACTTTATAAAAATGTTACCCTTTTCTCCTTTTAGAAACAATATCATTAAAACCATTCATAAACATTCATCAAAGTTGGCAACATTTGTATGTTTCATAAGTGTAAATCATTATTTTATAAATCGTTTTAGTGAGCATGCATATCACCCCAAAAAGGGGATTTCTAGAACTCACCTGCTAACTTGCTACAAGATTGATGACAAGGGATTTAAGAGAAGCGTCCAGCAGTCTGCACGAAGAGTTAAATACAAACTATGTTAAAACTAGAGAACTTTCGGCCGGAACTTTCATATGTACTTTCGGCCCATTCACGGGTTTTGCCAAAAATGACGGTTGTAACCCAAAATTCCAACCTTTTACGTCCAAACCTTTTGTCTAACTTATGCAAGGCCAGATCTCGTGTTTTTAAGCTATTTCACATGTAAAGATCCAACATTTGATCTAAAATACCACTAAAACCCATTTTATCAAAAGCGAAGGTTTAGTGCTTGATACTTACCTCAAAACGTCCAGAAACTTGTGCAATGAACACCACAATCGATGGAGAATGCAAATGGACCAATCCTTGAGGAAAACTGGAACTTTCACTGCATAAAAAATGGCCTACGACCACCAAAAAAACGTGTGACCGTAGGCCTTTCACCAAACTTTTTTTTCCAGCTCAAGTGTGACCAAAGCTCGAGTAATCGTAGGTATCATATGGCCACACATGCTTTTTAGTGGCCGTAGCAACTTAAAAGTGTGGCTAAAGGGTATCAACAATTTCTTGTTGGAATCAAGCATTCCCTCCATTAAGTGTGGTTAAAGGGTAGAAACGGCCACATGACTTTACTTTAAGTGTGGCTAACGGGTCGCAACAGCCACATGAATTTACTAAAAAGTTTGTTTTAGCCACACTTATTTAATAAAACCGTGACAAAAGGGTTGTTGTGATCAAGCATTTTATCCCAATAAGTGTGGCTAAATGGTAACAACGGCCACATGAATTTATTGTAAGTGTAGCCGTTTATATTATATAGTGACATGAATTTATTGTAAAAGTGGCTAAAATCTTTTACTTGATATACAAAAAAATATTTTAATTTTAAGTTTGGTTATTGTCTAAACTTTGGTCACACATAATTGTTTTTTCCCATGACGTTTGCTATCATTCAGTCACACTAACGAAAAACAAAGTGACTATGGTGTGGCTAATGGTTATTTATAGCCACACGAAAGTTTGTAATTATAAGTGTGACTATTGTCTAACCTGTGGTCACACATAATTTTTTTTCCCATGACGTTTGGTATCATTCCGTCACATAAGCAAAAAACAAAGTTACTTTGGTGTGGCTAATGGCCATTTATAGCCACACGAAATTTTATAATTTTAAGTGTGGCTATTGTCTTACCTTTGGTCATACATATAGCTTTTTTCAGACGTTTTCTAACATTCCGTCACACAAACATAAAACAAAGTAACTATGGTGTGGCTAAGGGTTATTTATAGCAACATGAAATTTTATAATTTTAAATGTGCCTATTGTCTAACCTTTGATCACACATATTTACTAGGGTTCTATGTGGCCATTTTTGTGTAATTAGCCATTTTATTTTCATTTTTTGCGTAAAATAATTGAAAACAACAGTAAACATGCATAAGAAAACCTAAAAACCAAATTACATTAAGAATAATAAACCAAAACGTTTACATAAGTTTTTTAACCTAAATACTAAAACTATATCTTGGCTGTTGGTTTCCTTCTTCTTGCTCTTTCGGTATTTTGGCCAATTCTACTGGTAAAAATGTTGCCACCTTATAACTTGATCAAAACATGCTCTATAGCAATCATCTAGGTACTGCTTGCTCATCCTAAACACATGTTTTGTTAAACATTGAGAAACAATCCCGAGACCAGTCTCACAGGTCACCTAAAACAGATATAAACAGCAGATCATTAATAAAATGTGTTATAATTGAGGGAAAAAATTTGCTTACTTTAATTGGGTCATATCTAGTTGTGTTATGTCTGCCATGTCAAATTGAAAAAAAGCTTACATGAAATCAGGTTAAAGTCAAAAGTCAATGAACATGTATTTTTTATGCATAAAAAATATATTATTATAAATTATATAATATGTCACTGAATTGGCACAGATTTATACAAAAGATTGAAGTATACTGATAATAAGCAAATCCAGTGTGTCAAAATTTAATAGCATAAAGAGAGCCATTGTTGTCTGGCAGAATGACAATAAGCAAATCAATTTCCAAACTATTATACTTGAGGTTAGTCATGTCATCATGGAAATGAGATCCATTTTCATGCCATTGAATTGTTGTCCACGGAATTAACCTACAATTCAATTAATTAGGTTAAGGAAAATGATAATAGGAATGAAAATGTAAAATACTTTTGATGTGGTAGCACTAGACACCATTTTAGCCCGGATAAAGGTTCATTGTCGATCTGCAAAAATAAATGTCAAAAGAATATGCAGTGAGATGTTTTTTTAACAAAGTAAACATGTATTATAGTAAATTGTTGGATCCTGAAAAGAACTGCTGATTCTGATTGCCAAAAGTCTAGTCGTTAACCATCACTTTACAAAAGAATAAGACTTTGACTCTATAAAGTGCAAACTGGTGATTCCCTCCAAGCATAGAACATCTGGCTACAAATGCTAGTTACAAGAACTGCTGTTGATGTTGTTCACCAGCAGTTTCCCCAAAACCAACAGTTGTGTCTATTACAACTGTTTACTAACTGCTGAGAAACAACCTACTTAGATGTCACTATCTGGGTGATGTCACCGGTAGTTCTCATTAATGTATAGATATAATCAAGTTTGTTAGCCTAATTAGATGTCACTATGAGTTATCGTCTTTAACTTTCAAAACACTAATCCTGGCTAATGACAATTTTACCCTTCAGTCTTATCTCACCACTCCAACTCTATTAATTAACTAAGTTTGACAATGATTTGACTTTAACATAATTTCTAACAGTTTAAAAACTTACTAATTTATCTGAAATGACTTTGACATCAATATTCTTGTACTCTCCCTTTTGTCTTCCCTTGCTTTCATCCACATTAAAATCATTTTTTGTACCTCGTAATATATACAACAGAAAGAAGTAGACGCACACACATCACATAGAAAAACACACAAAAAATAGAGAATGAAGTTACCAGTTTATCTCTTAGATAAGTATATCCTCCTCGTCCCAGGTGATGATCATAAATGTACTTTGATCATGCTACTTTTCTTGTTTGCTCCACCATTGGACTTATACCACACTCTTTTCTTCTAAAACTCTGAAGAAGATGACCAAGCAGATTCATTCCAGCTCGTATATGGCATGCAATATATAATAGAGATTGTTAGTATTAGAGATTGGAAACATATATATATATATATATATATATATATTATGTTAATATAGCTAGGTGTGATGCTTATTGTATTGAGTTACTTACTATTGAGATGATATGAGATATATCATCTAAAATTACTTTTTGTATCTTTTTTAGCCTAACATCTAAACATGCTTATTGTATTCAGTTACTCTTTGTCTCTCGGTTTATGTATCTTTCTTCCACCCCTAACAAGCTTTTATTTGGGTTGGTATTATGTTTCATTAGCCTAACATCTAATCATACAGTTGGGAAAACCAATGGTGTAAATTGTAAATTCACTAATTTGATTAAAAAACAAGACAATTTACTGTCTTAATGTAGTGAATAGATGGCATATGAAGTTCTATAATAACAATCCAACCATAAAAAATGTCACTAATTTGGTTATGAATTAACTTGTCCATTTTATGACTATATTCTTTTTCCTATAAACAATGCCTTCTCTATCTGTGTCAAGATTATGAAATTTACAAGTCTAAAGGTAGCATTTTTAATGTATTTTTTGTATAATAAATTTTTTTATATCTCCTGATCTCTAAGCTCAATCAGAAAGCAATAATTATTTATAAAATGGATAAAAAGAGCTTGTAGGTCAATCGACCAGATATCACAATCATGACACATTCTCTGTTCTCGTAATCTTTTATAAATCTATATTTTTGTACAAATAAACAAATATCTATCTTTATAAGATATACTATGTTTTTTCCTACATATATACCCTTAGTGGTCCACAACAGGATTCAGGGGGACCACACTAACTTAAGTTTAAGTTACCAAACTTTAAAAATTATTTTATAATTAAAAGTAGTAGATTCATGCTAGAAACCTTGATCCGACAAGAAAAAATGCTTATTGTGTTAACTTAATATATATTGAGATTATATGAGATGTTGACTCATACCTGATTATCGTGAGTTTCCCAAGAACTCCTTGCTTGAATTTGTGTTTTCTTCCACCGGAGTTCGTTTAGGTTAGGGTTATGGTTTGAAATAGAGTGGATTTGGGTTAGGGTTTTGGTGAAAAGTAAAGCTCGAGTGCAATGTAAGAGGACGGAGGTGGAAGTTGTGAGGGTTGGGTCACAAGTTTTGGTACTAATTAACAAAATGAATTCTCAATATTTTAGCGCTGTTTTTTTGTTTAAGATCCCGCCATGTGATTTTTGGGGAATTTTGAAACCTAATTCACTTTCTGGGTTTAAAAGAGGGAGAAGATGTGTGTGAAGGAAGACACTTGTATTGAAAATATGTGTGAAGTAGGTCTTTTTTTTGGCACATGTATTGAAAGGTTACATATTGTACACCATGCTTAATATAGGGTAATAATTTATGATTCTATAATATATTTGAAAAAATTAAAAACTAATTAAACAATACATAATTTTTATAAAATTAACTTTATAATAAACCTACTTAAAACATTACATAAATAAAAAAATTGCCACACCATGGTCGGTTTCGTACCCTCAGCCCAACTTTGGACTTCTTGTGTCGGAGGGAGGTTTGCCACATGAGAACGGTTTGATAGTGGAGGACGACGGTTTGGAACTGTAGGAGGGTTTGAAGTGAAATTCCTTTGAGCATCACCAATTCGTTTTCCGTCGTTGGGTTGTTGACTAAAGGTATAATCATACAAAATTGTTCAACTCCTCGTCCGTCAAATTAGTTTGAGCATCGGCTATATAGTTTTCCCCTGGAGAGGGGTCACACTAGTTGCGGGTTATTGGTTATGGGAAATGGGTGACATGGGTTATGGTATTACAAGGCTTTTCACTTCATGGGTTATAATGCCATAACCCATATCACCCATGGCCTATTTGACCCATAAGACTTATGGGAGTCACAAATGGTTGTGGGTTATTGGTTGTGAGTCATGGGTGACATATGTTATGGCATCACAAGGCTTTTTGTGTCATGGTTTATAATGCCATAAGGCCCATAACCCATATCACCCATAACCCATGGCCTATTTGACCCATAAGCCTTATAGGGTCACACTGGTTATGGGTTATTGGTTGTGAGTCAAGGGGTGACATGGGTTATGAGCCTTACAAGGCTTATGAGCCATCATGATCGTCATATGGTTTATAATCATTATAACCATCATCAACATCAGTTGTCATGGGTTATAATGCCATAAGGCCCATATATAACCCATATCACCCATGACCCATGGCCCATTTGACCCATAAGCCTTATAGGGGTGACACTGGTTTTGGGTTATTGGTTGTGAGATATGGTTGGCATGGGTTATGAGCCTTACAAGGCTTATGACCCATCATGATCACCATGTGGTTTATAATCATTACACCATCATCATCATCAGTTGTCATGGGTTATAATGCCATAAGGCCCATATATAACCCATATCACCCATGACCCATGGCCCATTTGACCCATAAGGCTTATAGGGGTGACACTTGTTGTGGGTTATTGGTTATGAGACATGGGTGGCATGGGTTATGAGCCTTACAAGGCTTATGAGTCATCATGATCATCATATGGTTTTCATTATCATCAACATCAACATCAACATCATCATCAGCATCATTATAATCATCATCTCGGCAACGTCATTATATCATAACCATCATCATCATCAACATCATGACCATCATCACCATCATACGGGTTATCATCATAATCATCATGCATGCATATATCATGGGTTGTCATTGCACCATCATATATATGGGGTTATATATCAACACCATCATCACATATATGGGTTATGCCCGATCATCATCATCATCAACATCATCATCATACATGTTATCAACATCGATCATATGGGTTATCATCATCAACAACTATAGATATGATCTCTAAATTGTTTATTTAATTAATTATAAATCGTAGATTTTAAGTTTTTTAATTTATATATTTTTTTAAACTACAGGCTGGCCTATGATCTCTAAATTTTTTATTTAATTACAAATCGAAAATTTAAAGATTTTAATATATTTTTTAAACTATAGGTATGATCTCTAAATTATTTTTTTAAACTATTTTTATGTGTGTTATGTGTTAAGTGGGTTTATGTATGGTTTTGTAAACCTCATCACAATTAATTCTGATAATCTCTTCTCTGATTCTCTCCTGGAACGTCTTCCTGTCTTCCAAGGTAATCCGTTTATGTTCGATCGGATGTAACATATATGTGTATAATGCGATGCCGTTGCTCTAGCTAGGTTAGGTGCTGTCACACCCCGGCCTACGACATATTATACGTCGGGGCTAACGCGGTTGTTCATAAGCACATGATCATCTATTAAATGCGTTTCAATAATTATTCATCATAATAAAATATCCATTACAAGGAGAAATAGAAACATATTATTCATAACATAACAAAATTTAAATTTATTAATGCTAGGTCCATATCCCTATGTGACCAAGCATGGTCCTCAAACTGGTGCACCTGAAACATGTAAGTAAATGTCAACTACAAGTAGTTGGTGAGTAACATAGGTTTTGACACCAAACAAAGTTGAATATGTTTTACAGTTCAATATGTTCAAAGTAAGTTTAAGGCATAAATGTGAAAACATACGAGGTTCCAAAGCGTACAATCATGCCATGTAAATATGTATGCAATATCCCCCGGATTGCGTGAAGTAAGTACCAAAATGTATACACAAACCCACCAAGGTTTATGTTAAGTAATGAATCGGATTCTCATATAATTAATCATAAAAGGTACTACCTTAGGCTTACCACACAAGTTAATGATTGTACTAAACATGAACACATGCATCACCAAGTAGTTTAAGAAATAAAGCACATGAACTTTGCATAAGAACATAGGTAATTGAATTGTGTATGTAAAGTAATGTAGACATGTTCCACCCCGAGTATTTGAAAACAAAAGTATGTAAAAGGGGCTATGAAACTCATATGTAATGAAGTTAATAAGTAGTATGAGTTGTTAACGATGGTTAGGCTTCGTGAGGATTTATCACAATCAACCTACATGGATAAATGTATTCTTAAACTCAAAGTATGCCTAATGAAAGTATTGGATTCTGAGATTTTAGGGTTACATAGGATTTGGGATTGGATATGAAATTTGTACAAGTTTGAAGGAAAATATATGTTTATAACGATAAGGTAATACTAATTAGAATTAATTAGAACCTCTAATTAATTATATAGTATTTATAATAATGAGTTTGAATTTATTTATATAATTATTCTAAAAATTAATTAATAAATTATGGAATGGAAAAGGTTTAAACAATTATTTTATGTAGATAAAATAATTAGTTAAACTATTTAAATAATCTCTTTTACTTAAATGATTTATAAGAGATATTAAATAAATATAAGCCTTAAATGAAATTAATAGATCTTGTATAATTATTTATCTAAAATAATTATTCAAGTATTTATATAAGTTTTTAAGTGTTTTAAATACTTATTCTTGCCAAAATAATTATTTATGAGTTTAAAATGTGGGTTAATAATGTTTTAAAAAATTAATTAAAATTGTTTTAACAAATATTATTATTTTTTATAAATAAACCACATGATTAGATTTGTATAAATAAAACATATACATTGTTTATTTAGGTATTTATAATACTTATAATATGTTTTTAATAGATTAGAAATAAATATTACATTATTTAATATTTTCTGTTTTTATAAAAGTTCCTAATTATATTTATAAGATTTATAAAAATAAAATCAAAATTTTAAAACATTTATTTTATGTAAAAAATGGAAAACAAGGTTTAGGTGCAAAAACCGGCCACCAGGACTCGAACCCGCATCGAGCCCAGGTCACCATGCACGGGCGCTTTCGACCATCAGACAAGGGCTTATGCCTTGGTCTTAGACTGATGCGTTTAATTTAAAAAGTACAAATCCAAACCCATCTTCTTCCCCAAACGAACCCGTAACCCTAGCCTTTCAATTGACCCGTCTCTGCAACCTGATTTGCTCTAAATCCATAGGGCTTTCATTCCCTAGATTGAGACGAGTTTATTGCTGCAAGTTTTACCTGAAATGAATACGTAGGGAAGGAGAAAGATTGAGGTGCGCAACCTCGTGTTCGTCGGCTGATTTGAGTGTTACAGAGGTGCTTTGCGATGTAACTGAGAGTACAGGAAGCTTGCAATGAGTGTTGCCAAGGACTGTGAGTGCCAATTTATACATAATTCACACGAAAATGGGTCGATCGATTAAATGAGTTTCAATGGGGTTTCGGTTACGAGTTTAATCATTGAAGTGTCCATAAAAGTTCAATTAAACCTGAAGGACGGATCGTTTGAGTGACTACAACGTTTAGCCCGCTTCAATTTGAAACAAAAATATCCAAGGGACGAGTTCATGAGGAATGGTTCGAAAACCGGTTTGTGCGGGACTCGAACCCATGACTGAATGGGTGGGGGAAACGTTTCCTGATTTGTAAACAGGTCCCTTGAGTTTCAGCCTTCTATCATTTTATGTACAAATCTTGTTTTAAATGAAATTTAAGTTTAAGAAATTACACAATTAATCTTGAACTTTTATAAAACATAGAATTATTAAATTTTATAAATTTTTATAAAATCTAATAAATCTTTATACTCTATTTAATGTTATAAACATAAAAAAATGTAATTTAAAAAATAGAAATAATTTCATTTTTATTAAAACTCATTTTCTTTGTAATTAAATAACACAACTTTATGAACCTAATTTTATAGAATTTTTAATTTAGTTTTTATAAGTTTGTACATATATATATATACTTAGCAATAACTTAATATATATATATATATATATTTATTTATTTCTTAGAACTTTAAACAATTATTTATATGAACCCTTATATAAATACTTGTTATTTTTGAAATTAAACAATTGTAACCAATGTATGTATGTTCATGTAATGAAATATGATAGTTCTCATTGAAATAGGAAGGTACAAATCATAGAATAATGAAAATATAAGTGTCGGAATAGTTAAAATAAAGGCCGGAAATTCCTGGAGGTTACAGTCTCACCCTACTTTAGGAAATTTCATCCCGAAATTGATTAAGAGAAAGGTCCAGGAAAGAGATGTGAGTATTTAGCCTTCATTTGATCCTCACGTTCCCAAGTAAACTTTAGGCCATGTTTGGATTCCCACCGAACCTTAATGATTGGGATACGACTTCGTTTGAGTTTCTTAACATCCTGATCCATGATCTACACGGGTTTCTCCATGAAGTGCATTTCTCATCAATGTGAACTTCGTCAAGCGGTATGTGAAGATTCTCGTCAGCCAAGCATTTCTTCAAGTTCGAGACATGAAATGTTGGATGTATGTTGTTGAATCCTTCAGCTAAATCCAATTTGTAGGCTACCTTCCCAATCCGTTCAAGGACTTTAAAAGGACCTAGAAACCTTTGTGCAAGTTTTCCCTTCTTTCCAAAATGAACCACAACCTTGCAAGGGGATACCTTGAGAAGAACAAGGTCGCCGACTTAAAATTCCAAGGGTTTTCAACGTTTGTTGGCATAACTCTTTTTCCAACTCCTTGCTACTTGAAGGTTGTTACGGATTAACATGATTTTGTTAGAATTGGATAAGTTCAGGACCGGTGATCTATGCTTCACCAATCTCAGACCAACAGATAGGAGAACGACACTTCCGACCACAAAGTGCTTCAAAAGGAGCCATGTAAATGCTCGTATGATAGCTATTGTTATACAACAATTCGACTAAAGATAGATGTAAATCTCAATTTCCATTAAAGTCAATGACACAGGCTCTAAGCATATCCTCAAGGGTTTGAATCGTTCGTTCGGATTGACCATCAGTCTGCGGATGGTAAGCCGTACTAAGATTTAGTTGAGTACCCAGAGCTGATTGCAAAGATTGCCAGAAACGAGAAGTGAATCGTCCATCACGATCAGAAATAATGTTGAGAGCTACACCATGACAACTAACTATTTCGTCAATATAGATCCGAGCCAATTTATCGACTCGATATTCTTCATGAACGGGTAGAAAGTGAGCTGATTTAGTCATACGATCAATGATTACCCAAATACTATCGTGACAACGAGACGTATGTGGGAGCTTGGTTATAAAATCCAAATCAATACACTCCCATTTCCACACGGGAATCTCAGGTTGTTCAAGTAAATCGGACGGACGCTGGTGCTCGGCCTTAACCTTCAAACAAGTAAGGCACTTGGACACATATAGAGCAATGTCCTTTTTCATCATAGGCCACCAGTATTGAGTATGAAGGTCCTTATACATTTTATCCACACCGGGATGTATAGAATAACGAGTCTTGTGAGCCTCGTTCATGATAAAGGTACGTAGATTGTCACAGCCCGGAATCCAGATACGATTTAGGAAGTAAAGTAGGCCATTGGGTTTGGTCTCAAGTTAGAATTCAACACCACATGCCATCTCATTGTACATGTTTCCTTCAGTGACTAAAAGATGTTGTGCCTCAAAGATGCGGGTCTGAATGTCATTTTGGATTCTAATGATGTGGATCTTGATAGATTCTTTACGACTAAGAGCATCGGATATGACATTCGCCTTACCAGGATGGTAACGAATATCGCAGTCGTAGTCATTTAGAAGTTCAACCCAACGCCTTTGTCTCATGTTGCGTTCTGTTTTCTTGAAGATATGTTGAAGACTCTTATGGTCGGTGTAAACCACACACTTAGTACCATATAAGTAGTGTCTCCAGATTTTGAGAGCAAATACAACCGCACCCAATTCAAGGTCGTGCGTCGTGTAATTTTTCTCATGGATTTTGAGTTGTTGAGACGCATAAGCAATCACTTTACCTCGTTGCATGAGCACACAACCAACGCCTAAATTAGAAGTGTCACAGTAGACGACAAAGTCATCATTTCCGTCAGAAAGAGTCAAGATAGGAGCTGCACACAATTTCCGCTTGAGAGTTTGAAACGCTTCTTCTTGTTTTGGTCCCCACTCATACGGTTAGCCTTTATGTGTTAAGGCTGTGAGTGGCACCGCGATCTTTGAAAAGTTTGATATGAAGCGTCGATAATAGCCCGCTAAGCTAAGAAACGAGTGGACTTCCATAGGGGTTTTTAGAGCTTGCCAGTTCTTCATCGCTTCAATTTTTGCGGGATCCACGTTAATACCCTTCTTGTTGACTATATGGCCCAATAATTGGACTTCTTTTAGCCAAAATTCACACTTGGAGAACTTGGCTTATAATTGTTCCTTCTTCAAGAGATCCAAAACCAATCGTAAGTGTTCTTCATGTTCCACTTTCGATTTTGAATAAATAAGGATGTCGTCAATGAAGACGATTACGAATTTGTCCAAGTACGGTTTACACACGCGGTTCATAAGATCCATGAATACCGCGAGTGCATTGGTTAGTCCAAATGGCATAACCATGAACTCATAATGACCGTACCTTATACGAAAAGCTGTTTTTGGAATATCGGATTCAAGGACTCGTAACTGGTGGTAACCAGAACGAAGGTTAATTTTTGAGAAATAGGTCGAGCCTTGAAGTTGATCGAACAAATAATCAATTCTCGGAATTGGATTACGGTTCTTCACAGTAAGCTTGTTGAGTTCCCAATAGTCGATACACATCCGAAAATAATCATCCTTTTTCTTAACAAATAAGACGGGTGCTCCCCAAGGAGAAACACTGGGACGTATGAATACTTTGTCAGAAAGTTCTCGAAGATGGCTTGAAATTTCTTGCATTTCTGATGGTGCAAGACGATAGGGTGACTTAGCCACAAGGTTTGCTCCTAGCACTAGGTCGATACGGAATTCAACTTGATGTGCGGGAGGAAGATCGGGTATGTCTTCGAGAAATACTTACGAAAAGTCTTTGATCACAGGAATGTCTTGGAGGCTTTTGCCCTTATCTTTCCGCTCCACAATATGTGCCAAGAATGCCACACATTTCTTTCGTAAGTACTTTTGTACGGTAGTGCATGACATAAGCTTGAGTCCTTTAAACGGCTTCTGACCATAGACATTCAAAATGTTGCCCGAGTCAAGAGAGATACGGATATATTTGTCAAAGCAGACTACTTCAGCATGATGCTTGGTTAGCCAATCCATGCCCACTATGATGTCAAAACCTCCGAGGCCCATAGGAATAAGATTAATCGAGAAGTCATGGTCGTTCAAGTTTAGGGTACAATCTCTAATGATGGTGTCACATGTAACAAAATATCCATCCGCTACTAATATATCAAAGGATTTGTCTAACTTAAGTTCGACTCATAACAAGTTGTGGTTCAAATTCAAAGGACACGATACTCCTATAGGAACCAGTATCAAACAGGATAGAAGCATATTGCTGATTAATTGGATACATACCGTTCACCACATCATTGTTGGCTTGAGACTCGTTGACATTAATGTTGAAGGCACGTCCACGAGCCACGGGGTTTGCATCCCCTGATTCACATTCCCTTGGTTCATGTTCCCCTGATTCATGTTTCCATGATTCATGTTTCCTTGATTCATGTTGGCCCCCTGATTCATGTTTCCCTGATTCATGTTGCCTTGGTTCATGTTGGCTTGATTCACAATGACCAACCTAGGACAACGGTTCCTGAAATGATTGGGGTCACCACACTTGTAACAAGCACGGCCCTGGGTGATAGCAGCAGGAGCAGGAACAACAGGTTGATGGACTTGGTTAACTTGTGGAATACGGCAGGTGTTAGCCACGTGTCGATAACGTCCACAAGTGGTACATAGAAGACATGGCACGTTATTAGTATGATGGAGCCTGCATGTGTTGCAAAAAGGTAAAGTTCCTACATACGGCTTCTTGTTGGGGTTGTAAGCATTAGGGGCTACTTGGGCTAAAGGGGCAGTAAGAGTGATAATAGCAAAGTTCCTGCCTTTCCGCTTCACGCCATTGAAAGAAGACTCAGCCTTGACTTCTTTGGTAGGTTCCGTTGCAGACTTCTCAACGGTTTTCTTTGCACCTTTCTTAAATAGAGTCCTCGCCTTAACATGGTTATCCGTCAATGTAGCAGCAAAACAGATTGCTTCCTCAAGTGTGGCTAGATTGCTACCCAAGATGGTATCTTGGATTTGCATAGGCAGACCATTGATGTACTTTCAATGGACCTTGAAAGAGGAGTGACCATATGAGTTACAAGAAGGCTAAGTTCATGAAAACGAGTGGTATAGGCAAGGCTTTCACCACTTTCCTGCTTGAGATCCTAGAACTCAGCTTCTAGCTTCTTAATCTCGTTGTGAGGACAAAACTCATCAGTCATGAGTGTCTTGACCTCAGCCCAAGGTAGGGCCAGTGCAACTTCCATGCCACGGTTACACTTTTCCCCGTTCCACCAGGTGAATGCCCTCTTCTGAAAGACACTAGTAGCAAAATGAACCTTCAGGTTCTCGGGATAGTCGACATTGATGAAAGTACCCTCAATGCTTTTGAACCATTGGAGAAGTCCAGTGGCTCCTTCATTCCCGTAGTTGAAACATCCACATCCCGGATTTCTCGGAATGCCGATCATTTGTCGGATTTACTCATGAACATATAGAAATCAGAGAAACATACACAGCGGAAGTCTTTAAGAATACTATTTTATATCATAACTTGTTTAATGTACATTCTAAAGAAAGTACAACATAACTATTCTAATGCCAGTTGCCAAATATGCCAGATAGCCTTCCAGATGCCTCTATTCTAGCCGCTTGTCATTACTGCTGGAAGCTACATCTTTACCTGATACACATGCTTAAACATCTGTCAGCTTTACGCTGGTGAGTTTTAGGTTTTTATCAAAATATCTTTGACATATCATCCTTCCGTTTCACGTCAGCTTTATCCAATCATAACATTAATCTTGTACAACTTATATCTTATCGAGGTTCGTAAACCTCTCAAGTTGTCTTCACCACTTACCATTCCCTTTATATAAAGGTCATTCCCCCGTTACATACCACAAAGGAATATAACGGTCCCATTCCATAAGTTGCAAGATATTATGTAGGATTTGGCCATACATGGCAAAACATTCCTTTACAGATAAAAAATAGTCAAATCATTTCATGTCAATGCAATCACTGCCAATGACATCCTTTCATCATCACTCATCTTGGTAAGCCAAGACAAGTCTTAAAACTTTTAACATTCATTCATTTCAAAACAAGGTGGTTATCTTCCCAGAGTAGTACCTCCAACATGTCACACCCCGCCCCCTGGACGCGTGCGACCAACGATTGGTATCATCATTGAACTTTGATTTCAGAGTTTTTATAAATACAGCGGAAGTCTTTTTCAAAAGGATCGTTTCAACATTCTTTCAACCTCAAGGGTTGTATTTGTAAATATCAAAACTCAGTTGGAAGACAAAAGTTTTATATTTACTTTATAAACATAGGGATTTAAATACCTTTTTCATTTTGATTACAAAACAGTGTTTGAAATCAAATACATTTATAGCCACCGGAAATAGTACTACCAAGGGTTGATCAATCCCCTGGTTCTATCTCCCTTTTCTTTTCTTTAGGATTTTCTACATACGAGGCCTGAGAATCCAACATGTAAGTCTATCCTTTTCATAGGTCAGATATGATGTCTGTCTCTCACATTTTCTTTTCTTGGGTCAGACTTGTTGTCTGCCCATACCCCTTTCTTATTTCAGTTTATTCATTTCCTGAAAACATTTTGAAAATAAAACGTCAGCGCGAACGTCGGTGAATACAATTATCTTGACAGTAAAATCATTTGGCACAAACAAGTATTAATTTCATAATCACAACTTTATGTTCGATCCATACATTCAGTAGGACCGTCCTGTTCGATCGCACCACAGTATACACTCGCGTCGTGTCTTATAACAACGGACAAGTTTACCTCTGAAGTTGTTATAAGACAAGCACCAGCCGCAATCCGGGAATTTCACCCGAGACCCGTGTATCCCTTGCAACTTTTACGCATACCTATGGCCTGAATGATTTGTTCGTAGAAGAACGTTGAGCATTATTTCCTTAACCTTTATTTGGCCATTTTTGTAAATAAAATGTCTGACACAAGTTTTCAGAGAGATAAAGTATTCACCTTGGTTTATAGGAATGAGCCTCTAAGTTGAAAGCTTATAGACTATCTTCTTGACTTGATTTTTCTAGCGTCTTGACTTTTCTACGAGCGTTTCTTCCTACACCGGGAACTATAACGAGCGGGAGTCGAACCGGGATTGTCAGGAATGAGCTAAGAAAGCTCTGGGACAAGAAATGATAGAGAAGATCGAGTATGGGATGTGGAAATGGACTGAACTCGACCATCTATTTATAGGGCAAACTCTGAGCCAGTGACAGACCGTTACGGGTGGTGACGGTCCGTCACCAGACTAGGGTTCGCGAGTCATCAGACACGTGTTGCCTTCTCGTCATTTTGGATCATGACGGACCGTTACCAGACGTGACGGTCCATTACAGAGTTGATGCGTGGCACACCAAGGTGTGTCTGGGGCCGTGACGGACCGTTACTAGGCGTGACAGACCGTTACCAGGCGTGACGGTCCGTTATAGGGTTTCCACGCGCCGGATTTTGAAGATGAGTCACTGGACACGTGGCAAACTATTAGGGTTCGCGTGCCCAGCCCGTAACGGACCGTTACCGTCCGTGACGGTCCGTTACCATCTTGTGACGGTCTGTTATTGTTGAATTTTCATGATTTTCACTTTTTGAACCTTGATCTACAGGTTATTTACACTTATAGCCCTTATGGTTTGTACCTTAGTCAAATTTTAGACATTTTTGTTGCAGGTGTTACATCCTCCCCAATTTGTTTTAATCTCGTCCTCGAGATCATTTGAACAAGTGAGGATATTTCTTTTTCATTTTAGACTCCAGTTCCCACGTGTACTCAGGTCCACGTATGAAGTTCCATTTTACTTTCACGATTATCATTTTCTTTCTTTTCAATCTCTTTTCCTGCCTATTCTCGATTTGCAGAGGTTGCTCCACGAATCTTAATTTTTCATCTACCTGTACATCTTGTAGGGGTATTACCAGAGATTCATCTGCCAAACACCTACGTAGATTTTGACACATGGAATACATCATGTACTCCATTCATTTCTTCTGGAAATTCGAGTTGATAGGCCACAGGCCCAACTCTTTTCAAGAGTTTGAATGGTCCTACGAATCTAGGACTTAATTTTCCTTTCTTCCCAAATCTTACAACGCCTTTCCATGGTGAAACTTTCAACAAAACGTTATCACCGACGTTGAATTCTAACGTCTTTCGTCTCTTATCAACATAACTCTTTTGATGATCATGAGCCGCTTTCAATCTATCTTTTATTTGATTAACTTTCTCAATTGTTTCCAGAACTTTTTTAGGTCCGGATAACTGATTTTCTCCTATTTCGGACCAACAGATTGGAGTTCGACATTTACGACCGAATAAGGCTTCAAAAGGAGCGGCCTGTATACTCGTATGATAGCTATTATTGTAGGAAAATTCCATTAGAGGTAAGTGGTCATCACAGCTTCCTCCAAGATCAACAACACAAGCCCTTAACATGTCTTCAAGGGTTTGAATGGTTCTTTCACTCCGCTCGTCCGTTTGAGGATGGTAGGCAGTGCTAAGATTTAATTTTGTACCTAGAGCTTTTTGGAAACTTTGCAAGAATAGAGAAGTAAATCTACTATCTTTATCTGATACAATAGATAGTGGCACACCGTGTAATGATACAATTTTGTTAACGTATAATTGTGCCAAATTATCCATGCTGAACGTTTCTTTCATGGGAAGGAAATGAGCAGACTTAGTAAGTCTATCAACAATAACCCAGATTGTATCATTCCCACGACTGGTTCGGGGAAGTTTAGTAATGAAATCCATGGTTATCATTTCCCATTTCCATACAGGAATTTCAAGTTGCTATAACAAGCTAGAAGGCTTTTGGTGTTCAGCTTTTACTTGGGAACATGTTAAACATTTTGCAACATAGATAGCGATATGCTTTTTCATTCCTATCCACCAATAATTGGCTTTTAGGTTTTTATACATTTTATCACTTCCATGATGCATGGTGTATTTAGATTTGTAGGTTTCTTCAAGAATTTCTTCACGTACGTTTCCATAGATAGGAACCCAAATTCTTTTATTCATTCGAAGAATTCCATCACTACTTTGACTAATTGGTCGATCATTCCTCCTAATCCTTCCTTCTTAAGGTTGGGTTCTTGCAAAGCAAGTTTCTGAGATTCCTTAATACAAGTGATAAGATCGATTTAGAGATCGAGTCTTAAAGCACTAACTCGTTTAGGTTTCTCATGTTCCTTTCTACTCAAGGTGTCAGCTACAACATTAGCTTTTCCTTCATGATAACAGATTTCGCAATCGTAATCATTTAGGACTTCCATCCAACGTCTTTGCCTCATATTTAGTTCTTTCTGACTGAATATGTACTTTAGGCTTTTATGATCAGTGAATACGGTGAATTTGACTCCATATAGATAGTGTCTCCATAATTTCAGTGCGAAGATTATGTCGCCTAATTCTAAATCATGAGTCGTATAATTTTTTTCATGAGTTTTCAATTGACGGGAAGCATAAGCAATAACTTTGCTTCCTTTCATTAACACACAACCAAAGCCGATGTGTGAAGCATCACAGTATACTGAAAAGCCTTCGTTTTCATCTGGCAAAGCCAGTATGGGTGCTTGTGTCAGTTTCCGTTTCAGAGTATCAAAAGCTTCAGATAGTTTAGGTCCCCATTCATACTTAACTGATTTGCGAGTCAAAGAAGTTAATGGAACATCAATTCGAGAAAAATATGGGATAAATCTTCAATAGTATCCAGCCAATCCGAGGAAACTACGGATTTCTGTTGGAGTTTTTGGAATTTCCCATTTTGATATAGCCTCAATTTTAACCGGATCAACTTGGATGCCATCAATGTTAATGACATGTCCCAGGAATTGAACTTCTGATAACCAGAACTCGCATTTTGAGAATTTAGCATAAAGCTTTTTGTTTCTCAAGAGTTCAAGCAAGATTTTCAAATGATTAGCATGATCTTCCTTACTTTTGGAGTAGATAAGAATATCGTCAATAAATACGATAATGAATTTGTCTAAGTAAGGTTTGCAAACTTGATTCATCATATCTATGAAAGCTGCTGGTGCATTAGTAATTCCAAACGGTATTACCGTGAACTCATAATGACCATACCGAGTTCTAAAGGCATTTTTGGGAATATCTTCTTCTTGGACTTTTACTTGATGATAGCAAGAACGAAGATCAATTTTTTGAAAAGCATCGAGCTCCCTAGAGTTGATCAAAGAGATCATCGATTCTGGGGAGTGGACAACGGTTCTTGTCACACCCCGACCGATGGCGGAATCATCGGGGCGGGACATGTAGACTGTTCATGAGCTCAAGGTTGACTAAATTGTAATATGTTAAATCCATTTCCATCCAAACAATCATGAATCAAGTTCAAAGTACATAATGAAATACAATTTGTTTTTTTTGAATTAAGATTAACTAGGTCCAAAACCTATGTGTAGCATGTCTTGATCTACTCATATGAAAACACCTGAAACATGAATAAAATAAGGTCAACTAAAAAGTTGGTGAGTATAACACAGATTTGTATATAGATAGCATATAGTTTGTAAAACAAATCCTTACATAACATGATAAATAAGGCATTTATGGGGAGTAGCTATTGTGTAACCAAGTACAATCAAACTTTTGTAACTAGCATGCAAAAATTGTGTTGTCGGTATCAATCACCCTACCTGGGTGGGTTTGTCAGACTCAATAGATCTATCATTGAAAACCATCGGCTTGAATAGTTAATGATTGCACATAAGTGTTCACAAAAGTTAGCACACATAATAAAGCTCAAATTTGCACACATGAATGTAAATAGGATTTGCACTTGTGTTGTTTGTGTAAATGTAAACATGTAATTTGAGTAGTGTTCATGTTTCACCCAAAATGTAAAAGAGTAAAAGGGGCTATGTATACTCACATGATTCAAGGTGTAGCTAACACGAGAGACGAGGTAGTAAAATGATCCTTGCAACTCACCACGTTAACCTAGTGTGTAATGTATATTGAATTAATAGTGGGTACAATAGTCTATGTCTAAGTCTATGATTAAATTGGATGTGTATATCAAGAGTTGGAATTGTAGGTGTTAGTAGTTCATACTTGAATGAGGTACTTTATAAAATGAGGAATTTAAATGAATAGTATTAGAATAATTAGATTAGGTTTTGGGGTTTGAATAATTAAATAATTATTATTTAGTAATTTAGTTATAAAATTAGTTGTGTGAATTATCTTTAAATATAAATTAAATAAATAATTTTGCTTTATTTATTTATTTATTTATTTATAAAGATGTGTAAGAATAATATTTATTTATAAAGATGTGAAAAAAATGATATTCATTTATAAGAATGTGTAAAAATGGAGTTGCGTAAAATAATATTTATGTGTGGAATTAAATATACATTTACCTTTATAATAAATAACTTTTATTTATTTATTTATCGTTTAGAATTAAGTATTGATCGTTTTAAATAAAATTAATATTTTATAAATTTTATTAAATCAATTGTTTTTATTTGACAATTCATTTAAATATTTATATTTTTGCATTAAATATTTAATGTGCAAATTTTTAGATAAAATAATAAAATAAATTTATATAGGGAATTTATAAAAAATAAAGTTTAAATTTTATAAAATTGTCCCAAATTTTGTAATTAATTTACTCAAATTAATTACATAATTTAAATTGATTATTCAATGTATAATTTCATAAAATAGAAGCTTTTATGCAAAATTTATAAAACTGGTTTCATTTTGTCATAATATTGGTAAGGTTTGTAAAAATATTTTTTATAGAATTTTTAGAGTTGTAAAATCTGATTTTAAAATTAATAGGGGCTTGCCCGGGTCGAACCCGGGTCTGCCCGGAGGAATCATCGCGCCTCAACCACTGGACCAGGGGGCATAACTGGTACAGATTCGGTTCCAAGTGCTTAAAATATGAATCTGGGATGGAGCCGAGTCTAGGTTTGGTACGCACGTAAAAAGGACGGGGTTGTGGGTTTCAAACCAACGCCACCGGGTCCGATGGCTCAGTGACTTTACCAGTCGGACCGGTGGTTTCGCTGGTCATATAGGGATTCCACAAATACATAAACAAATCAAAATCTCCTTTTGAATTCGCAAGAACAGGCCTTTGGGATTTACAGAAATCTCATCCGATTCGGATTGGTTTTTGCAAATTGATAAGGGGCTTTCGATAAATAAGTATAACCGAATCAAATGATGTAAATTTTACCTGATATGGTTAGGTATTGAAGGCTGACGGCCACGAGTTTAGTTCCGGTGTTCTTGATGCTCGATTGATGACTAGAGGTGTATTGCGGATAGGATGAGGGTTGGGTGAGTTTGAAACAGGGTTTGAGAAGGTGTGGGAATGGTTTGTGGCGTTCAATTCTGCCTTAATCACACGATTCAATTCAGGGTTTGATGAGGATGGCTGATAGTGGCAATTACGTGTTAATTCGATTCGATTAGCAATGGATTTGGTTACGAATGGGGTCTACATTCATACTGGAATGGTTACGTGTGATTTACGGCCTTCATAACACCAGAATCCTATAATTGGAGACTAATTGGGACGCGGTTTGACTTAGGGAAAGTCAAACCGTTCAAATTTGAATTCTTGCCGCGGATTTTTTTAATTAAGCTGTTACATGGGTTAGGGTAGGGTCGATTAACAATTTTGTGCGTAATGGGAGTCCATAACAACTCGAATCATCGATTCCATAGCCTGGATTTTTTGGATTTTGGTCGGTTTGACTTTTAAAGTCAAACCTGACGGAATGTGGGTCAAGATTATGGGGATAGGGTTCAAATTGGAGTCCAATTGTTTAAGGTGATTCAAGACCAATGTGTTAAAATTATAAATAATTGTATATATATATATATATATTCATGAGTTGATTTTTTTTCGTTTTAAAAGCCTTAAAGCTTTATATATTTTATAAATACGAGGTTTTATAAAAATAATATGTTTAACCCGTATATTTCATACAAACAAATCCATATATGTTTTATATATTTATAAATTATAAAATAAGAATAATTTATTTGATATCAACCAGCATATATATAGTTGCATATATATTTTTTTTTATAAATAGATACATATATACATATGAAAAGCTGTAAATACAGATTTAAAACTCGTCAAGTTTATGTACTGATTTGTTTATTACAACAAAGTACATATATATAGATGTACGTATATTTGTTAGTTAAATCTAACTATGAAATAATATATGTACGTAAGGATGAAGCTTCAAATTGTTACGTGTTAAAATAATGATTAGTGTTAAATAGGTTGACGAGCAAAACAAATTTGAAATGAGGTGCCACTACCGTATAAAATAAATTAAATAGTGACAGGAAATCATGGATGTTACAGTATCCCCTAGTTGAGGGAATTTCGTCCCGAAATTCAACTGACGGAGGCTATTGAAATAAGAAGAAGATGAGTTTAGATTCCCCACGAGTTGTGATTTTCGGTTTGAGAAGCACGACTGATAACAAGATCCATGTGTGTTTCTCAAGGTCAGGTATGAATGATGATAATGAATTTAGTTTTAAAGTGAATTTAAGGAGTATAACCGTCGAATAACAATTTGGATTCTAAAGGTGAATTGCATTACTTGGAATGGGTTTGATGAGAATTTGATAATTAGGGTTTGCTTAAGATGTATCCTAATATGCTCAAGGATTGTTAGGGGATAAGAGATTTCACAACTAGTGGTCTGGGTCAAAACTTCACGTGACACGAACAACGCTACTTCTAATAATATGATAGGACACTTATATATAGGAAGTACCATCGGCGTATCCACCATGACCTTGTCATATCACATCAGTTTCGTTGTTACATATCATGATAAGATTTAGGTCACAACACACAACAAGATTTCACTATGTTTTCCATGCGCTGATTTTCATAATTCCGTGTGCACCCGTAATTACTCAAATCATTGTATGGTCCGTATAGATCATTCCGTTGTGTGCGGGTACGGGGGCAAAATTTCACTATTATCACGTCTATTGTTTACACATAAAAGTCGTTAACAAGTAATTATGTCCCTAATCAGGTCAGTTTGCAACTAAAGAGTAGTAAAGTAGTAACACTTAAAGTTTCTTAGTTTGCTCGTGTTTGAACAAGAATACGTCAAACCCCGAGTCGTTTCAATGTATCATGGTCTTCAACTTTGGTGTACAAAGTGCATGACCATGTCTTGTGTATAATGAAATCAATCCATTGCAATAATTGTAAGCAAATTTTGTTTCGTGTAAATAGTAAGCACACAAGTCTCATCTATGATCTAGTGTCACGTAGCTCGTAATCAAATAAGTCTCATATATAGTGTAAATAATTTAGCGCCTTGTATTTTGTAAATCAATAAGCTCTAATGTGTAATGTAAACAACATATTATTATGTATTTTGTAACCCAATAAGATTTCATGTCTAATGTATATGATTTAGTATCATGTATAATGTGCACAATTTAGTATCATATACTTTGTAACTAACAAGTTTCATGTTTGATGTGTACCAAATAATCAATCTTTATGTATCATGTATGTTGCGAGCAATTAAGTTTCATGTATTATGTGATCACTCCTGTAGGATGTGTATTTCAAATAACAAGTTTCATGTGTTATGTGATCCATCTAGTAAATTGTGATTTGAATATAAACTAGTTTCATGTATTATGTGATAGTGTTGTGTATCTTGTGAACGTGCATACGTACGTTATTGAATTTCGTGTGTGACGTATACTAACGAGCTTCGTATGTGATCGAGTGTTGCGGAGAAGCGTGTTGTTTGGCGTTCATGCAAGAAGTGGTAGTTAGGTTCTAGCTCTTTAAATCTCATTGAGGTTGATGGGGATGGTTAACGTCTACGCGGTATGGATCGTCTCTTGAAACGGCAAGTGAAATGTAACGAGGGGGGGTTTTGAAAATATTCAGGGAAATGTGTTTACAAATACTACTCGTTGTTTGAAAATAGAGAGTGGTAAATTTTTCTTGTTTGTAGATATATAAAGTAGTGAAACCATGGAGTTACATAGTTTAAATAAGTAGACAGTTTATAGGAAAAACTTTGTAAATTTTCAATTATTATAAGGAGAATATTTTTAAGAGCAATTGTTGGCTAATCAAGTAGTTGTACATTAATTTAGCCGGGTTTTAGAAATAATTATTTTAATGAGGAAAAATCATACTTATTTATTAATTTGAAGTAATATTTTTTTTATAAAATAGGTTGTATTAAGTTCCTTTGCAAAGTAAAAATGTTTATGGGAACTCTATATTTCTGATAATCTTTTAAAAGTTTGATAAACGTTTGATTTGAAAATAACGGGGTTGTTTAAATCTAATAGGATGAGTTGTTTACGAATGGGATTGTCGGTAGTATACTAATTCGTAGTGAACGAATAGGGTGATACTTGGAGGATCTTGATGAAAATATGATGGATATGATCCACACTCAACGAGTCAAATCAATGAATAGTAACTGTAGAATTGAAATATATAAAATTGATTAACTGCTGAAATGTTAAACATTACTCAAAACATAGGGAAATAGTTCTCAAACTGGAAATTTAAAGACAATAAATAATGGGAAATAATTTTGTTAACGCCGGTTGTAGCTTTCCACTAGAAGAAGAAAAATTCCCAAGACGAGCACCGCTATGGTCACTCGGGTAGTCGTTCTGGCTTCTGCTTTAGCTGTCTCCGTGCGATGTTCCAGCATTTCTTTTTCAAGGATGGAGATTAACTCCTTTTGGTACCCTAATTGGCTTGCTAGGCTATCCATTCTTTGTCCTTGCAAGTCGTGCATTACTTCCTGCTCCATCCTTTGCCTCTCAAATTCTGAGGTCCTTACATATTGGTGAATGTCATTGGTTGGAATTCCCATAACATTAGTCGGTGTCGTGGTATGCCTTACCCAAGGGTTAGGATGGTATGGGTCGGGCATTCGATATGGGTCTCTTAGTGGGGGTGGTAACTGATTGTGGAGATGGGGTGTCTGATATGGGTTTCTGGGTGCGGGTGATCCAGGTGTTCGAAGTCTCGGGCTAGTGTTCCTAATCCAGTCTGCCCTTACATCAAACCTTGGCCTAGCAGCTGGGGGTGTTGGTGACCGATACACGGGTGACCCAGTGTCTTCTTCCCAATCAGATTCTGCTCCGAGACGGTATACCGGGGAGGAAGGGGAGTAGGAGTCCATGTCTAGCAGAAAACAATGAAAAGGTTGTAAGTGATAATGAAATATTGAGTGTTAGGCATGGGAGTTCTCATAAGTTTAGAGTTTGACTAGTCATAACACCGAGCCTTCACAATAGTATTTTAGAGATACACTTGACCTATAAGCAGTGCATCCCTGAGGAGGATTCCCAGGAAAGAGGGGTGGGTCACTAAGACACACTTAAGTACCCTATCTTTCCTTAGCCAGAATCCCTCATGGTCCTACACACTCTTCCAGCCATCATGTATTAATAACACCATTGTTGAGCTCATGGTCATGATGAGAATTGTTGTGGACTGGGCTTTGAGGCCTAAAAGTGAGGTTTATTTATTGTAGTGGGCTTATTCTTCTTGGAGGGTGAATGGGCTCCTTGTTTATTATTAATGGGCATTAGGCCCAATTAGGCCCAATAGTCTAGATTTTGATCACAAGAGATGATGATATTTTGTGTGTGAGTTTAAGGGTGCATAAAGAACTAAGTGTGTATGAGTGTGTGTGGAAACTTAGGATAGTACTTTAAATAAATTAAACAGGTAGCAATGAATAGGAGACAAAAGTTGGCAGGTAATGTGACATATAGACTATTAAGTATTGTATCATATGATGTAATTATATAGTATAACATGTAAGAATATTCACATAAGAATTAATCATATAGCATGTAGTAGCATGGCATAGTATGGGTGTCCTAAGGTTATAGTCTAGGTCAAGAGTGTCTAATAACCTAATTCCCTATAACCAAGGCTCTGATACCAATCTGTCACACCCCGACCGATGGCGGAATCATCGGGGCGGAATCATCGGGGCGGGACATGTAGACTGTTCATGAGCTCAAGGTTGACTAAATTGTAATATGTTAAATCCATTTCCATCCAAACAATCATGAATCAAGTTCAAAGTACATAATGAAATACAATTTGTTTTTTTTTGAATTAAGATTAACTAGGTCCAAAACCTATGTGTAGCATGTCTTGATCTACTCATATGAAAACACCTGAAACATGAATAAAATAAGGTCAACTAAAAAGTTGGTGAGTATAACACAAGTTTGTATATAGATAGCATATAGTTTGTAAAATAAATCCTTACATAACATGATAAATAAGACATTTATGGGGAGCAGCTATTGTGTAACCAAGTACAATCAAACCTTTGTAACTAGCATGCAAAAATTGTGTTGTCGGTATCAATCACCCTACCTGGGTGGGTTTGTCAGACTCAATAGATCTATCATTGAAAACCGTCGGCTTGAATAGTTAATGATTGCACATAAGTGTTCACAAAAGTTAGCACACATAATAAAGCTCAAATTTGCACACATGAATGTAAATAGGATTTGCACTTGTGTTGTTTGTGTAAATATAAACATGTAATTTGAGTAGTGTTCATGTTTCACCCCAAAAATGTAAAAGAGTAAAAGGGGCTATGTATACTCACATGATTCAAGGTGTAGCTAACACGGGAGACGAGGTAGTAAAATGATCCTTGCAACTCACCACGTTAACCTAGTGTGTAATGTATATTGAATTAATAGTGGATACAATAGTCTATGTATAAGTCTATGATTAAATTAGATGTGTATATCAAGAGTTGGAATTGTAGGTGTTAGTAGTTCATACTTGAATGAGGTACTTTATAAAATGAGGAATTTAAATGAATAGTATTAGAATAATTAGATTAGGTTTTGGGGTTTGAATAATTAAATAATTATTATTTAGTAATTTAGTTATAAAATTAGTTGTGTGAATTATCTTTAAATATAAATTAAATAAATAATTTTGCTTTATTTATTTATTTATTTATTTATAAAGATGTGTAAGAATAATATTTATTTATAAAGATGTGAAAAAAATGATATTCATTTATAAGAATGTGTAAAAATGGAGTTGCGTAAAATAATATTTATGTGTGGAATTAAATATACATTTACCTTTATAATAAATAACTTTTATTTATTTATTTATCGTTTAGAATTAAGTATTGATCGTTTTAAATAAAATTAATATTTTATAATTTTATTAAATCAATTGTTTTTATTTGACAATTAATTTAAATATTTAGATTTTTGCATTAAATATTTAATGTGCAAATTTTTAGATAAAATAATAAAATAAATTTATATAGGGGATTTATAAAAAATAAAGTTTAAATTTTGTAAAATTGTCCAAATTTTGTAATTAATTTACTCAAATTAATTACATAATTTAAATTGATTATTCAATGTATAATTTCATAAAATAGAAGCGTTTATGCAAAATTTATAAAACTGGTTTCATTTTGTCATAATATAGGTAAGGTTTGTAAAAATATTTTTTATAGAATTTTTAGAGTTGTAAAATCTGATTTTAAAATTATTAGGGGCTTGCCCGGGTCGAACCCGGGTCTGCCCGGAGGAAACATCGCGCCTCAACTACTGGACCAGGGGGCATCACTGGTACAGATTCGGTTCCAAGTGCTTATAATATGAATCTGGGATGGTGCCGAGTCTAGGTTTGGTACGCACGTAAAAAGCCGGGGTTGTGGGTTTCGAACCCACGCCACCGGGTTCGATGGCGCAGTGACTTTACCAGTCGGACCGGTGGTTTCGCTGGTCATATAGGGATTCCACAAATACATAAACAAATCAAAATCTCCTTTTGAATTCGCAAGAACAGGCCTTAGGGATTTACAGAAATCTCATCCGATTCGGATTGGTTTTTGCAAATTGATAAGGGGCTTTCGATAAATGAGTATAACCGAATCAAATGATGTAAATTTTACTTGATATGGTTAGGTATTGAAGGCTGACGACCACGAGTTTAGTTCCGGTGTTCTTGATGCTCGATTAATGACTAGAGGTGTATTGCGGATAGGATGAGGGTTGGGAGAGTTTGAAACAGGGTTTGAGAAGGTGTGGGAATGGTTTGTGGCTTTCAATTCTGCCTTAATCACACGATTCAATTCGGGGTTTGATGAGGATGGCTGATAGTGGCAATTACGTGTTAATTCGATTCGATTAGCAATGGATTTGGTTACGAATGGGGTCTACATTCATACTGGAACGGTTACGCGTGATTTACGGCCTTCATAACACCAGAATCCTATGATTGGAGACTAATTGGGACGCGGTTTGACTTGGGGAAAGTCAAACCGTTTGAATTTGAATTCTTGCCGCGTATTTATTTAATTGAGCTGTTACATGGGTTAGGGTAGGGTCGATTAACAATTTTGTGCGTAATGGGAGTCCATAACAACTCGAATCATCGATTCCATAGCTTGGATTTTATGGATTTTGGTCGGTTTGACTTTTAAAGTCAAACCTGACGGAATGTGTGTCAAGATTACGGGGATAGGGTTAAAATTGGAGTCTAATTGTTTAACGGGATTCAAGACCAATGTGTTAAAATTATAAATAATTGTATATATATATATATATATATATATATATATATATATATTCATGAGTTGATTTTTTTTTTAAAAGCCTTAAAGCTTTATATATTTTATAAATACGAGGTTTTATAAAAATAATAAGTTTAACCCGTATATTTCATACAAACAAATCCATATATGTTTTATATATTTATAAATTATAAAATAAGAATAATTTATTTGATATCAACCAGCATATATATAGTTGCATATATATATATATTTTTATAAATAGATACATATATACATATGAAAAGTTGTAAATACAGATTTAAAACTCGTCAAGTTTATGTACTGATTTGGTTATTACAACAAAGTACATATATATAGATGTACGTATATTTGTTAGTTAAATCTAACTATGAAATAATATATGTACGTAAGGATGAAGCTTCAAATTGTTACGTGTTAAAATAATGATTAGTGTTAAATAGGTTGACGAGCAAAACAAATTTGAAATGAGGTGCCACTACCGTATAAAATAAATTAAATAGTGACAGGAAATCATGGATGTTACAGTTCTTAATCGTGACTTTATTCAGCTCACGATAATCAATGCACATGCGCATTGAACAGTCTTTCTTTTTAACGAACAAGACGGGAGCTCCCCAAGGCGACGAGCTTGGTCTTATGAATCCTTTTTTGAGCAGTTCATCCAACTTTTTCTTTAATTCTGCCATCTCCGTTGGAGATAATCTATACGGGGCTTTGGCAATTGGTGCCGTACCAGGTACTAGATTAATTCTGAATTCTACTTCTTTTTCAGGTGGAATTCCAGGCAGTTCGTCGGGAAAAACGTCAGGAAACTCAGCTACAACCGGCACATCTTCGATCTTTTTTCCAGTGTCAGTGGTTATAGATACGAGGTATGCTAAGCAAGGTATGCTAAGCATCCTTTCCGTAAATACTTTGTGTGTGATATCCGGCTATTTCGGGTTAACTCCGTTAACCAGTTCAAGTTAAATCTTAACGGATTTGACCAATCTCAAACTATAAGGACTAGTTCTGCCTCTTCCTAAACACTCATACACCTAAAACTGCATGGACTAGTTCTGCCAAGTCCTAAAAATTGCCCTGTTGACTTGTAAAGTCAAAATCCAAGGAAATTGGATGATGTTTGACTTTAGAAAGTCAAACCGGATGATTTTGATCCAATTCAAGCTCCATAATCGTTGTTGATTCGAATTTGTAACTGTTGTTGCACGTCTACTGCATTAACGACCGTAACCATCAAATTAACTACCATCATTTTACAAATTAAACCGATTAAAGGCTTATTATTGCTTAAACCGTCGACCATCATCTCAAAGCACCAAATTCGTTCATCTTGATCATTTTTCCCACGAATTAGACGCCCGCACATCTTCATCGCACATCCTCGAAGCTCTTACACACGTGAATTCCACTGAAGAAGTGACCGGAGTCGTCAGGGACCAAAGCCGTCAAGGTCGAAACACGTTTTAGTCAAACTCCATCATCACGACATCGATTCAGGTAATTGAACACACCTCTAGATTCGTTTTCATTCCTAGATCAAAAGCCCTAACCTAATTGCGACCTATATCATCGAATTGGTTGAGAACCGATTCTAGGGTTCATCGTTTAAATGATCTAATCGAACCCTAACCTATACTCGATTTCAGTCAAATTAAACCACATGAATAGTTCGCAAGGTCCTAATCATCGGAAGCCCCATGAATTCAACTCATTTCATTGTAAGATTAAATCAATTTGATCTTTTGTTCATAATCTAGGGTTTCAGGTTTCAAATCAAGAATTTAACGACTCCAAACATGAAGATTTTACAATTAAACCTGCACACACATTCGCAATACCCCGATTTTCAAAACCCTATGAATCCAGGTCTTATTCGCGATCAGATTCGGTGATTTGGGACGGGTTCGATCGTTGGTGGTTAGAGGAGAGAAACCCACTGGGTTTAAATGTTTTAAGCAATTGAATCTGGGATTAGTTGCGAGCCCTAACGGGTTGAGTGGTTAGTTGTGTGTGCATGTGTGGGAGAGACCCGGGTTCGAGTCTCTCCACACTGTTTTTATTTTAAACTACTTTTTAAGTAATATTTTCAAATAAAAATAAACTCCTATATTATTATATTAATATATAATTACGTTTTAACCCCGGAAAAACACTCATAGGCTCGGGTTTGATTTTATAACCTATTTTATAATATTTCCCCACTTTTAAAAATAATATTTCTATATTTTTTTCAATCCGCGACTTCGAACAAAATAATATATTTATATTATTTTCGACCCTGTAACCTCAATTAAAAATAATATATATTTATATTATTTTCACCATGTCTATAAACTTAATGAAACGTTTCAAACTTATAAATAATATAATTAATTATATTATTTACCCTCGGTTTTATCCTCGATCAAAAATAATATATTTATTATTTTTCCACACAAATGATTATTTTGTTAATCATACGAACTTAAAAATAATATATATATATATATTTATATTATATATATATATTTATATTATATATATATATATTTATATTATTTTTCTAACCAATTTAAATGGCACAAACGTACGAATATAATTATTTATTATTATTCGTTATTAGAAACGTTCAACACGAAACGTATTTATCTTAATAATTAATTAATTATGAAATCCTTATTACCGTGGACACGTTTGTCTATTCGTTGATCATTAGAATGTTTTAAGACGTTCTAATCTTCCGTGTCGTCGTCACAAATCCCATATGTCCCTAACTTATGTGTTTATAATTCTAGGGCATACGTAAGCCGTGCAGTCTAACACTTGAGGTTCCAAATCTCATACTTGTGTGATACTACCTACTACGCAACGCAGGTGAGTTTCACGGCCCCTTTTACTCGTTTTCCTGTTGGGGGAGAAACATGTACACAAATCAACATCTTTTACTTGTTTTCCCGTTGAGGGAGAAACATACACGCAAACAATCATACTTTTACTTGTTTTCCCATGGGGGAGAAACATGTACGCAAACAAACATTATTTTACATGTTTTTCCTGTTGGGGGAGAAAACATGAAGCAAACTATTTTGATTATGGTACTTCATATGATATCACTGTTGAGGTTAAGCGTAACACACGATCATGAAAGTCCTCACACACTCCGAACCGTTAATATGGAATTAGCGAGGTAATTTTGGTAGTACTACTGGGTTTGACAAACCCCACCCGCGTTAGTCACGCTAACTCGATTGGAGGTCTAACGGGTGAAATATTGACCTTAACACATTAGTCAGAGTTGATAGATCTGGCTGGAGGTAAACAATCAAACATTGTCAGCTTCGGTTGCGAGCGCTTTAGTAAGACATGAACATAGGCTAGCTACCTATATATATGCATATTGAATGTACATAATCTGGCAAACGCTCTCATTGCAAACTTGAAACCTGTGAACTCACCAACCTCGTATTGACATTTTTCTTACATGTTTCTCAGGTCGCTTTGGAACATGTTACACACTTAGGACATGCATGGAGTCCTATTGTCATATCATTTATTTCAAACATTTTAAACAATTTACTTATTTACATTGATTGACGCTTGTTGCGTGTAATTACTTTTGATTTCATATTAACGTTTACGCTTCCGCATTAACTCTGAACTTTTGTGTTATGACATTTTAAGTCCCATATAGTGTCGTTTGATGTAACTAATGACTGAGATCCTGGTGTGTCACCTTCCAAACGGTAAAACTCTGTTAGTGGAATTTGGGGGTCTGACATTGTGGCTTTTAACATGGAAATTATTCCAACAGAGTTGGATACTTTATCGCCATGTATAGTCAAGATATTGCCTTTTGAATGAAGTTCTATAGCTTTCTTATCACACAAGATACGGGCTTGGTTTGAGGCTAAACAATCCATTCCTAGAACAATGTCAAAACCTGCCAAAGTCATTGGCAACATTTGTGCAGGAATAACATGTCCTGATAGTGTGATATTACAATCGTTTAAGATTTCAGAGATTTGGACTAAGTCACTGTTGGCAGTTTCTACCATGTATTTCTTGTCTAATTTAGCTAGAGTTTTATTTAACAGTCTATAGAATCTATGATCTATAAAACTTTGCTTTGCACCAGAGTCAAACAAAACTCGAGCGTAAATATCATTGACAAGAAATGTACCTGTAATGACATCGGGCATACCTGATGCTTCATGAGTATGGAGAACGAATGCTCGCGCATTCTTCTTTACTCCATCTCCAGGTTTTGTACCAGTCCCATCAGGTTTCTTTAGCTTGGGACAATTGATTTTGATGTGGCCGGTTTCACCACACTCAAAACAAGTGATTTGCTTCTTTTTGAAACAATTCTCTGTTTTGTGACTGGACATCTTGCAAAAGTTGCAGAAAAGTCGAGTTCGACATTGTCCTAAATGCCTTTTTCTGCACTTGGGACATTCCGGAATGGAAGAGTTGTTGTTTCGGGGAATGAAATTGGATTTTCTTTGATCCACTTGGGCCTTGCCCAGATTCCTTCTTCTTCTTTTTTTCCCTCCTCCTGGTTTCTAATCAAACTGCTGGTTAGTGATGTTCCTAGATCCATAACATCATCAAGGTTTTCACAATTTGCGATTTTGACCATGTCGCGAATTTCTCCAATCAAACCCCATATATAACGCTTTATCAGGTTTGATTCTAGGGTAGCAAGATATGGAACTATTCTAGCATATTCAAGGAGTTTGGTGGAATACTCCTGATGATTTGTTCCTATCATCTTAAGACTCAAGAATTTTCATTCTATCTGTTCCCTCTCATTCTGGGGAACGTACTTCTTTTCTGCTCGGGTTTTGAAAGCACTCCAGCCTATTGCATAGGCTGCTTCTCTTCTTTTGGCAGCTACTATGTTGTTCCACCATTCTAATGCTTGATCTTTAAATAAGTTTGAGGCATAAAGAACCTTGTCTTTTTCAGCACATTTGCTGATAGCTAGTACGGATTCAGTCTTTTCTATCCACCTTAATGTAGCAATTCCTCATTCTCTCCCAGAGAAGTTATATGGCTTGCAATCCTGAAACATATTGTAAGTACAACCAACTACTTTTCTCTTCTTTTCTATATGAACATAGTTATTACCCATACTCTCATCTTTAGAAGAGTTATGGTAATATTTTTCTTTCCTAGTCTTCTCAGTCTTATGAGTTGCGAAACTTTCAGGTTTTAGAGTAATTGGTTGGGATTGCGTGATAGTTCGGGTATGCTGGGTTAAAGGTTGAGAATTGATAGATTTTTTATTTGATGGCTGTGTAGATAGCCTATCGGCTTGTCTCTTTTGTAATTCGGTGAAGATCATTGGAAGGGAATCCTTGATTCCTTCTGTAATCATATTTTGGAGTTCCTTTCGGGATTCAGTAGCAGTATTTTCAATTGCTGTCTGTTTCTTCTTTACCCTGGTGTGTTGTGAAGGTCCGGTATTTTTCGACATACTATATAGAATTAGATTGGAATTAAAACGAAACTTCTTTATTAATAAGAGTATATTATAGAAGATGATACATATATGAATTATAGAAATTATTGTTCCTAGAAATTTCTAAAATTCGTTTCTTTAAGAGCTTTTATTAGCAAAGCATTCCGAGTTTCAAATTCAGCTTTCTCTCGTTCCAATTCAGCTATCCTGTTCAGCAACATTCGTTCCCTTTCACTTCCTGATGCATTCTCATTTATATGAGGAGCAGGGATGGGAATCGTCTCATAGTATGGAATGTAAGGTATATTAGAATCAACACGTTCTTCTTTTTCAGGATTATTTTCATAAGGCATATCGGCATATCCTTCATGAAAATTTCAGGAATATATAGGAGTGATATTATAACTTCCAGCGGTAGGAGCAGAATGAAAACTTATAGAAGGATTATAGGAAACACTAGGGTTTCCTGTTTCTCCGAGGCTTCTAAAAGTTGAACTTTCAGTTTCCTCATTATTTTCTATAGTTGTTTCATTGGTTTTTCATTCATGATAACTAGATGGAGCAAATTTACGAATAAAGCTAGGACCCTTGCCTTTTTCGACCATTCTGAAAAATAAACAAAACGATATTTTATTTTTATAGAAATATATTACAAAATACAATAAAAACGATTCTAATCTTTCATAAGCTCTTTTCCAAGAGTCATCAAGTCCTCTCCATATTCATATACTTGTTTCCTATAAAATTTGGTTCTTGTTTTATCCATTATCTTCTTTCTTGTTACTTCGTCTGTTTGGCGCAATGAACGGTCTAAACATTCAATAGGAGAAGAGGGCATACTTTCCGCATACCCATATTTAGGAGGCGGCTATGAAGTCCCATCATAATTTCATTATAAATATTTTGGTATTCCGGAGGAGCTTGGAAATACTCTTTGAAAGGGCCATTATATGGAGGTTCAGGAAACATATAGGGGTCATATAAAATAGGAGTTTCAGAATTATAAGATTGATAGTCGGAACTATTTGAAATAGGATTATTGAACGGATAGTCTTCCGAATTTTCAGAAGCAGGTTCATTTTGGTGCGATTCCTCAGATGGATCCGCTTCTGCTGATATGTTCTGTTGAGTATAACTTGATTTAGCCTCGTTGTTTCCTTGTAGCTGTTGGATATTCGTATTCCAGTTGCTGAAGTTAGAACTAGCCTCCATCCATTGACTAGAAGAGTTATAAGATTGAGGGTGGTATTCGGGAGAGTTGTTATTAGGGAGAATGGCAAACGGATCGTCATTATAGTAGGGTGAAGTGATAGGGTTCATTCGAGATCCTAGGGGATGATGCTCAGTTGACTCTTGTTTGATTGTACGATTGGGGTCATAATAAACAGGTACAGAATTATCTCCAGGCATCTGCAATCTTAAAATATTAGTACTTATCTTATTTTTGGTCAAGACTTAGATACTAAAGCCAGTATCCTTATCTTAACTAAAGCTCTACAAGGATGGTTATCTTTCCAGAGTAGTACCTCCAACAGATATGTTCCCAGGTAAGAGCGACAAGTCTAGGAGAGATTTATACACCGCTCTTTCCTTAGACAGAACACTTCCGTTTATTAGATAACTACATACTGGTAAGAAGGTCACCTTGTTTTCTTATCTTAATTTTTAATTAATAGATAAACTTATGGTTAAAGCCTTGCAAGGCCCCAAACCCGGGAGGCCTCACTTATTGGATTTACACATCAACACATAGCACTTAAACATAAGACATACATTATCACAGCAGAAACGATTTAAAATCTCAACATATGTAGTGGAAACATAACATGTCTAAACAACTGAAACTTGTCAAATACAATTGAAACTTGTCTTAATCAACATAATCAAAAGAAACATAAACAGGATGCCAGATGCTGATCTTCGGGTAACTCTTCTCGCCAAGCCAAGCATCCACTTCCATCTACTGCCACCTACACTTAACTGATGTGCATACTAAAAATCAGCAACGCTGAGTGAGTTCTAACGTTTACTTTAAATCAATTATACAAAAGAGTTACTAAAAACATATATACTGCCAATAAGGCTAAACTTAACATACTTTACTTTTCAAACAGTTTAAAACGTATAATAAACCGTCAATTCCTCTTTATTGTACTGCCCTCATGGCTTACATCCATGAACCGACAAGTACCTGGTCAATGCCCCTATGATCAACGACCATGAACCGACAATACCGCTTATCCGTCAATTCCTTGTCACTACTGTACCGCCCCCATGGTCAACGACTATGAACCGACGAGTACCTGGTCAATGCCCCCATGGTCAACGACCATGAACCGACAATACCCTGGTCAATGCCCCCATGATCAACGACCATGAACCGACAATACCGCTTAGCACTATGGGGAGGTTGCGTGGACTTCCCGAGCAACCGCCGTCACTCATCCCAGTTATACAACCGTTAGCGAACCCAAAGATTCTTACTAATGGGTAGAACCCATCTTTGACATCTTGTACAAGTAACATCTGTCCGAAGGACCTTTATAACTGGTACACATTCCCGAAGGAAAACTGTTCACTTTACTGTTCATAAAACTTTCTGTAAATCTTGTTCATAACTTAACATGTATTACGCCTTTGTTTATGTATATAAAAATACAGTAAACGCTTGCCATAAATACCTTTGCTTTTACTGAAATATATCTTAACACATATATCATGCCTTTGTTTATGTATAATAAATATAGTAAACGCTTGCCAAATGATATATCTTGCTTACATGAAAATACTAACACATATATTATGCCTTTGTTTATGTATAATAAATATAGTAAACGCTTGCCAAATAATATATCTTGCTTTACTGAAAACATACTAGCACTTATATTATGCCTTTGTTTATGTATATGAAAAATATAATAAACGCTTGCCAATAATATAATTATACTTTACTAAAATGTACTTTTGCCTTTTTTAAACTTTTCACTAAAACATAGCTTTTCCCTTCAGTTTATAATATATAAAATATAATAAACGCTTTACACTAAGTATGCACACCACCCCTAAAGAAGGCAAAAGGGGATTGGAACTCACCTGTATCTTAGCTGCAATGGTCTACTAGATCTAACACAATCTGAACAATCATAACAATAGACACGTATCAGACTTAACTCGACGCTAAATGTTTTCACTATTCCTGGCTAGGCGAACATACCGACTTCACTAATCCAGCTATATATATATATATATCCATAGACTTGATGCTTGCGCACTTGGCAAGTGCGCAGAGCCTTGTTCTTGCTACTTGATAAGTACGCAGACTTTGCTTCTTGCGTACTTGATAAGTACGCATGCTTTGCTTCGTGCGTACTTGATAAGTACGCAGGCTTTGCTTCATGCGTACTTGATAAGTACGCATGCTTTGCTTCGTGCGTACTTGATAAGTACGCAGAATCCTCTTCATGCGTACTTGGTAAGTACGCAGGATCTGCTTCCCCGCAAAAACCCTAACTTTCGTGTTCGGGTCTGATCACGTCAAGATCCCGGACTTGTTTTCAATCAAAATGTTTGCTTTTCATTAAGGAACTTAAATCTATGTTTTTCCTCCAGTTTAATCCGTAAAAACGTTACCTTTTCCTCCAAAACCCGAAAGACCCAAAAACGAACAAAAACTCAGATCTAAGAGAATCGGTTACCTGTAAACGCTTCTTCTTCACAGCTAATCGTTCCAAATACGTATGCCTACGGTCCTATGAGCTCAGATTCGAAAAATGGGACTTTCTCTCTCTAGACTCTCTGTCACTTTCTCTCTCTAGAAATCCGGAAATGAGGTTGGGAGTGAGGGTTTTGGGCTGATTTTGAGGCTTATAAGGGCCCGACCCTTGCCCCTATCGGCCCATACACCCCGGCCCAAGCCCGCTTCCCTTCTTTTCTTATTTAAGTTTTTAATTCTCGTGAATTCTTTCGCGCTCTAAAACTCGGGCTGTTACAAGCCTAGATACCAAATCCAAGTATCTAATTCGCTAAAACCTATGGCTCTGATACCAACCCTGTCACACCCCGCCCCAGGTACCCCCTGGATGCGTGCGACCAACGATTGGTATCATCATTGAACTTTGATTTCAGAGTTTTTATAAATACAGTGGAAGTCTTTTTCAAAAGGATCGTTTCAACATTCTTTCAACCTCAAAGGTTGTATTTGTAAATATCAAAAGTCAGTTGGAAGACAAAAGTTTTATATTTACTTTATAAACATAAGGATTTAAATACCTTTTTCATTTTTATTACAAAACAGTGTTTGAAATCAAATACATTTATAGCCACTAGAAATAGTACTACCAAGGGTTGATCAATCCCCTGGTTCTATCTCCCTTTTATTTTCTTTAGAATTTTCTACACACGAGGCCTGAGAATCCAACGTGTAAGGCTATCCTTTTCATAGGTCAGATTGGATGTCTGCCTATCATATTTTCTTTTCTTGGGTCAGATATGTTGTCTGCCCATACACCGTTCTTATTTCAGTTTATTCATTTCCTGAAAACATTTTGAAAATAAAACGTCAGCGCGAACGCCGGTGAATACAATTATCTTGACAGTAAAATCATTTGGCACAAACAAGTATTAATTTCATAATCACAACTTTATGTTCAATCCATACATTCAGCAGACCCGTCCTGTTCGATCGCACCACAGTATACACTGGCATCATTTCTTATAACAATGAACAGGTTTGCCTCCGAAGTTGTTATAAGACAAGCACCAGCCGCAATCCAGGAATTTCACCCGAGACCCGTGTATTCCTTGCAAGTTTTACGCATACCTTTGGCCTGAATGCTTTGTTCGTAGAAGAACATTGAGCATTATTTCCTTAACCTTTATTTGGCCATTTTCGTAAATAAAATGTTTGACACAAGTTTTCAGAGAGATAAAGTATTCACCTTGGTTTATAGGAATGGGCCTCTAAGTTGAAAGCTTATAGACTATCTTCTTGACTTGATTTTTCTAGCGTCTTGACTTTTCTACGAGCATTTCTTCCTACACCGGGCACTATAACGAGCAGGAGTCGAACCGGGATTGTCAGGAATGAGCTAAGGAAGCTCTGGGAGAAGAATTGATAGAGAAGATCGAGTATGGGATGTGGAAATGGACTGAACTCGACCATCTTTTTATAGGGCAAACTCTGAGCCCGTGACGGACCGTTACGGGTGGTGACGGTCCGTCACCAGACTAGGGTTCGCGATTCATCAGACACGTGTTGCCTTCTAGTTATTTTGGATCATGACGGACCGCTACCAGACGTGACAGTCCATTACGGAGTTGATGCGTGGCGCACCAGGGTGAGTCTGGGGCCGTGATGAACCGTTACTAGGCGTGACGGTCCGTTATAGGGTTTCCACGCGTCAGATTTTGAAGATGAGTCACTGGACATGTGGCAAGCTATCAAGGTTCGCGTGCGCAGTCCGTAACGGACAGTTATGGTCCGTGACGGTCCATTACCGTTGAATTTTCATGATTTTCACTTTTTGAACCTTGACCTATAGGTTATTTACACTTATAGCCCTTATGGTTTGTACCTTAGTCAAATTTTGGACATTTTTGTGGTAGGTGTTACACAACATATATGTTCCCAGGAAAGAATGACGGGTCCAGGCGGGATTTATACACCATTCTTTCCTTAGACAGAACATTCCGTTTGTCAAATAACTACATACCGGTTGGAAGGTTACCTTTCATTTTACAACATAAAACATTTCTTGGAATATCATGGATACTGGCTCAAAGATTTAAATTAGTGGCATACAGTATCTAAAAACATTCCTAACACGTGTAACATTCCCAAAACATTTAAAAACGTTTAAAAGGGGAATCATAGAACTCACCTCTAACTTCCTGCTTGTTTAAATAACCTTTACGTGCTAATATGAGCGGCACAACGACTTTGGATCAGGTCGTAAGACATTATAACATTACTTAATAATAAGTTCCTAGCTTAATGGAAATAACCAAGTCATTAGGAACTTGTCAGAACCTTACCTCAGAACTATCTCTTTCGTATTGTGCTCGAAAAGCTGGAAACCGGACTTCCTTATCGGGGCACGCTTCCCTAGGTTAAGTGTGTGTTTTGTGAGGTGTGTTGGTGTTTGAGATGTTCTAAAATGGCTAGCCTTGATCATCTATTTATAGGGAAATTCTCAGCCCCGTAACGGACCGTTACCATTGGTGACTGTCCGTCACCCAATTTCTTGCGGTGTCCGTAACAGACCATTATCTCCGTGACGGTCTGTCACGAGTATGAGTCACCTGCTACGCGTCAACTTCTGGATGAGCGGTCTAATTTGCCACTGTAACGGACCGTTACCCTTCGTGACGGTCCGTCATAGGGTTTCCACGCGTCCCTTAGTCAGCTGACACGTGTCATCCCCTCAATGATTGCCATGGTTAAGCCGTAATGGACCGTTATGGCGTGTGACGGTCCGTCACTGTCAGTAACGGACTGTTATCTCCCGTGATGGTCCGTCACAGGTTTAAAATTTCAAATGTTCATTTTTAGTCCCTAAACTTTGAGTTAAATGCATTTTAACCCCTTATACTTTAACATAATATCATCTTAACCTCCTAGGGTTTCATCAAATGACACTTAGCCCCTACACTCGTATTTTATTGAAAATTGGGATGTTACAAATCTCTCCCGCTTACAAAGGTTTCTTCCTAGAAAATGGACACTTACTCGAATAAGTAAGGATAAGACTGCCTCATTTCTTCCTCTGTTTCCCATGTGGCTTCAGATCCCTTCCGAAGTTGCCACTGAACTTTCACTTGCTTGATTACTTTATTTTGTAATCTCTTTTCTTTCCAGTCGAGTATAGCCACTGGCTTCTCTACATAATTCAATCTTTCTTCTAATTCAATATCATTTAGTGGAACATGAGAGGTTTCGTCTGCTAGACACTTTCGCAAGTGTGATACATGGAATGTTGAGTGGATTCCACTCAACTCCTCTGGCAATTCCAGCCTATAAGCAACTTTCCCTATTCGAGTCATAATCTTAAATGGACCAATAAATCTTGGACTCAGATTTCCTCTTTTTCTGAATCTAATGATTCCTTTCCACATAGTTACTTTCAATAGAACGTAGTCTCCAACTTGAAATTCTATTGGCCTTCGTCTTTTATCCGCATAAGACTTTTTTCTGTCCTGAGCAGCTTTCAGACGAACTCTAATCTAATCTAACTTTACACCTGTTGCTTGGACAATATCTTTGCTTCCAAGTTCTTTTTGTCCAATCTCTCTCCAACAGATGGGAGTTCTACTTCTTCTTCCGTATAACATTTCGTATGGTGGCAAGCCAATACTTGCATGATAAATATTGTTATATGAGAATTCTACCAAAGGTAGATGACTATCCCAACTTCCACCAAAGTCAATAATGCAAGCACGCAGCATATCCTTAAGTGTTTGAATCGTTCTTTCACTCTGACCATCCGTCTAGGATGATATGTCGTGCTAATCAATACCTTAGTTCCCATCTCTTCATGGAACTTCTTCCAGAAACGCGACGTGAAACGTGTGTCTCTGTCAGATACAATTGAAACTGGCACTCCATGTCTTGAAACAATTTCTTTGATAAATGCTTCGGCCAACCTTTCAGAAGAGTAAGTCTCACGTATCGGTAAAAAGTGAGCACACTTAGTTAGCCTATCTACTATCACCCATATGGTATCATAACCTTTAGCTGTTTTTGGTAGTTTGTTATGACGTCCATAGTGATATATTCCCATTTCCATTCTAGAATATCTAGTGGCTGTAATCTGCCATAAGGCTTCTGATGCTCTGCTTTGACTTGAGAACAAGTTAAGCATTTAGCCACATAATTCATGATATCGAATTTCATACCGGGCCACCAATAATCTTGGCGTAGATCTTGGTACATCTTTGTAGTACCCGAAGAATCGAATATCGAGGTTTATGAGCTTCATCTAAAATTTTAACTCTGAATTCACCCATATGTGGTATCCACATACGGTCGAATCGATTCTTAATCCCATACTCATTTTATTCCAAGTATTTCTCTTGTCCAGCCATTCTTTCCTTTTTAACATTCTCTGTTTTTAACGGTTCTACCTGGACATTCCTGAGCTGAGTCATAAAGTCAGGAGTTACAACTAACTTATATGACTTCACCCTAATAGAAAGATGCTCTTCCTTATGGCTTAGGGCATCTGCCACCACATTGGCTTTTCCTGGGTGATACAGGATTTCACAATCATAATCCTTTAACAGCTCTAACCATCTTCGTTGCCTCATGTTTAGATCTTTTTGCTCAAAGAAATACTTTAAGCTTTTATGATCTGTGTAGATTGTTCACTTAACTCCATATAGATAATGCCTCCACATTTTAAGTGCAAAAACTACTGCAGCTAACTCTAAATCATGGGCCGGGTAGTTAACTTCATTAGGTTTCAGTTGTCGTGAAGCATAGGCTATAAACTTGCCTCTTTGCATTAATACACATCCCAGTCCCTGATACGAAGCATCAGAGTAAACTACCAGATCCTCTGTTCCTTCCGGTAAAGACAACACCGGAGCCTGAGTCAATTTCTCTTTTAGCTTTTGAAAAGCATTTTCTTGTTCTGCTCCCCAATAAATTTTATCTCCTTTTTCGTGAGTTTTGTCAATGGGGTAGCAATCTTAGAGAAATCTTGAATAAACCATCTATAATAACCAGCCAAACCTAAGAAACTGTGTATCTCTGTAGGTGTCTTTGGCGGGTTCCATTTCATCACAGTCTCTATTTTTGAAGGATCTACCAGAATTCCTTTTGCGTTTATCACATGACCCAAGAACTGAACTTCTCGAAGCCAAAACGAACATTTAGAAAATTTTGCATATAATTTCTCTTTTCTAAGTGTTTCCAGCACTTCCTTGAGATGACATGCATGATCTCCTTCATTCTTTGAGTAGATTAGAATATCATCTATGAACACGATCACAGATCAGTCCAACATTGGTCGACAAACCCTATTCATGAAGTCCATGAATGCAGCAAGGGCATTAGTCAAAGCAAATGACATTACTGAGAACTCATAATGTCCATATCTCATACGAAAGGCTGTCTTTGAAATATCTTCATCTCTAACCTTCAACTGATGATATCCCGACCTTAGATCAATTTTGGAGAACCAACTTGCTCCTTGTAATTGATCGAACAAGTCATCGATTCTAGGCAATGGGTATTTATTCTTGATGGTAAGTTTATTTAGCTCCCGGTAGTCTATGCACATACGCATACTACCATCCTTTTTCTTCACAAACAGTACCGGAGCACCCCAAGAGATACTTGGTCTGATGAAACCTCTGTCTAACAACTCTTGTAGTTGTGACATCAGTTCCTTCATTTCTGATAGAGCTAAACGATATGGAGCCTAAGCTACAGGCTTAGCACCAGGCACTAAGTCGATTCGAAACTCCACTTCTCTTTCTGGAGGTATTCTTGACAATTCTTCTGGGAAGACATCAAGAAAATCACAGACTACTGGCACGTCTTTTAATTCCTAAGTTTTCACTTTGGAATCAATTGCGTATACCAAATAGGCCTCATTGCCTTGAGTCATAAACTTTATAGCTTTCATCATGGAAGAAATTCTAATGGCTGATCTTATTTTATCACCATGGATGGTAATCCAATTGTCGTCAATAGTCTGTATCTGAACGACTTTCTGGTTGCAAATGATCTGGGTATCATTTCCTTCTAACCAGTCTATTCCTAAGACTATATTGAATCCCTTGAGGATCATTGGATATAGTTGAATGGGAAATTTGTGTCCTTCAAGATCGATAAAACAATCTTGAATGACTTCTGTCACCTTTATCGTCTTTCCAATAGCCGTTTCTACTTCAATGATTTAATCTAATCTTAAGGTAGGTCTAGCTAACAAAGGATAGAAATTTAAGGATACGAAACTTTTGCTAGCATCGGAGGCAAACAATACAGTAGCAGGCACGTGATTAACAAGGAACGTACCGGATACTACGTTTGGTAATGTTTTAGCCTCTTGGGTTGTCAGAGTATAAGATCTACTCTTGGCTTTCGAGGCTTCTCCTTCCTTTGCTTTTAATGGCTCGGGATTGTTAATCTTAAGGGTTGGGCATTCTAACATTCTATGCCCACTTTCTCCACACTTAAAACACTTAGGCTTGATAGGACAGTTGAGCGCCAAGTGCCCTGCCTTGCCACATTTGAAACAAATGCTGGATTTCAATCTACATTCTTCGGCATGATTCTTACCACAAGTGGTACATGTGGTGATACCACTAGTAGTTATCCTTTTCTTCCACCCACCATCATTTTTCTTCTTCTGGCCCTGAGAACTTTCAGACCATTTCCTTTTTTATTCCACTAGACGGGAACTATAGAGCTCGTCGTACATAGCCGAAGCAAGTTATACGGCGAATCTAAATCTCTTTAATTCTGAAGTTTTTACTAATCTTTGGATTTCAGATGGTAACCCTTGTACGTATCTCTTAATTCGTACAGCCTCAGGGGCTACTAAGTGGGGTACTAACCGGGCCATCGTGTTAAATTTTGTAGTATATTCTCGGTGAGTCATACTACCAGCTTCTAGCCTGAGAAAATCTCTCACGAGTTTGTCCATTTCGTTATCCGGACAAAACTCCTCTATCAACAATATCTTCAGCTCTTCCCAAGACATCCGGTCAATAGCCTTCTCACCCATAGCTATAACCAGATTTTTCGACCAACATAACACCTCTGATACGAATGAGTGAGTGGCGTATTTCACCTTCTGATCATCTCTACATTCACTAATCTTTATTACCGCTTCAATTTGTCGGATCCACTTATGAGTGACCGTGGTATCCTTTGTACCGTAAAACTTTGGAGGACTGCCATCTTTGAATGCTTTACAGGAGCTTCCCTTCCTTCCTTTCCTCACTGGTCTGACTTCATAAGAATCGTCGGATTCGTATTCATAAAGATCATTATCGTCTATATTCTTAAGGACTCTTCTGTCATATCTTTCCTCTTACTTTCCTCTAGGCTAGCTAATAGGATAGGCAAAGCCGTATCCAAACCTTTAGCCACATATGTGTCTATTGCACTTTGCATTTGGGGTTCAACTACCGGTTCATTTACTTCTACATGATCCCTATTTTCTATTTCAGGTTCAGCATTTGTGGTAGACCGCGTCTGCCTTCTGGGAGTATTGGGATCAACCCTTCCTCCTTTTTTACCCTTTCCTCTACCAATCATTTTCTACAAAAGATATTGAATGCTTTAGTATTCGCATGATAGAATGATATCTAGAACACAAGTGTATTGTAAATGTTAATAACCATGGACACAATGAAATTAATCATTTACGCCACCTTCGGTGCTCTAGTTTTCCTTCCATTATGTTCCCACTAAATACTCATACCTTTTTCCTTTTACCCTTGGCATTAGGCTATCTTGACTGGCATCTCTGCTGCATTCCTATGGTCTTTTAATCCTATTTTAAGTCTATATACTTGGGCAAGTATCTAAATCTATTAAACTATAGCTCTGATACCAACTTGTGACACCCATATCCCGGATTTCCCGGAATGCCGGTCACTTGTCAGATTTACTCATGAACATATAGAAATCAGAGAAACATACACAACTGAAGTCTTTAAAAATACTATTTTATATCATAACTTGTTTAATGTACATTCTAAAGGAAGTACAACATTATTCTAATGCCAGTTGTTAAATATGCCAGATAGCCCGCCAGATACCTCTATTCTAGCCCCCTGCCTTTACTGCTGGAAGCTACATCTTTACCTGATACACGTGCTTAAACACCTGTTAACTTTACTCTGGTGAGTTCTAGGTTTTTATCAAAATATATTTGACATATCATCCTTCCGTTTCATGTCAGCTTTATCCAATCATAACATTAATCTTGTACAACTTATATCTTATCGAGGTTCGTAAACCTCTCAAGTGGTCGTCACCACATACCATTCCCTTTATATAAAGGCAATTCCCCCATTACATACCACAAAGGAAAGTAACGGTCCGCGTTCAATTCCATAAGTTGCAAGATATTATGTAGGATTTGGCCATACATGGCAAAACATTCCTTTCAGACCAAAAATAGTCAAATCATTTCATGTAAATGCAATCACTGCCAATAACATCCTTTCATCATCACTCATCTTGGTAAACCAAGACAAGTCTTAAAACTTTTAACATTCATTCATTTCAAAACAAGGTGATTATCTTCCCAGAGTAGTACCTCCAACAGATATGTTCCCAGGAAAGAATGACGGGTCTAGGAGGGATTTATACACCATTCTTTCTCTAGACAGAACATTCCGTTTGTCAGATAACTACATACCGGTCGGAAGGTTACCTTTCATTTTACAACATAAAACATTCCTTGCAACATCATGGATACCGGCTCAAAGATTTAAATCAGTGGCATACAGTATCTAAAAGCATTCCTAACACGTGTATCATGCCCAAAACATTTAAAAACGTTTAAAAAGGGCATCATAGAACTCATCTCTAACTTCATGCTTGTTTAAATAACCTTTACGTGCTAATATGAGCGGCACAACGACTTTGGATTAGGTCCTAAGTCATTATAACATTACTTAATCAGAAGTTCCTAGCTTAATGGAAATAACCAAGTCATTAGGAACTAGTGAGAACCTTACCTCAGAACTATCTCCTCTGTATTGTGCTCGAAAAGCTGGAAACCAGACTTCCCTATGTGAACCGGGGCTCGGGCACGCTTCCCTAGGTTAAGTGTGTGTTTTCTGAGGTGTGTTGGTGTTTGAGATGTTCTAAAATGGCTAGCCTTGATAATCTATTTATAGGGAAATTCTCAGCCCCGTAACGGATCGTTACCATTGGTGACGGTCCGTCTCCCAATTTCTTGCGGTGTCCGTAACGGACCGTTATATCCGTGATGGTCCGTCACGAGTATGAGTCACCTGCCACGCATCAACTTCTGGATGAGCGGTCTAATTTGCGACTGTAACGGACCGTTACCCTTCGTGATGGTCCGTCATAGAGTTTCCACGCGTCCCTTAGTCAGCTGACACGTGTCATCCCCTCAATGATTGCCGTGGTCAAGCCGTAACGGACCGTTATAGCGTGTGATGTTCTGTCATTGTCCGTAACGGACCGTTATCTCCCGTGACGGTCCGTCACAGGTTTAAAACTTCAAATTTTCATTTTCAGTCCCTGAACTTTGAGTTAAATGCATTTTTAACCCCTAATACTTTAACATAATGTCATCTTAACCCCCTATGGTTTCGTCAAATGACACTTAGCCCCTACACTCGTATTTTATTGAAAATTGGGATGTTACAATAGTACTTGGTGGGGTAACAGGAGTTGAAATGTTTGAACGTGCACGTGGGATTACTTGGAGTTGCATTCTGGTTCAGTTGGTTGACCATGGTTGGTAAGATCGTAGCCATTTGCTGGATGATCATGTCAGTGAGGTTGTTCCTACGTTCACGCCGAGGAGACATTCTACAATAGTAAAACACAGGAAAAGGATAAATAAGGAATTCATATGATATGAATCATGAATAAGAATTTGTGATAAAATCAAGAGATACTTATTAAACATTGGATGGCACCCATTCAATTTGCATCACCAAATGGATACGTTGACTTATCAAAAGTAATTTAAGTTCACCTAATGCCCGAGAAGCCGTGCTTTAGCCTATAAGTGGACACTCATTCCAAGAATTCCAAGGAAAGCATAACTGGTCCATCGGTTGATTTGGATTTATACGAAATGCTTTCCTAGATAGTATTTCCTAGAATACAGGCATCCACCCTTCCGGATTACACAAGTTCTCATTCATTATCTAGAACTTACATACTTTTGACGAGAGTTTCATTTTGGATTAGACCTTTAAGTCTAAGAGTATGTCTCATGTAGTTTCAAGTAGTCTCATGTAGTCCCTTGAAGTTGTTGTTCATACATTTGCACAACGTAGCCAGAAATAGATAGATGTAGATACGTATAGGTAAGTGAATGTGATTCATGTAAGAATAGATGTAAGTATGTGTATGGAATAAGTATAGAGTGGAGTTCTTAATAAAGGACACGAGTTAAACACATGTTTTGGAATCCTAAGTTATAGTCTAGGTCATGTGTGTCTAATAACCTATATCCCTATAACCAAGGCTCTGATACCAATCTGTCACACCCCGGTCGGTGGCGGATGCCGGGGCTGACGTGTGTGTTCATAAGCACATGATCATCTATTAAATGCATTTCAATAATTATTCATCATAATAAAATATCTGTTATGTAACATCCGGCCCCTCGTACCAACAATATTGTCCGCTTTGCCCACTAAGAGCTCACGGATTTGTTTTTGGTTGCCCGGGTGAAAACTTCCCAGGGGGTCACCCATCCCTGGATTACTCCCATCCGAGCACGCTTAACTGTGGAGTTCTCCTCTCATCCACTACATTAAGCCCCAAAACGCGTTGTTGATTTAAGAGGCAGGGCATTCCTTATGAACCAAGAATCTCTCTTGTGCACGGCCGATGTGGGATTCGCCTAGGGTAGAGATTCAGACGTCCCTAAATGTCTGGACTCAAACTGATTATGGGACCAACGCACGGATGTCAGTCTGGGTAACCAACGCCAACGCCAGCACGGTAATAAGTAATAAAGTTAATGCTCTTGCATAAGAATAGATACCATAACTTAGAACAAATAGATGTTAATGCCATGACTGATTTGAAGAGTTTTGAACCCGAAAAGCAATGTAAATTAGTAATCACAAACCGGTCACTGTAATTAATAATTTACCTTGCTCGTACTGTTCCAAACTATGATCTGAAGAAATGACATTGATGTATTCCCTTTATAACTATCAGGAAATTAAGGATTATGGCTGGTGAAGGAAGAACGGGACGCCGAGGCGGTCGCACTGGCCGAGTAGGTAGACCTCCATTGAAACAAAGACAGGAAGAGGAAGAAAGTGTGCACGCAGAACACACTGAGAGTGTGCACGAAACAGATGTGACACCAACTGGGAACAACAGTCCAGGGCCTATACAGTTGGAACCTGAAGTCAGGGATGCTATTGCCCGTGAAGTCGTGCTCACTTTGAAGAAGGTATTGCCCGATCTACTATCCGAGGTAATAAAGAAAAGTAAAGAGGAGGATGAAGGAGACAATGAAGAGAAAGTATATGATAGTGATGGGGATGAAATAAAGATAGGATCGAGCAATCGTGGGTGCACTTACAAAGGTTTCAAGGACAAAGACCCACCCAAGTTCGATGGGAGCAAAGATTCAGTGGCAACGCTTGAATGGATTGAGAGGATGAGTGCTGTAATCAACATCAGCGAGTGTCGACCAGACCAGGCTGTTAAATATGTTGCTCATTCTTTCACCAATGAGGCCCTAGGTTGGTGGAGGAACATCCAGAGGACAAAGTCCCCAAACGCTCTTGCAAGAATGACATGGGAAGAACTGAAAAAGCTGGTAATTCAAAAGTTCTGTCCCCAGAACGAAATTGATCGAGTGGAAAATGAATTCCTCAACCTTAAGGCTGGCAACAAGACACACCGCCAGTATACTTCTAGATTCAATGAGTTGGCACAGCTGGTACCCCACCTGGTGGAGACAGAAGAGCGAATGATCAAGTATTATGTGAAGGGCCTACCTCAAAGGGTCCGTGTCCACGTGAAAGCCAACCTACCCTCGACCTTCGAGTCGGTAGTGAATCTGAGCGGAATCGTCTACGACGATTATGCCAACAGAAACCCAAAAGAGAAAGTGGGAGAACCCGTCTAGAGGCACCAGAAGAGGGAACGTAACAACTGAAAATAAGAAACCAAGGTCGAATAACTATGAAACCTGCAAGAAATGTGGAAGACAACATTTTGGCGAGTGCCGGGTCGGCTCCACCACATGTTACAGGTGTGGGAAGGCGGGGCACTACTCTCGTGACTGCTTGAGAGACACTAAATGCCAAGTATGTGGACTGTTTGGTCACCTGACTAAGGATTGCAGAAAAACCAGACAATCTGGTTCGGGAAAAGAAAAGGAACAGGAACAACCAAAGACTAGGACTCGAGCTTACGCCCTGACTGAGGAGGAAGCAAGGGGAAATCCTGATGTTGTGTCAGGTACGTTCCTAGTTAATGATGAACATGCGGCTATATTATTTGACTCGGGTGCTAGTAAAAGCTTTATATCAAATGCCTTTAGTCGAAAACTGAATTGCACTATCAACACAGTAGTAAAGGCCTTTAGCGTACAAACTGCGGTTGGTAAAAATTCGGCAGTATTCCAAGTAACAGAGGATTGCATAATAGAAATAGAGGGTCATAAGTTTCCTTCTAGATTATTCCTTCTCACCTTAGGAGGATTCGATATAGTATTGGGTATGGATTGGCTAGCTGCCAACGAAGCTCAAATCATATGTAAACGTAAGAGGATACACCTCAAGGGTCCTAGCGGCAGTCCAATTACGGTTTATGGGGATTGGAATTGCACAATGCCGAACGTCATCTCGATGATAAAGGCCGAAAGTTACATGAGGCGCGGCTGCGAAGCTTATCTGGCATATGTTATAGATGATAGAATGAAAACGAAAGAACTCAAGAATGTACCCGTGGTGTGCAATTTTCCGGAAGTATTCCCTGAGGATCTACCTGGGTTGCCACCCGATCGGGAAATAGAATTTCAGATTGATTTACTGCCAGGAGCTGAGCCCGTTGCCAAAGCCCCCTACCGATTGGCTCCGTCAGAAATGAAAGAATTGATGTCCCAACTAGAGGAACTAACAGAAAAAGGATTTATTAGACCGAGCATCTCACCATGGGGAGCTCCGGTTCTATTTGTGAAGAAGAAGGACGGCAGCATGCGCATGTGCATTGACTACCGCGAACTGAACAAGAGGACAGTAAAGAACAAATACCCACTGCCTAGAATAGACGACCTTTTTGATCAACTGCAAGGTGCGAGTTGGTTCTCAAAGATCGATCTTAGGTTGGGTTACCATCAGTTGAAAGTAAGGGAAGAAGACGTACCAAAGACCGCGTTTCGCACGCGTTATGGGCATTATGAGTTTCTCGTGATGTCCTTCGGATTAACTAACGCACCAGCAGCGTTCATGGATTTGATGAATAGAGTGTGTCGACCCATGTTGGATCGATCAGTGATAGTTTTTATAGACGACATACTGGTATATTTGAAAAGCGAGGGTGATCACCACTGTCACCTAAGAGAAGTTCTGGAGGTGCTAAAGCAGGAAAAGTTGTACGCAAAATTCTCCAAATGCGCGTTTTGGCTTAGGGAAGTCCAATTCCTAGGTCATGTGATAAACCCAAACGGCATCATGGTAGATCCTGCAAAGATAGAGACAGTAAAGGAATGGAACATCCCAAAGACACCAACAGAGATACGAAGTTTCCTTGGATTGGCAGGCTACTATCGAAGGTTCATTCAAGATTTCTGAAGGATAGCCTCGCCACTAACTAAACTGACACGGAAGGAAGTGAAATATGAATGGGGTCAAACCCAAAACAACGCGTTTTGGGGCTTAATGTAGTGGATGAGAGGAGAACTCCACAGTTAAGCGTGCTCGGATGGGAGTAATCCAGGGATGGGTGACCCCCTGGGAAGTTTTCACCAGGGCAACCAAAAACAAATCCGTGAGCTCTTAGTGGGCAAAGCGGACAATATTGTTGGTATGAGGGGTCGGATGTTACATGTTACAAGGAGAAATAGAAACATATTGTTCATAACATAACAAAATTTAAATTTATTAAAGCTAGGTCCATATCCCTATGTGACCAATCATGGTCCTCAAACTGGTGCACCTGAAATATGTAAGTAAATGTTAACTACAAGTAGTTGGTGAGTAACATAGGTTTTGACAGCAAACAAAGTTTAATATGTTTTACAATTCAATATGTTCAAAGTAAGTTTAAGGCATAGATGTGAAAACATACGAGGTTCCAAAGCGTACAGTCAAGCCATGTAAATATGTATGCACAATCCCCCGGATTGCATGAAGTAAAGTACCAAAATGTATACACAAACCCGCCAAAGTTTATGTTAACTAATGAATCAGATTCCCATATAAATAATCATAAAAGGTGCTACCTTAGGCTAGCCAGACAAGTTAATGATTGTACTAAACACGAACACATGTATTACCAAGTAGTTTAAGACATAAAGCACATGAACTTTTCATAAGAGCATAGGTAATTGAATTGTGTATGTAAAGTAATGTAGACATGTTCCACCCCGAGTATTTGAAAACAAAAGTATGTAAAAGGGGCTATGAAACTCATATGTAATGAAGTTAATAAGTAGTATGAGTTGTTAACGATGGTTAGGCTTCGTGAGGATTTATCACAATCAACCTACATGGATAAATATATTCTTAAACTCAAAGTATGCCTAATGAAAGTATTGGATTCTGAGATTTTAGGGTTACATAGGATTTGGGATTGGATATGAAATTTGTACAAGTTTGAAGGAAAATATATATTTATAACGATAAGGTAATACTAATTAGAATTAATTAGAACCTCTAATTAATTATATAGTATTTATAATAATGAGTTTGAATTTATTTATATAATTATTCTAAAAATTAATTAATAAATTATGGAATGAAAAAGGTTTAAACAATTCTTTTAGGTAGATAAAATAATTAGTTAAACTATTTAAATAATCTCTTTTACTTAAATGATTTATAAGAGATATTAAATAAATATAAGCCTTAAATGAAATTAATAGATCTTGTATAATTATTTATCTAAAATAATTATTCAAGTATTTATATAAGTTTTTAAGTGTTTTAAATACTTATTCTTGTCAAAATAATTATTTATGAGTTTAAAATGTGGGTTAATAATGTTTTAAAAAATTAATTAAAATTGTTTTAACAAACATTATTATTTTTTATAAATAAACCACATGATTAGATTTGTATAAATAAAACATATATATTGTTTATTTAGGTATTTATAATACTTATAATATGTTTTTAATAGATTAGAAATAAATATAACATTATTTAATATTTCCTGTTTTTATAAAAGTTCCTAATTATATTTATAAGATTTATAAAAATAAAATCAAAATTTTAAAACATTTATTTTATGTAAAAAATGGAAAACAAGGTTTAGGTGCAAAAACCGGCCACCAGGACTCGAACCAGCATCGAGCCCGGGTCACCATGCACGGGCGCTTTCGACCATCAGACAAGGGCTTATGCCTTGGTCTTAGACTGATGCGTTTAATTTAAAAAGTACAAATCCAAACCCATCTTCTTCCCCAAACGAACCCGTAACCCTAGCCTTCCAATTGACCCGTCTCTGCAACCCGATTGGCTCTAAATCCATAGGTCTTTCATTCCCTGGATTGAGACGAGTCTATTGGTGCAAGTTTTACCTGAAATGCATACGTAGGGAAGGAGAACGACTGGGGTGCGTAACCTCGTGTTTGTCGGTTGATTTTAGTGTTACAGAGGTGCTTTGCGATGTAATTGAGAGTACGTGATGCTTGCAATGAGTGTCGCCAAGTACTGTGAGTGCCAATTTATACACAATTCACACAAAAATGGGTCGATCGATTAAATGAGTTTCAATGGGGTTTCGGTTATGAGTTTAATCATTGAAGTGTCCATAAAAGTTCAATTAAACGTGAAGGATGGATCGTTTGAGTGACTACAACGTTTAGCCGGCTTCAATTTGATACAAAAATATCCCAGGGACGAGTTCATGAGGAATGGTTCAAAAACTGATTTGTGCGGAACTCGAACCCATAACTGAATGGGTGGGGTAAAAGTTTCCGGATTTACAAACAGGTCCCTGGAGTTTCAGGCTTCTATCATTTTATGTACAAATCTTGTTTTAAATGAAATTTAAGTTTAAGAAATTACACAATTAACCCTGCACTTTTATAAAACATAGAATTATTAAATTTTATAAATTTTTATAAAATCTAATAAATCTTTATATTCTATTTAATGTTATAAACATAAAAAAATGTAATTTAAAAAATAGAAATAATTTCATTTTCATTAAAACTCATTTTCTTTGTAATTAAATAACATAACTTTATGAACCCTAATTTTATAGAATTTTTAAATTAGTTTTAATGAGTTTGTACATATATATATATAGACATAGCAATAACTTAATATATATATGCATTTATTTCTTAGAACTTTAAACAATTATTTATATGAACCCTTATATAAATACTTGTTATTTTTTAAATGAAACAATTGTACCCAATGTATGTATGTTCATGTAATGAAATATGATAGTTCTCATTGAAATAAGAAGGTACAAATCATACAATAATGAAAATACAAGTGTCGGAATAGTTAAAATAAAGGCCGGGAATTCCTGGCGGTTACAGGTGCGATGTTCGTTGCTTGTTTTCAGCTGATTTATTTAGGTTTTTCTGTTTGATTTCTTTAATTTGGGGGTTTAGCGGGTTTATGTCAATTGTTTACTTTTGTTATGAGCATAATGTATATCAACCGAATGGGGTGGGGGTGGGGGTTAGGGGGGGGGGGGTAAGAGGGGAGTCCACAACCAAGAGGTAGTGGGTTCAAACCTCACCCAAGACAAAAAAAAATGTGTCGTTGATGAGAGTGATCTACTTGTTGCAAATAACAATATTACTGTGGTTGATCGTATGATAGGCAGCCATGAGTGTAATTAAGCATATGCAGAATTATATAATTTTGTTGCAAATATTTCTACTTTGGTTAATTTTCTTTTCCGATATACTAATCTAGTTGTAATTTTGTTGGCTTATGATTGTGGAAATTTAAGAAATGAAGAGTGAGCAGGATTCACCCACCCAGTACGTCCTAGAGAAGAGGAAAGCACCCATGGTGGAGAAGAGGAAAAGAGTTAGACCCAGAAAGTATCCACCCACCCAGTACGTCCTGGAGAAGGGGAAAGCACCCATGGTGGAGAAGAGGAAAAGAGGTAGACCCACCAAGTATCCACCCACCCAGTACGTCCTAGAGAAGGGGAAAGCAAGAGGGAGACAAAGAAAGAATTTGAAACATGATGGTTTAGGTAATTATAAAGATTTTGTTTTTATGTTAAAGTATAGGTTCTTATCTTTCTTTGTTTCGGATATACTCTGATAGTGTGCAAATGTTTTGAATGCAATATGTACATTTCGTTTAACGTATGCCCGCTCACATGTCTTTCTTTATTTATCACAGATTTTCTGTTCTATGCTAATCCTGGCTTCTTGTTGATTATCACAAATTCAGTTTCATCTTTTCAGGTAATAATGTTAAAAAGTTTTCTTATTTGAACTATGTGGCTATACATGTATATACATTAATTGCAACCTCTTCAACCCTTCAGGTCTTGCCTTTGTGTTACGAGCACCTTCATCTGAACAACAACTTTCCGGTGGGTCCAATCGTTATAACCAATGGTTGGTGTAAGTCATGGGAGCCGAAGATCCAAAAGAAAAGTCACTTCTTCTGCTTTACCAGTGGATGTGTAAGGCCCTTTTCCCGAGAAACATCACTCGTTAGATTTACACATAAACAGAGTCATCAAATGCCGAACTTAAAATTAAAACATCAAAGTAGCGGAAGCATACATCATTCAATTACATAACATAGCGACGGAAGTCTTTAACATCAAACATAAACATTGTCTTAACATGAAATTTAAGCAAATGGGATGCCAGTCTTGTAGCGGGGTAGCCTTCACGCTTTCGCACGTCCTTTCTTCTTCTTACCTAAAGTGCATACTAAAAGTCAGTTAACGCTGGTGAGTTCTAGTTTAAAGAAATTAAGTATAATCATTAATTCTTTATAAGTATATATATACATATATAAATACACATTAACACTAGAATTGCTTTCATTTATCGTTCATCGTAAGTACTTATAAATATACGTACACATCTTTGGTTTCATTGAACATTCATTGGTCATAAGCATAAGGGTGATCAACCCAACATTGACTTGCATAAGTCACATAGACAAACGCCTGTCCTACCGTCGTAGTCTGTCCTCCATGATCGTACGGATTTCTTCGACCATACGTCATGCTATACCGTCCGGATTCCTTCGACCGGCCGTCCTCACCGTTCTACCGTCGTAGACCGTATTATTCGCCCGTCTGCCCTAAGACATCCGTTTCCCACGTGAACTATTATTTATACAACTGTTCTGCCTATTATTTCAATCGTTCGGATTCCTTTGACCGGCCGTTATTGCCATTCAAACTTCCTAAAGGTACGTATGTGTCCCGGTTAAAAAATAGTCACGTGGTCGTTCGTCTACCGAAGTAGCCGTTATCATCGAAGCGTCCATAACGTTTACATTCATTCATAGCATGCAATATATATAAATATAATGCAAGATTTCATTCAATTACATTATGTCATTCATTCATTTCATTCTTTGCATACATACGTTTCATTTTTTGTTCATTATTCATTTTCATATATCCCGTAGGATCACATTGGCATTTGTATATATATCACGTATGATCATATTGGCATTAATAACATTCATTCATTTAGTGTACACACTTCAGCCCCAAAACATTTGAAAATATTTGCACGTAACATATAGGGGGCGCATAGAACTCACCTGTATACTGGTATGCAACCTGAAAGTGATGTTTCAACTATTGCTAAAGCGTATACTGATCTTCATATGAGCCAACGTACAAATCCTATTATTTCATGCAAGATTCGGCTAAAGCATAGGAGTGTCGGTCGGGAGTGTGATCAGGCACACATGAGAGCCAGCTAGGAGACACGATAGCAACACTCGAGAGTCTGTTAGGAGAGTCGCTAGCCAAACTCGAGAGTCGGCTAGGAGAGTCGCTAGCCACACTCATAAGTCGCCTGAACTTGCGTTCAGGACTTCGTGTTCGAGAAAGGAGCCGATCCTCAATGTGTTCATCAGAGGGCCGACTCTTAGAGGGCCGACTCCTAGGAGCCTATTCTCTGAGGGTCGATTCTCTCTTGTGACCGATTCTCATCGTCTTCTTCCTCGTCGAGCTTTGGTACACGCAGGTGGCCGACACTCTGAGAGTCGGCTCAAGGACATCAAGCATTTCCAGGTCGGATTTCGATCCAAAACCTTAACTTTTTACGTTCAAATCGTTTATGAAGCTAGATCTGAGCTTAGATTCACTTTTCATACGTAAAAATCCAACCATTTTGTATAAAAACCCCATAAATGCTAAAACCTCATTTTTGAAGAAAACTCATATCTGAGGTTGATTCTTACCTCAAAACTCGTGACTCTTCATGTAGAATCGATCAAGAGTGATGGAGAGACAAGGTGAGATCAGATTCCAAGGTTGAAAGGGTCTTCTTGAGCTTTCTCTCTCTAGAATTCTCTCTCTCTCTAGGGTTTCAAGGTTGAATAAGGTGGAATGAGGAAGATGGAGCTGATCTAGCCTTTATATATACCCGGGCTACATCGGCCCATTGGAGCCGGGCCCAAGCCCGCTCCCCTTTCTTTCGCTTTTCCTTTAATTAATTCCCGACCCTGCTTCCATTAATCTGTTTATTATTTTGGGATGTTACAAGTCTACCCTCCTTATGGAGGCTTCATTCTCGAAACCTGCTATAAGTTAAACAGTTGAGGGTACAGTTCCTTCATCTCATCCTCTTTCTCCAAGTAGTTTCTGACCCTTTCATGTGCTTCCATTGTACTTTAACTAAAGGAATCGACTTATTGCCTAGTCGTCTCTCAGCTCGGTCAAGAATAGCTATTGGTTTTCTACATAGTTTAAACCATTTTCTACTTCGATCTCATCATTTGTAACATCCGGCCTCTCATACCAACAATATTGTCTGCTTTGCCCCCTAAGAGCTCACGGATTTGTTTTTTGTTGCCCGGGTGAAAACTTCTAAGGGGTTACCCATCCCTAGATTACTCTCACCCAAGCACACTTAACTGTGGAGTTCTCCTCTCATCCACTACATTAAGCCCCAAAACGCGTTGTGGTATTTGTGGCGAGGCATTCCTTATGAACCCAGCATTTCTCCCGTGGAAAGAACACAACAGAACGATACGGGATTTGCCTAAGGTGTTACAAACACCCCCTTGGGACTCATCGTCCTCGATGAGGTTTTCCACACTATCGTAAACAGAACAGAACGGGAGTGGATCTGATACCAACTTGTAAGGCCCTTTTCCCGGGAAACCTCAGTCGTTGGATTTACTCATAAACAAAGTCATCAAATGCCGAATTTAAAATTAAAACATCAAAGTAGCGGAAGCATACATCATTCAATTACATAACATAGCAGCGGAAGTCTTTAACATCAAACATAAACATTATCTTAACATGAAATTTAAGCAAATGGGATGTTAGTCTTGTAGCGGGGTAGCCTTCACGCTTTCGCACGCCCTTTCTTCTTCATACCTGAAGTGCATGCTAAAGTCAGCTAATACTGGTGAGTTCTAGTTTAAAGAAATTAAGTATAATCATTAATTCTTTATAAGTATATATATACATATATAAATACACATTAACACTAGAATTGCTTTCATTTATCGTTCATCGTAAGTACTTATAAATATACGTACACATCTTTGGTTTCATTGAACATTCATTGGTCATAAGCATAAGGGTGATCAACCCAACATTGACTTGCATAAGTCACATAGACAAACGCCTGTCCTACCGTCGTAGTCTGTCCTCCATGATCGTACGGATTTCTTCGACCATACGTCATGCTATACCGTCCGGATTCCTTCGACCGGCCGTCCTCACCGTTCTACCGTCGTAGACCGTATTATTCGCCCGTCTGCCCTAAGACATCCGTTTCCCACGTGAACTATTATTTATACAACTGTTCTGCTTATTATTGCAATCGTCCTGATTCCTTCGCCTGGTCGTTGTTGCCATTCAAACGTCCTAACTTGTAACATCCATGATTTCTTAGACCGAGATATATATATATATATATATATATATATATATATATATATATATATATATATACACTTTTTGTTATTAAACATATCATTTATTCAATTTGTGAGTTTTAAAACTCATAATCACGTGTTTACATCTCCTAAATGTATATATGTATTTATTTTAAATGAATATGTAGACATATATATATTGTGTTAAACTATTTACACAAATTGTAATTTTTATAAAAATAAAATACAATTCCTTATAAATATATGTAATTAAATAAATAATATTTAAGAGTTTATAATTTTTATAAATAAAACCAAATCTCATATATATTAAAAACTAAAAGAAAGTAGTCTTGAACCCTAATCATTTGAACCCCTTGATCTCGAACCCCATCACTTCAATTCAAAACCCATTAATCAAATTCCACCTATTTTGACTTCTATATTACCAATTTTGACTCTTGTAAAGTCAACATCCTCAATTCTTCAAAATTCAAGGCTATAATCAATCAAAAATTGAAATCCAATACTTGCCTAGTATAACTAATGGATCCTTGATAAAATTTCAACCCGGTATTTGATCCGATTTAACAGATTTCATAGTTGGAACCATTACACACACGTTTGACTCCTCGGAGTCAAATGAAACTAAATTCGTTTCCAAATCATGGAAAATCAACGCGTTTATGGACCGCAAATCACGCTCAGGCATTAATCACATGTATTCAAACCCGAATATCGACTCAATCCACTGGAAATTAAACGAATTCATAGAATAAATCAATCCCGTAGCCGTTTCCCTCAATCACGAATCAATCGAACAATTTGAATAAAATTGGAGCTTGTAACCTACTCACACACTTTCGCCTACCCTATTTCAAACTCTCCAAACTTTCAATTTACCCGCATTGCACCTCTGGATCGCTGTCAAGCTCCAAGAATACCGAACTCTTGCTTCCTGTCAATCGTATCCGTTTCGTAATCATTTCAGGTAAACTTTACATCAATAGCTTCGTTTTAATCTAAGGACCAAAAGCCCCATGGTTTGGACTTTCGATTCTGCGTAATCGGGTTTGATTGGGGCTAGGGTTTACGTGTGCGTATTTGGGGACGATAGAGTCTGGGTTTTCGTTTGTTACAAGATTAAACGATCGGATCATCTACAAGGCATACGCCCAGGTCCAGCGGTTAAGACACCCGACCTACACACGTGTGGTCGCGGGTTCTAAACTCACACCCGCACCGTTTTTTTTTCCTTTTTCTCTTTGTGTTCTGTTGATGCGAATCCGATCCTTTTCAGTGTGAGCTTATCATTCACGGGACCCGAACCATTAACACAATCAAACCACTGGCCTAGTGATCTGAACACTTGTGCTCCACAGAAGCAACCCGGGTTCTAGTCCCGGGAACTCCATGTATTTTTTAAGAGCTTCTTAATGCTCAGAAAATTATATAAAATTTATTTTATTAACCTAACACTATTTAAAACAAATTGGCTCAATCATTTACAATATTTAGCATAAAACCATCATTTGAACAAATTTAACTGTTTAAAATCTCAATTTTTTTATATATAAATCATTTAAAGGTTATTTTAAGTTAATTATAAAGCAAGTATTTTAAATACCTAATTTTTATAAAGCGTGACGAGATGTTTTTGTTAAAAGACACATTATCGTGAAATAAGTTTTTTTTTATAAACCACTCTTACCCTATTTAAACCATATTTAAACAAATAGAACTTTTCTAGATAAATATATTAATATATATATATATATATATAAATTTACAGTAATAAAAATAAAGATAATAAATAAATAAAGAGGAATTTATTTATTTACATTAACCATTCGTTTAGGGTTTAAATATATTAAATTTTTACAGACAATATTTCCTAAATATATTAATATATATTTAGATTATTATACACTCTCTTTCGAAAACCCTTTACATAATGATAATTAAATAGAGCAAAATGGTTTTATTACACAATCTATTTTAAAACTAAAACTTTAAGTCAAATATAATTTCCTTTATAGATACACCAAGACACATACTTTGATTTAAACATTTTACTACTAATCTTTCATTTAAAAACAAACACATAATAATTATTTTTACACGTTTCCTCTTCATGTGAATATATAAACATCTTTTATACACAAACAAGTCTCCACATTCAACCGACCAAACTCAGACTCAATCCATGTATGTTATAGGTTCTTCCTCTAGTCATTTGGACTCGTCTTTAATACAACGATACTATTAAAACATAGGTTAACCTTGTGCTAGCTAGACGATTAGCAACAACTTGTTCGAGTGATTTCCAAACTACATATTACAGGTGAGTATTACATAGCCCCTTTTACTCTTTTACACTTTTTGGGGTGAAACATGAACTCTATACAAACAATTGCTCACAGTTACACAAACTACACAAATACAAATCCTCTTTACATTCATGTGTGCAAATTTGAGCTTTATGTTTGAGTGCTAGGTGTGTTAACTGTTTGTGTGCGATTTATGTGCAATCATTAACTATACAAGCCGACGGTTAACAATGATAGATCTATTTAGTCTGACAAACCCACCCAGATTGGGGTGATTGTTACCGACAACACAATTTGCGTGCTACTTACAAAGGTTTGATTGTACTTTGGTTACACAATAGTTGCTCCCTATAAATGCCTTATTTTATCATGTTATGTAAGGATTTGTTTATTCACATCTATATATACTATCCATGTACAAACCTGTGTATGCTCACTAACTTTTTAGTTGACCTTATTTTATTCATGTTTCAGGTGCTAATGTGTGATTTGATCAAGACTTGCTACACATAGGTTTTGCGATTTAGTTAATTTTAATTCAAGAACAAGTTGTATTTCATTTATGTACTTTGGAATTGGTTTATGTTTATGTGATTTGAAATGGATTTAAATATATTACAACTTAGTCAACCTTGAGCTCATGAACAGTCTACATGTCCCGCCCCGACGTATTCCGCCGTCGGTTGGGGTGTGACATAACTGAAAGGTATGTATGTGTCCCGGTTACAAAATAGTCACGTGGTCGTCCGTCTACCGAAGTAGCCGTTATCATCGAAGCGTCCATAACGTTTACATTCATTCATAGCATGCAAATTTATGTAAATATAATGCAAGATTTCATTCATTTACATTATGTCATTCATTCATTTCATTCTTTGCATACATACGTTTCGTTCTTTGTTCATTATTCATTTTCATATATCCCGTAGGATAACATTGGCATTCGTATATATACATATCATGTATGATCATATTGGCATTCATAACATTCATTCATTTAGTGTATACACTTCAGCCCCAAAACATTTGAAAAGATTTGCACATAACATATAGGGGGCACATAGAACTCACATGTACACTGGTATGCAACCTGAAAGTGATGTTTCAACTATTGCTAAAGCATATGCTGATCTGCACATAAGCCAAAGTACAAATCCTATTATTTCATACAAGAGTCGGCTAAAGCATAGGAGTGTCGGCCAGGAGTGTCAGCAGACACACATGAGAGCCAGCTAAGAGAGTCGCTAGCCACACTCGCGAGTCGGCTAGGAGAGTCGCTAGCCACACTCGAGAGTCGGCTAGGAGAGTCGCTAGCCACACTCTAGAGTCGGCTAGGAGAGTCGCTAGCCACACTCATAAGTGTCGCCTGAACTTGCGTTCAGGACTTCGTGTTCGAGAAAGGAGCCGATCCTCAGCGTGTTCATGAGAGGGCCGACTCCTAGGAGCCGATTCTCTAAGGCTCGATTCTCTCTTGTGACCGATTCTCATCGTCTTCTTCCTCGCCGAGCGTCAGCACACGCAGGTGGCCGAAACTCTAAGAGTCGGCTCAAGAACATAAAGGGTTTCCAGGTCGGATTTCGATCCAAAACCTTAACATTTTACGTTCAAATCGTTCATCTAGCTTCCATGAAGCTAGATCTGAGCTTAGATTCACTTTTCATATGTAAAAATCCAACCTTTTTGTATAAAAACCCATAAACCATAAAACCCAGTTTTTGAAGAAAACTCAGATCTGAGGTTGATTCTTACCTCAAAACTCATGACTCTTCGTGTAGAATCGATCAAGAGTGATGGAGAGACAAGGTGAGAGCAGATTCCAAGCTTGAAAGGGTCTTCTTGAGCTTTCTCTCTCTAGAATTCTCTCTCTCTAGGGTTTCAAGGTTGAAGAAGGTGGAATGAGGAAGATGGAGTTGATCTAGCCTTTATATACCCGGGCTATATCGGCCCATTGGAGTCGGGCCCAATCCCGCTCCCCTTTCTTTCGCTTTTCCTTTAATTAATTCCCGACCTTGCTTCCATTAATCTGTTTTATTATTTCGGGATGTTATAGGATGGCAGAAGATGGCAAAAGACCTTGGTGTAGATGTGGGCTGGGCTATGCTGTTCAACTTGGTTGATACTCATGCGTTCCACATTAAGGTTTACAATGCGGTGATAAAGATGGTGATGATGGGGATAATGATGATGCTGAGGAAGATGGTGATGGTGATGGTGATGATGATGATGATGATGATGATTATGATGTTGATGTTGATAATGATGATGATCATGATGAGGGCAAAGTTTCATTTGTTGACCACCTTGCGGTAAAACTTGTAAGTATTAGGCTTAGATAATTTATGCAATTTGTAATTGTAAGTTTCCAATACCTATTTATTACTGTTAGTTATGGTCGTTTTTGAAATTGTTATCTCTTGATTTTTATGTAGCAATTTCCAGAGGATTTTGTAGAGAAGGCTGGTTTGGATTCATTGGAAGAGATGCAGGTTAGAATTCCTCCTGTTTCCATAACAAGGACGTTGAAGGTGAAGGTGGAGCATGTAGAAGGCCGGAGTAGGTATAGTCTACAGGGGTGGGCCTGTGTTGGTGTGTTTGGGTCCGGTTTGTATTCGGAAGTAGGCACAAATTACCAATTAACATTTGTCAAGAAAAAGAATATGTTGTTTGTTACAAGCGAAGACTCAAACTATGTTTTGCGTACTAAAATTTGACACGTTATAATTTTCTTATGTTATTGTTTTGCGCACTAAATTTTTTTATTGTTAAACTGTTTTGTTTGTTATGTTATTGTTATTGTTTAATAGTTCAAAAACCAAGCATAAAAATGTAAAGGCACATGAAATTGGGATAGCATGGTGCGGATAATATTGTTGATGGACCGGATGTAAAATAAAACAGCTTCTCTTTCTTTAAAAACTTCTGAAAATTTCAAATTGGTGGATGTAAAAACATTAACCAACAGTTGTGTTTCATCCAGCTTTTAACCCTAGATTTCAGGCTATTAAAAAACTATATTAAACCCCATTCATATCATTCTAAACCTTTTCCCACACTCGACTGAAGTTTAAAATTTCTTCGATTCTTCTCTTGCTTACTCGCGATCATAGCCATTCGACCTACTCACAACCTACGTCCATATCTCACAAAATCGGAGGATCATCCATAATATCACCAAATGATCAACCGATTCCCTTTATCACAAAGCTCTTACAGTTAACCCACCTATCTATTTGACTATTCTTGAAGATTTTTGGAAAAATGAGAGGGTTATCAAAGACGAAAAACACAACATCATTTCGATTATGTCAGAAATTGGTTCAAAACCAGTTACAATAACTCCTGAGACCCTCACAACAAGCCTAGAGCTTGGTGATGCTGACGGTGTTGACCAATTTACAAAACATCTCATGCATATTGAATTCATTGAGAGAGGTTATCTTGGTCAAATAACTTCAACAACTTTGGATAAGGGTATGTGTTCTGCAAGTTTAAAATTCCTTTTTAATACTCTTATGGTATGTTTTTCAGGGAAGAGTGGTACATGGAATGAAATTCCATTAAATACTCAATACGTGGCTTATGCCATTTTAACAGGGCAAAGCTTCAAAGTTTCAAAAATAATTTTTTAAAGACATGTGTTCCAACACTACTTCACAAACAAAATTTTTGATGAACCCTAGACTTGTTATGGCATATATTCAAAAGGAATTGCCTGAAAACATTTACAAAAGGGGTAAATTGATTACCATCAAATCTCTTGAAAAACAAACTTTTACATGGATAGAATCAACAAAACAAATTTTGGTTGATAAGGATGAGCCAGCACAACAAAATGAACCTACTGCTCCTGCTTACCAAAGGGAAGAACCCATCCCTGATTTAGAACCCATAGCAGAAATCCTAAGGAAGATAAAATCCAAATCCAAAGCCACATCTAGAGCTGATGTATTACTTGACCATCATACTCAAAGTCCATCTCCCAGTACTACTACTGACTCTTTTCACTACTCACCTCCCCCACAAACTTCACCCTTACATATGCTGATTGATGCAATCACTGAGGGTACATCTCATGAGGATTTCTCAAGTGGAGCAGCTACTACAGTTGTAGAAACAACAGTTTCACATCTAGACAGTAATTACATAGCTAAGACTCCCTTGAGGGCAACAACTGTTAAGTCCATAATAGTTCACTCTACAACAGTTGGAAGTCCCCATGACCAATACAAAGGGGCATCTGCACCCATTAACATTGAACATCTTCATGTCACAGGGACAGATACAACCACTTCAAGTGGGAATCCAGCTGATCCTATTAACTTAGGTGATGGATTAAGATATAGGGAATCGACGGAGAGAATGTCCAACGTAGAGGCTTCTTGCTCAACAATTAGGGGGTGTTTGGGATTACTTTTGGAATCTCCTTATGACTTTTGGAGAAGTCATTTCCAAAAGTAAGGAGCTCCTTACTTTTGGATTTTAACTTATCATCTAACATTTTACACCTCCTTTTTGATTACCCAAACAACCTTTTAACTTATTAACTTTTTAGAAAATTTAATAAGTTAATAAGGAGGTTCCAAAAGTAATCCCAAACATGCCTTTAAAGAAACTCCTACCAAGAAGCCTTCTACTGAAACTCGTGACACAACTTTGTTAGACTCCATCAAGAAAGAGTTTGAGTCTTCAATAAACAAAGTGATTTCCCAAATCAAGCTTCCAACTCCTAAAGAATTGACTACAATCATATGGAAAGCCTTCCAGCCACTCCTAAAAGAGAATCAGAGGGCACTTGATAATTCTCTGAAATTACACATGGAGGCTATGAGAAATTATGTTGATGAAAGATACAAGGACACACATGCAGATGTAAGTGTAATAAGAATACAGTTAGAACAATTAACTGGTGTTACACCACCTCCTCCTAAATTCCCAGATGATGATGCCCAAAAACAAAAGAAACAAGACAAGAAAGCAGACTACTCTGAAGCAAAGAAAACACAAGAAGCTGTAAAAGAAAAGGAAAGATTTAGAAAAAAAATAGAGAGGCAGAATCTGCAGCAGTTGTCAGACAGAGAATTGAAGAACAAGTTGAAAAAGGTAATCAAGGTTCATCAAATACTTCAGGTACAGGAACAAAGATTCATGCAAGATCTGCAAGAAAACAAGTTGTAAAGAAAAGTGTTGAACCTGGAGTCAAAAGACCTGCTCCTGAACATGCAGCTAAAGCCTAAAACAAATCTGAACCAACGGGTCCAGCAATATACCAAAAATCTACACCACCACAAACAATTGGAGTTAAAAGGCCCACTCTTGAAATTACTGCTACAAGTGTTGTTGCAACAAAACCACTTTTTCCAGTAGTTGAGCCTTCAAAAGATACAGAAATGAATGATACTACAACACAAAATACAACTACTGTTGCACCAGCTTTAGTGCCAACAGCAGTTTCAAGTTCAACATCATTGCCATAAAATACCAAAAATACCCCTAAAAGAAGGAAGATGGTGGTACATGAAAGTGATGAAGATGAGGCTACTACAAATGCACCAAAAAAATTGCCAGTAGCAACTACACAACCTCCACCAACATCACTTCCCATCATGAGCTTAAATCAAGAAGTTCTGCAATTCTTTGACCCACCTTCTTCTGGACAATTAGTGTTTCCCTCATTGGCAAACATCATGACTTCTTATACAATACCAAAGATTTTTCAGGAATACATTAAAATAAAAGAAAAAACAAATTCAAGACGATGTTGCAGTAAAGTGTAAAGGCATGTCTGATAAAGAGACCCAACTGATAAAGAGACCTAGAAGACACTGCCTTTCGTAAATGCCAAGAACTTTCAAATACAACAGTCACAGATTCCAATCTACGTGCAACATTAAAAAAAGATCATATTGATTGGATCATGCAGAACAAGAAGTACACTGTAAAAAGATGTCAGTATGTAGACTGGACCATAGAAGCATTAGAAGGGGAAATCATGAGGATTAGTAAAATGATGGAACACCCTTCTAGTGCACAAACACCACCAAATTAGAAAGCATGTAGAGCAACTACTAGTGTTGATAAGGCACTCAAAATGAAGAGAATGAAGGATGAAATGATAGAAGCAAAGATGGATCAACATGCTACAATTAAAAGATGGAATGAAAGAAAAACTTTTGAAAACTACAAAAGTTTGGAAGATCTCAGAAAGAACTTTCCTAAAAAGGTGCCACCCAAGCCAGTCTACTATGATGAAGCTCTACCAATAAGAATCTCGTTGAATCCAACTGAGCCTCTAACTGCAGACCAAATCTCAGTTGCAGTTAGATCATAATTTGCAGGACTAAAAAACCAAAAAGAACCACCTCTTGATCAAGTTGCTGCAGATGTGAAGATCATCTTGTATGAAACTCTGATGCTGGACAAGTGGCTGGACCTAGCTAGATCATAACTGATATGCACAAGAACTGATGTTTTTATATATATGTACAATTTATCTTTGCAAATGGTCAAATATTGGTCAGTAGATGGTAAATGGTCAAGTGGTCAGTATATGGTCACATGGTCAACTGTTATGTCTTTGAATTTCAGTATATGGTCGACTGTGCAACTGCTATGTCTTTGGTTTGATTTATATTAGTTTGATTTATAGAAGACCTGGTGAGGAAAACTGCCGGTGAGGTTGTTCTCCAAACCCACAGTTGTGTATATTTGAAATTAAAATGGTCAAATGGTCAACTTTTATCAATTGATGCAATTGTAGACCAATTGCATATGGTCAGTATATGGTCAACTGTTATCAATATATGGTGAAATGGTATGCAATTGCTGCAATTGTAGACCAATTGCAAATGGTCAAATATTGGTCGGTATATGGTAAATGTCAATATATGGTCAACTGGTCAACTGTTATGTCTTTGGATTTCAGGATATGGTCAACTGTGCAACTGCTATGTCTTTGGTTTGATTTATATTAGTTTGACTTATAGAAGACCTGGTGAGGGAAACTGCTGGTGAGGTTGTTCTCTAAAACCAACATTTGTGTCTATTTGAAATTAAAATGGTCAAATGGTATCAATATATGGTCAAATGGTATGCAATTGTAGACCAATTGCAAATGGTCAAATATTGGTTAGTATATGGTAAATGGTCAATATATGGTCAACTGGTCAACTGTTATATATTTGGATTTCAGGATATGGTCAACTGTGCAACTGCTATGTCTTTGATTTGATTTATATTAGTTTGATTTATCTTTGCAAGTGGTCAATTGTTATCAGTATATGGTCAAATGGTATGCAATTGCTGCAATTATAGACCAATTACAAATGGTCAAGTATTGGTTAGCATATGGTAAATGATCAAAATGGTTAGTATATGGTCAAACAACAAAACAACGATCACATGCATCAACCAAATAAAAAAAACTGATATATTATATATAACCATATTTTTTACAAAAAATTCATAATTACAGACATAAATTCAAAACTAGATCATTATGACTTAGCATCAGATAACAAATCCTCATCCTCCTCATATGAGGATGTAGACCATGTAGTATCTCCTTCACTGTGCTCGCCTGGTATCATCCTCTGCCCAAACAGAGCATCAGAGATGAAGGTGGAGTCCGGCTCCCTCACAAGGTAGAGGGAGAGTTCAGTAGCATCCCTCCCGTGAAAGACCACAACCCTCATATCATTATCATTGTACACTTCAACAGCATACTCCAGTGATAGGTATGGGATCCTAAAAAAGGTGGTAAAATACCCAGCTGTCGTATACCCTAGAGCTTTAACCACATGGTCAAGCTCTTTGTACAAAAATAGATCAATGTTGACATAGTCAACAAATCTCTCAACGTCGCCGTTGTATTCATGCTCGCCGGCGGGAGTGGCTCTGAAGTGGCCCTTGTGGTGGATCTTCAACGTGATGGGCCTCAGATTACCCTGGTAGTGTGGTGTTGCACCACCGGTTGCTCGTACTCTCCATTGCGGTGCCATTTTAATCATTTTTATTGTTTCGAGAGAAGGGCGATGGAGGTTTTTGGTTGAATGAAAACCTAATTTGGTGAATTGGTATTTACAGGAGGGTGCGCCCCGCGTCCGGTCGATCATCTTCCTTTGACAAATTTAATTTGGCGGCAGGAAGTGGAAAGACCATAGGCCACACGCACTATTAACCGTGTCCATTTATTACTTTTAGCCGCACATAAAAACTTTAACCATGTCCATTTATTACTTTTAGCCACACGTAAAACATTTTACCGTGTCCAATTATTACTTTTAGCCACACATAAAACATTTTACCGTGACCATTTATCACTTTTAGCTACACATAAATTCAAACAAATACCAATATGGCAGTTGGTGATATTTGCCAACACTTTTCTAGTGTGGCTACTAAATGTTACAGTTTTTTCTTAAAGTGATTATAAATGTTTCGAAATGATGTGTTTTTGGTCACATGAAACAAATACTGTAGCCGCAGATCACATTTGGCCACACTTTTCTACTGTGGCTACTAAATGTCACAGTTTTTTCGTAAAGTGTGGCTAAAGGTTTCGAAAATATTTGTTTTTTGTCACATGTATTAAAAAAATAAACAAATAATGTGGCTATAGATCACATTTGGCCACACTTTTATAGTGTGGCTACTAAATGTCACAGTTTTTTCTTAAAGTGTGGCTAAATGTTTGAATTGTTATACATTGGTTACATGAATAAATAAAATGTGTGGCCCAAAGTAGGATAGAAGATTTTGAAATGTGATTAATGACCTTTAGCCACACATTTAATCGAAAGTGTGGAAGGGCGTTTTTTGAATATGTATGGCCGTAGGTCACTTTTGGCGTAGTGTTTCTCTATCTAGATTCTCTCACTCTCTCTAGAAATTGGGTGATGATAAAATGAGGGAAGGGAAGGGTGGAGGCTAGGGTTTAAGCCCACCCTTTCCATCTTTCGTGCGTTGCCACCATTAGTCCCCGATCTTTATTTCAAACTCTTTCGTTCCCGAGGATTTTGGGATGTTACAAAACGTTTCCTAAATTGTTAATAAAAATAGTTTTTTATTTCACTGTAGTTTTTCTTATTACATTTAGTATTTTAATTATTTATAAACTTCTGAAAACATATAAACAAAAAAGTGTTCTAATCAACGAGATGTGACTTATTACCCAACCTCACAATTTTATCACTTCGACATGAAATATATATATGAAAACATAAAAATTGATGTAATAACTATAAAATAATAGGGTGAGGGTTGAGTGTAGTGGTAAATAGTTTATTATTTCACTGTAGTTTTTCTTATTACATTTAGTATTATCAATACTCTTAAATAGAAGTGTTGGTTTTGTCACCGACAACTTCTACCCCTCAAATTTTAAAAACAATCAAAACTCACCCCTCAATTTTGAAAAATATCAATTTGACCCCCTCACGTTTCTAAATTTTCAAGTTTAACCCCTATAGTATATATATAATCTGATTTTTACTTAATAATTTTCTTTTGTTTGTTTAATAATTTTTTCTTTACATCTCGATATAAATTTTGTTAAAAAACAGAGTTGTATTCAAAATAGGGTGAGTTATATCGAATGACGGTAACGTGCTGGTACCGTGAAGAATAAGACCGACACCGACTGAAAAACATCGTTACCATTATGTAACTGTCTTTTATCTATGTTTCGATTTTCACAGTCGAGTCGCCGTAACCTCATACGTTTCTTTTATGTATTTAAGGGTTAGCTTACGCCGGTAAGTGTATAACTTTCAAAACACACTTTAATTATCAAAAAAATTATTTTATATTTTCTAAAAACTTTTATTAAATGATTTAAGTTATGATAATCCCACCCACCGTACATACCACATCAATGTATCACACACAACACACTTATCTTACTCACACCACATCATATCTTACATTGTTCTTTAATCTCACTTAATATACTCACACTTCATTAACTCACATCTTTCACTAATTCACACACATTAGATAACTCACACTCCAGTTAACTCACACCTATCAATGCCAGCTACACACGGGAATTTGGTCTAGCTGGGCTCTCACACTTTTTACCAACGCGAGACTCACACTAACTTGCCACCTTCGTGGACTTCACACTTTACTTTCCCACTGGCGTGGACTTCACATGTCAACACATTTCCCACACTTACAGGCCATAACATCCCAAACCCATAGCTCAACATTTTCTCACACAACAAAAAAGGCAACTAACTTGCATAGGTATGGTTATATAAGCTCGTCATGTGGATTTCCTTATATACACTTTTTTACATAAAGCAGATTCATGTAAAGTCATCTACATAACTACATACACATAACTCACTTACAATGTCAACTCTACTTAAGTCATTCCATTTCCTCAACACACCATCTACATAAACACACTGTTCACACTTACTGACATGCATATTATAATCAACACCCATCAGATTATTTATCATGCTTTAGCTTACTAAATGATCTCACCATTGGTTATATATCATTAGACAACCCCACACCCTTAACCACATGTTGATTAATGTTCGTCTAAATGAACTACCATATAATCACACACACTGATCATCACTTACTCACATATCAAGGCTAATTAACTCAAATAAAACCATGACCAAACCCCACATAGAATTCAACCCCAAATTCCCACACCAAGCACATTCCTGATTAAAATAATTATTCACATGTAAACCATTAAAACTGCTTAACACACACCACACAATACGTGAATCAGTCCAAAACAATAAACACAGAAATAGGGCATATAGAACTCACCTCAAGTGTTTACACACTTGGATAGCTTTCCACACGCTCGTTTAAGAACAAAAACCGTAAAACCGCCACTAGCCTTCGTGAACTGCTGCTTCTAGACGCCACCGGACACCACTAGCTACTGCGATTGTTGACCAAGTGAACCACCACCACCACATTGGCAGCTTTAGTTCGTCTCTCAAGAACTCGCAATGCAGACACACAAACCTAACGGGTTTCACAACATTTTCTCTCACTAGGGAACCACTACCGTTGTAGCGTCGCCCTACATCACTCACCGCCGCCGAGTACCTCCATTCAATAGCCTTTGATCATCACCAGCAGAATACCATAGCCTCTGGTCGCTCTCTTGATCCTCACGAACACACATACCTTATGCACTTCACGTCTCTCTCTCTCTCTTCTCCCCGGTAATCCAATGTCCACCACCAGTCCACCACCGCTTCCGGTGCCGCTGATCTTCACCACCAACAGCCGCCTCGCCCACCTTGGACCACCGTGAGCCTTATCACCGATCATCCCTAACACCATTGTTCGCCATTACCCTGCCTATCTTTCTCTCTACCCTTTCTACGATTTCTCTCTCTCCCTCTATCGACTTTCTTTGTAGAAGACAACGACACAAATAAGGGCAGAGGATGGGAAGGATCGACTTATAGGGAGGAGATGATAGATGGAGAGTTTGTTGGAGTCTTGGTCAATTGCATTTTAATTTCAAATTCAAAACTCTATCTCTATCTCACACTCTTGGTAATTATTCACAATTACCCTACTTAATTAATTATAGGAATAATTAACTCATCTAATATATATATATATATATATATATATATATTCTCACACACACATATGTATGTATATATACATATATATGACACGCACGTATTACATAGTACACATGTGAAACACACTCACAATTGGTTAATTTAATTTATTTAACTAAAAATTAATGATCCCTAAAACCGGGTGTTAAAAATTTCATTCTCCCTAATAGACCCGTATGCTAATGTTTATCCGATTACTACAAATTATTGGCTATTGGATTAATATAACCTGCTTATATTAGTAAATAAAACCTAATAAAATATGATTTTTTACTAGCAACTATGTAACACCCTAAATTTATAAAAGAATAAAAGAGGGGGGGGGGGTTGTATGAGGCTTGAAGTTGAGGGGCCAGTTGGGTAATTGGACAAACAACCTTACATAAGCTTAGACCAACCCTTGTAGCCGAAAAATTCCCATTTGCACACTCCTCATTTTTGAAAACTTGAGAGGGCATTGTGGAGTTCTCGGCTGGTGCTAAAAGAAAGGATCGGATCAAGTTTTAGCCACCTTTCGTCTACACTTCTGTTGAGGATCATTAGGAGAAGCAGGAGCTTGATTTCTACACGTTTTTGAGGTAAGAAACCGACCTAAACCTTCTTTCTTTGTTCTTGAGTGTTTTTGGGAGTTTTAATCCAAAAAGGTTGGGTGTTTTCGTGTAGAATCAGATAAAGGTTTTAGATTTATCACTATAGATGTCATATAAACGTTTTGAACGTATAAAGTTTCAATCTTAATATCTTAATCGAACTAGATCTGAATCCATGCAAAACTAGGGTTTTGGGAATGAACTGCAAGTTATCGGATGGTAGTTCTCGGGCCTAGTTCTTAGGGGAGCGTATGCTGAGAACTTCCAAGTTCTCGTATAGGAAACTTAGCCAAAAACTTCTAAAGTTCTCGTACCTAAGGCTGAACCGAGAACTTCCCAAGTTCTCAGGCATGCTTGCGAGTACTTCTAAGTTATCGGTGTTTGATGATTGTTTGAATGCTTTGTATGTGAAGCTAAATCCTTTAGGATGTGTCCGTACAGGTTAGAAGATCTTTAGAGACCTCTGATTGTGCTTATCTTAGGTGAGTTCTAGATGTCCCTTTTTATAAAGTCTCACTATGTTTTTGGGACTGATCGCATGCTTGCGAAATGTTTACGAAATGAATGTTTACGAAAGGACTTATGAAAGGTTTTGCCCTAAATGTTTACGAAAGGTTTGAATGAAAGATATTTTAATAAAATGTACAATGTTTTAACTAAAAGGTTTTATGAATGAACAAATGCTATAATGTAAGTCGAATCTGCCAACGGTTCCCCTGGGAACGAATGCGATGAATGAAACCGTGTCTGGGTTAGGATTCCAGATGAGACTAGGCATCCTAGACATGAATATGTGTTATACCTAGACCGGGGCCTTTGTGAGTAGCAAACGGTTGTACAACTGGATGGACGATGGGATTAGCTATCCTGTATCTGTCGCATGGATGAACACGAGCCATGTTACTCTCACGGTGGGGCGTGATTCTGTCTAGGTTAGGATTCCGGTCGAGACCGGGCATCCTAGACAGACACTGGGCCTCGATTAATCTCGAGTAATGCCTAAAGGAATAGACGGTTACGAAAAGGCGTAGATTTGACACGAGTAGTATATGATTACTGTTATTGCATGTATGTACAGTTTTATTTACGACTGACGAATGTTATGTCTTGGAAAATGTTTTGGTTATGTAATGTTTATTTAAAATTAGAACTTACCAGCATTAGCTGACTTTTAGCATGCTTTCATGTTAAGTGTAGTGGCTCTATTTCAAGGTTTAATTCACTATGTGTTTATGAGTAAATCCAACAAGTAAGGTTACCCGGGTTTAAGGCCTTACAAACTACGTACTATTTCAAATCTTCTTTCAAAAAATTAACATAATAGTAGTTCTATTAAAAACACTTATGAAAAAATCTCTAAAATAATCAAAATCATTTGTAAAACCAAAAAAAGTCAACTGAAACAATATGTAGTCCATAACATTAGATGCTTCTCAGACCTTCTCATGAGTCTCATATGGCTGAAGTATGTACTACCACAATCTCAATGTGATTCATAAAACGGACAATATTGTTGGTACGAAAGACTAGATGTTACAAATGGTATAAGAGCCACTTCCGTTCTATTTACATAGGTGGGGCAAACCGGACGATGAGTCCCGAGGGGCGGGGGGTGTTTGTAATACCTTGGGTTCATAGAATGCTTCACCTCAAATACAACACCGCGTTTTGGGCGTATTGGATGTGGATAAGATGAGAACTACAAAGTTAAACGTGCTCAAGTGGGAGTAATACAGGAACTAGAAAGTTTTCACCCGGGTAACCAAAAACAAATCCATGAGCTCCCAGTAGGCCAAGCGAACAATATTGTTGGTACAAGATGCCGGATGTTACACACACACCAAGTTCATCCTCCCAAACCAATGATAATCGGTTGCTAGTGTCCTGATTTATAGTGTAACGAGCACATGGTGTGTTTATTGGAAGTTGGAGGCATTTGGACACTTCAAATATAAATATTTTTATTGTTTGTGCGTATTAGAATATCCAAAAGTCAACGATGGAGAAAGGTCGTGTCTCCCGCTTTCGGCATCCAACGGCTACGGTTGGCTACGTAAAAGATTCCAAATGAGGTCGTCAACATGCAAGATTACATGGCACCATTGATTACAATGAGGGCAATGATGTACTAAAAATCTAGTCAATGTTTTGAAACCCGGACCGGACCGGCCGGTCGGACCGGTCGGACCGGGAACTGGTGGTCTGACCGGTCCGGTTACATGTGTTGAACCGTTTCTGCAGCGAACCGGTGGTCGGACCGGTTGAACCGGCGGTCGGACCGGAAACCGGGTGGTCGGACCGGTTGAACCGCTTGACTATTTTTTTTTTTTAATCTTTTTTAAGTCTCTTGGCTTCTTATTTCGTAGGTAATTGTTAGTTTAAAATAATTGGAATTGACTTGTTGGTGGTTTTTGAAAGGATTAAAAGCTATTTAGACTGATATATTTTTATAATATTTATGACGTCGTCCGGTTCTTAAATCCGGTCCGACCGGTCGGACCGGTCCGACCAGTGGACCGGTAAGGAGACCGGTTCGACGTCCGGTCCGGTTCTGAAAACATTGCTAAAATCTTGAACTTTAATAAAAAACTATAGTAAATTACATTATGATCTATATATTGTTATATTGTAAATTTTGGCACGTTAAAAAAATTGCTAACTTTTTTTAGAATGACTATTATATGTTCATTATTTAAAAAACAATAAGACAACAAAAAGAATATATGACCCTTTTAATCACCACTAGAATCATAACGAAAAAAACCCAATTAAAACCTCTCGCAACAACTCCAAAACCCGATTTAGGATGGAGGTTGATTACCATTGACAACCCAAACGACTACAAGTATGAACTTGGTGGTTGCTAGGGATGAAAATGAGTCAGGTTTGACACGTATGTTGGTAGAGTCTCATTCCCTATTATAAAACCGTGTCTCATATTCATCGTGTTATCTCTTACTAAATACTCATCGGGTACGCGGTATCGGGTATACCCATTTATGATCTTATGTCGTTAAAATTACTTGTAGGGATGCCCTTACCAAAAATCTGATCTTAAACTCACCTCAACAACCTACTTAAAATATTAAATACCCAACTACTTTTAAGCAATCCTATAATTTTAAGTTTATATATTCAAATAAACGGGTTCCAGTAATTGGACGAGTATCACTTAATCTCAAATCCATTCCAAACCTACAAAAATTTCTAAGTCTAATCTCATACTCGAATATGTGTCTTATTACCCATCATAAATGGTTTGAGTTTTGAATTTTCCATCACTAGTGGTTCCCCAATTAGGGAGATCAGAAGGTCTACTTCCGACCAATTGCAACAACACAACTCCGGTAATGCACCTCTTTGACTTTAGTTCTACCATATTGTGAAAATTGAAAATTACCAAAATGGTCAATTCGTCAGTTGACTTTACTAAAATGGTCACAACTTTTTAGCCGTATAAAACATGATCATGAAGACCAATAGCCGGCTAAGACGACTAGACTTAGCCGGCTCCAAATTCTGTGCCCGATTGGAATCTGTCAGACTTTAGACCAATCAGACGTTAACACGTGACATCACGGAAATTTTAGCCGGCTATAGTCGTCTATTTAGACGGCTTAGCCGGAGCTTTTTTTCCAGCTTAGCTCGATTTTAGCCGGCTATTTGACTTTCCTTAGCCGGCTATTTGAATGTACATAGCCGGCTATTTGTATTAAAATAAACACAACAATCATATAAGAAGTAATCAAATACAATATAAGTTTAATGTTTTAAAATAAACACAACAATCATATAAAAATTAGTGCTCAAATACAATATTAAACTAATGTATTACACAACAATATTGTATTTGAGCACTACTTTTTATATAACTGTTGTGTTTATTTTAAAACATTAAACTTATATTGTATTTTACTATTTATTATATGATTGTTGTATTTATTTTAAAATAAATAGCCGGCTATGAACATTCAAATAGCCGGCTATGTACATTCAAATATCCGGCTAAGGAAAGTCAAATAGCCGGCTAAAATCGAGCCAAGCTGGGGGAAAAAAAGCGCCTGCTAAGCCGTCAACCGGCTAAAATTTTCGTGATACAACGTGTCAACGTCTGATTAGTCTAAAGTCTGACAGATTCCAATCGGGCACGGAATTTGGAGCCGACGGCTAAAAAGTTGTGACCATTTTGGTAAAGTCAACTGGTTAAATGACCATTTTGGTAATTTTCCCTTGTGAAAACCTATCAATTTCCGGCAACCCCCTCAATTCGCCTATGGTAGCAGTGTTTTTTAGGTGGTAGTTTTTTTAGCATTCTTCTCATTTAAATTCAATACAAGTAGCAATATATATTAGATCAATCTCAATTTATTTTCAAAATTAATCACTTTGCCATAAAAAAATATGAAAGTGCAACGCTTTCGTTGACAGAAATTATAACAAAACACAAAGCTATCAACGTATAAATCTTGTAGTATTTCATTTATTGTATCTATTTACTATTTGGTATTCTCTTTGTATTCCTTTCATTATTGAGGTTCTCATTTGTAACCTATTTACATTTAATTGTATTAATATATATTCATTCATCAACACTTGGAGCATAGAACAAATCTTTTATCACATGGTATCAAGTCTTTAAGTGAATTCTTGTCGGATATTTTAGTGTATTTGGATTAACTTGTTTGATCAATACATATTATCATAAATGTCAAATAGGTTAGGAGGTGCAGAGTGCACACTTATTTGAGTTTATCATGATATAACGGGGTTCCGGGGGCAGCGCCCCTGGAAGCGGGGTCCAAGGGGCAGAGCCTCTGGCTGGGATCGAGCTGCCTTAAAATAGATGCCTTTGGCAGTTATCTAATTCCCTAGTTTTATTCTTCAATTGATCATACGAATGTTTTTTTCTAGTTCATACTACTTTCATCACAATTCTCCATATTGTTGTTCTCAAAACTCTTATTTGTATCCAATCAAACATTTGGGTGAACCACCAAATAGTTTTTATCTGAAAGTGATCACACGCCTTTCAGAGTATCCAATAATTCAATCCGTTTTTCTGCAATTTCAACAAGAATTCTTTCACTTTCTCCTCTCTTCTCCCACCCTTCCCTTTCCCTCACTCATTCTGCCGTAACCTTCCCATGGCTGCCTCCTCTTCATCCGATTCCTCCATCCCCCTAAATGCCCTCTTCCACATGCTAACCATCAAGCTATCATCCTCCAACTACTTGCTTTGGCAAAATCAAATGCTTCCCATTCTCACATACCAAAACCTTCTTCACCATGTTGATGGCACATCCACTGAACCCTTTCCCACCATTGTTAAATATGATAAACTCATTGCCAATCCTGCCCTTGATGCCTGGCGTGCTACTGACCAGCGCACGATCATCATTCTTCATGCCTCCCTCATCGAGGAAGCTGTTACGGTCATCGTCGGCCTGACCACGGCTCGACAGATTTGGTTGGCCCTTGAGGCAGCGTACAACAATGCGTCTATTAAGATTGTTCACAATCTCCATGACCAACTTAGGCTCTCCATCAAAGGTGACAAGTCCATTGTCGAATATGGTCGGAATTTCAAACTCCTGTGTGATCAACTAGGTGCCAATAATGATCAAGTTCACTGGTTCTTGTGTGGCCTCGGGCCAAGCTTTGAAAGCTTTTCTATATCGATCTGCTCCGTTCGCCCACCACCAACCTTTACCGATTTGCTTGCCAGGGCTGAAGGACATGAGTTTTTCCTTCGCTCCCTTCATGGAACTGCACATCCTCTCATACTCCAGCTTCCACTCATGGACGGGGTGGACGGTTTACTCGTGGCTCCAACTTTACCGGTGGTCATGGCCGTGGCAGGAGACCACCTCCTGTCAACTTTGCCGCCGAGAGGGACATTATGCTAACTCTTGTCTCTCCCTTGCTTCATTTGTCCCCAACACCACACCCATTAAAAAAAAATTGGCTCAAGCCTTTCACGCACAATGCCATGTCACCACTGCAGCCCCGGACGGGTACGTTGACTCGGGTGCTAACGACCATATGGCGTCTTCCTCTACCACTGTTATTAATCCGATTCCTCCCTTAGGTAACGGGTTTGTTACTTTTGGCAATGGTACTTCCCTCCCTGTAACCCTTACTTGACACACTTCAATTGGTAAAAAACATTCATTTAAACGATGTGTTAATCGTCCCACAAATCACCAAAAATCTCTTGTCCGTTAGTAAATTAACGCAGGACAATAAAGTTGATGTCGTATTTTCTGACCCTGTATTTTTTATTCAGGATCGACGAAGAAAAAAGATCCTAGCCCGGGGACGCTGTGAATATGGTCTCTATGTTTTACTCAACAGCCATGAAGTTCATGTTACCACTACTTCGTGTCCTAAAGCATCTTTTGAGATTTGGCACTCCCGTTTGGGACATATTTCCTTTCAATCTATTATGACATTGCAAAAACTTGGTTATCTATCATTAACGTCCGTTTTACCAAAACCGGGTGTATGTTCCCCGTGTCAATTAGCAATGTCACACCCCGGCCGGTGGCGGATTATACGACGGGGCTGACGCGGTATTTTATAAGCACATGATCATCTATTAATAAGTAATAATATTTATTCATCATAATTAAAGCATACGTTACAAGTGAAAATAGAAAACGAAGAGTTCAAAACAAAAACATAATTAAACTTAATTATTGCTAGGTCCAAAGTCCTAAGTGATCATATAGTATCCTCAAACTGGTGCACTAAAAACATGTGAGTAAATGTTAACTACAAGTAGTTGGTGAGTAACATAGGTTTTGACACAAAACAAAATTGGAAAGAGTTTAAAATTCAATATGTTAAAAGCATAAACTAATGCATAAATGTGAAAACATACAAGGTTCCAAAGCGTACAATCAAACTGTAGTAAATGGAAAACTGGTAAGCACAATCCAACTGATTGAGTTTTGAAAAAATAGTAATATGGTACACACAAAAACCCGCCAAGGTCTGTGTTAACCAGTATGGAATCAGATTTCCTTATAAATGGTTATAAAAGGTACTACCTTAGGCTTGCAACAAAAGTTAATGATTTGTACTAAACATGAACACACGTATGGTTATCAAGTAGTTTAAGACATAAAACACATAGTAATTAGTATGGGAATAATGGTATTGAATTTGGTATGTATAGTATGTAAACATGTTTCACCCCGAGTATTTGTAAATAATAGTTAAGAGAAAGGGGCTATAAAACTCACATGTAATAGTAGTTTGGAGATCACACTGACAAGATGTTGCACAAGTGATTAGCTAACCACAAGGTTAACCTATGATTAGATTGTATAAGTGTATTAATGATTTGTACAAGATGGAATGGAGAATCCTAATGCGTGAATGGGTTGATGTGCTTGCCCTCATTCTAGTAATAATCAGGGTTCAAATAACGTTTGTTTGAATCTTGATAAGTAATTGTATTTTAAATGATGAAATAAATAAATGATTTCCCTCAAAACTTAACGAATTAAAGGTCAAATTTATAAAAGGATTTGTAAGAAAAAGAAGATGAGTTAGTTAATAAAATCGTGTTTTAAAATCATGCTCAAAAATTTGTGACAAAATTAAGCACGCATAAAATAATAGTGTTCAAATACCGGTCGTTATATGTTTGGGATAACTAGTATAATCACATATATAGGTATATATATATATATATATATTTAGAAGGGATATCAATCGCAACACTGGACAACTCCATAACGGAATTTGTTTATAAGTGTAATTGTTTATATATAGATATGTACATATACGCGTGTATATATATATATATATACATGCGTATTTTTATACATAACAAAAAAGGATTGATAGTTATACATCTTTTGAAAGGACCCACAAACCGGGTGGGTTTATTTAGTAATAATTTGAAAGTGATAACTTATTTTTCATAATGGTTTATATTAACCAAGTGAATAATAGACAATGAATAAAAAGGGTGGTGCAAGACTCTAACCCGTGACCTGTTCTCTATGGGGAATGGGTTTTAAACAAGTGATCTATGGCCAATGCTTTGATAGGAAAAGGACTGTCTGGGTTTTTAATCACCGGGTTCGAGTCATCTTCTTCCCTAATTCAAGAAATTGAAACCCTATCTCCCAAATCAAACACCATTCGCGTAATAGAATCAATGGGCATCATTTTAGGATATCGAATCGAGTATGAATACCTAAATCACGGCCTGGATCTCGCCTCGCAACTGAAGGCTGCTTTCCGAGTCTGATCGCGACTAGAGGAGGGTATGGGACGGGTTTGGGTGGTCGATTTTAAGTGGAAAACGAATTGGGTATGTACGAATGGGATTGTTAACGCTTTTCCATCAATAAATGAGTGGAATTTGAGAAGGTTGAGTTTGTTACAAAGGTTTTAAAGCCTATAACCAAAGCTTTTAAATGGGTTCTTTAAAGCTTGATTTCTCAATCATCATCGATGGTTTTAGGTTCCAACGTTTGAAATTTAGCAACAAGATGATTTGGGTAGGTTTAACTTCCAAGATAACAGTTATGGATGGATCTTGATATCTATTTTGACTTTGGAAAGTCAAAGTCCATGAATGGGGATATCCAGGGTTCACATAAGGGGTTCAATGCATAAGTGAGGGTTCAAACTATTAGGGGGCTGGGGGGGGTTTCAAGGCTATTGAATGTGTTCAAAACTAAATTTCATTTGTTTTGAATTCTTTTTAATTACCTAATAAGATTGTATTTATAAATTTTATAAAAATCTAATTAATACTTGTTTAGTTATAAGTATTTTATGAAAGAAACAAATTTCCATTTTTCATTAAATTTAAAAATTGAGTCTTTGATTTATTTAATATAAACAATTATATATATTTACATATATATAACTATATATATATATATATATATATATATATATATATGTTATATAACAGAAAAATAATACGCAAATGAGAAGTTGAAACTTCGATTTGATACAAAAAAAATTAATTAATGTGACATATTATGTTGGACGAGCACATGGTTTGAATGTAATGTCATTATTGCTTAGAATCAATAAATAAATAAATATGTAAATAAAAATATGGCCAGAAAAATCATGGATGTTACAGTATCCCCAAGTTGAGGTAATTTCATCCCGAAGTTCAACTGTTGGAGGTTACTAAATCAGGAACGAGATGTGAGTTTGGATACTCAACGAGTTTTGAGTTTCGGTTTGAGAAGTAAAGTTGATGACGGGGTTCAGGTCTGATATTCAAGATCAGGTCAGGTCATTGTGTCAGACATGGGTGGTGGTAGTGGATTTAGTTTGAAGAGAGTTAAGGAAAAAAAATTTCCCTAAAATGATTTTGAGCTCTAAAGATGAGATGCATTATTTGAAATAAGAACGATGAGAGTTTGATGATCAAACCTTGCTTAGGATATAGCCTAATATGCTCAAAGGGTATTACTGGGTGAAGATTTCATAGAAATTAGTCAAGGTCAAAATAATAGAAAACCCTACGTGACACGAACAACGCTACTACTGACAATATGACAGGGACACTTATATATAGGAAGTGCCAGCAGCGTATCCACCATGCCCTTATCATATCACAGTAGTTTCGTTACAGTATAGCATTATAGGTTTTATGTCTTCACACACGACAGAAATTCACTATGTTTTCCATGCGCTGATTTGAGTAATTACGTGTTTTATAATTACGTGTGCACCCGTAATTACTCAAATCGTCGTATGGTCCGTATAGATCATTCTATTGTGTGTGGGTACAGAGGGGACACAAGATCCCTAAATTCATAACTATTGTTTTCACTTAAGAGTTTCTAACAAATAGCTATGTCCATAGATAATGTAATCAATCACAGAATAACAATGTGGCACAACCCCATAGTTATCCTAAGTAGATGGCATAATTCTCAAGTTTACCCACAAGGTTTATAGCTGTCAACTTTCATGGATAAAGTGGATAATCATGCCTTATGTGGACAATCAATTGCAACAATATAAACAATCTAGTATCATGTATATTGCAAACAACCAAGTTTCATGTATAGTGTAAATAATTCTACATCATGTATACAACCAAGTTTCATATATAACGTAAAAAGATCAAGTTTTGTGTATAAGTAAACAATTTAGTTTCATGTATATTGTGAACGTTCATATGTAAATAATTGGATCTCATAAGTAACGTAAACTATTGAATTTTGTATGTGATCGAGTTTCATGGACAAGTGTGTTGTTCGGTGTTCATGTACAACGTGGGTAGTTGAGTTTCAAAGTTTTAAGTTTTTGAATGTTAGAGGGAATGGGTAACACCCGTGTGGAAGATTCATCTTCTAGAGGTATGTGTATGTATGAATGATCAATTTATGTGTTTTTGTTTATAATAAGGGAACAAATGAATAATATGAGAAATAGTAAGTTTAAACAGATGGGTAATTAGATAAATAAGTAAAAACCTTTTATTTCTTTAATTTAGTCATCTTGAATAAAAATGTTTCAAAGGAAAAAAAATAATGGCTTAATTACTTCGTAAGTAACCAAGATTTTAAATACTAGATGGTTTGGTGATGTAATAAGATCAAATTGTGAATTAGATAGTTAGACATGCCCTAGTCTTTGCATGATATGGCTTTTAAATGTTTTGCAAGAAAATAGGTTATGAGATGATGGGGAAATCTGCTTTATTAGATAAACGGGTTTATAAGATAATCAAAGTTGTATTCTAACTATGCTCATAAACCAAGGAATTTAAAATAATTAGTTTGTTTAAAATGATAAATTAAAGCCCCAAAATGACTAAGCACATTGTTACGAACATGCCCTTTAGTTTAAAGAATGTTAAATATAACCCTTTGATCATTTATAAAGAAATTAGTCTATAATAGTCTCTGTTTATAAGGAAATATGTAAGTTTATATAAATGTAAGGTGATTTTATGAAATACAGCATCACAAGCGGAACATATTCACTAATCAACTCATACATTACCGAGGGTGTAAGACGATGAGGAGGGTTTGGTATGTAACAGATGTAGCCATACTTGCAATGATTAAGTCTGTGGGTATTTGAATTCACATAAGATAACTGTAAGATAGTATCTGAATACTGAGTGACAAAGTGTTAATCACTTATCATAGAGTAACGGGTTCAAATTTAATTTTTAAAAGAAACGAGAAATAGAAAATCCGGCTAACGTCTCAGGTAGTTTTCCACTAGGAAGTAGGTGAGCACCAAGATGAACGCCGTTGTGGTTATTCGTATAGTAAACTGGGCCTCAGCTCTAGCTATCTCCTGTACGTGCGTCAAATATCTCATGGTCTCCTTCCATCATGTCGATGTGGGATTTAGATTCGCAATCAGGTCTTCCTGGTACTCCACTTTTCCCAAAAGGTGTCTATTTGTTGGCCTAGCAGGTCATGCCTTATTCCATGCTCCATTCCTTATCTCAGAATCTCTGTGGTCCTCACATATTGGTGAGCGGTATCAGCTGGGACCCCTATTGCACTAGTAAGTTCCATGACTTGTCTTGCTTCTGAGTCTGGATGGTATAGGTTAAGTGCTAGATAAGCGTCCCTCGGCGGATGTGGTTCAGCTACTCGGAGTCTCATGCCTATGCTCCTAAGTCAATCTGTCCTACGGTTAAACATGGATCTGGCAGCTAGTTGTGCCGGTGACTGGTTGCCTGGTGATGGGGATCCACAGTATTACTCCCGTACTGACTCTGTTGCGGGGTGATACTCAGGGGAGTGTGGGGGGGGGTAAGAGGCCATGTCTAGCACGGAAAAGGTCGTACGTGATAATGCAATGCTAAGTGTTAAGTACAAAGGTGTTCATGAGTTTAAAAGTTGGCTAGTCATAACACCGCGTTCTTATAATAGTATGTTGAGAGTAACATTTGACCTATAAGTAGTGTTCCCACGAAGAGAATTTCCAGAAAAACGAGGTGGGTCACAAGGGACACACTTATGTACTCAGTCTTTCCTTAGTCAGATTCTTTCATGGACTTACACCACCCTTACAGCCATCATGTACCATTAACATTATTATTTGAACTCATGGTTATGGTAAGAATCATTAGAGATTGTATCTTGTGGCTCAATGGTGTGCTTCATCTATTCAAGCAGCTTCCTTTTCTTAAATGGTAAGGTCTAAGGGTTTAGATTTCTTACAAGTGATGATAAGGATGATATGATTTTCAAGGCATAAGGATGAAGAGGTATAGGAACCTAAATAGGATTAAGTGTAGGTACCAGATAGGGAGGTTTAGACATGTGTACCAACTTGTAATGATTACATGAATGATGTTTAGATTGTATTCATTTGGGACATAACCTAATGGATGATGTGACAAATCAAAGTGATTCAAGTTCGTACACTTTTAAGAAGACATGTTTTAGCCTATAGGTGAACACTCACTCTGGGAGTTCCCAGGAAAGCATACGGATCCTTCGATTGATTTGGATTTATATGAAATGCTTTCCTAGACAAAAAACACAAAATAAAGGCATTCACCCTTCTAGATTGCACATGTTCTTTACTAGTTTTCAGAACTCAAAACTTTGATGGGATTTTTAATAATTTTAATAGGCATTAAGCCTAAGAGTTTAAATTTTTTCCACAAATGATTAGTGATGATGTGTAAAGATGAAAGTGCATAAAGTCTTAGATATGAATAAGTGTATAGCAAGGCTTAGGATAGTATTTAGTGATATCAAATAGGTAGTATGCAGACTAATTAGATAGTGTAACAAGTAAGGTATCACATGAGTAGTAGTCTTTGTAAACATGAAGCATAGCACCTTAGGTAACACATGTTGTATCATGCAATGTAATGCCTAAGATAACATGTAGGATAATTACACAAGGGTAACCTAAGGTTATAGACTATAGACTAAGAATATGTTTCAAGTAATCCATGTAGTTTCAAATAGTTTCATAAAGTCCTTGGAATGTTGTAGTTCATGTAACTGTATCGTGTAGACAGGAGTAGATAGATGTAGGTAAGTATGCGTATAAATGGGTATAGAGTGGAATTCCTAATAAAAGACACGAGTTAAACTCATGTTTGGGGACTCCTAGGTTATAGCCTAGGTCATGTGTGTCTAATAACCTAATTCCCTATAACCATGGCTCTGATACCAATCTGTCACACCCCGGCCGGTGACGGATTATACGCCGGGGCTGACGCGGTTGTTCATAAGCACATGATCATCTATTAATAAGTAATAGTATTTATTCATCACAATTAAAGTATCCATTACAGATGAAAATTGAAAACGAAGAGTTCAAAACATAAACATAATTAAACTTCATTATTTCTAGGTTCAAAGTCCTAAGTGATCATATAGTATCCTCATACTGGTGCACTTGAAACATGTGAGTAAATGTCAACTACAAGTAGTTGGTGAGTAACATAGGTCTTGACACCAAACAAAATTGAAAAGACTTTAAAATTCAATATGTTCAAAGCATAAACTAAGGCATAAATGTGAAAACATACAAGGTTCCAAAGTGTACAATCAAACCGTAGTAAATGGAAAACTGGTAAGCACAATCCAACTGATTGAGTTTTGGAAAAATAGTAATATGGTACACACAAAAACCCGCCAAGGTCTGTGTTAACCGGTATGGAATCGGATTCCCGTATAAATGATCATAAAAGGTGCTACCTTAGGCTTGCAACACAAGTTAATGATTTGTACTAAACATGAACACACGTATGGTAACCAAGTAGTTTAAGACATAAAACATATAGTAATTAGCATGAGAACAATGGTATTGAATTTGGTATGTATAGTATGTAAACATGTTCCACCCAGAGTATTTGTAAATAATAGTAAAGAGAAAGGGGGCTATGAAACTTACATGCAATAGTAGTTTGGATATCACACGGACAAGATGTTGCATAAGTGATTAGCTAACCACAAGGTTAACCTATGATTAGATTGTATAAGTGTATTAATGATTTGTACAAGATGGAATGGAGAATCCTAATGCGTGAATGGGTTGATGTGCTTGCCCTTATTCTAGTAATAATCAGGGTTCAAATAACGTTTGTTTGAATCTTGATAAGTAATTGTATTTTAAATGATGAAATAAATAAATGATTTCCCTCAAAACTTAACGAATTAAAGGTCAAATTTATAAAAGGATTTGTAAGAAAAAGAAGATGAGTTAGTTAATAAAATCGAGTTTTAAAATCATGCTCGAGAATTTGTGACAAAATAAAGCACGCATAAAATAATAGTGTTCAAATACCGGTCGTTATATGTTTGGGATAACTAGTATAATCACACACACACACACACACATATATATATATATATATATATTAATTTAGAAGGGATATCAATCGCAACACTGGACAACTCCATAACAGAATTTGTTTATAATACTAATTGTTTATATATCCATATGTACATATATATATATATATAGGAGACGGTTCCAATAAAAAGTGGTTTTTCGTTAAAAAATACTAAGAAGTAGGTCAAACGAACTCCGATTAAGCTCATTCCAGCAGCGTTGAAACCGTCTCATCGAACCCTAACCCGGACCCAAAAACCTAAACCCCCTCTACCCGCACCCCCATAAACCTAAACCCCCCTCCAACCCTACCCCGAAAAGCCTAAAACCACCACCCCCACCTCCTAAAAACCTAAAACCCCCCACCCCCCAAAAAACCTAAACCCACCCCCACCCACCCCCAAAAACCTAAACCCCCCATCCCCACCCCTAAAAAAACCTAAATCATAAAATCTAAAACCTAAAAGCTAAACCCTAAGCCTAAACCAAAAGGCTAAAACCCTAAAATTCAAACGTAAAATATAAAACCTTAAAAGCTAAACCCTAAAATCTAAGATGGTAGAGTTCGACAAGACGGTTCCAACGCCGCTGAAATTAGCTCAATCGGAGTTCGTTTGATATCGTTTCTTAAGGTTTTTGTCATTTCTTAGATTTGTTAGAGAAAACTACTTTTTATTTGATACTCTCCTTATATATATATATATATATATATATATATATATATATATATATATATATATATATATATAGGGGTATGTTCTTTTGAGAACCAAAAATATGTTAAGAACCGTGAGAACCACATTAACTCTTCCTCTATTTATAATATAAATTGACTAGAATTCATGTACATTTCAATATGTTTAAGGTTTGGTTTTAAAAGACCTCGAATTTATAGTCGTTTTTTTAAATACATATATGCATTCACACTATATGCAGAAATGAATGCATATATGCATATTTTTATACTTTTCTTAAAAAAATTCAGGAGAGAGGAGATAAACTCAAACTAAGAGTGGGAAGAGATAAATAAAACATTGTTGTTGAATTTTACTTTTTTCACTAAAGCGATATGTATACGTTTTGTGCGGTTCTTTCGGTTCTCAACATATGGTTGGTTCTCAAAAGAAAATGCCCCTATATATATATATATATATATATATATATATATATATATATATGGGAGATAACGAACTAAAATCATACTTGTAATAATTGTCACGTCCTTTGAAACGTTTAAACATCAACATATACGCGTATTTTTATATATAACAACAAAAAAAGGATTGATAGTTATACTTCTTTAGAAAGGACCCACAAACCGGGTGGGTTTTTTAGTCATAATTTGAAAGTGATAACTTATTTTTCATAATGGTTTATATTAACCAAGTGAATAATAGAAAATGAATAAAAAGGGGGGTACAAGACTCGAACCAGTGCCTGTTCTCTCTAGGGAAAGGGTTTTAACCAAGTGATCTAGGGCCAATTCCTACTTAGGAAAAGGACTGTCTGGGTTTTTAATCACCAGGTTCTAGTCATCTTCTTCCCTAATTCAAGAAATAGAAACCCTATCTCCCAAATCAAACACCATTCGCGTAATAGAATCAAAGGGCTTCATTTTAGGACATCGAATCGAGTATGAATACCTGAATCACGGCCTGGATCTCGCCTCGCAACTGAACGCTGCTTTCCGAGTCTGATCGCGACGAGAGGAGGGTACGGGACGGGTTTGGGTGGTCGATTTTAAGTGGCAAACGAATTGGGTATGTACGAATTGGATTGTTAACGCTTTTCCATCAATAAATGAGTGGAATTTGAGAAGGTTGAGGTTTGTTACAAAGGTTTTAAAGCCTATAACCAAAGCTTTTAAATGTGTTCTTTAAAGCTTGATTTCTCAATCATCATCGATGGTTTTAGGTTCCAACGTTTGAAATTTAGCAACAAGATGATTTGGGTAGGTTTAAATTCCAAGATAACAGTTATGGATGAATCTTGATATCTATTTTGACTTTGGGAAGTCAAAGTCCATGAATGGGGATATCCAGGGTTCACATAAGGGTTTCAATGCATAAGTGAGGGTTCAAACTATTAAATGGGGGGGGGGGGGGGGAGGGTTTCAAGGCTATTGAATATGTTCAAAACTAAATTTCATTTGTTTTGAATTCTTTTTAATTACCTAATAAGATTGTATTTATAAATTTTATAAAATCTAATTAATACTTGTTTAGTTATAAGTATTTTATGAAAGAAACAAATTTCCATTTTTCATTAAATTTACAAACTGAGTCTTTGATTTATTTAATATAAACAATTATATATATTTACATATATATATATATATTTACATATATATATATATATATATATATTAGGTTCAGGTAAAAAGGATTTTAATTGTAAGAAGGGTAAGAAAGATTTAGGGCCATTAGATCAAATTATAGAAAAGATTTAATGGTTGATATTAAATTGTAGAAGAAAAAGTTGTTGGAATGGTATTTTAGTCTTGGCCACTTTTGTTGACTTTTTATCAAGTTCCCTCCCTCATTTTTAAACGTTCATAACTTTTACATACGGCATTATTTTTTCAAAAAAATTACACCATAAAAACGAGCGTTTTTTTATCTTTAAAACGAGTATAGTGTCGTTATAAACAAAAACAAATTTTTTTTTACGTTTTCTAGCTCATTGTGTAATTAGTAAGGTCAATGTGTAATACAAGTTCATTGTGTAATACAAGTTCAATGTGTAATACAAGTTCATTGTGTTATATGTATTTATCATTGTGTTTTATGCTTTCCAGCTCATTGTGTAGTTAGTCAGGTCATTGTGTATTACAAGTTGATCGTGTAATACAAGTTCACTGTGTAATACCACGTCTGGTCATTATGTAATACAAGTTCATTGTATAATTAGTCAAGTCAATGTGTAATACAAGTTCATTGTGTAATACAAGTTCATTTTGTAATTAGTCAGGTCATTGTGTAATACAAGTTCATTTTGTAATTAGTCAGGTCATTGTGTAATACAAGTTCATTGTTTAATACCACGTCTGGTCATTGTGTAATACAAGTTCATTGTGTAATTAGTCAAGTCATTGTGTAATACAAGTTCATTGTGTAATGAGTCAGGTCATTGTGTAATACAAGTTCATTGTGTCAAATATTTTTCATCATTGTGCTATATGTTTTCATCATTGTGTTTTACGTTTTCCAGCTCATTGTGTAATTCGCTCAAATATGTCAGGTCATTGTGTAATATGCTCATTGTGTAATATCAGTTCATTGTGTAATATCAGGTCTGATAATTGTGTAATATCAGACCTTGTATTACACATTGACCTGGTGTATTACACATTGACCTGGTATATTATACATTGACCTGGTATATTACACATTGACCATTATGCCTTCCCTTTAAAAACAATAAAATAACACATGTCAAGTTTAGAATCCTTCTTACCCTTCTTATTTTCAAAACACTTTTTACTATAACCTAACCCTATATATATACTACTTAATAAATGAGTAAAATTATGGGACACGTGTCACCTTCTGGTGCATTTTTAGAATGATTTTTCCGCCTCTTTCTCCTATTAAATACTATATTAAAATAAATATATTTTTAAATATTTAATAGCAATCTAATTATGGATATTTTTTATTTAATTATGGATTGTTATTATATCATTAAACAAATGAATTTAATATGAATTACCATTTATTAATTACATAAAAAAATTAATACCAAGTTAAAAAAATGTTTTAAAAATTAACTTAATATAATTTAAAACTGTCACATTAAAGTAGACATATTTTGACGAATGTATGTGTTAAGAGACTATATTATATTTTATTCAATTTGTGTAATACACGGGTTTTTAAAAACGTAATTTTTTATTACTAATTATATATCATTATATTTATTTAACCCGTATAATACACAGAATTTTAAATTATATTATACTAATAAATGAATATCTTATGTGCCACGTGCCACTCTCACAGCCACCCTCATCTTATTTTTCCCGCTCAATACCCGTTAACCCGAATTAAAAAAAGCGCGGATCCTATGACCCGGTAACACTACCTCCTCCAAAACCCTAATCTGTTTCCCTTCCCACCACCGATTCTCCCTCTCCATCCTCTCCGCTTCCTTTCTTCCTTTCTGATGGTCGACGACCTATAATCCCAACCCAAGGACTAATTCAACATGATGGCCACTATAATCATCCTAACGATGAATGCTTTGTAGCAATCAGACCTTAAATCAGTTTCATCTATAAAACCCTATTCGATGATTTTCACGTATTTACACTTCTCTTTCTCATTCTTTCACAGTGGTAGTTCTGCGATTATCAAACTTCAAACCCTAATTCGAAGAAGGTCAATTCGAGAAATCCAACTTCAAACCCTAAGTCGAAGCATCGGCCTAAATTCGAGAAATCCAAAGGTAAAGCAGCTATTCAGAACTCCAGTTTTCTCCTTTTCATTATTAATTTATGGTCATATTTGATTGAATGGAAGTGAAAATCAAAATATAACAAAATTTTGGCGCCTGTGTGTTCTTTTGATATTTGTCAATGAAGATAGACTTAACTTGGTTGAGGCACCAAATCGATGAAACAACCATTAAGCCCATCTATGCAAGGTTACTGTTTAATAAGTGATTTAGTATTCATAAATTTACTCTCTTAATGAAGTACTGCAACTGAAAAGATTCATCACATCAGAACTTTAATATATTTTATGTGTTCTGATTAGCAATGCTTAAATGTTAATTCTGTTTAGCTAGATTAACATGGTACGTGCACAAATGATGGCGATATGAGTAAACTTTAATGTCTAAAATTGAAATGATATTTTTATGCAGAATGAGGAACCTGTGGTTGAAGATGATGACGACGACAATGAAGAAGACGATGTTGAAGGTGAGACTATATGCTTCAAATGTATAAAACTGTAGCCTTTTGCTATCAGATTCTTTGTGTTTCATCATCCACGATTAAAATATGTAAGCAAGAATTTGCCATAGATCAGTTACTTTGTTTCATTATTTGTTAAGTGATTGCAATTGCTAAAGCATGTTTGCTACTCCTACCGAAATAGATGATGTTTAAAGATAAAGTTCTAGGCGTGTTGTCATGTAGAATCAGTTGTCGTACTATGATTCACATTTCTTCGTTGTGCTGAATTTAGCATTATTTTCATTTTTTAATCAAGTTTTGTTCTCTTTAGCTAAATGTAATAATCTTTGTCAACGTTAGCTTGTGGAAAAATCTGTGGGACTTGTAAATGGAATGATTAAAGATTGTTTGAGGAAGAATTTTTCATACAAAGTATTGAAATATTTGATGTATGTTGATAGTTGTTTCGTCACTCAGTTTTATTTACGGCATTGATAGCTTAGAATTAATCTCTTTGAACTAATGATTGGACTTTATTCAAATTAATAGGCAATTCTTTTCATTAAGTAATCAAATTCTGATTTTTTTAGCTGAATGTAGTAATCTTTTCTTTTGTTAGCCTATAAAGTTTTGATATTGAATTTTGGTAAGTATTCTTGTGTGCCTTTTGTTGTCATTATCTTTTAGGGTAGAACTTGTAAATTTAAATTCCAAAGCTTCATTTATTATAGCAAAGTTTCTCTAGCCCATTTGACAGGTTTTGACAAAATTATAGGCTTAATTGCTACATATGGTTTCGAAAAAAAAGCAAATCTAACCCTATGAGTGATCGGGCTGCTCGACCTTTTCTTTAGTATTTTTTGTAATGACTTATGAACTATGTGGTTTTCTTTGACGTTATCAAATCAAATCTAGCTTCTTTTACTATCTTAGCAGTTTCTTATGCAAGAACTTTTCTTTAGTATTTTTTGTGTCCATTTTTTTGACTTTATTTTCCCTGTTTTTAATATTTTTATTTGACAAGTTATTTGAAATATGTTGGTGTTTATAAATCGCCTTGCTGTATATTCTTTTTTTTATAGCATTCTCAATTTCTTTATTTCCATGTGCATTTAAGATTTTTCTTCCATTTTCTACTTTCCAAATGCCACTTTCATGGTGCATTTGTTCTTCATAGAACTTCTTGCATCAACGCTCCCTAAAACGGTTTTGAAACTATTGGTTTTCTCCATTAGCCTTTGTTTATCGTTTCCAACATGTATGCTAATATGCTCACATGTACGTCATGCATTTTCTATTGTAAAGAAGTCTTGAATGAAGTATTTTTTTTTGTTTAACAGGCAACTTTTGGCTGGCAAAAATTCCCAACTGAGTTTTTGGTTGGTGGTGGTCTTGGATTAGGTTCTAAAGGGTTGTGTTCTTTCATATAGATATTTTATTTGGAATTGACTTGTGCATATTTGGGGTTGTGTATATCGAAAACGGGTCAAACAAAAAACATATAGCAATTGAACATTTTATGGCAAAATTTGTGTATACATGACACATTTGATTATGCATTACCACTTTCCTTGATGATTTCGGATTAGAAGTCCTTCAATATTGTTCTATTCTGAACTCATTTAACTTTATTGGCAGGTAATTGAATCCATTCCACCTGAAGTAGGGCGTTTGAAGCAGCCATATCTCTTGGTGCATAGGTAGTAACGGGTCAGGTTGTAGATCGTGGGGTGGCGATTGTATTTTGTACATGCGTGTGTAATTCACGTGTAAAGTGGAGAGTAATCTAATTTTAATAGTTGTTTTTGCATATTGTACTTTGTTGATAATTAGTCTGTTTATTTTTTAATGAATCTCGCATTTTTTGGTCGTTGTTGGTAGGTTGTAACAGGTCAAGCTATAGATCGTCAGGTGGGGGGTCAATCTGCAACTTGGGTTTCATTGGTGACAGGTGGTAATGGGTCAGATTGCGGGTGGTAGGATAACAGGTTAGATTGCAAATGTTTCATTCTATTTATTAAGCTTACATTTCATAACGGGTCAAATTGCAAGTTGTACAAAGAAGTGTTTAGAGATTTGTGAACTGTAATTTCATTATATAATTATAGATTCGTAATGTAATGTAATTTTTATATTCAGTTATAAAAAAATATATATACACATTTCATATTTATATTGTTTTTTTATTATTCCAACCCGTGTAGTACACGAGTCTCTAACCTAGTATATGTTATATAATAAAAAATAATATGCAAATAAGAAGTTGAAACTTCGAATTGGTACACACAAAAAAATTAATGTGACATATTATGTTGGACGAGCACAGGGTTTGAATGTAATGTCATTACTGCTTAGAACTAATAAATAAATAAATAAAAATATGGGCAGAAAAACCATGGATGTTACAAGCAAAGTCTAAGCGATTGCCATTTAATAATAATTTGAAATGGGCATTACAACCACTTGATCTCATCCACTGTGACTTATGGGGTCCTTCACCAATCATGTCTAGTATGCAGTTTTTGTGGATGATTACTCAAGATTTTGTTGGTTTTATGTAAGACCTCAACCCGGGCATCCTACAGTTGGTTCTCATAACGGGTCGTTCCCATTTAAAACACATTTATTATTAATCAAACTACAGCGGAAATCTTTCTAAGAACATTAATTACTCTTTAATGTCATTAAGTTTACCTCACGAATGCTTACACACCAATCCGAGTAGCACCGCTCCCAAGACAAGATACGTCAACGCGACGCTTACCTGCAAAACAATCTATCGCACACACAAAGTCAGCTACGCTGAGTGTTTATTATTAATCAAACTACAGCGGAAATCTTTCTAAGAACATTAATTACTCTTTAATGTCATTAAGTTTACCTCACGAATGCTTACACACCAATCTGAGTAGCACCGCTCCCAAGCCAAGATACATCAACGCGACGCTTACCTGCAAAACAATCTATCACACACACAAAGTCAGCTACGCTGAGTGAGTTCTAATAGTTTATTTTAAATAAAACCACTTTGGCACAAAAGTTATTTAGCTTTACTCAAGACCCTCGGTCCTTATAAAATAGTTTCACAATTCACTAACAAATAGATAACCACTGTTATTACACGATATCACATAATAGTTCATTACCCAAGTCTTATCCCATAATAATAATCCCGCAGTCTCATCGACATAGGTCGAACTTACTACACTAATAACTCGTACTCGAGTACACGCATTAACTCGACACTTGGTTAACACAACAAATCCCTAGACATCAACTTACTCAGCCTTGACCAAGGCTCTTACCAATCAATCGACATATCAGTTGCAAACACCACATCACAATCCTGACCCAATGGTCATTCTAACTCTACTCACCACATTAATACTATCTCATGCACAATAAATATAACTCAACGCTTGTATGCAATTTAACGCAAATATATAAGCATATAAATATATACCTCGTCACTGCACACTCGTCAGGGCGTTCGACACACCCCGAGCTCATCACTGTCCTGTTGGACATCGTCACCTTTGGTGACCTCCCGAAGGACTTAGTCCTCCACAATCCCGTTTGCCATGTCATAATGACAACAATGCAAACACAATACCCGCTGTGTCACGAGGACAACGACACAATGCACACAACACATGTATAATCACGTAACATTAAACTCTATGTACACGACTCATTAACTGCACCTGCACTTCACACATAGCACTAGGACAAGGTATCCTACACATAATCATAAGCGTTTAGCTTATATACCGACCCACCCCGACTAACTCATAACACAATACACTGCTGATATAGCAACACACATACAAATATATATCTCATTATTTAAGCACATACTACGTACATACACCCCCCGTGGCACCTCCTAGTCGTACCCGTATGACCTGTAAATACAATCCCGACTCATCCCTATTAGGTCACCATACGACCCACGACCTTATACCCACCTTTAAGCCTAGATCACATGATCTCATAAACACCTCCGTAGACCCTCCGACTCATTACTGAATGTTTTAGTTCATAAACACCTCGGGTTAACACCCAAAACTCTTAACATGTTTAATACGTTAAATATCCCCGGTAAGTATGTACGATAGCCCCAAAAACAGTAAAACGTTTAAAAGAGGAGGATTAGAAACTCACCGATTATGCTGAGCCTCAGTCCTTGTTCTGCAACTCGTCCGTCCACGTTGGAATCCCAAACCTAACAAACGTGTGATTACATGATCAGAACATGATCTAAACACACGTTGAATAGTGTATAAAGTATAATCTTTCGTGTCGTCTCGCCAGCTCGTTCTTTCTTTCCACTAAACCCTAACCTCACGGGTTTACACAAACCGGATCGTCCTTGATCCGTTTGGAAACCGAATACCGAACTGGGTCTCATGCATGCACACACGTGATCATGCAAACCCTAAACCTCGAGAACACGCGAACATGAACCGTTCCCTTCCTATGCATGCATGCATGCAAACGATGTCATGCGTAAATCCAAGTCCAACGACTACTCGGGGTACCGGTCACCATGCCATCCTCCTCTTCTCCGTCGTACACCACCACACTCGTCGCCCTCATCTTCTAAACTATTGTTGTTGCCCGCTGCTTGCCGCCGTAGAGCACCGCCATAGCAGGTGCCGGCCGCCGAATTACCTCCCTTGGTGCACGCCGTCGCTCTCCTCCTTTCATTCTCGGTCGCTGGACAGCAACCCTAACCGATTATCACAACCCCGGTGTTGCCATCGAGACCCACTGTGCACCACCCTCGCACAGCAACCGGTTATCCCGAACTCGCCGTCCTCCTCCTTTGTCGGCCGTAACCACCATCACTTCCGGTTACCTCCTTCCCTTTTCTTTTGTCGTCGGCCGAACTCAAAACCTCAACCCTAACCGGGTTTTCAAGTAAAATCATAAGGAAATACATAAGAAAAGAGTAAACGAGCCATACATTGGTTATGCGAGGAGTCCCCAGCCGTGAACCACCTACTCCTGCGTCCCCTCCCCTGCGTTCACTCCGGCTGCCGTCGAGCACACCTAGGGTCCGAGTGACCCTAGGGTTTCGCGATTAGAGGGTATTTAAACATTCCCACGTTTCGCTCGGGTCCCTCTAGATTCCATTAACGCATTTTCGTCTCGAGCTATGAAGTAAACGGCTACCCGGGTCCTTGTGGTTTTATAAATAGCGTCACAATATGAAAAACCCTTGTCACTATTTTATTTATAATTGGCTCGGGTCACCCGTTAGCTCAAATAATCCTTACGTGGATTTTCGGGATGTTACATTTTATCCTTGAAGAACCAAGAATGAATTCTATGATGCTTTATCTGTTTTTCTACCATTTGCTCAAACGCAATTTACAAGGAAAGTCAAAGTATTTCAAAGCGATGACGGTTCTAAATTTGTGAACCATAGGGTACAAACCCTCTTTGACTCAAATGGTACCCTACATAGAATGTCTTGTCCCTACATACCCCAACAAAATGGTATAGCCGAACGAAAACATCGACAAATTGTTGAGACCGGTCTCACTATGTTATTTAACGCATGCCTCCCTCCAACCTATTGGGTTGATGCCTTCTCCATTGCCGTATCTGTTATAAATCGGGTACCTTCCACCACCCACAATGGTAAAACCCCCCTTTGAACTGCTTTACCACAACCCACCCGACTACACCTCCCTTCGCACCTTTGGGTGTCGTGTTTATCCATGCCTTCGTGACTACACCAAACACAAATTAGAACCTCGAAGCTTACCATACATCTTTGTCGGATACAATCCCAAATACAAAGGCTTCAGGTGCCTTGACCCACTTACCACCCGCATCTATGTCACTCGCCTTGCATGGTTTAATGAAACTTGCTTCACCCAAATTGCTGGCCAACATAACACCCCTCCATCCCTTCCCCTAACCACCTTCTTAGACAAAGCCTTTACCAAATACACCACCCTATTACCTCCTTCCAACTCGTCTCCTACCACTGCTAAAACCCATGATTCATGCCACCTTTGCATGGATCATCAACCTACCACTCTCCCTAGTGAAAACGTCACTAACCCCACCTCTGAAACCACCCGACAGTCTCCACCTCCCTCCCAAAGAGCACCTCCCTCCCTACATGCTACTCCCAGTACCACTAACACCCCTGGTCCACCCTCCGCAAACTTCTCCCCCTCTACAGAAACTTCCCACTCCACTACTACTATACCCCCCCCCCCCCCACCTCCACCTCCTCTCCCTACCCACCCTATGCAAACTCGCGCTAAGTCTGGCATATTTAAGCCTCGTGATCATGCTGATCTCTCGGATGCATCTCCCAATTACACCAAGCACTATTTGCATCCACAGACCTTTAAACCCTAAAACAGGCCTCTACTGACCTTAAATGGATCCGTGCAATGCAACTTGAACCCCATGCTTTACACAAAAATCAAACCTGGTCTCTGGTTCCTCGCCTTGTCGATTGCAATGTGGTCGGATCAAAATGGCTCTACCGCACCAAATATCACTCCGATGGAACTATTGATCGTCACAAAGCTCGTCTCGTAGCGCAAGGATTCACTCAAATCTCGGGGCTTGACTATTCCCATACATTCAGCCCGGTGGTTAAAGCTTCCACTATTTAGGTAGTACTTGCCTTGGTTGTCATCAATTGTTGGCACCTTCACCAATTGGATGTTAACAATGCCTTTTTACACGATTATCTAAATGAAACTGTTTATATGGAACAACCACCTGGGTTCGTTGACCCAAACTTGCCCGATCATGTGTGCAAACTGAGTAAAGCTCTATGCGGTCTAAAGCAGGCCCCCGTGCTTGGTTTGATAGCCTAAGAAAATTCCTAATTACTTCTGGCTTCACATGTAGTCGGGCCGACACTTCACTATTTATATTCAAAAGGGACACTTGAATTATGTATCTATTAGTCTATGTTGATGACTTAATCTTAACAGTAAATCAAGACCACATTCTTAAGACATTCAAACAACAGTTACATAAAGAATTTGCTATCAAAGATTTGGGGAACTTAAACTACTTCCTTGGCATTGAGGCAACCTTCAACTCCAATGGACTATACCTAACTCAATCCAAATATGCCAAAGAGATTCTGGAACGGGTCAATATGGTTGATGTCACACCCGTAACACAGGACAGTCGTCTAACCAAAGTAGTACCTCCAACAGATATGTTCCCAGGAAAGAACAACGGGTCTAGAAGAAATTTATACACAGCTCTTTCCTTAAAAAGAACATTCCGCTCGTCAGATAACTACATACCGGCCATAAGATCGCCTTCTAATCACCGTGACATTGATACCAAAAACACACAGCGGAAGCTAAACCATAAACCTCATTTATTAATAACAAAATTGTTTTACATTATAAAACAAACTTCTATTACAAACTAACCAAACCAACAAACATCAATTTCTTTCACGGAACTCAAAATATCCACAAGATAGCTCTACCAAGTATGCCTCTGACCAGCCAAATGACTATCCTCGTCTATTAGCTACCTGGAATGCCACTAACAGATCCATCTACAAAATCTTTAAAAGTAACCGAGTCAACATAAGTTAGTGAGTTTATAAACCTTTACCACAAATGGTTGTTATTTAATCATCAGCATTCCCACATCCCACCCACATGCAACCCAGCTTATGAGCTTTTTGGTATATATATAATTGGCAACCTTTCCACGACTGGTCCTCCCACACCAGTATAAACTGAATAAACTATCCCACCCTACTGGTCCTCCCACACCAGTAAAATGAGATAATCCACCCATAAGTTCCATCCCACAACGGAACGTATAAAGTACTTATTACGCATTATATATACATGGAATAGGGTGACTATTTCAAATAACAATTGTGTAACAATGCACATTAAGTTCAGAGGAACTCACTTGGGCAGTAACTCTGCTTATTGTATTGATAATATGTCAAATACTTTGGACAGCATCTCAACGTATATTTAACTACTAATATTTCTTAACTAAGATCTATAATGAACTTAACATTATATAATCAAAGCTTAATGGTTAGTAACCAAGTTGTCGGAACCTCACCTCAGTACTATCTACTACAATTTTGAAGGTGTAAGGCTAGAAATCGGACATCTAAACGCGTATCGGCTCTCTGGCATGGATCCCTAGGCTAAGTGTGTGTGTTTTGAGTGTGTTTTTGTGTGTGAATATTGTGTCTAGATCTCTGGCCATCGAATTCTATTTATAGGGCAAAAGTGCACCCATAGCGGACCGTTATCCATGGGATGTCGGTCCGCTACCGCCTCCGACCGCAATTTTTCCTTCGGGCCTACATAACGGACCGCTATGGGTTTCTACTTGGTCCGTTATTGGTCACCTGTCCATGTCGGACCGATACGGTCTGGATGTCGGTCCTCTATCAGTCCACGTGTCAGATTTCTACCCGTTGAGTCACAGGACACGTGTCACTACCTAGTTTATTCCTTCTTCCCCACATAGCGGACCATTATGGTCAGGGATAGCGGTCTGCTATCCCTCCTATTTCTAGAATTTTCATTTTTAGTCCTCCATCTTTGGAGAACATACAATTTAACCTCTAAACTTTAATTCTTGGTATTTTTAGCCCTTATATTCTATAGGAATTTTCAAGGTGTTACAAATATCCCCTCCTTTAGGAATTTCGTCCTCGAAATTTAGGATGATCATACTTAAAACTAAGGATACTATCCACGCTTTTATAATAGATATATAATTTATAGGATACGTACCTATTCTTCTCCCTCTTTCCTTCCTCCTAGGATAAATATGCGTCCTTTAGGTCCACCACCTGTCTTTGCTTGAGGTGCTTTTGGACAATTACTTCTAAAATGTCCAATTTCGTTACAGTTATGACATTAGATACTTGGGCAATTTCTTATGAAGTGTCCTACTTGTTGGCAGTTACGACATGTAATCCCTTGTACACCTCTTCCCAAATTACCTTGTTCTCTTCTTGGGATTTTGTTATCTGTGGTTTCGTAGGCTGTCTTTTCCAAGCTTCTCTTGTTGGCCTTCTCCTGTGCTTCTATTTCATCATACATTACTGCACTAAGTTATACTGTTGAATCCATGGTTTCAGGTGCAGTATTCTTCACTAAGGTACGAACTTTAGGGGGTAGGCCTTGAACATAACACTTAATCCTCCTAGATTCAGTGGTCACTAAATGTGGTACCAATTTAGCCATCTCATTAAATTTGCTGGTATATTCTTGATGGGTGAGGTTTCCAGTTTCAAATCGGTGAAACTCTGTCTCAATCTTGTCCACTGCATTCTGTGGATAGTATCTCTTTACTATTAATGCTTTCAAATCTTCCCATTTCATCCTGTTTGTGTATTCCTCTCCTTTGGTTTGTTTGACTGATTCCCACCAGTCAAGTGCATCTTCTTCAAATGAGTGTGTAGCAAATTTAACTGCTTGGTCAGGTCTGCATTCACTCATTTTGATTACGGCCTCCATAGAAGTTATCCACTGCATGGCTGCAATGGCATTCTTTTTGCCGTTGAAAGGTTTAGGGTGACATTCACTAAAATTCTTGTAAGTACACCACTGATTATTTCTACCTATGCTCTGGTTTGCTATTTCAATAGTTTCAGGGGTTCGGGTTATATCAATATTGTTTCCTACTAGGGTGGTGTGGTGAGTATTTTCTGTTTGAGGAATTGCACCACTTGCTCCTTCAGTGCTATTGGAATCCATTCTTCTTCTGAGAGCATCATCTAGGAATCCAGGTAAAGTATTTTGGAGCACTCGGGTGACCTCAGATGCCACTCCTCCTTGAAACTGGATTCTGTCATGATAACTTCCTCAGTATGCTGCTCAGGTTCAGTATTGGTATTTTCTTCTATATTTGGGTCAACATTCATTGTATTACAGGTACGAGACCTAGTATTCAGTGTCCTACCTCTACCTCTACCACCTCCTCGTCCTATACCTCTTCCAGCCATTTGTACCTACATATAGATGTATGATATCAGAATTCGTATAACTAGTAATAATCCATAAAATCAAAAATTAAAGACATTTGGCCAAGAATGCATTTAATTATCTGTTTCCTCGATATTACCCGATATATTCATACTGAAAGTCAACATATCAACCTATGGCATTCCAGCTACTTTACAGAACTCTAGTTTAAGTCTAGATACTAACCTCCTATTAGTATCTAAATCCCTTAAACTGAGGTTCTGATACCAACTTGTCACACCCGTAACACAGGACAATCGTCTAACTAGAGTAGTACCTTCAACAGAAATGTTCCCAGGAATGAACGACGGGTCTAGAAGAGATTTATACACTTCTCTTTCCTTAGACGGAACATTCCGCTTGTCAAATAACTACATACCGGCCAGAAGGTCGCCTTCTAGTCACTTTGACGTTTATATCAAAAACACACAGCGGAAGCTAAACCATAAACCTCATTTATAAATAACTAAATTGTTTTACATTATAAAACAAGCTTCTATTACAAACTAACCAAACTAACAAATGTCAGTTCCTTTCACGGAACTCAAAATATCCATAAGATAGCTCTACTAAGTATGCCTCTGACCAGCCAAATGACTATCCTCATCTATTAGCTACCTGGAATGCCACTAACAGATCCACCTACAAAATCTTTAAAAGTAACCGAGTCAACATAAGTTGGTGAGTTCATAAACCTTTACCATAAATGGTTGTTATTTAATCATCAGCATTCCTACTTCCCACCCACATGCAACACTGCTTGTAAGCTTTTTGGTATATATATAATTGGCAACCTTTCCATGACTGGTCCTCCCACACCAGTATAAACTGAATAAACTATACCACCCTACTGGTCCTCCCACACTAGTAAAATGAGATAATCCACCCATAAGTTCCATCCCACAATGGAACATATAAAGTACTTATTACGCATTATATATACATGGAATAGGGTGACTATTTCAAATAACAACTGTGTAACAATACACATTAAGTTCAAAGGCACTCACTTGGTCAGTATCTCTACTTATTGTATTGATAATATATCAAATACTTTGGACAACATCTCAACGTATATTTAACTGCTAATATTTCTTAATTAAGATCTATAATGAACCTAACATTATATAATAAAAGCTTAATGGTTAGTAACCAAGTTGTCGGACTTCTAAACGCGTACCGGCTCTCTGACACGGATCCCTAGGCTAAGTGTGTGTGTGTTTTGAGTGTATTTTGTGTGTGAATATTGTGTCTAGAGCTCTGGCCATCGAATTCTATTTATAGGGCAAAAGTGTACCCATAGCGGACCGTTATCCGTGGGATGTCGGTCCGCTACCACCTCCGACAGCAATTTTGCCTTCGGGCCTACATAACGGACCGCTATGTGTTTCTACTCGGTCCATTATTAGTCACCTGTCCATGTCGGACCGCTACGGTCTGGATGTCGGTCCGCCATCAGTCCATGTGTCAGATTTCTACCCGGTAAGTCACAGGACACGTGTCACTACCTGGTTTATTCCTTTTTTCCCACATAGTGGACCGTTATGGTCAGGGATAGTGGTCTGCTATCCCTCCTATTTCTAGAATTTTCATTTTTAGTCCTCCATCTTTGGAGAACATACAATTTAACCCCTAAACTTTAATTCTTGATATTTTTAGCCCTTATATTCTATAGGAATTTTCGAGGTGTTACAGTTGATGCTAAACCGGCCCCAACTCCGTTATCTTATAATGTCTCCTTTGTCACATCCGGTGAGCCACATTCAGACCCGACCCAATACCGCTCGATTGTTGGTGCCTTCCAGTATCTCACTATAACTTGTCCCGACATCTCTTATGCCGTCAACCAAGTTAGTCAATTTCTAAATAACCCAACTGTGTTACATTTTAAGGAAGTAAAACGCATCCTTAGATATATCAAAGGGACGTTGACATATGGGCTCAAATTTTGCAAACCCACTCACTCGTCTCTAATCGGTTATTCTGATGCGGATTGGGCCCGTTGCCTTGAAACTAGACGTTCGACATATGTCTACTCTATTTTTTTAGGGGGGAACCTTGTCTCTTGGAGTGCAAAGAAACAGCCTACTGTCTCACGCTTAAGTTGTGAATCTGAGTATCGGGCAATGGCGAATACTGCAGCTGAAATTATTTGGATCACCCATCTATTACGTGAGTCCATGCATTACCACTTGATCACCCAATTATACTTTGTGATAACCGCAGTGCTCTATTTCTCACTCAAAACTCCATTTCACACAAACGGGCCAAACACATTGACCTAGACTATTACTTTGTTCGGGAACTGGTTACCTCTCGAAAACTGTACACCAAATTTATTCCGACCAAGCTCCAGGTAACGGACATTTTCACCAAAAGTCTGCCTCGGTAACAATTTGAATACTTCTGCAATCTTCTTCACTTGGGTCCGCCACCGTCTCGCTTGAAGGGGGATATCAACGTATAACTCTTGTAGTATTTCATTTATTGTATCTATTTACTATTTGGTATTCTGTTTGTATTCCTCTGATTATTGAGATTCTCATTTATAACCTATGTACATTTAATTGTTTTAATATATATTCATGCATCCACACTTGGTGGAGCATAGAACAAATCTTTTATCACAAAAGCATTAATTGTAACTCATTCATTATTTTTTGCGACCTCATACTTACAAGAAATAATTAAATTTAAATATACATTATTGAATTACTTTAAATAGGGGCAATTTCATATATACCTCTACAAACTTGAAAATATCATATATACCATACAAAAACTAAAAATATCATATATATCCTTACAAAATGTAATAATATCATATATAACCATTTCATTAAAAACCATTTAAAAGATGACCATTTTACCCTTATTTCTCTAAACTTTAATATTTCATATTTACCCATTTTTAACATTGAAATTTCATATTTACACATTTTCAACTTTACAATTTTATATTTAACCATAAAAAATAGTTTTCTCAAAATACTATTTTGAATTTTTTTTATAATTTTACTAATTTTCTTTTATAACATTAGCGCTTTGTAACTTTCTCACAATTATTTCTTCTGAATCGATGCCTTCTGAATGGGTTTGGAGAACGAGTAATCTTTTACGTACTGGAACTAAAAAAATTAGGTTATAAAAAATTATATAATGGATAAGGGTAGAATGGTATAAAATAACAAATTATTTAAATTAGGTAGTTTTTGTTAGGTATTTATGATATTTACCCATGTTTGTAAGGGTATATATATATATATGATATTATCGCTAAATACAAATGAGGCATTAGCCTACTGGATATCCTTCCATTCCCAAACCCAATTACCTGGGGTTTAAGCCTTAGCACCAACGATTTTTTTTTAGGTTTTTTCTCTTTTTATTTTTAAACATCATTTTAATAGAAGAGAAAAAAATTGGTAAGCGATTTTTTTTATAAGCTCGTGGCGTTCAAGCTTTTTTATTTAATCTTTTCTTTTTTAAATTTGGACTAATTTAATATTTATAATTAATTTTAAACATGTTTTATTTTTCTCTTGTAACTTTTAAAATATAACGTTTTATAAAATTCTGAATATATCGAGTCGGGTCAGATATAATATATTTCTACTTTTTTTATTTTAAATTCAGTTTGATTTTCCTTTTATAACTTCTGATATATAATGTTTTATATAATTCTGAATATACTGTTGCGACGAGTTTATTTTTATTTATGTTTCAATGTAAGTTCTATTTAAAATCGAGTCGTGTCAAATATATTACCCTCATCATAAACCAATTTTTTAAGATCATCAGTATTTATACTATCACATCAAGAACAACGACACATGCCCCAATCCTAAATACACCAACCTCAAAAGCAACCTACATCACATCAACAAGAAACAGCTACAACGCCCACCAAGGTCACTAGGTACATATCTAGCATCTACCTAAAAAACACTTTCTAACAAATACGTAACAACATTTTACCAACAACATTTTTCTTCCATTCATCTGGGTACCGATTAAAGCCCCACAAACTGAAAAATATCACATTCTACCTAAAGTTAAAGGTTAATCTTAACGATAACGTAATTTTATAACTTTAAGCTTTATGTTTGTGCTTGTACAATTTTTATGTAATTAGATTTGATGCTACTATTAACAGTATTTTTTGTTTTGTACGTATATGATTTCCTACCAAATCGCGCAATACATAACAAAAAGCAACTGCATGAATATGAATAGTAACTCCCCAATAAAAATTGTCGCGTGTAACAGTAACTATATATATTTTGTAAATATACAAATTTCTTAAAAGAAAGTACCGAACTTGCAACTAATAGACATTGTAATTGGGGTTAAGCTCGTTAGAGTTTTGCATTAGGTTTCATGTTAGTCTCTATATATACTTTGTACACGTTGGTTATTTGAGACAAACATAATATACGAAATCTTTCATGGTATGAGAGCCATAAAGACTTTGTATCCCATAAAGACTTCGTATCCTTATCTCTCAAAACCCTCTATCCCCCTTCTTTTTCCGACGACGGCACCAAATCCGCTCCCTCAAAATTTCTTCTTTCTTAAATCTCCAGGTCGAACCATACAACGTCACTAGCTACCATTAAAACTATTCTTAGCTTGGCAATATCTCGCTTCTTGCTTACTCATCAGGTGGATGTGAAGAATGCTTATCTTCATGGATCGTTTCACGAAACAGTATATATGCACCAGCCTCTAGTGTTTGTGGACTTTAGACACCCATATTACATATGTCAACTTCAGAAGTCTCTACACGACCTTAAAAAAGCTTCTCGTGTAAGGTACCAACAATTTGTTGCATACATGAGTACTATTGGCTTTCAGAATAACAATTCTGACTCTTCATTATTTATATATTAACATGGCCAAGATATAACTTATCTCTTTCTTAACATCGATGATATTATTATCACCGGATCATCTAATGAGCTGATACATTGCATTACCGCTTCTTTGAATTTTGAGTTTTCCATTAGTGATTTTAGGACTCTACACTATTTTTTGGGGATTACTGCTATCACAATAAAGTCGGGGTGTTTCTCTCTCAAACAAAGTACGCACAAGACATTTTAGATCATGCTAAATGTCTAATTGTAAGCCTACATATACTCTTGTTGAAACTAATACTAAATTCGGTCTTACGGGGCTCCTCGGTAGAGGACCTCTCGTTATTTGAAGTCTTACTAGCGCCTTACAATACTTAACGTTCACTCAACCAGTCATCTTGTATGCAGTTCAACAAGTTTGGCTATATATTTATGATCCTCGAGAACCATGCTTTAATGCTTGCAAACATATTCTCCGTTACATCACTGGCACCTTAGATCATGGGCTTCAACTATATGTGCCATCCACTTCTAGTCTCGTAGACTATTCAGACGCTAATTGGGGAGGTTATCCATATACTCGTCGATCCACTTCTAGGTATTGTGTGTTTTTGGTTGAGAACTTGCTATCTTGGTCTTCCAAATGCCAAACTATTGTCTCTTGTTCACATGCTAAAGCTAAATATGACAGAGTTGCTAATGTTGTTGCTGAAACATTTTGGATACAAAAGCTTCTACTTGAGCTTTTTTGTCCTTTACTCTGTTCCTTCATTGTTAATTGTGACAACGTTAGTGTCGTCTATTTGTCTACTAACCCGGTTAAACATCAACACATCAAATATATTGAGATGGACATTCACTTTGTTTAGGAAAAAAGCAGCGAAGGGTCAAATTTGGGTTCTTCATGTTCCATCATCCCAGTATGCTGACATCTTCACCAAGGGTTTGTCTTCCTCTCTGTTTACTGTAAGGCCCCAAACCCGGGAGGTCTCACTTGTTGGATTTACTCATTCACACACAGTTCTTAAACTTGAATATCAAATAACGCATCGGAAAATTTCGTTCAAACATAACGTCAACATAGCCAAACATGCGAGAGCGTAAACATTGTCTAAAACATTCATTACATAACGTAACGGGATGCCAGTCATCATATCAGCCGAGTAACTCTTCATCACTTGCCAAGCATCACCGTTCAACTTCCATACCTGCCTTAACCTGAATGTACATACTAAAAGTCAGCTACGCTGGTGAGTTCTAGCTTTACATAAAACCTTAACATAAACATTTTGCCAAAAACATAACATACATTTATTTAACAAAAGCGTACGTAAAACATGCAATAACTTAACATCATCATAACATCGTAACATAGCATCATAACATAAGTCAACATGAACCGAATCTGCGCCTTCTAGTAACCGTAAACTCCATACATCATATTCTGATGGAAGAACCTAAGGCTCGTTACCTCTAGGCCATCCGTCAACCAAGTCTCCTAAGGCTAGTTACCTTAAGACGGACCAAACATCGTCTCCTGAGGCTAGTTACCTCAAGGCAGACCAAACATCATTTTAGGCACTATTCCCTCGCGAGGAATAATGCCTCCCGTTAAGGGATCACGATAATCCCATAGGGGACCGTCGTCACCCTTTACTCAACCATTTGTACAACCATTAGCCAGCCACATAGGCCCCCCGTAAGGGTAAGGCCAATACATACATACCCTAGCTCCGATAGGAACTCGTGGCAGATTCGTTCATTGTCATGACTTTCATCAAATCCTTTACCTCATTTTAGTTAAAGCATTCGTACGTTTTATTAAATAACATTTTATCCGTAAATCTTTTGTAAACTTTATTTGGCAAAACACTTCATTAACTCGTTATTGTTTCGTAAACAATTCATTGACATATTTCAACTTCCCCTTTCAATAGCATCGTTTCGTAATCATTTCATTAACACCTTTTAACTACCCCTTTCAGAAGCATCGTTCATAAACCTCGTTTTGTAAACATCATTTCATAAACCTCGTTTTGCAAACATCATTTCATAAACCTCGTTTTGCAAACATCATTTCATAAACCTCATTTTGTAAACATCATTTCATAAACCTCGTTTGGTAAACATCATTTCATAAACCTCGTTTTATAAACATCATTTCATAAACCTCGTTCTGTATGTATGCACACCAGCCCAAAACATTATTAAAACATTTAAAAGAGGGCTCTAGAACTCATCTGAGATAAACAGGGTCAAAGGTCTGTAAAGGATCTTCTAACATGTACGTACACAACCTTGCCTTAGCTTTACACACAACTATTACATTTTACTTCTACATGTCAAGAACTTAGGGGTACACGGTTTCTTCCCCACGAAATTAGGGGTTCGTGGTTCAAGGGGAAATTCTCAGCCGTGAACTTCACTTAACCGTGAACTTCACTCAAACCGTGAACTTCACCCAAACCGTGAACTTCACCCAAACCGTGAACTTCACCCAAACTGTGAACTTCACCCAAACCGCAAACTTCACTTAACCGTGAACTTCCCAAACCGCTGACTTCCCAACCATGACCTTCCCAAACCGTGAACTTCCCAAACCGTGAACTTCACAAACCGTAAACTTCCCAACCGTGAACTTCTTCCCAACCACAAACTTCCCAACCGTGAACTTTGTCCAAACCGTGAACCTCGTCCCAACCGCAAACTTCACCCAAACCGTGAACTTCATCCAAAACCTTGGACTCAGATCTGGATCGACGGATTCATCAAGTTTGGAACTTTTTGCATTCAAAAGGTGTATTTTCCCCTCGTGATTCCAGATCTCTAATCCTTTTCTCATTTGGTTTTATAAAAACTCATCATTTTTACGAAAATACCGAAAACCCAAAAAGAACAAAAACTCATATTTGGTTCGGGTCGTTACCTGTTTTTGAGATTCTGAATCGGAGATCTTACTCACAAGCTCAGTAGTAACATGCTCCTTCAATCTCGGGTCGATCATTCACTTTCACTCTCTACGGTTTTTCTCTCTAGATTCTTGTAAATGAGAGAAATGGAGGTGACTTGGGCTATTTATAGGGAAGGGACTCCTCCCCTCATGTTCGCCGGCCCCTCTGGCCCGGTCCGTCACGCCTCGTTCATTTATTCCGTTCGTCTCGCGTTTAACCCTTAATTTCATCGTCGTTTTATTTTTGGGATGTTACAAGTCTACCCCCTTATAATAGGTTTCGTCCCCGAAACCTATCATAAGTCAAATAGTTGAGGGTACGACTCCCTCATTTCCGTCTCCGTTTCCCAGGTAGATTCCGATCCCTTCCGGTGCTTCCATTGGACTTTAACCAATTGAATAACCTTATTACGTAAACGTTTCTCCTTCCTGTCTAAGATGGCCACGGGTTCCTCAATGTTGTTAAGGCTGTTGTTGACCTCGATGTCAGTAAGTGGTACGTGAGCCGATTCATCCGCCAAACACTTTCGCAAGTGTGATACATGGAAGGTAGGATGAATCCCACTTAACTCATCAGGAACTCCAACCGATAAGCGACTTCACCAACCCGTGCCATTATCCTGAATGGTCCGACAAACCTCGGACTTAATTTTCATCTATTTCTAAATAGTATGATTCCCTTCCAGGGCGACACTTTCAACATTACTCTGTCCCCAACATCAAACTCAATAGGCCTTCGTCGTTTATCTGCATAGGATTTCTGACGATCTTATGTGGCCTTCATTGGTGCCTTGATTTGATCAAACCTTACCGACGTTTCTCGTACGACTTCAAAGATTCCTAATTCCTTCTGTCCAATCTCACCCCAACAAACCGGGGTCCTGCATCTTCTCACATACAACATTTCATAAGGCGGCATGACTATTGTCTGTGATGACTATTGTTGTAGGAGAATTCGGCTAACGGCAGATGACTGTCCCAACTGCCACCGAAGTCAATAATACAAGCGCGGAGCATATCCTCCAATGTTTGAATGGTCCTTTCGGAATGACTATCCGTTTGCGAGTGGTATGCCATGCTGATATTAAGTCTCGTACCCATCGCCTCGTGAAATCTCTTCCAGAACCTCGATGTGAATCGTGTGTCCCGGTCAGATACAATTGTCAAAGGCATCCCATGCCACGCCAATACTTCATTAATAAATACTTTCGCTAACCTTTCTAACGAGAACGTCTCGCAAATAGGTAGAAAATGAGCACTCTTCGTTAAACGGTCCATAATTACCCAGATGGTGTCCTGACATTTAGCTGTGCGAGGTAGCTTGGTTATGAAGTCCATTGTAATGTGTTCCCATTTCCATTCCGGTATATCAAGAGGTTGAATATTTCCATACGGTTTCTAGTGTTCAGCCTTTACTTGCGAGCAAGTCAGACACTTGCTTACGTATTTTGTCACCTCATATTTCATCCCAGGCCACCAGTATTCCTTCCTCGGATCTTGGTACATTTTGTTGGTACCGGGATGGATAGAGTAACGAGACTTATGAGCCTCAACCAAGATTTTAGTTCTAAGCCCGCCACCCATAGGTATCGACATCCGGCCAAAACTTGTCCTAACACCAAGGGTGTTATATTCCAACTTATCTTGTTGGCCAACCATTCTTTCCTTCTTTATGTTTTTCTTCCTTAAGTGCTTCATCTTGAGCTCTTTCAATTTCCCTCATCACATCTGATGTTACCACCAACTGGCAAGCTTTCACTCTAATAGGAGCAGGCACATCCTTTCGGCTTAGAGCGTCAGCCACCACATTTGCCTTTCCAGGATGGTATATGATTTCACAGCCATAGTCTTTCAATAGTTCCAACCATCATCTCTGCCTCATATTAAGTTCCCTTTTTTCGAAGAAGTACTTCAAACTTTTGTGGTCGGAGTAAATAGTAAACTTCACCCTGTAAAGGTAGTGCCTCCAGATTTTTAATGCGAATACGACAGCAGCAAGTTCCAAATCGTGAGTCGGATAGTTGACTTCGTGAACTGTCTCTTCAAGCTCAGAGTCGTCCAAAGGAGACTCCATGGCCAAAATTTCATCTCCTCATTAAGGTTGTCTACCTTGTCATTTAGACGGTTACTATCGATCATCTCTCGATTGTTTAGACCATTGTGTATACCTCATACGCTATCCATGGTGCATTCGTCCTCGAAGGACCATACCATGTTATTCTTGAATGAATCATACCATCCTGTTACCGAAGGTACCGTACCGTCTCATTCCCGAAGGAATCGTATCGCTTCATTCCCGAAGGAACCATATCACTTCGTTCCCGAAGGAACCATATGAAGTATTACACATCACACTCAACTTGTCGGGGAAAGTATTCATTCAGACGGAACACTAGGTACACGACCTTAACATTCATATTTTTATACACAATATCCTTCTGGTCTCTCTTTTAAGCATACTTGTCAGGGTTTTACATCTCACATCGTTGATTCATTGAACATCATCCTTCCTTCATATCACTGAATGGTCTTAGGGATTGGCATCCCATCTGGCCGACAATATATATTCTCTAGCCTCTCGTTTCCGTTAGCCTTTTCTGTATGCAATTCTTCTAAAGTCACCTATGTTAATTTCATTACGGATAATTGACACGTGCGGTGACACTTGTACTTTCATTTCCTTTCAAGTTTCAGTAGGTCCCTTAACGGCTTTCCAATTATAACAACCCTCACGGTTATTGATTAGACTTAGCCATAGTAGAGCGTTCTCTGAGTCGTTTTGAATTTCTTCTTAGTGTCCCTGTGTAAGGCCCCAAACCCGAGAGGCCTCACTCGTTGGATTTACTCATTCACAAACAGTTCTTAAACATCAATATCAAATAACGCAGCGGAAAATTTCATTCAAACATAACGTCATCATTGTTCATACATGCGGAAGCGTACATTGTCAATTACATAAACTTAACATAAACAACTCATAACGGGATGCCAGTCTTCATTGTCACACCCCCAAAATCCACTAACGGAGTTTTACCGTTTAGGAGCGTGACATACAAGGATCTCAGTCATTAGTTACGTTGAACGACTCTATATGATTTTAATAAAAACCACTAGTATTGCTCATAGTCACGATGCAACACTAGTAATGAAAATACTGATTTAATGTAAGACTTGCGGAAGCGAAAAGTTAAATGAAAAACATGCGCCAAAACAGTTGGGCCAAAATAAACAATTCAAAGATAATTAAAAATAAATAATTCTTGAGTTTGCAAATGATAGACTTCGTATGCATGCATGCCTTAGCTCGTGCTTGTACCTTAATTACTTGAGAAAACATGCTAAAACGTGTCAACACTAGGTTGGTGAGTTCACAGGTTTCAATGTTTGTAAAGTTTACTAGATAATACCATTTACAATTATATCATAGTTAGCTAACCTAGTACATGTTACTAAAGCGTTTCGATACCGAAGCTGACTGTTTATGTTTGTACTGCCTCCCACCATGACTATCATAATCAATGGTGAATGTTTAGGTCAATGTTACACCCGTTCGACTACCTGTCGTGTTAGCGCGACTAACGCGGGTGGGGCTTGTCAATGCCCAGTAGTACTACTCAAGATTACCTCGCTAACCCATATACTAACGGTTCGATAAGTAAGGACTTTCATGATATGTTTGCGTTTAGTACACAAGTGATATAAAAGAAATGTAAGATCTAAATGCTCGTACCCATGTTTTCTCCCCCAAGTTTAAAACGTAAGAAAAGGGGTCGTGAAACTCACCTTAGAGTATGTGCGAAAGAAAGCGAACCTAAAATGCTTGACGACTAACTACCACGTAGAGACGTTAGAAACGTCGAGACTAGCACGTATCAACTTCCGGATTCACGATCGGGGATCAAACGAAGGTTCTATGCTTGCTTGAAGGTTTCGGTCGAGAGAGGGGACCATGGGGGTGTTTTGGTCGAAATTTTTGAGAGAGGGAGAGAATGAGATGGTTTAAATTTCAAAAAATCCTTATCCTAAATGTATGGGTTTTAGTTAAGGATAATCATGCACTAAAAAAACATTTAAATAAATCCATTAGATAGAATTTGTTTTAAATAATTATTTTTATAAAAGTTCTGTGTTCTATAAAAATAATCAGTAAAATATATATCTGATAATTCTACGCGGTATCACGAAAGTTCACATAATTCATAGATAATTCACTAAACATATAAATTCACATAATTTATATTAAAAATAATTGTATTTATTTTATTTTATTAGTTCACCAACGTTCCGGGTTAGATTCGAGTGCGATCCGATGTGTGCGAACTAACTGACACATTTAATTAATCCTAATTAAATGCAATGTATGTGTGACTAACTGGGATAACTGAGTTTGAAACGAATAATGTTTGAACTAACGAGGTTTGAGTTAACGGAGTTAACCTGAAAATGCCGGATGTCACATCATCCCCTTGTTGAAAGAATTTTCGTCCCGAAAATTAAACGAAGTCCGTAACAAAAAGTTTAGGTTTATCACATCATCCCCTTGTTGAAATAAATTTCGTCTCGAAATTTAGTTACTACCTTCCGTGTTTGCCGTTGAATGTTTGAACAGGTGAGGATATTTTTTCATCATCTGATCCTCGCGTTCCCACGTGAACTCCGGTTCACGCTTCGAGTTCCAGCGAACTCTGACAATAGGTATCTTACTGCGCTTGAGTGTTTTGACCTCTCGGTCCATGATCTCAATGGGTTCCTCAATGAAACGTAGCTGTTCATCAATTTCCAACTCCTCGAGTGGAACTACAAGTGTCTCATATGATAGGCACTTCTTTAGGTTTGAGACATGAAATATGTTGTGTACTCCATTGAGTGTATCAGGTAGGTTCAGTTGGTATGCTACTGGACCGATCCTTTTCTCTATCTCGAACGGTCCAACGTAACGCGGGTTTAGCTTTCCTCGTTTCCCGAAACGAATCACACCTTTCCAAGGTGGAACCTTTAATAACACTTTGTCACCCACTTGAAATTCTAGCGGTTTTCTGCGCTTGTCTGTATAACTCTTTTGACGGTCACGAGCTGCCGCCATACGGTTTCGGATTTGCATAATTTTCTCTGAGGTTTCGTGCACAAGTTCAGGACCCGTAAGTTGGCTATCTCCAACTTCAGCCCAGCAAAGTGGTGATCGACACTTTCTCCCGTACAAAGCCTCGAATGGTGCTGCTTTGATGCTCGTATGATAACTATTATTGTAAGAGAATTCCACTAAAGGCAAGTGAGTCTCCCAACTGTTACTAAAATCAATCACACAAGCTCGTAACATGTCTTCTAGGGTTTGAATGGTACGCTCACTCTGGCCATCTGTTTGAGGATGGTACGCTGTGCTCATATCCAGGCGCGTGCCTAGAGCTTTCTGTAACGATTGCCAGAAACGTGAGGTGAATCGGGCGTCTCTGTCATAAATGATGGAGATTGGCACTCCATGTCGAGATACTACTTCTTTAAGATAGAGACGAGTTAACTTTTCCATTTTATCGGTCTCTTTGATAGCAAGAAAATGAGCTGATTTGGTTAGGCGATCCACTATCACCCAGATTGTGTCACATCCAGTAGGGGTTCGGGGTAATTTGGTTATGAAATCCATGGAAATCTGCTCCCATTTCCACATTGGTATTTCCGGTTTTTGAAGTAATCCGGATGGCTTTTGGTACTCCACCTTGACCTTGGAATAAGTCAGACACTTGCTCACGTAGGTGGCTATGTCGGCTTTCATGCTCGGCCACCAATACAAAACCTTGAGATCGTGATACATCTTGTCGGATCCCGGATGGATAGAGTATCGGGATTTGTGAGCTTCATCCATGACTAGATCTCTTAGGTTTCCATATACTGGTATCCATATTCGTTCCGCGAAGTAACGAATACCATCTGATTTAACCTCCAGTTGTTTCTCCATACCACGAGTGGATTCCAATGGTAAGTTCTCCTCTTTTAAGGCTTCCAGTTGGGCATTGCGGATTTGTTCGGGTAATCCTGTATGAATAGTGAGTTGTAATGCTCAAACCCGTCGGGGTTTGGTTTCTTTTCTACTTAAGGCATCGGTTACCACATTAGCTTTGCCCGGATGGTACTTGATTGCACAATCATAATCGTTTAATAACTCGATCCAACGACGTTGACGCATGTTCAACTCTTTCTGCTCAAAAATATGCTGAAGACTCTTGTGATCGGTGTAGATGGTGCACTTGGTACCGTACAAGTAATGTCTCCATATCTTGAGTGCAAACACCACGGCTCCTAACTCCAAATCGTGAGTCGTGTAATTCTTCTCGTGGATTTTTAACTGTCGAGAAGCGTATGCGATAACCTTGTCGCGTTGCATCAACACACAACCGAGACCTTGGATGGAGGCATCGCAATACACCACGAAGTCATCTTTTCCCTCTGGCAGAGACAGGATGGGTGCGCTACATAGTTTCTGCTTCAGTAGCTGGAATGCTGATTCTTGAGTCTCGCTCCAATTATAGGGTTTATCTTTTTGGGTTAATGCGGTGAGGGGTTGGGCAATCTTTGAAAATCCTTCGATAAAACGACGGTAGTATCCGGCCAATCTTAGGAATTGCCGAACTTCGGTTGGAGTTGTTGGTGCTGCCCAATTCTTAATAGCTTCCACTTTGGCTGGATCGACATGTATTCCCTTCTCATTGATCACATGTCCTAAAAATTGAACCTCGCGAATCCAAAAATCGCATTTGGAAAACTTCGCGTACAACTGTTCCTGTTTCAGTAGCTCAAGGATTAGACGCAGATGCTCCTCATGTTCTTCCTGACTCTTAGAGTATATGAGGATATCGTCAATAAAAACAATGACGAATTGATCCAGATAAGGTTTACACACACGGTTCATGAGGTCCATGAACACCGTGGGTGCGTTGGTTAATCCAAATGGCATGACCAAAAATTCGAAATGGCCGTACCGGGTTCTGAATGCAGTCTTGGATATATCCTCATCTCGAACTCTCAGGTGATGATATCCAGACCTTAAATCGATTTTCGAGTAGAAACTTGACCCTTGAAGTTGGTCGAATAAATCGTCAATGCGGGGTAGTGGGTAGCGGTTCTTGACTGTTACCTTGTTTAACTCTCGGTAATCAATGCACATGCGGAAAGTTCCATCTTTCTTTTTAACAAATAGGACTGGAGCTCCCCATGGCGATGAGCTCGGTCGGATGAAACCTTTATCCAACAACTCTTGCAGTTGAGTGGATAGCTCTTGCAACTCGCTTGGTGCCAGTCTATAGGGTGCTCGAGCAATAGGCGCTGCTCCGGGTGTTAGGTCAATCTGAAATTCGACCCGACGATGAGGTGGAAGACCAGGTAGGTCTTCAGGAAATACTTCTGGGAATTCGCGAACGATTGGGATATCTTCTAACTTTTTCTCCTCGGTGGATTTGTCAGCAACAAGGGCCAGTATCGCGGTATGACCCTTACGCAGACACTTCTGAGCCTTCATGAAAGATATGATACCCATGGCTGCACCACTTCTTTCGCCCTGAACGGATAGGATCTCCCCACTAGGAAGGGGTATACGAACGATCTTCTCACTACAGATGATCTCAGCTTGGTTTTTAGACAACCAATCCATGCCCACAATTATGTCAAAACTGCCAAGTGTAACTGGCATGAGATCGATGTCGAGTTTGTGACCAGAAAGTTCTAGCTTACATCCCTTGAGAATGTGGGTTGCCTCGATTACTTTACCGTCTACTATCTCTATGGTATAAAGGTGTTCTAATAAAGTTGGGTTTATTCCTAACCGACTACTAAGTTCTCTAGATATAAAACTTCTATCGGCGCCAGTATCAAAAAGTACAGAAGCATAATGATCGTTTAAGAGAAACATACCGTTAACCACGTTCCGATTATTCCGAGCTTCTCCCGATCCAATCACAAATGCTCGGCCCTTTGCACCATTTCCGTTGTTATTACCATTTCCACCCTGGTGGTTATTACCATTTCCATTACCGCCCTGATGATTGTTGCCATTTCCATTCCCGTTTCCGTTTCTCCTCAACTACGGACAATCTTTCTTGAAATGCCCTTCCTTACCGCACTCAAAACAACCTTTTGGTGCGTTCCCAGGTGGTGCTTGTTTGTTCTGCAGATCTACTCTACAGTCTTTGGCCAAATGACCCATCTTTCCACACCGTTGGCAACGGTACCGGTCACATGCTCCATGATGGTGAAAGTTACATTTATTTCACTTCGGGTACTTGCCAACATAAGAACCCTGATTCTGCTGAGAAGAGTTAGACTGACTGTTGTTCTTTGACGGTTCAAACTTACAGTGTTGCTGTTGCTGTTGCTGAGAAGGTGGGTTTGACTGGAAGGTTTTGGGGAATGAACTGTCAAACTTCCTCTTGTTGTCAGCTGTCTTTGATAGTGTACCTCTAGGTGGTAGAGTGCCCTGAGCCACTGCCTGATCGGTTAGCCTGTGAGCCAACTTGATTGCTTGCTGGATTGTAGTGGGATTAGAAGACGTCACCATGCTCTGAATTTGTGGGACCAAACCATCAATGAACTTCTCAATCCTCTTATAGGGCAGTTCATGCGAACGAGTAGTGTAGGCTTCGATCTCATATCCCTCAATCTTGAGATTCCAGAATTCTCTCTCAAGTTTCTGTACTTCATCGCGGGGACAATACTCCTCCCGCAGCATAGTCTTGAATTCTTCCCATGGCAAAGCATTTGCCATCTCAAGAGTTAGCATTTGCACCTGTAAGTTCCACCAAGTAAGGGCCGGACCCTCAAGTGTGCCAGATGCATACTTCACCTGATTATTCGGTGGACAATTGCACATGGCAAAAGCGGATTCAGATTTCAAATGCCACTGCTAGCTGATGTAACATCAGATGCTGCATCCTCGTCCTCGGCCGGATCTCCTGCGGGTGCATCATCTGGTGCAACTCCTGCTGCTTCAGCAGCTGCAAGTCGAGCCTCTACTTGCTCAATCCTGGTGTGGAGTATATCTAGGTTCCACTCTGCAGTGTTCAGCCAGTCCTCCATATCCACACATCCATTTGCTAAATTCTCATGAGCTATATCAGTTGCTGCTAAATCTGCAGTCAGTTTGGTGATCCTCTGATTCATCAACATCTCTCGCTGGAGTATGCTAGTAATCTCTCCCGCTGCGTCCCTCATGTTCCGGATCTCCCGGTCCATCCTAGCCACAAAGGCAGCTATCACCTGCTCATGGGGGTACTGCAACGGTGGCAAAGCTCGTACAGAAGATGATGAAGAAGAAGAAGAAGCAATGTCAGTAGTGAGCGGAGGTGGGACTTCCTCCTCGCGGGTCCAGTTCCTGATCCTATCGGGATACCAATCCCAGTCCTGCGTGTTGCCTCTGACACGCACATGAATAGGCTCATCATGCCCTATTGTGGTGTTGATCGGGTTGAGTCGACGTCTCCTCGACTCTGGCAAAGGTACTGTAGGAACATCGTGCTCCTAAACGACTAGGGATGCTGGTGAATTGGGTGGGGTCGACATTTCCTGTAACGGGATGAGTGAGTGCCATGTATGAGTGTAAGTGCTGTGTAACTAATGCATGTACGTGGTTATAGTCTAGTATGCATTTCCTAGTTCTCTAAAACCTGGCTCTGATACCAATCTGTCACACCCCCAAAATCCACTAACGGAGTTTTACCGTTTAGGAGCGTGACATACCAGGATCTCAGTCATTAGTTACGTTGAACGACTCTATATGATTTTAATAAAAACCACTAGTATTGCTCATAGTCACGATGCAACACTAGTAATGAAAATACTGATTTAATGTAAGACTTGCGGAAGCGAAAAGTTAAATGAAAAACATGCGCCAAAACAGTTGCGCCAAAATAAATAATTCAAAGATAATTAAAAATAAATAATTCTTGAGTTTGCAAATGATAGACTTCGTATGCATTCATGCCTTAGCTCGTGCTTGTACCTTAATTACTTGAGAAAACATGCTAAAACGTGTCAACACTAGGTTGGTGAGTTCACAGGTTTCAATGTTTGTAAAGTTTACTGGATAATACTATTTACAATTATATCATAGGTAGCTAACCTAGTACATGTTACTAAGGCGTTTCGATACCGAAGCTGACTGTTTATGTTTGTACTGCCTCCCACCATGACTATCATAACCAATGGTGAATGTTTAGGTCAATGTTACACCCGTTCGACTACCTGTCGTGTTAGCGCGACTAACGCGGGTGGGGCTTGTCAATACCCAGTAGTACTACTCAAGATTACCTCGCTAACCCATATACTAACGGTTCGATAAGTAAGGACTTTCATGATATGTTTGCGCTTAGTACACAAGTGATATAAAAGAAATGTAAGATCTAAATGCTCGTACCCATGTTTTCTCCCCCAAGTTTAAAACGTAAGAAAAGGGGCCGTGAAACTCACCTTAGAGTATGTGCGAAAGAAAGCGAACCTAAAATGCTTAACGACTAACTGCCACGTAGAGACGTTAGAAACGTCGAGACTAGCACGTATCTACTTCCGGATTCACGATCGGGGATCAAACGAAGGTTCTATGCTTGCTTGAAGGTTTCGGTCGAGAGAGGGGACCAGGGGGAGAAAACATAAAACCTGAATGTGCATACCTGCCTTAACCTGAATGTGCATACTAAAAGTCAGTTACGTTGGTGAGTTCTAGCTTTACATAAAACCTTAACATAAACATTTTGCCAAAAACATAACATACATTTATTTAACAAAAGCGTACGTAAAGCATGCAATAACTTAACCTCATCATAACATCGTAACATAGCATCATAACATAAGTCAACATGAACCGAATCTGCGCCTTCTCGTATCCGTCAATTCCATACATCGTATTCTGACGGAAGAACCAAAGGCTCGTTACCTCTAGGCCATCCATCAACCAGGTCTCCTAAGGCTAGTTACCTTAAGGTAGACCAAACATTGTCTCCTGAGGCTAGTTACCTCAAGGCACACCAAACATCGTTTTAGGCACTTTTCCCTCGCGGGGAATAATGCCTCCCGTTAAGGGATCCCGGTAATCCCATAGGGGACCGTCGTCACCCTTTACTCAACCAGTTGTATAACCGTTAGCCAGCCACATAGGCCCCCCGTAAGGGTAAGGCCAATACATACATACATACATACCCTAGCTCTCGTTGGAAATCGTGGCAGATGCGTTCATTGTCATGACTTTCATGAAATCCTTTACCTCATTTTAGTTAAAGCATTCGTACATTTTATTAAATAACATTTCATCCGTAAATCTTTTGTAAAATTTATTTGGCAAAACACTTCATTAACTCGTTTCATCTTCCCCTTTCAGAAGCATCGTTTCGTAAACAATTCATTAACATATTTCAACTTCCCCTTTTAGAAGCATCGTTTCATAATCATTTCATTAACACCTTTTAACTTCCCCTTTCGGAAGCATCGTTTTTGTAAACATCATTTCATAAACCTCGTTTTGTAAATATCATTTCATAAACCTCGTTTGGTAAACATCATTTCATAAACCTCGTTTTATAAACATCATTTCATAAACCTCATTCTGTATGTATGCACACCAGCCCAAAATATTATTAAAATATTTAAAAGAGGGCTCTAGAACTCACCTGAGATAAACATGGTCAAAGGTCTGTAAAGAATCTTCTAACCTGTACGTACACAACCTAGCCTTAGCTTTACACACAACTATTACATTTTACTTCTACATTTCAAGAACTTAGGGGTACACGGTTTCTTCCCCGCAAAATTAGTGGTTCGTGAACTTCACTCAAACCGTGAACTTCACCAAACCATGAACTTGACCCAAACCGTGAACTTCCCAAACCGCAGACTTCCCAGCCGTGAACTTCCCAAACCGTGAACTTCCTAAACCGCAAACTTCCCAACTGTGAACTTTGTCCTAACCTCAAACTTCCCAACCGTGAACTTCGTCCCAACCGCAAACTTCACCCAAACCATGAACTTCATCCAAAACCTTGGACTCAGATCTGGATCGACGGATTCATCAAGGTTGGAACTTTTTACATTCAAAAGGTGTATTTTCCCCTCGTGATTCCAGACCTATAATCCTTTTCTCATTTGATTTATAAAAACTCATCATTTTTACGAAAATACCGATAACCCAAAAAGAACAAAAACTCAGATTTGATTCGGGTCGTTACCTGTTTTCGAGATTCTGAATCGGAGATCTTGCTCACAAGCTCAGTAGTAACACGCTCCTTCAATCTCGGGTCGATCCTTCACTTTCTCTCTCTACGGTTTCTCTCTCTAGATTCTTGCAAATGAGAGAAATGGAGATGACTTGGGCTATTTATAGGGAAGGGACTCCTCCCCTCATGTTCGCCGGCCCCTCTGGCCCGGCCCGTCATGCCTCGTTCATTTATTCCGTTCGTCTCGCGTTTAACCCGTTATTTAACCGTCATTTTATTTTTGGGATATTACATTTACTTTCTTTCACTCCAGTTTGAATGTCCGTCTTCCTCCCGTTCAAACTACGAGGGTATAATAGATATTGTAATTAGGGTTAAGCCCACTAGGGTTTTGCATTAGGTTTCATGTTAGTCTCAATTATATATACTTGGTATATTGGTTATTTGAAATAGACAGAATATACTAAACCTTTCAAAACAAACGTTCTAAAAAGTATGTCAACTTTATGTAATAATTGATATTTTAATGATTCAACCACCCTTACTATTATAATTGCTTTATAATTTTATTTAATTATTTCATATAATTCTTTCTATGATAAATTTAGCATGTAAATGAATTTAATCTTGCACGTCATGTTTTATAATTGGCTTGTATGAATCTTGAGTTCTTCATGTGTTCGATTATATGAGATGATTTATTTGGCTTGTATATATGTCTTTGGATAATTGTTAGATTTAGAAAGAAAATGATATTCAAATATCATGTTTCTATATCCATTAAATCTTGAATGGTGAACCTAAGAGTCGTACCAATAGTGCTATTGCAAATGATGAGGTTCAACCCCAAAGGAATAATGTTACTCCCAATAGAGAAGCCTATAGTGGAAACTTGGCAACATAACTCTTTGTACATAAACCGTATGTATCCATATTTATGTAAGCATATAAATATAAACATGGTTAAAACAGATCTTTAAAAAAATATTCTATCAAAGAGGCAGGAAGGACCAGGGTGTAGGGTTGTTGGGTTTGACTGGATGTCGTCTATGGACCACGTACATATAGTCTACCAAGGTCAAAATATTTAGTCAATGCAAAATGATTAATGATTTAATGATTATGAGGCTTGATTTTAAGATAGCCGCATAGTAAGTGGTGCTTGTAATTTTAACTTTTAGCAAAGTCTTCGCAAGGTGGTGTCCCTTAATGCGTTTTCTTCTTTTTAACCTTTACGGTTTTTATGTATATATATTGTCCCTATCGATATTAAATACGATTTTCTATACATTATTGCTAGCTTGTGTGATTTAGGAGTACGAGTGGAAAAGATTTAAAGGTCACCATGAGGCAGTCGAGATCGGTTAGTTAAAAATTGTAATCTAGCTGCCTAAACGTGTTCGAACCTAATACGAAACTCATTTAATAAACAAGTACGTGTGGTATAACACCGATCTGCAACTATCTTCTGAATCACTTGGATAATTCTATGCATCACGTAACGCTATCAGAACAAACTAATTTGACGACACTATCAAATGTTTGAACGGATTAGACATATAATTAAGAACGAATTTGAAGTTTCTTTGAGAAGAAAGAACCGTGTCAATAGAAAGAAACTGATCGATCTGCATCCATCATGAATCATGCATGTATTTAGGTTAAATCAATTGGATCGGTCAAACTTAATTTACTCGAATCCCTCAATGGGTCTTAACTTTGATCCATGACTTCCAAGCCCAATCTGAGAACAGAATATATCTAAGCAAAGCCCAATTCGGAATTTTAGTTAAAAGCCCAATTGAAATAATTAACCATTTAAATACACCCAATATTATTAGGTTTAAACGGGTCCGCACTCCTGCATCTCCTAACCCGTTTAATAACCAATAATATTTAATCGATCATCAAATTAATCCAATAATACTAAACATATTGATAACACTAAAATTACCAACATTCCTCCCCCATTTTAGTGATATCAATGACTAATTTAAATTACTTCTCTAAAGAAAACACAAGCTGATGCATAAATGAAAATGTCCTAAGGATTGAATTTTCATCTTAGTATATCAAATGATCCAAATATTCGAATATCAGGGTGTCACTATGGATTGAACCCTTGCTATCCATTTGAATACCTGAAGTTAATATACACACAAGTTCACAAATTCACATGTTCTTACTTGACACAATATTTTACTAGCCTGTGTCCTAATCCTTCAAAGAATATATCAAAGCTTAAGTCCAAAGCTTCTTGAAACGGCTAAATTTCATATTCTTAAAGGTAGTTCATTATTCTTGCACTTGCACTACAATTTATCAATGAACTATTAAGGAATTAAATTTCAACCTCCTTTATCTTGCAGTCTGAACATATACCTTGGGATGATTATGTTAATGTGTTCCAATAACTTTATGACAAGCTTTCCACATTGAATTCAGCATCTAACGTTGTATTATATGGGAATTGGGTGTCTTGACATAAGATATTTTAAATGGACTTTAAACTCATCCCCTTAGCTGACTTGTTCATGGGATCTCTTCCTAACCCTTTGGTTAATCAATCAGCTAAATAAAACTCAGATCTTACAAATTCAACAGATATCACACCCTTCATGATTAATTCTCTAATCATACTATGTCTAACACCTAAGTGTTTAGACATTCTATTGTACACTTGACTGTGCGTATTAGCCGGTGTAGCTGCATTATCACACCTGATAAAAATATGTGATATCGGTTTTGACCATAATGGAATCTCATAGATTAAAATACCTTAACCATTCAGATTCTTTACCAGCTGGAGCTAAAGCCACAAACTCAGATTCTATAGTCGAACTAGTAATGCAAGTTTGCTTCTTTAAAGCCTAGGCAATAGCCCCATCACCAAGTAGGAATACCCACCCACTTGTAGAAGAATGATCTTCCACACTAGTTATCCAACTTGCATCAGACTACCCTTCTATTGTCGAACGAAAACCTATATAACACAAACCATAATTCATGGGTCTACAATATCGTAGTTTAATTCATGTTTATAAAACTAAAACGTGTGGATACGTTAAATGTTGTATTTGGGACCGCTTCCGAGTCATATTTAAAAAAGTTTAAATCGGTTCAATTTTTTGGGTGTTACAACTTTGTATCAGAGCAACGGTTTGAGGGATTTGGTGTGCGAGACACCAAACTCAAACCTATAATGCTCTTGATATGGTCGGAGAAATGAGAATCCAATGATGGCGTGACCGATACATGGAGCTTAAGGGGCAAGGTTAGTATTGATTATGATATTGTATGTTTTAATTGGTGTCCAATGTGAACTAATTGTGCCGAAATTTGTTAAGGGATTCGTTATATGGAGACAGTGAATGTAATTGGGCATAGTACATTATCAATCATGCCTGGATAATGTGATTCGTAATGTAACATGTGCAAATAACTTCATGATAACCATATGATGATGAACACCGACAATAAGTAAGTGAAGGTGGTTATATGTGTATATTATGTGTTTGAGCACAGATGATGAGCATAGGATGGCTAAAGCTTTTTGTGATGTCGTGTCAATTTTCCTTCAAGGAAGATTGGAGCTCATTGAGGCGGTACTTTCAAGAACTGCATGAACCCTTAAGGGCGGGATGATCAAACGTATTCGAATACATGAAGGAAGAAAACCTTGTCTTCACAAGGGGTTCGTGGTGTGCCAGCCAAATGAGTAAAATAGTAGGAGTTTGTTCGTTGGTTAAGAAACGATACATCACTATTATGGTATTGGCTTGAAGCAATCCATTGTGATGGGTGGATGGAGTATTACTCGCGAAGAGTTGACTCTGGAAAATGGCGGATAATAAGTTGGGAGTTCTCCGTAAGGGGAAAGACCTAAAAGCGTGAAGGTAATGCATCATGGTGAACTCAAGAGACGTTCTTGAGTTAGTTTTGTCCACAAGCCGTTATGGATCTTGCAACTGGGAGTTTCTTCACTTGCATTAGACCAGGTGAGATAAGCAAAGGGATTATGGGCATGTCGTATGGCTAAGTGTGGTCTTGCCCAAATCTTGGAGTATCGAAATGAATGAAGATATATCAGCTTTCTCGATGCTAATGGTTGACTTATTAGAGTGGATTCTCCTTAGTGGTGTACAACTCTGGTGGAGTTGATTAGTATATGATACAAGAATATCAAACTCGGGAAGCTAGTGGGGTGTGAAGAGGAAATTGTGGTGGCTTCAAGAAAGCCAAATATTCTATTAGAGCTAGAAATCCCTTTGGGGAGGCAATACTTGTTGTTGCCATATGTGCGGGAAGATACACAAGTATGAATTATGGGACACACTACATCGTGGTGTTCAAGTCCTAATATTATGTGCTACGGTGGTTACAAATTGGGACACAGTCAAATTGAATGTCCCGAATTAAAGCACACGAATGAAAGGGGGAAGAAAATAGAAATTTTAAGGCTGTCGAGCAAAACATTTCTAACTACCATGGACGGGACTGAAGTCTTTTGGTATATTTTTGGATGAGGTTATATGTGAATCGGGGATTCGGAGGCAATCAACATTGCGGGTTTCAAAATGTTGACAAATTGGCAAACTATTAATTGAAGGATGCTGGTGAAACAATCACTTGGAATGGAGTCCTACGAGTGTAGTGGATATTGTGTGGTTACTTAGTAACCGTATCAATGTCATTTATGACTAAAGGGTTATGTGTCGACTCATTCTCGCTTAGAGACGGTGGATCACGTGGCACATGATTTGGTGTATGTCTGGTTTATGCCATTGACACCAACCGGGGCAATGGAATACTTGATGTTCCAGTTGTAAAGAAGTTCATAAGGGTTCTATGCCCAAACGTCATTTCTTAGGGTGTAACCGTTCTATTGGGAAAGGAAGAATGGAAGAATGTATGCGTACATTTGTCATGTTTGAACAAGTGTCTAAGTCCTAGTTCAACAATGAAGGTAGAGGAAGACGTTATCTCATGAATGGTATCATTTCCGTTATGAATACTTTAGGATTGCGGGTGTAACTTTTCGGCTTATTAGAAGTTGCGCGGTTTATGTGGATCAATGTGAAAGGTGTGTAGACCCATGTATGCTAATACGGTGGTCGTTTATTCGATGATAATCGTTTCTATCTTCGAAGCAAAGTCTAAGTTGTAACACCCAAAAATTCGAACCGATTTAAACTTTTTAAATATGACTCGGAAGCGGTCCCAAATACAAAGTTTAACGTATCCACATGTTTTAGTTTTACAAACATGAATTAAACTACAATATTTCCCACAAAATTAGTTTAAACAAAGGTTAATAATCAACAAGTTATCCACAACTTGTAACGACTCCAAATAATTTGTAAAACATTAAAAACCAACTTTGAGAATCCAATATCCGCTTTAGGCGAGACCCGAGATTACTCCGGAGCTTTCCTACATTCAAAACAACAATTTGAATATGGTTAGTAAAGATAAGTAGCCCTAGGTAACTCTCCACAAGTCTCCTCATGGGTAAAACCCGAGAAAAAGTTATTTTTTAAGAATAAAAATTTCTGTCATGGTTGTGTTTAGAATGAACACAACCGTATTCCCTGAACACAACCGTATTCCCTGAACACAACCGTGTTCAGATGAACACAACAGTGTTCCCCTTCAGCTCCAGAAAAAGCAAGGTTGCTGATATGAACACAACGATGTTCCTTGACAGCACATTCCATTCTCACCATTTCTACATTTTTTTGCATATAACAATTATCTAACGTATATTTACTTGTTTTTTCGACCACGCTATATCTACCGCATTAACGAACATTAATTTGTTAGTTTATCCACCCCTAATACGAGCACCACTACTCGTTTTCTATTCCGACACATTCCGACCCGTTTGCATCTTTGTGCAATACGACACCAATATAACATGTATAATAACAACACACACACATGTTTACTCCCACCCATTTATCACCTTTTAGTTGGCTTACAACGCCTCGGTGCGGGAACCACAACTCGTCTTACCCGTACTTGTAGTATTTGACTCTAAGTCCACCCTTTGAAGTATTCCGCACTTCTTAATGGGTTTACGACCTCTTGGTGCGAGTACCACAACTCATCTTACCCGTACATGGAGTATTTGACTCCAAGTCCACCTTTTGAAGTATTACACACGTCAATACACCATTTCACTAAATTATCACTTTTTGTTTGACTTTATACCACATAAGTCAATTACACCAAATTCACCACGTTTACATGTTAGTTTGACTATTTACCACATAAGTCAAATCACACCAAATTCACCACATTTACATATTCGTTTGACTATTTACCATATAATCACATAAGTCAAATTACACCAATTTCAACATAATAGTTTGACTTTATACCACTAAAGTCAAATTACACCAATTTCACCATTATCCACAATGGTTGACTTATACCACATTAATTCAGTTTAATATCAATTTCACCATTATCCACAATGGTTTAACTTATACCACATTAAGTCAATTTAATATCAATTTCACCGTTATCCACAATGGTTTGACATATACCCCATTAAGTCAATTTAATCCAATTCCACCACATACTCCATTCAAGTTGACTCTTGACCACATTGAGTCTTTTATTCCAATTAACTTTATTAGTTAATATAATTTGACTAAATACCACTTAAGCCAATTTTCACACATTATCACATGTCAATGGTTTAGTTTGACTAATTTTTCACATTGGGTCAAACATACAAGATCTACCATAACCATTAAACATTGACTTTATACCACGAAAGTCAAACACATTAACAACATGTAAATAGCATACCATAAACTACTTACACATAGACTACTTATCTAATACTAAGTAAGTGCAAAGCACTTACCTTTGCCAATGAAGGTTCCACTCGGTCTTCAAAGCTAACATCTTTAACGCCTTGATCATCTAAACATTCCACATGTTTTAGTAATTTAAATTACCCCAATACATACATTAATTAGAGTTTAACATCCACCCAACATCTTATGATCTTCACTATCATCTAATATTGGTTTATTTAGCTTTACACAAGCTTTTAACCTTCTTAATCAAAATCAACCCATTTTGACCCGTTAAGGTTTTCACCCAATTAATATTTCACGAATCCAATTGGGTTTTCTACATGAAAATGTGTTTATACAACACCATAAACACTTAACAACAATCAATTCACCATTTAAACATTCCAATTCCAAAACCCCCAATTTGGGTCTCGAGAACCCTAATTTTCAAAACTCCTAATTTGGTGAATTCAACATGAATTGATTACTCCTCTAGCTTTAGTAATGCTAGATTAACAACCCTAACCAACATTTGATTCACCCCTACCCTCAATTTTCGTCCATTAGGGTTCATCCACCCAAACCCCTTTCCAGAGCATGAAATTAAATGGAGGAAACGAGATAGAGATGATTCTTACTTGTAAAGATGAAGGTGTTGTGCAATCCATCCCTTCAACTCAAGCATGCAAGCTCCAAATATGAGTTTTCTTGATCAAAACCCTTTCTCCCCTCTTTCTCCTTGAAGAACTCGTAAATACACACACATAAGTGTGTGTTTTTACCAGACTTTCTCAATTAACACAATTGAGATTGTGTTAATTACATAACAGCCCCTTTTACTTGCATTATAAACCCCTTGGCAACAAAACTAGTTAATTCCGCTTTTTAAAAGACACCCCCAACTTTCTTTTTATTTATAAACACCCCCTATAATATAATAAACCTATTATAGGATAAACAGAAAGTTTGTTTGTTACACCAACTAAGTGAGGGAACATAAAAACATTTCATTATCGTCATTAGTTGTCTTCACTTGGACATTGGTAAGCAAGTACTTCACACATGTAGCTCTAGTTTTGGACTTTATATGGTATTACCATGGTACCGCTCATATATGGTGTGTGCATGCAAACATACAACCACACAACCACCGATTTGTGGGAGTCCATCAAAGAGATTTTTTTAACCATCATTCATATTTCTTTCTCTGTCATTCCCTAATATTCCTCTTATATATGTTAATTATAGAAAGGCAATATATTCATCATATATAGCAAGGCAACAATTATACAAACAACATGTAATTATGACTTGCAATTATTCAACTCATAACAAGAGTACACAACCAATATCTTACCTAATGTACAGATAAAAGTCACTTATATTTTAAACTTATATTATTGTTCAAGTACCCTATAATATATATAATTAAATAAAAGTTTTCCATTTCATATTAGTTCTTGACTACTACTCATATCATATGTGAAATGTACGCCATGAGGATCTATTGCACCGTAACTAATTCCCTAAAGTTCCCTAACGAGGCCCTATTTATTAGTATCCGGTTAGTAAATCCTTAAAAGACAATGTTGGTGGTCAATGAGAGCCTACAAAGTCATGGTTCTTTGTTTTTTGATTTGTTTTCCCTTTGACTTAACAAATGTTTCCTTTGGTGCATTTGTTAGAGCTATGTAACAAAGGATTTCGCAGGTCCTTGCTTCAATCCTTTTTTTATTTTCTTTTTCTTTTTAGATTTGTTATTTTTTCAGTTTTTATTACTTTTTTCATTACTAAGTCGCAATGTGCGAGACATAATACTTTTTCTATCTATGATTCAGTCTCCAAAACTGATTCGCCTCAAATTCGTATGTTTCTTTTATGTACTTAAAAACGTTAGTATCACTGCCACAACGCGCGTAACTAAGTTTGCAAACGGGCCCTTACCAACGTTAGTGTAATCGTACGGCTTCACCGCAACATGTAAGTCCGACTCCATATGAAACAATGGGTACATCATTAAGTGGTAGCTCGAGAGATATTAATTTGAATTTATATAACGAAATGTTAAATGAATTTAGTAAACGGGCTCGAGGTACCACCCCGAGTAGCGAACTCGGAATGTATATTGGCACAAACTTTTTAGCGTTTATGCCTCCTACCATTTTTGAGGATTTTGATATTTTGGCATGGTGGAAAAAAACGAAGCTTCATTTCCGATTCTTTCCGCCATGGCCCGTGATGTACTAACCGTCCAAGCTTCCACGGTAGCTTCGGAATCTATGTTTTATTTTAGTTGCAGGGTATTATCGATACGAAGGACTAGACTCATACCCCTAGCGATGGAAATGTGCATTTGCTTGAAGGACCATTTGGATGCGATGGATAGGATACAAGACCAAACTTCTCTCGAAGACGAAATTCAAGCCGAAGAAACCATACACAACAACAAGGTTGATCTTGGAATATCCGAACCAGTCACCGATGAAGAACTAGCCGAAGATGCAAGGCTACGAAACTCTAGTTCCAAATACAACGCACAAGAATAATCAATCAATATTCCAAAAAATAAAACGTTGAACTTAATGTTTTATATTTGTTATATTTTTGTAATGTTTTACAATTTTATAAATTTATCTTGTCATGTTTTTTAATTTCCGAACTTTTCAAATATTAATAAACGTTGAACTTTAAGTATTAATGTTGCTATATTTTTTTTGGATTTAATATTAAAAATTTAAAATTTATTTGAATTTTTTTTTTAATAAAAACCGGTTTAAAGGGCAAACCGGTTTAAAACCAACCCTAACTGGTTTGACCGGTTTGACATTTCCCATCACTAAAACCGGTTTAACCCGAACCGGTTTGGGTCCAAACCGGTTTTGGTCCAAACTGGTTTTGACTTTTCGTTGACCAAACCGGTTCGGGTCGGGTTGAACCGGTTTAGGTTAAAAAACCAATTTGTGCACCTCTAACGCGGGGTCTTAATACTAGAATTCATAATTGCCTATCGATCTCATAAAAGTGCACGAGGCACAACACAAGGCAGACACGTTTGATGATGTTTTTATTTATTAATTTATTTAAGAGGAGAATATGGAGAGGGTTTATGTAAGAGGAGAATATGGAGAAGGTTGATGAATATGGTTGATGCAAGAGGAGAATATGGAGAGGGTTTATGTATGAGGAGTAGCATAGAACAAAGAACTTTTAAGGGAAAGAAAACTGGATGATCAAGGTCAAAGTCAAAGTCGAAGTTTAATAAAGGACGCATTTGATACTTTTGGTTTTCTTGTCTCTGATGAAACTTCCCTAAATACACACCTCAATAGTTTAGGGTTGAAAACGTAATATCTACAAAGTGAAGGGGGGTAAAAGAAATATATTAAAAACCTAAAAATCCATTTTAGGTTCATCCAGCCGCCGACTTACGATTTTATTTTCCCTTCTCCTTCTTCGCCTGTAACTCAACCCAAACACCACCATTCGCTTCCGTTAAACCCTAAATCCGTCCTCTCCCGGCGAAATGTTACTCGGTCTTCACAAAGGACGAACTCCCAGGACCATGGCGACCACGATGACAGCCTGTTCGGGCTGGTATCACGCAAGGGAGGGTGGTGGCCGGTGACTATGGTGTTCTCAGGTGGTGGTAGCTTAGACGGTAGGAGAACGAGAGCTAGACGGAGAAACCAGTAGCGCGATGCCTATGGTAATGGGGTTGCGTACGGCTCGGCGACATCAGTGGAGTGCCTGGGTGGTGGTTCACGACGGTAGGTGGTGGGTGTTAACCGGTCAAGGTGGTGACGGTAGTACGGACTTGAACTGGGTTAAGGTTATGACAGCAGTAGTTTCACGTTAGTATGATTCGTGGTGGTGACCGGTGGTGGTAATGGCAGCTCCATGGTAGAAGATGGCGGGCTGGCACAGGTTTCATGGTGGTCACAATGGTGGCTGCTGTGGTGGTGTACGGTGGTGGTAGAAGAATAAGGTGTATTCCGGTAATGATGGTGGTTGATGGCAGGCTTCACGATGACGAAAACGGTGCATATGGGGCAGCGACGGTGGTCCGTTCCGGTTGTTCTAGTCCGACGCAGTTTGCTCCGGTAATGGTTAAAAGTGGGGCAATGGTAGTTTCGGGTAGGGTGTTAACAGCAGTGAGTTTCGATGTAGTGGTTCACAATGATTTGAGCAAGTAATGAAGACGGTGGTTCATGATGATAGTAGTTTCGATGATGGGGAGTATGGGATAGTTGTTTCGATGATAATGGGTATGAAATGGTAGTTTCGATTGATGATGGGTAAAGGATAGTACTTTCGGATGATGAGGGTTGTTTCGGGTGATGATTATAGGAGGATGATGATTATTGGATGATGATGATTATAGGAAGAGGATGATATGATGAAGATGATGATGATACGGTAATGATAATACTATGACGATGGTTACAAAATGATGATTACATAATGATAATGATGGATACGGTTCGGTTCGGTTCGGGTCGGGTCTCGGTTATATTTCTGGATCGTGTTCGAGAAGGTATACCCTCTAAAACCCCTAGAACGTTAGTTATCATTATTAGCTCGTGTGATGAATATCGTACCGAGGAGGACGTATAAATATAACTATTATTTTATAACGGATAACTGATAAAAGTATAAAATGATGGATCTCAAAGTTAAAAGTTAAAACTTGATTATTGTGGACTATTGGTTATGATTTGAAAAAGGCAATGGACGATTATTATTGTCGGGTTTTAGATAAAAACAAACGAGACACTGTCCAATTTCCGTTAGGATTAAAGAAGTATATTTTATAAATATGGACATCCTCTTTAGGGATTGGGTTGCTTGGGAAGGAAGACTGATGTTAGAGAAACTACTAAGTTCGCTTGAATCAATGTAGGGCGAACTTTATCTAAGTTCGCCAAACCCTAAAGATAGAAACAAAGTAGTTTCTATTGAACAAATAGTTTCTATTGAACAAAGTAGTTTCTATTGAACAAATAGTTTCTATTGAACAAATAGTTTCTATTAAACAAATAGTTTCTATTGAACAAATTGTTTCTATTGAATAAAATAGTTTCTATTGAACAAGTAGTTTCTATTGAACAAATAGTTTCGATATGAACCATGATCCGAAACTACCATAGTTTCGATATAAACTACTTATCGAAACTACTAGGTCCAAGCATGAAAATGTTTAGTGTCAATAAGAAACACTACTTTATGTGGATGACCTTATTGTACAGATTGTGAGTGACATTAGTGACGCTCAATAACCAGTTTAGTGTATTTCAGAAACTACTCATCAGGTGAGTTCTATGTGTCCCCTTTATGTTATGTGCAAATCATTTTAAACGTTTTGGGGCTGAAGTGTATACACTAAATGAATAAGTGTTATGAATGTCAATGTGATCATATGTGATATATATATATATATATATATATATATATATTAAAATTAATGATGAACAAAGAATGAAATGTATGTTTACAAAGAATGAATGAAAGAATGACATAACGTGAATGAATGAAATCTTGCTTTATATTTTATATATTGCATGTTATGAATGTATGTAAACTTTATGGACGCTTCGATGATAACGACTACTTCGGTAGTCGGACGACCACGTGACTATTTTGCAACCGGGACAAGTACGTTCCTTCATCAGCTTGGACGTACGAAAGGCATTAATGGACGATCGAAGCAATTGCCTTATAAAGGAAGAACGGTTGCATAAATAATAGTTCGCGTGGGAAACGGATGCCTTAGGGCAGACGGCCGAATGACGGCCTACGGCGGTAGGAAGGTTAAGATGGGCGGCCGAAGGTTTGCCGGACGGTATAGCATAACAGATGGCCGAAGGTTTGCCGGATGTTTTAGAGGACGGACTACGACGGTATGACGGGCGTCTGTCTTCGTGACTTACGCAAATGAATGTTGGGCTGATCACCCTTATGTGTATGACCAATGAATGTTTAATGAAAGTAAAGGTGCATACATATTTAATGTACTCGCATATGAACGATAAAGGAAAGCAAAGAATGTGTTAATGTGTATTTATGTAAGTATTTATATATATACTTATAAAAGAAATGATGTTTATAACTAATTGCTTTAAACTAGAACTCACCAGCGTTAGCTGACTTTTAGTATGCACTTCAGGTAATAAGAAGAAAGGACGGGCAAAGGCATGAAGGCTACCTGACACAAGACTGACATTCTGTTTAAATGCTTATGTGCTAGAAAAATGTTTCTTTTATATGTTAAGACTTCCGCTGTTTATGTAATAAAATGATGTACGCTTCCGCTATGTCTTAGAAGTTATAGTTTATTCAGTTTTGATGATTATGTTTATAAGTAAATCTAACAAGTAAGGTCACCCGGGAAAGGGGCCTTACAAGTTGGTATCAGAGCAATAGTTTGAGAGATTCAGACATCCCTAAATGTCTGGACTCAAGCTGATAATGGGACCAACGCAAGGATGTCAGTACGAGTAGCCAACGCCAAAACAAGTAAATAAGTAGCAAGGTTAATACTTGTAGCTCAGGGTAGATGCTTTAACAAAGAGCACATGCCTTAAATATCAATGTCACTACTAATACGAATAGTTACACATAGCACGTACGATGGTAGACGATTTGAATACATAAGTACAGTAAATGTTTAATAACACGTAACTACTGTTATTAAGCTTTTGCGGTATACGGGTGCCTCGATTTATCATCCGCCGTATGTATTCGTCACAGAGAGTGAAAGAGGTGTTAGCATAGGACTATGCATGACTCATAAATTATAAGAACGGTGCGATCCATGTGAGGTGAACCACAAACAACGAGTAGAATCTCGACAAGCCACAACGAAAGAAAGGTGATGGATTATCAACGATCCGAGTAAATCAGTATTGAACAATCATGAATGACTCTCGGCAACTAGAAGTTTGGAAAGGAAAAGAGAATACATGGACTAGGCACTGTTTATAGAAGACATTCACATTATGAAGCATGATAAAAAGAGTCATGAATTCACGAGTAAGGTAAGTTGGCGATTACGTCAGGATCCACGTAATTGTGAATTTACAGGTGATCGTGCAAACCTTATCATGTGGATTAATACACATGTAACCGAAAACAATTAAATCACTTCAACAAGGACTATGAGATTTGTCACTTATGTAATATTGATTGTAGCAAAATTAGTAGAATGATGGCAACGACTGCATACCAAAGGTGGAATGAGAAACAGTGAAACTCTAAATGAAGTTGCTGGAGATGAGTCACACTAAGGAACAAGTTTAGAAAGATTAACGAAACCTAGTCCAGAACCTGATGCAACAAGTAATGAAGTCGTAAAGCAAGTAAAGACAAAGAAATGGAAAGATTGCACTAAGAAAAAGAATTAGTATGAGGATGATAAAAGAGCCTATCAAACCAAGTGAGAAGACTGTTTCGCATGGCAACCTACGAACGACGAGACCGATTAAGTAGAATTTAAGGAACTCAACACTTGATTGTTTCGAATTGAGAAAGAAGCTACCAAGGATTACACGCTAGTACGAGATGTGAGCCTACATATGTTAAGCAAACGTACATGGAACTACTTTTGAATAGGAATTATCTATGCTTAACAAAAACAAGATATGATGAATGCACATTGACCTACGATCGAAGTATGTATGAGTATGAAGGAAATAACCACACAACTGTATGTCCAAAGAAGAGAGGAGTACACGGATGCACAAATGGCATCTCTCCATATAGAAGACAACCCCAGATAAACTACTATGAGTATTCACTGAAATGGGAAGACAGATACACCAACGATAGCAAATGACTGAAACTGTGATGTTAATTAGGGCGTACAGGCAAAACCAAATGAAACCAGATCCAACCTAAGGATGGTTGGCCCAGAATGAATGAGACGGACAAGCTTAGTTAATATGATGGGAAGTAAAGCATAACTACCTGCAGGGACTCAATACGACTTAGAAAGCACTCTACAATGATTAAGACAAGACAATAACACGTGAGATGATATGTCCTAATTTATACATGTTTTGCATGCATAATAATCCCCATATTACGGTACTAGTTGATTAATAACCTTGCAATTTATACTTAAAACATTAATATTTCACAAATGCAGGTTATTCGGTATCCTAAAGATGAATAGAGCAAAAATCAGTTTAAAACATGAAGAAAATCAAACTTTTGGAGGACCAAACCCGAGCATTGACCCCCAAGAAGTCAAACCAGGTTAACACAAGTCAAACCAGCAGCTAAAAGACAAAACTGGGCAGCAGGAAGGGGATGCAAGGCCGTGCATCTGAATGCACTGGCGTGCATTGCCCTGTCTTGCTACCCAAGGTCCAGTACACTGTCCTGTGTACCCTGCTTGATTCCCGAGGTGTTTGCACGGCCGTGCATTGCTCATTCTGAGGCCTATAAATAGATGACTTGAGTTCTTCATTCCACACACCAATTCAGATCAAAGAACACCCATCCAGACCTCGTTTGAGTGTGCATTTCGTAGTTAAAGTAGAGAGTAGTGAGCGGAGGGGCTCTTCCTCCTTGTCCCGCAATAGGGGAGCCTATGAAACTCAGCGTTATGCTAGTTAGTATGGCCATTTGTGGCTAAACTCTTTGTATTGTTAGGGTGAAGATGAAGTTTGGTGCATGTTAATGTTTAACGTATTAATCCAAGTGATGTGTTTATGTCTTTAACTATTTGTCCTTAAAACCACCATTTTGGTTGGCTTTTATTATTGTCTAAATCCGTCTTTATATTTGTGAGTGTTCTTGATTTTTAAAGTGTAAAACCTTTTTGATCAAACTTCTCTTGAAGCTTGTACGTCTTTATACAAGTAGAGATTGATAAGCCAAGGCTTGGTTAACACTATTAAGATCGTACGTCTTTATACGAACTTATTATGCGACCAAGAATTGGTGAACTCATGCTGGGAACGGTATGTCTTTATACTTGGTCCCATTGTAACACCGCCTCCCGGTGAGCAAAATACAATCACATATTTAACTTTAATACAAAACATTTTACATTTGATGTCTTAAACCAACCCGGAGATGACCATTCGAAGGGTTGAGGGTAATTTTTGTCCTTAACGGGAGGCACTACCACTTGTTAAAGCTTTTAAATTTGCAAATCAAATGTCGTGAGTACGAGGCTCTAGCGGTGACCCGGGTCACACATTTGTAGTAGTCATATCACTGGATTAGTCAACTTAACTTTATCACGTACCAAGGGGATTCGAAACCCAAAGCAATACTATTCGTAACCTGATCATTTCCGACCTATTTACTTTCCTGTTATTTACTATTCTGTTCGTTACATTTTTGTTACACACTTCACGCACGTTTTTACTTTTCTACTATTTACTTTACCGCCATTTATTTTTCTGTCATTTACTTTCCTGTTCCACAAGCACACAAAACTCACTCACAAATTAAACCAGCTAAACGTTAACGAAAGTCGAGTATTGGATTTCGACCGTGTCCATTGGTTCAATACTTGATTCTTACCTAAACTATATTTCACTGCGATAGGTACATTTGCCTATTGTGTGTGTTTTTAAGTTAAAGTAATTATCATTTTATAAATTTAAAACCTGATCTTGTAAGACCATTCTAAAAATATATTTATTATATTTTTATATATTAAAACACTACGCATCAAGTTTTTGGCGCCGTTGCCGGGGACACGGTGATTTTAAGAAAAAATCATGTTAATGGATTAGCCTTATTAAAAGTAAAAAGATCACACAAAAATATCATCATGAATCCTTATAATGAAAACTTTACCGAAGAAGAATTATTCAACTTCGACAACAATTTCTCAGATTCATGTTGCAAATTATGTGGGGGATCACACTACATTGAAGAGTGCTATCTCTCCGTATGACTCCCTATGGATCATGAGATAAATCTCCACCCATCACCATTTGAGGATTTACTTCCTTCACCACCTCCATTAGTAAACACACAACAGTGCTTACTATGAACCAAATCCTTAGAAACCAGACACATTTTTTCGTAATTTGGAGGAAATAAAGAGTCAAGTCATTAAACTCTACGGAACCAAATGAAGATCCTTCTGAAATTCTGGATCATCCACCATGTGTCGAAGTAAATCAAGCATCACAAGAACAAGATGTAGAGGTAATAACTATGGCACCCATGGGGAACACGAAGAATACAGGTGAAGATGACGTATTAAGGGCTGAAATCATACAAGAAACCTTAGAACCACCAAGATTGGAAAAACAGTTCAAACGCTTTCAGTATTTATTAAATCAAATCCAGCTAAATCTCCCCTACAAACTATTTCTCTATAAGATGCCTGCTCACGCAAAATTTCTCAAGGATATGCTTACTAACCGAGAAAAAATGGAAGAACAGCCGCAAATCGCGTTGAATGAAGAATGCTCAGCTATTATGAGAGGAAGAAAACCTCCCGACCAATTCATGATCTCCTGTCTTATAAGCGACTCAATCCAAGGTAATACTATTGCTGACCTACATATAGGCGTAAATATTTTACCTAGCACAATATTTGACAAAATGAATCTCAAGAAACTTCAACCAACAAAATTAGAAATATGCCTAATCAATAGGACAGTTCTCTATCCAAAGGGAATCGCTGAAGACGTACTTATAAAGATTAACGAATTCGTCTTCCCTGTGGATTTTGTGGTAGTCGACTTAAAAGGAGGAACGCGATGCCCTCTTATTCTCGGGAGACCATTTCTCAATACTGCCCTCGCCCTTATTGACGTCTGGGGAGGAAGATTGGCATTAAGTATCTAGCAAGAACGAATCACATTCGATCTCAAGAAAGCCATGCAACGACCAATTAGTCATGACGATCTAGCCTTTCTTTTTGACGATTTCGACTACCTAGTAGGTTATTACATACATGACATCTTGGGAAAGGAAGAAGAATAGCCAGCAGAGGAACAGGAAGAATATCTAGTTTGCGAAGGATTTATGATAAAACACACTAATCATAATGATGAAACAACAGGCATTGAGGAGTTGGAAGATAGAGACGAGAGTGAGAAGGGAAAACCGTCTATCGAGGAACCACCTACACTTGAACTAAAGAAACTTTCACCTGATTTATCATACGCCTTCCTAGATGAAGAATCCAGGCTTCCAGTTATTATCTCCTCCAGGTTGGAAAATAACGAGAAAGAAAAACTATTACAAGTTTTGAAGAAATACAAGAAAGCTATCGCCTGGAAGCTAATGGATCTTAAGGGAATTAGCCCCTCATTTTGCACTCATGAGATACTTATGGAAGAAAATTACAAAACAAGTGTGCAGCACCAAAGACGACTGAACCCTAAAATGCAAGAGGTAGTGAAAAATGAGGTTATCAAGTTACTAGACGCAGGAGTAATCTACCCTATTTCAGATTCAGCATGGGTCAGTCCAGTTCAGGTTGTACCAAAAAAAGGGGGTATACCATTAATCACAAATGAGAAAAATGAGCTAATACCAACCCGCACAGTCACCGGATGGCGAATATGTATTGATTATCGTAAGTTGAACGAAGCCACCTGAAAAGACCATTTTCCACTACCTTTCATTGATCAAATGTTAGAGCAATTATTCAGAAATATGTTCTATTACTTTTTCGATGGATTCTCAGGATACATTCAAATCCCTATCGCCCCTGAAGATCAGGAGAAGACTACATTTACCTGTCCCTATGGCACCTTCGCTTATAGACGTATGCCATTTGGACTATGCAATGCACCTGCTACATTCCAGCGGTGCATGATCGTTATATTTCATGATATGATAGAAGAATCAATGGAAGTATATATGAATGACTTCTCAGTTTTTGGAAACTCCTTCGACCATTGTCTACAAAACTTAGAAAAAATGTTAGCAAGAAGTGAAGATTCAAATCTAGCACTAAATTAGGAAAAGTGCCATTTCATGGTTAAAGAAGGAATAGAATTAGGACATAAAATTTCAAAGAATGGTATTGAAGTCGACAAAGCAAAAGTAGAAACTATATCAATGCTTCCACCGCCAAATTCAGTAAAAGGGATCAGAAGCTTCCTCGGTCATGAGGGGTTCTATAGGAGATTCATAAAGGACTTTTCATCAATCGCCAGACCCTTGACACAACTGTTGGAAAAAGATCGACCCTTTTTATTCTCTGGCGATTGCTTAGTAGCATTTGAGACTCTCAAGAAGAAACTCATCAATGCACCTGTCACGACGGCACCTGACTGGACTAAAGCTTTCGAACTCATGTGCGATGCAAGTGACTACGCAGTAGGAGCAGTTTTAGGTCAATGAAGCGAAAAGCATTGTCACCCGATTCACTATGCAAGTAAAACCTTAAATGACGCTCAAGAAAATTACACTACTACTGAGAAGGAATTACTAGATGTAGTTTTCGCCTTTGATAAATTCCGTTCGTACCTAGTCTTATCAAAAACTATAGTCTACACCGACCATGCCACCTTAAGACATCTCTTTAATAAGCAAGACGCTAAACCAAGGTTAATCAGGTGGATCCTCCTACTACAAGAATTTGACTTCGAGATAAAAGATAAAAAGGGAGCAGAGAATTTGGCAGCAGATCATCTATATCGACTTGAAACCACTCAAGAAAATCCAAAGTCTGCCATAAATGATAGTTTCCCTAATGAATACATACTGCACGTACAAGACATCAATAAATACCTATGGTTTGTAGACATGACAAATTTCTTAGCAAGCAGAGAACTAGTGAAAGGATTAACATTTCAGGAAAGAAAGAAATTCTTCACAGATGTCAAGCACTATTTCTAGGAAGATCCATATCTATTCCGTGTTTGTACAGATCAAATAGTGCGACGATGTGTGCATGGGAAGGAGGCACACAAGATATTGCGACAATGTCACGAAGGACCAATAGGATGGCATCATGGACCCAATTATACTGCAAGAAAAGTTTTTGAGGCCGGATTTTTCTAGCCAACTGTTTTCAAGGACACACATAAGCTTATAAGCAAATGCGACTCATGTCAAAGGTCAGGAAGTATTTCAAAGCGTGACGAAATGCCCCAGACAAGCATCCAAGTTTGTGAAATATTTGACGTCTGGGGGATTGACTTTGTTGGACCATTCCTTCCATCTCGCGGAAATCAATACATCCTAGTAGCAGTTGACTACGTGTCAAAATTGGTTGAAGCACAATCATTACCAACTAATGACGCAAGAGTCATCATCCGGTTTCTCAAAAGACTATACACACGGTTCGGTACACCAAAAGTCCTAATCAGTGATAGAGGAACACACTTCTGCAATTCACAATTGGAAAAGCCACTTAAACGATATGGTTGTACCCACAAGCTATCCACACCTTACCATCCCCAAGCAAATGGACAAGTGGAAGTTACAAACATAGCAATCAAGTGTATCTTGGAAAAAGTTGTAAGTCCAAATAGGAAAGACTGGTCTGATAAACTGGAAGAGGCATTATGGGCCTTACGTACGGCTTACAAAACACCTATCAGAACCACTCCTTACCGAATGGTTTATGGAAAGGCATGTCACCTACCAATAGAGATTGAGAATAAAGCATACTGGGCACTTAAAGTAGTTAACCTAGATCTATCTAGTGCAAGAGAACACCGCCTTCTACAAGTTCATGAATTGGAAGAACTGCGAAATCAGGCCTATAGGAACTCAGCAATATACAAGGATAGGGCAAAGAGACTTCATGATAAAAGACTAAGGAAGGGGGAATTTCAAGAAGGAGAAAAAGCCTTACTTTACAATTCAAGATTACAACTATTTCCAGGAAAATTGAGATCTAAGTGGACGAGACCATACATAATTCGAAAAGCATTCCCTTATGTAACGCTGGAACTAGAACAAACAGACGGGACAACTTTCAAAGTTAACGGCCACAGAGTCAAGCGTTACCTCGAAGGACCAATTGATCAGGTAGTGGATGAGGTTCCACTAGAGGAGTAAGACTAATGAAACACGTATGGGTCGGGCTAAAGACCCTTAAATAAACGTAGTGCTTCCAGGAGGCAACCCGATGATCATGAATAAATTGAGAGGTTGGTGCATACGGCAGAATCATGGATCTCAGGTTTGATCTTTCAAATTTAAGTTTCTCATACTTCAGCCCCAGGTATGCCCTCTCGATACTAGGACCTTAATAGCTTAACTACTACCTTTTATTTTCCTTGTCTGTTTTTATGTTTTCGCTTATGTGTCAGGTAGAATAGCATCACTAGATAGTCTCTCTACTTTTTTGAGGAATCACACTCCATCTCTACAACCTGAGGAATCGGAAACCACATCAAAGTTCTTTGAAATACGATGAAGTCTTTGAAGCAAAGTGTTGACAGCACCAATAAGTTTTGGCCTTAGGTTATACACCGAATTGACCAAGAGAGTACCAGTTTCTTTTCCCTTAAAACTTTATGCATTTAAATTCCTGCATAGCATTTCATTACATGCATTTGTACATTGAGGGCAATGCACAGTTTTAAGTGTGGGGTAAGGAATTAAGAGATTCAGTACTACTTGTAACCTTAAAGCAGTAAAATTTCAACTTGTGATTTTCTACCCATTTGACTAAAACATAACAAAAAACCTACCTTTTGTAAAACACGAAAAATTTTCAAAATTTTAAACCCTAATATTTAAAACCTCTTTGAGTTCGCACCTAATAAAGTAAAATGAATAAATGGCAAGTAGAAACAAATAAATATTATGCAAAACGAGTCGCTAAACCCTATTCCATCCGTTTTCATGTGTGGAAAATCAAGCCTATTACACAACATCAAATTTTTGGTGCAGTATATAATTATTCGCATGATCTTTCGTTTGGTATTACTGAGTGTTTTTTGATTGAATTTTATGCATAATTAGAACTTGTGTGACTTACATATATCAAGACCATGAACTAGTAGAAGTATGAAAGATATTGAGGCACCTAGGACTTTGTTACCCTTATCCTTAAATTCAAAAAAAAATCCCAAAAATATAATCCGCTTAGATAGCCCTTTGTGTCTTAGCCTTTTCTTTTCTACTACCCACAATTATCACCCAACCAGCTTTTCGTAAACACCGGTTATTGGCTATATGTCTTCAAAATGGAAAAAATTATCCTATGTCGTTATTTCAAGTTTATTACCATTGAGGCAACTTCGAAAAGAATCTGTTTTACTCAAAATAGTTGGGATATACAGAAAGGTGGATGTATTTGGAAGAAAAAGATTAACTATCTGCAAGGAATTTATGAAAATATTATTTCAAATAAATTGAGGAAAAAGAATTATTGAAGGAATTGTTTCCTAGCAGTCTGCTTCGTCTTAGCTCCAGTGCGAAGGACAGGTGGGGTTGATGGTACGGGACTCGGTGGTGTAGGAGCTCGTCGTGTCGAAACTAGGGTACTCTCTCCTGAGGAAGACCCTCCGAAGATCACCGAGCGAGGCACCGTCTCTCCGGAGCTCGTGCTGTCACTCCCGGCGGCCGCTCCGCCTGTGCTGTCAGTAGCTGACTCTCCGGACGCCTCCTCCGGGTCGGTCTCGTAACTTATCTCCGGTACGGGTGCAGGCGGCGACGCTGGTGGTGTCCCAGATGGTGGTGGTGGTGGGGTCGCGGGTGTGTACTCCTCGTCAGAAGCGTATATAACAATCGGGTCTACTGAAGTCATACCTGTGACAAGGCAATATTCGAAATACTATGTAACATAAGTATGCAGTGTGTGTATGCGGTAATGTATATGTAATGAGACCACGGTTATAGTCTAAGCCCACTAAATGCAACTTAGTTCGCTATAACCAATGTCTCTGATACCAATCTGTCACACCCCAACCACGACGGTTTCCCGCGGGGCGCGACGGTCATGGATCATCGCCACTGATTACATAGAACGACCTCTATATGGTTTTGAAAATCATGCATTCCAGATCGTTCCAAAATATAACATTGTTTTACAGAGTTAATGCGGAAAGTAATGCGGAAGGAAAATAAATTGTTTTGAAAATACAATGCCAAGCAAAAGACAAGCAAATGTTCATTGTCATGGGAACATCAAAAGACTTCATGCATGATGTGCACCCTAATCCCGTGCAAGCTTAACGACCTGAGAAAACATGCTTAAACGAGTCAACAATAATGTTGGTGAGTTCACAGGTTTAAATGTAAAAGTAAATCGTTGTAATGGACCACAAAACTTTCAATGATTTGATTGTTGTACATACAATACTACAATATTACCATAAGCACACCGAAACCGAAGCTAGACTGTAACAGTAATGTAATGTATTGCCTCAACCATGCCTATCGTATGCATGGGGTGATTAGGTCAATGATGCACCCGTTTTGACCTCCGGTCAAAGTTAGCGCGACTAACGCGGGTGGGGGTTGTCAAACCCAAATAGATCTATCCATGATTACCTCGCTTAGAAACGAAACTAACGGTCCAGTTTGAGAGGACTTAATACGATATGAATCCGCTTATGTAATATGTGAAATCATGTAAGTGAAATTGTGTCCAATGAAAACAGTAAGTATGCATGTAATCTCCCCCAAAAGGAAAATAAGTAAAATGGGGCCGTGAAACTCACCTGATGCGTGAGTACCGTAAACGTGTAGGTAGCAAAAGTCCGAGAGTAAACCGACCTACGCGTGCCCTAAAATATATAAGACACCTTAAGGTCTAAGTAATGTATCCGTGTATAAGTGAGTTATGTAACCGTTTCACCCAACTTAGTTTCGTTATGAAATTCCGTTTGACTCGACGACCCGTTGGTGATATGTATTTGTTATTCCAAAAATATATATTTTCATAAAATAAATACAAGTCATATACTCGATCAAGTGTGTCCATGTCTACAAGTAATTCAATGTCAACTTAGAGTTCGGGTTTCAAAATAAAGTTTGACTCGACCCGAGTCGTAACTCGATGCGAACGAAAAATATATATTATATATATTTATTTAAAATAATGTTTTCGAAATACGTCATGTTTTGAGGCAAAAATAATATCCATATTATTTCTACGAAATATGACTTTGAAAATTATCACTCTTAAAATAATGTCGGTTTTCGTTTTACAACCAAAGTATATATATACGTATATATTTATAAAATTATATATGTTTTGAGATCTAGTCTTGGGCATTTAGTAAATATTTATATTTACTAAAAATTAACTCCTAAATTTATATGTTTCAAAATCCATAACTAAACCCAAGTAAGCTACTTAACAAATAACACCAATTTTACAACTAGTAATAATATATTTCTATAACTTGTCATGAGTTTACCCAAAATACCAACAACTTTGTAAAGCACTAAAATATACAATAACACATAATAATAGTCACTAAGTAACCCATGGACCTAATAAAACCACTTGATGCATTCTAAACAAGGATTTAACATATACTTAGTTTCTATTAGTAACAATTTTTGTTAAGTAAGACATAATCAACAAAAACTAAAATCACCAACTTAAATATTTATTTTAGTTCATGACCTACCATAAGTTATTATTAATATTTTTACACAAAAATAAGTCTCATGTAGTCATTTTATAGAAATTCCATGTTTGATAAAAAAAATGGATTTTTGTGGGTGAAGTTTGGTACATCACAACATGTAGGTAAAGAAATATAAAACAAGAATAAAATATAAATGAGTAGGGGATTTTCTCACTAGGAGCAAGCAATGAAGAAGGAAGTGTTGATGTATGTTGCTTGAATTCTCCAAGGATGACTTGATCTTCACTAGAGAAAGCTTGTAACACCCTTGGATACTTGGAATAATGTTTGAAAAGTGAAGGTTGGGGTTGGATGTTTGAGCTGTAACAAGAGAGAAAGGGAGCGAGTGTTTGGCTTTGCAAAAGACTTGTGTGGTTAACTAAAGAGGTGGTGATAACTTATAATATTTAGAATTCATGGGAAAGTGAGAAACATTGGAAGTTGATAATTAGTTCTAGTTTTTCAGTCAATGGGGGGGTTTAAGGCCGAAAGATGCAAGGCTTTAGGGGGGTAGCTTTGATGCAAGGATGGATTATACATTAGCTTGGTATTTTAGATTTGACTAATCAAATAAATGGATGTGACGTGTGTGTGTGTGGGGTTTGCCTCATGTTGGCCGAAAGAAAAGAAAAGAGATAAGGATGGGACAATTGTTGGAAATGGTAAGGATCCCATGTTGAAATTGGTGTATGTAAAGTTGATATCTAAAGAAGGTAATTTTTGGTGTTGGCAAAATCAACACACAACCAATGTGTGCCTATTTTCTCGGTCAACAATCAAAAAGCAAAAGTGAGTTTAATTATTATATTTCTTTGAATTCATATGTAAAAGAGATCTTGTAGTTTAAAACGGGTATTCGGGTGGTAGAGGGTGTAAATCGGGCACAATATAAAATAGAGATTTTATTAAAATCGAGCTCAACAAAATAAATTATTTACTAACATGTAAATATATGTTTAGGAATTTAATATGTCGAAATAGCACGTTAAAATAAAATATACCGATGAAACAGTAGAGACGCGCGTTTAAATACTAAGTTGATATAAATAAACACACACATATATTTAAGTTCTAAAATAGTGTTGTAAAATCTCGAAATATTAATTATCACCAACGTTCGTGTATGCCGGTTATACTACGTGTGACTCGGTAATTTACCGATGCGTGAAATGTTATGAATGGATTTTGCTACTTATGAAATGACCTTAATTAACCATAATTAAGTCTAACACGAATGTAATGTATGCAATTTATGACAGAGACGGGGACGGGTATTTACCTGAAATTGCCGGTTGTCACATACTCCCCACGTTAAAAAGATTTTCGTCCCGAAATTCAGCTAGTGTCATCCGACTGGTGCAGTTTCGAACAACTGTGGATACTTACGCTTCATCTGGTCCTCGCGTTCCCAAGTAAATTCTGGTCCTCGTCTAGAGTTCCATCGAACTTTTACTATGGGGATGCGACTCTGTTTCATTCTCTTGACCTCTCGGTCCATGATCTCAACTGGTTCTTCGACGAAATGGAGTCGATCATCAACCTGGATTTCCTCGAGTGGTATGACCTGTGTCTCGTCTGATAAACACTTTTTCATATTTGACACGTGGAAAGTTGCGTGAACACCACTGAGTGCTTGCGGCAGCTTAAGCTTGTAAGCTACGGGACCAACCCTTGCAAGGATTTCGAACGGTCCGATGTATCTTGGGTTTAGCTTACCACGCTTGCCGAAGCGAATAACTCCCTTCCAAGGTGAGACTTTGAGTAAAACCTTATCTCCAACCTGGAATTCCAATGGTTTGCGTCTCACGTCAGCGTAACTCTTCTGACGATCACGCGCGGCCTTAAGTCTATCCCGAATCTGGACGATCTTCTCTGTTGTTTCATGAATGATCTCTGGCCCAGTAGGCTGGCTATCCCCAACTTCTGTCCAGCATAAAGGTGATCGGCACTTTCGTCCATACAGTGCTTCAAAAGGTGCGACTTTGATGCTAGTGTGATAACTGTTGTTGTAAGAGAACTCAACCAATGGTAGATGAGTATCCCATTTGTTCCCGAAATCAATCACATAAGCTCTAAGCATGTCCTCCAAAGTCTGAATAGTCCTTTCACTTTGGCCATCAGTTTGGGGGTGATACGCGGTACTCATATCCAATCTTGTACCCAATGCTTTCTGTAGAGATTGCCAGAACCTAGAGGTGAATCGGCTATCTCGATCTGAAATGATGGAGATTGGCACTCCATGTCTCGAGACAACCTCCTTGAGATAAATTCTGGTCAACCTTTCCATCTTATCAGTTTCCTTAATCGGCAAGAAGTGTGCAGACTTTGTCAGTCGGTCGACAATTACCCAAATCGTATCATAACCACCGGATGTCTTGGGTAACTTTGTGATGAAATCCATGGAAATCTGCTCCCACTTCCATTGTGGAATCTCTGGTTGTTGTAGTAACCCTGACGGTTTCTGATATTCAGTCTTGACTTTTGAACATGTCAGACACTTACTAACGTAGGTGGCGATGTCAGCTTTCATGTTGGGCCACCAGTAAAGTTCCTTGAGATCCTGATACATTTTGTCAGAGCCTGGATGAATCGAGTACCTGGACTTGTGTGCTTCGTCCATTACTAAATCCCTTAAGCTCCCAAAGCTTGGTACCCAAATCCGATCCATGAAGTAACGGGTTTCATCGGATTTGATCTCAAATTGCTTGTCCATACCCCGTAAGGACTCATCTTTCAGGTTTTGCTCCCTGAGTGCTTCTAACTGAGCATCGCGAATTTGAGTGGTTAAACTCGTGTGAATTGTCATCCCCAATGCTCGCACTCGTAGAGTTTTGGTTCGTTCCTTTCTACTCAAGGCATCTGCTACGACGTTTGCCTTACCAGGATGATAGCGAATCTCGCAGTCGTAGTCGTTAAGTAACTCGACCCATCTGCGTTGCCTCATGTTTAACTCTTTCTGGTCAAAGATGTGCTGGAGACTCTTATGGTCAGTGAAAATAGTACATCTAGTACCGTACAGGTAATGCCTCCAGATCTTGAGTGCAAAAACTACGGCTCCCAGTTCTAAGTCATGGGTGGTGTAATTTTTCTCATGTACTTTTAGTTGTCGGGACGCGTAAGCAATAACCTTGTCGTGTTGCATCAATACGCAACCAAGACCTTGGTGTGATGCGTCACAGTATACCACAAATCCGTCTGTTCCTTCTGGAAGTGACAAGATAGGAGCACAACATAGTTTCTGTTTCAACAGCTGAAAAGCTGCTTCTTGCTTTTCACCCCAATCAAACTTCTTGTCTTTCTGGGTTAAGGTCGTCATTGGCTGGGCTATCTTAGAGAAATTTTTGATAAACCGTCTGTAGTAGCCTGCCAGACCTAGGAATTGTCGCACCTCAGTCGGAGTCTTCGGTGCTTCCCAATTCTTTAACGCTTCAACCTTGGACGGGTCAACATGTATACCCTTCTCGTTGACCACATGCCCGAGAAATTGCACCTCTCGAATCTAGAAATCACATTTCGAGAATTTAGCGTACAGCTTCTCGTTCTTAAGTAATTCCAATATTAGTCTCAAATGCTGCTCGTGCTCTTCTTGAGTTTGTGAGTATATCAAGATGTCGTCGATGAAAACAATCACGAATTTATCCAGGTAGGGCTTGCACACTCTATTCATGAGGTCCATGAATACAGCTGGTGCATTGGTTAACCCAAACGGCATGACCATAAACTCGTAGTGACCGTAACGAGTCCGAAACGCGGTCTTAGGAACATCCTCCTCTTGAATTCGTAACTGATGGTATCCTGAACGTAAGTCGATCGTCGAATAATAATTGGATCCTTGAAGTTGGTCGAACAAGTCATCGATCCTCGGAAGTGGATACCGGTTCTTAATAGTCAGCTTGTTTAATTCCCGGTAATCGATGCACATTCGGAAGGATCCATCCTTCTTCTTGACAAACAAGACCGGGGCTCCCCAAGGCGAGAAACTCGGTCTTATGAATCCCTTGTCTAACAACTCCTGTAGTTGGTTAGACAATTCTTGCATTTCCGATGGCGCTAGCCGGTAAGGTGATCGCGCAACAGGTGAGGCTCCGGGTACCAGGTCAATTCGAAACTCGACTTGTCTCGGAGGTGGAAGTCCGGGCAAGTCTTCGGGAAAGACTTCAGGGTAGTCTCGAACTATCGGTATATCCTCGACTTTTCTCTCCTCCGTTGGCTTTTCTATTACGTGCGCCAAGATTGCATGATAGCCCTTTCGTAAGCACTTCCGGGCCTTCATACAAGTAATGATCCTTAGCGTAGTACCGCTCCTTTCTCCTTGAATCGAAAGTGTTTCCCCATTCGGAAGCGGAATACGAACAATCTTTTCACGACAAACGATTTCAGCTCGGTTCTTTGACAACCAATACATCCCAATGACGATGTCAAAACTTCCAAGCGTTACAGGCAGTAAATCTATGACAAAAGGGTGATCCGCCAAATTCAAAGTACACCCTTGAATTACTTTATCGGTTTCAATTAGCTTACCATCGGCTAACTCTATGGTATACTTACTAGTTAACATGATTGGTTTAATACCGAGCAATGGACTAAATTTGCTAGACACAAAACTCTTATCGGCACCAGTATCGAACAAAATAGAAGCATAGTGATCATTAATGAGAAACGTACCCGTAACAATATTCGGATCTTGACGGGCTTCTCCGGCTCCTATCACAAAGGCTCTACCGCGCGCATTATTGCCCCCATGATTCTTCAGTTTTGGGCAATCCTTGCGGAAGTGTGCAGTACTCCCGCATTCGAAGCAACCACGGTTGACCCCTGGGTTGGCGGCTAGCTCAGTAGTTCGGCAATTTTTAGTTGCATGGCCGAACCTCTTACATTTCTGGCACTTAGAGTCTTCACATGTACCCACGTGGTGAAAACCACACTTGTTACACTTAGGTAGGTTCCCGGTATACCCACCTCTTGGTTTCTTCTCAGTTGGGCCTGCAGCAAAGGCCTTAACTGTTTCTTGTCTCTTCTGAACTGGGGGTACAAAGGTCTTGCCATGATTATTACCCCATTTCCTCTTGTTGTCAGCGCTTCTCACAAAGGAACCCTTTTTCACCAAAACACCCTGACGAACTGCTTGATCAGTCAAGTGGTGAGCAAGTCTCACTGCGCTCTGGATTGTAGCGGGTTCAGCAGAAGTTACCATGCTTTGGATTTGAGGTGCTAGACCCCAAATGTACCTTTCAATCCTTTTGAATTCAGGGGTCACCATGTGTGGACACAAGCGTGCATAGTCATGAAATTTGGTGGTATAAGTGTCCACATCAGCACCCTCCATGGTCAAATTCCAAAACTCTTGCTCTATCTTTTGCAGTTCACTGCGAGGGCAATACTCTTCTTTCAGCATCTCCTTGAAATCCTCCCAAGGTATCGCATTGGCAACATCCAGACCCAATGTCTGAACATGAGAGTTCCACCATGATAGTGCCTGCCCTTCAAATGTGCCAGAGGCGAACTTGACTCTACTGTCCGCAGTGCAGTTACTCATGCTGAAGACAGACTCTGCCTTCTCTATCCATCGAACCATTCCAACTGCCCCCTCAGAGCCATTGAAAGTATGAGGTTTGCAGTTGAGGAAGGACTTAAATGAACAGCCCCTCGCATTGTGCTCTGTTCCTGAATTGTATAAATTGCATTGTTAGAAATTAAACAATCATAAACAGCGACTTTAATACATATGACAACGCATCCCTTCGGACTTCCGTCGTACCTCCGTCTCCTCCGTTGATCTCCGATCCTCCACCGGATCCCACGTTCCGGTTAGTGTCGTAAGCGGCAAGGGCATCGGCTACTCGTTGCGAGATCATTGCCTCAATCTCCGCTAAGCTCGTAGGTGCACTGCCCTCTGCATTGTTGTGGGGGACTCTCCTTCGTGGCGGCATGTTTCTTCAAATCACAACGATAAGCAAGATAAGACAATATATATAATAAAGTCAACACATATGCACAAAGTAGACAACCACAACAATCAAACAACCACGCAATATAAAAGATAACATAACTTGATAAATAAATTGCACGAGATACAAAGTATTTTTAGAGTACAAAGCTCCACAAAAACAAGTTCAAATCTAAAATATTACGTGAGCACAACCCGCTCACGATAGGCTAATAAATGAAACGAGAAAATACACCAACAAAGAGGGCCACAGAGGCGAAGAGAGCACTAACTGCAGCAAGTGCCACAGCAGACCCTGCTCGCTCCTGTGCCTCGGCAGCCTGCTGTTCAGCTATAACAACACGCTGATTGGCGGCTGCGGCCTGCTCCTCGATGGCAACCACCCGGAAGTGAATAGCGTGAAGTGACTGGTCCACGATGTAAGACCATTCATTCACGGAATGTAGGCGGTCCACTATAGACTCGATGTGGAGGCCCTTGAGCCTCTCAATGTCATCCCGAACTGAGTGGGTCTCGAGGTCACGGTGAGCATCTTGTGCCACTGGTGTGGGCACGGTACGCTCAACCGGCTCCCCGGTCAGTGGTAGGGGACGGGGCGCCTGAGAAGACTCGCCTATCTCGTGGATAGAGGGTAAATCCTCCTCCTCCAACCACCCATTGAGGGTGTGTGGCATCCATGTCTGCTTCCTCGCAGAAGCCAAAGTCCTCTTCCGCGGAGGCTCTCGTGGAGTGTCGTCAGTCCCTGCGGCCTCGCCGGCAGGTGCTGGTGGTGATAGTGTGGGCCTCTTCCCTAGTATGGGGACTTGCTTCCTAGCAGTCTGCTTCGTCTTAGCTCCGGTGCGAAGGACAGGTGGGGTTGATGGTACGGGACTCGGTGGTGTAGGAGCTCGTCGTGTCGAAACTAGGGTACTCTCTCCTGAGGAAGACCCTCCGAAGATCACCGAGCGAGGCACCGTCTCTCCGGAGCTCGTGCTGTCACTCCCGGCGGCCGCTCCGCCTGTGCTGTCAGTAGCTGACTCTCCGGACGCCTCCTCCGGGTCGGTCTCGTAACTTATCTCCGGTACGGGTGCAGGCGGCGACGCTGGTGGTGTCCCAGATGGTGGTGGTGGTGGGGTCGCGGGTGTGTACTCCTCGTCAGAAGCGTATATAACAATCGGGTCTACTGAAGTCATACCTGTGACAAGGCAATATTCGAAATACTATGTAACATAAGTATGCAGTGTGTGTATGCGGTAATGTATATGTAATGAGACCACGGTTATAGTCTAAGCCCACTAAATGCAACTTAGTTCGCTATAACCAATGTCTCTGATACCAATCTGTCACACCCCAACCACGACGGTTTCCCGCGGGGCGCGACGGTCATGGATCATCGTCACTGATTACATAGAACGACCTCTATATGGTTTTGAAAATCATGCATTCCAGATCGTTCCAAAATATAACATTGTTTTACAGAGTTAATGCGGAAAGTAATGCGGAAGGAAAATAAATTGTTTTGAAAATACAATGCCAAGCAAAAGACAAGCAAATGTTCATTGTCATGGGAACATCAAAAGACTTCATGCATGATGTGCACCCTAATCCCGTGCAAGCTTAACGACCTGAGAAAACATGCTTAAACGAGTCAACAATAATGTTGGTGAGTTCACAGGTTTAAATGTAAAAGTAAATCATTGTAATGGACCACAAAACTTTCAATGATTTGATTGTTGTACATACAATACTACAATATTACCATAAGCACACCGAAACCGAAGCTAGACTGTAACAGTAATGTAATGTATTGCCTCAACCATGCCTATCGTATGCATGGGGTGATTAGGTCAATGATGCACCCGTTTTGACCTCCGGTCAAAGTTAGCGCGACTAACGCGGGTGGGGGTTGTCAAACCCAAATAGATCTATCCATGATTACCTCGCTTAGAAACGAAACTAACGGTCCAGTTTGAGAGGACTTAATACGATATGAATCCGCTTATGTAATATGTGAAATCATGTAAGTGAAATTGTGTCCAATGAAAACAGTAAGTATGCATGTAATCTCCCCCAAAAGGAAAATAAGTAAAATGGGGCCGTGAAACTCACCTGATGCGTGAGTACCGTAAACGTGTAGGTAGCAAAAGTCCGAGAGTAAACCGACCTACGCGTGCCCTAAAATATATAAGACACCTTAAGGTCTAAGTAATGTATCCGTGTATAAGTGAGTTATGTAACCGTTTCACCCAACTTAGTTTCGTTATGAAATTCCGTTTGACTCGACGACCCGTTGGTGATATGTATTTGTTATTCCAAAAATATATATTTTCATAAAATAAATACAAGTCATATACTCGATCAAGTGTGTCCATGTCTACAAGTAATTCAATGTCAACTTAGAGTTCGGGTTTCAAAATAAAGTTTGACTCGACCCGAGTCGTAACTCGATGCGAACGAAAAATATATATTATATATATTTATTTAAAATAATGTTTTCGAAATACGTCATGTTTTGAGGCAAAAATAATATCCATATTATTTCTACGAAATATGACTTTGAAAATTATCACTCTTAAAATAATGTCGGTTTTCGTTTTACAACCAAAGTATATATATACGTATATATTTATAAAATTATATATGTTTTGAGATCTAGTCTTGGGCATTTAGTAAATATTTATATTTACTAAAAATTAACTCCTAAATTTATATGTTTCAAAATCCATAACTAAACCCAAGTAAGCTACTTAACAAATAACACCAATTTTACAACTAGTAATAATATATTTCTATAACTTGTCATGAGTTTACCCAAAATACCAACAACTTTGTAAAGCACTAAAATATACAATAACACATAATAATAGTCACTAAGTAACCCATGGACCTAATAAAACCACTTGATGCATTCTAAACAAGGATTTAACATATACTTAGTTTCTATTAGTAACAATTTTTGTTAAGTAAGACATAATCAACAAAAACTAAAATCACCAACTTAAATATTTATTTTAGTTCATGACCTACCATAAGTTATTATTAATATTTTTACACAAAAATAAGTCTCATGTAGTCATTTTATAGAAATTCCATGTTTGATAAAAAAAAATGGATTTTTGTGGGTGAAGTTTGGTACATCACAACATGTAGGTAAAGAAATATAAAACAAGAATAAAATATAAATGAGTAGGGGATTTTCTCACTAGGAGCAAGCAATGAAGAAGGAAGTGTTGATGTATGTTGCTTGAATTCTCCAAGGATGACTTGATCTTCACTAGAGAAAGCTTGTAACACCCTTGGATACTTGGAATAATGTTTGAAAAGTGAAGGTTGGGGTTGGATGTTTGAGCCGTAACAAGAGAGAAAGGGAGCGAGTGTTTGGCTTTGCAAAAGACTTGTGTGGTTAACTAAAGAGGTGGTGATAACTTATAATATTTAGAATTCATGGGAAAGTGAGAAACATTGGAAGTTGATAATTAGTTCTAGTTTTTCGGTCAAGGGGGGGTTTAAGGCCGAAAGATGCAAGGCTTTAGGGGGGTAGCTTTGATGCAAGGATGGATTATACATTAGCTTGGTATTTTAGATTTGACTAATCAAATAAATGGATGTGACGTGTGTGTGTGTGGGGTTTGCCTCATGTTGGCCGAAAGAAAAGAAAAGAGATAAGGATGGGACAATTGTTGGAAATGGTAAGGATCCCATGTTGAAATTGGTGTATGTAAAGTTGATATCTAAAGAAGGTAATTTTTGGTGTTGGCAAAATCAACACACAACCAATGTGTGCCTATTTTCTCGGTCAACAATCAAAAAGGAAAAGTGAGTTTAATTATTATATTTCTTTGAATTCATATGTAAAAGAGATCTTGTAGTTTAAAACGGGTATTCGGGTGGTAGAGGGTGTAAATCGGACACAATATAAAATAGAGATTTTATTAAAATCGAGCTCAACAAAATAAATTATTGACTAACATGTAAATATATGTTTAGGAATTTAATATGTCGAAATAGCACGTTAAAATAAAATATACCGATGAAACAGTAGAGACGCGCGTTTAAATACTAAGTTGATATAAATAAACACACACATATATTTAAGTTCTAAAATAGTGTTGTAAAATCTCGAAATATTAATTATCACCAACGTTCGTGTATGCCGGTTATACTACGTGTGACTCGGTAATTTACCGAATTACCGATGCGTGAAATGTTATGAATGGACTTTGCTACTTATGAAATGACCTTAATTAACCATAATTAAGTCTAACACGAATGTAATGTATGCAATTTATGACAGAGACGGGGACGGGTATTGACCTGAAATTGCCGGTTGTCACAGTTTAATTCCCGAGGTGTTTGCACGGGCGTGCAATCCAATGCACGACCGTGCATTTCTTATTCTGAGGCCTATAAATAGATGGCTTGAGTTCTTCATTCCACACACCAATTCAGATCAAAGAACACCCGTCCAGACCTCGTTTGAGAGTACATTTTGTAGTTAGAGTAGAGAGTAGTGAGCGGAGGGGCTCTTCCTCCTTGTCCCGCAATAGGGGAGCCTATGAAACTCAGCGTTATGCTAGTTAGTATGGCCATTCGTGGCTAAACTCTTTGTATTGTTAGGGTGAAGATGAAGTTTGGTGTATGTTAATGTTTAATGTATTAATCCAAGTGATGTGTTTATGTCTTTAATTATTCGTTCTTAAAACCACCATTTTGGTGGGCTTTTATTATTGTCTAAATCCGTCTTTATATTTGTGAATGTTCTTGATTTTTAAAGTGTAAAACATTTTTGATCAAACTTCTCTTGAAGCTTTTACGTCTTTATACAAGTAGAGATTGATAAGACAAGGCTTGGTTAACACTATTAAGATCGTACGTCTTTATACGAACTTATTATGCGACCAAGAATTGGTGAAGTCATGATGGTACGTATTTATACTTGGTCCCATTGTTACACCGCCTCCCTGTAAGCAAAATATAATCACCTATTTAACTTTAATACAAAGCATTTTACGTTCGATGTCTTAAACCAACCCGAAGATGACCATTCGAATGGTTGAGGGTAATTGTTGTCCTTAACGGGAGGCACTACCACTTGTTAAAGCTATAAAATTTGCAAATCAAATGTCATGAGGACGAGGCTCTAGCGGTGACCCGGGTCACACATTTGTAGTAGTCATATCACTGGATTAGTCAACTTAACATTATCACATACCAAGCGAATTCGAAACCCAAAGCAAAACTATTCGTAACCTGATCATTTCCGACCATTTACTTTCCTGTTATTTACTATTCTGCTCATTACATTTTTGTTACATACTTCACGCACGTTTTTACTTTTCTGCTATTTACTTTACCGCCATTTATTTTTCTGTCATTTACTTTCCTGTTCCACAAGCACACAAAACTCACTCACAAATTAAACCGGCTAAACGTTAACGAAAGTCGAGTATTGGAATTCGACCGTGTCCATTGGTTCGATACTTGGTTCTTACCTAAACTATATTACGCTGCGATAGATACACTTGCCTATTGTGTGTGTTTTTAAGTTAAAGTAATTATCATTTTATAAATTTAAAACCTGATCTCGTAAGACCATTCTAAAAATATATTTATTATATTTTTATATATTAAAACACTACGCATCATGAGACTTCTGAAACTGAAAGGCCGATAAAGAACCCAATGAGACTAGAAAGGAAAGGAACGATCAAGTATCACCACATGTGTCCTCTATTCGTAATGAAACCTATGAACGTAATTCTAAAAGAATCACACACGAAAATTGTTAATGATCACTTAAAGTTAGAAAATGTACACGTTAGTCACAAAGGATGCCAATCCCTAAGACCTTCCAGTGATATGAAGTAAGAGTGGTACGTAATAGACTAATGATGAGAAATGTGAAACCATGACGAGTATGTTTTAAAGAAAGACTAGAAAGGAGTGAATGTAAAGGTCGTATAACCAGTGTTCCGTCTGAATGGTTATCTTCCTGATAAGTTTGAGTATGATAAGGTAATGCTTCATATGGTTCCTTCGGGAACACAACGATACGGTTCCTTCAGGAATGAAACGATACGGTTCCCTAGGGAATGAAACGATATGGTTCCTACGAGGACGAGATATTAGATCTCATTCGGGAATAATATGGCATGCATCATTCAGGAACAACATGGTATGGCTCATCGTGGGTGAATGCACCAAGGATAGCTTATGAGGTACACATAGTAACCAAATCGACTTAGAATGAGATTGATTACAACCGCCTAGGGCACAAGTAGACAATTTAAACAAGATAATAAGATTCCAAAGAGACACTCTCAAGTGATGAAGAGAGCTCATGGCCCGTTCAGCATGACAAATCCATGCAAGTACTTGGTGAATTCTAGTTAAATCCACCCATGAAATGTGCATAAGAGTAAAGTAGGCACACTATTGAAGATACTACAAAGAGAAAGAGGTAGAAGTGAGGTGTAAACCCTAACTACGTGCAAATCACATGTGGCATCGCATGCCCATCTCACTTTCATGAAGCAAAACACGTGAGTTCACACGAACCCGAGAGTCAACCTAGTCATCAGAAACAGAGTTTAATCGTGTATAAGAGCCATCGAATTTTGAGGATGAAATTCTTATAAGGAGGGTAGACTTGTAACATCCCTAAATAAACACCTCAATAGTTTAGGGTTGAAAACGTAATATCTACAAAGTGAATGGGGTAACAGAAAAATATTAAACACCTAAAAATCCTTTTTAGGTTCATCCAGCCGCCAACTTATGATTTCATTTTCCCTTCTACTTCTTCGCCTGTAACTCAACCCAAACACCACCATTCAATTCCGTTAAACCCTAAATCCGTCCTCTCCCAGCGAAATGTTACTCGGTCTTCACAAAGGACGAACTCCCATGACCATGGCGACCACGATGACGGCTTGTTCGGGCTGGTATCACGCAAGGAAGGGTGGTAGCCGGTGACTATGGTGTTCTAAGGTGGTGTAACTTAGACGGTAGGAGAACGAGAGCTAGACAGAGAAACTAGTAGCGCGATGCCTACGGTAATGGGGTTGCGTACGGCTCGGCGACATCAGTGGAGTGCCTGGGTGGTGGTTCACGACGGTAGGTGGTGGGTGTTAACGGGTCACGGTGGCGGCGGTAGTACGGACTTGAACTTGGTTAAGGTTATGAAAATAGTAATTTCACGTTAGTATGGTTCGTGGTGGTGACCGGAGGTGGTAATGGAAGCTCCATGGTAGAAGATGGCGGGCTGGCACAGGTTTCACGGTGGTCACAATGGTGGCTACTGTGGTGGTGTACGGTGGTGGTAGAAGAATAAGGTGTATTCCGGTAATGATGGTGGTTGATGGCAAGCTTCACGATGACAAAAACGGTGCGTATGGGGCAGCGACGGTGGTCCGTTTCGTTTTTCTAGTCCGACGCAGTTTGCTCCGGTAATTGTTAAAGGTGGGGCAATGGTAGTTTCGGGTAGGGTGTTCACAGCGGTGAGTTTTGATGTAGTGGTTCACAATGGTTTGAGCAAGTAATGAAGACGGTGGTTCACGATGATAGTAGTTTCGATGATGGGGAGTTTGGGATAGTTGTTTCGATGATGATGAGTATGAAATGGTAGTTTCGATTGATGATGGGTAGAGGATAGTACATTCGGATGATGATGGTTGTTTCAGGAGATGATTATAGGAGGATGATGATTATTGGATGATGATGATTATAGGATGATGATGATATGATGATGATGATACGGTAATGATAATACTATGACGATGAGGAGGATGGTTACAAAATGATTATTACATAATGATAATGATGGATACGATTCGGGTCGGGTCTCGGTTATATTTCGGGATCGTGTTGGGGAAGGTATACCCTCTAAAACCCCTAGAATGCTAGTTATCATTATTAGCTCGTGTTATGAATATCGTATCGAGGAGGACGTATAAATATAACTATTATTTTATAACGGATAACTGATAAAAGTATAAAAAGATGGATCTTGAAGCTAGAAGTTAAAACTCGATTATTGTGGACTATTGGTTATGATTTGAAAAAAGGGAATGTACAATTATTATTGTTGAGTTTTAGATAAAAACAAACGGGACTATGTCCAATTTCCGTTATGATTAAAGAAGTATATTTTATAAATATGGACATCATCTTTAGGGATTAGGTTGTTTGGGAAGGAAGACTGATGTTAGCGAAACTACTAAGTTCGCTTGAATCAATGTAGGGCGAACTTTATCTAAGTTCGCCAAACCCTAAAGATAGAAACAAAGTAGTTTCTATTGAACAAAGTAGTTTCTATTGAACAAAGTAGTTTCTATTGAACAAATAGTTTCTATTGAACAAATAGTTTCTATTGAACAAAGTAGTTTGTATTGAACAAATAGTTTTTATTGAACAAATAGTTTCTATTAAACAAATAGTTTCTATTGAACAAAGTAGTTTCTATTGAACAAAGTAGTTTCTATTGAACAAAGTAGTTTCTATTGAACAAAGTAGTTTCTATTGAACAAAGAGTTTCTATTGAACAAATAGTTTCTATTCAACAAATAGTTTCTATTGAACAAATAGTTTCTATTGAATAAAATAGTTTCTATTGAACAAATAGTTTCTATTGAACAAAGTAGTTTCTATTGAACAAAGTAGTTTCTATCCACACTACCTTATGTGGATTACCTTATTGTACAGATTGTGAGTGACATTAGTGACGCTCAATAACCAGCTGAGTGTATTTCAGAAACTACTCATCTGGTGAGTTCTATGTGCCCCCTTTATGTTATGTGCAAATCATTTTAAACGCTTTGGAGCTGAAGTGTATACAGTAAATGAATAAGTGTTATGAATGCCAATGTGATCATACGTGATATATATATATATATATATATATATATATATATATATATATTAAAATTAATGATGAACAAAGAATAAAATGTATGTTTACAAAGAATGAATGAAAGAATGACATAACGTAACTGAATGAAATCTTGCTTTATATTTTATATATTGCATGTTATGAATGTATGTAAACGTTATGGAAGCTTCGATGATAACGGCTACTTCGGTAGCCGGACGACCACGTCACTATTTTACAACCTGGAGAAGTAGTTCCTTAATCAGCTAGGATGTACAAAAGGCATTAATAGACGGTCGAAGCAATTACCTTATAAAGGAAGAACGGTTGCATAAATAATAGTTCGCGTGGGAAACGGATGCCTTAGGGCAGACGGTCGAATGACGACCTACGACGGTAGGGCGGTTAAGACGGACGGCCGAAGGTTTGCCAGACGGTATAGCATAACATATGGCCGAAGGTTTGCCGGATGTTGTGGAGGACGGACTACGACGGTAGGACGGGCGTTTGTCTTCGTGACTTACGCAAATGAATGTTGGGTTGGTCACCCTTATGTGTATGACCAGTGAATGTTTAATGAAAGTAAAGGTGAATACATATTTAATGTACTCGCATATGAACGATAAAGGAAAGCAAAGAATGTGTTAATGTGTATTTATGTAAGTATTTATATATATACTTATAAAATAAATGATGTTTATACCTAATTGCTATAAATTAGAACTCACCAGCATTAGCTGACTTTTAGTATGCACTTCAGGTAATAAGAAGAAAGGACAGGCAAATGAATGAAGGCTACCTGACACAAGACTGACATCCTGTTTAAATGCTGATGTGGTAGAAAAATGTTTCTTTTATATGTTAAGACTTCTGCTGTTTATGTAATAAAATGATGTACGCTTCCGCTATGTGTTAGAAGTTATAGTTTATTCAGTTTTGATGACTACGTTTATGAGTAAATCCAACAAGTGAGGTCACCCGGGAAAGGGCCTAACACCTGATGTTGTAGAGCTACTTAGTCTAGTCCAACGGGTCATACATAGTAATGTTATGACCCCAAGATCTATGAATGTAGTTTTTAAAAGACTTAGTTTTGCTATCCAAAAAGGGCTAGCGCGCAACTTGTTGGTCGTTTTCCTTCTATTTCGATATATTAATGAAAATTTCTTTTTGAGTAAAAAAATGTCAGTCTAAAAAACACTTCAAAAAGTGGTTTCATTGAAAGAAGGAAGAGTAGAGGGGAAGGGAGTTCATCAAGAACTCATGCACACTCAATCAGATGGATCTTCTGGTGGATATGAGAGTGTAGAAGTTCTTATGATGTCTAGTTGAGGGGATAATAAGGAATGGTTCATGGATTTTTGTTACTTATACTATATAACCCCAACATGGAGCTCTTCAAGTATTTGAAGTATGAATCACTTGATTCAATGATGCTAAGCGATGTAATTCGTTGCAAGATTCTAGGGTATGATATTGTCATATTCAAATTAGAAAGTTGGTCTAAGTTCAATCGTCAAAATGTGATGTATATTCCAAATCTTAAAAAGAATTTGACCTTAATGGGTATGTTTGAAGAAGGTGGTTGCCATGTGAAGTTATTATTCTAAATAGTAACAATTATTAGTCTAAGACTATAATTACCACTTCTTGATTAACAATTACGTTTAAACTCATTTAAACATGTGGATCAATTTACGTCAAACATGAGTGATCAAAATTCAATTTCATATATTGTTTAACTATTTTATTTCGATATTCAGAGTGGTCTATTCAAACTTTGAATTTGAGCATGACCATGTATTTACACTAGTTTGAATCAACAAGGGGCCCATAGATGTCTTGCATTTGCGAAGTAACAGATCTTGTTTTGACTACACATAACTCTCACTATACTTCAGCTTACTCCCAACTATGGCCCTTATAACTGCCTGATCAAAGAACAACGTTAGACCATTGTCAAAGAATAACATGCACAAAATTAAGTTCTAGCATGTATCTTAGGTCTGAGCATACTATTGAAAAAAACATTTCAATGTCTTCTAAGTAGCATTGAATCGGGTTGACCCAATACTTATCTCCATAAGTATCCGTGAACTTGGCGGCAACTCTTTGCCTATTTCATCTCTATGGAATCAACCAACTGTTCACAATAGTCTTACTTCATATCAGCTCCCACCGACCTAACCGACTATGGACATTTAGAATAAACATTTTTATTCTTGGATCTTAAACGTGCTAATATTGAACACAATATACATTATTGAATAAGAACGTAACCTTTATTACTTAATCAGATAATATGTAATTGTTTTATGTTCACATTATCCAAATACTAATATAGATAAAAAAAACCACTCTCTAGCTTTACTTATGCCATGTAGCATGCTCCTCTCTTCTGAATTAAGGCATAAGTATTAGTAATTGGTTATGCCAGATTTTGATATGATCTGTGTATACCTTTCTTAATAGAGATGTCTCAATATTGATGTCCACCATCTTCTTGAGGCTTGTAATAAACTCATTCAATCAAACATCTCTTTTGTATGTACCTAGTGATTTGCAACTAACTTCTGAATCACTTGGATAATTATATGAATCACGTAACACTGTCAGAACAAACTAATTTGATGACACTATCAAATATTTGAATGGATTAGACATAGAATCAAGAACGAATTTGAAGTTTCTTTGAGAAGAAAGAATCGTGTCAATATAAAGAAACTGAGTCTGGAATCACGCATGTATTTAGGTTAAATCAATTGGATCGGTCAAACTTAATTTACCCGAATCCCTCAATGGTTCTTGACTTTGATCCATGACTTCCAAACCCAATCTGAGAATAAAATATATCTAATCAAAGCCCAATTCGGGATTTTAGTTAAAAGCCCAACTGAAATAATTAACCATTTAAATACACCCAACATTATTAGGTTCAAACGGGCCCGCACTCCTGCATCTCCTAACCTGTTTAATAACCAATAATATTTAATCGATCATCAAATTAATCCAATAACACTAAACATGTTGATAACACTAAAATTACCAACAGTACGAACCTGATTTTTATACGTATACAACTTGACTAGGTTATATTCTCGTATATTACATGGGTTGAATCATGAAAAAATACAATAAATAAATATCTTTTAAAAAAATTAACGCCTCAAAATCTTATGAATTAGTTAAATTTATTTAACTATAAACAATGTATTTAAAAAAGAAAGTTATTAGTCAACCAAAAGTTATCCTACATAATTTAATGTTTAAAATTTAAAATCATAAGAAATATGAAAACGTTTAAATGGTATTCAATCAATTTATGAGTTTAAAAAAAATTAAAATAAATAATTAAAATTAGGAGGGAAACAAAGATCTATAAGCTCTAGAATTAATGATGACACGTGTCACTTCAAAATATTTATTTATTATAATTGATAGATTAGGCTCGCGAATCTTGACGAGCAAACTAGTTATAAGGTTATGCATATTTTTTTAAGCAACTGGATCATCTTTATCTTTTCATTTTATTCTATTTCTTCAATTACATTTTCTTCAACGTATCCTTAATCACATGGTTTCATTCACTATCTTTAAAACTTCACCTTTTATCTTTACATCCTCAAAAAACAATGATGGGGATCATACTTAGGTCATCGGAACATTTTGTGGTTAACCTATGTGTACAACACAAACTATTCAGGAAAGCCACTACATCCGGCTAAGTTAAGGAATATAAAAGCAATTAACTAATATGGTTAGCCATCTTCTCTTGGGCATCCAAAAGCAATTACTTCAGGCATGTTGGTCATGTGTCTTTAAATATGGTATTACTATGGTACCACTCATGGTGTGTGCATGCAAGTACACAAGAATCGATACATGGGATAGATTCATGATAACCATTCTAGAAACTCCCACAACATCCAACTAAGTTAAATGTTGGTGATTTTAGTGTCATCAAGCTATTTAATGTATTTTGATTTACTTGGTGACCAAACGAGAATTCATATAGAAATATTAAACAAGTTGGAAAATGTGAAGTGCACACTTGTTTGATGATCTTATGACTTCTGGTGCTAAAGAAACCTTGTTGTATCAAGGGGCGAAGCCCACTAAACAACGAGGGTCCGAGGGCAGCACCCCTGGTTAGCAGGGTCCTAGGGACGGAAGCCCTAGTGGGGTCCAAGGGGCAACGCCGTGGCCGGGGTTAAAGTTGGTCTTCCAGACCAGATTACTCATGCTGAGTAATTTTACTCATCCAGAGTAAGGATTGCTCCTCCGGAGTAAGATTGCCTATCGGGAGTAGATTGGTTCCTCCGGAGTAAATTGCCTCTCCAAAGCAGATTGACTTACCAGTTATATGTTGACGGTTGTGCCAGTTTTCAACCAATAACCATTATAATGTTCCAGTGTATCTGTTTACCCCTTAAATCCATGCGAATTTGGTCATTGTAAGACACGAAATTCCTAACAGACTTTCACGTATTCGTTCTTGAATCTCTGATTCTTATCTGATTGAATTCTGTATATACAACGGAAATAATAATCAATATGAAAGCGAACCTTCCCGCTAATATCAGGTAATTCAGACAATCACAACTACATAACTCCTACATGAAAGAGCATAAAAACATTTTACTATTGTCATTGGTCATCTTCTCTTAGACATTGGTGAGCAAGTAGTTCACACATGTAGTTCCAGTTTTGTGTATTTAAATATGGTATTACCATGGCATTGCTCATGGTATTCATGGGATGGATCCATCACAACCATTCTGGAAAGACCCACTGTATCCAGTTGTAACACCAAAAAATTCAAACCGATTTAAACAATTTAAATATGACGCGGAAGCGGTCCCAAATACAACATTTAACGTATCCACACGTTTTAGTTTTACAAACATGAATTAAACTACAATATTTCCCACAAAAGTAGTCTAAACAAAGTTTAATAATCAACAAGTTATCCACAGCTTGTAACGACTCCAAATAATTTGTAAAACATCAAAAACCAACTTTGAGAATCCAATATCCGCTTTAGGCGAGACCCGAGATCACTCCGGAGCTTTCCTATATTCAAAACAACAATTTGAATATGGTTAGTAAAGATAAGTAACCCTAGCGATCTGTCCACAAGTCTCCTCATCGGTAAAACCCAAGAAAAAGTCATTTTTTAAAAATAAAAATTTCTGTCATGGTTGTGTTCAGAATTAACACAACCATGTTCCCTGAACACAACCGTGTTCAGATGAACACAACCGTGTTCCCCTTTAGCTCCAGAAAAATCAAGGTTGCTGACATGGTTGTGTTCAGATGAACACAACCATGTTCCCTAACATCACATTCCATTTTGACCATTTCTACACATTTTTTTGCATATAACAAGTATCTAACGTATATTTACTTGTTTTTTCGATCACGCTATGTCTACCATATTAACTAACATTAATTTGTTAGTTTATCCACCCCCAATACGAGCACCACTACTCATTTTCCGTTTCAACCCATTCCGACCCGTTTGCATCTTTGTGCAATACGACACCAATATAACATGTATAATAACAACACACACACATGTTTACTCCCACCCATTTGTCACCTTTTAGTTGGCTTACAATGCCTCGGTGCGAGAAACACAACTCGTCTTACCCGTACTTTGAGTATTTGACTCCAAGTCCACCCTTTGAAGTATCCCGCACTTCTTATTGGGTTTACGACCTCTAGGTGCCAGTACCACAACTCGTCTTACTCGTACTTGGAGTATTTGACTCTAAGTCCACCTTTTGAAGTATTCCACACTTCAATACACCATTTCACCAAATTATCACTTTTTGTTTGACTTTATACCACAAAAGTCAATTACATCAAATTCACCACGTTTACATGTTAGTTTGACTATTTACCACATAAATCAAATCACACCAAATTCACCACGTTTACATATTTGTTTAACTATTTACCATATAATCACATAAGTTAAATTACATCAATTTCAACATAATAGTTTGACCTTATACCACTAAAGTCAAATTACACCAATTTCACCATTATCCACAATGGTTGACTTATACCACATTAATTCAGTTTAATATCAATTTCACCATTATCCACAATTTTTTTACTTATACCATATTAAGTCAATTTAATATCAATTTCACCGTTATCCGCAATGGATTGAATGATACTACATTAAGTCAATTTAATCCAATTCCACCACATACTACATTCAAGTTGACTCTTGACCACATTGAGTCTTTTATTCCAGTTAACCATATTAGTTAATATAGTTTGGCTAAATACCACTTAAGCCAATTTTCACACATTATCACACATCAATGGTTTAGTTTGACTAAATTTCCACATTGGGTCAAACATACAAGTTCTACCATAACCATTAAACATTGACTTTATACCACGAAAGTCAAACACATTAACAACATGTAAATAGCATACCATAAACTACTTACACATAGACTACTTATCTAATACTAAGTAAGTGCAAAGCACTTACCTTTGCCAATGAAGGTTCCACTCGGTCTGCAAAGCTAACATCTTTAACGCCTTGATCACCTAAACATTCCACATATTTTAGTAATCTAAATTACCCCCAATACATGCATTAATTGGAGTTTAACACCCACCCAACATCTTATGATCTTCACTATCATCTAATATTGGTTTATTTAGCTTTACACAAGCTTTTAACCTTCCTAATCAAAATCAACCCATTTTTACCCGTTAAGGTTTTCACCCAATTTTCACAATTTCATCCAATTAATATTTCACCAATTCAATTGGGTTTTCTACTTGAAAATGTGTTTATATAACACCATAAACACTTAACAATAATCATTTCACCATTTAAACATTCCAATTCCAAAACCCCCAATTTGGGTCTCAAGAACCCTAATTTTCAAAACTCCTAATTTGGTGAATTCAACATGAAATGATTACTCCTCTAGCTTTAGTAATGCTAGATTAACAACCCTAACTAACATTTGATTCATCCCTACCCTAAATTTCCGTCCATTAGGGTTCATCCACCCAAACCCCTTTCAAGAACATGACATTAAATGGAGGAAATGAGATAGAGATGATTCTTACTTGTAAAGATGATGTTGTGCAATCCATCCCTTCAACCCAAGCATGCAAGCTCCAAATATGAGTTTTCTTGATCAAAACCCTTTCTCCCTTTTTCTCCATGAAGAACTCGTAAATACACACACATAAGTGTGTGTTTTTGCTAGAATTTCTCAATTAACACAATTGAGATTATGTTAATTACATAACAGCCCCTTTACTTGCAATATAAACCCCTTAGCACCAAAACTAGTTAATTCCACCTTTTAAAAGGCACCCCCTAACTTTCTTTTTTTTATAAACACCCCCTGTAATATAATAAACCTATCATAGGATAAACCCAAAAGTTGGTTCGTTACAAATCACTCCCACTAATTTTGGGTTTCGAACTAATTTTGGGTTTCGTCCTCGAAACCCGATCCACCAAAAGATTAGGATAACACTCGAGTATCTATCCACATATTCCCGAGTAGTTTCCGCCCCTTATCTAATGATCCCGCAGAACCAACACTTGGTTAATACGACTATACCACAGGTGTTTCACCTTTCTATATAAGATAGCCATCGTTTCTTCTAGATGAAACATTCATCATCCACCTCAACACCGCTATAAGAAGCAACATCCACTTCTTTCGCCACACATTCCTGTGGATGAACCACAAGGAATGTATCATAGAGTCTACACGATCCCCCAAGTAACTCCTAACGGCATACCACTTAACATCTAAAGTGAAGTCTGAACGGTCCAACAAAACGGGTGTCACACCCTCAAATTCCACCTGCGGGGTTCTACCACGAGCCGCGTGACAAATCAGGATCATTGTCATTAGTTTTATTGAACGACCACTATATGAGTTTGAATTTACCAGTATTGCTCATAGTCACGAGACATTACCGTTAAGTTTGAAAACAATTGCGGAAGCGTAAAGTAAAACAAAATGTAAGAACAACCAAATGCGCAAACCAAGGCGCCCAAAACCAAAGTAGTTAATGTAAGAAAACATGTTCAATGCAAGTCATGCAGACTCGGATGCATCCTATTCCTGATGTGTACCTTAGCGATCTGAGAAAGACATGCTTAAAGTGTCAACACAATGGTTAGTGAGTTCACAGGTTTGTAAGTAATTAAATGTTCGATGTTTGCTAGATAAGGTAACTAAAGTATATCAATAGATAGCTAGTCTATGTTCATGCTGCTATATAGTGTTTCGCAACCGAAGCTGACTGTTTGGTTTGTTTGTTTGTTTGCCTTCCGCCATGTCCACCAAAACAATGGCAATGTGTTTAGGTCAATATTACACCCGTTCGACCTCCAGTCGAGTTAGCGCGACTAACGCGGGTGGAGTTTGTCAAACCCAGTAGTACTACTCAAAATTACCTCGCTATGTTCCAATACTAACGGTTCGAGATGTAAGGACTTTCATGGTGTGTTTGCACTATAGTACGCAAGTGATAATACAATAATATAAGATCCAAAAGAGTTTGTTTTCATAAATAGCAAGTTTCCAAAAATAGCAGGTTTCTATAAATAGCATGTTTCCATAGATAGTAAGTTTTCATAAATAGCAGTTTTCTATAAATAGAAGGTTTTCATAAATAACATGTTTTCATAAATAGTAAGTTTCCGTAAATAGCAGGTATGTTCGAGATTAGTGTTTTCTAGAAACTATCATTACTAATTATGTTCATAATATGAATCTAATACGTCCTAGATGATTAAACATGTAACACACACCTTGATCTTTAACATGTTGATCACATTTTAGTTTAGGGTTTACTTTTATAGTCGGCTAAAGATAACATGCATGGTTTCTGAGATTTAACACCTTACAACATGTTATTTCATCATTGTTAACATACAACTATCATAATATACTAACATGCATATTAAACTAGCAAGTTATGACTACTTTAGTCGATTAAATTTTCCTTATTTAGCAAGTTTGCAAAACCGGGCTAGGTATTCAAAATCTAACTTCATAATTCACTTAAACATGCATCAAGCAACGTATAAATATCATCATATCATCATAATCATGTCTAACATGCAAGATAGAAATCACAAAAAGTTTCCTTATATAGTAACTCTCGGTTCTAGACATCACAAAATCAACAAAACCAACCAATATCATCATAATACATAACTAGTTATCAAAGTTTGTATCTTTATTGAATGGATTCTTGTTTGGATGAAAAATAGGGTTTCATATAACCTATTTTTCAAAAAATATATAAATAAATATACATAAAATCTTACTTGATCCGATAGAAACGGAGATTGATGTTAGGATTGCTCAAGAACACCAACGATTGCAAGAAGGAGATCGATCTAAGAATGGTTTGAAGATGAAGAGAGGATTTTCGATTTCAAGGGAGGTGGGGGCTGAATATTTTCGAAAATATGGAGTTATGGGGTTAGGGTTTTTATAAAATCCTTATATATGCACTCCATGGGCCCAAAAATAGATAAAAGTGTAAGTCTATGAGGCCCGTTGACTAATTAAATGAGTTTAAAATTATTTTAATTAAATGTAACTAATTAAGATAGTTTCTAATAAATATTTTTATAAAACTTATTAATAAAAACTACTAAAACAATAAAAGTCACAACGTTCCGCGTAAACGTACGCGATTTCACGAAATTCTACAGTTTACGCATAAAATCACATAACACGTAAAAGCACATAATTTATATTAATTATAAATTATTTATTGTTCAAAATATTATTTTTAATTATCACCAACGTTCGGGGACAGACTCGTGCGACTCGGTAATTCTCCGAATTACCGTTACGTGAGTGTTTGTGCAATAACTGACACATTTAATTAACCCTAATTAAACGTAATGTATGCATGACTAACTAAGATAACTGATTTGGTATAAATAAGTTTTGAGATAACGATGTTTGCGTTAACGGAGTTAACCTGAAAATGTCGGATGTCACAACGGGGACTTGGCCTCTCACGTTTCCAAACACGATACACCCCCTTTATAAGGGAAACTTTTATTTCCCTAATAAAATTTCAATATACCTTCTCCCTAAATCCACTTAGGGTTTTCTATCCACCTTGAGTGGATTTTTCAATCACACTCAATAACCAAGATTTTACACGCTAAGTATTGAATCATTCCATGATTCTTAGTTTCACGACATTCAATACCACCCAACCAATCGGTATACGACACCGTTCACCATTTAGTAATTCAATCAATCGAATATGAATACTCAAATAGTAGTTAAGATGACACCATCTTTCAACTAATGGTAATTAGTCAACTGGTTTCCTCCAAAACGAAGAAGAAACTAACACCTCAAACCGACTCATCTGGTACAGATGCACCATGTCGTATCACACACTGCTTGAAACAAAGTTCTCCAATCATACGGAATAGTATGTTCCCTTTTGGTATTCGTCCTTAACCCGTAGGCAAGTGAGACATTTATAACCACACACTAGATTGTGCCTCTTTTCATCCGTAGCCACCAAAAGTTAAAATCCAAAACAACCATACAATAACCCACGAGACTTTTAAGTCTTAGTCATCACCCATGAAGTACAAGGACTTCAAGAATACCGATGAATTTCGAGGACTTCAATTTAACCTTCTAACGCTCGCCCGCATATAGATTTATCAGTTCCCTCTCGAAGTTATCTCCATTAGTTGTTGCAATGAGGCTCACAACTGACTAGGAGAATATGCGATACTCCTGCCTCGTTGCATATAGACATAATCGATTCTAATGCACGAGTCACCAAGACATCCGACAAGGCATACGGTATTCCTATGGAAGGACACGTCATATGCCAAAGTCAAATCTTCTTTCATAAACCAACACCCTGTTTATCCCAACGACTTTAGCGTAAGTCATCCTTTGAGATTCAAGGATCTCAATCATACCATCCCTTTTTGAAGTTCGAAGACTTCATTTTCAATCACCGTTGTGAAGTTCTAAGACTTCTAACGCCACTTATGAAGTTCTAAGACTCCAAACACCATTTACCTTTGATTACCTCAGTCATTGTCGGGTCAACATATAAGTTTTTTAGAATTCGCTGCCTTATCCTAAAATGGATTTCCACAAAAGCCAAAATGGCTCACAAAATCCTTCCGAAGAAAGGCCTCTCCTTTCAGGTAATTTCAGGAAACTCGCGAAGATAATGAGCTTGAATGACTTTGCTTCGAAGATAGAAATGATTATCATAGAATAAACGAACACCGTATTAGCATACATGGGTTTACACACCTTTCACATTGATCCACATAAACCGCACAACTTCTAATAAGCCAGAAAGTTACACCCGCAATCCTAAAGTATTCATAACGGAAATGATACCATTCATGAGATAACGTCTTCCTCTACCTTCATTGTTGAACTAGGACTTAGACACTTGTTCAAACAAGACAAATGTACGCATACATTATTCCATTCTTCCTTTCCCAATAGAACGGTTACACCCCAATAAGTGACATTCAGGTATAGAACCCTTATGAACTTCTTTACAACTGGAACATCAAGTATTCCATTGCCCCGGTTGGTGTCAATGGCATAAGCCAGGCATACACCAAATCATGCGCCACGTGATCCACCGTCTCTAAGCGAGAATGAGTCGACACATAACCCTTTATTCATAAATGACATTGATACGGTTACTAAGTAACCACACAATTTCCGCTACAATCGTAGGACTCCATTCCAAGTGATTGTTTCACCCGCATCCTTCAATTAATAATTCGCATAATTGTCAACATTATGAAACTCACAATGTTGATTGCCTCCGAATCCCCGATCCACATATAACCTCATCCAACAATATATCAAAAGACTTCAGTCCCGTCCATGGTAGTTAGAAATGTTTGGCTCGACAGCCTTAAAATTTCTATTTTCTTCCCCCTTTCAATCGTGTGCGTCCCGATTTGTAACCACTGTAGCACATAATATTAGGACTAGAACACCACGATGTAGTGTGTCCCATCATTCCCACTTGTGTATCTTCCCACACATATGGCAACAACAAGTATTACCTCCCCATAAGGATTTCTAGCTCGAATAAAATATTTGGCTTTCTTGAAGCCACCACAATTTCCTATACACACCCAACTAGCTTCCCGAGTTTGATCTCCTTGTATCATATACTAATCAACTCCACCAGAGTTGTACACCACTAAGGAGAATCCACTCTAATAAGTCAACCAATAGCATCGAGAAAGCCGATCTATTTTCATTCCTTTCGATACTCCAAGATTTGGACAAGACCACACTTAGCCATAAGACATGCCCATCATCCCTTTGCTTATCTCACCTAGTCTAATGCATGTGAAGAAACTCCCAGTTGCAAGATCCACAACGGCTTATGGACAAAACTAACTCAAGAACGTCTCTTGAGTTCACCATGATGCATTACCTTCAAGCTTTTAGGTCTTTCCCCTTACGGAGAACTCCCAACTTATTATCCTCCATTTTCCAGAGTCAACTCTCCGCGAGTAATACTCCATCCGCTCATCACAATGGATTGCTTCAAGCCAATACCATAATAGTGATGTATCGTTTGTTAACCAACGAACAAACTCCTACTATTTTTCTCATTTGGCTCGCACACCACGAACCCCTTATGAAGACAAGGTTTTTTTCCTCCACGTATTCGAATACGTTTGATCATCCCGCCCTTAAAGCTTCATGCGGTTCTTCAAAGTACCGCCTCAATGAGCTCCTATCTTCCTTGAAGGGAAATTGACACGATATCACAGAAAGCTTTAGCCATCCTCCACTAGAATGTTTCTTTCTATTTCTCCTTACTAAACCCAAGCTCGTCCCCATCCTCGAGGTGATGCACCCATAGACTTTTTCATACGTGAGTCTTTAAATAAACTTCCATCTATAAATTCCGCCCACTAAGTTATGTTTTCCAAACCAGTCATCCCCGACTGTGTAGTAACAAGTTTGTAGTTGTTCTACCTACTTATAGGCCTTTAGTCTTACTCTATAAGGCACTACCTATTTCTATATGTATATTAATTACCCCCGCATAATCATCTATGCTCAAACACATATTATATACATATACAAATATAACCATCTTCACTTACTTATTGTCGGTTTTCATCATCATATGGTTATCATGAAGTTATTCGCACATGTTACATTACGAATCGCACTGGCCAGGCATGATTGATAATGTACTATGTCCAATTACATTCACTATCTCCATATAACGAATCTCTTAACAACTTTCGGCACAATTAGTTCACATTGGAAACCAATTAAAACATACAATATCATAATCAATACTAACCTTGCCCCTTAAGCTCCGTGTCTCGGTCACGCCATCATTGGATTCTCATTTCTCCGACCATATCAAGAGAATTATAGGTTTGAGTTTCGTGTCTCGTACACCAAATCTCTCAAACCGTTGCTCTGATACCAAGTTGTAACACCTAAAAATTCGAAACCGATTTAAACTTTTTAAATATGACGCGGAAGCGGTCCCAAATACAACATTTATCGTATCCACACGTTTTAGTTTTACAAACATGAATTAAACTAAAATATTTCCCACAAAAGTAGTTTAAACAACGGTTAATAATCAACAAGATATCCACAACTTGTAACGACTCCAAATAATTTGTAAAACATCAAAAACAAACTATGAGAATCCAATATCCGCTTAAGGCGAGACCCGAGATCACTCCGGAGCTTTCCTACATTCAAAACAACAATTTGAATATGGTTAGTAAAGATAAGTAGCCCTAGGGAACTCTCCACGAGTCTCCTCATGGGTAAAACCCAAGAAAAAGTCATTTTTTAAGAATAAAAATTTCTGTCATGAACCATGTTCCCTGAACACAACCGTGTTCAGATGAATACAACCGTGTTCCCCTTCAGCTCAAGAAAAAGCAAGGTTGCTATGTTCCCTGACAACACATTACATTCTCACTATTTCTATATTTTTTTTGCATATACAATTATCTAACGTATATTTACTTGTTTTTTCGACCACGCTATGTCTACTACATTAACTAACATTAATTTGTTAGTTTATCCACCCCCAATACGAGCACCACTACTCGTTTTCCATTCCGACCCGTTTGCATCTTTGTGCAATGCAATACGACACCAATATAACATGTATAATAACAACACACACATGTTTACTCCCACCCATTTATCACCTTTTAGTTGGCTTACAACGCCTCGGTGCGAGAACCACAACTCGTCTTACCCATACCTGAAGTATTTGACTCCAAGTCCACCCTTTGAAGTATTCTGCACTTCTTATTGGGTTTACGACCTCTTGGTGCGTGTACCACAACTCGTCTTACCCGTACTTGGAGTATTTGACTCAAAGTCCACCTTTTGAAGTATTGCACACTTCAATACACCATTTAACCAAATTATCACTTTTTGTTTGACTTTATACCACATAAGTCAATTACACCAAATTCACCACGTTTACATGTTAGTTTGACTATTTATCACATAATTCAAATTACACCAAATTCACCTCGTTTTCCATTTCGACCCGTTTGCATCTTTGTCCATTAGGGTTCATCCACCCAAACCCCTTTCAAGAGCATGAAATTAAATGGAGGAAACGAGATAGAGATGATTCTTACTTGTAAAGATGAAGGTGTTGTGCAATCAATCCCTTCAACCTAAGCATGCAAGCTCCAAATATGAGTTTTCTTGATCAAAACCCTTTCTCCCCTCTTTCTCCATGAAGAACTCGTAAATACACACACATAAGTGTGTGTTTTTGCCAGGCTTTCTCAATTAACACAATTGAGATTGTGTTAATTACATAACAGCCCCCTTTACTTGCAATATAAACCCCTTGGCATCAAAACTAGTTAATTCCACCTTTTAAAAAGCACCCCCAACTTTATTTTTATTTATAATATAATAAACCTATCATAGGACCAACTAGTTGTCTTCTCTTGGACATTGGTAAGCAAGTACTTCACACATGTAGCTCTAGATTTGGACTTTAAATATGGTATTACCATGGTACCGCTCATATATGGTGTGTGCATGCAAACATACAACCACACAACCACCAATTTGTGGGAGTCCATCAAAGAGATTTTTTTAACCACCATTCATATTTCTTTCTTTGTTATTCCCTAATATTCCTCATATATATGTTAATTATAGAAAGACGTTATATTCATCATATATAGCAAGGCAACAATTATACAAACATGTAATTATGACTTGCAATTATTCAACTCATAACAAGAGTACACAAACAATATCTTACCTAATGTACAGATAAAAGTGTAATACCCGAATTTTTGAAATATTATCAATGAATAAATAAAGTGTTTTGTTATTAATAGTTATTGATTAAATAATAAAAACAATAACAACTAAGAGTAAAAGAAATTATATAATAAATAAAGGTCTAATTATATTATTAACTAACCGGAAAGAATGAAATATATGTATCAGTTTTATCTATATAAAAACAAACATATAAATAAATGTACAAATTAAATTTCTAGAAATGATTATATATAATAGTAATAAATAAAGTTGTGTAAATACAATATGTTTTCTTAATCGGAAAGAAAAGAAAATTACATAAAAATTTGAAACCGTTTGCCATTTGTTGCAATGGTAGCCCCAAGACTTCCCATAGTGGAGGTCTTGGATTCGAATCCTGAAAACAGTAAAAAAGGGGTCCGTGACCAGGTCAGGAGGTTTACCTAGTTGGAGGTTTCTCCTATAGTGCCTTGGATATTCTGGGTGTTGTACAGGAGAAACCAATTATCCTAAAATATTTGGGTGTTCACGTTAAAAAAAAAACATAAAAATTTGAAAGAAACAAAACCATTAATTTTGGAAAAAAAAACACAGTTAAACATGGAAACCTCGGGAGAAAAGAGATGGCGCCGGTTTCTTCACCGGCCACCTATCGACCGGCCACAACCACCAAATTGGACCAATAAGGTCGTGCTTCGAGCCACACCCGTCACGTGAAACATACGACCCACCATCCACCCTACTTAGCCATGTCAACATGGCTTACCGGTGCGCGCACGTGGACCACCACCATTTTCCGGCGCCTACCATCTTAACCTTCGTCACGAAGGAAACTCGGTTATATAGCCGAGTTGCGGTTCATTCGACATCACGATCTTGCTATGTCGAGAGACCTCTCCGTTTTCAACACCACACACCCTGAACTCGCATTTCCAGGTGACATTCGTATTTCCCGGCAACCCAAAAACGAACAAAAACATTAAGCATATACCCCTGTTACTCATCTCCACTCCCTAGGAATTAAGCGGTCATATATTGGTGATTTAATACTCTTCGAACAGCTCGAAACAAAACTCCGGTGACTTCGTTTTCCCGACGATTTAGTTGAAGAAGAAGACAGTCAGGTGATGGTTATATAGTTTTATTCCGGTTTTTAAAAAGAGTTACAGGCTAGGCCAACTGGTTGAGTCTTTGTTGTCAGATGTTCCAAACCTGTAACCTCCTTTCTATATTTTTTTCATTCTCCTTCCTAATTTAATAACAAAATCAACTAATTCAATCGTCATAATTTTTAACATTCTGAAAAGTTATAAAATTGGATTTTTATAACGTATAGATAAAAATAAAAATTTAATTTTTTTTTCTTCTCAAATAGAAATAATAATCCTTTTAACTAAAAACATTTTTACGATGAAATTTTATAATCTTTAGAACTATAGTGTTTGGATACTAAAATAAAAATAATAAGAAGATGAATTGAAACATAAATTAATTAAGTGTAACTTAAATGTAGATTCGTACAAATGGACGTAAACGAGTTACCATCATTGTAGAACGTTACGAGTAATTAAGGTACGGATACCTAACTCAGTTATTTTTGCAGTACGAATATCTCTCTCCCTATTTTTGTATAGTACCGATATCTATCTCCTTATTTTTGTATAGTTATCTAACTCTATTTTAAAATATTTAACTCCATCAAGTTTACTGAAAATTCATTTACGTGTTTAAAATCATGTGTCTGTTTAAAATTGTTTATTCGCCCACTTATTTCGAATATGAAACAAAGTTTGAAAACCTGTTTACATACGATATTTTTTGGTTTTATAAGCACTCATTATCGTATGTTCTGATTAAATATGTTCGCTTTAAAAATATAATGTTAAATAGTTTTACTCTGATACCCGAGCACGCCCCTACTTGTGGGGGTGACCACAAGCATGTCATTGGGGCATCGATGGCGTGGCACCGCCCGTGACGGCGAGCCTAAATCACGGCGTCTCGCCTGTTTATGTGAAAAATACCGGTTATATGTTTTGAGTCGTATGGATCGATCCTAAGATATTATTATTTTTGGTGGTTGGATTGTATGATGCCCGTACACCATCTCAAATCGGTTCAGGACTAGCTAGTCTGTTCCGCCTGTTTCTGTTTATGTTCTGTATCGGGCTCGATGGGTATTTCTGGTGATGTGACAAGTATTTAAAAAGGATTATCTGTGAGTTTACAATTATCTGGTTATCTGTTCACAAGCTTACAAGTTTACAAGCTCTGAAATCTGTTAATTATACATGACGAGTTTACATGTTTATGAGTTTACCTGTATATGAGTTTACGAGTTACGAGTCGCATGTTTACTGTATTACATGTGTACGAGTTTACAAGTATACGAATTTACAAGTCGACGAACTTACATGTTTACAAGTTACAAGTTTTAAATACTCTCGAAATTATGTGTTTACAAATCTTGTTATATATGTAAATATAGATGTATTATTATAATTATCCTTTTTATAAAACTTATCTGTTCGTGGCATTTTGCTCCCTGGCTTTTCTTTTCTTTTTAACAGGTTCGCGAGGATAAAGGGAAAGTGTGGAGAGAGTTAAAAATCAACTTTAGCTAGCAACATAGTTTTTGAGCTTTAATAATATATGTAATTACTAAATCATTAGGATTAAGTCTTCTGTAACTTATTCAGATATTTATGGAACTATGCTTTTGTCTCTGACTCCTGTAAAGTGACACGTCGGCCCCTATAGCCGGGTCAGGATGTTACATTGAATGGTATCAGAGCAAAGACACTTTCCTGTAGAAAACTTAAACATAAGTTAAGACCTGTGAGGTTATGGGTAGACGTTGGGTTAAGATTTCACCTTCCGGTCAATATTCATATTCATCACTTTATGATCTTCATATATATCTATTTGAATCCTTAATTGACATAACCTATCTGCTTTTCTGATTTCTTAATAGCATGTTCATTATATCATCGTTACCACTACTACTCTATGGTTCTAAACCACTCCTAAACAACTATGTACGCAAACACTTTAGTTATTAATTAGGATCTTTGCATCTTTACAAGGTTCGCTTATTACTATTTCACCTTCTTCTTCTATAAACATATCAAGACATTGAGACACATGACGGGACCGTTAGAACATGGTTGTAAGGTAAATTAACGATTATGGTTCGCGAACGTAATGGTAAATTTACAGTTACATATGTGTACTTATCGGATCTTGTTGTGTATTGAATAAATACCCTAATATCTTTAACTACTAATATTCATTCGTCCCTAATAGTTTTAATGTTTTTCCTCTCTATTTTCAGACGTAATTACCTCCGGTTGTTATTAAATTCGCTTGTTAAAACTAACTTTAAATTTCGAGGACGAAATTTTTTTAAGACGGGTAGATTTGTAATAACCCGAATTTTTGAAATATTATCAATGAATAAATAAAGTGTTTTATTATTAATAGTTATTGATTAAATAATAAAACAATAACAATTAAGAGTAAAAGAAAGTATATAATAACTAAAGTTCTAATTATATTATTAACTAACCGGAAAGAATGAAATATATGTATCAGTTTTATCTATATAAAAACAAACACATAAATAAATGTACAAATTAAATTTCTAGAAATGATTATATATAATAGTAATAAATAAAGTTGTGTAAATACAATATGTTTTCTTAATCGGAAAGAAAAGAAAATTACATAAAAATTTCAAACTTCTGCCCATTTGGTCTAAAGGTAGCCTCAACACTTTTCATAGTGTAGGTATTGGATTCGAATCCTGGCAACAGCAAAAAAAAGGGTTTGTAGGTAGGTCAGAGGTTTACCCAGTTGGGGGTTCCTCCTGTGGTGGGCTGCCCCTGGATATTCTGGGTGTTGCCAAGGAGAAACCCAATTATCCTAAAATATCTGCGTGTTGCGGTTCAAAGAAAAACATAAAAATTTGAAAGAAACAAAACCATTAATTTTGGAACAAAAAAACACAGTTAAACATGGAAACCACGGGAGAAAAGAGATGGCGACGGTTTCTTCACCGGCCACCTATCGATCGGCCACAACCACCAAATTGGACCAATAAGGTCGTGCTTCGAGCCACACCCGTCACGTGAAACATACGAGCCACCATCCACCCTACTTAGCCACGTCAACATGGCTTACCGGTGCGCGCACGTGGACAACCACCATTTTCCGGCGCCTACCATCTTAACCTTCGTCACGAAGGAAACTCAGTTATATAGCCGAGTTGCGGTTCATTCGACATCACGATCTCGCTATGTCGAGAGACCTCTCCGTTTTCAACACCACACACCCAGAACTCGCATTTCCAGGTGACATTCGTATTTCCCGGCGACATTCGTATTTCCCGGCGAATCCAAAAACGAAGAAAAACATTAAGCATATACCCCTGTTACTCATCTCCACTCCCTAGGAATTAAGCGGTCATATATTGGTGATTTAATACTCTTCGAACGGCTCGAAACAAAACTCCGGTGATTGTTCGTTTTCCCGGCGATTTAGTTGAAGAAGAAGACAGTCAGGTGATGGTTATATATCTTTATTACATTTTTTATACAAAGTTACAGGCCAGGCCAACTGGTTAAGTCTTTGTTTCTGCAAAGGAAAGGTAAGAGCTTCGAAACCTGAAACCTCTTTTCTACATTTTTTTCATTCTCCTTCCTAATTTAATAATAAAATCAACTAATTCAATTGTCATAATTTTTAACATTCTGAAAAGTTATAAAATTGGATTTTTATAACATATAGATAAAAATAAGAATTTAATTTCTTTTCTTCTCAAATTGATATAACAATCCTTTTAACTAAAAACATTTTTACAATGAAATTTTATAATCTTTAGAAATCTAGTGTTGGATACTAAAATAAAAATAATAAGATGAATTGAAACATAAATTAATTAAGTGTAACTTAAATGTAGATTCGTAGAAACGGACGTAAACGAGTTATCATCATTGTAGAACGTTACGAGTAATTAAGGTACGAATACCTAACTCGGTAATTTTACAGTGCGGATATATCTCTCCCTATTTTTGTACAGTACAGATATCTATCTCCTTATTTTTGTGTAGTTATCTAACTCTATTTTAAAATATTTAACTCCATCAAGTTCACTGAAAATTCATTTACGTGTTTAAAATCATGTGCATGTTTAAATTTGTTTATTCGCCCACTTATTTCGAATATGAAACAAAGTTTGAAAACCTGTTTACATACGATATTAATTGGTTTTATAAGCACTCATTATCGTATGTTCTGATTAAATATGTTCGCTTTAAAAAGATAATGTTAAATAGTTTTACTCTGATACCCGAGCACGCCCCTACTTGTGGGGGTGACCACAAGCATGTCCTTGCGACATCTATGGCGTGGCACCGACCGTGACGGTGAGCCTAATCACGGCGTCTCGCCTGTTTATGTGAAAAATACCGGTTATATGTTTTGAGGCGTATGGATCGATCCTAAGATATTATTATTTCTGGTGGTTGGATTGTATGATGCCCATACACCATCTCAAATCGGTTCAGGACTACCTAGCTTGTTCCGCTTGTTTCTGTTTATGTTCTGTATCGGGCTCGATGGGTATTTCTGGTGATGTGACAAGTATTTAAAAAGGATTATCTGTGAGTTTACAAGTATCTGGTTATCTGTTCACAAGCTTACAAGTTTACAAGCTCTGAAATATGTTAATTATACGTGACGAGTTTACATGTTTGTGAGTTTACCTGTATATGAGTTTACGAGTTACGAGTCACATGTTTACTGAATTACATGTGTACGAGTTTACAAGTATACGAATTTACAAGTCGACGAACTTACATGTTTACAAGTTACAAGTTTTAAATACTCTCAAAATTACGTGTTTACAAATCTTGTTATATATGTAAATATAGATGTATTATTATAATTATCCTTTTATAAAACCTATATGTTCCTCACTTTTCTTTTATTTTTAACAGGTTCGCAGGGATAAAGGAAAAGTGTAGAGATAGAGTTAAAAATCAACTTTAGCTAGCAAAATAGCTTTTGACCTTTAATAATGTATGTAATTACTAAATCATTAGGATTAAGTATTCTGTAACTCATTCAGATATTTATGGAATTATGTTTTTGTTTCTAACTCATGTAAAAGTGACACGTCGTCCCTATAGCCGGGTCGGGGTGTTACAAAAAGTCACTTATATTTTAAACTTATATTATTGTTCAAGTACCCTATAATATATATAATTAAATAAAAGTTTTACATTTCATTTTAGTACTTGACTACTACTTATATCATATGTGAAATGTACGTCATGAGGATCTATTGCGCCGTAACTAATTCCCTAAAGTTCCCTAACGAGGCCCTATTTATTAGTATCCGGTTAGTAAATCCTTAAAAGGTAATGTTGGTGGTCAATGAGAGCCTACAAAGTCATGGTTCTTTGTTTTTTGATTTGTTTTCCCTTTGACTTAACAAATGTTTCCTTTGGTGCATTTGTTAGAGCTTTGTAACAAAGGATTTCGCAGGTCCTTGCTTCAATCCTTTTTTATTGTTTTTTTTTCTTTTTAGATTTGTTATTTTTTCTATCTATGATTCAGTCTTCAAAATCGATTCGTCTCAAATTCGTATGTTTCTTTTATATACTTAAACACATTAGTATCACTGGCACCACACGCGTAACTAAGTTTGCAAACGGGCCCTTACCAACGTTAGTGTTATCGTACGGCTTCACCGCAACGTGCAAGTCTTAACGTTTAAACTTTGGTTTTTTATCACGAGTTTACACCTCCGCTGCAACGTGCAGTTATAAAGTGTTTCTTTGATATTATTATATAAGGTGTTAACTATTATCAATGTTCTAACTGTAACGCGTGAGTTTACGTAATGTTTTTAATTTTTTTTATATTTAAAGTTTCTAAGATGTTCATTGATTTCGCGGTTTAACGAGCTACAACGTGTAAACGTTTTGTATTTTTTACTTTATTCTAATTTATTTCACGAATTTGGCAAATGTTGACATAACATGAACGCGCGGTAGCTGGCTCCTATTTATGTCGCATCGTGCGAGGCGATTCGCAGCGCGTTAGAAATCGACATACACCGTCACCACAACGCGCGGGTCTTCACACTAGTTATCATTATTTTCCAAGAAACTTATTATAATTTAACGACCGGTATATTTATAGATAATAAACTTAATCTTGTAAATAAAAATTTTCGTACACATTTATAGGTTATTAGTTTCAAATTCTATGAACCATATATTAAATATGAATATTATCCATTTATTTTCAACCAAATATATACTCTTGCTTTCGATATAGATCTCCTTTGTTAAAAAAGTAATTAAGCACACATTTAATCAATCAGCTAAAATTTTAAAGTATACTTATTTAATCTCATGGTGATAAAATAAAACGTGTCTTAAATATATATATATATATATATATATATATATATATATATATATATATATATATATTTAATTACGATAACTTTTTTTTTCAAAAAGAGAACTTTTTTTTCAAATTATTGAATTTGTATCTTTTTCCCATCTTGAGTTTCATTAGCTTCTATATATTTTAACAATGCCTTTAAATTTTATATTTTTATAATTTTGAATTTGTGAGACAATTATATATACCTTAAAACCTAAAATGGTAAGCTATTAAACATAAGATATAAGTTTTTAAAACTTGATTATCAAAGTTACATTAAAAGTCTCTATAAAACTTACAATACATACCTTCACTTTAATTAAACTTACCATTTAAAACCTAGACTTTTCTTTTAACCAATTTATACAACAGTCCCTAGTGCGACGTGCCTAATTTTATTAACGTTCCGACGTGAACTTTTCTAACGGGTTTTTTTTAATATATAAAGTTTCAAATATTATCAACGGTCGCGCCGCAACACACGGTTTTGTGGCGATTTCATTTTTATATATAAAGTTTCGAATGTTATCAACGACTCAGGTTTCGTTTCTTTTTACCTTAAATGTGCGGCGTCGTGGAAATTTTTCGACGTTAGTTTTTTTCACGGTTTCAAATATTATCAACGGTTGCGCCGCAACGCACGGGTTTGTGACGGTTTCGTTTTTACATACAAAGTTTTGAATGTTATCAACGACTCAGGTTTCGTTTTTCTTACATTTAACGTGCAGCGTCGCGGCAATGTTTCGACGTTAGTTTTTTTCACAGTCTTGCGTTCCCGACAACGCGGGGTCTTAATACTATAATTCATTAATTGCATATCGATCTCATAAAAGTATACGAGGCACAACACAAGGCAGACACGTTTGATGATGTTTTTATTTATTAATTTATTAGAAACCGTTATAGGTTGTTATACAAAGGTATATAAACGGTAAGGACGGAATCTTAGATAGATGATTGCAATTATTTTCATTCGTAATTTCTCTGTGATCATTTTTATTCTATTAAATAAGAAGTCATTAATCATTGGCAAATAGTTTTTGTTCAATTCATGTTTTTAATTCTTCATATGTTGTTCTTTAGTGTTAGAGGTAAATTAATTTTGTGATTTATTTTCAACAATTGGTAACAGAGTCTGGTGAGGCTTATATTCAAAGAAGGCGATAGAGATTTGATTGATCAAGATTGAAGAATGGTAACTTGTTCTCCTTCTTCCATAGCATGAGCTCGGAGAAGGAAGAGAGAATGTGGGTAGTAATCCTTAATAGAGTTCGACCACAACGACCGCATTAATTATCTTCATGCATAAAGATACAAGATTACCTACTAGAAGAACGAGTTCGGTTATGAAGGGTGAAAATGAGGGAACTGTTGGTGCATCAGGGAATTGTGGATGCTCTTGATGGTAAAACAAATTTACTTGGACCTCTAAGAGATAAGGAGAATAAAGACATTATGGAAAAGGTACATAGTGCTCAAAATCTAAAGTTGGAGATAGAGTATATGGAGAGATGTCAAAGGAAACCTCTACGGCAGGAGTTCGTGCCAAATTGGAGAGCATGTACATTACAAAGTGCGTATCTAACATGATATATCTCAAGAAGAGATTGTACGCATTCCAAATGGCGCCTAGTAAGTCTCTTAAAAATCATACCGACGAGATTAATTAGTTGGCGTCGCATTTTTAAAACATATTAATAGAGTACGTAATTATTTTCATGATCTCATTACTGTTGGAACTAATTGTAGGCCATCGCATATAAAATAGGCCGAAGACGGAAGAATTCTTTGAAGTTAAAAGATTTCGACCGAAATCTATTTCGATCGAAATCATTTTCAGAGGAAATACATTTCGACCGAAATGTATTTCGGACGAAGTCTTTATTTGTCTTCTTAATATAAATACTTGTGTAGTTTGACTTTTGTAAAGGGGAGTTGATATGACATATCAATACAATTTGGATAATTACACCTTTAACTATGTGCTTCTGAATCTACCTCGTTTCATGGTTCTTGTATCGGTGTATTGAATCTGCTATGAATAACAGGAATTACAATTGGTATAAAAGCTTTCGGTGCTCGGTTTTGGGAGATTCAAGCAAGTTTCAAAGTTTGTTAAAGTTTTCAACTTTTCAAGATTCAAAAGTCATCAAATTGGATCGTTTTCAATGCCATTTTTGAGTATTTAGCATGTACAACAGTGGAGATGGAGTTTGGGATGATTTTCGGGTCTTAATTTGACGTTCGGGAGTTGCAGGTCGAGATTTTACGAGTTTCAGTTGAATCGTCCGAAATCTCTGATTGAAGGGGTCAAAATCTCTTTTCGATCGAAAAGTGTTTTCGATCAGAGCTTTCGATCGAAATCTCAAGTTTGGTACGAAAAATTTTGTCCGAAATCTCCTGATCGAAATCTGACTTTTCGACCGAAAAGTCTTGTTCGAAAAAGTTCTCGATCGAAAAGTATGCCTGAGTAAAAAAAATGTGTATTTTGGAGGGAAAATTTTTCTTGGTCGAAATTTCTGAAGGATGATCGGAGCTATGTTTCGGGCTGATTATGGAAAAATGAGGTGATAGGGAATTCTCAATGGCTGACGAAGATTGTGTGCATAAGGTCTTTGTAAATGGATTGGGATATGTTTATCCAGATCTTTGCAAGAAAGATGTGAAAGGAAAAGCAAGACAAGAAACATTAAAGAAAAGATATCAAGTATTCACACGCGCAGAAGGAGAATCTTTGACTGTCCAGTATCACAGATATGTGGAATTGATAAATGATCTAAAGGATGTTGATATTGAATATGAAAAATCAGAAGTCATGGATAAATTTCTCAACGCTCAACCACAGGAATGGAAGATTTATAAACTTAACATCAGAAATAAAGGATTAAAGTTTAATTCATTAGAGGATTTGTGTGCAAAGCTACAGATGTATACGCTCAAAGCGGATCTGAACAGAATAGTGATCAAAGGTGGATATGGTTATGATTTTCAAGGAAATTGTAAACGTATAGAATCCGATTTGGTTGCTGAAGCAGTGAAAGAATCACAGGAACTTAAAGCATATACTGAACTGCTCAACGAAACATGTGTTCTGTGGAGTATTTTGAGAAAATTGCTGATTACAAGAAACGAAATCAACTTCTGATGGATTCTTTGAAACATTCACATACCACAAACAAGATTCTAAAAGATCGTGAGAAAGAGTATAAAAGAAAGACCGATGACTGTGTCAAAGAAAATTCTCATGTGAAGCTTCAGTTAAAGAGAAAGAATTATGAAATTCAACTGTTGATTGCTGAACGAGAAACAAAAAAGAAATTGTTTACCGAGAAGATGGAAAAGGTAGCAAACACAGCAATTAAAGTTGATAAAATAAACATTTCTGGGAGAGTGGGATTATTGAAGCTCAAATACATGACAAAGTAACTTCTGGGCTTAGATATAAAGTTACTAGTGAAAGCAATGAGGCTAAATTTACTGATAAGGTGAATAGCGAGATGGGATACAAGAGTGTTTCTCCTCCATTTACTACAAATGGATTTTATTCACATATGCCTCAACCATAAATTCCAGAGCCATTTGTTCCTAATGTTTATCCTTCGTTAGAGCCAAAGAGAAATTCTAAAGCAAATAAAGTTGAATTGAAGATTCCAAGTGATCTTGCTTCTAATGATGATTGTGTCAGTGACAAATCTGAAGAAAGTCAAGAATGTGTGGATTATTTTGACAATAAGGGTGGCTTAGGGTTCAAGAAAGAGAGTCCACTCAATGCTAATGCCATCCCGTTCATTTCGAATAAATTTGCTCCGCTCATATTCGTTAAAGAGGGAGTAGAAAAGTCAAAAGTTGAAGAGCAGAATTCTAAAGACAAGTCAGCATCTCGAAAGGGGCCTTATCAAAGAACATGTCCTGCTTTGAAGAAATGTTTCAGCTGTGGAAAGCAGGGTCATTTATCAAGAGATTGCTGCATCAAGAAACACAAGTGTTTCAAACAGAAGGTCGTTTCTCAACCTCAGAGAAAGGTTCAAGAAAAGGTTGTTAAAGTTTTTAATTGGTTGAAGACGTTTTGGACGTCAAAACCAAAACGAGATTGGCAGGTCAAAGCTAAACCAAGACAAGTTTGGAGGGTTAAAGCTTCGAGTCCAAGATCCAACTTTGATGATGCAAAGTGTATGGGGGAGCTTCGCAGAATTCTTGTGTTTTGATATGCAATGGCCTAGGGGGAGATTGTTGGAACTAATTGTAGGCCATCGCATATAAAACAGGCTGAAGACGGAAGAATTCTTTGAAGTTAAAAGATTTCGACCGAAATCTGTTTCGATCGAAATCATTTTCGGACGAAATACATTTCGACCGAAATGTATTTCAGATGAAGTCTTTATTTGTCTTCTTAGTATAAATAATTTTGTAGTTTGACTTTTGTAAAGGGGAGTTGATTTGACATATCAATACAATTTGGATAATCACACCTTTAACTATGTGTTTCTGAATCTACCTCGTTTCGTGGTTCTTGTATCGGTGTATTGAATCTGCTTTGAATAACAGGAATTAAAATTACCTTAAGTCGTTGATACTTTGATGTATTGAAGGGATAGACTATCCGTGAAAAAAGATATTGCAACCATAAACTCCAAGGAGTTGAAGAAGAAGGTTGATGTAAGAGGAGAATATGGAGAGGGTTTATCTATGAGGAGTAGAATAGAACAAAGAACTTTAAAGGGAAAGAAAACTGGATGGTAGAGGTCAAAGTCGAAGTTCAATAAACGACGCATTTGATACTTTTGGTTTCCTTGTGCTTGAGGCTGTGGAGCTACTTAGTCGAGTCCAACGGGTCATACATAGTAATGTTTTGACCCTAAGATCTATTAATTTAGTTTTTAAAAGACTTAGTTTTGCTATCCAAAAAGAGCTAGCGCGCAACTTGTTGGTCGTTTTCCTTCTATTTCGATATATTAATGAAAAATTCTTTTTGAGTAAAAAAATGTCAATCTAAAAAAACACTTCAAAAAGTGGTTTCATTGAAAGAAGGAAGAGTAGAGGGGAAGGGAGTTCATCAAGAACTCATGACACTCATTCGGATGGATCTTCTAGTGGATATGAGAGTGTAGAAGTTCTTATGATGTCTAGTTGAGGGGATAATAAGGAATGGTTCATTGATTTTAGGGTATGATACTGTCATATTCAAATTAGAAAGTTGGTCTAAGTTCAATCGTCAAAATGTGATGTATATTCCAAATCTTAAAAAGAATTTGACCTCAATGGGTATGTTTGAAGAAGGTGGTTGTCATGTGAAGTTATTATTCTAAATAATAACAATTATTAGTCTAAGACTATAATTATCACTTCTTGATTCACAATTACGTTTAAACACATTTAAACATGTTTATCAATTTACGTCGAACATGAGAGATCAAAATTCAATTTCATATATTGTTTAACTATTTTATTTCGAGACTCAAAGTGGTCTATTCAAACTTTGAATTTGAGCCTGACCATCTATATACACCAGTTTGAATCAACAAGGGGCCCATAGATGTCTTGCATTTGTGTAGTAACAGATCTTGTTTTGACTACACAAAACGCTCACTATACTTTAGCTTACTCCCAACTATGGCCCTTATAACTGCCTGATCAAAGAACAACGTTAGACCATTGTCAAAGAATAACATGCACAAAATTAAGTTCTAGCATGTATCTTAGGTCTGAGCATACTATTGACAAAACCATTTCAATGTCTTCTTGTGACAACGAACCATGAAGTAGCATTGAATCGGGTTGACCCAATACTCATCTCCATAAGTATCCGTGAACTTGGCTGCAACTCTTTGCCTATTTCATCTATATGGAATCAGCCAACTGTTCACAATAGTCTTACTTCATATCAGCTCCCACTGACCTAATCGACTATGGACATTTAGAATAAACATTTTTATTCTTGGATCTTAAACGTGCTAATATTGAACACAATATACATTAATGAATAAGAACGTACCCTTTATTTATTAATTAGATAAAATGTAACTGTTATATGTTCACATTATCCAAATACTAATATAGATAAAAAAAAACCACTCTCTAGCTTTACTTATGTCTTGTAGCATGCTCCTCTCTTCTGACTTAAGGCATAAGCATTAGTAATTGGTTATGCCAAATTTTGATATGATTTATGTGTATACCTTTCTTAATAGAGATGTCTCAATATTGATGTCCACCATCTTCTTGAGGCTTGTAATAAACTCATTCAATCAAACATCTCTTTTATATGTACCCAGTGATTTGCAACTATCTTCTTAATCACTTGGATAATTCTATAAATCACGTAACGCTGTCAGAACAAACTAATTTGATGACACTATCAAATATTTGAACGGATTAGACATATAATCAAGAACGAATTTGAAGTTTCTTTGAGAAGAAAGAACCGTGTCAATATAAAGAAACCGAGTCTGGAATCACGCATGTATTTAGGCTAAATCAATTAGATCGGTCAAACTTAATTTACCCAAATCCCTCAATGGGTCTTGACTTTGATCCATGACTTCCAAGCCTAATCTGATAATAAAATATATCTAATCAAAGCCCAATTCGGGATTTTAGTTAAAAGCCCAATTTAAATAATTAACCATTTAAATACACCCAATATTAATAGGTTCGAATGGGCCCGCACTCCTGCATCTCCTAACCCGTTTAATAACCAATAATATTTAATCGATCATCAAATTAATCCAATAACACTAAACATGTTGATAACACTACAATTACCAACAGTACGAACCTGAGTTTTATACGTATATAACTTGACTAGGTTATATTCTCGTATATTACATGGGATGAATTATGAAAATAATACAATAAATAAATATCTTTAAAAAAAATTAACACCTCAAAATTTTATGAATTATAATGAATTAGTTAAATTTATTTAACTATAAATAATGTATTTAAAAAAGGAAGTTATTAGTCAACTAAAAGTTATCCTACATAATTTAATGTTTAAATTTTAAAATCATAAGAAATATGGAAACGTTTAAGTGGTATTTAATCAATTTATGAGTTTAAAAAAATTAAAATAGATAATTAAAAAATGTTTAGGCAGGAAACAAAGATCTATAAGCTCTAGAATTAATGATGACACGTGTCACTTCAAAACATTTATTTATTATAATTGATAGATTAGGCTCGCGAATCAAGACGAGCAAACTAGTTATAAGGTTGTGCATATTTTTTTAAGCAACTAGATCATCTTTATCTTTTCATTTTATTGTATTTCTTCAACACATCCTTAATCACATGGTTTCATTCACTATCTTTAAAACTTCACCTTTTATCTTTACATCCTCAAAAAACCATGATGGGGATCATACTTAGGTCATTGGAACATTTTGTGGTTAACCTATGTGTACAACGTAGACTATTCGGGAAAGCCACTACATCCGGCTAAGTTAAGGAATATAAAAGCAATTCACTAATATGGTTAGCCATCTTCTCTTGGACATCCAGAAGCAATTACTTCAGGCATGTTGGTCATGTGTCTTTAAATATGGTATTACTATGGTACCAGTCATGGTGTGTGCATGCAAGCATACAAGAATCCATACATGGGATGGATTCATCATAACCATTCTAGAAAGTCCCACAACATCAAACTAAGTTAAATGTTGGTGATTTTAGTGTCATCAAGCTATTTAATGTATTTTGATTTACTTGGTGACCAAACTAGAAGTCATATAGAAATACCAAACAAGTTGGAAAGTATGGAGTGCACACTTGTTTGATGATATTATGACTTCTGGTGCTAAAGACACCTTGTTGTATCAAGGGGTGAAGCCCACTAGACAACGGGGGTCCAAGGACAGCGCCCCTAGTTAACAGGGTCCTAAGGACGGAAGTCCCTAGTGGGGTCCAAGGGGCAACGCCCTGGCTGGGGTGAAAGTTGGTCCTCCAGACCAGATTACTCATGCTGAGTAATTTTACTCAGCCATAGTAAGGATTGCTCCTCCGGAGTAAGATTGCCTCTCGGGAGTAGATTGGTTCCTCCGGAGTAAATTGCCTCTCCAGAGCAGATTGACTTAGCAGTTATATGTTAACGGTTGTGGCAGTTTTCAGCCAATAACCATTATAACGTTCCAGTGTATCTGTTTACCCCTTAAACCCATGAGAATTTGGTCATTGTAAGACACGAAATTCCTAACAGACTTTCACATATTCGTTCTTGAATATCTGATTCTTATCTGATTGAATTCTGCGTATACAACGGAAATAATAATCAATATGAAAGCGAACCTTTCCGCTATTATCAGATAATTCAGAAAATAACAACTACATAAACCCATAATTCCTACATGAAAGAGCATAAAAACATTTTACTATTGTCATTGGTCATCTTCTCTTGGACATTGGTGAGCAAGTACTTCACACATGTAGTTCCAGTTTTGTGTATTTAAATATGGTATTACCATGGCATTACTCATGCTATGTGCATGCAAGCATACAAACGCCAATTCATGGGATGGATCCATCACAACCATTCTGGAAAGACTCACTATATTCAGTTATAACACCCAAAAATTTGAACCGATTTAAACTTTTTAAATATGACGCGAAAGCGGTCCCAAATACAACATTTAACGTATCCACACGTTTTAGTTTTATAAACATGAATTAAACTACAATATTTCCCACAAAAGTAGTTTAAACAAAGGTTAAGAATCAACAAGTTATCCACAACTTGTAACGACTCCAAATAATTTGTAAAACAACAAAAACCAACTTTGAGAATCCAATATCCACTTTAGGCGAGACCCGAGATCAATCTGGAGCTTTCCTACATTGAAAACAACAATTTGAATATAGTTAGTAAAGATAAGTAGCCCTAGGGAACTCTCCACAAGTCTCCTCATGGGTAAAACCCAAGAAAAAGTCATTTTTTTAAGAATAAAAATTTCTATCATAGTTCATGTTCCCTGAACACAATCGTGTTCAGATGAACACAACCGTGTTCCCCTTCAGCTCCAGAATGTCAGCACATTCCATTCTCACCATTTCTACACATTTTTTGCATATAACAAGTATCTAACATATATTTACTTGTTTTTTTGACCACGCTATGTCTACCACATTAACTAACATTAATTTGTTAGTTTATCCACCCCCAATACGAGCACCACTACTCGTTTTCTGTTCCGACCCATTCCGACCCGTTTGCATCTTTGTGCAATACGACACCAATATAACATGTATAATAACAACACACACACATGTTTACTCCCACCCATTTATCACCTTTTAGTTGGCTTACAACGCCTCGGTGCGAGAACCACAACTCGTCTTACCCGTACTTGGAGTATTTGACTACAAGTCCACCCTTGAAGTATCCCGCACTTCTTATTTGGTTTATGTCACACCCCAACCGAAGGCGAAAACGTCGGGGCGGGACATATAGACTGTTCAAAAGCTCAAGGTTTGCTAAGTTTAAATATTTAAATAGACAACTTCATATCATAATTAATCATGAATTCAACAATACAAGGAAAACAGAAATACATAAATAGTTTCATTAATTTAGATTCTAGGTCCTCGATCCTAAGTGAAGCAGCTTGTACTTATTCTCAAGCATTAGTACCTGAAACATGATGAAAACAAGGTCAACTAAAAAGTTGGTGAGCACACATAGGTTTTAACACACAACCAAGCTTAAAGTGTTTTATACAATTCATACGATATACGTGTATAAGGCATTTATGGAGAATCTATAGTTAAACTAAGTGTGTACAATCAAACCTTGTGACTGAGGCATAACACGCAGGTTACCCTAAAGTAAAGTCGATAACAAACACCCTAACCGGGTGGGTTTGTCAGACACAATAGATCTATCAATGTTAACCGTTGGCTTGTACGGAGTTAATGATTGTACTAATGTCATGTGTATGTAGTCTTAACTCATAGCATTCAAGCATAAAGCACATAACACATAATATCATATTGTTGAATTGTATTTAAGTCTATGCAAAAAGTTTTAAAAAGTAAATCATGTTTCACCCCAAAAGTACAAAATAAAAAGGGGGCTATGTAAACTCACCTGGATCAAAGGTTTAGCTAGCACGAGAGTCTAGATGGCAAAGTAATCCTTGCAACTAACCACGTTAACCTAGAGTAGATTATATGAAATTAAATCAATGACATGCACAAAGTCTAAGGCAAGATCTAGGGTTCAATGGAACTTAAGTGTAGGGATTTGTACAAAAGGGTTTGTGTTGTTCCATGTAAGGGATGTGTATATGTTTGTGTTTGTATTTGAATAAGGATTTTAATGAGAAATGCAAGTTCATAGTATATGACTTTAATTTTAAATGACTTAGGGTTTAATTTGAATAACTAAATAAAGTAAATAAATAACTTATTTTTATTCATTTAATCACTATTAAAATAATGTACCTAAAAGGTAGTGTAAATATATATTAATTTATATATATTTGGGAAAAGAATATAGTTTAAATCCTAATGGAGTTATTTTAAATAAATAAATTTCTTTATTTATTTGATTAGTATGGTGAAATATGAAAAGTAAATATATAGATTAGTTATTATATATTTAAAAGACACGTTATATTTGTTGGGATAAAAAAAAGATTTATAAAAGTTTGTCTTATAATAATGTGTTTCATAAAAATCTTGTCATAAATTAAATATTTAAAATGCTTCGGTTAAAATTTATAAGTTTAAAAATATATAAAACTTTAAAAATGATCTTTATATTTAAAAGTGTTATTTTAGACAAAGAAATATGTAAAAATAATGATTTTAATGTTTATATTGATAATTGTTGTATGAATCTATTCTAAATGGTATTGGGTTTATAAAAATAATTTTTATAAAGTAACAGGGGCTTTGAAACGGTTTTTAAAAAAATAAAACACACCACCCGGATCGAACCCGGGTGGGTTCTGTGTGGTTATTGAGCATAACCGCTGAACCAGGGGCTAATCCCATGAAGTAGACCCGTTTTAAAATGATTAAAACATGTAGGTGACAGGGGGCCGGGTCTGGTTAGATGCACACGCCAAAAAGGGACCGTGGTCGTGGGTTGTGGGTTTCGAACCCACGCCACTTGGCCCGTGGTGCAATGACTTACCAGCCGAGCCAAGTGGTTTCGCTGGTTGTGTAGGATCCCATTTATTTAAATAGTGAACGTGGATCAAGTCCCGAATCAGATTCGTGCTAACCAGGAATATGAACCCTAGATTAATAATCGGTTCGATTGCTTCCTGTTTTCACAAATTGATATGGGGCTTTCGATGTAGAGGCATAAGCGAATCGAACGATGTAAACCTTACCTGGTATGGTTGAGCATTGAAGGCTGATGGTTGCGAGTTCAGTTACGAAGTTCTTGGCTCTAGATCGGGAGGCAGAGATGGGATGAGAGCCGAATGAGCGTTCAGAGAGTTTGTGTGTAGGTAGGCGAAGATGTATAAGCGGTTTAATTTGTTTAATTCCATCCAAATCATACTATTCGATTATAATTCGAGGATGACAGCTGTCAGAGTGTTTTACGTGTGAATTGAATCAATTTGGGGGTGAATTAGGTCGTATTTAGGGTCCAGATTCATGTGAAATTAGTCCTCGTAAAGTTTGATGTCCAAAACGTGTGTCAATCTCGCGGATTCATTCCTAAATTAGTTTGATTTGACTCTGCCGAGTTAAATTCGGTTGAATTTGAATTAGACCGCGTGTTTTGATTGAATTGGGTTGGCATTAAGGCTTGAAACCAGTCGATACTCGAATTGGTAAGCAAGGAAGGTCCATATCAGTGGTAATTTCTAGATTTAAGGCTGAGATTGGTTCGGTTTGACTCTGGGGAGTCAAACTTGTCCAAATCAGTTTGAATTTGAAATGGGCCTCGACATTTTGATAAATTAACACGACTAATGGTTTAGAAAGAGTCGACAATCGCTCTAGTATCTATGGCAATTACTTTGATTCTAGTTTTGATCGATTTCGGGTTTGAATTGCATGAAATCATAATTGTTGACTCTAAAAAGTCAAAGGGAACGGGTTAAAAGATTTCAACCTCTTGAATATGTTTAATTTGAGGTGTTGGGGTTCAAATTCAAGTGGTGAGAGTTCAAATGTCTAGAGGGTTCATTATGAGGGTTCAAATTTGTTTATTCAAATGTAAATATGCGCGTGTATGTATTTACAATTAAACATAATTTTAAAATGTTTTTATAACTTTTGTATGTAAAATAATTATATCCAATATATATATTTATATATATATATATATGCATATACATATGTATATATATATAGTAACAAATATTAAATCCTTTATATTTTGATTAACTTAAGTCAAATGCACGTATGTGTTCTTCGTAAAAGTCCCATTTTTTTGAAATTATAATTGTAATAACGATCTATTCAATAAAGTCAAATACACAAATCTATACTTGTAAATAAGTACGTATGTATAGTAAAAGCATGGATTAAAACTCATATGTTTTACTTTGGTTATAACAAGAAAATGTTTGTCTATGCATATACATATATATATATATATATATATATTTATTTATTTAATACATGTGTTATTATACAATAAGGAGATAATATGTATGTGGAAATTTTGTATACTAAAATAATATTTATTTTAATATTTTAAATTCGAATAAGTATAGGACTTCAAGCTTTTATAAAATGAAACGACTAAAGAAAATTTATGGCCCGAAAATCCTGGATGTTACAGTTTACGACATCTTGGTGCGAGTACCATAACTCGTCTTACCCGTACTTGGAGTATTTGACTCCAAGTCCACCGTTTTAAGTATTCCACACTTCAATACACCATTTCACCAAATTATCACTTTTTGTTTGACTTTATACCACATAAGTCAATTACACCAAACTCACCACGTTTACATGTTAGTTTGACTATTTACCATATACGTCAAATTACACCAAATTCACCACATTTACATATTCGTTTGACTATTTACTACGAGACTTTTAAGTCTTAGTCATCACCCATGAAGTACAAGGACTTCAAGCATACCGATGAATTTCGAGGACTTCAATTCAACCTTCTAACGCTCGCCCGCATATAGATTTATCAGTTCCCTCTCGAAGTTCTCTCCATTAGTTGTTGCAATGAGGCTCACAACTGACTAGGAGAATATGCGATACTCCTGCCTCGTTGCATATAGACATAATCGATTCTAATGCACGAGTCACCAAGACATCCGACAAGGCATACGGTATTCCTATGGAAGGACACATCATATGCCAAAGTCAAATCTTCTTTCATAAACCAACACCCTGTTTATCCCAACGACTTTAGCGTAAATCATCCTTTGAGATTCAAGGATCTCAATCATACCATCCCTTTTTGAAGTTCGAAGACTTCATTTTCAATCACCGTTGCGAAGTTCTAAGACTTCTAACGCCACTTATGAAGTTCTAGGACTCCAAACACCATTTACCTTTGATTACCTCAGTCATTGTCGGGTCAACATATAAGTTTTTTAGAATTCACTGCCTTATCCTAAAATGGATTACCACAAAAGCCAAAATGGCTCACAAAATCATTCCGAAGAAAGGCCTCTCCTTTCAGGTAATTTCAGGAAACTCACGAAGATAATGAGCTTGAACGACTTTGCTTCGAAAATAGAAATGATTATCATAGAATAAACGACCACCGTATTAGCATACATGAGTCTACACACCTTTCACATTGATCCACATAAACCGCGCAACTTCTAATAAGCTAGAAAGTTACACCCGCAATCCTAAAGTATTCATAACGGAAATGATACAATTCATGAGATAACGTCTTCCTCTGCCTTCATTGTTGAACTAGGACTTAGACACTTGTTCAAACAAGACAAATGTACGCATACATTCTTCCATTCTTCCTTTCCCAATAGAACGGTTACACCCCAAGAAGTGAAATCCGGGTATAGAACCCTTATGAACTTCTATACAACGGGAACATCAAGTATTCCATTTCCCCGATTGGTGTCAATGGCATAAGCCAGACATACACCAAATCACGCGCCACGTGATCCACCGTCTCTAAGCGAGAATGAGTCGACACATAACCCTTTAGTCATAAATGACATTGATACGGTTACTAAGTAACCCCAAAATTTCCACTACAATCGTAGGACTCCATTCCAAGTGATTGTTTCACCCGCATCCTTCAATTAATAATTCGCATAATTGTCAACTTTATGAAACCCGTAATGTTGATTGCCTCAGAATCCCCGATTCACATATAACCTTATCCAATAATATACCAAAAGACTTCAGTCCCGTCCATGGTAGTTAGAAATGTTTGGCTCGACAGCCATAAAATTTCTATTTTCTTCCCCCTTTCATTCGTGTGCTTTAACTCGGGACATTCAATTTAAATGTGTCCCAATTTGTAACCACCGTAGCACATAATATTAGGACTAGAACACCACGATGTAGTGTGTCCCATCATTCCCACTTGTGTATCTTCCCACACATATGGTAACAAAAAGTATTGCCTCCCCAAAGGGATTTCTAGCTCGAATAGAATATTTGGATTTCTTGAAGCCACCACAATTTCCTCTACACACCTCACTAGCTTCCATAGTTTGATCTCCTTGTATCATATACTAATCAACTCCACCAGAGTTGTACACCACTAAGGAGAATCCACTCTAATAAGTCAACCAATATCATTGAGAAAGCCGATCTATCTTAATTCCTTTCGATACTCCAAGATTTGGGCAAGACCACACTTAGCTATACGACATGCCCATAATCCCTTTGCTTATCTCACATGGTTTAATGCACGTGAAGAAACTCCCAGTTGCAAGATCTACAATGGCTTGTGGACAAAACTAACTCAAGAATGTCTCTTGAGTTCACCATGATGCATTACCTTCACGCTTTTAGGTATTTCCCCTTGCGGAGAACTCCCAACTTATTATCCGCCATTTTCCGGAGTCAACTCTCCGCGAGTAATACTCCATCTGCCCATCACAATTGATTTCTTCAAGCCAATACCATAATAGTGATGTATCATTTGTTAACCAACAAACAAACTCCTACTATTTTACTCATTTGGCTCGCACACCACGAACCCCTTGTGAAGACAAGGTTTTCTTCCTCCGCGTATTCGAATACGTTTGATCATCCCTCCCTTTAGGCTTCATGCGGTTCTTCAAAGTACCGCCTCAATGAGCTCCTATCTTCCTTGAAGGAAAACTGACACGACATCATAGAAAGCTTTAGCCATGCTCCACTATAATGTTGCTTTCTATTTCTCCCGACCAAACCTAAGCTCGTCCCCATCCTCGAGGTGATACACCCATAGACTCTTTCATACGTGAGTCTTTAAATAAACTTCCATCTATAAATTCCTCCCACTAAGTTATGTTTTCCACACCAGTCATCCTCGACTGTGTAGTAACAAGTTTGTAGGTGTTCTACCTACTTATCGGCCTCTAGTCTTACTCTATAAGGCACTACCTCTTTCTATGAGTATATTAAGTACCCCCGCATAATCATCTATGCTCAAACACATAATATATACATATACACATATAACCACCTTCACTTACTTATTGTCGGTGTTCATCATCATATGTTTATCATGAAGTTATTCGCACATGTTACATTACGAATCACACTGGCCAGGCATGATTGATAATGTACTATGCTCAATTACATTCAATATCTCCATATAACGAATCTCTTAACAACTTTCGACACAATTAGTTAACATTGGACACCAATTAAAACATACAATATCATAATCACTACTAAAATTGCCCCTTAAGCTCCGTGTCTCGGTCACGCCATCATTGGATTCTCATTTTTCGGACCATATCAAAAGCATTATTGGTTTGAGTTTGGTGTCTCGCACACCAAATCCCTCAAACCGTTGCTCTGATACCAAGTTGTAACACCCAAAAATTCGAACCGATTTAAACTTTTTTAAATATGACGCGGAAGCGGTCCCAAATACAATATTTAATGTATCCACATGTTTTAGTTTTACAAACATGAATTAAACTACAATATTTCCCACGAAAGTAGTCTAAACAAAGTTTAATAATCAACAAGTTATCCACAGCTTGTAACGACTCCAAATAATTTGTAAAACATCAAAAACCAACTTTGAGAATCCAATTTCCGCTTTAGGCGAGACCCGAGATCACTCCGGAGTTTTCCTACATTCAAAACAATAATTTGAATATGGTTAGTAAAGATAAGTAACCCTAGCGATCTCTCCACAAGTCTTCTCATGAGTAAAACCCAAGAAAAAGTCATTTTTTAAAATTTTTTGTCATGGTTGTGTTTAGAATTAACACAACCATGTTCCCTGAACACAACCGTGTTCAGATGAACACAACCGTGTTCCCCTTCAGCTCTAGAAAAAGCAAGGTTGCTGAACACAACCATGTTCCCTGACAGCACATTCCATTCTCACCATTTCTACATTTTTTTGCATATAACAATTATCTAACGTATATTTACTTTTTTTTTTCGACCACGCTATGTCTACCACACTAACTAACATTACTTTTTTGGTTTATCCATCCCCAATACGAGCACCACTACTCGTTTTCCGTTCCGACCCGTTTGCATCTTTGTGTAATACGACACCAATATAACATGTATAATAACAACACACACACACATGTTTACTCCCACCCGTTTATCACCTTTTAGTTGGCCTACAACGCCTCGGTGCGAGAACCATAACTTGTCTTACCTGTACTTGGAGCATTTGACTCCAATTCCACCCTTTGAAGTATTCTGCACTTCTTATTGGGTTTACGACCTCTTGGTGCGAGTACCACAACTCGTCTTACCCGTACTTGGAGTATTTGACTCCAAGTCCACCTTTTGAAGTATTTCACACTTCAATACATCATTTCACCAAATTATCACTTTTTGTTTGACTTTATACCACATAAGTCAATTACACCAAATTCACCACGTTTACATGTTAGTTTGACTATTTACCACATAAGTCAAATCACACCAAATTCACCAAATTTACATATTCGTTTGACTATTTACCATATAATCACATAAGTCAAATTACACCAATTTCAACATAATAGTTTGACTTTATACCACTAAAGTCAAATTACACCAATTTCACCATTATCCACAATGGTTGACTTATACCACATTAATTCAGTTTAATATTAATTTCACCATTATCCACAATGGTTTGACTTATACCACATTAAGTCAATTTAATATCAATTTCACCGTTATCTACAATGGTTTGACTTATAACACATTAAGTCAATTTAATCCAATTCCACCACATACTCCATTCAAGTTGACTCTTGACCACATTGAGTCTTTAATTCCAATTAACCATATTAGTTAATATAGTTTGGCTAAATACCACTTAAGCCAATTTTCACACATTATCACACGTCAATGGTTTAGTTTGACTAATTTTCCACATTGGGTCAAACATACAAGTTCTACCATAACCATTAAACATTGACTTTATACCACAAAAGTCAAACACATTAACAACATGTAAATAGCATACCATAAACTACTTACACATAGACTACTTATCTAATACTAAGTAAGTGCAAAGCACTTACCTTTACCAATGAAGGTTCCACTCGGTCTTCAAAGCTAACATCTTTAACGCCTTGATCACCTAAACATTCCATATGTTTTGGTAATCTAAATTACCCCAATACGTACATTAATTGGAGTTTAACACCCACCCAACATCTTATGATCTTCACTATCATCTAATATTGGTGTATTTAGCTTTACACAAGCTTTTAACCTTCCTAATCAAAATTGACCCATTTTTACCCGTTTAAGTTTTCACCTAATTTCCACAATTTCAACCAATTAATATTTCACCAATTCAATTTGGTTTTCTACTTGAAAATGTGTTTATACAACACCATAAACACTTAACAACAATCAATTCACCATTTAAACATTCCAATTCCAAAACCCCCCAATTTGGGTCTCAAGAACCCTAATTTTCAAAACTCCTAATTTGGTGAATTCAACATGAATCGATTACTTCTCTAGCTTTAGTAATTCTAGATTAACACCCCTAACCAACATTTGATTCACCCTTACCCTCAATTTCCGTCCATTAGGGTTCATCCACCCAAACCCCTTTCAAGAGCATGAAATTAAATGGAGGAAACGAGATAGAGATGATTCTTACTTGTAAAGATGAAGGTGTTGTGCAATCAATCCCTTCAACCTAAGCATGCAAGCTCCAAATATGAGTTTTTTTTATCAAAACCCTTTCTCCCCTCTTTCTCCATGAAGAACTCGTAAATACACACACATAAGTGTGTGTTTTTGCCAGACTTTCTCAATTAACACAATTGAGATTGTGTTAATTACATAACAGCCCCCTTTACTTGCAATATAAACCCCTTGACACCAAAACTAGTTAATTACACCTTTTAAAATGCACCCCCAACTTTCTTTTTATTTATAAACACCCCCTATAATATAATAAACATGTCATAGGATAAACCTGGAAGTTGGTTCGTTACACCAACTAAGTGAAGGAACATAAAAACATTTCATTATCGTCATTAGTTGTCTTCTCTTGGACATTGGTAAGCAAGTACTTCACACATGTAGCTCTAGTTTTGGACTTTAAATATGGTATTAGCATGGTACCGCTCATATATGGTGTGTGCATGCAAACATACAACCACACAGCCACCAATTTGTGGGAGTCCATCAAATAGATTTTTTTAACCATCATTCATATTTCTTTCTTTGTCATTCCATAATATTCCTCATATATATGTTAATTATAGAAAGGCAATATATTCATCATATACAGCAAGGCAACAATTATACAAACAACATGTAATTATGACTTGCAATTATTCAACTCATAACAAGAGAACACAAACAATATCTTTCCTAATGTACATATAAAAGTCACTTATATTTTAAACTTATATTATTGTTCAAGTACCCTATAACATATATAATTAAATAAAAGTTTTACATTTCATATTAGTACTTGACTACTACTTATATCATATGTGAAATGTACGCCATAAGGATCTATTGCACCGTAACTAATTCCCTAAAGTTCCCTAACGAGTCCCTATTTATTAGTATCCGGTTATTAAATCCTTAAAAGACAATGTTGGTGGTCAATGGGTGCCTCCGACAAAGTCATGGTTCTTTGTTTTTTGATTTGTTTTTCCTTTGATTTAACAAATGTTTCCTTTGGTGGATTTGTTAGAGCTTTGTAACAAAGGATTTCGCAGGTCCTTGCTTCAATCCTTTTTTTTATTGTTTTTTTTTTCTTTTTAGATTTGTTATTTTTTCAGTTTTTATTACCTTTTTTCATTATTAAACCGCAATGTGCGAGACATAATACTTTTTTCTATCTATGATTCAGTCTCTAAAACAAATTCGTCTCAAATTCGTATGTTTATTTTATGTACCTAAACACATTAGTATGCGCGTAACTAAGTTTGCAAACGGGCCCTTACCAACGTTAGTGTAATCGTACGGCTTCACCGCAACATGCAAGTCATAACGTTTAAACTTTGGTTTTTTGTCACGAGTTTACACCTCCGCTGCAACGTGCAGTTATAAAGTGTTTCTTTGATATTATTATATAAGGTGTTAACTATTATCAATGCCCTAACTGCAACGCGTGAGTTTACATAATGTTTTTAATTTTTTTATATACAAAGTTTCTAAGACGTTCATTGATTTCGCTGTTTAACAAGCTACAACGTGTAAACGTTTTGTTTTTTTTTACTTTATTCTAATTTTCTTTCATGAATTTGGCAAATGTTGAAATAACATGAACGCGCGGTAACTGGGTCATGTTTATGTCACATCGTGCGAGACGATTCACAGCGCGTTAGAAATCGACATACACCGTCACCACAACGCGCGGGTCTTCACACTAGTTATCGTTATTTTCCAAGAAACTTATTATAATTTAACGAATGGTATATTTATAGATAATAAACTTAATCTTGTAAATAAAAAAATTCATACACATTTATAGGTTATTAGTTTCAAATCCTATGAACCATATATTAAATATGAATATTATCCATTTATTTTCAACCAAATATATACTCTTGCTTTCGATATAGATCTCCTTTGTCAAAAAAGTAATTAAGCACACATTTAATCAGTCAGCTAAAATTTTAAAGTTTACTTATTTAATCTCATGGTGATAAAATAAAACGTGTCTTAAATATATATATATATTTAATTACGATAACTTTTTTTTCAAAAAAGAAAAGAGAACTTTTTTTTTCAAATTATTGAATTTGTATCTTTTTCCCATCTTGAGTTTCATTAGCTTCTGTATAATTTAACAATGCCTTTTAATTTAATATTTTTATAATTTTGAATTTGTGAGACAATTATATATACCTTAAAACCCAAAATGGTAAGCTGTTAAATATAAGATACAAGTTTTTAAAACTTGGTTATCAAAGTTATATTAAAGTCTCTATAAAACTTACAATACATCCCCTGCACTTTAATTAAACTTACCATTTAAAACCTAGACTTTTCTTTTAACCAATTTATACTACAGTCCCTAGTGAGACGTGCCTATTTTTATTAACGTTCTGACGTGAAATTTTCTAACGGTTTCCTTTTTTTTTAATATATAAAGTTCCAAATATTATCAACGGCCGCGCCGCAACACATGGTTTTGTGGCGATTTCATTTTTATATATAAAGTTTCGAATGTTATCAACGACTCAGGTTTCGTTTTTTTTTACCTTCAACGTGCGTCGTCGTGGCAATTTTTCGACGTTAGTTTTTTTCACGGTTCCAAATATTTTCAACGGTTGCGCCGTAACGCACGGGTTTGTGACGGTTTCGTTTTTACATATAAAGTGAAGGGGCCTTAGACTGGTCATAAACAGACTTACGGGATAGTTCCATAAACAGACTTACGGGATAGTTTTTCGAATGTTATCAACGACTCAGACACGTTTGTTGATGGTTTTATTTATTAATTTATTTATATAAAAACAATACTGGACCGTGCTTTGGGCCTTAGACTGGTCATATACAGACTTACGGGATAGTTTCCAGATGTCTATAACGGACTTTGTTTCTAACCAGATCAAATTTGGTATGGATTTTAATTAACTGGACTTCCGTGGCAATCACTAAGAATTCCTCATGCATGCGTACATCCATACATGCATCAAACAAATGTACACATATACATTCATCCATGGATACATCTAAATGAGTCAAGCCGCTAATTAGATTTTTTATTTGGTTAAAATGTTTAAAAAATTAAATAAGTAATGGGTGAACTAAACGTGAGCTTAATTGTCTAAATGGATAATTAATAAACTAAATGTCGGCTTAATCGTTTAAGTGGCTAAGCTTTTAATCCAATTTAGTCCAAATGTCCAATTAAGTTTTTAGTTTAAACGGGGGTCGGTGTTAAAAATTATTTTTTCTCACTACTACAAAAGTTGTTTTTTGAAGCGTTCTTAGTTAGTTTTTTAGAAGCGGTTTATTATTAGAAGCGGCTATATAATAATTTTAATTTTTGATAAAATGTGATTTATTTTTAGAAGCGGTTGTATTAAAATTTTATTTTTAATAAATCGTTAATTATTTTTAGAAGAGGTGCATTCAAATTTTAATTTTTACGTTTATTTTAATTATAATATTTTATATTTTTAAAAGCGGTTGATTTAAAATTTTATTTTAAATTATATCTTATTTATATTTAGAAGCGATCTTATTAATTTTTTATTTTAAGTTTATTTTAATATTAATATTTTTATAAAGGGTGGCTTAAAATTATTATTTTTGATATATCTTGTTTGATTTTTAGAAGCGGTGTTTTGGGATTTTTATTTTTAAGTTTATTTTAATTTTAATAACTAGATGGATATGATTAGTACGTTTATCTTTGCTATCATTTATTTTAATTTTAAAGTACCCCTTTATCTCTCAAATTCTATTATAGTTCATGTTTAAGAAATATATTTAATCTAATCCCTAGCACCTATCTATATAATAACACACCTATACCTGAGATTTGGTGATCTTGAATCTTACCTCCTATGCAATTCCTTGAATCACATTGAATGTTTTGACTTTTTCTCAACAATCAGTTAATTAAAGGTTGGAAATTTTAGTTATACTATATATGTTTTTATATATAGTTATTAATTAATCCATTTATGTATCAACTTTTCTTTCTAGAGAGCATCAAATATCAAGCATCATCAGTGTGGATACAAGTTAGAACCGTCTAAAATAATCACTAAAAAGACAAGCTCGGCCATCACCATCTCTAGATACAAGTTAGAAAATTTTGGTTATAATACACTTAGTTTTTATACGTAGTTAATAATCCATTCCTTTATGTATGTTATTTATTGGAAGCTTAAAATACAATTAGTTAAATCAATTTCACACGCGCATACAGACACATACAAACCATTTGAGTTGAGAAAATCCATGAAAACTTTATTAAAAATCAAAACGTTTTTTAGGGTAGCTTATATATATGACTTTAACATTTTTTATTAAAAAAACTCTGAGCGTTTTTTTTAATTTATATATGTAACATCATGTTTTACATATGTAACATGATGAATATACACTAAAAACGTTGTTGTTTTTGAATTTTTCATGATGTAAAAAAAAAACTAGTCGGCGTTTTTTGTTAAGTGACGAAAATGTGTATAAAAACTACCTTTAAAAAAATAAAAATAAAAAAGTTACATATGGTTTTCACGCGTGTTCTCAACTCAAGTGAGTTTTCATTTTATACTTTCCATATATATGTGCGCATATTCATTTAGAATAACCTTTTAGAATATACCCATCCAAAATTTATCTAATAGAGATAAATTTTGGATAATCTCTTTCTGGGACTGCTTTTTAATATTCTATCTCATTTAGGATATGTATACGTTTTAACGAGTTAACTATTTGAGAATAAATCGGTAGCTATTTCTCCTACTCTTTCGAGTATGCGATGTATACGTATACTTGGGGAGTTAAGGAGAAATGTTGCCGATTTTTTCTTAAATAGTCAACTCGTTAAGATGTATACATATGAGATAGAATATTCAAAAAGTGGGTTAAGATCCACCGCCTTAAAGCACCCGTTTACATCATATACAAACATTTATATCATTTATTTGTTTATTTTAATTCTCAGATGGATCGTAAATACTAGATGTACGATAGAGCACGTGCTAGCTCAACATATATGAATGGCGTTGAAAGTTTTCTTAAAGTTGCCGAATCTAATCGAGTGAATGACGGATGTCAAAAGATATGGTGTCATAGTATGAGTTGTAAAAATTTCAAAAGATTTTATGATATTAAAGATATAGAGTTTCATTTGATAAAACATGGTTTTATGCCTAGATACACTTGTTGGTCAAAGCATGGAGAATCACTTATTGAACGTGGCACGTCATCTGTTAATTTAGGCAATGACGATAATGACAATTTAAATGACGGTGATGACAATGTAAATTACGTCGATAACAACTTAAATACCATGCTTAATGATTTAGAGACTAATGTTGGTGATAATGATCATGAAAATCTAAAACAATTATTTGTAGATTCAGAAAAACCATTATATACCGGTTCTGAGATTTCGAAACTAGATGTTGTGTTGAAGTTGTTTAACTTAAAGTCAAAACACGGATGGAGTGATAAAAGTTTCACAGACCTATTAGTGCTTTTACATGACATACTTCAAGAAGGGAACGAGTTACCAGTTTCGTTATACCAAGCAAAAAAAAATGATGTGTCCGATGGGCTTAGAAGTTAAAAGAACACATGCATGTCCAAATGATTGTATGTTGTATACAAAGGATTTCAAGAAAGATCATAAATGTTTTAGTTGTGGAGCATCGAGGTATAAGTGTAAAACTGAAACAGATGAAGTTGACGATGATGTGACAAAAAATGGACCACCGGCTAAATTGTTGTGTTACTTCCCTGTTATACCTAGACTGAAACGATTATTTTCAAACGAGAAAGAAGCAAAGTTATTGCGTTGGCATTCAGATGACCGTGTAAATGATGGAAAATTAAGACATGTGGCAGATTCACCCCAGTAGAGAAATATTGATAATATGTTTCCTGAGTTTGGTAACGAGATTAGAAACATATGGGTTGGACTTAGTTCAGACGGATTCAACCCTTTCGGAAATATGAGTAGTAGTCATGGTACGTGGCCGGTTCTACTACGCGTCTATAAACTTCCACCGTGGTTATGCATGAAACGGAAATACATAATGATGTCCTTGTTGATTCAGGGTCCGAAACAACCTGGTAATAACATTGATGTTTATCTGTCTCCTTTGATTGATGACTTAAAAACTCTATTGAGTACATGTGTAGAAGTATACGATGCTTATAAGAAAGAATATATTGAATTGCGAGCCATGATTTTTTGCACCATAAGTGATTTTCCAGCATACGTCAATTTGTCAGGATATAGTACGAAAGTTAAGAAAGCTTGTCCTGTTTGTGAAGATGACACAAGTTCGATGTGGTTAAATAATTGCAAAAAAACCGTATACATGAGACATCAAAGATTCCTTCCACGTAGTCATAGTTATCGGAAGAAAAAGGTGGAGTTTGACGGAACCATTGAGGACCAAATGGTAAGAAAACAATTTGACGCATTTTCACGTGTTGAAAAACTAAATGTCGTGCTGGGAAAAAGAACTTGTGTTGAGAAAGGAGCCATTTGGAAAAAAAAAAGTCTATCTTTTGGGATTTGCCTTAACGGAAGAATTTACAAGTTCGACATTGCCTAGATGTTATGTATATCGAGAAAAATGTATGTGATAGTTTGATAGGCTTATTGTTAAACATACTCAGGAAAACTAAAGATGGAATTAAGGTCCGTAAAGACATGGAAGAAATGGGAATACTTAAAAAGCTTGCTCCTGTCCCGGCGCGCGAGGGAAAAATTTATCTACCTCCTGCGTGTTATACTATGTCAAAAGATGAAAAAACAATGTTTTGTAAATGTTTACACGATATTAAAGTTCCATCCAGCTATTCTGCAAACATTAAAAGGTTGGTGTCGATAAAAGACTTAAAATTGCATGGTATGAAATCTCATGATTGTCATGTTTTGATGACACATATGATTCCTATTACAATTCGTGGATTGTTACCGGATAACATCTGACATACAATCACAAAACTTTGTTTATTTTTTAACAAGATTCACTCGAAAGTTATTGATCCCGAGTCACAAGATGAATGGCAAAACGAAATTATCATCACGCTCTGTGAACTTGAGATGTATTTTCCTCCCTCTTTTTTTGATGTGATGGTTCACCTCATAATCCATATCGTAGGAGAAATTAAGGCATGTGGTCCTGTATTTCTACGATACATGTACCCTTTTGAAAGATATATGGGTTTCTTAAAAGGTTATGTAAGAAACCGTAATCGTCCTAGGGGTAGTAGTATTGTTGAAGGATATACTTCTGAAGAGGTGACTGAGTTCTGCACAGGTAATTATATTATAACATTTATAATATTACACCAATATATATATGATTTGTTATTTATAATTTACAATGTAATAACTGGTTTGTTCACAGGTTATTTAGATGGTGTCAAAAGTATTGGTGTTCCTCAATCTCGTCACTCGGGTAGACTTGAAGGGAGAGGCTGTATTGGTATGAAAACTATCCTCCCAAATTACGACCATTTACAACTTGCACATTTTGAGGTCCTAAAACACATGACTTGTATTGCTCCATACATTAACGAACACATGGGAACATTACGGTCAACATACCAGGGTAAGAGCGAAATGTGGTATGAAAAGAAGCATAACAAAGAGTTTGCTGGTTGGTCTAAAACTAAGGTAACGACATCTTATGGCCAAGCAAATGTTGACAAGATTGTGGAAAGGTTGGGGCGGGGTCCAGAAGCTAGAGTAACATCTTATCAAGGGTACGACATTAACGGTTATACGTTTTACACCCAAGATTAGGATACAAAAAGTACAATGCAAAATAGTGGAGTTACAGTGATAGCATCAACGACCGAATTCGACAGGAATAATCATTCTACAAGTATAAGAATAGCCTAGGAATCTTATTACGAAAATAATTTATTCTACAAGGATAACAAAGAAAATGAATTTATTTATTTATTTAAGAAAATAGCAAATCTGTTTAGCAATAGATTTTTTACCCTATATCAGTTCTCAACCCCTCCCGCTCAACGTCTCCCGCCTTCCATTTTAACCCTAGATGAAATTCACAGTTTCCTGCTGATGTGAACCCGCCCCTCCTCTTCTGCAGTTGTCGCAAATCTATTTTAAAATCGAATCTAGTAGGAGCTACGCGGCGCAGGTACGTATTTCTTTTTCCCTAGGCTTTACTATTGTAAAGCTGTATTAGGATCTTGTATTTTCTGCCCAATTTAGTTTTCAATTTTACATATAGTGCCATGCTCATCTACCGCACCGTCTTTCTTCTTGCTTCTGCACTTCAATTTCAATATGGAATTCATGTATTTGATCTTAATTTGATGCATCGGTTTTGGGTCATGTATAACATATTTGTTTTAGTTTGGTATAAATGAAATTAACATGATTTCAATGTAGCAAATCTATTTACAGATTTGGTGTTGATTAATTAATGCTCTTCGAGGTTTTAGATTGGCTTTGACCTAGATGAAGACATTTCTACTTCCGCTTCCCTGTAACATCAATGATAATTTCTCAGTCAAATACTTGTCAAGTATAGTTCTTTTTCTTCAAGTTTAGTACACTGCATATATGATTTCAAAATACTTTTTTGGCCAACTTTTTTCTACAAGTTTAGTACAACAATACTTATGCAGTGTAAGTTTTGTTTATAACTTTATACATATTCCATATTATTGTTGGACTAGTATACGTATGTTCGTATAGTATTTGTATATTAGTTTTTTGTTTAATAGTAATCTGTAGACATGACTAAAAGAGGTAGAGGTGAAAGAGGTCCTGCTTCTTTTCAAAAGAAAATGACAGAAGCTGAACTTTATGTTGAATTTGATGAAGATATGCTAGCTATGGGTAAACAAAAAGGTAAATTAGCTTCATGGTTAGGATTGCAATTGACAACAAAGTTTTCATATCATATTCCTACGAACGAATTTGACAAGCAAGATTGGGAAAAACTTTGGTCGGATGCTAAGGTATTTATGTTTTGTAAAATTTTAGACATATGAGATATTTGTTAATTATTATATTTAACTTTTGTTTTGTAAATAATTAGGTTCAATGGAAAATTTTAGACGATGGGCCAAAGGATGTTTTCATCAGAAAAGCCAAGAAAAACAACACTGACTAGAGAAGTAAGCTTGTTAAAAAATATGTAAATAAAAATAAAACACCTTTTGAGAAGTATGATTATCTTGATTCATCAAAGTGGCCCGAGTTCGTTGTGTCAAAGACCACCAAAGAATTTTTGGCATATGTTTATTATTATTGTTTTTGTTCTATTTTTGCAACTTTTATCAATTATTTTGTTGATTTATGCATAGGAAAAAAGTGCCAAAGCTAAAGCAAGTGCACTGAATAACAAAGACTTCCACCGCACAGGGCGCACCGGATATAGGGGTTTGAAGGATAACTTTGATGATAGATGGCAACGAATTCTGGCAAGTGATTCATCCGTTAAGAAGTTACAAGATAAACGTACTCAATTGCATGTCACGGCTAGAGCAAAACTAAACAAAAAAACCGGCTTGTATGAAGTCAATGATATACATGAAAAAATCGACAATTTGGTAAATATATATATATATATATATATATATATAAATATGTGTGTGTATGTATATAATTAGTCAATTGCTTAACATTTATCTTTTTTTATAGTGTCGTACTGAGAGTGAAATGAAAGCGAATGGTACGTATTTTCAAGGACAGGATGATCCATTACCTAGATGTGTTGGACCTGAGCGCGGGGGTCGATCAAGGACAGTTTCATATGTCATAGGTAATGAGATTGATATATATATATATATATTCATGTATTTTTTGATATTAACTTTATAGGTTCAACTAAAGTTCACGGAGGATTATATAAATGTGGTAGGCAACAAAATCAAAATGGCGTGCCTACCACTCAAACAATAAGCGATGAGAGGGGGAAAGCAAACCAAGATAGACAAATGGTTGACGAGAGCATCGGTTTTTGTAGTTTAGCCTCGGGTGGATCCTATATAGAATATCTGGACATTCAGGTAATACACACACATATGCATACACATTTTCTATTGTGTTTTTTTGGGTAAAGGGGACGGCACCCGATTAATTTTATATATTTATTAAGTTATATGGTTTTGCAGAATATATGTAAGTGTGATATATTATTTTCTCGATGATATGCCGAGAGAGATAGTGATAGCCAAAGGGCAAGCATATCCTACTAAAATTAGGACATTACATACAAAAAGAATAAGCGACGATTGTGTGAAAATACAAGTGGATACCATCATGCCAGGTTACGAGAACATGGAGGTCCTTTTTGACACTCTCGACGATGAAGTTGAATGTATGCGTCAAACAATTACTCGTTTTATTCAGTGGCCAAGAAGCGCACTAAAGGTATACTTGGTTTTATATATATATTTATATATATATATATATATATTAATTTTATCTCTAAAATAAAGTTAAGTAACCTCACATGAGGGTATGAATGCCATTTATGCAATTAAATCCCTGGTTTATTAAACTATTATATGTTACTTTATATTTTCTTATATTAGTATTTATTATAATATTTTTTGTTTAATTGTAGATTGTGAACGCCGAGGCACCCCACAAATCAACTAGTGCCTTGAGAAAGGCCTCGAGTCCCAATGCATCGAGGCCATTCCAAACCTCCCCCACAACACGTACTTGTAACATCGAAACGAGTACTTCAGCCTATATACTTGAGGTAGTTGTATTCATTTAGTTTGATTTGTTTTGTACATTATAACAAATTGTTTGTTATTTTAGTTTGTCGCCCGAAGTCAATGAAGTTCAACAAGCGCCGTCTACTGTTCATATCGATACGAATAATTTTGTCGATTCAGATGATTTTGTCGATTCTTTGGTAATTAGTCACTTCATCGTACTAATAGACACACACACACATACATACATACATATATATATATATATAAATGTATAAATATATGTGTATATATATATGTATAAATATATTTGTATATATGTATGTGTGTGTATTATAACCAAGTTTTATGTTATTTTAGTGGGCGATACCCATAGTCAATCAAATTCTACGGCCACAAAATAAAGAAACGGAACAAGAAAAACAAGCCCGAAATATAAAGAGTGCTTTGAACGCAATAAAAGAAAGACCTACATGGATTCAAGGCATGGTTAGTGAATTAGAAAGGCACATTGGTAATTATTATCTTGATCCTGTTCCAATCGAGTTTTCAACGCCTCACGGTATGTATCCCTACATCTTAAAAGACTTTATTGAAATTGAGGCGTTGTTACAACTATTCGCCAACAGCTGGGTTGATATCACCGTCATACATTGGTTTGCGACGTAAGTTGTTTTGGTTTTTTTATTTGGTAAAAAAACATTTGTAGATAATTTAATTGATTAACTCAATCATATTTATTTTTTCTTGATTTAAGGTTTTTTTATATGGTGTCCAATGATGGTAGAGACAACCCATGCGCTTTCTTTGGTCCGAACTCAATCAATGGGGATATGTGTGGACGTAAGCCCAAAGAAGTTCAAGATCACATTATCGGTGTATACGAGCTTCATATGAACAAACAATATTTCCTTGCACCATATTTAGCCGAGTAATATATTATCTTTTTTGCTTCTTAGTTTATTATAATTAGCTTTCCTTTTCTTTATTAATTATAATTTACCTAATTATTTTATGACTTTCTTTTTTTAGTAAGCATTGGACATTTTTATCATTTCTCCTGCAAAGAAAGAAGTATTCATCTTAGATTCGTTAAATGACAAAAAAGACAAAAACAGTTATCTTCTTTCGAAAGTCATTGAAGATGTTTTCAACGAAATAGAATTCACATGGAGCATGGTCCAGTTATGCATTTCTATGTCTTAGTTAATTGATTTTCTTAAATTTTACCTAATTAGTTGTTAATTTATTGTAGTGTAAACAACAAGAAAATGGATGAGAATGTTGGTACATTGTGTTGGGCTTTATAATGGAGTTTGTTTGTACTTATCAAAAATAATTTCCCAGGGATGTAAGTATTTTATATATATAATTAAATTTTTTTACCCTAAATGAATATAGTTTAAATCTAACCATTTTTATTTATTTCTTTTTAGATTTGGCGAACAACAAGAGTTGCTAAACAAAAGGATATCGACGAGTTTCGAATCATAATGCCGTTGCCTTTTGTGACTTTGATTCCAAATTGGAACTATAAGTTGAATTAGATTTGGTGTTAATACTTTTTACTTTTTATAGATTTCTATCTTGTAGAAATTTATGTATTGTTGGATTTATAAATTTCTGAATTAGTAAACGGTGTATTGAATTGCTTCTGGAGTGATAATTGAATTCTAGGTTTTACCAAATTTTAATTGATTTTTTTGTTGAAAATATGAATTAGTATCTTGTGTATTGAATTGGTATTGAATTTGTTTTTGCTGGAAATATGGATCGGTGGAAACAAACATTAATTTTAATCATTAATTAAATGTATTATTAATAAAATATTCGCTGGAAATATGAATTGCTGGAAACACTGCAAAAAACATTCATCATTAATTAATATTTAAAAAACACAACCGCCGCAAAAAACATTCCTTATTATTTATTTTATTAAAAAAAACACCGCTGCTAAAAAAACTTTCTAACCGCTGCAAAAAATGGGTGTATTTTTTGAGGCGGTATCTTTTGAAGCGTTTACAAAACGCTTCTAAAAATCATTTACACCGCTTCTAAAAACAGTTTTTGTACTAGTGTCTTGGAGTCGGTTAAAATTTTATGGGTGTCGTTGCCAAAATTTCATGGGGGTCGGTCGAGATTATACCGCATATATAACAAATAATTTTTTTTTTCATGGGTGTCGGCCGACCCCCTAATATAGGGGTAGGTCTGACAATGTATATACATACATGCATCATACATACATATGTATATACAAACGATACGTAAACACCGACACACCAAGAAATACAAGATTATATAAACTTAAACATGTAATTGGTAAACATTATTGTTAGAAATATATTGCTTCTGATGAGCATCAACAATAATGGTCTATTGATAGTAAAGTTGTTTAGTAGGAATTTTGCGCTCACTATATAGAAGCTAACATGGAAGTAAGTATTGGTAAGCACGGGCGGATTCAGTAGTGTCGGGGGGTGCACAAGAACCCCCCAAGTTTCGAAATTTATATAGAACGGTATGTAAAAACACTGAGGTGAACCCCTTAAAAAACATAGAGTGAACCCCCTGGATAAAATCCTGGATCCGCCACTGTTGGTAAGCAGCACGAAAGTTGTTGCTCATAGTGTGTTAGTGCTCATGAGCAGTTGGTGCTGATAGAGGTAAGTTATCATGACGGGGAGTTACTGCTGATAGGGGTTGAACTGTCATTAGGAATTAGTTAGTGCTGACAAAAGTAGTTACTACTTATGTAGTTGTTTCTGATGGAATGAAAAGATTTTCTTTTGTTTTATTATTAGAAACCGTTATAGGTTGTTATACAAAGGTATATAAACGGTAAGGACGGAATCTTAGATAGATGATTGCAATTATTTTCATTCATAATTTCTCTGTGATCATTTTTATTCTATTAAATAAGAAGTCATTAATCATTGGCAAATAGTTTTTGTTCAATTTATGTTTTTAATTCTTCATATGTTGTTCTTTAGAGTTAGAGGTGAATTAATTTCGTGATTCATTTTCAACAATTGGTATCAGAGTCTCGTGAGAGTTTCTATTCAAAGAAGGCGATAGAGATTTGATTAATCAAGATTGAAGAATGGTAACTTCTTCTCCTTCTTCCAAAACATGAGCTCGGAGAAGAAAGAGATAGAAGGGTCCTGTGGAGAATGTGGTCAGTAATCCTTAATAGAGTTCGACAACAACGACCGCATTAATTATCTTCATGCATAAGGATACGAGATTACCTACTAGAAGAACAAGTTCGGTTATGAAGGTTGAAAATGAGGGAACTATTGATGCATCAGGGAATTGTGGATGCTCTTGGTGGTAAAACAAATTTACTTGGACCTCTAACAGATAAGGAGAATAAAGACATTATGGAAAAGGCTCATAGTGCTCAAAATCTAAAGTTGGAGATAGGGTATAGGGAGAGATGTCAAAGGAAACCTCTACAACAGGAGTTCGTGTGAAATTGGAGAGCATGTACATTACAAAGTGCGTATCTAACATGATATATCTCAAGAAAAGATTGTATGCATTCCAAATGGCCCCTAGTAAGTCTCTTAAAAATCATACCGACGAGATTAATTAGTTGGCGTCGCATTTTTAAAACATATTAATAGAGTACGTAATTATTTTCATGATCTCATTACCTTAAGTCGTTGATACTTTGATGTATTGAAGGGATAGCCTATCCGTGAAAAAAGATATCGCAACCATAAACTCCAAGGAGTTGAAGAAGAAGGTTGATGTAAGAGGAGAATGTGGAAAGGGTTTATCTACGAGGAGTAGCATAGAACAAAGAACTTTTAAGGGAAAGAAAACTAGATGGTTGAGGTTAAAGTCGAAGTTCAATAAAGGATGCATTTGATACTTTTGGTTTTCTTGTGCCTGAGGCTGTGGAGCTACTTAGTCGAGTCCAACGGGTCATACATAGTAATGTTATGACCCCAAGATCTATTAATATAGTTTTTAAAAGACTTAGTTTTGCTATCCAAAAGAGCTAGCGCGCAACTTGTTGGTCGTTTTCCTTCTATTTCGATAAATTAATGAAAATTTCTTTTTGAGTAAAAAAATGTCAATCTAAAAAACACTTCAAAAAGTGGTTTCATTGAAAGAAGGAAGAGTAGAGGGGAAGGGAGTTCATCAAGAATTCATGACACTCAATCGGATGGATCTTCTGGTGGATATGAGAGTGTAGAAGTTCTTATGATGTCTAGTTGAGGGGATAATTGTTACACCCCAACCAACGGCGGAATACGTCGGGGCGGGACATGTAGACTGTTCATAGCTCATGATCAAACTAAAGTCTCATATTTAAAATTAACTTAAATTTCAAACATTGTTCAACAAACACAATCAACATTCAAAGGAAAACAAAATACATCAACATAATCCACTGTTTAATTAACTAGGTCTCCATTCCTAAGTGTAACAACTTGGACAAGCACTTAAACATTTGTACCTGAAACATGATGAAAACAAGGTCAACTAAAATAGTTGGTGAGCATACATAGGTTTTGACACCACAAGTAATTTCCAAGTGTTTTATGTACAATTCTTATGAAACATGGCAAATAAGGCAATTATGGAGAATCACTATAGTTAGAAACGGGGCGTGCAATCAAACCTTGTGACTGAAGGGCATAACATGCATGTTATCTTAATGTAATGTCGGCAACAATCACCCTACATGGGTGGGTTTGTCAGACACAATAGATCTATCATTGTTAACCGTCTGCTTGTACAGAGTTAATGATTGTACTTGTACTATGCACAAAAGTATATAAATGTGGTTTGCACTAATAGTGTTCAAGCATAAGGCACAAATTACACACATGATCATAATGTTTGAATTGTATAGTTGTAATTGCAAATAATGTTCAATGAATCATGTTTCACCCCAAAGTATGTAAAAATGAAAAGGGGGCTATGTAAACTCATCATGTAATAGTAGTTTGTAGATCACACGAGCAATATGTTTCACAAGTGATTAGTTAACCACAATGTTAACCTATGATTGAATTATATAAATGTAATCAATGACATGCACAAATGACTAGGGCAAAACCTATTGCACAAAGGGATTGTGTAAGGGTTTGGTTGAATGAAAGTGGGGACTTGTTTGAGTTCTAAAAGATGCTTATGTAATCTCATACAAAGGATGTGTGTAAGAGTATATATGGTTGTATTTGTTTTTGAACAAATGGGTATGAGCAAAATGTTTAATCAATGTATATACCTTTGTTTATGAATAAAAATAATAAATGAATACTATTTTATAAAACTAATTAGTTTAAATAAATACGTAATTAAATAGATAAAAATCTTTTCATCTATTTAATTATTATTATGTAAAGTGTTTCGAAAGGGGAATGATTCGTGATTAATATGTTTGATTTCTATTTAATTGGATCATCATTTGAGTTTGAACACGTTCGTGTAACGTTTACGCATGATATGAGGCTATTGAACATGATTAAATCCACGATTTGAAACTGAAATCGACTAAGTTTGACCTTGGAAAGTCACAGTCGACAGCCGAGGTTTGAATTTGGACTCGGCTTCGATTTCATTTGAATTAGCTCGTTAAAAGCATCAGATTTTGGTCGTGTAACCGTCCCGTAAGATTTGTAGTCATCAACAGTTTAGAATCGATCGATTTTGAAATCGGATTTTGAGGTTTGTTGACTTTGAAAGTCAACTGAACGGGGGGGGGGGGGTCAAAATCAAGAACAAGTTCAAAATTTGGGAGGTGGGGTTCAAGTTGAGGGTACATACACATAGAGGGGGTTAAAATGCAATAATTGGGGTCCAAAACCTATATTATTAGGTTTAAAAAAAATATTTCTAACTATAAATTTGGATTGTAACTTTGTAAAAAATAAAAGAAAAGAAATTAGTTATATTAGGTTTAGTTTAAATGAATGTATAGTGTTTTAAAATGTCGAATATATTATAGGTCTTTGTTTGAAACCAATTTTTATAATTTTAAAGACATATATATATATATATATATATATATGTTTATCTACATATGTTTATAAACGATAACGTTCATATCTTTATGTATGCATATATGTATCTATAAAGGTTACATCTTGACAAATGGGTCTAGTAAAATATGTATATGTATATGTGTATGTTTATTGCAACTCTAAAGCATGTGATTGCATGAATAACATTTGAACTACTTGTAAATCATGGGTTATGTATCATAATGTATTACTCTAGGAATGGAATTGAAATGTTATTATTGCACTAAACAAGGCATAAGAAAATCATCGATGTTACAATAATAAGGAATGGTTCATGGATTCTAGTTGCTTATATTATATAACCCCAACATGGAGTTCTTCAAGTATTTGAAGTATGAAGCACTTGATTCAATGATGCTAAGCGATGACACTCGTTGCAAGATTCTAGGGTATGATACTGTCATATTCAAATTAGAAAGTTGGTCTAAGTTCAATCGTCAAAATGTGATGTATATTCCTAATCTTAAAAAGAATTTGACCTCAATGGGTGTGTTTGAAGAAGGTGGTTGTCATGTGAAGTTATTATTCTAAATAATAACTATTATTAATCTAAGACTATAATTACCACTTCTTGATTCACAATTACGTTTAAACTCATTTAAACATGTTGATCAATTTACGTCGAACATGAGAGATCAAAATTCAATTTCATATATTGTTTAACTATTTTATTTTGAGATTCAATGTGGTCTATTCAAACTTTTAATTTGAGCATGACCATGTATTTACACCAGTTTGAATCAACAAGAGGCCCATAAATGTCTTGCATTTGCGTAGTAACAGATCTTGTTTTGACTACACATAACTCTCACTATACTTCAGCTTACTCCCAACTATGGCCCTTATAACTGCCTGATCAAAAAACAACGTTAAACCATTGTCAAAGAACAACATGCACAAAATTAAGTTCTAGCATGTATCTTAGATCTGAGCATACTATTGACAAAACCATTTCAATGTCTTCTTGTGACAATGAACCATGAAGTAGCATTGAATCGGGTTGACCCAATACTTATCTCTATAAGTATCTTTGAACTTGGTTGTAACTCTTTGCCTATTTCATCTCTATGGAATCAGCCAACTGTTATAGTCTTACTTCATATCAGCTCCCACTGACCTAATCGACTATGGACATTTAGAATAAACATTTTTATTCTTGGATCTTAAACGTGCTAATATTGAACACAATATACATTAATGAATAAGAACGTAACCTTTATTTCTTAATCAGATAAAATGTAATTGTTATATGTTCACATTATCCAAATACTAATATAGATAAAAAAAACCACTCTCTAGCTTTACTTATGCCTTGTAGCATGCTCCTCTCTTCTGACTTAAGGCATAAGCATTAGTAATTGGGTATGCCAGATTTTGATATGATCTATGTGTATACCTTTCTTAATAGAGATGTCTCAATATTGATGTCCACCATCTTCTTGAGGCTTGTAATAAACTCATTCAATCAAACATCTCTTTTGTATGTACCCAGTGATTTGTAATGAACTCTTTCATGCAAATCATCTATGTCTTCAATGCAGTGTCATATACTACTAGGCTACCAACTTACATGTTTATAATGTCAATTACAAATAATGTAAATAGATTTCTAAAGAAGTTTACACATAAATAAATACACATAATTCGGATTATTTTTTTGGGTTATTTTATTTAATTTTTAATAATGTTTGTTTTATTGGTTGCATTTGTAGTTCTATAAATATTTAATTAGAATTTTTGTTTTTTAATATTTATATTATTTATGACGTCTTTGTATTTTTAAATCCGATCCGACCAATAAACCTCTAAGGCGCTCGGTTCCATGTCTGATCTAGTTCTACCTAACCTAACAACAATAATAACAATTACAATTATCCACACAAAAAACCTTAACTAATATATTTTATGTAATACTCCTCTTTACTCGGAGTAAAAGAACATCAGATGCTCATATTGAAGCGCAACACAATGAAAATGTTGTCATGAAGTCAGAAATTCTTCATAGAAGAGAATGAACAAATGTGACTAGGGAAAGGATGACAACCTTCTAGGCCGATAAGAGGTTTGACGGTTTGACATGATGTGAGGGAGAATGAAAGTGAGAAGATCATCCCACAAGCGAGATGATACAGGGAAGAGGGCCGATGACAACTAAGATTCAGTGGTTATAGCATAAGAAAGAAGAAAGAAACAAATCTAAGCCTCATCATATAAACGTGTGATTTTTAAACACTAGTTGACTTTCTAAATTCTAATATCCTTATAGCATTCCTATCAGTTTCTCTTCATCTATATAATTTAACTAAAAACGCATTTATCTTTAAAATTTAAAAGACTTTTTTAAAATTGAATAATATTTTTTTTAATTATTTTTATCACTTTTTCTCTTTCACTACGCACAATCACTGAAAAAAATAAAATAAAAAATAATATAGGGTTGAATAGTACCTCCTTATATTTAAGGAGCCCTAAAGTTTTTCTTTAAATTTTAGGGATAAGGTATATGAAGATGTGGATCCTAATGTGGAGTGAAAAAACAATAATTTCTTATATTCTCTCTAAATTTTAGAGATAGAGATGCGAATAGGAAATCTGATATGAATGCTCTTAGTTCAACGTTAACTCGTCCTCGTACTTCCTTAGTTTAAAGGTGGCTCCTTTTTTCTAAATGTGATGGTATTTTTTACCAAGGCACGCCAGCTTGCTTCTAATTAAGGTAAAGTTTATGATGCATTTGACCCCTTATTATTATCACCTCAAAATTTATAATTGGTTTCATAGTTTTTTTTTCATGGAACTTATTGTATGCAATATAACATACATTTGTGTGTATTTAAAGGTACCATAACAATGTAAAAGTATGCTATAGTTTGATCTAACTATTTTACATACAATAAACAGATGTAAGTATGTAACATAAAATAATAAAAATAAAGTAAAGTATATATATACAGTGAAATAATAAAAGTATGTTGTAACAATAATAATCCTAATATTTTTATTGGTACAACTTGTATAAATCAAAAGACTTCTTATATGTTGGAATTCGAAATACTTCGAAACTAATGTATCAGTAAAGAGAAAATATATAAGTGTATTTAGTGGCGCAACTTGAACAATTAAATTGGAAGGGGGTGAAAATATTACTCATAAAAAACCAATTTTTTTTATCCAAATAATAACTATAAATAAAAAAAACAGTTCTTACACATGAACAAATTATAATATGAAATAAACCTAGTGGACCGAAAATCAATACTTCTGAGCAAAAAAAATGGGCCGAAATCAATACTTTTTAACAAAAACTTGGACTTTTGGTCTGGATTATGAGGGGTCCAAACACTATAACTAATATGAAATAAATCTAGTGGGCCGAAATCAATACTATTGAACAAAAATGGGGGGGGGGGGGGGGCGGGGGCTCCTCCGGCCCTTAAATGTTTCGCCCATGATTGCATTATCAATTGTATTTTTTTTTATTATTCAGTACGTGTAATACATGGGTTTCTAACCTATTATACCTAGATGTCAACAACCTTGACTAACCGGAGCGCCAAAATATATTGTCTAGAATCTTGAAATAGAAGACAATTCAAAGAGATTGCACTAAAGTTAGTTTAAACTTTTTTCTTTTAACAAAAAAAAATTATTAATAAGAACCTTGCTAATAAGAAACGAGACAGGACGAGACATAATTATAAACCAACCTAGAAAAGCGACTCGCAAATGCAAGTACAAGAATAGAAAAGAGAAACACACTAAAACTAACCACGCGAAACAGAACAAAAAAAAGGTTGAGAGGGAGTGAGACGATAACAAACTCTCATGAACCGCTCCGAAAAACCGTTGCACTAAACCACAAATGCAAAGCGACCTAACCGTCATCCTACAACTTTAAACACCCGCATAATCTGTCGATAACAGAACCATTTCTGTCGATCCTAACTGTAACTCGCTTTTGTAAAACATCAAATTAAAGAATACTATTTTTTTCGTTTTCAATTGTTCTCCAAACTTAAAACTCTGTTTGGTAGTTTGATAGAGTTCAAATATATCTAATCAATTTTATGTTGTTTTGTTTACGATCTAGAACGCTATGTATATAGGTTGACAACAACATGAAATGAGAACAAGAATGCATATTGATTTCCAAGCCCAACCTTAATTAGTTGGATACCAAATACCCAGATTTTATGGATATCAATTTTATTCCTTGAAATCATACCCTAAAACTAAATATACTCGAACATTCATATTCTCAAACACCAAGCATCCCCTCTAGACTCTTAGAAACAAGATCTAGTAGTCAAAAATCAGATATTTATAAATAAATAAAAAATTACTATTTTAAAAGTGTATGGATCAACGGAACTGAAGGGTCAATCGTTGGGAGACATGACACATTATTCTCGTCCTTTTTACATTCACCTCTATCTACTACGTATTATCTTCCAACACCACTCATCCAAACTACAAAGTCAAACTAGTACTCCAAACCGTTAGATGAAACATTCATTATACATTTATATAGATATAGTGTTCTTCTTGTACCAAGTGGAAAATGTAGTTTAGCTTGAAAATATATACATTCGTTAAATTATAAGCTGTTTTTGACACTTCGTTGCATTAGTTTGGATGTACCAAATCACCCGTTCGTAGAAGATGGACACCCGGATTTGTGACAGAGAAGATGGCGGTGAAGAATTCCCAATCGGGAAGCACGAACCGTGAACCTTGCGAACTAATGATTAGGTTTCAAAGTGTTTATTATGATTTATGGAATGATAATCATGTTTTTCTGAAGCAGAAGTCCCCCTATGACTATTGTACCTATGGATATTTCAAATGTTTTGCATTATACGAACATGTGTGGGTGTTTATTCTATATGGTTTCTTCAGAAAATTAATGGTTAATGGCTATGTTCTTTGTAAGGTGTATCGGTTTAACTTTGAAGGTAAAGCAAACAATATGAAACTTTACCGTTCGTGTGTTAGACCTAGACAACTTAGACGTACCATTTTAATTAGTTTAGACGCATAATCACATGATATTAAAATATTTAAAAAAAAATTATTGCTTTTTAATATATATATATATATATATATATATATATATATATATATATATATATATATCATACTCATATTAAAAGGTAATAAAATTATTGATTATATGACTTAATTTAAAAAAAAAATAATAAAATATATAAAAGTTATTAAAGTTTTAAAAACTGTTTGAAATTTGATTTAAATGAAAAAGGTAAACGATATAGGTAATTCCCGTTTTACCTTTTCAACTACTTTTAACTACTAATTATCTAAGATCTTGTCACCGTGTCAACCATATCTGCTAAAAAAAATATTGATAATGATCCCGGCCAGATGCTTAATGTAATTTACATGGAACAATCTTCTTTAATTTGATCGGATTTTATTTATGGGGAATTCTAATGTGACACGGAATATTGCTAATTGTACACGTCGCAACTTTATACACCCTCGTAAAGGCCAATATGAGGCGTATATGATTTAATCTCTAACAACAGAATGCCACGTCCTGTCTGGCGCCTGTGTCCCATACGTGGCGTATTAAGCTATACGCTGCGTATTGGCTCCGGGTTATATTTTTGTCTCAAAACTTGGTAGATTTTGGGGTATAAGGAGGCTATACGTGGCATATTGGGCTATACGTGGCGTATTGGGCTATACGCCACGTATAGTAATTTTTTTATATTATATTTATCTTTTTTAATTTATATAACTTTGTTATATTTATAACTTATATAATTTTTATCTTTGTTAGTTTATATAATTTTTATCTTTTTTTAATATTTTTAATATTTTTACATTTATAATTTATTATTTCAGCCAAACAAACAAATAAAACATTACCACCAGACATTACATATAGAGTAAACTGCCATTTTCGTCCCTGTGGTTTGGTCAAAATTGCCACTTTCATCCAATAGTTTGTTTTTTTGTATCTGGGTCCTCGTGGTTTTAAAATATTGCCATTTTCATCCTCGTGGTTTTAAAATATTGCCACTTTCATCCAGTCAGCTAACACCGTCCGTTTTTCTCAATTAAATGAGGGGTATTTCAGTCCTTTTACATATTTGTTTTATTTCTTCATCTTTTTTACTCTCACTTTTTAATCATTGAAACAAGCGACGGAGGTGTTCCAGTGGTGCTCGTCGGAAACTGGTCAGGAAAAGAGGAAGAAGGCCAGCAGGTGGATGATTAAATTAGAGGTTAAATTGGGGATGATTAAAAAGTGAGAGTAAAAAAGATGAAAAAATAAAAAAAATAAGTAAAAGGACTGAAATACCCCTCATTTAACTGAGAAAAACGGACGGTGTTAGCTGACTGGATGAAAGTGGCAATATTTTAAAACCACGAGGATGAAAATGGCAATATTTTAAAACCATGAGGACCCAGATACAAAAAAACAAACTATTGGATGAAAGTGACAATTTTGACCAAACCACAGGGACGAAAATGGCAGTTTACTCTTACATATATTTACATCAAAACATTAAATATATTAAATCAAAATGTTTTTACATACATAACAAAATAAATAACTAAATACAAATAAAAATAACTAAACCTGACCCGCCCCGTCGTTATCCTAACCTGCTCCGCCCTCATCCTGACCTGCCTCGCCATCATCCTGATCGGGGTCGCCCGGATAATGATGTGGCGGTGGTAGTGGTGGTGGCTCGATGCCGGCGGCTCGTGACAAATCAACGAGGCGACCAACCGCCCACATCATAGGTCATCCATCTGGTCGCTATGACGAGCCTGTCGCTGTGAGTCAGCAACAAGTCCATCAAGCAATGCGTGGGTGGCCCTGTCCAGCCTAACAGACCGATGTACGTGTCGGGGATGCTGTAGCTGCTGGTCGTGAATGGGCTCGACGTGTGGCTGTGGCACACCCTGTAGCGGGTTAGGCATAGGCGGGTCCCCCTGTACCGGCATCAGCGGCAACGACACCAGGATCCAAACCTGGTCCTGGACGACCTCTACGAACCGAAGGCCGAGCCCCAGGAATCGGTGCGTGATGCGCATACCGCTCGTCGTGCGGCGGTCTAATCGGATAGGGGGAATGGCCGCTAACATCTCATGCTCGTGATCATGCCACGGTGGAAGAACACGCATCAGATGAGTGATGAAAGCACCACCATACAAAAGCCCGCGCTTCTGCTGCATATAGGCAGACTCAAAATAAAGAGCTAGGCATTTGGATAGGGCGCACCGAGTGCCAATAAGCAGGCAGTAGAGAAAGAAGAGGTCTCTATCGGTGCACCACTCACGGCTTTCTGACGCGGTGCGATCGACGTCGAGAAAAGCCGGTGCAAATATCTATAGAGGGGGTCTTTAATCCTCGAGACCCTCCCCTTGGTACCCAACCAAGCGCTATCTGAAATCAGACCCTAAAAAACAAGGAGATCCACCTTGTCCACCTCCGTCACCGCCTCGGGGTAAAGTGGTGTGACCGTCTCGGGCTCGAAATACAAGCCCGTCGCGATGGCCCACTGACGGAGGGTCAGACGGTAAACGTGGCCAAAAATACGGAATGAGACCTGTTTCGGCTCCTCTACCTGCTCCTCCTCAGGAAGAGGCGTCAGCCCCTCATCTGAATAGATAAACGTCGAAAGAAACTCGACGACCACCTCTCGGTAGGTCTCGGTGAATGCAAGATCAAACAGACGATCCCATGGCGTGTCCTCGCCTATGATGTCCCTGGCCCGCTCCGCCTCCTGTACATCCAAGAGAAGCTTCCAGTCCACCGCCGTCCCCGGCCCCATCCTCACCTCCCGTAGCTTCTGGCACCGGCTAAACGCGTCCGAGTTGGGCGGAAAATACAAATAAGGGTAGTGCGCAAGATCATCTAACTCCACCATATCAATATCATCTTCGTGATCCGCCATATCTGAAAATAATATTAAATAATAATAAATTTTTATTTTTTTATTATTTAAAATAATAATAAATTGTTTTTTAATATAAATAATATAAAATAATAATAAATTGTTTTTTTTAATTTTAAAAGTAATAAATTGTTTTTTATATAAATAATATAAAATAATAATAAATTGTTATTTTTTTAATTTAAAAATAATAATAAATTGTTATTTTTTTATTATTTAAAAATAATAATAAATTGTTTTTTATATAAATAATATAAAATGTAGGATCGTGAAAGTACAATATGGTTCTGTTCTTAGTTGAAATTGGCGGAAACAATAGCAACTACACAAGTATAATCGAGTAAACAGAAAAAATACTTATAAGAACATTGTTGTATTAAGCTTTTGCAAATAAACAATTACAAATGAAAACTCAATCAAAAAGCACACATACAATGAAATGTTTACACAGTATTTATACTAACTTAGAATCAAGACAGACCCTTGATTCTAAGGATCAGATCTAACACAGACCGTTGATCTTTTGTATAAAGCTAACAATACAAGTTTAGTCTAAACTAGCTAACTTTATTGAAGCGTCTTCTTTATGCATCATTACTTGCATGCTTGGAGAAGAGCATTGTTGCCCGTCATTGGTTGCACCATTGAGGTTCCTTCTGCTTTGAGTGTGTCAGTAGCTTTTGCAGAAAGTTGTAAGTGACGCTTGGCATAGATATTTATCTTCAAGGCACAAGGCTGTCAGCAGCAAGGATGAGGATCAGCAGCAAGATATGACCATCCAAAGCTGCTGATGATTTGCCTGTCAGCAGCATCAAGTGAAGATGCTGCTGAGAAGCCTATCCGCAGCAACTCTGGTCTTCAGCAGATAAGGCTATCCGCAGCAGATTTGTTCTTCAGCAGAAGAACAAGTATCCGCTGCAGATAAGCTTATCCGCAGCAGTTTGTTGGTCAGCAGCAAACTCTGAGATCAGCAACATTTGTACTTAGAGAATTTTGTAGCCATCAGTCTTTATTTCTACAAACTCCACCTAGACTGATGCTACCAAAACTCTCTTACTGCTTTTGTTGCTGAAGCTTTTGCATGTTGCTGACTATTCTTTCAACCTCATATCGTCTCTGGTCCTTACTGGGATTATTAAGAGGAAGCTCAGATAGAGTCTTGATGTCTCTGCTTGCCATTTTGAAGATAGCCTTGCTTGAACACCTCATCTTCTGTCCTTTAACATCTGTCAGTGTGAATTCATCCTTTTCAGCATTGTAGGACCAGCTGATGAATGGAGAGTGGGATTGGAGAGGTTTGACATCAATGATTTCATCTTTGCTGGGGATGAAGTAATGTTTGATTACCAGCAATAGATGTCTCCCACCTTCATTCTCAAGCTCATTGGCTTCACCCAGCTCCATCATTCTTCTTAGATCAGAATCCGGAAGCTGTAGTACCTCATCAACAGATGTATAAATTGATCTTTTAACTTATGTCCTCCCCCTGAACACTTCAAACCATGGGTCTTGAGGGCTGTATGACCATCTGATTATTTCTCTTGAGTCTTCTGGTTTGGAAGTCGGTTTGTTTTTCTTTTTGGGAGGTTGTTGATGAGTAGGAGCTGGGTGTGAGGATTTGGACTTTGAGGGAGGAGAGGAGGGAGGTCTAGGATGGAGAGTGGAAGGTTGTTGGATTGAGGAAGTGTTGGGTGAGAGAGAAGGCTTGGGTTTCTTTGTTTTCCTTTCTTCTTCTTGAATGATTACCCTTTTCTTGGAGCCTTTCTTCTCCAATCTTTCTTCCTCATCCTTCTTGACTTTAAAATAGAGGGCTTGCAGGTTCATGAAATTCATGGGACCTAGCCTCTTTTCACTCTCTCCTCTAGCCTTAAGGAAGTCAATCATGATCTTCCTTTCTTCATGGGTTCTTTGATTAAAGGCAATGGTCTTTTTGGACTTTTGTTTGGCTTTTTCTTCTTCTTCTTCAGCCTTTTTCTTCTTTTCCAATTGACCCTGCTGACCCATGAAGGCTCTGTAGATTTCTTTATTGGATAGTTTCTCAAGGTAGTCTACATCCTCACCTTGAGAAATCAGAGCCTTTACCCATTCCTCTCTCATTTCTTTGGCTAGTTCAGAATCAGTTATTCTGAACTTAGCCTCTTTCTTCTTCTTCTTCTGAATCTCTTCTTCTTCTCTATCGAATAGTTCTTGCAGTTGAAGAGCAAGAGCTTCATCTTCTTCAATTTGATAAAATGCAGGAATCTTTACTTTCAGATCATCCAGCTGTTTTGCATACAGTTGGATCTGTTGTTCTCTGAGGAGAATGGCTGTGAGTCTATCTTGAGCTTTCTTTAGTTCAGCCATCTCCTATTCTTCTCTTCTTCTTCTTCTTCTTCTTCTTCTTCTTCTTATTTCTTCCTTCTCTCTCTTCTCTCTGAGCAACCTCTCTTCATCTTCTTTGGTCATAATTCCCTTTCCCTTATCTTTGTTAGATGCCTCTACTTCGGCTTCACCGATCACAACAGCAGATGATTATGCTGCTGTTGGAATCTCAGCCTCAGCTTCATTGGCATTTTGGGGAATGGACAAGGGAGGGGAACTTTCTTCATCTTCTTCCCATTCCATACCTGTCACATCTTTCCATGCCTCTTTCATCCTTTCCTCTTATCTTCTTTTTGATTCTTCTTCTGTGTTCAGTCTGACTGTTGGAGAAGAGAGAAAGGATAGATCTGAGTCAGATCCAGATTCCTCCTTATAAAGAGAAGCCTTGATGATTTTGATCATTTCTTGACTTTCTAAAGAGTTGACATTGAAGATGAGTGATCTGAGCTCAAAGACCTTGTGTAGGAAGCCTAAAGGTAGGAGCAAGATCTCTTTGATGTTGATTGATGGAGAAGATCCATTGCTTAGGAAGAAGGTGAAGTCATGGGAGTCAGTGCTTATCCATCCTTGCACTTCTACATCCCTGACCATTATGTTGTACAGGAATCTTCTCCAGCACAGAACTTATTCTTCTTCAGTGAGAAGACTGCTCCTTATTATTTCAAGTCTTCTAGGAGTCAGTCTTCTTTCTGCTGCTGCTGAAGATTCAGGATAGGCTACCCTTTTTGCTGCTTGTATTTATCTTTCAAAGTTGGGTAGATTATCCTCCATCAAGTCATAGAACTTGCCAATAGCAAGTTCTGCTGAGAGGTCCGTAGAGTTGTTGATGCATTGTAGATGGTATAGGTGAAGGACTTGGATGCTGTTGAGAAAGTCCTAGTTTAGCTCTTCTACTCCGCCAAACTCCCAACCAATCCAGAACCTCTCAGACTTTCCATCATACCCCAAGCTAGTATTGTGTCAAACTCTAGCTGTGTTGAAGTCAGTGGAAATTGGGGGGTAGTGGATTGACTTATGATGGCTGCTGCTTCAGGGATGATACTGAAAGATGTATATGTTTGTTCTATGTCTTCAACATCAATCAGCATCTCATCAACAGCCCTGACGACTAACTTCGAATCTTCAGATGTCTCTTCTTCTTCGTCATCTGAAGCTGGCAAGTCATGAACCTGTACAAAAGTTGGCTTGAATAGTGTACTTTGAAATACAGCCTGCTCTTGAATCTAGTCGTCAAGACTGTCTGAGTCTTCTTCCATTGGGACCATCTCCCCCTTTTTGGTTGCATCAGTGGACAAATAAGCATCAGTTTGGGTGCCCACTGATACAAGAGAGGGAGTAGGCACAGTTGGGCATTGATGGGCTTCATGCATAGAGACTTGGTGTCTTAGTTTGGACACTTCAGCCTCTAGCATAGCCACCCTGGCCGTCAATTCCAAGTTATGAAGTTTCAGTCTGTCCTCATCCACAGTTGTGGAATCCTTGGATCTAGATGGGGCCTTAGGCCTAGCCTCTGCATCCCCATCACCCATGGTTTCTTGGCGCCTGGGATTCCTATCAGTGAGGGGAGTTTCCAAGGAAGCATCCTCACTGTGAGTTGTCGTGGTTGAGGTCTTAGCGATGTTGTCACTGTCCTCCTGGTCATTTGATGGACCAGCAGTAGTGACAGCTTCTTCCACATCCACTCTGTCATAACTCCTAGAGTGGACCTTCAGGGGAGAAGAACTTGGGTTGGATGTGTTGGAAGCAAGATCAATCAGTACCTCCGAGATAGTGGTAGTTGGAGAAGGTAATCAGGTTCTTCAACACTTAAGTTCAGTAAAGAGAGGAGTGGCTCAGGGGGTTGCACTATGGATCCGGGATGTGATCCTGATCCTAATAGAGAGGCTTCCAAAGAAGTCTCTCTAGTGTTGTGGCTATCCCTTTTGATATTCTCATCAGAATGTTGGGATTCTGAATGAGGTCTTAGAGATTGGGTTTGGGCCTTGGAGGCAAGAGAAGAAGGAGTTCACTTGCCCTTTTTCCTGGTATATGTCGTTGCAACTGGGCCCTGTGTTCCAGTTGAATGATAACATCAAAAACAGGTGTAAGTAATTTTTGTACCTGTGCATCCTTAGTAGTATGCACAGGGGTTCGAATTGTGGAAGCAGATACTTGTTCAGGATGTGAGGTGGAGGGTGTGGGATCAGTATCAGCTGGGATTGCTGAACTGTCACCCGGGGTACTTTGTATGTTCAGCATTGTAGATAACAATGGAACATTGACCCCTGAGAAATTTTTAGAAACAGTTCTCATGCTTTGAAAAATACTATTTTATTTTCCAGCATGATGTAGATTCTTGCAGGTTTTGAAAGTTCTTTTAGTTCTTGATTGAAAACCTCCTGCAAGAATCTTGGGTACATAAAAAATTGTTGCTTTGCACCCACTTGAAGGTTATATCTCAAACCCTCAAAGATGAGGTGTGCAAAGTTGAAGCCTAGGCCAGTGATCATACCATGGAAGGCGGAGGCAAGTGCAGAGCTCACCTGATGCCATCCACTTCTCTTCTAAGATATGCATTAGAGAAGTGTGTGGCAGAGATACTTCCATGGAGGGCCCATCAGCGCCTTCTCAATTGTATACTCATTTTGATTTCCAGTGTACCCTATGGATACAAAAGTCCTCATGTACTCGTCCTTTGAGTATGAGATGGCTGCTCCCTCATCTTGAAGCTTAAGATGTTTTCTGAGTGTGGCTTCCGAGATGGTGATATCCTTGCCGTATACCTTGGCTTTAATTTGGGGAATCCCCTGTTCGGTAGAGTAGACGGCGGTACTCTAGAAATCCTCCATATAAGGGATATATATGGTAGGGTTGGTTGTGAGGGAAAAATGGATCTTTGATCGACATAAGAAGTCGATCATATCATTGAATCCTTCGGATTTCTTTCCCTTGGTTAGGTATGCTGTAAGGTTATGGTATGGGGAGAACTTATCGTCAGGGTTATTGATGTCTGCCATTGTTATTTGATTTGGAGGGAAGGTTTGAAGGTTTAAGAATATGGAAGGCTTTGAATGTTTTAAGGATGAAGGGCTTTGAATGTGGTGGGGACTTGAGAGAAAGTGATGTGGGTTTAGGGTGAAATTGAAGGTGAAGAGGTGGTAAGGAAATTTGATTTGTTCTTATAACGGTAGAGGAGGGAAAAAGCAAAATGACTTGTACAGTACAACCTTATTCACCTTTTACTGTTACAGCTGTAATACACCGAGGCAGTCATGGTAAAGACTGATGTTAATTTTTACAGCGGGTAAAAGTTAATTTGGACTTAAATTTACCCATCAGCAGCAAACTTGGTTGTTGTGGATGAATAAGCATGTCCGCTGCAAACTTGGTTGCTGCGGAAGGTTAAGTCTGTCAGCAGCAAACCCATCTGCTGTTGATGTATTTAATAATCCGCAGCAACGATGTTGCTGCTGACAGTCTTAAAGTTATCCGCAGGAAACCTGTTCCTACTGATAATTTAAAGCAGTCAGTTGCAAATCTTTTGCTGCTGAAGATTAAACCTGTCAGCAGCTGAAGGACAAAAATGCTGCTGACTTATAACTTTTATTTACAACAAAAAGACAAAGCACATTTTAAAATAGAATTTTAGAGATAGATTTTAATCAAAGTTCATCATACTAATGGATTCAACTAAATATCTAAATCTAGCTTCATCAAAAGGTTTGTAAACAAATCAGCATATTGCTCATTCGTATGAACTTTGGTTAAAATAATCCTCTTTTTCTCAGCTTGATCTCTTATGAAATGATACATGATGTCAATGTGCTTTGTTTTGGAGTGCTGCACCGGATTGTTTGTGATTGATATAGCACTCATGTTGTCAATGTGAATTGGAGTTGCCATGAAAGTCATCCCGTAATCCAGCATTTGATTTTGTATCCAGATGACTTGTGTACAGCAACTTGAAGCTGCAATATATTCTGCTTCAGCTGTAGAAGTTGAAACACATGTTTGCTTCTTGCACTGCCATGAAATTAGTCTCCCTCCCAAAAACTGACATCCCCCCTGAAGTGGACTTTTTGTCCAAGTTGCATCCCCCATAGTCACTATCAGTGTATGCATACAGATTAAACATGTCATTTTTAGAGTACCATAGCCCAAGTCTTGAGGCTCCCTTTAGGTATCTAAAGACTCTCTTGACGGCTTGAAGATGTGAAATTTTTGTAGCTGCTTGAAATCTTGCACAGAGACATACTGCAAACATGATATCTGGCCTTGAGACAGTGAGATACATGAGAGACCCTATCACTGCATGGTACTGATGTTGATCAGTGTCTTGGCCATCTTTGTCTGGAGTCAGCTGATGATGCACTTGCATAGGGGTTCTTGCAGCAGAGCAGTCAGCCATTTTGAATCTTTTCAAAATGCTCTTTTCATATTTGGATTGGCTGATGAAGATTCCATTTGGGACCTGTTTGACTTGTAAACCCAAAAAGAAATTTAGTTCACCCATTGAACACATTTCAAACTTTGATTGCATCAGAATCTCAAAGTCTTTGTACATCTGTTTCCTTGTTGATCCAAAGATGATGTCATCAACATAAATTTGAACTAGTAAGATTTCTCCCCCTTCATCTTTGATAAACAAGGTCTGGTCAATGGCACCTCTTCTGAAGTTGTTGCTTAGTAGATATCCTGAAAAGGTTTCATACCAGGCTCTTGGTGCTTGATGTAGGCCATACAGAGCTTTATCTAGTTTGAACACATGAGTAGGATGTGCAGGATCTATAAAGCCTAGAGGCTGTTTGACGTATACTTCCTCACCAATCTTCCCATACAGAAAGGCACTTTTTACGTCCATTTGATAGACATTGAAATTCTTGGATGCAGCATATGCCAGGAAGATTCTAATGGCCTCCAGCCTGGCAACAGGAGCAAAGACTTCAGTATAGTCAATTCCTTCTTCCTGAGTGTAGCCTTAAGCTACAAGTCTGGCTTTCTTCTTGACTACAATACCTCTCTCGTCTTGCTTGTTCCTGAAAACCCATCGTGTGCCAATAGCATATTTACCTGGTGGAAGATCAACAAGTTTCCAGACATCCTGCCTCTTGAATTGCAGCAATTCTTCCTGCATTGCCTCAATCCAGCTGCTGTGTTTGAGTGCTTCATCTATCTTCTTGGGTTCCACCTGAGATAGGAAACATGAAAACAATCATATATTGGCCTCGTGAGATTTGCTTCTTGTGAGAACTCCTTGGTGGACTTGGCCAATAATATTTTCATGAGGATGTTCTTTGTGGATCCTCTGTGCTGGTACCACCTCCAGTTGTATCCCTTGCTCCAGATTGCTTTGATTTTGATCAAGGGTCTCTTCATTCATGGTGAAAGAGTCTTCAACATCATTAGCCACATCAATATTTTCAGCAATAGCATCATCAGCATTTACAGCATTTACCGAAGAGTCTACATTTAGATTTTCAGTTTCAGGCAGGCTGCTGGTTACATTAGACAGTCTTGTTCCGGCTTCACTTGCTTCAATTGCTTCCGCAACTGATGGAGGATCAATTGATGGTCTTCTCAGACTGATAGAAGATTTAGGAAACTCCAGTCTATAGTCAGTGGATGAAGTTGAGGCAGGTGTTTGTGTAGATGTAGACTCCATATTTGAGAAGGTGAGAGGCTCAAATATTTGGGAGAAGGAGTCTATGTCAAAGAGCCAGTTTGGACCTTTTCCCTGCTCACAGACTATGTGTTCTCTACATTCCACATTTGCTGATTCTTCCACAATTCTTGTTCTTGAATTGAATACTCTATAGGCCTTTGATTGAGAGGAATAACCCACAAAATATCCTTCATCAGATTTGGCACCAAACTTAGTAAGAACCCCATGTGTGATGAGAATGGTGCATGGACACCCAAAAGGTTTTAGAAACCCAATGTAGGGAACTCTTTGAAACCAAAGTTCATAAGGTGTCTTGTTGAGGGGTTTGACAATTAGAACTCTATTTTGCACATAACAGGCAGTGCTAACTGCTTCTGCCCAGAATGTGAGTGGCAATTTTGAGTCAGCCAACATAGATCTTGCTGACTCAATTAGAGTTCTGTTTCTTCTTTCAGCAACTCCATTTTGTTGAGGAGTTCTTGGAGCACTGTATTGTCATTCTATCCCCTTGCTTTCACAGAAACAGTTTAAAGTGTGGTTTTTGAACTCTGTGCCCTGATCACACCTTATGATTTTCTACTTTTGATTACTTTAATTTTCTACCCTCAGAATGTAGGATTTGAGAATTTCAGCAGTTTCATCTTTAGTTTTCAAGAAGTATACCCAAGAGAATCTGGTGTAGTCATCAGTTATCACCAGACAGTATGAATTTTTGCCCATTGACATGACATTTGTAGGACCGAAGAGATCCATATGCATAAGTTGTAGTGGAGTGTCATTTGTATTCAAGGTCTTGGGCTTGTGAGAACTCTTGTGTTGCTTCCCCTTTAAGCACGCAATGCAGTGGTCTTCTAGCTGAAATTATTTGTCAGGAATCCCTCTGACAAGATTATTCTTCACCAATTTGTTAATGGTTTTGATATTAACATGGCTTAATCTCCTGTGCTAGAGAGCTGATTCATCAACTGAGGCTTTTGATAGAAAACAGGAAACACTCCCAGATGGAGTGACTTCATTCATGTCCGGTACATAGAGATTTTCTTTTCTCTAAGCAGTTAATAAAATGCTTTCTGGAGGAGGTATGGATAAGCCTGGAGACAGTACAGAGCATTCTTTATCTGTGAAGAGCATCCAATGCTTTTGGTCACAGACCTAGGAACCACTCATGAGATTGAAGTCCGATTCTTTGACATAGTTGACCTTATCAATGCTCATTCTTTCGTTGGACACAGTTCCTTGTCCAGTAATGGATCCTCCCTTTGAGTCACTTCCAAAGGCAACATATCCTCCATTGAAATGTCTGAAGTTGGAGAGGATGGATCTGTTGCCTGTCATGTGCCTGGAACAACCACTATCTACCACCCAGGTGTTATTCTTGTGACCTGGCTGTCCCTGCACATGATAGATTTCTAATTAGTGGGAGAAACCCAAGAGTCTGCAGACTTGAAAAGGATGGTTGTTAGTTTATCCTTTTCAGTATGTTTGCAGTCAATGGAACTAATGATAATGCTTGGAGATGGTTTGGCTTTCCATTGCTTTGTTGGTGATTTTCTAGTTTTCCTCACATTGTCAGCAGCGGATTTTGCTACAGATGTTTCTGGCTTGTCAACATTAGATCCTGCTGCTGATAGCTTTGCTGAAGTGGCAGCATTCTTGGCTACTGAAGGCTTTGCCTTGGATTTTGCCTTATCAGTAGTGGACACTCTTGCTGCTGATGGCTTTGCCCTGGATTTTACCTTATCAGCAGTGGACACTCTTGCTGCTGAAGGCTTAACTTTTTTTTTCAGACTTTTCAAGATCAGCAGCTGTTTTGTTTACTGTCGGTGGTGTAAATCTAGATGAGCAGTTTGCAATCTGGTTGAAGGGATTAAATCTGCATTTGGTAGCAAAGTGGTTGGTTTCACCACAAATGATACAGTTTTGTTGAGGTCTTGACACCTTCACTCTTGGGGGAGATAGAGACTCCCTGAACTTAGTTGCTTTGGCCTCGTAGCTTCTTACCTTCTTGTTTTTGTTTTCCTTTTCAAAGACATGTTGCTTTGAATTTCTTTGGTATTCCAGGTAATGAAAGCAGGTGCTGGCAGTGTGGTTATATCTGCCACATACAAAGCATGATCTCGCCAGTTTGTCTCTTGAAAGGTAGACATGGTCCTTTATTTGGAACATATCCTTGAAGTTCCATGGACGAGCTTTGTTATGTTCAAAAGTGGCTTCTTCTAGGGTCTTTTGAACATATGAAACTTTTTCCCCAGGCGTATCACATATATCAAACACCTTCCTCTTTGTGATCGGCTTTGACTGAGGGTTGGGGTTCGTGGATCCTGATGTCTCTCCCTTTTCAATGTTTAGCTTTATTCCATCTGGAGGATAGCTGATCTTGATCTGTTTGAAAGGGACAGGGGTTGGAATAGCTGGAATAATAGCAGGAACTTCAACTCTATTCAGAGTTGCTTCAGATGGGGCTGCACTGGTTTCATCATGGTCTGAGCAGGTTGACTCAGATTCCGATGAGGTAGTGCAGTCTTCGACGAAAGGTTCATCCGTTGAAGGATCAAGGTTTCGGTTTGCAGTGTCAAGATTTGCAACATTGAAGCTTGGTTCGTGAATGGCAATATAGTCAGCAGGAGGAGGAACAGATTTGTACTGATCATTGTTATACCCAAGTCCAGTCTTTACCTTCTCATGGACTCGAATATCTAAAAGTCTTTGTAACTTTTTGGAGGAAAATTCATATTTTTCAACATGAACTTTCTGTTCTGCCAGTTCAGCTCTGGTAGCTTTTAGTTTGACAAGTAGATCATCAATCTGAGTTTCAAGATTAGTTTGTTCGTGTTTTAACAATGAAATCTCTTTCTTAAGGCAGTTAATATTTTCTTTATAGAGAGCATGGCTACGAGGAGTAGCTTGTTGTTTGAACTTGAGTTTCGAAGATTCTAATGGCCTCCAGCCTGGCAACAGGAGCAAAGACTTCAGCATAGTCAATTGCTTCTTCTTGAGTGTAGCCTTAAGCTACAAGTCTGGCTTTCTTCTTGACTACAATACCTCTCTCGTCTTGCTTGTTCCTGAAAACCCATCGTGTGCCAATAGCATATTTACCTGGTGGAAGATCAACAAGTTTCCAGACATCCTGCCTCTTGAATTGCAGCAATTCTTCCTGCATTGCCTCAATCCAGCTGCTGTGTTTGAGTGCTTCATCTATCTTCTTGGGTTCCACCTGAGATAGGAAACATGAAAACAATCATATATTGGCCTCGTGAGATTTGCTTCTTGTGAGAACTCCTTGGTGGACTTGGCCAATAATATTTTCATGAGGATGTTCTTTGTGGATCCTCTGTGCTGGTACCACCTCCAGTTGTATCCCTTGCTCTAGATTGCTTTGATTTTGATCAAGGGTCTCTTCATTCATGGTGAAAGAGTCTTCAACATCATTAGCCACATCAATATTTTCAGCAATAGCATCATCAGCATTTACAGCATTTACCGAAGAGTCTACATTTAGATTTTCAGTTTCAGGCAGGCTGCTGGTTACATTAGACAGTCTTGTTCCGGCTTCACTTGCTTCAATTGCTTCCACAACTGATGGAGGATCAATTGATGGTCTTCTCAGACTGATAGAAGATTTAGGAAACTCCAGTCTATAGTCAGTGGATGAAGTTGAGGCAGGTGTTTGTGTAGATGTAGACTCCATATTTGAGAAGGTGAGAGGCTCAAATATTTGGGAGAAGGAGTCTATGTCAAAGAGCCAGTTTGGACCTTTTCCCTGCTCACAGACTATGTGTTCTCTACATTCCACATTTGCTGATTCTTCCACAATTCTTGTTCTTGAATTGAATACTCTATAGGCCTTTGATTGAGAGGAATAGCCCACAAAATATCCTTCATCAGATTTGGCACCAAACTTAGTAAGAACCCCATGTGTGATGAGAATGGTGCATGGACACCCAAAAGGTTTTAGAAACCCAATGTAGGGAACTCTTTGAAACCAAAGTTCATAAGGTGTCTTGTTGAGGGGTTTGACAATTAGAACTCTATTTTGCACATAACAGGCTGTGCTAACTGCTTCTGCCTAGAATGTGAGTGGCAATTTTGAGTCAGCCAACATAGATCTTGCTGACTCAATTAGAGTTCTGTTTCTTCTTTCAGCAACTCCATTTTGTTGAGGAGTTCTTGGAGCACTGTATTGTCATTCTATCCCCTTGCTTTCACAGAAACAGTTTAAAGTGTGGTTTTTGAACTCTGTGCCCTGATCACACCTTATGATTTTCTACTTTTGATTGCTTTAATTTTCTACCCTCAGAATGTAGGATTTGAGAATTTCAGCAGTTTCATCTTTAGTTTTCAAGAAGTATACCTAAGAGAATCTGGTGTAGTCATCAGTTATCACCAGACAGTATGAATTTTTGCCCATTGACATGACATTTGTAGGACCGAAGAGATCCATATGCATAAGTTGTAGTGGAGTGTCATTTGTATTCAAGGTCTTGGGCTTGTGAGAACTCTTGTGTTGCTTCCCCTTTAAGCACGCAATGCAGTGGTCTTCTAGCTGAAATTATTTGTCAGGAATCCCTCTGACAAGATTATTCTTCACCAATTTGTTAATGGTTTTGATATTAACATGGCTTAATCTCCTGTGCTAGAGAGCTGATTCATCAACTGAGGCTTTTGATAGAAAACAGGAAACACTCCCAGATGGAGTGACTTCATTCATGTCCGGTACATAGAGATTTTCTTTTCTCTAAGCAGTTAATAAAATGCTTTCTGGAGGAGGTATGGATAAGCCTGGAGACAGTACAGAGCATTCTTTATCTGTGAAGAGCATCCAATGCTTTTGGTCATAGACCTGGGAACCACTCATGAGATTGAAGTCCGATTCTTTGACATAGTTGACCTTATCAATGCTCATTCTTTCGTTGGACACAGTTCCTTGTCCAGTAATGGATCCTCCCTTTGAGTCACTTCCAAAGGCAACATATCCTCCATTGAAATGTCTGAAGTTGGAGAGGATGGATCTGTTGCCTGTCATGTGCCTGGAACAACCACTATCTACCACCCAGGTGTTATTCTTGTGACCTGGCTGTCCCTGCACATGATAGATTTCTAATTAGTGGGAGAAACCCAAGAGTCTGCAGACTTGAAAAGGATGGTTGTTAGTTTATCCTTTTCAGTATGTTTGCAGTCAATGGAACTAATGATAATGCTTGGAGATGGTTTGGCTTTCCATTGCTTTGTTGGTGATTTTCTAGTTTTCCTCACATTGTCAGCAGCGGATTTTGCTACAGATGTTTCTGGCTTGTCAACATTAGATCCTGCTGCTGATAGCTTTGCTGAAGTGGCAGCATTCTTGGCTACTGAAGGCTTTGCCTTGGATTTTGCCTTATCAGTAGTGGACACTCTTGCTGCTGATGGCTTTGCCCTGGATTTTACCTTATCAGCAGTGGACACTCTTGCTGCTGAAGGCTTAACTTTTTTTTTTCAGACTTTTCAAGATCAGCAGCTGTTTTGTTTACTGCCGGTGGTGTAAATCTAGATGAGCAGTTTGCAATCTGGTTGAAGGGATTAAATCTGCATTTGGCAGCAAAGTGGTTGGTTTCACCACAAATGATACAGTTTTGTTGAGGTCTTGACACCTTCACTCTTGGGGGAGATAGAGACTACCTGAACTTAGTTGCTTTGGCCTCGTAGCTTCTTACCTTCTTGTTTTTGTTTTCCTTTTCAAAGACATGCTGCTTTGAATTTCTTTGGTATTCCAGGTAATGAAAGCAGGTGCTGGCAGTGTGGTTATATCTGCCACATACAAAGCATGATCTCGCCAGTTTGTCTCTTGAAAGGTAGACATAGTCCTTTATTTGGAACATATCCTTGAAGTTCCATGGATGAGCTTTGTTATGTTCAAAAATGGCTTCTTCTAGGGTCTTTTGAACATATGGAACTTTTTCCCCAGGCGTATCACATATATCAAACACCTTCCTCTTTGTGATCAGCTTTGACTGAGGGTTGGGGTTCGTGGATCCTGAAGTCTCTCCCTTTTCAATGTTTAGCTTTATTCCATCTGGAGGATAGCTGATCTTGATCTGTTTGAAAGGGACAGGGGCTGGAATAGCTAGAATAACAGCAGGAACTTCAACTCTATTCAGAGTTGGTTCAGATGGGGCTGCACTGGTTTCATCATGGTCTGAGCAGGTTGACTCAGATTCCGATGAGGTAGTGCAGTCTTCGACGAAAGGTTCATCCGTTGAAGGATCAAGGTTTCGGTTTGCAGTGTCAAGATTTGCAACATTGAAGCTTGGTTCGTGAATGGCAATATAGTCAGCAGGAGGAGGAACAGATTTGTACTGATCATTGTTATACCCAAGTCCAGTCTTTACCTTCTCATGGACTCGAATATCTAAAAGTCTTTGTAACTTTTTGGAGGAAAATTCATATTTTTCAACATGAACTTTCTGTTCTGCCAGTTCAGCTCTGGTAGCTTTTAGTTTGACCAGTAGATCATCAATCTGAGTTTCAAGATTAGTTTGTTCGTGTTTTAACAATGAAATCTCTTTCTTAAGACAGTTAATCTTTTCTTTAAGACAGTTAATCCATCTGAGTTTCGAAGTCAGAAGTTCCAACAATTGCACATGCTGAAGTTTGAACCTGAGGAGTAGCTTGTTGTTGTTGTTGTCTGGGTTGGGCTTGGTGGGTCTGTCTTGACTGAGGATTAGCTGGATTTGCTCTTGGTGCCTTGCATTCTCTAGCAAAGTGACCCAGTAGGTTACAGTTGTAACATCTTAGTTTTCTTTTATCCAATCCAACTCTGGTGTTGGAGTTGTTGCTTGGCATGGGTCTTCCGGTTCTAGAGTAGAACCTTTTTGCTCTTATAGAGAGCATGGCATACGAGTGTTGTATGTCCATTTCTTCTAAGTCATCTGGGTGGAAGCATTCCAGATCCTTTTTGATAAAGGACATGTTGCTTGAGTTTTTCGAAACAAAAGCAGCAGAGGTTGAGGTTTGAGGAGGAGCTTCTAGGAGAAATGGTGAGGTGTTTGTTTGAGAGGTTGGAGTTTGTGGATGGGTGACAATGGGAGGATAGTAGTTGCTAGAACTAGGACCGAGTGGTCGGAGTAAGGTGGAGGAAGAAGAGGCTGATTGATGATTGGAGCTCCTTTCCTTGGCTTGAATCATTTCTAATTCATATGTTTTCAGCATGCCAAAGAGCTCTGTCATCTAGAGAGTTTTTAAATTCTTCGTTCTTCTTATAGACACTGTATATAGTGTCCAGCAGCTTGGGAGAGATCTAATAAACTTTTTGAGAATATCTTCATTCTCTAGCTTTACTTTGGAGCACTGCAGTTCTCCCAGCAGGTAAGTGTACCTGTTATACAAAACGGTTAGTGACTCACCTTCTTTCCAGACGAAGTTTTTGTATTGCTGTTTCAGGATGTCCCTTCTGTTTTCTTTGACTTCCTCTGAGCCAGCAAACATCTTCTCAAGAGCCTCTCAGAGCTCCTTAGCAGTTTTGTAACTTATGAAGTTATGAAAAACTTCATTTGGAAGGCACATTTGGATAGCTCCTAGTGCCTTGAAGTCCACCTCAATCTTCTTTATGTCCTTTTCAGAGTACTTGGAGGGCTCCTTCGGAACTAGTGGTCCTCCAGAATCAGCAGAGGCCACCATGGGAGTGTAGGGTCCATCCTTGATGGATTTCCACATTCCGTACTCCTGATAACAGAAAAAGCTTTCCATGCAATTCTTCCACATGTCGTAGTCTTCCCCAGATACCAATCTTGGTGGTCGGTTGATGCTGCCGATGTCTTCAAATCCATTGCTCTGTGCCATCTTTGTTTTTGTAATTTTGGGTGACTTGATTAAAGAGAGAGTTTAGAATAGACCCAGAAATGATTAAACAAGTGTGAGTTTGTTTAATCTGAGCCAAAGCTCTGATACCACTTGTAGGATCGTGAAAGTATAAGATGATTCTGTTCTTAGTTGAAATTGGTGGAAACAATAGCAACTACACAAGTATAATCGAGTAAACAGAAAGAATACTTATAAGAACACTGTTGTATTAAGCTTTTGCAAATAAACGATTACAAATGAAAACTCAATCAAAAAGCACACATACAATGAAGTGTTTACACAGTATTTATACTAACTTAGAATCAAGACAGACCCTTGATTCTAAGGATCAGATCTAACACAGACCGTTGATCTTTTGTATAAAGCTAACAATACAAGTTTAGTCTAAACTAGCTAACTTTATTGAAGCGTCTTCTTTATGCATCATTACTTGCATGCTTGGAGAAGAGCATTGTTGTCCGTCATTGGTTGAACCATTGAGGTTCCTTCTGCTTTGAGTGTGTTAGTAGCTTTTGCAGAAAGTTGTTAGTGACGCTTGGCATGGATAGTCAGCTGCAACGATTTATCTTCAAGGCACAAGGCTGTTAGCAGCAAGGATGAGGATCAGCAGCAAGATGTGACCATCCAAAGCTGCTGCTGATTTGCCTATCAGAAGCATCAAGTGTTGATGCTGCTGAGAAGCCTATCCGCAGCAACTCTGGTCTTCAGCAGATAAGGCTATCCGCAGCAGATTTGTTCTTCAGCAGAAGAACAAGTTTCCGCTACAGATAAGCTTATCCGCAGCAGTTTGTTGGTCAGCAGCAAACTCTGAGATCAGCAGCATTTGTACTTAGAGAATTTTGTAGCCATCAGTCTTTATTTCTACATAAAATAATAATAAATTGTTTTTCTTAATTTTAAAAATAATAATATTTTTTTAAATACATATACGCCACGTATAGCATTACACGTGGCGTATAGGGTGTTACCGGGTAACCAAGCCATACGCAGGTCAGTTACCGGGCACCCCAAGCCATACGCGGCAACCCCAGACCATACGCAGGTCAGTTACCGAGAACTTGAGCCATACGCAACGTATAGATCTATATGTGGCGTATGACTTCATCTTCTTCCTCAGATGAACTATACGCCATGTATAGGGCTATACGTTGCGTATAGTTCATCAATTTCAGCGGTTATAAACCCTATTCTACCCTATTTTAATGGCTAATAGTCAAAATTAAACCTATATTATCGACCGGGAGTCTAGAATACGTACCTTTACGAGTAAAAGAGAAGATTTTGGACCCAACAATCTCAATCAAGCGAGGCTTCGTATGTGTTTGTGTGTAAAAATTGGGGGGCATTTGGTGCTGTACGATGGGAGTCCTGAGTATATCAGAGTCTTATACACTTCGTATAGGACAATATGTAGCGTATAGACCCTGAGCTTTGGAATTATATACAATACGTATTGGTCTATACGCAGCGTATTGACCTAAAAGTATTTGAAATTTGAAAATTTCAGGTTTCCCTCCATTTAAAGACACATACGCCACGTATAGACCAATACGTAGCGTATAGGCCAATACCTAGTCTTGTATGCCACGTATTGCTCTATACGTGGCGTATAGAATTGTTTTTTTTATTTTTTTATTAACTTCATTTTATATATTTAATATTTAATATATATGTTAATTACTATTTATTGTAATTTTACTTTTGTTTATTATTTGATTGAAAAATAAATTGCATCAGTAGTTATTATCATAAAATAAATGTGTTTTATTAGCATAATTATTATTAAATTACATTATCCAACATTCGTGACATATTGTGGAAAGTCAAGTGGATCACTAGCTATTATCTTCTTAAACCGTTCGATACGATCACTGTATATATTTTCACATTCTGCTACAGCATCATTTTGGTGCAAAATCCAAAGAGCATTCGGTGTGGGCATCGGAAAATCTCCGTTTAACTTGACGTGGATGAAATGAGCATTGTTGACATGAACGAACGATACAATTTGATGTTGAGCGTGAACGTTAGGACCAAACCATAATGGGAAAAATGTTTGACTACCGGCAATGCTTAAAGGTTGAACAGTCATGCCAAATCTTTGAGCAACTAGGAGTCCTTTGTATGGAATCGACATCCAACGACTAACGGGTGCGGCTTTCACATTCTGCCAGTCTATCGTGTGACGTAGCTTTTCATACTCTTGAAAGGTGACTCTGTCAAAAACAGTTCTCCACCAATCTTCTTTACCGTCCATCTCCTGTAGAAGCTGTTGTCGAATAAAAAGCCACCGGTTTTCATTTAACCCTAAGCCCACAGCTACCGATCGAAAACCACAGTTACCGTCTGGCATTACATCCTGTATATGTGAAATGTAGGGATGAAACAAAGATGCAATGGAATCCATAAAAAAATTTATATTGTTAACTACATCCTCCCACATCATCAATGGAAACCCATTATCATCTTATGGTTGCTTTCCTTTACTAGTCGTTGAACGACAGTGTTGCACAACAGGTTTATTCGACTTGACAACTGAACTCGCTTGTCAAGAGTCCGGTGACGGAATATACGAGCTATGTCTCGCAAGGTCACATCTGCTTTTTTGGGATTCTGTGAACGAGCTGTTTCTCGCGACATCTTGTTTCCTTTGTTGTTGTTTTTTCAAAGTTGGACGACCACGAATATCTTCTTGTACCACATGCGCTTTCTTGTTAGTTTTGCTTGGAAAGACCACCCCTGTGATTCTCGACAACAAACTTTTTTTGACCTGATCGGGTTGTGACATAATTTTGTTTCTCACAAGACTAAGTACTTTATCCACGTCTACATTTTCATCCTCGACAAACGACGGTTTTAAATCAAGCTTCCTCCAGAAGATGTCCACCACATCTACCGGAATTCTGCCACCTGTATTAAAACGAGATAGTCAAAATAGTTTGGAATTAGAAAAAACAAGATAAATCTTAAAAGGTTGTATTTATGACTTGTAGCTTCGATCTTTTCCAGAAGACAAGCACACGACAACCCATAACTACTGAAAAGCTGGCAACCACACAGTGCATTTTTTGTTTCCGTAAAGTTGATAACTTATACCACTCGTTTTCTAACAAATCTAGAGCTTTATGTGAAACTTTACCGTGTAGGTTATCAAACAATTCAATATCTTTGTGGTTGTCCATTTTTCTTATCAGGCTTATTCCAAACCCATACTGTAATTGTACATACTGATATGTTACAATTTCATCAACAAACCCAACAAGTCTATCCAGCGAGCAGTTAGAATTTCTAAGATAACTCTTTAGGAGCGAATGCTGGCTCTCGACTCGGTTCGTTGTACGTTGACCAAAATTGAGGTTTCTGTTGGACCAGGCTGATACAAACTTTTCTTTATATGGGTCCAACCAATTTTTAGTCACATAGTCTATAACTTCTAGAAAAATAATATGTATAATTTAAACCGTAATAAATATTTGAAATTAAAAACAATATGTATAAGGTAAAAATAAAAACTTACTTCCTCGTCTAGCTGAATACAGTCGTTCGTAAAGTCGGTTGAAGTTGTACTGGTGTACATCTTACGTGGGAGACTCACACAATACCGACCATGAATACTTGAATTTTGCCTAGTCTTCGTCTGTAAACGATGCCTTGCAATTTTTGAGATATTCTCATGTATGTGCCACCTACATAGGTACTTGGAAGTGTCTGGGAATATTTTATCACACGCGTTCATAAGAGCTTTGTCTCTGTCTGTTACTATCATACGCGGCTCCATACACTTTTGCAACATACCTTTGATTTGCAGTAGCACACATACGAAGTTTTCCTCCCGTTCTTTGGATATACATGCATAAGTGACGCAAAACGACTGGTGTGTGGAGGTTACATGGACAACTTGGAAAAATGGAAGTCTATACATGTTTGTTTTGTACGTCGTCATCAACACGCGGGATCCTCCCGAGTATAGTAGACATACTCTTTAGAAGAAAGCAGGTGCTCCAGAACCTGCATTGGAGTTTCACCAAGTCTCGTTTCGTTCTTTATCTTTTGTATCGCATTATAAATGTCCTTTTTAATACACCTACTCTCTGGGTTTTGTTCCCTTATGGTTGCCAGAATGTTACGTGGCAACATATTTTGCGAATGCAGCTTTGCTACCAAAAGTTGTTCCGACTGAGACAGTTTCCTAGCAAACGAGTGTGCCTCAAGACGTTGACTAGGATCATGGTTATGACTGCCATCCTTCACTGTTAACTTCCAATCACCAGTATTTTCATCGTAGACTCCTTCCAATTTAAAGGTACAACCTATTTTCTTGCCACCGTCACGTCTAATCATGGCCATAAATGTACGTTTGCAGTGATGGCCACACACAAGCTACACCCTGATAACCGGTGCCTATAGGTCGTCGCCTTTTCTCCTCGATCTCCGGGTGACAATGATGTAACCATTATCACGTCCTCTGCGGACAACCCATTCCACCAACTATTCACGAGACTGAAAATTCTACAACAATGGTACGGTAAAAGTTAATAAACAACAAACTAAATGTAGGTAAATATATGTAGTAATGTTATACCTGGTCAGTTTTATACGATACGGTTGAATGGGTTTGTTCCTCGTCTTCGGACTCGTTAGCCGGTTTGTTCCCCGCGTATACGAAGTCGTCGGTTTGTTGTGTCGGGTAAGATAGTTCACCCGCGTATACGAAGTCGTCGGTGTGTTGTGTCGGGTAAGAGACTTCACCGTATACGAAGTTGTCCGTGGGTTGTGTAAGGTAAGAGGGTTCACCGTATACGAATTCGGGATTACTTAGTGGCTCGTTCAAATCTGGAAGCTTTACCCGTTGATTAGAATAAACGTCGGACGAGACCTCCTCCTAGTTCACACCTTGAACGCCAGAACTTTGCGGGTTGTTTTCTAGCGACTCGTTAGAATATACCTGAAACCCGTAGTTACCATCCCACCACCAAGACATGGCTATAATTTTTTGAAGAAATTGTTTGAAAATTTTTTGAAGGATACGTTCAAATGAGAATTATGCATGGTTAAATACACAAAATTTGGCCCCTATAGTATAGACGTATATTATGCGTATAGGATCCTGGTCAAACCGACAACATCGTACTACCTAGTCATTCCAACCCCTATACGCATCGTATAGGGAAATACGATACAGTTTAGAGTACAAGGTACCTTCTGCAACTAGTCTGAAGTTACTTCGTACCCTAAACTACATCGTATTGTCCTATACGATGCGTATAGAGATTGGAATGACCAGTTAGTACGATGTTGTCGGGCATGGGAAATTGTGAAGGGCAATACGCATCGTATTGGTCTGTACGATGCGTATAGAGCCTGTTGCAAATAGCAATTTCGATATCTTATTAGTAGGCCCCTTATTTGTATATAGATCATATCATCATCATGACGCACGTACACTTTCTATTTATATTTCTGACACGGTGATGAAGCAAAGCACTAATTAGAGTGAAGACGAATAATAATGAAGAAAAGTAAGCACATATGGACCCATATATCTTTGAGTTTGAGACCAACATATTTCCACGACCAAATATACTAGACAATAGACCCTTTTTGACGTCCAATTAAAGACCACCCTAGCTACTTACTGTTCCATTATCCGTTTCCCTTTTTGATCTCTGTAACAAGTGCATGAATTGTTCGCCACATTGCATGGTCTGGTCTCTACGCTGTCCCAAGATCGAATTGACCACCAGTTAAAGCTATCGTAAATAACATTCCAATTTCAAACACCATAGGCTTATAAAAGGTTGTATAGGTCATAGATCGATGAACTGAACATGTTTTTTACTATTTGAGTGGGGAAGATAGTAGGAATATGACAATAACTGACCCACTTTAAGATTATGAGGTGAAAATGCCAATTATATATAATACTTAATATAGAAACATATATTAAATGAATTTTACAACTTGGCTATCAGATTCTTTAGTTAAATAAACGTTTGGTAATACGTTAAACATCGTGTAACCAAAAACACACACATGGAAACACCCGTTTAATATAAAATCAAATTTAAATAAAGAACGTAAAACTAAGATACGCGTTTGTGTGTAATGGAAGGAAGATAATCATATGTAGTGGAGAGAGAAAAAAACCAGTTGGAAACACGTTTAACCATCTTATGTATCAAATTTAAGGCAATAGTATAAGCGTATATACGGTTCTGAGAGCTTTTTACTTCTGTATGAGGACATGTTCAAATAAAAACCACTAAAATTTTAAAACAGTTTAGAAAGATGATAAACACAATATATCATTGTCGAATCAAATTGATTTTTTTTTTGCTAGATGACAATATATTTAAATTAAAAAAAACCTTGGTTGTATTCACTAGATTTACTTGTATTCATTTATGAATATTGTGTGTTTATATATATCACTACTACAAAAGTGATTTTTAGACGAGGTTAAAATGATTTTTAGATGGGGTTTCAGACCACGTCAAAAGAAGGCGACACAAAAAATAGTTGGTTTTCAGACGCGGTTATACAAACCGCGTCAAATACCCCTAAAACCGCGTCAAAAAAGCAAAAATAGTTGGCTTTTAGACGCGGTTATACAAACCGTGTCAAATACCCCCTAAAACCGCGTCAAAAAAGCATTTAGTATTTTCCATTAACTATTTTTAGACGCTGTTTTAAAACCGCGTCAAAAGAACATATAAAATTTAAAAAAAAATTAACAATTTAGCCCCAAATCCAGAATTTAACCTCTCAAAAATTTAACATGCCAAATCTCTTTCACTGCAAAATTTTAACAATCCAAATCCGCCAAAAAACACATAATAGACCAAAATGCATTAAATCCATAATTTCACAATATAAACTCATCAAAATACAGTTGTCTACTCAGTGATGAATCCAAGATTTTTCGTCAGCGGGTGCTAACCTTTGTGTGTTGTTGTTGATTGAGCTACGAGCAGACCTAACTCATAATAACTATGATTAAACCAAATTAATAATCAAAACAACATATTGGAAGATCTAACACTAACCATTTAGCATTCAAACAAAAATACGGTAACCGTAGTTGATTAATTTGGGAAATTGCGTTACCTGTATGATTATCTTCTCTCCAAATCCGTCAATATCAAGGCCGCTAGCACTACAACATTTCTTTGAACAGTGGGGTAATCGATGATCAGTCAAGCGTTGAAGAAAGGGAAACCCTAAAAAAGGAGAAGGGGCAAAAAATAACCACGTGCAGAGGTTGGAGACGAAGGGTGGAGACGAAGAGGTCGGTTTACGGTTTTGCAAACTATAGGTGTGTGTATTAACATATTTGATGCGGGTTAGTGACAAACTGTGTCTAAAAAGGCAATTTTAGACGCGATGTTGGTTAAACGCGTCTAATTATAAACATTTTGATGCGGTTAGCTCCTTTAGATGCGGTTTATTTGTTTTAGATAGTTATTGGATTTAAAATATGCATTTTTAGACGCGGTTTGGAACTAGTACAACGAAAAAAATAAAAACCAACCACGTCTAAAAATCACTTTTCTACTAGTGTATGTAGTGTATTCACATTCTATTATTTCAAATAGTGTATTCACTTACGCTAGGTGAATACACTAGCGCTTGTATATATTCATCGTCATTTTCATGTACTTATAGGCGAATACACTATATGTACTGACTGGTATATACTTATTTCACGGCTCAGAAAAATACATGTTTCTATGCGATCACAAAAATGTCACTACATAAAAAGATTTCAAATATATTCAGTACGTGGTTTTTGTTTGTATCCACTAACTTCAATTTTCATGTTTTTTTTTTTGACCGCATATGGTCTAGCGGTCGGGGGACTTTGTTATGTTATTCGGGCCCAGAGTCTCCACCCCTGTTCGAACCTCACCCCACACCACTAAGGAGGAAACCCACAACTTTGAAAACCCCATTGTTCAACCTGGAACAATTTTTGTCCCAAGCGAGACTCAAACCCATTACCTCAAATTTGAAAAGTCATGGTGCTATCACTCAACCAGAAGACTCCGTGATACAAAAAGTATAAAATATCACCTCGTAAAAATATAACAATCAAATTGAACCAACGTTGAAAAAATGAATAGTGCAACTATAATATTATATGTATGCATGTACCTTCGATTATTTTCATTACCATAAGTACCATATGTCCCCTCATAAATCAATGACTTATGCTTTTTATGTGACCGATCTTGTAACGGTCTCAAAACAAATTTCATATTACGAGTCTCTTTTATCAAGCGAGTTATAGTTGATGTATAGGCAATATTACTTTTTGATTGGTTCATGGTATACAATGTAACTTATTATCTGTTAAATCTTTTAAAATTCCACATAATCTCATTTTTATTAACGTGTTAGATTTTATATCCGGCTTTCACGGTTGACCATAACTTAATTTGGATGTTAGTTAGAGTAGTTAATGGTCAAGCAGATGTTCGCTCCAGTTGGGACCTACCCTGGCGACATGAAACGATGGGCTAAAAGCTTTCCCTTCCCATCAATCACTTTGGCACGGTCTTATATATAGTCATTTGATTAGGGGACACTAACCATCTTTAAATGAATAAAATAGTCATAATCCAAAATCGATAATTTTTATAGGGTGATTCTAACCGCACACGGAATATTACTAATTGGACCCGCCGCCGCCTTATACGCCCTCGTATAGGTCAATACGAGGGCGTATAGAGTTCAGTCACTGCCAACAGAATGCCACGTGTCATTCTCTGTCTGGCGGCTGGTCCAATACGTGGCGTATTGACCTATACGCAGCGTATGAGGTACGGGTTATATTTTTTATTCAAAAGTTGGAAGGTTTGGGAGTTTTATGAATCCTATACGTGGCGTATTGACCTATATGCCACGTATAGGTATTTTTTATTTAATTATATTTTTTTTATTTTTTTTTTATTTTGTTTATTTTTATTTTAATTTATATAATTTTGTTAATATAAGTTTGTTAATCAAACAAAATATTAAACATTACAAACCAAACAAAATATTAAACATTACAAACCAAACAAAATATTAAACATTACAACCAAAGAAATAAACTAAAATTATATACATTACATCAAAAAATTAAATATATACATCAAAATGTTTTACATACATAACAACGAAAGAAACAAAATACAAAGAAAAGAACTAAACCTAACCGGCTCCGCCGTCACCCTGACCCGCCCAGCCCTCACCCTGAACGGGGTCGTCCGGATAATGACGTGGCGGTGGTAGTGGGGGTGGCTCGCTGCCGGCGGCTCGTGACTGATTCACGAGCTGTCCAACCGACCACATCATCAGGTCCTCCATGCGATCGAGTTGACGACCCTGTCGCCGTGAGTCGGCAACAAGGCCATCAAGCAATGCCTGGGTAGCCCTATCCAGCCTAACAGACCGACGTACGTGTCGGGGATGCTGTGGCGGATGCTCGTTGACCTGCTCGACGTGTGGCGGCTCGTCCTCAATCGCCACACCCTGTAGCGGCTGAGGCATAGGTAGGTCCCCCTGTCCAGGCATCTGCGGCAACGGCACCGGGAATCAAACCTGGTCCTGGACGGCCCCCACGAACCGAAGGCCCTGCGGGAATCGGTGCGTGATGCGCATGCCGCTCGCCGTGCGACGGTCTAATCGGACAGGGGGAATGGGCGGTAACATCGCAGGCTCATGGTCGTCAAATGGTATGACCGACCGCATGATATGCGTGATGAAAGCACCGCCATATAAAAGTCCGCGCTTCTGTCGCATATAGGCAGAAGCAAAATAAAGCGCCATGCTCGTGGACAGGTCGCACCGCCTCCCAGTAAGCAGGCAGAAAAGGAAGAAAAGATCTCTATCAGTGCACCACTCACGGCTTTTCAGACGCGGTGCGATCGACGTCGAAATAAGCCGGTGCAGATATCTATACAAAGGGTCTCTAATACCCGAGACCCTCCCCTTGGTACCCAACCAAGGACTATCTGAAATCAAGCCCCAAAAAACAAGGAGTTCCTCCTTGTCCACCTCCGTCACCGCCTCGGTGAAAAGCGGCGTGACCGTCTCAGGCTCGTAGTATAAGCCCGTCGTGACGGCCCACTGACGGAGGGTCTAACGGTAAACGACCCCAAAAATAGAAAAAGAAATACAATCCGGATCCATATCCGGCGCCTCCCCGGGTAGAGGCTGCAGCCCAGTCTCTGAGTAGATGAACGTCGAAAGAAACTCGACGACCAGCTCTCGGTATGTATCCTCAAAAGAAAGGTCAAAAAGACGCGACCATGGCGTGTCCTGACCGATGATGGCCCTAGCTCGCTCGGCCTCCTGCACCTCCTCGAGGAGGGCCCAATCCACCGCCGTACCTGGACCCATCTGCACTTCCCGGAGCTTCTGGCAACGAGAATAAGCCTCCGTATTGGGCGTAAAATCCAGAAAAGGGTAGTGCGCAAGATCGTCTAGCTGATCCATCTCAATATCATCATCATGATCTGCCATATCTGATAATAATTTACCTGTTTTTAATTTTTTAATTTAAATAATAAATAATAATAATAATATATCGTTTAAATTTTAAATAATAAATAATAATATAATATTATTTAAATTTTAAATAATAAATAATAATAATATATTGTTTTTAATTGAAATAATAAATAATAATAATAATTAATTTTTTTTATTTTAAATATTAAATAATAAATAATAATAATAATATATTGTTTTTAATTTAAATAATAAATATATTGTTTAAATTTTAAATAATAAATAATAATAATAATTAATTTTTTTATACCGCCCAATCCACCAACTGTTCACGAGACTGAAAATTCTGGTCAGTTTTATACGACACGTTTTGATGGTTTTGTTCCTCGTCTTCAGACACGAAGTCGTCGGTTTGTTGTGTCGGGTATGAGACTTCACCGTATACGTAGTCGTCGGTTTGTTGTGTCGGGTATGAGACTTCACCGTATACGTAGTCGTTCGTGGGCTGTGTAAGGTAAGACGGTTCACCGTATACGAACTCGGGATTGCTCAGTGGCTCGTTCGAATCTGGAAGCCTTACCCGTTGATGAGAATAAACGTCGGACGAGACCTCCTCTCGGTTCACCTCTTGAACGCCAGAACTTTGCGGGTTGTTTTCCACCGACTCGTTAGAATATACCTGAAAACCGTAGTTACCATCCCACCACCAAGACATGTTTATAATTTTTGTGAGATTGTTTGGAATTTTGTTTTGAAAGTATACGTTCGAATGAGAATATCGTGTGTCATTAAATACACAAAATTTGGGCCCTATACGCATCGTATAGGCTAATACGGTGCGTATAGGGTACGAGGTACTTTCTGCAACTAGTCATCCATCACATCTCTATACGCCGCGTATAGGTCAATACGAGGCGTATAGAGAGGTGATGGATGACTAGTTGCAGAAAGTACCTCGTACGCTATACGTCCTCGTATTGTCCTATACGATGCGTATAGGATTGGAATGACCATGTTGTAAGAGAATGTCCGGTATGGGAAATTGTGAAGGGCTATACGCATCGTATTGCCCTATACGATGCGTATATGGCCAAGTCCAAATAGCAATTCTCGTGTGCCATTAGTAGTCCCCTTTTTATATACCGTTTCTTGTACTTTATTCATGGTAACGAGTTTTTTTAAATTTTTTAATAAGCTGTGATGTGTAAAGGTTTTTTTTTCTGGAAGACGTTAATTCTTTTCGAGTTTTAACGATTCACAACGTAAAGGTATTTTTCCTGAAGACGTTAATTCTTTTCGCGTATTAATTAACACGCCGCAACACGCGGGGCATTATACTCGTATGTGACTAAATTTGTGTATACATGTTATTGCAAACCAATTTACATCGCAATAACATAATAAAATAAATTTTGGGTAAAAAGGTAGAAAAGGATTTCATCTATATTTTAGCATTCGAATTTCTTTGAATATTATAACGGTATTATTTTATGTGAATTGATATATTATATATGATCAAAAATTCAAAATGCATATTAATATATTTAAATCTATGAATAAGTTACTTATATCAAAATGTATGTTAACTTAAAAATCTATTTGATCATAAATATATATGACCATAATTTTAAAATTAAAACCAAACTATTATAGATGATGAAAGTAAACAACAGGTTGCAAATAAATTCATATATATATTTGTTAGAGATGAACAAGATTTATATTCAAGAATAGTTCATGGCTTGACTTTAGATCTCGAATATATTAACTTATAATGCATATGGAAAATCAGGCATTGTAATTTGTAAGTACATAATTATGATCATGCATGCATTGTACATCATAATGATGTTAGTTTATTAATAATCATAGAGATAATCACAGATTAAATATTATTATTACATGCATTGTACATCATTATGTTAGTTTAGTAATAATAATAGATAATCACATATTAAAATATTATAGTAACATTTTTAAGTTTATAATACTATGCATCTGCAGATTGAATTATCAATAAATGATCATAATCATAACAATAATAAAAAAAGAAGTCACAGACTAACTAGATGTTCTTGTCGTCAGGTTTTTCCCTGGATATCTTGATAGCTTTATCGTTACACTTTTTAATATGAAAATCTTCAATCTCTTTAAACACTTTTTCTTTATGCAGACTGAATGATGAAAACAAAAAAAGTTTACGGCAAATTTATTGATTCGTTAGTTATGAAGATGGCGTTTTTTCGTCAGACTCGATCACAGCGGCGAACCTATGCCTTGAGGATGGGGGCAGATGCCCTCTATGAAAAAAAAAAAAAAAATTAGTTGGGTCCGCCACTGCTGGATCATTGAGAAATCCAGAATCTCAATCTTTAATATACATGCATGGAGTTCTATACCAGTCATCTTGTTTTATAACATTAGTCTCTAGAACTACTTTGATCGTCTTTGCAAAAACCATGTTTTGCGGTTCTTTGATCAAAACGCTTCTCAGGAACTTGTTTTTTTTGCTGTTCTTTTTCTGTTAATCCTTTATCTTTTCGCTACTAGAAAATTTACTTATCTCCTATGAATTTTTGATGTTGAAAAATTGTGAAAATTAGGTTTTTTTACAAAATAGGAAAATGATTTTTTTCTAACTTTCGACATAAATAATTATAAGTAATTGTGGTTAATATAATATAATTATTATTTTATGGGTTTACGTTTTACTATGTAGAACTTCGTAACGAAACAAACTGCGTCCAAAACGGAATTAAGATAAATGAGATACTGATACTCAAAGTTGTGTGTTTGAAACTATTAATAGTATGTTTGAGCTCAGAAATTGGAATAAAAACGTGGAAACTTGTCCCACATATGAGGAACAAAAGTTGAAATGGTATGTAAGGAGGAGCACTCCTTAGATATTGTTTTCTTAGACAAAGGAACTAGTGGTGACCCTAACTCGCACACATGCGTGGTGTGGGTGCAATGTGACACTTTGATGGCACACTTTTCACTTCGCGCCATCGCCCCCTTTATGTTTTGAGCAAGTTGAAGGGTAGTCCAGAGGCTTTTGTTCATAACAGGGGTAGATGGATTAAGGATTGGGGGGGACCCCTCAACATCTAATTTGTAGTGCAATTTTGTTTAGTGAAAATTTTGGGGCTCTGTAGTTTTTTTCAAAAGCCCATTAAAGGCACCCAAGCAAAAGTCTTGTAACAATTAAAATTAGTACACCCAAACTAATTAAATTTAAAAAAAAAATTAGTCCAGTAAGTTACTTCTCGCCATCGCCTCTTCGTTTTCCACTTTTCCACCAAAATTATCAACGCCTTCCTGGCTTCCCACTTACAAAATCATCGGTTCATCCATCGGCAATACCGCAATTCATCATTCCAAAATCATCCAATAACCATCGCGGCATCGCCATTTGATTTTGATTAGGGCTTGAAGGCTGCAGGTTCACGAGTGCAATAGCCAATCCATGCCATCTGCAGGTATTGATTATGTGTGTTCGGATTGAAATAAGATATTGGCGATGTTTTTGGATTGAATATATGTACTTCCATCCCGTATTTGAATATCTTTATTTTTTGTATTGAAATTTTAAAATTGATCACAATTCACATGTAACCATATCCGATATCCCAACGTCATTTTGAAAGGTGAGTAGGTCCAGGTTCATCAATTGATATCTTATTAAAGGTTTGAAAACTGAAATTTACTCTATTGATATCTTAAAATTAACCTTTGGGCGTTACTTAAATTACTCAATTGTTTTCAAATAGGTGCTATGGATATTATGGAAATGTTTTTGAAACGAAAGTCATGCTCTTCGAGACCTAATTTAACTGTTTTAGATAATATTCCTTAGGATCTCGTCGATAGGAAAAGAATTTTGGATTGTCATCTTGATCAAAGAGATGAGATACGAAGAAAGTATTTGTTGAATGTACCTTGTCAACCACGTGGTCATGTCTTCCCAAAAAGAAGGGAATAAAGAGCGACGTTTCGTCCCGATTTGGTTTGATAAATATGGTAACTAGTTAGAGTATAGTGTTAAAACGGACAAAGCGTTATGTTTGTGTTGTTATTTATTTACCTATTATGTAAGGAACCAAGGTGGACTTCATATTTGCAAAAGAAGGATATAATAGTTAGAATAAACCAGGAAGATTTGATTTGCATGTTTGTGAGTTCAATGGTTTAAAAGCAAGGATCTTAGACGAAAATAGCTTAGCGTGTTATGTACATTGTTTTGCTCACCAACTTTCTTTAGTGGTTGTGACGGTTGCTAGAAAACATTTAGGTGTTGCGAACTTCTTTGGCAATTTAAGCATTTTGTTGGATGTGGTTTGCTCTTCTTGTAAAAGAACAGACATCCTTCGACAAAACGAGAAAGAGATAGTGGAAAAGAAATTGGTAGTGGTTTACTTGTAACCGAAAGTGAGTTAATCCAAGAGCTTTCTTTTATATGACATGGAGATACAAGATGTAATTCTCATTATAAAACACTTACACGGTTAGTTGATATGTTTTCATCCATTATTAGTGTAAGGCCCCAAACCGGGCACCATACAGTTGGGTCACATCACTGAGTATTCTCTTTAAAAACACTTATCTTAGTATAAAAGCAATCATCGGAAGTCTTCTTTAAAATACTTTTATCTTTAAACTCGTTATCGATCTAACCTTACCTTACGAATGCATGCACACCAATCCGAGTAGCACGGCTCCCAAGCCAAGATACCTCGTCACGTAAACCTACCTACAAAATAATCTAACGTACATACAAAGCAGTTAATTCTAAGCAGAAACCATCTCGTCAAGAGTATCATTTATATCAACTGAAGATATACCAACCCTTTATAAAACGGTTTGTCGTTTATTAGCATATCGGTAACCCATATTACCTACCATTTCCTATAAGAGTCTAACAACCCAAGACTCAACCCATAACCACAACCTAGTAAGTCTTACTGACATGGATCGAGCTTATTACACTACTAACTTGCATTCTACCATACGCTTGAACACAAAATCCGGTTAACTCAACCCAACTCCTAGACATAGTCTTGACAAGCTCTAATCAAGACTCTCACAAGGTCTACTAACACACCAGTCGTAACACGACTTCGTTCCAACACAGCAGTCAATCTAATTCTCATACCAAAGCAATAACATCACAACATAATGAATATCAATTAGCACATGCATGCAAATAAATCAACATGATGCACACAACAATTACCTTCGAAGGATTTCACCGGTTTCGTCACAGCTACCCTCGTCAGGTTATCCCCGTCGGGATATTTATATCACCTCCGAGAACCCCCTTTCGGGTTTCAATATTGCCCTCACAGGGCCCCGTCACATGTCTCAGTGACACACTCGTCATCTATGATGACTGCCCAACCACCCATATAGTGACAACATCCGAAGGACCAACTCCTTCCTATCATCGTTGGTCGTATACCCGGAAAACAATGCAAGCACACAAATCAACAAGTTAAACACACATGACACTATATGAACAAGTTCTATCACCCATCGCCCTTACACGGATCACCTACTTGTGTGACCAAACTCATACTCTAGACGTACCCTCATAACGTCTAGATCCATTATCCGACTCCTCCCGAATAAGTCATTATACGACACACCCACATCATACCGACTTCTAACCCATACATCCTAAGGACACCACATAGACCCTTAGCCTCGTTATTGAATATTTTAGTTCATAAACTATTCAGGTTTAACCCAAAACTCGTAACACGTTTAATTTCTAACATAACATATGCAGGTATGTACGATAGCCCCAAAACGGTAAAAACATTAAAGAGGGGATTAGAAACTAACTGGTTACGCTGAGTCCAACTCCTGCACTTCAATCATCTTCTCGCTCGAAACCCGAACCTGACAAGTGCGTGGTCACATGGTCAGACACGTTCCATGCATACGTTAAATAAAGCATAAATATAAATAAAACCCTGACACTCGTCTCATCCGCTCGTCGTTCATTCTTCATGAAATCTTAGCTCCACGAATACACGAATCGGGTCATACTAGATCCATTTAAACCCGTGTAACCGAACCATTTTCTTCCCATGCATGCACGTGTACATGCATACCCAGTCAAACCCAATCCTTATTACCTTTCCATGTAAACCCTAGCTCGTCATGATCCTGCACCCGAGCTCTTCCACGCACCACCACCGTGGTCACCCTGTCGTTTGTCAGTGTAGTGCACCACCAACGTCGCCACAGCAGCGGCCTCTGTCCACCCTTTATTTCTCTTTCCCCGACAGCTGACCACTACCCTATCGGGCCATCGCAGCCCCGTTACTTCCTCACCTCCGATCTCCACTGTTGCCGCACCGTCGTTCTAACACCGATCACCACCCCATCCCGTCTCGTTTCACCCGTGTCCATCGTCGTCGTCGCCTACCGATGCTATCGGGTACCAACGTCTCTGCCACCACCGGCCATTACCATAACCACCAAGACAACCACCCCAACTCAACCCTTTACAGTGCTACCCACATCGAACTCCACCACCACTGCCATCACGGCTGTCGGGTGCACGCCGATACCGCTGTCACCCGACCACCGGCCTTGCCTCCTTCCCCGTTCACCATAACCCAAACCAAAACTATAATCGGGTTTCTTGCAAACACAAACGTAAACAACATTACAAACATAGACGGGGAATTACCTTTGCGATGTCTGAAGTCCCTGCTTGATACCCCCCGTCGAACCACCGCTGCCAGCCTCCCGTTTCCTGCGTCTCTCTTTTTTCCTAGGGTCTCTGCTGTCAAACACAAGCCTAGGCCGAATGGCCTAGGGTTTCCCTAAATATGGTATTTAAACCTTTACGGGTTTACACTCTAGTCCCCGGGTTCCCTTTTCTCGCATTTTGATCTCAATCCATTCCCTTTAACTGTCTAACCGTCTCTTTTCGGTAGTTATACGCACTTCGAACAAACACTCATACTAAGTCTCTTATTCAATAAAGGGGTCGGGTCACCCGTTATCTCAAACCATCAACATATAGATTTCTGGGATGTTACAATTAGAGTGCTTGAATATGTTAAAGAGGACTTCAATAACCCTTCTACCCAAAATCAAGCATTTAGTATGTTAGATTATTTGAACTCTCTTGAGTTTGTGTTTTATTTGCATTTGATGTTAGAGATTTTAGGGTTAACGGATACAATATCACGATCTCTTCAAAGAAAAGATCAAGACGTTTTGGAAGCCTTTTTATCGTTGGAAACAACTAAAGGAAAGTTCTAAAAGTTTAGAGAAAGTGGATATGATCCACTTTTAGAAGAAATCCATTCGTTTTGTGGAAAACATGATATTCAAATCTTGAAAATGACAAAAAATTATTCCAATGAGAGAGGTCGTCAGGCTAGAAGACAAAGGTATGATATCACCAATCATAATTATTATAAGTTTGATTGTTTTAACATTGTTGTTGATATGGAAATTTAAGAGTTTGGTGACTGTTTTAGTGATATTAACCCCGAATTACTTCAAAACATGACGGCTTTCAACCTGTTTGACTCGTTTTCTAAATTTGATGCATCAAAGTTAATGAGATTGTGTGAGTTTTATCCATATGATTTTGATAATGGGGAAAACGTGATCTTGCGCGTCAACTTGGTTTGTACATTGATAGTGTTTGAAAGGATGAAATATTAGCTAAATTGAATGGTATTGCCGAAGTCTCTAAAGTTATGGTGGAAACAAGGAAACATATTACATTTCCTTTGGTTTACCGATTATTAAAGCTAATATTAGTTTTGCCCGTTGCAACCGCAATAGTTAAGAGATGTTATTAAAGCTAATATTAGTTTTGCCCGTTGCAACCGCAACAGTTAAGAGATGTTTTTCAGCAGTGAAGATTGTAAAGACATATTTGCACAATTGAATCCGTGAAGATTTCTTGATTGTTTGTACCGTAGAGAATGAAGCACTTGAAAGTGTTTCGAAGAAAGTTGTAATTGACCGATTCCAAAAGATGAAATCACGTAGAGGCCAGTTGTAATATGTGCTTTGTTTTATTATATTTAACGAAGTTTTATTGTTTAAAATTTTAATGAAGTTTATTTTTACTGTTCTTTTTTTGCACCCGCTGAGTAAAAATATTGGATCCTCCACTGGTTCAGAAGCTCGTGGTTTGGCTCAGAGGGATTCATCGACTAAAGTTCAGAAGTTGGCTCCCAGGTTCCTGAAGTGGGTTTGGTTCAGAAACTTTTAAATTTGTTTAGAAGATGGTGCATAGGTGGATCAAAACCCACTCACAAGTTTACAAGCTAGTCCAGAGATGGAATTGAACCCACTTGTAGCTAGCTCTATGGAAAGTGTAACAACGGGTTATCAGGACAACATAATCAGTTTGTATCATGTCGTTAAACCGATTAAATTACCATTAAGGACGCTTAATGCAATTTAGTTTTAACTTTAATAAGGTTAACGATATGACAGTTATATCTTTTCATAACGACTATAAAACTAAGATGCTACCTTATTTGGAAATATGCTTGGAGACACTTGAACCCACTAGAATTCCACAACAAACACGCTAACACCATTCCAACCACACTGTGACATACTTTCAGGCTCAGTGGTTAATTCCAACAGTAGAACTATAGCTCAGGTTATTGTATCCTGTGAGACAAACTCGTTTTTAGTGGGGACAAGAGGTCTATTTGAAGGGAACTGTGTCAAACAAATGCCTCAGCCTCGACTTTTCCATTCCTCGTTCTTGTTTCTTCAAACATTTCAATTGTATCCAACATTATAATATTTTCTTTTACGTATTGTATTTTAATTTTGAAGTGTTTTATATTATTTGAGTAATGGTGCTCCTACATTTGAATTGTATAGCTTTGTTTAACGTACTAATCGCTTTTTAAATAGTCTGCTTTGAATTTCCATCATTTTTTCCATGACTATCATTTATCTCACCAGCCAAGCAGCCATGTGATCTGGTACTTCTTTGTAATTTAAACTCTTTGTTGAAGTTTTTTTTTTCTCTAATTTTGTTGGACCAATTCAAATGATATTCTTGTATCATATCCAATGAATAATTATGCTGTTCGTGTCAAACTCAAATTTCCATCACTTGTATTATGAATTTCGTTTTTGTCGACAATCTTTTTGTATAGTGGTTCATTATCTTCAGGAATTTTGTAATTCCATCATCCAAAAATCATCTTTGCATCTCTATCTCATCTTTACTATGTGCCTATATTAGGTCTTCACGTACACTAAACCCTAATAAGTAGAGTTAACTAATGAGAGTTAATTTTTTGACATAAAACACATATAAGTATGTGGACTATGAGGATATATAATATGGATTATAAAAACTAAAATTAAATAATATTTAAAAGTGAACCACTACTATAAAATTACACATAATGGCTTCACGAACATTGATATGAATCAAAGGATTTCCACCGAATAATCGGGATGAAAGCAATAGCTATTTGATTTCTTTAATAATTAATAAACACAAAACTGCTTACAATGTAAACCTAAGATCCTATTTTATAATACCACTCTAACTAATCTCTATAAAAACTAACTCTACGTAATTTAAAATTCAAAATACAAAATAAATACAATTACATAAGAGATTTAGATAATTTTGAAGATTATCCAACTCCATTACTAAACCGTAACTCAGTCCATAACTCCTTTGGCCCAAACGGCTTCGATCTACTTAACCTTCTCTGTGAGTCCAAACACACATTGCCCAAAGCCAAAATCAAAAGACCCAGTTACGCATGCCTGCAACCAAACCCGTGGATGCTTCAACATCATACCCGTAGAGTTAGAAAAAGACTCGACGAGTCTGGCTAGCCCAATAGCAAAGTCTGAGAAAGCCGAATGCTCCCGAAGATGTCAAGCCCAATAAAATTAGGCCCACTGAAGCCCAAAATCTCACTCAAGCCTAGTTCAACAACCATCCTACCAATGTTCTTCGACGCCCAAGCTTGGCGTTTATCTTCAGAAGAACATTTATGTGATACTAACCGTTGACTCGCATGGGTGCAATCCCAAATTCTGGAAAACACTTCCACCCGATATGAGCAGACCTAGTATACCACCCATACGATAATGCTACCCAGAGTATTTGACCAGTCGGTTCATCTCAAGTCTTACCCCTGATAAGAATCCCTCAACCACCCGAAGGGAAACCAATCACCCCTTAAGACCACCCGAACCTCATCTGAGTCCAACCCAACCGGTTCCTAAACTACCAACCTGTGGGTTCCAACAATACATATCTTATTGAAATTCCACCTACCCGAGAATTTTACGTATCCGACTATCACTCCAAACCTACATTTTGACCCGTGTAAACCTAAATGATACCCATGATGAACCCAACATGCACCCATGTCATGCCTAATCCAAACCCAAAAACCAAATATGTCTTGAAAGAAACCTCCTTCAACAGCCTCGAAAACCTGACAACGTCGGTTGGCGTAATTCCCAAACCCCCGGTGAAAACCCTCAAGCCTAGTGTAAAACCCTAACCCTAGAGATAGCACCACGCCCATGAGACTCGACACCACTGTTATCAGTAGATAACGACCATTCTGGTGGAATGCTTTCTACTACCCTCATAACCGACGACCTCATTTTATACAAGCTTATGAGATGGGAAGGAGTCTTGCTTACCGAGTAATCCGACCGTTGACCCGTTACCATACACACAAACTGTAACCACTACCGCCACTATCGAAACAGACCCCGATCTCCGAAAAGCACCGACGTTCTTGCCGTCATACAGGCTACAGTTCGACTAAACCCACTATGTGATTTCACCGCTTCATATTGCATTGTGTCGTCTCGAGGAGACTCCACCATTTTCGTCATCTTTCCAGGAAACCCTAACTCTCCTCGTGAGAGGGTTGTTTGAAACAGAGAATGAATCCCTGGTTTTAGAAGAACCTTGAATATGAAAGAGATGAAGAGACGTAAAAGGCTTCTATATAACTTCCTCGGGTTCCTTCGGACCCGTGCGTAACCCGAGCTTGCGCGCAACCCGCCGCTCCTAACAGGTATCCTCCCCTTGTTTGACCCATGCTCCCCTATTCAACTCACTACCTTTCCGGGCCCATTACTACGAATTCCAATACTACTCGGCCCACCATTAACCAACTGATAGTGGTCGCATCCATAGCCCAATCTGGCTGAAATCCAACAACCCACACGACCTTTTCTTCCTCCGCCGACCTACTTTCTTTAACCTCAAAGAGAAAATCAAAACCTATTGGATCAAATTTATTGGGCCCAACGTTATTACACAATCCTGATCGGCCCCATAATTGATTGTACGGCCCCCACAAGCCTATACCTCCCCGTCCAAAACCTTCTAAAGCCCAAATCCACAAAAGAACCCCTATGGCCCCGCTGTAATACCCAAATCTTGGTCTGCCCAATCACCCGGCTCATGGCCCATTACGCCATTTTATAGACTCTCACTCGTCTTGTGACATTGCACCAAATCATCGCACGTAAGATGATCTTAAACAACGTCCATATTCAAGGCTTTGGTAACCCATGCACGATCTCCACAGAACTCTCCATCATCATTCACATCTTCATCGAACAGGGGTTTGTCTTCCAACACACCATCTGGATAGATTGGTTCAATGAAGTAAGGTGGGTGATAGTTAAGCCACTACTGCTCTCCGTCACCACCTTCGACCCAGACGAGCTCGACTCGTTTCCGCCTCGCACGTCTCTCGTTACCACTCTAGATCTCGGACTCGTCGTCGGAGTAGGCTGATCTCTTGTTGCACCTCATGATTCTGGACTCGCTGCCGGAGATGCTTAAACCTAAGATCCTGTAAGTCAGGACCAACCCCACCACTACCTACGTTGGCGATTCTATGAGTAGGAAGCTGATCTCTACCACGAGCACGTGGTCCACTTCATGCACACGCATGAGCGTATTTAAATGGCTTCACGAACACTGATATGAATTAAAGCATTTCTACCGAATAATGAGGACGAAAGCAATAGCTATTCGATTTCTTCAATAATCAATAAACACAAAACTTCTTATAATGTAAACCTAAGATCCTATTTTATAATACAACTCTAACTAATCTTTATGGAAACTAAACATACATAATTTAAAATTCAAAATACAAAATAAATATAATTACATAAAAGATTTAGATAATCTCGGAGATTATCCAACTACTTTTCTAAAGCATAACCCGGTCCATAACTCCTTTGGCCCAATCAGATTCGGTCCACTTAGCCTTCTCTGTGTGTCCAAACACACCATCGGCCCAAAGCCCAAATCAAAAGGCCTAGTTACACCTTCCCACAACAAAACCCGTTGTCACACCTCGTTTCAGGATACCCCGGACATGCGAAACCGATTGGTACCTTCTTATTTCTTTTCTTTTATTTTCTCTAAACATTAGAGTTTTGCAGCGAAAAATCATTTGGATTGTTTCTTTCATAAATGCTCAACTCGAAAGTTGATATAATATATTCTATTATTTGAATGAACAAAATATTCTTTTCATAGATATGTTTTAAACACCTCTTTGATTACAAAACATTATTTTAAAATCAAATTACATCATATCCTGCATCACAACAGGTTTAAAGCCACAAAGTAGTTTACTGTGTCTAGGGAGTTTATCCTTTTAATATGGTGGCTGGGAGTCGTCATCCTTTCAACTTTGTATTTTGGGAGTTTAACCCTCTGAAAATCATATATATATATATATATATATATATATATATATATATATATATATATATATATATATATTTGTTTACGAGATTATCTCTTGTGCCTAGGGAGTCATAATCATTTTAGCTAATCTCGTCAAACAATTACAATAATTCATTGTTGCATGAAAACATTTTGAAAATGAATCATCAGCGGTAAGCTGGTGAATACATTTAGCTGACACAAAATATTTTGGCACGAACAGTATTAAAGCTTTTAACCATATTTTTGTGGTCAGTCTACATATTCAGCAGACTATTTCACCTGAGTGTACAATCCACTGTATACACTGGTATCACTGCTCTGCAAGTCGACTATTGAGACTTTTGTCCCAATTTTACGTCTGTTACGGGTTTTCCACGTCTTATGTCTTTCTTACAAGTCAGAACCAGCCCTGTTACGGTAATCTCACCCGTAATACGTATATCATTTGATTAAATAACATGTATACTTATGGTATGAATGCTTATCCATAGATAACCTTTATGCATTAAAGTATTTAATGCAAGTTTTGCCACTTTCGTTAACAAAATCATTAGTAAGTTTTGAAAGCATTAAATGTATTCACCTTTTGAGAGTATAACAAGGATTTGGAAAAGTAGCTTCTAAGCGGGCAGCACTACATCTCTAGCTCTTAGACTAGATTCCTCAAAATCCTAGCGTTTTCCTTAAGCGGAGGAGCGTTTAAGAGAGAGTGCGTCGTTTAAGCAAAAGTCGGATATTTCAAGAGTGTGGTGCGTTAAAATGTACTAGGCTCGTGCCAGGAAGTTAGGAGTGGAAATGGAAAGTTTGGATGTGTGAAAATGTCGTATAAGAACTCACAATTTATAGGCTGAAACGGGACCCGTAGCGGATCGCTAGGTAAAGGGGTAGTGGTCCGCTACCGCCTCAACCCTAGCGCATCAGCTGGTCCTGCGTTTACCTTTCCTTCTTCTATTTATATCCTTTTCTGTTATTTTGTGGGTCCCTTTTTAGAGTGCAAATGTCATGCTTTTCTTCTTTCCTTGTTTCTATTGGTGGACACCCTTTTGGGTGCCTATCTTTCTGCCACGTGTCCTAACGGTCTTGATAGTAACCTTTCTGGAACCGGGTCATGTTTACTTTTGGGTAAAGGGAGCATGTGCTTGAATCCGGGTTATACCTCTTCACTCATATAGTTAACTTTTGATTTAAGCTAAAATTCAAGGTTGATGAATTCCTACCACTTTGTCTAAACATCATTTGTGGTGCTTTTACTTGAAAAACATAAATTCTATAAATTTCTAGAAACTTGATTTTTGGTTCTTATTTCACGAAGAAAATCAAAACCTCTTCTTGATTACTACATGGACCTAAGACTCGTCGGTTTCTAACAGTTTGAAATCATCAAATATGATGATCATATGTTAATAATCTTCATAGTAAACATAAATTTCTGAAATTTCAATCCCAACTCACAACTTCCTCTTTTAGACCTAGAATTTAAAGATTTTGAGAGTTTAGAACTTACAAAGATGATTTTTTTATTTTTATTTTTAATTTTTTTTTATTTCAACCTCTAAGAGGCATTGAGATGATGAGATATGCTAGCTACCCTAACAAGTATGATTATAATAAATTTATCAATATTATTTTAAATGAGTTTCAACATATGAAACATTATGCATAGTAACATATATAATCCAGTCTAATCCATGCATTTGTGTTGGTTTGTTTTATTGCTTTTGGAATTAAAAAGAAAAAAGAAAAGATGTCATCTTTCTTTTCCCTTACTAATGTTTAATCATTTCGTTAATTTATGAATGGTCTTGTCATGTTTTTCAACTTTAGATACCATCATTTTCAAATAAACTTTTCCACTACACCATCATATTTCTTTGCAAGAAATTGAAAATAAAAACTTTTTACATGATATTAAATGTTTTTTAAATGATCACAATTCAAACTGTCAATTTTCAAATAAGATTTTCCAACACACCATCATAGATCATTTTCAAATAAATTTTCACCACACCATGTAAAAAAATCATAGTCATTTGGGTTGATACAACCATGTTGAAAGTTAATAATTCTTTTGAGAAGATCAAGGTTTAAATTGTGTTATAGGATAAATTAGAAATTGATGTAGTTTAAGAGTAAGAGTAGATAAGTATCTGAGTCGCCGTTCTAAAAAAATCATATTCAAGTAATATTTTCTTGTACGTTAAGGATTACGATTAAATATCAATTTATGTAGTATTTAATAATAACCTATATAAAACAGCAACACTAAGATTATGCTAATAGAAAACGGTTTACATGTTCGGACTACTCTAATGATAATTTTTTTTTATCATCAAATAATTTAAAAATAAAAATAATCATGTATTTGAAAGATCAACTTCATAATACCTCAAACAAACACATTATCAAAAGATAAAACGATAAGTGTTACTCTTAACCCAATTTGAAAGACTTTTGTTCACATCTCACAAAGTTTGTCACCTTTTTCAAAAAAAAAAACGTTGTTAAAAATCATGTAATTCCTTTTAAAATGATATCTAAAACACATATATTGTTTGATTTCTTGTTTCCAACAACAATTATTGTTTACCATAAACTCTGATAGAGGGTGTGAAATAACGGAGCGGGAAAGGATTAGGGCATGTCGATTTTGCATTTCTATTTGAGCGACGAAAGAAATAAGAAGTGGGGAATATCAATCTGACTCTTGTTTTAATGGAGTTCTGCCATTCTGGTTTCAATCGAGTTTCAAGTGAGTTCTGGTATCAATCGGTCTTCAATCCAAGTTCTGGTTTGAATCCAAGTTCTAGTTTCAATCTGTCTTCATACAAGTTTTGGGTTCAATTGCTATCCGAGTTCTGGGTTTAACTGCTATCTGAGTTCTAGCTTGCTGTTTGTTTCAACTTTCAATGAGGTAAAAAAATTTGAATCTAAACTTTTCATTTGAATTAGTGAAGCAGTTATATCCGCAGATTTCTTGATTATATACATAAAGATTCGAACTTTGGAATCTCAATGTGATTATTTTTTCTGGGTGTTCGAATTTATATAAATATTTGTCTTAAATATTGCATAAACATCTGAGTTATATTCTGATCTTGCAATTTAGGCTATAGAAGCTCAGGTTATTCACCCAATTGATTCAATCAGTATATGGTCAAGATGACAGATTATGTGCTATATGTATCATCAGTCTTGTATCTCAATTCATTAGTAATTATTCTTGTAACAGTTGTTTCCACGGAACGAAGTTTTTCTAAACTAGAATTGTTAAAAAATTACCTAAGAGCTACAATGTACCGAAAAAGATTAAACGGTTTAGCTATTTTGTCGATTGAAAAAGATTTGTGAGAAGAAACTGAATACAAATGTTTTTTTCAAACAATTTGTATCGGATAAAGTTTAGAAAAATAAACTTCATATAAATATTTTTATCCATGTAAAAAGTATATATACACGAATACAAAAAAAAAATAACTATAACATTTAAGTTTGTTATTGACTGTCCTGAGCCCGGATAAAGAGGGGAGTTTATGTTAGTGTAGTGGTCAAACAAAGTCAAACATAAAAGTCAATTGTTTCTGATTTTATAGTCAAAGTGGCAAGTTTGATAAAGTCCAAGGGGTTGTTTGCTTAATGACCAATTTGAGGGGCTGAAGATGTCAATCTAATTCTTAGTTTGTTAATCATCTGTTAATGAACTTTGGTTAGGTTTAAATTGGGTAGTTGTTCTGTTAGTTCGCATTCTTCTTGTTTTGCATTCTTCTTCATGTTCATTTCAATTTCAATTTCTTTGTAATCTTCTTTTGATTCATAATCATTAAAGTGATCGTTTGGCGTTGGTGTTAATTTGATTGTTCTTGATTTGCTTGGTGTGATAATTCCGCATTACCATTCACAATTGGTATCAGAGCCAGGTTGGCTTGATTCAAGCAATTCGATCGATTGAAGGTGATAAGATGGGTTCAACGACTAAGTTCGACATAGAGAAGTTCAATGGCAAGAACGATTTCAGTCTATGGAGGTTAAAGATCAAGGTCTGGTGGATGCTCTCAAGGGTGAGGGTGGATTTCCCGCAAGTATGTCTGATTCTGATAAGAAACAGATTATGGAAAAGTCACATAGTGTCATCATTCTTAGTCTTGGTGATAAGGTTCTTAGAGAAGTATCTAAGGAACCTACAGCTGCTAGTATATGGAGTAAATTAGAAGGGCTGTATATGACAAAATCTTTGGCTAATAGACTGTATCTAAAGAAAAGGTTGTACACATTTCAAATGATGACTGGGAGGTCTCTGGAAGATCATAATGATGAGTTCAACAAACTCATATTGGATCTTGAAAATATTGAGGTGGAGCTTGATGAGGAAGACAGGGCCATAATTTTCTTGTCAAGTTTACCTCAGAGTTATGAACACTTTGTAGACACTCTCATGTTTGGAAGGGAAAGCCTATCTATGGAGGAGGTTCTTGCTGCAATAAATTCAAAGGAACTCAAGAAAAGGGGTGAGTCAAAGGATGAAGGAAGTGAATGGCTCTTTGTTAGGGCAGGTTTGATCAGAGAAGTTTCAAAAAGGGTCAGCCTAGGTCAAAATCAAAGGGAAAACTAAGGTGCTTTGTGTGCAATTCAGACAAGCATCTCAAGAGAGAATGCCCCGAGTGGAAAAGGAATAAGGCTGAATATGCTAAGAACAAGAGTCACACTAGTCATGGGAACAGTTCACCTCCTGAAGGAACATCAGATGGTTATGAGTCTGTTGATGTTCTAGTTGTTTCAAAGGCTGGATCCAAGACTGAATGGGTAATGGATTTGGGGTGCTCTTATCATATGACACCCTATAAAGATTGTTTTAAAGACTTGGTGATGGAAGAACAAGGTATGGTGCATCTTGGTGATGATAGGCCATGTTGCATCAAGGGCATTGGGACAGTTACTTTCAAATTGAACAATGGACCAGTCATTGACCTAAAAGAAGTAAGGTATATCCCTGAACTTAAGAGGAATCTAATTTCTTTAGGGACTTTGAGAGTGAGGGGTATGTAGTAAGTATGAAAAATGGTAAGGTCAAAGTAATTACAGGATCTATGGTGTTTTTAACTGGTTCTAGAAGACAGAATAACATCTATTTTCTAGAAGGAGAGGTCAGTTCCCATTTTTCTAATGTTGTTACTGAAGTAGACACTAAGGCTCAGTTATGGCATAAGAGATTGGGCCATATAAGTACACAAGGCCTGATTTAATTGAACTAGGGTCAGGTGCTTAGTGGGCTAAAGGACTGTGATGTAGGTTTTTGTGAAAACTACATATTAGGCAAGTCACATAGAGCCAGATTCAATAGAAGTTTACACACAACAGGGGGTATACTGGATTATATTCATGTTGATCTATAGGGGCCTGCTGGGGTTTAGTCATTGGGGGGGTGCAAGATACTTCTTGTGTTTAATAGATGGATATTCCAGGAGGGTATAGGTGTTTGCACTAAAGACTAAAGATGATACTTTTGAGCAGTTTAAGGAATGGAGAGTGCTAGTGGAACACCAAACAGAAAGAAGGGTAAAGAAATTAAGGACTGATAATGGTCTTGAATTCTGCAATGACATGTTTGATCAGTTTTGTAGAAAGAATGGGATTACTAGGCATTTGAAAGTGGGGGTACACCTCAACAGAATGGTCTAGTGGAAAGGATGAACATAACTTTTTTGAATAAGGTCAGATGTATGCTATTTGGGGCAGGTTTACCTAGGATGTTTTAGGCAGAAGTACTAGCCACTGCTGCTTATCTTGTGAATAGGTCTCCATCTTCAGCAATTGAGATGAAGACACCTATGGAAATGTGGACTGATGAGAGGCCAAAGTATAATCATCTAAGGGTGTTTGGGTCAGTGCCATATGCTCATGTTAAACAGGGAAAGCTAGACCCTAGAGCACAGAAATGTGTATTTTTAGGTTACCCTGAGGGAGTGAAAGGCTATAGATTGTGGAGGCTATCTGATACCAGTCCCAGGGTAATAATAAGCATGGATGCTATTTCTAATGAAAGCTGTAGGCAACAGTTCAGGAGAAAGTCAAGTGAATAGTCCCAAAAATGATGGTATTCAAATTGAGGTGGAGCTACCCGAACAGAATAATTCTTCTGAGGAACAAGAAATTGGTCATATTGGGGAGTCAAGTGGTGAATTTGTGGATCATAGTATTACCAGGGATAGACCTAAAAGGCAGGTGGTGTTACCTGCTAGATATAGAACAAATGAAGATATCTCAGCTTTTGTGTTCAATGTGGATGAGCAGGAAAGCTGTTATGAACCATTAACCTATCAGGGGGCAATTGATTCAATAGACAAAGAGAGATGGCTGAAGGCCATGAATGAGGAGATGGAATCTTTAAAGAAAAATCAGACATGGATTCTAGTGAATAAACCAAAGGGACAGAAACTGGTGTTTTGCAAGTGGATTTTTAAAATCAAGGAGGGGATTTGTGGTGAACCTCCTAGGTACAAGGCCAAGCTTGTTGCAAAAGGGTTTACTCAAACAGAGGGCATTGACTACAATGAGATTTTCTCTCATGTAGTCAAGCATACCTCAATCAGAGTCATCTTGTCTCTGACTGCTGTAAATAACTTGGAATTAGAACAAATAGATGTCAAGACTGCATTTTTACATGGCAGTCTTGATGAGAAGATATTCATGAAACAACCTACTGGTTTTGAACTGGAAGGGACTGATGAAAAGTTATGTTTACTGTAGAGATCCTTGTATGGATTAAAACAATCCCCTAGACAATGGTATGTTGATGAATATGTTGTCTCAAAGGGTTTTAAGAGGTGCAGTTATAATAGTTGTGTATACTATCATGAGTATGATAGTAGGAAGCTTGTTTACCTATTATTGTATGTGGATGATATGGTGTTGGCTTGCAGTGCCAAAGAACAAATTGAGGCAGTTAAAGGCTGAGTTTGAAATGAAAGACTTGGGAGAAGCTAAGAAAATTTTGGGCATGGAGATAATTAGAGACAGAAAGGCTGGTACGTTGAAGTTGTCTCAAGGGTCTTACATCAATAAAGTTCTTGCTAATTATTGGATGGAGCATAGTAAGTGTGTAGCTACTCCATTGGCTATGCATTTCAAGTTGTCCAGTCAAGACTGTCCCAAGTCAGAGTATGAAGCTAGTCTAATGTCAACAGTTCCTCATGCCAGTGCTGTTGGGAGCCTGATGTATCCTATGATCTGTACCAGGCCTGATTTTGGTTTTGTAGTGAGTATTGTGAGCAGGTATTTGAGCAGACCTAGAACGCATCACTAGGAAGGTGTGAAGTGGATCTTGAGATACCTTGGTGGTACAAGAGAAGTGGGGCTTGTGTTTGGTAAAACAAATGGTCAAGATCCAGTTATTCAGGGTTATGTTGACTCTGACTTTGCACAAGATTATAATAAAGGAAGGTCCATTAATGGGTATGTGTTTCAAGTATTTAATGGGGTGGTCAGTTGGAAGGCTTCACTTCAGCATGTAGTGGCCTTATCTACAACTGAGGCAGAGTTCATAGCCTTAACTGAAGGTCTTAAGGAGGCTATGTGGTTGAGAGGATTCTTAACTGATCTTGGAGTTAATGTAGATTACACTTTGATAAAGTGTGATAATATGGGTGCCATTCAATTATCTAAGCATCAATCTAAGCATCAAGTGTTTCATGAAAGGTATAAGCATATTAATGTAAAGCTACATTTTGTGAGAGATGTTATCAACTCCAAGGTTGTCAAGGTTTCATATGTTAACACAAATGAAAATCTTGCGGATATGTTAACTAAATCATTGCCAAGTTCCAAGCTTGGTTACTATTTGGCAAATCTGCAGGTGAAATGAGATGGCTGTAGAGGTTGTTAATGGTTAATTATTTGTTTGTGCACTAAGGTGAAGAATGTTAGTGTAGTGGTAAAACAAAGTCTGATTCTTAGTTTGTTAATCATCTGTTAATGAGCTTTGTTTAGGTTTAAATCGGGTAGTTGTTCTGTTAGTTCACATTATTCTTGTTTTGCATTCTTCTTCATGTTCATTTCCATTTCAATTTATTTGTAATCTTCTTTTGATTCATAATCAATAAAGTGATCGTTTGACGTTGGTGTTAATTTGATTGTTCTCGATTCGCTTGGTGTGATAATTCTGCATTACCATTCACAGTTTATAACACGTCTTCTGAAAAAAGGGCACTGGATTTTTAGTTCGCTTGAGACCGTCAAATACGTTGAGCCGCCCGTGTTGATACGAGACTTTAATATGTTTAGTAGGATAGAATATGACAAAGATTATGCTAATATAAATTTTATATGCTATTATATTTTACCTCAACACATATATTTAAAATCTTAAAGAGTACGACTTCATGATCAAATTTATATCCATTGGAAATTATTGAAAAGCAAATGATGCCTAGTTCAGTTGGTCAGACCCCTGAGTTAAGACTGATGTATCAGAGTTTTTACCCACAAGAGACCAAGGTTCAATCCATGTAGAGGGGTTTTATCCCTCAAGCCGTAGTTCTCTGTGGGGGTTTCTCCTTGAACACTCGCCAACCTCGACGCCAGATGGGCCCGGTTCAGACAACATACTTGCTAGGGTTGGTTGAGGCTTCCCCATATGACGAGGGGTGCGTCACTCTATTCGACAGATTGCCGTTAAAAAAAAGAAATTTTTGAAAAAACATATAATACTATTTTTTTTTTCTTTCTGAAAATGTGATTATTAGAAAAGTTTAGAATGTTTCCGGACCTTTTGAAGTGAGGGGACAATCTGACTAAAATGAATAGAAACTATCCACGTGAGTGTTTGCCACAACAAATACAGATATTACTATTTATAAATAAATGCATATCAAATACATCTTTATTAGATTTTCTAATTTCCATGTAATTCACCACGTGTCTCACAAAATCCAGTTTATGATTTATGATATTGGTAATAATATTTGAAATTTTAAATATAATTATAATATTTTTTAAATTTTCGTAAGTTTTTTTTTTCTCTGGAAGTCAAACTTTCTTTTTGTAATAAAAAATAATATAAAAAGGGCGTACTCGGTGCTTGACTTAGTTCTCGCATTTACGTAGGAGCCGGGAGTTGCCGGATCATTTCGCAATCTAATGTACGTAACTTTACCCTACACTTTCTACAGGAGACTGTTTCCACGGCTCGAACCCAAAACATTAAGTTCACAAATCAGCAACCTTAGCAGTTGCTCAAAGGCATCCCTCGTAATAAAGAGCAATTAATGACGGGTAAACAAGTGAATAAACTGCTTTAAAACTAGTTTAAAGTTGAAAACTAGAATTTATAAAGTAGTTCTTATCTTATGAATTTATTCATTTTATGTTTAAGTTGTATACTGCAAATTTCTTTGTAAAATAAAGTTATTCTTCAAAAATTTCTAGAAAGTTGGCTTTATATATTAATTCTTTTCGTGAAATGTACTAAAAATGAAAATTTATAAGCTAACTTTTACTAGATTTGAGCCCATTTTATAAAATTTAAAAGATTTTAACTTAATCAAGAAAAAATATTAAAGCCCAGGTTATTTTTATAATTATGTATATTGAATAAATATATAAGGCACTCATTCCTCTTTATGATTTATGTTGCATTCGAGTTTTGGAAAGAACTTTTGTTCGCCATCATATCCAATAAAGATGCAATGAATCATGACAATTATTAAATAAATTAGTGGGTAATCATTCGCGTTTCGTGGCGTGTTCAAAACGTAGATAAAAATAAGTAAATCGTTACGGTACATTCTACGTTACGTTAAAAAAAACACGTTACAACGGTATATTCGATAGTAACGAAAAAGTTAACTCGTTACATACGAAAGTGAAGATTTTCGAAAAAAAAATTACACTGAAACGTAGATAAAAATAAGCATGCCGGCGGGTCGGCTTAAACGTAGATAAAAAAACGTACAATGGTGTATTTTGAGATTGGCGTCAGACGGTTTAAAAAAAACGTTTAAAACAACTGGTTGGTTTAAAAATAATATTACGAAAATTCACGTGAAAACGTAAATAAAAATAGGCACGTCGCAATGTCAATTTTGAAATTTTAGAAAACATCATAATTTAAAAGTTGTAAGAGTAAATCATTTCATGGGCCAAGGACGTAATTTGTTTATTTTTATGAAAGAAATCGTATTTAAGTAAAAAAAAATAAGTAGAATAAAAAAATAAAGGTACTGTTAATACGGACCACATTGCAGCGGATAGCATAGATAAAATAAAAAAGAGGAACCCCGCAGCAGTATATTTGGAGATGAGCATTGAATGGTTTAAAAACCAAACGGTTTAAAATAACGTTTAAAACAAATGATCGGTTTAAAAATGACGTTACGAAAATTCACGTCGAAACGTAGATAAAAGTTGGCACGAAAATTCACGTCGGTTTAAAAAAGTTGTAAGTGGAAAGAAAAAAAAAACTAAAAAAAAACTAAGAAAAAATCGAAACTTTAAAGCAGCTTTGATGACTCGTACGTTTAACGTTTGTGATTTGATGACTTGTACATTATTACGTCCAACTCCGTTTCGAATGAAATTTACACCAAAACGTAGATAAAAATAATTATGTCGCAATGACATATTCGAAATTTTATAAAATATCATATTTTAAAAGTTATAGGGGAAAAAACAAAATAAGTTTAAAGTTAATTATATTAATAAAATAATCAATTATAAAAAAAGAAATAAACGACGTCGCAAACATGTAGTAACAATTTGTAAATTGTGCATAGGGGATTCTCATTAAGTACTTTAAGTACGTAAGCTATATAATATTAATTTTGTTACAAATATTATTAGGTTCGTTTTAGTTGCTGTCAAGTCCAAGTGAAGACATGCAAAAGAATTATTTCAGTAGTTTTTCTTTACGTTTTTGTGCGATTAGAAAACTAATATTTAGATTTTTGAAATGGTTATAAAGCTTTTTAAGTTAGTATTTATATAGACTATAAATAATAACGGGTTGAAGACATATAATCGGTATTCTCATCTTCATTTTTATTTGGGTAATGTTGCTACAATGATTATACGATAGGGATAAATGTGTTTTTATTATCGTAATGTCTCCCTTATTCTTGGGAGTTCCAAGGTTAAGTGGTATGATCTTTAAAATAAGTACAAGAGAATATTACAAAAGATCACAAGAGAAGTCATTGGTTACAAGGGGGAACTGATTAAAAGGAGAGGTGAGGAGATTACTAGGGGAATAAAGTTACGCGATATGTTGGAGCCTTGAACCCCCTCTGTCTTTGGATGAAACCCTGAACTTGTATTTATAGTGCTCTTGACCAATCGTTCGTTCTCCTATTTGGTCTCGTGTCTCTTCAGGAAGAGGAAACCCTTTAGAGACCTTTCCTTTCTTTAAGTTCATGTCCATTCCTTATTCAGGTAAGAGGTTGACTCTTTTCCCTGCAGATGGCTACTCTTCCTTTTGTCTCTCTTACCAAGTCAACACTTTCTTCGTCGGATTCTTCGGGACTTGGTTTTCGTACAGATGCTCTTTGGTTGTTGTGTTGTCGTTTTGTTGGTTCGTTCGTAGGAGAGGTCCTCTTCCTGTGGGTTTTAATCATCGAAGAAGTACTCTCCTAGTCAACAGCCCCCAGTGCGGGCTTTTAGCGAAAACGTTCTTTGCTAATGGGCCGCACTTGTAATATCTTTGGTGGATTTCTGATGGTGGGCCAACCACTCTTTAAATTTTATGTCCCTTCCATGATTAAGGGGAACCGTCGGACCTATCCGTCGCCTGCGCTATTGTCCATCAGTTGTCCCATCACGCACGGTTACCGAACGATTTTGTTAAAATTTGATTTTTTGCTCATTTACTCCATCATCTTCATCTTTTCCTTTTCTGATCCAACTTGTGCTCTCATTCCATGTTAGTTTTTTCGAACCATATCTTCTCTTCGTTGTTTTCGCTTGTGTTGATTATTCCCGCTATGGGTGGCAAGCATGATATGCATCAGCACTATTCCAAACTTAATCGGCATTCCTTGCCTGAGCATTGCTCTCGCTACGGTATTGGTAGGGAGTTTGATCCGAAACTTCCATCGGGCGACGAAGTGATCAATCGCCCACCTACGGGATATATTGGTTTGTATACTTTGCATTTTAAGTTTTCCAATCTTCGATTTCCTTTTACCCTCTTCTTTCTTCGGGCAATAGAGTCTTTGGGACTCTAGATTTGCCAGCTTGCCCCATATGGCCTTAGTAAGATCACCCATTTTGAGATGCTATGTCGCTCCCATGGTGTTACGCCGTCCGTCCCTTTGTTCCATCAATTTTTTTGCCTCGCTCTTATTGGTGACATGCTTACTATTGAGATGTTGAAGGATGGGAGCCCTCGATGTATCTACCGCACGAAACCATCTTTGAAACGCTAGAATGAGAACTTCTTTTGGGTTAAGAACTCTGTGGTTCCATTCGAGATGCCCACCCGTGATCCATTAGTCCCTCTTGAACTCCCTACCCTTTTGGACCCTTCTTATGATGAGATTGTGTTCGCTAAACTTCAAGACCCGCTTACCTACGCCCGGTCTTATGAGGAACACGTTCTTGTCAAAGCTGGCGTCAGTTGCCTTTGGTCTAATCGTAGTGACGTGCCGGTTGTCTTGAGGGGAGGTGTAGGTGAGCGTTGGAAGCTTCGGTATTGTTTATGTTTGTTTCATCTATTTTTTTATTGACCTTACCTTCTTTTTATCCTTTGCAGATATGAGTTTGCTCGAGATTTTGTCTGATAAAAGCTTGGATGGGGTGGAGTATTCCTTTCGTCCTTTGGTTGCTGGGGAGAAACCTATTCTGGATGTCTATGATTCTGCGTTTTTTAGTGGTGGCGAGTTTTCCAGTATTCTTGACGGGTTGGATGAGGAAGACCTTCTCGATCATTGTGTTGTGAATGTTGCTACCAAGGCTACTTTGGCTGGGGGGAGTTTCTGCTCCTGCTGTTTCTGTTCCGAAGGTTCCTGCGTCCGTGAAGGTTCACCCTGTTGGCTCTACTAAAAGGGTTAGTAAGAGGAAAACGCAGCGTCCACTATGGGTCCTTCCAAGAGAACCCGGTCCTCAGCCAAACAGGCTAGTGCCACCGATTTTCCTGACTCCGAGTTGAAAGCTCTTGATTCTGAGGAAGGGGAGGGGGAGTCCCCACATGGGCAAGACCTTGGTTCTGCGGCTGGTCAAGAGGGTGATGATAGTTTTGATGGGACGAAGTTCATTCCGGGTTGGTCTATTACTAATAAGGACACTCTTTCGGACCCCTCCGTTTGCCGCCAGTGGATTCGTCATCTAGTTCCTCCTGTAGAGAAACTGGCCCTTGGGGGAGTTTTATTGGATACCCTTATTGTGGAGGCCTATCAACATCAAGCTAAACTCTCTCTTGCCTGCAATTTGTGAAATGGCATCCGCTTGTAAGAGTAACCAGGAGAGGTATGCTTCTTGTATAGCTGTTTGGCAAAGCCGACATGCTATCGAGGCTGCCTTGGTTAAGTCTTTGAAGGGGAAAGCTGATCTTCTGGAGTCTCTCCATTTGGATGACTTGAAAAGCCTTGAGCATTTGCGGCTTCGCCATGCGGAAGAGGTTAAAGCGAAGTCTGAGGAGATGGGTGTTTTACAAGATAAGGTTGTGGGTTTGGAAGGTGTTGTTGCCTCCCTGGACGTGGAGAAGGAATTGTTGGAAGAAGAGAAAAAAGGTCTGGAGGAGCGAGTTGCCGAGATTTTGGAGGAGAAACGTTGGCTTGTGGAGGATGGTTTTTCTCACGTTTTTGGGTACTTGCTTCGTAGTGGTGAGTTTGTCGGCCCCTTATCCGCAGTACATAGATCGTTTAGAGCCTTAGGCATGGACGAAGGAGTATCCGTTGGCCATACTGCTGCTGTGAAACAAGTTCCCCTTTCTTCCGTCAAGGGCCATGATCCATTTGCAAAACAGAATCTGGTTGAGGTTGTTCGTTCTTACGAGAAGGCTTGCTATCCTTATATGTCCTCCTTGGCTTCTTGTGATGGTAAATCAGTGTCAGAAATTCATGAGCTGGAGCCTCAAGGTTTAAATAAGGAAAAGGCCTTTGTGTTGGATTACTATGTGTAAGAGTGGTGGTTGTCAAAACAGTCAGGCCAGTGCTAGTGTGGAGTCTCCCTCCTCTGTGGCTTTTAAAGATCTGCTCTCGTCTTCCTCTCCTGATGCTAGTGTTGGATTACTATGTGTAAGAGTGGTAGTTGTCAAAACAGTCAGGCCAGTGCTAGTGTGGAGACTCCTTCCTCTGTGGCTTTTAAGGAGCCGCTCCCGTCTGCCTCTCCTGATGCTGTTAAGCATGTTTCCGTGGCGGAGGAACATGAAATGGAAGATCCAGATGTCATGTCGGGGACGTTGTTTGAGATAGGTGGAAGAGTCCTTGACGCTGGTGACGTTGAGGAAAATCTTGAAGGGAGGGGTATGCCCCTTTGACTTGTTGTAGCTTGGAACAATTCAACTTGTTTATTTTGTTCCCCTTATGGGACGTGTGTTTGTTGTTAAACAATGCTTTTTGCTGGCCTTTTGGACCTTGTTGTTATGTTTTGGTGATGGCAATTTGCCATTGAACATGTGATGCTTTGATTTGCATGACATTTTTTTTCCTTTTTATTGAATGTGCTTTTTGTCTTGCAGGGTGATCAGCCCTAGGTATGATGAACTTGATAGTTCGAACCAACCATTTCTTAGACAAGCTTTTACTTTTCCATTTTGGGTTTTTATTTTCCCTTGTGTCCTTATGTGGTGAAGACCGTTAATTGGGACAACTACTTTTCGTTTGGGCATATTCGTAGTATAATTGAAAGTGTGCTTTCATTTCTTTCGAACTTACTATGAAGCTCGCAAAAGATTGTTACATTTCGTGCACTTTGTAGGCCTTGAGCCTTTTAACAAGCAAACGAAAATACTGATAACAAGGAGGGGACCCGTCCTATTCTTCCTGATCCTATTCTTCATGTTCCATCATGTTTAGGGGATATCCGCTCCGCCTGTTTATTGGAGCGATTTTTCTGTTGATGACCTCTGACATGCGGGGCTTGTTTACGTCTTTATTTTTTATTGCGCATGGATTTTCCCATTCTGGGCCCATTTTTGTTGAGTGTTTCTTGTATCTTGTTTCTTTTTTCCGGAGTGCTTTGCCTTGGGGCATCTTCTTGCCGCTAACAGCCCATTTGCCTTGTGCTTTTATGGCCTGCAATTGTTGGGGCGCTTTTGCCTCCTGGAAGAAATACTCTGTCCTTTTTCGGTGTTCCTTCATGGGATTGGCTTTCTTGTGTGCACCATATGGCCTTGTGCCTGTTGAAGTACTTCCTGTTTTTCAGCTTGCTTCACCTTGGAATTCTTAAAATTCCCATTGACTGGAAAGTCGATCCTCTGCCGAGAGGTGGAAATTCGATCCTCGGCCGAGCCCATTGACTTCTCATGCTTTCCCGGACACGTGTCTTCAGGCTGTCGGTCAGATATATTGTTTTTTCTCTAACCGGCTTGTCTCCCCCCTGTTTCCTTTTATCTTGGATATTTTTAAGAAGGTGGGCCAACTTTCCCGACCTTACAGCGTCCTTGATTTGCTTCTTCATGTTAAAACAATCATTTGTGTGGTGGCCGTTGTCGCCATGGAACTCACAATACTTGGACCGGTCTTTTCCGGCCTGGCAATTGGTCTAGGCGGCTTGAAAGTGAAGCGGGTCTCCTCAGTTGCTAAGATTTCCATTGGTGTTTTTGTTAGCTCCGTGAATTGGATTCCCCGAGATCCTTCTGGAGTTCTTTCCCTCCTTTCAGGGCGAGAGTACGGAGTCTTTTCGTACCTTCAGCGATTCTCGGACCGTAGCTACCTATCCTTCTGTCTGCATACGTCGATCTAGGACGATATCTTGAGGGCGGAGAGGGCTTCCCTCCGTCGCTTTTGAGGTGACCCTCCCGGGCCTGCAGAGCTTCTTTTCCTCTCAGGAAGGCTTCGGCCATCTTCATAGCCTCTTCCATTGTTTTTGGGGGATGTTTACCCATCTCTTCGCATAATTGCTTCAGGCGAATGCCGTGAATAAAACCGGAGACCTTCATTCTCTCTGTGGCGTTCCCTACGCTGAGACTTTCCCTTTTATATTTCTCCATGAATTCTTCCAGGGATTCGTCTTCCCTTTGTCTAATGTAGTGGAGGGAAATGGGGTCCTTGACACACTTTCTCTTTTGCATGAAGTTGGTGAGGAAACTTTTGCTAAGATCCTCGAAACTGTCGATGCTACCTTCAGGAATGTCATTATACCAGACTCGGGCTGCCCCTGTGAGAGTCTGGACAAACATCTGGCACCACACCGGCATGGAACATTGCTCTACCTTGGCAGCCCCAGAAAAAAGTTGCAGGTGGTCATCGGGATCCCCCGTTCCGCCGTACATCTTTACGTTGGACGACATCTTTGACTTGGAGGGAAACTTGAACTCAGCGATCCTTCTCGTGAACTTATCTTAGTCCGCTGGTCTGTATGGCTTTAGGAGTTCATTCAGGAGGTCATCACTTTCTGCCTGTAAGATCACCCTATCGTTCCCTGGTTGCGGGGCGCCTCTCCTGGCGCTGTGTGATGCAGGATTGGAAAAGATGGATGGTCCAGCTTGGTAAAGGGGGGTAGCTCCCATCCCCATGTTCTGCCAGGGATAATACGGGGTGTATGGAAGATATGGGATATTTTGAGCTGCTAGGAGCTGGCTCATCGGGAGTTGTGGCCTTGTTGGGATTGGACCCTGCTGTGCAGGGACGAGGGTGTTCTCCGGAGTCGCCTGGGTTGGACCTCTAGATATTATCCCCATGACTGGTGTAGATGTCGGGTGCAGGGTAGCTCCTTGTTAGCCAGGGGTGGCCGCGTTAGGAGTGGAGATGTTCAGTTGTTGTATCTGCTGCCCTATTTGTTGGGACGCGGTGCCACCGGAGCCGTCACCTGCTTCCTCTTCGTAGGAGAGACTTACCGCTACACCTTTCATCCTTTCGGTGTAAGCTTGGGAAAGTTTTCCCTCACTCCTTTTGGTGTAAGCTCCATCATGTCTGATATTTCCACCACGTCCTCTAGAGAGTCCGTTCGGGCTAGCTCTTCCAGTACCGGCTGATCCTCTTCAGGCATTTTCCCTTCGCTAAAACAACAAAAACAACGAGAAGATAATGGAGCACTTTCCAAGTGACTAGATGGAAACGTGCCTCACGGTGGGCGCCACTTGTTTGGTACAACGATTATACGATAGGGATAAATGTATTTTTATTATTGTAATGTCTCACTTATCCTTGGGGGTTCCAAGGTTAAGTGGTATGATATCTAGAATGAGTACAGGAGAATATTACAAAAGATCACAGGAGAAGTCATTGGTTACAAAGGGAGAACTGATTATAAGGAGAGGTGAGTAGATTACTAGGGGAATAAAGTTACACGATATGTTGGAGCCTTGAACCCCCTCTGTCTTTGGATGAAACCCTGGACTTGTATTTGTAGTGCTCTTGACCAATCTCCCGTTCTCCTATTTGGTCTCGTGACTCTTCTGGAAGAGGAAACCCTTCAGAGACCTTTCCTTTCTTCAGGTTCATGTCTATTCCTTATTCAGATAAGAGGTTGACTCTTTTAATACGGGGTGTATGAGTTCTAAAATACAGGTTGAATAGATTATAACGGGTCAGGTGATAGTTTATTTGAAATTAGTAAATGTTTCGTTTATGATTAAACACCTATATGTTAATCTAAGAAGTCAAATAAAAGTGATGAAGTACCTTTTTATAATAAGAGACGGGTTTTAGATAACTAAGTATATACAAATTATCTATGTTATAGGTACTACTCAATAAGAAGGTTAAAGCTTTGATTTTATTGGAGAGGGTGAGAGAGCCGAGAGGCTGTTGGCGGTTCATGGAATCACTGTTGTCGAAATTTTTTGCCGAGAGGGCTGAGTGGCTGATTTTTGTCACTAGTCCCTTCCCTTCCCTTCCCTTCCCTTCCCTTCCCCTTCAAGGCTTCAATAGTTCAAGTTTATAGTTTTAAGTTTTTAACTTTCAATCTTTCACCATTGTTACCTACTTGCCTTGTTAGGTTGCTGCACGGTTGTTGTTTTTCTGTTTGGTTCAATATGTCATTTCGTAATACCGGTTATAATTGGCTATAATCTGTTTAGTAATAATTGATAATATTGGTAATTTGGTTATAATATGTGATTTAGTAATATTTGTTGGTATCAAACCTGGATAAAAGAGGGGTTTTATAATATGACGTTTTGAAATGGGCCCTATAATTTTAGTTCGCTTGGGCCACCAAATACGTTGAGCCATCAAATACGTTGAGTCGTCCCTTTATGTTTTTTATATTTTATTAAAATTGTAAATCTATATTAAAATATACGATATTTCATATTCTATTTTATATTAGATGTATATAAAAATTTTTAACTTTTTCTATTAATTATGACATTATCCGGTTTTTTAATTCCGGTTTAACCGGTCCAACTAATAGACCGGTAAGAAAAAAGGTTTGTTGTCCGGTCCGATTACGTAAGCATTGGATATCGGATATAAGATGACTTATTTAATGTATTATGTCAAAAGAACTGTTCAAATTAAAATATGACGCAACAAATATGAATATTATATCAAATTCACTATTTAGTATTTGAACGTGATGACAGTAGAGACAAGGAATAAAAATTCTATATCATATTGTCTTGAAAATTACAACACTTATAATTTTGGATTATACCAAATAATGGAGTGTTTCTCTTCAATCCAAAATTCTAAACTTAGCCATTATTGAGATTCGTACAACTCAACTTGAAATCGACAAAATAACTAAACAAACATAGACCAAAATATAAAATGACAAAAAACGATTACGTGATCAATCGCTTAAGTCTAATCATAAATAAGAATGGGATAGAAAGTTTCTAAATTGCAAGATAATAGTTTTTTTTTAACGACAAATTTGGATCACTGACGGACCACTAGAGTATCATCGTGTCACCAGTGGTATCACCCGATCATATTCCAATACCAAGTCATCAATTCAGGAGGAAACCCATTTTTTTCTGAAAAAACCCCCTTGTGAGATTTGAACCCAGGACCTTATGATCACTGAGCCTTATTCCACCACTAAGATGCCGCTGGACAATTATGCCTTTGGCTGCAAGATAATAGAAGCCCAAACTTTTAATTATAATCTTAAATACCCTAATAATTTTCTCTTAGTTTTCTCATCTTATATATTTCTCTCTAATCTCATGAATAGGATTACCATGCAAGATAATAGAGCTTTGTATATGTATAGTATAAATGTTAGAAAAGTTAGTGGTATAGTATGACCTAAGTATATTTGCACACAATGAGTTAATAATGCACGTATATGAAAATATGTCATTTTTTATTAAAATAACAATAACGATACTCTCGTTATCAGAGTGAAATAAACTAGTAGAATACAGTGTACATCAAACGAACAAACAAAAATATATAAATACAAATTTATATATGATATGCATTAAATTATATATGTTTTACATGCATAATCATCCTCATATCCGGTTGATTTAGAAGAAATCACAATAGAAAACATACTTAATTGTTTTCCTTTCGATTCCTACAGATTATTTGGCCTCATGTGCAAAAAGTGCAAAAAGGAACAAAAAGTCAAAGAAAAGTCAACTATTTGTGGAAATCAGAGGAAGGGCACGCCTGCGCTCCACCAGGCATGGGCGTGCCTCCCGTTGAATCAAGCCGGAACATTCATGAAGCTTCTAAAAGCCAGTCAAAAGACATAAGCATGGTCGTGCTTCCCTAAGCACGCTCGTGCTCCATGTCAGAAGCGTGTTAGAAAAGCAGAACCAAGGACAACAGATATTCGCACGGAAAGTATGAAGCACGGTCGTGCTCCCCTAAGCACATCCGAACTTACCCTCCGGATCAGCCTATAAATAGAGGCATTTGGCTATTCATTTGGGAGAGACAACAACAAACAACAAAACTCCAACTGGGAGTAGAGTTCCTTTCAGGTTCCTCCCACCTAGAAAAGTAGAGTGAGAGAGAGAGTTAGTCACTTCACCTAAGATCAAGGAGCACATCATAATCACAACACTTTGGCTTTGGTTTGATCCTTTGATCATTCCATGATACTATCACCAAGTGTTTGTGTTCATTGTTATGGTTATTCTTGACTAGTCTTCTTGTATCATTTGGGTGCAGATGTAGTTTGGTGTAATTTAATATTTTAATTTAATTAATGAAGTTTTTATGTTTCTTTGATTATCTTGTTTTTATTTGCTTTAAAAAGACACGAGTATCCTAATTTTTGGTCATTTAAAGTCATAAATCTTGTAGATGTCATAAGCAAGACATCTTGTTTAACATCCATTCAAGTTTGTACGTCTTTATACAAACCTTGGTGCTACCAAATGCCCTGTTAGTATAGATCTAAAACTTTGGATTGATTGGGGGTTTGGGTATTAAACAAGATATTTTGAGTCTTAGCTAGACCTTGTATTTTGTGTCGCTATTTTTCTTTTTCTTGTGTTTTGGGCTACCATCGGTGAAACATCCCGAAAACCGACAAATTAATGGTTCGGGTTAACGGATAACCCGAACCTCTAGTAAATGACGCAGTTAGTAAAGGTTTTCACGTGAAGCGGGGTATAACAGTAAAAAGAGGACCCGGTTAGCTGTTAATGAGCAAATTGAGATCGGACCACACAAGTTGGAATTAGAGGGGACCGGGATGTAAATCCTCGTGGTTTAAATACCACTTATTGTGAAAACCCTAGGTCATACGACCTAGGTGTTGCGCGTGCGGCTGAAGAGAGACGAACAGAGAAAAAGAAAGAATCTGGTGGCGGCTGGCGATTTTGACGACGGTTCTACGGTAGTGTCAAGCGGGGGAACTCCATTACACGTTAAGGTAATATCGTCCTATGTTTTTTCACCTTGTTTACGTTCGTTTGCATGGGAACACAGTTAGGGCTTCTCGTGGGTGGTAGCCGACAGTGGTGGCGGCCGTTATAGTATACGACGGCGATGGTGGGGTGGTGTTAGCGATTGGGATGCCTGTGGATAGAGGGAGAAAGTGGCCAGCAGTGGTTAGGCAGTGTTAATGGCTTTATGGTGGCCGATGGCCGGTGAGAGAAAAGAGAGAAGGGATGAGTATGGGGGAACGACGGGAAGGAGGTTGATGTGTCGTAAAACACATAGGTTTATCGGGAGTATTTTATCACATTTGGAGTGGTATTGGTAGATAATTCGTTTGAGTATGGTACTTATGTTCATATATGTTGATTTTACAGGTACTGTACGAGAAACGAAGAGATTTGATCAAGAAACAAGTGTCAGGAATGAAGGAGAAAGTTTGGAATTAGAAAAGGTAAAATTTGGAATTCGGATCCCGTAACGGACCGTCACAGGCGGTGACAGTCCGTCACGAGCATGCATGCGCAATAATAATGTTGGTGGTTAAGGTCCGTTACGAGGCCGACGTGATGAAATATCGTATTTTGCATATTTAAGTATTTTTGACGGCTGAAGTTTGGGGTGATCGATAAGAGTTCGACATTGGACGATAGAGGACGACTGCGTTCGTGAAGTATTGGAGTTTGGAACCTTCCTAGAGGCCTTGGAGTGAAGATTGAAGAGTGTTTTTGGTTTGGAGACATTCGGTTTGCGTTTATTCTTTTGATTTCAGAACTTCTATTGATTATGCTTCTGTTTGATCATAGTTTTGTGATGTTTTGGACTTGTATGAGTAGCTAAACCTGTTAGCTACATAGGTTTGATGATTACTTTCATGTTTTGACACTTTTACGGGTTTTAAGCGTATGAGTTGTTTTGCAAATCTTAGAATCAGTATGTTGGATGCTTATGAATGGTGATGTGTGATATTTTATTTAATAATTACCTCCTTGGCCATGTGTTTCTTGTTTCTAGTTGATTTCGTGTCTTCTAGGTTGAGTTTTACATGCTAGACGTCATTAATTTGTGTTTTAATAGATAGACGACTGACTTGACCATAGCGGTTGGTGTCTAGGTTGTAGTGAGAGTGTAAATTCAGTGTCCTACCTATTCTTGAGACTAACCATGTAATAGATAGAGCATGAAACCTCCTACCCATTGTTTGTTGAGTTTAGATTACATGACCGTACGAGTCTTGCTTTCCTGACGTGGTGTTAGTGTTCTTAGGGTTTATTTGCTTCCTTCATATCTGATTATCCTTTGCTCTGGGGTTGTGGATCACAATCTTTCACAGCATTGAGAGTGGTGAGACCGACCGGAGAACCTTCTTCTGACATTTTGGCTTAACCTATCCCGACCATCACACGAGTCTTCTAGTTTTATCAGGGAGTAGAAACATACCTGGTCATCCTTAGACTTGTACCCTTAGAGATAGTCATACTATTTATTCCCTTATCATTACACGTTAGCTTGAGTCATTCCTAGGTAGTTGCTTTCTTTCTGATCTTATCCTTACATCCAGTTTCCGTGTCCTTAGTTGTTTCTTAGTTGCCATGTGTCTTGAGCATCTTAGTGTATTAGTATCTTAGAGTTTAGTTTGTAGTCATATTATTATTTGATTATTTAGGTTGGGAGTCGATAAAAGGTTTATTCTTTAGAGTTGTCATCAGTGTCAACGGATTGATATCCGGTCTTGTTTATACTTGCTACATACGTACCGGTACACTTGCTGTAATATCCTGAAAATTTAATGAATAAAGGGCGGGCTCTAATAAGGAATAAAGAAAAGGAAATAAACAAGTCGGGCCGTGAGCTCGGGCCTTGGGCCGGTTTTGGGAAGAAAAATAGGGAGGGGAGGTTTACAACTTCAGCAACCACACACGCACACTCCTCATTTTCTCCCCTCAAGGTTGCTATTTTAGAGAGAGAAAGAAGAGAGAGAGTGAGAAGGTTGAATCGGGTTTTAGCTCGAGGAAGCACGGGAAAGCTAGAGGATAGAGAACTGAGCATCATCATCAAAACCGGCTACGATTTAAGGTAAGAATCAACCACTTAAACTCGGTTTTAGTTGTGTATGGTGGGTTTCGGGTTTGGTAAGAGAAGGTGCAACTTTTACGTATAAAAATGCATATAAACCCTAGATCTAGTCTTAGACGAGCAAAACTAATGTTTTTAACGTAAAAAGATCGAAACCTGACAAGAAACGGGCAAGCCGCCATCGAGCATGCAAAAACCCTAAGTTTCTATGAAAAAGATGACACAAGTAAAACTAGCCAGTTTCGCCTGATCTTGGGTGGCGAACCTAGTTAGATTCTGTCACACCCCCAAAATCCACTAACAAAGATTTACCGCAAGGCGTGTGACAAACCAGGTTCTCAGTCATTAGTTAGGTCAAACGACATTATATGAGTTTAACAAAAACCATTAATGTTCAGAGTAAATGAGGAATCGATAAATAAAGTATTTGATATGCCCTAAATTATACATGTTTTGCATGCATAATAATTCCCATATTATGGTATAAATCAAACAAAAGCCTTGCAAATGATACTTAATGCGTTAATATTTCACAATTGCAGGTTATTCGGTGTTCCAAGATAAACAGAGCAAAAACCAGCTTAAAACATGAAGAAATCGAGCTTTTGGAGGACCAAACCCGAAGAAGTCAAACCAGGTCAAAGGAAGTCAAACCATCAGCTAAAAGAGGAAACTGGGAAGTAGGGGAGGGATCATTTCACGGTCGTGCATTGGCCTCCCTTGCTCCCCAAAGCCCAGTACACTGTCTTGTGTACCCTGTTTGATTCCCTAGGCGTTTGCACGCTCGTGCAATCCAATGCACGGCCGTGCATTGCTCATTTTGAGGCCTACAAATAGATGGCTTAGGTTCTTCATTCCACACACCCTTCCATACCTCAAGACACCCATCCATACCTCAAGAACACACCAAAGAGAGCTTATTTCATAGTTAGATTAGAGAGTAGAGAATAGAGGGGCTCTTCCTCCTTGTTCCGCAATAGGGGAGCCTACGAAACTCAGCGTTATGCTAGTTAGTATGGCCATTAGAGGCTAAACTCTTGTATTGCTAGGGTGAAGATTATGTTTGGTGCATGTTAATGTTTGACGTATTAATCTAGTGGTATGTTTATGTCTTTAATTATTCGTCCTTAAAACCACCATTTGGTGGGCTTTTATTGTTGTCTAAATTCGTCTTTATATTTGGTAGTGTTCTTGATTTTAAAGCGTAAGATCGTAAAACCTTTTTAATCAAACTTCTTTTGAAAGTTGTATGTCTTTATACAAGCAGAGATTGATAAGTCAAGGCTTGGTCAACATTATTAAGGTCGTACGTCTTTATACGAACTTCTTATGCGACCAAGAATTGGTGAACTCATGTTGGGAACGGTACGTCTTTATACTTGGTCCCATTGTTACACCGCCTCCCGGTGAGCAAAATATAATCACCTATTTAACCTTAATACAAAGCATTTACATTCAATGTCTTAAACCAATCCGGAGATGACCATTCGAAGGGTTGAGGGCAACTGTTATCCTTAACGGGAGGCACTACCATTTTAATTTAAAGATTTTAATTCGTGAATCAAATGTCGTGAGGACGAGGCTCTAGCGGTGACCCGGGTCACAAGTTTGTAGTAGTCATATCACTAGATTAGTCAACTTATCATTATCACGTACCAAGCTGATCCAAAGCCCAAAGCAATACTCTTTTTGACCTGATCATTTCCAAGATATTTACTTTCATGCTCTTTACTATTCTGCTATTTACATTTCTGTTACAAACTTCACGAACATTTTTTCTTTTCTGTTATTTACTTTACCGTTATTTACTTTTTTGTTATTTACTTTTCTACTTCACAAGCACACAAAACTCACTCACTAATTAATCCGGCTAAACGTTAACAAAAGTTTAGTATTGGAACTCGACTGTGTCTATTGGTTCGATACTTGGTTCTCACCTAAACTATATTACGCTGCGATAGGTACACTTGCCTATTGTGTGTGTTTTTAAGTTAAAGTAATTATCATTTTATAAATTCAAAACCTGATCTCGTAAAACCATCCTAAAAATATATTTATTATATTTCTATATACTAAAAACGACACATCAGTATTTAATGCGCAAAACAAATGCGCCAAAAAATTAGGTTTAGTAAAAGCAGATAAATAATTTAAATGTTTGAAATAATAAAAGGACTCCAATGCATGTCCTAAATGTGCACTTGTGCCTTAGCGACCTGAGAAAACATGTAAGAAAAGTGTCAACACTAGGTTGGTGAGTTCACAGGTTTCAGTTCAAATAATGTTTGCCAGATTATGTACATTGAATATATATCAATAGGTAGCTAACCTATGTTCATCCTTGCTCTTGGAATAGATGAGGATGTCATCAATTAAAACGACAAACTGATCAAGGTAAGGCTTACACACACGGTTCATGAGGTCCATTAACACCGCGGGTGAATTGGTTAATCCGAATGGCATGACCAAAAACTTGTAGTGGCTGTACCGAGTTCTGAATGCGTTTTTTGAGATGTCTTCGTCTCAGACTCTCAGCTGATGATATCCGGATCTAAGATCGATCTTTGAATAGAAGCTTGATCCTTGGAGTTGTTCTAACAGATCATCAATACGGGGTAGTGGATAACGATTCTTGATAGTCACTTTGTTCAGCTCATGGTAATCAATGCACATACAGAAAGTCCCATCTTTCCTCTTGACGAATAAGACTAGAGCTCTCCATGGCGATGAGCTAGGTCGGATGAATCCCTTATCCAATAACTCTTGTAGTTGTGTAGATAATTCTTATAACTCACTGGGTGCAAGTCTATACGGTGCTCGAGCAATAAGCGCTGCTTCGGGTGCTAAATCAATCTGGAATTCGACTTGTCGATGAGGTGGAAGACCAGGTAGGTCTTCAGTAAATACTTCTGGAAAGTCACAGACGATCAAAATGTCATCAATCTTCTTCTCTTCGGATGGTTGCTCGGCGACAAGAGCTGGAATAGCAGTATGACCTTTACGTAAACACTTTTGTGCTTTCATGAAGGATATGATTCCTACAACTGCACCACTCTTTTCGCCTTAGATAGAAAGGGCTTCTCCACTACGGAGAGGAAGGCGAACAATTTTGTCACAACAGATGATCTCGGCTTGATTTTTGGATAACCAATCCATACCGACAATTATGTCGAAACTGCCAAGTGTGACTGGCATGAGGTCAATGTCAAGCTTATGACCGGCCAATCCTAGTTTACATCCCTTAAGAATGTTAGTTGCTTTGATTATCTGACCGTCTGCTATCTCTATAGTGTACTTAGTTTCTAATAGAGTTGGAGTTTCTTTTAACAGACTACTAAGATTCTTAGATATGAAACTTCTATCAACACCAGTATCAAAAAGAACAGAAGCAAAACAGTCCTTCAGAAGGAACTTTTCGGTAATCACGTTGTGATAATTTCTTGCTTCCCCGGAACCAATCACTAACGCTCGCCCCTTCGCACCGTTTCCGTTGTTACCGTTGTTGCCCTGATTATTACCGTTGTCGTTGCCATTTCAATTACCATTTCCATTTTTATTTAATTGAGGACAATCTTTCCTAAAGTTTCCTTCCTTGCCACATTCATAACAACCTCTGGCAGATCCCTGTTGTTGAATTGCTTGGGTTGAAGTTCACCTCTACAGTCTTTTACAGCGTGGCCCATTTTACCACACCGCTGGCAACGATGCTTATCACATGGTCCAATGTGGTGAAAACCACACTTGTTACACTTAGGGTATTTCCCCGCATAATTACCCTTGTTCTGACTTGAAGTGGTTGTCTGATTGAAAGTTTTGGTAGGCTCAAACATACGTTGTTGTTGTTGTTGAGGTGGGTTAGACTGAAAACTGTTGGTGTTGCTATCAAACTTACGTTTGTTACTGTCGGTAGATTTGGTAGTTGTGCCCCTCGGGGGTAGGGTACCTTGAGTTACAGCCTGATCGGTTAGCCTATGAGCTAGTCAGATGGTTTGTTGAATGGTGGTAGGGTTGGAGGAAGTGACCATGATCAGAATTTGAGGTACCAGACCATCGATGTACCTCTCGATCCTTTTGTATGCTGGAGTTACCATATGTGGACACACGACTGCATACTCATGTGAGCGAGTAGTATAGAGCTCAATCTCGGAACCCTCCTTCTTCAAGTTCCAAAATTCACCTTCCAGCTTCTGAATTTCATCATGAGGGCAGTACTCCTCCCGTAACATAGTTTTGAACTCCTCCTAAGGTAGGGTGTTAGCCATGTCTAGACCCAATATCTGAACTTGAGAGTTCCACCAAGTGAGGGTTGGGCCCTCTATAGTACCTGAGGCATACTTGACCTGATTGGCTTGGGGGCATTTGCTCATAGCAAATATCGATTCAACTTTCTCAAACCAACGGAGCAAACCGACAGCTCCCTCGGCTCCACTATAGGTGTGGGGCTTGCAGTGCATGAAAGCTTTGAAGGTGCGGGTCTGTTGGTTATTGTGTTGGCCTGGATTGAAACAATTTCACAATTAAGGATACAAGGTTCGAAAATGAGTTTGGGGTAAACAATTGACTTGCTAGATTCGACGGATGTCGGATTTACCTGCAGCATTTAGTGCAACTTGGTTTGCTGCCACAGCTTCAGCCACATGTTCGTTAATCAGTGCTGTAAGTTCAGCTGCAGACATATTGATATTACCGCGACCTCCACGACCGCGTCCAGGCATAATTTTTCACATTCACAAATACAAATAATGAGGAAATATATCGCATATTATCATCATACAAGTACGAGCAAACAAATATTTCAATAATAATCCTTGATTAAATAATTTGTAACGGCTACAAAGTAAATTCAACCAAAACATCAAAATCCTGAAATATCTGTTGGATGGGAACAACCCTACCCATCTAGGTTTATAAAGAAAGAAATAACTAAAGATAAGGTGTCATATGCCACCGCTAGCTGAAGAAATAATTGATCTATCATCCTCATCCTCAGCCGGTTCTTCTTCAGACTCAACATCTTGTGCGTCTTCTGCCGCAATGGCAACCTCAAGTTGTGCCTCTAATTGTTCAATCCTGGTCTGGGCTACTTCGAGGTTGATCTCTAGTGTATTCACTTGAGCTCTCATCTCATGGAATGAGGTCACCAAATTCTCATGGTAGTGGTCAGTGTCTGCTAACTCTGCTGTCAGCCTTTAAATCTTCTCGTTCGCCTGACTCTCTCGTTCCAACAGGCCGGTGATCGTCCCTACAGCATCTCGCATATTCCGGATCTCCCGGTCCATAGTGACTACAAGGGCAGCTAAGGCATGCTCAAGTGGGTAAGGAAAAGGTGGTAGACTCTGTATAGTAGAAGTAGTGGCTGCAAAGCATGAAGGTGGGACCTGTTCCTGTCGGACCCAGATCCTGATCATGCTAGGATACCACTCCCAATCTTGCGTGTTACCTCTGACACGCACATGAAATGGCTCCTCGTACATGATGGTTTCGTTTATCGGGCTCAGGCGACGCCTCTTAGGCTCTGGTAAAGGTATAGTAGGAACATCAGGTTCCTGGTTAACTGGAGATGTAGGTGGAGTAGACATTCCTGTAACGTAAGGTATAAGTTCCATGTTTAAGTGTCTGTGTCATGTAACTAATGCATGTGTGCGGTTATAGTCTAGTATGCAAATCCTAGTTCTCTATAACCAATGGATCTGATACCAATCTGTCACACCCCCAAAATCCACTAACAGAGCTTTACTGCGAGGCGTCTGATAAACCAGGTTCTCAGTCATTAGTTACGTCAAACGACACTATATGAGTTTAACAAAAACCATTAATGTTCAGAGTAAATGCGAAAGCGATAAATAAAGTTTCAATGCGCAAAACAAACACGCCTAAAATTTAGGTTCAGTAAAAGCAGATAAATAACTTAAATGTTTGAAAAAATAAAAGGACTCCAATGCATGTCCTAATTGTGCACCTGTGCCTTATCGACCTGAGAAAACATGTAAGAAAAGTGTCAAACTAGGTTGATGAGTTCATAGGTTTCAGTTCAAATAATGTTTTCCATATTATGTACATTCAACAAATATATCAAAAGGTAGCTAACCTATGTTCATGCTACTAAAGCGCTCGCAACCGAAGCTGACTGTTTGTTGTGTTTGATGCCTCCCACCATGTCTATCAACAGTGGTGATGTGTTTAGGTCAATATTAAACCCGTTCGACCTCCAGTCGAGTTAGCGCGACTAACGCGGGTGGGGTTTGTCAAACCCAGTAGTACTACTCAAGATTACCTCGCCAAGTTCATATTAAAAGGTTCGATGTGTAAGGAATTTCATGATAGAGTGTAACGCTTAGTCTTAACAAGTGATACTATAAGAATTACAGTAATCATATGTTTGCGTCATGTTTTCTCCCCTATTTTAAAACAGTAAATGAGGCCGTGAAACTCACCTGAGTGTTTAGAATGTAGTAATTAGCACCACACAAGGATGCAACAAAACCACAAATGGATTGCACGCGGACAGTCTACGAATGCCCTAGAATATGTTTACGATTGTTAGGAACATGTAGGATTTTGTGACGACGATACGGGAAAGGTCGGATGTCCTAAGACAAACTTATGATTAACGAGTAGACAATCTTATCATCGGGGTTAAAGAATCCCTACTTCGGTATTTAATAAGGATGGGGTATGTGCGAAACACCACTAAACATAAACACGATTAAAAAATATGTCTATGTGATTTTGTGAACGAAACAATTGTTTAAGCGATAATAATAATAATAAATATATTATTTTTAAATAAAAATAATACTTAGGACTAATTATAAAAGTAATCTAACATGGGGTGTATTCTGTTCCAAATTCCCTTTAAATTGAAAAACAAAAGGAGTAACACACGACCGTGCCAGGGCATAGGGCACGGCCGTGTCTAGCTAGGAGGCACCACCATGCCTAGACACGAGGTACGACCGTGCCTAGGTATGAGGCACGGCTGTGTCTTCACCCAGTTACAGATTAAAATGACCAGAAACAAAAACAAGTTGTAAGACTCGAACCCGGGTCTCACCCACAACAGCACAACACTTTAACTAGTCCCGCCCGCTAGGATATCGCGTTAAAGACCCAGATCAGATTGGTTTTAACATACACACTCCCTAAGTTCTTCCCCCATGTGCGAACCCGATCCAAAACCTATCCTTAACCCTTGAAATCGATCGCGATTGGCCATAAAAACATAGGGGTTTTGTTAATCGTTGTATTGCGAATCTAGTGGTAGGTTTAATTGCAAAGTCAACAAGCTTTGGATCGATTAATTCTTGTTTGAAACACCGAAAACCCTAGTTTTGAACATGGAATCGATTCGTTTAAAACTGATAATATAAATAGTTGGATTCATAGGGCTTTCAACAAGTGATGGATTGCGAACCTGTTCATGTAAGTTAATTGAATTGAGGTTGTGTCTAGGGTAGAGTTCGATTAAAACGAATACGTGATGAACCCTAGAATATGTTCATCATCAATTCGATGTAGTAAGCCTTAATTAGGTTAGGGCTTTCATTGTAGAGATGAAAACGAAATTGAGGATGTATTCAATTACCTGAATTGGTTTCAAATTGATAGAGATTGACCAAGTGGGGTTCCGACTTCGAGTGGCTTGGTCTCCGGCGACTCCGAATTCGTCTCCAGTCAGATTGGGATGTGCAAATGCTTCACAGAGGTTCGTACAAGGTGTGCAGAGAGTTTGATTGCAAAGTGGTGAATGAATTGATCGAATTCGATGGTAAATGATGAGAAGGTCGACGGTTACGGGTTTAAGACCCTTAATTAGCAATCAATAATCATCAAAAACGTATTGAAATGATTCAATGATGATTAACATTATCATTGGTGCGCGTTACCGTTATGAATTCGAACAGTTGTGAAGTTATGGATTGAATTTGAGTTTTGACTGGGCAAAAGGCGCGACCATGCCTGGCATGAGGCGCGACCGTGCCTGGCATGAGGCGCGACCGTGCCTGGGCATTTGGCGCGACCGTGCCAAATTGGGCTTTGGTTAATTATAGCAATAGTCCCTGTAGTTTAGGTGTAATTGGTTTGATATTTGACAGATTTGGTCCTTGTAGTTTATGAGATAACGGAGTTTAGGTTAACGGGGTTAACCGGAAATTGTCGGGTGTCACGGATTCGCTAGAATCATAGTGGAGAACTTAGCTTAGTTTTGATAGAATCATGGTGGCGAATCTAGCCTGAGTTTCGCAAGAATCATGATGGCGAATCTAGCTCAGTTTCGCTAGAGTATAGTAGCGAAAGTAGCCTAGTTTCTCTAAGGGTTAAAGAAAGAAAGAGTATTAGTTTCGCTTAGAAACACGGAGCGAAACTAAAAGCTTAGTTTCGCTCAAAACAGGATAACGTTGGAATTGATTTAGTTGACTATCACCTCAGATTCTCAAGCAACACTAGTGAGCAACTGATAGCACGTTTACCATAGATTATCAGGTGAGTTCAAGAATCCCTATTTTACTGTTTTAGGGTGGTGTGCATACTCAATTAACGTACGTTTATAATAAATTTATTTTATTACTTAAACGTAAAGAGTAAGAAAAAAAGAGGTTTATTAACGAATGAGTTTATCCAACGTTATATTTTATAAATGAATGTAAGTGAAAGTGAATAGTTTATCTAACTATACGTTCTATAAACAAAAAGGAAATGAACGAGAACTAAAGAAGCAAGTCTGTTATATTGCCTTTATCCGAGTATGGTTACACCGAATCAAGTCTTGAGGTAGTAGCATAGTCTTTATGACTGGTACAACCCGAAGCCTATGGCAGTGTCATGGCATTAGTTGTATGCCTGTCATGTGAATAATCGGGAAAGTGGTCGGCAAGGCACTGTAACGAGGATGTTGCAACTAGTTAACGGGGGTAGCAACGGTTATCGCGGTGATGCCGGTCACCAACGTAATAGAAGGTCCCTTGTGGAAATCCGGTGAGAATAGCCTTAGGACGTAGAGCCTTAGGGATTCTCACCAAATAAATGTGTTCTTTGTGGACCGTAACGGAATGTAATGTATAAGTGTCCCTATGGACTATAAAGTAAGGTGTCCCTCGTGGACTATAATGTAAATGTGTCCTTATGGACTGTAACGAATGAAATTAAAGGAAGAATGTGTCCTTCGTGGGCTGTAACGAATGTAAATGAACGCACGAAATAAGTAACAATGTAATGGAATGGCTAAGTAAGGATTACATGTAGTATTGTAATACGCTTCTACTTAGCAGTATAAAGTATGTTTTAAAATATGTTACTTTGAAAGAAGTGTTAAATGAATAACATGATGATGAATAGTTACTTATTAAATGTTTGAAAACTTGAACTCACCAGCATTAGCTGACTATTTTAGAATGCACATCAGGTAGCAAAGGAAAGAAAAAGTTATGAAGCTCTCAGAGCTCGGGAATGGATGGATATGGGCTGCTGCCGATTAGACTGACATCCCCTCTATCTAGTCTATGTTTGTTGAACATTGATTTCTTTAAAGTTTAAATTGACCCTGATTTATGTAATAGACTTCCGATGTTTAATGTTTAATCCGAGGTTTAAGAACTATGTTAAATGCTATGTGTGCCAACTATGAGAGGTACCCGGTTTGGGTCCTTTCACTTGCCGTTGTGTGTGGTTAGGATTGGTGAATCCTTTTTAAAACCGTTGTGTGAGTTCTTTAATTATTTTTATAAAACCAGCACATTAAGTTTTTGGCGCCGTTGCAGGGGACACTTGCATTGGCGATTTCGAGAACGACCTGAGTCGGGGATCCAACCATTTTCTTTTCTTTTTATTTTTGTGTGATTTTTTATTTTTTAGGATTAGTTTTTGGGTGTTTTTGATTTTATTAAGAATTTTCTCTTTTGAATAGCTTTTCTTTTTCTAGGATTATTTTAGTTTTTCTTTTATTATTTTTATTTTATTTTATTGTATCAGTTTATCTCATCTGCTACTTTGAGTATTATGTATAGACAGCAGGTTGGACAGTTCATAGAACCTTGGTGTGACGAGGAGTATGTTTCCTCATGGGAAGATGAGTTCGGAGAGGAGTTGGTGGACGCACCAACCACAGACGGAGGAGTGTTTGATCCTCTTGGTGACCTTGCTGATTTAGAGGCATTACTATTCAGGGGAGTTAAAGAGGGAGACTTAAGAAACACCGCACCAAGGAGAGATTGAGATACAAGGAGAGCATGAGAAAGTGGTTGAGGAACCGGCTCAACCACTTCACACTGAGGATAGCCGGCCTGTGGATGAGGGAGATGGTGGATCGCCACCCAAATCAGCACGACCACGGGAGAGAGCACAGAGACGTAGAGACCGGTGGGTTGACTCGTATGCATTTATCCGAGTTGGTCTGAACCTTACTGCTGCATTCTTCCCAGCAGACGATAGGAGGCGGAGACTGATCCAGGTGAGTGGGAAGAGAATAAAGGAGAAGCCACCTGATTGAGGTTGTGGTATGAGTCCGGCTGAAGACTCTTCTGTAAACTTATCGCTTCCGGCAGGCAACCCGATGGTGAGTTTTTATTTTCATTTTATTTTGTTTTGTTTGTTTTGTGTGCAAGTTTTCATTTCGAGCTCTAGGAGGTTGTTGATTCTGAGGATTGCATGGTTGAGATCGCTTCATATCATGGAGGAGAGTAGTGCTACATCCGTAGGGGAGTCCCATTCTATCCTTTTACTTTTTATGCATTTGCATCATTTTTGCTTTACTTTGTTTTCAATTGTACATTGAGGGCAAGGTACAGTTTAAATGTGAGGATGGGAACGTGATTGATTATGGGCATTTTGGATTTTTACCCCTTTCTTTAGACACATTAAGGACAATGTGTGCTTCAAGTGTGAGAATGTTAGCTTCTTAGAAAAAAGTGAAAATTAAAAAAATAATAATAAAATAGTGTTTTTGCAAGTGTGACGTTTCGGATTTTCATTCGCGCACTTGTAATATATTTATCGTGTAATCATTCTCTATTTGAATAAAATGCAAGTGTTTTTTTTATTAGTTTTATACAAATAGGTATTTTTATTTTACGGATTTAAAATAATTAAAATTTTATAAGTTTTAAAACTTATATAAAATTTTATATAAAAAACTAAATTTAAAAGTTTCATATTTAATAAAATAACCTATTTAAATAAGATAACTAACTTTTATAAAAATTATTTATAACAATAATAATATTATAAGTTTATAAAATATATTTGAAAATTAAAAGAAATTAAACTAATTATTTTTATAAAAGTTAAGGGGTTGTTTTAAAACTTTTCAAACTAGAAGGTTTTAAGCTAAAATCAGTTGAGGGACTATTCATGTACAAATCAAACTACAAGGACTCATCCGTAATTATCTCAGGGACCGAATTAAATCAAAACCAAACTACAAGAACCAAATCTGCCAATTTCCAAATCGACTTTCCGGTCACCATGTTCCTTGGTCCGGCGGGTAAAGCGTTTTTCCGGCGAACACCCCGACAGGGCTGTTCCCTGCACCTCAACAGCCGCTAAAGGCATGTCTGAACTCGTCTTGCCTACACGAACAAGAACCCCCGACCAATTGGTCTCCCCAACATACGGATCGTCTAATCCTGTTGGTGGCCGAGAACCCACGCCACGAATTCGAGCCCGACAGTCAACCTCCACGCGTGCTTGATAGCTCGTTAGCTTCGTCTCGTCCAGACGAATGTCTGGACATACTCAATTTCATGTTTGGTCATAAGGTTTGAGCTCGGCTATAAATAGCCATCTTCGGACCTGCTCGAGCTCGCTACCCCTCTTCCACCCAATCTCACTTCAAATTGAATACACCATTACCTTCGTCATCTCTGAGTGAAGCTGTGACCAAGGTTTTAGAGGCTAATTCCATCCAGAAGCTCGATTCCCATTCTGGACATTTTCGAATTTAGGACCCTGCCGACCAGACCCTTCGCGACCAGGTTCGAGCCTCAAATTGGTTCTGTTATCTTCTATTATCAACAGGCAATCTATCCCAATCGAATTCTCGGCCTCAGACCATCGATCACCGGGCAAACCAATATCCTCGGACACTGGTTTGCCGGTTGCCAAGAACCAGCGACCAATTCGCATATGTGTTATGTATTAAACATCACACACATAACCAGCGATGGGCGATAGCCCGGCTGGTTATGCGTGTGTGTGTTTGTGTTGTAGGTCGCGGGTTCAATCCTGGTTGGCCTTCGGCCCAATTTTTTTATTCTTTTTTTATTTTATTTATTTATTTTAACTTATTTTAACATTCTTTTTATACAATAAAAACTAAAACGAGTCGGTTTACTCGTTCGTTCATTCCGGAAACCACTAAAATTCTTTTATACATATTTAACCCACAAAAATTTTTATAAAATAATAAATATTATATTTTTATAAATTTGTTAAAATAGTTTCAACTTCCAAAAAAAATATATATAATAATAATGATAATATAAATAAATAAATAAATAGGAACTTTTATAAATACATAATAACTACTTATTTAAAAATAAAATATTTTAACAATATATATATATATAATTTTTAAGTTAAAGTTTTACCAAGTCATTATTATTTTCTACCATATTTTATACAAATAAATATTAAAGAATATTATTATAAAACCCATACACATTTAAATACGAATACGCACATACAAATAAAACATACAATAATACTTATCTATCCACATAGGATTTCATCGTGCTTAGGTTTCAACGTCCTTATCACCCGCACTCGTGGATTATCATATCCGCTAGCCAGGTGAGTTACATAGCCCCTATTTTACATTTTTACGCATTTTGGGGTGAAACATTATACATGCTACTCACTTTGTTTATACGTGTTATACATGTGGACTATATGCTTATTATCTTGGGTGTACATACATTTACTTTAAACACAAGAAAACCAATAGTAATATTAATAGATTTATTGTGCCTGACCAGCCCACCCGGTTAGGGTGTTTATTACTGCATACTCGGATATAGCCGCGTGTTATATTCAAACATATCGGATATAGTGGGTAACTATATTCAAACATACCGGACTTAGCTGTTGTGATATGTTCAAGCGCGTCAATCAAGGTTTGAATTGTGATTAGACAAATGATACACCATATATGTTATGTTTAACAAGATAAACAATGAGTTGCATAACGTTTTTTTATTTATCGGAACTACAAAACCTATGTACTCACCAACTTTTTAGTTGACACTTGATTTAAATAATGTTTCAGGTTTGGATATGTGATTGCTTGCTGAAGATTCCTCCACTTAAGAACTATGGACCTAGTTAAATAAATCAATGTTTTGAACTAGACTAGGTTATTTGAAATGTATTGTATTTGGATCTTTGTTGTCTTTAAATTTAAGTAATGAATTATGCAACATTTTAGTTATCATGTGCTTTTGAACATTCATTTCATTTTCCGCCTCGATGATTCCGCCATCGATCGGGGTGTGTCAGCAAGTCCTAAGTTGACACATTTTTTGAGCTCTAATGCACACAAAGGACCAGTTTTTATTCAATGTAAATCGAAAGCAAAAGGCGAGTCGGGTGCGGGTTTACGTTTCCTTAAATGTGGTTTTCCTTAAATATCAGGATTAAGTAGGCCCAATAGAGTCATTTTTTTTTATGTAACAAAATTGTTTGGGATGCCTAAGATAGTGTAACAAGTTGGATAGTTAATGCATGGCTTATATCGGTAACCCTATTACACACGTTTTCAGTGAGATTTTGAGCCTTTTATACTTTCATATATATTCACTGTTTCGTTTGTTGAGTGTTTACCTACATGTTACATTTTGTTAGAACTTGGACATTTTGATGCATTTTGAGACCATAGGCAGAGATGATACATAGAAATGATAGAGGCATTATGATTTAACCCATTTGTTAGCCTTTTTTAAGTGTTTTCCTGACCGGAACATTATCCCTTAGTGAACCCAGTTTGAGCCTTATTCCCTTTCATTTTTTTAACCCACATATTACCCCTTAGCCTTTTAGCTTTTTATTTTTAAACTCGTGTTATTAATCCGGTCTGAGTTAGTGTCTGTGTTTGTGTTATTAATTATTTGTGAGTGTCGGCATTATAGCCTATGTTATCAGCAAAAGTAGCTGAATATATAGTGTGAAAAATGAAAAAAATATATATATATATATATATATATGAAAAAATGAGAAAGAAAAAAATATGTTTACTTATATGAAAAAAAAATAGATGCAAAAGAATAAGTGTGAGAATCAAAGATTCTCAAATGTTTAGTTTTTTGTTTATTTAGTTTATTCCTAGCCTAACGAATCCGGATTATGATCACATTAGCCACTTTATAACCTTTATACATACCCTTAACCTTAGACTTACATTACAACACATTTATAGTCCTTTTGATCTGTGTGTTTGTCTTATGCATTTGGTGGAGATTTGATTGATGTTCAAGCTTATGACATAAATATTTCACTGTTAGGTTTTGAGAGTATAGATTATACACTATTATATCTTTTGCTAGTTACAAATACAAACCGAGTGGAGAGTACCATTGTGAGAGGTATGAGCCATGTATGATTAGATTCTTGAAGGTAGGTGAAACTTGAATATGTATTCCCATGTTTTTCAAAACTTAGTTCCACATTTACTTGTTGAGTCGTATATCTATTGAACGTGTAAATCTTAGGGAATTAACTGTGTATTTGGATTTCGTGGCTTGTATTTGACTCTGCTCGATGTGATCGTTTTTTATTAATGACTTAATTGGATGTGTTGCATAGGGCTTTGCTTAGGGACAAGCAAACTTCAAGTGTGAGGATATTTGATGTGTTGTAAAACACATAGGTTAGTTGATGCATGATTATGTGAATTGTTAAATTAGATTTCATGCACCTAGCCCGGTTTTTATAGTTTCTAAAAATGGAAACTCTAATTGTCAAGAACTTGAATGGCTTACAATTTGGACATGCATGTTGTAGTATGATGATAGTCTTATGCTAATCAGGACATAATAACAAGTTGTAATACAATTTGGACATGCATGTTCATAGCTTACTATAAAAGGAAACTTTAATTTGGATTATGAACTACATGTTGAGTTCTAGGCATATGGTATGTGATGTGATGATCTAGGACATGTTAGATTCGTCTTTTTAAACATGTTAGTAATGATAGTTTCCAGAAAACGTGAATCTTGCTCATACCTGCTAAATATTGAAACTTACTAAATATGGAAACTTACTAAATGTGGTAATTGTGCTACCATACTAGAACAATAAGGAATTGTTGTTAAGTGTTACCTGCATGATTTTATGTGTGTAATATGATAGTATTTTGCTAATCAAACACTAATTCATACATTGAATCACCAACGGGTCGTCGGGTCAAACTTGGTCAAACATGAGTCAAACTTGTTAACTCTTTTCAAAACACATAAACAATGGAATTGTTTGGATGCAAAGGGTCTTACGAACCAACACAAACACACACTCATAAAATTATGTAATATAGGTAGCCGTTAGCGGGTCGCATGTTTTTCACTTGTCATTCTAGCACGTACTCTGAGTTGAGTTTCACGGCCCCTCTCTTTTACTTACATCCTTTTTGAGGGAGAAAGCATGCACACAAACACAATTTGGATTTTGTATTAATGTTATATCACTTGCGTACTATAAGGCAAACATACCATGAAAGTCCTTACAACTCAAACCGTTAGTATTGGAACATAGCGAGGTAATCTTGAGTAGTACTACTGGGTTTTGACAAGCCCCACCCGCGTTAGTCGCGCTAACTCGACTAGAGGTCGAACTGGTGTAATATTGACCTAAACACATAGCCATTTTTTTGGTAGACATGGCGGAAGTCAAACAAACCAAACAGTCAGCTTTGGTTGCGAAACACTTATAGTAGCATGCACATAGACTAGCTATCTATTGATATACTTTGTTTACATTATCTAGCGAACATTAAACATTTATTTATTTGCAAACTTGTGAACTCACCAACCATTTTGTTGACGCTTTAAGCATGTCTTTCTCAGGTCAATAATATACACATCAGGAATAGGATGCATCGAACTTTGCATGGCTTTCATTAAACACGTTTTTCTTACTTTAACTACTTTGGTTTTGGGCGCCTTGTTTTGCGCATTTGGTCATGGTTGAACTTGGTTTTTATTTTACGCTTTCGCATTACTTTCAAACTTAACGGTATTGTCTCGTGACTTTGAGCAACACTTGTATTTTCAACTCATATAGTGGTCGTTCAACATAACTAATGACAATGATCCTGGTTTGTCACGCACCTCGCGGTATAACTCCGCGGGTGGATTTTGAGGGTGTGACAGATTGGTATCAGAGCCAGGTTGTAGCGAACTAGGTTTGCATTAGTAGTAGACTTAGACTATAACCACACTCATTGCATTAGTTACACAACACTACACTCATACATAACACTTACACATTGCATTACAGGAATGTCGACATCACCTACATCCCCGGCTAACCAGGAACCCATTGTTCCTACCGTATCATCACCTTAGCCTAAGAAGCGCCGACTTAACCCCGTTGATAACACCATAGTTTATGGCGAGCCTTTCACCGTTCGTACCAGGGATAGCCTTTCACCGTTGATAACACCATAATATGATCATTGATCAAGAGTTGGATTCGTCAGGAACAAGTCCCACCCCCACCTACTGTTGACATTACCTCTACCTCGCAGACTCTACCACCCTTACAGTATCCCTTAGAGCAGGCCTTTGTTGCCTTCGTGGCAAAGATGGACCGAGAGATCGGAAACATGCGTGATGCAGCTGGAGAGATTACGTGATTGCTTCAGAAAGGGAACGAAGCCGATCGTAAGCTAAAGAAGCTGACTGTGAGTTTAGGCGAGACTGATGTTGTGCACGACAATTTGGTTGCGGCATTCAAGGACTTGGAAAACCGCGTGATTGGACAAGAGTTTAATCTTGCAACAGCTCAGACGAGGATTGAGGAGTTAGAGGCACAACTTGAGGTTGCCAATGCAGCAGGGAACGAGTAGGAAGGAGAACCTGAGGAGGCACCAGATGAGGATGATAATGAGGGATCTGTTGTTTCTTCAGCAGGCAGTGAGATGTGATGTTCTTTCTTTTCTTTCTAAACCTAGATGGGCAGGGTTGTTCCCATCCAACGGATATTTCTGGATTTAATGTTTTGATTGAAATTACTTTGTAACCCCTTACAATTTATTTGGTCAAGGATTATTATTGAAATATTAGATGTTGCAGCTTTCACCATAATGGACCGTGTGATAAGTACCGCTGCCAGTGGTGTAGTAAAATGGGTCATACGGCCAAAGACTATAGAAGTGAGCTCCAAGCTAAACAGACACCACCTAATGAAGCACCCAAAGGTTGTTTTGAGTGCGGGAAAGAAGGGCATTTCAAGAGGAACTACCCACAGTTGAAAAATAATGGAAATGGCAACGGTAATGGTAACTGTAATAACAACAAACAGGGCAACAACAGTAACAACAATGGGAATGGTGCGAAGGGTCGAGCCTTCGTGATTGGTTCAGGAGAGGCAAGGAATGATCATAATGTGGTTACCGGTAAGTTTCCTCTAAATGATTTTTTTCCTTCTGTTCTTTTCGATACTGGTGCTGATAGGAGCTTCATATCTAAAAGCTTTAGTAAACAGTTAGAAACAACCCCAACCCTATTAGAACCCATGTACACCATAGAGATAGCGGATGGTAAGATAATCGAGGCAACTCACGTCCTCAAGGGATGTAAGCTAATAAGATGTATCATGATCTGAAAGTTCTGTATTGGTGGCCGAACATGAAAGCTGATATAGCCACCTACGTGAGCAAGTGCCTGACTTGTTCCAAAGTCCAAGTTGAATATCAAAAGCCGTTTGGTTTGTTCCAGCAACCAAAAATCCCGATGTGGAAATGGGAGCATTACCAAATTACCCCGAACCCCTAGCGGATGCGACACCATCTGGGTGATCGTAGATCGCTTAACCAAATCCGCTCATTTTCTAGCAATCAAAGAGACTAACAGATTGGAGAAGTTGACTCGCATCTATCTGAAGGAAGTAGTCTCTTGGTACGGAGTGCCAATCTCTATCATTTCTGATCGAGAATCTCGATTCACCTCAAATTTCTGGAAATCATTACAAAAATCTCTGGGCACGCGCCTAGATATGAGCACAGCGTACCATACCCAAACCGATGGCCATAGTGAGCATACTATTCAAACCCTGGAAGACATGTTACGTGCTTACGTAATTGATTTCGGTAGCAGTTGGGAGACTCATCTGCCTTTAGTAGAGTTCTCCTACAATAACAGCTATCATACTAGCAGTAAGGCAGCACCGTTCGAGGCACTGTACGGACGGAAATGCCGATCACATCTCTGTTGGGCTGAAATGGGAGATAGCCAAATTATAGGTCCTGAACTTTTGCACGAGACTACAGAGAAAATCGTGCAAATCCGAAATCATATGGCGGCAGCCCGTGACCATCAAAAGAGTTATGTCAATAAGCGTCAGAAACCATTTGAATTTCAAGTGGGCGATATAGTTTTATTAAAAGTTTCACCTTGGAAAGGTGTAATCCGTTTTAAGAAACGGGGCAAGTTAAACCCACGTTACGTTGGGCTGTTCGAGATAATGAAGAGAATTGGTCCAGTAGCGTATCAACTGGATCTACCTGAGGAACTTAACGGAGTATACAATGTTTTTCTTGTCTCGAATTTAAAGAAATGCCTATCAGATGAAACACTCGTGGTTCCACTTGAAGAGTTAGAAATCGATGAACAGTTACGCTTCATTGAAGAACCGGATAGAGAAGTTAAGACGCTTAAACATAGTAAAATCCTTATTGTCAGAGTTTGCTGGAACTTGAAGCGTGGACCGTAGTTCACATGGGAGGAGCGCAAGGATCAAATGATGCGCAAGTATCCCCAACTTTTCAAAAAGTAAACGGAAAACACAAGAGGTCATAGTTAAATTTCGGGGCAAAATTTCTTTCAACAAGGGAATGATGTGACAACCCAAAATTTTTGCTTCAGACAATTACCGACTTTACTTAAATTTTCGGGATGAAAATTCTTTCAACAAGGGGATGATGTGACACCCGGTATTTTTAGGTTAACACCATTAACACAAACTTCGTTATCTAAGTCATTCATTCATGCATTACACTTGATTAGGGTTAATTAAGTGTGTCGGTTACTACACAAACACTCACGCAACGGTAATTCAGAGAATTACCGAGTCACACAAGTCTGTCCCCGAACGTTGGTGATTAATCAAAATAATATTTCAAACTATTATTAAATTATATTTAATATAATTTATGTGAAATTACGTGTTATGTGATTTTATGCTTAATTCGTGAACTTTCGTGAAACCGTGTACGTTTACGCGTAACATTGTGATTTTAAATGCATTAGTAATTTTTATAAAAATAATTAGTAGGAATTATTTTAATTAGTTGGATTTAATTAAATTAATTATTAATCCTTTTAAATTAACCCATGAGCCACCTAAACTTGTTTTAATCCATTTTGGGCCCATGGAGTGGAGTACTTCAGAAATTTATCAAACCCTAAACACCATTTGCACCCTTGTGGCCGAAACCCCCGCCCCCTTGTGCTCTCTTGAAATCGTCGACCTCCCCATCACCTCAAACCATTCTCAAATCAATTTCCAAAATACAATTGTTGGTGTTTTTTATCAATCCAAGTACCAATCGTCTCCATTAACGCAACAAGTAAGGTTTTCATCCGTGTTTATTCACTATTTTTTATTTTCTAGTTTATGTAAAACCCTAGCTTCATCCAAACAATGATTCTTTTCATTAAAGATACAAACTTTAACATTAATTGTGTGTTACGTGATATCTGCTTAGATTTGATGTTATTTGTAAAACCCTAGATGCATGAAAACCGAGGGTTACTATTATTAGAAACTTCATTGATTTTCTAGGTTGCATGTTAGACATGATGGGTATGATATGATGATGTTTATATGTTAGTTGATGCACGCTTATGTGAATTGTTAAATTAGATTTCATGTACCTAGCCCGGTTTCTTAGGGTTTCTAAAAATGGAAACTTTAATTGTCAAGAACTTGAATGGCTTACAATTTGGACATGCATGTTGTAGTATGATGTTAGTCTTATGCTAGTTATGACATAATAACATGTTGTAATATGTTAGAAGTTAGAAATCACGCATGGTGTTCATAGCTTACTATAAAAGGAAACTTTAATTTGGATTATTAACTACATGTTGAGTTCTAGGCATATGGTATGTGACGTGATGATCTAGGACATGTTAGATTGGTCCTATGAACATGTTAGTAATGATAGTTTCCAGAAAACGTGAATCTTGCTCATGCCTGTTAAATATGGAAACTTACTAAATGTGGTAATTGTGCTACCATACTAGAACAATAAGGAATTGTTGTTAAGTGTTACCTGCATGATCTTATGTGTGTAATATGATAGTATTTTGCTAATCAAACACTAATTCATACATTGAGTCACCAACGGGTCCATGGGTCAAAATTGGTCAAACATGAGTCAAACTTGTTAACTCTTTTCAAAACACATAAACAATGGAATTGTTTGGATGCAAAGGGTCTTACGAACCAACACAAACACACACTCATAAACTTATGTAATATAGGTAGCCGTTAGCGGGTCGCATGTTTTTCACTTGTCATTCTAGCACGTACTCTGAGTTGAGTTTCACGGCCCCTTTCTTTTACTTACATCCTTTTTGAGGGAAAAAGCATGCACACAAACACAATTTGGATTTTGTATTAATGTTATATCACTTGCGTACTATAAGGCAAACATACCATGAAAGTCCTTACAACTCAAACCGTTAGTATTGGAACATAGCGAGGTAATCTTGAGTAGTACTACTGGGTTTTGACAAGCCCCACCCGCGTTAGTCGCGCTAACTCGACTAGATGTCGAACTGGTGTAATATTGACCTAAACACATAGCCATTTTTTTGGTAGACATGGCGGAAGGCAAACAAACCAAACAGTCAGCTTTGGTTGCGAAACACTTATAGTAGCATGCACATAGACTAGCTATCTATTGATATACTTTGTTTACATTATCTAGCGAACATTAAACATTTATTTATTTGCAAACTTGTGAACTCACCAACCATTTTGTTGACGCTTTAAGCATGTCTTTCTCAGGTCGCTAAGGTACCCATCTGGAATAGGATGCATCGAAATTTGCATGGCTTTCATTAAACACATTTTTTTACTTTAACTACTTTGGTTTTGGGTGCCTTGTTTTGCGCATTTGGTCATGCTTGAACTTGGTTTTTATTTTACGCTTCCGCATTACTTTCAAACTTAACGGTATTGTCTCGTGACTATGAGCTACACTGGTATTTTCAACGCATATAGTGGTCGTTCAACGTAACTAATGACAATGATCCTGGTTTGTCACGATCCTCGCGGTATAACCCCGTAAGTGGATTTTGAGGGTGTGACAGAAACCGAGACCGATTTTGCTATAATATTAAGACCGAAGACCTGCATGCTTGTATTAACGTCGGTCCGGACTAGGGTTATTTAGGGTCGGTCTCTCGGTTACAAATAGGTATACTCGACTTTTGCTCACCTCGAATAATGGTGGGGTTGGAAACTTCCATAGTCATTTGTTACTAACGAGACACCTAATCAGTAAGGTCGTGGTTTCACACTCCGCCACGTTACTGCCACATCAGCGCAGAGGCAATCACTGCTCATAATCAATAAGGTGCGTAGTGGTTTTACGTCCCGTATTTATTTTTTATTAATTAACTAAAATTTTAATTTTAATAAATAAAAAACTAAATTATAAAATAAAAAAATACATTCTTAAATAAGTAAAGGTAGAATTACATATATCCCCCTATTTTCAACCCTAATTACATATATACCTAACCCAAAACTTAAATTACATATGTCCCCCTCTTATATAAAACTAATCTTTTAACCTTACATGAAATACGACTATTCTTATTTCATCGATCCTAACACTAACCTTCTAATTCCCGCTTTCTATCGATTCCAACATCCAGCATCGCTTCCGACTGATTCTATCATCCAGTTGGGTATATATGTAATTTATGACGGGGATATACGTAAATAAAATTTTGAGCTGGGTATATATGTAATTAATTAAGTTTTTAGAGGGATATATATGTAATTGCCCCATAAATAAAAAATTACTCCTCATTAAAAAAGCACTTACGTGACGAAAAATAGTTTTTTTTAAACAACTCCCTTTTCGTTAAAATTTATACCTGGATGTTCAGAAAAATAAAATAAACAAGCCCGTGTATTTCGTTTTTTTAATAATTACCGAGCATGAGTTATTTGAGAAAACCCAAATTAAATCTTAAACTAAATATTTAAATAAATAAAAAAGAAAATGGAATAATGAGGTGGAAGGATTTGATTGGATAGATGAATTGTGGTGGAAGCCCTTTGCACCGTGCAGTGGCGGACCCAGAAATTTTTTTCGTGGGGTCGGAGATATTTTGGTGTCGATTGTCAATAATTAAATATTAATTTTGTTCGGGCCGAGTCGGGTCAGGTCACACAACAAAACGAAAAAAACAAATAAAATTATAAATGAACAATAATAATACGATTACCCACGATTCCAACTTCACTTTCAGTTTTCAATTGCTTTTAAATTAGGATCTGTTCAGTCGCTTGGTTGCCTCTGTCGACCCTCACGGGGAAATCTTGTCAAATCAATCCCGCTATTTTTTTCAATAGTTAATTAGTTTTAAAAATTTTAAAAGTGTATTGGGTTTATTTATGGGTTTATCTGTTATTTGGGGCTATTTTGTTTAAAAGTTATTCGGTTAAACTGTTAAAAGTTCGGTTTAAAAGATTTATAAGATGTAATGGGTTATGGGTCAATTGTTATAGGGTTAAATGTTTCGTTTAATTGATTTTTATTTATAAAATCTATAATCCTAAAAAATATTTCTTGAGGTTCGGTGTCAATTTTATGGGGGTCGGTGTTAAAATTCCATGGGGGTCGCTCGGAAATATACCATATATATAACAAACAAACAAAAAATTCATGGGTGCGAATGCCCCAACCCCCCCCCCCCCCCTCATGACCCTTTCACCCATAGGGGGCGGTGTTCACCGACGTGAAAATGGTGAAGTAGATCACGCCCGCACATTAACGCCACCACTACAAATGGTCTAACTAGTCAAGAGGCGAAAAGGATGACAACCATGGCATCAAGATTTGAGTTGAGTCAGTGGGTTTTCTCAGTTGTGGACTTGTGAGTTTCCTTCTTAGATGGGGGTTCGATCCGGATTGGTGAGTTAGTTGGACCTGATTTAGATAGTATATATCTCTTAAAAGAATTCTAATGTCTGCTTTTCAATAAAAAAAATAAAAAAATCATGGCATAAGTTACATTCACCAACCAAATTGGTGGTAACTTTCTTGAGTTGGGAACCGATCATTCCCTAGGAGTATAGCTTGAATCATTAATGTTAGATGCTGACGGACTTGTGTGCATAGTCTAAGAAGATAAATTGTGTTCGTGCACGTTATTTGTATAGCTTTGATTTGAATTACATCTATATGCTACGTATATATCATAACAAATACTTAAACTAATGAGAGAGAGAGAGAGTTGTTATTTATAAAACAAAAACACTTTTTGATTGTTTAAGTACGGTGTCATTAACCAATATGATTATTTTACAACAATACTTAAAATAAAGAGACATAATTTGATTATGAAAATCCAATCATGATTCAACTATGCAAGACTTTTCGACTAAGGTGTTAGGTAGATGATGTTCATATATGAGGCATTTATTCTAAGACTGTTCCTTTTATACATGCAACATACATACATATGTATACATATAAGATGATTCTATACAAAACACTAAATATTGTGAGAGCACGCAGAACAAAATTAATCCTTTATTTTTTAATCATTAAACTTTTTAAAATATAAAAAAATGATATAAATGCAATACATATTCGTCTCTCATCAGTGGCGTACCTAGCATATGCTATGTGGGTCGGCTGACCCCGATAGAATTTTTTTTGTGTTTGTTGTATATGCGACATAATCTCGACCGACCCCAATGAAATTTTGATACCGACCCCCATAAAATTTTGACCGACCGCCCAAACGAATTATTTTTTAACACTGACCCCAAGAAAATTTAATTTTTAAACCGACCCTCATTTAAACTAATAACTTAATTGAACATTTGGAATAAACGGGACTAAAAACTTAGTCATTTAAACAATTAAACTCACATTTAATTAACTCATTACCCATTTAACCAATTAAACTCATGTTTAGTTAACCAACTACCCATTTAAAATTTTAAAAGATTTAACCTGATAAAAAAGTAGTGGCAATCCTGATCCATCAACGTCTCGACATTTCATATTCACACTTCACACGATCTAAAGAACGACAATTTGCTAATTGCCTCATCACGATTTCAGGCCTTTTCGCTAATCACGAATTTCGGTTCTATACCTACAAGTCGATTCATTATTCACAGTCTTGCTCCTACAAGTCTATACCTACAAGTCGATTCTATACATGACCCGACCCGGTTTGAACCGTCCTGAAAAAATTAATATTTAACGATGGACAACCGACCGCTAAAATTTCCGACCCCTATGGAAAAAATTTCTAGGTCCGTCACTGTCTCTCATTAAATTCAAACAAACAATATAAACAAAATTCATTTATGTATATAACCCACGCATGTGTAATTCATGTTTAGGTTATGTTACCTACACATAATCTATACATGTGTAGGTAAACGTTTATAAATATAAAGACATATAAAAAAATTAGTTTAATAGTTTTTATATACATAGACATACATATTTGTATGTAAGAATTAAAATATTTAAAAAATATAAACCATGAATCAAAAAGTTAAATGATTTTGGTTTGTTATTTTTTGTTTCGCAATAATTTAGTGTTATGTAATAAACATATCTCTATGTTACTTAAGATGTTGATATACTAATCTAGCATGGATCATCATCAAAACAAGTTATCTTAATTTATAATAAAGTACTATTAAGATTTATGATAAAATTATATTTGTGAAGATATATAATCATTTACATGTGTAATTATAATTGCTTAACCTAAACAAATATCTAATAATTGAAGTTCAATGGCTTGGCAATATCGAGTTAGGAAAACCCCAGAATGTTCTGTTATGTTTCTGTCCATAGAAGATATGGCGGTTTCATAAGAAATGTCTCGCCTCAAATATCAACAACGTGTTTTAGACGCATTAGATGTGGATGAGAGGAGAAGTCTAAAAGTTTCATATTCAAGTTGTAGAAACGTACTAGCAATATATTTGACTAAATTTTGAAAATCATTTTTCACATAAACAACACTTAATTAAGACATATATTTAAGGGATCATAATAAGCATACATAATTTGATAAGTTGATAACATAAACATATCATTTTCAATATAACTTTTAGTTAAAAGTTTGATTAACTTCTCATGAAATATTAATAAAATACTTCACTTTGTCCGGACAAGATTAAGACTAATAATTAAGTAGAAAGTTAATATATTATAAATGTTTGTCACAGTGTACTTTACTACATGATTAGTTAAAGGGATATGAGTTTAATACATTATTTAAACTTTATACACCATATTAATTGACATATGGACCCCACTATATGAGAGAGGGAGAGAGAGACGTGCAAGAAAATCTAGGGAGGAGATATTAACTAAAGTTATTGACTCTGTCTTTTTCTTATGTGTCTTCCTATAATGTATTTTCAAATATTATTTTATTTCTCTGTATTCTCTCAACTTATTATTTTTATTATGTTATTCTAAAAATATAAATCAAAAAATTGCCTAATGTTCATTCTCCCGTAATATGTAACTTCTCATTGATTCGGCTTTTAAGCATGTGAATCTGTATTTATCGTTTATATCCTTTTAAATTTGTAACATAAGCTCATCAAATAGATTTATGTTGAATAATACTTCAATTTCTTCAACCTAGTATTTAAAATTTTTAAAACTAAAGCTTCTTTTCATAAGCTGAAACCTAACCGAACCCATGATAAATACAGAGACAAAATCAAAACAAATATAGACACCTAAGTTGAAGCGCGAAACTAAATCAAAAAACATAAATATAGTTTTTATTACTGAAGACATGTATAACCCAAATAGCTAAAAGGCTCCCGCATCCGACCCGAACCCACAAGGGTCACTGTCACAGCGGTTATGACATGTGGCGGATGGACATATCCTCAAAAGGGTATTCACCAATAAAAAGAAAAGGGTAGAAAAGTGTGACATATTGACTCCTGAAAGGGAGCTCAGGCCAACAGAATAAAGTATAAATAGAGAAGAAGGTTGAACAGGTTTTTTTCCTAATTCTCTCTCTATCTCTCGCACTTTTTACTCTTAATTACCGGAACTTACTCTCACGCCGGAGAGTTATTACAAGGAGTATCTCCTCCATGTGATGCCCTAACGACATATTATCTTAATTATTTAAGTTTATTAATAAATTTGATTGTTTATTTTCTTATTTAAAATTTATTTATTTTTAAATTATTATTTGTTTTTATTAATGACAATGATTAAGGAATTTTGAAGGAGATGTGGAGCGGTCGTCGATATATTTAAATTTGTTTGTTTTAAATTATTATTTAGTGACAATTATTATGTAAATAATAATATAACAAATAATATTTTAATAAAACAAATAATAATATTTATTTAGCACGATTTTTTATTAATGACGACGATGCTCCGAATTGAGGAATTTAAATTATTATTTGTTTTATTTATATTTACAGAAAGGCTTTCCAGGACGAATACAATGAGGTGTTTTCATCCTTAGAGTGGTCGGGGCCTAGTTTTGCGTCACGAAAATACTGGTTTATTATGCCAGAGACGGGGTTTTTGATTGCGAACAAGTTTAGCGTAATTTTTCATTCATATCTAAAGAATGTAATAACAGTTCGACATTGTTTCCGCTTTGGAGAGGCCCTGGCCAGTTCTTAGATAAAAAGATAATCACAATTGCACTGGTGAATACAAATTGTTATGTAATGGTAGAAATGCAAGGAGAGTTTCCGATGGGTTTCACACACAACTTATGGATACTAAGGAGTGAAAGAGACGCAGCTGAGTGAGAAAACATATTTAAATCACGTCAAAAGCTTTATAAAGATTGAGTAGCAAAACCTGCTAAATATGTAGTTATAAATTAATTTTTTATTTATTAATAAATTTGATTGTTTATTTTCTTATTTAAAATTTATTTATTTTTTTATTTGTTAGTGAAATTTTTATTGTTGTTATTAATTTTCTTTTAAGATTTACATACAAATTATTTTTAAAAAAATAGTTAACTTAAATTAAAAAAAAGAATAATAGTAAACTTAAATTTAAAAAATATATATATTAAGTTTATATACAAAATTTAGAGTAAAATTAAAATCAAAGAAACCAAATAATAATAGGTAAATTTTAGAGTAAAAAAAATAAAAATTTGTTAAATTAAAAAAAAGATTAATTTGACTTATTTAAGAGTAAAAACAAAAAAAGTCACTCAAATGATGTAAATTTATTAATTCCATAGTGTATCAATTTGGTGAAAGTATTTAAATAGTAACACTCGCATCAATCATTTAAAGCATTGGGTTGATTGACTACAACTTTTATTCTTGTCAAGTAAGGGTTATTTTAAGCAACCGATAATCAATCAAATGGTCAAATCAAATATAGTCTTTATGAGCATAGTAGTATTTGAAAAGACTCAAGAATCCGTAGTCAACATAATAAAGTTTATGTTATTGATACCTTCCATTTACTTTGCTGAAAATTGTTTTTATGCAATATTCAGACTTAAATTTCATTTGGACGTGATTGCTTATCACATTGTTAGCCCTAAAAGTACTATTATATACTTGTTAGTGTACAAAACTGTCAAAATCATTATAATCAATCAAACTGTAGTAAATGTAGATTTGGCGGGGTTGAATAGCATATTTTTGAGCGGTCCATTTGCAAGAATGTAAACCTTGAAACCCGATTAGATTGGTTGTTTGAGTTTGTTGACAAATCATATGTAGGCCGGTGTACTGAAAACTTTTTCTAGAAACTCTTCCAAGTGAGTCATAAGCTCTTTCATTTTTTATGGAGTTAATCGGTAGGGTGCTTTTGAAACTCTGTCTCCCGATCAGGTGGCATCCCAGGCAAGTCCTCAGGGAACACCTCCGGATTGCATACCACGGGTACATCTTTCAACATTGTCGCTTTCTTTCTATCATCAATGACGTATGCCAAATAAGCCGCGCAACCGCGTCTCATAAAACTTTCAGCCTTAATCATAGAAATGACGTTATGCACTATACAATCTCTGTCCCCATAAACCGTAATTAGGCTACCATCAGGAGCTCTGAGATTAATCATCTTCTGTTTACATATTATATGTGCTTCATTGGAAGCTAACCAATTTATTCCCAATACTATGCAGAATCCTTCCAAGGCTAATAGAAATAACCTAGCAGGAAATCTATGACCCTCAATTCCTATCAAACAATCATCTGTAGCTTCCGCTACTCTAGTGATCTTACCAATAGCAGTTTCTATGTTAAACGCCCTTTTTCTATAGTTTTAACTTTACTTTTCATTAGGGAACAAAATGTGGGGGATATAAAGCTCCTACTTTGCACCCGAATTGAAATGAACAGATGCATAAGTATGATTGGCTAGGAACGTACCTGACTCGACGTTAGGGATCCCCCTTGCTTCCTCTTGGGTCAGGGCGTAGGCTCTAGCTCTTGTTCGTGGTCTTTCCTATTTTTTTCCAGTGTCTCTCTCCTTCCCAGATCCACCAACCCTTGGGTTCCTGCAATCCTTTCTCATATGTCCGGTCTCACCACAGTTATAGCACAGGCATCTGCTCGGGCAATCCCGAGAGTAGTGTTCGGCCTTTCCACACTTGTAGCACCCCTCTGTCCCCATTATACATTCGCCCATGTGCCTCCTTCCACACTTGCCACACACCTCATCAGTCCCTACCCTAGCCTTCTTGTCTTTGAAACCGTGAGAACTTCCCCCGGTTCATTTACCATGCAAGGTCAGCTTCTTCTTGGGTTCTTCGGGCATAGAGTCATCCAAAGACAGGTCATCATACACTGCCCCAGTTAACTCGACCACCAATTCAAAGGTCCAAGGGGGTATTTGCCTTCACAAAGGTGCGAACCTTGGAAGGTAACCCCTGGATGTAACACCTGATCCTTCGCTCTTCAGTAGTAACAAGATGGGGTACAAGTCGTGCCATTTCATTGAATTTGGAGGTGTACTACCGGTGTGTCATGACCCCGGCCTTCAGCCCCAAAACTCCTTTTAAACCTTCTCAATCTCATTCTAAGGGCGGAACTTCTTAATCACAAGTTCCATCAAACCATCCCATTTCATTAATTCGATCTCTCAATCACCCTTAGCATGCCTCACTGTTTCCCACCAGTGCAACGCCTCCTCCCTAAACAAGTTTGCAACAAACTTGACCGACTGGTCTGCCCAACACTCGCTGAGGTGAATGGTAGCCTCCATTCGGATTACCCAGTCAAAAGTGGCAATTGCATCCTTCTTCCCATCCAATATTGGCGGGTCACAGCCCCGAAAGGACTTGTAGTCGCAGTCGCGGGCAGGCGATGCATCATTCACCGCATTACCCAGTCCCCAGTACCATGGTTGGTGCCAGTTCCCCCGCCAGCATTCCTTAATGCCTCAGCCAACATTGTCGGCAGAGTAGTCTGCCTTATCTAAGTGAACTCACGGGTAATACCCACTTTCACTTACGGCTCAAAACTAAACTGTTGTTCGACCCTCGGGGTCCTACCCGCCTCATGCTGGGTAACCTCTAGGCCAGTATGAACACTTTTCTCATCGTCTTTCCTTTGGTTGACGAGTGTCCTACCCCGAAGTACCGTACATCCACCTCCGCGCCTACTACATCCTCGTCTAGCCATTCTTTTATGCTGAAAGATATGGAATAAAGGGATTCAACGTCATCATGCTAGTTAACAAGTAGAACACAATAAGTAAGGTAAGCTATTAATATACATTGGCCATCTGCAATTAACCATTATGCTACTTCTTAGTTTCTATTTGATCACCTTTATGATTAACATCAAAAACCTTTGCCCTAATCTAACTTATCTAACGGGGGAAACTTTTCTTACTATACATGTCTGATGCTTTGGCTTCGAGTTACCCATAATAGCATCCGTTACTTGGTCTCATTCTAAGTTTAAGTTCAGACATTGGGAATGTATGAATCTCTCAAACTTTTGCTCTGGTACCAACTTGTAAGGCCCCGAAACCCGGGAAGCCTCAAGCATTGGATTTACTCATTCACACATAGTTCTTAAACTTTAAACTTCATTAATGCAGCGAAAACTTCATTACAAAACATGAACTTGTCCAAACAATTATAACATTGTCTTTACATAGTAAACTTTCAAACATAAAGTAGAGGGATGCCCGATCTTCGACAGCCGGGTACATCTTCACCGCAAGCCAAGCATCCACAAGTCATCTTTCGACCCACACTTAACCTGATGTGCATAATAAAAGTCAGCTAACGTTAAGTGAGTTCTAGCTTTACATAACATACATTTAATAAAAGTAGAAGGATTTACACATACGTACTACAGTACCGGTAAAGGCAAAACTTTCACTGTTCAATGAAGACTCTTCACGCAGACTCATCAAGAAGACTCATATCACAAAGATTCTTATCATGAAGATGCTTATCACGGAGATTTTTTGTCACACCCCAACCGGGCGGCGGAACACGTCGGAGTATGACCCGAATTGTGACCAGATTGCTCGTAGCACTTGGAACTATTAAAATTTCATAATTTTATTCAATAATATTAAAAGTGCCTCAAAGGCTACAAATAGTTCAAATAAACAAGACAAAACATAGTTCCAAACAAGATAAAATCAGATTTCAAATTTCTAAGTCCAAGCCTAAGTGTTGAACATAAATCAAGCGTTGCTTGAACTTGGTGCACCTGAAACATGTTTAAAATAAGAGTTATCAACAAAATGAATTGTTGGTGAGCAATCATGGTAGATATAGATATAGTAGTTTAGATAAAGTACAAATTCCATGCTAAGACAAGTAATACATTATAGTCTTATTGTATATACACACAGTCCAAATTAAACCTTCCTTTTAAGATTTATCCAATTCAGATTGTCCAACATATAGTTAACAGTTTTTCAGTTTCAGAATTCATTACATGCATCCTAGATCAAAGAAATGCATGGGGTAGCTAACCCACATGGTACCACTAATTCCATTCATAGGCTGTCGAAACAGTTAATAATATGAACTAGTGTAATCAACAAATAAGCCACATAATGCAATTAAACAAGTCTAACATAAGGGAATTTGTTTCAAGTTGTGAGATTTGTCAATAGTGTAAGTGTAATTATATAGGAACATGTTTCACCCCAAAAGTGATAAAATGTATAAAGAGGGGCATGAAAACTCACATTGGATTTGTAAGTAGTTTCCAAGCTAAGTTTGATCCAAAGATATAATCCAAAGTAGGTCACAATTAACCTATTATAGTTGTAGTTTAGTCATTTAGTTTAAAGGAAATAAGCTAAGGTTCGTTCGTGTTCTCGAATTTGGGAAAAATTAGGGTTTTGGAAAGTTTAAGGTTTGAAAATGTAATTAGATTATAGTTTAAGGTATGTAATTAAGATGTAAGTATTACTAAATTATTATGTTTAGTAATTTAAATATGTTTTAAGTAATTATTTAATTACTCATTTAAAAATTTAATTAATAAATCCTTTTATTAACTAAATGTATTAATGAAAATAGTGAAAAAAAATAAATATAATTTATATATAAATCATATGAATATTTTCTGTTAAATAGTGAATTTTTATAAAATTCATTTATTTTTAGTTTAATTAAATCAATAAATCTATTGATTTAATTACAAGTTAAATTTGTGAAAATTAGTAAAAATGTCTAAAAGTTCCAGAAACTTAATATTTCGTTAAGAATATATAAATTAAGTTTCTTTAATTTTTGTAGGATTTTTGGAATAAGTTTGCTAATATTAAATAAATAATCCAAGTTTTAAAATTAGACTTTTAAATAAATAATTTTATAAACTCAGAAAGTTTTTCTGTTTTTATTTTATAAAACAGTAGAGAATTTTATTACAAAAATTTGGACTATTTATTTGCAATTTTCTGATAAAGTATGAATTAGTTATGAATGAAATAGGTGTTAAAAAAATGATTTTAAAAAAAATGCAAACCACGGGATCGAACCCGGGTCTGCTCGGAGGTGGAAAAGGCGCGCAACGACTAGACCAAGCAACCCTTAGTGTAATAAGGCCGGTTTAATTGGAAGTTAATCAGGAACTGCGGGAGAACCGGGTTTCAGGGCCCAGACACGCGCAAAAGAAAAAGAACCGGGGTTGTGGGTTCGAACCCGCAACCTCAGCCGTGAGGGTAGAGTGCTCTAACCGCCGGACCTGGGCTCACGCCTTGTTAAGTTCCAGTGCAAAACACTTTTAACCCCCAGCCCCGATGCCTTCGTCTTCCCCAAATCATCCGACCCAACCCTAACCCTCAAATTGATCGCGATTGTGTACCGATTGATAACGAAGTCATAGGGCTTTTGTTCCTTGTACAAAAACGAAACTAAAGGCACAAGCATTACCTGTTTTGGTTACGTGATGGATGAGATCGATTGAAACCGTAAGCCTAGTGTTCTTCGGAGTTTGATCGCGATCCAGAGGTGTTTTGCGTTGGATCTGAGAGCTCAGGAAGTGTAAAAAGGTATGTTGCGAACGTGTAGGACTTGATATAAGGATTCGATTTCAACTCAAACGCATGAATTGATTCTCAATCGTTTGAAACGGTCGCGGCCATTGATTCGAGATAATTGGTCATGATTGGATTAAATTGGTTCATCATTGAGGTTTGAATTCGTTCATATAACGTTCATACATGATCAGAGATCATTGAATGCGTTTAAATCCGCGAATTGAAACTGAAACTTGTTAGGTTTGACTCTATGAAGTCAAACTTGACAAATTAGGTCAATTTGATTCGTTCAAATGCAACTAGATCCTCACGAGCATTCTGTTATGATCATATAACACTTTTGAATGATCAATAGGCAGTAGCATTCTATGTATCGATGATTTGGTAGTCGGGTTGGATCCGGTTGACTTTTCTGAGTCAAAAGGCAGCATGGTTGACTTTTAATGTCAAAATACTAGATAAAGTCCAAAATGGATAGGGGGGTTTAACTAATTTACTTTAAAAATGATAAAAAGACATATTTTTATAAAACTTTATTTTAAAAATATTTATTTAATTGAACTTTATTTATTTGATTTATTTAGGAATAAATCTTATTATTTCTTAAACATTCATAATAATTTTATAGGAATCATTTTAATTTATATAATTTTGTGTTTTAATTGAATCAAACACAATTAAGATTTTCCAAATTAAATAGGTACAATTTTTGTTTACAATTAGATAATTTATGAGATTTAATTTTATATAGTTTAGGGAACTTTATTCAAATACCATGAATATTAGCCTTAATACATAGTTTGAGTATGGTTTTTAGCCACATAGTTTAAGAAATTCATTTAAGAATTTTCACATATTATTAAATATGGATAATTAGGGTTTACAATAAATGCCAAATGGCCGGAAATTGTAAACGGAAAAGTACAGATATTACAGTCTCCCCTACTTTAGGAAATTTCGTCCCGAAATTAAGTAGTGGAGTTTGTGAACAGGTGTGGGTACTTGGCCTTCATTTGATCTTCACGTTCCCAAGTGAACTCGGGTCCTCGTTTAGATTGCCAACGTACTTTCACAATCGGAATTCGGCTTCTTTTAAGTTGTTTGATCTCTCGATCCATGATTTCAATAGGCTTTTCCACGAAGTGCATCGACTCGTCAATGTGAACTTCGTCAAGAGGAACTTGGAGGTTTCCCTCGGCAAGACACTTCTTGAGGTTAGATACATGAAACGTGGGATGTACATTGCTAAGCTTGTCGGGTAATTCCAACTCGTAAGCAACTTTCCCGATACGTTTGATGATTTTGAAAGGTCCAACGTATCGCGGTGAGAATTTCCCTTTCTTCCCAAATCGGACAACGCCTTTCCAAGGTGATACCTTTAAAAGAACCATGTCACCAACTTGGAATTCAAGAGGTCTTCTACGAATATCAGCATTCTTCTTTTGTCTCTCCCGAGCCAAACGAAGATTGTCGCGAACTTGGATGATTCGATCAGTGGTGTCTTGGACTAGAACGGGACCAGTGATTTGTGCTTCACCGACCTCATCCCAGCCAAGAGGAGAACGACAATGGCGACCATATAAAGCTTTGAAAGGTGCCATCTCGATACTAGCATGGTAGCTGTTGTTATACGAAAACTCAGCTAGTGGAAGATATTTGTCCCAATTGCCTCCAAAGTCAAGGACGCAAGCACGTAACATATCTTCAAGAGTTTGAATCGTTCTTTCCGTTTGACCATCAGTTTGGGGATGGTAAGCTGTACTCAAATTCAATTGAGTACCCATGAACGATTGTAGAGATCCCCAAAAACGGGAAGTGAAACGACTATCACGATCAGATATGATATTAAGAGGAACGCCATGTAGACGAACGATCTCATCCAAATAAACTTGAGCCAACTTCTCAGCTCCCCAATCATCTCGAATTGCGAGAAAATGAGCTGATTTCGTGAGTCGGTCCACGATTACCCAAATGCTATCAAATCCTCGAGGTGTTCTTGGAAGTTTGGTGATAAAATCCATGGAAATACACTCCCATTTCCACATTGGAATCTCGGGTTGTTCAAGCAAACCCGAAGGTCGTTGATGTTCAATCTTGACCTTAGAACAAGTAAGACATTTTGAAATGTACACGGCAACATCTTTCTTCATGCCGGGCCACCAATAGTGTTGGCGAAGGCCTTTGTACATTTTATCGGCTCCTGGGTGTATAGAATAACGAGTTTTGTGAGACTCGTCAAAAATTAAAGTACGAAGATCATCCCGATCAGGAACCCATAAGCGGTTTAAGAAGTGTAGTAACCCATTGGGTCGAGTCTCCAATTGTTTTTCAACTCCACAACCCAATTCTTTTTGCATGTTGTCCTCGGAAAGAACCTTTTGTTGAGCTTTAAGAATTTTGGTCTCGATATCCGATTGAATAAGAGCACAACATATGTTAGGATATTCTTTCCGACTTAACGCATCAGCCACCACGTTAGCTTTCCCTGGATGATATTTGATTTCGCAATCATAATCATTTAACAGTTCCATCCAACGACGTTGTCTCATGTTTAAGTCTTTTTGGTTGAATATATGTTGCAAACTCTTGTGATCGGTAAAGATTTCACATTTGGTTCCATAGAGATAATGTCTCCAAATTTTGAGAGCAAACACGACCGCACCAAGTTCGAGGTCGTGAGTGGTGTAGTTATCTTCATGAACCTTAAGTTGTCTTGAGGCATAAGCAATCACCTTACCCCTTTGCATGAGAACGCATCCAAGTCCTTGCTTTGAAGCATCACAGAAAACAACGAAGTCGTCGCTGCCATCGGGAAGAGATAGGACTGGAGCATGGCACAGTTTTTCTTTAAGAGTTTGGAACGCTTCTTCTTGCTCTTGTCCCCATTCAAAGATCCTACCCTTATGAGTTAGGGCAGTGAGAGGAACAGCAATCTTGGAAAAGTTAGAAATAAAGCGTCGATAATATCCTGCTAGTCCAAGAAAAGAACGGATTTCTGTTGGTGTTTTAGGAGCAATCCAATTCTTTACAGCTTCAATTTTAGCAGGATCAACATGAATCCCAGCCTCGTTAATAACGTGACCTAGGAATTGGACTTCCTTTAGCCAGAATTCACATTTGGAGAATTTAGCATAAAGTTGTTCTTGTTTAAGAAGATCAAGTACTAAGCGAAGATGTTCTTCATGTTCTTGCTTAGATTTTGAGTAGATAAGAATATCGTCAATGAAGACAATGACGAATTTATCCAAATAAGGTCGACAAACACGATTCATCAAATCCATGAACACGGCAGGTGCGTTAGTCAAACCGAATGGCATGACAACAAACTCGTAGTGTCCATAGCGAGTTCTAAAAGCTGTTTTGGGAATGTCTTCCTCATTAACACGTAGTTGGTGATAACCCGAACGAAGATCGATCTTTGAGAAAATAGAAGCTCCTTGGAGTTGATCAAATAAATCGTCAATCCTTGGAAGTGGGTATCGATTCTTGACAGTCAATTTGTTGAGTTCCCGATAGTCGATACACATCCTAAAAGATCCATCCTTCTTCTTGACGAATAAGACAGGTGCTCCCCATGGTGAGGAACTAGGACGTATGAATCCTTTATCAGAGAGTTCTTGAAGTTGACTAGCAAGTTCTTGCATTTCAGATGGTGCAAGACGATATGGTGCTCTTGCCACAGGAGTTGCACCAGGCACAAGGTCGATACGAAACTCGACTTGTCGAGTAGGGGCAATTCCCGGTAGGTCTTCCGGAAATACTTCAGCAAAGTCCTTAATCACAGGAATATCAGCCATAAGTTTACCCTTGTCCTTCTCTTTCACAACGTGAGCTAGAAAAGCTGAATAATTCTTGTTGAGGTACTTCTGAGCTTTTGTTATAGTCATCAGTTTTAAGCCTTTGGGTTGTTTCTCTCCATACACGTGTAGTATTTCACCAGACGGCAGAGGAATCTTTATGAATTTGTCGACACAAACGATCTCAGCACGATGTTTGGATAACCAATCCATGCCGACGATCACGTCGAAACTCCCAAGTTGCATAGGAGTTAAGTCAATAGAGAAAGTATGTTCGTTAAGTTGTAGTTGATTGTTTGCAATGATTGAGTCAACTTTAACGGATTTCCCGTTAGCTACTTCTACATTATAAGTTTTGTCTAGTTGGGTTCTAGTCTTAGCAAGCATTGGTTCAAAGTCAAAGGACACGAAACTTTTATCCGCACCAGAATCAAACAAAATAGTAGCATATTGATTATTGATCAGATACGTACCATTGACAACATCGTTGTCGGCTTGAGCTTGACTAGCAGTAATGGTGTAGACTCGGCCTTTGGAAGCAGAGATTGAAGCTTTTATTGCATTGGCCAGTAATGGACACTTATCCTTGAAGTGACTTGGATCTCCACATTGGAAACAAGCCTTAACAGTTAAGGATGGTGTGTTTTGTATCACGTTATGGCCTTGCACTTGAGATTGAGTGTTGCTTGGGGTTCGGCAACGATCTTGAGTATGTCCCAACCTTTTGCACTTTGTGCAAACCCAACACGGTGCATTGGGAAGATGGTGAGACTTACAAATATCACATTGAGGATAACTCCCCGAATAAGCCTTCTTGGTTGGACTGAAGGTAGTAGTAGTAGCAGGTGCTACTTGGCTCACAGGTTGAGCAGGTGTAACAGTCCCATAATTTTGTTTATGATTGGACTTTCTCTTCCTGTTTCTACCAGTAGGTTCAGGTTTAGAAGTCACAGCAGCAACCACAGCAGGTTTCTTCCCTCCTTTGCGGTGAAGGATTCCCGCATCGACATAAGTGTCGGTAAGTGTGGCTGAAAGACGAACAGCTTCTTCGATAGTAGCAGGTCTACTACTAAGAACAGCACTCCTGATTTGAATTGGGAGTCCCTTGCAGAATTTCTCAATCTTCCTAGCCAAGGTGTCGACTAGGTGAGGAACGAGTAGACAAAGCTCATAAAAACGAGTGACATAAGCAGAATTGTCACCACTATCTTGGGAGAGAGTCCAAAATTCCTCCTCGATCTTCATCATTTCGTTTCGAGGACAGAACTCATTGATCATGAGTTCCTTGAATTCAGCCCAAGGAAGAGCCATAGCAACAAGAACGGTGCGAGTAGTTTTCTCGCCGTTCCACCAAGTTAGTGCACGCTTTTGAAAGACGCTTGAGCCATATTGGACTTTGAGTGCCTCGGGAACACCAGCATTAAGGAAGGTGTTCTCAATGCCTTCAAACCATTGGAGTAGTCCAGTGGCTCCTTCATGACCCGAAAACTTTGGTGGTGAACACGAATTAAAGTATTTGAAGTTGCAAGCATTGTTGTTGTTGTTATTAGAAGAGCTTTGATCACGATGTTGAAACAGAGCTGGTAGTATTGCAGCAATCCGATCAACAATTTGTTGTGTGAGTGCCGGATTTGTATCAACGGGATCAGACATTCTATAAGAAAATAAAGTAAAATGCAAGTTTGAGATGAATAATAATATTCAAGAGTTAAGCTTTGAAAGTAAAGATAGGCTTAAGTTTAAACACATAGTTAGTAATTGTGTTGGTTGGGTTTTACCTCACAATTACTTAGGACATATCAAGGTTAATAAGATTTCAACAATATTTGAGAAAGTCATGCTTTAGCCTATAAGTGAACACTCATCCCGAGAATCCCCAGGTAAGCGTAACAGGTCCAGTAATTTGGATTTGTACGAATACGCTTGCCTAGACAGGAAACTCAGAATACAGGCATTCACCCTTCCAGATTGCACGAGTTTCTGAACATTGTCAAAGTCTTAAACCTTAACGAGATTTTGGATAGACTTACAAAGTCTAGGGGGTTTTATAAAATATTTTAAAACATTGAAGAATTTCATATAAAAGAATATTGATGGAAATATAAGGTAAAGTCTTAGAATTTTGAGGATTTGTAAGATTTGTGTTAAAGATTTAGAATTTGACAAATAAACACATAAGTTCCTAATCATGCAAGACTAAAAGAGGGTCCTAAAGTTATAGTCTAGGTTAAAGATTTCTAATAACCTAAATCCCTATAACCAAGGCTCTGATACCAATCTGTCACACCCCAACCGGGCGGCGGAACACGTCGGAGTATGACCCGAATTGTGACCAGATTGCTCGTAGCACTTGGAACTATTAAAATTTCATAATTTTATTCAATAATATTAAAAGTGCCTCAAAGGCTACAAATAGTTCAAATAAACAAGACAAAACATAGTTCCAAACAAGATAAAATCAGATTTCAAATTTCTAAGTCCAAGCCTAAGTGTTGAACATAAATCAAGCGTTGCTTGAACTTGGTGCACCTGAAACATGTTTAAAATAAGAGTTATCAACAAAATGAATTGTTGGTGAGCAATCATGGTAGATATAGATATAGTAGTTTAGATAAAGTACAAATTCCATGCTAAGACAAGTAATACATTATAGTCTTATTGTATATACACACAGTCCAAATTAAACCTTCCTTTTAAGATTTATCCAATTCAGATTGTCCAACATATAGTTAACAGTTTTTCAGTTTCAGAATTCATTACATGCATCCTAGATCAAAGAAATGCATGGGGTAGCTAACCCACATGGTACCACTAATTCCATTCATAGGCTGTCGAAACAGTTAATAATATGAACTAGTGTAATCAACAAATAAGCCACATAATGCAATTAAACAAGTCTAACATAAGGGAATTTGTTTCAAGTTGTGAGATTTGTCAATAGTGTAAGTGTAATTATATAGGAACATGTTTCACCCCAAAAGTGATAAAATGTATAAAGAGGGGCATGAAAACTCACATTGGATTTGTAAGTAGTTTCCAAGCTAAGTTTGATCCAAAGATATAATCCAAAGTAGGTCACAATTAACCTATTATAGTTGTAGTTTAGTCATTTAGTTTAAAGGAAATAAGCTAAGGTTCGTTCGTGTTCTCGAATTTGGGAAAAATTAGGGTTTTGGAAAGTTTAAGGTTTGAAAATGTAATTAGATTATAGTTTAAGGTATGTAATTAAGATGTAAGTATTACTAAATTATTATGTTTAGTAATTTAAATATGTTTTAAGTAATTATTTAATTACTCATTTAAAAATTTAATTAATAAATCCTTTTATTAACTAAATGTATTAATGAAAATAGTGAAAAAAAATAAATATAATTTATATATAAATCATATGAATATTTTCTGTTAAATAGTGAATTTTTATAAAATTCATTTATTTTTAGTTTAATTAAATCAATAAATCTATTGATTTAATTACAAGTTAAATTTGTGAAAATTAGTAAAAATGTCTAAAAGTTCCAGAAACTTAATATTTCGTTAAGAATATATAAATTAAGTTTCTTTAATTTTTGTAGGATTTTTGGAATAAGTTTGCTAATATTAAATAAATAATCCAAGTTTTAAAATTAGACTTTTAAATAAATAATTTTATAAACTCAGAAAGTTTTTCTGTTTTTATTTTATAAAACAGTAGAGAATTTTATTACAAAAATTTGAACTATTTATTTGCAATTTTCTGATAAAGTATGAATTAGTTATGAATGAAATAGGTGTTAAAAAAAATGATTTTAAAAAAAATGCAAACCACGGGATCGAACCCGGGTCTGCTCGGAGGTGGAAAAGGCGCGCAACGACTAGACCAAGCAACCCTTAGTGTAATAAGGCCGGTTTAATTGGAAGTTAATCAGGAACTGCGGGAGAACCGGGTTTCAGGGCCCAGACACGCGCAAAAGAAAAAGAACCGGGGTTGTGGGTTCGAACCCGCAACCTCAGCCGTGAGGGTAGAGTGCTCTAACCGCCGGACCTGGGCTCACGCCTTGTTAAGTTCCAGTGCAAAACACTTTTAACCCCCAGCCCCGATGCCTTCGTCTTCCCCAAATCATCCGACCCAACCCTAACCCTCAAATTGATCGCGATTGTGTACCGATTGATAACGAAGTCATAGGGCTTTTGTTCCTTGTACAAAAACGAAACTAAAGGCACAAGCATTACCTGTTTTGGTTACGTGATGGATGAGATCGATTGAAACCGTAAGCCTAGTGTTCTTCGGAGTTTGATCGCGATCCAGAGGTGTTTTGCGTTGGATCTGAGAGCTCAGGAAGTGTAAAAAGGTATGTTGCGAACGTGTAGGACTTGATATAAGGATTCGATTTCAACTCAAACGCATGAATTGATTCTCAATCGTTTGAAACGGTCGCGGCCATTGATTCGAGATAATTGGTCATGATTGGATTAAATTGGTTCATCATTGAGGTTTGAATTCGTTCATATAACGTTCATACATGATCAGAGATCATTGAATGCGTTTAAATCCGCGAATTGAAACTGAAACTTGTTAGGTTTGACTCTATGAAGTCAAACTTGACAAATTAGGTCAATTTGATTCGTTCAAATGCAACTAGATCCTCACGAGCATTCTGTTATGATCATATAACACTTTCGAATGATCAATAGGCAGTAGCATTCTATGTATCGATGATTTGGTAGTCGGGTTGGATCCGGTTGACTTTTCTGAGTCAAAAGGCAGCATGGTTGACTTTTAATGTCAAAATACTAGATAAAGTCCAAAATGGATAGGGGGGTTTAACTAATTTACTTTAAAAATGATAAAAAGACATATTTTTATAAAACTTTATTTTAAAAATATTTATTTAATTGAACTTTATTTATTTGATTTATTTAGGAATAAATCTTATTATTTCTTAAACATTCATAATAATTTTATAGGAATCATTTTAATTTATATAATTTTGTGTTTTAATTGAATCAAACACAATTAAGATTTTCCAAATTAAATAGGTACAATTTTTGTTTACAATTAGATAATTTATAAGATTTAATTTTATATAGTTTAGGGAACTTTATTCAAATACCATGAATATTAGCCCTAATACATAGTTTGAGTATGGTTTTTAGCCACATAGTTTAAGAAATTCATTTAAGAATTTTCACATATTATTAAATATGGATAATTAGGGTTTACAATAAATGCCAAATGGCCGAAAATTGTAAATGGAAAAGTACAGATATTACATTTTTATCATAACGATGCTTATCACGAAGATGTTTATCACGAAGATTCTTATCACGAAGATTGGGGTTACATTTACCCCATGAGTAACCGTCGTCACTCCTAATCATGAAGAACCAGTTACACAAATGTTGGCTAGCCATAAAGGCCCCTAACAAGGTAATGACATGATATACATACTCACACATGACACACACATAACAACATAGTGACTGTTCTAGTAGGAACCCTTCCCTTCTTCCTTTTCCAGATTTAGACAATCTAATGACTTCTAAAAATGACTTCTAAAACGCTGACCTTCTTTCTTTTATTAAAAACATTCTTTAACTTTCGTTAACTTTTATAAAACATCTTTACCAGCATAAACATTCGTTTGCCTTACTTTAAATTTCTTTAAAACTTACTTCACTTACGTTTACTATCACATTTATAACAAACACTTTAAACAGTATGCACACCACCCCAAAAGTAGGCATAAAAGGGGATCTAGAACTCACCTGGTTGTCGGTAATTAATCTGAACTGGAAGTCTAGGCTAGGTCACGTGCTAAACGATCTGCATGAAAATCAACACGCGAAATCTATCAACTTTGGCTAGTGTTGCCTATAGTGTCGTCTGACACTAGTGTCGTGGACATTGTCGCCACACTTAGTGTCGCCACAACTTTCTTTGTAGACTTAGTGTCGCCCAATCATAGTGTCGCCATCTTCCCCAAGGCCCCAACTAGTGTCGTCTGATGAACTAGTGTCGCCACTTGAATATCAAGAGATCCAACCGCCTTTTTTATAAAAAATTATAACCTTTTACGTCCATATCCTTTATCTAGCTTCCATGAAGCTAGATCTATACTTGTTAGGTCGTTTAACACGTAAAAAACTATCCTTTGAGGATAAAACCCTAGTTTTCCCATGAAACCCATTTCAAACCCAAAATAGTATATATAGGCTCGATTCTTACCTGGAGTTGCTCCGATTCTTCACTATCCAACTTTAGAAATCACTTGGGGATAAGATTCAACAACAATGGAAGCTTCAAAGATGATTTCTTGACTTTCTCTCTCTATATCCTCTCACTTTCTCTCTCTAAGGTGTGAAGATGAAGATGATGAATGAATGAGGGAAAGGATGGCGGCTAGGGTTAAGGCCCTCCCCTCCCTTTTCCGTCTTTCGCGTCTTGCTCCATTTAGTCCCCGGTCTATGCTTTTTCATTTACGAATCCACAATCCAAGTGTCGTTTTCAGGATGCTACATATTAAAACTTCAAAAGTTTAGCCCTTAATTCTTATCATAATTTAATAATCTATAAAACTGATTCATACTTGATAAGAAAAATAATTTATAGAATATATATTGTTATAAGTTTCTCATTTATACATTCAAAATGAACCTAACGCCTATACGGTTTTTATTTATTTTTATTTTTAATATTCAATATTATTGTTATAATTAGATAAGTTTTTTTTACAATAAAAGTCATAAATATAAAAATAGAAGAGTAAACTGTTATTTCCGTTCATATGGATTAGTCACTTTTGTCAGTTTCATCCAAAAAGTTTATTTTTCTCTTGTGTATCATCGTGGTTTACAAAACTTGTCATTTTCATTCAATCAGTTAACTTCATCCATATTTTAACGTCAAATTAGTGGTATTTAGGTCTTTTTATATAATTTTTATCAATATTTTAAATCCTAAGTTATTCCCCCATCCCCTTAAACTGGGAAAACGATCGTAATTCAAGAAGGGGAGCCGGACTTTGGGAAATCGAGAATCATTTACGATCGACTTTGAAGGGTTGTTGATTGGGGCAAATATGATTATAATTCAAGAAGATCGGTCTTAATTCATGAAGATGATAGCCACATGGACGATTGTAATTAAAGAAGATGATGGCCACAAGGACGATCGTAATAGGGTAATTAGGGTTAATACGGTTTAAGGGGATGAGTGGAATAATTAAGAGTTTAAAATATTGATAAAATAAAGAAATATATAAAAGACTTAAATACTCCTCATTTAACTTTAAAATATGGATGGAGTTAGCTGATTGGATGGAAATAGTAAGTTTTGTAAACCACGAAAATACATAAGAGAAAAATAAACTTTTTGGATGAAGCTGGCAAAAGTGACTAAACCACATGCACGAAAATAAACAGCTTACTCAAAATAGAATAAACAATTAAACATTCTTTAAAAATAAATTATTTTTCATAATGAGATATGATAAGTTTAAAAGATTACAACAAATAAAAAAGGTAAAAGTTCTTTTTTTTTTAATATATAATAAAGTTTGGTGTAAACTTTTGTATGCATATTGGTGCCAAGAGAAATTTAATAATCATAAGAGTGTTGGTGTTTCGTGTTTGGCTGTTTGCACCTGTATGAGACCGAAGAGATAAGTGTGTGTGTGTGTGTGTGAGAGAGAGAGAGAGAGAGAGGAGATGTGAACATAGATTTAGGGATATAAATTGGGATGCATTTAAGTTTACCCATTAAGATATTGTTTCATTGGAAGTCAAATAGCACACAGTTTTAGTTTCTCTTACATTATGTCAAGTAATTTGTTCACTTATTACATGCTAATGATATGTCACAAATTTATTTTAGTACTTTAAGCAAATCTATTTCTTTTATATGCTTATGTGATCTTGATCTTGATCTTTTTGTTCATTGTATGTTAAATGTTCACGATGAGGGTCTCTTTTGTTTCTTGTTAGCTGGCTTGATTAGGGCGTTGAATCATATCGCTGACATAAGAAAACTAGCGACACATGAAGATGATGAGGATTGTGAAGGGATCAAATATAAAATCGAAAATTTGAAAAATCATTTGTAATGTGGATAACACAACTTTTACTCTTTTTTTTAACAACACCTAGATTTGATGAAGTTAGACATTAATGATATATGTATCAAGTGATAACATGTGTTCAAGAATATTAATTTATATAAAAGGTATCCTTAAGTCAGATGTAAGTAGCAACCATTCCCTAAGGATGGCACATCTCCTATCTTTTGTTAGTTAGTGGCGAGCACAATACATGCATATCTTTAGGTTAACAAGCCATACATGTGTTGCGTCTTGAATATAACAGTATTGTATGACGCTCTATCTTCAGTCCGAAAAGAGGACTTCATACTACATGATCTTATTAGGCATGGGTACGTTGATCTATTCCTAATACTATTGAATTTGCATAATATGGTTTTATTATGCGGAAGAGAATATTCTGTTATAACATGTCCATGAACCAAGACGACATTAAAAAATCTCTTTTATGCATGTCTTATTAAACATTCATATCTTTAGGTGCATCCATCGTATACGTGATAAGCATATTAAAAATAAAAAATAATTTACATGAATTCATCTTTTGAATAAATGAATCAAATGTTTGAATTATAAGTTGTTCATGCAATTTTGAAGATTTATAACTCACCCATAATTTAAATGGGGATGGGGGATAAGGGATAAAAGTAGGAAGAGTGTCCTTAAAAATAGGAGCAGTTTGACTTACCGACAAGGGGGAAAAGCAAAATAGTAAGGAGGCCCAAATCCCTTAAAAATGGGATCATTGCTCCAACATCTCTAATCTTTTGATATGACCCCTCTATACAGTAAAAGGATAATTCAAATGTTTCTATTTTATTTTGTTTTTAGTTATAGAAATCATTTTTATTTTTCACTTTTAAATGGACCATCAAATGAAAAATCTAACCCAACAAATTAAGAAACTTATGATTTGTTATGGTTTTACCTGTAACTAAGTTTTATGATTCGGTTAGTGTTAAATGCATATATGAAACTGAAATAACCGAACAATCACTAAAATCGTAAAATGAGTTTGAGTTGACTCAGCTAGAGTTAATATGCCGAAACAGCTTCCTCTATAACTCAAACTTGAACCATTTATAACCGGAATCCTTTCACTAATCTAAAAAGTAAAATATCGGTTATAGATTTAATTTTAAATTATAACGAAACGATAAGTCATGCTTATCTTACCGAATTGTTGATTTTCTTGACATTTGGTTAATAATATAATTAATAATATTTAAAAATTAAAATCAACTTTGCTCATATGATGATATTTAACTAGATTATCTTTCATGTTACAGCTACTACTTAATTTATTGGATCCATGTAGAGCTTCCTTTATGTTGATATAATGATATTCAATCCCATAAAATTTAGGTGGCTTTTGGTTTATAAATAAGTTGAAAATATGTATGAAAAATAATAAGAGAACTAGTGTATTATTTAGTACGTTATTTGTTTATTAAGTAGGTATAAAAATCAAAACTGAACTTAAATAAATAATTAATTTAGAATAAAAATAAGAGACGATGAGGAGCAAGAGATGAGGCTCACAATCTGCATTTTGTTTAATTGGGTTGATGATCATTTTTCTCCCACTTTAATTTCATGTTGACAATTTTTTTTCAACATATGTATATCGTGTGTTTGTTTCGATCAAGTTAGTCAGTTTGGATTCTTTGGTTTTAAAATTTTTCCCAACCAAAACCATGTATCCATTTAAAAACAAGATCAAATTGAAATTGGAACCAAACTACACACACACACACATATATATATATATATATATATACATATGGGATGGCTAGAATGAAAACCCATATGAGTTGTGAAAACCCATGAAAACTCTATGTAAAAACTTTATTTTTCTTTTTTTAAAATAGGGTAGTTTTATTACATACATTCGTCACTTTTTATTAAAAAAAATACAAAAGGCGCCGAAGAATTTTTTTTTTTTAAATATGTAACAATTGTAAAAAACTACCATTTCTGTGTTGTTACGTATGTAACACGTGCTGTTACATATAAAAACCCGATTTTTTCTAATTGTTACATTTTTTTTTTAAAAAGTCTTCGACGCTTTTTGTATTTTTTTAATAAAAAGTAACAAAAATATGTAAGAAAACTAACATATTTAAAAAAAAGTTGTTACATAGAGTTTTTATGGGTTTTCACAACTCATATGAGTTTTCACCCTATACTTCCCCTATATATATATTAACACATAAATATATCATTTCTATGTTGAATACCACTAGCATTTTCTATTACATACAATAAATTTTATATAAACAAAATGAGTTGGAATATACGAAATATAGTGACGGATCCATAATTTTTTTACTAATGTCACTTTTTAAAAGTGTTCAATGAATTAATATCCAATTGTCAAATATATAAATAACACAAAAACAACAGTAATAATATTACGCTAACACGTTAAAATTTAAAGGTGTATCATATCATTAATGTTGTGTATATATATCTACTCATACAAACATAACCCATCAAAAGATTAATAGTTATCAGATAACTTTTTTAACAAAAATAACTATTGATAACTTGCTTTTATTTTTTTATTAATACCTATATGTGTGTATTAATTTTTTAAGGCTATGTAGCTTCTTTCACTTCAAAAGATTATAATAATTTTAAATTTAGCTAGCCATTTGAATTTGTTTTTTATTTTATTACATCCAATCATGTGCCACTTTGGTAATTAAAAAACACAAACATCTATAAACTCTTTTGAAGTTATTAACCAAATAGAATAATATTTCACATAATAATTGTTGATCTATAAGATTTATAAATAACATTATAAAATGTAAATACTATTAAAAATTAGTTTATATTCTTTTTTTATGTATTTAAAACACAGGGGGACAAGGTAGAATAGTAGCAGGATTTGAGGAAAATGTGGTCCTTCACATAAATTGTTTAGAAATGGTTTACTGACATTTTACATTACATTTTACACATCTTTTTATGTATTTTTGTACATATTAAATATAATTATTTTAAACAGCAGAAAATATGGGGGTTATAGGTCAAAGGTCAACGATCTTCATTACAATACACTACACACATTCATTCTTTCTCATATCTAATTATCATAATATAATTTTATATTAAAACATTATATTTTATTTAAATTTAATTTGACGCATCAGATGAAAAAAAGCCAAGTGTAGTCGGTAGTAAACAATTATGAATTATATATATGATATTAAAATCATAGGGCAGTGGATAGTAAACTTGATCAATTCAGAGTTTGACACGTACGTGACGTGTTTTGTTCGGGTTTTTTATATTTCTTATTTTCACGATTTACGTTTGATTTAAATATTCCCTTATTAAATGAAGAGAAAGAGAACCTAGGTTTATAACTTGGTTACAAATAAAAAAGAATTAATAGTTTTAAAAATTATCATTAAAAGTATAATTATTGTTCAACTCTATTTTCTTTTAAATTGTATGAAACTCGCGATGGATGCATGATTGTTTACTGATGTCTATTTTTGAACATATTTAATGAATTGATGTCATTTCGACATTGATACGTATATAATAATACAATAAGTGAATATCGAATACTATATGATATGTAGAAAATTAACGAAACAAGTCAAAATGTGTCAATGGGCCGAGACCAGGGGGTGTAAATGAGTCGAGCCAAAGCTTGGTTTGTTTAGATCTTTATTTTTTAAGTTTGAGTTCGGCTTGTGAGCAAGGCCTCAGCTCAGCTCATTTATTATTTATTAGTTATTTAATAGTAAATTTGTCGGAAACAACGTACTATAGTTTGTATAAAGCAAATTTCAATAAAATATATAAAGTATTGGCTCTCTTAATAAATAATAACAATGGAAGTCAAATTTGGCCGTCATATCTACTAACCGGATATTTAAAGTCAATGGGTTAATATAAACACATAACATAATGAAGCAAACAAGTGGAGATAAAAAAGGGGTTATGACACAACCGATAAAGTGGAGAATCAATAAAGAAAATTGGAGGCATGAGTTTAGTATTCAACTATCAATACATTATAGTCTTCTAAATATATTTGATATGGATGAGAATATGGCCTTGAGTAACCGGTACGGTTGATGTTTTACGATCTTAAGATTATGGGTTCAAGCTGTGGAAACAGGCTCCTGCATAAAGTGTAGGGTAAGGCTGCGTACATCGGATCGCAAAGCGAGCAGGCCCCTCTCCGGCATCTGTGTAAATGCGGGAGCCAAGTCAAGCAGCGGGTTCACCCGTAATTATTCTATGAAAGTGTTAGATGTCATTTCTTTTAACAACAATTCTTTACACCTAAATACCACTTAATCTTGTATTTGTAATGATTTAAACTTAAACCATTTTTTTGTGAAGGGTAAGCACCAAACCACTAGATCATTGGTGGTAGATGTCATTTAGAAAAATTACTAAAAAGCTTTCTTAGTACAATAAATTATTCAATAAAAAATAATTTATTAAAAAAAAGCCGTGTAAACTATGACCATGTAAGAACCAGCCAAATTCAGAACATACGATCCGATCGTCGATATAAGATCTACAAAGACTGTGTTTTAGTTTGGTTTAATACATTGGATATGAAAGGAAAAAACTAAAAACCTGAACTGGCCGGTTCTTTTCACATGATATGAATGGTTCAGACCTGAATAGACCGGTTTGATCCATTTAAATTTTTGTTAAGTTTTTCCTTGTGAGAAGTCATGGGATTATCAAGGGAATTAGCCATCTTTTATTTATGATTAACTCAACTTCCTAAGAATGGACTTTTAGGGTCAGGTAGAGATGCACAAATCGGATTTTTTTTAACCGGATCCAGTGGAACCGGTTTCGAATCGGATCCGGTTTTGGGGTATGAGATTTGGAACCTATTGGAACCTTTTATCCGATTTTGTCTGGATTTTTTGTGTCCGATTTTTGTCCGGTTCCAAATTTGTCCGGTTTTTATCCGGTCCCTTGGAAAACCGTAGAACCGGTTCCAGATCCGACGGCTCCAAAAATATCCGATCCAGTTCCAAAAAAGCCGATTTCAAATAATCCATCGGATCGGATCCGGATCCGGTTATAATGCCCACCTCTAGGGTCAGGTAGCCATGAACCCTTGATTAACATGGAAATTGGAATTACATGTGAAATGTATTTTAACTTTGTATTGAACTAACTCACTTACCCTTCAAGCTTCATAGGTATATGGTCATTGGTCTGGTCTTAGTGTTCAACTAAAACCACTCTCGATTTGATCCGGTTTTCAACAGTAACTACTGCTACTTATACTAAGTCGGAACTAAATCACTAGTAGAACACTGAAAAATTTTGGTTATTATTGGATTGAATATTGCCTATAATTTAAAGATTAATTTATTCTATACAATGTAATTTGTATTTTTGTTTATTTGTTAATTATAATTATTAATTAGTATAGATTTAAACATGTAACAAATTAATTTTTTTGTCTCCATAATTTGTTTGAATATATTTAAATGTTAATTCATGTTGATCATCACCAATCATCATATTAACCACCATCTTCCATCATCGTTTGCCACCTCTAAACATTCTAAAACTTATAAAAACATGTATTAAACATACACATGAATCAAACCCTTAATAATGCAAGAATACACACGAAGAACACAAAAGAATTTTCAACCCGGATTCAATCTAAAACGAGTGTTAAATAAAGATTCAAAACATGAAAAACATACCAACACATAAAGATTACACAGAGAGGCACATGAAGAACACACGCGTTGTCACACACATGAAATCCATCCCCATCAACACCTACAAAAAAATGAAAATGAACCCTAAATACATGCACAGTCATACACACATGAAGAACGCATATAAACACATGAACCAAAGCCTAATCTCACATGGAATAGAAGGGAATACGAGAGAATGCCAAAGATTTGCGAGCATTTGGTGTACTCAGACAAAACCCCTGGCATATGTGTGTTGATATTTGTTTGGATTACGTTTTTTTTACTATGATAATAATAAAAAATATTTTAATGTTTAGCACTTTTTATATTAAAAATATTATATATTATATTATCAGAAAAAGATTGTTGATATTGTTAATCAAATAAAAAACCACAATCATCATTTTAACCGGTTCAGCAGGTATAATTACTAAAATTTTCTCGTCATTAAATCTGTTAAGTAATTCAGATAAAATATAACTAACAAAATGGATTAATAACCTTAGATCGATAAAATACAAAAATTTATGTTGCCCTTTGAGTTGATTTGTTATTTATTACAAAAACTTATTACTGTACATTTATTAATTTTATAAAAATATACCATAAAATACAAGCAAAGCATTATTTTGCCCTTCGAGTTAATTTGTTATTTATTAAATTTATTAATTTATTTTTTACGTGCGTTTACTTAACACGCTACTAGAAAAACCACCTTAAGAAACATCGTTGGAAACTATTTTCTACAAATTTGTGGTCAAATTTGTGACACATTTACTACAAAAATAGTTTTTCGAAACTTTACGACTCATTTCCCACAACAATTTTTTTTTATTTGCGACGTATTTTTGACATAATACAATTTTTTTATAGTTTTTATTTTACCACGCATTTCTAACATAATTTAATTTTTTTTATTTATAATTTTCTTAATGTTGTGATGCATTTCCGACAAAAAATAGTTTTCTATTTTAATTCGACAACAAATAATTTAGAGTAAATTACTGTTTGCGTCCCTGTAGTTTACACGATTTAACACACTGCGTCCCTAACACGAATTTTTAATGCTTTGAGTACCTGTGGTATACAATCTGTAACACTCTGAGTCCCTGGACCTAACTTCGTTAAAAAACTCCATTTAAATTCAGGTGAAATGTGTAGAACCAAAGACTGATTGCTTCTAAATTATTCTAAGTACAAATGTTGATGATAGGCTTATCAGCAGCATTCAACACATGTTGTTGCTGATAGACTTATCAGCAGCATTCAACACTTGTTGCTGCTGATAGGCTTATCAGCAGCATCATTCTCATTCTTGCTGCTGATAGCTGTGTTCCTTGAAGACAAATCGTTGCAGCTGACTATCCATGCCAAGCGTCACTGACAACTTTCTGCAAAAGCGACTGACACACTCAAAGCAGAAGGAACCTCAATGGTGCAACCAATGACGGACGACAATGCTCTTCTCCAGACATGCAAGCAATAATGCATAAAGAAGACGCTTCAATAAAGTTAACTAGGTTTAGACTAAACGTGTAATAGTTAGCTATATTCATCAGATCAACGGTCTGTGTTAGATCTGATACTTAGAATCAAGGGTCTGTCCTGATTCTAAGTTAGTATAAATACTGTGTAAACACTTCATTGTAAGTGTGCTTCTTCACTGAGTTTTCATTTGTAATCGTTTATTCACAAAGCTTAATACAACAGTGTTCTTATTAGTATTCATTTTGTTTACTCGATTATACTTGTGTAGTTGTTATTGTTTCCGCCAATCTCAACTAAGAACAGAACCATCTTGTAATTTCACGATCCTACAAAATGTCTATTGTACCCTTTTACTATATAAAAGTCTGCGTCCCTAAAAACATGTAATATCTGTTTGCGTCCCTGTCTGGACCTAACTCACCCGAAACTACTACTTTCGCCCGAAACTACTAGGCACGCATAGTGTTAATCGTGTAAACCACAGAGACGCATTGTGTTAAATCGTGTAAACTCAGAGATTTTTTAGAAATTTATCCATGATCCATTCTTTAATCTTCATCATATTTTACATTTATTTTTTATAAATAAATTAACTATTATAATAAAATATTTAGCTTTTCGTTTCTTATAGATAAAAATAATAAATTCTTAATCATATATCGAAGGTAAAAATAGATACAAGTTTATATATATAAATATATACAAGCTCTTAAATATTATTAAAATACTTAATTTACTTATAGAAATTAATAAATCTGTTTTATTAAAGTTTAATAAGTTTATATGTTTATAATATATATAAAAAAGATTGAAAGGAGACACACACCTTTAATGCGTCATCACAAACTTTGGAAAAAATGCTTGAAAAGTAAAAGATATATGCCTTGATTTTGCATATGTTGTGGCCGGGTTGTCTTTCTTTCTTTATTATTATTTTTTTCTAAAGTTGATTTTCACTCAATTTAAACTAATATTATTTCAACATTTACACTATCCTCTTACACACAACTACTCTAGACTTCTAAGTCTTTATCTTTTGCATATGATCCTTATTGTGAGTATTAAGTCAAAGTCAACACGATTTAACACAATGCGTCCCTATGGCTTACACGATTTAACACCATGCGTCCTTGTGGTTTACACATTTAACACAATGCGTCCCTAGTGAAAGTAGTAGTTTCGGGCGAAAGTAGTAGTTTCGGGCGAAAGTAGTAGTTTCGGGTGAGTTAGGTCCAGGAACTCAGACAGGGACGCAAACAGATATTACATGTTTCTAGGGACGCACACTGTTATACAGTAAAATGGTACAACGGACATTTCACATTAATTTAAACGGAGTTTTTTTAAAGAAGTTAGATCAAGGGACTTAGAGTGTTACAGATTGTATACCACAGTTACTCAAAGCGTTAAAAATTCGTGTTAGATACGTATTGTGTTAAGTCGTGTAAACCATATGGACGCAAACGGTAATTTACTCAATAATTTATTTTATTTTAGTTTTTCTTTATTTGGGACGCATTTCCTACTCAATTTTTTCTATTTTTATGTTTTTAATTTTTCGATGCATTTCAGATAAACTTTTTACTTTTCTATTTTAATGTTTTTTTAAATTACGACACATTTCTAACAAAATTTTAAAAATAAAGTATTTTTTTTACGGACCCCAACCACCCACACGCAATAGGGGCGACGAGTTTCAAACATGAGACCTCTCACACACAAACACATAAGCTTAACTAATTGACCCAAAGGCTGATTCAGTAATCTATCGAACTAAAATAATTATATATAAAAACTCCATTAAACTTTTATCGTAAATGTGTCAAAAATTCTGACGCAATTCCGGTGAAACCTTTAATTTTATTAAAAAATTAAATATTTTGTATCATTATTATTGTTATTTTGATTATTATTAATAAATAATAACAATAATAATATTAATAATAATAATAATCTTCCTTATAATAATTATAATTATAATAATAATAATAACAACAACGTAACGTCCCAAAAATTTTGTTATATTTTATGAATAACTAGGTTAGAACCTGTGTCTACACACGGGATAAAAAATATCAATGTATAAAATTCTTAAATATTTATCTATATATTTTACAGGTGTAAAAATGTATTACATATAACAAGGATAAAAAAAACAAAATTCAAAATATGTAAATATTAATATATAATTGGGTTTTGAAAATACGTTAATTATTATTTAATGTAATTTGACTTTCATTTACTATTTGATTGAAAATAAAAGTTACATAATTAGATTTAAAAATTTCTTATAATAAGAGATAATTTAAAATAAATGTGTTTTATTACTATAATGGGAATATATAAAATGCAAACCCATTTAAGACATGAAAACTATGAAAACCCACCATGTGATCCATATGTTGCCACATACCTTTTTTTGCTATTTTATGTTTTTAACCCTTAAAGGTATTTTCGTAATCTTACAATTCATTCTTACACATTGATAATGACATTTGTACTTCTTACATGCCATAAGATTTTAAACGTATCCTATCTCTATTATTTACTTTCTTTCTATTATTTTATTCTATTTAATTATATCATTTCTCATTTATTCATCCATTTTTTTCCTAACATTAGATTTTCTAAATCATTATAATTATGTACTTTTTTATGTTTCCATTTTCACAAACTTTTTATAATAAATATGTACTTTTTTTTTATTTTTTCATTTTTACTAACTTTTTTTTACGTTTCCATTTTCACAATTTTTTTTATAATAATTATTAATTTTTTATTATGTATTCATTTTCTCAATCTTTTTTTACCATTTTCTCAAATTTTTTTATTTTTTATGTATTTTTTTTAACTTCTCTCAAATTCATTAAATGCTTCAAATTTTACTTTTCATTTAATTAATCTCATCTCCCCATATCACACCCCATCATGTCGATAGCTTCAAGATATTTAGTTTCCTAATTTTCTTTTTTAATACTTTATTCCCCTTACCTTTATTAAATGTTCCACAATTTTCTATGTGATATCACATCATCTTTATGGCTCCAAGATTGTAAGTTTTTAAATTGAAGAATTAATTCGATTTTTCGTATTCAGATTTTATCATTTGAAGTCAAAAATCAATTTGTTTTTGTCAACAATTTAAGTCTATCATTAACTGAACTTGTCCTCCATTTTTATATCTTAAAGTATTGAAGATACAAATTGTACATTGAACTTTCAGTTGATTTTCGAGATAATTTCGGGTATGATGTTGATATCGATGAGTTGTCAGATATTATCTAATAGTCAGATGCGAAGCATCTGTATCGATTGAAATTAGGGCTATCGATACTGAATTTTCCCGATGACAATGATATTTCTGATGTGAATTTGAGAAAGCGATGGAAAAATTCGATGTAAATGGTGCTAACCGGGAACTGATCGATTCATTGTCGGCGTTGGAGATTATATCTATCTTCAATGTTGGGCAAGATAAGGTGGATTTGGTGTATTGTAAGGAGAAGTGAATCTGGGGCAAACGTTTGCAACTTCTTTGTTGGATTTTCATGGTGATTTATCATTCATTCCTTCTTTTTTCCACCCTTTCAATTTTGATCTTCAGAATTCATGTGGAGACGTTTTGAAGCTGTTTAGCAAATCTTGTAAGATTTTCAGAATTCATGTGAGGAAGGTAAGGTGTTCAGCATTCAGTTTGGAGTCTTGTCTACAAAACAATGTTAGTTACATATATAACTAACAAAAAGTTACATATGTAACATGAGGCGAATTGTCATCTATGAAGCAGAAACTTCGTAAGTAGCACAACTGAGTTACAATCTCCGTCAACAGAAGAGAGGCAAAGTAAATGGGTTTAGAGTTGGAAAAATACAGATGGTGGTTCACGAATATATTAAAAAACGAGAACTCTATATTAGTTTTTTTGTTATGTTAGTTGAATTTTTATCACATAATAACATGTGCCTTGGTTTGAACCTTTTTAACAATGTTTCTTTTTTTACAAAAATAAATTGGGTTTATTTTTTGTACCATGATTTTTATGAGGGAACTAATGATTTAATTCGATATCACATATGTTACTTTTTGCTAGTTATATATGTTACATTTACTAGCTACATACGTAACATTTTTGTTAGTTATATAATGTAAATTATCTCACATTCAAGCAATGAACAATTATTCATGTAACACGATCAAGGACCTTTGTTTAGATTATGAAGATGTAACATTCCAAAAAAATGGCATGTACCTTTGTTATGGGTTTTTACTATGTTATTTTTTTTATGAAAATATAATATGGGTTATTTATTGTACTATGATTTATGAAAGATTTTGATTATGTGAAAGGAGAACTGAATATATGTTTTTTTGTTATGTTAGATGATTTTTTTTCACATAAAAACATGAACCAACGCATGTGGAATATTTTTATTTTTTTATTATGTTACATATGTGTAACATTAGGCCTGTAAATGAATCGAACGTTTATGAACTGTTCGACGGGAAGTTCATTTATGTTCGTTCATTTAATAAACGAACGAACACGAACAAATTTTTTTGTTCATTTAATTAAACGAACGAACATGAACACATGTCGTGTTCGTTCATTTATGTTCGTGAATGTTCGTTTATGTTTGTTCATTTGTTTTTGGATGAATCATGTATATTTGAACCACTAATTTACATGTATTTTTGGATGAATTATTAAGTATTAGACTTGTTCATGTGTGTTCATTAGGGGTGATTATTGGGCTTTAACCGGACCGGGACCATTAACAGGGTAAACTGGGGACCGAGGACCGGACCAATTGTTAATGGGCCGGTCCGGGCTTTCACGGGCTTTAATGGGCCGGTCCTCGGGCTTTAGCATCAGACCCGTTTAATTAAATTACCTTAATCATATTAGCTTCCGTGTAACTATAAATTCGACTTATTAGACGTTTATCGTACAATATTCTCATTTGTTTGTTAACGAAAATAGAATATTCTTGAATCTTACATCGAAAGAATTGGCCGAATTGTTACAAATATCAATTCAAAGAGATCTTTGCTTTTTATTTCATTTTCTTTTTCATTTTTTTTCTTTATACAAGATTTTAATTGTTAACTAATGTTATATGCATTTGAATATGTTTTAGTTTTTGTTTCTTTTTACCTTTTAGAATTTATTTTATTTTATATATATGTGTAAATAACATTACATTTATGTATAAATCATTATATGTAGTCTTTAATCTTTGTAGGAGATATATGCAATTGATCTGGGTTGTTAATTATTAGTAGTAAATATCGAAAAGTGATATGTAGGTTCGTAGAGTATTGAAAAAGCTTTTGTGCAACAACAAATGTTCATAATCAAAAGTATGATGGTGTAAATTGTAATTTAAAATTGTACATTCAGTTCTATTCAATTACAGTTTTCTTGGGTGATGAATGAAAAGTATAAAGAAACATTTGAGTTTATATAACAAAATTGAATAAAGTTAAAAAAACTATATTTATGAAAAACATTGTTTTCTTATTAAAATAGGAAGAAATCTTGAAAACGATTACTGTTTAAACTAAAAAAAGATATATAACTATAGTTAATATTTTCACAATCGTTAAATATTCAAATAATAATAATATAAAGGAAATTTTTAAATATGGTTTATGTAAAACATAAATTAAGAGCTAGATTTTTTTTTTAAATTACTAGTTGTTCTATATATACGGGTTTTATGGGCTTTTCTGAAAACCCGCGGGCTTAGCCCAGACCAGGACCATAACTGTTAAGTCATGAAAGGTAGGACCGAAGACTGGACCGGTTACACACATCATGGGCCGGGCCCGGGTTTAACGGGCCGGTCCTGCGGGCTTTCACGGGCCAACCCGTTTAATGCACACGTCTAGTGTTCATTTAAGTTCGTTTGTGTTTGTTTATGTTTGTTTGTTTTATGTTTGTTCATTTGTGTTCGTTTACGTTCGTTTATCTTTTTAATGAACGAACATGAACGAACACGAACATTTCCATTTTCTTAATGAACGAACATGAACAAAAAAAAATGTGTTCGTGTTCGGTTAAAATTAAATAAACGAACATGAACACGCTGATGCTCATGTTCGTTCGGTTCGTTTACAGGCCTTTGTAACATTGTAATGTTACATACGTAACTATCAAAATGCACCATATCACCAAAAACATATAGTCAAAGCAGGACGTGCTATAAAATATCAAATTACTCGTATATAAATACCATATCACAAACTAGTTCGAGCGATCCTAGAAATAAAAAAAGAAAAAGAAATAAACATTCCATATTGTCAGTTTCTTTCGAAAGTAAATTAACATCATCTTGAGATTTAATGTATGAAACCAAAACTAGAATTATGTAGCATTGTTCTCATATTGTATGTAAAAACACATGTAATATAAAAAACCCCTTGTTTTTAATAAAAAAAACTCTTGTTACATGTTGACCTTTTAAATATGTAACAATGTTATCTATATATGTAACAATCCTAGTAACATATGTAACATTTGTTAGCTACATATATAACATTTTTGCTTGTTAAATATTATAATGTTCAAGCAATAAACAGTTATTGATTACATATATGTAACACGACCTTAGTTTAGGGTCTGAATATATAACATTTGTGTTACATGTTTGATTTGTTATTAGCTAGTTTGTTATTACCTTGTTATGTATCTAACATAATTATATTTGTTACTTCTGATTGTCAACCATCTTACCAAGCTTAGCCAAATGAATTTTTAAACCATGTACACATACCGTGAGAATTGTTAAGGGGCCAACAAAGAACTCAAAACGTAAATTTACATATATTCAAGTAACATACCGTTACATAATTTTACATATATTCAAGTAAACATAATAGTAATAACGGATGTATATTATTCATTATCCTTTCATCTTTGTTATTTTATCTTTTGGTTCCAGGTTAAGAGTTGGAAAAACGCGTTAAGAGTTATAAAAAAGCAAACGGCGGTTCATGAAGATAGTCAAAAGAAGAACTGAATATATGTTTTTTTGTTATGTTAGATGGCTTTTTTCACATAAAACATGTACCAACGCATGTGGAGTATTTTTATTTTTTTATTATGTTACATATGTGTAACATTGTAATGTTACATACGTAATTATCAAAATGCATCACATCACCAAAAACATAATAGTCAAAGCAGGACCTGCTATAAAATATCAATTTACTCGCATAAAAATACTATATCACAAACTAGTTCCAACGATCCTAGAAATAAAAAAAAGAAAAAGAAATAAACATTTCATATTACCAATTTCTTTGGAAAGTAAATTAACATCATCGTCAAATTTAATGTGAGAAACCAAAACTATAATAAACATTCCATATTGCCCATTTCTTTGTTAAATAAACCACACAACCGTCCTAGAGTCATCCTTTTAGATTCATCAACTTGAAAAGAGAAAAAAGTTGCACGAGTAAAAAATCACAAGCTTTGGGTAGTAATATGCAATTAGGTAGAAGTAGTTGCTTGTGTAAAATAAAGGTTATATATGTAGACCTGTGACGGCAGACGAGGACGATGGAGTAGACGGTGTTGATGAGAGAAGAAATCCCGGGTTCTTTTTGAGTCAAAATAAGAAGAAGTTAGAAAACCCTACTAAAATTAAAGAAAGCTAGCATTATTTTCACTCAACTCGAAAACCCACAAAACTAAAGTTAGATTATGAAAACTTATCAAAGAAAGTGACAAATTCATGTAAAAAGTTTGAAGTTTTAAGATTAAAAAGAAAGAACATCTCTGATAATACTTTTAAATTACTTGTGATGCCGAAAACCTATAGTAAATCTCATTACCACCGTATTTAATTAAAAAACATAAATTAACTCACCGGTCAAATCTTACCATCTATGTTACACAACTTTCTTATATATAATAGTTATCTATTAGCCTTTTCTAAAAATATAGTTATCTTACAATAATGTATTTATTATTAATTTATCATAGCTACATATGTAACAAGTAACAATCCGTACCTTTTCTTTCATCTTTTTTCACTTCGACAACCACATTTTCTGTCGATGCATCCATTTGGGTGAACCCTATGCTAAAACTTGGTGCATCAAGATCAACAATGCTAACTTCTCCCCTTAAAAATAGATACGATGGCCTTAAAATTTACATTAAAAAAATAAAACTTGATTAACAGCAGATTTAAGGTCAAACCCCTATTACTTCACACCCAATTAAAGAAGAAAACCTAACCTTCGGCGAAGCTTTAACACGAACTGTTTGTCTTCTATTTCGAATTCTATCGTCTTTTCCTTACACGAAATGGAAACTCAAAAGTTTGTGTAATGAAATCATATTTATTAACGGAAGAAACCATAAAATTAACTAAAAAAATATTGAAATCAAGAACAAATATTGAAATCCCCTTAAAAATAGATACGATGGCCTTAAAATTTATATTAAAAAAAATAAAACTTGATTAACAGCAGATTTAAGGTCAAACCCCTATTACTTCACACCCAATTAGAGAAGAAAACCTAACCTTCGGCGAAGTTTTAACACGAACTGTTCGTCTTCTATTTCGAATTCTATCGTCTTTTCCTTACACGAAAGCTTTGATCTTCACAAAGCAAAAAAGTTCTTCTCCACAAAGCAAAAAAGTTCTAGAGAATCTGATTTTCTTCAAGATTATAATTTTGAATTTCAATGAAAGACTTTTGAATATAAAGTGATGGTTCTGTGCATGGAGTCTCAACCCTTCCCAATGTAAAAGGACATAATGTCAATTTAGCTTCTTACCCTCTTACCTTTTTTGTACTTTTGACAATTAGTTTAATTGAAAATAAAGTTCATTAATCTAATTTTTAGTCTTAACCATTTAATGTTTTTGATCTAAGGCTAAAATAGAGTTTTCAAGGTTTTCATAACTAACAAGGGTTTTCATTCTATCCTTACCCTTAGTATAATTAGTATTTTCTTTAAAAATATATTATTATTAAAAGATATAGATGTATTTAATAAGAGAGAAAGACGAGAAAAAATGATAAGAATGAATATGGAGGCGACACGTGGTATGAAAAACCTTTATTTAATATATAGTATAGATTTGGGGAAACTAACTAAATGAAATAAGATCGGGGATCATGGTTGACAATGAGCAAATGATGGAATTGATACATAAAACCCTAACATTTTTCCCTATTCACGCATTCTCATCATCTTTCCCCAAATTCTAAAGAGAGAGAGAGAATTCTAGAGACAGAAAGTCATGTTTTTGCTCCCAATATCGCTCCATTCTTCTTCTTCATCGATTGGTATAGCTTCAGCAAGAGTTTCTGAACGTTTTGAGTTTCATCAAATGAAGAGTTTCATCAAATGAAATCTGAATTCACAAAAGTCGAAAACAGTTATAAAGAAAAAATTAACTGCCTAAAGAAAGAGATTTCATTACTAAAACATGAACAAACCAATCTTAAAACTCAGATTGATGATCTACTGGCTAGATTAAAATCTATCAGAGCAGAATTGGCATAACAGAAAGTTCATGTTGACAAATATGAATTTGCATCCAAAAAGCCGCAAAGACTTTTGGATGCTCAAATTCATGACAATGTAAAATCTGGTGTGGGGTATCATGCTGAACAAAACCAAGTTGTCGCACCTCTTGCTGACTACGTTTCCATCCATGAACCAAGCTTCAATCTTGCAAGTCTTGATATGGCCAACAAAAATCTTGATCCTTCTAAGGATGAACCTTTGGTGCAAGAATGCACTACCTCATCAGAGTCTGAGTCAACTTGCTTAGACTCCACTGAAACAAGTGAAGCTTCATCTCCTCCTGCCCCTCAAGTTATTCTGACTAAAGATGAAGTCCCCATTATCCCTTCAGCACCAGTATCAGTCATTTCAGTACCAGTTCCTAAACCATTCAAACAAATCAAAGTTAGCTATCCACCAGAAGGCAGGAAGCTAAACACTGAAAGGGGCCAGTCTTCAACTTCAACCCAACGAAGGAAGGTGTTTGACATATGTCATGCGCCTGGAGAGAGAGTTCCATATGTTCAAAAGACATTGGAAGAAGCCACCTTTGAGCACAACAAAGCTCACCCCTGGAACTTTAAGGACTTGTTCAAACGAAAGGACTATGTTTACCTCTCAAGGGATAAACTGGCCAAATCGTGCTTTGTGTGTGGAAAATACAACCACACTGCCAGCACCTGCTTCTACTACCTTCAGCAGCAAAGAAACCTCAAGCAACATGCTTTTGAGAAGACAAACAAGAACAAACAGGTAAGAAGGTTTGAAGCCAAGACAACTCAATTCAGAAACTCTCTTTCTCCACCAAGGAAGCAGTTGTCAAAACCTTAACAAACTTGCATCATCTGTGGTGAATCAGACCACTTTGCTGCAAATTGTAAGTTTAACCCTTTCAACCAGATCCTTCATCAAGCCCCTCATAAACAAAAGCCGACCAGCAAAAGAACTTCTACAGAGAAGCCCTATGTCTATAAGGTAAAGAAGGATCAGCAGGCATCGGTTGTTGAACCATCAGCAGCAAGTAAAAATGTTGGTAATCAAGCCAAGTCCAAGAAACCAAAGGACAAGTCTTCAGCAGCAACCAAGTTTGCTGCTGCTAAAGCAAAACCATCAGCAGCAAAATCTGCTGCTGATAAGTCGAAGCCATCAGCAGCAACAAAATCTACTGCTGATAAGCTAAAGTTCTCAGCAGCAAAATCTGCTGCTGATAAAGCAAATCCATTAGCAGCCAAAGCAAGATCAGCTGTTGACAGAGCAAAGAAAACTGGAAAATCATCTCCTCAGCAATGGAAAGCCAAGATCCCAACTACCATTCCCTCAAGAATCATCATTGGCTCTATTGAATGCACACATGCTGAATCTGATAATCCAAGAACCCTTTTCTTCAAGGATGCAAGCACTTGGATTCCTCCCACTAACTAGATCTCTCTCATGTGTGCAGGGGCAGCCAGGTCACAAGAATAACAATTGGGTGGTAGACAGTGGTTGTTCCAGGCACATGACAGGCAACAGATCCATCCTCTCTAACTTCAGATACTTCAATGGAGGATATGTTGCCTTTGGGAGTGACTCAAAAGGAGGATCCATTACTGGACAAGGGACTGTGTCCAATGAGAGAATGAGTATTGATAAAGTAAATTATGTCAAAGAATTGGACTTCAATCTCATGAGTGTTTCCCAGGTATGTGATCAAAAGCATTGGATGCTCTTCACAGACAAAGTATGCTTTGTGCTATCTCCTGGTTTATCCAAACCTCCTCCAGAGAAGATTTTATTAACTGCTCAGAGAAAAGAAAATCTTTATGTGCTTTACATAAATGAAGTCACTCCATCTGGAAGTGTATCCTGCTTTCTGTCAAAAGCCTCAGCTGATGAATCAACTCTCTGGCACAGGAGACTAAGCCACATTAACATCAAAACCATCAACAAATTAGTGAAGGACAATCTTGTCAGAGGGCTTCCTGATAAGAATTCCAGCTAGAAAATCACTGCATTGCTTGTCTGAAGGGAAAGCAACACAAGAGTTCTCACAAGCCCAAGACTTTGAATACAAATGATACTCCACTACAGCTGCTGCATATGGATCTCTTTGGTCCTACAAATATTATGTCAATGGGTAAGAAGTCATACTTCCTGGTGATAACTGATGACTATACCAGATTTTCATGGGTATACTTTTTGAGAACAAAGGATGAAACTGCTGAGATTCTTAAATCTTACATTCTTCGAGTTGAGAATCAAAGCAATCAAAAGGTGAAAATCATAAGATGTGATCAAGGTACATAATTCAAGAACCACACTCTGAACTATTTCTGTGAGAGCAAGGGAATCGAAAGGCAATACAGTGCTCCAAGAACTCCTCAACAAAATGGAGTTGCTGAAAGACGCAACAGAACTCTAATTGAGTCAGCAAGATCTATGTTGGCTGACTCAAAACTGCCTCTCACATTTTAGGCAGAGCAGTAAGCACAACCTGCTATGTGCAAAATAGAGTTCTCATAGTCAAGCCTCTCAACAAGACTCCTTATGAACTATGGTTCCAAAGAGTTCCATACATTGGATTTCTAAAACCTTTTGGATGTCCATGCACAATTCTAATCACACATGGGGTTCTTCCTAAGTTTGGTGCCAAATCTAATGAAGGATATTTTGTGGGCTATTCCTCTCAATCCAAGGCCTACAGAGTTTTCAACTCAAGAACAAGAATTGTGGAAGAATCAGCCAGTGTGGAATGCAGAGAACACATTGTCTGTGAACAAGGAAAAGGCCCAAACTATCTCTTTGACATAGACTCCTTCACCCAAATATTTGAGCCTCTCACCTTCTCAAATATGGAGTCTTCCTCCTCTCAAGCACCTGCTTCCACCTCCTCTGACTACAGACTGGGTTTTCCAAAATCCTCTATCAATCTGCGAAGACCATCCATTGATCCTCCATCTGTTATGGAAGCCATTGAAGCAAGGGCAGCCAGAACCACACTCTCAAATGTCACCAGCAGCAGCCTGTCTGAAAATGAAAATTTTAATGCAGACTCTTCGGTAAATGCTATAGATGCTGCAAACACTATTGCTGATAACACTGATGGAGCTGTTGATCTTGAAGACTCTTCAACCATGAATGAAGAAATCCCTTATCAAAATCAAAGCAATCTTGAACAAGGGATACAGCTGGAGGTGGTACCAGCTCAAAGGATCAATAAGGAACATCCTCTGGATAATATAATTGGCCAAGTTCAGCAAGGAGTTCTAACGAGAAGTAAATCTCATGAGGCCAATATATGTTTATTTTCATGTTTTCTATCTCAGGTGGAACCCAAGAAGATAGATGAAGCTCTGCAACACAGCAGCTGGATTGAGGCAATGCAGGAAGAGTTGTTGCAATTCAAAAGACAGGAGGTCTGGAAGCTTGTTGATCTTCCACCTGGTCAATCTGCTATTGGCACAAGATGGGTATTCAGGAACAAGCAAGATGAGAGGGGCATTGTAGTCAAGAACAAAGCCAGACTTGTAGCTCAAGGCTACACTCAGGAAGAGGGAATTGACTATGATGAGGTATTTGCTCCTGTTGCCAGACTGGAGGCCATCAGAATCTTCCTAGCATATGCTGCATCTAAGAATTTCATGGTCTATCAAATGGATGTCAAGAGTGCCTTTCTCTATGGAAAGATTGGTGAAGAAGTATATGTCAAACAGCCTCCAGGCTTTGTAGATCCTACACATCCTAACCAAGTGTTCAAACTAGACAAAGCTCTATATGGCTTACATCAAGCTCTCCAAGAGCCTGATATGAAACTTTGTCTGGATATCTACTAAGCAACAACTTCAGAAGAGGTGCCAATGACCAGACCTTGTTTATCAAAGATGAAGGGGGATAAATCTTACTGGTTCAAATCTATGTAGATGATATCATCTTTGGATCAACAAGGAAAAAGTTGTGTAAAGATTTCGAGATCCTTATGCACTCAAAGTTTGAAATGAGCTCAATGGGTGAGCTAAATTTCTTTCTGGGTCTTCAAGTCAAACAAGTCCCAAATGGAATCTTCATCAGCCAATCTAAATATGTCAAGAGCATTCTGGAAAGATTCAAGATGACTGACTGCTCTGTTGCTTGAACCCCTATGCAAGTACACCATCAGCTGACTCTAGACAAAGATGGTCAAGACACTGATCAACATCAGTACCGTGCAATGATAGGGTCTCTCATGTATCTCACTGCCTCAAGGCCAGATATCATGTTTGCAGTATGTCTCTGTGCAAGATTTCAAGCAGCTCCAAAGATTTCACATCTTCAAGCCGTCAAGAGAATCTTTAGATACCTAAAGGGAGCCCTAAGACTTGGGCTATGGTACTCTAAAAATGACAAGTTTAATCTGTATGCATACACTGATAGTGACTATGGGGGATGTAACTTGGACAAAAAGTCCACTTCAGGGGGATGTCAGTTTCTGGGAGGAAGACTTATTTCATGGCAGTGCAAGAAGCAAACATGTGTTTCAACCTCTACAGTAGAAGCAGAATACGTTGCAGCTTCAAGTTGTTATGCACAAGTCATCTGGATATAAAATCAAATGCTGGATTATGGGATGACTTTCATGGCAACTCCCATTCATATTAACAACATGAGTGCTATATCAATCACAAACAATCCGATGCAGCACTCCAAGACAAAGCACATTGACATCAGGTATCATTTCATAAGAGATCAAGCAAAGAAAAAGAGAATTATTTTAACCAAAGTTCATACCAATGAGCAATATGCTGATTTGTTTACAAAACCGTTTGATGAAGCTAGATTTAGATATTTAGTTGAATCTATTGGTATGATGAACTTTGATTAAAATATGTCTCCAAAAGTTGTCTTTGTAAATATGTTTGTCTTTTGCTATAAATAAAAAGTTGCAAGTCAGCAGCATCCATTTTTGCTGCTGACAGGTTTAATAATCAGCAACAAAGATTTTGCCACTGACTACTTTAATTTATCAGCAGGAACAAGTTTTCTACGGATAGATTTAAAGCAGTTAGCAGCATCACTTTTGCTGCGGATCATTGCATCCATCAGCAGCAACAGAGTTTGCTGCTGACAGACTTAACTATCCGCTACAACCAAGCTTGCAGCGGATAGGCTTAACCATCCGCAGTAACTAAGTTTGCTGCTGATGGGTAAAAATAAGTCTAAATTAACTTTTACCCACTGTAAAAACTCCTTTCAGTCTTTACCATGACTGCTACGGTGTATTACAGCTGTAACAATAAAAAGTGAATAAGGTTGTACTGTACAAGTCATTTTGCTTTTTCCCTCCTCTGCCGTTTTAACACAAATCAAATTCTACACCACCTCTTCACATTCATTTTCGCCCTAACTCCCATCACTCTCTCTTAAGCCCCACCACATTCAAAGCCTTCCATCCTTAACCACCCTCTCAAAAACCTTCCTCCTTCCCTCCAAAATCCAATAAAAATGGCAGACATAAACAATCCTGATGATAAGTTCTCCCCCTATCACAACCTTACAGCATACTTAACAAAAGGGAAGAAATCCAACGGTTTCGATGACATGATCGACTTTCTCTGTCGATCAAAAATACACCATGCACTCACCGTCAACCCTACCAAATACATTCCTCATATGGAGGATTTTTGGAATACCGTCGTCTACTCTACCGAACAGGGGATTCCCCAAATTAAAGCTAAGGTAGACGGCAAGGACATCACCATCTCTGAAGCCACTCTCCACAAACATCTTCAGCTTCAAGATGAAGGGGCAACCATCTCATACTCAAAGGAAGAATACATGAGGACCTTTGTATCCATAGGGTACACTGAAAATTAAAATGAGTACACAATCGAGAAGGCACTGATGGGCTCTCCATGGAAGTATCTCTGCCACACTCTTCTACAATGCATATCTCAGAAGAGAAGTGGATGGCATCAAGTGAGCTCTGCACTTGCCTCTGTTGTTCACGGTATGACTACTGACCAGGGATTCAACTTTGCACATCTCATCTTTGAAGGTTTGAGATATAACCTTCAAGAAGGTGTAAAGTAACAATTTTGTATGTACCCCAGATTCTTGCAGGAGGTTTTCAACCAGGAACTAAAAGATCTCTCAAAACCTGCGAGAATCTACATCATGTTGGGTCATAAAAATAATATTTTTCAAAGTATGAGAACTGTTTCCAAAAAGTTCTCAGGGGTCAATGTTCCATTGTTATCTACAATGCTGAATATACAAAGTACCTAGGGTGACAGTTCAGCAATCTCAGCTGATACTGATCCCACACCCTCCACTTCAAATCCTGAACAACAAGTTGCTTCCATTGCTCGAACCCCTGTGCAAACTACTAAGGATGCACAGGTACAAAAATCACTTACATCTATTTCGGATGTTATCGTTCAACTGGAACAAAGGGCCCCAGTTGTAACAACATACACAAGAAAGAGGAGCAAGAAGACTCCTTCTGTTCTTGTTTCAAAAGCCCAATCCCAGCCTCAAAGCCCTCATTCAGAATCCCAAAATTCTGGTGAGAATATCAAAAGGGATAGCCACAACATTAGAGAGTTTTCCTTGGAAACCTCTCTATTAGGATCAGGATCACATCCCGATCCATAGAACAACTTTCTGAGCCATTCCATTTTTCTTCTCTGAACTTAAGTGCAGAGGCACCTTGTCAAGATGATATACCTTCTCCAACAACTACTATCTCGGAGGTATTGATTGACCTGGCTGCTGATGCACCCAACCCAAGTTCATCACCCAAGAAGGTTCACTCTGGTGGTTCTGATAGAGTGAATGTGGAAAGGGCCATCACTACTTCTGGTACATCAACTGCCTAAGAGGACAGTGACAACATAGCTAAGTCCCTAACCATGGCAACTCACAGTGAAGATGTTTCCTTTGAAACACTCTTCACTGAGAGGAATCCCAGGCGCCAAGAAAATCAGGGTAATGGAGATGCAGAGGCTAGGCCTAAGGCCCCATCTAGCTCCAAGGATTCCACAACTGTGGATGAGGACAGACTGAAACTTCATAATTTAGAATTGACGGCCAGGGTGGCTATGCTAGAGGCTGAAGTGTCCAAACTAAGGCACCAAGTCTCTATGCATGAAGCCCATCAATGCCCATCTGTGACTATACCCTACCTTATATCAGTGGGCACTCAAACAGATAACACTTTATGCACTGATGCAACCAAAAAGGGGGAGGTAATTACCAAGGAAGATGATGCGGACAACCTAGAAGGATTGATACAAGAGCAGACTATGTTTCAAAGTTCGCTATACAAACCTGCTTTTGTTCAAATCCATGACTTGCCAGACTCAGTTAATGAAGAGGAAGATATCACTGAGGATTGGAAGTTAGTTATCCGAGCTGTTGATGAGGTGTTGCAAGATGACACTCCCTATGAAGACACACCTCCATCTTTCAGCATACTTCCTAAAGCTGCAACCATAATAAGTCAAACATCTACCCCCCAACTCACATTGTCTTCAAAAAGCTAGAGTTCGACTCTATTCTAGCTTGGGGGTATGATGGCATAGCTGAGAGATTCTGGATTAGATGGGAGTTTAGTAGAGTATAAGAGCTAAACTGGAACACTCTCAATGCCCTCCAGGTTCTTAATCTGTATCTGACAAGATGTGTCAACACTTCATCAAATCTCTCAGCAGAACTTGCAATCAGCAGGTTCTATGACTTAATGGAGGATAATTTGCCCCAGTTTGAAAGACTACTAACAGAAGCTAATAGGGTGGCTTATCCTGAATCTTCATCAATAGCAGAACAAAGACTGGCTCCAAAAAGACTTGACCTAATCAGGAGCAGTGCTTTAATTGAAGAAGAAATTATCTGTTGGCGAAGATTTCTGTACAACATAATGGTCAGGGACTTGGAAGTGCTAGGATGGGTGAGCACTAATTCCTCTGACTTCACTTTCTTCCGAAGCAATGGATATTCTTTCTCAATCAACATCAAAGAGATCCTACTCCTTCCTTCAGACTTCCTGCACAAGGTCTTTGAGCTCAGATCACTCATCTGCAACATCAACTCCTTAGAAAGTCAATAAATGATCAACTCATCAAGACTTCTCTTTATAAGGAGGAATCTCCTGCAATGAATGACTCTGACTCAGATTCATCCATGCCCTCCTCACCAACTGTTATACTAAGTGTAGCTGAAGAGTCAAGAAGACTGGCTGCTTAGAATGTCAAAGAGGCTTTTAAAGCTCTACATGGGGGTGAATGGGAAAAATAAGAGAGTGAAGCAGTCTCTTCCTCTGTGTCTACTCCTCAAACTGCCATTGAAGCTGAAGCTGAGATCCCAATAGCATCTACTATATCTGCTGTTGTGGTCAATGAAGCTGAAGCTGAGGCATCCAGAAAAGACAAGGGAAAAGGATTCATGACTAAAGAAGATGAAGAGAGGATAATGAAGGAGAAGAAAGAAAAAGCGGAAAGAAGAAGAAGAGAAGAAGAGGAGATGGCTGAATTACGAAAAGCCCAAGACAGAAGAAGAGGAGATGGCTGAAGAAGAGAACAACAGATCCAGCTGTATGCCAAACAGCTGGATGATCTGAAAGTCAAAGTTCCTGCAGTCTATCAAATTCAACAAGATGAAGCTCTTGCTCTTCAACTGCGGGAACAATTTAATAGAGAAGAAGAACAAAGAGAAAAGAAGAAGAAGGAAGAGTCCAAGTTCATAATAACTGATTCTGAACTAGCCAAAGAAATGAGAGAGGAGTGGATAAAGGATCTGGTTTCTCAAGGTGAAGATGTAGACTACCTTGAGAAACTATCAAATAAAGAAATCTACAGAGCCTTCATGGGTCAGCAGGGTCAATTGGCAAACAAGAAAAGGGCTGAAGAAGAAGAAATAGCCAAACAAAAATCCAAGAAGACCATTGCCTTTAACAGAAGATCCCATGAAGAAAGGAAGGTCATGATTGACTTCCTAAAGGCTAGAGGAGAAAGTGGAAAAAGGATGGGTCCCATGAACTTCATGAACCTGCAAGCCCTTTACCTAAGAGTCAAAAAGGAAGAGGAAGAAAGATTAGGGAAGACAGGTTCCAAGAAAAGGGTAATCACTCCAGCTGATGACAGAGAATCAAAGAAACCCAAGCCTACTTCCTCATCCTCCCCTTCCTCTATCCAACAACCTTCCATTTTCCCTCTTAGACCTCCCTCCTCTCCACCCAAAAAGTCCAAATCCTCTCACCCAGCTCCTACTCATCAACAACCTCCCAAGAAGAAAAGCAAACCTACTACCAAACCAGAAGACTCAAGAGAAATTGTCAACTGGTTCTATAGCACTAAATATCAAAGGTTTGAAGTTTTCAGGGGAAGAACAAAAGAAAGAAGATCAATCTATACATCTGTTGATGAGGTATTGCAGCTTCCAGATTCTGATCTAATAAAAATGAAGGAGCTAGGTGAAGCCAATGAGCCTGAGAATGAAGGTGGGAGACATCTATTGCTGGTAATCAAATATTACTTCAACCCCAGCAAAGATGAAATCATTGATGTCAAACCTCTCCAATCCCACTCTCCATTCATTAGCTGGTCCTACAATGCTGAAAAGGATGAATTCACACTGACAGATGTTAAAGGACAGAAGATGAGGTGTTCAAGCAAGGCTATCTTCAAAATGGCAAGCAAAGACATCAAGACTCTATCTGAGGTTCCTCTTAACAATCCCAGCAAGGACCAGAGAGGATATGTGTAATATCCAGGGTTTTTCCCGATGTATCATTTTCAATTTCAAATTGTAACTCGATGAAACTCTGTATCACTTCCTAAACCTCTACGCGTGCTATTAGACTCGATAAATACAATTTATAGATACGTATATCCTACAAAAAAATAGATGAAAACATTATAAATTTGTATTGTGTAAAAAAAAAAGAAATGGTGACAATAAAATATAAATACTTGAACTTATAAACCCATAAACTATTTTATCATTTAAAGTCCAGGGGCTAAACCGGAATTTCTGGAACTCATCTTTAACATAAACCAAGTTTAAACGTAAAATGTTAAACACCTGAAACTTCGAGGGCCTGTTGTGGCTTTTCCCCAAACATCATTTGTCCAGAACCGGTCATGGGTTCGAAACCCACAACCCCCAATTTTTAACCCATTTCAACCGAAATCGCGATTTCGTCCAAGTTCACTGAACCTCGGGCTCGTCTCTCGCGTGCGACCTGTACCCAAGACGCCATGATGATAAACTTCGACCAAGGCTTTGCGTGGAGTGTGAATTAACTCCGATCGGCCCAACCACCTCCCTCGACCCGTTCGCGCATTAAATGCCAAAATTGGCTATAAATATCGACCCCCATACACCAACAACATCATCCCTAACCTCCCTCCACTACCTATCTCATCGATCCGGAGCTACATTGCCGGATTCGAAATCGCGACCGACGACTCCAAACCTAGACCCAATCTCCCTCAAATCGACACCAAATCAGGTAATACTTGAGTCTATTGTGATCGAATTCGTGAAAGGATCAAAAGCCCTCTGTTTAATCTCATAAACAGAGGGTAATCCGAGTCGAATTTAAGGATTGAAATGTTAGGGTTCATACGGATTGGGGGGAATGTTTGGGTTTGTGTTTAAGAATTTCTTTTTCCAGAATTAAACACAAATGAGTCCCTGGTCCAGCGATTTGTGTGTGTGTGCAAGTGTTAACCGGAGCAGGTCGGGTGTTCGAATCCGGCCGGCTGGTTTTCTGATTTCGAATTCTTTTATATATTTTTAATTAGTTTTAAAAATTCCTTTTATTTTTATAAAATCTGTTATATTTTTATAAACTTAAAACTAATCTTTATTTACACTTTTGTTTCCAGAAAACATTTTTATTAATAAAAAGAAAGGAAACTTAGCTAAAACTTATTGAATCTTTAAAGGATTTTTATAAAACTCATGAAATAACTCCAAATTGTGTTATGGAATTAGAGAACTTATTATTTCTAGCATATGATAAATAATATATGTTGTGATAAGCTTTAATATTATAAAATTATAAATTAATCTAAAAATTTATATAAATGTTATAAAATCCGAAAAAAATCTATAAAACAAAATACTATTACTTTAAAAATCAGAAATTTATACATTTTTACACTTTTATGAAATTAAAGTTAATTAAAGCAAATATAATTTTAATTGTTTAAAACAAAAAAAAAACTAGAATACTCATTAAACTTAAAAACCTTACATGTATTTTAAATAGAGCATAAACTTATTTGAGAAACCATTGTTATGAAATTATAAAATGTGGTGCAAATAGTTAGAAACTTTTAAACAAACCATCTAAATATTAGAAGAATACTTACAAATTATTTTTATGCTTAAACACTTTAAATAATTTCAATTGATTTCGTAAATCATTTATTTTCAAGACAACCTTTTTAAATAGTTATTATTCATACTCAATAACTATTTATTTAGAATAATCACCCGTTAATCTTTAATGATAAATCTTTTAGATAACTATTATTTTAAATAATTATTAAAACCTTGTGAATAATTATTTACTAACCTTAATACTTATTTATCCATTACTCAAATTATATTTTATAAAACTAGTTAAAGCATGGTTAACTAAAACTTACTATCACTTAAACTTTATAGCACAATCATCCCCGTCTTCCCATTTGGAACCCTAGTCAATCCTAAATTTTGAATCCTTGTCCTAGATCTTAGGATCAATCCTTAACGTTATACTTGTCATTTAGGCTTGTAGTGATGATAACTTTCCTCAAGGCTTCATTACATTTAACCCTTGTTGGATACTCTTACATCCTTCACAAGGTGAGTATACTTAGCCCCTTTTTGTTTTGTTTTTATTTTATAAACTTGGGGTGGAACATGTTCAAACTTTTTAGACTTATACAATTCAAACTTAACTATGTTTACATGTCTTCTATGTTTTAAATGCTTTGAGACTTGCATGCTTAAATTAAACTTAATTCTAGCATGTTCATTAACTTTGGCCGAGCCTATAGTAACAGTGATAGATCTATTGTATTTGACCAATCCACCTTGATTGATTGACCCTTCGGGGGGAGCCCTTGGTGATTGTTACTGAAACTTATACTTGAAACTTTAAGGGTAACTTTCGGGTTATGCCTAAACTTGGTTGGAGGTTTGACGTGCACAATATTTAACTTGCTTGATTCTCACATTTGTACTTAGATGCATTAATCATAGTGAATTGTAAAACTTTTAAAAACTATTGTAAAATGGTGTCAAAACCTTTGTATCTCACCAACTATTTTTAGTTGACAGTTACTTAACATGTTTCAGGTGCTTAAGAGTGAGGCTTATCTATGAAAATGTAGGATGCATGGACTTAGAAAGACCGTCAAGAATTGAACCTTGGTTACTTTTCATGTTTGAACCTTATGTTATTTTTGTCATGTTGAACCCTTTAATTTATTAATGAAATATCTCAACTTTATTAGTCAACCTTGTGCTTTTGAACAACCGTGTCCGCCCCGACGTATAATCCGCCGTCGGTTGGGGTGTGACAGATTGGTATCAGAGCCAGGTTATGGGGAATTAGGTTATTAGACACATGACCTAGACTATAACTTAGAATTCCCCATGACATGAGTCATCTCATGTACTTATTAGGAATCACTCCTCTATTCTACTCTCTAAACCCTATACATACTTATACTTGGAAAACTTACTACTACATCAAGTCTATATACTTAGGTTTTCAAACTAACTCCCGTCAAAAGTATTTGGGTTCTAAAAAATATATGAGAACTTGTGCGGACCGGAAGGGTGGATGCATGTATTCTAGGAAATTCTATCAAGGAAAGCATTTCGTACAAATCCAGATCAACCGTTGGACCCGTATGCTTTCCTGGGAATTCTTGGGATGTGTGTCCACTTATAGGAATACGCGACTTCTCTAACGTTTGAGAATTTAAACTACCTTTGATATGTCAAGGTACCTGTTTAGTAACATGAACTAAGTAGGCACCATCTAAAATCCTTATACTTCAAAACCTATCCTATGATCCTTACCCTATTATTCTTATGTCCAAACTTTTTCATTTTATAGTATGCCTCCCCGTCGTAGCCGAAGCAGAGTCATGGCAACCCTCATCGCTCAACAAATGGTTGAGATTCTACCTACTCTAGTTACTCAACTAAACCAAGCAGCAGCCAGCAACAGTGCCAACTCTGGATCTCTCCAATCAGGTTCAAACCCTCCGTGCACTTTCAAGCATTTCAACTCTTGCAATCCCGCCAAATTCTTTGGAACTGAGGGAGCCACTAGACTCCTCCAATGGTTTGAAAGCATGGAGAGCACATTTCTGAACAGTGACTACCCGGATAACCTCAGGGTTCGTCATGCATCAAGTGTCCTACAGAAGAGGGCATTAACCTGGTGGAACGGAGAGAAACGAAATAGAGGTGCTGACGCTGCTATGTCACTGACCTGGGAAGAATTCAAGGAGCTAATGATCGAAGAATTTTGCCCGAGAAATGAAATGAAGAAACTCGAGGCTGAATTCTGGGATCTTGCCCAGGACAGTGGAGATAATCTGGTGTATACAACCCGTTTCCATGAACTGAGTCTGCTAGTGCCACATATGGTTACCCCTCTGTCTCGAGGTATCGAAAAGTATATCAGTGGGCTACCAATGAAGATTCAGGACACGGTGTGGGGTCAGAACCCTGCCACCCTGGAAGACGCTATCCGTCTCTCTGCTACTTTAACAGACAACCACGTAAAAGCAGGGACCCTATTCAAGAAAGGCTCCAAGAAGCCCGTTTATACCTCTACTCCCGAGCCTCTCAAAATGGTTAAGACTGAACCCTCGTTCAACAAAAAATGAAAGGTTAGGAACTATGCAGTGGTCACACCGGCAGCTCCTTTGGCATAAGTTGCCCCGATTAAGAAGCCCTATGGGGGAGCACATCCCCAATGTAACACCTGTAAGTTTCATCATCCAACCACCTTGCCATGCCGATTGTGCACCCTTTGTGGTTGCTATGGGCATTTTTCCACTACCTGCTTCGCCAACAAACCTCCAATGGCTCAGGGAAATCGTCCCAACATCCCGGCACTACCAGCTTTGGCAAATGGTCGAGCATGTTTTAGATGTGGTGACCCAACCCACTTCCGTAACCAGTGCCCAAGGCTCGCAAATCCAAACCCAAACCCAGGAGCACGGGGACGTGCCTTTAACATCAACGCTAATGAAGCCCAAGCCAACGCAGAAGTAGTCAACGGTACGTTTCTAGTAAATCAACATTATGCTTCCGTTTTATTCGATACTGGTGCCGATAAGAGTTTCGTCTCTTTGGAGTTTGAGTTATTACTTGCTAAAAGTCGCTCTAGATTAGAGAAACCAATCACGGTAGAAGTAGCTGATGGAAACCCCGTAGCTATTGACTCCGTTATCCGTGACTGTGTCCTTAACCTTAACGACCACAACTTTTCAATAAGCCTCATTCCAATGCGCCTTAGAAGTTTCGACATAATAGTGGGCATGGATTGGCTAGCCGAGCATCATGCAGAAATCATATGCTTTGAAAAATACATCCGTATTCCCTTATCATCAGGAAGCACGTTGCAAATCTATGGTGAAAAACCATCAAGCGGTCTAAAACTCATGTCTTGTACCACAGCCCGTAAGTATCTACGAAAGAATTACGTGGCATTTCTAGCAAATGTCATGGAAAAGAAAGGGAAGGGAAAGAACTTCCAGGACATCCCTATCATCCGTGATTTTCCCGAAGTGTTTACCGAAGACTTGCCAGGCCTTCCTCCCTTACGTCAAGTCAAATTCAGAATCGACCTTATTCCGGGAGAAAATCCTGTAGCAAAATCACCATATCGCCTTGCACCTTCGGAAATGCAAGAGTTAGCAAGCCAACTTCAAGAGCTTTCCGAAAAAGGGTTCATTCGTGTCACACCCCCAATTTCAACTAACGGAGTTTTATCGTTTGAGAAGTGACGAACCAGGATATCAGACATTAGTTACTTTGAACGACTCTACATGGGACTCAAAATGAAAATATCTTTTAAATCAGAGTATCAATGCGGAAGCGTAAAGAAAGTAAATGCGCAAAATACACGCGCCCAAAACCAAAGTCCAAAAGTCTCAAAAGTCCAAACGAAGTACAATAGAATAATTCAACCAAACATAAATAGACACAAAGCAAAGCAGTTGAATCCCATGCATGCCTTAACGTGCACCTTGTGTCTTAGCTTAGCGACCTGAGAAAACATGTAAGAAAAAGTGTCAACACAAGGTTGGTGAGTTCACAGGTTTCAAATAAATACGTAAGCGTTTACCAGATTTATGATCATTCAATATGTATCTATAGGTAGCTGACCTATGTTCATGTTTAGCTCAAGTGCTCGCAACCGAAACTGACTGTTTATTTATTGCCTCCTGCCAGGTCTATCAGTACTGGCCATGTGAGTAGGCTAACATTTCACCCGTTCGATATCCAATCGAGTTAGCGCGACTAACGCGGGTGGGATTTGTCAAACCCAGTAGTACTACTAAACATTACTTCGCTAAGATCCATATTAACGGTTCGAGATAAGATGAGGACTTTCTGTGATAGCATGTTACACTTATCTTTAACATTGATAGCATATGAAATACAAAATCTCAAAATTAGTTTAAGCATGTTTTCTCCCCCAAGTTAAAACAGTAAAAAGGGGCCGTGAAAACTCACCTGCTTGGCGTTGAAGGTAGTTTCACACTAGAAGTAAGTTGGAATCACGAGTGTAAGTCTCAAAAGACCTACGAATGTCCTAAAATTATAAACATATAAATTAGGAACGATAATGGGAATTGTGACTGTGACACGGAAAATGAGGAACGTCCTTAAAAGAACCGCTCCAATAAACGAGAGTGGACGAACGCGTCCACGGGTTTAGGAATGACTTTACGCGACGAACGACATAAATAATAATATATATATACGAGTGGATAATATAATTAGTTATATTATTATTTAGTCTCGATTGATTTACGGCGTTATAAAATGACTATAAATATATATTATTTAATAATACGGGTCACAATTTGGGAATAATATAAACATATTATTTTACACGTGTTTACGGCTTAAAAATAATATAAATATATTATTTTTAATTGTTAATAATAATAATAATATATTATTTATAAAAGTAGGTATAATTTATAAAAACAAACTAATATTTCAAACCCGAGCTTACGGGTTGTTTTCCGGGTTAAAACCCATTTATATAATAATACAATGTTAAAAGGTTTGATTTTTATTAATTTAATAATCCAGAAAAAATGTTTTAAAAATAATTATGGGAGCCCGGTCTCGAACCCGGGTCTCTCCCACACACGCACACAGCTCTAACCAGTCCCGGCCGCTAGGCTATCGCAACAGAACCCGGAACACATTGGTTTTAACCTCCTGATCAGGCGTGCTTTCCTTCCCCACATGTACCCAGATCGAATCCCGTCCCAAACGCCACGAATTCGATCGCGACTGGTTTTCAAATCATGGGGGTTTGATAATCAAGGTGTTGCGAGTCTGGGGACTCATTGAATTTGAAAACCATCGGTTTTAAGATCGCTAATTTACTGAAAGAGGGATCGTAACCCTAGTTTATAAACATGGATTCAATTGATCGATTCTGATATTAAAAATTGTTGAAATGATAGGGCTTTTATTAAATAAAACCTTGCGAATCTGATGATGTGGTTTAATTGTATCAAATTCATGTTAAAGATCGAAAACCCCAACACGTTTCCACAACGAACCCTAATTACGGGATCAAGATCAATTCGATGATGGAAGCCCGATATTTCAAAGGGCTTTCAAGCTACAGAAGACTACGAGTCTAGTGGTATAGTTTAATTTGGTTTAAACGCGGTTTAGAGTTGAATTCGACAACTTGATTTCAAATGAACCCTAGATTACGGGTTACAACGATTTTGATAATAAAAGTTCGAATTGATAAAGGGCTTTCAAAGAGTATGGTATTGCGAATCTAACTGTATAGGTTAATTTCATTTTGATTGGGTCTAGACTAGGGTTCGATTAAACCGGTCAATGATGAACCCTAGGTTATAGATTTCGATCGAATTGATAATTTAAGCCCTGGTAATGATAGGGCTTTCAATTGACGAGTAAAAACGAAACTAATGATACAAGAAATTACTAGAATGCGTGATGAATTGGAGGTTCTCGACAGAAATGATGGCCGACTGTGACTGTGGCGGTCTCCGGCGTCTTCGACTGTTACTCCGGCCAATTCAGTTGGTGCAAAAGCTTCACAGAGGTTCGTCGAGTGTGTGCAGTGTCTCAATTCGTGAAGGCAATACAGAAATTCGTCGGATGTAATGATAATGGAAAATGAAGTCGACGGTTACGAAACCACGATCATAATTCGAGTTTAATTTGAAATGATTATGATTAAGGTCCTAATAATGATCGATTATTGCTATTAAGATTTGTTTACGTTATGAATTCCAACGGATTTGAGGTTTATTTTGTGAATTTTGATCAAATTGTCACGGATTTGACTTCTGAAAGTCAACAGGAACCAAATTTGCTGATTTTGACTTTGAGAAGTCAATTTATTTGATTTAGCATATTAACACAACTAGTCCTTATAGTTTTGAGTTTGAACACAACTAGTCCTTGTAGTTTTGAGTTGGATTTGTGACAGAATCAGTCCCTAGGGTTAGATTTAGTTAACGGGGTTAAGTTTTTAATAAGAAACTTAATGGAATAGTTAACGGAATTAACTGAAAAATCCGGATTGTCACATCATCCCCTAGTTGAAAGAATTTTCGTCCCGAAAATTAAAATATAAAAAAAATTTCTGGGTGTCACATCATCCCCTAGTTGAAAGAATTTTCGTCCCGAAAATTAAATAGTACCTTAAGAATTTGACGCGGAGTGCTTGAACAGATTTGGATATTTGCGCATCATCTGATCCTCGAACTCCCACGTGAATTTCGGTCCGCGTTTCGAGTTCCAAAGAACTCTGACAATAGGGATCTTACTGTGCTTTAACGTTTTAACTTCCCTATCCATAATTTCCACAGGTTCTTCGATGAAACGTAACTGTTCATCAACGTGTAGTTCCTCAAGAGGAACTGCGAGAGATTCGTCAGCTAGACATTTCTTAAAATTTGAGATGTGAAAGACGTTGTGTACACCACTCAGTCTTTCAGGTAAGTCCAGTTGATACGCTACTGGTCCGATTCTCTTTAATATTTTGAAAGGTCCAACATAACGAGGATTCAGTTTGCCTCGTTTTTCGAAACGAATGACACCTTTCCAAGGTGAGACTTTGAGTAAGACCATGTCACCTACTTGAAACTCCAAAGGTTTACGACGCTTGTCGGCATAGCTCTTTTGATAATCACGAGCTGTCGCCATACGGTTTCTAATTTGAACGATCTTTTCGGACGTTTCAAATACAAGTTCAGGACCTGTGAGTTGGCTATCTCCAACCTCGGTCCAACAAATGGGAGAACGGCATTTCCGTCCATAAAGTGATTCAAATGGAGCTACCTTGATGCTAGTGTGATAGCTGTTGTTGTAGAAGAACTCCACCAACGGTAGGTGAGACTCCCAAGTGTTACCGAAATCGATCACACAAGCTCGTAGCATATCCTCCAGAGTTTGGATAGTACGTTCTGTTTGGCCATCAGTTTGAGGATGGTATTCTGTGCTCATATCTAAACGCGTGCCTAAGGCCTTATGTAACGACTGCCAGAAACGAGAAGTGAATCGTGCATCACGATCCGAAATAATGGAGATTGGCACCCCGTGCCGAGAGACTATTTCTTTCAAGTATGTACGAGTAAGCTTATCCATTTTGTCGGTTTCCTTGATTGCTAGGAAATGAGCAGATTTTGTTAATCGATCTACAATTACCCATATAGTATCACATCCAGTAGGGGTTCGTGGTAATTTGGTGATGAAATCCATGGATATTTGTTCCCATTTTCACATGGGAATTTCTGGTTGTTGCAGAAGACCGGATGGTTTTTGATATTCAACTTTGACCTTCGCGCATGTCAGACACTTACTAACATAGGTGGCTATATCGGCTTTCATCTTCGGCCACCAATATAGTACTTTTAGATCATGGTACATTTTATCGGAACCCGGATGGATGGAGTAACGAGATTTATGAGCTTCATCCATGATTAGTTCCCTTAAGTTTTCGAACACTGGAATCCATATTCGTTCGACGAAGTAACGAATTCCGTCAGATTTTACCTCAAGTTGTGCTTCCATGCCACGTGTACCTTCTAACGGTAGGTTATCTTCTTTCAAGGCTTCAAGTTAAGCACTACGGATTCTACCAGGCAACCCAGGGTGAATAGTAAGTTGTAACGCTCGAACTCGTTTGGGTTTCGTTTCCTTTTGGCTTAGTGCATCAGCCACAACGTTAGCTTTACCCGGATGATACCGGATCGCACAGTCGTAATCATTTAAAAGTTTGACCCAACGACGTTGCCGCATGTTCAACTCCTTCTGCTCGAAGATATGCTGGAGGCTTTTGTGATCGGTGTAGATGGTGCATTTGGTACCATACAAGTAATGTCTCCATATCTTAAGTGCAAAAACTACTGCTCCCAACTCTAGATCATGAGTGGTGTAGTTTTTCTCGTGAATCTTTAACTGACGTGAAGCGTATGCGATTACCTTCTCGCGTTGCATTAAGACACAACCCAGACCTTGAATAGATGCATCACAGTACACTACAAAATCATCGGTTCCTTCCGAAAGAGCTAAAATAGGGGCACTGCAAAGTTTCTGTTTGAGGTGCTGGAAAGCTGACTCTTGGTTATCGCCCCAATTATAGGCTTTTCCTTTTTGAGTTAGGGCGGTGAGAGGTTGTGCAATCTTTGAAAATCCTTCGATAAAACGACGATAATATCCAGCCAATCCCAAAAATTGTCGCACCTCAGTCGGAGTCGTCGGTGCTGCCCAATTCTTGATGGCTTCTATTTTGGATGGGTCGACATGTATCCCTTTCTCATTAACCACATGCCCTAGAAACTGAACTTCCCGGATCCAAAATTCACACTTGGAAAACTTAGCATACAGTTGTTCTCGCTTAAGTAGTTCCAAAATTAGGCGTAGATGTTCCTCCTTGTTCTTGGAATAGATGAGGATGTCGTCGATGAAAACGATAACGAACTGGTCCAGGTAAGGCTTACACACACGGTTCATGAGGTCCATGAATACCGCAGGTGCGTTGGTTAAACCGAAAGGCATGACCATAAATTCGTAATGGTCGTACCTCGTTCTGAATGCAGTCTTAGAGATATCTTCTTCTCGGACTCTTAACTGATTGTAGCCGGACCTAAGGTCTATTTTGGAATAGAAACTTGATCCTTGGAGTTGATCAAAAAGGTCATCTATACGAGGTAAAGGATAGAGGTTCTTGATTGTGACTTTATTCAGTTCCCGGTAATCAATACACATACGGAAAGTACCGTTCTTCTTCTTGACAAATAATACCGGAGCTCCCCACGGTGATGAACTAGGTCGGATGAAACCTTTATCCAATAAATCTTGCAATTGAGTGGACAGTTCCTACAATTCACTGGGTGCCAGTCTGTAAGGTGCCCGAGCAATCGGTGCTGCTCCGGGTGCTAAATCAATTTGGAATTCAACTTAACGATGCGGTGGCAGACCGGGCAGATCCTCGGGAAACACTTCCAAAAATTCACACACAACGGGAATATCTTCGATCTTCTTCTCTTCTGAAGGCTGCTCAGCAACAAGGGCCAAAACAGCCGTATGCCCCTTTCGAAGACATTTTTGTGCTTTCATGAAGGATATAATGTCCATGACTGCACCAACTCTTTCGCCTTGGATGGAAAGGGTTTCTCCATTCGAGAGAGGTATACGTACAATCTTCTCACGACAGATAATTTCGGCTTGGTTTTTAGATAACCAATCCATACCGACAATTATATCAAAACTACCAAGTATGACCGGCATAAGGTCGATATCAAATGTATGTGTAGCTAGCTCAAGTTTACATCCTTTAAGTATGTGAGTTGCCTCAATTATTTGACCGTCAGCTATCTCTATTGTATACTTATCTTCTAATAGAGATGAAGTTCCTTTTATCATATTACTAAATTTCTTAGATATAAAACTTCTATCAGCACCGGTGTCAAAAAGGATAGAAGCAAAGAAATTATTTACGAGGAACTTACCGGTGACCACATTATGGTCGTAACGGGTGTCTCCATATCCTAGTACGAAGGCTCGTCCCTTCGCACCATTTCCTCCCCCATTGCCATTGTTACCACCATTACCATTGTTATTCTGGTTAGGGTTGTGATTTCCATTACCCCCTTTCTTCAACTGAGGACAGTTCTTCCGGATATGCCCTTCCTTTCCACACTCAAAGCAAGCTCTAGTAGATCCCATTTGTTGAAAGGGTTGTTTAGTTTGTAATTCACCCCTGCAGTCCTTAGCAGCATGACCTATTTTACCGCACCTCTGGCAACGATTGCAGAACCCAAAGTGGTGTAAGTTACACTTGTTACACTTCAGGGACATCCCTGCATAACCACCCTAGTTTTGGCCAAAAGAGGTCGACTGATTGAAGTTCTTGGTTGGCTCAAACCTACGCTGTTGCTGTTGTTGCGTTTGGTTAAACTAGGGTTGGTTGGATTGAGGTCCTTTGGAGTGGGAGTTGGAATGGTTGTGGGGGTTGGAATGGTGATCGAACTTGCGTTTGTGGCTGTCGGTGAGTTTAGCAACTGAACCTCTCGGAGGTAAGGTTCCTTGCGTCACCGCTTGGTCGGTTAACTTATGCGCAAGTCGAATGGTTTGTTGGATAGTGGCAGGATTGGATGAAGTAACCATGCTTTGTATTTGAGGCACCAGACCTCCAATGTAAAGCTCAATTCTTTTGTAGTCAGGAGTTACCATATGCGGGCACATAGTAGCCAGTTCGTGTGAATGAATGGTGTAGAGTTCAATTTCCGAACCCTCCATCTTAAGGTTCCAGAACTCTCCCTCTAAATTTTGGATCTCATCGCGTGGGCAGTATTCTTCCTTCATCATTGCTTTAAATTCCTCCCACGGGAGTCCATTTTCCATTGCCAGTCCCAACATTTGAACCTGGGTATTCCACCATGTTAGGGCCGGGCCTTCTAAAGTTCCAGCTGCAAACTTCACTTGGTTAGCCACCGGGCAGTTGCACATGGCTATTACTGATTCAACCTTCTCAAACCAGCGAAGTAATCCAACGGCTCCTTCAGCTCCACTAAAGGTGTGGGGCTTGCAATCCATGAATGCTTTGAAAGTGCAGGCTGGCTGTTGGTTTTGCTGATTTTGCTGGCCTGGATTTAGAAGTACAAATTGAATTGGAATTATAGAGTTTAGAAAAATGTTTTTAAGAGAAGGATTGACACTATTAGTCAATAGTTAAAGCATTTACCTGCAGCATTCTGTGCTGCTAGGGCCTCTGTCACACTATCATTTATCAATGCTGCTAGCTCTGCTGCCGTCATGTTAATGGTACCACGACCACCGGCACGGCCTCCGAGTCCTCTCCCAGACATGATTCTTCACAATCACAAATGAAAAACAATGAGAAATATATCGCATATTAAACATTATTCAGGTACGAGTAAGGAGATACAACATCTAATATTTTGAAAATTAAATAAATTGTAAGGCTACAAAATAAATAACTCAAATATTAAACTTCTCATGCTTTTATTGGATGGGAGCAACCTTACCCATCTAGGTTTGGAAAGAGAAATAACATAGGCAAAAGCAAACATGAAAAGGAAGATAGAATAGGAAGATCATCAGGCTTCTTCGTCATCGGAAGAAACATACGATTGTGCATCGTCTATCTCAACCGGTTCTTCTTCCACTGGCTCCTCATCGAAAGGCTCTTCTTCAAAAGGTTCCTCCTCAAAAGGTTCCTCCTCATCGTCAGATACTGGAATGTCTTCCGGAAATAGAGCCGCTTGTAGTTGGGCTTCCAAGTGAGTCACCCTCTCTTGAAGGCCTTCAGCAGTGTGGTTTGCCACATGTAGCTGAGCTTCCATAGCAGCTAGTCTCTCCAGAACTCCTTCCATATCATCATCCATAGTGTCAGCCCTCGTCTCTAGATGTGCCACACGGTCCACTAAAAGGTTGTGGACATGGTCCGTTGCAGCTAGTTCGGTAGTCAAGTGTTCTACTCCTACTTATTCTTCTCTACTTGGGGTCCATTATTCAGAAGTTTAGGTATCTCCTCGGTGGCATCTTGTACAAAACTCAACTCCTTCAACATATAAGATACGAATGCTGCGAAAGCTTGTTCCATGGTGCATGGTAAGCTAGGTAGTGTAGATGATGAAGATGCGGATCCAAAGTAAGGTGATGGAACATCTCCCATTTCGATCCACCTTTGGATCATATGTGGGTATACGTCCCAATTGAGAGCATAATCCAATGTTCGTGCGTTACTCGGTTCACCTTGGTTAACTGAATGGTTACCCGAAGTAGGCCGGCGCCTTTTAGGTTCCGGGGATGAGAGTACAGGTGCCTTATGCCCTGATGCGTTAGGTGATGGAGGTGGGGTTGACGACATGATCCTGCAACATTATGTATAAGTACCAAACATCCAAATGACATGTAACTAATGTGTGAGGCTATAGTCTAGTATGCAATCCTAGTTCTCTATAACCAATGGCTCTGATACCAATCAGTCACACCCCCAATTTCAACTAACGGAGTTTTACCGTTTGGGAAGTGACGAACCAGGATCTCAGACATTAGTTACTTTGAACGACTCTACATGGGACTCAAAATGAAAATATCTTTTAAATCAGAGTATCAATGCGGAAGCGTAAAGAAAGTAAATGCGCAAAATACACGCGCCCAAAACCAAAGTCCAAAAGTCCAAACGAAGTACAATAGAATAATTCAACCAAACATAAATAGACACAAAGCAAAGCAGTTGATTCCCATGCATGCCCTAACGTGCACCTTGTGTCTTAGCTTAGTGACCTGAGAAAACATGTAAGAAAAAGTCTCAACACAAGGTTGGTGAGTTCACATGTTTCAAATAAATACGTAAGCGTTTACCAGATTTATGATCATTCAATATGTATCTACAGGTAGCTAACCTATGTTCATGTTTAGCTCAAGTGCTCGCAACCGAAACTGACTGTTTGTTTATTGCCTCTTGCCAGGTCTATCAGTACTGGCCATGTGAGTAGGCTAACATTTCACGCGTTCGATATCCAATCGAGTTAGCGCGACTAAGGCGGGTGGGATTTGTCAAACCCAGTAGTACTACTAAACGTTACCTCGCTAAGATCCATATTAACGAGTCTAGATAAGATGAGGACTTTCTGTGATAGCATGTTACACTTAGCTTTAACATTGATAGCATATGAAATACAAAATCTCAAAATCAGTTTAAGCATGTTTTCTCCCCCAAGTTAAAACAGTAAAAAGGGGCCGTGAAAACTCACCTGCTTGGCGTTGAAGGTAGTTTCACACTAGAAGTAAGTTGGAATCACGAGTGTAAGTCTCAAAAGACCTACGAATGTCCTAAAATTATAAACATATAAATTAGGAACGATAATGGGAATTGTGACTGTGACACGGAAAATGAGGAACGTCCTTAAAAGAACCGCTCCAATAAACGAGAGTGGATGAAAGCGTCCACGGGTTTAGGAATGACTTTACGCGACGAACGACATAAATAATAATATATATATACGAGTGGATAATATAATTAGTTATATTATTATTTAGTCTCGATTGATTTACGGCGTTATAAAATGACTATAAATATATATTATTTAATAATACGGGTCACAATTTGGGAATAATATAAACATGTTATTTTACACGTGTTTACGGCTTAAAAATAATAATATATTATTTATAAAAGTGGGTATAATTTATAAAAACAAACTAATATTTCAAACCCGAGATTACGGGTTGTTTTCCGGGTTAAAACCCATTTATATAATAATACAATGTTAAAAGGTTTGATTTTTATTAATTTAATAATTCAGAAAAAATGTTTTAAAAATAATTGGGGGAGCCCGGTCTCGAACCCGGGTCTCTCCCACACACGCACACAGCTCTAACCAGTCCCGGCCGCTAGGCTATCGCAACAGAACCCGAAACACATTGGTTTTAACCCCTGATCAGGCGTGCTTTCCTTCCCCACATGTACCCAGATCGAATCCCGTCCCAAACGCCACGAAATCGATCGCGACTGGTTTTCAAATCATGGGGGTTTTGATAATCGAGGTGTTGCGAGTCTGGGGACTCATTGAATTTGAAAACCATCGGTTTTTAAGATCGCTAATTTACTGAAAGAGGGATCGTAACCCTAGTTTATAAACATGGATTCAATTGATCGATTATGATATTAAAAATTGTTGAAATGATAGGGCTTTTATTAAACAAAACCTTGCGAATCAGTTGATGTGGTTTAATTGTATCAAATTCATGTTTAAGATTGAAAACCCCAACACGTTTCCAGAACGAACCCTAATTACGGGATCAAGATCAATTCGATGATGGAAGCCCGATATTTCATAGGGCTTTCAATCTACAGAAGACTACGAGTCTAGTGGTATAGTTTAATTTGGTTTAAACGCGGTTTAGAGTTGAATTCGACAACTTGATTTCATATGAACCCTAGATTACGGGTTACAACGATTTTGATAATAAAAGTTCGAATTGATAAAGGGCTTTCAAAGAGTATGGTATTGCGAATCTAACTGTATAGGTTATTTTCATTTTGATTGGGTCTAGACTAGGGTTCGATTAAACCGGTCAATGATGAACCCTAGGTTATAGATTTCGATCGAATTGATAATTTAAGCCCTGGTAATGATAGGGCTTTCAATTGACGAGTAAAAAACGAAACTAATGATACAAGAAATTACCAAAATGCGTGATGAATTGGAGGTTCTCGACTAAAATGATGGCCGACTGTGACTGTGGCGGTCTTCGACTGTTACTCCGGCCAATTCAGTTGGTGCAAAAGCTTCACAGAGGTTCGTCGAGTGTGTGCAGTGTCTCAATTCGTGAAGGCAATACAGAAATTCGTCGGATCAGATGATAATGGAAAATGAAGTCGTCGGTTACGAAACCACGATCATAATTCGAGTTTAATTTGAAATGATTATGATTAAGGTCCTAATAATGATCGATTATTGCTATTAAGATTTGTTTACGTTATGAATTCCTATGGATTTGAGGTTTATTTTGTGAATTTTGATCAAATTGTCACGGATTTGACTTCTGAAAGTCAACAGGAACCAAATTTGCTGATTTTGACTTTGAGAAGTCAATTTATTTGATTTAGCATATTAACACAACTAGTCCTTGTAGTTTTGAGTTTGAACACAACTAGTCCTTGTAGTTTTGAGTTGGATTTGTGGCAGAATCAGTCCCTAGGGTTAGATTTAGTTAACGGGGTTAAGTTTTTAATAAGAAACTTAACGAAATAGTTAACGGAATTAACTGAAAAATCCGGATTGTCACAATTCGTCCTAGCATCTCCCCTTGGGGAGCACCTGTTCTATTCGTCAAGAAGAAGGACGGATCCTTCCGGATGTGTATTGATTATCATGAGCTAAATAAACTTACCATCAAGAATCGCTACCCATTACCTAGGATTGACGACCTCTTTGACCAACTCCAAGGATCTTCATGTTTCTCCAAAATCGATCTTCGTTCTGGCTACCATCAACTTCGTGTCCTCGACGAGGATATTCCTAAGACAACCTTTCGTACAAGATATGGCCACTATGAGTTCATGGTTATGCCTTTCGGCTTAACTAATGCACCCGCGGTATTCATGGACTTAATGAACCGTGTGTGTAGGCCGTACCTTGACAATATCGTAATTGTTTTCATCGACGACATCTTGATCTACTCAAAAACTAAAAAGGATCACGAGAAACACCTACGGTTGGTGTTAGACCTCTTAAAGAAGGAGACCTTATTCGCCAAAATTTCCAAGTGTGAATTTTGGCTAAATGAAGTCCAATTCTGGGGTCATATAGTCAATGAGAAAGGAATTCATGTAGATCCTACAAAGATAGAAGCAGTGAAAAACTGGAAAGCTCCAAAGACCCCTACTGAAGTCCGTTCATTCCTTGGCCTAGCTGGCTACTACCGTCGTTTCATTTCTAACTTCTCAAAAATTGCGGTGCCCCTCACAGCCTTAACCCATAAAGGAAAGCCTTACGAGTGAGGACCAAAACAAGAAGAAGCCTTTCAGACTCTCAAGCAAAAGCTTTGTGACGCTCCAATCTTGACCCTTCCTGAGGGTAATGATGATTTCGTGGTTTACTGTGATGCATCCAATCAAGGTCTCGGTTGTGTCCTTATGCAACGAGGCAAGGTTATTGCTTAAACGTCAAAGCAACTCAAAATTCATGAAAAGAATTACACAACGCACGACCTCGAGTTAGGTGCAGTTGTCTTCGCTCTAAAGATCTGGCGACACTACCTCTATGGTACAAAGTGTGTGGTTTTCACAGACCACAAGATCCTTCAGCACATTTTTAATCAGAAGGAACTCAACATGAGGCAACGTCGTTGGGTAGAACTACTTAATGACTACGACATTCGTTATCATCCTGGAAAGGAGAATGTTGTAGCCGATGCCTTGAGTCGGAAGGAACACACCATGTTACATTGTGTGAGAGTTCAAAACGATATCCAAATCCGCATCCTCGAAGCACAACACCTTTCGGTCACCGAAGGGAAGACGTACGAGGAAATGGCGTGCGGAGCTGAGCTCCAATTAGAGACTAAGCCCAACGGCTTACTCTATTTCTTGAACCGTGTCTGGATTCCTGATCGTGATGACCTTCGTACTATTATTATGAACGAAGCTCATAAAACCCGTTATTCGGTCCATCCTGGTGCAGACAAAATGCACAAAGATCTTCGTCACCAATACTGGTGGCCCGGTATGAAGAAAGACATTGCGTTATACGTAGCAAAGTGTCTCACTTGCTCCAAGGTTAAAGCCGAGCACCAACGTCTGTCTGGCCTTCTAGAACAACCAGAGATTCCCGTGTGGAAATGGGAGTGTATAGCGATGGATTTCATTACCAAGCTACCCCGTACCACTCATGGTCACGATAGCATTTGGGTGATCGTCGACCGACTAACTAAATCCGCACATTTCTTGCCTATTCGTGAGGATTATGGAGTCGAAAAATTGGCTCGGATATACGTTAATGAAATAGTTAGTCGCCACGGTTTGCCTCTTAACATTATCTCTGATCGTGACGGTCGTTTCACTTCCCGTTTCTGGCAATCCTTACAACCCGCTCTTGGTACACAATTAAATCTCAGCACAGCATACCATCCTCAAACCGATGGCAATCCGAAAGAACCATACAGACTTTGGAGGACATGCTTCGGGCATGCGTCATTGACTTAGGTGGTAACTGGGATTCGAATCTACCGTTGATTGAATTCTCTTACAACAATAGTTACCATACTAGCATCAACATGGCACCTTTCGTAAGTGTCGTTCCCCTGTTTGTTGGAACGAGATTGGTGAATCACAAATCACCGGACCTGAACTAATCCAAGAGACATCAGACAAGGTCCTTCGTATTCGCGATAACCTCCTAGCAGCCAGAAGTCGTCAAAAGAGTTATGCCGACAAGCGTCGAAAGCCTCTAGAGTTTCAAGTCGGTGACCTCGTACTCCTCAAGGTATCACCTTGGAAAGGAGTAGTTCGTTTCGGAAAGAAAGGAAAGCTAGCTCCTCGTTTTATGGGTCCTTTTAAAATCCTCGAAAGGATAGGAAAGGTGGCCTACAAACTTGAACTACCTGAAAGCCTTAGCAATGTTCATCCAACTTTCCACGTCTCTAACCTCACGAAATGTCTTGCGGACGAAAACCTCCACATACCTCTCGACGAAGTACGCATCAACGAAACTATGCACTTCGTAGAGAAGCCCGTGGAGATCATGGATCGTGAAGTCAAGCAGCTCAAGCGTAGTCGTATTCCTATAGTCAAAGTACGTTGGGAGTCCAAACGTGGCCCAAAGTTTACTTGGGAACGCGAAGACCAGATGAAAGTCAAGTACCCGCACCTTTTCTCTGGACCCTCCTCTTAAATTTCGGGACGAAATTTCCTAAAATAGGGGAGACTGTAATATTCAGGGTTTTTCCCGATGTATCATTTTCAATTTCAAATTGTAACCCGATGAAACTCATCCATTTCAATAAACGTATCACTTCCTAAACCTCTACGCGTGCTATTAGACTCGATAAATACAATTTATAGATACGTATATCCTACAAAAAAATAGATGAAAACATTATAAATTTGTATTGTGTAAAAAAAAAAGAAATGATGATAATAAAATATAAATACTTGAACTTATAAACCCATAAACTATTTTATCATTTAAAGTCCAGGGGCTAAACCGTAATTTCTGGAACTCATCTTTAACATAAACCAAGTTTAAATGTAAAATGTTAAACACCTGAAACTTTGAGGGCCTGTTGTTGCTTTTACCCAAACATCATTTGTCCAAAACCGGTCATGGGTTCGAAACCCACAACCCCTGATTTTTAACCCATTTCAACCGAAATCGCGATTTCGTCCAAGTTCACTGAACCTTGGGCTCGTCTCTCGCGTGCGACCCGTCCCCAAGATGCCATGATGATAAACTTCGACCGAGGCTTTGCATGGAGTGTTAATTAACTCCGATCGGCCCAACCACCTCCCTCGACCCGTTCGCGCAAATGCCAAAATTGGCTATAAATATCGACCCCCATACACCAACAACATCATCCCTAACCTCCCTCCACTACCTATCTCATCGATCCGGAGCTACATTGCCGGATTCGAAATCACGACCGACGACTCCAAACCCAGACCCAATCTCCCTCAAATCGACAAAATCAGGTAATACTTGAGTCTATTGTGATCGAATTCGTGAAATGATCAAAAGCCCTCTGTTTAATCTCATAAACAGAGGGTAATCCGAGTCGAATTTAAGGATTGAAATGTTAGGGTTCATACGGATTGGGGGGAACGTTTGGGTTTGTGTTTAAGAATTTCGTTTTCCAGAATTAAACACAAATGAGTCCCTGGTCCAGCGGTTTGTGTGTGTGTGCAAGTGTTAACCGGAGCAGGTCGGGTGTTCGAATCCGGCCGGCTGGGTTTTCTGATTTCGAATTCTTTTATATATTTTTAATTAGTTTTAAAAATTCCTTTTATTTTTATAAAATCTGTTATGTTTTTATAAACTTAAAACTGATCTTTATTTACACTTTTGTTTCCAGAAAACATTTTTATTAATAAAAAGAAAGGAAACTTAGCTAAAACTTATTGAATCTTTAAAGGATTTTTATAAAACTCATGAAATAACTCCAAATTATGTTATGGAATTGGAGAACTTATTATTTCTTGCATATGATAAATAATATATGTTATGATAAGCTTTAATATTATAAAATTATAAATTAATCTAAAAATTTATATAAATGTTATAAAATCCAAAAAAAATCTATAAAAAAAATACTATTACTTTAAAAATCAGAAATTTATACATTTTTACACTTTTATGAAATTAAAGTTAATTAAAGCAAATATAATTTTAATTGTTTAAAACAAAAAAAAACTAGAATACTCATTAAACTTAAAAACCTTACATGTATTTTAAATAGAGCATAAACTTATTTGAGAAACCATTGTTATGAAATTATAAAATGTGGTGCAAATAGTTAGAAACTTTTAAACAAACCATCTAAATATTAGAAGAATACTTACAAATTATTTTTATGCTTAAACACTTTAAATAATTTCAAATGATTTCGTAAATCATTTATTTTCAAGACAACCTTTTTAAATAGTTATTATTCATACTCAATAACTATTTATTTAGAATAATCACCCGTTAATCTTTAATGATAAATCTTTTAGATAACTATTATTTTAAATAATTATTAAAACCTTGTGAATAATTATTTACTAACCTTAATACTTATTTATCCATTACTCAAATTATATTTTATAAAACTAGTTAAAGCATGGTTAACTAAAACTTACTATCACTTAAACTTTATACCACAATCATCCCCGTCTTCCCATTTGGAACCCTAGTCAATCCTAAATTTTGAATCCTTGTCCTAGATCTTAGCATCAATCCTTAACGTTATACTTGTCATTTAGGCTTGTAGTGAGGATAACTTTCCTCAAGGCTTCATTACATTTAACCCTTGTTGGATACTCTTACATCCTTCACAAGGTGAGTATACTTAGCCCCTTTTTGTTTTGTTTTTATTTTATAAACTTGGGGTGGAACATGTTCAAACTTTTTATACTTATACAATTCAAACTTAACTATGTTTACATGTCTTCTATGTGTTTAAATGCTTTGAGACTTGCATGCTTAAATTAAACTTAATTCTAGCATGTTCATTAACTTTGGCCGATCCTATAGTAATAGTGATAGATCTATTGTATTTGATCAAACCACCTTGATTGATTGACCCTTCGGGGGGAGCCCTTGGTGATTGTTACTGAAACTTATACTTGAAACTTTAAGGGTAAATTTCGGGTTATGCCTAAACTTGGTTGGAGGTTTGACGTGCACAATGTTTAACTTGCTTGATTCTCACATTTGTACTTAGATGCATTAATCATAGTGAATTGTAAAACTTTTAAAAACTATTGTAAAATGGTGTCAAAACCTTTGTATCTCACCAACTATTTTTAGTTGACAGTTACTTAACATGTTTCAGGTGCTCAAGAGTGAGGCTTATCTATGAAAATGTAGGATGCATGGACTTAGAAAGACCGTTAAGAATTGAACCTTGTTTACTTTTCATGCTTGAACCTTATGTTATTTTTGTCATGTTGAACCCTTTAATTTATTAATGAAATATCTCAACTTTATTAGTCAACCTTGTGCTTTTTAGTTGATAGTTATTATTATTATTGTCTATACATGTAGAATAGCTTCAATACAAGATCAACGGACTGTGTTAGATCTGATCTTTAAAATCAAGGGTCTGTCTTGATTATAAGTTACTATATAAGTAGTACTTAGAGTCATTGTATAAGAGAGCTTGCTTAAAGTTTTCTCTGTAATCTTGTAACCATTGAAGCTTAATACAAAATGCATTTATCAGTACTTCTTGTGTTTACTTGTTTATTTAGAAGAAGTTGTGATTGTTTTCGCCAATCTCAACTGGAATAGAACCACCTTGTATTTACCGATCCTACATTTAAGGTCAAACCCCTATTACTTCACACCCAATTAGAGAAGAAAACCTAACCTTTGACGAAGTTTTAACACGAACTGTTCATCTTCTATTTCGAATTCTATCATCTTTTCCTTACACGAAAGCTTTGATCTTCACAAAGCAACAAAGTTCTTCTCCACAAAGCAAAAAAGTTCTAGAGAATCTGATTTTCTTCAAGATTATAATTTTGAATTTCAATGAAAGACTTTTGAATATAAAGTGATGGTTCTGTGCATGGAGTCTCAACCCTTCCCAATGTAAAAGGACATAATGTCAATTTAGCTTCTTACCCTCTTACCTTTTTTGTACTTTTGACAATTAGTTTAATTGAAAATAAAATTCATTAATCTAACTTTTAATTTTAACCATTTAATGTTTTTTATCTAAGGCTAAAATAGAGTTTTCATAACTAACAAGGGTTTTCATTCTATCATTACCCTTAGTATAATTAGTATTTTCTTTAAAAATATATTATTATTAAAAGATATAGATGTATTTAATAGGAGAGAGACGGGAAAAAAATGATAAGAAGGAATATGGAAGCGACACGTGGCATGAAAAAACCTTTATTTATTATATAGTATAGATTTGGGGAAACTAACTAAACGAAATAAGATCGGGGACCATGGTTGACAACGAGCAAATGATGGAATTGATACTTAAAACCCTAACATTTTTCCCCTATTCACACGCATTCTCATCATCTTTCCCCAAATTCTAAAGAGAGAGAATTCTAGAGACAGAAAGTCATGTTTTTTGCTCCCAATATCGCTCCATTCTTCTTCTTCATCGATTGGTATAGCTTCAGCAAGAGTTTCTGAACGTTTTGAGGTTAGTATCACACGCAAATCTTCGTTTTAGTTAAAATGGGTAACTATGGGGTTTTGAATCAAAAAGACATTTTTTTTGCGTATGAATCGACATACAAATGTTAGATCTGAGTTTGTACAAGCTAAACTAAGAGTTTGAACGTAAAAAGTTAGGATTTTGGATCAAAAACGCGTAACACAAGTTCTGGCGAAACTTTCGCTGGTTTGGAGAAAGTTTGGCTAGAACTCGTCTTAGCGAAAGTTTGGTAGCGGATGTAGAAGAGCGAAAGTTCCAGCGAATGATACGTAACGAAAGTTTCGCCGAAAGTTTCCAGGAGAAAGTTAGGGTTCGATTCTTAGATCTTAACGTTTTCGCGTGCAATCTCCGTGCAGACCGTAAGGCGTTCCTCCTAGTTACCGAGGACCGTTTGATTTAGTATATGATCCTCATGTGAGTTCTAGAAATCCCCTTTTTACTGTTTTTGAGGTGATATGCACAAAATTAAAATGCTTGATGAAACTTATGAATGATGTTTTAAGGAAAAGTTTATACCTTCAAGACGTACATATTTATACAAATGTTTATGAATATATATGAATGTTAACCTTTAAATGATAAAGAGGGCAATGTTTTTATAAAGTCAATAAAATGTTGAAATTTGCTATGGTCCCTTCGGGGATAGACGTTATGTTATGATGGCAATACCTCTAAAAGGGCCTTTGTGGCTAGCTAACGGTTGTGCAACTGGGAATGGAAAGTTACGACGGTCACTTCGAGGTGAACGTGACCCTTATTTATAGTTGGTTTGTCGGTTTATGGCGCAAGACCATAAGGTCAAAACGTCGTATATGTCGGTTTATGGTGCAAGCCCATAAAGGCAATACGTTGTATATGTCGGTCTATGGCACAAGACCATAGGGGAAATACATGTTGATAAACGTTTTCGTGATGACGCAGATATAGACTTTTTATAAATGACTTGTAACGAATGTTTTGTACGCTTTATTTCCTTAACTGTATGTTTGATGTTAACGATTGGATCCCTCTTTAATTGTTATTTAATTAGAACTAACTCAACGTAGCTGAATTTTAGTGTGCACATCAGGTTAAATGTAGATTTGGTGAGGGATATGGCTGGATGTGTGGCTCAAGGCGGCGGACTACTCAGCAAAGAAGAATGGCATCCCATTTTATGTTTTTGAACCTTGTGTTTCTTGAACTTGAGACTATTTATTGTAATGGTTGAACTATGTTCCCCTGCTTTTGTTATGAAATTTCTGGTTTAAGAACTATGTATGCAATGATTCGTCAGCTGTGAGGCCTCCCGGGTTTGGGACCTTACAAGTTGGTATCATAGTTATAGTTTGAGAGATTGGGACATCCCCTAATGTTTGAAGTTATACTAAGATTGAGACCAAGTGAATGATGCTAGTAAGAGTAGTCCAATGCCAAGAGCACCAGAGTCATATAGGACATAGATTTCTTTAAACCTAGGTAAGGATAAGTGTTAAGACTTTTATGTTACTCATGAAAGGGAACAATTAGAAACCAAAATGTAGAGTAATGGTTAATTGCAGATGATCAGTGTTATTAACAGCTTACCTTACTTATTGTGTTCTGGATTGTTACCTAGCAGACATTGGTTTCTTTTCGCCTATTTTTTAGTTAGTCGGTCATGGCTAGTAGAAGAGGTGGTAGATAAGGCGGTGGACGTACGAGCGTTGGGGTGGGCCACCTGTCAATCAAAGGCAAATTGATGAAGATAGCGTTCATACTAGCTCAGTTAACAACCAGGGTGAAATTGTTAGGACCCCGTCGGTAAATAATCATGAGGAACAGTTCAGTTTTGAGCCTAAAGTTAAGGAGTCTCTAGCCCGTGAGGTTAACCAACTTCTTCAAGCCTCCCTACCCACTCTCCTAACTGAAACAATGAGAGCGGCAAACAGAGAAACCACTAGAAACTCTGGCGCTAGAGTAGCGGTTATTGAGGAGAGTGATGATAATGAAGACGAACTCGCTCACGGCTGCTCCTACAAGTCATTCTGAGGTTGCAACCCTCCGCTGCTTGATGGAAAAAAGGATGCCATTGCCACTTTTGGGTGGATAACCAGAATGGAAGCAACCATAAACATCAGTGAGTTTCGTAGGGATAAAGTGGTTAAGTTTGCCGCGCACTCGTTCAGGGAAAAAGCCATGCACTAGTGGTAAACCGCCATTCAAGCCAAGGGAAGCCAAGAGATTAAGCTAATGAAATGGGATGATTTAAAGAACTGGTGATCAAGAAGTTCAGCTCACATATTGAAATTGACAAGGTGAAGAGAGAGTTCCTTGAGCTAAAAGAAGGGAGTATGACTCACCGTCAGTACACCTCTAGGTTCAATGAGATGGCGAGTTAGGTCCCTCATCTGGTTACTCCCGAGGAAAGAAGGATCAAGTGCTACATTCAAGGATTGCCTCTGAAGGCTCGTACCTTTGTAAAAGCCAATACACCGAAGAACTTTGAATCGGTAGTAGAGCTCAATGGAATTGTGTATGATGACCTGGCCATGAATGATTGGGTTGTTAACATTTTCAGTTCATACTTTTAAAATTAACATTTCACTGTTTTTACAGATTATATTTTCATGATTTTTAGCCATGTTAATTGGTAAGGTGTGACAATAAATAAATTAAAAGAAAATTAACTTGTGGTGTTAGTTGCATACAATCTACATGTGATGCTTTTGTTTATATGAGAGTTGTTTTTATTTTCTTTTTTTTTTCGATTTACATCTGGTAACTTATAGAATGTTTTTAGATAGCATATTTCTATTTTCTAAAAAAAACTTAAAATTAATAAAGAAAATTCATATGATTAAGAGTTTAATTTGTGCTAATGAGCCGGTGGTAGAGTGGTAAGAGAAATAACTCGTGTTCCTTGTGATCCAGGTTCGATCCCTGCCCTCCCCATTAGTTTATGCGGCATGCAAATGAGACCTAGCTCTTAGGCTGATGCACCTAGGTTTTACCCACGCCGATCCAGGGTTCGAGCCTTGGCTCTCCCTCAAGCCCAGAAGGGGCCGTATTGGGAGGGTTTTTTCCTTGGACGCCAAGTGGACCCGGTTAAGACAACATATTGGCCGAAGTTGGACGAGACTCTCCTATGTGACGGGGGGTGCGACGTCACAACATTCAATGTTCGCCTTGCAAAAAAAAGTTTAATTTGTGAAAAAAAAGACTATTAGGTAGTCGGTAGTTACTGCGTAATATCCCACATCGGTTGAGGGGGAGAACGAAGCCTTCCTTATAAGGGGGTGGATACCTTCTCTATCAAGACGCGTTTTGCCTGGGCGAGCAACTCGTCGGGTGAAAACAAAGTCGTGAGTTCCTGGATGGGCAACCCATCAAGGGCAAAGCGGACAATATCTTGGTACGGTTTGCTTGGCCTGTTACAGATGGTATCAGAGCCAGGGGCCGGACTGGTGTGCCAGCGAGGACGCTGGGCTCCGTAAGGGGGGTGGATTGTAATATCCCACATTGGTTGAGGGGGAGAACGAAGCCTTCCTTATAAGGGGATGGATACCTTCTCTATCAAGACGCGTTTTGCCTGGGCGAGCAACTCGTCGGGTGAAAACAAAATCGTGAGTTCTGGGATGGACAACCCATCCGGGGCAAAGCAGACAATATCTTGGTACGGCTTGCTTGGGCTGTTACAAATGGTATCAGAGCCAGGGGTCGGACTGGTGTGCCAGCGAGGACGCTGGGCTCCGTAAGGGGGGTGCATTGTAATATCCCACATCGGTTGTCACACCCCGCCAAGGCGGAAACGCGAGGTGTCACACATATAGTTCATAGCACAAGGTACAAAGACATTTACTAAGGTATCACAAAATTTATTAATTTCATAAATTAATGTCAATAAAATAGACAAACAAACAATCCCAAAGACATTATTCAAATTTCTTTAACTAAGTCCACAAGCAATCATATATGATCATTCATCTCTTAGTTATTGTTTCCTGAAACATGTAAAGTAAAATGGGTCAACATAAAGTTGGTGAGAAACATATATTTTATAAGTTATAAAGATAAATTGTCATAAAAGATATAGAACAAATTCAGTACAAGTTCAAACAAGTGTGTAAGCATATCAACACTAAATTCATTGCAATCAACCCTTAATGTTATATGCATCCACAATCCCAAAGATTGTGCCGTTGAAATGTTATTGTATCCACAATCACACAGATTGTGCCGTTGAAATGTTATTGCATCCACAATCACACAGATTGCGTCGTTGAAATGTTATTGCATCCACAACCCCAAAGATTGTGTCGTTGAAATATTACATCGGTTTTCCCTATATAATCATACTAGTACTCCCTTAGGCTTGTAAGAAAGTTAATGATTGCAATAATGTTATAGTGATCAAATATCAAACATACAATTGTAATTACTTGTTTAAGAATTTGTTTTAGTAAAAAATTTGAGTTATCAAGCCATTGGCATACATGTTTCACCCCAAAAGTAAAAAGGAAAAATGGGCTATGAATCTCACCTTGATATTGAGTCTTAAACTTGAACTAGATCGGGAGGACGGGTGAACCGATTTAACGATGCCCAAATAAGATAATTATACAAATAAAATATATGGAAACGATTAAAAAGAGTAGGAATGAGACGGTTTGGACTTTAGGATTTGGAACGAATGAAGGGAAAGATACGAATTAAGTTAAATATAATGAAATAATGTTTTATAAATTTTTATTTATAAAAGACGGTTTAGGTGTCAACAATAAATATTAATTGCAATCATGTTGAATATATTAAATATCTTAATACTATTTTTGCATTATTAAGACAATGTCAAAAGTGATTAAAATTCACGTTTATAATCAAAATAATCATTATTATTTGTAAATCTATTTATTAGAACAAAGCCCTTAGCGATCAAAACTAATTTGTTAATAATAATTTCGTTTAATGTTAATATTTGTAGGTAAAACGCTAACCGATTCCAAGGAACCGAATCTTGTCATTTATACGAAATGGTTAGATTAATAACAATATGTTTTAAAAACGTTTTAGTTAAATTAGACTAAATTAGTTAAGTTTCTTTACCCCTAAGGAATTCTAGATATACTTTTTAATTTAACAAAACTTTGATAAATGAAACCTTATATTATTAACCAAAACATAATAATAATAGTTTATAAATATGTAGATGTGTGTGTATGAATTAAATGGAAGCAAAACAAAAAGGAAACAAAAAATGGAGCAGAGGCAGGGTTCGAACCCGCGACTTCTGCTGTAAGAGCGAAATGTCTTAACCAGTCCCACTGATGTCACAGCTTTGATTGCTAACAGGGAAAATAAATTTAAAAACAACAGCTTTCTGCTTCAGTTCCATCCCTTCCAGCCCATCGCAAACCAGTCCCCCATTAACCCTAAAAACGAAATTGAATATGACAGAGGAAGGATCCAGAGGAGACGAAATCAACTAGAAATTGATACCTGAAATATGGCCTTGATTATGGAGCAAGAGAAATCGGACCACAGGGCTGCGGTTCCGTGCGTAACCGAGAAGGAGGAAGCAGGGAGAAACTCGAAATTGTGGATGATACGACTGGGGATTAGAAAGGGGCATAAATAGGTCGATTTGGAACGCGTTAACAGTGGTTAATGGACGAGATTCGCGGGATTACACCCTTAAATTGACAGCTTTCATTCCATTTTCGTGGCATACCAAAAGGGTTTACATATCTCACGATTTCGGTCTTAATTCCTTGAATTGGGGCTTGATACGCAATTAATACACGATCTTGAATGTTTAGGATTCAAAAGAATTGAGTTTTGATTGCGAATTCAACAAAATTAGAAGAAAAAAAGATGGGTTTTGACTTTTACAAATCAAACCATTGTTGAGTTCTAACCAAGGTTCAACCAAGAAAAGGGGTTCAAAATTGGAGGGTTCAAGTGACATAAAAGGGTTAAAGTCTAATTCTTTTGATAACTATCATTTAATTATAAAATTTATTTTATAAAACTTATAAAAACATATATCATTATTTGTTTTTGTTATTATTATTATTATTATATATATATATATATATATTTTCTTTTATTATTTAAAAACTTAAAAAGGTTTACTTAAAGTAATATATATATACACATATATAGCTATATATATAAAATCTCAAATTTCCAAGTCGTTACATGTTTGAATAATAATTGACACGACATAATGTAATGTACACGTACGAGATAACGAGGTTGAAATAATATGACGGTTATAAATGTTATTAACGTACAAAATGGAATAAAATATTACACAAAAATCACGGATGTTGCATCGGTTGAGGGGGAGAACGAAGCCTTCCTTATAAGGGGGTGGATACCTTCTCTATCAAGACGTGTTTTGCCCGGGCGAGCAACTCGTCGGGTGAAAACAAAACCGTGAGTTCTTGGATGGGCAACCCATCGGGGGCAAAGCGGACAATATCTTGGTACGGTTTGCTTGGTCTGTTACAAATTGATTGAGCTTCTAATAATATGAGTAAATTTTGCTTTTGGCCCCTATGGTTTAAATTGTTTAACATTTTCAGTTCAAAAATGAATCTTTCGACATATCAGTCCCTAAGGTTACATTTTTATAACCATTTCAGTCTCTAACACTAACTCTGTTAACTTTTTCTGTTAAGTAAATGAGCATTTCAGACATTTTTTTTATAAGGGACTAGTTTAACCCTTTCAGTCTAATAAAAACCTTTTTTAGGTTTTTCATAAGAAGTTTTTTTTACTTTTTTAAAAATGTTTTTAAAATTTTTTTAAAATCATTTTTTTAGTTTTTTTTTTACCTAAAACGTATTTTTATGAACTATTTTAAAAACGTTTTTTAACTTTTCTAAAAAAAATTAAAATTTTTCATTAAAATGTTTTTAAAAACATTTTTTTTGTTTTTTTAACGTTTTTTTAGGGATGAGATCGGTACCGTACAGGTACCGAAAATACTGATACCAAATTTCTTGAGAAGTGGGTACTGAATACCGTACCGAATCTATCGGTACGGTACCGTACTCGTTACAAAATGCTCATCTATAGATGGTATCGTTACCGTACCGGCGGGTACCGAAATTACTGATACCGAATTTCTAGAAAAGTGGGTACCGAATACCATACCGAATCTATTGGCACGGTACCTGTACCAAATGTTTATCTCTAGTTTTTTTAGCATTTTCATAAAATGTTTTTTTAACTATTTCAAAAGCGTTTTTTTTATTTTTTTAAGAATGTATATTTTTTTAAATTTATTTTAAAAATGTTTCTTTTATATTTTTTTAAAGAAAGTGTTTTTTAATTCTTTTAAAATTTTGTTTTAAAACGTTCTCTTTAACCGCACAAACGATCAGGACATGTTCTACTTGAAAGTAGGCCTATAAACAAACTGATGTTCATGTCTAAAACCTCGTGTGATTCATTGACCTCATCGATATCATCATTATCTGGTAACTCTTTTAGAAAAAAATGACTCATAAAGTTTCTTTTCTTCGTCTTTAATTTCCTAAACTTCATATCCATTAACTTAGGGTTCTCGCTATCAAATTTATGATTTTATGAAATAACTAAATAATTTTTTTTGAAGGTAAAAAAAAAAAATTTTAAATGTTTTAAAAAAAGTAAAAAAAAGACGTGTTTAGGGGGGAAACTAAAACAAGTGATTTTAAAAAAAAAATAAAAGAACGTTTTTAAATAAGTTAAAAAAAATTATGAAAAAACTAAAAAACGTTTTTTTAGACTGAAAGGGTTAAATTAGTCCCTTATAAATGAAATAACTGAAATAACCTTAGACTTAATAGAAAAAGTTAACAGAGTTAGTGCCAATGACTATAATGGTTACAGAAATACAAACTCAGTGACTGATATGTTAAAAAACTCATTTTTGGACTGAAAATATTAAACAAGTCAAATCACATGAGCCAAAAGAGTAATTTACTCTAATATTAATTGTTATGTCATTATTGATTAAAAATCCGTTTTGTAAATTGTAAAATAAAAAAATTATAAACTTTATAATTAAAAATTAGTGTTTAACAAACCGTGTGTGTGTGACGAGGGGGTGGGGGTGGAGTATTGTGTGCGCATGTGTATTCTTAAAGTAAAAAACATGATACTAAGAAAGTTCATTTATAGGGGTGTCAATCGGTCACATTTTAATAGGGGTGTAAATCGGTCGGGTTAATGAGTTCATTTATAGGGGTGTCAATCGGTCACATTTTAATAGGGGTGTAAATCGGTCGGGTTAATGAGTAGGCGGGTTGACATATCGATAGGTGAACTAAAAAAATTGACTTGTATATTTATTCATGTTAAATACATTAATCCTAACTTGAACACACATAAAATCGTGATGTGTTTCTGATCGACCCGTTTAATATTCATTTACGAATATGAGTAATACATACCTGATGACTTATTAAAAATTAAACATGCTGTGACTCCATCTCAAAACAACCTTTTTTGTAGTCCGTGTCTTTTTTATTATTTTTCTTTCCCTATCTCTAATTTTCAATTAACAAACTTTGATTTATACATTTAACTCGAGATTAGAGTAACCGGATAAAAAGGATTAAAAAGTAATGAGGTAAAAATGAGTAGGTGTGAGTAATGAATAAAATTAATGAAAATAAAGAGTTGGTGAAGAGTGCAAAGTGAAAACTAATTATCTGGAAGTGAATATCCAAACGAGAACTAAAAAACAAAGCACCAAATTTTAAATTTTAACACTTCTTAAATAACTACGTTATAATCTAAATATGACTCGTTTGTTAAACGGATCGTGTTAATGGTTAGCACGTTTATTAAACGAGTCATACTCGGGTTTAGGGTTGTAAATGAGCCAGGTCACTCGTTACCTACTCGAGATCGGCTCGCAAGAAACTTAAATTGAGTCAGGCTTAAGCGAGCTTGACCGGGCTCAAGCTTATATTGAGCCTCATTTAATAAACGAGTTCAAGGCCGAACATCACATATCGAGATCAAGGAGGCTAAACGAGTTTTTATTATATAATTTTATTTAATTTATTAATCTATATTTATATTGTTATAATTATATATAATACTATGATAAAAAATTAAATAATATATATTATGTTGTATAAAAATTATAAATATAAATATATAAAAAATAACTATAAAAATATATAAATAGAATAATTAAATAATTAAGATATTTATATAACTATTATTTTTATTATATATATATTTACGATCAAATAATTAAATAATATCTACTATGTTCTATATTTTTTTAGAACGGCAACTAAAACATCCATATAATTTACTCTTAATTCTACTCACAGGCTGAGCTCGAGTTTTAAATTTAAAGCTTTAAACGAGTTGAGTTCAACCTTAAACTATCTTAAGCTAAACAAGCCGAGCTCAAGGTTAAACGAGTTACCCAACTCCATTTAATAAAAGGATTATAATTATAGTACTCAACTAAACTAACTACTTTCATGTTGTGTGAAAAGTTTTCATATCCTCTGCTATTTTATAAAAATAAAATTGTTTTACAAAGAGGAAATCCCAAAACAACACTTAAGAACATAACTAATTTTTCATTGTATTTATTAGAGAAACAGAATACGAATTTAAGATGATGATGATGCTGACGTGGAAATGGTGGAATCGTATAGGGGTGAAACATATAAAAACCAGGCTGTCAATGGGAAACTCATGTATTAACCGAACCTACTTCCATTCATTAACGTCTCAACCTAACAATATTACCCTGCCAGATGTCACCACCTAATTAGGGAAACCTCCACTATGGCATGCCTACTCCCCCATTCTCCCCCTCTTAACTCCACGTAATTACCAACTTACCCTCCTATTTTATTTATTTTTTAAATTGTCACAAGAAAATCCACTCTAGAGACATGCATTATGATCACAAAAAGCATGCATTAAAACAAAAGCTCGTGAACCAACAAATGAAAAAAAAGTTAAAAGTATACAGATGGTATGTTAAAATTTTAGATTTAGTTATTAAGTTTGAAAAATTACACTAACAGTTTTAAATTATATATATACGTAACATGTTTTGTCCTAACAGTGGATGACAGTTAACTTTTTTGTTAAATATTTTAAAAATTAACAAAATACCCCTAGATTAAAAAAATAAAAAATATATAAATTAAAAAAACCTATATTTATACTCCTAGTTGTCAGGCGGCACCATCACTTAAAAAAACTTTTTTCTTAATTTTTAGTTTTATAATCTAAGTGTATTTTTGTCAGTTTCAGAATATTTAACATAAAAGTTAACTCTCATCCACTAAAGGGACCAAACATATTACGTTTATACATAATTTAAAACTAATAGTGTAATTTTTCAAACTTAGAGAACAAATCTAAAATTTGAACCTACCACAGGGACCATCCGTGTACCTGACTTAAAAAAAAATAAACTAAAAAAATAAACCCACATTAGATCATTAAAAAAATGTTAAATTTACATTACATTTTCTTGTTTTTCTTTTTAAATATTTTTACTTAACAGGGTAAATAAATGTTGTCCCCTAGAGGCTTCTACGTCTATATATACCTCACTTATTTTATTCATTCCACCCCACACCACTTCCATAACCAACCTTCCAACCAAACAACCAACCCTCTCTCTCTACTTCCACCACCGCCGTCACAAACCACCGTCCACCGCCATGCCGGAGGCACCAAAGAACACAACGGACTACACTCTCTCCGAAAAGAACAAGAAATCTCTTGAGTTCATTGAAGATGTCACCTCTAACCCGGACGAGGTTCAGCTACGTCTTCTCTCCGACATCCTAACCCAAAATGCCAACGTGGAATACCTCCATCGGCACGGTCTTTCCGGCCAAACCGACCGTGAAACATTCAAGAAACTCGTACCCGTCATCACATATGAAGATCTTCAACCCGATATAACGCGTATCGCCAATGGCGATAAATCCCCCATCCTTTCTTCCCACCCCATTTCCGAATTTTTAACAAGGTAGTGAAAATTCACATGTGAATTATATATTATTGATCACTATTTATAACGTTACAATTATATTAAATATAATTTTAACGCGTATTTCTAATAGCGTTACATTACATGTTTATACATTTTGTACGTAAATGAATGGGTTTTTGAAACCATGTAGTTCCGGGACGTCGGGAGGCGAAAGGAAGCTGATGCCGACGATTGAAGCGGAGCTCGGAAGGCGGACGTTGTTGTACAGTCTTTTGATGCCGGTGATGAGCCAGTTTGTGCCGGGTTTGGATGAAGGGAAAGGGATGTATTTCTTGTTTGTTAAATCGGAGTCGAAGACCCCGGGCGGGCTCATGGCCCGACCGGTTTTGACTAGTTACTACAAAAGTAGTCATTTTAAAGAAAGACCATACGACCCGTATACGAACTACACTAGCCCGAATGAGACTATTTTGTGTCAGGATTCGTTTCAAAGCATGTATTCTCAAATGCTTTGTGGGTTATGTTTGAACCACGAGGTTCTCCGGGTCGGTGCAGTTTTTGCTTCCGGGTTCATCCGTGCCATCCGGTTCCTGGAGAAGCATTGGTCGCTTTTGTGCCAGGATATCCGGACTGGGACGGTGAACCCGGTGATCACCGACCTAGTGGTGAAGGACGCAGTCCTTCGGGTCTTGAAACCAGACCCGGCCCTTGCGGATTTTATCGAGAGGGAATGCTCGAAAAAATCATGGCAAGGGATTATTACCAGGATCTGGCCGAACACGAAGTACGTCGATGTTATTGTCACGGGGACCATGTCGCAATATATACCGACTCTTGATTATTATAGCGACGGTCTCCCTCTTGTTTGCACCATGTATGCTTCTTCCGAATGTTATTTTGGTGTCAATTTGAACCCACTTTGTAAGCCTAGCGAAGTTGCATACACCCTCATCCCCACCATGGCTTACTTCGAGTTCTTACCGGTGGGTGTCAATGATCAAGATCAAGAACAAGAACAAAAGCCCGTCGATCTTTCCGATGTTAAACTCGGCCAAGACTACGAGCTTGTTGTCACCACTTACGCGGGTAAGTTTTAATTTCACCAAAAGTTTATAAAAATGTGATCTTGATAATCAAAGATAGTTGTGTTTTTGAAAAGAAAAAAAAAAAAAAAAGCAGTATCCTAGGAAACTTTTATTAAATTATCGTTGTTGTACGATAATTTTGCAGGACTTTATAGGTATAGAGTTGGTGATGTGTTAAGAGTTGCGGGTTTCAAGAACAAAGCGCCACAATTCAGCTTCATTTGTCGAAAGAATGTGGCGTTGAGTATCGATTCGGACAAAACCGATGAAGTCGAATTGCACCAAGCGATCGAGAAGGCGTCGAGCCATTTGGTCCCATTCGATGCAACCCTCATCGAGTACACAAGCTTTGCGGACACCACCACTATCCCCGGTCACTACGTGATCTTCTGGGAGCTAAGTGCAAAAGGGTCGACTCATGTTCCACCATCGGTGCTCGAAGACTGTTGCATCACCATCGAAGAGTCGCTAAACAGCGTTTACCGCCAGGGTCGAGCTTCCGACAAGTCGATCGGGCCACTTGAGATCAGAATCGTGGAAACTGGCACGTTTGATAAGCTCATGGATTACGCCATCAGCTTAGGTGCGTCGATTAACCAGTACAAAACACCTAGATGTGTGAAATTTGCACCGATTATCGAGCTGTTGAACTCGTTGGTAGTGTCGAATTACTTCAGCCCTAAGTGTCCGAAATGGGTTCCGGGACATAATCAGTGGAGCAACGTCAACTAAAAAAAAGCTCGAGTTCGAGTTCAACTCATATGATGATTGTGGAACAAGATATGTGATTTAGGTAGTATATGAAGTGGGCTTAAATTAATTAGTTATGTACAAAACCAATTTGGTGTTTTAAGAAAAGATCATCGTTGTTTTCTATTTGAAGTTGATGATTTAATTTGTGGAATTTTATGTACTTTTTTTAAAGACGAACGTTGAATGTATGACGTCGCACCCCCCGTCACATGGGAGAGCCTCGTCCAACTTCGGCCAATATATTGTCTTAACCAGGCCTACTTGGCGTCAGAGTTGAAGAGCTTTCAAGGAAAAACCCCACCCAATACGGCCTCTTCCTGGCTTGAGGGAGAGCCGAGGCTCCAACCCTGGATCGGCGTGGGTAAAACCCTGGTGCATCAGCCTAAAAGTCCTCATTTGCGATGCCGCAGAAATTAATGGTGACGGCAGGGATTGAACTCGGGTCCCTTGAGAGTTCAGACCTCATCTCAATCACTACATCACAACCTCTTTGGCTGGAATTTTATGTACTACTTTAAGGATTAATGATGTTAGAATCCAACCAGGAATCCTGCCCACTTAAATTTCCTGGAATATGATGGTCTTAATATTTCCTAGAAAGTAAACTACCTTTTCTTCCATCCTACTTATGTTTTTTATCCTTTTTATTTTTATTTTCCAATAATACCTATATTATTCAATTAATGAAAGCATAAAAAAGTGTTACTTTTTCTCCTTTAGAATAAATAAATTAAATAAATACATCTTCAATAAATTAAGAAATTACTTTCATTAAATTTGATAATGGCTCAACCCAATAAATTTCAAATTTTTAACTTTTAATTTATTTTTTTCTTTTAAACACACAAGAAATTAAATTGGGTTGATGATTGAAAGATCTCTAAAAAAATCACATTTTCATTTTCATCAAACATATTTAAGCATTCTGAGTAGGTTTCTCATCTTTATAATTTAACTAAAAAACATATTTATTTCTAAAATTTAAATTTTTTTTAAAAATCTCTTACATCTCAATCCTCATATCTATCACTATTCCACTAAATAATATATTTTTTAATCTTTTTTATTACTTTTTCTCTTTCTTCAACTCACAAACACTCACAAAAAATATAAAAAATAAATAAATAGAAGGAATGAATAGTAAGCCCCTATATTTAGGGAACTCCTAAACTTTTCCTTCAAACTTTAACTTTAGGGACGAGGATCCTGATGTAGAGTTAAAAAACAAGAATTTCTTTTATCCTCCCTAAATTTTATAGACCGAGATGAAGATAGAGAACCAAATGTGAATCCTCTTACTCAAATAGCTATTGATAATATTTCTTTAAAAAAATATTATCATGATCACTACAGAGCTGACATTCGATCAAAATGTGTCACATGTATCTAGTTTTACTTCAACGGCACAAATTATAGTCAGTTTTGTTCCAATAAATTATTGGTTGTCAGTCTAATTAACTTAAAGTGGCTAAGTTTTACGTAAAAATGGTTCCCGTGTATCCATTCCCGGTTTAGTTTATTTTATTAAAAGATTTTATAGCAAGTCTAAATAATAAACTTTTTAACAAAATATCAACAATCATTTAAAAAACATATTATTTATCATATTGTAGCACTTCTTTTTATGATTTGATATGAGAAATGAGAATGGCGGCAAAACTGAGTAGCAGTGGAAGTAGTGTCTGCTTTTAATCCCCCCACTAGTTTTATGCTAAAAGAGACAAAACATTGATCCAACATCTATCAAAGAAGCAATGTGTTGGCAAATTTTGGATCAAAAGTAAGTTCCGGTTGATGCAGTTGTGGGTGATTTGGTATGTGGGCAAAAGAAGAAGATAATGATGGAGGGGGCCGAGGGGAGGAAGAAGAAGGTGGTCGGGCAGAGGATATTGGCGAATAATTTCTGATTATGAACGACAATTGTACGGGCTGTTGAGTTAAAGCAGAAGAGTATGCAGGAAAGGTGTTTGATAGAATGCCTGTGTGAAAGTAACTGTATCTACTGTTTGCTTTCCTTTTTGTTTGTCGTCTTCAATTATTTTCCTATTTCATTCATTACGGTTATCAGTCTACATTCATGCATTTATTCTCTTTTATTGGAAAAATCAAATATAATGTTATGAAAATTTTAAAAGCGGTTTTTGGGACTGAAAAAAGGTTAAAAATTGTGTTTTATAGGCGGCGAACCATCATAGCCTTTTGATAAAACGATATAATGTTTGATGAAACAGTGTGTTAGTTTGAGGTTATAACAGTGACGGTTAATCTGGTAATAGGTTACCTATACTTCCTACTGCTTATGTCTATAGGAACTAAGTTACTATCGATGATTGGTCGTCAACATGAATATTTGTTCTTACTAATCATTTGGTACTAATGGATCAAAAGCAAGCTTCAGAAGCTCTAAACTAAGATAATTGGTTTTTGGGACCGGGCAACAAGAACCCCGCTAGGGGAGCGGTCCCTTTGACCACCATTATTCAGGGTGGGTGGTGCGTAGCGGGCGCAGGGTGCTGCAGTACCGGCAGGAACACCGCCTCGCCACATTCGGTCCTGATGAACATCAAAGAATTTCGGTGTTGTCATGCCGAGCCTATACCCGAGATTAACGGTAATATTATCGTTCTCCAACGGTTACTTTCAATTAAAAAATTAACTAAAAATTTTAACCGTACGAATACAAACTAAAATCCTTATTTTTATTCACATCTATCAACTTATTCTTTCTTAAATCTTTCTCAAGTCTCCATGGATTCAATCCCTCGTAACACTTAAAATAAAAAAAATAAAATAAAAAAACAAAACAAAAAACTAGTTTTAGCTGAAAGCCAAGATCTAACCTAACCCTCACAAAGTCTACCTTAATTAAACTCACAACCCTTTACACAATTTCTAACACTTTGCCCAAAATCATTCTCAATCCACCCAATTTCTCAACAATTTCAAACGTTTCTCCCTCAACATTCGTACAACAAATATCATCTCTCGCAAGAACAACCTAACTTTGACCTATTATATTACCACAACGCAAACCTACCTTACCGTCAACAATCCGAAAAGTCAAGCGATGAAACCCAACCCGCCACAAACCGAAGACTTGAGCACTTCATGCAAGAACAACAAAAGAACGAAGATATGAAGTTTATCTTAACGTCGCATGATCATTTGACCGGACCAATATTGAACGTGGTACTATCACGCAACCGTGAAATAGCACAATGTTGGGATGTGGTATGTTGGGGGATATCATTATTGTTGAACCCAATGCCTACATTGCCTTTGCGGGTAAAAGAGTAATTGAACAAACATTGAATAAAACAGTACCAACGGTTCACAAGCGGCTGAGTATTTATTCTAGAAGGGCTTATTCGATCTAATCGTACCACGTTATCCTTTAAAAAGCGTTTTGAGTGAGTTATTTCAACTCAACACTTTCTTTCCTTTGAATCAAAATTAAAATATTAAGTTCAATTATTTTTAGCAAACAAGTAATTAGTTTATCGGAATCCAAGTCAAAGTTAGATTAATGGGGTTTTCTTTGTTGACCTAAGATCTAATTGTATAAAAAATCAAAAGTTACAGAAAATCAAAAATCCGCCCCCTTTTCTATATTCCTGGTTATTAATCAAGAAGCCTTTATTAACAAGATAAAAGATGAAATTCTTATTTTCGTAAAATTAGGCAAATAAAAAATTGACAACTAGTTATAATTTTTTATGTTTTTTATCTGTTCTTGTATTTTTTTTAATTAATGATATGTTGTTTTTTATTAGGTTTTATTTATTTTTAATTAATATTATATTTTAGTTGTTTTTATTTAATTTGACTAGTTTATTTAAAAGAAATGGTTAGGGATGGGAAAGATGAATACTATGGGTTTAGGCAAGGGAATTGATGGAAAATCTGATGTGGCATTGACGTGGAGGAAAGAGAGCTTAGGGATGGGATGGATGGATACCCCCACCCTCATCGAAGCCGGAAATCAGATTAGTCTCAACGAGCGTGCACTCCACACTTCCTAACTCATATCTAAGTTATTCAGGTTTCTCTTTAGTCTTAAGCAATCTCAATTACCTAAATGAATTGATAACACTAAAATCACCAACATTTCTCCCACAATTTAGTGTAATCCTTGATTTATCGTAATGCAAATGTCTTGAAGGTTGAATTTTCATCTTAGTATACTACACATTTCAAATATTTGAATATTAGGATGTCCCTAGGATTGAACCCTTATATTCATGTGAATACATAAAGATAATATAGATATAAGTTCCACAATACTCAATATTTTTACTCGACACTATTATAAGTCATGTGTACTTATCCTCTGATGAGTATATAAAAGTCAAGTCAAAACTTCTTGAAGCAGCAAAACTCTATACTCACATAGTTAGTTCTTTTAGTATTGCACATGGATATGCAAGTCTAAACACATACATTAGATGATGTATCACATGTATACCAATCTCTAAATATAATATTTCCCTATTGAATTCGGCTTCTAACGTTATATTATAAGGTGATTAGGTATCCTATCATAAGAGATTTTAGATGGACTTTAACCCCATCCCGTTAGCCGACTTATCCACCAAGTATCTAACTAACTCCTTTGTTGAGTGATCGGCTAGTTTTGTTATGAACGAATAAATTCAACCGAGATCACTCCATGCATAATTAACTCATGAATCATGTTATGTCTAACACCCAATGTCTAGACTTGTTATTGTATACTTAGCTTTAAGCTTTAGCAAAAGTAGTTGCACTATCACAACTAATAGAAATAGGTGATTTCAGTTTCGGCCATAATGGAAATTATGGAATCTCGTATATCATGTTTCTTAGCCGTTTAGCCTCTTTATCAGCTACATCTAATGTCACGAACTCATATTCCATATTGGAGTTAGTTACGCAAGTTTGCTTTTTTGAAGCCCATGAAATGCCACCTCATCTAAGGAGGAATACACATCCATTTGTAGAAGAACGGTCTTCTACATTAGTAATTCAACTTGCATCTAAATATGCTTCTATGATAGAAGAACGCTCGGTATACGTCAAACCATAATCCATGATTCTTTTCAAGTACTTGAACTTACCGCTTGTCGATGATGTGTACTATGATTGTATGTAAATCTATTTAACTTCCAAACATCATGGGCAATATCTTGTATAATGTTAATTATGACATGTATCAAGCAACCAATAGCTCTCAAGTATTCAAGTTGAGATATTGTTGCCTCTTTATTTAGTAAGTTTCACATTCAGATATATGAGACTACTTACCGGAGAACAATTTTCACAATTAAATTTCTTTAGTGCTTTCTTAACGTAATGAGATTGTGAAATTGTATTTCATTTATCATCACACTTGATCCTTATACCTAAGATTACTTCAGCCTCCCTCAAATCCTTCATAGATAAATTAGATACAAGAACTCCTTTGTTTTATCATTTTAATCTTGACCCGTACCAAAGATCAACATGTCATCGTCATATAAGCAAATAATAACTCATTTTTCAAAATGTGTCAAATTAGAAGTCAGCAGCACCGACCCTTGACCCACGTGGCATTTTATCTTATCTTATTGATTAACATTATATTTAAAAGGTCTCATGAGTTTACCATAACACGTTCTCACAGTTACTAAAAAACTAAACAAGCCATGCTTGAGCTTAGTCAAGTTGGAGCTCGGCTTGACTCGACTACAAAAAAAAATCTAGCATATGAAAATTTAGGCAAGTCTTGTCAAACTCACGAACTCAAAACTCAGTCTAGAGATGGATGACTGATCGATAAACAAATTGAAACTTCAACTAGCAATCGACATCAAAAGAACCTGGAATTATATAGATGAAATGTAGGAAAGTGAACTTAACCATAACCTTAACCATAACCATCATGGCCCAAACTAGGATTCCGGATGCCTGCCCCGGGGGTTTTGGGAGGGGGAGGGGGTTGTCCCTCCGGCCGACCAAAACTTCTATTAATAAGTGTATGTTTCATCTTGAATTCAGTAACTGCTACGTTACAATTTTACAGCATGTGAGATCCTATGAAATTGCGTGTAACACAGGTTACAGTCTGGAGCAAAAGGAAGAAAATAAAAGCACTTGACTATAATGTTTGCTGTGTAATCAGCAACACTGCACTTAACAGCTACGACCGAACTTATTTTACAAAAATATATGTTCCCAGAAAACAACCTCAAACCGAACAATCTGAATGCATGCTGTAACATGCACAAACCTGTCATTTTTCTTAGTTTAGTTTGGGGTTTTTAATGATCATCTTTCATACACCCCAATTGAAATCAACTTCTAATGTAGGTTATGTCTTCTTTTTCTAGGTGCATCTTCCCTTTCTCTCTTCTTGTATTTGTCCTGTTTTGCTCCGGTTGACCTCGCTGCATTTCAAAATAAATCACGAATTCTTGAAAAGATTTGAAACGCAAAACGGGGTCTTTGAAAAACACTACCCATTTAATTGAAAGTGGATCAGCTTGGTCAAACTAAGCTAAAAATGAAACGGGTCAAGCGGGTTCAAAGTTGCCCAAAGTATTAGAACGTTCTCAACCTCCTAAATTGATTTATTTTAACACTGTATATTGCTTCCATAAGGGAAAACGTATTATTTTAGTAAAAAGGTTCCACAAAAGTCGTTCAAAGTTTTTTTCTTCATCTAAAGTTACTCAACTTTCATTAGGTGTTCCAATCTTATGAAATTTTTAATGAGTGCTAAAATTTTTTAAATTACATGACTTAAATGAAACATTTGAGTCCTAGTTACTATTTAGTGATTATATTTTTAAAAATTAACTTGAAGTAGAAGGGTAAGAAAAAAAATTCACTAAATAATAAACAAGTTTCATAATTGTTCGATTCAAGTCATGTTCCATTGGATCACTTAATTTTTTTTTTAAATCACAAGAATTTTTAACACCTAATTGAAGTTGAGTAACTTTAGAGGGACAAAAAAAACTTTGAATAACTTGGGAAAGGTTACTATTGTGTGAAGTTACCCCTTTTTATAATATAAGGTTTTTGGTAAACTTATAAAGAAAAAGAAAAGACTAGTGTTGTCAGGTCAAAACCAATCCGAGCTGTTTTAACCTGTTTTAAAAACTACCCATATGTCGCCTCTAAAAAAACATATGTTTGGATGTGTAGAATATATAGCAAGTGCGGTTGAAGCTAACCTTCCTCAAGACATATGCCAAATATAGATAAGCTACTTCCCATTCCTCTGGTGAAAGTGTGCCTGCAGATTTCATTCAATAAATAACAAGCATCCATAATGAAAGATCAGGTATTTTTAAATCAAGCAGGTTATAGACAATTACTCTGGTCTTGGTTTCCATCACCCAGTGCACCGAGTCTACGCATGAGTTCAATAAACTCAGGCTTCTTCATGTACTCATGAACAAATGCATGTGAGTTCTTCACAAAAACAAGCTCTAAATCATACTGCAATCGTAAAATAGGATTTGTATCATCAGGATACAAGAAAGGCATTCATAAACACAGTTTCAAGTAATGAACCGTTACCTCTTCTGCTAGTGATTTGAAGACATTAAATGGCACAATCCACTCAGGACAATCGACAGCATCCTGCAAAAGAAGTGCAGATTCCAACGCCAGGATAAATATAATTTCAAATTAATGAAAAGTTTTAAATATTTTTTCTTTTCTGTTTCTTAATTGCGATACATGTGTAATGATTAATTTAATTGTTTATTTAGTATCACATTGCTCTTACTACTCGCTGCAGAACAAATATTAACATAATCCAGAACTAATACATGTAATGCACTGGATCATACCTCTAGGTGGAATTTGTACTTTACGCCAAAGGGGCTTGAAGACTTAAATTTCTGAAAAAGAAAACAGACATCAAACATGGTTAACAGTTTGTCCTTAAAAGAATTTTGCACAAGTTACTAGTACAAAAGATTGAGAACTCACCTTATCTGAGAAATCATCATCAAACTGAATACAGAATACACTATTGCCAAATACCAATCCATCGGCTGTATGATTAGATAAATAAATAAGTAAATTAAAAAGAACGTGTGTACATCCTAAACCTAAACCCAGGGGTGTTAAATAGGTCGTGCTATGGGTTGATGGGTCGAACCTGACACAAACCTGAAAATCGTTCACGTCATGAACCTGAGCACGAATAGTCATTCTTGGTTAACGTGAATTTTTTATTTATTTTGAACATCCTCTCTAAAATTACAAATTTATACCCAAAAACAAGAATGTCTTAAACAACTGCAATTAAACTAGAACTCGTGACACCAACTTCTCTTTTAACTTTCAAATTTTGAGATAAAATACCAAACAATTTAAATTTTAACATAAAATACTCCTTAAAGATTTATAAAAATAAACAAGTGAAACCCACGAACCCGCCAGGTTGAGCCAAGACACATGCCCCTACACAAACCTGAAAATCGTGTCACATCATGAACCCGAGCACGAATAGTCATTCTCGGTTAACATGAGTTTTTTTTATTTTGCATATCTCCAAAATTACAAATTTATACCCAAAAACACGAATGGCTTTAGGCAATTAAACTAGAACTCTTGACACCCACTTCTCTTTTAACTTTGAAACTTGAACATAAAATACCCCTTAAAGATTTATAAAAAATAAACAAAAACCCACGAACCGCCAGGTTGAGCCAAGACAGACTCATATACCTAAACATGCCGTGTAGACTAACCCGGTCCCGTGAACTTTCAAGTTAGGTTCGTGTCATGTTTTCGTTTTGTCTGATATTCACACCCTTAAAAAAGTAGATGTTTTAGAAGTTACAATCACACAGAGTCTTTGTTTTCATCGTTTCATCAAATAATATAAATATCAAGCTCATGGTCCAGAATTAACATTCAGAAAATCAAACTCATCCATCTTATGCAATTCAAGACACTGAAACGGTTTAAAAAGAGGGATGATAACCTGCTCTTAGCTTTTTCACAATAACATTAGCATCTGGCATTGTTCCAATAAAAATTCCACCCGGACGAAGTAATGATGATACATTAGCCAAGGCCCTCCTCGCACGTGCCTCAGTAGACCACGAGTAATGCATAGCAAACTGCAAAATAGAGTTATATACATACGGTTTGTTTCTTTCAATAATATCTCAACTTTTACATATAGTTTTATATAAAATTACTCACCTGACAACTACATAAATCAAAAGGTGCATCATCAGCTAAAGCTTTATCCAGTCGGACCTGAAACCATTACAGCTTAATATTATAATTATAAAAAGTATTAACTAAAAAATATGTTATGAGCCCGAATGAATAGCAAACTAGATTCTACACTATTACTCACCTCAAAACAATCTCCACTTAAGAGTCGAGCAGGAAAGGTGAATTTTTTACGGCGCTGATGATGATCTGCATCACCGTTGTAACGAGTACGACAATCTTCTATCTGCATGTATTTCAAAGTGATTGCAAAAATGAAAATAACCACAGAACTAAGATCCAATATATTTTAAATTGGATGGCTATGTAATTTTGTATATAAAAGAGAGATGCTCTGTAAGTAGGTTGTTTTGTTTACTTAAAGAGATTGTAAATGGTAGATTGACCAGATTAAGCTCCTAGGTGCAAGTGTGTAACTTAAATTAATGGAAGTCACAAGAAATTGACCACATTGGAATGTCAAAAGAGTTAAGGACACAAGTTTTGGATATATTACTGTCTTATGCTTAAAACTTTCATAACTAATTCAAGAGATGCATATTTTGAAGCAATTTACCGAGCCGTCTGCAATATCAATGCCTACATAGTATCCAATTTTCGCCTTGTCCCATTTGATCAAATCACCACCCTGACAAAAAGTCAAGGTTAAAGGTCAATCTAGTGATAAATGAAGACACAGAACATTTACCCACCATAAGATACCTATAATACCTTACCACACGCAAGATCAAGAACCGCATCCCCCCTCTTCGCATAAAGCTGAATTAAAACACTTTTAATCTGCACATTTTGAATATTGTACCATTAACACCAAACCAATTAAACAACAAATCAATGTATACCAATGTAATTCTTCATCCACACACCCAATTATTGAGCTTCTTTAAATGAATAATAGGACTCGCTTCTCGCTCTTCCAAGGTCTGGTTCGTCCTCGCACTGTAATGGTCAGCAACTTTCTTGGCAAAAATCTTTGTGCTCTCATCCTCTAGAAAAGCATCACCTGATAATAAAGCACAATAAAACAAGCCATAGAAAACAAAAATATAAATCACCTTTTTCACAAATAAATCCACTTTAGGGAAAACAAATTCACTTTGTTTCCTGTTTATAATAAAAACCTAACATCAATTTCAATGTAAATCAAAAACAGATAATTTTGATTTGTGATGCACATCAGCTCATGATCATGGAGCAGGAAACATTAAATATGAGAATATACCGTCGGGATTGTGTCTGGATTTGGATTTAGGAGGTCCTAATGAAGCCGAGGATGATGATTGTTGATATCTTCTCTTCATGTATCTGGACAGCAACTGTATTTGAAATTTTCGATCGAGAACAACACGATATGAGCAGACTGCAGTGTGCTATTGTAAAAATCAGCTGCAGGACATGAAAATATGAGAATAATCGGCATCGAGGAGCATATCAAATCGAATATTGTAAACGAAAACAGTTAAAGTTTACGATTTAGTAAGGAGACGTGAGGGTTAGGTTTTGAAGTTATTAAGTTGAATAGGTAATCGACGAGTGTTGAACGGAGATGATGTTTTTCTTACCGGAAAAGGAATCGTGTTCGACTGTTGGAGGAGGAGCTAGGGCTTGCGATTAGCGTCGTGAAAGAGGGTCAATTGAGATGTCGCTTGGCGGAGATGTGTTTTATCGCCTCCGTTTATTATACAGCGATCTAGTTTAGATCCCGTGGAAAAATATCAATAAATAAATTTTTAAATTTTTATTTGTATATTTTATATTTATAAAAATGTATCATATACTAACGATAAAAAATAAAACTCAAAATATGCAAAAAGTGATATATAATTGAGTTTCAAAAATAAATTAAATACTATTTAATATAATTTATTTTTTATTTATTATTTAATTGAAAATAAAAGTTAAATATTTAGATTTTCAAAGTTTCATAAGGGATAATTTAAAATAAATGTGTTTTATTAGTATAATTAATATTTTCTTTAAATATATATTGTTGTTAAAAATAGAATGTGCATTTAATAAGAGAGAGAAGCGGGAAAAAATGATAAGAATGAATGTGGAGGTGACACGGACATGAAAAAACTTTTATTTATTATATAGTATAGGTTTTGGATCCCTGATTGGCCACTTACTCACTCGATCATCTCCGTCTCCCTCAGGATCCGCCTATTGCTTAAATTATTATGAGTGCTATAAAATGGGGTATAGTGTTAAAAAAACTAGTCGGGTCACGCCAATAAATCGATATTCAGAAATACAAAAATCGCATTACTAATGAATGTGACTACAATATTTTGTTGCTTTTTAAGTATAACAAGTATCTAAGAGGTTAAGGATATAAATGTTATGAGGTTCGGATATGTTTTGATGTTTAGTCTTTATTATGTGTTGTGATGAAACGTTGGTATGTCGTAATAAGATGTGCAACTTTTATTAATGTAAGAGCTTACATGTTCGAAGCATATGAAGTTAAGGTTTAGTATAGTATGCAACTTGTTAGGACATAATATTGGACTAAAAAGTTACCTTAATTTGTTGTTTGTGAGTTCGATGCCACGAGTTTCGTCTTGGTACTATGGGTGTAACATGTGTATGTCACTCTTGAAATGCTTTAATATATATGATGAAGGCAAACTATTAATGAGACTAGGATGGCAAGTTATAGCCATGCGTCGCAAATTAATGGTCTACCATTTAAAGTTTGAAGTATGCACACATGACACATGGGTTGCATTAACATCGCCTTGTTTTCCTTATAAAAGATGATCATCTCCTCCATCTTCATGCTCACTAAATACGATTTGTATTCCTGACTTCTGATATTTGCATATAGGAAATATTTGGTTCGTCAATTTTCTCACATTTTTGCTTCTCTTTGGCCTCTAGTTGCCTATATGGGTCTTTTATCTTAATTTCTTCTATTTTTTTCATTTGAAAATATTAAACTTTGATGGCTATTTGGTAACTTTTGTCATGTCGAAAAGTGTGATTGTTTACTCTATCCTGTTTTTTATGACTTTAGGCATATTGTGTATGATATATCATTTGGAATCATTTACATGTAAACAAAAATCACAATTTTGCCAATTGTCGCATTTAGGTTTCTCTATGTCTTTTAGATGTCTAAATAAATTATAGGGTCTACATCTCGTAGTTAATACCCTAGATTTGATTAAATTATCGTGGCATATCGTGCATTCAACTATGTTATGGTCGTTCCTATATTTCGAAAGTTCTATAAGTTAACTGATGTCTGAGACTAGTACACCATAGAAAAAAGAAAGTCTTCAAATGTATCACATGTGAAAGACACCCCTCGCGGGTTAAAGAAATGGAAAGACCATTTCGTTCGGTTATCCGCTAAGTCAGTTCCTTTTTCACGTACACTAGCAAATGAAAGAGGAAGCCATGTCTGACCTACTACAATTAGTGGGGGAATAAGACCTAGATATATTTCCATCGCTCTGTTATCACCCTATATTCTGATGTACTTTTTCCAGAGCACACCTTTATGATGGATGACATCAACCGAAACTGGGATGGTTTGAATACAAGGCCAAATCCTGCAAGAAATAATCTTGATCTTTAGACGCGAGGCCAATTCTCATTCATAGTTGTGAAATAACATATATGCGTTGTTTATTTTTATCTCCTTCCATGTATTTATTATTTACTATGTATTTCTAATGTTCTTCTTTATGTAAACGTGGTACCTTCTTATTTAGACCCCACAATCTAGTAATTACTGGGCAAATAAATTTTATATGTCGCCCCAAAACAAAAATGAACATTCAGCTTAAAACTGACTTGAAACATATAATATTCAACTACAATATAACAATTCTATCATTTTAGTAATTTCAAAATTTAACAACTTTAACATATCATTTGTTATATTTTTAAGATTGTATAGTATACTAATATACTCGATTTTGATACGGATAAACGATTCTAATAATCACAGAGATAGATATCACTTAATATCACACACATCTTAAACTCGTAATTTTTTTTAAAACTGATCTCATATCCAAATTCCCATACCAAAAATTTTAAGTTATTGCTAGTTGCTACTTGCCTACTTGGGTTGTACATGTGTATAGTAGTTTATAGTTTAGATCCCGTGTTTATACACGGGGTGAAAAATACCAATATATAAATAGGGGTATGTTATTTTGAGAACCAACAATATGTTAAGAACCGTGAGAACCGCATTAACTCTTCCAGTATTTATAATATAAATTGACTAGAATTCATGTACATTTCAATATGTTTAAGGTTTGATTTTAAAAGACCTCGAATTTATAGTCGTTTTTTTAAATGCATATATGCACTCACACTATATGCACAAATGAATACATGTATGCATATTTTTATACTTTTCTTAAAAAAATTAAGGAGAGAGGAGATAAACTCAAACTAAGAGTGGGAAGAGATAAATAAAACATTGTTGTTGAATTTTACTTTTTTCACTAAAGAGATATGTACACTTTTTGTGCGGTTCTTTCGATTCTCAACATATGGTTGGTTCTCAAAAGAACATGCCCCTATATAAATATTTTAAAAGTTATGTATATATTTTACAACTGTAAAAATATATTACATATACTTAAGATATAAAACAAATTCAAAATATGTAAAAATTAATAGATAATTGGGTTTCAAAAATACGTGAATTACTATTTAATATAATTTGACTTTCATTTACTATTTGATTGAAAATAGAAGTTACATAATTAAATTTCATAGTTTCTTATAATAAGAGATAATTTAAAACAAATATTTTTATTAGTATAATTAGTATTTTTCTTTAAATATATATTATTAGTAAAGATAGAAATGCGTTAAATAAGAGAGAGACGAAAAAAAGTAATGAAGATGAATATGAAGGCTACACGTAGAAAAATTTATTTATTATATAATATAGATTTAAAGGCCCATCAAAGGTTTTTAAGGCCCAATAAGGCCCTAGGTCAAGAACATGTTCTCTTAAAAATTAAAACCGTATCTTACTGCATCAGTTCTGTATCTCCACACCTCCATCTATCTGCAGTCGTCTTCAAACCCTAACCGGGGAAATGGGGCGTGTTATCAGAGCTCAACGTAAGGGAGCAGGCTCCGTCTTCAAGTCCCACACTCACCACCGCAAGGGTCCGGCGAGGTTCCGCAGCCTTGATTTCGGCGAGCGCAACGGTTACCTCAAAGGTGTCATCACCGAAATCATCCACGATCCTGGCCGTGGCGCTCCGCTTGCACGCGTCACTTTCCGTCATCCTTTCCGGTACAAGCATCAGAAGGAACTTTTCGTCGCCGCCGAGGGCATGTACACCGGTCAGTTCGTGTTTTGCGGAAAGAAGGCCAATTTGATGGTCGGTAACGTGCTTCCTCTCAGATCTATTCCAGAAGGATCTGTTGTGTGCAACGTTGAGCATCATGTCGGTGACCGTGGTTCGTTCGCTAGGGCTTCCGGTGATTACGCCATCGTTATCAGTCACAATCCTGATAATGGCACCACTAGGTATAATTTCTGTTTTTGAAACCCTAATTGAAATTGTTATGTGCATTTGTTTATATATGTTGATGCATATTCACTGTAATTGAAATTGTTACTTTTCATTTCTTATCCTGTCTGCCTAATTCAATATGATCATATAGATTTATAAACCTGAATCTAATTTATAATTAGGTTTTTAGTTGTGTTTGGTTATTAGCATTTTAGACATATTTTGGGGAATTTCATATATCCCTCTTTAAACTGGCAAAATATCATATTTCCCTAAAAGACAAGTTTCCAATGCATAATGTTCAATGTTCTTCAAGCATGATTTGGAGAAATATGATAATTTGCGAGTTTAGAGGCGTGATTTATGAAAGTGCCCCTTAATTTAAACAGGTTAAACGTGTCAGCTCCATCACCATTTGTTTACTTAAACGGCTTAAACACGTAAACACACTTTTGTCATACTCGGGTCATGTCATGAATTTGTACCTCAAAGTGTAATGTTATATTATCTACAATCATGCTTTTTATGTTAGAGTTTATTTTTCTGATCTTGAGGTACCCTTTTTTAAAAAGAGAACTGTCTTTTCATAAGCAAAGAAGTTGAGATGAAACACTGTTTCTTTCTTCAAGAATCTTGCTTGTTTTTGGTTGCTCTGGAAGTTCTGCAATGTGGTTGCTTTTGTTAAATCTTTCTTAAAGTTGGCATTTTTAAAAATCTTCATACTTTTAATATTACTGATGATTAATATCTCTTCAACTGTAGAGTGAAGCTTCCATCTGGAGCAAAGAAAATTGTGCCAAGTGGATGCAGAGCCATGATTGGTCAAGTTGCAGGTGGAGGACGTACCGAGAAGCCAATGCTGAAAGCTGGTAATGCTTATCACAAGTTCCGTGTGAAGAGAAACTGCTGGCCTAAGGTTCGTGGTGTGGCTATGAACCCAGTGGAGCATCCTCATGGTGGTGGTAACCATCAACATATTGGTCATGCAAGTACCGTTCGCCGTGATGCACCACCTGGTCAAAAGGTTGGTCTCATTGCAGCTAGGAGGACTGGTCGTCTTAGAGGTCAAGCCGCCGCCACTGCCGCCAAGGCTGATAAGTGATGAACCAATATTATGCATGTTAATTTTAGTTTTTTTACCATTGAATCTGTTACTTCCTTGTTTTGTTTTATTCTGCAACCTGCAACTGTGATGTTCATCATCATATGTTTTTCTCTTGTTGGAAATTTTGCAGTAGTTTACTGATTATTTGTTATTTTCTTTGCCTTTTAGTTTGTTTTTTAACTGTTCTTACAATTAACACTTTTTCACCATCCTTAAACCTGTGAATAATATTTTGAGTTAATTACACGGATGTTCCTTTGGGCAAATTATGGATTTAGTCCCTAACTTTGAGGAATTAAAGATTTGATCCTAAGAAACTTTCAACTTGTTTCACTTGAACCTGTGAATGATATTCTCAAACCTCTATGGGTTATCAAGAAACCTCCTTTGTGAACATCAATGGAACAAGAACCTTGAAACTAAACAACAAAACCTCTAAAGTAAAACAAATACAAAACTATCTATACTCCTTTATATTACATATTGGAGGAACATTTTGGTCTTTTGCATCATTTTTTAAGACGCCTGAGTATGGATCGTTTAAGACGCCGCCGACGGTCTTTGAGCATCCCGTCTCTCAATTCCGACTGCTTCCGACGTTTCAAAAACCCCCCACTAGAGGTGGGCATTATAACCGAATCCGAATCCGATCCGATGGATTATCCGAAATCGGTTTTTTTGGAACCGGATCAGATATTTTTGGAACCGCCGGATCTGGAACCGGTTATATGGTTTTCCAAGGGACCGGATAAAAACCGGACAAAATCGGACAAATTTGGAACCGGACAAAAATCGGACACAAAAAATCCGGACAAAACCGGATAAAAGGTTCCGATAGGTTCCAAACCTCACACCCCAAAACCGGATCCGATCCGGAACCGGTTCCACCGGATTTGGTCCTTGACCAACATTGACTTATCCGATCCGGATCCGGTTCCAAAAAAAATCCGATTTGTGCACCTCTACCCCCCACTGCCTCCGACGTTTCAAAACCCCCATTTAATGACCGGAGCCCCTTCGTCTTCGTAACGACCGATCGCATCTCCGTCTTCTTCATCTACATCTACATCTGATTCTGCTGCAAGACGCGATTTGACATCTGATTAGGGTTTCTTTGCAATAATGGCGGAGAACGTAATGGTGATTTTCTGTTTGTTTCTCATCATGAGAGTAAGTTCATACAACTGTTAGGGTTCTTTAACATCTTGCTACGATTCACTGCCGATTTTCTTATTTAATCAATTTTAGGGCTTATGTAATCTCCGATTACCGAACACGGTTCAGAAAACCATAGATTTAATCTCACATGGTTCATTCTTGTAGCTGAGGTTGGTTGTTACTTTACAGTTACAGTTTCTTTGCATCTATATTTGTTTATTTAGGTTTTTGTTCGATTCATATCCATATCTTATCAACATTTAGGTAAAACCAAGCTTCCGGGCAGCCCTAGATGTTGCTAAACGTGTCCGGAACCTTCCGGAATCAGAGATTTCTGACTTGTGTTTAGGCGGGTCGTGACATGAGACTACGTAAGTATATTTGTACAAACATTTATGCATCCTATGATATATTCATGGGAAGTGCTATAGTGATTTTATTTCTTTTTTATGGGCATGTATGTGTGGTTATGTGCTTAAGTGTAATTTAAAATGTTTCTTTGTATCAATTTATTTTTCTCTGATTGGAAGACTCCAGCTCCCAGATGTGATCATACAGTTGTAGTGCATGTAGACCGCTACTTTCTAATATTTGGTGGTTGTTCTCATTCTACTTTCTTCAATGATATGCATGTGTTGGATTTGGAGACAGTAATTACTCATCTTTCTTTATGCAGTCACCACTTTTATTATCTTCTGCCACACTGTCTGCCACATATGCCATCTACTAATCTACCAACTCCAACAGAAAGTAGCAAACTTTTAAGGCAACAAATAATAAGATCTCCCATGAGCTGTTAAAAAGTATAAATCTCACGATGGGTTCTGAGTTGCAGGCGGGTTGGAAAAGTTCTAATAAAGAACCATCGTTGAGAAGTGTTCTTTCTGATTCATTGTCGTAAGTTAATTTTGACGATTTTGCTCCTTTTTCCCTTATTTGTGCACCTGCTTGCTTCTCTTACTCTGCAATAACTTGTGGTCGAGTTATTTTAAGTTTGTGTGATTTCATTTGATCTTGTAATATGCACACGAATACACGATCAACTGTCATTGCTTGTTACAACTACATTTTTTACAAAATACAATAGACTCTAATGCAATTTGGTATTTTATTTAGTGGTGCATTTCTTGAAGACGCAGTGTTTGCTCCATGTGGTCATTCATTTGGCGGCATGATGCTCAAGAGGGTCATAGAGACGGTAGATGAACGGTATTTATTATGTTTGACATTAACGGCAGATACATAACGTGAATTATGATTTCATTCATACAAAAATGTCCGAAATTTGAAATTAATATATTCTTTTACAAGATTAACTTGATTGAAGAATGCATTACTGAATAAAGGAGGTGTTTTGGGAGTAATTAAAAGCAGTGGAAGAAAATAAATATATAAGTTGTGTCCTTCATGATGTTTTTTTCATTGTTAATATTGGATATTTGCATTTTAAACTTATTCCAAGGTATTTATTCTTCTGTTAATAAGGTTTTCTGTGATTTGTACAAACTCAATTGCTTTTCTAATGAGTTATTAATCTACATTCTACTGTTGTCTGAGATTCTGATTATTGACATATTTATGTTTGCTTCTAATATACAACAGGTTTACATTATAGATTATGGTCTTGCAAAAAAGTATAGGGATCTCCAGATGCACAGGCATATACCATACATGTATTGGAATAGATTATGCAAAAACTTGAGTGGAAATGATATTTTGCTTGCTGTTAGCCATCATAAGTTATATGTTCTTGAGCAGTCTGACAAATTTATTCTTATTGCATGGAATTTGATTACTTATAACTTATTCTTGCTACTTCTTATTTCAAGGAAAACAAAAATCTCACTTGTACTGCCCGTTATGCCAGAGTTAATACCCACCTTGGTGTTGGTAAGTGATCTTGCTCATTTCAGACTGTTTGTGTTGGAATTATTTTATGTAAGATTTTTTTCTATAACTATTCATCTTGGAGATTGTTTGTGGAAGGAAAGGAATAATGTAAGTAAATATGAATGTATATCCTGCCATGATTTTGATTTTGGGATTTGTGTTGTAATTCTGTAAAATAATGATGCAGATTATTGCGGCCCACACATTTGCTACTTAGTTGCAGAAGCAAACTTTGAACCATATTCAGACAGTGCTAGATTGTGCCTTCATTGGTGCAGATCACTGGAAACATCCCCGTACATTTGCCTCCCCTGAGGCTATTCAGGTCTCACCGCCCGAACCGTGTGAGCCTATCTCCTTGATCTCATAATAGCCTGTTTGAATCTAGAGATGTTCTCCGGGGAGGGACGAGAGGCCGTTAAAGGAGATAAGCAGATATGAGTGTTTTGGTTTTTTAGTGTTTTGGTATAGTGAAACTGCTCCTTATTATCTATGGGGGTTGTTCAGGATTGGCTTATTTGTGTGCTTTTAAAGGAGATAAGCAGATATGAGTGTTTGGATGAAGAAATCCGAATATGTTTATCTGCTTATTTTAGGGTGAAATAAGTTGTTATCGTCTATTCATTTAGCAGTTTGAGATTACTTGTTTCAAGCTGATTATTCTTGGTGGATTCAAAATTATAAGTTTACCCTAGGGTGAAATAAGTTGATTATCTAGCATAAGCATATGATTATTTATGACCTTTTAAGTCCAATGTGTTCAGAAGTTGCCAAACACTCAGCAACTTATCATGTGATTATCTACTTCAAACAAACAGACACATATCCAAACACTATTTCCTGCAACCCGTTTTGTTACAGCTGATTATCTATTTATTTCATCACACAATCACTTTCAATATGCACTGCCGAGTAGGTTACATATAGGAAAACATTTTTATCGATATTTGGTGTTTTTTAAAAGGGAAAGTAGTAATAAGTGATAATTTATTAATTTTCTTTTTGCATATTTGCAGCGAGTAAGTTGCGGTATTTTTCAGATTACAAACTTGGGATAAAGATTCCTGCTCGAAGAGAAAGCAGTGATCTCCTCCATGCAGAAGAGGAGAAGAATGATTATGAATGGTTGGTACTTATTTGCTCTTTATTCTATGTTGGCCCTAAACATTAAAAAAACCAAGAAAAGAATGGATAATATATAGATAGGTCAGCCAAATATTTATAAGTTTTCACTAAGGTCATCCAATTATTAAAACATTTTAGAGGCCACCCAAGTGTCAGTTGGGTTTTGTTTATGTCGATTCAGAAAAAAATTATGACATAAAACCGTTAAATAACAAATTCCCCTAAATTTAAAGCTTTCATTACATTTAGAGTTGTAAAAATTACAAAAATGGTCCTAAATCTACTTGAAAGAATCAACTCTATATGGATTATCGAAACATATTTGAGTAGTTTCAGGGGTATTTTTGTCATTTTACAACTCTGGAAGCGACAAAAACTTTAAATTTAGGGAATTTTGTCAATTTACAACTTTCCGGCAAGTTATTTTTGCTGGAATTGTCTTAAACTAAACCAAATTGACAGTTCGGTGGCTGTAAAGTTGTTTTAATACTTGCGTGGCCTAGGTATATATCATAACAAAAATGATTCTTGAACTGATTAAATCATGTGCATGTAGGGTGGTGTGTGTTTCTTTTTAGTTTAATTCCATGATGGTTATTTCTTAGTTATTTTTTGTCTGATATTTTTCCATGAAATTAAAGGTTACTAACTCCTGGATACACCTTTGTTTCCATCATTGGATGATGAAGTGCCACAAGTTAATCTTGCACAAAGGGGTAGACCTAGGACTCAACCGATTTCAATTTCAAGGTCATCGCTGTAAGTCATCTTTATTGGTTATGCATGTCGATATTTGCTTTGAATCTTCAAAGTAATAATCATAATATCATATTTGCAAAAATGAAAAAAAAAACGCTTTATAGTTTGCTATAGTAGGTGGTTTTGGACAAGAAAGTCCCAAGTACAACAATTTTTCGTAGAGGTGGCAAGATGGACTAGGTGGTTAATGGGTCATATTCAATACCTTTGAAAATGACTGTGTCGGGTTGACCCGCAAAAACTTTTTTTGTCCATTTTTATTAAATAAATAAGTAATGTGTTAATAATGGTTACAAAAACAATATTATTAAAGTTTGTAAAAACGATTTAGGAGTTTGTATGCTCTTATAGCTTAGTTTTTTTTTCTTATTTTGTCCGTTTGAGATAAAACACAACCCTAATCAGCCCATTTTAAGTAAGTTGGTCAAAATGGCCTCTTATACTTTTTTTTGTATTTACATGTCCACTGTTTTTTTTGCCGTTTTTTATAAATTTTTATGAATAATTGACGTGCTAATTATTATTACAATAATAATCTAATGTTTTGAATAATACGATTTTGGAGGTTGTAGACGTTAGAAATAAACTTTGAACCCATTTGACGCATTCTCCTTGTAGGCTGTAGCTAAATATTTTATTTGACCCGTTTGAGATAAAAACATAACCTAAATCGACCAATTTTAAGTAGATGGGTCAAAATTGTCAGTTTGTCACCTTTGCCTCTTTGGTTTATACATTTCCGTTATTGTGTGCTATATTTCTTTCTTGGTTCATTACCAACTATAACTTTTTTGGCAATAAAAAATCACAATACAATAATGTCTAAAATTAATATTTTTAGATGGAGAAGAGCCATGGAAGCAGTAGGCGCAGTGCAAGCCCGAACTGCGTGAGCCTATCTCCTCGATCTCATAATAGCCTGTTTGAATCAACAGTTGTATGATATTGACTAACTTAGTTTCTAATGTTGCGTTTTTGTTGATAGGGAGAACGGTCAATATCTTTATGAAACATGGCAGAATGCATGGTGTTTTTGAAGTCGTACGTCCAATGGGCATGGTAATATAGTAAATTAAGGCGGTTAATATCTATGGGATGTCCAAGGAGTTTTACTAAAAAATTAATTAGGAGCATCATATCAATTTATGCTATTTATTTTTTTCAAGGAGTTTTACTAAAAAAATGTTCTCTTTGAAGCATTATTAGTTTTCTGTTTTCTATTATTATATGTTTAACATTTTTTTTCATTTCACATTGTAACGTTTTCTTCATTGTAATATTTAATTAATTGGTGTTTTTGATTTTTATAATAGTTTTAGCTTTTATTTGAATTATTTTTATCTTGATTTTGGAATTGGAGTTTAATTGGAGAATGAAATTAAAACTTAACCAAAATGTAAACCTTAAAAACTTATTAAATGACTGGACCTGATTTAGAACAACTGAAAGCTCAATTTGATTTACATGATGATAATCTTGATAAGTTTACGATTAAAAATCTGATTACTTGTTAATGAACAATGTACATATAGGTTCGAGATCTTGATTTTGCTGTTAAAATGATTGGTTCCGAGTTGTGTTGTATAAAAAGTCTATTCCCTTGATTACAAACCAATTGATAAACTAACGAAGGACGACTACAAACCCGTAAATTGTACGCCCCGTCGCATCGCGCGGGTTACCCACTAGTTACTAACAATATGTAACATAAAAAACTTGAGATTATACAAACAAGTCGTTATCATTAACAATCATTCATGATAGCTTAATGATCAATGTTACCATGGGCAGTCAACCGATCCTTAGGATTTTTGAACGTCGACCCCCAAGATTTTTGAACCTATTTAGAAAAAAATCAATCTATACATGTTACATTTGAAAAATAAAGTGAAATGCCAAAAAGAATCAAATTTGAACAAGTACTCGAATTATTCTTATTAAAATGTTATTGACATGTGTATTACCTTTTTATGGTAATGATTACCTCAAGAACCTAATTGTAGCTCTTAGTTTACCGGCTGCAACGTCAAGTTTTCATAAATATATGTGACCCGACTAGAACCGAACCGAAATTTCGGAAGTAAAGTTGAGAGACATTTGAGCACCGAAAAAACAATCCCGGTGGAAAAAAAATTGGGTCTGCCAATGACTACTTACTACTACCAAATCAAACCATAAACTCTGCAAGTAAGCAATAAAACATCCCTTCGCTAACATTTCTAGCTGATAATTAATGATAACTGTGTGATGAATTTGAAATTTGGAGCAAATAAGACTGTCTCAACGAGTGTTCTTTGTTATTTTCTGAAAGACAATAGTAATCAAGTTTCTCAAGTATTTCATTTAAATACCTCAAAGTTTTTTTGTCCATCTAAAGTCACTCAACTTTCAGGAGGTGTTCCAATCCTATGTAATATTTTTATAAATGTTTAAATTTTTGAATATTGAATGAGATATATGAAACATATATGAATCTTGTTCACTATTTAGCAATTATTTTTTTCTAATTCAACTTAAATATAACAATTTTAAAACTTGTTTATTATTTGATGAATTTTTTTTCTTCACTATTACCTTCTATTTTAAGTTAATTGAATAAAAAATTCACTTATTGGTAACTAATATTCATATATATTTCATTTGCCTCATTCAATTTAAAAAAAATAAACATTTATAAAAATATTACATATGATTAGAACACTTAGTGAAAGTTGAGTGACTTTAAAAGGACAAAAAAACTTTGAGATATTTTAAATGAAACACTTAAGAAACTTGGTTACTATTGGATGAAATTTTCCCCATTTATTATGCAGACTTCTCATTTCTCTTTCTAAACACACGCATTCATTTATGTGATAAACCCTGTAAAATATTTATATAAAATGTGAATGATTTATTAGCACTCTCACAAAGTATAATGATTGATTACGCATTATAAGTTCCTTACATTGAACGGTAAGTTTGATGGTTGTATACATTCTTGATTTTGATAAACTAGTGGGCGAAACCTGCGTGCTGTGGTAGGGTGTTAAAATTTGCAAGGTTCGATTTTGATTACTTGTACACTGGTATTCACCCTATGAAAAAAATTTATATCGAAACGCTGATAAAAATAAACACGTCAAAACGACAAATACGGAATTATATAAAACATTATATCTGAAGGTTATAAGAAAAGAACGAAACATTGAAGTAGCTTAGAAAGCATGTACGTTCGTGCTTCGATCTCTTGTACATTATCATGAAAACTCGGCTTTGAATGAAATTTATATCGAAACGTGTATAAAAATAAGCACGTCGCAACGGTACATTCAGAATTTTATAAACATCATATTTTAAAAGTTATAAGAGAAAAAAAAATAAAAAAATGTTGGTGTGCCACGTGACATAACCTAGTTGGACGATAAAAAAAAACAAAGGGAAAAAGTATAAGATGTAAATGGTAAATTTAATTAGGGTTGAGAGACTATATTGTAACTTTAAAAAAATCACTACACAAATGGCTTGTACTAGGTGCACCAGTCGTGACGCGCCATAATATACTGTCGTGATGTAATTTTTATCTACGTTTCGATCACGCAGCAACTATTTATTCGTTACCTAATAAAAAATACATTTTTTGAAAATCAACATTTTATCAAATCTTAATAAAAAAAACAAAAAGCTTTTTTTTTTCATCAAATAATAAAGAGTAAACTGTCATTTTCGTCCTTGTGGTTTGGTCAAAATTGTCACTTTCATCCAATAGTTTGTTTTCTCGCATCTGGGTTCTCGTGGTTTTAAAATCTTGCCACTTTCATCCAGTCAGTTAACACCATCCATTTTTCTCAGTTAAATGAGGGGTATTTCAGTCCTTTTACATATTTGTTTTATTTCTTCATTTTTTTACTCTCATTTAATCATCCCCAATTTGCCTTTTCTTCACGTAATCACCTCCGCGATCAAGAGGTATATTGTTTGATTATGATTTATGAATCCTAGATCATCACTGCTAGTATTTCATAATCGTATGGCTGTTAAAACTTGTCTAAAACATACAAAAAAAGTGTCACTCGAAACCTAGCGTTGTCGCTGGAAACTTGGTCCGGAAAAAGAGAAAGAAGGCCAGAAGGGGGATAATTAAATGAGAGGTTAAATTGTGGATAATTAAATGAGAGTAAAAAATGAAGAAATAAAACAAAAATGTAAAAGGACTGAAATACCCCTCATTTAACTGAGAAAAATGGATGGTGTTAACTGACTGGATGAAAGTGACAAGATTTTAAAACCACGAGGACCTAGATGCGAGAAAACAAACTATTGGATTAAAGTGACAATTTTGACCAAACCATAGGGACGAAAATGGCAGTTTACTCAATAATAAAAGATCAAACCGTGAACTACTATTTAGATTACATAATGAGAAAATTATCCCACGTGCTCCGCGGCGGGAGGCGGAATTTAAACGGTTGATGCGGTAACATTAACGTGGCTAAGAAAAAAAAAGAAACATGGTGAAGTACATACAAGAAACGTATGAATTTACAGCGACTCGGGTTAGCTCCGCGATGGGAGGCGGACCAATTTTTAGAAAATGTAAACGGTTGAGGCAGTAACATTAACGTTGCTAAGCACACAAAAAAACTTATAAAATTAACGTCACGATAAAAAACCAAAGGAAAAAACCCAAAAAATTATAACGGACCAACAAGGAGGTGAAACGTGGCGATGGAGAAACCCACCAAGTTTTGATATTTTACAAAGTTGAGGGGGGAGTTGTGGGTTAGGTGAAAAAGGCCACAGACACTTGTAAATGAGTATGAAAAAATTTATATCAGGACGCCAAGAAAAAAATATTAAACACATCCACAATTTTTTTTAAAAATTAACGAACGAAATTTTTGAGGAAAAATCAGATTATATGAATCGCAAGGAATGAAATCGAAACTTTATAAACCAGAGGGGTCAAATTGAAACTTGAGGGGTTGGTTTTGGGAGGTTACAAAGTTGAGGGGGGAGGTGTGAAACTTGAGGGGTCAGTTTTGCCAGGTTACAAAGTTAAGAGAGAGATGTGAAACTTGAGGGGTCATTTCTGTCAGATTACAAAGTTGAGGGGGAGGTGTTGGTTGTGTTTAAGTGTTCATAATCATAATTACATCGATTAAGTAATAACCCTAGATAGTTGGTTCGTGGGGTTTAGACGAGCGATATTTGCAAAACCCCGAAGGCTTAAACCTCAAAAATGGCGATGAAGACGGCGACAACCGTGGCGGCCGCCGGTCCCCGTGGCCTCCGATCTCTGTTCTCTACTCTTTCCACTAACTTCCCCTTTCCGTCACAGCCTACCGCCAATCAGTCCCAGAGGCCACAGGCTGAACCTTCAACCAATCTCTTCGTATCAGGCACATCTCCCTCTCCCCTCATCTATTTCATTTAACATAATCAAATCTGCACATATATTTCATCTTTTGTATCTATATGTATATATATTATTCATGTTAATAGATTTAGATAGTTACGTGCTCCATTAAGCTGTATGATTTTACAATTTTAATTACTAAATAAATCTGCATACTGTTGATTTATCCTGCAGATGAGCTTCCTCTAGTACTCCAGATAGATTGAATTGAATTGTTGTAATACGGAAACTGTGGTTCCCAAAATTGTGGGTTAGGGTTTATCTTATATTCTTATGGTTGTTGCCTGTGAACTTAATTTTTGTTTTCATACTTGATTAAAGTTCTTGAAGATGCTTGTGTCGTTCTGATGAGATTTGTCTTTTTGACTATGGATAAACAAATCATTTTTTGATCAGCAGATGCTTTTAACTGGTGTGTAGTGTCATCTACGCCAAGATTTCCATCATCGTTAGCTTCGGTGCATCATATTTCGATAATTAGCATCTTAACTTCATAAGAAAATAGAATTTGCCTATTTTCTTTTCTCTTATATAATCCCTAGGTTAGAATCCCGTGTATTACACAGGTTAAATAAATGTAATGTTATATACTTAGTAATAAAAAAAATTATGTCTTTAAAAACCCTTGTATTACACGGGTTGAATAAACTCGTGTATTACATGGGTTGAATAAAAGATAATGTAATCTGTTAACCCATACAGTCGTCAAAATATGTCTTTAAAAATGTTTATTTGACGCTACAGTTATAAATTCTGTTAAGTTAATTATTAAAACATTTTTTTCAACCGGGTATTAATTTTTTTTATGTAATTGATAAATGTTAATTCATAGTAAATTCATTTGGTTAACGATATTATAACTATCCATAATTAAATAATAAATCCATAATTATATTTATATTAAATATTTAAAAATATATTTTTTTAATATTATTATTTAATAGGAGAGAGAGGCGGGAAAAAACGGTGATGATGCACCAGAAAGTGACACGTGTCCCCATAGGATTTTTATTTATTAGTATGTATAAAGATAAAGATATGCTGCAGATATTGTTTTTGCTTAAAGATATGAACATTTATAGTCTAAAGATAATGATATTAGTTCTGCTGGTAATGCCATATTTCCACTTTAGCGTGTTTTTTTTAGTTTGTTTCATTTAGAGTTTGACTTGTCCTTGTACTCTTGGTTTTAAAAAGCGTGAGGCACACAAGGCGATCAATAAAACAGCTCAGGGCCTTTAGGCGGCGCCTCATGCACATCTGGGTCAAAATTGGTCAAGTTAGGGTCTGTAGGTGGCCGATATGTAAAAAAACCAAAGAGATGACAGAGATGAAAAGATTATGAATGGCTTACTTGATAAAAAGGCTGATATGTAAAAGAGATGAGATGTAGCTTTTGGTTGTACATAAAGCTTCTTTGCTTATACATATTTCAATGTCTCACGTACGTGAAGCTCTTGCCTCATGCCTCGGAGTGCCTCACGCTTTTTAAAACCAAGATTCTACTTCAGTTACTTTGAATCAAGGGTTATGGTGTTTGATTTCATGCCCATTGTTGGTTTGGTGATTTGTTTTGTTTCAATTCTGCTATAGGCATCTTGGTGAGTTCTTTGTTCTACTAAATGCAGGTCTTAGCAAACGTACAACTGATGAAGGACTTAGAGAATGCTTTGCAAAGTTTGGTGAAGTGGTTCATGGTATGCCGCTTTTCCAAAATCTTGATTTTGAATCACGAGTAAGCTAGTTTTTGAACTCTGATTGCTGTTTCTCTGTTACTATCTGTAGCTAGAGTAGTTAAAGATCGCGCATCAGGTTGGTCAAAAGGGTTCGGATTTGTACGGTATTCTAAACTTGAAGAGGCCGCTGCTGGTATTGAGGGCATGGACGGGAAGGTAACTACATACGCACCATTAAGTGTCGAATAAGAGTCTGGACTTGTTGTGGCGTGTACTGTTAATATTTTGATCTGTCATTTTAACGTGTTTTTGTTGTGTTCGTTGCAGTTTTTGGATGGTTGGGTTATATTTGCAGAGTATGCCAGGCCAAGAGACACATCTCCTCCACCTCCTCCCTCATATGGTGGTAACCGCCAATGACCTCCATCTCTACAACCGATTCTTGATTAAATAGTATTAATTTATGAATGTCATTTCATGAACTACATATGACCAGGTGCGTCTACCATGATTTATTATACGTTTCAACTGTGTTAGGATTTCGAACATGAAAATTTGGACCTTATGTGCTACTTTATAGACAAACTTTGATTCACTTGTTATTCATGATAGAAGTCCAATGGTTATATGTTACAAGTATAGAAAGTGAATGTGGGTGTTGCGTCGTTCCATCTAAGTTGAGGTTGATGATATATGCGACACGAACTCTCCCTTCTACTCATGGATGCTTAGACAGTAATTAGAGTTGGCAACAATGTATGAGGGTCAAAACAAGACGGTTGGCTTGTGTAACCGGTCGAAACAGAATTAGGTTCGGGTTGACATGAGTTAGGGTAAAAAATGGGTTGGGCTAGAGCGGGCATACCAACTATATTTGTCTTTTTATGGCGGTTGGTGGTGGTGATGTCGGTGGCGGAAGCAGAGGCAGCAGATCGGTAGATGGTGTTAGAGGCGATGGTGGAGGTAACAACAAAGGGGGTAGGGTACCGACGACAACCGGTCGGTGGTGTTAAACAAATGTTAAAATTTTATCCACCAATATGTCGTACATATAACTTTTTTGGTTGTACATGGGTTTCTATATATTAAAATCTAAATTTTGGGTATATGATAATAGAAACCTATGAGAAATATAAAAAATTATATAACGTCTCATGTACTTATATGCGTACTCATCAATTTCGCTCGGGGGAGTTGTAGGAGGCGGGATTTCAGCATTACTGGATTGAATTCGCTCATAATTGTGTCAGTCGAATGAGAGAGGGTTGAATGATAAAAGTTGGGAGGAGTTGAGTTTGTGAAGAAAAATGAAAGGGGAAGAGTCGATTTTGTGAAGAAAATGAAAGGAAATAGTTGTATTTATATTAGTGTTTTTGGGCGGAAATATAACCGTTGAATTTCTGAATAGTGGGAGGAAATTTTAAAATAGTTGGAGAAATTTAAGTGTTTGAAAGTTGTAGAAGTTTATAGATTCTTAAATTTCTATGTTTATTAATAAACTAGTGGACGCTGTCATGCGTTGCAGCGGTGATATTGATGTGGTTAAGTTTGTAAAGAAAGACGTATAATGTTGTAACAGCTCGATTTTGAATAGAAACATAGATAATAAAAAAGTGTCGCAACGGCATATACGGAATTCAAGAAAAAGTTATGTCGTCAAAATGCACGTTAAAAAATACAAAAAAAAAAAAAATTTAAAAGAAAAGGTAAAAATGTTACACTTTTAAAGTAAGAAAGTTAACATGTCAGTGAAGTTTTTTTACTATACAAATAATAGAAAATAATTATACAACTTGAAGTACATGTATGTTAGCTATTATGGGAAAGTGTATAACTTATCTTAAAATAAAAAAAAAGGAAAAAAGTACTCAAGAACCGCTTAAGACGGGTTTAGAACCCGGGATTGGGGTGTAGAACTGTAGAAAGCCATGAGCATTCCATTGAAGAAAATTTTAGAAGCCCGCTTCTCTATGGTACAAGATCGAGTCCTATATATAGTGGTGCACAAAAAAACCGGTTTTTTTTTTTAACCCGGTCCAAACCGGCAAACCGGTTTGGCTTAAACCGGTTTGGGCCAAACCGGTTCGGGTTGCCCAAAAACCGCCGGTTTGAAACCGGTTTGGAGATTTCAGGAGGCGATCGGTTTAGGGACCGGTTCAACCAAACCGGTTTGATAAACCGGTTTTCGAGCTGGGCAAAAACTAGCCGTTGGCCAACGGCTATATGGCCGTTGGGGTCGATTTTGGCCGTTTTTTTGGAGTTTTTTGCACCCTTAAAACACTATAAATAGGTGGGGGGTGTTTAGGGTTGATCACACCTCTCTTTACACTCTCTAATCTCTAAAATCGCTCTTTAACCGCTCAAAAACGCTCTCTAAACTCTTTCTAAACTCAAAAAAAAAAGCATGGCAAGTTTTGGTGTTGGTGGTTCCTCAAACGAAGTTACCGTTGTGGAAATTCGAGCAACAACGAGAAATCCGGCAATTTGGTGCAATTACGATCTATGTTTGTTGTCAAACGGGAAGGAACGTGCTCGGTGCAAGATGTGTGGTGCGTTTTTGGGGAAAGATTCAAACACTAGTTTGAAAATGCATAAGGAAAAATCTTGCCCGTCATTGAAGGGAATTCCAAGTGAAGGTCAAGCCTCGATGACAAGCGAAGGAGGAATTTGGAACTTTGATCCAAATATTGTTCGAGATCGAATGGCGAGGTTAGTGATTCAAGAAGGATTGCCGTTCAACCACTTTGACAATCCGCGTTTGACAAGGATGATTCAAGAGACACTCCAACCTCGTTATCACCAAGTAAGTCGCACAACCCTTAGACGAGATTGTATAAAAATGTGAAAAAAAGCAAAAAAAGAATTAATTTTGGGTTTTGAAAATTTGTAAACCGGTGTAAACTTAACCACCGATGTTTGGTCGGCTCCACATGGTATACCCGATTCGTACCTTTGCGTGACCGCGCATTGGGTTGATCCCAATACGTGGCAAATGATGAAGCGTACAATCGCTTTTGACTTGTTTGAATATCCACACACCGGCGAAAATTTATTTTATATATTGGATGGTGTTATTAACGAATTTAAGTTACAAAATAAACTTTTTTCAATGTCTTTTGATAATGCATCTAATAATACAAATGCGGTTCAAAAACTAAAAATTAAATATAAACCCGTTTGCAACGGCGTTTTTTTCCATAGTCGATGTGTCGCACACATCATTAACTTGGCGGTGCAAGCTAGGCTTGCAATTGAAGAGGTTTCAAACTTAACATATACTTTTCGACAAATGCTTAAAGATATTTTTAGTAACAGAAAAAGATACCATGATTATATTAAATTTTGTCGTGATACGAATAATCTTTGCTTAGGCCCGAATTGGGACGTCGAGACAAGATGGAACTCGACTTATATTATGTTTTATAGCACTTTACGACAAAGAGAAACTTTAGAACTATTTCATGATATGCTTGCCTCAAAACCTCGTCGTAAAATTCAAAAGTTTCCGTCTCCAAATTGGGATATTTTAAAAGACGTAACCGAATTGCTTGAAGTTTTTAAAACCGCCACCACTTTTTTATCCGGTGTTTATTATCCCACAAGTCCATTAACACTAAAACAAATATATTTAATGGCTAACAAGTTGTCTGAGCTTGAAAATAAAAGCGATCTTTTTACAAAAATGATAGAACCGAAGAAAGAAAAATTAGTGAAATATTTTAAAGAAATGCCTCCTGTTATAACTTGCGCCTCCGCGTTAAACCCTACCATAAATGTTTACGGGGTTGAAACCTTGATTGATAGAATTACTTACGCTTTGAATTTGGATAGTGAAGACATCCATTTTGCACAAGGCACAAAAACATATTTTAACAAATGTTTACAAGATTTATTTGATGTTTATTTACATAAATATGGTACAACTCTGACTCCACATGATACAATGGGTACATCATCAAGTGGTACCTCGAGAGATGTTAATTTGAATTTATATAACGAAATGTTAAATGAATTTAGTAAACAGGCTCGAGGTACCACCCCGAGTAGCGAACTCGGAAGGTATATTGGCACAAACTTTTTAGCGTTTATGCCTCCTACCGTTTTTGAGGATTTTGATATTTTGGCATGGTGGAAAACAAACGAAGCTTCGTTTCCGATTCTTTCCGCCATGGCCCGTGATGTACTAACAGTCCAAGCTTCCACGGTAGCTTCGGAATCTGCGTTTTCTTTTAGTGGCAGGGTATTATCGATACGAAGGACTAGACTCACACCCCTAGCGATGGAAATGTGCATTTGCTTGAAGGACCATTTGGATGCGATGGATAGGATACAAGACCAAACTTCTCTCGAAGATGAAATTCAAGCCGAAGAAGTCATACACAACAACGAGGTTGATCTTGGAATATCCGAACCCGTCACGGATGAAGAACTAGCCGAAGATACAAGGCTACGAAGCTCTAGTTCCGAAGACAACGCACAAGAATAATCAATCAATATTCCAAAAAATAAAACGTTGAACTTAATGTTTTATATTTGTTATATTTTTTGTAATTTTTTACAATTTTATCTTGTCATGTTTTTTAATTTCCGAACTTTTCAAATATTAATAAACGTTAGAACTTTATGTTTTAATTTTGTTATATTTTATTATGGATTTTATATTAAAAATTTAAAATTTATTTGGATTTTTTTTTATATAAAAACCGGTTTAAACCGGTTTAAAGGACAAACCGGTTTAAAACCTACCCGAACCGGTTTGACCGGTTTACATATTTCCATTACTCGAACCGGTTTAACCCGAACCGGTTTGGGCCCAAACCGGTTTTGACTTTTCGTTGACCAAACCGGTTCGGGTCGGGTTGAACCGGTTTGGGTTAAAAAACCGATTTGTGCACCACTACCTATATATATATAAATAATAGTTGTATTTATATATAACTAGTTTGTTACCATCGCGCTCCGCGGCGTGTTCGAAACGTAGATAAAAATAAGCAAATCTCGACGGTACATTCCACGTGACGTTAAAAAAAACACGTTGCTGCGGTATATTCGATAGTAAAAAAATTTACCTTGTTGTATAAGAAAGTGAAGTTATTCAAAAAAATTTTACACCGAAACGTATATAAAAATAAGCATGCCGGCGGCGCATTACGACGAGTCGGTTTAAACGTAGATAAAAAAAATGTCACAACGGTGTATTTTGAGATGGGCGTTAGACGGTTTAAAAAACGTTTAAAACAACCGGTTGGTTTAAAAATAATATTACGAAAATTCACGTCGAAACGTAAATAGTTTAAAAGGTGTAAGAGTAAATCATTTCCTTTTTTTATTATATAATGACGCATTCGGCGGTGGGTTCGAAATGTAGATATGGATGAGATTGTAGTACGTGTACGTACGTTAATTACTGGGCAGGGACACTATTTGTTTCTTTTTATGAAAGAAATTGTAAACATTGCGACGGGTAACGTAGATAAAATAAAAAAGAGGAACCCCGCAACTGTATATTTGGAGATGAGCATTGAATGATTTAAAAAACCAAACGGTTTAAAAAAAAAGTTTAAAATAACTGATCGGTTTGAAAATGACGTTACAACGTAGATAAAAGTAGACACGTCGCAACGTCAAACTTGAAATTTTATAAAACATCATATTTTAAAAGTTGTAATTGAAAAAAAAAACTATGGAAAAATTAAAACCTTGAAGCAGCTTTGATAACTCTTACGTATAACGTTTGCGATTTGATAACTTGTACATTAACTCCGTTTCGAATGAAATTTACACCGAAACGTAGATAAAAATAAGCACGTCGCAACCGTATATTTGAAATTTTATAAAACATCATATTTTAAAAGTTATACGTAAAAAACAAAATAACTTCAAAATTAATTATAATTATAAAATAATCAATTATAAAAAAAAAATTAAACATGTGATGCATAAGAGACTTGTAAAGTATGCATATTGAGTTATCATTTTGTGACTTGTAAGTATGGCGTGACCATGCTTAAAGGAGTTGTAAAGTATGAATATAGAGTTATCATTTTGTGATTTGTAAGTAATAGAATGTATCAATAAAAATAATAATAAAATTACTATTCATTACTTTGTAATTATTTATACATATATATATAGGACTTGATTTTGGTACAATCCATAACGATCAAAGTCGAATCATGAGTCTATTATTGAAGCAACTTCACTGAAACAACAACTTGTACCATAGAGAAACGGTCATAAACTAGAGAGTAAATACATATGTATAATTTGTTTCTGGAACCTAAATAAAAGTGAAGAAAATAAATTAGGATGCACGTCGACCGTTCTTGGGAGCCAAGACACCCATGTTGGTGCTCTAAGACATGTGTTAGGGTCAGTGGCGGATCCAGGAATTGTTTCCAAAGGGTTCACTGTTTTTAGATGCTCCAATTTCATATGGTCGGGCATAAAAAATTTCGGGTCGGTTCAATTGTTTGGATCGGTTTTTTTTGTAAGTATGAGAATCTTGTTCTTGATTTGGTTTTTTTTGTTATGTTTAGCAAGAATTTTTTGAGGTTTACTGTTTTTATTATGTTTAACACATTTTGTAAATATGAGAATTTTGTTTTGATTTGGTTTTTTTTGTGTAGATTTGTAAAGTTTCAATTTTTGTGGTTCAAAATGAGAAAATCTTGCTTTTGTTCTTCATTGTGCGAGATCTGGGTTTTTGTGGGGTTTAAAGTAATTTACCTGTTCTTGGATGTTTTCTTCTTTGCTGTTGGATTTTGTTAAATTGTAGAAGTAGACATCTTTTTTTTTAATTATTTTCTAATATTTTTTAGGTTATTAAAGCTTACATTTTTGTTGATTCTAAACCAAATTTGATGCATTTCTTTTTCATTTTTAGTGGAATTGAGATATGGGATGTGACGTTTTCATGAGGCTCTAAAAAGCCATTTTCTTTTGCTTTTTGGTGTTAATCGGGAAATTATTAATATTTTAAACAGATTAGTTTGTGATGGTGCTTTACATAAATTCTTTATTTTTATTTAAATCTCAGTGAACAAACCCATTATCATACAAAAATCTTGAATTTTTTCTACTTCTGATTTGTATTGTAACAAATTATTAGCTTCTTATGCTGGATCTTATATATGCCAAACAGCAACAAAACCCTAGAAGTTCTTTTTATGTTTTGACACTATATTCTAACCAATTTTCATAATACCTACGAATCAAATTCAAAGTTACAACTTTCAAGAGACAACAAATTAACATCTAAATTGTGAATTAGATTATCTAATTCAAGTTTCTAACATCTAAATTACCAAAAGTCCCAAAAATCTTGTCTATGCCAAACAACAACAAAACCCTAGATTTTCTTTTTTATAAACAACAAACAAACGTGAAGAAACAAGTCAACAACTAACCTGGTGAGTGGTGGCAGCGGACCGACGTACAGGCGGCGGCGGTAACGGCGACAGGCCGGCAGCGGAAGAGTGACTGAGCGACGATGGCAGTTGGCACTGGCAGTGGCGAACTAGGTTGCTGGCTGCTGAGTATTGCTGCGCTGTTTGCCTGTTCCTTTTTTAGTCGTATACCAAAAGAAAAAGGAAGCCAAGTAATAGGCCCAAATAAGTCTTAAGCCATCAGTCCACCACAGGCCCACAACCCAAATCAATTAAAAAAAAGTCTGAAGCCATCAGTCCACAACAGGCCCACAACCCAAATCAATTAAAAAAAGGTTTTAAAAAAATGATAGTGGGGGGATTCAAAATCACCACCTATAGATTATAAACCAAAGCCTAAACCACTACACCACTTGTTGAACTTTTTATAGGGGTTCACCATATAATTTATTTAGGGGTTCACCCCGGTTTTTTTACATACCGTTCTGTAAAAATTTCAAAACTCGGGGGGTTCCGGTGAACCCCCCGGTCAATGTAGGTCCGCCCCTGGTTAGGGTCCATGAGCATGAGACTCCATCGCCACATCAGCTTGCACTCACACACCTACCACACCGCCCCTACGTGGGTGATGTGAAATGTGGTTTCGTGAGTGTGCTCATGGTCGTGAAAGAGAACAAGTGTAGGATCGATGTGTTACAAGATGGTTCTGTTTAGTTGATATTGGTGGAAACAATAACAACTATGCAATGCAACACGAAACAATGAGAATACTGATAAATACAAATTGTATTACTCTTCAATGTTGATAGGTGTGCCAGTGTTGCAGCAGAGGATGTCAGTAGTAAAGACAAAGATGCTGATGATTTTCCTATCAGCAGCATCAATGTTTGATGCTGCTGAGAAGCCTATCAGCAGCAACCTTGAACTTCAGCAGATAAAGCCTATCAATAACATAGTTGTTGATCAGCAGCAAGGTATAACTATCCGCAGCATAAGCACTTATCCGCAGCAACTTCATCAGTAGCAAAATTGTGGAGTCCGCAACATTTATACTTAGAGATTTGTAGCCATCCGTCTTTATCTCTACAAACTCCACTATACTGATGCTACAAAAAATTATTTACTGCCTTTGTTCCTGAAGTTTCTGCATGTTCAGGACGATCCTTGCAGTCTCATAGTCTCTTGGGTCCTAGCTGGGATTGTCAAAAGGAATTTCAGCCAGAGACTTAATGTCCCTGCTTGGCATTCTGAAGATAGCCTTGCTGGAACACCTCATCTTGTTTCCTTGGACATCAACCAGTGTGTATTCATCATTAACAACATTGTAGGACCATTTGACAAGAGGAAAGTGGGCTTGGATTGGTTTGACATCAATGACAACCTCTTTTCTAGGATTGAATGATGTTTGATTACTAGCAAGAGGTGTCTCCCACTTTCATTGTCAGGCTCATGAGCTTCACCCAGATCCAGAATTCTTCGCTGATCAGAGTCTGGAAGTCGCATCACCTCATCAACAGAAACATAGATTGATCTTTTTCTTTTCTTCCTCTCCTCTAAAGACTTCATACCACTGATCTGGATCACTGTAGAACCATTGGACAATCTTTCTTGAATCAAAAGAGCTAGTAGGAGGTTTTGTTTTCTTTTTAGGAGGCTTTTGTTGAGAGGGAGCTGGGTGAGAGGATTTGGACTCTTTGGGAGTGGAGGAGTGTAGTCTAGGAAAGAGAGAGGGAATTTGTTGGATAGAGGGAGGATGGACTAAGGAATCTGTTCTGGGCTTCTTTGGTTTTCTTTCATCTACAGTGGTACTTGCCCTTTTTGTCTGATTTGTCTTCTTCAACCTCTCTTCTTCTTCCTTTTTCACCTGCCTGTAGAGGGCTTGAAGGTTCATGAATTTCATGGGACCTAGCATCTTTCCAATCTCACCTCTTGCCTTAAGAAAGTTCATGATGACCTTTCTTTCTTCATAGGTTCTTTTGTTCAAGGAAATGGCTTTCCTAGATTTTTGTTTGCTTTTTCTTCTTCTTCTTCTTCTTCTTTGCCAGCTTTCCTTGTTGACCCATGAAAGCTATGTATATATCTTTATTGGATAATTTCTCAAGGTAGTCTGCATCCTCACCTTGAGAAATAAGGATCACTGTCCACTCTTCTCTCATCTCTTTAGCTAACTAAGAGTCTGTTATTTTAAATTTGGCTTCTTCAGCCTTTTGCTTTCCTTTCACTTCATCTTCTTTATTCAGTTATTCCTGTAGCTGGAGAGCCAAAGCTTCATCTTCATCTATTTGTGAAGCTACAGGAACTTGAACTTTTGTTGTATCCAGAGATCTTACAGCTCTCTGGATTTGTTGTTCTCTAAAGAGCATGGCAGCCTTCCTTTCTTGATCTTTCTTAAGTTGTGCCATCTCTTCTTCTTCTCTTTCTCTTCTTCTTCTTTCCACTTCTCTTTTCTCTTCCTCAATCTTCTTTTCTTCGTCTTCTGTCATGATGACTTTCCCTTTGTCTTTGTTGGATGCCTCTGCTTCTGCTTCCTTGACCAAAATAGCAGATGAGGAGGTTGCTATTGCGGCCTCAACATAGGCTTCATTGGCAATTTGTAGAATAGGCAGGGGAGGAGCATTTTTTTCTTCATCACTAGGCACTGAATCCCAAGATTCTACTACCTATGTCATTGATATTCTAGCATTTAGATCACCTTAGGGAGGGGGAGAAGATGACTAAGATGAGTTTGGTGATGCATCTAAAGCTATCCATCCTCCATCTTGTAAGAATGACTTAATGAGGAGTATCATTTCCTGACTTCTTGGTGAATTAATTGAATAAATCTGTGATCTCAGCAGAAAGACTTTGAGAAGGAAGTCAGGATTTAGCAAAAGAACTTCTTGGATGTTGTTGATTTCAATGGATGATCCATCACACAAAAAAAATTTGATTCCTGAGTGATCAGTGCTGGACCGTCCATAGATTTCAAGTCTTCTAACAGCTTCATTGTATATGTATCTCCTTAAGCTTAGAATCTGATCTTCTGTCAGGACATTGCTTCTCAACAAACCCAGTCTTTGAACTACTCTTTCTTGGGCTGCACTTGAGGACTCTGCTTATTCTTCCTCAAGGCAGGGATAGGTAACTTTCTTCGCTTCTTCAAGGAATCTCTCAAACCAAGGCGTGTTATCTTCCATTAGATCATGGAAACGGTCAATAGCAAGCCTGGCAGAGAGATCCTTAGATGTGTTGATGCATTCAGTAGTATGTAGAGCCAAGATGTCAAGTGCATTCAAGTTATCCCAATCCAGTTATTCTACCCCAGAGAACTCCCACCCAACCCAGAACCTCTCTGATAAACCATCATAGGCCTATTAAAAGATTGAATCAAACTCCAAGTGTTTTCCTATTAAAGGGAACTGGGGGGCTATGACTTGCCTTGAGATGGTAGCAGCAACTTCAAGTACTTGGACTGTGGGGAATACTTCTTCTTCTTTCTTTTCAGTATCCATCTCCTCATGGAATACTTCATCTACAGCCCTGGAAACTAACCTCCATTCCTTAGACACCTATTCTTCTTCATCTCTGGCATCCATTAGTTCATGAACTTGGACAAAGGTAGGCTGGAAGAGTGTTCTTCCTTCTTCATCTCTGGCATCCATAAGATCAGAGTCTGGAAGTTGCATCACCTCATCAACAGAAACATAGATTGATCTTTTCTTTTCTACCTAAGGAATCTGTTCTGGGCTTCTTTGGTTTTCTTTCATCTACAGTGGTACTTGCCTTTTTTGTCTGATTTGTCTTCTTCAGCCTCTCCTCTTCTTCCTTTTTCACCTGCCTATAGAGGGCTTGAAGGTTCATTAATTTCATGGGACCTAGCCTCTTTCCACTTTCACCTCTTGCCTTAAGAAAGTCAATCATGCCTTAGTTTAGACACTTCAGCCTCTAGCAGAGCTACCTTGGACGTCAATTCCAGATTTTGAAGTTTCAGTCTGTCCTCATCCACAGATGTGGAATCCTTGGAATTAGATGGGGCCTTAGGCCTAGCCTCTGCCTCCCCATCACTCTGGTTTTCTTGGCTTATGGGATTCCTCTTAGTGAAGAATGTTTCAAAAGAAACATTCTCACCATGACTTGCCATGGTTGGGGACTTAGTGATGTTGTCACTGTCCTCCTGGTCAATTGATGGACTGGAAGTAGTGGCAGCCCCTTCCATATCCACTCTATCAGTACTCCCAGAGTGGACCTTCTCAGGTGATGAAATTGGGCTGGGTACATTGGCAGCCAAGTCAATCAATACCTCCTTGATAGTGACATTTTGGAGAAGGTACGTCATCTTGACTAGGTGCCTCTGCACTTAAGTTCAAAGATGAAACAAAGTGTATGGGGTCAGTGGGGTTCTATATGGACCCGGGATGTGGTCCTGATCCTAATAGGGATCCTTCTAAGGAAGTTTCCCTAATAATGTGACTATCCCTTTTGATATTCTCATCAGAGTGTTGTGACTCTGGATGAGGGCTTTCAGGTTGGGATTGGGCCTTTGAGCCAAGAATAGAAGGATTCTTCTTGCTCTTCTTTTTCTTTCTTTTGTAATAGACCTCAACTAGGGCCCTTTGTTCCAGTTGGGCTAGAAGTGTAGGGGTAAGTATTTGTTATACCTGTGCACCCTCAGTAGGTTGCACAGGGGTTTGATCAATGGAAGTAGATGTTGTTGTTTCAGGCTTTGAAGTGGAGGGTGTGGGATCAGTATCAGCTGGACTGCTGAACTGTCACCCTGGGTACTTTGTATGTTCAACATTGTAGGTAACAATGGAACATTGACCCTTGAGAACTTTTCTGAAACAGTTCTCATGCTTTTGAAAATGTTGTTTTTATGTGACCCAACAATGTAGATTCTTGCAGATTTTGAAAGATCTTTTAGTTCACCATGAAAAACTTTCTGCAAGAACCTAGGGTACATGTAAAAGGCTTGTTTTACCCCTTCTTGAAGGTTATATCTCAAACCTTCAAAGATTAAATGATAGAAATTGAAGGGCAAGCCATTTACCAGTCCGTGGACTGTAGATGCAAGTCAAGAGTTGATTTGATGCCATCCACTTCTCTTTTAGGATATGTATTGAAGAAGAGTGTGGCACGGGTACTTCCATGGTGGACCCAGTAGGGATTTCTCTATTGTGTACTCCTGTTGATTTCCAGTGTACCCAATAGATACAAAGGTCCTCATGTAATCAGCTAGTGGGTATGAGTTTGCACTTCCCTCATCTTGAAGCTTGAGGTGTTTTCTTAGAGTTGCTTCAGTGAAAGTGATGTCCTTGTCGTCTACCTTGACTTTGATTTGGGAAATCCCCTGTTCAGTGGAGTAGGAGGCGGAGTTCCAGAAATCTTCCATATGTGATACGTAGACTGTTGGGTTAACGGTTAGAGCAAAGTGTATTTTTGATCGACACAGGAAGTCGATCATGTCGTCAAAGCCTTCAGATTTCTTTCCCTTTACCAGGTATGCCACAAGGTTGTGGTATTTTGAAAATTTATCATTAGGATTGTTAATATCAGGGTTTTGATGATGAGTGGAGGGAAGTTTTTGAAAGTTGGTTATGGGTGCTGAAGTGTTGCAAAACACATGTGTTTATCCGTGTATATTTTGGCGTATTCGTACTGTTTTGTAATCGTTTTGTATTGTTTTGAGTTCGTTCTGAGTTTGGGTTATAGTTGCAGGTTATGGTGTGCTGAGAAAGCGGAAAACGAAGCAAATTCCTGGAGAAAAGGAGCACACGGAGTTGGAGAGCGAAGCAAAAGAATGAAATAATAATTTTCTGAGAATTTAGGTCCCTCGTGGTACGTGAGGCAGGAGGAGAAATTCTCTTGCGGTACGCGAGGGAAGCCAGGAAGCGCCCCGATTAAATTGTCCCTTGCGGTACGCGAGGGACCGCCCATATGTCTCTCGCGGTACGAGAGAGACCCGCTAATCCGGTTTTTGAGGAATTTTTAGGGTTTTAATGTTTATGTCGGCCATTCTTCAAGGGGATCGACTAATTGCCGTCAAAGCTTGTATCTTGAGCGATTTTGGCAAGGAGGATTGTATTTGATCAAGGTTTCAAGGTATTGGAGACAAATCGGGTTAGAATCAAGCATTCGGTCATGATTAATTATTCGGTTGTTCTTGATCTGTGTTCTATGACTTTGTTTGCTATCTTTAACTCTGATACTTTTTTTTCTATCATGTTTCTTGGCTAAAACTTTAGAACTGCCTAGGTTTAAGATGATTGGATGTTAAAGATTGGATTTTTATTGGTTTTTGGGATATTGATTTGATTTTATGCTTTAGTCCAGATCTGATTTGATGTGTTTGATGAATATGCATGCTTGTTATTGATTGTTTGTTGGTTGATTCATCCATACATGCTTTGTTGAATGTCTTTCATGAATGAGTGTGTAGTAGATCGTTTACTTTGTGTTTGCGATTAGTTTGTGGTTGTCTAGACGTAGTCACCATAGGATTGTCAACTAGTAATCAATTAAAATCAAGTGTTCTTCTTATCTAAATATCTAAAAAAGTGATAGGTAATCGGTTAGTCTTCAGTGTTAGGGTTTCTGAGTGCAAATTGTCTGAGAGGGCGTTTCCTTAGTGGTCTAGTATCGTTGCTAATTTGTGTCAAACATAGTGAATTCTGATTGCTCCTTGCGTCTTTGATGTATTGAGATAGCGTAACCGAGAAGTAGCATAATTGGTGATACCGAGAGGTGATCCGATAACTGGTGAGTTTAATAGACTTTGAGTAGTCTGCTGGTCACATCCCGCGACCGAGAGTGATCGGGAATCCATTAGTCAGTCTTGAGGGTGTTATATCTTTAGAACCCAGTTCCATATCATATTCCTTAACCAATAGAAACCGTGTTTAGCATTCATGATTCACAGCCTAGGTAGTCCTATCCATTCTTATTGATTTCATCCCGGTCTTTGTTAGATAGTCGTTTGTCTTCTTTAGTATTCAATGCCTAGTTTAATCTTAGTTCGTAGAATCCCCCCCCAATCCAAACCAAATATTAAGTCCTAGTTAGAGTCTAATTTGCATTAGAGTCAGTGTCTCGTGGGTTCGATATCCGGAATTCTTTTAGCTGTGTTACAATTGATAGGTACACTTGCCTGTCTTTGTGGTCTAGTTTAGTAGAGTTATCTAGAGTTTAACTAGAGTGCCTAGGTTAGTTTGTGTTTAGTTTTATAGACCGTTTGACCGACATCAAGTTTTTGGTGCTGTTGCCGGGGACACTTGGCAATAGCAAAATTAGCTTTAATTAGTTCTTGTTTGGTTTTTTGTTTTTATTTCTCCTTTCTAGTTTATTTCCTTAATTTTCTTGTTTTCTTTTGAGTCCTTATTTGCTATTTGTGTGCGTCTTAGTTTGAGTCTTTTCTTTGTTCTTAGTTCGTCTGTTTTCCCTTTGTTTTCTGTCCAGTTTATGCAACATACTCGCTCACAGGGATCACTCGACTTTGAAGCCTATTCAGAGCTTGAGCGTGAGCTTCGGGAGCACAACTAGAAGCTTCGCAGTCGTTTGAGCGAGCTAGCTGAGAAAAAGGTACGCATTCCAATTCCTATTGCGGACATGGGTGATGCTAATCCACCTGTTAGGCGTACCGTCCACTAGAGGGCGTGTGATGGTTTCACGGGTACTAGGTCCTTTATTACCTATCTTGCAATGGCTAACACTAATACTTGGCAGATTCCATCTCATGTGATGAACACTATCAGTAACTCTACTCAGTTCCACGGCCTCGAGGACGAGGATGCACATGACATCTGTCCCGCTTTGCGCGTATTTGCGATAGCTTTCGCATTACTGGTGCTACTGATGACACCATCCTGTTGCGTCTTTTCCCGTTCACCCTATCTGGTCGCTCTGCCACTTGGTTGGATACCATGCCTCAGGATTCCATTACCACTGGGGAAGATCTGAAGGACAAATTCTTGAAGAAGTATTATCCACCATCTAAGGCCATCGTCTGAGGGATTAGATCCATTCTTCCCTTATGGACCCCGATGAGCCTTACCACATGGCTTAGGAGCGGTTCAATACTCTGTTGAGCAAGTTTCCGCAGCATGGCCTTTCTGATTGGGCATTGGTTGAAAAGTTCTATAATGGTCTTACATTTGAGAAACAACAGATGTTCAATACTGCTGAAGGGGGCCACATCATGGAGAAGAAGGAGCCGGAGGAGTGTGAGGAAATGTTTGAGAGTTTTGCTCAAGCTGAGCAATAACAGCCTTCTACTAGGAATTCCACTCCTAGTGCTAGGACACCTACTTCTGCCACTAGAGGTGTTCACCAGGTCACTACTGAGACTAGCATGGCTGCTGCACTCGCAGCTATGGCGAAAGAGATTAAGGAGTTGAAGATGAGCGCGATGAAGTGTGAGGTATGTAGAGGAGGTCATGATACCATCGATTGTCCTGTCACTCAACAGGAGCAGGTAGACTTCATGGGGAACCAAAAACCCCATCTGTTCAACTCTAGATGGAGAAACTACCCCAAATCTAATTGGAGATCTGACGGGAACCCACCTGGGTTTCAAAACAGTCAAAATCAGTATGGTGGAGATAGAGAAGCAGGACAGAATTCTGGTAGTAGTGCTCGTGAAAAGAGGATTGAGGAGATGTTAGCTAACCGGACTCAATTGCTTGCTCAGTTGGTGAAGACGGATTAGGAGACTCAGTATAAGCTAAGGGAGCACGATACTTTACTGAGGAGTCAGCAGTCTGCATTCTTAGATTTGCAGCGCACAGTGGGAGACATAGCGCGCCAACTGACAGACCAATCTCGAGGATCATTTTCGGGTAGTACCGAAACTAACCCGAAAGCCACACTGAAGGCGGTGACCACGCGCAGTGGTAAGGGAGGAGAAAGTGAGCAGACACCGGCATATGATGATGAGTAGGTTGATGAGGAGATAGAGATGGAGGCTCCTGGACGGGTGCACGAGAGGCAAGTCCCAACAAGTACAGTGCCCAATAGTGAGTATCCTGCTAAGAAGATAGGAGAAAAGGAGAAGAGTGAGGGGAAGGAGAAGACCCCCGATGTTGATCTTACTCGTGTTCCATATCCTGCTAGCCTGATGTAGCAGAAATATGCTAAGGATTATGGACACTTTCTGGAGTTGTTTAAGCAGCTCAAAATTAATCTGCCTTTTGTTGAAGCCCTCCAACATATGCCGAAATATGCTAAATTCCTAAAAGATCTTCTGTCCAATAAGAAGAAGCTGGAGGACCTTTCCACTGTCACTCTGAACGAAAGATGCTCTACGGTGGTTCAGAACAAGCCACCGGAGAAGTTAGCAGATCCGGGTGTCTTCAAGATCCTGTGTTTGTTTGGTGGTTCGACTCTGCACCACGTGTTGGCCGATCTCGGTGCTAGCATCAACCTTATACCATACTCTCTCTTCGAGAAGCTAGGCCTTGGAGATCCGTCCCTTACGCGCATGAGCATATCTTTGGCCAACCGTTTGGTCAAATATCCACGGGGAATAGTGGAGAATCTGATGGTGAAGGTTGATAAGTTTGTTTTCCCCGTGGAATTTTTCATTCTTGATATGGAGGTTGACGATAGAGTCCCACTCATTTTGGGACGCCTCTTCTTGCGCACCGCCAAGGCATTGATCGATGTCTTCGACGGTAAGATCACACTTCGTGTGGGGGATGAGAATGTCACCTTTGATGTCATGAAATCAATGAAGCATTCTAGTGGTCAGGACAATTCAGTGTTCTTTCTAGACACTTTCATATCTCACATGGATCGTTGTCTTGACTACGTGTGTGGCGCTGACCTGCTTGACACACAACACCTGGGCGAGGAAGACCAGGAGGTTGAGACTGATGCTCTCCCCGAGCAAAGTCCGAGCCACCTGGCTAGTAAACCGCCTGAGTACCCAGAGGTTTTTGAGGTTTATAAAAACCACAAGGAGGAGAAGAAGCCCTCGGTTGAGGCACCACCATCCCTTGAGCTCAAAGAGCTACCCTCTCATTTGGAGTATGCTTTCTTGGATGGTGAGGCTGGTTTGCCAGTCGTGATTTCTGCTGCACTGACGGAGGAGGAGAAGGAGAGATTGATTGAGGTCTTGAAGGCGAATAAACAGGCCATTGTGTGGAAACTCATTGATATAAAGGGCATCAGCCTGACCTTCTGCATGCATAGGATATTGATGGAGGAGGACCACATGCCAGTTGTGCAACCTCAAAGGAGGCTTAACCCGAACATGTCGGATGTGGTGAAGAAGGAGGTTCTTAAACTCCTAGATGTTGGATTGATATACCCGATTTCGGACTCCCCATGGGTAAGCCCGACTCAGGTCGTCCCGAAGAAGGGTGGGATGACACTCGTGAAGAATGAGTTGATCCCTACGAGGACAGTCACCGGTTGGAGAGTGTGCATTGACTATAGGAGACTGAATGATGCCACTAGGAAGGACCACTTCCCCTTCCTTTCATTGACCAGATGCTGGAGCGCCTTTTAGGGCAGCAGTTCTACTGTTTCCTTGATGGTTTCTATGGTTATTTCCAGATCCCCATTTCACCGGAGGATCAGGAGAAAACCACCTTTACATGCGCGTACGGTACCTTCGCGTACCGACGTATGCCATTCGGGTTGTGTAATGCTCCAGCCACCTTCCAGAGGTGCATGGTGGCTATCTTTCAGGACATGATCGAGACTTCCATGGAGGTTTTCATGGACGATTTTTCTGTGTTTGGGAGTTCTTTCGATCACTGCTTGCAGAACCTCGAGAAGATGATGAGGAGGTGTGTAGAGACGAAGTTGATGCTTAACTGGGAGAAGTGTCACTTCATGGTGACTGAGGGGAATGTGCTTGGGCACAAAGTTTCACGGGCTGGTATCGAAGTGGATAGAGCGAAAATTGACACGATCAGTAGTCTTCCACCACCGACTAGTGTGAAATCGGTTCGTAGTTTCTTAGGTCATGCGGGTTTCTATAGACGATTCATTAAAGATTTTTCGAAGATCACCCGACCCATGACCCGCCTTCTGGAGAAGGACGTTCCATTTAAGTTTGATGTTGACTGTTTGAAGGCATTCGAGTTCTTAAAGGAGCAGTTAGTCTGTGCTCCTATCTTGATCTCCCCCGACTAGAGCTTACCCTTTGAGCTCATGTGTGATGCGAGTGATTATGCAGTCGGGGCTGTTTCAGGCCATATAAGAGAGAAGCACTTCCACCCGATCTATTATGCTAGTAAAAATCTTAATGATGCTCAAGAGAATTACACGACTACCGAGAAGGAGTTGTTTGCGGTGGTGTTTGCATTTGACATGTTTCATTCATACTTAGTACTCTCTAAAACCATCGTTTATACTGATCATGCGGCATTGCGATATCTGTTCGCAAAGAAGGATGCCAAACCTAGATTGATTCGATGGATTCTCTTGCTTTCCGAGTTTGATATTGAGATCAAAGACAAGAAGGGAGCGGAGAATGTGGCGGCCGACCATTTGTCGAGGCTAGAGGACACCGGTAGAGAGGAGATCCAGGAGGAGGCCATAGGGGACACATTTCCCCATGATTCCTTGATGATGGTGAGTGTGAGACCGGCCGAGAAGCCGGTGTTTTCATGAGTGCTGAGGCGCAAGGTTTGCCATGGTTTTCTGACATAGCAAACTACTTGGCTGATAGTGTAGTGGTGAAGGGCATGAATTCACAACAGAGGCGTAAATTCTTTGCCGATGCCAACCACTACATTTGTGATGCTCCACATCTGTTTCGTGTGGGAGCTGATAGAGTTCTGAGGAGGTGTGTGAGCAAGGAAGAAGGTTTAGAGATCCTTAAGCATTGTCACGAGGGCTTGACAGGAGGTCATAACGGACCCTCCTACACCGCCAAGAAGGTGTTTGATTCTGGATTCTATTGGCCGACGCTGCTTAAAGATGCTCATGTGTTAGTGAAGCGGTGTGACACATGTCAACGCACCGGTAATATCTCATCCCTGAATGAAATGCCCCAAAACCCAATTAAAGTAGTTGAAGTGTTTGACATTTGGGGCATTGATTTCATGGGTCCGTTCCCTATCTCAAGAGGGAACCGATACATTCTCGTGGCTATAGACTATGTATCTAAGTGGGTCGAGGCTCAAGCTCTACCTACGAACGATGCCCAAGTTATGGTGGGATTTCTGAAGAAGTTATTTAGTAGGTTTGGTACTCCTAGTGCCCTAATCAGTGATAGGGCCACCCACTTTTGCAACGCCCAGATGGAGAAGGTGTTGTCACGCTATGGGGTCACCCATCGGCTTTCAACTGCCTATCATCCACAAACTAGTGGGCAAGTCGAGAATGCGAATATGGGAGTCAAGAGGATTGGAGAAAACTGTCGGGAAGAATAGGAAGGATTGGTCCGACAAGTTAGATGATGCACTTTGGACGTTCAGAACCGCGTTCAAAACACCTATAAGGACAACACCCTTTAGGATGATCTATGGCAATGCGTGTCATCTACCGATGGAACTAGAGCACAAGGCGTATTGGGCCTTAAAGGCAGTCAACTTGACTTGCCACAAGCAGCACGACACCGGTTTCTCCAATGCCATGAGTTGGATGAATTACGCGACGAGGCATACGCTTGTTCATGGAGTTATAAAGAGCGCACAAAAGCGTTGCACGATCGTCGTTTGAAGGGAGTGAAAGATTTCAAGTGTGGGGATAGGGTGTTGGTATACAATTCTAGACTGAAACTATTCCCAGGAAAGCTTAAGTCGAGATGGACAGGGCCTTACACAGTGAAAGAAGTATTTCCTTATGGCACAGTGGAGCTACACGATGGGGAAGGCAGCTCGTGGAAGGTAAACGGTCATAGATTAAAGCACTACATCAGAGGACCGATTGAGAATGTCGAGGGGGATGAGATCCTCTTTGACAAGACCGGAAACCAAAACTGAAGGAGAGTAAGTCCTTGGGGAAGAGCCCGAGTGTAGAGTTTGTAAACTTCTTTGTTTTCATTTTTTGTTAGTTTTTGTATATTTTCGGTTTGTGTGTTCTTGTGTTTTCATGTGTTTCAGGGAATCGTGGCAAAAAGTTTGAAGGAAAACCATCAAAAACAAAAGGCCAGGTATGTTTGCTCAAAAATTCTAAGGCTGGAACATGTTTTGAAACCAAGTTAAAAAAAATATCAAGGGGTGAAATTTTTTCTAAGTATAAAACCGGCCATAACTTTCTGTGAATGGGGGCTCCTCGTGGTACGCGAAGCAATAGGGGAGTGTCTCTCGCGGTACGTGAGAGACAAATGAGTTTGCTGGATTTTAGGTTCCCCGCGGTACACGAGAGATTCCATAAAAGTTTCTCGCGGTACGCGGGGCACTGAAAAGTCACCACCGCCCAACTGGCTCTCGCGGTACGCGATACTGTAAGAAAAAGTCTCCCGCGGTACGCGGGAGCCTGGAAATTTCAGAAAAAAATATTAACCCCCCCCTTTTGTTGCTCGTACCCATTTCCACCCACAACCACCTCTATCACCGTTGTCGTCCTCCGTCGCCTACCACCTGATTCCACCACCGAACACCACCAGCTTCCATGTAGGTCCCTTGGGTGTCACGGATCGTCACATGCAAGTGCGTTGGCTAGTCGGACCGGGTGCGAAATACCCGTGACTAGGTGGAGAATCAAACAACAAACAACACAAAGTAAATCGACAAGAGAATCACTTTAAACTTTCGTTTATTATAAGCACTCGAAGGTTACAGAGAGAAAATACTGAGTGCACAATGTCTGCGTACTTAACTTCTGTCAACCTATCCTATTTATACAAGACCTGATCTTTGCGCACTTAGCAAGTGCGCAAGGCAAATTGCTCATGCGTACTTAGCAAGTACGTAGAGTATTCTTGCGTACTTGCTAAGTACGCAGGAACTAATTCCTGCGCACATATTAAGTGCGCAAAACACTTGGAGAATTAAGCAACTATCAACATGCATTAGTAAATACAACTCGATAACTAATACATACAGACGCTTAAAAATAAATACAAAGAAAGTATATCAAGTGTCAAGTATATCAGAGTAAAGACTAGTGTTCTCAGCAATGGTTCGATGACGAGTTTGAACACCGGCATGAGGATCACCAATAATGTTGTCAATTGGATGATTCTTATGCACTCTCATCTCTGGTACATTCGGTTCCTGAATTTCTGAATCAAGGTTCGTGCTTAACTCCCCCATGTCCTATGTTCGAGAAGAAGAAGATTCAATGTTGATTGGATCAGCTGGAGCTTCATTTACTACACGAGTGTTAGGATTAGCTTGAGCGTCATTTCCGTCCACATGAACATCTTCACTGTTATCACCGTCATGAGTTCCAGATGCAGATGCAGCATAGGAATCAGGAGTTACAATCGGTACAGTAGCACGTGTTGAGAAACTGGAGTCATCACCGCCACCAAATAATTCATATACATTTGCGGCATTATTTGCAGACAAATCAGGAAGATTGAAAGATTTGAATAGCGCATCATAATCAAAACCCCAAGCTGGACCAGTTGGTTCTGGTGGAATGCTGTGTTTACTACAATCCACTTCAAACCATTCCTCAACAGTGCGAGTTCCTATATTGTACACTCTCTTGCAAGGCGAGTTGGCAACATATCCTAAGAAGATGCCTTCCACCGCTTTTGCATGAAACTTAGACTTGCGGTCTTTGTATTGTAGCAGTAAGGAACAGGGACTACTAAAAGGAACTAGATAGTCAAGATTGGGAAGTCGATTGTTGATCAACTCATAACAAGTCTTGTTGTGCCTCTTCACAATCAGAACTCTGTTCAAGACGTGACAAGCTGTATTAACTGCTTCTGCCCAGAAAGTGACAGGAAGCTTTGCATCTGACAACATTGTCCTTGTAGTCTCAATCAAGGTTCTGTTCTTCTGTTCTGCGACTCCATTCTGCTGAGGTGTGTACGGGGCACTAAATTCGTGACGGATCCCCTTCTTGAGACAGAAAAGTTCCATCAAATTATTCTTGAATTCAGTTCCGTTGTCACTCCTTATTCTTCTAACCTTCAACTTGCAAAGAGATTCCAAGCTCAGGATCAGGTATTGAAGAATATCAGCAGTTTCGTCCTTCGTACCTAAAAAATGCACCCAAGAAAAACATGAGAAATCATCAGTTACAACCAGACAGAATGACTTACCTCCAATACTCCTGATACTTATGGGGCCAAACAGATCCATATGTAATAGCTCAAAAGGGTTATCGATGGAGTTTTAGAGCTTGGGCTTGTGAGACTTCCGTTGCTGTTTGCCCTTTTTACAAGGCATACAGTGATCTGCAACGGTAAATCTCAGCTTAGGAACACCGGTTACCAAACTGTTTCGGACAAGATGATTCATTTTTAGATAAGAAATGTGTCCGAGTTTCCTATGCCACAAGATAGAGTCAAGCTCTGTCGCTTTGGTAAGCAAACAAGTAGCAACTGATGAGGTGGTTGTTGCCACGCTCATATCAATCTGATAGGTGTCGTTTGTCTTTGGCGCTCTCATCAGAATACAGTCTTCAGGAACCTCAAAAACAGGTTTGAGTATCAAGCATTCAGTCTTGTCAAACATCACTGAGTACTCCTTGTCGCACATCTGGGAGACACTCAACAAGTTATGCTTCAGCTGCTCGCAGTAGTTGACATTGTCGAAGCTGACACAACCATTTGAAACCATGCCTTGACACGTGATACTACCGCCTTTCTCTCCAGCAAAGGCCACATAGCCGCCTCTGAATGGTTTAACATCTTGAAGCAGGGCCATGTTACCTGTCATGTGCCGGGAGCATCCACTATCTACATACCAACGATTAGAGATAGTACCCTTTGGATGTCCCTGCACGAGTCACAACAAGAATTAATTAGATTCGGAGACCCAAGCCATAGAGGTCTTAGGTCGTCCGTCTTTTTTAAAATAAACAACCTCAATTAATTCACAGTCGTCACTGTTAAAAATGGATGAATCTTTAGAAGAATTGGGACTAGGAGATTAAGAATTTTTAGCTTTGTTATTCCAGGATCTCTTCTGTTTCTTAACTGGAACAGTAGACTTAGAATCAATAGCAGCAGGTGAATTAATGGAAGCTTCACCTGATTGAACTCTAGGCAGCTGTTCCAGCTTTCTCAATCTCTTGTTCCTTCTCCTTCTCTGTGGCTTAGAGAGTTTCACCACAGGTTTCTCACCAGCAGGTGTACTACCAGAGGTAGATACACAAGGTTTAGCAGGATGCTTTCCCTTTCTTGAAACAGATGGTTTAGCCTCAGATGTAATCTTTGGCTTTACCATAGGTTTTACTGGTGGTTTCACCACACTTGCTTTTGGACTTTTGGGATGCTTCACTGGTGGTGACTTAGGGATGACAGCCAGTTGTGAAACAATTGGCCGTTTCCCATGGTTCTTAGAAGGGCAGTTCACAAAAATGTGACCAACCATACCACAGTGAAAGCAAGTCCTCTTGTCTGTGTAAGTCCTCCTGTAAGGCTCATTAGATCTGGCATTAGATGACTCAGCATTATGAGCAGGAGGAGTTGGTTGGTGAACAGGAGTTTGACCCGATAAAGATTGGTTTTTGGGAGTATAATATTTTTGCAAATTTTCTTTATAACCAAGCCCATAATGAGCTGAAAAAGCTTCTTTCTTAACTTGATTAATGTGTTTATACCCCCCATAAAGCATTACCTTTAATTTATCATTTGATTCAATGATATCGGGTTCAGTCAAAATACAATTGTCACTATTAGTGATAATGTTTTTCTTTACTTTCTGTTTACATAGAAACTCCTCAGATACTACTCCTTCAGGGCAGGTGCTATCAGACCCATCATCAGAAGCAGTAAAGAACTCCTCATTAAATGCAAAGTCAGCCTTACTTGAGGAATCATCCTTTTTTGAAGAATCATCCTGGCTTGAGGACTCATCAAGGCAAGATAAATCAATGTCTATTAAGCCGTTGACAAATTTCCCGCTAACTGGTGGAGGAATGGCATTAGTACCCAACCCTAAGCCATTCAATTGCCTCACTACAGACTCGTAGTGTTCCACCACAAAACGAGAATTTTTCAACTTCTCATTAGTACATTTCAACTGCAAGATCTCATTTTGCAGCTTGTTGATCTCATTATTCCTTTTTTCTAATCCCTTGTATGCAACATCCAAGTGAAACTGTTGATCACTGATTTTAAGTGAATAATCATGTTTTTCTTTCTTCAACGTTTCAATTGAATCTTTAAATCGTTTTTCGTTTTCTTTGTAGCTTAAAGCTGCAATACAAGGGGTTCGACTTTGTCTTGAAGCTTAGAATTCTCAAGTTTTAAGCTTAGACATTTGGAACAAGAAATGACAGTAAAAGGATTAGAATCTAACTCAATAGATGAACTTGATGCCTCTCCAATAGCCATGAGGGCAACAACAGTTGTAGACTCTCCTTGGTCAGCCACAAAAGCTTCTCGTTTCTCAGCTTCCATCATCTCCATAATCTCAGCCATGAGACCAACCTGAGTTTCTGCAATAAGAGCATCCTCCAGATGAACACCCCAATCAAAGCTGTCGTCTTGTTGTGCTACCAAAGCATTGGACGTTCCACCTTGGCTTTGATTGTGGTTGTTTGAGTTGTTGTAGCCTTGGCTGTTTCCTTGGCTAGGTCTGGTGAAACCCGAAGCGTGCTCTGTCCTTTTGACATTCACGAGCAAAGTGTCCAAAGTTCAGAAACTTGTAGCACTTGGCCTTGGGTTTTTCAAAACCAACCTTGGCATTTGAATGCCCGCCAATGAACTTTCTTCTTGTTCTGTTCAGGAAACGCTTGGCTCTCCTCAAGATCATGGCCATATTCCATTGAATATCCATATCCTCCATATCATCCGGATCCACCTGATTAAAGTCTTCTTCTATGGTTTCAGGATCCGTTAGCTTACCGCCAATGAAGTTCTCATAGGCAAGCATGCATGATGAGAATAAAGCCACATGATCTTCAGCTATCTTGGCTATTACTGATTGGTTAGCTGAAGATGTGGGAGAAGGATTTCTTGAGGAGTTCTGGTGATGAGATCCAGAACCAGATCCAGATGCTGCATGGCACGCATGACCACCACAAGCCTTTAAAGTTTCTTCCTCTTGAGAGTTTCCTGAGAAAAGGGAAATTCCAGAGCCCGATGTCTTGGTTGTAGAAGACGTCCCATAATACATAGAAGGGTCTTGTATTTGAGGTCTTCCTGAGCTTTCCTTTCTTTTAGGTTCATGTCATGTGCTTGAACCTTTCCAATTGCCACATCAATTTTCATCTCATAAAACTTAGATTTCTCTCTCATCAGGGTAGTATACATCTCAAATTTGGGTGGCAAAGCATCCAGAAATTTGTCAACTAATTCCTAATTTGGATAAATGAGATCAAAAGCTTTCAACTCAGTCTGCAGATGATAGAATCTAGAGATGAGTTCATCTATGGATTCGTTCTCCAGAAATCTGAAGCACTCATACTGCTTCCTGAGAAGATCCCGATTACTTTTCTTGATGTCACTATTGCCCTCGAATCTCTTCTGTAACGCCTTCCAGAGATCCTTGGAGTTATCGTATCCTCTGAAGCTGTGGAATAACTCCCTAGTTAAGGCCATAGTGTTAGATCCGTGTGCCTTCTTCTCTCTATCATAAACTTTCTTTTCTTCTTCATCAAGTTTAGAGATAGGCTTGGGAACTTCGTCATCAAGGTAAATGTATGTGGGATGCTTATAGCCCTCTAGAATGGGTATCCACAATGAAGAATCGGTATAAGAAATATAATGCTCAAAGCGTGCTTTCCAGTTTGAATAATCATTTACATTAAGCAGATTTGGCGGTTTCTGAGGGGTTCCGATCTCGTTGTCATAGTTCAGAAGGTTACCGAGGTTCTAAAGATTTGACATGGTGAACACTTAGTCAAATTTCATAAAAGTCACAGAAACTTGCGCATTTGTAACTGGCCTTGCGCACTTAAAGAAGTAGTCTTGCGTAGTTAGGATTTGCTCTTACGTACTTGATAAGTACGCATGAGTATATGATAACTACGCAGGAAATAACTTAAGTACGCACCAAGATTGGTCTTGCATACTTGGTAAGTACGCAGCAAGACTGTACTTGTTGCCAAATAAGGTAAGTACGCAGATCACCTTTTTACCAACTCTCACCAACCTTTTCCGGTCACTGGAAATTCACCGGAGATGGCAGAAATCGAAAAATTGACCAAACAAAATGAGCCAAAGGGTCAGAAACTCGTTTCTAATCAACCTTTGATGCTCAAAACACTCAAATACACAACAAAAGTCTGTTTGTGAGTGATTTTTGCTTCTAAATTAGTGCTCAAGAGCTACCACTAATTTATCACAAAAATCAACAAAACACCCACTTTTGGTTGCAAAAACCCTGTAGGATGTGTAGAAAATACTCCAAACACACTCACAACATTCAAAATCAAGAGCATAGCTCTGATACCACTTGTAGGTCCCTCGGGTGTCACAGATCGTCACATGCAAGTGCGTTGGCTAGTCGGACCGGGTGCGGAGTACCCGTGACTAGGTGGAGAATCAAACAACAAACAACACAAAGTAAACCGACAAGAGAATCACTTTAAACTTTCATCTATTATAAACACTTGAAGGTTACAGAGAGAAAATACTGAGTGCACAATGTCTGCATTCTTAACTTCTGTCAACCTATCCTATTTATACAAGACCTGATATTTGCGCACTTAGCAAGTGCGCAAGGCAAATTCTTCATGCGTAGTTAGCAAGTACGCAAAGTATTCCTGCGTACTTGCTAAGTACGCGGGAACTAATTCCTGCGCACATACTAAGTGCGCAAAACACTTGGAGAATTAAGCAACTATCAACATGCATTAGTAAATACAACTCGATAACTAATACATACAGACGCTTACAAACAAAGACAAATAAATACAAAGAAAGTACATAAACTAAGACTCTATCCAGAGTGTTTGTCACACAAAAGTGCTTCAACATTCCACCATCACCACCAAGCCGCCACCACCGATCACTATCATCCTCGTCATATCCAGCCAGCCGAACGCCAGCCGCCACCACCGGTCACCACCATCATCACAGGGGTCCACTTCTGTTTGGTTCGTCCCTTGGATTTCACTGATTTGCAATTTATCTACACATTGAGGTAAGGTTCTCTGTTACACCTGAACCTGAGTCCAATTTAGTGTAATTTGAGTCGTTCAGGGTAAATTGTAGTCGGTTCGAGTGTCGTTGGGTTTGTGGGTTCAAATTAATGTAAACGAGCCGGTTATTGTGTATATTAAGTCATTTGGGCTTGTACTATTTATGCAATGAGTCGTTAATTTATTGAAGTTTGAGTCGTTTTAGAGTATTTTGAATCGTGTAGTCGTAATTTGAGTTGTTATGGGTTGAAGTTGAACCGGATAGGGTCGGATTACAAGTATCTAATGCTATTCATGTTGGTAAATTGTTTTGTATGCTATTTCTAAGCTACTTTAGTTTGTATCTTGAGTCTTGTAATTTTTTTTAAAATTAATTTAGCTCTAATTCTAATTAATCATAGATTTTTAGCCGTTGAGGTTTTGTAGTCAGTTGTACAGGTTCAATCGCGTTTGTAAATTGCGTCTTGGGATATGCCATGAATTTCTCTGTAGGTTTAGACCGCCTCGCCCGTACTCAATCTCCATTCGGGCGGGGTTGTTTGGTTTTTGAATAAACAAAAAGGGTATCTCGAATTTTTTTAATTTTTTTATATTTTTTGTAGTGTCCTTTTGAGGTTCTGGCTCGTCGGACGACCGCGAATGAAATGCTATACGGTCGTCCGACCGGTGATATATTTTTGTTATTGTACATTTGTTTTCTAACTTGTAAATGCAGGTATGTCTGACCGCGGTGAGTCATCCAGCGCGCCCAAGCGCAGGCGGGGACCAGTTCTCCACCCTAGGGGAGAGGCCGAGGAGCCGCGCCCGATTTGTCGGGCACCGCGTGTCATTTGATACGCGATTCCTGAGGCCCGTCCCGCCCCAGACGCGGAGCTGACACTGATAGAGGACCGGGTTCTGTACCATCATACCCTCCTCCGATTCGATCTAATGACAGAGGAGGCTGTCCGGCTAGAGAGGTTCGTGGATATGGAGCTATATCAGCACAGAGGATTTGATTGGGGGCTCGTCTAGGAGTTAGGGCATTTCCAGAGGTTACAGGAGCTTATTGATGCCCGTTGGACGGCAACATTGGCCTGTGACGCCACACAGTACCTAGAGCTCACCGTCGAGTTCCACACTACCTTCAGGTACGTCACAGGCCAGTTCGAGGAGCCTGCTGCAGTGTCGTTTGCGTTGGGCCGACAGGTTTTCGAGATGTCGGTGCCACAGTTTGCGGTTACCACGGGGTGGTACACCAAGGCTGAGGTGGCAACACATCCGTTTCTACAGAGCTTACGTGGGTTATTTAGGAGGCGACACGACCAGAGGGTCAGCGACAGTCAGTTGCATGACTTCTGGCATTCCATCGCCGATGGGCCGTACTCTTCCTCCTTGGTTGAGTTGTCCATTCACGACCCCCTTATCCGCTACATTCATAGGATATTGGCTTGCACTCTCATCGGACACCGGTCAGGTATTGAGAAGTGCAACCAGCTGGATCTTTTCCTCCTATATTGCATCGTTGGCCGCCGAGAGGCCAACCTGACGAGCATTCTCATTTCATCTATTACCAGGGGTCGTCGCGATGGACCAGAGGCTAGGCTGGAGCTCAGGCCTTATATTAGCAGGCTGGCGGAGCGTTTGGGAGTTTTTGACCGCTATCTGGGCCGTTTACTTACACCGGGCCCGAATACCTTTCCATATGGGTTGGCAGAGCTACGATTAGCGGGGATCATCACAATGGACGATCCGCCGCGGTTCATGGAGATTAGGCAGGGTCAACAGGTTCCACCACTTGCGGGGATGCCTGCCGATCTGGCGATTCAGATGGGGGCGCCCATATCATGACAGAGGATACCACATCACATCGAGCGCCCCCAGGTACAACACCCACTCCATATGAGGCCACCGGCACCACTCACTCTCGAGGCACTGCGAGATCAGATTTTTGACCGATTGGAGCGACAGGACGATGCCATATGGTACATGATGACGCAGCAGGGCATACAGATCCCACCGTTCTTCACGGCACCAGACCACCAGCAGCCGGATCAGCTAGAGACGGGAGGTGACCAGCCGTGATCACCAGTTGCCTTTTGCCGGGTTGTATATAGTTTAGTTCATGTATTTTCATTTATGTATTTCTTTTTATGTATTTCATTCTTGTATTTCCATTCCTGTACATAAACTCTTGTATATATAGTAGTGTACATATTTGAGGGTTTAGGCACGAGTTGGTTGTGTTGTTATTATATATATATATATATTATGTTTGACGTGGTTGCTAGTATGTGTTAGAATTTAGCCGCTTTCGTTCGCGAGGAGTACTTGGAATAATTATGAGCTGAGCGCGTTCGAAAGGAGGGCGAGGGAGCACGACTTACGAGGAATTTCATATCCATTTTACCTGGGAAGTTTGTTCCGATTTTTGTATAGTTTTTTTATTTCTAACTTATTTTTATTTGTTTATTCTTATTTTGTAATTTTATCTTTGTTTTATTTTTACCGTCGTTTCTTAGTCCACATTGAGGACAATGTTAATTTTAAGTGTGGGGATGGGAGACATTCGTCTAGGTTTTGTATATTGAGTCTGTTGTTGTAATTTGTAGAAAATTTTAAAAAAATATCCTTTGAATTAGAGTCTTGCAAGTACATGGAAAATGATAGTATAACTGGTCATAGCATGCTAAAGTAAAATGAAATAAAACAATAGAAAGCGTGTCTAATTTGTGATGAATCGGTAGACCCAGCCAATTGAAAAGCTTAAATATCCTGAAGGTGTTGCTTAGGATTAATAACTAAATTAAATCATGAAATCTTGTGGGTTCTCATCTTAGGGAAACGGTGAAACTGAAACTGTCAACATAGGGTGATAGGTACCACTGTAAGCTAAGGTTTTTATGTTTTTGAAATATTTTGGCACACCACTCTCCGTTTATGAAAATGAATTTGAGAGTTGGTGGCACCCGCATTCCATTTTTCCATCCATTATGTGTATAATTGAAAGCTTAAGTTTCGACCTACGTGTTACCCTCTGGGATAGCGACTTGGTTGATACACCCATGGGTCGGGACTTGAGTGATCAATAATTGGGATAAATAAGGTTTGATTTATGTGTTTCTCACGGGGATAGTGACTCTGTGGATACACCTCTAAGTTGAATTCTCATGTGCTTGATTGATAAGGCTGCAGCCTATGTGCTACCTTCTGGGATGGTGACTCGGTTGATGCACCACTAGGTAAGGTTGATTCATACATCTAATAATACTCATTCCATTTCATTCCATCAAATCATCTGTATTTGGAAAACATAAAGATTTTGGAGTACTGTGGTGGGAGGATCTATATGATCTGACCCTAGCCTAAACATGACCGTGAGACGGGACTAGGTGGAAGTGTAGTTTCTAAGTGTGAGATCCATAGTTTGATTGACCCGTTGTATAAATTGGATGAGAACACTTCTCGGGGGCTTGATATTTGGTGTTTGGGTTTAGTCGGATAGAAATACCGGTTATTGCACTTTAATGTGTTATTATATTTGTGTTGATAAAAAAATTGAGAATGATAAAGCTTTGTCCAATTATGATTCCATTGCAGATTTCTTTTTCGAGGACGAAAAAAGTGTAAGTGTGGGGATGTTTGATGTGTTTCAAAACACATGTGTTTATCCGTGTATATTTGGGCGTATTCGTACAGTTTTGTAATCGTTTTGTATTGTTTTGAGTTCGTTCTGAGTTTGGGTTATAGTTGCAGGTTATGGTGTGCTGAGGAAGCGGAAAGCGAAGCAAATTCCTGGAGAAAAGGAGCACACGGAGTTGGAGAGCGAAGCAAAACAATGAAATAATAATTTTCTGAGAATTTAGGTCCCTCGCGGAACGTGAGGCAGGAGGAGAAATTCTCTCGTGGTACGCGAGGGAAGCCAGGAAACGCCCTGACTAAAATGTCCCTCGCGTTACGCAAGGGACCACCCATATGTCCCTCGCGGTACGTGAGAGACCCGCTAATCCGGTTTTTGAGGAATTTTTAGGGTTTTAATGTTTATGTCGGCCATTCTTCAAGGGGATCGACTAATTGTCGTCAAAGCTTGGATCTTGGGCGATTTTGGCAAGGAGGATTGGATTTTGATCAAGGTTTCAAGGTATTGGAGACAAATCGGGTTAGAATCAAGCATTCGGTCACGATTAATCATTCGGTTGTTCTTGATCTGTGTTCTATGACTTTGTTTGCTATCTTTAACTCTGATACTTCTTTCTTTATCATGTTTCTTGGCTAAAAATTTAGAACTGCCTAGGTTTAAGATGATTGGATGTTAAAGATTGGATTTTTATTGGTTTTTGGGATATTAATTTGATTTTATGCTTTAGTCCAGATCTGATTTGATGTGTTTGATGAATATGCATGCTTGTTATTGATTGCTTGTTGGTTGATTCATCCATACATGCTTTTTTGAATGTCTTTCATGAATGAGTGTGTAGTAGATCGTTTACTTTGTGTTTGCGATTAGTTTGTGGTTGTCTAGACGTAGTCACCATAGGATTGCCAACTACTAATCAATTAAAATCAAGTGTTCTTCTTATCTAAATATCTGAAAAAGTGATAGGTAATCGGTTAGTCTTCAGTGTTAGGGTTTCTGAATGCAAATTGTCTGAGAGGGCGTTTCCTTAGTGGTCTAGTATCGTTGCTAATTTGTGTCAAACATAGTGAATTCTGATTGCTCCTTGCGTCTTTAGTTGGTGATAGTTCTGCCTGGTTCTTGATATTGTTGGGCTTAGACTGATCAGCAGCAAACTTGGTTGCTGCTGATAGCTTTGACTGATCAGCAGCAGACTTGATTGTTGCTGATGGTTTTAATTGATTAGCAGCAGACTTGGTTGCTGCTGAAGGCTTAGATATGTTCTTTGTTTTCTTTGGCTTCAAATGATCAACAACATTCTTGGTTGCTGCTGATGGTTTAGTTGGTTCAACAATCATTGACTTCTCCTTCTTTACCTTCCTGTTGAAAGTAGGTTTCCCTGTGGGGATTCTTCTATAGATAGATTTTTGTCTATCTGATCCTGCTGATGATGATTGAGAGAGCTGGTTGAAAGGATTAAACTTACAATTTGCAGCAAAGTGGTCTGATTCACCACAGATGATGCAAGATTGTTGAGCGTTTGGGTTTTTTTTTACAGTAGTAGCCTGTCTTGGGGGAGAAATGGACTTTCTGAACTGATTTGATCTTGCTTCATAGCTTCTTACCTTCTTGTTTTTGTTTGTTTTCTCAAAAACATGTTGCTTGAGGTTTCTTTGTTGCTGAAGGTAATAGAAACATGTGCTTGTTGTATGGTTGTATTTGCCACAAACAAAATATGATTTTGCAATCTTATCCCTCTGAAAGTACACATAGTCCTTCCTTTTGAATAGATCTTTGAAGTTCCATGGATGATTTTTGTTGTGTTCAAAGGTGGCTTCTTCCAATGTCTTCTGAACATATGGCATTCTTTCTCTAGGTGAATGACAGATGTCAAACACTTTCTTTGCAGGGTTGGAGTTGGAGGATGTTGAGGATTGTCTTTTTTCAATGATCAGCTTTCTTCCTTGAGGATGATAGCTGATATTGATCTGTTTGGTGGGTTCTGTTACTGGTATGGATGGAATGAATGGACTTGGAAAGTTAGTTTGAATCACTTTCCCAGATTTGATGGTTTTCAGAATTACTTCATTGGTGGGAAGTAAAGGAGCTGCACAGTTTTAGAAGAGTCTGAGCATGTGGACTCAGACTCAGTGGAGGTACTGTATTCTTGCACAACAATGTCTTCCTTGGAAGGATCAAGGTTTCGGTTTGCATGGTCAAGATTGGTTAGGTTGAAGTTGGGTTCATGTATGGCTACATAATCAGTGGGTGGTGGTACAGATTTGTACTGTTCAGCTTGGTACCCAAGCCCATCAGTCACCTTTTCATGGATTTGAGCATCCAACAATCTTTGCAGCTTTTTGGATGCAAACTCATGCTTATCAACATGAACCTTTTGATCTGCCAACTCAGCTCTTGTAGCTTTTAACTTGGCCAATAGATCATCAATCTGAGTTTCAAGATTTGTTTGTTCATGTTTTAATGATGAAATCTCTTTCCTTAGGCAGTTAATCTTTTCTTTATAACTGTTTTCAACATTTTTTAAACTCAGACTTCATTTGATGAAACTCTTCATTTTGATCTATTAGATTTTGGTTATGCTTTCTATATCCCAAAACTTTATCAATGCAAGCTTGAGAGCAAAGATTTCATATATCTGAGGTGGGATCTCTGTGATGTCTGCTATGAGAGCTTGGTTGTTGGCAGATATCTCTTCACATTGAAAGCTCCAGTCAAAGTCAGTTTTTCCAACCTATTGAGTTACACAAGCAACAGTTTGAGCAGTTTGAGTGTTTTGACCTGCTTGACCTTGATGAGTCTGTCTTGGTTGTGCAACAGCTGGGTTGGCCTTTGGTGCTTTACATTCTCTGGAAAAATGACCAAGTTGGTTACAGTTGTAGCATCTTAACTTGCTTTTGTCCAAGCCAACTCTAGTGTTTGAACTGTTGCTTGGAATAGGTCTTCCAGTTCTAGAGTAGAACCTTTTTGCTCTAAGAGACAGCATAGTATAAGAATGTTGTATATCCATTTCTTCTAAGTCATCTGGATGAAAGTACTCAAGATCTTCTTTGATAAAGGACATGTTACTTGGGGTATCAGAAACAAAAGCAGCAGGGTTAGGATTTTGAGGAGGAGCTTCAAGAAGGAATGAAGAGTTGTTTACTTGTGAGTTGGGTGTTTGAGGGTGTGTGACAATGAGAGGATAATAGTTGCTTGAGCTAATGTATGGTTATGTTTCTGATTTTGCATCTAACCGATTGATTCTGTTCCGCCCAAAAATTTTAGCCCCAAATTTATGCTTATGTGAAACATTGAATTGGTAATTTGTTTAGCCCTCAAATTTGCGTTAAATCTTTAGGCACTAATCTTTTTATGTGAATTGATAATCTGTGATTTGTGTGAAATATAAATACTTTGTAATAATATATGATATACTTTGTAACATTCTGTGATTTTTTTTGCCAATCTATAGTGTCAAATAGAAATCGAAAATACGAGTCATTCATTCTAGAAAAAAATGAAACAAAAACTAAAAGCTGAAATAAAATCATAAAAAAGTTTTTTACTGAAATTTGAAACAATTTTAACAAAATAAAAAACCTCTATTTATAGACAAAACTATAAAAATGTACGAAACTACAAATGTAGATGAACTAAATAATGATAAACCTATAAATGTAGATGAACATATTAACAACTAGGTTAGAACCCTCGTGTATTACACATGTTGAATAAATGCAATATTATATATACTTAATAATAAAAATTTACATATTACATAATTTTTTAATATAAATTATAGAAACGTTATATAGTTATTTTTTTAAAATGTTTTATAAAAAGAATGAAAGAAATGTTTAATTTATAAAAATGTTTTATGAACAAACCTATTTTTTTTAAATAAAAAACATTTTATAAAAGAATTATAGAAATCATTATTATTTAACACGAGAGAGAGGCGGGAAATAAAAATTATAAAACTAATTAAAGATATTGAATTGTATGATTAATATGAGAGAGAGACGGGAAGAAAAACTTGAGGATGTATAGGATAGTGACAAGTATCCTATCAAAAAATTTATTTATTATAGAGTATAGATATAGATGATGAGCTTAATAGTGATGGCTGGTTTACTCTATAGAGTTAGATAGAGTATTTTATTTTTGTTGTAAGTTATTTGATGTGAATTTATACAAAAGTAAGTTAGCAAATTCATAATATTTTATTTTGATATTCGTTCCAACTAATACATGTTGGACGTGGAGGCTCGTTAGGGGGTAGCCGGCCCTAATGGGCTCTACACGTGTCTGGGCCTAACTTGGAGATTAAGTTAGAAACCATAATTGTCTATCTATTTATACTCTGCCTATGTAATTGTAATCTTTGACCACCTAATAAAGAAAAACCCTAGTTACACCTGTGGACGTAGGTCAGTTAGACCGAACTATGTTACTTCTTGTGTCTTTTACTGCTTTCCACTGGGTTACTCACTCTGATTCCTAACCATACATACCAAAAGAATGCAACAACATCTAGGGCGTGACCACCTCACGTGATTGTAATTAGTATACTGTCTCCATGTGTTAAAATCAACACAAACAAATAATGGTAACCACCCCTTTGGCCCTTTGTACTACAACTTTTAGAGATACCATTGTACTATCACGCGTAATACTTTTACAACATTTAATTTGAGATCAATAAACATATAATCTTTTATCTTTCAATTTCACAAGATTCAAAGTTACCAACGGTCATTGACTTTAATTTGTTAGATTTACTTTCATCCAAAGTTAATAAATGAAAGAATAATAAGGTTCTCTTTGGGATAAATCATAAATCTAATATGAAGTATGAACGTCACCAAAGCTAACAAATTATCATAAAGAAATGGTAATATTATTCTTTAGATCTAGGAGGTGTTACAAAATACTTCAAAGGATGACACATTAATAAATATATGATGATGATAGATCCAGAACTTTTAACCAGAAAAATATATGGTTTTAGACTCGAGAACGTAGACAGTTTTTCAAAACCCCACAAATATATAATCTAAGGTTGTTCACAAGCTGAATCGAGCCGAGTCAGAGCCGGCTTGTGCTCAGATTAGTTTGTAAATGAGCTGAGTCAAGCTGGCTCGATTTGTAAATAAGTTGATTTAGAGTGAGCTTTTTTTCGATCGAGCTTCGAGCCACGAACTATTTAAACATTCTTAGACTTAGTATTGGCAAGGGGCAACAATTAGTACAAGTCTGGGCTAAAATTCGGACATAAATCTATACCTAATAAATAAGTAAATGCTTTCGTCACTGGTCATAATTCTATGAACTCAATATTATGTTTTCCCGCTTCTCTTTCTTTCTCATGCTTGATTTGTATATTTTAACTGACTCACATTAACTTCACCATTAGTTACACTATTTTAATTGAATTTTAATATTATTCAATATATTTAAATTTAAGAGGTAGGATTTCTTGACTACCCAAATACACATTCTTTTATGTAACTTATATATATTTTTTAATAATTCATGAAATATTTATTTTTTATTTAAAGCATTAGATTTTAATAATTGCCAAGCATGACATTATATATAATATAATATTAAAAGGCAACTATGGGTTGTGAGGCAATTTTAGTGGAGCAACTGTACATCTTGCTTTGTAAAAGGTACAAACAAAGGCTGCATGTTTTTCTAACTTTTTTTTTTCTTTTCTCTGAAGTGAAGTTTATGTTTAAATATTGGCTATAGCAATTGGTAATCGAAAGATTTAGCCTGGAGCAGTGGTCTCCGCGTTTCAGTCTTACGCAGCCGACGTGGGTTTCAAACCACAGTTGGTTTTAAGTGATTTCATCCCTTTTTTTTTTTACGTTTTAATTTATAACCATAAATTTTATACGTTTTTTTTCACACAGAGTGAGTTTACGTAAATGTTTTTGCTTTCTTTTATAAGTTTTTAGGACGTTTATTTCCGCCGCAACACGTGTGGCCTCTTTCTAGTTAACCTTAATATGTAAGTTGTTATTATTATTGTCAGGGTTTTAAAAATTTAGGGTGTGTTACAATACTACCATTTTTCATTACTAAGTATTTAATATTTTTTATTCAACTCGTGTAATATACGGGTTTCTAAACTAGTTAATATATATATATATATATATATATATGTTGATTTCACTAGAAAACTCATTTTCATGATAAAACCAAAATACTCCTCATTAAAGGTGCTGCATATGTGTAGCATACCCAAAAGCCTAACCCCCACCCAAAAACCTAAACCCCCCACCCGACCCCCACCCAAAAACCTAAACCACCCACCCACCCTTAAAAACCTAAACCACCCACCCCACCCCCACCCAAAAACCTAAACCACGCACCCACCCCCCCTTAAAAACCTAAACCTCCCACCACCCCCACCCCCCAAAAACCTAACCTAAAAGTTAAACTAAACCCAAAAAATCACCCCCAAAAGCTAACTATGCTACACATATGTAGCAAAAAGGTAATTGTTTTTTGAAAGAGGCCGATGTGGGGAACAAGGTCTCCGAAGCAGTTTTTTAGTTTTTGATTTATATTTTGAGTTATGATTTTTTTATTATTTTTTTTACCTTTAATAAATGGTTTTTTGGTTTTCTCATGAACAATGAGTTTTCTTATGAACTTTCCCCTATATATATATATATATATATATATATATATATATATATATATATATATATATATATATATATATATAGGGGGAGGATCAAATAAGAAGTAGTTTTTCGCTAAGAAATCTAAGAAAATGACAAAAACCTTAAGAACCAATATCAAACGAACTCCGATTGGGCTAATTTCAGCGGCGTTGGAACCGTCTCGTGGAACCCTACCATGTTAGCTTTTAGGGTTTAGCTTTTAAGGTTTAGATTTTACATTTGAATTTTAGGGTTTTAGGCTTATGGTTTAGGTTTTTTTTTTTGGGGGTGGGGTGGTGGTTTTAGGCTTTTCGGGGGGGGGGGGGGGGGTTAGGTTGTTGAGGGTGCGGGTGGAGGGAGGTTTAGGTTTTTGGGTCCAGGTTAGAGTTCGATAAGACGGTTTCAATGCCGCTGGAATGAGCTCAATCGGAGTTCGTTTGACACACTTCTTAATATTTCTTAGCGAAAAACCACTTTTCAGTGGAACCGTCCCCTATATATATATATGTATATATATATATATGTATATGTATATATATATATATATATATGTATATATATATATATAAATATATATATATATATATATATATATATATATATATATATATATATATATATATATATATATATATATATGAGATGATTCCCCTAAAAAGTGCAATTTGGCTAAGAAGCTAAAGAAATAATCTCATTCATTCAATTGGATGATTAAGAGTAGAGATTTAAGTGTAGGAAAATAAGGGGTGGAGGAATTATTGGAAAACCCACAATTGTTGAGTTTTTTCAAATTACCCCTCTTTTTTTAAATTTGCATAACTTTTTCATACGACCTTATTTTAAAAAAAAATTACACCATAAAATCGAGCTTTTTTTACCTTTAATTCGAGTATAGTATTGCTATATTTTTTTGTAAAAACAAAATTGACACTTTAATGAAATTATGTTACTTTACGTAAATGTGCTGGTTTCTAGTAAAACAGCACAATTAACTGTGCTACTTTATCATAAAACAACACTAAACATAACAATTATTTATGCTGTTTATAAAACAACACATTTAATTGTGTAACTTGCTTTTCTTAGCTAACCAAGCATAAACAAAACAGCACAACAAAACTAGTATATCAAACCAACACAAAACAAAACCAGCACAAAACAACATTTTGACGCATAAGCTTTTTGTTGCCTACCACTGAACCGTTTTGTTAGTGTATGGATGCTTTAAATTTTTATTTTTAAAGAATGCTACAAAATTAGGCATATAATAATTGACTAAAAGTAGCCCACATTAAAGAAACCAGCACATTTACGTAAATTGTGCTGTTTTACAAGAAAACAGCAAATTTTTAATGTGCTGTTTTACGAGAAAACAACACATTTACGTAAAGTAGCACAAATTCATTAAGTGTCGCTTTAGACTTTGCAAAAAAAATATACCAATACTATACTCAAACTAAAGATAAAAAAACGTTCGATTTTATGGTGTAATTTAAAAAAAAAAATAATGTCCTATGAAAAAGTTATGAACGTTTAAAAAAAATGAGGGAAGTTGAAAAAAGTCAACAAAAGTGGCTATTACTTAAATACCCTTCCACCTCTAATTTTTCGTACACTTAAATCTCTACCATTGATCATCAAATTGAATGGATGATATTACTTCTTAGGCTTCTTAGCCAAATTGCACTTCTTATTTGAATCTCCCCTATATATATACGGGGTGGTTCAAATAAGAAGTGCTTTTTCGCTAACAAACCTAAAAAATGACAAAAAAACATTAAAAAACGATATCAAACGAACTCTGATTGAGCTCATTTCAGCGGCGTTGGAACCGTCTCGTTGAACTCTACCATCTTAGCTTTTAGGGTTTAGCTTTTAACGTTTAGATTTTAGGGTTGAATTTTAGGGTTTTATCATTAGGGTTTAGTTTTTTTTTTGGGGGGGGGGGTGAGAGTTTTAGGTTTTTGGGGGTGGGTTTAAGTTTTTTGGGAGGTGAGGTGGGGGGGTTTAGGTTTTTGGAGGGTGGGGTGGTGGTTTAAGGCTTTTCGGGGTTGGGTTGGAGGGGGGTTTAGGTTTTTGGGGGTGCGGGTGGATGAGGGTTTAGGTTTTTGGGGGAGGGTTAGGTTTTGATGAGACGGTTCCAACGCCGCTGGAATGATTTCAATCGGAGTTCGTTTGAACCATTTCTTAGCGAAAAACCACTTTTTAGTAGAACTTTGCCATATATATATTAATAATAAATTAAAAAATTGAACCAAGAGAGGGCAGTAGCAAAGTCGGCGAAATATGAAATTTGGGCACCAACTCACCAGAATTTAGATATAAACGAATCAAAAGTATAGTCTAGAATATTGACGGTTAAAAAACCTTGAAGTAAATTGAAGTATTGGGCTTAGAAATAGACTTTTATTAAGTTATAAAATATTAATGTTTAGGTTTAACTTAAACGAGCTAACGAGCCGTTTGCGAATTGATCCGAGCTCGGCTCATTTACAAGCTGATCCGAGCTCGGCTCATTTACAAGCTGATCCGAGCTCGGCTCGGCTCTTTTATAATTGAGCTGCTTTCAAGCGAGTTTCGAGCTATTTCAACAACTTTAAATCACACATAGTAACTTGCTTCAATGAGGTTTCGATGGAAAGGATTGTGTACTAGATTATGCACCGTCTCTCCTCATTTAGTCGATCCATGAGAGCACAAGACGTATTTCCTACATGGTTTCATGGATGACGCTAAATATTGCTACAAAGATTTGCGTAGCTAGTGCTAAATCTTCACACTAGCGTAGTGAATGAGACTCTTTTGGTTTGAATGATCTTGACGACCGTGTTAGGTCGTTTCTCGTCTTCTCTAACTAGGATTAGAGCCGTAATAATCACATTAATCTGTTATAAGGGGTCAATGGATATGTTAAACAAGTTCCTCTACCTCTTCATTTTGCTTACAATTTATAAATTTACAGTATAGTATACAAATATGACTTCAATTTAGGATCTGTTAAACAAGTTCTCATCAGAAAATACAACATTATTTATCAGTACAGTCATGAAATTATATCAAAAACTTTACTATCTTAACACTAAGCTTCGTTCTCGCCATCCGCCATTCCATTCATGGTGTCATACAACGGCTTGTTCAAAGTTTCCGGCAAGTAAAATGTAAGAAACCCGCCCACGATCCCACACACCCCAAAAATCAAAAACGGAAGCCCACCACCCAAAACTACCACAAAAGGCGCCATGATTGCCCCTAGTTGTGCTGCCTGAGTGGCACAACCAAGGGCGGCGTTCCTCACCACCGTAGGAAACAATTCCATCGCGTATATAAACAACAAATTATAAGTCCCCGCCATCCCAAATATCCCCAAAACACCACACCCCATCCTCACCACCTTCCACGCCCCTTCGTTCCCGATAAAGCTACCTACGATGCAAAAAATCCCACTAAACCACTGCGTCCCGACACCCAACGGCTTCCGCCCGAACCGATCAATCAACACCGCCGTGAGGAAAAACGCCGGCATTTCCGCCAACGCGTTGACCAACACACTAACGTACAAATCGGTCTCGAGGTTGACCACATTCAAACTAAGACCATAGTACACAATCGAACACGCAAAGTTAATCCCCACCACGAGAATCAAACGGGCCCGAGTCAAAGGCGATCTAAGCGCATCTATAACCGATCCGGTTACAACTTCTTTCGACCGAATCTCATTACTCTTCTGATCATTATCTTTCACCTCCTCATCGCGCACAACATACACATTTCCCGGTAAAGACTTCCCATTAGCAACCGCTATGGCGTGCATAATACTCATCGCGTTATCTGTTTGCCCTCTAATAAGGTACCACCGCGGGGACTCCGAAATGAGCGGTAGGATCAAAAAAACGAAAAGTATAGAAGGTACCGACGAAGCGATATAGAGAGACCTCCATGTTCGGAACACGTACGCTATCCCGGAGAGCAATGCTATCCCGCCGGAGAAAAAGTAAAATGTGGACATTCCGGCAATGCCACGCTTCGAGGGTCCCACGGGCTCGGTTGCGAGAACAAACGCACATAGACCGACCCCGCCGGTGCTGAAACCGGTGAGGACTCGGAGGAGGACATATGTGAGGTAGTTTTGTGAGAGGGAAGTTAGTAGGCCGAAGACGGCGTTGAGTATGCAAACGACCGTTAGTGATCCTTTTCTTCCTAGTTTTGAGTCCGACAGATGTCCGAATATTCCGGCACCTACAAAAAGTTAAATAAATTTGTTTTAAATTAAGATAGAAAGTAAATTCGAGTCCGCAATGGCGTCTTAGGATCAGAGTCGTGTTTGGTTCTTCATTCTTCATGCTCATCCGCATATTTACTTGTCTTTTGTGGTTATGTTTTTCTTTCAATTTATAAAACATAATATGCATAGTTTTTAATTCTTACTATTATTTTTTTATTAATTTTTTAACTATGTAATTAATATGAAGTAATATTTGACACTCTAGGTAAATTACAGGTTGTTCGTAAATAGGAGAGATGTTGAGTTTATAACACATGTCACGTCCGGATATTATTAAATGTTTTAGACGTGTTGGATGTGAATTAAAATGTGTTTGTATGAGGGTAATTTAAGGACCGGTGACCTACCGAGAAGTCACGAACAATTAAGTGGGAGTAATTAGAGGACGGTGACCTCCACATATATCTTCATTTGAAGAATTAAATACAAAGAACTAAAGAAGCGAGCTTGTTAGACACTACATCCTAGTGGTTAAGTGGTGTGACTTATAACCAAAAGATTGGAGGTTTAAATTCTACAAAGTCAAGGTATTTATTTATCTTATAAAATCTAGGTGTTTTCTGTTAAAAAAAATATATAAAAACTTTTATTTAGTTGTTTATTAAAAACATAAATTATATATATACCCTGCCTTGAAATTTGAAAACAAGAAATAATTTATTAAAACTAATATTTTAACAATAATAATTATATTTATTTTCAAACACAGATCTCTTCAATATTCGGTAGATTCCTTAGTTTCCCTCTTAACCCTAAAGTTTAGAGCCGCCGGCAGAAAACACATGACTCACTTCTTTAGTTAGATCTAGTCATCCACTATTAACATACCACTATATTAATTTAAAAAGGTAAAACTTTTAAATTATTTAGATGTTGAAAAATTTGCTGTTCAAAATTTTTTTTTTTAAGTTATTAATAAAATATTACCCATTTCATATACAACCAGTAAAGATTTTACTAATTTTACGTAACAAATTATAAAAAAAACATATAAATACAATTAACTATTACTTATACGTGGTATAAAAGACGGTTATGTAATCATATGCATTTTCTTCTATTCTCTTTTTATCTTGTTGGCATTACATAAACGTGTAATCACGTCTAAAAATTTGTTATGTATTAAACATGTGTGTATTACAAGTGTTTAATAAATGAAATATTATATACTTAGTAATAAATATTCAAGAATTGTAATATAAAATTAATAATGAAAATGAATAGAGATTTGATGTTTTATTGATACGTTTACCGTCTTTATCTAAAATTAATAGTTTCTTATATTTATAATATCTAGATTAAGAAAAAAAATATATTAATCTCACAGAATCCTTACACATGACCGGTAATATGGATGAGATCGGTACCGAAAATACCGACACCTTCTAGAAAAGTGGGTACCGAATACCGTATCGAATCTATCAGTACGGTATCAGTTCGGCACGGTACTGATACTTGTTATAAAATGCTCATATCTAGACGGTACCGATACCGAAAATACAAATACCAAATTTCTAAAAAATGGATACCGAATACCGTACCGAATCTACAGATAGAGTTCGAGTTTGAGTTTGATAATGTAGAGTTTGATAATGTAGAGTAGAAGATTGGTTTTTTATTTGTTTCTTTTAATTATATATTTTAACGAGAAATCTGATGTGGTCCTTTACATTTTATCCATTTAATAAGTAATCTTTGGTCACAGTGTCAGAAAAAACATGGTGGAAATACGCACGCCTGAAAGTAATAAATATCACCGATGACTCACCGGACAACTCCGACGTACGGCGCCGTCCCGGAATATTTCTTTTCTATTTCTTTCTAGGGTTACAAATTAAAGACTTACCAATCATACAGCCGCCGAAGAACAAGGCTTGAACAAGCCCCACCTTATATTTCTGCCCACAAACCAACCCCCATTCCGCCACCGTAGTCATCCCGGAGCCACCGTCCCACCGCCACGTGCCAGGCTGCAGCTCACAAACGTCGGCAGTTATCAGGCAGTCCGAACCCGGTTCACAACTCCAGTCCGGTTCCCGGTCGGCGAAAATCATGACCATGGTGTGAAAGGCCTCGAGAGCCCATGCTATGCACGTGAGGACGAAGTGTTTGAATTGCCAATAACCAAACTCGCCGCAATATTTGCGGAGCATGACGTCGATGCAGAGGCGCTCGATGGGTGGGTCATGGTGGCCGGCGAGGGGGTCTTTTCCGGGGGGTGGGATGAGGGGTGAACGGAGGTCGTCCGGCGAGGGTAAGGAGGGGTTGTGGGTGGTCATAAGTGGTGGCGGAATGTTGTATTCTTTGGTGTAGGGAAGAGTGGTATCATTTGGAGAATATATATTGATGTTAGGGGGGATATACCACTTGAATTTTTATATTCAAAATAAAATGTTATTAAATAAATATAAACATAATTACTTATGTATGTGCATGTGGATAAGTATGAGTGAAATAATTTGATTTATGGTTTTTGGTTATTTTCTTAAGTAACAAAGGATTGATTTTAATAATTCAATTTTTTATTGGTTGTCTGATAATAATTTTGCTGATAATTTAACCAATGTTAGTTTTTTATTTTTGTTACCAAGGCCAATCTCACACGTATAATCAACATACATGTATACTCGATTTTATTTACAGTGATTTTTAATAAAATGAGAAAACATGCATTCCTTATAACATGGGCGAAGCTTTCTTAGGGTCCGAGGGGCCCGCTCCCCCCGATTTTTTGCTCAATAGCGTTAATTTATACGTATTCGGTGAAAATTTTATAGTTCCGCCCCCCGATAGGAAAAAAAATCCCGGCCTCCCCTGCACTTTTCTTCAAGCTTCGCCACTGCCTTATAAGTGAAATAGAGTGTAAATCTATGATAATTATGTGAATATGATTGTCATTGGTAACAAAAGTAAAATTTTTAGGTGTCACTGGTTAAATTTTCGGTATGAATTATTATCGACCAATGGATAATAGTTTAGATTATTAAAATCTAATTTGCTTAAAAAAACCTTGACTTTCACTTAAAAATACGTGTTGGGAAAACAATGGTATGAATTGAAATTATCAAACCTAATTTGGATAAGGATAAAAATATTTAACATGTGATATTATTTGCTTAATAGTAGTTGATCATATGTCACATGCAAGTTCTCAATAACACTCAAGTTAATAATCAAGTCCAAGATCAAACAAGTCAAAGATATCAAGTCCCTACACACTCAAGTCAATAAGTATACATAAGTGTCAAGTATTAATTTGAATTTGAATTTGAATTTTGAATTAAAAAAAGTGAATCTTTTATCTGTGGTAAAATCTCAACATATATCCACGTGGAAGACACAAACCTACTTGAAATGGTAAAATGTCAAAAGTAATATGGAAGACATCTTCCTTACTTTCATAAAAAGGGTTATCATTCCATTCTTGTGTAAGTTCTTATAATTCAAGTAATGGGTCAAATAAAACTTTTGGTAAAGTTAAAATCAAGCGTACAAAAGTCTAAAATGACTTTGGAGTATGAAATTGGACAGTTTGCAACGCTTAAAAACGTGACCAAAGTTGACACTCAGGTCCACGGTCGATGGAGCGGTCGACCGTGGCTATGGAAGCCTTGGTGGCTTTCCTGCTTTGCTTTGTAGCTATAAATAGGAGTCTTGTCCAACCTTCACACTCACCCCTTTTGCTCACAATCTTAGTGATAACATATTTACTAAAGATCTCTCTCATCTATCATAATATAAACATCCTTGGAGAGCATTAAAGATTAAGTGAAGATCAAAAGAGATCAAGTGTGAAGATCAAGAAGATTAAGAAAGGGAAGAAGAGTGTGCTACAAATATTTATCAAATGTCACTCTTGTATTTAGTAAATGCAAATATTGTAAGTGAGAGTTGTATTTGGTGATCACCACCTTGGAATAGTGAGACGAAAAATGTGATCACTTCCTTTGAAGAGTGAGACGTTTGTACAAGGTGATCACTACATTCTAATTAGTGAGACCGATAAGATGATCACTTCCTTAAATAGTGAGACATTTGTATAATGTGATCACCACCTTCCAACTAGTGAGACGTTGATGTACCGGTGATTCCTACCTTTTTAAGGAGACAATTAGTGAATACAACTCTCGATTGGAGGATCAGAGAGATGACGTAGAATGAATTTGTTAACATCCACTTGAACTTGTATAAATCGGTTATATATCTCTTTCTCTAAACTCTTTACATACTTGTCTATTTATTATTAGCATATAACAACAAGTGGTCTTACATACTCGGTCTTTAAACATCAAATTAAAGAAGAAATAAAAAAAAACTTATTCATCCCCCATCCCCCTCTCGTTTTCTACAATACGTTTAAAAAGTATACATGATTTTTTTACAATGACCCCATAATTTTGTAGGGATCTATTCATTGTGTACATTAGTATTAAATAACTTTTGGTAATACTAATATGGTATGTCTTACATGTTAATTCATTATATTGAAGTAATAACAATTCAACAAGCTTGGTACAGTACTAATTCCCAATTGGTCCATATGGCATATGCTGATTAGACCTCTTTTTTTACATTTTCATTTTCAATCTTATACTAGAAATAATATACACTTTTAGCCCCTTTTTATTTTCTATTAATTTTGTTCTCCTTTAATAACTTTCGTTCGTTAACTTATTTCAAAGTACGGATGACACAGTTGTTTTTAGTTTTTTTTTAACGTTCCGATTTTTTTAAACGGAGTTTTATTCAAAATCAAGTTTTCTTCGTATCGTTGCCTATAGCGAATACTGATAACGTTGTGGTACTATGACGACACAAACCTATTATGAGCGAACAACATCATTGTCGGTATCGGTATTATCAAAAACCGTATCGGTATTCGCTTTTATGGTTTTCGACGACCCGAACATGCAATTTTTTCCCTTTTTATTATTTAGTTCTATGTTTCTCTTTTATTAACATTATTTTTACCGTCATTTCTACGTTTTTATTTAAGTTTTATTAACGATTGGTGGACACACGTCGTGAAACGCGTGTATAACATCTAGTTTTTAACATATATAAAGTTTATTGATGTGGACATTACATATGTAAATTCTTGTTGTCAAAGCCAATAGAAAACAATTTGCTGATGTGGGTTTTATTTTTATATCATTCCTTTTTCTTAGGAATCTAAGCAGTGTTTTCAAACCCGGACTGGACCGGTCGGACCGGGAACCGATGACTTGGGCGGTCCGTGTAACACCTGCCATAAAAATGTCTAAGATTTGACTAAGGTACAAACCACAAGGACTATAAGTGTAAATACACCAAAGATCAAGGTTCAAAAAGTAGAAAACTTGAAAATCCAATGGTAACGAACTGTCACGGACGGTAACGGTAACGGTCCGTTACAGGCTAGGCAAGCGAACCCTGATGACGCGCCACGTGTCCAGTGACTAAGGAATGATTTCTGACGCGTGGAAACCCTATAACGGACCGTCACGCCTGGTAACGGTCCGTCACTGCCCTAGATTCACCCTGGTGTGCCACATATCACTCCGTAACAGACCGTTACGCCTGGTAACGATCTGTCACGCGACAATTTGACCAGACGATGACATGTGTCTGATGACTCGTGAACCCTAGTCCGGTGACGGACCGTCACCACCCGTAACTGTCTCAGGAATTGCCCTATAAATAGATGGTCGAGCGCATTCGATTTTCTCACACCAACATCAATCTTCACTTCCATTTCTTGTTCCAGAGACCATCTACTCCCGACGCTCCCGGTTCGGTTCCTGCTCATTGTAGTGCCCGGTGTAGGAAGAAACATTCATAGAAGAGTTGACACGCTAAAGAAATCAAGTTAAGAAGATAGTCTATAAGCTTTCAACTTAGAGGCTCATTCCTATAAACCAAGGTGAATACTTTCTCTCTCTAAAAACTTATGTCAAACATTTTATTTTACGAAAATGGCCAAATAAAGTTTAAGGGAATAATGCTCAACGTTTTTCTACAAACAAAGCATCCAGGCCATAGTTATGCGTAAAACTTGCAAGGGATACACGAGTCTCGGGTGAAATTTTCGGATTGCGGCTGGTGCTTGTCTTATAACAACTTCGGAGGCAAACCTGTCCCTTGTTATAAAACATGACGCCAGTGTATACTGTGGTGCGATTGAACAGGACGGGCCTGCTAAATGTGTGGATTGAACATAAAGTTGTGATTATGAACTAATGCTTGTTTGGGCCAAAATGATTTTACTGTCAAGTTAATTGTATTCACCGGCGTTCGCGCTGACGTTTTATTTTCAAAATGTTTTCAGCTAATGAATAAAATATGAAAGAAAGGGGAGATGGGCAGACATAAGATCTGACCCGAGAGACTATAAAAGGATAACTTATATGTAAGATTCTCATGCCTCGTGTAAAGGAAATCCTAAAGAAAAGAAAAAGGAAATAAGACCGGGGAATTGATCAACCCTGGATAGTACTATTTCCGGTAACTGTAATTGTATTTGATTTCAAACTCTGTTTTGTAATCAAAATGAAAAGGGTATTTAAATCCCTATGTTTATAAAGTAAATATAAAACTTTTGTCTTCCAACTGAGTTTTGATATTTACAAATACAACCCTTGGGGTTGAAACAAATGTTGAAATGATCATTTTGAAAAAGACTTCCGCTGTATTTATAAAAACTCTGAAATCAAGGTCAAGCGATACCAATCGGGCTCGCACACGTCCAGGGGGTGCCTAGGGCGTGACAGGTTGGTATCAGAGCCACATGTTTTAGCGAATTAGATACTTGGATCTAGTATCTAGGCTTCAACCATTAATATTTTAAAATTAAGATAAGAAAACAAGGTAACCTTCTGACCGGTATGTAGTTATTTGACAAACGAAATGTTCTGTCTAAGGAAATAGCGGTGTATAAATCTCTCCTAGACACGTCGCTTTTACCTGGGAACATCTCTGTTGGAGGTACTACTCTGGAAAGATAACCATCCTTGTAGAGCTTTAGTTAAGATAAAGATACTGGCCTTAGTATCTAAGTCTTGATCAAAATAAGATAAGTACTAATATTTTAAGATTGCAGATGTCTGGGGATAATTCTGTGCCTGTTTACTATGACCCCAATCGTACAATCAAACAAGAGTCACCTGAGTATCATCCCTTAGGATCTCGAATCTTGTCCCTACTATACCGACGATCCGTTTGCCATTCTACCTAGTAACAACTCTCCCGAATACCACCCTCAATCTTATGACTCTTCTAGCCAATGGATGAACGCTGGATGTGATTTCAGCAATTGGAATACTGCTACAGCTGAATCTAGTCATACTCAACAGAAGAGGATCCATCTGAGGAATCCCATCAATATGAACCTGCTTATGAAAATTTCGAAGATTATCCATTTAATATTCCTGTTTCAAATAATTCTGACTATCAATCTTACAACTCTGGATCCCCAGTCTTGTACGATCCTTATATGTTTCCTGAACCTCCATATGATGGCCTTTTCAAAGAATATTTCCAAGCTCCTCAGGAATACCAAAATGCTTATAATGATATTATGGTGGGACTCCGTAAGCCCCCACCTAAATATGGTTATGCGAAAAGTATGCCCTCTTCGCCTATCGAATGTTTAGACCGTTCATTGCGCCAAACGGACGAAGTAACAAGAAAGAAAATAATGGACAAGGCAAGAACAAAATTCTATGGAAAACAAGTCTATGAGTATGGAGAGGACTTGATGACTCTTGGAAAAGAACTTATGAAAGATTAGAATCGTTTTTATTGTATTTTGTAATATATTTCTATAATAATAAAATATCGTTTTGTTTATTTGACAGAATGGTCGAAAAAGGCAAGGGTCCTAGCTTTATTCGTAAATTTTCTCCAGCTAGTTATCATAAATAAAAAACCAATGAAACAACTATAGAAAACAAAGAGGAAACTAAAAGTTCAACTTTCAGAAGCCTCGGAGAAATAGGAAACCCTAGTGTTCCCTATAATCCTTCTGTAAGTTTTCATTTTGCTCCTACTGCAGGAAGTTACAACGTCACTCCAATATATTCCCAAAATTTTAATGAGGGATACGCCGAAATTCCTTATGAAAATAATCCTGAAGAAGAAGAACGTGCTGACTCTAATATATCTTACGTTCCATACTATGAGACAATTCCCATCCCTGCTCCTCATGTAAATGAGAATGCATCGGGAAATGAGAGGGAACAAATATTGCTGATCCGAATAGCTCAATTGGAACGAGAAAAAGCCAAAATTGAAACTCGGAATGCTTTGTTAGTACAAGCCCTTGAAGAAAAGAATTTTAGAAATTTCTAGGAACAATAATTTCTATATGTATTATCTTCTGTAATATATTTTTATCAATAAAAAGGTTTTGTTTTGATTCCAATCCTATTTCTTTTATAGAATGTCGAAAAATACCGGACCTTCTCAAAATACGAGAGGAAAAAGGAAACAAGTAACAATTGAAAACGCTGCTGAAAATCCTAAATCCCGTATGGATCTCCAGAAAATGATCACGGAAGGGATCAAGGATTCTCTCCCAATGATCTTTACTGAGTTAGAAAAGAGACACCCGATAAACTATCTGCCCAGCAATCGATTCTAAAATCCATTCATTCTCAACCATTGACCCAACATACTTGTACTATCACTCAATCCAAGCCTATTACTCCTAGACCCGAAGGCTCTACTACTCATAAAACCAGGAAAACTGGGAAAAAAGAATATTACCATAACCCTTCTGAAGATGAGAGTATGGGTAATAACTTTGGTCATGTGGAGAAGAAGAGAAATATAATTGGCTGGAGTATGGGTAATAACTTTGGTCATGTGGAGAAGAAGAGAAATATAATTGGCTGTACGTATAAGATGTTTCAAGACTGCAAACCCTATAATTTCTCTGGAAAAGAAGGAGGAATAGCCACACGAAGGTGGATTGAGAAACCGAGTCTGTACTTGCTATAAGCAAATGTGATGAGAAAGACAAGGTTCTATATGCTTCTAATCTATTTAAAGATCAAGCTCTAGAATGGTGGAACAACATTGTTGCCGCCAAAGGAAGAGATGCATCCTATGCAGTGAGCTGGAATGCCTTCAAAACCCTAGTAGAGAAGAAATATGTTCCCCAGAATGAAAGGGAACAGATCGAAGGAAAATTTTTAAGCCTGAAGATGATTGTAACAAATCATCAAGAATATTCGACTAAACTCCTCGAGTATGCTCGAATAGTTCCACATCTTGCTACCCCCAAAGCAAATCTGATAAAGCGTTATATTTGGGGATTAATCGGAGAAATTCGCGACATGGTCAAGGTCGCAAACTGTGAAAATCTTGATGATGCTACGGATTTAGGAGCATCATTAACCAGCAGCCTGATAAGAAATGAGGAAGAAGGAAAGAAGAAGAAGGAAATAACTGGGCAAGGCCCAAGTGGATCAAAGAAATCCAATTTTACTCCCCGAAACAACAACTCTTCCATTCCGGAATGTCCCAAGTGCAGAAAGAGGCACTTAGGACAATGTCGTGCTGGACTTTTTTGCAACTTTTGCAAGATGTCCGGTCACAAAACAGAGAATTGTTTTAAGAAGAAACAAATCACTTGTTTTGAGTGTGGTGAAGCCGGCCACATCAAAATCAATTGTCCCAAGCTAAAGAAACCCGATGGGACAGGTCCCAAACCAGCAGATGGAGTGAAGAAGAATGCGCGAGCATTCATTCTCAATACTCATGAAGCAGCAGGTATGCTCGATGTCATTACGGGTACATTTCTTGTCAATGATATTTACGCTCGAGTTTTGTTTGACTCGGGTGCAAACCAAAGTTTTATAGATCATAGATTTTGTAGACTGTTAAATAAAACTCTAGCTAAATTAGACAAGAAATACGTGGTAGAAACTGCCAACGGCGACCTAGTCCAAATCAGTGAAGTCCTAAACGATTTTAATATCACACTATCAGGACATGTTATTCCTGTATAACTGTTGCCAATGACTTTGGCAGGTTTTAACATTGTTCTAGGAATGGATTGGTTGGCCTCTAACCAAGCCCGTATCTTGTGTGATAAGAAAGCCATTAAACTTCATTCTCCAAAAGGTGATATTCTTACGATAACTAGAGATAAATTATCCAACTCTGTTGGAATAATTTCCATGTTAAAAGCCATAAAATATCTACGCAAAGGATGCTTAACATACCTTGTATCTGTAACTACCGACACTAAAAAGAAGATTGAAGATGTGCCGGTTGTGGCTGAATTTACTGATGTTTTTCTTGATAAACTACCTGGAATTCCACCTGAAAGAGAAGTGGAATTCAGGATTAATGTAGTACCCGGTACGGCACCAATTGCCAAAGCCCCGTACAGATTAGCTCCAACAGAGGTGGCAGAATTAAAGAAACAGTTGGATGAATTGCTCGAAAAAGGACTCATAAGGCCAAACTCGTCGCCTTGGGGAGATCCAGTCTTGTTCGTTAAGAAGAAAGACGGTTCAATGCGCATGTGCATTGATTATCGTTAGCTAAATAAAGTCATGATTAAGAACCGTTATCCACTCCCCAGAATTGATGATCTCTTTGATCAACTCCAGGGAGCCCGATGCTTTTCAAAGGTCGATCTTCGTTCTGGCTATCATCAATTAAAAGTCCAGGAAGAAGATATTCCCAAAACTGCCTTCAGAACTCGGTATGGTCATTATGAGTTCACGGTAATGCCGTTTGGACTTTCTAATGCACCAGTAGCTTTCATGGATATGATGAATAGAGTTTGCAAACCTTACTTGGATAAATTCATTATCGTATTCATTGACGATATCCTTATCTATCCTGTTACACCTGCCATAAAAATGTCCAAAATTTAGTAAAGGTACAAACCCTGGGGACTATAAATATATGAATATCAGAAGTCTAGGGTTAAATTTGAAAAATAAGAAAATTGTGTAGATAGCGGACCGCTATCAAATCCCATAACGGTCCGCTATACGTCAGGGTTGGGTGACAGACCGCCATGAGCCTCATAACGGTCCGCTATCCGCAATCCAGCCGCAATTTCTCAAGCTGACACGTGTCTTGTGACTCAGCACCCATAATGGATCGCCATAACCCTCATAACGGTTCGCTAGCAGTAAAACGAGGTGCGGTCCAATCAGAATGAGACGTATAAGGCTAACGTCATGTGTGGGCGGTAGCGGACCGCTACGCCCATACATAACGGTCCGCTACGGACCCAGATTCACCCCTATAAATAGCCCATCGATCTAAGTCAGTTTCTCATCCCAAAACACAAATCCAACTTCCAAATCTTGTTCTAGGAGCTACCTAGACCACTCTCGACGATCCCGGTCCAACTCCCGCTCATTCTAGTTCCCGGATTAAGAAGAAACGCTTGTAGAAGTGCTGGTACGCTAGAGAAATCAAGCTTAGAAGCTAGACTATAAACTTTCGACTCTAGAGGCTCATTCCTATAAACAAGGTGAATACTTTATCTCTCTGAAAACTTGTGTTAAACATTTTGTTTACGAAAAGGGCCAAAGAATGGTTAAGGGAATAATGCTCAACGTTCACCTACGTGTAAGCATTCGGGCCATAGGTATACGTATAACTTGCAAGGGATACACGGGTCACGGGTGAAAGTCTCGGATCGCGGCTGGTACTTCCCTTTTTAATAAATGAGGAGACATGAGTCCCCGTTGTTATAAAGACATACTAGCAGTGTATACAATGGTGCAATAGTCAGGACATGAGGGCCTGCTGAATGTGTAGATTGAACAATGAAGTAGTGATTATCAAATTAATACTTGTTTGTGCCAAATGCTTTTTAGTGTCAAGATAATTGTATTCACCGGCGTTCGCGCTGACGTTTCATTTTCAAAATGTTTTCAGGAAATCAATAAAATATGATGGAAAAAGGAATAAGGGCGGGCATATATGAAATCTAACCCATGAAAAGAAAATGATGGAATGCACGTAGGATTCTCAGGCCTCGTGTAAAGGGAAATCTTGAAAAGATGAAAAGGAGATAGGACTAGGGAATTGATCAACCCTGGGTTGTACTATTTCTAGTGGCTTATATGTATTTGATTTCAAACCATGTTTTGTAATCAAATCAAGGAGGGTATTTAAGACCCTATGTTTATAAAAGTAAATATAAAACTTTTGTCTTCCAACCGTGTTTTGATATTTACCAATACAACCCTTGAGGTTGAAAGAATGTTGAAACGATCCTTTTGAGAAAGACTTCCGCTGTATTTACAAAGACTCTGAAATCAAAGCGGGTGATACCAATCGAGCTCGCACACGCCCGGGGGTGCCTGAGGTGGGGTGTGACAGGTTGGTATCAGAGCCACATGTTTTAGCGAATTAGATACTTGGAAGTAGTATCTAGGCTTCAACCATTAATGCTTTTAAGATAAGAAACCAAGGTAACCTTCTGACCGGTATGTAGTTATCTGACGAACGAAATGTTCTGTCTAAGGAAAGTGCAGTGTATAAATCTCTTCTAGAACCGTCACTCTTACATGGGAACATCTCTGTTGGAGGTACTACTCTGGGAAGATAACTATCATTGTAGAGCTTTAGTTAAGATAAAAATATTGGCCTTAGTATCTAAGATAAGTACTAATACTTCAAGATTGCAGATGTCTGGAGATAATTCCGTTCTTGTTTAATATGATCCTAATCGTCCGATTAAACAAGAATCCCCGGAATACCATCCAATAGGTTCCCAAATAAATCCTATATCATCACCCTATTATAACGATGATCCCTTTGCCATTCTTCTGGATAACCCTATTCTTGAACCCCATCCCCAGTCCTATGATAATTCAAGTCAATGGATGGATGCTGGATCAGATTTCAACAATTGGAATACTGCTACAGCTGAATATAGTCAAAATCAACAAAATATGTCAACAGAAGAAGATCCATCTGAAGAATCTCATCACTATGAACCTGCTTCTGAGAACCCTGATGACTATTCATTCAATAATCCTATTTCAAATAGTTCTGACAATCCATCTTACAACTCTGAATCTCCTATCCTGTATGACCCATATATGTTTCCTGAACCACCTTATGATGGTCCTTTCAAACAATATTTTCATGCTCCTTCGGGATACCAAAATGATTATAATGATATTATGGTTGGACTTCGTGAACCTCCACCAAAATATGATTATAAGCATAGTATGCCTTCTTCCCCTATCGAATGTGTAGACCGTTCGTTGCGCCAAACGGACGAAGTAACAAGGGAGAAGATAATGGACAAGGCATGAAACAAGTTCTATGGGCAACAAGTATACGAGTATGGAGAAAGCTTGATGACCCTTGGCGAAGAACTGATGAAAGATTAAATCTTTTGTTTTATTTTGTTTCTTAATGTAATATACTTTCTTAATAAAATCGTTTTGTTTATTTTCAGAATGGTTGAAAAAGGGAAAGGCCCTAGATTTCTTCGTAAATTTTCTCTTGCTAATTAATTCGAACGTAAAACCAATGAAACAACTATAGAAAATGATGAGGAAACTGAAAGTTCAACTTTCGGAAGCCTCGGATAAATAGGAAACCCTAGTGTTCCCTATAATCCTTCTATAAGTTTTCATTATGCTCCTACCGCTCGAAGCTACAACGTCACTCCAATTTATTCACAAAACTTTCATGAGAGATACGCTAAAATGCCTTATGAAAATAGATGTGATCCTAAAGAAGAAGAGCGTGCTGACTCTAATATACCTTACATTCCTTATTATGAGACAATTTCTATTCCTGCTCCGCATATAAATGAGAATGCACCAGGAAGTGAAAGGGAACAAATGCTGTTGAACCGAATAACTGAGTTGGAACGAGAAAAAGCCGAAGTTGAAGCTCGAAATGCTTTATTAGTTCAAGCTCTTGAAGAAAAGAATTTTAGAAATTTCTAAAATTTATGATTTCTATATGTATTTTCTTGTAAATATTTTATCAATAAAAGTGCTATTTTAATTCCAATCTTGTTCCTGTGATAGCATGTCGAAAAATACTTGACCTTCTCAGAACACAAGGGGAAGGAAGAAACAAGCAGTGATTGATAATGCTGCTGAAAATAATAACTCTCCTGCTGAATTTCAGAAAATGATCACGGAAAGAATAAAGGATTCTCTTCCAATGATCTTTACTGAGTTAGAAAAGAGACAAGCCGATAGGCTATCTGTTTAGCCAACATATCAAAAATCTATCCATTCTCTACCTTTGACTCAATCAAAACCTGTTCTCTGAAACCCGAAGGTTCTACTAATCATAAAACCAAGAAAATGGAAAAGAAGAATATCACCATGACTCATCTGATGATAAAGGGATGGATAATGACTACAGGAATGTGGAAAAGAAGAGGAAAGTGGTTGGCTGTACGTATAAGATGTTTCAAGACTGTAAACCATATAACTTCTCTGGAAGAGAAGGATGAATTACCACTTTAAGGTGGATAGAAAAGACTGAGTCCGTGCTTTCATAAGTAAATGCGCGAAGGAAGACAAAGTTCTTTATGCTTCCAACGTGTTCACAGATCAAGCCCTAGAATGGTGGAACAATATAGTTTCTGCCAACGGAAGAGACGTAGCCTATGCCATGGGCTAGAATGCCTTTAAAACAAGAATTGAGAAGAAGTATGTTCCCCAAAACGAGAGGGAAGAAATCAAAGGAAAATTTATAAGCCTGAAGATGATTGGAACCAATCATCAAGAATATTCAACTAAACTCCTCGAGTATGCGCGAATAGTTCTTCATCTAGCAACCCCTGAATCAAATCTAATAAAGAGATACATTTGGGGTTTGATTAGAGAAATTCGCGACATGGTTAAAGTCGCAAATTGTGAAAATCTTAATGATGCTATGGATTTAGGAGCATCATTAACCAGTAGCCTAATTAGAAATCAGGAGGAAGGAAAGAAGAAAAAGGAATGTAGGCAAGGCCCTAGTGAATTCAAGAAATCAACCTTTACTACCCGAAATAACAACTCTTCTATTTCTGAGTGTCCAAAATGCAAGAAAAGGCACTTAGGGCAATGTCGATCTGGACCTTATTGCAGCCTATGCAAGATGTCTGGACACAAAATTGAAGATTGTTTTAGAAAAAAGGCCGATTACTTGCTTTGAGTGTGGCGAAGCTGGCCACATAAAAATCAATTGTCCCAAGCTAAAGAAACCTGATGGGACAGGTCCCAAGCCTGCAGATGGAGTGAAGAAGAATGCACGAGCATTCGTTCTCAATACTCATGATGCTGCAGGTATGCCCGTTGTTATTACGGGAACATTTCTTGTCAATGATATTTATGCTCGAGTTTTATTTGACTAAGGTGCAAACCAAAGTTTTATAGATCATAGATTCTGCCAACGGTGACCTCGTCCAAATCTCTAAAATTCTGAACGATTGCCATATCACACTCTTAGGACATGTTATACCTGCAAGATTGTTACCAATGACTTTGGCAGGTTTTGATATCGTTCTAGGAATAGATTGGTTAGCCTCTAACCAAGCTCGTATCCTATGTGATAAAAAGGCAATAGAACTTCGTTCGCCAAAAGGAAACATTCTTACGACCAATAGCGATAAATTATCCAACTCTGTTGGAATAATTTCCATGTTAAAAGCCACAAAGTGCTTATGAAAAGGATGCTTAGCACACCTTGTAACTGTAACCACCGACACCAAAAAGAAGATTGAAGATGTGCCGGTTGTGGCTAAATTCCCCGATGTTTTTCCTGATAAACTACCTGGAATTCCACCTGAAAGAGAAGTGGAGTTTAGAATTAATCTAGTACCCGGTACATCACTAATTGTCAAAACCCCGTACAGATTAGCTCCAACTGAGATGACAGAATTGAAGAAACAGTTGGATGAATTACTCAAAAAAGAATTCATAAGACCAAGCTCGTCGCCTTGGGATGCTCCGGTCTTGTTTGTCAAAAAGAAAGACGGTTCGATGCGTATGTGTATCTATTATCGTGAACTAAATAAAGTTACGATAAAGAACCGTTATCCACTCCCTAGAATCGATGATCTTTTTGATCAACTCAAGGGAGCACGATGTTTCTGAAAAATCGATCTTCGTTCTCGCTATCATCAATTGAAAGTACAGGAAGAAGATATTCCTAAAACTGCTTTCAGAACTCGATATGGTCATTACGAGTTCACGGTAATGCCATTTGGACTTACTAATGCCCCAGCTGCATTCATGGATATGATGAATCAAGTCTGTAAACCTTACTCGGATAAATTTGTTATCGAATTTATTGACGATATCTTATTTACTCCAAAAGTAAGGGAGAGCATGCAACTCATCTAAGGACTTTGCTTGAAATCCTGAGAAACGAGAAATTGTATGCTAAATTCTCGAAATGTGAATTTTGGCTGTCAGAAGTTCAATTCCTTGGACATATCATTAGCACTGATGGCATCCAAGTCGATCCTGTTAAAATTGAAGCAATATCCAAATGGGAAATCCCGAAATCAGCAACTGAAATCTGAAGTTTTCTCGGTTTAGCTGGTTATTATCAGAGATTTATCCAAGATTTTTCCCGAATTGCTGTTCCATTAACTTCTCTAACTCGCAAAACAGTTAAGTATGAATGGGGACCTAAGCAATCCGAAGCTTTCAAAACTCTAAAGCAGAAACTAACCCAAGAACCCATACTGGCTTTGCCAGATGGAAACGAAGTCTTTTCAGTATACTGTGATGCTTCACACATCGGTTTTGGTTGTGTATTAATGCAAAGGAATAAATTTATTGCTTATGCTTCCCGACAATTGAAAACTCATGAAAAGAATTATACGACTCCTGATTTAGAATTGGGCGCCATAATCTTCGCTTTAAAATTATGGAGTCACTATCTATATGGAGTCAAATTCACTATTTTCACTAATCATAAAATCCTAAAGTATATATTCAGTCAGAAAGAACTGAATATGAGGCAAATGCGTTGGGTGGAAGTCCTGAATGATTACGATTGTGAAATCTGTTATCATGAAGGAAAAGCCAATGTTGTAGCCGATGCCTTAAGCAGAAAAGAACATGAGAAACCTAAACGAGTTCGTGCTTTAAGACTCGACCTCCAAATCGATCTTATCACTCGTATTAAGGAATCTCAGAAACTTGCTTTGCAAGAACCCAACCTGGAGGAAGAAGGATTGGGAGGAATGATCGACCAATTGGTCAAGAGTAATGATGGAATTCTTAGATTGAATAAGAGAATCTGGATTCCTATCTATGGAAACGTACGAGAAGAGATTCTTGAAGAAGCTCATAAATCTAAGTGTACGATCTTCCTGGAAGCGATAAAATGTACAAAAACGTAAAAGCCAATTATTGGTGGATAGGAATGAAGAAACATATCGCTATCTATATTGCAAAATGCTTAACCTGTTATCAAGTTAAAGCTGAACATCAAAAGCCGTCTAGCTTGTTACAGCAACTTGAAATTCCTATCTGGAAATGGGAAATGATAACCATGGATTTCATTACTAAACTTCCCCGAACCAGTCGAGGGAATAATACGATCTGGGTTATTATTGACAGGCTTACTAAGTCTGCTCATTTTCTTCCCATGAAAGAAACATTCAATATGGATAAGTTGGCACAACTATACATTAATAAAATCATGTCATTACACGGGGTGCCACTATCTATTGTGTCAGATAGAGATAGTAGATTTACTTCTCGATTCTGGCAATGTTTTCAAAAAGCCCTGGGTACGAAATTGAATCTTAACACTGCCTACCATCCTCAAACCGATGGGCAGAGTGAAAGAACCATTCAAACCCTTGAATACATGTTAAGGGCTTGTGTCATTGATCTTAGAGGAAGTTGGGATGACCACTTGCATCTAATGGAATTATCCTATAACAATAGTTATCATATGAGTATACAGGCCGCTCCTTTTGAAGCCTTATACGGTCGTAAACGTCGAAATCCAATCTGTTGGTCTGAAATAGGAGAAAATCAGTTATCCGGACCTGAAATAGTCCTGGAAACAATTGAGAAAGTTATTCAAATAAGAGATATATTGAAAACGGCTCGTGGTCGTTAAAAGAGTTATGCTGATAAAAGACGAAAGCCGTTAGAATTTAACGTAGGTGATAATGTTCTGTTGAAAGTTTCACCCTGGAAAGGCGTTGTAATATTCAGAAAGAAAGGAAAGTTAAGTCCTAGATTCATAGGGCCATTCAAAATCTTGAAAAGAGTTGGGCCTGTGGCCTATCAACTCGAATTACCAGAAGAAATTAATGGAATACACGATGTATTCCATGTATCCAATCTACGCAAGTGTTTGGCAGATGAATCTCTGGTAATGCCTCTACACGATGTAGAGGTAGATGAAAAATTAAGATTTATGGAACAAACTTTGCAAACTGAGGACAGGCAGGACAAGAGATTGAAAAGAAGGAAACTGATGATTGTGAAAGTAAAATGGAACTCCAGACGTGGACCTGAGTACACGTGGGAACTGGAGTCTGAAATGAGAAAGAAATATCCGCACTTGTTTGAATAAACTCGAGGACGAGTTTAAAGCAAGATGGGGAGGATGTAACACCTACCAAAAATATGTCCAAAATTTAGTCAAGGTACAAACCCTGGGGACTATAAATATATGAATATCAGAAGTCTAGGGTCAAATTTGAAAAATAAGAAAATTGGGTAGATAGCGGACCGCGATCAAATCCCATAACGGTCCGCTATGCGTTAGGGTTGGATGACGGACCTCCATGACCCTCATAACGGTCCGCTAGCAGCAATCCAGCCGCAATTTCTCAAGTTGACACGTGTCTTGTGACTTAGCACCCATAACGGATCGCCATGACCCTCATAACGGTCCACCAGCCGCAATCCAGCCGCAACTTCTCAAGCTGACACGTGTCTTGTGACTTAGCACCCATAACGAACCGCTATGACCCTCATAACGCTCCGCTAGTCGTAAAACGAGGTGCGGTCCAATCAGAATGGGACATATAGGGCTAACGTCATGTGTGGGCGGTAGCGGACCGCTACGCCCATACATAACGGTCCGCTACGGACCCAGATTCACCCCTATAAATAGCCCATCGATCTCAGTAAGTTTCTCATCCCAAAACATGAATCCAACTTCCAAATCTTGTTCCAGGAGCTACCTAGACCACTCCCGACGATCCTGGTTCAACTCTCGCTCATTCTAGTTCCTGGATTAAGAAGAAACGCTTGTAGAAGTGCTGGTACGCTAGAGAAATCAAGCTTAGAAGCTAGACTATAAACTTTTGACTCTAGAGGCTCATTCATGTAAACAAGGTGAATACATTACCTCTCTGAAAACTTGTGTTAAACATTTTGTTTACGAAAATGGCCAAATAAAGGTTAAGGGAATCATGCTCAACGTTCACCTATGTGTAAGCATTCGGGCCATAGGTATACGTAAAACTTGCAAGGGATACACGGGTCACGGGTGAAAGTATCGGATCGTGGCTGGTATTTCCCTTTTTAATAAATGAGGAGACATGAGTCCCCGTTGTTATAAAGACATACTAGCAGTGTATACAGTGATGCAATAGTCCGGACATGAGGGCCTGCTGAATGTGTAGATTGAACAATGAAGTTGTGATTATCAAATTAATACTTGTTTGTGCCAAATGATTTTTAGCGTCAAGATAATTGTATTCACCGGCTTTCGCGCTGACGTTTCATTTCAAAATGTTTTCAGGAAATCAATAAAATATGATGGAAAAAGGAATAAGGGCGGGCAGATATGAAATCTGACCCATGAAAAGAAAAGGATGGAATGCACGTAGTATTCTCAGGCCTTGTGTAAAGGGAAATCCTGAAAAGATGAAAAGGAGATAGGACTAGGGAATTGATCAACCCTGGGTTGTACTATTTCCAGTGGCTTATATGTATTTGATTTCAAACCATGTTTTGTAATCAAATCAAGAGGGTATTTAAGACCCTATGTTTATAAAAGTAAATATAAAACTTTTGTCTTCCAACTGAGTTTTAATATTTACCAATACAACCCTTGAGGTTGAAAGAATGTTGAAACGATTCTTTTGAGAAAGACTTCTGCTGTATTTACAAAGAATCTGAAATCAAAGCAGGTGATACCAATCGAGCTCGCACACGCCCAGGGGGTTCCTGAGGTGGGGTGTGACATATTCTAAGAGTAAAGAAGATCATGCTAATCATTTGAAAATCTTGCTTGAATTTTTGAGAAACGAAAAGCTTTATGCTAAATTCTCAAAATACAAGTTCTGGTTATTAGAAGTTCAATTCCTTGGACATATCATCAACGCTGTCGGCATCCAAGTTGACCGGGTTAAAATTGAGGCTATATCTAAATGGGAAATCCCAAAATCTCCAACAGAAGTCTGTAATTTCCTCGGATTAGCTGATTACTATCGGAGATTTATTCTAAACATTTCCCGAATTGCTGTACCATTAACTTCTCTGACTCGTAAGTCAGGCAAGTATGAATGGGGTGCTAAACAATCTGAAGCTTTTGAAACTCTGAAACAGAAACTGACACAAGCACCCATACTGGCCTTGCTAGATGGAAATGAAGGCTTTTCAGTATACTGTGATGCTTCACACACCGGCTTTGGTTGTGTGTTAATGCAAGGAAGCAAAATTATTGCTTATGCCTCTCGACAATTAAAAACTCATGAAAAGAATTATACGACTCATGATTTAGAATTGGGCCCCATAATCTTTGCATTGAAATTATGGAGGCATTATCTATATGGAGTCAAATTCACCGTGTTCACTGATCACAAAAGCCTAAAGTATATATTCAGTAAAAAAGAACTGAATATGAGGCAAAGGCGTTGGATGAAAGTCCTAATTGATTACGATTGTGAAATTTGTTATCATGAAGGAAAAGCTAATGTTGTAGCTGACGCCTTAAGTAGAAAAGAACATGAGAAACCTAAATGAGTTCGTGCTTTAAGACTCGATCTCCAAATCGATCTTATCACTCGTATTAAGGAATCTCAAAAACTTGCTTTGCAAGAACCCAACCTTGAGAAGGAAGAATTGGGAGGAATAATCGACCAATTGGTCAAAGGTAGTGATGGAATTCTTAGAATGAATAAGAGAATTTGGGTTCCTATCTATGAAAACGTACGTGAAGAAATTCTTGAAGAAGCCCACAAATCTAAATACACCATGCATCCTGGAAGCGATAAAATGTACAAAAACCTAAAAGCCAATTATTGGTGGATATGAATGAATAAACATATCGCTATCTACGTTGCAAAGTGTTTAACATGTTCCCAAGTAAAAGCTAAACACCAAAAGCCTTCTGGCTTATTACAACAACTTGAAATTCCTGTATTGAAAATGGGAAATGATAACCATGGATTTCATTACTAAACTTCTCCGAACCAGTCGTGGGAATGATACAATCTGGGTTATTGTTGACAGACTTACTAAATCTGCTCATTTTCTTCCCATGAAAGAAATGTTCAGCATGGATAAGTTGGCACAGTTATACGTTAACAAAATTGTATTATTACATGGTATGCCACTATCTATCGTATCAGATAAAGATAGTAGATTTACTTCTCGATTCTGGGAAAGTTTTCAAAAAGCTCTAGGTACAAAATTGAATATTAGCACTGCCTACCATCCTCAAACGGACGGGCAGAGTGAAAGAACCATTCAAACCCTTGAAGACATATTAAGGTCTTGTGTTATTGATCTTGGAGGAAGCTGGGATGACCACTTACCTCTAATGGAATTCTCCTACAATAATAGCTATCATACGAGTATACAGGCCGCTCCTTTTGAAGCCTTATACGGTCGTAAATGTTGAACTCCGATCTGTTGGTCTGAAATAGGAGAAAATCAGTTTTCCGGACATGAGATAGTCCTGGAAACAACTGAGAAAGTTATTCAAATAAAAGATAGATTGAAAGCAGCTCGTGATCGTCAAAAGAGTTATGCTGATAAGAGACGAAAGCCATTAGAATTCAACGTCGGTGATAATGTTATGTTGAAAGTTTCACCATGGAAAGGCGTTGTAAGATTTGAGAAGAAAGGAAAATTAAGTCATACATTCGTAGGACCGTTCAAAATCTTGAAAAGAGTTGGGCATGTGGCCTATCAACTCGAATTACCAGAAGAGATGAATGGAGTACACGATGTATTCTCGTGAAAAAATAACTTTTAAACTTGTCATTTTATCATATTCGAAAAATCATTATTTCTAAAACCGTTTTTTAACTTTAAAAGCACTTTCTATAAAATAAAACATACCACCCCCCTCGTCACCACCGCAAGTCCGCTACAACCGATAAAAAATTAAAACGTATTAAAAAACACTTTTTCTAACTAGATTATATTTTTTTTACAAAATGTCATTAAAAAAATAATCATATAATTTTTTAAAACGTATTTAAAACTAATGATCTGATATTTATTCTTGACTTAAAAATATAAACTTAAACAACTAATTAACCAACAATGACTAATTAACAAAAAAGACAAAGTAAAAAAAAGAAGACAAAAATGTTGAATTGTATTTATTTGAAAACAGAGGGAGGGGGTGCAACAAGTAAAAATCAGTCAAATAAGGGTACGCACATCACGACCCTTAAAATAGTGGTGGACAAATTGGGTAGTTTAGGTGTGAAACCTCAGTTGGTGCAATTAAGTTTTTTTTAACAGATTGGTGCATTCAGTGGTGGATATAGAACAAAAGTTTAGGGGTAACGAAATTTTTTTTCTGACCGTACTTTCATGTGAATGAAACAAAAAAATATTTTGACCATACTTTCAAGTAAATGAATCAAAATTTTTTTTTGACGTTAACATGCGATTGGCGAGGCGGACTGCGGAGGCGGAGGACTAGGGTTTGGCGGAGGCGGCGCTGGGCGGTGGTCTCAGCTCAGGTCGAGTTGTCGGTCTCTGGATCTCACAGTTCCCGCTCTCTCTGTCTTTCTTCTTGGCCGACCGCTTGGGAAAATTGGGTTTGAGACTTTGAGGTATTGGGTTTTAATAAAACATTTGGGCTGGCTAAAGCCCAAATGTTTTATTAAAACTTAGTACCTCAAAACCTTTAATAAAATGTGGGGACTTGGGGTAACGTATTGGGTTTTTTTATAAAATTTTGGACTTTTTAAGAAGTGTTGAGCTTTTAAAAAAATTTGAGGGGTAACGTAAAAAAATTTGAGAGGAAACGCAATTTATAACCGGATACATAAAACCGTAAATTTTTTTTTTACACTGTGCGTAAAAAGTTGAGGGATAAAACGGGTTACCCCTGGCCCTAGGATAGGTCCGCCCCTGAGTGCAATTACTTAACATACAAAAGACGACTTGAAAGTGATTAAAAACACATATTGCATGCGTCATTTAATTTTTCTTTTTCATTTCTTATATAAATTTGTTATATATAGAATTTTAGAAAAAACCACTTGGCCTGTTGGTTTAATCTCCGCGTTCTTTGACGGACTCCCTGGGTTCTAGCCGCCACCACAAACCCACCCCCACCTAGGGATGGCAACGAGGGTGGAGGCGTCTTCACCGCAAGGGTGCGGCGCCGTGTGGTGCGTGCGGTAACACCGCCGCCACTAGTGTGGTGCATCGCGATTTAGGGGAATTGAAGTGTGATGGCGCCGTAGGTTGTGAGGAGGAAGACCGTTTGCCAACGGTCAAAAAACTAGCCAACGGCTAGTTTGGCAAATTAAAAAAAAATTAAAAAATTCTATTATATATACTAACCTTTAACACACATTTTTAACATTCCAAAAATTACAAATTCTTTCTCTTTCACATTCAACTCCTCTCGAGTCTACACAAAAAAAAATACGTAATTTCACTCTCATTCTACTACCCAAAATTTCTATTTTTTTTTTAAAATGAATCACAATCTCATTATTTCCTCTTCCGATTCTTCTTCGAGTAGTTCCGACACCGACGAGATTGAATTTTTTACCCTTCTCTCCAATGAAGAAGATGAGACGGAAAGCTAAAAAAAGCGGGTTCTGTTACATGGTCGTGTAGAGGCTCAAAGAGTTCTTATGAATTGTGACATCCGGCAATTTCAGGTTAATATCCATATCCGGCTGAAATACATGTTACATTATTTGACATGCATCACACTTAATTTTATGGTAATTAAGTTCATTTCACACTTGGCAAGTCAATTCGTTTACACGTGTCGGTAATCCAGAAGATTACCAAGTCAAACACGCGTCTTGCCGCACGATCGTTGGTGATAAATTAAAACAAATACCTAGATATATAATCTGTGTGTGTAAATTATATGTAATACTCTGATATAATAAATCATGCCTATATGAATTTTTCTATAATTTTTAGAGACACTTTTATTTTCAGCACAGTCCGGTAGACAAGTAGTGTGCACTAGCTAGATGATTAATTTAAGGTCTCTGTAATATAAATTACACGTAATACTGTGAAATATTATTTTAGGTCTCTGTGAATTTTTCAGGAATTTTCTGAGAAACTTTCTGTTTCAATGCAGTCCAGCCAGTCCGCAGTATGTACCGACAGTTTCAAATAAAAATATGAAAATTTTATATGTTAAACATACCAATATGAGTCAAATTATTTTGAAGTCGTTTTATTTTTGCTAGTTCGAGAATTTCGTAATAAAATCGATGACTTTTCGTTTCTCACCACCCGGTACAAAAAGGCCCAATATAAACCCCCCATTCCCCCATTCTTCATCTTCACCACTCACACACACTCTCTCTCTCTCTCTCTTCCCTCCCTTTGGCCGAGAACCACCACCCACCACCATCTTCAACATTTTTTTGTTGTTTGATCTTGTTTCCATCAAATCCAAGCTGTCAAGTGTGATTATCAACCATTTGCAAGAAGAATCAACTATCCATCCATCCATTTTCAAGCTTGGTAAGCATCTAGAACCACTTTTTTCTTTATTTTCATCTTCATGTTCATATGAACATGCATCCAAGAAAAAACCATTTTTATGAATGTTTAATGAAAACTAAGCATGGATTCTTGAATAAAATGGGTTTTATAAAAAATGGTACATATTGTTGGTGAATTTGGACTCGGATTTTGTTCTTAGGCTCGGTTTCCTTAAAAGGAAACTTTATTAGCATATGATAGATGATGTGTTCTTGATGATTTGATGATGGATTATGTTGTAGTAATGGTTATAGATGGATTATATGTGAAAACCTTGTTGTCAAAATTTTTGGATCATACATGCATGGTCGTTTTAGCTATTTATGGAAACTTTATTTTTTGGGTTTTGTTAGGAGAGGTTATGGTGTGATTTGTTTGGTGGAAATGATACCTAAACACTAAATATAGATATTGTATGGATTAATCACTTGTTCATGATGTTTTTAGGCTCATTTTCTATTTTTAAAAACTTTATTTCTTGACATGTATGAAAACTTGATGATTGGGTATATTTAAAGCATGAAACTAGTATAGTGAACATTGTGGAAGAATGATTGACGGAAATGATAGGTTAAAATGCATATGTGTGAGCTCTAGGGCTCGGGATTCTAAATAAGGAAACTTTATTTTTCCAAAAGTTGTATTTGCAAGTTTTGAACATGGTTAAAGGGTTTAAGTGACTTAGTAACACTTAACTAAGTGCATTGTATGATGATATATGTTGTTTGTCCATAAACTTAACAATTTGGCACGATCTTTCTATAATAGGAAACTTTAATTATCCGAAACCGGCATACTTGTCTATTTTTAGCAACAAAACATTGGAATGTTTTATATGTGTTATAACATGCCTAATTTCATATGTGAATATTAACTTTGCATAGTTGTCATGTTTATGACTCAAAACTTGACCTTCCAATTAAGAAAACTTTAATGTATCAAACGTTGTGTTTCAAGTTCTAAATTCTAACCGAATGCTCTAACGTGTTTATTAGAATGTAAATAGGCTATTTGAAAGGAGGTTTGAATTATATGTTAGGATTTGAATGTTTTAAGTCCATAACGTGTCACCAACGGGTCGCCGAGTCAAAACATCTTCGAACTACCAATGTCACTCTTCAAATAACATGTTTGGATGCATAGAGTTTCATGGTCAAACATTTACAATACATAGACCTTAAAGTCCTAAATATTTCCTAGGGCAAGAGTAGGTCGTTTCACTCACAGGATTTGCTAAGACTTTTACACCGTATCACCTCTTTACCATGTGAGTTCTCACAGCCCCGTTTGACTTGTTTTTCCTTTGGGGTGAGATACATGCTCAAGTATTACATTTTCAATAAACATGTCTTCCATGCTTACACAGTTACATTAATTATATAAGTTGGTACTGTTGAGTACAAAGTCTTCTCAGAGTCAACCATTAATTTTTCATAGCGAGGTAATCATGAACAATATTGTTGGGTTTAACAACCCTTACCCGGGTTAGTAGCGCTAACTTAGATTGGAGGTCGAACGGGTACATTACTGACCTAATTCATCCATGTGCAAGGCACAAAGAGGCAAACCACAAAAAGGCAAACCTCATCCTTTTCAGTGGCTACCGTTGAGCGTCGGTTGACGGGCTTATTATAATATTTGGTTTTGTCTGATCAACAATGATTGTGTATTGTACATATGATTTTCAATACCTCTCATGATATGATTTCAATTACATTAAACCTGTGAACTCACCAACGTTATGTTGACCCCTTTTAGCAAGTTTATCTCAGGTCGCTGAATGCTTATGCTATGTGGCTAGGATGCACCCACTAGAGTCACACTTATCATGCATGGTCACTTTATTCTGATAAACGCGTTTTAATCAATTTTTTAAGCGTTGTAAACTTTTGAAACAATTGCTTCAACACAATTACTTTGAATTATGTTAAAATCCATTTTGGGCTCGTTTGAGCTTTACTTAAAACAAGTATTTGAAAACCATTTAGTGGTCTTTCAAAGTAACTCATTGGTAAAGATCCTCTTGGGTCACGCCCCGCGGGTATAACCCGTAGTGGAATTTTGGGGTGTGACATGAATGATAACTTTGTCGCGAGCCCAAAATACAAAGAAGATATGTTTAGAAATAGGTTTCGGATGTTGCAAGATTTATTTCTAAGGATTGTTGATGATATACGCGCCAATTTTGAATGTTTTCAAGAGGGGTTTGATGGGAGGATGAAACCAAGTTTTACGACACTTCAAATGATATCATTATGGAGTTGCGGAATCAGGACATACATTTTAGGCTTTGATTTGATCTTGTCGAACACGTTGACCAACATTTCGATATCACGGTTTCGGACGACGAAGACTAGTTTATTATTTTAATTTTTCGGTTATTTATGTCCCTTTTTAGTTATTTTTTCAATAGTTTGTAATTTTTATTTTTATTTATGAATTAATTTAATTAGTTTTATTAAAATTGGGTTTTTTTTAATTAAAAAAAGTGTGGCATGTTATAACCCGCAGTGTAATTTGGGGGTGTGATAGACTGATATCAATGCCATTGGTTGCAGTGAACTTGGTTGGACGTAGTGAACTTAGACTGTAACCGATGTCTCATTTGCATTTCACTTCCGCACGCACACTTAGTATCCTCACATACACTTATAATACTCAAGTAAGATAGAAATTGGTGGTTGACTCGTTACAGGAACATGTCGTTGGCCAACCCGGGAAACGTACCATTACCCCCAGCTTCGCCACAGGAGGAAGATCAGATTCCGCAGCCACCCGTACCACTGCAGCCCGTTGTCTCAGATGACGATGACGTTCAAGAGGAGTCATACCAAGTCAAGGAATCGGAATCAGAGCCAGAGGAAGAGTCAGAAGAGGAACAAATGGGAAATACGGAAGGAGTGAACTCCGACACTGACTCAGGGGAGACTGTACCGTATTCGGTCATGAACGGGAAAGACACTAGTAGCGAGGAGGTGAGACCACCTACACCTTCCCCTCCTCAGTCCCCCATCCCTGCATCGCTATGCAGCGATTGGGTTAACTTTACAGGACTCGCACACCGTTGGACAACTCGCAAGACCGTACTGCCGCCCAAGAAGCAGACTCTTTCTTCGCCTGGCATCGAACCGTTCCCAAAGAGACACTGCCTTTCGAGTCAGCGAGAGGTTGGGGAATCTTCCCATCAGGTTAGGCCATAGAAAGTGGGTCCTATTGAGTAGATATCATACCACCTAGCACTGAGATGAGCAAGCCACAACCCGACCTAGGAGCACAACAGAGTGAGGACACCAACGAGGATTCATACGCTATCATAGAAGCACTTGATGATCGCCTGGTTCAACTCCAGGGTGATGTGGGCCTTAATAGATCAGCATTGGGGAGACTGCACGGACGAGTTACTGTCACACCCCCAAAATCCACTAACGGAGTTCTACCGTTAGGAGCGTGACAAACCAGGATCTCAGTCATTAGTTACATCAAACGACACTATATAAGACTTATAAAGTCATAACATAAATGTTCAGAGTTAAATGCGGAAGCGTAAACGTTAGAATGAAATTAAAAGTAATTACACGCAACAAGCGTCAATTAATGTAAATAAGTAAAACTGTGTTAAAGTGTTTGAAATGAATGATATGACAGTAGGACTCCATGCATGTCCTAAGTATGCAACCTGTGCCAAAGCGACATGAGAAACATGTAAGAAAAAGTGTCAACACGAGGTTGGTGAGTTCACAGGTTTGTATGTAAATAAACTGTTTGAGTGTTGCTGGATCCACATACGTAAGTCACACCTATTGCTAGCTAGGCAATGTACAAGTTACTCTAAGCGTTCGCAACCGAAGCTGACTGTTTGTGTTTGGGTGCCTTCCGCCATTGCTAACATCAACAAATGGCAAGTGTTTAGGACAATTTACACCCGTTAGACCTCCAATCAAGTTAGCGCGACTAACTCGGGTGGGGTTTGTCAAACCCAGTAGTACTACTCAAATTTCCTCGCTATACTCCATATATTAACGGTCCGAGTGTGTAAGGACTTTGCATGTTATGTTTGCACTTAGGTACACAAGTGGTAATGAAATACTATGTGATCCATGTCCTTATGTATGTCTCTCCCTGGCTAGGAGACAAGTAACGGATGCCTGTTCGTATGCATGTTTCTCCCCAACGGGAAAACAAGTAAAATCATATTCATTTGTATGCATGTTTCTCCCCAACGGGAAAACAAGTAAAAATAATGTTTGTGTGTATGCGTGTTTCTACTCAACAGGAAAACAAGTAAAATAATGTTTGTGTGTAAGCATGTTTCTCCCCCAAATAGTAAAACAAGTAAAAAAGGGGCCGTGAAACTCACCTGCGTTGCGTAGTAGGTAGTATCACACAAGTATGAGATTTAGAACCTTAAGTGTTAGCCTGCACGGCTTACGTATGTCCTAGAATTATAAACACATAAGTTAGGGATATATGGGATTTGTGACGATGACACAGAAGATTTGAATGTCCTAAAACATGTGTAGGACCAAAGAGTAGACGAACGTGTCCACGGGAATGAGGATTTCTTAGTTTAATAATTAAGGCAAATGTGTTCATGTCATACGCCTCCAATTACGAATAAATGTTCGTGTGGTTGTACTATTTAATAATGATCTTAAGAAAATAATATATCACATTATATTATTTTAAGTTTGAAGAAACATAGTACAATAACCAATTACGTGGTAAAAATAATAAATAAATATTACTTTTATTCGAGGTTAATAAACGAGGGTAAATAATATAAATAGTTATATTATTTATAAGTTTGAAACATCTTACAATGTTTATAAACGTGGTATAATAATATAAGAATATATGATTTTAAATTTAGGTCACGGGGTTAAAAATAATATAAATATATCATTTTATTTGGAATGGTGGTTATAAAATAATATACATATATTATTTTAGAATTGGAGAGAATATTAAATAGGTCATAAAACCAAACCCGAACCTACGGGTAGTTTCCAGGCTCAAAATGTATTAATATTTTAATGTAATATTATGGGGAAAATTTTTATCAAAAGAATATCGTTGAAAAAGTCCCAAAAAAATAATTGCAGGAGACCGGTTTCGAACCCGGGTCTCCTGCGTGTATGCCTTGTGAATTAACCAATCCAGGCGCTAGGGCAATCGCAACAAGATCGAATTAAAAATGTTTTCAACATTCAAGCCCCTATGTTCTTCCCCTTTGCGAAACCCGAATCAAAATCCATCCCAATTCCATCGATTTTTATCGCGATTATCCAAAATAACAAAGGGGATTTGTTCATTAGATTCATACGAAACTGTGATGAGGTTTAATTGTAAAATAAACAAGTTTTGGATTGTTTAATTACGTTTTTATAAATCGAAACCCTAGTTTAAGAACATGGAATCGATTTGATTAATTTTTGTAATAATAGTTGTTGAATTTATGGGGCTTTCAATAAACAAAGAATTGCGAATCTAACTATGTAGATTAATTGTATTGAGATCAAGTCTAGACCGGATTTCGATTAAAACGAATACGGTATGAACCCTAGAATTGGTTCATCACCAATTCGATCTTATAAGCCACCAAAAGGTTAGGGCTTATAATCTAGGAATGGAAACGAAACTAATGGTGAATTCAATTACCTGAAACGATGTTGGAATGGTGGAGATCGACTAAAACTCAACCGCGGCCTCGACGGGTTGCTCTCCGGCGCTTCTCCGGTCAAATTGGAATACGTAAAAGCTTGACAGAGGTTCGACTAGCATTCTCAGAGTGATTGGTTTCGAAATTGATAGACCAATTGATTGAATTGATGAGTGTTCGTAATGGGTTCGACGGTTTGGATTACAAGGACATAATTCGCAACGATTAACAGTGTTAATCGTTTAGAAACGGCTCGATAATGGTCGAATTCAATAGTGCTTTACATTACAATCCCTAATTCGAGCAGTTAGGAGGTTAATGTCGCTAATTTGGATGAAGGATAAGAAGAGTTTGACTTCCAAAAGTCAACAGAATCAAAATGTTCTTGATTTTGACTATAAAAGTCAACATACTGGTTTTAGGGTAATTACATCTTTAGTCCCTACAGTTTTATGTGTAATAGGGTTTGAATAATAGCATAATTGGCCCCTGAGGTTTCTAATTGAGTTAACTAAGTTAAGTGGAATTTTTCGGGTATCACATCATCCCCTAGTTGAAAGAATTTTCGTCCCGAAAATTATAAATAAAAAAAAATTCGGATGTCACATCATCTCCTAGTTGAAAGAATTTCCGTCCCGAAAATTAAAATAGTATCTTAAGAGTTTGTCGTGGAGTGCTTGAATATATGAGAATACTCGCGCTTCATCTGATCCTCACGCTCCCACGTGCATTCCGGTCCGCGTTTCGAGATCAAACGGACTCTGACAATGGGGATTTTACTGCGTTTAACGTTTTGACTTCCATATCCATAATTTCCACGGGTTCTTCGATGAAACGCAACTGTTTATCAATGTGTAGTTCCTCGAGAGGAACTGCGAGTGATTCGTCTGCTAGACATTTCTTCAAATTTGAGATGTGAAAGACGTTGTGTACACCACTAAGTCCTTCAGGTAGGTCCAGTTGGTACGCTACTGGACCAATTCTCTTCACTATCTTGAATGGTCCAACATAACGAGGATTCAACTTGTGTCGTTTCCCAAAACGAATGACACCCTTCCAAGGCGAGACTTTTAACCAGACCATATCCCCTACTTGAAATTCTAACGATTTACGACGCTTATCGGCATAGCTCTTTTGACGGTCACGAGCTGTTGCCATATGGTTTCTAATTTGAATGATTTTCTCAGAAGATTCAAGTACGAGTTCAGGACCTGTAAGTTGACTATCCCCAACCTCGGCCAAACAAATAGGAGAACGGCATTTCCGTCCATATAATGCTTCAAATGGAGTTGCCTTGATACTAGTGTGATAACTGTTGTTGTAGGAGAATTCCACCAACGGTAGGTGAGACTCCCAGGTGTTACCAAAGTCAATCACACAAGCTCGTAGCATATCCTCCAGAGTTTGAATAGTACGCTCTGTCTGGCCATCAGTTTGAGGATGGTATGCTGTGCTCATATCTAGACGCGTGCAAAAAGCTTTATGCAACGATTGCTAGAAACGAGAGGTGAATCGTGCATCACGATCCGAAATGATAGAGATTGGCACCCCGTACCGAGAGACTACTTCTTTCAAGTAAATACGAGTAAATTTTTCCATTTTGTCAGTTTCTCTGATTGCTAAGAAGTGAGCGGATTTAGTTAGACAATCGACGATCACCCAGATGGTGTCGCATCCGCTAGGAGTTCGGGGCAACTTGGTGATAAAATCTAAAGAGATTTGCTCCTATTCCCACATATGAATCTCTGGTTGTTGAAGTAGACCAGAAGGCTTTTGGTATCCCACCTTGACCTTTGAGCAGGTCAGGAACTTGCTCACATAGGTGGCTATATCGGCTTTCATCTTCGACCACCAATATAGCACCTTTTAGGTCATGGTACATCTTGTCGGAACCAGGATGAATAGAGTATCGAGATTTATGAGCTTCATCCATAACCAGTTCCCTTAAGTTCCCATACACTGGAACCCATATTCGCTCTACGAAGTAGCGAATACCGTCAGATTTGACCTCGAGTTGTGCTTCCATACCGCGTGTACCTTCCAACGGTAGGTTTTCCTCTTTTAGGGATTCAAGTTGAGCACTACGGATTTTGTCAGGTAATTCGTGGTGGGTAGTGAGTTGTAATGCTCGAACTCGTCTGGGCTTAATTTCTTTTCGGCTCAGGGCATCGGCTACTACGTTAGCCTTGCCCGGATGATACTTGATAGCACAGTCATAGTCGTTCAAAGGTTCGAACCAATGACGTTGTCGGATGTTCAACTCTTTTTGTTCGAAGATTTGCTGAAGACTCTTGTGATCGGTGTAGACAGTGCATTAGGTACCGTACAAGTAATGTCTCCATATCCTTAGTGCAAATGCCATGGCTCCCAATTCTAAGTCATGAGTCGTGTATTTCTTCTCGTGGATTTTCAGTTGACAAGAAGCGTATGCGATGACCTTCTTGCGTTGCATCAGCACACAACCAAGACCTTGAATGGATGCATCACAATACACCACAAAATCATCTGTTCCCTCTAGAAGAGATAGGATTTGGTGCACTGCAGAGTTTCTGTTTCAGAAGTTGGAGCACTGACTCCTGGGTGTCACCCCAGTTATAGGGTTTACCCTTTTGAGTTAGGGCAGTGAAAGGTTGAGCGATCTTCGAGAATCCCTCGATGAATCGACGGTAGTAAACATCCAATCCCAGAAATTGTCGCACCTCTGTCGGAGTCGTTGGTGCCGCTCAATTCTTGATGGCTTCTATTTTAGCTGGATCGACATGTACTCGCGTCTCATTGACTACATGTCCTAAGAATTGTACCACGCGAATCCAGAATTCGCACTTGGAAAGTTCAGCATATAGTTGCTCTTGCTTCAGTAATTTGATAATCAAACGAAGGTGTTCCTCATGTTCATCCCTATTCTTGGAATAGATAAGGACGTCATCAATGAAAACAATGACGAACTGGTCAAGGTACGGTTTACACACACGGTTCATGAGATCCATGAATACTGCGGGTGTATTGGTCAATCCGAAGGGCATGACCATGAATTCGTAGTGACCATACCTAGTTCTGAATGCCGTCCTTGAGATGCCCTCGTCTCGGACTCTCAGTTGATGATAACCGAATCTAAGATATATCTTGGAACAGAAGCTTGATCTCTGGAGTTGATCAAACAAATCATCGATGAGGGGTAAAGGATAACGACCCTTGTTGGTCACTTTATTAAGTTCATGGTAGTCGATGCACATGCGGAAGGTCCCGTACTTCTTCTTGACAAATAGGACTGGAGCTCCCCATGGCGATGAGCTAGGTCTAATGAAACCTTTATCCAACAACTCTTGTATTTATGTGGATAGCTCTTGCAATTCACTGGGTGCAAGTCTACAGGGTGCCCGAGCAATGGGCGCTGCTTCGGGTGCTAGATCAATTTGGAATTCGATTTGATGATGCGGTGGAAGACCTGGTAGATCTTCGGGAAATACCTCCGGATAATCACGAACGATAGGGATGTCGTCGATATTCTTCTTATTAGATGGCTGCTCGGCGACGAGAGCCAAAATGGCAGTATGACCTTTACGTAGACGCTTTTGTGCTTTCACGAAATATATGATTCCCATGACAGCATCACTCTTTTCGCCTTGGACAGAAAGGGTTTCTCCACTCGGGAGAGGAAGGCGAACAAATTTGCTCACGACAAATAATTTTGGCTTGGTTCTTAGATAACCAATCCATACCGACAATTATGTCGAAATTGCCAGGTGTGACTGGCATAAGGTCAATGTCAAGTTCATGACCATCCAATCCACATTTACAGCCCTTAAGAATGTGAGTTGTTTCAATTATCTGTCCATCAGCTATTTCTATGGTATACATGAGTGAAATCAAATGGTGGATCCTATGGATTATAGTTCAATGTATTCCCAAATCTCTTCAACTTGATAGTCGCGTCTATCAACTGTTGGACAGGTTTAACGATATCAACTAGCCGTTGAGCGGTTTACCTGAATTTCTACTGTCAATGGAAATATAAGTATGTATATCACAGATTAGGACCATTTATCCACACACTAGGTTTCACCAGGACTTACATGCACCTCAAATTACTATTACGTGTGCACCCGTAACAATAATTTGCTTTGCATGTTCACCCTAGCTTTCCCTGTCCTGTGTCAAAATGTCCTTTAGTTTGTATTTCCGAGTACAGAGTGTTGTCAGACATGATAAGTCATCGAGAGGCTTAGTCATCAACCACAAGTTAATCAACTAGAACTTATATCAGGATAAGTGGTCAGGAATTGTTTGATCCGAGTATTCACTCGAGTTGAAACACAATACAGGAGTCCAATCCAGCAGATTGTAAATGAGAACATGGAACAAAAATGTACATGAAATGCAACTTCGAGAAATGAAACTAATTCATGAATGTGTTACCGGAAGAGGCAAAGTAGTCGTCCTTCCAACAGAGTCAGGATAGGGTTTGAGTATGCAATGAGCAAGGCGTTCTCATCCTTGTGGTCAATCTTTCTTCAACAGAATATCGGCCAAAGCGCGGTTAATGTCGCTAATTTGAGCAGTTACAATCCCTAATGGTCGAATTCAATAGTGCTTTATGTTACAATCCCTAATTCGAGCAGTTATGAGGTTAATGTCGCTAATTTGCATCAAGGATAAGAAGAGTTTGACTTCCAAAAGTCAAAAGAATCAAAATGTTCTTGATTTTGACTATAAAAGTCAACATATTGGTTTTAGGGTAATTACATCTTTAGTCCCTACAGTTTTATGTGTAATAGGGTTTGAATAATAGCAGAATTGGCCCCTGAGGTTTCTAATTGAGTTAACTAAGTTAGCTGGAATTTTTCGGGTATCACAGTTACCGTAGGAGAGACACGACTGGCAGCGGTGGAGCAGGGAGCCGTTGCAGCGGGACAGCGAGATGCGCGGACCAACGAGTGCCTGGATTCATTTGCAGCTTTCACCATGGTTAACACGATGCTACTTGTATTTGCCCTTCTTGTGGGATGGTTTTCTTAGATTTCCTATTTAGCCCTTTGTGGGCGGGCTGTGCCCACAGAATATTTGAAGCTTTAAACTTGTTCTCTTTTGTGATGGAGCGAAGACTCCTAAAATATTTTGTACTTCATACAATCTATTTTATCAGGTTTATTATCTTTTTATATTTTGTGGTTGATTGGTGATGTGATGTGTTATTTTGTATATATGTGTTGGTTGTATCTTACATATAATCTAACTCTTGCTAACATTATGATATGAAGAGACATGCCGCCCCGAAGAAGAAACGACCATGGCCACGAGGAGCCAATGACTGCAGCACAGATGGTAGCTGTAGCTGCTGCAGCCCTACAAAACAATCAGAATGCAGGTGGAATGGGTGGAGGACAAGGACCAAATCCTCCAGTGTGTACCTATAAGCTCTTTCTCGACTTCAAACCGCTCACCTTTAATGGGATGGAGCAGTCAACTTGGTACGATGGATTGAGAAAGTGGAATCTACTTTCGAGATGTGTAAGTGCCCGGAGAACTCAAAGGTGAAATTCGCTCTGGAACGTTTGAGGGACAAGCCCTCACTTGGTGGAAATCCAACGTCCAAGCGTTGGGTTTGGAAGCGGCCAATGCAATGCCTTGGGCGGATTTCATAAAGTTACTGAAGGAGGAATACTGTCCACGGAATGAGATCTAGAATCTCGAGGAAAGGTTTTGGAACCTGAAAATGAACGGAACAGAAATGGTGGATTACACATCAAAATTTCATGACCTAGCAGGATTGTGTCCCCACATAGTGACACCTGAAGGGAAAAGTATTGAGTGTTATTTGTGGGGACCGGCCCGCAAATTCAGGTATGGTATCATCTTCCGAACCCACAAAAATTCAGTAGGCAATCTGATTGGCTCACAACCTAACGTCTCAGGCTGTCCGTCAGGGACTCTTTGATAAACATGTTGATAATTAGAGGAAGTGGGAAGGTAGTTCTTCAAAACCATCCAATCCACCACCACCACCGAAAAGGCAAGAGACTACCAGAGCCTATACCGCAGGCCAAGCTGACAACAAGCAAAGGAAAGTCTATAAGAGAAACCTACCAAAGTGCAACCGATGCAATTTTCACCACAATAGCACGTGCGAAGAGGCAAGGTGCCAAAAGTGAAAGAGAATTGGCCATGCGGCCAAAGATTGTAGAATAGGCAGACCAGGTCCGAACAATGGGACTCTTTGACAAACCTGCTGATAATAAGAGGAAGTGGGAAGGTAGTTCTGCAAAACCATCCAATCCACCATGTGACACCCAATATTTCAGGTCAATATCCATATCGCATAATTTCACGTTCATGATTTATATTTCCTTCTTTATTATTTTGACATAGTGTTGTCAAGGGGCTAGCTAAGGAACATACAGTATATTTTGTATTTTTTTGAGAATTTCTAGGAAATAAGTAATTCTAACCCGCAAGATACGTTCGTTTGTGATTAACAAGATTTTTATTCTAGTAAAGTCTAGTAATACGTCTTGATATAAAAACATAAATATTGGTGACAAAACTATTAAAAGTGGACACAAAAATGTTTATTTCATGGTGACAAGTTATTTTTGTGTGTATACACATATCTTATAGTTAAGATATTAACTATGACGGGTTTAATTAGTAGACTATTAAAACATAGTCAAGATACAAAATATATACAGTTTTTAATCATAAAAGTTCATACACCGGGCTTTATATCACGAGATCACATACCTGATATACACCACCTAAAAACCTTTTCAACTAATAACTAGATTAAGACCACAAGTCGGAACAAAACCCAACCCCCCTAGCCTCTCTTCTTGGCCGTAAGGGGGCCACCCACCCAAATCTCTAACCTAATCTAATGATGGTGTCATAAGGCCATGTTCTATCAAGTGTTAATCTATCCATAAGTCCATCCATCATCTCAACATGAATGGTAATGATTTTGCTGAACCTAACACTCAACCAACCTCTACCTTTTCCCCTTATATATATCGATACATATGCACACACACTCACATTTCCATCATTTTCATCCAAGAGCAAAATTTAAAAAGATTAAGTAAGAAGATTGGAGATTCAAAGAAGATTGGAGCTAAAAGTCGGGTCTTGATAGCAAGAGCATCCATCAACTTCTACTAATAGATCTTCACCTAGCTTGACTAGTGGTCAGAACCCGACCCAAATCCTTTCTTTTCATCTTTATATTCTCGGTTAAAACATGTTGTTTACCATAAAAATCAAAGAGATCTAAAGAGTTAATAAGTTTATATAAAAGCTTAACTTTATTAAGTTTAAAAACTATGTTTTATATAAATATATATAGGGGCCGGAAATAATGAAATTATATGTATAGTTTGTGTTTTGAACATTTTGTGATAAGTTGTTGATTCATATGATGCTGAGATTCAAGACAAGAAAAACTAAAATATGCATACATATATATATATATAAAGGCCGAGATATTCATGAATATATATACATATTTGATTTGATTAATGATTTGGAAATAACTAAGTATGTAAATGCATGTATAAAAAATAGTAACTTAGGTATATATACATGTGTGTATTTCTTAGTTGATTTACATGGAAAATTTCTAAATATAGGTATATACTCCTACATAAATGGTTAAGTTGACAAACGAAATGTGAAGACATATACATAAAGAAATTGTGATTTGTATGTGTGTGTTCAAGTTTGATAACTTGGAATATTGTTAAGTATGAAATAATATGTTCATATAAAGAGGTTAAACGTATATGTGGGCGTATGATCATAAGTTTTAGAACTTGGAAAAAGGTTAATAATGTGCACGTAAATATATATATATATATATATATATATAGGCATGTTCTTTTGAGAACCAACAATATGTTGAGAACCGTGAGAACCACACAAAACATGTACATATCGCTTTAGTGAAAAAGGTAAAATTCAACAACAATGTTTTATTTATCTCTTCCTACTCTTAGTTTGAGTTTATCTCCTTTCTCCTGAATTTTTTTTAAGAAAAGTATAAAAATATGCATATATGCATTCATTTGTACATATAGTGTGAGTGCATATATGCATTTAAAAAAACGATTATAAATTCGAGGTCTTTTAAAACCAAACCTTAAACATATTGAAATGTACATGAATTCTAGTCAATTTATATTATAAATAGAGCAAGAGTTAATGTGGTTCTCACGATTCTTAACATATTGTTGGTTCTCAAAAGAACATACCCCTATATATATATATAAGTCATGATATATGAATGATGGAAAATTGTTAACTCGGAATGAGTTATGAAATGGCTAAATAATGGAAATCATATATATATATATATGTGTTTTTATAACTTGTTTATATTTGATAACACGGAACGTTGACATGGGTACATGAAGTAGAAAAATAAATAAATAAATGATCGCATGTTATCATGAAACATAGTTAAGCGCATATTGAAATATGTTTATACTTGTGTGCACATATAGATAGAAACAAATGCATGTTGAATGAAAACAAACTAAGAAATGTCGTTCGGAACAAGTAGTTGCATGTGGACGTGTTAACATGGTTTATGTGCACGTAGGATAATGGGCATGCGTAGAACGTACTTGAACGATATTTGTTATATTATATAATTAATGGTAAGAAATAATTATATGGTTATACGTGGACTATAATATGAATATATTATAAGATGATGCAAAAATAATATTTATTTTTGATAAACGTAACAAGTCACCAATATGGAAATATAATATTTTCTCGGAAAATAAGTAAGCGTCTAGACTGAAATAATAATCACCAACGAGTCGTCACAATAAAACATGTTTTATTTAACAAAGACGTACTTAACGGGATTCGTTAAGTCCGGTGAACAACTTGCGTCTAAGACGGTTAGTCTTAACACGTGGTCGCGATGGTTAGCAATGTAGGATTACATGCATGCATGAACGGATACAGCTTTTTGGAGATTTCCCTTGTATAACTCATCGTTATGGGTCATACTTGTGAAATCTTAATCTTTTGTAAACTCAAATAGATATTTTAGGATGTAAAACTTTAAATTTGATTATGTATCTAATCATTATGTATGTGTTTGCGGTAATCATATGTTTTGGAAACCAGTGAACGTTACGCCTCGCGTTTCCACCTAGGCAGGGTGTGACAGAACTTGGTATTAGAGCCATTGATTATAGCGAACTAGGAGTCTAAAACTGAATCTAGTCTATAATTTAAATGACTCATTAAAACGTTTTCATTGCATAACCATTAGTCATGTCATATGGATATGGTAGTCACCTCATATCACACACTAACCCCCACCCTAACTTCTGTCCACCATTCGAGACGACCGAGCATTGTCTAGATACAACAGTAGTTCACAAGTTGGCAGAATCTTTAGGCGTACCTGCATCCAGAGTACCTAGAGTGTGCATGTCCGATTGGGATTGGTTGACCCGGGCTATTCGGATGTGGAGGGTAGAGGAGGATCTTTCGACGACGTGTGACCCCGCTGGGCTAGCCTGCTTACTACCACTCGTGCCGCTCACGGGGGAGTGCGTAGGATGCATCATCCCTGTACTAGTTACGCGTAGCAAAACTCATGGGGAGAAGATCGGCTATTTAGAGACCGACTTGGGATATCTCCAGGAAGACATGGCATGCATACATCAACTGAAGCTGCATGTTCTTGGAGTGATGGAGGACCAGGAGTTGTACGACCAACCGTCTGGTGGAGGTCGAGAGGAGAATAACTGAGATGGAGTCGAGGACCACTGCTGCCGAGCAGAGAGTGGAGGCTGCTGAGCAGAGAGCGAGGCAGCCGAGCAGAGGGTGACTGAGGTGGAGCTACGGGCCACCTTAGCTGAGGCACATGTAGAGGCTATGATCACTTCAGCTGCTGCCCCATCAGGAGTACCTTCCTACTTCTAGGCCTATTACGGGCGGGTTGTGCCCGTAACACATTATGTAGTTCAAAACTTTGGTACTTAGGTGGTCATATGAACCCATCTCTTTTTTATCCTTGTCTTTTGGAACAATGTACTATGTATGTTTTAACTATGTATGTGATGTCTATGTTGTGATGATGGTTGTATACGTTTGATGTTGTTGTATCCTTTATGTCATGTTATATCATTATTATTATATAATGTTGTTTCTTTTTAAATGTTATGTTAGAAAGAACACCATGGCGCCCAAGCGAAGGATGCCCCGTGACACCACTGGTGATAACAACGAGACGATTTCCCCAAACGTGAAGCAACTCATATCACAACGGGTAGCTGCCGCCATGGAACATTATGAAGCCAATCAAAATAGTGGCGGAGGGAACGACAGCGGTACCGATGAAGGAGGTGCAGGAGGTAGCAGCACAGCCGGAGGTTTTGGAGGTAATAAAATAAATAATCACCGCTGTAACACATAGTCATGATCCAAATTAATGACGTTATTAAAATAAGTGACTTGTGATCCTACAGATGCTTCGAACTGGAAGTGCACATATAAGGCCTTCCTATCCTGCAACCCTCGCAACTTTAATGGCATCGAGGGTGCAGTAGGCCTGATGAGGTGGATAGAAAAGATGGAATAGGTGATTGACATCAGTGAGTGCACCGCTGATTGCATGGTGAAGTATTCTACTTGCACGCTCACCGATAAAGCTTTAACCTGGTGGAATTCATAAGTAAAGACTTTGGGAAGGTAGACAGCATATGAGTTTTCATGGGAAGATCTGAAAAAACATGATGATCGAGGAACACTGTCCTCGAAACGAGTTACAAAAGATCGAGACAAAGATGTGGAATCTACAACTGGTAGGAGATGATGTGGCTGGGTACACCGATCGTTTCAATGAATTGGAAATTCTGGTACCCCACATGGTCACGGCAGAACATAAGCATGTGGAAAGGTATTTGTGGGGCCTTGCGCCTCAAATTCCTAGCATGGTAACTTCATCCAATCCAATGGACGCCAAGAGTGCTATAACTTTAGCATTCAAGTTAAGAAATGATGTTGTGCGTAATGGATCATTTGGGAAGAAAGAGAATGAGGAAAGTAAATATAGGGAGAAGAGAAAATGGATGGGAAATTCGAATAATAGGTCTGGGAAACAAGGAATTAAGAAGCAGGAAACGGTAAAGGCTTTTGCAGCCAACACTGTGGAAAGGAAGGGGTATGATAGGGGCCTACCAAGGTGTAACAAGTGTGGATATCACCATGGGGGTAGGTGCATCAAGTGTGGGAAATGTAGTCGGTTTGGACATACCGCACAGAATTATAGAGTTAACACCAACCCCGCGGGCAAAGCAAAGCAAAGATGTTTCAAGTGTGGTGATCGGGGTACTTCAAGAAAGACTGTCCCAAGTGGAAGAACCAGAACAACGCTCAGGCACCGGGGAGGGTATTTGTGATGGGTGCTGGGGACGCGCGACAGGATCCGAACATTGTCACTGGTACGTTCCCGCTAAATAATCACTATGCCTCGGTACTTTTCGATTCGGGTGCAGATATGAGCTTTGTGTCAAATGATTTTAAACCTTTACTCGGTATTAAGGCCAGCAAACTAGAACAAAGTTATGAAATTGAATTAGCAAATGGGAAATTAATAGAAACCAGAGAAGTCATTAAGGGTTGTATTTTATGTCTAGAAAACCGTACATTTAGTTAAGATCTTCTACCTATTGATCTGGGGAGTTTTGACATTGTTATTGGCATGGATTGGTTATCAAAAAATCATGCCGAGATCGTATGCTTCGAAAATATTATACGTGTCCCACTACCAAGTGGAGAAATTCTTTCAATTCAAGGCGAAAGGTGTAGGACGATGTTGAAGCTGATACACTACATGAAAGCTCATAAGTATCTACGTAAGGGTTATTGCTCATTCCTGGCCCATGTCGTCGAGAAGAAACCTGAGGAACGTCGACTTGAGGACATACCGATCGTTAGGGATTACCTCGAGGTATTTCCCGAAGACTTACCTAGATTACCGCCACCAAGACAAGTCGAGTTCCGGATCGACCTATTACCAGGAGCCGCCCCAGTTGCGCGATCGCTGTATCGTCTAGCACCGTCTGAGATGCAAGAATTATCAAGTCAACTGCAAGAGTTACTTGATAAAGGCTTCATAAGACTGAGTTTCTCACCCTAGGGAGCTCCGGTCTTGTTTGTAAAGAAAAAGGATGGAACATTTAGGATGTGTATTGATTACCGGGAGTTGAACAAACTTACAATTAAGAACCGGTATCCACTTCCTCGAATAGACGATTTATTCAATCAACTTCAAGGTTCCAGCTTCTATTCTAAGATTGATATACGATCAGAGTATCATCAGCTAAGAATCCAGGAGGAAGATATACCAAAGACGGCTTTTAGGACTCGTTATGGTCACTACGAGTTCCTAGTTATGCCATTTGGTTTGACTAATGCACCGGCAATTTTCATGGATCTCATGAATCGCGTGTGCAAGCCATACTTGAATAAATTTGTGATTGTGTTTATCTATGACATATTAATATATTTACAAACCAAGGAGGAACATGAACATCATTTGAAATTAATCTTGGAACTACTCAGGAATGAGAAGCTTTATGCCAAATTCTCTAAGTGTGAGTTTTGGATCCGAGAGGTTCAATTTCTTCGATATGTCATCAATATAAAGGGTATCCACATGGATCCGTCCAAGATTGAAGCTATCAAAAACTGGGAAGCACCAAGAACTCTGATTGAGGTGCGTCAATTTCTGGGTTTGGCAGGCTATTACAGGCGTTTTATCGAGAATTTTTCAAAAATAGCCCTTCCTATGATCACGTTAACCCAGAAGGACAAAAAGTTTGATTGGACTGATAAACAAGAATTAGCTTTTCAATTGCTGAAGCAGAAGCTTTGCAGTGCACCAATTCTATCACTTCCCGAAGGAACCGACAATTTCATTGTGTACTGCGACGCCTCACACCAAGGTCTGGGATGTGTGCTGATACAGAGAGAAAAAGTCATAGCATATGCATCCCAAAAATTGAAAGTCCATGAGAAAAATTATACAACTCACGATTTGGAATTGGGTGATGTCGTGTTTGCACTCAATATTTGGAGACATTACTTATATGGTACAAAATGTACTATCTTCACACATCATAAGAGTCTCCAGCACATCTTTAATCAGAAAGAACTTAACATGAGGCAACGCCGTTGGGTAGAACTACTAAACGGTTACGACTGTGATATCAAGTATCACCCTGGTAAGGCGAATGTCATAGCAGATTCCTTGAGTCATAAGGAACGAGTTAAAACTCTTCGTGTTCGTGCCCTAGGATTGACAATTCATACGAGTCTCACGACTCAAATCCGGATGGCACAACAAGAGGTAATCAAAGAAGAGAAAATTGAGAGAGAAGCACTACGAGGAATGATCGGACAGTTAGATCCAAAATCAGATGATACTTTATACTTTGCAAATAGAATTTGGGTACCATGTTTTGGTAACTTACGAGAATTGGTTATGGACGAAGCCCACAAGTCCAGGTACTCCATTCACCCAGGTTCGGATAAAATGTATAAGGATCTGAAAGAACTCTATTGGTGGCCGAACATGAAAGGAGAGATTGCTATTTATGTCGGTAAATGTCTAACGTGTCAAAAGTAAAGGCAGAACATCAGAAACCCCTGGGATTGTTACAACAACCCGAGATACCTCAATGGAAATGGGAACAGATTTCCATGGATTTCATTACAAAGTTACCCAAGACGTCGAGCGGGTATGAAACCATATGGGTAATCGTCGATCGTTTGACGAAATCAGCTCATTTTCTGCCCCCAAAGAGACGGATAAAACCGAGAAACTTGCAAGACTTTATATGAAGGAAATTGTGGCTAGGCATGGAGTGTCAATTTCTATTATCTCTGACAGACAACAGATTCGTGTCTAGAATCTGGCAGTCATTACAAGAAGCCATGGGCACACGTCTTGACATGAGCACAACATATCACCCACAAACAGATGGCCAAAGTGAAAGGACCATTCAAACTTTAGAGGATATGCTTCGTGCGTGTGCAATTGATTTCGGAGGTAACTGGGATACTCATTTGCCATTGGCTGAGTTTTCATACAATAAAAGTTACCACACCAGCATCAAAGCCGCTCCGTTTGAGGCTTTGTATGGTCGAAAGTGTCGTTCACCGCTATGTTGGGCGGGGGTTGGCGACAAACACTTAACTAGCCCTGAGGTTATTCAGGAGACCACTGACAAGATTTTCAAAATCAAGGATTATCTGAAGGCCGCCCGTGACAAGCAAAAGAGTTACGCGGATAACAGACGAAGACCATTATAATTCCAAGTTGGGGACCGGGTCATGTTGAAGGTCTCACCTTGGAAGGGAATTGCAAGATTTGGCAACAGTGGCAAGCTTAACCCTAGGTACATTGGACCATTTGAAATATTGGCTAGGGTTGGCCCTGTATCATATAAGCTCAAGCTGCCACAAGAACTAAGCAATGTACACGACACGTTTCATGTGTCCAATCTCAAGAAGTGCTTATCAGACGAGACATTAATTATACCGCCTAATGAGACAAACATAGATGACAAGCTGCACTTCGTTGAGGAACCCATTGAAGTTACAGATTGGAAGGTTCAGAAAACAAGGCGTAACCGTGTTAAATTGGTTAAGGTACGTTGGAATTCAAAGCGTGGCCCCGAGTATACATGGGAACGAGAAGACCAAATAAAAGCCAAGTACCCATCCTTGTTCACGAACACTCCAACTCCAAGTCAAGATAACAACAACTGAATTTCAGGACGAAATTCTCTTTAACATGGGCAGAATGTGACACCCAGCATTTCAGGTCAATATCCATATCGCATAATTTCACGTTCCTGATTTATATTTCCTGGTTTATTATTTTGACATAGTGTTGTCAAGGGGATAGCAAAGGAACACACAGTATATTTTGTAATTTTTTGAGAATTACTAGGAAATAAGTAATTTTAACTCGCAAGATACGTTCGTTGATGATTAACAAGATTTTTATTACAGTAAATTCTAGAAATACGTCTTGATATAAAAACATAAATATTGATGACAAAACTATTAAAAGTGAACAAAAAAATGTTTATTTCATGGTGACAAGTTATTTTTGTGTGTATACATATATATTATAGTTAAGATATTAACTATGATGGGTTTAATTAGTAGACTATTAAAACATAGTCAAGATACAAAATATATAGAGTTTTTAATCATAAAAGTTCACACACCGGGCTTTATATCACGGGATCACATACCGGGTATACACCACCTAAAAACCTATTCAACTAATAACTAGATTAAGACCACAAGTTGGAACAAGACCAAACCCCCAAGCCCCTCTTCTCGGTCGTAACCCTCAAGTGGGAGGGGGCCACCCACCCAAATCTCTAACCTATTCTAATGATGGTGTCATAAGTCCATGCTCTTTCAAGTGTTAATCTATCCATAAGTCCATCCATCATCTCAACATGGATGGTAATGATTTTGGTGAACCTAACACTCAACCAACCTCTACCTTTTCCCTTTATATATATCGATACATATGCACACACACTCACATTTCCATCATTTTCATCCAAGAGCAAAATTTAGAAAGATTAAGTTAGAAGATTGGAGCTAAAAGTCGGGTCTTGATAGCAAGAGCATCCATCATCTTCTACTAATAGATCTTCACCTAGCTTGACTAGTGGTGAGAACCCGACCCAAATCCTTTCTTTTCATCTTTATATTCTTGGTTAAAACATGTTGTTCACCATAAAATTCAAAGAGATCTAAAGAGTTAATAAGTTTCTATAAAAGCTTAACTTTATTAAGTTTAAAAACTATGTTTTATATAAATATATATATATATAGGGGCTGAAAATATTGAAATTATATGTATAGTTTGTGTTTTGAACATTTTGTGATAAGTTGTTGATTCATATGATGTTGAGATTCAAGACAAGAAAAACTAAAATATGCATACATATATATATAAAGGCCGAGATATGCATGAATATATATACATATTTGATTTGATTAATGATTTGGAAATAACTAAGTATGTAAATGCATGTATAAAAATAGTAACTTAGGTATATATACATGTGTGTATTTCTTAGTTGATTTACATGGAAAATTTCTAAATATAGGTATATACTCCTACATAAATGGTTAAGTTGACAAATGAAATGTGAAGACATATACATAAAGAAATTATGATTTGTATGTGTGTGTTCAAGTTTGGTAACTTGGAATATTGTTAAGTATGAAATAATATGTTCATATAAAGAGGTTAAACGTATATGTGAGCGTAACTTAGAAAATGGTTAATAATGTGCACGTAAATATATATATATATATATATATATATATATATATATATATATAAGTCGTGATATATGAATGATGGAAAATTGTTAACTCGGAATGAGTTATGAAATGGCTAAATAATGGAAATCACACACACACATATATATATATATATATATATGTTTTTATAACTTGTTTATATTTGATAACATGGAACGTTGACATGGGTACATGAAGTAGAAAAATAAATAAATAAATGATCGCATGTTATCATGAAACATAGTTAAGTGCATACTGAAATATGGTTATACTTGTGTGTACATATCGATAGAAACAAATGCATGTTGAATTAAAACAAACCAAGAAATGTCGTTCGGAACAAGTACTTGCATGTGGACGTGTTAACATGGTTTATGTGCACGTAGGATAATGGGCATGCGTAGAACGTACTTGAATGATATTTTTTATATTATATAGTTATTGGTAAAAAATAATTATATGGTTATATGTGGACTATAATATGAATATATTATAAGATGATGCAAAAATAATATTTATTTTTGATAAACGTATCAAGTCACCAATATGAAAATATAATATTTTCTCGGAAAATAAGTAAGCGTCTAGACTGGAATAATAATCACCAATGAGTCGTCACGATAAAACATGTTTTATTAAACAAAGACGTACTTAACGGGATTCGTTAAGTCGTGTGAACAACTTGCGTCTAAGACGGTTAGTCTTAACACGTAAGGTATCCTTGTGTATTTAGGGTACGGATAAGCGGGGTTTACGGTTATTCAAGTTTTTGCTAGCATTTTGTCGAGGTGAGTTTCACGGCCCCCTTTTAACTCTTTAATGTTTTGTAAACATCGGGGGAGAAACATACTTAACTAATTATGTTTTGGAAAAACATGTATACTCTGGTTTAACTCCTTTGTGAGTTCATTGTTCCCCTTTTTCTGGATTTTGAAAGGTTTTGGGGAGGAAATATAATTATGACTATATTTCATATATTGAAATGAATGAACAAAGACCAGATCGTTATGTGTGCATTGAGGGGACATTTATAGAGCTCGTAAAGTCCCCTGGAACAAACATATTTAGTAATCATTAGCTATGGTCTTAGCCTGGGATTATGTGGATAGTACTATTGGGGGTGACGCCCCCGGTCATGGTTAGTCGCGCTAACCAGGGGTCCATATGGCCAAATGACCGCATATCGTCTTATTCTCGTGGTATAGCGAGGGAGGGGCATTCATTGTCATGGTTTGGTTACGGTCTCGTGCATTTACATATTATTGGTATTCCTTGCAAGCTTACAAATGGGGTCAATTGGTCAGGAAATGTTCAATTCATTGGTTATATATATATGTACTATTTGATCAAAAAAACATATTCATTTTAACGTTTGTAAACGTTGGAACCTCAAGAATATTTGATCAAAACCTGTGAACTCACCAACCTCGTGTTGATACTTTTTAATTATGTTTTTCAGGGAATTGAACGTGGTCACAATTGTTAGCAATGTAGGATTACATGCACGCATGAACAGATACGACTCTTTGTGAGATTTCCCTTGTATAACTCATCGTTATGGGTCATACTTGTGAAATCTTAATCTTTTGTAAACTCAAATAGATATTTTGGGATGTAAAACTTTAAATTTGATTATATATCCAATCATTATGTATGTGTTTGCGGTAATCGTATGCTTTGGAAACCAGTGAACGTTACGCCTCGCGTTTCCACCAAGGCGGGGTGTGACACACCACCACCACCGAAAAGGCAAGAGACTACCAGATCCTATACTGCAGGCCAAGCTGAAAACAAGCAAAGGAAAGCCTATACAAGAAACCTGCCAAAGTGCAGCCGATGCAATTTTCACTACAATGGCACGTGCGAAGAGGCAAGGTGCCAAAAGTGCAAGAGAATTGGCCATGCGGCCAAGGATTGTAGAATGGGCGGACCAGGTCCGAACACTGGAGCAAACCGTACTGTCATAACTGTGGGCAAAATGGGCATTTTATAAAGGACTGCCCAGGAAACAAGAAACCTTGAAACAACAACAACGCTAGGGGGTGTGCTTTTGTGATTGGAGCTGGTGAAGCCAAACAAAACCCCGACACCGTCACGGGTACGTTTCTTCTAAACAACCATTACGCATCTATGTTGTTTGATACTGGTGCTGAAAGAAGTTTCGTGTCTAGTGAATTTAGTCTATTACTTGGTGTTGAACCTACTGTGCTAGATAATGAGTATACCATAGAACTAGCTGATGGTAAATTAATCAAAACCAACCACCTTATTCCAATCTGTGTCCTAGAACTAGCCAATCACTCCTTCGAAATAGATCTACTACCCGTTAAACTAGGAAGTTTCGATGTGATTATCGGTATGGACTGGATGTCCAAGAATGGAGCAGAGATTGTATGCCGTGAAAAGATTGTCAGATTTCCCCTACCAAATGGAGAAACGCTTGCAGTTCAAGGAGAAAAGAGTGGGATTCCTCTAAATATCATCTCGTGTATGAAAGCCCGGAAGTATCTACGGAAGGGCTACCAAGCCATCTTAGCTCTTGTAACAGAGAACCAGACAGAAGAAAGGAAGGCCGAGGACATACCAGTAGTTTGTGATTTTCCTGAAGTATTCCCCGAAGACTTGCCCGGACTCCCACCGCGGCGACAAGTCGGGTTCCGAATCGACCTTACCCCCGGAGCTACACCGATAGCGCTGTCACAGTACCGATTGGCGCCGTCAGAAATGCAAGAATTGTAAAACAAACTACAGGATTTGCGAGATAAGGGATTCATCCGACCAAGTCATTCGCCATGGGGAGCGCCTGTCTTATTTGACAAAAAGAAAGACGGATCATTTCGTATGTGCATCATCTACAGAGAGTTAAACAAAGTAACCATCAAGAACCGGTATCCCCTACCCAGAATCGACGATTTGTTCGACCAACTCCAAGGATCAAGTTATTTTTCCAAGATCGATTTACGGTCGGGATATCATCAGCTGAAAATCCAAGAGGAAGACATACCCAAGACGGCATTCCGAACTCGTTATGGACACTATGAGTTTTTGGTTATGCCTTTCGGTTTGACCAACGTACCCGTGGTGTTCATGGATCTTATGTGTCACACCCGTAACACAGGACAGTTATCTAACCAGAGTAGTACCTCCAATAGATATGTTCCCAGGAAAGAACGACGGGTCTAGGAGAGATTTATACACCGTCCTTTCCTAGACAGAACATTCTGTTTGCCAGATAACTACATACTGGTCAGAAGGTTGCCTTCTAGTTACTCTGACGTTGATACCAAAAACACACAGCAGAAACTAAAACCATCAACTTTTATTAGACATTAAAATTGTGTTTACATCATATTCTCATAAAAGTTACATCATCTGTTCCTAACAAGGAACGAGTCATTCAGAACTTATAGTTCTAGGAATGCCCATCATATGGATCGTTCATCATTTCATGCTAGTCTTGGAATGCCTTGTATAATGACTACCTGTGATGCGTTCAAAAACATTTGATAAAAAATGGGTCAGCATAAAGCTGGTGAATTCATAAACTAAAGTAGTTTATTAAAATGATCCGCCAAAGTATCTTGAACACATTCATGGGCTTCAACACCCAAATTCATAGACAACTATGAATAATCATTCAGTATATATATAACCGAAGACCATTCCACGGGTCCTGTCCAACATGCCGTTCCACGGGCAAGTGAAATACAATAAGCGCTTAGAATACGTTATATATAAACAATCGGTACAATCGTTTCAAGATACTCAAAATGTTTCATAAATCAATTATGCCAGACAAGGTCATGATTGGGTTCATGCATCACAGTTTAGGAACTCACCTGGACCGTATTTCGGCTTATAAATCAGTAATGTGGCAAAACCCCTTGGGCAGAGCTCCTAGATAATCATAACATTACTTAACTACACAAGCCTAGCTTAATGGTGCATAACCAAAGCTTAACAGGAAGTCGAAACCAGACTCTCGCACGCGAACCGGGGCTCGGGATCGGATCTCTAGAGAGTGAGTGTCTGAAATTGAGTGTGTTGTTTGTGTGAAATGGTTCAAGATCGTCCATCTATTTATAGGGCAAAATCTAAGGTCGTGACGGACCATTACCAGGCGTGACGGTCCGTCATAGCTTTGCTTGGCGACTACGCACTTCCGGACCACGTAACGGACAGTTACCAAGTCGTGACAGTCCGTCACGAGGATGAGTCATCTGACATGCGTCACAAACCCTAAACCGCCTTTGGTTTTTGAGGCACGGATCATCACCAGCCATGACGGTCCGTCATGGTCGTAACGGACCGTTACCGTCTCATGACGGTCCGTTACAGGGTAAATTTCCAAATTCTCACTTTTGGTCCTTGAAATTTGAATATTCCCATCCTAGCCACTGAATTTATGAATATTTTAATCCTTTATTTTCTTAGTGAATTTTCGAGGTGTTACATTATGAACCGCGTGTGTAAACCCTATCTAGACATGTTTGTCATTGTATTCATTGATGACATATTAATCTATTCCCGTAACAAGGAGGAGCATGCCGAACACCTTAAGCTTATTCTAGAGTTGTTGAAAACTAAAAAGTTATATGAGAAGTTTTCCAAGTGCGACCTCTGGATCCGAGAAGTACATATTCTCGGGCACGTGGTCAACGAGATGGGCATACACATTGACCCAACCAAGATCGAAGCAATAAGAAACTGGCAAACATCGAAAACCGCCACCGAAATACGACAAATTTTGGGTCTTGCCGGATATTACTGACGGTTTATTGAAAATTTCTCTAGAATTGTGAAACCACTGACTACTTTGATACAGAAAGATGTGAAGTATACTTGGGATGAAAGAATATAAGAAGCATTTCAATTACTCAAACAAAAACTTTGTAACGCACCGATCCTAGCACTACTGGAAGGGAACGATGATTTCGTAGTCTACTGCGATGCGTCACACCAAGGACTCGGTTGTGTACTGATGCAAAGGGAGAAGGTTATCGCGTATGCTTCACGACAACTCAAGGTGCATGAGAAGAACTACACTACCCATGACTTGGAATTGGGAGCTGTGGTTTTTGCACTCAAAATTTGGAGACATTATTTGTACGGTTCCAAGTGTACGATTTTCACCGACCACAAGGAGTTGAACATGCGCCAGCGCAGATGGGTCGAATTGCTTAATGATTATGACTGCGCAATCCGCTACCATCCGGGAAAGACAAACATAGTTGCTGATGCCTTGAGCCGGAAAGAACAATTCAAACCGCGTCGAGTTCGAGCGGTAACCCTGAAAAATCACATGAATATACCTTTCCAGATACGTGACACTCAACTCGAGGCTCTCAAAGAGGAAAATCTGAAGTATGAAGCATTACGAGGCATGGAGAAACTGTTTGAGATCAAATCCGATTATGTGCAATACTACGTGGATCGGATTTGGGTACCGAACTATGGGAACTTAAGGGACTTAGTGATGGATGAGGCACATAAGTCAACGTATTCGATTCACCCTGGTTCTGACAAAATGTACCAAGACCTCAAGACAAACTACCGGTGGCCAAACATGAAAGCTGAGATTGCCACATACGTCGGTAAATGTTTAACCTACGCTAAGGTTAAGGCGGAATATCATAAACCATCAGAGTTACTTCAGCAGTCGGAAGTTCCATAATGGAAGTGGGAGCAAATTTCAATGGACTTCGTCATGAAATTACCCAAAACCCCAAGCGGTTACAACACCATTTGGGTGATCGTTGATCATTTAACCAAATCTTCACACTTCCTTTTAATCAAATAGAATGACAAGATAGACAAGTTGACCCGACTCTATCTAAAGGAAGTAATCTCAAGACATGGAGTGCCAATATCCATCATCTCAAATAGGGATAGTCGTTTTACTTTCCAATTCTAGCAATCACTACAAAAGGCGTTGGGAACACGTTTAGATATGAGCACTTCCTACCACCCCCAGACGGATGGTCAAAATGAACGAACCATCCAAACTCTAGAATACCTACTAAGAGCTTGTGTGATAGACTTTGGCAATAGTTGGGATACTCACTTACCATTGGTTGAGTTTTACTACAACAATAGTTACCACACGAGTATCAAGGCATCACCATTTGAAGCACTTTATGGAAGAAAGTGCAGGTCACCACTCTGTTGGGCTGAAGTCAAAGATAGTCATCTCACCGAACCGGAGCGCATCCACGAGACCACCGAGAAAATTTTCAAAATCCGAGATAGACTGAAATCCACTTAAGACCGATAGAAAAGCTGCGCTAATCAAAAGCATAAACCAGTGGAGTTTCAAGTGGGCGACAAAGTGTTATTGAAAGTTGCGCCATGGAAAGGCGTAATCCATTTTGGAAAACGAGGGAAACTGAACCCCCACTACGTAAGACCATTTGATATCCTGCAAAGGATTGGTCCTGTTGCCTATCGATTCAACCTACCGGAAGAACTACAAAATATCCACAATGTATTCCGTGTGTCCAACCTAAAGAAGTGTCTATACGATGAGGCACTGATTGTACCACTTGAGGAGATACAAATCGACGAACAACTACATTTCGTCGAAGAACCCGTGGATATAACGGACCGCGAAGTCAAGTAACTGAAGCAAAGTCACATTCTGATAGTCAAGGTCCGATGGAATTCCTGACGCAGACCAGAGTTCACATGGGAGCGCGAAGACCAGATAAAGCGTAAGTACCCTCACTTATTTGAGACCACACCATCCGCTATTACCGCAAGCTGAATTTCGGGATGAAATTCCTTTTAACAGGGGGGTAATGTGACACCCGGCAATTTCAGGTTAATATCCACTCCCGGATGAAATACATATTACATTATTTGACATGCATCACACTTAATTTTATGGTAATTAAGTTCATTTCTTACTTAGAAAGTCAATTCGTTTACACATGTCGGTAATCCGGAAGATTACCAGGTCAAACACGCGTCCTGCACCACGACTGTTGGTGATAAATTAAAACAAATACCTAGACATATAATATGTGCATGTAAATTATATGTAACACTGTGATATAATATATCATGCCTCTATGAATTTTTCTGTAAATTTTAGAGACACTTTTATTTTCAGCACAGTCCGATAGACACGCAGTGTGCACTAGCTAGGTGATTAATTTAAGCAGACACTTAGACATATATTTGAGGCGTAAAAATTACGCATAATACTGTGAAATATCATTTTAGGTCTCTGTGAATTTTTTGGGAATTTTCTAAAAAACTTTCTATTTCAACGCAGTCCAAGCAGTCCGCAGTATGTACCGACAGTTAGGATTTGAATGTTTTAAGTCCATAACGTGTCACCAACGGGTCACCGAGTCAAAACATCTTCGAACTACCAATGCCACTTTTCAAATAACATGTTTGGATGCATAGAGTTTCATGGTCAAACATTTACAATACATAAACCTTAAAGTCCTAAATATTTCCTAGGGCACGAGTAGGTCGTTTCACTCATAGGATTTGCTAAGAGTTTTCACACCGTATCACCGCTTTACCATGTGAGTTCTCACAGCCACATTTTACTTGTTTTTCCTTTGGGGTGAGATACATGCTCAAGTATTACATTTTCAATAAACATGTCTTCCATGCTTACATTGTTACATTAATTATATAAGTTGGTACTGTTGAGTACAAATTCCTCTCAAAGTCAATCGTTAATTTTTCCATAGCGAGATAATCATGAACAGTACAGTTGGGTTTAACAACCCCCACCTGGGTTAGTAGCGCTAACTTAGACTGGAGGTCGAACGGGTACATTATTGACCTAATTCATCCATGTGCACAACACAAAGAGGCAGACCACATCTTTTTCAGTGGCTACCGTTGAGCGTCGGTTGACGGGCTTATTATAATTTTTGGTTCTGTCTTATCAAAAATGATTGTGTATAGTACATACGATTTTCAATACATTTCATGATATTATTTCAATTACATTAAACCTATGAACTCACCAACGTTATGTTGACCCCTTTTAGCATGTTTATCTCAGGTCGTTGAATGCTTATGCTATGTGGCTAGGATGCACCCACTGAAGTCACACTTATCATGCATGGGCACTTTATTTTGACAAACGCTTTTTAATCATTTTGTTTAAGCGTTGTAAACTTTTGTAACAATTTCTTCCGCACAATTACTTTGAATTATGTTAATATCCATTTTGGGCTCGTTTAAGCTTTATTTAAAACAGGTATTTGAAAACCATTTAGTGGTCGTTCAAAGTAACTCATTGGTAAAGATCATCTCGGGTCACGCCCCATGGGTAACTGATATGCCCTAAATTATACATGTTTTACATTCATAATAATCCCCATATTATGGTACTAATTGATTAATAACCTTGCAATTGATACTTAAACCGTTAATATTTCATAATTGCAGGTTATTCGGTGTCCCGAAGTAAACAAAGCTAAAGCCACTAAAAAACATCAAGAAATCAAGCTTTTGGAGGACCAAACCCTAGCTTTGACCCCCAAGAAGTTAAACCAGGTCAACAGCAAGTCAACCAGCAGCTAAAAGATGAAACTAGGAAGTAGATGAGGGATGCACGGTCGTGCATCCTATTGCACAGCCGTGCAAGGGCCTCCTTGCTCCCCAAGGCTCTGGTACACCATCCTGTGTACCATGTTTCATTACCGAGGTGTTTGCACGCCCGTTCAAACCAATGCACGGCCGCACATTTCTCATTTTGAGGCCTATAAATAGATGGCTTGAGTTCTTCATTCAACACACCCTTCCACACAACAAGACAACCAAAGATAGAGGGAATAGTTCGTTTCTATTAGTATTAGAGTACTAATAGAGAGTAGAGGGGATCTTCCTCATTGTTCCGCAATAGGAGAGCCTACGAAACACAGTGTTATGATAGTTAGTATGGCCATTCGTGATGTTTGACGCATTAAGCTAGTGGTATGTTTATGTCTTTAACTATTCGTTCTTAAAACCACCACTTGGTGGGCTTTTTATTGTTGTCTAAATCTGTCTTTATATTTGTTAGTGTTCTTGATTTTAAAGTGTAAGACCGTAAAACCTTTTTAATCAAACTTCTTTTGAAACTTGTACGTCTTTATACAAGCTGAAATTGATAAGCCAAGGCTTAGTCAATACTAGTAGGGTCGTATGTCTTTATACGAATTTATTATGCAACCAAGATTTGGTGAACTCATGTTGGGAACGGTACGTCTTTATACATTATCCCATTGTTACACCGCCTCCAGGTGAGCAAAGTATAATCACCTATTTAACAATAACATTTAAGCACTTAAGTTTGATGTCCTAAACCAACTCGGAGATAACACCAAAGAGTTGAGGGTAACGATGTCCCTAGCTGGGAGTCCTACCATTTTATCACTAAAGAATATATTTTTTGAACCAAATGTCGTGAGGATGAGGCTCTAGCGGTGACCCGGGTCACACATCTATATTAGGCATACCACTAGATTAGTCAACTTAACATTATCATGTACCAAGCGGATTCGAAGCCCAAAGCAATACTTTTCATGACCTGATCATTTCCGTGATATTTACTTTCCTGCTATTTACTACTCTATTGTTTACATTCCTGTTACACACATCACGCATGTTTTTACTTTTTTGTTATTTACTTTACCGTCATTTATTTCTCTGTCATTTACTTTTCTGTTTCACAAGCACACAAAACCCACTCACTAATTAAACCGGCAAAACGATAACAAAAGTTGAGTATTCGAACTCGACCGTGTCCATTGGTTCGATACTTGGTTCTTACCTAAACTATATTACGCTACGATAGGTACACTTACCTATTGTGTGTGTTTTAAGTTTGAGTATTTATCATTTTAATTATAAATTTAAAACCTGATCTCGTGAAACCAATATCCCTGAATATATTATTATATAATATATTTTCTATATACTTAACACGACACATCAAGTTTTTGGTTCCGCCGCCGGGGACGTGGTGATTTCAAGAAAGATTCGAGTTAATAGAATAGCCTTTTTTAACCTTAACATTTATTTTTATTGTTTGTTTTTATTGTTCTTTACAACAACTTTCATGGATGACAACTACGAGAGTTTTTTGTGGAGGATACCAAGACAACTATGAGTACCACTATTCAGAGGTTTGGTGTGAGATCTGTGGGGAAGGCCACTACACTCAAGATTGTTATCACTATCAAGGGTATTCCATAGATTTTCACCAACCTTACTGGCAACCATATGAGGAAACCACACCACCCTAAGAAATTCAACAATCAGATCTAGATTCCGACTCATGGACCCTAGGAAATTTGTTTCATCATTTGGAAGAAATTAAGGTTCAACTCCTAAAGATCTCTCCAACTGAACAATAAGTGTTTCGTCATTTGGAAGAAATTAAGGTTCAAATCCTAAAGAGTTTTCCAACTGAACAACAAGATGATCTCTTCAAAGTCCATGAATCGAATGTTATAACTCCAACATCTCTAGTAGGATTAAGTGATTATAAGGAGCAAGAACCTTCCGGCTTCACAAGCATGGATCAGTCGAAAGTGAGACCGGATGATTCGGAAGAAAGGGTTATTGCAACTTTACAATCACTTCTTGACTTCTCTGAGAGGCTGGAAGCTAAAACATCAAAGGAGTTAGAAAAATGAATATCTAAAGAAGAATTGGTGGTACTCCTAAATATGGAAGCACAAGAAGGATGTATGGAATAGTCTGGAGTTCCTGTCACTTCAGAGACAACATCATATGAAGAACCAGATTGTGAGACCAACATCCAGGAGGAGATCATGCAGTAGAATGTGATCACGAACAAACAAATGACAATGGTGACACCTCTTCCTTGCAACAGTGATAGATGGCCTGTGACCAAGCATATTAGTGAATCATTCCATGAATCACATAAGCCACAAGATAGGGCACATCACTCTGAGGACCACTTCTCATGGGGGAAGCAAAGTTCATCCAACGAAAACTACGTGACAAAATTATCATACCCGGGTGACCGCCTTCTTCCCTATATGGGTTTCTTGAAGTTTGGTCCAGGAAATTTCAAATGGTGGTGGCGTGATTTAATTACACTATTTTCTTTAGGTGCTCTTCTATAGAACATTCTAAATTTGACAGGTTTATAAAAATTTTCAAAATTTCAAATCAATCTATCCAAATTAAAACTAAAAAAGACTTTGGAAACACATAAATCAATGATTCACTCGTTTTAGCACAAAAAAGTTAAAGTTATTAAAAATAGGAAATTGGGGAAAATCTTTGATTTATGAAATTGGGCCACTTAATGGGGGAATTTTGCTCAGACCACTGGGACAAACCGCGTAAGGCCGTTTGCCACGCGATCCTCCTCGTCGAAACCTTTCCGTCCCATGGTTGGGGGCTCTCTAACTCAAAACGTAGGTCAAGTTATGACTGTTTCAAGTTTGAACTCTTTTTACCCTGTTTTCCCTTGTCCACCTCGTCCAGGATGGACTTCATTAATTCCTGGATCAGCTTATCATCACATTTTACACATGCTTATCAAATGGGTTGGATGAACCTCTCCATATTGCATGCCACCCAGTTAACAGATTATTCCACCATGAGCACTAAATTGAAAATTCACGAAGCACGTACGACCCTTAAATAAACGTGGTGCTTCCGGGAGGCAACCCGATGATCATGAATAAATTGAGAAGTTGGTGCATACGGCAGAACACATGGACCCCAGGTTTGTTTACAAATTCAAAAGTTTCACGTACTTCAGCCTCCAGGTATGCCTTCTCGATATTAGAACCTTAGTAGCTTAACTACTACCTGTTATTTCCATTTCTATTTTGATGTTTTTCTTTATGTGTTTAGTAGCATAACATCACTAGGTATTTTCTCTACAAGCTGGAACTCCGGAATACACATCAAATTTCTGAGAAATTAGATGAAGTCTTTAAAGCAAAGCGTTAACAACATCAACAAGTTTTGGCCATAGGTTATACACCGAATTGACCAAGGGAGTACCAGTTTCTTTTCCCTTAAAATTTCATGCATTTAAATTCTTGCATAGCATTCCATTACATGCGTTTATACATTAAGGACAATGCACAGTTTTAAGTGTGAGGTGAGGAATTAGAGATTCAGGCCTACTTGTAACCTCAAAGCAGTAAAACTAAACTTGTGATTTTTGACCCATTTGACTAAAACCTTAAAACCCAAAAAAATTTCAAAAATTTTAAACCCTAAAAACCAAAATCTCTTTGAGTTCGCACTTAATTCAATAAAATGAATACATGACAAGTAGAAGCAAATGGATATTATGCATAACAAATCACTAACCCCTATCATTATTTTTCGCATGCTCTTTCGTTTGGCATATTGAGTGTTTTTCGATCGAATTTTATGCATAATTAGAACTTTTGTGACTAATACATATCGAGACCATGAACTAGTAGAAGTATGAAAATAATTGAGGCACCTAGGACTTTATTACCCTCATATATATTATCCTTAAACCCAAAATCCCAAAAACAATATCCACCTAGATAGCCCTTTGAGCCTTAGCCTTTTCTTTTCTACTACCCATAATTATCACCAAACTAGCTTTTCGTAAACACCGATTATTGGCTAACTGTCTTCAAGATGGAGAATTATTAGATTATCTTGTGTCGTTGTTTCAAGTTTACAACCATTGAGGCAATTTGGAAAGAATCTGTTTCACTCAAAAGAGTTGGAATATACAAGAAGAAAGTGGATGTATTAGGAAGAAACAGTCGAAAGATCTACAAGGAAGATATGGAATTTATTTCAAAGAAATTGAGAAAAAAAAATTATTGAAAAATTAGTCTTGATGATAATAAATATATATATACATATATATATATATATATAGAGAGAGAGAGAGAAATGAAAAGAAAAAGAAAAGAGAGAAGTTGGTCTTTTACCGGTTAGACCCTAAAGAGCTCAACACACATTCTTTTGATTTCAATTTGCTTTCATGTATTCATTTCGTAAAGCCTGAATTATCACCCGAACTCCGAGAGAAAGTTTTCAAAGCAACAAGTGATGTAAGAAAATAGTGGCACAAGCAAGAACAACTACCACCATTATGCGGCTTGTCAAAAATCGCCACCAAAAGAAGAGCCAAAAGATATGGCAAATGTGTGAAGTGTGGCAACTGGAGCCACGATGGAAAATGCAGCAAGAATCAAACTTATTCCCAACATGACTATACGTATCTGATCAAAATGGGTGCTCTTAGATTAAAAGTTGAGGGGTCCATACGAAAAGGCAGCAATGTGTACTATGCAGTGAGGGAAGAGTTGAACATGATAAGAAGTATTGGTCTTGGCAATCTGACCATAAACGAGCCCTCAGATTATCTGAGTATTGTAGAGGGTTCCACTAGTATTTTCCATCTTAATCCATGAAGCCGTAACCGTGTGTTCCACGTTAGCTACAGCCCTTAAAACCCTTTTAAATCCCTAAAAATCCAAACATATTTTCATTTTCACCCTTTATTTTCTTTTAGCCACATTACAACCCTTTTAAGTCCTCTTGATTCTTGCATATTACTTAGTTAGTTGGTGAAGACATGATTTGCATACAAGCTTATGACCATTGCATAATTCGATTCGAACTTTAGTGTTCCACTTAACTTACATTATCCACATATATAACCCTAGAGTTGAATGAACATTGTGAAGAGTGACAGATTATGCATAATTGAAGTTCTAGTAGGCTTGTCATGAATTCCACCACCCTAAAATAAAAAAAGCCAAAAATAAAATAAAGCGACATATGAGTTACCCCGGAGTTTCCAACTACTTGGAGCTCTCTTACTTTTTGTAAAGTTTTTAGTTATGGGTCTGATCATGCATAAGTTTTCTTGAGGACAAGCAAAGTTTAAATGTGGGATATTAAGATATGCCCTAAATTATACATGTTTTACATGCATAATAATCCCCATATTATGGTTCTAATTGATTAATAACCTTGCAATTGATACTTAAAGCGTTAATATTTCATAATTGCAGGTTATTCGGTGTCCCGAAGTAAACAAAGCTAAAGCCACTCAAAAACATCAAGAAATCAAGCTTTTGAAGGACCAAACCCGAGCTTTGACCCCCAAGAAGTCAAACCAGGTCAACAGCAAGTCAACCAGCAGCTAAAAGATGAAACTGGGAAGTAGATGAGGGATGCACGGCCGTGCAAGGGCCTCCTTGCTCCCCAAGGCTCTGGTACACCGTCCTGTGTACCCTGTTTCATTGCCGAGGTGTTTGCACGCCCGTTCAAACCAATGCACGGTCGTGCATTGCTCATTTTGAGGCCTATAAATAGATGGCTTGAGTTCTTCATTCAACTCACCCTTCCAACCACAAATCAACCAAAGATAGAGAGAAAATTTTGTTTCTAGCAGTATTAGAGTAGTAGTAGAGAGTAGAGGGGCTCTTCCTCCTTGTTCCACAATAGGAGAGCCTACAAAACTCAGTGTTATGATAGTTAGTATGGCCATTCGTGGCTAAAATCTTTGTATTGCTAGGGTGAAGATGAAGTTTGGTGCATGTTAATGTTTGATGTATTAAGCTAGTGGTATGTTTATGTCTTTAACTATTCGTTCTTAAAACCACCACTTGGTGGGCTTTTTATTGTTGTCTAAATCTGTCTTTATATTTGTGAGTGTTCTTGATTTTATAGTGTAAGACCGTAAAACCTTTTTAATCAAACTTCTTTTGAAACTTGTACGTCTTTATACAAGCTGAAATTGATAAGCCAAGGCTTAGTCAATACTAGTAGGGTCGTATGTCTTTATATGAACTTATTATGTGACCAAAAATTGGTGAACTCATGTTGGGAACGGTACGTCTTTATACATGGTCCCATTGTTACACAGTCTACCGGTGAGCAAAGTATAATCACCTATTTAATAATAATATTTAATCACTTAAGTTTGATGTCCTAAACCAACTCGGAGATAACACCAAAGATTTGAGGGTAACGATGTCCTTAACTGGGAGTCCTACCATTTTATCACTAAAAATTATAATTCATGAACCAAATGTCATGACGACGAGGCTCTAGAGTTGACTCGGGTCACACTTCTGTATTAGTCATACCACTGGATTAGTCAACTTAACATTATCATATACCAAGAGGATTCGAAGCCCAAAGCAATACTCTTCGGGACATGATCATTTCGAGATATTTACTTTCCTGTTATTTATTATTCTGTTATTTACATTCCTGTTACACACATCACGCACGTTTTTACACAAAACTCACTCACTAATTAAACCGGCTAAACGATAACAAAAGTTGAGTATTGGAACTCGACCGTATCCATTGGTTCGATACTTGGTTCTTACCTAAACTATATTACGCTGCGATAGGTACACATGCCTATTGTCTGTGTTTTAAGTTTGAGTATTTATCATTTTAATTATAAATTTAAAACCTGATCTCATGAAACCAATATCCCTGAATATATTATTATATAATATATTTTCTATATACTTAACACGACACATCAATAACCCGCAGTGGAATTTGTGGGTGTGACATGAATGACAATTTTGCCGCGAGCCCAAAATACAAAGAAGATTTGTGGTTATTTATTTCTTTTTTTAAGTTATTTTTAAAATAGTTTGTAATTTTTATTTTTATTTATGAATTAATTTAATTAGTTTTATTTAAACTGAGTTTTTTTTATTTTTTAATTAAAAAAATGGTGGCATGTTATGGCTTGGATGTCACACCCCAACCTACGGCAGAACATGTTGGAGTGGGACATGGAGACTGTTCATAAGCTCATGGTTTATTAAAGTTGAAATATTTAAACAACCAATTTCATTTCATAAATCAAATAGGCAAATCCAACATTTCAAGAATTGAAAATACATAACCAAATTCATTAAATTCAAATACTAGGTCCTCCAAAAAAATTAAATGAAGCAACTTAATCATAACTCACACATTCGTACCTGAAACATGATAAAAACAAGGTCAACTAAAAAGTTGGTGAACTACAGAGGTTTTGACACCACAAATAGAGTTCAAATGTTTTATACAATTCATATGATACATAGTATATAAGACATTTATGGAGAATCTATAGTTAAACTATGGTGCACAATCAAACCTTGTGACTGAGGCATAACACGCAGGTTACCCTAATATATTGTCGGTAACAAACACCCTACCTGGGTGGGTTTGTCAGACACAATAGATCTATCTTTGTTAACCGTTGGCTTGTATAGAGTTAATGATTGCACGAGTGTGTCATGTATATGTAGTATTAACTAATAGCATTCAAGCATAAAGCACAAATAACATATATGATCATATTATAGAAATGTATGTTTGTAAATGCAAATAGTTTTCATTGAATAATCATGTTTCACCCCAAAATGTGCAAAATGTAAAAAGGGGCTATGCAAAACTCACTTGGACTAGTTGTGGTAGATAGCACGAGCAATAGGTAACACAAGTGGTTAGTTTGATCACAATGTCAACCTATAAGTGTATTGCATGTATCTAATTAGTGTTATGCACAAATATCTAAGGCAATGTCTAAGTTTCAACAGGATTTGATGTGTGGGGATTTGTACAAAGAGGGTTTGTGTTATCCCGTGTATGTTTGTGCTTGTATTTGTAAAATTGATATGTCCGAAATTATACATGTTTTGCATACATAATAATCCCCATATTATGGTATTAATCAAACAAAAGCCTTGCAATTGATACTTAAAACATTAATATTTCACAATTGCATGCATAATAATCCCCATATTATGGATTTGTACAAAACCCTTAAATAAACATGGCGCTTCCGGGAGGCAACCCGATGATCATAAATAAATTGAGAAGTTGGTGCATACGAGAAAAAGCATGGATCTCAGGTTTGGTTTTTCCAAATTTAAAGTTTCTTTTACTTCAGCCCCCAGGTATGCTTTCTCGATACTAGGACCTTAGTAGCTTAACTACTACCTTTAATTTTCCTTGTCTGCTTTTATGTTTTCCTTTATGTGTTAGGTAGAATAGCATCACCAGATAGTTTGTCTACTTCTTTGAGGAATCACACTCCATCTCTACAATCCGAGGAATCAAAAACCACATCAAATTTCTTTAAAATTCGATGAAGTCTTTAAAGCAACGTGTTGACAAGCAGCTGATAGGCACAACCTGACAGCAGAAATAAGATTTGGCCTTAGGTTATACACCGAATTGACCGGGGGAGTACAAGTTTCTTTTCCCTTAAAACTTCATGCATTCAATCAACAAGGAAAGAGATATTCACCGGAGTACCGCTCCGTCCACATATCACAAAAACAACTACCCAAGAACCACAATCAAAGATAACTCCACCTCCTGCTCAAGTAGATTCTCCTCCAAAAGTTCCGACAAAGAGAACGTTCCATTCTCACATACCCTACCCATGAAGGTTAGTAAAGCAGAAGACTAACGAACAATATGAGAAATTCATCAAACTATTAAGCCAGATCCATGTCAATCTTCCTTTCCAGGATATCATACAACAAATGCCTAAGTATGGACTTTTCTTGAAAGATTTCCTTACTAACAAAAGAAACATGGAGGAAACAGTAAAAAGGACTAATCATTGTGTCGCTCTCATTAAAAGATGCCTTCCAAAGAAACTTTCAGATCCTGGAAAGTTCTCTCTACCTTGTTCTATCGGACCATTACCGATAATCTTTGCACTCGCTGACCTAGGAGCAAGTGTGAATGTAAAAAAGGGGCTATGTAAAACTCACTTGGACTAGTTGTGGTAGATAGCATGAACAATAGGTAACACAAGTGGTTAGTTTGATCATAATGTCAACCTATAAGTGTATTGCATGTATCTAATTAGTGTAATGCACAAATATCTAAGGCAATGTCTAAGGTTCAACAGGATTTAATGTGTGAGGATTTGTACAAAAAGGGTTTGTGTTATCCCGTGTATGTTTGTGCTTGTATTTGTAAAATGTAAGTTCAAAGTACACATGATTTTAATAGTAATAATGACTTAGGGTTTAATTCAAATAAATAAATTAAACAAATAAATTCTTTTTATTAATTTATTTAAATCCTAACGGGTGATTATTTTGAAAATACAATTAATTTAAATAAATAATTCTCTTTTTTTAATTATTTATTATAAGGCGTGTAAAATATATTTTTTTAATTAAAGTTTAAAAAACTAAATAGATAATTGTTTTATAAAATCGATTTATGAGATTCTATAAAATGGTAATGTATTTTATAAAATCTTTACCAAATATTATAATAGTAGATAATACAAATGCTTCCAATAAAATTTATTAATTTCAATTAAAATAATTTCTTTTATATTGTAAATGAGGTTTTCAAAATCATTTAGATTGTAAAAATGATAGTTCCCAATTAAAATTGGTTTATTTTAGCACAAGTTAGTTCTAAATAGTAATGGGTTTATAAAAAAAATTATACAATAATTTAAGTGTGAAAAAATGGTTTTAAAAAATAGAAAACAGTCCACCCGGGTGGCTGTTGTGAGAGGTTAACGTTTCAACCATTGGACCACGAGGCTGGCTATGATAAGAAACCGGTTCGAACGGGATTCAGCACAAGCCCGAAAGGGGGTCGGTTCTGGTTCAGTGAGCACGCAAAAAGAACCGTTGTATGTGGGTTTCGAACCCACGCCATCTAGTCCAACGGTGCAGTGACTTAACCGGGTGTGCTAGATGGTTTTGCTGGTATAAACATGAAATCCAATAATACTTATACGCTAAAAGAATTAATTCAAAAATCCCAATCTGAATACGTATGAACTGGTCACGAACTCAGATTGAAATTGAGCCCGAAAGGATCTGATATTATGAATTGATAGAGGGCTATTGGAGGGCATCAAATCACGAAACTAATTATGTAAGGCTTACTTGAATCGGTGAAAGGAACGAGAAAGAATGGCTGAGAAGACAAACCTGCTGTTGTTGGTGCTCGATCGAAGTCCAGGGGAGGAATGAGGTGAGTGTGCGTGATCAGAGAGTTTGTAAGAGTGTTTGCGAATGTGTGTGAATGATTATAATCGATCAATTTCATCTTATTTGCTCAATTCGATTCTGATTAACAGAGGACAGCTGTCAGCATGATTCACACGTTAATTTGTTTAATTCCTGATGAATTAGGTCGTGTAATAGGGTTAGATACATGCGAGACTAATCAGTGCATGATTTGCGGGCCTTAAACGCGTATTAATCCTTGATTTGGAACCAATTTTGGCTCAGTTTAACTCTGATTAGTCAAACTGTTTGAATTGATTTGAATCTCGGTTTATGGCCGCACAAATTGTCAAATTGGTTCTTTAGGAAGGGTCTAAAATCGATAAAGCATAGTAGGAAAATCCCCTTCAATTTGATTCGATCGAATTCAGCTTTTTATTGCAAGGATTCTGGGTTGTTTGACTTTTAAAGTCAAAATTGACGAATGGTGGTCAAAAATTGAGGTCAAAGGGTCCAATTTCAAGGGTGGGGGTTCAAGTTGAGGGTTCATGTGCTCAAAGGGGTTCAACTAAGTTGTTAAGAATAAAAATATATATATACAAATACATATGTGAGTTAGTTTTTGGTTTTAAAACTTAAGGACTTTGAAATTTATAAATAAATTTTGAATGTCATATATATTTTATAAAAGCTAGATTTATATACATACATTTTATATGAAAGTATTTATATTTATAAATATATGTGGGGTTAGAATTGTAAAAACATTTAATCCTTTGAATTAACTCTAAAATGTATGTATGTGTACTTGTAAAGTTTTAACAATGAAATCTTGGAATTTAATGTAGGCACAAATGTATAAAGTGTTGCACTAGGATTTGAATTGAAATGTTGTTTATTGCATCAGAACAAATACAGGAAAAAAATCAAGAATGTTACAGTATCCCCATGTTGAGGGAATTTCGTCTCAAAATTCAACTAGTTGAGGCTACTGAATCAGCAAAGATGTGTGGATACTTGAGCTTCATTTGATCCTCACATTCCCAAGTAAACTCTCGACCGCGTTTAGATTCCCAACGAACTTTGAAAATAGGAATACGGCTTCGTTTGAGTTGTTTTATCTCACGATCCATAATCTCCACAGGTTTCGCAACAAAGTGCATCGTATCATCAATGCGCACATCGTCAAGAGGTATATGGAGATTCTCATCAACAAGACATTTCTTCAGATTGGACACATGGAAGGTTGGATGTACATTGTTGAGTTCTCGAGGTAATTCGAGTTTTAAGCCACTTTTCCAATCCTTTCAAGGATCTTGAATGGACCCACATAGCGAGGTGCTAGCTTGCCTTTCTTCCCAAAGAGGATCACACCCTTCCAAGGAGATACCTTTAAAAGTACAAGGTCACCGACTTGGAATTCCAAGGGTTTTCGTCATTTGTCAGCATTGCTCTTTTGCCGACTCCTCGCCACTCGAATGTTGTCATGGATTTGAATGATCTTGTCAGATGTTTCTTCAATTAACTCGGGACTGGTGATTTGTGCTTCACCAATCTCATTCCAACATATAGGAGAACGACACTTACGACCATAGAGAGCTTCAAATGGAGCCATGTTGATGCTGGTGTGGTAGCTATTGTTGTAAGAGAATTCAATGAGGGGTAGATGTGAATCCCAATTGCCACCAAAATCAATAACACAAGATCTAAGCATGTCCTCGAGGGTTTGGATTGTTCGTTCGGTTTGACCATCAGTTTGAGGATGCTAAGCCGTGCTTAAATCCAATCGTGTACCAAGAGCAGTTTGGAGGGATTGCCAAAAACGAGAGGTGAAACGAGCATCTCTATCTGAGATTATGTTTAGTGGAACACCGTGAGAACTCACAATTTCGTCAATGTAGATCCGGGCCAATTTCTCAACCCGATAGTCTTCTCGAATGGGCAAGAAGTGGGCTGATTTGGTTAGACGGTCAATAATTACCCAAATGCTAACGTAACCACTTGAACTGCGGGGGATTTTGGTAATGAAATCCATGGCTAGATTCTCCCACTTCCACACTGGAATTCCGGCTGTTCAAGCAAACCGGAACGACGTTGATGTTCAGCTTTGACTTTGGAGCAAGTTAGACACTTTGCAACATAAAGTGCAATGTCTTTCTTCATACCAGGCCACCAATACTGCTGGCGAAGATCTTGGTACATTTTATCCGCACCGGGATGAACAAAATAACGAGTCTTGTGTGCCTCATTCATGAGAAATACACGGAGATCATCACGATCGGGAACCCAAATACGATCCTGTTGACACCCAAGTATTGATCAACATGCATATGATGAAGAATTTCAATGGGGTGTACCGATTAGTAGGCCATCGGGGAAATATTTGGACCGGTGTAGTTGAAGAATCAGAGGACGAGGGAGCACCTATGCCAGGTATGTACCACACTACCGCTGACCCAACAATGTTAGATTTAATGATCTGTATGGGTCAGCTGGGTCAGACGATGGACGACATGCGGCAGGATTTTCACGATCATCTACAGGACCCGTATGCTCACCAACCACATCAACAACCTCCTGGCCCATACCAGCAGTGGCCTCGCCATATCAGTAGCAGCTCTCTCTTCCTTTTGTTTATATAGTTTGTGGTTCTTGACTTTTGACGTTGGTAGACTAGACACGATACCATTTTTACCGGTTACAGGAGTAACCGTTGACATGGTGGCACTGCCACCAACCTTATTCGGCCTCTTTATTAAGCGAATATTAGTTTAATTTTTCCTTTTAGTACTTACTTTATGTGTTGAGCATTGCATAACATTACAGGTGATACAGATTTTGGTTCATGCCCGGAAATACGATCTAGGCAATGATGATAATCGATTACACGCATGGAAATTACGTCTCGTCAGGGGAGTATTAGTTCACCACACTCTTATTATTCATGACACATATCATATTGCATACATTCATATTGTCAGAAACTAAGTGTAGGGTGGAACCCCGTTGATATTTTGGCTGCCAAATTTTGTCCTAAGTATTACGAGTGCATGACTAATAACTACTCAATCTATTGAATTAAAAGTTATATAGAAGTAATAAAAACATTTTCAAAAATAATTTTAAAGCAAAAGTATTAAAAATCATTTGGTATAAACGATCTTATAAAAGAAGCAGTTTGGAATACCGTTGAAGTGAATCAAGGAAACAAATAGGGAAGATTAGGAAGCACAACAGAAAGAAAGAAATAAGTTTATGCACATTTTTACTTTATTTCCCTTTACCTTCCGTTTCCATGTGAGAGATTTGAACCTATCCGAGCATTATCATGAACACATCCAGTTTTTGACGCCGTTGATTATTACATATTTCACATGCTCATTTCGTTTGTTAGAGTAATTGCTAATTATTGCTTGTATAAAATATAAATTTCAAGATCATGTACTAAAAGAATGCATGAAAATGATTGAGACATTAGGATTAACCCATTTTCTTTAGCCTTTTCTTTTCTTTTAACTACCCTAAATATTATCCCCTAGTTAGCCCCTTTGAGCCTAAACCTTTTCATTTCTAAACCAATATCTCAAAACCATTAAACCCGAAAAATTAGTCTTTTATCTTTTAACCTTTTTAGTTGAAAATCGACTTGGCTATGATTTAAAGAATGATCATCCACCAAAAGATTATAGATCCATCCTATGTTCGAAGAAAGAAACTCATAAAAAGAAGAATTGGTATGAAAAGAAGAACTATTGTGAAGATAAAAGGGCAACAAAAAGAAATTATTAAACTGCCCAACCTAGTGAAGAAATCTCATCAAAAGAAAATCAAACTTACTCGAAAAATTGGAGTATGCAAAGCTAATCAAAGTGGATGTATTAGGAAGAAACATCCGAACAATTCAAGAAAAATTGATAGCAATGAATATTTCAACAATAAGAAGAAGTTGACATTCTAGAAGGAAGGGATTGGGTCTTGACGATCTGACCTTAGAAGAGTCCTTAGATTAGTCACAATGTCTAATCTAAGTTTAATAACGGAATCATTTTCATTTTTATCATAAAGCCAAGTCAAATTTTCAGTATTTAGCCACTATTCTCAAATACTTCCTACCCTAACCCTAAGCCAATCATTACAACCCTTTATAAAACCCTCTTGATTTATGCACATATTTTATGTCAATTGATGGAGATTTGATTTCTATACAAGCCTATGATTATGCCAGCATTAATTATAGTATTGAGTGTTCTCCTTAACATACTATATCCATATATTTAACCCGAGTGTTGAGTGAACATTTATGAGACTGTAATTTTGTGCATAATCATAGTTCCATCAAGTATGTTGGGATTGCTACCCTATTGTGGAGAAACACTCGAAAGGTATAACCACGAAATAATTATTTTTAAAGAGGGCCATTCAGCCATTTGGGACAACAACTTTGGATTAACATTTAATCAATATCGTACTTCTACGGGTATAATCATGCATGAGTTTTCTTGAGGACAAGCAAAGTTTAAGTGTGGGGTATTATGATATGACGTAAATTATACATGTTTTGCACGCATAATTATGCCCAAAATCATCATAATTAGAGATAATATGATAATAATTGATGTCTAATCCACTCATTTGTGTTCCGATAGGATAATTAACCCGGATTTACAAAAACATGAAGAAAACACTCAAAATCAGGGTAAAATCAGCATTCATGGGCCAATTGAACGAAACCAGACGTAGGAAGTCAAACCAGAAGATCAAAAAGTCAACAGGGACCAGACAAGGGCAATGCACGGCCATGCATTGCCTTGCACGGTCATGCAAACCCAATTCTGGGTCCCTGTACTCCCCTGTACAACCAAATTCCGCACGTGAAAGAAATGGGTACTTTGCACGCCCGTGCAATCCAATGCACGGCCGTGCATTGCCAAAATCTTAGCCTATAAATAGCAAGCTCATTCTAGTGTTTTAGGTGTCCATTACCAAGAGGTGTGAAGGCCTTAGTGCTCTGCTAAGAGCCGAAATTCTCTCGGTTTTGGTCCGTTTTAGCTTTTTCTTTGTTTATTTTATGTTTTTAGTCTTGTAATACGAAACGATCCTTCTTGTTCAAGCAAGCCAGAGACAACCTATACCCACTCTTCCTTGGTGTTGGAACACTTCCACACATTATCTAAGGGTTAGTAGAGTCACTTGTATGGTCATCCATGGCTAGTTCTCTTGTGTTGCTCGAGTTGGTTGAACTTTAATTAATTAATGAAGTATTTTTAGTATGTTATGTTTTTAAAGTCTTTACTATGATTTATCTTAAAAAGGCGAGAATAAGTGATCTTTAAACCAATCTAATAATCTTAAATCTTGTGAGTTACTTAAGCAAGACTTCTTGTTTGGGAAGCTTATTCGATGTTTGTACGGTCTATATACAAATCTTGGTGCTAGCATGGCCAGTTAGTATAGATTTAATATTACGGGTTGATTGGAGGTTTGGGTATTCAGCAGGCCGTTTGAGCCCTAAACAGACCGGGCGGTTTGTGTCGGTAATTCTTTACTTCTCTCATATCGGCTTACAGAGGACTTCTAGCGGGAGCCATGGGGTTTGGTCTTGAGAATGAAAGTCTTATTTATTTAAAAAAATATTATAAGTAAAGACAACTATTTAAGAACATAATTTTTTAGGTCCGAGCGTTCATAAAGTAGCTCTAGAGGGAGTTGCGCATTCCGACTTTCCAAAGGAAGTTACAAGACCAGACGTACGTCAGTCACATGGATAATATTAGTTCGAATAATGAATTGTGAGATACCGACGGGCTTGAGACCCCGTTTAGGGTCCGCTGTATTCATTAAGGAACAGTTGGCCGACCGTATCCACTGTTCCGTTACGAAATACTAACTCCCCTATCGAAAGGGTTAGTACTAGTAACTATGACCAACCTTACTTTAAATATATCATTAATTAACAAGGGATAACAACTAGAGTAACACCTTAAACGGGATAATATTTCCAATTACATTTCTTATTTTTTAATTTTCCTTTTAAAACAAAACCCATTTTTCCAACTTGTTATCCTAGTCAGACAATAGCGAGGGTTGAGTACGGGATCCGTGTCCATGGTTCGATACTTGATTCTTACCCATACTTTACTACGTTGCGATAGGTACACTTGCCTATTGTGTGTGTATTTAGTTGAAGTAATTATCATTTTAATTTATAAATTTAAAACCTGATTTTGTGTAGCTCCAAATAGAATATATTTATTACTAAAACCATGCCATCAAGTTTTTGGTGTCGTTGCCTAGAATATATGTATTTATATTTTTATCTACATAATAAAACATACATCAAGCTCACGGTAGTCAATACACATCCGAAATGAGCCATCTTTCTTCTTTACGAATAGGACAGGTGCACCCCATGGTGAATGACTTGGACGAATGAAACCTTCGTCAGAAAGTTCTTGGAGTTGACTTGCAAGCTCTTGCATTTCATAAGGTGCAAGTCGGTATGGAGCTTTGGCTACGGGATTAGCTCCGGGTACAAGATCAATACGAAACTCCACTTGTCCGACGGGTGGGAGACCGGATAGATCCTCAGGAAATACTTCGGGAAAATCCTGGATGATAGGGATGTCTTGAATACTCCTCTCTTTGTCATCCTTCTGAACAAGAAAGCCACATATTTCTTTCGTAAGTATTTTCGGGCCGTATTGCACAACATGAGTTTAAGTCCACCACATGGTTTTTCACCAAAGACTTTTAATGTATCGCCCGATGGGAAAGGGATTCGGATGCACTTCTCAAAACAAACGACTTCAGAATAATGATTGGATAACCAATCCATGCCTATGATGATGTCAAAGCTTCCCAATTGCATAGGTACAAGGTTTACGGGAAAGGAGTGTTCATTAAGTTCAACGTAACAGTCACGGATAATGGAGTCGATGATAATGGGATTTCCATTCACTACCTCGACGGTAAATGTTTTCTTTAGCCTAATTCGTGTTTTAGCAAGTAAGGGCTCAAATTCAAGTCACACAAAACTCTTATCAGCACCGGTATCAAATAGTATGGAAGCATATTGATTATTAACGAGGAACGTACCGTTGACCACATCATTGTTGGGCTGAACTTCATTGGTGTTTATGTTGAAAGCATGCCCACGAGCTCCACCTTGGTTAGCATTGACAAGCCTTGGGCATTGGTTTCGGAAGTGGTTTGGATTACCACATTCAAAGCAAGCATGCCCATTAGCAATAGCTGGTACCACTTGATTGGCTACCTGTTGATTGGCTCTGTTCCCCTGGTTGACTTGATTCCCCGGTGGCCTAGAGCGGCAAAAGTTGACCACATGACCATACCTTCCACAACTAGCACATAAATGGCATGGTATGTTCGGGAAATGATGATAGTTGCATGTGCTGCACAGAGCCCACATATTTCTTTTTAACCAGATTCTGAGCCATAGGTGCAACTTGGTTCACTGGGGCAGCCGGAGTGACAACACCAAAGTTTTTAGCCTTTCGCTTCTTGTTGTTGTGATAGGGTTCGGGATTGATTTCTTTGGAGGGTTCAGAAGGGGTTGTTGTGTCAGTGACTTTCTTGGCACCTTTCCTTGTCAACGTGCCTGCCTTCACATGATTATCAGTTAATGTGGCAGCTAGGCGGATAGCGTCTTCAAGGGTAGCAGGATTTCTTCCTAGAATAGTGTCCTGGATCTTCATGGGCAAACCACCGATGTATTTCTCAATGTACCGGGTCAGTGGTGTGACCATGTGAGGCACAAGAAGACTCAACTCATGGAAACGAGTTGTGTAGACCAAGTTTTCACTACTGTCTTGGTTAAGATCCCAAAACTCAGCCTCTAGCTTCTTCATTTCATTACGAGGACAGAACTCCTCGGTCATGAGCCTCTTAACTTCATCCCATGGCAAGGCCATTGCCACATCAACACCCCGGTTCCTTTTCTCACCATTCCACCAAGTGAGCGCCCGTTTTGGAAAGACGCTGGTGGCATAGCGACCCGGAGATTGTCAGGGAAATCACTGTTGAGGAAGGTGTTTTCAATGCCTTCAAACCATTAAAGGAGACCCGTAGCTCCTTCGGTGCCATAGAACTTGATGGGGTTGTACGAGTTAAAGTGCTTGAAAGGGCATGGGGGTGGGTTGGCACCACCACCACCACCACCAGTAGCACTACCACTCTTGTTGTTGTTGGCCTGAGTGAGTTGGTTCACAAGCTGGGTGAGAAGAGCAGCAAGATCAGTGTTGTTGTTGGTCTCGTTGGCACGACGGGGAGGCATGCAATAGATTTAAGCAACACTATGAGAGATGTAAGAATTTATGATATTTTCTTGGAATAAGAGAATAAATAAACATAAGTAATCATAGTTTGGATTGCACTCATATAGTAACATAACCACATGAATACTATGACATATTAAGGTTAATTAAACTTATATAACTTTCAAGTAGATATGCTTTAGCCTATAAGTAAACACTCAACCCATGAATTCCCAGGAAAGCAAACAGATCACTCGGTTGATTGGAATTTATATAAAATGCTTTCCTAGATAGAAAACACAGAATACAAGTGTCACCCTTCCAGATTGCACGTGTACTCTATTAATTAGCAAAGTTTAAAACCTTAGTGAGGTGTAAAAATAAAGTTTAATAGACTTTTGTCTATGAGTATGACGTTCCACGTGTTATGACGATGATGACATAGAAGATGGTAAGAAGGATTGAGGCTTAGGACAGGGTATGGGTGTGTACATTTAGTTTATTATTTAGATGAAACCTAGTAAATCATGAAGTCTAACAAATAGGGCATCAAATAAATTATAATATAAGGTAGTAGGCATGTAACACATAACATATAGCAAATATCATATATTCATAGAGCATAGCATAGATGGGTGTCCTAAGGTTATAGTCTAGGTCAAGGTGTCTAATAACCTAATTCTCTATAACCAAGGCTCTGATACCAATCTGTCATACCCCAACCAACGGCAGAACATGTTGGAGTGGGACATGGAGACTATTCATAAGCTCATGGTTTACTAAAGTTGAAATATTTAAACAACCAATTTCATTTCATAAATCAAATAGTCAAATCCAACATTTCAAGAATTGAAAATACATAACCAAATTCATTAAATTCAAATACTAGGTCCTCAAACTTAAATGAAGCAACTTGATCATAACTCACACGTTCGTACCTGAAACATGATAAAAACGAGGTCAACTAAAAAGTTAGTGAACATACATAGGTTTTGACACCACAAATAGAGTTCAAATGTTTTATACAATTCATATGAAACATGGTATATAACGCATTTATGGAGAATCTATAGTTAAACTATGGTGCACAATCAAACCTTGTGACTGAGGCATAACACGCAGGTTACCCTAATGTATTATCGGTAACAAACACCCTACCTGGGTGGGTTTGTCAGACATAATAGATCTATCTTTGTTAACCGTTCGTTGTATAGAGTTAATGATTGCACGAGTGTGTCATGTATATGTAGTATTAACTAATAGCATTCAAGCATAAAGCACAAATAACATATATGATCATATTATAGAAATGTATGTTTGTAAATGCAAATAGTTTTCATTGAATAATCATGTTTCACCCCAAAATGTGCAAAATGTAAAAAGGGGCTATGCAAAACTCACTTGGACTAGTTGTGGTAGATAGCACGAGCAATAGGTAACACAAGTGGTTAGTTTGATCACAATGTCAACCTATAAGTGTATTGCATGTATCTAATTAGTGTTATGCACAAATATCTAAGGCAATGTCTAAGTTTCAACAGGATTTGATGTGTGGGGATTTGTACAAAGAGGGTTTGTGTTATCCCGTGTATGTTTGTGCTTGTATTTGTAAAATTGATATGTCCGAAATTATACATGTTTTGCATACATAATAATCCCCATATTATGGTATTAATCAAACAAAAGCCTTGCAATTGATACTTAAAACATTAATATTTCACAATTGCATGCATAATAATTCCCATATTATGGATTTGTACAAAACCCTTAAATAAACATGGCGCTTCCGGGAGGCAACCCGATGATTATAAATAAATTGAGAAGTTGGTGCATACGAGAAAAAGCATGGATCTCAGGTTTGGTTTTTCCAAATTTAAAGTTTCTTTTACTTCAGCCCCCAGGTATGCTTTCTCGATACTAGGACCTTAGTAGGTTAACTACTACCTTTAATTTTCATTGTCTGCTTTTATGTTTTCCTTTATGTGTTAGGTAGAATAGCATCACCAGATAGTTTGTCTACTTCTTTGAGGAATCACACTCCATCTCTACAACCCGAGGAATCGAAAACCACATCAAATTTCTTTGAAATTTGATGAAGTCTTTGAAGCAACGTGTTGACAAGCAGCTGATAGGCACAACCTGACAGCATAAATAAGTTTTGGCATTAGGTTATACACCGAATTGACCGGGGGAGTACCAGTTTCTTTTCCCTTAAAACTTCATGCATTCAATCAACAAGGAAAGAGATATTCATCGGAGTACCGCTCCGTCCACATATCACAGAAACAACTACCCAAGAACCACAATCAAAGATAAATCCACCTCCTGCTCAAGTAGATACTCCTCCAAAAGTTCCGACAAAGAGAACGTTCCATTCTCACATACCCTACCCAGGAAGGTTAGTAAAGCAGAAGACTGACGAACAATATGAGAAATTCATCGAACTATTAAGCCAGATCCATGTCAATCTTCCTTTCCAGGATATCATACAACAAATGCCTAAGTATGGAATTTTCTTGAAAGATTTCCTTACTAACAAAAGAAACATGGAGGAAACAGCAAAAAGGACTAATCATTGTGTCGCTCTCATTAAAAGATGCCTTCCAAAGAAACTTTCAGATCCTGAAAAGTTCTCTCTACCTTGTTCTATCGGACCATTACCGATAACCTTTGCACTCGCTGGCCTAGGAGCAAGTGTGAAAGTAATGCCTTGTGTCATGTTTAAAAGGTTAAATATTAGGAATCCACGACCTGTCAATGCAACTATCGAACTCACAGATGGATCAGTCAAATCACCTATAGGAGTCATTGAGAACTTACTAGTAAAAGTCGGCAAGTTTGTCTTCACTGCCGACTTCATGGTTTTAGAAATGGGACCTGGCTATTCTGTACCTCTAATTTTGGGTCGTCCATTTTTAGCCACTACTCGAGCCGTTATTGATATGAATGAAGGAATCTTGACACTTCGTGTCAGAAAACAATCGGTGACCTACAACATAGGGGGAAATGAATGCATCTCTAATGATCCATTTGAAATTGCCCAATTCATCGATACTAATATGGACTACCAACTGAAGAAAGCTAAGGAATTCAACCAAGGAAAGAAACTGAATCTTGGGAAGGACTTTGAAAACACTGACTGGATCGATGAGTACTTTGATAAGCTACCAAAAGTAAAGGACTTGAATGAAGGAACAGGAGATACGGTGGAAGTCGATGGCTTCCACCCAAAGAAAGACTGATGAAACACGTACGGGTCTGGCCAACAACCCTTAAATAAATGTTGCGCTTCCGGGAGGCAACCCGATAATCATAAATAAATTGAGAAGTTGGTGCATACGGGAAAAAGCATGGATCTCAGGTTTGGATTTTCCAAATTTAAAGTTTCTTTTACTTCAACCCCCAGGTATGCCTTCTCGATACTAGGACCTTAGTAGGTTAACTACTACCTTTTATTTTCCTTATCTGCTTTTATGTTTTTCTTTATGAGTCAGGTAGAATAGCATCACCAGATAGTCTCTCTACTTCTTTGAGGAATCACACTCCATCTCTACAACCCGAGGAATCGAAAACCGCATCAAATTTCTTTAAAATTCGAGGAAGTCTTTGAAGCAACATGTTGACAATCAGCTGATAGGCACAACCTGACAGCGGAAATAAGTTTTGACCTTAAGTTATACACCGAATTGACTAGGGGAGTACCAGTTTCTTTTCCCTTAAAACTTCATGCATTTAAATTCCTGCATATCATTTCATTACATGCATTTGTACATTGATGGCAATGCACAGTTTTAAGTGTGGGGTGGGGAATTAGAGATTCAGTACTACTTGTAACTTCAAAGCGGTAAAATTTCAGCTTGTGATTTTCTACCCATTTGACTAAATCGTTACAAAAACCTACCTTTTGTAAAACCCAAAAAAATTTCAAAAATTTTAACCCTAAAACCTCTTTGAGTTCGCACCTAGTTAAATAAAATGAATACATGGCAAGTAGAAACAAATGAATATTATGCATAACGATTCGCTAAACCCTATTCCATCCGCTTTCATGTGAGGAAAATCAAGCATATTACACGGCATCAAGTTTTTGACGCAATATATAATTATTCGCATGCTCTTTCGTTTGGCATTACTGAGTGTTTTTCGTCTGAATTTTATGCATAATTAGAACTTGTGTGATTTATACATATCAAGACCATGAACTAGTAGAAGTATGAAAGTGATTGAGGCACCTAGGACTTTATTACCCTTATAAATTATCCTTAAACCCTAAAAATCCCAAAAATATCATCCGCCTAGATAGCCCTCTAAGTCTTAGCCTTTTCTTTTCTACTACCCACATTTATCAACCAACCAACTTTTCGTAAACACCGGTTATTGGCTGAATGTCTTCAAAATGGGAAAATTATCTTATGTCGTCATTTCAAGTTTATTATCATTGAGACAATTTTGGAAAGAAATCTGTTTTACTCAAAGGAATTGGAATATACAAGAAGATGGATGTATTAGGAAGAAACAGCCGAACTATCTGCAAGAAATTTATGGAAATATGATTTCAAGGAAATTGAGGAAAAAGAGTTATTGAAGAATTTGTCTTGATTAAAAAAAATAGAAAAAGGAGAAAAGAAAAAAAAAGAAGTGGGTCTTTTACCGGCAAGACCTTAAAGAACTGGACATGCATTTCTTTGATTTCAATTTGCTTTTAATTTGCTTTTCTGCCTTCATTTCGCAAAGCCTGAGATACCGCCCGAACTCCGAGAGAAAGTTTTTGAAGCAACCAATGATGTAAGAAAAAGATGGCGCAAGCAAGAACAACTGTCACCATTCTCCGGCTTGTCAAAAAGTGCCGCCAAAAGAAGAGCCAAAGGATACGACAAATGTGTGAAGTGTGGCAACTGGAGACACCATAGAAAATGTCGCAAGAATCAAACTCATTTCAAGCATGCGTATACGCATCTGATCAAAGTATGAGCTGTTAGGCTACATGCCGAAAGATCTGTACGAAAAGGCAGTAATGTGTACTACGCAGTGAGGAAAGAGTTGAGAATGATAAGAGATCTTGGTCTTGGCAATCTGACCATAAATGAGGCCTCAGATTAATTATACCCTCATGATCTGAGTGCTGTAGAGGGATCTGCTAGTATTTTCCATTTTAAGTCATGAAGTCGTAGCTGCGTGTTTCACAATAGATGCAGCCCTTCAAACCTTTTAAATCCCCTAAAACCCAAAAATAATTTCATTTTCACCCCTTTATTTTTTATTTTAGCCACATTACAACCCTTTTTAAAGTCCTCTTGATTCATGTGTACTACTTAGTTAATTGGTGGAGACTTGATTTACACACAAGCTTATGACCATTGCATAATTCAATTCGAACTTGAGTGTTCCACTTAACTTACATTATCCATACATATATAACCCTAGAGTTGAGTGAACATTGTGAGGAGTGAAAGTTTATGCATAAATGAAGTTCTAGTAGGCTTGTCATGAATTCCATCATTAAAAAATATAAAAATAGAATAAGCAACTCAAGAGTTATCCCGGAATTTTCAACTACTTGGAGTTCCATTTCCCCTGTAAAGTCTTTAGTTATGGGTATGATCATGCATGAGTTTGCTTGAGGACAAGCAAAGTTTAAGTGTGGGGTATTATGATATGTCCTAAATTATACATGTTTTGCATGCAAAATAATCCCCATATTATGGTATTTATCAAACAAAAGCCTTGCAATTGATAATTAAAATGTCAATATTTCACAATTGCAGGTTATTCGGTGCTCCAAGATAAATAAAGCAAAAACCAACTTAAAACATGAAGAAATCAAGCTTTTGGAGGACCAAACCCAAGCATTGACCCCCAAGAAGTCAAACCAGCTCAACACAAGTCAACCAGCAGCTAAAAGACGAGCCAGGGGCTTGCACGGCCGTGCATCCCTTTGCAAGGTCGTGCATTGCCCATCTGGCCTCCCAGACTCCGGTACACTGTCCTTTGTACCCTGTTTGATTCCTGAGGTGTTTGCACGCCCGTACAATCCAATGCACTGCCGAGCATTGCTCATTTTGAGGCCTATAAATAGATGGCTTGAGTTCTTCATTGAATCATCCCTTACACACCCTAAGAACACACCAGTGAGAGCTTATTTCGTACTTAGAGTGTAGTAGTAGTGAGTAGAGGGGCTCTTCCTCCTTGTTCAGCAATAGGGGAGCCTACGAAATTCAGCGTTATGCTAGTTAGTATGGCCATTCGTGTAACATCCAACAATTTTTATGACTAATCAAGGATCGATTTCAGGTATTAACTCATCTCTCTACTCGGCTAGATCCCCTGCACCAAAACCTCAACGTATTTTCCTTGATCTGTAGTAAAAATCGATGTAGGGTTTCAAGGGGGGAAAGTCACGATATGGGTTATAAGGAAGAAGAGGGTTTGGGTGTTTTTCTTGTTTAAAATTCTTTTTATGTTTCAAGAAGCAAAGTTGAGGCCTGGTCTAGTGGTAAGGAGCTACGCAGGCTCTTAACAGGTCACAAGTTCGAGCCCTACGCCCTTCTTATTTTTTCAAGCCCTACGCCCTTCTTATTTTTTTTGAGTTACCTCCTTGTTTAACCCATACACTCATACATATATATACCTTATAAACCCTTGATATTATAAACCAATTCCCTTAGGGATTTTGTCAAGGATTTACGATTATTAATTTTTTTAAAATAAGTTTATATATATCCTCAAATTTGACAAACATAATAATAAACCCGATTCTATTAACTAATTCATGTTTATAGAAAAAAACTCATTTTATTTAAAACCCTTGAATACTCAAATTTACTCTAAAATCGTTAAACTTTCAAGGAAAACAATTGTAAACTAGATAAATATAAGGATTTATTTATTTAGTCATCGATTATTTATTTTATTTTACTATTTATCCATCTATTCAACTACCTATTTACTAAATGGCAAGTAAAAGAAAACTATGTATTTATCCATTTATTTACAAAAGAAAACAAATTATTTATTTCGTTATTCATTTGCTTCCAAACGAAAGAACATCACTTGTTTAACCATATAAACATTTAGTTATTTACAAACTCAAGGAAAAATCTTTTATTTATTTTATTCAACCATACAAGTTGAGGAACAATTATTCATATAAATAATATTTAGAATATTTAAGAATTTATAGAAATACTTAAATAATTATTTCTAGATAAATGATTATACGATTCATTTAACTTCACTAAGCTTAGTTATATTAACATTTATTTAGTACCTCTTTCATTATTTAAGTAAAGGAAATCCTTTAAGTAATTTAAATGATTATTTTAATTGCATAAAACAATCATTTAGACTATTCTAATCCACAATTTATTTATCGATTATTATTAGAATGGTTATGTAAATAAATTCCAACGTATTACTATTATTACTATACTTACATAATTAATTGAGTATTCTGATTAATTATTATTAATTTTATAAACTACATTTTCGTTGTTATTTCAACACTTATGATAAACATATATATTCCTAAAAGCTCGTACAAAATCTCATATCCGATCCCAAATCCTATGAAACCCTAGAATCTCATAATTCCTTACTCTTATTAGACGTATATTGAGACTAGAATACAATTAACTGTGTAGGTTGATTGTGTGAGATCCTCCCAAAGCCTATATTTCATTTGTAATCCATACAATCGACTAACTTCATTATAGGTGAGTTCATAGCCCCCTTTCTCTTTACTGTTGTTTACAAATACTCGGGGTGGAACATGTTTACATTGCAATACATACAAATTCAATACCATTGTTCTTATGCTATTACTATATGCTTTATGTCTTAAACTACTTGGCGACCATATGTGTGTTCATGTTTAGTACAATCATTAACTTGCGAGGCAGGCCTAAGGTAGTACCTTTTATGATCATTTATACGGGAATCCGATTCATTACATAACACGAACCTTGGCGGGTTTTGGGTATACATCTTACTACTTTTTCAAAAGACAATCAGTTGGATTGTACCTACAGTTTTCCATTTACACGGTTTGATTGTACACTTGGAACCTTGTATGTTTTCACATGTATGCCTTAGTTTATGCTTTGAACATATTGAATTTCCAAATCCTTTTTTACAACTTTTGTTCGGTGTCAAAACCTGTGTTACTCACCAACTACTTGTAGTTGACATTTACTTACATGTTTCAGATGCACCCGTTTGAGGACAAGTATTGATTATATAGGACCATGGACCTAGTTAAATTTAATCCAAAGTTTGATTTTGTTATGTGCAATGTATATCTTATTTCCTTGTAATGAATATTTAATGCGATGGAATAAATATTGAAACTTATTAAATAGATGATCATGTGTTTTTGAACAACCGCGTCAGCCCCGGCGTATAATCCGCCGCCGGCCGGGGTGTGACAGATTAGTATCAGAGCCATGGTTATAGGGAATTAGGTTATTAGAAACCAATGACCTAGTTTATAACCTTAGGATACCCTTGTGTAATTATCCTACATGTTATCTTAGGTATTACATTGCATGATACAACATGTGTTACCTAATGTGCTATGTTACATGTTTACAAAGACTACTACTCATGTGATACCTTACTTGCCACACTATTTGATTAGTCTGTATATTACCTATTTGATATCACTAAATGATATCTTAAGTATTGCTATACACTTATTCATATCTAAGACTTTATTACCTAATATCTATTAAAATTTTAAAATCCCATCAAAATTTTGGGTTCTAAAAAACTAGTGGAGAACATGTGCAATCCGGAATGGTGAATGTCTGTACTTTGGGTCTTCTGTCTAGGAAAGCATCCCATATAAATCCAAATCAACCGAAGGATCCGTATGCTTTCCTGGGAATTCCCGAAGTAAGTGTTCACCTATAGGCTAAAGCATGTCTTCTTGAAAGTATATGAACTTAAATCACTTTGGTTTATCACAGCATCCTTTTGGTTATGTGCCAGAGGAACGCAATCTAAACATCATTCGTTGATTACTATGATTGGTACACATATCTAAACCTCCCTATTTGATCCTCACACTTAATCTTATTTAAGTTCCTATACCCCTTCATCCTTATGCCTCGAAAATATTATCACCACTTGAAAGGAATTTAAACCCTTAGACCTTACCATTCAAGGAAAGGAAGCTGCTTGAATGGATGAAGCACACCCTTGAGCCACAAGACACAATCCCTAATGATTCTCACCATAACCATGTGTTCAAATAATGATGTTAATGGTACATGATGGCTGGAAAAGTGGGTGTAAGTCCATGAAATATTCTGACTAAGGAAAGACTGAGTGCTTAAGTGCGTCCCTTGTGACCCACCCCTCATTCGTGGGAACACTACTTATAGGTCAAGTGTTACTCCCAACATATTATTATGAGAACTCAGTGCTATGATTAGTCAATTCTAAACTCATAAACACCTTTGTACTTAACACTTACCATTACAATATCACTTACGACCTTTTCCATGATAGACATGGCCTCTTACCCTCCTCACTCCCCGGAGTATCACCCGAAACAGAGTCCGCACGGGAGGAAGACTTCGGATCCACATCCCCAGACGACCGGTCACCGGCACAACCAGCTGTCAGATCCATGTTCGACCACGGAGCAAATTGGCTTGGGAGTACAGGCATGAGACTCTGAGCATCTGAACCACCTCTACCGAGAGACCCTATCTAACACCTAACCTATACCATCCAAACCCAGGAGCAGGATAAGACAAGGAACCTACCAGTGCCTTAGGAGTTCCAGTTGATACCGCTCACCAACACGTGAGAACAGCAGAGTTTCTGAGACAAGGAATGGAACATGGAATAAGGCACGACGTGCCGGGTTGACGAATATATAGCCTATACGGTACCAGGAGGACTTTATTGCAAATCTAGATATCCACATAGAAATAATGGAAGAAGACCGAGAAATATTTGATGCACGTACGGGATTAGCCAGAGCTGAAAACCGGTTTGCAATACGAATAACCTTAACAATGTTCATCTTGGTGTTCATCTGCTTCCTGGTGGGAAACTTTCTGAGATGTTTGCCGGATATCCTATTTCTCGTTTTTCTTAAAATTTAAATTGAAACCCATATCTTGTACCCAAATATAACGATTATTATTTTTTGCTCACCTTAATGGTTGACATCTAAACCTTCTTTGTAAACTAATTATTTTGACTAACGTAGTTATTTTGTTCAAACAAAACCTTTATCAAACCCTTGGTTTATAGATTTTTATTTTGATTATAAATTATTTGCAAACCCCTTTACCTTGTAAAGAAACTTAATGCAATTTATTTTATAAAAACATTAACAAATACCTCATTATCTTAGTTAATAATCAATTACGACTTGATTAATTATTTCGTTACGACCTCTTAATTCGTTAAATTAATTACTTTTAAAATCTTGACCTGATTACTAAATAATTTGGCCATTATTTTCTTCTGAAACATTCTCTTTATGATAATTAAATTAAATAATAGGTTCTTATTTATTTATCCAATTATCCATCCACTCAATTTATTATTTTCACTTATTTATTAATTTACAAACAAGGGTAAAATTTAATTACTTGTTTATTTACAAACAAAAAGCACAAATTAGTTATTTATGTACACATTATTCTAATTTCCTGCAAAACCTTCTCATTATCTTGCACCTTCGAAAATATATGAGTTTACTAGTCACTTCAAGGAGATGAATCATTTCGCGTAGGCGTTAACCACCCATCTAAACCTCAACAAAATTGAGAACTTAAAACCCAACTATCTACTCAAGCGACACGCACGTCCGCAAGACTTGATCATCTACAAAATTTGATAGTATACGTTACTCATGAGATTCAATAATTTACATACGAACATTCACAATATACATGATACTAGATTGTTCACATGATACATGATACTAGATTGTTCACATTATAGACGAAACTCGTTTGCTTGCAATATACATGATACTAGATTTTTCACATGATACACGAGACTTGGTTATTTTCAATATACATGATACTATATTGTTCACATGATACATGATACCTAGTTATTTGCAATATGCATGATACTAGATCATTTATGCTATACATGAAACTTGAGTGTTTACATTACACACGAAACTAGACGGTTTACATTGTTTGCAATTAGTTGTCCACTATATACATGAGGCATGATCATTCACCTTATCCATGAAAGTAGATAGCCATAAACTTTGAGCTACTCGGGGTTTGACGTATTCTTGTTGAAACACGAGAATGCTATAAACTTTGAGTTACTCAGGGTTTGACGTATTCTTGTTCAAAAACGAGAGAGTTATAAACTTTATGGGTAATCTGGAGGGTTATGCCATCTACTTAGGGCACCCATGTATGGGGTTTTGCCACATTGTTATCCTTTTTTTTCCTATTTGACTTTACTATCTAGAGACACAATTAGTTATTAGAAACTCATACGTGAAACCAATAGTTATGAGCTAAGTGTTTTTGTGTCCCTTCTTTACCCACACACAATAGGATGAACTATACGGACCATACGACGATTTGAGTAATTACGGGTGCACACGTAATTATAAAAAAATCAGCGCATGGAAAACCTAGTGAATTCTGTCGTGTGTGATGACATAAAACCTATCGTGATACATAGTAATGAAATCGGGATGATCTGATTAGGGCATGGTGGAAACGCCGCTGGCACTTCCCATATATAGGTGCTCCTGTCATATTGTCAGTGGTAGCGTTGTTCGTATCACGTAGGGCCCTCTGTTAATTTGAACTTGACTAATGTCTGTGAGATCTTTACCCAGTGATACCCTCTGAACATATTAGACTATATACTAAACAAGTTTTAATCTTCAAATTCTCATCGCTTTGATTGCAAGTGATGATTTCCATCTTTGTAGTCCAAAATCTATTCTACGACAATCTTCTCCCTAACTCTTTTCAAACTAAATCCACTACCATCATCCATGCCTAACACAATGACCTGACCTGACCTTGTGTATCAGACCTGAACTTTGTCATCAATCATACTCCACAAACCGACAATCAAAGCTCTTTGAGAATCCAAACTCGCATCTTGTTACCTAATTTAGTAGCCTCCAACAGTTGAATTTCGGGACGATATTCACTCAACTTGGGGATACTGTAACATCCAAGAATTTCGGGTGTTAATTTTTTTTTTTATCCTATTCTATACAATGGTGACATTCCGTTTCAATCCCGTACATGTTCAAACACATTATGTCACATTAATTTTTATTTTAAAACACATCTCAATTCATTTTTTTAAACCTTGCATTACATATTGTTTTTCCTATTATAATATAACACGTATAAGTATACTTATATTTATATAAGTAAACCTTTTGTTATAATAAAATATATGAGCTAAAGCATGCATTTACATTTCTTTTATGTATATATATACATGTTTTTATTTATAAACAAATGTGTAATTATATATATACATTTGAATATATTAAATAAACCATTTGTAATTTTATAAAAAGGAAACGCATTCATTTATAAAGGATTATAATTAACAATTAATGTTAGTTTATATATATATATATATAAATCATATAAAAACAAATTTTATAAACAAGTAAAATAAATTAAAATTTAATAATATTAGTCTTGAACCCCCCATATCCATTTGAACCCCCACCTTGAACCCTTTTAGTCCCTTTTGAACCCTGGAACAAGGTTTTTATTTCAAATTTTGACTTGCAAAAGTCAAAATCAAGTTCTACACCTACCAAACCCTTGTAATAACGAGATGTAGCTCACCCAAATCAATTTGCCATTCAACTTCAACCGTTTGGGACTTGGAATCGTCGTTATTAATTGAAAAATCATTGGTTTTACGAGCATTAAAGCACCTTCGGTTATGAACTTGAATGGCATGAATGAGACTCAAACACCTATTAAATCCGACGATTATGGACTGTTACGAATTCAGTTTCACCCTTCGCACACCCCTCTAATCTGTTGCCATCGATTTCCACTCAAGAAATCCGTTTTCTCGTCCCTTTTTCTACCTAGGTTCGCGACTAGCAGGGGGATCGGACTCCTCATTTTTGTGACTAATCAAGGATCGATTTCAGGTATTAACTCATCTCTCTACTCGGCTAGATCCCCTGCACCAAAACCTCAACGTATTTGCCTTGATCTGTAGTTAAAATCGATGTAGGGTTTCAAGGGGGAAAGTCACGATATGGGTTATAAGGAAGAAGAGGGTCTGGGTGTTTTTCTTGTTTAAAATTCTTTTTATGTTTCCATAAGCAAAGTTGAGGCCTGGTCTAGTAGTAAGGAGCTACGCAGGCTCTTAACAGGTCACAAGTTCGAGCCCTACGCCCTTCTAATTTTTTTTTTTGAGTTACCTCCTTGTTTAACCCATACACTCATACATATATATACCTTATAAACCCTTGATATTATAAACCAATTCCCTTAGGGATTTTGTCAAGGATTTACGATTATTATTTTTTTTTAAATAAGTTTATATATATCCTTAAAAGTTGACAAACATAATAATAAACCCGATTCTATTAACTAATTTATGTTTATAGAAGAAAACTCATTTTTTTAAAACCCTTGAATACTCAAATTTACTCTAAAATCGTTAAACTTTCAAGAAAAACAATTGTAAACTAGATAAATATAAGGATTTATTTATTTAGTCATCGACTATTTATTTTATTTTACTATTTATCCATCTATTCAACTACCTATTTACTAAATGGCAAGTAAAAGAAAACTATGTATTTATCCATTTATTTACAAAAGAAAACAAATTATTTATTTCGTTATTCATTTGCTTCCAAACAAAAGAACATCACTTGTTTAACCATATAAATATTTAGTTATTTACAAACTCAAGGAAAAATCTTTTATTTATTTTATTCAACCATACAAGTTGAGGTACAATTATTCACATAAATAATATTTAGAATATTTAAGAATTTATAGAAATACTTAAATAATTATTTCTAGATAAATGATTATACGATTCATTTAACTTCACTAAGCTTACTTATATTAACATTTATTTATTTAGTACATCTTTTATTATTTAAGTAAAGAAAATTCTTTAATTAATTTAAATAATTATTTTAATTGCATAAAACAATCATTTAGACTATTCTAATCCATAATTTATTTATCGATTATTATTAGAATGGTTTTGTAAATAAATCCAAATGTATTACTATTATTACTATACTTACATAATTAATTGAGTATTCTAATTAATTCTTATTAATTTTATAAACTACATTTTCATTGTTATTTCAACACTTATGATAAACATATATATTACTAAAAGCTCGTACAAAATCTCATATCCGATCCCAAATCCTATGAAACCCTAGAATCTCATAATTCCTTACTCTTATTAGATGTATATTGAGACTAGAATACAATTATCTGTGTAGGTTGATTGTGTGAGATCCTCCCGAAGCCTATATTTCATTTACAATCCATACAATCGACTAACTTCATTATAGGTGAGTTCATAGCCCCCTTTCTCTTTACTATTGTTTGCAAATACTCGGGGTGGAATATGTTTACATTGCACTACATACAAATTCAATACCATTGTTCTCATGCTATTACTATGTGCTTTATTTCTTAAACTACTTGGCGACCATACGTGTGTTCATGTTTAGTACAATCATTAACTTGCGAGGCAGGCCTAAGGTAGTACCTTTTATGATCATTTATACGGGAATCCGATTCATTACATAACACGAACCTTGGCGGGTTTTGTGTATACATCTTACTACTTTTTCAAAAGACAATCAGTTGGATTGTACCCACAGTTTTCCATTTACACGGTTTGATTGTACACTTGGAACCTTGTATGTTTTCACATGTATGCCTTAGTTTATGCTTTGAACATATTGAATTTCCAAATCCTTTTATACAACTTTTTTTTGTGTCAAAACCTATGTTACTCACCAACTACTTGTAGTTGACATTTACTTACATGTTTCATGTGCACCCGTTTGACGACAAGTATTGATTATATAGGACCATGGACCTAGTTAAATTTAATCCAAAGTTTGATTTTGTTATGTACAATGTATATCTTATTTCCTTGTAATGAATATTTAATGCGATGGAATAAATATTGAAACTTATTAAATAGATGATCATGTGCTTTTAAACAACCGCGTCAGCCCCGGCGCCGGCCGGGGTGTGACAGATTGGTATCAAAGTCATGGTTATAGGGAATTAGATTATTAGAAACCAATGACCTAGTCTATAACCTTAGGATACCCTTGTGTAATTATCCTACATGTTATCTTAGGTATTACATTGCATGATACAACATGTGTTACCTAATGTGCTATGTTACATGTTTACAAAGACTACTACTCATGTGATACCTTACTTGCCACACTATTTTATTAGTCTGTATATTACCTATTTGATATCACTAAATGCTATCTTAATTCTTGCTATACACTTATTCATATCTAAGACTTTAATACCTAATATCTATTAAAATTTTAAAATCCCGTCAAAGTTTTGGGTTCTAAAAAACTAGTAGAGAACATGTGCAATCCGGAAAGGTGAATGTCTGTACTTTGGGTCCTCAGTCTAGGAAAGCATCCCATATAAATCCAAATCAACCGAAGGATCCGTATGCTTTCTTGGGAATTCCCGAAGTGAGTGTTCACCTATAGGCTAAAGCATGTCTTCTTGAAAGTATATGAACTTAAATCACTTTGGTTTGTCACAACATCCTTTTGGTTATGCGCCAGAGGAACGCAATCTAAACATCATTTGTTGATTACTATGATTGGTACACATATCTAAACCTCCCTATTTGATCCTTACACTTAATCTTATTTAAGTTCCTATACCTATTCATCCTTATGCCTCAAAAATATTATCATCACTTGAAAGGAATTTAAACCCTTAGACCTTACCATTCAAGGAAAGGAAGCTGCTTGAATGGATGAAGCACACCCTTGAGCCACAAGACACAATCCCTAATGATTCTCACCATAACCATGTGTTCAAATAATGATGTTAATGGTACATGATGGCTGGAAAAGTGGGTGTAAGTCCATGAAATATTCTGACTAAGGAAAGACTGAGTGCTTAAGTGCGTCCCTTGTGACCCACCCCTCATTCGTGGGAACACTACTTATGGGTCAAGTGTTACTCCCAACATATTATTATGAGAACTCGGTGCTATGATTAGTCAATTCTAAACTCATAAACACCTTTGTACTTAACACTTACCATTGCAATATCACTTACGACCTTTTCCATGATAGACATGGCCTCTTACCCTCCTCACTCCCCGGAGTATCACCCGAAACAGAGTCCGCACGGGAGGAAGACTTCGGATCCACATCCCCAGACGACCGGTCACCGGCACAACCAGCTGTCAGATCCATGTTCGACCACGGAGCAAATTGGCTTGGGAGTACAGGCATGAGACTCTGAGCATCTGAACCACCTCTACCGAGAGACCCTATCTAACACCTAACCTATACCATCCAAACCCAGGAGCAGGATAAGACAAGGAACCTACCAGTGCCTTAGGAGATCCAGTTGATACCGCTCACCAACACATGAGAACAGCAGAGTTTCTGAGACAAGGAATAGAACATGGAATAAGGCACGACGTGCCGGGTTGACGAATATATAGCCTATACGGTACCGGGAGGACTTTATTGCAAATCTAGATATCCACATAGAAATAATGGAAGAAGACCGAGAAATATTTGATGCACGTACGGGATTAGCCAGAGCTGAAAACCGGTTTGCAATACGAATAACCTTAACAATGTTCATCTTGGTGTTCATCTGCTTCCTGGTGGGAAACTATCTGAGATGTTTGCCGGATATCCTATTTCTCGTTTTTCTTAAAATTTAAATTGAAACCCATATCTTGTACCCAAATATAACGATTATTATTTTTTGCTCACCTTAATGGTTGACATCTAAACCTTCTTTGTAAACTAATTATTTTGACTAACGTAGTTATTTTGTTCAAACAAAACCTTTATCAAACCCTTGGTTTATAGATTTTTATTTTGATTATAAATTATTTGCAAACCCCTTTACCTTGTAAAGAAACTTAATGCAATTTATTTTATAAAAACATTAACAAATACCTCATTATCTTAGTTAATAATCAATTACGACTTGATTAATTATTTCGTTACGACCTCTTAATTCGTTAAATTAATTACTTTTAAAATCTTGACCTGATTACTAAATAATTTGGCCATTATTTTCTTCTGAAACATTCTCTTTATGATAATTAAATTAAATAATAGGTTCTTATTTATTTATCCAATTATCCATCCACTCAATTTATTATTTTCACTTATTTATTAATTTACAAACAAGGGTAAAATTTAATTACTTGTTTATTTACAAACAAAAAGCACAAATTAGTTATTTATGTACACATTATTCTAATTTCCTGCAAAACCTTCTCATTATCTTGCACCTTCGGAAATATATGAGTTTACTAGTCACTTCAAGAAGATGAATCATTTCGCGTAGACGTTAACCACCCATCTAAACCTCAACAAAATTGAGAACTTAAAACCCAACTATCTACTCAAGCGACACGCACGTCCGCAAGACTTGATCATCTACAAAATTTGATAGTATACGTTACTCATGAGATTCAATAATTTACATACGAACATTCACAATATACATGATACTAGATTGTTCACATGATACATGATACTAGATTGTTCACATTATAGACGAAACTCGTTTGCTTGCAATATACATGATACTAGATTTTTCACATGATACACGAGACTTGGTTATTTTCAATATACATGATACTATATTGTTCACATGATACATGATACTTGGTTATTTGCAATATGCATGATACTAGATCATTTATGCTATACATGAAACTTGAGTGTTTACATTACACACGAAACTAGACGGTTTACATTGTTTGCAATTAGTTGTCCACTATATACATGAGGCATGATCATTCACCTTATCCATGAAAGTAGATAGCCATAAACTTTGAGCTACTCGGGGTTTGACGTATTCTTGTTGAAACACGAGAAAGCTATAAACTTTGAGTTACTCAGGGTTTGACGTATTCTTGTTCAAAAACGAGAGAGTTATAAACTTTATGGGTAATCTGGAGGGTTATGCCATCTACTTAGGGCACCCATGTATGGGGTTTTGCCACATTGTTATCCTTTTGTTTCCTATTTGACTTTACTATCTAGAGACACAATTAGTTATTAGAAACTCATACGTGAAACCAATAGTTATGAGCTAAGTGTTTTTGTGTCCCTTCTTTACCCACACACAATAGGATGAACTATACGGACCATACGACGATTTGAGTAATTACAGGTGCACACGTAATTATAAAAAAATCAGCGCATGGAAAACCTAGTGAATTCTGTCGTGTGTGATGACATAAAACCTATCGTGATACATAGTAATGAAATCGGGATGATCTGATTAGGGCATGGTGGAAACGCCGCTGGCACTTCCCATATATAGGTGCTCCTGTCATATTGTCAGTGGTAGCGTTGTTCGTATCACGTAGGGCCCTCTATTAATTTGAACTTGACTAATGTCTGTGAGATTTTTACCCAGTGATACCCTCTGAACATATTAGACTATATACTAAACAAGTTTTAATCTTCAAATTCTCATCGCTTTGATTGCAAGTGATGCTTTCCATCTTTGTAGTCCAAAATCTATTCTACGACAATCTTCTCCCTAACTCTCTTCAAACTAAATCCACTACCATCATCCATGCCTAACACAATGACCTGACCTGACCTTGTGTATCAGACCTAAACTTTGTCATCAATCATACTCCACAAACCGACAATCAAAGCTCTTTGAGAATCCAAACTCGCATCTTGTTACCTAATTTAGTAGCCTCCAACAGTTGAATTTCGGGACGAAATTCACTCAACTTGGGGATATTGTAACATCCAAGAATTTCGGGTGTTAATTTTTTTTATTATTTTATCCTATTCTATACAATGGTGACATTCCGTTTCAATCCCGTACATGTTCAAACACATTATGTCACATTAATTATTATTTTAAAACACATCTCAATTCATTTTTTAAACCTTGCATTACATATTGTTTTTCCTATTATAATATAACACGTATAAGTATACTTATATTTATATAAGTAAACCTTTTGTTATAATAAAATATATGAGCTAAAGCATGCATTTACATTTCTTTTATGTATATATATACATGTTTTTATTTATAAACAAATGTGTAATTATATATATACATTTGAATATATTAAATAAACCATTTGTAATTTTATAAAAAGGAAACGCATTCATTTATAAAGGATTATAATTAACAATTAATGTTAGTTTATATATATATATATATATATATATATATAAATCATATAAAAACAAATTTTATAAACAAGTAAAATAAATTAAAATTTAATAATATTAGTCTTGAACCCCCCATATCCATTTGAACCCCCACCTTGAACCCTTTTAGTCCCTTTTGAACCCTGGAACAAGGTTTTTATTTCAAATTTTGACTTGCAAAAGTCAAAATCAAGTTCTACACCTACCAAACCCTTGTAATAACGAGATGTAGCTCACCCAAATCAATTTGCCATTCAACTTCAACCGTTTGGGACTTGGAATCATCGTTATTGATTGAAAAATCATCGGTTTTACGAGCATTAAAGCACCTTCAGTTATGAACTTGAATGGCATGAATGAGACTCAAACACCTATTAAATCTGACAATTGTGGACTGTTACAAATTCAGTTTCACCCTTCGCACACCCCTATAATCTGTTGCCATCAATTTCCACTCAAGAAATCCGTTTTCCCGTCCATTTTTCTACCTCGGTTCACGACTAGCAGGAGGATCGGACTCCTCATATTATAAACCAATTCCCTTAGGAATTCTGTCAAGGATTTACGATTATTATTTTTTTTAAATAAGTCTATATATATCCTCAAATTTGACAAACATAATAATAAACCCGATTCTATTGACTAATTCATGTTTATAGAAGAAAGCTCATTTTTTTTAAAACCCTTGAATACTCAAATTTACTCTAAAATCGTTAAACTTTCAAGGAAAACAATTGTAAACTAGATAAATATAAGGATTTATTTATTTAGTCATCAATTATTTATTTGATTTTACTATTAATCCATTTATTCAACTACCTATTTACTAAATGGCAAGTAAAAGAAAACTATGTAATTATCCATTTATTTACAAAAGAAAACAAATTATTTATTTGGTTATTCATTTGCTTCCAAACAAAAGAACATCACTTGTTTAACCATATAAACATTTAGTTATTTACAAACTTAAGGAAAAATCTTTTATTTATTTTATTCACCATACAAGTTGAGATACAATTATTTACATAAATAATATTTAGAATATTTAAGAATTTTTGAAATAATTAAATAATTTTTTCTAGATAAATGATTATACGATTCATTTAACTTATCTAAGCTTACTAATATTAACATTTATTTAGTACCTCTTTTATTATTTAAGTAAAGGAAATCCTTTAAGTAATTTAAATAATTATTTTAATTGCATAAAACAATCATTTAGACTATTCTAATCTACAGTTTATTTATCGATTATTATTAGAATGGTTATGTAAATAAATTCAAACGTATTACTATTATTACTATACTTACATAATTAATTGGGTATTCTAATTAATTCTTATTAATTTTATACACTATCTTTTTGTTGTTAATTCAACACTTATGATAAACATATATATTCCTAAAAGCTTGTACAAAATTCCATATCTGATCCCAAATCCTATGAAACCCTAGAATCTCATAATTCCTTACTCTTATTAGACGTACATTAAGACTAGAATACAATTAACTGTGTAGGTTGATTGTGTGAGATCCTCCCGAAGCCTATATTTCATTTACAATTCATACAATCGACTAACTTCATTATAGGTGAGTTCATAGCCCCCTTTCTCTTTACTATTGTTTACAAATACTCGGGGTGGAACATGTTTACATTGCAATACATACAAAGTCAATACCAATGTTTTCATGCTATTACTATGTGTTTTATGTCTTAAACTACTTGGCGACCATACGTGTGTTCATGTTTATACAATCATTAACTTGCGAGGCAGGCCTAAGGTAGTACCTTTTATGATCATTTATACGGGAATCCGATTCATTAAATATCATGAACCTTGGCGGGTTTTGTGTATACATCTTACTACTTTTTCAAAAGACAATCAGTTGGATTGTACCTACAGTTTTCCATTTACACGGTTTGATTGTACACTTGGAACCTTGTATGTTTTCACATTTATGCCTTAGTTTATGCTTTGAACATATTGAATTTCCAAATCCTTTTCTACAACTTTTGTTTGGGGTCAAAACTTATGTTACTCACCAACTACTTGTAGTTGACATTTACTTACATGTTTCAGATGTACCCGTTTGAGGACAAGTATTGATCATATAGGACCATGGACCTAGTTAAATTTAATCCAAAGTTTGATTTTGTTATGTACAATGTATATCTTATTTCCTTGTAATGAATATTTAATGCGATGGAATAAATATTGAAACTAGATGATCATGTGCTTTTGAACAACCGCGTCAGCCCCGGCGTATAATCTGCCGCCGGCCGGGGTGTGACAAGTCGTGGCTAGACTCTTGGTATTGCTAGGGTGATGATGAAGTTTGGTGCATGTTAATGTTTAACATATTAATCCAAATGATGTGTTTATGTCTTTAACTATTCGTCCTTAAAACCACCATTTTGGTGGGTTTTTATTATTGTCTAAATCCGTCTTTATATTTGTGAGTGTTCTTGATTTTTAAAGTGTAAAACCTTTTTAATCAAACTTCTCTTGAAGCTTTTACGTCTTTATACAAGTAGAGATTTATAAGCCAAGGCTTGGTTAACACTATTAAGGTTGTACGTCTTTATACGAACTTATTATGCGACCAAGAATTGGTGAACTCATGTTGGGAACGGTGCGTATTTATACTTGATCCCGTTGTTACACCGCCTCCCGGTGAGCAAAATATAGTCACCTATTTAACTCTAATACAAAGCATTTTACGTTCGATGTCTTAAACCAACCTGGAGATGACCATTCGAAGGGTTGAGGGTAATTATTGTCCTTAACGGGAGGCACTACCACCTGTTAAAGCTTTTAAATTTGTAAATCAAATGTCGTGAGGACGAGGCTCTAGCGGTGACCCGAGTCAAACATTTGTAGTAGTCATATCACTGGATTAGTCAACTTAACATTATCACGTACCAAGCGGATTCGAAACCCAAAGCAATACTATTCGTAACCTGATCATTTTCGACATATTTACTTTCCTGTTATTTACTATTCTGTTCGTTACATTTCTTTTACACACTTCACGCACGTTTTACTTTTCTGTTATTTACTTTACCGTCATTTACTTTTCTGTCATGTACTTTTCTACTCCACAAGCACAAAAAACCAACTCACTAATTAAACCGGCTAAACGTTAACAAAAGTTGAGTATTGGAATCCGACCGTGTTCATTGGTTCGATACTTGGTTCTTACCTAAACTATATTACGCTGCGATAGGTACACTTGCCTATTGTGTGTGTTTTAAGTTAAAGTAATTATCATTTTATAAATTTAAAACCTGGTCTCGTGAAATCATCTTAAAAATATATTTACCTATATTTTTATTTAAAACACAATGCATCAAAAATGTAAGTTCAAATTACACATGATTTTAATAGTAATAAATGACTTAGGGTTTAATTCAAATAAATAAATTAAACAAATAAATTCTTTTTATTTATTTATTTAAACCCTAACAGGTGATTATTTTGAAAAGACAATTAATTTAAATAAATAATTCCCTTTTTTTTAATTATTTATTATAATTTGTCTCTAAAATGAAGTAAGATGTGTAAAAATATATATATTTATTTAATTAAGTTTAAAAATCTAAATAGATAATTGTTTTATAAAATCGATTTATGAAATTCTATAAAATGGTAATGTATTTTATAAAATCTTTACAAAATATCTATACATACTAATAAATAAAGGTTTTGGGGTGTCACATGTCACTCCCTCATGCCTCCTCATATTGGTTTTCCCGTCTCTCTCTCTTAATAAATACACCACTATCTTATTAAATAATAATGATATTATAAATATATTATTAAAGAATAATAATAATTATATTAAATAAGAATATATAATAAGAATTCAAAATATAACTAATTAAAGAAAAATATAATTTGTTATATACACACACATTTTCACTTGATATATCTTGAGACTATCATAAATTCTGACAAATTAGGACGTATTTATAAATTTATAAGTTTTATCTTTTTTTAATATATAATCTCGTGTAATACACGGGATTCTAACCTAGTCTATACTATATACTAAATAAAGGTTTTTACATGCCACGTGTCATCACCATATTCATTCTCATCATCTTTTTCCCACATCTCTCTCTTATTAAATACACTTTTATATTTAAATAACAATATATCTTTAACTAAAATACTAATTATACTAATAAAAAATATTTAATTTAAATTATCTCTGATTATAAAAACTCTGAAATATAATTATGTATCTTTTATTTTGAATCAAATAGTAATGAAAGTCAAATTGCATAAAATACTAATTAACGTATTTTCGAAACCTAATTATATATTAATTTTTATATATATATTGAATTTTGTTGTCAATCATTCGTATGTAATACATTTTTACACATGTAAAATATATATATAAAAAATTAAGAATTTATACTTTGATATTTTCATCCCGTGGGTAAACACGGGGTGTAAGCTATTTATAATAATAGATAATACAAATGCTTCCAATAAAATTTAATAATTTCAATTAAAATAATTTCTTTTATATTGTAAATGAGGTTTCCAAAATCAGTGCGTGATTTGCGGGCCTTAAACGCGTATTAATCCTTGATTTGGAACCAATTTTTGCTCGGTTTGACTCTGATTACTCAAACTGTTTGAATTGATTTGAATCTCGGTTTTTGGCCGCGCAAATTGTCAAATTGGGTCATTAGGAAGGGTGTAGAATCGATTAAGCATAGAAGGAAAGTCCCCTACAATTTGATTCGATCGAATTCAGCCTTTTATTGCAAGGATTCTGGGTTGTTTGACTTCTAAAGTCAAAATTGACGAATGGGGGTCAAAAATTGAGGTCAAAGGGTCCAGTTTCAAGGGTAGGGGTTCAAGTTGAGGGTTCATATGCTCAAAGGGGTTCAACTAAGTTGTTAAGAATAAATATATATATACATATACAAATACATATGTGAGTTGGTTTTTGGTTTTAAAACTTAAGGACTTTGAAATTTATAAATAAATTTTGAATGTCATATATATTTTATAAAAGCTAGATTTATATACATACATTTTATATGAAAGTATTTATATTTATAAATATATGTGGGGTTAGAATTGTAAACGCATTTAATCCTTTGAATTAACTCTAAAATGTATGTATGTGTACTTGTAAAAAGTTTTAACAATGAAATCTTGGAATTTAATGTATGCACAAATGTATAAAGTATAATTGAAATGTTGTTTATTGCATCAGAACAAATACAAGAAAAAAATCAAGAATGTTACAGTATCCCCATGTTGAGTGAATTTCGTCCCGAAATTTAACTAGTTGAGGCTACTGAATCAGCAAAGAAGTGTGGATACTTGAGCTTCTTTTGATCCTCGCGTTCACAAGTAAACTCTGGACCACGTTTAGATTCCCAACGAACTTTAAAAATAGGAATACGGCTTCGCTTGAGTTGTTTTATCTCACGATCCATAATCTCCACATGTTTCTCAACAAAGTGCATCGTGTCATCAATGCGCACATCGTCAAGAGGTATATAGAGATTCTCATCAACAAGACATTTCTTCAGATTGGACACATGGAAGGTTGGATGTACATTGTTGAGTTCCGGAGGTAATTCGAGTTTATAAGTCACTTTTCCAATCCTTTCAAGGATCTTGAATGGACCCACATAGCGAGGTGCTAGCGTGCCTTTCTTCCCAAAGCGGATCACACCCTTCCAAGGAGATACCTTTAAAAGTACAAGGTCATCGAACTGGAATTCCAAGGGTTTTCGTCGTTTATCGGCATAGCTCTTTTTCTGACTCCTCGCCACTCGAATGTTGTCACGGATTTGAATGATCTTATCGGATGTTTCTTGAATTAAATCGGGACCGGTGATTTGTGCTTCACCAATCTCGTTCCAACAGATAGGAGAACGACACTTACGACTATAAAGAGCTTCAAATGGAGCAATGTTGATGCTGGTGTGGTAGCTATTGTTGTAAGGGAGTTCAATGAGGGGTTGATGTGAATCCCAATTGCCACCAAAATCAATAACACAAGCTCTAAGCATGTCCTCGAGGGTTTGTATTGTTCGTTCGGTTTGACCATCAGTTTGAGGATGGTAAGTCGCGCTTAAATCCAATCGTGTACCAAGAGCAGTTTGGAGGGATTGCCAAAAACGAGAGGTGAAACAAGCATCTCTATCGGAGATTATGCTTAGTGGAACACCGTGACGACTCACAATTTCTTCAATGTAGATCCGGGCCAATTTCTCAACCCGGTAGTCTTCTCGAATGGGCAAGAAGTGGGCTGATTTGGTGAGACGGTCAATGATAACCCAAATTCTATAGTAACCACTTGAAGTGCGAGGGAGTTTGGTAATGAAATCCATGGCTAGATTCTCCCACTTCCACACTGGAATTTCCGGTTGTTCATGCAAACCAGAAGGACGTTGATGTTCAGCTTTGACTTTGGAACAAGTTAAACACTTTGCAACATAAAGTGCAATGTCTTTCTTCATACCGGGCCACCAATACTGTTGGCGAAGATCTTGGTACATTTTATCCGCACCGGGATGAACAGAATAACGAGTCTTGTGTGCCTCGTTCATCAGAAATGCACGGAGATCATCACGATCGGGAACCCAAATACGATCCAAGTAATAGAGTAACCCATTTGGTTTGGTTTCTAATTGAAGTTCAACTCCATATGACATTTCATCGTACATGTTACCCTCGGTGACCAAGACGTGTTGAGCTTCCAGAATACGAATTTGAATGTCGATTTGAATCTTGACACAATGAAGCATTACGTGATCTTTACGACTCAAAGCATCGGCCACAACATTCGCTTTGCCGGGATGATAACGAATCTCGCAATCATAGTTGTTAAGAAGTTCAACCCAACGTCGTTGCCTCATGTTGAGTTCTTTCTAACTGAAGATGTGTTGGAGACTTTTGTGGTCGGTGAACACCACACATTTTGTGCCATAGAGGTAGTGTATCCAAATCTTCAATGCGAAGACGACCGCACCCAACTCAAGATCGTGCGTCGTATAGTTCTTCTCGTGAATCTTAAGTTGTCTTGATGCATAAGCAATCACCTTGCCTCGTTGCATGAGAACACAACCGAGACCTTGGTTTGATGCATCACAGTAAACAACTAGATCATCATTGCCATCAGGAAGAGTGAGAATATGAGCATTGCACAACTTATGCTTGAGGATTTGAAAGGCTTCCTCTTGCTTTGGTCCCCACTCATAAGGTTTACCCTTGTGGGTCAAGGCCGTGAGAGGGACAGTAATCTTGGAGAACTTTGAGATGAACCGACGGTAATAACCCACTAGACCAAGAAATGAACGAACTTCGGTAGGGGTCTTAGGTTCACTCCAATTCTTAACAGTTCAATCTTAGCAGGGTCAACATGAATCCCCTTTTCGTTGACAATATGACCTAAGAATTGAACTTCCTTTAGCCAAAATTCACACTTGGAGAATTTGGCATATAATTGTTCTTTCCTCAAGAGGTCTAAAACCAACCTAAGATGTTGTTCATGATCTATCTTAGTCTTGGAGTAGATCAAGATGTCGTCAATGAATACGATCATGAATTTATCTAAGTAAGGCTTGCATACATGGTTCATGAGATCCATGAAAACCACAGGTGCATTGGTCAACACGAAAGGCATAACCATAAATTCGTAGTGACCATATCTTGTACGGAAGGCAGTCTTTGGAATATCTTCCTCTTGCACACGAAGTTGATGATAACCAGATTGAAGATCAATCTTCGAGAAGTAGGTAGAACCTTGAAGTTGATCAAATAGATCATCAATCCTAGGCAGCGGATAACGGTTCTTGATGGTAAGCTTGTTGAGCTCACGGTAGTCAATACACATCCGGAATGAGCCATCTTTCTTCTTTACGAATAGGACAGGTGCACCCCATGGTGAATGACTTGGACGAATGAAACCTTTGTCAGAAAGTTCTTGGAGTTGACTTGCAAGCTCTTGCATTTCAGAAGGTGTGAGTCGGTATGGAGCTTTGGCTACGGAATTAGCTCCGGGTACAAGATCAATACGAAACTCCACTTGTCGGACGGGTGGGAGACCGGATAGATCTTCAGGAAACACTTCGGGAAAATCCCGGATGAGAGGGATGTCTTGAATACTCCTCTCTTTGTCATCCTTCTGAACAATATGGGCTAAGAAAGCCACATATTTCTTTCGTAAGTATTTTCGGGCCGTATTGCACGACATGAGTTTAAGTCCACCACATGGTTTTTCACCAAAGACTTTTAATGTATCGCCCGATGGGAGAGGGATTCGGATGAACTTCTCAAAACAAACGAATTCAGAATAATGACTGGATAACCAAGCCATGCCTATGATGATGTCAAAGCTTCCCAATTGCATAGGTACAAGGTTGACGGGAAAGGAGTGTTTATTAATTTCAACGGAACAGTCACGTATGTTCGGGAAATGATGATAGTTGCATGTACTGCACAGAGCCCACATATTGCTTCTTAACCAGATTCTGAGCCATAGGTGCAACTTGGTTGACTAGGGCAGCCGGAGTGACAACATCAAAGTTTTTAGCCTTTCGCTTCTTGTTGTTGTGATAGGGTTCGGGCTTGATTGCTTTGGAGGGTTTAGAAGGGGTTGCTGTGTCAGTGACTTTCTTGGCACCTTTCCTTGTCAACGTGCCCGCCTTCATATGATTATCAGTTAATGTGGCAGCTAGGCGGATATCGTCTTCAAGGGTAGCAGGATTTCTTCCTAGAACAGTGTCATGGATCTTCATGGGCAAACCATCGATGTATTTCTCACTGCACCGGGTCAGTGGTGTGACCATGTGAGGCACAAGAAGACTCAGCTCATGGAAACGAGTTGTGTAGACCAAGTTTTCACCACTGTCTTGGGTAAGATCCCAAAACTCAGCTTCTTCATTTCATTAAGAGGACAGAACTCCTCGGTCATGAGCCTCTTAACTTCATCCCATGGCAAGGCCATTGCCACATCCACACCCTGGTTCCTTTTCTCACCATTCCACCAAGTGAGCGCCCATTTTTGAAAGATGCTAGTGGCATAGCGAACCCGGAGATTTTCAGGGCAATCACTGTTGAGGAAGGTTTTTTCAATGCCTTCAAACCATTGAAGGAGGCCCGTAGCTCCTTCGCTGCCATAGAACTTGATGGGGTTGCACGAGTTAAAGTGCTTGAAAGTGCATGGGGGTGGGTTGGCACCACCACCACCACCAGTAGCACTACCACTATTGTTGTTGATGGCCTGAGTGAGTTGGTTCACAAGCTGGGTGAAAAGAGCAGCAAGATCAGTGTTGTTGTTGGTCTCGTTGGCACGACGGGGAGACATGCTATAGATTTAAACAACACAAGGAGAGATGTAAGAATTTATGAGATTTGCTTGGATTAAGAGAATAAGAGAATAAATAAACATAAGTAATCATAATTTGGATTGCACTCATATAGTAACATAACCACATGAATACTATGACATATTAAGGTTAATTAAACTTATATAACTTTCAAGGAGACATGTTTTAGCCTATAAGTAAACACTAAACTCGGGAATTTCCAGGAAAGCATACAGATCCCTCGGTTGATTGGGATTTATATAAAATGCTTTCCTAGACAGAAAACCCAGAATACATGTGTCACCCTTCCAGTGTGCACGTGTCCTCGACTAATTAACAAAGTTTAAAACCTTAGTGAGGTGTAAAAATAAAGTTTAATAGACTTGTGTCTATGAGTATGACGTTCCACATGCTATGACGATGATGACATAGAAGATGGTAAGAAGGATTGAGGCTTAGGATAGGGTATGGGTGTATACGTTTAGTTTATTATTTAGATGAAACCTAGTAAATCATGAAGTCTAACAAATAGGGCATCAAATAAATTATAATATAGGTAGTAGGCATGTAACATATAACATATAGCAAATATCATATATTCATAGAGCATGGCATAGATGGGTGTCCTAAGGTTATAGTCTAGGTCAAGGTGTCTAATAACCTAATTCCCTATAACCAAGGCTCTGATACCAATCTGTCACACCCCAACCAACGGCGGAACATGTTGGAGTGGGACATGGAGACTGTTCATAAGCTCATGGTTTACTAAAGTTGAAATATTTAAACAATCAATTTCATTTCATAAATCAAATAGTCAAATCCAACATTTCAAGAATTGAAAATACATAACCAAATTCATTAAATTCAAATACTAGGTCTTCAAACTTAAATGAAGCAACTTGATCATAACTCACACATTCGTACCTGAAACATGATAAAAACGAGGTCAACTAAAAAGTTGGTGAACATACATAGGTTTTGACACCACAAATAGAGTTCAAATGTTTTATACAATTCATATGAAACATGGTATATAAGGCATTTATGGAGAATCTATAGTTAAACTATGGTGCACAATCAAACATTGTGACTGAGGCATAACACGCAGGTAACCCTAATGTATTGTCGGTAACAAACACCCTACCTGGGTAGGTTTGTCAGACACAATAGATCTATCTTTGTTAACCGTTGGCTTGTACAGAGTTAATGATTACACGAGTGTGTCATGTATATGTAGTCTTAACTAATAGCATTCAAGCATAAAGCACAAATAACACATATGATCATATTATAGAATTGTATGTTTATAAATGCAAATAGTTTTCATTGAATAATCATATTTCACCCCAAAATGTGCAAAATATAAAAATGGGCTATGTAAAACTCACTTGGACTAGTTGTGGTAGATAGCACGAGCAATAGGTAACACAAGTGTTTAGTCTGTTTTAACATGTTTTGACCGGTCTATTTTTGACATAGTTGACCCATTTTAATCCGTCTAATTTTTATTACCGCTAACAAAAAATTATCCCCGCTCGTTACGGCCGGTTTTTTGCTCCTAAATCACGACCGATCAGTATTGATTAAGATTTAAAACAAAACGTAGAGAATAACCATGTCGAGCGTTACGACGGGTTTTTTCCTCAAAGATGCATTAAAAATAAAAAATAATAATAAGTATTATTCATTTATTTTAGAATGAAGTTCAAAATTTGTTATTTACTTATTTTATAATAAAATAATCCATACTTTTATTTAGCAAGTTTTTTTTTACGTTCTAATTATTATACAACTAGAAAATTTGCCCTGCGCTTCGCGACAGGAAGCGGACCTTTCCGTGGCGGGAGGTGGACCTTAAACGGTGGAGTTGGTGATATTAACGTGGCTAAGCACAAAAAAAATCATAGTTATATACGTAAAAAAGAAATGAATGAAGTTACGGTGAGTCGGTTGTGAATATCGAAATATAAATAAAAGACAATTAGATAACGGTACCGATGCTTTTCAGTCGGTTTTGGTCTCATTCTTTATAGTTCCAGCACGTTACTATCAGTCGATATAACCAACGATACCTAAAAAATACACCATTTTGAATACGACTCCGTTTTAAGAAAATTAAAATATACCGAGTCGTCATGAAAAAAAAATAAGCAAACAAACGCGAAAGTTATTAAGGAAAAACCAGATAATATATACTACATGGGGTAAACTCAAAACTTTATAAACTTGATGGGGTCAAAATGGCATTTTACAAAGTTGGAGGTGACTTTTGCATTTCAATAAAGTTGAGGGTGGGGATTGGTCGGTGGTAAATGACACCAACTCTTCCATTTAAGGTAGAATTGTGCGTACGCGCGTTGAAGCGAAATAGCTAGTAATATTTTAAGAGATTTGTTTTTTATATGTATATTAAAAAAAATCAAAACATTTACACAAACCAACTATTTGCAGCGAAAGATCTAGTAATATTCCAAAAACTTTACAAAAAACAATAAAAAAACCGTAACAAAGACGTTAAAAAATTTAACAGGTAAAAAAGTAGAAAAAAAAAAAGCCAAATCGTTTAAAAATTCATATATGCAAGTGTTTAGATAACTTGTACAATATCACGCGTAACTCCGTTATAATTGTGTATACGCCACGTCTCGTAAGTTGGTTGGTAAAAAAAAGAGAGAAATATTTAATGTGCAAATGATAACTTTATTAAATTTCATGGGCTCTAGTATAAATTTGTTAAAAGAAGAAAAAAAATACATTTTTTAAAGTTAAGGGGTTAAAAGCAAATCAAATATAATTAAAGGGCTTATGTGCAAAATCACAAAAAAGACAAAAAAGCTGACATACCTTGTGCATCAAAAATTTGTACTACGTGCATACCATGTTCTCATTTTGCAAATTGTAATAGTAGTAATATTTTATTTATTACTTAAATTATAAAATAAACTAAAAAGATAAAAAAATATATATATACGCAAATCAAGATTTTAAAATAAAAAAATAAACCTTCACATTGGTATACTTTTAAAAAGTAAAAAGAAAATTATATAATTAAATAAAAGATTGTAGTAATAAATAATTCTTAATATTTATTCCATTGTAAAATATATTAATAAAAAGTAAGAAATTAATCGATGTGCTGTAACTTTATCTTTATTTTTAAATAAAGAAGTGATTGATGACCCTTATCTAAACTTTAATAATATTAGTTATTCTTTTTACTTTTGTTTACTTTTTGTCTGGTGATCAAAGAGACATCATTAATAATGTCGATAATGATTAATCATTTAATACAAACAACTCGACATGACATTTATTGTTTTTTCGGTGTAAAACCCTAATTACAAGCACCAAAATAAAGCCACTGTCGAAGCGAGTTACACCAAAAGAAAAACAGAGCTATACTACTAGCTGAACCCGAACAGGGGGTTATGAACCCACATTTCCCATCTGGTACCTTGAGTCTTCCCTTTATTCTCCAACCATTTATATGACGTGATCTTGATATCGTCCACCATGTTTTCGACACGCCCCTTTGAGTTCGAAAAGATCCACCTATACCTTGTTATCCAAATTACCCAAAGAGTGCAATAGGCGATTAAAATTCTATCCTTATTTATCCTGCATCAGCCTCTCGGATTGTGTAATTGGGCCGCCAATTCCTTCATCGAACCAATACTCGACATAAATTTGACCTGTAATGTGTTTAGTGACTTTAAATTTAATTAAAATGATAAATGAAAATGATCCGCAATGTTCTAGTTTTTATTTTTTTTTTTCTTTTCATTTTTGTAGATTTTTAATATATATATATACGAAGGTTCTAATAACAAGTGTAATTTGGCTAATAAATCTAATAAGCAATCTCATTCATTCAATTGGATAATCAAGGGTAGAGATTTAATTGTAAAAAAAATAAGAGGTGGAATGGTATTTAAGTAATAGCCACTTTTGTTGACTTTTTCAACTTCGCTTTTTTTAAACGTTCATAACTTTTTCATAAGACATTATTTTTTTTTTAAATTACACCATAAAATCGAGTATTTTTTTATCTTTAATTTGAGTATAGTATTGCTATATTTTTTTTTTAAATAAAATCGACACTTAATTAAATTGTGCTACTTTACGAAAATGTGCTGGTTTCTGGTAAAACGGCACAATTTAGCACATTAAAAATTTGCTGATTTTTTATAAAACAGCACAATTTACGTAAATTTGCTGGTTTCTTTAATTTGTGTTACTTTTAGTCAATTATTATGTGGCTAATTTGGTAGCAGTTTTAAAAATAAAAATTTAAAGCATCCATACATCAACAAAACGGTTCAGTGGTAGACAACAAAAAACTTATCCATCAAAATGTTGTTTTGTGCTGGTTTGTTTTGTGCTGGTTTGATATACTAGTTTAATTGTGCTTGTTTTTTTTTGTGCTTGGTTAGCTAAGAAGAGTAAGTTACACAACTAACCGTGTTGTTTTGAGGTTGTTTTATAGTAAAACAGCACAACTAATTGTTATGTTTGGTGTTGTTTTATGATAAAGCAGCACAGTTAATTGTGTTGTTTTACAATGCAGCACAGTTAATTGTGCTGTTTTACTAGAAACCAGCACATTTACGTAAAGTAGCACAATTTCATTAAGTGTTGATTTTGTTTTTACAAAAAAATATAGCAATATTATACTTGAATTAAAGGTAAAAAACGCTAGATTTTATGGTGAAATTTTTTTTTTTAAATAAGGTCGTATGAAAAAATTATGTACGTTTAAAAAAAGTGAGGGTGTTTGAAAAAAGTCAACAATTGTGGGTTTTCCAATAATGTCCCTCCATCCCTTATTTGTTTTCTACATTTAAATCTGTATCATTGATAATCCAATTGAATGGATGAGATTGCTTCTTAGGCTTCTTAGCTAAATTACACTTTTTAGGGAAACCATTCCCTATATATATATATATATATACATACATATATACATATATATATATATATATATATAAGGGAAGGTTCAATTCAGAACACTAAATATTGCGAGAACATGCGGAACAAAATGAATCCTTTATTTTTTCAATCTTAAAAAGTTTTGAAATATAAAAAAATGATAGAAATGCAATGTTTATTCATCTCTCAAGAAATTTATAAAAAAAATATGAACAAATTTCGTTTATTTAAACAACCTACACATGTGTAATTCATTTGTAGGATGTATAGGTTATTTTACCTACACATAATCTACACATATATAGGTAAACTTTTAAATGTATAAAAACATATTCAAAAAATTGTTTAATGAGTTTTATGTATATAAACATACATATTCATATGTATTAAGTACAAATTTTAAAAAATATAAATCATAGATCAAGAAATTAAACTATTTAAGTTTGTTTTTTTTGTTCTTGTAGTAATTTAATGTTCTGTAATGAAGCTCTCCCTATATATATTTGTGTGTGTGTGTGTGTGTCTATCTTAATAATAATGAGTAGGTTAACTCGCGCGCTGCGACGTGGTACGCGTTAAATCGGCTCAGTTTCGCACATAAAATACGAGAAAAAAAACATTTGGCGACGATCTCTTTGGAAATTACAATACAAATTCCGTGTGTTGTTAAATTTTCCAATTGATTAATATATATACTAAATTTAGAGGAATCAGTATCTTAGTTGTGCTATGTGCAACACTATCATTGGACATGAATTCATATGAAACTGTAAGTAATGACCAAAATGTCAAAGAAAGATAAAAGGGAAAATTACTGAAATAAATATTTTTTTAAAGTTTTTCCCAAAAACAAACAAAGACCAGTCAAATAGCTCAAAATGAACATGGATTTTCGTCGAGTTCACGTTGCTTCGTCCTTTAACTTACACGTGTCATTTTCGACGAAAAATTTAAAAAACTCGACAAAACCGTCGAAACATGTTTTCGTCGAGTTTTTAAAATGATTCGTCGTTCAGAAACTTGTCGGGCCCGGATTCATATAAAAACTCGGCGTTTCGCTCAGATTTTTTCAAAACTCGGCTTTTCGCCCGAATTTTTTTTCGCCCGGATTTGTTTAAAACTCGGCTTTTCACCCACTTTTTTTTAAAACTCGGCTTTTCGCCCACATTTTTTAAAAACTCGGCGTTTCGGCCGAAATTTGTTTCGCCCGGATTTGTTTAAAACTCTACTTTTCGCCCAGATTTTTTTTAAACTCGACGTTTCGCCGAAAAAATTTTCGCCCGGATTTGTTTAAAACACGGCTTTTCGTCCAGATTTTTTTAAAACTCGGCGTTTTGCCCGAATTTTTTTTGCACGGATTTTTAAAAAACTCGGCGAGCCTGACAAGTTTTTGAACGCCGAAACATTTATAAACTCGACAAAAACATGTTTCGACGATTTTGTCAAGTTTTTTAAATTTTCCGTCGAAAATGACACGTGTAAGTTAAAGGACGAAGCCACATGAACTCGGTGAAGTCGCCGAGTTCAGGTATTAACTCTGCGAAAATTCATATTCATTTTGGAGTAGTTGACGTGTCTTTGTTTGATTTTGAGAAAAAATTTCAAAAATGCTTATTTCAGGAATTTTCTAAAGATAAAAACCACTTGAGGGCAATTTCGTAATTATACATTACTCAGATGTATCTTCTTTATATTAATGGAGAAAAAATTAAAGCAGCATGTGCTGGCACAAAAGTGATGGAACGGCAACTGTTCAATGCGGTTTTCCTTTAATCTTATTGATTGATAATAAGAAATTAATAAATATTTTTTTAACCTAAACCCATTTATCATTTTGAAAACATAAAAGTTGTTTTGGAAACCTATGGGCTCTCTACACTATGTTTTCTCTCTAGTCTCTACAGATTTTAAAGTCTTCTTTTTTGTTATGTAGCCTTCTTAAAGTGTCATTTCTTGTTCTTTGAACCTCTGAGTTGTATTCTCTCCATCACACACCACCACCACGCCGGCACCACCGGACACCACCTCGCCTGCAACGCGCTATGTAGATCATTAATTGCAAAATTTTGGGCATATCCCTTATACCAAGAATGCTCCCAAAATCCTAGACCCAAGAGAGAAGCGGGGAGCATCTCACCTCCGGCCAACCTCGGCTAGGCGACGACGGTGGTCTCATATTCAATGTTTCTGGCCATCAGTGGCGACCCATGGTGAGCGGGATGTGTGAGTTAAGTGAGCCGTGAAAGACCTTTCGTGGCGAACATCCACCTACTGCCTCATCACGGGCGATAGAATCCGGCAAGCACCATGAAACCACTACTACCACAACTGTCACCATCTGCCCCTTCTGTCTCCGACCAGCGGACACCACCGACTTCCCCTCTTCCTCTATTTCTCTCTCTCACATACTCTGCATCATAAATGTTTTTTTAAGACAAAAAATTGACCAATGGACGACTGACATATGAACCACTGAAAAGACGCCATGTGGCCGGTACCGTTCATACCGACCACGGGTTTTAATAGTTATGGAATCTCTTTTTGATTCGTTTTATCCCATTAGTTGTCATTTTCTTTTTAGTTTATTTCATAACTATGTTATAAAGTTTTCTTTCTCATTCTTGGTATTTCCTTACCACTTTTACTCATTCTTGCTATTTCCTTACCACTATTGATGTAACATACGGTTTTAAAGGGTGTTAAAATTTTAATTAAATGTGTGTGTATATATATATATATATAGGGAAGGGTTCAAATAGTAACCAACTTTTTATGTGATAACCGTGCTAACCACTATAAAACAATCACAATTTATAAATTATTTTTTCTTTTAATTCTTAAAAGAGTATTTAAGTATCGTGAACATATATCTTGAACATAAATACGAAAATGATAAGTCTTACATATACGTACCAAATAATGTTACATATACGTGACACATAGTGTTTACGTATGTGTAACATTATTTGGTACGTATACGTAACACTATGTTTGAGAGTGGTTATCATGGTTATCACATAAATATTGGTTAGCATTTGAACCTCACCCTATATATATATAGGGAGAGAATTAAGAGAAAACTATTATCCTCTTAATTTTTAAACCATAATAATTTTTTCATACGTTATCATTTTTTAAAAAGGATTATACCATAAAATCGAGTATTTTTTTATCTTTAATTTGAGTATAATATTACTATATTAAAAATAAATTTTTTAACGCGTCGAATTGATTTGATACTACATATATATAGTATCATCATATTGCATATATGTAGTATCATCATGCATCTTTCTTTCCATTAAAAGGTTTGGGATGGCAGTCACTGAAATTCTTATAATTACATCCGTGGCCATGAATTCTTGTACTCTGGTTTGTGATTCCAACTGTTTCATGAGTTCGGGTAGTGCCTACATTGTTTCCTACTGGAGAGGTATGCAGGGTATCTTCCGTTCGGGCCATAGCACCACTTGTTCCTTCATTTCGGTTTCCCAGACTGTTATGATTCTCCCTTCTCCTAAGAGCATCATCAAGGATTCCAGGTAGAGTTGTTTGAAGAACTCGGGTGACCTCAGATGCCACCGCCCCTTGAAATTGGGCTTCCGTCATAATAACTTCTTCTACAGGTTGTTCGGGTTCAGTATTCGTATTAACGTTTTCGTAGCGAACAGCCGCCTACTACCTCATCACCGGTGACAAAATCCGGCAAGCACCATGAAACCACTACTACCACAACCGTCACCATCTGCCCCTTCTGTCTCCGACCAGCGAACACCACCGACTTCCACTCTTCCTCTATTTCTCTCTCTCTCACATACTCTGCATCATAATTGTTTATTTTAAGACAAAAAATTGACCAATGGAGGACTGACATATGAACCTCTGAAAAGACGTCATGTGGCCGGTACTGTTCATACCGACCACGGGTTTTAATAGTTATGGAATCTTTTTTTGATTCGTTTTATCCCATTAGTTGTCATTTTCTTTTTAGTTTATTTCATAACTATGTTATAAAGTTTTCTTTTACTCATTCTTGGTATTTCCTTACCACTTTTACTCATTCTTGTTATTTCCTTACCACTATTGATGTAACACTCGGTTTTAAAGGGTGTTAAAATTTTAATTAAATGTGTGTGTGTGTGTATATATACATATATATACAGGGAAAGGATTAAGAGAAAACTATTCTCCCCTTAATTTTTAAACCATAATAGCTTTTTCATACGTTATCATTTTTTAAAAAGGATTATACCATAAAATCGAGTATTTTTTTATCTTTAATTTGAGTATAATATTGCTATATTAAAAATAAATTTTTTAACGCGTCGAATTTATTTGATACTACATATATGTAGTATGATGATACTGCATATATATAGTATGATCATACTACATATATGCAGTATCATCATATTGCATTTACTGCATATATGTAGTATCATCATGAAGTATAATGATGCTGCATATGCATATATGTAGTATCATCATGCATCTTTCTTTCCATTAAAGGGTTTGGGATGGCAGTCACTGAAATTCTTGTAGTTACATCCGTGGCCATGAATTCTTGTACTCTGGTTTGTCATTCCAACTGTTTCATGAGTTCGGGTGGTGCCTACATTGTTTCCTCTATCTTCCATTCGGGGCATAGCACCACTTGTTCCTTCATTTCGGTTTCCCAGACTGTTATGATCCTCCCTTCTCCTAAGAGCATCATCAAGGATTCCAGGAAGAGTTTTTTGAAGAACTAGGGTGACCTCAGATTCCACCGCCCCTTGAAATTGGGCTTCCGTCATAATAACTTCTTCTACAGGTAGTTCGGGTTCAGTATTCGTATTGATGTTTTCGTTTGGATTAGTGTTCGTGTTTGTCGTGTCACGAGTACGAGACCTAGTGTTGGGCATCCTACCCCTACCTTTGCCTTGTCCTCTACCACGTCCTGCCATTTGTACCTACACCCAGATGTATAACATCAGAATTCGTATAACCGGTCATAATCCAGAAATTCAGAAATTAATAGCACTTGGCCAAAAATGCCTTTAATTATCTGATTTCTGAGCATTTCCCGTTATAGGTCGTACTGAATGTATACACCTAACTTATCCTGAGGCATTCCAGACTAATCTCAGAGTCCTAGTTTAAGTCTAGATACTATTCCTGTAGCATCTAAATCTCTTAACCCAGGAAAGAACGACGGGTCTAAGAGAGATTTATACACCGTTCTTTCCTTAGACAGAACATTCCGTTTGTCAGATAGCTACATACCGGTCAGAAGGTCGCCTTCTAGTTATTGTGACGTTGATATCAAAAACACACAACGAAAACTATAACCATCAACCTTTATTATAATATTGAAATATTGTTTACATCATGTTATCATAAAGGTTACATTGTTTCATCATCTGTTCCTAACAAGGAACAAGTCATTCGGGACTTATAGTTCCAGGCATGCCCATCATCTGGATCGTTCATCATTTCTTTCTAGTCCTGGAAATGCCTTGTCTAATGACTACCTGTGATGCGTTCAAAAACATTTTGATAAAACATGGGTCATCATAAAGCTGGTGAATTCATAAACTAAAATAGTTTATTAAAATGACCCGCCAAAGTATCTTGAACACATTCATGGGCTTCAACACCCAAATTCATAGACAACTATGAACAATCATTCAGTCTATATATAACCAAAGACCGTTCCACGTGTCCTGTCCAACATGCCGTTCCATGGACAAGTGAAATACAATAAGCGCTTAGAATAGGTTATATATAAAAAAATCGGTGCAATCGTTTCAAGATACTCAAAATGTTTCATAAATCAATCATGCCAAACAAGGTCATGAAAGGGTTCATGCATCACAGTTTAAGAACTCACCTGGACAGTATTTCAGCTTATCAATTCAGTAATATGATCAACACCTCTGACAAGCTCCTAGATATCATATGGCATTACTTAATTACACAAGTCTAGCTTAATGGTGTATTATCAAAGCTTAACAGGAAGTTGGAACCTTACATCAGCACTATCTACGACAATTTGGAGTCGAAACGCTGGAAACCGGACTTTCGCACGCGAACCGGGGCTCGGGATCAGAATTTCAGAGAGTGTGTGTGTGAATTTGAGTGTGAAAATTGTGTGGAACAGCTCAAGTTCGTCTATCTATTTATAGGGCAAGAACCGGGTCCGTGACGGACCGTTACCAGGTGTGACGGTCCGTCACACCTTTGCTTGGCAGCTACGCACTTCCTGACCACGTAACGGACCGTTACCGGGAGTGACGGTCCGTCACGAGCCATGAGTCACCGGACACGTGTCAAAAACCCTAAACCGCTTCTGGTTTATGCGGCACGAGCCGTCACCAGCCATGACGGTCTGTCATGGCCGTAACGGACCTTTATCGTCTCATGACGGTCCGTTACAGGGCTATTTTCCAAATTTTCACTTTTGATCCTTGAACTTTGAATATTCCCATTTTAGCCCTTGAACTTATGAATTTTGGAAACTTCAATCCTTCATTTTCTTAGGAAATTTTCGAGGTGTTACAGTTTTGGGGTGAAAATGGGTGTGATGATGAATGTGGTGTTGACAACTGACACAATATTTAGTCTTTTAATAAAATAGGGATATATTCTCTATGTATATTCAAGTTAGTTAATATTAAGAGTAAACTGCAGTTTTCGTCCCTGAGGTTTGATGGTCTTAACAGGTTCAGTACACCACTAACACTCCGAGTCCCTCACGTTACATTTTTTAACACTTACCGTCCCTGGCCCTAACGTCCGTCCATTCTGCCGTTAGTCCCCCCCCCCCCCACGTGCCCCTCACGTGAGGGGTATTTTCGTCTTTTTTCCTTATGTAATATACTTAATTGAAGGGATTAAAACCCATTTGTTGAACAACAGCAACAATTACATCAACATCATCGTCATCGTCATCTTCATATGCAGGACCTATAAGTATGATGTCTTTTGAGAAGTCGACGCATCCAAAGCAATCGTCGTTGCAACCACCAGCACACCACCCTTGGCGTTGCAATCGTCATCGAAACCCTTCACGTTCAGCCGTAACTTTACCAAAAGAAATAAAACCCTTATCCACCCCCGAAGAAATCTCACCGCTATCCACCACCTCATATCCGTCGACCCGCTCCTCGCTAACCTAATCGACAAGACGACAATCATCCCCCCGCTAACATCCCTAACTAAAAGCATCATTTACCAACAACTCGCCTAAAAGGCAGGCACATCTATATACACCCGTTTTGTAAACCTCTACGGCGGCGAAACTGGAGGCGTTCCGGAACAGCTTAAATGAGTTCTGGGCTGTTTTGGTGGTCGACGTCTCTGATGTCCGGAAAAGAATTGATGGTCGTGGGTAGTGGTGGACAGTGGTGATGTTGGTAGTGGTTTATGATGCGAAAAGATGAAAATACCCCTCACATGAGGGGCACGTGAGGGGGAACTAATGGAAGAATGGAGACGTTAGGGCCAGAGACGGTAAGTGTTAAGAAATGTAACGTCAGAGACTCAGAGTGTTAGGGGTGTACTGAACATGTTAAGACCATCAAACCTCAGTGACGAAAACTGTAGTTTACTCTAATATTAATTAAATTATTAGTGTGGTTAAGTGAGACTTGGAGAATTCAAATACAAATTTTGTGTGTGTGGGATAAGACTTGGACTTGTAACAAAGTCTTATCCTTTATCCCATTAAAACCGATCAATAAGACCTCTCCCTCTATCATTCCTATTGTCGGCTTTCCCTAGTGGTGGTGGTTATGTAATAACCTTAATTTTTAAACTTAAAATAATAATATAATAATGATTGAACACTATAATTGATCTAATAATACGTTTTAGTTTTCTTATAGTTTAAAAGATTAATTGAAATTAATAAATAGTTTGATAAGAAGTTTTAGTTAAGTAATATTAAAGTTATTATTAGATTTAAAAAAATAACAATTGTATGTATGACAACGGTAATTTTTATTTTTTTTAAATATACTCGATAAAGTTAGGAAAGAAAAAATAATAATTATTAAAACTTAATAATTGTAAACGTTCTTCTAGATTATCTTAATTAAGTCATGATCCACCCTTATGACATTGCGATATCTTTGTAAACGTATACCGAACCGACCCCTCTCTATATTTGATTGATCTCCTTCCCATCAATTAGATCCTCTTGGTTATTTTCGAGAGACCTAGATTGCTTGCTGATTTAAGTATTGGTTAATGTACGGATTTCTAACAACTTATTTGTACGAATTTAGAATTTCTCTACTCCATAGTAGGAGATCTAAATTTGTTATTATGTGGTTACGAACTTGGCTCTGAAATTATTATTTTAAAACTGTCTATTTTGAAATTCTGATATAAAAGTCCTGAAATTCTAAATCTGAACCCTGAAACTGAATTCTAAATGTGTCTCTAAATGTGAACTATGAACGTGCTACTCTGAACTTGTTATACCGAATTATATATTGTTAATGTTTAAATATGTTATTGAAATTTATAATGTTTAGATATTGTTAGAAATCTATACTATATAATAAATAAAGATTTTGATAAGACATTTGTCACTCTCTCATGCATCATTAACTTTTTTTTCTCGCATCTCTCCTATTAATTATACAAATTTATTTAATTGTTTTTATAATTTTTTGTTTCCCGCCTCTGTGTCCTATTAAATAATAATGATTTCTATAATTCTTTTTTATAAAACGTTTTTTCGTAAATATGTAATACGTAAATCTTTATTACTAAAATACTAAGTATCTATAACATTGCATTTATTCAACCTATGTAATAGATCAGGTTTCTAAAGTTTAATATGAATTAACATTTATCAGTTACATAAAAAAATTAATAGTCAGCTAAAAAAATATTTTAAAAATTAATTTAACATAATTTATAATTGTCACATAATATTTTATTCAACTCTTGCAATACACGGGTTTTTAACGACATAAATTTTTTATTATTAAATATATAACATTACATTTATTCAACCCGTGTAATACTTGGAATTCTAACCTAGTATATTTATATTTATATGTTATAGTTGTTTCCGCTCACTGAGTAAATATCAATTTACTAATGCATACATTCCTTTCTATGTAAGTGCGCCTCGGGAGTTAGAAGAACCTTTAGCTTAGCAAATATTTTGGATAAAATTTCGTATGTAAGTCAATTATTATAACGTTTTAATAATATATGGAATTATATTTGTGATCTGATTACTATACAGTGACACGTCAGTCCTAGCCGGGTTGGAGTGTTACAGGTTAGCAGTTGTGGTCGGCATGGTGGTGTGGTCGGTGGTGAGTAGAAGTTGTGGTGGTTCAAGATAGTCGAGTAGCTGGTGGCATGTGGTGTTCGGTCGTTAGAGAGAAAGAAAAAGAGAGTGTGGCGTGCGACCGTTGTTTGGCAAGGAAGAGGGAACACCGTGGTGTTCCAATGACTGACCAGAGATTGTAAGGTGTACACGACGGTGATCAGGCGACACAGTGGTGGTGACGTGCGATTGAGCTAGAGAGAGAAAATGTGGCAAACTCGATTAAGGGGTGTGGTGCGATCATGGAGCCATAGCATTCAGTGTGGTGTTGGCTTATGGTCAATAGCTGAGAACATGTGGCGAGTGGAGGCCGACGACAGTGAAAGGCGGTTCACGACCGCAGTCGTGGTTTGGGTATTTTGAGCCCGAACGAGCGGAACGAACGCTAGCATGGCGTTTTACATGCGAAATAAGTAAACGGGTTTGAAACGAGTGATAAACATTTAACATGTGATAAACAGGTTGAAACTAGGAGGTGATATTCGTGGGTTCGGGGATGTTCAATTAACATTTTTATCAGGGGCGGACCTACCCTAGGGCCAGGGGTAGCCCGCGGTACCCCTCAACTTTTTACGCGCAGTGCAAAAAAAATTTACGGTTTCATGTATCCGGTTATAAATTACGTTACCGCTCAGATTTTTTTAAAAGCCCAACACTACATAAAAAGTCCAAAATTTTATAAAAATACCCAATACGTTACCCCAAGTCCCCACATTTTATTAAAGGTTTTGACGTATTGGGTTTTAATAAAACATTTGGGCTTTTAATAAAACATTTGAGCTTTAGTCAGCCCAAATGTTTTATTAAAACTCAATACCTCAAAGTCTCAATTCTCAAACCCAACTTACCCAATCGGCCGGCCAAGAAGAAAGACAGAGAGAGCGGGAACTATGAGATCCAGAGACCGACCACTCGACCTGAGCTGAGACACCGCCCGGCGCCGCCTCCGCCAAACCCCAGTACTCCGCCTCCACAGTCCGCCTCTCTGCGGCTCCGCTGTCCGCCTCGCCAGTCGCATGTTAACGTCAAAAAAAAATTGTTTACATGAAAGTACGGTCAAAAAAAAATTTTTATTCATTTACATGAAAGTACGGTAAAAAAAAAATATTGTTTGCATGAAAGTACCATCAAATAAATTTTTTGTTTCGTTTACATGAAGATACGGTCAAAAAAAAAATTCGTTACCCCTGAACTTTTGTTTTAGATCCGCCACTGATAGCAACCAAACCTACTGATTGCAAGTGCTTTCTAATTACATATTGTTTAGCCAAAAATCTGTTAATGATGTTGACTGTCAAAACCAGTGTCTCGGGTTGGAGATCAAACTTGTGGTGTTGAATCGTCGTTTATTAGTAATAAATATAGAAAAGTTGAATGTCCTTTATTAGTAATAAATATAAAAATCTTGATGAGCATGATCTTATAACTGGTAATGTGAAGTAATTCAAATTCAAATGTTATAATTACAAACTTTAAACTCTAACTGACCAAAAAGTTACCTCAGTGAGCCAGTCAATTTGGTGTTAGTGATTAATTGTTATTCTAAAGCCAAACTTCCTCATCTTGCTATATGAAAGTCCTCAAAACTTGTATCTTCTTCTTTGCTAGCACCAAAGCAATAATATTGTAGAAAACAATGTCATTGTCATTGGTTAATAAATGTCGCCGACTAGGAAACCTTTGTTGGATAGAAACTGCAAGAAAATAAACTAGCATATCAGTCATATTTTAAACTGTTGATGGTGACATCATAAACTTACTGAAGAATTATAAGGACCAACAATATGACACATGAAAGATTTCAAACCAATGTTTTGATCTTTATAAGACTATTTATAGACCAACTTGTCATTGTCATCTTCTTTAACTATATGTCTATATCTTAGGTTTTAGTAATATTTGTATGTAAGAGAACCAATTATCATGTGTATTATGTTTGTTGTTTACTTCTACCAACAAGTCTGGTCTTTATTTGTCTTTCTCATATAGCATTACTAGGTTAGAATCTCGTGTATTACAAGGGTTGAATAAATGTAATGTTATATACTTAGTAATAAAAAATTTATGTCTTTAAAAACCTGTGTATTACACGGGTTGAATAAAATATTATGTAATCTGTTAACACATACACTCGTCAAAATGTCTTTAAAAAAATGTACTTTAACGTGACGGTTATAAATTGTGTTAAGTTAATTTTTAAAACATTTTTTTCAACTGGGTATATTGTTTTTATGTAATTGATAAATGTTAATTCATATTAAATTCATTTGGTTAAGAATATAATAACTATCCATAATTAAATATAAATATCCATAATTAGATTTATATTAAATATTTAAAAATATATTCTTTTAATATTATTATTTAATAGGAGAGAGAGGCGGGAAAAGCATGTTGAAGATGCACCAATAAGTGACACGTGTCCCCTTAGGATTTTTATTTATTAGTATAAAGATAACTATACTCTATATATTTAATATTTAAAAATTGGTGTATCTTCCTACATGTGTTCATTATCCTTCAATGTTCTTGCAATTGTATCTTCCTTAGGGGAAAGAACATAACAGCATCAGCCAACAAAATGAAAAGGTTTAATGAAAAAATAACAAACCTCCAAACAAGTTAAGGGTGATGAAGATGATCCAGTTAAGCCACCTAAACCAAACATTCAAGTTAAATTACAAAACAATCAAACAATTTAAGCTTACCCAGAAGCCTACTTGATTTATATCGGAGAACAATCAGCAACTTAATGAACAGACGCTGGTTCACATGTGAACTAACATTGTGTATGTGAAACAGTGTTTGTTCACACGTAAACCAGTATTATCTATGCTTAAGAATTGCTTTGGTAATGACACCCATAGACCCATGTTTTAAAAACCGATTTGCTAATGAAACCCAAAATAAGAACACGATGGCATCTATATGCAACAGTACACATATTAAATTTAGACAACTTTCATACACTTGTAACAATAGCTTAATGTAAACCAAATTTGCTCCAATAAACAAATGTCGCTATAAATTCATTAAAACACCTCCCTACTGTGAATTTATTAATTATTGTTTGGTTCGGTTATTTTAGACATTAAACATAAAAATATCTAGAAACCCATTTGAAAAGTAAGAATAAAAAAGCACAAAAACATAAAGATGTATAAGAAGGGGCATTCACCTTTCAGGCAACTGTAATTGTGATCATCAATCTCAATCAACAGATCTGGAAAAACAGTAAATAATCTTCTTTTTCCAAAACGTTATAACTTGAGAAATTGACCAAAGATGACCATAAAATAACAATGATTAGAACCAAAAATGAAATAATTCATAATTGATAGCCAAATCAAATCATCATCCCTGCTTAGCGTAATGCGAAGGTCTAGGGTTGGTCAACTCAAACAAAAAATGATCCTTCTCATAGCTACCTCCTTGAGAGATGCAAAGTGTTACCAATAATCCCTGCAAGAACACAACCCATCTTTAAAATGGTGGAATCTGTTTGCATCTCTCAAGATGATCACCCTACCCATCACTTGTGATATCAACTTAATGGCAGAATGGCAATCTCCACAAACCCTAAGATTTTTCATTACCCGAATCGGCATCCCTTCTGACACCTTCAAAAGGCCATACGCCACAGCCAGTTTCTCACTATGATACCCCAAGCTATGGGCCTTCTCCTCTTCTTCCACATCATGCAGTACAAAACTTCCATCAGGGGAGTAACCGGCTTCTTTTAATAACCCCCCTATGTATTCCAACATCCCCATAATCAGCGATTGCTCAGGGTGGGGCCTACTTTCCCCTCCTCTGAACATATGCACTTCCTTCTCAATCACTATCCAGCTACAACCAGGCGATTTCTTTACATTCTGTGATCTCATTGTCTTCCTCAGGTCTGCAACCGCAGCCCATCTACCTTTTGAAGCATATATGTTCGATAGCAAGATGTACGGGCCTGAGTTTCTGGGCTCGAGCTGTAAAAGTTTCTTAGCTGCCACTTCAGCCATCTCGAGGTTCATATGGGTTCGACACGCACCCATTAACGAGCCCCAGATGATAGCATCTGCTTCCATTGGCATTTTAGTGATTAAATCCATTGCCTCTTTTAACCGACCACCTCGACCAAGCAGATCCACCATGCAAGCATAGTGAGCGGTTTTTGGGTCAACCATTGACTCAAATATTTCAATCCCCTCGTCAATCTTTCCAGTGTAGCTACAAGCTGAGAGGACTCCTATGAAGGTAACATCGTCTGCTGCAACGCCTAAAGACGACAATTTCTCGAAAATTTCTAAAGCTTCTTCTCCTAAACCATGTTGGGCGTATCCTGTAATCATAGAATTCCACATAACTATATCTTTTGTGGGAGATCTATCAAACACGCTCTTAGCTTTTACCAAATCACCACACTTTACATACATTGTGATCAATACTGAGCCGACATACACATCGGCATCAAACAAAGCCTTGACCAACTGAGTGTGAACTTGTCTACCATGATCAAGACTGGCCAAGCTGGAACAAACTGAAAGGACACTGATTAGAGAAGGAAAATTGGGTCTAACTTGTTCGGCCTGCATCAACGAAAATAATCTCAGGGCTTCTAACTCGAAGCCCTTTCTTTCATAAGTCTTTATCATTGCACTCCATGTTCCACCATCCTTCTCCCTCATCTGATCAAATATCTTCCTCGCTTCAGTTACATCCCCATTCTGGCCCAACCCAAGTATCACGGCGTTACATGCAACCACAGAGTTAAAAGGCATGGCATGGAAAAGCTCCAGAGCCTCTTCCATCCTCCCACATTGTGTGTAGCCCATCAGCATTGCGGTCCATGGCACCTCGTTTTTGTTGGGCATCACCTCAAAGAGTTTCCTAGCAACATCAACACGGTGGTTTTGGACATAACCAGAAATCATGGTCGTCCAAGTAATCACATTCTTTTCGGACATTTCATCAAACAGCTCACGTGCTTCGGTCAAACGACCAGTCTGACAATACCCACCAACCATACTAGTCTTAGCAACCACATCTTTTACAGGCATGGCATCAAAAAGACGACGAGCCTTGTCTATCTGATTGTCTTGAATAAGTCCACCCAACATCACCGTCCACGACACGACGTTTCTCTCAGGCATCTGCCAGAAAAGTGATTCTGCCTCAGAAACCAAACCCTCTTCTACATAGCCTCTAATCATTGCAGTCCAGGAAACAACGTTTCTCTCAGGCATTTGGTCAAACACACGCCTGGCTTCCTTTAACATCATATTCTTCACATACCCAGAAATCAAACCATTCCAAGAAACAGTGGTTCGTTCAGGCATTTCTTCGAACAGCTGGCGGGCTTCATTAGGTTGGTTGTTGTGGAAATAACATGCAACAATTGAGTTCCATGAAACAATGTTCTTTTCGTGTAAACGATCAAATATTTCACGAGCGTAGTCTATTTGGCCAAGGCGGCCATACCATGCTATCTCACAATTTGCGGAAATCACAACATTTGAGCGGTAGGTTCGGCAGTGTGTAAACAGAATGCGCATTTGGGTTATTCTGGTATAGCTTATCAACATAGAAGAAGAGGGGGGAGGGGGGGGTTAATTCAACTTCGCCCAAGCACAAAATTTAAATTACCAAATAATCACTCCAGAGAAATCAGGTTTATATTCAAGCAAAATATCAAACCTCAAAAACAGAATCTCAAAGTATATATAAAGAGGCAAATTTCATGATCATCCATATCAATAAAATCACAATCTGTTGAAAAATTAACAAATGGATATCTTAAATTTGAACTCACAGATGCTGACCGAATAAGATCAAATTCGATTTGGCCGGACTTAATATGCAATCACCAATGGCCGAAGCGATGATTACTTGAGGAATTGATCATCGATTCACCCGCAACTCAGAAGCGATGATTACGGAAAAACCCTAACACGAAGCGATGAACTCAAGAAGCTATGCTAATCCAGACACGTGCGTATTTTTTTAATTCACCAGTTTGACACGTGATTCATTTTTTTAAGCAGCGACCCAAATGAGCCTTTTTTTTTTCTTTTCTTTTCTTTTTTTCTGGGAACGACATTTTGTTTTTCAACGCCTTGAAAATATATTTGTTCGATCTGGTATAAAAATGATAGACTTACGTAAACGTCGTAAGATGCAGCAATAATATAATGACACTTAAGAAAAAAGATAACTAAAAAAATGAAATCGCACCTAGTAAGTCCGATTCGAATTAAAAAGTAAAAAAAGGTAGCAAAAAGAAAATCATAGTTGCGAAGTACGATTTGGAAGGAGTAAGCAGCGGAAATGTAAAGCAACGTCGGAAGAAGATTTTAAAGTCTTGTTTGTGTGATTTTTTTATTATTTTAATACATCTAATTAATTTTACACATATTTTGTTTTATCTCTTATAACTTTTAAAATATAATGTTGAGTTAATTACTGTTTAAGTCCGTGACGTTTGACCATTTTAACTATTTTAGTTCCTTATATTTAAATTCGTCTCTTTTAACCCTTACGTTTTATTTTTGCTTTTATTTGATTCAAAAAGACTAACGTCGTTAGATTTAACAGTTAACTTTTTATGAAATGACCAAAATACCCTTATTTCAATCATTTCATCTCTGCAAGAACACCATCTAGAACACACATATGTGTGTGTGAATGAGAGAGAGATCAGGAGTGAGGGGGAGCCGCCAGCCATTTCCGGCGGGCTCCACCTCCGGCGTCGTCTCCGGCAAACCTCCAGCCGCCAACCGGATCTTGTACCTCCCCTTCCCATCTAAACAACAATCATCTTCTTCGATCTAACCTGTAAATTGGTTTTTCCAGACAGATGTTTCATCTGGAAGCCGGAATCTCAACCTGATTCCTCCGACCATGACGAGCGTCTATGGTGGTTGGGTGGCCGAAAGCGAATCCTACCAGGTGGAGAAGCTCTCGTCTGAAACCACCGATCGGTGGGAGTGGGGTGCGCGACCCGTGGATTTTCAGATCTGGACTCGATCACACCTTCTCCTTTCCGGCGGGTTTGAGGTGGTGGTGGGGTGGCCTGCCGGTGATGTCCGCCTATTGCAGGCGACAGAGGTGTGTTGGGGTTGGGTTAAAGAAAATGGTGTGTTGGAATTCAGTAACGAGGAAAAGGTCATGTTGTTCCTGGATAAGATCTTCAATTGGAACATTTTAATTCAAGATGTAAGTAAATGAAAGTGAATTTAAATCAGCCTTGGGCTATCTGTTTGGCTGATAAAAATTGAGTCATGGCAATTTATGGCGGCGGCGGCGGCCGCCGTGGGGAGAAGAGAGATGGCAGAAGATATAATGTTTTTTACTATTTGAGTCTTGAGGGTATTTTTATCATTTCAGAAACAATTTAACAGAAAATCAAACGGAGTTAATCATCTGGACTCAAACAAAAGCAAAAAATGAAACGTCAGGGTTAAAATAGACGGATTTAAACATAAGGGACTCAAATAATTAAAATGGTCAAACGTCAGAGACTCAAACAGTAATTAACTCTATAATGTTTTATAAAATTTTGAATATATCGTTGCGACGTACTTATTTTTATTATTCGGTATAACTTTTGAAATGTTACGGTTTTTTTACAAGTAGTGTTATTTTTTAAGTAAATAATTATTTAAAAATAAATAAATACAAAAAAATTAATAATTAAGTTATTATTACAAAAACTGCTCACATTCACTAATCAGTACACACCTTAGTGAGTGTGAGTGTGATCAAAGTCACTGCCTACGTGACAACACTTTTTACTCACACTCACTAAACCACTACACATAATGTAAGTCCTTAGTGCACAAACACGAATCACTGAGAACGCTAGATATCACACGAACGCTAGTGTGGAATCCAAACGAACGGTGAACAAGTGTAGATACGAACAAACAATCAATCAAGAGTCAACACGAGAGAGTAAATAAACTTGTTTTCTATTTTTGAGGTAAACCTTACAATGTATGCAAATTCAGAACTATTGACAAATACAAAGAAAACTACCTATATATATATAAAATCAAAACTCTCAAGAAACTAATCTACCTATAGTTTCGCTAATCTGCTAGTTTCGCTAGGGCGAAACTAACAGATTTGCTTACATATGAGAAACCAATCACTCTTGATTCATACATGTAAAGACGGAAGCAAGGGTCGAGTCAATCAAAACAAACACGAAACAAAAGCATAAACATAGAAGATGAAACATAACTGATCTTTATATTCATAACGAAACAATCATCCCGTCATACGAGTACAAGACCGAAGGAGTACACATGTATCTCGTTCTAGCTCATGTCCAACCCTATGTGAGCTCTACCTAGGGTCGGTGACTCACACCAATCAGTGACTCTCTATTACAAAGAGTTCCCCCTGATTTCTAGCCTCACTGCAACAGAACATTATAGTCATATTTCTCGTGAGTCAGCAGTTCTAGCGAAACTAACATTAATTTCGTCTGGCCTGCTTAAGCGAAACTAGTTAGTTTCGCTTAGAGAATTGTAGCTTCATTCTCATAAACTGCACCAACACATAGCCTTAGAGTATTCATAGTAGCTTACGCATTCTTATCCTCATCCCTATAATCTAACTAAAAATCACTATCCTCTAACTTTACCTCCAAATTTTGTTTATCTTTCAAGAACCTCTCACATCTCATTCTCCATCTTTATCTCTATATTCTTTTTTTTCTCTTTCTTTCATTTACAATATTAACACTAACTATTTTATCTTATTGTACATATATATATATATATATATATATATATATATATATATTTAAAATATTTTGATTAAATGGATCAAAACACAAAAATTCGAATCATAAAGGGTCAACTTAAAAAATGGTCATTTTTGTCCGGGTCAAAACGGGTTGTAAACAAAATGAATACGGGTCATAATGGGTTTTAAACAAAATAGATACGGGTTAAAACGAGTCATTTTTAGAAATGATGAATTTTGCCAGGTTTAATAGCGTTATTTTAATACAAAATTTATAACGTTATTTTAATAACAAAATCTACAAAAGTTAATTTAAAACCATTTAATTTAAAATTTAATAAATATAAAAAGTTAATAAAAATATTGATTATTATCGAATGAACTGATATTCATCTTGGGAAAATGTAAAATACCTCAAAAATTACATTGGTTACCGTTAAATCAGACTTCTCTTCATCATTTACTCTTTACTAACTCTCTCTAGTCGAATAATAGCGGTAGCGGTGGCGGTGGTTAGTGGTGGTTGCAGAGTTGTGATGGGTTGGTGTTTGTTGTAGCGGTAGCTATGGCGGTGGTGGTTGCGATGAGGTGGATGGGCGTTGTTGGTTGGGGCGGTGACGACCACAGGTCAAAGGTGGTGGTAGGTACTAGGTTGTAATAATTCTCACAGTTCACTTTTTTTTAGTTTTTAGTTTTTTTTATTTTCAGGCAATTCTATTGACTCGATTGTATTGACTATTGACCCATTCTAACCCATATATCCCCATTTCTATCCAGAATTCAAAAGTATTTATCCATTGCAACATGTTTCCTCTGCTTTTTCTTAGGTCAAAATTGTCTGGTTTATGTAACTTAGAGGAACCCATTCTAACCCGTTAGGTCACTTGTCTCGACCCATTCCGACCCGCTCTTCATTGCCAAGGCTTTATTATGATGTCCGGTTAAACCCATTTTTTAGCTTAGGCCTACCCAAACGAACCTAAAAGGAAACTTTTTTTGCCCAGACATGCCCGTTAATAATAGAACAGGTTGTGATTGCCAGGCCTAGATTTTTGGTTGAATTCGTTGAAGTTAAAGGTCTAAATTTTAGTGCAAAATATCAATTAGTCTAAAGTACAGGGACTGTTCACAAAAGTCTGCAATTTTTTAACAAGTCAATCTTCAAAGTCCCAACACTCGTTAGTTACGATCTAGAACCCTAAATCCAAACCAAAACATGGCGAAATTCTCCATCGCCACCGTCTTCATAGCCTCGATCTCACTCTTACTTGCACTCACCCTCTCATTCTCCGTCGAGAACCCTACAATTCGACGCATTTTAGTTTAGCTCTCAAGTCTTCGCACTCGTTCTTCTTCACTTCTCTACAGTCACGTGGATTTGAGCTCGATTTCAAGCTCTCCGGTAATCCGAAGATCGCACTTCAGAGATACGACCTGTAAGGCCCCAAACCAGGCACCCTACAGTTGGTTCTCATAACGGGTTATTCCCTTGAAAATACTCATTTTAGATATATTAAACTACAGCGGAAGTCTTTCTAAAAACATTAATTAGTATTTAATGTCATTAAGTTACCTCACGAATGCTTGCACACCAATCCGAGTAGCACCGCTCCCAAGCTAAGATATGTCAACGCAATGCCTACCTGCAAAACAATCTATCGCACACACAAAGTCAGCTACGCTGAGTGAGTTCTAATAGTTTAGTTTAATTAAAAGCCAACTCGTCTCCAAAGTTATTTAAACTTTACTCAGGACCCACGGTCCTTATAAAATAGGTCCACAATTCATTAACAAGTAGATAACCCCTATTATCACCTGATATCCCATAGTAGCTCATTACCCAAGACTCATCCCATAATAACTCATGTTCAAGTACATGTATTAACTCGACACTTGGTTAACACAACAATCCCCTAGACCTCAACTTACTCAGCCTTGATTAAGGCTCTTACAAATCAACTGATATAATCGTTATGAACATCACATCACAATCCTGGCACCACGACCAATCTAACTCTACTCATCACATTAATACTATCTCAAGCACAATAAATATAACTCAACGCTTGTATACAATTTAACACAAATATATAAGCACACAAACACATACCTCATTACTGCACCCTCGTCAGGGCGTTCGACACACCCCGAGCTCATCACTGTCCTGTTGGACATCGTCACCTTTGGTGGCCTCCCGAAGGACTTGGTCCTCCACAATCCCGTTTGCCATGTCATAATGACAACAATGCAAACACAATACCCGCCGTGTCACAAGGACAACGACACAATGCATACAACACATGTATAATCACGTAACAATATACTCTATATACATGATTCATTAACTGCACATGCACTTCACACATAGCACTAGGATAAAATATCCTACACGTATTCATAAGCATTTAGATTATATCCTGACTAACTCATAACACAATACACTACTAATATAGCAACATACATACGATTACTATATCTCATTATTTACGCATATACCACGTACATGCACACCCTGTGACACTTCCTAGTCGTACCCGTACGACCCGTTTACTAGGATCCCGACTCATCCTTGCTAGGTCACTATACGACACGTGACCATATCCCCGCCTGTAACCCGCACGTCCTATGGACACACACACAGAGTCCATTAGCCCCACATTTAACTATTTAACTTCATAAACTCGTGGGTTAAACCCCAAAGCTCGGTATACATTTAATGTATTAAAACATGTCTCGAAAGTATGTACGATAGCCCCCAAAAGGTTTAAAAACATTTAAAAGAGGGGGATTAGAAACTCACCGGTTATGTCGAGTCAAAACCTAGCTCTGCACCCCGATTACACGTTCCAACCTCGAACCTGCCAAATGTACGATCCACAGTCAGAGTATGCCCTAGACATGTGTTTAGTTACGTATAGGTATACTTGTTCCCGATACTCGTCTCGTCCGCACGTCCTTTTACCCATGCAAAAGCCCTGATTCACGTAACCGTCCAAACCGGGTTACCCTGGACCCGTCTGGAACCCGCATGCATACATGTTCACGCGCCACGCAAAGCCTTAGACTCGTAGGTCACACGTACACGAGCCGAGACTCCCATGCATGACCAAACTCGTCATGCACTCTACGTTCACAAAACCCTAATCGAGTGTTACCCGACCCCATCCTCTTCACTGTCTAACATCGCGAACAACCATCACAGTACACCACCCCCATGAACCACCACATTGTTCTGTCATCCCATCGAGTACCACCATCGCCCTCGCGTCACCCCTTTCTAGCCGTGAGAAATCCTAATTTGTTCCTCTTTCCAAGTTAAACGCCATTCTATCTCCTTCCCGTCCGCCGCCATGATGTGCCACCACAGCAGCCTTCGGCTTTTACTGGAACCACCGTCTTTCCAGCGGTCCCCGACACCACCATCACCTTCACTCGTTACCATCCTCCTTCCAACTCTCCTCTCTCTCTCTCTCGCTTCGCCTTCTCGGCCTCGGCCTGCCACGCACCACCTCTAACACCGTCGGCCACCGCCATGGCCCTCACCTGTCTCACCGTAACCGTCGCCTACGGCCCACACCCCAACCAACAAAACCCTATTCGGGTTTTTCGAGCAACATACTAACAATCATGAAAACGTATACATGAGGATTAAGCAGGTATTTACCTTAACGCGTTATGGAAGCTTTCCGGTCGAAAGCCACCCTTGCCGACCACCGTTGATGCCGTCGTCTCCCTCTCGCGGCTCCTCTTGTTGCCGTCGAACTCCCTAGGCCGATTATGGTCTAGGGTTTGCGCTATTATGGTATTTAAACCATGAGGATTTACATTCCGGGTCCCTGTGAAACCATCTCGTACGTTTACAATCTCAAACTAGCCATTAAACAATTACCGGGCCCTTTTTCTCTAATGCATTAAGTTTTACGCGGAAATTCCCGGCCCACCGGATCATGCAATTCCCTAGATTGGATTCTTACGTGAAAACCCCACTCACCTTTTATTTAATAGGAGTTTAAGTCACTCATCCGCTCGAACAATAAATATACGGCTTTTCGGGATGTTACACGACCGTTATCTTGTGTGTTTTTGTTGGACAGAATGAGAATTTTTACACCAAATATTGATTGTTGCAGATGGCTGCATTTCTCATATTTAGCTTTGTATACCTTTACAATAAGTAAGTACGTAAAACCTCAAACATGGCTACGTGGACTTTGTTTCATTATATGTTGTTTTGAAACATCATGGGAGGTCGAGTTTACAAATTTAGAGTCGGTAATTTGATTCTGTTACAATTTTGGTAACATACTGTCGAGATTCTGCCACCATTTTTAGTGCTTTTAACGGTAGAGTAGAGTAATGAATGAGCAAAATGTCCAAAGGAAGAACCCAAAGAGACATACTTTTTATATAAAATGTAGTGTCTTGCTTCAAGTCATGTTACATGTTTAATACCTACCTACCGTGGGTGTTCGTTTGGTTTTAACGATAAAAACCTCTAATGTACAAGTATGTAAGGGTAAAATCGTAATTTCACCTTCATTTCCATTTTGCTTTATAATAAGGGTGAGAATGAGTTGGTTTTATTTACGGGTTGAAACAAAATCTGTAATTGTTATTTCGGTTTTTAGATTTTCATAATTTTTGGTTTTTAGTTACAAATGATTCGATTATTTTAGTTATTATGAAAGGAAGTTTGGTTAACCGTTTCTTATAGTAACTGGTTCAAACACATATCTATGTGTGTGTAGGGACGTTCTTTTTAAAACTAATATTATGTTAAGAACTGCGAGAATCGCATACATTTGTACCTTTTGCTTTATGTGTACTATGAAGAAGTTAATCTTGATTTTACAAAAGAAAGAGGGGTCGGTTTGAAAGAACGTGAAAGTTGAAGGGTGATTCGAAAAAAGTTTAATTAATTATATTTAATTAATAGTTTGAATGTTTAGATAAAGTTATATTTATCTATTAGTTTGTTGGAGTTAGTTTAGGATTACAATTCAGTATTTGAGTAGAATTAGTAAGGTTTATTTATTATAAATAGATGGTCAGGGTTTATGTAAATTGTAAGTCAAGAAATAATAAACAAAAAGAGTCGATCTTGGTTGAGATCAAATTCCGTGTTCGTATTCTTGGGCATGATTTCCAATAATTGGTATCAGAGCTTGGTGTCTGCGGTTTTTCGAAGAAGGAAAGCAACCCTTTGGCTGCAGGGCTGAAGATGAAGAACGAGCAGGCTAGTGATCGAACTAAGAAAAAGAAGGAACGACAACTATCATTTTTTTTTGGCTACTTGATGTACAATTCGAGAAACAAAAGGCAGCAACTTTGGAATAAGTAGGAAGCGACAATGGAATGGTAGAGAGCCTTGGTTGATGGAACGTAGAAGGCGGAAGGATTGGGACGTGGAATTGGATAACTTTGACTAAATCAAGGATTGATTCATGATTGCATGTTCTGTATAAGCAATTTTAAATTATATTTATCTTTAGTGGGATAAATGGTGAAAAAAAAGTAAGGCAGTAGAAGAATTAAGAAAGTAGGAAGGCAATCAAGAATCCGTTTCTTGGTTGATTGAAGGAGTAGGAAAAACAAAAACTTTTCTTGTTTAGTAGGCAATCAAGAACCCTGATTTTGATTGAAAGAAGGAGTAGGAAGAACAAGATTTATCTTGTTAAGAAGGCTATCAAGGACTCTTGTTCTTGGTGTTTTGAAGGAGTAGGAGAAAGAAGGCAGTTAAGAGTCAGATCTTAAAAGGCAGTCAAGAGCCAGATCTTGAAAGACAGTCAAGAATCAGATCTTGAAGAAAGTAAGAAAGAAGATAAGAAGGTAACCTGATCTTTTGATCGGTAGCAAGAGCAAGAAATCAGAAACCTTTTGGTTCTGATTAGCAAGAAACTTGGTTTCGAGTTAAAACAAGCAGAATCAAGAAAGCATGAAGAAAGAGCAAGAAACAAGTCTAAATCAAGATTAAGGGAGAGAATGAAGGAGTTAATCTTGATTTTACGAAAGAAAGAAGGGTCGGTTTGGAAGAACGTGAAAGTTGAAGGATGATTCGAAAAGAGTTTAATTAATTATATTTAATTAATAGTTTGAATGTTAAGATAAAGTTATATTTATCTATTAGTTTGTTAGAGTTAGTTTAGTATTACAATTCAGTATTTGAGCAAGATTAGTAACGTTTATTTATTATAAATAGATGGTTAGGGTTTATGTAAACTGTAAGTCAAGAAATAATAAACAGAAACAGTCGATCTTGGTTGAGATCAAATTCCGTGTTCGTATTCTTGGCCCTGATTTCCAATACACTACATATGACATTTACATAACCGCCTACCCTACTATCTTTCTCTCTCCCATTAAATCATCAATGAACAATGTTTTATGTGATTATCGTAGTTCGCAATATAATAGCGGTTATGAAAAAACACGTCCCCTATATAGGTGAGAGTTCATTACAGAATCACAAATATTGCAAGAACTCTCGAGAACCAGTTTAAATCGTTCTTTTATTATTATAAACATACTCACACACATATTTTTGTGTGAATTTGAAAAACCCATTAGACCATTAAATGTTTTGATCAGTGGTTCAAATTAAAAGTGGCATCTTAGTAACTTAACAAAATATTAAAAAAGATAATAAAATGATATTTGTCTTGATCTACTTCAAACACTTTTCACACTGAACTCCGTATTTGTTCTGCCTCTTACATATATATATGTGTGTGAAAGATAAGAAATAGTTATTAGCGTGTGAGGCGTACGAAGGATCCCAAAAACGATACATATACATTCAGTGAGTTTTAGGGCAAGGATATTCACTAGTTTATTGTGAAAGAAAGGAAAATACATGGCATACACGAGTTTACGTGTAAAAGGGTGAGAAAGAGATCGAAAAGAATAAGTTTTATGCTTCATTTTCTAGTCTCCATGTTAGGAGGTGATTGACTAGCACCACTTGAAATCAAAAACTTGTTCGTGATGGATATCGTTAAAGGGAAGCTATCATCCATAAATTTTTAAAACACGGTTGTAAACGTCAAAGCATCTTATATCTGTTTTCTTTTCAGTTACTTAAAATTGATACACTTTGATCGGTGTTGTCTTAAAAATGAGGGATCAACCGTGATTTCAAATACATAGCTTATGTTATATCTAAAGTTCTAATCCCTCGCCAATCATGCATCCAATTACTTCAAATTGTTACTTGTTTGCTATGATCTTCTTAAACATTTTTTTATGGTTGATTGGCATACCTAGAACAAATTAAATTCCGATGAGTTTGGTTGGATAATAATTAATCCAAAATTATTATTTATCTCTACTAAAAGAGTAAAGTGTCATTTTTCGTCCCTATGTTTTGACCATTTTAGTCACTTTCATTAAAAAAAAACTTTTTTTTAGCTTTTTCATTCCTGACTTTTCAAAATCTAGCCATTTTCATCCACCTAACTAACTCCGTTTACATTTTAACGTTAAATCAAGGGGTCCGTTTGAAATTCATAGGTTAAAATCTAACCAAATTTCCCCTAATTTAACCAAAATTGTCACTGATTTAACGCTAAAATGTAGACGGAGTTAGTCAGATTGATGAAATGGCTAGATTTTAAAAAGTCAGGGACGAAAAAATTTTTTCGATGAAAGTGGCTAAAATGACCAAACTACAGAGACGCAAATGACACTTTACTCTTATTAAAATGAATAAAGTATTTATTTTGATAGAAGAAATTTTAAATACAAAAGGCTTTTATGGTGCGAAGGGTACGGAGGATTATGGATCATTGATCTACCAATTCAAGGGTTGAGATGAAATGTTTGTTTTTAAGCATGAAAAGAGTTTGAAAGTGTAAAATGAGTATAGCCTACATTTGTTGACCTTTTCAAGTTCCCCCATTTTTTTTAAAACACGTATAACTTTTTATACGACATTATTTTTTTAAAAACATTACACCATAAAATCGAGCATTTTATTCTCTTTAATTTGAGTATAGTTTTGCTATACTTTTATTTAAAAAAAATCAACTTTTTTTTAAATGTCGACGTGATGTGCTTATAACATGCGTGATTATGGTTATGCGTTATTATACAACATGCATGATTATGTGTATAACATGCATGATTACGTGATTACGGTCATGCGTTATTATAAAGCATGTGTGATTGCGTGAATATGGTCATATGTTACTATAAAACTGTCACACCTCGCCAAGGCGGAAGTACGAGATGTAACCGGTATATCGCATTGAACACAAGTACAAGAGAAATTAAAAGGAAAATTGTGCATTACATTGAACCATACTACATGCTTCTAACGTAAGTACAAATACAAGAAAAATCTCTAAAACAGTATAAAGTGTCTAAATGTCTGACTATAACCGAAGTACATAATCAAAACTAAAAACAATAGTTCTAATCCAAAAGTGAGCCCTCATAAAATCTCTTCTTCAATTTTGTTTACCTGAAAGCATGTTTCGAAAACGGGTCAACTATATAAATAGTTGGTGAGTTCGCAGGTTTTACGACTCTATAAAAAGTAAGTAAATAAATTTCAAAATGTAATAGTAACCATCCGCAGATGATCAAGTACACGTGTTAAGATATAATTACCCTGAGCCACAATCAAAACCGTCAGACTAGTTGTTGCCCTTGTATCCAGGTGTCGAATGTGAACACCTACTATGGCTAATTATGCACCCAAATGACCCTACAAGTCTGGTTGGCGCGACTAACCCTGGGCGGGGGTGTCAACCCAAATAGTACTATTCATAATTCCCACCGGCTATCCAAGCTAATTGATTGCGTTAAAGTGGGGAATTAATACATCCATAAGTAAACCCAGGTAACCCTAATCCCAAGTAACAGCGTGTAGAGTGAAACAGCTTTCCCCCGTAAAACAGTAAAAATTGAAAAGTGGGGTCGCGAAACTCACCTGAACAACGCCGGTGATAAGTGTGACATAGTCAACAAAAACCACAAAGTACGGTTAACATCCAAATTCTATCAAAGGCCAGCAGCCAAATGCAAGCAAAGTGTGGCTAGCAACTCAGTGCTACCATGGTACGGCTAAATCCGCAAGAACCGCAAAAACAAGTGTCCTAACCGAGTCCTACTAACCAAGTAGACACGAAAAAAATAGAATTTAGGACGCCTAAAGTTTAAAACTGAGTCTACTACTCAAAAGTGGCTATGCAGTCGGTGGCATACCCAAAACCCGTGCACACACGTACGAACCGCTCAAAAGTTGTAAAACGGGCTTTTATATAAATTCGTGACTTTGAAACCTTAAGTTTTAGATTTTATTAATGAATATCATTAGTTATAATGTCATATATGATAAAATCTCAAGTCACAGATTCATTTGACCAAAAACGCGGTTACGCGCGTAAAGTCCGGTTTACGGTTTAAAAATCCGATTCGTCCGAAAATAGGGTTTTAGTGTGATATTAGCACCCAATTTAAAAGTACAAATTTAAGTTTTTAATGTGATCATACTTCAGTCCAAAATCCCCTAAAACATTTTATAAAAACAATTTTATACAAAAATTTCCAAAAATAGTAACTTTTTATAACGTTTTAATGGACCAAAATTTCAAAACCATACTTAGAAAAATATTTACTGCTTGAAACTTTCACAAATTGATAATATACATAAATAAGAATTTCTGACCAATTTTCATAGTTTTTCAATATTTATACTATTTATTATAAATATAATATTGTTAAAATTTAACAAATTCGGGAAAAATAGTTAAACATGTCAAAACTTTACCAAATTTTTACCAGATTAGTTTTAGGTCCATATGAGATTTTATTAAAATTTTTAAGTCCTAATGTTGTCCAGAAGTATATAATCCCAAATTCAATAGTTAAAATTTCATAATTATCAAACACCTACTTAGACAACTCCAAATTTCACGAATTTTAGACAGGAATCATGTTTTATCATAAACTAATTACTGACCAAATTCCAGATTTTTCCAATACTCAGAGGTATTTTTCCAAATTTTCATGTATTAACTTGTAGGAATTTTAATAAATAATCTATAAAGAGTTTGATTACCAAAATTTCCAGATCAAACTTTTTGTATAAATACTACTGTTTATAAATAAATTTGGGTGTTAGATCATATTTTCAGAAAAATCCATCAAAACAATTGTTGTATAAAAATAAATATATTAGTTCCTATATTTTTGCACGTGAACCGGGGTTGGGTGTATAACCTAATAACCACTAAAAATACCAAATATCTCAATAGTAAATATTTTCGGGTTCAATTCCCAACCAATGACTCATAAAACTATTCTAACATAAAATCAAAGCTTAACGGGTAAGTTTATACCTTCCGTATAAATGGTTCGCGGAACCTCCCGTATTTCACATACAATATGAACCAAAAACACCATTAGCATCGTTTTTATCTCCCGAACATTTCCACATGCTCAAAATAGACATGCAATGCCGTTTAGATGGCCATGCAACCCGATCAATTTCCTGTGTTTCGATCCTATAAACTGTTACAATCTGTTCGTATTTAAAAATATAGTTTCCAACATCTGATTGGAATTTCCTTCGGTGAAAACATTCATATATGTATTAAACAACTACTGTCCAAAAATCGTCACGATCCAACGGTCGGATCTCCGGGGATCTACGATTCTTTGAGACTCAGTTTTTCAAATCCGAAAATCCGATCAGTCTCATTCAAAGGTACAAAGAGCATACCTAGAGAGCTCTGATCAAAAATTCCTTCGGTAGGGTTTTTCTTCTATGTGTTGACAACTTCATATCCAAAATTCATGCATTTCTAACGGTCGGATTTCCGGGGATCGTCCGATCTTTTAAACTGCGCATGCATAAAACTTTCTGGACAGATTTTAAAAGTTGTTTTTAACGAGTTTAAGCTTAGATTTAGGACAATCGGAGCTTACCATTGTGTTCGTAGCGTTGAGAAATGGTTCCAGATGAAAACCGCATCTCCGGCCACCTTCGGCCACCGCCGGACCACCGCGGACCGCCGTCGGCCGCCACCGGACCACCGCCGGACACCACCACCACCTGAATTCTCTGCCCTCTCTCTCTAACTTCTCTCTAAAAGTTTTCAAATGAGAAAGTGGGGGTGAGATTGGGGTATTTATAGCCCCCGTGGTCTCCGATCGCGTGTCGGTTTTTCGTTTAAACGAACCCGATAAAAATAGTGGCGTTATTTTACCAAAAAATAACTCGTTAAAATTTAATATTTTCCCTCGAGTCCTTGCGTCTCGTAAATATATATCCTTTTGGATTTAAATTAAATTTTACGAAACTGCTCGACTCGGGTGTTAATACGAATAGACCTGAACTTGATCAACTTTTTGACATTATAACACCAAAATAAATCTTGCTATTATCTTCCGTTCACTAACGAGTTCCTTTCGTATGAAAGTATATTTCAACATAATAATAAGAATATTATTATACGAACTCGTCGAACACATGTGTTGACCGTAAAAGTCACGGTTGTCACAAAAACATATGTAATTACGGTCATGCGTTATTATAAAGCATGCGTGATTGCGTGAATATGGTCATATATTACTATAAAACATACGTGATTATGGTCATACGTTATTATGAACATACGTGATTATGGTCATGCGTTATTATAAAACATGCGTTATTATAATGCGGATGCATTTACCCCTCGCCCACTGAACACGTGTCGCATGCTGGTGCCTTTGTACGCTAAAACCCCTTTGTACAATAACCGGACCCTATTTTAAGGGAAAATTACCAAAACAGACATTTGACCAATCCAACTCCCCAAAATAGACATTGACTTTTAGCCTACGAATTCATAGTCATTCTCTCACAACAGACGGGTAAAGCCGGCTAATTAGCCATCCTAAAATTCAGTGCACAACAGACTTCTGGTCTAATGAATACTCGACACGTGGCGGGCTAATAGCCGTCCTATCTAGGCTATTTAGTCTTAGCCGGCAGTTATAAAGCCCTTAGCCGACCGTTATAAGGCCCTTAGCCGTGAGCCTGTACGCCGGCTTAGCCGACCGTTATAAGTCTTAGCCAGGCGTTATAAGGCCCTTAGCCGGCGGCTAAGCCACGTGTAGAAATTTTATTGGACCAGATCTCTGTTACGCACTGAATTTGAGGCCAGCTAAATGACCGGCTTTAGCCGTATATTCAGAGAGAATGTCTATAAATTCAAGGCTAAAATTCAAAGTCTATTTTGAGAAAACCATTTGGTCAAATGTCTATTTTTGTAATTTTTCCCTATTTTAATATACTAAAATTGCGTGGGGCAGGAAAGGTTATATATGTAATAGTCAAGGGACTATTTTAGTAACCTTGTTTTCTAAAAGGGAAAATTACCAAAATGGACATTTGACCGGTCAAACTTACCAAAATGGATAAACTTTTTCAGCCTACTTAGATGTGGTCATTTAGACCATTAAACGGCTGAAGCCGGCTGAACTAGCCTGCTTGAAAAACCGTGCCCAGCTTCTTTTTGTCAGATTTTTAACCAACGTGAAAGTGACATGTGGAGGCACTGAAAACCAAGTCGGTTGAAGCCCACTTCCAAGTAGGCTGAGCCTCCGTGTCTATCTGTTTCACTTGGATTAGCCGGCTTGGGTTCGGTTGGCTTAGCCGGCTCCTTTTAGCCGACGCCGAATGGGTTCATACACTTGTTAGCCGGCTGAAGTGGTCTTTCTAGCCTGCTTCGACTTTTATAAATATTAATCTTATCATTTCAACCTTCATATACAGTTTTTAACTTTCAATTTACACTCAAACGTTTAACTTATAAAATATGGGTGGAGGATATCCATTTCCAGCAAACCCTTCTCAACCGGTTGATGAACCTGTTAAACTTGTCCAGCCTGCAAACCCTTCTCGACCGGTTGATGAACCTGTTAAACCTGTCCAACCTGATGAACGTTTAACCTGGACGAATGAAGAGTGGAATTGGGCATTTGATCAGGTGTTTGGGCAACTACAAATTCGGGACAACCCTGACCCAGGAGAGGGTTACCTCACTGATCCCGGAGAGGAACTACTGCATAAGTCTGAGGAGGGTTACCTCACTGACCCCGGAGAGGAGTACGTTACTAATTCTGAAGACGAGGAGGAAAACCTCATCGAGGATGAGCGTCACAGTTATTTTGATCTATGGGAAGACGAGCGCTCGTGTCACTCGGATAACTCCTTTGATTCCTTCGAGCATATTTAATTTCCCTATTTTTAGTTTATGTAATTTTTATTTAGTTTATGTATGTTTTTAGTTTATGTATGTTTTTATTTAGGTTATGTATGTTTTTATGTTATGTATGTTTTTAAGTTATAATATTTAGTTAACATTATAATTGACAAAGTTATAACAAAGTAACAATTATAAATTCTACAAAATTAGAAGATTTCATTAAAAATAACAAGAGTTCATTAAAACCAAACAACTAAAAAAAATTAGATACAATATCACTCACGTGTCAGTATGTGTCGGTAAACAACGACAAATATAAATTTTATCCGCCATGAATCGTCGATATTCCATAACATTCTCCCAGATATCTCCATCAAAATTTAAAGGCTTTTTCAGAGTTAAATGTTCCATTAGCATACAAGCTAAAACTCCTGAATTTTCAACTAGAAAACGTTGATGGTTTTGGTTGTATTTTTCTTCACTAAAAAACGTAAACTGTTTTTCACTTTGCTATGATTTTCTCCAATAATGAATATTGACCAACAAAGCTCCGAAGTGTACAACAAATTTGGTTAGTAGTGGAAAAATTAAGTGGCGATATACCACCGAAGAAAATTTTTCCATCCAGTATTGTTCTATTTCCATATTTTTCATATCAATTCCTATTAATAGCCAACGTCTTTGTTATATAAAAAGTGGGACATAAACGTAATCAACTTCCCAAAGTGGAGGAAAATATTTTTTCTAACCCATAGAAAATGAAAATGCTATTTTCGACGACTGATTTAATAAATGACTATAATACTGCGGTGGGAAGACGATCCAACGCAAATTTTGTGGTGATTCATTTTTTGTCACTTTTACGTGTCGAATGTGCATAATTCTACCCACCCAAGCTTCGATATGCTGTAAAAAAACATTTAGTTAGAAATTATTATTAAGTTAAAATAAATTTAATAAATAAAAAGGTTTTGATGCTTTACGATTGGCGAAAAAGAACCGTTGTTATTCAATAGACTTCCCTAGAACTCGTTACCCAGTTTTTCTGTTGATTCGAGTAAAACAGAATAACAAAATCTAGCATCTCCTTTGTTATAAAAATCGATCACATTTTCTGACCAATTTTCCGACTCATCACATGAAAACAACCACTTAGGCTTTTCTGGAATATTTAGATGTAATGTCGATGATTCTCCAGCCTGCCTTTTCGGTAACCGTCTACACCCAGTGGTGGTCCACTTTGACGCTGCATAATATGGTTGCGAATTATATTGTTCTTCGTTTTCCCTAAATCCTCTGGATTATCCATTTTTTTGCTACAAACAACTATCTTTAACCCGTTATTTATAAAAATTTAAACTTTAAAAAAAAGATAATTAACGGATTATGTACTAGCCTGCTTGGTAGTATAAATTGTATAAATTAGCCGGCTACTATCCCGAGAATCTAACACACCTATATCTGGTATGTCAAGACAGGTTTCTCGATTTTCTAAGACGGCTGAGCCGGAGAATTTTGTATATTTCTACATGATAGACGGCTAAAGGAGTCTGACACAAATCACGGTTTTCGAAGACGGCTAAGCTGGCGTGGTTTGTTGTTAATAGTTAGTAAAGCCAGTTGATAGTAGCATGTTACCTTAAGTCGGCTGATAGTCTCCTCAAGTCGGATTTTGAAAGGCTGAGCAGTCGTTAGCTAGGGTTTTGTTCAAAAATTTTGAAGGTTTCAAGCATAGTAGGAGCATTGCATCAATATTTGAAGGTTTCAAGCATACGAAGAGGATAGTACGCATATGAGGATCATGTCCGACGAGATGGATTACATGACGGTAATCGAATTTGTTAATTTGCTATTTTAGCCTTGTAGATGTTATAAGTTAGTCTGTTAAATGTAATATAATAGTATATTTCAAAATGTATATGTGAAGTATGTCTGAACAGTTAAATGGTTAGGTTCCAATCACTTGTGTATGTTACTTTACATTCTACATATTAGCATTGTCATATTAGCACTTGTGTATTTTTGTTTCTTTCTATTTAGTCTAATTAATTAGATATATTAGCCTGCTTAATTGTATATATTATACTGTCAAATTGTATATATTAGCCTGCTTAATTGGATAGTGATAGAGCCTAGTAATGCTTGAAACTGCTGACATTGTGAAGTCTGGACCGTTTGATGTGTGTGGTTGGATTATACTTTACATTCTATAGTGACAGTGAAATGGTTAGGTGTACAGTAGAATAAATTATATTAGCCTGTTTAATGGGATATATTAGCTTGCTTAATAGGATATATTAGCCTGGTTAATTGAATATATTAGCCTGCTAAATGTGATATACTAGCCTGGTCAGTTGGATATATTAGCCTTCTTAATGGGTTAACTTAGCGTGCTTAATTGGATATATTAGCCTGCTATGAAAGGATGATCATCCAGATTTCATATGTTAGCCTGCTAAATGTGATTTACTAGCCTGCTTTGAAATTTATTCTAGCCCTGTATTTATGTGGCTAAATGTGGTATGCAGGCTAAGGTGAAAGTTAGATGTTCACCGGGTGTTGTTACTCAGATAAGAGCCAAGCTCAATGAAAACCAGTTGAAGATATGGAAGGGAACATGCTTCAAGAGATGGTTAGGATGTAAATGCACAGCGGCTGACAACTTGTTAATACATGTCATGTTTCATATGAAATTACAACACAACTTAACCCAAGAACTGACGGGTTGTACTATAATGTTGGAGGGGAGGCCCTAAGGTTCGGACCTAAGGAGTTTTGTCTACCGGGTTTAGATTTGGTGAATGGAACGAGCCTACATCAACTATAAATGTAAAATTTAAAGACAGGGTGTTTGGTGGGGAGAGATTGACTTGTAATCAACTAGTGAAATTTTATGCTGGGGATTTATCAAGTGTGGAAGACGATGATGTTGTACGGCTTTAATTGTTGCTATTGGTTGAATTTGGCTTCAAAGGAACCCATACCACGTCTTACATTGACGACTTTTTGGTAGAATTGGTTAATGATCTAAACCAGTGGGACAGGTATCCGTGGGGTAACTATTTGAGTCTCCATGGATGTTTTGAGTTTAAGAAGACACAAATGGAAGAGAAGAAACAGAACATGATGAATTACTCTTTGAATGGTTTTGTGTGGGAAGCCTAATGAGGAGGAGGAGAATTTGGAATGGTGGGTTTCCAGCTTAGAGTATCTGACTAAACAACAAAATATTGAGGATCGCCACACACTCAGAGGAGAGGGATTTCTGTTTCTAAACCGATGACTGACAACATACCCAAGGATGTGAAGGTTTATGAGAAGCTTGAACAAATTTTGGAACTGGGGATGAAAGAGGATGGGAAGGTTGAGAGAATATTAGAGCTCGTCTAACAACTTGTATCAAATAAAAATAATCTTCAGGTAAACGTATCAAATTTCTAAATAAACATTAACAAATAATTTTTCATTCGAAATAATATTTATCATGTTTTAAAGCAAGGGATTAAAAAAAAGGAAGTTTCTTGAGGGCCACCAACACATGGGCTCTGTAGAAGGTGAAGCAGAAGAGGTTAATACCGAGCACGTGAAAAATGTTAGTTACTTATGCACAGCCTTATATAATTGTTTTCTTAGCCTGCAATATGTGATAACTTAGCCTGCTATACCTAATAACTTAGTCGGCTATATTTGATAACTTAGCCTACAATATGTAATAACTTAGCTTGCTTTGATTTATATAGATTTTAGATGAGGATTATGCTGCTGCATATGGCACACCAGGTCCAAGTGTTGAGGTTCTTAGTAACGCAGAAGTTGGCGCGTTGAAAAAAAGAGTTGGAGAACGGTTGAGGAAGCCGTCTTCACATATGCTCTCACCGTACATTATCTTTAAGAACAAACCCCGTCAGAAGCGAACCGAACCATTTAATTTGGAAAAAATAAACGATTTGTATAAATCAAAGAAGGAAATCAAAATCTCACTAAACAATGGATCACCATTGAAACCAGAGTTTTGGAATGACCTGTTGGGGGCAGATAAGTCGACAGGATGGTGCAAGACTGATGTATGTATCATTTAAGTGTGTTAACCATTTATTTAAATTCATCTAATTTTTTATACTGTGGTATACCGGCATATACACGCGTGGATGACATATTTATACTACTCGAGGCCAGCGGACGCTAAATGGAGTATTATGCCACCCTGGTTTGTTCATGGATTGACAAATGAGGACCATTAGTATTCTCTATGAAGCGGGGATTATCCACCATACCCATCGATACAAACGGTTAACACTGTAAGTTTATAATACAATTAAAGTTGATTTTGCCAATGATAAGTTTATAATACTGTTTTTTTAGGTGTATATTCCAATGAATATTGACCGACTACATTGGTTTTTAGTCTCCTTTTTCCATCCGACTGGCCAAATGAGAATATATGATAGGTATTACTAAATTATTATAATCGATACTAAATAGTCTTTAATAGATGTTAAACACTCCTTAATTGATGTATAATAGTTTACGAGTTGTTCCGGATTCTGATATGGGGAAAAAAGCCGAAGAGTTGCTTGTATTCATTGAATAAGCCTTTGGTATTTGGTTACATTTTGTTGGTTATTTTAAACAACAAGGTGTTACCGTGTACCACCCACCGATGGGCTTTGCTAGAGAAATCATTGAGTGTCCTCAACAATTCTCCGCCCGTGGAAAAGGTGACTGTGGCCCGTGGGTGTGCATATTCCTGGAGAGATCGATTGAAAAAGGAGCATGGGTTAACTTTGATTCAGACCCGGAGCTGACATCGACACATTTTCGACATCGTTTCGCTAAAATCTGTTATGATCATCTACTAGATAAGTGATCACTTGGTATTAGGCAATGTTGGGTTCATGTTAGACAATGATTGTTAAACAATGTATGGTTAATTTTGGGTACTTAAATAGGGTTTTCTCTCGTTTTAGTGAATGTATGATAACTCAGCCGCCAATATATGTTATCTCAGCCTGCAATAGCTTATAAGTCGGCCTACTAAGTTTTTAGCCTACTAAAAACATATATCAGCCGCCAATATATGTTATCTCAGCCTGCAATATATGATTACTAATCATGCAATATATGATAACTTAGCCTACAATATATGATAACTTAGCCGGAATAAACCATAAATGTCTAAATAACAAAATAATACAGGTTAAATGTCTAAAATTAAAGACAACAAGCAACTAAAGTATTAAACATCAACTACTCATCATTCAAATCATAATCGAACTTTTGTTTGGTTGACTCGTAAACATACCGACGGAAATTCACTTCATCGACATTGGTAGGCTCAGTCTGATTAACTGGTTCTTCTTTGCGTTTGGATATGCTTGACATTTGAGACGCTACAGGTGTTTTACAACTGTATAGAGAATGACCTCTGGTGTGACACCTGCTACAGAACAACGGTGTTATTTCCTCTCCTTGGGATGGAATACGATTATTTGCACGAGGATGTCCGACTTGTCTTTTATCCATATGTGGTGGCTTGACAATAATTAGGTTATCGGGTCGATCACATTTTGCTTCTTCAGGAAGGGGATATATTATTCCTTCGTATGTCCTTCTGTATACTTCATTTGTAAACCAATCCATCGCCCAAGTGCTACAATTGGTTTGTTTTAAGTACTTAGAAACAGATATCACGTGACCGCATGGTAAACGAGACAGTTGTCATTGTCGACAACTACACGTTCGAGTAACCAAATCCACAAAACCTCTCGTAGAATGTGATGCAACTTCAAATTTCTAACCGTCTCATTTTGAGATTCTTTTTGCAACCTTATCTTCCGCCCAAAGAGTAAGATCATGTGTATTTTTACCTACAAGTACAATATATATGAGTAGCTAAAAATTAAGGTGTAATAGTATAAAAAAATTTACAAACTTTAACCTCCTTGGTGTCGCCTATTGAAATACCATTGTTGGACCGAAACACTCTTTAACACACATTTTCCCAAGCTCCAACTTTAAATGTTCTTTATCTATAAAACAAATACCTTCAAAAACATTATTAATTGATTTACCACTTTTAACAACAAAATTTTTGGGTGTTGGGTGTAATACCCAGGATTTTCCAAACGTACCTTTTCAAAACCCTTGTATGGTTTGTCGTTTAAAACTTAAATTCTTAGAACCTTATACTTGATATGTATATATATATAAATATATATATATATATATATATATATTCATATATACATTTTTCAAAAAAAAAATGAATGAATCAAAAAAAAGAGAAAACATATGATTTTTATTGTATAAATAATACAATAAATTTCTTAAAACTTGAAATCTTATTAGTTAATTATAAGATAAACTTTATAAATTATTTTATAGGGTTATAAAATAATAAAACTTAGTTAGTTTTTATAAAAATAAAACACATTTATTTTTATAAAAGTCTGGGGACTTATCTGTCATTTCTGAAACTTGCTTTAAACATGGAACCTAACTTTTAACATAAAACGATACAACAGGAAACCCCAAGGACCTGTTTTGCAATAAGACTAAACTTCCGAAACTCAGAACCAATCATGGGTTCGAGTCCCGCATCGGCCGATTTTTAACCCATGTCGTCGATTTCGCATTTTCCCGTCCACATTCAGTGAACCTCGTTTCCCAGTCGCGCATGCGACCCAACCCCGAGGATATTCAATGCATGATTTCGAGTCTCGCGCACCGCATGAGTCGGAATTGAACCCGTCGGCTCAACCCCCATTCTCCCAACCAACTCGACATTAATTCGCAAAATCAATTATAAATAAGGGTAGGGGAGCATCAACAACACCACACCACAACTTCTCATACCCTTAATTTCTCAAATTGACACCTACATTGCTCGATTCTTCATCTCGGCAGCCGACGCTCACCTTCATCCCGATCTCCCTCGATTCTGCATCATTTCAGGTAAAATCGATGGCCAACTTATTCGAATTCTCGCATTGATCGAAAGCCCTCTGTTTAATTTCATTAACAGAGGGCTAATCGATGTGCATTTGGTGGATTTGGGTTCTAGGGTTCATAAGGGAAGTTGGGGACGTTTTAAGATCTCGTTTATTAATTTACTTTTCCAAGGTATACACTAACGAACACGTAGTCGGGACGGTTAGTGTGTGTGTGTGCCTCGACCCGGTCAGTGACCCGTGTTCGAGCCTGGGTAAACCGGTTTTGCCCATTCCATTTTTTTGCCTTTTTAAACTTTTAATAATTTTTATAAATTATGTGATACTTTTATAAACCTGAATTTGATTTTTATTTACACTTTTATATTCCGGGAGTATTTTAATTAAATTAAAATTAGTTAAAACTTATAATAGCTAATTCTTTAAGATTAGTTTAAACACTTAAAACTATAAAAATACTTTTAAAACTTTATAAAACGTATACTCTAAACCGGAATGATGTTAATAATCAGAAACTATAAAATTATTTTATACTTTTTGAAATAAACATATTATTTAGTTTAAACATTAAATTGATTTATAAACTTTAGTTTAACATTTAAAATTCAAGATTTATTTATTTATTTAAATAAAATGAACATACGTATTTTATATTAGAAAATCATAAAGTTATAAATTTATAAACATTATAAATAGATAACTTTAAACATTTATAAACTTATAAACCTTACTTAAATACTTTAACGTTATAGACTTATAAACTTTGAAACTTATAGATTAACATATAAAACTTTATGAGAAATGCTATTTGACACCATAATTAAACTATAACTATACTTCATTTGTTTTCATGTTTAACATTATAAAAAAAAGTACTAATTACTTAAATGTTTGAATAAATCGTAAATGGTTTATATTTATTATTTCCAATTGAATGATTATTTATTCTTGATAATTATGTATTCTTAAAATGATTATCATAAAACCCTAATCATTATTCGTTAAATAATTATTATTAAAATGGTTATTTGTTTTCCTAAATGACTATTGATAAACTTAAATCTAGTTTATCTTTTGTCTATTATTATCATTTTACTTATAGGTATTTAGAAGACTATTTTAATTGTAATCACCTAACTTGTGTAATTAATGGTGGTAAGATTTTGATAATTACTTTTATTAAACTTTGATATTCAAATCTTGTAAAACTCCATTTTAGAGACTTACATAAACTTTATAAACACCAATCATTCCCGTTTCCCATATGGAACCCTAGACAATCCTAGTCAAAAGCTTGGAACCCTAGTCGATCTTGAAATCCTAGATCCTTACCATAAACTTATAGGATCATACTTAAATCTTTAAACTTGCATACCTAGGCTTATTGTGAGGATATTCTCCCGCTCCAATTCTTACAAACTCTTGTCGAATACTCTTCATCCAAATCCATGTGAGTATACTTAGCCCCTTTTTCCTTTCTATACTTTTGGGGTGAAACATGTTCCAAAAACTTTAAACTTATACAATTCTTGTACAACTATGACTAGATGCTTATTCTTATGTTAAACTTGAGACTTGTATGCTTAGATTAAACTTAAAACTAGCACATTCATTAACTTTGATCAAGCCTATAGTAACAATGATAGATCTATTGTATTTGACCAATCCACCTTGATTGATTGACCCCTTCGGGGGGGGGGGAGCCCTTGGTGATTGTTACTGAATTAAACTTTAAACTTGAGACTTATAAGGGTAACATGCGGGTTATGCCTAAACTTGGTTGGAGGGTTGAAGTGCACAATGTTTAAGATACTTGTTCTCATACTTACATTATAGAATGCATAAATCATTGTGAACTGTAATTCTTCTCAAATACTTGTTAAATTGTGTCAAAACCTTTGTATCTCACCAACTATTTTGTAGTTGACAGATTCTTTCACATGTTTCAGGTTTACATCATGAGACTTATTCGTGATCACATAGGATGCTTTGGACCTAGACTACTTAAACTAAATGTTGTGTTCGTATTATTCTTCCTTGTATTGAATCTTAAATTATTCATTAATGAAATATCGAAACTTTAATAGTTAACATTGTGCTATTGAACAACCGCGTCCTCCCCGACGTATAATCCGCCGTCGGTTGGGGTGTGACATTGGGTCTGGAATAAAATTGGCTAAAGGCTCGGGTTTTGCTTCCACGGTGCGATCGGGTGACGGCTCTGGTGCCTCACTTATAGGAAACAAATTACTATCCGGATTTGAATAAAAAGTTGTGTCACTAGGATAAGAATAAGGCATGTCATGATTTGGCTCAGAATGACAGTGAAAGTAACTATCGTTTTCATAGTTATCTGTAGGAACATTTAAATCAAACGGGAACTTAAATTCATCTTTTTTTGCCATATGTTGAGAGCTAGAGCTCGGTAAAGAAACATGTAATCTACTTGAACCAGGGGACACACGTAATCGGTTAGACGAACCAATAGACACAGGTTTTCGGGTAAACGAACCAACACCATCTTTTTGGATAACATACAACTTATATATTTCAAACGGTTTTTTTTCATATATACAAAAAAAAAAGAAATATCACTATCATCGTATATGTCGATTGGATCAGTAAATGTTGACATTTTATAAGATAACCTAGTAATTTTATCGCCACAAACATTCGAAATAATAGATAACAATGTTCATAGACATTGTAATGGCAACTAACAAAATTGTAAGTGAAAAATGGTAAACTAACTTAAATATGTGATGTAAAAAATCGAAGCAGGCTAGAAAGACCACTTCAGCCGGTTAACAAGTGTGTGAACTCATTCGGCGCCGGCTGAAAGGAGTCGGCTAAGCCAGGTGAAACAGATAGACACGCCGGCTCAGCCTACTTGGAAGTGGGCTTCAGCCGGCTTGGGTTTCAGTGCCTCCACGTGTCACTTTCTGGTTGGTTAAAAATATGACAAAAAGAAGCTGGGCACCGTTTTTCAAGCAGACTAGTTCAGCCGGCTTCAGCCGTCTAATAGTCTAAATGACCACATCTACGTAGGCTAAAAAAGTTTGTCTGTTTTGATAAGTTTGACTGGTCAAATATCCATTTTGATAATTTTCCCTTTATAAAATCACAGAGCTCCTGTAAACCCTTCTCTGCCGCCGTTCATCAATGGCCTCCACCGCCACCGCCGCCGCCGCCGCCGCCGCCGTCGACGCACTACTCAAATGGAAGTCCAAACAAACCGATTCCTACACCCCCAACTATTACCCCAAGACGATTTCATCTATCTAATCCTCACGCTCAAAAAAATCCCCCAAAAAGGCGGAATCAACGGCGTTCGAACAAACCCTAACAAAATCCCCCTCCCATCATCTCCCCCAATTCTTCCGAACTCTGCCTAATCATCGACGACCGACCTAAATCAAACCTCAGTTCCGAATCCGCTAAAAAGAAGATCAAATCAGACGGAATTTCAGTGACGAAAGTGATCAAGTTATCAAAGTTGAAAACAGATTACAAACCGTTTGAATCGAAACGGAAGCTTTGCGATTCGTACGATATGTTCTTTGCTGACAAAAGGATAATTCCGTTGCTTCCTAAGTTGTTAGGAAACAGTTTTTTAAAAAGAAGTTGCCATTAGGTGTTGATTTGAGTCATAAGAATTGGAAGGAGCAGATTGAGAGAGGGTGTAGTTCTGGTTTGTTTTTTGTTAGGACATGGACTTGTGTGATTCGAGTGGCGAAAGTTTCGATGGAGAGAGATGAGATTGTTGAGAATGTGAGGGCTGCTATTGATGGTGTGGTTAGGTTTGTTCCCAAGAAGTTGGCTGGTGTGAGGTCTTTACATTTGAAGTTTTCGGATTCGGTTGCGTTGCCCTTGTATCAGTCTTTGCCGGGTGTTAAGTTGAAAATCAAAGGGAATTCGAGTGGAGAGAGTTGAATCAAAACATGGTGATGTTGAAAACAATGATTTGGTTGGTAGTGAATTGAATGTGGATGATGGTGGTGGGTCGGATACGAAGAAGAGAAAGGGGGATGGAATTGAAGTGGGGAAGAAGAAGAGATCAAAGAAGGGGAAGAGGGATGAGGTTGGTGATGATTTGGTCGAGGCAAAGCCGGCTAAAGAGAGTGTTAAAGAGAAGAAAATATCAAAAAAGGGTAAGAGTCACAAGGTTAGTAACGATTTAGACGCATATGAAGTTTTGAACGAATAGAAACCTGCTAAAAAGAGTGGTAAAGAGAAGAAGAGCAAGGGGAATGTGGTCGAAGAAAGCGATGATGTTAACGCGAAATCTAGTGATAAAGTAGCCAAGAAAAATGGGAAGAAGCATAATGGAGATTCTGGGAAGAAGGAAAAGAAGAAAGGGAGGTCAGTATCATAGAGAATTCAATTAATAGCTTTGAGTTCTGCATTTTTGTTATGTTGTGTTTCTGGTTTATGTAGTTCTTTTTGGATTATGGTATCAATGTTTTGTTAAATGATTAGTTTGGGAGTTTACAGTGAACTATTTCAAGATTCTTGTTGTTGGTTTTCTTGATTTGAGTAACTTTGTTGGAAAAATATATTTCTTTATGAAACCATATTGAGGAACCCAGATTTGGATAGGTGTTTTAGAATCAAATTTGCAGTTTAATTTTGTTGATGATTGTTATAAAGCATAGTAGTAAAAGGTTCAAGGCGCACTCAAGCTGCAAAGGGTGAGCATGTTGCCTAGGCGTAAGGTTCTTAAAATGTGTGGGCTTTTTTAAGAAATGTTCCGGGCCATTTTTAGATGTTTTAGACTGATTTTAGCCAGAGTCCTCATCTGAGCGCCTTGGACTTATGGCGGTATTGATTACTATGTCATAAACTTTGTATGAAATGCATGTTGCTTTCTTATTAAGTTTTCATGAAAACCGAATTGGGTTTCTAAAATCTTGAGTTTCTTGATCTCCCAAGACTTTCAACCTAGCAGTTTGTCAAAGTTTGCTTCAGTTTATTTTATTTATTTGTCTTTTGAATGGGAGGTGTCTATCCTTCTGCTGTAATTATATGCTTTGAGAGTTTGAGCTAGCTAATTCTCTTATTTCTGAACTTTAGTAGCTAAAGTGGTAGGCTAACTATAGTTGCTCTTGCTACTTCACTAGGTGAAGTGGAGTATGACCCTTCAATAATCAGCAAGGACGAAATTGTAAATGCAATCGAAGATGTCGGTTTTGAGGCTTCTCTTGCACAGAGCAGTGGGCGGGATCGAATCATGTTAGGAGTTACTGGAATATCCAATGACTTTGATGTACACACATTAAATGAAATAGTATGCAACATGAAAGGAGTGAGACAGTTCAATTTTAACAAGACATCAAGTGAGTTAGATGTTCTCTTTGATACTGAGATCCTTAGTCCTAGAGCCTTAGTTGATGCAATTAATGAAGCAAGCTATCCATATGAGGATGGTTTCTCAAAATATAGAAGAATCCTCACACATGCTGCACCATTTTCTGTTCAGTTTGTCTCTTGGTGTAAGTAAATTAACTTCTCATATTAATAACTTAATGTTTCATATTTTCTTGACCCTTCTATAGACCATCATATCATATAAATTCCATATTGATCCATTTGAAGTGTATAATCTTTGCTGTCCTTCCTTTACATGCTGACAGTTCCATTTAATGACAGATTCTTATACCTTTTCTTAATTCCATATTGATCTCACAAATTGGACCGTTCCAAATTGGTGATTGGCTGCGTGTGGTGTTGGTTGGCCTTTTTCAGTTTGGAAACTATAGCAAAAGGAAAAACATCAGATGCTATAAAGAAGTTGGTGGAACTTACACCTGCAACAGCTTATCCAAGACAAAGGTACCCAAAGTATTGTATTTCATGCAAAAATTACTAAACATTTGAGAAAATTAGGTTTTATTTTTATAAGTTTGGCTTTCAGGCAGGTGGATATGTTATTGGAGAAAGGGAAATAGATGCATTACTGATCCAACCTGGTGATTTATTAAAGATTATTCCCAGTTCAAAGGTTCCAGTTGACGGTTTAGTTGTCTCGGGTTCAAGTTATGTGAACGAGAGTATGGTTACTGGTGAATCAGCACCTGTTTTAAGGAGGCTAATTCTTCATTGATTGGAGGTACAATAAACTTACATGGCTCCCTCCATGTTCAAGCTACAAAAATAGGTTCTGACACAGTTTTGAGCCAGATAATTTCACTGGTTGAGACGGCACAAATGGCGAAAGCTCCTATCCAGAAGTTTGCTGACTTTGTACACTTGATGCATATGTAGGGTGTTCAACTGTTCATCCATGCTTTTATTGGTCTGTTTTAGGTTGCAAGCATTTTTGTCCCTACAGTTGTTGCTTTAAGTGTAGGTTCTTTAGTGGAGTTGTTGGAGCTTACCCACAAGACTGGCTACCTCAAAATGGCACCTACTTTGATTTTGCACTTGTGTTTTCGATTGCAGTGGTTGTTGTTGCATGTCCTTGTGGGCTTGGTCTAGCCACGCCAACTGCTGTCATGGTTGCAACTGGGGTCGGAGCCAATAATGGTGTTCATATCAAAGGAGGAGATGCATTAGAGAGGGCTCAAAAGATTTGTTATGTGATATTTGATAAAACCAGGACTCTAACTCACAGTAAAGCTGCAGTATAACTCATCTTTATTTCTACATACATATCTATTATACATGTTTCTATCTTGTTTTTTTTAAAAGGAACGATGAACACGCACATACACACAGTGAAGTTATTATCTTAGTAAGTCGTGTAATCATTTCAGGCTAACAGTGAGCATCCTTTATCAAAAGCAATACTGGAATACGCTCGCCATTTCCATAACTTTGAGGATCAACAGTAGCAGGTTGTTGGCACTCGTGTTCGTCTTTCACCAGTAACAGGTTGTTGGCAACTCGTACCTTGTGGATCAACAGGCCCATGGGTCCGATTGCCAATAGTTAAACAATGTTTCAATTGGTTCATCATCTTGCAAAAGGTTGGTAAAAATTTGATCTTTTTTAAAGGGTTTTAAACATTTGACCTTTTTCTAAAGATTTTACCTCTTTTCAAAAGATTTGACTTTTTTGTGAAGGATATTAAAGATTGTACTTGTTTTATCTATATGCAAAGTTGTAGATGCAGAAATGGTAACGGACAGAAAGTGACCACATTGGTGTACGAGGTTATGCAATGAATACAACTAATAAAACGTATGCCGATGGCCGACAATATTTCAATTTTCAGCCATGAAAAATGCTAAGAGAGGCCCTCCAGTCAAGAAACCCAATAGTCTAAATCAAAGAGTAATTGCCAACTGCCATTCACAGCAAATTCTTTTGTATTGCCTATCTTCAAACTAGTTTGTTTCATATAAAATATGTCAATTTCATTGTATGATAAGCTACTCCTAACCCAAACTAGACAAAGTCATGGTTTTGCAGCCATGCAGTACGCATCTGCGTTAACGATGTGTTCCTGAGTTTAATAAAGGAAAGAAAAGAAGAGAAAGGAAATTAAGGAGAGAAAAGAAAGGGAGTGGAAGGAAAAGAAGAAAGGGAGGGGAAGGGAAATATGTAATGTAATTTCTGGTTCGAGATTTTAAATATTAGTACCTTTTGGGTGATGCTAGAGAGACATCGTCCCCGAAAGTGTGCACCAACATGTCTATCATATTATGAGGGCCGTATTGACCCATACATGCCGTATCATGGGGCAAAAAATGGTCATACATGCCGTATGCTTTTGTCAGTCATTTCAATGTGACCCAACACATCTAACAGGTCGTATGATTTGACGAACATCACCTCATACAGGTTGTATGACCATTTTCACTTTATCATACGTGTATGTATGACCACTGTTGTCTGGATAGTATATGAGATGTATTTCTTTAGCTCTTACCATACCTTTATGTACAAACCCTTGCAATCATTTGTCCATACAACTATCCTTATATTTTATATAAAATTATATCTAATAATAAGTTTATGATTGAGTGACAAGTGTAGGATTCACCAATGTGTATCCTTATATTTACCAAGCAATCTAATCTTTTGCAAAAGTATCAAACTTGAAAGTCATGCGGGAAAGGGATTGGATTCCTAATCTCATAGCTACAATGGTGGATCTAGAAATTTTTTCATTAGGTTCACTGTTTTTAGATAATCCAATTTCATAGGGTCCGACATAAAAAATTTTGGTTCGGGTCGGGTAAGATTCTACCTTCCTCCCTACCTAAAATAACAATAAATTTTCAATCTTTTCAAGATTCTAATTCATGGGTCTTCATCAACACATTATTCCACTCCAAATTCACATCTCAGAATCTGATCTTGTTCAGTATTCTTGGTTCACCTCAGTTTTTCTATATAGCTTTCTACTACAATTTTGAAACTCGGGAAACCCCCGACCATATGTAAATCCGCCCCTACATAGCTACTCAGATAACAAAATGACCACAAAAGAGAGAATTTACTGCAATAAGTTTCTTATTCGGTAACATGTACTATTGTTTGTTATCTAGTACCACTTGTTTCTTTTGGGTGCAAGGTATTTAAATGAAGTTGTCGACATCCTATATAATATACAAATTATGCTGCATGATGTAGAAATCACATGACAGGTGGTTAGATTCGTCCGGACTGTGACTTGACAATGGTATGAAAAAAGTTCGGTTTTTTGTTCAGTCCAAAACGACATTTTGTCTTTTATTGTAATGAAATGATGTCGATTATGAAGGAAATTAGGCTTTAAATCACTAGCCCAAAAGTTTGAGTCGGTTTAAACTGGATTACACTCGATATCTTGGTCCAAATATATTTATATTTTTGGTTCTTCTTTTGTTTCTTTGGTTCATTTGGTCTTGTTTAGAATTGTTGTGCTTTAGGATGGTTCTTAGTTAATGTATTTATGTTCTATAGTGAGAAAGTGAGTTTTATGTTTGTTTTGAGAGACAAGTTTAAGATTATTATTAGAGTAAACTGGCATTCTCGTCTCTATGGTTTAGTCACTATTGTCAGTTTCAACCAAAAAGATTATTTTTCTCATGTGTATCCTCGTGCCATTTTCATACAATCAATTAACTGCATCCAATTTTAATGTTAAATGAGGGTATTTAGGTCTTTTATATTTCTTTATTTTATTAATATTTTAAATCCTTAATTAAGCTTTACATCCTCTTAAAGATATGTTAGTGGTCCTAACCAAATATCAGGTTAGTGGATCACTACCAAGTATTTTGGTTAGGACCACTAACCTGATACTCGGTTAGGACCACTAACAGATCTTTAAGGTGATGTGAAGAATAATTAAGGGTTTAAAATATTGATAAAATAAATAAATATATAAAAAGACCTAAATCTCATCATTTAACGTTAAAATATGGATGGAGTTAACTGGTAGATGAAAATGACAAGTTTTGTAAACCACGTGGATACACAAGAGAAATATAAACTTTTTGGATGAAACCGATAAAAATGACTAAACCACATTGACTAAAATGACAGCTTACTCTTGTTATTATTATTATTATTATATATGTATGATTTTTGAAGACACGAGTTTCCAAACTGATGTTGTGACCGGTGAGTAGAGGTGCACAAATCGGTGAGTAGAGGTGCACAAACTGGTTTTTCAAACTGAACCTGCTTGAAACAAAACCAAAACCGGTTTGGTCAACAAAAGTCAAAACCGGTTTGGTTTCAAACCGCGGTTTGAGAAGGGGAGTTTGATCGGTTTAAAACTGGTTTGAAACTAGTTTTGAGAAGGTTGTGACCGGTTCGGTTCGGTTTAAACTGGTTTCAGTTTATAGGTTTCAAACCGACGGTTCGTACCAGGTTTAAACCAGTTTAACAATCGGTTCGGGTCGGTTTAGGATCCCAAACCAGTTTTTTTGTTCACCTCTGGTGAGCCTCACTTCACATCCCTCTCGTCTTTGTTCTTTTGTAACTAGCATTGAAATGGTCCCTCATCCTCCTTTCTCCATCTCTTTCTTTTCTTTATATTCTTATTTTATTGAAATAATAATTAAATTCTTAATCTATAATTTGTAATCTAACTCTACAAAACTAATCAAGTTCTCAAAAGTAGTTTTATATTTTCTTTCTTCTTATTATCTTTTTAACTAGTACACATTATCAATCTTGTTTACAAACCAAAGATCTTAATTTTCATGTTTTTGAGTTCGAGCAAGAAATTAAATTAACGTGATAGTTTTACTATAACGTCTTAATATATAATAGCTAATAATCTGAATATGACTCATATAGTCATATATAATATACTAGGTTAAAACACATGTATTACATGAGTTGAAAAAATACAACTAGTTATACAACAACAATTTCTATGAAGATTTGTATGTTGGATGTTATCGGTCATTAGTGAAATAAAAAATAACAAAGATTTAAGAATTATAATTAACAAATAATGAAGATTTAAGAATTATAAAATTGTATTTTAAAATAAGATATAATTAAAATTTTCTTATGATTTAATAATTTTTAATAAAATATTAGAATAAATTTTAGATATTTAATTATTTAACATCATTATTATTTAATAGGAGAGAAAGACGGGAAACAAAAATCTATAATTCACAAGAAGTCGACACGTAGCAAGTATAGTTATTCATCTATACTACTATATAATAAATAAAAGTTTTTCATGCCACGTGTCGCCTCCATATTCTTTTCTTATCATTTTTTTCCCGTCTTTCTCTCTTATTAAATACATCTCTATCTTTTAATAATAATATATTTTTAAAGAAAGTACTAATCTTTATATTAATAAATAAATCTCCGGATATATTTTGACGAGTGTACGTGTTATTAGATTATATTGTATTCCACGGGTTTATTCAACCAGTGTAAAACACGAGTTTTTAAAAAATAAATTTTTTATTACTTAATATAGAATATTATATTTATTCAACTCGTGTAATACACGGGATTTTAACCTAGTTTATTATAATATAGGTTAGAAACCCGGTAAATTATATAGGTTGAATAAATGCAATGTTATATATACTTAGTAATAATGATTTAGATTTTATATATTTATAAAATATTACATATTTTTAATACAAATTCTAGATTTGTTATATAGTTATTTTTTAAAAATGTTTTATAAAAAGAGTAAAAGAAAATTTTAAATTATAAAAATATTTTATGAACAAACCTATTTTTTTTTTAAATAAGAAGTGTTTTATAAAAATAATTATAGAAGTCATTATTATTTAATAGGAGAGAGAGGCGGTAAACAAAAATTATAAAAAAATTAAAGAAATTTTTATAATTAATAGGAGAGAGAGGCGAGAAAAAAATGTTGAGGGTGAACATAAGAGTGACAAGTGTCCCACCAAAATATTTATTTATTATATAGTATTGATATAGATTTATTGGTGTTTAATAAATCAACTCTAACTAAGACGCATTTATAATCATGTAACTCGAATATAACTCATGTAACTTGTTTATCTTAATGGAACAAACGGCTTGGCAAGTTGTAAACAAACTGATATGTTGTTATCAAGTTGTAAACGAGTTAAACATATTAGCGGGTTAAACTTATATATTATTAGTTTTTTTAATTAGTATTAAACGGTTTGGCCTTTTTAGTTTTAAAACAACTCGAGCACGACTCATTTATCAAACGGGTTGGATTGACATGTTCATCAAATGGGTTGGAGTGATCAACCCAAAACGTTTTTATTTTCGTATCATGTCAGGAATTAACAACGCGACTTGTTTTGTGGGTTTAGAGAGAAAAGTCATTGTATATGGTATTTTTTTTCACTATACATGCAGTGTTTTCATAAACCGGATTGGAACGGGAACCAGACACATAAACGGTCCGGTTGTGTGTAGTTAAACCGCTTTCATTTGAACCAGCTAGTTACCGGTGAACCGGACCGGAGGTCGGACCGGATTTCAAAAAAAAATGTTATTTTTTCTTTAAAATCTCATTTTCTGATTAATTTAATATTCCAAGTTTCATAGTTTATTTATTTAAGCTTTCATATGACATTAAAATTGCAAATTTATATCAAACAAAAAATGTTTTATATTTTGAATCTATGTACATAGTTTTAATTTATATATTATCTATGACGTCATCCGGTTCGACCAGTGGACCTCTAAGACGGCCGGTTCGCTATCCGGTCCGGTTTGAAAAAATTGTATACATGTTTATGAAAACTCTTATTGAAAAAATTGTATACATGTTTATGAAAACTCTTATTAAGGAACTAAAATCAGATTTTTACACAATCATACAAGATTCCATATCCAAAATTCTTTATGAATGCATTCATGTAGCTAGAGTCATTAACAAAAACATAAAAAGATCATAATGCTATATAAAGAAACCCTAAATAAGAATTTTACCAAAAAAAGCCCATTCAAATGCCATATATCTAGAGTTTACAAATCACCACAAAGCAAGGCAGAAGAGCTTTAGGGCTAAGCAAATAAAGATCTTCAATATTCGAATGAAGCCCAATTTTCCCAGCCAAAGAGTCGAAACCCGTCTGCCCAGTTATCTCTTGAATGTTCTCTAACGGTCTGTGCACCCGACCCGCGATCACTCTGCACACCATCAACGCTTTTCGTGTATCAGGCCCGTCATCATACACTTCTATGGATTCAAAAGCCCGCGCACTAGTTGAAGTTGTGAAAACACCAATGCCACCCTTGAGCTCCCTTTTGGTGGAAAACCCATGTCTTATAATCCGACAAACACAACATTTATCAGAAACGCATAAGCTAGATTCGCCATTGATGCCAAGAGAACACGCGATTGTGGTGCCATAAAACCGCAAAAGCTCATTTCCATCAGCTAGACAACGAGGGTGTTTCTTAGGTAGTTTGCTGGCTTTGGCTTTCACTGATTCCCTGTATTCTTCAAACCGGGCTAGTGTCTTTTGCATATTATGTACTTTCAAAACCTTCTCAATCCGACCCGTATTGTTTTCGGGCTTTAACCATCCCGATCGACAGATTATTTCCACAATCTTTCTTGATGAATCACCCTCTATAAGCTCAGTAACTACCAAAAACAACAAGATTCTTGATCAAGAATTCAAGATTAGTATAAAAATGAACACCCTTTTGTATTTTAAACATTGAATCAAGAAATGTGAATTTAACAGCAGAAAGATTGAATCTTGACAGATTAAGAACATTAAAATAAGGTTAAACTTAGACATGGCAATCTTGACCCAAAGTAGAGGAAACAGGCTCGTTTGGGTAAATATTTTTTATATTTTGGGTTGAATTGGGTAACACCATAACACAAAACAGGTTGAAATGGGTACCATCTTAAAAAAATTTGGGTCAAGATGGGTCACCTAAAAACTATGTAAATTTAGAATGGGTTCAAACGGGTAGCAAATTTTGGTACTTTTCTTTTATAAGAAATCTTATTTCAACCTGTGCCACGTTTTGGTTACAACCTATTTTAATCCGAAGCAAATTGACATTTTTTTTAAACGACCCGTTTTGACCAAACTCATTTTGGTCATAACCCATCCTGACCCAAACCCATTCTGACCCGTTACCCAACCCAACCGTTTTGCAAAGCTTAGCTAAACTGAACAAAAAATTCAAATTTACCAGCATGCTTTGAGAGATGATGGGCTTCAAGATTTTCCCACTTCCCAAACTGCTTGCCACACTTATGGCACGTGACTGCAGCTTCATCAGCAGCAGCAGATGACCCATTAAATTCTGTCTCTAAACAAGCTTTAGGTTTTTGTGGGATTCCAATTTTTCTTGAACATGTTTGCTGATTCTTGAAATTATGCATTGTTAGAGGACCACCCGGACCCGGTGTCCCGGGCAGTAATGTACCCACAAAACTAAACCCATCACCACCACCACCGCCGGCGCCGGAGCCACCTGTGACCCCACCATTAAAGCCTGAGATTTTAAGCTCACACTTTGAATCACTAAAAATAACTTCATGGGCAATTGGATTTACAAACTCACTGCTTCCAATAGATCTTGGACTGCAAGTCACTGGCTTTTCTGAGTGTCTTACATTCCCACCATGGATGACATCTTTGAGATTTGCAATGGACCTTGAACAACCCGACCTGCCGGGTTTCCGGGTCAAGATTGTGGCCAAATGTTTCTTGGATTTCGGGTCATGGACTTCTTTTGGATCCGGTTTGCAGTGAAGGGATTTCTTTAAAGAAAACCAAACTGTTGGCATCTTTTCCCCCTTTTTGAACTTTTTGAAAATTAAAAGGGAGACCCTTTTGGACCCATGTCCAGAAAGCTGTGAACTTTGAATTTAAAAATCAAGAAAATGGAATTGAAGGTTTGAAGTGGAATGAGGTGGGTAGGAGAGACCCTCACTGGCTCTTGGCCATTTATAAATGACAAAACAGTTGAATTCAAATGAAAATTGGGATTTTCTGACAGCTATAAAATAAAAGAAGAGACATTCACGAGTGACCTTTTTTTGAATTAATTAGAGAAGGTAATTTTGGACAAGATATTCAAACCGGTAAAGAAAATTCAGAAAGGGGATGTGATTTGTCTCCATGATTAAATGATCTCCAACCTAGCCATCAGTGGGAGTACGTGAAGGATGAGAGGACGGAAGGGCGTGAAAGTTTGTGAGAGGGGAAGGAGAGAAAGAGGTCGTGAAGGATGAGACAACGAAAGGATGTGAAAGTTTGTGAGAGGGGAAGGAGAGAAAGAAGTCGTGAAGGACGAGACAATGGAAGGACGTGAAAGTTTGTGAGAGGGGGAGGGGACAAAGAGGTCGTGAAGAATGAGACAACGGAATGGCGTGAAAGTTTGTGAGAGGGGAAGGAGAGAAAGAGGAGAAAGGGCACCTGTCGGTTTTTTACCGGATAGGCAAGATAGGCGCTAACGTTGAGACATGTGTGAGCCTTTGCGTTGGTGATGGTCTTATGAATAATTAAATCGTTACTTGTCTCGTTTTTTTTACTATAAATGTTTGTGAAATTTCTATATGTTAAAGTAAAATAATATAAATAAACAAAAATGCAAAAGTAAAATATGAAACAACCGATACGTATTAAGAACCAATCACACACAAACGAATCAATCTACGAACATATTAGAAAACTCCATAATCATTGCACATAGCGTTAGTACGGACATATATATAAAATACTATACTTTAAGTGTTTTAGTTGTCGAAAAGTCGTGGCAATTTTAGGGGTAAAAAGTTATTAAAACATGAAAAGTGTAAAACACATTTAAGTAGGTGTTTTCTAGAAAAAAAAATTATGAAAAATAGGAAACTCAACTTTTCAATTTATAACTATAGCCTTGAAAAACAAAAGGATCCATTTAATGGTTTTTTAATATAAGTCTAGTTATGTTTTTTTAAACGATGATGGTCATTCAAAATGTTTACATAATATTTGAACATGAGTTTCTTGTGAAACCTTTCTGGTGCCTTGACATAATAACACTAGGTCATCTTATGATGGTTATAAGTCTAACTATGTAAACACATTTAAAAATATTTATGCAATCTAACTAATATAAAAAAATAATAAAATGAACACAAATATGTATAATGAGCTCCTCATATCATATATATATAAATATACAAAGAAACATACTCAGCAAAATCTCACTCAAAAGGTAGTGTCTGGGAGGGTGGGATGATGGCAAACCTTACCTCTATCTCATAGAATAGATAGATGTACCCAGAGAGACCCCCGGCTTGAAAAACAAACAAAACATCCATGCAATAAACAATAAGTAACAAATATCCGGCATATATAAGAACAAGATATAGAAATTCGTACTATAAGCAGACTGAAAGAAGATCAGGCATAATAGTCCCAAATTTAAAAGGAAGCGTACATAGAACATACAAAACCTACATGGAACAAGAAACATGTAGCCGTATCAGATACAAGAACAATAAGGCATACATAACCATGTTATAACCATATAGAAATACCACTAAGACATACAAGCCCTGGCGTTAACGTATATAAGACTAAAGGCACCGTAAGACTAGGGGGCCACCTGCAACTAAGGCGAAATCAAGAACGAAGTTAGCATCAACACCTACGACTAACGGCAACCTAAAGGTAGCCTAAGTGAACTACCAGTGAAGCCACGAATCCTTACCAAAGGCCAAGCCTATACTCACCCCTAGAAATCTCTAACCTTTATCATGCGTCTCTGCTAACTCCTATCACCGATCATGTCCTCGGAGAGGTGCAAGTCTATCAAATCATGTTGAGTTTTCTCATCCCAAGTTAGTTTTGGTCTGCCTCTGCTCCACTTCCCCTCCACGGTGAGTGTCTCCATGCTCCGTACTGGTGTCGTCATTTGTCTCCTCCGCACATGCCTGAACCATCTCAATCTTTCCTCCCTTATTTTATCTGAGATGCATGTCACCCCTAATTTATCCCTAAAACCCCCATTCCTTATCTAGTCTAACCTTGTGTGTCCGCACATCCACCATAGCATCCTCATCTTATCAGTCTTCAACTTTTGTGCTTGAGCCTTCTTGTTTGACCAGTAATCGACTCAATAATATTCAACCACACATAATTTGGCTCAAATATATATATATATATATATATATATATATATATATATATATATATATATATATATATATATATATATGGGATGTATCAAATGAAAACCCTGAGTTGTTGTAAAAACCCTTAAACTTAATACGAGCCACACATTCAATTTATATATATTTTAACTTGTGTTCAAGATTAATTATAGATTTTTTTATTATTTTTTAAACAAATTGTGTGGCTAGGAAAATTAAGGGGCTAGAATGGTAATTTCATATTTTTTTTTTCCTTTTTTCTTTTTCTTTTTTAATTAAATCAAGATCTGAGAATTTTAAATTTTGAGAGAATTTGAAGAACATGCTCTCTTACATATATGTAAAAATCAAATACACATTTGTAAAAATAAAATAAAATGATTAAAAACATATACACAAATTAGAAAAAACAATTATACATCCAGATATCCAAATATGTTTACAAAAAACATACACAAATCAGAAAAAAATATTTTTACATTGTCTTGAACCCAGATCTTCTTCTCATACCTCGATCCCTTATTACACATTGTATGTGTAAAAAAAACACACATGTAAAATCAAAATACACATGTGTAAATTTGAACATTTATTACACACTGTATGATTTTAATTCTCTCCAGGTATGTGTACATTTGTGTAATTTTATTTTACACTTGTATAAATTCAGTTTACACTTGTGTAAATTCAGTTTACACTTCTGTAAATTCAGTAAACTAAATTAACAGTTTTCTTGCTTTTTATCAAATTCAACTTGATGACATAGTTTTCTTGCATTTTTGAACATTTTTCTTTCTTATCTCTACGGTTTCCACATTTGTCTTTTTTCCTTCCAAATGAAATCTGGAAAATCCAACATAAACTGTTATTTGAATTTAAATTATATGTTATTCATAATTTAAAAAAAAACTTAAATAAAACTCTTTACACATGTGTAACGTAGATTAGGATGTGTAATATCAAACACACATGAATAAAACCCTTTACACATGTGTAAATGTAGTTTACACTTGTGAAAAGAATCAAATACACATGTGTAAAAAATAAATACACATGTGTACAAATCAAATATACATGTGTAAAACCTTTGAAAAAATACATAAAACATAAAATCTTTTCAACATTAAGATGTTTGCTTTCAAAATACTACCAAATTCATAAATCAAAATTGAAAGTAGCATGTTTGATCATTAAAAGTCAAAATTGAAAATCTATTCTCGGATTCAAATTTTCCTCACTTCAAAAGGTGAGAAAACATTTTGGAAATAATAGTTAAATACATAATAGTTAAATAAAACAAATAAAAAACTCAACCTTCAAAATGGCTCCTGAGTTCAAAATGGCTCCTGAGTTCAAAATGGCTCCTGAGTTCTACTTCTGTGAATTAAGATTCTAGAAGCAGCTGTCTGAGAACCCCTATCAACCCCAACCCAACGGCCCCACCCCCGAAAAAAGAAAGTAGTAATTATCCAAAGAGGATGGAGAGAAGAAATCACTTATGTTTATTCGATCAAGGGAAAAAAATCATTAATCAAAACAATGCTTGCTTAAAAATGTAATCAAACTTGATAAAAAGAAGAAAAAAATTCTCACACTTTGAGTATTGGATAATGAAATCAAAGGTACACTTGTTACCTGTTCATAAAGTTCTTCAGCTCACACTCTTTGCAGCATCAATCCAAACCCTATGAGCTGCATATATCTGAATATTGTCAAAAACCTAGGTTAAAAAAAACCAAATAAAAAGAAACCAGATTAAAAAAAAGACAAACTCTTTGACCCATTTACCTATTAAGGTTACTTGAATAAAAAAACCCAGATTAAAAAAAAACCCAGATTAAAAAAAAAACCTTCTTGTTCGACATCACCATCACCATCGCCTAAAATCCCCTTCCTGATTCTCGAGATCCGCTTCCTGATGCGCTTAGAGGTCGTGTTTTGTCTTGTATGCGATTTCATTAGGGAAGAAGGCGATTTCATCTTCTATGCGATGTTTGATTGTGTGTTTAGAAAGAGAAAGAGAGAGTTCTTGTCTTTAGAGAAAGAGACGGATCTTAGATTTTAAAAGGGATAATTGACATGTATGTAAAGAAAGAGAGAGGGGGTAAATGACTCAAATACCCCTCCGGATTAAAAGAAAACCAAAAACCTATGAAATTAATGTGTGAGGGTTTTCACAACTACTCAGGGTTTTAATTTGATACGTCCCATATATATATATATATATATATATATATATATATATATATATATATATATATATATATATATATATATATATATATATAATATATATATATATATGCTTAACATACCCTAGCTATCCAAACTCAAGGTTCAAACTTGAGCAACAACTATTGGGTTTACCCACCCGTCATAGAAGGTTCAGTTTCGACGACATATACATTGGCATTCGCCCCGAGAAAAAATTTCACATCGAAACGCCAAATGCGGAATTTCATAAAACAACATATTTTAAAGGTTGTAAGAGAAAAACCAAATTAAATTATAAAAAAACACATTGAAGCAGTTTTGACGACTTGTACGTTCATGCTTCGATGACTTGTACATTATAAAAAAAGCTCGTTTTAAATTATATTTATATCAAAACGTTGATAAAAATAAGCACGTCGCAACGGTACACTCAGATTTTTTAAAACATCACATATTTAAAGTTATAAGAGAAAAACCAAATATGCCCAAAATTAATTATAAAGGTTAAAATAATTAAAAAGGATCTTGAGAAGAAATCATGCCTACCATAGAAAACGGTTAAGTTGCGAAATGTGGGTAGCAAGCTCAATGGGTGCAATCTTAGAACCGGCCAAAAACAAAGAGAAAAGCAGACATGTGAGTCGAACCGGCTACCTCAAGGTTGCACTGTTGTTGTTCAAATTTTGTTTCTCTCTCTATATATATAATGTATTAATATTAAATTATAAAGTTATTGCTCATAACAGTCCTAATTAATAGTAATGATAATTGTGACGTTAAACTGTGTAAATGTAAAACCAAAATTTTAGGACTAACATATCACGAAAGTTGAAGTTGGAACAACACTTTTTCTCCTTTGCTGCACAGCCTGCCGTAAGTGGCCACCGGACGTCAGTCAATTGGTCACTATTGTAGCCTGCCGCAAGTGGCCACCGGACGTCAGTCAATTGGTCACTATTGCAGCAGGGTCGCAGCAAGCCATCAATAATATTAAGACAAAATCCACAAGTTTCATAAATTAACATCCTATATAAAACTAAAAGGTTTTGAAGTATCACATTCATTAAAATGACTGAAATTAAGACTCCTCCTAAACTATTAAATGCTTTTGTCACCGGCTAACTACACACCTTCATTCCATTGATGACCTGACGTGCACAAAGAAAGCAGACGTCTGAGCTAACTGAATAGTGGGGGGATAAATAGAGTGATAAATATACATTTAGCTACTCATATATATCAATATAGCGGCTGTTGGCGCACACACCGAACCATCCACTGAATTCTAAATTATGATTTTTTTCTATTATCGATTCATACGCCCCTTGTGATATAACTATAACTAGTGTGCTTAACCTGCGCGTTGCGGCGAGAAGTCCTCCATGATATCAAATAACTAAACGCGTGTTCGAGAAACCCAACACATAAAAGATCGAAACGTGTGCTCGAAAAACACAATTAAATGCAAAATAGTTAAAAAAAATTAAGTCAAGTGGGTAAAAAAGGCACAAAAAATAAGTCACCCACGGACTCGAACCCGCTTCTAGGGGCACGACTGAACCACCCGAACCACAAACTCTTTTGGTGTTTCGAACACGCTTCAAGGGGCAGGGCTGAATCATCTGAACCACACACTCTTTTGGTGTTGCATGTATCCACAAAACCTAATACAACAGCCAAAAAGAAAATTAAAGATAATGATGCTTATTATAATTTTCATTAGTATGTGCAATATGGATAGTCAGAAACATTTAAAGTGCACAGTGATGCAAATTAAATGTAAAAATCTTGATATCATGTTATTTGCAAAAGTCATGTAAAAATCTGGAAGCTATGAACAACAATCCAACAAACGGAATTGATGACTTGAAGAGCTGAGAAGCTTACACAACAAACAGAATGGATGACTTGAACAGCCGAGAAGCTTACACAGGAAGAAATGAGGCGTGGACATGCGTAAAAAAAACCATGAAAACCGCCTGGGGAGGTTCTGGATCGAACTTGGGACATCCAAGTTAAAGGCCAACTCTCAAACCATCAGAATATACGTACAGATCTTACCTAATATTGTATATACAGAAAACCAAAATTTAAGAAATAAAATAATAATAATAAGAGTAAATTTCTCTTTTGGCCCATGTGGTTTGGCCTATTTAACCATTTTAGTCCAAAAAATAATCTTTTAACATATCAACCCCTGAGGTTTGTTTTTTGTAACCATTTCAGTCCATAACACTAACCCTGTTAACTTTTTCTGTTAAGTATGGGGACATTTTAGTCATTTTATTTCTAAGTGAACTAGTTTAACCTTTTCAGTCCAATAAAAACTTTTTTTAGGTTTTTTCATAAAAAAATTTCTACTTTTTTAAAAACGTTTTTTTTTTACTTTTTTAAAATCATTTTTTTAGTTATTTTCAGTAAAAACGTCTTTTTTGAACCTTTTTAAAAACGTTTTCAAATTTTCTAAAAATATTTTTTCATAAAACGCTTTTAAAAACATTTTTTTAGTTTTTTTTTTTATAAAAACGTTTTTTAGTTTTTTGTAAAATGTTTTCTTAACTATTTTAAAAACTATTTTTTAGGCTAAAATAGTTAAAAAAAAATATTTTACGAAAAAGCTAAAAAATGTTTTTATAAAAAAAACTAAAAAAATGATTTTATTTTTATGAAAAAAAAATAAAAAAAACATTTTACGAAAAAACTAAAAAAAATGTTTTTAAAAACGTTTTTTATGAAAAAAATATTTTTAGAAAAATTGAAAATGTTTTTTAAAATGTTAAAAAAAAAACGTTTTTAAGGGAAAAAAACTAAAAAAATGATTTTAAAAAGGTAAAAAAACGTTTTTAAAAAAAGTAGAAATTTTTTTTATGAAAAAGCCTAAAAAAAGTTTTTATTGGACTGAAAAGGTTAAACTAGTTCACTTAGAAATAAAATGACTAAAATGTCCCTATACTTAACAAAAAAAGTTAATAGGGTTAGTGTCATGGACTGAAATGGTTACAAAAGACAAACCTCTGGGGTTGATATGTTAAAAGATTCCTTTTTGAATTAAAAGGGTTAAATAGGTCAAACCACAGAGGCAAAAAACGAAATTTACTCTAATAATAATAATAAAACTGACCGTGCAGTTGTAGGTCGTACCAACTGCTTAAACAGTTGTAGTTGTAGGCGGATTTGGGTAATGGGTCAAACGAATTCGTGTCAAAACAAATGAGTTTAATCGCTTGCCAAACTGACCGAGTCAGGTTGGGTTATCCACAAACATTTTTATTTTAATTTTTCTAAATAATTAATGTAACTTGGCATAATTGAGTCTGGGGATCTCTCTCTAGACATGTGTCTAATCCATTTTGTTTAAAACTTGGAATGTTATTGGTTCTTTTAAAAGAAAAGAACGCGCAATCGAACCAAAAGAAATGTACCTGCTAAAATGAGCCACTTTATGCTGATGTAACCGGATAATCTTTGTGCATATGAATCATCATGTGGTAGCTATAAGAACATAATAGAAGTTATGTTAAACAAAGAATTTTAAATCTATTTAAATGTCAAGTTAAGAGATAAGATTGTGGTTTACTTTAAATGAATAGACACACAAACTATAATGACTGATCTTTGTTTCTCTAGTTTTTAAGAGTCAAATTACAGGTAATAATCATCATAAAGTTTAGAGTAAATTTTGTTTTTGGCCTCTGTGGTTTGATCTATTTAACCATTTTAGTTCAAAAAAGAATCTTTTAACATATCAACCTCTGAGGTTTGTTTTTTGTAACCATTTCAGTCCATGACACTAACCATGTTAACTTTTTTTGTTAAGTATAGGGACATTTTAGTCATTTTATTTCTAAGTTAACTAGTTTAACCTTTTCAGTTCAATAAAAACTTTTTTTAGGCTTTTTCATAAAAAAAATCTACTTTTTTAAAAACGTTTTTTTTACCTTTTTAAAATCATTTTTTAGTTTTTTTTTTCCTTAAAAAGGTCTTTTTGAACCTTTTTAAAAACGTTTTCAATTTTTCTAAAAATATCTTTTTCATAAAAAACGTTTTAAAAACATTTTTTTAGTTTTTTCGTAAAATGTTTTTTTTAGTTTTTTTCATAAAAAACGTGTTTAAAATCATTTTTTCGTAAAATGTCCCCATACTTAACAGAAAAAGTTAACAGTGTTAGTGTCATGGACTGAAATAGTTACAAAAAACAAATCTCAGGGGTTGATATGTTAAAAGATTCTTTTTTGGACTAAAATGGTTAAATAGGCCAAAACACATTGACCAAAAGAGAAATTTACTCTAAAGTTTATTTAGGAATTTTAATACCCTATTAAAAACTGAAGGAGCATTGGTACATTATGTCACTTCTCATCCAAATTCAAGGAAAGACTATCTTACAACAATAGGCTTCACCAGGCAGCAATAAATCCCAAACCATCAAACGGGCAGGTGTAGCTTAGCATATGTTCTATTTTCAAGGAACACAAGAGCATAACGCATGCAATGTTAAAGACCATACTTTTCATTTGTGACCAGCGTAAAACAAAAAAGTAAAGGGATCGAAATAGTACATACAATTGTTATAGCATTGGATCAATTGATGGCCTTACAACAGTGAGAAGTTATTATGTAATATATTAATATGTTGATAATGATAAACAAAAAATTGAGCACAAAACCAGAACTTACGTGCTTTTTCTGTTTAGAAAGAAGAAACGTTTTGAAGGATTGTTAACCAAACAATTTGCAATCATCTGCTTAAAAGACTTAGAACAGAGAACAGAGAACAGACAAAACAAATATGAGACAAACTGAGGTGCATTTATCAGTGGTAAAATAAAATAAATATAAATAAATCATATTACCTTAGAAAACTTCTTGTCCCTCTCATAGCCAAGAACAGGAGGTCATTTATCAGTGACAACACTTGCAACCGATGGCTTTTCAGAATAGCAGCAAAATCATCAAGGCATCATCAGATGATTGATCAACTTTTATTCTCATCGATCTTTAATTTCTATCAGCTGAAACACGTCCAATTGATGCGTTTTTAGAAACTACAACAGTAGCAAAAATGCTTCATATCAGCAGCTTTTATTTTCGCCAACTGATGGGTCAGTTGCACCATCAGTTGCAACTTCAGTGGCAACACTTGTCATTAATGAATTTTCAAATACCTTCCTATTTCAATTTGTATTGAAACAACAATACAATTAATAACTTGTTAAAGTTTCATAAGTTTCAAATTTAACTTTTTGAAGATTCACTACCATAGTTTAAAAATAACATATTTAATAAAATTCAGGATTGTTGAAACCAAACCTTCCTATTTTTAGATTTGCTGTACTGATTTATAGGTTTCGAGGCATATCAAAATTTATACCATCTTGAATATACAAACTGATGTCAAAATTGATGACCTTAAACTGCTTTATGGGTATGCATCAAGCAAGTTGATAGTCAACTAAGTTGGGTCTCAGATCCCCTTTGAATTCGTAAATCTGAAATTGAAAATAATAACTGCAGAAACAAAAAAAACCTTGCAATTCGTCGTTATCAAAATCAAACTCCAAATTCTGAAACTCTAAGAAATCCAATTCGACGCAACAAAATTATGAGAAAACGTACCTGCGATTCTTGTGTTGCAATGACCAAATTTGTCCCCTACTGAAAGAAAACACTGAAAGCTAACATAAAAATTCAATCGAAAATCAAAACCCAAATAAAAAGAACCTAATAGAACCATGAACCTGTCCAGTAGCGCCCCACTGTCGCCGGCCGTTGAGACGTGCAAACTCTCGGACCTGAACCTGTCCAGTAGCGTCGCAGCCGCGGGCCAATGAGATGGGAAAACTCTAGGTCATCATCTACATCACAGTAGCTCTACTCATCCTCCTAATATCCCATTTCCCCCAATAAATCTGATCACCGAAACAACCACCGTCGGCACAGCCGAATCAAACTCCTCTCCAGCTTAACGGCGTCGATCTCTCTCTTTAAGGTATCTGATTAACGTGTGCAAGAGGAAAAACAAAGGGTGATCACACCACCACAATCACACGGGTATACCCCTTGCCAAGTGATGGGTGGTGTGATAATTAGGGTAGTGACATGGCGTCACGTGGCGTGCACTTTATTATCACAACACACCACAATCACACCGGTATACCCCATGCTCTTAGTGTCATGGAAAGGGATGTGGTGGCAGAATGGAGAAAGGAGCGTGTGTACAACATGTGTGAAGTTACCGTATTGCCCTTGATTTACTGTTCATAAGGCGTTGCTTTTTAATCTTCTTTTTAATAACCATAATGCAACAAGTGTACGTCAAGATTACTACATGGTGGTGCCTCAATGACACCCATGTGGGGTGTAACATTTTTGATTTTATTATCTTTATTTTCAATCCAAAGTAACACATTTCAAATCTAATTCTAGTGCTATGTTTTAAATTCGTTCGTGCAAACAACTAAGCCCTAGGTTCCCATACAAACTCATGAGATTCACATCATTCAAACCCTGTATATATATGGATAAATGTATATGACACATATAAAAGTATATATATATATATAAATTTCGTAAACCAAAATAAAACTCATTAAGGTTGATATATTCCTTATATATATATAAATGTATTTACTTATGGATAAATAGATAAATATATGTATATATATACCAATTCATTTATACAATTTATTATTTTATAAAATATATATACAATTCATTCTTTTATAAAATAATTAAAATAAACTATATTTTTATAAAAAAAAATGAATTATCTTGAACCTTTTGGTACCAATAAACCCCCTACCCCATGTGAACCCTCAAATTGAACCATCACCCTTGATATTGGACCTTTGACCTCAATGTTGACCCCAAATCAAGACCCATGACTGATTTTGACTTTTCAAAGTCACAATAGCCCAAGAACACCCCGATTAAGAACTGCCCCGGATCCAATTGGTGTAATTAGATTTCCCGTATACAATTAGTTGATTCTACACCACCCTCAGGCCCATTTGGATGTTAACTTCAATCCAAAAATGCGGAATATTTCGAATTCAAACGTGTTTGACTTCTCTGAGTCAAACCGATCTAAATCGGGAAGTAATTTGCAAATTAAGGCACTATTGATGACAACAAATCATGCTCAAGGGGTACACGCATGAACCTATACCCAGAAACCGGACTCAATTCAATCCTAATCGACCTAATTGACGCGTAATTTCGCTCGACAGTCGTTACCACCGAATCACAATCAAATCGTATGGGTTGAGTGAAATTAATCGAATTAAACCACTCATTCATTTTTGCATAACTCATTACAAACTCTCTGAACTTTCTATCAATCTGCATATCACCTCTGGTCGTCGATCGAGCACGAAGAACAGTCGGAGCAAACCCGTAGCCGCCTGCATTCGTGCCCAAACCAAAACAAGTAAGATTACTCTCATTCGATTCGTTTTTGAATCCTTGTCAAAAGCCCCTTACCAATTCGTGTCCACAGAACATATCAAGACCGATTGGGGCTAGGGTTCATGGCGGGTTGGACCGTATTTGAATTCTGGTTTGTTTTAATATCGTGTTTTAATTATTTAGAATCCGTAATCAATCAGCGAAACCACCTGGTCCGGCCGGTAAGTCACTGCGCCGCCGAACCAGGTGGCGTGGGTTCGAAACCCATAAACACCGAACCCTTTTTGCGCAACCCTTTAACCCTAACCCGGTTCCACTGTAAGTCCATGTTAATACATTTAGAAACGGTTCTGTTACACGGGTGAGTCCCCTGGTCTAGTGGTGTTTGCGTGCCATCCATACAGAAACCACCCGGGTTTGAACCGGGTGGTCTGCATCTTTTTTTTAAAATCAGTTTTAAAAACTCCAAAAAATTTATAAAAAATATTTTTATAAACCTTGCAATATTTATAACAGAATAAAACCAGATTTATTAATTTTCAATATAAATTCAGTTTCAATTCAAATTTAGTTGTTAAGCTTGTATATTAAATTTTTAAAACAAAATTCTAAATATTTAAATTAATTTCCAAATAAAAACATTTAATTTTATAAAAGTTATAAAATATTAACTTTATTTAAAACAATCAAAATACTTATTTCTAAATGATAAATAAATAAATAAAATTTATTTATTATAACCTACAAAGTTAAATGTATATTTATCATTTAAACTCTACACATAAATATTATTTACACAACTTCATAGTTACGCATCTTTATAAATAAATAAATAGAGTAAAAATTATTTATTTAATTTATATTTAATATAATACGCCCGCTATTTTTATAACTAAATAAATAAGTTACATACCTTTATAAATAAATAAATAAGGTAACAATTATTTATTTAATTTATATTTAAAATAAAAATTGGCTATGTAGGCTATACTTAAATAAACCGAATAACTACATTATTTTGTAACTAGGATAATTAAATAATAATTATTTGATTTAGTTATTCAAATTCAAACCCTAATTTAAAAACTATTCATTTCAAATTGTTTTCATTTTATTCAACACCTACACACCTTTTTTTATAATTCGACACGAACTCATTATATAATTCCTTATACTCACATTCATTGAAACCCTAGACTTTGAATTAGACATTCTATTAATTCATGTTCACACGCAATACACGTTAGGTTAACGTTGTGCGTTACAAGGATCACGTTGCTACCTAGTCTCTCGTGTTAGCTACACCTTTGAATCAAGTGAGTATTACATAGCCCCTTTTACACTTTTACACTTTTTTAGGGTGAAAAATGAACTCTATACACACAATTGTTTACATTTACACAAACTACACAAACACAAATCCTCTTTACATTCATGTATGCAAAATTTGAGCTTTATGTTTGAGTGCTAGGTGTGTTAACTGTTTGTGTGCAATTTATGTGCAATCATTAACTATTCAAGCCGACGGTTAACAATGATAGATCTATTGAGTCTGACAAACCCACCCAGATTGGGGTGATTGTTACCGACAACACAATTTGCATGCTAGTTACAAATGTTTGATTGTACTTTGGTTACACAATAGTTACTCCCCATAAATATCTTATTTTATCATGTTATGTAAGGATTTGATTATTTATATCTATACACTATCTATGTATAAACCTGTGTATGCTCACCAACATTTTAATTGACTTTATTTTATTCATGTTTCAGGTACTAATGTGTGAGTTTGATCAAGACATGCTACACATAGGCTTTGGACTTAGTTAAATTAAATAAAGAATATTATGTATTTCATTTATGTACTTGTTTGAATTTGGTTGTGTTTGAATTGTTTGAAATGAAATTTGATGATTAAAATATTGAAATCTAGTTAACCTTGTGCTCATGAACAGTCTACATGTCCTGCCCTGGCGTTTCCGCCGTCGGTTGAGGTGTGACATGGGGTAGCCCAATTACTTAGGCCAAGGGGAGTACCCCCGTGAAAGCTTCTGTTGTGATGAGGTGGCAGCGTGGCCGACGTGGTCCATGAGCGTGGAACCCTCCCGTGCAAATCTTCACGGCGTGGAAGGCTCAAATGTGACTGTTGTGCGTGGGGTAGCCTACCCAACTGCTCAAAATCTTTTTTTAATTTTTTTTTAAATTTAATCATATATATATATATATATATATATAACCATTCTACAAACCATTAATTTTATAAAAACCAAACTACAATTCTCTCTTCTTATCATCCAAACCATCATTTTTTAGCAAAAATATGGACCCGAATCATACCAATCAACCGAACAATCCCAACCAACCGAACACCAATCCGTTTTGGATGCCTCCGCCGCCTCCCGGTCAAACTTCGGGAGGAAGCGAATGAACGGGAGGATCTAAAGGTGTAAAACCAAACTAATTATTTTAAATGTAATGTTTTTTAGTTTTTTATGTAATGTTTTTTTAATTTTTTAAATGTAATGTTTATTAGTTTTATTTTTATTTAAGTTGTTATATAAAATTAATTAAATTAGAAAAAGAAAATGACGTGGCGGTGTGGAGATGTGGAACCATTTCCCTCAAATGTGGAGGGTGTGGAATCTGATGTGGCGCTGACGTTAAGGAGTGTGGAGGTGTGGAAACTTGTGGATACTCCCCTTAGCCTTAACATATAACGAACATTTGAGGGGTAGTACAACTACGTAACTGAACTGAAGTCCAAGCATATATTCAAATTATTTACCGCTATGGAAGCATGCAATAATGAATACAAGTCTAAAAATTCTATTGCATGCTAACTATCTTAGATACGAGTCTACATAATCATGATAATGATAACAAGCTATATTAAGTTAACTAAACTTTCAATTCGAGGAGGTTTAAATTAGGTATCAGATGTCCGATGGCCAAAAGTTTTCATACAATAAATAATTAATATATCTCGTAGTATAAAAATATAAGAATAAGATATTTGTACTTTGATTGCGAATAATAAATCTTAAGCTATGTCGTGAAAACCTATAATATCCGTGTTTCCAATTATATTACGTTATGGTTTTGGTTAGATCATTCATCCTTTTGTTTCCAATTATTTACGTTATGGTTTCGGTTAGGTCGTTTGATTCATTTCCTATTAGGATTCCGAAGAGAGTTTTTAGAATATTAAATTACATATATTTTTAACCCAATTCCAATATTAAGATTATAAATTTCAACATTTGAGTACATGTGAATCAACATTTAGATAATTGGACTTATGTTCGCTAGGGTTTGTGGTCAAATGATAAAGACAAAGACTTTTAAAACACTTAGGTTTAGAGTTCTTGGGTTCAAGTCCAGATAAGTAAAAAAAACCACAGTTCTAAAAAAATTAATTCGACTTATGTGATTTCCTAATTCAAAAGTTGTGAGATCATCAAAACTATATACATAACTAGGATAATTAAATAAAGGAATAATTACCTGTATTATAACCATTCTATAAATAAGGTTCTTCAAATATTTATTTTATTAATCTTTTTTTTGAACATTCAACTTCATTAAAAGAGGACATCCGGTCCGCAAAACGCGGACGGAAGCCAACCAGCTACAACATGTACATCGGGTTCATACACCAATCATTCCACACCAAACTATTACAACCAAACCTATTTTTATACCAGAAAAACGTTCTCGACTTTATTTGATGAACAATCTCAACTACCTTGAGGTTTTTTTGATTGAAAATATTCTCATTGCGGGCTAGCCAAATACACCACACAGGGTGTTCAAAAAAATCCGAATCCGAAACCGAACCCGAATTATCCGAAAATCCGAATCCGAATTATCCGAAAATTCGGATATCCGAATTTTCGGATTCGGATTCGGATAGTGATTTTCGGATATCCGAATACCCGAAATATTATATTTATATATATTTTTTTATTGTTTTTATTATTTAAAAATAAGAAAATTTGAATCAAAACCCGATATATTATATTTATATATTTTTATTTGTATATTTTCTAATGTTTTTTAAGGTTTTTAATTGTTTTTGTAATTTAAAAATATTATTTTTATTAATTTTTTTATTTTTTTTATATTTTCGGATATCCGTTTCACTATCCGAATCCGTATCCGAATTTTCGGATATCCGAAATTCGGATATCCGAAATTTCGGATTCGGATTCGGATAGTGAAATCCACTATCCGAAAATTTCGGATATCCGAAATTCAGATATCCGACTTTGAACACCCCCACAGCCACAATAATAATTCCTTGAACAAGTCTTTTTCCTCGCTTGCCACAATAATAAGATACTAAGTTAGAAAACGTGTTTTACATGAGCTTAATAAAGGAAATATTAAATAGTAATTAAGATTTAAAAATTAATAAAGAAAATATTAAATAGTTAGTAATGAAAAAAAATAAGCGGGAAAATAATCTTTGGCTCACAGAATTGTGACAAGTTGTGCTATATAGATTATAGTTTCTATAATTTTTATTCAAATTGATCAAGTTTTTTAAGATTTCACAGTATAAATTGATAAAATAGGTTTATAATTTATTAAACTTCTCCAAATTTATAAAATAAATTTTATATAATAAAATATTCTAAACTGATTATATTATTACATTTTTTTAAATATAAAGTTGATCATCAAATTATATATTATATACATCTATATGTCTACTAATGGGCCAAAAAGTTTCCTTAAAGGCAAACCAAGAGTTGAAACCCATAGCTCATATGGGTAACAAAACCAGTCGGGTCAGACCCAAATTGTTGCATGTATCACTTTGTTTAATTTAGAGTGATTATGCATATGACTTGCACAAAGGACCTTTTCGGTTGTTCAGGTGCTATTTTCCCGATGACCGGCTATTGGCATGAGAAACAAGAGTTGGTCGGAAAAGAAAGGTAGGGTTAGGTTTGGTTGACAACTTGACATGATAGTAAGGGTCTCACCATTTTATTAGGTAATGTTTGGTATACATGAATTTATGGTGGAATAGAGAATGGGTCATTACGCTGGAATGAAAAAAAAACATGTTTGTTAATCACATAGGAATGGAATTAAAAATTACACAAGAAATGTGATTCTTTTCTTTCTATTGATTTTCATTCATTAGGGGAGGGGTGTTTTCTTTTTATTCCTTCAAGAAATTGAATTATTTTGTTTAATTAATGACATGAACCATGACTCGAACCATGGCCGACCCATGCCCCAATGATGTGCTCAGATGTATATAAAAATAATCAAAGAACTCATAAAACGGTTTTAAAATGGAATCACCAATTCTAACCACACAACGACAAGTGTACCGGTCAATATGTAGCAAGTATAGTCAAGATTGGATATCAATCCGTGGACACCGATGACAACTCTCGATAGTAAACCCATGACTGGACCCATAACCCGAACCATGACCCGTCCCATGCCCGACCCATGCCCCGACTCATGACCCGAACCATGGTCCGAACCATGACCGACAAATATCATGACGCGTCCCATGACCCGAACCATGACACGTCCCATGACTCGAACCATGACCCGTCCCATAACACGACCCATGACCCGACCCATAATATAAATTTATTAGTTAAAAATATTTTACTTTTCATAAAATATTTTCCTGTCTACCAAACAACACGAAGTGATGATTCATTTCATTCTCATAGGGTAACCAAATAGGACAATAGAATGGACGAATGGTAATTCCATTCACTCGTTCATTCCATTCCCCCGATCATTCTATTACCTCATACCAAACAGATCCTTAACGTCTGTTTTTTATTAATATTTTCAAGTGGGTCTCACTATTTTTCTTTTTTACTTTTTAATATTAGGGTATCACATCCCGATTTCTAGGTGCCTAAGGTGAGTTGGATTTACACATGCAAAGGCCTATCTATTACACAATGGAAGTCTCAAAACAAAACTGTATATCTTTAAATACATAGTAAACCAACTACTCCAATTTATATAGTCTGGTCATAGTTAAACTAATGCTAGAACGTCCTCTCTCAAAGAGCCCACCGATGTCCTCCTTTGTTCTATAACACCTGCCATCAAAAATGTTCGAGAAATGCCAAGGTTAGAACCTAAAGGGCTAGTTGTATCTAAAATACCAAAGTCCAGGATTAAAAAGTGAAATTTTAAAAATTTAGACCTTAGCGGACCGCTAAGGTCAAGCCTAATGGTCCGCTACGAGTTTAAGGGTCAGTGGAGGTCCGCAAAGGAAGCCACAACCTTGAGATGCATGGGTGGCGGACCGCCACCAGCTTGGTAACGGTCCACTACTTAGTGAGCAAGTAATAAACCCACGTGTGACACGTGTCCTATGACTAACGGGCAAGAAATCTGAAACGTGTACTCGTGACGGACCGCCACGCCAGGTGGTAATGATCCGCTGGCTCAAAACTTTGAGAAAGTGCCACGTAGCCAGGTGGCGGACCGCTACGCCCCTGGGTAACGGTCCGCTAGCCGCAATACCATGAACGGTTCAATCAGCATTTGACATCTAGGGCTGACGCATGCAAGGGCGGTGGCGGACCGCCACCTGCCTGTAATTTACTTTCACACTTTCATTCCAGAAGTCCATTAGAAGGTTCTCGGTGATCCCGGTTCGATTCCCGCTTGTTGTAGTGCTCGTTTTAAGAAGAAAACACTCATAGAAGTGTCGGAACGCTAGAGAAACCAAGTTAGGAAATTGATTATGTAATTTCCAACTTAGAGGCTTATTTCTATTATCAAGGTGAATACTTTATCTATTTCAGAACTTGTGTCAAACATTTACGCTTACAAAAATGGCCAAATAAAGGTTAAAGGGAATAATGCATGACGTTCTTCTACGAACAAAGCATTCAGGCCATAAGTATACGTAAAACTTGCAAGGGATACACGGGTCTCGAGTGAAAGTCTCGAATCGTGGCTGGTACTTATCTTATAACAATTTCGGAGGTGTAGACCTGGCTATTGTTATAAGGCATGATACCAGTGTATACAGTGGTGCATACAGTCAGGACATGAGCCTGCTAAATATATGGATTGAACATAAAAGTTGTGATTGTGAAATTAATATTTGTTTGTGCCAAATGATTTTACTGTCAAGATAATTGTATTCACCGGCGTTCGCGCTGACGTTTCATTTTCAAAATGTTTTCAGGTAATCAGTAAAAATGTAAAGGAAATGGGATTACGGGCAGACATAAGATCTGGCCCATGAAAAGTGAAAAGGATGACTTGCACGTTGGATTCTCAGGCCTCTTGCATAGGAAATCCTAAACAGATGAAAAGGAGATAGAACCAAGGAACTGATCAACCTTGGATAGTACTATTTCCAGTGGCTTTGAAACTTGTCTATAAGACAAGAGATGTGTTTGGTTTCAAACTCGGTTTTGTATTCAAATTGAAAAGGGTATTTAAATCCCCGTCTTTATGAAATGAATACAAGGCTTTTATTTTCCAACTGAGTCTTGATATTTACAAATACAACCCTCGAGGTTGAAATAAACGATGAACGATCCTTATGAAAATACTTCCACTGTGTTTTATAAAACAACTCTGAAATCAAAACAGGTACCAATCGAGCTCGCACACGTCTAGGGGGTCCCTGAGGCGGGGTGTGACAGGTTGGTATCAGAGCCACAGGTTTTAGCGAATTAGATACTTGGATCTAATATCTAAGTCTTGACCAAAAGAATAGGATAAATGCTAATGCTTTAAGTTGCAGGATGTCTGGAGATAACTCTGTTCCTACTTATTATGATCCTAATCGACTAATGAAGTAGGAATCTCCTGAATATCATCCATTGGGTTCTCAAATGAATCCCATATCTTCTCCCTATTACAACGAGGATCCATTTGTTATCATTTCTGATGACCCTACCCCCGAATATCACCCACAATTCTCAAGTCAATGGATGGAAGCTGGATCCGATTTCAGCAACTGGAATACCAATGCTTTACCACTCCAAGGAAATGATGAGGCTGAGTCTAGCCAAGCTCATCAGAATGTGTCTGAAGAAGAAAATCCTTCTAAAGAAGAATCTTATCATAGTAATAATTTCGTATCAGAAAACCCCGAATCTCTAGTTTTGTACGATCCTTACATGTTTCTTGAACCTGTTTACCATGGTCCTTTTGAAACTTATTTCCAAGCTCCTACGGAGTATCAAAATGCTTATAATGATACCATGGTAGGACTTTGTGAGCCTCCACCTAAATTAGGTTATGAGCATAGTATGTCTTCTTCTCCCATTGAGTGTTTAGATCGTTCCTTGCGCCAAACGGATGAGGTAACACGGGAGAAAATCATGGATAAGGCAAGGACACAATTTTACGGACAACAGGTGTACGAATACGAAGAAAACCTGATGATCCTTGGAAAAGAGCTGATGAAGGATTAGAATCGTATGTTATACCTTTTGTTTCCTTGTAAATATACTTTCTAATGGTTGGAAAAGGTAAAGGTCCTAGTTTTCTTCACAAATTTGCACCAGCTAATTATTTTGAACGCAAAACTAATGTAATGACTATAGAAAATAATGAAGAAACTGAAAGTTCAACTTTCAGGAGTCTCGGATAAATAGGGAAACCTAGTATTCCCTATAATCATTCTATAAGTTTTCATTCCGCTCCTACTGCTAAAAGCTACAATATCACTCCAATATATTCACATAATTTCCCTGAGGGATTCATTGAATACCTTATGAGAATAGATGTGTTCCTGAAGAAGAAGAATGAGATGATTCTAATAAAGCCTACGTTCCTTACTATGAGATTGTTTCTCTCCCTGCTCCTCCTATAAATGAGAATGCATCAGGAAGTAAAAGGGAACAAATGATATTGAATCGAATAGCTGAGCTGGAACGAGAAAAAGCTGAAGTCGAAGCTCGGAATTCTTTGTTAGTCCAAGCTCTTGAAAAAAAGAATTTTAGAAATTTTTAGGAACAATAATTTCTATATGTATATTTTCTTTTGTATAAATTTTATCAATAAAAAGTTATGTTTTTTATTCCAATCGTATTTCTCTTATAGTATGTCTAAACAAACTGGACCATCCTATAACACAAGAGGTAAAAGGAAGCAAGCAGTGGTTGGAAACGCTGCTGAAGTTACTTCTTCCCGTAAAGAACTCCAGAAATTGATCGCGGAAGGAATGAAGGATTCCCTTCCAATGATCTTTACTGAAATGGAAAAGAGACAGGCCGATAAACTATCTATTCAGCCTTCAAATCCAAAATCCATGCATTCTCAACCTATAACTCAACATACCCGAACCATCACTCGGTCCAAACCTGCTACTCTCAAACCTGAGGGTTCTGCTACTCATCAAACCAAGAAAACAGAGAGAGAAGAATATTACCATAACTCTTCTGAAGATGAAGGTATGAGTAATAATTATGGCCACCTAGAAAAGAAGAGGAAGATTGTTGACTGTACGTACAAAATGTTCAAGGACTGCAAGCCTTCCAATTTTTCTGGAAGAGAGGGAGGAATAGCCACGCTAAGATGGATCGAAAAGACCGAATATGTGCTTGATATAAACAAGTGTGTTGAGGAAGATAAAGTTCTTTATGCTTCCAATCTTTTTAAAGATCAAGCTTTAGAATGGTGGAATAACATCATTGCTGCCAAAGGAAGAGAGGCAGCTGTAACATCCCCATTTTTAAGGAAATAAAAGTCCAGGGACAAAGTTGTAAAAGTCCCAAAGTTAAAGGACTAAAAATAAAGAAAATTTCAAAAATCAGACCGGTTGCAGACCGCTACCGGCTTCTTTACAGTCCGCTACATGCGAAAGAGGGAAATGATGAGAGAATGACACGTGGCAGGTACGTGTCGGGTGACTCAGCCCTATGGCGGACCGCCACCAGGTGGGTAACGGTCCGCCAGCCGCAATTGGACCCGGAAAACGAGCATGTGACACGTGTAAAGCTGACTCGCTGAGATGAAAGGGGTAGCGGACCGCTACCCAGCACCGTAGCGGTCCGCTACGTGTGCAACATGCAGGACAACTGGAATAGGGCGGTAGCGGACCGCTACCACCAAGCTTAATGGTCCGCTACGGGTGGCACTCCAGCCCTATAAATAGGTTTATTTGTCGTTCAAAATGGAAACAAAAACTTCATCACTATCATCACACACACACACACACACACAAACCGAGGCAAGGATAGCACGACGGTTACGAGCGTGGTGGTTACGAGTGCGGTGCGTTACGAGTGCGGTTCTAGTCAGAGAAACGTTTAAAACAAGGAACGATCTTAGGAACTATCCGAGGATAAAGTAAGTACACTGGACCCGTACCATAGACATGCTTATGTGAATTATGTGAATAAATGATATGTGCTACGTGCTTTGTGTATGATGAGGGTACGAGGTAAGGAAAGGTTAGTCTAGACACTAAACAGGAATAACGGGGTAGCCACGACGTATCCAAGGGGTGGTGGATACGCCGCTGGTACTTCCTATATATAAATCTCTTGGTGCTTCATGGTGAAACCATTATGAATGTTTAGGGTATAGACTAAATGACAATAATAAAATTATAGTAAACATACAGGAGAACTTCCAACCGGTATGTAGTTATCTGAAAAATGGAATGTTCTGTCTAAGGAAAGAGTGGTGTATAAATCTCTCCTAGACCCGTCACTCTTTCCTGGGAATATCTCCGTTGGAGGTACTACTCTGGAAGGATAATCACCACAGTTTACAATATATGACAAGGATGAAAATATGATGAAAGTATATGAGTACGGGAATATACCATGCATGATGGATATGAATACATGATGAATGTGCATATGTGAAATGCATGATGAATACGTGAATGCATGATGATACGTGCAAATATGAAAGAGTAAGATGAAACGAGTCTAAACCCTAAAATAGAAAAAAATGGAGTACTCACGAAGTGTTAAAAGGGTGGTGGATACGCCGGTGGTACTTCCTATATATAAAACCTTTTAATGCATTGTGGAGAAACCTTTACGAAGTTTTAAGGTGAGGACTGGTTGGGAAATAAATCAAGCATATACGTGAAATGAAAAAAAAATGCTTGATACATCTGGTAGGCTGTGAGTCTAAGATACTCAAGGTCCCAAATGAAATGAGATACCCGGCCTGTAAGGTGGATCTCAATAAATAAAGAAGAAAAGTACAGATTTCCAAGCCTACGGGGCTGAGGAAAAAGGGACTCCAAGCCTACGGGGCTGAGGAGGAAAAGATTTCAAGCCTACGGGGCTAAGGAATGAATAAGTCTTCGTGACAAATGCAAGGGGTCTATACTGACGAGTATAAGAACCTTGCTAATACTCGGACCGGAGGCACAGCCTAAGATGGTTGCTAGGGGGTTAGCACACCCATAAAATAAACGAATGGCGTGACTGGAGGTATGCCCGGAGATGGTCACGGGGGCACCTAGAGCCCGAGAAACTTGAACAATAATAAGAACCTAAAGAGTTCATAATGAAATGAAAAGATGCAGTGTACTTACTTAGCGAAAGCTAATTAAAAAACGTTTTCTAAACACTGCATGAAATAAGCACATGGAATAGAGCTTCCTGTGGATGAGGCCGGACGGAATGAAGAATCCCTAGATTATGTAATAAGATGTTGTACATGTAAAACAATATTTATAAATGAAAAATATACCTTAGCCATTTATGGCTAGGTTTTTGTTAATCTGGGACCCGTTTTCCACAATATAAAACTCTGATAAAATAGTAAAATACGTAGGGTGTTTCAGGTTAGTATCAGAGCACGGTTTGAGAGATTTAAGTATCAAAAGGGGATGCTTAAACTCAAACCATAAGTGCTCATGATATAATTAGGGATTCAATCTGAGGCCGTCCAAGGAAGTAGGTATGTTTAATTGGGAGTATCATGATACGTAACATACATTGCCTTATACCTGGCCAGTATTGGAGCTAATGTATGGGACCATCATGATATCACAAACATCATATGATTACTTATATCAGCAAATAGTAAGCCAGGAATGTGAACATGCATGATTAAAATGCATGAATGAATGTGCATATGTGTAAGATCCATAGATGGGGCCTTATATGAAACCCTAGAATGCTTGATTAGGGTTAAATTAATACGAGGCCTATAGTATAAAACCCTAGACTATGATTAAGGTAAACGAATGAGAGATTAAAGCGACATCATGTTCCAGCAAATGGCTGAACATCAAAACGAGAGGGTACGTGACGAGGGAAGCCACAGTAGGGCTGAATCTCCACATTATTATGAGAATGAAGTTGAGAAATTCCCGAAAAACATCCGGAGACAAATCGCAATAGAAGTAGGAAAGGCATTCGATGCAAACTTCCCGATCTTACAAGCAGATCTACAGAATTCATTAGAATGCTGGTTTGAAAACCACAAAGAGGTTACTCATGGTGGAGAAGGAGGAAATCCAAAAGTTGATACAAAATCAACACGTTGTACTTATAAGGATTTCATGACCTGTAAACCTGACTCGCTGAGATGAAAGGGGTAGCGGACCGCTACCCAGCACCTTAGCGGTCCTCTACGTGTGCAACATGCAGGACAACTGGAATAGGGCGGTAACAGACCGCTACCACCAAGCTTAACGGTCCACTACGGGTGGCACTCCAGCCCTATAAATAGGTTCATTTGTCGTTCAAAATGGAAACAATAACAACAACTTCATCACTATCATCACACACACGCAAACCGAGGCAAGGATAGCACGACGGTCACGAGCGTGGTGGTTACGAGTGCGGTGCGTTACGAGTGTGGTTCGAGTCAGAGAAACGTTTAAAGCAAGGAACGATCTTAGGAACTACCCGAGGATAAATTAAGTACACTAGACCCGTACCCTAGACACGATTATGTGAATTATGTGAATAAATGATATGTGTTACGTGCTTTTTGTATGGTGAGGGTACGGGGTAAGGAAATGTTAGTCTAGACACTAAACGGGAATAATGTAGTAGCCATGACGTATCCAATGGGTGGAGGATATGCCGCTTGTCACACCCCCAATTTCAACTAACGGAGTTTTACCGTTTGGGAAGTGACGAAACAGGATCTCAAACATTAGTTACTTTGAACGACTCTACATGGGACTCAAAATGAAAATATCATTCAAATCAGAGTATCAATGCGGAATCGTAAAGAAAGAAAATGCGCACAATACACGCGCCCAAAACCAAAGTCCAAAAGTCCAAAAAGTCCAAAACGTCCAACCAAAACAAGTACAATAGAATAATTCAAACAAACATAAGTAAGTCATAATCAAAGTAGTTGAATCCCATGTATGCCCTAGAGTGCTTGAACAGATTAGGATATTTGCGCATCATCTGATCCTCGCGCTCCCACGTGAATTCCGGTCCGCGTATCGAGTTCCAACGAACTCTGACAATAGGGATCTTACTATGCTTTAACGTTTTAACTTCCCTATCCATAATTTCCAAAGGTTCTTCGATGAAACGTAACTGTTCATCAACGTGTAGTTCCTCAAGAGGAACTGCGAGTGATTCGTCTGCCAGGCATTTCTTCAAATTTGAGATGTGAAAGATGTTATGTACACCACTAAGTCCTTCAGGTAGGTCCAGTTGATACGCTACTGGTCCGATTCTCTTCATTATCTTGAATGGTCGAACATAACGAGGATTCAGTTTGCCTCGTTTCCCGAAACGAATGACACCTTTCCAAGGTGAGACTTTGAGTAAGACCATGTCACCTATTTGAAACTCTAAAGGTTTACGACGCTTGTCGGCATAGCTCTTTTGACGATCACGAGCTGCCGCCATACGGTTTCTAATTTGAACGATCTTTTCGGAAGTTTCAAATACAAGTTTAGGACCTGTAAGTTGACTATCCCCAACCTCGGTCCAACAAATAGGAGAACGGCATTTCCATCCATAAAGTGCTTTAAATGGAGCTGCCTTGATGCTAGTGTGATAACTGTTGTTGTAGGAGAACTCCACCAACGGTAGGTGAGACTCCCAAGTGTTACCGAAATCAATCACACAAGCTCGTAGCATGTCTTCCAGCGTTTGAATAGTACGTTCTGTTTGGCCATCAGTTTGAGGATGGTATGCTGTGCTCATATCTAGACGCGTGCCTAAGGCTTTATGTAATGACTGCCAGAAACGAGAAGTGAATCGTGCATCACGATCCGAAATAATAGAGATTGGCACCCCGTGCCGAGAGACTATTTCTTTCAAGTAAGTACGAGTAAGCTTATCCATTTTGTCGGTCTCTTTGATTGCTAAGAAGTGAGCGGACTTTGTTAATCGATCAACAATTACCCAAATGGTATCACATCCGGTAGGAGTTCGTGGTAATTTGGTGATGAAGTCCATGGATATTTGTTTCCATTTCCACATGGGAATTTCTGGTTGTTGCAGAAGACCGGATGGTTTTTGATATTCAACTTTGACCTTCGCGCAAGTCAGACACTTACTAACATAGGTGGCTATATCGGCCTTCATCTTCGGCCACCAATATAGCACCTTTAGATCATGGTACATTTTGTCGGAACCTGGATGTATCGAGTAACGAGATTTATGGGACTCATCCATAACTAGTCCCCTTAGGTTTCCGAATACTGGAACCCATATTCGCTCGGCAAAGTAGCGAATACCGTCAGATTTGACTTCAAGTTGTGCTTCCATACCGCGTGTACTTTCCAGTGGTAGATTTTCTTCTTTTAGGGCTTCGAGTTAAGCACTACGGATTTTGTCAGGTAATCCGGGGTGAATAGTAAGCTGTAATGCTCGAACTCGTTTGGGTTTCGTTTCCTTTCGACTTAGGGCATCAGCTACAACATTAGCTTTACCCGGGTGGTACCTGATCGCACAGTCATAATCGTTTAAGAGTTCGACCCAACGACGTTGTCGCATGTTTAACTCTTTCTGCTCGAAGATATGCTGAAGACTCTTGTGATCGGTTTAGATGGTACATTTGGTACCGTACAAGTAATGTCTCCATATCTTAAGTGCGAAAACTACGGCTCCCAACTCTAAGTCATGAGTGGTGTAGTTTCTCTCATGGACTTTTAGTTGACATGAAGCATATGCGATCACCTTTTCGCATTGCATTAAGACACAACCCAGACCTTGAATAGATGCATCACAAAACACCACAAAATCATCGGTTCCTTTCGGAAGAGCTAGAATAGGTGCACTACAAAGTTTCTGTTTAAGATGTTGGAATGCTGACTCTTGGTTATCGCCCCAATTATAGGCTTTACCCTTTTGAGTTAAAGCAGTGAGAGGTGGAGCAATTTTTGAAAATCCTTCGATGAATCGACGGTAATATCCAGCCAATCCCAGAAATTGTCGCACCTCAGTCGGAGTCGTCGGTGCTGCCCAATTCTTGATGGCTTCTATCTTTGATGGGTCGACATGTATTCCTTTCTCGTTAACCACATGTCCTAGAAACTGAACTTCCCGAATCTAGAATTCACACTTGGAAAACTTAGCATACAATTGTTCTCGCTTAAGTAGTTCCAAAATTAGGCGTAGATGTTCCTCATGTTCTTCCTTGTTCTTGGAATAAATGAGGATGTCGTCGATGAAAACGATAACGAACTGGTTAAGGTAAGGCTTACACACACGGTTCATGAGGTCCATGAATACCGCAGGTGCGTTGGTTAATCCGAAAGGCATGACCATAAACTTGTAATGGCCGTACCTTGTTCTGAATGCAGTCTTAGAGATATCCTCTTCTCGGACTCTTAACTGATGGTAGCCGGACCTAAGATCTATTTTGGAATAGAAACTTGATCCTTGGAGTTGGTCAAAGAGGTCATCTATGCGAGGCAAAGGGTAGCGGTTCTTGATTGTGACTTTATTCAGCTACCGGTAGTCAATACACATACGGAAAGTTCCGTCCTTCTTCTTGACAAATAAGACCGGAGCTCTCCACGGCGATGAACTAGGTCGGATGAAACCTTTATCCAACAAATCTTGCAGTTGAGTGGACAGCTCTTGCAATTCACTGGGTGCTAACCTATAAGGTGCCCGAGCAATCGGTGCTGCTCTGGGTGCTAAATCAATTTGGAATTCAACTTGACGGTGCGGTGGCAGACCTGGCAGGTCCTCGGGAAATACTTTCAAAAATTCACGCACGATGGGAATATCTTCAATCTTCTTCTCTTCTGATGGCTGCTCAACAACGAGAGCCAAAATAGCCGTATGCCCCTTTCGAAGGCATTTTTGTGCTTTCATAAAAGATATGATGCCCATGACTGCACCAACTCTTCCGCCTTGAATGGAAAGGGTTTCTCCACTCGGGAGAGGAATACGAACAATGTCACACCCCGACCGATGGCGGAATCATCGGGGCGGGACATGTAGACTGTTCATAAGCACAAGGTTGACTAAATTGAAATATATTAAACTTCAAATTCGATTACAATCATTCAAACAAAAACCAAATCCAAGATAGAAACAATATTTCAAAATATAGACTTCTTTATTTAAATTAGCTAAGTCCAAAGCCTAAGTGTAGCACATCTTGATCAAACTCACACATTAGTACCTGAAACATGAATAAAATAAAGTCAACTAAAAAGTTGGTGAGTATAACATAAGTTTGTGTATAGATAGCATATAGTTGTAAAACAAATCCTTACATAACATGATAAATAAGGCATTTATGGGGAGCTGCTATTGTGTAACTAAGTACAATCAAACCTTTGTAACTAGCATAGAAATTGTGTTGTCGGTATCAATCACCCCAATCTGGGTGGGTTTGTCAGACTCAATAGATCTATCATTGAAAACCGTCGGCTTGAATAGTTAATGATTGCACATAAGTGTTCACAAAAGTTAGCACACATAGCACTCGGGCATAAAGCTCAAATTGCACACATGAATGTAAATAGGATTTGTATTTGTGTTGTTTATGTAAATGTAAACATGTAATTTGATAGAGTTCATGTTTCACCCCAAAAGTGTAAAAGAGTAAAAGGGGCTATGAAATACTCACTTGGTTTGAAGGCGTAGCTAACAAAGGTATTAGATAGAATAAGGATCCTTAATGCACAAGTTAACCTAGTGTGTAATGCGTATTGTATCAATAGTGTGCACAAAAGTCTAAGTTTAAGGTTGAATTTGAATTTGTGTACAAGGCCATTGATTTGTATTTAAAAGTGTTGAATAAAATATAAGGTTTTGAAATAAACATTTTTGAAGTATTTTGTTTAAGGTTTGAGTTTGAATAATTAAATAAGTAATGTAAATGATTATTGTTTATGAAAATATTGTAAGTATTAGTTATAATTTAGTATAAATAATTAATTGTTTTTGTTTAAATATAAATTAAATAAATAATCATTTCTTTATTTATTTATTTATAATATATGTAACGTAAGCATTAAAAATACTTTTTAAGGTTTAACAATAAATGTAAATTAAATTTTATAAACTTTAAATAAAAAATTTTCTATTTATTCCAAGACTAAATATCTGATCTTTCTAAATAGAATTAAATGCATTTTTATAAAATCAACTATTTTTATTTTGCAATTTAATCAGAATATTTATTGTTTGAAAAATATATAAAATTATAATTCTGCCAAAAATTTAACTCACACACGACCGTGCCTGGGAAGGGCACAATCGTGCTCGAACCACGGGCGCGACCATGCTAGTCAGGGCGCGACCGTGTTGATCAAACAGAATGCATAATTGGGTTGTTCTCTAGGCACGATCGTGTTCTGGACATGGCACGACCGTGTCTAGGGTTTTGAGGCATGACCAAGTCTAACCAAAGGTATGATTGGGTCTGAGTGTGTGAGGCACGACCGCGCTGGTATTTGGCGCGACCGTGTCTCATGAAGCACGACCGCGCTATATGATTAGCGCGACCGTGTCTGTTCCAAAACATATTCAATTTGACTAATTCTTATATTGTAAATGTTGGAATTCATGGGGCTTTCACCCATTAGATCATCACGAATCTTTTTGTAGAGATTTATTGTATTTAAAGCGTGTCTAAGATTCGATTCGATTAAATCTATTTTGAACGAAAACTAGACTCTGGTTCGTGATGATTCCCGTATTTTAAGTCCGAATTAGATTAGGGCTTTTGATTGGTAGACTAAAACGTAAGTGTGAGAGGTTTCAATTACCCGGAAGGACAACGAATTGATAGTGTTCGGTAGAGAGAAATTCCTGTGACGACGGGTTCTGTCTCCGGCGTCCTCTGCTGCAATTCCGACTAAACCAGCGTGTCCAGAAGCCTTATAGAGGATCGATGGTATGATGGCTTGGAAGAATTGTAATCAAATTGGTGAATTTGGTGGTTTCGTGAGAGAATTTGGTGATTATGAGGTAATTCGATGAAAATAAGTTCATTTGTTGTAATGGTGATGATTAAAGGGCTTAATGGAGTTGGTTAATGACGAAAACGTGTAGAACGGTTATGAAACCGAACGTTCATGTGATTAAAGGTTGTTTTTACGTTTCAACTGCTGAGAGGCGCGACCGGGTCCATTTGAGGCGCGACCGTGCCAAGGCACCGGGCGCGATCGTTCCAAAGCAAGTCGCACGACCGTGCCAAAGCACTTGGCGCGACCTTGCCAAAACGAGGCGCGACCATGCCTATTAGGGTTTCTTGCTATTTTTCAACATCAGACCTCGTAACTTTAGTCTTTTGCCATGTTTGTATAATTAGATACTTATGTATTGTTTTAATAGGATATAACTGAGTAAAATTTGCGGATTTTGCATTGAAATATAGTATTAAATTGATGGTACGAAAAGAAACAAAACGGTGCACTAGAATTGAGTTTGAAAATGTATTACATTGAATTGAAAATACGGATACTAAAAATCAGAAATGTTACAGTCTCCCCATGTTGAGGGAATTTCGTCCCGAAATTTAGCTAGAGGAAACAACGGTATCAGTAAAAAGATGGGGGTACTTGAGTTTCATTTGGTCCTCTCGTTCCCAAGTAAACTCAGGACCACGTTTAGATTCTCAACGAACCTTGACAATAGGAATACAGCTTCGCTTGAGCTGCTTGATTTCACGATCCATGATTTCTACCGGTTTCTCAACGAAGTGCGTCGTTTCATCAATGTGCACGTCATCAAGTGGTATATGGAGATTCTCATCAGCGAGACATTTCTTCAGATTAGATACATGAAATGTAGGATGCACATTGCCAAGAGATGGAGGTAACTCGAGTTTGTAAGCCACTTTCCCAATCCTTTCAAGGATTTTGAATGGGCCAATATAGCGAGGTGCTAACTTGCCTTTCTTTCCAAAACGGATCACACCCTTCCACGGAGACACCTTTAGAAGAACAAGGTCACCGACTTGGAATTCCAAGGGTTTTCGTCGTTTATCGGCATAACTCTTTTGCCGACTTCTCGCTGTTCGAATGTTGTCACGGATTTGAATAATCTTGTCGGATGTTTCTTGAATTAGCTCGGGACCAGTGATTTGTGATTCACCAATCTCATTCCAATAGATAAGAGAACGACACTTGCGACCATAGAGAGCTTCAAATGGAGCCATGTTGATACTTGTGTGGTAGATATTGTTGTAAGAGAACTCAATTAGGGATAGATGTGAATCCCAATTGCCACCAAAATCAATTACACAAGCTGTAAGCATGTCTTCAAGAGTTTGGATTGTCCGCTCGGTTTGACCATCAGTTTGGGGATGATAAGCCGTGCTCAAATCCAATCGTGTACCAAGTGCAGTTTGGAGAGATTGCCAAAAGCGAGAGGTGAACCGAGCATCTCTATCGGAGATTATGTTTAAAGGAACACCGTGACGGCTCACAATTTCATCAATGTATATTCGGGCTAGTTTCTCAACCCGATAGTCTTCACGGATGGGCAGGAAATGAGCAGATTTGGTGAGACGATCAATGATCACCCAAATGCTATCATAACCACTCGAGGTGCGAGGGAGTTTGGTAATAAAATCCATGGCTAAGTTCTCCCATTTCCACACGGGAATTTCCTGTTGTTCAAGTAATCCGGAAGGACGTTGGTGTTCGGCTTTGACTTTGGAACACGTTAGACATTTGGCAACATAGAGAGCGATGTCTTTCTTCATACCGGGCCACCAATATTGTTGGCGAAGATCTTGGTACATTTTATCCGCACCAGGATGAATAGAATAACGAGTATTGTGAGCCTCGTTCATAAGAAATGTACGGAGATCATCACGATCGGGAACCCAAATACGGTTCAAGTAATAAAGTAAGCCATTGGGTTTTGATTCAAGTTGAAGTTCAACACCACACGACATTTCCTCATACATGTTACCCTTGGTGACTGAGACGTGTTGAGCTTCTAAGATGCAGTTTTGAATGTCGGTTTGAATGCGGACACATTGAAGCATGACATGATCCTTTCGACTCAAAGCGTCGGCTACAACATTCGCTTTGCCGGGATGGTAACGAATCTCGCAGTCATAGTCGTTAAGGAGTTTGACCCAACGTCGTTGCCTCATATTGAGATCCTTTTGGTTGAAGATGTGTTGAAGACTTTTGTGGTCGGTGAACACCACACATTTTGTGCCATAGAGGTAATGTCTCCAAATTTTCAATGTGAATACGACCGCACCCAACTCGAGATCGTGCGTCGTATAATTCTTCTCATGAATCTTAAGTTTCCTTGATGCATAAGCGATTACTTTGCCTCGTTGCATGAGGACACAACCGACACCTTGGTTAGAAGCATCACAGTAGACAACTAAATCATCATTCCCATCAGGGAGAGTCAAAATGGGAGCATTGCACAACTTTTGCTTAAGGGTTTGGAAAGCTTCTTCTTGTTTTGGTCCCCATTCATAAGTCTTACCCTTGTGGGTCAAAGCGGTAAGGGGGACAACAATCTTAGAGAAGTTCGAGATGAAACGACGGTAATATCCCGCAAGACCAAGAAATGAACGAACTTCAGTGGGAGTCTTCGGGGTATTCCAATTCTTAACCGTCTCGATCTTAGCAGGGTCAACATGAATACCCTTTTCGTTGACAATGTGACCAAGAAATTGAACTTCCTTTAGCCAAAATTCACATTTGAAGAATTTGGCATATAGTTGTTCTTTCTTCAAGAGGTCCAAAACCAATCTAAGGTGCTGCTCATGATCGGATTTAGTCTTGGAATAGATTAAGTTGTCATCGATGAAAACGATCACGAACTTATCAAGGTACGGTTTGCACACACGATTCATGAGGTCCATGAAAACTGCGGGTGCATTGGTTAGTCCAAAAGGCATAACCATGAACTCGTAATGACCATACCTTGTTCGGAAGGCAGTATTTGGAATATCGTCTTCTTGCACACGGAGTTGGTGATAACCAGATTGAAGATCAATCTTCGAGAAGCAAGTAGAACCTTGAAGTTGATCAAAGAGGTCATCAATTCTAGGTAAAGGATAACGGTTTTTGATAGTAAGCTTGTTGAGTTCGCGGTAGTCAATACACATGCGAAATGATCCATCCTTCTTTTTGACGAATAAGACGGGTGCACCCCACGGTGAATGACTTGGACGAATGAATCCCTTGTCGGAGAGCTCTTGGAGTTGACTTGCAAGTTCTTGCATTTCAGAAGGTGCAAGACGGTATGGAGCTCTAGCCACGGAGTTAGCTCCGGGCACAAGATCAATGCGAAATTCTACTTGACGAACGGGTGGAAGACCGGATAGATCTTCAGGGAACACTTCGGGAAAATCTCGGATAATGGGGATGTCTTAAATACTCTTCTTTTTGACATCTTTTTGAACGATATGGGCCAAAAAGGCCACGTACTTCTTTCGTAAGTACTTTTGAGCAGTAATGCATGACATTAATTTAAACCCTTTACAAGGCTTTTCACCAAAGACTCATGGCAGAGGTATTCGAATACACTTCTCGAAACAGATGACTTCGGCATGATGATTTGATAGCCAATCCATGCCTATGATGATATCAAAACTTCCTAATGGCATTGGTACAAGATTGATTGGGAATGTATGTTCATTAAGTTCTAGAGAACAGTCATAGATAATTGACTCGATTGTAAGTGAATCACCATTAGCTATTTCGACAGTGAAGGTTTTCTCTAATTGAGATCGTGTCTTGGCAAGTAAAGGTTCAAAGTTAAGTGACACAAAACTCTTATCGTCACCGGTATCAAATAAAATGGAGGCATATTGACTATTTACAAGGAACGTACCATTGACCACGTCTTATGTTGAAAGCACGCCCACGAGCTCCACCTTGTCTAGCATTGGCAAATCTTGGGCATTGATCACGGAAATGGTTCGGGTTGCTACATTCGTAACATGCACGCCCATTTGCAATAGCGGGAGTACCTTGATTAGTCACTTGGGTGTTGGTTTGGTGGGTTGACTTGGCCCGCAAGAGCTTTGGCCCTACAAACATTGACCGTATGGCCATGTCTCCCACAATGAGTACAAAGGCGACATGGGATGCTTTGGGGATGATGATAGTTGCAGGTGGCACAAAGTGGGTAGATTCCAACATATGGCTTTTTGGCCGGTGCTTGAACCATAGGTGCAGCTTGGTTAACAGGAATAGCAGGAGTGACCACAGCAAAATTTCTAGCCTTTCTCTTCTTATTATGTCGGGAGGGTTCAGTTATGGCTTCTTTGTTGTGGGTGGAAGGAGTTGCAGTGTCGGAAACTTTCTTGGTGACCTTTTTAGTAAGAGTCCCCAATTTCACATGGTTATCGGTTAAGGTGGCGGATAAGCGGATGGCATCCTCAAGTGTTGCGGGATCCCTTCCTAGGACAGTATCTTGAATTTGCCTAGGTAGTCCCCCAATATACTTTTCAATGCAGTGGGACAAAGGAGTGACCATGTGGGGCACAAGAAGGCTCAACTCATGGAACCGAGTTGTATACGCCAAATTTTCACCACTATCTTGGGTAAGATCCCAAAATTCGGCTTCAAGTTTCTTCACTTCATTTCGAGGACAAAATTCCTCGGTCATTAGTCTTTTAACTTCATCCCAAGTTAAGGCCATTGCTACATCCACACCTCTATTTCTTTTCTCCCCATTCCACCACGTGAGTGCCCGTTTTTGTAGGACACTTGTGGCATGACGAACACGAAGGTTGTCGGGGCAATCACTATTGAGAAATGTATTCTCAATGCCTTCGAACCATTGAAGGAGTCCAGTAGCTCCTTCGGTACCGTAGAACTTGGGAGGATTACACGAGTTGAAATGTTTGAAAGTGCATTGAGATGGGTTGTTACCACCATTTCCACCATTACCACCATTACCACTATTACTACCATTTCCACCATTGTTGCCATTTGTGGTACTATTAGCTTGAGTGAGTTGTGTCACGAGTTGTGCAAGAATAGTAGCAATGTCGGTATTGGCGTTGGCCGCGGGAGCACGACGAGGAGGCATTCTACAGATTTTCACAAGACAAGAAAAGATGTAAGAACTTATGAGAATTGTTTGGATTTAATAGAATAAGATATCAAAATAAATAGATAACCATAGTTTAGATTGTACTCAAATAGTGATAAAATCACTCGAATACTATGACACATTAAGGTTAATTAAACTTATATAATTTTCAAGGAGACATGCTTTAGCCTATAAGTAAACACTCATCCCGGGAATTCCCAGGAAAGCATACGGGTCACTCGGTTGATTGGGATTTATGCGAAATGCTTTCCTAGACAGAAAACCCAGAATACAGGTGTCACCCTTCCAGATTGCACGTGTCCTCAAATAATTAACCAAGTTTAAAAACCTTAACGAGGAAATAAAGAAATTTTATAGATTTAGCTTCATGAAGTTTCCACATGCCAAGAAAGGTATAAATAGAGAAGGAGATAAGAATATTATGAGGTCTTAGGATATAGGAAAGGATATTGTTTATTTAATTTATTATTTAAGTATATACTAATAAGTCATGGATTTTTAACAATTAAGTCCTCAAATAAAATAATAACCAATCATAGTAAGCATGTAGCACATAGCATGTAACATATAACATATAGCATATAGCATGTAGCATATAACATATAATCATGAAACATAGCATAAGTAGGTGTCCTAAAGTTATAGTCTAGGTCAAGGTGTCTAATAACCTAATTCCCTATAACCAAGGCTCTGATACCAATCTTTCACACCCCGACCGATGGCGGAATCATCGGGGCGGGACATGTAGACTGTTCATAAGCACAAGGTTGACTAAATTGAAATATATTAAACTTCAAATTCCATTACAATCATTCAAACAAAAACCAAATCCAAGATAGAAACAATATTTCAAAATATAGACTTCTTTATTTAAATTAGCTAAGTCCAAAGCCTAAGTGTAGCACATCTTGATCAAACTCACACATTAGTACCTGAAACATGAATAAAATAAAGTCAACTAAAAAGTTGATGAGTATAACATAGGTTTGTATATAGATAGCATATAGTTGTAAAACAAATCCTTACATAACATGATAAATAAGACATTTATGGGAGCTGCTATTGTGTAACTAAGTACAATCAAACCTTTGTAACTAGCATGCAAATTGTGTTGTCGGTATCAATCACCCCAATCTGGGTGGGTTAATGGAGTTGGTTAATGACGAAAACGTGTAGAACGGTTATGAAACCGAATGTTCCTGTGATTAAAGGTTGTTTTTACGTTTCAACTGCTGAGAGGCGCGACCGTGTCCATTTGAGGCGCGACCGTGCCAAGGCACCGGGCGCGATCGTTCCAAAGCAAGTCGCGCGACCGTGCCAAAGCACTTGGCGCGACCGTGCCAAAATGAGGCGCGACCGTGCCTATTAGGGTTTCTTGCTATTTTTCAACATCAGACCTCGTAACTTTAGTCTTTTGCCACGTTTGTATAATTAGATACTTATGTATTGTTTTAATAGGATATAACCGAGTAAAATTTACGGATTTTGCATTGAAATATAGTATTAAATTGATGGTACGAAAAGAAACAAAACGGTGCACTAGAATTGAGTTTGAAAATGTATTACATTGAATTGAAAATACGGATACTAAAAATCAGAAATGATACAAACAATCTTCTCATGACAGATAATTTCGGCTTGGTTTTTAGATAGCCAATCCATGCTGACAATTATATCAAAACTACCAAGTGTGACCGGCATAAGATCGATATTAAATATATGTTTAGCTAACTCAAGCTTACATCCCTTAAGAATGTGAGTTGCTTCAATTATTTGGCCATCAACTATCTCTATTATATACTTAGCTTCTAATAGAGTTGAAGTTCCTTTTATCATATCACTAAGTTTCTTAGATATAAAACTTCTATCAGCACCAGTGTCAAAAAGGACAGAAGCAAAGTAATTATTTAAGAGAAACTTACCGGTGACCACATTATGATCGTAGCGGGCTTCTCCAGATCCTAGAACGAAGGCTCGTCCTTTCGCACCATTTCCTCCACCATTTCCATTGTTACCACCATTTCCATTGTTATTCTGGTTAGGTTTGTGGTTTCCATTACCCCTTTCTTCAATTGAGGACAATTCTTTCGAATATGCCCTTCCTTTCCGCACTCAAAGCAACCCCTTGTGGATCCAGGTTGTTGAAAAGGTTTTTTAGCTTGTAACTCACCCCTGCAATCCTTAGCAGCATGACCTATTTTGCCGCACCTCTGGCAACGGTTGCAAAACCCAAAGTGGTGAAAGTTGCACTTGTTACACTTCGGAGTCCCCGCGTAACCACCCTGGTTTTGACCTGAAGAGGTCGACTGGTTGAAGTTCTTAGTAGGCTCAAACCTACGATGTTGCTGCTGCTGCGGTTGATTAAACTGGGTTGGTTGGGTTGGGGTCCTTTGGAGTGAGAGTTGGAGTGGTTGTGGGTGTTGGAATGGTGATCAAACTTGCGTTTGTGAGTGTCGGTGGGTTTAGATACCGAACCTCTCGGAGGTAGAGTCCCTTGTGTCACCGCTTGGTCGGTTAACTTATGGGCAAGTCGGATAGTTTGTTGGATAGTGGCAGGATTGGATGAAGTAACCATGCTTTGTATTTGATTTACTAGACCTCCAATGTAAAGCTCAATTCTCTTGTAATCAGGAGTTACCATATGCGGGTACATAGTAGCAAGTTCAAGGGAACGTGTGGTGTAGAGTTCAATTTCAGAACCCTCCATCTTTAGGATCCAAAACTCTCCCTCTAACTTCTAGATTTCATCGCGAGGACAGTATTCCTCCTTCATCATTGATTTAAATTCCTCCCACGGGAGTCCATTCACCATGGCCAGACCCAACATTTGGACCTGGGCGTTCCACCATGTGAGTGCCGGGCCCTCCAAAGTTTCGGCGGCAAACTTCACCTAATTAGCCACGGGACAGTTGCACATGGCAATCACCGATTCAACCTTCTCAAACCAACGAAGTAGTCCAACGGTTCCTTCAGCTCCACTAAAGGCGTGGGGCTTGCAATCCATGAATGCCTTGAAAGTGCAGGCGGGTTGTTGGTTTTGCTGGCATGGATTTAGAAATAAAAATAGGATTGGAATTATAGAGTTTAGGGCAGGCTTTTTAAGAGATGGTTTGACATCATTTATCAATTGCTAAAGCATTTACCTGCAGCATTCTGTGCTGCTAGAGCCTCCGCCACACTGTCGTTTATTAGTGCCGCTAGCTCTGCTGCCGTCATGTTAATGGTACCCTGACCACCGGCACGGCCTCCACGTCCTCTCCCTGACATGATTCTTCACAATCACAAAGGAAAGAAAACAATGAGAAATATATCGCATATTAAACATTATTCAGGTATGAGTAAAGAGATACAACATCTAATATTTTGAAAATTAAATAAATTGTAAGGCTACAAAATAAATAACTCAAACATTAAACTTCTCATACTTTTATTGGATGGGAACAACCTTACCCATCTAGGTTTGAAAAGAGAAATAACATAAGCAAAAACAGGCATGAAAAGGAAGATAGATAGGAAGATCATCAAGCATCTTCGTCATCGGAAGAAACATACGATTGTGCATCGTCTATCTCCACTGGTTCCTCCTCCAAGGGCTCCTCCTTGAAGGGCTCTTCCTCAAAGGGCTCCTCCTCAAAAGGTTCCTCCTCAAAGGGCTCATCCTCGCCATCAGAATGTGGAATCTCCTCAGGAAATAGAGCGGCTTGCAGTTGGGCTTCCAAGTGAGTCACCCTCTCTTGAAGACCTTCAGCAGTGTGGTTTGCTACATGTAGCTGAGTTTCCAGAGCAACCACTCTCTCCATAACTCCTTCCATTTCATCGTTCGAGGTGTCCACCCTCGTCTCCAAATGTGTCACACGATCCACCAAAACGTTATGGACATGGTCAGTTACTGATAGTTCGACAGTCAAAAGTTCTATCCCTACTTTATTCCCCTCTATTTGAGGCTCCCTCTTCAGAATATCCGGTATCTCATCGGTAGCATCTTTCACAATGCTTAACTCTCTAGACATATAAAACACAAAGGCTGCAAAAACTTGTTCCATAGTACATGGCAAGCTAGGCAAGATAGATGATGAGGAAGTAGAACCGAAGTAAGGTGATGGTACATTTCCCATTTCGATCCATCTTAGGATCATTTGTGGGTATGCGTTCCAGTTTCGAGCAGGATTCATTGCTTACGCGCTGCTCGCTTCCCCTTGGTCAACTGAATAGTCACTGGAAGTAGTCCGACGCCTTTTGGGCTCCGGTGATGCTAGGATAGGTGCCTTATGTCTTGGTGCCTTAGGTGATGAAGGTGGGGTTGACGACATGTTCCTGTAACAATACATATAAGTGCCAAACATCCAAATGACATGTAACTAATGTGTGAGGCTAAAGTCTAGTATGCAATCCTAGTTCTCTATAACCAATGGATCTGATACCAATCTGTCACACCCCCAATTTCAACTAATGGAGTTTTACCGTTTGGGAAGTGACGAACCAGGATCTCAGACATTAGTTACTTTGAACGAATCTACATGGGACTCAAAAGGAAAATATCATTCAAATCAGAGTATCAATGCGGAAGCGTAAAGAAAGTAAATGCGCAAAATACACGCGCCCAAAACCAAAGTCCAAAAAGTCCAAAACGTCCAACCAAAACAAGTACAACAGAATAGTTCAAACAAACATAAGTAAGTCATAATCAAAGTAGTTGAATCCCATGTATGCCCTAACGTGCACCTGTGTCTTATCTTAGCGACCTGAGAAAACATGTAAGAAAATATGTCAACACGAGGTTGGTGAGTTCACAGATTTATGTTCATTCAGTACGTATCTATAGGTAGCTAACCTATGTTCATGTTCAGCTCAAGCGCTCGCAACCGAAGCTGACTGTTTGTTTATTGCCTCCTGCCAGGTCTATCAACACTTGCGGTGTGAGTAGGCTAACATTTCACCCGTTCGATATCTAATCGAGTTAGCGCGACTAACGCGGGTGGGATTTGTCAAACCCAGTAGTACTACTAAATATTACCTCGCTAAGATCCATATTAACGGGTCGATATAAGATGAGGACTTTCTGTGATAGCGTGTTACGCTTAGCATATAACATTGATATCATACGAATTACAAAACCCAAAATTGTTTAATCATGTTTTCTCCCGAAGTTAAAATAGTAAAAGGGGCCGTGAAAACTCACCTGCGTTGCGTTGTAGGTAGTATCACACAAAGGAAAAGTTGGAACCACGTGTGTAAGTCTCAATCGACTTACGAATGCCCTAAAATTATAAACACATAAATTTGGGATATAATGGGAATTGTGACAACGACACGGAATGTTGAACGTCTTAAAAGAAACGCTCTAAAGATCAACGAGTAGACGAATTTGTTCATGGGAATAGGGTTTTCTTAATTTAATAATTAAGATAAATACGTTTTGTGTCGAGCGAATAATAATTTATAATTCTATTTATTCGTGTGTTCATTTAAAACGGTCACGGGGAAATAATATAATTTAATATATTATTTTAAGTTTGTATGATTTATCAAATAATCCTTTGTGTGAAAAAATAATAATTACATTATTTTTAATTCGAGTATATACACTTAAGTAAATAATATAAAAATTTATATTATTTATAAATTTTTGAAACGTTACGTAGGGTTTACAAACATGGTAAAATAATATAAAATATATTATTTTTATTTGAGGTTACGGGGTGAAAATAACATACACATATTATTTACTCGGGGTCGTGGTTCGAAAATAATATAAATATATTATTTATAAGTGAAAATGCTATTTATAAAATTACACCCGAGCCTTCGGGTGTTTTTTCGGGGCTAAAACACTTTTATATATTAATATAATAATATTAAGAATGATTTTTATTAATTAAATATTCAGGAAAAAGTCCCAAAAAGAATGCATGAGACCGGACTCGAACCCGGGTCTCCTGCGTGAGAATGGTGAGCCTTAACCAAGTCAGCCTGCTAAGGTATCGACTAAACCCGGTTCCATGTGATTATAACATACAAGTCCAATGGTTCTACCCCCAAAATATGCCTGCGATTGAATCCCAGCCCTGAATTCCATCAATCCGGTCGTGATATAACCAGATTATAGAGGGGATTTGATTATTCAAGTCATACGAATGTGTGGGTGATTTTAAATTGAAAACGATGAGTTACAGATCGTTTATTCTCAAAAAGAAGTGTCGAAACCCTAGTTTTAGATTGTGAATTCAAATTGATCAAACTATGTGACAAGAATTGTTGAATTCATGGGGTTCTTAAAGATTAAGACTTTGTGAAACTGAGGCTATAGTTTCGAGCTGGATTAATTGCTTGCGCGCTGCTCGCTTCCCCTTGGTCAACTGAATAGTCACTAGAAGTAGTCCGGCGCCTTTTGGGCTCCGGGGATGCTAGTATTGGTGCCTTACGTCTTGGTGCCTTAGGTGATGAAGGTGGGGTTGACGACATGTTCCTTTAACAATACTTATAAGTGCCAAACATCCAAATGACATGTAACTAATGTGTGAGGCTATAGTCTAGTATGCAATCCTAGTTCTCTATAACCAATGGATCTGATACCAATCTGTCACACCCCCAATTTCAACTAACAGAGTTTTACCGTTTGGGAAGTGACGAACCAGGATCTCAGACATTAGTTACTTTGAACGACTCTACATGGGACTCAAAATGAAAATATCATTCAAATCAGAGTATCAATGCGGAAGCGTAAAGAAAGTAAATGCGCAAAATACACGTGCCCAAAACCAAAGTCCAAAAGTCCAAAACGTCCAACCAAAACAAGTACAATAGAATAATTCAAACAAACATGAGTAAGTCATAATCAAAGTAGTTGAATTCCATGTATGCCCTAACGTGCACCTGTGTCTTATCTTAGCGACCTGAGAAAACATGTAAGAAAATATGTCAACACGAGGTTGGTGAGTTCACAGGTTTCAATATATGTAAATAAGCGTTTACCGGATTATATTCATTCAGTACGTATCTATAGGTAGCTAACATATGTTCATGTTCAGCTCAAGCGCTCGCAATCGAAGCTGAATGTTTGTTAATTGCCTCCTTCCAGGTCTATCAACACTTGCGGTGTGAGTTGGCTAACATTTCACCCGTTTGATATCTAATCGAGTTAGCGCGACTAACGCAGGTGGGATTTGTCAAACCCAGTAGTACTACTAAATATTACCTCGCTAAGATCCATATTAACGGTTCGATATAAGATGAGGACTTTCTGTGATAGCGTGTTACGCTTAGCATATAACATTGATATCATACGAATTACAAAACCCAAAATTGTTTAATCATGTTTTCTCCCGAAGTTAAAATAGTAAAAGGGGCCGTGAAAACTCACCTGCGTTGCGTTGTAGTTAGTATCACACAAAGGAAAAGTTGGAACCACGTGTGTAAGTCTCAATCGACTTACGAATGCTCTAAAATTATAAACACATAAATTTGGGATATAATGGGAATTGTGACAACGACACGGAATGTTGAACGTCTTAAAAGAAACGCTCTAAAGATCAACGAGTAGACGAATTTGTTCATGGGAATAGGGTTTTCTTAATTTAATAATTAAGATAAATACGTTTTGTGTCGAGCGAATAATAATTTATAATTCTATTTATTCGTGTGTTCATTTAAAACGGTCACGGGGAAATAATATAATTTAATATATTATTTTAAGTTTGTATGATTTATCAAATAATCCTTTGTGTGGAAAAATAATAATTACATTATTTTTAATTCGAGTATATACACTTAAGTAAATAATATAAAATTTTATATTATTTATAAATTTTTGAAACGTTACGTAGGGCTACAAACATAGTAAAATAATATAAAATATATTATTTTTATTTGAGGTTACGGGGTGAAAATAACATACACATATTATTTATTCGGGGCCGTGGTTCGAAAATAATATAAATATATTATTTATAAGTGAAAATGCTATTTATAAAATTACTCCCGAGCCTTCGGGTGTTTTTCCGGGGTTAAAACACTTTTATATATTAATAAAATAATATTAAGAATGATTTTTATTAATTAAATATTCAGGAAAAAGTCCCAAAAAGAATGCAGGAGACCGGACTCGAACCCGGGTCTCCTGCGTGAGAGTGATGAGCCTTAACCAAGTCAGCCTGCTAAGGTATCGACTAAACCCGGTTCCATGTGATTATAACATACAAGTCCCAATGGTTCTACCCCCAAAATATGCCTGCAATCGAATCCCAGCCCTGAATTCCATCAATCCGGTCGTGATATAACCAGATTTTAGAGAGGATTTGATTATTCAAGTCATACGAATGTGTGGGTGATTTTAAATTGAAAACGACGAGCTACAGATCGTTTATTCTCAAAAAGAAGTGTCGAAACGCTAGTTTTAGATTGTGAATTCAAATTGATCAAACTATGTGATAAGAATTGTTGAATTAATGGGGTTCTTAAAGATTAAGACTTTGCGAAACTGAGGCTATAGTTTCGAGCAGGATTCATTGCTTGCGCGCTGCTCGCTTCCCCTTGGTAAACTGAATAATCACTGGAAGTAGTCCGGCGCCTTTTGGGCTCCGTGGATGCTAGGATATGTGTCTTATGTCTTGGTGCCTTAGGTGATGAAGGTGGGGTTGACGACATATTCCTGTAACAATACATATAAGTGCCAAACATCCAAATGACATGTAACTAATGTGTGAGGCTATAGTCTAGTATGCAATCCTAGTTCTCTATAACCAAAGGATCTGATACCAATTTGTCACACCCCCAATTTCAACTAACGGAGTTTTACCGTTTGGGAAGTGACGAACCAGGATCTCAGACATTAGTTACTTTGAACGACTCTACATGGGACTCAAAATGAAAATATCATTCAAATCAGAGTATCAATGCGGAAGCGTAAAGAGAGTAAATGCGCAAAATACACGCGCCCAAAACCAAAGTCTAAAAAGTCCAAAACGTCCAACCAAAACAAGTACAATAGAATAATTCAAACAAACATAAGTAAGTCATAATCAAAGTAGTTGAATCCCATGTATGCCCTAACATGCACCTGTGTCTTATCTTAGCGACCTGAGAAAACATGTAAGAAAATATGTCAACACGAGGTTGATGAGTTCACAGGTTTCAATATATGTAAATAAGCGTTTACCGGATTTATGTTCATTCAGTACGTATCTATAGGTAGCTAACCTATGTTCATGTTCAGCTCAAGCGCTCGCAACCGAAGCTGACTGTTTGTTTATTGCCTCCTGCCAGGTCTATCAACACTTGCGGTGTGAGTAGGTTAACATTTCACCCGTTCGATATCTAATCGAGTTAGCGCGACTAACGCGGGTGGGATTTGTCAAACCCAGTAGTACTACTAAATATTACCTCGCTAAGATCCATATTAACGGTTCGATATAAGATGAGGACTTTCTGTGATAGCGTGTTACGCTTAGCATATAACATTGATATCATACGAATTACAAAACCCAAAATTGTTTAATCATGTTTTCTCCCCGAAGTTAAAACAGTAAAAGGGGCCGTGAAAACTCCCCTGTGTTGCGTTGTAGGTAGTATCACTCAAAGGAAAAGTTGGAACCACGTGTGTAAGTCTCAATCGACTTATGAATGCCCTAAAATTATAAACACATAAATTAGGGATAAAATGAGAATTGTGACAACGACACGGAATGTTGAACGTCTTAAAAGTAACGCTCTAAAGATCAACGAGTAGACGAATTTGTTCATGGGAATAGGGTTTTCTTAATTTAATAATTAAGATAAATACGTTTTGTGTCGAGCGAATAATAATTTATAATTGTATTTATTCGTGTGTTCATTTAAAACGGTCACGGGGAAATAATATATTTTAATATATTATTTTAAGTTTGTATGATTTATCAAATAATCCTTTGTGTGGAAAAATAATAATTACATTATTTTTAATTCGAGTATATACACTTAAGTAAATAATATAAAAATTTATATTATTTATAAATTTTTGAAACGTTACGTAGGGTTTACAAACATGGTAAAATAATATAAAATATATTATTTTTATTTGAGGTTACGGGGTGAAAATAATATACACATATTATTTATTCGATGTCGTGGTTCGAAAATAATATAAATATATTATTTATAAGTGAAAATGCTATTTATAAAATTACACCGAGCCTTCGGGTGTTTTTTACGGGGCTAAAACACTTTTATATATTAATATAATAATATTAAGAATGATTTTTATTAATTAAATATTCAGGAAAAAGTCCCAAAAAGAATGCAGGAGACCGGACTCGAACCCGGGTCTCCTGCGTGAGAGTGGTGAGCCTTAACCAAGTCAGCCTGCTAAGGTATCGACTAAACCCGGTTCCATGTGATTATAACATACAAGTCCCAATGGTTCTACCCCCAAAATATGCTTGCGATCGAATCCCAGCCCTGAATTCCATCAATCCGCTCGTGATATAACCAGATTACAGAGGGGATTTGATTATTCAAGTCATACGAATGTGTGGGTGATTTTAAATTGAAAACGACGAGTTACAGATCGTTTATTCTCAAAAAGAAGTGTCGAAACCCTAGTTTTAGATTGTGAATTCAAATTGATCAAACTATGTGATAAGAATTGTTGAATTCATGGGGTTCTTATAGATTAAGACTTTGCGAAACTGATGATATAGTTTAATTTCGTTAAAATCAAGCGTAGGTTGGATTTCGATCACACAGGAACGTATATGAACCCTAGATTCGATCTAGTTTCAATTTGATGATATAAATCCTGAATTTCATAGGGCTTTTAATGGGTAGGCGAAGGCGAATCTAACCATACCCATTGATTGGATTGAGGTCGAGTCTAGACCCGATTTCGATTAAACCATATTTGGGATGAACCCTATAATTGGTTTGCGGTTAAATCGGTGTTGTACGCCCCGATTAGTAGAGGGCTTTCAATCAACAGATCAAGACGAGTGTGGGGGGTGTTCCAATTACCTGATTGAGTATCGAATTGATGGTGTGCGCCTGGAACTGTCTCCGACGGTAAAGAGCTTGATCTCCGACTATTGTGACTGCTTGTCCGATGGAATTGATGAGTGTAACAGGTTCAAGGATGCTTGATTTAGGTGCGTAGATGTTTAAATTGTGAATTGTTGCACGAATTTGACGAATTTGAGGTCGTTTGTTCACGAAACCGACGATTACAAAATAATTGTCCATTATTGTGTTTAATGTAAGGTTTAAATGAGTTAATGATGATGTTCGTGCAAATCGGTTATAGTTTCAACTGAGATCGATCATGGCATACGAATTTGGCTAGAAAATGCGCGGGTTGACTTTCAAAAGTCAAAAGAAATTGGAAATGGGTTAATTACAACTCTAGTCCCTGTGGTTTTCCCGTTTTGAAGTTTGGAAGGTGGCAGTTTCAGTCCCTAAGATTTGAGTTTGGGTTTAGACTTGACTGTTTGACTTTCTAAAGTCAACATGGATACAATTTTGTGAATTTTGACCTCAAAGTCAATGTGATTAGGGTTTGGACTAATTACATAATTAGTCCTTGTATTTAGGGTTTGAGGGAATGACAGAAATAGTCACTGAAGCTTGTGTTAGGTTAAATAGGTTAACTTTTAAGTGGATTTAAATAACGACGTTAGACTAAAAAGTCCGAATTGTCACACCGCTGGTACTTCCTATATATAAATCTCTTGGTGCTTCGCGGTGAAACCATTATGAATGTTTAGGGCTATAGACTAGAGAATTGCGTATTTTGTATCCTACGAAATTTCTCAACACTTTACGTTTTTCTGGCATTCCAAATCACATGTTACAATTAAAGATTGGTGCGCCAATCATCCTGTTGCGTAATATAAATATGCAAAAAGGGTTGTTTAACGGGGCTTGATTGTTGGTGACTCGGATTAGTCGTCGGGTTATCGAGGTTGTGATTATAACAGGTACACATGTTAGAAGCAAAAACATTGATTTGTAGAATCGATATGACCCTGACCTCTGCATGATGGCCTTTTCGTTGGAAGAGAAGACAATTTTCCATGAAAGTCCGCTTTATTGTGACAATTAACAAAAGTCAGGGCCAAACATTTAATCATGTTTATGCGTATCCGGTAAAGCCTATATTCACACATGGTCAACTCTATGTGGTTGCATCACGTGTAACCTCTCGTGCTGGCCTGCAGTTTTATGTGGACAATAGTGGAAAGTGTAACAATAAACTAACTATGAATGTTGTGTATAGATAAGGTTTTTATAATATGCATTTAATGGCAATCGATTATACCGTTTGACTCGTAATTTGAATTTTAGAATTGTTGTTTTGAAATACGAATGTAACAGACAAAATAAAGAAATATTATTTGATAGTTTTTTAAAAAGTACTTTACGTTACCCGTACCGGAACGAGTATAAAACTAGTTGTATTCATTCCGACCGGTATGGCCCATTTGTAAGTCTAAAAAGGGTAAAAACTGTAAATACTTGGAAAAGGGGTAAAATCGTCACATGGCGCATTAAAAGTGGACACACCAGTCTGACCACTGGATCAAATACAATCTACGGCCACAAACCAGATCCGTGTGCTTCAATCTTATTGGCCAGAATCAAAACAATCAACCCCCACTATATAGATACAAACAAACAAGACCATTTCATTCAATAACCAACCAATCGCCTGTATTCCTTCACCATACATCCAACGACAAATTTCCGACGCCAAATCTCGCCGAACAATGGCCGGAAGAGGGAAAACCCTAGGATCCACAGCGGCAAAGAAGGCTACATCTAGAAGCAGTAAAGCCGGCCTTCAATTTCCAGTCGGTCGTATCGCACGTTTCCTCAAAGCCGGCAAGTACGCCGAGCGTGTCGGCGCCGGAGCTCCGGTTTATCTCGCCGCCGTCCTCGAGTACCTCGCGGCCGAGGTAAATTTCAATTTCTCGATCCGTTATCCGTACATACATATTCGATTCAATCGAATTAAAACTTTTAGGGTTAGGGTTTCATATATTTTTTGTTCGGAATTATAACCGTGAAATTGATTATTGACAGGTTCTTGAATTGGCCGGAAACGCAGCGAGGGATAACAAGAAGACTAGAATCGTGCCTAGACATATTCAATTGGCGGTGAGGAACGATGAGGAATTGAGCAAGCTTCTAGGTAACGTCACCATTGCTAATGGCGGTGTTATGCCTAACATCCACAATCTGTTACTCCCGAAGAAGGCTGGTTCGTCGAAGCCGTCTGGTGATGATGAATAAGTGTTTGTTTGTATTCGTGGATTAGGGTTTCGAATTAATGGTTTTTGGTTTGAATTTGTGTTTTTGGGATTAGTGTATATATATATATATGAAAGCAGTGGGCACTTTTAAGGTTCTGGATAATGATAATCCGTTTCGTTAATTATATTTTGGTATTATTTTCTGTTTATTTAATTGTTACATTCTTGAAAATTCGTTTTTTTGATGAACCATGCTATTAAGAGACAATGTTCATCAATCTAGGAGAGGGGTTCCATATTTGGTAAGGTAAGAGGTAAAACCATTTTAAAAATTGCCAATTTTGTTTGGATCAAAACTGGTACTCGCTATATTTGCTTTAAGGTGCCTAGTGGTGATATATGGCTGCAGTGATGGTGTCCGTGGCGTAGGTGTCAGCAGCTGTGTGAGAGGGAGTCTGGTGGCGGTAATGTGGGGTGCCTACTGTGGTGATGTGATGACCATGACGACGATTAATAGGCGATTGCAACACAATGGTGTGGGGGTGGTGTTTGCCTATTTGGATCCTTTTAAGTTAATAAGTTTTATGATAACGATTCAAATTGACCTGTTATATAATGTAGAAGGGAATTAAAATGTTGTATAATGGACCAATATTAACTGTATAATGGACCAAGATTAACTTATAAGCAATTTTTCCTAAGTCAATTTTTAGAATAAGTGTTTTAGATATTTGATAAATTTCTATTACGACTATCAGTGTTTTGTACCATAAATATATCATATTACTATGTACATAAACAATATGTGAAAATAGGAGTACCGAATTTGTAAACGGGTAAACTTGAAGGACAGTAAGGGAGGTACGGTTGATCTCAAGGGGTTGTTATGAAGGAGATTTAAAGTCATAAGACTAATAGTAATACTTAGTTTATGGTGTTATTTAAATTAGAATTTAGAAGTTCACTATGATTGTGTTTTCTAATTTATAGTTTTCTTGTTTTTCAAGTTATATAAGGATTGATAGGGTTATTTGCTTTTCATTGTAATTTTCTGTTTTCAAATTAATAAAAAGTCGGTCGATTGTTGATCAATTCTCGTGTTCTTGGTGTGGTATTGATCTCCCAGTTTAACACAATAGTAAATGGGGGAAATTACTTATACTTTGTGCATATATCTTATGCATATGATTGTATTGGTTTCGTTCGGTTAACGTTCGGTTATGGGACACCCTTCACCATAACCATGATCATAACCGATTTATCAGTTAATCAAAGAACTTTAACCATGACCGTCAGTTAATTTCTTTTGTTAGTTAATTCGTTCGATGGTGGTTTGGTTATCGATTAATTTCGGTTAATGGTTAAGATTTACTCACCCCTAACCCCTACACGTAACCAATTGCTTATAAAATTTGATAGTGTTAATTTGTTATGATAATTTTAATAGCTTCCTTTTGTTTTATAATAAAAACTTTTGATCAAACAGTGGCACTCATCAATTTGTTATATATTTAGCATCACTACAAAGTAAATCACTAAAGTGTATATTGTATTGAGAGTTATTAATATTAGAATTACAATGGTGTGGTATATATAGACCACAAGTTACAAGTCGAGTCTCTATACTATAACTCTATTACACTTGGTCTAATACTCCCCCGCAAGGTAAACGCGGGAGCCATTTTAGCTTGAAATGTAAAAACTTTGAAAGAGAATTCAAAAACATTTTTTTGTTGAACCAGCTTCTTACTGCCGCCACCACTTCACCGGAGACTGTAACCCTAGTTTTTGCGAGAACTTATGTGGGCGAGTATTGAGTTGCACGAGTACTCAGGTGCGCGATTACCACTGCTGCGAGTACTCACTTGTGCGAGTACTGCTTTACTGCTCTCCGATTCTGTCATGCGAGAACTCCATCAACCCTACAAGTACTAGGCCTGTGCGAGTACTCCGAATTTGCGGGTACTTGTTGTTGTATGAGTACTGAGATGTTTAAGCGAGTACTTGTGTAACCCTAGCACCGCCTTCTTCTTCTTTCCCTTGGTTTCGCTTGAGTTCTCCCCATGTTTCCTTTGCCGCAGTTCTGCTGTTGTATTGTGGTGGAAGAAGGTAGTGTTGCATTGTGGTGACAACGACTAGGGTTCCATTTTTGCAGGTTGTTTATGCGAACCCTAGCAATTTGTTGGTAACGGCGACTGAGATGAGGGGTAGAGGACGAGTGTGGTTGCTGTTAGAAGCGGTGATGGTGTTGTTTGTGGTGGTGTTAGCTTGGATCTTGTTGTTGTTGAAAGCATGTAAAGGTAGTTGTTACTGAAAGCATGTAAATAAAGTTGTAAAGGGTTGTGGGTGAGGTGGTGGCATCCGGCCGCCTCTCAGGCGATTGTTCTCCTTAGCTCTGTTACCAAGTATATCACCAAAGTGTATATTGTATTGAGAGTTGTTAATATTAGGGTTACAATGGTGTGGTATATATAGACCATATGTTACAAGTCTAGTCCTTATACTATAACCTTATTACACTTGGTCTAACATACAATATATAATAGTGACGTTGATTTGTTAAGTTGTTATTCTAGCATCACTACAATATATGTTGAATTGGGGTGTGTATAACTACGCATAAACCTTGTGTGTCATCGTCGTCTGTCATTGGACGTATTTACCTTCATGTAACATCCTTGATTTTCCTTGTATGCAATAAACAATATTTCAAGTTTTATTTCTAGTTCAAAACATTATGTTATACAATATGCCAATCTTAAGGTCTCATTAATACAATTCCATGATTTTTACAATTCTTTCTTACATATTATTATAAAGAATTGGAAATTTCTATTGATTCCCTCCATCATATATGTATATAAATATGTCATATAACTTAGGCAAACAATAAAGTTATATATATACATATAAGGTTTTAAACAAAAGTTTAATGTTATATATGTAAATACATACATATAAACATATATATAGTTACAATTTAATGGATTGACACCCCCCCCCCTAACTTTTTGGACCCTCAACTTGAACCCCCACATTTGAAAGTTGGCCCTTACCCCTCAATTTGGACCTATACAAGAATCTTGATCTTTTTTTTACCAAACTTTGACTTCCTAAAAGTCAACGGAGACAAGGTCTCGTAATTTGGCATTGAAACCGAACAAACCCGAATCCAATGGACTTACCTTGTTTACATAACCGATTCCCGACTAGTTTCTAATCCAATTAACATACAAATTCAACTAATTGAGTGGCCAAGTTCAAAATTTCAAACAGTTGACTATCCAGAGTCAAACAGGGACCAAATTGGTGCAAGTCCAAGCTCTAAATCGATCCAACAGGTTCCTGTGGACTCTCCATGCACGTGTAAACGATTATAGTCCATGCCCAGGCCCAATTACCATCCCAATTCGATTAAAACGCTCGGTTAATTTCAAATTCAAGCATGTTTGACTCGGCAGAGTCAAACCGATCTAATTCAGGAATGAATCCGTGAAATTAAAACGCGTTGATGACAGCAAATCATGCCTAGACTATTTATGGATGAATCCAGACCATTACACGACCTAATTCATTGCCTAACCGTTGAATTTCCGCGTAATCACAGCCGACAACTGTCATCCTTGGACCTCGAATCGAATCAAGCAATTTAGGTGAAATTGATTCATTTAAATCACTCCAACACCTTCGCATACTCTCATACAACCTCTCTAAACACTCGCACGACCCGCATTCCACCTCTGGAACCCTGCCGAACACCAAGAACAGTCGAGTTTTCGTGCTAGCCGCCCACGCTCATTACCCAGCCAAATCAAGTAAGTCTCGTGTCTTTCGATTCATTTTTGGATGCTTATCAAAAGCCCCATATCAATTTACAAGAACAAAATCAAATCGAGCCATCTTAAATCTAGGGTTCATGTTCTTTTAAGCGGTAAAATGAATTTGGGGATTGATTCACATTTACTATTTTAATAAACGGGGTCCATTCTAACCGGTTAAACCACCTAGTTTGACTGGTTAGGCCACTGCACCATCAGTACTAGGTGGCGTGGGTTCGAAACACACAACCCATGCCGGTCCGACTCCTTTTTACGCGTTTCCCCTTTGACCAGGCCGACCACCTTATCGTTTCCTGTTAAAAACCATGCGAACCAGGCTTGTATGCGGGTTTGTACCCCTGGTCCGGTGGTAAGTCGATTGTGCCACACAGAATCCACCCAGGTTTGAACCGAGTGGCATTCCTTTATTTTTTTAAAAACCATTTTTATTATTATTTAATTTATAAAAAAATTATTTTTGAAACCTAATATTATCTAGATCCGACTAAAACAACAATTTACAATTTTTAACATAAAACAACTATTTTTGATCGTAAACAAATTCCTATTTTATATATATTAGGATCTAAACTCTATGAACAAATGTATTTTCCCCCCTAAATATATATTGTTTTATTAATAAATAAATTGTTTAATTGAAATGGCTATCTTTTACATTAATAATCCATTTAGATTTTTATTAAAAAAATGTTTAGAATTATACTCTATTTTGACACATTTTTATAGTTAAATAAATAAAATAAATTTATTTATTTAAATTATATTTGCATAAATATAATCCCACACTACTTCTAAATAAATAAATAAAGAGAAATTTATTATTTAATTAATTTATTTAGTTATTTAAACCAAAACCCTAGGACAATTTTTGAATGTAAACTTATACCTTGAACTTATACTTATATCAACTTACATCTTTTATTTTTACAACTCTTGTACAAATCCACACATGCCAAAACCCAGTGAACATTAGGTCATGACTTAGAACTTGTGCACATTATTAATTCCAGCTTATACATTTCACTCTAGGTTAAGCTTGTGATTTTGAGAATCACTTTACTACATATTTGCTCATGATATCTACACAATTATACAAGTGAGTTTACATAGCCCCTTTTTACACTATTTATATTTTGGGGTGGAACATTAGTGCAATTATACAATGTTTACAAATTACACAATACAATTCCACCCTACATTCATGTGTGCAATTTGAGCCTTATGCTTGAGTACTAGGTGTGCAAACTACAATTTGTGTGTAATTTACATGTGCAATCATTAACTACACAAGCCGACAGTTAACAATGATAGATCTATTGAGTCTGACAAACCCACCCAGTTAGGGTGATTGTTACTGACAACACAATTTGGTTATTTACATGCTAGTTACAAAGGTTTGATTGTATAATTTGGTTTCACAATAGTAACTCTCCATATTTGCCTTATTAACCATGATATGTATGGATTGTATGCACACAACACAATGATACTATTTAGAGTCAAAACCTATGTATGCTCACAAACTTTTTAGTTGACCTTGTTTTAATCATGTTTTAGGTATGAATGTTTGAGATTGATCAAGCTTGCTTCACTTAAGTTGTGGACCTAGATAATATAATAAATAAACTTATTATGTATTTCAATTTCTTGTATTTGTTGAATTCTATTTGGTTTGAACTTTGAAATGAAATATGATGTTTTAATCTATTACAACATAGTCAACCATGTGCTCATGAACAGTCTCCATGTCCCGCATCGATGTTTCCGCCGTCAGTTGGGGACACTTCACCCCTTCGACATGTGGCACCTCCTGGTTTTTCTCACATTTCTCATGTTTTCAACGCTTTTTAGCCTATCTCTCCCCCAATATGATTGATACAAATTGATCTTGTTTTGTGTTTTAAAACCTAGAAGTATTTTTTTGCAAAGCATGTGCCTCTGGTGTACGCCATGCATTTTGTTTCTGGAGTTGCGCTTTTTTAAAACACAAGTTATATACACTAGTGGGGTCCCGTGCTACGCGGCGGGAAGAATTCGATTGATGTCGGTTCGGTTCGTTACGGTAACCGCTTGGAACCGGCACACGGTATAACAAACGAAAGAGAGAACGTAAAAAATAAATTAGTTACATACCAAAAATGATATAGAAATGTGTTTAACATCAATCGAAACAAAAAATAATGACACCGGTTCTGATAATACCTACGACAGTACCGATGTTGTTCAATCAATATCGGTTAAGTTTTAAAATTTATAAGGTTCGGTTTCTAGAACCTATACACTGCTATTTACCATGAAAAAAAAAGAAACATCGAAACACTGATTAAAATAGCACGTGAAAACGGGAAATCCCTAAGCTTCAATGGCTTGTAAGTTCGTGCTTCAACGACTTGTACATTATTAAGAAAGCTCAGTTTTGAATAAGATTTATGTCGAAACGTAGATAAAAATATGTACGTCATAATGGTACAATCGAAATTTTGTTAAATATTATATTTTAAAAATTATAAAAGAAAAATACAATTCATTTAAAAATAATTATACTATTAAAATATAAAACACTACAAATAAATCAAAAAGGGTTGTGGCGGAGAGTAAATAGCAAAGACAAAAAAAATTAGAACTAAAATATTAAATGTATATATAAGAGCAAGCATAAGATAATTGTACCTTATGCTTTCCTGCTTTGCTATATGACAATTGTAAGTATTATAATTATTTAGTATTTCTTTAGATCTTTGTAATAATAGTGAAAGAGAATGCAGATGTCAGAGATGAAAAAGTGGGTTGGTTTTCAAATGCACATAATTTGTATTAATATGGTTCTTATTTTTTTTCAAATAAAGCTTTAATTGGGCTTTAATGAAATGACTGAGTTGGCTTTAATGGGGTTAAATAATAATTATTAAGTGTTTAATTGTAAAGATAGATTAAATAGTAATTAAATATATTTTATGCATTGTTAAGGCGTATCCTATGTATAACAATGTGTATTAGGTGTTTTAAATTTTTTGATAAATTACAATAGTATCTTCTAATATGTATTATATAGTAGTATAGATACAGATATAATGATTTTCAGGTGGAAATACCGAACTGGGGTTATGGGAGGTTATTTATGGTTTTTATAATTTTTTTTGATAAAAAGGCATAAATGATAAATATCGGGTTATGGGAGGTTATTTATGGTTTTTATAATTTTTTTTTATAAAAAGGCATAAATGATAAATATCATATCACAGGAAATTAACATACTTTTTAACGTAATTTAAGCTCGAGTCAAGCTTTTAGCTAACTGATATGTGACCCATGACTGGCTTATCAAGTTTACACCTCTAGCGGGTTGAAAATGACGAACGTGAACATGATCTTATACTTATTCGTGTAAAAAATATCAATTCTAACACGACACGTTGAAAATCATGCATCTCGAACGTGACACATTGATTGACAAGTCAAAACGGATTTACAGTTATAAATGGGTTGTAAACAAGGCCTTAACATGTTAATAGTTGTAAATCGATTGATGAGTAATGAACATGTTTGAAATAAAATTGTAAAACTGTAAAAATGTAAAAGCGATTGTAAATAAGTTGACATGTAAAATTTATAAATTTATATATTTTAAAAGGAAGTATTTACTAACCCTTCAAGATCGATGCCTAGTGGAATTGTGTCACACGACATTGTCATTACTTTAAATGAATAAATGATGAAAATTATAACATAAATCATCCTTGCTTTAGTGGTAGGCAAACTCCAAGTTGAACCAGTAGACCCGGGTTCGAAACCTTCTTCCTCTATTTTTTACTATGTGTTTTTTAACATTTTCAAATAATAACTCTCAACTTTCTAAAATTATAAATATACCTCATATGTTTGTAAAGTTTCAAGTTTATCACTGTATAAAATTTTTAACTCTACTCCTCAAATTTATAAACTCTCAAGTTTACCTCTGCAATACATTTAATATATACTTACAACTCATTATATTTTTTTTTTCCTGATTTGTTTTTTTCTCGCCGACGCGGGTTCAAGTCTAAGGTGTGACAAATCGGGTTTTTTTCGTTTTTTTTCTTTTACTTTTTTTTATATTCGTTTTAAAAATTACTTTTTTATATTTCTATTTTGTTTTTACTTTGTTACTAACTTTTAATTTAACGATTTATCTATTGATCATTAGAACCAAGTCGCGACAACTTTATGCGTTTTTTTATACTTAGTCACGTTAATGCACCACAATACACGTAATGAAGTTCACAAACCCGCCGCATCACGCGGGTCACAAATCTAGTTTTTTTATTATTTATTAATACTCGAACACGACCTATTCAGTGAATTAGATATTTAACCTAAACTCAAAAACATATTTATTAAATAAGCTTCAATAATCACCTAAATTTTAATTATTTTCATGTCACTTTAATATCGTGTTTCACAAGGTATGAACATATCTGATTTAAAACACCTATCAAAAGTTTATTTAAAAGCTTAAAATATAAAAAAATGGGAAAATTTGCTAATTCTTAAGAGTATGGGGTATAATCTTACTTGTCACTTCCAAGTGAGTGTAAGTTTTCTGTCACGTGGGCGTCACGTAAGCTTGGTTGGTTCCTCACTTGGGTCTCACTTGGCAAAGTAAATATTCAAGTGAGTGAAATAACACATATTTAACCATCGGGACCCACCCAACACTCACATTTCGTCCTCCTTTACGCGTGAAGCAGTTCACGGGGACTCCCTCACCCCCTTCACGCGATATGGGGGCGGCGTTCCAATGGTGGTCACAGTGTGAAGAAACTCACGGGGGGTTACCCGTGAATAGAGGTGACAATCTTGATCAATTCTTCAAAAAATAGGTTTATCTGGACAAAAATCAATTGAATATAGGTCAATCTGGGTGACCTCAAATTAGTCAATGGATTAATTTGGTTAAACTTAAATTAATCAACGGGTCAATTTGGGTCATCTCAAATATTCAACGGGTTAATTTGGGTAACCCTAAATTAGTCAACGGATAAAAATATCAAGTATTATAAACTTGTTAACTTAAAAATAGTGCATATGGGTTAGTGGGTTACTGGAAAAAAAAACTGTCACCCTACCCCTACCCTTGCTATCACTACCGCGCGCCACCACTCGCCGCCACCCCCACCCATCGCCACCACACGTCACTGCCATGTCGCCACCACCGCCATCGCCACCTGCCCGTCGCCCCCCACCCACCCGCCACCCCCCACCTCTCCCCGACTCGCCCGCCACCACCGCCGCCGCCAGCCACCACCGCCGCCGCCCCCTCAACCGCAACCCGCCCCCCCAACTTTCCCCGCCGCCGCCACGGCCATCCGCCGCGCCGCTACCACCGCCTCCTTCCGTAACGTTTTGAATGACGGTTTTGATGCCACTCACCTTGACTCCCTTAACCGATTTGCAAGAGCTTCCATCTTCAAAGGATCAGATCGGCATCTCATCAACAACAAAGCATTCTTCGGTGGTATACAAATGCTCACTCTTGCTTCATCTTTACTCCCCTTATCTCTATCATTCACGATCTCCAAAGCTTCAAATACATGTCTTCGTGAAACCCGTGGAAACCTTTTTTTATACCGATGTGAAGAAAGAGAGAGCTGCTGACATGTACAACCTTTTTTTTCTTCTTTTTTTCGAAAAAAGTTGGTGGTTAAATTTATTTATTTCTCATATTTAACACAAACATGGAGTTAGAGGAGTTGGTAAGATCCATGGGTGTAGGCAACACCCATTTTTTAATCCTGGGTGTAGGCTACACCGTGTAGCTTTTGTTGTCTTCGTTTCAATCCTTGTCCTCTTTTAACTATTTTTTGGGGTTTTTTTTTCTTTAATTTTTTTTATAACTTTTTCTCTTAAATTACTTTTTTAAAATTCTTATACCACAATGTTTGGGACATGATAACGTTTTATATATATGTTTCAATCTTCATAACCGATCAACCATAACTTCATACGTTTCTTTTAATCCTACTGCCCTGTCGTAACACGCGGGTACCGTGAAAAATGAGACAAAAACCGATTGAAAAACATCGATAACGTTATATAATATAACTGTCTTTTATATATGTTTCGATCTCTACAACCGAGTCGCCGTAACTTTATACATTTTTTTATGTATTTAACCACATATCTTTTTTTTACTTAGTTACGTTAATGACACCGGCTCAACCAATTAATATTCGTCTCCCATCGCGAGACGCGGGGCAAAATTTCTAGTTTCACGTAATTAAGTGAAACAAAACGAAAATAGCATGACTTACGATCCGTAGCATCCACCGTCCATTTCAAAAGATAATAATCAACGGGCAATATCCTCGATCCGTGTAATCTACCCTTATTGGCTACCATTCACCACCACAGAACCCTATAAATACAATAAACACGGTAATAGTCTCCACTCACTATTCACAAAACAAAGCAGAGATCTCTCACTTCAATTATTCCATAAAAAATGGCCGGAAGAGGAAAGTCAATCGGCTCCGCCGCCGTCGCCAAGAAGTCAACAAGCCGTAGCAGCAAGGCCGGTCTGCAGTTCCCGGTTGGTCGAGTCGCTCGGTTTCTCAGAACCGGAAAGTACGCTGACCGTATCGGCGGTGGTGCTCCGGTGTACCTGGCTGCTGTCATGGAGTACCTTGCGGCAGAAGTATTGGAATTAGCCGGAAATGCTGCCAGAGACAACAAAAAGAGTCGAGTTGTGCCACGTCACATACAGTTGGCGATGAGAAACGATGAAGAATTGAGCAAGTTGCTCGGATCTGTTACGATTGCAAATGGCGGAGTGATGCCTAATATTCATTCTCATTTGCTTCCTAAGAAGATCGCCGGTGCCTGTTCTAAAAGTGATGATTAGGGTTCCGGCGACTGTAGATTTACGGTTGGATTTGTTTGTTATCGATTGTGAATGAAAGATTTGGGGATTTTAATTGAAGCTATTTATCTACCAACACTATTTGCAATGGTTAAAGTTTTTAGTTACTAAAAGTTTTAATTGATATGATTTATTTAATTGTGATTAATTTAAATTATCAAGAGACTTCAATATGTATACTTAAAAAACTGTTAGAACTTGCTCGACATGGTCAATACATGTGTTTTTATTTTTTCAAATTGACGTTTGTATTACAACACATATACCCATTTAATAAAATCTGTTGAAAAATTCTAATGTCTCCTTAAAATTCATTTTTTTCCAGAACAAGAAGTTTGTCTCCCCTTCTAATCTAATTTTTCATCTAAATTGTAAGATAAGTAAGCTTTCTACACCATACAATTGCATGTTGAGCCTATGTGAAGGGTTGCAAGGTTTTGGTCGATACACTAAAACAACTTATTTATGTCTAATGTAAGACAAGCGTTAGGAATTCACTTATGTAAGATCCACCAGTGGTGGGACTAAAAGTTTTTAACGGGTGGGTCGTAATAGAAATTTTTCACATTTGTAATCCGTTCATCATTTCTTTTTCTTACCAACGGTTTGTCACTGTAAGCTTCGAGGTCCCATATCTTAAAATTGTTTTTAAAACCATGGTTGATAAGTATATCATCCTCGTGTTTATTATGGGAAGAGAACAAATAGCACCTTTAACAAAATGCGACATCTTTTGATGCACTAAATTCTGACCAACAAAAGCGGTCTAATCTTGTTTCATGAAATTTTTTTACTCGTTCACAAGTTTATGTTTTAGTGACAATTTGAACTTTTGGTTGACAAAGATCTTTCATTAAAAATGCATCATCTCCTTACTTCTTGTCAAATATTAACCGAAAAATCATTAATTGATTTACTCAAGATCGGGTCACCAACAATTTCATCTTTCGATAATTCAACTTCTTTTATTATTACTTTTACTAGCTTTAACCCCATGTGTTACACGGGGTGAAACTTTAATATTATATTGATAAATATCTTAACACATCTTTTTATACAAATTTGATATTGTATTGGTAACTTTTTTATTTTGTTAAATGTTAAGATTAGATGGATAAGAGTAATCAAAACATCAAAAAAATACATGAAAATATATTTTAAAAGTGGTGTACTTTTTACAATACATTAAATTACATATCAAATGAAGCCTTACAATGATGAGTTACAAATTTGAAAATATTTCATTGTATACAATATTTGACGTGGTATTGGTAACTTTTTCATGTTTAACATCCACAAAATACAACAAAGAATAGAGTTTCTTTTACTTAATGACTGATACCACAAAATAGCCAAAATTGTTCGTAAAAAAGGTCACAAATGGTACGAACCTGATTGAAGCCGGTAGGGAGTCAAATAATTCAAAAATAATCAAATTGGTCAACTATTTCCTTGCATACGTTGTTTCTCCATTTTATTACCTTCTTGAAACTCCATCAACCTTTATGTAGAAACTTGAACCTTGATTTTGTAACATATTTACAAATATTTAAGTTGTAATTAAATTTACGTATCAAAATTAAGTTAATTTCTTTTAAATCTCGCATTTTATACTGAAAATAAAAAAAGACAAATAAAATTTAAATTTCAACAATATATCATCTTTTAAATTCAAAATTTTAAACTTCAAAATTTAAAAATCGCGCTCTTTAGTATATCGACACAATTTAAATTTAAAATTACAAAATTAAACATGAAAAAATTAAAACTAATAAATTAGAATTGAAACAAACATATTTTTTTGAAAAAAAAAATCTCGTCTTTTAAAAAAATTAAAATTTAAAATATAATGCACTTCTAAAAATAAATATTTATAAATTTCTTAAGTTTAATTAAAAACTAACTATTAAACTTTCAAAATCAAAATCAAAAATTCTCTATTAACTCATTTACCGGTGTCGGTGGGAATTTGCCACCGACCAAATCTACCCTCCAATTTCGATAAATGTCACAACTTACCCCTCAACTTTTTAAAATATCACTTTAACCCCCCTTCGGTTTCTAAAGTTTTGAGTTTACCACTTTAGTATATATAATCGGATTTTTTGTTAATAAATTTTGTTTGTTAATTTCAAATAATAATAATAATTTGTTGCTGTGCTATTTTTTTTTTCTTGGCGTTCACGTATAAATTTTGTTAAAAACGGAGTTGTACTCAAAATATGGAATTTTGCAGGTATCATGTGTTATATTAACTGACGATAACGTGCTGCTACCGTGAAGAATGACACTTACACCGACTGAAGAACACTGGTATCGTTATATAACTTCGATCTTCACAACCGAGTCGCCGTAACTTCATACATTTCTTTTATGTACTTAACCACCTTTCTTTTCGTGCTTAGCCACGTTAACGTCACCGCTCAACCGTTTAAGGTCCGTCTCCCGCCGCGGAGCGCGGGCCTAATTTTCTCGTTTATTTATAAATATCAAACTTAATTAAAAAACTACTAATTAAATATTAGTAAACTTTATTCTAACACATAATTATTTAAAATATAAAGGTAGTATTTTCAATATTTATATGTAAAATTAAAAAATCTTGTTTTTTTAATAATAAAAATTTAAAAATTGGCTTTTTTAATAATAAAACTTTAAAAACTTGATTTTTTAAAATCTTTTATTTTTTAATTCTTATTTTTTTTAAATATTCACTTTTGATGATAATTTTAATTTTTTTTTTGAGTCAATGGTAATAATGGTGAATTTATTTGGTAAAATATTTATTTATGTGATTTTTTAAAAAAATTGAGTTAAATATGGAATGATTGAATAGTGAATGTAAGAGGGAGGATAAAATAAAAAGGGGGATTTTCCCTAAATAGCATAAGAAATAATCGTGGCTTTTAATTTTTGTAATTAATGGTTGAGATCAAAGTGTAGGAAAAAAGAGGGAAGTGAGTGTCTTTTAGAGATAGCCACTTTTGTTGAATTTTTTCAAATTCCCTAACTTTTTTTAAACGTTCATAACTTTTTCATACGGAATTATTTTTTTTAAAAGTTACACCATAAAATCGAGAATTTTTTTATCTTTAATTTGAGTAACATATTGCTATATAAAAAATAACAACAAAAAAAAGTTCAAAAAAAGTGGGTTTTTTCTATGTTGTACTAAAATTTTTATACTAGATTTTTTATTCTGAAATTTTTGTACTAATTTTTTTTTGTTAAAATTTATGTACTAGATTTTTTATGCTGAAATTTTTGTATTGAATTTTTTGTATTGGATTTTTTGTACTAGATTTTTTGGTGCTGGATTTTTTGTGTTGTACTTTGAGAAAATAAGCTGGTGAAAGTTTGGGTTGTATGACCTAAATGCCCTTTAATCCTATTTATGAGGAGTGCCACATGTTATCTCCATAATCCTTGTTAGGCTACTTAGGCAAAATCCCCCTTTTAGAGGATCCTCCCTCTCTCTCTCTCTCTATATATATATATATATATATATATATATATATAGAGAGAGAGAGAGAGAGAGGAACCTTTAAGAAGTGAATTTTGCCTAAGTAGGCTAAGAAGGCATACTACCCATCAAATTTGATGATCAAGGGCTAAGATTTAAGTGAGGAAAAAAATGGGCTGAAGGGGCATTTCTGAAAGAGCCAATTTTGTTGACTTTTTTCAAGTTCCTTCACTTTTTTTAAACGTGCATAACTTTTTCATACGATATTAGTTTTTTTAAAAAATTACATCATAAAATCGAAGGTTTTTTTATTTTTAATTTGAGTATAGTATTGTTATATAAAAAATGTCGATTTAAATTTTTTTTTTTTAAATGTGTTGTATTTTTATGGGTTGAATTTGTGTGCTGTATTTTTCTGTGCTGAATTTGTGTGGTGTATTTTTCTATACTGAATTTGCGTGCTGTATTTTTCTATGCTGAAATTTGTGTGCTATATTTTTCTGTGCTGAAACTTGTGTGTTGTATTTTTCTTTGACGAAAGTTGTGTGTTGTATTTTTATGACATGTATTTTTTTGTACTGTTTTTTGGGTGATGAAATTACTGAACACCAAAAAATGTGTTTGTTTAGAATGGCATATACTAAATCGTTTCTATCAAACTAAACTGAATGAGAACTCTTTCTAATTACATCAAACATAACCTCAAACCCTTGGAATCTCCATGAAGAATCATCCATGACTCGTCGTATTTCATTCAAAACAAACCAATAACCTGGAAATTCAAAACAAACCACTCATTAGCTTCTTAAGTTGTGTGTTTCGTTTGATCCTAAAGAATACTTAATTTCCATCCTGTAAGAAGCAACACATAATAAAGATAACTTTCAAGCAACCTCAATCTCCCAATAGCACCGGACAATAATAAAAATATTTATCCAACAGCCTCTAGAGGGTTAAATTAAATCCAAAATATTATGATTAAAATCCATCTTAACTAAGAATGCGTAACACCCCAATTTCCAAAGAAATGAAAGTATAAGGATTATAATGCAATTGGCTTAAAGTTCAAGGGCTAAAAATGAAAAATCTGAAGTTGGAGTAGATATCGGACCGATATCATTCCTCCCATCGGTCCGAAGTGAGCCGAGGATCAGATGTCGGACCGATATCAGTTGGATAACGGTTCGATAACCGCCATTGCGCCGCAACCCTTGATAATGACACGTGTTCAATGACTCACCATTGAGATCTGACGCGTGTAAAACAGATATCGGACCGACATGAAAGCATAGCGGTCCGTTATGTCCATAACGGACCGATATCATATACATAACGGTCCGCTATGTGCTCGCCTAGCCAATAAGCCGCCTCACTTGGATGTCAGACCGACATAGCTAGGGATAACGGTCCGACATGGACCCTAACTTAGCCTATAAATAGATGGCTTCAGCCATTCATTTGAAATCACAAACACCATCACCACTACTATCACACACACACACATATACCAAGGAGATCAGAGTGACGGTTACGAGTGCGGAGCGTTAAAGTTGAGAGCAAGGAACTGAGAGACGTTTAAAGCGATGAAAGAACTTGGGAACTACCCGAGGATAAAGTAATTACACTGGACCCGTATCCTAGACACGATTATGTGAATTATGTGCTTAAATGATATGTGTTATGTGACATGTATATGACGAGGGTACGGGGTAATGAATGGTTAGTCTAGACACTAAACGGAAGTGATGGAGTAGTCACGACGTGTCCAAGAGGTGGTGGATACGCCGCTGGTACTTCTTATATATAAATCTCTTTGATACCTTGTGGTGAAACCATTATGAATGTTTAGGGGTATAGACTATATGACAGTAATGAAAATATAGTAAACGTACGGGAGAACTTCCAACCGGTATGTAGTTATCTGACAAACGGAATGTTCTGTCTAAGGAAAGAGCGGTGTATAAATCTCTCCTAGACCCGTCACTCTTTCCTGGGAACATCTCTGTTGAAGGTACTAATCTAGAAGAATAATCACTCAAGTTTACAATATATGACAACTATGAATATGTGATGAAAGTACATGAGTACGGGAATATACCATGCATGAATACAAGATGAATATGAATACGTGAATGCATGATGATACGTGCAAAATATGAATGAGTATGATGGAACGAGTCTAAACCCTAAAATGGAATAACGGAGTACTCACGAAGTGTTAAAGGGGTGGTGGATACGCCGCTGATACTTCCTATATATAAACCCTTTTAATGCATCATGGAGAAACCGTTACAAAGTTTTAAGGTAAGGACTGGTTAGGAAGTAAATCAAGCATATACGTGAAATGAAAACAAATGCTTGATACATTTGGGAAACTGTGAGTCTAAAATACTCAAGGTCTCAAATGAAATGAGATACCCGGCCTGTAAGGTGGATCTCAAAATAATAAAGAAGAGAACTAAAAAGATTCCAAGCCTACGGGGCTGAGGAAAAGAAAAGGAAACTCCAGGACTACGAGGCTGAAGGAGGAAAAGATTCCAAGCCTACGGGGCTAAGGAATGAATAAGTCTTCGTGACAAATGCAAGGGGTTTATACTGACGAGTATAAGAACCTTGCCAATATTCGGACCGGAGGTACGGCCTAAGATGGTTGCGAGGGGGTTAGCACACCCATAAAATATACGAATACCGTGACCGGAGTTACGTCCGGAGATGGTTACGGGGGCACCGAGAGCCCGAGAAAACGTGAACAATAATAAGAACCTAAAGGGTTCATAATGAAATGAAAAGATGCAGTGTACTTACTTAGCGAAAACTAATTAAAAAAACGTTTTCTAAACACTGGAGGAAAGAAACATTTGGAATAGAGCTTCCTGTGGATGAAGCCGGACGGAATGAAGAATCCCAAGATTATGTAATAAGATATTGTACATGTAAAACAATATTTATAAATAAAAAATATACCTTGGGCATTTAATGACAAGGTTTTGCTAAACTGGGACCATTCCAGTTAAGCTCTGATAAAATAATACGTAAAATAAGTAGGGTGTTTCAGGTTGGTATCAGAGCACGGTTTGAGGGATTTAAGTATCAAAAGAGGATACTTAAACTCAAACCATAAGTGCTCATGATATAAATAGGGATTCAATTCGAGGCCATCCAAGAAAGCAAGTATGTTTAAATTTCGGTGCTTAAACAAAAATGTATGAGTATACATGGGCATAAATTTGTATGAGATAAGCTCCATGTGATAGTTGGGAGTATTATGATATGTAACATTCATTGCCTTATACCTGGACAGTATTGGAGCTAATGTATGGGACCATGATATCGCGAACATCATATGATAACTTATGTCAGCAGATAGTAAGCCGGGAATGTGATTATGCATGAATAAATGTGCATATGTGTAAAATGCATAGATGAGGCCTTATATGAAACCCTAGAATGCTTGATTAGGGTTAAAATAATATGAGGCTTGTAGTATAAAACCCTAGACTATGATTAGGGTAAACGAACAAGAGATTAAAAGCGATGCCATGTTTCAGCAAACGATCAGAACAGAGAAATACGTGATGAGGGAAGACATAGGAGAACTGGGAAACTCCAGGACTACGGGGCTGAAGGAGGAAAAGATTCCAGGACTACGGGGCTGAAGGAGGAAAAGATTCCAAGCCTACGGGGCTAAGGAATGAATAAGTCTTCGTGACAAATGCAAGGGGTTTATACTGACGAGTATAAGAACCTTGCCAATATTCGGACCGGAGGTACGGCCTAAGATGGTTGCGAGGGGGTTAGCACACCCATAAATTTGTATGAGATAAGCTCCATGTGATAGTTGGGAGTATCATGATATATAACATTCATTGCCTTATACCTGGACAGTATTGGAGCTAATGTATGGGACCATGATATCGCGAACATCATATGATAACTTATGTCAGCAGATAGTAAGCCGGGAATGTGATTATGCATGAATAAATGTGCATATGTGTAAAATGCATAGATGAGGCCTTATATGAAACCCTAGAATGCTTGATTAGGGTTAAAATAATATGAGGCTTGTAGTATAAAACCCTAGACTATGATTAGGGTAAACGAACAAGAGATTAAAAGCGATGCCATGTTTCAGCAAACGATCAGAACAGAGAAATACGTGATGAGGGAAGACATAGGAGAACTGAATCTCCACGTCATGATGAAAACGAAGTTGAACAAGTCCCGGAGAACATCCGGAGACATATCGCAATAGAAGTAGGAAAGGCATTCGATGCAAACTTCCCGATCTTACAAGCAGATCTACAGAACTCATTAGAGAGTTGGTTCGAAAGCCACAAGGATATTACTCATAATGGAAAATGAGGAATCAAAAGGTTGATGCAAAGTCAACTCGATGTACGTACAAAGATTTTATGACTTGTAAGCCTTTAGAATTTAAGGGAGCTGTTAATCCCTTAGAAAGTCAGAGGTGGATCGCCTCAATAGAAAGGGCATTCGATACATGCCACTGTGAGAAGGAGGATGAGGTTACCTTCGCTACCAACCAATTAAAAGAACGAGTTGATGATTGGCGGGGAGTAGTGAAGAGAGAGAAAGGTAGAGACAGAATTAAAGAAATGAGTTGGGAAGAGTTCAAATATCTCTTCTTAAAACACTATTGCCCTCGAGCGGCAATCTAAAGAATCACTAAGGAGTTTCTTCAACTCCGTCAGACAACAGAGACTGTGGATAAGATCACAGGGATCTTCTTTGACAAAGCTAGGTTCTGTCCGGCTTTATTAACAACCCTTGAGATGTGGATGGCGAGATACCATCTTGTTTTGAAAACAAAGATTAGAGAGTTTATCCATCCGTCCAAGTGTGCGAACTTGGAGGAAATGATTGACTGGGCTCGGGAACACGAGACTGAGCTCAAGAGACAAGCTGAGCGAGACGGGAAGAGGAAAGCAGAAAGTTATCCTTCTCCTATGCCTCTTAAGAGGCTTAAGTTTATAAACCGGGAGGTGGTTCCTCCCAAAGGAAAAGTATCCAAAATTGCAAGACTTGTGGAAGAAAGAACCCGGGGGAGTGCCGATTCAAGTCCACGACTTGCAACAAATGTGGGAAGGCAGGACACACTGCATTGCAGTGTATGAGTGGAACCAGATTGTGCTACAACTGTTATAAACCAGGACATTTTAGCAGAGAATGTCCTGAGTTAAAATTTCAGATGGAAAAGACCGGAGAAGGGTCAAGAGTAGCAGAAAATGAAGTTAAAAGGATCGAAGCTCCGAAGCCAAAAGGAAAGGCTTTTCAGATCACTACAGAGGAAGCGAAAGATGTTCCTGACGTTGTATTAGCTACATTCCACTTGAATTCCCTACCTGCTAGTGTTTTATTCGATACAGGAGCTAGTCGATCGTTTATTTCGTTAAAATATGTGAACTCTAGAAACTTCAATAGAAGTAGATTGGCTAAGGCATTAGAAGTCGAAATCGCGAGTGATCGAAACTGCGTAGTTACTGAAATATGCCAAGATTGCCGACTACTAATAGAAGGAGAAGAATATCTCGTCGATTTAATTCTGATGCCAATGCAAGAATTCGACGTGATCATTGGAATGGACTGGTTATCTTCACATGCTGCAACGATTATATGCAATCAGAAGATTGTATTATTCATGACGCCCACAGGAAAGGAAGTTAGTGTCATTGGTGAACGACGGAACCAGATCACGTTGTGTACAATGGCCAAGATAAGTAGCTACGTGAGACAAGGTCATCAAGCCTTCTTAGCCTACGTAGCTGATGTGAAGATGAAAGAGAAAGAACTGGATCAAGTTCCAGTAGTAAAAAAAATTCTCAGAAGTATTCCCAGACGATCTTCAAGGTGCCCTACCTGAAAGAGAAATCGAATTCAAAATCGATTTAATTCCTTAGCTAAACCGGTAGCTAAGGCTCCGTACCGGTTAGCACCAACAGAAATGAAGGAGTTGATGTCACAACTGCAAGAGTTGTTAGACAATGGATTTATACGCCCTAGTGTATCCCCTTGGTGTGCACCAATTCTGTTTGTGAAGAAGAAAGATGGTAGTATGAGGATGTGTATAGACTACCGCGAATTGAACAAGTTGACTATCAAGAATAGGTATCATTTACCTAGAATTGATGATCTGTTTGATCAATTGCAAGGATCAAGTTGGCTTTCCAAGATTGACTTAAGATCCGGTTTTCATCAAGTCAAGGTACGAGAAGAAGATGTTCCTAAGACAACATTCAGAACTCGTTATGGACACTATGAATTTGTAGTAATGCCGTTTGGAGTAACGAATGCTCCGACAGTTTTCATAGACCTCATGAATAGAGTATGTCAGCCAATGTTAGACAAATTTGTTATTGTCTTCATTGATGACATCTTGATATATTCAAAGAATGAAGAAGAACATGCACAACATCTTCATGAAGTACTTAATACTTTACGAAAGGAGAAATTGTACGCAAAGTTCTCAAAATGTGATATGTATATGACGAGGGTATGGGGTAACGAATGGGTCTAGACACTAAACCGAAGTAACAGAGTAGTCGCGACGTGTCCAAGAGGTGGTGGATACGCCATAGATACTTCCTATATATAAATCTCTTTGATACGTCGTGGTGAAACCATTATGAATGTTTAGGGGTATAGACTAATAGATAGTAATAAAAATATAGTAAACATATGGGAGAACTTCCAACCGGTATGTAGTTATCTGACAAACGGAATGTTCTGTCTAAGGAAAGAGTGGTGCATACATCTCTCCTAGACCCGTCACTTTTTCCTGGGAACATCTCTGTTGGAGGTACTACTCTGGAAGAATAATCACCCCAGTTTACAATATATGACAAGTATGAATATGTGATGAAAGTACATGAGTACGGGAATATACCATGCATGAATACATGATGAATATGAATACGTGAATGCATGATGATACATGCAAAATATGAATGAGTATGTTGGAACGAGTCTAAACCCTAAAATGGAATAACAGAGTACTCACGAATTGTTAAAGGGGTGGTGGATACGCCGCTGATACTTCCTATATATAAACCCTTTTAATGCATCGTGGAGAAACCATTACGAATTTTTAAGGTAAGGACTGGTTGAGAAGTAAATCAAGCATATACGTGAAATGAAAACAAATGCTTGATACATTTGGGAGTCTGTGAGTCTAAGATACTCAAGGTCCCAATGAAATGAGATACCCGGCCTGTAAGGTGGATCTCAATAAATAATAAAGAAGAGAACTAAAAAGATTCCAAGCCTACGGGGCTGAAGAAAAAATAAGGAAACTCCATGCCTACGGGGCTGAAGGAGGAAAAGATTCCAAGCCTACGGGGCCGAGGAATGAATAAGTATTCGTGACAAATGCAAGGGGTCTATACTGACGAGTATAAGAACATTGCCAATACTGGGACCGGAGGTACGACCTAAGATGGTTGTGAGGGGGTTAGCACACCCATAAAATATACGAATACCGTGACCGGAGGTACATCCGGAGATGGTTACGGAGACACCGAGAGCCCGAGAAAACGTGAACAATAATAAGAACCTAAAGGGTTCATAATGAAATGAAAAGATGCAGTGTACTTACTTAGCGAAAGCTAATTCAAAAAAACGTTTTCTAAACACTGTAGGAAAGAAGCACATGGAATAGAGCTTCCTGTGGATGAGGCCGGACGGAATGAAGAATCCCTAGATTATGTAATAAGATATTGTACATGTAAAACAATATTTATAAATGAAAAATATAACTTGGTCATTTAATGACAAGGTTTTGCTAAACTGCGACCATTTTTCGCAATTAAACTCTGATAAAATAATAAGTAAAATAAGTAGGGTGTTTCAGAATATATCTCATTTTGATACATTTATGACAGTAAATTTACAAGTAACATACTTTACTATGGATCTATTAGAGCATTCACAGTAGGTTTCCTATATTTATGTGAGTGAGTTCCCTATATTTTATATGGTGGTTTAAAGTGGTTGTGAGTGAAGGAGAGAGAAAAGGGATAAATTTTTTGTATATTTGGGGAAAACACTGTTCACCTGCATAAATTTTTTAATATTTTTTGAAGTGGTTGTGAGTGGAGGAGAGAGAAAAGGTAATGATAAAAGTATAAAAAAGTATTATTTAATTGAGAATGAGAGAGAAAAGGTAATGATAAAGGTATAAAAAAATATTATTTAATTGAGAAAGAGAGAAAAAATGTAGTGATTTTAGTGTAATTATAGGGATGGGAATAGGGGAGCTACTGTGAATGCTCTAAGAGACATGTTGTTGTAGCACAAGTTGAGCCATCAACAGAAGATGATGTCACCTGGTGGCCAAAGTCACTCTGCAGGAAGTTCCTCAAAGGATCGACCTGGTTATTAAAGTTCTGGTCATTCACATCATGATTGGGAGCAGTTAGGATATCCGGTTGATTATTAACATCACGTTCCATTTCTGTCAATGCAAGTGAACCCATGTGAGTCAATAAGTTGGCAATTCTTTTGTCCATGTGGTCAACAGACCCTGCATAAACATTGTGCAGTACATACAATAATTGGATTTTAATAGGTATATGTGACACTGACATATTTTGTATATCATGTTATATACGCCTGCTAACAGCTCATCTTATATAGTTATATAAGCTTTGTACTCTTACAAGAAGTACAAAGAGAGATGAAATATCAATGATTTTAAACATATCAGAAAAGTTAAAAGAATAATAAGCTGAAACTATTAGCCAGAAACCATCAAAATTTTACCATGAGGTCTTGCGTCATTTCCCAATGCAAACTGAACCTTCTTGGGGCCATCTAGAACTATATTATGTCTGCATTTTAAGCATGACAAATCAACCACATTGTTGCTTCTAGTTCTACAATCACAGCTGAAACTGGATTGACCACTCGGAACATCTATCGACATAAACTTGCCTTCTTCAGTAGGCGTATCTGAAACTGAAGGTCGTGTGATTGAAGCAGATTCATAATTAACGGTGGTAAGCGTCATCGTATTCTTCATCAGCGGTCCAGAATCCTGCACCTTTTGTTTCACCGAAACATCATGAGATTCATCTATTTTAGCATCTATTATTGGGCCTGAACTCTTTGATGTCTCCCTTCTAGGAACCACTAACCTTCTGGGTTGGAGATTGTTCAACTCTGGCATCATACCTGCAGTAGAGAAAAACTGAAGTTGATAAAAGCTAATATAGAAAATTCAGATAGATGATTTTGTCTGTGGAAACATATAAAACCCTAATTTATCATTCAAGTAATTGAATGATTAGAAGTGAGTCCTCTAATTTCATTTGCTAAGTGAAGTCAAATGAAACCCTAGGTTTGACCGATGAAACTAATCTAGTTGCTCGTTTAGTTCTAAGAATTTTAAAAACCCTAATTTAACATAATCCAGTGAGAATCGAATAACTGAGAGAGAGAGAGAGATTGTACGGTGGCGCTTGAAGGCGGCTTGCACATTACGGAGGAAGTCTGGTGGAGAAGAATTGAAGGACGATGAAGAAGAAGAGGTAGCTGCGTTGAAGAGATTGTGATCTGACGGAAGGTTAGCCTCCCTGCTGTCCATGGACGGATCTTACAGGCATTTCTGATGGCCGGAAACAGAGAAGAATCGGAGTTCAGACGATATTACGTCATCAAAGCTCTGCGATCAAATCAAATGAGTGAGTGCTTTTGGGGCTTCCAATTTCAAAACTTATGTTTGGCGCTCTCAAGAGTTTTTATAACCAAGACATTAAACATTATTTAGTTGAAACTTGTAATTTACACGCTCACTTTATAATTCAAGGCTAAATATAATCAGGGGCAGACCTAGGTTGATGGGTTGGGGTCGGCCGACACCCATTAATTTTTTTTGTTATGTACTATATGTATAATCGAAATCCAAGCAACACCCAAGAAACTTTTACACTGACACCCATGAAAAAAATTTGAATCAACGGAGGTGGTTTTTTGTCGGGGGTGAAAGGAGTGTACCAGGAGACTTGAAATGAGGAGTCTTCTTGAAAATGAGAGTTTTTTTTTTCTTAAAAATAAATTTCTTAATTTCTATACCAGTGATACTTGATGGATCATGAATGAGCCATAAACAAAGAAATCGAGTATAGGGGTTTTATGGAGAAACTAAAAAGTGAACCTCAAATTTCTTAATTTCTATACCAGGGCTTTTTTTTAAGGCGTTAAAGTTTATTTAAAAAAACATGTAAGATGTCTCCATAAGGGAAAACAAAAGTTTTAGTTAATTTCAAGAAAAAAAAACGAATGATGGATGTTTGTGGGGGTGTTTTTTTGCACAAAACTTGAATTTGATTGGAAGGAAAAAAAACAAGAGTAAACTGTCATTTTCGTCCCTGTGGTTTGGTCAAAATTGTCACTTTCATCCAATAGTTTGTTTTTTTGTATCTGGGTCCTCATGGTTTTAAAATATTGCCATTTTCATCCTCGTGGTTTTAAAATATTGCCACTTTCATCCAGTCAGCTAACACCATCCGTTTTTCTCAGTTAAATGAGGGGTATTTCAGTCCTTTTACTTATTTGTTTTATTTTTTCATCTTTTTTACTCTCACTTTTTAATCATCCCCAATTTAACCTCTAATTTAATCATCCACCTGCTGGCCTTCTTCCTCTTTTCCTGACCAGTTTCCGACGAGCACCACTGGAACACCTCCGTCGCTTGTTTCTATGATTAAAAAGTGAGTAAAAAAGATGAAGAAATAAAACAAATATGTAAAAGGACTGAAATACCCCTCATTTAATTGAGAAAAACGGACGGTGTTAGCTGACTGGATGAAAGTGGCAATATTTTAAAACCACGAGGATGAAAATGGCAATATTTTAAAACCACGAGGACCCAGATACAAAAAACAAACTATTGGATGAAAATGGCAATTTTGACCAAACCACATGAACGAAAATGGCAGTTTACTCAAAAAACAATGTCATATGGTTGCCTCCAAAAACAACTTCAGAATTCATTGATTTCCGTGCCCATTTAAAATACTTTTTTTGTCATTCAAACATGTATATTATTTCTTTATATTACGCAATACGTATTGGTTTCACGCCTAAGTGATTCACGTTCTGCCATGTCACTGTCACATTAGACAATCACTTTTCAAAATCATTAAAGTGGTTTCATACCCCATGTTTATTTTTTAATAATTAACTATTATTTAACTAAAATAAAAGAAAATTATTACATGGCTTGATTTGATTTGATGATTAATGGAAGTGGTTTCCCCCTAGCTCGTGATTACCCCTAACCCCCAATCACGCCCCATTCACGCCTGCATAACGGTATTTCTGAACGTTTTTTGCTTATTTGGATTACGCCCCTATGTTCACAACCTCCACTACGAACACCCCAGATGAAATTTGATATATAGTTACGTGACGAAAAAAGATAATTTACTCTTTAGTATATTAGTTGATAAGTGTATTTTAAATTTAAGTAATATTTTAATTAATATGTATAGAAACGCCCACCATAAGTTATTGATCAAGGGATTCTTAGCCACTACCTTTGAAATTTCTAAATTATTTATGTATGTAAATTTACATGTAATTATTTATTAAAAAAAATTATATATTTTTAAGTTTACCACTTACACATGTGTAAATGTTAACCATTTTAAATTTTTTTAATAATAATTTAGAAAGAATAAATGAATTAACTGGAGAGATAAATTATTTTTTTATGATGTATTTTAATAATAAAGGTAGAGAAAACAAAGAAAAATTATTTTAATTAATATTTTGACGAGTTCTCAAGTAACCCTATCTATATATATATATATGACATTGGGACACACTCACACCAAACCCCCTCCTCCACCCCATCTCCCACCCACTTTTACAGAAGATTAACGGCACAGGGACCACCGCCACACATCAACCACCACCTCCCCTAGCTTTTCCGGCAACACCACCGGTATACTACCAATTTCTTTTCCGACAATGGTGTTACAGGCGAGCCCTAGTTCCTCCCAGGAGGCCCCAAATCGTTTTTGTTCATTGGTGTTTTTCTGAATCAGAGATTAGGTTAGGGTTTCCAAAGATTTCAAAGGATTTGGATTGGATTGAACGATGCCGACAATCTGTGTAGTTAACTCTGTTACAATCGATGATTTGTCTATAAAAAATGGCAGATCTGAAACGAGAAGGGTGGTGGCATGGTTAGCCGATTGTTGGAGAGTAAGAGGGAGGATCGATGATGATGATGTCGCCATTTGTATTTGCAAGGAGTGAACAGAGATGGGTGACATGAGTGTCGCTGGAAAAACGATTGGGGTGAATAGAGATGGGCGGTGGTGATGAGTTTCATATATGAGTAACAGATCGACGGGGATGGCGGGTTCCAGGCAAGCGGTGGTGACGGGTTTCAGGCGACGGGTCGCCGAATCATGAGTTTTGCAGTTGGATGGCTATGGTGATTGGTGATTGGTGGGTGGTTGACGAGCTGGTTCGTGGTTATGTAGTCTTGATTCAATGGGGAAGATGAAGTGGTGGGCTTTGGTGATGGCGATGGTGTGGCGGTGGTCTTTGGTGGTGGCCGGCTGGTGTGGGAGAGGGTATGGGTGATTGAAGAAGATGGTGGTGGATAGAGGGAGGATGGGGCTTACATTAGACTAGTTTTTTTTCCCGCGTTTCGCGACGGGAGTTTGGTCGTTTTTTCCCGTATTTTCTAAAAAAGCAAAAAAAATGTTTACTATTTAAAAGCTAAGATAAATCAATAAAGAGGGAAATTGATGTTTATTAATTTATTTTAATATGGGTCAGGCTCACATATTATATTATTTAACTGATTTAATTTTATTTTTTTTATTTAAGTTTAAAGGCATTTTGGTATTTTCATAATCACTCAACAAAAAAAGTTAACCAACATCCACTTCAGGGATCGTCAGTGAAATATAATTAAAGTGTTTTGGGATCAAAACCGTAATTTCTTAAAATTAGGGACCACATTCGTAATTTAACCAAACCACAGGAACCATCCATGTAATTAATTCTTGTAAGAATTATAAAAACATTTAAACGTTTACTTGACAAGTTTGTATGTTGTTTAAATATTTAAATTATCTTAAAATTTCAATATTTCTCAACATTTAATATTGATCACAAGTACTAGTAGTAGGATATCCTAGCTTCTCTTTTTCCATGAAGTATGTAATACAGTAGTGACTGAATTATTTCAATTATACATTGTAAATGATCTTAAGCTAAAGAAATGAAAACACAATTTCGAAATAAGATAAACTACACAATAATAACTACAAATTCAATTATCCACCAAACATATTCAAAATTAGGGTTTTTTTATTAAAATTTCAGAAAACAATTAGCAGAGTGAATGGAATGAAAATTAAACTAGCGCATTAACCTAACAAATCAATCGTCGTTGAGAGCTTAGAGCAAATTAACATAAATTCTGATGTAGCTAAATCAAATTGTAATCGATGAGCCTGGAGACCCAACTTGGGGTGAACTCTATCTCAAAACTGAAATCTCACTAATCAAATTGATTAACAATTTCCTTATATTGATTTCGTTTTCACAATCAAAATGAAAGCGAATATATCGAATTCAAAAGAGATAATAAACAATTTACCTTCTCGATCTCTTTTGGATTTCAACATCTTTTTTCAAGTGGTGAATCACAGATGCTTGTCTAGCCATTAGTCTATTCATGTCTTCTGTTAGTCAACAGCAACGGAAGAAGAAAATTAAACCCACGAGTTCGTTGAAGAAACGACGGGGTTGGGTGGGATGCCTCGAAGAATCAGCACAAATCTAAAAACACATGCCTAAGAAAACCCTAAACTTTTAGTGGACCAAAATGCCCTTATCCATATTTTTTAATTATGCCATGTGTCAATTCTACAATCTTTTTTATCTTACTTAGGCAAAAACCACTTTTTATTTGATCATCTCTCGTGAATATAAATGTGATTTTAGAGAGAAAAAACTTGTAAGGTGAAATGTAACGATGATATGACTTATTTAGTCTTTTATTACATACAGATTGACATTTAACGATTTGATAAACTCTCGATATTTGGTTTGAATTCTCTTACCAAAATATCTCTCTCGAGATATGTTTATACAGTATAATAATAATAATAACAAAAGAATGATGACAAAGTAAATAATAAATCCTAAATTAAATACACTATATTAACTAATAAATAATCTGACAATATAAAATCAAACATCATATACTATTAGTTTATTAAATAAATAACTATTAATAAAAAATAAAATGTCAATGAGCCGGTAGTGGAGCAGTGTAATATCCAGGATTTTTTTGACATACTTTTTCCTAAACCCTTGCACCCATTATGAATTTAAATATTGAAAACCTATTCAGAATTTTTTTTTCTTAAACAATAAATATTAAATTCATATGAATTTAAGGAAAAACAATTATACTTTATACATACATATATATATATATATGTGTGTGTGTGTTTCATAAATAAAATATCATTGAAATTCTTAAAACTTTATAAACTATATAAATAATTTATAAATTTATTCAAAAAAAAGGGAAAACACTTAAACTTATAAATCAAAATCTTAGAAATTGTTTTATAAATTTATAAAATAATAAAAAGATTATGAAACTTATAAAACTTACTTTTATAATTATTTTATGAAAGTTCGAGGACCAAAACTGTCATTTACGAAACCTGTTTTAAACTTGAAATACTTTTAATCAGAATGTTAAACCCCTAAAACTACAGGGACCGGTATTGTCTTTATCCCAAACTTTCAGAACCAGAAAATGGTTCCAAGTTCGAAACCCGCCACCCACCGTTTCCTCCCCTATTTTCGCGAAACCACGATTTCCTGTCCGGATTCGTTGAACCTCGGGTTCGCCTCCCGCATGCGACCGAAACCCAACATCCATCAATGCCAAACTTCGAGCCTAGCACCGCGTGAGTCGCAAATTAATTCGATTGAGCCGTTCGCGAACTTCCCACCTAATCAAGCACTTAATGCTTGAATCCGGTATAAATATCGATGAGGGTTCATCAACGACATCACACTCATACTCCTCATACCCTCAATTTGTTTGTCCGTACTCTGCGTTGCTCGATTAAAACCCACGACAGCCGACTTCAAGCCCAGGTCGTTCTCCCTCAATTCGAGTCCATTTAAGGTAATTCGAACTTCCAAACTACTAGTTTTCATTCTAGGATCATTAGCCCCTTAACAATTTGTATGATCTGGGGGCTAATCACATCGTATTGGGCGAATTCCAAGATCTAGGGTTCATACGGGTTAGGGGAAGGTTTGGGATTCTCTTTATGAAATTTCTTTTCCAGATAGTTAACAAACGAGGCCGTAGTCGGATGGTTAAACTCGTGTGTGTGTTCGTGACCCGGGGCAGACCCGAGTTCGATTCGGTCTGGCCCCAGGTTTTTGTTTCTATTTTTCTTTTACCCTTTTTAAAACAGTTTTGAACTCTAATAATTTTTATAAATTCTGTTAAACTTTTATAAACTTAAAAATGAATTTTAATCCTACTTTTATATGCTGGAACTATTTTAACTAATTAAACCTGGTTAAAGCCTATAAAAAAAAGGGGAATTAATCCCTACTAATAGTTTTTAAATTCTTAAAAACTATAAAAATAATTCTGAGTTTTATAAAACTTATACTTCCATCACAAATTATTTTATAAAAGAAATCAGAAAAGTTATAAATTTATTTAACAAGAAACTTATAATTTATGAACTTTCTAAAATATAAACATAAATCTATTTGTTTATATAAAAGGAGAGAAATAATTATACTTTACTTATTTCCTAAATAAATATAAAGTTATAAACTTTATAAAAGCGAAATGAAAACTTTAAACACTTATAAATCAATAGAACTCTATTTAAAACCTATTAAACTTATGGTTTCTTTTAGACTTTAAAAATATATTTATAAACTTATAATCAAAATATGAACCTTATAAGAAATTCTATTTAAACATAATTATTTATGCTTACAATTTCATATTATTTAAACTTAGCACATTTTAAACATTATTTATTTACAAGTTAAATTGTGAAATAAATATTTAACATCTAAATACTTTAAATGATTAAACAGAATATTTATTCTTATAAGATAAGTATTTATCCTTGATAATTATTTATTCTTAAATAATTATCCTTAATCACTACTTAGTCTTTAAATACTTTGTATTTAATAATTATTTTACTTTTGAAATAATTATTATTTATTTTTAATCCTTATCTTAAATAATTATTTTAAACAATAATTACTTTAAACTATTAATTTATTTAAACCTTGAAATCCAAGTCTAGTATGACTCATTCAAAACCTTATTAAAACTCGACTTAAACTTTATAAACACAATCATTCCCGTCTCTCATTTGGAACCCTAGTCGATCTTGAAATCCTAGATCCTTACCATAGACTTATAGGATCATACTTAAATCTTTAAACTTGCATACTTAGGCTTATCGTGAGGATATTCTCCCTCCAAGTCTTGCAAATACTTATCCGTGTCGGATACTATTCATCATCCAAGTGAGTATACTTAGCCCCTTTTTCCTTTTATGCTTTTGGGGTGAAACATGTTCACAATTCTTAAACTTATACAATTCTTGTACAACTATGACTACGTGTTTATTCTTATGTTAAACTTGAGACTTGTATGCTTAGATTAAACTTAAAACTAGCACATTCATTAGCTTTGATCAAGCCGATAGTAACAATGATAGATCTATTGCATTTGACCAATCCACCTTGATTGATTGACCCCTTCGGGGGGGAGCCCTTGGTGTTTGTTACTACATTAAACTTTAAACTTGAGACTTATAAGGTTAACCTACGGGTTATGCCTAAACTTGGTCGGAGGGTTGATGTGCACAATGTCTAACATGCTTGTTTTCTCATACTTACATTATAGAATGCACAAATCATAGTGAATTGTAATACTTTTCAAATACTTGTGAAACTGTGTCAAAACCTTTGTATCTCACCAACTATTTTGTAGTTGACAGATTCTTTCACATGTTTCAGGTTTACATCATGAGACTTATTCGTGATCACATAGGATGCTTTGGACCTAGACTACTTAAATTAAATGTAGTATTCGTATCATTCTTCCTTGTATTGAATCTTAAATTATTATTTAATGAAATATCAAAACTTTAATAGTCAACCTTGTGCTATTGAACAACCGCGTCCGCCCCGACGTATAATCCGTCGTCGGTTGGGGTGTGACAGATTGGTATCAGAGCCTTGGTTATAGGGAATTAGGTTATTAGACACATGACCTAGACTATAACTTAGGAGACCCAAACATGAGTTACCTCATGTCCTTTACTAGGAATTTTCTCCTCATTCTATTCTTAATTCTTATACGTGAACGCTTGGAAATTCTATGCTTCTACTTATCTACGTACTACAAGAGGCTACTACATCGAGGACACGTTCTTAGGCTTTAAATCTAAGCCACCACTAAACTCTCGTCAAGAATATTTAAGTTCTAGATAATGTGTGAGAACTTGTGCGGACCGGAAGGGTGGATACCTGTATTCTAGGAAATTCTGTCAAGGAAAGCATTTCGTATAAATCCAAATCAACCGTTGGACCCGTATGCTTTCCTGGGAATTCTTGGGATAAGTATCCACTTATAGGAATGCATGACTTCTCTAAACATTAGTGAGCTTAGATCTCTCTTGATATGTCAAAGTACTTACTTAGTGATATGCACTAAATGAGTACTATCTCAAATGCTATAAACTTCATAAATTCATGATTCAAAAACTTTCCTCTATAACCTTTATTCTATGATTCTTAAGTACCATCTTGTCACATGACAGCATGCTTACTCGTTAAACTTATACTACATACATAAACTTATATCTATAAACTTCGTGATCGTTGTAATACAACCCTTAAAACTATGTATTACTCTACAAATTCTCCTATAAACTTCATTATTTTATAAACTTGGCACATAAGGGGAAACCCTTGTGTCTCATTTCATTTTTCGTCGCTCAAGCAAACTTCATTTTATGACTAACTCAAAACTTTGTTACACTTTTAAAACTCAAAACCTCAATACGTCCTTAAAACTTACGCATCACCGTTTCTTGTAAACAAAACTCAACGTCTTTTAAACCCAAAGTACCTTAACGAAGAAATTCGTAACCTAAGTAATTTTCTTGTAGAGGAAGAAGCCTACTATAGAAGAAACAAGCTCCACGTTTAAGACTCTAAACCCACAATGAAACCTCGACATAGTACCATAAACCCAAACATCGGTGACAACAACTGAGAGAAGTTGTAGGCCCATGAGAAAGTTCTGGCTAGGGAAATAGGGTACTTAAGTGAGTCCTAGTGACCACCCCTTTCTTCCGGGAATCTTCCTCGTTAGCCCATCAACTTCCAATTAAAACTATTTTTGAAAACATTACTGTGATAACTCAGTATTATGTATAAAAACTTTTGAATATATTTGATCAACTTACTTACAACCTTTTCTTTCTACTCTTGCTAGGTAATGGACTCCCACTCACACTCTTCACCAGTGTATCGTCCAAGAGGAGAGTCCGACCGCGAAGAGAGTAGCGAGTCACCGGTGTATCAACCGAGTCCCTACCCTAATGCTAGGGCAAGAGCTGAGCTCAACACCAATTGGACCAGAAACCCTAGGACATCACCACCGAGGAATCCCTATCAACCACCTCACCTTCACCACCGGTTCTCATCACCACCAAGGGACCCGTACCTAGCACCTACCCCTACCCTAAGGCTAGGCATGCCGGAGTACCTGCCGTGGCAATGGGGATCCCGGTGCCTAACATTCCTAGGTTTCTAGAAACCAAAGAATTTATGAGGAGGGAGATGGAGCATAGGGCTCGGCACGACCTGTTAAACCAAAGGATCAATGACCTGGCCGATCAAATCTGGATCCAGGAAGAAAAGATCGTAACTTTGGAAGAAGACAGAGAAATCCTCGAGCACCGCACCGAGACCACTAGGGCAGAGGCTAGGTTTGCCATCCGAGTAACCCTAGCAGTACTTGTGGTAGTACTAATCTGTTTCTTGGTGGAGAGCTACTTAAGACGTGCATGAAGCTTCCATTTCTATTAAATTTTAAATTTTGTCTTATGTAAGGGCTAGAAGCCCAAATTTTGAAACATCACATGAAAGTTATTTTGAAATTTCATCTTGTTATCACTTGTTAATTTGACACTTCTTTCATCATTACAAACTTAACCCTCTCACCCAAACACTTCCGTCAAGAGCAGCCCGCATTAGTACTAGAGATAATGAACAACGTAGCATTAAACTATAAAAACCCTAAGCGGCACGTATACTTGAAGAATAAACCTCGAATGAACCTTCCGATTCGTAAGCACTCTTTTAAAACAACTCGGCTTACGAATCACTGTCGTAATCAACTATGATCCTTACTCTTATATAGACTTCACACTTCTAAACTTGACCAACTTTTTGTTTGACAATCATACAAACCTTTTCATAAGTCTTACTTATACTATTTATCAATGTCTAACTCGTCGTTTTTTTGAACATCTTAATTACATTCTATACAAAAGAAAACTATACTTTCTGTTATGAATCAAGATAAATCATTTGTAAACACACTATCATAAACCTTATCGAAACTTTTCCCGTCACCCTATGCTTGGAGACTTTCCTCATTCAACTCTTGTCACGTAAAAGACTTACTATAAATCACAACGGGGACTAAAAGCTTAAATACACATTGCTAAAACATTAAACTTCGTATACGCAACCATGAGGTCAGAGACTTTTGAGTCATGTAAAACTTGTACAAATGCTCAATCCCGTGTTCTTAAAACTAAACATGATCAATAAAGGGTCATGTAAAGCTTAATACTAAAACTTGAAACTCAACTGACTTATCCTATTTTCAAACTTATACTTGGATTCTTAGTCTTGAAAACTTTGTGTGTCCATCCTAACCAAACCCTATGAGACTTGATAAACGTACATTCTATATATACGAGAAAACTTCACTCTTGATACTAGACACTAGCAGGAAGGAGGACATTACTCTCTTTAGCATAGTACATCCCCTGACTCCTATCTAAACCAAACATCGGGATCCACTAATCTTCTGGACAACTTGAATCTTTTGTGAGAAAGCGTATAACGGTTAATCCTGTTCCAAACGTTGTCCCACACCTCTCTTAAACACTAGAGTATTTAGATAACCACTTTATACTCAAAACGTAATCGTATACTTCTATACACTGAAGCTAAACTAAGAGACTTTAAGGCTATTCTATGTTTGACGTATTCTTGTTCAAACACAATTTAAACTATTCTATGTTTGACGTATTCTTGTTCAAACACAATTTAAACTATTCTATGTTTGACGTATTCTTGTTCAAACACAATTTAAACTATTCTATGTTTGACGTATTCTTGATCAAACACAATTTAAACTATTCTATGTTTGACGTATTCTTGATCAAACACAATTTAAACTATTCTATGTTTGACGTATTCTTGTTCAAACACAATTTAAACTACTCCATGTTTGACGTATTCTTGTTCAAACATGATGAACGTATGAGACTTTAAACTACCCGATGTTTGACGTATTCTTGTTCGAACATGATGAACGTATGAGACTTTAAACTACCCCATGATTGATGTATTCTTGTTCAAACATGATGAACGTATAAGACTTTAAACTACCACATGTTTGACGTATTCTTGTTCAAACATGATGAACGTATGAAACTTTAAACTACCCCATGTTTGACGTATGCTTGTTCAAACATGATGAACGTATGAGACTTTAAGCTACTCCATGTTTGACGTATGCTTGTTCAAACACGATGGACGTATAAGACTTTAAACTATTCCATGTTTGACGTATGCTTATTCAAACATGATGAACGTATAAGACTTTTAAACTACTCAATGATTGAAGTATTCTTAATCAATCACGAGGAAACTTTGAAACTCTAAGTCTTGTCACATTCCTTTCTTTACTCATTGAATGACGTTTCTCTCTGAGAGACTCGTTAATCAATGATCACACTTATGTGGAAACTCTAGTCGTGTGTTAAACAAATTCTTGTACTCTTTCTGGATCCACACACAAACGGAAAGACCTATGCGGACTATGCGACGATTTAAATGCTTGCGGGTGCACACGTAAGTATGAAGATCAACGTATGGGAAGACATAGTGAACTCTGTCGTGTGCTATGATCTAAGACTTATCGTAAAAGGTAGCCACGGAACTTAGGTACCGTAGCAGTCCTTAGACGTAATAGTCTACAAACTCAAATAGTTAAACTATCATCGAATCCATCCTAAGTAATGCATCTCTCTTGAAATCCTGAATGGAAATACAACAGATATTCTCTCGAATGCATTTCTGAAAACGATTCTTCCTACATTTCAATGAAACTATATGTTTCGTAGAAAAACTTTTGGCAACCCCAGACTTTGAAAACTTAGAAACTTGAGCGTAATCTTATTTCTGCCATCCCAGTTAGGATTCCAAACATAACCCATAGTCTACTAAGGAACGTAAAGTATCTTTCTCATAATCCTTGTGCGTATCATGAAACGGAAACCTTCTACTTTAATTTCGGGACGAAATTTCCTAAAGTAGGGGAGACTGTAATATCCAGGATTTTTCTGACATACTTTTTGCTAAACCCTTGCACCCATTATGAATTTAAATATTGAAAACCTATTCAGAATTTTTTTTTCTTAAACAATAAATATTAAATTCATATGGATTTAAGGAAAAACAATTATACTTTATACATACATATATATATATGTGTGTGTGTGTGTGTTTCATAAATAAAATATCATTGAAATTCTTAAAACTTTATAAACTATATAAATAATTTATAAATTTATTCAAAAAAAAGGGAAAACACTTAAACTTATAAATCAAAATCTTAGAAATTGTTTTATAAATTTATAAAATAATAAAAAGATTATGAAACTTATAAAACTTACTTTTATAATTATTTTATGAAAGTTCGAGGACCAAAACTGTCATTTACGAAACCTGTTTTAAACTTGAAATACTTTTAATCAGAATGTTAAACCCCTAAAACTACAGGGACCGGTATTGTCTTTATCCCAAACTTTCAGAACCAGAAAATGGTTCCAAGTTCGAAACCCGCCACCCACCGTTTCCTCCCCTATTTTCGCGAAACCACGATTTCCTGTCCGGATCCGTTGAACCTCGGGTTCGCCTCCCGCATGCGACCGAAACCCAACATCCATCAATGCCAAACTTCGAGCCTAGCACCGCGTGAGTCGCAAATTAATTCGATTGAGCCGTTCGCGAACTTCCCACCTAATCAAGCACTTAATGCTTGAATCCAGTATAAATATCGATGAGGGTTCATCAACGACATCACACTCATACTCCTCATACCCTCAATTTGTTTGTCCGTACTCTGCGTTGCTCGATTAAAACCCACGACAGCCGACTTCAAGCCCAGGTCGTTCTCCCTCAATTCGAGTCCATTTAAGGTAATTCGAACTTCCAAACTACTAGTTTTCATTCTAGGATCATTAGCCCCTTAACAATTTGTATGATCTGGGGGCAAATCACATCGTATTGGGCGAATTCCAAGATCTAGGGTTCATACGGGTTAGGGGAAGGTTTGGGATTCTCTTTATGAAATTTCTTTTCCAGATAGTTAACAAACGAGGCCGTAGTCGGATGGTTAAACTCGTGTGTGTGTTCGTGACCCGGGGCAGACCCGAGTTCGATTCGGTCTGGCCCCAGGTTTTTGTTTCTATTTTTCTTTTACCCTTTTTAAAACAGTTTTGAACTCTAATAATTTTTATAAATTCTGTTAAACTTTTATAAACTTAAAAATGAATTTTAATCCTACTTTTATATGCTGGAACTATTTTAACTAATTAAACCTGGTTAAAGCCTATAAAAAAAAGGGAATTAATCCCTACTAATAGTTTTTAAATTCTTAAAAACTATAAAAATAATTCTGAGTTTTATAAAACTTATACTTCCATCACAAATTATTTTATAAAAGAAATCAGAAAAGTTATAAATTTATTTAACAAGAAACTTATAATTTATGAACTTTCTAAAATATAAACATAAATCTATTTGTTTATATAAAAGGAGAGAAATAATTATACTTTACTTATTTCCAAAATAAATATAAAGTTATAAATTTTATAAAAGCGAAATGAAAACTTTAAACACTTATAAATCAATAGAACTCTATTTAAAACCTATTAAACTTATGGTTTCTTTTAGACTTTAAAAATATATTTATAAACTTATAATCAAAATATGAACCTTATAAGAAATTCTATTTAAACATAATTATTTATGCTTACAATTTCATATTATTTAAACTTAGCACATTTTAAACATTATTTATTTACAAGTTAAATTGTGAAATAAATATTTAACATCTAAATACTTTAAATGATTAAACAGAATATTTATTCTTATAAGATAAGTATTTATCCTTGATAATTATTTATTCTTAAATAATTATCCTTAATCACTACTTAGTCTTTAAATACTTTGTATTTAATAATTATTTTACTTTTGAAATAATTATTATTTATTTTTAATCCTTATCTTAAATAATTATTTTAAACAATAATTACTTTAAACTATTAATTTATTTAAACCTTGAAATCCAAGTCTAGTATGACTCATTCAAAACCTTATTAAAACTCGACTTAAACTTTATAAACACAATCATTCCCGTCTCTCATTTGAAACCCTAGTCGATCTTGAAATCCTAGATCCTTACCATAGACTTATAGGATCATACTTAAATCTTTAAACTTGCATATTTAGGCTTATCGTGAGGATATTCTCCCTCCAAGTCTTGCAAATACTTATTCGTGTCGGATACTATTCATCATCCAAGTGAGTATACTTAGCCCCTTTTTCCTTTTATGCTTTTGGGGTGAAACATGTTCACAATTATTAAACTTATACAATTCTTGTACAACTATGACTACGTGTTTATTCTTATGTTAAACTTGAGACTTGTATGCTTAGATTAAACTTAAAACTAGCACATTCATTAGCTTTGATCAAGCCGATAGTAACAATGATAGATCTATTGTATTTGACCAATCCACCTTGATTGATTGACCCCTTCGGGGGGGAGCCCTTGGTGTTTGTTACTACATTAAACTTTAAACTTGAGACTTATAAGGTTAACCTACGGGTTATGCCTAAACTTGGTCGGAGGGTTGATGTGCACAATGTCTAACATGCTTGTTTTCTCATACTTACATTATAGAATGCACAAATCATAGTGAATTGTAATACTTTTCAAATACTTGTGAAACTGTGTCAAAACCTTTGTATCTCACCAACTATTTTGTAGTTGACAGATTCTTTCACATGTTTCAGGTTTACATCATGAGACTTATTCGTGATCACATAGGATGCTTTGGACCTAGACTACTTAAATTAAATGTAGTATTCATATCATTCTTCTTTGTATTGAATCTTAAATTATTATTTAATGAAATATCGAAACTTTAACAGTCAACCTTGTGCTATTGAACAACCGCGTCCGCCCCGACGTATAATCCGCCGTCGGTTGGGGTGTGACAAGCGGTAAGGAGAGACCTGACGTTTCTTGTGACTCAGGTTCAATCCTTGCCCTCCACATTAGTTTCTTCGTCATGCAAATGAAGCCTAGCTCTTAGGCTGATGCACCTGGGTTTTACCCACGACGATTAAGCGAGCCTCGGCTCTCCTTCAAGCCCGGAATGTGGGCCGTATTGGGTGGGATTTTTCCTTGGATGCTCTCCAATTCTGACGTCAAGTGGGCCCGGTTAAGACAATATATTGGCAGGAGTTGGACGAGCCTCTCCCATGTGACAGGAGGTGCGACGTCACAACATTCAATGTTCGCCGTTCAAAAAAAATTAATAAAAAATAAAAACAAAATTAATAAGTCTAACATACCCTATCTAGAAAATTGAGTTGGAATGAATCGAGATAAACATAAGAGGTTGACTAGACAAAGCAGGCATGAACAGACTAACAGTCCGCAGCCGATAATATGTTAGTTAAGAGAAAATTAAAATAAGAAAATAATAGGTTTTCTTGTACCATAAATTACAATTTTTGTCCTTTATGTTTGTTAAAATTATGGACCGAGTCCTTTAAAAATTTGACTATCACTCGTTGTTCTTTATATGAAAAGTGGTCTCGTTTGTTGTCCTTTACACTAACAGATGTTAAGTTTTTCAGTTAACTCACCTCGTGTGCTCTACACATGAGGGTATTTTAGTCTTTTTAACCCTTAAAAATTTTAAAATAACATAATACCCTTCATTATTAAAAGAAAAATCTTTTAAAAATCTGATTATATATGGGTCCCACCCCTTTTATAAAAAAATTAAAAAATATAAACTCAACCCACCTTTTTTCCCTCGTCGTCTTCCCTGACCTAGCCCAGCTCCGGCTTGGGTATCACCACAACCACTGCCGGCACTACCGCATCCTCCCACCTCACCCCCCCACCCACCATCTGAACCACATAGACAGAAGCCAAATTTTCAGTTAAACCAAGGTGTGCTTGAATAAAAACCCCCAAAATTGAAGAAAATAAACAATGGAAATAACAGTTCGAGTTCGGTACCACCACAATCAAGCATCCTTAATTTACCCTTATTTCATTAACTGTTCTTCCTTTAAATGTGGGGATGTAATCAGACATCTCCGACACCCTCCAAGAATCCTAAACATCCTTAAATCATATAAGAAACCCACATATACAACTTTATTGAATTTTTGGATTTTTTTTGTGTGTGCAGATGATTTTTGCAGCAATAAAGCTCAAGAAATTGATGTCCTGGAGTGCTACGAAATTAAGGGTCATGACAGGCTTCTTAGCTTTAAAGACGACGACGGGCTTCTTAGCTTTGCACCAGTAAAACTTCGATTACCGATGAGCAGATGATGCTCGTCGGTGACGGGAACCGGAAAGGATCTGAGGTCTTTCTTTTCTGTCCATTAAAGGTTGAGTTTAAGAATTATGAATATTGAAACAGAAGCATATATGTTAGTGAGGAAATTGGGGAAGGAGTATTAACGCATGTGGGGGATTCGATTGAAAGCGGTGATGGGGGACAAAGGGAGTGCGGCGATGGAGGTCACCGAAAGGGGGATTGGTTGCGGTGGCCGGCGGCCATGAGAAAATGAAGTAGGTTGCTGGGAAGAAGGAGATGGGGGTTTGTTGTTTGTAGGGTTTGGTTAAGGAAGAGAAGATGAAAGCTTGTAAAAGCATTCACAGCAGGTTTGGTATAAATCTATGAGTGAGTTTTGTATATTTTAAGTAGTGGTTTAAAGTGGTTATGAGTAGAGGAGAGAGAAAAGATATAAGGTTTTTATAAATATAAGGATAAAAGTAGTGGTTTTTAGTATAATTATAAGGATAAGGAGAGAGAAAAATAAAGATAAAAAGTAGAAAAAGTAGTAATTTTTAGTGTAATTATAAGGATAAAGATAAGGAATATAAGGAAGCTGTTGTGAATGCTCTAAGTCAATAACTTTAGGTTAAGTTAGTGGTAAAAAGACTAAAATGCCCTCATATGCACTGCACATGAGGGGACTTAACTGAAAAACTTAACCTTCGTTAGTCTAAAGGACAAGAAACGAGACCACTTTTCATATAAAGGACAACGAGTGAAAGTCAATTTTTTAAAGGACCCAATTCATAATTTTGACAAACATAAAAGATAAAAATTGTAATTTAGTCAGGAATATTTTAAATAATAAAAAGCCCACAAAAGCATTGTGTAAATAGTCAAAGCCTAGTACTAGTAGAGTTACTTCTCAGCTTGTTCTTCTTCTCTGTTCTTTCTGTATCTCGCTCTCACTCGCCAAAGAACTTCGCCGGACCACCGGCAGCCTTGCTACCGGCCGCAAAAGCTTTCAATTGAGTAACTCTACCTTTCTCTTTTAAGTTTAAATGCTATGTCCCACAAAATCGAAAGAGTGATGTAGTGTCAAATAACCCCAGTTAGCGTGTCTAATTTTAGTTGTTTTAGCATGTATCTTTGTATGGTTTTATGTTTGTCTTTGGTTTGTGTGTGCTTCCCAGGTTTATGTGCTAAAATGAGCGGGAAACGAGAGCTAATCAAGTGGACACAAAGCACGGAAAGATTCAAAGTCCAAAAGAAGAAAAGGTCCGCGGAGAGTTTGTAGAAACAGTTCGCAGTACGCGAGGAAAGGAAGAGGGCGCCCGACTGTTTTGTCCTTCGCGCCACGCGAAGGACGGGCCTAGGAGTTTTCGCGGTACACGAAGAACTAAAAATACGGGAAATTTAACCTAATTTAGTTTTTAACCATTCTCAGCCCCCATTATCGATTATCATCCGACTTCAGCCGTTCCAGAGCTCTAAGAAGGCGATTTCTACTGTTCTTAGGTCAATTGTTCATCAAGTTTGATGTTTGTAAGTCCCATAACATTAGTTTTGATATTTGTGATGACTATGAGTAGCTAATCTACCCATGATTTTCTCCGGTTGTAGGGTTTTGTGTTTGCACTTGTTTCTCTGGAATACTTGGTCTTTGTTTGTAATTTTGATTGGCATCTTAAGCCATATGATTACATTTGTTGATTGAATGCTTTAAAATGTTTTTATTGATTTCGAATTGTTGATTCAAGTCTCATCAATCTCAGGTTTCTTTACATCAGGGACGTTATGAGGATTGAGTGTCAGTTGGTTAATATAAAACTGATTATACAGGAATGGACTTTCTTTACAGCTCGTTCTAATATTTTCATTGAATTCAATTGAACCATGTGTGATTATGTCTATGTAATTGCTTACTAAGTAAACTAGAGATAACTTGTGTGTGCAAACCTGACCCCGGAGAGGATTACTCTTCTCATTACTGTCTAAAACCAACTCAAATCAGTATTTGCAATTTTCTGTTTTTCAATACTTGTGACAAAACTGCACTTTCCACAAACTCCTCGTGAAGACGACTTGACTTTCCAGTTACTATAAAATTCTTTATTTTTGACCGGCCAAATGACAGCGATCAAAGAGTTGGACTATTATTTCTTTTCCCGTTGAGTACTCCGGTGTACAGTAAATTTGGTCGCCCGAAAGGTCAAGAGACCCTCTGGACCCCCTTTAAATCCGCCGATGAGAACCACTAATGGACAATTAATACCGAAGATGTTACTGGTTACGCTTTTATGAAATATATAATTATATATTAAAAGTTCAATTCACTAATAAGTAGTTTGTTTCCTTCTCTATGGTTGAGGATGGACACTACAGCAGTGGCAGAGATGTAATTTGATCCTTTCTTTTTTATCAATCCATCAACATTTCAATAGAAACTAATCTTAAGTGAATTGTTAAGCAAAATGAGGATGTAGCTCAGACGGTAGAGCGCTCGCGAGAGGTACGGGGATCGATACGCCGCATCTCCATTTATTTTTAAGATTTTGACGCTGGCTAAATTTTATTATATTTTGGGTTGCAAAGTGAACAGCCACCCGTTTCCATCAATAACTACTACGTCTTGGGTTCGAATCCTGGTAACAGCAGTGTTTACCCAGTTGAGTGGTTCTGTGAGCTGCTCTGGATGTTCTAGGTGTTGCCCATTCAAAGAAAAATCAATAACTACTTTGAGTCATTTTCGTTCTTTTAATCATTTGATATTCGACTCAAAATTTGCACATTTAGTTTGCTTTAAAAAAGATGTTTCAAATGGATTTTAAAAGTTTTAAATGTTTAACCGGAAATAGATTTATCAAAGTAGATCAAATGTCTAAGTACACAACTACTTAGTTCTAAATATAAAAAAAATAAAAATAAAAATATCAATAAAAAGTGAACCCATTCAACAAACTATAGTCATTAATTAACCTGTCAAAACGAAATAAAATTACAATATGTTTAAGTTTTACACTATAACTAGTTGATTTACAAGCCCTCGCGTTACGGCGGGATCGTATCCTCTCAGTTTCGGCGCGCGTTGTGGGATTATATCCTCTTAGTCCCGACGCGTGTTGCAGCGTGAATTTCGCCACGATCCCAAATATCAAAACGCGTATACGAAGATCCTAAGTGCCGTTTTGATATTTGGGATATTGGCTAAGTTGCCAGCGCAACACGAGGGTGGACAAAAAAAATTAAACTCAACTAGATCTTAAATTCTTAACTAAATGCAAAACAGTTAAAAAAAATTAAATAAATTAGAAAACGAAAAAAAAAATAAAAAGAAAAATCGGGTGGGGTGGGGAGTTGGGAAGGGATTCGATCCCGGGTTCCAATGGGAGGAGGTATGGACCGCGCACTTAACCATCCCACCCAAACCACATTTTAATGCGCAAAGAATTGTACTACCAAGAAACCAGAATCATATTTTTCAAAAAAAATAAAAAACGTGCGCATTAGCAGATTTTCAAGTGTGCTTGCGGCCTAATCATAATCTTTTACTGTTCGTAAAAGCTTGCATTTTAAACTAGCTGTATAATTGGGGAAAATGAGTAATGAGACCATTGAGCCTGCTCCATTTGGCAGAAGAAGCGGGTCATGTCCATGCACCGGCCTCATTTAAAATCTAAACTCAAATCTTGGTGTTTTGTTACAATAATCCAAGATTACCGATTTTTCAAATTTTAAAAAAACCCCATTTCCCTTTCAAAGTTCCATCGTCTCCATCATCCATTTCCTGCAAATGCAAGCTATCAGTTTAATCACAATCTTGATTTCAATTCATGGACCCACCTAACAAGCTATCCCACAACCCACAATCTTTCATTACAAGTAACACCACCTAACTAAACCCTCATTCATCAATTCATTTCTCACAATTTGGTTTCCCCTCAACCAATTTTCTTGGTTTTAATTATTGTTTTGTTTGCATTCAAGAAGATTAAAAAGATTAGACATTTTGGGTGAGTATCAAAAGAATGGTTGGGCCGGTGAACGGTGGTAGAATACCACGGCAGGTTTTATCGGTTGTTAACGGCGGCCAAGAACCGGTTATGGGTGTCGGGCCGGCCAGCATTGCGGGTTCAGATTGTGGAGCGGTTGATTTTACAAGGGAAGATGTTGAAGCATTGTTGGGTGAGAGGATTAGAGCAAAGAACAAGTATAGTCTCAAGGTTAGTTGTTTTTTTTGGATAGGTTAAACGAACCCCTGTCGAGTAAAAGTAGAGGGATGAAATGACTGATTTAGTAGGGGATGGGGTATGTTCGGTAAAAATAATAGGGGAGGGCACATGGATAGGCTAAATGTACATCTCTTGTATGCTAAACGTTCCCTGTTGAGTAAAAGTAAAGAGATGAAATGACTAATTTAGCAGTTCAGTAAAAATAAGGGGGTGGGGTACGTTCAGTAAAAATAACAGGGGAGGGCACATGGATAGGCTAAATGTTCGTCTCTTGCATGCTAAACGTACCCTATTAAGTAAAAGTAAAGAGATGAAATGACTAATTTAGTAGGGGGAGGGGGTACATTTAGTAAAAAGAAGAGGGTGGGGTACGTTTAGCACATATTCCCTGCTGAGTAAAAAAGTAGAGAGATGAAATGACTGATTTAGTAGGGATATGGGTTTGTTCAGTAAAAATAACATGGGTTGGGTATGTTTAGCACAACCCGTTTTTTTTGTGTGAAAGAATTCAAAAGAATTGAACACTGTATTGATGAGTGATATTTTTTTTTACATTGAATAACTGAAAACTAGATCTCTTTATATAGAAAGATTACAATGAAAAGGATAATGATAAAGCTAGCTAACTAATGATAATGATAAAACATCAATAACAATCTTAATATTCAAAGTAGAGAGAGAATAATAACTAAGAAAAAAAAACCTTAAAGATAAATGATAAATCAAATAATAATAACTATAATAGATAATAAACTCAGTAAACACTGTGGAATTGATTTCAAAAATCGAATTCATGTGATGTTAATCACTTAATCTTGTGGGTTGTTTTTAGGAGAAATGTGATGTGATGACTGATTATATAAAAAGGCTCCGAATATGCATCAAATGGTTTCAAGAACTTCAAGGGGATCTTGTATTACAGCAAGAAAAGCATGGGAAGATGTTGGAATCTGCAGAAAAGAAATGCAATGATCTGGGTATCATTATAATTTCAAGAATATTATTTATTCTTTAATTCTCAATTTCATAGTGTGGATCCATTTTTGTAATTTAAACTTGTTTGAAATACTTCACTGGTTCAAGAATTGCTAATGAGTGAAAAGGAAGAAGAATTGAATTCGATAATCATGGAGTTACGCAAGAATTACATAGCCTTACAAGAGAAATTTGCAAAAGAAGAATCAAATAAACTGGTATGGTTTGAATCTTGATCTTGGTCAAGAAATAGGGTACTTGTTGAAATTTATAGATTTAATGGTCAAACTAATCTCAGGCTGCAATGGAATTGTTAACCAAAGAGAAGGATGCGCGATTGTCTGCAGAGAGATCACAGGCATCCATCTTGGAAGATCTTGAAAGAGCTCAAAGAGAGAGTTCAAGTGCAAATCAAAAGGTTATTTATATATGATCTTGATGAAATCCGTTCTTTTGTTATCTTATATAACCGCGCATGCCCTGAAATTTTTAGCTGTTTGAAAAATATAAAAAGTATAAAAAATAGGCAAATGAGAATTTAATAATCCAAACTATGACCCATTAGCCGATAAAAAAATATACTGGCAATTTAACCAATGACACTCTCAACTTTCACTTTTGTTGTCAGACTGCCATTGGTCAAACTGCCAGTATGGATTATTATTGCCCGACGAATCATAGTTTGCATTATTAAAATCCAATAAGCCTAAAAGATGAAAATGTATTATGTATTGCATTATCCAAAGAAGATTTGCAACTGAATTGGGAGTTATTTGGTTCTCAGATACTATCACTTAATGATATGTACAAGAGACTGCAAGAATACAACACAAGCTTGCAACAATACAACAGTAAGCTTCAATCAGAGCTTAATCAAACCAACGAGATCCTTAAAAATGTGGAAAAAGAAAAGGTTGCGGTGCTGGAGAACCTCAGCAACTTAAGGGGCCATTGCACTTCTTTGCAAGATCAGTTGACTGCTGCTAAAGTCAGTGTCATAACTATTTGACTATTTTGAATTCTTTTTCCATGTATAAATGTTTCTTACACATGGATTTTTAGGCAAGTAACAATGAGACAATGAAACTAAAAGAAGCATTGGCAAGTGAAGTTGGATGCTTGAGATTGGATTTACAACAAGTGAGAGATGACCGTGATCGCCAGCTGTCACAAGTTCAAGATTTGTCAGCTGAAGTGTTGAAATATAAAGAGTGGACCGGAAAGTCAGCAGCTGAATTGGGGAACCTTACAACAAAGTCAAAAGAACTCGAGGTTCTTTTTGTTGACTTTTTTCATGGGCAAAATTCACCCATTAGTAACCAAGTATCCTAAGTTTTCCACTAAAGTCACTCAACTTCCGTTACATGTTCCAATCTTGTTAATTCTTTTATAAATATTAAAAACTTTTAAACTAAATGACCTAAGAGGAACATATATGAATCTTTGTTACCATTTAGTGATTATTTTTTTCAAACTTAACTTGAAGTAAAAGGTAATAGTGAAAAAAAATAATCATTAAATAGTAACAAAGATCCATATATGTTCCATTTAGGCCATTTTTTTTAATATTTATAGAAAAACTTCCCAAGATTGGAATACCTTATGAAAGTTGAGTGACTTCAGAGAGAAAAAAAAAACTTTGAGTGACTTTAGTCGAATAGACTGGAAACTTGGTTACCATTTGGTGAAATTTTTTTTCTGTTTTTATTTGTAATAGCTTATAACTGTGGAGTATTTACCAATTTTGTTTTTTCAGGCAACATGTTCTTCACAAAGTAATCAAATAAAGGAATTGCAAGAGAAACTTGCTGCCGCTGAGAATAAACTACAGGTTATAATTAATTTTAAGAACATAACACATTGTTGTTTTACTTTTTTTTTAATTGTTTTCTGGTTGAGTATTGCTTACTTCTTGATTTATTTCTATGCTGCAGATGTCTGATTTATCAGCCTTTGAGATAAGAACAGGATATGAAGAACAAAAGAGAGTTAACTCTGAGTTACAGCTTCGTTTAGCCGAGGCAGAATTAAAACTTGTCGAAGGAGAATCTTTGCGTAAAAAGTTGCATAACACAATACTGGTAATTTTCAACTTCCATTTTTTTTAACAAATTATCAATATAACAGGTTTTTGTTTTGCCACAGGAACTGAAAGGGAATATACGAGTTTTTTGCAGGGTACGGCCTATATTGTTTGATGATGCTGCTGAAAATGAACCAAAGACTGTTTCTTTTCCTACAACAACCGAAAATATTGGCCGTGGCATTGAATTATTGCAAAATGGTACTATAAAGACTCAATCTTTTTAGCAGAGTTGACTTTCTTGACCATGAATTTGATGCTTATATTATTAATGTTTTTGTTTGTGAAAAAGGGCAAAAACATTCTTTCATGTTTGATAAAGTATTTGTGCCTGAATCTTCACAAGAAGAGGTGTTTGTGGAGGTCTCACAGCTTGTCCAGAGTGCTTTGGATGGTTATAAGGTGACCCACATACATTATTGTTATTTTAAAAAAAATAAGTAATGCCTTAATTTTTATAAATCTTCGAAGAAACGATTTAAAAGGTTGTATATATGCATTAGAATAAAGACTTTGTGCGACTTTCAACCTGCTTGACCCGTTCCCCTTTTAGCTAAACCTTTTAATTTGACCCGTTTGAGATAAGGACAAATCTAAATCGACCCATTCATTAGTGTTAACTAGGCTCTGTTACATTTTCAGGTTTGCATCTTTGCTTATGGTCAAACAGGGTCTGGAAAAACGCATACAATGATGGGTACACCTGGAAATTTTGACGATAAAGGGTTGATACCGCGTTCTTTAGAACAAATATTCGAGTCCAGACAAATGCTTCAAAACCAAGGGTGGAAGTATGAAATGCAGGTTTGAGTTTTATAATCAAGTTTCTTGTTTTTCTTGTTTAAAATCCAAAGAAAGTACTAAAAAATACCGGGTTTTCAGGTTTCGATGTTGGAAATATACAATGAGACAATACGTGACCTGCTGACAACAAACCGACACGGTTCAACAGAGTCGGGTACTAAGCAGTATGCAATTAAACATGATGCAAATGGAAACACATATGTTTCTGATCTGACCATAGTCGATGTACGTAGCAGTAGAGAAGTTTCTTTTTTGTTAAACCGGGCCGCACAAAGCAGGTATTGACATACCCTTAAACCAATGGTTACAGGTGCCAAAATGGGCTGGTTGGGTCAGATGGGTGACATGTCAAAACGGGTAATTTATCTATGGGGCAAAACAGGCAGGGTCTGGTAGGATAAGTGACAAGTGACAGGTCGAAAGAGGTAATTTTTTTGCATGGGTCAAAATGGGCTGGGTCGGGTTGGTTGACATGATACAATTTTAGTTCAAAATTTTAAAATTCTAATTAATAATTAGGGTAACGGTTACTTTTTCATGGGCCTAAACAAGTTGGGTCAGGTTGGGTTGACTAGAAACACTTTTTGTCCAATTTTTTGTACTATCAATATATAGTGATTCGATTATTTCAGTATAATCTAATGTTAGGAATACAATGATTTAGAAGGTTTAATGCACAAAATATATATTTACAACCCGTCTGATCTATTCAACCGGTTTGACATGTTTCCTTTTAAGCTAGTTATTTTGATTTTACCCTTCAAATTCGGGTATGTTGGTCAAAAGAGGTATTTTTCTATGACAGGCCAAAAGAGGGTCTTTTTGTACGGGTCAAAATGGGATGCGTCGGGTTGGTTGACATGAAACATTTTTTTTTTCAAAATTTTTAATTTTTCTATAATTAGGGTAGCATGTATACTTTTACCCGTTTAAACAGGCCGGGTCTGGTTGGGTTGGCCCAAACCACTTTCTGCCCAACTTTTTATGTTATAAACATATAGTGATTCCATCATTTCAATAATAATCTTACATTTTGAATAAAATGATTTTGGAGTTCTATTGCACAAACTATATATATTCAACCCGTTTGAGTCATTCAACCCATTTGACATGTTTCCTTTTCACATGCGAGTGGCTTGTTAAGAGGGTCAACTAAATATCTTTCAAATTTAGGTCCGTGGGGAAGACTCAAATGAACGAACAATCGTCAAGAAGCCATTTTGTGTTCACTCTGAGGATCACGGGTATTAACGAGGTACAGAAAGTTTCAGTGTTCTCTTATTTTCTTCATATCATCTCGTTAATGATGTTGACTAATGTTGAAGTCTGGATTTATGTCGTAGAGCACGGAGCAACAAGTGCAAGGTATACTTAACCTTATTGATCTTGCGGGTAGCGAACGTCTTTCCAAAAGCGGGTCAACCGGGGATCGGTTAAAAGAAACTCAAGCCATCAACAAAAGCTTGTCATCATTAAGTGATGTTATATTTTCTCTAGCAAAGAAGGAAGAACATGTACCTTTTAGGAACTCAAAACTTACATACCTTCTTCAGGTACACTTCTAAACGTTTTGACTTTGACTTTATATAATGTATAGTGTTTAAGTTTCTGATGGATTTGGATTTTTATCAGCCTTGCTTGGGTGGTGATTCCAAGACTTTGATGGTTGTAAATGTTTCTCCAGCACCTAGCTCGATTAACGAGTCGCTTTGTTCTCTTCGGTTTGCTGCAAGAGTTAACGCGTGTGAGATTGGAACGCCTCGGAGACAAACCGCTGTGAAGCAACTGGATGCTAGATTCAGCTATGGCTGATGATTTTATTAATGTTTGAGAAATACATGCATTTGTAATTAGCAACTGGAAGTTGATAGTTTTTAAAATTCAAACAGTTCGGTGTTGATAGAAATATTGAAGATATAGATGAATGCTGAACATCTTTGAAAAATCATAATTTGATTGAACTTCTTGGTTAATAGATTTGGATTTCTGTTTCTGTAGTTTAATTGCAATTTAATTGCTGTTTTATTAAGGGACACGCTATACGCACACCACCTACGTTACTAATCAACCCCTGTTAATTTGCTGGTATACGCCAGTATAGGGCATTGTAGGTTAAAATACTAATCAACCCCAAAAACATTTATATGCTTGTTCAAATATAATATGATTTTACTTTTTTTATTAATATGTTTTCATGTTCTTTAATCCCTATTTTTAAAATCACGTAACTTTTTCTTAGTCTGGATGCTTAGAATCAGGTAGTCGCAGCTTTACGTTTCTCTTTATGTACTTTACCACGTTAGTGTCATCGCCTCAACACGCGTTTGTCCCGCTGCAAAGCGCGGGTTAAAATACTAGTTACTACTATTAAAAATGAAAAGTCGGTTTCTGCAGTAATTTTCTTTATTTAAGTTTTTAACTTATATCTATATATATGTTTTCCAGAATGTTTAACAAAACTAGCTATAGATGACTTGGTAAGACTCTTCCCTTTTATCCGTAAGGTACTGGGTTCGAACCTTTTAACTCCGTACTTTTTTCTTTTACTCTTCTATATTTTCCTTTCAATTACGTTTTTATTTCTTCAGAGATTTTATCGTTTCAGTGTTACGTCCTGTTTACTCTGCAACATGCTTGGTGTAATATTTTTTTTCTGTCTATACCTAATCGCAGCAACTCCTTACGTTTCTTTTATGTACTTAACGACGTTAATGTCACCACCACAACACGCGTTACAAAGTTCGTAAACGCGCCATATCGCGCATGCTTAATTATGTGCTTAATCACGTTAATCTCACCGTATAGCCACGCCGCAACGCGTGTGTACCATTTTCTAGTTATTATTAAAAGATAGAGGTGTATTTAATAAGAAATAGATGCGGTAAAAAAATGATTAGAATAAATATGGAGTCGACACGTGGCATGAAAAAACCTTTATCTATACTATATAATAAATAAAGGTTTCTTGATGCCACATGTCGCCTCCATATTAATCCTTATAAATTTTTTCCCGCCTCTCTCTCACAATAAATACACTTCCATATTTTCAATAATAATATTTTTTTAAACAAATTATTAATTATACTAATAAAACATATTTATTTTAAATTGTCTTATATTATAAGAAACTTTAAAATGTAATTGCCTAACTTATATTTTCAATCAAATAGTAAATGAAAGTCAAATTACATTGAATAATATTTAATGTATTTTTTAAATTCAATTATATATTAATTTTTACATATTTATTTATTTTATTTTTTATTGTTAGTATATGTAATATATTTTTCACATATAAGATACATATATAAATATTAAAAAAATATAAAAAATTTATGTATCAATATTTTTTAACATGTGTACTACACAGGTTCTAACCTAGTTTATTATATAGTATAGATATAGATATTTAATTAGGAGTTAAGTACACGGATGGTCCATGTGGTAAGTCCAAATTTTAGATTTGGTCCATAAGTTTGAAAAATTACACTGTCAGTTCCCAAATTATGTATAAACGTAACATGTTTGGTCTCTGTAGTGGATGACGGTTAACTTTTCTGTAAAATATTTTAAAAATAATCAAAATACCCCTAGATTAAAAAAATAAAAAAATAGAAATTAAAAAACCTATATTTATACCCCTAGTTCTCATACCACCACCACTTTTTCTAAAACCTATTTTCTTTTTTAATTTTTTGTTTTTTAATCTAGGGGTATTTTGGTCATTTTAAAGGATATTTAACAGAAAAGTTAACCCTCATCCGTTCCAGGAACAAACATGTTACGTTTTTGCATGATTTATGATATGACTGTCATTTTTCAAAGTAAAAAGAAAAAAAATCCAAAATTTGAATATACCAGATGGAGTATCCTTGTACTTCTTTAATTAGTTGATTGAATGATTGATTAGGATGCATTGTTTGATTAGTAAACTGATGGTTAGCCCTCGTTTTTGAATCCCGCCAAATACCGTTCAATTCCACGCAGTTCAACAACCCGAAACTCGCTGCTGGCAAGCTAAAACAGCTTAGATTCCGTGTCAAAATCCCAGTCATTGACATGTTACGTAACATGACAACTCACCCAAATCCTTATCACAACTAGAGCACCAAGTGTTTGATGAAATGCCTAAAAGAAGAAAGGATCTAAAGTAAAGATATTAATACTATGGCCCAATTCTACTCTAACAGAAGCTGCAAATATAGTAGTATTTAGGTCGGTTGAACACGTTGAAATTTGTTCACTGATAATCATGGGAGAAGGAGAACCGAAAGTAGTTTCAAGATTCAAGATTCAAGATGCGACATTCGATCACATAAATTGAGCATGTGTTGTATAATTTGATGGCTGTTAATTCTCCAACCGCCAAGTATGCAAAGTTCTTGAAAGGAACGGTTTATGTGTAACTGGAAGAAAGTAAGTTTGACTAAACATGAAAGTCTTGTTTCAATCTTTGGTTCTTTATTCAAGTTTATTCCTTGCAATGAGAACTGAGAAGCAGTGTAATTTAGTGACATTCTTGGAAATGCAAAAACAATAGAAAACGATATCATGGCAATGTAGTTTCTCTCTAGGTAGTTGAAGGCGCTTAAAAGCAAGGGCCTTTACAGTATAAACATACCATTTTTAGGGTTTTAGGCCATTTTTAGATGTTCCAGACCTGTTGAGACCGTTTTTTGGAAAAATTTGGCTAGAATCCTCACCTGAGCGCCTTGATGGACGCAAGGCGTTATTGCTACGCCTGGCCTCGCCTAGGCGAGCGCCTTTCTCGCTTTTGACTACATAGGTTTTTCTTTCTAGGAGTACTCTTTAGACAAATTGGTATCATCACATACTTTGCATGTGTCATTGAGTTTATAAGGAAATGGAATATTGAAATATCATATATGAATTATTCAATTGCTTTTTGATAAAAAGAAAAACAAAATTCTAGGTAAGTTGTAAGAGAAAATTGTCACTTTACATCTCACATTTCTTCTTCCTGTGCTTCCATAAAAACACCAAAAACCCAATGGATTTCGAGCAAGTAGAGCTTATGTCATATGATGATTCTAATGTCCTTCTTGTATCTCAAATTACAGAATCAAAATCGATGAAACAAAACCTTTTCCTTGCTTTTCTTGGTTTCTCATGTACATGAATTATTGCCACACAATCTTTAATGTACCCGTTCTAAGACGGTCTAATGTGGCAGGACTTGATGAACTCATCTGAAAAATTAACATATTTGGTCCACAGTACGCGCAGATGTGGAAATGCAATATCTAGCCATGGTTTTGCTCTGCCGTTGAAATGAATAACAGCAGCACTTTGAGCATCTGCCCTGCTTGTATTTTCTTGATACCCGAGGCCTAACATATGCCAGAAAGGATCAATTATATGAACATATCCATGAAATGCTATCAAACCCGGAGGTAATGTTCCTAACTGCCACAAACTTAAATCTGACTTCAAGTTCTGCATAAGAAAACAAACTATTAGAGTTCTTTAATTTTTTTTTATATATTTTTTTAATTTAATTTAATTTTTTTATCATTTTTCTTTGAATTGCTTACCTCTTCAAGCCAGTAATGGTAGTTTTGAGTTATGTTGGTATTTCTCCAAGCTTCAAGATCAAATATGTTCATTCCATAGGCCCAAGCACATTCGTTTGCGTTGAAATTTTTTGATATTAATGGATGAGAAAAATTCAAGTAGCTCTTGAACCGTTTTGACATTACAAATTTATCCTCTCCCCTACATGTTTCAACTGCTCCATTTACTTTTCCATACATGTCAATGTCCCATAGAGGTGAAAGATCAGTTTGAACTACAAGGTCATCGTCGAGGAAGACTACCTTGTTAAGACTTGGAAACATCTGCAGAGACAGTTGTATAGATAGTCGAGAACATGATTATACATCATACTTTATTTGACATAGCCCGAGAAATAAGCAAATTCTAAAAGAAAGGTATTGTAGTAGGTCAGAGTTAAAGAAACACCACACATATACTATCCGGACACCAGTGGTCATACGAGGTATGATTACGTATACGGCCCGTATGAGGTGGTGTTCGCCAAATCATATTGCCCTATGATGTGATTGACTGGCATTGAAATGACTGATGTGACCACTGACAAAACCATACGCCCATATGGCCACTTCCCCCCCATCATACAACCTGTATGGACCATACGACCTGTATGAATGTGACAGACATGCTGGTGTGCACTTTTAGGGATGGTGTCTCTTTAGCAGCACCCTTTGTAGTATTGCTAATGGCATAAAAAAGTAACCAATTTTGGTGTCATGACGCTTGAGAACATGAGCATCTTAGGTAATTACCTTGAATTATTATTTTTTTGTAACTTTGATGGTATATAGGTCTAAAACAAGTTGGCTAATGTTTTATGCAATCAACCTTTTGCAGAATAGTGCTAAAACATTACCTCTGGCAGATAAATCCTAACATGGTTCATGAGTGAGTTGTACTTAGGACTCATAGCTTGCAACTTTGCAGCAATAACATATGGTTTCTCGGTATTATTAGCCACAATGGCTGCTGACCCGCCTCTAAACTGAGAACGTGCCCTCTGATCTTTCTCCATTGCTTCCAAAACCGGGACCTTTCCCTTGGCAAACCAATCAAAATGATGCAACGCCTTAACCTCAATGACTGCAGGGGTTAAAGGATGCAAAGAAAACCAAGCCTGCATCGGTGAGTAGGTCTTTCTGTCTGTAATTATATGAACCACCACCATATCAGGACGTAACGAGTTGTAAACTAGAGATGTGGCTACAACCGATGCTGCAAGAATATTGTCTGATGCAAGAACAAAGTGGAAGTATGCATTATCAACGAGTGTGGGCACGACCTCGGGTGATGGGAGCTGGAGACGCGCATTTGCATTGTTGGCGTGCTCGTTGGCTAGCTGGAGGGCAAGACAGTTAAGCTGTTTTGGTATGCTGCTGGATGCCACGTGGCGGTACAGATATTCTTGGATTTTTGCTTTTCTAGTTCTTTCTTCAAGAAGGGTCACCTGGAAAACAAAAATGAACCAATGGTAAGTAGAGGTTACACCTGCAAATACTTTTTTTTGGGATATGCTAAACATACCCTCTGTATGCTAAACGTACCCCTTATTGAGTAAAATATGAAAGATGATGTGACTGGTTTAGTAAGGGAGGGGGGTACATTCAGTAAAAATAACTGGAACCCCTTTTTTTATCCATTTTATTAATAATTAGTGCATTAATTATGATTAAAAATACTAGTACCGTAATAATCTAAACCTTTGAGTAAAACAATCTAGGTGGTACGAATTAAAAACAGACGTTGGATGACTTTCAACTTGTTTTTGACCCATTTTGCTAAAATTCTTGATTTGACTAATTTATAAGTAAATAAGTCGAAATTCGTCCAACACTAGTTCAAAGTGTCTGTAGAAAGTGTGTTAGTGTGTGTGGGAATATACCATGGATTTGAGCTTGATAGCAAAGGTCGTTGCATCTGGTCTGTTACTGCCTTTCAAACTAGAAATAAAATCTTCCAAAGTTTGAGGAATGTCAACATCAGACCCTCCTGGTATGTCATATTTACTGGAGGGGTCCTCCAGGACTTGGTATATTACTTCTGGGACCTTGCAGAAACATTTAAATGTCTAAATGTTAAGTTTTGAACCAGAAACATTTCACTTACATATGACAAAAACCAGGGTTTTGGAGATTACAGTTGATTGGTGGTTTTTACCCAACATGCTTGGTCCTAACTTCTTCAAACAACCTGCCATTGCAGCACAAGAAAGGTTAGTTTTGTCATTTAACAAAACATATTGTTGATTGTTGACCTTTGACCATCTTTTACCATCCCATTAGTTGGCCTATCAATTTAATATGGGTGGACTTTTGAATCAGTTCATTTTCTAATATAAGAAATAAATAATGTTTTTTTAAAATAATTATATTTATGCCAATGGATGTTTTTTATCCATTTTTTTAAATGTTTTTCTACAATACAAAAAAAATAGTTTGAAGGTTTGTTTTTTATACATTTTTTGTAAATGTTTTTCTAAAATACAAAAAAAATAATTTGAAGGTTTGGCTTTTATACATTTTTTGTAAATGTTTTTCTAAAATACAAAAAAAATTATTATTTATTTTTTTAAAATTGTTTTTTATCCATTTTTTTTGACAATAATCACATCTCAACTTTTATGAACATATTCTTGTAACTCATTGAGCAAAACTTAATTTCTTGCAGGTTTGTTTCCATATGCCAGTGAAGAAAGAAAGGAATTAATTAACGGTACTAACCGATGGTGGAGCATTTGGTTTGACCATCAATGGTGTCAACTGCAGTCAACACGAAGACGAACCGCAAAAGAAAAGTAAAGAAGAGAAGTGTATAAAACACCATCCTATAAGACACTCTTCTTGATCCAACCTTCAGTTTTATAAACTCCCTGACTCCTTTGGGGGGTAAGACGGTCACATGTCGTAAACTTGGCGATATCTGCAGTTGCATTTTCATCAAACAAATGGTGTTTTCAGTTTGTGATGATTATGTGTTATAGCTATATTTGTGAAGGGACAAGAGAGATATAAATTGGAGAAGTACAAGGTGAGAAGGCAAGCATCTGTTGAAGTTTTGCCATCTCTTACCTAAACTTGCTTGAGGTTTAGTTTATTGTGGTTTGAATGGATTCATGTTGTATGTATCTTAATTTGTTTCACAACTTTTCTTTTTCAAGATGCTAACCCCTTAACCTCATCAGTTATTTTCAAATATATATAGAGTTGGGTTATATTAAAAAGGAGATGTTTTCTAAGACGCCTAAGAAGGGTATAGTGTTTTAAATTATAATATATATATATATATACAGAGAGAGAGAGAGGGAGGGAGGGAGGGAGGGAGGGAGGGAGAGAGAGAGAGAGAGGTGTTAATACTAAGGAAAAATTCTAAAAATATACTTATCAAAAGTCAAATTCGCTGTTTTGTACATTTTACTTTTCAACCTTCTCAAAATATACTCGTACGATCCGACAAAAATGTCGTTAAATATGACAAAAACGTATGAAAACGCCGTAACATGTACCAATAAGGCAATAATATGATGACACGCCAGCAAAAAAAATAATTAATAAAATGAAATCGCACTTCGGAAGTCCGCAAGTTCTCAATCTCAATTTCTCAGGGTTTTATTATTTTAATATTAATAATTAGTTTTATAAATATATTTTTTATAACTTTTAAAATATAGTTTTTATAAAATTCCGAATATCGATGTGCTATTTTTATCTATGTTACGGTATAAATTTTATTCAAAACCGAGTTGGGTCAAATATTATAAACACGTCGCAACAGTATATTTGACCCGGCTCGATTTTGAATAAAATTTATATTAAAACTTAGATAAAAATAAACACGTAGCAACGGTATATTCAGAATTTTAAAAAATATTATATTTTAATAGTTATAAAAGAAAAACAAAATATTTATAAAACTAATTATTAGTATTAAAATAATAAAAAACATGAGAAATTGAGTTTGAGAACTTGCCGGCGGAAACACGAATGGATTTCTCAATAATAGTTCGCAACTATGATTTAATATATTATAATTCTTTTTTATATTTCTTTAATTTTTAAATCAAATTGGACTTTCGAAGTATGATTTCATTTTTTTCTGGAGTTTTATCATATTATTGGTACATGTTACGGCGTTTTCGCACTTTTTTTGTCATTTTTATGACGTTTCAGATCGTACGCGTATATTTTAAGGATGTTGAAAAGTAAAAGTATGTCATTTTTATGACATTTCAGATCGTACGCGTATATTTTAAGGTTGTTGAAAAGTAAAAGTACAAAACGAGGCATTTGAGTTTTTATAAGTATATTTTCGGAATTTTCTCTAATATTAATTTACTAAACTCTTGAAAATTGTGAAGACTAAGGTAGTGTTTGTTAATTGAAACTAGAATTAGCAATAATGATAATAAGTATAGGTTTAAAAGAAAATAAGGTTAGAGAAAAATATAATTATTTAATAAAAAAATTTGTTTAATTGAAACTAGAATTAGCATTTTAAAATAAAAAATAAGAGGGATATATAGGGAGTGTGTAAGAGAGGGAAAATGAGTGTATACGAGAGAGTGAGAGACTCAGGTTTTAAAACATTTTTTTGTTCTTTTAATAAAAAAGAGTAAAATAATTAATTCATGTTAAATTATAAATCATTTTTAACATCACTTACACGCGTTATAAGGTTGCATAAAGTTGAGACTGAATTCCTAATTTTGTCAAAAGCGTTATAAGTTTGCATAAAGTATCAAATTCGTAATTTCCTAAAAATTGAGACGAAATTCAAAATGTGACTTGAATATTCCATAAGGTTTCAAACTGGACCAAGCCAGTCAAACCGGTTGGACCGAAAACTTAACCCCTAACTTGCTCGGTTGACATGAGGTGAATTGGCACCGTTTAGACCAAACGTTTTTGACAAGTGACGGTTGAAACGGTGAACATGTTCGCCTAAGTCTTTCTTTCCAAATCTTTTTATTAATTTATTTTTCTCCTTAAAAAATACATTATATACTATATTTAAAGTTCATGGAGGAAAATACTCTCTATTTTGTCTATTTTTTTTACTTTTGTGTTTTTCCCCTTTTAATATTTTGGGTTTAGATTTCTAATCGTTGTGTTTGCATTTGTGTTCGGGTTTCTTGACGCTATGTTTTCAGATTTTATGGCAGAGTGACGTTCGCTTTTACGACATGGTACATTTTAGGGTTTTACGTTTGAGTAACAATCGACGTGTTTTTGTATCTTCGTTTGCGTTCCGGTTACTTGACGCTACGTTTTCGGGTTTTACGGCGGAGTGACGCTCGCTTTTAGGATGGTTTTCTGACAAAGTGACAGCCGCTGCAACGTGTTTTTATATATGCGTTTTGATACTCGAGATCGTGCCGCCGCCACAACGTGTGTATGTGCAATAATTAAATAACATTTAAAGAAGGAGGTGAATAGTTCTTTCATGTCATTGGGCCGCCATGCCACGTGTCACGTGATGATTGGGCACAATTAATTTTTTTTTTCTCCAGTCGCATTTTTGTTTAGAGATATATATACAAATGAAAATGGAAAAAAACAAAAAATATGGTTGGTTGAGATGGTTGTTTGTGCCCACGGCTGTAACCTAAAGGACCCAGGTTCGAGTCTTGGGAGAGCCACTTCTTGCCATTTTTTTAATCAACAATTTCTTTTGTTTTTTGTTTTACTGTTTTCGTATTATTTAACGTTGAACATATTTAACTGAAAATATAATTATGTTTTTTACTTTAGGTTTCTTTTTTTTGTACCGTTTGAATGTTATTTTAATTTCCGTTGAGTCAGTAATATTAGATGGGTCGTCTAAAGGGAACGTTACAAATTTTAGCCATCCCGCCATAACGTGTACCTAGTTTCTTTAATTCTTATAAATTTAAACAACAAAAAATATACCGTTTAAATTTATGTAATATATAAATATGTTTTAAAGTTATTTATGACGTAATCCAATGTTTTAGCGTAACGTGCGGGGTTTAAAAACCTAGTTTCTTTAATTCTTATAAATTTAAACAACAAAAAATATACCATTTAAATTTATGTAATATATAAATATTTTTTTAATATTATTTATGACGTAATCCAATATTTTAGTTCGTTCTACCGGTTCGACCACATAACTGGCAGTTTCAAAACATTGATTTACACAAACTCATTCCATCAAAAACAAGCTACAATAACGATGGAACCCTATCTTGGCGGGGCTGAATTATCAAGTTTTTAAGTTATATATATAGCGACAAACCATCGTCTTTGGCGGCCATATCGACTTAATACGACACATTGCTTTAGTTAGCCCTGTCCCAACAACTTGATTTGTAACTTTTTTTTAACAACAAACTCACACATACACTAATCTACTTATAAATTACACCACTTTGTTCACAATAAGATTTGAACCCTCACTACTTGGGCTTGAATAGTAATTAAGTGTGTAGAGAGTACAAATTATGAATCAACAATTCCTAACCTTGAAATAACGAGTAATATAATTTACAAACTTAAAAATTCATAAAAATGAAGCGTTTTAACGTCGTTTAATCCTGGTTATAAACCAAGAAACCTAAAAAATTAAAGAAGGAAAATATATAACTAAAAAGAATTTATTAAATTACCAATTAGTTTGTAGTAAATTTGGTTTTAAATATGAAGATTTGGATTGGAAGAAAAAAGGAAGTAAGATGAGAGGGTGTTGGGGTGTTTGGTGATGATGAAGTTAACTTTGCCAATACGTAAAGTTAAGTCATTTAGTAACATGCAGTGTGTCTTCTTTTATTATTTCATTCAATTCTCTGATACAGACTACGACCCACCATCATCTCATTACATTTTTTTACCATATTCTACTCGGTTCCAAAGCTGACACCTGAAATACTCCAATGGCTCAAGTAATGGAAGCAAAAACACCAAATGAGATAGACCAATAACTTGTATATCACACAACTATTTAAGTAATCACATCTTACTTTTTGGAATTGGCTCAAAGTTGATCCTCTTTATCATTCATGATCGATATAAATAATACAATTGGAGCCCAAGTATTTTGGGATAAGATTACATAATTGAATTCAAATGATATTCAAACTAATTTATCTAAACATATATACGAATATACAGTGGCGGATCTAGGAAAAAAATTCAGCGGTATCTAAAATTTCGTTCAGAGGTATCTGGATACATAAAACGGTAAAAAAAAAAAAAATCTCACTGTGCGTCGAAAATTCCCACTACGCGTCGAAAGTTGAGGGGTACCGACAGGTACCCCTGCCCTCCACATACATCCGCCCCTGCGAATATATCTTAATAATATATATACGGCTCTAATATACCCCCACAGTCGAAGCGGGAGGAGAGCGGATATACCCCCGCAGTCGAAGTGGGAGGAGAGCGGATGCTGAGACTGGAGTGGAAGTCTTCAAAAATATCTAAACATAGGACCCGTGGTAGACCAACCTTTAGTAAAAATATCCGCTATATGATATCGAGAGGAGATATGTATAACCCGAATGAGACCACGATGGACTTTTTCTATCAAAGTGGATGTCGAGTTCAATGTGTTTAGTTCATTGATGTTGAACCAGGTTGCTGGCCAAATAGGTTGCACTCACATTGTCACAATAGACGATTGAGGCCTTTGAAGGAGGCCGATGAAGCTCCAAAAGTAAGTTACGTAGCCAACAGAGTACGACCACCACATTAGCGACCCCCCGGTATTCTGACTTGGCACTCGAACGAGATAATGTCGTTTGCCTTTTAGAGGACCAGGATATCAGATTATCTCCATAATAGACACAATACATGGAAATGGAGTGACGGGTGTCGGGGCAACCTGCCCAATCGGCATCAGTGTAAGCAACAAGAAATGGGATGAATGACTTATGCATGTGTACACCATAAGCGAGAGTGCCTTGGACGTACCATAGAATACGCTTTAAAGCGTTGAGATGAGAGGTACGTGGTGCATGCATATACATGCAGATTTGTTGAACTGCAATAGTGATGTCGGGTCGAGTGAAGGTAAGGTATTGAAGTGCCCCGGTGAAACACCCTACTTTCGTTTTATTATTTTATCAGAGTTTATGCGGAAACTGGTCCCAGATTTTTCAAAAACCTTGTCACCGTAGTGACACATGTATATTTTATTATAAATATTGTTTTACATACAATATTCTTATTTTCATATTCTAGGGATTCTTCAACTCCGACGGGCCACGTCCTCAGGAAGCTTCATTCCAAGTGTTTTTTGTCACACCCCCAAATTTATTTACTTAATAAATAAATAAAAGTTGCAACGATTGGTTCATTACACGACTGCGGAAGCTGTAATAGTAATTTCTAAGACTTGAATACATACACAATTACTAAGACTAAGTAATACAATGATCTAACTTCTTCTAGATTAACGATAGTCTTGAGACTTGATAATCTATGTCCTTCCAGCTACTAGGAATTGATCCAATATAGCTAGCCTATTCCAATCGCGCCATGGCTAAGGGTTACCTGAGAAACATACTTGAAAGTGTCAACACAAAGGTTGGTGAGTTCACAGAGTTAGTTATTTCAGTGCCAGTAGTTTTCCCCGAAAACATGTACATGACCTAATAGTCATAAAATAAGTAGTTTTTCTCGAAAACATGTACTTGACTTTACCGTCATAAAATAAGTAGTTTTCCCTGAAAACATGTACATGACTTAGCCGTCATAACATAAGTAGTTTTCCCCGAAAACATGTAGATGACTTAACCGTCATAAAATAAGTAGTTTTCCCCGAAAACATGTACATGACTTAACCGTCACAAAATAAGTAGTTTTCACCGAAAATATATACGTGACTTAACCGTCATAAAAATAAGTAGTTTTACCCGAAAACATGCACATGACATTACCATCATAAATAAGTAGTTTTACTCGAAAACATGCACATGACATTACCGTCATAAATAAGTAGTTTTACTCGAAAACATGCACATGACATTACCTTTATAAATAAGTAGTTTTCCTTGTAAACAAATAATTCTAAGCGCATATGATAAACAAAACAAGTGTTATTGATCCATTCGTAAGCTAGCTAGGCTTACAAATACCTATGTTCATACATGAAACCGTAACCAAACCATGACAAATGAATTCCCCTCCCTCGCTAAACCATGAGAATAAGACAATATGCGGCCATTGATCCTACAAGTTCCGGTTATCGTGACTAGCCATGACCGGGGGCGTCACCCCCAATAGTACTATTCATAGAATCCCAGGCTAAGACCATAGCTAATGGTTACAAAATGTTAATGTTGTTCCGGGGACTTTTAGCGCTCTATTGTTCCTCATGTACAACATAATGTTAGTGTCTTGTTTCCTTGTTATCATATAAAAATGTTTACAATGTTTTCTCAACAATGTTTCCAAATGTATTAAACAATAATGTAATACATAATATGTAAGTATGTTTCTCCCCCGTAGTTTACAAAACATTAAAAATGCGAAAAGGGGGCCATGAACCTAGAGATTGATGTATGCTAGCAAATAACAATGTGCTAATAGTTCCTGCCTATCCGTACCCTAATCACACAAGGGTACTAATGTGTTAAGACTACACGTCTTATACGCAAGTTGTTCACCCGACTTAACGAATACCGTTAAGTACGCATTTGTTTAGTAAAAACAATGTTTTTATTTACGACTCATTGGTGATTATTATTCCAGTCTAGACACTTACATATTTTCCGAGAAAATAATATGTTTCCATATTGGTGACTTATTAAGTGTACCAAAAATAAATATTATTTTTGTAACAACTTATAATATATTCACATTATAGTTCACGTATAAACATATAATTATTTCCTAAAAATAATTATATACAACCTCGAATATCGTTCAAGTATATCCTATGCATGTTAATTATTCCCCGCACGTACAATCCACGTTACTACGTCCACATGCAAATACTCGTTCCGAACGATATTTATTAATTTGTTTACGTTCGTCAGGCACTTATTTTTACTAATATATACATACAAGTATCTCATTAATCCAACATATATTTAAATATGCTTCACGATAACATGTGAACATTTATTTTTAACCGAAACGTCTTTAATCTCATGCACATAAATTCACCTATGATTATTCTATCATGATATATGCATATATGATTCTTATGATTACCAAACGTCTTAAACATTTTAATCATAACAAGCTTCATGTTCAACACATAACTATAATTTGCAAGTTCCAAATTCTTTAAGTGTTTCCTTTTATATTTTCCATGATCTATTTTCAAGACATGAATATATTTCATTATTTTATGTATATATACCTTTGATCATGCAACTACACAAATATGTATACATACACATTTATCCCGGTTTCCATATGCATATATACATACATATAACTTAACTTTATGATCATGCACATTTTCCTACCAATGTCACCAAATCATGCTTTAAACTACCAACTACACATCATCATATACATCTTGCAATTTTTGGCCTAGTATGCATATACATAAACAAATCTTAGACTTTATGTCACTAATGTTTACTTTGTAAAAACACTAATCATGCCTTTTATTTAAAATCCACATCTTATCATCAAAAGATCAAACAACAATATATATACACATATATACATACAATTTACGATTTCTTTTATGTATACATCTATACACTTCATTTTTCATCAAATATTACCCACACTTTTAAATCATAACTCACACTTTTAGTTCAACAATTTATAACTTATCATCAAAAAATCAAAACAACAAAACATGCATATAACTCACCATTTTCGGTCCTTATATATATATTTATACAAAACCCTAGTTTTTTAAACTTAATAAAGTTAAACTTTATAAGAACTTATTAATCATTTAAATCCTTTATTTTCATGATGAACAACGAGCTTTGAACTAAAAATAAAGACGAAAGTAAAGTGTAGTGTTGGTTTCATACTGCTAGACAAAGCTAGGTGACGAGTATCGAGTAGAAGGTGATAAAGACTTGTGTTGCTAATAAACCGACTCCTAAACTTCAAGAACTCCTTGAATCTTCAAGCTTTTTAGCTAACTTTCTAGAGAACTTCATCTTGCATTTTTGAAAGAATAGGTGTGTGTGTGTGTATGGATCGTATATATGGAGAGAAAAGAGAGAGGTTGAGTGTTCTAGCAATCTTCATGATTACTAATGACGATGGATGAGACCTTTGCTTGTGTTTACACTTGAATGAATAAGGTCCTTACAACAATAATCATGGTTCATGATGGTGTGGTGGCAAGGTGGGTGGCCCACCTTGAGTTCGGTCGAGATGGGTGATTAGGGGGGGGGGTTGGGTGTTGTCACTTCATGTGTTATCATTCACATATTTAGGTAGATGTTGTTTAGGTAGTGTAAGCCTGGTAGGTGATCCCGTGATATAATACCCGGTGTAGAAACTTTTAGTGATTTAAACTTTATATCTATATACCTAGATATTTATATATATATATATATACATATATATAATTATTAGATGAAACGGGTATACATATATATAATTATTAGATGAAACGGGGGTTGAGTGTAGATCTCAATAAGTCATCATCATTACGACTTGATGTTGGGGTGGAGTATAAGCAAAGATATAATGATGGTGGTGTGATCTTTGAGGTTGCTTGCACTCTTGGTCATAATCATGAAGATTATGACACTTGAGTGAAGTGTAAGCAAAGTCACCATGATGATGCGATTGATTTAGACGCGGTATACTACCCGAAATTAATACCCGCTTCAATATCTTTAATTATTAAGACGTCCTACGTTTTATATAGTTTGACTAGCTTTAATAATCTGCTAGTGAATCCCGACATAGTTAATATCTTTAACTATTCGTACATGTTCACATATAGGAAATAAATTAAGGCCATGTGAACAAACATTTTTGTGTTAATCTTTAAAGATTTAGTCACCAATATATACTTTGTATAAAATAATTATACCTCTAGACTTTACTTGTATAACCTTGATAATCACCAATGACCTTACATTGCGGGTTATAAATGTTTTTGACCTAGTAATTCTTAAAATTACTAAAATATGACACGTGTTCCTTTGTTAGACTCCTGAAAATACCATGTCAAAGATAATGTTCTAGGAAATATAAAATATGAACGTGTAAATATGACTATGGGTATTGATCTGGAATACTAGGTGCCACATTTTTTCCCTGCAGTGTTAGAAAACATTTTTACATTACTTTACGCTAAGTAGGTACATTGTTTCTCTCTTTTATTTATTGAACCCTTTAAGTTCCTTATTCAAGTTTCACCAGGCATACATACCCCCGTGACCATCATAGGACGTACCTCAAGTCACGTCATCCATTTGATTTTAAACAAGACCCGCCCCATAGGCTGGACATCTTGTTACAAGACCCGCCCCATAGGCTGGACATCTTGTGTATCATTCCTCACAAGACCCGCCCTGTAGGCTGGACATCTTGTTTATAAGGCCCGCCCCGTAGGCTGGACACCCTTTTACACTCTCGAGACCCGCCCCGTAGGCTAGACATCTCGTTACGTTCTTGAGACTCGCCTCGTAGACTGGACATCTCATTTCATTGGGATCTTGAGTATCATTGAATCACAGCTTCCCAATTTATCAAGCATTTGTTTATGACATGCATATTTACTTTCATCATGCATGCTTATGCTTGATTTATTCCTAACCAGTCCTCACCTTAAAACTTCATAACGGTTTCTCCATGATGCATTAAAGAAGTTTATATATAGGGTGTACCAACGGCGTACCCACCACCCCTTTAACACTTCGTGAATACTCCGTTACTCCATTTTAGGCTTTAGACTCGTTTCCATCACACATTCACTTTTAGCATGTATTGCATGATTTATCATGCATTCACATATTCACACATTCATATTTGTCATGTATTGCATGATTGCTTATCATGCGTAGCATGATCTCTTATCATGCTTTCATACCCATCCATGCTCTAATTCCTCGTAAAGGTTTCTCCATGATACATCAAAGAAGTTTATATATAGGGTGTACCAGCGGCATACCCACCACCTCTTTAACATATCATGAATACTCCTTTATTTATAATTAAGTTTTCCTTCATGTATTCACATTTATTTAATAGCATGATCTCTTATCATGCTTCTGTCCAGTTCATGCTCTATTTCCTTGTAAAGGTTTCTCTATGTTACATTAAAGAGGTTTATATATAGGGTGTACTAGTGACGTACCCACCACCCCTTTAATACCCCATGAATACTCCTTTCTTTGGAATTAAGCTTCCGTTATTTATTAATGTTTATTTAGCATGCATCTATGCCATGCTATTTATTCTTAGTCTATACCTCTAAACCTTTATGATGGTTTCACCCTGAGGTATCAAAGAGGCTTATATATAGGGTGTACCAGCGCCGTACCCACCACCCTTTTGATATCTCGTGGATACTCTATTATTCAGTTTAGTGTTTAGACTAATTCACTATTCTCATGTACCTTAGTTTACACATACCACATAATCACATAAATAATTGGACTAGGTACGGGTCGTTTCCTACCCCTGTCTGGCTCACACGCGGCTCACAGTCCAACTCGGGTCAGCCTCGCTTGAACAAAAATACAGGTCAAGCACCACCTGATGCCGATTTCTCAGAAATAAACCCATTGGAACATACTGAACTTGGAGCTGCATTTCAAGTCATGAATTTAGACCCAGGAGATGACAAGTGGTACATGGACTCTGGAGCAACCTCGCACCTCACTGCCAATCCAGGTAATATCCAATTTCATAATGTTAATTCTATTAAATATGTGTATGTTGGGAATGATAATCGGGTGCCATTTCATAGGTCGGGTCATTCCACCACTACCTCCCCTACTAGACACATCCACCTCAAAATATTTTATATACCCCTCACATGATCAAAAACCTAATCTCTGTCAATTCATCTCAGATAACTTCGTTTATGTTTTTGTAACACTATGCCAATTCCGAGGTCCTCATTTGCCAAAGTTAAAACCCTAGGGGTTGGAATTTCCAATTCACAAAGTTGAAGGGTTGAAAAATGAAAATTTTGAATTATGGATTGGTAGCGTACCGCTACCAAACCCTTAACGGTCCGCTAAGACCACCTGTTTCTGGAGGTCCGCTAAGGGGGTCCTCCAGCGTTGAAATTGATTGGTGGCGGACCGTCACTGTTCCCTTAGCGGTCTGTTAACCGCAATCCGACCGCAATTTGTGGTGTTGCCACGTGGCTTATGACTAATGGGGAGAAATTGATGTGTGTCAGCTTGGCGGACTGCCAAACCCTCCCCTAACGGTCCGCCAGCCGCAAAACGAGGAGAGGTCCAATCAGATTGAGACGCGTAGGGCTGACACAAGCCCTGGGCGGTAGCGGACCACTACCACCCTGTCTAATAGTCCGCTACGGGTCTGATCCAGCAACTATAGATAGATGCCTCCGGCATCTCATTTCAAACCATCCAAAACCAAAATCCACTTCCACACTTCCTGGAGATCGACCAATCCTCAGTATTCGTGCCACTTTCCCGGTAATCTCTGACTTTTGCTTATTTCCCGCACCCCCGCTTTAAGACGCTATTCCGACTAGAACGAGAAGCTATGGTTATCACCTAGAAGCCAAAGATACTACCTTGAGATAAGCACCAAGCTACACTAAGGTGAATATGTTTATCCGCTTTCAAAACCTTGAAATGTTTTGCATTTACGAAAATGGCAATACAAGTATTGGAAATTTGATGCTTAAAGGCATCTACATGAAACATTTAGGACATAAGTATACGTAAAACTTGATCAAGGGATACACGTTTTATGGGTGAAACTCTCATACTGGGGCTGGTATTTTTCTGTAATTTGACGTAAGATGGGGTTCTTGTTATGAAACCACGCAGTAAGTCAGTCTGGTAATGCAAGTAATCTTACTACAGAATTTACCAGTGTATATCGTGGTGTGTATACTCGGATGAAATAGTTCTGCTGAATGGTAGACTGCACCAGATTATGGTTAAATGTTTTGATATTGTATTTTCCAAAAGAATTTGAGTCATGATAAATATGTTCACCAGCGTTCGCGCTGTCATTTTATTTTCCAAAATGTTTTTAGGTAATCAATGATTATCTGTGAGTCTAGTCCTATGGGATAAACTCGAGGATAAATGTAAATATGGATTTTGACAGGTTATGTACCGAAGGATGTCAACTCCCGAAGTACATGAGATAACTATGCATGAATAAAATCAAGAGGAGATGTCTTAGTATGACGATTTCCTTGATATGGGTTACTCCCTTGATATTAGCAAGGATAGGTGCTGGAGGGTAAAATCCTTAGATATCTAAGCTGACAAAGCTTGGTATTGGAAAGGATTAACTCCCTAGGCATATGCCGACTACCTTGTGGCTCTATATAAAACCTGCAATACAGGAGATAATGTAAATGATCGTGGATCATGATTTTGTAAACAAAGGGGTGTTTAAGTCCCCATGAAATGAAAATGATTTATTTATCCGCGGATTTGGAAAATATACAGTATCAATGCTTGTGTTGAAGTTTATGACAAGATCGATCCAGAAAGTAGTTTTCCGCTGCAAAACTTTCTGATTCTTAAATAAAATAAGATTGGAGGTGTCAATCTGGTCGCACGTTCAGGATGTCCTGAAACCGTGGTGTGACAGTTTCGTATGACCCATTTGGTTTTTCTGTGAAGGATTACAAGAATGGGAAGCTCCTGAGTCGACACAATAGTGCTGGTCCTCTATACTCCTTCAACACCAAAGCCAGCGCTCATGCCGACGCTTCTACCTTTTTTTGAATCGTTTATTTATTATATTTGGCATGATAGACTTGGCCATCCTGGCACTCATGTTATGGATTTTTTGGTTTCTCGTAATTTAATTTCATGTAATAAACTCAAAAGTTCTTTCTTTTGCAATTCATGCCAATTAGCTAAAGACAAACGGTTACCGTTTAACACTTCTAATTCTATTACATTGCACCCGTTTGATATTATACATCGTGATTTGTGAACCTCGCCCATCTCAAGTAACACCGGGTAAAAGTACAATAGGGTACTTATTGACGACCACACCTATATGTGTGGACATTTCCTCTCAAATTTAAATCAGAAACTTTTCCAAAATTCTCATAATTTTATAATTACATCAAAACTCAATTCAATCGGCCTATTAAAAGTTTTCAATGTGACATGGGCGGTGAGTTTTATAATTCCAACTTTAAATCCTTTGTCGAGACTAATGGTCTTCAATTCCATTTATCATGTCCACAAACTTCCTAACAGAAGGGCAAAGTTGAACGCATGATCCGTCGTCTCAACGACATCATGATGTCCCTCCTTACCCATGCCTCGCTTCCACCATCCTTTTGGGTTGAAGCATTACACACAACCTCCTACTTACATAACATTCTCCCAACCAAACTACATCATTTTCAAACCCCCACATCCCTACTCTACCATAGACAGCCTTCTTATTCTCACCTATGTACCTTCGGGTGTGCTTGTTTCCCTAACCACAACACCACTCATCCTCACAAACTAGCCCCCCGCTCGTCTCTCTATGTTTTCCTCAGGTATCCAGCAAACTACAAAGGATACCGTTGCGTTGAAATTTCATCAGGTAAAGTCTTTCTTTCCCGCCATGTTACCTTTGTTGAATCCACATTCCCATTTACTACCCCCTCAAACACCCCCACTTACTCTTACACGTTCCTCGATCCCTCCCTCTCTTCTTTAACTTCACTCCCACTAAAGCTTCTGTCCCTCCCACAAATTTCGCCCCTTCCATACCTTTTGTCTCCCATTCTCCTCCTACCAGCCCAACACACCCGTCCTCCCCTCCCCTTCAATTTATTTATAGCGGACGCAATCATCGACCTCCTCCCCCATTAACCAACACCTACCCGAGACCCACCTCACCTACTGGCCCGCACCTATTTACCCTATGGTGACCCGATCAAAATCAGCAGGGTCCTCCAAAACCACTATCTTTTTCCACCTAAGTACTACCACCACCCAACCTGTATCCCCCTTACCTAAGTCCCACAACCAGGCCCTGCCCGACCCAAATTTTCACTCGGCTATGAATGACGATCATCGAGCTTTAATAGCAAATAACACATGGGAACTCATGCCTAGACCCCTGAACGCCCATGTCATTAGGTGTGTGTGGTTGTTCGCCACAAATATCATGCTAATGGCACACTACAGCGATACAAGGCCTGTTTGGTAGTTAATGGAAAATCACCACAGGTTGGTATTGACTGTGAAGAGACTTTTAGTCTGGTGGTTAAGCCCACCACCATTCGAACCGTACTGAGTCTCACAACATTCGTTCTTGGCCCATTCACCAACTCGATGTCAGGAACACTTTTTTGCATGGTGACCTTAATGAAACAATATATATGTTTCAACCGCCAGGATTTGTCAACCATAACAATCCCAAACATGTTTGTCGCCTCAAACGGTCTCTATACAGGTTGAAACATGCACCACGTGCATGGTTTCACACGTTTGCATCTTACATTCAGATGTGTGGTTTCAGTTGTACAACCAGTGACACATCTCTTTTTGTCTACAAAAAGGTGACCAAACGGGTTACTTATTCCTATATGTAGACTAATATTAACGACTTCTAATCAGACACTTTTGCAGTATTTTATTGCTATAATTTCCAGGGAATTTGCAATGTTTGATCTTGGACCACTTTATCATTTTTTGGGAATCAAGGTTACCAAACGCAATGGTGGTCTTTTCTTGTCACAAGCCTCATACGCTTCAGATATTTTATCACGGGCCAACATGGAAATCTGCTAACTATCCGCTACACCTGCTGATACCAACTCCAATTTAAGCGCCACTGTCAGTTCTCCTTTATCCAATGGTACATTATACAGGAGACTAACCGGTGCTCTATAATATCTCACATTTACCTGCCGGGACATTTCTTATGCTGTTGAGCAAATATGCTTATTTATGCACTCCCCTCATGACACCCATTTCAACTTCATGACACAACTTTTATGCTATAAAAAAGGAACTATGGACCATGGCCTTAGTATTTTACCTTCCAAGTCAGTCAATCTAACCGCTTATTCTGATGTTGATTGGGAGATGCCCGATTCACGACGCTTAACTTCTAGCTACTGTGTTTTTCTCGGTGATAACCTAGTGTCCTGGTCGTCCAAACGATATGCTACTATTTCTCATTCTAGTGTTGAGGCAGAGTATAGAGGTGTCACTAACACGGTTGCTGAAACTACCTGCCTAAGAAACTTATTACTGGAGCTTCATCTTCCCCTTTCCCGTGGCACTGTTATTTACTGTGATAATGTTTCAGCTGTCTATGTCTCACAGAACCTCGTCCAATATCAGCGTACTAAACATATTGAGATTGAACCCCGTCCGTGTTTTACATGCCCCTGTTGATTATCAATACGCTGGCATATTCACTAAGGGACTGTAACATCCCAAAAATAACAGAAAGAATAAAACGAAAGACGACGGGTCTTGGGAGAGAAACGATAAAAGAAAGGAATAATAAAAGAAAACCAACATGCTTGTGGGCTTGGGCCTCGGGCCGGGGTGATGGGGTGCAAGGGAGGGCATGATAAACCCTTGTCTTCTTCCACAAACCCCTCATTTCACCAACTTCTACCAAAACCCTAGAGAGAGAAAGAGAGAAATCTAGAGAGAGAAAGCTCAAGAAAACACCATCAAAGCCTTGGATCTTGCTTTCATCTTCATCCTCTATCATCATAGATCGATTCTACATAAAGAGCAACGTGTTTTGAGGTAAGGATCGACGTCAGATTTGTTGTTTTTGATAGAAATGGGTTTTAGGGTTTCTTGGGTGTAATCACATAAAAATCGGATTTTTACGTATAAAAACACTTAAAAAGATTAGATCTAGCTTCACGGAAGTTGGAGAAATGATTGGACATAAAAAGTTATGATTTTGGACCAAAAAACGAACATGTATGAAAATTGTTTCTTGAGCCGACACTCGAGTGTCGACCACCTGCAAAGTGGTGACACTTGACGAAGACACTAAGAGTGTCGACCCTCCTAGCATGACATAAAGTCCTGAACGCAAGTTTAGGCAACACTCAAGTGTGCCTAGTGACACTCTCAGCCGACACTAGCACAAAATAATATAATTCGCGTCTTGAATTATGTGCAGATCGGTCTACGCGTTATCAATAGATAAGACGTCAACTTCAAGTTGAATACTGATAGTCGGGTGAGTTCAAGAATCCCTAGTTTTACTGTTTTAGGGTGGTGTGCATACTCAATAATTAAATGTTTATAATAAATGTATTTTGTTATTCAAACATTTGTAAAGAAAGAATGGTTTATTTAACTATATGTTTTATAAACAGAAAGATAAGAAAGAATGATTTATTTAACTATATGTTTTATAAACAGAAAGATAAGAAAGAATGGTTTATTTAACTATATGTTTTATAAACAGAAAGATAAGAAAGAATAGTTTATTTAACTATATGTTTTATAAACAGAAAGATAAGAAAGGATGGTTTATTAATTAACTATATGTTTTATAAACAAAAATATAAGAAAGAATGGTTTATTTAACTATATGTTTTATAAATAGAAAGATAAGAAAGAATGGTTTATTAATTAACTATATATTTTATAAACAGAAAGATAAGAAAGAATGGTGTATTTAACTATATGTTTTATAAACAAAGAGAAGAAGAATAAGTCAAATACATTGTCTAATCTGTCAGAGTATGAGACCCGGATAAGAAAAGACTCGGGGTAGTAGCATAGTCCTAGAGGCTAGTGCTACCTAAGCATAGTAGCAAGTCTTGAGGTAGTAGTATAGTCCTTGAGACTAGTGCTACCCGAAGCCGATGTTGCGTCATGGACCGAGACCATGACGTACCATGAGAAAAATCGGGACAGTGCTCGGCAGGGCATTGTAACGAGGATGTTGTACACCTGGAGAAATGGGTAGCGACGGTCACTCTGGTGACGACGGTTACCTGAGAAGTCCATAGTGGACACAAGTTGTGAGTATCGGACTTTGGACGTTGAGCCTTAGGGAACGATACTCGCTGAGAAAGAAAGAAGTCCTTTGAGGACACGAGAAAAGAGAAAGATACAGATTGTAAACCAATAATGTATGACTTAACAGAAAAGAACACAGAATAACTAAGTATCTATTTATATGTTGTATTATTATTTATATACTTAGTAGGACAAAGAATGTTTTTCATTAAATGTGTTTTATATGATTAACATAAGAAAGAGATGTTTAATGCGAAAAGTTTTGTAAACTTGAACTCACCAGCGTTAGCTGAATATTTTAGTATTCACATCAGGTAGCAACGGAAAGAGAAAGATATGAAGCCGCGAGGGCTTAGAAGGAGATGGTTGGGTGGCTGTTGCTGATGAAGACTGACATCCCCATTTGCTAGTTTTACAAATGTTGAACAACGTTGAATTTAAAGTTTTAATTAACTTAGAATTTGTAATAGATTTCCTCTGTTTTACTTTAATGTTTAATTCAAGGTTTAAGAACTATGTTTATTCTTGTTTGTGCTAACTATGAGAGGTACCCAGTTTGGGTCCTTTCAGGGACTACCGCAACAGTTATTTGAAAGTTTTCGGTCCAGTCTTTGCATTCGTCCAACTACAACTACGATTGTAGGGGTGCATTAGCGGATACTCCATATATATGCATTTATTTGAACATATTGTATTATTTATGTTATATATTGTGACAACCCTGAATTAGGGTAAATAATCCTCAATAGTTAGTTCACCATAAAATGGGCTCAACTCTTTACAATCCCAGTTATAGGCCCAATAGGCAAACATAATATGTAGACTTGCATGACAGATCATTGAATGATTCGAGATGACTTATACTAAACGCATAACAGATATACACTTCACGGTATAATAATAAAACAACTAATGCGAGACAGCGGCAAATACCGGAATTTAACCGTCATTAGGTTATACATGACATGATATAGATATGCATAATAAATTAATATATATTGTTAATTATAGTAATTATGATATAATAATAGAAATTAACTGAGTGCAAGTCGTCACGCAATTTTAGGAACTTATAAAAGAAAAGGCATCGTAAACGAATAATGCGCCAGTTAGTCGAGTATTATCTGAGAAAAGTGGCATGACGGATATTTAAGTTAACATGTTATAGTATTTTTTTTATATTCATTTTAATGCTTATCCGGATAATTTTACGCAAGATACGATTACATCACGAAAAGCTGCGTTAAACACGCGTTTGCTAGCAATAACGTCTCGGGAAAATAATGCAAACAAAAGTATAGTAATAATCTAGTTATTGTCGATATGAAAAAGTTATTCGAAAACACAGATATAATTATCGAGACAACGACATTGAGACGAGTTCGTTACGCGGGTTACACTGGTTAAAACCCACCCATGTATATATACTAACTTAAACCCTAAAATTTCTTCATTCCTTCAAAACACAAACACACACATAAAAGGTGTGTTGAGAGAAAAGATAGTGAAAGGCCACCAGCCAGCTCACAGCGAAGCGGTGGCGGAACCCCGGCCGAGCAACACCTTGCCAGCGGCGGCGAGGCAAAGGAAGGGCGTGGGTCTGTCACGATCATCCCGTTTGTTCCTCCGGTGGACTAAGGAAGACGGAAACTGTCGACGGCGCAACGACGGGTGCCCCCTCTTTTTCTCTTCATTTTTCTGGCGAAATCGACAAGGGTTTTCAGCCTTTTTTCCAGCGAGATCGTCTTCCCGGCAAGACTGAGTTTTCTGGCAACTTAGTACCACTCTGTGAGATGGTGGCGTGAGGGGATCGGACCGCCATAAAAACAAGTACCGTTTTCACCTTTGTATCTCCGATCTCCGGCACAGATCCGACGAACAAAGCGTACTTCGACAGAAAACGGAATTCCGGAGTTCAGGCGGTTCCTGGTGAGTCCTTTTCACGTTTTCTTGTTGTTTAAGACCAGATCTACACGTTTTAACGATCTATTTTTTGTTTCGATGTTCCGGTGAAACTCTGGCGAGTCCCAAACGAACGGATCTTGGTTTATACGTTGCTTTATTGTCCCGATCTAACTTTGTTTTCCATTCCGTGGTTCAGATCTGTGATTTCTAGTTCGTTTATCCGGCGATCCGAGGTAAAACCCGAAACTGAACCCATTCTTGTTGACTAAGTTTGTCTAACATTCAGATCTGATGTTATACATTGTAGATCTAGTGAATTGGATGATCTCGAGACTCGGTCAAACTTGGTCAACGCAAGTTAAACGGGTCCGCGTATACGAACTGAGTGAGCGGAAAGGTATACACGCGCTCTAAATCAGTTATAATTATTTACGCAAAGGTTAAACGCGAGTGCAGTTAAGTTGCGTTGAGCTTTAAAACGACTCATTAACGGTAAAAACATATATTTTTGTGACTTCAATGGTTAACGAGTTGTATTAACGTATTGTCGGAAAATATATTATTATTAGTCAAAATAATAATAATAATAATAACTCTGACGCCTAACCAGTTAAACGAGAATCTTGGACATTGATTAACAAACGACACGTATTACTAATAAATATTACTATTTGGTTGTGCAAACGATTGTATTACATTTGTACTATAAAACGGTGTTACGAAATAAATACGAATGAGATGCTCTTAACGTTAAGATGTCTATTAAAACGTATGTAAATATATATATTTGATGAGTTGTCAAATGACACAAAAATGTTTAATCAGATTTACTAAGCGTGAAATTGACAAGTAACAAGAGTTACTACTATTATATATCATTTTTATAAACATAAACATACCATATAAATAGATACACGTAAATAACTATATGTATGTAAATATTCATTTTTTGTAAAACCAAACGATTTTATAACTAGATATTTGATTCTAGTGCATACATGTATATTCATTTTTACTCGAGTATTATATATATATATATATATATATATATATAGGGGAGGTTTCAGATAAAACCACATAGTTAGACGAAAACCAAGAAAACCACTAAAAAAACTGATTTTAACTAATCATATGATAATATTTAGATTTTTTTATTTTATTTTTATTTATTTATAACAGTATCAATGTAATATTACATATTTTCACCAAAAAATCATTTAAGTATTGGCTTACGTATACGTAACACATAGTGTTACGTATACGTAAACAGAAAACAAAAAAAATTGTGGTTACGTATACGTAAAACATAATACGTAAAATGTTTTTTTAGTAAATTGTGTATTATTATATTAATACACTTAGAAATAAATTCAAAGAAATAAAAAACCTATAAATTATTTGATTGGATTGTAGTGGTTTTCTCGGTTTTCGCCTAACTTTGTGGTTTTCTCTTGATCCCTCCCCTATACACACACATTAATCTTAATAAAGGAATACATGTATACTTTACATAACGCGAAAGGTTATGAGAGGAATACAATATTTTACAAATATATTTTAGGGTTACGAAAACTTATATATTTGCAATCCTTTCTATAAATATATTATAAAACTCTGAAATAATTTTATCAAAACATAGAATTGCACTCGTTGGGTTAAGAGTCACCCGAACATGAACTATTCTTACCGATTATCAAATGAACATAGTATACTAAGTCAATAATACCGTTGAGAATCAACAGAGCTCAACCGCACACATGATAACTCGACATGAGTTAAGCGTATTATACCATATTTGGATTAGCTCATAAATCTCATTAAGTACCTACAGGTAACGTATGACTCGAGTAGGACACTAAACCGTTACTATCATGCTATGCGAACGTTGGGTTCCATTACTACTTAAGGTACGTGACCGTTCCTAATACATCTCCAGGTGAGTTTCACCGCCCCGTTTTTTACTTTTAAATATTTTAGAAACATCGGGGGAGAAACATACTAACTCTACATGTTTGAAAACATGAAACATATTACTTGATACGTTTGGAGAACATGAAGCATACTCACAACTATTTTTATATGATAACAAGAAAACAAGACCCGACCTTTATGTTTGCATGAGTGAACATATGTAGAGCTCGTAAAGTCCCCTGTGACAACACATTTTATAACCATTAGTTGTGGATAGCCTGAGATTCTATGGATAGTACTATTGGGATTGACGCCCCCGTTATGGTTAGTCGCGCTAACCATGGGTCCACCTGGCCAAATGACCGCACAATATATAAGAACGTACTCTTGAGGAACGAGGGAGGGGCAAAACACCTGTTGTCGTGGTTTGGTTATGCCTTATGTATGAACATATTATTTGTATTCCTAGCTAATCTACAAATGGGTCAACATTACTTGTTTTGTTTATCATATACACACGAAACTACTACTTGTTTTGATCATCGTTCTTATCCTTAACAATTTTTCTAAAGAGGGCTTGACATGGGCATAAATTCATTAACATGTTTTCATTAGGGAAAACTACTCGTTTTATGACTATGAAGTCATCACATGTTTTCATTGGGAAAACTACTCGTTTTATTACTATGAAGTCATCACATGTTTTCCTTGGGAAAACTACTCGTTTTATGACTATGAAGTCATCACATGTTTTTATTTGGAAAACTACTAGTTTTATGACTATGAATTCATCACATGTTTTCATTGGGAAAACTACATTTTATGACTATGAAGTCATCACATGTTTTTGAGGAAAACGCTTTCATATTACGCCCATGTACACATTTTCACATGTTTTCGAGGAAAACGGTTTCAAATTATGGCTATGAATACATTATCAATGTTTTCAAGGAAAACAGTTTCATATTATAGCCACTTATAAATCATCATTGTTTTCAAGGAAACCACTTTATATTACAACAGTTACACCCGTGAACTCACCAACATTGCGTTGACATTTTAAGTATGTTTTTCAGGTAATATATAACTATGGCACGGTTGGAATAGGTTAACTATTCGGATTAAACCCTAGAAGGCGAAGAAACATGATTGTAAAACCTCAAGACGGTTTTGACCTATATGGTTCTAGAACAATGTACTAATTTAATTTAGTATTTGTAATGGTGTTCAATACTTTAGATGTCTTCATTATGCTTTCGCTATTGTGTAATGTAACAATTGTTGTAACCTTAATTTATTTATTTATTAAGTAAATAAATTTGGAGGTGTGACATATATCTTTTATATTATGAGTGTATCTCTCTTCCTAGAATAGAGGGTTTTAGTTAGGGTTTCCTTGTACTATATATATGGCATTATTCTATCAATGAAAGCGTCAAATATTTGTGAATTATAATGGTGACTAATACACTAATGGGCCTTATAATGTGTTAGTGAGTTGGTTTTGGTTATAAAAAATAACACCAGGCCATAACAAGTCATCATACACATATTTTTAACACCAAAATGACTTGTTGTGGCCTAATGTTATTTTTTTTGTAACCAAAACCAACTCATTAGTGTACTAGAAAACGTGGCCTACACATTACCATGTGTATTTCCTAACTCGTGCATCGAGAGACTGACACACTACCATGTGTATTTCCCCGCTTAGTGTCACTCAAAGAACTTGTAAACAAAAGATCATTTCTAGAGCTAGAAAAAAACTCACGCCAATGACGTGCACATCTTCTAAACACATAGGAAGTGTGGACGAGCACATACTTGGCTGCCTGTAGGCCTCAATCCTGGGAGACCTCACTGGTTGGATTTACTCATAAACATAGTTATCATTCACGATCACTAAGTAAAACATTTAAACATAGCGGAAGCGTACATCATTCAATTACATAACATCAGAAGTCTTAACATTTAGAAAAAAGAAAACATTGTCTTAACACAAGGTCAAATATTCAGGATGTCAGTTCTTGAATCAGGTAGCCTTCACGCCTTTGCCCGTTTTTTCCTTTTGCTACCTGAAGTGCATACTAAAAGTCAGCTAACGCTGGTAAGTTCTAGTTTAAAGTAATTAGGTATAACTTCATTCATTTGTACGTACACTTATATATATATATATATATATATATATATATAAATTATCATTTCCTTCATTGAACATTCATTGGTCATACACATAAGGGTGATCAACCCGCCATTGATTGCGCAAGTCACAAATACAGACGCTTCGTCCTACCGTAGTAGTCCGTCATTCTTATACCGTCCGACGACCTTTGGCCGTCCGTCATTTTCTTTTACCCTCCGGAAAACCTTTGGTTGTTCGTCATTTTCTTTTACCGTCCTACCGTCGTAGTCCGTCATATTCGCCCGTTTGCCCTAAGGCAACCGTTTCCCAAACGAACTATATATGCAGTCGTGCTTCAATTTAGGGCCTCCGTGTACCGTAGTAGTCCGTATTTAGTCTAACTTTCTAGACTTTAACATACCATCTGCATAATAGTCGTATGGTCGTCCGTCTACCGTAGTAGCCGTCATCATCGTACCGTCCTACCAAAATAGTCCGTATTTCCGTCCATAACATTTTTGTACATTCATAACATGCAATATATGTAAATATAAAGTAAAGTTTCATTCATTTACGTTATATCATTCATTCATAATCATTTGTTCCATTCTTTGTTCATCATTTACTTTCATATAACACGTATGGTCATATTAGCATTCATAACATTTATTCGTTTACCTGTATACACTTCAGCCCCAAAACATTTAAAATCATATGCACGTAACACATAGTGGGCACATAGAACTCACCTGATAAGTAGGTTCCTGAAGTATATTAGATGGTCGGTGAGCGTCTCTAAGGTCACAATGAGGGTGAAGCTGTTGATCAAGAAGGTTTTACCCTTTGTTCGGCCCATGGGCCGACCCCCTCTCTTCCCTTCCTAATCCTCTCATTACTCTTCGCGTTACAAACCTTGTCCTTATTTCGTTTATTTGATTTTCATTTATTTGGGATGTTACACTGCCACATACAAATACAAAGATTGCAATAACAACTTTTGGTCGATTTTAATTCCAAGACATCAATTCTAACATACTAGTTACCACTAATTTAAAAAAAAAGTATAACAAATATGAAAAATATGAAGGTTTGGGAGACAAAACCAAGAGTATATATAGCTATCGAAGATTGACCCATATTTTGTTACCATTTATAGGTTTGAAAAAGGTTGATGATCGGTTTCGATTTGTACTATTTTGGTCAACAAAGCTTTTCAACTTACACGTTTATATCTCTCTGGTGTAAAATTAATTAATTTTTAATTACTTTATAAATTTCAATGTAAAACTATTATTGATATATATGTTTTCCTAATATTTTTTTAACTAATACATATATTATGTCTTATAAAAATAGATTATTTAATTAATTGTGTTTAATTTTACAAAACATACGTGTAAGCCAGTTTAGATTGCGAGTCATAAGATGTTTAGACCAAAATTGTTCGGGTGAAAATGAGTTGTAATAAAAAATATCAATTTGCTTGGTGTTTAACCAAGTTTTAACCAAGATTGATTTACATTAAAATGAGTCATTTTAAAAAATGTATAAAAATGGATCCACCCGGTATATTTAGTTTTTCAGAATACATTACTAACTATATTAAACACTAACGTTTGTGAATAGTGAAGCAAGCTGGCTGCTCAAGCAGGCAACCTGCTGAATTTTTTTTTCGAACCTTTTTACTATATATAATTTACGTTTTAACCTGTTTAATTATGTATTATTTTCATTTTTCTATAATTACTTTCGTTTGTTAACTTTTTTTAAAATGGATTGCACCGTTGCTTTTATTTTTATTTTTGTCAACGTTCCGATATATATATTTATTAAACGGAGTTGCTTTCAAAATCGATTATTTTTTTTCTCTATCATAGCCTATAGCGATTGTTGTTACTGTTATGGTACCGTGACGGCGCGAGGCTATTATGAGCGAACATTATCAGTATTTATTTTTATGGTTTTCGACGGCCCGAACCCAGAACGATCAAACTCCTGCTACAGGGCTTTGGCAAAAAACGACCACACTTTCGCTTTATTTTTTTAAAATAACTTTCGTTTCTTAACTTTTTTTTAAAAAACGGGATGCGCCGTTATTATTATTATTATTATTATTTTCAATGTTCCGATATAATTTTTTTCGTTTTACGTAGATACATCCCGCCGCGAAGCGCGGGGGCGAAAAACAACTAGTTATATATAATAACAAAATATTAAAAAGAGCATGCACGTTGATGAATAAATTTTTCTAAGGTTAAAAGTTGTTAAACAGTGTTTCGTCATGTATTAAAAAGACAACTACTTCGATCAAATTTTAACAATTGTTCACATATTTTGGCTTTTCAGATTCGGATATCGCTGTAAATAAAATTTTTATAACTTTTAAATTAAGATGTTTTTTTACAAAATTCCGATACCTTTGTGACATGCTTATTTTTATCTACGTTTCGATATAAATTTTATCCGAAACCAATATAATATATTTTACAAAAACGTAATGTTCTTTTTTTAAATTCCGGATATACCGTTGCAACGTGCTTCTTTTTATCTACATTTTTTATATAAACTTCATTCAAAACCGAGTTTTCGTGATAATATATAAGTCATTGAAGCACGAACGTACAAGCCGTCAAAGCTGTTCAAAGATTTCATTTTTTATAGTTTTTTTTGTTTTCCTCTTACAACCTTTAAAATATAATATTTTTATAAATTCCGAATTTGTTGTTTCGACGTGCTTATTTTTCGCTGGATGAATACCAGTGTACAAGTCGTCGAAACCAAGCCTTACAAATTTTAACACCCCACTGCAGCGCGCGAGATTCGAAAACCTCGTTATATGTAATACAGTAACTATTTATTATAAACTTTTTAAAAACACACAATATATAAATGAATCCAACATCCCAACTTGACAAAGAACAATTTTGGTGTTGCCGACTTGCCGGCCAAAGTGTTTTTGTCATGCTATAGGGCTTGGATATGCACCCAAAAAGATGTCCAGTGGAAGAAGGCATCTCAGGTGGGAATTTAACATCATCATAAAATCATATTGCCAGCCACATGATCTGTATATTCTTTTAATCTTTACTCAACGTTTTGTAAATATTAAACCATAATAAATTCTTTTTTATTGTTAATCGTGTTCTGTATATGGATTAACCTGGTTCTGTGTTTTGTTTAGGGTCGTCTTTGAGATTTTGGATGCCTTGTGCGACTAGTAAACATGAGCCTGTAAAATATAAATTTTTATTTATTTATATATATATATATATAAATCATTAATAAGACGATAATTGTTATAAGAATAAAGAAAACAGAAATACTGTAGCAAAATGAGCTATCTTACATATTTAAACGAATTGTGAGGCTCTTTTAGCATTTTTGAAAGCAAAGTTGTTGATCAACTATTCATAATTTATACTCTCTAATTTCTGAAAATCATATAACAAATTAACAATAACGTAATCAAATAAGTTTCAAGCAATCAAGCTAGATAAACAATTAAAATTTAAACATATAATAATAACTAAAACATGAAAACTAAAATTTAAACAACTATAACATATAACAAAGAACTACTGAACTAATAAACAAATCAATTACAGTTGATTAATTGAAATAAAAAAATAAAAATCGATGGTCTCATGGATGTCGCATGCCATTCCAAAACACAGAACGCCAAAGCCAAAAGTCCAAAATGAGCTCATATTTATTGACTAAACAGATGCAATGAAACGTCATGATGGCTATTGATTAAAAACCGTCAATTCTTAACTGCTATTTCATTCTACTTCGAAGGAGCAATTTAATCCGGAGGACCAATCTACTCCGGATGAGTGATCTGCTCCGGAGGAATAATCTAGTCAGGATGACCAAACTTGTAAGGATGACTAATCTGGTCCGGATGACCAATCTTTAGCAGTTTTCACTTTCAAAATCATTTTTTGATGCATAACAAAAACATGGGCATTGCCCCTTGGATCCCACTAGGGGTGTTGCCCCCGTTGTTTAGTGGACTTCGTCCCCTTGATACAACAAGGTGTTTTTAGCACCATTAATTATAAGATCATCAAACAAGTGTGCACTTCACACTTACCAATTTGTTTGATGTTTCATTATAACTTCTCATTTGTTTATTAAGTAAATCCAATTACATCAAATAGATAGATGCCACTAAAATCACCAACACGTTCGACTTAAAAAATAAAAAAAATTGGTGTTTATTTGCTTGTGATATCGTGGCATGCTACATGATTTCATGATTTGTAATGTCATAGCACCTCTAACAGAGTTGATCCATTGACAGAAGATGTGTCAAAACCGTCTAATGGACCTATTGAGCACTGTTTTCGCAATCATTGAAAAAATGTAAAGACCAATTTTAATAAACTTGGATGGTCCCTAAGATAATGAAACTTGATGACATATATTATCCAAAACAATCATAATCTTGATTAAGTGTAACATGAATCAGTCATGCATGTCCTGATAAAATCCAATTATGTTAACAAAATCAAGATCATGTGTTTGTTGTATGCCATCTGGCATGTTTACATGTTGTGGAATTGGTCAAAAGAATGATAATGTATCATCATTCAACATATTTTAAAGGAAACAAATCATTTACTCCCTTTCTGTATTGAATATAAAACTAGGGTGAATTCTTTATAAAGCTATAATATTATATGAACTCGCATAACCGATTAAAATCATTTATTTATTTGTACTTTTTAGAACAACTTTCACACTTAACTAATTTACTCCTAATTACACTTCACGACAGGACTCAAACCCCCGATGAGAGGGACCATTTAACACACAAAGATAACATTGGGTTATATGCCCTTCGATATTTATTTTTTTAGAACTCGCATCCATTTAACAATGTTTTATTTTAATAGATTCTAACATGAGTATTAAAATACAACATTATTACATGGGTATCTTTGAATTGATATGTATAAATTTATATGTATTCATATATAATTATAAACAATCACACATTTGTAGGTAAACTATAATTATCTGACATACACATGTGTACGAAACTTGTTACGAACAATACAGAGAATAAAAAATAGGACAATTAAATAATTAGAGATAGAAATCATTTAATCTTTTATAATTATACATCTTTCGTTTAAAAAAAATGAATAGTTTAAATTGGTTCTCGTGAGTTCTCATAATATTGCTTTTTATTATTTTTGTAAAAGCGTGTATTGTACCGTATAATCTAGCGTGTAGTATTCATTCGACGAACCTTTCGACCTCTTCGTATACACGCGATCATAAAATATAAGATATTAAGAAAATCATGTTAATTCATAAAGGTAAACTTTGTTTCTAGCAATTTATAACAAAATCATGTTCAGACAACTTCCTAAAATATAAACGACAATTGCCAACACATATCTCTAACAAGACACTTACATAAATTCATGTTTGTATCGTACGTAAGAAATTATTAAATAGAGAGACGTAGCAATTGAGGATAGTGGCAGGAACTACATATTCCAATAAGAGCCAACTATACCAATTACACCATTAGCAGCCAATGCCGGCTTTGAACACGACAGAAAGTGATGCCATCGTTATTAGCAACTGACATATTTGCTTATTTAACACCCACAACATCCTTTTTAAATTCTTGGGATTTAAGTTGAACGACTCATTCTGGTGAAGTTGGAATTGGAATTGGAACTGGAAAATGGGAGGGAGTGATGGAGATAAGAAAGATGGATTGTTTAGATATGCCGAGGGGTATGACAAGTTTCTAATGTTTTTGGGGACGTTAGGGAGTATCGGAGATGGGTTGCAGATTCCGTTGATGATGTATGTTCTTAGCGATGTTATTAACGATTATGGAAACCCCGATGCCAACGTCTCTCAATCCACCGTTGATAAGGTAACCGATGACAACATGGTAACTTCATTCGGTGTTTATTCATTTACTCATGTTGTTGTTATAGGGCTGCTAAATAGGTCGTGTTCGCAGGTTGATGGGTCGAATACTACACGAACATGACATGAATCTGAAAATCGTGTCACACACAGTAACCCGAATACGGCACGTGTATTCGTGGGGTACAAACAAGACCCGCTTGACCTGGAAAAAAAGAATTATTTAATTTTTTTTCATATTAATACTTTAAAATTCTAAATTTACATACTATTTTTTTTCAAAGCAGTTATGTTTAAACCATGCTAATTTATTTTTCAAAGCAGTTATGTTTAAACAGTGCCAAATTATTACATTAAACACATTAAAAAAATTAATGAATGGGTTAAACGGGTCAACCCACGAACCCGGCAGGTTGACGCAAACACGACCCGTTTAGCTAAACGTGTTCGCAAGTTTGACAGGAAACTGACCCGAACCCATTTAGACTAAACCCAAACCCGCGAATTTCGTGTTAAGTTCTGCCACAAACTTACAACCTTTGTTATTAAATATATCCATTTGTTCTTTCTGTTTCAGTATTCTCTCAGGTTGCTCTATGTTGCAATATTAGTTGGCTTAGCTGCTTTTGTTGGTATGATTCTTGATGTTTTTCCTTACAGATTTTCATGTTTTCAAGATCTACATGTTTTATTTAAATATCGGTTCGTGTTTGTGTTTATGTTTTATTTAAATATCGGTTCGTGTTTGTGTTTGCAGAAGGACTTTGTTGGGCTAGGACCGCGGAGAGGCAAACTTCTCGAATGAGATTAGAGTACCTGAAATCCGTCCTTAAACAAGATGTCGGTTTCTTTGACACCCAAGAAGCTGGGTCATCCACGACATACCAAGTCGTCTCGACCATCTCTGCTGATTCCAACACAATCCAAATCACCATTGGCGAAAAGGTTTTCGTTTCACCAACTTATTACGCCTTCATAGTGCAAATGATTGATAAACAAGCATCTTGACAATGGTCTAACCATAGTTGTCAAAGGCGCTAGGCGCAAAAAAAGCGAGGGACTGAGGAAAAAAAAAGTGCACTTAAATGAAAGGAATCTATACTTAAAAATATTAATATTCTTTAAATAAAATAAAGAAAATCTATTATATAGCATTTAATATCATCTAATTAGTACCAAAAGTTCCAAAATAATCAAGATTCAAATGTAATTCCAAAACTTGAATAACAAATTGTTCAAAGTAAAGTACAAAATTCTTCTTCAGCTTCACAGGGCGCTCGCCTTTAAATCAAAGCGCATTTAACGCGCCTCGCCTTAAAATTGCGCCTAGGCAGCGCACAAGGCGCTCGCTTTTGATAACTATGGGTCTAACTAGAGTTCTTGTTTTGTAAATATAGATACCAAATTGTATAGCCTACTTGTCATCCTTCTTCTTCTGCCACGTGTTTGCATTCGTCCTCTCATGGCGGCTTACATTGGCGGCTCTTCCATTCTCCGTCATGTTTCTTGTTCCCGCTCTTGGACTTGGTAAACACATGATGGATGTAGGAATGGCTATGGTTGCATCATATGGTACAGCTGGTAGTATTGCGGAACAAGCAATATCCTCCATAAGAACTGTGTATTCTTATGTTGGAGAGAGTCAAACACTTGATAAGTTCAGCAAGGCCCTTCAAACAACCATGGAGTTAGGAATCAAACAAGGTTTGGCTAGAGGACTAATGCTCGGAAGCATGGGAACCATATATGTTAGTTGGGCGTTTCAGGCTTGGGTCGGATCTCTTCTCGTCACTAAACATGGCGAAAAGGGTGGAAATATTTTCGTCGCTGGATTCAATGTTCTCATGGGTGGATTGTAAGTTCTTTCCAGCCTGTTTGACTTGTTTTCACTGTTGTTCGTTGACCCCTCAATTATAGAATAATAAAAACTCTGTAAGGTATTATTCGTTATTAATTAACTATTTATACGGGTACAATGAGAATAATTACAAAGAAAACCTGATCAAATAATCTGCTCTGTGTAAGTATGCTTTGATTTTTATATAGATTCGCGCGTAGAGCTCAAAAGTCCTTCAAATCTTGCAGGAATATCTTGACAACACTTCCAAATCTTACAGCCTTAACAGAGTCACAAGGGGCTGCTACTAGAATCAATGAAATGATCAACAGAAATCCAACTATAGATTCTGAAGATAAGAAAGGAAAGGCGTTGTCATATGTAAGAGGCGAAATCGAGTTCAAGGGGGTCTATTTCAGCTACCCATCAAGGCCAGATACTACAATTCTACAAGGTTTGAATCTACGCGTACCAGCTGGTAAAACTGTTGGTCTGGTTGGAGGCAGTGGTTCAGGAAAATCAACCATTGTCTCGTTGATCCAACGCTTTTATGATCCAATAGAGGGTGATATTCTCTTGGATGGATACAAGATAAAGAAACTTCATCTCAAATGGTTAAGATCCCAGATGGGTTTGGTTAATCAAGAGCCAATTCTGTTTGCAACATCTATCAAAGAGAATATATTGTTTGGGAAAGAAGATGCATCCATGGATGATGTTGTGGCAGCAGCCAAGGGTGCAAATGCTCACGACTTCATCGTTAAGTTGCCAGACGGATACGAAACCAATGTAAGTCCATACTTGCAATATCAACTGTTTGGCATTGCATTTGAATAGAGATGGCAATGAGACGGGTATTGGTAATCCCAGTCCCATACCCAGTTGTGAAATTTTGTCCCATACCTGGCCCAATACTCGTCAGGTAATTACCCGTAAGGTCATACCCGCTAGTTTGTTAAAAAAATACCCGTTGGGATTTTCATGTACATTTCTTTTTCTTACCATTCTAATTTTAATTTACCTTTATGTATATAACAAATTAAAATATGATAAATTGCATACAACATATAAATAATTTTATAATGGAAAAATAAAATTAAAAATTAAAAATTTTCGGATATATTGTTCGCGTAAACGGGTATATGGTTTCGGAAGAATTTTAAAACTAATCCCATACCCGGTTCCATACCCAAATACTCGTCCCAATGTTTAGGGTATTCCCATCGGGTTCGGGTTTTTTTGCCATCCTACATTTGAAAACTGATTATCTGATTATTGTGACTTCGATTCGCAATGATACTATCTTGCATTACTTGGCTTTACAGGTTGGTCAATTTGGATTTCAACTATCCGGCGGGCAAAAGCAGCGAATTGCAATCGCGCGTGCTCTAATAAGAGACCCGAAAATCTTGCTACTTGATGAAGCTACAAGTGCACTTGACACACAATCTGAAAGAATTGTGCAAGAGGCCTTAGATCAAGCGTCGGTTGGGAGGACTACAATAATAATTGCACATCGCCTCTCGACTATTAGGAAGGCTAATCTGATTTACGTGCTTCAGTCAGGGACAGTAGTCGAATCAGGTTCACATGATCAGCTGATGCAAATGAACAATGAGTACTTCAAAATGGTGCAGTTGCAGCTATCTGCTCCAGAAACTCAAGTCATTGAAAGATCTAGTAATCACACTAGTCATCATAGAGCCATGATTGCACCTAGTCCAGCAAGCACAAGATCTAGTGCACCAGGCACCCCATCTCTGAACCCATTCAGCCCAGCATTCTCTCTGAGTGCACCTTATTCTGTCCAATATGACGCCTCTTATGAAAGTGACGACGAAGAGGATTACTCAAAGAAAAGATCTTACCCAGCCCCTTCCCAGTTGCGGTTACTGCAAATGAATGCACCCGAATGGCGGAAAGCCTTGTATGGGTGCCTAGGGGCTATAGGTTCAGGTGCGGTCCAACCCATCAATGCGTACTGTGTAGGTGGAATGATCAATGTTTACTTCAGGGTTGACAAATCTACCATTGTGAGCCATGCGCGAATCTACTCGTTCGTGTTCTTAGGCCTTGGAGTTTTCAACTTCTTCACTAGTGTCATCCAACACTATTATTTCGCGGTAATGGGGGAAAAGTTAACCACGAGAATACGAGAGAAACTGCTTGAAAAACTCTTGACTTTCGAAATCAGATGGTATGATCAAGATGAGAACACAAGTGCGGCTATTTGTGCACGTTTGTCAACCGAAGCTAACATGGTTCGCTCACTCGTGGGAGACCGTTTATCTTTACTAACACAGGCGTTTTTCGGGGCATTTTTTGCTTACACTCTAGGACTAGTACTCTCATGGAAGCTAGCTCTAGTGTTAATGGCTGCACAACCTCTTCTCATTGGTAGCTTCTATGCTAGAAGTGTTCTAATGAAAAGTTTATCTGAAAAAGCTCAAAAGGCCCAAAAAGAAGGTAGTCAGTTAGCGAGTGAAGCCGTGATTAACCATCGAACCATAACCGCATTCTCTTCTCAGAAACGAATAGTTGGACTCTTTAAGGACACCTTAGAAGGTCCTAGGAAGGAAAGCATTCGACAATCTTATTACTCAGGTATCGGCCTATTTAGTTCCCAGTTTCTGGCAGCATCATCGACAGCCTTGGCATATTGGTACGGGGGTCATTTACTGACAGACCGATCGATAGCTCCAGAGAGGCTTTTTCAAGCATTTCTGTTACTGTTGTTCACAGCATACACAATAGCCGATGCCGGGAGCATGACTAAAGATATCTCAAGAGGAAGCAATGCGGTTGGTTCAGTCTTTGCAATTCTTGACAAGAAAAGTGAAATCGATCCAGATACTTCGTGGGGGCGTGATTCTATCAAAGGCACCATCTGGGGTCGTGTGGAGTTAAAAAATGTGTTCTTTGCATATCCATCAAGAGCAGATCAAATGGTGTTCAAAGGACTAAACCTTAAAATAAGGCAAGGAACTTCAATGGCGCTTGTTGGCCCGAGTGGATCTGGTAAGTCTACCATCATAGCTCTGATCGAAAGGTTCTATGACCCTTTAAAAGGCGCTGTCTTTATCGATGAACGAGATATAAAGGACTATAATTTACGAGCTTTAAGGTCGCATATCGCGTTAGTGAGTCAAGAACCAACCCTTTTTGCTGGCACCATCCATGAAAACATTGCCTATGGGAACCCAGATGCCACAGAATCTGAGATTAGGAAGGCTGCAAAGAATGCTAATGCTCATGAATTCATAAGGTACTAAACTTCATGATACTTGGTTTGTCAAATACAAAAAAACTACAACTTACTATGTGAAATGTTTCATATCTAGGCACTAAAGTTTACAAATCTGTCCCATTTGATCAATTTTATAAAGCAATTGATCACAGGGTGAAAAACACAGTTAGGTTTTAGATTGTCATATCTAACCAAAGTCATGCTCGGGTTGGTTGACCTATTTAACCCGTTTAATTAAACATGTCGTGTTCGGGTTGACTTGTTTAACCCGTTTAATTAAACGTGTCGTGTTCGGGTCAACTTGTTTGACACGTTTGTGTTCCGGTTTGTTGGGTTAATCAGGTTTATTCACGGGTCACGCGGGTCATGGGTTCACGGGTCAGTGGGTCGTCAAACGGGTCAGCTGGTTGAATAGGTTATTTAGCCCATGTTGTGTACGTGAGTAGTTGATGACTTAGTAGAGGTTGACCTGATTTTGAGGATGTGCACACGTAAAAGAAGAAGTCATGTGTACCTATTCTTTAGGAGATTAATTAGTATTTTTATTGTTTTTTTTATTCCCACGTATGTATGTGTGAGGCTATATAAAGCCCATTTGATTAATTAAAAGGTAGCAGCTAGTTTACTCCATTTCTTTTCTAGTCTGCAATTTTATTCATTCACGTAAATTGAGTGTGTGTTTTGTGTGTGTAAACCAAGGGGCCTGAACCAACAGGGTTGACATGTTTAACCCGTTTAATTAAACACGTTGACCCCTCAACCCATTTACAACCTATTTATGACCCGTTTAATAGGTTTACAACTTAATAACAACTCGTTCACAACCCGCCAACCCATCTACACTCCATCATCCCGTTTGACTCGTTTAGATAAATGGATTAAACGGGTCCTGTTCAAATTACACAAATTTAAGTGTCTGGGTTAGGGCTGCTATCCTTGACACAAATAAATACATGGGTCATGTTCGGGTTCAACGATTCAACCAGCCAACCGATCGTCACCTTGCTAATTAAATACCCTTTCCACTTGGTATTGTTTTGTATTTTTTTTTCAATGAATTAACTTAATAAGATTCACTAAAAATACCCTAAAAGTGACCAAATGGAACACATCTTCAAAATTCTGTGAAGGTGTGTACAAAATGAAATTTAGTGATCTAGTATAGTGCTATGTTATGAACACATTCCCTATTTAATTTCCTTGTTTCTTCGAGTCAATTTGCATAAATTAACCACATTATAAATCTTTTGATAGTGGAATGAAGGACAGTTACGAGACATACTGCGGAGAAAGGGGAGTGCAGCTATCCGGTGGTCAAAAACAAAGAATCGCATTGGCTCGCGCCATGCTCAAGAACCCCAGCATTCTACTATTGGATGAGGCAACCAGTGCTCTTGATACAGTATCAGAAAGTCTGGTTCAAGAAGCATTGGAGAAGATGATGAATGGGAGGACCTGCATTGTGGTGGCTCACCGTCTTTCCACCATACAAAACTCTGACTCCATCGCAGTGATTCAGGATGGTAAGGTGGCGGAACAAGGGTCTCATTCTGATCTGCTCTCTGTTCGCGGGGGAGCATACTGGAATCTTACGAAAATGCAAGGTTCTAACTCGCCTTACCGGTGATTGAACATGGTGGTTAAGTGACTTTTGTACTTCTTGAGACCATTGTTTAGTAAATTAGAGTAGAATGGATTGTATTTGTATCTTTTACATATCTTTTAATGAAAACTTAGAAAACTGAAATAACAGATTTCACAAGTAATAATGATGGTAATTAACATGAATATTCATGTTTGTTGCTAAGGTTATTGTTATATTTTGTGTAAATTTGTAATATTTGATTGAGCATGGAAGCCTAAAGCTAGAAAAGATATCAGCATCATTGATTCACATGATTTTTATGTTTCTATTACCTAATTTGAGTTTAACACCCGTCATAACTAGGGCTGACGTGTCACTATAATAGTAATCAGATCACAAAAGTAATTCCACTAATGATAAAAACGTTACAATATTTGAAAGAAATGCATAATCTTAATTACCTCGATAGCCTCGCCAACTTAACGTGCACGAAAACAAAAACACGAAAGCACCCTTGTGCATAACGCTCACTGGACGGATAACAGAAATAATGAAAACATAAATCCAATGAACTTGTAAAAAAACGTATAAATTCGTACTCTTTAACACGGATGATATTAACATGTATAGCTGACATATAACATGCACTCTGTAGAGAAAAATACAACATATACTTAATAGAGCAACACATGTAAACTTGTAATACTGGCAAGCTCGCTAACTTGTAGTCCATAAGCTTGTAAACTCATAAAAGTGTAAACTTACAAAACTCGTAAAACTTGTTGGAAATTGGTGAATATGAGATCTAAAACCTTCTTGTGTTTCTTAGACTCTTAGTTGGAGTAGAGCTCTTGAAGTCCCTAATTAAAGAATAAACTCTTGAGTAGACTCTTCATTAAGTTAGTCTCTTTATTTGCCTAAGAAATGTTAAACTCTTAATGTACTTAAAGGAGATTAAGAAATTACAACCACTAGCTTAGCTTAGCTTAGTGGCAAAGGTGTATACCCAATACTTCACTAAAATGAGAAGGTCTTGGGTTCAAGTCCCACATGTGACAAAAAAAAAAGGGGTCTAGGGGGTTTTCTCACCAATAGTGGGTTTCCTCCTAAGGGTGGTGGAGATGATCGGGTGGGTCAGTGGCCCGTCAGTGATCCAAATTGCCGTTAAAAAAAAAACTTATTGGAGATTAAATTCCTCTTAATGTCCATAATTGAGTTTAGACTCTTCTTGTACCCTCGGTTTTGCATAAATAGAAGGGCTTTGTACCTTGTTTTTTTTATGACAAGAAGTCTTGGACAAAATAAGAAGAGTTAACACTTGAAGACCTACATGGTTCAGAAACCACATACACACGAAGAAGAGTATCCAACATTTTCTGCCCTCTACACTCTCGTTTCAGGTACTATTTCGGGTGCTTGGTTAATTCCGGCAGTACGTCTGCTCCAGTTGTTGTACACTGGGAGACAGAAGGGTTTAACCTGGGTGACCCGAAATCTGTTTTAAGGACCTCTGTTGAATAGAAATCCTCAGCCTCCATACTCGGTGTTTTGTTTGTTTTGCTTCTTCTCCTTTTCTGTATTGTATTCTAATTAGAATTATTAAATAATAAAATTTTCTTTTATTTTATGAACGGTTTTCCTACAAACTTAAAACAGATTTCGAAAACAACCGCTAATTGTTTTAAAAATATCCGAATTACAATAAGTGTTTGCGACTTTTGTGTAAGTTTGTTAATTGGTTTTTTGTAAACCAAACCTTTTCATATCATTTGGTTTTTTGTAAACCTAAAGTTTTCTGTGAACGTGTAATTTCTAACATTTTTTAGAAGTCTTGTGGTCATTCTAAAACACTTTATGTAAATGCTTATGTAGAATTTATTTAAATGTTTTGTGTAAACATTTTATGGATAACTTTCGTTATCTTACTTGCAAGAAGCGTGTAGTTTAACATGTGTGATTCTAAGCAAGTGTTAGAAGAAGATTTGGTAAAAGTGAATGATAATGCAATTCTTATGGAAACACTTAATTACCATCTAACACCATGGGGTTTCAAATCGGGAGTTAACTACCTTATAAATTCATATTAACTTTGCAATAAATATGAGTTTGTAAAACTTATGGAGTGTTTTAATATTAAAGTCTTGAGTAGATTACAAATGGAAACAACTTTATGTTGTTGTAAACAATTTAAATTGTTCAAATGATTTTACTTCTATGAACTTTCAACTTGTAGTTGTCTCGTTTCAAATTTGTTATGAAACGTGGACATGATGATATTAGTGCATGGAGTTCCACTAAGGGAGTACCACAAGACATGCTTGACGAAGATATCATTGGGATTATTTCGGGTCTATGTGAAAAGACACGTGTTATTTTCTTATCGTGGCTGGTTCTTAATGATGGGATCCAATATTCATGTGTGTTCTAGTCGGTCCGGACTTAAGAACTATCATGTTATTGAAAGAAGCGTGATAATTATTGGCGGACATAAGACAAAAGCAATAGGGATTGAAACTATGGAACTGAAGATGTCTTCAGGATGTTCCCTAACCTTGAAAGATGTTATACATGTCCCTAGCATCAATAAGGATATAATATCTGCTAACAAGTTGAACAGCGAGGGGTACTCGATGTTATTTGCATCTGCAGATAAGTGGTGTATGGTTCGTCAAAAGAGATCCCAATCCTTCCGTGCAGTTGGAACCTTATCGGGTGGGATGTATCGACTAACTCTCTGGAATGACATGTCAGACATTATTGATGTATCTGATGATGAAAGTGTTGGCGATAGCACCACTATATGATACTATGATTTGGTCAATCATGTATCCGCTAAAATAATTATTAATAAAAGTTTTGCATTTCATTGTTTTTGTTGCTTTTCTGTATTAGTGTTTGTGTTCAATATCTTAGGATAACACGTACATTTGATATAAAGAAGTAAATTAACTAAGCATGACATGTCGTAATAAAATTTATTACATGTAATTTAAAATGGATAGTACAAGAAGAGATTTGCATGAGTACAACTTGCGAGTTGCTACATTGACTAAATAATACATCATATGTCATAAATATACGGAGAGGAAATACATAAATATGAGACATTCATGTCCTTGGAAATTCATTAAGTGTGAATTATAAGATATGAATTAATATATGTTAATGAGGAATTTATATCTTTGGAAATTCACTAAGTGTGAATTATAACATATGAATTAATGAGATATTTAAATCCTTGAAAATTCATGAATGAATCACTAAGTGAAAACAATATATGTTATTTTAAATTTTGAGAGATTTATTAATTTCATCCACGTAGTTCAAATAACAATGTATAAATTTGGTATTGATTGTATTCACCAAAGTGCTCAAACAAAAGACTTATTTGTAAGTCCTTGGTAAACACTGAAACATTGGAGATTTCAATAAGGTATGAAGATATGTTTGTGTAACATACAAACACTCACCTAAAGACTGAGATTTTAGGATGGAGTGTAAATCTAATAATGTGTCCAAATCGACAGATGAATGTGGGAAAAAGGGATAGTGTGCTATTCCTTAAGGCTATGAAGACTCAAAATGATGCATCTTCTGTTTATATGCTAGAGTATTGTTGTCTAAAGCATGCTAGACTAGTACCTGTTAATTATGTTGCTCTGCGGAGAGTAATTAACACTAACCATTCAAATGTGTGTGGACACAATAATGAGATTGTACAAATGCACAAGTAAATACTATTTCATTTAATGATGTTACAAATAATGATCTGAGTTGAGAAATCATACTTTGATGTATTTAATAACACAAAGATCTAGATATATGTTGTCTGATCGTGGTGTATAAATATCATCATAAGTGATGATTAAAGTGCAAGCAATGTGGGGGAAGGATTCGTTTGAGGAACAACCATTTAGGTTTTTTTTTTGAAACGGTATTTGAGAAGTTTCTCAATTCGTGTAACCTGTTTGTACCTGTATCATGTGTTGGATTTATTTTATCTAACAACACAAAAATGTGAGGTCGCTTGCATCTGATGGGAATATTTGGTAATAAGGATTTTGGTAATCAAAACTAGTATTGCAAACACGTGATCGAATGGAGTACACAATGGTCATGAAGAGTCTTATCTAGATGAGACTCAAATGCTAATTAGTAAAACTCGAAATCCAGCTAGATTTCTATACCAAAAGCATAGTGGAGTTGTGTTCGCCTTGAGAAAGAAAATGTATAATTCTAAGATGAAATTATGACTAGATCCGGAACGAGATCTAAGATTAGAGTCTTAAAAGCATACAATGGGCAACAATAACTTATGAGTTAAGAACATATAATGACAACGGTCTTGTGGTAAGTCAATTTCACTATGTGGACGATATCCTTGATAAGTTCAATGCGGAAGACACAAGTGTATCTATGCGAAAGACACATCTAGAGGTTATGTGATCTTATGTCTTTATGTAGATAATATGCTAATCATTGGGAGTAACGATCAGATGATTATATTTACTAAAGATATGTTGAAAGCAAGATTTGACATGAAATACATGGATCTAGCCGATGTGATTCTTGGTGTGAAGATCATCAGAACCCAAAACGGTCTTGTGCTAAGTCAAACTCACTATGTGGATAAGATCCTTAAAAGGTTTAATGTGGAAGACATGAGTGTAGCTCAAACTCCCATTAACACAACCCACCATCTGTCGAAGAACAGAGGCGACGTTGTTGCTCAATTGGAGTATTCAAGGATAATTAGCAGTCTTATGTATCTCATGACATGTACTCAGTCAGACTTAGCATATGTTGTGAGCAGACTAAGTAGATATACTAGTAATCCTAGTTCTGAGCATTGGAAGAGTATGACAAGATTACTAAGGTATTTGAGATACACGAGGAATTATGGACTGCATTATGGCTAAGATCCGGCTGTTGTGGAAGGATACAATGATGCTAACTGAATATCTGATATAAAAGATTCCAAATCCACGAGTGGTTATGTGTTTACCCTTGGAGGAGCGGCTATAGCTTGGAAATTGTGACAATCCGACTTTTCATGTTAACTCCGTTAACAATCCTGTTAAATATTTTGTTAAAAACTTAACCCCGTTAGCTAAATCCAGTTAAATCTTAACTTATTTAACAAAATCTAACCTCAGGGTCTAATCCCATCAACATCTAAATTCAAACAGCAAGGACCAAACCTGTAATTAACCTAAACCCTATCTGTTGACTAAGCAAAGTCAAAATTCGTTTTGTTTTATCCTTACTTGACTTTTGAAAGTCAAAATCGTAAACCTCAATTCAAATTCAAGCTTCACGATCGTTTCTACTAAAATCCGTAACCGATATGCACGTTATAGCCATTAATCGACCATCATTAAGCAATTAACACCATCATTACACAAGAATTAAATCGAATTATGGTTAATCAAGTCGTAAACGTCGCCCCCTTTATCAAATTCGACGAATTTGAGTATTGTTTTCACAAATTGAATTCACTCTCACCTAAATCGCTACTCCCTGAACTGTTACGCACGACAATTCGACCGGAGAAGCTGTGGGAATCGCCGGAGATCAACGCCGTTGCCGAAGACACTCGTTTTAGTCGGACGCTATCAATCCGAATCACATTCTGGTAAATTCTTACATCATCACTTTCGTTTCAGTCTATGGAGCAATAACCCTAACCTAATTGGTGTTCATATTATCGGATTTAACTCAATTGAAACCTAGGGTTCATACGGATTTCGTTTTAGTTGAACGCTATCAATCCGATATCAAATAATAAAATTGAACACACCCTTAGCGTCGTCTCAATGCCTGGATTGAAAGCCCTATGAAATCCAGGGCTCATATCATCAAATTGAACCCGAATTGATTCTAGGGTTCATCGCGATCTGGGTTTAATCGAATCCTAATCTACACACTATTTCAATCCAATTAACTTATATGGTTAGATTCGCAATACATCACTCTGTAAAAGCCCCATGAATTTAGCTGTTAATACTATCGAATTCGACCATTTTGATTTGTGGTTTCTAATCTAGGGTTTCGGGATTTAATTCGGGTAATTAACGGTTTTATATTCAACGATTTTGCAATTAAACTCACGCATAGATTCGTTATAACCCGATTATCAAAACCCCCAGGTCACCTTGTGAAATCGCGATCGAATCGGTGGGTTTTGGCTTTGACCGATCGCGAATGGTTATGGGAGAGGGATTCTCTGTAACTTGTGATTAAAACCATTCGAGTCCTAAGTTTGTTGCGATTACCCTAGCGGGTGGAGTGGTTAAAGTGTTGTGTTGGTGTGGGTGAGACCCGGGTTCGAACCCCACCAACTGTTTTTATTTTTCTAGCCATTTTTAAGCATTATTTTTATATAAAACCTTTTCCATTATCATTATAATATCATATTAAATTGTTTCAACCCCGGAAACCACCCGTAGGCTCGGGTTTGGTTTTATAACCTATTCTATTATTATTTCCCACTTTAAAAAAAAAATATATATTTATATTATTTTCAAACCCTAACTTCGTATAAAATAATATGTTTATATTATTTTCAACCCATGACTCATGTTATAAAATATTATATTATTTCGACTCGTTTAATTATCTCGTGTGACGTTTTAAACTAATTAATAATATGATTGTAATATTATTTACCCACGTTTAGACATTCGATTAAAAATAATATATGCATTATTTTTCCACACAAATGATTATTTGTTTAATCCTACGAACCTAAAAATAATATATTAAATTATATTATTTTTCTAAATTTTGTAAACGAATCAAATGTACGAATTTATTATTCGTTATTAACGTACGACACGTAACACTTCGATCTTAATTATATTATTAAAATATAGAATTCCGTAGACACGTTCGTCCACTCTCAATCATTAGAGCTTTTCATTAGGAAGTTCGATCTTCCATGTCGTCGTCACAAATCTCAACCTGTTCCTAATTTATGTGTTTATAATTTTAGGGCATTCGTAAGTCTTTTAAGACTTACACTCGTGGTTCCAACTTATCTCTTGTGTGATACTGCCTACGCTATTCAGGTGAGTATTCATGGCCCCTTTTTACTGTTTTAAACTGGGGGAGAAAACATGTCGTAAATACTTTTTGATTCTTTTAATTCATATATGATATCACTTGTATGACTATGCGTATACATTATCCGTTAAGTTCTCACATCGGACCATTAATATGAACATAGCGAGATAATTTGAGTAGTACTACTGGGTTTGACAAACCTCACCTGTGTTAGTCGCGTTAACTCGATTGGAGGTTGAACGGGTGCAATATTAACCTAAACATGCACCATGATGGTGGGAGGCATATAAACAGTCAGCTGTCGGTTGCGAGCGCATTAGTTAACATGTTTATGGGTTAGCTACCTATTGATTTATATATTGAACGTACATTAATCTGTTAAACGCTTCTATAAATTGAAACCTGTGAACTCACCAACCTCGTGTTGACATTTTCTTACATGTTTTTCTCAGGTCGCTTAAGATAAGGCACAGGTGCACACAATAGGACATGCATGGAATTCTGCCTATGATTTCTGTTTTATTAAACTATTTGGTCTATTTTAAATTTGTGTTTGGTTTGGACTATTCTTTTGGGCGCGTGTGTTTTGCGCATTTATTTTCTTTACGCTTCCGCATTAACTCTGATTGATATGATAATTTTCATTTGAGTCCCATGTAGAGTCGTTCAATGTAACTAATGTCTGAGATCCTGGTTCGTCACTTCCCAAACGGTAAAACCCCGTTAGTTAAAATTTGGGGGTGTGACAGAAATCATCTAAGCAAACTCTCATAGCTAGATCCACCATGGAATATGAGTTTATCGCGCTAGATAAAGCTGAAGAAGAGGCAGAATGGCTACGTCAATTCTTGGAATATGTTCTAGGATGGCCAAATCATGTTATGGCTATTTGCATACATTGTGATTCCTAATCGGCTATTGGTAGAGCTCAAAGTGCAATGTATAATGGAAAATCAAGGCACATACGACGTATACATAACCCGATACGACCACTGCTCTCAACAAGGGTTATCTTGATTGACTGTGAAGTCAAAGGATAATATTGCGGATCCGCTTACAAAAGGCTTAGGCAGAGAGGCAGTATATAAGTCGTCGAGAGGAATGAGACTAAAGACCTTGGACTAAGTTAGTACAAAGGAAAACCTATCCTAGAAGATTAGAGATCCCATGATCTAGGCTCAATAGAACAACCTAATTGTACGAGCTTGGGTCACTGTGAGGGTGTACCCCAACATATTAAGGGAGTTGCATACTTCCTATTCCATTCCTATAACAAATCAGTGATATCAAAAGAGGTTAAGCATATTGCTTTTAATGATTTGAATAAATTCACCTGTGCGAGATAGAAGTGGGATTGCTTTGAATGGAATTGTGGGGGCACAAATCCTACAGCTCTCGCAGAACCAGGCTAGTGTTCCACGACAATGACAGGTTAACCAGACCAGGAAGAGTATTGTGTGGAGTGTAATAATTTCTACGTCACAAAGGGGTTGGTTAAAGGACACTGCATATACTAACTGTAGAAATAAAGATTGATGGCTACAAAATTCTCTAAGTACAACTGCTGTGGACCTCAGAGTTTGCTGCATATCGACAAACTGCTACGGATAAGCTTATCTGCAGTGGATACTTGTTCTTCTGCTGAAAAACAAATCTGTTGCGGATAGCCTTATCTGCTGAAGACCAAAGTTGCTGCTGATATGCAAATCATCAGCAGCTGTGGATAGTTGTGTCTTACTGCTGATCAACAACATTGCTGCTGATAGCCATTCCCTCTAAAGATCAAACGTTGCAGCTGACTGGCTTCGATAAAGAAACCATTACCACTGACAACTTTCTGCTACAACACTGACACACTCCACGCAGAAAGAATGTTACTAGTGCAAGACAATAAAAGACAACGACACTCTTCTTCCAAGGACTTAAGCAATGATGCCTAAGAAGACGTTTGAGTAAAGATAACTATTGTAGTATTTATTGTCGTTACATGTAGAATAGCTTCAATGCAAGATCAACGGCTTGTGTTAGATCTGATCCTTAGAATCAAGGGTCTGTCTTGATTCTAAGTTACTATATAAGTAGTACTTAGAGTCATTGTATACAAGTGCTTTTCCTTAAGAGTTTTCTCTGTAATCTTGTAATCTTTGAAGCTTAATACAAATTACATTTATCAGTATTCTTCTTGTTTACTTGTTTACTTTGCTTAGTTGTGATTGTTTCCGCCAATCTCAACTAGAATAGAACCATCTTGTATTCACCGATCCTACAAGTGGTATCAGAGCTTTGACTCACAGATTAAACAAACTCACACTTGTTTAATTATTCTCTGGTTCTATTCTAAACTATCCCTTTGCTAAAGTCACCCATTATCACAAATAAAAAATGGCACAAAACAATGGAGTTGAAGACATTGGAAGCATCAGCAAACCACCAAGACTGGTGTCTGGAGAAGACTATGATATGTGGAAGAACAGAATGGAAAGCTTCTTCTGCTATCAAGAATATGGGATGTGGAAATCCATTAAAGATGGACCATACATACCCATGGCGGCCTCCGCTGATTCCGGAGGTACACTGGTTCCCAAAGAATCCTCCAAATACTCTGATGAAGACATCAAGAAAATGGAGGTAGATTTCAAGGCCTTGGGAGCCATCCAGATGTGCTTACCAAATGAAGTTTTTCACAACTTCAGAGGATACAAAACTGCAAAGGAGCTATGGGAGGCTCTTGAGAAGATGTTTACTAGTTCAGAGGAAGTAAAAGAAAACAGAAGAGACATCCTGAAGCAGCAATATGAAAACTTCATCTGGAAGGAAGGTGAGTCTCTAACTGTTTTATTTAACAGATATACTTATCTTGTAGGTGAGCTGCAGTGCTCAAAAGTGAGCTGGAGAATGAAGATATTCTCAAGAAGTTCATCAGGTCTCTACCCAGTTGCTGGACACTCTATACAGTGTCCATCAGAAGAACTGAGAATCTGAAGACTCTACAGATGACTGAGCTTTTCGGTATGCTAAAGACCTATGAATTAGAGATGATTCAGGCCAAGGAAAGAAGCTCAAGCTACCAAACAGCCTCAACATCCACCACCACCTCGTCTGCCCTCCACTCTGACCACTCAGGTCCTAGTTCAAGCAACTATTATCCTCCCATCGTCACTCATCCCCAAACTCCAACCTCTCAATCAAACAACTCACCATTTCTTCATGAAGCCCCACCTCAAACATCAACCTCTGCTGCTTTTGTCTCTGAAAACTAAAGCAATATGTCCTTTATCAAGGAAGATCTGGAATGTTTTCATCCAGATGATCTAGAAGAAATGGATATACAGCACTCCTCTGCCATGCTCTCTCTAAGATAAAAAAGGTTCTACTCAAGAACAGAAAGACCCGTTCCAAGCAACAACTCTAACACCAGGGTTGGCTTGGACAAAAGCAAATTGAGGTGTTACAACTATAACCAACTTGGTCATTTTGCTAGAGAATGCAAGGCACCAAAGGCAAACCCAGCTGCTGCTCATACAAGAAAAGCTCACCAAGCTCAACCAAGACAGCAACAGGCCACTCCTCCTGCACAAACTGCAGCTTGTGCAGCTGTTGGAACTGCTGACTTTGACTGGAGCTTCCAGTATGAGGATATTCCTGCCAACAATCAAGCTCTCATGGCAGACACATCAAAGGTACCACCTCAGGTATATGAAAATCTGTGTACTCAAGCTTGTATTGATAAGGTCCTTGGATACAGGAAACATAACCAGAATCTCATAGATCAAAATGAAGAATTTCACCAAATGAAATCTGAATTTAAAAAGGTTGAAAACAGTTACAAGGAAAAGATTGATTTTTTAAAGAAAGAAATTTCATCATTAAAACATGAACAACAAACCTTGAAACTCAAATTGATGACCTTCTGGTTAAGTTAAAAGCTACAAGGGCCGAATTACCAGACCAAAAGGTCCATGTGGAAAAATATGAGTTTGCATCCATAAAGCTGCAAAGACTTTTGGATGCTCAAATTCATGAAAAGGTAACTGCTGGTCTTGGATTTCAAGCTGAACAACCATACAATGTTGTTCCTCCACCGGCTGACTATGTAGCCATTCATGAACCAAGTTTCAATCTTTCCAACCTTGACATGACCAACCAAAATCTTGACCCTGTTGTCCAAGAAACCCCTATGCAAGAATGCACTACTTCATCCGAGTCTGAGTCAACATGCTCAAACTCCACTGAAACCAATAAAGTTTCATCACCACCTACCTGTGAAGTTATTACAGCCAACAATCCAAGCCCTTTCATCCCTTCAAAACAGTACCAGTATCTCAACCAACCAAACAAATCAGAATCAGCTATCATCCAGAAGGAAGAAAGCTAACTGTTGAAAAGGGACAGTCTTCAACCTCCACTAACTCAAAGCCTCAATCCAAATCAATCTAACAAAGGAAGGTGTTTGACATATGTCATGCGCCTGGAGAGAGAGCTCCATATGTTCAAAAGACATTGGAAGAAGCCACGTTTAAGCACAACAAAGCTCACCCCTGGAACTTCAAAGACTTGTTCAAAAGAAAGGACTATGTGTACTTTCAAAGGGACAAACTGGCGAAATCATGCTTTCTGTGTGGGAAATACAATCATACTGCCAGCACCTTCTTCTATTACCTTCAACAACAAAGAAACCTAAAGCAACACGCTTTTGAGAAAACAAACAAGAATAAAAAGGTAAGAAGCTTTGAAGCCAAAGAAACTCAGATTAGAAACTCTCTATCCCCACTAAGAAAGCATCTGCCAAAACCTCAACAATCTTGCATCATCTGTGGTGAATCAGACCACTTTGCTGCAAATTGTAAGTTTAATCCTCTCAAACAGGTTCTTCATTAAATTCCTCTTCAACAAAAGCCTATCAGTAAGATGAAGAATGGTAGGCATACTTCGAAGATTAAACCATCAGCAGCAAATAAAACTGCTGCTGATCAAGTAAGACTCAAGCAACCAAAGGAAAAACCTTCATCAGCAACCAAGATTGCTGCTGCCCAAGTTAAACCATCAGCAGCCATCAAAACTGTTGCTGATCAATTAAAGCCCAAGCGACCCAAAGACAAGTCTTCAGCAGCAACCAAGATTGCTGCTGCTCAAGTAAAACCATCAGCATCAACAAAATCTGCTGCTGATAAGCCAAAGTCCTCAGTTGCAACATCTGCTGCTGACAAAGCAAAGAGAGCTGGAAAACCACCAATTCAGCATTGGAAAGCCAAAATTCCTCCAAGAATTATCATTGGTTCCGTTGAATGCACACATGCTGATACTGATAATCCGAGAACCCTTTTTTACAAGGATGCAAGCTCGTGGATTCCTCCAACTAAATAGATCTCTTTCATGTGCAGGGACAGCCAGGTCACAAGATTAACACCTGGGTGGTAGACAGTGGTTGTTCCAGGCACATGACAGGCAACAGATCCATCCTCTCCAACTTCAGACATTTCAATGGAGGATATGTTGCCTTTGGAAGTGACTCAAAAGGAGGATCTATTACTGGACAAGAAACTGTGTCCAATGGAAGAATGAGTATTGAAAAGGTAAACTATGTCAAAGAATTAGACTTCAATCTCATGAGTGTTTCCCAGGTCTGTGATCAGAAGCATTGGATGCTCTTCACAGATAAAGAATGCTTTGTACTATCTCCTGGCTTATCGAAACCTCCTCCAGAAAAGATTTTATTAACTACTCAGAGAAAAGAAAATCTTTATGTGCTTAACATGAATGAGGTCACTCCATCTGGCAGTGTATCCTGTTTTCTGTCAAAAGCTTCAGTTGATGAATCAGCTCTCTGGCACAGGAGATTAAGCCATGTTAACATCAAAACCATCAACAGATTCGTGAAGAAGTATATGTCAAACAGCCTCCAGGCTTTGTAGATCCCGCACATCCTTACCAAATGTTCAAACTAGACAAAGCTCTGTATGGATTACATCAAGCCCCAAGAGCCTGGTATAAAACTTTGTCTGGATATCTACTAAGCAACAACTTCAGAAGAGGTACCATTGACCAGACCTTGTTTATCAAAGATGAAGGGGGAGAAATCTTATTGGTACAAATCTACATTGATGATATCATCTTTGGATCAACAAGGAAGAAGTTGTGTAAAGACTTTGAGATCCTGATGCACTCAAAGTTTGAAATGAGTTCAATGGGTGAACTAAATTTCTTTCTGGGTCTTCAAGTCAAACAAGTTTCAAATGGAATCTTCATCAGCCAATCCAAATATGTCAAGAGCATTTTGGAAAGATTCAATATGGCTGACTGCTCTGCTGCAAGAACCCCTATGAAAATGCACCATCAACTAACTCCAGACAAAGATGGTCAAGACACTGATTAACACCAGTACCGTGCAATGATAGGGTCTCTCACTGCCTCAAGGCCAGATATCATGTTTGCAGTATGTCTCTGTGCAAGATTCCAAGCAGCTCCAAAGAATTCACATCTTCAAGCTGTCAATAGAATTTTTAGATACCTAAAGGGAGCCCCAAGACTTGGGCTATGGTACTCTAAAAATGATAAGTTCAATCTGTATGCATACACTGACAGTGATTATGGGGGATGCAACATGGACAAAAAGTCCACATCAGGGGGATGTCAGTTTCTGGGAGGGAGACTGATTTCATGGCAATGCAAGAAGCAAACATGTGTCTTAACTTCTACAGCAGAAGCAGAATACATTGCAGCTTCAAGTTGCTGTGCATAAGTCATCTGGATACAAAACCAAATGCTGGATTATGGGATGACTTTCATGGCAACTCCCATTCACATTGACAACATGAGTGCTATATCAATCACAAACAATCCGGTGTAGCACTCCAAGACAAAGCATATCGACATCAGGTATCACTTCATAAGAGATCAAGCTGAGAAAAAGAGAATTATTTTAACCAAAGTTCATACCAATGAGCAATATGCTGATTTGTTTACAAAACCTTTTGATGAAGCTAGATTTAGATATTTAGTTGAATCTATTGGTATGATGAACTTTGATTAAAATCTGTCTCTAAAATTTTGTTTTGTAAATGTGTTTGTCCCTTGTTGTAAATAAAAGTTATAAGTCAGCAGCAATTTCGTTTCTTAGCTGCTGACAGGTTTAATCATCAGCAGCAAAGAATTTGCCACTGATTGCTTTAAGTTATCAGCAGGAACAAGTTTCCTGCGGATAGCTTTAAGGCTGTCAGCAGCAACATCCTTGCTGCAGATCATTGCATCCATCAGCAGCAATTGAGTTTGCTGCTGACAGACTTAACCATCCGCAACAACCAAGCTTGCAGCGAATAGGCTTAACCATCCACAGCAATCAAGTTTGCTGCTGACGGGTAAATCTAAGTCCAAATTAACCTTTACCCGCTGTAAAAATTACCATGACTGCTTTAGTGTATTACAGCTGTAACAGTAAAACGTGAATAAGGTTGTACTGTACAAGTCATTTTTCTTTTTCCCTCCTCTGCCGTTATAACACAAATCAAATTTCTTCACCACCTCTTCACATTCAATTTCACCCTAACTCCCATCTCTTTCTCTTAAGCCTCCACAACATTCAAAGGTTTCCATCCTTAACCACCCTTCAAAAACCTTCCTCTTTCCCTCCAAACCCAACAAAATGGCAGAGGTCGACATAAATCATCCTAATGACAAGTTTTCTCCCTACCACAATCTCACTGCATACATGGTTAAAGGAAAGAAGTCCGAAGGGTTCGATGATATGATCGATTTTCTTTGTCGATCAAAGATATATTTTGCACTAACCGTCAACCCTACCATATACATCCCTCATATGGAGGATTTTTGGAACACCGTCGTCTACTCTACCGAACAGGGGATTCCCCAAATCCAAGCCATGGTAGACGGAAAAGATATCATCGTCACTAAAGCTACTCTCAGAAAACACCTCAAGCTTCAAGACGAGGGGGCCGCCATTTCATACTCAAAAGAAGAATACATGAGGACCTTTGTATTCATAGGGTACACTAGAAATCAGAACGAGTACACAATCGAAAAGGCGATGATGGGCCCTCCATGGAAGTTTCTATGCCACACTCTTCTACAATGCATATCATAGAAGAGAAGTGGATGACATCAAGTGAGCTCTGCACTTGCCTCTGTTGTTTATGGTATGGCTTCTGGCTAGGGTTTCAACTTTGCACATCTCATCTTTGAAGGTTTGAGATATAACCTTCAAGAAGGTGCAAAGCAATCATTTTTTATGTACCCAAGATTCTTGCAGGAGGTTTTCAATAACGAAATAAAAGATCTTTCAAAATATGCAAAAATCTATCTTATGCTGGGACATAAAAATAACATTTTTCAAAGCATGAGAACTGTTTCCAAAAGTTCTCAGGGGTCAATGTTCCATTGTTATCTACAATGATGAACATACAAAGCACCCAGGGTGATAGTTCAGCAATCCCAGCTGATACTTATCCCACACCCTCCTCTTTACATCCTGAACAACAATCTGCTTCCACTGTTCGAACCCCTATGCATACTACTAAGGATGCACAGACACATAAATTACTTACACCTGTTTTGGATGTTATCGTTCAACTAGAACAAAAGGCCCCAGTTGCGGCAAAATATACTAGAAAAAGGAGCAAGAAGGCTCCTTCTCTTCTCGTCTCAAAGGCCCAATCCCAACCTAAAAGCCCTCATTCAGAATCCCAAAATTCTGATGAGAATATGAAAAGGGATAGCCACATCATTAGAGAGACTTCCTTGGAAGCTTCTCTATTAGAATCAGGATCACATCCCGGATCCATAGAACAACCCACTGAGCCATTCCATTATTTTTCTTCTCTGAACTTAAGTGCAGAGGCACCTTGTCAAGATGATATACCTTCTCAAACAACCACTATCTCGGAGGTATTGATTGACTTGGCTGCTAGTGCACTTAACCCAAGTTCATCACCCAAGAAGGTTCACTCTAGGAGTACTGATAGAGTGAATGTGGAAAGGGATGTCACTATTCATGGTACATCAACTAACCAGGAGGACAGTGATAACATCACTAAGACCCTAACCACGACAACTCATGGTGAGGATGTTTCCTTTGAAACACTCTTCACTGAGAGGAATACCAGGTGCCAAGAAAACCAGGGTGATGGGGATGCATAGGCTAGGCCTAAGACCCCATCTAGCTCCAAGTATTCCACAACTGTGGATGAGGACAGTCTGAAACTCAAAAATATGGAATTGACGGCCAGGGTGGCTATGCTAGAGGCTGAAGTGTCCAAACTAAGGCACCAAGTCTCTATGCATGAAGCCCATCAATGCTCAACTGTGCCTACTCCTTCCCTTGTATCAGTGAGAACTCAAACAGATGCAACCCTTTACACTGATGCAACCAAAAAGGGGGAGATAGTCGCAATAGAAGATGATGCTGACAGCCTCGAAGAATGGATACAAGAGCAGGATGCTTTTCAAAGTTCTCTCTTCAAACCTGCTTTTGTTCAAATCCATGACTTGCCAGACTCAGTAGACGAAGAGGAAGATATCACTGAGGATTAGAAGTAGTTGTCCGAGATGTTGATGAGGTGTTAAAGAATGAAAGTCAAAATGAAGACACACCTCCATCAGTCAGCATACTTCCTGAAGCCGTGGCCATAATAAGTCTAACCACTGCCCCCCAATTCACACTGACTGCAGACAAGCTAGATTTTGACTCCATACTAGCTTGGGGGTATAATGGTCAATCTGAGAGATTCTGGATTGGGAAAGAGTTCAGCGGAGTAGAAGAGCTGAACTGGGATGCACTAAATCCTCTTCAAGTGCTTGGACTGTATTTATCCGGCTGCATCAACACCTCTTCAGATCTCTCAGCAAAACTTGCAATCTACAGGTTCCAAGACTTAATGGAGGAAAATCTGCCCTGGTTTGAAGCACTGTTAGAAGAAGCAAACCGTGTAGCATATCCTAAAGACCGCGCAGAATCTTCTACAACAGCAGCACAAAGACTGGCTCTAAGTAGACTTGACCTGATCAGGAGCAGTACTTTAACTGACGAAGAAATTGTTTGCTGGAGAAGCTTCATCCACAATGAGATGGTCAGGGGACTTGTAGTGCTAGGATGGTCATGCACTGGGCCCTCTGGCTTCACCTTCTTTCTGAGTGATGGATCATCTGTCTTCTTCAACCTCATCAATGAAATCCTACTCCTCAACTCAGACTTCCTATACAACATTTTTGAGCTCAGAACACATATCTACAATGTCAACTCCTTAGAGAGCCAAGCAATGATCAAGACTATCAAAGCTCGTCTTGAAAAAGAGGGACGCCTTGCAGAAGATGCCTCCTCTGACTCAGATTTCTCTTTTCTCTCCTCACCAACCACCACTCTGAACACTGCAACAGAATCTAGAAGAACAAAGTTAGAGGATGTAAGGAAAAGTTGGAAGGAAGTAACTGGGTGTGAATGGGAAGAATATGAAGCAAGAAACCTTCCCCTATCCACTCCCCAAACTGCCAATGAAGCTGAAGCAGAGATCCCAACAATATCTAAAACATCTGCTATTGTGATCCATGAAGCTGAAGCAGAGGCATCAACCAAAGCCAAGGGGAAGGGAATAATGACTGAAGAGGTGGAAGAGAGACTGATGAAAGAGCAAAAGGAAAGGGAGGAAAGAAGAAGAAGAAGGAAATGACAGAGCTAAGAAAAATTCAAGAGAGAAAAGCTGCCATGCTCCTCAAAGAACAACAAATCCAGCTGTATGCTAAACAGCTGGATGAACTCAAAGCCAGATTTCCTACAGCTTCTCAACTACAAGAAGATGAAGCACTAGCTCTTCAGCTGCAGGAACAGTTTAATAAAGAAGAAGAAGAAAGTGAGAAGAAGAAAAGGAAAGAGGCTAAGTTCAGAATAACTGATTCTGAACTAGCCAAAAAAATGAGAGAAGAATGGATAGCGGCTCTGATTTCTCAAGGCGAGGATGCAGACTACCTTGAGAAACTATCAAATAAAGAAATCTACAGAGCCTTCATGAGTCAGCAAGGTCAATTGGCAAATAAGAAAAGGGATGAAGAAGAAGAAAAAGCCAAGCAAAAATCCAAGAAGACCATTGCATTCAACATAAGGACCCATGAAGAAAGGAAGGTCATGACTGACTTCCTGAAGGCCAGAGGAGAAAGTGGAAAAAGGCTAGGCCCCATGAGTTTCATGAACTTGCAAGCCTTGTACTCCAAAGTCAAGAAGGAAGAGGAAGAAAGATTGGGGAAGACAGGCTCCAAGAAAAGGGTGATAACTCAAACTGTTGAACACAAATCAAAGAAACCCAAGCCTTCTCCCTCACCCACTACTTCCTCCTCCCACCATACTTCCACTCTCCAGCCTAGACCTCATTCCTCTCTTCCCACAAAGTCCAAATCCCTCCACCCAGCTCCTCCTCATCAGCAACCTTCCAAGAAGAAAACCAAACCTACCATCACACCAGAAGACTCAAGAGAAATAGTTTTCTGATTCTACAACACTCAAGACAAATGGTTTGAAGTCTTCAGGGGAAAGGAAGAACTGAAAAGATCTATCTATAAATCTGTTGATGAGGTACTGCAACTCCCAGACTCAGATCTAAGAAGAATATTGGAGTTGGGTGAAGCCCATAAGCCAGAGAATGAAGGTGGGAGACATCTTTTGCTAGCAATCAAACATCACTTCAACCCTAGTAAAGATGTAATCATTGATGCCAAACCTCTTCAATCTCATTCTCCATTCACCAGTTGGTCCTTCAAGGATGATACCAACGAGTTTATCTTGATTGATGTTAAAGGACAGAAGATGATATGTTCAAGCAAGGCCATCTTCAAAATTCCAAGAAAAGACATAAAGACTCTATCTGAGCTTCCTCTAAACAATCCCAGCCAGGACCCAAGAGGCTATGAGGTAGAAAGGATAATCTGCAACATGAAAAAACTTCAGCAGCAAAAGCAGTAAGAGAGTTTTGGTAGCATCAGTCTAGGGGGAGTTTGTAGAAATAAAGACTGATGGCTACAAAATTCTCTAAGTACAACTGTTATGGACCTCAGAGTTTGCTGCAGATCGACAAACTGCTGCGGATAAGCTTATCTGCAGCGGATACTTGTTCTTCTGCTGAAAAACAAATCTGCTGTGGATAGCCTTATCTGCTGAAGACCAAAGTTGTTGCTGATAGGCAAATCATCAGCAGCTATGGACAGTTGTGTCTTGCTGCTGATCAACAACATTGTTGTTGATAGTCATTCCCTATGAAGATCAAACGTTGTAGATGACTGGCTTCGATAAAGCAACCATTACCACTGACAACTTTCTGCTGCAACACTGACACACTCCATGCAGAAAGAATGTTACTGGTGCGAGACAATAAAAGACAATGACGCTCTTCTTCCAAGGACTCAAGCAATGATGCCTAAGAAGACGTTTGAGTAAAGATAACTTTTGTAGTATTTATTGTCGTTACATGTAGAATAGCTTCAATACAATATCAACGGCTTGTGTTAGATCTGATCCTTAGAATCAAGGGTCTGTCTTGATTCTAAGTTACTATATAAGTAGTACTTAGAGTCATTGTATACGGGTGCTTTTCCTTAAGAGTTTTCTCTGTAATCTTGTAATCTTTGAAGTTTAATACAAATTGCATTTATCAGTATTCTTCTTGTTTACTTGTTTACATTGCTTAGTTGTGATTGTTTCCGCCAATCTCAACTAGAATAGAACCATCTTGTATTCATCGATCCTACACTAACTGGTAGGAGACTAAGTATACTTCACAAAGGAGGGTTCAAAGGGAACACCTACTTCTCCTGCATTACTCAACTGCTGAAACTGTATCTTGACACTTGAGTGTATGCATCGATCTCCATTCATGTTGGGGATGCAAATAACATCGAGTACCCCTCGCTGTTCAAGTTGCTGGCATATATTATATCCTTATTGATGCTAGGGACATGTATAACATCTTTCAAGGTTAGGGAACATCCTGAAGACATCTTTAGTTCCATAGTTCCAATCCCTATTGCCTCTATCGTATGTCCGTCAACAATTATCACACTTCTTTCTATAGCATGATGGTTCTTAAGTCTAGACTGACTAGAACACGCATGAATAGTGGATCCCGTCATTAAGAACCAGCCACAACAAGCAATAACTTGTGTCTTTTAAAAAAAACCCAAAATAATCTCAATGATATCTTCTTCAAGCATGTCTTGTGGCATTCCTATAGTGGAACTTCATGCACTAATATCATCATGTCCACGTTTCATAATCACAAATTTGAAATGAGACAACTACAAGTTGAAAGTTCAGAGAAGTAAAATCATTTGAACAATTCAAACTGTTTACAACAACATAAAGTTGTTTCCATTTGTAATCTACTCAAGACTTTAATATTAAAACACTCCATAATTTTTGCAAACTCATATTCATTGCAAAGTTAATATGAATTTATAAGGTAGTTAACTCCGGTTTGAAACCCCATGATGTTAAATGGTAAGTTTTTCCATAAGAATTGCATTATTATTCACTTTTACCAAATCTTCTTCTAAGACTTAGTTAGAATCACACATGTTAAACTACATGTTTCTCGCAAGTAAGATAACGAAAGTTATCCATAAAATGTTTACACAAAACATTTAAATAAACTCTACATAAGCATTTACATAAAGTGTTTTAGAATGACCACAAGACTTCTAACAAATGTTAGAAATTACATGTTCATAGAAAACTTTAGGTTTACAAAAAACCAAATGATATGAAAAGGTTTGGTTTACAAAAACCAATTAACAAACTTACACAAAAGTTCGCAAACACTTATTGTAATTCGGATATTTTTAAAACAATTAGCGGTTGTTTTCGAAATCTGTTTTAAGGTTGTTAGAAAACCGTTCATAAAATAAAAGAAAACTTTTATTATTTAATAATTCGAATTAGAATACAATACAGAAAAGGAGAAGAAGCAAAACAAACATAATCAAACAAAAACAACGAGTATGGAGGCTGAGGATTTCTATTCAACATAGGTCCTTAAAACAGATTTCGGGCCACCCAGGTGAAACCCGTCTGTCTCCCAGGGTACAACAACCGGAGCAGACGTACTGCAGAATTAACCAAGCACCCGAAATAGTACCTGAAACGAGAGTGTAAATGGCAGAAAATGCTGGATACTCTTCTTCTTGTGTATGTGGTTTCTGAACCATGTAGGTCTTCAAGTGTTAACGCTTCTTATTTAGTCCAGGACTTCTTGTCATAAAAAAAACAAGGCACAAAGCCTTCTATTTATACAAAACTGAGGGTACAAGAAGTGTCTAAACTCAATTATGGATATTAAGAGGAGTTTAGTTTCTACTAAGTACATTAAAAGTTTAACATTTCGTAGACAAATGAAGAGTCTAATCAAGAGTTTAATATTTAATTAGGGACTTCAAGAGATCTACTCCAACCAAGAGTCTAAGGGGCTGTTTGGCAAGTGCTGAACCATTAAGTGCTGAACCATTAACAGATGGGCTTTTAGCGAAACAAACACCCCTTACCTCTAAATCGGTCAGAGGTGGCCTCTTAATGGAATCATTAAGAGGTTGTCAAACAGCCAAAAAAACACAAGAATGTTATCATATTCATCAATTTCTAACAAAACTTGTAACACCTGGTAAAACTTGTAAAATGGGACTTGTATAATAGTACTTTCATATATAAAAGTAACTTTCAAACATTTATTCGTAAAGGTTCATGATTTCATGATATCATCTTGCAAAAAAAAAGCATAATATCTTCCTTGGAGATTAAAATAACCTTAAATTAAGTTTATTCAAGATTATTTTCATGAGATATTTTCGGTTTAATATTGCATTAACGCTCTTTTATCCAAAGCACAGGCGTCGGTATTGGTAAACGGCTCCCCAACACAGGAGTTTCAATGCTATTGGGGACTAAGGCAAGTGGACCCTTTATCTTTATTCTTGTTCATTATTGCCATGGAAGCACTCACGAGCATCATCAATAGGGCATGTTCCCTTGGATTATTTCACAGGATTTCTGTTACTGCTAACGGGCCAAAACTCTCTCATTTTTTATTTGCAGATGACGTGATCTTTGGTGGGGGATTGGTTGTGTACCAATACTCTCAATCGTAGACGGATTCTCCGATGTTTTATTTAGTATCCGGACTTCAAATAAATCTTGCTAAAAGTAATATTTTTGTTGTGGGTGTACAGGATCAGGAGTTACAAATCATGGCGAATTTTCTAAAGTGCAGGGTGGGTTCTTTTCCGTTCAAATATCTTAGGCTACAAGTTGGAGCTAATATGAATCTGGTGAAAAAATGTTCTCCCATTATTGATACATTCCAAAATCGCCTTTCAAACTGATTAAATCTGGTGAATTTGCTAAAGTGCAAGGTGGTCGGATCATATTGATTAAATCAATTCTTAACTCCCTACCAACCTATTACTTCTCCTTGTACCGAGCCCCATCCCAGGTGATAGACAAACTAGAACAGTTGAGGAGGGAATTCCTTTGGGGTGGCCTATCTGATGAAACAAAGATCTGTTAGGTCTCTTGACAAAAGATCGCAAAAGACAAAGAATAAGGAGGTCTCGGGATTGGTTCACTAAAAAATGCCAACATATTAATGCTTGCCAAATGGTGGTGGAGGTTTAAATAAGAAAATCAAACCCTATGGTGAAAGGTTATATGGTCTATCCACCATAATTCGAGATCTTGGAACATAATCCCAATAAAATCATCTAATCTAGGGCCTTGGAAGAATATCTTCAAAATATCTAGGGATCTACAACAACTTGGGATTGAAATTAAAAAGGTCATAAAAGGCATCCCCGGTTGCGGATCCGAAATCTACTTTTGGCTAGACTATTGGGCTGATCTAGGACCTCTATCAGCGCAGTTCCCATCCCTTTTCTCATTGGAAGCTTCGAAGGTATGTACTATTGCGGATCAATTTGGCTTATCTAATGGGCCCCTTTTCCCAAATTTCAGGTGGAAACGCACTCCATCCCTGCCTACAGAAACTCGGGAACTCCAGCAACTACTTTCGCTAATGCAGTCGGTCTCCTTAAACACCACAAAGGATCGGTGGATCTGGACAATGGAAAATTCGGGATACTTCTCAACAAGCAGCCTAAAACAACAAATTCAAGTAATCACCAGGAGATTCCAGACTTCCAATATCCCTGGAATAATTAGGTTCCCTCCAAAGTTAACTGTCTTGCACGGAGGGCCGAATAGGATCGTCCTCCAACTCTACTGTCATTGGCTTCTAGAAGAATAAATGTCGCATCCCCCATATGCACATTCTGTGGGGATAACGTTGAGACTGCCGAACACATCTTCGTTTCTTGTAGTTTGGCCCAAACAATTTGGGAGCTAATCTTTCAGTGCTGTAATCTACACTCGTTCTTCATATTCAGTATACGAGATGTTCTACAAATTCACAGATTCATTCGCGGATCAAAGAGGAGAAGCAAGGTAATCCAATCCATCATGTTAATCGCGATATGGAGCATATGGAAAGCCCACAATGAAATGATTTTTTATCACAAGCATGCACATGTTGGAAGAATATCGAAGAAAATAAAAATATTGGGGTTTTTATGGGTTAGAAACCGAGCAAAAAGGACTATTATAACATGGGAAGATCGGTGTTTCTTCGACCTAGAATCTATGATGTAATATCTTGATGTTTAGATCTATAATTGGGGTTGTAAATTTCATGGCAGCTTAATTATACAAATATTTGTTGGTCGTTAAAAAAATATTTAGGATTAACAATTTAACAAATTTCTATTTTTATCAAATAAATAATTAATTTAGCTTTTTTATTTAATAAAATAATTATTAATTTAATATTATAAGAATATAATAGACAGAAGTGTTACCTCAAATTGTGATACGAGATGATGTTTCGCGATTGGCCGGAAAAATCCTTTTTGAGTTGCACTATGAGTTGCAGCGGTTCAAACTCGGGTGCCGAGTTCGCCTTGAGCGGAGACGTACGTTGGTGGTCTTGATTTGGACCATGGTTGAGGTTTCAGAATTACCGGAGAGTCGCCGGAAGGTAACCCTGCGAAAACGCAGGGACAAGGAAAGAAAAAAACGGTTGTTGTCATCTTTGCCGGTTGAAATTAAAACGGGGTGGATTCATCATTCATGTTGTGAAGGAATCGGGGGTTTTGACTAAGCTATACATACCCCCTTTCTACCTGTCTAACGCTCTCTCATACAAAAAGAACTTTTAAGCTTGTCATTTTATCTCATTTGAAAAATCATTATTTATAAAACTTTTCTTTTAAATTTAAAATCACTTTCTATAACATAAAACGTATACCTCTCCCATCTCCTATTTGTCATAACCCCCCCCCCCCCCAAAAAAAAACTTTTAAACTTTTCGTTTTAACACATTCGAAAAATCATTATTTCTAAAACCATTTCTTTTAAGTTTAAAAGCACTTTCTATAACATAAAACGTATACCCCTCCCCTCTCCTACTTGTCGTACCCCCCTCACACCGAAAAAATAAGTTTTAAACTTATCATTTTATCACATTCGAAAAATCATTATTTCTCAATCCGTTCTTTTAAGTTTAAATTCATTTTCTATAACATAAAACGTATACCCCTCCCCTCTCCTACTTGTCTACCCCCTCCCCCCAAAAAAATAACTTTTAAACTTTTTGTTTTACCACATTCGAAAAATCATTATTTCTAAAACCGGTTCTTTTAAGTTTAAAAGCACTTTCTATAACATAAAACGTATACCCCTCAATGACTAATTAACAAACTAATTAAGGAGGGGTGCAACAAGTAAAAAGACAAAAGTAAAAAACAAAAAGGTTGAATTGTATTTATTTGAAAACATAAGGAGGGGGTGCAACAAGTAAAAATCAGTCAAAGGGGGTACGTATAGCACGACCCAATTCAGTTTTATGTTAATAAAAAAGAAACATATAATTAAATAATAAAAAAGGAAAAAAAAATATTACCGGTTTGGGTCATCGAAAACCATAAAACTGAATACGAAGACCGGTTCCGATAATACCAATACCGGCAATGATGTTATTCGCTCATAATAGGTTCAGCTCGTCACGGTACCACAACGGTAACGAAACTCGCTATAGGCTATGATACCAAAAGAGAAACTCGATTTTGAATACTACTCTGTTTTCAAAAAAAATTATATTGGAATGTTGACCAAAAAACTAAAAACAGACGCGCACTACGTTTTTTAAAAAAAGTTAACGAACGAAAGTTATTAAAGGAAAACAAAATTATTAGAAAATGAAACGGGTTAAAACTGTATACCATATATAGTATAAGGGGTGAAAATGAAAATGTAAAAAAAAAAAGAAAAACTTAGTGACACAATTTGGACACCTCTTCTACTATTCAAGAGGACTGTCCTTTAATAATATTTATAATTCCCCGGATGCGCATAAATATATTTTTCAAGCTTTGACTTCAGCGATTTCACTAACAAAGACATCGCGCCCCTAAAGCGAGTGCCATTTTTAGTAAAAATTGTCCCGAACATGGAAAGTATACTTTGACATGACCGTTAAACAAAAGGTTTTAGTATCTACGAGCACCACATGCTCAAGATTTCTTCTTTCTATCCCTAAAGATGGGCTAGGCCAACGTATGTCATCTACGGAGTATCGTACTATCCTTAAGTATCGCCTCATGATTCCCCTATTTCCGGTTGATGAGATATGTCCTGTTTGTTGCAAGGCGTGCTTGGACTTCTTTCCGGAGCATGCAATACATTATAGAGAGCTTACCGGGTTCAAGTACCGTGTACCGACACAATTTGGTAGGGATATTCTTTTTAACATATTCAGGCGTGCCGGGATTTCTACTATAAAATTTCTTGACCGGCCCGTTGGAAGGAAGATCAATATTCAAACCAGCTGCATTTTGGTCTTTGAAGAGAAGCACACGTGTGTGGATCTAACAGGGGTTTCCCCTCTTGTGGGCTTGGGGAGTAGTGCTTTCACGGTGGGTCAGACTGCTTTAAAAGTTGCTTCATGCAAAGTGACCAAACATGAGAAGCATGCCTTGACAACCAACACATGTTTATTTCATTTGCATTTGATACTTTTGGTTTCCTTACGTTTGAAGCTGTGAAGCTACTTAGTCAAGTCCAAAGGGTCATGCATAATAATGTTATAACCCTCAAGATCTATGAATATAGTTTTTAAAATACTTGGTTTTGATCAATGTTTTCAGAACTGGACCGGACAATGAACCGGGTGTCTTAGAGGTTCACTGGTCGGACCGGTCATACCGGATTCAAGAACCGGATGACGCAATAAATAATATAAATATTCATAAAAATATATAGAAAAATATAAAAAATTCCAAATACTACATATACAACCATTTAAACAATTGAGTCAAGGACGAGGGTTGTAGGTCTGTAGGAATTTTAATTCTTTTGAATCTTCAATTTTAATTTTGATTAGGGTTTTGGAGGACCCGTGGCAGCGTATAAGTTAAAAGGAAAGAGCCAAATTGAGTTAAAATTGTAAATAGAAGTAAGTAGGAGGACTATAGGATAAAAAAGATAAAAAAATAGTAAAAAAAAATTAAACTACCCGGTTCGACCACAGGTTCGTGGTTCGCGGTTCGACCGCTGAATCGCTTGGACCGTCCGGTTCAACCAACAAACGGTCTCAGAGCATGTAACCGGACCGGTGGAGGTCACGGTTCCCGGTCCGACCGGCCGGTCCGGTCCGGGTTTAAAAACATTGGTTTTGATTTAAAAAATATTTACTTATTTTATTTAAATATGTTACTAGATCGGAAGAAACCGGTAATTTGAGATTTTTTATTAAAAAGAAAACTAGACCATTAACCTTGTACATTACCCCTCAGGGGTGTTTGGGATTACTTTTCAAACAACTTATTAACTTATTACCTTTTTCAAGTTAAAAGTTTGTTTGGATAATTGATGAAAAAGTTAGTTTTATAAGGGATGAAAAGTTGTTTTTGAAAAGTAAAAAATTATTACTTTTACAAGAAGTCAAAAGTAAAAAATAATAAGTAATCCCAAACACCCCCTTAGTTTTCTACAGGTACGACATCCACCACCATGGGTTCCTCCTTTGGTTGTGATGGATTAAATATTTAGCACAACAAATATCATTATTATATTAAATTAGTAATTTTATTTGTCGTTAGTTCTAGATTTTTGTTTTTTCTCTCTCCTGTTAAATAACTTTCGCTCCTACTAAATAATAATTATTTTAAATAATTAAATATATAAAATTTATTTTAATATTTTATTAAAACTTAATAAATAAGAAGAAGATTTCAAGTATATCCTATCTTAAAATATAATTTTATAATTTTTAAATCTTCATTATTTGTTATTTATAATTCTTAAATCTTGCTTATTTTTTATTTCACCAATGGCTGATGACATCCAACATACAAATTTTCGTAGAAACTGCTGGTTTACAACAAGCTGGATTTATTCTACTCGTGTAATACATGAGTTTATAACCTAGTTCTACAAATAAATAAGAAAATATAAAACCGTATTAAAGAAAGAACATAGAAAAGTTTCTTTTTATTCATAAAAGTATAACTCATCATCTTCCTCATTCATTATATACGTTAATAGTTTATACAGATCGTCTAGAAAAAGAATCAATTGTAACTCTACACACATACATAATACAACATTAATCTTTACAATCAAATTGCCTCCAACCATCCTTTTTTTCATATTTCAAAGCCTCATTCATGAAGATGGCTTCTCCACCATCTTCACCTGCAACACCCCACAAGTAAGCCAAATTTCATCACATTTTGTAACTTGTAAGAATCATTATATATTGTTTAACAAGAATCAATAAAGTCAACCCATTTACTTATTGTATAACAATGAAAACCCGTAGAGATAACCGTATATTGATCAACTATATATATAGTACAAAGATAACGTAAGAAGCCCTAAAGGGTCAAGGCCAAATAATCTCTGACTTATGTTTAATCTTACACGGATCAAATAAAAAAGACAGAGTCAACTTCGTTTTTAGTCTCTATTGTTTGACCCAAATAACCATTTTAGTTCATTAGTTTAATTTGACTTTTTCAGTGTATGTGGTTTCATTTTCGTTTCCATTAAAGTCAGGCTTCTAACGTCATCCATTAGTCCTATTAGGCTATTAAATAATGTGTGAAAAGACAAAAATACCTTTGTTATAAAAAAAAAGTTAAAAAATATATATAATAAAAATATATTAACATAACCCAGCCCTGCTCTCTACTCTCTATCAACCTTGTACTATTTTAATCGTAATTAACACGTTTAATATTTATACAAAATTTCAAAATGGCCAAATAGGTGTTTGTGGGTCAGCTCGACCTGACCTAGCCTATTTTGACATATACTAAAAGACAGCCCGTATTGAGCCGTTACCCAGCCCACCTAGCCCGACCCGCCTACTTTGGGACCTTTAAGAATCAAGAATGAAAGATATATAGTTTAAAACCATGCACCTTTTTCAGATACTTTTTATGAAGTTTCATAGCCCCTGAGCAAGATTTTCTAGCATCCAAGTTACCCGAAGTGTCATTCAATATCTGCAAAAAAAACCATGAATAAAGAAACCGATCTACATCACGAAAATACTTCAAGAATAGTTGTTCTCTATATATTTTAAAGTGAGATTGACCTTGACAACATCATCGAGCCCCTTGGCTTCTGTGAGCAATTTGACACTTTTCTCCTTGAGCACACTCGCGACAAGAAACACAGAAATGGGGAGAGGTTCTTCGTTTTTGGCTCCACTTCTCAAGTATTCTCTTTCAAATTTGCCACATTGGCGCGATGATTTTGGTTTTCCTTTAGCATCTTCTGGTCTGTCAGAATCAGATTCTTCATACAAAGTGTATAGATCTGGATCATACTCCAAAGCCCACATCATCTGTTTGAAATTCATTAATTAATCGACAAATTTGACCACTTATGTATAAATGGTTGATTTGGGTTAAGTTTAGCAAGAAAGGTAATAGGTCAAATTGGTCAACTGCGTCAAACGGGTTGAAAGTCATCCGAAATGTATTCAGATGTTTGAAATATTGTAAATATCTTTAATGGAAAAAGGTAAGATTATTATCATATTTATTTAGCCCACATCATCTGTTTTGTAATTATAAACTTAAGAAAAAAACAACAAGAAATGTGTGGGTTGGCCCAACACGTTTTGCCTGTACTAAAAATATCCATGTTTTGACCCGTTATCCAACCAGCCTGACTGGCTACATTATCCGAACAACCACAAACATGAGATTTCAGATGGACAATGAACCAAGGTTATTAATATTACCTCCCATAAATACAGTGAATCGCCAAAAGAAACTTCTCGCTTGAATAGCACCATAAGCATCCTGAATGCAAATAGATAATCGCCACCACCAATGTGTTCTGTGTTCATAAACCATATAATTTCAAGTAGCATGCTTTATTGGTATAAAAAAAGAGAACATAAATAATCAGTGATTGGAAAATACCCAAATGATTATGAAGTTTACGGTCAACAACTTGAATAACATTTGCTAAATTGCAAAGTTGTGACTCCACCCCCACGGAACTCCCTACGCATTTGAAGTTCCCTCGCTTCAACCCATAAAGAAATCGCATTTAATTACTTGAAAACCAACTAAAATTTACAACTTTAGCAAAAAAAACAATGCAACAAGAATTTATATATTTACCAATCTGCGCATTAGACGTTCAAAACACCAAAATGCATCTGCTTCATCTTCAAGAAGCATAATCATGGGAGAACAAAGATCACTCATCCCTAATTGGCATAATAAAAACACATGCCAAGTTCAAATTCAAAATCAAAATCAGAATCTTACACCTTCTGATTAAATTAAGATCCACCTTGACCATAGCCGACCTCTTTATCAAACCAAGCATAGACAGAAAGAACATCCCAAAGTTTAGACAAATTCTCCTGCTTCTCATAAAATACGAGTGTCCTATCCGTGCGAACCACATCAAGACCTAGCATAAATTATAAGTCACAAGATAATGACAAGTTGCATGATTTAAAAGAAGTATGAGTTGAAAATTATTATATATCAACCTATTTGATGTAGGTTAAGTTTCCATTGGATTATCTTCTTGTCTTCCTCCTTAGGACAACTCACGGGTGATTCTGAACCGACTGCATGCATATGCAACTTACTACATTAGTAAGCATTAAACGACTATTATATCTGCAAAAAAGAAAACAAAAGAGAACATTACCAGTTGCTTGAGTTGTTGGTGTCATAAGCGTTTCAGGGTTTGCTTCTAGAAGGGCAATAGGATCTTGGGTTGGAGAACCGTCTTCTGTGATGACCGGAGCAGTGACTAACTTGCCACTTCCAATAAGAGGGAACATATATGTGCATAGTTCTTTTAGCCGTACATACTCTTCTCTAAAATCATAAAGAAAATATCAATTCTCTTCTATTTGCTAGTTATAACAAGTTTGAACTCAGGGCTATCTTGGTATGCACTAGAGGTGACAACGATGTGTTGGACGGGTTAGGTAACAGGTCAAACATGTTGAGTTGAAATGGATTGTCATGTGGGTTGACCCACAAACACTTTTATTCCCATTTTTATAGATAATTATGCGTACAAAAATAATATTAACAAATTAGTAGGTTGTATGCATTAAAAATAGAATTTAGGCAACTTTCAACCCTTTTGATCCGCTTGACCCATTTGTCCCATTTCCTACCAGATAAACTTTATGATTTGATACATTAGACCTGTCTGAAATTAAAAAAAAAATCCAAATCCATCCAATCATCAGTAATGGGTCGAAATTGCCGCCTCGAGTAAGCACAATAACTGGGGTGATGTGTGACGCATTGAAAAGAACCCAACAGAATTTATCCATACAAATAGTGAAGAAAAAGGGAGTGGCGTCAGAAAAAAGAATTTTGAAAAATATAATACTTTCGGGTTAGCCGTATCTCTTTTCTCTCCTCATATGTGCTTTTTGGATCAAAACAACCGAGTAGAAATTCCCACACCTCTCCTCTAATTGTTGGATGTATCCCCTGATTTATCAATAATATTCACGAGGGAAAATAAGCAAATTTGAAAAAGTAAACTACATTTAAATGTCAAATGTAGTACTAACAGATTTTCAAAATTGGCATTCATGATGAGAATATAGAACTTACCCCACGATAAATTCGACCAAGGGTCTGACCTATATCAAGATAACCTTCAGGACTGAATGCAGATTGCCACTTCCTTACACTAAGGGTCTTGCCAGACTGGATAAACATATCAGGAACAGTAAGCTTCAAGAAACCATCAATAAGTGATGAAGAAAAGGCAACAAATACATAGTGAGCTTTTACAACTAGTAGTACTAACTTTCATTGGGCTTTCATCCTAAATTAACAATAATCACTCAAGTTCAACAAATTTTAACATATTTGTTTCTATTTCTTGAACAATTTACTCATAAATTTGATTTCTTTATGGTGTCAATCTCATATGAAAAGTTCTCGAATCGCCGGCCCAAGTACAAAAACAAACACCACCAAACCAGATTATTTCCCAGTTTTGGTGCATCCTTGTTTGCTAGTGTTTGATATTTTTTTCCTCAAGAAGTACAAGACAATATGGTGGAAAAGGGCCCAATTTAAAACGGGCATTCAACGGAGACTCATATTTGGAGCAACCAGATAAAAGCAAATGGGCTAGAAAAGGGCCCAACTTAACGGGCATTTAACATACTCATATTTGGAGCAACCAGATAAAAGCAAATGGCTAGAAAAGGGTCCAACTTAAAATGGACATAACTTTCGATCCGTTAACCAGATAAAAGCAAATGGGCTAGAAAAGGCCCACCTTAAAACAGGCATTTAACAGAGACTCATATTTGGAGCAACTAGATTAAAGCAAATGGACTAGAAAAAGGCCCAACTTTAAAAGAGCATAACTGATCCGTTTGGAGTTACATGCCCATAAAATATGGAAGAAAAAGGCAAAACGGGCGGGACATTGTGACAAACACCACATGCAGCACGCCCAACTCTCGACCCAAATTCCTTCATCCAAAGCCCCAATTTCAATTTTGAGGGACTTCCCCAATTTTAGCGATTTTGATTATTCTGTTTTGATCGTAAAAATCATCAAATTTGAGATTTTCCTATACATATAATGGTTTTATACATTCATAAATTCATCAACTTTTCCAAATATCACATTCCAATACATAAACATGGTCATTCCCTTCCCTAATCCAACAAAACAATCATTGCCAAAAGTCTTTATTGGCTAAAAGCATCAACAACCCATCACAAATGGTAACCGAAATATGACCCAAAAGTTGAAAACTTTTAGCAAAAGAAAAGGGGTTACCTTGATTTTAAACTTGGTTTTAGGAACATCAGTGCATTCAGCTCTAACCTCATAGAATGAATCGATTGGAAGCCCTGGATCTTTCCACAAAAGATTCATCCTTCACCAACTTTTGGGATTCAAGAATCTTTAAATCAAAGGCATTAATTCAAGAATGGTACATCCCCAACCCTAAATCACCTAAATAAACAAAACCCAGATGAGATCTTGTTTTTTTTTCCTTTTCAATTGTAATTTTTTTCCGTTTATTGTTTTGAACGGAGGTGGGTACGGTGGTGGTTGATAAAGCTAAAGCTTGTTCCGACAAGAAGATTGATTTGTTTCCATGGGTGTAAAATGTTGTTTTGTTGTGTGTGTGGATGTGGGAATATGGGATGGGGGAATGTGAGGTCCGGCCGGCGTGTTTCGCGGGGACGACGACTGGTTTATTGCATCCCATCGTTGGTTGTATTAAAGCTGGGAAATTTCGGTGGTTGACGACGAATCTGGGAATAGGTCTTATGGTTGACCAGTTGAGGTCATCATCCATGATCCAACTATGCGACCAGGCCAACAAAGGCGGATTTAAGTATTTTCAAAATTAGATTAAAGTACTTGCAAATTAGTGTTCTTTTACCGGTAAATTAGGGTTACGGGTTTAAGGGCTTTTATGCACAAATTAGTGTTCTAATTTATAAATTTTCAGGTGTCTTTTCCTTTATCAACTGACTTTTAAGGTTCTTTGAGTTTCAGTACACAGATTTTTTAAATTTCAGCCTCATTTTGAGGCCTGTTTTCTTTTTTTTTAGAACTTGGTGCTTTGTAGGTGTATTTTTCAATGGAAGTATCCTTAATTTATTTCTTACCCTTATGCCTATTTGCAGGTGATCGATGCACGTTTATGATAAGGTACCAAAACAATTTTACTTTGCAACTTATTTGCTGTAATTTACGCTTTTTTTTTACTCAGCAACATTTCAATGGAAACATTATCATGTTCTGATCAGTTAGCGCAAAGCGTACATCCGTTTTACTAAATACATTAAATGGAAACAACGTTATAAGAATTCAGATGTTAACTTTCACATATGCAAAATGTGCAACGTTTTACTTGAAAAAATATATCTGTTGCTTTTAACTTTGGATGAATTAATCTAATTGTAGCACCTTTTATTGTTCAAATAAATATATTATCTCTTAAATTTCATTTTTGAATCCAATAAACTTTCTAAGCGAAGCGTGTCCTCACTCTCTTAGACAAACAATTGAATAAATTCCTGAATCTTTTATATGACACAGAAGGATTAGCAAAACAACCATTTAGCTTTACTAATGCAGTCAATCTATACTTATTTATATATATATATATATATATATAAACTTATTGTTCTCAACAACTTTTACTGCTATATTATATACTTTCTGTTCTCATATGATGTTCATAGCTGTTATATTATATGGATTTTTTCCCTCATGTGATGTTACTTTCTGTTGCATTGGGCTGTGTCCTGCTACAAATAAGTACACTTCCTCTGTTTGCTCATGCTTTAGGAGGCTCTAAGAAGAGGTTACTGTTTCGATACTTATTTCAAGAAACTCACATCCACTTTCGCGCTCACAGCCTTTCTGGGTAACTATCCACATGTCTTGCTCAAGAAAGCGGTCCCGTCAACCGTCTGATGTACCAAATAACCATGTTTCTACACCTTCGTCCTCTTCATCTAATCCGTCCATTTACCTGGATAATAGCGATTGTTGTCACATATGTGAATATTGCAGTGCTTATTTCTGGTATGACGAACACGTTATCTCAGCGTCCACCGCCCATCATCACATATACAACCAATGTTGTAAAGGAGGTCGTGTTAGCCTGTCTTACGAGAGAACCCCCTTCAATAATGAAGCATCTGCTTGAGCAGTCTGAGTTCCTTGATAATGTACGCGCTTATAACTCAATGTTTTCTATGACATCATTTGGTGCAAAAATTGATGACTCTGTTAACAATGGATCAAATCCATATGTTTTTAAGATTGAAGGACAGGTTCATCATTGGATTGGAACTTTATGTCCACCGCTGAATGAAAAACCTCGGCTAGAAGCGGGAGACTAATATTACTTTGAAATAAAAGAACTTTAAAACAGCCACCAGTTGTCACATTTAGATAACCAAAGTAGGTCTAAAACTAAAGCTTTACTATTATCTGTTAGAAGATTCGAACAGCAGAATCCCATGATCATAAAACTTGGATTATAGTAAAACAAAAGAAAAAACTAACAGTCCTCTGAATGTAAACTTATGCTTATTCTGTGTGTGTGGTTTACTTTTTTTTAGGGCGATTTTAACCACACACGGAATATTGCTAATTGGACCCGCCGTCGCGCGATACGTCCTCGTATAGGTCAATACGAGGGCGTATTGGGTTTAGTCTCTGACACCAGAATGACACGTGTCATTCTGGTGTCCCATACGATTCGTATTGCCCTATACGCCTCGTATGAGACGGGGCTCAATATTTTTCTTCAAAAGTTGGAAGATTTGGTGATAAATAATTCTATACGTGGCGTATAGACCTATACGCCACGTATAGGATTATTTATTTAATTATATTTTTTTAAAATTTATATAATTTTGTTTATATAAGTTTGTTAATATAAGTTTGTTATCTATTTATAAATTTTATATATTTTATATTTTTTTTAAACATTTATTATATTTTTACAGTATAATCAAACAAAATATTAAACATTACAAACCAAACAAAATATTAAACATTACAAACCAAACAAAATATTAAACATTACAACCAAACAAGTAAACTAAACATTATATACATTACATCATAAAATTAAATATATACATCAAAATGTTTTACATACATAACAACGAAATAAACAAAATACAAATAAAAGAACTAAACCTAATCGGCTCCGGCCTCACCCTGACCTGCCCCGCCCTCATCCTGAACGGGGTCGTCCGGATAATGACGTGGCGGTGGTAGTGGGGGTGGCTCGATGCCGGCGGCTCGTGACTGATTCACGAGCTGTCCAACCGCCCACGTCATCAGGTCCTCCATGCGATCGAGTTGACGACCCTGTCGTCGTGAGTCGGCAACAAGGCCATCAAGCAATGCCTGGGTAGCCCTATCCAGCCTAACAGACCGACGTACGTGTCGGGGATGCTGTGGCGGATGCTTGTGGACCTGCTCGACGTGTGGAGGCTCGTCCTCAATCGCCATACCCTGCAGCGGCTGAGGCATAGGCGGGTCCCCCTGTCCAGGCATCTGCGGCAACGGCACCGGGACCCAAACCTGGTCCTGGACGGCCCCTACGAACCGAAGGCCCTGCGGGAATCGGTGCGTGATGCGCATGCCGCTCGCCGTGCGACGATCTAATCGGACAGGGGGTATGGCCGGTAACATCTGAGGCTCATGGTGGCCAAATGGTATGACCGACCGCATGATATGCGTGATGAATGCACCGCCATATAAAAGTCCGCGCCTCTGTCTCATATAGGCTGAAGCAAAATAAAGCGCCATGCTCGTGGACAGGTCGCACCGCCTCCCAGTAAGCAGGCAGAAAAGGAATAAAAGATCTCTATCAGTGCACCACTCACGGCTTTTCAGACGCGGTGCGATCGACGTCGAAATAAGCCGGTGCAGATATCTATACAAAGGGTCTCTAATACCCGAGACCCTCCCCTTGGTACCCAACCAAGGACTATCTGAAATCAAGCCCCAAAAAACAAGGAGTTCCTCCTTGTCAACCTCCGTCACCGCCTCGGTGAATAGCGGCGCGACCGTCTCAGGCTCGTAGTACAAGCCCGTCGTGACGGCCCACTGACGGAGGGTCTGACGGTAAACGACCCCAAAAATAGAAAAAGAAATATGATCCGGATCCTCAATATCAGGCGCCTCCCCGGGTAGAGGCTGCAGCCCAGTCTCTGAATAGATGAACGTCGAAAGAAACTCGACGACAAGCTCTCAGTATGTCTCCTCAAAAGAAAGGTCAAAAAGACGCGACCATGGCGTGTCCTCACCGATGATGGCCCTAGCTCGCTCGGCCTCATGCACCTCCTCGAGGAGGGCCCAATCCACCACCGTACCCGGACCCATCTGAACCTCCCGGAGCTTCTGGGACCGGGAATAAGCCTCTGTATCGGGCGGAAAATCTAGAAAAGGATAGTGCGCAAAATCGTCTAGCTGATCCATCTGAACATCATCATCATAATCCGCCATATCTGATAATAATTAATTGTTTTTAATGATTTAATTTAAATAATAAATAATAATAATAATAATAATATATTGTTTAAATTTTAAATAATAAATTGAATTAATAATAATATTAATATATTTTTTTATTAAATAATAATAAATAATTAATTTAAATTTTAAATTAAAAACATATACGCCACGTATAGGCTTATACGTGGCGTATAGGCGGTTGCCGGGTAAACTGAGCCATACGCAGGCCAAATAGGCCATACGCGGGCGAGTTGCCGGGTAAACCAAGCCATACGCGACCAAACTAGGCCATACGCAGGCATGTGACTGGGTAAACTGAGCCATACGCAGCGTATAGACTTATACGTGGCGTATGGCTTCATCTTCTTCCTTAGATCAATCCAGAAGAACTATACGCCACGTATGGTCCTGTACGCGGCGTATAGTTCTTAATTTAAAACCTAAAAATCGCTAATCTACCCAGTTTCACCCGCTAATATTTAATAATAACCTAACATTAATGATCGTGGGTTAAGACACGTACCTTTTCAAAGTTTTTTTGATGGCACAATCCAAATCAACGAGCGTTTTATAAGCGGGTCGCGTATGGCTTTGTGTTTGTTTTTTTGGTTCGTTTGGTACAATACGGGGCCTAAACCAGATAAATCAAATGTATATACGCCACGTATAGGTCAATACGTGGCGTATAGAATACCAAAGGTTAGGAAAGATACGCCACGTATTGATCTATACGTGGCGTATAGAAATTTGAATTTCGAGAAATTTTGAATTTTGAAAGATTTGAATTAAAATTAATTATTATTATATTTAATTAACATTATAATTAGTTATAACTAAATAAAAATATTTAAAATGACAATAAAATTAATTTAAAAAGAATTACAATACAATTTTAAACAAATATCATCCGAGATTCGTGAAATATTGTGAAAAACTAGATTTATTAGTGGCCATTATTTTCTTAAATCGTTCTATACGATCATTGTATTTATTTTCCCATTTTGCTGCATCATCATTTCGGTGCAAATTCCAAAGTGCATTCGGCGTAGGAATCGGAAATTCTCCGTCTAACTTGACGTGGATGAAATGAGCATTTTTGACGTGAACTAACGATAAGACTTGATGTTGAGCGTGAACGTTAGGACCAAACCACAATGGAAAAAATGATTGATTACCGTTGATGCTTAAAAGATGAACAATCACCCCAAATCTTTGAGCAATTAGGAGTCCTGTGTATGGCATCGACATCCAACGACTAACTGGTGCGGCTTTCACATCCTGCCAATCTATTGTGTGACGTAGCTTATCATACTCTTGAAAGGCGACTCTATCAAAAACAGTTCTCCATCATTCCTCTTTATTGTCCATCTCATGTAGAAGTTGTTGTCGGACAAAGAGCCACTGATTTTCATTTAACCCTAAGCCCAAAGTTACCGATCGAAAACCACAGTTACCGTCGGGTTTTACGTCCTGTATATGTGAAATGTACGGATAAAATATAGAGGGTATCGAATCCTTAAAACATTTTATATTGTTAACCGCATCATTCCCCGTAATCAATGGAAACCCAAGATGGGCGTTATCATCTTGCGGTTGCTTTCCGTTACCCTTAGTTGAACGACTGTGTTGAAAGACCGAACTCGCTTGTATAGAGTCTTGTGACGCAATATACGAGCTGTGTCTCGCAGGGTCACATTTGCTTTGTTGGGAACCTGTCAATGAGTTGTTTCTCGCGACATCCTGTTTCCTTTGTTGTTGCTTTTTCAAAGTTGGACGACCGCGAGTATCTTCTTGTACCATAGGCGCTTTCTTGTTACTTTTGCTTGGAAAGACAACCCCTGCAATTCTCGACAGCATACTTCTTTTGACCTGATCGGGTTGTGACATAATTTTGTTTCTCACTTGTCCCAGTACCTTATCCACGTCTACATTTTCATCATCGACAAACGACGGTTTTAAATCAAGTTTCCTCCAGAAGACGTCCACTGCATCTAGAGGGATTATGCCACCTGTATAATAATAATAATAATATATTGTTTAAATAATAAATAATAATAATAATAATAATATTAATATATTGTTTTTAGTATATTTTTTTTAATTGAAATAATTTATAATAATAATAATTAAATAGTCAGAACAGTTTACCTGTAGCTTCGACTGAGACAGTCTCCTTGCAAACGAGTGCGCCTCAAGATGTTGACTAGGATCGTGGTTATGACTGTCATCCTTCACCGTTAATTTCCAATCACCAGTATTTTCTTGGTACCCTCCTTCCAATTTAAAGGGACAACCAATTTTCTTGCTACCGGCACGTCTAACCGTGGCAGTAGACGCACGTTCGCCGTGACGGTCACACACAAGCCACACCTTGATAAACGGTTCTGTCGGATCGTCGCCTTTTCTCCTCGATCGTCGGGTGACAATGACGTAACCATTGTCACGTCCTCTCCGGATAGCCCAATCAACCAACTGCTCACGAGACTGAAAATTTTGGTTAGTTTTATAAGACATATTTTGATTATTTTGTTCTTCGTCTTCGTAGTCATCGGTTTGTTGTGTCGGGTAAGAGACTTCATCGTATACGTATTCGTTCGTGGGTTGTGTAAGGTAAGACGGTTCACCGTATACGAACTCGGGATTGCTTAGTGGCTCGTTCAAATCTGGAAGCCTTACCCGTTGATGAGAATAAACGTTGGACGAGACCTCCTCCTGGTTCACCTCTTGAACGCCAAAACTTTGCGGATTGTTTTCCACCGACTCGTTAGAATATACCTGAAAACCGTAGTTACCATCCCACCACCAAGACATGTTTATAATTTTTGAATTTTGAAAGCATACGTTCGGTTCGAATGAGAATTCTGCATGGTTAAATATACAAAATTTGGGCCCTATACGCATCGTATAGCCCAATACGATGCGTATAGGGTACGAGGTGATGTGACTAGTGGCAGAAGGTACATTGTACCCTAAACTGCAGCGTATTGCCCTATACGAGGCGTATACGATGTTTGAATGACCAGGCTGGAAGAGAATGTCGGGCATGGGAAATTGTGAAGGGCTATACGCATCGTATTGCCCCTATACGATGCGTATATGGCTAAGTCCAATTAGCATTCTCCGTGTGTGGTTAGTAGTTCCCTTTTTTTAATCTCCAGAAACAGGACAGAAGACCAAACACTAGAAGCCAGTACTTTGTACTTCATCTTTTGATTCTTACTATGTGGATACTATAAAATCTGTGCTGATTCTCACCTTTTGTGTTATTTAGATGCTATGTATAACTTTAAAGGTGGTTGTATCTCGCATTATGATACTTTCAATGTACATATAGTAGCTTTTTGGTGTAAATAAATAGTGGGTTTGCCTCTGCTATAACATTTGTCAGAGACAAAATCTACGAACGCGCCGCAGCGCGCGGGCAGCTAACGCTAGTTACTTACAATCTCCAAAATGAGAACATAAGATGCATAAGGTACAAGTTTTGCTTGCATACTATATGTCAGCTTTTTTGTTTTTTGTGATTTTACACATAAGCCCTTTATTTATAATAGATTTACTTTTTAGCCCCTGAACTTTAAAAATGTTTTATTTTTATTATTTTTTTTAACAAATTTATACTACAGCCCCTCAACTTCAATAAAGTTATAATTTGCACACTAAATATTTCTCTCATTTTTTTTACCAACTACGTGGCATATACACAATTGTAACGGAGTTGCGTGTGATAGTGTACAAGTTATCTAAGTACTTGCGTACAACATCGTTATGAAATGTTTAAACGGTTTTGCTTTCTTTTTCTAATTTTTTACCCGTTAACTTCTTTAACGTCTTTGTTACGGTTTTGTTTTTGTCCTTTTTGTAAAGTTTTTGAAATATTAGTAGATATTTCGCTGCAACGCGTTAGTTTGCGTACAAGTTTTGCTTGCATACTATATGTCAGCTTTTTTGTTTCTTTTTGTGATTTTACACATAAGCCCTTTATTTATAATAGATTTACTTTTTAGCCCCTGAACTTTAAAAAATGTTTTGTTTTTATTATTTTTCTTTTAACAAATTTATACTACAGCCCCTCAACTTCAATAAAGTTATCATTTGCACATTAAATATTTCTTTCATTTTTTTTACCAACTACGTGGCATATACACAATTGTAACGGAGTTGCGCGTGATAGTGTACAAGTTATCTAAGTACTTGCGTACAACATCGTTATGAAATTTTTAAACGGTTTTGCTTTCTTTTTCTAATTTTTACCCGTTAACTTCTTTAACGTCTTTGTTACGGTTTTTTTTGTCCTTTTTGTAAAGTTTTTAGAATATTACTAGATATTTCGCTGCAACGCGTTAGTTTGCGTAAATATTTTGTTTTTTTAGTATACATATAAAAACCAGATTTCTTGGAATATTAGTAGCTATTTCGTTGGAGCGTGCGTACACACAATTACTACTCTTACAATTACTATATTTCTAGCTACTCATGTATAAGATACAAGTACGCAATGCATGTTTTACTTGTCTTTTTTACCCCAGACTCTCTCTCTCTTAAAATTCTGCCTCTCTCTCTTATCCTTTTGATTTATTTAATTTTCTTTTTTTCTTTTCTTATTAATTGCAATTTGGCTTATTTTTTTTTCTTTTTTTAATAATTACGGTGAGACCCTGTAAAACTTGGCAATACCAATACCAATTTAAGAGTTAGAATGTCAGTTATAGTTCATGAATATTATTGTTTATTTGTTTCGTTTTGTTAAATTTAATAATCCCCAAACTAAAAGGGTTAATAAAAAAAATTAATATACTTTGTTATTTATCATTGAAAAGTCAATTAATTTAACGATGCTAAATTAAAGTCTTAAATTATAAAAAAGTTACTAAATTAGTTTTTGCGATGTATTGCGTGTTTTAACGTGCGAGTTAACACGCCGTAACACGAGTGGCTCTTGAAACACTTTGATTTATATAACGTTTTTTAATAATTCGAAGCGGTTTGGTGTCCGTGTTTTTAGTTTTTTCGAGGACTTTGATCTGTTTAACGGTTTAGATTTCCTCTTTTTTTTATAAAGTTCAAAGTCGTTTAACGTTTGTTGTTAAGGTGTCGTGGTGCGGAGCGGCCGCAACGCGCCGGCTAGATTACTAGGTACGTTACATAATGTATGGAGAGAATTTGGTTGCGACTTTTAAAAGTTATAAATTTGGTGCGTTCCGTGACTGGAAACGAACCTTAAATGGTTGAGACGGTAACATTAATGTAGCTAAGCACAAAAAGAAACGTGATTAAATAAATTTTGCCCCACTTTAAACGGTTGAGACGGTGACATTAACGTGGCTAAGCACAAAAAGAATCGTACTTAAATACATAAAAGAAAAGTATGAAGCTACGGCGAGACAATTGTGGAGATCGAGCATAGATAAAAGACAGTTAGATAATACCGATGTTTTTCAGTTGGTGTCGGTCTCATTCTTCATGGTACCAGCACGTCACCGTCAGTCCAGTGGCGGAACTTGAACAATTAAATTATGGGGGGCGAAAATATTACACATAAAAAGCCAAAATTCTTTCACCAAATAAAGACCATAAATCCTAAAAATGATGCGACTGTCTGGATTTGTGAAACAGAATTGGGATTTTGGTCTGGATTAGGAGGGGCCCAAACACTATAACTAATATGCAATAAGCCTATTCGTCTGAAATTAATACTTCTGAGCAAAAAAATAGGGGGAGGGCATGGCCCCCTCTGCCCATAATAAGTTCCGCCCCTCAGTCGATATAACCCACGACACCTAAAAAATACGATATCTTGAATACGAATCCGTTTTAAAAAAAATTATACCGGGACGTCAAGAAAAAAATAAACAAACAACGCGAAAATTATTAAGGAAAAATCATATTTACATGGGGTAAACTCAAAACGTTAGAAACTTGAGGAGGTCAAACTGACATTTTACAAAGTTTGGGGTGAGTTTTAACATTTGATCAAAGCTGGGGAAGAAATGGTCGGAAAAAAAGGTTCGAGAGCGTATTGTACGAACAAATGCTTTATTCGAGAACTTTTCGCTAGCGTTAGTGAGTGACGAGATAGCGTATGATCTGTGTTTTTTTATGCTACTGAATTCGCAAAGACTCCTTCCTCTTTTAAGTTAAGTGAGGAACTCGCCTGAGGGAAAGGGAAAAGGAAAGTGAGACCTTACCTCTTTTTCCAGGCCTGTTCGGACATACGGTTCCCCGGAAGATCAAGGGAATCGAATACTCGACTTAGACACAGGGGATAGCCGCACGAGGGATTTTTTTAAAGGCCATCCACACTTATTTTTAAAAGTATCGATAATGATAATGTTTTTTCTTTCATGTGTTTTGTGCATATGAGGAAGCATGAATTAAATTGATCCATTTATAAAAAGACTTTTGTTTATGTTGGAATTTAATATTAAACGTGTTACAATATTGCAAAAGATTTGGACCGAATCCATAATTTCTTAAAAAGTTAGGATTACATATGTCGTGGGCACCATTAGTGTAATTTAGTTTACTATTTATTTAGGGATATAAAATACGAAGCGAATTCAAATATTTTGATTTTTAATAAAAGTATTGAGAGTAAATTGCACTCATGGTATTTGTGCTATGTTCATTAGGGTGTTCAAAATGATTCGAATTCAAAATGTAAGGCCACTTTTACCGGGTGACCTCACTTGTTTAATTTACTTATAAACATAGTAATCAATACTATACTATTAATTAGAAGCATTCAAACACAGCGGAAGCATTCATCATTCAAGTACATAACAGCGGAAGTCTTAACATTTAAAACATAAACATTGTCTTAACATAGATTAAATGGGATGTCGGTCTCATGCCGGATAGCCATCACGCCTTCGCACGACCCTTCATCTTGTTACCTGAAATGTATACTAAAAGTCAGCAAACGCTTGTGAGTTATAGTTTAAAACATTAGGTATAACGTTAGTCATTCATTCGTATCATTGGTTCACATATATATATATATATATACACACTTACAACATTGTTTCAGTGAACATACATTGACTATACACGCAAGTAGGGGCATATGCATACATTGAACATTCATTGGTCATACACATAAGGGTGATCAATCCGTCATTGATTGCGTAAGTCACAAAGACATACGCTCCGTTCTACCTTCGTAGGCCGTATTTCATACCGTGTCTACCGAAGTAGTCCGTCCTTCATTACCGTCCGGCAACCTTTGGCCGTCTGTCTACCGTGTCTACCGTCATAGTCCGTCCTTTCGCCCGTCTGCTCGAAGGCATCCGTTTCCCATGCGAACTATTATTCATGCAACCGTTCTACTTATCATTGACAAGGCATTTACTTCGACCGTCCATTGATTGCCTTTCATACGTCCTAGTTGATGAAGGAACGTATACGTCCCGGTTGCATGATAGTCACATGGTCGTCCGTCTACCGTAGTAGCCGTTAGCATCGAAGCGTCCATAACATTCACCTATATTCATAACATGCAGGTATATATATATAAAGCACGATTTCATACTTTTGCGTTATATCATACTTTCATTCGTAATTCGTAACATACTTGCTACGTTTCTTTGTTCATAAACATATGTGTCATACATATAACTATTATGCATTGTCATATAACACATAACATAACATTCATTCATATCATGTATACACTACACCCCCAAAATCATTTAAAATCATTTGCACGTAACACGTAGGGGGCACATAGAACTCACCTGATGAGTGGTTTCTGAAATACACTTAGCGGGTTACTGAGCGCCACTAATGTCACTCAAAATCTGTATAATGAAGTCATACACATAAGGTAGTGCTCCTAGATAATACTAGACATTACTATGCTTGAACCCCGTAGTTTCGATGGATGAATCATATCGAAACTATGGTAGGTTCGGGTCATGGGTTTATATCGAAACTATGGTAGTTTCGGGTCATGGGTTTATATCGAAACTATGGTAGTTTCGGTAAGTAACTAGTGTAAAATCTTAGTAGTTTCGGGTTAGGGTCTATATCGAAACTATGGTAGTTTCGGTAAGTAACTTATGTAAAATCTTAGTAGTTTCGGGTTATGGGTTTATATCAAAACTATGGTAGTTTCGGTAAGTAACTTATGTAAAATCTTATTAGTTTCGGGTTATGGGTTTATATCGAAACTATGGTAGTTTTGGGTCATGGGTTTATATCGAAACTATGGTAGTTTCGGTAAGTAACTTGTGTAGAATCTTAGTAGTTTCGGGTTAGGGTCTATATCGAAACTATGGTAGTTTTGATGAGTCTGCATATATCGAAACTAGGTAGTTTCGATGGGTTTACCTATATCAAAACTAGTAGTTTCGATGCATCAGTCTTCTTCCCCGACCAGAACCCTAGATCTGGCAAATTATTTCTAGTTGAACAAGCCTTGAAGTTTTTACGTTCAAAACGTTCCTTTTTCAATCATGAGCACAAATATGTGATTTGTTTCAAGTTTTATACATAAAAACCATGTCTTTATGCGACTGAAACCCGAATCCCCAAAATGTGTAAAAACTCAGATTTAGAGGTGATGCCTACCTCTTGAAGTCTGGTTCCCGTTGCTATACGTTGCTGTGATGAAGACGAACGATTCTTGAGCCTTTAAGCTTCTTTCTCCGCTTTCTCTCTCTAGAGCCGGTCTCTCTCTCACTCTAGAAACTTACACAGGAAGGAAAATGAGGGAAATGAGGAGAGGCTGAGGTGAGGGCGCTGATATGAGGGGTTTTTCCCTCTTGATCTCGGCCCATGGGCCGGCCTAAGGCCAAACCCACCTTGCTTTTCTTTTATTTGTTTTCTATTTATTCGGGATGTTACAAGTCTACCCTCCTTATTGAGGTTTCATCCTCGAAACCTGCTACAAGTTAAACAACTTCGGATACAGTCCTTTCATCTCGTCTTCCTTCTCCCAAGTAGCTTCGGACCCTTTCCTGTGCTTCCATTGTATTTTTACTAAAGGAATCGCCTTATTGCGTAGTCGTTTCTCGGCTCGATCGAGAATAGCTATTGGTTCCTCTACATAGTTCAAACTATTATCCACTTCGATTTCGTCATAGGGTATGTGAGCCGTATCGTCAGCAAGGCACTTGCGTATGTGCGATACGTGGAATGTAGGGTGAATTCCACTGTGCTCATCGGGTAGGTCGAGTCTATAAGCAATCTGACCAACTCTTGCTACGATTTTGAAAGGTCCGACAAACCTTGGACTTAATTTGCCACGTCTTCTGAATTGGATGATTCCTTTCCAGGGTGACACTTTCAGTAGTACCATGTCCCATACTTGAAACTCTAAATCTCTTCTTCTCTTATCCGCGTATGATTTCTGTCTGTCTTTAGCGGCTTTCATTCGAGCTTTTATCTTGTCAAACTTCTCTGAAGTAGCTTTGACCACTTCGTGGCTTGCAAAGTCTTTCTGTCCAATTTCTCCCCAACAGACCGGGGTTCTACATCTTCTTCCATATAGCATCTCAAATGGCGGCATGCCAATGGTTGAGTGATAGCTGTTATTATATAAAAATTTTGCCAAGGGCAAATGGCTATCCCAGCTATCACCGAAATCAATGATACAGGCCCGGAGCATGTCCTCCAAGGTCTGAATGGTCCTTTCCGTTTGACCATCGGTTTGAGGGTGGTAAGCTGTGCTGATGTTTAGCCTAGTGCCCATTGATTCGTTGAATTTCTTCCAAAACCTTGATGTGAATCGAGTGTCCCTGTCTGACACGATCGTTAATGGCATACCATGTCTGCTTATGATTTCCTTGATGAAAATCTCTGCTAACTTCTCAGACGAAGAAGCGTCACGTATTGGTAAGAAGTGAGCACTTTTCGTCAAGCGGTTGACGATCACCCAAATGGTAACATTGCCATTAGCTGTTCGTGGTAGCTTGGTAATGAAGTCCATTGTGATCTCTTCCCACTTCCATTCCGGTATCGACAAAGGTTGCATTTTACCGCATGGTTTTTGGTGTTCAGCTTTAACCAGAGAACAAGTTAGGCACTTGCCCACATATTCGGTCACGTCGTTCTTCATGCCATGCCACCGGTATTCTTTCTTTAGATCTTGGTACATTTTGTTCGTCCAGTGGTGGATAGAGTAGCGAGACTTATGGGCTCCATCAAGGATCTTGGCCCTAAGTTCACCAATCTTAGGTATCCACATCCGACCACAACGAGTTCGTACACCGTACACGTTGGTTTCCAGATTACCCTGTTGCCCTACTATTCTTTCCCGTTTCACATTCCTCTCCAACAATGCTTCTTCCTGTGCTTTCGCTATTTCATTCATTACATCCGGTGTTATAATCAACTGACATGCTTTGATCTGAATAGGTGTTGGTTCTTCTTTCCTGCTTAAGGCGTCAGCCACTACATTTGCCTTGCCTGGATGGTACAATATTTCGCAGTCGTAGTCTTTTAGTAGCTAGCTCTAACCACCTTCTTTGTCTCATGTTTAATTCCTTTTGCTCGAAGAAGTATTTCAGGCTCTTGTGGTCGGAGTAAATGGTGCATTTAACTCCGTACAGGTAGTGTCTCCATTTCTTTAATGCGAAAACTACCGCCGCCAACTCCAGATTGTGAGTCGGGTAGTTAACCTCATGAATCTTTAACTGTCGCGAGACATAAACGATTACTTTTCCTCGTTGCATAAGTACACAACCCAATCCCTGACCCGATGCGTCAGAGTATACTACCAAGTCTTCGTTACCCTCAGGCATGGTCAAGACTGGAGCCTGAGTTAATCATGTTTTTAGTTCTTCAAACGCATTGTGTTGGGTTGGACCCCATTCATACTTTACTTCCTTTCGCGTTAGTTTTGTCAGCGGCGAGGCTATTCTCGAGAAGTCCTGAATGAACCTCCGATAGTAGCCTGCCAATCCTAGAAAACTTCGTATCTCTGTTGGCGTCTTTGGAATGTTCCATTCCTTTACTGTCTTAATCTTTGCAGGATCTACCATAATGCCGTTTGGGTTTATCACATGACCTAGGAATTGGACTTTCCTGAGCCAGAACGCGCATTTGGAGAATTTTGCATACAACTTTTCCTCCTTCAGAACCTCTAATACTTCTCTTAGGTGGCAATGGTGATCACCTTCGTTCTTTGAGTAGATGAGAATGTCGTCTATGAAGACTATAACTGACCGATCCAACATTGGTCGGCACACTCTGTTCATTAAGTCCATAAATGTTGCTGGTGCGTTGGTTAGCCCGAAGGACATCACGAGGAATTTATAATGTCCATAACTCATGCGAAACGCGGTTTTCGGTACATCCTCCTCCCTTACTTTTAGTTGTTGGTATCCCGACCTAAGATCAATCTTTGAGAACCAACTTGTGCCTTGTAACTGGTCAAAAAGGTCATCTATTCTAGGCAGTGGGTATTTGTTCTTTATTGTCCTCTTGTTCAATTCACGGTAGTTGATGCACATGCGCATGTTGCCGTCTTTCTTCTTTACAAATAATATCGGAGCGCCCCATGGAGAGATGCTCGACCTGATAAATCCTTTCTCTGTTAGCTCTTCCAATTTAGACACCAGTTCTTTCATTTATGACAGAGCCAATCGGTAGGGTGCTTTGGCAACGGGCTCAGCTCCTGGCAGTAAGTCAATCTGAAATTCTATTTCTCGATCGGGTGGCAAGCCAGGTAGGTCCTCAGGGAACACTTTCGGAAAGTTGCACACCACAGGTACATCTTTGAGTTCCTTTGTTTTCATTATATCATCAATAACATATTCCAGGTAAGCTTCGTAACCACGCCTCATGTAACTCTCTGCCTTGATCATCGAGATGACGTTCGACATCGCGCAATTCCAATCTCCATAAATCGTAATTGGACTGCCATCAGTGGCTTTGAGAGGTATCATCTTTCACTTACATACGATTTGTGCTTCGTTGGCAGCTAACCAATCTATGCCCAACACTATGTCAAACCCTCCTAAGGTTAGAAGGTATAATCTAGAAGGAAACTTATGGCCCTCTATTTCTATCATGCAATCGTCAGTCATTCGGATGACTACTGAGTTTCTACCAACAGTAGTTTCTACGCTAAAGGCCATTACGAGGTTTGTGATTGTGCAGTTTAGTTTGCAACTAAAATCATTTGATATGAAGCTTTTGCTTGCACCAAATTCAAATAAAATAGCAGCAAGTTCATCATTAACTAGGAACGTGCCTGACACGACATCAAGTTTTCCTCTGGCTTCCTCCTCAGTTAGGGCATAAGCCCGAGTCCTAGCCTTTGACTGTTCCTGTTCCTTTTCTTTTCCCGAACCAGATGGTCCAGTCTTCCTGCAATCCTTAGTTGCATGCCCAAACACGCCACATTTTTGGCACTTGGCATTACCCCTACAATCCTTCGAGTAGTGCCCAACCTTCCCACATCGGTAGCATATCGTTGAGCAAGCCAAACATTCACCGCGGTGTTGTTTCCCGCATTTCATGAAATTTTTGCCCTCATCAATTCTTGGCTTATTAGCCTCAGTTGTGACAACTCCCTTTCCAGTACCCCTAGACGGGTTTTCCCACCTCCTCTTCTGTGTCTCAGGTGCCGGATCCTCATTTTCATAGTCGTCGTAGACGATCCCACTCAGATTTACTACTGACTCGTAGGTCGAGGGTAGGTTAGCTTTAACATGAACACAGGCCCTATGTGGCAGGCCCTTGACATAGTACTTAATCAATCGCTCTTCAGTCTTTACCAAGTGAGGTACCGGTTGAGCCAGCTCATTGAATCTAGAAGTGTACTGGCGAAGAGTCTTGTTGCCAGCCTTGAAGTTCAGAAACTCATTCTCTACCCGATCTATCTCGTTCTGGGGACAAAACTTTTGGATTATCAGCTTTTTTAGATCTTCCCAAGTCATCATTTTGAGAGCGTTTGGCGACTTAGTCCTTTGAATGTTCCTCCACCAACTCAGTGCCTCGTTGGTGAAAGAGTGAGCCACATACTTCACAATCTGGTCAGATCGACACTCGCTTATGTTGATTACTCCGTTCATCCTCTCAATCCATTCAAACCTAGCCACCGAATCCTTGTTCTCATCAAACTTGGGCGGGTCACCGTCCTTAAACCCCTTGTAGGTACACCCTCGGGTGTTCAGTACCACAGTGACCTCATCCCCATCACTATCATAAAATTTTTCCTCATGGTTCTTTTCTTCCTCTTCCTTGTTCTTCTTTAGTGCCTCAGATAACAGATCAGGCAGTACGTCCTTAAGAGTTAGTACAACCTCATGGGCAATAGCATCCCTAACTTTGGGTTAAAGTCGTAGAGATCCTTCGTTGCCTTCACCGGTAGAGTCACAGTAGTTTCTTGCACACTTTCAGTACGTTCTTCGTGCACGCTTTCCTCATCATTACGTCTTCGGTTCAATGGTGGTCTACTGACTCGGCCAGTGCGACCGCCTCGGCGTCCAGTCCCTCCTCGAGCCATAGTTTTCTAGATTTCCTGATAAGTAAAAGGGTATACATCAATGTCATTCCTTCAGATCATATTTTTGAACAGTATGAGCAAGGTAAATTCTTAATTACAGTGACCGGTTTATGATTAATAAATTGCTTTTCTATTCGGGTTTGAAACTCTTCACATCAGTAGTGACAAAGACATCTAATCGTTCTAAGTTAAGGCATATATTCCTATCTACGGGCATTAACTTTAGTACTTACTTACTGTGCTGGCGTCGGCGTTGGCTACCCAGACTGACATCCGTGCGTTGGTCCCATTATCAGCTTGAGTCCAGACATTTAGGGATGTCTAAATCTCTCACTTTTACCGGGTGACCTCACTTGTTGGATTTACTCTTAAACATAGTCATCAATACTGAACTATTAATTAGAAGCATTCAAACACAACGGAAGCATTCATCATTCAAGTACATAACAACGGAAGTCTTAACATTTAAAACATAAACATTGTCTTAACATAGATTAAAATGAGATGTCAGTCTCATGCCGGATAGCCATCATGCCTTTGCATGACCCTTCCTCTTGTTACCTGAAATGTATACTAAAAGTCAGCTAACGCCGGTGAGTTCTAGTTTAAAACATTAGGTGTAACGTTAGTCATTCATTCGTATCATTGGTTCATATATATATATATATATATATATATATATATACACGTACAACATTGTTTCAGTGAACATACATTGACTATACACGCAAGTAGGTGCATATGCATACATTGAACATTCATTGGTCATACACATAATGGTGATCAACCCGTCATTGATTGCGTAAGTCACAAAGACAGACGCTCCGTCCTACCGTCATAGGCCGTAATTCATACCGTGTCTATTGAAGTAGTACGTCCTTCATTACCGTCCGGCAACCTTTGGACGTCCGTCTATCGTGTCTACCGTCATAGTCCGTCCTTTCGCCCGTCTGCTCGAAGGCATCCGTTTCCCATGCGAACTATTATTCATGCAACCGTTCCACTTATCATTGACAAGGCATTTACTTCGACCGTCCATTGATTGCCTTTCATACGTCCTAGTTGATGAAGGAACGTATACGTCCCGGTTGCATGATAGTCACATGGTCGTCCGTCTACCGTAGTCGCCGTTAGCATCGAAACGTCCATAACATTCACATATATTCATAACATGCAGTATATAGTATATATATAAAGCACGATTTCATACTTTTGTGTTATATCATACTTTCATTTGTAATTCGTAACATACTTGTTATGTTTCTTTGTTCATAAACATATCTGTCATACATATAACTATCATGCATTGTCATATAACACATAACATTCATTCATATCATGTATACACTTCAGCCCCAAAATCATTTAAAATCATTTGCATGTAACACGTAGGGGGCACATAGAACTCACCTGATGAGTGGTTTCTGAAATACACTTAGCGGGTTACTGAGCGCCATTAATGTCACTCACAATCTGTATAATGAAGTTATACACATAAGTTAGTGCTCCTAGATAATACTAGACATTACTATGCTTGAACTCCGTAGTTTCGATGGATGAATCACATCGAAACTATGGTAGTTTCGAGTCATGGGTTTATATCGAAACTATGGTAGTTTCGGGTCATGGGTTTATATCGAAACTATGGTAGTTTCGGTAAGGAACTTGTGTAAAATCTTAGTAGTTTCGGGTTAGGGTCTATATCGAAACTATGGTAGTTTCGATGAGTCTGCATATATTGAAACTAGGTAGTTTCGATGGGTTTACCTATATCGAAACTAGTAGTTTCGATGCATCAGTCTTCTTCCCCGGCCAGAACCCTAGATCTGGCAAATTATTTCTAGTTGAACAAGCCTTGAACTTTTTACGTTCAAAACGTTACTTTTTCATTCATGAGCACAAATATGTGATTTGTTTCAAGTTTTATACGTAAAAACCATGTCTTTATGCGACTTAAACCCGAATCCCCAAAATGTGTAAAAACTCAGATTTAGAGGTGATGCCTACCTCTTGAAGTCCGATTCCAGTTGCTCTACGTTGCTATGATGAAGACGAACGATTCTTGAGCCTTTGAGCTTCTTTCCCCGCTTTCTCTCTCTAGAGTCGGTCTCTCTCTCTCACTCTAGAAACTTACGCAGGAAAGAAAATGAGGGAAATGAGGAGAGGCTGAGGTGAGGGCGCTGATATGAGGGGTTTTTCCTTCTTGATCTCGGCCCGTCGCCCAAGGCCAAACCCACCTTGCTTTTCTTTTATTTGTTTTCTATTTATTCGGGATGTTACCCAAAATCTGAATAAAGAAATTTTGGATATCCTTATTTTCGAATTCAGATTCGGATAATTATTTTTTTTAAAGACGGATCTTTCATTTATTTATAAAATATATTTATTAGTTATACTTATTAGATCGATTCATTCGCCTAAACTCTTGAAGCCAAGCCCTAATCTGAAACCCAGAGCCCTAATATGTTTCATCTCGTTAGTCGCTTGAAGGTTGAAGCCGTAATATCTTCTGCTTTGACATCTACAGTCTCTCGTAAATCTCTGTTTCATCTAGTCAATCTTTGTTTCACACTTCATTTTACAGATTCGATTCTACAGTTTCTATTGTTTTAAATTTCAATGGATGTTTTTAATTCAAGCAACTCGAACTGTGAACTAGTGTATGAAAATGAGGTGGTGTCAAAGGACAAAGAAAAGAAGAAGCAAAAATAGAGAAAAAAAGGTTGGACCCCCCCCCCCCCCCTCTGTAAGTGGATCTCCTTTGTGATAAAAAAAAATATCTATTTGATGGGATCATTATATTAAGTGTGATGTCGTTGATATGGTAGTGTATATATTGTCACATAAAAATTGGTAAACTTGTTTCCAATTGACTATTTGACCCTTTAACATGGTCCGGAAGAATCTCCTTGTTTCCAATTTACAAAATAGGTTACACATATGCATGTAATCCAAAGACTGACATTGATTAAAATATCTTTGTAGGGTAGTGGCAGCGCTTTTTGTGCTAGTGGGGATTTCTGTTAATGATATATAAGAAAAGGTACACAAAGAAACCACTTATGTTAGTTTAAAATTGCTACATTTGATATTATTTTGTCGTTAATAGTTTTCTTGATTTGTTCTTTATGTACTCTTCAATATAGGTTCTTAAATGAGTTTCACTCGGATGGATCGTTGGCTATGCTTACCGTCGATTTCTCCAATGCTTTCAACTTAGTGGATAGGACTGCCCTTCTGCAAGAGGTTCGGACCTGATGCCCGTCCATTTCGCTATGGGTGGATTTTTTATATGGGCAGTCGGCTAGGTTATATGTGGGTGATGACCATATTTGGTCCACCACTGGGGTTCAACAGGGGACCCTTTGGGGCCTCTCCTTTTTGCCTTAGTTTTGCATCTGCTAGTTCATCAGATTAGGGATTGCTGCAAGCTTCTCTTCCATGCTTGGTACCTAGATGATGGTACGATTATCGGAGACGCTAAAGAGGTGGCTAAAGCCCTAGATATTATCAGGTCGGAGGGGCCCCGTTTGGGCCTTGAACTTAACATCAAGAAAACGGAAGTTTTTTGGCCGTCGTGCAATGGGGTGAAGGTACAAGATGGATTGTTCCCTTGTGAGATTGGAAGGCCAGTGCTGGGTGTGAAACTCCTTGGGGGCGCCGTTAGCAGAGATGCAGGGTTCATCAGTAATTTGGCTGTGAAAAGGACTTCTTGTGTGGTGGAACTGATGAGCTGTCTCCCACGTTTGCGGGACCCTCAATGCGAGCTCCTTTTGCTCCGCTCGTGTATGGGAGTTGCAAAGCTATTATTCGGCCTTAGAACATGTCAGCCTATGTATGTGGGGGAAGCTGTTTCAATTTTTGACAAGGGCCTCCGGGGTGCGATCGAGGATATCGTGGTTTGTGGTGGGGCTTTTTTTGGGGATTTTCAATGGAGGTTGGCATCTCCAACCCGTTTCGAGGGTTTGGGTTTATGTGCGGCTCAGGATGTATCTACTTATGCATTTGTGGCATCGAGGACACAATCTTGGAGTTTACAGGACCACATTCTTCGGGGTTGTGATATTGATGGGTTAGACTCTGATTATGGGTGTGCGATGGATCGCTTGCGCATGTCCCTTCCTAATTTCAATCTTAGCGGTTTCTCTAATAAGGACACCGCCCCCCCTAAAGCCCAACATGCTTTGGCAAATGCCTTATTTAGCAGAATCGTCCAGAATTTGGGAGTAAAGTTTGACTTATCACCTCATAAAAAAGCGGTGTTCGAATGTCTCCGGGCTCCTCGGGCTTAAGATTTTCTAACAGTTATCCCCATTGAAGGACTAGGTCAGCATATGTCGGCTGTGGAGTACCGGGCTATCCTCAAGTATCGGCTAATGATCCCCTTGTTTCTGACTGATGAGCCCTGCCCAGTTTGTCGCAAGGCTTGTTTTGATTCTTTTGGAGAGCATGCGGTCCATTGCAAAGAGTTACCCGGGTTTAAATACAGACATGATTTGGTTAGGGATGTTCTTTGTGATGTTCTCAAACGGGCAGGAATTTCTGCTAAAAAAGAGGCTCCCGTGAACTTTTTGACAGATCCGCTTGAAGGGAGGTCTACTCTACGGCCGGCTGATATTCTTGTGTTTGGTTGGGCAGGGGGAAAACACGCTTGTGTGGACCTTACAGGAGTGTCCCCTCTTGTGGGGCTTAGGGACAATGGGGTTGTGGCGAGTCATGCTGCTTTAAAGGCGGAATCAAGCAAAGTTGCTAAACACGAGAAAGCTTGTTTAGAGAACCAACACGTGTTTATCCCTTTTGCTTTTGATATTTTTGGGTTCCTAGCACCGGAGGAAGTGGAATTCCTAAACAGGGTTCAACGAGTCATGCATAGTAATATTTCGGCCCCTAAGACCCAAAACTTTGTTTTTAGTAGGATCGGTTTTGCTATTCAAAAGGGGGTTGCAGCGCAACTTGTTGCCCGTTTACCTGCCACTTTATTGTGATCGTCCTATTTTAATTAAAAGATAGTACATTAGTTATTTAGATAAAAAAAATTTGATTGTAATTTGTAATGATACTATATCCTTTCTTTGCCATGTGTTGCAGGGGACTGTGATTAACACAAGGAAGTTAGAATGTAGAAAGCTTGTTGATATTTTGTTTTGAAACTCTTTATTTGACTTGCAACATTGAATTAAATATGTGGATTATTGAAACATGAATTTCATACTAATTGCAAGATAATGATATTATGTCTTTACTTGAGAAAATGGACAACACATTACTAATTGCAAGATAATGATATTATGTCTTTACTTGAGAAAATGGATATCCATTTCAGTATCTGAATCCGTATCCGAAATTCCGGATATCCAAAATTTCGGATATCCAAAATTTCGGATACTGAAATCAACTATCCAAAATTGGAATAATATATAGTTCTTGATAAAGCCATCATATGAGTCAGGGAGAGAGCTCATGATTAGATCCACAAGCATGCCACGCCCCATGTCAAAATCCAATTCCTTCAGTTGATCCCCATAGCCAGACATTCTCTGAAAATGTCGACTAGCACTGCCACCTCTTCCCGCTTGCAAGACGAAAGGATGTTCATGTATCTCATACGCTCAATCCTTATATGTTTCTGGAAACTTCCCTTTAGCAGATTGATCGTATGAAAAGCATTACCCATGTTGGAACATATAGTCCATCACATTCAAAACTGCTGAAGATCGAAGATTTTACAAGTGTTAGGTATTCGACCGGAAAAGATTTCGGGCGAAAACTTTTTCGACAGAAAACGTCTGACGCCTTTGTTAAGCTATATATACGTGTTTGTTTGATTTCTTATGTACGCAGTTTTGTAAGGTTTCCCTAGACGTTTGATAGATTCTGTGTGTAATCATTCCAGTTCACTCATATTGTAATCTTTATGCATTTCCTTGTGAATACATCTACAGTTTGAGATTTATCTACGCGTATTTGATGGCGATATTGTGTATCTTTGGGTTTTGATCTTTCAGTGCATATTTGGAGTTCCTATTGACTTGGATAGAGTGTTTCCGCAACTCTATCAGATTCGTATTGTTGTTTGGCTTGAAATCTAGACGATCAGGGGGTATAACAACCCGTTTTAAGGTATCCCTTAAATTCAGGTTCAATTGTTGCTAGATTAAGCATTGACACATTCAATGAATCATTAACATGATTATTCCAGGCATCAAGGGCTTCCCTGGAATTAGTAGCAGGTTGTTCGGGTAAGAGACCTTAAATAATGTATTCCTTTTTCTCAGCCCCAGGGACGATCCTTAGGCTGCAGAACCAGTCCACAAAATTGGTACTATTGAGAGTTTCCTTCTCAAAGATGTTGTCACACCCCGGCCGGCGGCGGATTATACGTCGGGGCTGACGCGGTTGTTCATAAGCACGTGATCATCTATTAGTAAGTGATAATATTTATTCATCATAATTAAAGCATCCGTTACAAAAGAAAATAGGAAACAAAGCGTTCATAACATAACAAAAATTAAATCCAATCTTTATTAAAGCTAGGTCCAAGGTCATATGTGATCATGCAATATCCTTAAACTGGTGCACCTGAAACATATGAGTAAATGCCAACTACAAGTAGTTGGTGAGTAACATAGGTTTTGACACCAAACAAAGTTAAGTATAGTTTACAATTCAATATGTTCAAAGCATGTCTAAAGCATATATGTGAAAACACACAAGGTTCCAAGCGTACAATTCAAGCCTGGTAATAGAAAACTTAATATGCAATCCAACTGATTGCCATTTTAAGAAAAAGGGGTAAGATGATACCCAAGTAGTAAGATGATACTCAACAAAACCCGCCAAGGTTTTGTGTTAAGTTATAGTTTCGGATTCCCGTATAAATATAACCCAAACGAACACAAACCGGATCCAAGATCCGGGTTAAATATAACCCAATTCAACTTATTACCAGGTTAGCCACTTGGCCCAACGGTCAGGTGCACTGCTGCTAAGCCAAGTAGCCCAGGTTCGATCCGCCTTGTGGCCGGTTCGCCCACTTTTCAACATTTTCCTATTTTTGATTTTTCTTTTTATTAAATCTTTAATCTTTAAAAATTCATAACTTTTTATTTACAACTCGAAAATGTACAAATAAATAGTCCAAATTTTTGTAATAAAATTCTCTACTGTTTTATAAAATAAAAACAGAAAACTTTCTGAGTTTATAAAATTAATTATTTAAAAGTCTAAATTTAAAGCTTGGACTATTTATTTAAAATTAGTAAATCTATTCCAAAAATTATACAAAAATTACAGAAACTTAATCTATATATTTTTAACAAAATATTAAGTTTCTGGAACTTTTAGACATTTTTACTAATTTTTACTAATTTTGTTTTGTAATTAAATCAATGGAATTATTGATTTAATTAAACTAAAAATAAGTAAATTTTATAAAAATTTACTTATTAACAGAAAATATTTATAAAATTTATAATTTAAATTATATTTATATTCTTACTATCTTTTTGACATATTTAGTTAATTAAACACATTTATTAACTAAATTACTAAATAAGTAATTAATTAAATAATCACTTAAAATATTTTATAAAATCTGAAATTATATTTAAATTACTAAACATAATAATTTAGTAATTTAAATACTTGCACACCTTAAACTATAACCAAATTACTTTTCAAACCTTAAACTTTCCAAAATCCTAATTTCCCAAATTCGAGAACACGAACAAACCTTAGCTTATTCCTTTAAACTAAATGACTAAACTACAACTACAATAGGTTAATTGTGACCTACTTTGGATTATATCTTTGGATCAAACTTAGCTCGGAAACTACTTACAAACCATGTGAGTTTTCATGCCCCTCTTTATACATTTTATCACTTTTGGGGTGAAACATGTTCCTATATAATTACACTTACACTATTGACAAATCTCACAACTTGAAACAAATTCCCTTATGTTAGACTTGTTTAATTGCATTATGTGGCTTATTTGTTGATTACACTAGTTCATATTATTAACTGTTTCGACAGCCTATGAATGGAATTAGTGGTACCATGTGGGTTAGCTACCCCATGCATTTCTTTGATCTAGGATGCATGTAATGAATTCTGAAACTGAAAAACTGTTAACTATATGTTGGACAATCTGAATTGGATAAATCTTAAAAGGAAGGTTTAATTTGGACTGTGTGTATATACAATAAGACTATAATGTATTACTTGTCTTAGCATGGAATTTGTACTTTATCTAAACTACTATATCTATATCTACCATGATTGCTCACCAACAATTCATTTTGTTGATAACTCTTATTTTAAACATGTTTCAGGTGCACCAAGTTCAAGCAACGCTTGATTTATGTTCAACACTTAGGCTTGGACTTAGAAATTTGAAATCTGATTTTATCTTGTTTGGAACTATGTTTTGTCTTGTTTATTTGAACTATTTGTAGCCTTTGAGGCACTTTTAATATTATTGAATAAAATTATGAAATTTTAATAGTTCCAAGTGCTACGAGCAATCTGGTCACAATTCGGGTTATACTCCGACGTGTTCCGCCGCCCGGTTGGGGTGTGACAGATTGGTATCAGAGACTTGGTTATAGGGATTTAGGTTATTAGAAATCTTTAACCTAGACTATAACTTTAGGACCCTCTTTTAGTCTTGCATGATTAGGAACTTATGTGTTTATTTGTCAAATTCTAAATCTTTAACACAAATCTTACAAATCCTCAAAATTCTAAGACTTTACCTTATATTTCCATCAATATTCTTTTATATGAAATTCTTCAATGTTTTAAAATATTTTATAAAACCCCCTAGACTTTGTAAGTCTATCCAAAATCTCGTTAAGGTTTAAGACTTTGACAATGTTCAGAAACTCGTGCAATCTGGAAGGGTGAATGCCTGTATTCTGAGTTTCCTGTCTAGGCAAGCGTATTCGTACAAATCCAAATTACTGGACCTGTTACGCTTACCTGGGGATTCTCGGGATGAGTGTTCACTTATAGGCTAAAGCATGACTTTCTCAAATATTGTTGAAATCTTATTAACTTTGATATGTCCTAAGTAATTGTGAGGTAAAACCCAACCAACACAATTACTAACTATGTGTTTAAACTTAAGCCTATCTTTACTTTCAAAGCTAACTCTTGAATATTATTATTCATCTCAAACTTGCATTTTACTTTATTTTCTTATAGAATGTCTGATCCCGTTGATACAAATCCGGCACTCACACAACAAATTGTTGATCGGATTGCTGCAATACTACCAGCTCTGTTTCAACATCGTGATCAAAGCTCTTCTAATAACAACAACAACAATGCTTGCAACTTCAAATACTTTAATTCGTGTTCACCACCAAAGTATTCGGGTCATGAAGGAGCCACTGGACTACTCCAATGGTTTGAGAGCATTGAGAACACCTTCCTTAATGCTGGTGTTCCCGAGGCACTCAAGGTTCAATATGGCTCAAGCGTCTTTCAAAAGCGTGCACTAACTTGGTGGAACGGCGAGAAAACTACTCGCACCGTTCTTGTTGCTATGGCTCTTCCTTGGGCTGAATTCAAGGAACTCATGATCAATGAGTTCTGTCCTCGAAACGAAATGATGAAGATCGAGGAGGAATTTTGGACTCTCTCCCAAGATAGTGGTGACAATTCTGCTTATGTCACTCGTTTTTATGAGCTTTGTCTACTCGTTCCTCACCTAGTCGACACCTTGGCTAGGAAGATTGAGAAATTCTGCAAGGGACTCCCAATTCAAATCAGGAGTGCTGTTCTTAGTAGTAGACCTGCTACTATCGAAGAAGCTGTTCGTCTTTCAGCCACACTTACCGACACTTATGTCGATGCGGGAATCCTTCATCGCAAAGGAGGGAAGAAACCTGCTGTGGTTGCTGCTGTGACTTCTAAACCTGAACCTACTGGTAGAAACAGGAAGAGAAAGTCCAACCATAAAAAAAATTATGGGACTGTTACACCTGCTCAACCTGTGAGCCAAGTAGCACCTGCTACTACTACTACCTTCAGTCCAACCAAGAAGGCTTATTCGGGGAGTTATCCTCAATGTGATATTTGCAAGTCTCACCATCTTCCCAATGCACCGTGTTGGGTTTGCACAAAGTGCAAAAGGTTGGGACATACTCAAGATCGTTGCCGAACCCCAAGCAACACTCAATCTCAAGTGCAAGGCCATAACGTGATACAAAACACACCATCCTTAACTGTTAAGGCTTGTTTCCAATGTGGAGATCCAAGTCACTTCAAGGATAAGTGTCCATTACTGGCCAATGCAATAAAAGCTTCAATCTCTGCTTCCAAAAGCCGAGTCTACACCATTACTGCTAGTCAAGCTCAAGCCGACAACGATGTTGTCAATGGTACGTATCTGATCAATAATCAATATGCTACTATTTTGTTTGATTCTGGTGCGGATAAAAGTTTCGTGTCCTTTGACTTTGAACCAATGCTTGCTAAGACTAGAACCCAACTAGACAAAACTTATAATGTAGAAGTAGCTAACGGGAAATCCGTTAAAGTTGACTCAATCATTGCAAACAATCAACTACAACTTAACGAACATACTTTCTCTATTGACTTAACTCCTATGCAACTTGGGAGTTTCGACGTGATCGTCGGCATGGATTGGTTATCCAAACATCGTGCTGAGATCGTTTGTGCCAACAAATTCATAAAGATTCCTCTGCCGTCTGGTGAAGTACTACACGTGTATGGAGAGAAACAACCCAAAGGCTTAAAACTGATGACTATAACAAAAGCTCAGAAGTACCTCAACAAGAATTATCCAACTTTTCTAGCTCACGTTGTGAAAGAGAAGGACAAGGGTAAACTCATGGCTGATATTCCTGTGATTAAGGACTTTGCTGAAGTATTTCCGGAAGACCTACCGGGAATTGCCCCTACACGACAAGTCGAGTTTCGTATCGACCTTGTGCCTGGTGCAACTCCTGTGGCAAGAGCACCATATCGTCTTGCACCATCTGAAATGCAAGAACTTGCTAGTCAACTTCAAGAACTCTCTGATAAAGGATTCATACGTCCTAGTTCCTCACCATGGGGAGCACCTGTCTTATTCGTCAAGAAGAAAGATGGATCTTTTAGGATGTGTATCGACTATCGGGAACTTAACAAATTGACTGTCAAGAATCGATACCCACTTCCAAGGATTGACGATTTATTTGATCAACTCCAAGGAGCTTCTATTTTCTCAAAGATCGATCTTCGTTCGGGTTATCACCAACTACATGTTAAGGAGGAAGACATTCCCAAAACAGCTTTTAGAACTCGCTATGGACACTACGAGTTTGTTGTCATGCCATTCAGTTTGACTAACGCACCTGCCGTGTTCATGGATTTGATGAATCGTGTTTGTCGACCTTATTTGGATAAATTCGTCATTGTCTTCATTGACGATATTCTTATCTACTCAAAATCTAAGCAAGAACATGAAGAACATCTTCGTTTAGTACTTGATCTTCTTAAATAGGAACAACTTTATGCTAAATTCTCCAAATGTGAATTCTGGCTAAAGGAAGTCCAATTCCTAGGTCATGTTATTAACGAGGCTGGGATTCATGTTGATCCTGCTAAAATTGAAGCTGTAAAGAATTGGATTGCTCCTAAAACACCAACAGAAATCCGTTCTTTTCTTGGACTAGCAGGATATTATCGACGCTTTATTTCTAACTTTTCCAAGATTGCTGTTCCTCTCACTGCCCTAACTCATAAGGGTAGGATCTTTGAATGGGGACAAGAGCAAGAAGAAGCGTTCCAAACTCTTAAAGAAAAATTGTGCCATGCTCCAGTCCTATCTCTTCCCGATGGCAGCGACGACTTCGTTGTTTTCTGTGATGCTTCAAAGCAAGGACTTGGATGCGTTCTCATGCAAAGGGGTAAGGTGATTGCTTATGCCTCAAGACAACTTAAGGTTCATGAAGATAACTACACCACTCACGACCTCGAACTTGGTGCGGTTGTGTTTGCTCTCAAAATTTGGAGACATTATCTCTATGGAACCAAATGTGAAATCTTTACCGATCACAAGAGTTTGCAACATATATTCAACCAAAAAGACTTAAACATGAGACAACGTCGTTGGATGGAACTGTTAAATGATTATGATTGCGAAATCAAATATCATCCAGGGAAAGCTAACGTGGTGGCTGATGCGTTAAGTCGGAAAGAATATCCTAACATATGTTGTGCTCTTATTCAATCGGATATCGAGACCAAAATTCTTAAAGCTCAACAAACGGTTCTTTCCGAGGGCAACATGCAAAAAGAATTGGGTTGTGGAGTTGAAAAACAATTGGAGACTCGACCCAATGGGTTGCTACACTTCTTAAACCGCTTATGGGTTCCTGATCGGGATGATCTTCGTACTTTGATTTTTGACGAGTCTCACAAAACTCGTTATTCTATACACCCAGGAGCCGATAAAATGTACAAAGGCCTTCGCCAACACTATTGGTGGCCCGGCATGAAGAAAGATGTTGCCGTGTACATTTCAAAATGTCTTACTTGTTCTAAGGTCAAGATTGAACATCAACGACCTTCGGGTTTGCTTGAACAACCCGAGATTCCAATGTGGAAATGGGAGTGTATTTCCATGGATTTTATCACCAAACTTCCAAGAACACCTCGAGGATTTGATAGCATTTGGGTAATCGTGGACCGACTCACGAAATCAGCTCATTTTCTCGCAATTCGAGATGATTGGGGAGCTGAGAAGTTGGCTCAAGTTTATTTGGATGAGATCGTTCGTCTACATGGCGTTCCTCTTAATATCATATCTGATCGTGATAGTCGTTTCACTTCCCGTTTTTGGGGATCTCTACAATCGTTCATGGGTACTCAATTGAATTTGAGTACAGCTTACCATCCCCAAACTGATGGTCAAACGGAAAGAACGATTCAAACTCTTGAAGATATGTTACGTGCTTGCGTCCTTGACTTTGGAGGCAATTGGGACAAATATCTTCCACTAGCTGAGTTTTCGTATAACAACAGCTACCATGCTAGTATCGAGATGGCACCTTTCAAGGCTTTATATGGTCGCCATTGTCGTTCTCCTCTTGGCTGGGATGAGGTCGGTGAAGCACAAATCACTGGTCCCGCTCTAGTCCAAGACACCACTGATCGAATCATCCAAGTTCGCGACAATCTTCGTTTGGCTCGGGAGAGACAAAAGAAGAATGCTGATATTCGTAGAAGACCTCTTGAATTCCAAGTTGGTGACATGGTTCTTTTAAAGGTATCACCTTGGAAAGGCGTTGTCCGGTTTGGGAAGAAAGGGAAATTCACACCGCGATACGTTGGACCTTTCAAAATCATCAAACGTATCGGGAAAGTTGCTTACGAGTTGGAATTACCCGACAAGCTTAGTAATGTACATCCCACGTTTCATGTATCTAACCTCAAGAAGTGTCTTGCCGAGGGAAACCTCCAAGTTCCTCTTGACGAAGTTCACATTGACGAGTCGATGCACTTCGTGGAAAAGCCTATTGAAATCATGGATCGAGAGATCAAACAACTTAAAAGAAGCCGAATTCCGATTGTGAAAGTACGTTGGCAATCTAAACGAGGACCCGAGTTCACTTGGGAACGTGAAGATCAAATGAAGGCCAAGTACCCACACCTGTTCACAAACTCCACTACTTAATTTCGGGACGAAATTTCCTAAAGTAGGGGAGACTGTAATATCTGTACTTTTCCGTTTACAATTTCCGGCCATTTGGCATTTATTGTAAACCCTAATTATCCATATTTAATAATATGTGAAAATTCTTAAATGAATTGCTTAAACTATGTGGCTAAAAACCATACTCAAACTATGTTTTAGGGCTAATATTCATGGTATTTGAATAAAGTCCCTAAACTATATAAAATAAATCTCATAAATTATCTAAGTGTAAAAAAAAAATTATACTTATTTAATTTGAAAAAAAAATCCTAATGTGTTTTATTTAAATTAAAACACAAATTATATAAATTAAAATGACTTTTATAAATTTTTATGAATTTTTAAGAAATAATAAGATTTATTCCTAAATAAATCAAATAAATAAAGTTTAATTAAATAAATATTTTTAAAATAAAGTTCTATAAAAATATGTCATTTTATATCATTTTTATAGAAATAAACAATTCTTTTATAATTTAAATTTAATTTATACATTTAAATGTCAAAATATATCAAATTTATTAACTAAAAACCCTATTTAACCTAACTAACTTAGTTTTTGGTTAAAACTTAACTACAAGGGCTAAACTGCCTTTCCTCAAACTTATTTTCAAGTTTAAGTTGACCGGAGTCAACTTAACAAACCTCAGGGACCAAAGTTGTATTTTTCTGTTTTAAAACCCACCCAAAAGGGGTCGTGGGTTCGAAACAAGGGGAACCCGGTTTTGGGTTCTGAATATTCGAAAACGCGTTTTGAGATGATAAGAGCAAAGATTCGTAACTGAAATCCCATTACAACTCATAAACGAGCATGATGAACTCGTTTAATTCGAAATTTTAACTCGTAACAGTAGAAAACGGCTAAAAACTTTAAACCGTCTTAAACCGTAATCAAAACTCGTTAATTCGCGAATTTATTTGTCGAATTGAGGTTGTACAAACCTCGACGACACCTAATGCGTCCATTTGAAACAAATCACAACTCCTAACACTCTCTAATTCTCTCTCTCGGAATCTCAGTTCAGACGAACTGAACAACGAGTCCAGAACTTCGATCAGTTGATCATTCCAGGTAATTCAATACGTCATTAGGCTCGTAATTGAACGTATAACAAAAGCCCTATGGTTAATTGAGTTCCTATTATACGGATTCATCGAATTCGAACAAACTCAGATTAGGGTTCTTGTGTTTCAAACGGATTTGGGATTTTATTTCGAAAACGTCGTTAAAAGGAACCTCTCTCCGTTTGTTTACGAGTTAGTCACTTGGCCGAGATGGCCGGGTGCGCGTATTACGAACGAGAGGTCACGGGTTCGAGTCCGGCTAAGGCCCTCACCCGTGAGCTTTTTTTTTGCTTAAACGAACACAAACCGGATCCAAGATCCGGGTTAAATATAACCCAATTCAACTTATTACCAGGTTAGCCACCTGGCCCAACGGTCAGGTGCACTGCTGCTAAGCCAAGTAGCCCAGGTTCGATCCGCCTTGTGGCCGGTTCGCCCACTTTTCAACATTTTCCTATTTTTGATTTTTCTTTTTATTAAATCTTTAATCTTTAAAAATTCATAACTTTTTATTTACAACTCGAAAATGTACAAATAAATAGTCCAAATTTTTGTAATAAAATTCTCTACTGTTTTATAAAATAAAAACAGAAAACTTTTTGAGTTTATAAAATTAATTATTTAAAAGTCTAAATTTAAAGCTTGGACTATTTATTTAAAATTAGTAAATCTATTCCAAAAATTATACAAAAATTACAGAAACTTAATCTATATATTTTTAACAAAATATTAAGTTTCTGGAACTTTTAGACATTTTTACTAATTTTTACTAATTTTGTTTTGTAATTAAATCAATGGAATTATTGATTTAATTAAACTAAAAATAAGTAAATTTTATAAAAATTTACTTATTAACAGAAAATATTTATAAAATTTATAATTTAAATTATATTTATATTCTTACTATCTTTTTGACATATTTAGTTAATTAAACACATTTATTAACTAAATTACTAAATAAGTAATTAATTAAATAATCACTTAAAATATTTTATAAAATCTGAAATTATATTTAAATTACTAAACATAATAATTTAGTAATTTAAATACTTGCACACCTTAAACTATAACCAAATTACTTTTCAAACCTTAAACTTTCCAAAATCCTAATTTCCCAAATTCGAGAACACGAACAAACCTTAGCTTATTCCTTTAAACTAAATGACTAAACTACAACTACAATAGGTTAATTGTGACCTACTTTGGATTATATCTTTGGATCAAACTTAGCTCGGAAACTACTTACAAACCATGTGAGTTTTCATGCCCCTCTTTATACATTTTATCACTTTTGGGGTGAAACATGTTCCTATATAATTACACTTACACTATTGACAAATCTCACAACTTGAAACAAATTCCCTTATGTTAGACTTGTTTAATTGCATTATGTGGCTTATTTGTTGATTACACTAGTTCATATTATTAACTGTTTCGACAGCCTATGAATGGAATTAGTGGTACCATGTGGGTTAGCTACCCCATGCATTTCTTTGATCTAGGATGCATGTAATGAATTCTGAAACTGAAAAATTGTTAACTATATGTTGGACAATCTGAATTGGATAAATCTTAAAAGGAAGGTTTAATTTGGACTGTGTGTATATACAATAAGACTATAATGTATTACTTGTCTTAGCATGGAATTTGTACTTTATCTAAACTACTATATCTATATCTACCATGATTGCTCACCAACAATTCATTTTGTTGATAACTCTTATTTTAAACATGTTTCAGGTGCACCAAGTTCAAGCAACGCTTGATTTATGTTCAACACTTAGGCTTGGACTTAGAAATTTGAAATCTGATTTTATCTTGTTTGGAACTATGTTTTGTCTTGTTTATTTGAACTATTTGTAGCCTTTGAGGCACTTTTAATATTATTGAATAAAATTATGAAATTTTAATAGTTCCAAGTGCTACGAGCAATCTGGTCACAATTCGGGTCATACTCCGACGTGTTCCGCCGCCCGGTTGGGGTGTGACATGTATTGACATGAACACATGTAATGGTTACCAGGTAGTTTAAGACATAAAGCATAAAGATCAAAGCATAAAAACAATGGTATTGAATTGTGTATGAAATATAGTTAATAACATGTTTCACCCCAAAAGTAAAAAGAGTAAAAAAGGGGCTATGTAAACTCACCTGAAATGAAGCTAATAAGTTGTATGAATTGTAAAGGAAAGATAGGTTCCGTGAGGATTCCTCACAATCGACCTACATAGTTAATCCGTATTCTAGACTGAATGTACGTTTATTGGAAATAAGTTTATTTGAGTTTATAGGGATTCTTGGAATTTTGGAATCGGATATAGGGTTTGTACAAGTTTGTAGGAAAATGTTAGTTTACCACCTGTATTGAAATAGTAAAGTGGTTTATTAATTAGAATTAATTAAATTCTCTAATTAGTTATACAATGTATATAACAATAATATGTTTGAATTTATTTAAATAATAATTATAGAAATAAATATAAGTAAATTGTGGATTAGAAAGGATTAGATAAATACCCTATTTAAATAAAATAAGTATTTAAATTAACTAAATAACTTCTTTTACTTAAGTGGTAACCAAAAGAAATATTACATAAATATAAGCTTTAAATGAAATTAAATGGTTTTGTATAATTATTCATCTAAAATAATTATTTAAATTTCTAAATGTTTTAAATAATTATTCTTGCCCAAATAATTATTCATATGTTTGAAATTGAATTAATAATGTTTAAACAATAAATCATAATTTGTTTAACAAACATTACTATTTTGCAAATGAAACCACAAAATTAGATTTGTCTAATTAAATCATTTAGATTGTTTATTTAAGAATTTATAATGCCTTATAATACTAGTTGTTTCATAAGGAATATATATATATATATATATATATGAAGTTGAAACCATTTGATTAAAAGATTGTATAAAACTTTTCAAGGAATTAAATAAATAATAACATTATTTAAAATCCTAGGTACCAAATTTGGGGTCTTTAAATAAATAATTTGCCTAAGGGTTTATTTTACTAAATTAGGTTTTCACTCCACTAATAATGAGTAAAAAATGGTTCCCTTTGCAATTTTGATAATTTAAATGGGTAACACGATTCGGGGTTTCATACGTTTTATAAGTAAATTTTTAATAAACAAATTATATGCATAAAAACGGCTTAGAAAACTTAACCAAGTGATCTGGGCAATGCCTTGTTAAGTAGTCCCGCAAAAATATTTAAAACTAAAACCTACAGACTCATCTTCTTTCCCCCCCATATCCCAATCGCGGACCAGCCCTAGATGTTTCAATTTATCCCAACCGAAGAACAGGGACTCGAGATCATGGTGAGCGATTAAAGAGGGGGTGATGAAACCTGATATCGATTCCAGAGGCAAGAAGGAATTGATCGGATGAAGCCGTTTCCATATTTGCGAGTCCCGTTCCTTCTTTAGGCCGATCACAAGAACAGAGGGAGAAAGAGTCGATTGATGTGTTGGAATTGGATTAAGTGCATAAGGTGTGCTTAATACCCGTTTAACCGTTGCGAATTCGAATGGATATAGCAGATTCAAGGCTTGAATTTAAGAGTTAATGTCCGTTTTCGTAACCCCTTATTAGGCCATAATGAAATTGATTTAGGCCATAATGAAATTGATTTCTCAATCAATTGGTTTGATTACAAGTTTGTTAACAATCACAATTTATTAGAGAATGGTTTTGGTACTATCAAGCTTTAGGATTTTCATGGGTTAATGGAGTCTTGGGATTAATTTTGACTTTTGTAAGTCAAAATAGTCAAGAACAAGTCATAGTATTTGAGAATTAGGGAAGGGGTTCAACATGGGGGTCCAAGACAATTAGTGAGGGTTCAAAACTTGTGAGTGGGTTCATTTGCTTGTGGAAAGGGGTTCAAAGCTCAGTTCATTTGAATTTAAATTTATTTTATTTGTTTATAAAAATTGTCTTTGTCGGGTTTATAAAAAAAGCTAAACATTTTTTTTGAGTTCTAAACAAGTATCTAATATAATTGAAAGCGTGTATATAGTTACACGTCCATTTAAAAGAATTTACATGTATATAAAGAAACTGTAGATGTATGCTTTGAACTCAAAGTTTTATATCACTATCTTTTATAAAGCTAAAGGTTATCGGTTTGACTTATTTTGTATAATCAAACATAAATTTATTATTAATAAGATGTATATATATATCCCTATAAATTTGCATACATGCGACATGTATAATAGGGAAACATTTGGTAAATGCAAAGTTGAAAATTTGAATTAATATACGTTAAAATATTAATTGATGCGACATAATATGTGGGACATAGTGTTTGAATATAGTGTTAGTAATGTATAAATAATAAGAAATAAAAAAAAATATGGCCGAAAATTTATGGATGTTATAGATGTAGCGGAGAGCATTATGAGAGAAGTTTAAATTCGAAAACATCTACAAAGAACAAAGTCGGTATGTGTTTTACCAGGGGTTCGAATATATCGTTTCAAGTGTCTTGAAATAGGGAGGCACTGACATATTTTATTACATTAGTGATTTATTTAGTTTTTTTACCAATTACGGGTCAAAAGCACATAGTGTCTCATATATGCATTCTAATATAAATACGGGTTTATAAAATTCCAAATTTTATATGTATGGTTAGTGATACGGATAAACTCTTTATCTCACGTACGCTTGTATTTTAATATCTTATATTAATAAGCGTGTTCGTTATCGCGATCAATTTTATCTATTAATAAACTCATTTCTTAATATTCGAGTTTTGAATAATTAATCTCATTAATTATATATAATACCAAAACTCTGGTTTTAACTATTAAAATAAACTCTTTTATTTTAATAAACCTTTCACGAGATAACTTAAAATCTCTATTTTAAAAATCTTATTGTTTCAATTCGTGTTATTTACAATACAATTAAACAACCTAATCTATTACAACCGGCTTCCAAAATAGCCATAAAAATACAAGAAAAAAAAACAAAAAAAAAACAACCATACAATCACAACCACGGATCTAGGGTTGATACACAAACAACAACACAAATATAGCAAAACATAAACGATGCAATCTTTTGTCAAACAAAAGTTTTGACAAAATTAAAACCTGATTGCAATTAAAATAAATGTTTCTTATTGTTCGCAAGAGTGGCTCTGATACCACTTTCGTGCATACGATTTCAAAAAACTATTTTTGATTAGATAAAATAAACGCAGCGGAACGTACACACGAACCGGTCTAGGCCATTACCCCAGACTGCCCAGCAGGAGTCCAGATGCAAATCAATAAGAAAACAAACATAACCATAAGGGGTTAAACCTTATACCTTTCGCGAAAAAAAAGTAGAGTAAATTTCGGTTTTAGTCCATGTGGTTTGCTTAAAATAACGCTTTGAGTCCAATAATTTTAATTTTTGAATCAAATAGTTTCATTTTTGTCTCAATTAAGTCCAGCTGATTAACACCGTTAGGAGGATACTATTAACTTGAAGTAAACTGACCAAAATACCCTTTACCCTTATTTTTAAATAAAAATTAATATATATATATATATATATATATATATATAAATCTCATCCACCCTTCTTTATCTCTCCCTATTCTCTCTCTCTCACACACACCAAATACGGGTGTTCAAAGTCGGATATCCGAATTTCGGATAGTGGATTTCACTATCCGTATCCGAATACGAAATTTCGGTTCGGATAGTGAAACGGATATTCGGTTTTTTTTAACTTAAATATATTTTTTAAATTAAAATCTAAATATATAAAATATACTAAATAAGCATCATATTTATGAAATAATTAAAAAAACATTAAAAACCAATTTTTGCGTAATTTACGAAATATGGATTATTGGATTTTAATAATCCCACCTTTTACCAATTGACCGATAATAATCTCAACTGAGAATATTTTTACCACCAGTCCCTACTTCCAAACTATTTTCTTACATTGGACCCCCGTTAAAAAAATTAACGCCGTTAGATTTTATATGACGTGGACATCTGCAAACCGCCGGAAAGTCGAGCCAAGCCGGAACCCTAGCCACCGCCTTCGTCAGAGGGGTGGTCTACAAACCCTATTCTGTCACTGTCTTCACCGTTAAACACCACCGTTGTCTCCGTTTGGACTTGTCCAAAAAACAAGACCGTTAAACACCACCAGAGCCAATGTCAAAACCAACCACGCGATCACTGCTAACTTTGCTCGACTTTCAGGCGGTTTGCAGATGTCCACGTCATATAAATTCTAACGGCGTTAAGTTTTTTTAGCCGGGGGTCCAATGTAAGAAAATAGTTTAAAAGTAGGGACTGGTGGTAAGAATATTCTTAGTTGGGATTATTATTGACCAATTGGTAAAAGTTAGGATTATTAAAATACAATTTCCCTTTACAAAATTACGACGCGAATATGTTTTAGTTTTTAAAAAAAATAAGAAGGCTAAACACATAACATAAAAAGTCATATACTTCATATATATTGTATTTATAACATTTTTAGAAAACAATATATAAATTTGGCAAAAAAAAATATAATTTTTGAAATTACGACACAAATACGTTTTATTTTATTTTTTTAAATAAGATAGCGAAACACATAACATAAAAACCATATACTTTATATATATTGTATTCATAACACTTTTTAGGAAATATATCTTAGAAAAAAAAATTATTTTCGGATATTCGAATATCCGAAATTTTTGAAAAATGTTATCCGAATCCGAAAATTCGGATATCCAAAATTTTCGGATAATTCGGATTCGGAATTTCGGATATTTCGGGTTCGGTTTCGGATACAGATACTTTTGAATACCCCTAACACCAACCACACTAAAAACAAAGCAGACTTCACACCATAAATCCATCAAAACCTTCAAATTTTAAGGCTTTCATTCATCTTCAACCGCCACCTTTAGTCACCAAAATGGATTACAAATCTCAAGATTCATAAACAGTGGTGGATCCAGAATTTTTTTTCAACGGTTCCCAACAATCAGTTATATTAGAACAGGCCGGGTTAAAAAATTAGACTAAATCGTAGCAAAAAAAACTCAAACTCCTAAGATTAGAGACGCCTTTAAGTAATAATATACACAACCAAACCACAATAATATTTATTTTAACTATACTTAATTTTGGGGGTGTCAAACATCTGACCTATAAGAACCATTTGAAAATAATTACAACAGTAATCCTTTTAAATAGTATTAACATTAAAATAGCATTGCTATTTTTTTTCTAAAGAAATTGCTTATAAGTTGACATCCATATAATCCTAAAAGTAAAAGAGAAAAGTAAACAAGATTTGAAGTAATTTAAGTTATAACTATTTGATTTAATTATTCTACATCCAAAATGTTTTTTGTATTTATTACTGTAAATCCAACCATCGGTAGATCAGGATCGACCCGATGAACAGACTACAAGAACTCCAATGAACAGCCGATGGGGAATAACTTCTTTCTATTCCGAAGGAATCCTGCACAGGGAGCAACACGTTAGGGCATTACAGGGAGGGGATAATCCCTGTATCGGCCTTCCGGCGTGAGAATAAGTATCTCCGGGATATATAAGCGTGTATATGAAAGTATTTAGAGAGTAGATGATCCATACATGAGAAGTGATGTGTCTATTTATAGTGAAGAGGAATACCATGATGTCGCTTTCATGGAGATGACCTGGCGCGAGTTTCATTGGTGGATACGTCCCTATCAGAAATATCCTCTTGGTCCCCTAACTAATAACCGTTAGTGGGAGTTTTATCTCATGTGGTGGGACCAGCTAGGTGCACGGTGGTGTCCCCTTTATCGTGACACCCTCTGACACTTCTGTGAGATATCCTTCCGTACGTGCAGGTGGTCTCGTCCTCTTACGGAGTACTGTCAGACAAGTTCCTTCCGCGACAAGTAACGCTCCGCGGGGTAGGTGACGTTCCGCGGGGTACCTTACGTCTTCAAGTACCCCCAGTCTAAAGTTATGTGCATGTGAATATTCGCGCATGACTTTGGACTTAAAAATGTTTTAGCCAATTCGCGCGTGACTTTGGTGTTTGTACAGATTTGAATTTCTTCACGTCCGCTATAAGATAGGAGGGTTGGTGGCTGATTGGACATTTGACTTTATCGGATGACACAGGGTTATCGGGTGTCATCATTATTCTCCTTTTTGCAGGCATGTGGGACCCGCCTCGTGTACTTTATGTCCGTCGTTTACTATTCGGGTGTCATCACTCATCGAAGCCACTCGCATCAAATGGAACCGAGATGATTTCAAGAAGATCTGCGAAGCCTACTGTATTAATAAGGAATGGGAACCGGAGTTCCCTGCATCCGGCTTGTCCGCAACTGACGTTTTAGACGGGAAAATTGCTCTCTACGTGGCCTTTTTTCTACACTGTAACTTCCGTCTCCCTGCCACCAAGTTTATCGGAGGCCTCCTTAATTTCTACTAGGCGCATATTTCTCAGATGCAGCGTGACAGTTGGTTTACTTTTATCGGTCGGAGGGGTTGAGCCGACCTGTGACATGTTTAATGTTTTTTACAAGATGGTGTAGCGTGACAGTTGGTTTTCTTTTATCGGTCGGGACGGGAGAGTCATGTAGAACCAAAGACTGATGGCTTCTAAATTATTCTAAGTACAAATGCTGCTGATAGGCTTATCAGCAGCATTCAACACATGTTGCTGCTGATAGGCTTATCAGCAGCATTCAACACATGTTGCTGCTGATAGGCCTACAAGCAGCATTCAGCACTTGTTGCTACTGATAGGCTTATCAGCAACATCATTCTCATTCTTGCTGCTGATAGCTATGTTCCTTGAAGACAAATCGTTGCAGCTGACTATCCATGCCAAGCGTCACTGACAACTTTCTGCAAAAGCAACTGACACACTCAAAGCAGAAGGAACCTCAATGGTGCAACCAATGACGGACGACAATGCTCTTCTCCAGACATGCAAGCAATGATGCATAAAGAAGACGCTTCAATAAAGTCAGCTAATTTAGCTTTAACGTGTAAAATTAACTTTTGTATAAAAGATCAACGGTCTGTGTTCGATCTGATCCTTAGAATCAAGGGTCTGTCTTGATTCTAAGTTAGTATAAATACTGTGTAAACACTTCATTGTAAGTGTGCTTCTTCATAGAGTTTTCATTTGTAATCGTTTATTCACTAAGCTTAATACAACAGTGATCTTACTAGTATTCTTTCTGTCTGTTCGATTACATTTGTGTAGTTGTTATTGTTTCCGCCAATTTCAACTAAGAATACAACCATCTTGTAATTTCACGATCCTACAAGTGGTATTAGAGCTTTGGCTCAGATTAAACAAACTAACACTTGTTTAATCACTTCTGGTTCTATTCTAAACTCTTTTGTTTTATCAAGTCACCCAAAACCACGAAACAAAAATGGCACAAAGCAATGGTTTTGAAGACATCGGAAGCATCAACCGACCACCAAGATTGGTGTCTGGAGAAGACTACGACATGTGGAAAAATCGCATGGAAAGTTTTTTCTGCTATCAGGAGTACGGAATGTGGAAATCCATCAGGGATGGACCCTACATTCCCATGGTGGCGTCTGCTGACTCTGGAGGACCATCAGTTCCAAAGGATCCCTCCAAGTACTCGGATGAAGATATAAAAAAGATGGAGGTGGACTTCAAGGCACTAGGAGCTATCCAAATGTGCCTTCCAAATGAAGTTTTTCATAACTTCAGAAGTCACAAAACCGCCAAAGAGCTCTGGGAGGCTCTTGAGAAGATGTTTGCTGGCTCAGAAGAAGTCAAAGAAAATAGAAGGGACATCCTGAAGCAGCAGTACGAAAACTTCGTATGGAAGGAAGGTGAGTCCCTAACTGTTTTATATAATCGATTTACTTATCTTGTAGGTGAGCTGCAATGCTCAAAGGTGAAACTGGAGAATGAGGATATTCTCAAAAAGTTCATCAGGTCTTTACCTAGCTGCTGGACACTCTACACGGTGCCCATTAGAAGAACTGAGAATCTGAAGACTCTCCAAATGACTGAGCTCTTCGGTATGCTGAAGACTTATGAGCTAGAGATGATTCAGGCAAAAGAACGAAGCTCAAGCTACCAAACAGCTTCAACATCCACCACCACCTCTTCTGCTTTTCACTCTGAGCACTCAGGCCCCAATATTAGCAACTACTATCCTCCCATAGTCACACATCCTCAAACTCCCACCTCTAAAACAAACATATCACCATTTCTTCTTGAAGCTCCTTCTCAAGCCTCAACCACTGCTGCTTTTGTTTCTGAAAACTCAAGCAACATGTACTTTATCAAGGAGGATCTTGAGTGTTTCCATCCAGATGATATAGAAGAAATGGATATACAGCACTCGTATGCCATGCTCTCCATAAGAGCAAAAAGGTTCTACTCTAGAACTGGAAGACCCATTCCAAGCAACAGCTCAAACACCAGAGTTGGTTTGGATAAAAGCAAATTGAAATGTTACAACTGTAACCAACTGGGTCATTTTGCTAGAGAATGCAAGGCACCTAGGACAAACCCAACAACTCACCAAGCCCAACCAAGACATCAACAACAACAAGCTACTCCTCCAGCTCAAACTGTAGCTTGTACAGCTGTTGGAACATCTGACTTTGACTGGAGCTTCCAGTATGAAGATCTGCCTACTAACAACCAAGCTCTTATGGCAGACACAACTGAGATACCGCCTCAGGTATATGAACATCTATGTTCCCAAGCCTGTATTGATAAGGTCTTAGGCTACAGAAAGCATAATCAAAACCTAATAGATCAAAATGAAGAGTTTCATCAAATGAAATCTGAATTCAAAAAGGTCGAAGACAGTTACAAAGAAAAAATTAACTGCCTAAAGAAAGAGATTTCATCATTAAAACATGAACAAACCAATCTTGAAACTCAGATTGATGATCTACTGGCCAGATTAAAAGCTACCAGAGCAGAATTGGCAGAACAAAAGGTTCATGTCGACAAATATGAATTTGCATCCAAAAAGCTGCAAAGACTTTTGGATGCTCAAATTCATGATAAGGTAAAAACTGGTGTGGGGTATCATGCTGAACAATATCAAGCCGTTGCACCTCCTGCTGACTACGTGACCATTCATGAACCAAGCTTCAATCTGGCAAATCTTGATATGGCCAACAGAAATCTTGATCCTTCTAAGGATGAACCATTGGTACAAGAATGCACTACCTCATCAGAGTCTGATTCAACTTACTCAGACTCCACTAAAACAAGTGAAGCTTCATCTCCTCCTGCCCCTCAAGTCACTCTGACTAAAGATGAAGTCCATTCAGCACAAGTACCAGCCATTTCAGTACCAGTTCCTACACCATTCAAACAAATCAAAATTAGCTATCCTCCAGAAGGTAGGAAGCTAAATACTGAAAAGGGCCAGTCCTCATCTTCAGTCCAGCCAAGGAAGGTGTTTGACATATGTCATGCGCCTGGAGAATGGGTTCCATATGTTCAAAAAACATTAGAAGAAGCTACTTTTGTGCACAACAAAGCTCACCCTTGGAATTTCAAAGACCTTTTCAAAAGAAAGGATTATGTGCATCTTTCAAGGGATAAACTGGCAAAATCATGTTTTGTCTGTGGGAAATATAACCACACTGCCAGCACCTGCTTCTACTACCTTCAGCAGCAAAGAAATCTCAAGCAACATGCCTTTGAGAAGACAAAGAAGAACAAATAGGTAAGAAGTTTTGAAGCTAAGACAACTCAATTCAGAAAATCTCTTTCTCCACCAAGGGAACAGTTGTCAAAACCTCAACAATCTTGTATCATCTGTGGAAAATCAGACCACCTTGCTGCAAATTGTAAGTCTAATCCTTTCAATCAGATTCTTCTTCCAACCCCAGTTATACAAAAGCCTATCAATAAGGTGAAGAAGGATAAGCATACAGCTGTTTCTAAGCCATCAGCAGCCAAAATAACTGCTGCTGATCGAGTACAGCCCAAGCAACCAAAAGGAAAGCCTTCAGCTTCAACAAAGTCTGCAGCTGCTCAAGTAAAACCATCAGTAGCAACAAAATCTGCTGCTGATAAGCCAAAATCCTCAGATACAACGTCTGCTGTTGAAAAGACAAAGAGAGCCGAAAAACCACCAACTCAACAATGGAAGGTAAAGAAACCACCAAGCATCATCATCATCGGTTCAGTTGAGTGCGTCTATCCTTTGTTGTAAATATGTCTGTCTTATGTTGTAAATAAAAGTCATAAGTAAGCTGCATCCTTTTTGGCTGCTGAGAGGCATGATCCTCTACAGCAAAGGATTTGCCACTGACTACCTTAAGTTATCAGCAGGAACAAAGTTCCTGCGGATAGCTTTAAGGCCATCAGCAGCAACATCCCTGCTGCAGATCATTGCTTCTATCAGCAGCAATTACGTTTGATGCTGACAGACTTAACCTTCCGCAGCAACCAAAGTTGCAGCGGACAGGCTTATTCATCCACAGCAACCAAGTTTGCTGCTGATGGGTAAACTTAAGTTCAAATTAACTTTTACCCGCTGTAAAATAAATTAACGTCAGTCTTTACCATGACTGCCTCGGTGTATTACAACTGTAACAATGAAAAGTAAATAAGGTTGTACTGTACAAGTCATTTTGCTTTTTCTCTCATCTGCCGCTATAAGAACAAATCAAAATTTCTTTACCACCTCTTCACATTCAATTCAACCCTAACCAACTATCACTTTCACCCTAAGTCCCCACCACATTCAAAGCTCTCCATATTCTCCATACTCTCAAGTCTACACCATACTCAAACCATATTCAAATCATCCCTCCAGAATCAAACGGCTATGGCAGATATCGACAACCCAGATGACAAGTTTTGCACATACCATAACCTAACAGCATACCTTACTAAAGGAAAGAAATCCGATGGTTTTGACGATATGATCGATTTCTTATATCGATCAAAGATCTACTTTGCCCTCACCACCAACCCTACCATCTATATCCCTCATATGGAGGATTTCTGGAGAACCGCTGTCTACTCAATCGAACAGGGGATTCCCCAAATCAAAGCCAAAGTAGACGGCAAGAATATCACCATCTTGGAAGCTACACTCAGAAAACATCTTAAGCTTCAAGATGAGGGAGCAGCCATCTCATACTCGAAGGACGAATACATGAGGACCTTTGTCTCCATTGGAAATCAAACCGAGTATACGATAGAGAAGGCGCTAATGGGCCCTCCATGGAAGTATCTCTGCCACACTCTTCTCAAATGCATATCTCAGAAGAGGAGTGGTTGGCATCAGGTGAGCTTTGCACTAGCCTCCGCCTTCCATGGTATGGTCACTAACCAAGGCTTCAACTTTGCACATCTCATTTTTGAGGGTTTGCGATATAACCTTCAAGAGGGTGCAAGGCAACAATTTTTCATGTACCCAAGATTCTTGCAGGAAGTTTTCAATCAAGAACTAAAAGAACTTTCAAAACCTGTAAGAATCTACATCATGTTGGGTCATAAAAATAACATTTTTCAAAGCATGAGGACTATTTCCAAAAAGTTCTCAGGGGTCAACGTTCCATTGTTATCTACAACGCTGAACGTACAAAGTACCTCGGGTGACAGTTCAGCAATCCCAGCTGATACTGATCCCACACCCTCCACCTCAAATCCTGAACAACAGTCCGCATCCACCATTTGAACCCCTGTGCATACTACTGAGGATGTACAGGCACAAAAATTACTTACACCTCTTTTGGATGTTATTGTTCAACCGAAACACAGGGCCCCGGTTGCAACAACATATACTAGAAAAAGGGGCAAAAGAACTCCTTCTTCTCGTGCCTCCAAGGCCTAAACCCAACCTAACAGCCCTCACTCAGAATCACAACATTCTGGTGAGAATATCATAAGGGAAAGCCACATCATTAGGGAGACTCCTTCGGATGCCTCTCTATTAGGATCAGGATCACTTCCCGGATCCGTAGAACAGCCCCCTGAGCCCTTCCTTTCTCTTCTGAACTTAAATGTTGAGGAACCTGATCAAGATGATGTACCTTCTCCAACTACCACTATCTCGGAGGTACTGATTGATCTTGTTTCCAACACACCCAACCCAAGTTCATCTACCCTAAAGGTCCACTCTAGGAGTTATGAAAGAGTGGATGTGGAAGAGGCTGTCACTACTGTTGGTCCATCAAATGACCAGGAGGACAGTGACAACATTGTTAAGACCTCAACCACGACAACTCACAGTGAGGATGTTTCCTTGGAAACTCCCTTCACTGAGAGGAATCCCAGGTGCCAAGAAACCATGGGTGATGGGGATGAAGAGGCAAGGCCTAAGGCCCCATCTGGGTCCAAGGATTCCACAACTGTAGATGAGGATAGACTGAAACTACATAACTTGGAATTAATGGCCAGGGTGGCTATGCTAGAGGCTGAAGTGTCCAAACTGAGACACCAAGTCTCTATGCATGAAGCCCATCAATACCCAACTTCTACCACTCCCTCTCTTGTATCAGTAGGCACCCAAACTGATGCTTACTTGTCTACTGATGCAACCAAAAAGGGGGAGATGGTCTCAATGGAGGAAGACAAAAACAGTCTTGACGGCTGGATTCAAGAGCAGGTTGTAATTCAAAGATCACTATTCAAGCCGGCTTTTGTACAAATTCATGACTTGCCAGTCTCAGATAACGAAGAAGAAGTGACATCTGAAGACTGGAAGTTGGTCGCCAGGGCTGTTGATGAAATGCTGAATGATGCTGAAGATACAGAACAAATAAATACATCATTTAGCATCCTTCCTGAAGCAGCAGCCATCATAAGTCAATCCATTACCCCCCAACTGTTTCAAACTACACAGAAGCTAGAATTTGACTCCATTCTAGCTTGGGGGTATGATAGATCAGCTGAGAGATTTTGGATTGGATGGGAGTTTAGTAGAGTAGAAGAGCTAAATTGGAACTCTCTCAATGCCCTCCAAGTCCTACAACTGTATTTAACTGACTGCATCAACACTTCATCAGATCTCTCAGCAGAACTTGCCATTGGCAGGTTCCATGACTTGATGGAGGATAATCTACCCCACTTCGACAGACTAATACAAACAGCAAAACGGGTAGCTTATCCTGAATCTTCGGCGGCAGCAGAAAGAAGACTGACTCCTAGAAGACTTGACATTATAAGGAGCAGTCTTCTCACTAAAGAAGAAATTTGCTGCTTAAGAAGATTTCTGTACTCCTTCATTGTCAAAAACTTAGATGTGCTGGGATGGACAAGCACTAAGTCTCTTGACCACACCTTCTTACTAAGCAACAACTCCTCTCTCACCATCAACACCAGGAACATCTTGTCACTTCCTACAGACTTTCTCTACAAGATCTTTCAACTCAGGGCAAATATCTACAATGTCAACTCACTTGAAAGCTAGGCAATGATAGCTACTGTAAGAGCCAAACTTGAACAAGTAGGAAGAATTACTAAGGAAGTATGTGTCAAACTCTGACACTGATACTGACTCAGCTTCCCCTCGAGTAGACATCTGTGCTGCAGCATATGAGTCAAGATCAACTATCAAAGAAATGCTGAAAGAAGTCACAAGTCCTGAGTACAAATCGGATGAAACCAATAACCTTCCCTTATCCACCTCTAAATGTGCCAATGAAGCTGAGGCTGAGATCCCAATAGCAGCACCATCATCTGCTGTTATGGTCAGTGAAGCCGAAGCAGAGGCATCCAATATAAACAAGGGAAAGGGAATTATGACAGATGAAGATGAAGAGAGATTGCAAAAAGAGAAAAGAGAGAGGGAAGAGAAGATAAGAAGAAGAGAAGAAGAGGAGATGGCTGACATTAAAAAGGCTCAAGAAAGAAAAGCAGCCATTCTTCTCAGAGAACAAACCATCCAGCTGTATGTTAGGCAGCTGGATGAACTGAAAAGAAAGATTCCTACAGTTGACCAGATTGAAGAAGATGCAGCTCTTGCTCTTCAACTGCAGGAACAATTTAACAGAGAAGAAGAAGAATTGGAGAAGAAGAAGAAAGAAGAAGCTAAGTTCAGAATAACCGATTCTGAACTAGCCAAAGAAATGAGGGAGGAGTGGGTAAAGGCTCTGGTTTCTCAAGGTGAGGATGCAGACTACCTTGAGAAACTATCAAATAAAGAAGTCTACAGAGCCTTCATGGGTCAGCAAGGTCAATTGGTAAAGAAGAAACAGGCTGAAGAAGAAGAAAAAGCCAAACAAAAGTCCAAGAAGACCATTGCCTTTAATAAACGGACCCATGAAGAAAGGAAGGTCATGATTGACTTCCTTAAGGCTAGAGGAGAGAGTGGACAGAGGCTAGGTCCCATGAACTTCATGAACCTGCAAGCCCTCTACTTCAAAGTCAAGAAGGATGAGGAAGTAAGATTGGGGAAGAAGGGATCCAAGAAGAGGGTACCTATTCAGGAAGAAAAAGAAACAACAGCAAAGAAACCCAAGCCTTCTCCCTCACCTACCACTTCCTCAGTCCAACAACCTTCCACTCTCCACCCCAAACCCTCCACTCCTCCTCCCACAAAGTCCAAACCATCCCACCTAGCTCCCACTCATCAACAGCCTCCCTTAAAGAAATCCAAACCCACACCTAAACCAGAAGACTCAAGATACATAGTTGACTGGGTCTATAATCCACAGGATCAAAGGTTTGAGATCTTCAGGGGGAGAACTGAAAGAAGAAGATCTATCTACAGATCTGTTGATGAAGTTCTGCAATTGCCAGATTCAGATCTTGACAGAATTTTGGAGCTGGGTGAAGCTCATGAGCCTGCAAATGAGGGTGGGAAACTTCTTGTGCTAGCCATCAAACACTACTTCAACCCTAGCAAAGATGTGATCATGGACATCAAACCACTCAAGTCCCACTCTCCATTTGTAAGTTGGTCCTATAATGCTGATTTGGATGAGTTCACTTTAACTGATGTAAGGAAGCAGAAGATGATATGTTCAAGCAAAACAATCTACAAAATGCCACATAAAGACATCAAGACTCTGTCTGAACTTCCACTGAACAATCCCAGCAAGGATCCAAGAGGCTATGAAGTTGAAAGGGTAGTCTGCCACATGCAAAAGCTTCAGCAGCAAAGTGATTAGAAAAATTTTGGTCGCATCAGTCTAGGGGGAGTTTGTAGAACCAAAAACTGATGGCTTCTAAATTATTCTAAGTATAAATGTTGCTGATAGGCTTATCAGCAGCATTCAACACATGTTGCTGCTGATAGGCTTATCAGCAGCATTCAACACATGTTGCTGCTGATAGGCCTACAAGCAGCATTCAGCACTTGTTGCTACTGATAGGCTTATTAGCAGCATCATTCTCATTCTTGCTGCTGATAGCTATGTTCCTTGAAGACAAATCGTTGCAGCTGACTATCCATGCCAAGCGTCACTAACAACTTTCTGCAAAAGCAACTGACACACTCAAAGCAGAAGGAACCTCAATGGTGCAACCAATGACGGACGACAATGCTCTTCTCCAGACATGCAAGCAATGATGCATAAAGAATACGCTTCAATAAAGTCAGCTAATTTAGCTTTAACGTGTAAAATTAGATTTTGTATAAAAGATCAACGGTCTGTGTTTGATCTGATCCTTAGAATCAAGGGTCTGTCTTGATTCTAAGTTAGTATAAATATTATGTAAACACTTCATTGTAAGTGCGCTTCTTCACAGAGTTTTCATTTGTAATCGTTTATTCACTAAGCTTAATACAACAGTGATCTTACTAGTATTCTTTCTGTCTGTTCGATTACATTTGTGTAGTTGTTATTGTTTCCGCCAATTTCAACTAAGAATACAACCATCTTGTAATTTCACGATCCTACAAGTCAAGAGCCACATTACCAAAGCCCCCTCGAGCTTTCATGACTGGCACGAACGTTTCTTCTTTATTAAAAGAGATGTGGTTCTGCTGGTTATGAATATTCGTTTCGCTTCGGACTCCATTGTGGAACCAGATGTTGAAGATTTGAGGGTGCTGACTCATATACGACATTAACAGCGAGCCCTGCGGAGATAAAATCTCTTCTCGAAAGCGCTTTAGTGGCCGTGGGTATGAGCCGGATCTGGAAGCACGTCGACAAAATTCCCTACTACTCTATTGGTGGCCAAGGTATGATATTGGTTGTTATCCTTTCAATTTCCATTGTTTCTAATTAGCGCTTTCCTTGCAGCTGTGGATAGTGTTTATGGCACCCTCTTTGACGATCCCCTAGGGAAGATGGTTTGGCGGGACGCATCGCCAGGTGTAACATCCATGACTTTCCGACTCTATTTTATTTTATTTCTTTCAATAATAACACTACATTTAAATCCTGTATTTATTCAAGCACATTTTACCACATAAGTCATTATTTTAGTTAATATTCTATTCAAAATTTAAAACCTTGCGTTTACATATAAATTTCTATATCACTTGTTTGTATATTTATATATATGTATCTATATATATGTATAAATATTTACTTATAAATATTTGTATACAAATATATTTATATATTTAAATTTATTAATTAAACCACATAAGAAGATTTGTTTAGCAAATATATATATTTGACATTTTAAATCTGTAGTTAGTTTTTATAAGTTTAAAAAAGAGAAATCAAATTTTATATAAAATTACATAAGAATGAAAATAAATAAAACTAGTTTGAACCCCCTTTAGTCATTTGAACTCCCAACCTTGAACCCCCACCTTTGTATTTGGACCCTTACACCTCAAATTAGACATATTCAAGGGTTTCAAACCCTTTAACTGACCCTTTGACTTTCTGAAGTCAAATAGGACGAATTTCTTAAAATTGGGCATCGAATTCAATCATACCCGAATGCATTGGACTTACCTTATATACTTGAATGATTTTCGAACTGTTTTCAATCCAATTAACATAACAATTTAACACGTTTGTGCGGTCTAATTTGGATTCAAACAGTTTGACTTTCCAGAGTCAAACAGTGTTGAATTCAAGCTGTAATCAAGAAATTTCACGTGTTCAAAACCCGCAAATCATGCCTTGATTATTCTCGCATAAATCTATACCTTAATCGCGACCCAATTCATCAACAACCGTTTTAATTCACGTGTAATTCGTGTTGACAGCTATTCCCTACTAATCTGAATCAAATCAAACATTTTAGGTGAAATTAATGTGTTTGAATTACTCCATCACCTTCGCCTAACCCCTCACAAACTCTCTCAATCCCTAAACAATCCGCATTACACTTCTGGACTCCTATCAAGCACCTTGAACATCAGGAGACTTGACCCAACCGTTTGCTTTCGATACCACGCCAAATCACGTAAGACTTATGACATTCGATTCGTTTTTGAATGTATATCAATAGCCCCTTATCAATTCGTATCAACGGATTGTATCGGGCTCAATTTCAATTGGTGTTCGTGAACCTGTTCATGCGATTTGGGTTTGGGGATTTTACCTTGATTATTTTAGCGCTCTTATGATTTTAGTTTTCATGTTTATACCAGCGAAACCACCTGGTCCGGCCGGTAAGCCACTGCATCGCCGAACAAGGTGGCGTGGGTTCGAAACCCATAACCAGCGCCTTTTTGTTTTCCCTTGATACCAGAACCGGTCCGCTACCTGCTGCATATTAAAGCAATTATGAGTCCAGTTTACAACATCACTAACCCTTAGGTCCAGTGGTAAGACTTTGGAGCTGCACAGAAACCACCCGGGTTCGAACCGAGTGGTCTACTTATTTTTTTTAAAATCAGTTTTAATGCCCCATTTAATTTATAAAAATCATTTTATAAAACCCCTTTATCTCTAGTCCTTATTTGTACAATAATTGACAAATTTTCAATACAAGATAATTATTTTCGCAATTTAAATTGTTTAAAATCTTATTTTTTTAATATAAAAACCATTTAGAAATTATTTTAAGTTAAGTTATTGAGTTACAAAACAAAACATTTATTTTACATATCTTATAAAAATTGTAACAAGATTTTTTAAATGCATTATTATTCTTCATAGAACAATTTTATAAATCATTTTCTATGCATACTAGGGTTTAAAACCTATTTAAACAAATAAAATTTTTCCTAAATATATATATATATATATATATATATTTACACTCCCCATGTATTTTTTTAAAAGCACATACTATTTTAATAATAAATAAATAAATAAAAAGAAGTTATTTATTTAAATTAGTATTCTTTTTACATTAATAGTCCATTTAAGGTTTAAATATTATTCAGTATAATTTCTTAAATATATATACTAAATATTATATATTTACACTACCCTTTTTTTTAAAGGCATGATATTATAATAATAAATAAATAAATTATTTATTTAAATTATTTATCCTTTACATCGAACCCTAAAACAAATATTACTTCCTTTTTAAGACATATACATTTTGATTCCACATTTTATACACATCCCTTACATGGAGTAACACAAACCCTTTGTACAAATCCTCACACACAAATCCCGTTGAACCTTAAACTTCGCGTTAGACCTTTGTGCATAGCATTGATTCAAATTTATATAATTCAACTCTAGGTTAATCTGGTGACGAGCAAATCACCCGTGCATCCTATTGCTCGTGTTATCTACAATAACAAATACATGTGAGTTTACATAGCCCCTTTTTACACTATTTACATTTTTGGGATGGAACATGAGTTCAATTATACAATGTTTACAAACTACACGATACAATTCCACCCTACATTCATGTGTGCAATTTGAGTCTTATGCTTGAGTACTAGGTGTGCAAATTACAATTTGTGTGCAATTTACATGTGCAATCATTAACTATTCAAGCCGACGGTTAACAATGATAGATCTATTGAGTCTGACAAACCCACCCAGTTAGGGTGATTGTTACCGACAACACAATTTGGTTATTTGCATGCTAGTTATAAAGGTTTGATTGTACAATTTGGTTTCACAATAGTAACTCTCCATATTTGCCTTATTAACCATGATATGTATGGATTGTATGCACACAACACAATGATACTATTTAGAGTCAAAACCTATGTATGCTCACCAACTTTTTAGTTGACCTTGTTTTTGTCATGTTTCAGGTACGAACAATTGAGTTGATCCAGTTTGCTACACTTAAGTTGTGGACCTAGTTAATCAATAAAGAAACTTATTATGTATTTGAATTTTATGTATTTTGTTGGATTATGTTTTGGTTTGTTTTATGAAATGAAATGTGATGATTTTATATATTACAACGTAGTCAACCAGGTGCTCATGAACAGTCTCCATGTCCCGCCCTGACATTTTCGTCTCGGTTTAGGTGTGACACCAGGGGAGCCTTCTATCCTAGATAGGTGGGCTGATAACTTCCTGTACCCCGCGCTCTTGACAGCAATTCCAGCCGTCAAGATACCTCAGGTGTGGCTTCTATACTTAATCCTAGGCCACTTAACTCTATTAACTCTGCTGGGGAGGCGTTTATGATTTTGTCTAGCGACGAATCTTCAGGTTCGTCTAGTGAGGAGTCTCTACTTATTTGTCGTACACGTCGCGCAGGTCTAGAGGTGACAGTGGAGGATGTTGAGAAACCTGTTGGTGGGTCGGAGTCTAGTGGCGGAGGTGGAAAATTAAAGAAACTAAACATTAAGCGGAAGTCTTCTTCACCCGCTAAGAATCCTCTCATCTCCCCTCGTGCTAAAAAACAGAAGTTGTCCGACTCCCTCAAGCTTGCAGAGGAAGCCGCCTTTGGTATGTGTTTTCCTTATTATTGCTCATCTAGCCTTTTGGTTATCTCAATTTTTAACACTGCTTTCTCTTCAGCGAGCTTGGCGCAGAGGCCCCGGTCATTCCGCCGGGCGAGCCACCTAAAGATGCATCGTCGGTGCCTAGTAGGGACATCAGGGTCCAAACTGGTGGATCCCGGATTGTAGATCTTGAGGATCCCGTTTCTACTGGTCCTGTTATATTTCAGCAACCTTCGGGTCCTCTTGGGGATGCTCCCCTCTCCTCTCAGCCCATGCCTCACAGTGCTTCCACCATCAAGACACCCAGGGACAACGCTTCACAAGTGGATCCCATTCATTTACACAGGGGACTCGTCTATTGGATCCCTCCGTATGCAACAATTTTGTCCGGTTAGCCTCTCCCCCCAGCTGAGCATCTTTTCCAGAGGAACCGGCCACGCGGACAACTGAAATACCAAGTATCCAGAGACGTGGTCGGGACCTTGGCATCCGTGTCAGAGCTGCTTCTTGATTGGGAATTTCTTCACGCCGAGCAGGTAGGTCACGCTACTCTCAAACGTAAAGTTAAGGAGGCGCGCCAGAACACCGAGCGCCTCAGGAAGTTAGAATGGGAGCTATCTTCCTCCCGCGCCGATGTGGCTAGCGCCAAAGAGTTACATCTAAAGGCGGCCGCGAACTGGAAGGTGGCGTGCGAACAGTCAAATCTAAAGCTTTCCAAAGCCACCGAGTCCGGGCGCCAAGCCATGGTGCGGGTAGGTACCTTGTAGGCCAACAACCAAGAGTTTATCGATCGGTTGGCCTTGAAGGATACTGAAATTATTAGCAAGAATGAGGAGATTTCCCTCCTCCGCGCCCAACTTCAGCGGGTGACGGAGGAGCGGGACAGTGAGGCTGCCCGCAGGATAGTGATGGAGGAGGATGTCAGGGAACTCCGCGCTAATCGCCGATGGCTACTTACTGAGTGCCTACCCTTAACTGTTGATATGGTCAAGGGTTGTCCTGAATTCTAGAAGGTCTTCTCTGGTTTGTTCACTGCCAATAAGTTCCTAGGACGGCAACATGGCTTTGAGGAGGGATACCGTTTTGCTAAGGAGGGACTTCCCAAGACTGACTTTGCTTTATATGATGTCAACTAACAAGAGGGTCTGGATGAGAAGACACTGGAATTTGATAACATGTCTTTCTCCATTTTGAAAGAGATCACCGATTGCGCTGAGCATAAGGACCTATCGCATCTTTATGCGAAGTTTTCTGATGAAGGAGAGGTCGGGACGTCTGGTCAGGGGCATGAATGCGATGAAGGTGAGTATGAAGGCACTGGTGAGGAGGGTGGAGATCCGGAGAGGGATGGTGGTGCTGATGCAGGCAACATGTGATATTTTTGACGACCAGCCTATGTGTTGTGTATGGCCCGCGAGTCTTGTAATTTGACATTTAAATGGCCTATGCGCCTTGTGACTTTGGCCTGCGTGCCTTTTATGATTTGAAACGATATATGTTTGCTGTTTTCATATGTCTACTTAAATCTTTATCTATTCCTTTATCTATAAGTTTATGCGTATGCATGTTTTTCAGGCGGCGTGTAATGTTGTGGACCTTGCCGATATGGGCCGGGGCTGTAAGCTTGCGCGCGCCAGTTTTTCAGGAGGCGTGTAATGCTGTAGACTTTGTCGTTAGGGGCAAAGGCTTTAAGCTTGCGCGCGCCAGTTTCTCAGGCGGCGTGTAATGCTGTAGACTTTTTCGTTAGGGGCAAAGGCTTTAAGCTCGCGTGCGCCTGTTTCTCAGGCGACGTGTAATGCTGTAGACTTCGCCGTTAGGGACAAAGGCTTTAACCTCGCGCGCACCTGTTTCTCAGGAAGCGTGTAATGCTATAGACTTTGTCGTTAGGGGCAAAGGCTTTAAGATTGCGTGCGCTTGTTTTTTCAGGCGGCGTGTAATGTTGTAGGCTTTGCCGTTAGGGGAAAAGGCTTTAAGTTCGCGTGCGCCTATTTTTCAGGCGGCGTTTAATGTTGTACAATTTATCGTTAGGGGCAAAGGCTTTAAGCTCGCGCACGCCTGTTTCTCATGCGTCGTGTAATGCTATAGACTTTGCCGTTAGGGGCAAAGGCTTTAAGCTCGCGCGCGCCTTTTTCTCAGGCGACGTGTAATTCTGTATACTTTTCCGTTAGGGGCAAAGGCTTTAAGCTCGCGCGCGCTTGTTTCTCAGGCGGCGTGTAATGCTTTAGACTTTGCCATTAGGGGCAAAGGCTTTAAGCTCGCGCGCGCCTGTTTATCAGGCGACGTGTAATGCTATAGACTTCACCGTTAGGGGCAAAGGCATTAAGCTCGTGCGTGCCTGTTTCTCAGGTGGCGTGTAACGCTGTAGACTTTGTCGTTAGGGGAAAAGGCTTTAAGCTTGCGCGCGCCTGTTTCTCAGGGGGCGTGTAATGATGTAGACTTTGTCGTTAGGGGCAAAGGCTTTAAGCTTGCGCGCACCTGTTTATCAGGCGGCGTGTAATGCTGTAGACTTTGCCGTTACGGGCAAAGGCTTTAAGCTGGTGCGCGCCTGTGTTTTAGGCGGTGTGTAATGTTGTAGATTTTTTCGTTAGGGGCAAAGGCTTAAAGCTTGTGCGCGCCTGTTTCTTAGGCGGCGTGTGATGTTGTAGACTTTGTCGTTAGGGGCAAAGACTTTAAGCTTGTGGTGGATGTAAGAGACATACAAGAATAAACATCATAATGATCATGCAATAACTTGTAAATACAATTTTCCATTAGAATACAAAACCCCTTCTTACAAACAAGCATCATATGGTAACGGTCCCTGGGTTACATGTAACACTTCCGCAGCTGTGCCGCGTTCCACGTTATTGGTACCTCCTTTCCATCCAATTGATTGAGAGTATAGAGGCCCTTTCCTAATTATTCGCGAATCATGTATGGGCCCTCCCAGTTTGGGCCTAGCTTGCCTGTATTTTCCACGCAACTCGTTTGGTTGCTCCTCAATACATATTCTCCTTTCTTGAAGGTAAGCTCCACTACTTTCTTGTTGTACGATTTTTCCAGCTCGCGCTTGAATCTGGCTTCATTCGGCGTATCTCTAGAACATCACGGTTAAGCCTTAATTCTGCTTCATTATCCTCGTTCTCTGTGCTTAGTCTTCACGCTGTGGGTATGCCGATCTCCGTCGGTATCATAGCCTTTGTGCCATATGTTTTGCTAGTTTTTGGCATGGTTCGGTGCGCCCAGAGGACATGTGGGTGTTCCTTTAACCATGATGTGCCCTCTTCATCCAAACACGCTTTTATTCCTTCCACGATGCTTCTGTTAGTGCGCTCCACTTGGCCATTCCCCTACAGATGTGCCATGGAGGTGAACACTTGTGTGATTTGAAACTCTGCGCACCATTCTCTGATCGTTCTATCTGTGAACTGCTTTCCGTTGTCACTAACAACGTAAAGTAGGAGTTCGAAGCGAGAAATTATGTGTTCCCAGATGAACCTTTTGATATTGATTGCTGTGAGTGTGGCCAAGGGTTTCGCTTCCACCCACTTGGTAAAGTAATCAATGGCCACTACCAAATATTTTACGTGCCCCAGGGTGTCAGGAAATGGGCCGACCAAGTCAATTCCCCACTTCTGGAATGGCGATGCTGCTGATACGGGGATAAGATTTTTTTTGGCCTATGCGTCATTGGCGCGTGTCTTTGGCAGCTTTGGCATTTTCTCAATTCCGCCATGGCGTTCACGTGCATTCCCGGCCAATAGTAGCCAACATTCATCAACTTGGCGACCACCGCGCGCGGATCGGCGTGGATACCACAAATACCAAAATGAATCTTTTGATTAGGTAATTGGCCTCTGCGCTGTCCACGCAGCGCAGCAGCGGGCCCAGTAATGATCGTTCGTACAACACTCCATCCTGAAGTTGGTATTGTGCAGCCTTGGATTGGAGTTTGTGGGCCTTTGATCTTTCGGGAGGGAGGATTCCCGTATCCAAGTACTCGCGGGTCGACGTCATCCAAGATTCCCCTTGTTAGGTGACATTAACCTCTGCTACCTCGGTTCATGGGTTTTCGATCATCTCGAAGTGGATTGCTTTCATTGGGTCACTAAAATTAGAGGGTATCTTACTCTAGGCATCCTCTTTCTTGTTCTGACTTCGTGGTATATGGATTATTTCCCAAGAAGTGAAGTTTTTGAGCAAATTTCTGCAAATGCTGAGGTATTTGATCATGATTGGACCTTTGGCCTCATAGATTTCATTCACTTGGTTTGCTACCAACAACGAGTCCACATGTGCGCGAACATGCCTTGCGTCCTTCTCTATTGCTAAACGAAGGCCTGCGAGCAAACCCTCGTATTTTGTTTCGTTGTTGGACGTTGGGAATAACAACTTCAGGGCGCGCGTATATTCAGCTCCCTCTGGGCTGATCATGAGTAAACCCACGCCTGACCCTTCTATGCATGCTGCCCCATCTGTAATAACTTAAAAAAAACAGTATTCTCGCCGGCTGCGCTTCTATCGCCCCTTGCGCCTCTTCTTCTTTCATTGTTCCTGCAGGCACTTCTGTTATGAAATCTGCGATGACTTGGCCTTTTATCGCTGACTGCGGCTTTTAGGTCAGGTCGAACACTCCCAATTCAATTGCCCAATGGGTCATGCGCCCCCGAAAACTTAGGACGGCGCAGGATCTGCTGTAACGGGAAATTCGTTCAAATTTCCGCATCATGCCCCTGAAAGTATCGGCGCAAGCGTCGGGAAGCATGCACTAAGGCCAGGATCAGTTTCTCAGTCATGGAATAATTGGTTTCGGATGTTTTCAAGACTCTGCTAATGTAATAGATGGGCGTTTGCACGCCTGCGTGCTCAACCATGAGGACAACGCTAACTGTTTGGTGAGACGCTGACAAATATACTTTCAGTCTCTCTCCTTTGGTTGGAATAGCCAATGTAGGTAAGGTAGTTAAGTAATTCTTCAACTCCAGGAATGCCTTCTCCGCGTCGGCGGATCATTTGAAGTCAGACTTTGTTAAACATTTCTTGAGTGTGGTAATAAAGGGTAGGGACCTCTCCGCGTGCTTTGCCAAAAATCTGTTCATGGCCAGCTGATGTGTTGTAAAACACCTGTCTTTTATCTTATTGTATTTGTGCATTTTAGTTAGTTTTGTATTCGTTTATGTTTGCTTTTGTTTCGTATTGAGTCGGTGTCATGTTTACAGGTGCTCGTGTGGAATAAGAAGTTATATCATGAAGAAATCGAGCACGAGAAGAAGTCCAAGAAAAAAAGAATTAGAAAGTTGAAAATTAAGATCTTCGCGCCACACGAAGAGGGAACTTCAGAGGTTCGCGACACGCGAACAACTTCATAATTGGGCTCGACTATTTTGGCCTTCACGCCACGCGAAGGGCCTGCATGTTTAGTTTGCGACAAGCAAAGAGTATAAAATCCGCAAAAAGCCCTAATTTGATTATTTAATGTTTCATAATGCCATAATGATGGGGTTCAACTTTTGGCCGTCAAGACTGAAGCTTTAAGCTTTGGAACCTGGATTTTTTAGCTTGTAATCAGTCGGTTCTTGTCCTTCATTTCTTTGTCTTTGATTTGTTTGATTGACACTATGTTTTTGAGTTTTATCACTGATTTGATGTTATTAGACATGGTTGTTGGCTAGACTTCATATACTACCTAGGTTTGTGATGAATATTTGTTAAAGATTGGATTTTTATCGGTTTTTACTTTTTTGTGATTATTGATGGATTGACATTATTGTAATCGATCTTGGTTCAATTGATATGATGTGTATGCATGCTTGATTCTGATTTAATATTGATTTGTATTCCGCATATGTCTTATTAAATGTCTTTCAGTTATAGACGCATGTTTAGATTGCTTGCTTTATGTTTGTGACTGTTTATGGTATTGCTAGACGTAGTGATCCATAGGAATATTAGTTGGTAATTCATTAGATTGAGTGTTCTTCCTACTTCGATAGCTGAAAGGTGAGAGGTAGTATGTTAGTCTTTGGTGTTAGGTGTCTAGGTGTAGATTCTCTTAAAGGAGGTTTCCCTTAGGTTCTTAGTATCGTTGCTAATCCGTGTCTTATCGAGTGTTCTGAGATTTCCCTTTGCATTCTTCGAATGTATTGTGATAGTGAGACTGAAAGGTGATCTATCTTTAGGGTACTGTCGTGTCGTTGGAGAGACTGAAAGGTAATCTGACTAGCTGGTGAGCTTTATATACATTCCTTAGAGTTTCCTACTCGGTCACACCTAGAGGTTGATAAGGGATCCTTTAGGTATTCTGTGAGTGTCATTCTGTAGAACCCCAGTTCCATCATAGTTTCCATAACCGAGAGAAGTCTGAATTTTACAAATAGGATTCTTACCTAGGTAGTGCTTTCTCCATACTTGATTTTATCCGATTCTTATGCTTGATAGTTAGTTGTCGTTAGTACTTTTGATTTCTATTAGTTTAATCTTAGTTCGGAGAATTCCCCCCAACCAAATATTTCAACTACTTGTCGGAGTCTAATTTTAGTTAGTGTCTGTGTCTCGTGGGTTCAATTTCCAGACTTCAATTAGGCTGTATTACAATTGATAGATACACTTGGCTGTCATTGTGATCTAGTTTATAGGATTTCTAGAGTATTACTAGAGTGTCTAGGTTAGGTTTTGTTTAGTTTTTACATACCGTCTGGACAACATCACCACCAAACGACCATTTAGTGTTTGCACCTCATTTATAGATCTTGGGGATGTCATGTGTGTGATCACGGCCACCTTCTCTTGATTGAATCGTATACCTTCACGGGTAACAATGACCCCTAGAAATTTACCTTCTTCCATTCTAAAGGAGCACTTTACTATATTCAGCTTTATACCAGCTTCCTTTAATCGGATAAGAGTTTCTGATATATCCACGAGCATGATCTTTTCATTGTTGCTTTTGATTACCAAATCGTCCACATATACCTACAAATTTTTCCCAATTTGATCCTTGAACACGCTGTCCATCAAGCGCTGATATGTAGCACCCGCATTCTTTAACCCAAATGGCATCTTTGTATAGCAAAATATGCCAATGTCAGTGTGAAAAACAGTTTTATCTTCGTCCTCCGGCGCCATTTGTACCTGATAAAGCAGTTTTATCTTCATCCTCCGGCGCCATTTGTACCTGATGAATCCCTCTATAGGCATCTAGGAAGCACTTGTAAAGAAAAGATGCCAGGGAATCAACTTTGGACTCAATTTCCGGAGTGGGTATGAATCTTTTGGGAATGCTTTCTTCAGATCTTTGAAGTCTACACACATTCTCCATGACCCGTCAGATTTTTTCACCATCACCAGGTTAGCAATCCATGTTTGGTATCGTACTTCTCTCAGGATGCCCGCTGCTACCAGCTTTCTTACATCCTTTACCACTGCCCAGCGCCGCTCCGGCGCCATGCTTCTCCGCTTCTGCACAACTGGCTCCACCAATCGATACATTCTAAGGGCATGCTCCACGATGTCCCACGGGACCCCTACTATATCCGACGGCTAGAAAGCAAATACATCCAGGTTTACGTGCAATAATTGCTTCAGGTGTCGTCTTACATGTGCGTATATGGTGTGCCCAATGGTAATAGTTTGCTCCAGAAAGGCGGGGTTGATTGTCCATTTTTCTAGTTCCGTGAGGGGAGGTGGGGGTTGTATTGCAGCGGGCTCTTCTACTACTACACACTCTTGGTCCGCCCATACCCTTGCTACCCCCTTTGGTGTGGGGAACATGACCAGACCGAGGGATGTGGACACTGTCGTAGCTAAGACTCCTAAGGATGTTCTCCCTAGGATGACGTTGTGCTGGGAATGCGCCGGTACTACCAAGAATTGGAGCGAGACCGTTCACACCCTATCCATGTCCCCAATTGTAACTGGGAAGGTGATTTGACCCAAGGTCTTGATCGTTTCTCCCGAGAATCCCTATATGGGTGCGTGCACTTCCTTCAACCTTTCATGATCTTCCCTATCCATTTGTCTAAAGCATTGTTCGTACAAAATACCGGAAGAGTTTCCAGTGTCAATGAAGACACAGCGCATCCTGTAAGGACCCACTAGGGTTGTGATTATCAAAGGTCCGACGTGATAGTCTCCTATCTGGGGTGGAAAGGTTAAAGGTATCTCCATCCATGATACTTTTCTTCCCTCGCGAGACATGTAGTCCTCCCTTGATCATGTACATGTCTCGGACCCGAGGCGGGGGATCCGTTTCTTTCCCTTTCCCACTTTAAGAGCCGACTTGCTTGTTGTCTTTAAGAAGGTGTGCCAACTTCCCCGCTTTTACCTAGAGATCAATCTGCCTCTTTAATTGGAAACACGCGACTGTGTCATGCCCAGCGACTTTGTGATATGCGCAGTATGTTTTACAATCTCACGCGGGGTTTTCCCGAATGGGGCACGGATCCTCTAGCTTTAAGTTTTTCGATGCTAAAATGGCGCTTATGCTTTTACTTAAAGTTGTGTAAGACGATGCTGGATATGGTCTATGAGATATGCTGGATTTTTCATGCCTGAGCGGGTATGACACGCTCAGAGGATACGAATCACGCAATCTGTCTGATCTTGGGTAGGTGTTGGGGGCTGAAAACCTTGACTCATACCCTAAACTGTGCATGTGTCTGCTTGATTTATATGAGTCCCTCCTGACATATACTTCTGGTCCTCTTCTTAAGTCTAATGGTTTTTCTCGTGGTTTGTTCCACAGATTTTTCAGCTTTTATGTACACCTTGGCAACTGTCATTAGTGACTCCATGGTTTGAGGCATGCCTTTTGGACCATGGAGATGCCGTATCAGATGGTCATCACGGACTTCAATGATGAACCCCGCTATCATGAGGTCCTTAGTGGCGCCTCCTTTTTGTAAGCTTTCCAAGTTGTACCTGACCAGGAGCTGCTCCACTCTTTCATTATCACGACGTCGTATGTGGAGGATCTCACTTTTGTCCTTCGTGTGACGTTTTTGCAAGCTAAATTGTTGCGTGAAGCGCTTGATTAAATCTTCAAAATTGTCTATTCCTCCGGTTGGCAAGCTATCAAACCATAAGCGTGCCGCCCCTACAAGGGTTTGAACGAACATATGACACCAGACAGGGATCGACCACTGTTCAACTCCTCCTAAGCTAACGAAAACATTTATGTGGTCGTCCGGATCCCCTGTTCCATCATACTTGCCCACCACAGATGGCATACGTAATTTGGAGGGGAACTCCGACTGTGCAATCCGCGTTGTGAACTTGGACTGCATTACTAATGCAGCAGGGCGGTAGGGTTTGTAAAAATCATCCGTAGCGGTGAGGATGGCGTCCGGGTTACAAGGTTGCGCGGCCGGCACTACAGGCATTGCTGGGGTGGAACTTCCTAGGAGTGGACTATTGAGAGATATTTGCATTATCGGGTAAAATAAAGGGTTACTTGTTCTGTAACATCCCAGAAATACGGAAGCTAACAATTCGGGTTAACGGACAACCCGAAACCTTATTTAGCTTTGTGGGGAGAAGTGTTGGTCGAAAGTGTACGTCTAACTACCGAATTAGACCCGTATGGTCATTATTGAGCAATTCGAGTTAATAACGCCCAATTAAGAAAAAGCGAGGACCCGGATTTAACTATAGGATGTATATAATCAAATTATTGAGAAACCCTAAGCCATTTAGGATGGGTCTTGCGCGACGGCAGAAAGAAACAGAGAGAGGGGGTCGCCGGAGAAAAAGGAGGAGCACGGTGGTCCAACGGCGGTCACGTGGCGGATTCAAGCGAAGAGCTACACATCAAACCATGGTAATCCTCGTTACTCCTCTCGTTTCACATTTTCATTGTGGTTCTAGTTAGAAACCCGGTTAGGGTTTTGTTGGTGAGGCTTGACCGTGGACGGCGGCTACGGTAAGAGGGGGAGTTATGGTTGTGGCCGGCAGAGATGGAGGTGCTGGTGTGGGACGTTGGTTACGGGTGGTCGGAGATGTTGCATGACAGGCCGGGGCCGAGAAGGAGAGAAGAGAGAGAGGAAACAGATAGAGAGGGAAGGGTGACGATGAAGATGGTGGTGGCTTTGGAGGTCACCAGAAACGTTGGCGGCGGCATGGGTGGCACCGGTGACGGCGTGAGCCTGCTATGGTGGTGCTTCGGGACGGCGGACGTCGATGTACGGGTGGTGGTGGTGGTGCTTCCACGTGAAGGAGGACCCGACTAGGGTAAGGCATGAAAACGAGGTAATTGGTGGTGCTCGATGGGGTCGTGCATAGGGGTTCGCGGTGGTGGTTCATGGTGGTGAGCAAAGACGGGGCGGAGTCGGGTCACACCAATTTATGGTTTCCGCATGGTGGTTCACGCATGTGGTTGGAGACTCGCTTTAAGCTTACATATTTGCAAGGTGAGGGTTTTCCTTTGCAGGGCACGTGTACGTGCGTGCATGCATGGAACCAGGGTCCGTGCCTACGGGTAGTAGACTGGGTTCAGGACAACCCGGTTTGGACAGACTACGAGGGGACGAGCGGATGAGACGAGTGTCAGGATCATTTATAATTATGTGTATCAGACGCATGTTTAGAATGAAATCTGACCATGTGATCATACGTTGGCAGGTTCGGGTTTCGTGTGGAGACCGTTGCAGTGCAGGACTGAGATCTTCATAAAAAGTGAGTTTCTAATCCCCTTATTCTTTTAAACGTTTTTACTACTTTTGGGGCTATCATACATACATACAAGAGGTGTTTGTATATTGAATAAATTGAGATATATTGGGGTCTAACCAGACATGTTTATGAGTTACAATATTCACTAATGAGATAATGGGTTACGGGGAGTCTAATATGATTAGTTGAGTGAGAGATAAGAGTTATTATTACGAGTCGGGTTAAGAGTTAGTCGGAGTGGGTCGAGATATAAGCTAAATGATTGTGATTATGTGTATGGTAGTTAATGAGTTGTGGATATGTAGGGTGATATTATGTGTTATATTTGTCTTGTGTGTTTTGTGTCGTTGTCCTGGTGGCACGGCGGGTGTTATGTTTGAATCGTTGTCCTTATGACACCGCAAGCGGGATTGTGAAGGACGAAGTCCTTCGGGGAGTCACCTAAGGTGACAATATTCAACACGTTAATGATGAGCTCGAGGTGTGTTGTACGCCCTGACGAGGGTAACCCTGACGATGGTTTATTGACGAGGTATGTGTTTGTGTGCAAATATATATGTGTTGAATTGCATACAAGTGTTAATTTATATTTATTGTGCGTGAGATATTATTCTTGTGATGTGTAGTTAATGTTAATGAGGCGAGTAGAGTTAGATTGACCGTTGTGTCGAGATTATGACGTGGCATGCATAACTGTAGTGTCAGTTGAATAGTAGGAGCCTTAGTTAAGGCTGATTCAATGGGTGTCTAGGGATTTATCGTGTTAACTAGGTTTTCGTATTAATACGGATAGTAGATTACGAGTATTTTGTATAGAATGATTGAGTTGTGTTGGTGAAAGTTACGGAGTTATGTTTGTGGGGTACTGAGTCTTGGGTGGTGAACCTTTTTGGGGCAACATATGATAACAGGAGTCATCCATGTGATGATAACTTATAAAAACAATTTGATAAGGACCGGAGGGTCCTGAGTAAGTTTAAATAACTTTTGTGATGAGTTGGTCTTTAATTAAATTAAACTATTATAACTCACTCAGCGTAGCTGACTTTGTGTGTACGATAGATTGTCTTGCAGGTGAACTTTGGGGTCGGCGTATCTTGGCTTAGAAGCGGTGCTACTCAGATTGGTGTGCAGGCATTCATGAGGTAAACTTATGACGATAACGATGTTAAGTGACATTATAGATTTTAGAAAAACTTCCGCTGTAGTTTGATTAGTAACACTTGTATTTTAAAAGAGAATAACCCGTTATGAGAACCAACTGTAGGATGTCCGGGTCGGGGTCTTACAAGTTGGTATCAGAGACGAGGTTTAATAGAAAATTGGTGTTTTTATAAAATAAAATATCTTAACTTAAACTGAAAATGGGACGAGGGTAAAACGAATGCCACCACGAGTAACCGCGAGCCAAGAGGTACGTCTTTTGAGTTACATTAGTTGTTAGAGCATTAATTGTGTAGTGTAACACTACGTGGAGCTGTGTGGTGTGATTATATGAGATTATGTGGGAGTTAAGTAATGTGGAGTAGCATTAATTACATTATGTGAGATAGTTTGGTGTGTTTGCATGGTTTAGTGAAATTATGTATAACCATGTGTGGTGATTATTATGATGATTTGCTAGATTATTATGTGGTGCTATGTAAGTTGTGTGGGATGCATGTGCATCCGGTGTGCGTGAAAGGTAGAAAGTTAGTGTGAGTATGATGGGAAAGAGTTAGAATCCGAGCAGTAATGTGGACCACCAAATTGCATTTTATCACCGTGATTTGGCAGTCTATGATTACTCTCATATTCTGAATTTGTGCCCATAGTAATCACTCCAACGTTCTATCTTGAGTAGGATTAGGTGGCTAAGACAAATCGTACCAGATTGGGCAAGCATGGAACTCTTACTAAGAGGAATGCAGCTCGACATGCCAAGTTGACGACTACCGTAGATAGAGCTGACAGTGAGGTGGGGGTGGAGTTGGCGCTTCTTGTGCCAAGTATGACTAGAGCTGAGGATGGCGGCATTCCGCGTGGTGCTGCGACCAGAATGACCGGATGGAAAAGGAGGGCGGTGTTAGCTAAGAGAGCTTTATTTCAAGAGGACTCGATGAATGATCCGAGATCCGATGAGGAAGAACCATAGGAGGATACAGCAGATGCACCTGAAGTGGTTCGGTAGTAATTTTGTGAGCACCGTTTGAGATACTTAACTTCTTGACGACTAGTGGTTGTGACAGTTGTCACAAGAGATTGTGGGGTGATTTGACGTGTTGATTGATTATATGTTTACATGGCGTGGTGCATAATTCAAATGTTGACTATTTGATTTTGATATTGATTTTAGTTTTACCGCTCTGTGATTTGAACATAATTAACGATGATTGTGTTTGTGATAGTGTAGTGGTGTGCTTGCCATAATGGCTTATGTGTGGTATGGTGTGGTTATGTGATTATATTTTGAATGACGTAAGTCCGTATTGAATATAATCCTTGCTATAATGCTAGGTAATGATTGATTAGATGGTGTGAATAGACTTGGGTAGACATGAGTTTTGGAATTTGTCTGAGTCTATAGTCTTAATATAGTGTCACTTATGTGTTAATGGTCGAGTGATGGTTGAAGTGCAATGGGTGCATTGCACCTTGTGTGAGTATGTAGGACGAGGTCCTGTGAGAGTTTGTAGTTATATACCTTGTGTCTAGGTATAAATGTTCAGGACAAGATCCTGTGAGAAATTAAGATATTTTTATATCTTGCGTGTAGGAATGTTTAGAGTGATGTCTTTCGTATAGACTGAGTAGTGTGTCGTCTTGAAACCCTAGTACGACCCGTATGGGGTACGACCCGTATGGGGTACGACCCGTATGGGGTACGACCGAGGGAACTCGATTTGAGTTTGTGATGAAGTGTTACAGGAGCCACCGTTGGGGTGAATATAAGGTAGAGTTCAGGAGCTTGTGCGTCTATAAATGACGAGGTCATATGGTATACACTTAGATTTGCTCAGGTCCAGCTAGTTGCGAGTGCATTTTGTGCGAGTTAGAAAGTTGGGTTACTAGTACGTATGTGGAACATTGTGTGTTATGTCGTTATGTTGTGTCGGTATGTTTGTAGTACATGCGTAGTCGTGCATATGATGGGTGGTTGGTGTGCTCGGGAAGAGTACTTCTTTCTTGATGATTTTCTCGACGTTGATACATCGAGGCGATGCGAGGAGTTTTGACATCTTTCAAGGTAATCGGTGAGGTGCTCTTATGAGATGCCTATGATATATCTCTGGAATTCGGAGCACGAAACCTATGAGTGGAACTGTGAGAGGGGATGATGAAAGCGTTACGCGGACGCTTGATCGGAGATAGATGCGACGTGATTGACATGACGACGCTGAAGACTTCGGCACGAAGAGGACGAAGTGACGATAGGGACTCCAAGAGATATGTCCGTATGAGTAGTTCTGCCAAGTAGGATACCAAGGGCTCAGGAATGTTTTCTCCGAACGAGACAAAGGATAGATGAGGCTTAGGATAGGGCAGATTTAATGTTCGTACTCAGTGAATGAGACGCGGTAGGTGATCGCATAGTAACGATAGAGCAACGACGAGGAGAGAGAGATAAAAGGGAGGATAGGTGCAGGATTTCACCTAAGTTCTTGGGAATGAAATGCCTACGTTGGTAAGCATGTGATTAGTTTAAGGCCAGCTCCAGTAGAGAGTCATGTCAAGCGAACGCTTTGCTTCTAAGGCAAGCACAATGATGGCATGTGGACTATTGAGAACTGATGATTATGACTCTAATCTTGAGTAAAATAAGCTTACTTAAGGGGCGTATTGAATGCGTGGTAATAAGATAAGGGAATATTACGGTAGAGTAATCTTGTGAGAGCAAGTGTGGCTTGGCACCAACTCTTAGAAGCCATCTGAGGAAGACAAGTGCATCACGTTTATGATGCAAGGCAGAGACGCCTGAGTTCGGAGAAGTTATCACTGGAGGGCAACTAGAGTATGAGATGAGAAGGACGCCGAATTATCCTAATTACGAAAAACAAGGAATCTTACTTGGGGATGACCATCAGAACGATGAGATCATCAGGGTTATACAAAGAGTGACGGCAGGGATGTCGTGGTCAAATAAAGAATACAGAAAAATAGGTAATTGTTGATGTGGGCCATAGAAGGGAAAGTTTAAGAACGAGTAATAAGGGAATAGGTATAGGAAATCTACAAGCCCCAAAGTTGAAAGCATGCAATGGAGAGGATCTCTTTGAATACCAAGAATGGTGACCGAGATGTAGAGTAAAAGTGACCGCATTGATGTGCACAGGGAGTGGATGGCATCAAAATGGATGCACCATTTGGAACCAAATGAATGGGTGGTGTTGGTTTGTACCGACGCAGGATTCGAGGACAAATCCTCTTTTAAGGGGGGGTAGACTTATAACATCCCAGAAATACGAAAGCTAACAATTCGGGTTAACGGACAACCCGAAACCCTATTTAGCTTAGTGGCGAGTAGTGTTGGCCGAAAGTGTACGTCTAACTACCGAATTAGACCCGTATGGTCATTATTGAGCAGTTCGAGTTAATAACGTGCAGTTAAGAAGAAGCGAGGACCCGAATGTAACTATAGGATGTATATAATCAAATTATTGAGAAACCCTAAGCCATTTTGGCTGGGTCTTGCGCAACGGCAGAAAGAAACCGATAGAGAGAGGGTCGCCGAAGAAAGAGGAGGAGCACAGTGGTCCAGCAGCGGTCACGTGGCGGATTCAAGCGAAGAGCTACACATCAAACCAAAGTAATCCTCGTTACTCCTCTCGTTTCACGTTTTCATTGTGGTTCTAGTTAGAAACCCGATTTGGGTTTTGTTAGTGATGTCACACCCCGGCCGGCGGCGGATTATACGTCAGGGCTGACGCGGTTGTTCAGAAGCACATGATTGACTATTAAATGCGTTACTATAATTAATCATCAAAATTAAATATTCGTTACAATGGGAAATTGAAACATATAGTTCATAACATAAAAAAATTTAAATTATTTATTGCTAGGTCCATAGCCCTTGTGATCAAGCAGGGTCCTCAAATAGATGCACCTGAAACATGTAAGTAAATGTCAACTACAAGTAGTTGGTGAGTAACATAGGTTTTGACACCAATAAAAGTTTGAGAAAGGTTTACAATTCAGTATGTTCAAATCAAATCTAAGGCATAAATGTGAAAACATACAAGGTTCCAAAGCGTCCAATCAAGCCATGTTAATATGTATGCACAATCCCCCGGATTGTGTGAAGTACCAAAATGTAAACACAAACCCGCCAAGGTTTATGTTAAGTAATGAATCAGATTCCCATATAAATGATCATGTTAGGTACTACCTTAGACATGTCGTGCAAATTAATGATTGTACTAAACATGAACACACGTATGGTCGCCAAGTAGTTTAAGACATGAAGCACAAAGACATTTGCATAAGAACATAGGTATTGAATTGTGTATGTATAATAATTTAACATGTTCCACCCCGAGTATTTATAAACAAAAGTAAGGTAAAAGGGGGCTATGAAACTCACATGTAATGAAACTAGAAATGATATGAATTGTTCATGATGGGTAGGTCTCGTGAGGATTTCTCACAGTCAACCTACATGGATGATTGTATTCCAACTCAATGTATGTTTAATGAAAATAAGGAAATTCTAAGATTTTAGGGTTTCATAAGGTTTGAGATTGGATGTGGGATTGTATATATTTTGTAGAAAAATATAAGTTCAAGACTAATATTGAAATGATAAAAATAGTTTATAAAATTAATTAGAATCAATTAAAATTTTCTAATTAATTATATAGTAAATATGTTTGAATTTATTTATGTAATTATTTTAAAATAATTTAATAAATAAATTATACATAAAGGTTTAAATATTAATACGTTTGGATTTATTCATATAATTATTCTAAAATAATTAATAAATAAACTATGGAATGAAAAATGTTTAAATAATAAAATAATTAATTAAACTATTAAATAATCTCTTTTATTTAAATGAATTATAAAAGAGATATTAATTAGATATAAATGTTAAATGAAATTGATTAAATTTTGTATAACCATTTATCTAAAATAATTAGAAATTTTAAAGTATGTTAAATAATTATTCTTGCTAAAATAATTATTTATGTGTTTTAAAAAAATATATGGATTAATAATACTTAAACAAGTAATTAAAATTGGTTTAATAAGCATTATTATTTTATAACTAAAACCACATAATTAGAATTGTATAATTAACTCATTTATATTGTTTATTTAAGAGTTTATAATGTTTATAATGTGTTTCTAATAAAATAAAATAGATAAAACATTATTCTATATATTCTGTTTTTATAAATATTACAGAATATATTTATTAATTTTATAAAAATTTAATTAGAATTTTAAAACATTAGTTTAAGCATTTAAAAACTTAAAAAGGAAATAAATGTCAAAAACCGGTCATCGGGACTCGAACCCGCGTCGAGCCTGGCTACACACACGCGCGCGCACTTAACTATTAGACTGAGGCTTATGCCTTGGTCTTAACCTGATGTGCTTAAACTAAATAGAACAATCCCAAGTCATCTTCTTCCCTAATTGAAATCCGCAAACCCTAGGTCCCCAATTGACCCGATTACACAGACAAGTGGAACCCGAATCATAGGGCTTTCGTTCGTGAGACTGATACGAGTACATTGGTACCAAAATTACCTGAAATGGTTGCGTGTAGGGTGAGATCAACTGGGTGAACAGGTTTGAGCTTCGCCGGTTACAATTCGTGTTCCAGGGATGATATGCGATGCAATTTAGGGTATGGGGTGTTTGTAATAAGTGTCGTCCATGATTGGGAGTACATATTTATACACAATTCGTGCGGGAATAAACTGGTCGATTAAATGAGTTTCAATGGGGTTTTGGTTACGATTTAGCTGTAGGTCCCGGGAGCCTCGTCGCGCATCGAGAATACACGGACTTGTTCTGTAATTTGTGTGGTAACCAAGAAACGAGATAGAGAAACACGAACATAAACAAAAGATAGTGAAACGATACATAATCTATAACATAGAAGTCATCCTATATTACAGACTACATACCGAAGGAGCACACATCTCTCATCTAAGCTCACGGTCCGTCCCGACCCGGACACCTCTCAACCTAGTTCCAGAGTTCCACCTACAAATGAAGACAAGTCTTCTATTTATAGGGGCAGGAACACTACATGCGTACTTGTCTAAGTACGCAGGGTTTAGTCATGCGTACTTGACAAGTACGCAAGGCAAAAGCCTTGCGTACTTACTAAGTACGCAGGACCAAACTGGTGTGCAGGCTATGTACTCAGGAACACCCTCCTGCGTACTAGCCACGTACACCGATACATAGAATTTAATCTATAGTTACAAAAACATGCTTCTATATTAGCCATTGAAATGCTCATAATAGTACAATTAAACTCAAAGGATGAATCGTTTAGATGTCCTTAACGTAAAGTCATTGATGATTTTGTACGAAAATATCTCAGGAACGACTTAGAGATCAAAGGTCCGAAAATCGGTCTCGCGGGACTCGAACCCAGGACTGAAATGGGGGAGGAGGTGTTTCCGGAATTGGCACAACAGGTCCCTCTAGTTTCAAGTTTAACATTTTATGCACAAACATTGGTTTTAATTGGAAATAGAGTTTCAGAAATTACACAATCAACCCTGAACTTTTATAAAATATAGAATTATTAAATTTTATAATTTTTTATAAAATCTAGTAAATCTTTATATTATATTTAAATGTTATAACATAAAAAATATGATTTGCATATATATATTTATTTCATTGAACATTAAACAATTATTTACATAATCCCTTATATAAATATTTAGTATTTTTGAAATGAAACAAATGTGCCCAATGTATGTATGTATGTATGCTCATGTAATGAAATGGATAAATAGGATAGCTTTTATTGAAATGGAAAGATGTAAGTCATATAATAATGAAATTACAAGTGCCGAAATAGTTAAAATAAAGGCTGAAAATTCCTGGGATTACAAGTGAGGCTTGACCATGGACGGCGGCTACGGTGAGAGGGGGAGTTATGGTAGCGGCCGGTGGTGATTGAGGTGCTGGTGTGGGACGATGGTTAGGGGTGGTCGGAGATGGTGCGTGACAGGCCACGACCGAGAAGGAGAGAAGAGAGAGAGGAAAGAGATAGAGAGGGAAGGGTGACGGTGAAGATGGTGGTGGCTTCAGAGGTCTCAAGAAACGTTGACGGAAGCATGGGTGGCGCCGGTGACGGCAGGAGCCTGCTGTGGTGGTGCTTCGCGACTGCGGGCGTCGATGTACGGGTGGTGGTGCTTCCACGTGAAGGAGTACCCGACTAGGGTAAGGCATGCAAATGAGGTAATTGGTGGTGCTCGATGGGGTCGTGCATGGGGGTTCGCGGTGGTGGTTCATGGTGGTGAGCGAAGACGGGGCGGAGTCGAGTCACACCCGGTTATGGTTTCCGCATGGTGGTTCACGCATGTGAATGGAGACTCTCTTTCAGCTTACGTATTTGCAAGGTGAGGGTTCTCCTGTGCAGGGCACGTGTACGTGCGTGCATGCATGGGAACCAGGGTCCGTGCCTACGGGTTCTAGACTGGGTTCAGGACAACCCGGTTTGGGCAGACTACGAGGGACGAGCGGATGAGACGAGTGTCGGGATCATTTATAATTATGTGTATCAGATACATGTTTAGAATGAAATCTGACCATGTGATCATACGTTGGGAGGTTAGGGTTTCGTGCGAGGAGATCGTTGTAGTGCAGGAGTGAGATCTTCATAAACAGTGAGTTTCTAATCCCCTATTCTTTTAAACGTTTTTACTACTTTTAGGGCTATCGTACATACATACAAGAGGTGTTTGCATATTGAATAAATTGAGATATATTGGGGTCTAACCAGACATGTTTATGAGCTACAATATTCACTAATGAGATAAAGGGTTACGGGGTGTCTAATAAGATTTGGTGAGTGAGAGATAAGAGTTATTAATACGAGTCGGGTTAAGATTTAGTCAGAGTGGGTTGAGATATAAGCTAAATGTTTATGATTACGTGTATGCCACGTTATTCTAGTGATATGTGTGGGGTGCGGGGGTCGTGTATATGTCGGGTGATATTATGTGTTATATTTGTGTTGTGTGTTTTGTGTCATTGTCCTGGTGGCATGGCGGGTGTTGTGTTTGCGTCGTTGTCCTTTTGACTTGACAACTGGGATTGTGAAGGACAAAGTCCTTTGGGGAGTCACCTAAGGTGACAATATTCAACAGGTTAATGATGAGCTCGGGGTGTGTTGCACGCCCTGACGAAGGTAACCCTAACTAGGGTGCATTGACGAGGTATGTGTTTGTGTGCAAATATATAGTGTTGAATTGCATACAAGTGTTTGTGCGTAAGATATTATTATTGTGATGTGTAGTTAATGTTAATGAGGCGAGTAGAGTTAGATTGACCGTTGTGTCAAGATTGTGACGTGGCATGCATAAATGTAGTGTCGGTTGAATAGTGGGAGCCTTAGTTAAGGCTGAGTCAATGGGTGTCTAGGGATTTATCGTGTTAACTAGGTTTTCGTATTAATACGGATAGTAGATTATGAGTATTTAGTATAGAATGATTGAGTTGTGTTGGTGAAAATTACGGGGTTATGTTTGTGGGGTACTGAGTCTTGGGTGGTGAACCTTTTTGGGGCAACATATGATAACAGGAGTCATCCATGTGATGATAACTTATAAAAACTATTTGATTAGGACCGGAGGGTCCTGAGTAATTTTAAATAACTTTTGAAATGAGTTGGTCTTTAATTAAATTAAACTATTAAAACTCACTCAGCGTACCTAACTTTATGTGTATGATAGATTGTCTTGCAGGTGAACTTTGGGGTCGGCGTATATTGGCTTGGAAGTGGTGCTACTCGGATTGGTGTGTAGGCACTCGTGAGGTAAACTTATGACGATAACGATGTTAAGTGAAATTATAGATTTTAGAAAAACTTCTGTTGTAGTTTGATTAGTAACACATGTATTTTAAAAGAGAATAACCCGTTATGAGAACCAATTGTAGCATCCCCTCGCTGCTGAACAGGCGCGCGCATACACTTGCCAGCTGGGATTCGTGCATCCACTGCCCGTATTGTTGCATGTGTCTCTGCTGTTCTAACCACCATGCTTGTGGTGGGGGGAACATGAGATTGTTAGTAAAGTTTGGTGGAGCTAGTGGGTACGATGTGACAGTGGTTGAGCCGGGTATATTGTCGTTAGGGTTGCTAACGAGATTTTGTGGAGTGGGGGTGAAGGGTATGTGCGGGATATTAGGAGTAAACTGTGGGAAGCCAAACAACTCTTGAGGGGTTGACAAAGGTGTTGTTAGCGATGTAGTTCCTGTCGTGCTTGTGGTAGGGCTTACTGGGCTTAAGATTTCTTATTCTTCTATTGCTCCAAGAACAGGAGGCAGGTTTAGCTGTCCCGCAGACGAGGATGGTAACATTTGTGGGTCGAGTCTTGAGCCTGACGGTGTGGTAACGAGAACAGGTCTGGTTGTGGGTGTGGAAGTTGAAGAAGCCATGGGCTGCACAAAGGAGTGAACAGGAGATGAAAGTTGTTATCACAATACGGATGACGCCAATGTAAATCTAGCCACCGGTAGATCAGGATCGACCCGATGAAATAGACTACAAGAACTCCAATGAACAGTCGATGGGGAATAACTTCTTTCTATTCTGACGGAATCCTGCATAGGGAACAACATGTTAGGGCGTTACAGGGAAGGGATAATCCCTGTATCGGCCCTCCGGCGTGAGAATAAGTATCTCCGGGATATATGAAAGTATTGAGAGAGTAGATGATCCATACCTGAGAAGTGATGTGTCTATTTATAGTGAAGTGGAATACCATGATGTCGCTTTCATTGAGAAGACCTGGTGCGAGTTTCATTGGTGGATACGTCCCTATCAGGAATATTCTCTTGGTCCCCTAACTGATAACCGTTAGTGGGAGTTTTGTCCCATGTGGTGGGACCAGCTGGGTGCACGGTGGTGTCAACTTTCGCGCGACACCCTCTAACACTTCTGTGTGATATCCTTCCGTACGCGCAGGTGGTCTTCTCCTCTTACGGAGTACCGTCAGACGAGTTCCTTCCGCGACAAGTAACACTCCGCGGGGTAGGTAACGTTCCGCGGGGGACCTTACGTCTTCAACTACAAACTTATTTAAATTAGAAGAAGGAGGTCCTTTGGACCACAAGACAACCAGATGTTGGTTCACTCATACCGCAACAAAAATATAAAAATTGTAAGGAGATGAGGGGCCAGCTACAAAATTATAAGGGGCCAAAGGGGCCTGCTACAAAAAATGTAAGGGGCCTAACTGAATTTTTGGCTTTTATATACATTGTTTTTTTTTTATAAAATTATAGGGGAGAGAATCTGGTTGTTATCATGAAGTTCTAATGGCGAATCCTAGAGACTGAATTAAACGGGAGAGAATCTGACCAGATTTCCTAAATACATTGATTTTGTGGAATACCTGCGATAACCCAAATCTAAACTCCACATTTCCCCAACTCCCAACCCCACCAGTTCCCTTCGTTCTTGTTCATCTAAACAACAAAAAGTACAAAGGTTTGCGAAGATACGATGTAGAAGATGTAAATAGAGTGGCTAGCTCAAGTCATGTGGATATTTTGCTTCTTCTTCTTCTTTTCTAAGGTTGATTAAGGCAGACTGGTGGTGGTTGTAGTGGGGGACATATCATAATCACAAATCTACAGGTTCTTGAGCATATCTTAAGGCAGATCTCGTGATTTTCGGCTGCTACATGTTCTTGAGCATATCTTAATCACAAACCTTCATCAAATCTTCACCCAACTGTTATGAATTAGTGGTGGAGACGACGTGACAGCATGAATAAGAGGGGGAGATGGCGTTCGGTGGTGGTCTTCTGGCCGGATGTAGGGATGTAAACGAGTCAAGCCGGCTCGCGAGCTACTCGAGATCGGTTCGCTAAAAACTCGAATCAAGCCGAGTTTCAAGAGCTCCAGCCTAAAAAGAGCTTGTTTAATAAACGAGCCCGAGCTTTCACTTATCGAGCTCGAGCCGGTTCGCGAGCCTAAATGAGCTTATTATATATATAATTTTTTTAACTAATATATTAAATATATATTTATAAAATAATAATTAGTATATAAAAAGTTATGATAAAAATAACCAAATAATATATATTATATTATATAAAAGTATTATAATAAAATTTACATTAAATAAGGGAAAACACCATATAACAGTAACCAAGTTTCAAAAGTGTTCCAATTAGGTCACTCATCATAGTATACCCGAAGGTGTATACCGTGTAAAATACGTATTGAGTGACCTAATTAGAACACTTTTGAAACTTGGTTACTGTTCTACAAAGTTACCTTTTAAAATAATTATAAATATATAAATTAATTAATAAATAATAAACGTGTGAGTATCACACCAAGAGATAAACCAATAAACGATTTGCTATTATTATCTTCAAACGATTACAAACGAAAATTGAAAGTGAGTTACAAGAATTGAGAGAAATTAAGAACATCTAATTGAATACAGAAAAATACGAATTGAAGCTAGATAGAACCCTATCCCCCAAATGGTTAGTTAACCATTCTCAACAAACTTAGTTTCACATCAATAATTATGGACCCTCAAGTTCAAAGTTAACAACATTAACCCTTTAACTTTAGACTTTATCACTTGAATGACCAAAACAAATGTTGACTTATGTTGACTTTGCCCATTTGACTTTATTAAGACTTATTTATAAAAATCTCCAACAATAAGCTTGAATCAAGTCTGAATCAAACAATTCCCAATGACTCTAAGCACCAATCAAACTTTGATCCAGGTAGAGCTTTTGTAAACACATCTGCAGAGTTGACTTTAGTATCAATTTCTTCCACATTGACTTCTCTTGAACTTATTACATCCCTTATAAAATGTAATCTCACATTGATGTGCTTGGTTCTCTCATGAAAGATACTATTCTTTGACAAAGCCACTGCTCCTTGGTTGTCACAGAATATCTTTGTGTCAAGAACATCAATTCCCAGTTCAGCCACAAAACCCTTCATCTATAAAGCCTCTTTAACCTCAGTCAATGCTATGTACTCTGCCTCTGTAGATGATAATGCAACAACATGTTGCAACTGTGCTTTTCAACTAACAGTGTTACCCAAGACCTGAAAAACATACCCTGTCACTGATCTTCCTCTATCCAAGTCCTTGGAATAGTCAGAATTCACATACCCTATTACCATAGATCCAAAACTGCCTTGTACCATGTAAGTATCTCAACAGCTATTTAACTGCTTTCTAGTGTTGTTTACCAGGTTTAGCCAAAAATCTGCTAACCACACTTGCTGCATAACCAATATCAGGTCTAGAGCATACCATCAAATACATCATGCTTCCAACCACACTTGCATATGGTATATTGCTCATATATGTTACTTCAGCTTCTGTAAGTGGACAGTCCCTATTTGAGAGTTTAAAGTGTGCAACCATGGGAGTTTTCACTGCTTTACACCCATTCATACCATATTTGTGCAGAATTTTATCTATGTAGGACTGTTGTGACAGTTTCAACTTCTTAAGATCTCTTCTTTTTTGAATTTCCATTCCAAGAATCTTCTTAGCTTCTCCCAGAACCTTCATATCAAATTCTGCCATTAACAGTTTCTTGGTATCTTCTAAAACACATTTATCTTTACATGCCAAAAGCATGTCATCCACATACAATAGCAAATACACAAAATTACCTTTGCTATATTCCATATGATATACACAACTATCATATTGACTCCTTGAAAACCTATGAGATAACATATGCTCATCAAATCTCCTATACCACTGTCTAGGAGACTGCTTCAACCCATATAAAGACTTCTTGAGCAAGAACACTTTATCTTCATGATCTTTAACTTCAAATCCCATAGGTTGAGTCATATATATCTTTTCTTCTAGATTGCCATGGAGAAATGAAGTCTTTACATCCAACTGTTCTAGCTCCATATCAAAAGTTGCTGTTAGAGAAAGCATTACTCTAATTTAAGAGTGTTTTACCACTGGTGAAAAGATTTCATTGTAGTCTATTCCAGCCCTTTGAGTAAACCCCTTTGCTACAAGTCTAGCTTTATACCTAGGTGGATCACTGTTAGTTAACCCTTCCTTCAATTTGTATATCCATTTACAAGACACCAATTTCTAATCTTTAGGTCTATCAACTAACTCCCAAGTACCATTTTCATACAATGAACTCATCTCTTCCTCCATTGCTTTAAACCACCTTTCTTTATCCACTGAGTTTATAACCTTATTAAAAGACAAAGGTTCTAACATACTTTCCTCTTCAGCAGCTATAAAAGCAATAGCTGATATATCATCATGATCCATGTACCTAAGAGGGGGTACAATCTGTCTCCTGGGTCTATCTCTTGCAAGGTTATATTGGCTAGTACTTGCCTCAACCCCTGCATCCGTCTGACCCATAGTCTCACCTCTTATTTCAGGCTCCACCTCAATTTGAACTTCCTGAATACACTTTCCCTTTTCAGAATCTTGAGGTACCGTGTCACTTATAACATGCTTATACAAAGTTGACTCCTGAAACTCTACATTCCTGCTCACCAATACCCTTGGACTCAACCCATCCAACCTCCACAGTTTGTAACCATTTACACCATCAGGATACCCAATAAAAATGCACTTTAAAGCCCTAGGCTCAAGCTTGCCCTGACTTATATGAGCATACACTACTGACGCAAACACCTTTAGGTCACCATAGTTCTGTTTCTCACTAGTCCAAACTTCCATTGGAGTCTTCATATCTAGAGCATTAGAGGAATACCTATTTATCAAATAAGCAGCAGTGGTCACTGCCTCTTCCTAGAAACTTTGAGGCAGCCCTGAACTCACCAGCATACACCTAACCCTTTCAAGCAATGTCATGTTCATCCTTTCTACAAGACCATTCTGTTGTGGGGTTCCTGGAATGGTTAAGTGCCTTGCTATCCCATGAGTTTTACAAAACTGATTAAAATCCCCACTACAAAATTCTAATCCACTGTCTGTTCTGAGCTTTCTAATTTTCTTGCCAGTTTGATTCTCCACAAGAACTTTCTATTCTTTAAATTTACTGAATGTATCACTTTTGTTTCTAATAACATACACCCAAACCCTTCTAGTGTGATCATCTATTAGTGATAGGAAGTATCTGGCCTTACCTAAGGATTCAACCTTAGCAGGCCCCCATAGGTCAGCATGAACATAATCCAGAATCCCCAAGGTCAAGTGCTTACTTCTACTAAACTTGACTCTTTTATGTTTGCCTAGAATGCAATCTTCACAAAAGCCAAAATCACAATTTTTCAGATTACCAAAGACCTGTTGTTTTTGTAATTCAACAAGGCCTTGGCTACTAATGTGACCTAACCTTTTGTACCATAGAAGAGCAAGACTACCTTCATCTTCTACAGCCACAGACACTGACCCATTAATCACATTCCCATCTAACGGATAAGTATTATTGTCTTTTCTAGTCCCTGACAATACCATAGACCCTTTAACAATTTTGGCTTTCCCATTCCTTAGTACAACATGATTTCCCTCCCTCTCAAAAGTTCCTAATGACAACAGGCTTCTTTTAAGGTCAGGAATATACCTTACATTCTTGATGTCTATTTCCATTCCACTGTCCATTCTAAATGCAATAGTGCCACTTCCCAAGATGTTGCAGGGTCTATCATCTCCTAATTTTACAGATCCAAGTTCTTCCTCCTTGAGGTCTTTGAAAAACTTTTTCACAGGTGTCATGTGAAATGAACACCCACTTAGTTTTAACATCACCACTTGACACCACAAGAACATCAGAACTTTCATACCCCTCAGAACTATAATCTTGTGTACTGTTTACATGGTTTTTCTTCTGCATACCAGACTCATTATTCCTCTTCCTTTTTCACTTGGAACATTCCCTTTTCAAATGTTTTTCAAAACCACAGACAAAACATTTTCTCTTGAATCTTGATTTAGACCTTGAAGTATTCCCTAGTTTTTTATTTCTATGGTCTGGCCTACCTCTAACCACTAACCCTTCTCCACCATCATCTTTAGAATCAGACCTCTTCTTTAATTCTTTAGAATTTAAAGCAGCCAATACCTCATCCATGGTTAGGGTTTCCCTTCCATACATTAAGGTATCCACAAAGTGCTCATAAGACTGTGGTAGAGAGGTTAGGAAGATAATTGTCTGGTCTTCATCTTCCAACTCCACTTCTATATTTTCAAGATCCAGAACAGCTTGTTAAATTCATCTGTGTGGTCTTCAATCGACTTCCCTGAACCCATTTGAAAAGTATACAGGCGCTTCTTGAGATACAATCGATTTGCCAAAGGTTTAGTCATATACAATGACTCCAATTTTGACCAAATTCCGGCAGCGGAAGCTTCCTTTGACACCTCCCTCAAGACTCTATCTCCAAGACTCAGGATGATTGCACTGTGCGCCCTCTCGAGTGTTTCTTTCCTCTCCTTATATGTCATCCCTGCATATAAGTTCGCTTCACCCAACAGAGCATCGATCACTCCCTGATGAACCAGGAGAGCCCTCATCTTCAGACGCCATAGGCTGAAGTCGTTCTTGCCATCAAACTTCTCAAGGTCAAATTTCGTTGAAACCATTATCGATCTCTGAATCGTTGAATCTTATCACCTCTTCCCCAATCGAGCTTAACGAAGCTCTGATACCAATTGTGAGTATCACATCAAGAGATTAACCAACAAAATATTTGCTATTGTTATCTTCAAACGATTACAAACGAAAATTGAAAGTGAATTACAAGAATTGAGAGAAATTAAGAACATCTAATTGAATACAGAAAAATACGAATTGAAGCTAGATAGAACCCTAGCCCCCAAATGGTTAGTTAACCATTCTCAACAAACTTAGTTTCAGATCAATAATTCTGGTCCCTCAAGTTCCAAGTTAACAACATTAGCCCTTCAACTTTAGACTTTATCACTTGAATGACCAAAACAAATGTTGACTTCTGTTGACTTTGCCCATTTGACTTTATTAAGACTTATTTATAACAAAACGAGTAGAGTCGAGCTCGAGCTCACAGTAAGTTAAACGAGCCGAGCTTGACTTAAGTACCCGAACCAAAATCGTGAACCTAAACCGAGAACCGACTTGTTTCCAGTTCCATTAAACGAAAGAAGAAAAACACTCAAATTTGGTTAACCTAATTCATCACTTTCAACTGCGATCCTATATTGAACTTGAAGTCAAAGGTAGAGTTGCTTCCCAAATTGACCAATACAAATGAAGAGAAATCCAGCCCAGACGGATGGGAGAAGAGATGCAACATTTTGTGGCTATAAACCTATTTCTAATTTGGAAATGCTTGATCCTTGATTTTAGTTCAAGTTTGTAATTTGTTATTTTTAACTTTAATATCTTGATCAAAGATTAAGTAGTATAAAAAGATACATTACAGTTTACAACACTTCATAGACAACTTTAGACTTATTTATAAAAGATGTTAACTGAGTGATGTTGTTTAAACTAGTAATAATAGAAACATATTAAAAAGTTTTTTTTTATTTTTTTATTTTAGTTTGTGAAGAATATATATTCGCTTCAAATAACTTCTTTAAGTTTCTGATTCAACCCTCAAACATCAAACTATACTAATTATACAATTATAAAAATTATTACTCCTTGAATGTTTCCCATAGGAGAGCGTTAATGGGAAAGAGATTTGCCCCATGGGGTGCTCTAAGTGTGATATTATTAGGTTTTTTTAACCAACACCTAGATTATCCAACATAGAATGAGCAACATCTAATTAATCCACAATAAATTTACCACCTCATTACAAGTTAGTATCAGAGCAATAGTTTGAGAGATTCAGACGGTATAGAATGGGTCTCTCTCTCTCTCCTATAAAATGGGAAATGCCCTACCTTTGAGTGCGGTTTGAACTATTGATTTACGTAATTGGAAGTAACCAATTAGGTTTACAACGAAACCTAGAAATCGATCACTGATCCAATTTGAGTACCTCTACAGGATACACATGATTCATTTGTATGAGTCTCTATTCTACCAATTAATTGATATGAATACATATTCATTAAGTATTTTCTAAATTTGAGAATCCCTAATTTTTTTTTTTTATTATTCTATACATAATAAAAATACAAACCATAATACAAACGAGACTTCAATTACTCTGCTTTCAATTGGTATTCGAAAGAGATGCTAAATAATTTCTTTCTTTCTTTACTTTTTGTTTGTCGATGTAAAATAATGTCTCATTCAATAGAAAATTTTTGAATTGAAAATAATAAATTTCTCGCCATTATGGCGGACATGATTTTTATCCAAACATTAATTGGTCGTGTATTAGCAGATGATATATATATAGGTTCGTGATGCATTGCTCTAATCTTCTTTATTCCTCCCCGCGTCAATAATTAGAATTAAAAAAAGGGGAACGTCAATGCATTTAATAACAGTTTGGGAAAGATGAGAGGGTGGCTTTTATATATTTTTTTAATTTAATTTAATTTATTTTATTAATAACAGTGGTATTTTTGTCTTTTCACAAATACTTAACAGAAAAAATGGATGACGTTAGATAGAGGTAGTTGATTGGGACAAATAACAAACCATAAGAACTCAAAAAGTGAAATTGAAACTATTGGACTCAAAAAGTGAAATTGAATCTATTTGACTCAAAGCGTTATTTTTTTCAAACCATAAGAACTAAAACCGAAATTTACTCAAAAAAGTATAACTCCCTGATAACAAAAGCACTCCTTATATATGCTTTCCGGTGCAACCCAAGAAACTATATTACAAAAAAAGAAGAGATTATACAAATACCTCTATGCATGTGCCTTCTATCATCTCATGTTGAACATTAATTTATCTTTCCCATTTTTCCCTCCCTTTCTTGCTTTTGCAATGTAGTGAGCAAGCCATCATTAGATAACAATGGTGATCCTTTTGGGGCTGTTTAGTCTTTTTTTGATGATTCAAAACGGCCATGCATACCAGTTCAAGGTTGGTGGTTCCGGTGACTGGAGCTTTGCATCCTCCTCCTTTTATGATCAATGGGCACAAAAGAGCCGGTTTCAAACCGGAGACGCCCTGTGTAAGCTTCAATATGATCGATCTTATAGTTTCCCTTATCCAAATCTTAGTCTCCCGCTACTAGAAAACCAAATATTACCGACGAAACATAATTGACAAATCAACGACATCTCGACAAAATTCAAAAAAAAATCTATAGATATCTGTCATTAATCCCTAAGTAACTACCAGTAGCGGATCCAGAAATTTTTTTCAGGGGGTTCACTCTATATTTTTTAAGGGGTTCACCTCAGTGTTTTTACATACCGTTCTATATAAATTTCGAAACTCGGGGGGTTCCGGTGAACCCCCTCCGGGCTATGTAGGTCCGCCATTGGTAACTACCACGTATACTTTAACCAAAAAAATAGTTTTTTTTTTAATATCTGTCGGTAATCCCTCGCTATTTAGCGACGGATTGGTGTCGGTCATGAAACTTTGCAACGGAATATCTGTCGGTAATCGTGAAGATAAGATTCCAGATGAGATTCCGTCCCAGACTTTACAGTTGTCGTCAGTTGACAAAGTTACGACGGGCATAGCCATCAGTGATCCGTCCGAAAATTACACTATAAGTAGTCCCGAATTTCATTATAAAAATACAAATAGCCATCGGTAATCCGTCGATGAAGCAATCGTCTGGAATCCCTCGGTGAAGCATTTGTATTGGATCAGTAATAGTGGCCCCATGAACTGCCACTAAAACCCGTTGGTGATCCGTTGGAAATGATTCCATTGGTGATCCCTCAAAAAATTCTGTAGGTGATCCCGTCTGTACCCACGCCCCTTTCCTAACCACCCTTTACTAACTGTTACAATTTTCCCCAAGGGACTTCCCACGGATTTATCCGTGATTAAAAGCCCTTTGTTTCGTATTGTCCAAAATAACTTAGTGAGATATTTTTCGTGTTTATATATAGTATTCAACTCAGGGGCAGACCTACTAAGGGGATAACGGGGCAGCCGCCCTCCATGAAAAAAATTTAGTGTTATATACACATTATATATATCACTACTCAACCGACCCCAAAAATTTCCGACCCACATGAAAAAAATTTCTGGGTCCGCCACTGATTCAACTGCCAGGCTAATGAGGACTTGGTGCTTCAAGTAATCGAAGGCGACTACAAGAATTGTAGCACAGCTTCACCCATTGCAAAATACAGTGATGGTCACACTTTGATCATGTTAAACCAATCTGGACCTCATTACTTCATCAGTGGGTGGTAGATCACTGCAAAAAACAATGAGAAAGTGGTGATTGTTGTATTGGCAAACGGAAGCAACCACACTTCAGACGCTCCATCTTCATCTCCGCCTGCAACTCCACCAGCTCTACCACCAACTTCCACCAGTGAAGAGTTTGCCTCATCTCCACCGGCCCCAGGTGCAGCAGAACCCGACCTCAACCCGGCTCCAGCTCCTCATCCAGAAGAAAACCCTCCACCAGCTCCTACTCCAAATGCTGCATCTTCAAGGGTCCTGGATTTCTTTTGCTTTTTTGGAGCTTATGCTGGTTTCTCTCTTCTTTTCGGTTTTTGACTTTGTTGTGTTTAGTATCCAAACACTTTGTTAAATAAGTTCGCTGTAACTTATAATGTCGAGTATATATAACGAACAATGCTTGTAAGTGAAGGAATTCAAGAAAATGAATAACTATATTTACAGCCCAAGAAAGAACAATGCGAAAACAAAGATCAAAGATTGCATGTAGAGCATTAAACATATAAAATGGATAACCAAAAATAACTGTCGTTCTAACTGAATTTCTATGGAAAAAATATCTAGAAAATCGAGGTTATTAATCAACCAACTCGTGTATACCAGGAATTGAGCTAATAATTTTTCCCCAGATCAATTTTCCTCGCGAGTTTACATGTGTTGTAAAGAATAGAATCCAATATTCCAGCAACCTGAAAGCAGTAGACAATGAAAAGAAGCAAGTCAACGGTAAAATAGCAAATAACTTTCCCAGCCAAAAGAAAATTTTAAAAACTGTTTTAGCTTTTAGTGAAGACATACAGTGAATACACCGCCAATAATGGCACAAAGGTTGGTGATGAAATGAGAAAATGGCTTTGCGTTTTCAGATATCAAAACCTGATGACAAAATACAGATGGGAATTAGAAACCGGCTGCAACCGTTGTGAGAAGCAAGGTAAAACAGGCTTTGATTTTTAAACCTGCATTGGTGAAAACTCAAGATGGAACTTTGCAGTAGGAATGGAATGAGAATGTATCAAACTAGTGTGTGCTGTATACTCATAGTTTTCAATCAACTGATGAGATAACCCTAACACCTCCGTCTTCACAACTTGAAGATAATGCTCTATCTACAATTTATATTCATGGGTATTTAGTGCATAAATTTTATGTAAAAAAAAAAGATTTGTGTAGAGATTTGATCGGCGTTCAAGATCTTACTGTAATGTTTGCACGATCTTCTGGACTGGTCATGTATGCTTGGCCATTCAACCTGTTGTGGCCTACACCAAGGTAAGGTCCTAATCGCTTCATATCGCTCATCATCATTGGAGTGATTGTTGAACCAAAAGATAAAGTGGAAATCACATGTGACATGTTCATCCGTGAAGCATCAAACGAGTGTGATCCGGAAGTTGCTGAAATGATCAGGTTTCCTGGAACCTGTGTGACAAGATTAAGTTCATATTAGTAAAACGATGCATATGAACTAACAATTGTGCTTAATTCCATGCAATAGCGGATCCTAGAATTTTTAATAACGATACTTTCTTGGGAAAATCACCAAAATAAACATCTGACCAGTCAAACTTCACAAAATGAACACTGACTTTTCATCTTCCAAAAAATAAACTTTGACTTTTATCCAGAACATGTGCACCAGAGTGTGAATTGCCTAAAGAGTACACGTGTCGCGTCCCTAGCATGATTCGCACTCTGGAGCACATGTTCTGGTGTAAAGTTGAAGTTTATTTTTTGGAAGATGAAAAGTCAATGTTCGTTTTATAAAGTTTGACTGGTCAGATGTTTTTTTGGTGATTTTCGCTACTTTTTTCCATGTGGGTCCGCCCATGCTTTTAGGTTCATGCTAGAGTTACCTTCTTGACCCATACAAATCCTTCAATCCTACAACCTTCTTGAGGTGGTGGAACTCTAACTAGTGTATAATCCTCAGAATGCTCTACAGAATCCACTCCAATAGATGATGCCAAGTTATCCAATTTCTGAAAGGAAATTAACCGATTCTAAATATCAAATAAAGAACCAAATAGCATGTTTCCCCAAAAACAATTCTATAGAAAAGTTTAGTTTTCTTACCATAACCAAGGTATCCGTATCTCTGTCTCCATAATATGTTTCATGAACGTTTATACCAAGGTCATCCCTGATTCAACAAAAATTTAGGCGCCATAAAACAATTCTCATGATTAAACTAACTAGCAGCAACAAGATGAATGATTTACAAACAAGTTGGCATGTATAGCAAGAAATACAACTTACTGAACATCTATGCTCTTACGGTAGATACGAATTGATGGATAACCTTGTATATGATGCCTGAAACCAGTAGAAAATCAGTAAATAATGACGGGTAGAAGATGAATACAAATGAACTATAAAATAGTAGGAATGAAAATTAGATGATCACTTTTGACACAAATCCGCTTCTTGAGTGCAGTCGATACTTCCAACAATAATACGACCATCATGCTCCGGATTATATCTGGTAATGCAACTGCAAGTCAGTAGCTAATAAAGAGAAGTACCCGTCATTTACTTCATTGAGATTTGTTTGGAGAAGTATAGGCAGAAGGTGAGAGTAAACCTTTGTCTCATAACTTTGGCCGCTTTCTCCCACGAGGGTCTCTGAGATGCAAAAATATAGTAGAATGTAAACCAAGTGTCATACAAGTTCATATTGTTGATTTTATAAGCAACAACTGCTGAAATTCATTTTTCTAAGTGCAGAAATGCTTTGTCTACAATGCTGGAAAACAACAGATTAAACCAGTTACAGAAACAAGGCAGGTATATGTACATGCACAGTAGCGAAACTGCAGTTACTACTTATTATAGTTCGAGGAGTTTTGGACAGACGTGAGATGAGATGTAATTTGTAACATCCGACCTCTCATACAATTTAAAATTGTCAGTTTTGCCCCACAAGAAGCTCAAAGATTTGTTTTTGGTTGCACGGGCAGAGACTTCCTAGGAACCACTCATCCATAGCCAATGCGCCCAAAAAGTGTTTAGGAGGGGGGAATGAAAAGTTCAAACCATTCACCCTAAAATTGAAATCCCCCTCCTCTGCCTTTCGTCTTTCAAATCAGTCCCGCTTCCCCCAAAACTGAAATCCCCTTCACGAGTTCACTCCTCCCGGAAACCGTGTTCTCAGGCGATGAAGACGACAAGGACGACGACTAGGGAGGTTGGTGAACACCACAGCGGCTCCGGTGGTCTGTAACGGCGTCGGGAACCCATCACGATTTCCCGGCGAGATCTGACGGCGGAAGCTGAGGGTGGAGACGAGCCGTGGGGTTGGTGACGGCGGTACAGGAGGACGGGAGAGAGGATAGGATGACACACCGCCGCTGCCCGCTCGCCACCGCTTCACTCCTTCACACACCCAATTCTTGGTAAGGTACTAACTTAGAATTGTTACTTATGGATTATGATTCATTGATTTGATAATTTGAAGTATGATTTATGGATTGTGATTTATTGGAATAATTTAGTAATTTAATCATATTGACACACTGATTATCTTTTTAAATTTAAATTTGTTAGGTTGCTCAAATTCTCGGGAAGGTCGTCGGGCTGAGTTGTAATTCATCTTCCAGGTACTTACCATTTTTCTCTCGCATCATCATAGATAATCAATCAGATGTTTAGAGTTATTTATTGTTGATTTGTTTGACCCGACCCGACCCGAATTGAATCGCCAACCCGAACATATAACCCGAAACATAGCGATATGAAAAAAAATTTGGGTCTCGTGACTTTCGGCCCCCGCTACTTATTTTTTCAAGCTCCGCCACTGCACCTACGGTGTCACAAACACCCTCATTTGGGACTCATCGTCCTCGATGAGGTTTGCCCCATCATCGTGAACAGAACATAATAGAAGTGGCTCTAATACCATCTGTAACATCCGACCTCTCATACCAATTAATATTGTCCGTTTTGCCCACAAGGAGCTCAAGGATTTGTTTTTGGTTGCCCGGGTGGAGACTTTCTACAAGGTCACCCATCCCTAGATTATCTCCACCCGAGCACGCTAAACTGTGGAGTTCTCCTCTCATCCACAGCCAATGCGCCCAAAATAGGTTAATGGTATTTGAGGTGGGGCTTTCTTATGATGCAGTATCTCGCATGTGGACAGAACAGAACAATGTGGGATCCATCTAAGTTTTCACATAAATGCATTTGCAAATCAACGTGAGAAACTTAAAAGCATTTAACATAATTATAAACAAGCCATTTGAAGCGTGAGCAGTGAGACCAACTAACAAAGACCAAAAGATTCTTGTTAATTCAATATGTCAAGTTACAGCAGGAAAAACGATCTTTCCAATAATGATTAGTAAGGGAAAGAGAAGAAAATAATGAAGCAGGAAAAAGGAAACATTTTGCATGTCTGGATAACAATCTTCAGGAAGTTTAATAGTCAAGAGGAGGAATAAACATACCAGAAGCCTACTCCAGTGACACCAGGGAGCAAAAAAATTTACAGCCACAATCGGATGCCTGCAATCAACCAACATAATGATATCAAATGATCATTCAGTAAAGGATTTTATCATGAGTGAGAATTGTTGAGTTTGAGAGTTATCACTTCACTTACTCACGAATGATTCTACCAAAATTATGTGAATTTAGTGCAACAGATCCTTCACCATATGTCTCTTCAACCTTCTCATCATGCTTAAGTGCATATTTAACTGGCCAAGCAACAAACTCGTGGCCATTGGAATGAAAATGCCGATTGATTGGATACTTGCGAATGGTTTTTGTTATGTTTAGCCTGTTCTGCAGATATAATAAAGAAGAACGATTTTAGGCCTTGTAACTAAAACCATAGTTAAGTATTGTTTCACATGTAATGCTTTATTGAAATGATGACATGTAGCTATTGAATTAGCCGAAATTAAGTTAAGATTATTTGAACTCACTGTTCCTAAGACATCGCTCACATCCACGGATGCGAACTCACACGATAAAAAGGGGAAACTGCATAAAAGATTTCAACAAATTTAGCAACAAAACTAAAGCAAGCGACGTTGGTTCTAATGATAGTAACCATGGTTATTATCTTATGAACTTCTAAATAGTGAAGATTGTCATAAAGCATATACCTGATATTAAAGTCTATGCGTACGGTGTCCTCAATGGAACTTTTGTCAATTATGATAGCGGTTGAGGTACTAATAGTCAGATAACTATGTAGCTCCTGCAATAGAAGTTTCACAATTGCACGTGACAAACAGACAAACCGTAAGAACAAAAGAAAGAAAACATACATAAATCTTCCATCATAATGTCAATGCATGCTTCAATACTATGTAGTCAAAGGCGCAAAAGGCGCTCAGGCGAGGCACAACAGTAATGTGATAGAAACCGGAAATATGATTTATTAAAATAAACAAAAACAAGGATAGTTGGCCCGATTCGAGAGGGGCTAGTCTCCACAATTCTGATCACAGAACTAATTTATATAAAAACCAAGACACTCCTAAAGCTAAAGCATAAGAACTTAAATAGACATGAAGGTGAAGCCCAAGAGTTGATAGTTTTTGGACATTTATTCCCCTAAAGATCAAAAGTCTCATTTCAATGGTCCCATTTACTTTCTGGATCAGCAGCCCCATTTCAACAGCTCCATTTACTTCCTGGATCCAGCTGATCCGGCCCTAAACCCGCCCGGACAGAAGATGATCTGTATCAATACAGCCTGCCCAGACAAACGACTTGTCCTCAAGTCGGGTAAGGGAACTCTGATCCTTCTCTCCTGTCGATTGTTCCTTGAATGGTTCGATGGTGAGGTGATGAAATGCTGCAGAGTTCTGAGTCCCAGGTGTCACTCCCTGCAGTTTATATTCTTGGCCCGCTATAGTAAACATCAAAAACATTTTATTCCAATTTGCCTGGACCGTATTCAATGTAGCTAACCATTGTATCCCAAGAACCACATCCGCCCCCCCTAGTGAGAATGGGTAGAAGTCTTGGGTTATTTGGAGGTTGGCTACGTGCAGTGGAACATCCTTGCAAATCTGGTTGCAACGGATGATGTCTCCATTGCCAATTCACACCCCAAAGGGATCGACAACTTGTGTTGATAGGCCTGCCTTTGTAACCAAGGTGTCTGTAATAAAATTGTGGGTTGAACCACAGTCGATCAGAATTGATACCTTGGCAGAATTGATAGACCCGTGAACTATCAAGGCCGGGTGATGTGACATGCCCATAATGGTATGTAGGCTGATTTCAGCCATCTCTCTTTGGAGAACCACTTCTTCTTCATCCTCCTTAGAGTCTTTAACGTCCTGATCACCTGCCTCCAGCAATTGAAATGAGCTAGTTTTGCACCTGTGCCCCGGGCCATATTTTTCACCACACCTGAAACACTCTCCTTTAATGTACCGGGCTTGTTTCTCTGTTTCTGAAATGCGAAGGGGTGGAACTGGTGGTGGGGTGATTGCTGCTGTGGTGGAAGAGGATGTTGGCTTGGTGGTGACAGTAGCTTGCGAGTTCAGTCCCTTCCTGTTGTGGGTTGCCTTGGACTCAAACTCTAATGCTAAACTCATAGCGTTATAGACTGTCCTTGGCTTGTGAATCCGCACATCAGCCCTTAGTTCTTCCTTCAGCCCACTCAGAAACACCCCGAGAAGACAATGATCAGGCCAGTTTGACACCCGCGATGATCGTTTAGCGAACTCTTGGCGGTACTCCTGCACTGTTCCCGTGTGTTTGATGCTGCAGAGATATTCATCCGGGTTTTGAAACTCGGCTGGACCAAAGTGTTTCTGCAATGCTTGGACCAGCTCTTCCCAAAAACTCAATGGTTGATCCTCCGACAGCCATGAAAATAGGTCTAACGCATCCCCCTCTAAATGCATTGAAGCCACGTTCACCTTCTCTTCATCCGGTATGTCATAGTAACGAAAATACTTCTCGGCTTTGAGTATCCAGCCCCGAGGATCTCCGTCACTGAAGGACGGAAAATCCATCTTGTGGTAAGGACGGTACGGCCGACTGTGGTGTCCCGATGATTCCCCGTCCTCGTACCTTCCCGAGCCCCCACCTGATTTCTGCTTGGGGTTAGCTTTAATGGCTGCTACTTCTTTTTGCAACGTCTCCATTGATAATGCTATTGCGGCTAATTGGGCGGCTATAGGATCAGGGTTAGAACCCCCTCCAGTTTCTGAATTCCGGGTATGCACCATCGCTGCTTCGATTTCCCGGCAATGGAACCAATGATAGAAACCGGAAATATGATTTATTAAAATAAACAAAAACAAGGATAGTTGGCCCGATTCGAGAGGGGCTAGTCTCCACAATTCTGATCACAGAGCTAATTTAGATAAAAACCAAGACACTCCTAAAGCTAAAGCATAAGAACTTAAATAGACATGAAGGTGAAGCCCAAGAGTTGACAGTTTTTGGACATTTATTCCCCTAAAGATCAAAAGTCTCATTTCAATGGTCCCATTTACTTTCTGGATCAGCAGCCCCATTTCAACAGCTCCATTTACTTCCTGGATCCAGCTAATCCGGCCCTAAAACCCGCCCGGACAGAAGATGGTCTGTATCATAATGTCTTGCATCCATCAAGGCACTTAGACGAGGATTCCAGCCAAATTCTAGAACAAACTAGTCTGAAATAGCTAAAAATGGCCTGAAACATCTAAAAATGGCCTGAAACATGTCTAAACCGGCCTAAAACATGTCTAAAACCCTTAAAAGCGCTAATTTTTAAAATGTGCGTCTTGCTTAATAAGTTCCTCACTTTTTAAGCGCCTAGGCGACAGGCTCACCCTTTGGCCTTGAGGGCGCCTAGCGCCTTCGACTACCTAGCTTCAATAAGAAACCAGTCAAAGATTGTGCCACGGATATAATGAATATGACAAACATCTAAGCATGAAATCCATAGAACTTGAACCAAAGGGGAGCTTCTTACCATTCCAAACAAAAAAATAATGAAAATGGCTGCTATAACTGAAATTCCGGCACCAGATAGTGATGCCTCTGTCAAATCTCTTGGAGTTTTCCTGGATTAAAGAAAAAAAAGAGTAACAAAATCTGGTAGGAAACAAGCACTTACCACTGTACCACCCCTTAAGGTTAAAGAAAATTTATTTGAAAGACCCACAGAAGGCTAAACTACATAATGGGTGATCATTCATTGAGAACAATCATCAAACACTTAGCAGGCAACATAATCAATCACCCATAACCATGATCAACAAAACTTCATCTTCCAAATTAAATTTGATCTTTGATTAATGAATTAATGGGAATAGGTACCTGAAAAAATCTATAGATTTTATCTTCGCTGCAGAAACCATGGTTGTAAGATTAATCTGGGAAGTAAAACCTAAAAGATTGAATCAAGTTGTGATCAACGAATGATTTAGGATTCAATTCGTTTCTTGTGTTGTTAATCAAAGAGAAAACAATCCTAATGCTATCCGGATTTCAATGCATTTCAGTGAATCCAATAAATTGCTTAATTGCCCCTCAAATTCAGAGGTGTTCATTGAATAAAATTGAGCCCTAATTTGTTATATTGATCTTTATATATTCCTACATATATGGGGGATGAATTCCATCCCAGCTTTTTGGATGGTTATAATTCATGTAAATTCATAAACTTTATCAACCCATTTATTTATTTGTTTTCATTTTATAACAACATTAAATTTGGGTAAAATGAAAAAAAATACAATTTTGAGCGACTATTTATGTATTTAACTATTTCAACATGATTTGTAAAGTATGTATTACAAGTTGACAAGGTCAAACCTACCCGATCAACGCGAGACGAACACCACATGATTTAAGTAGGTCACGAATAAAAAAATGAGTCGTGTTTGGATTCACCTATTTCAACATGAAAGGCAACCTGTCAACCCGAAAACTAACAGTTCAACCCAACACGATTGACACCCCTTACGCCAGCCATGCGCATCCATACCTCTTGAAATTTTTATTGGTAGCTTTCTTTTATCCTTTATTGTAGTGAAACAAAATTAAAAATGTGTGACACTAGCATATAGTTTCCGTAATGACAGTGCTAGTTAGAAAATTTGCAGGTATGATCAAACACACCAACTCATTTAGGTAGATCAATGCGGGTGACGATCCAGCTGCCACTATTGCAACGGCAGCCACCACTGTTGCCGCCTCAACCACCACTGCCACTGCTCACTGCCGCCCCCACCATCAAAGGGTGGCATGTGAGGTTAAGAAAAACAAGACAAATTGGTCAATCTGAGTTATGATCCAACTACTTAGATTAGTTGGGCCATGGTCACCTAGAGTGAAGCAATAAGAATGGAAGTGTGGTTAACTTCAAAATACCAAAACAAGGGTCAAATTCCCTTGTCCGTGTGCCAGATTAGACTGAATCGGTACAATTACATTGTCAGATAGCCAAATTTTAACAAAATAATGCGAAACAATCAAAGAATATGGTGCAAAACGCGTGAAAATGAAAATATAAACGGCTCAAAATCTTCCCGCGATCCAGTTATCTGATTCTTACAGGACAAAGAGAAACCATATAAAACCTGAAAGCAGTCCTCTAAACTGCAGTACTTGCAGGAAGGATGTCCATCAAAGAGAAATCATGATGAGGGGGACCTGCAACAGTACAAGATATCAAAAACAGCCAGAATTTATCAACAAAGCAAGAATTTCATGTCGGTTTTGAATTCAAAAATCATGTCGAATTCAAGCCCGCTTACCTTCTTGTCCACCCAAAATGTAAAATGGGATGTTGGCGATTATCTTTGTTTTACCCTCACTCCAGTTGATGGTCCCTGGCTTCTGTATGGACCCGCTTGACGGTCCTGAGGGGCCCAGTACAGACATACAAATTGCAGATTCGTTCATTAATCCCAAATAATCACGAGCGCGCTTCCAGACTCTTGCATCAGAGATTCGTGAATGAGCAACCTATAATCCACATTCATTATAACTTATGTCGGGTTTGTTTTTCTGACCACACGGGCTGTCTGAAAAGACTAAACTGACCTTTCCCAGTGACACGCGTGCCCGGGGTAGTAATTCACGATGGTGTGTTGCAATCTTTGCTATTGCTGTCACAACAAAACAGAGTAGCCTAGACTGTGATGATCTTCTAACAGTTGTGCTACTCGAGCCAAGAACAGAATCTCCTACACCTAGACGGCTTCCCAAGAGATAGAATATACTTAAAACATAAGAAAAAAATATTAAACATTTATATTTTTATATAAATTTAGATTTTTGTAACATACCTTGAGGAAAGATTTTCATAGAGAAGAAGTTCTAGACTCTCAAAAAGTTCACGGGGTGCATCTTTATGAGATGCACTGCCCCCTCCATGCTCCCCAATGGCCCAACATAATTGTAATGCCAATTCAGTCTGTTGTGTAATCATGGGAGGGAAGAGTCAATAATCTAAATTCTAAATGGTGAAATATTATTCAACATGTTGGTAGTCCACTATTTGAAGGGTAATTTTAATGCTGATAATTGTGACAAATTTAATAGGAATATTCAATGCATGATGTTATAACACTAACCTTTTCTGGACTGTCATAAGCTTCTCCAAGTCTGTCTACTATGGGCTTCTGCAGAAGTAGCAACGGTAGACATCCTCATTAATAGCAATGACAAGAATACTAAAGGTATTATTTAGACACAAGAAGCTGTGTTTTGACACTTAATATTTACTTTTCTTCACAAAGATTCTACAATTGTGATAGTAATGTCAAGGATAATCCTTAGAATTTAGAAAGAATACCTTCAGAATTGCAACAAACTCTGGGGATTGATGAAATGCAGCCAGCATGAAATTTAGAAGCCTCTTTCGTACCTATATCAATTAAATTTTAAAAAAAAATTATAGTTGTGAAAAGAAGTTATCTAAAATAAAACTAGAAAAGTAGACTGAGATAGCAGTTAGCAAAACATGAAGCCTATATCTTGCATCCATTCCCTTCCAGATATCTATTTAACTGAATTTACTTGCATCCATTCCCTTCCAAAAACATGAAGCCTATATCTTGCATCCATTCCCTTCCAAAACATGAAACCGTTGGCCATTTGGTGCAATGGTAGCCCCAAGACTTCCCATAGTGGAGGTCGTGGGTTCGAATCCTGGCCATAGCAAAAAAGGGGTCTGTGACCAGGTCAGGGGGTTTACCCAGTTGGGGGGTTCCTCCTGGGGTGGGCTGCCCTGGATGTTCTAGGTGTTGCCCCGGGGAAACCTAATTATCCTAGAATATCTAGGTGTTGCCGTTCAAAAAAAAATTTAAGTGAATTTACTTGCTTCATAAGAGAAAATTTTGTCAGGAAATAGCTTAGAATTTCTGTCGAGAAGCATGGGGATTAAGGCACATTTCAAAGCTGCAAGAAAACAAGTATATTAGACATTCTGAAAATAAATGATCGGTTATCATTAAGTTTTATATCAAAGTATAGATGGCATACACTGATTGACATCATGCAATGCTATTGAAAAATAGACATCAAGAAGCCGAGGTGCCATTTTGAGTGCTTGTTTAAGTCTATCAGATGGAACAGAAATTGCTGCCTGCAACGCCGCTTCCATACCGGGAGAAGTCCAATGGCGTTGCTGCAATATCAATTGTATGAGCAAATCATGTTTGGAAAGTTCTCCTAAGGAGAACATAAAATACTTCTTCGTGCATTGAATTTGAATTTTTAAGGTCACGTGCCAATATCCTATAAATCTATGATAAATTCTTATAGGTGGTATCCCTTGGGAAAGAAGAAGTTATGGAATCCAGTAAATCAAATTGTTTAGGTACCAACAACTTTTACTTCTAAATGACACTATCATTAACTGATAAAATTGAGTATAGGTGGCAAACTGGACATGTTGGGTAACCAGTCAAAACAGGTAATTTTTAACACGGGTCAAAAGAGGTTAGGTCGGATCTGTGTTGTCAAAAGCCCTCCAGGCGAGCGCCTAGGCGCAAATTTAAAGCCCAGCTATAGCGCCTGGAGGTGACCAAGGCGCAGATCTGCGCTTTTTTTGCAAAGGCTAGCTCAGGCGATGACTTTTTGTCAAGCGCCAAATCAACCAAGGCGTGGGCTTTATTCATTCAGGCGCAATCCAGTAATTAATTTCGTTTTTTTTTTATTTTTTAGTCTCACTGGTGGCTGACCCTAGAAAAAATAGGGACTACCAAATTAATTCCAAATCAACGATCTTTTGTATATATATACACACCATTGAAGGTTACAGAATAACAAATTGAAGTTTTAAGAAGCAAGAAATGGTATTCAAATTTTGGTATTACTTTTGATTATCTATTACTTTTATCTTTTGGTACTAATTATAATAGTTTTTTTTAATATTAGTGGTGTGGTATTAGTTTTCAATGTATAATATACTTTTTGTTTCCTTCCCTCTATATGCGCCTTTTCGCTTTTTTTGCGCCTAGCGCCTAGGCCCGAAGCAGTGCCTATGCGCCTTGAGTGTGCCTATCGCATTTGACAACACAGGGTCGGATTTGATTGACCCGCCAACACTGCGTACCATCTTTTTGAAATTTTACAAATTAATTAATGTATTAAAATTATTACAAAAAGCATATTATACAAATAATATATATTGTTTGAATAAGTATATTTAGGATGTTCAAAACATTCAAATAACACTTTGGTCGAGTTTCTGCCATGACCTTTTGACCCGTGTCATTTTTAGAGAAGTTTTTTTTTTTCAAATTAACCCGTTTGCGGAAGAATAAAAAGAAAGTTGACCATTTCACCTAAATAGGTTAAAATGGCCACCTCTAAAAATAGAGTATCAACCATAGATGACCTTCATGCTAAAAAAATTAGCAACTAATGATACCATACCGCAAGGCCATCATTTTCATCTTTAAGAAGTTCAAGAAATAGTGGGTCTGAAGTGATTGAATTGCTGTCCTCAGATTCAGAATCTGCACCTCCATCCCCTATGGTTGAACCAGTATATGCTTCATCCATGAGGGCCAACAGCATCTGTTTCAAGGAGTGAAGGATCGTCATAGTTGATATATTGAGGTGCACACACAATTATATACACATAAGTTCCAAAAAAGAGTACCTCTGGAGCTGCACTTTTCTGGATTGTAGCTATGCTGCTACCGATTAGTGGTCCAGAACTTTTTTCCACCTTTTCCAGTGCCACAGTCAACACTAATTAAGATAACAAATAAAAATATGAAAATATTACATTTCATAATCAATAGTTAGCCTAGCTAATCATAAAATATGGATCTTGCCTGGTAAGTCAACAAGTGATATAAATAGAGGAAGAAATGACCCAGGAGACATCAAGCCAGGAAACACTCTTAGGAATGATTTTTCTAATCTGGATGAGAGAAAAGAAAACGTGTGAGTAATATTAACAAAATGTATACATAATTTGATCACCATCAAACCAATTCTCGTCTTCAAATTATATTTAAGATGAAACCATGTAATTAACGACTCTTTGCAAATAGAAATAACATCAAAAGAAAGGAAGCACTTACTTCTCCCCGTTCCATGCAATCAACTTAAGCATCAATGGATAAAACTGAAAGTACGCACGGAATAAATGTGAAATAAATTATATGTAATTGCAGAAACATCTGTTTGAAAAAAGTTTTGCCGTCTAACAAATTTTGTCACTAACAAAGTTCACTAAATGAATACAACATTAATATATCAGTAACAAAATAGTGCACTTTAGTTTACAGAGCCCGAACCATACCTGAGGGAGTAAAGTAGGAAATGTAAGTAAGATTTTCCTCTTGTTCAAGTTCAAAAAATCTAGAGTTGCTTCAGCAACAACAGGGTCTGCAAACTCACTGCAGTCAAGATAAAACTGATTGATCTAAACTTGATTTCAAATTTAATTACGGATATATCTTAGTAACTATAAATGAATCACTTCTAAAATTTATCAAGAAAAATAATGCATGAAAAAAAAGGAAAAAGTATGCATAGACCATAACATCTTGCCCTTTATACCAACCAATATTGTCCGTTTTACCCACAAGTAGCTCACAGGTTTGTTTTTGGTTACCCAAGTGGAAACTTCCCTTGAAGTTTTGTCCGGCCAATGCACCCAAAACGAGTTGGTGAATACTGGAATTTGAGGTTGGGCATTCCTTATGACCCAGTACCTTGGGCATTCCTTATGACCCAGTACCTATATTGTGTACAAAACAATGTGTGATTTGCCTAAGGTGTTAAAGACAATCCGATTGTAGTCACATCATGATAGTTTCAGGTGGATCCAATGATTTTAGTAAATGACAAGAACATTTTTAATCCAAACTGCGACTTCCATCAAGGTCACAATATAAACTTCTAAATGGTTGTGTATATTACCGGCTCAAGCATGACCGAAAGAAAGTTCGTAAACTAGGATCAGCATCATGCAGAACAAATTCTCCATAATCAATGAAAAACTGAAGAATAGCCTGAATAAAAAATATGATAATCTAAATGGATAAACACTAAATAATTCAATACTTCCACAACTAATTAGTGAAATTGATTAGAAACTAACAGATAATTTACCAATAAAAGAAGTCCCGAAGAGGATCTAGACTGAGAAATAGAAGAAACGGAGCGCTGGAAGATCTTATTGAGTTGAGGATAAACCCTAGCTATCAAATTCTCAGAATTCTCACTTTTACATAGCTGGATTAGCTTCCTAACCTACAATTAATATGTTATTATAACAAGAAATTAGTATAATTGTTACGATGATGAAGAAAATGCTAAATTTGAAAACAATTTATGCACAAATGTTGAGGATTGAAATCGAACTTACAGAATGAAGAAGAGAAGCATCTGAAGCAGGATCATTGGAAAAATTGGAGTCCCTGGCGCTGGAAGATAGTGTTCTGAGATGTATTTCCCAATCTTCTCCTCCTTCCGCCATTTTCAACAGAACTGCAGAAACAAAAGCAGAATTGAAGAAGAATTGTAGAGAAACGAGATAACAGAAGCAGCAGAAGTCGAGAACTAACCTGTGAATCGTCTTCTCCGTCACAGTGAATCAATTTCTGTATCGAATCCTGGATGTGCATCGGCGAATTGAGAACAGACTCACAGAGGTGCTGTGTGCGTGTGAAAAAAATTAACGAACACCAAATTGTGATGAAGGCAGAGGTAATTTATATAAATCTCCTGGTAAAGGATTTGTAAAGATAAACCGTACACCATTTTCAGCTAACCGTACATCCCTGACGATTTATACAAGTCGTATGGCAGGTTATACCACCCATATGAGACACAATATGAGACGTATTATGCTATACGGGACATAATACGGGATGTATTGTGTTATACGGACACAATACGGGTCGTATTGTGTTATACGAGACACAATACGGGTCGTTTTTATGCCTGAATTGTGACCGATGTAACATGTCAAGAAATTGTCGGCTTTGACTTTTGGGCTATACGACTCGTATGATGTGGCTATACGACCCGTATGAGGGATTATACGAGTCGTATGTTGTGAGTGGGTGTGTACGCCTAACGACTCCCTTTATAGAAGTGGTCTCTTGCATTCATTAGTGTTAATGAATAGAGATGGTGACTCCCTTAAAACATATTCATTGGCTACATATTACTCAATACTTATTGGGTAAATGAATATCGGGTATACCCGTTTTATAATCATATGTTTTTAAAATTTCCTGTTGTGATGATACCTGAAACTTGATCTTAAATTTACCTCAACGACGTATTTGAAATATTAAATGTTCAGCTACGTTTTTATAGTTTTAATAAGATTTTATGTTACTAACAACTTTAACATACTTGTTGTCGGGTACCTGGTATACATGTTTATGAACATATGTTTTTTTTAAAATTACTTGTTGAGATTTCCATTACCTGAAACTCGATCTTAAATTCATCTCAACAATATATTTGAAACTTTAAATACTCAACTACACTTTTAACATTTTCATAACTTTAATAAGGTTTTGTGTTATTAATAACTTCAACATACTATTTATATATATGTTTTTTAAATTATATAATATATTAATATTTTTGGGTAAACTGGTTCAGGTAGTCGAGCGGGTATCACCTAATTCAACACTTGTCCCAAACTCGTGAAAACTTTTGAAACAAATCTCATATTTGATCTTATACCCGAATACCCGTCTCGAATGTTTAGGGTCTCGGGTTTTCCTATTGGGGTTCAGATATTTTGTTTTCCCTACCCTTAAACAACTTTACTTTTCAAATGAAAAAAAACACATCATTTTTTAGATAACCTGCTCATGAGTCATTTATCGACCGATATCATAGTTAACATAGAAAATAAATAACTAAACCACCATTACAAGACAGACAGTGAAAATATCTTGTGACGCTCACGCTAGGATATTTATGTTTTTTTTATTTCTTTCATCCCGCTATTAGTAAACATATCTTATATATTCTTTCTTTTCATATCTTCTCTTTTATCATAATCAAACACCTATTTTTCTCTTAAATAGTTATATGTGTAACTGGTCACCTATACTAGTTCGATCGACTTGGACTACTACAAATCATGGCTATTGATTTTTTGTTGTACGAAAATGGTAAGTTTTTTTTTTATTCGGAAAAAGCATTCCGATTTAACCTAAGGCTAAGTGTAACGGTACCGTGATTGGGGGCGTGGACCACGTGGCCCCGTGATTGGGCATGGAACATTATCTCCCCAGGCGTTATTGAGGGCGTGACTAGAAGGGCATGATTGAAATCACAGGTGTGGGGCAAGTGTGTGTGTGTGTGTTATGTATATTGTCACACCCCTAAATTCCACTTCCGGGCTATACCCGAGGGGCGTGACTCGAGAGGATCTTTACCATTGAATTACTTTGAATGACCACTAAATGGTTTTCAAAATACTTGTTTTAAATGCATGGCTTGAACAAGCCCAAAATAAGTTTAGCAAAGTTCAAAGTAAATGTGTGGAAGCAATGTTTGAAAGTTTACAACGCTTAACAAATGAATTAAAAGCGTTTGTCAAAATAGGATGCCGTGCATGAATAGTGTGTGACTCATGTGGGTGCATCCTAGCCACATATCCTATGCATTCAACGACCTGAGATAAGCATGCTAAAATTGGTCAACATAATGTTGGTAAGTTCACATGTTAAATGTAATGGAAATCATATCATGAAATGTATTGGAAAATCATATATTGACAATGCATGGAAAAGCATATGTTGAAAATGCATGGAAAAGCATATGTACTATACACAATCATTGTTGATCAGACAAAACCAAAAATTATCATAAGTCCATCAACCGACGCTCAACTGTAGCCACTTGTAGAAACAAAGACTGATGGCTACAAAATTCTCTAAGTACAAATGCTGCTGATCTCAGAGTTTACTGCTGATCAACAAACTGTTGCGGACAAGCTTATCTGCAGTGGATACTTGGTCTCCTACTGAAGAACAAATCTGCTGCGGATAGCCTTATCTGCTGAAGACCAAAGTTGTTGCAGATAGGCTTCTCAGCAGTATCAACACTTGATGCTGCTGACAGGCAAATCATCAGCAGCTTTGGATGGTTACATCTTGCTGCTGATCCTCATCTTTGCTGCTGACAGGCGTGTGCCTTGAAGACTAATCGTTGCAGCTAACTATCCATGCCAAGCGTCACTGATAACTTTCTGCAAAATCAACTGACACACTCAAAGCAGAAGGAACCTCAATGGTGCAACCAATGATAGACAACAATGCTCTTCTCCAAGCATGCAAGTAATAATGCACAAAGAAGACGTTTTAATAAAGTTAACTAGTTTTAGACTAAACGTGTAATAGTTAGCTATGTACAACAGATCAACGGTCTGTGTTAGATCTGATCCTTAGAATTAATGGTCTGTCTTGATTCTAAGTGAGTATAAATACTGTGTATACACTTCATTGTAAGTGTGCTTTTTGATTGAGTTTTCATTTGTAATCGTTTATTTGCAAAAGCTTAATACAACAGTGTTCTTAAAAATATTCTTTCTGCTTACTCGATTATACTTGTGTAGTTGTTATTATTTCCGCCAATTTCAACTAAGAATAGAACCATCTTATACTTTCACGATCCTACAAGTGGTATTAGAGCTTTGGCTCAGATTAAACAAACTCACACTTGTTTAATCACCTCTGGTTCTATTCTAAACTCTCTCTTTCATCAAGTCATCGAAAACAAAGATGGCACAGAGCAATGGATTCGAAGACATCGGCAGCATCAACCGACCACCAAGATTGGTATCTGGGGAAGACTACGACATGTGGAAAAATCGCATGGAAAGCTTTTTCTGTTATCAGGAGTACGGAATGTGGAAATCCATCAGGGATGGACCCTACACTCTTATGGTGGCCTCTGCTGACTCTGGAGGACCATCAGTTCCAAAGGAGCCCTCCAAGTACTCAGAGGAGGACATAAAGAATATGGAGGTGGACTTCACGGCACTGGGAGCTATCCAAATGTGCCTTCCAAATGAAGTTTTTCATAACTTCAGAAGTTACAAAACTGCTAAAGAGCTCTGGGAGGCTCTCGAGAAGATGTTTGCTGGCTCTGAGGAAGTCAAAGAAAACAGAAGAGACATCCTGAAGCAGCAATACGAAAACTTCGTCTGGAAGGAAGGTGAGTCTCTAACTGTTTTATATAATGGATATACTTATCTTGTAGGTGAGTTGCAGTGCTCAAAAGTGAAGTTGGAGAATGAAGACATTCTTAAGAAATTCATCAGATCTCTACCTAGTTGCTGGACACTCTACATAGTGTCCATCAGAAGAACTGAGAATCTGAAGACTCTTCAGATGACTGAGCTATTCGGTATGCTCAAAACCTATGAATTAGAGATGATTCAGGCCAAGGAAAGGAGCTCAAGCTACCAAACAGCTTGAACATCCACCACCACCTTTTCTGCTCTTCACTCTGACCACTCAGGTCCTAGTACTAGCAACTACTATCCTCCCATAGTCACACATCCTCAAACTCCTACCTCTAAATCAAATACCTCACCATTTCTTCTTGAAGCTCCTCCTCCAGCTCAAACTGCAGCTTGTGCAGCTGTTGGAACCTCTGACTTTGACTGGAGCTTTCAGTATGAAGATCTGCCTACCAACAACCAAGCTCTTATGGCAGACACAAATGAGATACCGCCTCAGGTATATGAACATCTATGTTCCCAAGCCTGTATTGATAAGGTCTTAGGCTACAGAAAGCATAATCAAAACCTAATAGATCAAAATGAAGAGTTTCATCAAATGAAATCTGAATTCAAAAAGGTCGAAGACAGTTACAAAGAAAAAATTAACTGCCTAAAGAAAGAAATTTCATCATTAAAACATGAACAAACCAATCTTGAAACTCAGATTGATGATCTACTGGCCAGATTAAAAGCTACCAGAGCAGAATTGGCAGAACAGAAAGTTCATGTTGACAAATACGAATTTGCATCCAAAAAGCTGCAAAGACTTTTGGATGCTCAAATTCATGAAAAGGTAAAAACTGGTCTGGGGTATCATGCTGAACAATATCAAGCCGTTGCACCTCCTGCTGACTACGTTGCCATCCATGAACCAAGCTTCAATCTTGCAAATCTTGATATGGCTAACAGAAATCTTGATCCTTCTAAGGATGAACCTTTGGTACAAGAATGCACTACCTCATCAGAGTCTGAATCAACCTGCTCAGACTCCACTGAAACAAGTGAAGCTTCATCTTCTCCTGCCCCTCAAGTTATTCTTACTAAAGATGAAGTCCCCATTATTCATTCAGCACCAGTACCAGCCATTTCAGTACCAGTTCCTACACCATTCAAACAAATCAAAATTAGCTATCCTCCAGAAGGTAGGAAGCTAAATATTGAAAAGGGACAGTCCTCAACTTCAACCCAACCAAGGAAGGTGTTTGACGTATGTCATGCGTCTGGAGAGAGAGTTCCATATGTTCAAAAGACATTGGAGGAAGCCACCTTTGAGCATAACAAAGCTCACCCCTAGAACTTCAAAGACCTTTTCAAAAGAAAGGACTATGTTTACCTTTCAAGGGACAAACTAGCCAAATCATGCTTTGTCTGTGGAAAATACAACCACACTGCCAGCACCTGCTTCTACTACCTTCAGCAGCAAAGAAATCTCAAGCAACATGCTTTTGAGAAGACAAAGAAGAACAAACAGGTAAGAAGGTTTGAAGCCAAGACAACTCAATTCAGAAACTATCTTTCTCCACCAAGGGAGAAGTTGTCAAAACCTCAACAATCTTGCATCATATGTGGTGAATCAGACCACTTTGCTGCAAATTGTAAGTTTAATCCTTTCAATCAGATTCTTCCTCTAACCCCAATTATACAAAAGCATATCAGTAAGGTGAAGAAGGATAGGCATACGTCTGTTCTAAAACCTTCAGCAGCCAACAAAACTGCTGCTGATCGAGTAAAGCCCAAGCAACCAAAAGGAAAGCCTTCAGCAGCAACAAAGTCTGCAGCTGCTCAAGTAAAACCATCGCAGCAACAAAATCTGCTGCTGATAAGCCAAAGTCCTCAGATGTAGCTTCTGCTGTTAAACAGGCAAAGAGAGCTGGAAAACCACCAACTCAACAATGGAAGGCAAAGAAACCACCAAGCATCATCATTGGTTCAGTTGAATGCGTCTATCCTTTGTTATAAATGTGTTTGTCCTTTGTTGTAAATAAAAGTTATATATCAGCAGCAGATGAGTTAACTACTGACAGATTTAATCTTCAGCAGCAAAAGATTTGCAGCTGACTGCTTTAAGTTATCAGCAGGAACAAGTTTCCTGCGGATTTCTTTAAGACTGTCAGCAGCAACATCCTTGCTGCGGTTTATTAAATCCATCAGCAGCAGATAAGTTTGCTGCTGACAGACTTAACCTTCTGCAGCAACCAAGGTTGCAGCGGACAGGCTTATTCATCCACAGCAACCAAGTTTGCTGCTGATGGGTAAATTTAAGTGCAAATTAACTTTTACCCGCTGTAAAAATTAACGTCAGTCTTTACCATGACTGCCTCGGTGTATTACAGCTGTAACAATGAAAAGTAAATTGGGTTGTATTGTACAAGTCATTTTGCTTTTTTCCTCTTCTGCCGTTATAAGAACAAATCAAATTTCCTTACCACCTCTTCACCTTCATTTTCACCCTAACCCCACATCACTTTCTCTCAAGTCCCCACCATAGTTAAACCCTTCATCTTTAAAACATTCAAAGCCTCCCATATTCTAACCTTCCCTCCAAATCAAACAACAATGGCAGACATCAACAACCCTGATGATAAGTTCTCCCCATACCACAACCTTATAGCATATCTTACCAAAGGAAAGAAATCAAAAGGATTTAATGATATGATCGACTTCTTATGTCAATCAAAAATCTACTTTGCCCTCACAATCAACCCTACCATATATATCCCTCATATGGAGGATTTTTGGAGTACCGCCGTCTACTCAACCGAACAGGGGATTCCCCAAATTAAAGCCAAAGTAGACGGCAAGGATATCACAATCTTGGAAACCACACTCAGAAAACATCTTAAGCTTCAAGATGAGGGAGCAACCATCTCATACTCGAAGGACGAATACATGAGGACCTTTGTATCAATTGGATACACTGGAAATCAGACCGAGTATACAATCGAGAAGGAGCTGATGGGCCCTCCATTGAAGTATCTTTGCCACACTCTTCTCCAATGCATATCCCAGAAGAGGAGTGGATGGCATCAGGTGAGCTCCGCACTTGCATCCGTTTTCCAAGATTCTTGCAGGAAGTTTGCTGCTGACCAATAACTGTTGCGGACAAGCTTATCTGCAGCGGATACTTGGTCTCCTACTGAAGAACAAATCTGATGCGGATAGCCTTATCTGCTGAAGACCAAAGTTGCTGCGGATAGGCTTCTCAGCAGTATCAACACTTGATGTTGCTGACAGGAAAATCATCAGCAGCTTTGGATGGTTACATCTTGCTGTTGATCCTCATCTTTGTTGCTGACAGGCGTGTGCCTTGAAGACTAATCGTTGCAGCTGACTATCCATTCCAAGCGTCACTGATAACTTTCTGCAAAAGCAACTGACACACTCAAAGCAGAAGGAACCTTAATGGTGCAACCAATGACAGACAACAATGCTCTTCTCCAAGCATGCAAGTAATAATGCACAAAGAAGACGTTTCAATAAAGTTAACTAGTTTTTGACTAAACGTGTAATAGTTAGCTATATACAACAGATCAACGGTCTGTGTTAGATCTGATCCTTAGAATCAAGGGTCTGACTTGATTCTAAGTGAGTATAAATACTGTGTATACACTTCATTGTAAGTGTGCTTTTTGATTGAGTTTTCATTTGTAATCGTTTATTTGCAAAAGCTTAATACAACAGTGTTCTTAAAAGTATTCTTTTTGCTTACTCGATTATACTTGTGTAGTTGTTATTGTTTCCGCCAATTTCAAATAAGAACAGAACCATCTTGTACTTTCACGATCCTACACCACTGAAAAAGGAAAAGGATGTGGTTCGCCTCTTTGTGCCTTGCACATGAATGGATTAGGTCAATAATGTACCCGTTCGACCTACACCACTGTAAGGGTTGTTAAACCCAACAGCATTGTTCATGATCAACTCGCTTGTGGAAAAATTAACGGTTGACTCTGAGCGGACTTTGTACACACCAGTACAAACTTATATAATTAATGTAACTGTGTAAGAATGGAAAATATAATTTTTGAAAATGTATACTTGAGCATGTATCTCACCCCAAAATGGAAAATGAGTAAAACGGGGCTGTGAGAACTCACCTAATAAAGCGGTAATGATATGCAAGTCTTAGCAAATTCGGCTAAATGAGACGACCTACTCGTGCCCTAGGAAACATTTAGGACTTTAAGGTCTAAGTATTGTAAATGCTTGACTATGAACTCTATGCATCCAAAGAGTTGTTTGAAAAGTGACTTTGACGTTTCAAAGATGTTTTGACTTGACGACCCGTTGGTGACACGTTGGACTTAAACATTCAAATCCTAATATGGAATTCAAACCTCATTTGAAATAGTCTATTATCATATAATAAACACATTAGCAAATTCGATTAGAATTTAGAACTTAAAACACAACTTCTGATACATTAAAGTTTCCCTAATTGGAAAGTCAAGTTTTTGAGTCCTAAACACGACAACTATGCAAAGTTAATGTTCATACATGAAATTAGACATGTTATAACACATATAGAACATCCCAAGGTTTACTTGCTAAAAATAGACAAGCATACGAGTTTCGGATAATTAAAGTTTCCTATTATAGCAAGAGCATGTCAAATTGTCAAGTTTATGGATAATCATCGTGTATTATCATACAATGCACTTAGTTAAGTGTTACTAAGTCATTTAAACCTTCTAATCATGTTAACAACTTGCAAACACATCTTGTGGAAAAATAAAGTTTTCTTATTTAGAAATCGGGCTCTAAAACTCATACACATCCATTTAATCCATCATTTTGGTCAATCATTCTTCCATAATGTTCATTACACTAGTTTCATGCTTTGAATACACCCAAACATCAAGTTTTCATACATATCAAGAAATAAAGTTTCTAAAAACAGAAAACGAGCTTAAAAGCATCATGGACTTGTGATTTTACCGAAAAAAATCATACAATCTCTATATATAGTGTTTATGCATCATTTCCACCAAACAAATCACATCATAACTTCTTTTAACAAAAACCCAAAAATTAAAGTTACTATAAATAGAACCGAGCATGAAATCTCATATGACCAAAAGTTCTAGATAGCAAATCTACACATATTATTCACTCTTTATGCATATCTAACCATTTTTCATCATCAAATCACCCTAAACATGGCATCTATCATGAAACCCAAAATTAAAGTTTCCTAAAATAGCAAAACCGAGCATGCATGTATCATCCAACATTTTTGACAACAAAGTTTGCACATATTATCCATCTACAACTATTATTACAACATAATTCATCATCAAATCAACAAAATCTTATCATCTAACACATGCACATATAATAAAGTTTCCTTAAATGGAAACCGGGCCCATGAACAAAATCCGGGTTCAAAATCACCAACAATGTGTACCATTTGAGATTTAAAACACATTTTCTTTAAGAATCCTTGACTAATCTTTCATAAAAAAATTTCTTTAGATGCATGTTAATATGAACATGAAGATGAAAAATGAAGAAAAAAAGAGGGTTTTGATCTTACCAAACTTGAAAATGAATGTAATGATGGATGAAATCTCTTACAAACTTGATAATCTTGATGTTGGAAGCTTGGATTTGATGAGAACAAGATCAAAAGAACAAAAAATGGTTGAGCCGGCCGGTTGGGCCGCAAACCGGTGGTTGAACCGGATAACACAGCGGTCGAACAGGAACCGTTTTGAAACAACTAGGTCAGATTACTGCAATTGAAGAGGGCTCCTTTGTTTTATAGAGAGGAGAGGGCCAATGACTTCTATCTTCAGGTCGATGTGGGATAGTTTGAGATGTTGGAAGTAAAGGGAGGAAAGAAAGGAAAGAAAGAAATAAATTAAAAATTATCAATTTGAGATTCGAACACATAATCTGCTGATTGTAAGGAACACGAAATTACCATCTGTGCTAAATCGTATTTGACTAAAAGCTCAATTAGAAAATATTTATACTTAGTTTAATCACAGGAAGTTCTATTTGAAACGTTATACTTAGTTTAATCATAGGAAGTTCTATTTATACTTAATTTTTTATATTCTCTATATTTTTATATTTTTAATATTGTTTTTTTTATTTGTATATTATTTATTACGTTGTCCGGTTCTTAAATCCGGTCCGACCGGTCCAACCAGTGAACCTCTAAGGCGTTCGGTTCGTTGTCCGGTCCGGTTTTAAAAACATTGCTTTACAATGACCCCTAAACCCTCTATTTATAATAAAACTAAACTAATCCTAACTCAACTCAATAATAATATTAAATAATCAAATAAATAAACAAACCTACTCCTAGTATAATACGAACTCAATCAGATAATTAATAAATTAATATTAATAATTATTTTATCTTTAATCAAGATTAATCATTCACTAAGTGATTCCAACTTGAACTTTAAAGGAATCAAATTATTGATTTTTGTATTAGATTGATCCACCTATATGCCTTGTTTTTATTTAAATTATCTCAGGTTTATTGAGGTGAGTGAATAATTTTAAGGCATTTGTCAAAGTAAGTAGAGATAAAGCTCGTGGATGGGAATTAATGTGACACATTAGTTTATATAAATAAAACCTCTGGTTTTTAGAATTTGTAGAAGCGGTCTCTTGTATTCACTAATGTTAATAAATAGATAATGGTGACCTTAAATAGTAATTATAATCTGATAGGGTGAGGGTTAGGGTTTAGTGGTTGGAGGGAATCCTACAACCAAAAGGATGTGGGTTCAAACCTCGTCCAGAGCTGATTCCGGTACTCGATTATAAAACTGCGTTACATTTTCGTTGGGTACATATTACTCAATACTCATCAGTAGACATGTATCATGTATACTCGTTTATGATCATATGTTTTTTTAAACTACCTGTTGAGTTGTTCATTACCCGAAACTCGATCTTAAATTCACCTCAACAACAAACTTGAAATATTAAATGTTGAACTATACTTCTAACGATTTTATAACGCCCCACCTGTAAGTTCTACTGTCGCACACAGTTTTAAGTTGTTCGGCCTATAACTAATTGAATGTGCAAGACAAAACATGTGCTTCTGGCGATGTTTGTTAAACTTGAAACGAAAAAAAAAGTATTTGATAAACACCTAATTTACAGCTTATATACAAACCAGCAATAACCGAGCCAATTGGATCTTTGATCGGTGTAGTTGCCTTTTTCCTGTTTCGCATACAAACTGATCATATTTAGCCAGTATATGTGTACGTCCAGCCAAGGTTCTATCTTTTTTGCAGCCCAGCCTCAAACCCAACCGTTTGGTGTAAGGCTGCACTGTTCGAAAGAAGAGAAAAGTCGATCACCGTTCGAAAGCAGAGGCAAGTCGAACACCATTCTCCGTAACATTTATCTGTTTTATTATGATAGTATATGTTTGTGATTATGTGTATGTATATATTTTCTGTTTGTATTTATGTCCATCAATTCATGCATATATTTTGTTATACAGTATATTAGTATATGTACGCGTATGTGTTTTAAGGATCCATTACTTTGTATGTATGTAATATTTGAATGGGTAATATATTAAATAACCCTTAATATGTATATACATTGATTCAAGTATGTATATGTATGCATATTTTTTTTTTACTTTTAAGGATGTATTAACAGAATAAGTAAATTGCATTTTTCTAAAAATGCAAGTTCTAGCAACTCTCTTTTAGTCTGTTGCATTCAACATGCCCCAAGAACTAAATTGCACTTTTTTCTTGAATTATCTTTATCAAAAGGGTTTTTTAGAATGTTTATCAAATTGTCACCGTTCTGCATTTTTTTCTTGAATTATCTTTATGTGCTCTCAATTATTCAAGTTAACATGACCCGTTATGAAGTCGGCAATCGAAAGGTGTTGAGAAACAGCTTCAGTTCTCTTACCGAAAAGTTTTTAACACCGCTTCACTTCTCTTTTTAAAAAAAATTTATTTAATATAACTATTAACATTTTATCTATATATGAAAATATTATTGTTTGTTATATTTATATATTTGTTTTTCCCAACTGGAGCTTCAGGTTTTCTTTGCTGAAAGTGATCAAATTTTGAACTAAATTGGCCACCTTGAGGTGGAAAGCCCTGTGGGGGCAGCAGTTGACTATCTTTAGGTAGATAGTTAACTATTATCTAGTGGTTTTCTAACTTTCTGTGGCAGCAACATAATCAAACCCTGATTACATTTTCAGTTGAATAATGGCCATGAATTGGAAGAAAGTTCACTATTATCTTTAGGTAGAAGTGCCAATTCCAACCCATTTACTTGGTAAAATCTTTTTTAAACATCTAACCACACCCCCTTTTGAAACCTCTATTTTCTGAATCGAACGAGTAAGTTAAAAGGGAAATGGATTAAACTTAAAATACAATTTGTTTATGACACCTGGAAAATTACATAAACGGGTCAACTGGGTCATGGCAAACTTGAGGATTGAGGACTCAAAAGGCAAGGGTGAGTACATAAAGTCTTGAATTTAGAAAGTCTACATTTTTTTGGCCTCTATGTTGTATGAATTATATTATAGTAATGGCCATTACATTTGATTTTTTCCAGTTATTAAATTTTTATCCTAATTGTCGATCCTTTGATATTGCATTGACCAATCTGCAAATGTATACTAAACTTGGCATTTGTAACTTAGAATTCGTATTGCCAATTGAAAATGGTAATCACAGGGTGGAAAATATTGAAAAGGGTAATTATATTTTTTTATTTATTAGATGTAGTTTACTACTTTATAAGGCCAAGTGCATTTTTAAATACAATCATTATTTCAGCCTTGTTTTACCATAATATTGTTCTATTGAATGTTGATAGTCTACTACTTTTGAATCTTGATAATATGTTGAATGCCAAGTGCACTTTTGATATATGATACATCCATAAGAAAATTTAAGCTTCTTGTTTTACTTGTGTGTTAGTCTTGGCATTGGTCTCTGTTTGACTTTTGACGCAAAATAAGTCATTCTAGGATACAAAAATGATAAAGTAAAAGTATGGTTTTAAGTTGATTCATATTATAAAGAAAACAAACATCATTCAATCCTTAGAATTCAAATCAGGAATAAAAATAATTAGCCAAATTGAGATTCAAGAAAATCAAAGTTGCATCCTTTGAGGTAAGACACCACCCAAATTCGCCCTTTTAAATGCACTTTTTTCCTTCAATTCCGTATTTTAAACTGTGTTATTTGGTGAGAAATATGTTGTACTTTTGTTTGCAACATCTAAAATGTCTTAGAAGATTTCATTTTTTAGCATGTAAGAGAATATGATATCAGCATTTTAAACTTATATATATAGAATTCTAAACATGTAAAGTGAATATTTTTTTTTTATTACTACATTTGTTTAACTGTAAATTTATTGATTTAGTTGATATTGCCCTGCTAACTTAGCATGAATTGTATGCAAAGTAACAAAAAAGATTTATTTTCTTGTTAACTAAATCGTTGTTGCATTGATGTTCTTTTTGTTATTGATGTAATTTTGAGTTTAAATGTTGTGATGCTATATAATAAGGATAGGAAGGATATTTTGGTAATCTTGTTTTGTAGGTCCCCGGGTGTCTCGGATCGTCACGTGCGAGTGTGTGACTAGTCTAACCTGGTGCGGAATGCTCGTGACTAGGTGGAGAATCAAACAACACAAGGTAAACCGACAACAAATACAAGATACTTTAAACTTCGTCTATTGATAATCATAGCCGGTTACAATGTGCAAAATGGCGTACATAATTCTGTCACTAACTGGCTATATATACTAAGACCTGTTGCCTGCGCACTTAGCAAGTGCGCAGGGCTTAACTCCTACGTACTTAGCAAGTACGCAATCTTTGTTCTTGCGTACTTGCTAAGTACGCATGATGTACATCTTGCGCACTTGTTAAGTGCGCACAACACTTTACAAAGACTAGACAAGTACAAGTACCTACATACATGATTACAACTCGATAAACCAATACATACAGATACTAAATACAAATACAGAAAGTAAAGTACAAAAGAATAAGACAACATCCAGAGTGTCTGTCACACAAACGTGCTCCAACAAACTCCCCCTTGACAACAACTCTGGATTGTCTTCGGTCTTCAACTTCCTACAGCTCTAGCTTCCCATCTTCAGCTTGTAGTCAAGACAGAACTTGACTAGCTTGTCGTATATTGATGCTTGAAGCTTTGTCCACTCGTCCGTGTAGATGCAGTATTTTTCATTTATAGCCGTTAGATCTTTCACAGGGAAGTTGATGAAAGTAATTTCATCAAAGACCCTGATCAGTTCCTTTGGTTCCAAGCTTCCACTTACGGACCTTATTCTTCCAATCACCACCGCCTCGCCCGTCTTTGGGTCCACGTACCAGTACCATATGTTACCAAGGATATCCTGAGATAACTTGCTCAGGAGAATCCTGGTTTCACACAGCACTGGCTTGTAAACCAGCTTCTTTAGACTACGGTTAGTCAAGGGACGTCTGACGTTCTTGTCCCGGACTCTCTTGGGCATCTGAGGCTTGAACATCTCGAAGTTCCCCGATCTTCCCTCTTTCTGTAGTGTTCCCCACAAACCCTTCACTAATGCATGACTTGTGTCACACATCAGCTCACGATTTGCTAAGTTCACTAGATCGTACTTTGGCAATGGGCTGAATGCCTCATTGGTTGGCTTGAAGTATTGAACCCCACAAGCTCGTTTGATGGCAAACAACTTCTTGTCGTCGTCGAACTTGACAGACAAGATCATACATGTGGCTCCATGTTTGTCTATGATAGATGTCTTTTGCCAGACTGGAGCTTAATCCTTAGTAAACCATCTGCTAGGATATTTACTCTTCCATGCTTCATGATCAACAGGTTCGGGATCGGTGGGAGAGGCTTCAGTCGATGTTGCTACACCACTAGCCTCAGCGATAAATTCAGGCTCGACTGAACCTGTGTTAGAAGTAGCTTCAAAGGCTGGAGCTTCAAAGATCTCTCCATCCTCAAGCTCGTAAACTCCTTCACCGTCCCCTTTAGGAAACTCTACCATAACATCCTCATCTTCTACATCCCATTCATCATCAAACTCGATCTCTCCTTCTTCTAGATTGCTGAGAGCATCGATCTGAGCTTCTTTTGAATAGTCTGGCTCAATCATAAGAATATAATCAGATAGATCTTTAAGTACATCGGCCACAGACTTTCTTGTACCACCTTCACTACCTGACACGTCACCTTCATGTTGAGTGGACTCCCCCTCAGCCATAGGCACAACAGAAATGGGAACAATCGCTAACGCTTGTTGCTCACTTCCACTGGGACCCGCTTCAGGATCCTTTTCTGTGTTGTCATCCTTAGTAAGGTCGACTAGGTGACAAGCCTCATCACTACTTGGCTTTGTCGGTTTCTCCTTTTCCTTCAACAACTCTTGAATCTTCTCCCCATGAGCAGCAAGCGTTTTGGTCATATCACAAACCAATTTAACCATCATATAGTGCTCTTTACGCTGCAACTCATCAACCGCCCTTTGTTTCTTCAAATCCGCTACTTCATCAACCAAAGAGTTAATCTGACCTTGTTGCTTGTCAGACTCCTCCCTTGATTTCCGTACCGTCTCAAGTAAACCAACAACTTGAGTCTCCAGGGTAGCAATCCTTGCATCCCGTGGATCTGGATCCCTAAATGTAGAGGCTTCGGCTGTATGAGTGGGAAAGGTGAAGATCTCATCAAAGTCGAACCCATGGGTGAAATCGCCACATGTAAAGGGTTCACTGATTGGTTGAAGGGTGGTAGTGGGAATAGTGGTTGGGATGGAAGTTTGTATGGTAGATGTTTTAATGGTGGTTGGGGTGATAGTGACCGACTCAGTTTGAATTGGAGTCGTCACCATCACCTGTTGAACAGATTGAACTGGGAGGGATACTATCACAGGAACCTCCTATGTGACAGTAGTGGCAGCCATCTCAGCACTAACATGTGGCTGCCTCCTCCGCTGTCGTCGATACAGCTGGCTGGAAGTTGAAGTAGAGGGTGAATCAGTACTCACAGCCTCTGTGATTGGATCCCTTAGAGTACTAACCTCGACCTCTCTAGGGATAGCAACAAATGGCCTATCCCCCCGTCGCTTAACACTTCTTTCTCTTCGCTGTCTTTGTAATTCAGCATCTGAATCGGAATCGGGTTCATATTCGCTTCCAATACTCTCTTGTCTTTGTCTCTTGGAGGACGACTCGAGAAGGGGTACCTTTGCCGTTCTCCTAGGGTGTGATTGATCTGGTGCATCATCAGAGTCGGATGAATTAGATTCAGTTGCCTCATAATCCGACTCTTCAGCACCAGCACTTCCTTCTTCTTCGTCACCGCCATCACCAGATTCATCATTCTCAGAACCTTCATCTCCTTCCTCTTCCTCTTCCTCCTCTACTTGTTCATCAGAGTGTTCACTCGGTTCAGGCTCAGACTCAGCACTATACCATCTGAATTCAGCAGGGGCCACATATGCTTCATTGATAAGATGGCCAAAGAGAGGAGTGTGCACAGGGGTAGGTTCTACAATACCTGGCGTAAGGAATTGAGAAAACACTCTCTTGGCCACTGTCTTGACTTGTAATCTTTCACCTATTGCCGAAAGATTCGACAAGGCATCATTAATCAATAGCTGAACAAATCGTGGATACAACAGGAATCTAAACTTCTCCGTCGTGTTAATCTGATCGGTTAAAGCTTTGTAGATGTATTTGGAGAAGTTGAACCCTTTGTTGAGAGACAACCCAACCATTGCAGCCGCCAGGTCACATGACCCATTGCATCATTTCCTGCTTTTCGTGAAGAGATGCACATGATCATGACATGGGCAAAGTACCTCCATTGGTCTAGTAACCACATCTTCTTGTAAGAGGCATAATCTCTAGCTCCGACGTAGCCCATCCTCTGTCTCCAGCACCCATCCACAAAGTAATCAGGGTAAGTGACTGGGTCAGTTGCTAGATCCCTGAACTGCAGGAATCTTCGAATGGTGTCTTCAGAAATTGTAATATCATGACCCGCTACAGTAGCCCTAATGACGTTTGGGGTTACCTTACAGACATGATCAGCTGTCTCCCAGAACTGTTCCAGATAAGGTCTTGAGAAGATTGGATCAACAGAAATGGCATAGCTGATCTTGGAGTGGTTCAGAAAGTCCACAATCTCTATGTATTGAAGTGCAGCACCCTTCCATTCTGTATTCGTGAGAGCAAGAAGATTGAACTCACTGGTAAATGCACGAGCCATTACTACAAGAACACACAATGAACACTATAAGAACACATAGACTCATTGGAATTGAACAGACATGACTAGGTATAGTACATTCACAAATATCAGAGTTCCAAACTTAGAAAATTTTCCAAGTTGCCTTTCCTGCGTACTTAACAAGTACGCAGGGTTTATGTCTTGCATACTTAGGAAGTACACAAGAGCTATATCTTGCGTACTTACCAAGTGCGCAAGGTTTAACACTTAGGCAACTTTGTCAAGTTTTCATAATCCATGAATGAGAGATTTTGTTGTGGGTATGGTCAACACACGGTCGAAAAACAAGAATAGGAATTATGGGACCAACACCAACAACAAAATCAAGCTAACCCACAGTCAAATTGACCTAGCCCTGGTCCGATGTAGAACCACGACATCACATGAGGTCATATCCAAAATCCAACCATGTTAAGGACTAATCTTTGAAACTTGAGCTTCGAATAATGATTTAAAACAAGTTTTAGGTCGTAATTTGGGTCACAAACACCTACAATCGGTCAAAAAATTATAACCAAAGCCCTAGTTCTTGAGGGTCAAGAAATCGGTCGAAAACAATCGATTTTGTGGATGGAATCGTCTTAGAATATCACCAATTGTTAGTTAGGTGATGATGAAACTAGAAATGGGACGAAAAACGAGCTTAGGAACACACAAATTTTCGAGGAAATATGAGCAGCGGGTAATAACACAGTGTTAGTCGTTTGAAATGAGATGAAGCCTTGAAATTTTTCTAACACCTGTATATGTACCCTTCATAGATGGGTCGTGCGTACTTAACATGTACGCAGGACTTAACTCCTGCGTACTTAGCAAGTACGCATGACTTAAGTCTTACGTACTTGTAAGTACGCAAGGTTTAATTCCTGCGTATATGTCAAGTACGCAGAAACCCTTGTGAGCTCAAATTTCAACTCAAATTATGAAGAATGTCAAGTCAAATAACGAACCAGATAAGAATATTCAATCAAGAGGTTTCAAAAGCAATTCAAGGAAGTTAAACACAAATATTTTTGGCTTTTCTTAAGTTTTGATAAACTGTACTTAAAATCTTTTTGGCATTTTTGATAATAATTGAACTGTACATTAACTTAAAATGTTTTTGAGCTTTTCTGATAGAAGATACTATGCACAAGAATATACACATAAGCTATTTTTGTTCAAAGTCATGAGCAGAGGATCATATCAGGCTATTATAAGAAAAAATGATACACAATAAACATCAAAGAATATGGGATCATGTCATGGATTACTACTTATTCATACGTAATATGCAATATAAACAAGTAATTCAAGTTGGCAATATTATAAGATTTGAAACTATAAGCATCTTTACATCACGTTCTTGTGTGTTAAGGTATTAAATATAAGTATACAACGCGTACCCCACTGTTATACTACATGAATTTAAATTTGCATTATCTCAAGGCATATAAGATTTTCCCAATGATTTTCCAAATCTCCAGAATGAGGTTACACCAATTAGCACAGAAAAATCAAGCAGAATCCAAAAGAATTATCAGGAATCATAAGATTCAGAATCGAGTGATTCATTTGTCTTTGTTTGATAGGATTTCTTCTGTGAATATCAGTATGATGATTCAGGATAATAAATATGATGTCTAAGATTTAGGTAAGGGGATCCAACTTTTATCTGGATTTGATTTCAATGAATCATGAATGATTCAAGGGTGAATATATGCTCAACGGTTGATGTCAAGACATATCTTGGATCAACTTCCCATTGCATACTTGTGAGTATAGGAAGTGAATTGAACCGAAAAATTGTGCTAAAGACATAACCCGAAACTGGTCTCATAAGAAAATACTTGCCAAAATCTTACATCCTTTATGTGATAATGATCTTTTTGCATTCTTTTACACATACACATGCAAACATGGGTTCAAATCACAGTTGTAGTATTTTAATTTAGTTTCCACACTACTAATGATTCAAGAAATGCTTATAGCCTACTGACAATTCAAATTACTTGCATATGAATACATTAAAACAAGATAATCAAATTTAAGGCTAACGTAGTCATGACGCATTCATTTCCCATATGTGCAGTCTAAGGTGTTTAGATCACTTACTGATGTACTATCATTTCCTCTTTCCTTCAAATGACTTTGAAATTTTCTTGAATTTCTATTTTGTTTGGATTTTTCTGAAGATGTTAAATAAAGAGAAAAAGAATTGTACAAAGAGCGTTTAAAAGAAATAAAGTTTAACTTCCATGAAATGATTTGATTTTGAAAAAGAGTTTTCACTCAGGATTGAACATTCCTATCAAGTTGACCAGATGTTCAAAACGGGTGTGGTAAAACGCCTTAGTGAAAAGGTCAGCAAAGTTGTCATCCGTGTGAACTTTGACAAGTTCAACCAAATGCTTTTTAGCACAGCCACGGATGAAATGATGGCGAATCTCTATATGCCTTGGAATGTTTCACCGGGTTGTTCGTGATGGACATAGTGGCATCATTGTCAATGAATAAAGGAGTTCTAGTGTAGTTCAAGACATAATCTCTTAATTGCTGTTGGATCCACAATATCTGAGAACAACAGCTCGTGACAGCAATGTACTCTGCTTCACATGTTGAGACAGAAACCGTTGACTACTTCTTACACTGCCAGGAGACCAGCCTGTCCCCCAAGAATTGACATCCACCTGAGGTTGATTTTCTATCGAGGTTACAACCGCCATAATCAGAATCGGTATAGTCTTTGAAATCAAATGACTGCTGCTTGGAGTACCAAAGACCCAATCGGGGTTTCCATTTCAGGTATCTGAAGATCCTCTTCACAGCTATCAAGTGAGATTCCTTCGGTTGAGACTGAAACCTCGAGCACAAGCAGACAGAAAACATAATATCGGGCTTTGAAGCTGTGAGATACATTAGAGAACCGATCATCCCGCGGTATAATTTACAGTCCACATCATTTCCATCTTTGTCCGGCTGCAGACCATGATTGACTTGGATTGGTGTGCCATAAGTAGTACAATCATTCATCTTGTATTTTGACAAAATGTCCTGCACATACTTAGTTTGATGTAGATAAATGCCATCCTCCCTTTAACTGACTTGCAGACCCAGAAAGAACAACAGTTCACCCATGTTGCTCATTTCAAACTTGGACTTCATCACCCTTTCGAATTCTCTAGACATCTCTTCATTGGTAGACCCAAAGATAATGTCGTCGACATAAACTTGCACAAGTAGAATATCACCTCGTGTTTTCCTAATGAAGAGAGTCGAGTCAATTTGTCTGCGGTCGAAACTATTGGACAGTAGATGTTTTGATAAAGTCTCATACCACGCTCTAGGTGCTTGATGAAGACCATAAAGTGCCTTATCAAGCTTGTACACTTTATTGATATTATGCAGATCTTCAAAACTTGGTGGTTGAGTGACATAAACCTCTTCATGAACTTTGCTGTATAGGAAAGCGCTCTTCACTCAAGTTGATAGACCTTGAAGCCGACAAAAGAGGCATAAGCCAGAAACAGTTGAATGGCCTAAAGTCTAGCAACTGGGGCATACACCTTTGTGTAATCCAAGCCCTCTTGCTGATAAAAACCCTGAACAACCAACCTTGCTTTATTCTTCACTACAACATTTCGAGCATCCGTCTTGCATTTGAACACCCATCTGGTTCCAATTGGATGCATACCCTTCGGAAGGTCAACCAAATCCCACACATGCAACTTTTGGAATTGAGACAGTTCATGTTGCATCGCCTCTATCCAGCAGTTGTCAGCGAGAGCCTCTTTCACATTCTTCGGCTCCAATTGGGATACGAATGCAACATGCAAACATGTCTCCATGATACCTGTGTCAAGTATCTCAGAATACAAACTGGTGTTCTCAGTAATGGTTCTGTGACGAGTTTGAACACCTGCATCAGTATCACCAATAATGTTGTCAATTGGATGATTTTGATGCACTCTCGTCTCTAGTAATTGAGGTTCTTGAATTGCTGACTCAAGGTTTGTGCTCAACTCCCCCATATCAAGTGTACCTGAAGATGACTCAATGTTGATTGGATCAACTGGAGCATCATTTCCTACATGAACATTAGGATCAACTTGAGCATCGTTTCCTTCAATATGAACTTCATCTCCGTTGTCACTGTTAAGAGTTCCGGATGCAGATGCAACATTGGAATCGAAAGTCGGGATAGGTACCGTTGCTCTGGTTGAGAAATTGGAGTCGTCGCCGCCACAACAGAACTCATACAACTTGGCAGCGTCTTCAACAGATAAATCAGGAATGTTAAAAGACTTGAACAGGGCATCATAATCAAATCCCCAAGCAGGACCAGGTGGTTCTGGTGGAATACTGTGTTTACTGCAGTCCACTTCGAACCATTCTTCCACATACCTACTCTCAATATTGTACACTCTCTTGCATGGAGAATTGGCAACATATCATAAGAAGATGCCTTCCACCACTTTTGCATGAAATTTAGACTTGCGATCTTTGTACTGTAATAATAAAAAGCAGGGACTACCAAAAAGAACAAGGTAGTCAAGATTTGGAGGACGATTGTTGATCAGCTCAAAACAAGTTTTGTTGTGCCTCTTAACCACCAGAACTCTATTTATGATGTGACAAGCTGTGTTGACTGCTTCTGCCCAGAACGTTACGAGAAGCTTTGCATCTGACAGCATTGTCCTTGCAGTCTCAATTAGGGTTATGTTCTTCCGTTCTGAAACTCCATTATGCTGGGGTGTACGCGGCACACTAAATTCATGACGAATGCCCTTCTTGAGACAGAAAAGCTCCATCATGTTGTTTTTGAACTCCGTTCCGTTGTCACTCCTTATTTTTCTAACCTTCAGTTTGCATAAAGTTTCCAAGCTCACAATCAGGTATTGAAGAATTTCAGCAGTCTCATCCTTTGTACCTAAGAAATGCACCCTTAAGAATATGACTAGCTAATCCATGCCGACAATTATAACAAAACTACCAAGTGTGACCGGCATAAGGTCGATGTTAAGTATATGACTAGCTAATTCAAGCTTACATCCCTTAAGAATGTGAGTTGCTTCAATTATTTGGCCATCAGCTATCTCTATTATATACTTAGCTTCTAATAGAGTTGGAGTTCCTTTTATCATATCACTAAGTTTCTTAGATATAAAACTCCTATCAGCACCAGTGTCAAAAAGGACAGAAGCAAAGTAATTATTTAAGAGAAACTTACCGGTGACCACATTATGATCATAACGAGCTTCTCCAGATCCTAGCACGAAGGCTCGTCCCTTCGCACCATTTCCTCCACTATTGCCGTTGCTGCCACCATTGTTGTTATTCTGATTAGGGTTGTGGTTTCCATTACCTCCCTTATTTAACTGAGGACAATTCTTCTGAAAAGATCCCTCCTTCCCACACTCGAAACAACCCTTTGTAGGCCCAGGCTGTTGAAAAGGCTGCTTGGCTTGCAACTCACCCCTACAATCCTTAGCAGCACGACCTATTTTGCCACACCGCTGGCAACGGTTGCAAACCCCGAAGTGATGGAAGTTGCACTTGTTACACTTAGGGGATTTTCCCGCATAACCATCCTGATTTTGACTTGAAGAGGTCGTCTGGTTAAAGTTCTTAGCAGACTCAAACTTTCGCTGCTGCTGCTGCTGGGGTTGGTTGGGCTGGGGTCCTTTGGAACTGGAGTGAGAGTTGGAGTGGTGATCAAACTTGCGTTTATGATTGTCGGTGGATTTAGAGACCGAACCCCTCGGGGGTAAAGTCCCTTGAGTCACCGCTTGATCGGTTAGCTTGTGGGCTAGTCTGATCGTCTGCTGGATGGTGGAAGGGTGGCTCCTCCTCTAAGGGCTCATCCTCGAAGGGCTCCTCCTCGAAGGGCTCCTCTTCATCGTCCAAAATGTCCTCTGGAAATAGGGCTGCTTGTAGTTGGGCTTCTAAGTGGGTCACTCTCTCCCGAAGTCCTTCAGCCGCATGGTCTGCTACCTATAGTTGGGCTTCCAGATGAGTCACTCTCTCCAGAATCCCTCCTACATCATGGTCTGAGGTGTCCACCCTCGTCTCCAAATGTGTTACTCGATCCACCAAAAGGTTTTGGACCTGATCCGTTGCTGCTAGTTCAGCGGTCAGATGCTCTATTTGCTCCTTGTTTTCTTCCATTTGTGGCTCTCGTTCTAGAATGTCGGGTATCTCATCAGTAGACCCCTTCATCTCCTTTAACTCCTTAGTTATGATGAACACAAAAGCTGCAAAAGCTTGTTCCATGGTGCATGGCAAGCTTGGCAAAGTAGAGGATGAGGAATTAGAACCAAAGTAGCGTGATGGAACATTTCACATCTCGATCCACCTTTGGATCATCTTCGGATATACACCCCAATTAAGTGTCGTGTTCCTTTCTCATGCATTACTAGGTTCACCCTGTTCCACCGAGTTGTCACTAGAACTAGTCCGGCGCCTTTTGGGCTCCGGGGATGATGAGATAGGTGCCTTAGGTGATGGTGGTGGGGTTGACGACATGTTCCTGTAATATAACATATAAGTGTCAAACATCCAATGTTTATGACATGTAACTAATGTGTGAGGTTATAGTCTAGTATGCAATCCTAGTTCTCTATAACCTGGCTCTGATACCAATCTGTCACACCCCCAATTTCAACTAACGGAGTTTTACCGTTTGGGAAGTAACAAATCAGGATCTCAGTCATTAGTTACATTGAACGACACTATATGGGACTAAAATGAAAATATATCATAAATGATCAAAGTAAGTGCCGAAGCGTAAAACGAAAGTAAATGCGCAAAACAAACGCGCCCAAGAAAAGTCTCAAAGTGTTCAGTCCAAACAAAGTCCAAAAATAAAGTACAAGCAATTCAACAATATTATTTTATAAATAAATCATAAGACTCCATGCATGCCCTATACGTGCACATGTGCCTTATCTTAAGCGATCTGAGAAAACATGTAAGAAAATGTCAACACGAGGTTGGTGAGTTCACAGGTTTCAGTATATAAATAAACGTTTACCAGATCATTGATCATTCAATATGTATCTATAGGTAGCTAACCTATGTTCATGTTTTACTTAAGCGCTCGCAACCGAAGCTGACTGTTTGTTTATTTGCCTCATGCCAGGTCTATCAACCCCGGCGATGTGAGTAGGCTTACATTTCACCCGTTCGACCTCAAGTCGAGTTAGCGCGACTAACGCGGGTGGGATTTGTCAAACCTAGTAGTATTACTAAACATTACCTCGCTAAGATCCATATTAACGGTTCGATGTGTGTTGAGGACTTTCAGTGATAGCGTGTTACGCTTAGCTTTAACATTTATAACATATGAATTATAATAATCTCAAAAATAGTTGTGACATGCTTTCTCCCCCAAGTTAAAATAGTAAAAAATAGTAAAAATGGGTCGTGAAAACTCACCTGATTTGCGTAGGAAGTAATCACACAAGAATGAAATTGAATTACAATTAGGAATAAAATGGGATATGTGACGACGAAACGGAATGAGGAACGTCTTAAAAGAAACGCTCTAATGACCATGAGTAGACGAACATGTCCACGAGAATAAAGGATTCTTAAATTAATTAATTAAGATAATTACGATTTATGACGAATGACAAATAATAATGTATAATAAATATACTCGAGCGTCTTCGTCATTAAATAACGACCTAAGAAAATATTATAATATATATTATTTTTAGATTTAACAAAGTATCACAATAACAATTGCGTGACAAAAATAATAAGTCTATTATTTTATTCAAGGACATACACGCGTATAATAAATAAATATATTAATTATACATTTGAAACGTCTCCCCATATTTACAAACGTAGTGCAACAATATTTAAATAACAAATATTTTAACCGGGGTCACGGATTGAAATATATTATTTTATTTGGAGACACGGGTTTAATAATAAAATCATATATTATTATAATATTGCGAACAATAATAAAGATGCGTTAAAATCACAAACCCGAGCCTACGGGTGGTTTTCCGGTTCAAAATACATTAATCTAATATAATAATAATATAGGTATTGATTTTACATAAAAATATATCTCAAAAAGTGGCTAAAATAAATAAAACTGTTGGTGGGATTCGAACCCGAGTCTCACCCACACCAACACAAAGTTTTAACCAATCCACCCGCTAGGGCAATCGCAACAGGATTCGAGTAAAAGTGTTTTTAACACACAAGTCCACTAGGTTCTTTCCTCATTACGCGACTCGAACCCAAACTCCACCCCAATTCCCACAAATCTGATAACGATCGATGCAGAAGGCATAGGGGTTTTGTAGTACAGGGTATTGCGAATCAGTGGACAAAATCAATCGCGAAATCATGAGTTTAAAGCGGTTTAATTTCAGTTTCAAAGCCGAAACCCTATGTTTTGAATCACGAATCCAATTGATCAATTTCGATAATATCAGAGGTTGGAATCATAGGGCTTTAGTCAAATGGGACATTTCGAGTATGTGTATATGGTTTAATTTCACTCACGAAGAGTCTAATATAAAAAACCCCAATTTCATTTACGTAAGAACCCTAGGTTTGTGATCTTGAACGATTTGATGTTAATTGATAAAATTAAGATAGGGCTTTTACAGAGAATCAATTTGCGAATCTAGTCATAAAGTTCAATTTCATTTTGATTAACTCTAGGATCGAAACCCCCAAATTCGAAGATGAACAAACCCTAGGTTACAGATTGTGATCAATTCGATGATAATCGATAAAATAAACATAGGGCTTTTGATGAGTGGCAGATTACGAAACTGATCATGTGAATTAATTGAATTATGATCGAGTCTAGGATGGAGATCGATTAAACCGTAAACGCATGAACCCTAGATTCGGTTCATGTTAAAATCGCTGCTGTAAGCCCTAATTAGCATAGGGCTTTCCATCTATGAATAAAAATGAAGCTAAATGAGGGTTTAGTTACCAGAAACGGATTCGAATTGAGAGTGCTCGAGTAGAATAGGTGTCGACCGCAACTGGTTCGATCTCCGGCGACTTCTGCTACGATTCTGGCCAAATTGATGCGTGTTACAGCTTCTAACGGATGCGACTACGGTGTGTGAGAGTTTGATTTGTGAAAATAATACGAGCACTCGCCGACTTTGATGAATTCGTGATGTGAATCGACGGTTACGGCTTCACCCCTCATAATTGAGCTTGAATTCGAATCAATGACAGTGTAATGGCTCTAATGAGGGGCGTTTATGATAGAGGTCGTGTATTTCGGTTACAATTCCCATGAATTTCCGTTATAAGATTTGAATTTGGGTCTAATGATTACGGGTTTGACTTGTAAAAGTCAACAGGGTTCATTCTCCCTTGATTTTGACTTCGAAAGTCAACAGATTAAGTTTAGATAATTATCATAACCAGTCCATGTAGTTCTAGTTTAAATATTAGCAGAAATAGTCCCTAGGGTTTAAGATTAGGTTAACTGGGTTAGAATTTAACAGAATACTTAACGGGATTGCTAACGAAGTTAACTTGAAACGTCGGATTGTCACATCATCCCCTAGTTGAAAGAATTTTCGTCCTGAAAATTAAAATAATAATAAAAAAATTTTTCCGGATGTCACAGCAAATCTCAACTTAGGAATCCCGGTTACCAAACCGTTTCGGACAAGATGAATCATTTTACGATAAGAAATGTGTCCGAGTTTCCTATGCCACAAGATTGAGTCAAGTTCTGTCGCTTTTGTAAGCAAACAAGTAGCAACTGATGAGGTGGTTGTGGCCACGCTCATATCAATCTGATAGGTGTCGTTTGTCCTTGGCGCTCTCATCAAAATCCAATCATCAGGAACCTCAAAACCAGGCTTGAGAACCAAGCATTCAGACTTGTTAAACATAACTGAGTACTCCTTGTTGCACATTTGAGATACACTCAACAAGTTATGCTTCAGCTGCTCACAGTAGTTGACATTTTCGAAGCTTATACATCCATTGGAAACCACGCCTTGACAAGTAATATTGCCGCCCTTCTCGCCTGCAAAGGCCACATAGCCCCCTCTGAATGGTTTGACATCTTGAAGCAAGGCCATGTTACCTGTCATGTACCGGGAGCATCCACTATCCACATACCAACGATTAGAGATAGATCCCTTCGGATGTCCCTGCACGAGTCACAAGAGATTAATTAGTTTTGGAGACCCAAGCCATAGTGGTCTTGGGTCGTCCGTTTTTCTCAAAATATACAACCTCAATTAATTCACAATCATGACTGTTAAAAATAGGTGAATCCTTTAGAGATTTGGGATCAGAAGATTGATAACTTTTGGTTTTCTTTGTCCAGGATCTTTTCTTATGTCTCACTGGAACTTTGGGCTTGCCTTCATCAACCACTGGTTAACTAATAGAAGCTTCACCTGTCTGACAATCAGCTAGCTTTTGTTCCAGTTTTCTCAACCTTTTGTTCCTTCTTCTCCTCTGTGGCTTAGAAATTTTCACCATAGGCTTCTCACCAGTTTGTGTATTACCAGAGGTAGATACACTGGGTTTAGCAACTTGCTTTACCCTTTTATGAACAAATGATTCAGCCACATGTTTCGCTAGTGGCTTAACTATTGGCTTAACTGGTGGCTTCACCATTTTTGGTTGTGTGCTCCTATCTTGCTTCACTGGTGGTGTCTTAGGAATAACGGCTTGTTGTGGGACAACTGGCCGTTTCCCTAGATTCTTATCAGGACAGTTCACCAGAAGGTTACCTACCGTACCACAGTGGAAGCAAACTCTTTTCTCTTTGTAAGCTCTCATGTAAGGCTCCTTGGTTTTAAAAGTCGATGATTTAGCTGGATGAGCATGAGTTGTTTGATGAACATCATTTTCAACTTTACCTGATTTGCTTTTGGGAGTAAAATATTTTTCCATGTTTTCATGATGATTCTTACTCAAATGATTAACAAAACCTTCTTTCTTTACTTGCTTTATGGACTTGAAATTTCCATAAAGCATCATCTTTAGTTTATCATTGGATTCAGTTATATATCAGGTTCAGTCAAAATGCAATTGTCATGATCAGTGACAATGACTCGTGACAATGACTTTCTCAATCGTATGTTCATCAATCAACTCTTTTGAAACAACACCATCACGTGCGAGTGTGTGACTAGTCTAACCGGGTGCGGAATGCCCGTGACTAGGTGGAGAATCAAGCAATACAAGGTAAACCGACAGCAAACACAAGATACTTTAAACTTCGTCTATTGATAATCACAGCCGGTTACAGTGTGCAAAATGAGTGCGTACATAATTCTGTCACTAACTGGCTATATATACTAAGACCTGTTGCCTGTGCACTTAGCAAGTGCGCAGGGCTTAACTCCTACATACTTAGCAAGTACGCAACCTTTGTTCTTGCGTACTTGCTAAGTACGCAGGATGTACATCCTACGCACTTGTTAAGTGCGCACAACACTTTACTGAGACTAGAAAAGTACAAGTACCTACATATATGATTACAACTCGATAAACCAATACATACATATACTAAATACAAATACATAAAGTAAAGTACAAAAGCATAAGACAACATCTAGAGTGTCTGTCACACAAACGTGCTCCAACATGTTTATTTTTTAAGACGCCGGACCTCTCCTCCGGTGACGGCGATGACATTCACTTTTTAACAACGCTTCTTCTCCATCCGGCAGTGACATTCACTTTTTAAGACCTTCCTATCCTCCCCACGCTTCTTCTCTATTTATAAAATATCTTAGAAATGGACAAAAAATGACCCGTTTGAAACATCATGTTAGGGCCGCACATCGTGCGGGTTCCCTACTAGTATAAATAAAACCTCTGGTTTTTAGAATTTGTAGAAGCGGTCTCTTGTATTCACTAATGTTAATAAATAGATAATGGTGACCTTAAATAGTAATTATAATCTGATAGGGTGGGGGTTAGGGTTTAGTGGTTGGAGGGAATCCTACAACCAAAAGGTTGTAGGTTCAAACCTCGTCCAGAGCAATAAAAAAAGAAATTCGTCGTTAAAAAAAAGTAATTATAATCTGATTCCGGTACTCGATTATAAAACTGTGTTACATTTTCGTTGGGTACATATTACTCAATACTCATCAGTAGACATGTATCATGTATACTCGTTTATGATCATATGTTTCTTTAAACTACTTATTGAGTTGTTCATTATCCGAAACTCGATCTTAAATTCACCTCAACAACAAACTTGAAATATTAAATGTTGAACTATACTTCTAACGATTTTATAATTTTAATAAGATTTTATGTTACTAACAACTTCAACATACTTTCCTCTTAAATGGTCATATGTGTATTTGGGTCACCTACACCGATTCATTCATCTTGGACTTCTACAAATAACGGCTATTGATTCTATTGTTGTGTGGAAACTCCACCCGAATTAGCCTGAACCTGATTAAGATGGAACCCGAACAACCCAAACCTGTTTAAGATGGAACCCGAACCTGAAGGTAATATTTGGTTCAGTAATTGGGTTAAAAAAGGTTAATCGGGCTATCCCGATTAACCCGAATAATTATAAAAGGTATTTTTATTATTAATATTTATTTGTAATTTTTGCTCAACATATATCTAACAATTTTTAATACTTATTTTATTCGACTTTTTTTAATATAAAATTGAAAATGGACGAACGGACATGAAGGTGGTAATTTGAAAAGTGAAAATTGTTAAAAAGTTGTTTGGTTGATACGATTTAGTTTTGTATTTATTTATTTTTTGTGTTTTTTTAGTTAATATATGTGTTTAGTGCATGAATTTGAATAAAAGATCATATCAGGAATGTTTTTATTTGACATTTTATGCTTATTATTTAATGAATATCAAGTTAAGTTAAATCGTAAAGTATACGTTGCAACTTTTACTTAGAAACCGGAATACCGATTAACCCGACCCGAATAAACCCGAAACTGAATAACCCGAAATCGATCTTATTTATGTCAGTAAACGGGTAGATTTTCTATAACAAAAAAACCCAAATAACTTGAAACCAGATTAAAATACCTAAACGACACCCCTAAGTAGGGTCGTCCTTAAAGGTGAGCAGGGTGGGCGACCGCACAGGGCCCCAAAATTTAATTTTACCTCGTTTTACATATATAGGTGGCGGACAGTGGCTGATGCGACGACGTACGGTGGAGAGCGATGGCTGGAGTGGTGGGTGACGGTGCTGCATGTGAGTTTTGAGAGAAGAATAGAGTATCGGGGATGATGATGATGATGAATGATAGAAGTGATGAGCAAGACTACAAATATTTAATAAATAAGTTTTTTTTATTATAATAGGCTTTTTTTTTTAAGAAAAACCTACACAAACGTCTCTACAATACAAGACAACAGACTCCTCTTTGCCTTCTTTTGTCCTTCCAATTCCAACCCTTTCTGTTCATCTTTTCGTGGTCAGAAAATGATTTCTTTTTAAATTTAAGTCAAACATCGCATTTGTAATCCTCAGGAAATTCTGGCCTTTATTTAACTATTCCGGCAATTAAAATTTCATTACTTTACAATTTGCATCTTTTGATTTCAATTAAAGCACTTTATTTATCTAGTATATTTCATGAGTATACACATACACCGACGTTGAGTGTATTTATTTCAAATTCAATGTAATAAATATTTATGTAAATAATTGCTACCATTCAATGAAATATATAATGCTAAGTCATTTCTAAACCTATAAATATATATACCCTATGAATATACAACTTACAAAAAGATTAAATAATAAATGCTATAAAAATTAAGTTTATAATCAAAATAAGGAATTATTCTTATTTAATAAATTACAATTTTTTAACAGGTAATATAACATGTACATTTATTAGATTTTTATAAAACTATAAGATTCTTATGATTTTATGTGTTATAAAAAGTTCAAGGTTCATTTGGTAATTTCTGAAACTTATTTCTAATTAAAAATCATATTTATACATAAAATAATAAAAGCTTGAAACCTCAGGGGCCTGTTTGTAAAATCTGGATTCTTTCCCCCTCCTTTTCAAGTCATGGGTTCGAAACCCCTCACCACCGATTTTGCCATTCGATTCTTGAACTCGCGAATGAAACATCCTCACTCGAAACCGATAACGGCAACACGTTTAAATCGATTAATCGACCCATTACTCGAGTTTAATTGATTCTTTATGAGTGTTTTCATGACTAACCCGTAACTGAAAACACCCCATTTAATCATACAACGTTCGAACCCTTAATGGCCAAATTGGCTATAAAAAGACACCCCTAATCATTGACGAGACCCATTGCAAGCTTCCCACACTCGAACTCACATCATATTTCACCTCTGGAACACGATTTGCAATCGACAAACTCGCATCTATGTACCTCAGTCATTCTCTTCCAACTCGTAACCACTTCAGGTAATCCTAGTGTCTATGAGTTCATTTTGATACAAGGAACAATAGCCCTATGGTTTCGGGCTCGAACCTTTGACCGTTTGGGAGAACTCGAGGGCTAGGGTTTCACGGGTTCAATTGGGAACGAAGGGATCTTGGGTTTGCGTGTTTTAAACCAGTCAAAACCAAATCAGACATGGCATAGTGCCCTGGTCTGATGGTTAGTGTGTATGCAAACGTGTGACTCGGTAGTGGCGCGAGTTCGAGGCCGGGCCACTGTTTTGTTATTAAAATGTATTTTCTTTTAACCTTTTAACACATTATTTAACATTTAACAATTCCCAATTTAATTCCTATAAATTCTATAAATATAATTTGAGAGTTTTATAAACTGAAATTATAAAATAACGTTTATCTAGTTTGTTTTAATTAAAAAAACATTTTATATTATAATCGATGGGTTTGTTCGAAGCAAATCAACTATGTATTTACTTAAAATCTCATTACACAAATTTACCTTAAATGTTAAGACAATGTTAGAATTCTTTCAAGTTTATAAAGAATTATTTTTATAAAAACAATTATTTATACTTTTAAACTTATGAATACTCAAATAATTATTTTATGTCAAAACTCATTAATTCTATTTAAAATCTATTTAGCCCTTTTAAAATTCATTTATAATGAATTTATTTATACATTAACTAACCAATAAACTTGCATTTATTAATAAATTTACTAACTATTTTATTTGCAATTAAACTATTTTATTTACATTAACTAATAGTTTTTTTTACAAAAAAATTTAATGATTTAAACTTTCATTTCATAATTTATTTATAAAATTATTTTGTAAATAAATCCTAATGCATAAATCTTATCCCATAAATCTTGGTTATTACCTTTAGAAAAATTATGTAAATTAAATGATTTACTAAACTAGTTTTACAAACTATTTATATTCCCATTATTTCTATAAACCAAGAACTTATATATTCTACAAAATAACCATGCAAGTTCACCTTCAACCCAAATCTCACCAAACCCTAAAACCCTAGAATTTCACTATCTTATTTAACTCACTTCAAACTTAGAATACAAATTATCTATATAGGTTTGTTGTGAGAGACCCTCACAATACCTATTCATCTCATCATATCACTATCAGCTTCAACTCATGTGAGTTTAAATAGCCCATTTTTACTATTTTTACTTTTGGGGTGAAATATGTTTACAGATGCTTTACTTACATGATTCAATACCTATGTTCTTATGCTTTGATCTTTATGCTTTATGTCTTGAACTACGTAGTGACCATTACATGTGTTCATGTCAGTACATTCATTAACTTGCAGCCCAAGCCTAAGGTATTACCTTTTATGATCATTTATATGGGAATCCGAAACTATAACTTACCACAAAACCTTGGCGGGTTTTTGTTGGGTATCAACTTACAACTTGGGTATCCTCTTGCCCCTTTTTCAAAATGGCAACCAGTGGGATTGTGTATCTAGTTTTCCATTAGTAGGATTGAATTGTACGTTTGAAACCTTGTGTGTTTTCACATATATGCTTTAGACATGATTTGAACATATTGAATTGTGAACTATATTTAACTTTGTGTCAAAACCTATGTTTCTCACCAACTACTTGTAGTTGACATTTACTCGCATGTTTCAGGTGCACCTGTTTGAGGACACTACTTGCTCACCTAGGACTTAGATCTAGTTTAAACTTAATTATTTCTTGTCTTGAACTTTTCATTCCCATTTCCTTTTGTAACAGATGTTTTTAAGATGATAAATAAATATTGTCATTTAATAATAGACGATCATATGCTTATGAACAACCGTGTCAGCCCCGGCGTATAATCCGTCGCCGGCCGGGGTGTGACAACATTGTTTTTTTTTTTAAATTTAATTTCTTTGTTTTATTTTATTGTATATTATTTTGAATTCAACCAATTATTTTTTAATTATGATAATTTTATTTAATGTAATTATTTTAATTCAATGTGTTTTTGGCTTTTAGTTTTATTTTATATTATTAAATTATTTAATTAAGTTGTTATACTTTTTAATCTATTTATCACTTTTATAACGGTTTAAAATTACAAGGACTCGAGCTAGATGGAGTAATAGATGTATATATTACGACATTCGGTTTGAAATTTACAAATGTAAAACAATTATATTACGACATTCGGTTTGAAGTTTTTGGTTCCGCCACCTGTGGGCGTCAGACGGTTTTAGTAAAAAAAATATATATAAGTTTATATTTTAGAGGCTCATTTTTACTAGTCGTACAGAGCATCCGAAATCTCAGGGACGACCCTGCCCCTGCCCCTAAGCCGAGCTATCAACCACATGTGGTAATTCGGTAATTCCTTATTTTTGCTTATTTAGAGTATTGATTTGTATTGTTAGATTCGTTTGTACTTATTATGCTTTGTCATTATCTTGCTTGCTATAATTACTATCCATTGATTTTTTGCTTATTGCTATTGTTAACTTTTTTTTTAACATGGAAACTCATTTACGGGGTAAACTCATGGGCCTGATCAATACCTTACTAACCGGTCTAAACATGTAAAGTGTGGCCTAAGCCGGGTGGATGGTCTTGTGAGGAGACTAGAACCCAAGACCTGATGCATGTGGGGCACCAATAGAGATAATTAATCAAAAGCTAGATTTGGGAAGTCTAATTTTAGTAAAATTTATTGTTAACATTGAATATTTGCTCTTTGAATAAAGGATTTCATTAAATTCAAATATTTAAATTATCTTGTTTAATATTTGATTTCCATAGCTCTGGGTGAGATGATGCATCTCAAATTAGTTAAAGAAGAATATAAATTCTTTTCGAGAAACGTTTATTTGTAAAAGGTTTGATGTTCTAAGGTGCACACACAAACAAAATTTGGATGGCCTAAGATGCATTAGATGTTAGGCCAACAAAATTTAAGGAGGCAATATATTTGACCATGTCAAAATATAGCCTAACGGTTCTCAATCAACGTAAAAGAAACTCCAAAAAGAAAAAAAAAACATTCGGAATTTCTGTTGGCTCAGTAGAACCCCGAGTAAAATAGGTTCTTCTTGGGAGCTAAAAGAAATTCCGTTGGTTAACAAATCTAAGAACACACGTTGGTGTTGCTAGGTCTTGTGATTCCCATCTGAACTTAATCACAGACAAACACGCAACACCATCGTGAGTTTCTGGATGGATCAAGGAAAACACGAATCATGTCAATGACCCAAAGGGGGCGGCGTAGTGGTCATCGCCTGATTCATAAGGAACATGATGGGTTGTTTTTGGTGTTGTATCACCCAAAGACGAGCCAAAAGGAAGAAAGGCACTTGTGATTTTATAGAAACAAAGGAAGAATCGTTCCCTGGGTTTTCTCTTGGAAATGGTAGCCTCTTGTTCATGATTAAATAACTGTCTGTTAACCCCAACTGATATATTCTCTCTGATACTGACAAGATTTGAATATGCAACGTGTAGATAGTTTTAGAAGAAGGTACATAACGAATGAGATAGCAAAATATGGAAAAGAGAACATTTCTTCACAATTTTTCACATACGAGGATCTGTCCACGACCACCAACAATTTCAACTACAACTCGTTGATTGGAGAAGGCGGTTTCGGGAGGGTCTACAAAGGCCACATTGCCAACAAAAACATTGTACGCTTCAAAACCGTTATAATGATCATATCTTAAACAACAAAAGTGCGTCCTAATTTGTTTTTTAACTAGGAATGAAAAACCCTCGCGTTGCGGCGGGTAGCGTGTTACGACGACCCGGTTGTGAACATCGGGTCAACATGTAAATAGAAATAAATATGTCGTAACGGTATATTCTTAATTTAAAAAAAATTGTTAAGATGTTAAAAAAAATTCTAAACATATCATACTTGACTCGTGAGTTTTGGCTGTTATTATAAACATTATAGTAACTAAATAATTTAAATACTTACAAAATTAATAATGGTTCTTATAATAGTTAATATCCACTATAAAATTAAAAACTATCTTATCCCTCTCAGACTCTTCTCTTTAGCAAGATGCGTGTTGCGTTAGGTTATTATCCCTAAATCTTATGGCACGACAGATCGGTTTTGAATTAAAAAAAAGTATTTTTTTTATATAAAGTAACAAAAATAAATCAAAAGAAAACCTTATTATAAAAAAATGAAAGTAAAAAACGTAAAATATAAAAAGAAACTTAAAATTAAAATATTAAATTTTTACTTAAATAAATAAAGAAAAAAAAGCGTAATTAATAAAAGAAACATGCCTTATTATTAAAAAAGGAACAGTCACCAAAAAAATAAAAATAAAGTGGTAACCGTAAAATAAAAAAAACTAAAAAAGCAGTAAAATAAAATGCAAATATGTAATAAATTTTTGAAAGAAAAAAAATTTGATAAAATATTGATTGGAACTCTAAAATTTTATGGGGACTAAGAAAGTGAAATGAAATCCATTAAATTTAATTAATATTTTTAAAATCAACATGCTTTCTCCCTTCTTCTCATTTTCTTATACCTAATCCATCTTCTTCTCACTTCCTCAAATTTAAGTTTATGCGTACATGAAGACACAAAACGTTCGTTATCTTTTCCAAATCTCTGTCTGCTTCTTTTTCCCTGCTCACAACCACCGCCGACGAACGCCACCAACAGCCACCATTACCGACGGTTTAAGGCGGTTCTGAAGGCGAGTTCAAGGCGGCATAGGCGCATAGCTGGCACCAACGATGGTACCGACACCGTGTTCAGGCGCAGATCCATGGGCAACGAAAGTCGTTGAAGGGCGATTTCAGAAACAGTGTCAGTGGTAATCAACGTTTGTTCATCTTCTACCCGTCGTTCTAGATTCGACATCATCGCACCTCACATCTTTCTTTCTTATTTTTTTTCTTCTGATTTTGGTCCCTATGCCTCTGTTCTGGGACACAGGTCGTCCGGCGGAAGTTTCTGATAAAGCTAAAAACCCACCACTTTTCTATACGCATTGTGGGCTTGTACTGTAAGCATTGTAGGATGTACGGTGGCTACTTTACTACTAATGATTATGTTCTTTTTTGGTTCATAGGATGTTGCGGTAAAGAAACTCGATAGAAACGGATACCAAGGCAACCAAGAGTTTCTGGTGGAGGCTTTGTTATTGAGTCTTCTTAACCACTCGAATCTTGTTAATTTGATCGGTTACTGCTGCGATGGGGACCAAAGGATTTTGGTTTACAAGTATATGCCCAACGGTTCGCTTGAAGATCACCTCTTTAGTATGTTTCTCGTGATTCAAAACCTTTGGTCCGTTTTCATTTTGTGGGTCCCATTTTTAATACTAAGTTTTAATATCGTTAAAGATTGGGGAGCCGGAGAGCAAAAGCCTCTAGAATGGGACACAAGAGTCAATATTGCAATAGGAGCAGCACGCGGGCTCGAGTATTTGCATGATAAGGCGGACCCACCGGTGATCTATCGTGACCTCAAAGCTTCGAACATACTAATAGATGAGGACTGGAACCCGAGGCTTTCTGACTTCGGGTTAGCCAAGTTGGCTCCAACCGGTGACCAGACTCATATCACAACTAAGGTGATGGGAACTTACGGGTATTGTGCACCCGAATACGCGTTGACCGGCAGATTGACTAGGAAATCCGACGTTTACAGCTTTGGAGTCGTGTTCTTGGAAATGATCACGGGACGGAGAGTCATCGAGGGTTCAAGACCAAGTGAAGAACAAAACTTAATCTCCTGGGTAGGTTAATTTCATTAAATATATGTGTGTTCGTAAGGGTGTGAATTTTTGACACGACCCGAATCTAACACGAAATTCGTATGCGTTTAGTATAAACAGGTTTGGGTTAGTTTCGGGTCGAACCCGTGAACATGTTTCGCTAAACGCTTCATGTTCGTGTCATTCCGAAGGGTTAGTGGGTTGACCCATTTATTTTTTAATACTTTTAAAATTTTGTGTTTTCATGTAAAAGATTAAACTGTTTGAGTATTTTATCCCAAAACATAAAAGTTAGAACATAAATTGACATAAGATTTTATAATTAAATTATAATGGTTTATATACATTTGCATTTTTGGTTTTGAAATTTTAATTTTAAAATAGTAATATGCAAAAAATAAAAATCAATTAGGTTAAATGGGTCATTTTCGTGTCAACCCATGAATATTCATGTTGTGTACGGGTTGATATATCTGACACAATTTTCAGCAATATTTCTGGTTCGTGTCGAGTTGGACCCGTCAACCCACGAACACAACCCGTTTAGCAACCCTCTGTATTCCAACAATTACAGTCTTCTTACATATAGTTCTACTGTTTTATGCAGGCAGAACCATTGTTTAAAGACCGAAGAAAGTTCCATTTGATGGCGGATCCGTTGCTCGAAGGGCGGTACCCGAAAAAGGGGCTCTATCAAGCGTTAGCCTTGGCGGCGATGTGTCTTCAAGAAGACGCCACCAAACGACCGACCATAAGTAACGTGATAAAGGCTCTCGAGTACTTAGCTTCGAAGAATAACGAAAACCGACCAACAGAAGATCGTTCTGAGAGAGATTGAAAAAGACCAGGTGTAGGAAACAACCTTTAGAAACATGTACATTCCAAGTTCCATTTTTTTCGTTACACTTAGATGACGAATTTTGTAAATTTGTTATAAAATTTTGTCTGGAGATGTTTATGTTGTTTGTGACTCCACTCCTCCACCTTTTAAAATACATCCTATGGTGCTAGAAATTGTTTTTCCGAGGCAGTTAACAACTTAAATATTTCGTATACATGAAAATAAGCAAGGCGTTACGACAGGAATTCTGTACGTGCACATAACAGGAAATAAGTTAAATCCAACACGACTTGGTTGTAAACACAATTTATATCACAACGCAAATACAAATGAAACCATCGTGTTACGACGGGAGTGTTAAATTTTGTAAGATTCAGGATTCGACGAGCTATACACTGCCATTCAACTTGTAAATTATCACCAAAGCTCGGTTTTGAATTAAATTTATATCAAAACGTTGATAAAAATAATAATTTAATAATAAAATTAAAATAGTTATAAAGGGTTAGCTTTAAAAAAGTTGGAATAATAATAAGTATTATTAAAATAATTGTAAGGGGTTATTTAAGTCTGTGCGGTTATCCAGGACACATTTATGTTTTACATATTTTAATTATGGGTACTAACATCAAATCAGAGTGGCGCAGCGGAAGCGTGGTGGGCCCATAACCCACAGGTCCCAGGATCGAAACCTGGCTCTGATACGGAGAAAAGCTTCCACAACCACTACTTTTTGGTATTTACAAAACAGACCCTTAACTTCTCTTTTCGCTATTTACAAAACAGACCCTTAACTTCTCTTCCCGCTATTTACAAAACAGACCTTTAACTTCTCTTTCCGCTATTTATTGTGGTTTAACTTTCCTACGTAGATTGGAAAAAAGTCCGAACCCAACAAACAAAACTAAAATTTGATATATCCCAAATCAGATTACCCCATTAACAATATCTGATTCATTTTGGTAACTCATCAGCTTTGTTACCTTGTATCCGGTATCAAACAAATTCATATTTGGCCATAATTGTGAATTAGATTGGAAAAAATAAATAAATAAATATAAATTTTTTTTAGTAACTAAATACCATTTCTAAAGGTTGAGGAGCCTACTAAAAAAATGTAGAGATTCCAACGGTAAATTCTAACCAGCTAGGATCATAAAAGATCATCGATCCTCTATTGAAAATATGTAAACCAGAGGGTTAATAAGTAACTGAGGCTCCGATATGGATGGAAACAGGTTTTGAATACGAGCTAATCAGAGACACGACTTAGCATACGAGAACTTGTCTCAAACATGACCACAAGAAACTCTGTTATAGTCATTTCTTTACGTTCAATGTACTCTATGGATAGAGAAATTATCCTTATGCTCACGTCATACCGACAATGCTTACTATTTGCCATACGCCCGCCTCCTTCCCTGGACCATTTGAGTTTACCGATCGTCACTTCGCTACTTCACTGTTACGGTATTCAACCCTAAAGAGGAAAGTATGTGTTTCACTATTCCATGCTTTCAATCTTTGGTAATATTTATTACAACACTTAAAAGGGGAATAAATCTAAATTGTCGTATTGGATAATTTGCATGGGAATTTATGATTTGGAATAGGTTTGAACCAAAATCGTATTATTAAATTAGTTTTGGTTACTATAAAAGTGAACAGTCTAACACATGAATAATGTTCCAGAATTTATTTATTTTATATGTGTTTTTAATTTCTGAGACACTTGAATAATATATTTTGGTAAAAATAAAATTTTGAATTGTAAAAAGTGGTTGAAATTGAATCAAATTTAAACTTGGTTGACTTGGTTTGAGTCATGAGGTAGTTTAGATCCTTATTTTAAGAACATAAGTCGGTAACAAGTAACAACGAAAAATCCTTTATCTAATAAAAGAATAAATTTTAAGACACGTGTCGATTTGTGGTTAAACCTCACATTCATTTTCCTGCCTAAACTCGTTACCCATCGAAACTATGTCGTTTTAATTAAATCTCATTAAAATTAATTATCTCTTTCCTTATTCAACTACCTCTGTTATTTTCGGATCATTCTTCTACCTTATATCCATACACAATTTAGTTAAAAAGTGACATACATTACGAAGGAAATCAATTTATGAAAATGTAACATTTTTAATTTATTATATGATGTCTAAAATTTGAGGTGGTTGTGTTTTTTTTTGGATAAATTGTTACTTTTATATACATTATTTTATATTATTTATTGTTTAAAGTTACTAACTATATGGTTTATCCAAAATTTTATTACTCTCAATAAAAATACATTTAACTTATAATTAAATACTTATACTAATGAATTTACATAACCAAATAATTATTGTAGTATTTTCTTATATGAAAACTCATAAAATAAAAAAAACAAATTTCGTAGCTTTTTTTTTATATCAAACTAAAAAAAATGCATTCTACAAGAAAAGAAAAAAGAATGTAAGAGAATTTCGATCGAAAACTATTTCCACAATAAATTTTAGTTCATATTTTTATATTCCAAATTATTTTGAACACCGAAAGATTCATTTAGATGAAATTGATGTAGGTAGCAGTAATAAAAGAATAAAGATTTCAAAATGACGGGTGTAGATTTGAGTAGAACAATAAGATATTTGATCAATTTTAATGACATTTAATCAAAACGACCTATGTGGAATTATCTAAAGTTAAAAGTAGAGACATACTGAAATTATTAATCTTAGATAAAGATGGTAACTTACCAATAAAACATCAAATATTGTATAGTATTTGAAGATTTATGAATTATAACTGTAACTTTATTTTTTTATTATTATATTTAATACGTAATTTCAGTTATAAAAAATATTTTAAGATTTATAAATTATATCGTTTTCATTATTCAACTTACGTAATACACGGGTTTTTAAGCTAGTTATAAATGAAGAAATAAACCTTAGGTTTCATAAAACTTTTTCAACCCGTATGAACCTTTAGGGATCCAAACAAATAGGTTTAGCAAATACAAATCAACCGAGACTAAAAAAAATTATTTATAAAAGTTAATGTTATAAATTTATTGCATATGATATAATAGGGTAACGGATTGAACTTTCTTAAATTTTATTGAACATAATTGAAGTTTTATTGATATAAACTAATAAATTTATTTTATAAAAGTTTAATAACAAATGGGTGTTTGTTGAGTCTTGATGGTTGGATTCATGGGTTATTGATATTGGCTTGGTTACGATTGAGCTTTCGCTTTGTAGACCATGATACTGATGGGTGTTTTGGTAGGTCTCTTCTGTTATGTGGATCTTACTGAGCTATTGGGTGATGGTCGAGCTTTTCTATGTAGCGGGCTTCTAGAGGGGGGTGGGTGGTATGATGCAGGAGGATCCACGGGTTTATATGTGGTGTAGAAACCTAGAGAGGAGGAGAGGGTGAATAGGTTTTCTTTTTTAAAAATTATTAATTAAAAACTAACTTGTATGGATTAAACTCTTGTTAAAACTTTGGTAATATAAACAAACAAGAAAGTAAAGAGTTTAAGGTAAGAATGAAAAAACCGATTTATAGAGGTTCAAGTGGATGTTAACTAATCCACCCTACGTCCTCTCCTCGATTCTCCAATTGATAGTTGCTCTATTAAGACGTATCTCTTGAACGGAAGAGATCACCGGTACACCAAGCATTTCACTAATCAAAGATATTGATCACCTTCTTCGACTAACTATATCAAGATAGTAGTCTTTACAATCTCACACTCTAATACTATGTCACTATAGTGTTTAACCTCACAACAAACTCAACACTATTTCAAGATAGTGTGATTCTTTGATCTCCTTCTTCGAGTAACTATAGCAAGATAGTAGTCTTTACAACCTCACACTCTGACGCTGTGTCACTATAGTGTTTAACCTCACAACAAAGTCAACACTATTTCAAGATAGCGTGGTTCTCACAACTCACAATTATACACTATATCAAGATGGTGCATCCCAACCCAAGCATCAACTATATTAAGATAGTATGATGAAACTTAACTCACATAAGTGAGTGCCCCTTTCAACCAAGAACTTTAATTTGGACTAAGATCTTCGATTTTGCACCTTGCGGACGATTTCCGGCAGCACCAACGTAGCACAACCCCTAGAGGACAGTGTTGATTTTTTTTGTTGTTGGCAGATCCAATGAAAAAAGAAAGAGATGCGTCGAGAGACTTGGATAGCAGTGATGGTTATAGCTCTTTCACAACCATTGTAGGCCGGAATCCGGTCCATCTCCATCCTAGAAAACCCCTTCTTGTTCTTGGACCTCGATTCCTTTGGCATAGTAGCTGAATAACAATGCGACCTGTGAAGTGTGAACATGCGACGGTGTTACGAACTCTGAACAAGATTAACGGTCGGCGGCTAGCAAAGCACGTACGCGACGGCAGAACATGATTGTAAAGGAGCAACGGTTAACCTGTGGGGAGTACCCCCGTGAAACCCACAGTGGAGGTGAGGTGGCAGCTGTGGTAGCGTGGAACACCACGCCCCCTTGGCGTGGTCCACGAGCGTGGATAGTGGGCGTGAAGATCTCCACAGCGTGGAAATGGAATGGGTGAAGGAGGTGGGGCCAAAGGAAGTGTGGACCAATAATGTGTAGACACGTGTATTTTCTAGGTGGGTGAAAAGTGGAAACCACGCCATATGTGGATACCGTGTGGAAATGAGGTGGCGCTGACGTGGAGGGGTGTGGAGGTGTGAAAATATGTGAGTACTCCCCTTAGCCTTAGGTTAAGAAAAAATTGTGGGACCCATGAGATTTAAATTTTTTTAATTTTATAATTGTTTTTTCTTTACTTTTTTGTAAGTGTGGGACCTATGAAAAAAAAATTATTTTTTTTTCTTTTTTAACTGTATGAATGTTTTGATCATTTTACATCCATTTAACAGAAAAAGTTAACCCCATCAATTCTAGGGACCATTTGTGTTACGTTCTTGCATACTTTTGAACTCACTTTGTAATTCTCATAGTTAGGGACCTAAAGTGAAATAGGTCTTTACCAAAGAGACCTTCCTTGTAATGAAATCTTATAACTATATACAAAGTTTACTTATTTTTTTAAATAAAAATTGAATAGGATCACTCACGGAGGTCCATGCGCTTGCCGGTCCACACGAACATCACAATCAAAATCACCTACATACGGGCGTCACACAATGTGTTGAAGCAAATTCTCGTCACTCGGGGTTCCGGGAAGATGCTCCACAAGTATCCAGTTCTGGTAGGGCTTAAACAAACTGAACGATACGTTGTTTTGTTCGTTAAGCTTTTACCAGACAACCGAACGGTTCACAAACACATAACTGAGCCAATTTTGTGTTCGTGTTCGTTTGCTAAGGAAACGAATTTCTTCATGTTCATTTGTTAACATTATAAACGAACACAAAAGAAACACAAACGAATACAAAGGAATATAAACAAACATATAATAATTTAATTTTAACGGTAAAATTTTTACAAGTACCAAAAACTTGTAACAAACAAACAATATTGATCGAATGCGGCCTTCGAATGTGTTCGTTCATTTGACTAATCGAATAGAATTTCTTTGTTCATGTTCGTTCATTTATTAAACAAACGAACGTAACGTACTTCTCATAAAACAATTCATGAGTTCGATGACGATTGGATCATTCATCATCTCTATAATTAAAAAAAACTCTTTAAAGGGTCCACCGGCTTAAAGCCCATGAATGTTCAAGTCTAAGTCAGGACCACAACAATGATAGAACACAATTATAGTGACGTCCGGATTGGTGACGTTCTTACCAACATACTTGGTACAAAATCGGCTAACTGACTCATGCTATAACATTAACGGACCAAATGTTACGTTCTCAAAGATTCATCCACCAATCAAAATCTGAAATGGCATTCTCATCCACCACTTCATCTTACACAACCCCTGCCATCGCCAAACCCAAACCCTACCCTTCACAACTACCCCTCACATTCAACCAAATTACATCATGTCCACGCAAACTGTATTCAATTTCGTGCGTCATGACCAATCAATCAACGAATCTACCATGGGAGGAGAAGGCGGTGGCTAATGGTCAACCGACGGTCCTCCGCCGCCCCGATTCTCTCGACGGGTTCGGTAAGCTTGGAGGAAAGTATGTTCCTGAAACCCTAATGCACGCTCTCTCTGAACTTGAATCCGCATTTAGAGCCCTCGCCACCGACCTCGATTTCCAGGTTCCGGAAACCCTAATTTCTCATTTCGAAGTAGTTTCTGCATTTTCTGATTAGTAAAGGATTAGTGTTTCTGGAATTGATTGCTGTCAAGTTTCATAATTTTCAATTTAAGTCAAATTTTAAAAATATAATAATAATTAAATAGTAACTTTATATTTTTTAATTTAAGTTAAATTAAAAAAATAATAATAATATATGTACGGTTTAGATCACTTACTTTGAAAAACTTTTAATATTTATAAAAAAGTTTCACAGGAATAGAATATCTTATAAAAATTGACTTTAGAGAAACGAAAATACTTTGAGTGTCTCGTTACTGTTATGTGAAGTTTTCTGTTAATTAAGGAAGTAACATATAAAAAAGAATGTGATCAAACTATCAATTACAAAACCACATCCAAACACCCCCCGAAAATGTAATCTTGCTATAAAATTAAAGTAAAATTTGCTGCTGTAAGTGCAAATGTATAGTAACTATGATTTTAGTACTTGACTTGTTTTTAAAAAGAGCGTGGTGCTCCGATGCGTTTTGATGCTAGAAGCCGATCGCGCACCACTTATGTGAGACATTCATTATTAAAAAATACTAAAAAATTATTTATAGATAATATTTCAATTTTTTAACTTTTAAACACTAAAATATAAGACATTTTCATCATCTATGGTCAGATTTGTTCAATCGATGGTCTAATTTGTTCAAATACTCAAACCCATTGCTCAATCGATGGTGAGATTCGTTCAATAAGATTTGAAAAACTCAAACCCATTGCAATTGATGTTCTAATTTGTTCAAATATTGGTCAACTGCATGACGTGTCGCATCAGATCACATCACACATCAGATCGCATCAAAGCGTATCAGGCGCGTAATGGAATCACATCGCATCAACTGCAGCGATGCGATCTCATCATCACATGATCATCACATTATGTGCTCTTGATGCGCGCATTTTAAAACCAAGGTACTTGGTGCTAATGTTTTATGTTTATGGCGGATTTCTAACTTTTTGCAATGATTATTGCAAGTGCAGAAGGAGTTAGATTGCATACTAAGGGACTATGTTGGTAGGGCCCCTTTATACTTCGCTGAACGACTTACAGAAAACTATAAACGCCCGAATGGTGAAGGACCAGAAATATACCTTAAAAGGGAGGATCTGAACCATACAGGTGCACATAAGATCAACAATGCAGTTGCTCAAGCTTTGCTGGCCAAAAAGTTGGGTAAAGAACGTATTATTGCTGAAACTGGGGCTGGGCAACATGGAGTGGCAACCGCCACTGTATGTGCCCGGTTTGGGTTGAAATGTATTATTTATATGGGTGCTCAAGATATGGAACGACAGACGCTCTATGTGTTCAGAATGAAGCTACTTGGAGCAGAGGTTTGATTATGATTAGTATTTTGATTGTTATTTTCTGGTTAGGTTCAATATGATAAATTTTGGATTATCAGGTTAGGTGTACATTATGAAAATTCATAATAGAGATGCAAAATTACACAATAATATACTATCCCTAGCTTTAAGCAACTGATTATATGATCATATGATTCTGATTTTGATTCTCTGAGTCGCAATAAGCACTTTGAAAACACACATCCAAACACCCCTTTAGTTTTGGATACGTAATGAACCTGTCAAATTTCAGCATCATGGTGTGATGTCTAATAGTATAACTTGTTGGTCCAATTTATATCATGTATATGTTTATTATGTGCGTGTATATACTGTATGTATGTATACGTGTACACATATACTTCAATTACTTAAGGCATATGTAGAGGTAGCAATTGGGTAACTGGTCAATGTTCTAGGAGGGGTCGAGATGGACCACTCGGGTTGGGTTGAAATAACCACTTTTTCCCCATTTTTTCAAATTTCTTGTGAATAGTTAATGTGTTAATTATGGTTGCATAAACAGTAGTTTTACATTAATGATATTAATTTTTGAGTAAAATGATTTAGGAGGTTGTATGCTTTAGAATTAAACTTTGGGCATCTTGCAACCCATCCTACCCGTTCCTCTTTTAACTAAAATTTTTTGATTCGATCCGTTTGAAATAAAACACAACCCAAATCAACCCATTCCTTAGTAATTGGGCCGAAGTCGCCACCTCTTGACATAACTCAATTGCTTGTACTAGCTTTCTGAAGGATATAGGCCGTGCAGAATATCATAGCATCACTGATGAAGAGGCCTTAGAAGGTATGGAAAGTATAATGTGTTAACAAATGAACATGACAGAGAAAAGATGGAGGCTCTCTATTACTCAAATGAAGATTAGCTTACAAATGAAGAAGAAAGCAACATTAAATAGAAAGATAACTGGTCCTGGACTAAGGCCCATAACAACTTATTATGCTAACATCCCCCCTCAAACTCACAATGCAATAGAAATAAACATTGAGAGTGTGTCACACAAAAAACGAAACCGAGATGCCGATTGAGCCTTGGTAAAAATATCTGCAATCTGCAAGGCTGATGGAACAAAAGGAAGGGAGATGGTCCCGAGCTGAAGATGATGGCGAGTAAAATGACAATCTATCTCAATGTGTTTTGTTCGTTCATGAAAGACAGAGTTCTTGGTGATCTGCATAGCACTTTGATTATCACAATGTAATGGGGTAAGCGAGGAAACAACAACCCCCATATCTGCCAGAAGCCATCATAACCAAACAATTTCACATGTAGTCACAGCCATAGCACGATATTCAGCCTCAGTGGAGGACCTAGAGACAACGTCTTGTTTCTTGCTTTTCCATGAGATTAGAGAATCACCAAGGAAAATACAGCAACCAGTAGTGGATTTACGATCATTGGGATCACTATCCCAATCAGCATCACTATAGGCACGCAATTCTAGAGAAGACGTAGAAGGGAATAAAAGACTTTGAAACTGAGTGCCACAAAGATATCTCAAAATACGAAGAACAGCTCCCCAGTGAACAGAAGTAGGAGCGGTAACAAACTGACTAACCACATGAACAACATGAGCGATATCAGGGCGAGTAACTGTAAGATAAACCAAACTGCCTACAATGGTACGATATAGGCTCGGATCAGATAGAGGAACACCATCAGTGGGAGAGTAACGTGCATTGGTTTCAAGAGGAGTGTCTGCAATTCTGTTATCAGAAAGTCTTGCACGTTGAAACAGATCAGAAATATACTTCGTCTGAGAGAGATGATATCCCTTTTTAGATTGAGCTACCTCAATCCCCAAAAAATACCGTAATAATCCCAAATCTTTCATAGCAAAACGATGGGCCAAGTCACGTTTCAAGGATTCAATGCCATCATAATCATCGCCTGTAATAATCATGTCATCCACATATAAAGATAAGAGAATGCGTCCAGCATTCGTACATCGAACAAATAATGCCGAATCATGATTGCTAGGGAGAAAGCCAAGGGAAGTGATGACTGTAGAGAATTTTTCAAACCAGGCACGAGGGGCCTGTTTGAGTCCATATAGAGCTTTTGGAAGCCGACAGACTTCACCGGGCTGATGAGCTATTCCCGGGGGTGGAGTCATGTAAACCTCCTCATGAAGATCACCATTCAGAAAAGCATTTTTGACATCCATTTGACAGATCTTCCATTGTCGAACGGACGCAACAACAATTAAAGTACGAATTGTTGTCATTTTTGCCACAGGGGCAAAGGTCTACTCATAATCCATACTATACGTTTGCGAATATCCTTTTGCCACAAGTCTGGCCTTGTACCGTTCAACAGAGCCATCAGACTTTGTCTTAATCTTATACACCCAACGACAACCAACATTATGTTTACCTGGTGGTAGAGGAACCAAATCCCAGGTGTGAGTCTGATGAAGAGCAGTGAGCTCTTCAGCCATAGCATTTTGCCATAGAGGGTCAGAGACAACCTCTCTATATGATTCTGGTTCAGACAGATGATGAATGCCCGCAATAAATGAACTAAACGAATCAGAATATGCAGAGTATGTAAAGTCTGGTAATTGAGTAGACTTGCATGCACGAGTAGACTTTCTCGGAGGTGGAGGAGAATCAACATTGGTGCCAGATGACGTGAAAGGTTCATGAACTGGCACATCATGTGCAACAGAGGTATCTAGAGCAGGCATATTAGGATCAACAGACGAAACGGGAACATCAGATGTTAGGACATCAATGTTGCTAGCAAAAGGATCAATATTCTGAAGATCTGACTTTGTTACATCATGGGACTTAGCTGGAATCGAATAGAATGGAATATGTTCAAGAAAAGTAACATGTCTTGATACATATAACTTCTGACTTATATGATCAAAACAACGATATCCTTTTTGTCCCGTGCCATATCCTTTGGGACCACTGACATAGCCTAAGAAAACACATAAGGCTGACTTATTTGTCAATTTGTCTCGTTCAACATGAGGACGGAGAGCAAAGCAAGTACATCCAAAAACCCGTAATTCACCATAATCTGGGCGTTCACCGAAAAGACTTTCAAATGGAGACATCCCATCATTGTGAGAAGTAGGGATCCTATTAATCACATGTTGGGCGGTCAGAAGTGAGCTATTCCCGGGGGTGGAGTCATGTAAACCTCCTCATGAAGATCACCATTCAGAAAAGCATTTTTGACATCCATTTGACAGATCTTCCATTGTCGAACGGACGCAACAACAATTAAAGTACGAATTGTTGTCATTTTTGCCACAGGGGCAAAGGTCTACTCATAATCCATACTATACGTTTGCGAATATCCTTTTGCCACAAGTCTGGCCTTGTACCGTTCAACAGAGCCATCAGACTTTGTCTTAATCTTATACACCCAACGACAACCAACATTATGTTTACCTGGTGGTAGAGGAACCAAATCCCAGGTGTGAGTCTGATGAAGAGCAGTGAGCTCTTCAGCCATAGCATTTTGCCATAGAGGGTCAGAGACAACCTCTCTATATGATTCTGGTTCAGACAGATGATGAATGCCCGCAATAAATGAACTAAACGAATCAGAATATGCAGAGTATGTAAAGTCTGGTAATTGAGTAGACTTGCATGCACGAGTAGACTTTCTCGGAGGTGGAGGAGAATCAACATTGGTGCCAGATGACGTGAAAGGTTCATGAACTGGCACATCATGTGCAACAGAGGTATCTAGAGCAGGCATATTAGGATCAACAGACGAAACGGGAACATCAGATGTTAGGACATCAATGTTGCTAGCAAAAGGATCAATATTCTGAAGATCTGACTTTGTTACATCATGGGACTTAGCTGGAATCGAATAGAATGGAATATGTTCAAGAAAAGTAACATGTCTTGATACATATAACTTCTGACTTATATGATCAAAACAACGATATCCTTTTTGTCCCGTGCCATATCCTTTGGGACCACTGACATAGCCTAAGAAAACACATAAGGCTGACTTATTTGTCAATTTGTCTCGTTCAACATGAGGACGGAGAGCAAAGCAAGTACATCCAAAAACCCGTAATTCACCATAATCTGGGCGTTCACCGAAAAGACTTTCAAATGGAGACATCCCATCATTGTGAGAAGTAGGGATCCTATTAATCACATGTTGGGCGGTCAGAAGTGCTTCTCCCCAAAAGACACTAGGTACTTCAGCAGATAAAAGGAATGAACGAGCGGTTTCCATAAGATGACGATGTTTCTTTTCAGCAACACCATTCTGTTGAGGGGTGTCAATACAAGACGACTGGTGTATGGTACCATCTAATGCAAGCAACTGAGTAAAATCATTAGAGGTGTATTCACCTCCTAAGTCGCACCTGAAACACTTTATCACAGCCGAATGCTGCGTTTGAACATAAGCCCTAAATGTTTTATAAATGTCAAAGAACTCAGATCTACGTTTCATAAGGTACACCCAGGTATAACGAGTGTAATCATCAATAAAGGAAACGTAATAACGTGAACCACCCTTAGTGGATACTGGTGATGGTCCCCACACATTAGAATGAACAATATCAAATGGTGCAACAGAATGAGAAATACTTTTAGCAAAAGGTAAAGCAGAAAATTTGGCAAGTTTACAACCACAACAATCAGAAATATCACAGGTTTGCAACTGACCCAAAACACCTGTGGAAACCAAAAATTTTAAACGAGATGCGGACACATGTCCCAAACGAGAATGCCGAATATAAAATTCAGACGACAAAGGACTTAAACGAAAAGAGGATAAATCAACGCTGGAAGCAGCAACACCAGGAGCAGGCACTTTGAGTTCTTCTAAGACATATAAATCTCTCACCCTATGGCCGATCCCAATCACCCTCTGAGTGTGTTGATCCTGCACAACACAAACAGTGTCACAAAAGAAAACCCAAATTCCAGATTTACACAACTGACTGACTGAAGCAAGATTTAAGGCAAGCTTCGGAATATAATACACATCATTGAGAGACACATGAGGGGTAGACCCAGATCCAACACCCTCTACCAACATGGATGTAGTACTAGCAAACATGACAGAAACAGGAGAGACAGGAGACAAAGAAAGAAAAGAAGACAGATAGGGAGACATATGATGTGAGGCACCAGAATCCAAAATCCATAATGATGACGAAATACCTGAGGTACCAGATGAAGACAGTCTCGCAGCAGACATATCGGTAGGATTGGCGGCAAGAAACTGTCTGAACTGTTCAAATACTCGCGGATCCAGAGCAGATGATGGTTTGTTCATTTCTACAAATGGTGGTGTAGCAGCAGCAGTAAACTGAGGTGGTTTAAATGTCCATGAAGATGGACCAGATGAACCAGCAGAAGTGGACGTGCGAGACGGAAATTGTCCACCTGGTCTGTTCTGTTGTGGAGGCTTCTGCAAGTTAGAATTCCTTCTGTTAAGTAATAATGGACATTGAGACTTCCAGTGATTTTTTCCTTTGAAGAATGCACATTCATCAAATACAACTTTAGCACCTTGTCTAGGCTGATTAGGGGGAACGGCAAACACAGCTGAAGTGGTAGTTACTTTAGGACCTTTATCAACCTGAGATTTTAACCGAGTTTCCTCTGCAATCAACTCGTGAACAACCGAATCAACTGTTGGAAGAGGGGAACGATGAAGAATCGTTCCACGCAGTCCTTCAAAATCTGAACGTAATGCCATTAAAAATTGTACCAAACGTTGTTCCTCCCTTCGATCAATATAAGGTTTAAACACCTTCAGTGCTGCAGATTCCGTAAGTGCCAATTGATCCCATAAATCCGACATAGCTCCATAGAAGTCTTGAATGCTCATCTCATTCTGTTGAAGAGCACGGATATCAAACTCCAACTGGTACTGCTTGGCAAAGTTAGACTGAGTAAACAACTTTTTCAAATGATCTCAAACCTGCTTAGTTGTATCATATTTGGCCAACTGAATACCAATGGACTGACCTACAGAGTTGTTGATCCAAGTTATAACTTTAGAGTTATCTGTTTCCCATGTATCGAGAGCTAAGGCATATTCAGCAGCCTTAGATTTATCAGTAGGCTTTCCCTTAGTACCTGTGACATAACCCCACATATTTTTCACTCGAAGAAAGTTTTTCATTACGTAACTCCAGTAATTGTAGTTTTTACCATCCAGACGAGTACTAATAGACTGAAGAGAGTCATCTTTCCCAGCCATATTATCAAAACCGAACGACAGCAGAATTACCGCAAACTTCAAAATAACCACAAACTTGAGGTAACCGCAAACTTCGATTACCGCAAACTTAATACCGCAAACTTGGTAACCGCAAACTTCGTGAACAAACCGCAAACTTCGAAAAACGGGACAGAAACGAGGTCCAAACCTGTCAATCTGTCCAGAAGCTCTTCCAAATACACAAGTCAGTTCAAATAAAACGAAATCCGTAACTTTGATAACTCACGAGTCAACGAACTGAGCAGAAGCGACAACGAACGAACCAACCCTTCAACAACGAACGAACCAACAACTGAGCGGAAGCGACAACAAAGATCTTCAATCAAGCATGAATCGAGTTGTCTCTGATACCATGTTAACAAATGAACATGACAGAGAAAAGATGGAGGCTCTATATTACTCAAATGAAGATTAGCTTACAAATGAAGAAGAAAGCAACATTAAATAGAAAGATAACTGGGTCTGGACTAAGGCAACTTATTATGCTAACATAATGTTCATATTCTCAAGTGGAATTCGTTTCGTCATATGCGGAGGTGGCAAAATGGGTGGGTTGCGTAGCGGGTCAACTGTTTTTTTTTGTCTACTTTTGCTTGAATTTTTTAAATAATTAATGTAAAGTATTCCAAGTCCACCGAACTATTCAAAAGGTTACATTTTAACAAATCATGTAATAAATAACAAAAATCGATTTATATTTAGGTGAACTGGTTGAAATTGTAGCGTCTTGTATACTGCTTACATAAACGACACAATTAGGAATTTGGGAGTTGAATTTCTCTGTCTTTCTTTCCGGTCTCCTAATGCTAATTGGTTTTCGGGTTATAATATATATGCAATGTTGCAGCTTTTAAGAGACTATCTAAACCGGAGGGCATAATCCCAGCTTTAGAAACATCACATGCACTGGCTTATCTGGAGAAACTATGTCCCACCCTACCAAATGGAACCAAAGTTCTTAACTGCAGTGGGAGAGGAGACAAAGATGTTCATACTGCCATAAAATACTTGCAGTTATAATGTTAAGAACTCAACATCCAAAATAGAACAGTTGGATATTCTGAAAAGATTCTGTGGCTGAATATGCTTCTGGGGATATGTTGATATATCAAATGAAACTTGCTTATAGAATAAAGATTTCATAAGCAACTTGTAAGTTGTTGGTTTTGACTTTTGGAGTAAAATCAGAATTTGTTATCTTTTCCATGTTTTGCATCTTGGTTGCAATTGCATGCTTTATATTTACTTTAATGATAACATAAGTTGACAAGATAAAATATACTTAATTCCTCTCTAGCAAAGGTCTTAGGTTCAATCCTGCTTCCAGCCATAACCAAGCTACTATTTGCCTGATCCCATTGGTTAGCACGCTTCCAGCCATAACCAAGCTGCTATTTGCCTGATCCCATTGGTTAGCACTTAACATGGTATTGGTGGATCCTGTGAGTTTTCTGGTAACAGGTTCTCATGGTTACTAAAAAAAGAAGATAAAATACACGCTTGATTTCTTTACATGTATAGACTATGGACTAGAAATATAATACAGTTGTCTTCTAAAAAGATGATGTGATTTCATCTTGCCATTGTTTATTGAAAGAACAACTGCTGCTCTTGTTCATGAGATGCAGCTAGCCATTTTGTTATTATCATCTACAAAATGAAAAAGATTTTGCCTCTTGTTTATGGTACAAACAAAAAAACTCTTCTTCATCCAACTTTTACTGTTTTGCCTGCAAAACAAAGAGGGAAAGAGACAATGGTTAAATCATTATTAATCAATGACTTATACATAACAGATAGGGATTTGTTTCTATTTAGGGTAAAACCTTTTGTTTTTTTTCCCATAAAAGCATCAACCTTTTAAGAAGATTCATTTAGCATGTGATGCTTGGCCGCTATCGTGTTGGTAATTTTGATTGTATTGATCAGGAGTGTTTATAGACTGTTGAAACGACTGAACCGCTTAAACCTAAGCAAATCAGCTAGTTCAACTGATTTTAGATTTTTTTGGCTCGGTTCACAGTTTATGGTTTGAAATAGAGGTGCACAAAAAGACCGGTTTGGAACCATACCCGAACCGATTTTGAAACCGATTTGTAAACGATTGAAACTTGTTTAACCCGAACAGAACCTATCAAAACCCTTCAAAAACTGGTTTCAGCCGGTTTTAAACAGGCCAAACACCCCTCTTAAACCGGTTTCAACCTGAACCGGTTTGACCAAAAACCCGTTTTGACTTTTGTTGACCGAAACCGAACCGGTATGGTTTGAAAAACCGATTTGTGCACCTCTAGTTTGAAAAACGATGTTTAATTGTTCGCCCAATGGTTTGTATCTTGAAACTAGTTGTGTAAACCGAACCGGCCTAATTTATCTCATTATTTATATATTTCTTTTCATTTTTTGAAATACGCAGTTATGTAAACATATAATAGTCATGAACCATCTTACCATTTTTAAAATTTTAAACGATTCTAAAAAACCCGATTCAAACCGTCAAACCAAACTATTTTTGGACAGTTTGACCGACACAACCAACTCAGCCGGTTTGGTTTTCTAAACCATAGTTAGTAGTTTAACCCAATTTTTTTTGTCAAACCAGATCATAAACAACCCTAGCGTTGACCTTTTCTAATCTGTCATGAAGCCTGCCGGTTAACTCGCAAGAAATGATCCTAAAATGAGACTTTTTTTTTTTTTTTTGAGTTTTTTATTGGTGAAGACAAAATTTATTACAAAAAATAGACTAAAAATACTGTATGTTGTTTTTAGTCCCAAACATCAACATCAAAAGACAATTTGCTGCCTGTGGTCCAAAATAACACAAACCATTATACTCATGGACAAAAGTTTGCTCCTACATGCAGTTAGTTGTCAGCATCTTAAAGACAAATATAAGCCAACTTTGTAAATAAAAACAATCAAATTACCTGAGAATACAAGAAAGTTCCAAGGACAGCAATTGCAGCTCCAAGCGCGTTGACTGGTTGGACCGGTGTACGAAAGATGATGATGGAGGAAACTATGACAGATATACGTTTCATCGTGTTTCCGATGCTAAACGTCAAAGGTGAGATTTCATCAAGTGACATGTAGGAAACTTGATTGTACAAATGGTAGAAGATACTTTGAGCAGCCACCCACCTATCATACAAAAATATAGACCACAAAATGATGTTGTTTTAGCATTCAACCAACAATTTGATATATTATAGAAGTTATTAAAATAGCCACACACAAAGTATTTCATGGAAAGAAACTTGGATATCAACTTGGTTTTAAATTGCGCGATGCGCTTCGATGCGTTTGGTCCCAAAATCCGATGCGTGTTGCGCGATGCGAGCGCATCACGTATGTGATGCGTTCTTTATTAGAAAAATTCTAAAAAAATATTTATACATAATATTTTAACATGTTAACTTTTAAACATTAAAAAATAAAAAATTTAGATAAATAAATACAAAAAAAAGTTATAGGTACCACCAAAAAAGCTTTATGTACAACCAAACTAAGCCTAACTCTAAAAAAGCTATAAGTACAACAAATAAAACTCAAAAAACAAGTAAAGAAAATAAAATAAACAAATTAGAAAATGTTTAGGTCATATTTGACAAAACCTATAACACTAAGGATGAAAGTGTAATTTAAGATTTAAAACAAAAAGTAAAAGATATAAAGTAAACCCTAAAGCATATTACAGCCGCCACTTCAATTCTCATCCTCTGTGTTATGTATTTCTTCTTCATCTCCATCTCATCTCTATGTCAATTTTATGCTCTCCATCTTCTCTCCAAGGTTCCTAGCATTCTCCAAAAGATCTCCAGGTAAGATCTGACTCTGTATTCAATTGAAAAGGTCCGACTAAAGTCCTAATTCCATCTTGCACGCAACATAGCGCATCTTGCGTTTCACCGCATTTTGCGAAATCGGCGCAATATTCGCGCAACACAGAAACGCAACACATCATGTGCAGCGATGCGCTAAACCCATCGCAACGTCGCAATACGCATTATGATAATGCGCGCAATTTAAAACCAAGGATATCAAGATTAAAGCTTGTGGGCTAATGCTAATCTTGATTTGGAAGAAAAAGCATAAACTTTATGGGGGTTGTTTGAATACAAGTTTGTTATCTGATTCTAACCATTCAATATCGAAAAACAATGGTTTTGCAAATAATAATGGTTGGAGGGAGTATGCAGATACAAGTTTCCTCTAGTGAAGAGTTGAAATAACAAAACTTGTTGATCTAGAGTTGCAAAATAGAACTATGCGTTTGGTTTGTTGGAATCCACTGGAATAGGAATCTGAGTTACATTTCATTGGAGAATGAATGGTGGGAATTGGAATTGGAATTGGAAATGGAATGAATTCCTTCAAGTAAAAGAATTCAACATTAATTGCAAAGTGCAAAGGAATTCAACCAAAGGAACTGAAATCTCTCACTCCTCAACATTAAGAGCATCCCTAATGGTGGATGAGGACGGATGCCCAACCCACCAGCCAACTCACCATTTTCTCCCATCCGTGCTCGTCCGAAACTTCAGATGAGTTTCCCTCTCTATCTTCCCTCTCTCCTCCACATAAGCGCTACCTAGGCCACAAACACCAAATAAACATCTCCATTGCAGATGGTCTAACAACTTTACAAATCAAACATGATTATCTTGTCAACCAAATGCACAACGAATTCCAATTTCCTTTGATAGATTTCAATTACTTCAAATTGCAATTCCTCTGACCTATTTCAGTTCCAAATCCAATTACTTCAAATTCCAATTCTTTTAAGAGATTTCAGTTTCTTTAAAGAAAAGATTCCGTGAACCAAACACGGATGAATTAAGCAAAGAGATTGAAATTGACTAAAAGAGTAGGTAGATGTCATGTGAAGTACCAAATGAAATGGGGTCCAATTTCATTGATGGCTTTCTGCCATCCAATTGCCCATAGCTGTGGACCCTCCACAGCAATTGCAAATGGAGTAAGAATCAAGAGAGAAAGCAATGATAAACAAGCATAATAATTCATCCCACTCACTGACTTCCCCTTCATCCCTCTTTTTGAGAATATGTTCCTAAACACAAAGGCCAAATTAGAAATCATTGCTCCCATGAATCCTGAAAATTCAAACACAAACACAAACCCAAATCAAATCTTCACAAAGTCACCCCAAAACAGATCAAAATTGCAAGAAATCAGTGATTACCAGTCATGTTGAAGTTGAGTTCAGTAAGAGCAGCAAGACCACAGCCACCGATGATCGGCACAAGCGACAGATAAACCGGCATAGGGAAAGTTTCACCCAAAATGAACCTTGAAACCAATACACTGAAAGCAGGCTCACCACTTTTAATTATGTGTGTAAAAGAAACAGCAACTTTTGACATACTCACAGTTGCTGCTACATGACCAATTGTATGTGCCAATGCAACCTAAAAGACCAACAAAAATTCAAGATTTTGAAATATAGAAACATACCAAGAAAATTATCTTGAAAACCCAGATGAATAATTATGTGTATCATGAATTTAAACCCTAAAAACCCTAATTTGCTTACAGGGAACAATTGTATGTGTCACTGCAACCTAAAAGACAAAAAAAATTCAAGATTTTGAAATAAAGAAACACACCCAGAAAATTATCTTTAAAACCCACATAGGAAATGATGATTTAAACAAAACCCAGATCAATAAACATGTATATCATGAATTCAAATCCTAAAAATTTGCTTACAGGGAACAAAGATTTCCAAAACTCAAGATCAGTATTGGGTGCTTCAGCAACTTTTGTAGCCCAAGAGACCAACATGATGAGTGATCCAGCAGCCAGAGACAAAGTTGATGTCAACCATGGAAATGGAAAAGCATTCAAAACCTTTTTATTATAAATATTAAAAATCACATTCAAGAACCACCATGTTGCAAAATAGAACCCAATTTTCACTTTCCTAGCTGCTTCAGCCTTCTCAATAGCCCCTTCTCCTCCGGATGGATCAGCATCATACGCCTTGATCAAAGATCTCCTTTTGGTTTGTATTTGCAATGATCCAAAACCAAAAGTCCCAATTGAAGAAATATGCAGAGGCTTTGAAACAGAAACAGCAGAGAATTTGGGGATTTTGGGCATGGAAATTGGTGGTGAAATTGGAAATTGCAATTGGGGATTTCTCCGGTGACTAATGACATGAGATTGATTCAAAGAACACATCTTTATTTAGAATCAAGAACAGGAAACTGGAAATTGTATGCACAATTGTAAGATCAGAGTGGGTTTTGAGTGAAAGATAAGAAAAATGAAGAAAGTAGTGAAGAAAGATTTGATCTTTGATGGGGGTGTGGAGCAATGGTGAGTGGGGAAGATATAAACTAGAGATCAGAGCCCACCAAACCAAAGAATTCATGTGTTGATGGTATAAAGATCTGTGACAACTTTTGATCGAATAAAAATATTTGTGTAATTTATTACGAGGGTGGTGGCAAGAAAAGGGCGGTCTTCAAACGCTTGCTGATTCCTAAAAATTTTTATTTTTTATTTTTTTTATTTACAATATCCTATCCGTATCCGCCACGTGTATTTCTGATTAATTAGTTAATTTCATGTTTTTAACATATTATTATAAGTTCATGGTAAATTATCTCCTGAAAAATCTAAATTAGTTAATATCTCTAACACATTGACCCAAGATCAATTGGCTTGGAAGAAGGTATTCTCATTGCCTTTCAACGTGGAGGTCATGGATTCGAGTTTTACTTGGTGCAATTTGCATAGGTAGGTCAGAGGTTTTTTCATAGTGGGCCTTCGGGTGATGGTTTTCCCTGGAATAGTGGGTGGGCTGGGTCACCAGCGCTGTCTGCGTTCGCGGGAGTGGGTGGCCTTTCACCAATGGGTTTACCTGGGTAGCCGGGCTTATAATATTCGTTGGCCGTTAAAAAAAAATATCTCTAAACCACCGAGCCTTCTGGTTGAGTGGTAGTCCCATAACTTTCCAATAGAAGGTCACGGGTTCGAGTCTCGCTTGGGACAAAATGTTTCAGATTGATCCAGGGGGTTTTCCAAGTTGTGGGTTTCCTCCTGGGTGATGTGGGGCCGGGTCACCACACTTCTGTTTTTCGGGCAGAAGGGTGATCCGTTTGCCAAGGTAATCCTGGGTATGCGGACCTTTGCTGTAAAAAAATTAATATCTCTAAAATATACGGTCATCAAATGATAAGATTTTAATAATTCAATTTATTAAATATTTAATTTTAATAATAAACAATTGTTATATATATATATATATATATATATATATATATAATATGAATAATTTGTTGCGTCACGTGTCACAATTCTATGAGCTCAAGATTTTTTTTTCACGCTTATTTTTTCTTCATTACTAACTATTTAATATTTTCTTACTAAATATTTAATATTTCTTTTAATATCCTAAATCTTCATTACTATTTAATATTTCTTTTATAATTCCTAAATCTTAATTACTATTTAAAATTTATTTTATAATTCCTAAATCTTTATTACTAACTATTTGATATTTCCTTTATTCAACCAGTATAAAACACGTGTTTCTAACCTGCAATGAGCTTTTTATTTTCTACTTACTACTAGGGCTTTAGTTAATTTATAAATATATACAGTGAGATACAATGAAGTATATATATTAAGTCTAGAAATGCATGGGATCGAAACAAAATCGACGCCGATGATACTTTTGTATATAGTTTAGCGTTAGAAATGATGAGAATCAAGAACTAAGATCTGTATATGAATGAAATGTAGAAATGTTGACCAAAATGGAAAGATGCAAATGAGGTAGAGTTGAATTCTCTAATGAAATAGAAAGTTGTCAAATCAGTAGTCCATACATATGAAGTTGTAAAACATGTTGGATGTAGATCGGTCATTTATGCGAAAACGTGAACCGAAAATCAAATTAAGTGATATAAGGCAAAATTGGTGGCATAAGGATTTTCGCAAAGGCCAATTATTGATTATGATGAAGCAAATTCTCTCGTGGTGGATGTAATAAGTTTCCAACATCTCGTTAGTCTGGTAATACAAAAGAGAGTTGACACGCATCTTATGAATGTTAAAATTTACATGATACCGAAATTTCCATGAAATTACTGAAGGATTTAAATTGACATAATCATGTATAGTAAATTCTCGAGAATACTATGATTGTTGTATATAGATTTCGATCTGAATACATTATATTGTTATATACGTTCTTGGATTGAATATAGTTGAAACTCCTTATGCCTTTCCCAAAACAGTTGAGTGCTTAAAAGATAATTTAAATTTAACACCTTAAAAATTCCCAAATAAGGACTAAAAGTTACATATAATTCAAAGTTGAGGAGCTAATAAAAGTATAGACCAAAGTACAAGGACCAAAAATGAAAATTCTGAAACTTGGCCGGTAGCGGACCGCTACCTGGGCCTTGGCGGTCTGCTACGTGGAGGGGGACGGTAGCGGAACACTACCACAGAGCTTAACGGTCCGCTACGTAGGGCGGAAGGCATTAATCATGACACGCTACGTGTCCGATGACTAACATATGAAAAACGACGTGTGTAACCCTATGGCGGACGGTCACCCGCACCATAGCGGTCCGCCAAGACACAGGTTTCCTTAGTAGTCCGCTAAGGAAGAGATAACAGTCCGCTACGTAGGGCCGAAGGTAATTTTTCGGCTGGGGGCGGTGGCGGACATCCACCACCCTATGTAGCGGTCCGCTACAGGTCCGAATGTTGCCTATAAATTGGATTCACGAGCTCAGTTGTTCTACATCAGTCCCACACACAAAAACACCTCAAACACACACACACATTAGCTCTGATTAGCTACTATTCGAAGTTCGGTCCGCATCCGAAAGTCCGGTTTCTCGCAACTCCTTCAGATTGCCGTAGATAGTTCTGAGGTAAGGTTCCAACCCACTATGAAGATTTGATTAAATACCATTAAGCTAGAATCATGTAATTAAGTGATGTCATTATAAATCTAGGGCTTTTTCCAAGGTACTTGTGATATTTCAGATACTAAGTCGAAGTGTTGTTGAGGTGAGTTCCTAAACTGTGATGTATAAAACAACCATGGCCCTTTTATACTTCATTTTTGGCATGGTTGATTTATGAAAATATTTTTTGGTATATTGAAACGATTGTATTCCATGATTATATTTATATAACGCATTCTAAGCGCTTATTATGTTTCACATGACCTGTGGAACAACATTTTGGATAGGACCCGTGGAACGGTCTTTGTTTATATATATACGGATTTGATTACTCATAGTTGTCTATGAGATGGGGGCACCCCATAACTGTGTTCAAGATACCTTGGCGGGTCATTTTATGAAATGATTTGTTTATGGACTCACCAACTTTATGTTGACCCATTTTTTTTTAAATGTTTTTGAGCACATCACATGTAGTCAGTAGAGGAGGCATTCCAATACTAGAACACGATGATGAAATGTACTAAGATGAAGGCATGTCGGGAGACTATAAGTCATGAGTGTTATGTTCCCTGTTAGGAACGATGATGAAACATTTTGTAATACTTTAACAGTTTGTAAAATAATGTTTAATTATGAAATAAAGAAATTAGGTTTTTAGTTTTCGCTGTGTGTTCTGTACCATGCGTCACCACTAACCAGTGCCTATGACTGTGGTGTAACATTAAAACATCTTAATGATGTAATCCTTGTACACCAATAAACATGCATGGAAGAAATTGAACCTCTTGATTATGATAGCTCAATGTATAAGAATGGTACAATATGGATTGGAAATAAATTAGAGGTTATCGATTTTTGCAATTGATTTAATAAATGATAAAGTTTGTGCACCAAAGCTCCCGGAGAGATATGCATAATTGATCAAGATAGAAAGAAGTCCTAGATGGATAGTAAATGTCTGAAGCATTTATATAAAACATTGAGAAGTATATTTCATAAAGTTCTAGATATGTATGGACTAAAATAGTCGAGTCGAGTGTGTCATAATCGATTTACAATTTATGTTGATAATACTGTGTGTATCTCCTGAATAGATCAAAAGTTTGTATAAAGATATATTTTACCCATCAATGAAACTACATCCAGAAGATGTTGAAATAATTAATATGGACAACGCTCATCTTATGAATACATTTAATGAATTCCAATTACTTGACATTTTTCATTTCCTATTAAAGAAGTAGAGATCCTTGGTCCATAATTACCATAGTTAATTGCAATTGATGCACCAATATTTTTTGTGCTAGTTTATATATCATTTATATCATGCCCATCGAGGAGACAACTAAATATGATTAAAACAAATATTTCAATACTCGTATGGTACGAAAGAATGGGTTTATATTTTACCACCTATGGAAACAAGTTTAGTTAGTCTTGCATATGCATGTAATGTAACACATTACAATTGTGGATCTTATGCCATTTATTTACGAGAGAAGGAAACAGTAGTTTTACATAAAGATCATACAACATTGCTCAACATAAAGAATTGCACATCAAGGGATCAAACGGCAAATCATTGTCTACAAAAGTTTTGAGCAACTTTCAAGGAAGATCATCACTCGTCAGTTAAAGGACACACATTAAAATGATGGAGAGTATTATGTAAGTTGCACTCTTTTCCCTTCACTAAGTTTTTTTGGGGTTTTGTGCATACTGTTTCAAAAACAATTTTGATCAGATAAATAAAACGCAACGAAAAGTATACACGAACTAGTCTAGGCCATTACCTTAGACTGCCCACCAGGAGTCCAGATGCAAACCAATAAGAAAACAAACACAACCATAGTGGGTTAAAACTTTATACCTTTCGCGTAACCGGCTAACTGACTAAGCTCAACACCTTGAGACAACGATCCAGTCGCTAGGTTTGGTTCACACGAATCTCCTCCCGGATTTGAACTCCTTCAAATCCTAATGTACAAGAACCCGCAAAATCATCCGTCAATCTGAACTTTTTCAGATCATCCTTCAATCACCTGAAAACCTGAACTTGACAGTAACCAAGCATTCCTACCCGAAACTCACAAAACAGATCAAACCAGAATAAACCGGATTTGCGATGATTACCGGCGAACTGAGACAGCGCCGACTTGGGGTGGTGGCAACGCAAAAGATGGAAGAGGGGAACTAGGGTTTTAACTTTTAAAACCTGATTAATGGTCTGCAATTTAGCCTCCTCAAAACCTCCTATTTATAAGATCCTCCTAACTTGCTCCCAAAGTTAGGGTTTATGAAGGCTCCTTAATTACAATTAGATCCTTGTAATTATCTAATAATTACATCTAAGGAACTAATTTATTTAATTATTTAAGTAACTAACAATTAGTTAATTTAATTATAATCATGTACAATATAATTATAATTACAATTAAATAACATCGTAATTAATAAATATGTTCCAAACATATTTCTACCGACTTATTATTAATCCAATTAATAACAATAACGATTATTTCATAAATAATCATCATGTACAACAGTACCCGTTAGTCCTGATAATTATTTCATAAATAGTTATCTCGCCTTTCGTTATATTCGTGTAATGTACTATATTAACTATTAATATATCCAATGATCGTAATCGTTGCCCAAAGTGTAACCCTTTGGATCTTACCTCGTTAGCAACATTGTCAAATGTCGTTAATCGGGCAAACTAGTCCAACAATTTTGTTCAATTGAGTTTTCTTAGTAAGGTTTTTAACGAGACAACATAACTGATCTAAAAGTATTAGACAGAGACAATACGCGTTGCACTCTTTTCCCTTGGCTATGGTTTTGTCCATATGGGTTTTCGTAACAGGTTTTTAACAAGGTAGCATCTCCAAGAGACAAGTGTATGAAATTGATAACCAAAGGGGAGTGATTTATATGTGTGTATATATATATGTGTGTGTGTGTGTTATATAAATATATATAATTGGTTATTAGTGATTGAAATAGATTTGAGTTTCAACCTCCTATATGTACCTCATTTTATTACACACCTATCAATAATATAAGATCTCTCGCTACATTTCTTTTCTCATATTGCTTTGCTATTAGGCTACTTTAACAACAATAATATATTCTTTTTAATTGATAAACTTACAATTAGCATAGAGGTAACTAATGATGCATAAGATACAACTAGCAATTGCATGCTTTAATTTTGTCTTTTTCTACTACACACTCTCTCTCACTTAAAAGTCTGTCACACTCTTTCTCTCTTAATTTTTTTTAAGGCAAATTTCTTTATTTTTTTGGAAGTGGGACTTGAACCCATAACCTACTCAAACATTGAGACTTGAACCCATGACCTACTCAAATATTTTAAGAGCTCACGAGAACTCGTCAAAAATCCAATCAAAACCATTTTTTTGTTTTTACTATTTTTATTGTTAAAATACAATATAAAAAAATAAATTTATACATGTAAATTTACATGTCTTCATATATTAAAAAAAATATACACTTGTGTAAGTTTACCACTTACACATGTGTAAGTGTTTACCATTTACACATGTATATAAATTTTTAAGGATAATTTAGAGAGAAAGAATGAATTAATTGAATAGATAAATAATTTTTTATGTTATATTTTAATAATAAAGATAGTAAAAACAAAAAAAATGGTTTTAATTAGTTTTTTGACGAGTTCTCAAGTATTTATGAGTTCTTATTTGAAATTTAAAGCCAGAATGCTAGACACACACTGGAAACCTGCCTTCAAACGGTGTTCGATCAGTTTCCAGAGTTTGAACAAATCATCTTCCAAAAAATTAATACAGAGTTTCCAATGGTGTTGTATGAATTACAACTCAGGCTCATGACCATTGCCCTTAATGAAGAAAAGTACAAAGGGGTAAGGGTTATCGAAAGAACAGATGATGACGGAGAAGGAACTTGCCTATTACTTCTCCGAATAAACCTAAAAGATACAAACATGCCAAACGATCTGATCCTACAATTCTACCACAACGGCATGATTGATTACATAGAGCTGGAGCTAAAAAGACATAAGGTATCATAAATCTCTTCGGAGAAAAGTTCGTCATGACCACAGGAAACATATCTACACATATCGCCCCTCCTTACATCGGTTGCAAAGTCTTTTCTTCCTTCTCTTTTGCAAACAACCACACCTACAGACCGGCCAGAAAGAGAATATTCATTAGCCACAAACTCTCTTGCAAAGATTACCTGAAAAATTTAGTCATACAAACAGAAATACAGTTCTCAAATCTATACTGGGTTGACAACCTCGTTAGCCTTGCTTCAAACAACCCAGAAAAACCCAAAAAAGACACATTACAATTCATCACCCTAAACCAGAAAACACCTAAACTACCATCAAGCTTCCATTGGGAATGCTATCACCTTTTAGCCGAAGGTCACTATGTACAGATTTGGAGCCTCAAAAACTGGAATATGCTCCTACCATTCATAGGAGAGGGAGAATCTCTCCAGTTACAACACATTCTGGATTTAAAAGATTATTAATTAAATCTAGATGATTTCAGCGACCAGACTCTCCACCATCTATCCCAGACACCCACAGAGAGTTTTGAAAACAGCAAGATACAAATTTTCTTCCTACAAGACGTAAGCAATGACGACTACAAAGATGCTGCCGACAGATTAAAAAGTTCCATCGACGGATCACTAAAGAAAAAGAAGAAAAAGTTTTCCGTCATTTTTCTACTTTAAATCTTTACCGTTCTTTTAGATAGTGCGATCTGTGCACTCTTTTAATTTTTGTCTGATAGTTAGTTAGTGCTTTCTTTTTGCATTATTGTTTTAACTTAGTGCGCCTTTTTTGATTCCATCTTCTGCCTATATAATGGCATGAAGAATTCAGTTGTAGACACACCAACGAAAATATTAAGAAGAATTTTCTCTCCTTCATGAGTACTTAAACTCTTAGCTTCTGATTTCTTCTTACAAAAACCTTACTCTTTTATAGTTTTCTCCAAGTTCTTCATACTATATCCCAAGTAAAAAAAAAAAATTTCTCTGTCAATATCGCTTCTACCCGCTGCAAATACTACTCATCTTCCGCTACTTCTTACTCTGCAAATACGCTGTAAGTTTAATTTATGTTGTTTTTATGACAAAAAACTCAGATGCCATATATATAGGGGACGGTTATTCTTTAAAGTCTAAAAACTATAAAAAAAAATTGTAATAAGCCTTTTAAAAACCCCACCACCACCCCCCAAAAGCCTAAAACCCCCACCCCACCCCGAAAAACTTAAAACCCCCCACCCCCAAAAACCTAAATCCTAACAAAAAAAAACCCTTAAAAAGCCGAAAAAGTCGTCTAAAAACACCACCACCACCCCCCAAAATCCTAAACCTCTAACCCAACCCCCACCCCACCTAACCCCCAAAGCCTAAATACTAAAAACTAAACCCTAAGGCTAAACCCCTAAGGCTAAATCCTAAGGCAAAAACTAAACCCTAAAATCTAAACCCTACAAGCTAAGACCGTAAAGTTCGACGAGACGGTTCCAACGCCGCCGAAATGAGTAAAATCGGAGTTCGTATGAGACGGTTATGAGCGTTTTAAACGACTTTTTACATTTTTTTGCCTTTTTAGCGAAACCTCACACGATATATACACACACACACACACAAAGAGAGAGATTTTTTGTTTTGTTATGAATTTGTAATTTAATGACACATAAAGACTTAAATAAATAAAATATGTAACTTGAAATATTAAATTAATCAAAAAATAAGATTTTGAAATAAAAAATACAAAAAAAGTAATAAATAAATTTAAAATACGGTCCGACTGGTTCAAATGAAAGCGGTTCAACTATATACAACCAGACCGGTTATGTGTCCAGTTCCCGGTCCAGTTCTGAAAACACTAGTTTAACTCAAGTCAGCACATGGCTCCATAAGTTGACTTGTTTTAAAATTTTAATTATTTGTATGTTTTTTATAGACAAAATTATAAAAGACTCGAATAACACAGTAACAAACTACCAATAAAATTTAAACACCACCCGACCAGATTGAACCACATACATTTTAACTTTTTTTACAAACAATTAATTTGTATCTAAATTTAGAAGCATTAAACTTGCACTTTAAATCTTCGAACTCTTTCGACGATTTGACCCGTTTCCTTTCTAGCTAACTTCCTATTTTAACAATTTGACCCGTAAAGACCGAAAGAAAACAACCCAAATCAGCAAATGGACAAGTAAATGTGTACAAGATCTTATGAAGAACTTGAAAAGGCAAAAGAACACCAACATGTGGTTTAGAAACACAGCAAGATCCTACAAAATGTTAGCTTCTATGTATGTTTGGCTACATCAAACAAAAAACAGGAGCAGCCCATATGTATATATGAACAAACTTGACAACCCACAATGTTCCCAAACTATATACCTCTATCACAACAGTTATCAAAAGATATGCCAAAAACAGGAACCGGGACATACTCGCAGCCATCATCCAAAAGTAGAGCCACCTGACCAACTAACCAAACAAACAACAATGGTCAAACCATTTCACCACTTGTGGTCAAACTGTTGCATGAACAAAGAACAGAGAGGTTTTAAAAGTAGTCCCCTTTTATATGCATGACCAAGTCCCTGATTTTGTTATAAACTTATAACATAGGATCTCAAGTGTTGGTTTTAAAAGTAGTCCCCTTTTATATGCATATTTTTCTAGGGGGTGTCAATCGTGTCAGGCTCACAGGTTTCAGGTTGGCATGTTGAATTATTGAATCCAAACATGAACCATATATTTATTTGTGTCAAAGACATCAACCCTAATCCGGGCACACTTAGAATTAACCCGGAAATAAAATTATGTAACATGATTACGACCCGTATAACTCATTTATCTAAACAAGTGACGGGTTGTAGTCAAGTTGTAAACGTTCTAGATGGGTTGAAGGGTTGTAATAAATGGGTTAAACGAGTTAGACTGATTGACCTATTTAATTAACAGGTTGTTGGTCAACCTGTTAAAGTGTTAAACTAAACGGGTTAAACAGATCAACCAAACACGACCTGTTTATTAAACATAGAGTAAATTTCGTTTTGAGTCCCTGTGGTTTGCTCAAAATATCGCTAAGTCCGATAGTTTCAATTGGACTTTTCGAGTCCTTGTGGTTTCTAATTTGTCTCGATCAACTACGCGTCTCTAACGCCATCCAACTTTTTCGTTAACTTTTTGTGAAAAGACGAAAATACCCCTGAAACAAAATAAAACACTACCCCAACCCCCACCCCCATTAACCCTTTCTTCTCTCTGCCTGCGTAAACCCCCACCCCGACATTTCTAATTTCTTCGATGGTGGTGGTGGGCGGTCTTTGATGGTGGTGGTGTGGGCGCAAGATCCGGCAGTGGCCTTGGCAGCCATATTCTCCGTCGATGTATATTCCGACAGCTCATTCGAGTCCATCACTGGTGTCCGGGTCTTGCTCCGCGGCGTTAGGTCCGGCTCGAAACGCTCGGCTCCAATCGATTGTTGGAGGGACGGAGAGCAGTTTTCTACTCGAAATGTTCGGCTCCAATTGATTTCATCGAGTTTAGGGTTTACTTGCGGTGTTCCGTCAAATGACACCGGTGGGATCATCTATTTCGGAATCAATTTGATTCGAAAATGTCTGCTTCTGCTTCTATTTTGCTATAAACCATTTTCCTCGTCATTACCTGCTTCTATTTTGATTCGAAAATGGAGATGGAAAAAGGTGTGCAGAGGTGGTTAGTCAACAAATCACAGTGGGGCGGTGGTGTGTGCGCTTTTTTTAATCTAGATAGTGGATGCACAAGTGGTGTTGGTCGAATTCCGGCAGGGGTGGTGTTGGGTGGTGTTCGGAGGTGGCAGTGGTGCTTGGTGGTTTGAGAGAGAGTGTGGGTGGTGGAGGATGGGTTTAGTTTATATATTTTTAATGACAAGGGTATTTTAGTCCATTTATAACAAGTTAACAGAATCATCCTAACGGTGTTAGTGTCATGGGTTTAATTGAAACAAAAATGAAACCACGAGGACTCAAAAAGTCCAATTGAAACTATTGGACTCAAAGCGATTTTTTGAGCAAACCACAGGGACTCAAAACGAAATTTACTCTTAAACATATTAGATATGACAACCCACAACCTGATTATTTTCGTGTCGTATTTCAGGTCGTGTTAGGAATGTCACCTCTACTTTTTTTTCCATTAGATAAACACAGTAAGATTAGAGGAAATACTTACCTAATAACTATGGTTTCATGTAAGCGTGACAACACAAGACTTAGAGCCCTTTGAAACCGCTTCCAACGTCTCCTTGACCTCTTTTTGCCTGTTCGGATCTCCAAATAAATTCTCACAACATGAGATAATCATCTTCTTGAAAACAAATGCATGCTGCAAAATGCATTTGAGAAAACATATTTCTGAATCATTCCCGTGAAAGTTCTTGAAAATCAGCATTTTGAGGCTGGATGAAATGCATTTAGGTAGTGACGACCAAATCAAATCGTTCTCAAGACATACATCATGACCAAATCCCTGCACAGTGTATTGATTGAAACTAGTTATTTTGTCTAGTTGTTGTAATAGTCACATAATCAGTTTCAAAACGCAAATCTAAACACCCCTAAATATGGTTATCGCGTGTAATCTACCTCAGAGAAACATAAAGATTGCAGATTTGGACAGTAGTTGAGAAATTTTGTCAATGCTTCAATGGTTGATTTTCTTATTTCCATGGTCAACTCTAAATGAGTCAAATTCTTGAAAACCGGAAGATTAACCAGCGTGTTACCTGCAAATACAAGAGACTTTACAAAAACACAAAAGTCAGTATGGCAAAATCATATAAAAAAGTCAAAAAAGACAAGTTTATGTTGAATTCAATCATGTACCTCAATAGTATGATCCGATACATTCAAAAACACAACTTTACTCAATCCTTTAAGCAGATTAACAACATGGGAAGCAACTTCTTTCTGCTTTTCGTGTGGGACCGGAACACTAATGTATGCTTTGACCAATGAAGATACATCACTCACGAAAATATTGTTTGATGGATATCCAGTATACTTCAAGTATACAAGATTTGGTGTATGAATCTTGATCTTACAGCCTTTAGGCCCATCAGGTGGCCCAAAGTATGGTAGGTCATCTATTGTTAACCGTTTTAAGGTGGAACTTGAAATTGTGATGTTCTTCAAGTTCAACCACTCACAGTCTAGCAAAGTCAACTCTTCAAGAACCGGGCAACCCGCGAAAAGCTTTTGTGTTGAGCCATCGTTCGCGAATGTAACTAGAGATAAATGCAAGGTTTTCAAACATGGAAGATAAACGACAGTCGGGAATTCGAGAACACAATTCATTTCTACTTTCAAACTGGTCAATGTTTGACTACAAAACATGGAGCCCGGGAGCACAAATGGATCATCCACAAAGAGACATAGATCAAGCTTTTGGACATTGTGCATGATAGCTGAACAAATCCATGAATGTATGCATGATGCATTAAAGAAAACACGACACGATAACCGGAAATCTTTAATGTTCGATCCATCACGTAACAAGAGAACTCGTTCTACAAACTTCATGAAGCAAGTCTCTTCAGGTGGGTCCCGATTGTCTGTCTCATTAGCATACAACAATGCATCATCAAAATCCAGGTTTGAAACTGAAGTCCAAACGTCGTTCCATTTTTTTGAAAGTATCGCGGTCTTCACAACGTCTTTCGTGGGAATAAATGAGAGAATATGACGAAGAATACAGTCTGGCAGTTTGCTTATATCATCAACACCATCGCCCGTATTTCGAATCACATACCTTGTTTGGCCTATGCTGTTCATAATTTCACCTATATCAAAATTGTTATTCCTATAAGTCAACAAAATGGGAAATACTTAAAGCTTCTAGCAGTTTTTGCGCATAATTTAACACGCGTTAGCAGGACAGAACCATCAAAAATCAAAACATCATAAACATAATTCCATATGATACTAGGTAAAGATAGAGAATTTAGGAACCAATTTGATAAATATTATTCTAAATTTACAAAAAAATTGAAGTAGACCTAAAAAGATATGCTACTATAGTAACCAGAATCATAAATTCATAATCCAATCTTCAAACTGAAACAATACCTAGTTAATTCTATATACCATATACAAAAGCCCCAACCCCCAAATTAAGTAACCCTAGAAATGTTCACTCACTGAAATTCATAATCCAATCTTCAAACTTCAGTAAACTACGTAACCCTAGAAATGTTCACTCAGTGAAATTGTTAAGCTAAACAGCATGATCGGTTCTTCGATTCATTCATCCTAAACTAATTTTGATCATCTAAGCTTCACGAAACACAGTTATATAATCAAATTGCATAGAAGTAGACAGATGGAGAGTTTAGGGCTAACTAGTGGTCAACCATTAGGGTTTTGACGCCATCAATGGGGGCGGATGCATTAGAGAGAGAGCAGGCAACTACAATTCTGCAAACTGTTTGTTGTTTGGAACTGGAAGGAAGCACGAAAACTTATGGAGTAATGATGGAGGGTTTTGAGTGGAAAATAAGCATGGCGGTGTGGGGATGAAGACGAAGGGCTGATTTCTTCCTTTATGGGTAATTGGGGAAAAGGTCCTGGCAAGACGAAAGGATTTTCTGCATAAATTTATTTTTTTCTTTCAAATTCTTTTCTCCCTCCATCAATTCTTGTTCGTTCGATAGACATCCACAACGCTAAAAGTATTAAAAAAAAATTACAAACATGTCTAGTTATTTATACGTGGCATTTTTTTGTTTGTCGTGTTTAAGTTGTTAATTTATATTATCCTATCTTTTTAGTTGTCACATTCATATCACAATCTCTATATTTATTTTTATTTTTATTATTTATAGTTTTCTTTTAATTTAAACCTGTATTATGATCTTTATTTTTAAATTTTATAGTTTAATAAATAAATATTTTCTATATATAGATATTTATTTTTATAAATCTCTATATGTTTTTTTACTTTTTAAAAATATTTTTTTTTATTTTATAAAAAGGTTTTTTAATGTATTTTGTAAAAATATTTTTTTATTTTATAAAAATGTTTTTAATGTATTTTATAAAAACGTTTTTTGATGTATTTTATAAAAATGGTTTCTAATCTTATAAAAAAGTTTTTTTTATAAGAACGTTTTAATGTATTTTATAAAAAAAAGTTTAATGTATTTTATAAACATGTTTTTCTATTTTATAAAAACGTTGTTTTATTTTATTAAAAAAAATTAAGGAATTTTTTTTAAAGAAAAATTCTCAATAAAAATGTTATTTTAAAAAAAAATAATGTTTTCAGTTTTTTTACAGAAAGTTTTTTTAGTTTTTCAAAAACTTTTATTTTAATTTTTTATAAAATGTTTTTGTTTTTATTTTTTTCAAATATGTTCTTTTTAATTTCTTTTTCTACAGAAAGTGTTTTTCTAATTTTTAATAAATGTTTATTATAATTTTTTTATAAAGCATCTTATTTTTTAAAATACGTTTTTATTTTTAAAAGAAAGCGTTTTGGAACCTTTTAAAAATAATGGTTTTTTAAGAGCATGTAGAGTCCGTTCTCCTTCCTCATCCCCATAATTAATAGAGATGAGCATTTGGTACCGACTATCGTACTGATAGATTCAGTACCGGTTCCCATTTTTCCATAAATTCGGTATCGGTATTTCCAGTACGGTACCGATACCATTTACAGATGAACATTTTGTAACGAGTATACAGATGAACATTTTGTAACGAGTACCCGTATCATACTGATACCGTATCGAACCAGTACCATACCGATAAATTCGGTACCGGTACCCACTTTTCTATAAATTCGGTACCCGTACGGTACCGATCTCATCCCTAATAATTAACACCATTTTCTAAATTTACCTATAATTTTCTAAAAATCTTTTACGTCACATTCCCCATATCCATCTCTATTCAATTAAACAATACATTTTTATTCTTTTTTATTATTTTTTCTCTTTCGACCACTCACATCCACTAACAAAATATATAAAATAATGGATATGAGGTTGAATTATAAGTTCTCAAATATGGGGCACTACTTTACTTTCACCTAAAAATATGGGGATGGTGTATGGGGAACGGGATTGGGTTACAGTGATTTTTTTAGGTAATTTTGTTAAAATTTGAGTATGAGATTGAGGATGACCGATGAGAATTGGACTGGGAGTGCTCTAATAAGGAAAATATGACAAGTTTTAATATGAATTTTCTAAAAAAAAATGGGAGGTTTAACAAGTAATAAAGGAGGTACGTATAGTCTAACCTTATCTGTATAATATTAGATTTTTATTCGACCTTAAAAAACACATATTTTCTGTTCAATCCATTTTTTTACAAATATCCTTACATTTTCACCACTTTTTACATTTATATTTTATAGCCAAATTATTTATTTATAATAAACTATTTTATAATTTCGTATTATCTAAAATAATAAACTATATTTAAAAAGTATATTTTAAATCTAAAGAAACATTTTAAAATTCCAAATTAAAAATTACAGAAACTTAAAGTTAAAAAATATATAAATAAATAATTATATATATATAGAGAGAGAGAGAGAGAGAGAAAGTTTAAAATACAAATGGTTTTTTGGTGCGAAGCGTACGAAGTGATTATAAACCATTGATCTAAGAATTCAAGGATTAAGATCAAGAGCATGTCTAGTCAGCTTGTTTTTAAGCGTGAAAAGAGCATGAAAGGGTAAAATGAGTATAGCCTACATTTGTTGACTTTTTTCAAGTTCCTCCATTTTTTTAAAACACGTATAACTTTTTTATACGACATTATTTTTAAAAAAAAATTACACCATAAAATCGAGCATTTTATTCTCTTTAATTTGAGTACACTTTTGCTATACTTTTTTAATAAAAAAATCAACTTTTTTTTTAAATATTGACGTGCTGAGAGTGATTACGTGATTATGTGATTACATGATTAATTTATGAAAATGTGTCATTATACAACATGCGTGATTACGTGATTATACAAATGTTTTAATGTGCTGAGATTGATTACGTGATTATACAAATGTTGATGCGTTACTATTACGCGGACGCATTTACCCCTCGCCTACTGAACACGTGTCGCATGCTGGTGCCTTCCTACGCTAAAATCACTTTGTATAATAACCGTCCCTTATATATATGGGGAGGATCAAATAAGTAGTTTTTCGCTAACAAATCTAAGAAATGACAAAAACCTTAAGAAACGGTATCAAATGAACTCCGATTGAGCTAATTTCAGTGGCGTTGGAACCGTCTCGTCGAACTCTGCCATCTTAGATTTTAGGGTTTAGCTTTTAAGGTTTAGATTTTACGTTTGAATTTTAGGGTTTTAGCCTTACGGTTTAGCTTTTATGGTTTAGATTTTATGGTTTAGGTTTTTTTTCGAGGTGGGGGGTTTAGGTTTTTGGGGGTAGGTTTAGGTTTTTGGGTGGGGTGGGGTGGGGTGGGGGGTGGGGATGGTGGTTTTAGGATTTTCGGGGTAGGGTTGGAGGGGGGGTTTAGGTTTTTGGGGGTGCGGGTGGAGGGTGTGATAATCCGGACTTTTCAGTTTAACTTCGTTATTTAAATCCAGTTAAAGTTAACCTAATTAACTTAATTCAAACTTCGGGGACTGTTTCTGTCATTTCTTCAAACCCTAACTACAAGGACTAATTGTGTAATTAACCTAAACCTAATTCTTTTTGACTTTGTAAAGTCAAAATCCGATTGTTTAAGCCATGTTGACTTTTACAAGTCAACTAACCTTGTATTTAACCCAATTACAAACTCAAGGACCAGTTCTACCATTTCAAAACTTCATAACATGAAACCAGATGGACCAATTCTGTAATTATCCCGAACTTGATCCCTGTTTGACCTTATAAAGTCAAACTCGCAGTTTTTGCCCAAATCTGAATTCCATACTTGAAATTCGTTACTGTTAGTAACTAATATCCATGTTCACGACATTAACAATCTTAATTAAGGTCTTAATCATCGACATTACGCACAATTAAACTCAATAATGGCTAATCAAACCATAACCGTCGAAACCCATCTCCATTTCAAACGAATTCGGGCAATTGGTTTGCCATTCCTCACACAAACACTCTGCGCATACTGAAAGAGATCCTCTAAAACTATTATACGTGTTAATTTGGTCGAGACGAAGCTGCAGTAGCCGGAGATCAAACCAAGCAAGCCGCGACTGAATTTTAGTCGATCTCCACCATCCCAACATTGTTTCAGGTAACCAAATACACTATTAGCATCGTTTACATACCTTGAGTGAAAGCCCTAACCTAATTGAGGCTTTCACTATCGAATTTGATCCGATCCGTAATCTAGGGTTCATGTGAAAATGGTTTACTCGATCACTACATTCGGCCCTGTTTTAATCCAATTAACTTGAATCACCAGACTCGCAATCTCCTGTTTAATAAAAGCCCTATGTTAATTTAAATGTATATCATCGATTTGATCATAATCCGTAAACTAGGGTTCATCATTAAAACGTTTTGGGGCTTTAGGCTCTAGACCTAATTTCAATCAAATTAAACAACACCATCAGATTCGAAAGGATCTATTTAGTGAAAACCCTATGATTCAAACAACTATGAATATCGAATTTTGTCAAATAAATCTGGTGTTCATACTTAGGGCTTCGGCCATTCAATTCACGATTTAAACGATTCAAGAATTGATGTTTTTACAAATTAACCCGTAATCAGGTTCGCTTTTTCCTTGTAATCAAAACCCCTTTGCTTCTGTTTCAATTCGTATTCGAAATCATAGGGTTTTGCTTGGGATTCGATCGTGCGTGGGTTGGAAGGGGATACCACTAGACTTCATTGATAAAACTAAATGAATCCGGTTCTTGTTGCGAATCCCTAGCGGGCTGAGTTGGTTAGGGTGTTAGGCTGTGGGGGAGGTGACCCGGGTTCGAATTATTAACCTATTTTTATATTATTCCCACTTTTAAAAATAATAGATTTATGTTATTATCGAATAAAAATAATATATTTATATTATTTTCAAACCGTAACTTCGTATAAAATAATATGTTTATATTATTTTCAACCCGTGACTAATGTTATTAAATATTATACATTTATATTATTTCATATCGTTTGATACCTCGTGTGACGTTTTAAACTAAATAATAATATAATAGTTATATTATTTACTCGCGTTTATTTCTTCGATTAAAAATAATATATTTATTATTTTTGCCACAATGATTATTATTAATCATACGAACCTAAAAATAATATATTAAATTATATTATTTTTCTAACTTTTGTAAACAACTTTAACGTACGAATGTATTTATTTATTTATTTATTTATTTATTATTCGTTATTAACGTATGACACGTAACGCTTTTCCCTTAATAATTATATTAAGAAATTTATATAATTCCGTAGACACGTTCGTCAACTCTTAAATCCTTAGAAAGCGTTAAGATGTTCTAACTTCCGTGTTGTCGTCACAAATCCCATATGTCCCTAACTTATGTGTTTATAATTCTAGGGCATACGTAAGCCGTGCAGGCTAACACTTGAGATTTCAAATCTCATACTTTTGTGAGACTACCTACTACGCAACGCAGGTGAGTTTCACGGCCCCTTTTACTGTTTTTATTTGGGGGAGAAAACATGTCACAACCCTTTTTGGGTTATTGTAATTCATATGATATCACTGTTGAGGCTAAGCGTAACACACTATCATGAAAAGTCCTCACACACATCGGATCGGTAATATGGTATGAACGAGGTAATTTTGGTAGTACTACTGGGTTTGACAAACCCCACCCGCATTAGTCGCGCTAACTCGATTGGAGATCGAACGGGTGTTATATTGACTAACACATTAGTCAGAGTTGATAGACATGGCTGGAGGCAAACAAACAAACACACTGACTCTTGTGAATTTTGGTCTGGTTTTTGGTTGATGTTTAGGGGATTGGATTCCTAAATCTGTAAATTAGTTTTGGGTCTGTATATGCTTATTTCAGTTTTGGGGTCTGTAATCAGTAGTTTTGGATTCCTAAATCTGTAAAGTAGTAACATGTTTATGTTATAATCATAGACCTATCCAAAATCAAAAGCCCTATTTTAATTAAACTTGTTCAAACTTTTTTTTTAAATTTGTTTTGATCTTTCTTTTTCCTTTCAAATTTCAAAAAATCATGTTTTTACTAAATCTCCTTATTTTCAAATTAAATCCCAATAATATCCAACTTATTTCATTTATATCCATACTAAATTCATATTTACACTTTAACCCTTATACTTTCCAAACCTACCAAACAAACCCTAAACTTGGTCTAGTATACCGATAGAGTAATGATGTCGCCCAGACGGTCTATACAAACTACTAAATAAAACCTAATCTAGACTCCTAAGTAATAAATGGAGTACCTATGATCTAAACCACACTGAAAGGCAAGTGTACCTATCGAGTGTAGCACAGCGTAATGGTAAACCGGATTATCAAACCCTAGAGACACTACTATAGCTAAACTAGACTCTGACTCGGACTAAAGATGATTTTATTGGAGGGTTTTCTACACTACTGATTAAACTAATAATGCATAATACTAATGAACGACTTCAACTATCAGACACAGGAACTCAGGGAATATCAGGAATGAGAAGAATACCACCTAGATCGGAATTCTACCTGCAAAGTACAGACTTCTACCGGTCATGGAAACTATGATGGATCTGGGTATCTAAGGATAACAGCTCTAGACAACCTAGTGTCACACCCCGACCGGCCGCGGATTATACGCCGGGGCTTACGCGGTTGTTCATAATCACATGATCATCTATTTAAAGTGAAGATATTTATTCATCAAATTTAAAAAGCATCTGTTACAAAAGAAAATGGAAATGAAACGTTCAAGACCTAACATAAATTAAATTTTAAACTAGGTCCATGTCCTATGTAATTAAGTAGTGTCCTCAAACAAGTGCACCTGAAACATGCGAGTAAATGTCAAGTATAAGTAGTTGGTGTGTAACATAGGTTTTGACACCAACAAAAGTTGAAAAAGGATTTGAAATTCAATATGTTCAAAGCATAACTAAGGCATAAATGTGAAAACATACAAGGTTCCAAATGTACAATCAAACCGTAGTAATGAAAAACTGGTAAGTACAATCCAACTGATTGTGTTTTGAAAAAAGTAGTAATATGGTACACACAAAACCCGCCAAGGTCTGTGTTTACTGGTATCGGTTTCCCATATAAATGATCATAAAAGATACTACCTTAGGTTTGCAACACAAGTTAATGATTTGTACAAAACATGAACACACGTATGGTCACCAAGTAGTTTAAGACATAAAACACATAGTAATTAGCATGAGAACAATGGTATTGAACTTGGTACATATAGCATGTAAACATGTTCCACCCCGAGAATTTGTAAACAATAGTAAAGAGAAACTGGGCTATGAAACTCACCTGTATGAATTGGTAAGGACTGATAGGCCTCGTGAGGATTTCTCACAATAAACCTACACGTATAATGGTACCCTAAATTCAATGTACGTCTAAATGGTATTAAGGAGATTTTGGGATCTTAGGGTTTTCATGGGGTTTGGATTCGAAGATGGACTTGAATGTATATTTTGTAGAAAAATAGAAGTTTGAAACTTGTTGAGATATTTACTTAGGAATTGTTTATAAAATCAATTAGAAATAAATCAAAACTTCTAATTATTTATATAGTATTTTATTTATAAATTTATTCTTAAAGATGATGAATGAAATCATGGAATGGGACAAAATTAATATATTTAAGTTATCATTCAAAAACGATTTACAAATAAGTATTGGAATAAAAAGGTTTAATTAATTTATATTTTATGTGAATAAAATAATTAATTAAACTAGTAGTTAATGTAAATAAAAGTGTTAGTTAATCTATTAATAAATGCAAATAAAATGGTTACATAATAATTTAATTTACATAATTATTCTAAGATAATAAATAAGACTTATGGGATAAAATAGTATATTAGGATTTATTTATAAAAAAGATTTATAAATAAATTATGAAATAAAAAGTTTAATCATTATATTTATGTTAATGAAATGGTTAATGTAAACAAAATGGTTGATTATTAATAAGTGTAAATAAAAGACTAGTTAATTTATTAATAAATGTAATTAAATTGGTTAGTTAGTCTATTAATAAATTCATCAATAATGAATTATAAAAAACTAAATAGAATATAATGGGTAAATAATTATTTAAAATAGTTGTTTGAGTATTTATAAGTTTAAAAGCATTTTAAATATTTATTCTTATAAAAAATTATTTATAAACTTGGTAAAATATAAAAAAAAATGTCTTAAACATTTTAATTAAAGAATGGTGTAATAATGTTAATAACTAGTGGGCACACCCGCGCTCCGCGGCGGTGTGAGTCGGGATGATTTTTAATAAAATTTAAATGAAAACATAAGCGCAACATAAAAAACGTTAATAAAAAAACATACCTGGAAGTAAAATATAAAAAAAAACGTTAATAAATACATACTCGTGCATCGCGACGCCTTAAAATAAAGCCATAGGAAAACAAAAAAGGAAAACAATCTTGAAACTAAAAATAAAATAAAATATCCAAAACTAAATTTAAACCGAAACGCATACGCAACAGTAAGAATAACGTTAATAAAAAAAAAATCTTGAAACTAAAAAAAAGGAAAACAAAAAAAATCTCAAATGCGGCGGTCACATTAACTTAGTTAAGTACGTAAAAAGAAGCTTATGAAGTTGCTGCGGATCGCTTGAAGAAATTAACATACTTGAAAGCTTATAAAATAAAGCCATAGGAAAATTAAACCATTAAAAAAGTTATCGTTTACGATATAAAAGGCAAAACTTTTACGCAAAGGCGCTCGTTGCAGCGAAATAGACAGTAATATTCCAAAAAATTTATCGCGCGCTTCACCCCGTTAAACCACAGAAGAAATGAACATCCTAGAAAACTTATAAAATAAAGTCATACGAAAACGAAACCGTTAAAGAAGTTATATTGTACGAAATAAAAAAACGTATTCTGAACTTTAAATGAAATAAAAAAAACTTACCGCAAACCTACGTGTTGCAGCGAAATAGTTAGTAATACTTCAAAAACTTTATAAAAAATGGAACCGTAATAAAGTCGTTAAGAAAAGTTAAGCGTTAAAAAAAATAGAAAAAGAAAGCAAAACCATTTAAAAAAAAGTAAAGTGTTAAAAAAATGCATAACGACGTTGTACGTAAGTGATTAGATAACTTTTACATTATCATGCGTTCCTCCATTTTAAGTAAAACTTATATCGAAACGTAGATAAAAATAAGAATATCGTTACATTGTAATATTAAATATTAGAATAAAAAAACAAAAACAGAAAAAAGAAAAGTCCATTAACATAACATATGCCATGATATTATTGGCAAAAAAGAAATTCATATAATGAAATTTAAAAAAAATAAAAGTTTAAACGGATATTAGAAGAAAAAAAAAGCATAAACGAAAATATTCTAGAAAATTAAATGTTCGTTGAATAAAATATTAAAAAATATTGCCTAAAACACTGTAGATGTCATTTTGTTTTAATATAGGTTAATAATATGTAAATAATTACAACATAATTAATTTGTCTAAACAAATTATTTTCATTATAAAAATAAACCGTTTTATAATATGTTTTTAATTAAAACAAAGTAAATAAATATTATTTTATAAATTCAATTTTTATAAAACCTTGGTAACATATTTGTAGGATTTATGGAAAATTAAATTGGAATTTTTAAATATTGCATAATGGTTAAAAAGAATAAAAGAAAACAATTTAAAAAAAGGGTGGTCGGGACTCGAAACCGCGCCCCTAACCGGTTCACACGCACATAAGCACACTTAACCATCAGACCACGACACGAAGCCATCTCTGAAATGGTTTTGCTTTGTTTAAAACACGCAAGTCCAAACACCCCTTCGTCCCAAAATGAACCCGTAAACCCTAGCCCCTCGATTCGCCTGAACAAGCTAATGATCGAAGCCCAAACCATGAGGCTTTTGATCCCTGCATTGATACGATTCTAAGGACACCAAAATTACCTGAAATGAATATGAATTAAACGAGAACAGCTTGAAGAACAGGGACGGCTTTTCCGGCTAAAAATCGAGTACAAGAGATGATATATGATGCAATTTCGAGTGTAGGGAGTTTGTAGTGTGTTTCGTTAATGGTTATGAGTCCCTATTATAGTTCATTCGTGCCACAACGTTCGATCGAGTAAATGGTTAAGAGTGGTTTTGTCGGTTACGAATTCGCCCATAATTAGCTAATCAAAACTCAATTAACTTCGCATAGTGGGTCGATTAGTGGGTTCAATCGTGTAGCCGTTTTCAGTTTCGATTGAAATTATCCCATTTGCGAGTTTAGGATTGAATGGGTGAGAACCGGTGGTAGAGGGTTTCGAACCCGGGACTGATTCTAGGGAGGGAAGGTTTGGGATTTGGAAAAACAGGCCCCTCGGGTTCTAAGGTTTATCATTTCATGTGCAAAATTTGATTTTAATTAGAATAAGTTTCAGAATTGGCATAACTAACCCTAGAACTTTATAAAACATAAAATTGTTTAAAGTTTTATATCTTTTTTATAAAATTAATAATCCTTATAATATAATTAAATGTTATAAATACAAATTTTAATTTTTTATAAAATAAAAGGGTTTCATTTATATAGAACTTATTTATATAATTAAATCTTTATAAAACCCTAAATTTATTTATAGGATTCATAACATTCGTATTTGCATGTTTGTATATATATATATATATATATATATATATAGGTTTAGGGAATAACTTAGTATATATGTATGCATTTGTTTAATATGATTAAAACATTTGTAATTCCAAATAAATATGTATTGAATTTGAAATAAATGCTCCCCAATGTATGTATGTATGAACACTTATGAAATATAATGGGTAAATAGGATAGTTTCATATTATAATGGAATTACAAGTGCTGGAGTAGCTAAAATAAAGGCCGGAATTTCCTGGGCGTTACACCTAGTGGATCCCTAATCACTCTCAAGAATTCACCAACTAAAAAACTCTAAAGATGTAATGAAACTCACCAGATAGTCGGATTACCTTTCAGTCTCTCCAACAATGATAATGTACCCTAAAGACAAATCACATCTTGGTCTCAATGTCCACAATACATCGAAGATGCACGGGGTAATCTCAGATTAACAACTATGACTCGGACTAGCAACAATTAATAAGAACCTAAGGCAACTTCCTCTCAGATAGTTAACACTCGGAATCCTAATACGAATACTAACCGATTACCTATCACCTTTCGGGTATCGAGATAAGAAGAACACTCAATCTAAATCAAAACCAATTACTTTCCCTATGGACTACTATGCCTAGCAATACCATCACAGTTACCAACAATGAAGCAAGCAACCTAAACATGCGTCTATAACTGAAAGACATTCAACAAGAACACATGCGAGATTATAATCACAATTCAATCAGAATAAAGCATGCACATACATCACAATTATCAAACCAAGATCGTTACAAAATCATTAATCCATTCAAAGTAGCCAAAAACCAATAAAAATCAATACTTTAGCAAATATTCATCCTAATCCTAGGCAGTATCAAAGATCTAGCTAAGAATCATAATCCAAAACATCAAAACAGAAGTAATAGACAAGAACATGGTTCAATCACAGCAATCAAACACAAAAGACGTAATCTTGAAAACCGAATAAGCTAAACTAACAAACCCGGATCCAAAGCTTCAATCTTTGCACTTGATTCTCTCTCCAGACTCCCAAAATCGCCCTAAAACCTTCTCTGGACGGCCAAAAGATCGAAATCCCTGAATAATGGCATCAAAAATGGTAAACCAAAATGGAAACCTCGGCCGTTTAAATTCATGAACTTTCTTACAAAAAAGAAAGGCTTCCTTGATGTGGTCAAATTGGGATGGGAAACACCTTTTAATGGATACAACATGTATAGGGTGGTCAAAAAGCTGCAGTCCCTTAAGGGGCCTCTTCGAAAGTTTGGGAATAAAGAGGGAAACCTTGCAGTAAAAATAAGCAAACTTAGAGATGAGTTAGAAAAAGTTCAGTATGAAGTGGAAAAGAACCCTGGCAATAGTGAACTTCGAGAGGAGGAATCCGCTTACATCCATGCGTTAAAAGAAACTGTTATTGAAGAAGAACTTATGCTTAAACAATGTGCAAAAGTGAAGTGGCTAAAAGAGGGTGACCAAAACTCAAAATATTTCCATAGTGTGATCAAAGGCGCCCAACTCAGAAATAGAATCAACTCTATATCAGATATGACGGGAAAGACATTCCATGGAGAGGAGATTGGGGAACAATTTGTTAAATACTACAAAGCCATGTTAGGCACAAAGTCAGATGTCATCCCCATCCCCCAACCCCACACCCTTTTCTCCAAAAAGCTACCAACGGGTATGGCCGACTACATGGTTAGAGAGGTCACTTCTGACGAGGTCAAGCTTGCTTTATTTGATATTGAGGACGAAAAAGCTCCTGGTCCAGATGGGTACACGGCTAGATTTTTTAAAAGCGCATGGAATATTGTCGGGGAAGATGTATGCTTAGCAGTTAAAGAATTCTTCCATAACGGTAAATTATTAAGTCAGGTGAACTCAACAATTATCTCACTCATTCCGAAGAGCAGTAACCCCAAACTTGTAGTGGACTTTCGACCCATTTCCTGCTGCAATGTTCTTTACAAATGTATCTCTAAGATTATCTGCGATCGGCTGAAGGGAGGTCTAAATTTCTTAGTCGATGAATGCCAAAGCGCTTTTGTGCCAGGAAGATTAATATCAGATAACATTTTGCTCACACAACAACTGGTTCGTAATTACCACAGGAATAGAGGACAGGCAAGAGTTGCCCTCAAAATTGACATCCAAAAAGCCTATGACACTGTGGATCATGATTTTGTGAATTCTTGCTTACTTCATTATGGCTTTCACCCATGCATGAGAAGTTGGATTATGACATGCCTCTCGTCTGCCTCTTACTCGATAAATGTAAATGGGGAGACTCGTGGTTTCTTTAAAGGTATGAGAGGCCTTAGACAGGGAGACCCAATGTCTCCATACCTGTTTACGTTAGTGATGGAAGTGTTGAACCTTATCCTCAAGCGAAAAATATTGAACACTGATAGCTTTATTTTTCATAAAGGTTGCAAGGAACAGGAAATCACACATCTTTGTTTTGCAGATGATCTTTTTGTATTTGCCCATGCAGATGTGGACTCAGTGGGGATTATAAAGGAAGCTCTTGAAGAATTTAGTAAGGTGTCTGGTCTTATCCCCAACCTTAATAAGAGTACGATGTACCTGGGCAACGTTCGTATGGCTACTCAAAATGCCATTCAGTCTATGCTCCCGTTTAGGGTGGGTACCCTTCCGGTAAAATACTTAGGGGTTCCTCTCCTATCTAAACGTATGTATGCAAAAGACTGCAGATGCCTTATTGAAAAGGTAAAGGCGAAAGTGGGTGATTGGAAAAACAAATTTTTGTCCTTTGCTGGAAGACTCCAACTGATAAACTCTGTGCTTGCGTCGCTTCAAGTTTACTGGGCATCGGTGTTCACCCTACCGATGAACATTACTAATGACATTGAAAGTATTATGAGGAAATTCTTATGGAGCCAATCCAACCAAGCAAAAGGTAAAGCTCGTGTGAGCTGGAATGAGGTGTGTCGGCCGAAATACCAAGGAGGCTTAGGGATAAAGTCCTTGCGTACTAGAAACCAAGCGCTTATGGCCAAGCATATATGGAATGTTATCACCAACAAAGAGTCAATATGGGTTAAGTGGATACATGAGCAGAAACTTAAAGGCCGAAGCCTATGGGATATCAGAAATGAAGATGGAGAGAGTTGGAGCGGGAAGAATATCCTCAATAATCGGCCATTGGTTCGAAAACATTGCATATCGATTGTAGGGAATGGTACACAAATGTCTATTTGGTATGACAATTGGCATGCCCATAGTCCCCTGGGTGACATAATCACTAAAAGGGAGATCATCGGGGCTGGGCTATGTATAACGAGTAAGGTCTGTGAGATCATCACTCATGGTGAGTGGAACTGGCCGGAAGAGTGGAAACACAAATATCCATTTTTATGGGACAATCCCCCCCCCCATGCATCCAACATGATAAACAGGATATTATGAGATGGAAAACTAGAGATGATAAACTTGAGGTTTTTTCAACAAAGCAGGCTGCTAAAGATTTAAGTGACAATTGGCCTGAAGTTGAATGGCATAAAACCATATGGTTTAGTCAAAATATTCCCCGTCATTCTTTCGTTGCATGGCTGGCTATCAAGCACCGGCTACTTACACAAGACAGACTATGTAGGTGGATTGTAGAGGGACAGTTGAAATGTGGTTTCTGCAAGACCCAAATGGATAGCCATGACCACCTGTTCTTTGATTGTCCCATCCCTAACGAGATATGGAGAAATACTTGCTCCAAGGGAGAGTTTGGAAACCCGCCTAACAGTTGGAATGAATGTATCGAATATATTAACAAGCTGAAAAGAAACAAGTCCATTGATAGCATAATTCGGAGACTTCTATTTTCTGCGACAATATATCACATATAGAGGGAAAGAAACAAAAGATTATTCCAGAACCAAGCCAGCTCGGTTACTTTATTGAACCATGCCATAGAGGAAAGTGTCCGAAATAGACTCAAAGGGCTAAGCATAAAGGGGAGTAAAAGGTCGATGGAGCTTGGAAAACGATGGGGATTTCATGTATATACTCCTGCATCAAAAAATAAAACGGCTAATGGTAATTGAGGCTGGAAGGGGGAAGCAAATGAATGGGTCGAAATATAACCCAAGAGGGAATGGTCACCTTGGAAAATTTTACTCAAGTCGCCACTTAATGAGAATCCTTTTAGTTATTAGGAACTATAACCAATATGAATACTGGTTTGGGGAGGGGGAAAAGTGTTTGGCTTTTCTGGATACGCCTTGGGTGGGGAAGGAAGAGCGAGCTAATGCTTATTTTAATTCTTTTATGCTTCTGTGCAGATGGCATGCTATGTTCATGAAGTTTAAAAGGAGGAAAGGAGGCTGGGAAGTTAAACCCCATAGCTTTGTTACGTGGAATATCGAGGTTTGCATGAGATTGGGTGTTTAAATGCAACCTACGTCGGGGAATGTTAGGGGGGAGCTGGTACACAAGTCACACTATGCACACCATTTCTGAGTGATACTAATGTGAATTACGTGGAGATTTTTTTGTGGGGGTTGGGTACGGGTTGGTTTGGGATCGGGTCACTTGTTTGGGCTGAACTCGAAGCTGGGCATTCAAAAGCTTATTTGGAGATTGCGAGATCCACATGGCCTTCTTCGGGGCCGGCTGAGGGTTGGGTTGGCACACGAATCACACTATGCACCCCTTTTATGAGTGTTGAGCTTGAGAGATACTTGGGAAATTATGATTCTGGATTGGGCCTCGTATGGTTTGCAACGGAGAGGTTAGGGGGGGCAAGGAAAAGGGTTGGCCTTGCAATATTTACTTGGGAGACATGGGATACGGTTTGGTACACTTTGCACACTATTCACTGTCTGCTACTGGAGTGCTGTAAGGTTGGACAATATTGCAAAGGGTTATAGGGGAATTGGGAGAATTGCTATACCCGGGGCTCTTTATTTCGAGGCATGCATGGGGAGAGCCATTAACATGCAGCCTACGTCCGGGAAAGTCCGGGTGGGGGTTGGTACAAATTGCACACAAAACACCTCTTTTCTGAGTGCTGAGAGTGTGAGTATTGCGGGGTTTATTCGGATGGTTTGGGACCCGTTATGGTTACTAATGGCTGGGTCGGGATGGTTTGGTACACTTTGCACACGAGCAACCACTAAAAAGAGAAATGGGAGGTATTTCACCATAACGGGAAAAGAAGGGAACCAGGGACGATGTACGAGTTGGTTTTTTGCTTTATGGTTTGGTTTTGTTTGGCAGGTCGGCCGGTCTTGGCCCCGGGTTCGGATGGATAGGGCTAAGGTTCACGCACCGAGGTTTCAATGCTACCCGGCCTTGGAAGTTTCGGCTAAAGATTCAGATGCCCTTGTGGGTAATTCAGATGGATATCGAGCCACAAATGATCTTGTTGGACAGAGGGACAGACATTTTAAACAAGATAACGATGGAAACTACCGTTACAAGAGAATCATCATAAGTAAGCGCATGAGGAACAACCCGGGGCCCGACAGAGCGGCTGATATTTCTAGTCTGCTTACCAGGAAGTGGATCACAGCTTTGAGGCACCAGGATTACAAGAACATGGATATGAAAGATGGTTATACTAGAAGATATGGGGAGCTCAAAGGCTATCGGAATCGAAGACATAAGCTTACTGATTATAATGTGGTTAATTTATTTCCTTATATTATGTTTGTGTGCAGGTATGGTTGGTTTTCGTTATTTTTGTTATTTTGGATTGGTTGTATAGCTTGGATTGAACTTATGGACGGAATCACCTAAGTGGTTTTCGCTTGTTTTGTTTTTCAGGGTCTAGTGGGTTTCTGGCCTTAGGGACCTGTCCTTTGGCTGGCTGCTAGACTCTCCCCCTCTTTTGTACTTATTTCTTTTAATTAATAAAATTTACCTGGGGTACCGTCCCCTTTCCCAAAAAAAAAATTTATTTAAAATCAAACTAGGGTTTTTTTCTCGGAATTTAGGGTCCCCGCGTATCGCGAGAGACTGGGCAGGATTCCTCGCGTACCGCGAGGAACAAAATAGTCGCGCCCACTTTTGGCTTTCCTCGCGTACCACGAGATATGGTCTTCTCCTCTTCGCGTACCGCGAAGGATAGAATTTCCAAGTTTTTTCACTTTTTCCTTCGGGCTTTCTTCTCTTGCTCAGTTTCCTTGGGATTTGACTTGTAATCATCATGAGCACCTGAAATCATAACAAAGACTCAAAACGAAACTAAAATGACTCAAAACAAATACAAAACTATCTAAAAACGCACGAAAACAAAAGAATAAAGATGTGTGATTTGCACTACATCAAACATCCCCACACTTAACCTTTTTTCGTCCTCAAAAAAGTATGCAATGGAATCATAACTGGACATAGCTTTCACAAACTCAATTACTTCAATAAGCACAAACATACTCACGCGTTAAAAAACAATAATTGGTATTTCTATCCGATTAAACCCAACCACCAACTTTCAAACCCCCGTTTTTTTGTTCTAATTCATACTACCAAGCATATCAATCAATCTATAGGACTCACACTCAAAAGCTCAGCTCTACTTAATCCCGTCTCACGGTCATGTCTAGGCACGGATTAAACCATATAGATTTCACCCACCACATTAAACTAAAATTTACAGGTTTTAGAAATTTAAATGATCAATGACTGAATGGATGAATTATGAGCATTAAATTAAGCAAATGAACTTTCGTCTAGAGGCGTTTCAACCAAGTCACTATCCCAGAAAGTAACACATAGACTAAAGTACCGATTAGTGAAGCACATAATAATCAAACCCAGTGGTGTTTCAATCAGGCTGGAACCCGACGTGTGACACGTAGGTGAAACTTAGATTTCTAGTTAAATAAGCTCAAGTATATGGAATATGGATGCAGGCGCCACCGAAACTCGGATTTATTCTCATAAAAAGAGAGTGGTGTGCCAAGAAATTTCAAAAACCTCTAAATTTTAACTTGACGTGGTACCTATCACCCTATGTTGACAATTTCAGTATTACCGATTTCCCTAAGATGAATACCCACAAGATATCATGATTTTAATTCAATTAATCAACCTAAACAACACTCACAGGCTATTTAATCTCTACTAGCTGGCTTGATCTACCAAAACATCACTAATTAAACACGTTTTCAATTATTTATTTCATTTAACACTCAACAAGCAGATCGAGTTGTACTATCATTTTTCATTTATTATGCAAAACTTTTGATTTCAAATGACATTTTTTCAAATTTTTTCAATTTTTTTGTATTTTTATAATAGAAAAACAAACTAGACTCTAGATGCATTAGACGCAGTCCCATCCCCACACTTGAAACAAACATTGTCCCCAATGTGAACTGAGAAACACAAAAATTAAAAAGACAAAAATAAACTGGGAAGACTTAGCTGGTAATGTAGCATGAAGTGTCCAGCGTCACTCTTCCACTTGTGCACCGTATATCATTTCGGTCGCGGTTGCACAATCGACTGTCGGGCTGCTTTTACAAGATAAATAAGATGAGAATCGACCCCGCCCGAATGGAGATTGAGTATGGATGAAGCGATCAGTACCCGCACAGTGAACCTCAAACAAACCCTCAACATTAAACTGACTCAAGTTACAGACTCAAAAATAAAATAAAAGACTCGACTGACTCACTAAGACTCAAGATAGATAACATGGATACGTACCCGATAAGTGGGAAACACATAGACATGAGTGCCACAAGAAAGGTGAAACATCGGTCACGAATGGTTCTTAAGTTTCCCATGGTAGGTAGTTTGTGAATATGATGGTATGTGTGATGATAGAGGATGGTGATGGATGGATGGATGGAGTGGTGGTAAATGGTGATTGGTAGCGGGTGTGGATTACCATGGGAAATAAAGGAAAGAGGGAGAGGTCCAGGAAGGCCCAACGTACTGCGAGAGCAAGGCAGCACTCCTCGCGTACCGCAAGGAGGCAATTTTTAAGCCGGCTTCTACCTTTATCCTTCGCGTACCGCGAGGAACGAGTGTTAACAGAAAGTTTTTAGGGTTTTTCATACTTAGCCAAATTTTCACCCCTTAAAACTTTTTCCCAAATTCCTCTAAAAACCCGTTCCATCAATAAAAACCAAAGTAAAAATACATGGAACTTCGTTCCTGATGATTTTCCTCACCGAATTAAGCGCGAATCCCTGCAAGACACGACACAAACAAAACACACAAACCAAAAAACACAAAATTGACACGAAAATAGAACCAAGAAATATACAAACTCTACATCCCGGGCATCTGCCCGAGACTCAAACAAGCCTATAAGGAGGCTTCTCCTTGATCCTAACCGGAACCGCCTTCATCCTGTGCGGTATCCCGGCTCTCCACAGCACCAGCAAACAATTTCCAAACACAAGACCTCTCTTACATCTATCACTCAGGTCCTTCCACCAAAATTTAAATCTACCCTGTCCGAATATAACACGGTTCAAGTTAGGCCTGACAATTTTTGACACAGACCTGTTAACATGACACGTAATTAACATGTCCCGTGTTTGACCTTAACAGGTCTCGTGTCTTAAACATGTCGACACGTTAGGGACATGTTAAATTCGTGTCTAAACAGGTTAAAGACATGTTAACATGTTAGGACACGTTAAAGACATGTTAACACTTATCATATAACATCCTATTTAGTATTTACCCAACCCACGCCCAAGCCGAAGCCCAAACACTTTTTTTTTTGAATTGTTCTCCGGCCATTACTTTTAGTTTACCTATGTAAGTTTTAGTTCTCTAGCCCTAACTTTGACCTAGTTGTTTTCCATCGTATCCAAGGCTCCAAGCCTCCAACTCCATCACAACATACGCATCCAACTGCCAGTTCTCATCAGCTCGTCATCGGCCGAAATAACTAGATTTAGGCATCTTCTCCATCGGCCATCGACCTCCTCAGTCCTCACCAGCTCGTCATCTCCATCGGCCATTAGGCATCTTCTCCATTGGCCATCGTCATCTTCTCCATCCTCTCAGGTAACTGTCCCAATCTGTTAATTCAATTAAAGTTGACTTGATGTTAATGCAATCTATTATATGTTCGAATCTATTATTTCTTCCTTGTTCGAATCTGTTAATCGAATCTTGATGTGTATAATGTATTACAATCTGTTATTGACTTATTGTAGATGGATTCTTTCTGATTATATTAAAGTTGACTTAGAAAATGATAGCTCAAAGAATGTGGATATGGAATGTGATGGGGTTGAGTCTATGGATTTACAAGAGGAAAAATGTGCTAAGAAAGCAGGGGCAAAGAGACAAAGAAAAGATAGAGCTATTGCATGGCAGTACTTTACTAAACTTAAGTAAATAGACTGAAAGACTCAATGCTCGTGCAACAAGTGCAAGCATGTTATTCTATATGAGGACCCAAGGTATTTGTTTGTTTATATATAGTTTTTATATATTGTCTTCTAATGAGTATTTTACTAATTTTCAACTATTTATTTTTAGGATTTTGATGAGTTTGAGAGTCAGGATGAATCTACTAACAAAAAGTCAGAAATGCAATTGTATTTGGATGAGTCAAGATTTGCTAGGAACGCGGAAATGCAATTGTATTTGGATGAGTCAATACTTGATGAACATCGAAGTTCACTTAGTAAAGATACCGTTCAGGCTCTAATATGCACAAAATATTGGTTATTTGCAGATTGTAGTAATGTCTTTTTCAAATTTTCATTTGATTTTTATAAGTTTTTTACTTAATATTTTATTAATAGTATATATTTTTTTGCAGGTTCTAATGAAGTTAATTTAAATGAGCTCACGGAAGATATAATGTTAACTGATATTAGTCATGAATCGGATGCTTCAAACTCAGTGAACAAATCCTAAGGTACCAACTCCAAATACTACATGTAGAATGAGTAGTTTAGATGTTGAAAATTCATTCATTAGATTAAGAATGAGAACTTTAGATGGGTAGTTTAAATGAAATACTGATATGCAATAATTATTTGTGTGCAGGTTCGAGCAATTGTGTGCATGTTTGAAATTGAAGATAGGAGAAGAAAGACCCGACGGAACTTGGAATTGTCTTTAATGGATGTTTTGATTTGACTTGGAATTGTTTTTGTTTTAAAAGTATTGGATTAATTATGATAATGGATGTTATGATTCGAATTTTTATATTTTTATGAAGTTTTGGCATTTTTTCTTTCATTACATATGTTATATTTATTCTCTATCTAAACAGGTTTCTAAACACGTCCCTTAACAGGTGACCCGTTTCTTAACAGGTGGTGTTCGTGTTTGGAAAAAAAATGACACTAATAATTATCATGTCGTGTTCGTGTTTAGCACAACAGGTCATCGTGTCTTATCGTGTCGTGTCTGACATGTTATGCCAGCCCTAGTTCAAGTACATCAATAACTTATCACCCCTAAACATCCCCACACTTAGGGTTTTCAATATCCCTACATCATGTGAAACACTCAACGCCCGGGTTCTCTTACGGGGCGGCCTAGACCTAGCCCAGCAGTTCTCCCCTCAGAATGAACAATGGTAATAGGCATAGGCTCAGGAATAGGATTCTCTACGGTTACGACCTCTAAGCTTTTACGAGGATCTTCCGGTTCATCCACACTCTCCACCATCCCCACACTTGGGGTTTTTCCTATGATTGCATCTAATTCTGCCATCATCTCAAGCAGATTATCAGGCACATCATCACCGTAATCATCCGGTGCATTCAAAAAATCCTCCAACTCTAACGCCCACTCATATGATTCTTCTAAATCAGGGGTGGGTTCATCAACAACTATCTCCTCTAGATCAGAGTCCTTATGATTGTCCATGAAGGCATCAATCATGCACACAGAGTGACTTTGCTCACCAACCTCCTTCATGGACTTTGTAGCATCAAAGGTAACAGACTCATCCCCCACACGAAGTGTGAGCTTTCCGTCAAAGACATCGATCAATGCCTTGGCGATGCACAGAAACGGGCACCCGAGGATGAGTGGGACTCTATCATCCACATCCATGTCCAAAATGACAAAATCCACGGGGAAAACGAATTTTTCTATCTTAACTAGCAAGTTTTCCACAATTCCCCGTGGATACTTGACTGAATGGTCAGCCAAGGATATGATCATGTACGTTGGCTTAGGATCTCCTAGGTCTAGCTGCTTGTATATAGAATAAGGCATCAGATTGATGCTAGCACCTAGGTCGGTCAACGCGTGGTTCAAGGGCAAACCACCAAGCAGACACGGGATCGTGAAGTGACCCGGATCTACCAATTTCTCAGGCAGCTTGTTCTGAACCAACGCAAAACATCGCTCACTAAGTGAGACTTTAGAGACTTTCTCCAGCTTCTTCTTGTTGGAAAGAAGATCTTTTAGGAACTTGCCATACTTAGGCATATGCTGGAGGACCTCTATGAACGGGAGATTGACCTTAAGTTGTTTGAACATATTAAGTAAGTTACCGTATTCCCTAGCATACTTATGTGGCAGCAAGCACGCTGGGTAGGGAACACAGCTAAGGTCAATCTCGGGGGTCTTCATCTCCACCCCTTTCTTCTTCTCCTCTGCATTCTCTACAGGTTTCTCAACCACTATCTCCTCGTCCACTGGATCATCTTCTTCTTCAACCACCGGTGGCTCTACTCTCTCCTCTACTCTTCGACTCCTAGTCGACACGGCCATGACTGAAGCATTAGGGCCTGAAGACGGACCTCCCTGTCTATCCTTCAGTCTCTTATGGGTGTCTCCTACCGTGTGTTGCAGATCTTGGAACGCGGAATGCTGATTTCTCAATAAAGTGTCGTGCGCATCCAATCGTTGTTGAGTCTTCTTATCCTTCTGCACTAAATGAGCGAGCATCTGAGTCTGGTTCTCCAGCATCTCTTCTATTTTCTTATCCCTAGCACTACTCCCAGAACTCGCTCCTGCTTCACCTCCGCCATATTGATTAGGGTGTGCATTAAACCCAGGCGGGTTGTTTCTAGATCTCCATCCCGAGCCAAAAGAATTGTTATAGTTATTATTGTACCCTCGGTTCTGGTTGCCCGCAAAGTTTACCTGCTCCTGCTGACTGACGGGGCAGTCCCTGGTGTCATGGCCTCCCCTGCACACCTCACACCTTTGAGCACTCAGCTTTAGCTCTTTGATCTCATTCGCCATCGCTGCGAGTGCAGCAGCCACACTAGTATCAGGGTTGACCTGATACACACCTCTAGGAGAAGAGGCGGGCGCTCTAGCACTAGGAATGAAAGTCTTAGTAGATGGCCGCTGTTGCTCAGCGAGAGCGAAGCTCTCGAACATCTCCTCGCATTCAGCGGGCTCCAGTTTATCCATGATATGGCCTCCCGCAGCTGTGTTGAACATTTGCTGCTTCTCGAAGGTAAGGCCATTATAAAACTTCTGCACAATCGCCCAGTCAGAAAGACCATGTTGGGGACATCGGCTCAACAGCACGTTGAACCGCTCCCAGGCCATGTAATAAGACTCGTCAGGGTCCATCCGGAAGGAGTGAATTTGGTCCCTAAGACGAACGACCCTGAAAGGGGGATAGTACTTTTTAAGGTACTTGGATTGAAGATCCTCCCAAGTGGTAATGGAATTTTCGGGGAGGGTGTCAAGCCAAGTGGAAGCACGCCCAGAGAGCGAGAATGGAAAGAGATGCAAGTAAATTGTGTCCTTAGATACACCTGTGATATTGAAGGTATCACATATGCGTGTGAAGCAAGACAGATGTCCTGGTGCATCCTCATCCTCGAGGCCATGAAACTGAGTAGCATGAGTGATCGTACTCATGACATGTGATGGGATCTGCCAAGTATTAGTATTAAGGATAGCGGGGTGGGCGATCGAAGATCGCGCCCTGGTGGCCCCATCACTGGCTCTCTGGTGTACAGTACGTCTCGTTGGTGGGTCAGCGTCGCCCATAATGATGTCGCCCAGACGGTCTATAAAAACTACTAAATAAAACCTAATCTAGACTCCTAAGTAATAAATGGAGTACCTATGAACTAAACCGTACTGACAGGCAAGTGTACCTATCGAGTATAGCACAGCTTAATAGTAAACCGAATTATCGAACCCTAGAGACACTACTATAGCTAAACTAGACTCAGACTCTGACTAAAGATGATTTGATTGGAGGGTTTTCTACACTACTGATTAAACTAATAATGCAAAATACTAATGAACAACTTCAACTATCAGACACGGGAACTCAGGGAATATCAAGAATGGAAAGAATACCACCTAGATCGGAATCCTACTTGCAAAGCACAGACTTCTACAGGGTATATAAGGATAACAGCTCTAGATAACCAAGTGGATCCCTAATCACTCTCAGGGTGTCACTAACTAAGAAACTCTAAAGATACAATGAAACTCACCAGATAGTTGGATTACCTTTCAGTCTCTCCAACAATGATAATGTACCCTAGAGACAAATCACCTCTCGGTCTCATTGTCCACAATACATCGAAGATGCACAGGGTAATCTCATATTAACAACCATGACTCGGACTAGCAACAAATACTAAGAACCGAAGGCAACTTCCTCTTAGATAGTTAACACTCGGAATCCTAATACGAAGACTAAACGATTACCTCTCACCTTTCGGGTATCGAGATAAGAAGAACACTCAATCTAAATCAAAACCAATTACTCTCCCTATGGACTACTACGTCTAGCAATACCATCACAGTTACCAACAATGAAGCAAGCAACCTAAACATACGTCTATAACTGAAAGACATTCAACAAGAACACATTCGGGATTATAATCAACATTCAATCAGAATAAAGCATGCACATACATCACAATTATCAAACCAAGATCGTTACAAAATCATTAATCCATTCAAAGTAGCCAAAAACCGATAAAAATCAACACTTTAGCAAATATTCATCCTAAACCTATGCAGTATCAAAGATCTAGCCAAGAATCATAATTCAAAACATCAAAACAGAAGTAATAGACAAGAACATGGTTCAATCACAGCAATCAAACACAAAAGACGTAATCTTGAAAACCGAATAAGCTAAACTAACAAACCCGGATCTAAAGCTTCAATCTTTGCACTTGATTCTCTCTCCAAACTCCCAAAATCGCCCTACAACCTTCTCTGGACGGCTAAAAGATCGAACTCCCTGAATAATGGCATCAAACTATTTAAAATCAAAATAGGGTTTTTTCTCGGAATTTAGGGTCCCCGCGTATCGCGATAGACTGGGCAGGATTCCTCACGTACCGCGAGGAACAAAATAGTCGCGCCCACTTTTGGCTTTCCTCGCGTACCGCGATATATGGTCTTCTCCTCTTCGCGTACCGCGAAGGATAGAATTTCCAAGTTTTTTCACTTTTTCCTCCGGGCTTTCTTGTCTTGCTCGGTTTCCTCGAGATTTGACTTGTAATCATCATGAGCACCTGAAATCATAACAAAGACTCAAAACAAAACTAAAATGACTCAAAAAAAATACAAAACTATCTAAAAACGCACGAAAACAAAGGAATAAAGATGTGTGCTTTGCACTACATCAAGTAACCATCCAACCGGTATGTAGTAATCTGACAAGCAGAAAGTTCTGTCTAAGGAAAGTGTGGTGTATAAATCCCTCCTGGACCCGTAATTTTTTCCTGGAAACTTTTCTGTTGGAGGTACTACTCTGGAATGATAGTCACTCTAGTATACAACAACCATTTTCAACTAATTACAATATTAATCCCTCTAATATTCTAAACTTGTTTCTAATTAACTTAACAAAATTACTTAGGGAATCCTTAAGGCATTCAAATGCAAGTTACATCAAGTACAAGTTCAACCTTTTCACTTGCAAGGTGAGTTCATAGCCCCTCTTTTACTTTTCTACTTTGGTGTGGAAAACATGCTCATATATCAAAACTGAAATCAAGTTCTAGAGTCTAAACTATACTTTTGCAATCAATAACATATTTTCTAATTCTGGTAAACTAAACTGGTTTATACATGTTGCTATACTATGTCACTTTTCATTACAAAGTCTCTCTTATTTTCTAAAACCTACACAACCATTAACTTCAGGGAAGCCACGGGAGTACGTAAATAGATCTATTGGCCTGACTAGCCCATCCGGTCCTCCGGTTGATGCATGCCAATTAATCTCGAGCGTCCTTCAAGTTGTGGATTTTGATTAACTTGAAAGGAGCTGGGTGTTCAGAAACTGCATTCTTGACACTTATACTTAGTCTAACACCCTTACAAGGTGTTAGATGGGAGAGCTATCGATCATTAGGGTTGGTTGTGGACTCATGTATAAAAGTTTAATTACTTGGAATTGTGAAACTTGTTTATGACTTGCACCTTATATCTATTACTATGTATCTACTTAAATCTATGTTCTCACTAACTTTTTAGTTGACCTATTTTAACATGTTTTTCAGGTAATGGAAACTAAGTTGATGCTTCGATCACGCTAGGATTTCAATGACTCATGCTTTAGCGGACTTAGCTAGATATTAACAAAAAGGAAATTTATTTCTTCTACTTGTCTTTTTAATTTCTTTGTAATCAATGTAATCAACTATTCAATTATTAAAAATCTCTTTTAATCATGTGTAATGATTCAATTTTGTCGCCCCCTCGTGTTTCTGCCTTGGCAGGGGTGTGACACGATAGTAGAGACAACGGTGGACGACTAACTACACATGGACATGACTCTCACCATCAGACTAGCGATAATGATGAGCATGTCGTTGCTGTCGGGCGGGGACCGGCTATCCAAACCCTACTACCTGCACCTGAAAATCGCATTTGGATTTGGGTTGAAAATGATAAGTAAGTAAATATATATATATATATATATATATATATATATGTGTGTTAATATTCTCTTCATATGTGAATACAAAATGGTTACTAATGTTGATTGTGCTCCATTGCTTACATTTTGTAGATTTAATATTCAAATTAAAGTTTCCCGGACCATTGGTTCCATTTTGAGGTCTATGTGGTCGGGTCTGTGGCAGGGATGGAGAGATGTTCCTTCTCATCATCGTGAACGCATGTTTGAGCGTTTTAAGGTGTGTACTTATGACACATTTGTATGTAGTAACTTAATAAAGAATGTATACATTATTAATAAGTGTTTTTTTATAGAAATACTATCAGTGGGAAGATGAGTGGAAATTCTTAGTTCATTCTTGCTGGTTAAAGTGCATCAAGGGAAAGTTTCCTAATTTTTTGAAGAGGGCTCGGGATAAAGCCAAGACCCATGCGATCCAAAAGGGTATAGATGCTGGGAACGATTTGACTGTCCTTCCATTTAAGCCACATTGGATTAGTCAAGAGTCTTGGGCAACACTAGTTGAGGCTTGGAATACCAACTCATGGAAAGACAAGTCTTCTACAAACATCAATAACAGAGGGAAAGCAACCGGTGGAAGGCACACGCTCGGCTCGAGGAGCTTTGTCACGGTCAGAAAAAACTTGGTAAGAAGTGTTAATTTGTTCTCTTTTAATACATATTATTCTACAAATCTAAACCAACCATCGTAAAGCCCTCTTTCCTCATAATATTCAATAGTATTTGAATTTGATGCTTTCAAATCTCAATTTGTTTGTAGAATTATCGTAAACTTTTAATCGAAAATTGTGTTTTGATTACTTAGTTAATGCATTTAAGTGGGTTTCTTCCAAACGTCATATGGGTTAATAAATTAATCATCTTCCCTCGTCGTGTGTGTGTATATTTTGTTATACAATAAGGTAAATTATACAATCACCTTAAAAATACATACTGAATGAAACTACTGAATAAGCATACAACATCAGATGATATTTTGCTTATAAAACAAAATAACAATATAAAACCAACAACCATCAATAGCAAATTAGCAATCATTATTGAGACTTGAAATCAGACCCAAAAAATATACTGAAGAAGTATGTGGTTCTACATTAGAAAACATTATTTAAACATGTATTAACATTACAGATACAGATCCAAAGAAACATAACTCCTAATTTGAAGTAAATCTGTTCACCAAGATATGAAAAAAATTGGGAATTTGTTAAAAAATCATCCATTTATCTTCAAATACTATCAAGATCTTTATTCACTTTGCTTTGTAGAACATAATGTATATGTATAAGGCATGCAGGTAGAAAATAATTTCTTTTAATATAAATTTATATGTATGTGTGTGTGAAAGACAGAAAAAATAAGATAAGTTTTCCTTCATCAAATTAATCCAGTTAGGTTGTACATATGTGGAGCTTGTTTAAACAGAAAGTGACCGACAATTTTGAGTTCAAGCTTGGATGTAATGAAGTCATCAGCAGGAAAGAGGACAGTATTTGCAGCTTAATAATGTGATGTTCATCATATTTTTCATAACACTGAATCCCCAAATTTGATCTCAAGTGTGTGTATATATATATATTGTTAACTTATAAATACGAACTTTGTAGGATAAGGCATTGAAGCTGCGTGTTAATTTGATGAGTTTTGGTTACAAACACATGCGAAGAAAGGGTCAAGACCCCTAGATAGATTGGTAGGACGTAGCGGGTCGTCGGGAGATGGTTCTGGAGAAGAAAATGATGTGGAAGAGACCGTTAAGGAGCATGATGTGACTTGGGTTGACATAAGGGCAGGTGAAGCTTATGTAAGTCTCATTACATTGTAAATGTATTTTTTTTACTACTTAATAATATAATATTAAAGTACTAGTTTTTTTTTGTTCCCATCACAAAAAAAACATACAAGGAACATGCTATTCAAAAGTATGGAGAGGATGATAACTCTAACATCCCAAATTTCAAAGCTTGAAAAACAATAACGGCAAGTAACACAGTCCAGGGGCAAAAAAATGAAAATTTGGAAATTCAAGCTGTAACGGACTGTCATGGATGGTAACGGTCCGTTACGAGCCGTGACGGACCGTCACGAGGGATAACGGTCCGTTACGGGCTATGCAGTTAATGCGAAAAAATATCGGTTATCGGTCAAGGACCGATATTTGAGATATCGGTTTTCGCGGTGATATATCGGTGAGATATCGGTAATTTTTATATTATGCATAAATATATATATATATATATATATATATATATATAAAATATTAATATTAATAGTCAAATCAAAAGTCAAAAACATAAAATATGTCAACATTTTATATTAGAAAATAGAAACATGATCTAGTCGTAAGCAATGAATTCATCCTCCGAGTCCACATTAATCAAGCCATCCAATTGTTCTTCCAGATCATTCACTTCAACTGTAATATCATCATCATCATCATCATCTATATAGCGCTCTCTTTTGCTCCTAGTACTTGGCCCAACTTCTTCGTTTCCTCCCATTGCCTCTCGCGCAACCGACCAAAGAAGACCATCTGTCCCGTCTACAAACTCTTGAAGCTCAACTTCCGTTGGTGTAACCCAATCATCATTTTCCTCTACGTCTCTCAACAAAATAGGATCCAAAGATTTGTTAGCTTTTAGTGACTTGTAGCGCCTTTGTAACCTTGTGTTGTATTGGATGAATACAAGGTCATTGAGTTTTTGTTGCAAAAGACAATTTCTTTTCTTTGAATGTAACTGAACATAAAGAATAAAAAAATTACCTAATGAAATAAATAACTTAAATGCAATATAAATATATAATTTATAAAAATATTTGGTAGAAAGAACTTACATTGTCAAATGTACTCCAATTGCGTTCACAAGGTGAAGCACTACAAGTTTGACTTAGGATACTAATAGCAAATGTTTGGAGCAAAGGTGTGTCGATCCCATAAGTACGCCACCATATATCTACATTTTCATAACTCGAGTGATTTCATGGGGAAAATTCAAGCTATAAAAACATGTGAATATGTTATAATGTTTTACTTACATGGTGCAACTTTCTTTCTACCCCTTATAGCAGCTGCAGATCCAATTGACCAACTGAATCAATGTATAGATTCAAGTCCTGCCTCACTTTATCATTCTCATCATCATCGGGCACTAGACGGTCAATAGCAACATAAAGTCCGGTCACAATGTTCCTATTCTTCTTTATCTCCTTTGAATTTTCCCCATGAAAAATGGCAGGGTTCAGGTAATATCCAGCTGCACATTCAATAAAGACTTAAAATTAAAACTAAGCGCTTATGTTAAATATAAAGTTCAATAATCAATACCTGCATGTAGCGGGTGATGAAGTTGGTCGAACCATCTTGTTTGAATCATACCCCAAAGTTTAGTGATAAGTCTTTCATCAGTTACATTTTTCTTGATTTGCTCCTTCGCTCTATCCACTGCATCATAGATGTAACCCATACTTGGCTTCTCTTCCGTATCAACCAATCTTACCACATCCACCAAAGGAGCTAGCACTTGACAAGCTAGGTGTACGTTGTCCCAAAATTCTGTTTTTGAAACTATTCGCTCGACTCTCTTTCCAGGTGCCTTCTTTGCAAAGTCACTTTTCCTCCATTCTTCAGAAACAAACAATACTTGAATATGATGTCGATTCTCGTGGACACTCTGAATGGTATAAAACTGGGTTGCAAACCTAGTTACACAAGACCTGTGCAACTCCTTGTTTTTTGTTAACTTCCTCATCATATTAAGAATCCTTCCGTGGTTGTAAATGAATACCACAATTGCTCTTGCATCAACCAGAGTACTCTTTATCTTTGGTATTTTCTCACCGATATCTTGAATCATGAGGTTCACACAATGTGCTGCACAAGGAGTCCAAAACATCTTAGGGTGTTTTTCTTCTAAAATCTTCCCGGCAGCTTTAAAGTTTGACCCGTTATCTGTAATGAACTATAAGAAATAACAAATAAAACGACATCATTCGAAAACTAGATAAGTAAAAGTAATAATACTTTAAGACATCTTTAGAAAAGTAAAACTACCTGCAAAATATTCGCCTCTCCAACATCTTCAATCACCTCATTTATCATCTCCACGATCAATTAAGCATTCTTCACATGCTCCGATGCATCAATTGATTTCAAAAATATCGTTCCAATAGGACAATTGACTAAGAAGTTTATCAAACACCTTCCTTTCCCGTCTGTCCAAAAATCGGACATAATGCTACACCGGTATTCTTCCCAATGTGGCCGGAACGAATCCACAAACTTTTTCGTTTCTTCTAAACGTTTTTTCATCAATGTGACACGAATATTATGATAAGATGGAGCTGGCATACCTAACATAAAGTTAAAACATTAAGTAATAATCAAATTAATAAATTATCAAACAAATACTTATAACATTTAAATACCTCTTCCATATTCTCCAATGGCATTGATCATATCTTGAAAACCTTCGTCACGTACGGCATTAAAGGGTAAACCAACCAAATAAGCCCAAGTTGCAAACTTATCCCAAGCTTCCATTTTTAGCATCTCTTTTATTGGTTTATTTCTATCAAATGTAGTTTGCTTTGTTTTTCCATGATCTGTCTTTAATACGCCATCCATAGGACCTCGCGTGTTGCTAGCACCCACAAATTTCTTTTTCTTTGAAACATTTTTTTTATACGAGCTTCTTGTACATCGTCTTGATCTTCCTCATCCTCATTAGAAAGATCAGCCGAGTGTGAACTAAGAATCTGCATATTTCTTTTCTTTTCTAGTTTTATCTTTTCTTTTTCTTTTATTGATGCCATGACTCTCTTCTGGATATCCACGGTCACTTTCGAACAACCTTTGACTTGTCCTCCGGTATGAGTAAGATGTTGCTTCAGTCGTGTGATTCCTCCACTCATCTTGTGACCACAAATTTTGCACCAGACGCATTGTTTTTTCATGGAATCTCTACACTCTCCCCATTCCCATGCCATATCTCTATTTGAACAATTTGAGGCATCAGACGACATTGTATTAGTATTTGTAGGGTTTATAGATGCATGTGAAGATGGAGTTGTTGGACTTGGACCATCCATTATCAAATCTGTAAACATGATGAACTTGATTTATTAGAATTATTTGGCAGGCTACTTGTCAATAATACTGAACAACATTAATTCAATCAACAACAAACAACAACAAATACTTAACAATAACAAAGCAACTTAACAGTAACAAAGAAAATATCATATATCATAAAAGTTAAGTAAAAAATAAATTAAATCAAAGCAGATCGTATACATGCTTTCAAATTCAAATCACTTCAACCTAAAAAAGAACATAAATTAGACATGTAAACTGATCTAACATACTAACCAAAGCAGATTTTACATTATTTTCTATTTTATACTACTACACCTAACCTAACCAAAACAGATTATCTACATTGAATCAACAAACAATACATGTAATTCAAATTAAGTAGCTGAATTATATCAAATAAGCCAACAACAGCTGAATTATATCAAAAATAAGTAACAAATCAGAGAAATAAGAACAGTAGTACAATACCTTAGTGATGTGAGTTTCTGATTGAAGAACAGCAGCCCGATTGCAGCCTTGCAGGTCAGATTGCAGCCTTGCAGGTCAAATTAAAGTTGCAAAGCAGCCCGATTGCAGCCTTGCAGGTCAGATTAGAATTGGATTGCAGTTTCCGATTGAAGAACAGCAGCAGAGCAACATCGGATTAGAGTTATGAACCTCCGATTGAAGTTAGGGCATTTATTTACATGCGTTTTAGACTTTTGGCTATGGGTTTTGAAGTTGGGCTCAGATTTTTTTATAGTGGAATGGGCTTTGGGGGAAGAATAATATCAAAAAGGCCCAAAATAGTTCAACCGATAATCTCGGTCAAAACACCGATATTCTGGACTTGAAATATCGGCGATATATCGGTAAATATCGTCGATATTCTCGGCACCGATATTCCTACCGATATTATGGACCGATATTATACAGCAGGCCCGATAACCGATATATCACCGATATATCGGTGATATATCGGCGATATTAACTGCATAGGTTATGGGTTAGCCAAGGAATTGACCGAGGAATGACACGTGTCCAGTGACTCATCATTCTGACCTGACGCGTGTAAACCCTATGACGAACCGTCACGATAGGTAACGGTCGGTTACGAGTCATGACAGACTGTCATGAGAGATAAAGGTCCGTTACGTATTGGCGAAGTACTTGAAGGCTAAGGAAGAAACGGTGACGGACCGTCATCGTTGGTAACGGTCTGTCACGGACCCAGGGATGCGGCTATAAATAGATGGTACCGGCTGTTCATTTGAAACATCACAAAACACATACCACACACATACAAACAAATCTGAGGAGGATTAAGAGACCCGGTGCGGTGCGTTTAAGTACGAGTGAGGTACGCTGTGAGTGCGGTTCGGTTCCGGAGAGACGTTTAAGCAAAGAACGAGCTTAGGAAACAACCCGATACTATAGTAAGTACACTGGACCTGTACCTTAGATAAATTATTATATGATTATGTGTTATTTATGGAACTAAGGTACATGGTAATGGGGAATTAGTTTAAAAACTAAACTGAAATAATTGAGTAATTACGAGATATCAAAGGGGTGGTGGGAACGCTGCGGGGGACCATATATATAAACCTCTTTGATATTTGGTGGTGAAACCATTACAAAGGTTTAGGGGTATAGACTAAGGATAAAATAGCATGGCATGAATGCATGCTAAACAAAATGGAAGCTTTAATTCCAAATAAAGGAATATCCATGAGACATTAGGGAAGTGGTGGGAACGCTGCTGGGGACCCTATATATATAAGCTTCACTAATGTCTCAGGGAGAAGTCTTTACGAGGAATTAAAGTAAGGGATGGTTAAAAAGCATGATATGAAATCATGAAATACGTGACAAATATGTGAATCTGTGTATATGTGGAAAAGCCGAGTCTAGACTCTAAACCCGAGTAACGACGTACCCTCGAGGTAGCAAAGAAGTGGTGGGAACGCTGCGGAGGACCCTATATATAAGCTTTTTTAATACCTAAGGAGAAACCATTACAAAGGTTTGGGGTAGGTACCGGTATAGAAAAGCATGGTAAAGACGCATGCTATTATGTGATAAATGTGAATACATGATAAAGATTAGTAAAGACTCAAGGGATCTCTTTCACAGTATTAAGTTTTGGATTCATGAAACCTTGTGATGTTTGGGTTTTTGATTTTCTTGAATTTTTCCTTGAGCTTGTATCAGCTTTATTAGTTTTAGCAGCTTGTTTAGACTTTGCATCATGGTTAAATTGACCCGTAGAAACACAATAACACAGAATAAAAAAGCATCACTTATATAAGAGAACTAACTTAGAGTTATGCTTACATGTAATCAATGTTTGATGTGCTGGGCTGCTCAGAATCTCTATTTGCTGCGTTCAAAGGGAAAAAATTGGGCAGGAGAGTTCGAACTAAATCTTGGACCCTTGGATCAATATGGAAAAAATACTGATGAGCAGGGGGGCGAGGATCACCCAAATCAATTACACTACTTGTAACATGAATATTTTGGTTATTCTTTCCAATATTACTCTGAGATTTACTTTTATCTTTCATGGAACTGAAATATTCCTCACAGACCTCATCGAATGCAGGTGTTGGGATACGAAAACTCTTCTCTACTCGAAAATCTTCCCATAAATCTTTCCTGGTGGTTGTATTTACCAATTCATTTAACTTTCTCTGCTGGTTTAAACCTACATGTTGCACAGAATCAGGTGGGCCCCTGTTCAAATTTGATTCTGATCCGTTACAGGTCTTATTAGTAGCAGCATCACAGATAAAAGGGTCATCAAAATCAGAGTCAGAATCAATCAACTGAAACCTTCTAAGAGGGCTGACAGTTAACTTTGTAAATGGTGGTTTATTGCAGCTTGTCATTACAGACTCCGGGTCATTAAGGATATTCTGCTTTCTCTTCCCTTGTTTAGTCAGAACCCCATGCCCATTAAGTGGGAACTTTGAACTGTTACAGACTGAATGGCGGTGTGTTGAAAGATGTTCATCTGCAGTTATCAATAAAGTTAGCATACATGAGACAATCAAATAGTAGCACCCACATACCACAAACAAGAAAGCATAAAGATTTATAAGATGAAACTTCTCCGACAAGTTATAGTTTATAACTTGGTTTTAAAAAGCGGGTGGCGCCCGATGAGTTTTAATCCCAAAAGTTGATATGCATCACGTATGTGAGGCATTCAATATTAAAAATATACTAAAAAATGGTCAGATTTGCTCAGTTGATGGTGTAATTCGTTCAAATACACAAACCCATTGCTCAATCAATGATTCAATGGTCAGATTTGTTCAATTGATGGTCAGATTTGTTGAATAAAATTTGAAAAACATAGAGCCATAGCAATCAATGGTCTAATTTGTTCAAATGTTGGTCAACTGCATGATGCGTCGCATCAGATTGTTTCATGCATCACATGCGCATCATGGAATCGATTGCATCAACTGCAGCAATGCGATCTCATCACCACATCATCGCATTATGCGCTCCTGATGTGAACATTTTAAAACCAAGGCTTATAAGCAACATGTCATTTGCCAATTTAAGAATAGCCACAACCAAAGAAATCTTCTTACTGTAAAGATTTATACTTCTAGTATACCATCCTCTTGTTAATCAAAATGGTGATCTTCAACATGGTTGATATATTGCTAGGATACAAAATAATCACAAATTTCTACATGTTCATATGCTTGGGATAGTAACTTTTACAAAATACAGTTTAGGGTTACAAAGCATGATGTATTACATAAGATTCATTATGCTTAACCTGATGATAGCAACAACTAGATCTAGTTGACATCTGATTTAATTTAGGGTTTAAAATGAGTGCAATTGGCTGCCAGATTCAACCAGATATCTTAAATCATTAATTTACACCTACTATCAAAAACAGGCAATTAGGTTAAAATTTAATTGATTTGAATAATATCTTTATCCTGTACAATTACCTTCTTGCGAAGAGAAATCATCAATGTCATCATCATCAACAACAACCTCAGAAGATTGCAAATCCTCCTTGACCGTGGATCCTCGCCGGAGGCGCTTCAGTTTGGGAGATGAACCTCGATTTTCAGAATCTGAATCAACGACTGTTAGGGTTTCGAAATCCTCATCGTTGTCTTCGAGTATCGTTCCGGCTACGGAGAAATGATTTGACGTTGTCGGAGCTTTGTTAAGTTCGGTTGCAGTGGCGATTTGGGGCTCGGAATCAAGAAGGTCAAAATCGAGCCCTAAAGAGAACGAAGGTGCTTCAAAATCCGCCATTAATACAAACAATTGGCAAGAGTGTGGATTAAACAATTGCAAGTTTTATATTTTATCAAACAATTGCCCATATTGGCATTGGCGCTCTTTTCTTGAATTCAAAACGGTGTGTATTTCTATACTGGATTCAATATGCATTAGGGGTGTTCAAAAAAATTCGAATCCGAAACCGAACCCGAATTATCCGAAAATCTGAATCCAAATTATCCGAAAATTTGGATATCCGAAATTTCGGATATCCGAATTTTCGGATTCGGATTCGGATAGTAATTTTCGGATATTTCGGATATCCGAAATATTATATTTATACATTTTTTTAATTGTTTTTATTATTTAAAAATAAGAAAATTTGAATAAAAACCCGATATATTATATTTATATATTTTTATATGTATATTTTCTAATGTTTTTTAAGGTTTTTAATTGTTTTTGTATTTTTTATATTTTCGGATATCTGATTCAATATCCGAAAATTTCGGATATCCGAATTTTCAGATATCCGACTTTGAACACCCCTACTATGCATAGCTGCATAAGTGTTTATAATGTTTTTTTATTTAAAAACTAGGTTAGAATCTCGTGTATTACACAAGTTGAATAGACGTAGTGTTATATACTTAGTATTAAAAAGCTTAAAAAAGACGTGTATGGTATAGGTTGAATAAACATTTGTATTACACGTGTTGAATAAAATATAATGTAATCTGTTAACACATACAATCGTCAAGATATATTTTTAAAAATGAACTTTGCATGACAATTATAAATTCTGTTGTGACAACTGGTAAATTACTGAATAATTATTTAAATATAATTACACGAGACCTTGCATATTAGACTTAATATTAATTAGTTAGGTCTTACCGGGTCTAGCAAAGTCCATTCAGCATACAACTTATGGCGGAAATTTTAGAAATTTCTGAAACACATCGATACTCGTACGCGTTGGTGATAAACTTTATAATATAAACCTCTCGAAACATTCTCTTTATTTTTACTAGAGAATACCCAACTATGTGGAAACTATTTCTAAGCATTTTACACGAACTCGTCATATGTCAAAAACTACTAAACATGTATATTTTTTTTACCCGGCTAGTCCCGACACGTAACGATAAATGAAAAACCGAGTACTTCACGGGTATTATACCGGATTTGAACTAGCGGGTAACACCCAAAACCACACCACCTACCTACCCTACCCCCCCTCCCCCTCGTGCCTTTCTTTCTCGGCCGACACAAACCAAGAAGAGATGGAAGAAATGTTGCCTTGTCTCTTGTTTCCCACATTGAGACAAGTTTGTCTCAATGGGGACATATAAGCTAAAGGATATTAACCAACTTGAACACTATATACATGCATGCGAAGCTCCACACTTCAAACCCACATCCACAACCCACCCTCCTCTCTTTCTCGGCAAACACCCAAAGACCACCTCTCCCTCCCTCCCTTTGGTTCCCGACCACAGCAACACCACCACACACCACCGTCCTCCACCGAACACCACCCTCTCCCTCCCTCTCAATGGGGACATATAAGCTAAAGGATATTAACCAACTTGAACATTATATATATGCATGCGAAGCTCCACACTTCAAACCCACATCCACAACCCACCCTCCTCTCTTTCTCGGCAAACACCCAAAGACCACCTCTCCCTCCCTCCCTTTGGTTCCCGGCCACAGCAACACCACCACACACCACCGTCCTCCACCGAACACCACCCTCTCCTCCTCCTCCTCGGTTCACGGCTGCCCTCGCCCTGCACCACCTTTACGGTTGGTGGAAACAAAGTCAAGCACCACCACCTTGTGTGGGCTCTCAAATTCGAACTTGTGGACTCTGGGTCTCGAGTATTCAAGCAGACTCGGGTGATAATACGGTGTTACGGGACGTCAAGCGGTGAATTCGGGTCTCACGTAAACTCCGTCACCTTCCCTCGACTATTTACGTGAGCATTCGACTATTTTATCTTTAACGTAAAACTAGTTTGTGATATTTTTATAAAATGGTTATACCCGGTTATTATTTTAAATAATATAGAAAGACGGGTTTTAACGTGAGAGCCAACGGTTAAAAGTTATAAAAACCCTAAGTGATATTTTAGCTTAATGATTATTATTAATCATTATTTTCTCTAAAATATTTTAGTATAACATTTATTTTATTAATAACATAAATAAATAATGATAATTTTATTATAATTATTACAAAAGATACGTTTAGAATAAAATGAGACAGCAAAATCACGAGTTAGAAATCCTAAATATTGTCTATAATGATTATATATTAGTCATCATTTTTATGGCATTAATATTACTAATAATTATGATTTTTATTATAATTATTAATATAAGGGTTAACATCTAATATTATTTTATTACAGAGGAAAAATGGACATGTTATCACATTAAAGATTTTATAATTTATTTTATAAAATTAGCAGACATCTATAAGTTACATATATATTATTTTTTGTAAAAAAAAATTAATAATTAAATGTGTATATATATACACATATATAAATATAAATGATTGAAAAAAGTTTAAAAAAATAAAGTAATATAATAATTACTTTATGACATTTGCACATCTATTTTATAATAAATATATATTATATATTGTAGGTCCTGAGCAGACCTGAAAGAACAGATATGCGGAGAAATTCTTCAAACAGTCCGGATCGAGAGGCGGAATCTTTGGATCCGGTATCATTCTTGAATCAGAAATGGTAGAGACGGGTGCGGGAATCACATATACGAACAGAAACATATGAAAGTGAAAAAAAGAACAGCTAATTGAAAGCATAAAAACGTATGATTCTTTGATTGATATGAAAATTAAAAGGCTCGATCATACACTAACAATTAGTCTCACCCCAGGGTGAGCTCCCCCTGGGGTGGTGATTCCCTCTACAGACACACACACTCCTAATGGGTATTCTACTATATATAGGAGGCTTCATGTGCCTTGTTTTCCAAGCCACCTGCCAAACAGGCCTGAAAAACAGGCAACGAAACTAGGTAGTTTCGATTGAACAAATGTTCAACCGAAACTACTAGTTTCGATACTGTAGTTTCTATTGACAGCATCAGTCTCATTTCTATACCCAACATATATTTATTAAACAGGAGGAACGACTTAAACTGGAAACGAGATGTTAACAACTAAATGACAAAGGCATAATATTTATTAAAAAGATTTTAATAAATATAACTACTTGATTGACAAGTTATATCACCAACGGCGATCGGGTTAGACCCTTGTAGGCTATTACAAAGCAAGGGTCAAGACCTCGGGATATTGGTCGTGTGACCAACCCACGTAATAAACAACTACTTAGACCTTAAGGTGACTTAATTAATTTAGGGCACGGCTAGGTCAAGACTGTTTGGACTTACAACTTACATCATCACTCACCACCTCGATAACTACGGTGAGTCTTCACGGCCCCACTTTTACTTGTTTTAAATTGATTTTAAACATATGTGGGAGAAAACTTGCTGAACTTGAAAACTGGACACAAGTACCTACATTATTACATGAGTCAACTCGTTTAACGCATCAAAGTCCTCTCTTATTCTGTAACCGTTAATTATGGTATAAACGTGGAAAACATGAATAGATCTATTTGGGTTGACACCCCCACACGTGGTTAGTCGCGCTAACCTTGATTGGAGGTCAAAGCGGGTGCATAATTTTCATCAACTATTACAATGTTTGGCGTTAAGAACATTGGGTTAGGGGCACAACTACAACGTCGAGTTTCGGTTACAGGAGCTCATGGTAATAATAATAGACTTACACTATTGTTTTAATTAATGATAGTGGTACAACATTGTTCGAGTGAACAATACACAACTAGAAATCTTGTGGCTCAACGAAAAACTATTCAACTAAACATGTGAACTTACCAATTTTATGTTGACTTTTTAAGCTTGTTTTCTCAGGTAACTAGAAACATGGGACAGAGGGCATGCATGTACGTAGATCATCTTTTGGAGTTTTCCTATTATAATTGATGTAGTACAAAGCCCACATCTTTATTCCTTTGTATTCGTGCGTTTTTACATAGTTTCATATTCGTTTTGAATCGTTTTTAGTTTGTTTTTGAGTCTATGTTGTGTTTTCAGGTGCTCGTATGAATTACGAAGTTATATCATGAAGAGATCGAGCACGAGTGAAGTCCCAAAGAAAAGAGTGCAAAAAGTTGGAAAACAAGTCCCTCGCGGTACGCGAGGATGGACTAGGAGAACTTCGCGGTACGCGAGGAGCTCAAGGAAGGGCCCCGACTAATTTGGCCTTTGCAGTACGCGAAGGGCAACTAAACTTATCTCACAGTACGCGAAGGCATGGTGAATTCACAAAAAGCCCTAATCGGCCAATAAGTCAAATTAGAATGTCATTATACCAGGGAGATCAATTACCGGCCGTCAGAAGGGTGATCTTGGCGATTCTAAGGTTAGAGAAGGAGATTGAGGCTAAAGATCGAGGCTTTTGGATCCGGGTTGGTTAGACATATATTCGGTTTTCAATCCTTTTTTGGTTGTCTTTGATTACTGTGATTGATACCATGATTCTGTTTTTGACTTCTGTTTGGATGTTTTTGTTTATGTTTCTTGGCTAAACTCATAGTAGCTACCTAGGTTAATGATGAACACTTGTTAAAGTTTGGATTTTTATTCGGTTTATGGATTCGTTTGATGGTTGACAATATTGTAATGATCTTAGTTCAATTATTATGATGTTTATGCATGCTTGAATCCGATTTAGTGTTGATTAATTATCTCACATGTGTGCTTGTTGAATGTCTTTCAGTTATAGACACATGTTTAGGTTGCTTGCTTAATTTTTTGTGACTGTGGTGGTATTGCTAGACGTAGTGATCCATAGGGGTATTAGTTGATGTTTTATTAGATTGAGTGTTCTTCCTATCTCGATACCCGAAAGGTGAGGGGTAGTCGGTTACTCTTCAATGTTAGGTGTCTAGTTGTAAACGCTCTGAGAGGAGGTTTTCCTAGGTTCTTAGTACTCGTTGCTAGTTCGAGTCATAGTTTGTTGATCTGAGATTACCCCGTGCATTCCTTAAGTGTACTGTGACAGTGAGACTGAGAGGTGATATGTCTGTAGGGTACATTATCGTCGTTGGAGAGACTGAAAGGTAATCCAACATCTGGTGAGCGTTTTACATCTTTTGAGTTTCCTTTTTGGTAACACCCTGAGAATGATTAGGGATCCACTTGGTTGTCTAGGAGTGTTATCATTAGAACCCCATATCCGACATAGATTTCCATAATCGATAGAAGTATGAGCTTTGCAAGTAGGATCCCGACCTAGGTAGTGCCTTCTCATTCTTGATATTTCCCAAGTCTTCTATTTAATTGTTAGAGTCGTTCATCTGGATTCATTAGTTTAATAAGTAGTAGTAGTAGTAGTAGTAGAAAACCCCCCAAACCAATAATCTTAGTTCTAGTCAGAGTCTAGTTTAGTTATACAGTGCCTCTAGGGTTCGATAATCCGATTTACAATTAAGTTTTGCTACACTAGATAGGTTCACTTGCCTGTCAGTGCGGTTTAGTTCATAGGTATTCTAGAGTATTACTTAGGTGTCTACATTAGGTTTTTCTTTATAGTTTTTATAAACCGTCTGGTCGACATCAAGTTTTTGGCGCCGTTGCCGGGGACACTTGGCAATAGCAAAATTAGCTTTGATTAGTTCTTTGTTTGGTTATTTGTTTTTATTTTCTCTTTGTTTTTAGTAGTTTGAGTCTTTTCTTTTTAGGTCTTATTTGTGTGCTTTGTCCTGCTTGCTACTTATGTGTTTTAATTTAGGATTGAGTCTTTCTGTGTTTTGAGTCTCTATTTCTTTTGTTTTATTTCCTTCAGTTTATGCAACGTACTCGTTTGCAGGGATCACCCGAGTTTACAGCTTATTCAGAGCCCGAGTGAGAGCTTCACGAGCACAGCCGCGACTAGGGCTGTAAACGAACCGAACCGAACGAAGCCTTGTTCGTGTTCGCTCGTTAAGCATTTAACTTGTTCATGAACGGTTCACGAACACTAACCGAACGAAATTTCATGTTCGTGTTCGTTCATTAAAGAAATTGATTTGTTCACGAACGGAACCGAACGAAGCCTTGTTTATGACTTTTGATGTCAACCCTAATGTCTTCCGAAATGAACATTGAATAAGATCATTTTAATATCAAGTTTTATGTACTTGTATCGAACTTGCTTTACTTAGTTAATTGTCAGGGTATAAAATAAAATAAAAATTAAAAAATATAAAAAGTTTAGATAAAATAAAATAGAAATATACAAAAATCTTTAATGAACAACATAAACAAAGGAACATGAACGTAAACGAACATAAACGAACGAACGCAAATAAACGAACATTCACAAACACTTTATCGAACGTTGACGAACACAATTGAATGAACGAGACCTCTGTTCATGTTCGTTCATTTAGTTAATCGGATGAAATTCCTTGTTCATGTTCGTTCATTTGTTAAACGAACGTAAACGAACTTCCCGCCGAACGGTTCACGAACTGTTCGCTGAACGTTCGGTTCGTTTACAGCCCTAGCCGCGACCTTCGTGACCGGTTGAGAGTTTTGTGTGAGAAAAAGGTACGCACCCCGAGCACTATCCCTATTCCTAACATGGGCGACGCTGACCCACCAGCGAGACGTAGCATACACCAGAGAGCTAGTGATGGTGTTACTAGGGCCAGGTCTCCGATCACGCGCCCCACTGTGCCAAACACTAATAATTGGCAAATCCCATCACACATCATGAGTACAATCACCCACTCTACTCAATTTCATGGCCTCGAGGATGAGGATGCACCAGGACATATGTCCCGCTTCGTGTGTATATGTGATACCTTTAATATCACTGGTGTATCTAGGGAAGCAATCTACTTGCGTCTCTTTCCATTCTCGCTCTCTGGGCATGCTGCCACTTGGCTTGATACCCTCCTCGATAATTCCATCACCACATGGGAGGATCTGCAAGCCAAGTTTATGAAAAAGTACTATCCACCTTCCAATGCCGCTCGCCTAAGGGACCAGATCCATTCGTTCAGCATGGACCCTGACGAGCCTTATCACATGGCCTGGGAGAGGTTCAACGCCATGTCATGTAACATCCCAAAAATAAAACAACAGTTATAATAAAGGGTTAGAATGCGAGAACGAGCCGAATAAACCAGCGAGACACGATGGGCCGGGCCGGATGGGTCGGACGCGCATGAGGATGGAAAACAAGGGAGATGAGCCTCCCTATAAATAGCCAAACCCTCCTCATTCTCTCATTTACACATTCTAGAGAGAGAAACCATAGAGAGAGAAAGTTGGCGGATCGACCCGAGATTGAAAGAGAGTGTTACTACTGAGCTCGTGAGCCAGACCTCCGAATCAGAAGCTCGATTCAGGTAACAACTCGATCTAGATCTGAGTTTTTAGTTTATGTTGGGTTTTCGGGTTTTAGATAAAAGGTAACGGTTTTACGAATGAAACTTGAAAATAAACATAGATCTAGCATATAGAAGGAAAAACGAATGTTTTGAACATAGAAAGTCGGGATCTTGATGTGATCAGATCTGCATGCAAGAACTTAGGGTTCTTGGGGAAGAAGACTGCCTGACAGGCGAACTTATCAAGTTCGCCTGGCAAAGATTGGGGTGAACTTATCAAGTTCGCTTGACAAGTTTTCCTGGGGCATAAAGTAAGCGAACATATGGTGGCGAACTTAGTGACTTCACTGGGTTGCATCAAGCGAACTTAAGTAAGCGAACTTGCTAAGTTCGCTGGGCATGGGTCAGGCGAACTGTATGTTCGCCTGGTTGGTAAGGGGCGAACTTGACTTAAGTTCGCCTAGTTTAGTATGGTTAAACCGTTAGAGTCGGGATAGGATCTGATGTGTATTTAACTACTCAATTCAGATCGTGCGTGACGTTGTTGGGCCTTCGATTAGGATAACGAGACTAGCTTATCAGGTGAGTTCTAGAAGCCCTCTTTTAAATGTTTTAAATAATGTTTTTGGGCTGGTGTGCATACGTAACGATGTGACTGTTTTATAAAACGATGTTTATGAATGATATGTGTGATGTTTTATGAAACGATGTTTATGAACGATGTTTTGGAAGGAAAAGGTTATGAAAGAAGTGTTTATGAAATATTTTTCCAAAAGAAGTTTACGAAGTGTTTATGAATGAATGAAATGATTTTTAATAAAACGTACGAATGCTTTAACTGAAGTTTTGAAGTACAAGAAGTGAAGGTTTACGAAAGTCACAAACGAACGAATCTGCCATTATTCCTTAGGGAATGAAGGTTATGGGTATGGGATGTATGTTACGGGCCTTTACCTTTTAGGGGCCTTAGTGGCTGGCCAACTGTTGTACAACTGGGGTGATAACGGTCACCAAGGGGATTATCGTGATCCTTGAAGTTGGTACGATTTACCTTACGGAGTAGTCGTGCTTGAAGTTTGGTACTGGTGCCTTACGGGGTACAGTGCTTGAAGTTTGGTACGTGTCATCCTTGTGATTCCGTGCTTGAAGTTCGGTGTTGAATGACCTAAGTATGGTTTCTCCGCCCGAAGGACAGTACTGTGTTGAAGGGCCTAGTGGTGGTGATCTTAGGGTCATTCCACCAGTATGCGATGTTTGGATTTGACGGTTATGAGAAGGCGCAGATTCGATATGTTCGTTGACTTATGTTTATGATGTTATGTTATGTTATGTTATTGCATGTTTTCGAATGCTTTTATTAATGAAGTTAAATGATATGTTTTTGGCAAATATTTGAAGTTAAGGTTTTATGAAAAGTTAGAACTCACCAGCGTAGCTTACTTTTTAGTATGCACATTCACGTTAAGGCAGGTTATGATGATGGACGGTGATGCTGGGCGGCTTGATGAGTTACCGGATGATATGAAGACTGGCATCCCGTTATGATTAGTTATGTTTTGTTTATGTATTAGACTATGTTACGCTTCCGAATGTTGAACAATGTTATGATTATGTTTTAATGAAATTTTCCGCTGCGTTATTTTGATACTCAAGTTTAAGAACTGTTTGTGAATGAGTAAATCCAACAAGTGAGGCCTCCCGGGTTTGGGGCCTTACATGTCAAGTGTGGGGATGTGATGTAAGGTCAAATATCCTGTGTTTAAGAGTCTATTTTGTATATTTTTAAGGATTATACTTTGTACTTTGAGTCGGTTTTACGTTGTACTTTGTAGTTGTGTATGTGGCAGGTTAAAGGTGCCAATTGAGTAGAAAACGAGGCGTAATCGAGAAGGCATGAAAGTACAAGGTAAGTCAAAGTCAAAACGTCAAAATCCTGGAAAATGGATCTTTGCGGTACGCGATGATTGGGGAGAAACCTCTCGCGATACGCGAGGAAATGGAAAAGCTGCCCCGACTAATTTGTCCTTCGCGCCACGCGAAGGACTGACCCGTGAAGTTCACGATATGCGAGGGCCAGCCGGATTAGGAAAAAATCCCTAGTTTCCATATTTAAAGAAATTAAACCCTAATTCGCAAATAACTTTCATTCAGACGATTTTCAGAGTTCCCAATCATTCCAGATCATCAATTGAAGCTATGTTCGTGAGTTTGACAAGCATGCGCGACTAAGCTGCGTGTGGCTTCCTCCGGGTGGATGGTTCGTATAGGTTTCATGTTTTATTCAGATTGTTTATGATTTGGATCTGTTAGTTTTTGACAAGAACGTGAGAGATTGATGTATTAGTTAATTTAAACAGTTTATTTATGTGCTTTGAGTTTTCTACTTTACAATCTTGTTCGGTTGATGATAAAACCTAGTAGCATGGTTGGATGACTAAAGGGGGTAAACTTGGCATTTATAAATTGGTGATTGAATTATACCGGTTTGTGATGAAACTGGTTGTATAGGTTGCTGACAATAGTCTGTCTTCAATTACTTTCATGGATAAAGTGAATAATCATGCCTTATGTATAATGTGGACGATCAATTATAAACAATGTAAGCAATTTAGTTTCGTGTGTAATGTAAACAATTTAGTTTCGTGTGTAATGTAAACAATTTAGTTTCGTGTATAATGTAAACATTAAAGTTTCATGTATGACGTGAACAACCTTGCATCATGTATATTGCAAACAACTAAGTTCCATGTAGGGATGGCAATGAAACCCGAACCCGATGGGAAAACCCGAAACCCAAAGCATTTGGGACAGGTATGGGCCGGGTAACCGGGTATGGGACCGGGTTTGGGATTACATTTGAAATTTTTCGCGGGTTTGGGACGGGTATGGGATATGGTGATATATCCGTTTACCCGCCCCAATTACCCGATAACATACACCCGTTTACCCGATTATATACCCGACATATCTTTCTTTCTTTTCTTTTAATTTAGTGTATATACCACATTTATTTTAAGTATATTCATACTGTATATATTTTAAATGTATATACCAAACATGATTTTATTTTTTTTATTTTTATTTTAACTACAACTTTATATATACCCTATAGATACCCGACGGGTTTTGGGTCGAGTATACCCAACGAATATTTTTTACAGACTAACGGGTTTACCCGAAACCCGCGGGTATACCCGATACCCGACGGGTAATTACCTGATAGAAACCCGACGGGTTTTGGGCCGGGTATGGGACAAGATTTTATAACCGGGTATGGGGTTGGGATTACCTAAACCCGACCCATTTCCATCCCTAGTTCCACGTATAATGTGTACAATCTAGCATCATGTATTTTGCAAGCAACTAAGTTCCATGTATAATGTGAATAATCTAGAATCATGTATATTGCAAACAACTAAGTTCCATGTATAATGTGAATAATCTAGTATCATGTATATTGTGAATGTTCATGTGTAATTAATTGGGTCTCATGAGTATCATAAACTATCGAATTTTGTAGATGATCAAGTTTTGTGGACAAGCGTGTTGCTCGGAGTTTCATGTACAATGTAGGTAGTTGGGTTTTAAACTTTAAAAAAAAAATTTGTTGGGGTTTATATGAATGGTTAATGCCTACGCGAAATGATTCATCTTCTTGAGGTGGCTAGTAAGCTCATGCATTTTCGAAGGTACAGGATGATGAGGAAGTTTTACAGGTATTTAGAATAATACGTACATGAATAACTGATTTGTGATTTTTTTTTTGTAAATAACAAGTAATTAAAATTTGTAAATTAATAAATAAGTGCAAGTAATAAGCTGAATAACTAGATAATTGGATAAATAAAAGCCTTTTTATTCATTTAATTATCATAAAGAGAATGTTTCAAGGAAAAAATAACGGCTAAATTACTCTGTAATTAAGCCATGAAAATAATAATTAGTTTAACGAAATAAAAAGTCGCAAGGAAATAATTACTCAAATCATATTTGATTATTAATTTAGATAATGTTTTTATAAACCAAGTTGTATTAAGTTTCTTTACAATGTGAAAGGGTTTATAAATAATTTATATCCTAGATAATATCTACGAACCAAGGATTTGATAAATGTTTTGTTTGAACAAAATAACTATGTTAATTTAATCACTAAAATAATTAGTTTATAAGGAATGTTTAGGTGTCAACTATTGAGGCAAGCCAAAATGGAGAAATATCCAATCTGATGGAAATATAACGGGTGTATTTTATGTTTGTATTATTAAGTCAGCGAGTAATAGCATTTAAGTTGTAATATAAAACTTAACGTTGAATGATAAAATGTCAAATACATATTTCAAACATAAAGTAGTGGTTTTAAACTGGAATTTAAAGACAAGAATGGAAAATCTGGCTAACGCCTTAGGTAGCTTTCCACCAGGAAGCAGATGAGCACCAAGATGAACATCGTTATGGTTACTCGTATAGAAAATCGGGCATCAGCTCTAGCTATCTCCGTACGTGCATCAAATATTTCCCGATCTTCTTCCATCATGTCAATGTAGGTACCTAGATTTGCAATTAGGTCCTCCTGGTACCGCACTTGACCCAAAAGGTTGTCTATTCATTGACCTAGCAGGTCGTGCCTTATCCTGTGCTCCATTCCCTGCTTCAGAAACTCTGTGGTCCTTACATACTGGTGAGTGGCATCCGCTGGAACTCCTATAGCACTGGTGGTTTCCATAGTCTGCCTTGTTCCTGGGTTTGGGTGGTATGGGTCGGGTGCTAAGTAAGGGTTTCTCAGTGGGGATGGCAGTTGGTTGTGTCGGTGAGGTGCTTGATAAGGATCTCTTGATGGGGGTGGTTCAGATGCTCGGAGTCTCAGGCCGGTGCTCCTAAGCCAATCTGCCGTTATGTCAAACATGGATCTAGCAGCTGGGGGTGTCGGTGACTGATGGTCTGGTGATGGGGATCCGATGTCTTCCTCCTGTTCGGACTCTGTCTCGAGATAGTATACCATGGAGGGAGGAGGGTAGGAGTCCATGTCTAGCAGGAAAAGAAAAAGATTGTAAGTGATAATAAAATGCTAGATGTTAAGTACATAAGTCTTCATGAGTTTAGAGTTTGACTAGTCATAACACCGAGTTTTTACAATAGTATGTTAGAAGTAACACTTGACCTATAAGTAGTGTACCCACGAAGAAAACTCCCAGGAAAGAGGGGTGGGTCACCATGGACACACTTAAGTACCCAGTCTTTCCTTAGTCAGAATTTCTTATTGGTCTACACCCACTCTTCCAGCCATCATGTGCTAATAACACTATTGTTTGGGCTCATGGTCATGGTGGGAATCATTATGGACTGGGCTTTGAGGTGCAAGGGTGAGGTTCATTCACTTCAGCAGGCTTCCTCTTCTTGGAGGGTAAATGGGCTCCTTTAGTTTTTTTTATTAATGGGCTCGTTTAGTTTCTTATTAATGGGCATTAGGCCCAAGAGTTTAAATTTTGTTCACAATGATGATGGTGACATGATTCTTAGTGTGTGAGGATGAGGGTGTATGAAGTCTTAGATATGAATAAGTGTATAGTAAAGTTTAGGATGATATTTAATGGAGTCAAATAGGTAGCATGAAATCAAACAGTGTGGCAAATACGGGGTTACATGAATGGCAGTTTTTGTAAACATGTGAGCTATCAAGTGGCGTAGCACATAAAATATCATGTATTGTATTATGCAATGTAATACCTAGGATAACATATCGGGTTATCACACAAGGGTATCCTAAGGTTATACACTAGGTCATTGGTTTCTAATAACCTAACTCCCTATAACCATGGCTCTGATACTAATCTGTCACACCTCGGCCGGCGGCGGATTATACGTCGGGGTTGACGCGGTTGTTCATAAGCACATAATCATCTATTAAATGTGATAATATTTATTCCATCATATTAAGTATTCATTACAAGGAAATAAGACATACATTGTACAAGAGAAACATAAAATAATCAAAGTTTGGATTAAATTTAACTAAGTACATAGTCCTATATGATCAAGACTTGTCCTCAAACGGGTGTACCTGAAACATGTTAAGTAAATGTCAACTACAAGTAGTTGGTGAGTAACATAGGTTTTGACACTAAACAAAGTTAAGTATAGGTTTACAATTCAATATGTTCAAAGCAAGTCTAAAGCGTATATGTGAAAACATACAAGGTTCCAAGCGTACAATCAAGCCATGTAATAGGAAATTAGTTACACAATCCAACTGATTGTCTTTTGAAAAGTAGTAAGATGTATACACTTACCCATCAAGGTTGGTGTTAAGTAATGAATCGGATTCCCCTATAAATGATCATGTTAGGTACTACCTTAGGCTCGCCACACAAGTTAATGATTGTACTAACATGAACACACATAATGGTCACCAAACAAATTAAGCCATAAAACATAAAGACCTTAGCATAAGAACAAATGTATTGAATTGTACATGAAATATAGTTAATGACATGTTTCACCCCAAAAGGTAAAAAGAGGAAAAATGGGCTATGTAAACTCACTTGTAATGATGCTAACAGGTTGTATGAATTGTTAATAATGGATAGGCTTCGTGAGAATTCCTCACACTCAACCTACATGGATAAATTTGTATTCTAAACTCAATGTATATCTAAATGTAATAAGAAATTTTGAGGTTTTAGGGTTTCATAAGATTTGAGATTTGGATATGGGACTTGCACAAGTTTGAAAGGAAATATATATGTTTAAAATGATAAAGTAATACTAATTGAAAGTAATTAGAAACTCTAATTAATAGTATTTACAATAATAATATGTTTGAATTTATTTATGTAATTACTCTAAAATAATTAAATAAATAAATTATGGAATGAAAAAGGTTTAAACAATTATTTTATGTAGATAAAATAATTAATTAAACTATTTAAATAATATCTTTTATTTGAATGATTTATAAAAGAGGTATTTAAATAACTATAAATATTAAATGAAATTAATTAAATTTATACAATTATTTATTTAAAATAATCATTTAAGTATTTCTACAGATTTAGAATGTTTTAAATTATTATTCTTGCTAACATAATTGCTATTTTACAAACAAAACAACATATTTAGATTTATTTAAATAAATCCTTTCTACTAGTTTGATTTCCATGAAATTTAAGTATGAAAATAATGTTCTAATCAATTAATAACTTAGTCAAAATAAATTATCAATTAAAAGTGTAGGCTTCGATTTAAATGATTTTATATAGAAATATAATTATATAAAAAGGATGTATGAACCTTTACAAAATAAATGGTTTTATAAGCATAATCCTATTTATGTTAAATACAATCTGTAAATTAGAGATTTTAAATAAATAAATTTGTTAAAGAATTTGTATGCATGCGACATGTATATATTTATTTACAAAAATATATGATTATATCCCCTGATTATTTATAAAAGGGATTAGTTAATAGTAGTTTTTGTTTATAAAGGAATATGTAAATTTAGAAAAAAAAATGCATCACAAAGGAACAGTATTTATTTGTTTATGTTTTGTTATAAAGTAAAAGAAATATATATATATATATATATATATATATATATATCTTACCTTTTTATCTTTATAAATTGGTTCTTGTGTCAACATATGTGAGTATGTATGTTTATATATGTATATATATGTGTGTTTGAGGGTCTATGTATTAAATAACATAAAAATAAACAAAACTGGGTCTGCCCGGGTTCGAACCCGCGACCTGACGCAAGGAAGGCAAGGGTGCTAACCAGTTGATCTTAGGCATATGCCTTGAAGAGAAACTGAATAATTTGGGTTTTTACATAAAGGTCTCAAGAACCTTCTTCCCCAAATCACGAATTTGAAACCCTATCCTCTGAATCCATATTAATTCACTTCCGAATCAAAGGGCTTTTGGAGGGGAAGGTTAAATCGAGTAAGAAGGTGAGTGTGTTACCTTTATTCGATCTTGATCTCGCAAAAACGGTTGTGTTCTTGCTCCACTGTTGTTAACGATCGGGGGGGTGAGGAACGGGTTTTCAGTTGATTTCGAGTGGAATTTGATTGTCATGTGGTTTAGGGGCTTTAAGGTACGATTATTACATACGTTACACATTTCAATCGATTGAGATTTCGTGTTTTGAAGTGTGATTCGGGGTTCTTGATTACTCAAGCTGTAACCCCCAATAAATGGGTTTTAAGAATGTAATTGATCAACTAAGTTAACTATTTCAAGTTCTAAATGATTGTAATTTAGTGGAGAAACCGTTTCAATGGACTTGGAATCCGAATTGAGAGATTTTTGAGAGTTTTTTGTAACACTCCAAATTTTAAGGAAATAAAAGTCCAGGGGTTAATGTGTAATTAACCCAAAGTTTAAGGGCTTAAAAACACAAAAATAGGAAAAAGGAGGCGGTAGCGGACCGCTACCAAGCTCCTTAGCGGTCCGCTAGCCGCAATTGGCCCGAACATCAAGCATATGACACGTGTATGGTGACTCGCAAGAAAGGACGGGCAGCGGACCGCTATCGGGCGCAACACGTAGGACACCTGGCAAAGGGCGGTAGCGGACCGCTACCCCCTTGCTTAGCGGTCCGCCACCGGTGGTACATCAGCCCTATAAATAGGTTCATTTGCCGTTCAAAATGGAAACAACAACTTCACCATTATCATCACACACACACGCACAAACCGAGGCAAAGATAGAACGACGATTACGAGCGTGGTGGTTACGAGTGTGGTGCGTTACGAGTGCGGTTCGAGTCAGAGAAACGTTTAAAGTAAGGAACGATCTTAGGAACTACCCGAGGATAAAGTAAGTACACTAGACCCGTACCCTAGACTAAATATTTAGGGGTATAGACTAAAGGACAATAATGAAATTATAGTAAACGTACGGGAGAACTTCCAACCGATATTTAGTTATCTGACAAAAGAAATGTTATGTCTAAGGAAAAAGTGGTGTATAAATCTCTCCTAGACCCGTCAGTCTTTCCTGGGAACATCGTTGGAGGTACTACTCTGGAAGGATAATCACCCCAGTTTACAATATATGACAAGTATGAATATATGATGAAAGCATATGAGTATGGGAATATACCATGCATGATGAATATGAATACATGATGAATGTGAATATGTGAAATGCATGATGAATACATGATTGTATGATGATACGTGCAAATATGAATGAGTATGATGAAACGAGCCTAAACCCTAAAATGGAATAACGGAGTACTCACGAAATGTTAAAAGCGTGGTGGATACGCCGCTGATACTTCCTATATATAAACCCTTTTAATGCATTGTGGAGAAACCGTTACGAAGTTTTAAGCTGAGGATTGGTTAGGAAATAAATCAAGCATATACGTGAAATGAAAACAAATGTTTGATACATTTGGGAGGCTGTGAGTCTAAGATACTCAAGGTCCCAAATGAAATGAGATACCTGGCCTGTAAGGTGGATCTCAATAAATAAAGAAGAAAAGTAAAGATTTCCAAGACTACGGGGCTGAGGAAAAAGGGACTCCAAGCCTACGGAGCTGAGGAGGAATAGATTCCAAGCCTACGGGGCTGAGGAATGAATAAGTCTTCGTGACAAATGCAAGGGGTCTATACTGACGAGTATAAGAACCTTTCCAATACTCGGACCGGAGGTACAGCCTAAGATGGTTGCGAGGGGGTTAGCACACCCATAAAACATACGAATGACGTGACCGGAGGTACGTCCGGAGATGGTCACGGGGGCGCCGAGAGCCTGGAAAACTTGAATAATAATAAGAACCTAAAGGGTTCCTAATGAAATGAAAAGATGCAGTGTACTTACTTAGCGTAAGCTAATTCAAAAACGTTTTCCAAATACTGTAAGAAAGAAGCACATGAAATAAAGCTTCCTGAGGACGGAGCAGTCGGAGTTAGAGATCCCTATCTTAAGTAAAACAATATTATAAATGAAAAATAAATCTTAGCCATTTATGGCAAGGTTTTTGTTAATCTTGAACCCATTTTTCGTAATATAATACTCTGATAAAATAGTAAAATAAGTAGGGTGTCATTTTTGATGTGGGTTGACTTTTCTGAGTCAAGATTGGTTCCATATGATTTCCAGGGTTCAATTCTAATTGGAGGGGGGTTCAAATGAATTGCAGGGGGGGTTCAAGACTTGAAGGGGGGGGGGGGGAGTTCAAGACTCAATTTATTTGTTTTAATTCCTTTTAATTGTTATAAAAATTCATTTTACCTATAGAAATTATTCTTATAAAGTGTATAAAAATCTAAATGTTATTTTTCAAAGTTTTGTTATGAATAAATTCTATCTTTTTATAAATCATAATTTATGTAAATGGTTTATCTAATATCTTCTAAATATATAGTTACTTATATATATATATATATATATTCATGAATATATATATATATATATATCCATTTAATAAGAATGTAGAAAACATGGTTAATGTTCATACGTTTTGTTAATTACTATATCAAGGCATAAACATGTGTATATACATACATTAAATATATGTATAATTACATATCTATATATAAATACATTTCACTTTTGATTTGTTTATTAAAGTATGTATATGTGTATTTACTCTAAATCTAAAATTTGAAATTATATGAATGAAATCTGAATTTGAAACACTTGAAATTACGATTAAGGATTTACAATGCATTGAACTAGAATGGAATTAAGATCTTTTTATTGTACAATTAAAATAAATAAACAAATAAAAAAATTACGGCCGAAAAAACATGGATGTTACATGAGTCAGTTTGATGCTGTGGTTTTGTTTGAGGTTTATCTTGCAGGTATTGATCGCTCCGCCCGTACTCAATCTCTATTCAGGCAGGGTCGATGCTTATCTTATATTTGTGTAAAGGCAACCCGATTGGGTGTTGTGCAGCCACGAATGAAATGTTATACGGTTGCACAAGTGGAAGAACAAAGCTGGACAACGATCATGCATACATTACCGGCTAAGTCTTTCCAGTTTATTTTTGTATTTTTATTTTTCCATTGTTTCTCGGTTCACATATGGGACAATGTGCGTTTCAAGTGTGGGGATGGGAGACTGCGTCTTAGTGAGTCTGTTTAATTTATTTTCTTTCTTTTATAAATTTACAAAAATACAGAAAAAATTAAAAAATTTGAAAAAATGTCCTTCAAAAGTAAAAGTTTTTGCATAATAAATGGAAAATGATAGTAGAACTAGAAACTATTGTTGAGTTAAATGAAAATAAATAATAGAAAACGCGTCTGAATTGTAATGTTTTGGTAGATCTAGCCGACTGGTAGAGCTTAAATATCCCGTGAATGTTAGCTAGGATCATTAATTGGATTAAATCATGAAGTCTCGTGAGTACTCATTTTAGGGGTGTCGGTAAAACTAAAACTGACAATATATGGTGATAGGTACCACGTTAAGCTAAAATTTAGAGGTTTTTGAAATTTCTTGGCACACCACTCTCTTTTTATGAGAATAAATCTGAGATTCGGTGGCGCCCGCAATCCATAATTTCATTATTCATGAGCTTAATTATTTAGAATTCTAAGTTTTTTTTATGTGTTACCCTTCGGGATGGCAACCTAGTTGAAACACCACTAAGCGACTCTTAAGTGCTTCATTGCTAGAACTGTAGTCTATGTGTTACCCTTTGGGATAGCGACTTGGTTGAAACGCCTCTAGACAAGGTTCATTTGTTTAATTTAATGCTCATTTCCATCTATTCATTCATAATTCACCTTAATTTACAAAACATGTAAATTTTAGTTTATCGTGGTGGGAAATCTATACGGTTTAACCCGGGCCTAGACATAACCTTGAGATGGGACTAGGTAGAGCTGTAGCCTTTGAGTATGAGTCCCATAGATTGATTGATAGCTGTATAAAGTGAAATTAGAACAAGATCGGGGGCTTGAAAGTTGGTGGTTGGGTTTAATCGGACAGAAATATCGATTATTGCTTTTTAACGCTTGTGTGTGTTTGGCTAATGAATTATAAGATTGTTAAAGCTATTTCTAGTTATGATTCCATTGCAGAATTTTTCGGGAATGAAAAAAGGTTAAGTGTGTGGATTTTTGATGTAGTGCAAAGCACATATCTTTATTCCTTTGTATTCGTGCGTTTTTATATAGTTTCGTATTCGTTTTTAGTCGTTTTTAGTTTTTATTTGAGTCTATGTTGTGTTTTCAGGTGCTCGTATGAATTACGAAGTCATATCATGAAGAGATCGAGCACGAGTGAAGTCCCAAAGAAAAGAGTGCAAAAAAGTTGGAAAACAAATCCCTCGCGGTACGCGAGGAGCTCCAGGAAGGGCCCCGACTAATATGGCCTTCGCGGTACGCGAAGGGCCACTAAACTTATCTCGCGGTACACGAGGGCCTGGTGAATTCACAAAATCCCTAATCGGCCAATAAGTCAAATTAGAATGCCATTATACCAGGGAGATCGATAACCAACCGTTAGAGGGGTATTCTTCAGCGATTCTGAGGTCAGAGAAGGAGATTGAGGCTAAAGATCGAGGCTTTTGGATCCGGGTTGGTTAGACATAGCTTATTCGGTTTTCAATCCTCTTTCGGTTGTCTTTGATTACTGTGATTAATACCATGATTCTGTTTTTGACTTCTGTTTGGTTGTTTTTGTTTATGTTTCTTGGCTAAAGTCATAGTAGCTACCTAGGTTAATGATGAATACTCGTTAAAGTTTAGATTTTTATTCGGTTTATGGATTCGTTTGATGGTTGACAATATTGTAATGATCTTAGTTCAATTATTATGATGTTTATGCATGCTTGAATCCGATTTAGTGTTGATTAATTATCTCACATGTGTGCTTGTTGAATGTCTTTCAGTTATAGACGCATGTTTAGGTTGCTTGCGTAATTTTTTGTGACTGTGGTGGTATTGCTAGACGTAGTGATCCATAGGGGTATTAGTTGATGTTTTATTAGATTGAGTGTTCTTCCTATCTCGATACCCGAAAGGTGAGGGGTAGTCGGTTAGTCTTCAGTCTTAAGTGTCTGGTTGTAAACGCTCTGAGAGGAGGTTTTCCTAGGTTCTTAGTACTCGTTGCTAGTTTGTGACAACCCGGACTTTTCAGGTTAACTCCGTTAACTAAATCCAGTTAAATTCTAATCTAGTTACTTATCTCAAACCCCAGGGACTAATCCTGCCTATATTCAAATTCAAATACTTGAAATTGGAAGGACTAATCTTGTAATTAACCTATAGTTGATTCATGTTGACTATAGAAAGTCAAATAGCCATGTTCTTAACTCAATTAAAACCCTAGGGACTGATTCTGCCAACTTTGTAAATCTAAATACTTGAAACTACAAGGACTGTTACTTTATTTACCCAAAATTCGATTTTGTTGACTTTGAAAGTCAAACTTGTACCCTTTGACCCCATTCGAATTCGTAATCAAAGATATGCGTGGATTTGTAACCGTAATGCACTTCAATGCGACAAACGACCATCATTGAGTAATTAAACTCGCCATCATGCGAGAATTAAACCAAATAATGGATAATTATATCGTAACCGTCGACTTCATGTTCAAACAACCTCAAATTCATCGAATTCGGATACCAATTCACGAATTAAGCATCTGCGCACCTCACTCGCATCCCACTGAACCTGTAACGCCATTCAGTTTCACCGGAGAAGCAACGGAAGTCGCCGGAGATCAATTGGATCACAGTCGGCTCCGGTTTCAGTTGAACACCACCGAATCAGCACCCATTCTGGTAATTGATCTCATCCTTAGCTTCGCCTGAGTCTATTAGAGGAAAGCCCTAGGCCAATTTGGGCTTATATCATCGATTCGATCAAATTCTAGATTCTAGGGTTCATATGAACCCAGTTTGATCGAATTCGACTCTAGACTCCGTTTCAGTCTAATTAAACTACTTGAATAGTGTCGCAAACCCTCTCTAATTGAAAGCCCTATGCTAATTTAAACAAGTAACATCGAATTGTGTAAGATCCAGATCCTAGGGTTTGTTCATATGACAGATTGGGGGTTTTGATCTTAAACACAACCTCAATACGATTAAATCACATATTCAGATTCGCAATCATTCGTTTAGTGAAAGCCCTATAAATCCAACATCTTTTAATATCATAATGGATCAAATCGATTCCTTGTTCATACCTAGGGTTTTAAAGACTGAATCGACTATAAAACGATTGTAAACTTGATGATTTTCAAATTAAATCCACACACATACTCGCCATGCACCGATTTACAAAACCCCTATTATTCTTTGCTCTATCGCGATTGAAATCGATGGAATTGGGACTAGATTTGGGGATAAGTCGCGATAGGGGAAGAGACCACAGGAACGTTGCATGTTAAAAGATTTCTGACCCGGATATGTTTGCGATGACCGTAGCGGGCGGACTGGTTAAGGGTGTGTGTTGATGGGGAGGAGACCCGGGTTCGAGTCTCCCCACCCTTGTTTTATTTTAAATCGATTTTTAATTAATATTTTTAATATAAAACCATTACCCATATTATTATATTAATATATTAACGTGTTTTAACCTCGTAAATCACCCGTAGGCTTGGGTTTGGTTTTATAACTCATAATTAATATTATTTCCACTTTTAAAATAATATATTTATATTATTTTTAAACCACCACTTCGAATAAAATAATATGTTTATATTATTTCCAACCCGTGACTCTTATTATAAAATAATATATATTTTTATATTGTTTCGCCTCGTTTATAAACCCCGTGTGGCGTTTCAAACTAATTGATAATATGATTATTTATATTATTTACTCACGTATTATATTCTCGAATAAAAATAACATATTTATTATTTTTGTCACTTAAATGATTATCGTATATTTTCTACGAGTTTATAAACGATAATCATTTAAGTGACAAAAATAATAAATATGTTATTTTTGACAAAAATAATATATTAATTTTATTATTTTCCTAACCATTAATTTAATGGTACAAAGTACGAATATATTGATATATTAATATTATTCATAATTAAAGACGTTCGTCACGTAACATAATTATCTTAATAATTAAATTAAGAAACTCTTATTCTCGTGGCAACGTTCGTCTACTCATCGATCCTTGGAATGTCTTAAGACGTTCAAATCTTTCGTGTCGTCGTCACAAAACCCCATTGTATCCCTAACAATTATGCTTATAATTTTAGGGCATACGTAAGCAGTTCACAGGCAAACCCTTGTGTTTCCTACTTGCATCCTTGTGTGGTGCTATCTACTACTCGTACACAACTCAGGTGAGTTTCACGACCCCTTTTTACTTGTTTTACTATTGAGGGAGAAACATGCTTACACACAAACATTATTTTACTTGTTTTCCTGTTGAGGAGAAACATGCATACTCACAAACAGTATTTTACTTGTTTTCCCGTTAGGGAGAAACATGCATACACACAAACAATATTTTACTTGTTTTTCCCGTTGGGGAGGAACATGCATACAAACGAATATCATTTTACTTGTTTTCCCGTTGGGGAGAAACATGCGTACAAACAATCATCATCTTACTTGTAAACATGTGAACTAACCAACCTTGTGTTGACACTTTTTCTTACATGTTTCTCAGGTCACTAAGGCACAGGTTGCACACTTAGGACATGCATGGAGTCCTACTATCATTTCATCCTTATGAAAACATTCAAAATAATTTACTTGTTTTATTAAACTAAACTTGGGCGCACTTGTTTTGCGCATTTATTTTCTTATCTAAACACTTCCGCATTAACTCTGAACTTTTATGATATTACATTTATGTCCCATATAGTGTCGTTTGATATAACTAATGACTGAGATCCTGGTTTGTCACGCACCAAACGGTAAAAATCCGTTAGTGGAATTTGGGGGTGTGACATATTGGTTTCAGAGCCATTGGTTATAGAGAACTAGGATTGCATACTAGACTATAACCGCACACATGCATTAGTTACACGACACAGACACTCATACATGATACACATAGCATCCAAACATACATTTCATTTCAGTCATGTTGACATCATTCATACCACCCTCTGCTGACGAGGAACACATCATTCACAATGCATCATCATTCCAAATGGCGACACTCGGGGAATCACCAGAACAACATCCACTCCCGTCCGAGGGCAGCAAGACGGAGCCTTCGGAGGAGTCACTCACACCACCATCATCTGCACCCTTGTTACACCATCAGAGCCGAAGATAACACAAACTTGAGCCTATCGATGATACAATCAGGAATGGTGGGCCTTCTCAAGTTCATGGTAGGGGCGATACATAGCACTAGCACATGTCTCTTTGGGAGTTGGGTTCGTCGGAGGCGAGTTCCTCCTACACCCACTAACAACAATACTCTGATCTCACTTGCTTTACTCTACTTCAAGCCCGGACCCGTGGACCTTGCTTGAGGTACACCGTGTGGAGGCAGACCGTTGCATTGGTCGATATTCTGTTGAGAATAGATTGACCACAAGGTTGAAAACGCCTTGCTCATTGCATACTCAAACCCTATCCTGACTCAGTTGAAAGGACGTCTACTTTGCTGCTTCCTGTAACTTGTATTCATGAATTAGTTTCATTTCTCGAAGTTGCATTTCATATAAATGTTTGTTTCATGCTCTCATCTACAAACCGCTGGATTGGACTCTTGTATTGTGTTTCAACTCGAGTGAATACTCGGATCAAACGATTTCTAACTACTCATCCTTATATGAGTCCTAGTTGATCAACTTATGATTAATGACTAAGCTTTTTGATAACTTATCATCTCTAACAATACTCTGTATTTGGAAATACAACCTAAAGGACATTATGACACAGGATAGGGAGAACTAGGGTGAACATGCAAAGCAAATTATCATTACGGGTGCACACGTAATAGTAATTTGAGGTGCATGTAAGTCCTGGTGAAACCTAGTGTGTGAATAAATGGTCCTAATCTGTGAATTACAGACTTAAGTTTCCACTATCAGTAGAAATTCTCGTAACCCGCTCAACGACTAATTGGTATCGTAAACCTGTTCAACAGTTGATAGACGCGACTATCAGGTTGAAGATGTTTACGGACGCACTGAGCTATCATTAATGAAACCATCATTTTATTTCACTCATGTAAGAGCCTTAGAGAACTTAAGATTCCATTTAACCTTGTTACCTCATCCTGTGACTAATCCTTGGTCTAATCTGATATACACCCCAGTATATCCAGTCATTTCATTGACCTCACAAATTTCTTACTCGTGCGGTCGTACTCCAACCCTATTAGAAGGTAAGTACACCATAGAAATAGCTGAAAGACCAATAATTGAAACAACTCACAGTCTTAAGGGTTGTAAACTTGGATTGGCTGATCATGAACTTGACATTGACCTTATGCCAGTCACATTTGGAAACTTTAACATGATTGTTGGCATGGATTGGTTATCTAAGAACCAGGCCGAAATCATTTGCCGTGACAAAATTGTTTGCCTTGCTCTCCCGAGTGGAGAAACCCTTTCTGTCCAAGGCGAGAAGAGTGATGCAGTCGTTGGCATCATATCCTTCATCAAAGCACAAAAGTGTCTACGTAAGAGTCATACTGCCATTTTGGCTCTCGTTGCCGAGCAGCCATTTGAGGAGAAGAAGATTGACGACATTCTGATTATTCATGATTACCCAGAAATATTTCCCGAATACCTACCTGGTCTTCCAACTCATCGTCAAGTCGAATTCCAGATCGGTCTAGCACTCGGAGCAGCACCTATTGCTCGAGCGCCATATAGACTTGCACCCAGTGAGCTGCAAGAACTGTCTACACTATTGCAAGAGTTGTTAGATAAGGGTTTCATTCGACCGAGCTCATCGGCATGGGGAGCTCCAGTTCTTTTTGTCAAGAAGAAGGACGGGACTTTCCGCATGTGTATCGATTACCGGGAACTGAACAAAGTGACGATCAAGAACCGTTATCCTCTACCCCGCATCGACGATCTTTTTGATCAACTTCAGGGATCAAGATTCGATTCCAAGATAGATCTTAGATCCGGTTATCACCAACTGAGAGTCCGAGAGGAGGACATCTCAAAGACAACATTCAGGACTAGGTATGGTCACTACGAATTCATGGTCAGGCCATTCGGACTGACCAACGCACCCGCAATGTTCATGGGTCTCATGAACCGTGTGTGTAAACCGTACCTCGACCAGTTCGTCATCGTTTTTCATTGATGACATCCTTATCTATTCCAAGAATAGGGATGAACATGAGGAACACCTTCGTTTGATTCTGGAATTGCTGAAACAAAAAGAACTGTATGCAAAACTTTCCAAGTACGAATTCTGGATTCGTGAAGTGCAATTCTTCGGACATGTAGCTAACGAGAGTGGAAAACATGTCGATCCATCTAAAATAGAAGCAATCAAGAATTGGGCGGCACCGACAACGCCAACTTATGTGTGACAATTCCTGGGATTGGCTGGCTATTACCGTCGTTTCATTGAAATATTTTCCAAGATTGCCCAATCCCTCATTACTCTAACTCAAAAGGATAAAACCTATAACTGGGGTGACACCCAGGAGTCATCGTTCCAACTTCTTAAACATAAACTCTGCAGTGCACCCATCCTATCTCTTCCGGAGGGAACGGATGATCTCGTGGTATATGGTGATGCATCCATTCAAGGTCTTGGTTGTGTACTGATGCAACGCGAGAAAGTGATCGCATATACTTCTCGTCAACTGAAAATCCACGAGAAGAACTACACAACTCACAACTTAGAGTTGGGAGCCATGGTATTTGCACTAAAGATATGGAGACATTACTTGTACGGTACCAAATTCACCATCTACACCGATCACAAGAGTCTTTAGCATATCTTCTAACAGAAATAGTTGAACATGCGACAGCGTCGTTAGGTCGAACTCTTAAATGACTCTGACTGTGCAATCATAAATCATCCATGGAAGGCTAATGTGGTAGCCGATGCCCTAAGCCGTAAGGACACCAAACCTAAACGAGTTCGAGCATTACAACATACTATTCACACCGGATTGCTTGACAAAATCCGAAGTGCTTAACTCGAAGCCCTCAAAGAGGAAAACCTAACGCTGGAAGCTTCACGCGGTATAGAAGAACAACTGGAGGTCAAATCTGATGGTATCCGCTACTTCAAAGAGCGAATATGGGTTCCAGTGTACAGAAACTTAGAGGAACTAGTATTGAATGAAGCTCACAAATCTTGATATTGTATTCGTCCTGGTTCTGATAAGATGTATCAGAACCTAAAGGTTCTCTATTGGTGGCCGAACATAAAAGCTGATATAGCCACCTATGTTAGCAAGTGTCTGACCTGCTCAAAAGTCAAAGTCGGGTACCAAAAACCTTCTGGTTTGCTCCAACAACCAAAAATCCCAATGTGGGAATAGGAGCAGACTTCCATGGACTTTATCGCTAAACTACCCCGAACTCCAAGCGGACGCGACACTATCTGGGTGATCGTAGATCGTTTGACAAAATAAGCTCACTTCCTGGCAATCAAAGAGACCGACAAAATGGAAAAACTCACCTGTGTTTATTTAAAGGAAGTAGTCTCTCAGCACGAAGTGCCAATTTCTATTATTTCGGATCGAGACACTCGATTCCCCTCGCGATTATGGCAATCATTACAAAAAGCTCTAGGCACGCGTCAAGACTTGAGCACAGTGTATCATCCACAAACCGATGGTAAGACGGAACTTCCCCATCAAACCTTAGAGGACATGCTACGAGCTTGTGGGATCGATTTCGGTAACAATTGGGAAACTCACTTGCCTTTAGTGGAGTTCTCCTACAATAATAGTTATCATACTAGCATCAAGGCAGCTCCATTCGAGGTATTGTACGGACGTAGATGCCGATCTCCTATCTGTTGGGCTGAAGTTGGGGATAGCCAACTTACAGGTCCCGAACTTGTATTCGAAACCTCTAGAAAGATCGTTCAAATTCGAAACCGTATGGCGGCAGCTCGTGATCGTCAAAAGAGCTATGCTGATAAGCGTCATAAGCCATTAGAATCTCAAGTAGGCGACAGGGTTCTACTCAAATTCTCACCTTGGAAAGGTGTAATTCGCTTCGGTAAACGAGGCAAACTGAATCCTCGTTATGTTGGACCGTTCAAAATAGTGAAGAGAATTGGCCCAGTAGCGTATCAACTTGACCTACCTGAAGGACTTAGTGGTGTACACGACGTCTTTCATGTCTCAAAACTTGAAGAAATGTCTAGCAGACGAGACACTATCTGTTCCTCTTGAGGAACTTCACATTGAAGAACAATTGCGGTTCATTGAAGAACCGATAGAAATCATGGATAGGGAAGTCAAAACGCTCAAACGCAGTAAAATCTCTATTGTCAGAGTTCGTTGGAACTCAAAACGCGGACCGGAATTCACACGGCAGCGCGAGAATCAGATGATGCGCAAGTATCCTCACCTGTTCAAGCACTCCACGACAAACACTTAAGGAACTATTCTAATTTTCGGGACGAAAATTCTTTCAACTAGGGGATGATGTGACACCCAAGAAATTTTTTTTATTATTTTAATTTTTAGGACGAAAATTGTTTCAACTAGGGGATGATGTGACAATCTGGACTTTCCAGGTTAACTCCGTTAACCAAATCCAGTTAAATTCTAATCTAGTTACTTATCTCAAACCCCAGGGACTAATCCTGCCTATATTCAAATTCAAATACTTGAAATTGTAATTAACCTATAGTTGATTCATGTTGACTATAGAAAGTCAAATAGCCATGTTCTTAACTCAATTAAAACCCTAGGGACTGATTCTGCCAACTTTGTAAATCTAAATACTTGAAATTACAAGGACTGTTACTTTATTTACCCAAAATTCGATTTTGTTGACTTTGAAAGTCAAACTCGTACCCTTTGACCCCATTCGAATTCGTAATCAAAGATATGCGTGGATTTGTAACCGTAATGCACTTCAATGCGACAAACGACCATCATTGAGTAATTAAACTCACCATCATGCGAGAATTAAACCAAATAATGGATAATTATATCGTAACCGTCGACTTCATGTTCAAACAACCTCAAATTCATCGAATTCGGATACCAATTCACGAATTAAGCATCTGCGCACCTCACTCGCACCCCACTAAACCTGTAACGCCATTCAGTTTCACCGGAGAAGCAACGGAAGTCGCCGGAGATCAATTGGATCACAGTCGGCTCCGGTTTCAGTTGAACACCACCGAATCAGCACCTATTCTGGTAATTGATCTCATCCTTAGCTTCGCCTGAGTCTATTAAAGGAAAGCCCTAGGCTAATTTGGGCTTATATCATCGATTCAATCAAAATCTAGATTCTAAGGTTCATATGAACCCAGTTTGATCGAATTTGACTCTAGACTCCGTTTCAGTCTAATTAAACTACTTGAATAGTTTCGCAAACCCTCTCTAATTGAAAGCCCTATGCTAATTTAAACAAGTAACATCGAATTGTGTAAGATCCAGATCCTAGGGTTTGTTCATATGACAGATTGGGGGTTTTGATCTTAAACACAACCTCAATACGATTAAATCACATATTCAGATTCGCAATCATTCGTTTAGTGAAAGCCCTATAAATCCAACATCTTTTAATATCATAATGGATCAAATCGATTCCTTGTTCATACCTAGGGTTTTGACGACTGAATCGACTATAAAACGATTGTAAACTTGATGATTTTCAAATTAAATCCACATACATACTCGCCATGCACCGATTTACAAAACCCCTATCATTCTTTGCTCTATCGCGATTGAAATCGATGGAATTGGGACTAGATTTGGGGACAAGTCGCGATAGGGGAAGAGACCACAGGAACGTTGCATGTTAAGAGATTTCTGACCCGGATATGTTTGCGATGACCGTAGCGGGCGGACTGGTTAAGGGTGTGTGTTGATGGGGAGGAGACCCGGGTTCGAGTCTCCCCACCCTTGTTTTATTTTAAATCGATTTTTAATTAATATTTTTAATATAAAACCATTACACATATTATTATATTAATATATTAACGTGTTTTAACCTCGTAAATCACTCGTAGGCTCGGGTTTGGTTTTATAACTCATAATTAATATTATTTCCACTTTTAAAATAATATATTTATATTATTTTTAAACCACCACTTCAAATAAAATAATATGTTTATATTATTTCCAACCCGTGACTCCTATTATAAAATAATATATATTTTTATATTATTTCGCCTCGTTTATAAACCCCGTGTGGCGTTTCAAACTAATTGATAATATGATTATTTATATTATTTACTCACGTATTATATTTTCGAATAAAAATAACATATTTATTATTTTTGTCACGTAAATGATTATCGTATATTTTCTACGAGTTCTAACGGGTTAGATTGTCCTAACTTGATTGGAGTTCTAACGGGTGTAGGTTGTCCTAAACACTTGCCATTGTTGATGTTAGCAATGGCGGAAGGCATCTCAAACATAAACAGTCAGCTTCGATTGCGAATGCTTAGAGTAACTTGTACATTAGCAATAGGTGTGACTTACGTATGTGGATCCTGCAAACACTCAAACAGTTTATTTACTTGTAAACATGTGAACTAACCAACCTTGTGTTGACACTTTTTCTTACATGTTTCTCAGGTCGCTAAGGCACAGGTTGCACCCTTAGGACATGCATGGAGTCCTACTATCATTTCATTCTCATGCAAACATTCAAAACAATTTACTTGTTTTATTAAACTAAACTTGGGCGCACTTGTTTTGCGCATTTATTTTCTTATCTAAACGCTTCCGCATTAACTCTGAACTTTTATGATATTACATTTATGTCTCATATAGTTTCGTTTGATATAACTAATGACTGAGATACATGCACCAAACGGTAAAAATCCGTTAGTGGAATTTGGGGGTGTGACATAATTCGAGTCATTGTTTGTTGATCTGAGATTACCCCATGCATTCCTTGAGTGTGATGTGACAGTGAGACTGAAAGGTGATCTGTTTGTAGGGTACGGTATTGTCGTTGGAGAGACTGAAAGGTAATCCAACATCTGATGAGCGTTTTACATCTTTAGAGTTTCTTTTTGGTAACACCCTGAGAGTGATTAGGGATCCACTAGGTTGTCTAGGAGTGTTATCATTAGAACCCCAGATCCGACATAGATTTCCATAACCGATAGAAGTCTGAGCTTTGCAAGTAGGATTCCGACCTAGGTAGTGCCTTCTCATTCTTGATATTTTTGGAGTCTTCTATTTGATTGTTAGATTCGTTCATCTGGATTCATTAGTTTAATCAGTAGTAGTAGAAAACCCCCCAAACCAATAATCTTAGTTCTAGTCAGAGTCTAGTTTAGTTATACAGTGTCTCTTGGGTTTGATAATCCGGTTTACCATTAAGCTGTGCTACACTCGATTGGTTCACTTGCCTGTCAGTGCGGTTTAGTTCATAGGTATTCTAGAGTATTACTTAGGTGTCTAGATTAGGTTTTTCTTTATAGTTTTTATAGACCGTCTGGCCGACATCAATAACCTAGAAGCATCTAGGTCATAGCCGATAAACTTGTTGTCTAAAAAGCCATGTAATGTCTTTAAAAACAATTTGTGATTTTCTTGTAACAACTTAAAACCTTTGGTTATGAATGTTATTAGAAGTCGTTCGATGTAATCAAAGGCTGTGAATACCATAGATCGTTACGCCCCGTGTTTCCGCCCTAGGCGGGGTGTGACATCTATTAAGTTAATTTTTAGAATATGTTTTTTTCGACTGTGTATTAATTCTTTTATATAATTGATATATGTTAATTCAGTTAAAATGTACTTAGTTTTTTAAATATACTTTTACCACTTATAATTTAACTTGAATTACAATTGTAAATATATAAATACATATAAAAAAATAAGAAATAAAACTTGGATTTTTTAGCGTCGCCTATTTTTTTATTATTTGGCATATTGTATTTTTACCATTCAAATCATCCAACCACAATAAATTATTTAAAAGTTTTAGAAACCACTTATAAAAACATCTATTTATCATTATTCTTCCGTTTTTTTAATATTTTAACGAACATAATTTTAAATTTATATGGAAATTCAGAAATTTCAACTATCCATAACTAATTTTATAGTAAATTTATTTGATTAATTATAAAATAACTATCCATAATTAAATAATAAGTATCAATGATTAAATTTATATTAATTATATAAAAATATATTTTTTTAATATCATCATTAAGAGGAGAGAGAGACGATAAAATAAAATTTTAGATGACCTAGAATTGTGTCATGTGTCATCTAAGATTTTTATTTATTAGATAGTATAGACTAGGTTAGAAAATATATGTATTACACGGGCTGAATAAAGAAAAAATTAAATAGTATTTAGTACTAATGATTTAGAAATTATAAAATGGTTGAACAATCTAATTGATTATAAATAAAATTTTGAATTAAAAACTATATAGATAAAAATTGAAACGAATTATTAATCTAGTTGTCTAAAATAATGGAGTTAATTAAAATGTAAAAACAGTCTTGATGATATAATAACAATCCATAATACAAATTTATTTTTTGAAATTGATAAGTAACGTAAGAAATTATAATTATCCATAACAAATTTCATATTAAATGTATATAGTTAGTGATATAATAACTATTCAAAATTAAATTTATATTAAATATCTAAAAATATATTCTTTTAATATCATTATTATTTAATATGAGAGAAGCGAGAAAATTAAGGTGAGATCATTTAATAGGAAAGAGAGGAGGGAAAATAAGGGTGAACATGCATCAGAGAGTGACACGTGTCCTCATAGTTCATAAAGACAATGGGTGTGGCTTAGAGAACGGGACGAGAGAGATTCCATATCAGATTTTGCTGTGGGGAACACGGCCCCCACTCGGTTTCGGTGTGGGGGTGGTTTCCATTAGTACAATCTGGCCGATCAAACCTATTGTTGCATGCTTAATGTGCAACCTATTTAGCTCAATGTATAACCAAAAATACAAGGGATGTGAAAGATAACTACTAATTTCAGGGATAAATGAAAAAAATCTGATGTGGTTTAGGGTTTAGGGATGAGCATTTGGTACCGAGTACCGGTACCAGTATCGATACCGTACCGGTACCAGTATCGATACCATATCGGTACCGTACCGATAGATTCGGTACCGGTACCCACTTTTACATAAATTCGGTACCGATATTTTCGGTACCAGTACGGTACTGATACCTATAGAGATTAACATTTTGTAACAAATTCGGTACCGGTACCCACTTTTCCACAAATTCGGTACCGGTATTTTCGGTACCGATCTCATCCCTAGATGAGATGAGTTTTAGGCCAAACTCAAAGTTGTACATTATTAAGGTAGTCTAGTTATCGATGTTTTCTTAATATGTGATTTATGTAGGAATATGGATTTGAACGGACTTATATTCTTTAATAATCTCGTGTTCATTTTCAGATTAAATTATTTCGATGGTATACTCGAATATTCAATCGGATAAGAATCATGATTCAAGAACGAATATATGAAATCTGTTGTGAATTTTCGTGTGTGCGATACTGACCAAAATTGACTTCTATATAGGGGTAAAACGATGCAATGATTCGTCATGACGGTTGTTGATTAAAAATATCCACAACCGTCAACTCTTTGGAAATTAACTACTAATTCAGTTTACTTCGGATGAATAAAACTACTCACGGCGAACAAATCTACCCCGGATGAATAAAACTACTTTGGATGAACAAATCTACCCCGGGTGACTAACTTTTAGCAGTTTTCCACTTCTAAATCAATTTCCAATGCATAATAAAATATGAAAAACAAATGTTTTTTCAAGTTGACCTGTCAGCTTAACCCTAACGAGGAGTAATGCCCCTTAGACCCTACTAGGGGTTGCCACCCCTAGGACCCTACTAACCAGGGGTGCTGCCCCGGACCCCCGTTGTTGTGTGGGCTTCGCCCCCTTGAAACGACAAAGTGTCATAAGCATCAAAAATCATAAGATTCTTAAAGAAGTGTGCACTCCATACCTACCAACTTGTTTGATGTTTTAATATGATTTTTTATTTTGTCATTAAGAAAATCCAATTACACAAAATAGCTAGATGACAATAAAATCACCAACAATTTATGCATAACTGATCGATGTCGTTCGGTTGGTCAAAAACAATCCTTAAACACCTTAACTAGTAAGAGTAAGTAGAATATCGTATCCACGAGGAGTTTGTGGAAAGTGTCACTTTGTTACAATTGTTGAAAGACAGAAAGCAATAACTACTGATTTGGATTTGGATTTAAAACAATAAGGAGAGAGGTAATCCTCTCCGGGATTCAGGTTTGCAAACATAAGTTCTTCCTAGTCTACCTAGCAAGCAATCACATAGACATAATCGCACATGGTTTGATGTGTTGCATAACACAATCTTCTTTGTCATATCTTTTTGTTTAGTTTTTAATTATTTTTGTCTCGTTTCTATCCGATAATCGCACGTACTTATTGTTTTATCATTCCACATGTTCCAGGTGAAAAAGGAAGCTATTTTGAGTAAAAACGAAGAAGAACGAGTTTCCGGTTCGTGCGAGAGGGCTGTGGATAAGAAAGAAGATAGTTTCTGGATTTTTACCCCTGTCGCGTAGCGCGACAGGTATTGGAAGTCCCTCGCGCTACGCGAGGATTGAAAAATGTCAGAATTGCCCTTTTAATGATTGTCCTACTGTTTTGTCTTTTCTGGGGCCCTCGCGCTACGCGAGGAGTGTGCAAGATCCTGTCGCGCTACGCGACGAGTGGTTTTTCGCAGAAATTGTTTTAAAACCCAAAAAATTAGAAACCCTAAGAAAATAGAGAATCAAGGAGCGGCTGCAGGCGAAAAGGAGAGACGAAAAAGGGCGATTTCAAAGGATACAAGGCAAGGATTGAAGCTAGGGATCACTGGGATCGATTTCCTCGGGTGTTAATCATTCGGTTGTGTTTTTCCTTGTTTATCTTCAATTCCCATGTTTCTTTTGAGCTTCGAATTGATGCTAACTATGGTTTTTGTCATGTTTAGTGGCTAAACTCTTAAAACTACCTAGGTGTTGATGAATACATATGATTGACATTAGGTTTTATCCGGTTTTGGATGATTTGCATGTGATGAACTCATGATGTAACAAACTTGGTTTGGATTATTGGATGTTTTATGTGTGTCTATGATTGTTTATGGATTGATGATTTACTCCTCGTGTGCCTTGGTGAATGTCTTTCATGTAATAGGTGCATGCTAGATCAATTACTGTGTGTCTTTGATTAGTGGGTGGTTAACTGCGTACGAGTTCACCATAGGGTAATCTTCTTGATATAGATAGTTTAGATGTGCAACCAATCTCGATAGTTGTGAGGTGAGAGATTGTCGGTTTGTCTAGGGTGTTAGATTGCTAGTTTAGAGGCTTTGTGAGAAGATCTTGCTAGTTTGTCTCATATCTGTGTTTACCGAATCCAATAGGAAAATCCTAGTTATCCCTTGCACTTAGGTGTATTGAGACTTTCGCGCTGTGAGGTAGATTGTCTAGCGGATACTTCTTGAGTAAATTGGAGGACCTGTGAGGGAAATCCATCCAACCGGTGGTTTAACGGCTTTTAGGTTTCTTGGTTGACAATCCTTGAGAAGGGTCGAGGGTGCTCTAGGTTTCCTTTGAGTTTAGTATTTTAAGATCCCGGTATCACGTCAGTTCCCTTATCGATAGAACCTTTGTCAAGCATGTGTAGGATTCGAGCCTAGGTAGTGTTCTTTCTCCGTCTGGTTCTCGTTTCAACTTTCGTTTGCATTCGTAGTCTTCTCTTTAGTCCTTCTTTTAAGTTATTCTTAGTTTTTATTAGCAAACCCCCCTCTTTATTATTATTTTATTTAAGCAATTTTGTATGGATAAGTCTTTCAGTTTCTAGTTAGTGTTTTCTATAGAGGTCCTTTAGATTCGATATCCGGACTTACTTAGGCTTTACTACATTCGATAGGTTCACTTGCCTGTCGGTAGTTTAGTTGTTTAGAGAGTCTAGAATATTACTTAGTGTTTTATTTAGCTTGTTTTGAGTCATTTAATTCAAACTACTTTGTGCACATCATGGTTCAACTGAATTCAGTGAAAATATTAGAACAAGCTGTAAAGAAAGCGTATTCATGTATAATCAAATTGTGTCAACCAATTGACACTCAAATCTCATAACGCCCCTGATGTAAATAAACCCTAGACTGATGAGACTTGAATCAACACAAATATTTTAAAGCATTCAATGGATAAATGTAATCATATAGCTTAAGATGCCAATCAAAACTACAAACCAAGACCAAGTATTCCAGAAATTACAAGTGCAAACGAAAACCCTACACCCGGAGAAGATCACCCTCTTGAAGCTCTCTTGAAGCTCTGGAACGGCTGGAATCGAAGATAATCAAGAATGGGGGCTGAGAATGGTTAAAACCTAATTTACGTTAATTTTCTCGTAAAAATAGATCTTCGCGTGTCGCGAAAGATCCTTGGCCAGTCCTTCGCATGGCGCGAATGACAAAACAATCGGGCGCCTTAAACACGCATAAAACCAAACGAAGATACAAACTAAAACAACTAAAACGAACACAATAAGACACATAAACCGGGGTTATTTATCCTTACATCACATCCCCACACTTACACTTTTGCGTCCCGAAAAAGAATTATGCAAGGGATCATAATTGGAACTTGCTCTCACATTCTCATTCATTTAATAGCTCAAACATAATCACGCGTTAACTGTAACAATTGGTATTTGTATCCGATTAAACCCAACCACCGACCTATCGAGCCCCCAATTCTATGATCTAAAATGATATCTATTACCAAGCCAACAGTTTATCTATAGGTCCCACACTCAGGAAGCTACAGTTCAGCCTAATCCCATCTCAAGGTCATGTTTAGGCCCGGGCTAAACCGTATAGATTTTCCCACCATTATAAACAAAGATTTATGTGTTTTAAAAATTACTTAGATGAACTATGGATTGATGGATGATTGATGCAAGCTTTCATTAACGTTTATGAATAAACCTAACCCAGTGGTGTTTCAATCAAGCTGGAACTCGACGTGTGACACGTAGGCTGCAGTTTTTAGCAATGAAGAACAAAAACTTAACTTAGAGGCGTTTCAACCAGGTTGCCATCCCGGAGGGTAACACATAAGTCTCGCTTAGTCATCTATAATTGATTACAAGAGTCTGCCCATGGGCGTTTCAACCAAGCTTGTAACTCGGAGGGTAACACGTAGGCAGAACTCAAGTTCTCAATCTAATTAATTAAGCTCATGAATGATGGATTATGGAATGCGGGCGCCACCAACTTTTGGATTTATTCTCATAAAAAGAAAGCGGTGTGCCAAGTAATTTCAAAAACATAAAAATCTTAGTTTAATGTGGTACCTATCACCTTGTATTGACAGTTTCGACCTTACCGACACCCCTAAGATGAGAATCCACAAGATATCCTAAATTAATTATTCAATTAAGCCTAGATGCACTATCAGGATTTTCAGCTATCAGAGTCGGTTGGGCCTACCAAAACATTACAAATCAAACGCGCTTTCTATATTTATTATTCAATTCAATTCCACTAGCAGAGTTCCAATTCTACCTATTATTTCCCATATAGCTGCAACAATTCTAGTCCAGAACATTTTTGAAAATTTTTTAATTTTTATGGATTTTTAAATTTTTATGACTATACAGACTCAATTAAAGACTAGACTACAATCTCTCTCCCCTCACTTAAACTCTACATTGTCCCCAATGTAGGAAGAGCGACGAATACTAAAAACGAAAATAAGATGCACAAAAGATAAAATGAACTTCCCTGAGTTAAGATGAAGAGTCCACAGGCCTTATAGCATTTCATTCGCGGCCTCAAACAAATCTGATGTTGATCTGTCTGTTACAGAAGTATAAATCTAAATCGTCCCCGCCTGAATGGAGATTAAGTACGGACGGGGCGACCTAAACCTGCAATTTAAGCTCAAGCAAACCAAACAACATCAACTGACTCAAAATACAGCATCGATAAAAACTAAAAGACTCTACATACAAGACATGACTCAAATTAAAATTAAATTTTTTTTTCGCGTGTCGCGAAGAAGTGGGACAGGAACTTCACGTGGCGCGAAGTCCCCAAATTCTGACCGGTCAACCCATTCCCTCGCGTGTCACGAAGAAATGGGTTAGGATCTTCGCGTGACGTGAAGACCCTATGGTGACAGAAAGTTTAGGCCGTTTTTTAACTTAGAGAAATTTTGGCCCTCTAAACTTGGCTTTCCCAACTTCTTCAAAAACTTGTTCCAACCACTAAATTATGTGTATACATACCTGGAACGTTATTCCTCATCATTTTCCTTGCCAAAATCAACAAAAACACCTCCAAACTTATAAAAACTACAAAAACATACCGAAAAACATAAAATTTACATAACTTTACACATGGTGCCCTACCCCCCCCCCCCCCAGGAACTTGTGCATTACCCTCAATTGCACTTAGATGAGCCCAAAACACCTCAAAGGCTTCCCCACACTTGGTCAAATGCACACAATAAAGAAAACAAAGCAATAAAGTCCTAACTCACTTTCGTAGGCATCACGGATATTTTTAGCATATGCATCAAGCCTTTTAAACCTCTCAGTAGCCTGAGAGGACGAGTTTAGTCTCGTGAGGGTTTCTAGGGAACACACCCACAACGTTCATGTAACTAAAATTAACAACTAGACAAATGTAAAACTTAGGTTGCCTCCTAAGAGCGCTAAGTTTAACGTCTTCAGCCAGACGCGGTGTACCTGATGCTACTTACGGTGGGCAGAAAATGAATTCCCTTCCACTCATCTCCTCACTTGCCTGGCGGTTCTCATTCCTATCCATCTTAAACTTCCTTAGTTGGTCTGCATCAACCAACTTTGCAGCTTCTTCCATTCTCACAAACTCATCAGCTTCATATGTATGCTTTCTACACATGGGAGGCTTCTTTGTTTTACTTCCAGCCTCCCCACACTTGAGTGGTGCTGCATCCACTACTTTGTGCTCATCCTTCAATTTTAGCATGCCCAACACACAACCTTTCTCTTTGGTATCGCCCCTATCCACAATGTGACTAGGAGGACACTTGTTAGTAGCACATGATTTAGACAAGTTAACTTTATAAGAATAAGTAAATGAATTTGTAAGCATGTCTAAATTACACTCACAGTTTCCAAAGGTCATGCTTACTGTGTTATCTCTACAGTTGATCTGCGCATTGGCAGTTGACAGGAATGATCTTCCGAGCAGCACCCTTGATTGCTCCTTCTTCAGGCCGGGTGCGTAATCGAGTACTAAGAAATCCTCTGGGTAGTAGAATTCCCCTACCTTCACAGCTACCCCTCTAATCATTCCCCGGGCACGTTTGCGTGTCAAATCGGCTAACACCACGGTAGTGTCAACTTGCTTAATAAGGCCCAAGTCTGCCTGATCATATAGACTCCCTGGGAGGATGCTGAGACTTTCACCATAGTCTAGGAGTGCCCGGTTCACTTTTACTCCCCCAATTTTAATCGGGATCAGGGGTTCTCTTTGCCCACTCTCATCTTCAGGATCACTTAATTCCTCGTTCTGATGAATACTTGTTGCACCGACATGAGCATGCTTTGAACTGGACCCTAGATGTTGCGGGTTCGTCTTTGTATCACTTGGGAGTCTCCCATTGCTCTTCCTCAAATCAGCCACCTCAGTAGCTATTTGTCCCATCTGAGTGGTCAATACTTGAATTGACTTGTCACGCACCTCATCAGATTGGTTCTTCTTGTGCAGTTCTTGTTGAATGGCCTTCAAAAGATCCATAATCTCATTTCCACTAGACTGATTAGAGGATCTAGATGATCCTCCTTGCTCATTCCCTCTTTGATACCCCTTTTGGTTATTGCATTGGTTATAGTTTTGGTTCCGGGGTGGGAATGGTTGTTGACCTCTTTGACCACTTCCTTGAAAATCGGGATTAGCTTGATTGGATGCATCCCATAATGAAAGTTAGGGTGGTTTCTAAGGCCTGGGTGATAGGTGTTGGAATTCATGTAATAATTCCTACCACCCCCTGAATGTAGTTCACATCCTCAAACTTTCCCTTGCAGTTTGCACCATTGTGCCCCAACTCACCACATCGGTCACATACCTCATACTGTTGACCTCCGGTGCCCCAAGTAGCTGCCTGTTTCTCTAATTTCTCTAGTATGTTCGCCTCAGAACTAGGACTGTCAACTGCTCTCACCACTGAATGCCTTGCCCTTCTTGAAGATTGAGATTTTCTCTTGGATGTTCTTGCCATTTTCTCCAAATAGTCCTAGTATTCATCAACAAAGTTGGTACCAAATGTACCATTAGAAATAGAGTTGAGGTCGCGAGCATCATCATCTGTTAAGCCCTCATGGAAGGCGTTCAACATCTCCCACATTTGCAAACCATGATGTGGGCATCTCTTAATCAACATCTTGAATCTCAGGAATGCCTCATGAAATAGCTCCCCTGATTGATGTTGAAAGTTACGGATGTTCTTCCTATCATCACTAGTCCTCTGATTGGTGTAGAACTCATCCAAGAACTGTTTTTTCATATCCCCCCAAGTATAGATAGATGTAGAAGGAAAATAATGAAACCACTGTTGAGCCATGTCTTATAAAGTGAATTGGAACAACACCAATTTCACATCATCTGGTGTAAACCCCTGTCCCCCAATGGTGTTGCATCTAGCATCATAAGCACTCAGATGCAAATAAGGCTCCTCTATTCCAAGGCCATGATACTTAGGCAAATTCTGAATTGCCTGGGAACGAACCTCAAATGACCTCCCATGTTGCTGTGGAATGACAACTGGTGATGAATTATAGGCAATGGCAGGACGGAAGTGGCTCTCAATCCCCCTAACAGTTCCTCTGTCATATCTCCTTGGAATGCCTCCTGGATTATCAATGGGTGGCCCCGCATTCCTAGGACCAGGTCTTCTTTGCCTGTTTACTGGCTGCTGCTATGGTGGGATTGGTACCGGAATGTCTTGTTGAACTGGGTGTTATGGCAACCTCTGATCAAACTGTTGTTCATTATGCTCCTCAAACCAAACACCTGTATCATGCCTTCTATACACCGGCAACCTAACCCGTTGTTTGTCTCTTCTGTCAAACTTATTAGTATCATCCCCATACTCCCCAAACTCATCATCAAAACCATCTGCTTCATCCTCATAGTCTAAACCTGAAGTGTATGAATGAAATCCTGGTGTGGGGGTTGAGTGAAGTGTGGAGGTTTTTGTCATGGGTGGCTGTGATGTTGGTGGTATGGTATCTGGCACTATCCTCACATATGGTGAAGAATAATGAGCTTCGGGTTTGAAGTCAAAAGGTTGGCTTACTTGTGGTAGAGGTTGGCCAAAGCTTGGTAATGGTGGAATTTGACTGGTGGATTGGTTGAGGTTTCCATCTGCCCTAGGTGGAGGAACAGATGATGAGAACACACCCGAGGTGAGCTGCTGTTCTGGTGGTAACTGACATGCAGGAGGCAGATCAGATTGCTTCCCAAGATCCTGTTTATTCTCCATTTGAGTTGGAGAAGCTACTACCCTGTTGGTTCTGTGAAAAACCCTGTTCTGTCTAGCAGTCTTCTCAATTTCTGGATCAAAGAGCAATGGAGAGGATTTCTTAGAGTATCTTGTATGATGCATACAATTGAGGAATCACCTGCACAACACAAACAACAAAACCCTGTGTAATACTGAACAAAACAAAATAAGAAAAGAAATTAAAAGCAAGAAATTTTTGATTTTTGTGATTTGTGGCAAACGAACAAATTAACACCTTGCGCACTAACTCCCCGACAATGGTGCCAATTTGATCGATGTCTCTTGGTCGGTCAAAAACAATACTTAAACACCTTAACAAGTAAGGGTAAGTAGAGTATTGTATCCACGAGGAGTTTGTGGAAAGTGTCACTTTGTTACAATTGTTGAAAGACATAAAGCAATAACTACTGATTTGGATTTGGATTTAAAACAATAAGGAGAGAGGTAATCCTCTCCGGGGTTCAGGTTTGCAAACACAACTTCTTCCTAGTCTACCTAGCAAGCAATCACATAGACATAATCACACATGGTTCAACTGAATTCAGTGAAAATATTAGAACAAGCTGTAAAGAAAGCGTATTCATGTATAATCAAATTGTGTCAACCAATTGACACTCAAATCTCACAACGCCCCTGATGTAAATAAGCCCTAGACTGATGAGACTTGAATCAACACAAATATTTTAAAGCATTCAATGGATAAATGTAATCATATAGCTTAAGATGCCAATCAAAACTACAAACCAAGACCAAGTATTCCAGAAATTACAAGTGCAAACGCAAACCCTACACCCGGAGAAGATCACGGGTGATTTAGCTACTCATATTCATCACAATAATGAAAACTAGTGTAATGGAACTTACAATCATCAAACTTAGGGAACAATTGACCTAAGAGTCGTGGGAATCGCCCTCTTGAAGCTCTGGAACAGCTGGAATCGAAGATAATCGAGAATGGGGGCTGAGAATGGTTAAAACCTAATTTAGGTTAATTTTCCCGTAAAAATAGATCTTCGCGTGTCGCGAAAGATCCTTGGCCAGTCCTTCGCGTGGCATGAAGGACAAAACAGTCGGGCGCTTTCTTTGCTTCTTCGCGTACCGCGAACATTGCTCCCCAGGTCCAGAAATTCCAGGAAATTTGACTTTTTAACTTTGACTTGCCTGTGCTTCGTATCCAACTACTTTGTTTCCGTTTCCCGCTCATTTAGCACATAAAACTGGGAGGCACACACATACCACAAACACGCATAAAACCAAATGAAGATATAAACTAAAACAACTAAAACGAATACAATAAGACACATAAACTGGGGTTATTTATCCTTACATCAATAACTAGGATAGAATCCCGTGTATTACACGGGTTGAATAAAATATAATTTAACCTGTTAACACATACACTCTTCAAAATATGTCTTTAAAAATGTATTTTGACCTGACAGTTATAAATTATGTTAAGTTAATTTTTAAAACATTTTTTTTCAACTAGGTTTTAATTTTTTTTATTTAATTGATAAATGTTAATTCATATTAAATTTATTTGGTTAATGATGTAATAACTATTCATATATTTAAAAACTAGCTTAGAACCCGTATAATACACACGAGGTGAAAAATATTAATACATAAAATTCTTAAATCTTTATGTATATATATTTTACAGATATAAAAATGATTACAAATACTAAGGATAGAAAACAAAATTCAAAATATGTAAAAATTAATATATAATTGGTTTTTGAAAATACATTAATTACTATTTTATATAATTTGACTTTCATTTACTATTTGATTAAAAATAAAAGTTAAATAATTAGATTTCAAAGTTTCTTATAATAAAGGATAATTGAAAATAAATGTGTTTTATTAGTATAATTAGTATTTTCTTTAAAAATATATTATTATTAAATGATAGAGATGTATTTAATAAGAGAAAGGGGCGAGAAAAAATGATGAGAATGAATATGGAAGTGACACATGGTATGAAAAAATCTTTATTTATTATATAATATAGATATAGATATATATTTTTAATATCATTATTTAATAAGAAAGAGACGAAAAAAATATGCTTAGGATGAATCAGAAAATGACACGTGTCACTTTAAGATTTTTATTTATTAGTATAAAGATAAAAATACCTTTTATAAAATTATATTATATGTTATTTACTATTTGTGCATTTTGTTTGAGGAAAGTTTATTTTGTATAAATCTAGTTCTAGCTTTTGTTTGGTGTAGATCCGTAGTTTAATTTTGGTGACATACATACTTTATTTATCACTCCATACTCTTGGTTTCTCTCTCACCGAAAGTGAAAACGAAGAATAAAAAAGAAAAGAACCACTTGAAGTGAAAACAAAGAAGAACCACTTAAACTCTATCCTTCTCTTGTTCTCTCAACCCTGTCTTCCATGGAAGCGCTTACATCGTCCTTGTTGAAGCGTTTTCTTGGCCGCCATCTAAGTTTGGATCACATCTCAATAGAAGATGGAGATGACCCTCAGTTATATTGCTACGAGCGTCCCAGTAGGTTTTGGATTTTGTATTGTCTTGGATAGGTTCTCAATCGTGTAAGAGTCACTTTCAGATTAAAGTAACTTATGGGAAATAAATCAATAATCGGACAAAACGGGAAGTGATATGTAAGAACGAGATGTTCATTTATGTGAAAACAAAGTTATAAATTTCACATGGAAGATGATATCTAATGTGACCAAATGAGTTATAAGGGTTGAATCATCACAATGATTATGAAGAAGCATTGTAACTCTTCATGAAAGGGTAAAACAGATGGTGAATATAACTGTTTTCATATAGTTACATAAGTGGGAAATCGATCAGTGGTAAGTAAGTTACTATTGATTTCCCATTGTCAATAATGCTCACTAGCAATTACTACTAAATATCAGATCTTTTTAAATATCAAAATTTATGCAACTTTTATCAATCAAATAAATCAGAAGCAACTTCCGGTGTATAACTACCCATTTTGACAAAGAAAATCAAGAAAGTTATGTGTACAATTCTAATCAAAACTACATAAAATGGAGTATATATTCAACGGTCACTCCGGAATGCTCCGTAGAGCAGGCCTCCATGACCGTTGATGCGATTCAAATCGTTCACTCAAGCTCATCAACTGAGCAATCATCTGTTCTACTGTTAACTCCTGCAAATCCTTCCTACCTAACAACTCCTCCAACTTTTTCTTAGATATTTTAATCTTCACTTCCGTGGTGGCCGTTTTCTCACTAAATCTATCTCCGGAATACTTCTCTCCCTTCCAACTGCCATTGCGGTGGTTGCCGGAAATATCCCTTTTTTCCGGTGACGTTGCCGGTGATCCCCAGCCGCCACCGTCAGATTTAGCTGCCGGCTGCTTTTTCATACAATTCCCCATATTCTTTAAGTGTAGTAAGCAAAACAAGAGTTGGGTTTGAATTTATATAGGAGTGAGTAGGGAGGGACAAGATGGAATTAGACTGCCACGTCGGCTAAGTTTGACCCATCCTCGTCACCTCTACGGTGTTCGGTTTATTTGGTTTTGGAGGTTTTTTCGGTCGAAACCAAAAACTGAACTGAATTCAAATAGTTCAAATTTGAATTTGAATTCGGCTCGATTTTCGGTTTTGACGTAATAAGCTGAATACTTTTTTAATCAATATTTCTTAATGAATTGGGTTGAACTAAAGTTGTAATTGGATTGTGTTAAATGATAAAACTTAAATATAACTAATATTTATTATTAGGTTTGAACAGAATTCAGATTTTTGGAACCGGAGACCTGATTCGGTTTTAGTTTAAAACTGAACCAAGTCAGAATATTTAATTCAGTTTGGTTTTAAACGTTTTCGATATTAATTTAATTGGTTTAAAATCGAATAGTGAACACCTCTACTAAAACGGATAGGGTTTGGTTCGACTTTCACCCGAATCAATTTAATTCAAAAACCCGGTTTACTTGTCTTTGCGTCCGCGGTTGGGTATTGAGAATTTGCGACGCCCTCTCATGTTGACTAGCATGGATAAATATTGTTTAATTATTACCTAGTAATATATTTTTGTGGTATTAAATCTATACTATATAATAAATAAATATTTTTATGGGACACTTGTCACTTTCATATGCATTCTTAACATTTTTTTACCGCCTCTCTCTCCTATTAATTATACAAATTTCTTTAAATTTTTTATCATCTCTCTCTCCTATTAAATAATAATAGTTTCTATAATTATTTATAAAACACTTTTTATTTAAAAAAAGTTTGTTCATAAAACATTTTTATAATTTGAATGTTTCTTTCACTCTTTTTATAAGACGTTTTTTAAAAATAACAATTTAACGTTTCAAGAATTTGTATTAAAAAACTATGTAATATGTTATAAATACGTAATATGTAAATATTTATTACTAAGTATGTATAACATTGCATTTATTCAATCTGTGTAAAATACCGGGTTTCTAATATATATTATAATAAATGAATAACTATACTTATTACGTATCGACTTCTGGTGAACTCTAGATTTTTGTTTCACGTCTCTCTATCCTATTAAATAATAATGATGTTAAATAATTAAATATCTAAAATTTAATATAATATTTTTTTAAAAATTACTAAATCATAAGAAAATTTCAATTATATCTTACCTTAAAATACAATTTTATAATTCTTAAATCTTGATTATTTGTTATTTATAATTCTTAAATCTTCATTACTTCTTATTTCACCAATTACCGATAACATCCAACATACAAATTTTAATAGAAACTGTTGTTTTATAACAAGTTATTTTTGTTCAACCCATGTAATACATAGGTATTAACCTAGTAAAATAATAAATAAATAAAAACTTAAATAAGTAATATTATTAGTTTATCACTAACCTAAAATATTATTACAGTATTGGATATATTAAAACTAAACCATTTTTATTATTCAGTAAATAATTAATAACCCGTGAATATATTTATAATTCATGGTTTGATTTTTATAATAATAAATTTTTACACGTAAATATCATACAATTTTATACCTTTAACAATATAAACCTGTATCACTTTTGTAAAGTCATAAAATATATTATTATTATTATCCTTATTATTTAAAAATCTTAAGGAATGAATAGTAATTTTTTTTTTCTGAGACTATGATGGACGCTGTTACCATTAATGTAGCGTGAGGAATTCGACGACGGGTAAAATTCCTAGTTATTATTTATTTATTACTTTTGCAATTATGAGCCAAATTTTGTAATCGAAGTCAACATTCCACAATCTTATTATATTATATTATCCCAAACTCATGGCGTGCATGGGATTAAGAAAAGACTATTTATATATTACACATGCGATTTTCATATTCCAACACCATAGTTTACGTATAAATATGAGACATGTTTTGAGATAACTTTTGTTTATTGATCATGTTTTAAAATTAAAATGTATTTATATATAATATAATAAAATAATAATAATTTTTAAATAACTTATGACATGTTTAAATTTGTTTTGATTCATAACCAAGATCGATTCTATTAATTTAAATTATATTGCTTCTTAGACATATGTAAATACTAACAAATTCAAAAACCATTTATTATATTCTCTATTATGTTTATAGCTTTTTTAGTTAAAAGGAAAATATAATGTTTTTTTTATAAATAATTGTGTCATTTTCTTTAAAACTTCACATCTCATGGTATGTTTTTATTCATAACGAAATATATTAATTGAACACGTGAGACTTTTCATAAATATTTTTATTCTACTCTATTACATAATTGTAACATCCCAAAAATAAAACAACAGTTATAATAACGGGTTAGAATGCGAGAACAAGCCGAATAAACGAGCGAGACACGATGGGCCGAGCGCGCATGAGGATGGCAAACAAGGGAGATGAGCCTCCCTATAAATAGTCAAACCCTCCTCATTCTCTCATTTACACATTCTAGAGAGAGAAACCGTAGAGAGAGAAAGTTGACGGATCGACCCGAGATTGAAGTAGAGTGTTACTACTGAGCTCGTGAGCAAGACCTCCGAATCAGAAGCTCGATTCAGGTAACAACTCGATCTAGATCTGAGTTTTTAGTTTATGTTGGGTTTTCGGGTTTTGGATAAAAAGGTAACGTTTTTACGTATGAAACTTGAAAATAAACATAGATCTAGCATCTAGAAGGAAAAACGAACGTTTTGAACGTAGAAAGTCGGGATCTTGACGTGATCAGATCTACATGCAAGAACTTAGGGTTCTTGGGGAAGAAGCTGCCCGACAGGCGAACTTATCAAGGCAAAGATTGGGGCGAACTTATCAAGTTCGCTTGACAAGTTCGCCTAGGGCATAAATTAAGCGAACATATGGTGGCGGACTTAGTGACTTCACTGGGTTGCATCAAGAGAACTTAAGTAAGCGAACTTACTAAGTTCGTTGGGTATGGGTCAGGGGAACTTGATAAGTTCGCCTATATGTTCGCAAGGTTGGTAAGGGGCGAACTTGACTTAATTTCTCCTAGTTCAGTATGGTTAAACCGTTAGAGTCGGGATAGGATCTGATGTGTATTTACCTACTCAATTCAGATCGTGCGTGACGTTGTTGGGACTTCGATTAGGACAACGAGACTAACTTATCAGGTGAGTTCTAGAAGCCCTTCTTTAAATGTTTTAAATAAATGTTTTTGGGCTGATGCGCATACATAACGATGTGATTGTTTTATAAAACGATGTTTATGAATGATGTATGTGATGTTTTATGAAACGATATTTATGAACGATGTTTTGGAAGGAAAGGTTATGAAAGAAGTGTTTATGAAATATTTTGTAAAAGAAGTTTACGAAGTGTTTATGAATGAATGAATGAATGAATGAATGATTTTAATAAAACGTACGAATGCTTTAACTGAAGTTTTGAAGTAAAAGAATTGAATGTTTACGAAAGTCACAAACGAACGAATCTGCCATTATTCCTTAGGGAATGAAGGTTATGGGTATGAGAAGTATGTTATGAGCCTTTACCTTTTAGGGGTCTTTGTAGCTGGCCAACTGTTGTACAACTGGGGTGATGACGGTCACCAAGGGGATTACCGTGGTCCTTGAAGTTTGTACGATTTACCTTACGGGGTAGTCGTGCTTGAAGTTTGGTACTTGTGCCTTACGGGGTGCAGTGCTTGAAGTTTGGTACGTGTCATCCTTGTGATGTCGTGCTTTAAATTCGGTTGAATAGCCTAAGTGTCGGGCCCTAGGTTTCTTCGCCCGAAGGACAGTACGGTGTTGAAGGGCCTAAGGGTGGCGATCTTAGGGTTATTCAGCCAGTATGTGACATTTGGATTTGACGGTTACGAGAGGCGCAGATTCGATATGTTCGTTGACTTATGTTTATGATGTTATGTTATGTTATTGCATGTTTTCGTACGCTTTTATTAATGAAGTTAAATGATATGTTTTTGACAAATATTTGAAGTTAAGGTTTTATGAAAATCTAGAACTCACCAGCGTAGCTGACTTTTTAGTATGCACATTCAGGTTAAGGCAGGTTATGATAATGGACGGTGATGCTGGGCGGCTTGATGAGTTATCCGGATGATATGAAGACTGGTATCCCGTTATGATTAGTTATGTTTTGTTTATGTATTAGACTATGTTACGCCTCCTCATGTTGAACAATGTTATGATTATGTTTTAATGAAATTTTCCGCTGCGTTATTTTGATATTCAAGTTTAAGAACTGATTGTGAGTGAGTAAATCCAGCAAGTGAGGCCTCTCAGGTTTGGGGCCTTACAATAATCGATTACTTATAAAAATACACAAACAATAAAATATTTTATAACTTTATATTATCATGATTACATTTATTATTTATAGTTTTTATACGTAGTTATTTTAAACCCGATGGGGGTATAGTTCAAAGAAAGCTTAGAACATGTAAACCAAATCGACCCTACGAAATGAGGGCTGAACAAGTGATAACACAATTTAGACAAAGTTTGTGCACGAGGTGATGCAAACGAAAGCACAATCAAATGATACTCAAGAACACACGATGAAAATCAAACGCTTCGATAACCGAAAGCTTTGATCGAAAATTCAATAGAAATTATAATTCAAAAGTCTAAGAAAAAAACCCTAAACCACTAGTACAAAACTCATTTTTAAAGGCGGTTCAAAAAGTTTTTTTTGGAAACCGCCTCAAAAAATGTAATTATTAAAAAAATTGCCTCAATAAATGGAAACCGCCTAAAAATGGAGTATTTGGAGCGGTTTTAGAAAACCGCCTAAAAAATTGAGCACTTGAAGCGGTTTTTTTTTTCTAGAACAACCCTAAAAAGTGGCTTGCCCTTTTAAATAACCACCCACATGTACTCTCAACCACTCAATCAAAAGATCAATTGTACCCTAAAAAATGGCTTGGCGTTCTAACTCCCTCACCGATCTCATATTCTCCCCCAATTCCAACCCTAAACCTAAACGTCATTTACCACCACCAACCGGTGAGACTGTGGAAGCGGCGGTCATGGAAAGGGATTTCTTCCTCAACACTGCTTTCCAGCCATGAGAGATCCCGACACTTCTTCCTCTTCGCGTTTTTTCGACGGCAAACAAGGTCGTTCATGGAGCTTTTCGTCCATGGAGCTTTGAGATATAATCAGATCAATGACATATCACCTGGGCTAGAATCCACTTGGTAGTAAATCAATATTTCAGAAATAGGTCAATGGTGTGGTCAAAAGAGTAAAGGGGTGAACAACTCCTTGGTTGGGTTATCATTCTTAATGACTGGTCAGAGTGCTAACAGACTTCGGCCCGCAAATGCTAATGCTTCCTCAGGTCATTATTCGGACTAAGATTATCCATTTGACGTGGCTTCTAGCAAGGGTTACCACGCCTTATGACTCATTGGAAAGCTGGAATGCACAGCCACCTCAAAGACACTCTATGAAGATCTAAAATTACTGAAATTGGTGAGTTTATGTTTTTAGTAATAAAATGGAAGGGCTCCCAGCTAGGGTTACCACGACCTTCAACCTATTGTAAAGCTAGAATGATAAGACACGCTAGCCACTGTAAGGCAGGATTAAGGACATCTTGACTACAAAAACCTTTGAATAAATATGTCTTCCACCTCAAGATTTGAACCACATGGCTCCCGCTAGAAGTCCAATACGAGCCAAAGACAAGAGGATAGAAGAAATACCGACACAAAACACAAGTTTCAGCTAAAACTCAAAATGTTTTGCTTGAGTGCCCGACCCCAACCAATAAAAGTTTAAATCTTTACCAACAGGACCTAGTATAGTATCAAAGACTTGTATAAAGACGTACAACTTTGAATAAATGTTTAAACAACATGTATTGCTCAAGACACCCATAATATTTAAGACTCTAATGACTGAAAATTAAGTACTCACATTCATAAAGGATGATCATAGTCAAGAATAACCAAGAAACATAAATACACCATTTTACTAAATACACCAAGTTTCATCCTCACCCAAGTGATATAAGAAGATTAGCCACTAGTGGCCATACAAATGAGTAAACAAACACTTACTGATATATATATATATCATGGAATGAAAACAAGTAATCAAACCAAAGACAAGTGTAGTGATTATGAAATGCATCTTGATCTTGGGTGAAATGACAAACTCTCTCTCTAATGGAAGAGACTTGTAGGAACTCTCCCCAAATGTTGAATGTTGAATTAGAGGGATTGAGCCCCTATTTATAGGCGAGATCAGGGGGAGGAACAGGCGTGCCTCCATACGCACGGGTGTGCATACCTTAGTCCGTGCGAATCACCTTTTGTACAGAGTCAGCTTTTTCTGGCAAGGTTGCAGGGATGCATAGGTGTGCACGGTCATGCTTCCTGGTTGACTAAGTGTTGATCATCTTAGCGTGCTTCTGGAATGTTCCTGACCGAATCCAATATGGTTGTGGATTTTTTTTTTCAAAATGGTATAGATTTTGATTTCAAAGTGGTAAATGGTTAGTCAACCAATAAAATGTTGAAAATGGTAGAACCGCATCTCCCACATACGGTTTCTTCATTGCAATTTCCTTCCAATCATAGGCTGTCAGGTTAGCTTCAGAATTTCAAAACCGTATTTCTCAAGTGCGGTTTCAATGTAAGGACTTAACAGAGCTCACTAACCCAGTTAGTCCAAGTCTGTTAACGGTGTTTGTTTGTCTGTTAGTGAAACCGTGATTCACAAACACGGTTTCAGTTAAATCTGAAACTATTCCCCTCTTACACCTGCAACCCTATGAAGTGTCAACTCATGTTTTTTTGATCAAGGTGAAACCGTGTTAACCAATCACGGTTTCAGTTGTATACAATTTTTTTTCCCTTTGAAACAGACTTTGTGTTAGGATTTCAATAATAAGTGTTGGAGGAATACCAATAATTGAGTTTGGCCCAGCTGGTTATTCGTTCCACTTATCTGTTTTGACCCCCATCACCCGGGTTCGAATCTTGGGAAGGACATTCAGTTTTTTTAGGTTTTTTTTGCCATATTTCAATGAACACATAAAAACTATTATATGTATAACTAGTTATTTAACTATTTTTTGTATAATAGTTATTTAAGTATTAATTTCATGTGTTTTTCGGTAATAAAAAATACACAAATATTAAAACTTCAATGAACACATATATATAATTACATAAAATACATAAGTACTATAAAAACTCCACTAATGGTTCCCTGTTCCACAATTAGGCCATCTCTTATCCCGATGAGGTTGTACGCGTCTTTGCACGGATTTGTGATTGTCCCTCCCCAAAATTTGAGGTACCAACCTAAAAAGTTGAGGTGCACTCCCCGAAATTTGATGTACCCCCACCCTGATTATTTGAGATGCCCTCCCGGTAGTTTGATCTACGTCCCGGGTTTGTTGAGGTTCCCTCCTCATAATTTGATCTACCGCCACATCTTTCACGACCTCTAGCTTCCCCTCGCGGTACACGTTGTGGTACCGTGGTATATGTTTCAAAGTTCACCAGTTTAGGTTGTAGAAATGACGGGTAAGATAAATTTGGAGTCTGATTAACCATCCCCAAAATATTAGCTGCCATGTTTCTGAAAGACTCTTGATTTTCTGAACATTATTGTTGGGAGTATTCTTGTTGATCTGGAGGAAAAAACCTATTTGCTTGATGATACCAGTGGCTAACGCCATCCACCTACAAAATCAAACATTTATAAGTTTGGTATATTAAAAAAAAACAAAGTTTATATTTTGTTTCAGTAATGTACAAACTAGTAGTTGAGATCTTCCCCCGTAATCCTGGAATTCAGTAGGGATTACACCTTCATTGTAGGCCAGGTTTACCACGTATTTAACAGTGTGTAAATTATACCACTATATGTAATTTGGGCCAACCGTAGGCCAATCGCTTCGTTCCCCTATGACAACATTATCTTGTCAGTTATTCCAGTTGTCCACATACTGGAGATGGTGGTCTAGCCAGCTTGTGTATATCCTCACAACACGAGTAACGTTGTGGAGAGCCATATGGTCGCGACGTCACAAAGGAATGGCACCGGGGACGGGTTGAATGAATCCAAACTCTCTCATATCCCTTTCGGGTGCATGATACTCCACAACATCCCAAAAAATAAAAAAAACAGCTAGACTTCCAACTACCCCTTCACGATATGCATATGTCGGGTAGACTCACGCTCTCATAAGGGTCCAGTCAAACTGTGAAAAAATAAATTTAGTTATAATTTTTTACACATATTGTATTCTAAAAAAAATAAGTACCTCTCTCTCTCCCATAGTTACTGCAATATAGTACGGTAAGCCTTGAGTATATGTGTAGTAACTTCTACGTTACTTTGTGCATTTCGCCACCTTTTAAATGAACAAAAACATAATAATTAAATTAACCCTTATTTTATCAATAGCTAAAATAGTCAATGACACTATATCAATATTACTTGGCATCGTACGACTTTTGCAAGTAAATATTTTGTTCTTTGATCCTTGGTCTCACAGTAGGAATCCGGGTCCACGCCCACATCTGTAGAAGTTGTAACAGCCCGTTAATTTCTTTTGCTGACCGAGCTGTTGACTTGCATAGGTTTTTGTATAAGCATGCTAGGGTGGCACTACCCCAGCTATAGTTGCCACAACTTGAAAGATCTATCAAATGAACTAATAAATGTAGAGGAGCGTGTGCATTATTTTGATCACAAAACAGTAAACTAGAACACAATACAAGAATAAACACATCTTGCACGTTGGACGCACTCCTCTTCTCCCGTGTTCTCCATCAAAGGATTCCGTTGCATATGGTTTAGGATAGTAGACAATTTTACACCATTGCCCTTAAAATCTCCAACATCGGGTGTAAAACCTAGGTAAACAACATACAATCCGACCCGTTCATCAGGTTGGGTTATCATTCTTAATGACTGGTCAGAGTGCTAACAGACTTCGGCCCGCAAATGCTAATGCTTCCTCAGGTCATTATTCGGACTAAGATTATCCATTTGACGTGGCTTCCAGCAAGGGTTACCACGCCTTATGACTCATTGGAAAGCTGGAATGCACAGCCACCTCAAAGACACTCTATGAAGATCTAAAATTACTGAAATTGGTGAGTTTATGTTTTTAGTAATAAAATGGAAGGGCTCCCAGCTAGGGTTACCACGACCTTCAACCTATTGTAAAGCTAGAATGATAAGACACGCTAGCCACTGTAAGGCAGGATTAAGGACATCTTGACTACAAAAACCTTTGAATAAATATGTCTTCCACCTCAAGATTTGAACCACATGGCTCCCGCTAGAAGTCCAATACGAGCCAAAGACAAGAGGATAGAAGAAATACCGACACAAAACACAAGTTTCAGCTAAAACTCAAAATGTTTTGCTTGAGTGCCCGACCCCAACCAATAAAAGTTTAAATCTTTACCAACAGGACCTAGTATAGTATCAAAGACTTGTATAAAGACGTACAACATTGAATAAATGTTTAAACAACATGTATTGCTCAAGACACCCATAATATTTAAGACTCTAATGACTGAAAATTAAGTACTCACATTCATAAAGGATGATCATAGTCAAGAATAACCAAGAAACATAAATACACCATTTTACTAAATACACCAAGTTTCATCCTCACCCAAGTGATATAAGAAGATTAGCCACTAGTGGCCATACAAATGAGTAAACAAACACTTACTGATATATATATATATCATGGAATGAAAACAAGTAATCAAACCAAAGACAAGTGTAGTGATTATGAAATGCATCTTGATCTTGGGTGAAATGACAAACTCTCTCTCTAATGGAAGAGACTTGTAGGAACTCTCCCCAAATGTTGCATGTTGAATTAGAGGGATTGAGCCCCTATTTATAGGCGAGATCAGGGGGAGGAACAGGCGTGCCTCCATACGCACGGGTGTGCATACCTTAGTCCGTGCGAATCACCTTTTGTACAGAGTCAGCTTTTTCTGGCAAGGTTGCAGGGATGCATAGGTGTGCACGGTCATGCTTCCTGGTTGACTAAGTGTTGATCATCTTAGCGTGCTTCTGGAATGTTCCTGACCGAATCCAATATGGTTGTGGATTTTTTTTTTCAAAATGGTATAGATTTTGATTTCAAAGTGGTAAATGGTTAGTCAACCAATAAAATGTTGAAAATGGTAGAACCGCATCTCCCACATACGGTTTCTTCATTGCAATTTCCTTCCAATCATAGGCTGTCAGGTTAGCTTCAGAATTTCAAAACCGTATTTCTCAAGTGCGGTTTCAATGTAAGGACTTAACAGAGCTCACTAACCCAGTTAGTCCAAGTCTGTTAACGGTGTTTGTTTGTCTGTTAGTGAAACCGTGATTCACAAACACGGTTTCAGTTAAATCTGAAACTATTCCCCTCTTACACCTGCACCCCTATGAAGTGTCAACTCATGTTTTTTTGATCAAGGTGAAACCGTGTTAACCAATCACGGTTTCAGTTGTATACAATTTTTTTTCCCTTTGAAACAGACTTTGTGTTAGGATTTCAATAATAAGTGTTGGAGGAATACCAATAATTGAGTTTGGCCCAGCTGGTTATTCGTTCCACTTATCTGTTTTGACCCCCATCACCCGGGTTCGAATCTCGGGAAGGACATTCAGTTTTTTTAGGTTTTTTTGCCATATTTCAATGAACACATAAAAACTATTATATGTATAACTAGTTATTTAACTATTTTTTGTATAATAGTTATTTAAGTATTAATTTCATGTGTTTTTCGGTAATAAAAAATACACAAATATTAAAACTTCAATGAACACATATATATAATTACATAAAATACATAAGTACTATAAAAACTCCACTAATGGTTCCCTGTTCCACAATTAGGCCATCTCCTATCCCGATGAGGTTGTACGCGTCTTTGCACGGATTTGTGATTGTCCCTCCCCAAAATTTGAGGTACCAACCTAAAAGGTTGAGGTGCACTCCCCGAAATTTGATGTACCCCCACCCTGATTATTTGAGATGCCCTCCCGGTAGTTTGATCTACGTCCCGGGTTTGTTGAGGTTCCCTCCTCATAATTTGATCTACCGCCACATCTTTCACGACCTCTAGCTTCCCCTCGCGGTACACGTTGTGGTACCGTGGTATATGTTTCAAAGTTCACCAGTTTAGGTTGTAGAAATGACGGGTAAGATAAATTTGGAGTCTGATTAACCATCCCCAAAATATTAGCTGCCATGTTTCTGAAAGACTCTTGATTTTCTGAACATTATTGTTGGGAGTATTCTTGTTGATCTGGAGGAAAAAACCTATTTGCTTGATGATACCAGTGGCTAACGCCATCCACCTACAAAATCAAACATTTATAAGTTTGGTATATTAAAAAAAAACAAAGTTTATATTTTGTTTCAGTAATGTACAAACTAGTAGTTGAGATCTTCCCCCGTAATCCTGGAATTCAGTAGGGATTACACCTTCATTGTAGGCCAGGTTTACCACGTATTTAACAGTGTGTAAATTATACCACTATATGTAATTTGGGCCAACCGTAGGCCAATCGCTTCGTTCCCCTATGACAACATTATCTTGTCAGTTATTCCAGTTGTCCACATACTGGAGATGGTGGTCTAGCCAGCTTGTGTATATCCTCACAACACGAGTAACGTTGTGGAGAGCCATATGGTCGCGACGTCACAAAGGAATGGCACCGGGGACGGGTTGAATGAATCCAAACTCTCTCATATCCCTTTCGGGTGCATGATACTCCACAACATCCCAAAAAATAAAAAAAACAGCTAGACTTCCAACTACCCCTTCACGATATGCATATGTCGGGTAGACTCACGCTCTCATAAGGGTCCAGTCAAACTGTGAAAAAATAAATTTAGTTATAATTTTTTACACATATTGTATTCTAAAAAAAATAAGTACCTCTCTCTCTCCCATAGTTACTGCAATATAGTACGGTAAGCCTTGAGTATATGTGTAGTAACTTCTACGTTACTTTGTGCATTTCGCCACCTTTTAAATGAACAAAAACATAATAATTAAATTAACCCTTATTTTATCAATAGCTAAAATAGTCAATGACACTATATCAATATTACTTGGCATCGTACGACTTTTGCAAGTAAATATTTTGTTCTTTGATCCTTGGTCTCACAGTAGGAATCCGGGTCCACGCCCACATCTGTAGAAGTTGTAACAGCCCGTTAATTTCTTTTGCTGACCGAGCTGTTGACTTGCATAGGTTTTTGTATAAGCATGCTAGGGTGGCACTACCCCAGCTATAGTTGCCACAACTTGAAAGATCTATCAAATGAACTAATAAATGTAGAGGAGCGTGTGCATTATTTTGATCACAAAACAGTAAACTAGAACACAATACAAGAATAAACACATCTTGCACGTTGGACGCACTCCTCTTCTCCCGTGTTCTCCATCAAAGGATTCCGTTGCATATGGTTTAGGATAGTAGACAATTTTACACCATTGCCCTTAAAATCTCCAACATCGGGTGTAAAACCTAGGTAAACAACATACAATCCGACCCGTTCATCAGGTGTGTACGAACCATCGTGCCGGCTACGGGAAGACCCTCTATGGGTAACCCCGAGAGAATGTTAACATCTTGTAATGTTATTGTAGCCTCACCAAATGGTTGGTGAAATGTGTGTCTCCGACCGCCACCTTTCGGCTAGTGTCTCGATCAAGTGGTGGTCAAGGAAATGCTAACACCCCCCAAACCCAGAACGGTTATATATTCATGAACCTTTTCTATAATTTGAATGTCACTGTAAGGCCCCAAACCGGGCACCCTACAGTTGGTTCTCATAACTCGTTATTCTCTTAAAAATACTCATGTTATTAATCAAACTACAACGGAAGTCTTTCTAAAACGATAATTACTATTTAATGTCATTAACATTGTTTAGCTTTCCTCATGAATGTTTGCACACCAATCAGAGTAGCACCGCTCCCAAGCCAAGATACGCCTACTCCAAAGCTCGCCTGTAACGCAATCTAACGTACATACAAAGTCAGCTACGCTGAGTGAGTTCTAATAGTTTAATTTAAGCAAAAGCCAACTCGTCTCATTTAATATTTATTTCCACTCAAGACCCTCTAGTCCTTATAAAATAGTTTTGTCATTTATTAATAGATAGATAACCCCCGTTATCTTACAATATCCCAAAGGATTCACCACTCTAAACTCAGCCCACCACTTTTAACCCAGTAAGTTTTCTCCGACATGGATCGAACTTACCACTCTGATAACTCAAAGTTTACCACACGTAATAACCACACACTGGTTATCTCAACCACCATCTAGACACCGACTTAACCAGTCCTAACCAAGACTCTCACAACCCAATGACACAACAGTTGTAACACAATGTCCTCATCCCGGCACAATGGTCAATCTGACTCTACACACCACATTAATATCATCTACTCACTACATCAATATCATCTCATACACAATTATATAACTCAACACTTGTATGCAATTTAACACACATATATATGCACACAAACACATACCTCATTACTGCACCCTCGTCAGGATTTCCCTCGTCAGGGCGTTCGACACACCCCGAGTTCATCGTTAACCTGCTTAGAATTTGCCACCTTTGGTGACCTCCCAGAGGACTTAGTACTCCATAATCCTGTTTGTCGTGTCATAATGACAACAATGCAAACACAATACCCGCCGTGTCACAAGGACAACGACACAATAATAATTCCCGCCGTGTCACAAGGACAACGACACAATACACACAACACATGTATAAACACATAACATCATACTCTATGTACATGACTCATTAACTGTACTTGCACTTCACATATAGCGCTAGGATAAGATATCCTACACGAAATCATAAGCGTTTAGCTTTTATCCCGATTCACCCCGATTAACTCATAACACAATACACCGCTAATATAACAACACATATACAATCACTAGGTCTCGTTATCTGAGCACATACCATGTACGTGCACACCCAATAACACCCCCTAGTCCTGCCCGTACGACATGTAAATACAATCCCGACTCGCCCTTTTTAGATCACTATACATCATACCACCAGTAGTCCCATAACCAGCCCACATACTCTAGGTACAAGACCCGCACTCTTAGTCTCGTATTTAGATATTTAAATACATAGCTCATTAGTTTAAAAATCAAAACCCGTAGTACGTTTGGTTTCACAAAAACGTTTGCTCACACACTCTAAGGACCCCATGTAGACCCTTAGCCAAATTATTATATAATTATCCCATATACACTTCTAAATCACATCATAACTTGTGTCACGTTAAGTCAATAGCATATAATGCGTGAGTATGTACGATAGCCCCAAAACGTTTAAAACATTTAAAAGAGGGGATTAGAAACTCACCGGTTATACTAAGTCCAAATCCTAGCTCTGCACCGCGCGTACACGCTTGAACTCCGGACCTGTCAAACGTATGATCGCACAATCAGGATATGTTCAAAACATACGTTTGGATAACTCATAAAATAAATAATCCCCAACTTTCATCTCATCTTCTCAACATCCTCTTCCCCGGTCTCTACTTTCATAAATTACAAGAGTCGGGTCATTCTTGACCCACTTAGAACCCGTGTACCCGAACTGAGTCTCCATGAATGTACGTAATGTCACACCCAGGCCGGCGGCGGATTATACGCCGGGGCTGGCGCGATTGTTCATAAGCCCATAATCATCTATTAATAATTGATAATATTATTTCATCATAATTAAAACATCCGTTATAAATAGAAATGGAAAACAAGGAGTTCAAACATAACACGGGTTAAATTAAATCTTTATTAAAGCTAGGTCCATAGTCCTATGTGATCATGTAGTGTCCTCAACTGGTGCACCTGAAACATGTGAGTAAATGTCAACTACAATTAGTTGGTGAGTAATATAGGTTTTGACACCAAACAAAGTTAAGTATGGGTTTACAATTCAATATGTTTAAAGCAAGTCTAAAGCATAAATGTGAAAACATACAATGTTCCAAGCGTACAATCAATCCTGTAATGGAAAACTAGATACGCAATCCCACTGATTGCCATTTTGAAAAAGTAGTAAGATGTACACACAAAACCCGCCAAGGTTTGTGTTAACTGTAATATGGTACACACAAAACCCACCAAGGTTTGTGTTAACTGGTATGTATCGGCTTCCCGTATAAATGATCATAAAAGGTACCACCTTAGGCTTGGATAGCAAGTTAATGATTGCATTGACATGAACACACATAATGGTCACCAAGTAGTTTAAGACATAAAGCATAAAGACCTTAGCATAAGAACAAATGTATTGAATTGTGTATGAAATATAGTTAATAACATGTTTCACCCCAAAAGTAAAAAGAGTAAAAAGGGGATATGTAAACTCACCCGTAATGAAGTTAGTCGACTGTATGGATTGTAAATGAAATATAGGCTTCGGGAGGATCTCACACAATCAACCTACACAGTTAATTGTATTTCTAGTATTAATGTGCGTCTAATAAGAGTAAGAAATTCTAAGATTTCAGGGTTTCATAGGATCTGGGATCGGATGTGGGATTTGTACAAGCTTTTTAGGAATATATATGTTTATCTAACTGTTGAAATAACAACGATAAGGTAGTTTGTAAAATTATTAAGGATTAATTAGAATACCTAATTAATTATATAAGTTTAGTATTTGTAATAATAACAATACGTTTGAATTTATTTACATAACTATTCTAAAAATAATCGATAAATAAATCGTGGATTAGAAAAGTCTAGATGATGGTTTTATGCAATTAAAATAATTATTTAAATTATTTAACGGATTTCCTATACTTAGATAATAAAAGAGGTATTAAATAACGTTAATATAAATAAGCCTTGAGAATTTTAATGAATTGTAAAATCATTTATCTAGAATAATCATTTAAGTTTTTTTTTTCTATAAATTCTTAAGTATTCTAAATTTTATTTATGAGAATAATTGTACCTCAACTTGCACGGTTGAATTAAAATAAATAAAAGATATTTCCCTTAAGCTTGTAAGTAACTAACTGTTCACATGACTAACTAAGTGGTGTTCTTTTATTTGGAAGTAAATGAATAACGAAATAAATAATTTGTTGTTTGAAAATAATTGGATAAATAACCAGTTTTCTTTTACTTATAATTTAGTAAATGAGTAGTTAAATAAATGGATAAATCGTAAAATCAAATTAATAATCGATGACTAAAATAAATAAATCCTCATATTTATCTAGTTTACAATTCTTTTCCTTGATGGTTTAACGATTTAAGTTTAGAGTAAATTTAAGTATTCAAGATTTTATAAGATATATATATATATATATTGATTTTTTGGCTTATTCAGATTCAGACTACGGGGGATGCAACTTAGACCGAAAGTCCACTTCTGGGGGTTGTCAGTTCCTTGATAACCGCCTCATCTCCTGGCAATATAAGAAACAAACCACCGTTTCCCAATCCACAGCCGAAGCCGAATACATTGTCGCAGCCCTTTGTTGTTCCCAAGTAAGGTGGATCCACCATCAAATGCTTGATTACAGGATCACCTTCCATGAAACTCCCATCCTGTGTGATAACACCGTTGTTCCCCATATCACCAAAAATCCCGTTCAGCATTCTAAAACCAAACACAATGAGATCAAACACCACTTCATCCGTGATTGTGTCGAAAAGAAACACATCAAAATTGTTGAAGTTAAAACCGACAAGCAAACCGCCGACATCTTTACAAAAGCATTTGATTCTGCCAGATTTGAGAAATTGGTGGAAATGCTCAGCATGATTAACTTTCAGTAACCTTTGTGCATATTGTCTTTTCTATTTAAACTTGTTAATCGGGAAGATTTTCAAAAAGATTTTATTTTTCTGTATAGTTGTTTTCTTTATTAACCTTTGAAAGCAAAACTTTTGGGGGAGAAATTGGAATGTGCAGTTAGAAAGAAAAAGATTTGCTTTGTTTAGTAAAAGAAAAAGAAAATTGTTTTGTGCTTAAGAAAAACTCACTGTAAGTATCATGTTTTGTTTCAGGAAAATCGGATCCGACCTTGTGAGAAATGATAGAGTCTGATCACACTTCTTGAACATGGAATGGACCATAAGCGATGGTGCTTACTGAGGTATAGCCGGTAGGCCCGACATACGGTTATAACTCTTTAGTAGTGTGAAAACCTAATTCTCTATCATACACGTATGTTTGAACCCATTTTTGAAACATCTAACCCATTTTAAAGCTAAGAAAACCGATTCAATCAGATATAGGCTTACGTGTTGGATTATGATTCATGCCGCAGGTGACCGTCAAAGTAACGAGAGTTACCGCCGATAACCCGTCTGTTTTGCCTACGCAAAGATCTCTGGAGTTCATCTTTTTCCCATCCACTTGGATGATTTGACCCCGTCTGTTTTGCTTACACAAAGATCTCGGGTGTTCAAACTTTTCCTATCATCTTGGATAATTTTACGACTTCTTCTGTTTTTGCTTACGCAAAGATCTAGAATGTTCGTACCTTTTAATATCCACTTGGATATTTTTCATTTTACAACTTCTTATATCCAGTTGAATTTTATTTTACTTTTGGCGGTAATTTTGACTTACCAAGATGGTACCCTGGTTAACCTGTAAGAGATGATTAGATGAATGCGGGTATTTCTTGAGGATTGATAGGCTTTCAAAATCATTTTATTTCAAAATGTGGGGTACGCCGTGTTTCGTGATCAAATGGTACCTCTTAATCACATGAAAACATTGTACAAGCAAATGTTCGGGTTTATCTTGCACAAATATCGGCTATCTTCAGGGATTCACAATAGCTGAGTGCAAAATGAAGTGTTTTAAGGGTTTGACCAGACATGATCTCACATTGAATCTTTTCCAAGACTATGTGTTTATATCTTTTACTGTTTTTACTTTTATTTTTCTATATAAATTTCTTAATCTTCCTTATTAGCTTGTTTAAATTTTGTACATATGAGTATTTTTCCTTTGTTTCTGATCAAGTATCTCCTGTTCACCCGAAACAACATTATCATCGAAACTACTCAAACCGCCCGAAACTACTTCCCACCCGAAAATACTTTGTTCTATAGAAACTAATAGTTTTGACAGGGGCATTTTAGTCTTTTTTCAAGCTCAAATTGAATGTCTTCATAATCAAATTATTCTTCATGCTTCGTTCACTCTCACTCACCCGAAACCATTTTCACCTTCGTTTTCACACAAAAAAGCTTGATTCTCCGGTCTAAGTTTGCGAAATCAGTCTCCCTTATCTGATTCCTCCGTCGTCGTCTTCATCAGGTTTGATTACTCAAATCGTTTGCTACTATTTTATTTGGTGATGGCTAGGGTTACAGTTTTACCCTTGTTACGACTGAAATCGCGTGTTTTGGGTTGTTTTATGCTTAGATCCTGTTTATGAACTCATCATTGCTAATATCTCACTCTTCTATTGTTTAAATTTTGCAGATTTCCTCAAAAATCTCGGTAAGATGGAGTTTCGACACCTCAGGCGACCTTTATATTTCCTTTTATTTCTGTTTATATTTTGTTTATCTGTCTATAGTTTTTAGTTTAGTTTTTCTATGCTTTTGAATGATTGTGTTTTTGTTCAGAATTCAGGTATCGAAACTAGTTGTGCAGATTATTTGACCTGGTAAAGATGATAAAGATGAAGCCAATGTTAAAGTTGATCTGGTACACACTGAACCAACCCCCACTGAACCAACTCAAACTGAATCCACCCTATCTGAACCAGCTGAACAGATTCTGGGCTAGTATTTGGGCAGTTAAAGGAAAACCTGACTGGTGGAGTGAAGGAAAAGTTCTTGGTATACCCTAGGTTTCTGTAGATTATTATTAATCATCTCCATCCTAACTACCTTGAGAAATCAGAGCATCTGTCCACTCTTCCCTCATTTCTTTAGCAAGTTCAGAATCAGTGATTCTGAACTTGGCTTCTTCTTTTCTCTTCCTCTCCCTCTCTTCATCTTCTTTATTTAACTATTCCTGCTGCTGAAAAGCTAAGGCTTCATCTTCTTTTATTTGTGAAGCTGCAGGAACTTGAACTCTTATTTTATCTAGTTGCCTAGCATGCAACTGGATTTGTTGTTCTCTGAGGAGCATGACAGCTTTTCTTTCTTGAGCCTTGTTAAGCTCAGCCATCTCCTCCTCTTCTCTTTCTCTTCTTCTTCTTTCCACCTCCTTCTTTTCTTCCTCTATCCTCTTTTCTTCTTCCTCTGTCATGATTCCTTTCCCTTTGTCTTTATTGGATGCCTCTGCTTCAGCTTCATAGATCACAATAGCAGAAGTGGAAGTTGCTATTGAGACCTCAGCATCAGCTTCATTGGCAATTTAAGGAAAGGACAAAGGGGGGCAATTTCTTCATCTTCACTTACTACCCATTCTTCTCCGGTTACTGCCTTCCATTCTATCATAATCTTCTGTTTCTCTTTTCTTGCAGATTCTTCTTCAGTGTTTAGGATGACAGTTGGAGAAGAGGGAAGGGACAAGTCTGAATCAGATTCATCCATTGCAATCCATCCCTCCTTCTCAAGAAAGGATTTGACAATTTTGATCGTTTCTTGACTTTTCTTAGAGTTGACATTGCAGATGTGTGATCTGAGTTCAAATACCTTACAAAGGAAGTCTGGATTGAGCAGTAGGATCTCATGGATATTGTTGATTATGAATGTAGATCCATCACACAGAAAGAATTGAAACCCTGAAGGCTCAGTGCTCGACCATCCATGAACTTCCAGGCCTCTAACCACCTCATTGTACAAGAATCTTCTTAAACATAGGAATTGTTCTTCAGTTAAGACCCTGCTTCTTATCAGCTCCATTTGTTGGCTTTGCCTTTCATGTCTTTCTTCTGCAGCTCTTGAGGACTCTGCTTCTACATCCTCAAGTCTTGGATAAGCCACCCTTTTTGCTTCTTCAAGGAACTTCTCAAACCGAGGCATATTGTCTTCACATATATCATGAAATCTTTCAATGGCAAGCCTGACAGATAGGTTCTTGGAAGTGTTAATACTTTCGGTCAGGTGCAGGGACAGGATTTCAAACATATTTAGGTTATCCAAGATAAGCTCTTTGACTCCAGTAAATTCCCACCCAATCCAGAATCTTTGAGATAGTCCATCATATCCCCATGACAAAATGGAGTCAAACTCCAGATTGTGTGCAGTTAGTGGGAAATGAGGGGATATGGCTTGTCTTGAGATAGCAACAGCAACTGGAAGTATAGTGACTAAGAGAGGTATTTCTTCATCTTCATCTTCAATTTCCATCCCCTCAAGGAATAATTCATCTACAGCCCTGGTCACTAACTTCCATTCCTCAGAGATCACTTCCTCTTCATCTCTGGGAGGCATCAAATCATGGACTTGAACAAAGACAGGCTGAAATTATGTTCTTTGAAAGTCAACCTACTCTTGTATCCAATCCTCCAGACTATCAGTGTCGTTTTTAGTAGTAACTATCTCCCCCTTTTTGGTTGCATCAGTGCATAGAGAAAGATCTGTTTGAGTTCCCACTGATACAAGGGAAGGAGAAGTCACAGTTGGGCATTGATGGGCTTCATGCATAGAGACTTGGTGTCTTAATTTGGACACTTCAGCCTCTAGCATAGCCACCCTGGCCATCAATTCCAAGTTATGAAGTTTCAGTCTGTCCTTATCCACAGTTGTGGAACCCTTGGAACTAGATGGGGCCTTAGGCCTAGCCTCTGCATCCCCATCACCCTAGTTTTCTTGGCGCTTGGGATTCCTCTCAGTGAAGGATGTTTCAAGAGAAACATTTTCACGTTGAGTTGCCATGATTAGGGTCTTAATTATGTTGTCACTGTCCTCCAGGTCAATTGATGGACCAAAAGTAGTGACAGCCCCTTCCATATCCACTCTTTCATGACTCCCAGAGTGGACCTTCTGGGGTGATGAACTTGGGCTTGGTACATTAGCAGCCAAGTCAATCAGTACCTCCTTGATAGTACCATTTGGAGAAGGTACATCATCTTGACTAGTAGCCTCCCCACTTAAGTTCAAAGAGGAAGAAAAATGTATGGGCTCAGTGGGGATTTCTATGTACCTGGTGTGACAATCCGACTTTTCAAGTTAACTCTATTAGAAATTCCGTTAAGTTTTCTGTTAAATCCTAACCCGGTTAACCTAATCCTAAACTTCAGGGACTATCTCTACCTATATTCAACTTAAACTCATGAAACTAGAGGGTCTAAACTTGTAATTAACACATTTCCAATTTTTGTTGACTTTTAAAGTCAAATCAAAGGAAATTGAAATATGTTTGACTTTTCAAAGTCAAACTCGCAACTTTGATAAAAATTCGAATCCCACGATCGATTGAAGCTTAATTTTGTAACTGAAAATCGTGAATAACATTTACAACCATCATTGCGACCATTAACAACCTCATCAATCGTGAATTAAACTAATTAATGGCTAATGAAAGCATTTCGGTCGAACCGTCGCCCCATTTATCAAAAATCGACGAATTCTTGTATTGTGTTCACAAATTGAGCATACACACACGTAAATCGCACCTCTTTGAAGCTTTTGCACAAATTGAAGCCGGATTAGCAGCAGAAGCCGCCGGAGACCAACTAGTTGCAGCCGTAATCTGTTCTAGTCGAACTCTATCAATCCGATATCAATTCAGGAAATTTGTTACACCTTCAGCTTCGTTTCCATCTCATATATGAAACCCCTAACCAAATTAGGGCTTACATTATCGAGTTCGACCAAATTAGGGCTTACATTATCGAGTTCGACTCAAACCGATATCAATTCAGGTAATTTGTTACACCTTCAGCTTCGTTTCCATCTCATATATGAAAGCCCTAACCAAATTAGGGCTTACATTATCGAGTTCGACTCAAACCAGATTCTAGGGTTCATCGTAAACCAGTTTAATCGATCAAGACCCTAGACTCTATTTAAATCCAATTAATATACATGATTAGCTTCGCAATCCTCTGTATATCGAAAGCCCTATCTTAATTTTGGTTTCCATTATCGGATTCATCATGATCCGATACCTAGGGTTCATACGACTTCGGTTTAGTCGAACCCTATAATTTCGATACGGATTACTGAAATTGAATGCATCAGTAGACTCGCCTTGATGCCTACATTGAAAGCCCTATGAAATCTAGGGGTTTTATCATCGAATCGAAACCGGATCGAACCTAGGGTTCTTATGGCTTTCTGGTTAATCGAACTCATACCAGTACTCATTTTAAATGAAATTAAACTACACCATCAGATTCGTAATCATCAATTTAACAAAAACCCTATGAATCCAGCACCTTTCAATATTAGAATCGATCAAATCGATTCAGGATCAAACCACTTTGGACTTGTTGTTATAATCAATTGGAACAGAGTTTGTACGCGATACCCTAGCTGGCGGAACTTGTTAAAGCTGTGTGCGTATGTGGGAAAGACCCGAGTTCGAGACCGGGCTCCCACAATTTGTTTTTGAGGCACTTTTTATTATATTTAATTATTATAAATCAAACCCCCTATTATTATAATATTATGTTAATATGTTTTAGCCCAGGAAACCACCCATAATCGGGTTTGGATTTATAACCTATTTTCATTATTAATCCCACTTTTAAAAATAGTATATTATATTATTTTCAAGCCAACCTCGTATAAAATAATATATTTATATTATTTTCAACCTGCGATTAATATTATAAAATAATATATAAGTTATATTATTTCGTATCGTTTTATAACTCGTGTAACGTTTTAAACTATTTAATAATATAATTGTTATATTATTTACTAGTGTTTATTACCTCCATTAAAAATAATATATTTATTATTTTTCCACACGAATGGGTATTTAGAATATTCCTGCGAACCTAAAAATAATATATTAGATTATATTGTTTTTCTAAATTTTGTAAACAACAAAACGCTCGAATATATTTATTATATATTATTTTGTCATTCATCGCGTAACGTATATATATCTTAATTATTAATTAAATAATTCCTATTCCCGTGGACACGTTCGTCTACTCTTGATTATTAGAGCATTTCTTTAGGACGTTTCTCATTCCGTGTCGTTGTCACAATTCCCATTTTATCCCTAATTCATGTGTTTATAATTTTAGGGCTTACGTAAGTCGCCTGAGACTTACACTCGTGGTTCCAACTTATCTCTTGTGTGATACTACCTAAAACGCAACGCATGTGAGTTTTCACGGCCCCTTTTTACTGTTTTAACTTGGGGGAGAAAACACGATTCAACTATTTTGAGATTTTGTAATTCATATGTTATCAGTGTTAAAGCTAAGCGTAACACGCTATCACAGAAAGTCTTCATCTTATATCGGACCGTTAATATGGATCTTAGCGAGGTAATGTTTAGTAGTACTACTGGGTTTGACAAATCCCACCCGCGTTAGTCGCGCTAACTCGATTGGAGATCGAACGGGTGAAATGTTAGCCTACTCACATCGCTAGTGTTGATAGACCTGGCAGGAGGCAAATAAACAAACAGTCAGCTTTGGTTACGAGCGCTTAAGTTAAACATGAACATAGGTTAGCTACCTATAGATACATATTGAATGATCATAAATCTGGTAAACGCTTATTTATATATTGAAACCTGTGAACTCACCAACCTCGTGTTGACATCTTTTCTTACATGTTTTCTCAGGTCGCTAAGATAAGGCACAGGTGCACGTTAGGACATGCATGGGATTCTTCTATTTTGATTGTTACTTTATAATAATTGTTTGGACTATTTTGGATTGTGTTGGTTTGGACATTTGGACTTTTGGGCGCGTGTGTTTTGCGCATTTGCTTTTCTTTACGCTTCCGCATTTGAACTCTGTTTATTATGATATTTTCATTTGAGTCCCATGTAGAGTCGTTCAATGTAACTAATGTCTGAGATCCTGGTTCGTCACTTCCCAAACGGTAAAACTCCTTTAGCTGAAATTGGGGGTGTGACAGATTGGTATCAGAGCCATTGGTTATAGAGAACTAGGATTGCATACTAGACTATATCCTCACACATTAGCTACATGTCATAAATCTTGGATGTTTGGCACTCATATGTTATATTACAGGAACATGTCGTCAACTCCACCACCATCACCACCAGGACACGATGCACCTATCTTACCATCCCCGAAGCCCAAAAGGCGCCGGACTAGTTCTAGTGATTATTCGGTTGATCAGGGTGAACCGAGTAGCGCGCAAGCAACAAATCCTGCTCGTAATTGGAATGCATACCCGCAAATGATCCAAAGGTGGATCGAGATGGGAAATGTCCCATCACCCTACTTTGGTTCCGCTTCCTCATCATCTACTTTACCTAGCTTGCCATGCACTATGGAATAAGCTTTTGCAGCCTTTGTATTTTACATGTCTAGGGAGTTGAGCATTGTGAAAGATGCTATTGAGGAGATACCTGGCATTCTGCAGCGAGAGTCACAAATAGAGCAGAACAAGGTAGGAATTGAGTTGTTGATTGCTGAGCTAGCAGTGACGGATCAGGTCCATAACATTTTGGTGGATCGGGTGACACATTTGGAGACGAGGGTGGACACCTCGGATCAGGATGTAGAAGGGATTCTGGAGAGAGTGGCTAATCTGGAAGTCCAGCTGCAAGTAGCAAATCATGCTGCCGAAGGACTTCAAGAAAGAGTGACTCACTTGAAGCCCAACTGCAAACAACCCTATTTCCTGAGGAAATTCCACTTTCGGACGGCGAGGAGGAGCCTTTCGAGGAGGAACCTTTCGAGGAGGAACCCTTCGAGGATGAGCCTTTAGAGAAGGAGCCACCCGAGGAGAAACCGATGGAGATCGATGATGCTCAATCATACGTTTCTTCTGATGACGAGGATGTTTGATGATCTTCCTATTTTATCTTTCTTTCATTTATGTTTTGCTTATGTTATTTCTCTTTTCAAACCTAGATGGGTAAGGTTGTTCCCATTCAATAAAAGCATGAGAAGTTTAATGTTTGAATTATTTATTTTGTAGCCTTACAATTTATTTAATTTCCAAAATATTAGATGTTGTATTTCCTTACTGGTACATGAATAATGTTTAATAGGCGATATGTTTCTCATTGTTTTGTGTTTGTGAATGTGAAGAATCATGTCGGGAAGAGGACGTGGAGGTCGTGCTGGTGGCCGAGGTACCATCAACATGATAGCAGCAGAGCTAGCGGCACTAATAAACGATAGTGTGGCGGAGGCTCTAGCAACACAGAATGATGCAGGTAAATGCTTTAGCTATTGACTAATGATGTCAATTCATCTCTTAAAAAGCCTGTCCTAAGCTCTAAAATTCCAATCCTATATTGTTTCTAAATCCAGGCCAGCAAAACCAGTAGAATCAGCAACCAGCCTGCACCTTCAAAGCATTTATGGACTGTAAGCCTCACGCTTTTAGTGGAGCTGAAGGAGCTGTCGGACTACTTCGTTGGTTCGAGAAAGTAGAATCAGTGATTGCCATGTGCAACTGCCAAGTGGCTAATCAGGTCAAGTTCGCCGCTGGAACTTTGGAGGGCCCGGATCTCACGTGGTGGAACGCCCAGGTCCAGATGTTGGGTCTGGCTATGGAAAATGGACTCCCGTGGGAGGAGTTTAAGTCAATGATGAAGGAGGAGTACTATCCTCGCGATGAAATTCAGAAGTTAGAGGGAGAGTTCTGGAACCTAAAGATGGAGGGTTCTGAAATTGTACTTTATACCACACGTTCACATGAACTTGCTACTATGTGCCCGCACATGGTGACTTCTAATTACAAGAGAATTGAACTATAAATTGGAGGTCTGGTGCCTCAGATACAAAGTATGGTGACTTCATCCAACCCTACTACTATCCAACAAACTATCCGACTTGCCCATAAGTTAACCGATCAGGCGGTGACTCAAGGGACTCTACCTCCGAGGGGTTTGGTCTCTAAATCCACCAACAATCATAAACGCAAGTTTGATCACCACTCCAATACTTACTCCAACTCTAAAGGACCCCAGCTCAACCAACCCCAGTTTAATCAACCACAGCATCAACAGTAGCGTAAGTTTGAGCCTGCTAAGAACTTCAACCAGTCGACCTCTTCAGGTCAAAACCAGGGTGGTTACACGGGGAAATCTCCTAAGTGTAACAAGTGCAACTTCCATCACTTCGGGTTTTGCAACCGTTGTCAGCGGTATGGCAAAATAGGTCATGCTACCAAAGATTGTAGGGGTGAATTACAAGCCAAGCAGCCTTTTCAACAACCTGGATTTACAAAGGGTTGTTTCGAGTGTGGAAAGGAGGGAATATTCGGAAGAATTGTCCTCAATTGAAGAAAGGGGGTAATGGAAACCACAACCCTAACCAGAATAACAACAGTGGGGGTAACAACGGAAATGGTGGAGGAAATGGTGCGAAGGGACGAGCCTTCGTGCTAGGATCTGGAGAAGCTCGTTATGATCATAATGTGGTCACCGATAAGTTTCTCTTAAATAATTACTTTGCTTCTATCCTTTTTGACACTGGTGCTGATAGAAGTTTTATATCTAAGAAACTCAGTGATATGGTAAAAGGAACTCCAACTCTGTTAGGAGATAAGTATATAATAGAAATAGCTGATGGCCAAATAATTGAAGCAACCCACATTCTTAAGGGCTGTAAGCTTGAGCTAGCTAGCCATATACTTGATATCGACCTTATGCCGGTCACACTTGGTAGTTTTGATGTAATTGTCGGCATGGATTGGTTATCTAAAAACCAGGCTGAAATTATATGTCATGAGAAAATTGTTCGCATTTCTCTCCCGAGTGGAGAAACCCTTTCTGTTCAGGGCGAAAAAGTTGGTGCAGTCATGGGCATCATATCCTTTATGAAAGCACAGAAATGCCTTCGAAAAGGGCATACGGCTATTTTGGCTCTCGTTGCCGAGCAGCCATCAGAAGAGAAGAAAATTGATGACATTCCAATCGTTCATGAATTTTTGGAAGTATTTCCCGAAGATCTGCTTGGTCTGCCACCACACCGTCAAGTTGAATTTCAAATCGATCTAGCACCCGGAGCGGCACCGATCGCTCGGGCACCTTATAGATTAGCACTTAGTGAATTACAAGAATTGTCCACTCAGTTACAGGATTTGTTGGATAAAGGTTTCATCCGACCTAGCTCATCGCCATGGGGAGCTCCGGTACTGTTTTTCAAGAAGAAGGACGGGACTTTCCGTATGTGTATTGACTACCGTGAGCTGAATAAAGACACAATAAAAAATCGCAACCCTTTGCCCCGGAAAGATGATCTCTTTGATCAACTCCAAGGATCATGTTTCTATTCCAAGATAGATCTTAGGTCCGGTTACCATCAATTAAGAGTCCGAGATGAGGATATCTCTAAGACTGCATTCAGGACAAGGTACGGCCACTACGAATTTATGGTCATGCCTTTCGGATTAACTAACGAACCTGCGGTATTCATGGACCTCATGAACCGTGTATGTAAGCCATATCTTGATCAATTTGTTATCGTTTTCATCGACGACCTCCTTATTTATTCCAAGAACAAGGAAGAACATGAGGAACATCTGCGCCTAATTTTGGAATTACTTAAGTAGGAGCAACTGTATGCTAAGTTTTCCAAGTGTGATTTCTGGATCCGGGAAGTTCAATTTCTAGGGCATGTGGTTAACGAGAAAGGAATATATGTCGACCCATCAAAGATAGAAGCCATCAAGAATTGGGCAGCACCGATGACTCCGACTGAGGTGCGACAATTTCTGGGATTGGCTGGTTATTACCGTCGATTCATCGAGGGATTTTCAAAAATTGCACAACCTCTCACTGCCTTAACTCAAAAGGGTAAAGCCTATAACTAGGGCGATAACCAAGAGTTAGTATCCCAACATCTTAAACAGAAACTTTGCAGTGCACCTATTCTAGCCCTTCCGGAAGGAACGAATGATTTTGTGGTGTATTGTGACGCGTCTATTTAGGGTCTAGGTTGTGTGTTAATGCAATGAGAAAAGGTGATCGCGTATACTTCGCGTCAACAAAAGATTCACGAGAAAAACTACACCACTCATGACTTAGAGTTGGGAGTTGTAGTTTTCGCACTTAAGATATGGAGACATTACTTGTACGGTACCAAATGCACCATCTACACCGATCACAAGAGTCTTCAGCACTGTAACATCTAAGATTTTTCTAACAGTACATTATTTTACTTTATACAGTAACGACACTCCTAATGAACCCCGTACTTGTTCAAAACAATATGTCACTTTAATTATTATTTTAACATCTATCAATTTAGATTTTTGATCTTACATTTAAATATTAACCTCCTATTATATATATAACATATGTATGTACATTCATATACATACATATATATATTTATATATGATTATATCAAATAAATCAATTATACAACTTTTGATATAGGACTTATACATCTTTAATCACGTTTTTACATATTGTTCTATATAGATATAGGAATCTAATTATAAATATGTATTTGATGTTATTAAATTAATCATCTATACAAATTGTAAGTTTTAAAATTTATGAGCATTAATCAAGAGTTTACATTTTCTAAATGTATGTATTTAATTTTAAATAAATATGTAAACATATATCTATTTTAGTAAACCATTTACACAAATTGTAGTCTTTATAAAAATGAAAGACATTTTTTTTATAAACATTTGTAATTAAACAAGTAACATATTTAAGATTTTATAAACTTTATAAAAACAATTTTAAATATGAATTATGGAGTCAAACATAACATTAATGAGCATTAATACTATTCTTCACATTTTGCAATGGTAGTCCTTATCAACAAATTGATTTTTGCGAATAAGTCTCTTAGTCTCACCTATAAATAGAGCCTTAAACCTCATTCATTTTCACACCTCAACAATCCTCTAGGGCTCTCTAGCAACTAAAGGTTGTTCTTCTCATCTTTTGGAAGATTCTAGTTTAAATCTTTCCATTCTAAGTAAGTTCTTCTTATGTTCTTACTTGTTCATACTTTTCTTTTTAAAAGTTCATCATAACTGGCTAGATCTATGATCCCTAATATGTTTATGTTATAATCATAGATCTATCCAAGATTAAAAGCCCTATTTTAATTAAACTTGTTCAAACTTTATTTAAAAACTTGGTTTTGATCTTTATTATTCCTTTCAATTTAAAAAAAAAATCATGTTTTTACCAAAAATCCTTATTTTTAAAACCCTTTAATATTCAATTAAATTTATTTATATCTTTATTAAACTCATATTTTCACTTTAGCCCTTATACTTTCCAAGCTTACCAAACTCACCCTAAACTTGGTTAAGTATGCAAATAGAGTAACTTTCAAACCAGTATGTAGTTATCTGACAAACATTAAAGTTTTGGCTAGGAAAAGACGGGGTTCTGATCCGGCCAACTCTTTCCTGGGAACTTTTCTGTTGGAGGTACTACTCTGGAATGATAACCACTCTAGTGTACAACAACCACTTTCAACTAATTACACTGTCAACCCCTTGACTATCCATAACGTGTTTCTAACGTAACAAACTTAACTTAGGCAATCCTTAAGGCATTGAATCCAAGTTACCACAAGTTCAAGTTCAACCCTCTAAACTTGCAAGGTGAGTTTACATAGCCCCTTTTTTATCATTTTTGTACATTTTGGGGTGAAACATGTTGTGCATTAAAAACTATTTGCAATTACAATATACAATTCTACATTATGACTATTTGTGTAATTTGTGCTTTTGTGCTTGAATGCTATGAGTTGAACTACATATACATGACATACTCGTACAATCATTAACTCAGTACAAGCCAACGGTTAACATTGATAGATCTATTGAGTCTGACAAACCCACCGGTAGGGTGTTTGTTACCGACAATTACTTTAGGGTAACCTGCGTGTTATGCCTCAGTCACAAGGTTTGATTGTACACCTAGTTTCGACTATAGATTCTCCATAAAATGCCTTACTTGCCATATGTCATAAGAATTGTACAAATCCTTTGAAAGCTACATGAGATATCTAACCCTATGTTTGCTCACCAACTATTTGTAGTTGACCTACTCATTTTAAACATGTTTCAGGTTGAATTATTTGAAGTACAAGGTCATAACTTAGGAGCTTATGGACCTAGTGACAAATAAACTAGAATTTGTTAGCTTTTGATTGTTTGATCAATATGTATTGTACATTTAAACAATTTTAATAAAATTTTGTAATTTAGTTGATCATGAGCTTTTGAACAGTCTACATGTCCCGCCCCGACGTATTCCGCCGTCGGTTAGGGTGTGACAAGCACATCTTCGAGCAGAAAGAGTTGAACATGCGACAGCATCGTTGGGTCGAACTCTTAAATGATTATGACTATGTGATCCGGTATCATCCGGGTAAAGCTAACATTGTGGCTGATGCCCTAAGTCGAAAAGAAACGAAACCCAAACGAGTTCGAGCATTACAGCTTACTATTCACCCCGGATTACCTGACAAAATCCGTAATGCTCAACTTGAAGCCCTTAAGGAGGAAAACCTACCGCTGGAAGGTACACGCGGTATGGAAGCACAACTCGAGGTCAAATCTGACGGTATTCGCTACTTCGTCGAGCGAATATGGGTTCCAGTATTCGGAAACCTAAGGGAACTAGTCATGGATGAGGCTCATAAATCTCGTTACTCTATTCATCCAGGTTCCGACAAGATGTACCATGATCTAAATGTGCTGTATTTGTGGCCAAAGATGAAGGCCGATATAGCCACCTATGTGAGCAAGTTCCTGACTTACGCGAAAGTCAAAGTTGAATATCAAAAACCTTCCGGTCTTCTCCAACAACCAGATATTCCCATGTGGAAATGGGAACGGATATCCATGGACTTTATCACAAAATTGCCACAAACTCCTACCAGATGTGATACCATTTGGGTAATTGTTGATCGTTTAACAAAGTCCGCTCACTTCTTAGCAATCAAGTAAACCGACAAAATGGATAAGCTTACTCGTACTTACTTGAAAGAAGTAGTCTCTCGGCACGGGGTGCCAATCTCTATCATTTCGGATCGTGATGCACGATTCACCTCTCGTTTCTGGCAGTCGTTACATAAAGCTTTAGGCACGCGTCTAGATATGAGCACAGCGTACCATCCTCAAACTGATGGCCAGACAGAACGTACTATTCAGACTCTGGAGGACATGCTACGAGCTTGTGTGATTGATTTCGGTAACACTTGGGAGTCTCACCTACCATTGGTGGAGTACTCCTACAACAACAGTTATCACACTAGCATTAAGGCAGCTCCATTTGAAGCACTTTATGGACGGAAATGTCGTTCTCCTATTTGTTGGGCCGAGGTTGGGGATAGTCAACTTACAGGTCCTGAACTCGTACTTAAACCTCATTCATTTTCACACCTCAACAATCCTCTAGGGCTCTCTAGCAACTAAAGGTTGTTCTTCTCATCTTTTGGAAGATTCTAGTTTAAATCTTTCCATTCTAAGTAAGTTCTTCTTATGTTCTTACTTGTTCATACTTTTCTTTTTAAAAGTTCATCATAACTGGCTAGATCTATGATCCCTAATATGTTTATGTTATAATCATAGATCTATCCAAGATTAAAAGCCCTATTTTAATTAAACTTGTTCAAACTTTATTTAAAAACTTGGTTTTGATCTTTATTATTCCTTTCAATTTAAAAAAAAATCATGTTTTTACCAAAAATCCTTATTTTTAAAACCCTTTAATATTCAATTAAATTTATTTATATCTTTATTAAACTCATATTTTCACTTTAGCCCTTATACTTTCCAAGCTTACCAAACTCACCCTAAACTTGGTTAAGTATGCAAATAGAGTAACTTTCAAACCAGTATGTAGTTATCTGACAAACATTAAAGTTTTGGCTAGGAAAAGACGGGGTTCTGATCCGGCCAACTCTTTCCTGGGAACTTTTCTGTTGGAGGTACTACTCTGGAATGATAACCACTCTAGTGTACAACAACCACTTTCAACTAATTACACTGTCAACCCCTTGACTATCCATAACGTGTTTCTAACGTAACAAACTTAACTTAGGCAATCCTTAAGGCATTGAATCCAAGTTACTACAAGTTCAAGTTCAACCCTCTCAACTTGCAAGGTGAGTTTACATAGCCCATTTTTATCATTTTTGTACATTTTGGAATGAAACATGTTGTGCATTAAAAACTATTTGCAATTATAATATACAATTCTACATTATGACTATTTGTGTAATTTGTGCTTTTGTGCTTGAATGCTATGAGTTGAACTACATATACATGACATACTCGTACAATCATTAACTCAGTACAAGCCAACGGTTAACATTGATAGATCTATTGAGTCTGACAAACCCACCGGTAGGGTGTTTGTTACTGACAATTACTTTAGGGTAACCTGCGTGTTATGCCTCAGTCACAAGGTTTGATTGTACACCTAGTTTCGACTATAGATTCTCCATAAAATGCCTTACTTACCATATGTCATAAGAATTGTACAAATCCTTTGAAAACTACATGAGATATCTAACCCTATGTTTGCTCACCAACTATTTGTAGTTGACCTACTCATTTTAAACATGTTTCAGGTTGAATTATTTGAAGTACAAGGTCATCACTTAGGAGCTTATGGACCTAGTGACAAATAAACTAGAATTTGTTAGCTTTTGATTGTTTGATCAATATGTATTGTACATTTAAACAATTTTAATAAAATTTTGTAATTTAGTTGATCATGAGCTTTTGAACAGTCTACATGTCCCGCCCCGACGTATTCCGCCGTCGATTGAGGTGTGACAGATTGGTATCAGAGCCTTGGTTATAGGGAATTAGGTTATTAGAAACCAATGACCTAGTCTATAACCTTAGGATACCCCCTTGTGTGATTATCATACATGTCATCTTATGTGTTACATTGCATGCTACAAACACTTATTATATTATGTGCCATGTTATTTGATATCTAGTGTGTTTACACTAATTGCTACTTATGTGATACCTTATTTGCTACATTATTTAATTAATCTACACATTACCTACCTGATTACACTAGATGTTATCATAAGTATTATCATATCATGCACTTATTCATATCTAAGTCTTTATACACCCTCACTCTTATACACTGAGAATTATATCATCATCATAACTTCTGAAGAATTTAAACTCTTAGGCCTAAAGCCTATTGAATTTAAAGAAAAAATCCCGTCAAAGTCTAGAGTTCTAAAAATTAGTAAAGAACAGGTGCAATCCTGAAGGGTGAATGCGTGTACTTTGGGTCTTCTGTCTAGGAAAGCATTTCATATAAATCCAAATTAACCGAAGGATCCGCATGCTTTACTGGGAATTCCTGAAGTGAGTGTTCACCTATAGGCTAAAGCATGTCTTCTTGAAAGTATAAGAATTTGAATCACTTTGATTTGTTAAAGTACTCATTTTATTATGATACCAAATGAGTACATTCTAAACATCATCATTTTGTTTATTACAGTTTAGTACATGTACATAAGCCTTCTTTGTAAATTAATCATTTTACTATCTTATTTAAACAACATCGATATTCCATTCAAACAAATTAGTGTATAAATATTATCTCGAGTATCAATTTTTTTATAAACCTTTTCACCTTGAAAAAATACTTAATACAACTTGTTTTATAAAAAAAAAATAATAATAATAAAAAAAATAAAAAAACATTATCTTAATTAATAATTATTTATGACTTTTATTTCGTTAAATTAACTTTTATTAAACTGTTGCTTAATTATTAGATAACTTAGCCATTATTTTCCCTTGAAACATTCTCTTTACGATGATTAAAAATTTAATAAAAAGTTTTTATTTATTTATCCATCTATCTAGTTATTTAACTTATTATTTTCACTATTTTATTAATTTACAAAAAAGAACAAATTGCAATTACTTGTTTATTTACAAACAAAGAGCACAAATTAGTTATTCATAAGCACACTACTCTAAATATCTACACAACCTTCTCGTTATCTTACACCTTCGAAAATGTACACTAGGCACTACAAGGAGATGGATCATTTCGCGTAGGCGTTAACCAACCATATAAACCTCAACAAGATTGAAAAAAAATATTATAACCCAACTACCCGCATTATACATAAACGTCAAGCAACACGCTTGTCCGCAACACTCGAACACCTACAAAATTTGATAGTTTACGTTACACAAGAGATTCAATAACTTACATATGAACATTCACAATATACATGATACTTGATTGATCCAATGATACATGAAACTTGTTTGTTTGCAATATACATAATACTAGATTAATCACAAGAAACTTATTTACAAAATACATTGTACTAAATTGTTTATATTATACATGAAAACTTATTTATTTACAAAATACATTATACTAAATTGTTTACATTATATATGTTTATTTACAAAATATATAATACTAAATTGTTTGCATCATACCTGAAAACTTATTTGTTTACAAAATACATTATGCTAAATTGTTTACATTATACATGAAAACTTATTGATACTAAATTGTTTATATTATACATGAAAACTTATTGATACTAAATTGTTTACATTATACATGAAAACTTATTTATTTACAAAATACATTATACTAAATGGTTTACATTATACATAAAAACTTATTGATACTAAATTGTTTACATTATACATGAAAACTTATTTATTTACAAAATACGTTATACTAAATTGTTTACATTATACATGAAAACTTATTTATTTACAAAATACATTATACTAAATTGTTTACATTATATATGTTTATTTATAAAATATATAATACTAAATTGTTTGCATCATACCTGAAAACTTATTTATTTACAAAATATATTATACTAAATTGTTTACATTATACATGAAAACTTATTGATACTAAATTGTTTACATTATACATGAAAACTTATTTATTTACAAAATACATTATATTAAATGGTTTACATTATACATGAAAACTTATTTATTTACCAAATACGTTATACTAAATTGTTTACATTATACATAAAAAACTTATTGATACTAAATTGTTTACATTATACATGAAAACTTATTTATTTAAAAAATACGTTATACTAAATTGTTTACATTATACATGAAAACTTATTTATTTACAAAATACATTATACTAAATTGTTTACATTATATATGTTTATTTATAAAATATATAATACTAAATTGTTTGCATCATACCTGGAAACTTATTTGTTTACAAAATACATTATACTAAATTGTTTACATTATACATGAAAACTTATTGATACTAAATTGTTTACATTATACATGAAAACTTATTTATTTACAAAATACATTATATTAAATGGTTTACATTATACATGAAAACTTATTTATTTACCAAATACGTTATACTAAATTGTTTACATTATACATAAAAACTTATTGATACTAAATTGTTTACATTATACACGAAAACTTATTTATTTACAAAATACATTATACTAAATGGTTTACATTATACATGAAAACTTATTTATTTACAAAATACGTTATACTAAATTGTTTACATTATACATATTTATTTACAAAATACATGATACTAAAATTGTTCGCATTATATATGAAACTTATTTATTTACGATATATATGATACTACATTTATACATGATACTAAACACATAATACTAAAATTTTTCGCAATATACATGAAACTTATTTATTTACGATATATATGATACTACATTTATACATGATACTAAACACATGATACTACATTGCTCACATTATACATTAAACTTATTTGGTTACAATATACTTGATACTAAATTGCTTACAGTATACATAAAGCCCATTTGTTTACAATGTACATGACAGTAGATCATACATGAACTTGAGTGCTTACATTATATATAGAACTAGATTGTTTACATTGTGAGAATTGATTAAGTACATCATACATAAGGCATGATTATTCACTTTATCTATGAAAGCTACTCGGGGTTTGACATTTTCTTGTTAAAAAACGAGGAAGCTGCAAAACTTTAAAACTACTCGGGGTTTGACGTATTTTTGTTCAAAGACGAGAAAACTATGGAACTCTAAGTTATGCCACATTATTACTTTTTAGTTTTTTTTTACTTACCTTACTATCTAGGAGCACAATTAGTTATTATCAACTCATACGTGAAAACAATAGATATAACCTAAGTAACTTTGTGTCTTCTCTTGACCCGCACACAACAGAAGGATCTATACGGACCATGCGACGATTTGAGTAATTACGGGTGCCACACGTAATTATAAAAATCAGCGCACGGAAAACATAGTAAATTTTGTCGTGTGTTATGACATGAAACATATCGTGATATATAATAAGGAAACTAATGTGATATGACAATGGCATGGTGGATACGCCGCTGGTACTTCCTATATATAAGTGTTCGTGTCATATTGTCAGAAGTAGCGTTGTTCGTATCAAGAGAAATTTTATGTTATTCTGACCTTGACCAATGTTTGTGAAAACTCTTGTCCAGTATTGTATCTAGAACATATTAGATTACATATTAAAAAACAAGTTTTGATCATCAATTCTCATCATTCTCATTTCGAGTGATTCATTTCATTTTTGAAGTCCAAAATATTCTTCAACAGTTTTCCCCTTAATTCCATTCAAACTAAACCCACTACCACCATCTATGCCTGACACGATGACTAGACTTGAACCTTGACATCAGCTATACTCCTCAAACCGACAATCCAAGCTCACCTCCTTTCTGATTCAGTAGTCTCCAAACAATTGATATTCGGGACGAAATTCCATCAACTTGGGGATACTGTAACATCCAAGATTTTTCTAACAGTACATTATTTTACTTTATACAGTAACGACACTCCTAATGAACCCCGTACTTGTTCAAAACAATATGTCACTTTAATTATTATTTTAACATCTATCAATTTAGATTTTTGATCTTACATTTAAATATTAACCTCCTATTATATATATAACATATGTATGTACATTCATATACATACATATATATATTTATATATGATTATATCAAATAAATCAATTATACAACTTTTGATATAGGACTTATACATCTTTAATCACGTTTTTACATATTGTTCTATATAGATATAGGAATCTAATTATAAATATGTATTTGATGTTATTAAATTAATCATCTATACAAATTATAAGTTTTAAAATTTATGAGCATTAATCAAGAGTTTACATTTTCTAAATGTATGTATTTAATTTTAAATAAATATGTAAACATATATCTATTTTAGTAAACCATTTACACAAATTGTAGTCTTTATAAAAATGAAAGACATTTTTTTATAAACATTTGTAATTAAACAAGTAACATATTTAAGATTTTATAAACTTTATAAAAACAATTTTAAATATGAATTATGGAGTCAAACATAACATTAATGAGCATTGAATACTATTCTTCACATTTTGCAATGGTAGTCCTTATCAACAAATTGATTTTTGCGAATAAGTCTCTTAGTCTCACCTATAAATAGAGCCTTAAACCTCATTCATTTTCACACCTCAACAATCCTCTAGGGCTCTCTAGCAACTAAAGGTTGTTCTTCTCATCTTTTGGAAGATTCTAGTTTAAATCTTTCCATTCTAAGTAAGTTCTTCTTATGTTCTTACTTGTTCATACTTTTCTTTTTAAAAGTTCATCATAACTGGCTAGATCTATGATCCCTAACATGTTTATGTTATAATCATAGATCTATCCAAGATTAAAAGCCCTATTTTAATTAAACTTGTTCAAACTTTATTTAAAAACTTGGTTTTGATCTTTATTATTCCTTTCAATTTCAAAAAAATCATGTTTTTACCAAAACTCCTTATTTTTAAAACCCTTTAATATTCAATTAAATTTATTTATATCTTTACTAAACTCATATTTTCACTTTAGCCCTTATACTTTCCAAGCTTACCAAACTCACCCTAAACTTGGTTAAGTATGCAAATAGAGTAACTTTCAAACCAGTATGTAGTTATCTGACAAACATTAAAGTTCTGGCTAGGAAAAGACGGGGTTCTGATCCGGCCAACTCTTTCCTGGGAACTTTTCTGTTGGAGGTACTACTCTGGAATGATAACCACTCTAGTGTACAACAACCACTTTCAACTAATTACACTGTCAACCCCTTGACTATCCATAACGTGTTTCTAACGTAACAAACTTAACTTAGGCAATCCTTAAGACATTGAATCCAAGTTACTACAAGTGCAAGTTCAACCCTCTCAACTTGCAAGGTGAGTTTACATAGCCCCTTTTTATCATTTTTGTACATTTTGGGGTGAAACATGTTGTGCATTAAAAACTATTTGCAATTATAATATACAATTCTACATTATGACTATTTGTGTAATTTGTGCTTTTGTGCTTGAATGCTATGAGTTGAACTACATATACATGACATACTCGTACAATCATTAACTCAGTACAAGCCAACGGTTAACATTGATAGATCTATTGAGTCTGACAAACCCACCGGTAGGGTGTTTGTTACCGACAATTACTTTAGGGTAACCTGCGTGTTATGCCTCAGTCACAAGGTTTGATTGTACACCTAGTTTCGACTATAGATTCTCCATAAAATGCCTTACTTACCATATGTCATAAGAATTGTACAAATCCTTTGAAAACTACATGAGATATCTAACCCTATGTTTGCTCACCAACTATTTGTAGTTGACCTACTCATTTTAAACATGTTTCAGGTTGAATTATTTGAAGTACAAGGTCATCACTTAGGAGCTTATGGACCTAGTGACAAATAAACTAGAATTTGTTAGCTTTTGATTGTTTGATCAATATGTATTGTACATTTAAACAATTTTAATAAAATTTTGTAATTTAGTTGATCATGAGCTTTTGAACAGTCTACATGTCCCGCCCCGACGTATTCCGTCATCGGTTGGGGTGTGACAAGCACATCTTCGAGCAGAAAGAGTTGAACATGCGACAGCATCGTTGGGTCGAACTCTTAAATGATTATGACTGTGTGATCCGGTATCCTCCGGGTAAAGCTAACATTGTGGCTGATGCCCTAAGTCAAAAAGAAACAAAACCCAAACGAGTTCGAGCATTACAGCTTACTCTTCACCCCGGATTACCTGACAAAATCCGTAATGCTCAACTTGAAGACCTTAAGGAGGAAAACATACCGCTGGAAGGTACACGCGGTATGGAAGCACAACTCGAGGTCAAATCTGACGGTATTCGCTACTTCGTCGAGCGAATATGGGTTCCAGTATTCGGAAACCTAAGGGAACTAGTCATGGATGAGGCTCATAAATCTCGTTACTCTATTCATCCAGGTTCCGACAAGATGTACCATGATCTAAATGTGCTGTATTGGTGGCCAAAGATGAAGGCCAATATAGCCACCTATGTGAGCAAGTTCCTGACTTACGCGAAAGTCAAAGTTGAATATCAAAAACCTTCCGGTCTTCTCCAACAACCAGAGATTCCCATGTGGAAATGGGAACGGATATCCATGGACTTTATCACAAAATTGCCACAAACTCCTACCAGATGTGATACCATTTGGGTAATTTTTGATCGTTTAACAAAGTCTCCTCACTTCTTAGCAATCAAGTAAACCGACAAAATGGATAAGCTTACTCGTACTTACTTGAAAGAAGTAGTCTCTCGGCACGGGGTGCCAATCTCTATCATTTCGGATCGTGATGCACGATTCACCTCTCGTTTCTGGCAGTCGTTACATAAAGCTTTAGGCACGCGTCTAGATATGAGCACAACATACCATCCTCAAACTGATGGCCAGACAGAACGTACTATTCAGACTCTGGAGGACATGATACGAGCTTGTGTGATTGATTTCGGTAACACTTGGGAGTCTCACCTACCATTGGTGGAGTACTCCTACAACAACAGTTATCACACTAGCATTAAGGCAACTCCATTTGAAGCACTTTATGGACGGAAATGTCGTTCTCCTATTTGTTGGGCCGAGGTTGGGGATAGTCAACTTACAGGTCCTGAACTCGTACTTGAAACTTCTGAGAAAATCGTTCGAATTAGAAACCGTATGGCAGCAGCTCATGATCGTCAAAAGAGTTATGCCGATAAGCGTCGTAAACCGTTAGAATTTAAAGTAGGGGATATGGTCTTGTTAAAAGTTTCACCTTGGAAGGGTGTCATTTGTTTTGGGAAACGGGGCAAACTGAATCCTCGTTACGTTGGACCATTCAGGATATTGAAAAGAATCGGGCCAGTAGCGTACCAACTGGACCTACCTGAAGAACTTAGTGGTGTACACAATGTCTTTCACGTCTCAAATTTGAAGAAATCTCTAGCAGACGAATCACTCGTGGTTCCTCTCGAGGAACTACACATTGATGAACATTTACGTTTCATCAAAGAACCTATGGAAATTATAGATAGGGAAGTCAAAACGTTAAAGCGCAGTAAAATCCCTATTGTCAGAGTTCGTTGGAACTCGAAACGCGGACCGGAATTCACGTGGGAGCGCGAGGATCAGATGATGCGCAAATATCCTAATCTGTTCAAGCACTCCGCGTCAAATTCTTAAGGTACTATTTAATTTTCGGGACGAAAGTTATTTCAACTAGTGGATGATGTGATATCCCGGGAAATTTTTTTTTTATTTAATTTTCGGGACGAAAATTCTTTCAACTAGGGGACGATGTGACAATCCGACTTTTCAAGTTAATTCCATTAGAAATTCCGTTAAGTTTTCTGTTAAATCCTAACCCGGTTAACCTAATCCTAAACTTCAGGGACTATCTCTACCTATATTCAACTTAAACTCATGAAACTAGAGGGTCTAAACTTGTAATTAACACATTTCCAATTTTTGTTGACTTTTAAAGTCAAATCAAAGGAAATTGAAATATGTTTGACTTTTCAAAGTCAAACTCACAACTTTGATAAAAATTCGAATCCCACGATCGATTGAAGCTTAATTTTGTAACTGAAAATCGTGAATAACATTTACAATCATCATTGCGACCATTAACAACCTCATCAATCGTGAATTAAACTAATTAATGGCTAATGAAAGCATTTCGGTCGAACCGTCGCCCCATTTATCAAAAATCGACGAATTCTTGTATTGTGTTCACAAATTGAGCATACACACACGTAAATCGCACCTCTTTGAAGCTTTTGCACAAATTGAAGCCGGATTAGCAGCAGAAGCCGCCGGAGACCAACTAGTTGCAGCCGTAATATGTTCTAGTCGAACTCTATCAATCCGATATCAATTCAGGAAATTTGTTACACCTTCAGCTTCGTTTCCATCTCATATATGAAAGCCCTAACCAAATTAGGGCTTACATTATCGAGTTCGACTCAAACCGATATCAATTCAGGTAATTTGTTACACCTTCAGCTTCGTTTCCATCTCATATATGAAAGCCCTAACCAAATTAGGGCTTACATTATCGAGTTCGACTCAAACCAGATTCTAGGGTTCATCGTAAACCAGTTTAATCGATCAAGACCCTAGACTCTATTTAAATCCAATTAATATACATGATTAGCTTCGCAATCCTCTGTATATCGAAAGCCCTATCTTAATTTTGGTTTCCATTATCGGATTCATCATGATCCGATACCTAGGGTTCATACGACTTCGGTTTAGTCGAACCCTATCATTTCGATACGGATTACTGAAATTGAATGCATCAGTAGACTCGCCTTGATGCCTACATTGAAAGCCCTATGAAATCTAGGGGTTTGATCATAGAATCGAAACCGGATCGAACCTAGGGTTCTTATGGCTTTCTGGTTATTCGAACTCATACCAGTACTCATTTTAAATGAAATTAAACTACACTATCAGATTCGTAATCATCAATTTAACAAAAACCCTATGAATCCAGCACCTTTCAATATTAGAATCTATCAAATCGATTCAGGATCAAACCACTTTGGACTTGTTGTTATAATTGAATGTGAAGAGGTGAAGGAGAGAATTTAAATTTGTTATAATGGCAAAAGTTTGGGCAACGGTCACTTGTACTGTACAAAAAGATGAAGCGTAGCACACTGTAGCAGTCATCTACAGTGACGCTTTACTTTTTACTATGTTACAGCTGTAACACACTATAGCAGTTATGGTAAAGACTGACAGTGACTTTTTATAGCGGGGTAAAAGTTAATTTGAACCATTTTTACACATCCATAGCAAACTTGGTTGCTGCAGAAGGTTAAGTCTATCAGCAGCAAAACTTGGTTGCTGCTGAAGGATGTAATGGTCTGCAGCAAAGATGTTGCTGCTGATTGTCTTAAAGCTATCTGCAACAGACTTGTTCCTGCTGATAACTTAAAGCAGTCAGTGGCAAAATCTTTGCTGCTGAGGATTAAACCTGTCAGCAGCAAAAATGTTTGCTGCTGGTCATTTATTTTTCAAAAGACTTTATTTACAATAAGATAAAGACATCCACATTTATTTTAAAAGATTTTTAGAGAAATATTTTAATCAAAGTTCATCATGCCAATGGATTCGACTAGATATCTGAATCTTGCTTCATCAAAGGCTTTTGTGAATAAGTCAGCAAACTGCTAATTTGTATGAACTTTGGTTAAAATAATTCTTCTTTTCTCAACTTGATCTCTAATAAAATGATACCTGATGTCAATGTGTTTTGTCTTGGAGTGTTGCACATGATTATTTGTAATTGATATGGCACTCTTGTTGTCAATGTGAATGGGAGTTGCCATGAAAGTCATTCCATAGTCCAGCATTTGATTCTGTATCCAGATGACTTGTGCACAGCAACTAGAAGCTGCAATGTATTCTGCTTCTGCTGTAGATGTTGACACACATGTTTGCTTCTTGCATTGCTAGGAAATCAATCTTCCTCCCAGAAATTGGCATCCTCCTAATGTGGACTTTTTGTCCAAGTTGCATCCTCCATAATCACTGTCAGTGTATGCATATCGATTGAATTTTTCATTCTTAGAATACCATAGCCCAAGTCTTAGGGCTCCCTTCAGGTATCTAAAGATTCTCTTGACAGCTTGGAGATGTGAGGTTTTTGGAGCTGCTTGAAATCTTGCACACGGGCATACTGCAAACATAATATCTGGTCTTGAAGCAGTTAGATACATGAGAGATCCAATCATTACCATGTACTGATGTTGATGACAATTGATGATGCACTTGAATTGGAGTTCTTGCAGCAGAGCAATCAGCCAGTTTGAATCTTTCCAAGATACTTTTGACATATTTGGATGGGCTGATGAAGATTCCATTTGGAACTTGTTTGACTTGGAAACCCAAAAAGAAATTTAGTTCACCCATTAAACTCATTTCAAACTTTGAGTGCATTAGAATCTCAAAGTCTTTCCATAGTTTCTTCTTTGTTGATCCAAAGATGATGTCATCTACATAGATTTGTACTAATAGAATTTCTCCCCCTTCAACTTTGATAAACAATGTCTGATCAATGGCACCTCTTCTGAAATTGTTGCTGAGCAGATAACCTAACAAAGTCTCATACCAGGCTCTTAGGGCTTGGTGTAGTCCATATAGAGCCTTGTCTAGTTTGAAAACTTTGTTTGGATGTGAGGGATCTACAAAGCATGGAGGTTGTCTGACATATACTTCCTCACCAATCTTCCCATATAGAAAGGCACTCTTGACATCCATCTGATAAATAGTAAAGCTTTTGGATGCAGCATATGCTAGGAAGATTCTAATAGCATCCAGTCTAGCAACAGGAGCAAAGACTTCATCATAGTCAATTCCTTCTTCCTGAGTGTATCCATGAGCCACAAGTTTGGCTTTGTTCTTAATTACAATCCCTCTTTCATCTTGCTTGTTCCTGAAGACCCACCTTGTGCCTATAGCAATCTGGCCAGGTGGAAGATCAACTAGGGTCCACACCTCTTGTCTTTTGAATTGCAGCAACTCTTCTTGCATTGCTTCAATCCAACTGCTGTGTTGCAAAGGTTCATCTATCTTCTTTGGTTCAACTTGAGACAGAAAACAGGAGTATAGACATATATTAGCTTCACGAGTCTTGCTTCTTGTTTGAACTCCTTGTTGAACTTGACCAGTGACATTTTCTAAGGGATGTTCTTTGTTGATTCTTTGTGCGGGAACAACATCCAATTGTATTCTATGATCAAGATTGCTTTGATTTTGATCAAGAAGATGATGATTGTCAATAGGATTGTTTGCAGAAGTGTCTTCAACAGCAACAACATCTGCAGGTAAGTTGTCAGCATCATCAGCATCAGCATCAGCATCAGCATCAGCATCAGCAGCAGCAGCATCAGCATCAGCATCAGTAGTATCAGCAGCATTAAAATAAATAAAAAATATTTCCCTTAAGCTTGTAAGTAACTAACTGTTCACATGACTAACTAAGTGGTGTTCTTTTATTTGGAAGTAAATGAATAACGAAATAAATAATTTGTTATTTGAAAATAATTGGATAAATACCCAGTTTTCTTTTACTTATAATTTAGTAAATGGATAGTTAAATAAATGGATAAATCATAAACTCAAATTAATAATCGATGACTAAAATAAATAAATCTTTATATTTATCTACTTTACAATTCTTTTCCTTGATGGTTTAACGATTTAAGTTTAGAGTAAATTTAAGTATTCAAGATTTTATAAGATATATATATATATATATATATATATATATATATATATATATATGTGTGTGTGTGTGTGTGTGTGTGTGTGTTAAACAAGGAAGTAACTCAAGCAGAGAAAAAAAAGAGGATGGGCGCTGGACTCGAACCTGTGACCTCGGGAAGGGATTGCTCTTAACCGTTCGATCTAACTTTACAATTCTTTTCCTTGATGGTTTAACGATTTAAGTTTAGAGTAAATTTAAGTATTCAAGATTTTACAAGATATATATATATATATATATATATATATATATATATGTGTGTGTGTGTGTTAAACAAGGAAGTAACTCAAGCAGAGAAAAAAAAGAGAATGGGCGCAGGACTCGAACCTGCGACCTCGGGAAGGGATTGCTCTTAACCGTTCGATCTAAGGGAATTGCCTTGTTAAAGAACTGAAACGTGAGTTATTTAACAATCAGCCACTACTGTATCATCTTCCCCAAATGCCCAAGTCGAAACCCTAATCCCAATCCATGACAAACCGTTTCCAGATCAAAGGGCTTTTGACAGAAAAAGTTAAATCATGTAAATGGCAAGTGTTTTACCTGAGATTCAACTTGAATTCGCGAAAAAGAAGTGTTCTTGTTCCCTATGTTGTTTGCGACCGAGAGAGAAATGGGGACGGGTTCTGATGATTTCGAATGGAATTCGCTTTCTAGATGGTTTAGGGACTTTGAAGCGTGATTAATACATACGTTACCCCTTCCAATCAATTGAAATTATGAGGTTTTGGGTTAGAGATTATACGTTGAATGCCATAACCGAAATAAGAGTTTAATGGCTTTAAAAGTCTTGATTAAGACCAAATTAACTTGTCCTAAAGGTTTGTAATTGATTAAGTATTGTTTTCGTATGATTTCCAAACCTTACCAGTTTCAAATCCAATGATTGAAACCGATTTGCTTTACCTTTGACTTTGAGGAGTCAAAATTGAGTTCCAGGATTCAAATTTTTTTGGGTTGGGTTGGGTTGGGTTGGGTTGGGGGTAACAGTTATGAGGGGGTCAATTGGGTAATGTGGGGGTTCTTTGACTTGGAAAGGGGTTATAAAATCTAAATAATGTTTGTTTTATTAATAACTTATAAAGGAAATATTTTTATTTATTTTTGTAAAATTATAAATTGTATGAATGGTTGATTTATTATGTTTAAATACATACATAATTACATATATGATTACAATTAATTACGTATGTATGTGTGTATATATAGAAGATGTACGCACACTATTAAAGCTCATAAGTTTTATTTAATATTAAAAGTTGTATCATTAATTTATTTAGTTTATTAAAATTTATATATTTATATATTTATTTACACATAAATACATATGAGAAACAAGGGATGTAGGTACATTTGTTATGTGTATATATATAGGATATGATATGAAAATTGCAAGATTGAAACTTTAAATTAGTACGTGATAAAAAAAAAAGTAAAACTTTATGTAACACTTTACGGGCAGTATGGGTTTGTAGGAATTTGTCATTATTGTATAAAATAAAATAATAAATAAGAAAAAGTCAGGTCGAAAAATCATGGATGTTACACGTAACCCACCATGCAAACCCTAACTCTCTCCTTCTTGTAGATACCGACTCACATTGGATCACCCTTGACCCGTTTAGAGACAATATGCTCAAATCGGTTTCCTCATGCATGTGCAATTATGATGCCATGCACGACCTTAGCCGGAAAAACCCCACCCGTTCATCGTCACCGTCATCCGGGTTCGCCACCGTGCCACTCGTCTCCCTCGTCCTCTTGGTCGTGCAAAACCTAAAGCTGAACACCACCATGCACCACCACAACATCACCGTTGTTGGTTCTACCTCCCCATCATGCGCCCGGGCGGCTGCCGCCGTACCTCGCCGTTTCCATGCTGCCACCGGCTTTCGCCGGACCCGTTGTCCTTCCTGCTCACGCCGTAACAACCGTGCTTCCTTCCTTTCCAACCCTCGCGTCGTCCCTCCATGTCCTACCGTCGTTTCCTTATTCCTCCGTAACCACCACCACAGGCCGGCCACCCCTTCTCCGCCTCCTCCATTGCTACCCGAGACCATAACCCCAAAACCTAATCGGGTTTTCAAGTAAAACCATAAGGAAACACGTAAGAAAAGAGTAAGCGAGCAATACCTTGGTTATGCGAGGAGTCCCCCGCCGTGAACCGCCTACTTCGGCGTCCTCTTTTCTGCGTTTACTCCTGCTGCCGTCGAGCACTCTCCCTAGCCGAAAGGCTAGGGTTTGTAGCTTAGGTGGTACATAAACCCCCTTAAAGTTCTGATCGGGTCCCTCTAAAATCGTCTCATATGTTTATAATCCCAAACTAGACATTAAACGGTTACCTGGTCCTTTTATCCTTGTGGTATCAAGTTTTACGTGGCAATCCCTGCTAACCGGGACATTTAATAAAGATTCGGTTAGTCCACTAACCCGAACCATTCGTTTTTGAATTTTCGGGATGTTACAGTCACCCCTTTTAAGCCTGCTCCAGAAAGATTGACCCCCACGAAAAAATTTCAACGGACATTCATTCGCATGTTCTGGATTCATAAACAAATGTCTAGCACGGTGCTCACCTTCTAGATATAAAACGGTGTTGTCTAATGGACCAGGGTTCAAATTCATTGTCATACAAAGAATCGAGTAGGCAATATGAGAAATCGTTACCTGGTTTTGGATGGTGGTGGTGTTCGTGGATGGTGGCTAGAAAGGAGTCTTCGTTTTTTAGGTCTGGGAAGCAAAATACGTGGAGGGGTAAATTAGGTCTCAATAGGTGGCGTGCGTGCGTGGATGAGGTAATAATGTATTGTAACTGAAACCGTATTTGCCAATTACGGTTTCAATAATGTCAAAATAAATACTGATCGAAGTCGTGGAAATAAATAGATCGAAGTCCTTGAAGTTTACAATGAAGAAACCGTATCTACCAATTACGGTTATACAACTAGCTACTTTGCAATTAAATGTTATGGTTGTGGGTTTATGCATTTAAAGTCATTAAATGTTCACGGTTGAAAAGTTATAACTAAAACCGTATTTGGCAATTACGGTTTTAGTTAAATTCATGTGATTCTTGTTAGACCGAGAAAACTTATTATTTAATTATAGTTTATAATTAATTTTAAATAAGTTAAAAATAATAAATTTTATATATAACTTAATCCGGGTTGATATATAATACAATTCAAATGTACATAAAGTTACTAAATAGTTCAATATAAAATTTGAAATCATTCACTATTAAAAACGTATACAAATTTAATACATGAAATAACATAAAAGTTAAATAGTTGAAGTCATACATTTTTAAAAATCAATACAAATTTAATTTAATATATCTATAATAAATAAAAATATATATAGACACGTGTCAATCATATAGACATTCTAGAATGTGGTTTTCCCGCCTAGAATGCGGGGAAAAGAAAAGTCACGCGGATCCTCTTGCGTTTACGGGTTATAACCCGGTTACATTTCATACCGTACCGGGTAATTCTCTTTTTTGCTTTTCATTTCCAAACCCTAGATCCTTTCTTCTTCGTACCGTCGCCGCACCATTTCGTAATCGCTAGATCTTTGAAGTTCAGATTAAGGTTTGTTCTTCTCCATTTTCTTTCATCGCATCTTCCTTCTCCTTCTACTGTATGTTTTTTGTTTTAAATCTTTTTCTACATATTTTTCTTGTCGCCGCTGTGTTCTCCCTAAATATTTCATCTCCAAATAATCATCATCCCAAACGGTTCAGGAAATCCATCCCATAAGGTATGCCTTTTCATGATTTCTGATTATTTGTTGTTTGCGTTTGAAACCCTAAATCATAGAGATCCTTTAATATGATTTTAGTTCAAGAAGTTGTGAAGATTTTCAACTTTATTATTCAATCTAATTTCCGATTAATCGTTTTTTGCTTTTCAAACCCTAAATTAGATACATCGTTTAATCAAATCATAGTTAATCATATTTAGGTTTAAGGTTCACTCTTTCGGCTTTTGAGTTACTTGTGTTACTAGCAGGGGATTTACCAAATTCAGAGAATCGTTTTTGTTTGCAGTGATCTAAGTTTTTTGGTTCAGAGACCTCCGAGTTCATCTATTTAGAAAATTGGCCATGGGTAAACACTACAGTAATTCTCTCGACTTGTAAGTTTTATTCTGTTTATTCAATTTGATTTTGTTACATGATTCAGGTGTTTTTTTGTTACATGATTCAGGCTAAACACTACACTAATTGGACTGTTAGACACAATTTTGTACTTCAGGTATCCAAGTTGTCTGGCTCCTTGCTTCTTAAATATGCATGTGGACTTTTAAAGCATTTGGTTACCTTGGTTTCCTGATAAGCTTGCACGTTTCATATTTTTGAATTATTTCTTGGTTTACTTTTCATTTGCAGTTGGATGTCAATGAAAGATCTGAGGAAATTAAAAGACTTGGAGCAATTATATCAAATCATGTTTCACATTTAGATATAATATACCATATGTCCTCTTAATTCTCATGCTTTGTTGCAAAGGTTTGTTTATTGTTTGTACCTTGAAAATTGGTATTGTATTTGTATGTTTGGGTAATATGACTGACATGATGTATTTTCTTTATGATGTCATTACTGAAGAGATCAGTGGGCAAACTTCCTCTTCTTGGCCTTATTAGGTTGGTTTAAGCTACATAATTGTCTTGTATGTAGAAATCCTATTTCTTTTTATCTTTTTAGTTTTCAATTATTTCTTTGGTTATTGCACTGCACTCACATTTTTTGTTTTCCAGTAAGTGCCTCAGGTGTATATATGTTTAACGGGAGTCAAAATCATCATATTTCAAGAGTGTTTCAGGTATTTATATGTTTACGGTATGGTAATTATGGCTAATTGTATTCGTATATAAGTGCAATTTTGGACCGTTATGTTTATGCACTCGTAAATTAAAACCAATAGACTTATTGTTGTTGGACTTATTCTTTTTGGTAATTTGTGGACAATAAAAATGTCATCTCTCTTGTGGCATATTAATCCCTATTCACCATAATATATGTAATAAATCTTTTCAAAAAGTGAACAAAAGGCTTACGGTCATTCCACGTTTAAAAATGAATCACCCATGCTCTTGTATGAGCATCTTTGTCAAACAAAGTTGTAGCCGTATGAATATATGATTGTACAACATGATGTGGTAAGTATCTGGCCTTATAGATTAAGTTTTGGGTCACGATTTTGAATAAAAGAACAAAGAAATAGAAAAAATATAATAGAGTGTAAGGGATCAAACCTGTCTTTAAATACAAATAAGTAAATTTAACCAATTAGTCAATTACACTAGATGCTATTTATTGTTTCTGAAGAAAGCTGATGTTCTATTTGGTGATGTTTGCAGGGGGACCTAAAAATGTCTGTTATTGGGTTGCAAGAAAAACAAGTATATCATGCAGCCATCCATGGTACGCCTACTATTTTGCATCAGAAAGCCTCTCATAAGAATATGCAATTGTCAAACTAAATATCAGATTGCTTTTGTTTTAATTTGTGTCATTAAATTGTATTAAGAATATCTTCATCATTGTCGTCTTCATCATCATCATTGTCGTCTTCATCATCATCATGAACCTAGAGTCTTCTCTTTTATGTTTCTGCAGGTTTGTTTTCTCAAAGATAAACTCAGAAATGTTTTGTTACATGTACACCCATTCATTATTCTTTTGGCCTGAAAGAGAGACAAGGGAAAATAATTTGGTTTTTTATTCGTTGAACATGTATATTGTATCAAAGCAGAGACCTGAGATTTGGGGAAATGGTGCACTTTTGAACATGATCCCATTTCTGCTTCTTAACTACGGTTGAGTTCCAACTGAAAAATAACTTAATCCGGAGTTTGTTTTTCTGACATGAACAATATCTATCGTGACTCATGATTCATACACCATGTAAGTAGGCATTTTACACTACTTAAATGCTACACTTCTTTTTATGACAATAAATAACACATATTTATTTAATTAAACATTTTACACCTATTTATGACAATAAATAACACCTATTATTATTATTATTATTGTTATTATTATTTTCCATTATTATTATTATTTACTATTTATTTATTATTATTATTATTATTACCATTATTATTATTTTTTATTATTATTATTATTATAATGAGTCAGAAGCAGAAGATTCACTAATTTTTAGATAATAGATAAACAATCTTTAAACATGAATTGAAATAATTCACACATAATAACAATTTCAGTTAATTACGATGACCTTGTTTATAACTATTCATTGAAAGGGTTAAATCTATGACTTCACGGGGTTCATGTTCATCCTTTGGTGGATTCATTAATTCAAGAAACCGTGTGACCTTGTTTATAACTATTCATTGACAGGGTTAAACCTGTGTACGGCATCCACATCCATTTACTTACGGGGGCAAACTCAACGCCTTGCCAATCTATCGTTTCACGTAGTCGATCAAACTCTCCATCCGCCACTCTGTTAAAAATTGGTCTTCACCAATCTCGGTGAACGTCCATTTCTTCTACTAGTGCTTTCCGAACAAACGGCCACATATTTTCATGTAAACCCAAACCAACCGCCACCGATCAAAAACCACAGTTACCATCGGGTTGCACGTCTTGTATACGTGAGACGTACGGGTGAAACAAAGACGGAATCCGTTTTTTAAAACGCTCAATATTATTCAGATGTTCATGGGAGTGATCTTGGGAGTGCACAAACGAACTGTGCCTTGGAGGCTCTTGGCCGTAATCACGTTCCCGGGAGGTCACATATGAACTATGCCTTGGAGGCTTATGGGAGAAACTTCGCTGAAGGGGAGGTTTAGCAGTTGCAATGTCCGTTTTTTTTGTTGTTTGGATTTTGTACTTGGCCTTCCACGAGCTTTTGTTTGCACTGCGGGCTCATCAGAACTCGTGTTGCTAGGATCCATATAGATTTTATCTTTTGTAACCAACTCTTTTTCACCACTAATCTTTTTATAAGTAAATGCCATCTGAAATAAAATAAGTAATTATATTTATATTTATATTTTCATATCAAACGATGGCTTAAATGTTAAGATTCTAAAAAGTTAAATGCATATTAAAAAAAACAGAATAAAAGACTATATAAAGCACTATTTAAAAATTCATAAAAATAGAATAAAGGAGTATATAAATGAGAATAATTACTAAATATCTTTGATGTAATTATATATATTAGAAATATTTTGAACAAAATTATTAAATAAAGGATGGCATACTTCACTAAATTATTCAAACAAATTATTTCAACAACCAGTGCAAGATATTCAACCATATATATTCAACCTCATATAACTCTCGGTTGGAATTTTTAAATAATTAATAATAAGAATCAATTGCAATACTTTCCATAAAACCATATAAAAACTCCCTAATTGGGCGGTCAAAGTTATTAATGGCCATATGATTTTTGTAAATTGTGAAGAAACCCATTGGAGATTAAGAGTCAAAATAGTAATTAAATAGCATTTATAATGGTGTATGGCACCCTAGATGGTGTATCAATCTTCAGAAGATAACTTGCTTATTTTTAGAATTTTGGGCAAAAGCTTTTAATGACAATAACATATTGTAATAAGTTTCTGTTAGTGCTTTGTCTTCTTTCTTGGTCTTTTACTTTTGTTTTCTCAGACGGTTGAATGTATTGAAAATTGTTTGGGTGTCACATGTAGAGGTGTTTATAAACTGGTGAAACCGATTGAATTGTTAAAGCAAATTAGCTGGTTCAACTGGTTTAAGACATACGGTTCGACCGTATACAGTTTGAAAAACTAAATATAATGGTTTGGCCAACATTTACCGAACCGGTTGAGTTCAAATTCTTATAGATGCTAATGAATATGAAGTTAAAAAATTAATTAGTTTAAAAATTTTTAAAACTGGCCTAAACTGTCAAAATGAATTGTTGTTGGATGGTTTGACCGACATAAAGGATAGGATATCAGGGATTTCTCATATCTCACAAGATTAAGCACAAATGAAACACCCTGATTAAACCTTATAAACGGAGTCTCATTGTTTCGATTTCAATTACCGATTCATCATCTACTGTTGTAGGCCCTCTGGCATATTTGCTTTAAACGTTGTATTTGGGTTTTTATATTTTTTGTTAATTAAAATTGTTCTACACATATTGTTGGTAATATTACAGATGGTGTGATTTTTGTTCAAAAATGCTAATTGACTTCTGTTCTACACATTGACTTGTTTAAATTTTGACTAATACTATTTTTTGTTACGTCGATGTCTCAATTCAATCAATTTATTATTTATTTATTTATAAGCCATGTCTAGATTGAGGTTAATACATTTTGACTTCTGTTTAGTATATAATAATTAGTTTTCATTTGCATCAGATATTGAATAGCTCAGTTCAAATGGGTAATAAACAAATAATTAGTTTGAACTGAAAATACCAAATTGTTGATAAGTGTACAATAAAAATGTTACACTCTTAATCATGGGTACATCAAACAGTACTTATAGTTTGTAGATGCCAAATGAATTTTGAATCAATTTGTTTATTTTTGAATCCACTCTGCATTGTAGCTGCATTTCTTCAAATGGTATACCATATGTAGGCAAGCTGAGCACAGACAATTTGCTATGGAAGGATTAATTCTTTGATCAGTTTGTTATTTTTACTGTAATATGCACTAAAAAAATATTAAATACTAAATCATTCTCTGATCAGTTTGTTATGTTACTGAAATATGCACTAAAAATCAAGAAACTCAGTGGGTTGACTTTGACTTTAGAAGATATTAAATCATTCCCAAATCAATTTGTTAGGTTTCAAGAAATGGTTTTTGTACTGGACTTCTAAAGTTGATTTGAAAATGTTTGAGATGGATGGAGAATATCAGGGAAATGCTGAAGTATCTTACTCTTTTTGTAAATTACTCGAATCTCATAACCATCTGATTTATGTTAATTAGAAGATTTTATTTTATAGGCAACTAGGAAGATTACTCTATGGAACCTGTAGAGAGCATGAGGCCTTTCAGGGCTCTTTTAAATGTTGGTCTTATCAGAGCAACCACTTTGGCAATCGTGTGTTTGGTACTCTTTCTTTCATTATTTGTATTCAACCCGTGTAGTACACGGGTCTCTAACCTAGTGACATAATATAAAAGGTAAATATTTGAAGTCATACACTCTAAAAATACCTACACAAATTTAAAATAATCTTCTACTAGTCCGAGCACTATCCCCCTTCGATTTTGATGAAATATTATCATTCAAATTTTGTAACTTATCCGAGGTTAACTTCTCCGTAACAACATACAAACTAATCTCTCTAACTCCGTTAACTCTAATGTATTGGGTTAATAAAGTGGTATCTTCTTCACTCTTTAATGGAAATAAACCGGTATCTAGATTACCGAACGGGTTTTTAAAATAAAAAGAAAGACATGGGGGAAGGAACCCGTATCCAAACTGTGGTATGATACAATCGAGATCATCACCCTTAAAGTCTTGGATTTTAAGAAAATCCAAGAATGTGACCAAACCTTTTTCATATATTCCGTCCGGAGACGAGGAAATTTTACCATCATGGTACACCTTTAAGGTGAAGTATTCTGGCCTGTCCTCGTAAAGTTGTTTAACAACCATTGCTTGGTCATACTCATTTACCGATCGGAGACGCCATAAATCTGGATAAAAATAATTCGAAAACGCGTACTCTTTGTTACTAGTCATGTTTGGGGAAGTTTGTGTAGAATGAGGTTTAGAGTTGGTTCTATTTAGATAGTGATTGTTGGTAGGTATGAAAAGTTAATAATTTATATAATATATAATTATCTCGGTACTTAGAATGATTCTCCGACAGCGTAAATCGCTCCACCAATCTCTCCGCGTCCCCCACTTCCAATTTTGCAATACCGTAGCAAATTATCGAAGGCCTCGAGTTTAGGGGATCCAAAAATTTTATAGCAAAGTAATCCCTGATCTTCTCTTTTAGAAGCACCGGATTGGAGACCCACTCCCCATAAAAACTCAAACCATTTATCCGGGTGCCACATACATTAGCATTAAATGTGGCGTGGAAAAAACCAGAGTTCTCGTCACCATCGTTTGCCCACCTTACCCTAGACTTTTGAAAAACATCTTTCAAAGATGCCCTATCAAAATCCCCAACCAACAGTTTGCAGTTAATTCTTTCCGTCAATTCCAAAGGGTCCAATTCTCGTGATTCTGCAAGGAGTTCTAACTCCGCAATTCTGGATTTACTCAATCGATACGACTCCTCCCTTAGCCTCTTGTCGTTCATAATCCACCCCTTTATTATGTTTTTAAGCCATCTTAGCTTTGTAGATAAAGCCAAACCCGTCGGACCATTGAAAACAAAAGCTCCAGACGATTCTTCCACGAACTCCCCAAAGCCCGACAGATCCATCCATGAATTATAAACTTGGAATGGGGTATGACCAAAGTCGTGTGGAACAGTAGGGCAGTGATCTGAATACTCCCTACTTAGCGCAGTAAGTGAGGCAGTCGACCAATTATTCATGAAGTCTCAGCACACCAAAAATCGGTCCAATTTGCTTAATTTAATCCCATTATCCGAGATATAAGTGAATCTATGTCCACCCATATTATATTCCACCAGATCCGCATCCTCTATGAACCTATTGAACCTATCAACATTTGAAGATATAAACTCCGAATGTACCCTTTTCGAAGCGTCCCGGACTTCATTAAAATCTCCAAGGAACACCCAGAAGCCTGGAAGCGGGTTTTTTAAGGCCAAAAGTTCCACCCACATATTTCTTCTATTTTCGGGATCGTTTGGGGCATATATGTTTGCAAAATGGCCCTTTATGTTAGACCCGGTTAACTCTCCTGACAGGATTAAATAATGACGATTCTTTATAGCATTCTCTAATCGAAACATACCAGGGTTCCATAAACTTAGCAACCCCCTAGACCTACCCTCCGCCCCTACCACTTCCAATTCATAATTCGACCACCCCCAAAGCCTATTGATATGACATCTTTCAACATCCCCAATTTTTGTTTCTTGAATTGCCATAAAATGTACTCTATACGTCGTCTTTATGCCCCGGATCCAGTTCGACTTTTGTGGATCCCCCTGCCCCCTGAAATTAATGCTTAATAAACTCATTGGAGACCTTCAAAACCCCCTTCACCATGAATTAGCATTCTTACCTGGTTTGCAAAATCTCCAACCTGAATGCCCACACAATTGCCCACTTCGATTGTAGCCGCTACTTCTTTATCCGCCTCCCCAAGGTTCCCAGCCGATTGAGACTCTGGGATGACAGAACCAGAATCCATCCCAAAAATACCGTTTGGTTGCGACGTCTCGGCCGATAGCGGAACATTAGAAGCTCCAGAATAGAAATTCGCTAGGTTGTTTAGATCAGGAAAAGGGGGTATTACAATCCCGATGTCCCCGTATCCACCCATTGAATTATTATTTGATGGATCAATGTGAATTGGGCTTATGTGACAACGTGGCCTCTTCCTGGAGCTTGCACCATATTCATGGCCCATTTTAATTGACATCCCACCTTGGTCCATTTCAACAAGCCCAATATTTTTATTGCGTGAAGTCCGATGAGAGCATAGGGAATTGCCTCCTACGTGCGTCGTATTTTTTTCCCCATGCAGTGTCTACCGACCTTCGGTCTCCCTCGCATGATCCGGCGTTTCCCCTCCCACATGCGTCTCTGGATTCCCGGTGATCAGAAACCCCATCTTCCTTAATTCCGGCACCCCCATCGGGCGGATTTCTCCTTCTTCCAAATCCATCAAGCCAGTCCCATCTCCATCTGAGATCCCCTCCCTATCAGAATCAAGTGTCTCTTTCATCTCCGGAGGCCATGAATGTTCAATTTCCTTAACCCAAACCGGATATGACTGATTATTCCATGTTACAGTAATTTCCTCATCGATCTTCTTTCCGGATTTATGAAGAACCAAACATGATAGGAGAATTCAACAGGTTCTATCACCCTCCCATATAAACCTGCAATATCCCTGTATGAATTCTCATCTCTGAGAACAATTGGAAGACCCTCCATTCTTATCTTCACAACTCTTTCAAATGGAATCTCCTGACCTTCCCAAACCACAGCAGATAACAGGCATTCCTTCTATAACTCCTCTTTTAATACATACTCCTTTACCAATTCTGGTGAGTTCAAGGAGACAGTACACTTCATACCGCCAATAAAGGAAATCGATACTTCCCGGTAGCCCCACTTAACGAACCAAGTCTGTATAGATGCGAGAGCGTTTGCATCTTTAGCCTCTCCAAGCACAACCCTTCCCATATAATAGCGTTGTAAGAGTCCTCCTGAACCTTCAATCAAGATTGTCTTCTTTTCTTGACCTGAATTGTTCAAGACGTCTTTGTACGTCCTTCCTCCCTCTCTCCCATCAAAAAAAGATTGATTCCCTGTCTGTAAGTTAAACTTAGGAACCCAATTTTTCCTTGATGTCGACCCTTGCTGAGGATTGACTCTCCTATGTCCTTTATCGTACTTGGCTACCGCAGCAGACACCATTGCATTCATAATGGTCACCTTGTTCATCTCCTCCAAAATACCGACAAGGTCGGCTACCTCCAGAATCCTTAAAAAGCCAAAGTAGTTTCCCCGTCTATCCTTCTTCTTTGCTACGTAAGTGTCTGACACCACCCCGAATCTATGAAAGGACGATCTCAATGTGTAGTTCGATATCCCCTCAGGAAGATTGGTGATGAAGAAAGTAGTTTCATTCTGTCCCACTGGCTGTTTTCCTTTCTTCCTGTAGCTTACCTCTGTCCACCTTTCTCCTCCGCCGCCCCCCTCCCTTCTCATATTTGGAAGTTGCATCTCCATATATTGATTTAATCAGTTTTTTAATTATGGCATTGGGTCTTTAATCTAACATATTTTTTTATGAATCTCAAAATAAACGTATATTTTTAATAGAACCTAGTTCTTTATGAATCTTAAAATAAACGTATATTTTTTTTGTGGTCAATCTTTTAACGTTTGTGTTTACTTATTTTTTTTTGAGTTAAATACGATTTTAGTCCCTGTGGTTTGACAAAAATAACTATTTCAATCCAAAAGTTTAAATTTGATTTTTTTAGTCCAATAGTTTCACTTTTATATCGATTACAGTCCGGTCCACTAACACCATCCATTTTTTTGTTAAATTTTCATGAAATAACCATAATATCTCGCTCTTAATAAAAAAAAAGATAAAATAAAAATATTTATCTCTCTCTCCTCTTTACAAAAACCCTAACTTCTGTTAAACTCTTCTTCCCCAACTCAAAGACATCCACTGCCGCCACCTCCACCTCCGACGGACCCCTACTCAGTCGATCTTCTTCCCCACAATCCATCGTCGGAACTTACCACCACCGATATCACCAAAACCCAAACGCCAACCCTAACATTTACTCAATCTACCTTCGGGTCCATCAATTGATACTAGTTCTTACTTGTTCTTTGTCACGCTCGCTCTGTCCCTGGATGAAAGATTCAATCGACGGTGCAATGGCAACACAAAGAAACAGGGTAACGATTTGGTACTCATCGAGAGTTCTTGTACAGGTGCGATGGTGGAAAGGGTGTGAGGTTATTCAAGATGGGTTTTTGATTCAAGGTGGGTTCATTATCTTTGATTTTGCGATGGTAGAAAACGTTGGGTTTTCCCCCTCCGAAGCGTCATCTTTCATCTTCGTCTCTCATCATCTTCAGGTTAGGGTTTTCGATTCAAGATAGGTTCATCGTCTTTGATTTTGGGTTTTGATTTGAGGCGATCCAATTTGGGTTTTGATCTTTGGTTTTTTTATTTGTGGTGTTGTTAGTCTGATGATTTGTGGTTTTTGATTTGGGTTTTGTTGTTCGTCTGGTTCAATGGGGGATGAAATCGTGGTGATGGTGGTGTTCTTGTTGCTGCCAAATCAAATCAAGATCTGGTTCAGTGATCAAGATATGTTTCTCCCAATTAACGACGGGGATGATGATGGTTGAGGAGGCCAGCTAGGTTTTCGAAGGTGGACGTCGATGGTCGAGGTGGCCGGAAATTTGTCTGGGGGTGGCTTGGGTAGAGAGAGGGAGAAAAGAGAACACAGAGAGTAATAAAATGATATTTTTGTGTATATATATTTTTTAATTTTATAATAGAAGGGTATTTTTGTCATTTATAAATACTTAACAGAAAAAAATAGACGTCGTTAGTGGACCGGACTGTAATTGAGACAAAACTGAAACTATTGGATTAAAAAAGTCAAATTTAAACTTTTGGACTGAAATGGTTATTTTTGTCAAACCACAGAGACTAAAACCGTATTTAACTCTCCTTTTTTCTTTTCCCTTAAAACGTTTCTATTTAAAGCATGTATCTATCTCTTTCTCTTCTTACTTTTCTATCTCTTTCTCATCAAATACTGGTCTTTAATTTTCACAATGGAAAACCAACATGACTCGAGAAACGATCAACAAGAATACCACACCCAACCAATAAACAAATCATCAAACTGGATGTCACAACCTATGAGACGTCTTCATCTACCAAAGGGACATCGAAAAGATACTGGGGCATCTTCTTCGTCGGTCCCAGAGAATGAACCGGTTAACCTAGTAAATGCACCGGTTAACCAAGATGCTAACCCTCCTCAAAAACGTAAATGGGCGAGTCCGTGTGAGGAGTCGGAAAACTGATCTGAAAATGTTATCAGGTTTTATAAACACGGAGATGCAGAGGTCTGTTATTTACTTTTATTTGACTATGCTATAGCGCTCGATAAAGTATTTTGGGGTACGCTACTTTGGGGTACGCTTTTAGGGTGCCAAAATTACAGTCGTTTATCACCAACGGTAAGATTTAATATTTTTGTATCTTTTAAATAATGTATCTTTTATATTATGTTTTCCTTTAATATACTCTGTCTTATTTTTTTTACAGCATATCAAATCGTAGGTTCAAAGACTAATGATATGGAGACATACCCAACTACTTAAAAACAATACTTTAAATATGAGTTGGGCTATATTAAAACTAGAGTTTTTCAATCACCTTTTACTACAACCGGATGATACATTTGCAATTTCATTTGCAACCGGTATAAAACAGTTTTTCCCTCCACTTTGGGAGGTAGATTATATTTATATTCCACTTTTACTGAGTACAAATGAATGGTTACTTATCGGTGTTGATCTCAACACTATGTGTTTAACATAGTACATTTATGAAGATTTTAACCACCCGAAATACACAAAGGTGGTTTCGCCGGTGATTACAAAATTTATTGTGTGTTTTGGTGCGTTGTTGGTGAACATTGGGTTTTAGAGGAAGTCTTGGAGGGAAGAAAAGATAATCCACATTTACGATAACGATGATTATAAGCCGCGATACATTGGTTGGCCGCAACAAAATTATGTCGTACATGCTTGTATGGTAATGGAACATCTGGTTATGGGTAAGCAGCTAGATATACCCATGGATTTTCAAGAGACAGCTACGAAGTATCGTCGTTCTATAGCTGAGAAATTGTATTATTTTCGATGTCCATATCCCGTTAGTTAGTCATGACGATTAGACTTTGTATTTTATATTTCATTATTTATGGGTTTTCGCTGTGTACTGTGTGTATTCCTCGTGTATTGTGTATTTATATTTATGAAATTAGAGTTATGTGAAAAGGATAGTTGGATATATAAAAAAAGTAGTTTCTCCTTTGGCTGACTGAAACTATCAATGACGTTTCACAACTGCATTCTGGGTAGATTCGTTCTGGTTAATATTCTACCTAACTTAATGCAATGTTACATAATAAACACGTTTCAGTTCTGGTTTCAACTGAAACCGAATTTCACAACTGCGGTTTCTCCTTTGGCTGACTGAAACTATCAATGACAAAGTCAATGACACGCTAAATGTTAGGGTTTTCATAAATGCACTGAAACCGTTTTTCACAATTGCGGTTTCTCCTTTGCTGACTGAAATATTCAGCTGACTCTGAAACCGTGTTTCAGAAGTGCGGTTTCTCCTATAATCAACATTTCAGTCACAATCAAATGCTATAATCATCATTTCAGCTATTTAAAGAATTACAAACACGACATTCAGTTTCACACAAATATATCGATCACACAAATAGATTATGTGGAATGTTCTTCTTTTATTTGCTTCAATACAACACACACAAAACTAAAAAACCTCCTGATTTAATTGAAGCTCTACTGTCGTCTTAAAGTTGGAATTGGTGGACTTGGAAATATAACACAACCTCTTTCCTGGAGGTGTGTACTCGAAGCCGGTGAATGGGCCGACTTCGTGATTCTCAACCTACAACTTGTCTTTTCTAATCGCCGTAGAAGAATGGGGTCCCATGAGAGGTGGTTGTGGAAGAACAAGATGCAATGTTGGGGGTGCTTAGATAACCTCCATCTAAGCCATCTTCTAACGTGTAAACCTCCTGATTTAATTGAAACCATATGGGTTGTCAGCTTAATGCGTGAAGAAATTTCTCAGCAGGTGCAATTATTAACCAAGTATGAACGTTGAAAAACAAACACCTTGGGCAACTTCAATGGTGCTCCTGTAATTGTCGAACCCTTTTTTCTTGGTGAAGAAGAACCAGTTAAAATAGCTCCTGTAATTGTCCAACTTGTAATTATTAGTGTTAATGTAAGAGAGAACCAGTTAAAATAGCTCCGGTAATTATCCAACTTGTCATTTGAATTCTTACACCGTCTTGCCGATACACAAATATTCAATTTCATGTGTTTTAAGAGAGAATATTTGGTTTGTGAAAAGGATAGTTAATGTCAGGCAACTTTGCCTATATAAAGAGTACTTTGGTTGATAAAAAAAACACACAACAATCGCTGTCTACTTTCTCGCTTAAACTATTCTAAAAAATTTACACAATGGCTTCATCTTCCTCATTTGTTCCTTTTCTAGTAAACTATACTATGAGGGGGAAGTGATCTATAACCACGGGGTTGTTACGGGTGATGAGTCTACTCAAAGCTGTACATTTTTTGTTACATGTCAAATGAGCTATTCAGATTTTGTAGATCTAATATGTAGTTATGTTCAAGTCGACATAGAGTCTTTTAGTTTGGAGCTTACATTGTATTTTGAATATGGTGGGTGTTCTCATAATACATTTATTAGAGGACAGGATGATATGGACATGATATATCATCTGGCTAGCACTGTTAAAAATTACATGGGTCAAATTCATATAAAATGGTTGCCATTATTCCAACAGACTAGTTACTTGGATCTTTTACGGGATTTTTCTTTATCTTAACCAGCAACATATCAACACAATGATATGACTTCTCAATTTGATGTCCATGTGCCCGCATACACCGACCTAGATGATATTCAAACACAACAACATCAATACGGCGATGACGCAAATGTCTCAAATTACTACAACAATGAAACCAATGTCTCAAATGATTACAACAATGAAGACAATGTGTGTAATGATTCAAAAGGTAAATTATCTAAATTCCATGTATATATTGATTATTTTTGTTATATAAATTTTTGTTATTAATTTTTATTATGCATAAAATTATTAATTTTTGTTATATAAATTCCATGTATATATTATTTTTGTTCCGTATCATTATTATTAATAAAATTATTAATTTTACTCTTTTTTTATTATATCTTAAGGCAATATTAATGAAGAAACGGAAGAAAGTGAACAGTCTCCTTCAGACTATGAGAAAAAGAAGATGAACCGATCCCTCCTTTACCGAACCAATACAGTCAGGGATTCCAGTCTGGATTCCCTAATTTGAATGTTGTGGGTACTAGAATGGATGAGGTCCTGAGGATTATATCCCCCTAGGTAATTATGATGAAGATGAGATGCGCTTTTGGAAGGAGGAACCAAATGAAATATGTTTAAATATGTATTTCACATGCAAAAAACAAGTGGACAACGCTCTTCGATTGTGGAATGTTGATCGAAACAGAGAGATTTTCATGGTGAATACCAGACCTGACGCATACAAAGCCAAATACCGTAGCATTAAGAATCCAAACAATGACACACCACCATGTCATTGGACCATATCGGCAAGACGGTGTAAGAATTCAAACTTGTTTAGAGTCATTGGATGGACTCTTGCACATAACTGCTTCACCACCATCACGCGCAACAATAACTGGTCCCTTAGATCCAACGTTGTTGCAGCTCATATCCACTCACAAGTTGTTGCGGATGTATCATTTCTAGTCAAACAGATTCAAGCCTTTATCAAGGACAAGTTACATGTTGATATAACGTACGGTAGGGCGTGGGTGGCGCGAAGAAAAGCAATCGAGAGTATATACGGTAGCTGGGAAGAAAACGTTGTAGAACCAAAGACTGATTGCTACTAAATTATTCTAAGTACAAATCAGCAGCATTCAACACAAGTTGCTGCTGATAGGCTTATCAGCAGCATTCAACACAAGTTGCTGCTGATAGGCTTATCAGCAGCATTCAACACTTGTTGCTGCTGATAGGCTTATCAGCAGCATCATTCTTGCTGCTGATAGCTGTGTTCCTTGAAGACAAATCGTTGCAGCTGACTATCCATGCCAAGCGTCACTGATAACTTTCTGCAAAAGCGACTGACACACTCAAAGCAGAAGGAACCTCAATGGTGCAACCAATGACGGACGACAATGCTCTTCTCCAAGCATGCAAACAATGATGAATAAAGAAAACGCTTCAATAAAGTTAGTTAGTTTAGCTTTAACGTGTATTATTAGCTTTTGTATAAAAGATCAACGGTCTGTGTTAGATCTGATCCTTAGAATCAAGGATCTGTCTTGATTCTAAGTTAGTATAAATACTATGTAAACACTTCATTGTAAGTGTGCTTCTTCACTGAGTTTTCAATTGTAATCGTTTATCTGCAAAAGTTTAATACAATAGTGTTCTTAAAAGTATTCTTTCTGCCTGTTCGATTACATTTGTGTAGTTATTATTGTTTCCGTCAATTTCAACTAAGAACAGAACCATCTTGTACTTTTACGATCCTACAAGTGGTATCAGAGCTTTGGCTCGGATTAAACAAACTCACACTTGTTTAATCACTTCTGTTTCTATTCTAAACTTTCTCTTTGATCAAGTCACCCAAAATCACAAAACAAAAAAGGCACAAAGCAATGGTTTTGAAGACATCAGCAGCATCAACCGACCACCAAGGTTGGTATCTGGGGAAGACTACGACATGTGGAAAAATCGCATGGAAAGCTTCCTCTGTTATCAGGAGTACGGAATGTGGAAATCCATCAGGGATGGACCATACACTCCCATGGTAGCCTCTGTTGACTCTGGAGGACCATCAGTCCCGAAGGAGCCCTCCAAGTACTCAGAAGAGGACATAAAGAAGATGGAGGTGGACTTCAAGGCACTAGGAGCTATCCAAATGTGCTTTCCAAATGAAGTTTTTCATAACTTCAGAAGTTACAAAACCGCTAAGGAGTTATGGGAGGCTCTTGAGAAGATGTTTGCTGGCTCAGAAGAAGTCAAAGAAAACAGAAGGGACATCCTGAAGCAGCAGTACGAAAACTTCGTCCGGAAGGAAGGTGAGTCCCTAACTGTTTTATATAACAGATTTACTTATCTTGTAGGTGAGCTGCAGTGCTCAAAGGTGAAACTGGAGAATGAGGATATTCTCAAAAAGTTCATCAGGTCTTTACCTAGCTGCTGGACACTCTACACGGTGTCCATTAGAAGAACTGAGAATCTGAAGACTCTCCAAATGACTGAGCTCTTCGGTATGCTGAAGACTTATGAGCTAGAGATGATTCAGGCAAAAGAACGAAGCTCAAGCTACCAAACAGCTTCAACATCCACCACCACCTCTTCTGCTTTTCACTCTGAGCACTCAGGTCCTAGTACTAGCAACTACTATCCTCCCATAGTCACACATCCTCAAACTCCTACCTCTAAAACAAACACATCACCATTTCTTCTTGAAGCTCCTTCTCAAGCCTCAACCTCCGCTGCTTTTGTTTCTGAAAACTCAAGCAACATGTACTTTATCAAGGAGGATCTTGAGTGCTTCCATCCAAATGATCTAGAAGAAATGGATATACAGCACTCTTATGTCATGCTCTCTATAAGAGCAAAAATGTTCTACTCTAGAACCGGAAGACCCATTCCAAGCAACAGCTCCAACACCAGAGTTGGCTTAGATAAAAGTAAATTGAGATGTTACAACTGTAACCAACTGGGTCATTTTGCTAGAGAATGCAAGGCATCTAGGGCAAACCCTGCTGAGGATAGAACAAGACAAAGCCAACCTAGACAACAACAGCAACAAGCTACTCCTCCAGCTCAAACTGCAGCTTGTGCAGCTGTTGGAACTTCTGACTTTGACTGGAGCTTTTAGTATGAAGATCTGCCTACCAACAACCAAGCCCTTATGGCAGATACAACTGAAATACCGCCTCAGGTATATGAACATCTATGTTCCCAAGTCTGTATTGATAAGGTTTTAGGCTACAGAAAGCATAATTAAAACCTCATAGATCAAAATGAAGAGTTTCATCAAATGAAATCTGAATTCAAAAAGGTCGAAGACAGTTACAAAGAAAAAATTAACTGCCTAAAGAAAGAGATTTCATCATTAAGACATGAACAAACCAATCTTGAAACTCAGATTGATGATCTACTGGCTAGATTAAAAGCTACCAGAGCAGAATTGGCAGAACAAAAAGTTCATTTCGACAAATATGAATTTGCATCCAAAAAGCTGCAAAGACTTTTGGATGCTCAAATTCATTAAAAGGTAAAAACTGGTCTGGGGTATCATGCTGAACAATATCAAGCTGTTGCACCTCCTGCTGACTACGTTGCCATCCATGAACCAAGCTTCAATCTTGCAAATCTTGATATGGCCAACAGAAATCTTGATCCTTCTAAGGATGAACCTTTGGTACAAGAGTGCACTACCTCATCAGAGTCTGATTCAACTTGCTCAGACTCCACTGAAACAAGTGAAGCTTCATATTTGGTACAAGAATCCACTACTTCATCTCCTCCTGCCCCTAAAGTCATTCTGACTAAAGATGAAGTCCCCATTATCCATTCAGCACCAGTACCAGCCATTTCAGAACCAGTTCCTACACCATTCAAACAAATCAAAATTAGCTATCCTCCAGAAGGTAGGAAGCTAAATACTGAAAAGGGCCAGTCCTCAACTTCAGTCTAGCCAAGGAAGGTGTTTGACATATGTCATGCGCCTGGAGAGAGGGTTCCATATGTTCAAAAGACATTAGAAGAAGCTACTTTTGAGCACAACAAAGCTCACCCTTGGAATTTCAAAGACCTTTTCAAAAGAAAGGATTATGTTTATCTTTCAAGGGACAAACTGGCAAAATCATGTTTTGTCTGTGGAAAATATAACCACACTTCCAGCACCTGCTTCTACTACCTTCAACAGCAAAAAAAACCTCAAGCAACATGCTTTTGAGAAGACAAAGAAGAACAAACAGGTAAGAAGGTTTGAAGCTAAGACAACTCAATTCAGAAACTTTCTTTCTCCACCAAGGGAGCAGTTGTCAAAACCTCTACAATCTTGCATCATCTGTGGTGAATCAGATCACTTTGCTGCAAATTGTAAGTTTAATCCTTTCAATCAAATTCTTCTTCCAACCCCAATTATACAAAAGCCTATCAGTAAGGTGAAGAAGGATAGGCATGCGTCTGTTCTTAAACCATCAGCAGCCAAAATAACTGCTGCTGATCAAGTAAAGCCCAAGCAACCAAAAAGAAAGCCTTCGGTAGCAACAAAGTCTACAGCTGCTCAAGTAAAACTATCAGCAGCAACAAAATCTGCTGCTGTTAAGCCAAAGTCCTCAGATACAACGTCTTCTGCTAAAAAGGCAAAGAGAGCTGGAAAACCACCAACTCAACAATGGAAGGCAAAGAAACCACCAAGCATCATCATCGGTTCAGTTGAATGCGTCTATCCTTTGTTGTAAATATGTATGTCCTGTGCTGTAAATAAAAGTTATAAGTCAGCAGCATCCTTTTGGCTGCTGACAGGTCTAATTTTCAGCAGCAAAGAATTTGCCCCTGACTGCTTTAACTTATCAGAAGGAACAAGTTTCCTGCAGATAGCTTTAAGGCTGTCAGCAGCAACATCCTTGCTGCAGATCATTGCATCTATCAGCAGCAATTAAGTCTGCTGCTGACAAACTTAACCTTCTGCAGCAACCAAAGTTGCAGCGGACAGGCTTATTCATCCACAGCAACCAAGTTTGCTGCTGATGGATAAATTTAAGTCCAAATTAACTTTTACCCGCTGTAAAAGATATTAACGTCAGTCTTTACCATGACTACCTCGGTGTATTACAACTGTAACAATAAAAAGTAAATAAGGGTGTACTGTACAAGTCATTTTGCTTTTTCTCTCCTCTGCCGTTATAAGAACAAATCAAATTTTCTTTACCACCTCTTCACATTCAATTCAACCCTAAGTCCCCACCACATTCAAAGCTCTCCATATTCTCCATATTCTCAAGTCTCCACCATACTCAAACCATCCCTCCAAAATCAAATGGCTATGGCAGATATCAACAACCCAGATGACAAGTTTTCCGCATACCATAACCTAACAACATACCTTACCAAAGGAAAGAAATCCGAATGATTTGACGATATGATCGAGTTCTTATGTTGATCAAAGATCTACTTTGCCCTCACCACCAACCCTACCATATATATCCCTCATATGGAGGATTTCTGGAGTACCGCCGTCTACTCAACCGAACAGGGAATTCCCTAAATTAAAGCCAAAGTAGATGGCAAGAATATCACCATCTTGGAAGCTACACTCAGAAAACATCTTAAGCTTCAAGATGAGGGAGCAGCCATCTCATACTCGAAGGACGAATACATGAGGACCTTTGTCTCAATTGGATACACTGGAAATCAAACCGAGTATACGATCGAGAAGGCGCTGATGGGCCCTCCATGGAAGTTCTCTGCCACACTCTTTTCCAATGCATATCTTAGAAAAGGAGTGGATGGCATCAGGTGAGCTCTGCACTTGCCTCCGCCTTCCATGGTATGGTCACTAACCAAGGCTTCAACTTTGCACACCTCATCTTTGAGGGTTTGAGATATAACCTTCAAGAGGGTGCAAAGCAGCAATTTTTTATGTACCCAAGATTCTTGCAGGAAGTTTTCAATCAAGAACTAAAAGAACTTTCAAAACCTGCAAGAATCTACATCATGTTGGGTCATAAAAATAACATTTTTCAAAGCATGGGGACTGTTTCCAAAAAGTTCTCGGGGGTCAATGTTCCATTGTTATCTACAATGCTGAACATGCAAAGAACCCCGGGTGACAGTTCAGCAATCCCAGCTGATACTGATCCCACACCCTCCACCTCACATCCTGAACAACAATCTGCTTCTACCATTCGAACCCCTGTGCATACTACTAAGGATGCACATGCACAAAAATTACTTACACCTCTTTTGGATGTTATCGTTCAACCGGAACACAGGGCCCCGGTTGCAACAACATATACCAGAAAAAGGGGTAAGAGAACTCCTTCTTCTCTTGCCTCCAAGGCCCAAACCCAACCTAACAGCCCTCACTCAGAATCCCAACATTCTGGTGAGAATATCATACGGGAAAGCCACATTATTAGGGAGACTTCTTCGGATGTCTCTCTATTAGGATCAGGATCACTTCCCGGATCTGTAGAACAGCCCCCTGAGCCCTTCCTTTCTCTTTTGAACTTAAGTGTTGAGGAACCTAATCAAGATGATGTACCTTCTCCAACTACCACTATCTCGGAGGTACTGATTGATCTTGCTTCCAACACACCTAACCCAAGTTCTTCTACCCTAAAGGTCCACTCTAGGAGTTATGAAAGAGTGGATGTGGAAGAGGCTGTCACTACTGCTGGTCCATCAAATGACCAGGAGGATAGTGACAACATTGCTAAGACCTCAACCACGGCAACTCACAGTGAGGATGCTTCCTTGGAAACTCCCCTCACTGAGAGGAATCCCAGGCGCCAAGAAACCATGGGTGATGGGGATGAAGAGGCTAGGCCTAAGGCCCCATCTGGGTCCAAGGATTCCACAACTGTGGATGAGGACAGACTGAAACTTCATAACTTGGAATTGACGGCCAGGGTGGCTATGCTAGAGGCTGAAGTGTGCAAACTAAGACACCAAGTCTCTATGCATGAAGGCCATCAATGACCAACTGTACCTTCTCCCTCTCTTGTATCAGTGGGCACCCAAACTGATGCTTATTTATCCATTGATGCAACCAAAAAGGGGGAGATGGTCCCAATGGAGGAAGACACAGACAGTCTTGACAACTGGATTCAAGAGCAGGCTGTTTTTCAAAGTACACTTTTCAAGCCAGCTTTTGTACAGGTTCATGACTTGCCAGCTTCAGATAACGAAGAAGAAGAAACAACTGAAGACTGGAAGTTAGTCGTCAGGGCTGTTGATGAGATGATGAATGATGCTGCAGATACAAAACAAACATATACATCCTTCATCATCATCCCTGAAGCAGCAGCCATCATAAGTCAATCCATTACCCCCCAACTCTTTCAAACTTCACAGAAGCTAGAATTTGACTCCATTCTAGCTTGGGGGTATGATGGATCAGCTGAGAGATTTTGGATTGGATGGGAGTTTAGTGGAGTAGAAGAGCTAAACTGGAACTCTCTCAATGCCCTCCAAGTCCTACAACTGTATTTAACTAAATGCATCAACACTTCATCAGATCTCTCAGCAGAACTTGCCATTGGCAGGTTCTATGACTTGATGGAGGATAATCTACCCAACTTCGAAAGACTCATACAAACAGCAAAACCGGTAGCTTATCCTGAATCTTCGGCAGCAGCAGAAATAAGACTGACTTCTAGAAGCCTTGAAATAATAAGGAGCAGTCTTCTCACTGAAGAAGAAGTTCTGTGCCTAAGAAGATTCATGTATGACTTCTTGGTCAAGGACTTGGATGTGCTAGGATGGGTGAGCACTAAGTCTCTTGACCACACTCTACTACTAAGCAACAGCTCATCTCTCACCATCAACACCAGGAACATCCTGGTACTGCCTACAGACTTTCTTTACAAGATCTTTCAACTCAGAGCAAATATTTGCAATGTCAACTCCCTCGAAAGCCAGGCAATGATGGCTACTGTCAGAACACATCTTGAACAAGAAGGAAGGATTGCTGAAGCAGTATATGTGTCAAATTCTGACACTGATTCTGACTCAGCTTCCACTCGAGTAGACATCTTTGCTGCTGCTTATGAATCAAGATCCACTGTTAAAGAAATGCTGATAGAACTTACAAGTCCTGAGTGCAAAACAGATGAAGCTAATAACCTTCCCTTATCAACCTCTCAAATTGCCAATGAAGCTGAGGCTGAGATTCCCACAGCGGCACAATCATCTGCTGTTGTGGTCAGTGAAGCCGAAGCAGAGGCATCCAATATAAACAAGGGAAAGGGAATTATGACAGATGAAGATGAAGAGAGGTTGCTAAGAGAGAAAAGAGAGAGGGAAGATAAGAGAAGAAGAAGAGAAGAAGAGGAGATGGCTGACATTAAAAAGGCTCAAGAAAGAAAAACAGCCATTCTCCTCAGAGAACAAACCATCCAGCTGTATGCTAGACAGTTGGATGAACTGAAAAGAAAGATTCCTGCAGTTAACCAGATTAAAGAAGATGCAGCTCTTGCTCTTCAACTGCAGGAACAATTTAACAGAGAAGAGGAAGAATTGGAGAAGAAGAAAGAAGAAGCTAAGTTCAGAATAACCGATTCTGAACTAGCCAAAGAAATGAGGGAGGAGTGGGTAAATGCTCTAGTTTCTCAAGGTGAGGATGCAGACTACCTTGAGAAACTATCAAATAAAGAAATATACAGAGCCTTCATGGGTCAGCAAGGTCAATTGGCAAAGAAGAAACAGGCTGAAGAAGAAGAAAAAGCCAAACAAAAGTCTAAAAAGACCATTGCCTTTAATAAACGGACCCATGAAGAAAGGAAGGTCATGATTGACTTCCTTAAGTCTAGAGGAGAGAGTGGAAAGAGGCTAGGTCCCATGAACTTCATGAACCTGCAAGCCCTCTACTTCAAAGTCAAGAAGGATGAGGAAGAAAGATTGGGGAAGAAGGGCTCCAAGAAAAGGGCACCTATTCAGTAAGAAGAAGAAACAAAAGCAAAGAAACCCAAGCCTTCTACCTCACCTACCTCTTCCTCAGTCCAACAACCTTCCACTCTCCTCCCCAAAACTTCCACTCCTCCACCCAAAAAGTCCAAACCATCCCACCCAGCTCCCACTCATCAACAGCCTCCCTTAAAGAAATCCAAACCCACACATAAACCAGAAGACTCAAGAGACATAGTTGATTGGGTCTGTAATCCACAGGATCAAAGGTTTGAGATTTCCAGGGGGAGAACTGAAAGAAGAAGATCTATCTACAGATCTATTGATGAAGTTCTGCAATTGCCAGATTCAGATCTTGGCAGAATTTTGGAGCTGGGTGAAGCTCATGAGCCTGCAAATGAGGGTGGAAAACGTCTTGTGCTAGCCATCAAACACTACTTCAACCCTAGTAAAGATGTGATCATTGACATCAAACCACTCAAGTCCCACTCTCCATTTGTAAGTTGGTCCTATAATGCTGATTTGGATGAGTTCACTTTAACTGATGTAAGGAAGCAGAAGATGAGATGTTCAAGCAAAACAATCTACAAAATGCTACATAAAGACATCAAGACTCTGTCTGCACTTCCACTGAACAATCCCAGCAAGGATCCAAGAGGCTATGAGGTTGAAAGGATAGTCAGCCACATGCAAAAGCTTCAGCAGCAAAGTGATTAGAAGAATTTTGGTTGCATCAGTCTAGGGGGAGTTTGTAGAACCAAAGACTGCTTGCTACTAAATTATTATAAGTACAAATGCTGCTGATAGGCTTATCAGCAGCATTCAACACAAGTTGCTGCTGATATCAGCAGCATTCAACACAAGTTGTTGCTGATAGGCTTATCAGCAGCATCATTCTTGCTGCTGATAGCTGTGTTCCTTGAAGATAAATCGTTGCAGCTGACTATCCATGCCAAGCGTCACTGATAACTTTCTGCAAAAGCGACTGACACACTCAAAGCAGAAGGAACCTCAATGGTGCAACCAATGACGGACGACAATGCTCTTCTCCAAGCATGCAAACAATGATGAATAAAGAAAACGCTTCAATAAAGTTAGCTAGTTTAGCTTTGGCGTGTATTATTAGCTTTTGTATAAAAGATCAACGGTCTGTATTAGATCTGATCCTTAGAATCAAGGATCTGTCTTGATTCTAAGTTAGTATAAATATTGTATAAACACTTCATTGTAAGTGTGCTTCTTCACTGAGTTTTCAATTGTAATCGTTTATCTGCAAAATCTTAATACAACAGTGTTCTTAAAAGTATTCTTTCTGCCTGTTCGATTACATTTGTGTAGTTGTTATTGTTTCCGCCAATTTCAACTAAGAACAGAACCATCTTGTACTTTCACGATCCTACAAACTTCAGTACCTTACCAAGCTACCTTATGGCGCTACAGGCATCAAACCAGGGCACCGTTGTACAATGGTTACATCATCCGCACGGGCCACCAGATTGTGAAGTATTCAAGTATTTGTTCTGGGCCTTCCACCCAAGTATTGAGGCTTTCAGGTATTGCATTCCTGTAATCTCTATAGATGCCACTTATCTAAAGGGACCATACAAGGGAAAATTATCGATTGCTGTTTCAAAAAATGCAAACAATATGATATTCGCCTTGGTGGATGAAGAGACTAATGAGAGCTGGAAGTGGTTTCTTCAACAGTTTCAGAAGCATGTTCAAGATCCCAGAGAGCGCAAGCTATGTGTTACATCCGATCGACATGGAGGGATCCTACATGCCATGTCGAATCTTCATGCGTGGAAGGAGCCACACACCTACCATCATTTTTGTCTACGACATGTAAGAAGCAACTTCATGAGTAAATTCAAGAGTGTCACCTTTAAGAAGTTGTGTTGGGATATTGGAAGTACAACTCAGGAAAGAAAGTAAGAACGTTGTATGAGATAGCTGCAAAAAGCAAATAAAGAAGCATGTCGGTACCTCCAAGCAATCCCAAAAACAAAGTGGACGCTTTTGCATGATAAGGGACATCGGCGATGGGGTAACCTAACTATGAACATATTTGAAAGCATGAATAACGTGCTACGTGGTGCCCGGTTGCTCCCGATAAAGGCGTTAGTTGAATACAAGTTTAAAAGATAAGTTGAACAGTACGCCAAAAACTTCAACAACGCGTATAACTGCTCTACGGACCTTACCGACCGCATGTGGAGATTGTTCCATCAGCGTGAACTGCGAACACTAGAACACGGTGTATTCGTTTATGATGTACAACAACAAAGGTATATGGTGGAGACGAGTATTCAAACTGATGAATCAGGCGGTGATCCGTACACCGTAGAATTCCATAAACGCACATGCTCGTGTGGTAAGTGGCGGTTTTTCGCTTCCCTTGTAGCCATGCCCTTGCTGTTTGCTATTTGATACGTGAAGATCCTAAAAAAACTGTTAATGACCGATTCTAAAAGGATACGTATCGTGCACAGTACAACAACCACTATCACCCGGTACCTCATATAGAAGATTGGGATCATACTGGTTGGTTTCTTATTGGGGACTCATCGAGGATAACCGTCCTACGAGGCAGGCGACGTGCAAGAAGGTTGCGTAACGAGATGGATTAAAGTTATCCAGAAGAAAAGACACAACGTAAGTGCCCTGGATGTAAGCAACCGGGTCACATGGTCAACCAATGCACCAACCGATCACGTTGAAATATTATCATTGTTTTTGTATTTCGTATATATAAAATTAGACTTATGTAAAAATGGTTTGTGTTTATATACATATGGGAAAAATTCCAAACAACCAACTTTGGAGGTACATATCTCACTCTTCGTAGATCCGATTAACGAAGTGTTAGATTCGCTGCGAAGAAATTACGTAATACTTCTAACACCAGTAATTTTAACTTTTTTAAAAATATATCAACTTATGATAAATTTAGCCTAAAGTTACTAGAAAATCATTTTTTTAAACTAAGTTTTTTTACCTTCCAAAGTTTAAAAGAAAAAATAAAAAATGAGATCAAAATGGGTATACTGAAACCATTCTTCCTATATACTGTTTCACCTTCATCCAAAAAAACATGACTTACATTCATAGGGTTGCAGGTGTAAGAGGGGAATAGTTTCAGCTTTAATGGAACCGTGTTTCTCAAATACGATTTCCCTAAAAGACAAACAAACGGTGTTAACTGATGTGGGTTAACCAGGTAGTGAGCTCCGTTAACTCTTTATACTGAAACCGCACTTGGGAAGTACGGTTTTTGGGAATTCTGCAAGACACCTGACAACCAATGATTGGAACCATTTTGCAAAGCTAAAACCGCAATTACCATGTGCGGTTCTACCATTTTCCTAATTTTCCTTGTTGACTAGCCATTTGCCACTTTATTTTCAAAATATATACCATTTTGAAAAAAAATCCACGGTCGTGCCTGGCCTCTGACTTTCACAGATCCATGACTTTCTTTGACTTTTTTCTTCCTTTTTAGCATGGAAGCCAAATAATCTGCAATTATATCAAATGAACCAAATCAGTCCTAATTCTAATGTAATTATACCAAAAAGTTTGATAAAAATGTCTATCTTAATGATTTTCCCCTTTAATTACTACTTTTCTTTTTATTCAAGTCAACTAACAAAAGTTAGTTTTCTTTTTCATCCCTTAGTGACCAGGCTATTCAAACTTTAGTTACCAAGTGACGGTTTCTTTAATCTAGTGACGTGAATAAAATAATTTACTTTACTATAAACAGCCAAACACAAACAAAACAAAAAAGACCATTTGTGTTAGCGTCTAGGTGACCATACCAAATAAACCAAGATTCTTGACAAAAGTAATGATTGGAGCTTGATGCATTCAATCCCTTGCCATCTTCAATCGCCATAACAAGTATTCTTTCCTTCCTTCCCACTTTTACTTTCTAAACAATGCACGCCATCTGGGTTCTTCAACATCTTCCATATCCCTCTATAAATCGTCAAAAAGATTCAATATTTACACAAAAAGATTCAAATTAACGACCCCAAATGGGTATCTCTCTAAGCAAAGGCAAAACACCCCCACCTCCAGCCGCGGCGGATCATGATCACCAGCCAAAGCCTGATCAGTTACCCCGTGCAGGTTCAATTCTGGGTGAACGACATATGGATGTTAACCGAGAGTTCAAAATAAGTAAACGAATAGGCAGTGGTAAATTTGCAGTCACATACATCTGCAAAGAAAAGTCAACGGGGAAGAAATATGCATGCAAGAAGATACCCAAGAAGAAACTTGTTACAGACAGTCAGAAAGAAGATCTGAAGAGAGAGGTTAGAATTATGGAACATTTAAGAGGTCAAAGAAATGTTGTAGAGTTAAAACGCACATATGAGGATAATAAACATGTGCATTTAGTGATGGAGTATTGTGAAGGTGGAGAGCTTTATGCAAAGATGAAGTCAAATGGTAGATATAGTGAGAAAGTTGCTGCACAAATTCTTAGTTCTATAATGAAAGTTGTTTATTCTCTTCATTTCATGGGTGTTATGCATAGAGACTTGAATTGGCGAAAATGAGTGTGTTGCCATGTTTTGTTGATTATAGCATGTTGAAAGCAATCGATTTCGGGTTGTCTGCGTATATCGATGAAGGTATTTGGTTTTTATTGTTTGTTTTATTTTCGCGTATTTGCCCATTTTCAAATTGATAATCTAGAAACCATTTGGTTTGGTCCGGTTTGGCTTGGTTTGATTTGGTTTGGTCTGGTCCGATATGGCTTGGTTTGCTATGCTGAAATTTTAATTTATCAAAAGATCATCATAGGTTAAGGGAGTGTTTTGAATATTAGTTTTGAAAGTAAATATAAAACGAGAGTATATAAGTAGTTGGACACAAACCTTCAAGGGGTGGTCAAGCGGTAAGCGTCTAATTCCCCTCTAGCAGATGTAATTCCACCGGTTTCTTGCCATAACCTCTTGAAGGCTTGTCGAGCACAAGTTGCGATTTGTTTGATCCTGTTGTTTAGCAGGGTATTGGTTCGGTCCCATGAGTTTTCCAAAAATGGGTTCTCATTATTACAAATAAAAAAAAGTATTTGGACACTGTTATTTGATAATGAGTTTTGTTATGGCTAGTATTAAACTAACACGTTAGAAGTCGTTGTTTGACCTCTAAATGATCAACTAATAATAAAGTGAAAAATAGCTTACCCAAACGCTAGAAATCTATTATTTAGACTTGAAATTACAATGACGAGATAATAAAACACACAATCTTTTCCAGGAAAACCAAACCAAGAAAAGGTTGGAACCGCTTTCTATGTTGCTCCCGAGGTTTTACGACGTCAACCATATGGAAAAGAGATCGATATATGGAGCGCAGGGGTGATTTTATACATGTTACTTACAGGGGCGCCGCCCTTTGATGGTGGTAAGATCAAGTTTAAGTATCATACTATCATGTTGTTTTGAGAGTTAATGTTATGCAGGTAATTTATACACCACGGTAATTATTTCGTATGCCATAACCATTTTTTAGAATTTACCCTCATATACATAAAAGAAATGAGTAACATTGTACTGAGGGTAAAATTGTCAAAGAAAAATGGTTATGGCGTGCAAAACTGTGATGTACAAATTACATCTCTTTCTGTTATCTTATAGAAATCTTGTTTTGACCCGACAACCAAAATTACAGAGAATGATGACAAGATATTTGAGGCGGTACTGAAAGCAGAACCCGATATGGAGAATCATCCATGGCCATCAATATCACCCAAAGCCAAGAAACTGGTGAAAGATATGCTCTCAGTTGATCCCACGAAACGCCCAACTGCTTCCACTGTTCTTGGTATGTTTCTGACATCGGTTTTTCATGTTTGGGTGACAAAAATCTCATTACCGCGTTTTTGCACAACATAAACACATCCAAACATTTTATTTAGTATCACCTAATCATTTTCGAAATGCAAACAAAGCACCCCTAAATACCATCAAAAGCGCGTATTACAAACTTCAAAAAACATAAGCACATCTATATGCGTTCTAGCTGATTGTTTGATTTCTTTATTGGTTATAAATTTTCATCCAGATGATCAATGGTTGTACGAAAATGGAGTAGCAACAAAAGATCCAGTAGACGGCATATTTGTTGAGAAGATGAAGCACTTCCGAGCTATGAACAAGTTCAAGAAACTTGCACTCAAGGTATCTTTTTTAAGAAATCTCAAAAACCTGCCAATCGCGCCTGCTAAAGTTTTGTTTTGGTACTTTTAACATCATAGATACTGACGGAAATGGTCCCCGAAAAAGAATTAGAAGGGCTACAAGCAATGTTTAGGAACTTAGCCAGCAAGGAACAGAAAGTTTCCCGTGAAGAATTGGAGAAATCATTGTTTAGAATGGGATCGAATCTTGGACCAGAAGACGCTAAAGTGATTGTTGAAGCCGTACGAATTGTTCATAGCAAATGAAGTGCTAAAACCTTTATATAAGTTGAAAAATTGTTATATGAATGCTATATTTGAAACTTGCAGGCTGATACAGATGGAGATGGATATATAGACTATGATGAGTTCAAAACATCCATGATGAACTTTAGGAAACAACATAAAGAAGACCACCTTCGTAAAGCTTTTCAGCATTTTGATAAGGATTCTAATGGGTAAGCATTCGGTAAATTTTAGGCGTCTGTATTTTTGGGTTGTAAATGAACTAAATAAACACGAACATAGACTAGTTCGTGTTTGTCCGTTTAAGTTTGGCCGAAGAAACGAGCACTTAAACAAACTGCTTAAGAAAATATGTTCATTCATGTTCTTTCATTTAATGGATAAAAGAAAATACGCGGCGAGCGTACATGAAAAGAATATAAAATATTTAAAAGACAACCTATCAAAAAGATATTAAAGTTAAAATATGCATACTATCTTTTTCTTATATATTTGTTATAAATATATTCTTAAAAATATTATATATATACATATAGGGGAAGGTTCCGCTAATAAGTGGTTTTTCGCTAAGAAACGCTAAGAAATGGGTCAAACGAACTCCGATTGAGCTCATTCCAGCGACGTTGGAACCGTCTCATCAAACCCTAACCCGCCCTCAAAAACCTAAACCCCCCTCCACCTGCACCCCCAAAAACCTAAACCCTCCCTCCAACCCCACCCCGAAAAGCTTACAAGCACCACCCCCTAAAAACCAAAACCCCCCCACCCCCTAAAAAAAAACCTAAACCCTAAAATCTAAACTATAAAAGCTAAACCCTAAGGCTAAAACTCTAAAATCCAACCTTAAAAGCTAAACTCTTAAAGCTAAAATTGTAGAGTTCGACGAGACGGTTCCAACGCCGCTAAAATGAGCTCAATCGGAGTTCGTTTGATATCGTTTCTTAAGGTTTTTGTCGTTTCTTAGCGAAAAACCATTTCTTATTTGAACCTCCGTCTATATATATATACATATATATATAAGGGAAGGATCATAAGAAAACTCATTGTTAATGAGAAAACCAAAAAACTATTTATTAAAGGTAAAAAAAATAATAAAAAAATCATAACTCAAAATATAAATCAAAAACTAAAAAACTGCTTCGAAGACCTTGTTCCCCACGTCGTCCTCTTTCAAAAAAAAATAATAAATAAAAATAAAAAAAAAAAAAAAAAATTCAACGTTTTGCTACATATGTGTAGCTTAGTTAGCTTTTGGTGGTGGTTTTTTAGGTTTAGTTTAACTTTTAGGTTAGGTTTTTTTGGGAGGGGGGGGTGGGGGTGGGTGGGGTGGGTTTAGATTTTTGGGTGGGGGTGGGGTGGGGGGTTTAGGTTTTTGGGTGTACTACACATATGCAACACCTTTAATGAGAAGTTTTTTGGTTTTCTCATGAAAATGAGTTTTCTAGTGAACTCACCCCTATATATATAAATATATATACATTTCTATATGAACGAACAATATACCAAATGTAAATTGACAAATAAGAAGTTTGTTCATGCTCGTCATAAATTATTTTTCATGTGAAGAACATAAACAAACATCCGTCGAACAATTCACGAACGGTTTGTTGAGCGTTGGGTTCATCTACAACTCTATTTATATTCATAAGTTACTTTTTGATGATGACCAATTGAATTCATAGACGCATTTCAAAAGAGGAACTAAAATCAGCATTAGAAGGATATGAAATGGGCGATGAAGCTACGATTGAAGAAATTATATCAGAAGTTGATAAAAATGATGTGAGTTTGTTGGTATTTATAGAAATTATGCAGGTTATGACATACAATTATACCTGGCAAAACATGCTAGTCGGGCTGGGCATGGTAACAGGTCAGGATGGGTTCGGGTCAGGACAGGTGGTTTTAAAAAATTCAATGGTTTATGATGATCATACCCAGAGAGGCTGATTCTTGACTCTTGACAATTGCAGGATGGTGAAATCAATTATGAAGAATTCTGTGCAATGATAAGAAGCTAAAACTCGGGTCATGTTCGTGCTGTCGAATCTGTTAAAAGTAGTTGCTTTTAGAATAATGATCGCGTATCTTCATTGATTCAAAACCGTGAATGCATCTTCAAAATGTAAATTCATTCATCTGTTGATAAAATACAACTAAAAACAAAGAAATTACAGCTTAAAATGCAACAATTAAATTCATTTATTTGTATTAAAATATGTACAATCGAACCAAAAATACAATGTTACTGAAGATACCTCAGGAACTCGGTAAACGGTTGACATCCATTTCGACTTGATGAATCGTCCACTGCATATTCTCGAGTTTCTGCAACAATGGATGCCCCAACTCTTTCAACATCTTATTAAGAGTAAGCTTTTTTTGTATGAAATCTCATTTTGGTCGTATAATTGATACGACTCCACCTTCTCAGCGGGTCGACCCTTCTGGGTCCAGCAGGTCTAGGTTCAGTTACCTTGACCCAGTCAATAAGGAGGAAAGGTTTAGGGATGAATTAGTGGTGCTAAATGTTAGGGGCTGAAATTTAGGATTAGTAACTGCTCTATTTTTCATTTAAGTATTCCATTTCATGTTCTGGTTTTTCTAGTCTTGTTATTTTTGATTATCTAAATTATAAGTTCATCTTGTAATTGGAGAGCAACCCTTCTCGAATTGGGTAATCTATCAATGTTTTTTTGTTAATAAAGCAACCTACTTTTGAGGTTCTATCATTTGGTTCCGTTGCCGGGAAACTCAAAGATGGAGCAGACCCGGAACAATCAGAAGGAAGGCAGGATCGTTGCCCAGTTGGCAGCCATTGAGGCTAAACTTGATTCTTTGATAGCCCTGAAGAAGGATATTGCAGCAATCACGGAAGCTTGGCTACAACAGCGAGCCGACACATTCAAGGAACCCGAGGATGAACACCAAGATCTAGTGGCAGATCTGGGAATGGAGGGAATTCCTGGCGACTCTGGTGGGAATTTTGAATCTCACCCATGTTTTGATCATGATTTTGGGGACAACAAGGAACCGGAGGGTGAATCTCAAAGTCCAGTGACAGATCTGGTCCAGGAGACTGTACCAGCGACGGTTCCAGGTCCGAAGACGTAAAAGTTCTGGAAAGCTGTGATCTTGAAGCAGCGGATGAGAAACATGCCAGAGATAATCAAATAAAAAAAGACGAACATGAAGACATGCGCAAGGACAAGTTGGAGTGGATCAGATCTAATGATCAAAATGTCAATTCTACTAGTCTGTGTATTCCAGTGAAGCTCACAGACCTGCCTATAAAGTTGAAGGAACAAACCACCACTTACGGAGTTATCATAGTGTGGCTGCTGGGATATGACCATCAACCACAATCCATTTTGGTTCATCAATGGGTCTATGACGCGGGACAGCCTACAATTGAATGGCTGATTGCTTGGCACAACAATTCTCCTCTTTTCGACTTGAGGACAAGTCGTTTCTTCGGGTGGGCAGTATTGATACGATTCCAGTGGGTCGGGTCAACCCAACTGGGTTTAGGGACAGCCCCAACAGGTATTCGGATCCAGTTTTGACCCATTCAGCCTCAGTCAAGGCAGTTAGCGAATGTGGGTAAATGGGAGCTGATGTTTAGGGGGTAACTACAGCAGTTACTGCTGCTATTTATGTTTATTTAAGCCTTTTGTTCTAGCTTTAGGTTTTTGTCTATGTTTTTATCTAATATCTAGGTTTTATACCTTTGTAATTTGGAGAATCACCCATCTCGAATCGGGTTGTTTATCAGCACTTTTTCTATCAATCGAATATCCCACTTTATACACACACACATTTGAGTCATTAAAAGATTGTTTTTTGTCCTGTTTGGATATTTTAATGACGACATAATGACCCGAACAGTACAAAAAATACTCGGGGTGACAATTCGTGACATGACACAGAAATAATCAGGTTTTAGATTATCATATCAAACCCTTTAATAAACAACACTTGGTTATCAACCTGTTTAACCTCTTTAATTAAACAGGTCGGCCCATTACCCATTTAAAATTAGATACAAAAATAAAATGAAAAATATAAGGTCAACCCGCAACCTGTTCAACACATCTATTACAACCCACCAACCCGTTTATGATCCATTAAACACATTTACAACTTTATTACAACCAATTCACAAACCTGCCAACCCGTTTGACAAGTTTAGATAAATGGGTTAAACAGGTCGTGTTTGGGTTACAAGATTTCCTAAGTGTGTCCATGTTAGGGTTGATATCTTAGGCACGAATAAATATGAGCCATGTTTGGATTCATCGATTCAACCCGAAACCCATGAACCCGACACGATTGCCACCCTTAAAAAATATGTATGATGACCCAAGCAGAACAAAAAAAATCATATTTTAATGACTCAAGTGTATATTAACTAAAAACATGACAAAAGTGTGAATAAATTGGTATTTTATGTAAAATAATCCTAGAAACTACAACCACAACTGAGCAAGACATGATCATGCTACTTACCTTCACCATATCCTGGTATTGCCTTGCAATTGTGTCAAAGTGCTGGTCAACCCCTTGATATTCGCGAAGTCGTGTTACCTGAAAACATTTGGTCAAATATTACCAAAAAAAACAAAAACATAAATAATGATAATTGGCAATGTGAAAACTGTGCAAGACACGTACGGCTTTGTTGTATGCAAGCGAAGCTTCTTCTGTAGCTTCAACTAGATATTTCCTGTCACAAAGAGTAAAATTGATAAGCATAAATTACATTTAAATATATTAAAATCAAGTTGAGAAAATAATTTTAGAATTAATCTTCTCTACCTTATCTTATGCAGTGCCGGGACTGAATCCTGTGTGTAAGTCTCGAGCAGGAGAATATGCTCGAGTGCTCTGAATAAAACAATCCAAACAAATATAAATTTACGTAACTATCCCTAGTATTAATCAACTGATTATATGATTTAAAACTTAAATCACAAGCAACTTTGGAGATTCCAAGAGAGTAAAAAGACCAACCTCAATTTGGCACTCATGGTTTCACACCTTTTGCATAACCAAGTCTTCTGCAGTTCATCCTACAGAATTTTTATATAAATTATGTTTTATTTTGCCTCGGGGAGAAAAATCATCATGGTAATAGAGAAAAACATTAAACGGTTTCCTCACATATTGATGTTGATGTTGCAACTTCAAATCTTTTACAAGTTTAATAAGCACACCAAGTATCTGCTCCAACACCTTTGTAAACAAATGAGATTTCAAGTCAGCCAATCACTGCAACTATAGATTCTAGAGATTAAAAAATGGGCAGGTTGGGTGAGGCCTGTGAACACTTTCTTAATCTAAAACAAACAAACAAACGTGCCCAGCAAAATCCTTACCTCTATCAAAAGAGGGCAAACCTTACCTCTATCTCATGAGATAAAGAGGTTGCTCTCAGAGAGACCCCCGGCGAACACTTTCTTAATCTATTTTTTAAATTATTAAATCTATTAATGCCCAAAATATGGTTAGAAAACTATATTATAACAAAACTAATCTAACTTTTTAATAAGGTGATTTAAGAGGTTTTGATGCATTTGAATATTCTTTGAATAAGTTTCAACTTTCAACCCGTTTGATTGATTTGATACTTTCCCTTTTTAGTTAAACCATTTTGCTTAACCATTTTATTAGAGATAAAGCATAACCCGAATCAACCCATTATATGTAATTGGGTCAAAACTGCCACCTCTATTGGATCACAAACAAAATGCAGCTGAGATGATGTAATTCTTATTACATACATTGTAATATTCTGCAAACTTTCCGTCAGCAGAATATAAATCTTCACGTAAAGCACCTTCTTCTCTTTCAATCTCCTCAATAATTAACTTCACCCTGTTTTAAAAAAATTAGATTATACTTAAATTCCCTGATAGAAATGCTAGTTAAAATAAAAAATGAAGAAAATTACAAACCTTTCTGGAAGTCGAGCACTTGAATTTTGATTACCAGTTGGTTTAGCTGCAGCAGAGGAGAATTTTATAAATTTCAACATTATTCAAAATTTTACAATAATATATAGTGAGAGACTAACCTGAGTCGTCTATAAAAGCATCAGTTAACTTGTCACATTTAGACTTTAAGCAAAACTCAATCTCACGAAGAAGTGGCATTTGATACTCTGCTACATCCTACAAAAAATGAGAAAATTTACAAACGAATAAATTAAAACTAAAAAACAATTCATACAAACATTTATTATCCAGCTTCCATCAGTTTCCTGCCTTGATCTCTTAGAAGGCCATCTGCCAGTGTAAGTTGCGCTTTACCTGGTTCCACCAGGGTATTGGTAGGGTCCATGAATTTCCCTAACTAGTTCTCATGGTCACCAAAGAATAATATACATTATTAAGAGTAATTATCATATCTTACCATAGCCAATGGTGCATGTTGGACTTGTGTTTGCCACAAATAACCAGGTGTTATTCCAAGAAACCTATTAGGAACACCACCAACAGTAGGATCTCCAGCATCAGAAGCATTGGTAGGAAACACATTGTTTGTTGAGCCACTCGTGTTAATTGAAGAAATGTTTGTGTAATTACTTGAGTTTGAGCTTATTGTGATATCGGTGGTTGTACTATCAAGTGAGCTTCTTGATAATACACTCATTTTTTCTATTTCTTCCTCGTGAAACCTCGCCATTTCTTGAAATTAGAGGAAGTCTTAGCCTTTGAGCAGCTTCTGCAACAACTAATCGATGCTCCAGTGCCTCATATACCTGAAAGTTGATATTAAAAAATATGCATGATATCCAATAAAGGAACAAAGTTGCTTGCTTATTGTAGAGGGAACCAGTTTAAAGGTGTCAAAATGGTAGGGTTGGATAACAGGTCAAAACTGACGGGCTGGTCTCAAAACACTTTTTGTTAAAAAAATTTGAATTTTATGAATTATTAACGTGTCAAATACAATTACAAAAATCATAATATTTCAGTAACAATCCGTTCTTCAAAAAATGATTAGGAGGTTTTATGCATTCAAATACATTTTTGACCTTTGGGTGACTTTCCGGTGTTTGACGCATTTGACCTGGTTCCTTTAAATCTATTTTTTCTCATTATTTTACCTATTGCATATAAATGTATAAACAAACATGACCCATTTATAAGTAAACAGATTGAATGGCCACTAGTAGTGATAAGCAAACTGGCTAGTGGCTTCACATGTTTATCAAACATAACTCCAAAAACCATTTAAGAGAATTTGGAAGCAAAAATCTAATAATTCAGAACTTCAAGACAATCACAATTTAAACTTGACATCCCTCTTTTCTAATTCCCAAATCACTTGCATATCTACCTCAAGATAACAATAACAGCTCTTATGCATAACATATGATGAAATCAAACTATGAATTATATATGTAAAACTACACACACACATATATTAAACCTAAAAGATTTAAAACTATCCCCGAGGAGAATTCTTGAGACCGAGATTGGAGTGTAGGCCCGGTTTGTCCCGAATTCCTCCAAGATTAGCCACGGAAAAAGCCTGTTGATAATCTTCAACCATGCCAATTGCTTCACGGTATATAGCCTACATTGCAAAATGCAAATCACTTAACTACTAAATCACAAAAAAAAAACAATAATCCCCAGCATAATCATCAATCCTAAATGTAAAACCCTAATATCTTCCCTGATAAAATTCATAACCAAATGAACAACTACAATAACAACATTTCAGACCATGAATCTAAAAACCCTAGTTTTTAAAATTTCACGGATAGAAATGTAACTTAATTACCATGGCTTCCAGATAACGTAATCTTTCTCTGAACATTTCTTCTCGCGCCTGAGACATCAATCGATAAATTAGAAGGTACATTTCAAACTACCAAAAATCAAAAATCCAATTGAATAACGAGACTGGATTCAATCAATCGTACAAGTTGGAGATCGTTGTGGATAGATTTGGTGACGAGCGATCCATCGGGTGCTAGACAGTGACGCTCCAGTTGATCGACCAATTGGAATACGTCTGCAGGAAGATTTTGCCCGCCTGCTGGTTTCGCCATTTTTGGGGTTCTGATTTTTCAAATTTTTATCGAGTATTTTGTGGCCGGTCAGGCGGCCGGGTTTGCTTCGGCCGGCGGACAATTTACCCCCAAATTTTTTGAATTCGAGTTCCAAACATAATTCAAGGATCAACCTGATTAAGTCAGAACATAAGGCTTGGAGTTTTTATTAAGTTATAATTATGATTGCTTGGATCGATTTAAAAAGGGATTCTATTAAGACACAGAATATTGTTAATTGGACACGCCGTCATCCTATACGCCCTTGTATAGGGCAATACAAGTTGTATAGGGTTCAGTCTCTAACAACAGAATGTCACGTGTCATTACCTGTCTGGCGGCTGGGTCTCATACGTGACGTATTGAGCTATACGCAACGTAGGTCACGGGTTATATTTTTGCTTCTAAAGTTGGCAGATTTGGGATTTAAGAATCCTATACGTGACGTATTGCCCTATACGCCACGTATAGGTTTTTTTATTTAATTATCTTTTTTAATTTAATTTAATTTATATAAGTTTGTTAATATAAGTTTGTTATCTTTTTTAATTTATATAATTTTTACCTATTTTTTAATTTATATAATTTTTATTTTTTAAACATTTATTGTATTTTTACATTTATAATTTATCATTACAACCAAACAAAATATTAAACATTACAACTAAACAAATAACCAAAACATTATATACATTACATCAAAAAATTAAATATATACATAAAAATGTTTTTACATACATACATAACAAAATAAACAAACTGAATACAAATAAAAACAACTAAGCCTAACTCTGATCCTGACCCGCCCGCCCTCATCTTGAACGGGGTCGCCAGGATAATGACTTGGCGGTGGTAGTGGTGGTGGCTCGATGCCGGCGGCTCGTGACAGATCCACGAGGCGACCAACCGCCTACATCATCAGGTCCTCCATGCAGTCGCTATGACGAGCCTGTCGCTGTGAGTCGGCAACAAGTCCATCAAGCAATGCCTGGGTCGCCCTGTCCAGCCTAACAGACCGACTTACGTGTCGGGGATGCTGTGGCGGCTGGTCGTGGATGGGCTCGATATGCGGCTGCGGCAACGGCACACCATGTAGCGGGTCAGGCATAGGAGGGTCCCCCTGTCTCGGCATCGGCGGCAACGGCACGGGGACCCAAACCTGGTTCTGCACGGCCCCTACGAACCGAAGGCCGAGCCCCGGGAATCGGTGTGTGATGCGCATGCCGCTAGCCGTGCGACGGTCTAATCGGACAGGGGGAATGGGCGGTAACAACTCAGGTTCATGCGCATGCCATGGTGTAAGAGTACGCATGATCTGAGTGATGAAAGTGCCGCCATACAAAAGCCCGCGCTTCTGCCACATATAGACAGACGCAAAATAAATCGCGAGGCATGTGGATAGGGCGCACCGCGTGCCTGTAAGCAGGCAGTAGAGAAAAAAGAGGTCTCTATCGGTGCACCACTCACGGCTTTTCAGACGCGGTGCGATCGACGTCGAAATAAGCCGGTGCAAATATCTATAGATGGGGTCTCTAATCCCCGAGACCCTCCCCTTGGTACCTAACCAAGGGCTATCTGAAATCAAACCCCAAAAAACAAGGAGATCCTCCTTGTCCACCTCTGTCACCGTCTCGGTGTAAAGTGGCGTGATCGTCTCGGGCTCGAAGTATAAACCCGTCGCGACGGCCCACTGACGGAGGGTCAAACGGTAAACGTGGCCAAAAATACGGAAGGTGACCTGATTCGGCTCCTCTGCCGCCGCCTCCCTAGGGAGGGGCTGCAGCCCCTCCTTTGAGTAGATGAACGTCGAAAGAAACTCGACGACCACCTCTCGGTAGGTCTCGGTGAATGAAAGATCAAAAAGGCGATCCCATGGCGTGTCCTCGCCTATAACAGCCTTGGCCCGCTCCGCCTCCTGGACCTCCTGGAGACTCTCCCAGTCCACCGTCGTCCCGGCCCCAACCTCACCTCCCGTAGCTTCTGGCACCGCCAAACCACTCCAAGTCGGGCGGAAAATCCAAAACGGGTAATGCGCGAGATGATCTAACTCCTCCATATCAATATCGTCCTCATGATCCGCCGTATCTGAAAATAATAATAAATAATATATAATAATAATAAATTGTGTTTTTAATTTTAAAAATAATAATAAATTGTTTTTTTAATATAAATAATATAAAATAATAATAAATTGTTTAATATAAATATTTTTAAAAATAAATAATAATAAATATTTTTTTAATAATAATATAATGTTTTTTAATTTAAAAAAGATTTACCTGTAGCTTCGATATTTGCCAGACGACAAGCACACGGCAACCCACAACTACTGAAAAGTTGGCAACCACACGTTGCATTTTGTTTCCGTATAGTTGATAACTTGTACCAGTCGGTTTCTAACAAATTTAGAGCTTTATGTGAAACTTTACGTGTAGGTTATCAAACATTTCAATAGCTACGTGGCTGTCCATTTTCTTTATGAGGCTTGTTCCAAACCCAAACTGTAATTGTATATACTGATCTGTTACAATTTCATCAACAAACCCAACAAGTCTATCTAGCGAGCTGTTAGCATTTCTAAGATAGCTCTTTAGGAGCGAATGCTGGCTCTCGACTCGGTTCGTTGTATGTTGACCAAAATTGAGGTTTATGTTTGACCAAACGGATACAAACTTTTCTTTATATGGGTCCAACCAATTTTTGGTCACATAGTCTATAACTCCTGGAAAAATAATTTAAAACTTAATAAATATTTAATATTGAAAATAATTTAAACCCTAATAAATATTTAATATTCAAAACTTACTTCCTCGTTTGGTTGTATACAATCGTTCGTATAGCCGGTTGAAGTTGTACTTGTATACATCTGGCGTGTGAGACTCACACAATACCGACCATGAATACTTGAAATTTGCCCAGTCTTCGTCTGTAAACGATGCCTTGCAATGTTTTGAGATATTCTCGTGTATGTGCCATCGGCATAGGTTCTTGGAACTATCCGGGATATTTTATCACATGCGTTTATAAGAGCTTTGTCCCTGTCTGTTACTAGCACATCCTACACTTTTGCAACATACCTTTGATTTGCAGTAGCACCCAAACGAAGTTTTCCTCCCATTCTTTAGATATAAATGCATGAGCGACGCAAAACGACTGGTGTGTGGAGGTCACACCGACCACTTGGACAAATGGAAGTCTATACATGTTTGTTTTGTACGTCGCGTCGATCATCAACACGTGCGGGAATGCACGCCACATCTCGTACGATTTCAGATGAACAAAGAATACCTCCTCCATGACATTTGTGACGGGATCCTCCCGAGTATAGTAGACGTAATCTTTAGAAGAAAGCAGGTGCTCCAGAACCTGCGTTGGAGTTTCACAAACTCTCGTTTCGTTTTTTATCTTTTGTATCGCATTATAAATGTCCTTTTTAATGCAACTACTCTCTGGGTTTTGTTCCCTTATGGCTGCCAGAATGTTTCGTGGTAACATATTTTGCGAATACAGCTTCGCCACCAAAAGTTGTTCCGACTCAGACAGCCTCCTAGAAAACGAGTGCGCCTCAAGATGTTGACTAGGATCGTGGTTATGACTTCATCCTTCACCGTTAATTTCCAATCACTAGTATTTACTTGGTACTCTCCTTCCAATTTTAAGGGACAACCTATTTTCTTGCTACCGGCACGTCGAACCGTGGCAGAAGACTTACGTTCGCCGTGACGGTCACACACAAGCCACACCTTGATAACCGGTTCCGACAGGTCGTCGCCTTTTCTCCTTGATCGTCGGGTGACAATGACGTAACCATTCTCACGTCCTCTGCGGACAGCCCAATCCACCAACTGTTCACGAGACTGAAAATTCTACAACAACGGTACGGTAAAAGTTAATAAACAACAAATTAAATGTATGTATATATATAGGTACTGGGCATCCAACGAATAGTTCCCACAGTAGGGTGGTAACAAGGTCGTTTCCTAGATGGTTCCTCACCGGTCTCCAAGTCTTCCGGGTCACGGGCTGCTAGAGTCCTTTTGCGTGGAAGTCAAAACTTCTTCCTAGCACTTTGCACCTTAACTGGTCCTCCGCTTTTCTTTCGGTAGACGATAGGCGGTTCTCCCAAGGCGACATTAGGTGGTGTGGAGCTGCGAACTTGTATTCGATTTTTAGGACGTGAGGCGGAAAGTTCCTCGTTTGATTCAGTGTCAGAGACGGGGTCAGAGTGTGAATGTGACGACATGCTTGTGACTACAATATCCATATAACATGATGGCTGGTTATGCAATGCTTATGCAATGAAAACGTTTTAGTGAGTCATTTAGATTATAGATTAGGTTCCAATTTAGATTCCTAGTTCACTATAATCAATGGCTCTGATACCAATATGTCACACCCCGCCAAGGCGGAAACGCGAGGCGCGACGTTCATGGTTTCCAAAGCATATGATTACCGCAAACATATACATGATAAATGGATACATAAACAAATTTAAAGTTTTACATTACAAAAATGTAATCAGAGTTTACAAAAATTAAGATTTCACACATATGACTCAATTCAATGAGTTATACAAGGGAAATCCTCCTTGAGTAGTATCCATTGTGCATGCATGTAATCTACATTGCTAACCTTGAAATCACGTTCAGTTACCTGAAAAACATACTTAAAATCGTCAACACGAAGTTGGTGAGTTCACAGGTTTAATCAAATTGTTCTTTGTAAAATTCAATTGTTCGTAAATAGTTTCAGGTGTATGTGATAAACAGAATAAGAATTGTTGACCCATTTGTAAACTAGCTAGGAATACAAATAATATGTTCATACATGAGGCGTAACCAAACCTTGACAATTGTACACGCCCCTAATTTCGTTATCCGTTTCTATGCGGCCATAAATCCTCCAGATTGTGGTTAGCGCGACTAACCATGACCGGGAGACGTCACTCTCCGTAGTACTATTCATAGGACCCTAGGCTACAGTTAATGGTTACTACATTGTTCCAGGGGACTTTAGCGGCCTCAACTCGTTGTTCTCATCTCATGTAAACATAAAAGTCGTGCCTTATTCTCTTGTTATCCCATAAAATAGTTGTAAGTATGTTTTTCCCCCAAATATAGAAAAAGTAAAAAAAGGGGCCGTGAAACTCACCTGGAGTTTGTGTATACTTGTAATGATACTTGTTGTAGTCAAACTTGACTATTCGTACCCTAGATACCAAGGGTAAATTGTGTTAAAACCGAACGTCTCATATTGCAAATTGTTCACCGACTTTGTAAATCTGGTCGTTTTTGTTTAAACATTTCCTTAGTTATTCAACACTTGTTTTGTTATAAAAATTGATCTTAGTTACTGCCCAAAAGGGGACTGACACAGGTATCGAAACTTCCTAGTTTCGATTGGGCAATTGAGTATCGAAACTTCCTAGTTTCGATGGAGTAATTAGGTATCGAATCTACCTAGTTTCGATTGAGTAGGACAGTTGTCGAAACTTCCTAGTTTCGATTGTGCAGATTAGATATCGAAACTTCCTAGTTTCGATTTGAGCAATATGTATCGAAACTTCCTAGTTTCGATTGTGTAGACAGGTATCGAAACTACCTAGTTTCGATTGAGTGATAAGTATCGAAACTATAGTTTTGATTGAGTTAACTGGTATCGAAACTCCTAGTTTCGATTACTGGACTTCTGTTTGACAGAATCAGTCCTGCATATTTATGTTTTAAATCTTGAATTTGACACACTTTTCTTACTTGCGTTTAAATGAGTTGTAAGTTTAGCTACGGTTTTTAAAGAAAATAAAGTGGATAGTATTGAGTTTTTACCTTTAAACCGAGATGAAGATGATGAGAGAAAACAGAAGAATGACCTTGAATCTTTTGTTAAACTCTTCTTCAGTAACACTTTAAAACACTGAATTTTGATGGATTTTGTTTTAAAACTTGGCTTCAACTTGAGGAGAAATGAGAAGTTTGCCGAATGAAAATGAGAGATAAAAATGATTTCGTGGGACTTTTGATTGAAAGGGGTATGGTTTTATCTGAGTTTTTTCTAAAGTATGGCATGGGTCGAGTAAGGAGGTGTGGGCTTTCTCTGGTTTCGGCCGAGAAAGTCAATAAAAGTGGTTTGGGGTAAATTTTCAAACAATTAGTTTTAAGTGTATTAATATTACTTAGAGTTTCAAAAGGGTAATTTAATTCGGTTAGTACTGGTATGTGAACCGGTAATTCCTAGAATTACCAAAAATATAAAATGAGACAATGTTCAGTTTTTGTTAGACCTTAAGGTCCTTGTTTGTGAAATTAAATAAATCACAAAATAATTATAACGTAAACTTGTTTATAATATGTACGGATATTGACCTGAAATGTCGGGTGTTACATTCTCCCCTTGTTAAAAGAATTTCGTCCCGAAATTCAATTCGTGTCAGCTTGAACTAGTGTATCCTTAAAAAAGGATGGGTATTTTGTTTTCATTTGGTCCTCTCGTTCCCATGTATACGCAGGACCACGTTTCGAGTTCCAACGTACTTTAACCAGTTTGATCCGACTACGTCTCAGCTTTTGAATTTTCCAATCTGAAATCTCAATCGGTTCCTCGATGAAGTGAAGTTTATCATCAATGTGAATCTCATCAGGCGGTATGATCAAAGTCTCGTCTGATAGACACTTCTTGATATTTGATACATGAAACGTATCATGTACATTGCTTAGTTCTTGTGGCAACTTGAGCTTGTAAGCTACAGGGCCAACTCTAGCCAGTATTTCAAAAGGTCCAACGTATCTAGGGTTGAGCTTACCACGGTTACCAGCAACGCCTTTCCATGGTGAGACTTTTAACATTACTCGGTCACCAATTTGAAATTCTAATGGTTTCCGTCTGTTATCAGCATAGCTCTTCTGTCTGTCTCGGGCCGCTTTCAGACGGTCCTTAATTTTGAAGATCTTATCAGTGGTTTCCTGGACAATCTCAGGGCCTGTCAAATGTTTTTCACCAACTTCTGCCCAACATAACGGTGAGCGGCATTTACGACCATATAAAGCTTCAAACGGAGCTGCTTTAATGCTCGTGTGGTAGCTGTTATTATAGGAAAACTCTGCTAACGGTAAATGAGTATCCCAATTTCCTCCGAAATCAATTACACACGCACGCAGCATATCTTCTAAAGTTTGAATGGTCCTTTCACTTTGACCATCTGTTTGTGGGTGATATGCTGTGCTCATGTCAAGACGTGTGCCCATGGCTTCTTGTAATGATTTCCAGATTCTAGACACGAATCTGTTGTCTCTATCAGAGATAATAGAAATTGGCACTCCATGCCTAGCCACAATTTCCTTGATATAAAGCTTTGCAAGTTTCTCGGTTTTATCCGTCTCCTTGATAGGTAGAAAATGAGCTGATTTTGTTAAACGGTCGACAATTACCCATATGGTATCATAACCACTGGACGTCTTGGGTAATTTCGTGATAAAATCCATAGAAATCTGTTCCCATTTCCATTGGGGAATTTCAGGTTGTGGTAACAAACCAGACGGTTTCTGATGTTCGGCTTTTACTTTTAAACACGTTAGGCATTTACTGACATATGTGGCAATATCTCCTTTCATATTGGGCCACCAATATAATTCTTTTAGATCCTTATACATCTTATCTGAACCTGGGTGAATGGAGTACCTGAACTTATGGGCTTCGTCCATAACCAACTCCCGCAAATTACCAAAACATGGCACCCAAATTCTATTCATGAAGTATAAAGTATTATCTGATTTTGGCTCTAACTGTTTGATCATTCCTCGTAAAGCTTCATTTTGAATGTTTTCCTCTTTGATTGCCTCTTGTTGTGCCATCCGGATTTGAGTAGTAAGACTCGTATGAATTGTTAATCCTAGGGCACTAACACGAAGAGTTTTAACTCGTTCTTTGCGACTTAAGGCGTCTGCTACGACATTGGCTTTCCCGGGATGGTACTTGATATCACAATCGTAGTCGTTTAGTAGTTCTACCCAACGACGTTGTCTCATGTTAAGTTCTTTTTGATCAAAGATATGCTGGAGACTTTTGTGATCAGTAAAGATAGTGCATCTTGTACCGTAAAGATAATGTCTCCAAATCTTGAGTGCAAACACAACTGCACCCAACTCCAAATCATGGGTCGTATAATTCTTTTCGTGCACTTTTAGTTGTCGTGAGGCATATGCGATGACTTTGTCTCTTTGCATTAACACACAACCAAGTCCTTGGTGTGATGCATCGCAGTATACGATAAAGTTGTCGATTCCCTCAGGAAGGGATAAGATCGGTGCACTACACAGTCTCTTCTTTAGTAATTGAAAAGCTGACTCTTGCTTGTCACTCCAATCAAACTTCTTTTCTTTCTGGGTTAATGTGGTTAAAGGCAGGGCTATTTTTGAAAAATTTTCAATGAATCGTCTGTAGTAACCGGCCAAGCCTAAAAATTGACGTACTTCTGTCGGAGTCTTTGGTACTTCCCAGTTTTTGATTGCTTCAACTTTTAACGGATCGACGTGAATTCCTTCCTTGTTGATGACATGTCCAAGAAAATGCACTTCTCGGATCCAAAACTCACACTTAGAGAATTTAGCGTACAGTTTCTCGTTCCTGAGTAGTTCTAAGATTAATTTCAGATGATGTTCATGATCCTCCTTGGTTCGTGAATATATCAATATATCATCGATAAACACAATCACGAATTTATCCAAGTATGGTTTGCACACTCGGTTCATGAGATCCATAAAAACAGCTGGTGCGTTCGTCAAACCAAATGGCATAACTAGGAACTCGTAGTGACCGTAACGAGTCCTAAATGCTGTCTTCGGTACATCTTCTTCTTGGATTCTTAGTTGATGATACCCTGAACGTAGATCGATCTTAGAGTAGAAGCTAGAACCTTGTAGTTGATCGAACAAATCATCTATTCGAGGGAGTGGGTATCGGTTTTTGATTGTAAGCTTGTTTAATTCTCGGTAATCAATACACATCCTAAAGGTTCCATCCTTTTTCTTTATGAACAAGACCGGAGCTCCCCAGGGTGAGAAACTAGGTCTTATGAAACCTTTATCAAGCAACTCCTGGAGTTGATTTGATAATTCCTGCATTTCAGAAGGTGCTAATCGATACGGTGATCGCGCAACCGGGGCGGCTCCTGGTACCAAATCGATTCGGAATTCAACTTGTCTTGGTGGTGGTAATCCAGGTAAGTCTTCAGGAAAAACTTCAGGATAATCCTTAACGATTGGTATATCCTCAAGTCGACGTTCCTCGGGTCTCTTCTCGACGACGTGAGCCAGGAATACGCAATAGCCTTTACGTAGGTACTTACGAGCTTTCATGAAGTTTATCATCCTTAACGTTACTCCACTCTTCTCACCTTGAATCGAAAGAATTTCTCCGTTCGGGAGTGGGATTTGGACAATCTTCTCGAAACAAACAATCTCAGCGTGATTCTTTGACAACCAATCCATGCCAATAACAACGTCAAAGCTTCCCAAGTCAACAGGTAGTAGGTCTATCCTAAATGTGTGGTTCTTAAAACATAAGGTACAACCCTGAATGACTTCTCCAGTTTTAATTAATTTCCCGTTTGCTAATTCAATGGTATAATTTTGGTCTAGTTTGCTAGGCTTAATACCGAGTAGGGACTTAAAGTTATTTGACACAAAACTCATATCAGCACCCGTATCGAAAAGTATAGAGGCATAGTGATTATTTATCGGGAACATACCAGTGACAATGTTTGGATCTTGTCGTGCGTCACCAGCTCCCATCACAAATGCTCTTCCACGGGCCTGATTGTCGTTTCGGTTCTTCAACTTCGGACAGTCTTTTCTAAAGTGCTTTGGATCTCCACACTCAAAGCATCCCTGATTCATCCTTCCTGTTCCTGGTTTGACCTTTTCGGCTACTTGATTAATCTTATTAGGATTTGTATTGCTCCAACAGTTATGGGCCATATGCCCATACTTTTTACATTTTCCACATTGGATACACTTTTCACTGTGATGATATCCACACTTGTCACACTTCGGTCGTGTTCCAAGATATCCACTTTGTCCTTCAATGTTGGCAGCATAGGCCTTCATAGTTTCAGGTCTCTTGTAAGCCTGATTCTTGTTTTGATTATTGGGTTTTCCAAACCATTTCCTCTTTTCTCCAGATTTTCCTTCTTCGGTCTCCTTCTTTTCAAACAAACCATCACGCACAGCATTATCCCTTAGCTTGAATGCTAGAGTTATAGCGCTCTTGGCATCCATAGGGTTCGATGAAGTCACCAGACTTTGGATTTGAGGTGCGAGACCCCACAAATATCTTTCAACCTTCTTGTATTCTGGTGTAACCATGTGTGGAACCAAGATTGCTAACTCATTGAATCGGTCAGTGTAGCCAGCAACATCATCTCCTACCATATGTAAATTCCACATTTCAGATTCGATCTTTTGTAACTCATTTCGAGGACAGTACTCCTCGATAATCATGGCTTTTAGGTCTTCCCATGACAACTCATATGCTGGCTGCCTTCCCAAAGTCTTTACTTGTGAATTCCACCAAGTTAAAGCTTTATCAGTGAGTGAGCATGTAGAATACTTCACCATGCAGTCAGCGGTGCATTCACTAATATCAATCACCGATTCCATCTTCTCTATCCATCTCATTAGCCCAACTGCACCCTCGGTGCCATTGAAGTTACGGGGGTTGCAAGATAGAAAGGCCTTGTAGGTGCACTTCCTATTTGGAGCATCTGTAGAATTACAAGTCATAACATCATTAATTCGGATCATGACTATGTGTTACGGCTTATTTATTCCATTACCTCCGGAACCTCCGGCTGTACCGCTACCTCCTGCACCTCCTCCGCCAGTACCGCTGCCGTTTCCTCCTCCACTATTTCGATTTGCCTCATATTGCTCCATGGCAGCAGCTACTCGTTGTGCTATGAGTTGTTCCATGTTTGGGGAAATTGCCTCGTTGTTGTCACCAGTAGTGTTACGGGTTGTCCTACGCTTAGGTGCCATGACGTTCTTTCTATCATATCAATTAAAAAGAATTAACATTATATAAAAATAATGATAGATCATGGCATAAGGATACAACAACATCAAACGTAAACAACCATCATTACAACATAAACCATTACATACATAGTCAAAACATATATAGTACATTGTTCCAAAAGACAAGGATACAAAAGGGATGGGTTCACATGACCTCATCAGTACTAAAGTTTTAAACTACATAATGTACTATGGGCACAACCCGCCCATAATAGGTTTAAAAGAAGAAGTGAGAGTACAATCCAATCATCATGGCAAGTCCCGCCATGACAAAGCTAGCTCTCGCCACAAATTCTGCAGCCAACGTCCTTTCTTCCAGCGCCTCCACCATGTCTCGGACCGTAACAGTGAACTACCAGTCTATGTCAACTCTCAACTCTAGATAGTTTGTGGCACCCTGTATGTCTCGGGTGTGGTCTTCCAGAGTCTGAACTCGAGATCCGAGCCCTTGACGAAGTCGCGTGGCTGCATCCCCATGTGCCCGAATATCGTCTAGGAGATCATCAAGACGCTCTTCGTGCGTATGAACACGAGCTACCAAGGTAGGCACAGTGAGCTCTATGGCTTCCCCAGTGTGGGGTAGGGGTGTTGGGGAGTTAGAAGACTCTCCGAGCTCAAAGGTAGATGAGATGCTCTCCATCTCCCTCCATCTTGCCAAGGTACTGGGCATCCAACGAATAGTTCCCACAGTAGGGTGGTAACAGGGTCGTTTCCTAGATGGTTCCTCACCGGTCTCCAAGTCTTCCGGGTCACGGGCTGCTAGAGTCCTTTTGCGTGGAAGTCGAAACTTCTTCCTAGCACTTTGCACCTTAACTGGTCCTCCGCTTTTCTTTCGGTAGACGATAGGCGGTTCTCCCAAGGCGACATTAGGTGGTGTGGAGCTGCGAACTTGTATTCGATTTTTAGGACGTGAGGCGAAAAGTTCCTCGTTTGATTCAGTGTCAGAGACGGGGTCAGAGTGTGAATGTGACGACATGCTTGTGACTACAATATCCATATAACATGATGGCTGGTTATGCAATGCTTATGCAATGAAAACGTTTTAGTGAGTCATTTAGATTATAGATTAGGTTCCAATTTAGATTCCTAGTTCACTATAATCAATGGCTCTGATACCAATATGTCACACCCCGCCAAGGCGGAAACGCGAGGCGCGACGTTCATGATTTCCAAAGCATATGATTACCGCAAACATATACATGATAAATGGATACATAAACAAATTTAAAGTTTTACATTACAAAAATGTAATCAGAGTTTACAAAAATTAAGATTTCACACATATGACTCAATTCAATGAGTTATACAAGGGAAATCCTCCTTGAGTAGTATCCATTGTGCATGCATGTAATCTACATTGCTAACCATGACCGGGAGACGTCACTCTCCATAGTACTATTCATAGGACCCTAGGCTACAGTTAATGGTTACTACATTGTTCCAGGGGACTTTAGCGGCCTCAACTCGTTGTTCTCATCTCATGTAAACATAAAAGTCGTGCCTTATTCTCTTGTTATCCCATAAAATAGTTGTAAGTATGTTTTTCCCCCAAATATAGAAAAAGTAAAAAAAGGGGCCGTGAAACTCACCTGGAGTTTGTGTATACTTGTAATGATACTTGTTGTAGTCAAACTTGACTATTCGTACCCTAGATACCAAGGGTAAATTGTGTTAAAACCGAACGTCTCATATTGCAAATTGTTCACCAACTTTGTAAATCTGGTCGTTTTTGTTTAAACATTTCCTTAGTTATTCAACACTTGTTTTGTTATAAAAATTGATCTTAGTTACTGCCCAAAAGGGGACTGACACAGGTATCGAAACTTCCTAGTTTCGATTGGGCAATTGAGCATCGAAACTTCCTAGTTTCGATGGAGTAATTAGGTATCGAATCTACCTAGTTTCGATTGAGTAGGACAGTTGTCGAAACTTCCTAGTTTCGATTGTGCAGATTAGATATCGAAACTTCCTAGTTTCGATTTGGGCAATTTGTATCAAAACTTCCTAGTTTCGATTGTGTAGACAGGTATCGAAACTACCTAGTTTCGATTGAGTGATAAGTATCGAAACTATAGTTTCGATTGAGTTAACTGGTATCGAAACTCCTAGTTTCGATTACTGGACTTCTGTTTGACAGAATCAGTCCTGCATATTTATGTTTTAAATCTTGAATTTGACACACTTTTCTTACTTGCGTTTAAATGAGTTGTAAGTTTAGCTACGGTTTTTAAAGAAAATAAAGTGGATAGTATTGAGTTTTTACCTTTAAACCGAGATGAAGATGACGAGAGAAAACAGAAGAATGACCTTGAATCTTTTGTTAAACTCTTCTTCAGTAACACTTTAAAACACTGAATTTTGATGGATTTTGTTTTAAAACTTGGCTTCAACTTGAGGAGAAATGAGAAGTTTGCCGAATGAAAATGAGAGATAAAAATGATTTCGTGGGACTTTTGATTGAAAGGGGTATGGTTTTATCTGAGTTTTTTCTAAAGTATGGCATGGGTCGAGTAAGGAGGTGTGGGCTTTCTCTAGTTTCGGCCGAGAAAGTCAATAAAAGTGGTTTGGGGTAAATTTTCAAACAATTAGTTTTAAGTGTATTAATATTACTTAGAGTTTCAAAAGGGTAATTTAATTCGGTTAGTACTGGTATGTGAACCGGTAATTCCTAGAATTACCAAAAATATAAAATGAGACAATGTTCAGTTTTTGTTAGACCTTAAGGTCCTTGTTTGTGAAATTAAATAAATCACAAAATAATTATAACGTAAACTTGTTTATAATATGTACGGATATTGACCTGAAATGTCGGGTGTCACAGGTTGTGTAAGGTAAGAGGGTTCATCATATACGAACTCGGGATTGCTTAGTGGCTCGTTCAAATCTGGAAGCCTTACCCGTTGATTAGAATAAACGTCGGATGTGACATTACGGATTTTTATTCACGCATTTGTAATATATATCATGTAATCATTTTCAACTAAATGAAATGCAAGTGTTTTATTTAATTTTGTACAAAACATATATTTATTTTTATTTATTTTATGGATTTAAAATAATTAAAAATAAATACATTTTAAACTTATATAAAATTTTATATAAAAATCTAAATTTAAAAAGTTTCAGATTTAATAAAATAACCTATTTAAATAAGATAACTAACTCTTATAAAAATTATTTATAACAATAATAATAATATAAGTTTATAAAATATATTTGAAAATTTAAAAAATTAAACTAATTATTTTTATAAAAGTTAAGGGGTTGTTTTGAAACTTTTCAAACTAGAAGGTTTTAAACAAAAATCATTTGAGGGACTGTTTCTGTACAAATCAAACTACAAGGACTCATCCGTAATTATCTCAGGGGCCGAATTAAATCAAAACCAAACTACAAGGACCAAATCTGCCAATTCCCAAATCGACTTTCCGGTCACCATGTTCCTTGGTCCGGCGGGTAAAGCATTTTTCCGGCGAACACCCCGACAGGGCTGTTCCCTGCACCTCGACAGCCGCTACAGGCATCCCTGAACTCGTCTTCCCCATGCGAACAAAAGGCCCTGACCAATTGGTCTCCCCAACATACGAATCGCCTGATCTTGTTGGTGGCCGAGAACCCACGCCTCGAATTCGAGCCCGACAGTCAACCTCCACGCGTATTTAATAGCTCGTTAGCTTCGTCTTGTCCGGACGAGTGTCGGGACGTGCCCAATTGCACGCTTTGTCATAAGAAACGAACTCGGCTATAAATAGCCGTAGTCGGACCTGCTCGAGCTCGCTACCCCTCTTCCACCAAATCTCACTCCAAATTGAAGGCACCATTGCAATCGCCATCTCTGTGTGAAGCTGTGACCAAGGTTGTAGAGGCTAATCCCATCCAGAAGCTCGATTCTCATTCTGGACATTCTCGGATTTAAGACTCTGCCGTCCAGCCCCTTTGCGACCACGTAAGAATCCTCAACTTCGTTTCTTTACCTTCTGTTATCATAAGGCAAGCTGAACCAATCGAAGTCACGACTCTAAACCATCGATTACCGGACAAACTATTGTTCTGAAAAATTACTTTTTTATTTTCTAAAGTCTGGACCATCGAAACTACTTAGTTTCGATTGAGTAAATGGTCAATCAAAACTAGTAGTTTCGATAGATGGTAGTTTCGACAGCCTGTGTATCACTTATAATGATCAATCGAAACTAGTAGTTTCGATAAATAGTAGTTTCGACAGTTCTGTGTATCACTTGTAAATGGTCAATCGAAACTAGTAGTTTCGATTGAACACAGTTTCGATACTTGTCACAACTATAAACAGTTTCGATCAAATCAGTAATTTCAAGTAAAGCTGGACCAACTTTTATGCAAATAACACTAAGAAATGTTATTATAAACCTATACACAATTAAATACTAATACGCAAATGTAAACATACAATAATACCCATTTATCTACATAGGGTTCCAACGTGCTTAGACTTCAACATCTTTATCACCTACACGAGTGGAAAAATACCCGCTTGCAAGGTGAGTTACATAGCCCCTATTTTACATTTTTGCACATTTTGGGGTGAAACATTATACATGCTACTCACATTGTTTATACGTGTTATACATGTGGACTATATGCTTATTATCTTGGATGTACATACATTTAAACACAAGAAAACCAACAGTAATATTAATAGATCTATTGTGCCTGACCAGCCCACCCGGTTAGGGTGTTTATTACTGCATACTCGGATATAGCCGCGTGTTATATTCAAACATACCAGATATAGTGGGTAACTATATTCAAACATTACCGGACTTAGCTGTTGTGCTCTGTTCAAGCGCGTCAAACAAGGTTTGAATTGTGATTAGATAAATGATACACCATATATATACTATGTTTAACAAGATAAACAATGAGTTGCAAAACGTCTTTATCTACTACTTATCGGAACTACAAAACCTATGTACTCACCAACTTTTTTAGTTGACACTTGATTTAAATAATGTTTCAGGTTTGGATATGTGATTGCTTGCCGAAGATTTCTCCACTTAAGGACTATGGACCTAGTTAAATAAATCAATGTTTTGAACTAGACTAGGTTATTTGAAATGTATTTGGATCTTTGTTGTCTTTAAATTTAATTAATGAATTATGCAACTTTTTAGTTATCATGTGATTTTGAACAATCATTCCATTGTCGGCCTCGATGATTCCGCCATCGGTTGGGGTGTGACAGATTGGTATCAGAGCCATGGTTATAGGGAATTAGGTTATTAGACATAATGACCTAGACTATAACCCTAGGACTCCCTTTTATGTGTTACGTGCTAAATGATTATCTGCTATGTGAATTATTTGTAGTTAGGTATTATTTGAATTTCCCCAAGTTTGGTACATGAGACTTATACACATACATACAAGGCTTTAAACATACGATACATACTTTACATACAAATTTGACAAATAAACATATGCAAACAAATACACTACCCATCCTTATCCATACTCTTTCCATACTATTTGCAACATTTCTACACATTTTATACTCATAGACTCTCGAGTCTATTAAAATCTTGAAAATCTCGTCAACGACTTAATTTCTTGAAACCAGTAAAGGACATGTGCAATCTGGAAGGGTGACACATGTACATTGGGTTTTCTGTCTAGGAAAGCATTTCGTATAAATCCAAATAAACGGACCCGTATGCTTTCCTGGGAATTCCTGAAGTGAGTGTTTACCTATAGGCTAAAGCATGTCTCCTTGAAAGTTTTGAGAAATTATTTAACGTTGATAAGTTAATGTATTAGCAAGGATACGATCCGAACTTAAACTCAAAATTTGGGGACATTATAGCAAGATAGGAAGAACTAGACGAACATGCAAAGCAAATCATTATTACGGGTGCACACGTAATAACAATTTGTAGTGCATGCAAGTCCCGACAATTCCTATTACGCGAATAATGATCTATAACATCATGTTCTATCCGGAATAGATGGCTTAGTTTCCCCCATCAACTTTAAATAAATGCACATGCATTGTCACGCGTCATGATGAATCCCACTTTTCTGCTTACATTATTTCCCACTATAATTCATATATATCCATCTTACCTAAAATATCATTGTCTTTTCTTATGGTGTTAGAATGCCTCCTCGACGTGCAAACTCTAGCACTTCCAACCCGGATCTTGCTACTCTCCTTGCCCAACTGGTGGGGCAAATGACCCAAGCCAATAACAACAGTGACGGGTCTCACAACATCCAAGGAAACGGTGGTACCAACCCACCCCAATGCACGTTTAAGCACTTTAACACGTGCAATCCTACAAATTTTTTCGGGACTGAAGGTGCTACCGGCCTACTGCAATAGTTTGAAAGCATGGAAAGCACATTCCTAAACAGTGACTGTCCCGATAATCTTCGGGTTCGCTATGCCACAAGTGTACTTCAAAAGAGAGCCCTCACCTGGTGTAACGGTGAGAAACGCACTCGTGGTGTTGAGGTTGCTACATATTTATCATGGGATGATCTGAAGAAAGCCATGATTGATGAATTCTGTCCTCGAAATGAAATGAGGAAGCTCGAGACTGAGTTTTGGGATCTTGCCCAAGACAGCGGGGATAATCTGGCTTACACCACCCGATTTCAAGAGCTGAGCCTATTGGTGCCTCATATGATCACTCCCCTTGCTCGTGAAATTGAAAAATACATAGGCGGGCTGCCTATGCAAATTCAAGATGCTGTGTTAGGAAGCAATCCTCCTACACTTGAAGCTGCTATCCGTCTATTCGCTACACTATCCGACAACCATGTCAAAGCCGGAACCTTAACAAGAAAGGGTTCCGAGAAGGTTGTCTCCACTCTCGCGACCGTCAAAGATGTAAAACCCGAGTCTTCTAACCGCAACAAGAAACGAAAGGGTCGAAACTTCGCAGCCGTAACTCCCACTGTACCTGCTATTCAAGTGGCCCCTTTGGGTCAAAACCCGAAACCTTATCTGGGCACGAATCCCCAATACCAGACCTGCAAGTACCATCATCCTGCCAACTTACCATGCCGATTTTGTTCAAGTTGCGGACGATATGGACACGTGGTCACTACTTGCCGTACCCGTCCTCCCGTCCATCAAACTGCTCCAGCCAACCGTCCAATCTATCCAGCACCTCTCAATGGTCGGGCATGTTACGAATGTGGAGATCCAAACCATTTCCGTGACCGGTGCCCAAAACTTCATTGTCAAGGTGGTCCTCAAGGAAGAGCGTTTAATATAAACGCTAATGAGGCACAAGCAAACAACGACGTGATAAACGGTACGTTTCTCGTAAACAATCATTGTACATCCATTTTATTTGATACCGGTGCCGATAGGAGTTTTGTGTCTCTTACCTTTGAATCTCGACTTGCTAAACAAAGAACAAAACTTGACAATTCTTATTCCGTGGAGATAGCAAACGGAAAATCTATTACTATAAATTATATTATCCGCAACTGCAATCTCGAGCTTAATGATCATGTGTTCTCTGTTGATCTCCTTCCAATGCAATTGGGAAGCTTTGACATTATAATTGGCATGGACTGGTTATCCAAGCACCATGCCAAGGTTATTTGCTACGAAAAGTGCATTCGTATGCCCTTCGGGCGACACGTTAGTTATTTTCGGTGAAAAACCGTGTCGTGGTCTTCAACTCATGTCTTGCACATTGGCACAAAAGTACTTGCGGAAAAAGTACGTTGCTTTCTTGGCTCACGTAGTTGACACGAAAGACAAGGGTAAGAAATTGCAAGATATTCCGATCATTCGAAACTTTCCCGAGGTATTCCCCGAGGATTTACCCGGTCTTCCTCCTCCTAGACAAGTGGAGTTTCGTATTGACCTTGTGCTTGGAGCAACTCCCGTGGCAAAAGCTCCCTATCGTCTTGCACCTTCCGAGATGCAAGAGCTCGCAAGTCAATTACAAGAACTCTCATCTAAAGGATTCATCCGCCTGAGCCAATCACCTTGGGGTGCTTGGGTGCTATTCGTAAAGAAAAAGGATGGATCGTTTCGAATGTGCATCGATTATCGTGAACTCAACAAGCTTACAATTAAGAACCGTTATCCTTTACCCCGTATCGACGATCTTTTCGATCAACTTCAAGGTTCAACATGCTTCTCCAAGATTGACCTTCGTTCCGGGTACCATCAACTTCGTATTCTCGATGAAGACATTCCGAAGACTGCCTTTCGGACTAGATATGGTCACTACGAGTTCATGGTCATGCCCTTCGGTTTGACTAATGCACCTGCAGTCTTCATGGACCTCATGAACCGTGTATGCAAACCTTATTTGGACAAGTTCGTGATCGTTTTCATTGACGACATTCTCATCTATTCTAAAACGAAAGCGGAGCATGAACAACATCTTCGTTTGATTTTGGAACTCTTGAAGAAAGAAAAACTATACGCCAAGTTCTCCAAGTGTGAATTCTGGCTAAAGGAGATTCAATTTTTGGGACACATAGTCAACGATAAAGGGATTCATGTGGACCCGGAAAAAATCGAAGCGGTAAAGAATTGGAGTACTCCTAAGACTCCTACCGAGATTCGTTCCTTCCTTGGACTAGCGGGTTACTATCGTCGCTTCATCTCAAATTTCTCCAAGATTGCGGTTCCGCTCACTACCTTGACTCATAAAGGTAAATCTTACGAGTGGGGACCCAAGCAAGAGGAAGCTTTTCAAACTCTCAAGCACAAGCTCTGCAATGCTCCTGTTCTAACCCTTCCTAGTGGTAATGACGACTTTGTCGTTTATTGTGATGCATCCAACCAAGGTCTTGGTTGTGTTCTAATGCAACGTGGCCAAGTAATTGCATACGCATCACGTCAGCTCAAAATCCATGAGAAGAACTATACGACCCATGATCTCGAGCTTGGTGCTGTCGTTTTCGCCTTGAAAATTTGGAGACATTATCTTTATGGCACCAAATGCGTGGTTTTCACCGACCACAAAAGTCTCCAACATATTTTCAACCAAAAAGAGCTTAATATGAGGCAACGACGATGGGTGGAACTTCTTAATGACTACGACTGCGAGATTCGCTACCACCCTGGCAAAGCAAACGTTGTAGCCGACGCTTTGAGTCGTAAAGAACGTATCATGCTTCATAGTGTTCGTATTCATAATGATATCCAAGCCCGCATTATCCAAACACAACACACCTCGGTTACCGAGGGAAACATGTATCACGAGATGGCATGTGGTGTGGAACTCTTGTTAGAAACTAAAGCCAACGGCCTATTGTATTACTTGGATCGTATCTGGGTTCCCGATCGCGACGATCTTCGTATGTTTTTTATGAACGAGTCCCATAAGACTCGATATTCGGTACATCCCGGAGCTGATAAGATGTACATGGGTCTTCGTCAACAATATTGGTGGCCCGACATGAAAAAGGATATTGCCCTCTTTGTGGCAAAATGCTTAACTTGTTCTAAAGTAAAGGCCGAACACCAGAAGCCTTCCGGACTTCTCGAACAGCTTGAAATTCCCATGTGGAAATGGGAGAACCTTGCTATGGACTTCATCACCAAACTCCCACGCACTTCTAGTAGGCACGATAGTATCTGGGTTATTATCGATCGACTCACAAAGTCTGCTCATTTCTTGCCTATTCGTGAGGAATATCGAGTCGAGAAATTGGCTCGGATCTACATTGATGAGATCGTAAGTCGTCACGGAATCCCTTTGAACATCATCTACGATCGTGATTCGCGTTTTACTTCCCAATTTTGGCAATCATTACAATCTGCGCTTGGTACTCGTTTGGATTTAAGTACGGCTTACCATCCTTAAACTGATGGACAAACCGAGCGAACAATCCAAACTCTCGAGGATATGCTTAGAGCTTGTGTCATTGACTTTGGTGGCAATTGGGATTCTCACCTACCACTGATCGAATTATCCTACAACAACAGCTACCACACAAGTATTAACATGGCACCGTTTGAAGCTCTTTATGGACGGAAATGTCGTTCACCGATTTGTTGGAACGAAATTGGTGAAGCACAAATCACCGGTCCCGAGCTTATCCAAGAGACCACCGATAAAATCTCTCTTATCCGTAACAACATTCGAGTAGCAAGGAGTCGGCAAAAGAGCTATGCCGATAAAAGACGAAAACCCTTGGAATTTCAAGTTGGGGATATGGTTCTCCTAAAAGTATCACCTTGGAAAGGCATAGTTCGATTTGGAAAGAAAGGAAAACTTGCACCTCGATATGTGGGTCCATTCAAGATACTCGAAAGGATAGGAAAAGTGGCCTACAAACTCGATCTTCCTTCAGAACTCAACAACGTTCATCCGACCTTTCATGTATCTAATTTGAAAAAGTGTCTAGCCGACAAGAATCTCTACATCCCTCTTGACGAAGTGCGTATTGCACTTTGTTGAAAAACCCGTGGAAATAGTGGACCGTGAAGTCAAGAAACTCAAACGTAGTCGCATCCCCATTGTCAAAATCCGTTGGGAGTCTAAACGTGGACCCGAGTTCACTTGGGAATGTGAAGACCAAATGAAGACCAAATATCTGCATCTCTTTTCATAGCCTCCATTAGTTGAATTTCGGGGCGAAATTCCTTTAACATGGGGAGACTGTGACATTCCGGATTTTTATTCACGCATTTGTAATATATATCATATAATCATTTTCAACTAAATGAAATGCAAGTGTTTTATTTAATTTTGTACAAAACATATATTTATTTTTATTTATTTTATGGATTTAAAATAATTAAAAATAAATACGTTTTAAACTTATATAAAATTTTATATAAAAATCTAAATTTAAAAAGTTTCAGATTTAATAAAATAACCTATTTAAATAAGATAACTAACTCTTATAAAAATTATTTATAACAATAATAATAATATAAGTTTATAAAATATATTTGAAAATTTAAAGAAATTAAACTAATTATTTTTATAAAAGTTAAGGGGTTGTTTTGAAACTTTTCAAACTAGAAGGTTTTAAACAAAAATCAGTTGAGGGATTATTACTGTACAAATCAAACTACAAGGACTCATCCGTAATTATCTCAGGGGCCGAATTAAATCAAAACCAAACTACAAGGACCAAATCTGCCAATTCCCAAATCGACTTTCCGGTCACCATGTTCCTTGGTCCGGCGGGTAAAGCATTTTTCCGGCGAACACCCCGACAGGGCTGTTCCCTGCACCTCGACAGCCGCTACAGGCATCCCTGAACTCGTCTTCCCCATGCGAACAAAAGGCCCTGACCAATTGGTCTCCCCAACATACGAATCGCCTGATCTTGTTGGTGGCCGAGAACCCACGCCTCGAATTCGAGCCCGACAATCAACCTCCACGCGTATTTAATAGCTCGTTAGCTTCGTCTTGTCCGGACGAGTGTCGGGACGTGCCCAATTGCACGCTTTGTCATAAGAAACGAACTCGGCTATAAATAGCCGTAGTCGGACCTGCTCGAGCTCGCTACCCCTCTTCCACCAAATCTCACTCCAAATTGAAGGCACCATTGCAATCGCCATCTCTGTGTGAAGCTGTGACCAAGGTTGTAGAGGCTAATCCCATCCAGAAGCTCGATTCTCATTCTGGACATTCTCGGATTTAAGACTCTGCCGTCCAGCCCCTTTGCGACCACGTAAGAATCCTCAACTTCGTTTCTTTACCTTCTGTTATCATAAGGCAAGCTGAACCAATCGAAGTCACGACTCCAAACCATCGATTACCGGACAAACTATTGTTCTGAAAAATTACTGTTTTATTTTCTAAAGTCTGGGCCATCGAAACTACTTAGTTTCGATTGAGTAAATGGTCAATCGAAACTAGTAGTTTCGATAGATGGTAGTTTCGACAGCCTGTGTATCACTTATAATGATCAATCGAAACTAGTAGTTTCGATAAATAGTAGTTTCGACAGTTCTGTGTATCACTTGTAAATGGTCAATCGAAACTACTAGTTTCAATTGAACACAGTTTCGATACTTGTCACAACTATAAACAGTTTCGATCAAATCAGTAATTTCAAGTAAATCTGGACCAACTTTTATGCAAATAACACTAAGAAATGTTATTATAAACCTATACACAATTAAATACTAATACGCACATGTAAACATACAATAATACCCATTTATCTACATAGGGTTCCAACGTGCTTAGACTTCAACATCTTTATCACCTACACGCGTGGAAAAATACCCGCTTGCAAGGTGAGTTACATAGCCCCTATTTTACATTTTTGCACATTTTGGGGTGAAACATTATACATGCTACTCACATTGTTTATACGTGTTATACATGTGGACTATATGCTTATTATCTTGGATGTACATACATTTAAACACAAGAAAACCAACAGTAATATTAATAGATCTATTGTGCCTGACCAGCCCACCCGGTTAGGGTGTTTATTACTGCATACTCGGATATAGCCGCGTGTTATATTCAAACATACCAGATATAGTGGGTAACTATATTCAAACATTACCGGACTTAGCTGTTGTGCTCTGTTCAAGCGCGTCAAACAAGGTTTGAATTGTGATTAGATAAATGATACACCATATATATACTATGTTTAACAAGATAAACAATGAGTTGCAAAACGTCTTTATCTACTACTTATCGGAACTACAAAACCTATGTACTCACCAACTTTTTTAGTTGACACTTGATTTAAATAATGTTTCAGGTTTGGATATGTGATTGCTTGCCGAAGATTTCTCCACTTAAGGACTATGGACCTAGTTAAATAAATCAATGTTTTGAACTAGACTAGGTTATTTGAAATGTATTTGGATCTTTGTTGTCTTTAAATTTAATTAATGAATTATGCAACTTTTTAGTTATCATGTGATTTTGAACAATCATTCCATTGTCGGCCTCGATGATTCCGCAATCGGTTGGGGTGTGACATCGGACGAGACCTCCTCCCGGTTCACATCTTGAAATCCAGAACTTTGCGGGTTGTTTTCCAGCGACTCGTTAGAATTTACCTGAAAACCGTAGTTACCATCCCACCACCAAGACATGGCTATAATTTTTTGAGGGAAATTGTTTGAAATTTTTTTGAACGATACGTTCAAATGAGAATTCTGCATGGTTAAATACACAAAATTTGGCCCCTATACGCATCGTATAGCCCTATACAATGCGTATAGAATCCTGGTCAAACCGACAGCCTCGTACAAAGTGGTCATTCCAACACCTATACGCATCGTATAGGGCAATACGATGCGGTTTAGGGTACGAGGTACCTTCTGCAACTAGTCATCCATCACATCTCTATACGCCACGTATAGACCTATACGCGACGTATAGAGATGTGATGGATGACTAGTTGCAGAAGGTACCTCGTACCCTATACGCATTGTATTGCCCTATACGATGCGTATAGGGGTTGGAATTACCACTTTGTACGAGGTTGTCGGGCATGAGAAATTGTGAAGGGATATACGCATCGTATTGCCCTATACGATGCGTATAGAGCCCGGTCCAAATAACAATTCCTGTGTGCGATTAGTAGTCCCCTATATGGGAAACGTCCTTAATTTTGTACCGACAAAAAATAAATGCCATGTATTTTATTCTCTTAGTATAATCTTTCATATATTTTATTTCTAAAAAAACCCACTTTAAAAAAAACGTCGATGTGTTATTCATATAACATGTGTAATTATTTATAGTATGCGTAATTACGTAAATTTTGTGTGTAATAATTACGCAAACAAATTTACTCATCGTCAAATGACATGTGTTGCATCCTGGTGTATTCGTATTCTTTATAGGTTAAGAGCTCTCTTTACGTTAAACCCCCAACTCTCTTCTTTTTTTTTTGAACAATTTTTTCACCTAACCTTGCCATTGCAAGGATTTAAACCCATACCACTTTTGTGAAGAGCAGTTCGGTTTGTCGTTTCTAGACCATGAACACCCTATTTGCCAATTCCTTCCCTCCCTCCCTCCCTCCCTCCCTCCCCGTGTGTGTGATTTTGTCGTGTTGATAATACTATTGAAATCAACGTAACTAGACAGTTTATTTATGTTGAGATTTATACGGTTTTGTTTAATGGTTTTAACTTGTATAAACCATTTCAACTTTTTAAATTTATTATTTTAATACAAACCAAAAAATTTAAAAAAAAAAACAAGAAAAATTTAGTTTCAAACTATCCCCAAAACCGATTTGTAAAATCCCTAAACCGCCCATTTCGGTTTGTCGTTTCTAGACCATGAACACCCTATTTGCCACTTCTATATTTTTTTTCCTACTTTAGGCATTGTATCAACATAATCGAGTTAAAAACGTCATTTGTATGTGTTTAGTTACATAATATTCGAGTTTTATCAGTCAAATGACTTATTTAATTGGCCATCCTAAGTTAATTCTTTCATATGACATAAGTAAAAAACCAATTTGTATAAATTCGATTGTAGTGCAACATAACTAATTTTCACCAAGATAAATTTAAATACTACCCACATTCTAACAACAACAACCATACACTGTAAAAATTTCACCAACATCAAAGCTATTGTGAGAAGGTGGAATGTAGGCAAGCCATATATCTATCTAAGAGGATAGAGAGACTGCTTGTAGGAAGACCCCCAACTCCAAAACCTTATCAAGGCATGACAAGTATAATAGAACCATATATTTCTTCACATAGGATCTAAACAGCAAACAACAAAAAGGTAACATGCAACATCTGATAATATAGTATTAGTTAGCTATCAGTGACAGTGATGGTGAAAAACGTTAGTGGTGAAAAAGTGAAAGTAGTACATGTAACATCATAGGTACACGAAGTTAAAAAGGTAAAATGTATAGGCCATCACAAGTCTAGATAGAACTAAGCCACTAAGATAAAGATAAAGCTAAAACGAACTTGTTCCCTCCCCTAAAAGTCCTTAACATTAATCCTACGCCTCCACGTAGTTCTATCCTCGACCATATCCTCAGAGAGGTTCAAGGGTAACAAATCCCGCCTAAACCGCTCATCCCAAGTTAGTTTGGGTCTGCCTTTACCCTTCCTCCCCTCTACAGTGAGGGTTCCTATTGATCTAACTGGCAATGTCATTCGTCTCCTCTTTATATGCTCAAACCATCTTAATCTCCATTCCCTTATCTTATTCGATATACTAGCCACTCCTAATCTTTCCTTAAAACCTCATTTCTTATCTGGTCCAACCTTGTGTACCCACATATCCACCTTAACATCCTCATCTGAGCTACCTCTAGCTTACACGCATGTGTCTTACTGATGGCCCAACAATCTGTTTCGTATAACATAGTCGGTCTAACTGCAACCCTATAAAATTCCCCCTTTTAATTTAGTGAGGAACTTCCCGTCACACAATACGCCTATGACTGCTCTCCACCGACAACATTGCAAGACATCTACGCATCAAGATTAAGAGTAATGCACATAAGTAGTGAAACCATACTTACTATATTGACCTTATGCTCGTCTGCATTATGTTCTTGGTTACTTATGCTACTGTCAGGCAGGCCAGTCTGCCTGAACGCGGTGGACTACGTCATTACTATGTCCCTGTCGCCTTGTACATACGATCCTAAACACTTAAACTTGGTTTCCTGCGATACCACTTAACCTTTGTTGGTGAACCGGGCGCCCTAAACTTCGTTTACACCAATGAAATCACAATAAAGATGCTTTAGTCTTAGAGTGACAAATCCATAAACCTTTGCTCTCTAAAGCAGCTCGTCACTCCTCTAGCCTCCCATTCAGACTATGTTTGCTTTTCGCGACTAGTATAATATCGTCAACAAAGAGCATGCACCACGGGACAACATCTTTGATCGACTTTGACAATTCGTTCATGACTACTGTAAAAAGAAACGTGCATGAAACATCAATCTCCTTAGGATGTGTATCGCCTCCGTAGTAAACCGTCCTGACATGAAACTAAATTGGTTCACCGTAACTTGAGTTTCCCGTCTAACCCTAGCCTCGAAGGTCAAGTGGTATTCAAAACACAATTTTTATGCTAGAGATAGCAATATAAAGTTGTAATTTATAACGAGATTCATATTCTACTAAAAAGTTTGAAAAGGCTAAAAAGGGTGAGAAGGAAACTCAACCGACAATCAAGGGTTAGAATGAGAGGGTTATCACATAGACTTTATTTTCACACAAGTTTTAGAAAAGAGAGGCAAAAGAGTAATAATCACCGTTAACTTTTTTCTTTTTCCACCATTTTTGTGAATATTTTTTTTATATGACAAGATATTTTTAAAAGAGTTATACTATAAAATTGGTACTTCTTTATCTTTAATTTGAATAACGTATTGCTATATTTAAAAGATTTTTAAGATTGTTGAATTAGAGTGCGTATAATGGTAAACGGTGCGTCGTATTTTTTTTAACAGTCGGCATATACAATGATACGTTAGAATCGTGATTAGATCCGCATATGTTTGGTAAAGAGAATAATCTTCTCCTTTGAGAATAATAAAAAACCGAAAGTAGTACTTTTGAACCGCTAACGAAAAAAGGATAAATCAAAAGGATATGATAAAAAATTAGGGAGTCAAATTGGGGATAGATGGACTTGAACCCTCATGATTTTTGAAATCGACAGATATCGGCATATAGAACCCTCATGATTTTTGAAATCGATGGATATCGGCATATACAACGATACGTTAGAAGTGTGTGTTATCGTGCTAGAATTCTAGGTTTCATTAGACGTAATTAACCCCATCTTCTTTAGACACATGGCAAAATAAGGCAAATCCTGATAGTCACATTTTTAAGGCCTTAAAGAATTACCGTAATCCTCCTCTATATCTGGTTATTTGAATATGTAATTATTTAATGTGATTGTATAGCGGGAAATTTATAATATTTATAAATTTTTTACACTAATTCAGGATGTAAACAAATTGTATCCGACGTCGGATCCTTTACACTTCCTTAGGCTGATCTCCTTGCTTGGCAACTGTTTCAGTCGTATGGTCCAACATGTAAAACCGGCTCTTCTAGGTAGTTAGTTTTAAAATTCTTGTAACTGTGTTACAATTAGGGGTGGGCAAGAAACGGGTTTAGAACCGAATACCCGTAAGAGAAATCATACCTGACCAGTGATTACCCATTTAAGCAATGAAGGGTACGGGTTACGGGTTTCATAAAAATCAGCAAACGGGTATGGGTACGGGTTGGGTAAACCCGTACGGGCCGGGTAATACCCGTTTGATCACTCCTACTTACACTTCTAATCCTATCCAGCTATCCTTCCTCATAAAGAAGTTTTTTCATGTTGCATTTCCCCAATTGATAAATACAAATGCAAGTGTTATTGTTGCAACACCCAAAGTTAATCTTCCATTTCTATTCTCGGATTTCAGATGAATTGATATAATACTCTTAAACGTAGGCCGTAGCTCGAGTAGATCCAGAATACGAAAATCATATCGGAACACAATGCGAACGGATCAGAAATGGAAGGTAAATTCCTGATATTATTAAAATGTAAAAAAGCAAAGGCGTCGATGAACCAGCCTTTTTTATTTCTTGACGAGGTTCCTGATCACATATGGAAGGATGCCACCATGATCAAAGTATGTCAATTCTACCTGCAAATACAAGCAAACCGGCATTCAAGTCTCCATGCGTTCGTTCTGCTTGATTTTAAGTCGACTTTCAAAAAGAAATACATCATACCTGTGTGTCGAATCTTATTGTACATGTGAAGGATTTACCATTGTCGGTTGTAACAGTAACATCTTGACCAGGTTTTATGTCACTGGCTTTTGATGGTAGGTCAATGGTGTAACGTTCATGGCCAGTCAAACCGAGTGTATCTGCATCCTCGCCCGCCTTGAAACAGAGTGGAATGATACCCATTCCAACTAGGTTACTCCTGTGGATTCTTTCAAAACTCTTGGCTATCACTGCTTTCACCCCTTGTAGCATTGGACCTTTGGCAGCCCAGTCTCGAGAACTGCCACTTCCATATTCCGCTCCAGCCAAAACAATAGTGTCATGTCCAGCCTCTTTGTACCTCTGTATCATAAAAATTATATTATTTTCAATGATAATCTAAATATCTATTTTTTTTAATCAAAATGAAGGGTTAATACCATAAAAAACTTCTATTACTATACTTTCATATTTTTTTTGTGAAAAAGTCTGACAGCCTAATGTTAGTATATTAAAGTCTCAACTTGTAAAAAATACACATAAAAGTCACTAAACTAATTTTTGTATATTAAAGACACTAAGCTTGTCTAAAATGCACGTACTTGTGAAATTTTTTTAAATAATGACTTGTTAACTCTTGAATTGGTCAAAATTTGATAAAGTGACATTCAACATTTTTAAAGAAAGAAAGAAAAGAATTATACCATCTTATTTTGACCAATTTAAAAGTTAACAAGTCATTATTTAGAAAGAGTTTAAAACTTAAAAGTACGTGCATTTTAGACAAGTATTGGGACTTTAATATACCAAAATTAAGTTGGGGGACTTTTTCGTGTATTTTTTACAAGTTGAGGGACTTTAATGTATGGTGGGGGCGTGGGGCACTTTTACATGAAAAGTAAGAAGTATGTTGGTTTTTTATAACATTAACACTAAAATGAACAAGGAATATAAATGCACTAAAATAAATGGATCAAAATTGCCACCACAAAGAAAATGAACATACCATTGCTACATCAAATCAAACACAGAAAGCTCGTCTCCCGTGGGAATGTGAATGGTCTTCAGGCCCTCTTCTCCGTTTAATAGCTTATTAACAATGCGGATATTAGCAAAGGTTCCCCTGGCCATAACTTCATCATTGCCACGGCGGCTACCGTAAGAATTGAAGTCTCTACGGTCAACCCCACGGTCAAGGAGATATTTTGCAGCAGGGCTGTCCTTATGAATACTGCCAGCTGGAGAGATATGGTCAGTTGTGATACTGTCACCGAAATTGAGTAAGCAATAAGCATCCTTCACGCCATGTGGGCCTGGTGGGTCCATGGACATGTCCTTGAAATATGGTGGTTCATGAATGTAGGTTGAGTTAGGGTCCCATGAATATAGACTGGATGAAGGGACAGATAACTTATTCCACATTGGATTGCCTTGTGTGATAGCCTCGTAGGTACTCTTGAACATATCGGGCAACACACTTGATTGGACCACCTGTGAAATTAAAATTTTAGTCCTGTCGACCTTTATTTTTTACCCAAATTGGAATGAAAGATTATTTTAAGACTTGACTACCTCAGCAATTTCTTCGTTACTTGGCCAAACATCCTTAAAGTACACACTCTTTCCTTCCTTTGTAGTCCCAATTGGTTCCTTCTCAAAGTCAATGTCAACCTAAAATACAACATGCAAATTGCAAAGTTGCAAACACTTTAATGTTATCTGTCCAGACTACCCAAGATACTTTACAAGGGTATAACTGTAATATACTAACAAGTAATATCAACTTTCTGTATTTGAACATTTAAAATTTCAGCATACTGTGCCAGCAAGTGCATAAGCCACAACCAAAGGAGGTGAAGCAAGATAGTTGGCTCTTGTTAATGGATGAACACGTCCTTCGAAGTTTCGGTTTCCAGAAAGCACAGCTGCAGCAACGATATCTGCAAAAGACACCGCAAAATGCTGAAGAAAGTTCGCAATTTAAAATAAGTCATGAATACCGTTGTCTGTAATTGAAGCAGCAACCGACTCATGAAGATCTCCCAAGTTCCCAATACATGTGGTGCAGCCATAGCCCACTATATTGAATCCCTGCTGGTCCAAGTACTTTTGCAGGCCACTACATAAACATAAGGGAACAGTTTATCGATATAAAAATAAGAAGGAAAAAGATATGCAAAAGAAAATTATTTTCACCAATTGTAATTACCTCTGGAGCAAGTATTTTGTAACCATCCCGGAACCAGGAGCAAGGCTTGTTTTTACCCATGGCTTAACCTGACACGTGATAAGAGATAGTTAGAAAAAATTAACCATGCACAGGATAAACGGATCTTCACATTTTATTAACTTATCTATAGAACATTCAAGAACCGTATACCAACCTCCAAACCAAGTTCACATGCCTTCTTTGCAAATAGATAACTGTTTCATGTTCCACATCAAAAGATTTGATTCCAATTAATCCAAATATAAAAGTCTCTAATCAACCTTTACATAAGACAGTCAATACACTTTTTTCTAAAGGGGAACAACAGAAGCCAATCGAATAAACTTCTAGGGCAACTTCTTTGCAAATAGATAACACTTTTTTCTATTAACAACACAACTATCAATAAACTCATCAAACAAATTAGCACTGCTTTTGCATTGAAAGACATGGGCGACCTTCACTACTTCATAGGTATCAAAATTGTTCGCCAATGTCGAAATATTCTACCGTGTCAACGTAAAAATATATATATATGGTCCTTCAACGAGCTGGTCTTTCAGATTCCAAGCCATTATCTTCTACGATGAGCACCTCACAAATCTTATTCCTTAGGGACAACCCCATATTCTCCGAACAAGTACGATATCGACAACTTATTGGTGCACTACAGTATGTTACCCTATCCAGGACAGACATTGCTTTTGCAGTCAACAAAGTCTGCTAGTATATGCATGCCCTATCAGACAATCACTGGTCTACAATCAAATAAATTCTCTGGTATCTAAAGGCCACCATCAATCATGCTCTACTCATTCCCCACAATTCGAATTCCACTTTCCAAGCCTTCACTGATATTCACTGGCAGGGAACCTCTACTATTCAAGCCTTTCGAGATGATGATTGGGCTGGGTATCCGAATGACCATCGGTCCATGGGGGTTTGCTATCTACTTGGGTTCTAACCTTATCTCTTGGACCGTAAGAAAACAGAAAACCGTTTCTAGGGTCATCCACTGAGTTAGAATACAAAGTTATGGCTGTAACACCTGCCACGAAAATGTCCAAGATTTGCTTAAGGTATAAACTATAGGGACTATAAGTGTAAATATACCAAAGATCAAGGGCCAAAAAGTAGAAAAAATGAAAACCAACGGTAACAGACAGTCACGGACGGTAACGGTTCGTTATGGGTCAAACACGCGGACAATGATGGCTTGCCACTTGTCCAGTGACTAATGGGCGAACTCTGACGCGTACGGTCCGTCACAACCGCGAAACCATCGGGGTGCGCCACGTATCACTCCGCAACAGACTATCACGCTGGTAACGGTCCGTTACGCCGCAATTTGACCAGGGGTGACGCGTGTCTGATGAATCGCAAACCCTAATTTGGTGAAGGACCGTCACCACCCGTAACGGTCCGTCACGGTCTCAAAGCTGGCCCTATAAATAGATGGTCGAGTTCATTCAGTTTTCTCACATCAAAATCGATTCTCATTCTCAAATCTTGTTCCAGAGCTATCTTAGAAGACACTCGAAGTTTTCGGTTCGATTCCCGCTCGTTTTAGCGTCCAGTTTAAGAAAGAACGCTTGTAGAGGTGTCGGAACGCTAGAGAAACCAAGTTAAAAGCTGATTTTATAATTTCCAACTTAGAGGCTCATTCCTAACATCAAGGTGAATACTTTATCTATTTCAAAACTTGTCTCAAACCTTTACGTTTACGAAAATGGTCAAATAAAGGTTAAGGTATACGTAAAACTTGCAAGGGATACACGGGTCTCGGGTGAAAGTCCCGGATTGCTACTGGTGCTTATCTTATAACAAATTCGGAGGCGTAGACATGTCCGTTGTTATAAGGCATGACGCCGGTGTATACAATGGTGCATACAGTCAGGACATGGGCCTGCTAAATGTGTAGATTGAACATAAAGTTGTGATTATCAAGTTAATACTTGTTTGTACCAAATGATTTTATGTCAAGATAATTTTATTCACCGGCGTTCGCACTGACATTTTATTTTCAAAATGTTTTCATGCAATGAATAAAATGGAAAAGAAAAGGGGATACAGGCAGACGTAAGATCTGACCCAGAAATGAATGTTGAGAAAGGATAACTTGCATGTTGGATTCTCGGGCCTCGTACATAGGAAATCCTAAAAGAAGAAAAAGGAGATAGGACCAATGGATTGATCAACCTTGGATAGTACTATATCAGGTGGCTTGAAACTTGTCCATAAGAGACAAGAGATGTATTTGGTTTCAAACTCTGTTTTGTAATCAAATGAAAAAAAGTATTTAAATCCCTATGTTTATGAAATAAATACGAGACTTTTTGTTTTTCAACTGAGTCTTGATATTTACAAATGCAACCCTCGAGGTTGAACAAATGATGAAACGATTCTTGTGAAAAAACTTCCGCTGTGTTTTATAAAAACTCTGAAATCAAAGCAGGTACCAATCGGGATCACACCCGTCCAGGGTGTAACCTCCATGAATTTTTCGGCCATATTCTTATTATTTATTTACCTATTTTATGAAATATTAACACAACGTTCAAATCTCGTACTTGTTCAAACATATTATGCCACATTAATTATTTAATCTTTTCAACCTTGTGTTACATATTATTTCCTTATCATATATATATATATATATATATGTATATAAAACGTGTAAGCATATTTACATATGTGTATAAGTAAACATTTGTTGCAATAAATATATGATATTTATCCGGGTGAAATTTAACCACGTAATCATATTCTTCTTTCTTCATATATATACATATGTATCTATATAAACCTATAAAAAAACTAAATTATAAATCCTATAAATAAAAATTAGGGTTTATAAATAAATCTTTTTAGAGATAAAATTTTTCCTATTTTTAAATTATTTTGTTATGTTTAACATTTACATTAAAGACTTGTTGGATTTTATAAAAGCTTGTAAAATTTAATGATTTTGTACCTTTATAAAAGTTCAGGGTTCTTTTTATAATTTTTGAAACTTTAAGTTAACTTTAAACCTTAGTTTGTACATAAAGTGTTAAACCCTTAAACCAACAGGACCAAAGTGTATATTTTGGATCACCCCCTATCTCCAATTTTGACCTGATAGAGTCAACGGGATCCCAAATCGCTTTCAAATCGTTCAAATTCGGGGGAATTAACTTCGATTGGTGATGCAAAACTGTTGAGCGACCATAACCTGATGATAATAACTAACCAATTTAATCAAAATCAAACCATGAAACTCGAACCGTTCCGAAACCGTTCTAGCCATAACACTGATCAATTCGTGCGTTTATGTCACACCCCGTCATGGCGGAAACGCGAGGCGTAACATCCACTGGTTTCTAAAGCATATGATTATCGCAAACCCATACATGATAATTGGATACATAATCAAGTTTAAAGTTTTACATCTTAAAATGTCATTTAAGATTACAAAAGATTAAGATTTCACAAATATGACCCATGTGTAATGAGTTATACAAGATAAATCCTCCAAAAGCCGTATCCATCATGCATGCATGTAATCCTACATTGCTAACCTTGAGACCACATTCAATTTCCTGAAAAACATACTTAAAAAGTGTCAACACGAGGTTGGTGAGTTCACAGGTTTTGATCAAATGTTCTTGTAGTTCCAACGTTCACAAACGTTCAAATGTATAAGTTTTTTCGATAAAAAATGTAAGTATAACCAATGAATTGAACAATGCATGACCAAATGACCCCATTTATAAACTAGCAAGGAATACAAATAATATGTAATAAACGAGACTGTAACCAAACCATGACTGGTGAATGCCCCTCCCTCGCTCTACCACGAGAACGGAATAAGACAATATGCGGCCATTTGACCCTTCAAGTCCCGGTTAGCGCGACTAACCATGAACGGGGGCGTCACCCCCAATAGTACTCTTCATAGAATCCTAGGCTAAGACCATAGCTAATGGTTACAAAATGTTAATGTTCTTCAGGGGACTTTTAGCGCTCTATTGTTCCTCATGCAAACATAACGGTCTGGTATTTGTTCGTTTCATTAATGTATGAAAATAGATTACAAGTATTTTTCCTCCTCAAAACATTTCAAAAATTAGAAAAAGGGACAGTGAAACTCACCTCGACAGTAGTGTACGCTAGCAAATATTTGTATAAAAGTAGGCCCCGCCTATCCGTATCCTAATTACACAAGGATACTTATATGTTAAGACTACCCGTCTTAAACGCAAGTTGTTCACCTGTCTTAACGTATCCCGTTAAGTACGTCTTTGTTTAGTAAAAACAGTGCTTTCACGTGACGACTCGTCGGTGATTATTATTCCAGTCTAGACGCTTATCTATTTTCCGAGAAAATATTATGTTTCCATATTGGTGACTTGTTAGGTGTACTAAAAATAAATATTATTTTTTGCATCGACTTGTAATATATTCACATTATGGTCACGTATAAACATATAATTATTTCTTACCAACAATTATATAATAATCACAAATATCGTCCAAGTATATTCTACGCATGTCAATCATCCTACGTGCGTATAAACCGCGTTAACACGTTCATATGCAAATACTTGTTCCGAACGACATTTATTAAATTGTTTAAGTTCAACATGCACTTATTTTTATTAATATATGCATACTAGTATATCCACTTTTCAACATATACTCAAATATATTTTTCTATTTCACAAGTATACACATATAACATTTTTCATATTTCAACCACATGCATCATCTTTGTTCCTTAGGTTTTGTTGTTTAACTTTTAACATGTTATAAGCATAAGTATGAATCACAAATCATTTAATCTTTCCATAACTTGTTCCAAGTTAAAGATTATAACCATGTTTATATCTACATGTTTTTGACTTTCATATATATATATATATATTTATATTTATTTAGCAATTCCAAGTTAACAATTACCCTATATGCATCCATATATATATATATATATATTTTTTTTGATTTCCATATATATATATATAACAATTCCAAGTTACCAATTACACCATATACCTACACACACACACACACACACACACACACACATATATATATATATATATATATATATATATATATATATATATATATATATATATATATATATATATATATATATATATGCATTTCGGTTCCTAATCATGTGCATATCCATATAACAATCTCCAAACTAGCAACTATAATCATGTGTATTTATAACTATTTTTGATCTCTTTGTATGAACACATAATCGCATACTTATCAAATCTCCCAAGTTACCAACTTTAAACATACACACACACACACACACACACATATATATATATATATATATATATATAAATCACGATTATATATATATATATTCCACTTTTCATCAAGTATTAACCACACTTTTAGGTTATAAATCACACTTTTAGTTCAACATTTACAACTTATCACCATATAATCAAAACAACAAAATATGCATATAAACATACCAGTTTCGGCCCTTTATATATATTTATACAAAACAATAATTTTTAACTAAATAATGTTAAACATTATAAAACTCATTAGTTCTTTAAATTTCTTTGATTTTTATGGTGAACAACATGCCTTAGTCTAGAAATAAAGATGAAAACAAGTGTGGTGCTGGTTTCATATCGCTAGACAAAGCTAGGTGAAGAAATACACATGGGAGATGGTGAGGGCTCGAGTTGTAAGCAAAACCGACTCCTTAAACCTTCAAGGCTTCCTTGAATCTCCAAATCTCTAGCTAACTCTCTCTAGACTTGTTCTTGGATTTGAAAGAGTAAAGTGTGCAAGTGTGGATCGATATATATTTTGAGAAAAGTGGATTGAGTGTTAAACTTAACAAGCATCATTGCTAATCATAATATGAGATGATGGATTTGATGTTAGCTAGATTTTTGGTTAATGGAGCATGGGTTCCATATGACACCAAAGATGGAAGAAAAAAGGATTTGGTGGTGATTTATGGGTGGGTCCCACTTTTTGGCCGAATGGGGTGTTTAGGGGGGGGGGGGGGATGGGTGTTGTCACTTCAAGTGTTATCATTCCAATGTTTAGGTAGATGGTATTTAGGTAGTGTAAGTCCGGTAGGTGATCCCGTGATTTAATACCCGGTGTAGAACTTTAAACAATCAATTAAGTTTATATATTTTTGCGTTGTTTGACTAGTCTCAATAGTTTACTAGCTAAACCCGACATAGCTATTACCTTAACTATAATATACATGTATACATATAAAATGATCTTAGAGCTATGTGATAAACATTTTTATGTCACTTTTAAAGGTTTAGTCACCAATATATATGTTTTTATATTAAAAACGTGTCTCAAGACTTTACTGGAATAAAATCTTGTTAATCACCAACGAACGTACAATGCGGGTTATAATTGTTTATTCCCTAGTAATTCTAAAAATTACTAAACTATAATGTGTGTTCCTTTGCTAGACTCCTTGACAATACTTTGTCAAAATAAAAGTTCAGGAAATATAAAGTATGAACGTGCAATTATGAGTATGGATATTGACCTGAAATGCTGTGTGTCACATTATCCCCATGTTAAAGGGAATTTGCCCCGAAATTCAGTTGATGTTATCTGGACTTGGAGTGTTTGTGAACAAGGACGGGTACTTGGCTTTCATTTGATCTTCTCGTTCCCATGTATACTCAGGGCCACGCTTTAAATTCCAACGTACCTTAACCAATTTAACACGGCTACGCCTTGTTTTCTGAACTTTCCAATCTGTGACTTCAATGGGTTCCTCAATGAAGTGCAGTTTGTCATCTATGTGAATCTCATTAGGCGGTATAATTAACGTCTCTGATAAGCACTTCTTGAGATTTGACACATGAAACGTATCATGTACATTGCTTAGTTCCTGTGGCAACTTGAGTTTGTATGCTACAGGGCCAACCCTAGCCAATATTTCAAATGGTCTAATGTACCTAGGGTTAAGCTTGCCAAGGTTTCCAAATCTTGCAACTCCCTTCCAAGGTGAGACCTTCAACATGACCCGGTCCCCAACTTGGAATTCTAATGGTCTTCTCCTGTTATCCGCGTAACTCTTTTGCCTGTCACGGGCGGCCTTCAGACGATCCTTGATTTTGAAAATATTGTTAGTGATCTCCTGAATAACCTCAGGACCAGTTAAGTGCTTGTCGCCAACCTCCGCCCAACATAGCGGTGAATGACATTTTCGACCATACAAAGCCTCAAACGGAGCGACTGTAATGCTGGTATGGTAACTTTTATTATACGAAAACTCAGCCAATGGTAAATGAGTATCCCAATTTCCTCCGAAACCGATTACACAAGCACAGAGCATATCTTTTAATGTTTGAATGGTCCTTTCACTTTGACCATCTGTTTGTGGGTGATATACCGTGCTCATGTCTAGGTGTGTGCCCAAGGCTTCTTGTAATGATTGCCAGATTCTCGACACGAATCTGCTGTCTCTATCAGAGATAATAGAGATTGGCACTCCATGCCTAGCCACAATTTCCTTGATATATAGCCTTGCAAGTTTCTCGGTTTTATCCGTCTCTTTGATAGGCAGGAAATGAGCTGATTTCATCTAATGATCGACGATTACTAGGGATGAGCATTTGGTACTGAATGACGGTACCGATACTAATACCGTACCGAACCGGTACTGTACCGATAGATTCGATACCGGTATCGGTACCCACTTTTCCATAAATTTGGTACCGGTATTTTCGGTACCGGTACTGGTACGGTACCGATCTCATCCCTAACGATTACCCATATAGTATCATACCCACTCAAAGTCTTGGATAACTTTGTAATAAAATCCATGGAAATATGTTCCCATTTCCATTAAGGAATCTCGAGTTGCTGTAATAACCCAAACGGTTTCTGATATTCTGCCTTTACTTTTGAACATGTCAAGCACTTGCCAACATAGATAGCAATCTCCCCTTTCATATTTGGCCACCAATAAAGTTCCTTCAGATCCTTATACATCTTATCCGAACCTGGGTGCATGGAGTACCTGGACTTGTGAGCTTCGTTCGTAACCAACTCCCGTAAGTTACCAAAACATGGCACACAAATTCTATTCATGAAGTATAAAGTATTATCTGACTTTGGTTCCATCTTCCTCGTAATGCCTCATTCTGAATGTTCTCTTCTTTAAGTGCCTCTTGTTGTGCCATTCGGATTTGAGTCGTGAGACTCGTATGAAGTGTCAATCCCAGGGCACGAACACGAAGAGTTTTAATTCTCTCTTTACGACTCAAGGCGTCTACTACAACATTCGCCTTACCAGGGTGGTACTTGATATAACAGTCGTAATCATTTAGTAGTTCTACCCAACGACGTTGCCTCATGTTGAGTTCTTTCTGATTTAAGATGTGCTGGAGACTCTTGTGATCTGTAAAGATAGTACATTTTGTACCATATAAGTAATGTCTCCAAATCTTGAGTGCAAACACGACGACGCCTAATTCCAAGTCGTGAGTCGTATAATTTTTCTCATGGACTTTCAGCTGTCTGGATGCATATGCTATGAATTTTTCTTTCTGCATCAGCACACATCCCAGACTTTGGTGTGATGCGTCGTAGTACACGATGAAATTATCGATTCCCTCGGGAAGTGATAGGATTGGTGCACTGCAAAGCTTTTGCTTTAACAACTGAAAAGCTGATTCTTGTTTATCAGTCCAATCAAACTTTTTATCTTTCTGGGTCAACGTGGTCAAAGGCAGGGCTATTTTTGAAAAATTCTTGATGAATCGCCTATAATAGCCTGCCAAACCCAGAAATTGACGCATCTCAGTCGGAGTTCTTGGTGCTTCCCAGTTTTTGATAGCTTCAATCTTGGACGGGTCCACGTGGATACCCTTCTTATTGATGACATGTCCAAGAAAATGAACTTCTCGTATCCAAAACTCCAACTTAGAGAATTTGGCATATAGCTTCTCATTCCTGAGTAGTTCCAAGATTAACTTCAAATGATATTCATGTTCCTCCTTGGTTCGTGAATATATCAATATGTCATCGATAAACACAATCACAAATCTATCTAAGCATGGCTTTGACACGCGGTTCATGAGATCAATGAAAACTGCCGGTGCATTAGTCAAACCAAATGGCATAACTAGAAACTTGTAGTGGCCATAACGAGTCCTAAAAGCCGTCTTTGGTATATCCTCCTCCTGGATTCTTAGTTGATGATACCCTAATCGTAGATCAATCTTAGAATAGAAGCTGGAACCTTGAAGTTAATCGAATAGATCGTCTATTCGAGGAAGCAAATACCAGTTTTTAATTGTCAGTTTGTTCAACTCCCGGTAATCAATACACATTCTAAAGGTTCCGTCCTTTTTCTTTACAAACAAGACCGGAGCTCCCCAGGGTGAGAAACTCGGTCTTATGAAACCTTTATCAAGCAACTCTTGTAGTTGGCTTGATAATTCCTGCATCTCGGAAGATGCTAGACGATACGACGATCGTGCAACTGGTGCGGCTCCTCGTACTAGATCGATTTGGAATTCGACTTGTCTGGGTGGCGGTAATCCAGGTAAGTCTTTGGGAAATACCTCAAGGTAATCCATAACGATCAGTATGTCCTCAAGTCAACGTTCCTCTGGTTTCTTCTCGACGTTGTGAGCCCGAAATGCGCAATAACCCTTGCGTAGATACTTTTGAGCTTTCATGCAGTTTATCATTTTCAACATTGTTCCACTCTTTTCGCCTTGAATTGAAAGAATTTCTCCGCTCGGTAGTGGAACACATACAATCTTTTCAAAGCATACGATCTCGGCATGATTTTTCGATAACCAATCCATGCCAATGACGATGTCAAAACTCCCAGATCAACAGGTAGAAGGTCTATACTAAATGTATGGTTTTCTAGACATAAAGTACAACCCTTAATGAATTCTCCGATTTTAATTAATTTCCCATTCGCTAATTCGATTGTATAACTTTGTTCTAGTTTGCTGGCCTTAATACCGAGTAAAGATTTAAAATCATTTGACACAAAGCTCATATCAACACCTGAATCAAAAAGTACAGAGGCATAGTGATTATTTATCGGGAACGTACCAGTGACAATGTTCGGGTCCTGGCGTGCGTCCCCGGCACCCATCACAAATGCCCTCCCTGGTACCTGAGTGTTGGTCTAATTCTTCCACTTGGGATAGTCTTTCTTGAAGTGCTTCAAATCACCACACTTGAAAAATCCATGCTTAGCTTTACCCGCGAGGTTGGTGTTGACTCGACAGTTTTGTGTGGTATGTCCAAACCTACCACATTTCCCACATTTAATGCACCAACCCCCATGGTGATATCCACACTTGTTAAACCTCGGTAGGCCCCTATTATATTCTTTTCTCTCCGCAGTATTGGCTGCAAAAGCCTTCACCATTTCTTGCTTCTTGAATCCTTGATTCCCAGATTTGTTACTTGGATTTCCCATCCATTTCCTTTTCTCTCCAGGTCTACCTTCCTCATTCTCCTTCTTCTCAAACAATCCATTACGCACCGCATCATCTCTTAACTTGAATGCTAAAGTCATAGCACTCTTGGCATCCATCGGATTAGATGAAGTTACCATGCTGCGAATTTGAGGCGCAAGGCCCCACAAATACCTTTCCACACGCTTATGTTCTAGCGTGACCATGTGTGGCACTAGGATTTCCAGTTTATAAAAACGGTCGGTGTAACAAGCCACATCATCTCCGATCATTTGAAAATTCCACATCTCAGACTTAATCTTTTGTAACTCATTTGGAGGGAAGTATTCCTCGATCATCATGTTTTTCAGGTCTTCCCATGATAACTGATATGCTGTCTGCCTTCCCAAAATTTTCACTTGGGTATTCCACCAGGTCAATGCCTTATTAGTGAGCGTGCAAGTAGAATACTTCACTATGTAGTCAGTGGTACTCTCACTAATGTCAATTACCGATTCCATCTTTTCTATCCACCTCATCAGGCCTACTCCACCCTCGGTGCCATTGAAGCTGCGAGTTGCAGGATAGGAAGGCCTTATAGGTGCACTTCCTACTCGAAGCATCTGTAGGGTCACAAGTCGCTATTTTAATAACGTCATTAATTTAGATTATGACTATGTGTTACGAAGATGATTACTCGTTCTATTACCTTAAGAACCTCCGGCTATGCCACTACCTCCTGCACCTCCTCCGCCGGTACCGCTGCCGTTCCCTCCGCCATTATTTCGATTGGCTTCATACTGCTCCATGGCGGCAGCTACCCGTTGTGATATGAGTTGCTCCACGTTTAGGGAAATCGTCTCGTTGTTGTCACCAGTGGTGTCACGGGGCATCTTTCGCTTAGGTGCCATTGTGTTATTTCTAACATAAGATTTAAAAAGAAACAACAGTGTATAATAATAATGATATAACATGACATAAAGGATACAACAACATCAAACGTAGACAACCATTATCACAACATACATTACACATACATAGTTAAAACATACATAGTACATTGTTCCAAAAGACAAGGATACAAAATAGATGGGTTCATACTACCACATCAGTACCAAAGTTTCAAACTACATAATGTGTAACGGGCACAACCCGTCGTAATAGGTCTAATGAAAGAAGTGAGAGTACAACCCAATCATCATGGCAAGTCCAGCCATGACAACACTAGCTCTAGCTACAAACTCTGCAGCCAAAGTCCTCTCCTCCAGGGCCTCCATGCTGTCTCGAACCGTGGTAGTCAACAGCCACTCCATATCAGCCCTCATCTCCAAGTAATCAGTGGTACACTGCAGGTCTCTAGTGGTGTCCTCTAGTGTCTCTACTCGGGATCCGAGCCCTTGCTGCAGCCGAGTAGATGCATCCCCATAATGTCATATAGGAGGTCATCAAGACGCTCCTCATGTGTGTACACGGGCTACCGAAGTAGGAACTATGAGCTGCATGTCCTCCCTAGTGTGGGGCAGCTGTGATGGGGAGTTTGATGACTCCCCGAGCTCAAACGTAGAATGGATGCCCTCCATCTCTCTCCAGTGCGCAAGAGTACAGGGCATCCAGCTATTGGTTGGGTGATAGCAAGGTCGTTGTCGGGGCGGCTCCTCTCCAGTCTCCCGGTCCTCGTGGTCACGTGCAGCTATGGGCCTTTTGTGGGGCAGTCGTGTCCTCTTCCTAGCACCCTTTCCACATTCTTATGTTCTGTCATGACCATGTGTTGGACTAGGATTTCCATTTTATTAAAACGGTCGGTGTAACCAGCCACATCATCTCCGATCATTTGCAAATTCCACATCTTAGCCTCAATCTTTTGTAACTCATTTCGAGGGCAGTATTCCTCGATCATCATGTTTTTCAGGTCTTCCCATGATAACTAATATGCTGTCTGCCTTCCAAAAGTTTTCACTTGGGTATTCCACCAGGTCAATGCCTTATCAGTGAGCGTGCAAGTAGAATACTTCACTTTCAGTCAATGGTACACTCACTAATGTCAATTACCGATTTCATCTTTTCTATCCACCTGATCAGGCCTACTGCACCCTTGGTACCATTGAAGCTGCGAAGGTTGGAGGATAGGAAGGCCTTAAAGGTGCACTTCCTGCTCGAAGCATCTGTAGGGTCACAAGTCGCTATTTTAATAACGTCATTAATTTAGAATATGACTATGTGTTACGAAGATGATTACTCGTTCTATTACCTCTAGAACCTCTGGATGTGCCACTGCCTCCTGCACCTCCTCCGCCGGTATCACTGCCGTTCCCTCCGCCATTATTTCGATTTGCTTCATACTGCTCCATGGCGGCAGCTACCCGTTGTGATATGAGTTGCTCCACGTTTAGGGAAATCGTCTCGTTGTTGTCACCAGTGGTGTCACGGGGCATCTTTCGCTTAGGTGCCATTGTGTTATTTCTAACATAAGATTTAAAAAGAAACAACAGTATATAATAATAATGAAATAACATGACATAAAGGATACAACAACATCAAACGTAGACAACCATCATCACAACATACATTACACATACAGAGTTAAAACATACGTCGTACATTGTTCCAAAAGACAAGGATACAAAATAGATGGGTTCATATGACCATATCAATACCAAAGTTTCAAACTACATAATGTGTTACGGGCACAACCCGCCGTAATAGGTCTAATAAAAGAAGTGAGAGTACAACCCAATCATCATGGCAAGTCTAGCCATGACAACACTAGCTCTAGCTACAAACTCTGCAGCCAAAGTCCTCTCGTCCAGGGCCTCCACGCTGTCTCAAACCGTGGTAGTCAACAGCCACTCCATATCAGCCCTCATCTACAAGTAATCAGTGGTACCCTGCAGGTCTCTGGTGGTGCCCTCTAGTGTCTATACTCGGGATCCGAGCCCTTGCTGCAGCCGAGTAGATGCATCCCCATGTGCCCGAATGTCATCTAGGAGGTCATCAAGACGCTCCTCGTGTGTGTGTACACGGGCTACCAAAGTAGGAACTATGAGCTACATGTCCACCCCAGTGTGGGGCAGCTGTGATGGGGAGTTTGATTACTCCCCAAGCTCAAACGTAGAAGGGATGCCCTCCATCTCTCTCCTGCATGCAAGAGTATGGGGCATCCAGCTAATGGTAGGGTGATAGCAAGGGCCTCCACGCTGTCCTCCAGGGCCTCCACGCTGTCTCGAACCGTGGTAGACAACAGCAACTCCATATCAGCCCTCATCTATAAGTAATCAGTGGTACCCTGCAGGTCTCTGGTGGTGTCCTCTAGTGTCTCTACTCGGGATCCGAGCCCTTGCTGCAGCCGAGTAGATGCATCCCCATAATGTCATATAGGAGGTCATCAAGACGCTCCTCATGTGTGTACACGGGCTACCGAAGTAGGAACTATGAGCTGCATGTCCTCCCTAGTGTGGGGCAGCTGTGATGGGGAGTTTGATGACTCCCCGAGCTCAAACGTAGAATGGATGCCCTCCATCTCTCTCCAGTGCGCAAGAGTACAGGGCATCCAACTATTGGTTGGGTGATAGCAAGGTCGTTGTCGGGGCGGCTCCTCTCCAGTCTCCCGGTCCTCGTGGTCACGTGCAGCTATGGGCCTCTTGTGGGGCAGTCGTGTCCTCTTCCTAGCACCCTTTCCACATTCTTATGTTCTGTCATGACCATGTGTCGGACTAGGATTTCCAGTTTATTAAAACGGTCTGTGTAACCAGCCACATCATCTCCGATCATTTGCAAATTCCACATCTCAGCCTCAATCTTTTGTAACTCATTTCGAGGGCAGTATTCCTCGATCATCTTGTTTTTCAGGTCTTCCCATGATAACTAATATGCTGTCTGCCTTCCAAAAGTTTTCACTTGGGTATTCCACCAGGTCAATGCCTTATCAGTGAGCGTGCAAGTAGAATACTTCACTTTCAGTCAGTGGTACACTCACTAATGTCAATTACCGATTTCATCTTTTCTATCCACCTGATCAGGCCTACTGCACCCTTGGTACCATTGAAGCTGCGAAGGTTGTAGGATAGGAAGGCCTTATAGGTTCACTTCCTGCTCGAAGCATCTGTAGGGTCACAAGTCGCTATTTTAATAACGTCATTAATTTAGAATATGACTATGTGTTACGAAGATGATTACTCGTTCTATTACCTCTAGATCCTCTGGATGTGCCACTGCCTCCTGCACCTCCTCTGTCGGTATCGCTGCCGTTCACTCCGCCATTATTTCGATTTGCTCCATACTGCTCCATGGCGGCAGCTACCCGTTGTGATATGAGTTGCTCCACGTTTAGGGAAATCGTCTCGTTGTTGTCACCAGTGGTGTCACGGGGCATCTTTCTCTTAGGTGCCATTGTGTTATTTCTAACATAAGATTTAAAAAGAAACAACAGTATATAATAATAATGATATAACATGACATAAAGGATACAACAACATCAAACGTAGACAACCATCATCACAATATACATTACACATACATAGTTAAAACATACGTCGTACATTGTTCCAAAAGACAAGGATACAAAATAGATGGGTTCATATGACCATATCAATACCAAAGTTTCAAACTACACAATGTGTTACGGGCACAACCCGCCGTAATAGGTCTAATAAAAGAAGTGAGAGTACAACCCAATCATCATGGCAAGTCTAGCCATGACAACACTAGCTCTAGCTACAAACTCTGCAGCCAAAGTCCTCTCCTCCAGGGCCTCCACGCTGTCTCGAACCGTGGTAGTCAACAGCCACTCCATATCAGCCCTCATCTACAAGTAATCAGTGGTACCCTGCAGGTCTCTGGTGGTGTCCTCTAGTGTCTATACTCGGGATCCGAGCCTTGCTGCAGCCGAGTAGATGCATCCCCATAATGTCATCTAGGAGGTCATCAAGACGCTCCTCATGTGTGTACACGGGCTACCGAAGTAGGAACTATGAGCTGCATGTCCTCCCTAGTGTGGGGCAGCTGTGATGGGGAGTTTGATGACTCCCCGAGCTCAAACGTAGAAGGGATGCCCTCCATCTCTCTCCAGTGCGCAAGAGTACGGGGCATCCAGCTTTTGGTAGGGTGATAGCAAGGTCGTTGTCGGGGCGGCTCCACTCCAGTCTCCTGGTCCTCGTGGTCACGTGCAGCCATGGGCCTCTTGTGGGGTAGTCGTGTCCTCTTCCTAGCACCCTTTCCACATTCTTATGTTCTGTCATGACCATGTGTCGGACTAGGATTTCCAGTTTATTAAAACGGTCGGTGTAACCAGCCACATCATCTCCGATCATTTGCAAATTCCACATCTCAGCCTCAATCTTTTGGAACTCATTTCGAGGGCAGTATTCCTCGATCATCATGTTTTTCAGGTCTTCCCATGATAACTAATATTAACATTTACATTAAAGACTTGTTGGATTTTATAAAAGCTTGTAAAATTTAATGATTTTGTACCTTTATAAAAGTTCAGGGTTCTTTTATAATTTCTGAAACTTTAAGTTAACTTTAAACCTTAGTTTGTACATAAAGTGTTAAACCCTTAAACCAACAGTACCAAGGTGTATATTTTGGATCACCCCCTATCTCCAATTTTGACCTGATAGAGTCAACGGGATCCCAAATCGCTTTCAAATCGTTCAAATTCGGGGGAATTAACTTCGATTGGTGATGCAAAACTGTTGAGCGACCATAACCTGATGATAATAACTAATCAATTTAATCAAAATCAAACCATGAAACTCGAACCGTTCCGAAACCGTTCTAGCCATAACACGGATCAATTCGTGCGTTTATGTCACACCCCGTCATGGCGGAAACGCGAGGCGTAACATCCACTGGTTTCTAAAGCATATGATTATCGCAAACCCATACATGATAATTGGATACATAATCAAGTTTAAAGTTTTACATCTTAAAATGTCATTTAAGATTACAAAAGATTAAGATTTCACAAATATGACCCATGTGTAATGAGTTATACAAGATAAAACCTCCAAAAGCCGTATCCATCATGCATGCATGTAATCCTACATTGCTAACCTTGAGACCACATTCAATTTCCTGAAAAACATACTTAAAAAGTGTCAACACGAGGTTGGTGAGTTCACAGGTTTTGATCAAATGTTCTTGTAGTTCCAACGTTCACAAACGTTCAAATGTATAAGTTTTTTTGATAAAAAATGTAAGTATAACCAATGAATTGAACAATGCATGACCAAATGACCCCATTTATAAACTAGCAAGGAATACAAATAATATGTAATAAACGAGACTGTAACCAAACCATGACTGGTGAATGCCCCTCCCTCGCTCTACCACGAGAACGGAATAAGACAATATGCGGCCATTTGACCCTTCAAGTCCCGATTAGCGCGACTAACCATGACCGGGGGCGTCACCCCCAATAGTACTCTTCATAGAATCCTAGGCTAAGACCATAGCTAATGGTTACAAAATGTTAATGTTCTTCAGGGGACTTTTAGCGCTCTATTGTTCCTCATGCAAACATAACGGTCTGGTATTTGTTCGTTTCATTAACGTATGAAAATAGATTACAAGTATTTTTCCTCCCCAAAACATTTCAAAAATTAGAAAAAGGGACAGTGAAACTCACCTCGACAGTAGTGTACGCTAGCAAATATTTGTATAAAAGTAGGCCCCGCCTATCCGTATCCTAATTACACAAGGATACTTATATGTTAAGACTACCCGTCTGTAACATCCCGAATAAATAGAAAACAAATAAAAGAAAAAGCAAGGTGGGCTTGGCCAAGGTTCGGCCCATGGGCCCAAAATATGAAGGGAAACCCTTCTAATCAGCAGCCACCAACCCTTCCCCCTCATTTCCTTCCTACATAAGTTTCTAGAGTGAGAGAGAGAGACCGGATTTAGAGAGAGAAAGCGGGGAAAAAAGCTCAAAGGCTCGAGAATCGTTTGTCTACATCACAGCAACACATAGCAACGGAAAACCGGACTCCAAGAGGTAAGCATCGCCTCTAAATCTGAGTTTTTACACATTTTGGGGTTCGGGTTTAAGTCGCATAAAGACATGGTTTTTACGTATAAAACTTGAAACAAATCACATATTTGTGCTCATGAATGAAAAAGGAACGTTTTGAACGTAAAAAGTTCAAAGCTTGATCAACTAGAAATAATTGGCCAGATCTAGGGTTTCTGGTTGGGGATGAAGACTGATGCATCGAAACTACTAGTTTCGTTATAAGTAAATCCATCGAAACTACCTAGTTTCGATATATGCAAACCCATGACCCGAAAATACTATAGATTGTGAGTGACCTTAGTGACGCTCAGTAACCAGCTAAGTGTATTACAGAAACCACTCATCAGGTGAGTTCTATGTGCCCCCTATGTGTTACGTGCAAATGATTTTAAATATTTTGTGGCTGGAGTGTATACATGATATGAATGAATGTTATGTTGTGTGCCAATACATGCTGAATATAAGTATGACAAGTATGTTTTTAAATAAAGAAATGAAAGCATGACATAGCACGTAAGAATGAAATCTTGCTTTATATCTATGTATATATTTCTTTCCAGGTAGGAAAAGAACGACACAATGTGTAAGAATGAAATCTTGCTTTATATCTATGTATATATTGCTTGCCAAGTATGAAAATAATAACATAACGTGTAAGAAGGAAATCTTGCTTTATATCCATGTATATATTGCTTGCCAAGTATAAGTAAACGTTATGGACGCTTCGATGATAATGGCTACTTTGGTAGACGGACAACCACGTGACTATTTTGCAACCGGGACATATTCGTTCCTTCATCAGCTAGGCCGTATGAAAGGCATTAATGGACGGTCGAAGCAATTTGCCTTTTTATGATAAGTAGAACGGTTGCATAAATAATAGTCGCATGGGAAACGGATGCCTTAGGGCAGACGGGCGAATATGACGGACTACGACGGTAGAACGGTAAAGACAGACGACCGAAGGTTTGCCGGACGGTTTAAGATATGACGGACGGTTTCTAGTGTCGGACGGTTAAGTAAATGGGCTACGACGGTAGTTTGAGAACGTTTGTCTTTGTGACTTACGTAAACAAATGACGGGTTGATCACCCATATGTGTATGACCAATGAATGTGCACCAAGAAATAAGCATGTATGTATTTATATACGTACCAACTATGAATGTTATATGAAAATAGTAAAGTAAAGAATGTACAAATAAATATATACATATATATATATGCTTATTCTTATAAAATAATGTTAATATCTGATTGCTTTTAAACTAGAACTCACAAGTGTTAGCTGACTTTTAGTTTGCACTTCAGGTAGAAAGAAGAAGGGACGTGCTAAGGCGTGACGGCTACTCGGCACAACTGACATCCCAATTACTTGAGTTTATGTTAAGACAATGTTTATGTTTAAATGTTAAGACTTCCACTGCTACGTTATGTATTTGACTTATTGTACGCTTCCGCTATGTTGAATGATTTTACTTAAAAAGTTCAGTATGGATGACTATGTTTATGAGTAAATCCAATAAGTGAGGTCTCACAGGAAAGGGGCCTTACTAGTTGGTATCAGAGCAATAGTTTGAGAGATTTAGACATCCCTAAATGTCTGGACTTAAGCTGATAATGGGACCAACGCACGGATGTCAGTCTGGGTAGCCAACGCCAACACAGCAAGTAAGTAATAAAGTTAATGCCTGTAGTTAGGGATAGATGCCTTAACTTAGAACGCTTAGATGTCAATGTCACTACTGATGTGAAGAGTTTTCAACCCGAAAAGCAAAGCAAATTATTAATCACAAATCGATCACTGTAATTAAGAATTTACCTTGCTCGTACTGTTCTAAACTATGATCTGAAGGAATGACATTGATGTATACCCTTTTTCTTATCAGGAAATCTAGAAAACTATGGCTCGTAGAGGAGGAACTGGACGCTGAGGCGGTCGCACTGGCCGAGTCGGTAGACCACCATTGAACCGAAGACGTAATGATGAGGAAAGTGTGCATGTGGAACGGGAGGAAAGCATGCACGAAGAACGTACTAATAGTATGCACGAAACTAATGTTACTCCACCGGGTGAAGACAACGAAGAATCTCTATGACTGGAACCCGAAGTTAGGGATGCTATTGCCCGTGAGGTTGTGCTAACTCTGAAGGACGTACTGCCTGATATGTTATCTGAGGCACTAAAGAAGAGCAAGGAGGAGGAGGAAAAGAACCATGAGAAGAAAGTGTATGATAGCGATGGGGATGAGGTGACTATGGGACTGAACACCCGTGGGTGTACCTACAAAGGATTCAAGGACGGTGACCCACCTAAGTTTGACGGGAACAAGGATTCAGTGGCTACATTTGAATGTATTGAGAGGATGAACGGAGTAATCAACATAAGCGAGTGTCGACCTGACCAGGCGGTTAAGTATGTGGCTCACTCTTTCACCAACGAGGCACTGCATTGGTGGAGGAACATTCAAAGGACTAAGTCGCCAAACGCTCTCAAAAGGATAACTTGGGAAGATCTGAAAAAGCTGATAATCCAAAAGTTCTGTCCCCAGAACGAGATAGATCGGGTGGAGAATGAATTTCTAAACTTCAAGGCTGGCAACAAGACTCATCGTCAGTACACTTCTAGATTCAATGAGCTGGCTCAACTGGTACCCCATTTGGTAGAGACTGAAGAGCGATTGATCAAGTACTATGTCAAGGGCTTACCTCAAAGAGTCCGTGTACATGTTAAAGCCAACCTACCCTCGACCTTCGAGTCGGTAGTGAATTTGAGTGGAATTGTCTATGACGATTATGCTAATGAGGACCCGGTGCCGGAGGCACCAAAGCGAAAATGGGAAAATCCATCTAAGGGAAATGGAAGGGGAACATTTGCAACTGAAGCTAAGAAGCCAAGGACAGATGAGTATGAAACATGCATGAAGTGCAGAAGGCAACACCGCGGTGAGTGCAAAGCTGGCTCCACAATGTGCTATAAGTGCGGGAAAGCAGGCCACTACTCCAAAGACTGTCTGAGGGACGTCAAGTGCCAAGGATGTGGGCTGTTTGGCCACCTGACGAAGGATTGTAGGAAGACCAGACAATCTGGTTCATGAAAAGAGAAGGAAAGAGAACAACTAAAGGCTAGGACTCGGGCTTATGCCCTAACTGAGGAGGAGGCAAGAGGAAACCCTGATGTCGTGTCAGGTACGTTCCTAGTTAATGATGAACATGTGGCTATTTTATTTGATTCTGGTGCTAGTAAAAGCTTTATATCAAACAAATTCTGTCGCAAACTAGACTGCTCAGTTGATACTATAGTGAAGGCTTTTAGCGTAGAAACCGCCGTTGGTAGAAACTCGGCAGTATTTCAAGTAACTGAAGATTGCATGATAGAAATAGAGGGCCATAGGTTTCCTTCTAGATTATTCCTTCTGACCCTAGGAGGATTCGATATAGTATTGGGCATGGATTGGTTAGCTGCCAGCGAAGCTCAAATCATATGTAAACGAAAGACGATACATCTCAAAGCCACTGACGGCAGTCCGATTATGGTTTATGGTGATTGGAATTGCATGATGCCGAACGTCATCTCGATGATCAAGGCCAAAATTTACATGAGGCGCGGTTGCGAAGCTTATCCGGCGTATGTTATTGACAATAGAATGAAAACGAAAGAGCTCAAAGACGTACCCATGGTGTGCAACTTTCCAAAAGTGTTCCCAGATGACCTACCTGGCTTGCCGCCCGATCGGGAAATAGAATTTCAGATTGACTTACTGCCAGGGGCTCAGCCCGTTGCCAAAGCACCCTATCGATTGGCTCCGTAAAAAATGAAAGAATTAATGTCTCAACCTGAAGAACTGACAGAGAAAGGGTTTATAAGACCGAGTATCTCACCATGGGGCGCTCCGGTATTATTTGTAAATAAGAAAGACGGAAGCATGAAACATGCTCATGTGCATCGACTACCGTGAATTGAACAAACGAACAGTAAAGAACAAGTACCCACTGCCTAGAATAGACGATCTTTTTGATCAACTGAAAGGCGTGGGTTGGTTCTCAAAGATCGATCTTAGGTCGGGTTACCATAAATTGAAATTAAGGGATGAGGATGTACCAAAAACCGCGTTTCGCACGCGTTATGGGCATTATGAATTCCTCGTGATTTCCTTCGGACTAACCAACGCACCTGCAACATTTATGGATTTAATGAATAGGGTATGCCGACCAATGTTGGATCGGTCAGTAATAGTTTTCATAGATGACATTCTCATATATTCAAAGAACGAAGGTGATCACCACTGTCACCTAAGGGAAGTTCTAGAGATTCTGAAGCAGGAGAAGTTATACGCAAAATTCTCCAAGTGCGCAATCTGGCTTAAGGAAGTCCAATTCCTGGGCCATGTCATAAACCCAAACGGCATTATGGTAGATCCTGCAAAGATCATAACAGTTAAGGAATGGAACATCCCGAAAACACCAATGGAGATACGAAGTTTTCTGGGATTGGCAGGCTACTATCGAAGATTCATTCAGGCTTTCTTGAGATTAGCCTCGCCACTGACAAAGTTGACACGTAAGGAAGTAAAGTACGAATGGGGTCCAACCCAAAACAACGCGTTCGAAGAATTGAAGACACGATTAACCCAAGCTCTAATCTTGACCTTACCTGAGGGAAACGAAGACTTGGTAGTTTACTCTGACGCTTCGGGTCAAGGATTGTGTTGTGTACTAATGCAAAGGGGAAAGGTAATTGCTTATGCCTCGCGACAGTTAAAAATTCATGAAGTTAACTACCAGACTCACGATCTGGAGTTGGCGGCAGTAGTTTTCACGTTGAAGATATGGTGACACTATTTGTATGGAGTTAAATGCACCATCTACTCCGATCACAAGAGCCTGAAATACTTCTTCGAGCAAAAGGAATTAAACATGAGACAAAGAAGGTGGTTGGAATTTCTAAAAGTTTATGACTATGAAATATTGTACCATCCAGGCAAGGCAAACGTAGTAGCTGGCGCTTTAAGAAGGAAAGAAGAATCAACACCTATCCGAATCAAAGCATGTCAATTGATTATAACACAGGATATAATGAATGAAATAGCGAAAGCACAGGAGGAAGCTGTAGGATCGGTAGATACAAGGTGGTTCTATTCTAGTTGATATTGGCGGAAACAATAACAACCAAACAAAGTAAAACAAGTAAACAAGAAGAATACTGATAAATACAGTTTGTATTAAGCTTCAAGGTTACAAGATTACAAAGAAAAACTCTATGAAAAGCACGCTTGTGTATGAAGTGTTTACATGGTATATATAGTAACTTAGAATCAAGACAGACCCTTGATTCTAAGGATCAGATCTAACACAAGCCGTTGATCTTGTTTATGAAGCTAAATAACACGTAAAGACTAATCTAGTTAACTTTACTGAAACGTCTTCTTAGGCATCATTGTTTGCATGCTTGGAGAAGAACGTTATTGTCCTTTATTGGTTGTACCAGTGAGGTTCCTTCTGCTTGGAGTGTGTCAGTTGCTTTTGCAGAAAGGTGTCAGTTGCTTTTGCAGAAAGGTGTCAGTGGCGCTTTGCATGGATAGTCAGTTGCAATGTTTGATCTTCAAGGAATAAAGCTATCAGCAGCAAAGTTGAGCATTCGCAGCAGGACTCAACACTTCAAAGCTGCCGAGTATTTGCCTATTAGCAGCAACAAGTGCTGATAAGCCTATCCACAACAACTTTGGTCTTCAGCAGATAAGGCTGTTAGCAGCTACTTTATTCATCAGCAGAGGAACAGGCATCAGCAGCAGACAAGCTTATCCGCTGCAGTTGTTGGTCAGCAGCAAACCTGTGTGGTCCACAACATTTGTACTTAGAGAATTTTGTAGCTTTCAGTCTTTGATTCTACAAACTCCCCCTAGACTGATGCTACCAAAACTCTTCTAATCTCTTTGTTGCTGAAGCTTTTGCATGTGGCAGACTATCCTTGCAACCTCATAACCTCTTGGATCCTTGCTAGGATTGTTCAGTGGAAGCTCAGACAGAGTCTTGATGTCTTTACTTGGCATTTTGAAAATTGTCTTGCTTGAACATCTCATCTGCTGCTTCTTAACATCAGTTAAGGTGAATTCATCCACATCAGCATTGTAGGACCAACTTACAAATGGAGAGTGGGACTGAAGGGGTTTGACATCTATGATCACATATTTGCTAGGGTTGAAATGGTGTTTGATCGCTAGCATAAGACGTTTCCCACCCTCATTTGCAGGCTCATGAGCTTCACCCAACTCCAGAATTCTTCTTAGATCAGAATCTGGCAGTTGCATCACTTCATCAACAGTTGTGTAAATTGATCTTCTTGCTTCAGTCCTCCCCCTGAAGACTTCAAACCACTGATCCTGAGAGCTGTAGGACCAGATGACTATTTCTTACGAGTCTTCTGGTTTAGAGGAGGGTTTGGGTTTCTTCATGGGAGGCTGTTGATGAGAGGGAGCTGGGTGGGATTGTTTTGACTTTTTGGGAGGAGGAGAGGAAGGTTTGGGGATGTGAGTGGAAAGTTTTTGGATAGTTGAAGTAGTGTCTGGGGCAGAGGTCTTTGGTTTCTTAACTGGTCTTCTGTCTTCATGATCTGTGACTCTTGTCTTAGAAACTTTCTTTCCCAGTCTTTCTTCTTCTTCCTTCTTGACTTTTGTATACAAGGCTTGTAGGTTCATGAATGTCATGGGACCTAGCCTTTTTCCACTTTCTCCCCTTGCCTTTAGGAAGTCAATCATGACCTTCCTTTCTTCATGTGTTCTTCTGTTGAAAGCACTTGCCTTTTTGGATCTTTGTCAAGCTTTTTCTTCCTCTTCTGCTCTTTTCTTCTTAGCCAATTGCCCCTGCTGACCCATGAAGGCTCTGTATATTTCTTTGTTGGATAGTTTCTCAAGGTAGTCAGCATCCTCACCTTGAGAAATCAGAGCTTCAATCCATTCCTCCATCATTTCCTTGGCTAGTTCAGAATCAGTGATTCTAAACTTAGCCTCTTCTTTTCTCTCTCTTCTTCTTCTTCTCTATTTAACTGTTCCTGCAGCTGTCTAGCTAGTGCTTCATCTTCTTGAACTTGATAAGCTACAGGAATTCTAAGTTTCATTTCATCCAGCTGCTTGGCATACAACTGGATTTGTTGTTCTCTGAGAAGAATGGCTATTTTTTTTTCTTGTGCCTTTCTTAGATCAGCCATATCCTCTTCTTCTCTCTTTCTTCTCTTTCTTTTCTCTGAGCAATATCTCTTCATCATCTTCTATCATAATGCCCTTGCCTTTGTTTTTGATGGATGCCGCTGCTTCAGCTTCATTGATCACAACAACAGATGTTTGTGGTGCTGTTGGAATCTCAGCCTCAGCTTCATTGGCAATTTGAGAATTTGAGAAAGGAAGGTCATCTTCTTCATTCAGTGACATTGCACTCATCATGTTTTCTCTTGCTCTTGGTCTTGATCCATATGCTGCAGATATGTTGATGTTGTTTGTTAAGTTTAGGAATGAATCAGAATCAGAGTCAGAAACTTCTTCTGCAATCCTTCCTTCCTTTTCAAGCTGGGCTTTGACATTATCTATCATAGCTTGGCTTTCTGAGGAGTTGATATTGCAGATATGAAATCTGAGTTGGAAGATCTTGTATAGAAAGTCTGAGTGCAGGAGAAGAATGTCCTTGATGTTGATGGTGAGAGAAGATCCATTGCTCAGTAGGAAGGTGAAGTCAAAGGACTTAGTGCTTATCCATCCTAGCACGTCTAAGCCTTTGACCATAAGGTTGTACAGAAATCTTCTCCAGCAGAGAATGTCTTCTTTAGATAAGAAACTGCTCCTGATTATGTTAAGTTTTCTTGGAGCCAATCTGTTCTCTGCTGCTGCTGAAGATTCAGGATAAGCTACCCTATTTGCTGCTTGTAATAGTCTTTCGAACCAGGGTAGATTATCCTCCATCAAGTCATAGAACCTGCCGATTGCAAGCTCTGCAGAGAGATCTGACGAGTTGTTTATTCAGTTTGTCAGATATAGGTCAAGGACTTGGAGGGCACTGAAGTTGTTCCAGTTTAGCTCTTCTACTCCACTAAACTCCCTTCCAATCCAGAATCTCTCAGTTGTACCATCATACCCCCAAGCTAGCATGTTGTTGAATTCTAGCTTCTTTGAAGTTAGTGAGAATTGGGGGGTAGATGAATGACTTATGATGGCTGCAGCTTCTGGGATGATGCTGAAAGATGGAGATGATTCTTCTTTGTTGCTTTCATCTATCAGCACTTCATCAATAGCCTTAACAACTAACTTCCAGTCTTCAGAGATTTCGTCTTCTTCATCTTCTGAGGCTGGCAAGTCATGGACTTGCACAAAAGCAGGCTTGAATAAGGAGCTTTGAAAGGCTACCTGCTCTTGAATCCAGTCATCAATGCTGTCTGAGTCTTCATCCATGTGGACTATCTCCCCCTTTTTGGTTGCATCAGTGGACATATAATGATCAGTTTGGGAGCCCACTGAGACAAGGGAGGGAGAAGCCATGGAGGGGCACCGATGGGCTTCATGCACAGAGACTTGGTGTCGTAGTTTTGACACTTCAGCCTCGAGCATAGCCACCCTGGCCATCAATTCCAGATTTTTAGTTTCAGACTGTCCTCATCCACAGTTGTGGAATCCTTGGACCCAGATGGGGCCTTAGGCCTAGCCTCTGCATCCCCATCACCCTTGGTTTCTTGGCACCTGGGATTCCTCTCAGTGAGGGAGTTTCAAAAGAAACATCCTCACTGTGAGTTGCCGTGGTTGAGGTCTTAATGATGTTGTCACTGTCCTCCTGGTCAATTGATGGACCAGAAGTAGTGACAGCCTCTTCCACATTCACTCTTTCATGACTCCTAGAGTGAACCTTCACGGGTGAGGAACTTGGGTTGGGTGTGTTGGAAGCAAGGTCAATCAATACCTCCGAGATAGTGGCAGTGGGAGAAGGTACATCATCTTGACCAGGTTCCTCTACACTTAAGTTCAGAGAAGAGAGATAATGATATGGCTCAGCAGGTTGCTCTATGGATCCGGGATGTGATCCTGATCCTAATAGAGAGACTTCCGAAGGAGTCTCCCTAGTCATGCGGCTATCCCTTTTGGTATTCTCATCAGAATGTTGTGATTCTAAATGAGGGATGTTGGCTTGGGTTTGGGCCTTGGAGACAAGAGAAGAAGGAGTTCTCTGGCTCCTTTTCCTGCTGTATTTTGCTGCAACCGGGGCCCTGTGTTCCGGTTGAACGATAACATCCAGAAGAGGTGTGAGTAATTTATGTGTCTGTGCATCCTTAGTAGAATGCACAGGGGTTCGATCAAGGGAAACAGATGATTGTTCTGGAATTGAAGTGGGGGGTGTTGGATCAGTATCAGCTGGGTTTGCTGAACTGTCACCCTGGGTGCTTTGTATGTTCATCATTGTAGAAAACAATGGAACATTGACCCCTGAGAACTTTTTGGAAACAGTTCTCATGCTTTGAAAAATGTTATTTTTATGCCCCAGCATAATATAGATTCTTGCAGATTTTGAAAGATCTTGGTGCTCTTTATTAGACACTTCCTGCAAGAATCTTGGGTACATAAAAAATTATTGTTTTACCCCTTCTTGAAGGTTATATCTCAAACCCTCAAGAATAAGGTGTGAAAAGTTAAAGCCAGATCCAGTAACCATACCATGGAAGGCAGAGGCAAGACCAGAGCTTACTTGATGCCATCCACTTCTCTTCTGAGACATGCATTGAAGAATAGTATGGCATAGATACTTCCATGGGGGACCCATTAGAGCCTTCTCAATGGTGTACTCGTTTTGATTTCCAGTGTACCCTATGGATACAAAGGTCCTCATGTACTCGTCTTTTGAGTATGAGATGGTGTCCCCTTCATCTTGAAGATTGAGATGTTTGCGGAGGATAGCTTCACCGATGATGATGTCTTTGTCATCTACCTTGGCTTTGATTTGGGGCATCCCCTTTTCGGTAGAATAGACGGCAGAGCTCCGGAACTCCTCCATGTGAGGGATGTAGATAGTTGGATTTACCGTTAGAGCATAGTGAATCTTTGATCGACAAAGGAAGTTGATCATGTCATCAAAACCTTCAGATTTCTTTCCTTTTACTAAGTACGCCGTCAGGTTGTGATATGGGGAAAACTTGTCATCAGGGTTGTTTATGTCTGCTCCTGCCATTTTTGTTGGGTTTGGAGGGAAAGGGAAGGTATTTGAATGGAGGTTAAGTATGGAAGGCTTTGAATGGTTTAGGAACTGGTACTGAAATGGCTAGTACTGGTGCTGAAGGGATAATGGGGACTTCAACTTTAGTCAAAATAACTTGATGGGCAGGAGGAGATGAAGCTTCACTTGTTTCAGTGGAGTCTGAGAAAGTTGACTCAGATTCTGATGAGGTAGTGCATTCTTGCACCAAAGGTTCATCCTTAGAAGGATCAAGATTTCTGTTGGCCATATCAAGATTTGCAAGATTGAAGCGTGGTTCATGGATGTCAACATAGTCAGCAGGAGGTGCAACTGTATTGTATTGTTCAGCATGGTATCCCATACCAGTTTTTACCTTGTCATGAACTTGAGCATCTAAAAGTCTTTGTAGCTTTTTGGATGCAAATTCATATTTGTCAACATGGACTTTCTGTTCTGCCAATTCTGCTCTGGTAGCTTTTAATCTAACCAGTAGATCATCAATCTGAGTTTCAAGATTGGTTTGTTCATGTTTTAGCGATGAAATCTCTTTCTTAAGGCAGTTAATCTTTTCTTTATAAGTATTTTCAACCTTGTTGAACTCAGATTTCATCTGATGAAACTCTTCATTTTGATCTATAAGGTTTTGGTTATGCTTTCTATAGCCTAAAACCTTATCAATAAAAGCTTGGGAGCAAAGATGTTCAAATACCTGAGGTGGTATCTCTGCAGTGTTTGCCATAAGTGCCTGGTTGGTGGCAGGAACATCTTCATATTGAAAGCTCTAGTCAAACTCCGAAGTTCCAATAGTTGCACAAGCTGCAGTTTGAGCTGGAGGATAGTAGTTGCTTGTACTAGGACCAGAGTGATCAGAATGAAGCGCGGGAGAGGTGGTGGTAGAGGTTGAGGCTGATTGATGGCTTGAGCTTCTTTCTTTGGCTTGAATCATTTCTAATTCATGGGTTTTTAGCATATAAAAGAGCTCGGTCATCTGCAGAGTCTTCAAATTCTTAGTTCTTCTTATTGACACCGTGTAAAGTGTCCAGCAGCTAGGAAGAGATCTAATGAACTTTTTGAGAATGTCTTTATTCTCCAGCTTCACCTTAGAGCACTGCAGCTCTCCTACCAAGTGAGTGTACCTGTTATACAAAATGGTTAGTGACTCACCTTCCTTCCAGACAAAGTTTTCGTATTGCTGCTCGTAATCTTCTCCAGACACCAGTCTTTGTGGTCTGATGATGCTTCCAATATCATCAAATCCATTGTTTTGAGCCATTGTTGATTTGTGATTTGTGATACCGGGTGTCTTGATCAAAGAGATAGTTTTGAATAGAACCAGAGATTGATTAAACAAGTGTTAGTTTGTTCAATCTGTGAGCCAAAGCTCTGATACCACTTGTAGGATCGGTAGATACAAGGTGGTTCTATTCTAGTTGATATTGGCGGAAACAATAACAACCAAACAAAGTAAAACAAGTAAACAGGAAGAATACTGATAAATGCAGTTTGTATTAAGCTTCAAGGTTACAAGATTACAAAGAAAAACTCTATGAAAAGCACGCTTGTGTATGAAGTGTTTACATGGTATATATAGTAACTTAGAATCAAAACAGACCCTTGATTCTAAGGATCAGATCTAACACAAGCCGTTGATCTTGTTTATGAAGCTAAATAACACGTAAAGACTAATCTAGTTAACTTTACTGAAACGTCTTTTTAGGCATCATTGTTTGCATGTTTGGAGAAGAACGTTATTGTCCTTTATTGGTTGCACCAATGAGGTTCCTTCTACTTGGAGTGTGTCAGTTGCTTTTGCAGAAAGGTGTCAGTGGCGCTTTGCATGGATAGTCAGTTGCAACGTTTGATCTTCAAGGAATTAAGCTATCAGCAGCAAAGTTGAGCATTCGCAGTAGGACTCAACACTTCAAAGCTGCTGAGTATTTGCCTATCAGCAGCAACAAGTGCTGATAAGCCTATCCACAACAACTTTGGTCTTCAGCAGATAAGGCTGTCAGCAGCTACTTTTTTCATCAGCAAAGGAACAGGCATCAGCAGCAGACAAGCTTATCCGCTGCAGTTGTTGGTCAGCAGCAAACTTGTGTGGTCCGCAGCATTTGTACTTAGAGAATTTTGTAGCTTTCAGTCTTTGATTCTACAGAAGCATTGATGGAAAGGAATGTGAAACAGGAAAAAATAGTGGGACAACAGAGTAATTTGGAGACCAATGCGTATGATGTACGAACTCGCTTTGGCCGGATGTGGATACCTAAGATTGGTGAACTTAGGGCCAAAATCCTTGATGAGGCCCATAAGTCTCACTACTCTATCCACCCTAGGGTGAACAAAATGTATCAAGACTTGAAGAAAGGATATTGGTGGCCTGGCATGAAGAACGATGTAATCGAATATGTGAGCAAGTGCCTAACTTGTTCACTAGTCAAGGCCGAGCACCTGAAACCATGCGGTAAAATGCAACCCTTGCCGATACCAGAATGGAAGTGGGAGGAGATCACAATGGACTTCATTACGAAGCTACCACGAATAGCTAAGGGCAATGATACCATTTGGGTGATCGTCGACCGCCTGACGAAAAGCGCTCACTTTTTACCAATACGTGAGGCTTCCTCGTCAGAGAAGTTAGCGGAGATATTCATCAACGAAATCATAAGCAGACACGGTATGCCATTATCGATCATGTCAGACAGGGACACTCGATTCACATCAATGTTTTGGAAGAAATTCAACGAATCGATGGGCACTAGACTGAACATCAGCACCGCTTACCACCCTCAAACGGATGGTCAATCGGAAAGGACCATCCAGACCTTGGAGAACATGCTCCGGGCCTGTATCATTGATTTCAGTGCCATTTACCATTGGCAGAGTTTTCATATAACAACATCTATCACTCAACCATCGGCATGCCGCCATTTGAGATAATGTATGGGAGAAGATGTAGAGCCCCTGTTTGTTGGGGAGAAATCGAACAAAAAGACTTTGACAGAATCGAAGTGGTCAAAGCTACTTCAGAGAAGTTTGACCAGACAAAAGCTCGAATGAAAGCCGTTAAAGACAGACAGAAATCATACGCGGACAAGAGAAGAAGGGATTTAGAGTTTCAAGTAGGGGACATGGTACTATTGAAAGTGTCACCCTGGAAAGGAATCATCCAATTTAGAAGACGTGGCAAATTAAGTCCAAGGTTTGTCGGACCTTTCAAAATCGTAGCAAGAGTTGGTCAGGTTGCTTACAGACTCGACTTACCCGGCGAGCTCAGTGGAATTCACCCTACATTCCACGTATCGCACTTACGCAAGTGACTTGCTGATGATACGGCTCACATACCCTATGATGAAATCAAAGTGGATAACAGTTTGAACTATGTAGAAGAACCAATAGCTATTCTTGACCGAGCCGAGAAACGACTACGCAATAAGTCGATTCCATTAGTCAAAATACAATGGAATCACATGAAAGGGTCCGAAGCTACTTGGGAGAATGAAGACGATATGAAAGGACTGTATCCAAAGTTGTTTAACTTGTAGCAGGTTTCGAGGACGAAACCTCTATAAGGAGGGTAGACTTGTAACATCCCGAATAAATAGAAAACAAATAAAAGAAAAAGCAAGGTGGGCTTGACCAAGGTTCGGCCCATGGGCCCGAAATATGAAGGGAAACCCTTCTAATCAACAGCCACCAACCCTTCCCCCTCATTTCCTTCCTGCACAAGTTTCTAGAGTGAGAGAGAGAGACTGGCTTTAGAGAGAGAAAGCGGGGAAAGAAGCTCAAAGGCTCGAGAATCATTTGTCTAACGGAAAACCTGACTCCAAGAGGTAAGCATCGCCTCTAAATATGAGTTTTTACACATTTTGGGGTTCAGGTTTAAGTCGCATAAAGACATGGTTTTTACATATAAAACTTGAAACAAATCACATATTTGTGCTCATGAATGAAAAAGGAACGTTTTGAACGTAAAAAGTTCAAGGCTTGATCAACTAGAAATAATTGGCTAGATGTAGGGTTTCTGGTTGGGGAAGAAGACTGATGCATCGAAACTACTAGTTTCGATATAAGTAAATCCATCGAAACTACCTAGTTTCGATATATGTAAACCCATGACCCGAAACTACTAATATTTTACATAAGTTACATATTGAAACTACCATAGTTTCGATATAAACCCACGACCCGAAACTACTAAGATTTTACATAAGTTACTTATCGAAACTACCATAGTTTCGATATAAACCCATGACACGAAACTACCATAGTTTCGATGTGATTCATCCACCGAAACTACTGGGTTCAAGCATAGTAATGTCTAGTGTCATCTAGGAGCACTACCTTATGTGTATGACTTCATTATACAGATTGTGAGTAACCTTAGTGACGCTCAGTAACCAGCTAAGTGTATTACAGAAACCACTCATCAGGTAAGTTCTATGTGCCCTTATGTGTTACGTGCAAATGATTTTAAATGTTTTGGGGCTGGAGTGTATACATGATATGAATGAATGTTATGTTGTGTGCTACATGACAATACATGCTGAATATAAGTATGACAAGTATGTTTTTAAATAAAGAAATAAAAGCATGACATAGCACATAAGAATGAAATCTTGCTTTATATCTATGTATATAGTGCTTGCCAAGTAGGAAAAGAATGACACAATGTGTAAGAATGAAATCCTGCTTTATATCTTTGTATATATTGCTTGCCAAGTATGAAAAGAATAACATAACGTGTAAGAATGAAATCTTGCTTTATATCCATGTATATATTGCTTGCTAAGTATAAGTAAACGTTATGGACGCTTCGATGATAACGACTACTTCGGTAGACGGACGACCACGTGACTATTTTGCAACCGGGACATATTCGTTCCTTCATCAGCTAGGACGTATGAAAGGCATTAATGGACGGTCGAAGCAATTTGCCTTTTTATGATAAGTAGAACGGTTGCATAAATAATAGTCGCATGGGAAACGGATGCCTTAGGGCAGACGGGCGAATATGATGGACTACGATGATAGGACGGTAAAGACAGACGACCAAAGGTTTGCTGGACGGTTTAAGATATGACGGACGGTTTCTAGTGTCGGACGGTTAAGTAAATGGGCTACGACGGTAGTTCGAGAACGTTTGTCTTTGTGACTTACGTAAGCAAATGACGGGTTGATCACCCATATGTGTATGACCAATGAATGTGCACTAAGAAATAAGCATGTATGTATTTATATACGTACCAACTATGAATGTTATATGAAAGTAGTAAAGTAAAGAATGTACAAATAAGTATATACATATATATATATATATATGTTTATTCTTATAAAATATTGTTAATATCTGATTGCTTTTAAACTAGAACTCACCAGCGTTAGATGACTTTTAGTATGCACTTCAGGTAGAAAGAAGAAGGGACGTGCTAAGGCGTGACGGTTACTCGGCACAACTGACATCCCAATTACTTGAGTTTATGTTAAGACAATGTTTATGTTTAAATGTTAAGACTTCCGCTGCTACATTATGTATTTGACTTATTGTACGCTTCCGCTATGCTGAATGATTTTACTTAAAAAGTTCAGTATAGATGACCATGTTTATGAGTAAATCCAACAAGTGAGGTCTCCTGGGAAAGGGGCCTTACACCGTCTTAAACGCAAGTTGTTCACCCGTTACCAACTTTAAACACACACACACACACACACATATATATATATGTATATATATATATATTCCACTTTTTATCAAGTATTAACCACACTTTTAGGTTATAAATTACACTTTTAGTTCAACATTTACAACTTATCACCATATAATCAAAACAACAAAATATGCATATAAACATACCATTTTCGGCCCTTTATATATATTTATACAAAACAATAGTTTTTAACTAAATAATGTTAAACCTTAGAAAACTCATTAGTTCTTTAAATTTCTTTGATTTTTATGGTGAACAACATGCCTTAGTCAAGAAATAAAGATGAAAACAAGTGTGGTGTTGGTTTCATACCGCTAGACAAAGCTAGGTGAAGAAATACACGTGGGAGATGGTGAGGGCTCGAGTTGTAAGCAAAACCGACTCCTTAAACATTCAAGGTTTCCTTGAATCTCCAAACATCTAGCTAACTCTCTCTAGACTTGTTCTTGGATTTGAAAGAGTAAAGTGTGCAAGTGTGGATCAATATATATGTAGAGAAAAGTGGATTGAGTGTCAAACTTAACAAGCATCATTGCTAATCATGATATGAGATGATGGATTTGATGTTAGCTAGATTTTTGGTTAATGGAGCTCGGGTTCCATATGACACCAAAGATGGAAGAATAAAGGATTTGGTGGTGATTTGTGGGTGGGTCCCACTTTTCAGCCGAATGGGGTGTTTAAGGGGGGGGGGGAGTTTTGGGTGTTGTCACTTCAAGTGTTATCATTCCAATGTTTAGGTAGATGGTATTTAGGTAGTGTAAGCCCGGTAGGTGATCCCGTGATTTAATACTCGGTGTAGAAATTTTAACAATCAATTAACTTTATATATTTTTGTGTTGTTTGACTAGTCTCAATAGTTTACTAGTTAAACCCGACATAGTTATTACCTTAACTATAATATACATGTATACATATAAAATGATCTTAGAGCCATATGATAAACATTTTTATGTCACTTTTAAAGGTTTAGTCACCAATATATATGTTTTTATATTAAAAACGTGTCTCTAGATTTTACTGGAATAAAATCTTGTTAATCACCAACGAACGTACAATGCGTGTTATAATTGTTTATTCCCTAGTAATTCTAAAAATTACTAAACTATAATTTGTGTTCCTTTGCTAGACTCCTTAACAATACTTTGTCAAAATAAAAGTTCAGGAAACATAAAGTATGAACGTGCAATTATGAATATGGATATTGACCTGAAATGCTAGGTGTCACAGTTTAAGATGAAATAAATCTGCAACTTCCGTCCCAAATCATTCGCAACACCCCTTAGGTACTTTCTGAACCCTTCAATCCAACATATAACACCTCTGAAGCCGATCACAGTTCAAGAAGCTCGAATATGCGCAATTCAGTCGTACTCCCTTGTTCCTCACTCATATCAGGTAATGTTCATGCCATTTTACGCGTTTCACTTACTAGAGCAAAAGCCCTATGGTTTCGAGTGGCAATGATTGGGATGGCTAGGGTTCGAACGAGCGATTGGGAAGAAGGAGACATTGCAAGTATGGGTTAAAAGCTTATCAGATTCGTTTCTATCAAGGCTTTAAGCCCAGATCACTTGGTTAAGATCTGTTCACCCCTCATCCTTGGTGGCGGGTTCGAAACTGGTGGAGGCCGGTTTTGAACTTGAGCCTTCCCTTTTTGCCATTTTGACACAAAAACTATATTTAAAAAAATTCTGAAATAAACCTTATAAATCTTATAAAAACAATCGGTAACTTTTATAAAATCAGGGAAGAATTAAAATGATGTTTTATCCATTTTTTTATTATAAACCCTAAATAAATAATATAAAAAGGTCTATTTAAACAAACCTAAATATGATGTTTTAATTATAAAATAGCCATATTTATTAAACAAACTTTCAATATTTATTTAGATATTTTAACTCATAAATAATTACTTTTACAAGAATAATTATTTAGATCAATTTTAAAACTATTAAATATTTATTTTGGCAAAGAATAAATATTTAAACCATTAGAAATACTTAAATAACTATTTTGTTAAATAATTATACAAAGTCCATTTTTTTTCATTTAACATTCATATCTAATTAATACCTCTTTTATGACTCGTTTAAATAAAAGAGACTATTTAGTCTAATCAACTATTTCATAGAATAAATTAATTAATTTTTTTTCCATCCCACAATTTAGTTACTAATTATTTTAGAATAATTATTATTTGGACCTTTTCCATTCTATAACTTACTTAATAATTATTTTAATGTAAATCAAACTCTTCCCATTTCCATTTATTTAACTATTATATAAATAACTTTAAACCTATTTACTATATAATTAATTAGAAACCTTAAGTGATTCTAATTAATTTTATAAACTAATACCTCAAAACTAGTCATGAAATTATATTGTCCTACATATATATATAAAAGTCCATACCCAATCCTAAACCCTATGAAACCCTAAAATCTCAAAACTTTCTTATTTCCACTTAGACAAACATTGAATTGAGGGTACAATTACCTATGTATGTTTATTGTGAGAAATCCTCACGAGGCCTATTCATCTCTAACAATTCATACCATTACTAGCTTCATTGCAAGGTGAGTTTACATAGCCCCTTTTTCCTTTTTATACTTTTGGGTGACACATGTTTACAAATGCATTACTTTCACAATTCAGTACCTTTGTTCTTATGCTATGGTCTTCATGCTTTATGTCTTAAACTGCTTGGTGACCATTACATGTGTTCATGTGAGTACATTCATTAACTTGTGTGGCAAGCCTAAGGTAGTACCTAACATGATCATTTATAGGGGAATCCGATTCATTACTTAACACGAACCTTGGCGGGTTAGCGTATACATCTTACTACTTTTTCAAAGGGCAATCAGTTGGATTGCGTAACTAGTTTTCTATTACATGGCTTGATTGTACGCTTGGAACCTTGTGTGTTTTCACATTCATGCTTTAGACATGCTTTGAACATATTGAATTGTAAACCTTCTTAACTTTTGTTTGGTGTCAAAACGTATGTTACTCACCAACTACTTGTAGTTGACATTTACTCACATGTTTCAGGTGCACTAGTTTGAGGACACTACATGATCACATAGGACTATGGACCTAGCTTTAATAAGGATTGAATTTAACTTGTGTTATGTTTGAACTCCTTGTTTTCCATTTCTATTTGTAACAGATGCTTTAATTATGATGTAATAATATTATCACTTATTAATAGATGATCATGTGCTTATAAACAACCGCGTCATCCCCGGCTTATAATCCGCCGTCAGCCGGGGTGTGACAGGTTGGTATCAGAGCCATGGTTATAGGGAATTAGGTTATTAGACGCACATGACCTAGACTATAACCTAAGAGTCCCAAACATGAGTTTAACTCGTGTCTTTTATTAGGAACTCCATTGTACATTTAATCCAATTACCTATACCTATCTACATCTATCTGTTTCTGTCTACATGGTACAATTACATACACAACAACTCTAAGGGACTACATGAAACTATTTGAAAATACATGGATTACTTAAAACATATTCTTAGTCTATAGTCTATAACCTTATAATACCCTTGTGTAATTATCCTACATATTATCTAGTGTATTACATTGCATGATACAATACGAATTATCTTATGTGCTAAGTTACTTGATAACCTACATGTTTACAAAAACTACTACTCGTGTGATACCTTATTTGCTACACTATTTGAACTGTCTGCACAATTCCTATTTGATATCAATAAATACTATCCTAAGTCTTGCTATACACTTATTCATATCTAAGACTTCATACACTTTCATCCTTGTACATTGAGAACTATGTCATCACTATCACCTTGGAAAGAGTTAGGCTCTTAGGCCTAATGCCTATAAAATTTTAAAATCCCATTAAAGTTTTGAGTTCTGAAAATTAGTAGAGAACACGTGCAATCCGAAAGGGTGAATGCCTGTACTTTGGGTCTTATGTCTAGGAAAGCATTTCATATAAATCCAAATCAAATGAAGGATCCATATGCTTTCCTGGGAATTCCCGAAGTGAGTGTTCACCTATAGGCTAAAGCATGCTTTCTTGAGAATATGCGAACTTGAATCACTTTGATTTGTCACAGCATCCATTTGGTTATGTGCCAGATGAATCACTTAAACTTATTTAAGTTCCTATACCTTCCATCCTTATGCCTTGAAAGTCTTATCATCCTTATCATCTCTTGTGAGAGATTTACACCCTTTGACCCCACCATCCAAGAAAAGGAAGCTGCTTGAATAGATGAAACACACCCTTGAGCCACAAGAAAAAATCCCTAACGATTCTCACCATAACCATGAGTTCAAATAATAATGTTAATGGTACATGATGGCTGGAAGAGTGAGTGTAAGTCCATGGAAGATTCTGACTAAGGAAAGACTGAGTACTTCAGTGTGACCCTTATGACCACCTCTCTTTCCTGGGAATCCTTTTCGTGAGTACACTACTTATAGGTCAAGTGTTACACCCGATATATTATTATAAGAACTCGGTGTTATGATTAGTCAAATTTTAAACTCATGAACACCTTTAACACTCACCATTACACTTACGAACTGTTTGTGCTAGACATGGCCTCTTACCCTCCTCACTCCCTTGAGAATCACCTTGAAGCAGAGCCAACACAAGAGGAAGACTTTGGGTCCCCGTCACTAGACAACCAGTCACCAGCACGACTAGCTGCCAGATCCATGGTTGACCCTTGAGCAGATTGGCCTAGGAACAGGCATGAGACTCCGAGCAGCTGAACCACCCCCACCAAGAGACCCTTATCTAGCACCTAACATATACCATCCAGAACCAAGAGCAAGAAAAATCATGGGACTTACCAGTGCAATAGGAATTCCAGCTGGCACTGTCACACCCCGGCCGTCGGCGGATTATACGTCGGGGCTGACGCGGTTGTTCATAAGCACATGATCATCTATTAATAAGTGATAATATTATTTCATCATAGTTAAAGCATCCGTTACAAATAGAAATGGAAAAACAAGAGGGTTCAAACATAACACAAATTAAATTTAATATTTATTAAAGGTAGGTCCATAGTCCTATGTGATCATGTAGTGTCCTCAAACTGGTGCACCTGAAACATGTGAGTAAATGTCAACTACAAGTAGTTGGTGAGTAACATAGGTTTTTGACACCAAACAAAGTTAAGAATAGTTTTACAATTCAATGTGTTCAAAGCATGTCTAAAGCATAAATGTGAAAACATACAAGGTTCCAAGCATATAATTCAATCCTGGTAATGAAAAAGTAGATACGCAATCCCACTGATTGCCATTTTGAAAAAGGGGCAAGAGGATACCCAAGTTGTAAGTTGATACCCAACAAAAACCCGCCAAGGTTTTGTGGTAAGTTATAGTTTCGGATTCCCGTATAAATGATCATGTTAGGTACTACCTTAGGATTGGGCTGCAAGTTAATGAATGTACTGACATGAACACATGTAATGGTCACCAGGTAGTTCAAGACATAAAGCATAAAGATCAAAGCATAAGAACATAGGTATTGAATTGTGTAAGAATTATAGTTAATGACATGTTTCACCCCAAAAAGTAAAAATAGTAAAAAGGGGCTATGTAAACTCACTTTGCAATGAGTAGCTTGAATGTCACACAAGTATGTTGTTTGTTGCACAAATGTTATAGCTAACCACAAGGTTAACCTATGTTTGATGGAATATATGTATCAATGATTTGTACAAATGAAATAGGGAATCCTAATGTGCGAGAAAATTGATGTGGGTGTCCTCATTTTAATAATAAAATAATTATTTGAGTTGCAAATAATATTTTATGTAAATCTTTAAAAGAATGAATAAGGATTTTGTTTGTTTGCAATAATTATATAAATGTATGAATAAATAATTAGGTTCCTTTTGTTTATAAATAAATATACAATTAAATAAATGAGTAGTTTTCTTTTATTTGCAATCATAAATTAATAAATTGATAAATAAATAAACGAGTAATAATTAGTTGAGTAATTAAATAATTTACTACATAAATAAATGAATAAAACCTTTCATTTGATTTATGAAAAATAAATGTTAAAAATAATGATTTAATTAATTGGCAATTAAACCAAAATTAAAAGTATAATAATAATGTTCTAATTAATTAATAATTAAACCATAATTAATTATTAATTAAAAATATAGAATTGTGTTTTAAATGTTATCATATAATAAAAATAAATTATAAAAAATTTTGTATAAATATTTGCAAAGAAATGGGTTTATAATCATAATCATAATTAGTTGAAAGTGGTTGTTGTACACTAGAATGGTTATCATTCCAGAATAGTACCTCCAACAGAAAAGTTTCAAGGAAAGAGTTGGTCGGATCAGAACCCTGTCTTTTCCAAGCCAGAACTTTAATGTTTGCCAGATAACTACACACTGGTTTGAAATTTACTCTATTTGTATACTTAACCAAGTTCTGGGTGTGTTTGGAAAGTATATGGGCTAAAGTGGAAATATGAGTTTAGTAAAGATAGAAATTAAATATTAAATAATTTAATTTGAAAATAAGGAGTTTTAGTAAAAACATGATTTTTGAAATTGAAAGGAACAAGAAAGATCAAACTAAGATTAAAAAAAAAAGCTTTGAACAAGTTTAATTAAAATAGGGCTTTTGATCTTGGATAGGTCTATGATTATAACATAAACATGTTAGGGATCATAGATCTAGCTAGTTATGAGGGATTTTTTAAAAGGAAAAGTATGAACAAGCAAGAACATAAGAAGAACTTACTTAAAATAGAAGGATTTAAGCTAGAATCTTCCAAAAGATGAGAAGAACGACCTTTAGTAACTAGATAACCCTAGAGGATCGTTGAGGTGCGAATAATACATGAGAATAAGGGCTCTATTTATAGGGTAGGATCAGGGGCTTATTCACGAAATTTAATTTGTTGTAAGGACTAGATTACAAAAGATGAATAATAGTTTAATTTCATAACATATACTAACTTAAGTGCTCATAAATTTTATGTTTATGACTCCATTTCATCATAAATGTAATTATATATTTATTTGTTTTATTTATCTTTAGTAATTTAAAACACTAGTAATGTTAACTAACAATGTTATATTTTCATAATAAATTGTTTAAATGGTTTAATTATCATGTGTATATATATATATAGTTACATATATATTTATAAGTAGACACATAAAGGATATCAATTCATAATCAAAGTTTGTAAGTTTAGATTTGGTTATTATAACAAGGGATATATATTTATTTTATAACAATCATATAAGTATGTATGCACACTCATGAATTATAATGAATAAATAAGATACTTTCATAAATGCGAATCATAAAATAATGAAATTACAATTTGCCGGAATAGTTAAAATAAAGGTCGGAATTTCCTGGGGATTACAGGCACCGCTCACCTATATGTAAGGACCGTAGAGCTTATGAGACAAGAAATGGAGATCAGCTAATACTTGATGCACATACAGAAGTAACTAGGGCTGAAGCCCGATTTGCAATACGAATAACCACAACGATGTTCGTCTTGGTGCTCATATGCTTCCCGGTGAAAAACTATCGGAGATGTTAGCCGGATATTCTATTTCGCGTTTTCTTAAAACTTAAATTGAAACTCATATCCTGTACCCAAATATAAATGTTATCATTTTTAACTCTCCTCAATGATTGACATCTAAAACTTCTTTGTAAACTAATTGATTTGTTATTTCATGATTTGACTAATGTAGTTATTTTGTTCAAACAAAACCTTTTATCAAACCATTGGTTTATAAATTTTATCTAGAATATAAATTATTTACAAACCCCTTTACCTTGTGAAGGAACTTAATTCAATTTGTTTTATAAAAACATCTATCTCATTATCTTAGTTAATAATTAATTATGACTCGATTAATTATTTCATTACGGCCTCTTATTTCGTTACTTGGACTGATTACGAAATAATTTGACAATTATTTTCTTTCGAAACATTCTCTTTATGACAACTAAATAAATAAAAAAGGTTTTATTTATCCAGTTACCTAGTTATTTAACCTATTACTTTCACTTATTAATTTACAAACAAGGATAAATTTCAATTACTTGTTATTTACTAACAAAAAGCTTAAATCAATTATTCGTGTGCGTATTATTCTAAATACCTGTAGAACTTTCTCATCACCTTGCACCTTCGAAAATGTATGAACTTACTAGCCACTTCGAAAAGATGAATCCTTTCGCACATGCATTAACCATCCATCAACAAAGTTGAAAACTTGAAACCCAACTACCTACATTATACAACACGCTTGTCCGCAGCACTCGATCACCGACAAGATTCGATAGTTTACGTTACTCATGAGGTTCAATTATTTACATATGAACGTTCATAATATACTTGAGACTAAATTGTTTACATTATACACACAACTTGATTGTTCACGTTATGCATGAAACTTGGTTGTATACAATATACAGGATTACTTACATTATACATGAAACTTGATTACTTTCACTATACATGATACTATATTGATCACATTATAGACGGAACTTGATTACTTGCAATATGCATGATACTAGATTGTTCACACGATACATGATACTTGGTTATTTACAATATGCATAATACTAGATTATTTATGCTATACATGAAACTTGAGTGCTTACATTACATACGAAACTAGACCGCGTACATTGTTCACAATTGATTGTCCACTATACACATGAGGCATGATCATTCACTTTATCCATGAAAATTGATAGCCATAAACTTGAGCTACTTGGTGTTTGACGTATTCTTGTTCAAACGCGAGGGAGCCATAAACTTTGAGTTACTAGGGTTTGATGTATTCTTGTTCAGACATGAGAGAACTATCAACTTTATGGGTAATCTGGAGGGATATTCCATCTACTCAAGACACCCATGTATGGGGTTGTGCCACATTGTTAGCCTTTACTTCCTGACTGACTTTACCATCTAGAGACACAGTCACTTGTTAACAACTGATACATGACAACAATAATAAACTAAATGTTTTTCGTGTTCCCCCCTCTGTACCCACACACAATAGAATGTTCTATACGGACCATACGACGATTTGAGTAATTAAGGGTGCACACGTAATTATAAAAGTCGGCGCATGGAAAACATAGTGAATTCTGTCGGGTGTGATGACATAAAACCTATAGTGATTTACAGTAACAAAACTAATGTGATATGATGAGGGCATGATGGATACGCCGCTGGCACTTCCCATATATAAGTGCTCCTGTCATATTGTTATTAGTAGCGTTGTTCGTGTCATGTAGGGTTCTCTATTAATTTGACCTTGATTAATTTCTGTGAAATTTCCACCGAGTGATACCTTTTGAACATACTAGACTATATCCTAAACAAGCTTAAACCATCAAATTCTCATCGTTGTTATTTCAAATAATGCATCTCACCCTTAGAGTCCAACCTTATCCTAGGACAATCTTCTTCTTAATTCTCTTCAAACTAAATTCACTATCCATGCTTGACACAATGACCTGACCATACCTTGAGTATCAAACCTAAACCTTATTATCAATCATACTCCCCCCAAACCAACATCCAAATTTCGTTGGGAGTTCAAACGTGAACCATGATTTACTTGGGAATGTAAGGATCCAAGAAAGCTAGATGCCCACATCCCTTTCCTGGATCCTCCTCCTAATCAATTTTGAGACGAAATTTCCTAAAGTATGAGAGATTGAAACCTCCATGAATTTTCCGGCCATATTCTTATTATTTATTTACCTATTTTATGCAATAATAACACAACGTTCAAATCCCGTACTTGTTCAAACATATTATGCCACATTAATTATTCAATCTTTTCAACCTTGTGTTACATATTATTTCCTTATCATATATATATATATATATAACATGTAAGCATATTTACATATGTGTATAAGTAAACATTTGTTGCAATAAATATATGATATTTATCCAGGTGAAATTTAACCACGTAATCATATTCTTCTTTCTTCATATATATACATATGTATCTATATAAACCTACAAAAAAAACTAAATTATAAATCCTATAAATAAAAATTAGGGTTTATAAATAAATAATTTTAGAGATAAAATTTTTCCTATTTTTAAATTATTTTGTTATGTTTAACATTTATATTAAAGACTTATTAGATTTTATAAAAGCTTGTAAAATTTAATGATTTTGTACCATTATAAAATTTCAGGGTTCTTTTTACAATTTCTGAAACTTTAAGTTAACTTTAAACCTAAGTTTATACATAAAGTGTTAAACCCTTAAACCAACTGGGACCGAAGGGTAAATTTTGGATCGCCCCCTATCTCCAATTTTGACCCGATAGAGTTAACGGGATCCCAAATCGTTCAAATTCGGGGGAATTAACTTCGATTGGTGATGCAAAACTGTTGAGCGACCATAACCTGATGATAATAACTAACCAATTTAATAAAACTCAAACCATGAAACTCGAACCGTTCTAGCCATAAACATGGATCAATTCATGCGTTTAAGATGAAATAAATCTGCAACAGCCATCCCAAATCATTCGTACTTTCTAAACCCTCCAATCCAACATATAACACCTCTGATGCCGATCATAGTTCAAGAAACTCGAATATGCGCGATTCAGTCGTACTCTCTCGTTCCTCACTCATATAATGTAATGTTCATGCCATTTTACGCGTTTCACTTACTAGAGCAAAAGCCCTATGGTTTCGAGTGGCAATCGTTGCCTAATCAGGCCGATTGGGATGGCTAGGGTTCGAACGAGCGATTGGGAAGAAGGAGACGTTGCAAGTATGGGTTAAAAGCTTATCATATTCGTTTCTGTCAAGGCTTTAAGCCCAGATCACTTGGTCATGAGCTGTTCCCCCCTCATCCTTAGTCGTAGGTTCGAAACTTGTGGAGGCCGGTTTTGAACTTAAGTCTTCCCTTTTTGCCATTTTGACACACAAACTACATTTAAAAAAATTCTGAAATAAACCTTATAAATCTTATAAAAACAATCGGTAACTCTTATAAAATCAGAGAAGAATTAAAATGATGTTTTATCCATTTTTTTATTATAAACCCTAAATAAACATTATAAAAAGGTCTATTTAAACAAACCTAAATATGATGTTTTAATTATAAAATAGCAATATTTATAAAACAAACTTTAAATATTTATTTAGACATTTTAACTCATAAATAATTACTTTTACAAGAATAATTATTTAGACCAATTTTAAAACTATTAAGTATTTATTTTGGCAAAGAATAAATATTTAAACTATTAGAAATACTTAAATAACTATTTTGTTAAATAATTATACGAAGTCCATTTTTTTTCATTTAACATTCATATCTAATTAATACCTCTTTTATGACGCGTTTAAATAAAAGAGATTATTTAGTCTAATCAACTATTTAATAGAATAAATTAATTAAAAACCTTTTCTATCCCATAATTTAATTACTAATTATTTTAGAATAATTATTATTTGGACCTTTTTCATTCTATAACTTACTTAATAGTTATTTTAATGTAATTCAAACTCTTCACATTTCCATTTATTTAATTATTATATAAATAACTTTAAACCTATTTACTAATAATTAATTAGAAACCTTAAGTGATTCTAATTAATTTTATAAACTAATACTTCAAAACTAGTCATAAAATTATATTGTCCTACAAATATATATATACAAGTCCATACCTAATCCCAAACCCTATGAAACCCTAAAATCTCAAAACTTCCTTATTTTCACTTAGACATACATTGAATTGAGGGTACAATTACCTATGTAGGTTTATTGTGAGAAATCCTCACGAGGCCTATCAATCTCTAACAATTCATACCATTACTAGCTTCATTGCAAGGTGAGTTTACATAGCCTTTTTTTCTTTTTATACTTTTGGGGTGAAACATGTTTACAAATGCATTACTTACACAATTCAGTACCTTTGTTCTTATGCTATGGTCTTCATGCTTTATGTCTTAAACTGCTTGGTGACCATTACATGTGTTCATGTCAGTACAGTCATTAACTTGTGTGACAAGCCTAAGGTAGTACCTAACATGATCATTTATAGGGGAATCCAATTCATTACTTAACACGAACCTTGGCGGGTTAGTGTATACATCTTACTACTTTTTCAAAAAGGCAATCAGTTGGATTGCGTAACTAGTTTTCTATTACATGACTTGATTGTACACTTGGAACCTTGTGTGTTTTCACATTCATGCTTTAGACATGCTTTGAACATATTGAATTATAAACCTACTTAACTTTTGTTTGGTGTCAAAACCTATGTTACTCACCAACTACTTGTAGTTGACATTTACTCACATATTTTAGGTGCACCAGTTTGAGGACACTACATAATCACATAGGACTATGGACCTAATAAGGATTGAATTTAACTTATGTTATGTTTGAACTCCTTGTTTTCCATTTCAATTTGTAACAGATGTTTTAATTATGATGTAATAATATTATCACTTATTAATAGATGATCATGTGCTTATGAACAACCGCGCTAGGCCCGGCGTATAATTCGTCACCGGCCGGGGTGTGACAAAGGGGGTGCCTGAGGCGGGGTGTGATAATGGCTGATGCAGTTGCATAATTAACTTGGCTAGAAGCTCTTCTTCTAGAACTTGGGATAGACACAAAATCTACCCCCGCTCTCTGGTGTGATAACCTCAGTGCAACCTGCCTTGAAGCTAACCCAGTATTTCAGGCTTGAACAAAGCATGCTGAAATTAATTTTTACTTTGTTCGCGAAAAAGTAGCTAAAGGTAAACTCAATTTACAGTTTATATCGACGGACGATCAGATTGCAAACATCTTTACAAAAGCCGCCACTAACTCAAACATTCATGTTCTTACGCTCCAAGCTACGGGTCGCTCCCCGCCCTTAGCTTGCAGGGGAATATCCGATCATGTTGTAATTAGCAATATCAGGAGGTAGTATCATGTAAATATGATTATTATATAACCCTTATTGTAACCCTAATGACACACATATGGCTGTTCAAATAGCTTGTGGCTCGAAGCTAGATCGAAGCTCGTTCGAAAAAAGCTCGCTCGAAAAAAGCACGGTTTGTAAACAAGCCGAGCTCGGTTCGGTTTGAAATTGGCTCGGTTCGGCTCGTTGGCTCACTTGTTTGGCTTGCTCGGTTTTGGCTCGTTTAATTAGTTAAACTCAAATTTAATATTTTTTATGACACAATAATTAACCTTTCTAAATCTTTTAAAAGTTTATCGGATTCTTTAAAGATTTTCTAAGATTTGTTAGCCCATCGTACGTTTTATCACCATTTCCTAAACTTTTTTCATTCCTATAAAACTAATTGGTTATTTTGCACTTGCTGGTTAAACTTGTTTTGTTGATTTGATGAGGACTCCGACTGTATTTTGTTGATGATGACGTCGATTAAACTTATTTTTGTATTTCATTGAAGTTTGAACTTAATTTATTTTATGTATTATCTTAATTTGTTGTTGAAAACTTGAAAGATGTTCCCTTTAGTGTTGCATTTCCTTTTTGTATTTTCAAAACAATATTGTTTATTGTTAGTTGGTGATACTATCGCAGTATCGCATATTATTTTGTATAAAATAACGTGGAAACTTAAAAGTTATATTTATTTTTTCAAAAACAGAGCCCAACCGAACCGAGCTTTGTATGTTAGCTCGGTTTGCAAATTCGAGCCGAGCCAGCTCGGGTTTAAACCAATTCGAGTTCAAGCTGACCCTAGCTCGGTTCGGCTCGGCTCGTGAACAACCCTAGATACAGGCTCGTGAACAGCCCTAGACAAACAATTATCAATACAATTACAATTTATATACACTTAAATGTTTTACTCTATGTAACTCCGTAATAAGTGGGATTATAGGGGAAGTGGGGTGAGATTATTGGGGAAGTGAGGAACTAGTACACGGGACAATGGTTGATGAGCATAGACAGCCAAGGCATGTAAATGGCATAACCGTCTAATTTCAACGGCCCAAATCTAAAGTGAATTGTTTTTCAGGGGTAACTTTGTAGAATAGTAAACAAGTTTCAAAAGTGTTTCAATTAGGTCACTAAATACGCATTTTACACGGTATAACACAGTGGCGGATCTAGAACAAAAGTTCAGGGGTAGCGACTTTTTTTAACGTATTTCTTGTAAATGAAACAAAAAAATTTTAAAACCATACTTTCATGTAAACAATTTTTTTTTTTTACGGTAATATCAGTGGTAGAGCTTGAAAAAAAAACGTAGGGGGCCGAGATTTTTTTTCATTTCAGTGGGGCCCCGCACTATAAAATTTTAGAATTTTTGGTATAAACCGTAAACCAAACCGCTCATTACAGTTTGAAATTTTTGAAACTGACAGACCGAAAGTAAAGGAGAAAAACCAACCGCAAAACCAAACCAATGACCGGTTTGGGCGGTTTTACGGTTTCAAACCGAACTGTGAACACTCCTAACTGGGGTTTGGCGAAGGCAGCGTCGGGCGGTGGTCTCAACTCAGGTCGAGCGACTGGTCGAGTGGGTCTCTGACTCTCAATGTCTCACAGTTCCCGCTCTCTGTCTTTCTTCTTGGTCGGCCGCTTGGGTAAGTTGGGTTTGAGAATTTAGACTTTGAGGTATTGGGTTTTAATAAAACATTTGGTTTGGCTAAAGCAAAAATGTTTTATTAAAACCCACTACCTCAAAACCTTTAATAAAATGTGGGAACTTTTTATAAAGTATTAGGTTTTTTTATAAAATTTTAGATTTTTTATGAAGTGTTGAGTTTTAAATTTTTTTGAGGGGTAACGTAAACTTTGCTCAGGGGTAACGTAAAGGGTAACCGGATACATAAAACCGTAATTTTTTTTTTTGCACTGCGCCTAAAAGAGGTTCGCCCCTGGTATAACACCATCGGGTATACCATAGTGAGTGACCTAATTGAAACACTTTTGAAACTTAGTTTCAATTATGTGGTGTTTTCCCTTGTTTTCAAGGAATAAACATGCAAGTTGCACACGGAACAGAAGCTAGGATCACCTACCAATAGCTTGGGAGGCATTTATGTTTACCAGGTGATATTTGTACAATAAGCTAATGTACAGTTATGATTGATATCGACAACGGTTACACTTACTGCTCTCAGTAGAATATATATTATCAATTTATTCATAGAACTCAGTGACACTCAATTCATGATCAAATTTCACCATTTTGTACAGGTAATGAAAGATCCAGTGACTGATCGACCATCAATGTAACAAGACAACGAAACCAAAATTTCAACCAGTGAAAACGATGGTAAGAAGATAACGCAATTAAATCTCTCTTTTATCCAAGGTTTTTCATCTTGATTCTATCATTTTGACTTGTAAATGAAGATAACATTACGTATTTGCTTGTTTTGAAGATTTTTGCATATAATAGAATGGATCTGACATGGGTATATATGCTTCAAATTTATGTCATGATTGTTTGCCAGAAGTTTGTTTCATTAGAAACAGAAAAAGACAGCTTCCAATACTTTTGAGCACACGTGGAGTGTTCAACAAAGTTTTGGTAAAAGAACGAGGTTTAGTTGTGAGCCTGGATTAGTGAAGGATTTAGGATTTTTTTTCAAGTGGTTCACTGTTTTTATATGTTTCAATTTCATAGGGTCGGACATAAAAAATTTTGGTACGGTTCGGTTCGGTTCGATTGTTCGGGTCGGGTAAGGTTCACCACACACACGTATCATTCTACCTTCATCTCTACCGAAAATAACAATAAATTTTCAATCTTTTCAAGATTATAATTTCTAGGTCTTTATCAACACATCATTCCACTCCAAATTCATATCTCAAAATCTGATCTTGATCATTTTTCAATTTTCTTAAGGGGTTCACCCTATACTTTTTAAGGGGTTCACCATATATTTTCTATATAGCTTTCTACTACAATTTCAAAACTCGGGGGTTCCAGTGAACCCCCGACAACCTATGTAGATCCGCCAATGGCCTGGATGGCCAGTAGATGATGATTAAAATACAACTAGAAATTTTACCTCGCGTTCCGCAGGGGGAATCGGACCTTAAACGGTTGAGACGGTGACATTAATGTAGCTAAGTACAAAAAGAAACGTGGTTAAATAAACTTCCCCACGCGTTCCGCGGCGGGAGGCGGACCCTAAACGTTTGAGGTGATGACACTAACGTGGCTAAGCAAAAATAAAAACGTAGTTAAATAGAGAAACGTAGGTGCGCACTCCACGGCCGAAGACGGGCGTTAAACTGTCACACCCTGAAATTCCACAGCGGGTTACCCGCGGGTTGTGACTGTCAAGGATCATCAGTCCCGGTCATTTCAAACGACCTCTAAATGGTTTTCGAAAAGACTCTCCGTTTGAACATCATACAAAAATGAATAAGTAATACAGAGTTTGAAAATGCGGAAAGTAAAGTGCGGAAGCAAAAGTAATGTAGCAAAATACAGAAGCATAACAAATTAGGTTCCATAAACCTAGCTTCTAAATGAAAACATGACATGTGACTCCAGATATGCAATCCTATTCCATGCGTGAATGCTTAGCGACCTGAGATAAACATGCTTAAAAGTGTCAACACAGGGTTGGTGAGTTCACATGTTTAAGTAACATAAACAGAATGAAAACATCGTAACAGTACGTATGTAAACTAGTGATTCGATTGTTGATCAGACAATAAACAATAATTATATAAGCACCACCGAAACCGAAGCTCAACGAAGGAATGCAGAAACTAGCATTTTGCCTCTTACGTGCCCAGCACGCAACAGATCAGGTCAATTATTCACCCGTTTGACTCCCGGTCAGAGTTAGCGTGACTAACCAGGGTGAGGGTTGTTAAACACAATAGTACTATTCATGAATCACTTCGCTTTGGGTAATAATTAACGGTTCGAATATGAGAGGACTTTATGTGTGGGAAATGCACCCACTTATATATATTAAAGCAAAATCAAAGTAATCATCATACGACTAAGCAAGAAAAAAGGTTTAGCATGTATCTCCCCCAAATGGAAAAGTAAGTATCATGGGGCCGTGAAAACTCACTTGGGAATGAGGTAAATGAAGTATGAAAGCAACACGAGAAATCTAGCAACTCTGGATAACCGACCTAACCGAGCCCGAGGAATAGTAAGGCTATAAGGTCTATGAAAGTAAACATGGTTTATGTAACCACATTCATCTAAACGACTCAACGTTGAAATGTTACATTTACGTTTTGAAAAGGTTTGACCAAAGTTGACCGAGGTTTACCAAGGTTTGACCAACTTTGACCAAGGTTTGACCACCTTTGACCTAGTTTGACTAATGTTGACCAATGTTGATCAAGTTTGACTAATGTTGACCAAACTGACACGACGACCCGTTGGTGACACATGGTGAAAACATGTACAAGTAGCACATAGGTGACATATGGGTAACACATAAGTAATATATAAATAATACCTAAGTAACCCATACCAAGTAACGTAGTTGCATATGTTCATAACATAGATGGTAACACATAATCTTAAGTAATTGCATAAGTAAGTAACACATACTAAGTAACATGGTATTTGTACATCCTCATGGTATATCTCATACATGTTAACTAATCATCCACATAAGTTATGTCATTACACTAATAACCTAATAACAATATTTCAACATTTATATACCATGGTTCCTAACATGGCAAAGTTTCCCTTTTTAGGCAATTAGGGTTTTAGGGCACTTTAGGTGTCATAGCTCAACTAAACAAGTCATACATGAAATCATACTAGTAACATACCATAAACATAATTCTATGCATACACTTTCTATTTCAAGCAAAGGTGAAGTTATCAAACTAATAAAGTTTCCTTATTTAGCAAGGTCCTCCAAAACATGTCATAATACAATTTCAAATTACATATTCTAGCATAAAACATATATTCATATAGTAATAAAGCTATTAAACCAATCTTAGACATTTATAGCATACACATACAAAATATATTCAATTAAAATTTCCTTTTTAAGAAAGTGGTCCAAACGACCTTCTACACATGTGTAACTTCAAACAACTCTTTCTAATACTTTAATAGATGTTATAGAACCATATTAGCATGCTTTCATCCATTAAAACACCACAACTCAAAATATGACAATTTAAAGTTTCTTTATATAGTAAGTTGACCATAACATTGTGTAAAACAACATTTCAACCAAAAAAATTACATTTCCTACTTATTATACTATTATAAGCATCATTTAAACTTTCAAACATATCATATACACATTTATGCAAAATCTCAACCAACAAAGTATTTATAAATAGAAACGAGCAAATATCAATATAAATAAACATTTTAAACCATTAAAAGTGCAAATATGTGTCAATAACTCAATATTATGAAAACCTTTTGACAAAACATGGATTTAAGGACCTTGTAACCAAGAAATTCATTTGGATTAGTGGGTTTCTCATCTTGGCCAAAAATAACAAGAATGGGTGAAAAAGAATGCTTACAAATCAAGAAATGATGTTGGTATGACTTTGTTCTAGCTTGAATCAGCACTAATCCACTTGAAAGCACCTTGGAACACCTTGAAAGAGGCTTGAATTGCTTGAACAAAATTTGAAGGTGGAGAGAGGCTAGAGGCGGGCTGCGGCCGTGAGAAAGAGAGAGGAGGGAGAGAGTGATTAGGTTTAGCGTTTCAAATGAATTAATGGTGGGGTTAAGGGTGAGATTAAGCAAATGGGTTTTGGGCTTTTTGCATCTTTAAGGCTTTTTATTAACTAAATGGGATACTAATTGGATTAATTAAATTAAAAGCTGAATTCTTTAACCCCAATTAATAAAACCATTGTTTTTATAAAATCTAACTTAATGTTGTTGGCACACATCGCGTATTTGCTTAAAAAGCGTTAAATTAAAAGTTGCTCTAAAAATTCCGGAAAAAAAATCATATAAGCATGAAATATTAAATCGCAGTATTATATATAATTTTTGCACACCAATCATATGTCTAAATAACGCGTGTGTGACTCGATAATCCGCCCGATTATCGATGCATGTAATGAAATGAAACGAATGGATTTGCTATATGAAATTTGTACTTAATTACTCTATAATTAAGTATGATGCAAGTGTAATCATGTGAATTCAAGTAATAGTCGGGTATGGATATTAACCTGAATTTGCCGGGTATCACATACTCCCCCTGTTAAAAGGAATTTTGTCCCGAAATTCAGTTCGTGTTTGTCACACCCCCAAATTCCACTAACGGAGTTTTACCATTTTTGAAGGTGACAAACCAGGATCTCAGACATCAGTTACTTCAAACGACACTATATGGGACTTGAAATGTAATAACATAAAAGATCAAGGTTCAGAGTGTATATGCGGAAGCGTTAAACGAAAGTAAATGCGCAAAACAACGCGCCCAAATCCAAATCCAAACGAAACATAAAGATTGTTCAATAGGTAATTATTTCAGATATAGTCCAAGACACATGCATGACTTAACGTGATCCTGAGTGCCAACCTGAGAAAACATGTAAGAAAACGTGTCAACACTAGGTTGGTGAGTTCACAGGTTTCAATCATTTCAAATAAAGCATTTACGGATTATGTACATACAATATATATATCAATAGGTTGCATGCCTATATTCATGTTTTACTAAAGCGCTCGCAACCGAAACTGACAGTGCGTTTGTTTGTTTGCCTCCAGCCAGGTCTATCAACTCTGACTAATGTGTTAAGGTCAATATAACACCTGTTCGACCTCCAATCGAGTTAGCGCGACTAACGCGGGTGGGGTTTGTCAAACCCAGTAGTACTACCAAAATTACCTCGCTCATACCATATTAACGGTCCGATGTGTGTGAGGACTTTTCATGATAGTGTGTTACGCTTAGCCTTAACAATGATATCATATGAATTACAATAACCCAAAAAGGGTCGTGACATGTTTTCTCCCCCAAATAAAAACAGTAAAAGAGGCCGTGAAACTCACCTGGATTGAGTAGTGGATTGGATCACACAAGAGATAAGTTTGAACCACGAGTGTAAGTCTCAGACGACTTACGTATGCCCTAAAATTATAACACATAAGTTAGGGACAAGTTGGGATTTGTGACGGCGACACGAAAGTTAGAACATCTTAACGCTTTTTAAGGATTTAAGAGTAGACGAACGTGTCTACGGAATTATATAAATTTCTTAATATAATCATTAAGGGAAAAGCGTTACGTGTCGTACGTTAATAACGAATAATAAATAAATAAATACATTCGTACGTTAAAGTCGTTTACAAAAGTTAGGAAAATAATATAATTTAATATATTATTTTTAGGTTCGAAGGATTAACCAAATAGTCATTTGTGTGGAAAAATAATAAATATATTATTTTTAATCGAGTATATAAACGTGGGTAAATAATATAACAATTATATTATTAATTGGTTTGAAACGTCACACGAGGTATAAAACGATACGAAATAATATAAACATATATATTATTTAATAAGATTAGTCACGGGTTGAAATAATATAAACATATTATTTTATACGAAGTTACGGTTTGAAAATAATATAAATATATTATTTTTATTCGATAATAACATAAATATATTATTTATAAAAGTGGGAAAAATAATAAATTGGATTAATAAATTAAACCCGAGCCTACGAGTCGTTTTTCGGGCTAAAACATATTAATATAATATAATAATTATTGTTTTGAAAATATAAAAATGAATCAAAACATTCTGACAGAAGGGTTTACTCACACACGACCGCGCCTAAGGCAAGGCACGACCGTGTTAAGGACACGGGCGCGACCGTGCTAGTCGGAGGTGCGACCGTGCTAGTCGGAGGTGCGACCGTGTTGATCAAACAGAAGACACAAAAAGGCTGACCACTAGGCACGACCGTGTCTGAGCCAGGCACGACCGTGTCTGAGCCAGACACGACCGTGTCTAGGGTTCTGAGGCACGACCACGTCTAGCCAAGAGGCACGACCGGGTCAGAGTGTTAGGCACGACCGTGCTAAAACCCGGCATGACCATGTCTCCTGGATATACAGACATAGAGTTTAACAGAATAATCCAATAAATCCAAATCCGCTTGGTTTCGATCACGATTGACCAAAAGGACATGGGGTTTTTACAAAACAGAACTTTGCTCTATCAGTATAAGTTAGTTTAAGATCCAAAACCCCCAAATCGTTTTCGTATGAACCCTAGGTTTATGATCTTGAACAATTCGATGCTAACAGATTAAATTAACTTAGGGCTTTTAATCTAGAAGTAAAAACGAAAGTGTGGATGGAAACAATTACCAGAAAGGAGTTCGAATTGAAGGTGAAAGACTACAACGAGTGCCGACGGCGGCGGGGTTGTTCTCCGGTGACTGCCACAGCTTCTCCAACCGAACTAGCGTATGCAAAAGCTCCTTTGAGACTCGTATAACGTATGCATAGGATCGATTTGTGAGAGAAATAACAGGAATGGACGGATTTGATAAAGGTGCGATCGTGGTCGACGGTTATAGCTTTATTAGCCATAATTGAGATTAATTCGATCATTACGGGTGTTAAAGTGCCGACTTATGACTCAATAATGATCCGCGCTTAAAGATTATACGTTACAACTTGTTATTCGAACAAATTTGCGATTAAAGACTGTGTTTACGTTTCAACTGGGCAAGAGGCGCAACCGTGCCTGTAAGAGGCGTGACCGTGCCAAAAAAAGGCGCGACCGTGCCTACAAGGGTTTCTGGTTATTTACAAAACCAGCCCTTGCAACTTCAGCTTTGACAGAATTGATCCATTGGTTTTAGAATTGGGTTAACTTGGTTAGGATTTAATAGAATATTTAACGGAATTACTAACGGGGTTAGCTTGAAAAGTCGGATTGTCACATCATCCCCTAGTTGAAAGAATTTTCGTCCCGAAAATTAAAATAAATAATTAAATAAAAAAATTTATGAGGTGTCACATCATCTCCTAGTTGAAAGAATTTCGTCCAGAAAATTAAAATAGTACCATAAGAATTTGACGTGGAGTGCTTGAACAGATTAGGATATTTGTGCATCATCTGATCCTCACGCTCCCACGTGAATTCCGGTCCGCGTTTCGAGTTCCAACGAACTCTTACAATAGGGATTTTACTGCGTTTCAACGTTTTGACTTCCCTATCCATGATTTCTACCGGTTCTTCAACAAGCCGCAGTTGTTCATCGATGTGTAGTTCCTCAGGAGGAACCGCGAGTGTTTCGTCTGCTACACATTTCTTCAAGTTCGAGACATGAAAGACATCGTGTACACCACTAAGTCATTCAGGTAGGTCCAGTTGATACGCTACTGGGCCAATTCTCTTCACTATCTTGAATGGTCCAACATAACGAGGATTCAGTTTGCCTCGCTTCTCGAAGCGAATTACACCTTTCCAAGGTGAGTCTTTGAGTAGAACCATGTCGCCTACTTGAAACTCTAACGGTTTACGACGCTTATCGGCGTAGCTCTTTTGACGATCACGAGCTGCCGCCATACGGTTTCGGATTTGAACGATCTTCTCAGAGGTTTCAAGTACAAGTTCGGGACCTGTAAGTTGGCTATCCCCAACTTCAGCCCAACAGATAGGAGATCGGCATTTACGTCCGTACAATGCCTCGAATGGTGCTGCCTTGATGCTAGTGTGATAACTGTTGTTGTAGGAGAACTCCACTAGAGGTAAGTGAGACTCCCAAGTATTACTGAAATCGATCACACAAGCTCGTAGCATGTCCTCTAAGGTTTGGATGGTACGTTTCGTTTGACCATCGGTTTGCGGATGGTATGTTGTACTCATGTCTAGACGTGTGCCTAGGGCTTTTTGAAATGATTGCCAAAACCGAGAGGTGAATCGAGCGTCTCGATCTGAAATGATTGAAAGTGGCACCCCGTGCCAAGAGACTACTTCCTTCAAATAAACACGAGTGAGTTTTTCCTTCTTGTCGGTTTCTTTGATTGCAAGAAAGTGTGCAGATTTTGTTAAGCGATCTACGATCACCCAGATAGTGCCGCATCCGCTAGGGGTTCTGGGTAGTTTAGTTATAAAGTCCATAGAAATCTGTTCCCATTTACACATTGGGATTTCTGGTTGTTGAAGTAGACCAGAAGGCTTTTGGTATTCCACCTTAACCTTTGAGCAGGTCAGGCACTTGCTCACGTAGGTGGCTATATCGGCCTTCATCTTCGGCCACCAATATAACACCTTTAGGTCGTGGTACATCTTGTCAGAACCTGGATGAATAGAGTATCGAGATTTATGAGCTTCATCCATAACCAGTTCCCTTAAGTTTCCATACGCTGGAATCCAAATTCGCTCTGCGAAGTAGCGAATACCGTCTGATTTAACTTCCATTTGTTGTTCCATTCCTCGTGTACCTTCTGAAGGTAGATTTTCCTCTTTTAAAGCTTCAAGCTGAGCACTGCGGATCTTGTCGGGTAACCCGCTGTGTATGGTAAGTTGTAGTGCTCGAACTCGCTTGGGTTTTGTTTCATTACGGCTCAGGGCATCGGCTACCACATTAGCCTTCCCCGGGTGATATTTTATTGCACAGTCATAATCGTTCAGAAGTTCAACCCAACGTCGTTGTCTCATGTTCAGCTCTTTCTGCTCAAAGATATGCTGAAGACTCTTGTGATCGGTGTAAATTGTGCACTTGGTACCGTACAAGTAATGTCTCCATATCTTCAGTGCGAATACTACGGCTCCCAACTCTAAGTCATGAGTCGTGTAGTTTTTCTCATGTATTTTCAGCTGACGAGAAGCGTAAGCGGTGACCTTCTCGCGTTGCATCAGAACATAACCAAGTCCTTGAATTGATGCATCACAATATACCACAAAATCATCCGTTCCCTCCGGAAGAGATAGGATGGGTGCACTGAAGAGTTTCTGCTTCAGAAGTTGGAATGCTGATTCCTGAGTATCACCCCAGTTATAAGGTCTACTCTTTTGGGTTAGGGCTGTGAGTGGTTGTGCAATCTTGGAAAATCCCCCAATGAAACGACGGTAATAGCCAGCCAATCCCAGAAATTATCGCACCTCATTTGGCGTTGTCGGTGCCGCCCAATTCTTGATGGCTTCTATTTTAGATGGGTCGACATGTATCCCTGACTAGTTGACTACATGTCCTAAAAATTGCACTTCACGAATCCAGAATTCACACTTAGAGAGTTTTGCATACAGTTGTTCTTTCCTTAGCAATTCCAGAATCAAACGAAGATGCTCCTCATGTTCATCCCTATTCTTGGAATAGATGAGGATGTCATCAATGAAAACAATGACAAACTGATCAAGATAGGGTTTACACACACGGTTCATGAGATCCATGAATACCGCGGGTGCGTTTGTCAATCCAAAAGGCATGACCATGAATTCATAGTGACCATACCTAGTCCTGAATGCCGTCTTAGAGACGTCCTCCTCTCGGACTCTCGGCTGGTGATAACCGAATCTAAGATCTATCTTAGAGTGGAAGCTTGATCCTTGGAGTTGGTCAAAAAGATCATCGATGCGGGGTAGAGGATAACGGTTCTTGATCGTCACTTTGTTCAGTTCCCGGTAATCGATGCACATTCGTAAAGTCCCGTCCTTCTTCTTGAAAAAAAGAACTGGAGCTCCCCATGGCGATGAACTTGGTCGAATGAAACCTTTATCTAACGACTCCTGCAGTTGTGTTGATAACTCTTGCAGCTCACTAGGTGCAAGTCGGTAGGGTGCCCGAGCAATAGGCGCTGCTCCGGGTGCTAAATCAATTTGGAACTCAACCTGTCGATGTGGTGGAAGACCAGGCAAGTCTTCAGGAAATACCTTCGGGAAATCACGAACGATCGGTATGTCTTCAATCCTCTTTTCTTCAGATGGTTGCTCGGCGACGAGGGCCAAAATAGCAGTATGTCCTTTGCGTAGAAATTTCTGTGCCTTCATGAAGGATATGATGCCCATAACAGCACCACTCCTTTCGCCTTGTACGGAGAGGATTTCTCCATTAAGAAGAGGAAGGCGAATGATTTTCTCGTGACAGACAATCTCGTCTTGGTTCTTCCAGTCCATTCCGACAATTACGTCGAAACTACCGAGTGTGACTGGCATGAGATCAATGTCAAATTTATGACTAGCCAGTTCAAGTTTACAACCCTTAATAACATGGGTTGCTTCTATTATTTGTCCGTCTACTATTTTTTTGGTGTATTTATCCTCTAACAGGGTTGGGGTTTTTCTTAGTAGGTTACTAAGTTTATTAGTCATGAAACTCCTATCAGCACCAGTGTCAAATAGTACATAAGCAAAATAGTTGTTTAGAAGGAACTTACCGGTAACCACGTTGTGGTCATAACGAGCTTCTCCGGATCCTAGCACAAAGGCTCGCCCCTTTGCACCATTCCCTCCATTATTGCCCTGGTTGTTATTATTGCCTTGGTGGTTGTTGTTGTTGTTGTTGCCACCCTTCTTTAATTGTGGACAATCCTTTCAGAAATGTCCCTCCTTTCCACATTCAAAACAACCCTTGGTAAGACCCGGTTGTTGGAAGGGCTGCTTGGCTTGTAATTCCTCTCTGCATTCTTTGGCAGCGTGGCCCACCTTGCCACACCGCTGGCTACGGTTTTTGTCACAAGAACCGAGGTGGTGGTAATTATGTTTGCTACACCTGGGGTGTCTCCCAGTATAACCACTCTGATGCTGACCCGAAGAGGTCGACTGGTTGAAATTCTTTGTAGGCTCGTGACTGATTCAGATAAAATCCCCTATTGTTATTGCTACTGTCAAACTTCCTCTTGTTGTTGTCAGTAGACTTGGATGCTGACTTCCTGGGAGGTAGTGTCCCTTGGGTAACGACTTGGTCCGTCAGTTTGTGAGCAAGACGGATTGTTTGTTGGATGGTAGTGGGGTTGGATGAAGTAACCATGCTCTGGATTTGTGGTACTAATCCACTGATGAACATTTCTATCCGCTTGTTGGCTGGTGTAACCATGTGAGGACACATCCCCGCTAGCTCGTGCGAGCGAGTAGTGTAGAGTTCTATTTCAGAACCCTCCATTTTCAGATTACAGAATTCTCCCTCGAGTTTCTGAATCTCGTCCCTGGGACAGTACTCTTCCTTCATCATGTTCTTGAAATCTTCCCATGGTGATGCATTGGCCATGTCCATACCTAGCATCTGGACCTGTGCATTCCACCATGTGAGGGCAGGACCCTCTAAAGTTCCCGATGCAAATTTGACTCGGTCAACCACAGGGCAATTACACATAGAGAACACATATTCAATATTTTCAAACCATCAGAGTAATACGACAGCTCCCTCTGCTCCACTGAACGTGTGGGGCTTGCAGTCCATGAATGTCTTGAAGGTACAGACATGCTGATTGTTCTGTGGATTGTTCGCTTGCCCTGGATTAGAAAGAGTAGGTTGGGTTTAGGAAAGAGTGGAATAAATGTGTACAGTTGGTTGTCTAGAGTTAACAGTTAACAGGTTTACCTGCAATGTGTGCTGTTAAGGCTTCAGCAACACTGTCATTAATCAACGCGGCCAGTTCAGCTGGTGTCAGGTTGATATTTCCATGACCACTGTTGCGACCGCCACGTCCACGTCCGGCCATGTTTCTTCATATTCACAAACACAAGAAATGAGTAAATACATCACATATTAACATCATTCAAGTGTAAGCAAACATAAGGGTATGTGTAAAGACATGCAGGTTTATGATTTTAGTACAGGGCTAACTTAAATCATAAGGCCATAGAATAAATAACTCAACGCAAACAGTTTACTAAGATTTTATTGGAATGGGAACATCCTTACCCATTTAGGTTTTTATTTAAAACATAAAGAAATGACAAAATAAGATAAGATAGAATTGAATGGAATATCAAGCTCCACTGCCGGCGGATGAGATGACTGACTCAACATCATCCTTCTCTACTTCCTCAGGCTCATCCTCAGGCTCAAAGTCGGGTACTTCAGCTGGCTCTAAAGCAGCTGCAAGTTGTATCTCTAACTCCCCAATTCTTTCCTGAGATTCTACCTCAGCCTCTTCGAGGACATTCACTCTAGCCTGTAACGCCCTTACCTCGTCCACTAATGCATTATGCAAGTGGTCAGTGCCTGCCAGTTCTGCTACTAGCAGATCCATCCTGTGATCCGTCTGTTTCTCCCCTCTTAACAGACCTGTGATCGCTCCTGCAGCGTCTCTCATATTCCGGATCTCTCGATCCATAGTTGCTATAAATGCTGCAAAGGCTTGCTCCAAGTGCCAAGGTAGCAATGGTAAATGTGGTCCTGATGATGATGAAGTTCCAAAGTACGGTGATGGAACTCGTTCCTGTCTAACCCATTTGTTCAGTAACCCGGGGTACCAATCCCAGTCACTCCCATTCCGGATATGCATAGGCTCTTCATACAATAGAGTCATCAATGGGCTCAAGCCTACGTCTCTTGGGCTCTGGTGATGCAATGGCAGGAGTGTCATGTTCCTGAATGGTTGGTGGTGAAGATGGTGGTATAGACATAATTCCTGAAACATAAGGAGTAAGTATCTTCGTCGAGTGTCTATGCCAAGTAACTAATGTGTGTGGCTATAGTCTAGAATGCAGTCCTAGTTCTCTATAACCAATGGCTCCGATACCAATCTGTCACACCCCCAAATTCCACTAATGGAGTTTTACCGTTTTGGAAGGTGACAAACCAGGATCTCAGACATCAGTTACTTCAAACGACACTATATGGGACTTGAAATGTAATAACATAAAAGATCAAGGTTCAGAGTGTATATGTGGAAGCGTTAAACGAAAGTAAATGCGTAAAACAATGCGCCCAAATCCAAATACAAACGAAACGTAAAGATTGTTCAATGGATAATTATTTCAGATATAGTCCAAGACACATGCTTGACTTAACGTGATCCTGAGTGCCAACCTGAGAAAACATGTAAGAAAACGTGTCAACACTAGGTTGGTGAGTTCACATGTTTCAATCATTTCAAATAAAGCGTTTACGGATTATGTACATTCAATATATATACCAATAGGTTGCATGCCTATATTCATGTTTTACTAAAGCGCCCGCAACCGAAACTGACAGTGCGTTTGTTTGTTTGCCTCCAACCAGGTCTATCAACTCTGACTAATGCGTTAAGATCAATATAACACCCGTTCGACCTCTAATAGAGTTAGCGCGACTAACGCGGGTGGGGTTTGTCAAACCCAGTAGTACTACCAAAATTACCTCGCTCATACCATATTAACGGTCCGATGTGTGTGAGGACTTTTCATGATAGTGTGTTACGCTTAGCCTTAACAAAGATATCATATGAATTACAATAACCCAAAAAGGGTTGTGACATGTTTTCTCCCCCAAATAAAAACAGTAAAAGGGGCAGTGAAACTCACCTTGATTGAGTAGTGGATTGGATCACACAAGAGATAAGTTGGAACCACGAGTGTAAGTCTCAGACGACTTACGTATGCCCTAAAATTATAACACATAAGTTAGGGACAAGTTGAGATTTGTGACGACGACACGGAAGTTAGAACATCTTAATGCTTTTTAAGGATTTAAGAGTAGACTGATGTGTTAGTATTTACACATCTTTTTGGCATAAAACTTCGCTCATTTAACGATCAATTCTTGGTTATATTCAACGTTTAAGCACTTATTTGCTTCATTTCCTGTTTTGTAGGTTTTTGTGAAGCTTGTGAACAAACAAGAAGATTCCAGGATAAAAAGTGAAGTTTTTAGGGTTTCTGTGATGAAGGCACGGTCGTGTCCCTAATTGGCACGATCGTGCCTAACTTGCAAACCCTAAGCACGGTCGCGCCCCGTACATGGCACGACCGCGCCAAGCCAAAAGGCAAGGCACAACCGTGCCCCGCCTCCACACGGTCGCGGGAACACCCGTGAGTCTGACACCTCGAAGCAAGGGACCCAATGGAAGCTCCGGATCGGTCAACCCTCTGTCACGCGGTCGTGCTAAGACCTAGACACGACCGCGCCTTTGTACCTGGCACGGTCGTGCCTTCTCTCTAGGCACGGTCGTGCTTCCCACTTTCTATTTAAACAGAACTTAAACTCCCATTCAGACATCAAGCAACCAGGGGAGAAAGTCTACTGTTCCAGCTCGTATTTCTCTTGTTCCAGCCATATTTCAATATTTTTGGAGAGGATACAACATCAAGAGGATCGCCATACATCAACAACAACATCTAGGCTTGGAGGAGTGGTTTGATTCTTGTTTTCATATCATGTTTCACACTATTTTTCCCTGCTTATTTGTAATTTTGGTGCTCATGATGAGCTAAAACTCTTGTTCACTTTGGTTTAGATGAAGTTTAGATACATTTAACAACATTCATGGATTATTGGCAATTATTGTGTTAATGTTATGACAACCGTATGATTATTCTTCAATGAAATTATGTATTCAAGTGTTTTGAGATGTTTACAAGACTTGTGTTTGTGTATATCATATTATGTTGGAAAACTTATGGTTTATGCTTATATTCATAAATTGGTGTATGTATTTATACTAGTTTATGGCTTTTGACTAGGAATGGTGAATGAAGTCTTGTTTATAAATCATTATATTTGTATGTGTATCCTTATGCTTATGTTTGGAAAGACAAAGTGTTTGTTAGAATGTTTCATGCTTAGTTTTATGTCTATCTAGGAATTGTTGACACATTCTCCTAATTTATATAATCTTTACATGAACATTGTATGTTGAAGAAATGCATATTGTTGTCTAATTTAATCAACTTGAGGTGGGTAGTGTGTTGTTCATATTATCTTTCCAACTAGTTGTTGGACTAGCGTACCTTAATCGGAAACTAGTTTAATCTTTATAAACATTAACATGATTGTTAAACACGTGAGCTTCATTGTATGATTTTAGGTGGTTAGTTCGTATAATTCATGCTAGCTTTCCGAATAGTCATTTGATTAGATATCTTTGACAAGAGTTTAGTCAATTTATGTTTCGTGTGATTGCCATGTTCCTATGAGTGTATTGGATGTATTCTAGATGGATTCGACACCGAAGTGATATTTTCTCCCTAATTGTTTGAATTGTGACCTTAGCTTAGTTTTTATATATTTGCATGTTAGTTAATTAAACAAAACTCTTCAAAATATCTTTATACCCTCACTTTATTAGATTTTAGTTCCGGTTTATTATCGCATTCCACCGTGTCCACGGATTGATATCCGGTTCTTACCTTTACTATATTGCTATCCGACGGGTACACTGCCCGATGTGTGTGTGATTAGTCTTTGGTGAAAACCCTTTTTAAAACTAATACTGTGTGATAAATCTCTATTAAAATATATATAGTTTCACACGCATTATAGACGAACGTGTCTACGGAATTATATAAATTTCTTAATATAATCATTAAGGGAAAAGCGTTACGTGTCGTACGTTAATAACGAGTAATAAATAAATACATTCGTACGATAAAGTCGTTTACAAAAGTTAGGAAAATAATATAATTTAATATATTATTTTTAGGTTTGAAGGATTAACCAAATAGTCATTTGTGTGGAAAAATAATAAATATATTATTTTTAATCGAGTATATAAACGTGAGTAAATAATATAACAATTATATTATTAATTGGTTTGAAACGTCACATGAGGTATAAAACGATACGAAATAATATAAACATATATATTATTTAATAAGATTAATCACGGGTTAAAAATAATATAAACATGTTATTTTATACGAAGTTACGGTTTGAAAATAATATAAATATATTATTTTTATTCAATAATAACATAAATATATTATTTATAAAAGTGGGAAAAATAATAAAATGGATTAATAAATTAAACCCGAGCCTACGGGTCGTTTTCCGGGCTAAAACGTATTAATATAATATAATAATTATTGTTGTGAAAATATAAAAATGAATCAAAACATTCTGACAGAAGGGTTTACTCACACACGACCGTGCCTAAGGCAAGGCACGACCGTGTTAAGGACACGGGCGCGACCGTGCTGGTCGGAGGTGCGACCGTGTTGATCAAACAGAAGACACAAAAAGGCTGATCACTAGGCACGACCGTGTCTGAGCCAGGCACGATCGTGTCTGAGCTATGCACGACCGTGTCTGAGCCAGGCACGACCTTGTCTAGGGTTCTGAGGCATGACCAAGTCTAGCCAAGAGGTACGACCGGGTTAGAGTGTTAGGCACGACCGTGCTAAAACCCGGCACGACCGTGCTAAAACCCGGCACGACCGTGTCTCCTGGATATACAGACATAGAGTTTAACAGAATAATCCAATAAATCCAAATCCGCTTGGTTTCGATCGCGATTGACCAAAAGGACATGGGGTTTTTACAAAACAGAACTTTGCGAATCTATCAGTATAAGTTAATTTGATGGAGAACAAGTTTAAGATCCAAAACCCCCAAATTGTTTTTGTATGAACCCTAGGTTTATGAAGTTGAACAATTCGATGCTAACATATTAAATTAACCTAGGGCTTTCAATCTAGAAGTAAAAACGAAAGTGTGGATGGAAACAATTACCAGAAAGGAGTTCGAATTGAAGGTGAACGACTACAACGAGTGCCGACGGCGGCGGGGTTGTTCTCCGGTGACTCCCGCAGCCTCTCCAACCGAACTAGCGTATGCAAAAGCTCCTGTGAGACTCGTATAACGTATGCAGATGATCGATTTGTGAGATAAATAACAGGAATGGACGGATTTGATAAAGGTGCGATCGTGGTCGACGGTTACGGCTTTATTAGCCATAATTGAGATTAATTTGATCATTACGGGTGTTAAAGTGCCGACTTATGGCTCAATAATGATCCGCGCTTAAAGATTATACGTTACAACTTGCTATTCGAACATATTTGCGATTAAAGACTTCGTTTACGTTTCAACTGGGTAAGAGGCACGACTGTGCCTGTAAGAGGCGTGACCGTGCCAAAACAAGGCGCGACCGTGCCTACTAGCGTTTCTGGTTATTTACAAAACCAGCCCTTGCAACTTCAGCTTTGACAGAATTGATCCCTTGGTTTTAGAATTGGGTTAACTTGGTTAGGATTTAACATAATATTTCACGAAATTACTAACGGGGTTAGCTTGAAAAGTCGGATTGTCACAGCGTCACTGGTAGACGGTGTAGTTTTGAACAAGTGAGGGTATTTACTCTTGAATTGATCCTCGCGCTCCCAAGTGAATTCTGGTCCGCATCTAGAATTCCAACGAACCTTAACTATATGAATGCGACTTTGTTTTAGCTCTTTGACCTCACGGTCCATGATCTCGACTGGTTCCTTGACGAAGTGAAGCTGATCCTCTATTTGAATCTCCTCCAATGGTATGACCAGTGTCTTATATGATAAGCACTTCTTCAGATTCGACACGTGAAACACGTCATGAACGCCACTGAGGGTTTTCGGTAGGTTGAGTTTGTAAGCGACGGGACCAATCCTTTTCAGGATCTCGAAAGGTCCAATGTAACGAGGGTTCAGTTTCCCACGCTTGCCGAAATGTATCACTCCTTTCCATGGCGAGACTTTAAGTAGCACTTTGTCTCCCACTTGAAATTCTAATGGTTTGCGTCTCACGTTAGCGTAACTCTTCTGACGATCACGCGCGGCCTTGATACGTTCGTGTATCTGTACGATCTTTTCTGTAGTTTCATGAATAATTTCTGGACCTGTGAGTTGGCTATCTCCTACTTCTGTCCAGTTAAATTGGCGATCTACACTTTCGTCCATAAAGTGCTTCGAATGGGGCGGCTTTGATGCTAGTGTGGTAGCTGTTGTTGTATGAAAATTCAACCAATAGTAGGTGATCATCCCAACCGTTCCCGAAGTCAACCACACAAGCTCTAAGCATGTCCTAAAGGGTCTGGATAGTCCTTTCACTCTGACCGTCCGATTGAGGATGGTATGTAGTACTCATGTCCAATCGAGTACCCAAGGCTTTCTGTAGGGATTACCAGAATCGGGATGTAAATCGGCTATCCCTATCTGAAATGATGGAAATTGGAACTCCATGCCTCGAGACTACTTCTTTTAGGTAAATTCTGGTTAGCTTCTCCATCTTGTCCGTTTTTTTAATGGGAAGGAAGTGTGCAGATTTTTTTAGCATGTTGACAATTACCCAGATCGTGTCACAACCGTTGGATGCCCTGGGTAATTTCATGATGAAATCCATTGATATTTGTTCCCACTTCCACTGTGGAATCTCTGGTTGTTGGAGTAACCATGATGGTTTCTGATACTCCACTTTGACCTTAGCACAAGTCAAGCATTTACTAACGTAGGTAGCAATTTCGGCTTTCATGTTAGGCCACCAATAATGTTCCTTGAGGTCATGGTACATTTTGTCAGCACCGGGGTGAATCGAGTACCTGGACTTGTGTGCTTCGTCCATCACTAGATCCCTTAAGTCCCCAAAGTTCGGTACCCAAATCCGATCCATGAAGTAACGGATGTCATCGGATTTAACCTCAAATTGCTTGTCCATACCTCGTAAGGACTCATGGCGTAGGTTCACCTCCTTGACTGCTTCGAGTTGGGCGTCACGGATTTGTAGGGGTAATTTCGTGTGGATGGTCAACTTTAATACTCGTACTCGTCGCGGCTTGGGTTGTTCTTTCCTGCTCAAGGCATCAGCAACGACGTTTGCCTTTCCAGGATGGTATCGGATGGCGCAGTCGTAGTCGTTTAGTAATTCGACTCATTGACGCTGCCTCATGTTAAGATCCTTCTGGTCGAAGATGTGTTGAAGGCTTTTATGATCGGTGAAAATTGTACATTTCGTGCCATACAGGTAGTGTCTCCAGATCTTGACTACAAGTACTACGGCTCCTAACTCTAAGTCATGGGTAGTGTAGTTTTTCTCGTGCACCTTCAGTTGTCGAGAAGCATAAGCAATGAATTTCTCTCTTTGCATTAACATGCACCCGAGTCCTTGGTGTGACGCATCGCAGTACGCCACGAAATCGTCTGTTCCTTCTGGGAATGATAGGATCGGTGCGCTGCAAAGTTTCTGTTTGAGTAATTGAAAAGCGATTTTTGCCTTGTCGTTCCATTCGTATTTCTTATCTTTGTGTGTCAGGGTAGTGAGGGGTTGGGTTATCTTAGAGAAATTTTCGATGAATCGTCGATAATAGCCCACAAGGCCTAATAATTGTCGCACCTCAGTCGGGGTATTAGGTGCCTCCCAATTCTTAATCGCCTCGATTTTGGATGGGTCAACATGTATGCCCTTCTCGTTGACAACGCGTCCAAGGAATTGTACTTCTCGAATCCAAAAGTCGCACTTCGAGAACTTGGCATACAATTTCTCCTCCTTTAGTAACTCCATGATTAACTTCAGATGCTCGGCATGCTCCTCCTTACTCCGTGAGTATATCAGAATATCGTCTATGAACACAATCACAAACTTGTCCAAGTAGGGTTTGCACACCCGGTTCATAAGGTCCATGAATACCGCCGGTGCATTGGTTAACCCAAATGGCATGACCATGAACTCGTAGTGACCGTAACGAGTTCGGGAAGCGGTGTTTGGAATGTTGTCTTCCTGGATCCTTAGCTGATAGTATCCCAACCGCAGATCGATCTTCGAGTAATAGCTCGACCCTTGTAATTGGTCGAATAGGTCATAGATCCTTGGTAGTGGATATCGGTTCTTGATCGTCACTTTGTTTAGTTCACGGTAGTCGATGCACATGCAGAACGATCCTTCTTTCTTCTTAACAAACAACACTGGTGCTCCCCAAGCCGAGAAGCTTGGTCTGATGAAACCTTTGTCTAACAGTTCTTGTAATTGATTAGACAATTCCTGCATTTCTGATGGCGCCAGTTGGTAAGGTGACCTCTCTATCGGAGCAGCTCCTTGTGTGAGATCGATCCGGAATTCGACTTGCCGTTGCGGTGGAAGTCTGGGAAAATTATCAGGAAATACTTCCGGATAGTCTCGGACGATCGAAAAGTCCTCGACCTTTCTCTCTTCTGCTTTCTCTTCAGTTACGTGCGCTAGGATCGCATGGTAACCCTTTCGTAAGTACTTCTGGGCCTTCATGCATGTAATGATCCTCTGTGCTGCACCGCTCTTATCTCCTTGAATCGTTAGTGTTTCTCCGTTCAAAAGTGGAATGCGAACGATCTTCTCATGACATACAATCTCGGCTCGGTTCCTGGACAACCAATCCATTCCGATGACTATATCAAAACTTCCCAGTGTTACCGACAATAGGTGTATAGTGAATGGGTGGTTAGCTAATGTCAGGATACAACCGGGAATTACTTGTTCTGTTTAAATTAAGTTACCATCCGCTAGTTCTACCGTGTATAGGTAATCTAGTGCAATCGGTGTAATACTAAGTAATGAGCTAAACTCGGTGGAAACAAAGCTTTTATCGACACCCGTATCAAATAAGATAGAAGCATAACATTTGTTTACAAGGAACGTACCATTAACAATGTTGGGGTCTTGCCTAGCTTCGCCTGCTCCAATCACAAACGCCTTGCCCCTAGTATTTGTATTTCCAGGCCTCCGGTTCTTTGGGCAGTCCTTGCGGAAATGTCCGGGATCACCGCACCTCGAAACATCCGCGGTTTCCCCCGCCAGCCGGGGTTTGTTCAACTAGTTGGCAGTTCTAGGCAGTGTGGCCAAAACGCTTGCATTTCTGACAACGGGAATCTTTAAAAGTGTCGTTGTGGTGGAATTGACACTTATTGCATTTGGGTAGATTCCCAGTGTATGCGCCCCTTGGTATCTTCTCTGGCAGATTAGCAACGAACACCCTTGCTGGTTATTGTCTCTTCGGATTATTGGGCACATAGGGTTTAGCAGTAGCGTTTTCCCACTTTCTTTTGTTATCGAAGACTTTCATGAAATTTTCCTTCTCGGTAAACAGTCCCTGCCGGACTGCCTGATCAGTAAGATTATGAACCAGTCTCACAACGTTATGAATAGCTGCGGGTTCAGCAGATGTGACTATACTTTGTATCTGAGGCGCCAAACCCCAAATATATCGCTCAATCCGCTTGAATTCAGGCGTAACCATATGCGGTAATAATCGTGCCAGATCATGAAATCTTGCGGTGTAACCCGCAATGTCAGCACCCTCCATTTTTAAGTTCCAGAACTCCTGTTCTAACTTTTGCAGCTCGTTGCGAGGACAGTATTACTCCTTTAGCATGTCCTTGAACTCTTCCCAGGGGATGGCGTTGGCATTGTCCAACCCCAGAGTTTGGACATGAGAATTCCACCAAGAGAGGGCCTGACCCTCGAAAGTTCCATCTCCATACATGACTCGGTTTTCCGGCGTGCATTGACTCATGCTGAAAACCGACTCGATCTTCTCAATCCATCTGAGCAGTCCCACTGCTCCTTCCGCTCCAGTGAAGGTATGGGGCTTGCAATCCATGAAGGATTTATAAGTGCAGGCCTTATGCCCATTTCAGGTTCTGTATGTCAAGATAGAGTGCAGTTAGGTTAAATTTTCCTGGGATAGGATTATATTACTCGTAGCATGTATTTTGCTTCTAGCATGCACTATACCTCCACTCTCGCCGTGACCTCCCGATCCTCCACTGGACCGATTGACGTCATGGTTGGCAATCGCGTCTGCCAAGCATTGCGCAATGAGGACCTCTATCTGAGCGGTAGTCATGGAGCTGCTACCATGTCCTGAGTTACGATTTGTTCTTCGTGGCGGCATGTTTCTTTATAAGCATAATGATAACAAAGGTTAGATATCGCGTAATAAATAACAATCAGCACACGTGCATAGGATAACACACAACAATCAACAATCAACAACCAATCAACCATACAATATAATCCAAAGACAAACACTTGATAAATAAGTTATACAAAATACAAAGTATTTTCAGGAGCAAACACTCCTTCAAAACATGTAACATCTCAAAAATATTGCGTGAGCACAGCCCGCTCATGATAGGCTAATCAACTAGAAGGTGGAAAGGTACCACTCTACAAAGCGGTAAAGAGCAACAGGGCACAAAGAATCATCAGAACCCTGGCGGGCTCTAACTCTCCTCGAACCATGTTTGCCCTGAGCTCTGCTGCTAGGGCTGTAGAGTCAGCAAGTGAGGGTCGATGCTCTACAACTACGGCTCGCTGATGTGCCATTCCCACCTGTTCCTCGGTCTTCTCTAAGTGGCTTGATAGGGAAGTGGTCCTAGCTGTCTCTCTCTAGCGATCCTCCAGTAAACCCGCTACCTTTCCCTGCAAGGTCTGTAGGCTGTCAAGGATCATCAGTCCCGGTCATTTCGAACGACCTCTAAATGGTTTTCAAAAAGACTTTCTGTTTGAACATCATACAAAAATGAATAAGTAATACAGAGTTTGAAAATGTGAAAAGTAAAGTGAGGAAGCAAAAGTAATGTAGCAAAATACAGAAGCATAAAAAATTAGGTTCTCATAAACCTAGCTTCTAAATGAAAACATGACATGTGACTCAAGATATGCAATCCTAGTCCATGCGTGAATGCTTAGCGACCTGAGATAAAGATGTTTAAAAGTGTCAACACAAGGTTTGTGAGTTCACAGGTTTAAGTAACATAAACAGAATGAAAACAGTGTAACAGTACCTATGTATACTAGTGATTCGATTATTGATCAGACAATAAACAATAATTATATAAGCAACACCGAAACCGAAGCTCAACGAAGGAATGCAGAAACTAGCATTTTGCCTATTACGTGCCCAGCACGCAATGGATCAGGTCAATTATGCACCCGTTTGACTCCCAGTCAGAGTTAGCGCGACTAACCCGGGTGGGGGTTGTTAAACCCAATAGTACTATTCATGAATCACCTCGCTTTGTGTAATAATTAACGGTTCGAATATGAGAGGACTTTATGTGCGGGAAATGCACCCACTTATATATATTAAAGTGAAATCAAAGTAATCATCATACGACTAAGCAAGAAAAAAGGTTTAGCATGTATCTCCCCTAAATGGAAAAGTAAGTAACACGGGGCCGTGAAAACTCACCTGGGAATAAGGTGAATGAAGTATGAAAGCAACACGAGAAATCTAGCAACTCTAGATAACCGACCTAACCGAGCCCCTGGAATAGTAAGGCTATAAGGTCTATGAAAGTAAACATGGTTTATGTAACCACATTCATCCAAATGACTTAACATTGAAAGGTTACATTGACGTTTTGAAAAGGTTTGACCAAATTTGACAGAGGTTTGACCAACTTTGACTAATTTTGACCAATGTTGACTAATGTTGACCAAGTTTGACTAATGTTGACCAATGTGACACGACGACCCGTTGGTAACACATGGTGAAAACATGTACAAGTAGCACATAGGTGACATATGGGTAACACATAAGTAATATATAAGTAATACCTAAGTAACCCATACCAAGTAACGTAGTTGCATATGTTCATAACATAGATGGTAATACATAGTCTTAAGTAATTGCATAAGTAAGTAACACATAATAAGTAACATGGTATTTGTACATCCTCATGGTATATCTCATACATGTTAACTAATCATCCACATAAGTTATGTCATTACACTAATAACCTAATAACAATATTTCAACATTTCTATACCATGGTTCCTAACATGGCAAAGTTTCCCTTTTTAGGCAATTAGGGTTTTAGGGCACTTTAGGTGTCATAGCTCAACTAAACAAGTCATACATGAAATCATACTAGTAACATATCATAAACATGATTCTATGCATACACTTTCTATTTCAAGCAAATGTGAAGTTCCCAAACTAATAAAGTTTCCTTATTTAGCAAGGTCCTCCAAAACATGTCATAATACAATTTCAAATTACATATTCTTGTATAAGACATCTATTCATATAGTAATAAAGCTATTAAACCTATCTTAGACATTTATAGCATACACATATAAAATATGTTCAATTAAAGTTTCCTTTTTAGAAAAATGGTCCAAACGACCTTCTACACATGTGTAACTTCAAACAACTCTTTCTAATACTTTAATAGATGTTATAGAACCATATTAGCATGCTTTCATCCATTAAAACACCGTAACTAAAAATATGACAATTTAATTTTTCTTATATAGTAAGTCGATCACAACATAGTGTATAACAACATTTCAACCAAAAAAATTACATTTCCTACTTGTTCTACTATTATAAGCATCATTTAAACTTTCAAACATATCATATACACATTTATGCAAAATCTCAACCAACAAAGTTTCTATAAATAGAAACGAGCAAATATCAACCTAAATAAATATTTCAAACCATAAAAAGTGCAAATATGTGTCAACAACTCAATATTATGAAAACCTTTTGACAAAACATGGATTTAAAGACCTTGTAACCAATAAATTCATTTGGATTAGTGGGTTTCTCATCTTGGCCAAAAATAACAAGAATGGGTGAAAAGGAATGCTTACAAATCAAGAAATGATGTTGGTATGACTTTGTTCTAGCTTGAATCAGCACTAATCCACTTGAAAGCACCTTGGAACACATTGAAAGAGGCTTGAATTGCTTGAAGAAAATTTGAAGGTGGAGAGAGGCTAGAGGCGGGCTGCGGCCCTGAGAAAAAGAGAGGAGGGAGAGAGTGATTAGGTTTAGCGTTTCAAATGAATTAATGGTGAGGTTAAGGGTGAGATTAAGTAAATGGGTTTTGGGCTTTTTGCATCTTTAAGGCTTTTTATTAACTAAATGGGCTACTAATTGGATTAATTAAATTAAAATTTGAATTCTTTAAGCCCAATTAATAAAACAATTGTTTTTAAAAAATCTAACTTAATCTTGTTGGCACATCTCGCGTATTTGCTTAAAAAGCGTTAAATTATAAGTTGCTCTAAAAATTCCGGAAAAATTCTTATAAGCATGAAATATTAAATCGCAGTATTACATATAATTTTTGCACACCAATTATATGTCTAAATATTATTTTTAAAATTCACCAACGTTCGTGTGACAGGACGCGTGTGTGACCCGGTAATCCGCCCGATTACCGATGCATGTAATGAAATGAAACGAATGCACTTGCTATATGAAATATGTACTTAATTATTCTATAATTAAGTATGATGCAAGTGTAATCATGTGAATTCAAGTAATTGTCAGGTATGGATATTAACCTGAATTTTCCGGGTATCACATAAACGATGAGGCGGTGACATTAATGTGTGGCTAAGCACAAAAAGGAAACGTATAAAATTAACGTTGGTACATAAACATGATAAAATACAGTTATATAACGGTACCGACGTTTTTTTATCGATATTAGTCTAATTTTTCACGCTACCTGCGCGCTGCGGCTAATCGATACGATTAAAAGAAATGTACCTGCGTTGCGGTAGGGCGGTACAATCAAAAGAAACGTACGCGCAAAATAAACTAAAGTTATTGAGGAAAATCAGATAATATGTACTATAGGGGGTAAACTCGAAACTTTAGAAATCTAAGGAGTCAAAGTAAAATTTGACAAAGTAGAGGGGCTAGTAGTACAATTTAACTAAAGTGGGGGGGGTTGTGTTGGTGGAAAACATCACCGACCTTGGTAGTTGAGTATTAGTTAAATTATTTTTATAAATGTATTTATAACTTTATATTAATTAAAAAAAGTTATGATAATATTTCAAAGTTTATTATTCTAATACTCTTAAAAGGTAACGTCGGTGCTTAATGGGAGAGCACCAACAAAACCATTATTTTCTTCTTTTGTATTTGTTGTGTCATTTTTTACTCTAACATCAAACTCTATTGGGATGGTTAAGGAACATATGGATAAGTCTTTAAGTGGGTCAAGGGACGCAGGTTCAAACCCTACGTCCAACAATATTTATTTTTGGCTTTTTTGTTCTTTTTTCCTTCTTTTTCTTTTTACATTTCTTATTTCTTTTCTTTTGATTATTTTTTTAAATTATTAGGTCGTAATGTGCAAACCATAATACTTTTTCAATCTTTGGTTCAATCTCAAAAACCGATTCGCATCAAATTCGTACGTTTTTTTATTACTTAAGCACGTTAGTGTCAACTCTACCCTTCAAATTTCGTTTTTTCTTACTTTTTTTATATTCGTTTATAAAAATTATTTTTTTCTATTTTTAATTTGTTACTAACTTGTTTAACGAATTTGTTTTTTCAATGTCAACTCCTATTCGCGCCGAAATCTATCCATTTTTTGATCTCTATAACCGTGTTGCGGCAACTTCATACGTTTCTTTTCTGTAATTAGTCACGTTATTGTCACCGCCACAACGCATTCGATCTCTATAACCGTGTCGCGGCAACTTCATACGTTTCTTTTTTGTAATTAGTCACATTATTGTCACCGCCAGAACGCATGTAACGAGGTTCGCAAACCCGCTGCGTCGCACGGAAGACCAAGTCGTGATAACTTCATACCTTTCTTTATGTACTTAGTTACGCTATTGTCGTCGTCGCTGTAATCCCTAGGAAATTTCGGCCTTTATTTTTACTGTTCCGGCACTTGTAATCTCATTATTATATGATTTGCATCTATCCATTTCAATAAAAGTCATCATATTTATCCATTCCATTTCATGAGTATACACACATACATACATTGGGTACAATTATTTCAAATTCAAAAATAACAAATATATATATAAGGGATTATATAAATAATTGTTTAAAATTCTATTAAACAAATATATATATATATATATATATATATATATATATATATATGCTAGGTATTTTCTAAACATATATATGTACATATATACAAATACAAATATATAAAATCTAAATTATAAATTCTATAAACAAAATTCGGGTTTATAAAAAGTGATATTATCTAAATTACAAAATAAATGATTTTAATAGGAATAATACCATTTTATTTTGCAAAAATTACATTTTAATGTTTGAAACATTTAAAAATAATATTAACATTTAATTGACTTTATAAAAATTTATAAATTTACTATTGTTATGTTTTATAACAGTCCAGGGTTAATAATATGATTTCTGAAACTTAATTCCAATTTAAAACAATATTTGCACATGAAATGATAAAACCTTAAAACTCCAGGGACTAAACTGTAAATCTCGGGCAAACCTTTCTCCCCATTTCGATCACGAGTTCGAACCCTGTTCAAACCAGTTTTCAGACCAATATTCACGAATTCGATTCTGAGATATTTTGTGCAAAATCATCAATGGCATTACGTTGTAGTCACTCAATCGCTTCACCTTGCACGATTAATCGCATTTTTATGACTGTTTTCATGATCCACTCGTAACCGAAAACCCATTAACATCCATTTACTCTGACGACCATTCCTGCTTAAATTGGGTATAAATAGGTAACCACAATCATAGAAGAAACCCATTACAAACACAACACACCATGAATTACATTCCATTTCATTTCGGGATCGCGAATCAGAGTCGAAAAACCCGAAGTTGTTCATCGAGTCGTTCTCCACCAACTCGTAACCATTTCAGGTAATTTTGGTTCCAAATACGAGATCAAAAGCCCCATGAAATGGGCTTTGATCGTTTGCTCGATCGGGAGTATTGAAGGGCTAGGGTTACGGGTTCACAAATGGGGAAGAAGGAGACTTGGGCTTGCATGTTAAAACCAACCCGCATCAGCTTAAGACCAAGGCATCATGCCCTGGTCTGATGGTTAGTGCACGTGCGTGTATGTGTGGCCGGCTCGACGCGGGTTCGAGTCCCGGTGGCCATTTTTTTAGATTTAATTCTTTTTAATACAAAATTCTAATGTTTTATTTTCTAATTAAATTTGATAAACCAATAAATATATTCTATAATTATTTTATAAAAACAGAAAATAGAAATTGATATTTTAACTATTTTATTTTATTAAAACACTTGTAAATTTCTAAATAAAATAATATAAATGATTTGTTTAGATAAATTTAATTATGTTATTTATATATTAATAATGTTTATTACACAAATTTTAATTAAATGTTTATGCATTATTAAATTCTTTTAAGCATATAAATAATTATTTGGTAAGAATAATTATTTAACAAATAATTATTTAAAACACTTTTAAATTTATAAAAATACTTAAATAATTATTGTAAATAATTATTTTATACAAAGTCTAATTAATTTCATTTAAAGCCCATTTATTTATTAACTCTTTTATATTTCCTTTAAAAGAGATTAATTAGTAGTTTAATTAATCATTTTATTTACATAAAATAAATTAATTAAACCTTTATCCATTTCATAATTTATTTATAAATTATTTTTGGAATGATTTTATAAATAAATCCAAATGCAGTATTTTAAACCTTTTCCATTCGATAGTATGTTTATTAATTATTTATAGATTCAAATGTAATATTATTTAAACCTCTTTCCATTCAATGATTTATTTATTTAATTATTGTAGAATAATTATATGAATAAGTCCAAACATTTTAGCGTTATAAATACATATTTATTTTTCTACAAAACTTGCACAAATCCTATGTTCAGTCTCAAACCCCACGAAGCTCTAAAGTCCCAAAATCTCCTTAATTCCATTTAGACGTACATTAAATTTAGAGTTTGTGAGAAATCCTCACGAGTCCTATCAATCTTTACCAATCCATACCATTTCTAGCTTCAATACAAGTGAGTTTCATAGCCCCTTTTACTTTACTATTGTTTGCAAATACTCGGGGTGGAACATGTTTACATACTATACATACACAGTTCAATACCTATGTTCTCATGCTAATGTCTTTGTGCTTTATGTCTTAAACTACTTGGCGACTATACGTGTGTTCATGTTAGTACAATCATTAACTTGCGAGGTAGTACCTAACATGATCATTTATACGGGAATCTGATTCACTACTTAACACAAACCTTGGCGGGTTTTGTGTATACATCTTACTACTTTTTCCATAACACAATCAGTTGGATTGTACTGACAGTTTTCCATTTCTACGGTTTGATTGTACGCTTTGGAACCTTGTATGTTTTCACATTTATGCCTTAGATTATGTATTGAACGTATTGAATTGTAAATTCTTTTTTTTTTTCAACTTTTGCTTGGTGTCAAAACCTATATTACTCACCAAGTACTTGTAGTTGACATTTACTCACATGTTTCAGGTGCACCAGTTTGAGGATGTTGCATGATCACCTAGGCTATGGACCTAGTTTTAATAAAGATTGAATTCAACTTTTGTTATGTTATGAACGCTTTGTTTTCCATTTTTATTTGTAACGGATACATTAATTATGATGAATAAATATTGTCACTCATGTAACATCCCAAAAATAAGACGACGATTAAAGTAACGGGTTATACGTAAGACGACATGAATAAATGAACGAGGCGTGACGGGCCGGGCTAGATGGAGTCCTTTCCCTTTAAATAGCCAACACACTCCACCTTTTCTCTCATTTGGCACATCTAGAGAGAGAAACCGTAGAGAGAGAAAGTTGGCGGATCGACTCAAGATTGAAGAAGTGTGTTGCTCCAGAGCTCGTGAGAAGAACCTCCGGATCAGAAGCTCGATACAGGTAACGATCTGGCCTAGATCTGAGTTTTTGTTCGTTTTGGGGTTTTTCTGGTTTTGGATGAAAAGGTAACGTTTTTACGGATGAAACTGGAGGAAAAACATAGTTTTGAATTCCTCAATGAAAAGCAAACGTTTTGAATGAAAACAAGTTCGGGATCTTGACGTGATCAGACCCGAATGCGAAAGTTAGGGTTTTTGCGGAGAAGCAGATCCTGTGTACTTATCAAGTATGCAGGAAGAGGATCCTGCATACTTATCAAGTACGCAAGTAGAAAGGTTCTGTGTACTTGTCATGTACGCAAGAAGAAGGTCATGCACACTTACCAAGTGCGCATGAAGCAAAGTCTGCGCACTTATTAAGTATGCAAGAACTAGGCCCTGCGCACTTGCTAAGTGCGCAGGCACCAGGCTGGTTAAGTAAAGTTAGTATGTTTAGAATTGTTCGGGATTGGTCTGATGTGTATTTAACTAATCAATTCAGATCGTACGTGAAGTCGTTGGACCGTTGTTTAGGACAACCGAGACTAGCTTATCAGGTGAGTTCTAGAAGCCCTTCTTTAAATGTTTTAATTAAATTTTTTTGGGCTGGTGTGCATACATACGAAATGATGTTTTTACGAAATGATGTTTTACGAAACGATGTTTACGAAATGACGTTTATGAAATGATGTTTATGAAGGATGATGTTTACGAAGGATGATGTTTATGAAATGGTTTGCCAAATGAAGTTTACAAAAGAGATGATGTTTTGTTTAATAAAACGTACGAATGCTTTAACTAAGATGAGGTAAAGGTTTTATGAAAGTCACGAATGAACGAATCTGCCACGAGTTCCTACGAGAGCTAGGGTATGTATGTATGTATTGGCCTCACCCTTACGGGGGGCCTCTGTGGCTGGCTAACGGTTGTACAACTGGTTGATGGGGTGACGACTCCGTGGGATTACCGGGATCCCGATGGAAGGTGCTATTCCTTGCGGGGAAATAGTGCCTAAGTTATGTTCTGTCTACCTAGAGGTAACGAGCCTTAGGAGACGTATGTTTGGTCTACCTAGAGGTAACGAGCCTTAGGAGACATATGTTTGGTCCACCTAGAGGTAACGAGCCTTAGGAGACCTGGTGACGGATGACTTAGAGGTAACGAGCCTTAAGTTCATCCGCTGGTATGCGATGTATGGAATTGACGGTTACGAGAAGGCGCAGATTCGGTTCATGTTGACTTATGTTATGATGCTATGTTACGATGTTATGATGATGTTAAGTTATTGCATGTTTTACGTATGCTTTTGTTAAACAAATGTATGTTATGTTTTTGGCAAAATTTTTATGTTAAGGTTTTATGTAAAGCTAGAACTCACCAGCATAGCTGACTTTTTAATATGCACATTCAGGTTAAGGGCAGGTTATGATGATGGACGGTGATGCTTGGTAAGCGAGAAGAGTTACCCGGATGATATGAAGACTGGAATCCCGTTATGTTTCATTTATGTTATGTTTTATGTTTAAGACAATGTTACGCTTCCGCATGTTTGAATAAGTATTAGTTATGTTGAATGAATGATTCTGCTGCGTTATTTTGATATTCAAGTTAAGAACTGTTTGTGGATGAGTAAATCCAACAAGTGAGGCCTCCCGGGTTTGGGGTCTTACAAGTTGGTATCAGAGCAATAGTTTGAGAGATTTGGACACTCCCAGTGTTTGAACTTAAACTGTGAATGGGACTGAAAGCGGATGCCTGTACGGGTAACTCGAGCCACAGCATCAGGTATGTAGGTAGTATATATTTGCATATATAGTATGCCTTAGAAAGGGTTAGGTAAAGACTTGTGTCCGGATGGAATCACAAAGGTGGTCATATAGAAATCGAAAGGTAGTGTAATGGTTAATTGCAGATGGCCAGTGTATATTAACATCTTACAGTGCTTGTTGAATTCTATTTGTTAACTAGCGTGATGACATTGGATTCTTTGTCTTATAGAACGAAATGGCAAGGAGAGGAAACGAAAGGCGTGGTGGGGGCCATACCGATGGTCGTATAGGTGGTCGTAATGGTGGACGCGGCAGGACCCCTGCACGCCAAGAGTACAGTGAAGAAGGAAGTGTTCACACGGAGCTAGAAATTAGTGTGCACGGAACTGAGCCGACTCATGTCGGAGAACAACAATTCACTTTTCAACCGGAAGTGAGAGCGGCTCTGGCACGAGAGTTCACTGAGTTGATGAAGGTTTCTCTGCCAGGACTGTTGGCAGAAGTGTTAAAGAAGGCTAGTGAGATGGGTGGGTCTAACACGGCGGTCGGTACCCCGAACACTGAGGCAATCAACGCACCCCTTAACCGTGGTTGCGACTATAAGTCCTTTAAGGCATGTGACCCGCCGGACCTGACTGGGAAGAAGGACGCGGTGGCTACTTTTGACTGGGTGATACGTATGGAAGCCGCCATTCGTCTGAGCGAGTGTCGAGAGAATCGAGTTGTGAAATTTGCTGCTAACTCTTTGAGAGAGGAAGCATCCCATTGGTGGGAAGGTGTACGTCAAGCCAAAGGGGACGAGGCTGTGGATGCGATGATGTGGATTGATTTAAAAACTTTGGTGATCAAGAATTTATGTCCAAGAAATGAGATCAAAAAGGTAGAAAGGGAATTTCTAGGTTTGAAGGCCGGAAGCATGACGTACCGGCAGTACACTACCAGATTTAATGAATTGGCACGTCTAGTGCCACATCTTGTCACGACTGAGGAAAGAAAGATTGCCTGCTACATTCAACGGCTGCCGGACCAGGTCCGCACCTATGTTAAGGCAAACGCCCCTACTACCTATGATTCGGTAGTAGAACTAAGCGGCGTGGTATTTGATGATCTGGCACTGAATGTCGTTGCCATTGAAGAGCCTAAGAAGAAACTGAGTTTTCCCGCTAAGCGATCGGGTGGGAAGTTGTTTGGGGCTCAGGACAAATAGGCCAGGGTAGGCGAGATGGCAGTCTGTGGAAGATGTGGGTTAAGATATGCGGGTGAATGTCGTCTAGGGACAAATCTGTGCTACAAATATGGCAAGACTGGGCACTACTCCCGTGAATGCATGCAAGGCATTAAATGTTATAATTGTGGTGAAAGCGGCCACATGAGCCGGGAATGCACCAAACCAAGAATGGGTGAAGCGGGAAAAGGGAAAGGCCCCGAAAAGAAAGAAGACAGGCCGCGAGTGAAGACTCGAGCCTATGCGCTGACGCAGGAACAAGCCAGAGTGGACCCCGGCGTGGTGTCAGGTACTTTCATCCTTGACAACACTTTTTTTTTCTGTGTTATTTGATTCGGGTGCCAGTAAGAGTTTTATATCTGCGACTTTTTGTAAACGAGTGAAATACACTGTCAGTAAGCTAGAAATGGCCTTTAGCATAGAAACCGCTGAGGGTAGGACTGCGAGAGTAACCGATGTAGTGGATAATTCCACGATAAAAATAGAAGGCCATAGATTCCCCGTCAGGTTGTTTGTTATGGTTTTGGGTGGGTTCGATGTCCTGTTAGGTATGGATTGGCTAACTGCCAATGAAGCGCAAATTATATGCAAACGAAAGATAATCCGACTCAAGGCTCTGGATGGTAGCAAAGTCGAGGTTCTTGGAGATCGTGACGCCCCGATGACAAACGTCATCTCGATGATTAAGGCAACATAATACTTGAGGCGCGGATGCGAGGCTTATCTGGTGTACGTAATTGACAAGTGTAAGGAAGCGAAAGAACTAGACGATGTACCCGTGGTACGCGAGTACCCGGAGGTGTTTCCAGAGGATTTGCCTGGGATACCACCCGATAGAGAGATTGAGTTCCGAATCGACTTAGTACCAGATACCCGGCCCGTGGCTAAAGCTCCATATCGACTAGCACCAGTAGAGATGAAGGAACTAATGACACAACTAGACGAGTTACTTGAGAAGGGATTTATCCAACCGAGCATCTCACCTTGGGGTGCCCCGGTGTTATTCGTAAAGAAGAAGGATGGTTCGATGAGAATGTGTATTGACTATCGCGAATTAAACAAACGTATGGTGAAGAACAAGTACCCTTTACCAAGGATCGACGACCTGTTCGATTAATTGCAAGGCACAAGTTGGTTCTCAAAAATCGACCTTCGATCCGGGTACCATAAGTTGAAGGTGAGGGAGGAAGACATACCGAAAAATGCATTTCGCACGCGTTATGGACATTTTGAGTTCTGCGTAATGTCTTTTGGATTGACGAACGCCGCCACAGCGTTCATGGATTTGATGAATAGGGTGTGTCGACCGATGCTGGACCGATCGGTAATCGTGTTCATCGATGATATCCTCATCTACTCCAAGAATGAGGGTGATCACGCATGCCACTTAAGGGAAGTGTTGGAGGCCTTAAAGAAGGAAAAGTTGTATGCTAAGTTCTCCAAATGCGCGTTTTGGCTTAGGGAAGTCCAATTCCTAGGTCACGTCATCAACCCGAACGACATTATGGTTGACCCAGCAAAGATAGTGACGGTAAGGGAATGGAATATTCCTAAGACGCCAACTGAAATCCGCAGTTTCTTGGGATTGGCAGGCTACTATCAGAGATTCATACAGGATTTCTCAAAAATAGCTTTGCCATTGACAAAGTTGACTCGGAAAGAGGAAAAGTACGAATGGGGTTCGACCCAGGAGGAGGCGTTTAAGAAAGGAAAAGCTAACCCAAGCTCCAGTCTTGGCCCTTCCCGAGGGCAATGAAGACTTAGTGGTATACTCTGACGATTCGGGTCAGGGATTGGGATGCGTATTGATCCAACGTGGGAGAGTGATCGCGTATGTGTCACGGCAATTGAAGATTCACGAAGCTAACTATCCGACTCACGATTTGGAACTTGCTGCTGTCGTATTCGCATTGAAAATATGGAGGCATTACCTTTACGGGGTGAAGTTTACTATTTACTCCGACCACAAAAGTTTGAAGTACTTCTTCGAACAAAGGGAACTTAATATGAGGCAGAGACGATGGTTGGAGCTATTGAAAGACTATGACTGTGAAATCATGTACCATCCTGGAAAGGCAAACGTGGTGGCTGACGCTCTAAGCCGAAAGGATGTGCCTGCTCCTATTAGAGTGAAAGCTTGCTAGTTGGTGGTAACATCAGATGTGATGAGGGAAATTGAAAGAGCTCAAGATGAAGCACTTAAGGAAGAAAACATCAAGAACGAAAGAATGGTTGGCTAACATGACAAGTTGGAATATAACACCCTTGGTGTTAGGACACGTTTTGGACGGGTATGGATACCCATGGGTGGCGAGCTTAGGACCAAAATCTTGGATGAGGCTCATAAGTCTCGTTACTCTATCCACCCCGGTACCAACAAAATGTACCAAGATCTGAGGAGGGAATACTGGTGGCCTGGAATGAAACATGAAGTGACAAAGTATGTAAGCAAGTGCTTGACTTGCTCACAAGTAAATGCCGAACACCAGAAACCGTATGGAAAAATCCAACCACTTGATATACCGGAATAGAAGTGGGAACACATTACCATGGACTTCATAACCAAGCTACCTCGCACAGCTAAAGGTCATGACACCATTTGGGTAATTGTGGACCGTTTGACGAAGAGTGCTCATTTCCTACCTATTCGTGAGACATTCTCGTCGGAAAGGTTAGCGGAAGTATTTATTAACGAAGTAGTAGCACGGCATGGGATGCCTTTGACGATCGTATCTGACCGGGACACACGATTCCCATAGAGATCCTGGAAGAGATTTCACGAGGCGATGGGCACGAGGCTTAATATCAGCACGGCATACCACCCGCAAACGGATGGTCAGTCCGAAAGGACCATTCAAACATTGGAGGATATGCTTCATGCTTGTATTATCGACTTCGGTGGCAGTTGGGACAGTCATCTGCCGTTAGCCGAATTCTCCTACAACAATAGTCATCACACGACGATAGGCATGCCGCCTTATGAAATGTTGTATGGGAGAAGATGCAGGACCCCGGTTTGTTAGGGTGAGATTGGGCAGAAGGAATTAGGAAGTCTTGAAGTCATAAGAGAAACGTCGAAAAGGTTTGATCAAATCAAGGCACGAATGAAGGCCGCACAAGATCGTCAGAAATCCTACGCGGATAAACGACGAAGGCCTATTGAGTTTAATGTTGGGGATCGTGTAATGTTGAAGGTATCACCTTGGAAGGGGATCATACGATTCAGGAAGAGAGGAAAGTTAAGTCCAAGGTTTGTCGGACCATTCAGTATAATGGCACGGGTTGGTGGAGTCGCTTATCGGTTAGAGTTGCCTGATGAGTTAAGTGGAATTCATCCTACCTTCCATGTATCACACTTGCGGAAGTGCTTGGCGGATGAATCGGCTCACGTACCACTTACTGACATCGAGGTCGACAACAGCCTTACCTACATCGAAGAGCCCGTGGCCATCCTAGATCGAAAGGAGAAACGTTTACGTAATAAAGTTCTCTAATTGGTTAAAGTCCAATGGAAACATCGAAAGGGATTGAAAGCCACTTGGGAAACGGAGACAGAAATGAGGGAGTCGTACCCCCAACTATTTGACTTATGATAGGTTTCGGGGACGAAACCTATTGTAAGGGGGGTAGACTTGTAACATCCCAAAAATAAGACGACAATTAAAGTAACGGGTTATACGTAAGACGACAGGAATAAATGAACGAGGCGTGACGGGCCGGGCTAGATGGAGTCATTTCCCTTTAAATAGCCAACACACTCCACCTTTTCTCTCATTTGCCACATCTAGAAAGAGAAACCGTAGAGAGAGAAAGTTGGCGGATCGACTCGAGATTGAAGAAGCGTGTTGCTCCAGAGCTCGTGAGAAGAACCTCCGGATCAGAAGCTCGATACAGGTAACGATCTGGCCTAGATCTGAGTTTTTGTTCGTTTTGGGGTTTTTCGGGTTTTGGATGAAAAGGTAACGTTTTTACAGATGAAACTGGAAGAAAAAGATAGTTTTGAATTCCTTAATGAAAAGCAAACGTTTTGAATTGAAACAAGTTCGGGATCTTGACGTGATCAGACCCGAATGCGAAAGTTAGGGTTTTTGCGGAGAAGCAGATCCTGCGTACTTATCAAGTACGCAGGAAGAGGATCCTGCGTACTTATCAAGTACGCAAGAAGAAAGGTTCTGCGTACTTGTCATGTACGCAATAAGAAGGTCATGCGCACTTACCAAATGCGCATGAAGCAAAGTCTGCGCACTTATTAAGTACGCAAGAACTAGGCCCTGCGCACTTGCTAAGTGCGCAGGCACCAGGCTGGTTAAGTAAAGTCAGTATGTTTAGAATGGTTAAACCGTTAGAGTCAGGATTGGTCTGATGTGTATTTAACTAATCAATTCAGATCGTACGTGAAGTCGTTGGACCGTTGTTTAGGACAACCGAGACTAGCTTATCAGGTGAGTTCTAGAAGCCCTTCTTTAAATGTTTTAATTAAATGTTTTTGGGCTGGTGTGCATACATACAAAATGATGTTTTTACGAAATGATGTTTTACGAAACGATGTTTACGAAATGACATTTATGAAATGATGTTTATGAAGGATGATGTTTACGAAGGATGATGTTTATGAAATGGTTTGCTAAATGAAGTTTACGAAAGGTTTACGAAAGAGATGATGTTTTGTTTAATAAAACGTACGAATGCTTTAACTAAGATGAGGTAAAGGTTTTATGAAAGTCACGAATGAACGAATCTGCCACGAGTTCCTACGGGAGCTAGGGTATGTATGTATGTATTGGCCTCACCCTTACGGGGGGCCTCTGTGGCTGGCTAATGGTTGTACAACTGGTTGATGATGGGGTGACGACGGTCTCCCGTGGGATTACCGGGATCCCGATGGAAGGTGCTATTCCTTGCGGGGAAATAGTGCCTAAGTTATGTTCCGTCTACCTAGAGGTAACGAGCCTTAGGAGACATATGTTTGGTCGACCTAAAGGTAACGAGCCTTAGGAGACATATGTTTGGTCCACCTAGAGGTAACGAGCCTTAGGAGACCTGGTGACGGATGACTTAGAGGTAACGAGCCTTAAGTTCATCCGCTGGTATGCGATGTATGGAATTGACGGTTACGAGAAGGAGCAGATTCGGTTCATGTTGACTTATGTTATGATGTTATGTTACGATGTTATGATGATGTTAAGTTATTGCATGTTTTACGTACGCTTTTGTTAAACAAATGTATGTTATGTTTTTGACAAAATGTTTATGTTAAGGTTTTATGTAAAGCTAGAACTGACTTTTTAGTATGCACATTTAGGTTAAGGGTTGGTTATGATGATGGACGGTGATGCTTGGCAAGCGAGAAGAGTTACCCGGATGATATGAAGACTGGCATCCCGTCATGTTTCATTTATGTTATGTTTTTTGTTTAAGACAATGTTACTCTTCCGCATGTTTGAACAAGTATTAATTATGTTGAATGAATGATTCCGCTGTGTTATTTTGATATTCAAGTTAAAAACTGTTTGTGAATGAGTAAATCGAACAAGTGAGGCCTCCCGGGTTTGTGGTCTTACAACTCATTAATAGATGATCATGTGTTTATTAACAACCGCGTCAGTCCCGGCGTATAATCCGCCGTCGGCCGGGGTGTGACAGTCGCAACGCCAGTAACGAGCTTCGCAAACACGTTAATATCGTTGTACATCCCCGCCACAACACGCGGGTCAAAATTTCTAGTTATACTTATTTATCAAATTCAATAATAGTTTATTATATTTATTGCCATTATTTTAAGGGAAAATTACATACCAAAATATACATTTGATCAAGGAGACTTCTCTAAATATACATTGACTTTTAACCTAGAAATACATATACATGCACACTGAACCGCCGGTTAAAATTAGCAGGCAAAAAAGTAAGCGAAATCAGGGTTCTGCACCAATGAAATGTCGATACGTGGCAAAAATCACGACTAAATAGCTGGCATGTCTAGGCTATTTATCCGGCCCAGGCTCACGGCTAAATAACCGTCTTTTCTCGGCTTAGCCCCCGTCTAAGGGGCTTAATTATAACGGCCGGCTAAGTGCAGAAACCCCAGGCTCACGGCTAAATAGCCTAGACGGGCCGACTATTTAGCCGTGATTTTTGCCACGTGTCGACATTTTATTGGTGCAAACCCCTGTTTTTCGCTTACTATTTTGCCGACTTAGCCGGTGGTTCAGTGTGGAAGTCTATGTATTTCTAGGCTAAAAGTCAATTTATATTTTGAGAATTTGCTTTGTTCAAATATCTATTTTAATAATTTTCTCTTATTTTAAAATGGAAGTATATATGTTTTCTATCTCCGCAGTTAAACTTTTTTTTTTAAATAGTCTTTGCTACAAAAACCCGTCCATGCTAAAATAGTGTTGGATGCGTAACATTATACAAACACAATTTCAAGCTTGGAGATGGAGTTAGGAGCTAGCGACATGCAAGAATAGCTACAGGATCACGATATGATATGATTTAATGGTTATTGGTATTAATACTGCTTCTCGCAGCCTGATGAGGACGAGAATATACATGTAAAGAGTTTCTTCAAAAGGGCAATATTTTGGTATATTTCAGGTTGTTTAAAACACTCTATATCTAATATTTTAAATTTTATAAACAACTTATAACACGTCAAATATGATTACACAAACAATATTATTTCGATACTAGAATATACTTTGCCATCGTTTTACTAACAACCCGGATATACTTTTGATTTTATTTGTTCTTTTTCTGTTTCTTTTGGATCATTATGCAACCAGAATTTAGTTATTAATTTTTATTTAATTATTTTTCCTATTTTTCTTTCGTTGTGTGACCCGCATTTAAATTTAGTTATTAATTTTTATGTAATTTGTTTTTTTTTCCCTTTTTACGACCGTTTTATGATCACTTCTCGATCGCAAAATGTGGTCGCTAGTATGGTAATACCCAATTTTCAATTTTGTGTTAGTGTTGGGTATGCCTTAGAACCCCTTACATAGTCACATTACTTGTCCAAAATTATATACATATATCGACTATCTGCCAGAATTTTGTTTCATGTTATTTTCTTTAGAAACAGACAATAAATAAAAAAAGACAGTTTCCAATCCTTTATGTCCGTCACATGTTACAAGGGTAGATAGAAACATAAAAAAAAGACGATTTTACGTATTATATGTAAAATTTACTCTAAAAATAATTAAATAATACATATATATATATATATATATATTCTTATATATTTATATGAAATTATACGTAGTAATATAAATAAAACCATTGTTAGCCTTAGTTATTGATCAAGTTTGGATAAAAGTCAACGGGTCTGAATTGTAATTAGTGTAAAATGTATTTTAGAGTCTAATATGTAATTATGGTTAGTCGTAGGGTTGTGACGCTTGATAAAAGCATCGCGTCGTTTGAGTATGAATATGTATGAATATGTACGCTGTCAAATTGTAAATGGAAATTGGTTTGATCAATTGAATAAATTCGTTTAGGGTTTCTCTTCATCTTGTGTTCTTTATTTTTATTCTTGATTGTTGATTGAATCATGATCCCCGCCTCCCTGGGATCCTATAACCATCAGCAATCAAACCCAAAGCGAACCACTAAAATCACATATTACATAAAATTTTATTTTATTCAAATTATTAATAAGTAAAGATATAAAACAAGCAAGTTAACCAACGTGTACGCAAAACCAAATTAAAGGCCTATATATATATATTCCACTTTGTTGCACTCTTCATCAAAAACATCCCACGATGGCAAAACTTGCACCTTTTGTATTCACCTTGACTGTCATCCTAGCCTTTTCTGAGGTTTTTGCCTACAGAACCACCATCACCACCACTATCATAGAGGACAATGGACATGGATCGCTGCTGGACAGCCTCGACAACCCCAGAACCTCCCAGGCGCAATGCCCCAAGATTACAGGCGAGACCAATTGCCACGCGCACATCCTTCGAGATGTCCATTCCCTCACACCGAATCAGGGTGTTCAACAATCACTTGAAATGTGCTGTACCGACCTAAAGAAAGTGACGAAGCAGTGCCAGTGTGATACAATCCATCAGACGTATGACAAGGCTCTGAAAAAAGTTAATGGAGAACTTTACAAGCGAGTAGTATTGACGGCGGCTCAGACCCTCCCCAAGGCCTGCAAATTGGAAGTCACGGATTGCCAAATCAAAGGCCCAAATGTTAATTAAGATGAATGTATCGAAAGAATAACGACCACCATCAATTACCAGCTTTTTAGCTAGTGATGTGTAGCGCGTTCCTTGTAATAAGACACGTACACAATCTTGTGCTTACATATCTAATTATGAGCAGTTAATTTGCAGCATTAACAAGAACATCACAATGAATGACACCTCGTACATCATCTTCCTTTGGTTTGATCTATTGATTTAAAATTAAGGAAACCAACACTAGCAAACATTAATATCAATATGTTAATACAACTCAATGACATTCAATCTTTTTATTGGAAAAGTCAAACTGGTTAATTGAATGTTAGCAAAAGATGAGGGGCCAGAGTTTTCAATTGTAGAAATCCACCAAAACAACTTAAATGGAAAACAAAAACAATGAAGAAAGTTCAACACTCTAGATGAAGATAGATGTAGATCATAATTTAAGCTAGATGAAGATAAAAGTCTAGCTTAGGGGGTATGTTACAATATTTATTTAATCTAGACTTTAGATAGTTATTAAATTAATTAGTTCCGGACATATACCAACAGTTCGGTTGGTTAGTTAAATGGGTGTGATGGTATGCTTAAATGCATGCATGGATCAATAAGATTTTTCTGTGTAATCAAAGTTTTTTTTTTGTATATACTTGATCTTTTTCCAACACTTCAATGATGATATCCATTTCCTAAAACCGACAATAGAATTCCTTGAACCCTGCTGGACCGACCTAAAGAAAGCAACGAAGCAATGCCAGGCGATGCAATCCAGCAGACGCATGACAAAGCTCGATAAAAAGCGGAGAAGCGACGAGTGTTTTGTAAGGCTCAAAGCCTCCTCAAGGATGTTGGAAATCAAGAGGGCAAAATCAAGAACACAAAGAATCAGAGAATCAACACTAACATGATTTCTATTGAATCAACATTCTGATCATCGATCACTTGTTCATACATCGTAACCGTATTTATATACAATGAAATGACGTCTTTTAAACTAATGACACTAAGACCCTTAAACTTAACATTTTGTTTAACGATCAATAAAGGACTATAGATTGGAAGTCTTGAATTGCTCACTCATAGGCCCAAAGTTTAACTAATTAAGATGAATGTATGTATGAATTGACTAACGATGCCCATTAATTACCAACTTTTTATAAGCTTGTGATGTGAACGAGATACTAGCTTCTAATAAATTAAACATGCATGTACACAATATTGGGCCTATATATCTGGTTATGAACAAATCATATCAAAGTGGAACGACATCACAAATATCTTCATTTGGTTTTGTATATTGCTTTAAAATTTATGAAACCTAACACTAGCAAACATTAATATCAGTATATTTGCAGAACTCAAAACGAAATTGGGGAGGGTGATTGGGGCAAACCTTACATCTATGCGCTATCCTAAGAGATAGAGAGGTTGTTCCTGCAAAGACCCCGACTCCCAAAAAGTAATCTCACATATCATTTGTTTAAAAGAACTGATACGTGCCACACCTCATGGGTTAAGCGACCTGTCAATGAGCTGGTTTCATCAGCTGGCCCACGTTTTGGTATTTAAGAAACGATTAAACACAGGTTCTAATAATACGAATTTGCAGTGAAAGATGTTTAACACAATACGCAATGAACATTTTAATATTCAATATTTTCCATTTGATTACATTTTGACTCCTTACATAGACCATAGTCACAGGAAACGCTGGACAAGCCACGTACCGAGATCCAGATCGCCCGTATCGGAATCGGGTACAAAGTCGTACCGATCGCCTATGGTACGCGATCCGGATCGGTAAAATCAAGCGATCCCGATTGAACAACAATTCGAACCTTTATCAGCAGACTCACGATCCCGATCCCTTTGGTACGTGATCCCGATCCCTTTGGTATGCGTACCGGAATCTCAACAGCCATTCAACCTTTTTTTTAACAAAATTAATTTCTAGGTATCTGAACAGTTTAATATGAATGACACTTTTTAAAATCACTGCATTTTTACTCTATAAATACACGAAAATATTACCTTTTAGCATACACATTATAGAAAATACATTTTAAAATAGATTAGTTTTATGAATTATCTGTTATGATTATGAAATGTGTAATTTTAAATTGAAATTTTATGAAAAAATCTATTTTAAAATGTTTTGTATATGATACGATGTACCGGACTATATGATACACCATACCACGTACCGAATTGGCGTTCCAAATGAACCTACTCTCCCTCGTACAAAATTTTAGAAATGCACGTACCGCGTACCAGTTTTCGTTCCGCGTACCGGAACATACCGCGTTCCATGTGACTATGATATAGACCATTAAACGACACCAATGAAGGGTCACACCCCTTCCCGCCATAACTTCCATAATCTCTAACTAACATAACTACCTAACTAACAAACTAACCAAACTAACGATAACTAACTTCCATAGATGATGGCCCATGGAGTTAAATGACTTGACAAATAGTGTTATACGACTACAATCTTGCATTTTATGTGAACCAAACAAGTATTAGGTCCACAATTACTCCCCTAATCTTTTTTTTTACATTCACCTTTTATAGCAATGTTGGTTCTTCATCACAAATAAGATGAGCTTCTTGCTCCCTATCTTTCCACTTGATGCATTCGTATATATGCAAAATGATCAAACTCACCACATTCAATGCACCTGAACCCGCTCTTGTCTTCCTTGACCCATACCACGTCCTCTTTCCCCTCTGCCAAAGCCTCTTCCTTGACCCCTACCACATCTTTGATTCCACATCCTTTTTCATTGCGCCAACTTTCAGAATCTTCAGTTTTTAGATTACTTGAACTTACCATCAGAAGCCTAACTTTATTAATTTTCTCCGGGTCATCTTGACTTTTGAGACGTTCTTCAAAAGTTATTATTATTACCACTGCTTCTTCAAATGACATTTTGTCAACATCTGAATACTACTCGATGGATGCCACAATCGATAGAAACTTCTTTGGAACGGAGTTAAGCAATTTCCTTACAATTACCTTATCTTTAATATTAGTACAAAGGCTTTTAAACTTTGGCTCTTATGCTCCCCAACTTGCGTGAAAAGTCGCTCATGGTTTCGTTCTCTTTCATTTTTAAAGCCTCTAACTCGCTCCTCAAGGTTTTTAAATTTGCTTTATGAACTAGATCACCTCCTAGGTAACGAACTTTAATCGAATCCGATACTTCTTTTGGATTAGGGTATTGTGCAATGATGTAATGCAAAGCACATATCTTATTTCCTATTGTTTTAGTGCGTTTTAGTTAGTTTTATATTTTTTTTGAGTCGTTTTTAGTTCTTATTGAGTCTATGTTGTGTTTTCTGGTGCTCATATGAATTACGAAGTCATATCATGAAGAGATCGAGCACGAGAAGAAAGTCGGGATTAAGAAGAAGAAAAAGTTGAATTTTTATAGCCTCGCGGTACGCGAGAGAGAAGGAGAGAGTTTCGCGGTACGCGAGGGGCTCCAGAAAGGCCCCCGACTGTTTTGACCTTCGCGGTACGCGAAGGGCCAGCTTGATTGCCACGCGGTACGCGAGAGGCCCGTAAATCCGTGAAAAACCCTAAATTCAATATTTAATGTTTTAAACGGCCATTCTTGAAGGAGTTCGATTGATAGGCGTCTGAAGAAGATCTTAGGGCGATTTTGGGGGTAGAGAAGGCGATTGAAGTGCAAAGTTGGAGGCTTTGGATCTGGTGTTCGTTAGTTTAACGTATTCGGTTCGCAAGTTTAGATCTTTTGTCTTTGATTTTTTTGTTGAAACCATGTTTCTGCTTTATTACTTCTGTTTGGATGTTTTAAGTATGATTCTAGGCTAAACAATTTATACTGCTTAGGTTTGTGATGATTACTTAGTAAAGTTTGGATTTTTGTTCGATTTATGGATTCGTATGATGATTTGATGATATTTTAAGGATCTTAGTTTAGTTATTATGATGAATATGCATGTTTTAATCTGAATTGTGATTGATTACTATTCCTTATGTTGCTTGTGAATGTCATTCAGTTTGAGTAGTGTATCTAGATCATAGACTGTGTGTTTGTGATTGTTTGATGGTTTGCTAGACGTAGTATTCCATAGGAACGGTGATTGAGAGTTTATTAGATTTGAGTGTTCTTCTGATCTCGCCGAAAGGTGAGAGGTTGTCGGTTAGTCTTCTTTGTTAGGATTCTGAGTGTAAACTGTCTGAGAGGAAGTTGCCTTAGGTTCTTAGTAATTGTTGTTCTGAGACTACCCCGTGCACCCTTGATGTATTGTAGACAGTGAGACTGAGAGGTGATCTGTCTTGTGGGTACATTATTGTCGTTGGAGAGACTGAAACGTAATTCGACTATCTGGTGAGCGTTGTGCATATTTAGAGTTTCCTTTTGGTGACATCCTGAGATTGATTAGGGATCCACTAGGTTGTCTAGAGATGTTATCTTTAGATTCCCAGATCCATCATTGTTCCCATAACCGGTAGAAGTTTGAGCCTTGCAAGTAGAATTCCGATCTAGGTAGTGTTCTTCTCATTCCTGATATTCCCGAGTCTTTCCTTGATTGTTAGTGGCATTCATCAGTTTTCATCAGTTTAATCAGTAGTTATAGAAACCCCTAAAACCAATCTTCTTAGTTCGAGTCAGAGTCTAGTTTAGTTATACAGTGTCTCTAGGATTCGATAATCCGGTTTACCATTAAGCTGTGTTACATTCGATAGGTTCACTTGCCTGTCAGTGCGGTCTAATTCATAGGTATTCTAGAGTATTACTTAGGAGTCTAGATTATGTTTTTATTTATAGTTTTTATAGACCGTCTGGACGAAATCATGTAACTTGCATAAGAACCTGGGGTAGATTTATACTTGGGCCAGTGGGTGGACAGGCACCCACTCAACTGGAAATAGGCTTATTAAATTTACTAAATATACAAGGCTTAACTTTTTTTTTTGAAGGCACCCAAGGGCCAAGGCCCCAGCAAAAAACAATCAAACTCCAAGGCCTGAGCCCTTGAAAGTTTAAAACTTGTAAAATTACGATTGAGAACAAGAAATTGGAGCGATAGAGGGAAATAATAGGAATTGACCGATTCAAAAAATCAGAAATCAAAAATTCGATCAATATGCGATTCAGTGGTAAAAAATCATGAGTTTCAGGTCTGTGTTCGATCATCAAGATCGGAGGTTCAATCGTTGTTCAGAATCGCTACCGTGTTCATTTTTCCCTACTGTGATAATCGGATTTTTGTTCGCAAAACGCTGCTGTGTGTTCGTTTAATTGTTTTGATAATAGGATTTTTGTTTTGCTTTGTTAAATTGTGGCAGTCGGCACGAGCATTGTCATTTTTTATTTATTAATTGCTAGTTTTTATTTGTTAATTGTTAGTTTTGATGATAGGCAATAGCAAGCAGTTTTGATTTTCTGTTAAATGTGGCAGCGTGCAGTAGCAGGTTGTAAGCATCTTTGATGATAAGACTTTTATTTATTTGTTAATTTTGGTTTGCTTAATTTCTTTGTTAATTGATAGTTTTTATTTGTTAATCAACCAAAACTTGTTAACTGACAGTAGGCAGTAGCAAGTAAGTTTTGATATCTTACATTGAATTGAATATATGTTGTCTACGGGGTACTATGGGAAGGTTCAAATCGATCGTAATCTTCCTTGGGATCCCATCAATATTGGTTCCAAAATCAAAATTGCAGGTTCAAATCGATTGAAACTTTAACTTTCAATTTAACTTTTGATTGAAACTTTAACTTTGGTTTAAATGTTTGACTTTTTTGTGATTAGGAAATGTTGAAATAGGAACACAAGGGTAAAGTTTCAAGAAAATGTGTGGGATGCTTCATCGGTATTGGTCAACTATCTGTTAACATATATCATTGCTTACTAGAGCTAGAGTAAATTCACATTTATTTCATAACACAAGTAATCTTCTGACCCGGCCCGTTTTAACCTCACATATTAATGTACTTTTTTGACCTGATCCGTTCAGACTTCACCTATTATTCTATTAATGTCTGTTTTTGACCCATTTTTGGCCCCTGTTGATGTAAGCCCCAAAACCCGGGAGGTCTCACGTGTTGGATTTACTCATTAACACAGAGTTCTTAAACTTGAATATCAAATAACGCAGCGAAAACTTCCATAAAAAAACATAATGCAACCATGTTCAACATCGTAAAAACATAAACATTGTCTTAACATATTCGTAACATAATCATAAACATAAACGTAACGGGATGCGAGTCTTCATAATCAGCCGGGTAACTCCTTTCGCTAGCCAAGCATCACCGTTCAACATCCGTACCTGTCCTTAACCTCAATGTGCATACTAAAAGTCAGCTACGCTGGTGAGTTCTAGCTTTTACATAAAACATTAAATTCAAATATTTTTCCAAAACATAACATTCAACTTTATTAATAAAAGTGTACATAAGCATGCAATAACAAAAAGATAAACATAAGTCAACAATGTATAACGAATCTGCGACTTTTCGTAACTGCCAATTCCATACTTCAAGTACGGTACCTCATAGGGAACCCGTACCAAAACTTCAAGCACGACATCACAAGGATAGCACGTACCAAACTTCAAGCACAATACTACGTGGAGGAATACGTACCAAAATTCAAGTATCGTACCCCGCAAGGCACAAATACTAAACTTCAAGAATCATGATAATCCCCTTGGTGACCGTCATCACCCCAGTTGTACAACAATTGGCTAGCCACAAAGGCCCCTATAAAGGTAATGCCTGTCACACCCCAGCCGACGGCGGATTATACGTCGGGACAGACGCGGTTGTTCACAAGCACACGATTGACTATTAAATGCGTTTCAAATATTATTCATCATATTAAAAGCATCCGTTACAAGGAGAAATAGAAAACAAAGTGTTCATCACATAAACATAATTTAAATTCATTATTTCTAGGTCCATACCCTAAGTGTTCAAGCACGGTCCTCAAACAGGTGTACCTGAAACATGTAAGTAAATGTCAACTACAAGTAGTTGGTGAGAAACATAGGTTTTGAAACCAAAAAAAGTTAAGTAAAGTTTACAATTCAATATGTTCAAAGTGTGTCTAAAGCATAAATGTGAAAACATACAAGGTTCCAAAGCGTACAATCAAGCCATGTAAAAAGGATGCACAATCCCCCAGATTGCGTGAAGTTCCAAAATGTATACACAAAACCCGCCAAGGTTTTGTGTTAAGTAATGTATCGGATTCTCGTATAAATGATCATAAAAGGTACTACCCGAGACTTGCCACACAAGTTAATGATTGTAGTAACATGAACACACGTATGGTCACCAAGCAGTTTAATACATAAAGCATGAAGACCTTAGCATAAGAACATATGTATTGAATTGTGTATGTAATGTAATTGTAGACATGTTTCACTCCAAAAGTATAAAAAGGAAAAAAAAAGGGCTATGTAAACTCACTTGTATTGAAGCTAGTAATGATATGATTTGATAAAGATGAATAAGCCTCGTGAGAATTTTTCACAATAAACCAACATGGGTAATTGTATACCAACTCAATGTATGTTTAATGAAAATAAGGAAATTCTAAGATTTTAGGGTTTTCATAGGGTTTGGGATTTGATATGGGATTTGTACAAGCTTATAGGAAATATATATGTTCATAATGATAAGTTAATATCAATTAGAATTAATAATACAGTATTTATAATAATAATGATATGTTTGAATTTATTTATATAATTGTTCTAATTAAATAAATAATATATGGAATAGGAAAGATGCTTAAATAATAATACATTTGTATTTATTTATATAATTATTCTAAAAATAACTAATGAATAAATCATGGAATGGAGAAGGTTTAAATAATTTATTTTATGTATGTAAAACATTTAATTAAACTATTTAAATAATCTCTTTTATTAATTATACAAGAGATATTAATTAGATATAAACGTTAGATGAAATAAATTGGACTTGTATAATTATTTATCTAAAATAATTATTTAGGTATTTTTTTTAGATTTAAAATGTTTTAAATAGTTATCCTTGTCAAAATAATTATTTATGTGTTAAAAAGAATTTAATATAATTTGTTTAATAAACATTATTAATTTATAAATAAAATAACATAATAAAATTTGTCTAAACAAATCATTTATATCATTTTATTTAAGAATTTACAAGTGTTTTAATGTGTTTTTAATAAAATAAAATAGTTAAAACATTAATTTATATTTTCTATTTTTATAAAAATTCTAGAATGTATTTATTTGATTTATAAAAATTAAACTAGAATTTAAAATATGCGATTAGGAATTAAAATAGTAAAAAGGAAATAAATCCCAAAAGAAAGTGGCTGCCGGGACTCGAACCCGCGTCACTAGACACACGCACACTTAACCATCAGACCAGGGTTTATGCCTTGGTCTAAACCCGACACGTTTAATTTAAAAACAATATCCCCCGAGTCATCTTCTTCCCCAATACGAACCCGTAACCCTAGCCCATCAATCTGCCCGATCGAGCAAACGATCGAAGCCCATTTCATGGGGCTTTTGTTCCTTGTATCAAGACGAGTCTTTGAGCACTAGAATTACCTGAAACGAATATGTAGGGAAGGAGAACGGCTCGTCGAACAGGGTTTGTGTTCTTCGGCTAAATTGGGTGTTACAGAGATGATTTCAGAAGCAATTGAGGGTGCGAGGAGTTTGCAATGAGTGTCGCTAATGATTGTGTGTGCATATTTATACTCAATTTGTGCGGGAGTGGACCGATCGATTAAATGTGTTTCAATGGGTTATCGGTTACGAGTTTGGCACTGTAATGGTCATAAAAACTAGATTAAACGTGAGGGATGAATCGATTCAGTTCCTACAACGTTTAGCCGGTTTTAATTTTGCGTGAAAACATCTCAGTGACGAGTTCATGGAAATGGTCCGAGAACCGGCCATTGCGGGGCTCGAACTCGTGACCAGAAATGAGGGAAAAGAGTTTTCGAGTTTCAATAGTTAACATTTCATGCTCAAACTTGGTTTTAGTTGGAACTAAGGTTTCAGAATTTACAATTTTAACCCTGAACTTTTTATAACATGTAAAATCATTAAATTTATAATTTTTTATAAAATCAATTAAATGTTAATATTATGTTTAAGTGTTACAAACATAAAACTATAATATTTGCAAAATAAAGTGGGTTCATTTATATAAAAAAAATAAAATCATTTACTTTGTAATTTAAATAATATAACTTTTTAGAAATCCCTAATTTTATAATTTGGTTTTTATAAGTTTTTATTTATATATATATATATATATATATATATATATATATAGGCTTTGTAATAGTTTAACATATATATGTATTTATTTCCTTCAACTTTATACAATTATTCTTATAATCTCCTATATAAATATTTGTTGTTATTTTTTTAAATTAGACAATGGTACACAATGTATGTATATTCATGTTCATGAAGTGATATGGATAAATAGGATAACTTTTTATTGAAATGGATAGATGCAAGTCATATAATAATGAAATTACAAGTGCCGGAATAGTTAAAATAAAGGCCGAAAATTCCTGATGATTACAGTCTCCCCTATTTTAGGAAATTTCGTCCCAAAATTGATTAGGAGGAGGGTCAAGGAAAAATATGTGGGTATTTAGTCTTCATTTCTGGGCCACGTTTGGACTCCCACCGGACCTTAACGATTGGAATACGACTTCGCTTGAGCTGTTTAACTTCCCGATCCAAAATTTCCATGGTTTTCTCCACGAACTACATTGACTCATCAATATGAACCTCGTCAAGCGGTATGTGAAGATTTTCGTCGGCCAAGCATTTTTTCAGGTTCGAGACATGAAATGTTGGATGTACATTGTTGAGTCCTTCAGGTAAATCCAGTTTGTAGGCTACCTTACCAATCCGTTCAAGGATTTTAAAAGGACCTACAAACCTAGGTGCAAGTTTTCCCTTCTTTCCAAAATGAACCACACCTTTCCAAGGGGATACCTTGAGAAGAACCAGATCGCCGACTTGAAATTCCATGGGTTTTCGATGTTTGTCGGCATAGCTCTTTTGCCGACTCCTTGCTATTTGAAGGTTGCCACGGATTAGCATGATCTTGTCGGAAGTCTCTTGGATAAGTTCGGGACTAGTGATTTGTGCTTCACCAATCTCAGTCCAACAGATAGGAGAACGACACTTTCGACCGTAAAGTGCTTCGAAAGGAGCCATGACAATGCTCTTGTGGTAACTGTTGTTATACGATAACTCGACTAAAGGTAGATGTAAATCCCAATTTCCCTTAACGTCAATGATACAGGCTCTAAGCATATCCTCGAGGGTTTGTATCGTTCGTTCGGATTGACCATCAGTTTGCGGATGGTAAGCCGACTAAGATTCAGTTGAGTACCCAAAGCTGATTGCAAAGATTGCCAGAAATGAGAAGTGAATTGTCCATCACGATCAGAAATGATGTTGAGAGGTACACCATGACGAAAAACAATTTCATCAATATAGATTCGAGCCAATTTCTCGACTCGATAGTCTTCACGAATGGGTAGAAAGTGAGCACATTTAGTCAAACAATCAATGATTACCCAAATACTATCATGACGACGAGACGTATGCGGGAGCTTGGTTATAAAGTCCATGGCAATACACTCCCATTTCGACATGGGAATCTCGGGTTGTTCAAGTAAACCAGATGGACGCTGGTGTTCGGCCTTAACCTTCAAACAAGTAAGGAACTTGGACACGTATAGGGCAATGTCCTTTTTCATACCAGGCCACCAATATTAGGTACGAAGGTCCTTATACATTTTATCCGCACCGAGATGCATAGAATAATGAGTCTTGTGAGCCTCGTTCATGATGAAGGTACGAAGATTGTCATGGTCTTGAATCCAGATACGATTCAGGAAGTAAAGTAACCCACTGGGTTTGGTTTCAAGTTGGAGTTCTGCACCACATGCCATTTCATTGTACATGTTTCCTTCAGTGAAGGAAAGGTGTTGTGCCTCAAAGATGCGAGTTTGAATGTCATTTTGGATTTGAATGTTGTGGATCTTGATAGATTCTTTATGACTAAGAGCGTCGGCTACGACATTCGCCTTACCAGGATGGTAACGAATATCGCAGTCGTAGTCGTTTAGAAGTTCGACCCAACGCCTTTACCTCATGTTGAGTTCTTTTTTATTGAAGATGTGTTGAAGAATCTTATGGTCAGTGTAAACTACACACTTAGTACCATATAAGTAGTGTCTTCAAATTTTGAGAGCAAACACGACCGCACCCAACTCAAGATCGTGCGTCGTATAATTCTTCTCATGGATTTTGAGTTGTCAGGACGCATAAGCAATCACCTTGCCTCATTGCATAAGAACACAACCATGGCCTAGATTGGAAGCGTCACAGTAAACGAAAAAGTCATCGGTTATATCAGGAAGAGTAAAGATAGGAGCCTCACCCAGTTTTTGCTTCAGATTTTGAAAGGCTTCCTCTTGTTTTAGTCCCCACTCGTATGATTTGCCTTTATGTGTTAAAGTTGTGAGTGGCACCACGATCTTTAAAAAAGTTTGATATGAAATGAAGATAATAGCTCGCTAAGCCAAGAAACGAGCGGACTCCCGTAGGGGTTTTTGGAGCTTGCCAGTTCTTCACCGCTTCAATCTTAGCGGGATCCACGTGAATACCCTCCTCGTTGACTATATGACCCAAGAATTGGACTTCCTTTAGCCAAAATTCACACTTGGAGAACTTGGCGTATAATTGCTCCTTCTTCAAGAGATCCAAAGCAAGTGTTCTTCGTGCTCCACTTTTGATTTTGAATAGATGAGAATATCGTCAACGAAGACGATCATGAATTTGTCCAAGTATGGTTTACACACGCGATTCATAAGATCCATGAATACCGTGCGTGCATTGGTTAGACCGAAGGGCATAACCATGAACTCATAATGACCGTACCTTGTATGAAAAGTTGTTTTTGGGATATCGGATTCAAGGACTCATAACTAGTGATAAACAGAGCGAAGATCGATTTTTGAGAAATAAGTCGAGCCTTGAAGTTGATCAAACAAATCATCAATCCTCGAAAGTGGATAACGGTTCTTTACAGTAAGCTTGTTGAGTTCCCGGTAGTCGATGCACATCCGAAAAAAAACCATCTTTCTTCTTGACAAATAAGACAGGTGCTCCCCCCCGAAGAAACACCGACTCTAAGCATATCCTCGAGGGTTTGTATCGTTCGTTCGGATTGACCATCAGTTTGCGGATGGTAAGCCGTACTAAGATTCAATTGATACCCAAAGCTGATTGCAAAGATTGCCAGAAATGAGAAGTGAATTGTCCATCACGATCAGAAATGATGTTGAGAGGTACACCATGACGACTAACAATTTCATCAATATAGATTCGAGCCAATTTCTCGACTCGATAGTCTTCACGAATGGGTAGAAAGTGAGCACATTTAGTCAAACGATCATTGATTACCCAAATACTATCATGACCACGAGTCGTATGCGGGAACTTGGTTATAAAGTCCATGGCAATACACTCCCATTTCCACATGGGAATCTCGGGTTGTTCAAGTAAACAAGATGGACGCTGGTGGTTGGCCTTAACGTTCAAACAAGTAAGGCACTTGGACACGTATAGGGCCATGTCCTTTTTCATACCAGGCCACCAATATTGGGTACGAAGGTCCTTATACATTTTATCCGCACCGAGATGCATAGAATAATGAGTCTTGTGAGCCTCGTTCATGATTAAGGTACGAAGATTGTCATGGTATTGAATCCAGATACGATTCAGGAAGTAAAGTAACCCACTGGGTTTGGTTTCAAGTTGGAGTTCTGCACCACATGCCATTTCATTGTACACGTTTCCTTCAGTGACGGAAAGGTGTTGTGCCTCAAAGATGCGAGTTTGAATGTCATTTTGGATTTGAATGTTGTGGATCTTGATAGATTCTTTATGACTAAGAGCATTGGCTACGACATTCGCCTTACCAGGATGGTAACGAATATCGCAGTCGTAATCGTTTAGAAGTTCGACCCAACGCCTTTGCCTCATGTTGAGTTCTTTTTTATTGAAGATGTGTTGAAGACTCTTATGGTCGGTGTAAACTACACACTTAGTACCATATAAGTAGTGTCTCCAAATTTTGAGAGCAAACACGACCGCACCCAACTCAAGATCGTGCGTCGTATAGTTCTTCTCATGGATTTTGAGTTGTCAGGACGCATAAGCAATCACCTTGCCTCATTGCATAAGAACACAACCATGGCCTAGATTGGAAGCATCACAGTAAACGACAAAGTCATCGGTTCCATCAGGAAGAGTAAAGATAGGAGCCTCACCCAGTTTTTGCTTCAGATTTTGAAAGGCTTCCTCTTGTTTTGGTCCCCACTCGTATGATTTGCCTTTATGTGTTAAAGCTGTGAGTGGCACCGTGATCTTTAAAAAGTTTGATATGAAATGAAGATAATAGCTCGCTAAGCCAAGAAACGAGCGGACTCCCGTAGGGGTTTTTGGAGCTTGCCAGTTCTTCACCGCTTCAACCTTAGCGGACTCCTCCTTGACTATATGGCCCAAGAATTGGACTTCCTTTAGCCAGAATTCACACTTGGAGAACTTGGCGTATAATTGCTCCTTCTTCAAGAGATCCAAGACCAATCGCAAGTGTTCTTCGTGCTCCACTTTTGATTTTGAATAGATGAGAATATCGTCAATGAAGACGATCACGAATTTGTCCAAGTATGGTTTACACACGCGATTCATAAGATCCATGAATATCGCGGGTGCATTGGTTAGACCGAAGGGCATAACCATGAACTCATAATGACCGTACCTTGTATGAAAAGTAGTTTTTGGGATATCGGATTCAAGGACTCATAACTAGTGATAACTAGAGCGAAGATCGATTTTTGAGAAATAAGTCGAGCCTTGAAGTTGATCAAACAAATCATCAATCCTCGAAAGTGGATAACGGTTCTTTACAGTAAGCTTGTTGAGTTCCCGGTAGTCGATGCACATCCGGAAAAAACCATCTTTCTTCTTGACAAATAAGACAGGTGCTCCCCCCGGAGAAACACTGTGACATATAAATCCTTTGTAAGAGAGTTCTCGAAGCTGACTTGAAAGTTCTTGCATATCTGATGGTGCAAGATGATAGAGTGACTTAGCCACGGGATTTGCTCCTGGCACTAGGTCAATACGGAATTCAACTTGACATGCGGGTGGAAGACCGGGTAAGTCTTCGGGAAATACTTCCGGAAAGTCTTTGATCACTGGAATGTCTTGGAGGCTATTGTCCTTGTCTTTCGCTCCACAATGTGTGCCAAGAAGGCTAGACACTTCTTTCGTGAGTATTTCTGTGCGGTAGTACAAGACATAAGATTGAGTCCTTTAGACGGCTTCTCACCATAGACGTTCAAGATGCTGCCCGATTCAAGAGGGATACGGATATATTTGTCAAAGTAGACGACTTCAGCATGATGCTTGGTTAGCCAATCCATGCCTACTATGATGTCGAATCCTCCTAGAGCCATAGGAATAAGATTAGTCGAGAAGTCATGGTTGTTCAAGTTTAGGGTACAATCCCTAATGATGGTGTCACAAGTAATAATGTATCCATCCGCTACTAAAATATTTTAGGATCTCTCTAACTTAGTTCGACTCATTGCAAGTTGATGTTCAAATTCAAAGGACACGAAACTCCTACCGACCCGGAGGAGTCGTCCGGAGAGTCAGCCACTGCCAGGAGAAGCAGCCGCCGAGGGCGACAGCACCAGCTCAGGAGAGACGGTGCCACGCTCTGTGGTCTACGAGGAGTCTACCTCAAGAGAGAGTACCTAGTTTCTACACTACGAGATCATACACCGCCGAGTCCCTTACCATCCCCCCACCTGTCCTCCGCATCAGAGCGAGGACGAGGCAGACTGCTAGGAAGCAGGTCACCCTACTAGGAAGAGGCCCGCCCAGTCACCACCAGCACGTGCCGGCGAGGCCGTAGGGGCAGACGACACTTTTCGTGAGCCTCCACGGAAGAAGGCCTTGACCAATGTGAGGAAGTGGTTGTGGATGCCACACACCCTCAATGGGTGGTTGGTCGAGGAGGGTTTACCCTCTATTCACGAGACGAGTGAGTCATCTCAGGCACCCCCATTCCCTACCTTTGACAAGTGAGCCAGTCGAGCACACCGTGCCCACACTAGTGGCACGAAGCGCTTGCCACAACCTGGAGATTCACTCACTGCAGGACGACATAGAGATATTCAGAGGCCTTCACATGGAGTCATGGTGGAACTCGCATGTTCACACTTTAGGTTTGGATGTCGCCAATGCGATACCGTGGGAGGATTTCAAGGAGATGCTGAGAGAAGAATATTGTCCCCGTACTGAACTACATAAACTAGAGCAAGAGTTTTGGAACATGACCATGGAAGGTGCTCACGTGGACACCTACACCACTAAATTTCATGACTATGCACGCTTGTGTCCATACATGGTCACCCCTGAATTCAAAAGGATTGAAAGGTACCTTTGGGGTCTAGCACCTCAGATCTAGAGCATGGTGACTTCTGCTGAACCCGCTACAATCCAAAGTGCAGTGAGACTTGCTCACCTCTTGACTGATCAGGCAGTTCTCCAAGGTGTTTTGGTGAAAAAGGGTTCCTTCATGAGAAACGCCGACAGCAAGAGGAAGTGGGATAATAATCATGGCAAGACCTTTGTACCCCCAGTCCAGAAGAGACAAGAAACAGTTAAGGCCTTTGCTGCAGGCCCAACTGAGAAGAAACCAAGAGGTGTGTATACCAGGAACCTCCCTAAGTGTAACAAGTGTGGTTTTCACCACGTGGTTACATGTGAAGACTCTAAGTGACAGAAATGCAAGAGGTTCGCCCATGCAACTAAAAATTGCCGAATAACTGAGCCAGCCGCCAACCCAGGGGCCAACCATGGTTGCTTCGAATGCGGTAGTACTGCACACTTCCGCAAGGATTGTCCAAAACTGAAGAATTATGGAGGCAATAATGCGCGCGGTAGAGACTTTGTGATAGGAGCAGGAGAAGCCCATCAAGATCCGAACATCGTTACGGGTACGTTTCTCATAAATGATCACTATGCTTCTATTTTGTTCGATACGGGTGCCGATAAGAGTTTTGTGTCTAGCGAATTTAGTCCATTACTCGGTATTAAACCAATCATGTTGACTAGTAAGTATACCATAGAGTTAGCCGATGGTAAGCTAATCAAAACCGATAAAGTAATTCAAGGGTGTACTTTGAATTAAGCAGATCACCCTTTTATCATAGATTTACTACCTGTAACACTTGGAAGTTTTGACATCGTCATCGGGATGGATTGGTTGTCAAAGAATCGAGCTGAAATCGTTTGTCGTGAAAAGATTGTTCGTATTCCGCTTCCGAATGGGGAAACACTTTCGATTCAAGGAGAAAGGAGCGGTACTATGCTAAGGATCATTACTTGTATGAAGGCCTGAAAGTTCTTATGAAAAGGCTATCATGCAATCTTAGCGCACGTAACAGAAAAGCCAGTGGAGGAGAGAAAAGTCGAGGATATACCGATCGTTCGAGACTACAGGAGTTGTTAGACAAAGGATTCATAAGTCCGAGTTTCTCGCCTTGGGGAGCCCCGGTCTTGTTTGTCAAGAAGAAGGATGGATCCTTCCGAATGTGCATCGATTACCGGGAATTAAACAAGCTGACTGTTAAGAACCGGTATCCACTTCCGAGGATCGACGACTAGTTCGACCAACTTCAAGGATCCAGTTATTATTCGAAGATCGAATTACATTTAGGATACCATCAGTTACGAATTCAAGAGGAGGATGTTCCTAAGACCGCGTTTCGAATTTGTTATGGCCACTACGAGTTCATGGTCATGCGTTTGGGTTAACCAATGCACCAGCTGTATTCATGGACCTCATGAATAGAGTGTGCAAGCCCTACCTGGATAAATTCATGATTCTTTTCATTGACGACATCTTGATATACTCACAAACTCAAGAAGAACATGAGCAACATTTGACACTAATCTTGGAATTACTGAAGAACGAGAAGTTGTACGCTTAATTCTCGAAATGTGATTTCTAGATTCGAGAAGTGCAATTTCTCGGGCATGTGGTCAACGAGAAGGGTATACATGTTGACCCATCCAAGATTGAAGCGATAAAGAAGTCGGAAGCACCAAAGACTCCGACCGAGGTGCGGCAATTCCTAGGTCTGGCAGGCTTCTACAGACGGTCTATCAAAAATTTCTCCAAGATAGCCCAACCAATGACGACCTTATTCCAGAAAGACATGAAGTTCGATTGGGGCGAAAAGCAAGATGCAACTTTTCAGCTGTTGAAACAGAAACTATGTTGTGCTCCGATCTTGTCCCTTCCAGAAGGAACAGACAGATTTGTGGTATACTGTGACGCATCACACCAAGGTCTTGGTTGCGTATTGATGCAACACGACAAGGTTATTGCTTACGCGTCTCGACAACTCAAAGTACATGAGAAAAACTACACCACCCATGACTTAGAACTAGGAGCCGTAGTTTTTGCACTCAAGATCTAGAGGCATTACCTGTACGGTACTAGATGTACTATTTTCACTGACCACAAGTGTCTCCAGCACATCTTTGACCAGAAAGAGTTAAACATGAGACAACGCAGACGGGTCGAGTTACTTAACGACTACGACTGTGAGATTCGCTATCATCCTGGTAAGGCAAACATTGTAGCAGATGCCTTGAGTAGAAAGGAACAAACCAAAACTCTACGTGTGCGGGCATTGGGGATGACAATTCACACGAGTTTAACCACTCAAATTCGCGATGCTCAGTTAGAAGCACTCAAGGAGAAAAACCTGAAAGATGAGTCCTTACGTGGTATGGACAAGCAATTTGAGATCAAATCCGATGAAACTCGTTACTTCATGGATCGGATTTGGGTACCAAGCTTTGGGAGCTTGAGGGATTTAGTATTGGACGAAGCACAAAAGTCTAGGTACTCGATTCACCCAGGCTCTAACCAGATGTATCAGGATCTCAAGGAACTTTACTAGTGGCCCAACATGAAAGCTGACATTGCCACCTATGTTAGTAAGTGTCTGACATACTCAAAAGTCAAGACTAAATATCAGAAACCGTCAGAGTTACTAAAACAACCAGAAATTCTAAAATTGAAGTGGGGGCAGATTTCCATGGATTTCATCACAAAGTCACCCAAGACATCTGGTGGTTATGATACGATTTGGTTAATTGTCGACTGACTGACAAAGTCTGCACACTTCTTGCCGATTAAGGAAACTGATAAAATGGAAAGGTTGACCAGAATTTATCTCAAAGAGGTTATCTCGAGACATGGAGTGCCAGTCTCCATCATTTCAGATCGAGATAACCGATTCACCTCTAGGTTCTGGCAATCTCTACAAAAAGCATTGGGTACAAGATTGGATATGAGTACCGCATATCACCCCCAAAACCGATGGCCAAAGTGAAAGGACTATTCAAACTTTGGAGGACATGCTTAGAGTTTGTGTGATTGATTTCGGGAACAAATGGGATACTCATCTACCATTGGTTGAGTTCTCCTACAACAACAGTTATCACACTAGCATCAAAGCCGCACCTTTTGAAGCATTGTATAGACGAAAGTGCCGATCACCTTTACGTTGGACAGAAGTTGGAGATAGCCAGCTTACTGGACGAGAATTTATACACGAAACAACAGAGAAGATCGTCCAGATTCGGGACAGACTTAAGGCCGCGCGTAATTGTCAGAAGAGTTACGTTGACGTGAGACGCAAACCATTGGAATTCCAGGTTGGAGATAAGGTTTTACTCAAAGTCTCACCCTTAAAGGGAGTTATTCTCTTCGGCGAGCGTGGTAAGCTAAACCCGAGATACATCGGACCGTTCGAAATCCTTGCAAGGTTTGGTCCCGTAGCTTACAAGCTTAAGCTGCCGCAAGCACTCAGTGGTGTTCACGCCACTTTCCACGTGTCAAATCTGAAGAAGTGCTTATCAGAAGAGCCTCAGGTCATACCACTCGAGGAAATCCAGGTCGATGATCAACTCCATTTTGTCGAAGAACCAGTTGTGATCATGCACCGGGAGGTCAAGAGAATGAAACAGAGTCGCATCCGCATAATAAAAGTTCAGTGTAACTCTAGACGAGGACCAGAGTTTACTTGAGAACGCGAGGACCAGATGAAGCGCAAGTACCCGCAGTTGTTTGAAAATGCACCAGTCACTAGCTGAATTTCGGGACGAAATTCTTTTTAACATGGGGAGTATGTGACAACCGGCAATTTCAGGTCAATACCCGTCCCCGTCTCTGTCATAATTTGCATACATTATATTCGTGTTAGACTTAATTATGATAATTAAGCTCATTTCATAATTAGCAAAATCCATTCATAACATTTCACGCGTCGTTAATGCGATAAATTACCGGGTCACACGCAGTATAACCGGCACACACGAACGCCAGTGATAATTAATATTTATGTTTTAATAAATATTTCGAGATGTTACAACACTATTTTTAAAACTTAAATATATGCGTGTATTTCTTTATATCAACCGAGTACTCAATGCGCACCTTTACCGTTTCACCGGCATATCCTACTTTAATGCGCTATTTCGCTATATTAAATTACTAAACATATGTTTACATGTTAGTGAACCACCAAAAATGTAATGTATAATTTTATTAATCTCGTTTTAAAATCTCTATTTTATATCGTGTCCGATTTATACCCGTTACCACCCGAATACCCGTTTTAAACTACATGATCTTCTTTTTCATATGAATTCAAAAAAATAATAATATCTAAACTCATCTTTTTCTTTTTTGACTTGTTGACCGAGAATGCACACCCAAAGGAAGAGTGTGTGTTGGGTTTTCCCATTCTTATGATGCCTTTTTTTTACACACACATACCAAGCATGAAATCCTTACCTTTTAAAATCTCTAGTCATATCCACTCTATTCTTTTCTTTTGTTTTCATCGACCAATATGGATACACACAAAATCCATTTTCTTCACTTTGACTTTTACAAACAACAATAATTTAAATACTTATGATAAATCACTTTTTACATACACAAGATCCCACACTTGACTATTTGCCATCTTTGGCCACTAAATCCATTTGGCCGAAAATCCCACCCCAACCTCAATTTCCAAGACTTTTGTTTACCAAGGAATACCACCTTATAATACACCTACATTTCACTAAATAATCACACAAGACATCTTGCAAACTCCTTCATCCCCATTCTTTCTTACGGCAATATCATCCCCACCCCAAACCTTCAACTTTCAAATTTTAATACATGTCTTCCAAGTCTATTTTTTTTGGTGAAGATCAAGTGGCATTGGGTGACTTCAAGCAACCTACACCACTCCTTTCTTCTTCATTGCTTGCTTCTAGTGAGAAAACCCTCATACTTATTTATATTTTTGTTCTTGTTTTATATTTCTTTACCTACATGTTGTTATGTACTAACTTTCACCTACAAAAATTCATTTTTGTTAAATATGGAGTTTTTAGAAACTAATAACTAAATGAAACTTATTTTGTGTCAAAATAGTAATAATAACTTAATGGCTTCATGAACTAAAATAAAGTGTATATGCATCGAGTGGGTTTAACATGTGGTGTTATGAACATTTAGTTCCTTAGAAGTTTATATTTATTTGGTTAAGTTATGTCAAATGTTGGAAAGATAAATTATTACTAGTGGTTATGATAGTATTTTTAAGACAGTTCATATGGTTATTGCTATGGTTTTTTGAAAGATATATATGTTAAGAATTATGTTGGTATAAAAAGGTGGATGAAAAGCTAGTCTTATTTTATTATAAAGTTCATAATATTTTAAAGTACATAAATAATTAAATTGTCCAAGACTAAATTTTAAAATATATATAATTTTATAAATATATATATATATATACACACTTTGGTCGTAAAACGAAAACCGACATTATTTTAAGAGTGATAATTCTCAAAGTTATATTTCATAGAAATAATATATATTATTTTTACCTAAAACGTGACATATTTTGAAAACATTACTTTAAGTAAACAAATAATATATTTATTTACCGTTCGCATGGAGTTACGACTTGGGTCGAGTGAAACTTTATTTTGAAACCCGAACTCTAAGTTGACACCGAGTTATTTGTAGACATGGACACACTTGATCGAGTATAGGACTTATATTTATTTCATGTAAATATATAATTTTGGATAACAAATATATATCACCAACGGGTCGTCGAGTCAAAACGTTTTAAACCGAAACTTACACACATAACGTTACGAGTTGGGTGAAACTGTTGCATGAACAACTTGCATGTAGAATCATTACTTAGACCTTAAGGTGTCTTATATATTCTATGGCACGCATAGGTCGGTTTACACATGGACTTTTGCTACTTACACGTTTACGGTACTCACGCATCAGGTGAGTCTCACGGCCCCATTTTACTTATTTTCCTTTTGGGGGAGATTACATGCATACTTACTATTTTCATTGGACACAATTTCACTTATATGATTTCACATATTACATAAAGCGGTTTCATATCGTATTAAGTCCTCTCAAACTGGACCGTTAGTTTCGTTTCTAAGCGAGGTTATCATGGATAGATCTATTTGGGTTTGACAACCCCCACCCGCGTTAGTCGCGCTAACTTTGACTGGAGGTCAAAACGGGTGCATCATTGACCTAATCACCCCATGCATACGATAGGCATGGTAGAGGCATTACATTACATTACTGTTACAATCTAGCTTCGGTTTCGGTGTGCTTATGGTAATATTGTAGCATTGTCTGTACAATAATTAAATCATTGAATGTTTTGTGGCCCATTACAACGATTTACTTTTACATTTAAAACTGTGAACGCACCAACAATATTGTTGACTCATTTAAGTATGTTTTCTCACATCGTTAAGCTTGCACGGGATTAGGTTGCACATCATGCATGAAGTCTTGTGCTGTTCCCATGGCAATGAACTTTTGAATGTCTTTTGCTTAGCATTGTATTTTCAAAACAATTTATTTTCCTTCCACATTAACTCTGTAATACAATGTTATATTTTGGAAAAACTTGGAATGCATGATTTTCAAAACCATATAGAGGTCGTTCTATGTAATCAATGACGATGATCCATGACCGTCGCGCCCCGCGGGAAACCGCCGTGGTTGGGGTGTGACACCCTGTTCAGAAATTCCACATCCTCCGATGTAACATTTATAAGTTTCCATTGTTTCACTTTAATCATCCTTACGTTACAATGATAAAATTTCATTTTTTCGATCTCGTACTCGCTCAACACATCAACAAATGCATACATATATACACATATTCATATAAATTATACATGTAGATATATATATATATACACAAAATATAAATAGATTGACTTTAAAAGGTCAAAATTTAAACAAATTTCCTAACAAATTTACCTGTTTGACTTTCAAAAGTCAAACAGGGGCCGAATTTACCAAAATCAAGACTCGATTGTTCGACCAAATTGACAACAATGGACTTCGGTACGGGTACAATCAATAATCGACCCAAAACAGGCCCATCCCTCGAACCAATTCGGTCAATTTACACGGATTATTCAAATTCAAACGGGTTTGACTTTGGATAGTCAAACCTTATCACAATATCAACCAAATTCACGAAATTAACGCGTGTAAATCCCAGGAATCACACGTGAACTGATCTAGTACGAACCTAGACTATTATCAATACCCAATTCGTGCTTAATTCGGCGAATTTACGCGTAACCGAATCCCACAAACCTCGCGGTCAAACTACAAACGTAATTGACTAATACAGATGAAATTAGATGAAAGGAATCACTCCAACACCTTCGTTAACAATCATTCAAACCCTTCCAGCTCTCAATCGAACGCCATTACACCTCGGAGCTCCTGTCGATCACCAAGCACTTTCGGAGAAGACCCGTAGTCGATCGCACTCATTCCGCAACCATTTCAAGTAAGATTACCATCATTAAATTCGTAATTCCATGTATATCGAAAGCCCGCTGCCAATTCGCAATGGTAGAGGGTATCGAAACCGATTAAGAATTAGGGTTCATGGCGGGCAAAAAGGGGGATTCGAAAATTGGGTCAGTGTTTAATCTGCGTACATAAGTAATCGGAAACCATAAACAACCAGCGAAACCCCTCGGTCCGATCTGGAAAATGCCTTGTGCCATCGAACCGAGAGGCTTGGGTTCGAAACCCACGGCCCGCGACTGGCCTGTTTCTTTTTCTTTTGCGCACCATTTAAAACCCCGCTATGTTTAGTAATTAAACCCACCCAAAACCGTACCAGTAACAAGAATAGTCTCATGGTCCAGTGGTCGGTTCACTGGGCTTATACACAACAGACTCGGGTTCGAACCCCCGAGACTGTTTATATTTTTAAACCCGTTTTAAAAACTCCAAAAATCTTATAAAAATTATTTTTATAAACCTTATACTATTCTTTAACAGAATAAAACCATAATTGTTATTTTTCAATTAAAATTCATTTTATTATGAATTTTATGGTTAAAAGTGTATATTAAAAGTTTAGAAAATTTTTTTAGATATTTAAATTGATTTCCAAATAAAAATATTTGTTTTTATGAAATAATAACGTTATTTAATCAAATACTTTGTTCCAAATGATAAATGAATAAATTTATTTATAACCCGCTAAAAAGTTAAATGTATATTTTTGTTAAATTTTATACGCTACCCGACTTTATACTTACACGTTCGTGTACATAAATAAATAAGGTAAAAATTATTTATTTAAAGATATATATAAATATTCTCACCTAGCTTTATAGACAAATAAAGCATACCTATTTAATTATTTAGTTATTCAAATCAAACCGTAAATTTTCTATTTTCAATCTTTCGATTTATAAAACACTCATTCAATTAACTTACACATTTCATTTCAAACTACAACTCCAACTCTTGTACACACAACAAATTCAATCCTAGACTTTAATATGGACTATTGTACACACTATTAATTTAAGATTCATTACACACTAGGGTAACGCTGTGAGATTTCAAGGATCGCTTTACTATCTAGACTCCCGTACTAGCTAGACCTTTGATTCAGGTGAGTATTACATAGCCCCTTTTTTACTCTTTTACACTTTTGGGGTGAAACATGAACTCTATACACACAACTATTTACACTTACACAAACTACACAAAACACAAATCCTATTTACATTCATGTGTGCAAAAATTTGAGCTTTATGTTTGAGTGCTATACGTGTTAACTATTTATGTGCAATTTCATGTGCAATCATTAACTAAGGTTAACAATGATAGATCTATTGAGTCTGACAAACCCACCCAGATTAGGGTGATTGTTACCGACAACACAATTTGCATGCTAGTTACAAATGTTTGATTGTACTTTAGTTACACATTAGTTACTCCCCATAAATGCCTTATTTATTCATGATATGTAAGGATTTGATCTTTCACAACTATATACTATCTATGTACAAACCTGTGTATGCTCACCAACTTTTTAGTTGACATTATTTTATTCATGTTTCAGGTGATAACGTGTGAGTTGATCAAGATATGCTACACGTAGGACATGTACTTAGTTAAAAATTAAATAAAGAATATTATGCATTTCTTTTCGTATTTGTTTGAACTTGATTGTGTTTGGTTATTTGAAATGAAGTTATGATTTAAAATATTTCAATATAGTAAACCTTGTGCTCATGAACAGTCTACATGTCCCGCCCCGACGTTTCTGCCGTCGGTTGGGGTGTGACAGATTGGTATCAGAGCCAGGTTATAGGGAACTAGGCTATTAGACACTCTTGACCTAGACTATAACTTTAGGACACCCACTTATTCCATGCTTCATGATTATGTGATATATGCTACATGCTATGTGTTACATGCTTACTATGTTAATTAGTATTTCATTTTATGCCTTACTTGTTAAAAATTCATGACTTATTAAACTATACTTAAATAATAAATTAAATAAACAATATCCCTACCCATACCCTAAGCCTCATAACCTTCTTACCTGTTTCTCTATCATCCCCGTCATAGCATGTGGAAACTTCATGAATCGAAATCTATAAAATTTATTTATTTCTTCGTTAAGGTTTTAAACTTTGTTAATTATTAGAGGACACGTGCAATCTGGAAGGGTGACACCTGTATTCTGGGTTTTCTGTCTAGGAAAGCATTTCGTATAAATCCCAATCAACCGAGGGACCCGTATGCTTTCCTGGGAATTCCCGGGATGAGTGTTTACTTATAGGCTAAAGCACGTCTCCTTAAAAGTTATATAAGTTTAATTAACCTTAATATGTCATAGTATTCAAGTGATTATGTCACTATTTGAGTACAATCCAAACTATGATTTAACCATTTTATTTATTATCTTATCCTTTTAAATCCAAGCAACTCTCACAAGTTCTTATATTTTTTCTTGTCTTGTGAAAATCTGTAGAATGCCTCCCCGTCGTGCTGCCGTGACCAACAACAACACCGACATTGCTGCTATCCTTGCATAACTTGTAACTCAACTCACTCAAGCTAATGGAGCCACCAATGTTAACCATGGAACTAATGGTGGTGGTGGTGCAAACCCACCACAATGCACCTTCAAGCACTTCAACTCATGTAATCCTCTTAAGTTCTATGGTACCGAGGGAGCCACAGGACTCCTTCAATGGTTCAAAAGCATTGAGGGCACCTTCCTCAATAGTGACTGCCCCGATAACCTTCGTGTTCGTCATGCCACAAGTGTCTTTCAAAAACGGGCACTCACGTGGTGGAATGGGGAAAAGAGGACTAGAGGCATGGAAATAGCAATGGCCTTACCGTGGGATGAGGTTAAGAGACTAATGACCGAAGAATTCTATCCTCGGAACGAGGTGAAGAAACTGGAAGCTGAGTTTTGGGATCTTGCCCAAGACAGTGGAGAGAGTCTGGCTTATACAACTCGGTTCCACGAGCTGAGTCTTCTTGTGCCCCATATGGTCACACCTTTGTCCCGCTGCATTGAGAAGTACATTGGTGGATTGCCTAGGCAGATTCAGGATACTGTCTTAGGGAGAAATCCCACAACACTCGAAGATGCTATCCGCTTATCTGCTACTTTAACCGACAACCATGTGAAAGCAGGGACTCTTACTAGAAAAGGCACCAAGAAAGTTCCCGACACCACAACCCTCCTACACATAACAAAGAAGCAAAAACTGAACCGTACTACAATAATAAGAAGAGAAAGGCTAAGAATTATGATGTGGTCACTCCTGCTATCCCTGTTAACCAAGTTGCCCCCATGGCTCAAGCACCAGCCAAGAAGCCATATGTTGGGGTCTACCCACTCTGTGCCACCTGCAATTATCACCACCTCCAGAACATCCCCTGCCGCCTTTGCACCCACTGTGGAAAATATGGCCATACGGTCAATGTTTGTAAAGCCAAGGCACTTGCAGGTCAAGTCAACCCACCAGCTCGAACCAACCAACAAGTGGCTAATCCAGGTGTTCCCGCTATTGCAAATGGGCGTGCTTGCTATGAGTGTGGTGACCCAAATCACTTCCGTGATCAGTGCCCGATGCTTATCAATGCTAGGCAAGGCGGAGCTCGTGGGCGTGCTTTCAACATAAACGCCAATGAAGCTTAGGCCAACAATGATGTGGTCAACGGTACATTCCTTGTTAATAGTCAATATGCCTCCATTTTATTTGATACCGGTGCAGATAAGAGTTTTATGTCACATAACTTTGAACCCTTACTTGCTAAAACACGATCCAAATTAGAGAAAACCTTCTCCGTAGAAGTAGCAAATGGTGACTCTCTTACAATTGACTCCATTATCCATGATTGCACACTAGAACTCAATGATCATACATTTCCAATCAACCTTGTACCAATGCCACTGGGAAGTTTTGACATCATCATAGACATGGATTGGCTGGCGAATCACCATGCCGAATTCATCTGTTTTGAGAAGTGCATCCGAATACCCTTACCGTCGGGACAAACACAAAGAGTCTTTGGTGAAAAGCCTTGCAAAGGACTCAAGCTAATGTCATGCACTACTGCTCAAAAGTACTTACAAAAGAAGTACGTGGCCTTCTTAGCTCATAGTATTCAAAAGGATGTCAAAGAGAAAAGTATTCAAGACATCCCCGTCATCCAGGATTTTCCCGAAGTATTCCCCGAAGACTTATCTGGCCTTCCACCCGTCCGACAAGTAGAATTTCGCATTGATCTTGTGCCCGGAGCAAACCCCGTGGCTAGAGCTCCATATCGTCTTGCACCTTCCGAAATGCAAGAACTTGCAAGCCAACTCCAAGAGCTCTCCGACAAAGGCTTCATCCGTCCAAGTCATTCACCATAGGGTGCACCTGTCTTATTCGTCAAGAAGAAGGATGGATCATTCTGCATGTGTATTGACTACCGAGAACTCAACAAGCTTACCATCAAGAACCGTTACCCATTGCCTAGGATTGATGACCTCTTTGATCAACTTCAAGGCTCTAATTGTTTCTCGAAGATTGATCTTCGATCTGGTTATCACCAACTCCGTGTGCAAGAGGAAGATATTCCAAAGTCTGCCTTTCGAACAAGATATGGTCACTACGAGTTCATGGTTATGCCTTTTGGGTTAACCAATGCACCCGCGGTTTTCATGGACCTCATGAATCGTGTGTGCAAACCATATCTTGACAAATTTATGATCGTCTTCATTGACGATATCTTAATTTACTCCAAGACTAAAGCCGATCATGAGCAACACCTTAGATTGGTTTTGGATCTCTTGAGAAAAGAGCAGCTATATGCCAAGTTCTCCAAATGTGAATTTTGGCTAAAGGAGGTTCAATTCCTAGGACATATCGTTAATGAAAAAGGAATCCATGTTAACCCTGCTAAGATCGAAGCTGTTAAGAATTGGAATACCCCTAAGACCCCCACCGAAGTTTGTTCATTCCTTGGCCTTGCGGGATATTATCTTCGTTTCATCTCGAATTTCTCTAAGATTGCTGTCCCCCTCATCGCTTTGACACACAAGGGTAAACCTTATGAATAGGGACTAAAGCAAGAAGAAGCTTTCCAAACTCTCAAGCAAAAGTTGTGCAATGCTCCTATACTGACTCTCCCTGATGGGAATGACGATCTAGTTGTCTACTGTGATGCCTCCAACCAAGGTCTTGGTTGTGTTCTCATGCAACGAGGCAAGGTGATCGCTTATGCATCAAGGCAACTTAAGATCCATGAGAAGAATTATACGACGCACGATCTCGAGTTGGGTGCGGTCGTATTCGCATTGAAGATTTGGAGACATTACCTTTATGGCACCAAATTTGTGGTTTTCACCGACCACAAGAGTCTCCAGCATATCTTCAACCAAAAAGAGCTCAATATGAGGCAACGGCGTTGGGTTGAACTCCTTAACGACTATGACTGCGAGATTCGTTACCACCCTGGCAAAGCGAATGTTGTAGCCGATGCTTTGAATCGTAAGGACCATGTAATGCTTCATTGTGCTCGAATTCAAACCGACATTCAGAATCGTATCCTAGAAGCTCAACACGTCTCGGTCACCGAGGGTAACATGTACGAGGAAATGTCGTGTGGTGTTGAACTTCAACTTGAATCTAAACCCAATGGCTTGCTTTATTACTTGAATCGTATTTGGGTTCCCGATCGCGATGATCTCCGTGCATTTCTCATGAACGAGGCTCACAAGGCTCGTTATTCTATTCATCCTGGTGCGGATAAAATGTACCAAGACCTTCGCCCACAATATTGGTGGCCCGGTATGAAGAAAGACATTGCTCTCTATGTTGCCAAATGCCTAACTTGCTCCAAAGTCAAAGCCGAGCACCAACGTCCTTCCGGTTTGCTTGAACAACCGGAAATTCCCGTTTGGAAATGGGAAAATTTAGCTATGGACTTCATTACCAAACTCCCCCGCACCTCGAGTGGTTATGATAGCATCTGGGTAATCATTGTCCGCCTCAGCAAATCTGCTCATTTCTTGCCTATCCGTGAAGACTATCGGGTTGAGAAACTGGCCCGAATTTACATTGACGAAATTGTGAGTCGACATGGTGTTCCACTAAACATAATTTCCGATAGAGATGATCGTTTTACCTCCTGTTTCTGGCAATCTCTCCAAACTGCTCTTGGCACACGATTGGATTTGAGCACGGCTTACCATCCCTAAACTGATGGTCAGACCGAGCGTACAATCCAAACTCTTGAAGACATGCTTAGATCATGTGTAATTGATTTTGGTGGCAATTGGGATTCACATATATCCCTAATTGAGTTCTCTTACGACAATAGCTACCACTCAAGTATCGACATGACTCCATTTGAAGCTCTCTATGGTCGTAAGTGCCGTTCTCCTATCTGTTGGAACGAGATTGGTGAAGCACAAATCACCGGCCCCGAGCTAATCCAAGAAACATCCGATAAGATCCTTCAAATCCGTGACAACATTCGAGTAGCGAGGAGTCGACAAAAGAGTTATGCCAACAAACGACGAAAACCTTTGGAATTCAAAGTAGGTGACCTTGTACTTCTAAGAGTGTCTCCATGGAAAGGAGTGGTCCATTTTGGAAGGAAAGGCAAACTAGCACCTCGCTACGTGGGTCCATTTAAAGTCATTGAAAGAATTGGAAAAGTGTCCTACAAGCTCGAGTTACCCCCATCACTTGGTAATGTGCACCCCACATTTATGTGTCCAACCTAAAGAAGTGTCTTGCTGACGAAAATCTCCATATACCCCTTGACGATGTGCACATTGACGAAATGATGCACTTCATTGAGAAACTGGTGGAGATCATGGACCGTGAGATCAAGCAACTCAAGCGAAGTCGTATCCCTATCGTCAAAGTTCGTTGGGAATCTAAACGTGGACCTGAGTTTACTTGGGAACGTGAGGATCAAATGAAGCTCAAGTACCCACATCTCTTTGCTGATTCAGTCGCCTCCACTAGCTAAATTTCGGGACGAAATTCCCTTAACATGGGGAGACTGTAACATTTATAAGTTTCCATTGTTTCACTTTAATCATCTATACGTTACAATGATAAAATTTCATTTTTTCGATCTCGTACTCGCTCAACACATCAACAAATGCATACATATATACACATATTCATATAAATTATACATGTAGATATATATATATATATACACAAAATATAAATAGATTGACTTTAAAAAGTCAAAATTTAAACAAATTTCCTAACAAATCTACCTGTTTGACTTTCAAAAGTCAAACAGGTGCCGAATTTACCAAAATCAAGACTCGATTGTTCGACCAAATTGACACCAATGGACTTCGGTACGGGTACAATCAATAATCGACCCAAAACAGGCCCATCCCTCGAACCAATTCGGTCAATTTACATGGATTATTCAAATTCAAACGGGTTTGACTTTGGATAGTCAAACCTTATCACAATATCAACCAAATTCACGAAATTAACGCGTGTAAATCCCAGGAATCACACGTGAACTGATCTAGTACGAACCTAGACTATTATCAATACCCAATTCGTGCTTAATTCGGCGAATTTACGCGTAACCGAATCCCACAAACCTCGCGGTCAAACTACAAACGTAATTGACTAATACAGATGAAATTAGATGAAAGGAATCACTCCAACACCTTCGTTAACAATCATTCAAACCCTTCCAGCTCTCAATCGAACGCCATTACACCTCGGAGCTCCTGTCGATCACCAAGCACTTTCGGAGAAGACCCGTAGTCGATCGCACTCATTCCGCAACCATTTCAAGTAAGATTACCATCATTAAATTCGTAATTCCATGTATATCGAAAGCCCGCTGCCAATTCACAATGGCAGAGGGTATCGAAACCGATTAAGAATTAGGGTTCATGGAGGGCAAAAAGGGGGATTCGAAAATTGGGTCAGTGTTTAATATGCGTACATAAGTTATCGGAAACCATAAATAACCAGCAAAACCCCTCGGTCCGATCTGGCAAATGCCTTGTGCCATCGAACCGAGAGGCTTGGGTTCGAAACCCACGGCCCGCGACTGACCTGTTTCTTTTTCTTTTGCGCACCATTTAAAACCCGGCCATGTTTAGTAATTAAACCCACCCAAAACCGTACAAGTAACAAGAATAGCCTCATGGTCCAGTGGTCGGTTCACTGGGCTTATACACAACAGACTCGGGTTCGAACCCCCGGGACTGTTTATATTTTTAAACCCGTTTTAAAAACTCCAAAAATCTTATAAAATTTATTTTTATAAACCTTATACTATTCTTTAACAGAATAAAACCATAATTGTTATTTTTCAATTAAAATTCATTTTATTATGAATTTTATGGTTAAAAGTGTATATTAAAAGTTTAGAAAAATTTTTTAGATATTTAAATTAATTTCCAAATAAAAATATTTGTTTTTATGAAATAATAACGTTATTTAATCAAATACTTTGTTCCAAATGATAAATAAATAAATTTATTTATAACCCGCTAAAAAGTTAAACGCATATTTTTGTTAAATTTTATACGCTACCCGACTTTATACTTACACGTTCGTGTACATAAATAAATAAGGTAAAAATTGTTTATTTAAAGATATATATAAATATTCTCACCCAGCTTTATAAACAAATAAAGCATACCTATTTAATTATTTAGTTATTCAAATCAAACCGTAAATTTTCTATTTTCAATCTTTCGATTTATAAAACACTCATTCAATTAACCTACACATTTCATTTCAAACTACAACTCCAACTCTTGTACACACAACAAATTCAATCCTAGACTTAAATATGGACTATTGTACACACTATTAATTTAAGATTCAGTACACACTAGGGTAACGTTGTGAGATTTCAAGGATCGCTTTACTATCTAGACTCCCGTACTAGCTACACCTTTAATTCAGGTGAGTATTACATAGCCCCTTTTTTACTCTTTTACACTTTTGGGGTGAAACATGAACTCTATACACACAACTATTTACACTTACACAAACTACACAAAACACAAATCCTATTTACATTCATGTGTGCAAAAATTTGAGCTTTATGTTTGAGTGCTATACGTGTTAACTATTTGTGTGCAATTTCCTGTGCAATCACTAACTAATAAGCCGACGGTCAACAATGATAGATCTATTGAGTCTGACAAACCCACCCAGTTTGGGGTGATTGTTACCGACAACACAATTTGCATGCTAGTTACAAAGGTTTGATTGTACTTTAGTTACACATTAGTTACTCCCCATAAATGCCTTATTTATTCATGATATGTAAGGATTTGATTTTTCACAACTATATACTATCTATGTACAAACCTGTGTATGCTCACCAACTTTTTAGTTGACATTATTTTATTCATGTTTCAGGTGATAACATGTGAGTTGATTAAGATATGCTACACGTAGGACATGGACTTAGTTAAAAATTAAATAAAGAATATTATGCATTTCTTTTCGTATTTGTTTGAATTTGATTGTGTTTGGTTATTTGAAATGAAGCTATGATTTAAAATATTTCAATATAGTAAACCTTGTGCTCATGAACAGTCTACATGTCCCGCCCCGACGTTTCCGCCGTCGGTTGGGGTGTGACATCCGGGGCTAGGAAATTAAATGTATCAAAAGCAAAAGGGATAAACACGTGTTGATTATCTAAACGAAAATTGATCTAAAGAATTTTTCTTCTTCTCTAAATTCTGGAGTGTTTGCCTACGACTGCATCTTTTAGGAGGTTATCCCCTCGAGTAGAACCGTATCAAGAACCTCGCATACGGTTAGCTTCATAATTCATCAAGGCAGTTATAGAACTCAATAACATTCAATTCACGATCAAATTTCACCATTTCCAATTCTACACACATGCAAGTGAAGAAAGATCTAATAACCGATCGACAACCCAACGTAACAAAACGTAACAAAACAATGGGATCGAAGTATTCAACAAGCACATGAGATCACTTTAACCATTGAAAACCCCAAAACACTAAAAGAAGATAGCGCGGTTAATTAAATATCTCTTTATACTTGTCTATCCTAGGGTTTTCATCTTGATTCTTGTTTTGAAGAAGACACGACATATTTTCTTGTGTTGAAGATTCTCATATTTGAATTGATCTAACTTGGGTATATATATGTGATGACGGGATGCCATTGCTTCATATTTATGCCATGATTTTCAACGAATTCACTACTAGGAAACTGGGCATTTGCGACTGCATTCTCGGTCGCAAAACCGAAAATGAGGTGGAAAAAATGCACGCCGTAATTCCCCTGTTGCCACCGAACTGCGACCACTACTACATGTTGAGACCGAATTTGCGATGATAAAAACCGTCGTAAATGTTGCGACCACTTTAGTTGCTACCGATTTGCGACCGCTTCAGTTTGCCACCAATTTGCCATCGCTTCAATTTGCCACCGATTTGCGACCGCTTCAGTTACCACCGATTTGCCATCACTTCAATTGGCCACCGATTTGCCACCGTTTCAGTTTGCAACCGTTTTGCGACCAAAATGTTTTTAAAATTTGTTACTTTAAACCTACTAATAATCCTCATTTAATATATATATATATATATATAGGGGACGGTTCTTGTCACACCCCAACCGACGGCGGAAAACGTCGGGGCGGACGTGTAGACTGTTCATAAGCACATGATCAAGCAACTGTTTCATATATTAATTACATCAAGATTTCGTTACATCAGTTCTATCAACAACCAAAATCAAATACATCAACATGTTCAAGTTCTTTGTTCACTAAGTCCAAATCCTATATGTTGTATCTTGCATATGATCTCATACATAGTGCCTGAAACATGATGAAAATAAAGTCAACTAAAAATAGTTGGTGAGTATACATAAGTTTTGACACCACAAGTAATATCAAGAGTTTGTGTCAATTCATATGATGCATGGTTTAATAAGGCAATTATGGAGAACCACTATTGTTTAAACTGGGCACACAATCAAACCTTGTGACTCATAAGCATAACACGCAGATTATCCTTAAGTGTTTTCGGCAACAATCACCCTAACCGGGTGGGTTGGTCAGACACAATAGATCTATCATTGTATACCGTCGGCTTGTACTGGGTTAATGATTGCACTTGCACTATGCATAAAAAATATGTAAATGTTGTTTGCACAAATAGTGTTCAAGCATAAGGTACAAATTGCACACATGATCATAATGTTTGAATTGTATAAGTTGCAAATAGTTTGTATGTAATCATGTTTCACCCCAAAGAATGTAAAAGTAAAATAAATTCGTTTGTATCAATGATGTGTAAAAAAATAATGATTCAATTAATAAATTATTGAATCAAAATTAAAGTATAAAAACATGTTTAGAAAATAAATTATATGAAAGATCACAAAAACTTTTACGAAGCAATTCGTTTTATATAAAATTAATTATACTTATGTTCCAAATATATTTTATAAATTGGAGATTTTAAACCATTAATTTGTTAGAGGGAATGTTTTAAATAAATTAAGATTTATTAGATTCATTTATTAATAATAATGAAATAAATTGTTTTCCTCAAAAACTTATCAATATAAAAATCATAAAACTGGTCTGAGTTTCACAAGTTTATAAAATAAATTTTATAAAATGATTTTATGGGTGAAATTCGGGTTTTAAAAAGGTAATGCAGTGAACCGGGATCGAACCCGGGTTGGTCCTGGGCGAGCACAAGCATCCAACCACTGGACCAGTGGCCCGTTAGCATTATAAGGCCGGGCTCACATGGTTTTAATCAAGAAACAGAAGGGACCGGGTTCCCGGGAAATTCCACACACAAATAGGTGCGAGGCTGGACTCGAACCCGCGACCTTGTTTGTGTAGGGCTAGTGACTAAACCGGTTGAAATGGGCATATGCCTTGAGAGAATACCCATCCGTTAAACCTTTAATAAAAAAACCCAAACCATCCCCTCCCTTGACTCATCCAGCCCGTAACCCTAGCCATGGGATTTGCCCAAACGATCGATCGTTTGTTTAAGGATTTGTCACACCCCCAAATTCCACTAACGGAGTTTTACCGTTAGGAGCGTGACATGCCAGGATCTCAGTCATTAGTTACGTTGAACGACTCTATATGAGTTTAAGAAAAACACTAGTATTGCTCATAGTCACGATGCAACACTAGTAAATGAAAATACTGAGTAAATGTGAAATGCGGAAGCGAAAAGTTTAATGAAATGCAAGCGCCAAAAACAGTTGCGCCAAAACATACAATTCAAAAATAATTAAATAAATATTTCCCGCGTTTGAAAAATAATGAAACTCCAATGTATGCATGCCCTATCTCGTGCTCGTACCTTAACGACCTGAGAAAACATGCTAAAATGTGTCAACACTAGGTTGGTGAGTTCACAAGTTTCAAATGTAAGTAAAATACTAGATAAAACAATTTACAATTATATCAATATGTAGCTAGCCTAATAACATGTTACTAAAGCGTTTCGACACCGAAGCTGACTGTTTGTGTTTGATCTGCCTCCTACCATGTCTATCATGAACAATGGTAAACTATTAGGTCAATATTACACCCGTTCGACTTCCTGTCGTGTTAGCGCGACTAATGCGGGTGGGGCTTGTCATGCCTAGTAGTACTACTCAAGATTACCTCGCTATTCCATATATTAAACGGTTCAATATGTAAGGACTTGCATGATATGTTTGCGCTTAGTACAACAAGTGATATAAAAGAGAAGTAAGATCTACTGTTTGCGTTCATGTTTTCTCCCCCAAGTTTAAAACATAGAAAAAGGGGCCGTGAAAATTCACCTTAGAATGCGTGCAGATGAAAGCTAATTAAATCTGCTTGACAACTAACCGCCACCTATAAACATCGGTTTATAAGTGTGTGTTTGTGTAAGTTGACAGGAACCCTAAGTATCCAAACAATCCCATTGTTTTAAGTGTTTAGAAAACATTTAATAGTTTGACCAAGTTTGACCAAGTTCGACCAAGTTTGACCCGACAAACCGTTGGTGACCCGTTTAGTGATTTAATGTATGGTTTGCATACTGACACACATAGTATACAAGTAATTCAAGTTTCATGCTACACATGTCACAACTAACTTAGCATAGTTCAACAAAGTTCCTACTTTTAACAATGTATGAACACAAGTTTGGTTTCAGTAGATTACATCATCTCTAACACGTTTTTATGATCATGACATGTTTATCTACACATACTAATGCATGAAAGATCATCACAACATACACCTTAGGTCTAGACATCAAGTTTCAAATTCTAAAAGTTTCTACTTTTAGTAACTTATGATCAATGCATACGATTTATACTAACCAACACTTTAATAAGCCTTAATACGTTCATAATAACATGTTAGCATCATACAATAACATCATGCACGTAAAAGTAATTCACATTTCAACAACACATTTCAATAAAGTTTCCTCTTTAGGAAAGTCTACCATTTCTAGCTTTGTTAACAAGATTCAACGCATCCATTCAATTGTAAACTACTTAACTAGCATAAATACAATCATAACAATCATCATTCACATCTAGCATGCAATCCTACAACATCACATAATCAAAAAGTCTCTACTTTAAATAAGTTATGCATCATATGAAACTAGGGTTTTCTAAATAACAATCTAATCATCAAATAGTTGTAACAACATCAATCAAATAATCAATTCATCAACATTATTTCAAAAACTCATGTTTGGATGAACTAGGGTTTCAATCATAACTTTTATAATCAAAAAGTAACGGAATGCGATGAAATAACTTACGTAGGAGTGTTAGAAACGCCTAGACTAGCTCGAATCCACTTCTAATTGCAAGATTGAAGATCAAAAGAGGTGTGTTTGGGTTGCTTGAAGTTCTAGGCTCAATGGGGTGGGGTTTGGGATCGCGACGGCTTCTAAGGGGAAAAGGGTTTAGGGTTTTTAATTTTATAAATTTCCTTTTATACACATTTGTATGCATGGGTTTTTAAATGGATCATGGGCTTTCTAAGGTCCATAGGCTATTTAATTACAATTAACACTAATTAATAATTAAATCCCTTAACTATTATTTTTATAAAAACTCTAGCTTCTATAAAAATAATTAACACAATCAGTATTTGATAAACATGCTCGATATCCAGAAAATTCACATAATTCACGTAAAGTCACATAACATGTAAAATCACATAATTTATATTAATTATAAATTATTAATTTTTGAATTATTATTCTTGATTAATCACCAACGTTCCGGGTTAGACTCAGGTGTGATCCGGTAATTCTATGAATTACCGCTGTGTGCGTATTAATTGACACATTTAATTAACCTAATTAAATGCAATGCACGCGTGACTAACTGAGATAACTGAGTTTGTATGAACGATGCGTGAGATAACGATGTTTGTGTTAACGGAGTTAACCTGAATTTGCCTGATGTCACAGGATTCATGGGGCTTTCAATCCCCAGGCCAAGGCGACTCTATTGATGTATGGATTACCTGAAATGGTTGTGTGCAGAGAGAGATCGGCGGAAGCTTCTGGTTCGGTGTTCTTCGATCCGAATCGTGTTCTAGAGGTGAAGTGAATCATGTTTGAGAGCTTAGGAAGTAAGAAAAGGATGTCGCAAAGGTATTGAACTCGTTATAGGAATTTAATTTCACATGAAATGCATGAATTGATTACGGGTTTGATTTGGGACGGTTACGAAATGGTTTTGAGTTCAATTGCTTGATTAGGACTTAATTGATTCATCATGAGCACTTGATTGAGGCCGTGTAATGTTTCTGAAGGATCAGTGGTCATTAACATTCACAAAATCGATTGAATTTGAAACCTAGATTGGTGGGTGTTGACTTCTGAAGTCAAAATTCGGGGGAGGGGGGTTCAATCTCAAGGAGAAAGTCCAAATGGAAAGGTGGGGTTCAAACGAAAATTGGGGGTTCTTTGGCTATTAAATAGGTTCAAACCATCTTTATTTGTTTTAAAATTATATTCAAATATATATCTAAATTGATTTTCTTTTTATAAACTTTATATAACTAAACTTATTTGTTTAATTACTAATCTTTTATAAAGGGATAAATCCTGTTTTTATAAAACTAAAATTTTATAATTGAAATCAAATATATATATATATATACATTTACATGTGTATACTCTAAAAATCAAATACATTTATATATATATACATATATATATATACACACACACATACAAACATGTGTTATATAAAAAGAAATTAGTATGTAAGTGCGAGATTTAAATTTTGAATTGAAATATAAATTTAATGTGACATAATATTGTGTTTGACTAAATACGGATCTAAAATGAAGTGTCATTATTAAAATAATATTTGAAAATCAAGAATGTTACAGTTCCACTAAGAAGTGGTTTTCGCTAATAAATCCTAAGAAGTGGGTCAAACGAACTCCGATTGAGCTCATTTCAGCGGCGTTGGAACCGTTTCATCGAACCCTAACCCGGACCTAAAAACCTAAACACCCCTCCACCCGCACCCCCAAAAACCTAAATGCCCTTCCTACCCCACCTCAAAAAGCCTAAAACCACCACCCCCATCCCCCAAAAACCTAACCCCCCCCCCCTAAAAAACCTAAACCCACCTCCACCCTCCCCCAAAAACCTAAGCCCCCCCCACCCCCACCTCCAAAAAAAACCTAAACCATAAAATCTAAACCCTAAAAGTTAAACCATAAGGCTAAAACCCTAAAATTAAAACGTAAAATCTAAACCTTAAAAGCTAAACCCTAAAAGCTAAGATGGTAGAGTTCGACGAGACGGTTCCAACGCCGCTGAAATTAGCTCAATCGGAGTTCGTTTGATATCGTTTCTTAAGGTTTTTGTCATTTCTTAGATTGTTTAGCGAAAAACTACTTCTTATTTTAACCTCCTCCTATATATATATATATATATGGGTTATGATATGGTAAAAAGGGTTTTAAAAATAAGAAGGGTAAGAAGGATTCTAGACTTGACATGCGTCATTTTATTATTTTTGAAGGGAGGGTATATTGGTCATTGTGTCAAATATGTCTGGTCATTATGTAAGGTTAGGTCTGGTCATTGTGTCTAACGTCAGGTCATTGTGTCAAATATTTTTCATCATTGTGTTTTACGTTTTATATAATTTCGTGTTATTTTTGTCACTGTTTTTTATGTATTATATATAACATACTGATAAAAAATACTTGACCTGACATTAGACACAATAACCAGACTTGACATTACACAATGACCAGACCTGAAATTACATAATAACCTGACATATTTGACACAATGACCAATATGACCAGACCTGACATTAGACACAATTACCAATATGACCAGACCTAATATTTGACACAATGATCTGACATTAGACACAATGACGAGCAAATTACACAATGAGCTGGAAAACGTATTTTTTCGTTATTGTATATATAACGACACTATACTCGTTTTAAAGATAAAAAATGCTCGTTTTCGTCATTGTGTTTTAAGTTTTAGATAATTTCGTGTTATTTTTGTCATTGTTTTTTATGTATTATATATAACACAGTGATGAAAAATATTTAACACAATAAATTGACATTAGACACAATGACCTGATATTAGAAAAATATTTGACATTAAACACAATAATGAAAAATATTTGTCACAATGACTTGACATTAGACACAATGATGAGCAAATTACACAATAAGCTGGAAAACGTAAATTTTTTTTTTCGTTTTTGTTTATAACGACACTATACTCTTTTTAAAGATAAAAAACGCTCATTTTTATGGTGTCAAATTTCAGGTTTGGTCATTGTGTCAAATATTTTTCATCATTGTGTTATATGTATTTATCATTGTGTTTTACATTTTTGTAAGGCCCCTTTCCCTAGAGGTCTCACTTGTTGGATTTACTTATAAACATAGTGATGAAAACTGAATGAACTATAACCTTAATAACATAGCGGAAGCGTACATCATTCTATCACATAAACAGCGGAAGTCTTTAACATATAAAGGAAACAATTGTCTAAAAAACACATAATCACGTAATAGGATGTCAGTCTTGTGTCGGGCAGCCTTCACGCCTTGGCACGTTCTTCCCTTTTTGCTACCTGAAGTGCATACTAAAAGTCAGCTAACGCTGGTGAGTTCTAGTTTAAAAGCAATCAGACATTAACATTTTCTTGTGAGGATAAATATATATATATATATATATATATATGTATATACTTATTTGTACCTTCTTTACTTTACTTCTTTCATAAAACATACATAATGAGTACGTATATAGATACATACATGTTTATTACTTGGTGCACATTCATTAGTCGTACACGTATGGGTGATCAACCTGTTACTTTGCTTACGTAAGTCACAAAGACAAACGTTCTCGAACTACCGTCGTAGCCCATTTACTTAACCGTCCGACACTAGAAACCGCCTGTCATATCTTTAAACCGTCCGGCAAACCTTCGGCCGTCTTTCTTTACCATCCTAACGTCGTAGTCTGTCATATTCGCCCGTCTGCCCTAAGGCATCCGTTTCCCACTCGAACTATATATGCAGCCGTGCATCGATTGAGCGACCTACTCCACCGTAGTGGCCTTAGTTTAGTCTACCTTTCAAGACTTTCATTTCTAGCTGCATAATAGTCGAATGATCATCCGTCTACCGAAGTAGCCGTTATCATCGTTTCCGTCCATGACGTTCATTCATACTTAGCAAGCAATATATACATGGATATAAAGCAAGATTTCATTCTTACACGTTGTGTCATACTTTTCATACTTGGCAAGCAATATATACATGGATATAGAGCAAGATTTCTTTCTTATACGTTATGTCATACTTTTCATACTTGGCAAGCAATATATACATGGATATAAAGCTAGATTTCTTCTTATACGTTATGTCATACTTTTCATACTTCGCAAGCAATATATACATGGATATAAAGCAAGATTTCTTTCTTATACGTTATATCATACTTTTCATACTTGGCAAGAAATATATACATGGATATAAAGCTAGATTTCTTTCTTATACGTTATGTCATGCTTTCATTTCTTTATTTATAAACATACTTGTTATACTTATATTCCGCATGTATTATCATATAACACATAACATAACATTAATTCATATCATGTATACACTTCAGCCCCAAAACATTTAAAATCATTTGCACGTAACACATAGGGGGGCACATAGAACTCACATGATAAGCGGGCCTTGAGATACTATCACTGGTCAGTAGGCGTCTCTAGGTGTCACACATAATCTGTATAAATCATTCGTATATGATTATAACTGACCTAACCGATACTTCGTTTCTATCTCTAGGGTTAGGCGAACTTAGGTAAGTTCGTGTAAGGCCCTTTTTCCTGGGAGACCTCACTTGTTGGACTTACTCATGAACATAGTGATGAAAACTGAATGAACTATAACATTAAAAACATAGCGGAAGCGTACATCATTCTATCACATAAACAACGGAAGTCTTTAACATATAAAGGAAACAATTATCTGAAAAACACATAATCACATAATAGGATGTCAGTCTTGTGTCGGGCAGCCTTCACGCCTTGGCACGTTCTTCCCTTTTTGCTACCTGAAGTGCATACAAAAATTCAGCTAACGTTGATGAGTTCTAGTTTAAAAGCAATCAGACATTAACATTTTCTTGTGAGGATAAATATATATATATATATATATATATATGTATATACTTATTTGTACCTTCTTTACTTTACTTCTTTCATAAAACATACATAATGAGTACGTATATAGATACATACATGTTTATTACTTGGTGCACATTCATTGGTCATACACGTATGGTGATCAACCCGTTACTTTGCTTACGTAAGTCACAAAGACAAACGTTCTCGAACTACCGTCGTAGCCCATTTAATTAACTGTCCGGCACTAGAAATCGTCCGTCATATCTTTAAACCGTCCGACAAACCTCCGGCCGTCCGTTTTTACTGTCCTACCGTCGTAGTCCGTCATATTCTCCCGTCTGCCCTAAGGCATCCGTTTCCCACTCGAACTATATAAGCAACCGTGCATCGATTAAGCGACTTACTCCACCGTAGTGGCCTTAGTTTAGTCTACCTTTCTAGACTTTCATTTCTAGCTGCATAATAGTCGAATGGTCGTCCGTCTACCGAACTAGCCGTTATCATCGTTTCTGTCCATAACATTCATTCATACTTAGCAAGCAATATATACATGGATATAAAGCAAGATTTCATTCTTACACGTTATGTCATACTTTTCATACTTGGCAAGCAATATATACATGGATATAAAGCAAGATTTCTATCTTATACGTTATGTCATACTTTTCATACTTGGTAAGCAATATATACATGGATATAAAGCAAGATTTCTTTCTTATACGTTATGTCATACTTTGCATACTTGGCAAGCGATATATACATGGATATAAAGTAAGATTTCTGTAAGGCCCCAAAACCGGGAGGCCTCACTTGTTGGATTTACTCATTCACAAACAGTTCTTAAACTTGAATATCAAGATAACGCAGCGTAAAATTTCATTAAAACTTAAACATTACATTGTTCAACATGCGGAAGTGTAACATTGTCAAATACATAAACATAACATAGACAACTCGTAACGGGATGCCATTCTTCATGATCAATCGGGTAACTCTTCTCGCTTGCCAAGCATCACCGTCCATCGTCCATACCTGCCTTAACCTGAATATGCATACTAAAAAGGTCAGCTACGCTGGTGAGTTCTAGCTTTTCATAAAACCTTAACTTCAAATATTTGCCAAAACATATCATTCAACTTTATTAACAAAATCGTACGTAAAATAATGCAATAACAAAAACAAAACACATCATAACCAATAAGTCAACAAACACGTCGAATCTGCGCCTTCTCGTAACCGTCAAATCCAAACGTCACATACTAGTGGAATAACCTGGAGATCACCACCACTAGGCCCATCAACACCTTACTGTACTTTGGGTGAGGAACTCCTAGGGCCCGATACTTAGGTTATTCAACACCAACTTCAAGCACGGCATCACAAGGATGACACGTACCAAACTTCAAGCACTGCACCCCGTAAGGCACAAGTACCAAACTTCAAGCACGACTACCCCGTAAGGTAAATCGTACCAAACTTCAAGGATCACGATAATCCCCTAGGTGACCGTCATCACCCTAGTTGTACAACAGTTGGCCAGCCACAAAGGCCCCTAAAAGGTAAAGGCCCATAACATACTTCCCATACCCATGACCTTCATTCCCTAAGGAATATTGGCAGATTCGTTCGTTTGTGACTTTCGTAAACATTCACTTCTTTTACTTCAAAACTTCAGTTAAAGCATTCGTACGTTTTATTAAAAATCATTCATTCATTCGTAAACACATCGTAAACTTCTTTTGGCAAAATATTTCTTTAACTCTTCTTTCATAATCTTTCCTTTCAAAACATCGTTCATAAACATCGTTTCATAAAACGTCACATACATCATTCATAAACATCGTTTTATAAAACAGTCACATCGTTACGTATGCACACCAGCCCAAAAACATTATTAAAACTTTTAAAAGAGGGCTTCTAGAACTCACCCGATAAGCTAGTCTCGGTCTTCCTAAACAAAGATCTAACGACTTCACGTGCGATCTGAATTGGATAGTTACATATACATCAGAGCAATCCCGAATCTAACGGTTTAACCCTTCTGTTTTTACTAACCAGCCTGATGCCTGTGCACTTAGCAAGTGCGCAGGGCCTTGTTCTTGCGTACTTAATAAGTGCGCAGACTTTGCTTCATGCGCACTTGGTAAGTGCGCATGACCTTCCTCTTGCGCACATGACAAGTACGCATGACACATATTCTTGCATACTTGATAAGTACGCATGTTCCTTTTCTTGCGTACTTGATAAGTACGCAGGATCCCCTTCCTACATTCTTGATAAGTACGCACGACCTGTTTCTCCGAAAAACCCTAACTTTCGCATTCGCCTCTGATCACGTTAAGATCCCGAACTTGTTTCCATTCAAAACGTTTGCTTTTCATTAAGGAATTCAAAACTATGTTTTTCTTCCAGTTTCAACCGTAAAAACGTTACCTTTTCAACCAAAACCCGAAAAACCCCAAAATGAACAAAAACTCAGATCTAGGCAAGATCATTACCTGTATCGAGCTTCTGATCCGGAGATTCTCCTCACGAGATCTGGAGCAACACTTTTCCGAAATCTCGGGTCGATCCGCCAACTTTCTCTCTCTACGGTTTCTCTCTCTAGATGTTGCAAATGAGAGAAATGGTGGTGACTTAGGCTATTTATAGGGGAAGGACTCCATCTAGCCCAGCTCGTCACGCCTCGTTCATTTATTCCTGTCGTCTTACGTATAACCCGTTACTTTAATCGTCGTCTTATTTTTGGGATGTTACAAGTCTACCCCCCTTACAATAGGTTTCGTCCCCGAAACCTATCATAAGTCAAATAGTTGAGGGTACGACTCCCTCATTTCTGTCTCCGCTTCCCAGCTTCCGATCCCTTTTGATGTTTCCATTGGACTTTAACCAATTGGATAACTTTATTACGTAAACGTTTCTCCTTTCGATCTAGGACGGCAACGGGTTCTTCGATGTAGTTAAGGCTATTGTCGACCTCGATGTCAGTAAGTGGTACATGAGCTGACTCATCCGCCAAACACTTTCGCAAGTGTGATACATGGAAGGTAGGATGAATTCCACTTAACTCATCAGGCAACTCTAACCGATAAGCGACTTCACCAACCCGTGCCATTATCCTGAACGGTCCGACAAACCTCGGACTTAACTTTCCTCTCTTCCTGAATCGTATGATCCCCTTCCAGGGCGATACCTTCAACATTACGCGATCCCCAACGTTAAACTCAATAGGCCTTCGTCGTTTATACGCGTAGGATTTCTGACGATCTTGTGCGGCCTTCATTCGTGCTTTGATTTGATCAAACCTTTCCGACGTTTCCCTTACGACTTCAAGACTTCCTAATTCCTTCTGTCCAATATCACCCAAACAAATCGGGGTCCTGCATCTCCTTCCATACAACATTTCGTAGAGCGGCATGCCTATCGTCGTGTGATGACTATTGTTGTAGGAGAATTCGGCTAACGGCAGATGACTGTCCCAACTGCCACCGAAGTCGATAATACAAGCACGAAGCATATCCTCCATCGTTTGAATGGTCCTTTTGGACTGACCATCCGTTTGCGGGTGGTATGCCGTGCTGATGTTAAGCCTCGTGCCCATCGCCTCGTGAAATCTCTTCCAGAACCTCGATGTGAATCGTGTGTCCCGGTCAGATACGATCGTCAAAGGCATCCCATGCCGTGCTACTACTTCGTTAATAAATACTTCCGCTAACCTTTCCGACGAGAACGTCTCGCGAATAGGTAGGAAATGAGCACTCTTTGTTAAACGATCCACAATCACCCAAATGGTATCATTACCTTTAGCTGTGCGAGGTATCTTGGTTATGAAGTCCATGGTAATGTGTTCCCACATTCCGGTATATCAAGTGGTTGGATCTTTCCATACGGTTTCTGGTGTTCGGCTTTGACTTGTGAGCAAGTCAAGCACTTGCTTACATACTTCGTCACTTCATGTTTCATTCCAGGCCACCAGTATTCCCTCCTCGGATCCTGGTACATTTTGTGTACATAGATAAAGATGGAAATGATGTATCCTAGAATCGCTCTTTTTTCCGATCCAGTCCCTCCACCATTGACTTCATCCGTTTATTCAACTCACAGTCACCGGGATGGATAGAGTACCGAGACTTATGAGCCTCATCCAAGATTTTGGTTCTAAGCTCGCCACCCGTAGGTATCCATACCCGTCCAAAACGTGTCCTAACACCAAGGGTGTTATATTCCAGCTTGTCCTGTTGGCCAACCATTCTTTCCTTCTTTATGTTTTCTTCCTTAAGTGCTTCATCTTGAGCTCTTTCAATTTCCCTCATCACATCCGATGTTACCACCAACTGGCAAGCTTTCACTCTAATAGGAGCAGGCACATCCTTTCGGCTTGGAGCGTCAGCCACCACGTTTGCCTTTACAGGGTGATACATGATTTCACAGTCATAGTCCTTCAATAGTTCCAACCATCGCCTCTGCCTCATATTAAGTTCCCTTTGTTCGAATAAGTACTTCAAACTTTTGTGGTCAAAGTAAATAGTAAACTTCACCCCGTAAAGGTAGTACCTCCATATTTTCAATGAGAATACGACAGCAGCAAGTTCCAAATCGTGAGTCGGATAATTGGCTTCGTGAACCTTCAACTGTCGTGACGCATATGCAATCACTCTCCCGCGTTGCATCAATTCGTCACCCTAATCCCTGACCCGAAGCGTCAGAGTATACCACTAAGTCTTCATTGCCCTCGGGAAGGGCCAAGACTGGAGCTTGGGTTAGCTTCTCCTTCAATTTCTTAAACGCCTCATCCTGGGTCGGACCCCATTCGTACTTTACCTCTTTCCGAGTCAACTTTGTCAATGGCGAAGCTATTTTCGAGAAATTCTGGATGAATCTCCGATAGTAGCCTGCCAATCCTAAGAAACTACGGATTTCAGTTGGCGTCGAATATTCCATTCCCTTACCGTCACTATCTTTTCTGGGTCAACCATAACGCCGTTCGGGTTAATGACGTGACCTAGGAATTGGACTTCCCTAAGCCAGAACGCGCATTTGGAGAACTTAGCATACAACTTTTCCTTCTTCAAGGCCTCCAACACTTCCTTTAAGTGACATGCGTGATCACCCTCATTCTTGGAGTAGATGAGGATATCATCGATGAACACGATTACCGATCGGTCCAGCATCGGTCGAAACACTCTATTCATCAAATCCATGAACGATGCGGGGGCGTTCGTCAATCCAAAAGACATTACACGGAATTTGAAATGTCCATAACGCTTGCGAAATGCAGTTTTCGGTGTGTCTTCTTCCCTCACCTTCAACTGATGGTACCCGGATCGAAGGTCGATTTTTGAGAACCAACTTGCGCCTTGCAATTGATCGAACAGGTCGTTGATCCTTGGTAAAGGGTACTTGTTCTTCACCGTATGTTTGTTTAATTCGCGGTAGTCAATACCCATTCTTATCGAACCATCTTTCTTCTTTACGAACAACACCGGGGCACCCCAAGGTGAGATGCTCGGTTGGATAAATCCCTTCTCAAGTAATTCGTCTAGTTGTGTCATTAGTTCCTTTATCTCTACTGGTGCTAGTCTATATGGAGCTTTAGCCACGGGCTGGGCGTCTGGTACTAAGTCGATTCGAAATTCAATCTCTCTGTCGGGTGGTATCCCAGGCAAATCCTCTGGAAACACCTCCGGGTACTCGCGTACCACGGGTACATCGTCCAGTTACTTCACTTCCTTACACTTGTCAATTACATACACCAGATAAGCCTCGCATCCGCACCTCAAGTAATTTGCTGCCTTAATCATCGAGATGACGTTTGGCATCGGGGCGTCACGATCTCCAAGAATTTCGACCTTGCTACCATCCGGAGCCCTGAGTCGGATTATCTTTCGTTTGCATATAATTTGTGCTTTATTGGCAGTTAGCCAATCCATACCTAACACGACATCGAACCCTCCCAAAACCATAACAAACAATCTGATAGGGAACCTATGACCTTCTACTTTTATCGTGGAGTTATCAATTACATCGGTCACTCTCGCAGTTCTACCCTCAGCGGTTTCTATGCTAAAAGCCCTTTCTAGCTTACTGAGGGGGTGTTTGAGATTACTTATTAACTTCTACTTATGACTTCTTGGAAAAGTAAGAAGTTTCTACTTTTGAAAAACAACTTTTCATCCTTTATAAAATTGACTTTTTCCCCATTTATCCAAACGAACTTTTAACTTATTACCTTTTTGGAAAAGGTAATAAGTTAATAAGTAGTTTGAAAAGTAATCCCAAACACCCCCTGACAGTGTACTTCACTCGTTTACAAAACGTCGCAGATATAAAACTCTTACTGGCACCTGAATCAAATAACACAGAAACAAAAGTGTTGTCAAGGACGAACGTACCTGAAGCCACATCGGGGTCTGCCCTGGCTTGGTCTTGCGTCAGCGCGTACGCACGAGTCTTTGCTCGGGGCCTATCTTCTTTCTTCTCCGGGCCTTTCCCCTTCCCGGCTTCACCCATCCTGGGCTTGGTGCATTCCCGGCTCATATGACCATTCTCCCCACAGTTGTAGCACTTGAAGCCTTGCGGGCATTCACGGGAGTAGTGTCCGGTCTTGCCGCATTTAATGCACAGATTTGACCCTAACCGGCATTCACCCGCATGTCTTACTCCACATTTTCCACAAACTGTCGTCTCGCCTACCCTGGCCTGTTTGTCCCGAGCCCCAAACAGCTTCCCACCCGATCGCTTAGCGAGAAAACTCAGCTTCTTTTTAGGCTCTTCAATGGCAACGAAATTCAGCGCCAGATCGTCAAATACCACGTCGCTCAGTTCTACCACCGAATCATAGGTAGTAGGGGCGTTTGCCTTAACATAGGTGCGGACCTGGTCCGGCAACCCCTGAATGTAACAAGCGATATTTCTCTCTTCAGTAGTGATAAGATGTGGCACCAGACGTGCCAGTTCGTTGAATCGGGTTGTGTACTTCCGGTGCGTCATGATCCCGGCCTTCAAACCCAGAAATTCCCTTTCCACCTTCTCAATCTCGTTCCTTGGACAAAATTTCTTGATTACCAGAGTTTTCAAGTCAGTCCACATCATCGCATCCACAACCTCGTCCCCCTTGGCTTGACGTACACCTTCCCACCAATGGGATGCTTCCTCTCTAAGGGAGTTAGCAACAAATTTCACAACTTGATTTGCTCGGCACTCGCTCAGACGAATGGCGGCTTCCATACGTATCACCCAGTCAAAAGTAGCCACCGCGTCCTTCTTCCCAGTCAGGACCGGCGGGTCACATGCCTTAAAGGACTTATAGTCGCAAGCACGGTTAAGCGGTGCGTTGATTGTCTTAGTGTTCTGGGTACCAACCACCGTGTTAGACCCACCTTCCCCATTAACCTTCTTCAACGTTTCTGCCAACAGACCTGGTAGAGAAGTCTTCATCAACTCTGTGAACTCTCGAGCTATAGCTGCTCTCACTTCTGGTTCAAAAGTGAAAGGTTGTTCTTCGACATGAGTCGGCTCAGTGTGAACACTTCCTTCTTCACTGTACTCTTGGCGTGCAGGGATCCTGCCGCGCCCACCATTGCGACCACCGGTACGACCACCGGTACGACCCCCACCACGCCTTCCGTTTTCTCTCCTTGCCATTTCGTTCTATAAGACAAAGAATCCAATGTCATCACGCTAGTTAACAAATAAAATTCTACAAGCACTGTAAGATGTTAATATACACTGGCCATCTGCAATTAACCATTACACTACTTTTCGATTTCTATTTGACCACCTTTGTGATTCCATCAGAACACAAGTCCTTACCTAACCCTTTCTAAGGCATACTATATATATAGATATATACTACCTTCATACCTGATGCTGTGGCTCGAGTTACTCGTACTGGCATCCGCTTTCGGTCCCATTCACAGTTTAAGTTCAGACACTGGGAGTGTTCGAATCTCTCAAACTATTGCTCTGATACCAACTTGTAAGGCCCCAAACCCGGGAGGCCTCACTTGTTGGATTTACTCATTCACAAACAGTTCTTAAACTTGAATATCAAGATAACGTAGTAGAAAATTTCATTAAAACTTAAACATTACATTGTTCAACATGCGGAAGCGTAACATTGTCAAATACACAAACATAACATAGACAACTCGTAACGGGATGCCATTCTTCATGATCAATCGGGTAACTCTTCTCGCTTGCCAAGCATCACCGTCCATCGTCCATACCTGCCTTAACCTGAATGTGCATACTAAAAAGGTCAGCTACGCTGGTGAGTTCTAGATTTTCATAAAACCTTAACTTCAAATATTTGCGAAAACATATCATTCAACTTTATTAACAAAAGCGTACGTAAAATAATGCAATAACAAAAACATAACACATCATAACCAATAAGTCAACAAACACGTAGAATCTGCGCCTTCTCGTAACCGTCAAATCCAAACGTCACATACTAGTGGAATAACCTGGAGATCACCACCACTAGGCCCATCAACACCTTACTGTACTTCGGGTGAGGAACTCCTATGGCCCGATACTTAGGTTATTCAACACCAACTTCAAGCACGGCATCACAAGGATGACCCGTACCAAACTTCAAGCACTGCACCCCGTAAGGCACACGTACCAAACTTCAAGCACGACTACCCCATAAGGTACATCGTACCAAACTTTAACGATCATGATAATCCCCTTGGTGACCGTCATCACCCCAGTTGTACAACATTTGGCCAGCCACAAAGGCCCCTAAAAGGTAAAGGCCCATAACATACTTCCCATACCCATGACCTTCATTCCCTAAGGAATATTGACAGATTCGTTCGTTTGTAACATTCGTAAACATTCACGTCTTTTACTTCAAAACTTCAGTTAAAGCATTCGTACGTTTTATTAAAAATCATTCATTCATTCGTAAACACTTCGTAAACTTCTTTTGGCAAAATATTTCTTTAACACTTCTTTCATAATCTTTCCTTTCAAAACATCGTTTCATAAAATGTCACATACATCATTCATAAACATCGTTTTATAAAACAGTCACATCGTTACGTATGCACACCAGCCCAAAAACGTTATTAAAACATTTAAAAGAGGGCTTCTAGAACTCACCCGATAAGCTAGTCTCGGTCTTCCTAAACAAAGGTCCAACGACTTCACGTACGATCTGAATTGGATAGTTACATATACATCAGACCAATCCCGACTCTAACGGTTTAACCTTTCTGTCTTTACTAACCAGCCTGATGCCTGTGCACTTAGCAAGTGCGCAGGGCCTTGTTCTTGCGTACTTAATAAGTGCGCAGACTTTGCTTCATGCGCAGTTGGTAAGTGCGCATGACCTTCCTCTTGCGCACATGACAAGTACGCAGGACCCATCTTCTTGTGTACTTGATAAGTACGCAGGTTCCTCTTCTTGCGTACTTGATAAGTACGCAGGATCCCCTTCCTGCGTACTTGATAAGTACGCACGACCTGTTTCTCTAAAAAACCCTAACTTTCGCATTCGGGTCTGATCACGTCAAGATCCCGAACTTGTTTCCTTTCAAAACGTTTGCTTTTCATTAAGGAATTCAAAACTATGTTTTTCTTCCAGTTTCACCCGTAAAAACGTTACCTTTTCAACCAAAACCCGAAAAACCCCAAAACGAACAAAAACTCAGATCTAGGCAAGATCGTTACCTGTATCGAGCTTCTGATCTGGAGATTCTCCTCACGAGCTCTGGAGCAACACTTTACCGAAATCTCGGGTCGATCCGCCAACTTTCTCTCTCTACGGTTTCTCTCTCTAGATGTTGCAAATGAGAGAAATGGTGGTGACTTAGGCTATTTATAGGGGAAGGACTCCATCTAGCCCTGCTCGTCACGCCTCGTTCATTTATTCCTGTTGTCTTACGTATAACCCGTTACTTTAATCTTCGTCTTATTTTTGGGATGTTACAATTTCTTTCTTATACGTTATATCATACTTTTCATACTTGGTAAACAATATATAGATGGATATAAAGCAAGATTTATTTCTTATACGTTATGTCATGCTTTCATTTCTTTATTTATAAACATACTTGTTATACTTATATTCCGCATGTATTGACATATAACACATAACATAAAGTTAATTCATATCATGTATATACTTCAGCCCAAAACATTTAAAATCATTTGCACATAACACATCGGGGGCACATAGAACTCACCTGATGAGTGGTTTCTGAAATACTCTTAGCTGGTTACTGAGCGTCACTAATGTCACTCACAATCTGTATAATAAGGTCATCCACATAAGGTAGTGTTCCTTATTGACACTAAACATTTCCATGCTTGGACCTAGTAGTTTCGATAAGTAGTTTATATCGAAACTATGGTAGTTTCGAGTCATGGTTTATATCGAAACTATTTGTTTAATAGAAACTATTTGTTCAATAGAAACTATTTGTTCAATAGAAACTATTTGTTTAATAGAAACTATCTGTTTAATAGAAACTACTTTGTTCAATAGAAACTATTTGTTTAATAGAAACTATCTGTTTAATAGAAACAACGGTTTTGCATGAAATGCTTGGGTTTTTTTCCAAACAGTTCAAGATTAAAAATTTTTACATTCAAAACGTTCCTTACACGTTAAAAACTAGATCTATAATTAGTTTCTCAATTCATACGTAAAAACCTTTCTTTTTTATCAAAATAGTCCACAAACCCTTAAACATACAAAAACTCATTTTTCAAACACAAATTCAGATCTGAACCTTTAAATACGTAAAGCTTCCAACTTTAATCGTTTAAAAGACTTGAAATCATCTTATATCTATAAATCATCCACAACTTGTTGATAAAAATATAAACTTTACGCAAAGTTCTTACCTTTGTGAGATTTGCTGACAAGCATACGAGTAGCTCAAAACTATAGCAAACAAACTCCGATTGAGGTGATTCAAGCGTCCACGGAACCGTCTCACGGAGATCTACCAGATCCCCACTTAGCCGCCGCCGGAAACCACCTCCTCCGTCCCCGGAAACGCAAACAGCCGCCGGGAAAAACTTCCAGCGAACTGTTTTGTTTGGGACTATAAAAATCTGACTTCCTCGCCTTTAAATCCAGAACCAACCGTTGGATTTGATTATCTAGGTGTAATGAAGCTTCAGTCCAAATTTGAAGACATTCCGACGGTCTGATCTCCGTGAAAAGCGACTTTTCTGCAGCTAAGTCACCAAAAAACGGGATTTTTCTTCTTCCCCTCTTTCTCTCTTATTTTAAATGGGTTTTGTTATTAAAATAGGAGGAGGGCTGCCCCTTTTAAAGACTTAGGGTTTTTAGGGTTTGTGTTTCAACCCCTTTGGTCCCTCCTTGTTCTTTGTTTTTACGCTTTGCACCCAATATTTTTAAATAGATAACGAATCTCTCCTTTATTTACATCTTTACTGAAAACGGGATGTTACAGTTTGCCATACTTAGCTTAAGCGAACTTAATAAGTTCGCTATGCTTGATGCTATGCGAACATGATAAGTCCACCACATTGGTTCTAGCGAACATACTTAAGCGAAGATGTTAAGTTCGCTACCTTTGCTTCAGGCGACCATGTTAGGTTCGCCTGAACTGGGTCCTTTCTCGAAACGTAATGAGGACGTCTAAGTTGTAAAACGCATTTATTTAATTCTCACGCAAATCGGATAGAGTCCCATTTGTTTTTATCTAAATCCATACAATATAAGTTGTCTTTTTCCATTCCCAAATCATAACAAATAGTCCACAATAATCGAGTCTTAACTTCTAGCTTCGAGATCCATCTTTTATACTTTTATCAGTTATCCGTTATAAAATAATAATTATATTTATACGTCCTCCTCAGTACGATATTCATAACACAAGCTAATAATGATAATTAGCGTTATATGGGTTTTAGAGGATATACCTTCCCGAACACGATCCCGAAATATAACCGAGACCCGACCCGAGCCGTATCCATCATTATATAATTATCATCTTCATCGTCTAGTCATCATCGATCGAAACTACTATTATCTAATCATCATCATCGAAACTACTATCTCATGTTCACCATTGTTGAAACTACTGTTGTTGTTGAACCAATATCCGAAACTACCTTCGTATCACCATTTCCCAAAACTACCATAATGAACTCCCCTTTAACCGAAACTACCGTCTTGAACTTCACCCTTCACCCGAAACTAGCATTTTGAACATCACCATCCATCCGAAACTAGCATCTTGAACATCACCATTTCTCCCGAAACTATTGTCTTGAAGTTTACGCAACAACCACCATCATCATCATCATATCGTAACCTACTGTTAACCATAGCCTTGAACCGCCTCCATGAACCGTCATGCGACCACCATCACCCGAAAATGCCACTATGAACCACCTTTACCGAAACTACCATGGTGTACCACCTTGAACATAACTACCCGAAACTACCATCACTACCACCATAGACAGCCTAAAGCCGCTAACAGCCGCCACCACCATACGACTGCTACATCATCATCACCCGTTACCTGGTACTACCACTTTACCCGAACTTACTGTTATCATCGTGAACCGCCTCCTTCATCTTCACGTTCCCTGCCTAAGTCATCAAATTGTTGTTTATAGGTCCGTCCGAACCTCATGGAGCTCCGTAACAGAGATGGTTGTGAGCACCATCATGACCCACCACCATAAGAGCCCGTTCCCGGTGACTGGGCTGAGTCTCCACTCCCGTCGCTGAACTTGTCGTGATGATGTACTTCGCCATTTTCGTGAGCTTCTAGATGTAGCCGAGCAAGATGTGAATGCTTTGTTGGTCGGATTAGGGTTTAATGGAGGTGAGGAAGGAGATTGCACGTTAGGAGAATGGTTTAGGGTTTGAATCGGAGGAGGGAGACACAAGTTGTAGGTTCACGGGGGAGAATGGTTTAGCGACCGAAAGAATAAGAGAGGAGTTTTAGGTTTTAGCAAATTTACACTTAGCCTCCCTCATCTTTGTGGAATATACATTACCACCCTTTTAATTTAGTTTGTTGTCAAAATCTAGTATCATAATTTTGTTCTTGAGAACCTTAATATTAAGCGAATTCTCGCGTTTTAAGTGAAAATGGAATTTGGGATGTTACAGTTTTAGATAATTTCGTATTATTTTTGCCACTGCTTTTTATGCATTATATATAACAAAGTGATGAAAATATTTGACACAATGACTTGACATTCGAAAAATATTTGACATTGAAGAAAATGATGAAAAATATTTGACACAATGACTTGACATTAGACACAATGACATGACATTAAACACAATGACGAACAAATTACATAATTAGTTGAAAAACGTAATTTTTTTTTGTTTTTTGTATATAACGACATTATACTCGTTGTAAAGATAAAAAAAACGCTCGTTATTATGGTGTAATTTAAAAAAAAAATAATGTCGTATGTAAAAGTTATGAACGTTTAAAAAAGGGGGAGAACTTGATAAAAAGTCAACAAAAGTGGCCATGACTAAAATACCATTCCAACAACTTTTTCTCTTACAATTTGATCTCAACCATTAAATCCTTCTTAATTTGATCTACAATTTGATCTAATAGCCATAAATCTTTCTCAACCTTTTTAGTTTAAAAACCCTTTTTAGTTGAACTTTTTCATATATATATATATATATATATATATACTAGGTTAAAATCTCGTGTATTACACGGGTTGATAAAATATAATATTATATACTTAGTAATAAAAAAATTGTATTTTAAAAAAGTCGTGTATTACATGGGTTGATAAAATGTAATGTCATATACTTAGTAATAAAAAGTTTATATCTTTAAAAACCCTTATATTACACGGTTTGAATACATTAATTTCTATTTAATATAATTTGACTTACATCACTATTTAGTTAAAAACAAAAATTACATAATTAAATTTCAAACTTTCTTAAAATAAGAGATAATTTAAAATAAATGTGTTTTATTAGTATAATTAATATTTTTCTTTAAATATAAATCATTATTAAAAAAAGAGAGGTGTATTTAATAAGAGAGAGCCAGGAAAAAAATTGTAAGAAGAAATGTGGACGTGACACGTGCCATAAATGATTTTTATTTATTATATATATATAGGGTTAGGTTATTGTAAAAGGGTTTTAAAAATAAGAAGGATTCTTGGCTTGACATGTCACAACCCGACCAGAGCGCTAGGCGTGATGATCGAATACAAAAACAAAACACAGCGAAGATAACGTGACATATATTTTATAAATGTCATGGGTCCAACTAAGTCAAAATATACATTTACAAAGGTACATATCATCTATACACTAACTAAAAATAAAATAAAATAAAATAATAGATTCTATCTTCTCTTCAAAGCTTTCTCGGGTGGAATCTATGGCTCGACATAAGTCTTCTAAAGGAATCATCTATCTTCAAGCAAGCTCGTGTCTAAGATGCTAATTTCCAAACTCGAGAAGGGTACCTGAATACATGCTTAAAAATATTGTATCAACTAAAAAGTTGGTGAGTTCACGAGTTTAGTTAATAGAGCAATTATATTGAGAATCCAAATATGTATGGTATGGTGCAAATTAAACAAGTTCACAATCAACCTGTGCCCACGACCCTTGAACATCAAATAAAACCCCTTACCCATACCCCTTATTGTTATGGGTCATACTTATGTCTGCCCACATAAGTCAACAAAATATGCCGATATATGTCACAAGATACCCATGTATCATTCAGTGAGTGGTCTCCCCGGTCAATTAGGCCCACTGTGTGCGGGGCTTTTCCTCCGGATAGTACTACCCATATATCCCGTCGGCTCCATATGGAGTTAATGATTGTGCTAAAAGTCGAGGTTAGTTGTGGCAGCAAAAATCGTCTTGATTAATTAATACACCAAGTATGTAAATAGTTTAGAAGCATGTAATCACCCCAAAAGTTTAAGTAAAAGAGTGGAAAAAGCACATGAACTGTAACATCCCTAAAATAAATAAACGAAAGTAAAAGGAAATAAAGATCGGGACTAACATCACAAGGCGAAAAAGGAACATGGTGGTTTGGCCTTGGGACGGCCCATGGGCCGAGATCAAGAGGGAAAACCCCCTCATATCAGCGCCCTCACCTCAGCCTCTTCTCATTTCCCTCATTTGCGCAAGGCTAGAGAGAGAAAGAGAGAACTCGGGTCTAGCGAGAGAAAGCTCGGGATCAAGCTTAAAGTCTCGAGGATTGTTGCTCACCATCTCTGGAACGTATAGAAACAAGAAGGAAGCAAAACCAGGTAACCATCATGCCCAAATCAGAGTTTTAATAACATTCGGGTTTTGGGTTAAAATCGTGTAAAGGTTTAGTTTTTACGTATGATATTCAAAATAGACCAAATAATCGTGTTCATGGATGAAAAAGAAACGTTTTGAACGTAAAAAGTTCAAGGTTTGATCGATTAGAAATAATTGGCCAGATCTAGGGTTTCTGGTTGAGGAAGAAGACTGATGCATCGAAACTAGTAGCTTCGATATAGGTAAATACATTGAAACTACCTAGTTTCGATATACACCCCTAACCCGAAACTACTAAGATTTTACATAAGTTACTTATCAAAACTACCATAGTTTCGATATAAACCCATGACCCGAAACTACCATAGTTTCGATATAAACCCATGACCCGAAACTACCATAGTTTCGATATAAACCCATGACCCGAAACTACCATAGTTTCGATGTGATTCATCCATCGAAACTACTGGGTTCAAGTATAGTAATGTCTAGTGTCATCTAGGAGCACTACCTTATGTGTATGACTTCATTATATAAATTGAGAGATACCTTAGTGACGCTCAGTAACCAGCTAAGTGTATTACAGAAACCACTCATCAGGTGAGTTCTATGTGCCCCCTACGTGTTACGTGCAAATGATTTTAAATGATTTTGGGGCTGAAGTGTATACATGATATGAATGAATGTTATGTTATGTGTTATATGACAATGCATGATAGTTATATGTATGACAGATATGTTTATGAACAAAGAAACATAGCAAGTATGTTATGAATTATGAATGAAAGTATGATATAATACAAAAGTATGAAATCGTGCTTTATATATATACTATATACTGCATGTTATGAATATATGTGAATGTTATGGACGCTTCGATGCAAACGGCTACTACGGTAGATGGACGACCATGTGACTATCATGCAACCGGGACGGGACGTATACGTTCCTTCATCAACTAGGACGTATGAAAGGAAATCAATGGACGGTCGAAGCAAATGCCTTGTCAATGATAAGTAGAACGGTTGCATGAATAATAGTCCGCATGGGAAACGGATGCCTTCGGGCAGACGGGCGAAAGGATGGACTATGACGGTAGACGGACAGCCAAAGGTTGCCGGACGGTAATGAAGGACGGACTACTTCGGTAGACCGGTATGAATTACGGCCTACGACGGTAGGACGGAGCGTCTGTCTTTGTGACTTATGCAATCAATGACGGGTTGATCACCCTTATGTGTATGACCAATGAATGTTCAATGTATGCATATGCACCTACTTGCGTGTATAGTCAATGTATGTTCACTGAAACAATGTTGTAAGTGTATATATATATATATATATATATATATGAACCAATGATACGAATGAATGACTAACGTTATACCTAATGCTTTAAACTAGAACTCGTCAGCGTTAGCTGACTTTTAGTATACATTTCGGGTAACAAGAGGAAGGGTTGTACGAAGGCGTGATGGCTATCCGGCATGAGCCTGACATCCCATTTTAATCTATGTTAAGACAATGTTTATGTTTTAAATGTTAAGACTTCCGCTGTTATGTACTTGAATGATGAATGCTTCCGCTGTGTTTGAATACTTCTAATTATTAGTTTAGTATTGATGACTATGTTTATGAGTAAATCCAACAAGTGATGTCACCTGGTAAAAAGGGCCTTACATGAACTCACCTGGTAATCTTGTATATGTCTACACAATATGCTAAAGTTGCGAGCTTGCTATCGTGTGTGTAGGCTTTAAGACAAATCCTAATTATGATTGTGATATTAGTATATTGTACTAGAGTAATGTCATAACCGTGTGGTTGAGCTAGACCGATTCGTTAAAGTGTTGGATTGTTTGGTAAAAATCTCGGGTTGTAAACTCTATTTATTATTCTAACAGTTGTACTATAAAAGCGTTGGTTTGACTTAGTATTCGTGTATAATAGTAATACTTGTGTATATGTTCTAATGAAAGTAGTGAAATAATGTTTCGACCCGAATCAAAGTAATACTAAGTATTATATTAATGGTTCGATTTAAATAAGGTAACACTAGGCATAATTTACCTACGTGATGTATTTATATGTAATATATGTTTGTTGTGAAAAGTAGCTAATACGTAGTATCTTTAACTATACACATTCGTACTAAAATACAAGTTTTAGTAATTGTAAATAATAACGGTACTAATATTGTTAATGGTACTTATAAATAGTTATAGTATTGTTTTAAAAATAATGTTAATAATAATCATAATAATATTTATAATAATAACTAATAAAAGTAAATAGTATAACTTTAGTAATTATAAAAGTAGTAGTATTAATAATAAATGCAACGTGTTACGTAAAGCAGTGTCGATTTTATACGGTTTTAATGTAAATACATGTTTAGCAATAATAATAACAATAAGCGTAACACGTTTAATAATAAAAACGACTTTTACATTATAAGTATTACTAAGCTTTTAAAAGAGTTTTTATAATATTTAATCTAAATAAAACAATGATAATAATAATAGTAAATATAATAATAATATTAATAATAATATGTTATCAGAACACTAATATTTATAAATATGTTTACATAAAGTTAGAGATCGTATGTTTTTAATATGTATATACATATTAATAAACATAAGAAAGTAACTATATGGATATTTCTATAAATATATTCATATATATATATATATATATAAGTTTTGTATATAAATTCTCGTAAAAGGTAAATATGTCTATATGTTTATAAATATATTTATATATTGGATGTTATTATAAATCTCGTATGTTTTAAAAATACTCGACTTTGGTTTATGATTTTATTTTCATTTGTATAAAGTAATTGTAAGGGTTTTCATAAATTTAGTTTTTTTAGATAATATATTTATAATTATAGATGTGTTCATATATGGTTTATATTTCTAAGTAAAGTGTTTTAGATTTATAAGTAGATGTAGGTGTATGTTTATATACATATTTTATATATTTCTTTTTGTATGGACGGAGACCCGGTTGTTACAAATACACGAACGAGGTTCGGTTTTACATCTAAATCCCGAGTGGCCGTGATCGAGTCGGTTTATCTCAACTAAATATTACACACGTTTACATACAAAACAATACAATTTACAAAATAAATACGAAAGCTTGACGCCCGTTTATACCTCACTAATCGTACGCGAACCCGCTCGTAAATGACACGTTTAGCTCGGTTTCATGCCCCGTTCGCTTCTCCATTTGCCGTTCGTGCCGTTGACCACCCTTGACCCGTGCTGACGTTGACCGAGACCCGAGACTGTCGGGAATGACCGGAACAGTCCCGAACTTCCGGGTAAAGTCCCGTCCACCATAACCTGTCCAAAGCTCTATGTAATCACTCGTTAATGAAACCCGGCCAGTTTACTAACCCGGTCTAGCTAGAAATGTTAAACATAAATTTAACACCCAAGGGTGTGTAGGTCTACACCCGAGGTCGCAAGAAAACTGGAAAGAGGACTCACTGGGAATACGGGTTCATTGGAACCCTAATCTGTCGCCACCGTCTTCCTCTCTGGCCCGCCATCACCATCGCAGGAATAAGGGGCCTCTCCTCTTATCTCTCTAAGCTTTTCCTTCTCTCTCTGCCGCCATTGTCTTCTTCCCTAATCTCGTCGTCGTTCGCCGTCGTAGGTGGAGCCGCCAGAAGGTGGCTGTCCACCGGCTCTCTCTCTCTCAGTTTTGTGTGTGTAGGTTAGGGTTTGTGAAATGAAGAAATTAAGTGGAGAAGGAGAAGGGGAATGAGGTGAAAAAGATGGAGGATGTTATGACGTCGTCGCCGTGCCTCCGCTGTGGGGTGGTCGGAGGTCAGCCGGAAGAGAGGGCTCTCCTCTCTCTCTCCTGTATTCTCTCTCTGTTACACACATAGAGTGTGTTTTTGGTTTGTGATGGAAGTGGGGAGATGAATAAATCTTTAAGAAGGAAGGAAAGAAAAACAATTAAGTAAATAAAAGAGAAACATGTATTAAAGTCATATATCTTGGATTTGTAAAGATTGTGTATTGGGAATGCATATTTAAAAAGGATTTCTTTTGAGATTTGCAAAGACTATGGCAAAGGGTTTGTAAGGATGCATAAGCTTTTGTGGGGTTTTCTAAAAATATTGTAGGGGGATATGATGGAGATATGACAAAATCTCGTTAAATCCAAGAGAGGATTTTTAAAAGATCTTGCAAAGTCAAAGTTGGATTCTTAAGGGTTTTATAAATAAACATATTATATTATTTATATAAAGCTTGTAAAAGGAGCAGGTATTTATCAGTGTAATTTGGACTGGCTTATGCATATCGCGTGCACACTCGAGTTCCCGTCATTTAAAGTAAATCCGAATTTTTAGTTCTATAATTCTTATGATAATGAGACGAGGTAGTAAATATAATTTAATTATTTATCTCGTAAGATTTCCTGTCCAACTGCTGTCCAATCCGGTATGCGTTGACACTGCGCGTGCCAAACATGCTTACTCAAACAATCGATTCGCGCTCCGACAATTTTTATTAGTTATTAATAAGAATATTATTAACTATAATAATAAATAATTATATATTTTATCAGGCTATTTCTAAAATAATCGGTATCGCTCTTTCACCGCGTGCTCACACGCGTCTGCTCCGGGTAAAGCGTGTCGCGTTCCACAAATAGTTATTAATTCTTAAACTGTAATAATATTAATAAGATAGATATAGAATAAATACTTGTTTATATTATTTAGTAATACCGGATCTAGGAAAACCAGGTGTTTAACTGCATTTGTTGCAGTCGTGCATCCAACGTCGCATATCTCGCGTAAAATCCTAATCAATCGCCCGAATTAAATACTAGTATTTATTAATATTATTTATTTGAGGTTTGAGGTCTAAATACTTTATCGCGTCGGATAACCGGTATAACCCTTACGAGCGCGTTAATCGTTCTAACAGTTCTCCGTGTAAACGGTTTAGTTCGTGATTATTATAAATTATATAGAATCATGTAATGATCCGTCAAAAAATGTTTATCAGTTCGTTTTGGGTTCGGTCCATATATTGGGCCTTCAGTTGGGCCGTTAATGGGTCGAGTCTGTTTATCTACAGTTAGGCCAGGCTCAATGGGCCAAGTTCATTTGTTTAAGCACAATGTGTTTATTGGGTTCTAATTAGTAGCCCAAAGTGTTCGAGTTTGCTATCCAGTAGTTCAAGTATCATAATGGATAACACGTAAATAAAAAAATCAGGCCCTAAATTTGGGGTTGTTACAGCCTCCCCTTGTTAAAGAAATTTCGTTCTCGAAATTTAAGTTTTTGTTATTTTCTAAAACTTGATTATGAATCTCGACAGTAGCGTAAGTTTTTAAACCACTTGACGATTTTGAAGGGAATTAAGATTTTTAAATCATGGTTTCAAGGGTAAAAAAAATGATAGCCAGAACTTAAAAGTTTAACCGGACAAGACATGAATAGCATTCGGGCTATTAGAGAATCAAGAAGAACAAATCTGGATAGTGGACCAACGGTCAATTTGTTGTAGGATGAGCTTATGGATACCTACTGTGAAACATACAATTTAATTTTTAATAGCTCGAGAATTAGGGGAAATAGTTTCAATGGCTTGTTGAGTGGAAACAGACGGTTGGTTTTATCATATGAAGTCGGTATTCTGGCTAAGGGGCTCAGGGAGATTTCATAGTGTAAGTTTATGTAGACCTAATGAAATGACATTTGATCTTGAAATGGGGTACGATGTGGAATGTGAGTGAATTGTTATCCTTAAATGAGAGATGGAATAGGTACTGATATGTGCAATAGCTTGAAAATGGTCCTAGAAATCAAGGATGACAAAGGATATCATAGACGATCCATACACGGGGGTTTACTTTGTATTCATCGGGAATAGCTCTAGACGGTTGAGATCATCGTCACAGTTAAGGAGAGGATGCAAGTATATGTGGGAACTCTTGGGTAAGAGATCAGACATGTAATGCTTATTACTTGATGATTATTTCTCCTAGATATAGGTTATGGGGTGGTTTGGGAGTAAAAGTTAGAAAAGGGTCAAAAGGGATTAATCGGATAACTTACTTAAAGGACTATGCAACAGTTCGAAATCAAGTAGAGGACTATTTACCACAAGAGGGTATAAAAGGAGATCAATTAGGTAGATCACTTGGAAGACTATACATAATAGTTCGAAATCAGGCAATGGGCCGTTTGTCGCAAGGAATTGGTGTCTTGATACGTTCGTATTTGCGGAACATAGTTGTCTTATTTATATAGAACAAGATATTTTCACTTAAATGAGGTATGTTAAGAAGGTTTATTGGTTCAATTAGATTCGTCGGGAGTAAGGATGACATTTTCTTCCGCAACTTGCTTGGTGTTGAGTGGAAATACTTGAGACGTGTTGATAATAGTTATCCAGGTAGTGAAGTAGACATTTAAGATATGGGAGGAAACTTCATGGAAACAGAGTTTATTGAGATTGATTCTAAGCTTTCTAAGTCTATTTTCTTGATAACTTTTAACATAGAATTGTGTTCGATCGGTCAGTGGCTAGATCTTCATGGGGTAGTTTTCGATTAGTCAACATGGAGATAATAGAGTTTTACGAAGTCGTCAATTGTGTAGTCATCGGGCTTCCGGGGTTTCTCTGAAAGGATGCATATGCATTCTAATGGGATGAGAAGAAACTTGAAAATGGGGTTGAAAAAGGATTTGTTTGCTGGAAATTGCTAACGGTCGAAAGGAAATGAATGTGTATGGGCTTCTAAGGGACGTGAAAACGTTAATTATATCAAGGATTGGGTATTGGATTTGTTGTACATGGTGTTAGTTGTTGGATTTGGGCTTTTGTAAAGAAATATTTCTTAAACTAATTAAGTTTACAACATGAATTCATGGTCAAGAAGGGTTTTGGCGTTCCTGTTGTGAAGAGTTGAGAGAAAGGTTTCCTTGAGGGGGTATTGCGTCATAAGGTGTAAGGCCCCGAACCCGAGAGGCCTCACTTGTTGGATTTACTCATTCACAAATAGTTCGTAAACTCGAATATCAAAATAACGCAGCGGAAAATTTCATTCATACATAAAGTCAACATTACATCGTTCAACATGCGGAAGCGTAATATTGTCAATTACATAAACATAACATGAACAACTCGTAACGGGATGCCAGTCTTCATAATCAACCGGGTAACTCTTCTCGCTTGCCAAGCATCACCGTCCATCGTCTATACCTGCCTTAACCTGAATGTGCATACTAAAAAGTCAGCTACGCTGGTGAGTTCTAGTTTTAACATAAAACATTAACTTCAAATATTTGCCAAAAACATAACATCATACTTCATTTAATAAAAGCGTACGTAAAATAATGCAATAACAAAACATAACATCATAAACATAAGTCAACGAACATATCGAATCTGCGCCTTCTCGTAACCGTCAAATCCAAACGTCGCATACTAGTGAAATAACCTAAAGATCACCACCACTAGGCCCATCAACACCGTACTGTCCTTCGGGTGAAGAACTCCTAGGGCCCGATACTTAGGTTATTTGACACCAAACTTCAAGCACGGCATCACAAGGATGACACGTACCAAACTTCAAGCACTGCAACCCGTAAGGTGCAAGTACCAAACTTCAAGCACTGCACCCCGTAAGGTGCAAGTACCAAACTTCAAGCACGACTACCCCGTAAGGTAAATCGTACCAAACTTCAAGGATCACGATAATCCCCTTGGCGACCGTCATCACCCTAGTTGTACAACAGTTGGCCAGCCACAAAGGCCCCTAAAAGGTAAAGGCCCATAACATACTTCCCCTTCCCGTAACCTTCATTCCGTAAGTAATATTAGCAGATTCGTTCGTTTATGACTTTCGTAAACTTCGCTTCTTTTACTTCAAAACTTCACTTCTTTTACTTCAAAACTTCAGTTAAAGCATTCGTACGTTTTATTAAAAATCATTCATTCATTCATAAAACACTTCATAAACTTCTTTTGGCAAAATATTTCATAAACACTTCTTTCATAACCCTTCCTTCCAAAACATCGTTCATAAACATCATTTTATAAAACGTCACATACAACATTCATAAACATCGTTTTATAAAATAGTCACATCGTTACGTATGCACACCAGCCCAAAAACATTATAAAACATTTAAAAGAGGGCTTCAAGAACTCACCGGATAAGCTAATCTGGGTTGTCCTAAACAAGGTCCAACAACTTCACTTCTGATCTGAATTGATTAGTTAAATACACATCAGACCAAATCCCGACTCTAACGGTTTAATCATTCTAATCATACCGACTTTACTTCAACCAGCCTGATGCCTGCGCACTTAGCAAGTGCGCAGAGCCTTGTTCTTGAGTACTTAATAAGTACGCAGAATCTGCTTCATGCACACTTGGTAAGTGCGCATGACCTTCCTCTTGCGCACATGACAAGTATGCAGGACCTATCTTCTTGCGTACTTGATAAGTACACATGATCCTCTTCCTGCGTACTTGATAGGTACGCAGGATCCTCTTCCTGCGTACTTGCTAAGTACGCAGGATCTGTTCTTCCGAAAAAAGCCTAACTTTCGCATTCGGGTCTGATCACGTCAAGATCCCGAACTTGTTTCCATTCAAAACGTTTGCTTTTCGTTTAGGAACTCAAATATATGATTTTCTTCCAGTTTCATCTGTAAAAACGTTACCTTTTCAACCAAAACCCGAAAAACCCAAAACGAACAAAAACTCAGATCTAGGCAAGATCATTACCTGTATCGAGATTCTGATCCGGAGGTTCTTCTCACGAGTTATGGAGCAACACTTTACTGAAATCTCGGGTCGATCCGCCAACTTTCTCTCTCTATGGTTTCTCTCTCTAGAAGTTGCAAATGAGAGAAATGGTGCTGACTCAGGCTATTTATAGGGGAGGCTCCCCCGTCATGCCTCGTTCGTTTATTCCTGTCGTCTTACGTATAACCCGTCACTTTAATCTTCGTCTTATTTTTGGGATGTTACAAGTCTACCCCCATTACAATAGGTTTCGTCCCCGAAACCTATCATAAGTCAAATAGTTGAGGGTACGACTCCCTCATTTCTGTCTCCGTTTCCCAAGTGGCTTCCGATCCCTTTCGATGTTTCCATTGGATTTTAACCAATTGGATAACTTTATTACGTAAACGTCTCTCCTTCGATCTAGGATGGCCACGGGTTCTTCAATGTAGTTATGGCGGTTGTCGACCTCGATGTCAGTAAGTGGTACGTGAGCCGATTCATCCGCCAAACACTTTCGCAAGTGTGATACATGGAAGGTAGGATGAATTCCACTTAACTCTTCAGGCAAATCTAACGGATAAGCGACTTCACCAACCCGTGCCATTATCCTGAACGGTCTGACAAACCTCGGACTTAACTTTCCTCTCTTCCTAAATCGTATGATCCCCTTCCAGGGCGATACCTTCAACATTACGCGACCCCCAACGTTAAACTTAATAGGCCTTCGTCGTTTATCCGCGTAGGATTTCTGACGATCTTGTGCGGACTTCATTCGTGCTTTGATTTTATCAAACCTTTCCGACGTTTCCCTTACGACTTCAAGACTTCCTAATTCCTTCTGTCCAATCTCACCCCAACAAACCAGGGTCCTGCATCTCCTTCCATACAACATTTCATAAGGCGGCATGCCTATCGTCGTGTGATAACTATTGTTGTAGGAGAATTCGGCTACGGTAGATGACTGTCCCAACTACCACCGAAGTCGATAATACAAGCACGAAGCATATCCGTTTGTGGGTGGTATACCGTGCTGATGTTAAGCCTCGTGCCCATCGCCTCGTGAAATCTTTTCCAGAACCTCGATGTGAATCGTGTGTCCCGGTCAGATACGATCGTCAAAGGCATTCCATGCCGTGCTACTACTTCGTTAATAAATACTTCCGCTAACCTTTCCAACGAGAACGTCTCGCGAATAGGTAGGAAATGAGCACTCTTCGTTAAACGGTCCACAATTACCCAAATGGTGTCATGACCTTTAGCCGTGAGAGGTAGCTTGGTTACGAAGTCCATGGTAATGTGTTCCCACTTCAATTCCGGTATATCAAGTGGTTGGATCTTCCCATACAGTTTCTGATGTTCGGCCTTTACTTGTGAGCAAGTCAAGCACTTGCTTACATACTTCGTCACTTCATGTTTCATTCCAGGCCACCAGTAATCCTTCCTCAGATCTTGGTACATTTTGTTGGTACCAGGATGGATAGAGTACCGAGACTTATGAGCCTCATCCAAGATTTTGGTTCTAAGCTCGCCACTCATAGGTATCCATACCCGCCCAAAACGTGTCCTAACACCAAGGGTGTTATATTCCAACTTGTCCAGTTGGCCAACCATTCTTTCCTTCTTTATGTTTTCTTCCTTAAGTGCTTCATCTTGAGCTCTTTCAATTTCCCTCATCACATCTGATGTTACCACCAACTGGCAAGCTTTCACTCTAATAGGAGCAGGCACATCCTTTCGGCTTAGAGCGTCAGCCACCACATTCGCCTTTCCAGGATGGTACATGATTTCACAGTCATAGTCCTTCAATAGCTCCAACCATCGTCTCTGCCTCATAATAAGTTCCCTTTGTTCTAAGAAGTACTTCAAACTTTTCTGGTTGGAGTAAATAGTAAACCTCACCCCGTAAAGGTAGTGCCTCCAGATTTTCAATGCGAATACGACAGCAGCAAGTTCCAAATCGTGGGTCGGATAATTGGCTTCGTGAACCTTCAACTGCCGTGACGCATATGCAATCACCCTCCCGCGTTGCATCAATACGCACCCTAATCCCTGACCCGAAGCGTCAGAGTATACCACCATGTCTTCATTGCCCTCGGGTAGGGCCATGACTGGAGCTTGGGTTAGCTTCTCCTTCAATTTCTTAAACGCCTCATCCTGGGTCGAACCCCATTCGTACTTTACCTCATTCCGAGTCAACTTTGTCAATGGCAAAGCTATTTTCTAGAAATCCTGTATGAATCTCCGATAGTAGCCTGCCAATCCCAAGAAACTGCGGATTTTAGTTAGCGTCTTAGGAGTATTCCATTCCCTTATCGTCACTATCTTTGCTGGGTCAACCATAATGCCGTTCGGGTTAATGACGTGACCTAGGAATTGGACTTCCTAAGCCAGAACGCGTATTTGGAGAACTTAGCATACAACTTTTCCTTCTTCAGAGCCTCTAACACTTCCTTTAAGTGACATGCGTGATCACCCTCATTCTTGGAGTAGATGAGGATATCATCGATGAACACGATTACCGATCGGTCCAGCATCGGTCGACACACCCTATTCATCAAGTCCATGAACGCTGCGGGGGCGTTCGTCAATCCGAAAGACATTACGCGGAACTCAAAATGTCCATAGCGCGTGCGAAATGCAGTTTTCGGTATGTCTTCTCTCACCTTCAACTGATGGTACCCGGACCGAATGTCGATTTTCGAGAACCAACTTGCGCCTTGCAATTGATCGAACAGGTCATCGATCCTTGGTAAAGGGTACTTGTTCTTCACCGTACGTTTGTTCAACTCGCGATAATCAATACACATTCTCAGCGAACCATCTTTCTTCTTCACAAACAACACCGGAGCACCCCAAGGCGAGATGCTTGGTTGTATAAATCCTTTCTCAAGTAACTCGTCTAGTTGTGTCATTAGTTCCTTCATCTCTACTGGTGCTAGTCGATATGGAGCCTTAGCCACAGGCTGGGCATCTAGTACTAAGTCGATTCGGAACTCAATCTCTCTGTCGGGTGGTATCCCAAGCAAATCCTCTGGAAACACCTCCGGGTACTCGCGTACCACGGGTACATCGTCTAGTTCCTTTACTTCCTTACACTTGTCAATCACGTACACCAGATAAGCCTCACATCCGCACCTCAAGTAATCTGTTGCCTTAATCATCGAGATGACGTTTGGCATCGGGGCGTCACGATCTCCAAGAACCTCGACTTTGCTACCATCCGGAGCCTTGAGTCGGATTATCTTTCGTTTGCATATAATTTGCGCTTCATTGGCAGTTAGCCAATCCATACCTAACACGACATCGAACCCACCCAAAACCATAACAAACAACCTGATGGGGAATCTATAGCCTTCTATTTTTATCGTGGAATTGTCAACTACGTCGGTTACTCTCGCAGTCCTACCCTCAGCTGTTTCTACGCTAAAGGCCATCTCTAGCTTACTGACAGTGAAATTCACTCGCTTACAAAACGTCGCAGATATAAAACTCTTACTGGCACCCGAATCAAATAACACAGAAACAAAAGTGTTGTCAAGGATAAACGTACCTGACGCCACGTCGGGGTCTGCCCTGGCTTGGTCTTGCGTCAGCGCGTACGCACGAGTCTTTGCTCGGGGCCTCTCTTCTTTCTTCCTCGGGCCTTTCCCCTTCCCGGCTTCACCCATCCTGGGCTTGGTGCATTCCCGGCTCATATGACCATTCTCCCCACAGTTGTAGCACTTGAAGCCTTGCGGGCATTCACGGGAGTAGTGTCCGGTCTTGCCGCATTTAAAGCACAGATTTGACCCTAACCGGCATTCACCCGCATGTCTTACCCCACACCTTCCACAGACTGCCATCTCGCTTGCCCTGGCCTGTTTGTCCCGAGCCCCAAACAACTTCCCACCCGATCGCTTAGCGAGAAAACTCAGCTTCTTCTTAGGCTCTTCAATGACAACGACATTCAGTGCCAGATCATCAAATACCACGCCGCTTAGTTCTACTACCGAATCATAGGTAGTAGGGGCGTTTGCCTTAACGTAGGTGCGGACCTGGTCCGGCAGCCCTTGAATATAGCAGGCAACCTTTCTTTCCTCTGTCGTGACAAGATGTGGCACTAGACGTGCCAATTCATTAAATCTGGTAGTGTATTGCCAGTGCGTCATGCTTCCGGCCTTCAAACCTAGAAATTCCCTTTCTACCTTTTCGATCTCATTTCTTGGACAGAAATTCTTGATCACCAGAGTTTTCAAGTCAGTCCACATCATTGCATCCACAGCTTTGTCCCCTTTAGCTTGACGCACACCTTCCCACCAATGGGATGCTTCCTCCCTCTGGGAGTTAGCAGCAAATTTCACAACTTGATCTGCTCAACACTCGCTCAGACGAATGGCGGCTTCCATACGTATCACCCAGTCAAAAGTAGCCACCGCATCCTTCTTCCCAGTCAGGACCGACGGGTCACATGCCTTAAAGGACTTATAGTCACAACCACGGTTAAGCGGTGCGTTGATTGTCTCAGTGTTCGGGGTACCAACCGCCGTGTTAGACCCACCTTCCCCATTAACCTTCTTCAATGCATCTGACAACAAACCTGGCAGATAAGTCCTCATCAACTATGTGAACTCTCGAGCTATAGCTGCTCTCACTTATGGTTCAAAAGTGAAAGGATGTTCTTCAACCTGTGTCTGCTCGGTTCCATGAACACTTCTGGTTAATATACACTGGCCATCTGCAATTAACCATTACACTACTTTTCGATTTCTATTTAACCACCTTTGTGATTCCATCAGAACACAAGTCCTTACCTAACCCTTTCTAAGGCATACTATATATATAGATATATACTACCTTCATACCTGATGCTGTGGCTCGAGTTACCCGTACTGGCATCCGCTTTCGGTCCCATTCACAGTTTAAGTTCAGACACTGGGAGTGTCCGAATCTCTCAAACTATTGCTCTGATACCAACTTATAAGGCCCCGAACCCGGGAGACCTCACTTGTTGGATTTACTCATTCACAAACAGTTCGTAAACTCGAATATCCAAATAACGCAGCGGAAAATTTCATTAATACATAAAGTCAACATTACATCGTTCAACATACGGAAGCGTAATAATGTCAATTACATAAACATAACATGAACAACTCGTAACGGGATGCCAGTCGTCATAATCAACTGGGTAACTCTTCTCGCTTGCCAAGCATCACCGTCCATCGTCCATACCTGCCTTAACCTGAATGTGCATACTAAAAAGTCAGCTACGCTGGTGAGTTCTAGTTTTAACATAAAACATTAATTTCAAATATTTGCCAAAAACATAACATCATACTTCATTTAATAAAAGCGTACGTAAAATAATGCAATAACAAAACATAACATCATAAACATAAGTCAACGAACATATCGAATCTGCGCCTTCTCGTAACCATCAAATCCAAACGTCGCATACTAGTGAAATAACCTAAAGATCACCACCACTAGGCCCATCAACACCGTACTGTCCTTCGGGTGAAGAACTCCTAGGGCCCGATACTTAGGTTATTTGACACCAAGCTTCAAGCACGGCATCACAAGGATGACACGTACCAAACTTCGAGCACTGCACCCCGTAAGGTGCAAGTACCAAACTTCAAGCACTGCACCCCGTAAGGTGCAAGTACCAAACTTCAAGCACGACTACCCCGTAAGGTAAATCGTACCAAACTTCAAGGATCACGATAATCCCCTTGGCGACCGTCATCGCCCCAGTTGTACAACAGTTGGCCAGCCACAAAGGCCCCTAAAAGGTAAAGGCCCATAACATACTTCCCCTTCCCGTAACCTTCATTCCCTAAGGAATATTGGCAGATTCGTCCGTTTGTGACTTTCGTAAACTTCGCTTCTTTTACTTCAAAACTTCACTTCTTTTACTTCAAAACTTCAGTTAAAGCATTCGTACGTTTTATTAAAAATCATTCATTCATTCATAAAAAACTTCATAAACTTCTTTTGGCAAAAATTTCATAAACACTTCTTTCGTAACCCTTCCTTCCAAAACAGCGTTCATAAACATCATTTTATAAAACGTCACATACAACATTCATAAACATCGTTTTATAAAATAGTCACATCGTTACGTATGCACACCAGCCCAAAAACATTATAAAACACTTAAAAGAGGGCTTCTAGAACTCACCGGATAAGCTAATATGGGTTGTCCTAAACAAGGTCCAACAACTTCACTTCTGATCTGAATTGATTAGTTAAATACACATCAGACCAAATCCCGACTCTAACGGTTTAATCATTCTAATCATACCGACTTTACTACAACCAGCCTGATGCCTGCGCACTTAGCAAGTGCGCAGAGCCTTGTTCTTGCGTACTTAATAAGTACGCAGACTCTTCTTCATGCGCACTTGGTAAGTGCGCATGACCTTCCTCTTGCGCACATGACAAGTACGCAGGACCTATCTTCTTGCGTACTTGATAAATGCGCATGATCCTCTTCCTGCGTACTTGATAAGTACGCAGGATCCTCTTCCTGCGTACTTGCTAAGTACGCAGGATCTGTTCTTCCGAAAAAAACCTAACTTCGGGTCTGATCACGTCAAGATTCTGAACTTGTTTCCATTCAAAACGTTTGCTTTTCGTTTAGGAACTCAAATATATTATTTTCTTCCAGTTTCATCCGTAAAAACGTTAACTTTTCAACCAAAACTCGAAAAACCCAAAACGAACAAAAACTCAGATCTAGGTAGGATCGTTACCTGTATCGAGATTCTGATCCGGAGGTTCTTCTCACGAGTTATGGAGCAACACTTTACTGAAATCTCGGGTCGATCCGCCAACTTTCTCTCTCTACGGTTTCTCTCTCTAGAAATTGCAAATGAGAGAAATGGTGGTGACTCAGGCTATTTATAGGGGAGGCTCCCCCGTCATGCCTCGTTCATTTATTCCTGTCGTCTTACGTATAACCCGTCACTTTAATCATCGTCTTATTTTTGGGATGCTACATAAGGTGTGGTCTAAATAGACATGAGAGACGAGAATAATCTTCGTTGTTTCGGGTTGACTGATGCTTTCACCAGGCTTAATCCAAATTTCTTCGGCTTCTTTGAGACAATAGGAACTTAGATAGGGAATCTAATTAGTGAATAATGAAGTTAGAATATGTTTGGTGTTTGATAATGGATCAACAAGTGTGTTGTTAAGGATAATATAGTTAATATTTGAGAATATGAAATTAAAGCAATATGGTTGCACAATGTTGTTCATGAGTGATCTATGATGACTTGTATAAGAGAGTCAAAGGAATTGAAAGGAGAAGTAGCTCGGTTATCATGAAAAGTCACAGTTGAGTCTAGTTTTTAAAGAAGAGTGTTGAATTTAGAAGAATGCAATGATGAATAAGGCTAATGAATGCCTCCTTATCGTCAAGGGTTGTTTTAATTTAAAAAGAGTTCTATGTTTGTGGCTTACGCATATGGAGACCCGATAGGATTTCCTAGAATTCATATGTGCATGTAAGCTCTCAATTACGTGATATCAAGTGTAATTGTCAACTTACTCACAAGATCATTCTAGTAATCTCCTAGCATAGTCATATTATATGCGTGCACCAAGGTTATTTCAAGTTTTGAGGTGTAAGTGAAAATCCTAAAGTGTACTTATCAGTCAAAGTCCTAAAAGTCATGTCTCATGATACTTAGGTTCTCCTAAAGTACTAAAAGGTAATCGAAGCCATAGTAGTTTCAGAGTCCTAAGGGTGAGAATCCTTAAGGTGTTTTCGATTAGAGCCTAGGAATTCAAAGGAAACCTAATTCGCTAAAATCGCTGTCTCAGATACCAATCTGTCACAACCTGACCGGGGGCTAGGCGTGATGATCGAATACCAAAACAAAACACAGCGAAAATAACGTGACATATATTTTATAAATGTCATGGTCCAAGTAAGTCAAAATATACATTAAAAAGGTACATATCATCTATACACTAACTAAAAATAAAATAAAAAAATGGATTCTATCTTCTCATCAAAGCTTTCTCGGGTGGAATATATGGCTCGACATAAGTCTTTTAAAGGAATCATCTATCTTTAAGCAAGCTCGTGTCTAAGATGCTAATTTCCAAACTCGAGAAGGGTACTAAAAAGTTGGTGAGTTCAGGAGTTTAGTTAATAGAGCATTTATATTGAGAATCCAAATATGTATGGTATGGTGCAAATTAAACAAGTTCACAATCAACTTGTGCCCACGACCCGTGAACATCATATCAAACCCCTTACCCATACCCCTTATTGTTCTGGGTCATACTTATGTCTGCCCACATAAGTCAATAAAATGCGCCGATATATGTCACAAGATACCCATGTATCATTCAGTGAGTGGTCTCCACAGTCAATTAGGCCCACTGTGTGTGGGGGTCTTCCCAGATAGTACTACCCATATATCTTGTCGGCTCCCTATGGAGTTAATGATTGTGCTAAAAGTCGGGGTTAGTTGTGGCAGAAAAAACCGTCTTGCTTAATTAATACACCAAGTATGTAAACAGTTTAGAAGCATGTAATCACCCCAAAAGTTTAAGTAAAAGAGTGGAAAAAGCACATGAACTCACCTAGTAATCTTGTATATGTCCAAACAATATGCTAAAGTTGCGAGCTTGCTATCGTATGTGTAGGCTTTAAGACAAATCCTAATTATGATTGTTGTACTAGAGTAATGTCATAACCGTGTGGTTGAGCTCGACCGATTTGTTAAAGTGTTGGGTTGTTTGGTAAAAATCTCGGGTTGTAAAATCTATTTATTATTCTAACAGTTGTACTATAAAAGCGTTGGTTTGACTTAGTATTCGTGTATAATAGTAATACTTGTGTATATGTTCTAATGAAAGTAGTGAAATAATGTTTCGACCCGAATCAAAGTAATACTAAGTATTATATTAATGGTTCGATTCAAATAAGGTAACACTAGGCATAATTTACCTACGTGATGTATTTATATGTAATATATGTGTGTTGTTAAAAGTAGCTAATACGTAGTATCTTTAACTATACACATTTGTACTAAAATAAGTGTTTAGGTTTCTAAATATGGATACGTGTTCGACTCGAATATAAGTAGCCCTACGTATTATCTTGTAAGGCCCCAAACCCGGGAGGCCTCACTTATTGGATTTACTCATCAACACATAGCACTTAAACATAAAACATTCATCACTTAGCAGCGGACACGATTTAAAATTTCAACATAACAGCGGAAGCATAATATGTCTTTCACAACTTGTCAAATTCAGACTGAATCTTGTCTTAAACAAAAAAAACATAAACTGGATGCCAGACACTGATCTTCGGGTAACTCGTCTCGCCAAGCCAAGCATCCACATCCATCTACTGCCACCTACACTTAACTGATGTGCATACCAAAAATCAGCAACGCTGAGTGAGTTCTAACGTTTACTTTAAATCAATTATACAAAAGCTTTACTAATACTTAAATATTGCCCTTAAGGCAAAACTTTAATACTTTACTTTACTTTTAAAAACATATAATTAACCGTTAATTCCTTTACACTGTACTGCCCTCATGGCTCGCGTCCATGAACCGATAAGTACCTGGTCAATGCCCTCATGATCAATGACCATGAACCGACAATACCGCTTTACCGTCAATTCCTCTGTCCGGTCATTAACCTCATGATCAAAGACCATGAACCGACAATACCGCTTTACTATCAATTCCACTATCTGGTCATTGCCCTCATGGCTTACACCATGAACCGATAATACCGCTTTACCGAACTTGCCACATTTAAAGCATCCTACCTGTCCGAGCCTGCACTCACCCCCATGTCTTCTTCCACACTTACCACATAAACCTTTAGCTTCGACCCTTGCTTTCCTTTCACCAGGACCTTAGAGATCCTCACCGGTCCGCTTTACTGCTTGTTTCTTGGGCACCTCGGGGATGGCCTCATCGGAGGTGATGTCATCATACACGACACCGCTCAGAACAACCACCGACTCAAAGGTACTCGGTGTGTTGGCTTTTACAAAAGTACGGATCTTCGGAGGCAATCCCTGAACATAATAATGAATCCTCCTCTCTTCAGTTGTCACAAGATGGGGCATCAGACGTGCCAACTCATTATACTTAGAAGTGTATTACCAGTGAGTCATGAGTCCAGCTTGCAAAGTCAAGAATTCCCTTTCCACCTTGTGGACCTCGTTCTTAGGAAAAAACTTTTCAGTTACCAATGCTTTCAGGTCATTCCACCTCATCAATCTAACTGCTTGGTCACCCTTAGCCTATTTCACAGTTTCCCATCAGTGTGCTACTTCTCCTTTTAATGACTTCACAGCAAACATGACCCCTTGATCTGGCCGGCATTCGCTAAGACAAATGGTCGACTCCATACCGTTAATCCAGTCCAAAGTGTCTGCTGCTTCTTTCTCCCCAGTAAGCACGGGTGGATCACAACCCCGAAATGCCTTGTAGTCGCAGCCGTGAGCAGGCGGTGCAACATTCTCTACCAGATTTGGTCCCCCCATTGTTGGAAGCACTACAGGCTCTTCAATGGCTGGAATTGTGTTGGGGTTCTCCTTGGTTTTCCTCAAGGCTTCGTCTAGTATGGCTGGTAAGGTTTCATTCAGCAGTCGAATAAATTCCCGGTCGAGAGCTGCTTGTACAGCTGGTTCAAACGCTGGTCATCTCCTTCCGCATGTTCAGCATTGTGCTGACTAATCTCTGTCTCAGTATGGATAGTGTGAACACCCCCCTCAATCTCTTGGTTTGTGCTAGCTCCACCGTGGCGGCCTGTACGTCCACCACGTCTTCCTTCTCCACCTCCTCTAGTTCCTCCACGTCTAGCCATTTCTAACTGAAAGATAGAGAACAAAGGGATTTAATTTCATCATGCTAAGGAATATGTAGAACACAATAAGTAAGGTAAGATGTTAATATACACTGACCATCTGTAATTAACCATTACATCACTTCTTGTTTTCTATTTATTCGCTTTCATGATTTCACTAAATCCTCTATTCTTATCTTGACACTATAAACAAGGAAAGAAACTTTACTTACTATTCGCCTCTGATGCTTTGGCTTGAGTTACCCGTTACTGGAATCCTCTACTTGGTCCCATTCTCAGTTTAAGTCTGGACATCGAGGATGTCCAAATCTCTCAAACTATGGCTCTGATACCAACTTGTAAGGCCCCAAACCCGGGAGGCCTCACTTATTTGATTTACTCATCAATACATAGCACTTAAACATAAAACATTCATCACTTAGCAGCGAAAATGATTTAAACTTTCAGCATAACAGCGGAAGCATAACATGTCTTTCACAACTTGTCAAATTCAGACTGAATCTTGTCTTAAACAACAAAAATATAAATTGGATGCCAGAAACTGATCTTCGGGTAACTCGTCTCGCCAAGCCAAGCATCCACATCCATCTACTGCCACCTACACTTAACTGATGTGCATACTAAAAATCAGCAACGCTGAGTGAGTTCTAACGTTTACTTTAAATCAATTATACAAAAGCTTTACTAATACTTAAATACTGCCCTTAAGGCAAAACTTTACATACTTTACTTTATTTTTCAAAACAGTTTAAAAACATATAATGAACCGTCAATTCCTTTACACTGTACTGTCCTCATGGCTAGCGTCCATGAACTGACAAGTACCTGGTCAATGCCCTCATGATCAACGACCATGAACCGACAATACCGCTTTACCGTCAATTCCTCTGTCCGGTCATTGCCCTCATGATCAACGACCATGAACCGACAATACCGCTTTACCGTCAATTCCACTGTCCGGTCATTGCCCTCATGGCTTACACCATGAACCGACAATACCGTTTTTTGCTAATTCCTCTGTCCGGTCATTTCCCTCATGATAAACAACCATGAACTGACAATACCGCTTTACTGTCAATTCCACTGTGTAAGGCCCCAAACCCGGGAGGCCTCACTCGTTGGAATTACTCATTCACAAGCAGTTCTTAAACATGAATATCAGATAACGCAGCGGAAAATTTCATTTAAACACAACTTAATCGTTGTTCATACATGCGGAAGCGTAAACATTGCTTATAACATAATTACATCATAGACAAAACATAACGGGATGCCAGTCTTCAAAAGCAGTCGGATAACTCTTCATCTCTAGCCAAGCATCACCGTCCATCCTCATAACCTGCCTTAACCTGAATGTGTACACTTAAAAACGTCAGCTACGCTGGTGAGTTCTAGTTTTCGTTCGATTTAAGAAATGGTTCATCATTCAAACATTCATTAGGGTTTAACATTCATATAAGAAAACAGGGCCTTTCATTCATAAACCTTCGCACATTTAAACACATTGAACGGATCATTTGTTTAAAACATTAACATTCATTCAAGTCATACATTATTATCTAAAATCTGTATCGTTACGCGTCTCTATGTCCCCGGAGGAACCTTTAATGTTGTGGGCAACCGCTACGTATCGCCGTCATTGCCACAACCATACACCACGTGGGGTCAACCGTTACGTATCGCCGTCATTGCCCAACGCGCATCTTTCTTTTGGGAATCAACCGTTACGTATCGCCGTCATTGATTTCCCGCTACCCTTTCCCTTAGGATGATCGTCATCACCCGAGTAACCATCGTTACTCCCTTACCAGTTGTACAACATCAAAACCATTGGCAGGCCACTAAGACACTACCCCTGTTGTTCTTATGGCAACTATGGCTCGCTGTCCATAATCTACCACAAGGCTGGGAATCTCATTCCCAGACTTCATTCGTCAATTCCATTCATTCGACAGATTAGATATGTAATGACTTCTTTAAAACCTTTGCCCCTTTTTGTTTTCTTTTCATAAAACCTTTCCTTCACTTTCAAAACCCTTTACCTTTTCATTAAAACCATTTCTTTATAACATTCGTTCGTAAACATTCCGTTCATAAATTTTCTTTCCATAAACCCCTCGTTCCAAATCATTTCCTTTCGTAAACGTAGTTTCATAAACATCATTTTATAAAACAACATTTCATACGTGTACACACCAGCCCGAAAACATTATATAAAAACATTTAAAAGAGGGCTTCTAGAACTCACCTTATACGCTAGTCTCGGTTGTCCTAATCAAGGGCCCAACCACGTCACTTCCGATCTGAATTGGTTACAAAACACATATATCAGACCTAACCTCGATTCACACCCTACTCAGCTGGTATAGGCGAACTTAATGCTAAGTTCGCCTCCCCTGGCTTAGGCGAACTTATAAGCGAACTTAATAAGTTCGCTTACCCCGTGGCCAAGCGAACTTAACCCAGGCGAACATAATAAGTTCGCCTACCTTGTGGCCAGGCGAACTTAACTCAAGCGAACTTGATAAGTTCGCTTACCTTGGCCAAGCGAACTTGACAAGCGAACATAATCAGGCGAACTTGATAAGTTCGCCTCCACCAAGCGAACTTGACAGGCGAACTTGCTAAGTTCGCCTGCAACATCAGTCATCTTCCCCAAAAGTCCCGAAATTCGCGGATTTGGGCTCGGTTATGTCAAAACTTCAACTTTCTTTGCTCAAAACAACCGTTTTTCATTGTAGATACTAAACCTAAGCTTATTCTTAAGTTTCATCCGGAAAAACGTCCTACTTTCACCCATAACCCGAAAAACCCGAAAACGAACAAAAACTCAGATTTAGGTCGGATCGTTACCTGAATCGAGCTTCTGATCTGGAGGTTTCCTTCACGAGTGCAAGAGACACGTTCTGGTACAATCTTGTGCGATTCCGACACTTTCTCACTCTACGGTTTTCTCTCTCTAGAATTGTAAAGAGCAGAAGAATGAGTGCCTTGGACTATTTATAGGGGAGACCTCCCCAAGCCCAGTTCGCAACTGACCCGGCCCGACTTCGGCCCGCTTGAACTCGCTAACTTTATTTTTCGTCATTTTGGGATGTTACACACTGTCCGGTCATTGCCCTCATGGCTTACACCATGAACCGACAATACCGCTTTACTGCTAATTCCTCTGTCCGGTCATTTCCCTCATGATCAACGAACATGAACCGACAATACCGCTTTACCGTCAATTCCACTGTCCGGTCATTGCCCTCATGGCTTACACCATGAACCGACAATACCACTTTACCGCTAAGGGGAGTTGCGTGGTTCTCCCGAGCAACCGCCATCGCTCATCATAGTTGTACAACCGTTAACGAACCATAAAGGTTCTTACTAATGAGTAGAACCCATATCTGACATCATGCACAAGTAACATCTGTCCCAGGTGCCTTTACAACCGGTACACATTCCCGAAGGAAAACTGTTCACTTTACCCTTCATAAAACTTTATGTAAATCTTGTTCATAACTTTCACATATAATATGCCTTTATTTATGTATATAAAATATAGTAAACGCTTGCCATAAAATATAGTTATGCTTTACTAAACATAGCTTAACACGTATATTATGACATCCGACCTTTTTAGGTTATCTCCGTTAGCACAAATCCGTTATCTCTTAACCCCTTTAATTAAGTTACAAATCTCAGGGACTATTTCTTCCTATATTCAAACTCAAATACATGCAAACCACGGGGATTAATTTGGTAATTAACCCAAAGTTGATTTGGTTGACTTTGCAAGTCAAGATTTCATGATTTAGCTCCTGTTTGAATTTTTGAAAGTCAAATCGTATGTTCTTAAGCCTAATCCGCGAATTATAGCCGATTTCTATTTGAATTCGTAACTAAAATAAACCTTAATAACAATTACAACCATCATTGAGCCTTTAATCCTCGTTATTATGTCGACTTCATTATTTTTACGCACAAATTCGTATCAATTAGATAATAATTCCTGAAATCAAACCTCTACACATCTCATTCGAGCCCCACTCAAGCTTTTGCACAGTTCCATTTGGTTGGAGACGAAGCCAGGATCGTCGGAGACCAAACCATGCAGGCCGCGACTGTGACTTAGTCGAGCACCACCAATTCGTCATCAATTCTGGTAACTAATCACACATTTAGTTTCGTATCAGTGCCTAGATTCAAAACCCTATGCTAATTGAGGTTCATATCATCGATTCGATCACAAACAGTTACCTAGGGTTCATTCGACTTCGGTTTAGTCGAACCCTATCATTTCGATACGGGTTACATAAATTGAACACATCAGTAGACTCGACATGATGTCTACATTGAAAGCCCTATGAAATCTATGGTTTATATCATCAAATCGAAATCGGATTGAATCTAGGGTTCCTATGCTTCTCTGTTTAATCGAATCCATACCTACACCTAATTTAAATGAAATTAAATTATACAGACTGATTCGTAAACCATTAACAAGTAAAAGCCCTATGTTTTTAACTCCAAACATCACAAGATTTCATCAAATCGATCCCTTGTTCTTGATCTAGGGTTTCGGCCTCTATTTCTGTAATTAAACGATTAAAGACTTGATACTTTTCAAATTAAAACCAACTACAGGTTCGTTATGGACTGGATAACTAAACCCCTATGATCTTATGGTCGATCGTGGTCAAATTCGATGGTAATTGGACTGGTTTGGGTTCGGCTTCGATGGGAGGGAAGAACCCACTGGAATTGAATGTTAAAACAATTTGAAACCGGTTCCTCTTGCGAAACCCTAGCGGGCGGATATGGTTAAAGTGTTTGGCTGTGGTGTGAGAGACCTGGGTTCGAGTCTCTCCACCTATTTTATTTTTAAAACATTTTTTAAGCATTATTTTAATATAAAAGCTATCCCTATATTATTATATTAATGTGTTTTAGCCCGAGAAACCACCCGTAGGCTCAGGTTTGGTTTGTAACCCTCTTTCTTTTAAAAACACCCACTTTTAAAATAATATATCCATATTATTTTCAAACCCCGACTTCGGATAAATAATATATTTATATTATTTTCAACCTGTAACTCCTATTATAAAATAATATATATATTATTTCGCCTCGTTATTAATCTCGTGTAACGTTCCAAAACTAATTAATTATTTATATTATTTGCTCACGTTTATATCCTCGAATAAAAATAATATATTTATTATTTTTGCCACTTAAGCGATTATCGTATATTTTCTACGAGTTCAAAAATAATATAGTAGTTATAATATTTTCTTAGGCCATTGTTAAATGGTACAAACGCACGAATTTATTTATTAATTAATATTATTCGTAATTAGAAACATTCGACACGAAACGTATTTATCTTAATAAATATAATAAGAAACCCTTATTCCCGTGTACACGTTCGCCTACTCTTTAATCCTAAGTATGCTTTAGGACGTTCAAATCTTCCGTATCGTCATCACAAATCCCATTGTGTCCCTAACTATTGTACTTGTAATTCTAGTGAATTCATAGACTGTTCACAGGCAAATTCTTGTGACTCTGTTGCATCCTTTAGCGGTGTTATTTACTGGGCTCTACTCAGACTCGGGTGAGTCTCACGACCCCATTTTACTTGTTTTCCTGTTGAGGGAGAAACATGCATACTCACAAACATATTTTAATCGTCTCTACCATTTGTGATTCGAGAGTGATACCGGATCCAGAGATTCCGCCTCTCGATTCGGACTGTTTGTGGATTTCAACTCAGATCTGTGCTCTATTTATGGACCTACACTCACTAACATTATTTTAATTGTTTTCTCGTTAAGGAGAAACATGCATACTCACAAACATTATTTTACTTGTTTTCCCGTTGGGGAGAAACATGCATACACACAAACAGTATTTTACTTGTTTTCCCATTGGGGAGGAACATGCATACAAACGAATATCATTTTACTTGTTTTCCCGTTGGGGAGAAACATGCGTACAAACAAACATCATCTTACTTGTTTTCCCGTTAGGGAGAAACATACATACGAATAGGCATATGTTACTTGTCTCCCAGCCAGGGAGAGACATACACACGGACATGGATCACATAGTATTTCATTACCACTTGGTTACCTAAGTGCAAACATAACATGCAAAGTCCTTACACACTCGGACCGTTAATATATGGAGTATAGCGAGGAAATTTGAGTAGTACTACTGGGTTTGACAAACCCCACCCGGGTTAGTCGCGCTAACTTGATTGGAGGTCTAAAGGGAGTAAATTGTCCTTAACACTTGCCATTTTTGATGTTAGCAATGGCGGAAGGCACCCAAACTCAAACAGTCAGCTTCGGTTGCAAACGCTTAGAGTAACTTATACATTGTCTAGCTAGCAATAGGTGTGACTTACGTATGTAGATCCAGGAGCACTCAAACAGTTTATTTGCATACAAACCTGTGAACTCACCAACCTCATGTTGACACTTTCTCTTACATGTTTCTCAGGTCGCTTTGGCACAGGTTGCACACTTAGGACATGCATGGAGTCCTACTGTCATATCATTCATTTCAAACATTTTAAATAGTGTTACTTATTTACATTAATTGACGCTTGTTGCATGTAACTACTTTTGATTTCATACTAACATTTACGCTTCCGCATTTAACTCTGAACTTTTATGTTATGACATTTTAAGTCCCATATAGTGTCGTTTGATGTAACTAATGACTGAGATCCTGGTTTGTCACACGCCAAGCGGTAAAACTCCGTTAGTGGAATTTGGGGGTGTGACAGATTGGTATCAGAGCCATTGGTTATAGAGAACTTGGACTGCATACTAGACTATAGCCACACACATTAGTTACACGACTCAGACACTCACACATGCTACACGTAGCATCTACACATGCGTTGCATTGCAGGCATGTTGACATCATTCATATCACCCTCTGCTTACGAGGAACACGTCATTCGCATTGCATCACCATTCCTAGTGGAGACACTCGGGAATCATCAGAACAACATCCACTCCCGTCCGAGGGCAGCGAGATGGAGCCTTTGGAGGAGTCACTTACATCACCATCACCCGTTGGGTATGGTGGGATTTCTCAGGTCCATGTTATGGACGACACTCAGTACTAGCACATATCTCTTTGGGAGTTGGGATCATCAGAGGCGAGTCCCTACTGTACTCACTAGCAACAATACGCCAAGTGAAGGCAGACCGTTGCACGCATTATTGCAGAATCCGTTGGCACGTAGGTGTCATCACTTTCCCGAGCCATGGGCTCACGTCTTTGGTCGATATTCTGTTGAAGAAAGATTAACCACAAAGCTGAGAACGCCTTACTCATTGCATACTCAAACCCTATCGTGACTCAATTGGAAGGACGACTACTTTGCTACTTCCTGTAACTCGTATCCATGAATTAGTTTCACTTCTCGAAGTCATATTTCATGGGCATGATTGTTTCATTTTCATGTCCCCATCTACAATCCACTGGATTGGACTCTCGTATTGTGTTTCAACTCGAGTGAATACTCGGATCAAACGATTCCTGACTACTCATCTTGATATAGGTTCTAGTTGATGAACTTGTGGTTGATGACTAAGCCTCTCGATGACTTAGCATATCTGACAACACTCTGTACTCGGCAATACAAATTGAGGGACATATTGACACAGGATAGGGAAAGCTAGGGTGAGCATGCAAAGCAAATTATCGTTACGGGTGCACACGTAATAGTAATTTGAGGTGCATGTAAGTCCCGGTGAAACCTAGTGTGTGGATAAATGGTCCTAATCTGTGAGTTACATACTCAACGACTAGTTGGTATCGTTAAACCTGTTTAACAGTTGATAGACACGACTATCATGTTTAAGGTATTTACGAACACACTGGACTATCATCCATAGGATCCACCATTTGATTTCACTCATGTAAGAGCCTTAATGAACTTAAGACTCTCATCCAGACTTGATCAATGAAACCATCTCGGTTGAAACTCTAATAGAACCTCGTGGTAAACCCACCGACTCCAACTATGTAAGCGGAAATTGGGAATTCTTCCTAAACTAACACGTTATTCCTTACACTCCAACAAAAGATTCCATTTGACCTTATTACCCCATACTGTAACTAATTCTTGGTCTAATTTGATTTATTCCCCAACATATCCAGTTATTTCAGTGACCTCTTAAATTTCTTACTGGTGCGGTCGTACTCCAACCCTACTAGAAGCTAATTACACCATAGAAATAGCTGATGGACAGATAATAAAAGCAACTCACATTCTTAAGGGCTGTAAACGTGGATTGGCTGGTCATGAACTTGACATTGACCTTATGCCAGTCACACTTGGCAATTTCGACGTAATTGACGGTATGGATTGGTTATCTAAGAACCAAGCCGAAATTATTTGTCGTCAGCAAATTTGTTCGCCTTCCTCTCCCTAGTGGAGAAACCCTTTCTGTCCAAGGAGAGAAGAGTGATGCAGTCGTTGGCATCATATCTTTCATCAAAGCACAAAAGTGTCTACGTAAGGGTCATACTGCCATTTTGGCTCTCGTCGCTGAGCAGCCATCTGAGGAGAAGAAGATTGATGACATTCCGATCATTCGTGATTACTCAGAAATATTTCCCGAAGACTTACCTGGTCTTCCACCTCATCGTCAAGTCGAATTCCAGATCGATCTAGCACCCGAAGCAGCACCTATTGCTCGAGCGCCGTATAGACTTGCACCCAGTGAGCTGCAAGAATTGTCTACACTACTGCATGAGTTGTTGGACAAAGGTTTAATACGACCTAGCTCATCAAAATGGGGAGCTCCAGTCCTATTTGTCAAGAAGAAGGACGGGACCTTCCGCGTGTACATCGACTACCGTGAGCTTAATAAAGTAACGATCAAGAACCGATATCCTCTACCCCGCATCGACGATCTATTTAATCAACTCCAAGGGTCAAGCTTCTATTCCAAGATAGATCTTAGATCCGGTTACCATAAACTGAGAGTCCGAGAGGAGGGCATCTCAAAGATGGCATTCAGGACTAGGTATGGTCACTATGTGTTCATAGTCATGCCTTTCGGATTAATCAACGCACCCGCGGTGTTCACGGACCTCATGAACCGCGTGTGTAAACCCTACCTCGATCAGTTCGTCATCATTTTTATTGATGACATCTTCATCTATTCTATGAACAAGGAAGGACATGAGGAGCACCTACGCTTAATTCTTGGATTGCTGAAACAAGAGCAATCGTATGCCCATTTTCTCTAAGTGCGAATTCTGGATTCGCAAAGATTCAACTTCTAGGACATGTAGTCAACGAGAAATGAATACTTGTCGATCCATCTAAAGTAGAAGCCATCAAGAATCAGACAGCACCGATGACTCCAACAGAGGTGCGACAATTTCTAGGATTGGCTGGCTATTATCGTCGATTCATCGAAGGATTTTCCAGGATCGCCCAAACTCTCACTGCCTTAACCCAAAAAGGAAAATCTATAACTGGAGCGAAACTCAGGAATCCGCATTCCAACTGTTGAAACAGAAACTCTGTAGTGCACTATCCTATCTCTTCCTGAAGGAACGGATGACTTCGTAGTGTATTGCAATGCCTCTATTCAAGGTCTTGGTTGTGTGTTGATGCAACGCGAAAAGGTAATCACATACGCTTCCCGTCAATTGAAAGTTTATGAGAAAAACTACACTACCCATGACTTAGAATTGGGAGCTGTAGTGTTTGCTTTGAAAATCTGGAGACATTACTTGGATGGTACCAAGTGCACCATTTACACCGATCACAAGAGTCTTCAGCACATATTCGAACAGAAAGAGTTGAACATACGACAATGTCGTTGGATCGAACTCTTGAACGACTATGACTGTGCTACCAAGTATCATCTGGGCAAGGCTAGCGTGGTAGTCGATGCCCTAAGCCAAAAAGAAACTAAGCCCAGACGAGTTCGAGCATTACGACTCACTATCCACCCCAGACTACCTGATTAGATCTGTAGTGCTCAACTCGAAGTCCTGAAAGAGGAAAACTTACCGTTGGAATCCGCACGCGGTATGGAGAACGAACTCGAAGTTAAATCAGACGGTACTCTCTACTTCGTGGAGTGAATATGGGTTCCAAAGCACGGGAACAAAAGGGAACTTGTAATGGATGAATCTCACGAATCGCGCTATTCTATTCATCCTAGTTCCGATGAGATGTATCATGACCTAAAGGTTCCCTATTGGTGGCTGAACATGAAAGCTGATATGGCCACCTATGTTAGCAAGTGCCTGACCTTCTAGAAGGTCAAAGTCGAGTACCAAGAACCTTCTGGGTTGCTTCATCAATCGGAAATTACGATGTGGAAATGGGAGTAGATTTCCATGGATTTTATTACCAAACTACCCCTAACTTCTATCGGATGCGACACTATCTGGGTGATCGTAGATCGCTTGACAAAATCTGTACACTTCCTTGCAATCAAAGAAACCGACAAGATGGAAAAACTCACTCGTATTTACTTAAAGGAAGTAGTCTCTCGGCACGGTGTGCCAATTTCTATCATCTCGGATCGAGACGCTCGATTCACCTCTCAGTTCTGGCAATCATTGCAAAAAACCATAGGCACACGTCTAGACATGAGTACAACATATCATCCACAAACTGATGGTTAAACGGAACGTACCATTCAAACCTTAGAGGACATGCTACGAGCTTGTGTGATTGATTTCGGTAACAGTTGGGAAACTCACTTGCCTTTAGTGGAGTTCTCCTACAATAACAGTTATCACACTAGTATCAAGGCAGCACCATTCGAGGCATTGTACGGACGTAAATTCTGATCTCCTATCTGTTGGGCTGAAGTTGGGGATAGCCAACTTACAGGTCCCGAAATTGTATTCGAAACCTCTGAAAAGATCGTTCAAATTCGAAATCGTATGGCGGCAACTCGTGATCGTCAAAAGAGCTATGCCGACAGGCGTTGCAAACCGTTAGAGTTTCAAGTAGGGGACATGGTTCTTCTGAAAGTCTCACCTTGGAAAGGTGTAATTCATTTCGGGAGACGAGGCAAACTAAATCCTTGTTATGTTGGACCGTTCAAAATAGTGAAGAGAATTGGCCCAGTAGCGTATCAACTGGACCCACCTGAAGGACTGAGTGGTGTACACGACGTCTTTCATGTCTCGAACTTGAAGAAATGTCTAGCAGATGAGACACTCGCGGTTCCTGTTGAGGAACTACACATCGATGAACAACTGTGTTTCGTCAAAGAAACGATAGAAATCATGGATAGGGAAGTCAAAACACTCAAACGCAGTAAAATCGCTATTGTCAGAGTTCGTGGGAACTCGAAGCGCGGACCGGAATTCACATGGGAGTGCGAGGATCAGATGATGTGCAAGTATCCTCATCTGTTCAAGCAATCAACGTCAAACTCTTAAGATACTATTCTAATTTTCGGGACGAAAATTCTTTCAACTAGGGGATGATGTGACACCTCGAAAATTTTTTTATTTTTTTTAATTTTCGGGACGAAAATTCTTTCAACTAGGGGATGATGTGACATCCGGCCTTTTTAGGTTAGCTCCGTTAGCACACATCTGTTATCTCTTAACCCCGTTAACTAAGTTACAAATCTCAGGGACTATTTCTGCCTATATTCAAACTTAAATACATGGAAGCCACAGGGATTAATTCGATAATTAACCCAAAGTTGATTTGGTTGACTTTGCAAGTCAAGATTTCATGATTTAGCTCATGTTTGACTTTTTGAAAGTCAAACCGTATGTTCTTAAGCCTGAACCGCGAATTATAGCCGATTTCTGTTTGAATTCGTAACTGAAATAAACCTTAATAACAATTACAACCATCATTGAGCCTTTAATCCATGTTATTATATCGAATTAAACCCAATTATGGGTAATCAATCTATAACCGTAGACTTCATTATTTTTACGCACAAATTCGTATCAATTAGATAATAATTCCTGAAATCAAACCTCTACACATCTCATTCGAGCCCCACTCAAGCTTTTACACAGTTCCATTTGGTTGGAGACGAAGCCAGGATCGTCGGAGACCAAACCATGCAAGTCGCGACTGTGACTTAGTCGAGCACCACCAATTCGTCATCAATTCTGGTAACTAATAACACCTTTAGTTTCGTCTCAGTGCCTAGATTCAAAGCCCTATGCTAATTTAGGTTCATATCATCGATTCGATCACAAACAGTTACCTAGGGTTCATACGACTTCGGTTTAGTCGAACCCTATCATTTCGATACGGGTTACATAAATTGAACACATCAGTAGACTCACCATGATGTCTACATTGAAAGCCCTATGAAATCTATGGTTTATATCATCAAATCGAAACCGGATCGAATCTAGGGTTCTTATGCTTCTCTGTTTAATCGAATCCATACCTACACCTGATTTAAATGAAATTAAATTATTCAGACTGATTCGTAAACCATTAACAAGTAAAATCCCTATGTTTTTAACTCCAAACATCACAAGATTTCATCAAATCGATCCCTTGTTCTTGATCTAGGGTTTCGGCCTCTATTTCTGTAATTAAACGATTAAAGACTTGATACTTTTCAAATTAAAACCAACTACAGGTTCTTTATGGACCGAATAACTAAACCCCTATGATCTTATGGTCGATCGTGGTCGAATTCGATGGTAATTGGACTGGTTTGGGTTCGGCTTCGATGGGAGGGAAGAACCCACTGGAATTGAATGTTAAAACCATTTGAAACCGGTTCCTCTTGCGAAACCCTAGCGGGCGGAGATGGTTAAAGTCTTTGGCTGTGGTGGGAGAGACCCAGGTTCGAGTCTCTCCACCTGTTTTATTTTTAAAACATTTTTTTAAGCATTATTTTAATATAAAAGTTATCCCTATATTATTATATTAATGTGTTTTAGCCCGGGAAACAACCCGTAGGCTCGGGTTTGGTTTGTAACCCTCTTTCTTTTAAAAACACCCACTTTTAAAATAATATATCCATATTATTTTCAAACCCCGACTTCGGATAAATAATATATTTATATTATTTTCAACCCGTGACTTCTATTATAAAATAATATATATATTATTTCGCCTCGTTATTAGTCTCGTGTAACGTTCCAAAACTAAATAATTATTTATATTATTTTCTCACGTTTATATCCTCGAATAAAAATAATATATTTATTATTTTTGCTACTTAAGCGATTATCGTATATTTTCTACGAGTTCAAAAATAATATAGTAGACAATTATTTTCTTAGGCCATTGTTAAATGGTACAAACGCACGAATTTATTTATTAATTAATATTATTCGTAATTAGAAACATTCGACACGAAACGTATTTATCTTAATAAATATATTAAGAAACCCTTATTCCCGTGGACACGTTCGCCTACTCTTTAATCCTAAGTATGCTTTAGGACGTTCAAATCTTCCGTATCGTCGTCACAAATCCCATTGTGTCCCTAACTATTGTACTTGTAATTCTAGGAAATTCATAGACTGTTCACGGGCAAATTCTTGTGGCTCTGTTGCATCCTTTAGCGTTGTTATTTACTGCGCTCTACTCAGACTCAGGTGAGTCTCACGGCCCCATTTTACTTGTTTTCCTTTTGGGGGAGAAACATTCATACTCACAAACATTATTTTAATTGTTTTCCTATTGAGGAGAAACATGCATACTCACAAACATTATTTTACTTGTTTTCCCATTAGGGAGAAACATGCATACACACAAACAGTATATTACTTGTTTTCCCGTTGGCGAGGAACATGCATACAAACGAATATCATTTTACTTGTTTTCCCATTGGGGAGAAACATGCGTACAAACAAACATCATATTACTTGTTTTCCCGTTGGGGAGAAACATACATAAGAACAGGCATCCGTTACTTGTCTCCCAGCCAGGGAGAGACATACACATGGACATGGATCACATAGTATTTCATTACCACTTATGTACCTAAGTGCAAACATAACATGCAAAGTCCTTACACACTCGGACCATTAATATATGGAGTATAGCGAGGAAATTTGATTAGTACTACTGGGTTTGACAAACAGTTTATTTGCATACAAACCTGTGAACATTGTCTAGCTAGCAATAGGTGTGACTTACGTATGTGGATCCAGCAGCACTCAAACAGTTTATTTGCATTCAAACCTGTGAACTCACCAACCTCGTGTTGACACTTTTTCTTACATGTTTCTCAGGTCGCTTTGGCACAGGTTGCACATTTAGGACATGCATGGAGTCCTACTGTCATATCATTCATTTCAAACATTTTAAACAGTGTTACTTATTTACATTAATTTACGCTTGTTGCATGTAATTACTTTTGATTTCATACTAACATTTACGCTTTCGCATTTAACTCTGAACTTTTATGTTATGACATTTTAAGTCTCATATAGTGTCGTTTGATGTAACTAACGACTGAGATCCTGGTTTGTCACACGCCAAGCGGTAAAACTCCGTTAGTGGAATTTGGGGTGTGACATATATCATGCCTTTGTTTATGTATATCAAAATATAATAAACGCTTACCAATAATATAATCATACTTTACTAAAAATGTACTTTTGCCTCTTTTAAAATTTACACTTAAACATAGCTTTCACTTTGTTTATTAATATATAAAATATAATAAACACTTTACACTAAGTATGAACACCACCCCTAAAGTAGGCAAAAAGGGGATTATAACTCACCTGTGATGAACACGGTCAAGGGTCTTTAAGAGATCTTCTAACCTATACGTACGCAACCTATTCTTAGCTTACATACATCTCTTTACATTTTGACCCCTACTATACCGAGAACCTAGAGGTACATGGTTCTTTCCCGTGACTTTTAGGAGTTCACGGCTTAATCTCGTGAACATGGAAGTATACGGCTTAAGGAAAGTTCTCAGGATTTTACCCGCGAACTAGGCCCGAGAACTCTAACCGCGAAATTTACCCACACCGCAAACTTTACCCCAACCGTGAACTTTACCCCATACCGTAAACTATACCCAAACCGCAAACTTTACCCAGACCACAAACTTTAGCCAACCGTGAACTTTACCCCAACCGTGAACTTTACCCCAACCGTGAACCTTACCCTAACCGTGAACTTCACCCCAATCGTGAACTTCATTCCAACCGTGAACTTTATACCAACCGTGAACTTCATCCCAACCGTGAACTTCATCCCAACCGTGAACTTTATCCCAAGCCGCAAACTTGCATGGATTCAGATCTAGATCGATTCATTCGTCAAGTTTGAAACTTTTTACGTTCAAAACGCGTATTTTTCTCTCGTGACTCCAGATCTATAATCCTTTTCTCATTTGGTTCATAAAAACCCGTCCTTTTTACGAAAATACCTGAAAACCCAAAAAGAATAAAAAACTCGGATTTGGTTTGGGTTATTACCTGTTTCGAGATTCCGAATCGGAGAACCTACTCACGAGTAGTAGAGGAACGAGATGCTAGCTCTTCGAGTTGATCCGTCAAATTTCTCTCTCTACGGTTTCTCTCTCTAGAAAGTGGGGAAGTTGAAGTGTGAAATGAGGTGGTTGGAATGAGGGTTAGGGTCTTAAGGCCCATCCTCATCCTCATCCTCAGCTCAGCCCACCTAGAGACCCGGCCCAAGGCTCGGTCCATCTCACTTCATTTTTCTTAATTTTATGTAAATCCCGTGCTAGTTCTATCGCTTCGAAATACGGGATGTTACATATCTATACAATGTATATATATAGTATTTATAACAATAAATATATTTGAGTAATTTTGGTTGTTTCAAAAGTAATAATCAAGGTTTATAAATACACGGTTGTGTGATAATAACTATAGATGTAACTATCATATTTTTATATGTATCAAGAATAAAATATTGTATGTTGGTGTTATAATTAATAATCATCATGAAATTAATCAAAATTAGTAGAGACAAAAATAATACTTATAATATTAATGAAAGTATCTGTAACATTAATAATATTAGTGTAAAATATAATATAAGTTTTAGTAATGCTAAATAATAACAATACTAATACTAATATAAGAGTTATGATATTTATAACACGTTAACCATAAGTGGAGTGTTTAAAAATATTGTTAAAAATAATAATGTTAGTGTTAATCGTGGTACTAGTGTTAGCAATAATAGTTATAGTAGTAATAATAATAATGTACTCAATAAAAGTAAATATATCACTTAAAATATATAGTTGTGCGAATAGTAGTATTAGTATTAAAATATTTGTAACATTAGTAAAATTAGTGTAAAAGTAAAATACAAGTTTTAGTAATTGTAAATAATAACGGTACTAATATTGTTAATGGTACTTATAAATAGTTATAGTATTGTTTTAAAAATAATGTTAATGATAATCATAATAATATTTATAATAATAACTAATAAAAGTAAATAATATAACTTTAGTAATCATAAAAGTAGTAGTATTAATAATAAATGCAACGTGTTACGTAAAGCAATGTCGCTTTTATAAGATTTTAATGTAAATACATGTTTAGCAATAATAATAACAATAAACGTAACACGTTTAATAATAAAAAACGAATTTTACATTATAAGTATTACTAAGTTTCTAAAAGAGTTTTTTTAATATTTAATCTAAATAAAACAATGGTAATAATAATAATAATAGTAAATATAATAATAATATTAATAATAATATGTTATCAAAACACTAATATTTATAAATATGTTTACATAAAGTTAGAGATCGTATGTTTTTAATATGTATATACATAATAATAAACATAAGAAAGTAACTATATGGATATTTCTATAAATATATTCATATATATATATATATATATAAGTTTTGTATATAAATTCTCGTAAGAGGTAAATATGTCTATATGTTTATATATATATATATATTTATATATATATATATTGGATGTTATTATAAATCCCGCATGTTTTAAAAATACTCGACTTTGGTTTATAATTTTATTTCCATTTGTATAAAGTAATTGTAAGGGTTTCATAAATTTAGTTTTTCTAGATAATATATTTATAATTATAGATGTGTTTATATATGTTTTATATTTCTAAGTAAAGTGTTTTAGATTTATAAGTAGATGTAGGTGTATGTTTATATACATATTTTATATGTTTCTTTTGGTATGGACGGAGACCCGGTTATTACAAATACACGAACGAGGTTCGGTTTTACATCTAAATCCCGAGTGGCTGTGATCGAGTCGGTTTAGCTCAACTAAATATTACACACGTTTACATACAAAACAATACAATTTACAAAATAAATACGAAAGCTTGACGCGCGTTTATACCTCACTAATCGTACGCGAACTTCCGGGTAAAGTCCCGTCCACCATAACCTGTCCAAAGCTCTATGTAATCACTCGTGAATGAAACCTGGCCAGTTTACTAACCCGGTCTAGCCGGAAATGTTAAACAGAAATTTAACACCCAAGGGTGTGTAGGTCTACACCCGAGGTCGCAAGAAAACTGGAAAAAGGACTCACCGGGAATACGGGTTCGTTGGAACCTTAATCTGCCGCCACCGTCTTCCTCTCCGGCCCGCCATCACCACCACAGGAAGAAGGGGGCTCTCCCCTTATCTCTCTATCTCTCTAATATTTTCCTTCTCTCTCTGCCGCCATTGTCTTCTTCCCTAATCTCGTCGCCGTTCAGTGCCAGAAGGTGGCTGTCCACCGGCTCTCTCTCTCTCTCAGTTTTGTGTGTGTAGGTTAGGGTTTGTGAAATTAAGAAATTAAGTGGAGAAGGGGAATGAGGTGAAGAAGATGGAGGTTGTTATAACGTCGCCGCCGTGTCTCCACTGTGGGTGGTCGGAGGTCGGCCGGAAGAGAGGGCTCTCCCCTCTCTCCCGTATTCTCTCTATGTTACATACATAGAGTGTGTTTTTGGTTTGTGATGGAAGTGGGGAGATGAATAAATCTTTAAGAAGGAAGAAAAGAAAAACGATTAAGTAAATAAAAGGGAAACATGTATTAAAGTCGGATATCTTGGATTTGTAAAGATTGTGTATTGGGAATGCATATTTAAAAGGGATTTCTTTTGAGATTTGCAAAGATTATGGCAGAGGGTTTTTAAGGATGCATAATATTTTTTGGGGTTTTCTAAAAATATTGTAGGGGGATATGATGGAGATATGACAAACTCTCGTTAAATCCAGGAGAGGATTTTTAAAAGTTCTTGCAAAGTCAAAGCTGGATTCTTAAGGGTTTTATAAATAAACATATTATATTATTTATATAAAGCTTGTGGTTTGCTAAAGTTGTAATAATTAAACAATAAATTTCATTTCATAACTCAAGTAATCGATTACATCATTTACAAGAATTAAAGAATACATGAATCTCCATATTAAAATTTAAGACTAGGTCCTCAACCTTAAGTGAAATAGCTTGAATCTTAACTCAAACATATGTACCTGAAACATGATAAAATGAGAGGGTCAACTATAAATAGTTGGTGAGCATACATAGGTTTTGACACCACGAGTAAAGTTCAAATGTTTTATGTACAATTCATATGATGCATGATTTATAAAGCATTTATGGAGGATCTAAATTAAGCTAGTTGCACAAATGAAACCTTGTAATTGAAGGGCATAACAACACATGTTATCCTAATGTAGGGCATAACAACACATGTTATCCTGATGTAAATGTAGGGCATAACAACACATGTTATCCTAATGTAGGGCACAACAACACATGTTAGCCTGAAGTAATATATTGGTGTTTGCATGTGTATATCATGTAAATGTAGCCTTAACAATTAGCATTCAATCATAAAGCACAAATAAACATATATAATCATATTGTAGAATTGTACGTGTATAATTTCAAATAGTGTTTGAATGTAATCATGTTTCACCCCAAATATGTAAGTAAGAAAAAGGGGCTATGTAAACTCACTTAAATAAGTCGTGTAGATAACACGAGCAGAAATGAAGCACAAGTGATTCTCAAATCACAAGTTTAACCTGTGATGGTTGCGTATTGAAGCCTGGCGACTAAACGGACAGAGGCGATGTTCAGGGTGCTAGATCGATGAACAGGGATGGAATGAGACTCAAATGCGGTTTGAGTGATATTTTATAGGGTCGTGCGAAGGTTCGTGGTGAATTAATTTGATTGATTTCACCTTTAAGTCCTGATTCGATCGCAAGGATTACGGATGACAGCCGTAGCCTCAATTACGCATTAATCTGGTTGGAATCGAATGAATTGTATTGCGTAATAGGTCTAGATACATGCACGATCAGTCTACGCATGATTTTTGGGATTGGAACGCGTCTAATTTATTGAATTTCAACCGAATTGATTCGGCTTTGACTCCACGAAGTCAAATTGTTTGAATTCGAATTCAACCGTGTTATAGACTGAATTGGGCCGTTACATGGGTCAGAGTAAGATTGATTAACAGTCTTGTGTGTAGGGAAAATCCATATCAACAGGCTTAATCGATTTCATAAGTTGAATTTCATAGATTTGGGCATGTTTGACTTTTAAAGTCAAAATTGACGAATGAGGGTCAATTTTGAGTCATATGGGGTCCAATCTAGGTCAAAGGTTCAATTGAAAAGGTGGGGGTTCATATTGGGGTTCAAGAGTTCAACTAGTTCAAAAAAAAATCATTTGTAGATAATTGTATTTATGAAACCTTAAACACTATTTGTTTCCTTTTGATTCTTTTAATAAAAGTTCCATTTTTATGGAATTATAAATTGTAATAAAAATCAAATGTACATATTTACATTTATATTTGTAAATAAGTATGTGTATACATTTAAGAGATGTAAATCATGGTTTAAAACTCACATGTTTTGTTTTGGTAATAACATAAATGTTTGCTTATATAAAAATATTTAAATATTGCTACATGTTTTCTATATAATAAGGAAATAATATGTAAATTAAAGTTTGAAATTTTTGAGTTTATTCCCGTTATTAAAAAACGTGTTATATTGTGTTTGAACAAGTGCGAGGTTGGGATGAAGTGTCCTTATTGTATAAATTGAAGAGAAAAATTTAATAACAGAAAATCTTTGATGTTACAGTATCCCCATGTTGAGGGGATTTCGTCCCGAAATTGAATTAATGTAGGCTACTGAATTAGGAAAGATATGTGTTTAGATTATTCATGAGTTTTGACTGTCGATTTGATGAGTACAATTGATAAAAAGATTCAGGTTTGTTTCTTAAGATCAAGCACGAATGATGATATCGGATTTAGTTTTGAAATGAACTCAATGAGAAAGTCTGTTGAATAATAGTTTGGATTCTAAAGATGAAATGTATTACTTGGAATGGAAATGATGGGAACTAGATGATCAAGCTTTGTTTAAGATGTAATCTAATATGTTCAGGAATTATCAGTGGCTAACAGATTTCACAAACATTGGCCCCGGCAAACAACATAAAACTTTACGTGGCAAGAATAACGCTACTTCTGATTTTATGACAGGAACACTTATATATAGGAAGTACCAGCGGCGTATCTACCATGTCCTTATCATATCACATTAGTTTTGTTATTATATACCACGATGGGTTTAATTTCATAACATACGATAGATTTCACTATGCCTTCCATGCGCTGATTTTTATAATTACGTGTGCACCCGTAATTATCCAAATCCTCGCATGGTCCGTATAGTTTATCCCAATGTGTGTGTGGGTCCAGGGGGTAACACAAAATCACATAATTCGTAACTATTGATTTCACGTATGTGTTGCTAACAAATAACTATGTCCATAGATAGTAGACTTAATCAGGTACTAAAGAGTAATAACGTGGCATAATTTAGGGTTTTCATAGCTTTCTCGTGTTTGGACAAGAATACGCCAAAACCCGAGTAGTTTTCATGTATAAGGTGAATAATCATGCTTTGTGTATTGATGTACTAAATCAAATGCAACAATGTAAACAATCTAATTCCGTGTATAATGCAAACACTCACGTTTCATGTATGATCTAGTTGTAAGCAAATAGGTTTCAAGTATAGTGTGAACAATTTGATATCATGTATAAGCAAATATGTATAATGTGATCACTCTAGTATTATGTATTTTGTGAATGTTTATTGAGTCTCATGCGTATCGGAAAATATCGAATTTTGTAGGCGATCGGGTGTGTTACTCGGCGTTCATCCATGATGTAGGTAGATCTTATCATTTAAATTCGTTAGTACTTATATGGACGGTTAATGGCGAAATGATTTACTTTCTTAAAGTTGGCTAGCAAGTCCAAGTTTATAGTGACAAACCGAAGTAGGTGTAAATAGTTCCGATAATGACAAAAATAACATAAAGGATTACAATACATAATTCATCCTAGGCTAGATCCATATTCGACTCCATCTTACATTAGCATCAATTGGTTTCATTTTCTGCCTAGGCATTGTCTTGAGTTTCGTTAGTGTTTATGTTGAAGGCACGCCCACGAGCACCACCCTGGTTTGTATTGGCTATCCTTGGGCATTGGTTTTTGAAGTGATTTGGATTACCACATTCATAACAACCACGCCCATTAGTAATGGCTGGAACAACTTGATTGGCAACTTGTTGATTGGCTCGGTTCCCTTGGTGGTTTTGACTACCAGGTGGTCTGGATTGACAAGTGTTTGCTACATGACCATACCTTCCACAATTGGCACATAGACGGCATGGCATGTTTGGGAAGTGGTGATAGTTGCATGTGTTGCACATAAGGTTTTTGCCTGCATATGGTTTCTTATTCTGGTTTTGGGCTAGGGGAGCTACTTGGTTGATTGGTACAGCAGGGGTGATGACAGCAAAGTTATGTTTCTTATTGAAGTGAGGAGGTTTGGGTTTGTCTTCTTTAGAGGGTTTAGAAGATGTTGTTAGGTCAATGACTTTCTTTGCGCCTTTCCTTGTTAGTGTACCTGCCTTCACGTGGTTATCGGTTAATGTGGCAGCTAAGAGGATAGCGTCTTCAAGAGTAGCTGGATTTCTTCCTAGGACTGTATCTTGGATTTTCATGGGTAGACCACCGATGTACTTCTCAATACACTGAGTCAGTGGAGTAACCATGTGGGGTACTAGAAGGCTTAACTCATGGAAACGAGTTGTGTAGGCTAAACTTTCACCACTGTCTTGGGTAAGATCCCAAAACTCAGCCTCCAACTTCTTCATTTCATTACGAGGACAGAATTCCTCGGTCATGAGTCTCTTAACTTCATTCCATGGCAAGGCCATGGTCACATCCACACCCCGGTTCCTCGTCTCACCATTCCACCAAGTGAGCGCCCGTTTCTGAAAGACGCTGGTGGCATAGCGAACCCGGAGATGGTCAGGGCAATCACTGTTGAGAAAAGTGCTTTCAATGCTTTCAAACCATTGAAGGAGGCCCGTAGCCCCTTCGGTGCCATAGAACTTGACGGGGTTGCATGAGTTAAAGTGTTTGAAAGTGCATGGGGGTGGGTTGGCACCACCACCATTATTAGCACTGCTGTTAGTGTCGCCATTTTTTTATTGGCCTGAGTGAGTTGGTTCACAAGTTGAGTGAGGAGGGCAGCAAGGTCATTGTTGTTGTTGTTGGTCTCGTTGGCGCGACGAGGAGGCATGCTATAGGTTTTAACAAAACAGGAGGGAAAGATATAAGAAGTTATGAGGATTTCTTGGATATAAAACAAAGGATAATTTAAAACATAAGTATTCACAGTTTGGATTGCACTCAACATGGATAATACCATTTGAATGCTACTACACATTAAGGTTAATAAACTTATATAACTTTCAAGGAGACACGCTTTAGCCTATAAGTAAACACTCATCCCGGGAATTCCCAGGAAAGCATACGGATCCCTCGGTTGATTAGGATTTATATGAAATGCTTTCCTAGACAGAAAACCCAGAATACAGGTGTCACTCTTCCGGATTGCATGTGTCCTCCACTAGTTAACAAAGTTTAAAACCCTAACGAGGTGTAAAAAGAAATTTAATAGACTTATGACGTTCCATATGCTATGATGGTAATTACATAGAAGAAATATTGAGACTTAGGATAAGGGTAAGAATATTATTTTTTTTAATTTATTATTTAGATGAGACCTAATAAGTCATGAGATTCTAAGTAATTAACACAAAATATATTAGTCATGTAGCACATAGCATATCATATAATCATAGAGACATGGCATAAATGGGTGTCCTAAGGTTATAGTCTAGATCAAAAGTGTCTAATAATCTAATTCCCTATAACCAAGGCTCTGATACCAATCTGTCACACCCCAACCGACGGCGGAAACATCGGGGCGGGACATGTAGACGGTTCATAAGCGCATGGTTTGCTAAAGTTGTAATAATTAAACAATAAATTTTATTTCATAACTCAAGTAATCGATTACATCATTTACAAGAATTAAAGAATACATGAATCTCCATATTAAAATTTAAGACTAGGTCCTCAACCCTAAGTGAAATAGCTTGAATCTTAACTCAAACATCTGTACCTGAAACATGATAAAATGAGAGGGTCAACTATAAATAGTTGGTGAGCATACATAGGTTTTGACACCACGAGTAAAGTTTTAATGTTTTGTGTACAATTCATATGATGCATGGTTTATAAAGCATTTATGGAGGATCTAAATTAAGATAGCTGCACAAATGAAACCTTGTAATTGAAGGGCATAACAACACATGTTATCCTAATGTTGGGCATAATAACACATGTTATCCTGATGTAAATGTAGGGCATAACAACACATGTTATCTTAATGTAGGGTATAACACATGTTAGCCTGAAGTAATGTATTGGTGTTTGCACGTGTATATCATGTAAATGTAGCCTTAACAATTAGCATTCAAGCATAAAGCTCAAATAAACACATATAATCATATTGTAGAATTGTACGTGTATAATTTCAAATAGTGTTTGAATGTAATCATGTTTCACCCCAAATATGTAAGTAAGAAAAAGAGGCTATGTAAACTCACTTGAATAAGTCGTGTAGATAACACAAGCAAAAATGAAGCACAAGTGATTCTCAAATCACAAGTTTAACCTGTGATGGTTGCGTAATGAAGCCTGGCGACTAAATGGACAAAGGCGATGTTTAGGGTGCTAGATCGACGAACAGGGATGGAATGAGACTCAAATGCGGTTTGAGTGAGATTTTATAGGGTCGTGCAAAGGTTCGTGGTGAATTAATTTGATTGATTTCACCTTTAAGGCCTGATTCGATCGCAAGGATTACGGATGACAGCCGCAGCCCCAATTACGCGTTAATCTGGTTGGAATCGAATGAATTGGGTTGGGTAATAGGTCTAGATACATGCACGATCAGTCTACGCATGATTTTCGGGATTGGAACGCGTCTAATTTATTGAATTTCAACCGAATTGATTCGGCTTTGACTCCAAGAAGTCAAATTGTTTGAATTCGAATTCAACCGCGTTATAGACTGAATTGGGCCGTTACATGGGTCAGAGTAAGATCGATTAACAGTCTTGTGTGTAGGGAAAATCCATATCAACAGGCTTAATCGATTTCATAAGTTGAATTTCATAGATTTGGGCATGTTTGACTTTTAAAGTCAAAATTGACGAATGAGGGTCAATTTTGAGTCATATGGGGTCCAATCTAGGTCAAAGGTTCAATTGAAAAGGTGGGGGTTCATATTGGGGTTCAAGAGTTCAACTAGTTCAAAAAAAAAATCATTTGTAGATAATTGTATTTATGAAACCTTAAACACTATTTGTTTCCTTTTGATTCTTTTAATAAAAGTTCCATTTTTATGGAATTATAAATTGTAATAAAAATCAAATGTACATATTTACATTTATATTTGTAAATAAGTATGTGTATACATTTAAGAGATGTAAATCATGGTTTAAAACTCACATGTTTTGTTTTGGTAATAACATAAATGTTTGCTTATATAAAAATATTTAAATATTGCTACTGTTTTCTATATAATAAGGAAATAATATGTAAATGAAAGTTTGAAATTTTTGAGTTTATTCCCGTTATTAAATAACGTGTTATATTGTGTTTGAACAAGTGCGAGGTTGGGATGAAGTGTCCTTATTGTATAAATTGAAGAGAAAAATTTAATAACAGAAAATCTTGGATGTTACACTAAGCATCTTTAGAAGCGAACTTGTTAAGTTCGCCTAAGGTGCTGTGTGGTTTTGTGTTTTCCTATAAATAGGTGTTTAGAAGTATTGGTGGATTAGAGAGAGGAGATCAGTGCAGAAACGGACAGGTATTGTAAACTGATATTTTGGTTGAAATACAAAGCGTTTATTTTCACTGTGTTGTTGATTGAGTTACACGTTGATCATGGATTCCGCACGTTATCACCGTGTCGTACCGCGAGTCTAGAGATTCGTCACACACCGAATCGGGACCTACAAGTGGTATCAGAGCTTTTGCTCTCGATTAGCAGCAGATTCGTGGTTTTTCATGCACAATCAACATCAAATATCACTGAATTTGATGAGGATTTGAAGGATTTTTCTTCATTTTCGTTTCTTGATAAAAATGGAAGATTTTTGATCAATTTGGATAGAGTTTGGATTAGTTTGAAAAAATTGATCCGATAGGATTGCTCCTAATCAGTTTCTACACAATCATACGGTTCAGAATTGTCTAATTCCATCATATTGATCAAAAATCATGATTTTCAGAGGTCTGAGTTCGTGTTTTCGTTTTTCTGAAGTTTCAGCGTTTAAGGCGAACTTGCTGATTCAGTTGCAGGCGAACTTAGGGAGGCGAACTTAATAAGTTCGCTCGGTAAGTTCGCTTGGGGTCAAGTTCTGTAACATCCAAGATTTCTGACATTATTTCATTTCAACATTTAACTAATGATATCCCATTTCTATCCGAGTTTGCTCACCTTAGACTGACACCTTAATTTCTTTTATTTTTGTATCAAATCAAAGTTCTAATATTTCAACTTCAATGTAATTATAACATATTTTATTCACATTTGTACTCTATAATAAATTTAATCGAAAAAAAAAAAAGTAATTTAAGCGAAACCTCCCTTTTATAAACTTTATTGTTTTAAAAATATATTCTTATAAAACTGATATTATTGCATTTGAAACCCCACTCTTAAATTTGAACCATTCAATCCCAATTTCTACCTCATTCAATACCCTTAATCAATTTTGACCATTGAAAAGTCAAACAACCCAAATCCGGATCGAATTCGATCAAGGCCGACGGATTCGGACTTACCTTGAATCCAAGAAGAATTATCGACATCTCCCTGACCCAATTATCATGCCAATATATCTAATTAGCAACCTATTTTCAAATTTCAAACGTTTGACTTCCTAAAGTCAAATTCGGACGAATTCTTTTGCAATTAGTGAGAATTAATATGTTTAATGACCTTAGAATGTGCGTAACCGTTATACGCACGCTGTCAAGCACGAAAGATTAACCAATCGAAGAGAAATCAAGCGATTTAGCTCAACAGTCGGGTTCACGTCCGTTTCGAACAAATCCATATCAAACTGAATGATTCAAGTAAAAATTGAAGCGTACAATCCAATCACACACGCTCGCGACACCCCTCTATTGCTCTCGTCGCTCTCAAACCCCTCCCGAACCACCTCTGCGATTCAATCAACCCCGAAGTGCTCGAACCTGAACACGCCAATCGACCTCATACTTCCCGCAACCATTACAGGTAATTCTTATACCCTTAGACTCGTTTTAATCTGGGGAATGAAAGCCCCATAATCATCGACTCGTTATGTGCTCAATTGAGATCAATTTGGGGGCTAGGGTTTCGGGAAATCGGATTTGGGAAAGGGACGAACTGGGGTTCTAGGTTAATTCATTTTCGTATCCTTTTCTGTCAAGGCTTCTAGCCCAGATAAACCGGTTAAGACGTAGGACCTTTGAACGAGATGTCACGGGTTCGAAACCCATAACCCGACACCATTTTTAAATCCACTTCAGGTACTGAATCCGGTCTCCAAGCAAGATCACGATAATAAGCAATCGGACCGACTCTGTGACAGGGATTCTTCCCTGGTCCAGTGGTTGGTGCTCAACACTCTTACCGGACAGACCCGGGTTCGACCCGGGCAGTGTCCATTTATTTTTAAGACTATTTTTACAACTCCAATAATTTTATAAAAAAATATTTTTATAAACCTTGAAACAATTATGGCAGAATAAAAGCAAAATCCTTAATTTTTCATATAAAATTCGATTTAATCCAAATTAAAAGTATTAAATTACATATTAACCTTTTAAATCAAACTTAAAATATTTAAATAAATTTATAAATGAAAACGATTTAATTTTTATAAAAGTTATAAAAGATTAAATTTATTTAAAACAATCAAGACTTGTTTTTACACACTTTTATAGATAAATATCATTTTTATATATCTTTATAAATAAATACATAAATTATTTATTTAAATAAGATAAAGCATACAACTAATTTTTATATAACTAAATTATTAAGTATTAATAATTATTTAATTCATTTAGTTATTCGAACTCAAAACGTGGTTTAATTATTTTAAAACCATTTATTTAAACCCCCCTCAGTTTATGAAACATTCATTCAAGTTCGAACCACTAATACTTACCACTCCAACACTTGTCACACATAACCGATTCAATCCTAGACTTAGACATAGACTATTGTACCCTCTAATAAACCAAATATACATTATGCATTAGGTTAAAGTGTTGAGTTACAAGGATCGTTTTGCCACCTAGACTCGCGTGCTAGCTACACTCTTGATTCAAGTGAGTATTTCACAACCCCTTTTACTCTTTTTCACTTTTGGGGTGAAACATGAACTATATACAAATTACACGCTTACATTTACACAAACAACACAATTACAAATCCTATTTACATTCATGTGTGCAATTTGAGCTTTATGCCCGAGTGCTAGGTGTGCTAACCTTTTGTATGCTATTATGTGCAATCATTAACTATTCAAGCCGAAGGTTTTCAATGATAGATCTATTGAGTCTGACAAACCCACCCATGGTACGCGGTGATTGAAACCGACAACACACTTTGTTTTGCATGCTAGTTACAAAGGTTTGATTGTACTTGGTTACACAATAGCGGCTCCCCATAAATGCCTTATTTATCATGTTATGTAAAGGATTTGGTTTACAGACTATATGCTATCTATGTACAAACTTGTGTTATACTCACCAACTTTTTAGTTGACCTTATTTTATTCATGTTTCAGGTGTTTTCATTTGAGTTTGATCAAGACATGCTACACATAGGCTTTGGACCTAGTTAATATTAAATCAAAGACAAATTGTATTTCATTATGTACTTTGAACTTGTTTCGTGTTTGTTTGAATGGGAATGGATTTAATATATTACAATCTAGTCAACCTTGTGCTCACGAACAGTCTTACATGTCCCGCCCCGATGATTCCGCCATCGGTCGGGGTGTGACAAGTTCGCTCAGTGAAGTTCAGGCGAACTTATTAAGTTCGCTCAGGCAGTATCAGGCAAACTTATCTAGTTCGCTTGTGTTCTTAAAAAAAGGGTGAAGCTGATGATGACGTCTATATGCTTGTTTTGAGTATTTTGGCGAGAATATCTTCTTGTCCAAATTTTTTTAAGGAAAGTTTATATACTTGTTTTGAATCATTTTTGAAATTTTGAAATTTTTAAAAAGAGTATTTTGGCGGGAAAATTTTTTCCGGATATTTTCGCAAAAATTTCAAAATGTCATTTTCGTGTGATGATAATGAGATTGGAACTATGTCACCGAGGCTTTTGTGTATATCAGATTATCATAGCTGGAAAGTCCGGTTCGAACAGTTCGTATCAGAAACTGATGAAAACTTTTGGACACCCATATTTGAAGGATATGTGTATCCTACTTATGAGTTCATGGGATATTATAATGTTCCTAAACCTCTGTCAGCTCTTACTAAAGTAGAAAAGCAGAAGTTTGATCGAGAGATGAAGACGCATGAAACTTTAACGATGTCTTTACCAAAAGAAATCATTCATAGTCTCAGGAAGTGTCCAACTTCAAGATATCTATGGGAATCATTGAAGAAAAAGGGTGAAACAACTCCTCAAGCGTTTGTGGTCTTGATCAAAGAAGAATTAAAGAAGGAGAGTGATTCTGAAAGTATTTCGTCTGCGGAGTTAAGTGATAGTGAGAGTATTAGATCTGGTGAAAGTACTCAGTCTACCGAGAGTGATGTAGAGACTGAAGTAAGTTTTCAGACTGTTGAAGATGATCTGAGTGAATCATAAATTGATACAGAGCCTGTCATTGTTGCTCAAAAGGGTGAAGATGATGATGACGTCTTCAAGGCTCCTGGTGCATCTTCTTCAGACGTAAAACCTGAGGTAGTTTCTAACTCTGAAATGTTTTGTTCTAATTGTAGTTCAGTGAAAGATAAAATGATGAGGGTTATAGATGACAACGTAAACCTCATTTGTGATATGAAATCCATGCACACGGTAAATCAGAAATTAAAAGATAATGAGAATGTGTGTGTTGAAAGGATAGAATCACTTAAGAGGGATATAAATTCTCTGACTTTGAAAATCAAAGAGCAGGCATATCACCTGGATGTGGCCTTTGCAGAAATTGAAAAGAGAAATACTGATCTTGCTGAGAAAGATAAGAAACTAGCTGAATCTAAAGCAGAGGTTATCAGATTGCATAGAAAGTTAGAAAGCTTTGGAAATTCATCATTCTTATTAGGATATTATAATGATAATACTGAAGAGGGGAAGGGAACTAGTGGTATTGGTTATGTTCCTCCACCATTCAATGGAAATTATTTTGTTGCACCTAAGATTATAAACAATGAGGATTTAGATCCTAAGACTGTGTTGAAGCTGAATCCAGTCACAGGTGAAGATATGGTGTATTCTGATGAGAGTGATGATGAATATTTTGATGAAGCTAAGGTAGAGGGGATACCGAAAGAGGTTAAGAAAGAAGACTCAAAGGTTGATTCTAATTCATCTGGAAATAATACATTTGGACGTTCTTCAAATTCAAGGAGAGTTCCATATGTTAGAGATTATAAAGACAGGCGTACATGTTTTCATTGTAATGAGATGGGACACATTGTGGTGAACTGTCCTTACAAAAATAAAGGGAAGAAGCATGTAGTTCCTGAGAAGATGAAACCTGAATCAAAACCTGTTGAGAAATAGTTTATTCATTCTCAAACTCCAAAAGAATTTCATGTAGGCGAATCTTCTTCAAGTGCATCTTATCGTGTGAAGATTCCTTATATGAGAGAATATAGTGAGAAGAGATCTTGCTTTTACTGTGGTCTTGTGGGTCACATTCGGATGGATTGTCCGCACAAAGATAAAGGTAACCGACATGTTACTCCAGAAAAGATAAGAACTCTTGGTAAGCCTTATGTTAACCCAAATGTGGTTAAACCTCTTGTTACACCAAAGGGTAATTCAAAATATGAGGTTAGGCTTTCTAGACCTCAAAGACGAAGGAGAAACAGAAGATTGAGAAAACTTTTAGAACAACAAGAGTTTTCACAATCTAAACATTTTTCAAATGAACAAGATTGTTCAAACACTTCACATTTTAAGTAAAAAGAACTTAATGAACAGGAGTATGTTTGGAAATCAAAAGTTTTTGTTTCGGACTCGTCTGAACAATCTCCGAAAATCGATGAGAGATTCGATTGTGAATGGAGTGAGGTTTATTATTTTGATACAGATGGACGACCCATGACTACCATGGCTTGGGTCCCAATTTCAAATTAATGTTTCTTGTTAGTTGTGCAGGATTAACCAAGAGGGACTATTAATACCATTTGGTATGTTAATAGTGGTTGTTCATAGCACATGACAGGGAATGGCATCTGCATGAGTAAAGAGTTGTTGATAACTGAGAATCTATTTGATTCAACGACTTGATGCTCTAGGGGGAGAATATGTCACACACAATGTTTGGGAAAGAGTTTTACAAAGTCCAAATGATAACCTGAAACTTAGGATGACAATGGTTAGCATAAAGTCTTTGATGCAACCATTTGACTAGTTGAGTGGGAGTCTACAGGACAGGGGGAGTACAGAATTGTGTTGGGGACAAAGGCAAAGGCATTCAATTACAGGATTACATCGGTTTGAGTTTTTAATTGATTGACTTGCTTAATCCCAAGTAACCAAGTAAAATGTTTTTCATAAAATGTTTTCATGGAAGGTTTATTTTCGTTTGTTTTACTTTCTTTCAAAAAGATTTTAAAAAAGCCAAACAAAGTGAAAAAGTTAAAATCGACATTACTTGAAGTTATAAGGAGAAATGACAGTACATCAGTAGATGTTCAGTCACACATGACCTTAATTGGACTTTATGATTGATAATCTATGATAAATGTTTTGATCAGAACTTCTTAGACTGCACAGTTTGGGAAATGATAGCTTCATAACTGCTTATGCTTAACAAAAATTGATGCTTGATGCTTATATTTTTAATTTGGATACTAGCATGTATTCTGAATTATATTTTTGGTCCATTAGTAGTGTGACAACATAATGATCTTTGTGACAACTGTGATTTGAACCCATGGTATGTCGTGTGTGTGTGTAAATGATCATTATCAGATAAAGAATATAAGATCTAAAGTACTTCATGAGACAAGTATCGGTTATGTCGTTAAACATAATTTTTCAGTTCACTTCACTGCCCATGCCCCGAAAAACATGCAATGTGAAGTTAGACTAAGATATGTTTCTGACTACATTTGTTGGAACATATACTAGCCCTTGGATCAATATCCTGATTCCATTGAACATATCCAGATAACAATTGGATCACGCTACCCTATGTCATTGAATCAATCGATTCCTTGATCAATCTTATGTTAAAGAATTCTATTGGTACAATCTTTCTGTTACTATGAATCATGATACTTCATCCAAACCAAGACATTTGAATCATTCGATTCTGAATCATTCGATTCTGAATCATTCGATTCTGAATCATTCTGATTCTCTGCTTGATATTTTCAAGTGTTTATCGGTATAATTTCATCTTGGAGATTGAATATTATCTTGCAATGATTTTATATGTCTTGATGATAATGCACATTTAAATTTCTGTTGGCATATTTGTGGGGTACACGTTGTATTACAAAATAAATGGTACTTTAATTCACAAGAACATGGGACAAAGATACTAATGGTTTCAATTCTTATAATATTGACAACTTAGATTGACATGTTATGTGTTGCAAATTTGTATGTAATTAGTTATAAGCATGTTATGATCTGATCCCATCTTCTTTGAAGTTCTTCGCGTATCATTACATGTTTTGGTTGAAGCTTAAAAGATTTGATCTTATCTAGTATAAAGAAAAGAAAGAAAAGAAAGAAATGAAAGAATGAATCTGGATAGGATACCCATAGAATGTTTATGGATGTTTATCCAAAATGTATGATTGATACATCATATATACTGATCTGATCTTCTTACTTGTAATGTTCGACCAAAAAGATGTGATTTTGTATTTTACATTTTAGTTTGTACAGAGAAAAACCAAAAAGATTTTGTCTTTCTTATGTTTGAAAAACCAAAAAGATTTTATTTTTCCAGCTTCCATGGAAATCTTAATTGTTGGTTATTCTTGGTTGTTCTCCTTTGCATAAAAATTGAATATTACAGACAGAAGTTGACAAGGGGTCCTTCTCCCAAGTTTTCTTCTAGATAGAAAGAGAGAGTGTGCAGATGAACAAGACAAAGACTACATAGTGTTTATTGATATTTGAAGATGGATGACAATCTTCTAAAGCTGTTGTCAAGGGGGAGTCTATTGGAGCATATTCTGGTGACAACGAGCTTGAAGATATTATGTCTTAGTCTTAGAGTCATTGACTTATAATTGATAGAATTGTTAGCAACAGTTAAAGAGGAGTCTGTTAGGACATGTTTTGTAACTGTTGATAAAATTCTGTTTAAGTTCGTAGAGAGGTGAACTTAACAAGTTCGCCTAAGCATCTTTAGAAGCGAACTTGTTAAGTTCGCCTAAGGTGCTGAGTCATAAAGAGGCGAACTTGTTTAGAAGCGAACTTGTTAAGTTCGCCTAAGGTGCTGTGTGGTTTTGTGTTTTCCTATAAATAGGTGTTTACAAGTATTGGTGGATTAGAGAGAGGAGATAAGTGCAGAAACGGACATATATTGTAAACTGATATTGTGGTGGAAATACAAAGCGTTTATTTACACTGTGTTGTTGATTGAGTTACACGTTGATCATGGATTCCGCACGTTATCACCGTGTCGTATCGCGAGTCTAGAGATCCATCACGCACCGAATCGGGACCTACAATCGTTCTAACAGTTCTCCGTGTAAACGGTTTAGTTCGTGATTATTATAAATTATATCGAATCATGTAGGGGGATATGATGGATTAGGGGAAAAAGTTTCAATGGCTTGTTGAGAGGAAACAGATGGTTGGTTTTATCATATGAAGTCGGTATTCTGGCTAAGGGGCTCAGGGAGATTTCATAGTGTAAGTTTATGTAGACCTAATGAAGTGACATTTGATCTTGAAATGTGGTACGATGTGGAATGTGAGTGATTTGTTATCCTTAAATGAGAGATGGAATAGGTACTGATATGTGCAATAGCTTGAAAATGGTCCTGGAAATCAAGGATGACAAAGGATATCGTAGACGATCCATACATGGGGGTTTACTTTGTATTCATCGGGATTAGCTCTAGACGGTTGAGATCATCGTCATAGTTAAGGAGAGGATGCAAGTATATGTGGGAACTCTTGGGTAAGAGATCAGACACGTAATGCTTATTACTTGATGATTATTTCTCCTAGATATAGGTTATGGGGTGGTTTGGGAGTAAAAGTTAGAAAAGGGTCAAAAGGCATTAATCGGATAACTTACTTAAAGGACTATGCAACAGTTCAAAATCAAGTAGAGGACTATTTATCACAAGAGGGTATAAAAGGAGATCAATTAGGTAGATCACTTGGAAGACTATACATAATAGTTCGAAATCAGGCAATGAGCCATTTGTCGCAAGGAATTGGTGTCTTGATACGTTCGTATTTGAGGAACCTAGTTGTCTTATTTATATAGAACAAGATATTTTCACTTAAATGAGGTATGTTAAGAAGGTTTATTGGTTCAATTAGATTCGTCGGGAGTAAGGATGGTATTTTCTTCCACAGCTTGCTTGGTGTTGAGTGGAAATACTTGAGACGTGTTGATAATAGTTATCTAGGTAGTGAAGTAGACATTTTAAGATATGGGAGGAAACTTCATGGAAACAGAGTTTACTGAGATTGATTCTAAGCTTTCTAAGTCTATTTTCTTGATAACTCTTAACATAGAATTGTGTTTGATCGGTCAGTGGCTAGATCTTCATGGGGTAGTTTTTGATTAGTCAACATGGAGATAATAGAGTTTTACGAAGTCGTCAATTGTGTAATCTTCGGGCTTCCAGGGTTTCTCTGAAAGGATGCATATGCATTCAAATGGGATGAGAAGAAACTTGAAAATGGGTTGAAAAAGGATTTGTTTGCTGGAAATTCCTAACGGTCGAAAGGGAATGAATGTGTATGGGCTTCTAAGGGACGTGAAAACGTTAATTATATCAAGGATTGAGTATTGGATTTGTTGTACATGGTGTTAGTTGTTGGATTTGGGCTTTTGTAAAGAAATATTTCTTAAACTAATTCTTAGGTTTACAACAGGAATTCATGGTCAAGAAGGGTTTTGGCATTCCTATTGTGAAGAGTTGGGAGAAAGGTTGTCTTGAGGGGGTATTGCTTCATAAGGTGTGGTCTAAATAGACATGAGAGACGAGAATAATCTTCGTTGTTTCGGGTTGACTGATGTTTTCACCAGGCTTAATCCAAATTTCTTCGGCTTCTTTGAGACAATAGGAACTTAGATAGGGAATCTAATTAGTGAAGTAATGAAGTTAGAATATGTTTGGTGTTTGATAATGGATCAATAATTGTGTTGTTAAGGAAAATATAGTTAATATATAAGGATATGAAATTGAAGCAATATGGTTGCACAATGTTGTTCATGAGTGATCTATGATGACTTGTACAAGAGAGTCAAAGGAATTGAAAGGAGAAGTAGCTCGGTTATCATGAAAAATCAGAGTTGAGTCGAGTTTCTAAAGAAGAGTGTTGAATTTAGAAGGATGCAATGATGAATTAGGCTAATGAATGCCTCCTTATCATCAAGGGTTGTTTTAATTTGAGAAGAGTTTTATGTTTGTGGCTTACGCATATGGAGACCCGATAGGATTTCCTAGAATTCACATGAGCATGTAAGCTCTCAATTACGTGATATCAAGTGTAATTGTCAACTTACTCACAAGATCATTCTAGTAATCTCCTAGCATAGTCATATTGTATGCGTGTACCAAGGTTATTTCAAGTGTTGACGTGTAAGTGAAAATCCTAAAGTGTACTTATCAGTCAAAGTCCTAAAAGTCATGTCTCAGGATACTTAGGTTCTCCTAAAGTACTAAAAGGTAATCGAAGCCATAGTAGTTTAAGACTCCTAAGGGTGAGAATCCTTAAGGTGTTTTTGGTTAGAGCCTAGGAATCCTAAGGAAACCTAATTCGCTAAATCCGTTGTCTCTGGTACCAATCTGTCACAACCCGACCAGGGGGCTAGGCGTGATGATCGAATACCAAAACAAAACACAACGGAAATAACGTGACATATATTTTATAAATGTCATTGGTCCAACTAAGTCAAAATATACATTTACAAAGGTACATATCATCTATACACAAACTAAAAATAAAATAAAATAATGGATTATATCTTCTCATCAAAGCTTTCTTGGGTGGAATCTATGGCTCGACATAAGTCTTCTAAAGGAATCATCTATCTTCAAGCAAGCTAGTGTCTAAGATGCTAATTTCCAAACTCGAGAAGGGTACCTGAATACATGCTTAAAAATATTGTGTCAACTAAAAAGTTGGTGAGTTCACGAGTTTAGTTAATAGAGCATTTATATTGAGAATCCAAATATGTATGGTATGGTGCAAATTAAACAAGTTCACAATTAACCTCTGCCTATGACCCGTGAACATCAAATAAAATCCCTTACCCATACCCCTTATTGTTATGGGTCATACCTATGTCTGCCCACATAAGTCAACAAAATGCGCCGATATATGTCACAAGATACCCATGTATCATTCAGTGAGTGGTCTCCCCGGTCAATTAGGCCCACTGTGTGCGGGGGTCTTCCCCAGATAGTACTACCCATATATCATGTCGGCTCCTTATGGAGTTAATGATTGTGCTAAAAGTCGGGGTTAGTTGTGACAACAAAAATCGTCTTGATTAATTAATACACCAAGTATGTAAACAGTTTAGAAGCATGTAATCACCCTAAAAGTTTAAGTAAAAGAGTGGAAAAAGCACATGAACTCACCTGGTAATCTTGTATATGTCCAAACAATATACTAAAGTTGCGAGCTTGCTATTGTGTATGTAGGCTTTATGACAAATCCTAATTATGATTGTGACATTAGTATATTATACTAGAGTAATGTCATAACCGTGTGGTTGAGCTCGACCGATTCGTTAAAGTGTTGGGTTGTTTGGAAAAAATCTCGGGTTGTAAACTCTATTTATTATTCTAACAGTTGTTCTATAAAAGCGTTGGTTTGACTTAGTATTCGTGTATAATAGTAATACTTGTGTATATGTTCTAATGAAAGTAGTGAAATAATATTTCGACCCGAATCAAAGTAATACTAAGTATTATATTAATGGTTCGATTCAAATAAGGTAACAATAGGCATAATTTACCTACGTGATGTATGTATATGTAATATATGTTTGTTGTGAAAAGTAGCTAATACGTAGTATCTTTAACTATACACATTCGTGCTAAAATAAATGTTTAGGTTTCTAAATATGGATACGTGTTCGACTCGAATATAAGTAGCCATACGTATTATCTATACGATGTATATATATAGTATTTATAACAATAAATATATTTGAGTAATTGTGGTTGTTTCAAAAGTAATAATCCAGGTTTATAAATATACGGTTGTGTGATAATAACTATAGATGTAACTATCATATTTTTATATATATCAAGAATAAAATATTGTATGTTGGTGTTATAATTAATAATCATCATGAAATTAACGTTAACCTTAATAACCATCATAATTAGTAGAGACAAAAATAATACTTATAATATTAATGAAAGTATCTGTAACATTAATAATATTAGTGTAAAATATAATATAAGTTTTAGTAATGCTAAATAATAACAATACTAATACTAATATAAGAGTTATGATATTTATAACACGTTAACCATAAGTGGAGTGTTTAAAAATATTGTTAAAAATAATAATGTTAATGTTAATCGTGGTACTAGTGTTAGCAATAATAGTTATAGTAGTAATAATAATAATGTACTCAATAAAAGTAAATATATCACTTAAAATATATAGTTGTGCGAATAGTAGTATTAGTATTAAAATATTTGTAACATTAGTAAAATTAGTGTAAAAGTAAAATACAAGTTTTAGTAATTGTAAATAATAACGGTACTAATATTGTTAATGGTACTTATAAATAGTTATAGTATTGTTTTAAAAATAATGTTAATGATAATCATAATAATATTTATAATAATAACTAATAAAAGTAAATAATATAACTTTAGTAATCATAAAAGTAGTAGTATTAATAATAAATGCAACGTGTTACGTAAAGCAGTGTCGATTTTATAAGGTTTTAGTGTAAATACATGTTTAGCAATAATAATAACAATAAACGTAACACGTTTAATAATAAAAACGACTTTACATTATAAGTATTACTAAGTTTTTTAAAGAGTTTTTATAAAATTTAATCTAAATAAAACAATGATAATAATAAAAATAGTAAGTATTATAATAATATTAATAATAATATGTTATCAAAACACTAATATTTATAAATATGTTTACAAAAAGTTAGAGATCGTATGTTTTTAATATATATATGCATATTAATAAACATAATAAAGTAACTATATGGATATTTCTATAAATATATTCATATATATATATATATATATATAAGTTTTGTATATAAATTCTCGTAAAAGGTAAATATGTCTATATGTTTATAAATATATTTATATATTGGATGTTATTATAGATCCCGTATGTTTTAAAAATACTCGACTTTGGTTTATGATTTTATTTCCATTTGTATAAAGTAATTGTAAGGGTTTTCATAAATTTAGTTTTTTTAGATAATATATTTATAATTATAGATGTGTTTATATATGTTTTATATTTCTAAGTAAAGTGTTTTAGATTTATAAGTAGATGTAGGTGTATGTTTATATACATATTTTATATGTTTATTTTTGTATGGACGGAGACCCGGTTGTTACAAATACACGAACGAGGTTCGGTTTTACATCTAAATCCCGAGTGGCCGTGATCGATTCGGTTTAGCTCAACTAAATATTGCACACGTTTACATACAAAACAATACAATTTACAAAATAAATACGAAAGCTTGACGCGCGTTTATACCTCACTAATCGTACGCGAACCCGCTCGTAAATGACACGTTTATCTCGGTTTCACGCCCCGTTCGCTTCTCCCTTTTTCATTCCTGCCGTTGACCACCCTTGACCCGTGTTGACGTTGACCGAGACCCGAGACTGTCGGGAATGACCGGAACAGTCCCGAACTTTAGGGTAAAGTCCCGTCCACCATAACTCACCATAACTTGTCTAAAGCTCTATGTAATCACTCGTGAATGAAACCCGGCCAGATTACTAACCCGGTCTAGCCGGAAATGTTAAACATAAATTTAACACGCAAGGGTGTGTAGGTCTACACCCGAGGTCGCAAGAAAACTGGAAAAAGGACTCACCGGGAATACGGGTTCGTTGGAACCCTAATCTGTCACCACCGTCTTCCTTTCCGTCCCGCCATCACCACCATAGGAAGAAGGGGGCTCTCCCCTTATCTCTCTATCTCTCTAAGCTTTTCCTTCTCTCTCTGCCGCCATTGTCTTCTTCCCTAATATCGTCGCCGTTCGCCGCCGTAGGTGGAGCCGCCAGAAGGTGGTTGTCCACCGGCTCTCTCTCTCTCTTAGTTTTGTGTGTGTAGCTTAGGGTTTGTGAAATGAAGAAATTAAGTGGAGAAGGAGAAGGGTAATGAGGTGAAGAAGATGGAGGTTGTTATGACGTCGCCACCGTACCTCCGTTGTGGGGTGGTCGGAGGTCGGCCGGAAGAAAGGGCTCTCCCCTCTCTCCCGTATTCTCTCTCTGTTACACACATAGTGTGTGTTTTTGCTTTGTGATGGAAGTGGGGAGATGAATAAATCTTTAAGAAGAAAGGAAAGAAAAACAATTAAGTAAATAAAAGAGAAACATGTATTAAAGTCGGATATCTTAGATTTGTAAAGATTGTGTATTGGGAATGCATATTTAAAAAGGATTTCTTTTGAGATTTGCAAAGATTATGGCAGAGGGTTTATAAGGATGCATAAGATTTTGTGGGGTTTTCTAAAAATATTGTAGGGGATATGATGGAGATATGACAAAATCTCGTTAAATCCAGGAGAGGATTTTTAAAATATCTTGCAAAGTCAAAGCTGGATTCTTAAGGGTTTTATAAATAAACATATTATATTATTTATATAAAGCTTGTAAAAGGAGCAGGTATTTATCAGTGTAATTTGGACTGGTTTATGCATATCGCGTGCACACTCGAGTTCCCGTCATTTAAAGTAAATCTGAATTTTTAGTTCTATAATTCTTATAATAATGAGACGAGGTAGTAAATATAATTTAAATATTTATCTCGTAAGATTTCCTGTCCAACTGCTATCCAATCCGGTATGCGTTGACACTGCGCGTGCCAAACGTGCTTACTCAAACAATCGATTCGCGCTCCGACAATTTTTATTAGTTATTAATAAGAATATTAATAACTATAATAATAAATAATTATATATTTTATCAGGCTATTTCTAAAATAATCGGTATCGCTCTTTCACCGCGAGCTCACACGCGTCTGCTCCGGGTAAAACGTGTCGCGTTCCACAAATAGTTATTAATTCTTAAATTGTAATAATATTAATAAGATAAATATAGAATAAATACTTGTTTATATTATTTAGTCATGCCGGATCTAGTAAAACCAGGTGTTTACACTGCCATTTGTTGAAGTCGTGCATCCAACGTCGCATATCTCGAGTAAAATCCTAATCAATCGCCCGAATTAAATACTAGTATTTATTAATATTATTTATTTGAGGTTTGACGTCTAAATATTTTATCGCGTCGGATAACCGGTATAACCCTTACGAGCGCGTTAATCGTTCTAACAGTTCTCCGTGTAAAAGGTTTAGTTTGTGATTATTATAAATTATATCTAATCATGTAATGATCCGTCAAACAATGTTTATCAGTTCGTTTTGGGTTCGGTCCATATATTGGGCCTTCAGTTGGGCCGTTAATGGGTCGAGTCTGTTTATCTATAGTTAGGCCAAGTTCATTTGTGTAAGCACAATTTGTTTATTGGGTTCTAATTTGTAGCCCAAAGTGTTCGAGTTTGCTATCTAGTAGTTCAAGTATCATAATGGATAACACGTAAATAAAAAAAAATCAGGCCCTAAATTTGGGGTTGTTACATGACATGTGTCCTTTTATTGTTTTTAAAGGGAGGGCTTAATGGTCATTGTGTAATATACCAAGTCATTGTGTAATATAAGGTCTGATATTACACAATGAGCAGACCTAATATTACACAATGAACTGATATTACACAATAAGCAAATTACACAATAACCAGACCTTATATTACACAATGACCTGACATATTTGAGCGAATTACACAATAATGAGCAAATTACACAATGAGCTGGAAAACGTAAAACACAATGATGAAAAATATTTGACAAAATGAGCATATTACACAATGAGCAAATTGCATAATGACCAGACCTTACATTACGCAATGACCTGACATATTTGAGTGAATTACACAATAATGAGCAAATTACACAATGAGCTGGAAAACCTAAAACACAATGATGAATACATATAACAGAATGATAAAAAATATTTGACAAAATGATGAATACATATAACACAATGATGAAAAACATTTGACACAATAACCTGACCTGACATTACACAATGACCAGACTTGACATTACACAATGACCAGACCTGATATTACACAATGATCTGATATTACACAATGACCAGATGTAACGAACCAAAATCCGGGTTTTGCTATAAATAATTAAATTTTCTAATAAATATTATGGTGAAAAATAATATTTTAGAAATAAGTTGAAACAAGGGGTTTCAAGTTAGTAATGGGGTTATATTAGTTTTTAACTATTTTGGCATGAAAGTGGATGAATTAGAACTTGAGGGGCTGAAAGTGTAAATATGGAAAATCTGCCATATTTGACTAGTAAAAGTCATTATTGTCTTCATTTGGTGAAAGAGATCGTTCTTGAGCAAAGGAGAAAAAGGAGAAAAGATAATTGAAGCTTAAATCATGAATTTGAGGCTTGTTTTGTGAAGGTTTTGGTTCACACATCACCTTCCTAATATCAAGTGAGTGATTATCTTACTTTTGATTTCACCATTGATGTGTTCTTGGTGGGTTTTGGGTGAAATCCAAAAATTATGATACAGGAGGTTAATTAGTGTTAGATTGTTGATAATCTAGCTAATCTAAAGGTAAAGAATGGTGATTAACATGCTAGAACCCTTTAATTTTGATTATGAGAAGTTAGGGTTCATATGGAGAAATTTGGGGGTGTTTGGATTATTATGATAGAATGTTGAATTAGTGATGATTAAGTGTTTATATGTTGTTAGACACTTGAATGAACACCAAATTAACCTAATAATAATTATTGAATGAAAAATTAGTGTTAAGATAAGGATAATGAAACTCAAGTAGGTGAGTTTAGGGTGAAACAGGGTGTTTGGATATGAGTATAACTCAAACGGATCAGTTTGGGTTATAAATGGGAAATTGGGTTGTGAACCCAATTATAACGTGATTTTGATGTATGTTAGATTACTAAACTAGGTGTATATGTTTACGTAATCAAATTGCAAAACTTTAAGGTGGTGCGGGATCTTCTAACCTAAGAGGTAAGTGCTCTTGCACTTACTTAGTAATTGATGTTAAATGGTGTTATATGCAATGTTGTATGTATAATGTGATAAGTTGCATAATGTGTAATGTGGAATGAATGTGTATAGAGGTGTATGAGTAAGTGAATGAATGTAGTTATAGTTCAAATACTATAATGGATATGTGGATATGGAGTTATGGTCTAAGTACCATAATGGATATGTAAATATGAAGTTATGATATAAGAATCATAATGGAAATGAGGTTATGGCCTTTGTGCCATAAAGGAAATGGAAATGTGTTGATTATGTATGATAAATGAAAAGAATGAAATTTGTAGGTGAAATGCAAGTGATATGTAGCCTAATGACACATTTGGGTGGAAGCGGGTCAAATGGGTGAATGGACGAAAACAAGTAGTATTTACTTGTTTGATATGTCTTATCTTCATTACTAATAGTGTTATATGTGGTGTTATGTAGGAAAATCTCCGGGATAGTCAAGGTCAAGTCTAAGGAGTATGTTGGATTCTCGTATGCATTTGTGATTTCGGGTGTATTTAGAAGCCCATCTAATGGATGTTAATGATACTTGAAAATTGTTGTTTTGATGCAAAATTATGTTGTTTTGAATGTTAGAACCCATATATAAGCGTCAGCAAAATTTTATGACAAAATGGGTTAAAGATGGAAATTTTGGTTAAGTCTTAAAAACTGCACAGATCTGGAAACTTTCTGGAAAAAGAGGCTCTTCGCGCCATGCGAAAAACCAGTTCTGGTCTTCGCGACACGTGAAGACCTGGCATCCGGACCTGCCCTTTTTGGACTCCTTCGCGCCACGCGAAGGGAGAGGTCCTAGTTCTTCGCGACACGCGAAGATAAAAAAAATAAAAAAATTCTTGGTATAAATGCTTCCGCGTGTTTTAATGAATTAATAATCGGTGTTTGAAAATAGAGTGTTACAACTTGGTATCAGAGCTATGGTTTGAGGGATTTGGTGTGTGAGGCACCAAACTCAAACCGGATGCTCATGATATGGGGGAATGGTACGAGAATCCATAAAGGACTTGACTAAGACTCGGAGCTTACGGAAACGAAAGGTTAGTAATGTTATGATTAATGTTGTTAAGTATGGTGTATATGTATGATTGAATGATAAAGTGTTATGTGTGCCGAAACTTGTTTTGTGATTTGCTATATGAATATGATAATTACAATTGGACATAACGTATTATTAAACATGTCTTGTCAATATGATTAATGAGACGAGATATGCAAGGGTCTTTATGATAACCATATGACAATGAACATTTGCAAGGATTAGGTGAAGGTGATTATATATGTATGCATGAATATAGTTAGATATATATATATATATATATATATATATATATATATATATACGTAATACATAAGAGTGTAAGTGTAATGGATACCTTAGGTATTGAAAGTGTAAGGATGTTAAGGTGTTTTTGTTCTAATTCTCAGCTAAGAGATGTCAGACGATGCGAATAGGGAACCGTTGGATCTAAGAATCCAAGAGTTGATAAAGGAAGAAGTGGCCAAGGCTTTTGAGCAAGCCACGACTCTACTTATGGATGAAATGAGAGGGGCTATTAAGCTCACTCTTGAAGAGGTTATGAAAGAAAAGGAAAAAGAACCACGAGGATGTACTCTTAAAGAGTTTATGGTAATTAAGTCGAAGGAGTATAACGGGCAAGTGGACCCGATCCTTAGCCACAGGTGGGTGGTGGATATGGAATCGAATTTTGAGATGACAAAGTGCAAACCCGAGGACAAGGTTATGTTTAGTGTGCCTCTACTGACGGGAAGGGCAAAAGAATGGTTATTGAATCTCTAAAAGGAGAGGGGTGAATTGGGTGTGACCTCCATGACTTGAGAGGAGTTTAAGACGGCTTTTCTAAAATACCATTGCCCACAAGCCGCAGTTGACAGGATGACTGAGGAGTTTCTCCTCATGAGGCAAAATAATGAGTCAATAGATGAATTAGCTGGGGCTTTCTTTGATTGCGCCAAGTTCTGTCCGGACGTGGTGTCGACCGAGAAGGCGAAGATTGACCGTAATTATGCTATGTTGACTGTGGAGTTTAGAGATACCATATCTCCTTCCTCTTTTACTACACTTGTGAACTTGATAAATAGGTGTCGGGAAAGAGAGGTGGAGTTGAGGAGGCAAGAGGTGAAAAGAGAAAGCGTGAAATTGTGGATCAAGTTGTGAATAAAATAAAGGGTGGGAGCCCTAGTAAGAAGCCTTTTAGCAAGTTTTCTCCGCAGGGATGCTAGGTTTATGGAAAGGAGCATTTTGGGGAATGTAAAAAGGGAACGTCAAATTGCTATAAATGTGGGAAGCCAGGGCATATGGCTAATCAATGTCCAAGCCAAATCCGTATATGCTACAATTGTTACAAGCTCGGGCACAATAGGGTGGATTGCCCCGAGCTGAAGCAAAGTGGAAATGAAAAGAAGGTTGAAATATCAAAGCCAAATGGTAGAGCTTTCCACATCTCGACGGAAGAGGCAAAGACGAACTCGGAAGTGGTGTCAGGTACATTCAAGATTAACTCTTTACCTTCACTAGTTCTTTTTTATTCGGGGCTAGTCGTTCATTTGTGTTTTTGAAATTTGTTAAGCATTATTCGTTTCTAAGTAGCAAGTTAGATGAACCCCTAGAAATCGAGATGGCAAATGATAAGAGTTTCCTAGTGTTTGATATTTATAGAAATTGCAAGTTAAGGGCGTGGGGTGAAACGTTCCTTATTGATTTAATTCCTATGACCATGGGGGATTTTGATGTGATAGTGGGGATGGATTGGTTGTCTATGAACAAAGCGAGTATCTTATGTGGACCTAAGGCGATACAACTCGATTCCCCATCGGGTGAGTCCATTTACATAGAAGGTGAAAAGAAAGGAAAGGTAAGATTGTGTTCTTATGTGAAGGAAACAAAGTACATGGCGCGTGGGTGCAAGGTATTCATGGCTTGTGTTGCGGATGTGATTAAGAAAGTGAAAGATATTCGTGATGTTTCCAGTTGTGAATCAGTTTGAAGATGTGTTTCCAGATGAGTTACCGGGGGTTCCACCGGAGAGGAAAGTAGAGTTTTGGATTGATTTGATACTGGGTGCTAAGCCGGTAGCCAAAGCACCTTATAGGTTAGCACCACCGGAAATGAAAGAGCTAATGGAGCAATTACAGGAACTACTTGATAAAGGTTTTATTCCCCCAAGCGTCTCGCCTTGGGGTTCACCCGTTCTCTTCGTTAAAAAGAAGGACGGAAGCATGAGGATGTGTATGGATTATCGGTTAAACAAGTTGACGGTGAAGAATAGGTACCCATTACCTCGGATTGACGGCCTCTTCGATCAATTGCAAGGGGCGTCATGGTTCTCTAAGATTGATTTGAAGTCCGGGTATCATCAGTTGAAAGTGAAAGAAGATGACGTTCATAAGACAACTTTTCGCACTCGTTACGGTCACTACGAGTTCACGGTTATGCCATTCGGTTTAACCAACGCACCCGCGGTTTTCATGGATCTTATGAACCGGGTGTGTAGACCGTTCCTCGACCATTCGGTCATTATGTTTATTGACGATCTTCTCATTTATTCAAGGAGCGAGGATGATCATGCTTGCCATTTGCGTGAGATTCTTGAAGTTCTTCAAAGGGAAAAGCTTTATGCGAAATTTTCTAAGTGTGCATTTTGGTTGCGCGAAATCCAATTCTTGGGTCATGTGATTAATGAGAAAGGGATTAATGTCGACCCATCCAAGATAGTGGCGGTAAAAGATTAGTTATCACCGAAGACGCCTTCGAAGATTAGAAGTTTCTTGGGGTTGGCGGGTTACTATCGGAGGTTTATTGAAAACTTCTCTCGGATTGCTTTGCCGATAATGAAGTTGACGCGTAAAGAAACTAACTTTGTATGGGGTTCCGAGCAAGAATCTGCCTTTCGAATCTTGAAAGAAAAGTTGACTAAGGCGCCTGTTTTATCCTTGCCGGACGGGACCGAAGATTTTGTGGTGTTTTCGGATGCCTTGCATTAGGGGTTGGGTTGTGTTTTGATGCAAAGGGGGAAAGTAATTGCCTATGCATCTAAGCAATTGAAGACTCACGAGGTGAACTACCCTACTCACGATTTAGAGCTTGCGGCCGTGGTTTTCGCACTCAAAATTTGGAGGCATTATTTATATGGGGCTAAGTGTACGATATACACGGATCACAAAAGTCTCAAGTGCTTCTTTGACCAAAAGGACCTCAACATGAGGCAAAGGCGGTGGCTTGAATTGGTCAAGGACTATGATTGTGAAATATTTTATCATCCGAGTAAAGCGAATGTAGTAGCGGATGCGCTGTGTCGAAAGACAAGTCATACACCTTTCAAGGTGAAGTCATTTAAGATGACAATTTCATCATCTCTTATTGATGAAATTCGAGAGGCTCAAGTGTTAGAACTTGGTGGTGATTTGAAGAAGGAACAGATGGTTGCTTATGTTGATAAGCTTAGGGAAAATAGCACGGGTTTAAAGACATGCTTTGATAGAATTTGGATTCCTAGGTTGTCAAGCGTTTTGACAACTATTTTAGATGAAGCGCATAAATCCAAGTATTCTATCCATCCGGGGGCCACAAAGATGTTTTATGACTTGAGGTGTCATTTTTGGTGGCCGGGTATGAGGCGTGATATTGTTAAGTATGTGGAAAGATGTCTCACATGCTTAAGGGTAAAAGCGGAGCATCAAAATCCGTATGGAAAGCTTCACCCGCTTGAAATACCGCTTTGGAAATGGGAGAATATAACCATGGATTTGATCACTAAACTACCAAGGACTCGAAAGGGTTATGATGCGATATGGGTAGTAGTGGATCGATTGACAAAGAGTGCACATTTCCTTCCTATTAAGGAATCTTTTTCTTCGGATAGAATGGCGGAAATGTATGTGAAGGAAATTGTGTCACGTCATGGTGTACCGGTGTCGATTATATCGGAACGTGATACGAGATTTACTTCTCGTTTTTGGAAGAGATTCCATGAGGATATGAGGACTAGATTGAATCTTATCATCCACAAACGGATGGTCAAAGCGAGCGAACGATTCAAACGCTCGATGATATGTTGCGAGCATGTGCTTTGGATTTTGGGGATAATTGGGACGACCATTTACCGTTGGTGGAATTTTCATATAACAATAGCTACCATTCTAGTATTGGTATGCCGCCTTTTGAGGCGTTGTATGGGAGGAAATGTTGAACACCCATGTGTTGGGGTGAAATTGGTCAACGGGAACTTGGTAGCAAAGAGGTGGTCAAGGAAACTAATAGTAGTATTGACAAAATAAAGGCTCGCTTGAAGGCGGCTCAAGATCGCCAAAAGTCCTATGCGGATAATAGAAAGCGGGCGATTGAGTTTCAAGTGGGGGACTTTGTGCATTTGAAAGTCTCCCATTGGAAAGGGGTGATACGGTTTAGGAAACGGAGAAAGTTAAGTCCATTTTTCATCGGACCGTTTATGGTGATAGCAAGGGTGTGTGCTGTGGCTTATCGTTTGGAGGTACCGGAAGGACTAAGTAGACTTCATAACACGTTTCATGTGTCTCATTTGCGAAAATGTTTGGCGGATGAATCTACTTTTGTTCTATTGGATGATATTGAATTGGATGAAAAGTTGAATTATATTGAGGAACCCGTGGCAATCTTGGATAGAAAGGTAAAGCGTTTACACAATAAAGAGATTTGCTAAGTTTTGGTGAGGTGGAAACATAAGAAGGGAGCGGAAATGACTTGGGAAACCGAGGAAGAAATACTCAAATATTATCCAAACCTTTTTATGTGAAGTCAAACCCGTATAAGGGGAGGTGATTAGTAACGAACCAAAATCCAGGTTTTGTTATAAATAATTAAATATTCTAATAAATATTATGGTGAAAAATAATATTTTAGAAATAAGTTGAAACAAGTGAGTTTCAAGTTAGTAATGGGGTTATATTAGTTTAACTATTTTGGCATAAAAGTGGATGAATTAGAAGTTGAGGGGCTGAAAGTGTAAATATGGCAAATCTGCCATATTTGACTAGTAAAAGTCAAAATTGTCTTCATTTGTTGAAAGAGATCGTTCTTGAGCAAAGGAGAAAAGGGAGAAAAGCTAATTGAAGCTTAAATCGTGCATTTGAGGCTTGTTTTGTGAAGGTTTTGGCTCACACATCACCTTTCTAACATCAAGTAAGTGATTATCTTCCTTTTGATTTCACCATTGATGTGTTCTTGGTGGGTTTTGGGTGAAATCCGAAATTTATGATGCATGTGGTTAATTAGTGTTAGATTTTTGATAATCTAGCTAATCTAAAGGTAAAGAATGGTGATTAACATTCTAGAACCCTTTGATTTTGATTATGAGAAGTTAGGGTTCATATGGAGAAATTTGGGGGTGTTTGGATTATGATGATAGAATGTTGAATTAGTGATGATTAAGTGTTTATATGATGTTAGACACTTAAATGAACACCAAATTAACCTAATAATAATTATTGAATGAAAAATTAGTGTTAAGATGAGGATAATGAAACTAAAGCAGGTGAATTTGAGGTGAAAGATGGTGTTTGAATATGAGTATAACTCAAACGGGTCAGTTTGGGTTGTAAATGGGAAATTGGGTTGTGAACCCAATTATAATGTGATTTTGATGTATGTTAGATTACTAAACTAGGTGTATATGTTTAGGTAATCAAATTGCAAAACTTGAAGGTGGTGCGGGATCTTCTAACCCGAGAGGTAAGTGCTCTTGCACTTACTTAGTAATTGATGTTAAATTGTGTTATATGCAATGTTGTATGTATAATGTGATAAGTTGCATAATGTGTAATGTGGAATGAATATGTATAGAGGTGTATGAGTTAGTGAATGAATGTAGTTATAGTTCAAGTACTATAATGGATATGTGGATATGGAGTTATGGTCTAAGTACCATAATGGATATGTGAACATGAAGTTATGATCTAAGAATCATAATGGAAATGAGGTTATGGCCTTTGTGCCATAATAGAAATGGAAATGTATTGATTATGTATGATAAATGAAAAGAATGAAATTTGTAGGTGAAATGCAAGTGATATGTAGCCTAATGACACATTTGGGTGGAAACGTGTCAAATGGGTGAATGGACGAAAACAAGTAGTATTTACTTGTTTGGTATGTCTTATCTTCATTACTAATAGTGTTATAGGTGGTGTTATGTAGGAAAAGCTCCGGGATAGTCAAGGTCAAGTCTAAGGAGTATGTTGGATTCTCGTATGCATAGTTTTGGTGATTTCGGGTATATTTAGAAGCCCATCTAATGGATGTTAATGATACTTTCAAATTGTTGTTTTGATGCAAAATTATGTTGTTTTGAATGTTAGAACCCATATATAAGTGTTGGCAAAATTTTATGACAAAATGTGTTAAATATGGAAATTTTAGTTAAGTGTTAAAAACTGCACCGGTCTGGAAACTTTCTGGAAAAAGAGGCTCTTCGCGCCACGCGAAAAACCAGGTTCTAGTCTTCGCGACACTGGCATCCGGACCTGCCCTTTTTGGACTCCTTCGCGCCACGCGAAGGGAGAGGTTCTAGTTCTTCTCGACACGCGAAAATAAAAAAAATTCTTGGGATAAATGCTTCCGCGTGTTTTAATGAATTAATAATCAGTGTTTGAAAATAGAGTGTTACACCAGACCTGATATTACACAGTGAAATGGAAAATTACACAATGAGCTGGAAAACGTAAAACACAATAATGAATACATATAACACAATAATGAAAAATATTTGATAAAATGAGCAAATTACACAATGAGTTGGAAAACATAAAACACAATAATGAATACATATAACACAATGATAAAAAATATTTGACAAAGTGAGCATATTTCACAATGAGTAAATTACACAATAACCAGACCAGACATTACAGAATGACCTGACATAATTTGAGCGAATTACACAATAATGAGCAAATTACACAATGAGCTGGAAAACGTAAAACACAATGATAAATACATATAACACAATGATGAAAAATATTTGACAAAATGAGCATATTACACAATGAGCAAATTACACAATGACCGGACCTTACATTACATAATGACCTGACATATTTGAGCGAATTACATAATAATGAACAAATTACACAATGAGCTGGAAAACGTAAAACACAATAATGAATACATATAACACAATGATGACAAATATTCGACAAAATGATGAATACATATAACAAAGTGATGAAAAACATTTGAAATAATGACCAGATCTGACATTACATAATGACATGGCCTGGTCTTACACAATGACCAGACCTGATATTACACAATAACCTGGAAAACGTAATTTTTTTTCGTTTTTGTATATAACGACACTATACTCGTTTTAAAGATAAAAAAACGCTCGTTTTTATGATGTAATTTTTTTTTTAAAATAATGTCGTGTGTAAAAGTTATGAACGTTTAAAGGGGGGGACTTGATAAAAAGTCAACAAAAGTTGCCAAAACTAAAATATCATTCCAACAACTTTTTCCCCTACAATTTAATCTCAACCATTAAATCTTTTCTATAATTTGATCTAGTGGTCCTAAATCCTTTTCAACCTTCTTAGAATTATAATCCTTTTTACTTGAAACTTTTTCCTATATATATATATATAACCAGTTATCAAAACTTCAAAATCTATTTAAATTCCCCGAAATATTTAAATACAAATCAACCCAAAGTTATAAAAAAAATCTCATAAAATAAGTATATATTCAAACTACTATACAAATTCGTTAATTTCTAAACAAAATATACAATAATCAAACACCATATCTCTAAAAAAGTTTTAATAAATTATGAGCTCGTCATTTCTTCCATGTAATTGAACTGAACACTATAGCTAAGAAGAATACACCATGCCTGCTCAAACAAAAGATGATAAGTAGAACTTTTACAATTTAACATAGCTATTTATAATTTAATGAAATGAAGCTAAAGAATAAAATATGATAAGTCACCTTCATGAGTGTGTTGAGAACATATTTACAAGACCTTGAAGATGCACCCTTCAGGTGTAATATTAAATATAGATTTTTTTTCTAAAAGAAGTATTTAGTTAAGCAGGATGTCAAACATCCATCAAGATTTTCTCCACCTTCAATGTTGATAATTTTAGTGTTATCAACATATATATTTTGGTATATTGGATTAACTTATAGATCGATGTAAATAACGTTAGAGATTAAACGAGTTAGAAGACGCGGGAGTGTGAACTCGATCTAATCCAAAAGTTTTACCGCCGCGCGTTGCGGGGGCATCGAAACGTAGCCTAAGTCGAATTCTCGTGCTACGCGGCGTGAAGCGGATCTTAAACGGTTAGATACAAACAAGCACGTCGCAACGGTATATTCGAAATTTTATAAAAAATCATATTTTAAAAGCTAATGGGAAAAAATAAAATAACTTCAAAATTATTTATAATAATAAAATAATCAATTACAAAACAATAAAATGTTGATGACGGATTGACGCAATCATGCATTGAAGATTTATAAACTATGCTTAAAGACTTACCATTTTGGGTTTGGGTTTGAGTTTTAACGTGTAGTAAATAATCATTATTGACTTGTCTGAGTGTATGTATGCACTTCATTGAAGCTGGCTTTTTCTTTTTTCCAAACATGCGTTTTATTAATATTTTTACTAAATAAAGTCAACACAAACAAACATGTGAAAATCCATATCTTAGTTGTTTTGATATTTACGATATAAATAAAACAAAGGTGTTTCACATTAAATCTTTAATGGGCTACTCATTTATATGGATGAGTTATCAAAAACGGGCTTCATTGATTGCCACACAAAAAAGAAATAAAAAAACCATCAGATGAGAAAGGAAAAAACGTTTTTCCTCTTCTTGAAAAAGTGGCGATCGAAGAACAAGAGTATCACAGAACTTCAAATCTTGATTCCTTCAAGTTAATTCCTTGTCTAATCCGATAAACACTCAAATGGTTTATCTGATAGTGATTTCACGATTCAAGGAATAATCCAAGGTTCGTTCAAAGTTCGTGTTTGCTTTCCGATTGAGGCTTCAAGGTTAGTAAATTCCATTTGTTTCTGTTGTAATTGACCACGAATACTACATTCAATTCCCTCAAATGTCTTATTACAACTCAAATTACTTGGTCAAAATTATATAAGACATGAGTGTCTACCAGAAGTTTGTTTCGTGGTATTTTCATTAGAAACAGAAAAAAGGACAACTTCCAATTCTTTAGAGAATCTGTGATGGGTGATAGATGGAGTGTTCAACAAAGTTTTTGGTAGTTTTGGTAGAAGAACTAGGTTTATTTATGTGAAAGGATTACCTGAATATGGTGGCCCGTTAATTAAAATATTTGAATTATTTATTGAAACTTAATTAAAACTATTTAGTCAGGGATCAACTATACCCACACCGTCTGAACTTCTAATCCCACACCGTCTTCATACTAGGGACGAAGGATAGTGAGGGCCCGAGGGAGCCCCCCCTCCCCCCCGATTTTTTGCTCAGTAGTATTAATTTATACGTATTAGGCCGATTTTTCGCTCAGTAGTGTTAATTTATACGTATTCGGCCGAAAATTTTACAGTTCCGGCCCCCCTGATAGGAAAAAAATCCCCGCCCCCCTGCGTTTTTCTTCAGGCTCCACCACTGCGTCAAACGGACATATAAAGCATTTCTAACAGCCGTCTTGATAGACAAGGCTTAAGCCACATACTTACAAATATCAGACGGTCGTTCAAACCAAGTGAAAAAAGGCCGCCAAACATAGGGCTGACGTCAGCAGTCTTGTTAGAAAACGGCCATTGTACTTGATGCTAACTGTCGTTTTGATGTCTTTATAAATAATTTTTAAATGGGTTTATTTTTCTAGCATTTTTTTACTAGTTTTCTTGATTGAATTTATTGGTTTAATTAATAATTAAACTGTTATATAAAAACAGGTGTTGAAGATCGTAAGACTCATAAGGTTGTATTAAGAATAGAGAAAAATCAAATCCGTTGAAGATTCTAGAAAGAGCCCAGAAGGAAAAACACTAGAAAGTTTAGATCAAATCTCATATTCAAAAGGACAACTTCCAATTCTTTAGAGAATCCGTGATGGGTGATAGATGGAGTGTTCAACAAAGTTTTTGGTAGAAGAACTAGGCTTATTTATGTGAAAGGATTACCTGAATATGGTGGCCCGTTAATTAAAATATATTGAATTATTTATAGAAACTTAATTAAAACTATTTAGTTAGGGATCAACTATACCCACACCGTCTGAAGTTCTAATCTCACACCGCCTTCAAACGGACATATAAAAGCACTTCTAACGGCTGTCTTGATAGACAAGGCTTATGGCATATACTTACAAATATCAGACGGTTGTTCAAACCAAGTGAAAAAATGCCTTCAAACATAGGGGTGGTGTAGAGGAAATCGGTTGAATAAACTTAGCATGGGGTGAGATAGATGAAGGTGTTCGTACGAACGGGATATGGGGTGGGATAGATGGAGTCAGCTGTGTGAGCGGAATGTGGGATGTGTTCACCAAAGTGCCTGAAGATGTCTGCCCTATGCTGTCAATAATAGCGATGGAGGAGGACAATGATTTATGTGCTTTGAGTACTAGGGAAAGGAGGGTGGCGGCTGGGTGGAGGGCGGTGGGAGAAGGGAACATTGAGTAATTCGTGAGGTAGTGGTGATAATTGGACGTGATGGTGAAAGGCCAATGTCTTCCTCCACGTCACTGTCGTCCTCCACGTCACTGTCGTCCAGTCGGGTAGAAGGCATCGTCGAGACAACGTGGATGCTGTTAGATGCCATGAAATCCGAGGGATAGCAGAGAAAAGCTCGTTTGTAGATGGATGGCGCCAATGAAGAAACAAAGAACCTAGCGTAGAACTAGGAGTTTGTTTCCACGAGACTTCAGGCGTCAGATTTCAGAGGATCAAGTTGCAATTAGGCCATCCGCAGTGGTTTGACGCCCAAGTGATTCACACCCTGCCATGCCAGTGCCACATGAGTACAGGGACAATCACCGGACAGAATCACTAAGGTGCGTAGTTGTTTCACGCCCCATATTTATTTTTTTTATAATTAACTAAATTTTTAATTTTAATAAATAAAAACTAAACTATAAATTAATAAAAATACATTCTTAAATTTATTTATTTTTTAATAAATAAAAAACCAAACACATTACAAAACCACTTAAAAGACCAATTTTTTTATTGAAAACAACTCCGTTTTCATAAAATTTATACCGAGATGTTCCCAAAAAAAATAAACAAGACTGTGTATTTCGTTTTTTTAAATAATTACCAGTTACGAGTTATTTGAAAAAAATCAAATTAAATCTAAATGTAAATATTGAATTAAAAAATAGAAAATAAATTAATGAGGTGTCAACTTTTCATTGGTGAGGTGGTTAACAAACTTCCCCCCTTGTCCTTGAAAGTATTAACGTCCTCCAGGGCTCACGCCCCTCCGGCGCCGTGTTCCTGGAATGATTGGTTGAGGTGGCACTCACGCCCGTCCCTTTCACGCCCACTACACATGGCCTTACTTTGATCCGCAAAACTAAGAACATTGTTAGCCTCTCCACATGAAAGAGGGGTTTCCTATGACCCGAATCCGGCGTGAGAATAATTATATTTCTTTGAAGATTAGGGGTTTTCAATGTAACAGTTGAATGAGGGAAAGAAAGGGTAAGTGAAAGTCCATACCTGAGAGACCTTTTCATCCTCCTATATATAGGTGTCGCATGATGTATGTATGATGGGTCATGATAATGCTACTTTGTGGTCCCCACTCCTATCACTGAATTTGTTACCATACCTCGCCTCATATTGGTGGACATTCTTTAATGTTTCTAGTGTAAAGTACATGCTCCGATGCTTGGGGTGGGCCCCACTTGTGCCATGGATTGTACTTGGACCGTGTTGGGTTGTGTTTAGGCCGGGTATGGGGTACCATGTCTCTTCAACGTGAAAAAGATGAGAATCTTAGGAAATTAACATGTTTTAATTTTAAGCATAGTTGGATTTGTGTACTAATTACTCTTATATTATCAATTATCTCAATTAGAAGTGTCTGATCAAATGGTAAAACTCACCCCTACATTTTGTAAATTTTAACTTTGATCCCTTCAAGTTTTTTAAGTTTTGAGTTTACCCCTTACTAATAATCTGTTTTTTCCTCAATAACTAATTTTTTTCTGATTTCATTTTACTATAACTCTGTTAAACCCGCATACGCGAGTTCGAGTCTAGAGTGTGACAAACCGAGTTTTTTCCGTTTTCTTCTATTACTTTTTTTCTTAAATTTGTTGTAAAAATTACATTTTTATATTTCTATTTGTTTTTTTTTTGTTACTAACTTTTTTAACGAATTTTTCGTTTCAATGTTAACTCCTATTCGCGCCGCAATTTATCTATTTTTCGATCTCCAGAACCGAGTCACAACAAATTAATACGTACGTTTATTTTATATACTTAGTTAATGTAAGCGCCGCAATACGCGTAACAAAGTTAGCAAACCCGTCACACCGTGTAGACTTAATTTCTAGTACCTTATACTCAAATACTAAAGATGAATTAAAACCAGATAATATAAAATCTTAAATAATATATTATCTCAATAGTAATTTTCTTTTGAACCGCTTCCCAATGGTAATTAATATGTAAAGAAAATAAGCAGGTTAACTAAGGTGTATGCAAAACCAAATCAAAGGCCTATATATATTCCACTTTGTTCATTCTTCTTCAAACGTGTTAGAAGAAAACAAACATCCCACAATGGCAAAACTTGCACTTTTTGCATACACCTTGACTGCCATCGTAGCATTTTCCGAGGTTTCTGCCTTCAAAACCCCCATCAGCACCACTACCATAGAGGACAGCGGAGATGGAACGTTGGCGGGCAGCCTGGACTACCCCATGAGAGGCTCACAGAAGCACTGTCGCAGCGAGATCCCAATCCAGCAGGTGAACCATTGCCAGATGCACCTCACTCAAGGGATCATTTCCAATGACAAACCGAAGATGGTGGTGAATCGGAGACAAAGACCTCAGCCGCAAAAACACCTTCTACAGTGTTGTGCCCAGCTAAAGAAAGTGAGCAAGCGGTGCCAGTGCCATGCGATCCAGCAGGCGTATGACAAAGCTCGACGAGAAGGTGGAGTATTGGAGATGCGACAAATGTTGAGTAAGGCCCAGAGGCTCCCCAATATCTGCAGATTGGAAGTCCCAGAGTGCCCACTCGTGAGCCCAAGGTTTAATTAAGATGAATGTATTATGTATGTAAGAATAATGATAACATGTACACAGTCTTGTGTCTATATATCTAATTTGAGCAATTAATTTGAAGCAGTAATAAGAACATCAAAGTGAAATGGCACAACAGACAACATCTTCATATGCTTTGGTCTATCCTAGGTTTTTCATCTTGATTCTGTCATTTGAAGATTTTTGTATATTGTTGGATTTGACTTGGACACGTCTTAGGACTTGTCACGTTACTTGGCTGAAATTATATTAGACATCAATTGTCTGCCAGAAGTTTGTTTAATGGTATTTTCATTTCAAACTCTGAAAAAAAAGCCCAACTTCCTATCCTTTATGTCCATATCACTTGTTACAATGGTTGAGTCATGGATTCTGGTAAGGGTACCGTCACACGAACTGACTGAAAAAGTCACAAGACCTTCCATCATGATCCTCTACAGTCTACACCGAACATTAAGCATCTTCATTGTTCATACCCCACGTCCTCAAAAGATTATCATGTAAGACCATTCGTAGTGGAATCATGAAAGGGAGGGACGGGATCCACCTCAACCTTTCATGCCAGAGAACACCGCGCGGCAAAGGCGTTATCGGGCGTGAGCCCCCTCGGGCGTGATTGCATACACGGCGTTGATGGGCACATATGCATTTAATATACTCCAATCATGTATGGACAAATCACAATTTATTTTTCAATTTTTTAATTTAATGTTTATATTTTGATTAAGTTTCGTTTTTCTCAAATAACTCATACTTGGTAATTTAAAAAAAAAAACAAAATACACAGGCTTATTTATTTTATTTTTCTAAATATCCAGGTATAAATTTTAACGAAAACAAAGTTGTTTTAAAAAAAAACTATTTTTCGTCACGTAAGTGGTTTTTTAACGTGTTTGGATCGACATTTCAACTAATAAGTAATTGTTTTAAAAAATAAGTATCAATTGTTTATAAAAATTAACAAAATGAAATAAAAAAAATTCACTCATTAATGCGGGGTGTGAAACCATTACGCACCTTATTGATTCTGGGCAGTGATTGCCCCTGTGCTGATGTGGCACTAACGTTGCAGGGCGTGAATCACTTGGGCGGGAAACCACTACGGATGGCCTAATGTTTTGAGGTCGGGAACATGTTGGGAATTGTATCTAGGTTTAAAAAAATATTTAGCAACTAAATTAAAGACGTATTTTACAAATCTCCTTGCAACTAACAAGAAACAAAAATGGATTTATTGTATATAAAAACAAAAATTAAAAGAAAATAAAAGAAAATTTTCAAAATTTGTACTTTTAGCAGCCAGAGGAGACTTAGTACTTGAGTACGGGGCAATGGGTTCTATTCAAAAGGGTAATATTTTGGTATGTTTGAGATTGGGAGTATTTTAAACTTTTATAAATGTTAGACATGGTTATAATGACAATATTATTTCAATACTAGTCTATTCAAAAGGGTATTATTAGGTTACCAGTTTTAGCATGTATATCTTAGGTTACCAGTTTTAGCATGTATATCAGAAAAGGAGTCAACTTCTTGTAGCAAAGTCTAAGGGGGTGTGAAGGAGGCATGTGAGTTGGCTGACCGTAGAAAAGATTAAGTTGGAAAAAGCTCTGATATCTTTAGCCTTAGTGTAACTTCTACTTTTGGTTTAAGAGAGAATTCAAGACTTCCGCAGTGTAATGTAATATAAAGGCTTTGTTTTTGTGTAAATCTAGCTGATAGTCGCGCCCCAACTTTAAGGGTGTGACACCTGATCCATACACGTCTTTCGCCTCACCTCCATTTCTTCCCGAGTCCACTGACTCATAACCTCCCAAACTGATGCATCATCATCTGCGTCACTAGCCCTGCCACTGCTTCCACATCTGCTCCCACACCACCATCTCCTTCACCGCTTATGGCTCCACACGCGCGTCGACTGGCCACCAAAGACTTTGTCCGCCGACCTGCCACCCAATCAGCGTGCCTCCACAACTTCAAAGCCACCCCCAACCACTCCTCGAAACTGCCCATCCAATCTATGCCGGAACCCTAAACAACGGGTCATGTTCAACCATACCACCTTTCATGCCACCCGCTCCTCCGAACCACTTACATAACCGACATTCTTTACCATTGCCATCAAACATCCGGAGTGGCGTCAAGCCATGTGCGAGGAGTATTCTGCACTTATTAAAAATAGGACGTGGTCATATGTTCCTCCTGTTTCTAACACTAATGTTGTTGACTGTAAGTAGGTATACAAGTTAAAGCGTGACAAAAATGGAGCAGTCACTCGCTACAATGCGCGTTTTGTGGCTAAAGGTTTTCGACAACAACAGGGCGTTGACTATCACGAAATTTTCCACCGTGTTATTAAGTCGATAACTATAGGAGTAATATTATCTCTGGTTGTTACTCAGAAGTGGTCCCTGTAATAATTAGATGTTCACTATGCATTTCAACACGGTGATTTGAAGGAAACAGTCTACTTACAGCAACCTTCGGGTTTTATTGATCAACAAAAACTGGATCATGTGTGCTTACCTCACAAATCACTATACGGCCGCAAGCGAGCACCCCCGGCCTGGTTTCACCTCTTATCACAAGCCTTGCATACTCTCAGCTTCAAACGGTCCAAAACAGGCCCTTCTCTATTCATCTGTCACACCCCAACCGACGGTGGAAACGTCGGGGCGGGACATGTAGACTGTTCATAAGCTCAAGGTTTGCTAAAGTTGAAATAATTAAACAGTAAATTTTCATTTCATAACTCAAGTAATCATTTACAAGAATTTAAGAATACATGAAGCTCCGTATTAAAATTTAAAACTAGGTCCTTAACCCTAAGTGATGTAGCTTGAATCATAACTCAAACAACTGTACCTGAAACATGATAAAACGAGAGGGTCAACTATAAATTGTTGGTGAGCATACATAGGTTTTGACACCACGAGTAAAGTTCAAATGTTTTGTGTACAATTCATATGATGCATGGTTTATAAAGCATTTATGGAGAATCTAAGTTAAGCTAAATGCATAAGAGAGACCTTGTAATTGAAGGGCATAACAACACATGTTATCCTAATGTAGGGCATAACAACACATGTTATCCTGATGTAAATGTAGGGCATAACAACACATGTTATCCTAATGTAGGGCATAACAACACATGTTAGCCTGAAGTTATGTATTTGTATTTGCACGTGTACATCATGTATATGTAGCCTTAACAATTAGCATTCAAGTATAAAGCATAAATAAACACATATGATCATATTGTAGAATTGTACGTGTATAATTGCAAATAGTGTTTGAATGTAATCATATTTCACCCCAAATGTGTAAATAAGAAAAAGGGGCTATGTAAACTCACATTGTATTTGTAGCTTGTAACCACAAGTGTGGGTGGTTGCATAAGTTGTTTAGCTAACCATAGTGTCAATGATATGCTCAAAAGACTAAGGTATAACGAAATGAGTTTGGTTGGTTTGAATGTGTATCTACTTGTAGTAAGTGATACGTTTGTTTATTAAGAATTTGAATATATACATGTATATATATGTATATATGTGAATGATTTATTTATAATTAAATGGATAAATGTTTAACTAAAATTTACTTGAGTATATCAATAAGTTGTATGTTTCAATCAATATAACGGTTTAAGTGAATTCTTTATTAACTTGAATGAGAAGTAAAGAGGACGTAATTTATACAAAAAAAATTTGGTATTAGAGAATAATTAGTAGGGAATTTTTAAATAAAAATAAAAAAAATTTCAATTAAAAATTGTTAGTTTTTAAATCCCTAAAATATTTAAATAATTGTTTAAAATTAGTAGGTTAATTATTTGGTTCATAAGATACCCCCCCCCCCCCCCCCCCAATTCTTAGGGTTTTAATAGATAACGTTTATAAAGAAAAGTGGGGTAAAAAAATGTCTTTAAAAATGGAAACTGACCACGGGACTAGAACCCTGGCCTCTTCTACAACAGCCAAGCGAACTAACCACCGGACCAGTGGTCCGGTAGTGCTAGTATAGTCTGTTTGAATTGTTTTAAACCAGAGGGACGGGACCTGGGTTCAGTGACACGTGAAAAGGAGAAATGAGGTGTGGGGCTAGACCCGAACCCGCGACCTCATCTCTATATGGACGACGATTTAACCGGTGGACCTGGGCATGTTCTGTTGCTGTTTTACATACGCGAAATGGTTTTAATACCCAGCCCACGATCGTCTCCCTCCCCAATCGTCTCCGTTTCAAGCCCTAACTACAATCTCACCCGATTTGATACAGATCGACCACGGGTTCATGGGGCTTTTAATCCCCGAATCAAAACGAAACTAAAGATACTATTTTTACCTCGAATGGTTGCGGATTGAGGGAGAACGACCGGAGCCACCGACTCGGAAGTTCTTGCGCTTGCCGGGGTTTGGGAGGAGGAATGTGGTGGTTGCAGAGGTGTAGGAGGTTTGTGCGATGGTGAGTGAGTGCATTCCATCGTCCAATTCCGCCTAATTTATAGGATTTGGGGACAGGTTTGACTGTGACGGCTGTGTACCTCAAAAACGCGTAAATTCGTCAATTGCGCGATGGATTTGGTCACGAATCCGGTCTGTATTCGTGATAGGATTGATTGTGCGTGATTTCAGGGCTTCAGAACGCGTTAATTTCCTGATTTCGTGGTTGAATTGGTTCGGTTTGACCTTGAATAGGTCAAACCATTTGAATTTCAAATAAAATGCGTAATAGTTTGAATTGGGTTGATACAAGGGTTGAGCATTGGTCGATACTCGTTCAGGTATCCGGGGAAAGTCCGAACCATTCGGGTTTGATTGATTTTGGCCTTGAATTGCAAGAGATTTGATGATGTTTGACTTTCTGAAGGTCAAATTAGGTTAAATAGGTTAAAATGTGGTGAATGGGGTCAAACTGTTCAATTTCGAATGTGTGAGTTCAAGGTGGGAGTTCACGTGTGTCGAAGGGGTTCAAAGCAAGTTCGTAAATATTTATATTTAGATATTCAAAAATTGATTATTTCGTTTTAATATTATAAAAATTTATAAAAATATTTATGTTAGAAACTTTATGATGAATAATAAAAAAAAAGGGAGAAAAAGAAAAAGAAAAAAAATGTTGAATATATATGTGTACTAGCTTAGACCCCGTGTAATACACACGGGTGAAAAATATCAATAAATAAATTTCTTAAATTTTATTTATGTATTTTACAGGTGTAAAAATGTATTACTTTATTATAAGGATATAAAAAAAATTCAAAATATGTAAAAAATAATATATAATTGGGTTTCGTAAATACGTCAATTACTATTTAATGTAATTTGACTTTCATTTACTATTTGATTGAAAATAAAAATTACATAATTAGATTTCAAAGTTTTTTTTATAATAAAGGATAATTTAAAAATAAATGTGTTTTATTAGTATATTATTAATTTATTAAAATATATGGATTCATTTAATAAGAGAGAGAGGCAAGAAAACAATAATGAGATTAAATATGGTGACGACACGTAGCATACAAAAACCTTTCTTTATTATATAGTATAGATATATATATATATATATATATATATATATATATATATATATATATATGTATATACACAAAATGTGTTATGGAACACAAAGTCTAAATTTTGAATAAGAATATTAATTAAAATACACATTTATGTGACATAATGTGCTTGAACAAATACATGATTTAATGTAGTCTTACCATTGTAAAAATAACTAAAATATGATTGAAAAATAATGGATGTTACAGTCTCCCCATGTTAAGAAAATTTCGTCCCGAAATTTAACTAGTGGAGGCTACTGGATCATAAAAAAATGAGGGTTTGGATTCCCAATACGTTTTGACTGAGGGTTTGAAGAGTACATTTGATAAACTTTCATGTCTGTTTCTCATGATCAGGCACGAATGATGATAGTGGATTTAGTTTAAGAGATTTAAGGAGAAAATTGCCGAAGAATCTAAGGTGAAATGTATTACAGGAATTTGACGATCAGGGTTTGTTTTTAGATGTAGTCTAATCTGCTCAAGAATTGTCAATAGGTAAGAGATTTCACAAACATTGGCCCGTCAGACAACATAAAACTTTACGTGACACGAATAACGCTACTTCTGATAATATGACAGGAACACTTATATATAGGAAGTACCAGCGGCGTATCCACCATGCCCTTGTCATATCTCATTAGTTTCGTTATTATATATCATGACAGGTTTCATGTCATAACACATGACAGAATTTGCTATGTTTTTTTCATGCGCTGATTTTTATAATTACGTGTGCACCCGTAATTATCCAAATCGTCGCATGGTCCACATAGTTCATCCCATTGTGTGTGGGGTCCAGGGGGTAACACAAAATCACATAATTCGTAACTATTGTTTTCACGTATGTGTTGCTAACAAACAACTATGTTCATAGATAGTAGAGTCGATCAAATACTAAAGAGTAATAGCGTGGCATAGTTTAGGGTTTTCATAGCTTCCTCGTGTTTGGACGAGAATACGTCAAAACCCGAGTAGTTTTCATGGATAAGGTGAATAATCATGCTTTGTGTATGATGTACTTAATCAATTGCAACAATGTAGACAATCTAATTCCGTGTATAATGTAAACACTCATGTTTCATGTATAATCTAATTGTAAGCGAATAGGTTTCAAGTATAGTGTGAACAATTTGATATAATGTATAAGCAAATATGTATAATGTGATCACTCTAGTATTATGTATTTTGTGAATGTTTATTGAGTCTCATGCGTATCGGAAACTATCGATACCGCCAAATTCCACTAACGGAGTTTTACCGTTTGGTGTGTGACTAACCAGGATCTCAGTCATTAGTTACATCAAACGACACTAAATGGGACTCAAATTGAAATATTATAAAAGTTTAGAGTAAATGCGGAAGCGTTTAAACAAAAGAGTAAATGCGCACAACAACGCGCCCAAGTCTAACAATAACGGATACATAATAAATGTTCAACAGTTTGACAATTATTGAATATATCATGTTGACACCATGCATGCCCTAACGTGCACCTGTGGCTTAGCTTAGCGTCCTGAGAAAACATGTAAGAAAAAGTGTCAACACGAGGTTGGTGAGTTCACAGGTTTCAATATATAAATAAACGTTTACCAGATTTATTGTACAATCAACATATATACCAAATGAGTAGCTAACCCATGTTCATGTTTGCTATTACGCTCGCAACCGTAAACTGACTGTTTGTATTGCCTCCCACCAGGTCTATCAACCACGGTGCACGTTTAGGTCAATATTGCACCCGTTCGATATCCAACCGTGTTAACGCGACTAACGCGGGTGAGGTTTGTCAAACCCAGTAGTACTACCCAACATACCTCGCTATATTCATATTTAAACGGTTCGATGTGAGGACTTTCATGATAGAGTTTACGCATAGTCATAACAACTGATATAAAATGTAGTACAAAAATCAAAAAGAGTTTGTATCATGTTTTCTCCCCCAGTTTAAAAGCAGTAAAAAGGGGCCGTGAAAACTCACCTGCGTTGCGTTGTAGGTAGTATCACACAAAGGATAAGTTGGAACCACGTGTGTAAGTCTCAAACGACTTACGAATGCCCTAAAATTATAAACACATAAATTAGGAATGATAATGGGAAATGTGACAGCGACACGGAATGAGAAACGTCCTAAAGAAACGCTCTAGTAACCGAGAGTAGACGAACATGTCCACGGGAATAGGAATTCTTTAATTAGTAATTAGATTATATATACATTACGCGACGAATGACAACAATAATAATAAATATATTCGAGCGTTTTGTCATTTACGAACATTAGGAAAATAATATAATTTAATATATTATTTTTAGTTTCGAAAGGATATTCTAATTACTCATTCGTGGTACAAAATAATAAATATATTATTTTTTTATGAACGTGATAAATGCGAGTAAATAATATAATTAATTATATTATTATTTGGTTTCAAATGTTATTCGATGTTACAAAACGATGCGAAATAATATAAATCTATATATTATTTAATAATACGAGTCACGGGTTGAAAATAATATAAACATATTATTTTATACAACTTTATGGTAACTATATTATTTTTAAAAGTGGGGAAATAATATAAAAATAGGTTAATAATTCAAACCCGAGCCTACGGGTTGTTTCCCGGGATAAAACACATTTGTATAACATTATAATAATATATGGTTTGATTTTTAATAATTAAATATGTTTAGAAAAATGTTTAAAAAGAAATGTGGGAGCCCGGACTCGAACCCGGGTCTCTCCCACACACGCACACTGACTTAACCAGTCTGGCCGCTAGGCTATCGCGACAATACCCAGACCGAGACCCTTTTGATCAGCAATTTCCAAGAATCCCCTTCCCCCAATACATGCCGCGATCGATCCTAGTCCCATACACGAAATTTCGATAATAAAGCTTTAAATCTGTAAAAGGGGTTTTATTTATCGAGTATATACGAATCTGTAGACAAAATTAATTACAAAAACATCACGTTTTGAATCGTTTAATTACAGATTAAAAATCGAAACCCTAGAATATGAACACAAGATTAAATTGATCGATTTACATGTTAAAACTTTCTGGAATCATGGGGCTTTTACTAAAAGGAAGAATTCCAAACTACTGATATAGTTTAATTGTATGAAGAACGTGTCTAGATCAGGTTTTGATTAAATCGTTTGCGATGAACCCTAGGTTCTGGAGTTTTACAAATTCGATGTTAAAATGTTGAATTAGTATAGGGGTTTTAATAAAAAAAAATGATTTCTAACATGACTGTGTGGTTTGATTTGATGGAGGTTGAGTTTCGGATCAAAAGCCCCAAAACGTTTTTATCACGAACCCTAGAATCGGGTTCTTGCTAATATTGGTGTTTTAAGCTCTAATTGATATAGGGCTTTCCATTAGAGAGTAAAAACGAAAGTGAAGGTGTATTCAATTACCGGAAACAAGTGTGAATCGACTGAGATCGACTAAAACGGGTTCCGCTTCGGCTTGTTTGGCTTCCGACGGCGTCTTCTGCTTTTCCGACCAATGTGGGATGTGTAAAAGCTTCAGACAGGTTCGTTCGATGTGCGCAGAGTGATAGTACTCGAGATTGATACAAGAACTTGACGAATTTGATGGATAGTAGTTGATGGTCGACGGTTACATGTTTTAATTCTAATAATTCGAGTTAATTCGATTAATTGTTGGTTTAATGGGTTAATGATGATCGTTATGATCATTATCATGCAAGAACGGTTCTAATTCCAACGGATTTCGGGTATAATTCGCGAATTGGAGATCAAAGGATTCCAATGTTGACTTTCAAAAGTCAACAGGAGCAATTTTGATAAAATTTTATTTGATTTGGTAACTTAACACAACTAGTCCCTGAAGTTTTGAATTAATATTGTGACCGAATTAGACCTTAGGGTTAGATTTGACTAACGGGGTTAGGTTTTTAACGGTAAGTTAACGGAATTTGCTAACTGAGTTAACCAGAAAAGTCGGGTTGTCACATCATCCCCTAGTTAAAAGAATTTTCGTCCCGAAAATTAAAATAAAATTTTTTTTTCCCAGGTATCACATCATCCCCTAGTTAAAAGAATTTTCGTCCCGAAAATTTAAAATAATACCTTAAAGATTTGACGTGGAGTGCTTGAATAGATTAGGATATTTGCGCATCATCTGATCCTCGCGCTCACACGTGAATTTCGGTCCGCGTTTCGAGTTCCAACGAACTCTGACAATAGGGATCTTACTGTGTTTTAACATTTTAACTTCCCTATCCATAATTTCCACAGGTTCTTCGATGAAACGTAATTGTTCATCAACGTGTAGTTCCTCAAGGGGAACTGCGAGTGATTCCTCTGCTAGGCATTTCTTTAAATTTGAGACGTGAAAGACGTTGTGCACACCACTAAGTCTTTCAGGTGGATCCAGTTGATACGCTACTGGTCCGATTCTCTTTATTATCTTGAATGGTCCAACATAATGAGGATTCAGTTTGCCTCGTTTCCCGAAACGAATGACACCTTTCCAAGGTGAGACTTTGAGTAAGACCACGTCGCCTACTTGAAACTCCAAAGGTTTACGACGCTGGTCGGCATAGCTCTTTTGACGATCACGAGCTGCCGCCATATGGTTTCTAATTTGGACGATCTTTTCGGAAGTTTCAAATACAAGTTCAGGACCTGTGAGTTGGCTATCTCCAATCTCAGTCCAACAAATGGGAGAACGGCATTTCCGCCCATAAAGTGCTTCAAATGGAGCTGCCTTGATGCCAGTGTGATAGTTGTTGTTGTAGGAGAACTCCACCAACGGTAGGTGAGACTCCCAAGTGTTACCGAAATCGATCACACAAGCTTGTAGCATGTCCTCCAGAGTTTGGATAGTACGTTCTGTTTGACCATCGGTTTGAGGATGGTAAGCTGTGCTCATATCTAGACGCGTGCCTAAGGCCTTATGTAACGACTGCCAGAAACGAGAAGTGAATCGTGCATCACGATCCGAAATGATAGAGATTGGCACCCTGTGCCGAGAGACTATTTCTTTCAAGTAAGTACGAGTAAGCTTATCCATTTTGTCGGTTTCCTTGATTGCTAAGAAGTGAGCGGACTTTGTTAGACGGTCGACAATTACCCAAATGGTATCACATCCGGTAGGAGTTCGTGGTAATTTGGTGATGAAGTCCATGGATATTTGTTCCCATTTCCACATAGGAATTTCTGGTTGTTGTAGGAGACCGGATGGTTTTTGATATTTAACTTTGACCTTCGGGCAGGTCAGACACTTACTAACATAGGTGGCTATATCGGCCTTCATCTTTGGCCACCAATACAGCACCTTCAGGTCATGATACATCTTGTCAGAACCTGAATGAATGGAGTAACAAGATTTATGAGCCTCATCCATGACTAGTTCCCTTAAGTGACCGAATGCTGGAACTCATATTCGCTCGGCGAAGTAGCGAATACCGTCAGATTTGACCCTGAGTTTTGCTTCCATACCACGTGTACCTTCCAGTGGTAGGTTTTCCTCCTTGAGAGCTTCGAGTTGAGCATTACGGATTTTGTCAGGTAATCCAGGGTGAATGGTAAGCTGTAATGCTCGAACTCGTTTGGGTTTCGTTTCCTTTCGACTAAGGGCATCAGCTACAACGTTAGCTTTACCCGGATGATACCGGATCGCACAGTCATAATCATTCAAGAGCTCGACCCAACGACGCTGTCGTATGTTCAACTCTTTCTGCTTGAAGATGTGCTGAAGACTTTTGTGATCGGTGTAGATGGTGCATTTGGTTCCGTACAAGTAATGTCTTCACATCTTAAGTGCAAGAACTATGGCTCCCATCTCTAGGTCATGAGTGGTGTAGTTTTTCTCGTGAACCTTTAGTTGACATGAAGTGTATGCGATCACCTTTTCTCGTTGCATTAACACACAACCAAAACCTTGAATGGATGTATCGCAATATACCACAAAATCATCCGTCCTCTCTGGCAGAGATAGGATAGGTGCACAGAAGAGTTTATGCTTCGAAAGTTGGAATGCTGATTCCTGGGTATCACCCAAGTTATAAGGTTTTCTCTTATGAGTTAAAGTAGTGAGGGGTTGAGCAATCTTGGAAAAATTCTTCAATGAAACGATGGTAGTAGCCAGCTAATCCCCAGAATTTGACGCACCTCCGTTGGCGTTGTAGGTGCCGCCCAATTCTTGATTGCTTCTACTTAAGCTGGATCAACATGTGTTCCTTTCTCGCTGACTACATGTCCTAGAATTTGCATTTCTCGAATCCAGAATTCGCACTTTGGAGAATTTAGCATACCATTGCTCTTGCTTAAGTAATTCCAGAGTCAAATGCAGATGCTCCTCATGTTCCTCCTTGTTCTTGGAGTAAATGAGAATGTCGTCGATGAAAACGATGACAAATTGATCAAGATATGGCTTACACACACGGTTCATGAGGTCCATGAATACCGCGGGTGCGTTGGTTAAACCGAAAGGCATGACCATAAACTCGTAATAGTCGTACCTAGTCCTGAATGCAGTCTTTGAGATATCTTCTTCTCGGACTCTTAACTGATGGTAACCGGACCTAAGATTTATTTTGGAATAGAATCTTGATCCTTGGAGTTGATCAAAGAGGTCATCTATGCGAGGTAAAGGATAATGATTCTTGATTATGACTTTATTCAGTTCACGGTAGTCGATACACATACGGAAAGTCCCGTCCTTCTTCTTGATAAACAGGACTGGAGCTCCCCATGGCGATGAGCTAGGTCGGATGAAATCTTTATCCAAAAAATCTTGCAGTTGTATGGATAGTTCTAGAAATTCACTAGGTGCAAGTCTACAGGGTGCCCGAACAATAGGCGTTGCTCCGGGTGCTAGATCAATTTGGAATTTGACTTGACGATGCGGCGGAAGACCAGGCAGATCTTCGGGAAATAATTCCGGATAATCACGAACGATCGGTATGTCGTCAATCTTCTTCTCCTCATATGGCTGCTCGGCGACGAGAGCCAAAATGTCAGTATGACCTTTAAGTAGACATTTCTGCGCTTTCATGAAGGATATGATGCTTATGACTGCACCACTCCTTTTGCCTTAGACAAAAAGGATTTCCCCTCTAAGGAGAGGAAGGCAAATATTTTTGTCACAGCATTTGGCCTCAGGTTGATTCTTGGATAACCAATTCATACCGACAATAAGGTCGAAACTGCCAAGTGTAACTGGCAGAAGGTCAATGTCAAGTTTATGACTAACCAATACTAGTTTACATCTGTAAGAATGCGAGTTGTTTCGATTTTCTGAGCGTCTGCTATCTCAATAGTATACTTGGCTTTTAACAGAGTTGGAGCACTACACACTAATATGGGGTTTGTGAAGTCATACTGAGGCTTCTAGTGAGACCCGTGCTTACAAAGCAAGTGTCAGTCAATGCATAGGCTAAGGGAATAGGTTCACATGTAAGAATGAAAAGTCTAATGAGATATAGATTCCAGTGCATAAGATATAGGATGTATGTCTAAGTAGTTGCGTTCAACTGATGGTTGGTTAGGTTAAATCTTCGTTTTCTAATGTCGTTGGATCAACAGGATCATTTCGTGAAGAAAGAAATCCGTTTACAGGATTGAATATACTGTAGTAAAATTCGAAATTAGACTAAGGATTAGTCACATGATAAGGTAACAAGTTCAAATGGGATTTATCATTGGAGTGTAAGGAATAACGTGTTAGCTTAGAAAGAATTTCTCAAATTTCGCTTACATAGTTGGAGTCGATGGGTTTACCATGAGGTTCTACTAGAGTTTCAATCAAGATGGTTTCATTGATAAAGTCTGGATGAGAGTCTTAAGTTCAGTAAGGCTCTTACATGAGTGAAATCAAATGATGGATTCTATGGATGAAAGTTCAGGGTGTTCGTAAATGCCTTCAACATGATAGTCGCGTCTATCAATTGTTAAACAGGTTTAACGATACCAACTAGTTGTCGAGTGGGTTACGAGAATTTCTACTGTCAATGGAAATATAAGTATGTAGATCACAGATTAGGACCATTTATCCACACACTAGGTTTCACCAGGATTTACATGCACCTCAAATTACTATTACGTGTGCACCCGCAATGATAATTTGCTTTGCATGCTCACCCTAGTTCTCCCTGTCCTGTGTCAAAATGTCCCTCAATTTGTATTACCGAGTACAAAGTGTTGTCAGATATGATAAGTCATCAAGAGGCTTAGTCATCAACCACAAGTTGACCAACTAGGACTCATATCAGGATGAGTAGTCAGAAATCGTTCGATCCGAGTATTCACTCGAGTTAAAACACAGTACGAGAGTTCAATCCAGCGGATTGCAGATGGAATCATGCACATGAAGCAAACATGTACATGAAATGCGACTTCAAGAAGTGTAACTATTTCATGGATATGTGTTACTGGGAGAAGGAAAGTAGTTGTTCTTCCCACAGAGTCAGAATAGGGTTTGAGTATGCATTGAGCAATGCGTTCTAAAATTTGTGGTCAATTTATTCTCAACAGAATATCGACCAAAGACGCGAGTCCATGGCTCGGGAAAGTGATGACATCTATGTGTCAATAGATTCTGCAATAATGCGTGTAACGGTCTACCTTCAGTCGGCGTATTGTTGCTAGCGGGTACAGTAGGGACTCGCCTCCGACGATCCCAATTCCCAAAGAGATATGCGTTAGTGCTGAGTGTCGTCCATAACATGGATCTGAGAAAGCCCACCATACCCAACAGGTGATGGTGATGTAAGTGACTCCTCCGAAGGCTCCATCTCGCTGCCCTCGGACGGGAGTGGATGTTGTTCTGCTGATCCCCCGAGTGTTGCCACTGGGAACGATTATGCAATTCAAATGATGTGCCCCTCGCCAACTGAGGGTGATACGGATGGTGTTACATGTCTGCACTATAATGTATGTATGGGTGCTATGTGTATCAGGTATGAGTGTCTGTGCCATGTAACTAATGTGTGAAGTTATAGTCTAGTATGCAATCCTAGTTCTCTATAACCAATGGCTCTAATACCAATCTGTCACACCCTCAAATTCCACTAACGGAGTTTTACCGTTTGGTGTGTGACTAACCAGGATCTCAGTCATTAGTTACATCAAACGACACTAAATGGGACTCAAATTGAAATATTATAAAAGTTTAGAGTAAATGCGGAAGCGTTTAAACAAAAGAGTAAATGCGCACAACAACGCGCCCAAGTCTAACAATAACGGATACATAATAAATGTTCAACAGTTTGACAATTATTGAATATATCATGTTGACACCATGCATGCCCTAACGTGCACCTGTGGCTTAGCTTAGCGTCCTGAGAAAACATGTAAGAAAAAGTGTCAACACGAGGTTGGTGAGTTCACAGGTTTCAATATATAAATAAACGTTTACCAGATTTATTGTACAATCAACATATATACCAAATGAGTAGCTAACCCATGTTCATGTTTGCTATTACGCTCGCAACCGTAAACTGACTGTTTGTATTGCCTCCCACCAGGTCTATCAACCACGGTGCACGTTTAGGTCAATATTGCACCCGTTCGATATCCAATCGTGTTAGCGCGACTAACGCGGGTGAGGTTTGTCAAACCCAGTAGTACTACCCAACATACCTCGCTATATTCATATTTAAACGGTTCGATGTGAGGACTTTCATGATAGAGTTTACGCATAGTCATAACAACTGATATAAAATGTAGTACAAAAATCAAAAAGAGTTTGTATCATGTTTTCTCCCCCAGTTTAAAAGCAGTAAAAAGGGGCCGTGAAAACTCACCTGCGTTGCGTTGTAGGTAGTATCACACAAAGGATAAGTTGGAACCACGTGTGTAAGTCTCAAACGACTTACGAATGCCCTAAAATTATAAACACATAAATTAGGAATGATAATGGGAAATGTGACAGTGACACGGAATGAGAAACGTCCTAAAGAAACGCTCTAGTAACCGAGAGTAGACGAACATGTCCACGGGAATAGGAATTATTTAATTAGTAATTAGATTATATATACGTTACGCGACGAATGACAACAATAATAATAAATATATTCGAGCGTTTTGTCATTTACGAACATTAGGAAAATAATATAATTTAATATATTATTTTTAGTTTCGAAAGGATATTCTAATTACTCATTCGTGGTACAAAATAATAAATATATTATTTTTTTATGAACGTGATAAATGCGAGTAAATAATATAATTAATTATATTATTATTTGGTTTCAAATGTTATTCGATGTTACAAAACGATGTGAAATAATATAAATCTATATATTATTTAATAATACGAGTCACGGGTTGAAAATAATATAAACATATTATTTTATACAACTTTATGGTAACTATATTATTTTTAAAAGTGGGGAAATAATATAAAAATAGGTTAATAATTCAAACCCGAGCCTACGGGTTGTTTCCCGGGATAAAACACATTTGTATAACATTATAATAATATATGGTTTGATTTTTAATAATTAAATATGTTTAGAAAAATGTTTAAAAAGAAATGTGGGAGCCCGGACTCGAACCCGGGTCTCTCCCACACACGCACACTGACTTAACCAGTCTGGCCGCTAGGCTATCGCGACAATACCCAGACCGAGACCCTTTTGATCAGCAATTTCCGAGAATCCCCTTCCCCCAATACAAGCCGCGATCGATCCTAGTCCCATACACGAAATTTCGATAATAAAGCTTTAAATCTGTAAAAGGGGTTTTATTTATCGAGTATATACGAATCTGTAGACAAAATTAATTACAAAAACATCACGTTTTGAATCGTTTAATTACAGATTAAAAATCGAAACCCTAGAATATGAACACAAGATTAAATTGATCGATTTACATGTTAAAACTTTCTGGAATCATGGGGCTTTTACTAAAAGGAAGATTTCCAAACTACTGATATAGTTTAATTGTATGAAGAACGTGTCTAGATCAGGTTTTGATTAAATCGTTTGCGATGAACCCTAGGTTCTGGAGTTTTACAAATTCGATGTTAAAATGTTGAATTAGTATAGGGGTTTTAATAAAAAAATGATTTCTAACATGACTGTGTGGTTTGATTTGATGGAGGTTGAGTTTCGGATCAAAAGCCCCAAAACGTTTTTATCACGAACCCTAGAATCGGGTTCTTGCTAATATTGGTGTTTTAAGCCCTAATTGATATAGGGCTTTCCATTAGAGAGTAAAAACGAAAGTGAAGGTGTATTCAATTACCGAAAACAAGTGTGAATCGACTGAGATCGACTAAAACGGGTTCCGCTTCGGCTTGTTTGGCTTCTGGCGGCGTCTTCTGCTTTTCCGACCAATGTGGGATGTGCAAAAGCTTCAGACAGGTTCGTTCGATGTGTGCAGAGTGATAGTACTCGAGATTGATACAAGAACTTGACGAATTTGATGGATACTAGTTGATGGTCGACGGTTACATGTTTTAATTCTAATAATTCGAGTTAATTCGATTAATTGTTGGTTTAATGGGTTAATGATGATCGTTATGATCATTATCATGCAAGAACGGTTCTAATTCCAACGGATTTTGGGTATAATTCGCGAATTGGAGATCAAAGGATTCCAATGTTGACTTTCAAAAGTCAACAGGAGCAATTTTGATAAAATTTTATTTGATTTGGTAACTTAACACAACTAGTCCCTAAAGTTTTGAATTAATATTGTGACCGAATTAGACCTTGGGGTTAGATTTGACTAACGGGGTTAGGTTTTTAACGGTAAGTTAACGGAATTTGCTAACTGAGTTAACCAGAAAAGTCGGGTTGTCACAGCAAAGTTACGTTTCTTATTGAAGTGAGGAGGTTTGGGTTTGTCTTCCTTAGAGGGTTCAGAAGAGGTTGTTAGGTCAGTGACTTTCTTGGTTCCTTTCCTCGTTAGTGTACCCGCCTTCACGTGGTTATCGGTTAATGTGGCAGCTAAGCGGATAGCGTCTTCAAGAGTAGCTGGATTTCTTCCTAGGACTGTATCTTGGATTTTCATGGGTAGACCGTCGATGTACTTCTCAATACCCCGAGTTAGTGGAGTGACCATGTGGGGTACTAGAAGGCTTAACTCATGGAAACGAGTTGTGTAAGCTAAACTTTCACCACTGTCTTGGGTAAGATCCCAAAACTCAGCCTCCAACTTCTTCATTTCATTACGAGGACAGAACTCCTCGGTCATGAGTCTCTTAACTTCATTCCATGGCAAGGCCATGGTCACATCCACACCCTGGTTCCTCTTTTCACCATTCCACCAAGTGAGCGCCCGTTTCTGAAAGACGCTGGTGGCATAGCGAACCCGAAGATGGTCAGGGCAATCACTGTTGAGAAAGGTGCTTTCAATGCTTTCATACCATTGAAGGAGTCCTGTGGCTCCCTCGGTACCATAGAACTTAAGAGGATTACAGGAGTTGAAGTGATTGAAGGTGCATTGTGGTGGGTTGGCACCACCACCACCATTAGTTCCATGGTTACCATTGGCGGCGCCATTGGCTTAGGTGAGTTGAGTTACAAGTTGTGCAAGGATGGCAGCAATATCGGTGTTGTTGTTGGTCATGGCAGCACGACGGGGTTGCATTCTACAGATTTACATAAGACAAGAAAGATATGAGAACTTGTGAAAGTTGCTTGGATTTAAAAGGATAAGATATTAAATAAAAAGGTTAATCATAGTTTGGATTGTACTCAATAGTGACATAATCACATGAATACTATGACACATTAAGGATAATTAGACTTATATAACTTTCAAGGAGACGTGCTTTAGCCTATAAGTAAACACTCATCCCGAGAATTCCCAGGAAAGCATACGGGTCCCTCGGTTGATTGGGATTTATACGAAATGCTTTCCTAGACAGAAAACCCAGAATACAGATGTCACCCTTCCAGATTGCACGTGTCCTCTACTAGTTAACAAAGTTTAAAACCCTAACGAGGTGTGAAAAGAAGTTTAATAGACTTATGACGTTCCACATGCTATGATGGTAGTGACGTAGTAGAAAGATTGAGGCTTAGGATAAGGGTAAGGATATTATTTTTTTTAATTTATTATTTAGGTGAAACCTAATAAGTCACATAATATATTAAACGTGTAGCACATAGCATGTAGCATATCATAGATTCATAGAGCATGGCATCAATGGGTGTCCTAAGGTTTTAGTCTAGGTCAAAAGTGTCTAATAACCTAATTCCCTATAACCAAGGCTCTGATACCAATCTATCACACCCCAACCGATGGCGGAAACGTCGGGGCGGGACATGTAGACTGTTCATAAGCACATGGTTTGCTAAAGTTGAAATAATTAAGCAGTAAATTTTCATTTCATAACTCAAGTAATCATTTACAAGAATTTAAGAATACATGAAGCTCCGTATTAAAATTTAAAACTAGTTCCTCAACCCTAAGTGATGTAGCTTGAATCATAACTCAAACAACTGTACCTGAAACATGATAAAACGAGAGGGTCAACTATTAATTGTTGGTGAGCATACATAGGTTTTGACACCACGAGTAAAGTTCAAATGTTTTGTGTACAATTCATATGATGCATAGTTTATAAAGCATTTATGGAGAATCTAAGTTAAGCTAAATGCACAAGAGAGACCTTGTAATTGAAGGGCATAACAACACATGTTAGCCTGAAGTTATGTATTTGTATTTGCACGTGTACATCATGTATATGTAGTCTTAACAATTAGCATTCAAGCATAAAGCACAAATAAACACATATGATCATATTGTAGAATTGTACGTGTATAATTGCAAATAGTGTTTGAGTGTAATCATATGTCACCCCAAATGTGTAAATAAGAAAAAGGGGCTATGTAAACTCACATTGTATTTGTAGCTTGTAACCTCAAGTGTGGGTGGTTTCATAAGTTGTTTAGCTAACCACAGTGTTAACCTACGTTAGAAATGGGTATGTGTATCAATGATATGCTCAAAACACTAAGGTATAACGGAATGAGTTTGGTTGGTTTGAATGTGTATCTACTTGTAGTAAGTGATACGTTTGTTTATTAAGAAATTGAATATATACATGTATATATATGTATATATGTGAATGATTTATTTATAATTAAATGGATAAATGTTTAACTAAAATTTACTTGAGTATATCAATAAGTTGTATGTTTCAATCAATATAACGGTTTAAGTGAATTCTTTATTAACTTGAATGAGAAGTAAAGAGGACGTAATTTATACAAAAAAAATTTGGTATTAGAGAATAATTAGTAGGGAATTTTTAAATAAAAATAAAAAAAAATTCAATTAAAAACTGTTAGTTTTTAAATCCCTAAAATATTTAAATAATTGTTTAAAATTAGTAGGTTAATTATTTGGTTCATAAGATACCCCCCCCCCCCAAGTCTTAGGGTTTTAATAGATAACGTTCATAAAGAAAAGTGGGGTAAAAAAATGTCTTTAAAAATATAGTTTAAAAATGGAAACTGACCACGGGACTAGAACCCTGACCTCTTCTGCAACAGCCAAGCGAACTAACCACCGGACCAGTGGTCCGGTAGTGCTAGTATAGTCTGTTTGAAATGTTTTAAACCAAAGGGACGGGACCTGGGTTCAGTGACACGCGAAAAGGAGAAATGAGGTGTGGGGCTAGACCCGAACCCGCGACCTCATCTCTATATGGACGACGATTTAACCGGTGGACCTGGGCATGTTCTGTTGCTGTTTTACATACGCGAAATGGTTTTAATACCTAGCCCACGATCGTCTCCCTCCCCAATCGTCTCCGTTTCAAGCCCTAACTACAATCTCACCCGATTTGATACAGATCGACCACGGGTTCATGGGGCTTTTAATCCCCGAATCAAAACGAAACTGAAGATACTATTTTTACCTAGAATGGTTGCGGATTGAGGGAGAACGACCGGAGCCACCGACTCAGAAGTTCTTGCGCTTGCCGGGGTTTGGGAGGAGGAATGTGGTGGTTGCAGAGGTGTAGGAGGTTTGTGCGATGGTGAGTGATTGCATTCCATCGTCTAATTCCGCCTAATTTATAGGATTTGGGGACAGGTTTGACTGTGACGGCTGTCTACCTCAAAAACGTGTAAATTCGTCAATTGCGCGATGGATTGGGTCACGAATCCGGTCTGTATTCGTGATAGGATTGATTATGCGTGATTTCAGGGCTTCAGAACGCGTTAATTTCCTGATTTCGTGGTTGAATTGGCTCGGTTTGACCTTGAATAGGTCAAACCATTTGAATTTCAAATAAAATGCGTAATAGTTTGAATTGGGTTGATACAAGGGTTGAGCATTGGTCGATACTCGTTCAGGTATCCGGGGAAAGTCCGAACCATTCGGGTTTGATTGATTTTGGCCTTGAATTGCAAGAGATTTGATGATGTTTGACTTTCTGAAGGTCAAAATAGGTTAAATAGGTTAAAATGTGATGAATGGGGTCAAACTGTTCAATTTCGAATGTGTGAGTTCAAGGTGGGAGTTCACGTGTGTCGAAGGGGTTCAAAGCAAGTTCGTAAATATTTATATTTAGGTATTCAAAAATTGATTATTTCGTTTTAATATTATAAAAATTTATAAAAATATTTATGTTAGAAACTTTATGATGAATAATAAAAAAAAAGGGAGAAAAAGAAAAAAAGAAAAAAAATGTTGAATATATATGTGTGTATATATATATATATTTTATATATATATGTATATACACAAAATGTGTTATGGAACACAAAGTCTAAATTTTGAATAAGAATATTAATTAAAATAAACATTTATGTGACATAATGTGCTTGAACAAATACATGATTTAATGTAGTCTTACCATTGTAAAAATAACTAAAATATGATTGAAAAATTATGGATGTTACAGTCTCCTCATCAAGTGACACTCTCCTCTATATATTGGTATATGTTGATGACATAGTTGTCACTCGGAACAACAATTTTGCAATCAACAAGGTCATTCACCTTCTTGGCCAAGACGTCGCCCTAAAAGACCTTGGAGACCTTCTTGGCAAAAGTTTGAAATTTTCCCTCGAGGTCCCAATCTCATCCTCTCATAGAGGAAATCAATAGTAGAATTGCTAGAACGAGCTGGTCTCACAGACTCCAAGCCAGTTCCGCCTCCTATGAGCACTTCAACCACACTGTCGCTTACTAATAATACGACCTTCTTTCATCCTGTTAAACACCGACAACTAGTCAGCGCCCTCTTATAAGTCACACTTTATCGGCCTGATATCATCATTGCGGTTAATAAAGTATGTAAGTTCATGTATGCCCTCACTAAAAATCATTGGTCCGCAGTAAAACTATGTAGTATCTTCATGGGACGTCTAATCATGGATTGATCATTAAACATGTGTCGGGTTCCACACTTCATGCTTTATTGATATTCACTAGTAGACTGACAATCTAAAGGCCTTCTCTGATGCTAACTGAGCACTAGATGACCATTGGTCCACCGGGGGATTCACCATCTACTTGGGTTCCAATATTATCTTATGGACCGATCGCAAACAACGTGTTGTATCTTGGTCATCAACTGAATCTGGCGTTACCAATTGCTCTCGCTAACACAATTGCTTAACTAACATTGTTAGAAGCTTACTTCGTGAACTTGGCGTTGCCACACCAACTGCTCCTACATTATGGTGTGATAACTTGGGTGCAACATATTTGTCTGCCAATCCAGTCTTTTATGCCAACAATCTGAAATTTGGTATAAACATAAAGAACGAAAAATGTAATTTACTCTTATTTGTTATTTATAATTTTTAAATCTTCATTATTTCTTATTTCACCAATAACTGATGACATCCACATACAAATCTTCATAGAAGTTGGTGGTTTAAAACAAGTTATATTTATTCAATCCGTGTAATACATGGGTTTCTAACATAGTATAATATACGATCATTATATAATTATTCTCTTATGTTTAACTAAATGTGGTTTCATATTTGAAATGTTTTCTTCTTAGCTAGTGTTCTTATTACCATTTAGAGATAAAAATGACAAATGTTGACTCTCATTGGTTTGAATTATCTTTGTACAATGTGACTTGATGACTTGATCATGTGTTATTCTTAATAGAGCTATTGAAGTAGAATAAAAAAACACAGAGATTTCTTGAGGATAGAGCATATCTGAGTGAACTTTGAATTATTGGTAAAAATATATAAACGTATTTAACTGTTATTGCCTGTGGGATGCTAGTGTGGAGCATAGCTTAAGTGGTGGATCATACACTTTTTATATCGGGTTTCATAATGTTTTGTGTAACATCCCAAATAATGACAAGACAAATAGAAAAGGGAAATAAAGTGGGCTTGGCCAAAATTTCGGCCCATGGGCCGAAAAGAAAAGGGGGAAACCCCATTACAAAACAGCAGCTTCAACCCAAACCCCTCTCATTTCATCTTCCTGCGCAAGAATACTAGAGAGAGAGAGAGAGAGCGATCGGCTTGTGAAGAAAACCGCAAGGAGAAGACTCAAGGGCTCGGGAATCATCCGACTCCACCATTTCAACGCATAGCAACAGAAATCGGGCCTGTTGAGGTAAGCATCGCCTCTGATTATGAGTCTTTGCATGTCTCGGGTTTAAATCAAATAAAGATACGATTTTTGCATACGAAACTTGAAACAAATCACGTATTTGAACTCAAGAACGATAAAGGAAGGTGTTTAACGTAAAATGCTCAAGGTTTAATCGATTGGAAATAAGTTGGCTGGAGCAAGGTTCTGGTCAGGGAAGATGCAGACCCATGACTCGAAACTATAGTTTCGATACATACAGACCCGTCGAAACTACTCTAGTTTCGATAGTCATGTTTGACTCGAAACTATCTAGTTTCGATAGCAGCCAATGACTCGAAACTACCATAGTTTCGATAGGAACTCAGGACTCGAAACTACCTAGTTTCGAGTGTCACCTTGAACCTAAACTAAGATTTTTCATAAGTTAATGACTCGAAACTACCATAGTTTCGATAGGATCTCATGACTCGAAACTACCTAGTTTCGATAGAAGGATTATGACTCGAAACTACCTAGTTTCGAGTGTAAGACCATAGCTCGAAACTACCATAGTTTCGATGCGACCCACCTCCCGAAACTACTGAGTTCAAGCATAGTAATGTCTAGTGTCATCTAGGAGCACCATCTTATGTGTATGACTTTATTATACAGATCGTGAGTGACGTTAGTGAAGCCCAGTAGCCAGCTTAGTGTATTACAGAAACTACTCATCAGGTGAGTTCTATGTGCCCCTTTTTATGTTATGTGCAAATGTTTTCAAATGTTTTGGGGCTGAAGTGTATACACTAAGTGAATAAAGTTTATGAATGTTAATGTGATCATATGTGTTATACAAGTATATATATATATATACCTATACACGAAAGAGAAATTATGAATAAAGAATGAAAAGCATGATTATAAAGAATGAACGAAAGTATAACACAAAATGAAAGAATGAAATCCTGCTTTATATCCATGTATATATTGCTTGCAAAGAATGAAATGAATGAATGTCATAACATATAAGAATGAAATCTTGCTTTATATCCATGTATATATTGCTTGCAAAGTACAGAAAATGTTATGGACGCTTCGATGATAACGGCTACTTCGGTAGACGGACGACCATGTGACTATTTTACAACCGGGACAAGTGCGTTCCTTCATCAGCTAGGACGTACGAATGCCATTAAAGGACGGTCGAAGCAATTGGCATATTATAGTAGAACGGTTGTATAAATAATAGTCGCATGGGAAACGGATACCTTCGGGTAGACGGGCGAATTACGGCCTACGACGGTAGGACGGTTGTAAGTCATGACGGACGGACAAAGGTTGCCGGACGGTTGTAAGAATAAAATGACGGACGGCACTTGTTGCCGGACGGTTGTAAGTATAGGTGGGCCATGACGATGGACCACGGCGATTGTCTTTGTGACATTCGTAAACAAATGACGGGTTGATCACCCTTACAGAGTATGACCAATAAATGGTAAAGAAAGTAAAGGTGAATGCATATCTATGTAGTCACATAAGAAAGTTAAAGAAAGTAAAGGGTGAACGCATATATATATATATATATGTAATCACATTAATAAAGAAAAGAAAGATGAAAGAAAAGCAAAAGCTATGAATACGTATTTATATGAATGACTTTATAATAATGTTTACCTATGAAGTAAAGAAAAGAATGTTTATATCTAAACGCATTAAACTAGAACTCACCAGCGTTAGCTGACTTTAGTATACATTTCAGGTAAAGGAAGAAAAGGTCGTGCGATGGCGTGAAGGTTACCCGGCACAAGACTGACATCCCACTTTTGTTTGTTAAGAATATGTTATGTTTTATTCGTAAAGACTTCCGCTGTTTTGATTATGTAATTGAATGATGAATGTTTTAAATTTAAGTTCAGTATTTATGACTATGTTTATGAGTAAATCCAACAAGTGAGGTCACCCGGGAAAGGGGCCTTACAAGTTGGTATCAGAGCAATAGTTTGAGAGATTTAGACATCCCTAAATGTCTAGACTCAAACTGATTATGGGACCAACGCACGGATGTCAGTATGGGTAACCAACGCCAACGCTAGCACGGTAAGTAAGTTATAAAGTTAATACTCTTGCATAGGAATAGATACCTTAACTTAGAACAAATAGATGTTAATGCCACGACTGATTTGAAGAGTTTCGAACCCGAAAAGCAATGTAAATTAGTAATCACAAACCGGTCACTGTAATTAAGAATTTACCTTGCTCGTACTGTTCCAAACTATGATCTGAAGAAATGACATTGATGTATTCCCTTTTTAACTATCAGGAAATTAAGAACTATGGCTGGTGGAGGAAGAACAGGACCTCGAGGCGGTCGCACTGGCCGACGAGGTAGACCTCCGTTGAACCCAAGATTTGAAGAAGAAGAGAGTGTGCACGCAGAGCACACCGAAAGTGTGCACGAAACAGAAGTGACCCCAATTATGAACGACAGTCCAGGGCCTATACAGTTGGAACCTGAAGTCAGGGATGCTATTGCCCGTGAAGTTGTGCTCACTTTGAAAAAGGTATTGCCTGATCTACTATCCGAGGCAATAAAGAAAAGTAAGGAGGAGGATGAAGGAGACAATGAAGAGAAAGTATATGACAGTGATGGGGATGAAATAAAGATTGGATCGAGCAATCGTGGGTGCACTTACAAAGGTTTCAAGGACGGAGACCCACCCAAGTTCGATGGGAGCAAAGATTCAGTGGCAACGCTTGAATGGATTGAGAGGATGAGTGCTGTAATCAACATCAGCGAGTGTCGACCAGACCAGGCTGTTAAATATGTTGCTCATTCTTTCACCAACGAAGCCTTAGGTTGGTGGAGGAACATTCAGAGGACAAAGTCCCCAAACGCTCTTGCAAGAATGACATGGGAAGAACTGAAAAAGCTGGTAATTCAAAAGTTCTGTCCCCAGAACGAAATTGATCGAGTGGAAAATGAATTCCTAAACCTTAAAGCTGGCAACAAGACACACCGCCAGTATACTTCTAGATTCAATGAGTTGGCACAGCTGGTACCCCACCTGGTGGAGACAGAAGAGCGAATGATCAAGTATTATGTGAAGGGCCTACCTCAAAGGGTCCGTGTCCACGTGAAAGCCAACCTACCCTCGACCTTCGAGTCGGTAGTGAATCTGAGCGGAATCGTCTACGACGATTATGCCAATGAGGACCCACCAACAGAAACCCAAAAGAGAAAGTGGGAGAACCCGTCTAGAGGCACCGGAAGAGGGAACGTAATAACTGAAAATAAGAAACCAAGGTCGGACAAATATGAAACCTGCAAGAAATGCGGAAGGCAACATTTTGGCGAGTGCCGGGTCGGCTCCACCACATGTTACAGGTGTGGGAAGGCGGGGCACTACTCTCGTGACTGCTTGAGAGACACTAAATGCCAAGTATGTGGACTGTTTGGTCACCTGGCTAAGGATTGCAGAAAAGCCAGACAATCTGGTTCGGGAAAAGAAAAGGAACAGGAACAACCAAAGACTAGGACTCGAGCTTACGCCCTGACTGAGGAGGAAGCAAGGGGAAATCCTGATGTTGTGTCAGGTACGTTCCTAGTTAATGATGAACGTGCGGCTATATTATTTGACTCGGGTGCTAGTAAAAGCTTTATATCAAATGCCTTTAGTCGAAAACTGAATTGCACTATCAACACAGTAGTAAAGGCCTTTAGTGTACAAACTGCCGTTGGTAAAAATTCGGCAGTATTCCAAGTAACAGAGGATTGCATAATAGAAATAGAGGGTCATAAATTTCCTTCTAGATTATTCCTTCTCACCTTAGGAGGATTCGATATAGTATTGGGTATGGATTGGCTAGCTGCCAACGAAGCTCAAATCATATGTAAACGTAAGAGGATACACCTCAAAGGTCCTAGCGGCAGTCCAATTACGGTTTATGGGGATTGGAATTGCACAATGCCGAACGTCATCTCGATGATTAAGGCCGAAAGTTACATGAGGCGCGGCTGCGAAGCTTATCTGGCATATGTTATAGATGATAGAGTGAAAACGAAAGAACTCAAGAATGTACCCGTGGTGTGCAATTTTCCGGAAGTATTCCCTGAGGATCTACCTGGGTTGCCACCCGATCGAGAAATAGAATTTCAGATTGATTTACTGCCAGGAGCTGAGCCCGTTGCCAAAGCCCCCTACCGATTGGCTCCGTCAGAAATGAAGGAATTGATGTCCCAACTAGAGGAACTAACCGAGAAAGGATTTATTAGGCCGAGCATCTCACCATGGGGCGCTCCGGTACTATTTGTAAAGAAGAAGGACGGCAGTATGCGCATGTGTATCGACTACCGCGAATTGAACAAGAGAACAGTAAAGAACAAATACCCACTGCCTAGAATAGACGACCTTTTTGATCAACTGCAAGGCGCGAGTTGGTTCTCAAAGATTGATCTCAGGTCGGGTTACCATCAATTGAAAGTAAGAGAGAAGGATGTACCGAAAACTGCGTTTCGTACACGTTACGGGCATTATGAATTTCTTGTGATGTCCTTCGGACTAACCAACGCACCAGCAGCATTTATGGATTTAATGAACAGAGTATGCCGACCCATGTTGGATCGATCAGTAATAGTTTTTATAGATGACATCCTCATATATTCAAAGAATGAAGGTGATCACCACTGTCACCTAAGAGAAGTATTGGAGGTGCTAAAGCAGGAAAAGTTGTACGCAAAATTCTCCAAATGCGCGTTCTGGCTTAGGGATGTCCAATTCCTAGGTCATGTAATAAACCCAAACGGCATCATGGTGGATCCTGCAAAGATCGAGACAGTAAAGGAATGGAACATCCCAAAGACACCAACAGAGATACGAAGCTTTCTAGGGTTGGCAGGCTACTATCGAAGGTTTATCCAAGATTTCTCAAGAATTGCCTCGCCGCTAACCAAACTGACACGGAAGGAAGTAAAGTATGAATGGGGTCCAACCCAAAACAACGCGTTTGAGGAACTTAAGACACGATTAACTCAAGCTCCAGTATTAACACTACCTGAGGGAAATGAAGACTTAGTAGTCTACTCTGACGCTTCAGGGCAAGGTTTAGGGTGCGTACTCATGCAACGAGGAAAGGTAATTGCTTATGCATCGCGGCAACTAAAGGTTCATGAAGTTAACTACCCAACACATGATCTAGAATTAGCAGCAGTAGTTTTCGCGTTGAAAATATGGAGACACTACTTGTATGGAGTTAAATGCACCATCTACTCCGATCACAAAAGCTTGAAATACTTTTTCGAACAAAAGGAACTAAACATGAGGCAAAGAAGATGGTTAGAGCTACTGAAAGACTATGACTGTGAGATATTGTACCATCCAGGCAAGGCAAACGTAGTGGCTGACGCTTTAAGTAGAAAGGAAGAATCGGCACCTATCCGGATCAAAGCGTGTCAGTTAATTATAACGCCAGACTTAATGGGTGAAATATCAAAGGCACAAGATGAAGCATTGTTAGAAAGAAATGTGAAACGGGAAAGAATAGTAGGACAACAAGGGAACTTAGATGCGAATGCATACGGAGTACGAACTAGGTTTGGCCGGATGTGGATACCTAAGATTGGTGAGCTTAGAGCCAAAATACTCGATGAGGCCCATAAGTCTCGCTATTCTATCCACCCCGGGACAAACAAAATGTATCAAGACTTGAAGAAAGAATACTGGTGGCCTGGCATGAAGAATGATGTGACAGAATACGTGAGCAAGTGCCTAACGTGTTCTCTAGTTAAGGCCGAGCACCAGAAACCATGCGGTAAAATGCAACCTTTACCAATACCGGAATGGAAGTGGGAAGAGATCACAATGGACTTCATTACCAAGCTACCGCGAACAGCTAAAGGCAATGATACCATTTGGGTGATCGTCGACCGCTTGACAAAGAGTGCTCACTTCTTGCCAATACGAGAAACTTCTTCTTCTGAAAAGCTAGCAGAAGTATTTATCAAGGAAATTGTGAGCAGACATGGTATGCCGCTGTCGATTGTGTCTGACAGGGATACTAGATTCACGTCAAGGTTTTGGAAGAAATTCAATGAAGCAATGGGCACTAGACTGAACATCAGCACCGCTTACCACCCCAAACCGATGGACAATCGGAAAGGACCATTCAGACCTTGGAGGACATGCTCCGGGCCTGTATCATTGACTTCGGTGGGAGTTGGGACAGCCATCTACCATTGGCAGAATTTTCATATAACAACAGCTATCACTCGACTATTGGCATGCCGCCATTTGAAATGTTGTATGGGAGGAAATGTAGGACCCCGGTTTGTTGGGGGGAAATTGGACAGAAGGATTTTGCAAGTCTCGAAGTGGTCAAAGCTACTTCTGAGAAATTTGATCAAATCAAGGCTCGTATGAAAGCCGCAAAAGACAGACAGAAATCATACGCGGATAAGAGAAGGAGGGATTTAGAGTTTCAAGTAGGGGACATGGTACTGTTGAAAGTATCACCGTGGAAAGGAATCATTCGGTTCAGAAAGCGTGGCAAACTAAGTCCAAGGTTTGTCGGACCTTTCAAGATTGTAGCAAGAGTGGGTCAAGTTGCTTACAGACTCGACCTACCCGTCGAGCTTAGTGGAATACACCCTACGTTCCACGTGTCGCACTTACGCAAGTGCCTAGCTGACGACACAGCTCACATACCTTACGACGAGATCGAAGTGGATAACAGTCTAAATTATGTAGAGGAACCAATAGCCATTCTTGACCGAGCTGAGAAACGATTACGCAATAAGTCGATTCCTTTAGTCAAAATACAATGGAAACACAGAAAGGGGTCCGAGGCTACTTGGGAGAAAGAAGACGAGATGAAGGAACTGTATCCCCAGTTGTTTAACGTGTAACAGGTTTCGAGGACGAAACCTCATTAAGGAGGGTAGACTTGTAACATCCCAAATAATGACAAGACAAATAGAAAAGGGAAATAAAGTGGGCTTGGCCAAAATTTCGGCCCATGGGCCGAAAAGAAAAGGGGGAAACCCCATTACAAAACAGCAGCTTCAACCCAAACCCCTCTCATTTCATCTTCCTGTGCAAGAATACTAGAGAGAGAGAGAGAGAGCGATCGGCTTGTGAAGAAAACCGCAAGGAGAAGACTCAAGGGCTCGGGAATCATCCGACTCCACCATTTCAACGCATAGCAACAGAAATCGGGCCTGTTGAGGTAAGCATCGCCTCTGATTATGAGTCTTTGCATGTCTCGGGTTTAAATCAAATAAAGATACGATTTTTGCATACGAAACTTGAAACAAATCACGTATTTGAACTCAAGAACGATAAAGGAAGGTGTTTAACGTAAAATGCTCAAGGTTTAATCGATTGGAAATAAGTTGGCTGGAGCAAGGTTCTGGTCAGGGAAGATGCAGACCCATGACTCGAAACTATAGTTTCGATACATACAGACCCGTCGAAACTACTCTAGTTTCGATAGTCATGTTTGACTCGAAACTATCTAGTTTCGATAGCAGCCAATGACTCGAAACTACCATAGTTTCGATAGGAACTCAGGACTCGAAACTACCTAGTTTCGAGTGTCACCTTGAACCTAAACTAAGATTTTTCATAAGTTAATGACTCGAAACTACCATAGTTTCGATAGGATCTCATGACTCGAAACTACCTAGTTTCGATAGAAGGATTATGACTCGAAACTACCTAGTTTCGAGTGTAAGACCATAGCTCGAAACTACCATAGTTTCGATGCGACCCACCTCCCGAAACTACTGAGTTCAAGCATAGTAATGTCTAGTGTCATCTAGGAGCACCATCTTATGTGTATGACTTTATTATACAGATCGTGAGTGACGTTAGTGAAGCCCAGTAGCCAGCTTAGTGTATTACAGAAACTACTCATCAGGTGAGTTCTATGTGCCCCTTTTTATGTTATGTGCAAATGTTTTCAAATGTTTTGGGGCTGAAGTGTATACACTAAGTGAATAAAGTTTATGAATGTTAATGTGATCATATGTGTTATACAAGTATATATATATATACCTATACACGAAAGAGAAATTATGAATAAAGAATGAAAAGCATGATTATAAAGAATGAACGAAAGTATAACACAAAATGAAAGAATGAAATCCTGCTTTATATCCATGTATATATTGCTTGCAAAGAATGAAATGAATGAATGTCATAACATATAAGAATGAAATCTTGCTTTATATCCATGTATATATTGCTTGCAAAGTACAGAAAATGTTATGGACGCTTCGATGATAACGGCTACTTCGGTAGACGGACGACCATGTGACTATTTTACAACCGGGACAAGTGCGTTCCTTCATCAGCTAGGACGTACGAATGCCATTAAAGGACGGTCGAAGCAATTGGCATATTATAGTAGAACGGTTGTATAAATAATAGTCGCATGGGAAACGGATACCTTCGGGTAGACGGGCGAATTACGGCCTACGACGGTAGGACGGTTGTAAGTCATGACGGACGGACAAAGGTTGCCGGACGGTTGTAAGAATAAAATGACGGACGGCACTTGTTGCCGGACGGTTGTAAGTATAGGTGGGCCATGACGATGGACCACGGCGATTGTCTTTGTGACATTCGTAAACAAATGACGGGTTGATCACCCTTACAGAGTATGACCAATAAATGGTAAAGAAAGTAAAGGTGAATGCATATCTATGTAGACACATAAGAAAGTTAAAGAAAGTAAAGGGTGAACGCATATATATATATATATGTAATCACATTAATAAAGAAAAGAAAGATGAAAGAAAAGCAAAAGCTATGAATACGTATTTATATGAATGACTTTATAATAATGTTTACCTATGAAGTAAAGAAAAGAATGTTTATATCTAAACGCATTAAACTAGAACTCACCAGCGTTAGCTGACTTTAGTATACATTTCAGGTAAAGGAAGAAAAGGTCGTGCGATGGCGTGAAGGTTACCCGGCACAAGACTGACATCCCACTTTTGTTTGTTAAGAATATGTTATGTTTTATTCGTAAAGACTTCCGCTGTTTTGATTATGTAATTGAATGATGAATGTTTTAAATTTAAGTTCAGTATTTATGACTATGTTTATGAGTAAATCCAACAAGTGAGGTCACCCGGGAAAGGGGCCTTACATTTTGATTTTCGGATATTCCAGAATTTTTTTACTAGGTTGGGTTAGGTACCAAAATTTCAAATAATGTTCACTTTAAGATCAAAAAAATCTATAAAATAGTAATTAGACAAGCAATGTTCTCATTCAGCTTAACCTAAAAGCTAAAACAACTTAAAAACCCTACAAATCCTTTTATTTTCTTAAATTGAATTTATATTGATCATTTTGATGACACGGACCTGTATGTTTAATTTAGGGTAATTCTATTGGTACACGGAATATTGCTATCTAGACGCCTCGTATAGGGCAATACGAGGCGTATAGGGTTTAAGTCTGCAGACAAAGAATGTCACGCGTCATTCTTTCTCTGGCGGCTGGGCCTATACGCGGCATATTGCACTATACGCGGCGTATGAGTCACTTGTAATGTTTTTGCTTCAAACTTGGCAGATTTTGGGATACAAAAGTCCCTATACGAGGCGTATAGTACTATACGACACGTATAGGATTTTATTTTAACTTATACAATATTTATCCTTTTTATCAATTTCTGCAACTAGTCAACCATCACATCACTATACGTAGCGTATAGTAATGTGATGGTTGATGCTACATCGTACCCTAAACCACATCGTATTGTACTATACAAGGCGTATAAGAGTTAGGAATGACCATGTGTACGATGTTGTCTGGCGTTGGAAGTTGTGAAGCCCTATACGCCTCGTATTGCCCTATACGAGACGTATAACTCTGTGTTTGATTAGCAAATCTCGTGTCTTGTTAGGAGTCCCCTTAATTTATTAGATACTTGTTATTTTATGTTTATCTTAATATTATCAAAACATTTGGAATTATAATTATAAATAGTTGAGTCCCTTATGTTTAAAATCGTCGCTCTGAACCCTGACTTTTCATTTTTGCATCTGTTTGAGTCCAAATTACTAACATCGTTAGATTTAACAGTTAGCTTTTTTTATGAAATGACCAAAATATCCTAAAGAACTCAAATAGTTAAAATACATTATATATATTCTACCTCCTCTGTTCTCCCCGTCACCCCCACCACCGATGAAGGCGGTCAAAGGACAGACATTTGCCTTTTTTTCATTACTAATCGAATATCCTTCACTATTTGACTTCAAATATTCTCCTACTTTCATATCAATCCACCACCATTTCAAGATTCCACTCCAATTTCTCATCAACCCGATTCAATTTTCGTATCTAGGGCTCATATCATTTAACCTCGGTATTCAATTTTGTACGTTTAGGGTTCATCCCAACCTATTTGGGGATTTTGAATTTGTATGCCTAGGGTTCAACAAATCATACCCAAGAAGCTGTTCTTCGTAGGAAAAGATAAAAGTTTTGGATTTTGTTGAAGATTACAGATGTCAATCGCCGGATTATCATCACCATCATTCTGGTGCTACCGATGCGGCCGATTCATCGCAGTTCCGTCTCACGGCCAAGATTCATCCGTGTTTTGCCCCGATTGCAATGGCCGATTCATAGAAGAAATCGATAGTCCGACCCGGTTACCCGAATCCACACTTTCGGACTCTCGCCGGAGACGTTTTCCGGCAGCAGATTTGTACATCGTCGGTAAATACCAACAGAGTCCCAACTCGCCGGCGCTTCGCCGGGCGAGAAGGAGCACCGGTGATCGATCTCCTTTCAACCCCGTCATCGTTCTCCGTGGGCACACCGTTGGCTCCGGCAACGGTGCCGGATTTGAGATGTATTACGATGTCGGAGCCGGGTCGGGTTATTATTTCCGGGGACAATGTTGTTACTAAGTAAACCCTTGCTATCTGTTGCGTCGTCGGTGCTGCTATTGGTGCCTGAAAGTAAACACTCCGGCGAGGTGTCTGCGGTGTTGGCGTTAACGTTGGTGGTTGCATCTTTAATCTCTAAGAAGGGGTTGCTGCAAATGAAATCAGCTGGTGAAATGGCTTGATCGGCCCAATTGGTAGGTGATAATTGGTGGTGGTGGTGGTGGTGATGGGGAGAAGAGAGTGTAGAATATATAATGTATTTTAACCATTTGAGTCGTTGAGGGTATTTTGGTCATTTTAGCAGAAAGTTAACTGTTAAATCTAACGACGTTAGCCATTTAGACTCAAACAGATGCAAAAATGAAAAGTCAGGCTTCAGAGCTACGATTTTAAACATAAATGACTCAAATTGTTAAAATGATCAAACGTAATGGACTCAAATAGTAATTAACTTTAATAATAATAAAAATAAAAATAAAAATAATAGTAGTAATAATAGAAATAAAATAATATAGTCATAAAATTAGAAAGTGTACGTGTGAGTAGTGGTGCACAAAAAAACCGGTTTTTTTGTTTAACCCGGTTCAAAACGGCAAACCGGTTTGGCTTAAACCGGTTTGGGCCAAACCGGTTCGGGTTGCCCAAAAACCGTCGGTTTGAAACCGGTTTAAAGCTTCCTGGATGAGATCGGGTTAGGGACCGGTTCATCCTAACCGGTTTGATAAACCGGTTTAAAAACCGGTTTAAACCGGTTTTCGAGCTGGGCAAAAAATAGCCGTTGGGGTCGATTTTGGCTTTTTTTTGGAGTTTTTTGCACCCTTAAAACACTATAAATAGGTGGGGGTGTTTAGGGTTGATCACACCTCTCTTTACACTCTCTAATCTCTAAAACCGCTCTTTAACCGCTCAAAAACGCTCTCTAAACTCTCTCTAAACTAAAAAAAAAAGCATGGCAAGTTTTGGTGTTGGTGGTTCCTCAAACGAAGTTACCGTTGTGGAAATTCGAGCAACAACGAGAAATCCGGCAATTTGGTGCAATTACGATTTATGTTTGTTGTCAAACGGGAAGGAACGTGCTCGGTGCAAGATGTGTGGTGCGTTTTTGGGGAAAGATTCAAACACTAGTTTGAAAATGCATATGGAAAAATCTTGCCCGTCAATGAAGGGAATTCCAAGTGAAGGTCAAGCCTCGATGACAAGCGAAGGAGGAATTTGGAACTTTGATCCAAATATTGTTTGAGATTGAATGACGAGGTTAGTGATTCAAGAAGGATTGCCGTTCAACCACTTTGACAATCCGCGCTTGACAAGGATGATTCAAGAGACACTCCAACCCCGTTATCACCAAGTAAGTCGCACAACCCTTAGACGAGATTGTATAAAAATGTGGAAAAAATCAAAAAAAGAATTAATTTTGGGTTTTGAAAATTTGCAAACCGGTGTAAACTTAACCACCGATGTTTGGTCGGCTCCACATGGTATACCCGATTCGTACCTTTGCGTTACCGCGCATTGGGTTGATCCCAATACGTGACAAATGATGAAGCGTACATTCGCTTTTGACTTGTTTGAATATCCACACACCGGCGAAAGTTTATTTTATATATTGGATGGTGTTATTAACGAATTTAAATTACAAAATAAACTTTTTTCAATGTCTTTTGATAATGCATCTAATAATACAAATGCGGTTCAAAAACTAAAAATTAAATATAAACCCGTTTGCAACGGCTTTTTTTTCCATAGTCGATGTGTCGCACACATCATTAACTTGGCGGTGCAAGCCGGGCTTGCAATTGAAGAGGTTTCAAACTTAACATATACTTTTCGACAAATGCTTAAAGATATTTTTAGTAACAGAAAAAAATACCATGATTATATTAAATTTTGTCGTGATACGAATAATCTTTGCTTAGGCCCGAATTGGGACGTCGAGACAAGATGGAACTCGACTTATATTATGTTTTATAGCGCTTTACGACAAAGAGAAACTTTAGAACTATTTCATGATATGCTTGCCTCAAAACCTCGTCGTAAAATTCAAAAGTTTCCGTCTCCAAATTGGGATATTTTAAAAGACGTAACCGAATTGCTTGAAGTTTTTAAAACCGCCACCACTTTTTTATCCGGTGTTTATTATCCCACAAGTCCATTAACACTAAAACAAATATATTTAATGGCTAACAAGTTGTCTGAGCTTGAAAATAAAAGCGATCGTTTTACAAAAATGATAGAACCGATGAAAGAAAAATTAGTGAAATATTTTAAAGAAATGCCTCCCATTATAACTTGCGCCGCCGCGTTAAACCCTACCATAAATGTTTACGGGGTTGAAACCTTGATTGATAGAATTACTTACGCTTTGAATTTGGATAGTGAAGACATCCATTTTGCACAAGACACAAAAACATATTTTAACAAATGTTTACAAGATTTATTTGATGTTTATTTACATAAATATGGTACAACTCCGACTCCACATGATACAATGGGTACATCATCAAGTGGTACCTCGAGAGATGTTAATTTGAATTTATATAACGAAATGTTAAATGAATTTAGTAAACGGGCTCGAGGTACCACCCCGAGTAGCGAACTCGGAAGGTATATTGGCACAAACTTTTTAGCGTTTATGCCTCCTACCGTTTTTGAGGAGTTTGATATTTTGGCATGGTGGAAAACAAACGAAGCTTCGTTTCCGATTCTTTCCGCCATGGCCCGTGATGTACTAACCGTCCAAGCTTCCACGGTAGCTTCGGAATCTGCGTTTTCTTTCAGTGGCAGGGTATTATCGATACGAAGGACTAGACTCACACCCCTAGCGATGGAAATGTGCATTTGCTTGAAGGACCATTTGGATGCGATGAATAGGATACAAGACCAAACTTCTCTCGAAGATGAAATTCAAGCCGAAGAAGTCATACACAACAACGAGGTTGATCGTGGAATATCCGAACCCGTCACGGATGAAGAATTAGCCGAAGATGCAAGGCTACGAAGCTCTAGTTCCGAAGACAACGCACAAGAATAATCAATCAATATTCCAAAAAATAAAACGTTGAACTTAATGTTTTATATTTGTTATATTTTTTGTAATTTTTTACAATTTTATCTTGTCATGTTTTTTAATTTCCGAACTTTCCAAATATTAATAAACGTTGAACTTTATGTTTTAATTTTGTTATATTTTATTATGGATTTTATATTAAAAATATAAAATTTATTTGGATTTTTTTTTATAAAAACCGGTTTAAAGGACAAACCGGTTTGACCGGTTTACATATTTCCATTACCAGAACCGGTTTAACCCGAACCGGTTTGGGCCCAAACCGGTTTTGACTTTTCGTTAACCAAACCGGTTCGGGTCAGATTGAACCGGTTTGGGTTAAAAAACCAATTTGTGCACCACTACGTGTGAGTGTGTAAATGTGAAAGAAGTGATAAACTTCACATCTTAAAAATGAAGATTTCAAGCGAAGAAATAAATATGTGCAAGAGTATGATGAAGTTGTACGTTATGTATAACTGAAGGTACATTCTTGTTCACTCACGTTGTCCTTGAAACTAGTTAGTAATTATAAGACATACAATTGACATGGGCGTGAATAGTGGAGTACTTCCTCTTTTGCTTAAGGTACAACTAACGTTGCTTGCTTATCTGCTTTCGTGTAGTGCGCGTCTTTTTCCCTTATCCACTTCTCACACCAAAGACCTAGGCGAGGGTTTCCATGCCTGCTTTGCCACACACGATTGCAGATATCCGTGATTTATAAACTTCTTCTCTCTCCTTCTTCGATCATTCTTCTTTGCGCAGATTGAAGATTCTTCACCTGCATGCCTTCGATTGTAAGTAATCGGTTTGTTTATTCGGTGTTTTTTTGGTAATTTTGTGGTATTTGGGGGTTCTTCAATTGGCTCCGTTTTCCTTCTTCGATTGACTCTTTTTAGGGTTTGGGTTGATAATTTTTGTTTGTGTTACTTCAAAGGGTAAGTAATCGGTTTGTTTATTCAGTTCTTTTTTTTGTTATCTTGTGGTTTTTGAGGTTCTTCGTTTTTGTATGCCACGTGTCGTCACCATATTCAATCTTATCATTGTTTTCCCTCCTCTCTCTTTTATTAAATGCATCCATATCTTTTAATAAATTAATAATATACTAATAAAACACATTTATTTTTAAATTATCCTTTATTAAAAAAAAAAACTTTGAAATCTAATTATATAATTTTTATTTTCAATCAAATAGTAAATGAAAGTCAAATTACATTAAATAGTAATTGACGTATTTCCGAAACCCAATTATATATTATTTTTTACATATTTTGAATTTTGTTTTATATTCTTAATATACAGTAATACATTTTTACACCTGTAAAATAAATAAACAAAATTTTAAAAATTTATGTATTGATATTTTTCACCCGTGTGTATTACACGGGGTCTAAACTAGTATAGTTAATTATGTATTAATTTCGTTTTTCTGTAACAACTTTCATTCGTTAACCTTTTTTAAAAAACAGAATACACGGGTGCTTTTAATTTTTTTTGTCAACGATCCGATATTAGTAAAACTATTAAAGACCAACGTTGATGAATAGTAAAGCAGCCTAGCATGCAACCTGCTGAATTTTTTTTTCATTTTTACCCTTATACTATATATAATTTACGCTTTTTACCCATTTAATTATGTATTAATTTCATTTTTCTATAACAACTTTCATTCGTTAACTTTTTCTAAAAAACAGAATACACGGCTGCTTTTTTTGTCAACGTTCCGATATCAATTTTTTTTAAACAGAGTAATATTTAAAATCGAGTATTTTTTTATCATAGCCCATAGCGAGTGTCGTTACCGTTATGGCACCGTGACGACCTGAACCTATTATGAGCGAACATTATTACTTATATTGGTATTATCGGAACCGGTGTCGGTATTCACTTTTATGGTTTTCGACTGCCCGAACCGATAGTAACCAAACTCCTGCCACGGGACGTAAGCGAAAAATGACCACACTCCCGCGATGAGGCGCGGGTGTTCCTTTATACAAGCTTAATCAGCTCTTTTTTCGTTTTACGTGGATACATCCCGCCGCGAAGCGGCGGGCCGGGAACCAACTAGTTATAATTAAAAATTATGTTGGTGGCGTGTTGGCATAAATCCAGTTTCAATTATTGTCAAGTTTAAAATTGTAAATTAAGATTTCGTGGCCAAAGTCTAATTAAATAAACTTGAGGGGCCATGAGTCTTCAATCTAATTCCTCACTTAATCTCTTGAAGCTAAATTAGAACCCACTTTTTATGTTTCTTCTAGAGGATTAGACACAAAGTGAAAAACTAACCAAAGTGAAACCAACGTGATCAGCGAGAAAATTGAATGTTTTGATCGGTGATCAAGTATACATCTATTATCACTTATATCTTTAGCAACTCATTTGGGAAGTTTTCTTCATTCAATTCCTTTATTTTAATGGTTTCGAGTGTAAGTCATAGAAATTGATTGTGAATATAATATATAATAACTTAGTTCATCACAAATGATGACTAAAAGTTCTTAGAATTCATTGGTTCCGACTATGATGCAAAATTTAGAAGTTAGTAAATAGTAATTTAAGTTCTTGAGTCGGGGTTGGTGGCTCAGTGGTAGAGGTAAAAGCTCTTGAAACACCAAGATTTAAGAAGGTCATGGGTTCATGTCTTAGTCTCACAGAAATAAAGAAATTTGTCTTAAAAAAACACCAATTGAAGTTTTTGTGGGTTTTGAGCTCGATCAAATAAATCCTAATCTTTGGAAATTCATAGTCTTTATTGTAGGAATTCTTGGTTCGTATATACTGAAGATATCTTGGATACTCTGATAATTGTGGATGTTACTTTCAGATTGAATTATTTTTCGTGTATAAAAGTATTCAATCGGATAAGAATAAGAAATTCAAATAACGGAAAAAAGTAATCTGTTAGGAAATTCGTGTGTTTGATACTGACCAAACCGCATGTATATATGGGGTAAATAGATGTACTGGAACGTTATGACGGTTATATATTGGCTGAAAACCGTCAAAACCATCAATCCATAACTGCTAAGTCATTCTACTCCGGAGAGGCAATTTACTCCGAAGGAACAATCTACTCCGGATAAGCAATTTTACTCCGGATGAGTAAAATTTACTACAGAGGAGTAATCTTACTCCAGAGGAGTAGACTGGTCAGCATGATCAAACTGGTCCGGAGGACCATCCTTTAGTAGATTTCACTTTCTTTCTAATGCAGCTTAACCCCAACCAGGGGCGTGCCCCTTGGACCACATTAGGGGCTGCCGCCCCTAGAACCTTGCTAACCAGGGGCGCTGCCCCCGGACCCCCATTGTCCAGTGGGCTTCGCCCCTTTGAAGCAACAATGTGTCTTTAGCACCAAAAGTAATAAGATCCTCAAACAAGTGTGCATTCCATATTTTCGAACTTGTTTGACGTTTCAATATGATTTCTCATTTGGTCACCAAGTAAATTCAAATACATAAAATAGCTTGATAGCACTAAAATCACTGACCTTTATGACATTAATGAGTTTAGCAACAACACATATAATGTTTACAACCTTTAAGAATCCATTGATTAATGTGAATACATAGATAGCTGAAGATTTGACTATGTGCATTTAGTGAATTTTGACTTCAAATTGGGATTTTGAGTAAACTGGTATTAATGAATATATATGTTTGAATTGTGAAAATGGTGATCAATGCCAAAACAAACTTCTGTCAAATTGATGAAACTAATATTTTTCTACAACTTTTGCGGACCTTATACATAAAATCTTATGTTGAAATTTTGTTACAGATCACAGATAGATTGTTTGTTGCAAATTTGCTCTTACTCAACAAATACTGAAAAGACTTGAATGAAATCTTAATCAAACCGTTGACAATACATCGGTAATTACTCACGAGCTTCAAAATTTTAATTTTTCTTTTATATTTTTTATATTATGTTTGATTAAAGAAAAAAATGCATTAAATGTTTAGACGGCAATGCGTAGGGATCACCTGATGTCGAACGTTAAAAAATACTTTGTTTACGCGTCGATGAAACTTTTCATGAGTAAAAGTGTGTTTGCTATCAGTGTTTATTACTTATATGGTGTCGGGTAATTTAATTTGGAGCTAACAGTTAATTCATCTCGATTTTGAGCATATATATGTGATGATTATAAGATGTTGTGGATAGCATCAATTCATAAAGGATTTCGTAACTCGTTCCCTCCAAACAAATGAATTATTTGAATGCTTAAATCAATTTGTTTTTTATAGAAAATACTGTATAGTTACCTTAATTCTAGGCTAGTCTTTTGTATATATTCCCCTATTATCAATGAGAATAATCAATTGATTGCATATCTTTATATGGTATCAGTCAGGTCTACCTATTCTCTCTAAAAAATTTTTAGAGCGGTTCTTAATATATATTAGGGCGGTTTCACAAACCGCTTTAAAAAATAAATTGATTTTTTAGAGCGCTATTTTTTAGGACGGTTCAAAACCGCTTTATAAAATCAAATTAACCGCTCCTAAAAACAATTTTTGTGTTAGTGATATTTTCTTTCAGTGTTAAACTAGTAGCCATAATCTCGTATATTTTTTTTTATGTACCTAAGTATATTTCTTTTTTAACTGCCTCAAACGTTTAAGATCCACTTCACACCGCGTGACACAAGAATTCGAGTATGTTTCGAAGCCGCCGCAACGTGCGACGGGTAAAACTACTGGTTAATATTTAAAGAGGTGTACGCAAAAACCAAAAAAACATATTCCACTTGTTGCATGCTTCGTAAAACGTGTCGTAAGATGTTCTACAAACATTACAAGTAATCATTACGCATCTCCATGTGCTTCCCATGCAAATCCACTTATTTTATTATATAAAGCAACCTCCGCCACCAACAAGACAGCAACAATCAACCACCGTCAAGTAATACATCCCACAATGGCAAAGCTTGCACTCTTCGCACTCACCTTGACTGCCATCGTAGCCTTTTCTGCCGTTTCCGCCTACAGAACCACCATCATCACCACTACCATAGAGGACAACGGAATTATCCCAATCGTAGACGGCCTGGACAACCGCAGAAGCTCCCAGGAGCAGTGCCGCAGACAGATCCCGATCCAGCAGCTGAACCATTGCGAGATGCACCTGACTCAGGGGATGGTGGGGAGACCGTTTCAGCAGGAGCAGCAACAACACCTTCAGCAGTGCTGTAGCCAGCTAAAGAGAGTGAGTGAGCAGTGCCAGTGCGATGCGATCCAGCAGGTGTTTGACGAAGCGCGACAACAAGGTGGAGTGATGGAGATGCGACAGATGTTGAGTAAGGCTCAGAGACTCCCCACCGACTGTAGATTGGACGTCCAGGAGTGCCAGCTCGTGAGCCCAAGGGTTTAATTAAGTTGTTGATCGATCGATCGATTAAGATGAGAATAATGATCGCATGCATGCAATTACTATCTTTTTAGCTTGTGATCGGAGTGAAGCGAGTTTCTTGTAATAATACACACGATCGTGTGGGTTTGTTGTCTCTTGATGCGTTCTTTAAAATAGTTTCTTGCACCCAAAAGTTTGAAAATCGATTTGAGTCCAACACTAATTAACTAACATAGCAAATATTGCACTTGTGTTAATTTGAATAAAAGATAAATTAATTTGGAAATTTACAAAATAAATCTTGAACATAATATAACTAGAAATTATGTATTTATATATTTATCAAATTTCAGTTTATGTTCTTAAGCTAAGAAAACTACAGAAATCGTACTTTATGTTTAAATTTGTTAACTGTTTTCGTCATTTCCATTAACGGACATTTATTTTTCGTGTTAAATACAGTCATGTGCCCCTCACGTGAGGGCAAATTCGTGTTTCTGTCATTAATAAAAGACAAATTACACTCATCCTTTATGTTTATACTAGGTTATGTACTCGTGTATTACGCGTGTTATAAAAATTTAAATTATATAAAACCTAAATCTAGAAATAAATGAAACATAGAGGAAATTACATACTATATTAAATAACAAAAAAAAAACACAAGTTTCTATAGATTTTCATAAATTTCTAAAATTTTCTTGTATACTACATTTGTTGTTTGGTTTGTAGCTTTACCATCTTTATCTAACATCAGTAGCTTTAATCCGTCTCTAGTCTTAACTCTTGATAGTGTAACATACAACTGTTCATGGGTGAGTACCGGTTGTTTTAAATACAAACCAACTCTAGATAATGATTGTCCTTGGCTTTTATTGATTGTCATTGCAAAACATACAGATAGTGAAAACTTAAAAGTGATCTTCTTGTCTGAAGGAATCAACTTAATTCACGGGATGTATAAAGGAAAATGATATAATTTATTAATCTGTAAATACTTCTGATAAATGCACAACTCCGTGTAAAGTAATACCACATGTGACTTTTATAAATAGTAAGGGTGATCGTCATATTATATGAAGCTTCTTTATCATACACATATACTTTCCCAGATTTTGGAGCTCCTTTGAAGGTGATTCCTCTGAATGTGTTCTCCTTGAAACAAACAAAACTAAACTTGATCGAAGCTCTCTAATTTGAACATGATGCCAAATTAATTGTACAAAAGATACAGAAATAGTGCAACTTTAAATAAGTAACATGGATAAATACTCTAAACAAGAAGTTCATAAATACCAACATTCGGTTGTAATTCCCATTTTTCATAATTTTATATGTGAAAAGTTAGGAAAAAAATGAAACTCCAGTTAGATACATGCACCACCGCACCGGGAGCATCTAGGGTTACAAGAGAAAAAAACTAGGTGACCGAAGATGCGCATGTAATTGAAAAGATCCATTTCATTGCTGCTTTTACATTTTTTTTACTTTCCAAAGTCAACGTTCAACATCTATAGCTGGGAATACCGTAATAGTTGGTAAGGAAATGAGCTTTAGCTACCGAAAACAATAGATACATGAACATCAAAACCTTTTAGATAGTTTGCAATATTTATAGTTACGTGTACCAAAAAAAAGTATGCATCAAGTTCGGTTCAAGAAGTTTCTAATTTGTTTGCAAAATGTTAAAAATGTATCTCTAATTTGTGGCATTATTACAAAAACCACAAGTTGTGGATAGCTAAAGAGTTGCATATATACAAACTGATAGTATTATGTAATTGAGAGGATTGGTAAAGACATAACATAAAATAAACCATGAAACTTTAATAGATACAAGATGACTAATTTGGGTCAACAGTACCACATAAATCAATTGGGTCCAAGAAAAATATGTGTTCTGTGGATGCACGTGTATTAAGATTCATATTCGCACTCTAAACTGAATATAGATGCATCAATGGACTACATTTGTGGGTAGCGTTAAGCAGGTCAGCTGCAACCATAGTAAAAAAAAGTTAAAATTTTTGTATGGCTGTACAAATCAACCACCCTATTTGCAGTTAAATAAATTAATTTGCACACCATAATTTTATACACACAAAAAGTAATTTGCACACCACAATATTTGCGGTTAAATAAATTAATTGCCATTGGAAAATTCGTACTCATAGGATGATGTCTCCTCCTCCCACTGCTTCCGGCTGCGGGTCTGCAAAATATTTTTGTAGTGTTTTTGCCTTCTGATCAGAATACAGATAACAAAGAAGTGAATTTGTTATACTAACCATATATCAAGCATATTGCTCAGTTTAATAATTTTGACCTAATTGACATGTTTATTCTATTTCATTTTCAGTTAAAACCTTTACCTTGACTCGTTATCACAAATGCACAAAAAATGGAACCAAAGGATGATATATTTGATGCTGAAATCATTAAAGAACAACATGTTGTGCCAATAACCAACAATCTAAGAAACTTAGTGATTGGGAAAAGATGTGGAATGCTGGTTGGATCCAAGAGCTTGTGCTGCATCAACATTAGAAATTACACAAAACTATTAAAATTAGAATCAGGCCTTTACTCTAGTTAGTCCCAAATCAGTTCACTGATATATATAGCAGTTACTGAATATTTGAAAAAAATAAAATTAGAACATGAATTAAAGTTAAAGAAATTATAAATTGTTAAAAACCAAGCTGATAATCCAATAAAATCAAGAATTCTCCAAGTAGACGCTCATATAACTAATCACAGTTCATGTCACTAGTAAGAACTGTACAACTATATACAAAAAAAAAATAAACCAAATTGAAAACATTTGACCTTTAATATGCAGATAATATCAAATAATTATTGATACAGTCTCTAATAACAAGTCCAGCCTCAACTGCAGTGAAATCTGTTTGCAAGCGATGCTTATTTGTGAGCGTGGTTGTGTTAGAAAAGCATAAATGAATTAAAGCATAGTTGAATTTGAGATAACAACAAAAAAATGGCTTATTTGAAAAGGGGTAATTTTGAAAGAAACAGGTTTATCAGCCCAAATGATTTTAAAAACCGTTGGATGAAAGTCATCAAAATGTGGGTTCAAAGAAACAAACAATCAAAAACTATACATTAAGCATGAATCAAAATCCACATAGAAATAGAACTTAAATCAAAATCCAAAACATCACAAAAAGCCCAATACCTTTGCAAGAAGACCAAATCGGCGTCATCGTTAACCACCTGTGAATCACCAAATACTACGATGCAAGGGAAAGAGGAGAAGACCGGAGATGTAAGATAGTAATCAAGAACAAAACGTAACTCGCCAAATCAGTTAACCTTCATAGCTCACACCACCTCCTTCGTTGAACGACAACTAAAATCCCTAATCAAAATCCCTTATGAAGAGGAAGCCGTCAATCAGAATAAGAGCCGCCATATGAAGATCCAAGGTTGAAGACGAAGCAGTCGACGTGGGTGAGAAGGAGAATAAGGTGAAGGAGGCGGTTGTAAAATTAGGGTTACGAATGAATCAGAAGTTAGATCCGAGGAAAGGGTAATGGGTCGGGTATAGACCCGCTCGTCAAACTTAAATGGGTTAAAAGACAATGGGCGGGAAAAAATTTCAGATTTCTTCTTTAAACTAAAAGGCAATAGCAATTTAAATTTGTTTGCACGTTTTGTCTTTTACACTAACGACAATCTATTTTTTTACATTAAATGAAGCCATGTACCTGTCAACAAAGACGTGGAATTTCCGGCCAACCTCCCTCCCCGTTGTCTCCGATCAGATAAAAAGGGAGGTTCGATTTGCTCCAATGATTAAAAATAGATAAAAAATTGTTTTTGATTGAACATTTAATTATACTCATTCGAAATAGATAAAAATAGGGTTTCGATTTGCTTTGCCTATTGAATTTCTAGTTTTTTGTGTAGAATACAAGGCTTGTGTTTGTTTTCTCTTTGACCATAGACCGTCCAGGTAACACACGGTTTATGATCGATGTGAAGAGATCGAGAATTCTAGCTTGTAATAAAACACTCAAACATCCGAGTGTCTATGTATGTATAAACGTACCATGTGTTTGGTAGTAATAATAATAATAAACTTTGCGTCGGAAAAGTGCCTGATGTTTCCGACACAATTCCGACAAAATGGGTATTCCCCAAAACTATCTTCCCCTAATCAACATGCGCACCTTCTCATCGCCAAATCAACTTTGTGAAAATCTTTCTCTTGTCTGAGTGTGGCCGACGAACCACCAATGCACCACCGATGAATCATGGCTGATTGATCGACGAACAACCCATCACTCGACTCCAATTGCTCGAATTAACAATCCTTATCGCTCGACTCCAATAGCTAGACTCTCATTGCTTCAATTCGAAGGTTGTTGTTGCTATTTCACGTCATTTAGGGTATGCACGTCATCTAATTGACTATGTTTTTTTATTGTTGGTCAAATTAAAGTGAAAATTTGTTGCCCTAATTGCTTTAATGTTTTGTACATTAAACTATATATATATATATATATATATATATATATATATATATATATATATATATATATATATATATATATATATATATATATAGGGGTATGTTCAATTGAGAACCATCATTTTGGCGAGAACCAAAAGAACCATACATTCTTACACAAATGCATACATGCATCTTTACTTTATATATGCACAAATGCATATATGCATCCTTATATTTTGTAGAAATACATGGTTCTTTTGGTTCTCGCCAAAATGATGGTTCTTAATTGAACATGTCCCTATATATATATATATATATGTGTATATATATGTGTGTGTGTGTGTGTTCTTTGTTGGAAACGAGTCGATAGAATAATAAAGCTAGTAATTGATTTACAATGAAACTATTTTATTTTAAATCTAAAAGTAGCAAGTATGTTAATGCTAGTATAATAATCCTCTAAATCTTTCTCTGCCTTTTTTTGTGTTATTATTGTTATTAGGGTTGAATTGGGATAAAATCTTTGGATTTCTTTAATATATATGGTTTGAACATGTGTGAAGTTATGATTATACTTTTTTATTGCAATTTCCAAATACATTTCTTCTGTAATGAAAAAATGGCTCGAATGTATGGGCGGGTGAACTTCAATATTTAATATGGAGGCCTGAATTTCTAAAACGAATCGAATTAGTGATTGGTATTCAGTCTTGAACGTCTTTCGTACATGAAAGGATCAAGGACTATTTTCAGTCTCCAATTATTTGGCGCAAAATCTACCATTTTAAGGAACATATTAGAGGCTGAAAACCACTCTATAAAATCTTGTATGGGACCTTACTTGGAACTGATATTCAGGCTCCGGATATTTTTGCAGATGCAATAATTAGAGACTAATATTAAATCTCCAATAATCAACGCATATTCTACCATTTTGAGGAAATATGTTAGAGACTGAAAATCATTACTAACAATTCCTGTAAGGGACCGTTGGGGACTGATATTTAGTCTCAAATGCCTTTTGTATAGTAAATAATTAAAGATTGATTTTTTATCACCCATACGTCATCTTCAATTAACCATTTTGAAGGGTGAGTTAAAGGCTGATAAAGCAGTTCCCAAAGTTCTTGTAAAGACCCTATTCGACACTACTATTCAGTCTCCGAAGCTTGTTTGTAAATGAAGGAATCACATATTGATTTTTTTAGGCTCTAATGCTTATGGTCACAAAAACCTCCATGGCAAAACCAATTTAGCAACCGCTTTGCAAACCGTGTATAACCTGTGATCGCTTTTAGCGATTAATATTTCAGTCTCGAATTTTGCGATCGATTTGCGATAGTTTTGTGACCGCCAAGTTTCACGGCACCCTATTTTGCGAGTGATTGGAGATCGAGATTGTGACCAAACTTTTTGGAACTGATTTTTGGTCGCAAGTCCTTCATAAAAAATGTATAATTTCCTTTTAGGTTCATCAATGACCGATTTGGGTAATTGATGGCTAATTAGGACCATCGATGGTCAATTCTGGTCATTGATGGTTAATTCGGACTATTGATGGCCAATTCTGGTCATTGATGGTCAATTAGAGTCATCGTTGGTCAATTAGGACCATCAATGATCAATTAGAGCTATTAATGTTAAATTAGGGCCATTGATGGCCATTTAGGGCTATTGATGACTAATCAGGTCATTGATGGTCAATTAGAGTCTTTGATGATCAATTAGGGTTATTAGTAGTTAATTGTAGTCACAGATATCAACTAGGGCCATTGATGGTTAATTAGAGCCATCGATGGTCTGTAACATCCCGAAATAATAAAACGAATAAATAATAATGAGATCAGAATTTAATCAAGGATTAAATGAAAAGTAAGGCAACGGGCTTGGGTTCGTCTCCAATGGGCCAATATGGGCCCATGTATATAAGGGCATGATCAGCATCATCTTCCTCATTCCATCAAATTGGACACAAACCCTAGAGTGAGAAAGATTGAGATACTAGAGAGAGAAAGCTTAAGGAACAACATCCAAGCTCTGATTTCTACTTCCATCTTGATTCTCCATCGTCCCTGTTCGATTCTACATGAAGAACCATGAGTTTTGAGGTAAGGATCGACCTCATATCTGGGTTTTTCTGAAAAAATGGGTTTTTAGGGTTTATGGTTTTTCAAACATAAAGGTTGGATTTTTATGTATGAAAAGTGAATTAAAGCTCAGATCTAGCTTCATGGAAGCTAGATAAACGCTTTGAACGTAAAAATTTTAGGTTTTGGATCAAAATCAGACCTGGAAATGGTTGATGTTCTTGAGCCGACTCTTGAGTGTCGGCCACCTTCATGTGGCGACACTCAACGAGAAAGAAGAAGAGGAGAATCTGCCAAAAGGAGAGAATCGGCTCCTGAGAGTCGGCCCTCTGATAAACACGCTGAGAATCGGTTTCCTAACACAACACAAAGTCCTGAACGCAAGTTCAGGCGACACTCAAGTGGCTAGCGACTCTCCTAGCCGACACTCAAGTGTGGCTAGAGACTCTCCTAGCCGACACTCATATGTGGCTAGCGACTCTCCTAGAAGACACTCAAGTGTGGCTAGCGACACTCTCGGCCGACACTCTCATGTCTTAGCCGACTCTTGCCTTAAATGATAGAATTCGTACTTTGAGTTACGTACAGATCGCTATACGCATTAGCAATAGTTAAGACATCACCTTCAGGTTGAATACCGGCATACAAGTGAGTTCTATATGCCTCCTATGTGTTACGTGAAAATGATTTTAAATGTTTTGGTGCTGAAGTGTATACATGAACCGAATGAAAGTTATGAATGTGTGACAACCGCGGCTTTTCAGGCCCTTACCATTTTTTTGACTTTTTATACGTTTATATTTTTAAATTTTATGGTTATATATAGTTTTAAGTGTTTCTAGGAAATCTAGGAACATTGCCTTAGATGAACACTAAGGTCCCAACTAGAAAACCCAGTTAAGTGCATCGTGTACCGCGAACGTGATAAATAACGGAAAATTTTAATTTCTCGAATTTAATTTTTATATTTAAATTTAGTTGAGAAATATGTTTTATAATATTTATATGTGCTAAATTTTGTGATTCTTGATTAAACTAACGATCACAAATGGTTCACCAGGTAGATACCCGGTATAACTTTTTAAAAAATTTTAAGTTTTTATGTTTCAAAAATTTCCAAAATTCATTATTTTAGATATTAGATTTTTATGTTTGGATAAAAATATTTATTAAAGTGTTTAGGGGTGTAATTTTTAAAAAAAGTGGGTAAATTTTATAAAACTTTCTTTTTTAAAACCAAGACTTCAACTCCACCTATAAATACCCACCCCCACCATTTTTTTTTCTTCTTCCTCCCCTCCATAAAAATCGTGAACCCCTCCCCCCCATGTCTAAACACTCCCAAACTCTCTTTCAAGGCTCAAGAACATCCATCCAAGCTTGATTCTTAGATCCTAGTTGTTTATGAGCATTATTCTAGTGATTTTAAGGTATTTTAACATGTTTTTCATCTTTGGTTTTCTGTTTTGATCTTGCATGTGTTCTCAAGAACACCAAGAACACACAGTCACTTTGATTTTCAAGTTTAGGTGATTTTGATGTTTTAAAGCTTGAATCTTGTAATTTTAACAAGAATTTGTTAATGAAAACTATTTTTAATCATCCACAATTAGATAGCTAGTCTAAATCTTACAAAAAATGGATGTTCAAGAGTATAAACATTTGATGTTCATCATTTAGGTTTTCTTGGATTTTTAATGATTTTGAGTTTTTGGTATTTAGATTGAACCACATTGTGATTGTAGGTAAAATATCAAGAAATCATGGGATTTAGCATCCAAAAACACCCTCATTTGCTGAATTGAAGGTATAATTTAAGATTTAACTTTTAGTTAGTTTGAATGTTAAGAACAAGCATGTTCTTGATGGTTTAAAAAAAATGTTGATTTGACATACAAATTTCTTTTTAAACTGAAGTATATGGACTAAATTGAGGATATGGAGATTTTGGCAACTTAACTTTTTATAAATTATTTATTAAAATTCATACAAGTTTAATGCATGAAAATAGGGAAAAATACCTTTGAGTTTTAGAAAAATTTGGAATTTGGTCAGAAGTTATTATATAATGAAAGATGACTCTTGTCCAAATTTTGTAAAAATTGAAGTTGTATAAGTGGGTGTTTGGTATTTATAAAGATTAAACAAATTAAATTGGGATCATATACTTCTGGACAACTTTTGGACTTGAATCTTTTAATGAGATTTCATATTGACATAAAACTAATCTGGTAAATATTTGGTAACTTTTTAATAAGTTTAACTATTTTTCCTGAATTTGTTGAATTTTAACAATATTATATTAATAATAAATAATATGGATAATAAAAAATTATGAAAATTGGTCCGAAATTATCTTTCACATATGTGAACAATTGGTAAAAGTTTCAAGGATTATTTTTCTATAAAAGTATGGTTTTAAAATTTTGAATGACTAAATCTTTATAAAAATGGAAATTTTATAAACTTTTTATAAAAAAATAAAATTTATAAAAGTTTTTTTTTAAGTTTTGGACAGAAGATATAACTTGTACTTTTAATCTGGATGCTAAACTCACACTAAAACCCTAATGAAGAAACCAAGCCATCTATTTATAGGCCCCAAAATGGGCAATGCAATGTCGTGCACAGGCGTGCAAACACCTCGTGAATCAAAAGGTACACATGGCTGGGTACAGGAGTGCTTGGGGAGCAATGAAAGGCATTGTACGGCCGTGCAATGGGATGCACGGCCGTGCATCCCCCTCCCGCTCCCTGTTTTGTCTTTTTGCTGCTTGTTGACCGGTGTTGACCTAGGTTGACTTCTTGAGGGGTCAAAGCTCGGGCATGTTCCTTCCAAAAGCTTGATTTGTTGATGTTTTTGAGTAATTTTTGCTTTGTTTATCTTGGGACATCGTTTATCATGTAATTGTAAAATATAAACGTTTTTAAGTATCAATTGTAAGGTTTTCATTCAATTAGCACCATAATATGGAGATTATTATGCATGCAAAATGTAACACATGTCACAAAAATGACCGAAAAATGCCAAGGTTTGAAACTCAAGGACTTGTTGTATTTAAATTACAAAAGTTCAGGGATGAATTTGAAAAATAGTGATTTTAAGACCTTAGCGGACCGCTAAGGTCAACCTTAACGGTCCGCTACGGGGCCAGTTTGCATCCTATAAATACTTGATCGAATTCAGTCCATTTCACTCATCCAAACTCATTTCCAACTTTCAAAAATCGTTCCAGGACTCCATTAAAAGGTTCCAAGTGATCCCAGTTCAATTCTCGCTTGTTTAAATTCCCGCAATTAAGAGAAAACGCTTGTAGAAGTCAGGAACGCTCACAGAAGCGCATATAGGAAGCTAGAACTTTGCTAGAGGCTCATTATAAAGTTATTCTACTACCATTTTGTTAAGGTGACTACTTTATCTCTCCTAAAACATTGTGTCAAACATTTAGGTTTACGAAAATGGTCAAATAAGTGTTAAAGGAATAATGCATAACGTTCATCTATGTACAAAGCATTCAGGCTGTAACATTTGAAAAATTTTCGTAACCAAAATAATAAAAATAAAAATATAAGGACCATAAATGCAATTACATAAAAGATCAGGGACTAAAAATGAAAAAAATTATGAAATTTCATTGGTAGCGGACCGATACCATGTACATAACTGTCCGCTACGTAGTCCCAACAGCATTAATGAGAGAATGACACGTACCCTGATGAGACATCTAGGGTTTTGACGCGTGTCACAAGTAGCGGACCGCTACCAACATTCAAGAGATACTATTGCCATTTTTGAAAGAAATGGCTCATGTAAAACCTTGGTTTTGTAAATTAAACGTTTGTGTACTATATCAGGGTTTATCCCTATTATAATGAAATAAAACGGGAGATTCTCCGTCTTTTGAAAAGATCCTGAGTTATTTAAATTATTCCGCTATGTTTATAAATCTCTGATGAGCTAAAATATAGAAACAGGTACCGACCATGAGTCGTGCGCCCGGGTGGGCTAAACCCGGGGTGTGACAGGTTAGTATCAGAGCCATTTGTTTTAGCATATTAGTTACTAGAAATTAGTATCTAAGCTGTAATTTGATTATGATATTATTTGGTTTTAGCAATTAAGATATTCAGGTAAGGTATCTAAGCTTAAACCAGTATAGACTGCCAACTAAGAAAAGTAAGTAGATCTCCATAATAATTAAGTGATAACTATACAAATGTTTGGAAATAGTTACTATACTTATATCTTCGGACGATCTGAAGAAGAACATTATCATCCTACTGGATCCATGCAAAATCCTGTAATCATTTCTAATACTGGTGAATCCCTTTCGGATCCTATCATTGTCTCTGACAATGAATCTTATCATCAAAATCAATCTAGCTCATCCTGGATGGAAGCTACTTTGGATTTTGAGAACTGGAGAACTGATACTCCACCTTTAGTAAAACAAGTAGATATAAATGAAGCTAGACCTAGTCGGTCTACTAAACCAAGGATGCGTGTACGAAATCCAACCGAGCATGTGCATGTGTCTGCAGAAGAAATGGAAGAGGTATATCAAGAAATACCTGAGGAAGTAGAACTTGAAATAGAAACTCAAGACCCATACCTCTATCCAATTGGTGAAGAAAATCCTTATACTCTTCCAACAATGTTAGAGGAGTATATCAAAGAACCAGCTGATGGTCCTGATGATCCATACCATAATGTGTTTAACGACATATTATTTGGTATTCGTGAACCCCGTCCTCAATATAATTATTCTTCAGCTCATCTTGGAACACCCATAGAATTCCTTGATCGTGCCTTAAGAGAAACTGATGAAGTCAAGAAAGAATCAAGGTAGCTCAAGGAAAGGGTTCGTCAACAGGAGAAAGAAAAGAAAAATAAAAAAAAGATAAAAATAAAGAGTAAAATAACTAGACGTACGGGTAACCATCCGACCGGTATGTAGTTATCTCGCAAACTGAAATGTTATGTCTAAGAAAAGAATGGTGTATAAATCTCTTCTAGACCCGTCATTCTTTCTTAGGAACATTAAAGTTGGAGGTACTACTCTAGAACAATAACCACCCTAGTCTATAAAATATAATAAATAGTATAATTTACTATTTCAGTATGTAAAATACAAAGTATAAATAAATGTATTTTGTTCTATTCAGATGACTGGAAAAGGAAAAGGTCCCTTCTATGTTCAAAAATATGCTCCACCTGGATATGAATTCCAATTTATAAATGAAACGCATTTAGAAACTGGAACAAGTTCAAGACATTCAGGAAGTACATATCGGAGCTTAGGAGAATTAACACCTCTAGCAAATCCTTATGTACTTTCCATCATTTTTCATTCTACTCTAACGGCTACAAGCCGAAATCCAGATTATGGAGAAAATCTATGTTATAATCCTTATTATTATCAGGGACTACCTGAAATCCCTTACGAGAATAATCCTACTCCCGAAGGAGAAGAAAGAGAAGATTCAAATAGGCCATATGAGTATTATGAGCCTACGAATGTACAAAATCCTCAATAAAATGAGAAAAGTTCTGATAAGGATCATATTAGAGCCTTACAAGAACGAGCAGCAGAATTGGAAAACGAAAATCACAGATTAGCATCTGTAGACGCCTAGAATAGAGCGTTAAGACAAATGCTAGAAAATGCTCGTAATTAGGGTTATATGTAAATGTCCTTTCCGATATTTGTAATATATATTCCAAATATTAATAAAATTCCTCTTGTGAATAGAATGTCGAAACGAGGTCCTTCTTATAATACAAGAGGCAAGAGCAAACAAATCTAAAATGAAAATTCTGAACAACTACAACAAAAGGCAGAAATAAAGAAAATGGTTGCAGAAGGAATAGAGGAAACTCTTCCTAAAATTCTGAAAGCGATGAAAGAAGATAAAATGAAAAATAAATTGGCCGAGTCTAAAAATAATCATCATGAAGAAACCATAGTTCAAACGGAGATAATTCTAATTTTGACTCTGAAGAAGTTAGTAAGAAAAGAAAAAGAAGGAAGGGATGTACGTTCCGTACATTCCAAGGATGCAAACCTTTGGAGTATGCTGGAAGTGAGGGAGTAGTGGCAGCCCTTAGGTGGCCGAAGAAAACTGAATCATTTATCTCCATCAGCAAATGTGCTGTTGAAGATATGGTGCTTTATGCATCAAATTTATTTAAAGATGAAGCGTTGGAATGGTGGAATTCCGTTGTTCAAGCCATGGGCCGACACAAGGCCTATGCCATAGAATGGGAATAATTCAAGGAGATGGTAATTCAAAGATTTTGTCCCATTAATGAACGAGAGATGATAGAAACCAAATTTCTAAATCTCCGTATGGAAGGAACTAAACATCAGGAGTATGTCTCCAAGATGTTTGAGTATGATCGTTTGGTTCCACATTTATCTACTCCTGAACCCAATCTCATCAAGAGATATATTTGGGGCCTTGCGGAGGAAATTAGAGATATGGTCAAGGCCACTATGCCTCAGACTATTGCATCTGCCGTGCAGTTAGGAGGAATTCTGACTGACGGTATGATAAGAAAACAAGAAGAGGGGAAGGCAAGGGAAGTGGCCAAGAGGGCTACGGAGAATCAGAAAAATAATTCTCATTGGAAAAGAAGAAATCAGCCTGTCAAAGGAGGATTTAATTCTTCCATCTCAGAATGCAAGATTTGCAAGAAGAGGCATACTTGAGAATGCTTCTTCAAGAGATACCATTGCCATTTTTGTAAGCAGAATGGGCATGTCTTCGAAAACTGCCCAAAGAAGAAAAATATCTCCTGTTTCAATTGTGGAGAGACTTGCCATTTTAAATCAGCTTGCCCAAAGCTTTATCAAGCAGGATCTAGTGGGGCAAAGGCCAATGAAGGAAACAAGAAAAATGTAGGAGCTTTCATATTTAATACTCGTGATGCTGCAACTGTTCCAGATGCAGTCACTGGTACATTCCTTAGTGACAATATTTATGATAGAGTACTATTTGACTCTGGTGAAAATTTGAGTTTCATAGATTAAAAATTCTGGCCTTTAGTTCCATTAGATAAGATTTATGAAGTAGAAACGGCCGAAGGAAATCTCGTCAAGATCTCCGAATTTCTAAATGACTGTGCTATCACAATATCCGGACACATCTTACCTGTACGATTAATGCCCATGACATTAGCAGGATTTGATGTTGTCTTAGGAATGGATTGGTTGGCCAGTAACCAAGCTCATATCCTTTGTGATAAAAAGATCATAGAAATCCAAATTCCTTCCGGAAAACCTTTAACAATCTATGGCGACAAACAAAATCAACCTCTGGGAATCATCTCAATGCTGAAAGCAACTAAATGCCTTAAGAAGGGATGCATTGCATACTTGGTGCAGATTTCTACTAGTACAAAAGAAAAGAAGATTGAAGATGTACCGGTAGTAGCTGATTATGCAGATATATTTCCAGATGAATTACCTGGTATACCATCAGAAAGAGAAGTCAAATTTAAAATCAATCTTGTACCAGGAACGGCTCCTATTGCTAAAGCTCCATACCGATTAGCCCCAACTGAAATGAAAGAATTGAAGAATCAATTAGATGAATTACTTGAAAAAGGATTCATTCGCCCAAGTTCATCTCCTTGGGGTGCTCCAATTCTTTTCGTTAAAAAGAAACACGGTACAATGCGGATGTGCATTGATTACGAGGAGCTAAACAAAGTAACGATTAAAAATCGTTATCCTCTTCCTAGAATCGATGATCCATTTGACCAATTACAAGGCGCTTGCCATTTTTCAAAAATAGATCTTCGATCAGGATATCATCAATTGAAAGTTCTAGAAGTAGATATTCCTAAAACTGCTTTCCGAACCAGATATGGACATTATGAGTTCACAGTTATGCCGTTTAGACTTACTAATGTTCCTGCCGTATTTATGAATATGATGAATCATATCTATAAACCCTATATAGATAAATTTGTAATCGTTTTCATTGAAGATATACTTATTTATTCTAGAAATGCGGAAGATCATGGAAATCACCTCAGAATAGTACTTAAACTTCTGAGAAAAGAGAAATTGTATGCTAAATTCTCTAAATGTGAATTTTGGCTTAGAGAAGTACAATTTCTGGGTCATATAGTGAATGCAGAAGGTGTTCAAGTAGACCTATCCAAAATTGAAGCCATATCCAAATGGGAAATTCATAAATCTCCAACAGAAGTCCGTAGTTTCTTAGGTCTTGCAGGATACTACAAACGATTTATTCAGGATTTCTTAAAGATTGCAGTTCCTCTGACTTTGTTAACTCGTAAGAATGTAAAGTATGAATGGGGAACAAAGCAAGAAGAAACTTTCCAAAATATGAAGAAGAAACTGACTCATGCACCCATACTGGCTTTGCTAAATGGTAATGAAGATTTTGTTGTCTATTGTGATGCTTCTCACAACGGTCTAGGTTGTGCATTAATGCAAAGAAACAAAGTCATTGCCTATGTATCTCGTTAGTTAAAGACACATGAAAAGAATTACATAACTCATGATCTAGAGTTAGGTGCCATAATTTTTGCCCTGAAATTATGGAGACACTATCTCTATGGAGTTAGATTTACAGTTTATACTGACCATAAGAGTTTGAAACATATCTTTGGTAAAAAAGAATTGAACATGAGACAAAGAAGATGGTTAGAGATCTTAAGTGACTATGATTGTGAAATCTGTTACCACGAAGGTATGGCAAATATTGTTGCAGATGCCTTAAGTAGAAAGGAAAGAGAGAAACTTAAACGGTTTCGTGCTCTCAGACTTGAACTTCGTGTAGATCTCGTGTCTCAAATAAAAGATGCTCAACATTCTGTTCAAACCAAGGAAGATTTAGAACAAGAAGGAATGAAGAGCATGATAAATCAGTTAACTAAAGGAGACGATGAAATACTTCGTATGAATAAAAGAATCTGGGTTCCGATCACAGAAAATCTTCGGGAAAGAATACTTGAAGAAGCACATAAATCAAAATATATGATGCACCCAGGGAGTGACAAAATGTATAAGAATCTGAAGGGTAATTACCGGTGGATTGGCATGAAGAAAGATATTGCCATATATGTTGCAGAATGTCTTACTTGCACACAAGTTAAGGTAGAACATCAGAAACCTTCTGGTTTATTGCAACAATTAGAAATCCTGGTTTGGAAGTGGGAAATGATAGCAATGGATTTTATTACTAAACTTCCTCGAACCAGTCGGGGAAATGATACTATCTGGGTTATCATTGACAGATTGACTAAATTTGCCCATTTTCTCCCAATGAAGGAAACCTTTAGTATGGATAGATTGGCTCGTCTGTATGTAAATGAGATTGTATCTTTACATGGAGTGCGATTGTCCAAAGTGTCAGATAGAGATAGTCGTTTTACATCTTGATTCTGGCAAAGTTTCCAAAAAGCTATGGGAACTCATATGAACTTAAGCACTGCCTATCATCCACAGACAGATGGGCAAAGCGAGAGAACAATTCAGACATTAGAAGATATGCTCCGAGCCTGTGTGATAGATTTAGGTGGTAGTTGGGATGATCACCTACCCCTAATGGAATTTTCATACAACAATAGTTATCACACAAGCATTCAGGCGGCACCTTTTGAAGCCTTATATGGTAGAAAATGTCGAACGCCTGTATGCTGGGCTGATATAGGAGAAAATCAATTGTCAGGACCTGAACTTGTTCAGGAAAAAACTGACAAAGTAGCTCAAATACAAGAACAATTGAAAGCAGCAAGAGATAGACAAAAGAGCTACGCTGATAAAAGAAGAAAGCCACTAGAGTTTGAAATTGGAGATAAGGTGTTATTGAAAGTATCACCTTAGAAAGGAATAGTTCGATTAGGAAAGAAGGGTAAATTAAGTCCTCAATTTGTTGGACCCTTCAAGATTATTAAACGAATTGGACCAGTGGCTTATCAGTTGGATTTACCTGAAGAGATAAGTGGAATACATGACGTATTCCATATGTATTCCGTGTATCTAATCTTCGCAAATGTCTAGCTGATGAATCTTTGATAATGCCTCTTCGAGATATAGAGGTAAATGAAAAATTAAGGTTTGTAGAACAACCTCTACAAATAGAAGATTATCAGACTAAAAAGTTAAAAAAGAAAAGATTGAAGCTGGTCAAAGTCAAGTGGAATTCTAGACGTGGTCCTGAATATACTTAGGAACTAGAATCAGAAATGAAGAAGAAGTATACACATCTATTCCAGTAAATCTCGAGGACGAGATTATTCAAAAGGTGGGGAGAATGTAACATTTGAAAAATTTTCGTAACCAAAATAATAAAAATAAAATTATAAGGACCATAAATGCAATTACATAAAAGATCAGGGACTAAAAATGAAAAATTCTAAAATTTCATTGGTAGCGGACCGCTACCATGTACATAACGGTCTACTACGTAGTCCCAATGGCATTAATGAAAGAATGACACGTACCCTGATGAGACATCTAGGGTTTTGACGCGTGTTACAAGTGGCGGACCGCTACCAACATTCACATCGATCCGCTATGGCTCCCTCAGTTGGGTAGCGGACCGTTACCCTGTAGCTTAATGGTCCGCTAGCCACAACTTGCGCCGCAACTCTGAAGGCCGACACGTGTCATATTGACTGTTTAGGGCTTAGGCGGTAGCGGACCGTTATCCGCCACCATAACGGTCCGCTACGGACCTGAGATCAACCTATAAATAGAGATTCGATTGCTGTTCAATTCCAAAACATCACAAATCGATTTCCAGAGAAATTTCCACTATTTTCACTCTCATAAAACCATTCCCGCTCATACGTTTAAGTTCCCAAGGTGCCGGATCATCCTAGAAATAACCGAGAAGCTAGGAAACGCTCATTTGGAGAAACCAAGAAAAGATTTTTAAGCGGAGACGCTGCCCACTAGAATACTCAATGTAGAAGATTCCTAAAGCTAAGACTCTGTCAAGGTGAATAGTTGTATTTTTATAAAATGATTTCAAAACTGAAAATGGTTTTGATTATACTCTGACTTGAATGAATTTATACATCCATTTGTTGCGTATGGTGATTTACTATATAGCAGTCAGCCCATAGAGTCACATATATATACACGTGTTACAGATGAGACGTTGTAACAGGGCTAGGGGTTGAACCCTTGGTTGTTGTAAAGCCCATCGCAGTAAGCGTAAGGCAGATATACCTAAAAATATATCCAAGGTCCCTGGTGTGGCTGGTGGTTAGTCCGTTGACTGTGTAAATTGACAAGAAACTATGGGCAAATTGTTCTATTTATTCAAGCTTGTCAGATTATGATTCCAATATACTTGTATTCACCAGTTTATACTGTTAAAATATTTTCAAACGTTTTTACAGGTAAACAAAGATGATATGATATTGATATAGCCATATGATAAAGAAAATGATGTCGTGAAAAAGGGAACGTCCACCCTAGACATCAGTTGAAAGAAATGACTCATGTAAAACCTTGGTTTTGTAAATTAAACATTTGTGTACTATATCAGGGTTTATCCCTGTTATAATGATATGAAACGGGAGATTCCCCGTCTTTTGAAAAGATCCCGAGTTATTCAAATTATTCCGCTGTGTTTATAAATCTCTGATGAGATAAAATATAGAAACAGATACCAATCGTGAGTCGCGCTCCCGGGTGGGCTAAACCGTGGTGTGACACAGGCCATAAGTATACGTAAAACTTACAAGGGATACACGAGTCGGGTGAAAGTCGCGGTCTGCGGCTGGTACTTCCCTTTAGAACAAATTTCGAAGGCGAAGTCATGTCCATTGTTATTAAGACATACTACCAGTGTATATAGTGGTGCATAAGTCAAGACATGAGGTCCTGCTGGATGTGTAGATTGAACACATATATTATGATTATAAATTTAATAACTGTTTGTGCCAAATGATTTTAATGTCAAGATAATTGTATTCACCGGCGTTCGCGCTGATATTTCATTTTCAAAATGTTTTCTGGTAATCAATAAAATGTGATGGGAATGGAATAACAGGCAGAATTGGTCTGGCCCAGATTATGAAAATATACAGGATGTGTTGCATGTTGGATTCTCTCAGGCCTCATGCATAGGAAATCTTGAATGATGAAAAAAGGAATCGTGTCAAAGAACTGATCAACCTTGGACAATACTATCTCTTAGTGACTTTTGAACTTGTCTGGAGACAAGTGTTATATTTGATTTCAAACAATGTTGTAATTCAAATAAGATGGGCATTAAATACTATATATATATATATACACACACACGACCTTTGTTTTTCAACTGTGTCTTGATATTTACAAAAGCAACATTCGAGGTTGAAAGTTATAATGAAACGATCCATGTAAAGTCTTTCGCTTTGTTTTATAAAAACTCTAAAATCAAAACAGGTACCAATCATGCTCACACACGTCTAGGGGTGCCTGAGGCGGTGTGTGACATAAAACATGTATAAATTAGGTCATATCAACGTGCGAGTAATGGAGCAAATCGTTCAGATACATAACTCAGTGACAACGACACTGACAGTGACGACTCGATCTAAGATGTTAGTTAAGACATTCTTTATAGTTTATTAGTTCGTTTATCTTATATTATTTTAAAGTTCAGAATTAATCAATTAAGTATTATTTATTCATATGTTAGATTGGTTGAAGTTTTGTGATATTGTTGGTTGAATACAATGAGAATTAAATGAAATCGTTAGTCCTAAGAAGAAAAATATTAGGTAGCGCAAATACATATTGGGACTAAATAAAGATGGCATCGAAAACTATTTTTCAGTATCTAAAAGAAATATCAGAGACTATTCTTTAGTCATTGAATAAATATACTAGAGACTGATTTTTAGTCTCCAAATAACATATTCAGGACTGAAAAAATTTGTTGTAATAGACTTATTTTCAATCTCTAAAAAAGATAATCGGGACTAAAATAACATGGTATCTAAAATTATTTTTCAGTCCCTAAAAAACATATTAAGGACCAAAATGACGTGGTATCAGGGACTAATTCCCAGTCTCTAAAACATTTTATTAGAGACTAAATTGCGATGAATTTCGAACCTGACAAAATAGACATCGTTTAAAGGACTGATTTTCAGTCTTTAAAGAAACACATTGGGGATTGAAGTATCATAGAATCGAAAACTGATTTTCAGTCATAGAAAAAAAGTATCTGGGACTGAAATGACGTGGCATAGGAGAAAAGGTTTATAACTGAATTTATGAGTATTGGAGACATGTTAGTCCTCGTTGGTGCCATACAATGGGAACTGATTTTTAGTTACTAAAACCACTATCTAGGACTAAGTATGAGTAACTGACTAGGGACTAGCAAAATAAGTCCCTGGAGGCCCTTAGATACTAATTTAGGAGTATTAGGGACTAATTTTCAGTCCCAAATACCTTTCTTTTTTATAGCACTGGGAAATATATTTGCTAATTATATTGAAATACATCTCTCTTTTATCCCAAGTACTAGTTAGCTTAAAAGAATGTTTTAATCAAGCCTTACAAAGGGACGATGTGAACGCAATAGTAGTTACATGTAATTTCAATGCTTACTTGATTTCCTTTTTAGTCATTAGCTATAACCGTAAAGTTAATACCTTACATGATTGGATAAGGTGCAAAAGTGTAACATCCCAAAAATAATAACATCCTAGAAATAATAAGAGTAAAATAAACGAAGGAGTGTCGGGCCTCGTAATACAAAGAATGCTAAGGAAGTTTGAAATAAAAAGGTGAGGGTCGGCCCATGGGCCAAGAGAAGGGTGGAAACCCTATGACCAGCAACCTCAGCCCCTCCCCTCCTCATTTCCTTCCTGTGCAAGTTTCTAGAGAGAGAGGGATAGACCGACTCTAGAAAGAGAAAGCAGGAAAAGATGCTAAAAGGCTCGAAAACCGTTTTTCTGCATCACAGCAACACATAGCAACGGAAACCGGACTCAAAGGGGGTAAGCATCACCTCTAAATCTAAGTTTTTACACGTTTTGGGGTTTCGGGTTTAAGTCACATAAAGACATGGTTTTTACGTATAAAACATAAAACAAATCACATATTTGTACTCATGAATGAAAAAGGAATGTTTTGAACGTAAAAAGTTCAAGGCTTGATCAATTAGAAATAATTGGCCAGATCTAGGGTGTAAGACCCCAAACCAGGCACCCTACAGTTGGTTCTCATCACTAAGTAAACTCATTAAAAACACTTAATTTTCATTTAAGTAAACAACGGAAGTCTTTCTCGAAATAGTATTATCTTTAAACTCGTTAAATTTTTATAATGTTACCTGACGAATGCATGCGCACCAACCCGAGTAGCCCGCTTCCAAGCCAAGATACCTTGTCTGGCAGACTCACCTGCAAAACCATCTAACGTACATACAAAGTCAGCTACGCTGAGTGAGTTCTAATAATTTACATTAAACAACAGCCAACACATCTCATTATATAATTATTTCCATTCAAGACCCTCTGGTCCTTAGAAAATAGATGTATAGATTTTCTTCAAACAAATAACCCCCGATATCTTATAATATCCCAAAGGATCCACCACCCCAGACTCTACCCACCATTTAACTCAGTAAGCCTCTCCGACATAGAACGAGCTTACTACTCTGATAACACACATTTACTATATATATTAACCATATGCTGGTTAACTCAACCAACCTCTAAACACCGTCTTACTAGTCCTAATCAGGACCCTCATAAATCAATTGACTCAACAGTTGTACACAATGTACTCTTCCCGACACAACGGCTAATCTAACTCGACACATCACATTAATTCCATTTATTTATCACATCAATATCATCTCGTACACAATTAATATAACTCATCACTTGCATGCAATTTAACATATATAAATGAACGCAAACACATACCTCATCGTCGTACCCTCGTCAGGGTTATCCCCGTCGGGATACTCGTCCTAAACTCAGTTATACCCTTGTTACAGAGCCCCGCCACTAAACATAGTGACACACTCGTAATCTATGATGACTACCCGACCACCCACACGGTGACTATATCATCTACCATACGGTGACTGACACATCACCCATACGATGATGACCCCGAAGGACTCCGTCCTCCACACCACTGTTGACCCTACCCACGGACAACAATGCAAGAACATAAAGCAACACATATATACACATGATACTACCTGGACATGTACTACGACTCACCACCTTTCCACGGATCACTTATGTGTGTAATCCAATACTTAGTTTAGACGTATCCTCCTAGTGTCTAAACACTTTACCCAACTCTTTCCGAATAGGAAGTTATACGACACACAAACACCATACTGACTTCTAGCCCATACATAATATGGACACCACATAGACTCATGCAAACACGGTACCTGTCATGTCACGAGGACAACGACACAATACACACAACATCAAGCACACGACGCATGACAACATACTAGCACCTACTAGACTCGTTAATGAACCACTTACAAGTTCCCATGCTAACTCTCCTAATATAACCATCCCAGGTTTTAACTAACCGCAGGTGCGTTCCTTCCTCGCGCAGCCACTTCTCCTGTAGAAGGAGCTACTAAGTCCACCTCGCATAGCTGCCCTGGTAATACTGGGAGCATTAGGCGCCGGAAGCGCCAAGATCACCTCATGTGCTGGTAGCTCATGCTCATCCTCAGCCGCCGGTGGAACCACCGTCAATGGAACAGGTGCTAAGATCCGTATTCTCCAAAAGATAACTGTGTGAACAGCAGCCAAACGTCTAGCCCGCCGTTCTGTCAACCTCCTGATAAGAGCTCCCTGCCTAATCCATCTAGTCTGAATCATCAAGGCGATCAGTACCTGCACAAGAAAGAACGTTCGAGTGATTAATGTGGGCACACATTTAGAATATGCGGGTAATCATAGACTACCAAATCACGGTGATCAAATGCAATTTGGTGGTCCTCATTACTACTCAGATTCTAAACCTTTCCCATCATTTTCACACTAACTTTCTAACTTTCCCGCACCCTGGATGCACATGCATCCCACACAACTCACATAACACCACACAATAATCTAGCTAGCCATCATATCTATCACAATTGCATACCACACATGGTTTCACACATAAAATCACTGAATCATATCGACACACCAAACTATCTCACATAGTTACAATTAATGATACTCAACATTACTCAACTCACATCATAGTCTCAGTTAATCATATCACACAACTTCTCGTAGTTCTACATACTACTACAGCACATAGCACACATCATGATCCCACACGGAACGATAAAAGTCTAGCGAACATAATGCATCGATCGTTCATCTCGTAATAATTGCCAGTTCATACGAACGTAAAATCCGTATAACACAAACAATTGCAATTAATTATTACAACAGAAAAATATTTAGAATTATTTTATAAATAAACGATCATGCTCAGAAGACTAAATCTTTAATATATATTATATAAAGATTCTCGCAAAAATGTTGTAGATTTGTCGTTATGAATTATTCTCTCAAGATACGTATAAAATGTGAGCGAACACATTTACGAATAAAAACATACGTAAACTTGAACGTTTTCATTCAAGTTCATTAATGCGTCTAAACCAAGATATATATATATACATACATATATATATATATATTTATATAGGAATATATATATATATATATATATATATATAGATATTAAATGTTGACAACTCATAGAATTTTTTTATTAAAGCGGGTAGTAATTTCGGGTAGTATACCGCGTCTATATCAATCACATCATCATCATGATGACTTCTTTGCTTACACTTTACTCAAGTGTCATAATCGTCATGATTATGACCAAAAGTGCAAGAAACCTCAAAGATCATATCACAATCATTATATCTTTGCTTATACTCCACTACAACATCAAGTCGTAATGATGATGACTTGTTGAGATCTACACTCAACCCCCGTCTCATTTAATAAATATATATACAGAAATATATATATATATATATATATATATATATATATATATATATATATATATAACCCGCAAGGTACGTTCGTTGGATATTAACAAGATTTTATTCAAGTAAGTCTAGAGACGCGTTTTAATATAAAAACATAATTATTGGTGACTAAACTTTTAAAAATGGACACAAAAATGTTTATTACATGGCGATAAGTTGTTTTTATGTGTATACATGTACATTATAGTTAAAGTATTAACTATGTCGGGTTTAACTAGTAGACTATTAAAACTAGTCAAGGTACACAATATATATAAGTGTTTGATCATAAAAGTTCATGCACCGGGTATATTATCACGAGATCACCTACCGGGCTTACACTACCTAAATATCATCTAGTAATCACTAGAGTGACTACACTTGAAGTGACAACACCCACCCCCTACTACCCTTCTTGGCCGAGATAGGGGACCCACCCACACACCACCACCAATTTCATCATCATGGTTTGTAATAAACTATACCATTTCAAGTGTAATCCAAGCCAACATCAAATCCATCTAATCATTCATATCTTGTGATGATGATGTAGTAACAAACACTCCACCTCTCTTTCTCCATCTATACATATCGACACACATACACACACTTGCACTTCACACTTAGAAATTTCAAGATCAAATTCTCTAAGAGGTCTAACTAGAGATTGGGAGATTCAAGGAGTTCTTGAAGTCTAGGAGCCGGTTTTACTAACAACTCAAGCTTTTGTAACATCCCAAAAATAAAACGACAGTTATAATAACGGAATAAACCTATAAATAGCCAAGGTCACCACCCATTTCTCTCATTTGCAACATCTAGAGAAAGAATGTCATGCGTACTTATCAAGTACGCAGGAAGAGGATCATGCGTACTTATCAAGTACGCATGAAGCGAGATTTGCGCACTTATTAAGTACGCAGGAGCAAGGCCCTACGCACTTGCTAAGTGCGCAGGCATCAGGTTGTTTAGGTAAAGTCAGTATTTTTAGAAGGTTAAACCGTTAGATTCGGGGGTTGGTCTGATGTGTATTTAACTAATCAATTCAGATCGGAAGTGACGTTGTGGGACCTTTGTTTAGGACAACCCTGATTAGCTTATCAGGTGAGTTCTAGAAGCCCTCTTTTAAATGTTTTATATAATATTTTTGGGCTGGTGTGCATACATACGAAATGATGTTTTACGAAACGATATTTACGAAATGATGCTTATGAAACTATGTTTACGAAATGAAATGATTTGGAATGAACGGTTTATGGAAAGAAAGTTTTATGAATGGAATGTTTACGAATGAAATGTTTATAAAGAAATGTGTTAAAATGAAGGTAAAGGGTTTTGAAAATGAATGAAATGTTTTATGAAAAGAAAAGAAAAAGGGCAAAGGTTTTAAAGAAGCCATTACAAATCTAATCTGTCGAATTGATGAAATTGACGAATGAAGTCTGGGAATGTAATTCCCAGTCTTGTGGTAGATTATGGACATCGAGCCATAGTTGCCATAAGAACAACAGGGACAGTGTCTTGGTAGCCTGCCAATGGTTATGATGTTATACAATTGGTATGGGAGTAACGACGGTTACTCAGGGGTTAACGTGACCCTATTGAGGTTAAATTATGATCTGACGGTGTTATGGCCGTGAGCCATAGCCGTCGATGGAAGTTGTCGGTTTATGGACATGAGAGCCATAGGGGCAACTAAACGGGTATTGTCGGCATGCAGTTAAGCCTTGGGGACAATACAAAAGGGAATAACGGAATGTATTGTATTGTCGGTCTTCGTGCAGTTAAGCCTTAGGGGCAATACAATACTAGGTGATGGAACGAATGGTAACACAGATTTAGATAGTAATGTATGACTTAAATGAATGTTAAATGTTTTAAACGAACGATCCGTTCAACGTGTTTTATGATGATTATAAATGTTTGAATGTTTTAGTGATGAACGAAAGGCCCTGTTTTCTATACATGATGTTAAACCCTAATGAATTATTGAATGATGAACCATTTCTTAAATCGAATGAAAAACTGTAACTCACCAGCGTAGCTGACTTTTTAGTATGCACATTCAGGTTAAGGCAGGTATGGGTGATGGACGATGATGCTTGGAAAGCGAGAAGAGTTACCCGGCTGATCATGAAGACTGGCATCCCGTTATGAGTCGTTTATGTTATGTTTATGTATTTGACAATGTTACACTTCCGCATGTTTGAACAAGTTTTAATTATGATGAATGAATGATTCCGCTGCGTTATTTGATATTCAAGTTAAATAACTGTTTGTGAATGAGTAAATCCAACGAGTGAGGACTCCCGGGTTTGGGGCCTTACAAGTTGGTATCAGAGCAATAGTTTGAGGGATTCGGACACTCCAAGTGTCTGAACTTAAACTGTGAATAGGACCGAAAGCGGATGCCAGTATGGGTAACTCGAGCCATAGCATCAGGTATGAAGGTAGTATATACTTACATATATAGTAAGCCTTAGAAAGGGTTAGGTAAGGACTTGTTTTCTGATGGAATCACAAAGGTGGTCAAATAGAAGTCGAAAGGTAGTGTAATGGTAATTATAGATGGCCGGTGTATATTATCATCTTACAGTGCTTGTTGAATTTTATTTGTTAACTAGTGTGATGACATTGGATTCCTTGTCTTATAGAACGAAATGGCGGGACGAAAGAGCGGAAGGCGTGGTGGGGGCCTTATCGGTGGTCACACCGGTGGTCGTAACGGTAGGCGCGTCAGGACCCTGTGCGCCAAGAGTATAGTGAAGAAGGAAGTGTTCGCACTGAATCGGCGGTTGGTGTGCATGGAACCGAACTGACACAGGTTGAAGAACATCCTTTCACTTTTGAACCAGAAGTGAGAGCAGCCATAGCTCGAGAGTTTACAGAGTTGATGAAAGTTTCTTTGCCAAGACTGTTGGCAGAAGCATTAAAGAAGGTTAATGAGACGGGTGGGTCTAACACGGTGGTTGATACCCCAAACATTGAGGCAATCAACGCACCGCTTAACCGTGGTTGCGACTATAAGTCCTTTAAGGCATGTGACCCGCCGGTCTTGACTGGGAAGAAAGACGTGGTAGCTACGTTTGATTGGGTGATTCGTATGGAGGCTGCCATTCATCTGAGCGAATGTCGAACGGATCAAGTTGTGAAATTTGCTGCTAACTCCTTGAGAGAGGAAGCATCCCATTGGTGGGAAGGTGTACGTCAAGCAAAAGGGAGCGAGGTTGTGGATGCGATAATGTGGGGTGACTTGAAAACTTTGGTGATCAAGAATTTCTGCCCAAGGAACGAGATTGAGAAGGTAGAAAGGGAATTTATGGGTTTGAAGGCCGGGAGCATGACGCACCGGCAGTACACAACTCGATTCAATGAATTGGCACGTCTGGTGCCACACCTTATCACGACTGAGGAAAGAAAGATTTCCTGTTACATTCAAGGGCTACCGGACCAGGTCCGCACCTATGTTAAGGCAAACGCCCCTACGACCTATGATTCGGTAGTAGAACTGAGCGGTGTGGTATTCGATGATCTGGCGCTGAATGTCGTTGCTCTCGAAGAGCCTAAGAAGAAGCCGAGTTTCCCCGCTAAGCGATCGGCTGGGAAGTTGTTTGGGGCTCGGGACAAATAGGCCAGGGCAGGCGAGAAGGCAGTTTGTGGAAGATGTGGGGTAAGATATGCGGGTGAATGTCGGTTAGGGTCAAATCTATGCTTTAAATGCGGCAAAACCGGACACTACGCACGTGAATGTCCTCAGCTATTCAAATGCTACAACTGTCGGGAGAGTGGTCATATGAGTCGGGAATACACCAAGCACAGAATGGGTGAAGCCGGGAAAGGGAAAGGCCCAGAAAGGAAAGAAGAGAGGCCCCGAGCAATGACTCGTGCGTACGCGCTGACGCAAGACCAAGCCAGTGCAGACCCCGATGTGGCGTCAGGTACGTTCATCCTTGACAACACTTTTGTTTCTGTGTTATTTGATTCGGGTGCAAGTAAGAGTTTTATATATGCTACTTTTTGTAAACGACTGAAGTACACTGTCAGTAAGCTAGAAAGGGCCTTTAGCATAGAAACCGCTGAGGGTAGAACTGCGAGAGTGACCGATGTAGTTGACAACTCCACGATAAAGATAGAAGGTCATAGGTTCCCTTTCAGATTGTTTGTTATGGTTTTGGGAGGGTTTGATGTCGTGTTAGGTATGGATTGGTTAACTGCCAACGAAGCACAAATCATATGTAAATGAAAGATAATCCGACTTAAGGATCCGGATGGTAGCAAATTCGAGGTTTTTGAAGATCGTGACGCCCCGATGCCAAACGTCATCTCGATGATTAAGGTAACAAATTACTTGAGGCGTGGATGCGAGGCTTACCTGGTGTATGTAATTGACAAGTGTAAGGAAGTGAAGGAACTAGACGATGTACCCGTGGTATGCGAGTACCCGGAGGTGTTTCCAGAGGATTTGCCTGGGATACCACCCGACAGAGAGATTGAATTTCGATTCGACTTAGTACCAGATGCCCAGCCCGTGGCTAAGGCTCCATATCGACTAGCACCGGTGGAGATGAAAGAGTTAATGGCACAACTAGACAAGTTACTTGAGAAAGGATTTATCCAACCGAGCATCTCGCCGTGGGGTGCTCCGGTGTTGTTTGTGAAGAAGAAAGACGGTTCGATGAGAATGTGTATTGATTATCGCGAGTTGAATAAACGTACGGTGAAGAACAAGTACCCTTTACCAAGGATCGACGACATGTTCGATCAATTGCAAGGCGTAAGTTGGTTCTCAAAAATCAACCTTCGGTCCGGGTACCATCAGTTGAAGGTAAGGGAAGAAGACATACCGAAAACTGCATTTCGCACGCGTTATGGACATTTCGAGTTTCGCGTAATGTCTTTCGGATTGACGAACGCACCCGCAGCGTTCATGGATTTGATGAATAGGGTGTGTCGATCGATGCTGGACCGATCGGTAATCGTGTTCATCGATGATATCCTCATCTACTCCAAGAATGAGGGTGATCACGCATGTCACTTAAAGGAGGTGTTGGAGGCTCTGAAAAAGGAAAAGTTGTATGCTAAGTTCTCCAAATGCATGTTCTGGCTTAGGGAAGTCCAATTCCTATGTCACGTAATTAACCCGAACGGCATTATGGTTGACCCAGCAAAGATAGTGACGGTAAGGGAATGGAATATTCCTAAGACGCCAACTGAAATACGCAGTTTCTTGAGATTGGCAGGCTACTATCGGAGATTCATCCAGAAGTTCTCAAAAATAGCTTCGCCATTGACAAAGTTGACTGGGAAGGAGGTAAAGTACGAATGGGGTTCGACCCAGGACGAGGCGTTTAAGGAGTTGAAGGAGAAGCTAACCAAAGCCCCAGTCTTGGCCCTTCCCGAGGGCAATGAAGACTTAGTGGTATACTCTGACGCTTCGGGTCAGGGATTGGGATGCGTGTTTATGCAACGCGCGGCAGTTGAAGATTCACAAAGCTATGTATCCGACTCATGATTTGGAACATGCTGATGTCGTATTCGCATTGAAAATCTGGAGGCACTACCTGTACGGGGTGAAGTTTAGTATTTACTCCGACGACAAAAGTTTGAAGTACTTCTTCGAACAAAAGGAACTTAATATGAGGCAGAGGCGATGGTTGGATATATTGAAAGACTATGACTGTGAAATAATATACCATCCTGGAAAGGCAAACGTGGTGGTTGACGCTCTAAGCCGAAAGGATGTGTCTACTCCTATTAGAGTGAAAGCTTGCCAGTTGGTGGTTACATCGGATGTGATGAGAGAAATTGAAAAGGCTCAAGATGAGGAACTTAAAGAAGAAAATATAAAGAAGGAAAGGATGATTGGCAAACAGGACAAGTTGGAATATAACACACTTGGTGTTAGGACACGTTTTGGACGGGTATGGATACCTATGGGTGGCGAGCTTAGAACAAAAATCTTGGATGAGGCTCATAAGTCTCGGTACTCTATCCATCCAGGTAACAATAAAATCTACCAAGATCTAAGGAAGGAATACCGGTGGCCTGGAATGAAGCATGAAGTGACAAAGTACGTAAGCAAGTGCTTGATTTGCTCGAAAGTAAAGGCCGAACACCAGAAACCGTATGGAAAGATTCAACCACTTGATATACCGGAATGGAAGTGGGAACACATTACCATGGACTTCATAACCAATCTACCTCGCACAGCTAAAGGTCATGATACCATTTGGGTAATTGTGGATCGTTTAACGAAGAGTGCTCATTTCCTACCTATTCGCGAGGCGTTCTCATCAGAAAGGTTAGCGGAAGTATTTATTAAAGAAGTAGTAGCACGGCATGGGATGCCTTTGACAATCGTATCTGACTGGGACACACGATTCACATCGAGGTTCTGGAAAAGATTTCACGAGGCGATGGGCACGAGACTTAATGTTAGCACGGCATACCACCCGCAAACGGATGGCCAGTCCAAAAGGACCATTCAGACATTGGAGGATATGCTTCGTGCTTGTATTATCGATTTTGGCGACAGTTGGGACAGTCATCTGTCGTTAGCCGAATTCTCCTACAACAATAGTTATCACACGACGATAGGCATGCCGCCTTATGAAATGTTGTATGGGAGAAGGTGCAGGACCCTGGTTTGTTGGGGTGAGATTGGATAATAGGAATTAGGAAGTCTTGAAGTCGTAAGAGAAATGTCGGAAAGGTTTGATCAAATCAAAGCAAGAATGAAGGCCGCACAAGATCGTCAGAAATCCTACGCGGATAAACGACGAAGGCCTATTGAGTTTGATGTTAGGGACAGAGTAATGTTGAAAGTGTCACCCTGGAAGGGGATCATACGATTCAGGAAGAGAGGGAAGTTAAGTCCCGGTGAAGTCACTTATCGGTTAGAGTTGCCTGATGAGTTAAGAGGAATTCATCCTACCTTCCATGTATCACACTTGCGAAAGTGTTTGGCGGATGAATCGTCTCACGTACCACTTACTGACATCGAGGTCGACGACAGCCTTAACTACATCGAAGAGCCCGTGGCCATCCTAGATCGGAATGAGAAACGTTTACGTAATAAAGTAATCCAATTGGTTAAAGTCCAATGGAAACATCGAAAGGGGCCGGGAGCCACTTGGGAAACGGAGACGGAAATGAGGGAGTCGTACCCTCAACTATTTGACTTATGATAGGTTTCGGGGACGAAACCTATTGTAAGGGGGGTAGACTTGTAACATCCCAAAAATAAAACGACAGTTATAATAACGGAATAAACCAACGAGGCATGACGGGTCGGGCCGGATGGGCTGGTGTGTTTAAAGGGGAGCCCCCTATAAATAGCCAAGGTCACCACCCATTTCTCTCATTTACAACATCTAGAGAGAGAAACCGTAGAGAGAGAAATTTGGCGGATTGACCCGAGATTGAAGAAGTGTGTAGCTCCAGAGCTTGGGAGAAGAACCTCCAGATCAGAAGCTCGATACAGGTAGCGATCTAGCCTAGATCTGAGTTTTTGTTTGTTTTGGGGTTTTTCGGGTTTTGGACGAAAATGTGGCATTTTTATGCATGAAACTGGAAGAAAAACATAGTTTTGAGTTCCTTAATAAAAAGCAAACGTTTTGAATGTAAACAAGTTTGGGATCTTGACGTGATCAGACCCGAAGGCGAAAGTCAGGGTTTTTACGGGGAAGCAGATCCTGCGTACTTATCAGGTACGCAAGAAGAGGGTCATGCGTACTTATCAAGTACGCAGGAAGAGGATCATGCGTACTTATCAAGTACGCATGAAGCGAGATTTGCGCACTTATTAAGTACGCAAGAGCAAGGCCCTGCGCATTTGCTAAGTGCGCAGGCATCAGGTTGTTTAGGTAAAGTTAGTATGTTTAGAAGGTTAAACCGTTAGAGTCGGGGGTTGGTCTGATATGTATTTAACTAATCAATTCAGATCGGAAGTGACGTTGTGGGACCTTTGTTTAGGACAACCTAGATTAGCTTATCAGGTGAGTTTTAGAAGCCCTCTTTTAAATGTTTTATATAATGTTTTCGGGCTGGTGTGCATACATACGAAATGATGTTTTACGAAACGATGTTTACGAAATGATGCTTATGAAACTATGTTTACGAAATGAAATGATTTGGAATGAACGGTTTATGGAAAGAAAGTTTTATGAATGGAATGTTTACGAACGAAATGTTTATAAAGAAATGTGTTAAAATGAAGGTAAAGGGTTTTGAAAATGAATGAAATGTTTTATGAAAAGAAAAGAAAAAGGGCAAAGGTTTTAAAGAAGTCATTACAAATCTAATCTGTCGAATGGATGGAATTGACGAATGAAGTCTGCGAATGTAATTCCCAACCTTGTGGTAGATTATGGACAGCGAGCCATAGTTGCCATAAGAACAACAGAGGCAGTATCTTGGTGGCCTGCCAATGGTTATGATGTTGTACAATTGGTATGGGAGTAACGACGGTTACTCATGGGTTAACGTGACCCTATTGAGGTTAAATTATGATCCGACGATGTTATGACCGTGAGCCATAGCCGTCGATGGAAGTTGTCGGTTTATGGACATGAGAGCCATAGGGGCAACTAAAGGGGTATTGTTGGTCCTCGTGAAGTTAAGCCTTGGGGGCAATACAAAAGGGAATTGACGGAATGTATTGTATTGTATTGTCGGTCTTCGTGCAGTTAAGCCTTAGGGGCAATACAATACTAGGTGATGGAACGAATGGTAATACAGATTTAGATAGCAATGTATGACTTAAATGAATGTTAAGTGTTTTAAACGAACAATCCGTTCAACGTGTTTTATGATGATGATAAATGTTTGAATGTTTTAGTGATGAACGAAAGGCCCTTTTTTCTATACATGATGTTAAACCCTAATGAATTATTAAATGATGAACCATTTCTTAAATCGAATGAAAAACTGGAACTCACCAGCGTAGCTGACTTTTTAGTATGCACATTCAAGTTAAGGCAGGTATGGGTGATGGACGGTGATGCTTGGCAAGCGAGAAAAGTTACCCGGCTGATCATGAAGACTGGCATCCCGTTATGAGTCGTTTATGTTATGTTTATGTATTTGACAATGTTACGCTTCCGCATGTTTGAACAAGTTTTAATTATGATGAATGAATGATTCCACTGCGTTATTTGATATTCAAGTTAAATAACTGTTTGTGAATGAGTAAATCCAACGAGTGATGCCTCCCGGGTTTGGGGTCTTACAGCTTTTTATCATCCTCTACTCGTGATTTTTCACCTAGTTTTGTTTAGCGGTATGAAACCGACACTACACTTTACTTTCGTCTTTATTTTTAGTTCAAAGCTCGTTGTTCACCATGGAAATAAAGGATTTAAAGGGTTAAAGAGTTTCTATTAATTTTAAAAACTAAAGGCTTTGTATAAATATATTTAAATGGTCGAAATTTTGTGTATAGATATATGTATATGTTGTTTGATCATATGATGATAACATGTAGGTATTGAGTTAAAAGCTTGGTTAAATTTTGCTAAAAAGTGAAACATATATGTGTATATAAATCGTGACTTATATACATAAGTGTGTGTGTTTAAAGTTGGTGCTTTGGAAAGATGGTTAAGTATAAAAATGTGTATATATATAAAAGAAACTAAAATAGATACAAATACATGATTATAGATGTTAACTTGGAAATCATGGTATATGTAGGTGCATATGTGTGTTCATAAATTATTTACTTGGAAGTTGTTAAAAGTGTACATATACATGGATAAGAACCGAAAGGTATATATATATATATATATACATATATGTATGATTATGCATATGGAGACCATGATATATGTGTATGTATACATATTTGTATAGTTTTCAAGTTGTTAATCTAGAAACATGATCAAAGGTATATACATGAAATAATTAAATATATTCATGCCTTGAAAATAGATCATGGAAAATATAAAAGGAAACACTTAAACAATTTGGAACTTGCAAATTATAGTTAAGTGTTGAACATGAAACTTGTTATGATTAAAATGTTTAAGACATTTGGTAATCATAAAAATCATATATGCATATATCATGATGGAATAATCATAGGTGAATTTATGTGCATGAAATTAAAGACGTTTCGGTTAAAAATAAATGTTCACATGTTATCGTGAAGCATATTTAAATATATGTTGGATTAATGAAATACTTGTATGCATATATTGGTAAGAATAATGCATGTTGAACTTAAAAAAATTAATAAATATCGTTCGAAACAAGTATTTGCATGTGGACGTGGTAACGTGGTCTATACGCACGTAGGATAAATAACATGCATAGAATATACTTGGACGATATTTGTGATTATTAAATAACTATTAGTAAGAAATAATTATATGCTTATATGTGACCATAATATGAAGGTATTATAAGTTGATGCAAAAATAATATTTATTTTTGATAAATGTAACAAGTCACCAATATGGAAACATAATATTTTCTTGGAAAGTATGTAAGCGTATAGACTGAAATAATAATCACCAACGAGTCGTCACATTAAAACACTGTTTTACTAAACAAAGACGTACTTAACGGGATTCGTTAAGTCGGGTGAACAACTTGCATTTAAGACGGGTAGTCTTAACACATTAGTACCCTTGTGTGATTAGGGTACGGATAGACAGGGACGATTAGCACACTGTTAATTTGCTAGGATTTCATCGGACACAAGGTGAGTTCACGACCCCCTTTTCGCTTTTTAATGTTTTGTAAACTACGGGGAGAAACATACTTACATATTATGTATTACATTATTGTTTAATACATTTGGAAACATTGTTGAGGAAACATTACAAACACATTTTTATATGATAACAAGGAAACAAGACACTAACATTATGTTGTACATGAGGAATAATAGAGCGCTAAAAGTCCCCGGAACAACATTAACATTTTGTAACCATTAGCTATGCTCTTAGCCTGGGATTCTATGAATAGTACTATTAGGGGTGACGCCCCTGGTCATGGTTAGTCGCGCTAACCGGGACTTGAAGGGTCAAATGGCCGCATATTGTCTTATTCTCTTGGTATAGCAAGGGAGGGGTATTCATTTGTCATGGTTTGGTTACGGTTTCATGTATGAACATAGGTATTTATAAGCCTAACTAGCTTACGAATGGATCAATAACACTTTTTTTGTTTATCATATGTGTTTAGAATTATTCGTACTTATTTTATGACGGTAATGTCATGTGCATGTTTTCAGGTGAAACTACTTATTTATGACGGTAATGTCATGGGCATGTTTTCGGGTAAAACTACTTATTTATGACATGTAATGTCATGTGCGTGTTTGCGTGTAAAACTACTTATTTTATGACGGTTAAGTCATGTATACGTTTTCAATGAAAACTACTTATTTTTATGACGGTTAAGTCATGTATACGTTTTCGGTGAAAACTAATTAGTTTATGACGGTAATGTCATGTACATGTTTTCGGGGGAAAACTACTTATTTTTATGACGGATAAGTCATGTATATGTTTTTGGTGAAAACTACTCACTCTTATGACGGTTGAGTCATGTATACGTTTTGGTGAAAACTACTTATTTTTATGACGGTTAAGTCATGTATACGTTTTCTAGTAAAATTACTTATTTTTATGACGGTTAAGTAATGTATATGTTTTCAGTGAAAACTACTATTTTTATGACTACTAAGTCATGTACACGTTTTCGGGAAAAACTACTGGCACTGAAATAACTAACTCTGTGAACTCACCAACCTTTGTGTTGACACTTTCAAGTGTGTTTCTCAGGTAACCCTTAGCCATGGCGCGGTTCGAATAAGCTAGCTATGCTGGATTAATTCCTAATAGCTGGAAGGACATAGATTATCAAGTCTCAAGACTATCGTTGATCTAGAAGAACTTAGATCATTGTATTACTTAGTCTTAGTAATTGTGTATGTATTCAAGTCTTAGAAATCACTATTACAGCTTCCGCAATCATGTAATGAACCAATCGTTGCAACCTTTATTTATTAAGTAAATAAATTTGGGGGTGTGACATCACCAGCGTTAGCTGACTTTTAGTATACACTTCAGGTACCAAGAAGAAGGGGCGTGCTAAGGCGTGAAGGCTACTCGACACACTGACATCCCAATTAATTGAGTTTATGTTAAGGCAATGTTATGATATGTTATGATATGTTAAGACTTTCGCTGCCATGTAATTGAATGATGTATGCTTTCGTTACTTTATGAATGTTTTAATTTAAGTTTTACATTGATGACTATGTTTATGAGTAAATCCAACGAGTGAGGTCACCCAGGAAAAGGGACCTTACAAGTTGGTATCAGAGCATTAGTTTGAGAGATTCAGACATCCCTAAATGTCTGGACTCAAGCTGATAATGAGACCAATGCACGAATGTCAGTATGAGTAGCCAACGCCAACGCCAGCATAATAAATAAGTAATAAAGTTAATGCATGTAGATAGGAATAGATGCCTTAACTTAAAACACATAGATGTCAGTGTCACCACTGATGTGAAAAGTTTCAAACTCGAAAAGCAAAGCAAATTATTAATCACAAAACGGTCACTGTAATTAAGAATTTAACTTGCTCGTACTGTTCTAAACTATGATCTGAAGAAATGAAATTGATGCATACCCTTACTTATCTGGAAAACTAGACAACTATGGCTAGTAGAGGAAGAACTGGACGCCGAGGCGGTCATACTGGTCAAGTCGGTAGACCACCATTGAATCAGAGCCGGGAGGAAGGGGAAAGTGTGCACGTGGAACATACTAAAAGTGTGCATGAAACAAACATAACCCCATCAGCAGATGACAACGAAGGGTCCCTACGATTGGAACCCGAATTTAGGGATGCTATTGCCCGTGAGGTTGTACTAACTCTGAAGAACGTATTGCCTGATCTGTTTTCTAAGGCACTTAAGAAGAGCAAGGAGGAGGAGGAAAAGGACCATGGGGAGAAAGTGTATAATAGCGATGGGGATGAAGTAACTGTGAGACTAAACACCTGAGGGTGTACCTACAAGGGATTTAAGGACGGTGACCCACCCAAGTTTGATGGAAATAAGGATTCGGTGGCTAATGGATTGAGAGAATGAATGGCGTAATTAACATAAGTGAGTGTCGACCCGACCAAGCCGTTAAGTATGTGGCTCACTCTTTCACCAACGAAGCGCTGAGTTTGTGGAGGAGCATTCAGAGAACTAAGTCGCCAAACGCTCTCAGAAGGATGACTTGGGAGGATCTAAAAAAGCTGATAATCCAGAAGTTCTGTCCCTAGAACGAAATTGATCGGGTGGAAAATGAATTCCTAAAATTCAAGGCTGGCAACAAGACTCATCACCAGTACACTTCCCGATTCAATGAACTGTCCCAAATGGTACCCCACAGAGGGTCTGAAGACCGACTGATCAAGTACTATGTCAAGGGTCTACCACAGAGGGCCCGAGTCCATGTGAAAGCTAACCTACCCTCAACCTTCGAGCCAGTAGTGAACCTGAGTGGAATCGTCTATGACGATTATGCAAATGAAGACCCGACACTTGAGATAGACCTGAGATAGAGAAGATGAAGTGGGAAAACCCGTCTACGGGAACTGGAAAAGGAAATGCAACAGCTGAAATTAAGAAGACAAGGGTAGAAGAATATGAAGTTTGTAGGAAATGTTCAAAGAAACACCATGGCGAGTGCCCAATTGGTTCAACCATGTGCTATAAATGCGGGAAACCATGACATTTCTCTCGAGATTGTGTCAGGGACGTCAATTGCCAAGGTTGTGGAAAATATGGGCACCTGACAAAAGATTGTAGGAAAATCGGACAGTCTGGCTCGGGAAAAGAGAAGGAAAAGGAATAACCGAAGGCTAGGACTCGGGCCTACTCCTTAACTGAGGAAAAAGCAACAGGAAACCCTGACAACGTGTCAAATACGTTCCTAGTTAATGATGAAAATGTTACTATATTATTTGATTCTGGTGCTACCAAGAGCTTTATATCCACTACATTTAGTCGCAAACTAAACTGCACAATCACCAACCTCGTAATGGCCTGTAGCGTAGAAACTGTTATTTGTAGAAACTCAGTAGTCATCCGAATGACTGACGATTGCATGATAGAAATAGAGGGCTATAAATTTCCTTCTAGGTTGTACCTTCTAACCTTAGGAGGCTTTGACATAGTATTAGGCATGGATTGGTTAGCTGCCAATGAAGCACAAATCGTATGTAAGCGAAAGATGATACACCTCAAAGCCACTAACGGCAGTCCGATTATGGTTTATGGTGACTGGAACTGCACGATGCCAAACGTCATTTTGATGATTAAGGCCCAAAGTTATATGAGGCGCGGTTGCGAAGCTTATCTGACATATGTTATTGACGACAGAATGAAAACGAAAGAACTCAAAGATGTACCCGTGGTGTGCAACTTCCCAGAAGTGTTCCCAGAGGACCTACATGGCTTGCCGCCCGATCGGAAAATAGAATTTTAGGTTGACTTTCTGCCACGGGCTCAGCCCATTGCCAAAGCACCTTATCAATTGGCTCCGTCAGAAATGAAAGAACTAATGTCTCAATTAGAAGAACTAACAGAGAAAGGATTTATCAGACCAAGCATCTCACCATGGTGCCCTCCGGTATTATTTGTAAAGAATAAAGACGACAGCATGCGAAGCATTAACTACCGTGAATTTAACAAGCGAACAGTAAAGAACAAATACCCACTGCCTAAAATAGACGACCTTTTCGATTAACTACAAGGCGCGAGTTGGTTCTCAAAGATCGATCTCAGGTTGGGTTACCATCAATTGAATGTAAGGGAGGAAGATGTACCGAAAACTGTGTTTTGTACGCGTTACGGACATTAAGAATTGCTCGTGATGTCCTTCGGACTAACCAACGCACCTGCAACGTTTATAGATTTAATGAATAGAGTATGTCGACCAATGTTGGATCGGTCAGTGATAGTTTTCAGAGATGACATTCTCATCTATTCAAAGAATGAAGGTGACCACCACTGTCACCTAAGGGAGGTATTAGAAGTTCTGAAGCAAGAAAAGTTGTATGCAAAATTCTCCAAATACGCCTCATGTTATAAACCCAAATGACATTATGGTAGATCGTGCAAAGATCGAAACAGTAAAAGAATGGAACGTCCCAAAAACACCAACAGAAATACAAAGTTTTCTGGGATTGGCATGTTACTATCGAAGATTCATTCAGGATTTCACGAGAATAGCCTCGCGATTGACAAAGCTAATGCGTAAGGAGGTGAAATACGAATGGGGTCCAACCCAGAACAACGCATTTGAAGAATTGAAGACACGATTAACCCAAGCTCCAGTCTTGACCTTACCAGAGGGAAACGAAGACTTGGTAGTCTACTCCGACACTTCGGGTCAGGGTTTGGGTTGTGTACTTACGCAACGAGGCTAAGTAATTAAATATGCCTCACGACAGTTAAAGATTCACGAGTTTAACTAACCGACTCATGACTTAGAATTGGTGGCAGTAGTTAACTAACCGACTCACGACTTGAAGAAAGTATATTGGTGGCGTGGCATGAAGAACGATGTGACAGAATACGTGAGCAAGTGCCTAACATGTTCACTAGTCAAGGCCGAACACCAGAAACCATGCGGTAAAATGCGACCCTTGCCGATACCGGAATGGAAGTGGGAAGAGAACACAATGGACTTCATTAACAAGCTACCGCGAACAGCTAAAGGTAATGATACCATTTTGGTGATCGTCTATCGCTTAACGAAAAGTGCTCACTTCCTACCAATACGTGAGGCTTCTTCGTCGGAGAAGCTAGCAGAGTTGTTTATCAACGAAATTGTAAGCAGGCATGGTATGCTAGTGTCGATCGTGTCCGATAGGGACACTCGATTCACATCAAGATTTTGGAAGAAATTCAATGAAGCAATAGGCACTAGATTGAATATCAACACCGCTTACCACCCTCAAACTGATGGTCAATCAGAAAGGACCATTCAGACCTTGGAGGACATGCTCCGAGCCTATGTCATTGATTTCGGTGGGAGCTGGGAAAACCACCTTCCATTGGCATAATTTCGTATAACAACAGCTATCACTCAACCATCGGCAAGCCGCCATTTGAGATGCTATATGGAAGAAGATGTAGAACCCCGGTCTGTTAGGGGGAAATTAGGCAGAAAGACTTTGCAAGTCTCGAAGTGGTCAAAGCTACTTCCGAGAAATTCGACCAGATCAAAGCACACATGAAACCCGCTAAGGACAGACAAAAATCATATGCAGATAAGAGAAGAAGAGATTTAGAGTTTCAAGTAGGGGATATGGTACTATTAAAAGTGTTTCCATGGAAAGAAAATTATCCGATTCAGAAAACGTGACAAACTAAGTCCAAGGTTTGTCGAACCTTTTAGAATCTTGGCAAGAGTTGGACAAGTTGCTTACCGACATGACCTTCCTGATGAGCTCAGTGGAATTCACCCCACATTCCATGTATCGCACTTACGCAAGTGCCTTGCTGACGACACGACTCACATACCCTATGACGAGATCGAAGTGGATAATAGTTTGAACTACGTGGAAGAGCCCAGTTATTCTTGACCGAGCCGAAAAACGACTACGCAATAAGTCAATTCCTCTAGTCAAAATGCAATGGAAACACAGAACAGGGTCAGAAGCTACGTGGGAGAAGGAGGACGAGATGAAGGCACTATACCCGCAGTTGTTTAATTTATAACCAGTTTCGGGGACGAAACCTCTATTAGGAGGGTAGACTTGCAACACACCAAAAATAATAACATCCCGGAAATAATAAGAGTAAAATAAACGAAGGAGTGTCGGGCCTCTTAATACCAAGAATGCTAAGGAAGTTTGAAATAAGAAGGTGAGGGTCGACCCATGGGCCAAGAGAAGGGTGGAAACTCTATGACCAGCAACCTCAGCCCCTCCCATCCTCATTTCCTTCCTGCGCAAGTTTCTAGAGAGAGAGAGGGAGAGACCGGCTCTAGAGAGAGAAAGAGGGGAAAGAAGCTCAAAGGCTACAAAATCGTTTTTCTGCATCACAGCAACGTATAGCAACGGAAACGGGACTCCAAGGGGTAAGCATCACCTCTAAATCTAAGTTTTTACACGTTTTGGGGTTTCAGGTTAAGGCACATAAATACATAGTTTTTACGTATGCAACTTGAAACAAATCACATATTTATACTCATGAATGAAAAAGGAACGTTTTTAACGTAAAAAGTTCAAGGCTTGATTAATTAGAAATAATTGGCCATATCTAGGGTTTCTAGTTGGGGAAGAAGACTGATGAATCGAAACTACTAGTTTCGATATAGGCAAATCCATTGAAACTACCTAGTTTCGATATAAGCATACCTATCGAAACTACCTAGTTTCGATATAGATCCCTAACAAAAACTACTAAGATTTTACATAAGTTACTTATCGAAACTACCATAGTTTCGATATAAACCCATGACACGAAACTACCATAGTTTCGATGTGATTCATCCACCGAAACTACTGGGTTCAAGCATAGTAATGTCTAGTGTCATTTGGGAGCACTACCTTATGTGTATGACTTCATTATACAGATTGTGAGTGACCATAGCGACGCTCAGTAATCAGCTAAGTGTATTTCAGAAACCACTCATCAGGTGAGTTCTATGTGCCCGCTATGTGCTACATGCAAATGATTTATAATATTTTGGGGCTGAAGTGTATACATGATATGATATGAAATTTATGTGCTTAGTCAACGTGTTATATGACAATACATGATTATTATAAATATGACAAGTATTTTATGAATAAAGAAATATGAAGACTATGTTTATGAACAAAGAAATGAAAGTATGACATAACGTATAAGAATGAAATCTTGCTTTATATTTTGAATATTGCATGTTATGAATGTACGCAAACGTTAAGGACACTTCGATGATAACGCTACTACGATAGACGGACGTGTAACATTTCTGATTTTTAGTATCCGTATTTCAATTCAATGTAATGCATTTCAAACTCAATTCTAGTGCACTGTTTTGTTCTATTCGTACCATCAATTAAATACTAAACTTCAATGCAAATCCACAAATTTTACTCGGTTATATTCTATTAAAACACTACATAAGTATCTATTTATACAAATATGTCAAAGACTAAAGTTACAAGGTCTGATGTTGAAAAATAGCAAGAAACCCTAATAGGCACGGTCGCGCCTCGTTTTGGCACGGTCGCGCCAAGTGCTTTGGCACGGTCGCGCGACTTGCTTTGGAATGATCACGCCCGGTGCCTTGGCACGGTTGCGCCTCGTTTGGGCACGGTCGCGCCTAGTACCAGTTGAAACGTAAAACCAGTTTTAAACGCGAGATCGTTGATTGTCGTAACCGTTATACGTTTCACTTTCGTTATCAAAGACAATAATATTATCAATCGTAACAATTAACATCAGAAAACCGATTCAGGAAAAGCAAAACTCCTCATTTGAAAATCTTCTTCCTTGAACATCGATTTTCTTTCCTTGAGTGAAATTCCCCCAACCAAACGCTCCATCGATTCTCCCAGAAGCCGCTGAACCATTTGAAGCAACCAGAATCGCAGCAGAATACGCCGGAAACCAAGCTCGCCGACGCCGGAACTCATTCTACCCGTTCTCTATCAATTCGCTACTGTTTCAGGTAATTGAAACTCCATACTCGTTCGTTCCAGTTCACGGATCAAAAGCCCCATATTAATTTGGGCTTTCATTATGGAAATCATCTCGAACCGATCCTAAGTTCCTTTTCAAAATAACGTAATCAAACCCGACTCTGGACATGTTTTTAATACAATTAAAGTAACATAATAGTCTCGAAATAATCTAATGGGTGAAAGCCCTATGATTTCCAACCCTGTTATTATAGGATTTAGTCAATTCGTTCCTGATTTGGAACATACGCGGTCACGCTAATCATCTAGCGCGGTTGTGCCTCATGAGACGCGGCCATGCCGACTACCAGCGCGGTCGTGTCCTCCTGTCCAGACCCAATCATGCCCTTTGGCTAATCTCAGTCGTGTCTTAGAATCATAGACACGATCGTGCCTGGCCAAGGCACGATCGTGCCTGGCCAAGGCACGGTCGTGCCTAATGATTTAGTTAGTTAAGCCCTCTGTTTGATCAACACGGTCGCGCCCTGACTAGCATGGTCGCGCCCGTAGTTCGAGCACGATCGTTCCCTTCCCAGGTACGGTCGTGTGTGAGTTAAATTTTTGGCAGAATTATAATTTTATATATTTTTCAAACAATATATATTTCTGATTAAATTACAAAATAAAAATAGTTGATTTTTATAAAAATGCATTTAATTCTATTCAGAAAGATCAAATATTTAATCTTGGAATAAATAGAAAATTATTTATTTAAAGTTTATAAAAAATTAAATTTACAATTATTGTTAAACCTTTCATTTAAAAAGTATTTAAATGGTTAAGTTACATTTTATAAATAAATAAATAAAATAATGATTATTTATTTACTTTATATTTAAACAAAGACATTTATTTATTTACACTTAATTACATTTAACACTTACAATATTTTCACAAACGATAATTATTTAATCTACTTAATTAATTATTCAAACTCAAACCTTAAACAAAATACTTCAAAAATGTTTATTTCAAAACCTTATATTTTATTCAATACTTTTAAATACAAATCAATGGCCTTATACACAAATTCAAATTCAATTTTAAACTTAAACTTTTGTGCACACTATTGATACAATACGCATTACACACTAGGTTAACTTGTGCATTTCAAGGATCCTTATTCTATCTAGTACCTTTGTTAGCTACGCCTTCAAACCAAGTGAGTATACATAGCCCCTTTTACTCTTTTACATTTTTGGGGTGAAACATGAACACTACTTAAATTACATGTTTACATTTACACAAACAACACAAGTGCAAATCCTATTTACATTCACGTGTGTAAATTTGAGCTTTAAGCCCGAGTGCTATGTGTGCTAACTTTTGTGAACACTTATGTGCAATCATTAACTATTCAAGCCGACATTTTTCAATGATAGATCTATTGAGTCTGACAAACCCACCCAGGTAGGGTGATTGATACCGACAACACAATTTACATGCTAGTTACAAAGGTTTGATTGTACTTAGTTACACAATAGCTGCTCCCCATAAATGCCTTATTTATCATGTTATGTAAGGATTTGTTTTACAACTATATGCTATCTATATACAAACCTGTGTTATACTCCCCAACTTTTTTAGTTGACTTTATTTTATTCATGTTTCAGGTTCTAATGTGTGAGATTGATCAAGATGCGCTACACATAGGCTTGGACTTAGTTAATTTAAATAGAAGAACTCTATGTATCTCAATTTGGTTCTATCTTGGATTTGGTTGTGTTTGGACTACTTGTTATGAAATTTGATGTTTAATATATTTAAACTAGTCAACCTTGTGCTTATGAACAGTCTACATGTCCCGCCCCGATGATTCCGCCATCAGTCGAGGTGTGACAGATTGGTATCAGAGCCTTAGTTATAGGGAATTAGGTTATTAGACACCTTGACCTAGACTATAACTTTAGGACACCCACTTATGACATGTTTCATGTTTATGTGATTTTGTGCTACATGTTATGTGCTACATGTTATGTGTTACATGCTATGTGCTACATGTTCTTTATGATTAGTTATTATTTTATTCTTGATGCCTTACTTATAAAAAAAAATTCATGACTTATTAAAATATCCTTAAATAATAATTAAATAAATAATATCCCTCCCCATATCCTAAAACCTCATAATATTCTTACCTCTTCCTCTATCTATATCTTTCTTAGCATGTGGAAACTTCATGAAACTAAATCTATAAAATTTCTTTATTTCCCCGTTAAGGTTTTTAAACTTTGTTAATTATTTGAGGACACGTGCAATCTGGAAGGGTGACACCTGTATTCTGGGTTTTCTGTCTAGGAAAGCATTTCACATAAATCCCAATCAACCGAGGGACCCGTATGCTTTCCTGGGAATTCCTGGGATGAGTGTTTACTTATAGACTAAAGCATGTCTCCTTAAAAATTATATGAGTTTAATTAACCTTAATGTGTCATGGTATTCAAGTGATTATATCACTATTTGAGTATAATCCAAACCATGATTAACTATTTTATTTCATTATCTTGTCCTTTTTAATCCAAGCAATTCTCATAAGTTCTTACATATTTTCTTGTCTTGTGAAAATCTGTAGAATGTCTCCTCGTCGTGCTCCCGTGGCCAACACCAACACCGACATCGCTACTATTCTTGCACAACTCGTGACTCAACTCACCCAAGCTAATGGTGCCGCAAATGGTAACCATGGGGCTAATGGTGGTAATGGTGGAAATGGTGGTGCCAACCCATCTCAATGCACCTTCAAACACTTCAACTCATGTAATCCCCTCAAGTTCTATGGTACCGAAGGAGCTACCGGACTCCTTCAATGGTTCGAAAGTATTGAGAATACTTTTCTCAATAGTGACTGCCCCGACAACCTTCGTGTTCGTCATGCCACAAGTGTCCTACAAAAACGGGCACTCACGTGGTGGAATGGGGAGAAAAGGAATAGAGGTGTGGATGTAGCAATGACCTTACCTTGGGATGAGGTTAAAAGGCTAATGACCGAGGAATTCTGTCCTCAAAATGAAGTAAAGAAACTTGAAGCTGAGTTTTGGGATCTTACCCAAGATAGTGGAGAAAATTTAGCTTATACAACTCGGTTCCATGAGTTGAGTCTCCTCGTACCCCACATGGTCACACCTTTGTCCCGCTACATTGAAAAGTATATTGGGGGACTACCTAGGCAAATTCAAGATATTGTCCTAGGAAGGAATCCCGCAACACTTGAGGATGCTATCCGTTTGTCCTCTACCTTAACCGATAACCATGTGAAGGCGGGGACTCTTACTAAAAAGGGCACAAAGAAAGTCTCCGACCCTGCAACTCCTTCCACCCACAACAAAGAAGCCGTAACTGAACCCTACCGACATAATAAGAAAAGAAAGAATAGAAACTATGCTATGGTCAATCCTGCCATGCCCGTTAATCAAGTTGCTCCTATGGTTCAAGCACCAGCCAAAAAGCCATATGTTGGGATCTACCCACTCTGTGCCACCTGCAACTACCATCATCCCCAAAGCATCCCATGTCGCCTTTGTACTCATTGTGGGAGGTATGGCCATACGGTTAATGTTTGTAGGGCCAAAGCTCTTGCGGGCCAAGTCAACCCACCAAACCGAACCAACCCGCAAGTGGCAAATCAAGGTGTTCCAGTTATTGCAAATGGGCGTGCTTGTTATGAGTGTGGCGACCCAAACCACTTCCGTGACCAGTGCCCAAGATTTACCAATACTAGACAAGGCGGAGCTCGTGGGCGTGCTTTCAACATAAACGCCAATGAGGCTCAAGCCAACAATGATGTGGTCAACGGTACGTTCCTTGTCAATAGTCAATATGCCTCCATTTTATTTGATACCGGTGCCGATAAAAGTTTTGTGTCACTAAATTTTGAGCCTTTACTTGCAAAGACACGATCCCAATTAGAGAAAACCTTTACCGTCGAAATAGCAAATGGTGACTCCCTTACAATTAACTCCGTTATCTATGACTGCTCCTTAGAACTTAACGATCATGCATTCCCAATCAACCTTGTTCCAACGTCACTAGGAAGTTTTGATATCATCATAGGCATGGATTGGCTATCAAATCATCATGCTGAAGCCATCTGTTTCAAGAAGTGCATCCGAATACCTCTACCATCGGGAGAAACCTTAAGAGTCTTTGGTGAAAAGCCTTGTAAAGGACTTAAATTAATGTCATGCACTACCGCTCAAAAGTACTTACGAAAGAAGTACATAGCCTTCTTACCTCATATTGTTCAAAAGGATGTCAAAGAGAAGAGTATACAAGACATTCCCATCATTCGGGATTTTCCCGAAGTATTTCCTGAAGATCTATCCGGTCTTCCACCCGTTCGTCAAGTAGAATTTCGCATTGGTCTTGTGCCCGGAGCTAACCCCGTGGCTAGAGCTCCTTACCGCCTTGCACCTTCTGAAATGCAAGAACTTGTAAGCCAACTCCAAGAACTTTCCGACAAAGGTTTCATTCGTCCAAGTCATTCACCGTGGGGTGCACCCGTCTTATTCGTCAAGAAGAAGGATGGATCATTTCGCATGTGTATTGACTACCGCGAACTCAACAAGCTTACTATCAAAAACCGTTATCCCTTACCTAGGATCGATGATCTCTTTGATCAACTTCAAGGTTCTACTTGCTTCTCGAAGATTGATCTTCGATCTGGTTATCATCAACTTCGTGTGCAAGAAGACGATATTCCAAAGACTGCCTTCCGAACAAGGTATGGTCATTACGAGTTCATGGTTATGCCTTTTGGACTAACCATAGCACCCGCAGTTTTCATGGACCTCATGAATCGTGTGTGTAAACCGTACCTTGATAAGTTCGTAATCGTTTTCATCGATGACATTTTAATCTATTCCAAGACTAAAGCTGACCATGAGCAACATCTTAGACTGGTTTTGGATCTCTTGAGGAAGGAACAACTATATGCCAAATTCTCCAAATGTGAATTTTGGCTAAAGGAAGTTCAATTTCTTGGTCACATCGTCAACGACAAGGGTATTCATGTTGACCCTTCTAAGATCGAAACGGTTAAGAATTGGAATGCCCCGAAGACCCCCACCGAAGTTCGTTCATTTCTTGGTCTTGCGGGATATTATCGTCGATTCATTTCAAACTTGTATAAGATTGTTGTCCCTCTTACCGCTTTAACCCACAAGAGTAAAACTTATGAATGGGGACCAAAGCAAGAAGAAGCTTTCCAAACTCTCAAGAAAAAGTTGTGCAATGCTCCTATCTTGACTCTCCCTGATGGGAATGATGACCTAGTTGTCCACTGTGATGCTTCCAACCAAGGTCTCGGTTGTGTCCTCATGCAACGAGGCAAAGTAATTACCAACACATCAAGATAACTTAAGATTCATGAGAAGAATTATACAACGCACGATCTCGAGTTGGGTGCGGTTGTATTCGCATTGAATATTTGGAGACATTATCTCTATGGCACAAAATGTGTGGTGTTCACCGACCACAAAAGTATTCAACATATCTTCAATTAAAAGGAACTCAATATGAGGTAACGACGTTGGGTTGAACTCCTTAATGACTATGACTGCGAGATTCGTTACCATCCCGGCAAAGTGAATGTTGTAACCGACGCTTTGAGTCGAAAGGACCATGTTATGCTTCATTGTGCCCGAATTCAAACCGATATTCAAATCCGCATCTTAGAAGCTCAACATGTCTCAGTCACTGAGGGTAACATGTACGAAGAAATGTCATGTGGTGTTGAACTCCTACTCGAATCAAAATCCAATGGCTTACTTTATTATTTGAACCATATTTGGATTCCCGATCGCGATGATCTCCGTGCAATTCTCATGAACGAGGCTCATAAGATTCGTTATTCTATTCATCCTGGTGCGGATAAAATGTACCAAGATCTTCGCCAACAATATTGGTGGCCCGGTATGAAGAAAGACATTGCTCTCTATGTTGCTAAATGTTTAACTTGCTCCAAAGTCAAAGCCGAACATCAACGTCCTTCTGGTTTACTCGAACAACCGGAAATTCCCGTGTGGAAATGGGAGAACTTAGCCATGGATTTTATTACCAAACTCCCTCGCACCTCGAGTGGTTATGATAGCATTTGGGTGATCATTGATCGTCTCACCAAATCTGCTCATTTCTTGCCTATCCGTGAAGACTATCGGGTTGAGAAACTAGCCCGAATTTACATCGACGAAATTGTGAGCCGTCATGGTGTTCCCTTGAACATAATATCCGATCGAGATGCCCGGTTCACTTCTCATTTTTGGCAATCTTTTCAATCTGCTCTTGGCACACGATTGGATTTGAGCACAGCTTACCATCCCCAAACTGATGGTCAAACCGAGCGGACAATCCAAACTCTTGAAGACATGCTTAGAGCTTGTGTAATTGATTTTGGTGGCAATTGGGATTCACATTTACCCCTAATTGAGTTCTCTTACAACAATAGCTATCACACGAGTATCAACATAGCTCCATTTGAAGCTCTTTATGGTCGCAAGTGTCGTTCTCCTATCTGTTGGAACGAGATTGGTGAAGCACAAATCACCGGTCCCGAGCTAATTCAAGAAACATCCGACAAGATTATTCAAATCCGTGACAACATTCGAGTAGCGAGAAGTCGGCAAAAGAGTTATGCCGACAAACGACGAAAACCCTTAGAATTCCAAGTCGGTGACCTTGTTCTTCTAAAGGTGTCTCCGTGGAAGGGTGTGATCCGCTTTGGAAAGAAAGGCAAGTTAGCACCTCGCTATGTTGGTCCATTCAAGATCCTTGAAAGGATTGGGAAAGTGGCTTACAAACTCGAGTTACCTCCATCACTTGGTAACGTGCATCCTACATTTCATGTGTCTAACCTGAATAAATGCCTTGCTGATGAAAATCTTCACATACCTCTTGACGACGTGCACATTGACGAAACGATGCACTTCGTTGAGAGACCGGTAGAAATCATGAATCGTGAAATCAAGCAGCTCAAGCGAAGCCGTATTCCTATTGTCAAAGTTTGTTGGGAATCAAAACGTGGTCCTGAGTTTACTTGGGAACGAGAGGACCAAATGAAACTCAAGTACCCCCATCTGTTTACTGATGCCGTTGTTTCCTCTAGCTAAATTTCGGGACGAAATTCTCTCAACACGGGGAGACTGTAACATTTCTGATTTTTATTATCCGTATTTCAATTCAATGTAATGCATTTCAAACTCAATTCTAGTGCATTGTTTTCTTCTATTCGTACCATCAATTAAATACTAAACTTCAATGCAAATCCACAAATTTTACTCGGTTATATTCTATTAAAACACTACATAAGTATCTATTTATACAAATACGTCAAAGACTAAAGTTACAAGGTCTGATGTTGAAAAATAGAAAGAAACCCTAATAGGCACGGTCGCACCAAGTGCTTTGGCACGGTCGCGCGACTTGCTTTGAAACGATCGCGCCCGGTGCCTTGGCACGGTCGCGCCTCGTTTGGGCACGGTCGCGCCTAGTACCAGTTGAAACGTAAAACCAGTTTTAAACGCAAGATTGTTGATTGTCGTAACCATTATACGTTTCACTTTCGTTATCAAAGACAATAATATTATCAATCGTAACAATTAACATCAGAAAACCGATTCAAGAAAAGCAAAACTCCTCATTTGAAAATCCTCTTCCTTGAACACCGATTTTCTTTCCTTGAGTGAAATTCCCCCAACCAAACGCTCCATCGATTCTCCCAGAAGCCGCTGAACCATTTGAAGCAACCAGAATCGCAGCAGAATACGCCGGAAACCAAGCTCGCCGACGCCGGAACTCATTCTACCCGTTCTCTATCAATTCGCTATTGTTTCAGGTAATTGAAACTCCATACTCGTTCGTTCCAGTTCACGGATCAAAAGCCTCATATTAATTTGGGCTTTCATTATGGAAATCATCTTGAACCGATCCTAAGTTCCTTTTCAAAATAACGTAATCAAACCCGACTCTGGACATGTTTTTAATACAATTAAAGTAACATAATAGTCTCGAAATAATCTAATGGGTGAAAGCCCTATGATTTCCAACCCTGTTATTATAGGATTTAGTCAATTCGTTCCTGACTTGGAACAGACGCGGTCGCGCTAATCATCTAGAACGGTCGTGCCTCATGCGACGCGGACGTGCCGACTACCAGCGCGGCCGTGTCTTCCTGTCCAGACCCAATCATGCCCTTTGGCTAATCTCAGTCGTGTCTTAGAATCATAGACACGATCGTGTCTGGCCAAGGCACGGTCGTGTCTAATGATTTAGTTAGTTAAGCCCTCTGTTTGATCAACACGGTCGCGCCCTGACTAGCATGGTCGCGCCCGAGGTTTGAGCACGATAGTGCCCTTCCCAGGTACGGTCGTGTGTGAGTTAAATTTTTTGGCAGAATTATAATTTTATATATTTTTCAAACAATAAATATTTCTGATTAAATTATAAAATAAAAATAGTTGATTTTTATAAAAATGCATTTAGTTCTATTTAGAAAGATCAAATATTTAATCTTGAAATAAATAGAAAATTATTTATTTAAAGTTAATAAAAAATTAAATTTACAATTATTGTTAAACCTTTCATTTAAAAAGTATTTAAATGGTTAAGTTACATTTTATAAATAAATAAATAAAATAATGATTATTTATTTACTTTATATATAAACAAAGACATTTATTTATTTACACTTAATTACATTTAACACTTACAATATTTTCACAAACGATAATTATTTAATCTACTTAATTAATTATTCAAACTCAAACCTTAAACAAAATACTTCAAAAATGTTTATTTCAAAACCTTATATTTTATTCAATACTTTTAAATACAAATCAATGGTCTTATACACAAATTCAAATTCAACTTTAAACTTAAACTTTTGTGCACACTATTGATACAATACGCATTACACACTAGGTTAACTTGTGCATTTCAATGATCCTTATTCTATCTAGTACCTTTGTTAGCTACGCCTTCAAACCAAGTGAGTATACATAGCCCCTTTTACTCTTTTACATTTTTGGGGTGAAACATGAACACTACTCAAATTACATGTTTACATTTACACAAATAACACAAGTGCAAATCCTATTTACATTTATGTGTGCAAATTTGAGCTTTATGCCCGAGTGCTATGTGTGCTAACTTTTGTGAACACTTATGTGCAATCATTAACTATTCAAGCCGACGGTTTTCAATGATAGATCTATTGGGTCTGACAAACCCACCCAGGTAGGGTGATTGATACCGACAACACAATTTGCATGCTAGTTACAAATGTTTGATTGTACTTAGTTACACAATAGCTGCTCCCCATAAATGCCTTATTTATCATGTTATGTAAGGATTTGTTTTACAACTATATGCTATCTATATACAAACCTGTGTTATACTCACCAAATTTTTTAGTTGACTTTATTTTATTCATGTTTCAGGTTCTAATGTGTGAGATTGATCAAGATGTGCTACACATAGGCTTGGACTTAGTTAATTTAAATAGAAGAACTCTATGTATTTCAATTTGGTTCTATCTTGGATTTGGTTGTGTTTGGACTACTTGTTATGAAATTTGATGTTTAATATATTTAAACTAGTTAACCTTGTGCTTATGAACAGTCTACATGTCCCGCCCCGATGATTCCGCCATCGGTCGGGGTGTGACAGGACGACCATGCGACTATTTTGTAACCGGGACATATGCGTACCTTCATCAGCTAGGACGTTTGAAAGGCAATAACGGACGGCCACATTCGTGTCGGACGAATGCAGTAATAAGTAGAACGGTTGCATAAATAATAGTCTGCATGGGAAACGGGCAAATAGACGGACTACGACGGTAGGACGGTTTACGACAGACGACCGAAGGTTTGACGGGCAGTTTTATGATAGACGAACGGTTGCTAGTGCCGGACGGTTTACGAAATGGGCAACGACGGTGGTTCTTATGGCGTTTGTCTTTGTGACATTCGCAAACATTATGACGGGTTGATCACCCATATGTGTATGACCAAAGAATGTTCTCCTAGAAATAAGCATGTATGTATCTAAATATGTACTCATCATGAATGTTATATGAGAATAGTAAAGTAAAGAATGTACAAATGTATATACTACATCTATTTACATATATATGTATAATCATTCTAATAAGATAAAGTTTATGTCTTATTGCTTTTAAACTAGAAATCACCAGCGTTAGCTGACTTTTAGAATGCACTTCAGGTATCATGAAGAAGGGGCGTGCTAAGGCGTGAAGGCTACTCGACACATTGACATCCCAATTAATTGAGTTTATGTTAAGAGAATGTTATGATATGTTATGTTATGTTATGTTAAGACTTTCGCTGCCACATAATTGAATGATGTATGCTTTCTCTACTTTATGAATGTTTTAATTTAAGTTTAGCATTGATGACTATGTTTATGAGTAAATCCAATGAGTGTGGTCACCCGCGAAAAGTGACCTTACAAGTTGGTATCAGAGCATTAGTTTGGGAGATTCTGACATCCCTAAATGTCTAGACTCAAGCTGATAATGAGACCAACGCACGGATGTCAGTATGAGTAGCCAACACCAACGCCAACACAGTAAGTAAGTAATAAAATTAATGCATGTAGATAGGAATAGATGCCTTAACTTAGAACACATAGATGTCAGTATCACCACTGATGTGAATAGTTTCGAACCCGAAAAGCAAAGCAAATTATTAATCATAAACCGGTCACTGTAATTAAGAATTTACCTTGCTCGTACTGTTCTAAACTATGATCTGAAGAAATGACATTGATGCATACCCTTACTTATCAGGAAAACTAGACAACTATGGCTGGTAGAGGAAGAACTAGACGCTGAGGCGGTCGTACTTGTCGAGTCGGTAGACCACCATTGAATCAGAGACGGGAGGAAGAGGAAAGTGTGCACGTGGAATATACTGAAAGTGTGCAGGAAACAAACATAACCCCATCAGCAGATAACAACCGAATTTAGGGATGCTAATGCTCGTGAGGTTGTACTAACTCTGAAGAACGTATTTCCTGATCTGTTGTCTGAGGCACTTAAGAAGAGCAAGGAGGAGGAGGAAAAGGACCATGGGGAGAAAGTGTATGATAGCGATGGGGATGAAGTGACTGTGGGACTAAACACCCGATGGTGTACCTACAAGGGATTTAAGGACGGTGACACACCCAAGTTTGATGGAAACAAGGATTCGGCGGCTACGTTTGAATGGATTGAGAGAATGAACGACGTAATTAACATAAGTGAGTGTCGACTCGACCAAGCCGTTAAGTATGTGGCTCACTCTTTCACCAACGAAGCGCTGACTTGGTGGAGGAGCATTCAGATAACTAAGTCACCAAACGCTCTCAGAAGGATAACTTGGGAGGATCTGAAATAGATGATAATCCGGAAGTTCTGTCTCTAGAACGAAATTGATCGGGTGGAAAATGAATTCCTAAACTTTAAGGCTGGTAACAAGACTCATCGCCAGTACACTTCCCGATTCAATGAACTGGCTCAACCGGTACCCCACCTGGTAGAAATTGAAGACCGATAGATCAAGTACTATGTCAAGGGTCAGCCACAGAGGGTCTGAGTCCATGTGAAAGCTAAACCACCCTCAACCTTCGAGTCGGTGGTGAACCTGAGTGGAATCGTCTACGAAGATTATGCAAATAAGGACCCGGCACCTGAGATATAGAAGAGAAAGTGGGAAAACCCGTCTAGGGGAACTGGAAAAAGGAAATGCAATAGCTGAAATTAAGAAGCCAATGGTAGAAGAGTATGAAGTTTGTAGGAAATGTTCAAAGAAACACCAAGGCGAGTTCCTAATTGGTTCAACCATGTGCTATAAATGCGGGAAACCAACACATTTCTCTCGAGATTGTGTCAGGGACGTCAAGTGCTAAAGTTGTGGAAAATATGGGCACCTGACAAAAGATTGTAGGAAAATCAGACAGTCTGGCTCAGGAAAAGAGAAGGAAAAGGAATAACCAAAGGCTAGGACTCGGGCCTACTCCTTAACTGAGGAAGAAGCAAGAGGAAATCCTGACAACGTGTCAGGTACGTTCCTAGTTAATGATGAAAATGTTACTATATTATTTGATTATGTTGCTACCAAGAGCTTTATATCCACTACATTTAGTCGCAAACTAAACTGCACAATCACCAACCTCGTAATGGCTTGTAGCGTAGAAACTGTTATTGGTAGAAACTCGGTAGTCATCCGAATGACTGACGATTGCATGATAGAAATAAAGGGCCATAAATTTCCTTCTAGGTTGTACCTTCTAACCTTAGGAGGCTTTGACATAGTATTAGGCATGGATTGGTTAGCTGCCAACGAAGAACAAATCGTATGTAAGCGAAAGATGATACACCTCAAAACCACTAACGGCAGTCTGATTATGGTTTATGGTGACTGGAACTGCATGATGCCAAACGTCATTTCGATGATTAAGGCCCAAAGTTATATGAGGCGCGGTTGCGAAGCTTATCTGGAATATGTTATTGACAACAGAATGAAAACTAAAGAACTCAAAGATGTACCCGTGGTGTGCAACCAGAAGTGTTCCTAGAGGAACTACCTGGCTTGACACCCGATCGGGAAATAGAATTTTAGGTTGACTTACTGCCACGGGCTCAGCCCATTGCCAAAGCACCTTATCAATTGGCTCCGTCAGAAATGAAAGAACTAATGTCTCAATTAGAAGAACTAACAGAGAAAGGATTTATCAGACCAAGCATCCCACCATGGTGCGCTCCGGTTTTATTTGTAAAAGAACAAAGACGGCATCATGCGAATGTGCATTGACTACCATGAATTGAACAAGCGAACAGTAAAGAACAAATACCCATTGCCTAGAATAGACGACATTTTCGATCAACTAAAAGGCGCGAGTTGGTTCTCAAAGATTGATCTCAGGTAGGGTTACCATCAATTGAAAGTAAGGGAGGAAGATGTACCGAAAGCCGTGTTTCGTACGCGTTATGGACATCATGAATTCCTCGTGATGTCCTTCGGACTAACCAACGCACCTGCAGCGTTTATGGATTTAACGAATATAGTATGCCGACCAATGTTGAATCGGTCAATGATAGTTTTCATAGATGACATTCTCATCTATTCAAAGAATGAAGGTGACCACCACTGTCACCTAAGGGAGGTATTAGAAGTTCTGAAGCAAGAAAAGTTGTATGCAAAATTCTCCAAATGCACTTTCTGGCTTAGGGAAATCCAATTCCTAGGTCATGTTATAAACCCAAATGGCATTATGGTAGATCCTGCAAAGATCGAAACTGTAAAAGAATGGAATGTCCCGAAAACACAAACAGAAATACGAATTTTTCTGGGATTGGCAGGTTACTATCGAAGATTCATTCAGGATTTATCGAGAATAGCCTCGGCATTGACAAAGCTAATGCGTAAGGAGGTGAAATACGAATAGGGTCCAACCCAGAACAACGCGTTTGAAGAGCTGAAGACACGATTAACCCAAGCCCAGTCTTAACCTTACCAGAGGGAAACGAAAACTTGGTAGTCTACTCCGACGCTTCGGGTCAGGGTTTGGGTTGTGTACTTGTGCAACGAGGCAAAGTAATTGCCTATGCCTCGCGACAGTTAAAGATTCACGAGGTTAACTACCCAACTCATGACTTAGAATTGGTGGCAGTAGTTTTCACATTAAAGATTTTGAGACACTATTTGTACGGGGTTAAATGCACCATTTACTCTGATCACAAAACCCTGAAGTACTTCGTCGAACAAAAGGAGTTAAAAATGAGACAAAGGAGGTGGTTGCAACTACTGAAAGATTATGATTGTGAAATATTGTACCATCGAGGCAAGACAAATGTATTGGCTGACGCCTTAAGTAGAAAGGAGGAGTCGACACCTATCTGAATCAATGCATGTCAGTTGATTATACCACCAAATCTTAAGAATGAAATAGCAAAGGCACAAGACGAAGCGTTGTTGGAAAGGAATGTGAAACGAGAAAGAATAGTAGGGCAACATAGTAATCTGGAGGCCAATGCCTATGGTTTACGAACCCGTTTTGGCCAAATGTGGATACCTAAGATTGGTGAACTTAGGGCCAAAATCCATGATGAGGCCCATAAGTCTCGCTACTCTATCCACCCCGGGACAAACCAAATGTTTCAAGACTTGAAGAAAGTATATTGGTGGCGTGGCATGAAGAACGATGTGACAGAATACGTGAGCAAGCGCCTAACCTGTTCACTAGTCAAGGTCGAACACCAGAAACCATGCGGTAAAATGCAACCCTTGCCGATACCGGAATGGAAGTGGGAAGAGAAAACAATGGACTTCATTACCAAGCTACCGGGAACAGCTAAAGGTAATGATACCATTTGGGTGATCGTCTACCGCTTGACGAAAAGTGCTCACTTCCTACCAATACGTGAGCTTCTTCGTCGGAGAAGCTAGCAGAGTTATTCATCAACGAAATTGTAAGAAAGAATGGTATGCCAGTGTCGATCTTGTCCGACAGGGCCACTCGATTCACATCAAGATTTTGTAAGAAATTCAATGAAGTAAATTCAATGAAGTAATGGGCACTAGACTGAATATCAACACCGCTTACCACCCTCAAACTGATGGTCAATCAGAAAGGACCATTCAGACCTTGGAGGACATGCTCCGAGCCTGTATCATTGATTTTGATGGGAGCTGGGCTAGCCACCTGCCATTGGAAGAATTTTCATATAACAACAGCTATCACTCAACCATCGGCATGCCGCCATTTGAGATGATGTATGGAAAAAGATGTAGAACCCTGTTCTGTTGGGGAGAAATTGGACAGAAAGACTTTGCAAGTCTCGAAGTGGTCAAAGCTACTTCTGAGAAATTCGACCAGATCAAATCACGCATGAAAGCCGCTAAAGACAGACAAAAATCATATGCAGATAAGAGAAGAAAAGATTTAGAGTTTCAAGTAGGGGACATGGTGCTATTGAAAGTGTCACCCTGGAAAGGAATTATCCGATTCAAAAAACGTGGCAAACCAATGTCGGACCTTTTAGAATCTTGGCAAGAGTTGGACAAGTTGCTTACCGACTTGACCTACCAGTGTAATTCACCGCACATTCCATGTATCGCACTTATGCAAGTGCCTTGCTGACGACACGGCTCACATACCAAATGACGAGATCAAAGTGGATAATAGTTTGAACTACCTGGAAGAGCCAATAAGTCAATTCCACTAGTCAAAATACAATGGAAACACAGAAAAAGGTCAGAAGCTACTTGGGAGAAGGAGGACGAGATGAAGGGACTGTACCCGTAGTTGTTTAATTTATAAGCAATTTCGGGGACGAAACCTCTATTAGGAGGGTAGACTTGTAACATACCAAAAATAATAACATCCCAGAAATAATAAGAGTAAAATAAACGAAGGAGTGTCGGGCCTCGTAATACAAAGAATGCAAAGGAAGTTTGAAATAAGAAGGTGAGGGTCGTCCCATGGGCCAAGAGAAGGGTGGAAACCCTATGACCAGCAACCTCAGCCCCTCCCATCCTCATTTCCTTCCTGTGCAAGTTTCTAGAGAGAGGGAGAGACCGGCTCTAGAGAGAGAGGGGAAAGAAGCTCAAAGGCTAGAAAATCGTTTTTCTGCATCACAGCAATGCATAGCAACGGAAACCGGATTCCAAGGGGTAAGCATCACCTCTAAATCTAAGTTTTTACACGTTTTGGGATTTCGGGTTAAGGCACATAAATACATAGTTTTTACGTATGAAACTTGAAACAAATCACGTATTTGTACTCATGAATGAAAAAGGAACGTTTTGAACGTAAAAAGTTCAAGCCTTGATCAATTAGAAATAATTGGCCAGATCTAGGGTTTCTTGTTGGGGAAGACTGATATAGGCAAATCCATCGAAACTACCTAGTTTCGATATAAACCTAGTTTCGATATAAGCATATCTATCGAAACTACCTACTTTCGATATAGACCCCTGACCGAAACTACTAAGATTTTACATAAGTTACTTATCGAAATTACCTAGTTTCAATAACATCCCAAAAATAATAACATCCCAGAAATAATAAGAGTAAAATAAACGAAGGAGTGTCGGGCCTCGTAATACAAAGAATGCTAAGGAAGTTTGAAATAAGAAGGTGAGGGTCGGCCCATGAGCCAAGAGAAGGGTGGAAACCCTATGACCAGCAACCTCAGCCCCTCCCATCCTCATTTCCTTCCTGCGCAAGTTTCTAGAGAGAGAGAGGGAGAGACCGGCTCTAGAGAGAGAAAGAGGGGAAAGAAGCTCAAAGGCTACAAAATCGTTTTTCTGCATCACAGCAAAGCATAGCAACGGAAACGGGACTCCAAGGGGTAAGCATCACCTCTAAATCTAAGTTTTTACACGTTTTGGGGTTTCGGGTTAAGGCACATAAATACATAGTTTTTACGTATGCAACTTGAAACAAATCACATATTTGTAGTCATGAATGAAAAAGGAACGTTTTTAACGTAAAAAGTTCAAGGCTTGATTAATTAGAAATAATTGGCCAGATCTAGGGTTTCTGGTTGGGGAAGAAAACTGATGAATCGAAACTACTAGTTTAGATATAGGCAAATCCATTGAAACTACCTAGTTTCGATATAAGCATACCCATCGAAACTACCTAGTTTCGATATAGACCCCCGACCAAAACTACTAAGATTTTACATAAGTTACTTATCGAAACTACCTAGTTTCGATATAAACCCATGACTCGAAACTACCATAGTTTCGATATAAACCCATGACCTGAAACTACCATAGTTTTGATATGATTCACTATAGTTTCGATATAAACCCATGACCTGAAACTACCATAGTTTCGATATGATTCACCCACCGAAACTACTGGGTTCAAGCATAGTAATGTCTAGTGCCATTTGGGAGCACTACCTTATGTGTATCACTTCATTATACAGATTGTTAGTGACCATAGCGAGACTCAGTAACCAGCTAAGTGTATTTCAGAAACCACTCATCTGGTGAGTTCTATGTGCCCCCTATGTGCTACATGCAAATGATTTATAATGTTTTGAGGCTGAAGTGTATACATGATATGATATGAAAATTTATGTGCTTAGTCAACGTGTTATATGACAATACATGATGATTATAAATATGACAAGTATGTTATGAATAAAGAAATATGAAGAGTATGTTTATGAACAAAGAAATAAAAGTATGACATAACGTATAAGAATGAAATCTTGCTTTCTATTTTATATATTGCATGTTATGAATGTATGCAAACGTTAAGGACGCTTCGATGATAACGGCTACTACGATAGATGGACGACCATGCGACTATTTTGTAATCAGAACATATACGTACTTTCATCAGCTAGGACGTTTGAAAGGCAATAACGGACGGCCACATTCGTGCCGGACGATTGCAGTAATAAGTAGAACGGTTGCATAAATAATAGTCTGCATGGGAAACGGACGCCTTAGGGCAGACGGGCAAATAGACGGACTAAGACGGTAGGACGGTTTACGATGGACGGCCGAAGGTTTGCCGCACGGTTTTATGATAGACGGACGGTTTCTAGTGTCGGACGGTTTATGAAATGGTCAACGACGGTAGTTTTTATGGCGTTTGTCTTTATGACATTCGCAAACACTATGACGGGCATATGTGTATAACCAAAGAATGTTCTCCCAGAAATAAGCATGTACGTATCTAAATATGTACTCATCATGAATGTTATATATGAACAATAAAGTAAAGAATGTACAAATGTATATACTACATATATTTACATATATATGTATAATCATTCTAATAAGATAATGTTTATGTCTGATTGCTTTTAAACTAGAACTCACCAATGTTAGCTGACTTTTAGTATGTACTTCAGGTACCAAGAAGAAGGGGCGTGCTAAGGCGTGAAGGCTACTCAACACACTGACATCCCAAATAAATGAGTTTATGTTAAGACAATGTCATGATATGTTATGTTATGTTAAGACTTCCACTGCCATGTAATTGAATGATGTATGCTTCCGCTACTTTATGAATGTTTTAATTTAAGTTTAGTATTGATGACTATGTTTGTAAAATTTTTAATGTACGTTAGACTCTGCTATTTTGTGATTTTTATGAGGCATTTTATTTCCTTTAAGATCATTTATTAGTCTTCCACTTGTTCTTCAGGCCAGGGTTTTCTGAGATGGATGTAAGATACTTGATCTTTTTTCTGCTTTGTTTTACTTCTTTTAGTCTTCACTTTTTAAATTCTTTTCTTACATGAGTTCATTAGTACAACATTCTCATTAAAGGTGGCAACTAAAAGTCGTTTAGTTATGAATAAGTCAATACATGTTATATTTATTCTCTAACGGGTCAAACATTTAACATAGAGAAGAGAGAGCTAAAATGAAAAAAGTGTAATTTTAATGCTTAAAATTCCCGAAATCATCTTATTCAAACAATCAAATTAATAAAGAAATAATATATAACTTTGTAATCATATTTGAATTTAAAGATACTTTATTTAAAAAGAATTTAATTGTTTTGAACAAAAAGGGTTTTGGGTCTACGGTATACATAACCCAACCCATTTCAACTCACACCAATAGTTACACTTTTGACAATTTTGCCATCTATAACTGTTATGAAATAAATTTTATTGAAATTAATGATTATTATTCTCTATAACGATGAATGTGTGATCTCTTTCTGATACTGTTACTTCAAATCTAGCTCATTTCTATGAATTGCCTTTCATAAGTCATAACTACTTTGAATCTATAAAAGGGTTCGCCTCCCTAGCCCCTAAGACCACATGTTAAAGAAGTATTTAAATCTCATTATTAATCTCTTAAATTTTATATATTACCTCTTTTGACCATTTTTTAATTACTCATTTAGTTTCAAAAAAGAAATCCCTCCCAATTTAAGCAAGGGCAAAAACAGTAGAATAGAAAGTTATGTGGTCATTGATATAAAATAGTGTTTATATATTGAAGTTTAAGTTCACTAAATACTTCTTAAAATATGCCCTTTATAAAATGTTATTTTTTTATATATGCATATTTGTGGGTGTATGTATTCCTGCCTTTATTTTCAATTACAAATTTACAATTATGCAGTTTAATTTCAAAGATGCATTCCTCAATGAAGAAGATTTAAACCAAGTTTGAGCAAAGTGTTGTTCACGTCATGTGATCACATGTGATGTTAATTTCATAAATTGCCTAGTTTATATAATCTTTATTATTATTTATTATAATGTATAATTTTTAAATTTATGTTAATGAATTTGTGGTTATTTATTTGTAATGTATAATTTTTAAATTTATGTTAATGAATTTGTGGTTGAATTTGTAAAATAGGTTTCGGAATTATATTTGATTTTTTCTGTGTTTTTTAAGCATAAAAAATCTAGATTTTTCTATTTTTTTTATTTTTAAACACAAATTGTGTAGTAAATGTGTCGTAAATTCCAGCACATTTGCGACAAAATTCGGAATATCATTTGCTTATTTAATATTATTAAATAAAAGAAATTAATTGAATAAAAACTAAAAACATTCCGTCGGAAATTTCCGACACAGTTACGAGAAAAGTTATTATTTACTTTTCTTCATTATTAATAAACAAAATGAAATACAATTAAAATAAAACTATAAAAAATATAGAAAATAATAATAATTATGATAATAATTGTAATAATACTAAACAATAAAGTTAATCCTAGTAATTATAATTAGGAAGGTGTGTAGGAAATTCTGACGCAATTTTTCCTCGCATTTTGAGTCGAATTTTTTTTCACAAATTATTTGTAACGAGAGTTTTTCAAACAAATTTGTCAAAAAACCGTGTATCCACATTTTCTTCGAAAACAAGTTGTAACAGAAGGTAACCAAAAATCTATTTCACTTATCATTTCAATTTGATGGCGACTTAATTTTCTTAGAATTTTGAATTATGAATAAATAATGGGTTGTGCTGGTGACATCGCTGTGTTTTTTTTCACACCTAACCTAGCCGTCACATATAGGTCTACAAGTGACGGTTGTGACCCAAAAAGTCACGTTGTGGCCTAAACGTGACGGTATGTCTCTCGTGAGTCCCGAGAATAAAAAAGACACTGATGATACGAGGTTGTGCAGTCTGCAAAAAGGGAACCCTACCCGTCACGTATAAGCCAATACGTGACGGTTAAGTATGAGGTTGTTTTGACAGAAAGTTAACGTTGGCAGTATTGTCGGGCACCTAACCTAACTGTCACGGTTGGACCTATACGTGACGGTTAGGTATGCAGATTCAGCATATATTAACACAACTCTCACCACTCACTCTCATCACACTAAACCCACCATCCTACACAAACCCGACACTACCATCTTCACCATAATTAAAAAGAACAGAAAGTATAGACGAAAGTGTGTGTTTGAGTTCTTGGTTGTGGTTATTTGCTGTTGGGACACCGTTGTTTTTTTGTTTCACGGCTAACACCGATGTCGAGTTCGGGAGATCCTTATTAGAAGTCGAAGCTTCCAAATTTGAATGAGAAGCCAACCTTCGGAGATCTGAACCAGGTTTAACAAGTCTTTATTTTATTAAGGGTTCTACTGGGACGGGTAAACTTAGGGGTGTGCAAAGTCGGGAGGACGTATAATCAAATACCTAAGTATTTAAATAATATCCATAAAAGGTTAATTAAAATATACTAAAGCATTATTTCATATTTTATGTCGGGTATCTAACCGGGTATATCTAATCGGGTTACGCGTTTATCCAAAATATCTAACTATTACGTTTTCAGTAGTATTTCGTATTCGGGAGTCACCCTTCGTGGGGGGTGGGGGAACTAACCCGTTGAATACATACGGTCAAGAGTCGTCTCAGCAGCAACCATTATCGAATTACAGTCAAGAGGCGTACATATCACTATTTGGACCGACGGATTACGGTCAAGGGTCGTACCAGCCACAACCAGAACCGGATTACGGACATCTCTCGTACCGGTCACAACCAGAACCGGATTACGTACATCTCTCGTACCGGTCACAACCAGAACCGGATTACGTACATCTCTCATGCGTGGATGTATGCATGTATACATGTATGTATAATAATAATAAAATAAACTTATAATAATAATAATAAGGGTGTATGTATGTACTAATGGATGTATGTGTGTATTTATGGATGTATGTATGTATGTATCCGTGGATGTATGTGTGTATGTATGTATGCATGCATGCATGTACGTATGTATGCATGTGACTATAATAATAATAATAATATAAATTTATAATAATAATAATAATAATGTATGTATGTATGCATGCATGGATGGATGAATGTATATATACATGTATGTACGTACGTACGTATATATGTATGTATGTATGTATGTATGCATGGATGTATGCATGTATGTATGTATGTATGCATGCATGCATACATGCATGTATGTAATATGACTATTATAATAATAATATAATCTTATAATAATAACAATAATAATAATAACAATATGTATGTATGCATGTGTGTATGTATGTATGTATTTATGTATACATGCATGCATGCATGGATTGATGTATGTATGTATGTATGCATGTATGTATCTATGGATGTATGTATATATTCATGTATGTATGTATGTATGGATGTATGTAGGCATGCATGCATGCATGTATGGATTGATGGATGGCTGTATACATGTATGTATGGATGGATGTATGTATCTATGCATGCATGCATGTATGGATTGATGGATGGCTGTATACATGTATGTATGGATGGATGTATGTATCTATGCATGCATGCATGTATGTATGTATGTAATATGACTATATGTATGTATATACGAACGTATTTGAAGACGATTTGTGATCAATATGTGTATGTAGGTGTGCATAAACGGTAATGAAACGCGGCCCGTACACATCAAAAGGTGACAGATAGGTCAAAAGGTGAGCTCTGAACGATGACGGTTAGGTCTAAATATCACATAAAAATCGCGGATATATGTGACGGTTAGCCTGTAAACGGCACCTAATAATAATAATAATAATAAAAATAATTATGGTGAAGGTTTGGCCCAAACGTGACATTTGGCCAATATCCTTCACCGTTAGGCCCAACCGTGACGGTTGTAGATATTTTTGTTCCATAAACGTCATGTTTGGACCCAACCGTGACGGTCGTGGATATTATTTGGGTGACAGACATCTCTGTCAAATGTGAATCCCAAATAAAGGTGAAAGGTCACGTTTAGGTCCATACGTGACCGTTATGGGAATCCCAATAAAGGGGTAGCGGTCACGTGTAGGTCCATACGTGACGGTTGCTTCGTATCTGTTACATATAGACCTCACTACCCACAGAACCGTCACCGTATCTCCAACGCCACCATCGTCTTCCTCATACCACCACCGCAACCATCGTCCACCGCCACCACCGTCTTCCTCACACCACCACCACAACCACCTTCATCGTCTTTCTCACACACCACCGCAAACGCCGTCTCTCTCTCACACACCACCGCAACCACTAGAGACGAGGACAGCCGGAGACGACTACCGTAAGTAGGTACGTAATTTTACGACCCTAATTTTATCGTTTTCAACCGATTAATACCTTAGATTTGTTAGGTTTGCCCTTAGATTTAGTGTAGGTTTATGGTGGTTTATGGCGGGTTATGACGGTTTACGGCGGTTTACGGTGGTATATGTGTATATATGTGTGTTGTATATATGTGTGTTGTATATGTGTATGTATGTGAGTTGTATATGTGTATGTATGTGTGTGTGTGTATATGTGTGGTATATGTGTATATATGTATGTGTGTATATGTGTGTTGTATATGTGTATGTATGTGTATATATGTGTTGTATGTGTGTGTATATGTGTATAATAATAATATAATCTTATAATAATAATAATAATATAATCTTATTACAATAATAATAATAATATAATTTTATTATTATTATTATTATTATTATAATAATAATAATATAATCTTCTTATAATAATAATATAATCTTATAATAATAATTTAATTAATTAAGCTTAAACCATAAACCTAAACCTTAAACCGTAAACCTAAACCTAAACCTTAAACCGTAAACCCTAAACGTTAGTTTAACAAACATTTTAATATGAATTTATGCGTAGATATGTCTAATTCCGAGGATAAGCAGTAGGGATTTATTCTAGGGATTGACGACTACCCGCACCTTCAGTTTGAGGCGGGAACTCCCGCACATCGACGGTTTATGGCTCTTAGAGGGAGGAAGGTGGAGCCCAACACCGTTTTTTCACGGGAGTGGTTTGATGAGGTGGCGAGCTAGCGAGGGCGACATCGATTATTAGATAGGATAGCCCGTGGGATAGTCTATTTACTATGGGTTGGCCCGCACACCGAGAGCTAACCCTCGAGGTGTACTCTACATTTGTGTTCCGACCACGTGAGCCGGGATTGCCAGAGCTGGACGAGACTTATATTGCGGAGGGACGGGTGGACGCGGAGGTTAGTTTCCACATGTTCGGGGTTGTGCATCGTATGTCCCTTAGACGGTTTGCTGTTGTCAGGAACCTCTATACTGAGGAGGAGACTCGGGATCCGATCTACACCACAGCTATCTATATGGGGGCAGATGACGCACACCGGGTCTGGTGGCCTGCGATTGGTGACCATGCGTTTGGGGCCGATAGCAGGGTATTTCACATACGAGACCCTCTTTATCGTTACATGCATCGGCTAATCGCCGCGTCCATCGCTGGATGTGGCAAGGGCACCGATAGGGTCACCGCCATAGACCTCTTCTATCTTCGGTGTCTACTCACACAAACCCTGCCACCTCGCTCGTGGTCTGGCGGATTACTTTGTCGGTTACTATCACAAGCAGTGACGAGGGGCGTTAGTCAGCGACAACATCGTGTCGCAGATCGCTAGAGGCCTGGGATACGCTCATGCGATGGTAGAGCTACCTATAACTACAGTTTCCCCGCGCGTAGCGGGCCGAGCCACGACGACCAGGATGAGGATCTCCCGGAGGTTCCCGGACAGGTAGTGGCGTTTGGTGAGGAGATATGACGTGTTGGAGGCCTGGGTGCTCGAGCCGTTGGTGGACTGCGACGCACTGGCTGCGCACGAGGTCCTGATTGAGGAGCTGGCCGACGGAGGGGATGAGCCGGTTCAGCCTGCGGTCGAGCCGGTGCCGTCGCAACATCCTCCGCGCGTGTACTATGTCTTGCGGTTTCCTGCTGCCACACTGGATATGATTCGGGATACGCAGGCCCGGGTCACGCGCACCGAGGAGATGCTGCAGTGGCTCATCGACCACACAGTTGCGGAGTATCGGGCCGCCGGTAGGCCGTTGTTGAGACCACCACCCCGACGGTTGGGCCACGACGGTGCTAGCACGTCCGGTGCGGGTGGGTCCGATGCGGAGGGTGATGACGAGATGGAGGGGTAGATATATTGTTTACATAGAGTTGTACTTTTGTTTTATATGTACAAACTGATTGTATTTTTCTATACAGTTTTATTTGGTTGTGTTTGTTTGGTTGTTTGTAATGGATGTATATGGTTTTGTTGTGTTTGTTTGGTTGTTTGTAATGGTCGTATATGATGTTTATATATGTGATTTTATTTACGAGTAGTTTAACACGCGAAAAAAACTCTTAGTTTTACATCTTAAACCGAAAATCAAAACAAAAACTAGTTTTATAATAAAAAAGATGTGACCGATTTTTAAAAACTATAACTACCGATTTTTAAAAACTCTTAACGTGATAAAAACAAAAAAACCAAAAGATAAGTCATTATTCACTTTTTATATCTCAAACCGATAATCGAGGTGACCGGATTTTAAAAACTATAACTACCGATTTTTAAAAACTCTTAACGTGATAAAAACAAAAAAACTAAAAGATAAGTCATCATTCACTTTTTATATCTCAAACCGATAATCGAGGTGACCGGATTTTAAAAACTATAACTACCGATTTTTACAAACTCTTAACGTGATAAAAAACAAAAAACTAAATTAAAAAAAATAAGTCGTTATTCACTTTTACATCTCAAACCGATAATCGAGTTGACCGAATTTTAAAAACTATAACTACCGATTTTTAAAAACTCTTAACGTGATAAAAACAAAAAACTAAATTAAAAAAATAAGTAAGGGGTGACGGATTGCCCTATATGTGACCTATACACCACCACAACCTTAAAACCTAACTCAACCCTAAAAAAAACCCTACCAACACATCCCGACATTCTCTGGCGCGCTGATTCCAAAGTTTGGTGGATAAGAGTGACGGATTGCCCTATACGTGACATTTGGTGCACTAAACACCACATTTAGCCCTATACGTGACGGTTAGGACAGATATACTTCAAAAATATAGACGGTGTCTCTAAAATTACCCTAAATAATATATGATTCCAAATTATATTTTAATATATTTAAAGTATAAAATGAGTAGGGTGTATGCAGAAACAAAAAACAATGATTATTCCACTTGTGCATACTTGATCAAACGTGTCGTACGATGTCATACACGCAGTCACAAGTAATCATCAACCATCACCACGTACGTACTCTTATCATCCTTAATCTCCACGTGCTTCCCGTGCAAATCCACTACTTTTACTATAAAGAAGCCTCCTCCGCCACCACCAGCAACCATCAACCACCGTCAACAAAATGGCAAAACTTGCACTTTTTGTACTCACCTTAACGGCCATCGTAGCAGTTTCTGCCGTTTCCGCCTACAGAACCACCATCATCACCACTACCATAGAGGACAACCGTAGAGGCTCCCAGGAGCATTGCCACAGCCAGATCCCGATCCAGCAGCTGAACCATTGCGAGATGCACCTCACTCAGGGGATCATTTCCGGTCCCATGGTGGTGATCCCCCGGAGACCGTTTCAGCAGGAGCAACAACACCTTGAACAGTGTTGTAGCCAGCTACAAAGAGTGAATGAGCAGTGCCAGTGCGATGCGATCCAGCAGGTGTTTGACGAAGCACGACAACAAGGTGGAGTGATGGAGATGCGACAGATGTTGAGTAAGGCCGAGAGGCTCCCCACTGACTGCAGACTGGACGTTCAGGAGTGCCCGCTCGTGAGCCCATCCTATCCTAAGAATAATACTAGCTTGTAATAAAACACACAGCAGTAAGTGCATGTGCCTATGTATGTATAAGCGTACCATGTTTGGTCGCTAACTATATATTAATTAGTCTCTAATTGTGCTTCCTTTAAAATAGCAGTTTCTTGCATCGAAAAGGGTAAAGATCGATTCGAATCCAACACTATTAGAAAAATGGATTTTAGTGACATAAGAAAGGTGAGTGAAACTTAAATTAAGCTTAAAATAAAGAAAGTCGCATGTTTCGTTTAATTTAAAAAAAAAAGTTAATGAACAAAAATTATTAAAAAAAAATAAAATTATTAGAAAATAAAATGGGTTAAAAATATATATTATAATATATAGTATGAAAGGTCAAAACTAAAATTAAAAAAATAATAATAAAAAACTTGAAGCGACACGTGTCGGCCCCCATTGGTAGACGTACTATTCCCTCCCCTACCAAATAAATATGTAATGATTACGGTTTTAAAATAAAAAGTTAAATATTTTTATTATTTTACCCTATTACTATACCAAATAAATAGATAATAATTAAGGTTTTAAAATAAAAAATTTAATATTTTTATTATTTTACCCTATTACTATATTCAAAATAATTTAAAATTAACAAAATTCAGTGTACAAGTGATTAATGCACATCATCCACAAGTCATTAATGCACTACATATAATTATAAATAAATAAATAATTACTTTGGGCTCCACCTACACCTCCCTTGAGAGCCCTTACGGATGGTAAGGTCTTTACGAGCAATTTGGTCTAATGCATTCCTTATCACGGATCCTTCTACGTGGTCCAAATGCACCCTCAGGGGTGATGCATTGACGATGGTCTTAGCGTCGAACAAATATGGTGTGACTAGGGTTGTAAACGAATCGAACGTTCAGTGAACAGTTCGTGAACCGTTCGACGGAAATTTTGTTTACGTTCGTTAGTTTATTAAATGAACGAACATGAACAAAGAATTCCGTTCGATTAACTAAATAAACTAACATGAATAGAGGTTTCATTCGTTCAATTGTGTTCGTGAACGTTCGGTAACGTGTTCGTGAACGTTCATTCATTTATGTTCGTTTATATTCGTGTTCGTTCATGTTCGTTTGTTTATGTTGTTCATTAAAGATTGTTGTATATTTCTATTTTATTTTATCTAAACTTTTTATATTCTTTAAGTGTTATTTTATTTTATTTTATTACCCTAACAATTAACTAATAAAGTATGAAACCTTATTCTCACTTATGCGTCGTTCCCCTATTCTCATAGCCTTCTGTGGTTCTGTTCCACGATTACTCAATTAGGGCTTCAAATTTTAGCAGCTGCTCCAGCATCCACGATTACTCGATTAAGGCTTCTAAAATCTCAATCCTAATGTTGGGAATCATGGTACCAGTTTTAACTTTTAAAACAATAATTATTTAAACCTTTTAAACAAATAAATCAGATATATTTTGCGGAAGCGATTTAATAATACAATTACCAGATAAGATCTAGATTCCTTTTAGTGATCCGATTACATGCGTATAAACAATATAAAATAACCAACCATAGGATGTGCAGATTATACCTTTGACGATAACCAGATCTGAAACACCTTAGTTCAACGAACGTCACGCTAGTTGACTCGTACACGAAAAACCCGCAGCAAAACGTCACATGGTTGAGCAGAGGGAACCCGGTCACAGCGGTGGTGGCGTGCGATGACGAGGGGGCTCCTGTGATCGGTGGCGACGACGGCGTGGGGCGGTGGCCGACGACGGTGGTTGCGTAGGGAGAAGGGGGTGGCGGATTTTTTGAGGTGTAGTAGTAGGGTTTGTAGATTAAGGTTATATTTATAATCTCCTAAATTACAAACCACACCCCCTTATGAATTAACATTTAATTCCTGGTAATTAACATTTAATTACTTTTAACCCTTGTAGTTTACTAATAACAATTTATTAGTAAAAACCAGATTAATGTTTAACATTTAATCATTAAAACCCCCGAATATAATTATTTCACTAAATAATTAATCAACTCAATCACCAATAAATATTTCTTTAGATATTAATTCGCCGTATAATTAATCCGTCTTTCGTGAATAATATTTAACAGTTAAATATTATGAATATATATATGTTCGTTGCCTAAGGTGTAACTATTTGGATCGTACCTCAATAGTAACGTTGACTTAATTGACGATCGGACATCATATATCCAACAATCTCCCACTTGGTCGATCAATTAATCAGTTCAGCGTAGACAGTGGTGGACGCCTAGCTGCATCTCACTGCCCCTAGCAAGGTATGACGTATTTACAATCGTCAAACTATTTCTTTGTGTACAAGTAACCTTTACTTTACCAAGTCTAACAGTCCTAGTAAGCATATGTATCCTTTCTATTTAGGGCATCCGTTGAACATGAGACATGGATACAATTTACTTCTCATATGTGGTTCAACTATTCTTGTTCTCTTTCTCCAATTCAAAGTGGTCTAAACAAACTACTATTTAGTTTGAGCATGATAAATGATTTCAACTTGATTTATATGTTGGGGGTATAGTTTAAATAAGACTAAGGATTAGTCACAGGATAAGGTAATAGGATCAAATGAAATTTATTGTTAGAGTGTAAGGAATAACATGTTAGCTTAGAAAGAATTCCTCAAATTTCGTTTACATAGTTGGAGTTGGTGGGTTTACCATGAGGTTCTATTAGAGTTTCAATCTAGGTGGTTCCATTGATCAAGTCTGGATGAGAGTCTTAAGTTTATTAAGACTCTTAAATGAGTGAAATAAAATGATGGATCCTAATTGATGATAGTTCAGTGTGTCCGTAAACATTTTCGACATGATAGTTGCGTCTATTAACTGTTGAACAGGTTTAACGATACAAACTAGTCGTTGAGTGGGTTACAAGAATTTCTACAGACAGTGGGAACTTAAGTCTGTAAATCACTGATTTGGACCATTTATCCACACACTAGGTTTCACCAGGACTTACATGCATCTCAAATTACTATTACGTGTGCACCCATAACGATAATTTGCTTTGCATGCTCATCCTAGCTTCTCCATGTCCTGTGTCAAAATGTCCCTCAATTTTTATTGCCGAGTACAGAGTGTTATTAGAGATGATAAGTCATTGAAAGGTTTATTCATCAACCATAAGTTGATCAACTAGGACTCATATCAGGATGAGTAGTCGGGAATCATTTGATCCGAGTATTCACTCGAGTTGAAACACAATACGAGAGTCCAATCCAATGGATTATAGATGGGAACATGCACATGAAATAAACATGCACATGAAATACGGCTTCGAGAAGCGAACCTAGTTCATGGATATGTGTTACTGGAAGAAACAAAGTAGTCGTTCTTCCAACTGAGTCAGGATAGAGTTTGAGTATGCAATAAGCAAGGCGTTCTCAACCTTGTGGTCAATCTTTCTTCCACAGAATATCGACCAAATATGTGAGCCCACGGCTCGGGAAATTGACGACATCTATGTGTCAATGAATTTCTGTAATAAAGCGTGCAACGGTCTATCTCCACACAGTGTACCTCACGCAAAGCCCACGGTTTCGGGCTTGAAGTAGAGTAAAGCTAGTGAGATATGCCAACTCCTAAATAGACATGTGCCAGTGTTGGGTGTCATCCATAACACGGACCTGAGGAGGCCCACCATTCCAGATTGTGTCATCGATAGGATCAAGCTGGTGTTATCTTCGGCTCTGGTGGTGTAACAAGGGTGCAGATAATGGTGGTGTGAGCGACTCCTCCGAAGGCTCCGTCTTGCTGCCCTCGGATGGGAGTGGATGTTGTTTTGGTGATTCTCCGAGTGTCGCCACTTGGAATGATGATGCAATGAGAATGACGTGTTCCTCGTCAGCAGAGGGTGGTATGGATGACGTAACATGCCTGCAATGCAATGTATGTATGGATGCTATGTGATCATGTATGAGTGTTTGTGTCGTGTAACTAATGCATGTGTGCAGTTATAGTCTAGTATGTAATCCTAGTTCTCTATAACCAATGGCTCTAATACCAATCTGTCACACCCCCAAAATCCACTAACGGAGTTTTACCGTTGGGGGGGTGACATACCAGGATTTCAGACATTAGTTACTTCAAACGACACTATATGGGACTTAAAAGAAATATCATAAAAGTTTAGAGTAAGTGCAGAAGGGTTAAACAAAGAAAGTAAATGCGCAAAACAAACGCGCCCAAGTTTAGTTAAATAAAAGTAAGTGAATTATTTTAAATGTTTGCATATAAATGAGATGATAGTAGGACTCCATGCTTGGCCTAGGAGTGCAACTTGTGTCTTAACGACCTGAGAAAACATGTAAGAAAAATGTCAATACGAGGTTGGTGAGTTCACAGGTTTGTAAGTAAATAAACTGTTTGAGTGTTTGCATGATCCACATACGTAAGTCACACCTATTGCTAGCTAGACAATGAACAAGTTATTCTAAGCGTTCGCAACCGAAGCTGACTGTTTGTGTTTGCATGCCTCCCACCATGTCTATCAACCATGGCGAATGTGTTTAGGTCAATATTACACCCGTTCGACCTCCAATCGAGTTAGCGCGACTAACGCGGGTGGGGTTTGTCAAACCCAGTAGTACTACTCAAATTGCCTCGCTAAATCCATATTAATGGTCCGATGTGTGTGAGGACTTTCAATGATAGTGTGTTACGCTTAAGTAAACAAGTGGTAGTTAAATACTATGTGATCCATGTTTGTTTATGTGCATGTTTCTCCCCAACGGGAAAACAAGTAAAATGATATTTGTCTGTAAACATGTTTTCTCCCCAACGGGAAAACAAGTAAAATGATGTTCATTTGTATGCATATTTCTCCCCAACGGGAAAACAAGTAAAAAGATGTTCGTTTGTATGCATGTTTCTCCCCAACGGGAAAACAAGTAAAATGATGTCCGTTTGTATGAACGTTTCTCCCCCAACAAGAAAACAAGTAAAAAGGGTCTGTGAAACTCACTTGAGTTGTGTACGAGTAGATAGCACCATACAAGGATGCAATTGGGACCACAAGTGTTTGCCTGTGAACGGTTTACGTATGTCCTAGAATTATAAGCTTAATAGTTAGGGACACATGGGGTTGTGATGATGACACGGAAGATTGAACGTCCTAAGACACTCTAATGATTAACGAGTAGACGAACTTGTCAACGGGAATACGGAATTTCCTTAATATAATAATTAAGATAGATACGTTTCGAATCGAGAGTTTCTAACTACGAATAATATTTATTTAAATAAATATTCGTGTGTTTGTACCATTAAAATAATGGTTTAAAAAAATAATATAACTCTTTATATTATTTTTAAGTTTGAAGAAATAACACGATAATCATTTATGTGGCAAAAATAATAAATATATTATTTTTATTCGATAATATAAATGTGGGTAATAATATAAATAAACAATTATATTATTTATAAGTTTGAAGTGTGACACGGTAATTATAAATGCGGTGAAAATAATATATATATATATATATATATATATTATTTTTATTTGGAGTCATGGGTTGAATAATAATATAAATATATTATTTTAAAAGTGGAGAAATGATATTAAAACGAGTTATAAAACCAAAACCGAGCCTACGGATGTTTTCCGGGGCTAAAGCATATTAATATATCAATATAATAATTTAGGGTATGATTTTATTAAGAAAATAATATTAAAAATACATTTTAAAAATAAAACAGAGTGGGGAGACTCGAACCCGGGTCTCCTCCACACCAACACACACGCTTAACCAACTCAGCCCGCTAGGGTATCGCACACAAACCCGGTTCCAATGAGTTTTAACATACAAGTCTCATGGGTTCTTCTCCCCACGCAAGCCGAGCCAAAACCAGTCCCAAAACCAACGATTTGGACTTCGATCGAACCAGAGGGCATAGGGGTTTTGATTATTGGTCTATTTCGAACCTGTGGGTGCATTTAATTTCAAAAACACAACATAATTTCATATTCAAAAAGCCGAAACCCTAGGTTTGAACACAAATTCGATTTGAATGATTCTGATAATAAAACCTATTTGATTCATAGGGCTTTTAACAAGTGGAAGATTTCGAATCTAGCCATATAGGTTAACTAGATTGAAATCGTGTCTGGACTGGTGTTTGATTAAACCGGTTTGCGATGAACCCTAGATGCTGGATTGAGTTGAATTCGATAATATAAGCCTCTAAAAGGTTAGGGCTTTTGATCTAGGTGTTGAAACGAAACTAAGGGTAGGTTTAATTACCGGATTCGATGTCGAATTAATGGTTCCCGACTAAAACACAGTTTCGACGATGACTCCTTGTTCTCCGGTGACTCCTGCTGCGACTCCGGTCGAATTGGTGTGTGGGATTGCTTCTGAGATGTTCGTTTAGCGTGCGCAGATGCTAAATTGGGAGAGTGACAGACGAATTGGTCGAATTCAGTTGATATGAGGTAATGAGGTCGACGATTATGAGTTTAATTCCCATTATTTGAGTTTAATTCGACAATTATGATGATTAACTCAGTAGTTATGACCGTTAATGTCATGAACGTGCGAATTCAGTTACAAATCCGAACAAAAATCGATTATGGAGTTTGTATTGGATCAAAATCATCCGGTTTAACTTTCTAAAGTCAAACATAACCTAATTGCTCTTGATTTTGACTTTGTAAGTCAATGGATCAAGTTTTGGGACTTAGTATAACTAGTCCCTAGGGTTTGATGTTGAGTTAATTAGGTTAAGACTTAACAGATTTGGTTAACGGGGTTAACTCTAATTAGCCGGATGTCACATTATCAATGTATGTACTTTTACTTAAACCTATAAGGCGCTTTGATCTATCTCTATAGATCTTTATTCCCAGAATATAAGCAGCATCGCCAATATCTTTCATTGAGAAACATTTTCCTAACCAAGACTTTATGTCTTTTAGCATAGGGATATGGTTTCCAATGAGAAGTATGTCATCTACGTACAGAATCAGAAAAATCACATGGCTCCCACTTGCCTTCTTGTAAACACACGGTTCATCTTCGTTCTTGACAAAACCAAACTCTTTGATTTTCTGGTCAAAGCGAAGATTCCAGCTTCTAGATGCCTGTTTTAATCCATAAATGGATTTGTTTAACTTGCATACTTTATTAGGTATCTCTGGATCTTCAAAACCTTCCGGTTGAACCATATAGACATCTTCAGTAAGATGCCCATTTAGGAACGCGGTTTTGACATCCATTTGCCATATCTCGTAGTCATAATACGCAACAATGGCAAGCAAGATCCTAATAGACTTAACCATGGCTACTGGCGAGAAGGTTTCATCATAATCAATTCCTTGAATCTGAGTAAAGCCTTTCGCTACCAGCCTTGCTTTGAAGGTTTGCACATTCCCATCTATGTCGATTTTCTTCTTGAAAATCCATTTGCTTCCTACTATCCGACTTTCGGGAGGAAGATCAACCAAGTCCCATACATGGTTGTCGTACATGGATTGGATTTCAGCATCCATGGCTTCAAGCCATTTCTTAGATTCAGAATCTAAGATTACAGATTTGTAACTAGTGAGCTCTGCCTGATCAACTATCAGGATGTTGTTAATCTGGTGAATCCCGATATACCGGTCGGGTTCATGACGATCCCTAGTACTTCTGCGAACAGTTTGTGTCACGGTTGAATCTTAAACATTTCTAGATTCAGTTTCAGCATTCTCATGCTGAACAACAGGTTCAGGTTATGGTTCTTGGATCTCATCCATATCCACACGGTTATCTCCAATCCATCTCGCGAGAAGTTCTTTCTTTAAGAAAGTAGCTCTACGTTTAATGAAAACTCGATTTTCAGCAGGATTGTAGAAGTAGTAACCGATTGTTTATAGCCACGAGGATTTAGTTTATCCGTATATTCCCTTATAACATATGTGTTACATCCCCAAACCCTAAGGTAGGACACTTTGGGTTTCTCCCCATGCCAAATCTCATAATGCGTTTTGTCCACCTTCTTAGTAGGAGCTAGATTTATGATTCTCGTGGCAGTCTCAAGAGCAAAACTCCAGAAGGAATGTGGGAGGTTTGTGCGACACATCATGGACCGAACCATATCTAATAGAGTTCGATTCCTCCTTTCGGATACACCGTTAAGTTGAGGTGTTTCCTGGTGGGGTAAGCTGAGAAATGATCCCACATTTATTTAGATGTTCGTCAAACTCTTGACTAAGATATTCATCACCTCGATCAGATCGAAGCATCTTAATCGTCTTACCAAGCTGATTTTGTACTTCGTTCTGGTATTGTTTGAACATTTCAAACGTTTCATGTTTATGCTTCATAAGATAAACATAACCATATCTACTAAAGTCATCAGTAAATGTCATGAAGTATCTCTCTCCACTTCTAGACATTGTTCTGAACAGACCACACACAACAATATGTACAAGTCCTAACAAATACTTAGCCCTTTGACCGATACCAAAAAAAGGTGCCTTGGTTAGCTTTCCACTTAAACATGATTCGCAATAATCAAATGACTCTTGACCAATAGAATTCAGAATTCCGGCGGTCTGGAGTTTCTTCATGCGATTCTTGTTTATGTGTACAAGTCTACAATGCCATAGGTACGTATCATTGAAATCATATTTCATACGTTTGGAGGAGATATTAAATATAACGTTATCATCATGCACTTCTATATCATAGATTCCATTATGAGGCTTTGCAAAAAAATAAAACAAACCATTCAAATATCCAGAAATAAAATCATTGTCAAAAGCATAATTAAATCTTTGTTCCCGCAAAGCGGATACTGAAACAATATTCCTAGTCAAAATAGGAATGAAATAAACATTGTTCAAAACAAGTTCTAAACCAGAATAAAGTAAAAGAGTGTATTCTCCTACAGCCTTCACAGCAACCTTTTGTCCATTTCCCACATGGAGCTCCAGGTCGTCTTGCTTCAGTCTCCTAACCTTCTTTAGTCCTTGCAAATCATTACAAATGTGGTAACCACATCCAGTGTCAAACACCTAAGATTTGCTAGACAGAGAGAAGATCTCAATAACGAACATACCTGAAGATCTTGCTTCCAAAGCTTTGGTCTTCCTAGCAAGGTACGATGGACAGTTACATTTCCAGTGTCCTATCTCTCCACAGTAATGACAGGTGTCATCAATTTTGAAAATAGCACTCCTTTTGCCATGCTTTCTTGGTTCAGAAATCAAGGTGTCTATTTGTCCCAAAGTCATTTCAAAAGCTAATAGCGACCCTTGCAAATTAGACAAGGTTTCTCCCACTACATACTGTTTGTAGTAATCAACGAACTCTTCATATTCAACCGGTAAAGACATTAGTATGAAATCTATTGCCATATCTTGGTTGATAGGTGAACCAAGATCTTTTAGGCTATCAATAAGTTTCATCATTTTAGAAAAATATGAGTTCATTCTTGTTCCTCTTTCCATGTCGCTTGTTAAAGACTTAAGCACATTGAGATGCTCACTCCGATTTGATGAAACCTTGTCTTCGGTTCGTGATCCATATCATATGCAGAGTGATATTCTATCTCACAACAGAGTTCATCACACATCGTAGATAGCATCAAAAATGATGCTTCATTAGAATCTTCAATGTGTCATCTCCAAAGAATTTTGGAGCCGTCATTGGGAGGAACAGGGGGAATTGAAATTTATAGGACATAGGATATCTTTTCTTCCTTAAGAACATTTCTCAAGATACGGTACCACTCAGAGAAATTTCCTCCTTTGATCATGTTCCGATAAAGCATGGATCTTAGAGCAAAAACGGAGTCGAAATTGATTTCAAAAGACATCTACAAAATTCAAAATAAAGGTTTTAGAATTTTCATGCACAATTTCCTAATAGAATTTTATGACCTAATTGAAAAAATATAATTAGGAATGAGATCCGGTTCCCCATGTCTCAGTGAATGGCTGAGCACTCTTCACTAGCATAGCTACAGGTAGGTAACGATTATCGATTGTATCAACTATACAACTCTTGGTTTGAGGTGCATGACGAGTAATGTCAAGCTTTAGATACGTTTCCCTCAACTACGCCCACTTAAACGACTTAAATGATATTTTTCCTTCAATTACAACTGTAGACCCGGCCTAAGTGACCCAGGAAATGCGTTTCTACCTTCAACCAAAATCGTAGGGCCGGATGCAAGGTAATTCACTAACACCTGGGTTCTGATAAATTAGTTGAAGTGTTACAATTAAGGGTGGCACAGAAATATCGATTATATATATATATATATATATATATATTGGGATTTCTTTAATGTTTTTAAATGATACCATTTCGGGTCAAAAACATTTTGGTCGACGAGTAGCATGATACAAGTCGCGCAATTTTAGTAAACCGATTTTACTAATTATTAGTTCGTGAAACACTTTCAATACTCGACACGATCTAATTTCAAATACCCTATTAATCTAAATTGGTTATTTGTCGCGAACTGATTTTAAACTAATAAACTCTTTAATTACTTTAAAATTGTTTTAAATAAAACAATAAATTTAAAACTTGTTTTTACTTTTAAATAAAACACCTTTTTTATTTAATTACCTTTCAGAGAAAAATAAACAATTTAATAATCTCGTCATTTTAAATTGTGTCAAAAGTTTTATAAAAATTTTGCGGCTTAATTATTATCCTAAATAATATATCACAACAACAAAAATAAATAAAACATAGAATCGAGCAACTAGGAAAAATTGTCCAGTTTCGTTCGAGCCATCAAACGAATAACCAAACTGGTCTAAGGGATAACAAAATCAACAAATCTGCTATCTCCCACTTAGTACAAGTTCTACATCTCTAATCCTGTCATTGTCCGCCTTGGTCTTCTAGTCTTCGTCTCTTTAAGATTACAGTATTTATTTACAAATACACTAAAAATAAATAAAAATAAACCTAACTATTACATCGGGGTTCCAAATAACACATAAAAATACAAAGAGAAACAATCAATCAACAAACAATACAACCACAGGTCTCTAGCGCTCGATTCATACAACACAATCATAACAAACGAAAAAGGCTCGATCTTTTGTCAAACAAAAGTTTTGACAAATAAAACAACAGATCGATAAAAACAAATATGTTTAAACGTGCATAAATATGGCTCTGATACCACTGTTGGGAATCATGGTACCAGTTTTAAATTTTAAAACAATAATTATTTAAACCTTTTAAATAAATAAATTGGATATATTTTGCGGAAGCGATTTAATAATACCATTACCAGATCAGATCTGGATTCCTTTCAGTGATCCGATTACACGTGTATAAACAATATAAAATAACCAACCATAGGATGTTCGGATTTATACCTTTGACGATAACCAGATCTTAAACACCTTAGTTCAACGAACGTCACGCTAGTTGACTCGTACACGAAAAACCCGCAGCAAAACGTCACACAGTTGCGCAGACGGAACCAGGTCATAGCAGTGGTGGTGTGCGACGGCGAGGAGGCTCCTGCGATCGGCGGCGACGACAGCGTGGGGCGGTGGCCGGTGGCCGACGGCGGTGGTTGCGCAGGGAGAAGGGGGTGGCGGCTTTTTTGAGGTGTAGTTGTAGGGTTTGTAGATTAAGGTTATATTTATAATCTCCCTAATTACAAACCACACCCTTGTGAATTAATATTTTATTCCTAGTAATTAATATTTAATTACTTTTAACACTTGTAGTTTACTAATAACAATTTATTAGTAAAATCCAGATTAATGTTTAACATTTAATCATTAAACCCCTCGAATATAATTATTTCACTAAATAATTAATCAACTCAATCACCGATAAATATTTCTTTAAATATTAATTCGTTGTATAATTAATACGTCTTTCGTGAATAATATTTAACAATTAAATATTATGAATATATATATGTTCATTGTCTAAGGTGTAACTCTTTGGATCGTACCTCAATATTAACGTTGACTTAATTGACGATCGGACATCATATATCCAACACCTAAATCATGTAAGCTTCCCAAATTTTGGCTTCCGTCTGTAATTTATTTCATGTTATAAGATACAAACACGTAGCAACAGTTTGTTAGGGTTATACTCCAAAAGAACTAAAACTAGAATAAACAGGTTATTTCTTTTTCAAAAATTGATGGTGAAGTTATATAACTAGTTATCAGTTGGATACAAGTACATAAAACTTGATAATAAAATAATATTACAAGTGAGGGTATTTACGTTTGGATTGATCCTCACGCTCCCAAGTGAACTCTGGTCCGCGTCTAGAATTTCAACGAACCTTAACTATAGGGATGCGGCTTTGTTTTAGCTGTTTGACCTCACGGTCCATGATCTCGACTGGTTCCTCGACGAAATGAAGCTGCTCATCTATTTGAATCTCCTCTAATGGTATAACCAATATCTCATCTGATAAGCACTTCTTCAGATTCGACACGGGAAACACGTCATAAACGCCACTAAGGGTTTCCGGTAGGTTGAATTTGTAAGCAACGGGACCAATCCTTTTCAGGATCTCGAAAGGTCCAATGTAACGAGGTTTCAGTTTCCCAAGCTTGCCAAAACGTATCACTCCATTCCATGGCGAGACCTTCAGTAGCACTTTGTCTCCTACTTGAAATTCTAATGGTTTGCGTCTCACGTCAGCGTAACTCTTCCGACGATCACGCGCGGCCTTGATGCGTTCACGTATCTGTATGATCTTTTCTGTAGTCTCAGCAATAATTTCTGGACCTGTGAGTTGGCTAGCTCCCACTTCTGTCCAGCAAATTGGTGATCTACACTTTCATCCATAAAGTGCTTCGAATGGTGCGGCTTTGATGCTAGTGTGGTAGCTATTGTTGTATTAAAATTCGACCAACGGTAGATGGGCATCCCAACCGCCTCCAAAGTCAACCACACAAGCTCTAAGCATGTCCTCCAGGGTCTGGATGGTCCTTTCACTCTGACCGTCCGTTTCAGGATGGTATGCAGTACTCATATCCAACCGAGTACCCAAGGCTTTCTGTAAGGATTGCCAGAATCGGGATGTAATCAACTATCCCTATCTGACATAATGGAGATTGGCACTCGATTTCTCGCGACTACTTCCTTTAAGTACATTCTGGTTAGCTTCTCCATCTTGTCCGTTTCTTTTATGGGAAGGAAGTGTGCAGATTTTGTCAGCCTGTCGACAATTACCCAGATTATGTCACAACCGTTAGAGGCATTGGGAAATTTCATGATGAAGTCCATTGAAATTTGTTCCCACTTCCACTGTGGGATCTCTGGTTATTGGAGTAACCCTGATGGTTTCTGATACTCCACTTTGACCTTAGCAGGTCAAGCATTAACTGACGTAGGTAGCAATTTCGGCTTTCATGTTAGGCCACCAATAGTGTTCCTTGAGGTCATGGTACATTTTGTTAGCACCAGAGTAAATCGAGTACCTGGACTTGTGTGCCTCGTCCATCACTAGATCCCTTAGATTCCCAAAGTTCGGTACCTAAATACGATCCATGAAGTAACGAATGTCATCAGATTTGACCTCAAATTGCTTGTCCATACCACGTAAGGACTCATAGCATAGGTTCACCTCCTTGATCGCTTTGAGTTGGGCGTCAAGGATTTGTATGGGTAAATTCATGTGGATGGTCAACTGTAACGCCCGTATTCGTCGCGGCTTGGGTTGATCTTTCCTGCTCAAGGCATCAGCAACGACGTTTTCCTTTCCAGGATGGTAACGGATGGCGCAGTCGTAGTCATTTAACAATTCGACCCATCGACGCTGCCTCATGTTAAGCTCCTTCTGGTCAAAGATGTGTTGAAGGCTTTTGTGATCGGTGAAAATTGTACATTTTGTGCCATACAGGTAGTGTCTCCAGATCTTGAGTGCGAATACTACCGCCTAATTCCAAGCCGTGGGTAGTGTAGTTTTCTCTCGTGTACCTTCAGTTCTCGAGAAGCATAACCAATGAACTTCTCCTTTTGCATTAACACGCACCCGATTCCTTGGTGTGACACGTCGTAGTACCCCACGAAATCATCCGTCCCTTCTGGTAACGATAGGATCGGTGCGCTACAAGGTTCTGTTTGAGCAATTGAAAACCGATTTCTGCCTTGTCGTTCCATTCGTATTTCTTATCCTTGTGTGTTAGTGTAGTGAGGGGTTGGGCTATCTTAGAGAAATTTTCGATGAATCATCGATAATAGCCCGCAAGACCTAAGAACTGTCGCACCTCAGTCGGAGTCTTAAGTGCCTCCCAATTCTTAATCGCCTCGATTTTGGATGGGTCAACATGTATGCCCTTCTCGTTGACCACGTGTCCAAGGGATTGTACTTCTCGAATCCAAAAATTGTATTTCGAGAACTTGGCGTACAATTTATCCTCCTTTAGTAACTCCATGATTAACTTCAGATGCTCGGCATGCTCCTTCTTACTCCGTGAGTATATCAGAATATCGTTTATGAACACAATCACAAACTTGTCCAAGTAGGGTTTGCACACTCGGTTCATGAGGTCTATGAATACTGCCGGTGCATTGGTTAACCCAAATGGCATGACCGTGAACTCGTAGTGACCGTAACGAGTTCTGAAAGCGGTCTTTGGAATGTCATCTTCCTGGATCCTCAGCTTATGGCATCTTGACCGCAGATCGATCTTCGAGTAATAGCTCGACCCTTGTAATTGATCGAACAGGTCATCGATCCTTGGTAGTGGATATCGGTTCTTGATTGTCACCTTGTTCAGTTCTCGGTTGTCGATGCACATACGGAATGATCCGTCCTTCTTCTTAACAAATAAGGCCGGTGCTCCCCAAGGTGAGAAGCTTGGTCTGATGAAACCTTTGTCTAACAGTTCCTATAATTAGTTAGACAATTCATGCATCTCCGATGGCGCAAGTCGGTAAGGTGACCTTGCTATCGGAGCAGCTCCAGATGTGAGATCAATCCGGAACTCGACTTGCCGTTGCAGTGGAAGTCTGAGAAAATCTTCAGCAAATACTTTTGGATAGTCTCGGACGATCGGAATGTTCTCGATCATCCTTTCGTCTACTTCCCTTTCCGTTACGTTCGCTAAGATCGCATGGTAATCCTTTCGTACGTACTTCTGGGCTTTCCTACAAGTAATAATTCTTGGTGCAGTACCACTCCTTTCTCCTTAGATTGCCAATGTTTCTCCGTTCGGCAGTGGAATGCAAACGATTTTCTAGTGACATACAATCTCGGCTCGGTTCTTGAACAACCAGTCCATACCGATGACTATATCGAAACTCTCAAGAGTTACTATTAATAGGTCTACAGTGAATGGGCGGTCAGCTAACGTCAAGACATGCCCTTAGACTATATGTTCTGCCTCAATCAACTTACTATTAGCTAGTTCTACCGTGTATAGGTAATCTAGTGCAATCGGTGTAATACCAAGTAGTGGGCTAAACCCAGTGGACACAAAGCTTTTATCGGCACTTGTATCAAATATAATAGAATGGAGACTTAACGGTTGTTCACAAGAACATGGGGGTGACAAAACTTGGATTCTATAGAGCTCCTCCGGCTCTTATAATGGACGCTATGCCACGTGCATCATTATCACCATGTCTTCTAGACTTTGGGCAATCCTTGTGGATATGTCCAAGTTTACCATACTCGATGCATCCATGGTTTTCTCATGTGTTTGTGGTTTGATCAATAGTCTTGCAATTATGGGTGGTAGGGCCGAAACGCTTGTATTTCTGGCACTTGAAGTCTTCACATGAACTCGTGTGACGAAGACCTCACTTGTTACATGTCGGCAGTTCGCAATGTATCCACCTCTGGTTTCTTTATCCGGTTGGCATGCTGCAAATGCCTTAACTGTTTTCTGTCTCCTCGAGGCTGGTGATGTAAGGGTTTTATTGGGAGCATTGTCTCATCTCCTTTTGTTTTTAAATGACTTCACAAGAGATCCATCTTTGAATAGTACACATTGACGAACTGCTTGGCCTGTCAGATTGAGCGCAAGTCTCGCTGCGTTTAGAATGGGGATAGGTTCAGCAGATGTCACTATACGTTGGATCTGAGGCGTTAAGCCCAAAATGTACCTTTCGATTCTCTTGTATTCCGGTATGACCATATGTGAGCATAGTCGGGTCAAGTTGCGGAATTTCATGGTGTATCCTTCCATTTTCACACCCTCTGTTGACATGTTTCGGATTCCTTGCTCTAACCTCTGCAGTTCCGTTTGGGGAATATTCCTCTTTCATAATTTCCTTCAGTTCTTCTCATAGGATTGTGTTAGCAACTGTAACATTTCTGATTTTCATTATCTGTCTTTCAATTTAATGTGATACATTTCAAACCCAATTCTAGTACACTGATTTGTTCTATTCGTACCAACAATTAAATACTATGTTTCAATGCAAATCCGTAAAATCTTACACGAGTATATCCTATTAAATTCTACATAAGTTCATATTTATACAAATCTATCAAAAATGAAATTTGCAAGGTCTGATTTTAACAAATTAACAAGAAACCCTAATAGGCACGGTCGCGCCTCGTTCTGGCACGGTCGCCCCAAGTGCCCTGGCACGGTCACGCGCCTTGCTTTGGAACGGTCGCGCCCGGTGCCTAGGCATGGTCGCGCCTCGTATAGGCACGGTCGCGCCTCTCGTCAGTTGAAACGTAAATGCAGCTTTTAATCGCAGAATCGTTTGATTTCGTAACCGTTCCACACGTTTCTACTATTAACAAATACAATTAAATATTTTAATCATCGTATTTACAACAAATAAACTCGATTGCATCGATTCATCTCATAACCGTTCAATTCTCTCACGAGACCATCGAATCCACCATTTTGATTGCAATTCTCCCAAGCAAACACACTATCGATCCTCTCTGAAGCTCCCGAAAACACTGAGTCAGCCGGAGTTGCAGCAAAAGGCACCGGAGATCAAACCGTCGTCGCCGGAACAAGTTCCTACCATACTCTATCAATACATCATCCTTCCGGGTAATTGAAACCTCCTACACCTTCGTTTTAGTCTATAGATCAAAAGCCCCAACCTAATTTGGGTTTACAATAGCTAATTTAACGCGAACCCGAATCTAGGGTTCATTCCAAAATGGTTTAATCGAATCCTACTTTGTACATGTTTTAAATACAATTAACCTATACCAACAGACTAGTAATCACCTAATGGATGAAAGCCCTATAATTTCTGAAACACACCACTTTTAAAAACAAAACTTTAACGCGCGGAAGTCTTAACCCAGGAATTTTTTTTTTTACCCTCTCACGTACCACGAGAAAACAAGCTTCCTCCCTCGCGTATCGCGAGGGAGTCAAAAACTCAGAAAGTTTCCAGTTTTCACACTTAACCATTTTTTCCAACCTTTTTCACCAATACATCTAAACATAAAATCCCAAACACTTGGGCATTTGAACACACACTTATACCACCAATTTAAATCCAAAAACACGATTCCTAGATTCAAAATATACATCCTTTACGGGAAAGTCAATTTACTTCAAAAATATGCACCTAAAACATATACGAGAACCCGCGATCACCTTGGACTTGACTTGGACTACTTCGGAGCTTTTCCTACAACCACATAAACATATCACCATTAGTATTGAGATATATATCATAACAATAAGTAATTTCTACTTATTTCACCCATTCACCCATTTTGACCCGTTTGCGCCCAAAGATGCATTTGGGTGCAAACACTTGCATTACACCTTGCAAGTTCCATTCTTTACTTAACATAACATCTTCACAATATTTAATAGTGCATATCATCTTATCGAATTAGCGACTACGGTTATTTTCACCCATTTAACCCTTTTGACCCGTTAACATTCAAATTGATGTTTGATTGCATACCACTTGTATTTCACCTACAAGTTTTATTTACTCTTTACATTATCATTTAATTTATGACACAAAGGTCATAACTTTCTTTCCATTTTTCATCTTGGTACATAGACCAAGATCTTACCACATTTCCATTATGGTTCTTTGACCATAACCTCCCCTTTTCCATTATGATTCTTTGATCATAACCTCCACATATTAGATATAGTATTATAACCATATTCACATTCATACATACACTTATGCATAATCAATTCATTTCATGTATCATTCATACTATGCACAACATAACACATACATCACATATCACATTACTAAGTAAGTGCAAAGGCACTTACCTTGCGGATTTGAAGATCCCGCACCTCCTTCTAGTTTAGCAATTTGATTACCTAAACATATACACCTAGTTCAGTAATCTAAACATACATAAAAATCACTTTAAAACTGAGTTCACAACCCAATTTCCCATTTCCACCCAAAATGACTCGTTTGGGTTATTCCCACATCCAAACACCCCCTTTAAACCAAGAATTCAACCTCTTGAATTCTCCTTCCAATACCTTGACACTAATTTTTCATCAAATTAGTTCTTTTAGTTAATTTGGGGTTTGTTTATGTGTCTAACATCATAAAAACACCTAATCATCAATAATTCAACATTCCAGCATTATGATCCAAACACCCCCAAATTTTCACCATATGAACCCTAACTTCTCATAGTCAAAATTAAAGGGTTCTAGGATGTTAACCATCATTCTTTAACTTTAGTTTAGCTAGATTATCAATAATCTAACACCATTTCATCACATGCATACAAAATTTCGGGTTTCACCCAAAACCCACCAAGAACACATACATGGTGGAATCAAGAGGAAGAGAATCACTTACTTGATGTTATGAAGGTGTTGTGTGAGCCAAAACCTTCACAAAACAAGCCTCAATTGCATGATTTGAGCTTCGAACTTGATTTCTCTTTTTCTCTCTTGATATGAACGACCCCAACAAGACCAAATGCTGAATTTTGACTTTCATATGGTCAAATATGGCAGATTTGCCATATTTACCATTTCAGTCCCTTAACTTCCATTTTACCCATTTCGTTCTATAGTTAGTTAAAACTAACATAATCCCATTACAAACTTGAAACCCACTTGTTTCAACTTATTTATAAAATATTATTTCCACCATAATATTAAATATAAATATTTAATTATTTGAAGACGAAACCCGGATTTTGGTTCGTTACAACATTAACAATATAAGAATTAGTCAATTCGTTTCTGTTTTGGAACAGACACGGTCGCGCTAATCTCCTAGTGCGGTCGTGCTTCATGAGACACGGTCGTGCCAATACCAGCGCGGTCGTGCCTCACACACTCAGACCCGGTCATGCCTCTTGGCTAGACTTGGTCGTGCATCAGAACCCTAGACACGGTCGTGCCTGGCCCAGACACGGTCGTGCCTAGTGAACAGATTAGTTATGTCTTCTGTTTGATCAACACGGTCGCGCCCGTGGTTTTAGCACGATCGTACCTTGTGCCAGACACGGTCGTGTGTATGAGAAAACCTTCGTAGAATACTAAATTTTATATTTTAAAAACAATAAGTATTTCAAATGAATTTTGGAATAAAAATAATTTATTTTATAAAGATTTATATTTAAAAAGATCAAATTCCTATTCTAAAATAAATAGAAGTTATTTATTTAAAACCTACAAAATTAAATTTATTATTAAACCCTACACTTAGATATTATTTATACAACCCATTTACACATATTTATAAAAATTAGATTAACGAAAGTTATATATTAAATTTATATTTAACGCTCGATACATCTTTATCACTAAATGACTAAGTACATATTTTTATGAATAAATAAACAAAACAACAATTATCTATTTAATTTATACTTATACATTATTTTTATGATTAAGTAAATAAATAATAATTTTGCAATTTATTTATTTAGTTATTCAAACTCAAACTTTGATTAAAATGTTCTAAAAATATTTATTTCAAATCTTTCATTTTATACATTACCTTTCAAAAACAAACCACTAACTTTATACACACGTCCAAATTCAACCCTAGACTTAGACATAGACTATTGTGCATACTATTAATTCAATATACATTCCAATCTAGGTTAACGTTGTGCATTACAAGGCTCATATTACTATCTAGTCTCTCGTGTTAGCTACGCCTTTCGATTCAAGTGAGTATTACATAACCCCTTTTACTCTTTTACATTTTTGGGGTGGAACATGAACACTATACAAACTATTGCTTACATTTACACAAACTACACAAATACAAATCCTCTTTACATTCATGTGTGCAATTTGAGCTTTATGCCTGAGTGCTAGGTGTGCTAACTTTTGTGTGCAATTTATGTGCAATCATTAACTATTCAAGCCGACGGTTAACAATGATAGATCTATTAAGTCTGACAAACCCACCCTGATTGGGGTGATTGTTACCGACAACACAATTTTGCATACTAGTTACAAAGGTTTGATTGTACTTGGTTACACAATAGCTGCTCTCCATAAATGCCTTATTTTATCATGTTATGTAAGGACTTGTTTATTCATAATCTATATGCTATCTATATACAAACTTGTGTATGCTCACCAACTTTTTAGTTGACCTTATTTTATTCATGTTTCAGGTACTAATGTGTGATTTTGATCAAGACTTGCTACACATAAGTTTTGGACCTAGATAATTTTAAATAAAGGATTATGTATTTCATTTTATGTACTTGGTTTGATTTGGTTTTATCTTGAATACTGGAAATGAATTTGAATGATTAATATATTTCAATTTAGTCAACCTTGTGCTCATAAACAGTCTACATGTCCCGCCCCGACGTTTCCACCGTCGGTTGGGGTGTGACAGATTGGTATCAGAGCCTTGGTTATAGGGAACTAGGTTATTAGACACCCTTGACCTAGACTATAACTTTAGGACACCCACTTATACCATGCTTCATGATTATGTGTTATGTGCTACATGCTTTGTGTTACGTGCTTATTATATTAATATTTATTTCATTTTGATACCTTATTTGATAAAATTCATAACTTATTAGACTATACTTAAATAATAAATTAAATAAACATTATCCCTACCCTTACCCTAAGCCTCATAACCTTCTTATCTACTTCTCTATCATCATCTTCCTAGCATGTGGAAACTTCATAAATCTAAATCTATAAAAATTTCTTTATTTCCTCGTTAAGGTTTTTAGACTTGTTAATTATTTGAGGACACGTGCAATCTGGAAGAGTGACACCTGTATTCTGGGTTTTCTATCTAGGAAAGCATTTCGCATAAATCCCAATCAACCGAGGGACCCGTATGCTTTCCTGGGAATTCCCGGGATGAGTGTTTACTTATAGGCTAAAGCATGTCTCCTTGAAAATTATATGAGTTTAATTAACCTTAATGTGTTATAGTATTCAAGTGATTTTATCACTATTTGAGTACAATCCAGTATTCAAGTGATTTTATCACTATTTGAGTACAATCCAAAGTATGATTAACTATTTTATTTGCTATCTTATCCTTTTAAATCCAAATAACTTTCATAAATTCTTACATCTTTTCTTGTCTTGTGCAAATATGTAGAATGCCTCCCCGTCGTGATACCGTGACCAACAACAACACCGATATTGCTACCATCCTTGCACAACTTATGAATCAACTCACTCAAGCTAATGGGGCCGCCAATGGTAACCATGGAGCTAATGGTGGTGGTGGTGCCAACCCACCATAATGCACCTTCAAGCACTTCAACTCATGTAATCCTCCTAAGTTCTGTGGTACCGAAGGAGCTACGGGACTTCTTCAATGGTTCGAAAGTATTGAGAATACCTTCCTCAATAGTGACTGCCCCGATAACCTTCGTGTTCGTCATGCCACAAGTGTCTTACAAAAACGGGCACTCACGTGGTGGAATGGAGAAAAGAGAACTAGAGGTGTGGAAGTAGCAATGGTCTTACCTTGGGATGAGGTTAAAAGGCTAATGACCGAGGAATTTTGTCCTCGAAATGAGGTAAAGAAACTGGAAGCCAAGTTTTGGGATCTTGCCCAAGATGGTGGTAAAAGTCTAGCCTATACAACTCGGTTCCACGAGTTGAGTCTCCGTGTGCCCCATATGGTCACACCTTTATCCCGCTGCATTGAGAAGTATATTGGTGGATTACCTAGGCAAATTCAAGATACTGTCTTAGGGAGAAATCCCGCAACACTCGAAGATGCTATCCGCTTATCTGCTATACTAACCGACACCCATGTGAAAGCGGGAACTCTGACTAGAAAAGGCACCAAGAAAGTTCCCGACACCACAACTCCTCCCACACACATCAAAGAAGCCACAACTGAACCCTCTCGTAATAATAAGAAAAGAAAGGCTAGAAACTATGCTATGGTCACTCCTGCTATCCCTGTTAACCAAGCTGCGCCTATGGTTCAAGCACCAGCCAAAAAGCCATATGTGGGGATCTATCCACTCTGTGCCACATGCAATTATCTCCATCTCCAACACATTCCTTGTCGCCTTTGCACTCACTGTGGGAAATATGGTCATACGGTCAATGTTTGTAGAGCCAAAGCACTTGTAGGCCAAGTCAACCCACCAAACCGAACCAACCCCCAAGTGGCTAATCAAGGTGTTCCCGATATTGCAAATGGGCGTGCTTGCTATGAATGTGGTAACCAAAATCATTTCCGTGATCAGTGCCCAAGGTTAATCAATGCTAGACAAGGCGGAGCTTGTGGGCGTGCTTTCAACATAAACGCCAATGAAGCTCAAGCCAACAATGATGTGGTCAACGGTACGTTCCTTATTAATAGTCAATATGCCTCCATCTTATTTGATACTGGTGCCGATAAAAGTTTCGTGTCACTTAACTTTGAACCCTTACTTGCAAAGACCCGATCCCAATTAGAGAAAGCCTTCACTATCGAAGTAGCAAATGGTGACTCCCTTACAATTGACTCTGTTATTCACGACTTCTCTTTAGAACTTAATGATCATACATTTCCAATCAACCTTGTACCAATGCCACTAGGAAGTTTTGATATCATCATAGGCATGGATTGGCTATCAAATCATCATGCCGAAGTCATCTATTTCGAGAAGCGCATCTGAATACCTCTACCATCGGGAGAAACGTTAAGAGTCTTTGGTGAAAAGCCTTGCAAAGGACTAAAGTTAATGTCATGCACTACCGCCCAAAAGTACTTACAAAAGAAGTACGTAGCCTTCTTAGCTCATGTTGTTCAAAAGGATGTCAAAGAGAAGAGTATCCAAGACATTCCCATAATTCGGGATTTCCCTGAAGTACTTCCCGAAGATCTATCCGGTCTTCCACCCGTTCGTCAAGTAGAATTTTGCATTAACCTTATACCCGAAGCTAACCCCGTGGCTAGAGCTCCTTACCGTATTGCACCTTCTGAAATGCAAGAACTTGCAAGTCAACTCCAAGAGCTCTCCGACAAGGGCTTCATTCGTCCAAGTCATTCACCGTGGCGTGCACCCATCTTATTCATCAAAAAGAAGGATGGATCATTCCGCATGTGTATTGACTACCGCGAACTCAACAAGCTTACCATCAAGAACCGTTATCCCTTACCTAGAATAGATGATCTCTTTGATCAACTTCAAGGTTCTACTTGCTTCTCGAAGATTGAACTTCGATCTGGTTATCACCAACTCCGTGTACTAGAGGAAGATATTCCAAAGACTGCTTTCCGAACAAGATATGGTCACTACGAGTTCATGGTCATGCCTTTTGGGCTAACCAATGCACCCGCAGTTTTTATGGACTTCATGAATCGTGTGTGCAAACCGTACTTTGATAAATTTGTGATCGTCTTCATTGACGATATATTAATCTACTCCAAGACTAAAGCCGACCATGAGCAACACCTTAGACTGGTTTTGGACCTCTTGAGGAAGGAACAACTATATGCCAAATTCTCCAAATGTGAATTTTGGCTAAAGGAAGTTCAATTTCTTAGTCATAGCATCAACGACAAGGGAATTCATGTTGACCCTGCTAAGATCGAAGCGGTTAAGAATTGGAATGCCCCGAAGACCCCACCGAAGTTCGTTCATTTCTTGGTCTTGCGGGATATTATCGTCGCTTCATCTCAAATTTCTCTAAGATTGCTGTCCCTCTTACCGCTTTGATCCACAAGGGTAAAACTTATGAATGGGGACCAAAACAAGAAGAAGCTTTCCAAACTCTCAAGCAAAAGTTGTGCAATGCTCCTATTTTGACTCTCCTTGATGGGAATGATGATCTAGTTATCTATTGTGATGCTTCTAACCAAGGTCTCGGTTGTGTCCTCATGCAACGAGGCAAAGTAATCGCTTATGCATCAAGACAACTCAAGATTCACGAGAAGAATTATACGACGCATGATCTCGAGTTGGGTGCGGTCGTATTCGCATTGAAGATTTGGAGACATTACCTCTATGGCACAAAATGTGTGGTGTTCACCGACCACAAAAGTCTTCAACACATCTTCAATCAAAAAGAACTCAATATGAAGCGAAGACGGGTTGAACTCCTTAATGACTATGACTGCGAGATTCGTTACCATCCCGGCAAAGCGAATGTTGTGGCCGACGCTTTTAGTCGAAAGGACCGTGTCATGCTTCAATGTGTCCGAATTCAAACCGACATTCAAAATCGTATCCTAGAAGCTCAACACGTCTCAATCACCGAGGGTAACATGTACGAGTAAATGTCGTGTGGTGTTGAACTTCAGCTTGAACCAAAACCCAATGGCTTACTTTATTACTTGAACCGTATTTGGGTCCCCGATCGCGATGATCTCCGTACATTTCTCATGAACGAGGCTCACAAGACTCGCTATTCTATTCATCCTGGTGCGGATAAAATGTACCAAGATCTTCGCCAACAATATTGGTGGCCCGGTATGAAGAAGGACATTGCTCTCTATGTTGCCAAATGTCTAACTTGCTCCAAAGTCAAAGCCGAACATCAACGTCCTTCCGGTTTACTTGAACAACCGGAAATTCCCATGTGGAAATGGGAGAATTTAGCTATGGATTTCATTACCAAACTCCCTCGTACCTCAAGTGGTTATGATAGCATTTGGGTGATCATTGACCGTCTCACCAAATCTGCTCATTTTTGCCTATCCGTGAAGACTACCGAGTTAAGAAACTAGCCCAAATTTACATTGACGAAATTGTGAGCCGTCACGGTGTTCCCTTAAACATAATCTCCGATAGAGATGCTCGGTTCACCTCTCGTTTTTTGGCAATCTCTCCAAACTGCTCTTGGTACACGATTGGATTTGAGCACGGCCTACCATCCCCAAACTGATGGTCAGACCGAGCGAACAATCCAAACTCTTGAGGATATGCTTAGAGCTTGTGTAATTGATTTTGGTGGCAATTGGGATTCACATCTATCCCTAATCGAGTTCTCCTACAATAATTGCTACCACACGAGTATCAACATGGCTCCATTTGAAGCTCTCTATGGTCGCAAGTGTCGTTCTCCTATCTGTTGGAACGAGATTGGTGAAGCACAAATCACCGGCCCTGAGCTAATTCAAGAAACATCCGACAAGATTATCCAAATCGGTGACAACATTCGAGTAGCGAGAAGTCGGCAAAAGAGTTATGCCGACAAACGACGAAAACCCTTGGAATTCCAAGTCGGTGACCTTGTTCTTCTAAAGGTGTCTCCGTGGAAGGGTGTGATCCGTTTTGGAAAGAAAGGCTAATTAGCACCTCGCTATGTGGGTCCATTTAAGATCCTTGAAAGGATTGGGAAAGTGGATTACAAACTCGACTTACCTCCATCACTTGGCAATGTGCATCCTACTTTTCACGTGTCTAATCTGAAGAAATGTCTTGTTGATGAGAATCTCCACATACCTCTTGACAACGTGCAAAGTGACGAAACGATGCACTTCGTTGAGAGACCAGTGGAAATCATGGATCGCGAGGTCAAACAGCCCAAACGAAGCCGTATTCCTATTGTCAAAGTTCGTTGGGAATCTAAACATGGTCCTGAGTTTACTTGGGAACGAGAGGACCAAATGAAGCTCAAGTACCCCCATCTCTTCACTGATGCCGTCGCCTCCACTAGCTAAATTTCGGGACGAAATTCCCTCAACATGGGGATACTGTAACATTTCTGATTTTCATTATCTGAATTTCAATTTAATGTGATACATTTCAAACCCAATTCTAGTACACTGATTTGTTCTATTCGTACCAAGAACTAAATACTATGTTTCAATGCAAATCCACAAAATCTTACATGAGTATATCCTATTAAATTCTACATAAGTTCATATTTATACAAATCTATCAAAACTGAAATTTGCAAGGACTGATTTTAACAAATTAACAAGAAACCCTAATAGGCACGGTCGCGCCTCGTTATGGCACGGTCGCGCCAAGTGCCTTGGCACGGTCGCGCGCCTTACTTTGGAACGGTCGCGCCCGGTGCCTAGGCACGGTCGCGCATCACGTCAGTTGAAACGTAAATGTAGCTTTTAATCGCAGAATCGTTTTATTTCGTAACCGTTCCTCACGTTTCTACTATTAACAAATACAATTAAACCTTTTAATCATCGTATTTACAACAAATAAACTCGATTGCATCGATTCATCTCATAACCGTTCAATTCTCTCACGAGACCATCGAATCCCCCATTTTGATTGCAATTCTCCCAAGCAAACACACTATCGATCCTCTCTGAAGTTCCTGAAAACACTGAGTCAGCTGGAGTTGCAGCAAAAGGCACCGGAGATCAAACCGTCGTCGCCGAAACAAGTTCCTATCGTACTCTATCAATACATCATCCTTCCGGGTAATTTAAACCTCCTACACCTTCGTTTTAGTCTATAGATCAAAAGCCCCAACCTAATTTGGGCTTACAATAGCTAATTTAACGCGAACCCGAATCTAGGGTTCATTCCAAAATGGTTTAATCGAATCCTACTTTGTACATGTTTTAAATACAATTAACCTATACCAATAGACTAGTGATCACCTAATGGATGAAAGCCCTATAATTTCCAACATTAACATTATAAGAATTAGTCTATTCGTTTCTGTTTTGGAACAGACATGGTCGCGCTAATCTTCTAGCGCGGTCGTGCTTCATGAGACACGGTCGTGCCAATACCAGCGTGGTCATGCCTCACATACTCAGACCCGGTCATGCCTCTTGGCTAGACTTGGTCGTGCCTCATAACCCTAGACACGGTCGTGCCTGGCCCAGACATGGTCGTGCCTGGCCCAGACACGGTCGTGCCTAGTGAACAGATTAGTTATGTCTTCCGTTTGATCAACACGGTCACGCCCTAACTAGCTTGGTCGCGCCCTGACTAGCTTGGTCGCGCCCGTGATTTTAGCACGATCGTGCCTTGTGCCAGACACGGTCGTGTGTATGAAAAAACCTTGGCAGAATACTAAATTTTATATTTTAAAAACAATAAGTATTTCAAATGAATTTTCGAATAAAAATAATTTATTTTATAAAGATTTATATTTAAAAAGATCAAATTCCTATTCTAAAATAAATAGAAGTTATTTATTTAAAACCTATAAAATTAAATTTATTATTAAACCCTACACTTTGATATTATTTATACAACCCAGTTACACATATTTATAAAAAATAGATTAACGAAAGTTATATATTAAATTTATATTTAACGCTCTATACATCTTTATCACTAAATGACTAAGTACATATTTTTATTAATAAATAAACAAAACAACAATTATCTATTTAATTTATATTTATACATTATTTTTATAACTAAGTAAATAAATAATAATTTTGCAATTTATTTATTTAGTTATTCAAACTCAAACTTTGATTAAAATGTTCTAAAAATATTTATTTCAAATCTTTCATTTTATACAATACCTTTCAAACACAAACCACTAACTTTATACACACGTCCAAATTCAACCCTAGACTTAGACATATACTATTGTGCACACTATTAATTCAATATACATTCCAATCTAGGTTAACATTGTGCATTACAAGTCTCAAATTACTATCTAGTCTCTCGTGTTAGCTACGCCTTTCGAATCAAGTGAGTATTACATAGCCCCTTTTACTCTTTTACTTTTTTGGGGTAGAACATGAACACTATACAAACTATTGCTTACATTTACACAAATACAAATCCTCTTTACATTCATGTGTGCAATTTGAGCTTTATGCCTAAGTGCTAGGTGTGCTAACTTTTGTGTGCAATTTATGTGTAATCATTAACTATTTAAGCCGACGGTTAACAATGATAGATCTATTGAGTCTGACAAACCCACCCAGATTGGGGTGATTGTTACCGACAGCACAATTTTTCATGCTAGTTACAAAGGTTTGATTGTACTTGGTTACACAATAGCTGCTCTCCATAAATGCCTTATTTTATCATGTTATGTAAGGATTTGTTTATTCATAATCTATATGCTATCTATATTCAAACCTGTGTATGTTCACCAACTTTTTAGTTGACCTTATTTTATTCATGTTTCAGGTACTAAGGTGTGATTTTGATCAAGACTTGCTACACATAAGTTTTGGACCTAGTTAATTTTAAATAAAGGATTATGTATTTCATTTTATGTACTTGGTTTGATTTGGTTTTATCATGAATACTTGAAATGAATTTGAATGATTAATATATTTCAATTTAGTCAACCTTGTGCTCATTAACAGTCTACATGTCCCGCCCCGACGTTTCCGCCGTCGGTTGGGGTGTGACAGCAGCTCCTAGACTTAGAGTGTGTGACAATCCGGACTTTCAGGTTAACTCCGTTAACCAAGTCCAGTTAAAGTTAACTTAATTAACTTAACTCAAACCGCAGGGACTAATTCTGTCATTATGCAAACCTAAAACTACAAGGATTAGTATTGCAATTAATCATAACTCGCCTTGTTGACTTTAAAAGTCAAAATCATGTTCCTGTTGACTTTTGGATAGTCAAACTAACAAGTCTTAGCCCAACCCAAACCACAAGGACCTATTCTGCCATTTGTATAAACTTGAAACAGAAACCTTATGGACCAATTCTGTATTTATCCAATTATTGATTTGGTTGACTTTCTAAGTCAATTTCGCATGAACAAAAACTTCAATTCATATGTAAAACTGAAATCCATTCAAGATTAAAAACCGTTTTGGCTTATTATGATCATTCAACGATTCCTTTGAAACTATTAAACACATCATTACACGAATTGAAACCCCCATTATTGTATTAAAACCATTTTAATCGAACGCATATATATACCATTCGGATTCATGGCTTTAGATCACCACTCTTGAATTTAAGCACCTACAAACCTTAATCGATTCCCTACGAAGCTTTTACAAGTTCTGTATTTGATCGGAAAGCCACCGGAGACGCCGGAGATCACCTCAACGCCGCCGAAAACTGCATTCAAGCGATTATCATCCTCTCATACTCCATTTTGGTAATTTCTTACACCATTAGACTCGCATTTATCTGTAGATCAAAAGCCCTAACATTACTTGAACCTGTAACACCGAATTAAACCCGATCAAACACCTAGGGTTCATATGGGGATGGGTTAATCGATCACTGTCTTAGAACCTGTTTAAATACAATTAATTGATGCCAACAGGTTCGCAAACTCATTTTAATCAAAAGCCCTATGATTCTATCAACTTCTAATATTAGAATCGTTCGATTTGATTTCTTGTTCTTGTTCTAGGGTTTCGGTGTTCATACAGAGATTAAACAACCTTTTACTAAACGATTTTACAATTAAGCAAAACCCACAGATTCGTGACACCCCGAATAATGAAACCCCTATATTATTTTGGCCTATCGCGATCGAATCAAAGATTTTTGGGGTCTTGGCCGATCGCGAATATGAATGAGAGGGGGATTCACTGGAACTTCTGATTAAAACCATTCGGGTCTGGGTTGTGTTGCGAATCATCGAGTAGTTGGCCTGGTTAAATCGTTTGACTGTTGGGGAGGAGACCCGGGTTCGAACCCTCTCCCCTATTTTCTTTTTAAACATACATTTTAATGGGATTTTATTTATAAAATCAATTTCTATATTATTATATTAATATATTAAAGTGTTTTAACCCAGAAGATAACCCGTAGGCTCGGGTTTGGTTTTTATAACCTATTTAATATTATTTTCTCATTCTTAAAATAATATGTTAATATTATTCTCAAACCGTGACTCCTAATAAAATAACATATTTATATTTTCAACCCGTGATACTAACTAAAAATTATATATATTCTTATATTATTTTTACCACGTTTATAAACTTTATGAAACGTTCTAAACTATTAAATAATATAATTATTTATATTATTTACCCTCGGTTTTATGCTCGAATAAAAAATAATATATATTTTGCCACACAAATGATTATTTTAATCTTACAAACTTAAAAATAATATATTTAGTTATATTATTTTCCTAAACCATTTTAAATGGTACAACCGCCTGAATATTTATTTACTAATATTATTCGTAATCAGAAGTGCTCGACACGAAACGTATTTACCTTAATAAATATCCTATTAAGAAACCCTCATTCCCGTGGACACGATCGTCTACTCGTTGGTCCTACGTATACGTTAGGGCATTCAAATCTTCCGTGTCGTCATCACAAATTCTCATATGTCCCTAACTTATATGTTTATAATTCTAGGGCATACGTAAGCCGTGCAGGCTAACACTTGAGGTTATAAATCTCATACTTGTGTGATACTGCCTATAACGCAACGCAGGTGAGTTTCACGGCCCCTTTTTACTTGTTTTACTATTGGGGGAGAAACATGCTTATACACAACGCAGGTGAAATGTTAGCCTACTCACATTTTGCCAGAGTTGATAGACCTGGCAGGAGGCAAATACACAAACAGTCAGCTTCGGTTGCGAGCGCTTTAGTAAGACATGAACATAGGCTAGATACCTATAGATATGCATAGTGAATGTACATAATCTGGCAAACACTCTATTATTGTAAACTTGAAACCTGTGAACTCACCAACCTCGTGTTGACACTTTTTCTTACATGTTTCTCAGGTCGCTTTGGCACAGGTTGCGCACTTAGGACATGCATGGAGTCCTACTGTCATATCATTCATTTCGAATTTTTTAAACAGTTTATTTTATTACATTAATTGACGCTCGTTACGTGTAATTATTTTTTATTTCATTTTAACGTTTACGCTTCCGCCTTAACTCTGAACTTTTATGTTATGACATTTCAAGTCCCATATAGTGTCGTTTGATGTAACTAATGACTGACATCCTAGTGTGTCACCTTCCAAACCGTAAAACTCCGTTAGTGGAATTTGGGGGTGTGACAGATTGGTATCAGAGCCATTGGTTATAGAGAACTAGGATTTGCATACTAGACTATAACCTCACACATTAGTTACACGACACAGACACTTATACCTGATACATATAGCACCTATACATACATTGTAGTGCAGGTATGTAACACCATCCATATCACCCTCAGTTGGCGAGGGACACAACATTTGCATTGCATCATCATTCCCGGTGGCAACACTCGGGGAATCACCAGAATATCATCCACTCCCGTCCGTGGGCAGCGAGACGAAGCCTTCGGAGGAGTCTCTCACACCACCATCATCAGTCGAGTATGGTGGGTTTTCTCAGGTCCATGTTATGGACGACACTCAGCACTAACACATATCTCTTTGGGAATTGGGATCGTCAGAGGCGAGTCCCTACTGTAACCACCAGCAGCAATACGCCAAGTGAAGGCAGACCGTTGATCACATTATTACAGAATCCGTTGACACGTAGATGTCGTCACTTTCCCGAGCCATGGGCTCGCTTCCTTGGTCAATATTCTGTTGAGAATAGATGGACCACAAAGCTGAGAACGGATATTCAAACCCTATTCTAACTCAGTTGAAAGGACGGCTACTTTGCCTCTTCCAGTAACACATTCATGAACTAGTTTCACTTCTCGAAGCCACATATTATGTGCATGTTCCCATCTTCAGACTACAATCCACTGGATTGGACTCTCGTATTGCATTTCAACTCGAGTGAATACTCGGACCAAACGATTCCTGACTGCCCGTCCTGATATGAGATCTAGTTGATCAACTTGTGGCTGATGACTAAGCCTCTCAGTGACTTATCATATCTGACAACACTTTGTACTTGACAATACAAACTAAAGGACATTTTAACACAGGACAGGGAAAACTAGGGTGAGCATGCAAAGCAAATTATCATTACGGGTGCACACGTAATAATAATTTGAGGTGCATGTAAGTCCTGGTGAAACCTAGTGTGTGGATGAATGGTCCTAATCAATGATTTACAGACTTAAGTTTCCATTATCTGTAGAGACTCTCACAACCCGCTCAACGACTAGTTGGTATCATTAAACTCGTTCAACAGTTGATAGACGCGACTATCAGGTTGAAGATGTTTACGGACACACTGAACTATCATTAATGGAATCCATCATGTTATTTCACTCATGTAATAGTCTTAGAGAACTTAAGACTCTCATCCAAACGTGACCATAGAAACCAACTCGATTGAAACTCTAGTAGAAGCTCATGGTAAACCCATCGACTCCAGGTATGTAAGCGAAATTGGAAGAATTCCTTCGTGTTAACACGTTATTCCTTACACTCCAACAATAAATTCCAACTGACCCTAATGCATTATCCGGTGACTAATCCTCAGATTAATTTGATATATACCCCAGGGTATCAAACTCTATAAACGGGCTTCTTCTTTCACAAAATGATCCAGTTGTTCTAATGACATTAGAAAACAAGGATTTCATCTAACTGATCATCAGTTGAACGCGAACACTTAAATAGACATCCCATCCTCTATGTTACCGGAATCTATAGCTCATTAAACTTATTTTCCCTTGGTCTTTGCATTGACCGACGCTTATCTTATAAGCGCGAGTCTCATTAGAAGTCTCAGCATGACTTCACATACTTCATGTTGGTGCGGTCATACTCCAACTCTATTAGAAGCCAAGTATATTATTGAGATAGCAGCCAGTTAGAAAATCGAATCAACTCACATTCTTAGGTGTAAACTAGGATTGATTAGTCATAAACTTGACATTGACCTCATGCCAGTTACACTTGGCAGCTTTGACTTAATCGTTGGCATAGATTGGTTATCTAAGAACCAAGCCGAAATCATTTATCATGACAAAATCGTTAGCCTTCCTCTCCCAAGTGGAGAAAACCTTTCCGTTTAAGGCGAAAGAGTTGGTGCAGTCATGGGCATCATATCTTTTATGAAAGCACAAAAATGCCTTCGAAAGGGGCATAATGCTATTCTGGCTCTCGTTGCTGAGCAGCCATCATAGGAGAAGAGGATTGAAGATATTCCCATCGTTCGTGAATTCTTGGAAGTATTTCCCGAGGATCTGCCTGGTCGGCCACCGCACCGTCAAGTTGAATTCCAAATTGATCTAGCACCCGGAGCAGCACCGATTGCTCGGGCACCTTACAGACTGGCACCCAGTGAATTACAAGAGTTGTCCACTCAATTGCAAGATTTGTTGGATAAAGGTTTCATCCGACCTAGTTCATCGCCGTGGGGAGCTCCGGTACTATTTGTCAAGAAGAAGGATGGAACTTTCCGTATGTGTATTGACTATCGGGAGCTGAATAAAGTCACAATCAAGAACCGCTACCCTTTGCCTCGCATAGATGACCTCTTTGGTCAACTACAAGGATCAGGTTTCTATTCCAAAATAGATCTTAGGTCCGGCTACCATCAGTTAAGAGTCCGAGAAGAGGATATCTTTAAGACTGCATTCAGAACAAGGTACGGCCATTACGAGTTTATGGTCATGCCTTTCGGGTTAACCAACGCACCTGTGGTATTCATGGACCTCATGAACCGTGTGTATAAGCCTTACCTTGACCAATTCGTTACCGTTTTCATTGACGACATCCTCATTTATTCCAAGAACAAGGAAGAACTTGAGGAACATCTACGCCTAATTTTGGAATTACTTAAGCAAGAGCAACTGTATGCTAAGTTTTCCAAGTGTGAATTCTAGATCCGGGAAGTTCAGTTTCTAGGACATGTGGTTAACGAGAAAGGAATACATGTCGACCCATCAAGGATAGAAGCCATCAAGAATTGGGCAGCACCGACGACTCCGACTGAGGTGCAACAATTTCTGAGATTGGCTGGATATTACCGTCGATTCATTGTAGGATTTTCAAAAATTGCTCAACCTCTCACTGCGTTAACTCAAAAGGGTAAAGCCTATAATTGGGGCGATAACCAAGAGACAGCATTCCAACATCTTAAAACAGAAACTTTGCAGTGCGCTTATTCTAGTTCTTCTGGAAGGAACCGATGATTTTATAGTGTATTGTAATGCATCTATTCAGGGTCTGGGTTGTGTCTTAATGCAACGCGAAAAGGTGATCGCATACGCTTCACGTCAACTAAAGGTCCACGAGAGAAACTACACCACTCATGACTTAGAGTTGGGAGCCGTAGTCTTCGCACTTAAGATATGGAGACAATACTTGTACGGTACCAAATGCACCATCTACACCGATCACAAGAGTCTTCAGCACATCTTCGAGCAGAAAGAGTTGAACATGCGACAACGTCGACTGTGCGATCCGATACCACCCGGGTAAAGCTAACGTTGTAGCTGATGCCCTGAGTCGAAAGGAAACGAAACCCAAACTAGTTCGAGCATTACAGCTTACTATTCACCCCGGATTACCTGACAAAATCCGTAGTGCTCAACTCGAAGCCCTAAAAGAAGAAAATCTACCATTGGAAAGTACGCGCGGCATGGAAGCACAACTTGAAGTCAAATCTGACGGTATTCGCTACTTCGCAGAGCGAATGTGAGTCCAAGGTACGGGAACATAAGGGAACTGGTTATGGATAAATCTCACAAATCTCGATACTCTATTCATCTAGATTATGACAAGATGTACCACGACCTAAAAGTACTATATTGGTGGCCAAAGATGAAGGCGGATATAGTCACCTATGTGAGCAAGTGCCTGACTTGCGCAAAGGTCAAGGTGGAATACCAAAAGCCTTCTGGCTTACTGCAGCAACTAGAAATTCCTATGTGGAAATGGAAACAGATCTCTATGGATTTCATCACCAAATTTCCCGAACTCCTAACGGATGTGACAATATCTAGGTAATTGTCGACCGTTCGACAAAATCTGCTCACTTCTTGGCAATGAAAGCAACTGACAAAATGGAGAAATTTACTCGTATTTACCTAAAAGAAGTAGTTTCTCGGCACGGTGTGCCAATCTCTATTATCCCGGATCGAGACGCTCGATTCATCTCTAGATTCTGGCAATCTCTACACAAAGCCTTATGCACACGTCTAGACAATGAGTACAACATATTATCCGCAAACCGATGGTCAAACGGAACGTACCATTCAAACATTAGAGGATATGCTACGAGCTTGTGTGATCGATTTCGATAACACTTGGGAGTCTCGCCTGCCTTTGGTGGAGTTCTCCTACAATAACAATTGTCACACTGGTATCAAGGCAGCACCATTCGAGGCATTGTACGGACATAATTGCCGATCTCCGATCTGTTGGGCTGAAGTTGGGGATAGCCAACTTACAGGTCATGAACTTGTATTCGAAACATCCGAAAAGATCGTTCAAGTCCGAAACCATATGACGGCAACTCGTGATCGTCAAAAGAGCTACGCCGATAAGCGTCGTTAACCGTTAGAGTCTCAAGTAGGCGACATGGTTCTTCTGAAAGTCTCACCTTGGAAATGTGTAATTCGCTTCGGGAAACAAGGCAAACTGAATCCTCGTTATGTTGGACCGTTCAAGATAGTGAAAAGAATTGGTCCAGTAGCGTATCAACTGGACCTACCTGAAGGACTTATTGGTGTACACAACATCTTTCACGTCTCAAACTTGAAGAAATGTCTGGCAGCTGAGTCACTCGCGGTTCCTCTTGAGAAACTACACATTGAGGAACAGTTACGTTCATCGAAGAACCAATGGAAATTTTGAATAGGGAAGTCAAAACGTTAAAACGCAGTAAAATCCCTATTGTCAGAGTCCGTTGGAACTCGAAGCGCGGACCAGAATTCACGTGGGAACATGAGGATTAGATGATGCGCAAATATCCTAATCTATTCAAGCACCCCGCGTCAAACTCATAAGGTACCATTCTAATTTTCGGGACGAAAATTCTTTCAAGTAAGGGATGATGTGACACCGAAAAAAAAATTTATTTATTTAATTTTCGGGACGAAAATTCTTTCAACTAGGGGATGATGTGACAATCCGGACTTTCAGGTTAACTCCGTTAACCAAGTCCAGTTAAAATTAACTTAATTAACTTAACTCAAACCGCAGGGACTAATTCTGTCATTATACAAACCTAAAACTACAAGGATTAGTATTGCAATTAATCATAACTCACCTTGTTGACTTTAAAAGTCAAAATCATGTTCCTGATGACTTTTGGATAGTCAAACTAACAAGTCTTAACCCAACCCAAACCACAAGGACCTATTCTGCCATTTGTATAAACTTGAAACAGAAACCTTATGGACCAATTTTGTATTTATCCAATTATTGATTTGGTTGACTTTCTAAGTCAATTTCGCATGAACAAAAACTTCAATTCATACGTAAAACTGAAATCCATTCATGATTAAAAACCGTTTGGCTTATTATGATCATTCAACGATTCCTTTGAAACTATTAAACACATCATTACACGAATTGAAACCCCCATTATTGTATTAAAACCATTTTAATCGAACGCATATATATACCATTCGGATTCATGGCTTTAGATCACCACTCTTGAATTTAAGCACCTGCAAACCTTAATCGATTCCCTACGAAGCTTTTACAAGTTCTGTATTTGATAGGAAAGCCACCGAAGACGCTGGAGATCACCTCAACGCCGCCGGAAACTGCATTCAAGTGATTATCATCCTCTCATACTCCATTTTGGTAATTTCTTACACCATTAGACTCGCATTTCTCTGTAGATCAAAAGCCCTAACATTACTTGAACCTGTAACACCGAATTAAACCCGATCAAACACCTAGGGTTCATATGGGGATGGGTTAATCGATCACTGTCTTAGAACCTGTTTAAATATAATTAATTGATGCCAACAGGTTCGCAAACTCATTTTAATCAAAATCCCTATGATTCTATCAACTTCTAATATTAGAATCGTTCGATTTGATTTCTTGTTCTTGTTCTAGGGTTTCGATGTTCATACAGAGATTAAACAACCTTTTACTAAACGATTTTACAATTAAGCAGAACCAACAGATTCGTGACACCCCGAATAACGAAACCCCTATGTTATTTTGGCCTATCGCGATCGAATCAAAGATTTTTGGGGTCTTGGCCGATCACGAATATGAATGAGAGGGGATTCACTAGAACTTCTGATTAAAACCATTCGGGTCCGGGTTGTGTTGCGAATCATCGAGTAGTTGGTTTGGTTAAATCGTTTGACTGTTGGGGAGGAGACCCGGGTTCGAACCCTCCTCCCCTGATTTCTTTTTAAACATACATTTTAATGGGATTTTATTTATAAAATCAATTTCTATATTATTATATTAATATATTAAAGTGTTTTAACCCAGAAGATAACCCGTAGGCTCGGGTTTGGTTTTATAACCTATTTAATATTATTTTCTCATTCTTAAAATAATATGTTACTATTATTTTCAAACCGTGACTCCTAATAAAATAACATATTTATATTTTCAAGCCGTGACACTAACTAAAAATAATATATATTCTTATATTATTTTTACCATGTTTATAAACTTTATGAAACGTTCTAAACTATTAAATAATATAATTATTTATATTATTTACCCTCGGTTTTATGCTCGAATAAAAAATAATATATATTTTGCCACACAAATGATTATTTTAATCTTACAAACTTAAAAATAATATATTTAGTTATATTATTTTCCTAAACCATTTTAAATGGTACAACCGCCTGAATATTTATTTACTAATATTATTCGTAATCAGAAGTGCTCGACACGAAACGTATTTACCTTAATAAATATCATATTAAGAAACTCTCATTCCCGTGGACACGATCGTCTACTCGTTGGTCCTACGTATACGTTAGGGCATTCAAATCTTCCGTGTCGTCATCACAAATTCCCATATGTCCCTAACTTATATGTTTATAATTCTAGGGCATACGTAAGCCATGCAGGCTAACACTTGAGGTTCTAAATCTTATATTTGTGTGATACTGCCTACAACGCAACGCAGGTGAGTTTCACGGCCCCTTTTTACTTGATGTAACTAATGACTGAGATCCTGGTGTGTCACCTTTCAAACGGTAAAACTCCGTTAGTGGAATTTGGGGTGTGACAGAGTGTGGTCATGTGAATTTCAACATGTAAGGGCTTGCCCTTCGAATGTGTCGGTGGCAAATTTGACTTTTTAATCCATGGTCCAATTGTTGATGCTGAGAATATATTATATCTTAACAGTTCATTTGGCAATACCCTCGACTCCTCCATTTCCATGGAAGTTCCAAGGTTTGTAGGTAAAGAGAGCCTTGTATGAACCGCCCTTCAGGAGGTCCTTAGCTTCAGGCTAAGTTTTGATTCAAATACATAAATGAGAGAAGATGATGGATAATTCTATGCCATCAAAGGTAGCATTTTATGTCAGGTGATATTCTGTGACTTGATCCATTCACAGTATTCTACGCGATCGGAAACCGGGCAACTAAGATATGGAAGATAGGAGTACGGTTCGTACAAGAAAGTCAACTCGGATTGTAGGATTCACCAGAGTTTTCATGCACTATAATTTATGATTACGTGTGCACCCGTAATAATACTTTGCATTGCATGGTCCCACTAATGTTTCCCTTATCCCAAGTTTCCAGATTAAAAGAGTTGTAATGTTCATTATATTGTACCATCGGGTACGGAGTGCTAACCGTGTCTAAGGACATAGTAGGATTTAACGACTGTACTAAAGCTGACGGGTTTAGAGTCATACTGACTAGATTTGAAAGTAGGAATTTCAGTTACAAACTTCCTTGAGTAGGGGCATATGAGTAGGGTTCGGTTCGCAACTTGAACTAACAATCCTTGATTCCTTAGAGTTTTTCCAGTACCCCTCGGACGAACCCTGTTTCTCTGCGTGAATCTCCACCTCGAACACCTTGTGGTCTGGGTGATGTGACAAAGTAGGTGGTGTTGAAACATGACGGGGCAGTGTGACCCTCTTCCTCAGGGTTTGACAAAGTAATGCTTCACATGAGTGCGGAAGGTACGGGGATGGGTTGGGGTGAGGTACCACCTCGGGGTCTCCTCCCCAGCGCTTGTGTCTACGAGAGCCTCAAGTTCCCTGACGAATATAGTCTCAGGAACCTCTTCGGCTCCTCCCCGTCATCCTTGTGGTTATCGGCCAGGTGCTCCCCAAATACTTGCTCGGGCTCTCGTCGTCATCAGTCATTGGGATACCATCGTCACCGGATGTGCGCGGGAGTAGTGCTGTGGACGGTGCTGTAAATGACAACTCAACTGATGACGATGCCGAAGGTGTGTACTTGTACTACTCTTCATAGTCGGAGATGAAAATCAGGTGAGATGCAGAAGACATATTCGAGACAGTAACATTGTCTAAGTGTTAAGTAATATAGATCATCTGAATGTATATGCAATGTGAATGACGTGATGTGAACTATGTGAGCCTACAGTTATAGTCTAAGTACACTAAATGCAACTTAGTTCTATATAATTAGGGCTCTGATACCAATCTGTCACACCTTGAAATTCCACAGCGGGTTACTCGCGGGTTGTGACTGTCAAGGATCATCAGTCCCGGTCATTTCGAACGACCTCTAAATGGTTTTCGAAAAGACTTTCCGTTTGAACATCATACAAAAAAATAAGTAATACAGAGTTTGAAAATGCGGAAAGTAAAGTGAGGAAGCATAAGTAATGTAGCAAAATACATAAGCATAATAAATTAGGTTCCCATAAACCTAGCTTCTAAATGAAAACATGAAATGCGACTCCAGACATGCAATCCTAGTCCATGCGTGAATGCTTAGCGACCTGAGATAAACATGCTTAAAAGTGTCAACACAGGGTTGGTGAGTTCACATGTTTAAGTAACATAAACAGTAATGAAAACAGTGTAACAGTACGTATTTCTACTCATGATTCGATTGTTGATCAGACAATATGTGGTAATAATATAAGCAATTCACCGAAACCGAAGCTAACGAAAAGGATGCTGAAACTTGCATTTTGCCTTTTACGTGCCCAACACGCATTGGATCAGGTCAATGATGCACCCGTTAGACCTCCAGTCTAAGTTAGCGCGACTAACCCAGGTGGGGGTTGTTAAACCCAATAGTACTATTCATGATTACCTCGCTTGGGAAATAATTAACGGTTCAATTATGAGAGGACTTTACGTGCGGGAAATGCACCCACTTATATATTAACGTGAAATCAATGTAACGTCATAAGACTATGAAAGTAAGTTTGAGCGTGTACCTCCCCCAATGGAAAATAAGTAAAATGGGGCCGTGAAAACTCACCTGGGAATGAGGTGAATGAAGTATGATAGCAACACGAGAAATCTAGCAACTCTGGATAACCGACCTAACCAAGCCCTAGGAATAGTAAGGCTATAAGGTCTATGAAAGTAAACATGGTTTATGTAACCACATTCATCCAAACGACTCAACGTTGAAAGGTCACATTGACGTTTTGAAAAGGTTTGACCAAAGTTGACCGAGGTTTGACCAAGGTTTGACCAACTTTGACCAAGGTTTGACCAACTTTGACTAAGTTTGACTAATGTTGACCAATGTTGACTAATGTTGACCAATGTTGACTAATGTTGACCAATGTTGACCAATGTTGACTAATGTTGACTAATGTTGACCAATGTTGACTAATGTGACACGACGACCCGTTAGTGACACATGGTGAAAACATGTACAAGTAGCACATAAGTAACATATGAGTAACACATAAGTAACATATGAGTAACACATAAGTAACATATAAGTACTACCTAAGTAACACATACTAAGTAACTTAGTTGCATATATTCATAACATAGATGGTAACACAGAGTCTTAAGTAATTGCATAAGTAAGTAACATGTGACAAGTAACATTGCATTTGTACATCCTCATGGTATATTTCATACATGTTAACCAATCATCCACATAAGTTATGTCATTACACAAGTAACCTATTAACAATATTTCAATTCATTTGAACAAGAATCATAACATGTCATTTCTATACCATAGTTCTTAACATAGCAAAAGTTTCCTTTTTGGGCAATTAGGGTTTTAGTACACTTTAGGTGTCATAGCTCAATTAAACAAGTTATACATGAAATTATACTAGTAACATATCATAAACATGATTCTTATGCATACACTTTCTATTTCAAGCAAAGATGAAGTTCCCAAACTAATAAAGTTTCCTTATTTAGCAAGGTCCTCCAAAACACGTCATAATACAATTTCAAATTACATATTATTGCATAAGACATCTATTCATATAGTAATAAATCTATTTAACCTATTTTAGACCTTTATAACATACACATACAAAATATGAACAATTAAAGTTCCCATTTTAGGAATGTGGTCCAAACGACCTTCTACACATGTGTAACTTCCAATAACTCTTTCTAACACTTTAATAGATGTTTTAGAACCATATTAGCATGCTTTCATCTATTCAAACACCATAACTCAAAATATGCAAAATTAAAGTTTTCTTATATAGTAAGTCGACCATAACATATTGTAACATATCCTTTCAACCAAAAATTTCACATTCCTACTTATTCTACTAATATAAGCATCATTCCAACTTTCACACATATCATATACCTATTTATGCAAAATCTCAACCAACAAAGTTTCTATAAATAGAAACGAGCAAATATCAACATAATCAAATATTTCAAACCATAAAAAGTGTAAATATGTGTCAACAACTCATTATTATGAAAACACTTTGTTAAAAACATGGATTAAAGACCTTTAAACATAAAAATTTATTTGGATGGGTGGTACAGCACCTATGGCCAAAAAATATGATAAGAATGCTTACAAAACCGAGATATGATGTTAGAATGGTTGTGAACTAGCTTGAATCACCATCAAACCACTTGAAATCACCTTAGAATAGCTTGAATGGAAGAATCAAAGTTGAGAGAATGGAGGAGAGGGGAGGGTGTTGGCGGCCAAAATAAGGGGATTAGGGCTAGGTTTTTGCAAAATGGTTAGGGTTTGGGTAAATAGTGGTTTAAATAGGTTGGGTTGTGAGCCTTTTGCAAGAGTTGGGTTTTTCTATAAAGGTTGGGCTTCTTTATAAAATAATTGGGCTAATAGAGATTTAATAACTTAAAAGCTGAATTAATAAGCCCATGGTATAAAATTATCATTTTTAAAGCTCCCAATTTAATGTTGTTTGCACATATCGCGTATCCGCTTTAAAAGCGTTAAAATAAAAGTTGCTCTAAAAATTCCGGAAAAATTCATATAAGCATGAAATATTAAATCACAGTATTACGTATAATTTTTGCACACCAATTATATGTCTAAATATTATTTCTAAAATTCACCAACGTTCGTGTGACAGGACGCGTGCGTGACCCGGTAATCTGCCACCGATGCATGTAATGAAATGAAACGAATGGACTTGCTGTATGCAATATGTACTTAATTACTCTATAACTAAGTATGTTGCAAGTGTAATCATGTGAATTCAAGTAATAGTCGAGCATGGATATTAACCTTAATTTGCTGGGTATCACACTTCATGTTCCCAGAAGATCTCACGCGTTGGATTTACTTATCAACACATAGTTCTTAATCATAAGAATTCATTCAAGCAGCAAAAAAATCAAACCGAATTACAAACTTGTTCAAACGATAACAGAAAACATTGTCATAGCATAGAACTTAAAACATAAACATAACGGGATGCTAGATCTTCTCCGCTTAGGTAACTCCTCAGCACAAACCCAGCATCCAACCTACACTTAACCTGATGTGAATTCTAAAAGTCAGCCTCGTTGAGTGAGTTCTAGCTTTACATAACATACTGACTTCAAGAAAATGGTTTTGCTAAAACATAAAATTTTACTTTATTAATGAAAACATACGTAACATGCTAAAACATAACCTCATCATACGTTAAACATATAGATCACAATCTTCACTTTCTCGTAACCATCAATTCCAACTTCAAGCATGGTTACATGGTAGAGTAACACATACCAAACTTCAAGGAACTGCCCGTCCGTACAGTGACACGTACCCAAACTTCAAGGGTCACGTTAAAACCCAAAGTGACTGTCGTCACCATAAGACAGTTGTACAACAGTTAGCAACCCACAAAAGCCACCTATAATGGTATTGCCATCTCGTATCATAGCTTTAGTCCTAGAAGGAACTATGGCATATTTGATCATGTTAAGACTTTAAAAAAATCGCTTCTTTACTCAAAATAACATCATAAACTTCACAGTTAAAGCATTTGTACGTTTCATTAAAATAACTCCTCATTCATAAACATTTCATTACATTAACGGCAAAACATTTCATAAACGTATTTCATCGTAAACTCATTACGAATGCACACCAGCCCCAAAACATTTAAAAACTTCATAAAAATGGGGCATCTACAACTCACCTAATCAAGCTAGCTATGGCGTACTAAGAAACTGAATCCAACCTTGAGTCCCACACAATCTGGATAACAGTTAAACACAATCAGATCTCACATCTTTGCCCAACCGTAAGTACCACTTACGATTGACTCTTCCCTATAGCAAGCAGCACATACGATCGCATCTACCCATATATCGCAAGTAGCACTGCGTCCGTCTCTGCCTAATCGCAAGTATCACTTTCGATGGCATTTTCCTAATCGCAAGTATCACTTTCGATTACCTCTGCTTCTCATCACATGTATCACTTGTGACTGGTCACCACCCTTCTTCATTCAACTAAGAACCCTAAGCATGGCGGCTATGCATTAAGTTTCTCAAAACTAATCAAGATTCCAATTGTTTACATCCAAAACCTCTGTTTTGCTTTATTAAGCATGATTAAGGTAGATCTATGTAAATCTTAAAGATTTTTACGTGAATCATAAGCTTTTACCCATAAACTAGAAACCCCTTCATAAAAGGACCAAAACTGATTATTTAAGGTGTTTCTTACCTCAAAATATACCTTGATCACACTAGTGACGATTTCCTCCTTGAATCCGAGCTAAGCACGAGCTTTCACACCTTGAAACCCGATTTCAACTTCAAAAACCTCTCTCCCGATCGCAAGTAACAAAGTTATGCAAATGGGGGCTGCCTTGTAGGGGAAACTTTCCTTATATAGGCAAACCCTACTCCCATATTTACCCTTTCACCCCTCTTGCTTTAAAAATAACCTTTCGTACCCCGTTCTTTATTTATTTACATAATTCTCAAGGAACAGGATGTTACAAGTCTATCTTCCTTACAGCAGGTTTCGTCCTCAAAACTTGTCTCAAGGTGAATAAGAATGGGTATAACTTCTTCATCTCTCAACCTCATATTCCTAAGTGGAGTCTGAGTCCTTTCTGTGTTTCCACTGAACTTTCACCCGACGAATCACTTTGTTACACAACTTCTTTTCTTTTCAATCAGTGATTGCCATAGGTGTCTCAACGTAATTCAACTGGTCAACCAGTTTAATGTCCATCAGCGGTAAGTGACTACCGAAACTTCCACCAAAGTCTTTAAGGTTTGGATGGTCCTTTCAAACTGACCATCTGTTTAAGGGTGATATGTTGTGCTGATATTTAACCTAGTGCCCATAGTTATGCAAATGGGGCTGCCTTGTAGGGGAAACTTTCCTTATATACGCAATCCCTACTCCCATATTTACCCTTTCAGCCCTCTTGTTTTAAAAATAACTTTTCGCACCCCGTTTTTTATTTATTTATATAATTCTCAAGAAATGGGATGTTACACTTCATTTAGGATGTTACATCATGGGAGCTTAAAAGATACTCAAAATAAATTATTTTGTATAGTATATATCTTTCTTTTGCCTCGATCAATGGATACTAATTATTTGAATCGAGTCTTAATTAATTTTTAAATAGAGCTTGCTTGGTGCAATTGTTTAAATATATTTTGTTTTCTAGTTTGTTTGTATAAAGAATTTGTTTGTTTGTATATTGCATCTCACTAATTCATGCATATTATGTTGTTATCTTATTTTATTTTTAAGTATTTATGAATTAACAAGTTAAGAAAATATTATTCAGAAGTAATTCATAATTACTCCATGAATATCGGGGGTCTCGCGTCTTTACCTAGTCCTAGCTAGGCCTTCTAAAACCTATAGCTTCTAGTGCAAGTCTGGAGCTTATGTTATGGATGGGTTGTTAATTTTGGAATTAGTTTTTTGACCTCTGATGCGACTTAGACTCTTTATAAGCTCAATCTTTGTCCCAATTTGGTAGCAATTCGAAGCGATATGATTATAATGGATTGCAAACTTTAGAAAGAGCTTATACAAGCTAAACTATTGAATGGGGGATTAATGCACATCGTGCACAAGTCATTAATGCACTACATATAATTATAAACAAATAAATAAATAATTACTTTGGGCTCCACCTACACCTCCCGTGAGAGTCGGGCAATGCCCTTACGGGCAATTTGGTCCAATGCAGCCCTTGTCACGGATCCTTTCCATGTGGTCCAAATGCACCCTTAGGGAGATTAGCCAAGTGTTGGTTCAATGGAAGCATAGGAAGAGGGCGGAAACTACTTGAGAATCTGAGAAGGAAAAATACTCAAGTATTATCCGAACTTATTTATGTAAAGGCGGGTTTCGGGGACGAAACCCAAAGTTATAGGAGACGATTTGTAATGAACCAATTTTCGGGTTTTATTATTATAATAAATTATTCATATTATAAGGGGTGTAAACAAATAAAATGAAATTTTGAGGTTAGTTGCAAAAGTGGAATTCTGTCTAGTTTGGGTGGAAGGAGCCAAAATTGTAAGTCTAGGGGGCTGTTTTGTAAATGTTGAAAACTGATTGGGGGGGGGGGGGGGCTGCGGAAAACACACAAGAGTGTGTGTGTTTTGTGTCTAGCAAAGAGAAGAGAGAAATAGGAGAAGCTGAGATCAAGTGTTGGTGAAATTGCATGCGAAATTGGAAGGTTTTGGTGTGCACATCATCTTCCAAGCATCAAGTAAGCTCCTTTCATCCCTTGATTCCCCATTGTTGATTGTTCTTGGTGTTCTTGGGGGAAATTCGGGTTAGAGCTGAATTTGTTGAATTAAGTGGGTAGTAACTTGTTAAAAGTATAAACCTAGCTTGATTAAAGGTAATGGGTGGTAGATAACATCATCTAAACATCCAATTTGGTGATTCAAGAATTAGGGTGAATTGGGGGTTTTCATCCTGGTGATGTTTAAATAATAAATTGAGGGTGGATAAGTGTCTATGATGTTAACAGACACACAATTAATCAAAAGCCCCAATTAATTTGGTGTTTTGTAAAATTGGAGTTTTGGTGAAACTTTGGTGAATCCTTAACAGATCATTTGGGTTAAGGGAGTATTGGATGGGTGTTGAGGGTTTGAATATGACAATTAAACCTAGACAAATGATAATGTTGGTCATTTGGTATTAGGAGTGTGTTAGAATCTCAATTGGTGTAAACTGGGATATCTAGACTAATGACGAGGTGATTTGTATAGGTGATCACGTGGTTAAGATTGAAGCTCAACCGGAATCATCTATTGCAAAAGGTAAGTGCTTTGCACTGACTTAGTAATGATAGGAGTAGGTCATATAATTGTTGATTGCTATTTGTTTATGTAGAAATGTTTGTATGACTATGTCATATGCAAGGGTTGGGGATGAAATTGATGTTTGAAGTCTTTGAACTTCACAAATGAAAATGGTGGATTTGGAATATTTGAATCCCACATGTTGGTAAATAACGTAAGGGTTATAAAAGTTGAATGGTGTCGTGTGTGTACACTTGTATGTATGTTAAAGAATCGGTGTTTGATGTCTAAGAACCTCACATAGTAGTTAATTGAGGTCATGAACTTCACTTATGTCGTTGTCGCTTGAAGTATTTGAACTTCACTAATTTCATTGTTGTTTGAAGTCATTGAACTTTACATGGAAGATAATATGATCATATAAAGGAGTTTGAAGTCTAAGAACCTCATCCGGGAGTTAATTGAGGTCATGAACTTCACAATGTCGTTGTGGGGCGTTTGAGGTCGTTAGAACCTCACAAAGGAGTAAGGTCGGGTTAATAGGAGGAAAATCAAACCAAAGATTATATGCTTGGGTGTATTGAATGTATTAGATGTGTTTTGGGTGATAAAACAAGTAAGAATGTCGTTTACTTGCACAAAGATGCAAACGGGTCGGACGGTGGGTTGGAAATGACTGAAAATTTGCAAAACAATTTGGCTGATTTTGAACCGCAATAATATACGACGGGCTGGAGTTATTTACGCCGCCCCCGGAGTAAATTACGCCCAAAGTAGTCTGCTTACGACCCTATTACGCCCAAAGTAAAAATTCGTCGTTTGGGGTCGGTTTTTGTTATAAGAGCTTGTGGGGCTCATTTGATCTAATTTACTTTGTACTAGTCATTAAATAACACTCAAAATAGTTTGTTTACGGCCCTAATGTGTTTTTTTTAATATAATTTGCTTTGTACTAGTCATTAAATGGAATTCGTGATGTGTTAAAAAACATTGTCGTCATTCCAAAAAATAGTGATAAAAAAACGTTCTGTATTAATGATATGTACATCTAGTGGATAAACATTAGATGTGACATCGGGTTTATTAATAAAGTGACTAGTTTAATATCAACACTCATATATATATATATATATATATAGGGTTGAGTTCATGACAAAACTCATTTTCATGAAAAAACCAAAAAACTTCTCATTAAAAATACTGTATATGTGTAGTACACCCCAAAAACCTAAACCCCCCACCCCACCCCCACCCAAAAACCTAACCCCACCCCACCCACCCCCCACCCCACCCCTCCAAAAACCTAACCTAAAAGCTAAACTAAACCCATATTATATATATATATATATATATATATATATATATATATATATATATATATATATATATGGGAGGGTTCTATTCAGAACACAAATTATTGCGAGAACATGAAAAACTAATCTGGACCACTCATTTTTGTTTAATCTTAAAAGTTAATAATTAAATAAGAATGGTATAATGGTAAACATTAAAATCTATTTCTCCAATTAATTATTTGTAATTGCTTTCAAATTAATTAGTTTGTATCTCCTCTTTTTCTATTAATTAATTGAGACAAACATTATTATACAAAATAACCATCTTTCTCTTATTTTTCAAATTAATTAGTTCGAATTAATCCTACACTACCGAAACTCATCCTACACATACCGAAACTCATCATACACATACCGAAATTCATCCAACGCTATCGAAATTCATCCTACACGTACCAAAATTCATCCTACACATACCAAAATTCATCCTACACGTACAAAATGTGTGTAGGTTGAAACTTTTATAGAGCTACAAACTCTATGTGTAGGTTAAAACTCCATATGTGTAGGTCGAAAATCAATACGTGTAGGTTGAAACTCCATATATGTGTATAAGTACGTGTATGTGTAGGTTAGCTTTTAGGCTAGGGTTTTTGGGAGGGGGTGGGGGGGTTTAGGTTTTTGGGGGGTGGGGATGGGCTTAGGTTTTTGGGTGGGGGTGGGGGTGGGGTGGGGTGGGGGGTTTAGGTTTTTGGGTAGGGGTTAGGTTTTTGGGTGTACTACATATATGCAACACCTTTAATGAGGAGTTTTTTAGTTTTCTCATGAAAATGAGTTTTCTAGTGAATTCACCCCTATGTATATATATAGGGAATGGATCATTTGAGAACTCTTAAATATTTTGAGAACTCGCGAGAACTCGTCAAAAAACCAATCAAAACCATTTTTTTTGTTTTTACTACATTTATTACTAGAATACAACATAAAAAAATGAATTTAGATATTTAAATTTACATGTATTCATATATTAAAAAATATATATACATGTGTAAAATTACCACTTACACATGTGTAAGTGTTTATCATTTACACATGTATATAAATTTTTTTTAAAATAATTTAGAGAGAAGAGATGTATTAATTGTAGAGATAAATCATGTTTTATGTTATATTTTAGTAATAAAGTTAGTGAAAACAAAAGTAAATGGTTTTAATTGATTTTTTGACGAGTTCTCAAAATATTTAGATTTCTCATTTGAACCTAACCATATATATACATAGGGGAATAATCATAAGAAAACTTATTGTTCATGAGAAAACCAAAAAACTATTTATTAAAGACAATAAAAAAATAAAAAAATCATAACTCAAAATATATATCAAAAACTAAAAAACCGCTTCGGAGACCTTGTTCGCCACGTCGTCCTCTTTCAAAAAAAATTAAAAAAATTAAAAAAAAATCAGCGCCTACTACATATGTGTAGTAAGGTTAGTTTTTCGGTTTAGTTTAGGTTTTTTTTTTTGGGGGGGGGGGTGGATGGGGGGTTTAGGTTTTTGGGGGCTGGATGTGGGGGGTGTGGGTGGGTTTAGGTTTTTGGGTGGGGGTGGGGTGGGGATTTAGGTTTTTAGGTGGGGGTGGGGTGGGGGGTTTAGGTTTTTGGGTGGGGGTTAGGTTTTTGAATGTACTAGACATATGCAACACCTTTAATGAAGAGTTTTTTTGTTTTCTCATGAAAATAAGTTTTCTAGTGAACTCAGCCCTATATATATATATGGGAAAAATCATAAGAAAACTCATTTTCATGAGAAAACAAAAACAACTATTTATTAAATGTAAAAAAAATAATAAAAAATCATAACTCAAAATATAAATCAAAAACTAAAAAACTGGTTCGGAGAACATGTTTCCCACGTCGTCCTCATTAAAAAAACCCCGTAATACTGCATATGTGTAGTAAGGTTAGCTTTTGGGTTTAGTTTAGCTTTAGGTTAGATTTTTGGAGGGGGGTAGGTGGGTGGCGGGTTTAGGTTTTTAGTGGTGGGTGGTGGGGTGGGGGGTTTAGGTTTTTGGGGGTGGGTTAGGTTTTTGAGTGTAATACACATATGGAGTACCTTTAATGAGTAATTTTTTGGTTTTCTTAATTAAATGAGTTTTATAGTGAACACACCCACATATATATATTCGAAGACCTTGTTCCCCATGTCGTACTCGTTCAAAAAAAAATTCAGCAATACTACATATGTGTAGTAGGGTTAGTTTTTAGGTTTTTTGGATTTAGTTTAGCTTTTAGGTTAGGTTTTTTGGGTGGGGGTGGGTGGGGTGGGTTTAGGTTTTTGGGTGGGGGTTAGGTTTTTTGGTGTACTACACATATGCAGTACATTTAATGATGAGTTTTTTTGTTTTCCCATAAAAATGAGTTTCCTAGTGAACTCACCCTACATATATATATATATATATATATATATATAACGACGACCTTAATTTACCATCATTGACCCTATTTGATCATCGTTGACCAAAATGGAGCACCAATCACCATAAATGATAGTTAGTCACCCTGAACGACCTTCAATGAAGATAATAATGCATCGGCGACTCTAATTCACCATGATTAGCCCTAATTAACAATCAGTGATCACAATTGAACATTAATGACCATAATTGACCCGAGTTGTTGGCCTTAATCGGCTATCATTGACCCTAATATTTGACTATTGAATTGCGATCGAAACTAAGCGATCGCAAAATTTGACCGAAATCGGATTAGGGTACCGAGTTTTGGAGATCTAAGGGATCTGGTGATGAACGAAGCACACAAGTCCAGTTACTCGATTCACCTCGGTGCTGACAAGATGTGTCATGAACTCAAGGAGCATTATTAGTGGCCCAATATGAAAGCCGAAATTGCTACCTATGTTAGTAAATGCTTGACCTATGCTAAGGTCAAAGTGGAGTATCAGAAACGGTCAGGGTTACTACAATGCGATCGAAACTAAGCGGTCGCAAAATCTGCGAGACTGAATTGCAAAATCTTGTTCGATCGCTAATTTTGAACTGTTATGAAATCGGTCGCTAATTTTGCGACCGACACGTGCGGTCGCAAAATGCTGTCGCAGTTGCACAGTTTTCTAGTAGTGTTAGCTCGAGTAAGTTCACTTGTATAAACTTTCGAATAGAATTTGAGCCGTATATTTGATACTTATGTAATTTGAAATTCCTGTTAAGTTTTACTCTGCAATTTATATAAACAGACAATAAAATTAAAACTTTAAATAAACACCAATGAATTCACCATGACACATATTAAGCTTCCAAATTGGATTAAAGATTACAAGTTGCCGGCTTTGTATTGCTACGAGCTCAAGTTTGAGTTAATGTTAGCTTAACTTGTCTACTAACCCTAATTCCGTATGGGACTATATATTATTTATGTATTAATTAATTGCCATGTTTTAATTGCTTTAAATCAAGAATACAAAATCAAACAAACAATTGACATTGGGAGAATAATACCGACCACTATTCCGTACAGCTGCTTTTCGCCACACGTTAGTAAACCCTAACCCCACATGCAGCACATCTCCATTGACCAGAATTCTTCACACGTAGTTGTTGAGGCTTTGTTCAGTGTTTAATACCGTGTTTGTAATATCTATATGTGTGTGTATATATACACATACATACATCTATATCGATCATATTTTCATATACATACATATATATCATAATTTATAGGTGGCCGGCCTCCATGTTCAATTTCTTGAGCTGCTTTTCAGAAACATCACCGGCCGGAAAATATGTATGCGACGGCGATGTATGTGTTTTGAGAAAAAACAAATCAGGCCGCTGTAATGGCAGCATGAATTTGAAGAAGAACCAGAAGAAACAACGAGGAATTAGGGTTCCGTTTGTTAGATCTACAGGCCACTCAAAAGGCTAAATAATTAATCATGGGTTCTTTTGTGTTTCTTCCAGATCTTCATGATCGATGGATATAAATAGTTTGTATAGGTCCGGTGTATATTTCAGTCTCCTTTTACTACAACCATTGAAGGTGCGTGTGTTGTAATCAAGTTTCTAGCAGCTGGTACTGGTAGATGTGATTTCAATATTGATCAATAAGTGGTTTATTAATTATCGTTAAGAGATTGTCTTACAAAACTTTGCCCATAGCACTGCAACGTCATAACACGCTAGATTTTAAATATTATTAATTAACAAATATCACACCACAAATCGGAAGAGAAATTAGACTAAGGGGGTGTTTGAGATTACTTATTAACTCCAAAAATTTTTTTTGTCAAAAGGACTTATTAACTTATTACTTTTTGAAAAATAGTTTTTAAAAAAAGTGTTTGGATTAACTTATTAGGTGGGGAAAGTTAATAAGTCAATAAGTTAAAAAGTGTTTGGATTAACTTATTAGATGGTGAAATATAAAGTTAGGGATTGCTTATTATACTATTATATATATTTTTTATTGCCTTTCAAAAATATATATATATATTAAAATCACGATTATACTTCCATTTACATAAAAAAAATTGTAAATAATTCATGCAAAAATACGTTTCGATTCGATTAGACCATAATAATGTTACGTTCATAAAAATTGTAAATAATTCATAAAAATATCAAAAAATGCGCAAAAATACCAAAATGTTGTCATAGTACATTCATCCCCACAATGCCATTTATATATTGCGCAATAATTTCAAAATATCAAAATGCGCAAAATACCAAAATGATTTCAAAGTACATTCATCCCCACAATGTCATTATATATGGTGCAATAAATCTAAAATTATTTCATTACTGTCACATTTTCCCTCTATATTTTCCTCACGTCGAACATCGCACGAATTGCTATCGTTTTGAAATTGTAACAGATTCATAGTTTGATCTCCAACGGCAACAGAATCCCGAAACAAAGGAAGATAATGCGTCTCGAATATGTCCAAATTTGCGCCCCTAAATTTGGCAAAGTCTTTATCTACCTACAAGATAAACGTATTAATTAGAGATGCAATTATAAGTTCAAATGATAAAAAAAAGGAGAACTTACCTTTATTTTCTCTTCCCACCACTCAGGCGATGCATCGATTAAGCTCATCGTCCCACCGAGCCCAGTTTCAAGCCTAATTAAGCGGTCATAAAGCTTCCATTCTTTTTTCATGTTGTCCCATTTGTTTTTAATTTATTTTTGTTCAAGGACCTTCCCTGTTTTTTTTTGCAAGGTTGTTTCTTAATTCGCCCACCCAACCTTATTAAAGTGACCACCGATTTTATTACCTTTATCATTTTCAACCAAGCAAGCATTGATAAACTCCTTGAATGTAGCATTATCCCACAAGAATTTTGTTTTAATCTTTTTACTTGATGTTTCACAATCAACAACATTTGGGTGGTTTGGATCCATTATCTGTTACATGGCAACAAATCAATATAGTCCTAAACAAATTCACAAACTATTATAGTCAATCTATACTGAGAAATGCATCATGAAGAATTATACATTTCTTTTGTAACAGAAAACCAAAGCAACAGAAGCATTTTATGGTCACAAAACTATATCAACAGAAGCATTTTATGTTAAAAAAAAACCAAAAGGAACTTCTAATTATAAGGTAGATTTGTGTAGGATGGTGGCCAAATCAGGTTTGGATTGCCTGCACAAAAAATTTATCTCAAGTATAGAAACACACACACACAATCACATTCTATGGTCACAAAACTATATCAAGGAATCCATGAAATAAGAACCAAATCCATCTTCTAACAAGAACCAATAGCCCACAAATTCACAATTGAAACAAAAAATCGAACAAATCACATAAATATATGAACTTATTTTGAGAAATCAAAGAGAAATCGAGATACCAGAGCAATAGAGGGACGCGACTGATGAGGAGCTGCAGAAGCGGCGACGACGGAGGTCGGAGCTGCAGAAGTGGCGACGGCAGTCGTCGGAGCAGCAGAGGGACGCGACTAGATGAGGAGCTGCTCTTCCGATAGGGTTGTGAAGGAGCTGCTCTTGTTGGATCGATGGACCGGATATATGCCTTTTTTCACCTCAAAAGTCAAAAGAAGATTCACAAAAGTTAAAAATTCTTACTTCTCAAAATATGCCTTTTTTCTCCTTTTCCAAAAGTCATTTTAAAATCTCATTTTAAGATTACCAAACAAACTTATAACTTATTACCTTATTCCAAAAGGTAATAAGTTGATAAGTAGGTTTAATAAGTAATCCCAAACACCCTCTAAGAACGAAATTGAATCGTGTTGGAAACAAAGGAAATCATGACCTTACGGTGTTTGTAAGAATTTCGTATATACTCTTACAGTGGCGGATCTAAAACAAAAGTTCAGGGGTAACAGAATTTTTTTTTTGACCATACTTTTATGTAAATGAAACAAAAAAAAATTTTGACGGGACTTTCATGTAAACAGAAAATTTTTTTTACCGTACTTTCATGTAAATGAAACAAATTTTTGTTACCGTACTTTTATGTAAACAATTTTTTTTTGACGGTAACATGCGACTGGCGAGGCAGAGGACTGGGGTTTGGCGGAGGCGGCGCCGAGCGGTGGTCTCAGCTCAGGTCGAGCGGTTGGTCTCTGGCTCTCACGGTCTCACAGTTCCCGCACTCTGTCTTTCTTCTTGGCCGGACGCTTAGGTAAGTTGGGTTTGAGAATTGATACTTTGAGGTATTGGGTTTTAATAAAACATTTGGGCTGGCTAAAGCCCAAATGTTTTATTAAAACCCAATACCTCAAAATCTTTAATAAAATGTGGGGATTTTTTTATAAAGTACTAGGTTTTTTATAAAATTTTGAACTTTTTATGAAGTGCTGAGCTTTTAAAAAAATTTGAGGGGTAACGTAATTTTTTATCAGGGTAACCGGATACATAAAACCGTAAAAAAAATTTTTGGACTGTGCGTAAAAGTTGAGGGGTAGCGGAGACTACCTCTACCCTAAGGGTAGGTCCACCCCTGTACTCTTTAAAGCTTGTAGTAAAATATCATATATGCTTAATCTAAACTTAAAATATCTTATATGCTCTTCAAAATTAGCTAAAATAGCATATTTACCCATTTCATTAGTTAGAATTATGACACAAATTAATTTGATAGGTTCCAGACCATTTAGGGATGAGAAACGAACCCAAACTCGACGGATAAACGCGAAACCCTAAACATCCGGGTATGAAATGTGAATTGGATTCTGTTTTTGGTTTTTCAATTTGGTTTATAGACTAATTCAAGTTCAGGTTTTGATTTTAAAATCAAGTTATGGATTTATGAATACAAATTCGAATATTATATATATATATAAATATATATATATAGGGGAGGGTTATTTTACAAAGTCTAAAAACTGTAAAAAGTGTAAAAAGTTTTTTTAAAAACCTCACCATCACCCCGCAAAAGTCTAAAACCCCCACCCCACCCCCCCCAAAACCTAACCCCCACCCCACCCCGAAAAACCTAAAACCCCCCACCCCACCCCAAAAACCTAAATACTAACAAAAAAAAACCCTAAAAAGCCAAAAAAGTCGTCTAAAAACACCACCACCACCACCCCCCAAAAGCTTAAACCTCAAACCCAACCCCCCCAAAAACCTAACCCCCACCCCCCAAGCCTAAATACTAAAAGCTAAACCCTAATACTAAACCCTTAAGGCTAAAGCCTAAGGCAAAAACTAAACCCTAAAATCTAAAACCTAAAATCTAAACCCTACAAGCTAAGATCGTAGAGTTCAACGAGACGGTTCCAACCCGCCGAAATGAGTAAAATCGGAGTTCGTATGAGCCGGTTATGAGCGTTTTAAACGACTTTTTACACTTTTTTGACTTTTTAGCGAAAACTCACACTATATATATATATTTTGAATTCACCCAATCTACTTACAAATTTACGTCTTTTCTCCTAATTCGGTTTGTTCGAATCTACCAAATACGAATCGGTTTTTTAATTCAAATTCAAATTCGGTTAAGATACAAATCCACTTTTAAATAAATCCTGGTTTGAGTTGAATTAGCCAAGTAACTCGAACGTCGATTTAATAAACACCCAACAAAAAGACAACTTGTCATACTTACTTATTTTTAAATTAATAAAACGTTACTATCAATATAGCAAAAGTTAATGTCGAAACGTTGACGTGAACTCGCTCGTTAAATGTAACACCCAAAAACCCGACACTCATGTGTTGGGCTGAAATAAGAGAAATAAAGATATGGACATGGGCTTGGAGAATGGCCTTGGCCCAAGAGAGGTTCCATAACCCTAGATGCAGCCTCCACCCTCCTCTATTCTGCCATTTTTCATAAAAAACGTAGAGAGAGAGTGAGAGAGTTTCTAGAGACAGAAAGCTCTAAGAGATTCAAAGCTTTGCTCATGATCAGTCTCAAAATGTTTCTCCTTTGATTGGGAACAAGACTTATGAAGCAACAGTAGCCTTTTGAGGTATGGATCCAACCTAGATCTCTGTTTTTCATCAAAATGGGGTTTTGGGGGTAAAACTTGGGTTTTCACCTTAAAGGGAAGAATTTTTATGTGTTAAATGTCAAACTAAGCCCAGATCTAGCTTCATGGAAGTCAAAAAAATGATTTGGACGTAAAAAGTTACAAGCTTGAATTGAAAGCAGACTTGTTTGGATAAGTTGTTCATCAGGCATGCGACACTGACTAGTGTCGCCACCTTCATGTGGCGACACTAGTTGGGGTTAAAGATGGAGAATGTAGCATGTTCCCCAAGATCTCCCATGATTGGGACACGTATCATTCCCCCTAAGCGACATTACGGAGTGTCGCCTATGACCATGGCGACATTGAGTGTCAGCGACACTCACAGTTAACGATAATATCAGAACGACACTAAGTCCTGAACGTAAGTTCTGGCGACATTGATCATGTCCGTTTTGAAAGTTAAAGAATAGTTTTTATAAAAAAATTGTATTTTTATAAAAGAAAGAGGAATGATATAAAGAGTATAGTACTATCTTTGAATTGAAATAAATATTTTAAAAAAAGTAATGAAAGAAAGTTAAAGAACGGTAAAGGAGTTGTACTTCGGTACAACTTAGTTAATAGTGGCAGTGACATATGCAATGTTAGATCATTATGTGTTAATATATGCTATTTGTTTATGTGATTGCATTATATTATGTGTTGTAGTATAATTACATAGTAGTGTATAGTAGAAAGTACTGCATGCATGCTAAAGTAGAAGTCTCACCCCAAGGTGTGAGCAAGCTAAAGTAGAAGTCTCACGCTGAGGTGTGAGCAAGCTAAAGGAGTCTTACCGTGAGGTGTAAGCGAGAAAGTCCCACCCTAAGGTGTGTGCACAACCAAAGTAAAAGTCTTACCCCGAGGTGTAAGCGAGAAAGGGATCTTGTCCTCGGACAATGATCCATATGTGTTAATTAAAGTATGTGATAGTCACTTGTCCTGTACGAGTAAAAAGTAAAGTTGAAAAGGTAAAGGAGGACACCTTAACTGGTTTCCTCCATTGAAAGGTTTTTATGAAAGAAAGTAACGGGAAGATTTTGCAAATTGTAACGTTGTAAAGTTTTAAACTAAAGGCAAAGTTATTTTAAAGAAAAGAAAGAAAAACTTATTTTATTTTATAAAACTAAGTTACCAAAAAAAGAAAGTTTACAGTTAAAGTAAAGATGGAACTCACTAGCGTTAGCTGACTTTTAATATGCATGTCAGGTAGCAAGAGTAAAGCATAGGCGTGAGTAGATGAGCCGTGAGGGCTGGATAGCATGGACTGTCGGACTGCAGGACTGCATACTGAAGACTGATAGTTTCTTACCGACAGTTTATGTTAAACAATGTTTAGTCAAAGTTTTTATTGGTTGTGAATTTTGAATATTTAAAACGAGACTTATGCTGTAACAAATTATGATTTCGGTTTAAGAACAATGTTTGTTATGTTTTGTGTCAACTATAAGATGTACCTGGTTCAGGGCGTTTCATTAAAGTTAAGAAAAATAAAACATGCACGTCATTGATAACATTCGAAACTTTATATAAAAAAATGGAACCGTCAAAAACCCGTGCATTGCGGCGAGAACGTTGATAATATTTAGAACTTTATTTAAAAAAAGAAACCGTTAAAAAAAATCTACGTCGGAACGTTGATAAAAATAGGAACGTAGCAACTGAAAAAAACCACAGTTAAAGATATTAACGTTGATAAAAATAAGAACATACAAAATTGGATTTTATAAAAAAAAAATCATATTTTCAAAGTTCAAGAAAAAAAAGAAAAAGAAACTGTAAAAAAATCAAAACTTTGAATAAGCTTTGACTACTTGTATATTGGTACAATGGATCAGTTTTGAATAAAAAGAAAAAAAATTATAAAATAACATAGAAAACCTTATTATAAAATTATAAAAAAAGGAATAAACAAAAAAAAATGAAAAAGTGAGCAGAAAACGTAGAATATAAAAAATAAACTTGAAATTAAAATATTGGATTTTTTAGTTAAATAAATAAAGAAAGAAAAGAGCGTTATTATTAAAAAGGAATATGCCTTATTATAGAAAAAGGAACAGACACAAAATAATAAAAATAAAGTAGAAAATGTAAAATAAAAAAAACTTTACTTAAACAAATTGTTTTATAATAAAAAGATTGAATCCACAAAACCCTTCATGTTGTACTGGTTCTTTATTTTGTAATTATTTTAACTAAAATACCCTTCAATTGGGGAATGTTTAATAGAAAATTTTAACGGTGTTAATTAGGTGTAGTCAAATGAATTTAAATGATAATTTTTATGAAACTTTTGGATTCAAATGAAAAGATTTAAACATTTTGATTGAAATAACAATTTTTAAGAAACCACGTGGATGAAAAAAAGTACTTAACTCTAAAAAATAATAAATTAAAAAAAAAATTAAGAGTGATAAACATGTTTGTTTATTTTAAGAAATGTTTGTTTATTTTAAGAAGTTTAAGACTAAACTAGTTACAAATTTCATTACGATATAATTTTTATATTTAGAGATCATTTCTATAATATGATTCGTTTAATTATTTATTTATTTTATACAATTTACCACCTTGAAGAAACAATAATCGAACACATAGAACCCTCCGAGAAGATCTTCATTCGCGGCGGCCCCTTCCCTACGATTAATCTACGCATTTTCGTCAACCTTCTATTTCTCATTGAATCCATCGTCTTCTTCGAAGATCCGTACTGTTCTTCCGTCAGGTAATTTCAATTGAATCTCAAAGATCTGGTTTAATTTCACATGTTTATATTCGTCCAAATCATGTCGATGCATCTGATTTGAATCTTCCGGTGTATGTTTATTAATTTGCTAGCTGTTAGCGTTTTCCGTTGTTGTTGAATTGAGGATATTCGCTCTTTACAGTGTATAAAGTTGAAGCTAGCGATGTTCGGTGTTTTCCGGCGAAAAGTCGTCAGCGGAGGCTCTTCTGGTCCGGTAGGGCTCGGTTTTGTTCTCAATCGTCTGCTATTTTGTTTTTAATTTGTGTTGTGTTTTTAATTTTTATCTATATCGCATCCTCCATCAAGAAGAAAACAAGTTAGACTATGTAGATTGTGTTATTTTGACCTAAAATTAAATCGTATCTGTTATTTTGTGGTCAAAGAAGATTCATAGACGAATTAATTCGTAGGGTTAAGTTCTCCCTATCTGCCATTATTATAGGGTTATTCTATGAAGTAATTATTACCATTGTTTGGACTTTGGAGCTCATAACACAAAACAAAAGAACAAAAAATTTTAAGAAAAAACAAATTAGTTGGAATCTCTCTCTAAGGACCTCATAATACGAAGTTTTCGTAGTTATCAAGCTTAAAACATCAATCTAAAAGTATTGGTTAGGGCACTACTAGGTGTAGTTATGAGAAGTTAAAGTGGAGTGCAATATATTGGGAGGGACGGAATATTATATTATGTAGATGGAGAGTTATATATGTTATAGGTAATGGACATACACTTGATATATGTTACTTTGTTTTGGACAGATCATTGGAAAGTCATGGCGAAGAACTCGTCCTGTAGCATCAACAACTGCGGATTGTTTGACCTCAGAAGGAGAGGTAGTGGTTATGTTATTTTCAGAACTTTTTCTACTTATTTGTTATGTTTTGGAACATAAATCTATGCTTTAGGAGTTTACTTTGATGCAAGTTGGTTTAAGTTTGTTAACTCGGTAAACTTCAGCACCATTTTTGGACTGTGGTGTTTATGTTTTAGAATACACCATCTTAATTAATGATTTGTGACGCAGTTGTTTATATTGTTAGTTGAGTAAAGTTCAGTACTTCTGAACTGTGGCTTTTTATGTTGAAGAATACGTTTATCTTAATTTATAGGTTTATGACCTACTTGTTTATTATGTTAACTGAGTAAACTCCAGTATTACTGGACTATGCGTGAATATTATTAAAATGGTTCTTTTTATGCGCTGGAATAATAACACATGCGATACAAGTTGTTTCAAGATTTTATTTCTTGATATATTAGTTTGCTATTGTGAATGGCTACAAGAATGTGTAAAATGTCCAGCAAATTTTCTGTGTGGGGACTGATTGAGCTAAGTCTTTTTATGCTTTAATTAACCTTTTCTAGTTACTATTACTAAAAGGAAAATGAAAATTCTTAGAAGTTTCAGACTTTCAGTCTGTTAATGGTTTACAAATTAAGTGCATTGTCTTCTAGTTTGACCACATACACCACATGCTAAATGGTGCGTGCTACATGTACATGCCATTTTTTCTAGGGATAACTATTTTAAAATGTTTATAGGTATCGCTCCATACACGAATCATTGGCAATGTTCGAAGCATATGTCATGTTACCCAACCTGGTATGTTTCTGCCCAACTTTCAGTTTGTACTTGCAGGACAATGGATCTTTAGTTTAGTTATTTAGTTATATGAGGTTCTGATCCTTTCCCTTATTATTTCCATCACAGGTGCTGCAGTTAATCTAAGGCCGTTAAGGTTAGTGCGTAATTCCATCTTTTTTGTTTCTCTTAAGAATATAAATATTGTTGATGAAAATTTAGAAGCATGACGCAATAAGATTCACACTGAGTGTATTGCTATCATGTGTTTAGACTTTTGAGGCCTTGTTTCCAAACTTTCTAGCTCATGATCTTAGTATTCATTTATATATGTAATCTAATTCTGGTATAAGATTTATCAGTGTTGTAAAAATCGCTAGGCGCTAGTCGGGCGGTGGGGTAGGGCCTAGGCCTAGGCGGGATTAATCGGATTGGAATTTTTATATGTAATTTTCAGTTTTTTATATATATACACACATTTTTATATGTAATTTTTATAAAAATGTTCATTTTTAAACCACACCAAAGGTTTTCCCCGGAATTTGGCCGGATATTTCAGGTTTTCGCCGGAATTTGGCTAGAAATTTCAGGTTTTCGCCGGAATGTTCGCCGGAATCTGGCCGCCTAGGACTGCCTAGGCGCGATTTGGACCGCCTAGCGATTTTTGGACCGACTAGGCCAAAATTAACCCTTAACGAACCGCTTAGCGACTAATCGGCGCCTAGGCGCGATTTTTACAACACTGAGATTTATTATCTGTTGTAGAATGATAAATAACTATTTATGTGTGCTAGTGTGATTTTTTCTAACTTCACCTGTTTTTTGGCAGGGAAGTTATGACCAGTCTTCAGCCATGTGTCAGCATGCAGTTGCAAAACAGAATGTTCTCTTCTGACAGTGGTACGGTATTCATATTCTTTTTGCTGACATTTCATTTGTTGTACGTTAACATCTATGCATCAGGTAATACACTGATGAACATGCATTTATGATTTATACAATCATGTATATATGAAATGTTAGCACTAATACATGTGAACATATGCTGTGAACTTTTGGCCTGGAAGTTTTGCGTTCATATGTGATATCTGCTGATTGCAAGTCTTTTAAGTAATATTGTCTGTTATAATAATATTTAAGCAGTGGAAGTTTAAAAGCTGTCATTCTGTTAAGCTCATTGACTTGCTATCTTTTTTTAACCACACAATAGGTCTTCTTCACCAGTTTAGGTCTTTCAAAATATCCTTATTCCTCTCTATTTCATGTTAATTGTAAATTCTAATTGTCTATATGGATTTCTTTGTCAAGGTGATCTGGTTGATGCTGTTGTTCCTTTTATGGGTGAATCAATAAGTGACGGCACACTGGCAACTTTCCTAAAAAGTATGTTCCTCTGTTCTGTTAGAACTTAGAACGTTTACATTATTCTTTATTATTGTGCCATCTCCTTTTTTTACTTGCTCTTCTTTGAGCAGAACCTGGTGACAGGGTAGCAATTGATGAACCAATTGCACAAGTTGAAACAGACAAGGTATTTCTCATACCATTATACTTGGCCTTTTTATTGAAATTGTTGAGGTGGTAAGTTGTAACCATTGTTTTTATACCAAGTTGTTTATGTCTTTACCAATACGATTCAGGTGACTATTGATGTTGCTAGTCCTGAAGCGGGTATAATTCAAGAGGTAAAATATTGCATCACTATTGCTAAACTAACTCAAATAAATGATGTTAATTTTTAGGGAAATTGAAGTTGAACTTTGATGTTTGTAGTTTGTAGCAAAAGAAGGGGATACTGTTGAACCAGGTACCAAAGTTGCTATCATCTTAAAGTCAGCAGAAGGTGCAGCTGCTTCATCCAAGCCAGCATCTGAAGAGGCTGCTTCTCAGCCACCTCCTCCTACTGCTGAGAAGGAGGAGGAGAAGCCAAAGGTCGAAACTACCCCTGTCATTGAGAAGCCTAAGCCAGCTCCTCCAACACCACCTTCTAGAACCTCTGCTTCAGAACCTCAGCTTCCTCCTAAAGAAAGAGAAAGACGTGTGAGTGCCATATTTTATGCTAATGCTTTAACTAACATTAATTCTATATTTTAAATATCTATTATCTATGGTAAATATATTTAAAATATCTGTTACCAAAGTAATCTTGGCTTCTGTTGACTTTATATAATCACAACTTTTTTCTCAACTATTTGTTTTAAGTTATTTTTATGTGTAACTGATGCAGGTTCCTATGACTCGTTTAAGAAAGCGAGTTGCCACACGTCTGAAAGATTCTCAGAACACATTTGCTTTGTTGACAACATTTAATGAAGTTGACATGTAAGTTCTCTGATTCAAGATTTTCTAATCTACTAGTATAGTTTATTGCAACAACTAAATGCTGTTTAGGATTGATATCTCTATATAAGGATCTATGTTTGCATCCACGTTGTAACTCCAAGCTGGCTGTCGTGCGTGTTAAAGAATCGTTTATTTTCTTTTGTTCTGTGCTCACTTTTCTCCAGGACTAATTTGATGAAACTCCGTTCCGAGTATAAGGACGCCTTCTTAGAGAAGCATGGAGTTAAGCTGGGTCTGATGTCTGGTTTCATTAAGGTATCTATATTTGCAGAGTTGAACATGAAAAGACACCGCCCACCTTTCTTTATTGAAACTTACTGATATCTAAACTTATCGATGTAGTTAAAGTTTCTTTCTTAAATTTCAGGCTGCTATCAGTGGACTCCAAAATCAGCCAATCATCAATGCTGTCATTGATGGGGATGATATCATTTACAGAGATTATATTGATATCAGTATAGCCGTTGGTACTCCAAAGGTAATTTCAAGGTATTTATATCAAGTATTATTTCTGCATACTGAGCAACTGACGTCTTATTGCACTTCTGCCGAGACAAGTGACTTGTCTTTCTAAAATACTATCTTTGTCCAATAAATTGCAACACTTTGTGCATCATATTGACCTATTTTCAGGTATTACAAGCTATTGGTAAGATTAATTGAGGTTCCCGAGTTTTCTTAATGTTGACTCGCTCTGAAATTTCATTCATAGCTAATATATAAAATTTGACTACAAAAAGTCAAAAACTATTATTAAAAGTTAAAACAAAGATTCAGTTTTTCAATATAACAACTCAGGAAGTTATAACATTTGAGTATATATAAACTGTTTGATCCATTTCCTTCTTAGGTATACTTTATACGTTTTCAAGTTTGACTCGTTGTCAATAGAATATACCCAAATCGACTCCTTTTCACATAAATCAGTTGAAATTTCCCCATCTACTACTTGCTTGTTGTATTCCGTCTGTCATGCGGTTTTGTTTTCCCTTGTTTAGGGACTCGTTGTGCCAGTCATTCGCAATGCTGAAAAGATGAACTTTGCTGAGATAGAGAAAGAGATCAACACTCTTGCTAAGAAGGCCAATAATGGAACCATTTCCATTGATGAGATGGCTGGAGGCTCGTTTACAATATCTAATGGCGGGGTATATGGAAGCCTTTTGAGCACTCCTATCATCAATCCTCCTCAGGTATGCTCTTACAGTTGGTAAAATTAGAAAACAGAAATTAGCCGAAGTGAAAACATCTCCCTAATGGTATTTCTAATTCACAAAACGTCCATATAGTTTCTTCAAAATATTAGATTATTATTGGATGAGTACATTTCCTTTTTAATTATATTTGAAACACTAATTATGTGTAAAAAATAAGGTTTGTTTTTTTTGGCATAAAAGCAACCTACTTTTTCATTTGTCCCGTTTTAGTGATTGTCATTCTGTAGTACATTGGAGTCGATAAAAGATGGCTTTCTGTCTTCTTTGGGTCATTTTCTAACCTGAAATAACATTTTTATACATATATTTAACATTCTTTTATATGAAGTTTTCATTTTGGAAACTGAACTTTTTGGTTACAGAATGACCCAAACGGGCCACAAAGCCATCTTATCACGACTCAGGTGTACAGAAGAAAGTACATGGACTAAAATGGGACAAATGAATAAGTAAATTGGTATATATGAAAAATAAAAAAACCAAAAGATAAAAATAAACTTTTGAAAGAAGAAAAAGAAGTTTTTCTAGTCAACCCAACTCACTGATTTTGCCATCTCTAGTTTATTTTTCAAAGATAAGTATTGTAATTAGTTATTTTACTCATTAACACGCGTATATGCATAACAGTCTGCAATTCTGGGTATGCATTCAATCGTGAGTCGGCCAATGGTGGTTGGTGGCAACATAGTACCAAGACCCATGATGTACATCGCCCTAACCTATGACCATAGGCTAATCGATGGAAGAGAGGCTGTGTTTTTCCTGCGCCGAATTAAGGATGTGGTTGAGGATCCAAGGAGGTTGCTTCTCGACATCTAAGCATTTGCAGAACCCGATTTTGCTATATTTATGTTGAGTTCTGGTATTCCCAAGTACAACTTAACCAGAATAACCGCGGTTTAATTTAAATTTTTGCTGTTTTGTCATGGCTAAGCCATGTTTTGATTACTATACTTTGTTGCTCAAAACAAGCTGTTCGGATTTTACACCACCTGACCCATGGATATGTTGCTGCTCCATGGGTTTGGTTTGTGCTTTTTGTATGCCTCATAATTGATGCTTTGTGAACATCATTTTTGGTTATCATTTTTTTGATACACGCTTATTAAATTTGGATAATTTCTTGTTGGTGTGATTATTGTGTGGACTGTTAGGTATTTGGGTTTGGTTTTGACTTTTGTTGACCAAACGCGGTTTGAAAAACCGATTTGTGCACCTCTATTTGGGTGGTTAAGGTGATAAGAACCGAGAATCTGTAATACTATAGTTAAGATAGAAGGCCTGATTCGAGCTAGGCTAATCTTCGATTACAAGGTAAAAACCCCTAATTTGATAATTAAAACATGACACTAATCTAAATACAGGAAATAGAACTTGATACTAATTATTTGGTGGGAACAGTTATGCCCACTTTCTGACTTTGAGGATTACCCCCATTTCTTATTTTTTTTTAATACTTTCCCTCCATCCCATTTCCCTCCACCTCGTTTCCCTATATCAAGTAGCGGCTGGGTCTGCTCTGACCCAATTTGACCCTGACCCAGTATTGGGTTCGTATCAATACTTCCGGCTCGAAAAATTGACTTGTACTCAAGTCAAAAGGAGGGAAAATGGTTCACCAATAAATCATGAAGCTCCCGCACGGCTTCTTCCATTGGTCGGTGACCCCAAAAGATGAGCAATTCCAAGACCTGTGGACTCGCTTCCGAAAACCCGCTTGAGCTCTGAAATATGTAAGATCACAACTCAAGCTGCTTGTAATGTCGTACAAAACAACGAGAGTGCCCTGTTAAACCCAACAACCCACAAATGATGATGTCCCTGCAAACCCGGTTGCATCTGATGCTGTCTCCATTACCAATTTGCATCTTAAATGGGGTTACCAACTGGGTAGTCAACTTCACTTCATGAAGCTTTATGGAGGTGATTTGCGATTTACCTAGAATGGCGTGTAGGCTGGTTGCTGGCAAATCAGCATGGATGGTCGCTCTTTCGTCACCCTCTAGTTGAGCAGGTTCCTCGTTTTCATCAGCAACTTCTTGTAACTTGAACGTTCCAGCTTTGCATCGGTGCTCCGGTCTGTATTCGTCCCCACTAACAACAGGGTTAGTAACGATTGGAAAAGAAGGAAAGTCGTGTACGACTCCGGATATGGCACTGTCTTCGGGAGTTTCTTCTTTGACCAGATCTGGCAGTGGATCATGAGGCGCTTTCAGGGATGCTACGTCTTCCCTAAGTCGTGATTCCAAAGCATCAAGTCTAGCAGCGAATCAACGATGGTCGCTAATTGAGCGGCAATTAGGCTTTTAGGGCTGGGCCTTCTAGAACCATCATTGGACTTCAATCGCTGGGCTTCTACGGCATCATTGGGCTTCGATCGCTGGGCTTTTAGGGCTGCAACGTCGTCCTTGAGTGATTCAAACGACTTCAATTTGGTGACAATGGCCTCCAATTAAGCAGCTATGTGATTCTGGTGAACACCGTTACATTCATTCTGATTATGCAGAGCCTGCTCTATCTTGTTTCCCGGCAATGGAACCATTGATAAGAACCGATAATTTGTAATACTGAAGTTAAGATAGAAGACCTGATTCGAGATAGGCTAATCTCCGATTACAAGGTAAAAAACCCTAATTTGATAATTAAAACATCGACACTAATCTAAATGCAGGAAACAAAACTTAATACTAATTATTTGGTGGGAACAGTTATGCCTACTTCCCGACTTTAAGGATTACCCCTCATTTCCTATTTTTTTTTGAATACTTTCCCTCCATCCCATTTCCCTCCACCTCGTTTCCCTCTATCCAGCTGCGACTGGGTCTGCCCCGACCCAATTTGACCCTGACCCGGTATTGGGTTCGTATCATAAGGACATTCACTTTTAAGGATTTTACAAATAGGATTTGGATGACAACTCTAGTTAAGAGAATCTACGATACATACCAATGCCTATAAACGTGTTAAGCAATGCATCAATCCTTTACAATTATTTTTTTTTTTTTTGTAATCCATCATTCTTTACAAACATATTTTTATTCTTACATCATTATAATCTTTTATATTTTTCTTCTATAAATATCTTTTATAATAAACTATTTATTTTTTAGTATCGTTTTATTAAATTTAGTAAATTACGTAATTAAAAATAAAAATAAATTTTAATATCATGTTTATGAATAAATTTATTTTATGAAGTTTCATTTTCTATAAAACTTTATAAAAGGTTTCATATTACAAAAATTCAAAAATATATAAATACTTATATATTTATATTTTAATAAGTTCAATAAATATATAATTATTTATATATTTATATTTTTTAACTTCCGTGGTGGGTAGCCACTTTATTCGTCCGTAGGACTGCCGTTACGGTATTACTTCAACCGTCAATTGGATGACGATGGCTCCATTGGTGTAACTTAGCTGGAACATTTTATGTCAAGTGGAAGTTGATTATCATCGAGCTAATCCGGAAGAGGGATCCGGGGGGGGGGGGGGGGGTGTTCCAAATAGGTCATGTTGGTCCTTATTTATACATACCAAACATGTCTTTGTGCATGAATCTCATGGCCTATTCAACATAAATGAACCTTATTGAAAACAGCAAAGGAAGAATGATAAGGGCTGCACGAACACAACCCCTACTAGTACAAATTATGACATAGGCTCAACTACTTGTCCTTAGACACGCACCACCCTTCCTGAGTGCAATGTAGGTCGCCAACCTAGGCCATGAGCCTTATTGGTCGGCCATTGTCCCCCTCGAGGTAAGTGAGTTGTTCATTGGCCTCTTTTTTATTTTTTATTTTTTACATATCCTTACTTACATCAATCATATTTAGTTATCTTTACTTAAACTTGTTATTAATTCCAAAAGTAATCCACTAAACCATATTTTGATGGAAAGGAATATGATTCTTCAATTCACATGCAAGTTTAGAATAAATATGACAACTCCAAAAGGTGAAAAGAAGGAAGAAATGCAAGGAAACCCTACATTCTTCTCTCTTTAATTTCATCATTCATTACACTTTCATTTACCTAAAATCAACCAAAAAAAAAAAGAAGGAAAAGATGACTCCTCTTTTGTTTATGGTGCTAGCAATGGAAATGGGAGTGATCATAATCATGTTGTTTCACTCACCTTTGAGGAACCTAATCATGATGGGTTTAGACCGTTTGAAGCAAGGTAGAGGTCTGGTGACCTCAAGGACCGTGGCAGTGACATTTTTCATAGTCTTTGTGTTCAACTTGTATGGTATCTTTAAAACCCAAAAGCGTGCTATGGAGGTTGGAACCACTAATCCAACCGATCAAGTTCTTTTGGCTAATCGGATACTAGAGGCATCGCTCATGGGTACACTCTTTTTATTTCCTAGTGCGTGCATGTCAAGTTTATTATATCCATGTTTTGGTTGACAAACAAGATTTTTGCTACGCAGGTTTCTGTTTATTCCTCGGATTGATGATCGATAGACTTCATTATTATGTCAAGGAGTTGTGGTTGTTGAGGAAGAGCTTGAAAGCGACTCGCGATTCTAATGCGATTCAACCTGTCAACAGAAACTAGAAAACATTCTCAGATTGAATCAACCTTCATGTGTATAAATTGTCTGTATTATAATCATATATAAATTCACCAAATAATATATGCTCTTCGATGTAAACTCGATTGGTTTATTTACAATTGATTTTAAATTATGGTAGTAAAAAACTAGTTTTTCATGGATGCAATAAATTTTATTTTATATTGCGAAAAGTCAAAAACCATGAAATGGAAATAAACCAGCTGACTTTTTGTGTCGTCATAAGTGAAACATATGAGTTAGGAACTTGTTTCGAGTCACTATTTTTCGGTGCTCAAATTTTTAGTAAATCGACGTTAGAATTTGTGGGTTGGTACGGTTCATGACAAAACCAAAAACCAGATATCAAGACCAATTACAAAATTTTAAGAAATCGATGGTTAAGTTATGGATTTTTTATAACAAAACTTTTTATGGTTCGGTTACGGTCACTACTAGAAAAAATTAGTTTCCTACGCAAATTTTCATCAGAAATGCGTAGAAAACCCGATTTTTTAACACATTTGTAACAAAACAATTTTGTCGGATAAACCATTGCTGGAAACAACTTGCGACAAATTTCCGACGCATTTATATATAAATAAATTGGAAATTAATGATATAAATTAATTGTTCCCGACACATTTGCGATGAAACTCTTAAATTAAAATACTTTATGTTGTGTCGCAAATTTGTGACACTTTTCTGACAAACACTAAGGTTTTTTTTTTGTTTTTGTTACAATCTTGACGCAAATTTGTCACAAAACTAGGGTTTCCTATTTCATTGAAAACGTGTCGCAAAAATGTGTAAGAATTTGCCACAATTTTTTTTTTTTTTTTAGGAAATAGGTTTTTTTTTTCTTCTAGTAGTGGGTTTATAATAACCAAAATAGCTGAACCAAACCACCATTAACACCTCACATTTTCATTTTTGTTTTAAATAATATATTATAGCTATCAAGTCTCGAATCGGTAAAACAAATAAATTGGTGAATAACTCTCACGTGTTTATTAATTAGAAAATATAACTCAAAAACTGATTACAAACTATAACTCGGTATTTATAAGCTAGCCTAACTTGCTAGACAAGGTAATTTGAAATTCAAAATAGCTAAAACTTAGAATCCTAAACCAACTTGTTTAACTTATCCTTATCTCAGCTTTGAAGCCACCGCCTTATGGCTGTTTCCTTGCTTCACCGACTTGTGACCCAAGGATAGGTCGGTAATTAGTCAACAATCACCCTCCTAATTTCCTATTTGAATTTGGTAGCTCTTCAACTTCAAGTAATTCCCGCATTTCTTTAAACTTCATCCTCCTGAGAACTTTTGTCAATATGTCAGCACGCTGTTCATTGCCACTTATGTGTTCGACTGTTATCTCATTTCTCTCCACGCACTTTCGGATAAAGTGAAGCCGAGTGTGTATGTGTTTGCTTCGATCATGGAAAACGGGATTCTTCACAAGTGCTATTGCCGACGTGTTATCCACATTTAACACCACCTTGTCTTGTGTTTCGATTATTTCACTTAGTAGCTCTTTAAGCCAAACGGCTTGACATGCGGCGGCCGTGCCTGCCATGTACTCGGCTTCGCATGACGAAAGTGCCACGGTACTCTGTTTTTGTGAGCACTAAGTAATGAGTGCGTTTCCATAGTAAAACACGTGTCATGTGGTGCTTCGTCCAATGTACAGATCCACATAATAGGTATCTTAGGATCTGCTTTATGGCCAATGAATGAGACTCTCTTGGGGTCTGCATATAGCGATTGACTGCTCCGACTGAGCAGGTAAAGTTTGGTCGCGAGTGGAGTAAGTACCTGAGACAGTCAACTTGTCGACTGTATTTTGTGGGTTCGACATCAACTCCTTCTTCATCTCTTGAGAGCTTAACACCCGGTTCCATAGGACATCGAGTCGGGTTGCAACTCTCCATTTCAGAATCTTTTAAAATTTTCTTAGCATAGCTCGCTTGTTTGAGTGTGATACCGTCCACTTCCAAACCAAGGTAATAGGTCAACTTACCCAAGTCGCTAATCTCAAAATTCCTTTCCATTTGCTTCCTGAAAGAATTTATTTCTTCTAAACTTGAACCTGTTATGTTAAGATCGTCAACATACACCACGATGATCAGTAGGGATTGTGGAGTAGACTTCGTGTATACAACCTGTTCTTGTGTGCACCAGTTAAACTTTAAGGCTTCCAAGGTCCCGTCTAGCTTGGTGTTCCAAGCTCTAGGAGCTTGTTTTAACCCGTAAAGGGCTTTGATGAGTTTATAGACCTTGTGTTCTTGTCCCTTGATTTCAAAACCCTCCTGTTGTTGTACATACACCTCTTCTTTTAAATCTCCGTGTAAAAACACGGATTTTACGTCTAGATGGTGTAATTCCCACCCTTTATTAGCTGCAAGTGCAATTAGTACTCTTACCGTTTCGAGTCGGCCCACGAGTGAGAATACTTCGTCGAAGTCTACTCCGTGTTTCTGTATGTAACCCTTTTGCTGTTGGGAATCCTTGTACCAGTTTTAACTTTTAAAACATAATTAATTTAATCTTATTAAATAAATAAATCAGATTTAATGAGCGAAAGTGGTGGTACAAGTTAACGGTTCTAAATCGGGATCCCTCCAGTGATCTGATTACACGCGTATACACAATAAATTAATTCCAACCATAGCGGGTAAGTAATTATACCTCAGATGATTAACACTTTGGTTCAACGAGCGTCTCGCTAGTGACAGAACACAAACCCGCAACACAACGAAAACGTCTCACGGGAACAGCGACGGCGGCGCGAGGTGGTGCCGGCGGTGGCTGCCGGCGAACAGCGGCTGCGGCTGGGTGGTTCTCGGCCGGCGGCTCTCTCTCTTGCGCAAAACTGTGGAGGCCAAAAAGTGATTTTAGGGTTTGTAGTTAAGGATACATTTATAATCCTTAAACTTACAATCCGCTCCCCCGGGGTATTAACATTTAATTCCCTAGTAATTAATTATTAATTACCGTTAACACTCGTAGTTTAACTAATTAAAAATAATTAGAAAAACTTAATCCTTTAATGTTTAATACTTAAATTTTAATCCTTCGTATTTAATTATTTCTCTAAATAATTAATTAATCACCGCCGATAAATATTTCGTTAAATAATTACTCACCGAATTAAAATTCCGCATTTCGTGAACTATAATGTTTACGACTAAATATTATTAATTTGCTCATTGCCCAAAGTGTAACTCTTTGGATCGTACCTCGATAGTAACATTGATTTAATCGACGATAAGACATCCTATATCCAACATTTGCCACCAACTAGGCTTTGTGTTTGACGACAACCCCGTTAGCATCCCTTTTACCTTGAACACCCACTTGAGGTCAATGGGTTTGATCCGATCTTTTAGTTACGTAAGTTGTCATGTTTTATTTTTCTCTCTTGCTTCATGGCTTTCATCCATTCAATATGTTATTTTGTTTCATTGAACGTGCTTGGCTCATCATTCTGTAAAAGTAAGAGATCTGGATCTTCGTCATTATGCCTTCGATTCTGATGTGCTCGGTATGGTTTATAAAAACTAAACAAAAACTAACCTAGACACTCTAGTTAAACTCTAGAAAACCCTTAAACTAGACCACAATGACAGGCAAGTATACTTATCAATTGTAATACAGCCTAATGGAAGTCCGGATATCAAACCCACGAGACACTGACTATAACTAAAACAAGACTCCGACAAGTAACTAAAAGGATTTGTATTAGGGGGGAGTTCTACGAACTAGGAGTAAACTAAATAAACTCAAAAGTAAGTGAAGAACTAATGAAAACTAACTATCACTTAGGAGATTCAGATGAAATCAATAATTGAGAAAGCACTACCTAGGTAAGAATCCTATTTGTGAAACTCGGATTTCTCTCTGCTATGGAAACTACGATGGAACTGGGGCTCTAAAGTGTGACACCCTTAGACAACCTAGTGGATCCATGATCAATCTCCGGGTGTGACCAGAAGGAAACTCTAAGGAATGTATAACGCTCACCAGTTAGTTGGATTACCTTTCAGTCTCTCCAACGACACTAAAGTACCCTAAAGACATATCACTTTTCAGTCTCACTATCTCAATACATTCAAAGAATGCAAGGGGTAATCTCAGAACAATCGATAAGACACGGACTAGCAAAGATACTTAGAAACATAGGGAAACCTCCTTTCAAAGCCTTTACACCTAGACACCTAACACCAAAGACTAACCAACTACCTCTCACCTTTCAGCTATCGAGATAGGAAGAACACTTAGCTCTAATAAACCACAAACTAACGTTCCTATGGATTACTACGTCTAGCAACACCATAAACAATCACAAACACACAGTAAGCGACCTAAACATGCATCTATAACTGAAAGACATTCAACAAGACACATGCGGAACATAAATCAATGATAAATCAGTACTAAGCATGCACAAACATCAAATCAATTGCACCAAGATTCTTTACAATAGCATCAAACCATCATACGATAACCAAAACCGATTAAAATCCAATCTTTCAACAAATATTCATCAAAACCTAGGTAGCTACAGAAGTTTAGCCAACAATCATGTTCAAAACCAGTAGATCAACAATAAAAACAATGAACAAAGTATCAATTGAACTAATTGAACACAAGAAAACGAATAGCATAAGTCGAACGATTGATATCTAACCAATACGATGTCAAAAGCTTCAATCTTTGGCTTCCAACTCCTTCTCTACTCCCAAAATCGCCCAAAAGCTCTGATGTGATGGCTAAAAGTTGAACCCCTAACATAATGGCAATAAAATCTTTAAATATTCTAATTTTAGGGTTTTGCCGTATTTTGGAAAGTTCGCCCGTCGCGAACACCTAAATGGGCTTCTTCGCGTCGCGCGAAGGACAATATAGCCAGGCCCGGATTTCCTGGTCTTGGCGTGTCGCCAAGACTTGTGTCTCCCTCTTCGCGTGGCATGAAGATCTGCTTTTCCATAATTCTGTTTTTTCTTCTTTTCTTTTCTCAGCCTCTCCTTATGTGCTTGATTTATCCAGGATTTTCCCTTGATTTCTGCTTCTTTTGCACACGAACACCTGCAAACAAGACCCAGACTAAGTACGAACTAAAAACAAATAAAAAACGATGAAATAACTAACTAAAACACACAAAAACATTAGGATAAATACATGTGTTTTGCAACACATCAAACATCCCCACACTTAACATTTTTTCGTCCTCGAAAAAGAATCTGCAATGGAATCACAACTAGAAAACTGGCTTTCAATTTCTGTTTAATTCAATGGTTTTGATATAATCACGTGCTAACTGCAATCATCGGTATTTCTGTCCGATTAAACCTAACCACCAACTAATCAAGCCCCCTGATTGTGTTATACTATCTCATTACCAAAATATCATTCTATCTATGGGTCTCACACTCAAAAAGTCACAACTTAGCCTAATCCCATCTCAAGGCGTGTCATGGCCCGAGTTAAACCATATAGATTTTCCACCACTATAAACAAGAATTTATATGTTTCAAAAATTGCTTTAGGTTGATTATGGATGAATGTTATGAGCATTTATAATCAATTAGCATTTATAATCAATATAATTGAACCTTACCTAGTGGTGCTTCAATCAAGCTGTAACTCGACGTGTGGCACATAGGCTGCAGTTCTAACAATTAAGCACTTAAGAATCTAACCCAGTGGTGTTTCAATCAGGCTGCAACCCGACATGTGACATGTAGGCGAAACTGAACTTTCCAAATTAATTAAGCTCGTAAAGATGGAATTATGGAATTTAGTGTGCCACTAACTCTCGAATTTATTTTCATAAAAAAAAAGCGGTGTGCCAAAGAATTTTTAAGACATATAAATTTTTAAACTTAACATGGTACCAATCATCCTATATTGACAGTATCAGATTTACCATTTCCCCCAAGATGAGAACCCATAAGATATACTGATTTAATTATCCAATTAACTTATTTAACACTTTCAGGATGTTTAAGCTTTCAAAGTTGACCGGGCCTAGCAATACATCACAAACTAGACGCTCTTTCTATTGTTATTATTATTTTATTAATTTCACAAGCAGTTCCCAGTTATACCTATCATTTTCCATTTTGTTGCATTTAATTCCAAGGACATTTTTAAAATTTTTTCAAATTTTACCTAAAATTACAAAAATAGACTCAAATTACAAAACCTAGACGACTGTCTCCTATCCCCACACTTAAACTCTACATTGTCCCCAATATTGGACGAAAGACGACTAAAATTAGAAAGAAAATACAAAAATAAAAATAAAGTAAAAGCAAAAAATTGGAAGAGACTTAGCCGGTTAATTTGCAGTAATCTGCAGAAGTTCTTCATTGTCTTCCAAGCCAAAGTCGTACGATGGTATAGCATTCCATTCGCGATCGCATCCAAAACACACGTTAAGGTGACCCTTATCTCTAAATAACTTCAGATCATCCCCACACTTGAAATTAAAAACGGGCGGATCGACCTGAACCTGCAAAAGTAAGAACCAAGAAACACCCCAAGCAGACATCAAACAGACTCAAGGTACAAAGATATAAAACCACAAATATGCATGCTTAATTAAAACAAAATCAAACGACTCAAAATACACGACTCAAAATACACGACTCGTTCACAAACCTAACAGCGACAAGGTACAAAGATATAAAACCACAAATATGCAGACTTAATTAAAACAAAATCAAACGACTCAATGACTCAAAATACACGACTTGTTCACAAACCTAACAGCGACTGACATGATGAAAACCAAAAGACACTAAGACAGACTCAAACAACAAAAGTCAAGAAAACATACCTGATCAGCGACAATCATATAGACATGAAAGTCAAAAAGAGAGAAAATCGAACGCGAACGTCTCTGAGGTGTCCCATGGTGGTTTTCGAGGTGGTTGTGGTTAAGGTTTGGTGAATGGTTTGTGGAAGGTGAGTGATGAATGGATGCTGGTAGGTGAAGGTGAGTGAAAATGGTGGAAAATGGTGTCGGGTATGGGAGAAAAGGGAAATTTGGGAGAAAGGGTGTCCTTCGCGTGTTGCGAACATCAATAAGGCCCTCCTCGCATGGCGCGAGGAAGTGGGTTTTGACCCGGTCAACTTTTCAGAGTTTCGCGTGTCGCGAAGATTAGCTGGCCTGGTCCTCGCGTTGCGTGAGGACCCTATTTTCACAGAAAGTTTTGGTTTTTTATAATTTGAAAAAATTTGCCATCCAATCCCATTTTCTCCCAAAAACCTCCAGAGTGTGTTTCCAACATTACATTATATAAAAACTTACCTGGAAATGCGTTCTTGATGATTTTTCCTCTTCGAAAAGCTTGCGAATTCCCTGAAAAACAAAAGAAAACAAACCACGCAATACCGAAAACACAAACATAAATGCAAGAAAATAAGCACATAAAGCATTATACAAACTCTACACTCGGGATCTAACCCGAGAAACAAACAACCTAATCAGTAGGCTTCTCCTTAATCCTCCTTGGCACCGCCTCTATTCTACGCGGTACACCAACTATCATCAACAAACAATCACCAACGAACTCTCAGATCTTCCCACCAGTACTTAAACCTACCAGGATAAAAAATAACCTGTAACATGTATCCAAGCAATCGCTCACCCCTAAGAGTCCCCACACTTGGGGTCTGAACTAACCTCGAGTTACATACGTCTCCTATCTCTCGCATCTTCTTATGTAGGGGCCTAAACTCAAGAGCCGACTCAGTATATCCCTCTATAGAATAATAAACAATAATAGGCAAAGGCTCAGGAAGTGGTATCTCAAATGGTATGTCTGGTGGCATGTCCTCTGGCTCCTCCTCCACATCTGCTAGAGCCTCTACATTCTCCTCCGTCGAATTCTGTCATCATATTCTGCTCAGGAAGCAATCACTCACCCCTAAGAGTCCCCACACTTGGGGTTTTCACTATCATCATGTAACACCCTTAATTTCAAACACTGGTTATAATAAACATTTACACATGCGGAAGCATTTATCCCAATAATTTTTTTTATTGTTCGCGTGTCGCGAACTTCTGGGGCCCTCCCTTCGCGTGCCGCGAGGGAGTCCCAAAGACAAAAGTCCGGAAAACCAGGTCTTCGTGTGGCACGAAAACACCCAGCAAACATAAAGTTTATTGACCTGTGGAGATTTCAACACTTAACCATTTTTTTCCAACTTTTACCCAATTGACATAAAATTCTCCCATCACTTGGGTTTGGGTTAAAACTTTCAAAACACATAACTTTACACCAAAAACCACATTTTCGTACATCGGTTTACACTCATAATATAAACTTATAATTACACTCGATAATCACCAATTTGTCATTAGTAATGAAGATAAAACATTGGAGCTTTTCCTACATAACACCATACATATCACCATTAGTAATGAAGATAAAACATTTCAAACAAGTAAATACTACTTGTTTTCACCCATTGACCCATTTGACCCGTTTCTACCCAATTTGTCATTAGGCTACATATCTCTTGCATTTCACCTAAAAGTTTCATTCTTTTCATTTATCATTCATAATTAACACATTCCCATTTCCATTATGGCACATAAGCCATAACCTCATTTCCATTATGATACTTAGATGATAACTTCATATCCACATATCCATTATGGTACTTAGACCATAACTCCATGTCCACATATCCATTATAGTATTAATACTATAACTACATTCATTCACTTATTCGTACACCACTATACACATTCATACCACATAACACATTATGTAACTTATCACATTATGCATACAACATTGCATATAGCACAATTTATCATCAATTACTAAGTGCAAGAGCACTTACCTTTCGGGTTAGAAGATCCCGCACCACCTTCAAGTTTTGCAATTTGATTACCTAAACATATACACCTAGTTTACTAATCTAACATACATCAAAAGCACATTATAATTGGGTTCACAACCGAATTTCCCATTTCTAACCCAAACTGACTCGTTTGAGTTATACTCATATCCAAACACCCTTTTTCACCCCAAACTCACCTACTTGAGTTTCATTATCCTTACCTTACTAATTTTTCATTCAATTTTTATCATTAGGTTAATTTGGTGTTTGCTCAAGTGTCTAACATCATATAAACACTTAATCATCGTTAATTCATCATCTTATCATCATAATCCAAAAACCCCTAATTTTCTCCATAAGAACCCTAACTTCTCATAATCAAAATCAAATGGTTCTAAGATGTTAATCACCATTCTTTACCTTTAGTTTATCTAGATTATCATCAATCTAACACTAATTATCAACATGCAACATAAATTTTGGATTTCTACAAAACCCACCAACTAACACATCAATGGTGAAATTAAAAGGATGATTAACACTTACTTGATGTTAGAAGGATGATGTACAAGCCAACACCTTCACAATCCAAGCTTCAATTGCATGATTTTGACTTCAACACCTTTTTCTCCCTTTTTCTCTTGAGAGCATCAACCCACACACAAATGAGAGAAATCTGAATTTTGACTTCTTTTAGTCAAATATGGCAGATTTGCCATTTTATACTTTCAGTCTCTCAACTTCCATTTCACCCATTTCCATTCCAAAATTAGTTAAAAACTAATATAACCCCATTACTAACTTGAAACCCACTTGTTTCAACTTATTTCTAAAATATTATTTTTACCATAATATTTATTTAGAATATTTAATTGTGTATAACGAAACCCAGATTTTGGTTCGTTACATACCCCCTCGAATTCTGTCATCATATTCTGCAGATCATTAGGCATATCATCAACGTCTTCAACCCGCGAATCCAATAACTCTTCTAAATCAAGCATCCAGTTTGATAACTCTCCTAGATTCAACGCGAGCCCTCCAATACTACTCTCAACTGGATCACTCGGGGACTCTCCAACCTCCCTTTCTCCTAGACAATAATCCTGAGGACCATCCATGACAGACATGAAAGTATCAATAAAGCAAACCGAATCGTCCTGATCACTAGAATCCTTCACGGATTTCATGGCACCGAAAGTAACATAGGAGCACTTCATTTTACAATCCTCACACCAACACACTTCCGAGTTTCCTCTGATCTCTTTGATCCCGAGCCTCCCTCTACGGTCCCGACTCCTGAACCACTCTCCCGAATTCGACCGGGTTTTGCTTATAAACAGGACTCGAGCGTTTAGAGCCAAAGCAACCTAAGAAACGCATAGAGGTGCGAGTTAAGGTGCTAGAGCCCTAAGAGACAACTCTAAGAGCTACTTAGCACAAATATTAATATCTTTCGACCACCGACTTGAAAACAAAGGTGAATACTCGTTCACACTGAACAAGAGTCTGTCAAAACGATTTATAAGACGTGATTGTCCTATAGGCACCTTCATGCAAAAGGTCAAACGATTTACGTTTACGAAAAGGGCAAAACACGATAATTAAATATTTACACATACTAATCCTAGAATTAGGGTTTTACCCCTGGGGAATGTTGATACCCAAGAAGTGTACGTAAAGTTTGATCAAATATTTATACTCGCTTCGGATCCTGTAGGGCCGAGCGGGGTTGGCTTGTATGTCGGGTGATTGCGTAAAACACAGGAGTGCCGGTTTGGCCACGTAGCCCCCAAGTACTTGTCCAATGTATACAAATGGATGAAATGGAAGAAAGTGATATGATCACTAGAATCCGCCAATGATGAAATGTTTAACTGTTTAATTAAACTGTTTTTCCATGTTTATGTAAATGATTTGAGGTCATAAAGTATTCACCAGCATGTAGCTGACATTCATTTTCAAATGTTTTCAGTAAAAGAATGATATGACCTGATCATACCGGGACCGGCTACAGCCTAAGTCCCGATGACAGTTTTGTTGCACAGCCGGGTCAGACCACACACCTAGACCCGGTGCAACCAAATATATGTTATTACAGGACGTGCATTGCATAGAAAGACCTTGAAGAAATAACAAGGTTAAGGTGACCGAAGGACTACGTTTTCCTTAGGCAGATTACCTCCTTGTAAACCAACTGACTTTGCGTCAGTGTTTTGATTTGAAATCAAATGTATAAACGACCGGGTTTTCATACCCAATTATTTAATTAAAGATAATCTTCATCCACAAGAAGAGATTTTGGATTTTACAAAACCAACCTTCGTGGTTGAAATGAAACTGTAACACCCCAAATTTTCAAGAAATATAAAGTCTAGGGGTTAAAATGTAATTATCCAAAGTTTGGGGACTAAAAGGGCAAAATCAGAAAATTCAGATCGATAGCGGACCGCTACCAAGAATGTAACGGTCCGCTACGTGCAGACTAAGGAAGTGCTGGCAGGGTGTCACGCCAGGGACGCGTGGAATGTTGACTCGACAGGGTAGCGGACCGCTACCAAGCGGGTAACGGTCCGCCAGCCGTAAAAATATCCGGACGAAGGAGAAGCTGACACATGGCTAGTGACGCAGCTGAGCTAAGGCGGTAGCGGACCGCTTCCACCTTGCTTAGCGGTCCGCCACCAGTGTCATTCCAGCCCTATAAATAGAGGTATTGGCCGTTCAAAATGGAAACAACATCACAAACCACCACTCCACACAGTAACACGCATACCGATGAGCCTCGAACGACGGTTACGAACGCAGTAGTTACGAGTGCGGTATACTACGAGTGTGGTTCGAGTTCGGAGATGCATTTAAGACGAGGAAAGAACTTAGGAACTACCGAGAGCAAAGTAAGTACACTGGACCCGTACCCTAGACACGATTATGTGTTATGTGATGTGTATATGATGAGGGTACGGGATAATGAAAGGTTAGTCTAGACACTAAACGAGAATAGTGGAGTAGCCGTGAAATATTTAAGGGATGGTGGATACGCCGCTGGTACTTTCTATATATAAATCTCTTTGATACTTCGTGGTGAAACCATTATGAATGTTTAGGGGTATAGACTAAAAGACAGTAATAAAGAATATAGTAAACGTACGGGAGAACTGCTAACCGGTATGTAGTTATCTGACAAACAGAATGTTCTGTCTAAGGAAAGAGTGGTGTATAAATCTCTCCTAGACCCGTCACTCTTTCCTGGGAACATCTCTGTTGGAGGTACTACTTTGGAAGGATAATCACCCCAGTTTACAATATATGACGAGTACGAACATGTGATGAAAATACATGAGTATATATCATGCATAATAAATATGAATACATGACAAATATGTATATGTGGAATGCATGATGAATACGTGAATGCATGATGATACGTGCAAATATGAATGAGTATGATGGAACGAGTCTAAGCCTTAAAATGGAATAACGGAGTACTCACGAAATGTTAAAGGGGTGGTGGATACGTCGCTGCTACTTCCTATATATAAACCCTTTTATAACATCGTGGAGAAACCGTTACGAAGTTTTAAGGTGAGGACTGGTTGGGAAGTAAATCAAGCATATACATGAAATAAAAACAAATGCTTGATATATTTGGGAGGCTGTGAGTCTAAGATACTCAAGGTCCCAAATGAAATGAGATACCCGACCTGTAAGGTGGATCTCAATAAATAATAAAGAAGAGAACTAAAAAGATTCCAAGCCTACGGGGCTGAGGAAAAGAAAAAGAGGACTTCAGGCCTACGGGGCTGAAGGAGAAAAAGATTCCAAGCCTACGGGACTGAGGAATGAATGAGTCTCCGTGACAAATGCGAGGGGTTTATACTGACGAGTATAAGAACCTTGCCAAAACTCGGACCGGAGGTACGGCATAAGATGGTTGCGAGGGGGTTAGCACACCCATAAAATATACGAATGACGTGATCGGAGGTACGTCCAGAGATGGTCACGGGGGCACCGAGAGCCTAGAAAACTTGAACAATAATAAGAACCTAAAGGGTTCATAATGAAATGAAAAGATTCAATGTACTTACTTAGCGAAAGCTAATTCAAAAATGTTTTTCAAACACTGTAGGAAAGAAGCCCATGGAATGAAGCTTCCTGAGGACGGAGCAGTCGGAGTTAGAGATCCGTATGTATAATGATGTAATTATATTATTATTTGTAAAACAATAATATTATAATGAAAGATATACCTTAGTCATTCATGGCAAGGTTTTCGTCAAACTGGGACCGTTTTCCGCAATATAATACTCTGATAAAATAGTAAAATAAGTAGGGTGTTTCAGAAACAATCCATTTTCAAACGTTATTCCACTGCACAAGACAAACTCTGAAATCAAAGAAGGTACCGAAGGTGCCAACTGACGTCGCAACCCGGTTACGTCCAGAGGGTACCCGGGGCGGGGTGTGACATTGGTTGGTATCAGAGCCTGAGGTTTTAGCGAATTAGATACTTGGGATTAGTATCTAAGCTCTAACCAGATTAAGCAATGACTTGCCTACTAGCAAAAGTAGGTAGACACTTGCCTTTATGCTGATAGTGTCAAAACATGCAGGTAGTATTATGTCAGGAGGACAAGGATACCGTAGCTACTATAACCCTAATGTTACTTTTAAACAAGAGCCTGTAGCAAATTCATACGCACCCATGGAAGAAGGAAACTTCTCATGGTATCACACTCTGCCAAAGGCTCTGATAAAGAAGGAATACGAATCAGATCACTTGAGCCAACTGGATGGCTCTGACTTTAGTAACTAGAGATGTACATCACCACATTACCCAGTACCTCCTCCACCAAACTATTATCCAACTCAAACACCTCTACCGCCTATGTATCCTCCTCCCACTAACCAACATGAGACAGGGTCTAGCAGTAAGGCCACTAAACCTCGAATGAGGGTAAAAGAACATGTTGAGAAGCTTTCCATCACAGAAGCTAGTTTAGAGAAAATCTATAAAAATCTGGAGAACTACGAAAGTTCCGAATCCGAAGGATTCCTTCCTCTACCTCCAGTGGAAGCCTATTCACCACAATCAGCTAGTTATGAACGATTTGTTGATTACCTCAACTATCCTACCGTATCGGGTCCATACATGAGTAATAATTTGGACACTGACGGAAATTACGCTAACACAAGTTCAATAGGAGCCTACTCCGAAAGTTCTAGATCGTACATCGACTATGCAAATCATCCATAGTTCTTGGATCCCTATATCCAGGATGAATACGATCCTGTGGCTGAATTTGAGGCCACGTTTGATGATCCTAACGCTATACCTGAGGACTATAGCCCACGAGCTACCTTGAAACATAAACCAACTCCCGCATATGATAATGTCTACAACGACATAGTCTTAGGACTAAGATTCCCTTCATCAAAATTTGGATATCCCGCATCCACACCAGGATCTCCAATAGTGTGTCTCGATCGGTCACTTCGCGAAACCGATCAAGTCAAGAAAAAGCTTATCTTGACTTGGGAGGTATTGATAGAGACCAAGAAAGATCTATCAAAGGCCAAAAATAAGTTAGCTCAAAAGGACTAGGAGCATAAGTCCTTTGCTATAATAATTTGGTTTCAAGGGAAAAGCTTGATGAAGGATGCCAAAAGCGTGGTCAAGAAATAGCGTCCTAATATCGTTTTTATGTTATTTTTCATGTAATACATATAAAATCATGTAATCGTTTTATCCTATTAATAAAATTATTTATTTTCCTTTCGTTTTCCTAGAATGGCAGGGAAGGGAAAAGGACCTAGCTTCGTTCGTAAGTATGCACCACCTGGAAATAACGAACGAGACACAAACTCAACCAAATCCTATTCTAGAACAAATTCCGAATATATTAACGAAACTTTTCAAAATCTAGGGGAAATAGAAACTTCCAAATATTTCTATGAAACCCCAATGAGTTATTACGCCGCTCCAACACTCGAAAGCTATAACCAAACCTACGTGAACAATTATAGCTACCAAGAGAAACCACCCAAAATCCCATATGAACACCACTACACATTGGAAGGTGAGGAAAGGGCTTAATTCAACAGACCCTACGGAACTTACCATTCCACCAATCCTACTCCAATCCATACTCCCCGGACTAACGAAGAAACCCCGGGAGAATAAAGGATTGCAGCTATGCAAGCACGTATAGCTGAGTTAGAAAGGATTGAAGCTGAAAAAGACGCGAAGATCGCCGCTCTACAACAAGCGTTGATTAGAGCTAGGGGTCGTTAGAATATGTCTTATCTATGATATTTTCAATTACTGTATTGTATTTTGAAGTTTAAAATAAAAATAAAAATATTGTATTTTCCTTAAAACATCTTCGAATACTAATAAATATTATGTCTTTCGTCTAGAATGTCGATAAGAACTGGACCATCCACAAATACACGTGGACGAAAGAAACAAGCCGATGAGCCATTAGAAAAAGAAGCTCAAGTTGTAGAAATGCAGAATATGATAAACAAAGGAATTGAGGATGCAATTCCAACAATGCTAGAGGCATTTGAAAAGGCCAAGGCTGCCAAAGCTGAGGCCAAAAATAAAGGAAAAGAGAAGGAGCATACGTTTCATAACTCTGAGCATAACGAATCAAATCACACTATTTCTGTGAGAAGGGAACAGTTAAAAACTCATACTCATCAAAGTTCTAAAACTAAGAGAACCCGAAATGAGGAACACTATTCCTCAAGTGACAGCTCTGCAGACAGTTACAAGCCGTGACACAAAAAGTGTAAACACATGGGTTGCTCTTACAAGACTTTCTAGGCTTGTAAACCCTATGACTTCCTTGGGAAGGAAGGCGGAGTAGCTACACTCCGATGAATAGAAAAGACAGAATCAGTCCTGGCCATAAGTAAATGTGCCGAAAAGGACAAGGTTCTCTTTGCCTCTAATCTCTTCAAGAACTTTTCTCTTGAATGGTGGAACGCCCTAGTATCCGCCAAAGGAAGGGAAAGAACAAATCAAATGAGTTGGGACTTGTTCAAAAACCGAGTTAAAAGAAAATTTTGTCCTATCAACGAAGTAGAGCAAATAGAATAGAAATTCTTGAACTTAAGAATGGTTGGCTCTAACCATCAGGACTACATGACCAAGCTGCTAGAATACGCACGACTAGTGCCACATCTTTCTACACATGAATCAAATCTCATTAAGAGATATATCTATGGACTCGTCAGTGATATCCGTGATAAGGTAAAGGTTTCAAAACCTAAAACCATCGTTGATGCCATGGATTTAGGTGCTCAATTAACGGACGGTATGGTCCGAACCATGGAGGAAAATAAAAGGAAAGAAACCTTCAGCCGAGGGCAGGTAGATTACAAAAAGACCAATCAAGGTTCTAGTAAAAAGGAAAGTCGATTTATCCTTCCTGAGTGCAAGACATGCAAGAAGAGGCATTCAGGAAAATGCCGACTTCGTACCACATGCCCTGAATGCAAGTGCACGAGCTATCACAATGATCAGTGTCCATGAAAGAAACTAGTCACATGCTACAACTGTGGCGAAACCGGGCACTACAGCGGTGAATGCTCAAAACCAAAAGTTGTTGGTGGATCAGGTACTAAACCTGCTACCAAAACTAAAAAGAATGCAAGAGCATTTCACTTAAACGCCAAAGAAGCTGCCAATATGACCAATGTCATATACGGTACTTTTCTTGTCGATAATGCTTATGCTAAGGTGCTTTTTGACTCTGGGGCAACACAAAGTTTTATTGATCATAATTTTTGTAAACTAGTTAATAAGCCCTTAGATAAGCTAGACAAAACTTACCAAATCGAAACCGGGAACAGAGACCTGATCCAAGTCTCCAGATCTTTGAATGGCTGTTCAATTACGTTGTCTGGACACGTCATACCCGTACAACTTTTGCCAATGGATTTGGCCGGCTTTGATATAGTCCTTGGAATGGATTGGTTAGCAACTAACCAGGCCCATATCCTTTGTGACTCAAAAGCCATTGAACTACGCAAACCTTCAGGAGAAGTAGTGACGATTAAAGGAGACGAGTCAACCAACCCTGTTGGTTTGATCTCTATGATAAAAGCAACGAAGTATCTCCAGAAGGAATGCCTCGCTTATCTCATATCCGTAACCACCTGTGACACCAAGAGGGAACTGAAGGATGTACCAATCGTCTCCGAATATCCTGATGTCTTCCCTGAAGAGTTGCCTGGAACACCACCTGATTGAGAAATGGAGTTTCAGATAAATCTTGTACCAGGAACGGCTCCGATAGCCAAAGCCCTGTACATATTAGCTCCTACCGAGATGGCTGAATTATAGAATCAACTCGCTGAGTTATTGGAGAAAGGTTTTATAAGGCCAAGTTCCTCTCCATGGGGAGCTCCCGTACTTTTTGTGAAAAAGAAGGATGGATCGATGAGGATGTGCATAGATTATCGAAAATTGAAGAAGGTCACGATCAATAACCGATACCCACTCCAATAATTGACGATCTGTTTGACCAGCTCCAAGGAGCAAGATGCTTTTCCAAAATAGACCTGCGATCAGGCTATAATCAATTGAAAGTCCAAGAAGATTACACATCTAAGACTATGTTCAGAAATAGATACGGTCACTTTGAGTTCACGGTTATGTCGTTCAGACTTACGAATGCTCCCGCAGCATTCATGGACATGATGAATCGAATCTGTAAACCTTACTTGGAGAAATTCGTAATCGTATTCATAGACGATATGCTTATTTACTCCAAGAGTAAGAAAGATCATGCCAACAATCTAAGGACAATACTTGAGCTTTTGAGAAACAAGAAACTTTACGCCAAATTTTTTGAAGTGTGAATTTTGGTTGTCAAAAGTACAATTTCTCGGTCACGTCATAGACGTGAAAGGAATTCAAGTAGATCTAGTTAAGATTAAGGCTATATCCAATTGGGAAGTCCCAAAGAAGCCGACCAAAGTGAGAAGTTTCCTCGGTTTGGCAGGATATTACCGAAGATTTATTAAATATTTCTCAAGGATCGGCGTTCCTTTGACTGCACTAACCTGAAATACAATCAAATATGAATTGGTTCAAAACAGAACAAAGCATTCAAAATGCTAAAGCAGAAACTAACCCAAGCGCCGATTCTATCGCTGCCCGAAGGCAACGAAGGGTTTGTAGTTTTCTGCGATGCATCACACACTAGTTTAGGATGTGTATTGATGCAAGGAAGCAAAGTCATCGCTTATGCATCTCGACAACTTAAGACTCATGAAAAGAACTGTACGGCTCATGACCTAATTTAGGTGCCATAATCTTCGCACTGAAATTATGGAGACACTACCTCTACGGAGTCAAGTTCACAGTTTTCACGGACCACAAAAGTCTAAAGTATGTCTTCAGTCAGAAAGAGCTGAACATGAGACAAAGAAGATGGATGGAAGTTTTAAGCGACTATGACTGTGAGATATGCTATCATGAAGGCAAGGCTAACGTAGTAGCCGACGCCTTAAGTCAAAAAGAACTTGAGAAACCAAAACGAGTACGTGCCCTAAGACTTGACATGCAAGTAAGTCTTACATCTCAAATAAAAGAGGCACAAAAATCAGCCATGAAGAAGGCAAACCTCGAAAGAGAAGGGATGATAGGAAGAACCGAACTCCTCGTCAAAGGAAATGACGATATCCTTAGAATGAATAAACGGATTTGGGTTCCAATCTATGGAAATCTCCGAGGAGAAATTCTCGAGGAAGCCCATAAATCCCAGTACACAATGCACCCCGGTGGTGATAAGATGTACAAAAATTTAAAACCAGAATACTGGTGGATCGGCAAGAAAAATCACATAGCCGAGTATGTGGCTAAATGTCTACCCTGTTCCAAAGTTAAAGCCGAACACCAAAAGCCATCTGGACTGCTACAACAGCTAGAATTGCCTGTATGGAAATGGGAAATGATTGCCATGGATTTTATCACTAAACTTCCCCGAACCAGTCAAGGAAATGACACAATATGGGTTATCATTGATCGTTTAACCAAATCCACACATTTTCTACCGATGAAAGAAACTTTTAATATGGACAAGTTGGCACAACTGTACATCAACAAGGTAGTATCCTTACACGGAGTGCCATTATCCATCATGTCAGATAGAGATAGTCGATTCACGTCTCGGTTCTGGCAGAGCTTCCAAAAAGCTCTCGTAACTCGTTTAAACCTTAGCACTGCATATCATCCTCAAACGGATGTGCAGAGTGAGAGGACAATCCAAACCTTGGAGGATATGCTCCGAGCATGTGTTATTGACCTAGGAGGAAGTTGGGACGACCACTTACCTCTGATGGAATTCTCTTACAATAACAGCTACCATACAAGTACACAAGCTGCACCATTTGAAGCCTTGTATGGCAGAAAATGCAGAATTCCCATGTGTTGGGCTGATGTAGGAGAAAACCAATTATCAGGACCTGAGATAGTCTAGGAAACCATTGATAAGATATTACAAATCAGGGAAAGATTGAAAACGGCTCATGATCGCTAGAAAAGTTATGCCGACAAAAGGCGAAAGCCGTTAGAATTTAACGTTGTAGACAATGTTTTACTTAAGGTATCACCTTGGAAAGGTATGGTACGATTCAGAAAGAAAGGGAAGTTAAGCCAATGGCATATCGGTTAAAATCTTATAACAAATCAGACCAGTGGCATATCAGTTAGAATTGCCAATAGAGATGAACGGAGTGCACGATGTATTCCATGTCTCCAATCTGCGTAAGTTCTTAGCAGATGAAACCTTAGCCATGCCACTACAAGACGTAATAGTGGATGAAAGGCTTAAGTTTGTGGAACGACCGTTACAAATAGAAGACCGACAGGAAAAGAAATTGAAACGGAAGAAACTTGTATTGGTTAAGGTGAAATAGAATTCCAGACGTGGACCTGAGTACACGTGGGAACTGGAATCAGAAATGAAAAATAAAAACCCACACTTATTCAGAAAATAATCTCGAGACCTCAATTTCTACCCGGAACAATTATAAGAAAGAATAAGAAATTTCGGAAATCTTGAAAGATAGAAATTTATTTGAAATTCTGGAAGTTAGGGGATATCGGACCGACATGTGATTAGATATCGGTCCGATATGGGAAGAGATTGGATGTCGGACCGACAGGGCCTAGAAAACGGTCCAAAACACAAACCCCTAGGAATCCTCTACACCAGACACGTGTAGGGCATGCGTCAGCATGTCAGACGCGTGAACGGATGTCGGACCGACATGGCATGCCTACTCGGTCCGCTATGGACGGGTGGCACACCGGATTTGCATGGCTGCCACGTGGCGCACATGTGGGACAAGGCAGGCAAATCGGACCGATATGCCTCTGGATAACGGTCCGATATGGGTGGCCATTAGGCCTATAAATAGAGGAGCACCTCATTTGCAATCCTCACACCAACTCACTTCCGAGTTTCCTCTGATCTCTTTGATCCCGAGCCTCCCTCTATTGTCCCGACTCCTGAACCACTCTCCCGAGTTCGACCGGGTTTCGCTTATAAATCAGACTCCAGCGTTTAGAGCCAAAGCAACCCAAGAAACGCATAGAGGTGCGAGTTAAGGTGCTAGAGCCCTATGAGACAGCTCTAAGAGCTACTTGGCACTAAGATTAATATCTTTCGACCACCGACTTCAAAACAAAGGTGAATACTCGTTCACACTGAACAAGAGTCTGTCAAAACGATTTATAAGATGTGATTGTGCTATAGGCACCTTCATACAAAAGATCAAACGATTTACGTTTACAAAAAGGGAAAAACATGATAATTAAATATTTACTCATACTAATCCCAGAATTAGGGGTTTTACCCTTGGGGAATGTTGATACCCAAGAGGTGTACGTAAAGTTTGATCAAATATTTATACTCGCTCCAGATCCAGTTGGGCTGGGCGGGGTTGGCTTGTATGTCAGGTGATTGCGTAAAACGCAGGAGTGCCGGTTTGGCCGCGTAGCCCCCGAGTACTTGTCCAATGTATACAAATGGACGAAATGGAAGAAAGTGATATGATCACTAGAATCCGCCAATGATGAAATGTTTAATTGTTGAATTAAACTGTTTTGTTACACAGCCGGGTCAGGCCACACACCTAGACCTGGTGCAACCAAATATATGTTATTACAGGACGTGCATTGCATAGAAAGACCCTGAAGAAATAACAAGGTTAAGGTGAACGAAGGACTACGTTTTCCTTAGGCAGATTACCTCCTTGTAAACCTACTGACTTTGCGTCAATGTTTTGATTTGAAATCAAATGTATAAACGATCGGGTTTTCATACCCAGTTATTTAATTAAAGATAATCTTCGTCTACACGACGAGATTTTGGAATTTACAAAACCAACCTTCATGGTTGAAATGAAACGATCCATTTTCAAACGTTATTCCGTTGCACAAAACAAACTCTGAAATCAAAGCAGGTACCGAATGTGCAAACTGACGTCGCAACCCGGTTACGTCCCGGGGGTGCCCGAGGCGGGGTGTGACAGCGAACGCGTGGTTCACAGTTAAACCACCAAACAGACACGGGATTGTGAGATGTCCTGGATTTGCTAATTTCTCTGGCAGCTTGTTCTAAACCACTGCAGAACACTTCTCACTAGACTCAGAATCCTGCATAAAAACTAATCTCTAACAATTGTCCCCAAAATTGACAGCTGTCTAATACAGTTACAACTGTAAATTTTTTAAATTTCTAAAATTAAAGGATATAATCTCAGATACACTTGATGATACTAGATGGGACGTGGCCCGATTCTCCATGTGAATTAGCCGTTTGACAAATTGATTATAATCACCTCCTTCTCTCTTCATTATATTCCATTATCTTCTTTACTTGGAGCTACAAAAAAAGGTAAAATTTTCTCTCGACTTTGTTTTCCTTTTGTGTAAATCTCTTGCTCTGCAAATGGGTAAAAAACAATTAACTCGTTCGCAAGCTTCTGCTACTATCGAGTCATTGGAGGATTTTTTCGACCAAGGGTTGCTTAGCAATCCCGATCAGGAGAAGGGCACCTTCAGTAACCAAGATATTAACCTTTTGAAAGCGTCAAACGTTTTTCCTGAAAAAACCGTATTTAGGGCTTTTGACCCAAAGGTCAGGGCTGATTTCGTGACACCGACCTGGGTTTGTTTCTTTTCTTATCCTTTCACTCTTGGTCTCACTTATCCGTTTCCACCATTGATTTCCGAGTTTTACAAAGTTACCGGTCTGAGTTATTCTCAAGTCATGCCTATGGCTTGGAGAATCTTGCACACCCTTGAAAATCTGAACCGTCTTCATTCCCTTAACATTGGAATTCCCAAAATAGCCAGTGTGTACAACTTGAAAACCCACGGATCCTCCCGAATTATTTTCCAACTTATGTCTGGTTGTACGCCTCTGGTCCTCAAAGCCACTCAAAACGATTCTGACTGGAGGGGTAAATTCTTCTATGTGAGGCGAGATTCTATTCCGAACGGGAAACTTTTGCCTCTCGAGTGGGTTGAAAAGGGTAGGATATAGTCATGATCCTTAGTTTAGATATAATAGTGTTTACTTGTTTCTCAAAGTTTTCTGATCTTGCTCCCATTCGAAGCAATACCGATGAGGATCGAAGCTTTGCTAGAGATCCCTACTGTTGAGAGATCCTTCCACCTGGAGTCTGCTATTAGTGAAGCTAGCTTCAATACTCAGTATTCCTAGCCCAGCATGTCTTCAGGTAAGAATAATCTTTCCCCCATTAGCACTCGTATCACTTTGGATTATCCTGAGTCTTTTTCGGAATCCCGAAGTGTAATTTTCAATAAGCTTTATCTGATAAGAAAAGAGAAATATTTATCTAAATGTTTGTCAAACGTATGTTTAGGTACCTAACCCATTATTTTGCAACAGGTGCTCGTATATTAGGCTCCCAATTTGCTCTCGATGATATTGATAGCATGGTGTCCAAAGGCAAAGCCATCAAAAAGGAAAAGGGTCAGCTTGCAGCCGAAGCTCCTACTCCACGCTCCAAGATCACTATTGGTAAAAACAAGAAGCTCTGTGACGCTGGCGATGTAGCTATCTTTGAAGGAATGGATTATACTGAGGCCTACAAGAAACTCCATGTCCTTAGCCACTTGGTAAGATCTTTTCAGTATCTTGGATTCTGAATATGCATTAAAGAAATTCTAACACATTTATATGTTACCGGGCCAAGAGCAGATGACCAGATGTTATGAGTCAGTTGTGAAAGAAGCTGACGAGGCTAAACAGATGGTCAGTGATCTACAAAAAAATAGATGCTGCCAAGAACAAGAAACAAGTAGAGGAGGCCAAAGATCTTAGCCGGGTGAAGATGGAGCTGGATCACACCCAATCAAAGCATGCCCAGGATCTCAAAGAATCCTATGAACAAGCTAAATAATCAGATGCAATTTCCATATTCCAAGCTAGGATTAAAATGGCTGAAGAGGCTGAGGACAAGAATTTTGATCGGGTTGCCTGGGATGTCCAAGAATGGAAGAGGGTTGTGGTGGAGCTTGGGGGCGAACTGGTGCAGAAGGCTGAAGTGGACAAGTAGGTGGATGAGGTTGAAGGCTGTGTGAAGGCGGTGGAGAAGGTGGTTGAGCAGGATGATGATCGCGATAAAGACAAGGCATGAGTCCCGCGTCTATGAACTTGGTGATTGGAATCTTTACTTTTCGTTCTTGTGGTTGTTGATCTGTCCGTTGAACAATTTTAATTTTCTGCTTTGGGTATCCCGGTTTGGGATAGACAATTTAACTTTTGACTGACAGTCCATGGTTTGGGTGGATGGATCCAGGTTTTGGATGAAGCCCGAATCACTGATTCTCCTGCACTCGTAATATAAGTAAATAACTTATGACTATATGCCATGGTTGTTATGTGCTTGATATGTTTTGACATATTCTTAGAAAATTAGGATCCTTAGGCAATTAAGCTTTGTGATTCTTGGAAAAATAGGTTTAGGTATTTTTTTCAGGATACCGGATTCTTATAAAACACTCGTAAATAAAGTCTTAGGTTTAAATTTTGAATCTGAAAAACACGTTTTGCTACTGATAAATAGTTCGGAAGAATACCAGTTGCAAACATACCATGACTTATTCGTCCAAAAATAAACAATCTTAAATAAATATCTTTATTAAGAATTAGACTAGGCAGATATACATACCAGATAATAATAGGGAGTCCAAACAGACTCAAAAGATGATAGCTTTTAATTATCCCCTGTGCATAGCTGCCGAATAAATTATTTACTTAGTAATCGTACTACGGGATTCTTAGGGATGTCCCTAATCCGCTTGAGTTTGGGATAAGCCAAAACTTGAGTTAACACATAAGTGTTAAATACTTGGGACAAGCCAAAACTTGAGTTAACACATAAGTGTTAAATACTTGGGATAAGCCAAAACTTTTGTTAACACATAAGTGTTAAATACTTGGGACAAACCAAAACTTTTGTTCATATTCGTGGGTTGTACCCTGTGATCGTAGTGACATGAGAATGCCCGAACCTTAGTTTAACACGTAAGTGATAAATGCTTGGGACAAGCCCGGTGAATAACACGTCTGTTATACTCGTGATGTCCAACATATAGCCAATATGATGAAATTATCATCCATTGTTACATGTACTGGTCGCACCACCTTGAACTATGCTAGGATATCGTGCGTACAAGCGGAGTGTTTAAACTCAATTCGTAGAAAGGTGAAGAACTTTAAACCTTTGAAGGGATTTAGAATACCTTTAGCTTAGAGAGATGGCGAATCTCTAATACCTTTGTCAGGATCTTTGGGGATCCTCACTTCAAAACATTAAACCTTGGTGAAAGTGGGTGTTAGCATGGCTAACACCCCTCCGACGCTCAAGTCCGTACTTTGGTAAAAGATAATAATTGAAATGGAAATAAATAGGGATAGAAGACATACCAGTCCTAGTTAGAATTTAAATTCTAACTTACATAAAATACGCTTTAAGATGGATAGCATTCCAGGTTCTTGGAAGGATCTCTCCTTCCATAGTAGCTAACCAGTAGGCTCCCTTGCCTGCTTATGAGTCTATCAAATACGGACCTTCCCACTTCGGTGCAAGCTTTCCTTCGTTGGGATTAATAGTATTCTGAAACGTTTTTCTCAATACCAGGTCACCTACTTGGAATCTTCTGATCCTTATGTTCTTGTTGTATGATTTTGCTATCCTTTGTTGATAAGCTACAATATGAACTTTGGCGAGATCTCTGAGCTCATCCACAGTATCAAGATCCCATACCAGGGCTTCACTGTTGGTTTCGGGATTTTGAAGGCTGGATCTTGCCGTAGGGATCACCATCTCAGTGGGGATCACTGCTTTTGTTCCGAATACTAATGAGAATGGAGTTTGACCCGTTACGCCCTTAGCGGTTGTTCTATATGCCTAGAGGACGAAGGGTAATTCCTCTACCCATCTTCCATTCTTGGTGTCCAATCTCTTCTTGAGGTTGTTCATGATGATCTTGTTGCTGGATTCTGCTTGTCCGTTGGCCTTAGGATATAACAGGGTGGAAGTTATCATTTTTATCCTCCAGTTAGCTCAGAAATTTGTCGTTCTTCTGCCAATGAACTGAGATCCTTTAACACACACTATTTCTGCCAGGAACCTGAATCTTGTCAGGATATTGCGCTTTATGAATGAAATTACTTCCTTTTCCCTGACTTGAACAAAGGCTTTGACTTCTATCCATTTGGAGAAATAATCGGTCATCGCTAACATGAATACTTTTCCTCCTGGTGCTTTGGGTAGTTTACCAACTATGTCCATCCCCCATTTCATGAATGGCCATTGGGAAACGACAGGATACAAAGGTTCAGCTGGCTGGTGAGGTACGTTGTTGTGTCTCTGGCAAGCGTCACATTTCTGAGCATATGTCACAGCATCTTTTCTCATAGTTGGCCAATAATATCCTGTCCTCAGGATCTTGGAACATAGTGCTCTGCCTCTGGTATGATTGCCGCAATCTCCTTCATGTATATCTTTCAGTACTTCTTGTATCTCGGGATTCTCCAGACATCTCAAGTATGGACCTGCAATAGATTTTCAATACAAAATATTGTGTATAATAATGAAGCGAGATACCTTCATACGAAAAGCTTTGTGATTCTTTTCGTTACTTGCGATCTCACATCTTGTAAGTACTTTTTAATAGGCAGAATCCAGGATTCTTGATCTTTGTCAGGATCTTGTATTTCAAGTTCTTCTGTATCTAACACTTCATTATCCTTGCACTCTGTTATACTGATTGCAGGGTTCATCATGTGTATGATTGGAATCTTCACATCTAGCGGTAGCTTAAGAGCTGATCCAAGATTTGCTAAGGCGTCAGCCTCTGCATTATCTTCTCTAAGTACTTGTGTTAAATTAAAAATCTCGAATTCTTTTGCCAAATTCTTGACTATTTCAAGATACCGGGCTAGTTTCTCGCCCTTGACTGCATAAGAACCGTTGAAGTGGTTAGCGAGTAATAATGAATCCACATATACCCAAAGATACCTGATTTTTATATCTCTGGCTAGCTGTAATCCCGCTATCAGTGCTTCATATTCTGCCTCATTATTCGTGGCTTAGAATTCACAATTGATTGATTGGGGTATTATGTCCCCCTATGGAGATTTCAGTATGATGCCTAGACCTGTTCCCCTTATATTGGACACACCATTAGTGAATAATGTCCACTTATCCCTAGTTTCTTCCAACTGCTGGACTTCGAGATCTGATTCAAGCTGAATATCACTGCTGCAATCAGCCAAAAAGTCCGCGAGTGCCTGTGACTTTATTGTTTTCCTGGGCTCATACACTAGATCATAGGAACTGAGTTTAACGGACCATTTGTCCAGCCTTCCTGACATCTCTAGCCTTCTTAAAACACACTTAACAAGATAATTAGTTCTAACATGAATAGTATGAGTTTCAAACTAGTGTCTAAGCTTGGTGGATGTCATTATTAAAGCTAAAATTAATTTTTCTAAATGATAATACCTAGTCTCCATGGCTAATAAGCTTTTACTTACAAAGTAGACGGGATGTTGTTGTCCCTCATGATCTTTGACTAATACATCACTTACAGCTTTTCTGGATACCGCCAAGTATAGGGATAATGGCTCACCATCCTCTGGCTTCATTAGTAGACGTGCTGATTATAAGTATTCCTTCAATTCTTGAAGCGCTTGTTCGTGCTTCTCTTCCCATTCAAATCTCTTATTCTTCTTCAAGATGTCATAGAATTCCTTGCATCTTTCTAAGGATCTTGAAATAAACCGGTTAAGTGCCGCCACTCCTCCAGTTAGTCTTTGGACATCCTTGGTATTTGCTAGGGATTTCAGATTGATGATTGCTTTGATCTGCTCCGGGCTAGCTTCTATCCCTCTCTTGGTTACCATGTATCCCAAGAACTTTCCTGCCCCCACTCCGAAGTGGTATTTTGAAGGATTCAGCTTCATGTTATACTACTCCAGGATATCTAACGCGTCTTCGAGATCCCTAAGATGATCCTCGGCTTTCTTTGACTTCACCACCATATCATCTATGTAGACTTCCATGGTGTCCCCCAGCTTGTCTTTGAACATCATGTTAACCAGTCTTTAATACGTGGCACCTGCATTTTTAAGGCCAAATGGCATAGCTATATAACAGTAGATACCTGTTGGGGTCATGAATGTTGTATCTTCCTGATATGATGGTTCCATTTGGATTTGGTGAAATCCCGAAGAAGCATCCATAAAAGTCAGGATTTCATGGCCTGCTGTAGCATCAATCATCGAGTCGATATGTGGAAATGGGAAAGGATCCTTAGGACATGCTTTGTTAAGGTCTATGTAATGCACACAAACTCTCCACTTCCCGTTTTTCTTCTGTACCACTACCACATTTTCCAGCCACTTTGGGAACTTTACTTCTCTAATCATTCTGAACTTGAGGAGTCTTTCCACCTCTTCTTGGATGATCGCATTCCTTTCAGGAGCAAATTTCCTTCGCTTTTGATGTATTGGCCTGAAACTGTTATAAATTCCAAGTTTGTGAGTTATAACGTTTTTAGATATACTTGTCATATCCTCGTGCTTCCACGCGAATGTTGATTTTCTGTCCTTTAGGAATCCCAAGAGATCTTTCTGGATATCTTCAAGGATGATGGTTCCTATAAGCACTTTAATTTCTGGGTTATCAACGTCCAGGGACACTTCCTTGACATCTTGTTCTTTAGCTTCTAGAACATCCCTAGCCTGCTTCGTTAATTGATATGCCTGTCTCGTCTTTGTAGAGGCTTTCATCGAGGACGTATAACAGTCTTTAGCTTCCTGTCGATCGATGTTGATCCTTACTACCCCCCCAAGGGGTCGGCATTTTGACACACTGGTGGTATGTCGATGGTACTGCTTTCATGTCGTGTATCCAAGGTCTCCCTAGGATAATATTATAACAAGATAAAGAATCAATGACAAAAAAAATTTGTATAGAGTTTACCCCCTCAATGTAGATTGGTAGCTTTATTTCTCCAACTGTATTCTTAACTTCTCCACTGAATCCTACCAACACTGAGGATTTTGAGACAATTTCGGAATCAGGGATCCCCATCCTCTTTAGAACTTCAAGTTGTATAATGTTTACTGAACTTCCTCCGTCAATCAGGATCCTATGGATGAAGTGGTTGGCTATGTATAGAGTGATCACCAGACCGTCGTGGTGAGGATCCTGCACGTTGTCTTTGTCTTCCTCATCAAAAGAAATCACTTTCTTCTCAATTAAGGTTGACGTTCTGATAGGTCTATCTGCCTTCTCTATTTTGGCCTCCTTAGCATTTCTCTTAGCTGCAGAATAAGAGGTACCACAGATATGAAACTTATTACCTTGGCGTTTAGCGGTGGGGATGTTGCTCTCTGCGGGATCCTGTCATGATCCTTCGCTTTTTCCTTTCTTCTGCCCAGAAATTCTTTGAGATGGCCTTTACTCAGGAGGTAGCTTATCTCCTTCCGTAAAGCGATGCAGTCTTCAGTCACATGGTCGAAGTCTTCATGGTATGCACACCATTTGGACTTATCCTTCCATCCTGAGCTCTTTTCATTTTTGCAAGGCCATCTGGCCTTTTCACCGAGATCCTGCATAGCAAACATTAAACCTGTTGTATCAAGAGAAAAACAGTATTTAGATATACTAGGATACTCTTCTTCATCTTCGTCATCTTCCACAACATTGACTTTGTGATTGTCAGGCTTGGAGTAAGGTTTGGATCTGTAAGGCTTGTAGGGTGCAGATTCAGTTTTCAGTTGGGTTGATTATAGTTGATCGGAGCATCCATCCTTTGTTGAATCTTTTTGTCATCTTCGAGCCTTATGAACTTTAACGCTCGATTCCTGACTTCGTCTAGGTTCCTAAAAGGATTCATGACGAGGTCTTCGTAAAACGGGGAATCCTTCTTCAAGCCTATTTTGAAAGCTTGGACCGTTGTAGCAATGTCAAGGTTTGGGATATTCAAGGATTCCCGGCCGAACTTGCTAACGTAATCCCGTAGGGATTCTCCGGCATTTTGGGTTATCCTATATAAATTACTTGTTAGTCTTTCAAATGTTCTGCTACAAGAAAATTGATTATTAAACAAATTAACTAAGTGAGTAAATGAAGTTATTGAATAAGGAGGAACGTTTAGCAGCCATTTCAAGGCTGATCCTGTTAGAGTAGACCCGAAGCCTTTGCATAAACAAGATTCTTTTAAACCTAAGGGAATGGGATTGATTTCCATTCTCTCCCTGTATTGGGCGACATGTTCTTCAGGATCCGTAGTTCCATCATATAACTTCATGTTGGGAGTTTGGAAGAGTTTCGGGATCTCCGCATCACATATCGGAGGAGCAAATCTGGAGGTCCTGTGACTGGCTGAGGATGCTTCCGGTATCGGTTGGACTACACCTGGTACACTAGAGATCATATCTCTTAGCTTCTTCAGTTCTTTGGCCATGACAAGACTGATCCCTGTATCCTGCATAAGTTCGTTAGCGTCTAAAAACTGATTAAAAGTGTTACCAACGTTAGGATCCTGCGATGAGGATCCTAGGGTGATTCCAATATCCCGGTTAGCAATGACTCTAACAGCTGGAGTTGGACCAACTGTAGTGGTTCCGGTCTGCATGGGGATGATGTATCCATGATGATTTCCTGAGAATCCTGCATAATCAAAGTTCAGGATCCTTCATTGTAATGGGGTTGTCGTCTCCACCGGTTTCTTCGATTCTTTTATCCTTTCAAGCTCCCTAAACAACATCTGATTGGTCTTTTCTTGTTGCTTCATTTGCTGCTTTACTTCTGAGAACAAAGTGTGGATGTCGTTGTTCGAAACAAGCATAGGTCCTCCAGCAGGTAATCCAGATCTCGAAAAACCAGCAGAAGTTGTTTTCTTAGGTAGATTGTCATTCTTTTTCTGGAATGACGGAGGAGGAGGAAGAGGGTTGCTCAACCCGGAGCTTGAGGACGGAATTGAAGAAGAAACTAACTTGGGTTGGGACGACATTTTTGCAATAAGCTTGGAAAAGTAGTGATTGAAAGCAAATTTCAATAAAGATTTTAGGATAAAAAGCACTACTTTCCCCACGGTGGGCGCCAAATTGTTTTGGATAAAAATTGTAAAGATTAAGTTTGTAACCAAACTAAGTATGTGGGGTGGTTTGCTTGATCAAAATGTGAAATAACGACCGTAAAGATAAAGGTTGACACGATGATGTATGAGGAAAGCCCTTAATCCTTGAGGATCTCCGGCATAAAACCTCGGGAAGTGACTAATTGTCACTTGCCTCCTGAACTTTTATTAAAACTTGAGTACGAGTACAATGATTGTAGTAAATGATTGAAATCTATGTGTTACAGAGTTGCTTGCTAGTGTGTTGTGTTATATCGTGTGTATTGTTATATCTCCTATTCAACCTTACTGCTGAATAAATACAAAAGATAAGCTAACTAACTATTCGAGAATCCCGGAGATTACTTGGTCTTCAAATATGACTATTATAAGCCTCTTCACGCATATTCCACATGTTGTCTTCAGGAGGGACTAAGTCCACACGTGTTACCTGCGAACATAGATCGAAATAGGGAACAAATGGCCGTTAGCTATATTAATGATCAGGATACCGAAGTTACCAGGGATCTTGGATTCCGGATTACGCTAGACTCAGGATCCTACATAAAAACTAATCCCTAACAGTCACGTTTGGGCGGGTGATAGAAGAAGACCTAGCCCCTGTGAATCCATCACAATCTCTCTAGTGAACGGTATGTCTAACAGGTGGATCAGTGCCACCCATGTTAGCAATAGGAATAGGAATGCGTGCCTGTCTCTCACAAAAATCACCCAAACGCTCGCAAAACTTGCGGCTACACTCGTGAAGATCTCTCTCGGGCTATGAAGAAGCAGCAAAATGGGGTGATCCTTGTGAACGAGTATGTTGCATAAACTAGAAAGGAAAACAAAGGAAGAATACTAAGAACAAAGCAAACAGACAATGAACTACGACACACACAAATAGCAAACAAGACAAAGAAAACAATTAAGACCTAAGATAGAAAGAAATAAACTACTAAACTAAACTAAACAAAAAAGAGAAAATAAAACAAAAAAAAAATCAAATAAAGAACTAATCGAAGCTAATTTTTGCTATTGCCAAGTGTCCCCGGCAACGGCGCCAAAAACTTGATGTTCTCGGTATGGTTTATAAAAACTAAACAAAAACTAACCTAGACACTCTAGTTAAACTCCAGAAAACCCTTAAACTAGACCACAATGATAGGCAAGTGTACCTATCAATTGTAATACAGCCTAATGGAAGTCCGGATATCGAACCCACGAGACACTGACTATAACTAAAACTAGACTCCGACAAGTAACTAAAAGGGTTTGGTTTGGGGGGGGGGGGGGAATTCTACGAACTAGGAGTAAACTAAATAAACTCAAAAGTAAGTGAAGAACTAATGATAACTAACTATCACTCAGGAGATTCAGATGAAATCAAGAATTGAGAAAGCATTACCTAGGTAAGAATCCTAATTGTGAAACTCGGATTTCTCTCAGCTATGAAAACTATGATGGAACTGGGGCTCTAAAGTATGACACCTTTAGACAACCTAGTGGATCCCTGATCAATCTTCGGGTGTGACCAGAAGGAAACTCTAAGGAATGTATAACGCTCACCAATTAGTTGGATTACCTTTCAGTCTCTCCAACGACACTAAAGTACCCTAAAGACAGTTCACCTTTCAGTCTCACTATCTCAATACATTCAAAGAATGCAAGGGGTAATCTTAGAATAATCGATAAGACATGGACTAGCAAAGATACTAAGAAACCTAGGGAAACCTCCTTTCAGAGCCTTTACACCTAGACACCTAACACCAAAGACTAATCGACTAACTTTCACCTTTCAGCTATCGAGATAGGAAGAACACTCAGCTCTAATAAACCACAAACTAACGTTCATATGGATTACTACGTCTAGCAACACCATAAACAATCACAAACACACAGTAAGTGACCTAAACATGCATCTATAACTGAAAGACATTCAATAAGACACATGCGGAACATAAATCAATGATAAATCAGTACTAAGCATGCAGAAACATCAAATCAATTGCACCAAGATTCTTTACAGTAGCATCAAACCATCATACGATAACCAAAACCGATAAAAATCCAATCTTTCAACAAATATTCATTAAAACCTAGGTAGCTACAGAAGTTTAGCCAACAATCATGTTCAAAACCAGTAGATCAGCAATAAAAACCATGAACAAAGTATCAATTGAACTAATTGAACACAAGAAAACGAATAGCATAAGCCGAATGATTGATATCTAAGCAATACGATGTCAAAAGCTTCAATCTTTGGCTTCTAACTCCTTCTCTGCTCCCAAAATTACCCAAAAGCTCTGATGTGACGGCTAAAGTCGAACCCCTAACATAATGGCATTAAAATCTTTAAATATTCTAATTTTAGGGTTTTGCCGTATATTAGGAAGTTCGCGCGTCGCGAACACATAAATTGGTTTCTTCGCGTGGCGCGAAGGACAATATAGTCGGGACCGGATTTCCTGGTCTTGGCATGTCGCAAAGACCCGTGTCTCCCTCTTCGCGTTGCGCGAAGATCTACTTTTCCATATTTTTTATTTTCTTTTTTTCTCCGCCTCTCCTCGTGTGTTCGATTTCTCTACGATTTTCCCTTGATTTCTGCTTCTTTTGCACACGAACACCTGCAAACAACACCCAGAATAAGTATGAACTAAAAACGAATAAAAACCGACAGAATAACTAACTAAAACGCATAAAAACATTAGGATAAATACATGTGTTTTACAACACATCAGATTCATTCTTTAATCCATTACAAAGTCATTAAATTTTCTTGGAACAACAGTAGTGTGTGTGCTTCGGCTAGTAGTCGGTTAATCGACAACCAGGCCATTTGTGGATTGTTGTGATGAAGAGCTCGGACCTGGGCTGCTGTTACTCGACCCTAGGATGCTGTTTCTCGGCCCTGGGCTGATGCAGCTGGATTCGTGGCTCGAATCTAGGCTGCCATGGCTGCTGTTATGACTCGTTTCTTTGCTGCTGTCCTGGACGGACAATGTTCCATGACTCGAGTTTTCATTGCTGATTGTGAGGCTTGGTTCTTCCCCCAATTAACAATGAAACTCGTCCATTCTAGTTCTTTTCCACTTGTTTTTTCTTCTCTATCTAGTCCCACCCTTCATGTTCTTTGAACTCGACATCCCGGCTAACGACTATTCTTTTGTTTTGAGTATCGTATAGTCGGTAAGATTTCGAGACAGGTTCTGTTCTGAGGTGAACAAGCATTTTGGAGACTTGGACCGATCATCTAGCTTTTTCATGTGAGTAGACGTCACCTTGGCATATGCTTTACAACCGAAAACCTTCAAGTGTTAGATGTTTGCCTTTATTTCTTTATATACCTCGTAGGGTGTTTTTTCTTTGAGTGCTTGTGTAGGGACTCGGTTAAGAATATAAGTAGCGTGTCGTACACCTTCCCCCCACATGTAACTCAGGACCATTTTTGCTTTCTTCATGCTTCGCGTTATTCCCATTAAGGTTCATTTTCGCCGCTCCAACACACCGTTTTGTTGAGGTGTATATGGAGCGGTGAGTTATCTTGAAATTCCATGGTCTTCACAATGTGAATTCAACAGAATTGAATTCCCCGCCCTTTTCTAATCAAAACGACAAAATATTTTTCCCTGTTTCTTTCTCCACTAACACTTTGAATCTTTTAAAACAGTCAAAAGCTTGATCTTTGGTTCTTAATAAGTGAGACCACATGTACTTGCTATAATCGTTAATTAGCACAAAAATATAGTTTTTACCTTCCGGTGTCGTTGGAGATATGGGTCCGCAAAGGCTCCATGGATAAGTTCTAGTATCCGCGTTGCCCCATAAGAGCTTTTGACAGGAAACGGCTTTCTCGTCTGTTTTCCTACCAAGCATGCGTCACACAATTTGTTCTCATGACGGGTCTCTAGTAATCCCACGATTATCCCCTTTGATTTCTACTGACTTACAGTTTTGGACATCTAACTTTGTGGACAACTTGACTTGATCAACGTATGTTCTATCTTTTATAGAGTTATGTTGTTCAATATTATGTTTGACTTATGAAGTATAACTTACAACACAAATACATAAGGAATCAAATGTTTTTATAACTACAAATGTATACAAGAGCTTTATACCTAATAAAAACGTGCATTCCGTTTAATACCTCTATTATGTCCTCTCATATACATCATTCGACTTCTAATAACATTCATGACTCATAATGCCTTCACCCGTAGAACTTAAATGAACCGCCTACATGAATGAACCACCCACCTTTGTTAATTCTCAGTTTATAGATCATGTATATATTTCTTCATAACTACACAAACTCTTCTATGTTTATTCTCTCTCATTGAAGCACTATTCTTTATACAATGGTGTATATATATGACATCATTATTATCGACAACAACCAAGCAACCACTAATCAAGTCGTTCTCACCATAGTGGTGCTTTTGTAGTACAGATCTTGGACATGCATGTGGCCATTTTCTTGGAACTGAATCGTATATTTTACTTTCTTAGCGGAAGTATACATCGAAGGTTTTGGAGAGAGTTGGCCTATCTGACCCAAAACCAACTATTACCTCTATGCTAATCCAATTTTTATGCTAGTACAATACATATACAAGCAGGACCAGTCCTGAGGATTTAAGTGTCCCGGTCGAGCTGGAAAAAAAGGCCCATACGAACACAATATATATTCAATTCATCTTTTTTTTAAACAGCTGATGGTTTCTAATTTATTTATATAAATTAGGGCCCAACCATTACATATATATTTATATTTCAGGAAAACGACAACACAACTTAAGATCTTTATCTTCAATTCCCCTCAGGTTGTGTGAAAACAAAAAACCAAAAAGGATCCAATATGTTTTTAAGCTTTTTATAAAAAGGTCCCAATATATAAAACCGGTACATAAAATTTTATAAAAAAACATATATATAAAATTTTAGGCCCCCTAAAAAAATGGGCCTAGGCCGGAGGTCCGGCTCGGCCCAGGGGCCAACCCTGTATAAAAGTTTATTTTCATTTTTGTTCGTGAAAAAATTGCTAAAAGAATCCTCGTGTATTATTTGTTCTATTCATTAGTTGCAACTAGGGCTGCAAACGAACCGAAGGTTCAGCGAACAGGTCGTGAATCATTTTTCGGGAAGTTCGTTTATGTTCGTTCGTTCGTTTAATCAACGAACGAACATGAACAAGAAATTTCGTTCGTTTAACTAAAGGAACGAATATGCAACAGAGGTCGTGCTTGTTCATTTATGTTCGTGAAAGTTTGGTAATGTGTTCATTTATGTTCGTTTGTGTTCGATTATGTTCGTTAGCTCTTTAAAGGTTTAATATTTTATATTTTATCAATTAAAATTGTTTATTACTTGTGTTTTTGATAATTATATCAAGTATATGGAGATAATTATGTCAACTGTCAAGTACTTCATATTTATTTTTGGTAGATTTTATGTAATATTAGTTTGAGATAAAAATGCTGATTTTATTCTCAAATGAATTTATGTTCGTTTGTGTTGATCAATGTTCGTTTGTGTGCTACATAGAATTATCGGACGAACACAAACGAACACGAACATGTTCATTTCCTTAATGAATGAACATGAAGAGAAAATCTTGTTCGATTATATTTTCGTGAACAGCTCGTGAACAGGATGTGTTCGTTTGGTTCGTTTGCAACTCTAGTCTTTCTGAGATACAAGCTATTGGTCGCTTCATGGCCTTAGCTCGAGGATGTGTTTTAGACAAAATTAGACTGTGCATTATAATTATAATTATAATTATAATAGAGCGTACTCATCTTAATTACCTATTTAAAGTCTCCTTATTTGATGAAAAGTAAACATAAATATTATCATTTAGGCGGATTATTAGGTATATCCATTGTAGATGCGAAGTCAACTAATTTGAAGATAAATAAGTATTCGAAATTTTATATTTTTTTAACTTATCCTATTTCACCTACTCGTTAAGTCATGAAAATTTGGTATGTCTTTTGTCGTCATAATGGTATTTTCAATACCTCGTATTTGTAATCAGAGAATGTTAGGTTATTTACCAAAGTACCCCAAAGAAAGTAAATGTCAACTAATTTGGTATTAGTGATGACTTTCTTGTAGAGTGTTGCCTAATGTATAGTAGATTACCACAACCCCACTTACCACAAACCAAAGTCCAAAACAATCTTCTAAAACTAGACCGCTCATAAATCACCCAATGTATTGGTTTATTAGTCGGATCAGTTAGACTGGTTTCAAACACCGAATGATATAATATATAATTTAATAACTAGAAATATATAAAGTATATTTTGCCGGTTAAAAAATATAAAAATATTGTAACTAAATTGAATGTAAATAGAAAAAAATAAAAGTATAAAATATATGTGCTTTTGTTATTATTATAGAGCCAACTAAATTATAAGAGTCGTATTAAATAATTATTTACATTTATAATCATAAATATGTTGGCAATTACAACGTTAGTTTGTAGCAAAGCTCTCAAGTTTAAAACTTTGGACTCATATTTACAAATTTTAAGTTGAATGTTAACCCTAGATCATCTCTTATCTTGCATTGCACAATTAAAAGTTTCTCATTTCATTTTCTTTTTATAAAATGGTTTTTCTTATCTTATAATGCTCAAGATATTTCATCATTTATCTCAGCTCTCTATAAATTGAGAAGCCATGAAATTTCTTAAACAAGGTGAGGTCCAATCTAGTTACAAAATCACGTTCGACCCAGTCTGCCCATTTATCAGTTGAATCGAAAAAATTGAATATCAGCCTGTTTAAAAATTGATGGTCCGAATCACTAGAACTGAACCGACGAGGAGTCTGGCTCCCGTTTCAACTGGTCGGTCCGATTCTGGTTTAAAATTTTGCTCCAAACACAAGCCAAGGGCATATTTGGAACCCTACTAGACAAAATGGCATATGTTATTTTAAATGTAAAATCACATGGGGTTGTGTGCGTATGTGGCCCCTTTTAGGAACACCTGCAAAATTAAAAGGTAGTTGACTTTTTGAAAGTTAAAAGTGTGAAATCATAGAGCCAAGAGAAAAAAAAAGTCAAAATCATTGACCGACTCCTATGCTTTATACCTAATGTCATTTTCTTCCTCTGTGGCTTCAAATTACCAAACAATTCCATATAGAAAATTGGTTGACCTGCCAAAGAAATTTACTTGGTTGTGGTTTATTAGAAAATTAACTTTGTTTAAAACCAAATCAAGTGGGATTTAAAATAAAGTTAAGGTAAGACTTCTAACTTTAGTTCATTAATACAAATATATTTTCATTAAACTCGTTAATTATCTGGATATTATAAGTCCATCATCAATCCACACGATACCGTTTAACTTTGGCTCCACGAGTTAGCATCATGGCTCTTAGTTGATTCATTGTGTGAGCTCATCAATTTAATGCAATGACCGAACCAGAATTTTTCAATCATGACATAATAAAATACTTTTACTTTCATTTTAACCTTTTTTGTTGAGACAATCTAAGAAGTTAATTTATAAGAAAACGTTGATGTTTGATGCTTCTATTTCTAGAAATTTTGACCGGCCAGAGGATCAAAATCATCAGTGACATAATAATTAAGATCATTAATCACGTGATGAAAATCAAGAATTCTTGATATAATCAAATACTCTAAAATCATATTATATTCATCTCTAACTAAGCTTTCAAGCTCTTCTTGTTCATCATCTACATTCAAATTAAAAAATCTACCATAATCACCATTTTCAACATTCATTTCCTCAATGTGATCACCTCTAACTACAATCCATTCATCTTCATCTTCCCAATTGGGCAAACATGAAGGAGTAGCCTCAACCAACTGCCTTATCCTCTCCACCGGAGACTCGCCGGAGAAATCAACCATCGTTGTCAACGCCGTCAAAACTTCCGACACCGGCAAAGATTCCCAGAAACCTTGATCCAATGTACTTGTTGGAGAATCTCTTGTTTCATAACTCGAACTTGATTCACGAACAAAAGGGTGTTTCAAAAGTTCTTCAATCGTCCACCTTTCTTCCGCATCTTTCTTCAAACACTTATCCAAGAAATCTTTACCCTCCTCTGGCAGACATTCAGGAAACTCCGGCACCTCGCCGGAGTATCCAATTCTGTACAAAGCCGTCACCGGATCATCTATCTCCGGCCACGGGTTAGACCCAGTTGCCATTTCAATCACTGCACACCCAACAGCCCATACATCAGCCGGAAACCCTTGTTCTTCACCTCGTGCAACTTCCGGCGCCATGAATACCGGTGTGCCGGAAAATTGAGAAGTTGTTTTTTCCGCCATCTTTGCACACCCTAAATCCCCGATTTTCACACCCTCTTCGCAGATTAACAAATTTCGGCATTTAATATCACAATGCACTAAATTATTGAAGTGAAGATGATCCAATCCAAGTAGGATTTGATGAGTATAAGATCGGATTAAAGATTCATCAAGTGATCCTCCTTGTTTCTTGATCACGTCGGAGATTGTGCCGCCGGTGGCATACTCCATGAAAAGGTTATACATGGGTTTGTTGTCATCATAACTGACATCAAATCCCATATATTGGATTATATGTTTGGAGCTTAATTGGGAGAGAAAGTGTTTTTCTTTTTGTAAGAATTCTGAGGTGGAAAGGTCGGTGGATTTGACGGCGAATAGTTCGCCGGTGGAGGTGGTGGCGACGGAGACGGTGGCGGAAGATCCCCGGCCGATAATGGGGCCTCTTTTCCATTGCATTGTGTATAGAGAATGTTGATGGGTGTGTGATTGCAAGCTGTGATTTGTCGAGTTATGAGTGGAGAAGTCAGAAGAGATGCATGATATATATATACACAACACAAACACATGCTACGATGAGGTTAGATTTTTATGACAGTTGTTGGGGCTTCTATTTTTGGTTTTATATTCTATTATTTTTTTAATAATATTATAATTGAGCAAAAATTACTTTTTCATTAGGAGTGTTTTTATATTATAATTATTTTATAGTCCACTGATTCATTTTTTAGAACGACTACCTCATATATTGTGTATTCTCTACACCTACTTTTAAATTTATATCAATGGTCATGATGAGACGAGGATTTTTTATGGGTTTCACTACAAGAAATTTGGGTCTTTACCCACACATAGTATGTGTGGGTAAAAACTTATTATGTGTTGGGTCAACCGATTGTTTGGACTCATGGGGGAAAGTAAGTGGGCCGAAGGGTTCACGGGGAAACTTATTATGTGTTGGGTCAACCGATTGTTTGGACTCACGGGGGAAAGTAAGTGGGCCGAAGGGTTCGTGGATCGGATGGTGGATTCGAGAAGGTGTTGGGTGATCTCCAAGATACTCGATATATTTTATTTATTTATTTTATTTGAATTTTAAATTGTATAAATTTAGTTCCAATGTTTATCTGATTTGTATTATAAATTAAGATGTTAGGTTATACTATAAATATGTTTTGTTGATTATTGAAAGAAATCGAATAGCTTTAAGATTTTGTCAATGAATTCTTGGTTGAATCCCATTGATAGACTTTGATTATTCTTGAGCCATTTGAACTTGTTTCCGTGTGCATCAAGTGGTATAAGAGCTATCGGTTATCAAATGACTTTGCGTGGAAGAGGAAAAATGAGTGTCTTGAAGAATTTGAAATTACACCCATGCGAGTCAACGATCAGTATTTGATTCGTATCCTTCTGAAGATAAACGCTAAGCTTGGATTCCAGTGGGATGGTGATCAGAATTGTGCTACAATGGGCCTAGTCGGGTCAACAGGTTTGGGTTGGGTCGGAAGCGTGGGCTTGATCTTCGTGGTGAAACTTTAAGGCCTTCGCGGGTTTTGTTTTTGGGCTAAGGGCTATACAAGACTCGTGGGCGAGTCTTTTTTATAACACAGAGGGTATGAAGCAGGAGCATCCATGGGTTCTCTCATAAGTATTCGGAAGGTGGTATGGTTATCACTAAGTGGGCTTTTTGATCCGGGTAGTGGGTCAACCCATTGTTGGACTCGCGGGGGAAAGTAAGCGGGCCGAAGGGTTCGTGGATTGAGTGGTGGATTCGAGAAGATGTTGGGTGAACTCGAAGATTCTCAATATCTTTTATTTTATTTTATTTTTTTTGAATTTTAAATTGTATTGATTTAATTTTCAAAATTTATCTGATTTGTATTATAAATTAGGATGTTAGGTTACATTATAAATATGTTTTGCTGATTATTGAGAGATATCTAATAGCTTTAAGCTTTCGTTCACCGAATTCTTGGTTGAATCCTATTGATAGACTTTGATTGTTCTTGAGCCATTTGAACATGTTTCCATGTGCATCGTATCAGTTGTTGTAAAATTCGTGTGTGATTGATTAAAATATGTTTATTTTTTTAATACATAAAAATTGAATTATTTCTTTAAATTACTTGAATTAAAAGAATTCAACGTTCCTTTCTTATTTGGTGAAAGGTTTGAATTCCAAAGAAATCTATGAAATTTGCTTTAGATGTAAATGAGCTGAGGCGAGTCCAAGATCACCTAAGCTCTAGCTCAGCTTGTTTAGAGCTCTAACATGGCATATGGGAAGTGCTCATGGCAGTCATAGAGGAGAAGACAAAGAATGGTCAGTGACGAAGGTGACAATAGTTTTCGACGACAATGAAGGCATTGAAGGTGCTGTTGATGAAAGCAAACTGATTTAGAGATCTCTTTCAACATTTAGAAAAATAAAATGTAACTTGTCATTTGTTTTTTTTTTTCATTCCAATGCCTTTGATAAGTTTATGAATCAAATCTCATAAAAACATATTCAGTGAAATTTAATTCTAAATTTTTTGTAATTACATATTTTTTAACTCATTTCATTTATTTTAAAAATATTATGTGAAGATTATGACTTATTAGACAGTATGAAAATTGTATTATCTTAAATTTATTTTCTGAAATTATTATTTTTTTTGTGAACTACCATAGAGAATTTTATTATGAAGCTCTAGCAAGAATCTAGATATTTTGTTACAGGTCATTCATTACATGTTAAATCTTAGAGCATCCGGTATGGGGAGTGAAAAGGGGGCGTGGAACCCATGAGGGACGTGAAACACCACCCCTTTCCCCGTGAAAGGGGCGTGAGAAGTGCAGGCGTGAGAATTTTCACGGGTGTTGGTCTCTCTCTCTCTCTCTCTCACACACACACACACTACTCACACCACTCAATTAAATTTTATAAAAATAATTAATTTTCACACCACTCATGACTTTCACACGGGTATACACCTTACCATGTGAAAGTGGTGTGAAAACTCCATGTGGTGAGGTGACGCCCATGTGGCGTGCGCTTTATTTTCAAATGGGGCATTTTCATATGAGGTATACCCCATGCCTTAGAAAGTCTTTTGAAACTATATCAATCCGACGATTCTAAAGATAACGATTTTGACATGTTCCGTATCCAAAAGAATGAATATATATATATATATATATATATATATTATATTTTGTTAATGTTATAAACTATAATCAATTTGATAAAAAAAACTAGAGAAAATGGAAATGCAATTGCTTAATCTGAACATTACAATAGGCTCCATATATATGGAAGAAATCTTAGAGACCCTAATTACTTAGATGACTATAGTGCCCTCAACTATTATTATGCTCTAACATTCCTCCTCAAGCTAAATGTTTGTATCGACGTTTAGCTTGCAACCAAAAAAATTAATGAGAAAATAAACCTAGCTTTCATACTAATCTAATGAAACTAAGAAGGTCTAACTAAACCTAAGGCCCACTAGTGGCCCCAATACTCAGGTCTAATCCGGTAAAGCGTCTTGATTCGACAGTGTAGCCCAAGTTGTTGCATGATCCATTAGTTGACCCAGGAATAAGAAGATCCATGTTGCCCAAGTAAGAAGGCCCAAACGTGGACTGGCCCACGGAATTAGGGACACCCGGATCATACCCATGACCCGAATAGGACACACCCAGTCTACTGGAGCCGATCATCCACCTGTTCCAACATTCGAGCAATTCACCCCAAAGTGCGATTACCAAAATTAGGGTTTTTGTCACCAAAGGCCATGCTAGCCGATTGTCAAATCGCGACCACTGGTTGCCATTCCGACCATCGTTAAAACCTTGATTGAAGTTTCAACCGCTCTTATACCCTTGATTGAAGCCTCGGCCACGAGTTCGAGTGAATCGACCTCCAGTTAAGTGATTCCATTTGTTAGAGCCTTCAGAGAAGTGTCTACCACCATTATTCCACTTATTGTAGCCGAGGCCACCACTATTTATAGTGAATCGATTTCCACCTACGCCTGCTGTGAACGCAAAATTAAAATTCTCAAAATTAGGGTTTCGAGAGTGATAACTGGAGAAGGCGAAATTAGCCGATTGAGGCATTGCCAACGCTGATGGCCACACACCTCCATGATTCAGCCATCCTCCATTGTTGTTGAAACTTTTATAACGATTGTTCGACTAATTTGAGCCACAACCCTCCTGAACAGAGATCAGTTCTCAATTGCAGTCCAGATCTCAGACGCAGATGTGCACCCAATTGCAAGATGTTCCATGGAATGGAAGATCGATGCCTTCAAACATGAGCAAACATACTCGTCTGCCCGTTCTCAAGTCCGCCAATCCTAGGCTGTTGCTGTTGGAACAAGTATGTTTTTGTGTACGACTTCGAACCCGGGAGACCCCACGCGTTAGATTTTCTCATTCACAATATAATTCAATAACTGAATAACATAAATCATTGGCGGCGAAAACATCATTCATTACACATAAGTCTTGGAATTAGAAGAAATATCATAAAACATTATCTTTAAATAGAGGAATCTTATACGAGGAATCGTTATCATTTTCCGTCCAATGATGACATGCATTTATAATGTACTAATTAAAATTTAAAATTAAGGAGGGTTGGTGAGCTGTGATTGTACCACATGGCAAAAGGTGGTGGAGTGGAGATACACATTTTCCGTTCACATGAAGAAAACACGCGATAGCACGTGTCCGGATACGCGTATAGTGGGGGTCGTCGGAAGCCGGCGATGTTTACCGACGATCTAAAAACCCATGGTTTTAGTTGCGGTATATATTATTATTATTTTTTAATTTAATGATAATATTAAATACATAATCAACTTTAAACATAGATTACGAGAACCACATAATATCACGACTATGTTCTTGCAAGTTGCAGTTATCTATTTAAAACTGATTTTATTTTGTACGACCATCTTAATGATATTTGTGTAAAATCTTTTAAACATACAAGTTTAAATGTCTTACTAAAAAATAAAAATTATGTAACAAAATAATTCTTAAAGAATTATGCTGCAAAATCGTTACTAAGATATAGGATACTATGCTACAAGATCGTTGTTCAAATAGTATGACTATCCAACCATTTAATTTTCGTCTTTCGACAATAGATAAGTATGCCTTATATCACGGGGTCATCTTTCAAGACACCGTGTAGCGTCTTGGGTTGTCTCACGGCCAGCCAATCCATACCGCTTATGATCAGGGTCTACTGGTTTCGTCCTGTCTTGGACTCATCAAGCGAGCGGCAACAGTTCACGACCAGTGATGCGTTCGGTGTGCAAGCACACCTAGGCATGTTCACGTCGTCTGTCCCACTGAGGCCGTGCCCGATGAAGTCCAAACTAGCCAGCAAACCCAAGCGTTCAAGTACAAACCCTAGCAAAACGATCTGCGAACATTTGGTCCATGACACTCTCACACCACCATTTCATGTACGCCCTCGTGCATGCTCGCAATCCCATACTTGCTCACAGCTGAGAGACGATGCATCTTCCCCGAAAGATTGAACATGGTTCACTTTGGTAAGAAAGACACACGGTAGTTCAACAACAGAGATCTACATCCGGATCAGTTCAGATAGTTGCATCGGATTAATTTAGTTGGCGCCGATGTTCGCCTAGTTTTCAATATGGGGACCTGAAGGTTGTAGCAGTCTTCATCTTCACTTTACGGCACTGTTTGACCGTAGTTGCTGAACCAGATCACGACGGGCTTCAATGTAACTGGATTAGGGCGGCGCTCACGATCCCATACTAGCGGCTTACAAAGACCATCGCCGAATAACTCTCCATTTGGTCTTCTCCCACCACCATTGCATAATCATACTCGTCTGGTAAACGCACATCTGGGATAAGTCACGTTCCATAGTAGCCGAGGGTCGACCTGCTCTGATACCACTTTGTCATGGGGTCATCTCTCGAGGCCCCGTGTGGCGCCCTGGGTTGCCCCAGGGCCAGCCAATTCATCCCGCTTATGATCAGGGTCTACTTGTATTGTCCTACCTTGGACTAATCAGACGAGCGACAACAGATCTCGACCAGTCATGTGTTCGGTGTGCAAGCACACCTCGGATTGTTCACATCATCTATCCCACTGAGGCCGTGCCCAATGAAGTCCGGACTAGTCAGCAAACCCAAGCGTTTAAGTACAAACCATAGCAAAACGATTTTCGAACATTTGGTCCCTGACACTTAAGTTAATTCCGAAAATACAAACAGAATTATATTTCTATTTTTTTTATTTACAAATGTGCTCTCGTATCATCAAAACCCTATAATATAATATAATATAATATAAGCATATTTATATTGTATTTAATTTAATATATCATCCTCTAAAATTATAGAACATTATATTTTTTAAAATTATGTTTTAAGAGCATTATTTGTGATCTGTTTATTATGATTCTTATATTCAATGTTTAAAAGAAATCTATATGAAAAGCCAACAAAAAAATATGGGTGTGGCCTTATTAGGTTTTACAAGGATATCACGATAGAAAAGCATGTATTTCACACAAAAATATTAGAGACTTGGATTTCGAAATTTATAAATGATGAAAAAGATTGAAAATATAAAATTTTATTTTAAAAACGTGGGATGATTTTTTTCTTAATTTCATCGACTAATTACACCTCTCCCGCTATGCGATAAGTTTTTTTTTGAACGACAAATGTAGACATGCGATACGTAAGTCGACATGTTAGAAAGAGATATTCTAGTAGAGGAAGGTTAATGAGAAAACTACTGGTTTTGCGAAAACAACTAATCCACCGTTGATCTGATTAATTAATGGTTGAGATTGTTTATGGCATAATTATAATCAATTTGAAATAATTAGAATAGAACTATAAGTAATCAGGGGCATTTAGGGTATTCATATTTTTTTTTATTTGGAAATCTCACGAATCTCTCACATTGTGTCTCCTATCTCATTCAATAAATTCTAACTAACATATTTTATATAATCTTAACATATATTGCTAATAAGTATCAAAGGGTTCAATTATAAACAAGAGAGACAAAATTGTAAATGGCTAGTTGTTGATTAATCAACACTTGTATCAAATATAGTATAGATGTTCTTAAGTGTCTTAAAATTTAGCAAATCTAAATTTTACAAATAAACAAAACACCAAAGGATTAGTATGTTATGGAATGAGCGTTTTGATAAAATGCATTCAACTTTTTGGTGTTCTTGTTAACTAAATCTACATTATTTTATTATTATTATTATTATTATAACTATGTAAATATTTAGTAATTATATACTTAAGCATTTAAATAAGATAATACTTAATTTAAATAGTATTTAGTTATAAAAATATGAATAGTGTCTTAAAATTTAGAAAATCGAAATTTAGCAAATAAACAAAACACCAAATGATTAGTATGTTATAGAATGAGCGTTTTGATAAAAATGCATTCAACTTTTTGGTGTTCTTGTTAACTAAATCCAATTGAAATAAAATTTTAAAACTCTAACTCAAGTCATTCTTTGCTTAAGTTTTCAGTTATTAACCTAAAACTAAGCTGACCCAAGTTTCAAAACTAAATAACTGAACTACTTCTAACCGAAGCTAGTCGGTTTTTAAAGATAGATAACCGAATATTTCGGTTATTGTTTTGATTAGAGCCTCCACTTTATAGACTATGTGGTCCCTCAACTTTTGTGTCTTCGTCGATATGAGACAAAGAAACAAGGGAATTGATTAATTCTTTGGAAAAGTCAAAGGGTACTTTTATAGTTATTTCTTTCATCCATATTTTTTTTCTCATCCGATGTGTGATAGGCATAAATTTATAAACAAGAGGGACAAAATTGTAAATGGATAGTTGTTGACGCATCAACACTTGTACCAAATATAGTATAGATTTTCTTAAGTGTCTTAAAATTTAGCAAATCAAAATTTAGCAAATAAACAAAACATCAAAGGATTAGTATGTTATAAAATGGACGTTTTGATAAAATGCATTTAATTTTTTGGTGTTCTTGTTAACTAAATCTAGTTGAAATAAAATTTTAAAACTCCAACTCAAGTCGTTATTTGCTTAAGTTTTCAGTTATTAATAAAAAAACTGAGCTGACCCAAGTTTCAAAACTGAATAACCGAACTGCTTCTAACCGAAGCTAGGTTTTATAAAAGTCGGTTTTTGAAGATAGATAACCGAATATTTCAGTTATTGTTTTTGTTAAGGCCTCCACTTTATAGAGTATGTGGTCCATCCACTTTTGTTTCTTCATCGATATGGGAAAAGAAATAATGAAATGGATGAATTCTTTAAAAAACTAAAGGGTTCTTTTATAGTCATTTTTTCATCCATATTTCTTTTATAGTCATTTCTTTCATCGAAAGACTCATGACTTTATATTTTACTAACATTTCATATTCCCTCCAAAAGATAAATTGGTTTCATATATATTTTTAAACTAGCTATATATGTTTTTAATTTTTAAAAATTATTTCTGATGTTTTTAAATTGATCCAACCAGTTAAGAAGAATGATTTAGTGATTGGTCCTCTTTGAAAACATTTGTCTAAAAAAATCGGTTGCATGCTTCTAATAATGTGAACATATGGAAGAAAAGTAAATAAAAGCTTGTAATTTGACTATTTAAATAAGAGTTCATTGCTTGTATAACGTAAATGCTATAAAATATGTTTTAAAGAATTATTATTAAATTATATAAAAAAGCGGTGACTCAGTTTTCGGACTTCTATTTATCTGTGTTCCCAATCCTTGGCGAGAGAGGAGAAATCTTAATTGAACTTTGACTTTCTAGAATGTTATTGACTTGATGTTAAATGACTAAATGAGTCAGCAAAGACATTGAGATGATAAAATAAGAAGGATCCGCCCAAGAAGAAGAAGCTTCATGTAAAAGAGTCAAAACACAATCTCTCCGTAATTATCGTACATGATACTGATATAACTTCAAATTTTTTTATCAATCGTATCTGAAAACACTACAAGCCAAGACTCAGACAAGTTTGAGGTTGATTCATTTAAGTTTATAAGGCTTAAGCTAAGCTATTTGTTTAAATCTCGAGTTCAGGTCATTAGTAATTTTTCAAACTCGACGTCATAAAATCGTTTATTAATTAATTATTCAATTGTTATAGGGTTGTGCTATACTTATCCCATTTTGACTGATTTTTACTTGTTGCACCCCCTCCCTATGTTTTTAAATAAATACAATTCAACCTTTTTGTTTTTTTTACTTTTGTCTTTTTTATTAATTAGTCATTGTTAGTTAATTAGTTATTTAAATTTATATTTTTGATTCAAAAATAAATATCAGATCATTAGTTTTAAATACGTTTATAAAAACATTATATGATTAATTTTTTAATAACGTTTTGTAAAAAAAATATAAACTAGTTAGAATATGTTTTAATTTTTTATCGGTTGTAGCGGACTTGCGGTGGTGACGAGGGGGTATGTTTTATTTTATAGAAAGTGCTTTTAAAGTTAAAAAACGGTTTTAGAAATAATGATTTTTCGAATGTGGTAAAATGACAAGTTTAAAAGTTATTTTTTCGGGAGAGTACGACAAGTAGGAGAGGAGAGGGGTATACGTTTTATGTTATAGAAAGTACTTTTAAACTTAAAATAAACGGTTTTAGAAATAATGATTTTTCGAATGTGGTAAAATGACAAGTTTAAAAGTTATTTTTTCCCGAGGGGGGGTACGACAAGTAGGAGAGGGGAGGGGTATACGTTTTATGTTATAGAAAGTGATTTTAAACTTAAAAGAACAATTTTATAAATAATCGTTTTTTAAGGGAGTAAAATGACAAGCTTAAAAGTTATTTTTGTAGGGGAGGGGGTACGACAAGTAGGAAAGGGGGGTTGATTCTGAAACTTGGAAACCCTATGACGGACCGTCACGCCTGGTAACGGTCCGTCACGCTGCAATTCAACCAGACGCTGACGCGTGTCAGCTGACTTCGCAACCCTAGTTTGGTGACGGACCGTCACCATCGGTAATGGTCCGTTACGACCAAGTGGTGACGGACCGTCACCAACCATAACGGTATGTCACAGCCGCCAAATTTGGGTATAAATAGCAAGGTCGGGTTTCAGCATTTGAAATCATCAAAACACGAAATCTTTGAGTTATATCTGATATCCCACTACCACTAAACCATTCCCGCTCGTACGTTTAAGTTCCCGAAGTGCCAGTTCGTTTTAGAGAAAGCCAAGAAGCTAGGAAACGCTCATTTGAAAAATCTAAGCTAGACAACTAAGCAGAGAAGCTGCCCACTAGAACACTCACTTTAGAAGCTTACTAAGCCAAGACTCTGTCAAGGTGAATACTTGTATTTTTATAAAATGATTTCAAAACTAAAAATGGTTTTGATTATACTCTGACTTATATGGTTTAATATAACAATTGGTTGAATAAGGTGATTTACTATATATCAGTCAGCCCATAGAGTCACGTATATATACACGTGTTACAGATTAGACGCTGTAACAAGGCTAGGGATTGAACCTTTGTTGTTGTAAAGCCCATCGCTTAAAGCGTAAGGCAGATAGACATACAAATATATCCAAGGTCCCCGGTGTGGCCGGTGGTTAGTCCGTTGACTGTGTAAATTGACTGGAAACTATGGGCAAATTGTTCTATTTATTCACACTTGTCAGATTATGATTCTAATATACTTGTATTCACCAGTTTATACTAAAAAAATATTTTCAAACGTTTTTACAGGTAACCAATGATGATTTGATATTGATTTAGCCATATGATTACAAGAACTAAAAGATGTCATGAAAAAGGGAACGTCCACCCTAGACATCAGTTGAAAGAAATGGCTCATGTAAAACCTTGGTTTTGTAAAATAAACGTTTGTGTATACTATCAGGGTTTATCCCTGTTATAATGAAATGAAACAGGAGATTCCCCGTCTTTTGAAAAGATCCTGAGTTATAAAAATATTCCACTGTGTTTATAAATCTCTGATGAGATAAAATAAGAAACAGGTACCAATCGTTGGTCGCACGCCCGGGTAGGTTAAATCCGTGGTGTGACATGTAGGTATCAGAGCCATTTGTTTCAACAAATTAGATGCTAGAAATTAGTATCTACGCTGTAACTTGATTTTGATATTATTTGGTTTTAGCAATTAAGATACTCAGGTAAGGTATCTAAACCAGTATAGACTGCCTGCTAAGAAAAGTAGGTAGATCTTCATAATAATTAAGTGATAACTATACAGATGTTAGGAGATAACTATTATACCTATATCTTCGGTCAAATCGGAGAGGAAGGATATCATCCTACGGGATCAAGAGAAGAACCTGTAGTTATTTCCGACGATGAACGTAATCAAGTGATCATCATCTCTGATGACGAATCCATGCCACAAGCTAATTTCGAGAACCTTAATGGTTCAAGCTCTTCCTGGATGATGGGAACTTCTGACTTTGAGAACTAGGGTACCGGAACACCCCCACCAACTCATCATACCATTCCTGATGAAGCAGGACCCAGCAGATCCTCCAAGCCAAGAATGCTTGTACGAACTCCGACCGAGCATGTACATGTATCTGTAGAAGAAATGGAGGAAGTATACAGGGAAGTACTGGAAAAAGAAGAACCTAATGAAATGGAATTGAGAGATCCATATCTATATCCTTACGGTGCACCAAATCCATATACTCTTCCATCAATGCTAGAGGAGTATATTGAAGAACCGACTGATGGTCCTGATGATCCATACCATAATGCGTATAATGATATATTATTTGGTATTCGTGAACCACCTCCTCAGTATAATTATTCTTCAGCCCATGTGAGAACACCCATAGAATTCCTTGACCGTGCCTTAAGAGAGACTGATGAAGTAAAGAAAGAATCAAGGCAACTCAAAGAAAGGGTTCGTCAACTAGAGGAAGAAAAAGAAAAGAAAAATAAAAGAAAAGAATAAATAACTAGACGTAAGGGTAACCATCCGACCAGTATGTAGTTATCTGGCAAACTAAATGTTCTGTCTAAGGAAAGAGTGGTGTATAAATCTCTTCTAGACCCGTTATTCTTTCCTGGGAATATTTAGTTAGAGGTACTACTCTGGAATGATAACCACTCTAGTCTACAAAATATAATAAATAATTTAATTTACTATTTCAGTATGTGAAATACAAAGTATAAATAAAAGTATTTTATTTTGTTCAGATGACTGGAAAAAGAAAAAGGTCCTTTCTATGTTAAAAAATATGCTCCACCTGGATATGAGTTCCAATCAACGAATGAAACGGATTTTGAAACTGGAACCAGTTCAAAACATATAGGAAGTGCTTATTGGAGCTTAGGAGAATTAACACCTCCAGTGATTCCTTATGTATCTTCTATCAGTTTTCATTCTGCTCCAACGCCGCAAACCGGAATCCGGATTATGGAGAAAATCCATGCTATTATCAGGGATTACCTAAAATCCCTTATAAAAATAATCATGTTCCTGAAGGAGAAGAAATAGAAGATTTTAGTAGGCCCTATGAGTATTATGAGCCTACAAATATACAAAATCCTCAAAAAAAATGAGGAAGGTTTTGATAATAATCATATTAGAGCCTTACAAGAACGAGTAGCAGAATTGGAAAGAGAAAATCATAGATTAACATCTGTAGACGCTCAGAATAGAGCATTAAGACAAATGCTAGAAAATGCCCGTAACCAGGGTTATATATAAATTTCCTTTCCAATCTTTGTAATATATATTCCAAATATTAATAAAATTTCTCTTGTGAATAGAATGTCGAAACAAGGAGATGTGTGAATTTTGATGTAGTTAAGTATTATATAATAATATTTAGAGATTATGGTTTCACGAGATCAGGTTTTAAATTTATAAAATGATAATTACTTTAACATAAAAACACACACAATAAGCAAGTGTACCTATCGCACGTAATATAGTTTAGGTAAGACACAAGTATCGAACCAATGGACACGGTCGAATTCCAATACTCAACTTTTGTTAACGTTTAGCCGGTTTAATTAGTGAGTGAGTTTTGTGTGCTTATGGAACAGGAAAATAAATGACTGAAAAGTAAATGGTGGTAAAGTAAATAGCAGAAAAGTAAAAACGTGCGTGAAGTGTGTAACAGAAATGTAACGAACAGAATAGTAAATAATAGGAAAGTAAATATGTCGGGAATGATCAGGTTACGAATAGTATTGCTTTGGGTTTTGAATCTGCTTGGTACGTGATAATGTTAAGTTGACTAATCCAGTGATATGACTACTACAAATGTGTGGCCCGGGTCACCGCTAGAGCCTTGTCCTCATGACATTTGATTTGCAAATTTAAAAGCTTTAACAAATGGTAGTGCCTCCCGTTAAGGACAACAATTACCCTCAACCCTTCGAATGGTCATCTCCAGGTTGGTTTAAGACATCGAACGTAAAATGTTTTGTATTAGAATTAAATAGGTGATTATATTTTGCTCACCGGGAGGCGGTGTAACAATGGGACCAAGTATAAAGACGTATCGTTCCCAACATGAGTTCACCAATTCTTGGTCGTATAATAAGTTCGTATAAAGACGTACGATCTTAATAGTGTTAACCAAGCCATGGCTTATCAATCTCTACTTGTATAAAGACGTACAAGATTAAACAGAAGTTTAATTAAAAAGGTTTTAACTTTAAAAATCAAGAACACTCACAAATATAAATACGGATTTAGACAATAATAAAAGCCCACCAAAGTGGTGGTTTTAAAGACGAATAGTTAAAGACATAAACACATCACTTGGATTAATACGTTAAACATTAACATGCACCAAACTTCATCTTCACCCTAGCAATACAAAGAGTCTAGTCACGAATGGCAATACAAATTAGCATAACACTGAGTTTCGTAGGCTCCCCAATTGCGAAACAAGTTGGAAGAGCCCCTTTACTCATTAATACTACACTCTAACTACGAAATAAGCTTTCTCTGGTGTGTTCTTGGAGTGTGTAAGGGATGCCTCAATGAAGAACTCAAGCCATCTATTTATAGGCCTCAAAATGAGCAATGCACGGCCGTGCATTGGATTGCACGAGCGTGCAAACACCTTGGGAATCAAACAGGGTACAAAGGACAGTGTACCGGAGTCTAGGGAGGCCAGACTGGCTTTGCACGACCGTGCATCCCTCTGTCTGCTCCCTAGGCTCGTCTTTTAGCTGCTGGTAGACTTTTGTTGACCTGGTTTGACTTCTTGGGGGTCAATGCTCGAGTTTGGTCCTCTAAAAACTTGATTTCTTCATGTTTTAGGCTGGTTTTTGCTTTGTTTATCTTGAAGCACCGAATAACGTGCAATTATGAAATATTAACGTTTTAGGTATCTATTGCGAGGTTATTAATCAATTAGTACCATAATATGGGGATTATTATGCATGCAAAACATGTATAATTTAGGACATATCATAATACCCCACACTTAGACTTTTCTTGTCCTCAAGCAAACTCATGCATTATTATACCATAACTAAAACTTTACAAGGGAAATGGAACTCCAAGTAGTTGGAAATTCCGGGATAACTCTTGAGTTGCTTATTCTATTTTTGTATTTTTCTATGATGGAATCCAAGACAAGCCTATTAGAATTTCAATTATGCATAAACTTTCACTCCTTACAATATTCACTCAACTATAGGGTTATATGTATGGATAATGTAAGTCAAGTAGAACACTCAAGTTCGAATCGAATTATGCAATGATCATAAGTTTGTATGCAAATCAAGTCTCCACCCATTAACTAAGTAGTATGCATGAATCAAGAGGACTTTAAAAGGGTTTTAATGTGGCTAAAATAAAAATAAAGGGGTGAAGATGAAAATATTTTTGGGTTTTTAGGGATTTAAAAGGTTTGAAGGGCTGCAGCTTTCGTGAAACACACAGCTACGGCTTCATGGCTAAAATTGGAAAATACTAACAGGTCCCTTTAAAGTACTTGGATCATGAGGGTATAACTAATCCGAGGGCTCGTTTATGGTCAGATTGCCAAGACCAAGATCTCTTATTAGTGCCAACTCTTTCCTTACTGCGTAGTACACATTGTTGCCTCACTTTCGACTTGTAGGCTAACAGCTCCTACTTTGATCAGATGCGTATACTCATGCTGGGAATGAGTTTGATTCTTGCTACATTTTCCATTGTGGCTCCAGTTGCCACATTTCACACATTTTTCGTATCTTTTGGCTCTTCTTTTGGCATGACTTTTTGACAAACCGGAGAATGGTGGAAGTTATTCATGCTTATGCCACCATTTTCTTACATCACTAGTTGCTTTGAAAATCTTCTCTCGGAGTTCGGATGGTAATTCAGGCTTTGCGAAATGAAGACAGAAAAGCAAATTGAAATCAAAAGAATGCATATCCAGCTCTTTAAGGTCTAACCGGTAAAAGACCAACTTTTTTTTGAAAGACAAATTCTTTAATAACTCTTTTTCTTCAATTTCCTTGAAATAATATTTCCATAAATTCCATGTAGATAGTTCGGCTGTTTCTTCCTGATACATCCACCTTCTTGTATATTCCAATTCCTTTGAATAAAGCAGATTCTTTTAGAAATTACCTCAGTGGTAATAAACTTGAAATGATGACATAAGATAATTTTCTCATTTTGAAGACATTCAGCCAATAACCGGTGTTTATGAAAAGTTGGTTGGGTAATAAATGTGGGTAGTAGAAAAGAAAAGGCTAAGGCCCAGAGGGCTATCTAGGCGGATAATATTTCTGGTATTTTTAGGGTTTAAAGATAAGGGTAATAAAGTCCTAGGTGCGTCAATCTCTTTCATACTTCTACTAGTTCATGATCTTGATATGTATAAGTGAAACAAGTTCTAATTATTCATAAAATTCAATCGAAAAACACTCAGTAATGCTAAACGCAAAAGCATGCGAATAATTATATATTGCGCCAAAAATTTGATGCTGTATAATAGGCTTGATTTTCCTCACATGAAAACGGATGGGATAGGGTTTAGCGAATCGTTATGCATAATATTCATTTGTTTCTACTTGCCATGTATTCATTTTATTTAATTAAATGCGAACTCAAAGAGGTTTTAAATATTAGGGTTTAAAATTTTGAAAATTTTTCGGGTTTTATAAAAGGTAGGTTTTTGTAAAAATTTAGTTAAATGGGTAGAAAATCACAAGTTGAAATTTTACTACTTTGAGGTTACAAGTATTCCTAAATCTCTTAATTCCCCACCCCACACTTAAAACTGTGCATTGCCCTCAATGTACAAATGCATGTAATGAAATGCTATGCAAGAATTTAAATGCATGAAGTTTTAAGGGAAAATAAACTGGTACTCCCTCGGTCAATTCGGTATATAACCTAAGGCCAAAACTTATTGTTGCTGTCAACACTTTGCTTTAAAGACTTCATCGAATTTCAAAGAATTTTATGTGGTTTTCGATTCATCAAAGAAGTGGCGGAGCTATTTGGTGATGTTATTCTACCTGACACACAAAGGAAAACATAAAAGCAGACAAGGAAAGTAAAATGTAGTAATTAAGCTACTAAGGTCCTAGTATCGAGAAGGCATACATGGGGGCTGAAGTAAAAGAAACTTTAAATTTGGAAAAACCAAACCTGAGATCCATGCTTTTTGCCGTATGCACCAACTTCTCAATTTATTCATGATCATCGGGTTGCCTCCCGGAAGCGCCACGCTTATTTAAGGTTCATTGGCCAGACCCGTACGTGTTTCATCAGTCTTTCTTTGGGTGGGAGCCATCTACTTCCACCGTATCTCCTGTTCCTTCATTCAAGTCCTTCAGTTTTGGTAGCTTGTCAAAGTACTCATCAATCCAGTCAGTGTTTTCAAAATCCTTCCCAAGATTCAGTTTCTTTCATTTGTTGAATTCCTTAGCTTTCTTCAGTTGGTAGTCCAGATTAGTATCGATAAATTGGGCAATTTCCAATGGATCATTAGATAGGCATTCATTTCCCCCTATGTTGTAGGTCACTGATTGTTTTTCGACACGAAGTGTCTAGATTCCTTCATTCATATCAATAACGGCTCGAGTAGTGTCTAAATCAGAGGTACGGAATAGTCGGGTCCCATTTCTAAAACCACGAAATCAGCATGGAAGACAAACTTGCCGACTTTTACTAGTAAGTTCTTAATGACTCCTATGGGTAATTTGACTAATCCATCTGCGAGTTCGATAGTTGTATTGACATGTCGTGGATTCTAAATATTTAACCTTTTAAACATGACATAAAGCATTACACTCACACTTGCTCCTAGGCCAGCAAGCGCAAAGGTTATTGGTAATGGTCCGATAGAACAAGGTAGAGAGAACTTTCCAGGATCTGAAAGTTTCCTTGGAAGGCATCTTTCAATGAGAGCGACACAATGATTAGTCCTTTTGTAAGGAAATCTTTCAAGAAACGTCCATACTTAGGCATTTGTTGTATGATATCCAGGAAAGAAAGATTGACATGGATCTGGCTTAATAGTTCGATGAATTTCTCATATTGTTCGATAGTCTTCTACTTTACTAACTTTCCTGGGTATGGTATGTGGGAATGGAACGTTCTCTTTGTCACAGCTTTTGGAGGAGTATCTACTTGAGCAGGAGGTGGAGTTATCTTTGATTGTGGTTATTGGGTAGTTGTTTCTATGATATGTGGACGAAGCGGTACTCTGGTGAAAATCTCTCTCCTTGTTGATTAAACCTCTTCGTCTGGCATTGGTGGCTCTGGATAAACCTTGATATTCCTCAGAGTGATAGCACATACATTTGCTTTTGGATTGGTTTCGCTATTACTCGGAAGACATCCTGGTTGTCTTTCAGATAGAAGTTTTGCAATTTGCCCTAATTGTGTTTCAATGGACTGTAGAGTTGCTTTCTGTGTCCTAAACTCATATTCGTGAAGACTAAACTTCTCTTCATATTGTTTGTGATGAGAATCTGCTAGAATGGCTTGACTTTCAGTTGTTGAGATTAACTTAGTTACCGCGTCCTCTAAGCTTAACCCGTTGCTTGGTTTGCTAGTTCTCTGAAATTGTTGACGAGGCTGATAGTTTTGAGGTGGTCTTTGTTGAAGCTGTTGTTATTGTTGTCCGATGCTAGATTGTCCCTGATTGTTGTTATCCTTCTAGTTGAAGTTTGGATGGTTCCTCCAACCAGGATTGTAGGTATTACTATAGGGGTTGTTTTGTAGGCGATTTGTTCCGATAAAGTCAACCTGCTTGGTATTAGTGGTGATACTCTTCACTTCTTCAGTAGCCTCAGTGGCGGTCTTGCCCTTACTAAGTTGATTGAGTCGAGTGGTGAGGGCGTCTACTTGAGCAGAAAGTGATGTGACAGTATTGACAGAATGAACTCCTTGCCTAGCCCCCCTGGTGTTTCTTGGACTGTACCATTGATAGATGTTCATTGCTATTTTCTCAATTAGGTTGTAAGCTGCTTGTGGCCTCTTGTTTCCAAAAATACCACCTGCAGTAGCGTCGAGTGTCTGACGCTTGATTATGCAACCCATTGTAGAATGATGATACTTGTAACCAAACTTCTAGCCCATGGTGAGGACATTTCCTTAACATGTCCTTAAAGCGTTCCCATGCCTCATATAGCGATTCACCATCATCCTGAGTGAAAGTGGTGATATCATTTCTTAGTTTAGCAGTTTTAGCTGGCGGGAAGTATTTCGACAGGAATTTCTAAGCTAGATCATCCCGTGTAGTGATTGACCCAGTAAGAAAAGAGTTTAGCCATGCCTTAGCTCATTCCCTTAAGGAAAAGGGAAACATTCTGAGGCGAGTTGCGTCATTCGACACCCCGTTCAGTTTGAAAGTGTCACAAATTTCAAGGAAATTTGCAATGTGGGCATGTGGATCCTCATCGGGTAATCCATGGAAAGTGCATGATGACTGGATCATGTAGATTACATGAGATTTGTTCTCAAAGTTGTTAGCGTCAACTATTGGCCTTGTGATACTAGACCCCAAAGCCTCTAGTGATGGTCCTACGAAGTCGGAAATAGTGCGGTTTTCAACGGCCATTCTTCTAGTACGGTTTTCTCATATTCGGCGGTGAAAGAATCTTTCGGGCTCTTCTAAAGGTTGATATAAACCAGTAGTGGAGCTATGGATCATACACTACCTGCAACAAACGTAACAGAAAAACATATGGAAATTGATAGGTTAATCCGTTAACTTGAATTTTTCTTGAAATCACCGTGTCCCCGGTAACGGCGCCAAAAACTTGATGTGTGAATTTTGATGTAGTTAAATATTATGTAATAATATTTAGAGATTATGGTTTCACGAGATCAGGTTTTAAATTTATAAAATAATAATTACTTTAACATAAAAACACACACAATATGCAAGTGTAGCGTAATATAGTTTAGGTAAGAATCAAGTATCGAACCAATGGACACGGTTGAATTACAATACTCAACTTTTGCTAACGTTTAGCCGGTTTAATTAGTGAGTGAGTTTTGTGTGCTTGTGGAACAGGAAAGTAAATGACAAAAAAGTAAATGGCAGTAAAGTAAATAGCAGAAAAGTAAAAACGTGCGTGAAGTGTGTAACAGAAATGTAACGAACAGAATAGTAAATAACAGGAAAGTAAATATGTCGGGAATGATCAGGTTACGAATAATATTGCTTTGCTTTTCGAATCCGCTTTGTACGTGATGATGTTAAGTTGACTAATCTAGTGATATGACTACTACAAATGTGTGACCTGGGTCACCGCTAGAGCCTCGTCCTCACGACATTTGATTTGCAAATTTAAAAGCTTTAACAAGTGGTAGTGCCTCCCGTTAAGGACAACAATTACCCTCAACCCTTTGAATGGTCATCTCCGGGTTGGTTTAAGACATCGAACGTAAAATACTTTGTATTAGAATTAAATAGTTGATTATATTTTGCTCACCGGGAGGCGGTGTAACAATGGGACCAAGTATAAACACGTACCGTTCCCAACATAAATTCACCAATTCTTGGTCGCATAATAAGTTCATATAAAGACGTACGATCTTAATAGTGTTCACCAAGCCTTGGCTTATCAATCTCTACTTGTATAAAGACGTACAAGCTTCAAGAGAAGTTTGAATAAAAAGGTTTTACACTTTAAAAATCAAGAACACTCAGAAATATAAAGACGAAATTAGACAATAATAAAAGCCCACCAAAGTCGTGGTTTTAAGGACGAATAGTTAAAGACATAAACACATCACTTGGATTAATACGTTAAACATTAACATGCACCAAACTTCATCTTCACCCTAGAAATACAAAGAGTCTAGCCACGAATGGCCATACTAACTAGCATAACGTTGAGTTTCGTAGGCTCCTCTATTGCAGAACAATGAGGAAGTGCTCCTTTACTCACTACTACTACACTGTAACTACGAAATAAGCTATCTCTGGTGTGTTCTTGGGGTGTGTATGGGATGCCTCAATGAAGAACTCAAGCCATCTATTTATAGGCCTCAAAATGAGCAATGCACCGTGCAAACACCTCGGGAATCAAACTGGCTACAAAGGACAGTGTACCGGAGTCTGAGGAGGCCAGACTGGCTTTGCACGACCGTGCAAAGGGATGCACAACCGTGCATCCCTGTGTCTGCTCCCCAGGCTTGTCTTTCAGCTGCTGGTAGACTTTTGTTGAACTGGTTTGACTTCTTGGGGGTCAATGCTCGGGTTTGGTCCTCCAAAAGCTTGATTTCTTCATGTTTTTGGCTGGTTTTTTCTTTGTTTATCTTGGAGCACCGAATAACCTGCAATTGTGAAATATTAACGTTTTAGGTATCATTTACGAGGTTATTAATCAATTAGTACCATAATATGGGGATTATTATGAATGCAAAACATGTATAATTTAGGACATATCACAAGGTCCTTCTCATAATACAAGGGGCAAGAGCAAACAAATTCAAAATGAAACATCTGAACAACTGCAACAGAAAGCAAAAATAAAGAAAATGGTTGTAAAAGGAATAGAGGAAGCTCTTCCTAAAATTTTGAAAGCCATGAAGGAAGATAAAGTGAAAAATAAACTTGATGAATCTAAAAATAATCATGAAAAAAAACCATAGTTCAAATGGAGACAATTCATCAAGCAATGATGAAGAAGTTAGCAAGAAAAGAAAGAGAAAGAAGGGATGTACGTTCCGTGCATTCTAGGGATGTAAACCTTTGAAATATGTCGAGAATGAGGGTGCAGTTGCAGCCCTAATATGGTTAGAAAAGACCGAATCCGTTATCTTCATCAGCAAATGTGCTGATGAAGATATGGTGCTTTATGCATCAAATCTTTTTAAAGATGAAGCATTGGAGTGGTAGAACTCTATCATTCAAGCCATGGGTAGACACAAGGCCTATGCCATGGAGTGGGAAGAATTTAAGGAAATGATGATCCAAAGATTCTGTCCCATCAATGAAAGAGAGATAATTGAAACTAAATTCTTAAATCTCCCTATGGAAGGAACTAAACATCAGGAGTATGTCTCCAAGATGTTTGAATATGCTTGTTTGGTTCCATATTTATCTACCCCCGAGCCTAATCTAATCAAAAGATATATTTGGGGTCTTGCGGAGGAAATCAGAGATATGGTCAAAGCTACTACGCTTCAGACCATTGCATCTGTCGTGCAGCTAGGAGGAATTCTAACTGATGGTATGATAAGAAAACATGAAGAAGGGAAGGCAAGGGAAGTGTCCAAGAGGGCTACGGAGAACCAGAAAAATAATTTTCCTTGGAAGAAAAGAAATCAGCCTGCCAAAGAAGGATTTAATTCTTCCATCCCTGAATGCAAAATTTGTAAGAAGAGGCATACTGGAGAATGCTTCTTTAAGAAAATTTACTGTCATTTCTGTAAGCAGACTTGGCATGTATTTGAAAACTGTCCGAAAAAGAAAAATATCTCTTGTTTCAATTGTGGAGAGACTGACCATTTTAAATCGACCTGCCCAAAGCTTAATCACGCAGGATCTAGTGGACGAAGGCCAATGAAGGAAATAAAAAGAATGTACGAGCTTTCGTACTTAATACTCGTGATGCTGCAGCTGTTCCAGATGCAGTCACTGGTACATTCCTCATTGATAATATTTATGCTAGAGTATTATTTGACTCTGGTGCAAATTTGAGTTTTATAGATTATAAATTTTGTAATCTATTAAACAAGCCCTTAGTTCCACTAGATAAGATTTATGAAGTAGAAATGGCCGAAGGAAATATTGTCAAAATTTATGAATTCCTAGATATTGTGCTATCACAATATCAGGACACATCTTACATGTACGATTAATGCCTATGACATTAGCAGGATTTGATGTTGTCTTAGGAATGGATTGGTTAGCCAATAACCAAGCCCGTATCCTTTGTCATAAAAAGGTAATAGAAATCCAGATTCCTTCTGGAAAACCTTTAACAATCTATGGCGACAAACAAAATCGACCTCTGGGAATCATCTCAATGCTGAAATCAACTAAATGCCTTCAGAAAGGATGCATTGCATATTTGGTTCAGATTTCTACCAGTACAAAGGAAAAGAAGATTGAAGATGTATCGGTAGTAGCTGATTATGCAGATGTATTTCCAAATGAATTGCCTGGTATACCACCCGAAAGAGAAGTAGAATTCAAAATCAATCTTGTACCAGGAACGACTCCTATTGCCAAAGCTCCATATCGTTTAGCTCCTACCGAAATGAAAGAATTGAAGACACAATTGGATGAATTACTGGAGAAAGGATTCATTAGCCCAAGTTCATCTCCTTGGGGTGCTCCAATTCTTTTCGTTAAAAAGAAAGATGGTACAACGCGGATGCGAATTGAATATCGGGAGCTAAATAAAGTAACGATCAAGAATCGTTATCATCTTCCTAGAATCGATGATATATTCGATTAGTTACAAGGCGGGTGCCATTTTTCTAAAATAGATCTTCGATCGGGATATCATCAATTGAAAGTTCAAGAGGAAGATAGTCCTAAAACTGCTTTCCGAACCAGATATGGACATTATGAGTTCACGGTTATGCCGTTTGGACTTACTAATGCTCCTCACACATTTATGGATATGATGATTCGTATCTGTAAACCCTATCTGGATAAATTTGTTATCGTTTTTATTGACGATATACTTATTTATTCTAGAAATGCGAAAGATCATGGAAATCATCTCAGAAAGATACTTGCAGTTCTGAGAAAAAAAGAAATTGTATGCTAAATTCTCTAAATGTGAATTTTGGCTTAGAGGGTTATATAGTGAATGTAGAAGGTATTAAAGTGGACCCATCTAAAATTGAAGCCATATCCAAATGGGAAATTCCTAAATCTCAGACAAAAGTCCATAGTTTCTTGGGTCTTACAGGATACTACAGACGATTTATTCAGGATTTCTCAAAAATTGAAGTTGCTCTGACTACTTTAACTCATAAGAATGTAAAGTATAATTGGGAAACAAATCAAGATGAAGCTTTCCAAACCTTAAAAGAGAAACTGACTCATGCTCCTATACTGGATTTGCCAGATGGCAATGAAGACTTTATAGTCTATTGTGATGCTTCACACAACGGTCTAGGTTGTGTGTTAATGCAAAGAAACAAAGTTATTACCTATGCATCTCGTCAGTTAAAGACTCATGAAAAGAACTATACAACTCATGATCTAGAGTTAAGTGCCATAATTTTTGCCCTGAAATTATGAAGACACTATCTCTATGGAGTTAAATTTATAATTTATAATGACCATTAAAGTTTGAAATATATCTTTGATTAGAAAGAATTGAACATGAGACAAAGACGATGGTTAGAGATCTTAAGTGACTATGATTGTGAAATATGTTACCACGAAGGTAAGGCAAATATTGTTGCAGATGCCTTAAGTAGAAAAGAAAGAGAGAAACCTAAACGGGTTCGTGCTCTCAGACTTGAACTTCGTGTAGATCTCATGTCTCAAATAAAAGATGCTCTACATTCTGTTCAAACAGAAGAAGACTTAGAACAAGAAGGAATGGAGAGCATGATTAAGCAATTAATTAAGGGAGACGGTGAAATACTTCGTATGAATAAAAGAATCTGGGTTCCGAACACCGAAAATTTTTGCGAAAGAATACTCGAAGAGGCACATAAATCAAAATATATGATGCACCTAGGAAGTGATAAAATGTATACGAATCTGAAGGATAACTACTGGTGGATTGGTATGAAGAAAGATATTGCCATATATGTTGTAAAATGTCTTACTTACACCCAAGTAAAGGCAGAACACCAGAAACATTCTGGTTTGTTGCAATAATTAGAAATACCAGTATGGAAGTGGGAGATGATAACAATGGATTTTATTACTAAACTTCCTCGAACCAGTTGAGGAAATGACACTATCTGGGTTATCATTGATAGATTGACTAAATCTGCTCATTTTCTCCCAATGAAGGAAACCTTCACTATGGATAGATTGTCTCGTCTATATGTAAATGAAATCGTATCTTTACATGGAGTACCATTATCCATAGTGTCAGATAAAGATAGTCATTTTACATTCTGATTCTGTCAAAGTTTCCAAAAAGCCATGGGAACTCATCTGAACTTGAGCACTGCCTATCATCCACAGACAGATAGGCAAAGTGAAAGAACAATTCAGACTTTAGAAGATATGCTTCGAGCCTGTGTGATAGATTTAGGTGGTAGTTGGGATGATCACCTACCCCTAATGGAATTCTCATATAACAATAGTTATCACACAAGCATTCATGCAACACCTTTTGAAGCCTTGTACGGAAGGAAATGCCGAACGCCTGTATGCTGGGCTGAAATTGGAGAAAAACAATTGTCAGGTCCTGAGCTTGTTCAGGAAACAACTGACAAAGTAGCTCAAATACAAGAAAGATTAAAAGTAGCAAGAGATAGACAAAAGAGCTACGCAGATAAAAGAAGAAAATCACTGGAATTTAACATTGGAGACAAGGTGTTATTAAAAGTATCACCTTGGAAAGGAGTTGTTCAATTTGGAAAGAATGGTAAACTAAGTCCTCGATTTGTTGGACCCTTCAAAATCACCAAACGAATTAGACCAGTAGCCTATCAGTTAGAATTACCAGAAGAAATGAGTGGAATACACGATGTATTCTATATATCAAATCTTCGCAAATGTTTAGCTGATGAATCTTTGATAATGCCTCTGCAAGATATACTGGTAAATGAAAAATTAAGATTTGTAGAACCTCTACAAATAGAAGATCGTCAGATTAAAAAATTGAAAAAGAAAAGATTGAAACTTGTCAAAGTCAAGTGGAATTCTAGACGCGGTCCTAAATACACTTGGGAACCAGAATCAAAAATGAAGAAAAAGTATCCGCACCTGTTCCAGTAATCTCGAGCACGAGATTATTCAAAAGGTAGGGAAATGTAACATTTGAAAATTTTTCATGCCAAAAATTATAAAAACAAAAGTTAAGAGACTAGAAGTGTAATTATATAAAAGATCAAGGACAAAAAAGTGAAAAACTTCAAAATCGGACGGTAACGGACCGTCATAGCCCGCAACGGTCCATTACGGGTTGGCCACGCATGCAATGATGGCATGCCACGTGTCCGGTGACTAGCGGGTTGATTCTGACCAGTGGAAACCCTATGACGGACCGTCACGCCTGGTAACGGTCCGTCACGCAGCAATTCAGCCAGACGCTGATGCGTGTCAGCTGACTTCGCAACCCTAGTTTGGTGACGGACCATCACCATCGGTAACGGTCCGTTACGACCAAGCGGTGACAGATCGTCACCAACCATAACGGCCCGTCACAGTCGCCAAATTTAGGTATAAATAGCAAGGTCGGGTTTCAGCATTTGAAATCAAAACACGAAATCTTTGAGTTATATCTGATATCCCACTTCCACTAAACCATTCCCGCTCGTACGTTTAAGTTCCCGAAGTGCCGGTTCATTTTAGAGAATGCCAAGAAGCTAGGAAACGCTCCTTTGGAAAATCCAAGCTAGACAACTAAGCAGAGAAGCTGCCCACTAGAACACTCACTCTAGAAGCTTACTAAGCCAAGACTCTGTCAAGGTGAATACTTGTATTTTTATAAAATGATTTCAAAACTGAAAATGGTTTTGATTATACTCTGACGTGAACGAATTAATATAACCAATGGTTGCGTAAGGTGATTTACTATATAGCATTCACCCCATAGAGTCACGTATATATACACGTGTTACAAATGAGACGTTGTAACAGGGCTAGGGGTTAAACCCTTGGTTGTTGTAAAGCCCATCTCTTAAAGCGTAAGACAGATAGACATAAAAATATATCCAAGGTCCCTGGTGTGGCTGGTGGTTAGTCCGCTGACTGTGTAAATTGACCGAAAACTATGGGAAAATTGTTCTATTTATTCACACTTGTGAGATTATGATTCTAATATACTTGTAAGCACTAGTTTATACTGATAAAGAATTTTCAAACGTTTTTACATGTAACCAAGGATGATTTGATATTGATTTAGCCATATGATTACAAGAAATGAAAGATGTCATGAAAAAGGGAATGTCCACCCTAGACATCAGTTGAAAGAAATGGCTCATGTAAAACCTTGGTTTTGTAAAATAAATGTTTGTGTATACTATCAGGGTTTATCCCTGTTATAATGAAATGAAACGAGAGATTTCCCGTCTTTTGAAAAGATCATGAGTTATAAAAATATTCCGCTGTGTTTATAAATCTTTGATGAGATAAAATAAGAAACAGGTACCAATCGTTGGTCACACGCCCGGGTGGGTTAAATCCGGGGTGTGACATATCGAACATGAGACATGGATCAAATCATCATTCTCATATAGTGTTTGATTATTCTCCTTCTCGATCAATAATAAAAGTGGTCTGTTAAACTCTCAGTTTGGGCATGTCCATGCGCATATAGCAATTTGAATCCACGAGGGTGCAAGAGATGTCTCCCACTTACTAGTGTAAGGGAATAGAATTCCATCTTGACTACATACAACCATCACTAAATTTCAGATATGGTCCCAACTATAATCCTTATTACTGCATGATCAAATAACAACGTTAGATTATATCAACGATATAGTTGATTTCAATTTTTTTCATCGTATGAAAATCTTGACATAACTTCTTATCTCTCAGATGAATTCTAATGAACTCTTTCATTTTCATCTTGTTCCAATGTAGTATTGGGCTAGAGACAATACCAATAATTTATCTCAGTCACATTGTTGAACAAAGTTTTAAGATAACCTTACTTATGTCAATAGATGGATAAGATTCTGATATTAGAATCGTGTTTTCATATATCCCATATATGGTCACAATCTAATGGATTTGAAATCCACCACTTAAGATACTTTATCTTTCAGTGATTTGTTAAACTCGTAAAACTAGCAGTGTATCTATATACACTCTTGATTTATAAAAATTCCCATCTTGCCTTGTGGTATTCAGTGTATCTCTATATACTCCTCAGAAACATGATACATGTTATCCTTGGTGTAGATACTTAATCCCACTAGCCTTTGCATATATCACATAGAATTCTTTCATGAATTGTTCTCATCAATCCAATACTTATCCATTAGACATGTTTCTTATTATCCTTTCATACTATTCTTGAAGCTACCTTATGTTTTGAAACATTCCACTTCGTACTCCATATAAACATTCTTGTATCTGTGATACATGTGTAATTGATCAGTTCCTCAACTAATTTAAAGCTTGTAATTTGTTTCTATGCCAAGAAACTCGGAATGGAATTTCTTTGTTATCAACTATTGATAATATACTAAGCTTTCATCATTAATAATCTATGCATTATTTCCAAAACAATTTCTACCTTCATGAATCATATTCATAGTGTAGTCTGATCAAGTCTCATTTGCTCAGATATGGATTCTCCGTGTAAGTCATCTTGAAATGATATCCTTCACTGACTCTCTATGATCAATTGCAGATGACTTGCCAGGTTTGCTTCCTGCATTTCATCATGAAATGATATCCTTCACTGAATCATCTTTCGTTTGCCTACAATCTGGGCTTCATTGGCAGCGAGCCAATCTATTCCCAACACTATGTCAAATCCACCTAAGGCTATTACAAATAACCTAGCAGGGAATCTATGACCGTGTATCATTATAAAGCAGTTATCTACGGCCTCTATTACTTTCGTGTTCCTACCCACATCAGTTTCTATGTTAAAGGCCCGTTCTATCTTGGAAATTATGCATTTCAATCTTGTGCAAAATGTAGAGGGTATAAAACTTTTGGTAGCACTAGAATAAAAAAATATCGATGCATAAGTTTTATTTGCTAGAAACGTACCTGACACCACGTCAGGGTATCTACGGACTTCTTCCTGGGTGATGGCATATGCGCTAGTTCTGGCCCTTGTCTTGTCATTTTCCTTGGCCCCATTATTCCTTTCTTTCCCCGATTTAGTTAGTGCAGGCTTCCTACAATCTTTGGCCGCGTGCCTAACACCTTCACACTTATGGCATCGGGTCGTACTGAAACAGTCACGGGAGTAGTGCCCCATTTTCCCACATTGGAAACATAAGTTTGTGCCTACACGACACTCCCCTAGGTGACTTCGCCCGTACTTGCTACACTGTTTTGGTCCCCCAGCCTGAGCTATCTTCCCCTTCTGTTCAGACCACCCTTCTCACTATCGTTTGTTTGAATGAGGCCACTACTTTGGATTCTAAAAAGGGAAAGGCCCTTCCACAGATACATCATCGTACATCCTACCACTTAGGCCTACAATCGCCTTAAAAGAGTCTGGAGTGTTGGCCTTCAAAATGATAGAGGATTCTTGGGGCAGTTTCTGAACATAGCTCTTGATCCTTCTTTCTTATGTGCTTAACAGACGAGGAACCAATTGAGTCAACTCATTGAACTTTGATGTGTATTTCCTATGTGTCAGATTACCAGCTTGGAACTCCACAAACTCAGACTCTACCTTGTTGATTTCATTTTGGGGAAAAAAATTTTGGATTACCAGTAGCTTCAAATATTCCCACATCATCTTTCAAATCGCACTCTCAGTTTTAGCCTTTTTAATGTTCTCCCACCAGCTCAGTGCCTTGAAAGCGAATGAGTGGGCAACAAATTTCACAGCTTGATCCTCTCGACATTCGTTGATCTTGATGACTACACTCATTCGGTCTGTGTGGTAATAGGTTACTATGGCATCTTTCCGGCCATCAAAAGTTAGGGGATTGCATCCCATGAAGGATTTGTAGTTAGACCCATGCATAGGCTCACTGTCAGTGTCATAGTTTATGTTTTCCTTGACTAGTTTATCCTCTTCCTTATCATTTCCTCCTTGGGTTTCATTCTTCTCGAATCCAATTTCTTTCAGTGCTTCGGTTAGGGTTATCGGTAAAGTGGCTTTCAGAATTGCAGCCACTTCCTCAGCTATAACATTCCTTACTTCTTGCTCCAAAGTCGGCTTCCCATTATACTCAGCACTGGGGTTAGTCAAGTTGTTTTCATTTCCATTCCCATCGGCTCCAGCAGAGACATATGTGCCGATAGAGGGCTCACTTTCCACTGATGGTTTATGATTAGCCGGGCGTCTGGCCCTTCGACCAGTACGCTAGATTTGTTTTCCTCTAGCCATGTCTACTACTAACTGCAAAAAGGAAAATGTTCGTGTCACCTTGACAGGTAATGAATTAGAACACCAGGAGTAAGGTAAATTATTAATAAAAGAGACCGGTATGAGATTATTAATTTACTTTACCACTTGGTTTTGAATCACCCCCTATCCGGAGTAACATTAATATTTCTCTTTTTACACCTAATCTTAAGGCATATAATTACTATTATCTATGTGTACTACCTGTTCTAAGGCCATTACTGTTATTATTTACCTTTGTGGATTTGCTGGTGATGCGTTGTGTTTTAAATATATAAAAATATAATAAATATATTTTTAAGATGGTTTCACGAGATCAGGTTTTAAATTTATAAAATGATAATTACTTTAACTTAAAACACACACAATAGGCAAGTGTACCTATCGCAGCGTAATATAGTTTAGGTAAGAACCAAGTATCGAACCAACGGACACAGTCGAATTCCAATACTCAACTTTTGTTAACGTTTAGCCGGTTTATTTAGTGAGTGAGTTTTGTGTGCTTGTGGAACATGAAAGTAAATAGCAGAAAAGTAAAAACATGCATGAAGTGTGAAACAGAAATGTAACGAATAGAATAGTAAATAACACGAAAGTAAATAGATCGAAAATGATCAGATTACGAATAGTATTGCTTTGGGTTTCGAATCCGCTTGTTACGTGATAATGTTTAGTTGACTAATCCAGTGATATTACTACTACAAATGTGTGACCCAGGTCACCACTAGAGCCTCGTCCTCACGACATTTGATTTGCAAATTTAAAAGCTTTAACAAGTGGTAGTGCCTCCCGTTAAGGACAACAATTACCCTCAACCCTTCGAATGGTCATCTCCGGGTTGGTTTAAGACATAGGACGTAAAATGCTTTATATTAGAGTTACATACGTGATTATATTTTGCTCACCGGGAGGCGGTGTAACAATGGGACCAAGTATAAAGACGTATCGTTCTCAACATGAGTTCACCAATTCTTGGTCACATAATAAGTTCGTATAAAGACGTACGATCTTAATAGTGTTAAACAAGCCTTGGCTTATCAATCTCTACTTGTATAAAGACATACAAGCTTCAAAAGAAGTTTGATTAAAAAGGTTTTATACTTTAAAAATCAAGAACACTCACATATATAAAGACGGATTTAGACAATAGTAAAAGCCCACCAAAATAGTGGTTTTAAGGACGAATAGTTAAAGACATAAACACATCACTTGGATTAATACGTTAAACATTAACTTGCACCAAACTTCACCTTCACCCTAGCAATACAAAGAGTTTAGCCACGAATGGCCATACTAACTAGCATAACGCTGAGTTTCGTAGGCTCCCCTATTGCGGAACAAGGAGGAAGAGCCCCTCCGCTCACTACTCTTTACTCTAACTACAAACTGTACTCTCAAACGAGGTCTGGATGGGTGTTCTTTGATCTGAATTGGTGTGTGGAAGGAAGAACTCAAGCCATCTATTTATAGGCCTCAAAATGAGCAATGCACTGTCGTGCATTGGATTGCACAGGCGTGCAAACACCTCGCGAATCAAACAGGGTACACGGGACAGTGTATTGGTCCCTTGGAGTGCAAGTTGGGCCTTGCACGGTCGTGCAGTGGGATGCACGGTCGTGCATCCCCTCCTTGCATCCTGTATTGTCTTTTATCTGCTTGTGTTGACCCAGTTTGACTTCTTGGGGGTCAATGCTCGGGTTTGGTCCTCCAAAAGCTTGATTTCTTCACGTTTTAAGCTGGTTTTTGCTTTGTTTATCTTGGAGCACCGAATAACCTGCAATTGTGAAATATTAACGTTTTAAGTATCAATTGTAAGGTTATTAATCAATTAGTACCATAATATGGGGATTATTACGCATGCAAAACATGTATAATTTAGGACATATCAGTTGGCGTAGTGGCTACCCGGACTAACATACCTATTTTGGTCCCATTCTCAGTTTGAGTTCAGACACTTTGGATGTATGAATCCCTAAAACTATTGCTCTGATACCAACTTGTAAGCCCCAAAGCCGGGAAGCCTCACTTGTTTGATTTACACATAGTTCAATACTGATAATTCATAATTAAACTCAATGGCAGCGGAATTACATTCATTGTTCATACATCATAAAATCTCAACTAATTAAAACTTTTAAACATTGTCTTTAAAACATAAACATAGGTCGGGACATCATTCTTGAGCCAGGTAACCATCCTTGAAATCCAGCCTGTCACACCCCGACCGATGGCGGAATCATCGGGGCGGGACATGTAGACTGTTCATAGCACATGGTTGACTAAATTGAAATATATTAAAGTCAAATTTCCATTACAAATAATCCAAGTACAAACCAAATTCAAACAAAGAAACATAAAACAATTCATAGAATTATTGATTTAAATTGCTAAGTCCAAATCCTATATTGAGCATGTCTTGAATCATTCTCACATATTTGGGCCTGAAACATGAATAAAATAAAGTCAACTAAAAAGTTGGTGAGTATAACACAGTTGTATATAGATAGCATATAGTTGAAAACAAATCCTTTACAAGACATGATAAAATAAGGCATTTATGGGGAGCAGCTATTGTGTAATCAAGTACAACCAAACCTTTGTAACTAGTATGCAAATTGTGTTGTCGGTATCAATCACCTCCACTTGGGTGGGTTTGTCAGACTCAATAGATCTATCATTGAAAACCGTCGGCTTGTATAGTTAATGATTGCACATAAGTTTTCACAAAGATTAGCACAACTAGCACTCGGGCACAAAGCTCAAATTTTGCACACATATATGTAAATAGGATTTTGCACTTGTGTTGTTTGTGTAAATGTAAATGTGTAATGTGTATAAAGTTCATGTTCCACCCCAAAAGTGTAAAAGAGTAAAAAGGGGTTGTGAATACTCACTTGGTATGGAGGTGTAGCTAACAAAGAGTATAGATAAAATGAGAATCCTTGATACGCACGAGTTAACCTAGATAGTAGTGTATATTGAATCAAATCGGTGTACAAAGTTTAAGTCTAACGTTGAAGGTTGAATTTGTGTATAAAAAGTATTAAATGAAATATATAAAGTTGTAGTAAACATCTTTGGAACATTTGATTAAAGTTTGGAATTTAAATAATAAAATAGAATTTTTATAAAATTGTTGATTATGAAAATAATGCATGTGTTAAATGTAAATTAATAAATAAATAAATGATTATAGTTTATGAAATAATGTAAATATTGATTGTAATTAAGTATAACTAAATAAATGATTTTTGTTTAAATATTAAATAAATAATTATTATCTTATTTATTTAAAAACTTTGTAACTTAATCATTTAAAACATCATTTAAGTGTAAGATAAATATAAATTTAATTTTTTTATAAATTTTTAAATAAACTTTTAAATAAATAATATTTATCTCCAGATTAAACTTTAAATCTTTTCAAATACAGAAAACATATTTTTATAAAATTTGAAACATTTATTGATTGAAAAATATAAAATTATAATTCTGTTAAAATTTCTGAGTCACACACGACCGTGCCTCGGAAGGGCACGATCGTGCTCAAGCCACGGGCGCGACCGCGCTAGTCGGGGCGCGACCGGATTGATCAACAGAGGGCACAAACTAGACAAGTCAACAGGCATGACCGTGCCTTGGATCGGCACGGTCGTGTCTATGATTTTTAGACACAACAGAAACTAGCCCAAAGGGCATGACTAGGTCTGGACAGGAGGACACGACTGCGCTGCTAGTTGGCACGACCGCGCTACATGAGGCACGGCCGCGCTAGATGATTAGCGCGACCGTGTCTAATCCAAATCAAACACGAATTGAACAAATCTTGTATTTATAGCGTTGGAATTGATAGGGCTTTTGATTACGGAGTTGTTACGAGTCTATTCATATAAATTAATTGTATGGAAAACGTGTTTAAGAATGGATTCGATTAAATCCTTTTTATTAAAAATAGGAATTTCGGTTCCGGATAATTTCTGTAATGGAAGCCCAGATTAACATGGGGCTTTCGATATAAATACTAAAACGGATAATAACAAGTGATCAATTACCCGAAAGAGTAGGGAATCGATGGAGGTCGGTAGAAGGAGGTTCCGGCGACGGCAAGATTGCTTTCCGGCGTCTCCTGCTGCGATTTCGGCTGATCCAACCCCTTCAGAAACTTAGAGATGCTAGGAGGATTGAGTTCCTCGACTAATTGATAGCAACAGGATCGAAAAGAATGATTCGAGGCTTGGGAGAAATTTTGGATGGTTTTTCTTGAGAGAATTCGAAAAAGGATGATAATGATCGTAATTGAAAATTATTTTCTTTGATACTGAAAGAGAAACGCACATCGGATTTGAATTCAAACGATCGGGCGTTTTGAAACTGCATTTACGTTTCGACTGTTACACAGGCGCGACCGTGCCCAAGATAGGCGCGACCGTGCTTAGGCACCGGGCGCGATCATTCCAGGACAAGTCGCGCGAACGTGCAGAGACACTTGGCGCGACCGTGCTAGGACGAAGCACGACCGTGCTAAACTAGGTTTTCTTGATATATTTTCAACTTAAACCCTTGACTTTTCAGGTTTGATAAGTTTGAATAAAATAGTTTCTTGCATAGTGTTTAAATGTATATAATCGAGCAAAACTTGTAAATTCGTATTAAATCATTGCATTTAGTTTACGGTAAGCAAAATAATAAGACAGTGCACGAGTATTGAGTTCGAAATTGCATTACATTGAATTGAAAATATGAATACTAAAATCAGAAATGTTACAAGCCAACTCGTTTAGCATCTTTGTTCATTCTTTTCGTTTCCCTGAAGTGAATACTAAAAGTTAGCTAACGCTGGTCAGTTCTAGTTTAATCAATCAGACAATCATCATACATTCATCATGAAATTAACATAGTAACTTTGTACACTTTCTTAAACATAAATCGTAATCATTCAGTTTAAGCACATAAACATGATCATTTCGTGACATCCGTCTACCGAAGTAGCCGTCTTATCCTTTGTCTACCGTCGTAGCCATTGCATCCGTCTAATGTAGTAGTCATTTCATCATTAGTTAACCGAAGTAACCGTATCATTCGTCCTACATTCATAGTTCGTATAACATACGTCTACCGAAGTAGCTGTCTAACGTCCATCTGCGTATAGCAGTCATTTCATGCGTCTACCTTCGTAGCCATTTCATCATCCAATCACTGAAGTAACCGTTCCATCTGTCTACCGTAGTAGCCGTTTCATCATTCTTTTACCGAAGTAACCGTTTCATCCGTCCTACCATCGTAGTTCGTTTACATATAGCCTTCTATACTTTAACTTATATGGTTGCATGTTTACACATATAGCCCTTTACATTTGATCGTCTATGGTGGCTGATGCGTGTGTTATATATATATATATATATATAAATATATCTCTAGTAACGACACCCAAAACTTGATGTCAAATTCGAGTGATATAATATATATTTTTAATGTTCGGTTTAGAGTTACACAAAATCAGGTTTTAAATTTATAAATTAAAATGATAATTACTTCAACTAAATACACACACAATATGCAAGTGAACCTATTGCAGCTTAGTATAGTTTGGGTAAGAACCAAGTATCAAACCAGGGACACGAATTCCTTACTCAACCCTTGCTATTATCTGACCGAGATAGAAGTTGGATGGGGTTTTGTTTAAAAGAAAGAAAAAGGAAAAGAAAAGTAATTAGGAATATCATCTCATTTAAGGTGTTACTCTGGTTGTTATCATTTATTAATTAATGTTATATTTTAATAAGGTTGGTCAAAGTTACTAGTACTAACCCTTTCGATGGGGGAGTTAGCATTTCGCAACGGAACAGTGGATACGGTCGGCCAACTGTTCCTAATAATTCTCGGGATCCTAACGGGGTCTCAAGTTCGTCGGCTGTCCCGTGATTTATTATTCGGACTAAGATTATCCTGTCGACTGACGCACGCCAAGTCGTGTAACTTCTTTTGGAAAGTTGGAATGCACAACTTCCTCCAAAGCTACTTTATGAATGCTCAGACCTAACAATTTATATTCTTAAAATAGTTGTCTTTACTTATAAAAATATTTTAAATAAATATAACTTCCCTTCTCAAGGTTGGATACTCGACTCTTGCGGTCGGTTCGCCCTTGAGTACCAACACAAGTGAAGTAGAGTTATACCAACATGAACCACAAGGTCCAGCTAAGACTCTAATGACTCGTTGAATACCCAAACCTCTAATCAACCCATAATGCTAAAACTATACTAACCGGGTCCTTGGTAGCACCAAGATTTGTATATAAACAGTACAAACTCGAATAAGCTTCCCAAACAAGAAGTCTTGCTTAAGTAACTCATAAGATTTAAGATTATTAAGTTGATTTAAAGATTACTTATTCTTGTCTTTTTAAGATAAATTGAAAGAAATACTTTAAGAACATAACATACTAAAATACTTCATTAATTAGACAAAGTTCAACCAACCCATTGTACGTATGAAGACTAGCCACGAATGACCATACACGTGACTCCACTAACCCTTAGATCATGTATAGAATTGGTCTACAACAAGGGAGAGTGGGTATAGGTTGCTTCTTGTTTACTTGAATAAGAAGAATCATTCCATATTACAAAACTAGAAAAGGAAACTAAACAAAGAAGAAAAGACTCAAACAGACTCGATTGGTTCAAAACCGAGAGAGTTTTGGACCTAGCAGAGCACTAGGGCTTCCACAACCCCCAATATTGAACACCTAAATGGGAGACTTGAGCTTGCTATTTATAGGCAAAGAGTTAGGGTTTGCACGGGCAAGCATTCAAATGCATGGTTGTGCATTTGGTCCACTGGTACACTGGTACTCTTGTAAGGGAATTTTCTACTTTTGGGGGACACAGGTACACACATACAATGGAAGAATCTTTTGCTTTTATGGTGCACACGGGTATATTGCATGCCATGGTTTCTGACTTCCAAATTTTCTTCAATTTCTTGGTATTTTTCGCTTCTTTTTGTTCGGGAAGCCGTTTAACCTGCAAAACTAAAATATATGCGACTTAAGTAGTATTTGCAAGGTTTTTATTCAATAAGTACCATAATATGGAGATTATTATGCATATAAAATATGTATAATTTTGGACATATCAGTGGCATGTTTACATGTATAGCCGTGTATACTTTATCATTTATGTTGGCACATTGACACGTTTAGCCACATAATACATCATCATTCATATAGGCACATAATTACATTTAGCTATTTCGTGTTTCTTTATTCATCTCCATACTTAGCACATTTAGCCATATCATAACATTTATCATCATACAAGTATGCACCCCAGCCCAAAAGTTACAAACAAAGGGGACTTTGGAAACTAATAAGCTTCGAGTTAGACGAGTGCTATGTGATATGTACGAAATCAATACGTGAGATCTATCAATCTTTGTTAGTGTCTCCTATAATGTCACCATAGTATAGTGTCATCAACACTCAGTGTCGTCCAACAGTGTCGCTAGGGGCAGTGTCGTTAGACTAGTGTCACCATAACTTTCGTTAAGGACTTAGTGTCGTTATAATTAGTGTCGCCACATATTAGTGTCTCCTAGAATTAGGGTTTCTTCTCCAACCAGCCATGACTAGTGTTGCCGGAAGAAGATCTTCCCAAACAGGCTTGTTTTTTTATCCAAGATCGTAAATTTTTACGTCCAAATTCTTTATCTAGTTCCATGAAGCTAAATCTATGCTTTGCTCATCTTTTACACATGTAAAAACTTAATATTTGAGATAAAAACCCTAGTTTTACCCCAGAAACTCATTTTAAACAAAAACAGAGATTCATGTTCGATCCATACCTTAAAGATGGTGATTTTTCGTGTTTTTATTTCTTTCTAACCGCTGAGAAGAGTGTAGAAGCAGATTGTGAGCAAAATGGTGGAGTTCGAAAGGTGGCGGCTTGGGTTATAGCCCTTCCTCCCCTCTTGTTCCATCTTTCGGCCATAGCCCGCCTTAATCCCCGATCATTTATTTTCTTTCTTTTCTATTGATATGTCCTAAATTATACATGTTTTGCATCCATAATAATCCCTCTATTATGATACTAATTAAATAAAAGCCTTGCAATTGGTGATTAAATCGTTTATATTTTATAACTGGAGGTTAAACGGTATTCCAAAAGAAACAGAGCAAAAACGGCATACAAAATCAAGAAATCAAGCTTTTGGAAGGAACATACCCGAGCTTTGACCCCCTAGAAAATCAAAATTGGTCAACACCAACCAAAAAAGCAGCAAAAAAGACAAAACAGGGAGCTGATTGCACAGCCGTGCAATGTCCTTCCTTGCTCCCCAAGCACTCCCGTAAGCACTCCCGTACTGTAACATCTCGAAAATCCAGAAGCCAATGGTACCGGTAGTGGACGACCCGAATCTTTTATTAAATATTATGTTGAGCAAGGTTTGTCATGAAAGGGCGTTTTAACATCAGAAAAGGGGCGATTGGTCGTTTGAGAGATAGTTCGGGATAGAAACGTAAGAGATGGATTGAGAAGGACCCGAAGCATAATTGACATGGGGTATTTAAACCTCTCTAATTGTAAACCCTAGGGCCAATTTTGGACCCTAGGTGTGCGACGGCCGAGCAAGAGGCGGGAGAGAGGGAGACGACCCGAAAAAGGAGGAGATCGACGGCGAGGCTGTGGTAGCTTGAACAGGTAATCCTCATTTACGTTTATATACATGTTTACATTCATAGTTTCTTGTAACCCGATTAGGGTTTGAGATTTTGGTCTTGGCCGGCAACACGAACAGGAAGGAAGGGAACGGCCGGTTATGGTGAACCGGTGGTGGTCACGGGGGAAGATGGAGATGCCACGAAGATGGCTGGGTGGCGTGCCTCAGCCTGCAATGACATATGAAGGTGAACGGCCAAGGATATATGAGAGTATGAAGGTGCGGCAACCGATGTTGGCGGCGGTGGTGGTTCACAACAACAAGTAGCGGGAAACAGGACATGGTGGCTCAATGACGGTGGCTGACCTAGAGGCAGGGGTGACCCGGTGTTGGTGTATGATGTAGTGCGAAGTACACATCTTTATTCCTATTGTTTTAGTTAGTTTTTTATTAGTTTTGAGTCGTTTTGGTATATTATTGAGTCGTTTATGTGTTTACATGGGCTCGTGAAGATTACAAGTGAAAACCAGAAGAAACCGAGCAAGAGAGTGAAGCCCAAGAGTAAAAAGTTAAAAATGGTGAAAGTTGGTCTCTCGCGGTACGCGAGAGAAAAAGATACATGCCTCGCGGTACGCGAGGACTACTAGAAACGCGCCCGACTAATTTGGCCCTCGCGGTACGCGAGGATGTGTTCCAGTTTGATTTGCGTATCTAGGTCATAGACTTTAGGGTTTGTGATTGTTTGTATGGTTTTCTAGACATAATAACCATAGGAGTTGTGATTGAGAATCATTATATCTGAGTGTGTATCCTGTCACAATACCCGAGAAGTGAGAGATAGTCGTTTAGTCTTCGTTATTAGGAATCCGTGTGTCAAATGTTTGAGAGGAAGTTGGTTTAGGTGTGTAGTGATTGTTGCTATTCTGAGTCATAGTTCTTATCTTGAGACTACCCCATGCATTCTTTGAATGTATTATGGACAGTGAGACTGAAAGGTGATCTGTCTATTCGGGTACGTTATCATTGTTGGAGAGACCGAAAGGTAATCCACTATCTGGTGAGTTTATTACATCTTTAGGTTTCTTAGTTGGTGACACCCTGAGAGTGATTAGGGATCCACTAGGTAGTCTAGAGTTGTTTTCTTAGAAATCCAGATCTATCTTAGTTTCCAGAACCTGTAGAATTTGTGCTTTGCAAGTAGGATTCTGACCTAGGTGGTATCCTTCCCATCTCTAATATTTTCCTTAGTTCTTTGCCTTGATAGTTGCATTCGATCTTGTTTTTTGCATTATTAGTTTAAACATTAGTGTAGTAAACCCCCCCAATCATCAATCTTTAGTCCGAGTCAGAGTCTATTATAGTTATAGTAATGTCTCTAGGGTTTGATAACTCGGTTTACCGTTAAGCTGTGCTACACTCGATAGGTACACTTTCCTGTCAGAGCGGTTTAGTTCATAGGTACTCCATTTATTACTTAGGAGTCTAGGTTAGGTTTTGTTAGTTTTTATATAGACCGTCTGGGCGACATAAGTGTAGTAGGGCTGTGTAGACCCGATGGGGTTTGTACACGGCGGGGAAGCGTGGTGGAACACGATGGTAGCCAGCTACGGTGGTGGCTGCATGGGTAGCATACGGGAGCGAGTGGTGGGATTTAGAGGGTCGGATAGGGTGGCCCGACGAGGAAGACGGTGAGCTGGCTAAGGTTCCGTTGCATGGCATGCATACGTATGTGGAACCTGGCTCACACGCGCGTGTTTCTTGAGTTAGGGTTTGTATAGGGCATGTGTATGTGCATGCATGGGAACCCGGTTTGAGCATGTGATTTCTAAACGGGTCAAGGATGGTCTGCTATAGGTTGGTAATTACAAGGAGAAGATGATTAGGAGTTTGCATGGCATGGACGTGCATGCATGGACGCTTGGGATCAGGGACATGAGTCCTATGCGGATCGAGATCAATATAATACGTAAACCCGTGAGACCAGGGTTTCGCGGAGGAAGAATAACGAGCAGAGAAGACGAGTGTCGGGGTTCATTTATACTTATGTGTATTAGATGTGTGTTTAGCACGTATCCTGATCATGTGATCATACGTCTGGCAGGTTTGGGCTCAAACGTGAACAGGCTGGTTACTGAGTAAGGATTTGGATTGTCTCGTAGCTGGTTAGTTTCTAATCCCCCTCTTTAATTCTTTTTAATGTTTTGGGGCTATCGTACATGCTTACAAGAATAGTTTGTTTTAATAAAGGTGCTAAGAGTTTTAGGTTTTGACCTGAAGTGGTCATGAACCATAATGTTTACAAATGATTCGGTAGGCCTATGGGGTGAGTTGGGATGTAAGCTAAACGGCTTATGAGTGTAAGTAGAATGTGTTATCTAGAGTGAGTAAGTGAGGTGCATGCTTAGCTAACGGGTCGTGTAAAGGCTAGTATGTTGTTATGCGTTATGAGTTAGTCGGAGTAAGTCAGGATGTGAGTTAGACGCTCATGAGTTTGTGTAGGATATATATTATCCTCGGAATGTGTATAGGGTGCAAGCCAAGTAACTAGGCATATAAATAATATGCGATGACGTGTATTATGTGTTATGTGTTGTGTTTGCATTGTTGTCCTCGTGGCACGGAAAACTGGTGTGTTTGCATCGTTGTCTTTACGACACGACATGTTATGTTATGGAGAACAAAGTTCTTCAAGTGTTGTCACCAAAGGGGTGGCTGGGAAGTCATCGTAAGATGACGAGTGTGTCGCTATGATTAGTGGCGGGGCCCTGTAACAAGGGTAGATCTAAGCTCATGACGAGTATCCCGACGGGGATAACCCTGACGAGGGTGTAGTGATGAGGTATGTGTTTGTGTGCTTATATATGTGTTAAATTGCATGCAAGTGATGAGTTATATTAAATGTGTACGAGATGATATTGATGTGGTGAGTAGAAGATATCAAAGTGGTGTGTCAAGTTAGATTAACTGTTATGTTGAGATGAGCACATCGTGTACAACTGTATACAGTTGGTTTATGAGAGTCTTGGTTAGGGCCGGTTAAGTCGGTGTCTAGAGGTTGGTTGAGATAACTAGTGTTTGGTTAATATGTGTGGAAACTTTGAGTTATCAGAGTAGTAAACTCGATCCATGCCGGAGAGACTTACTGAGTTAAAATGGTGGGTTGAGTCTGGGGTGGTGAATCCTTTATGGATATTGTAAGATAACAGGATCATCTATATGATGATAATTTATAAAACTAGTTTTATAAGGACCGGAGGGTCTTGAGTAAAGATAAATGAAAATGAGATGAGTTGGTTTTTATATAAATTAAACTATTAGAACTCACTCAGTGTAGCTGATTTTGCGTGTACATTAGATTGTGTTGCAGGTGAGCTTTAGGTCGACGTATTTTGGCTTGGGAGTGGTACTACTCGGATTGGTGCGCAAGCATTCATGAGGTAAAATTAATGACAATAACGACACTAAATAGTAATTATTGTTTTTAGAAAGACTTTCGTTGTACGTTGTTAAATAAAATGAGTAATTTTAAAGAGGATACCTAGTGATGAGAACTAACTGTATGGTGCCCAGTTTGGGGTCTTACAAGTTGGTATCAGAGCCAAGTTTAAGAGAAAACTGGTGTTTTTAAACAAATAAAATGCCTTAACTTAAACTGGAAATGGGACGAGGGTGAAACGAATGCCACCACGAGTAACCGCGGGCCAAGAGGTACATATTTTGAGTTATACATTAATTGTTAGAAAATTAATGGTATAGTGTAACACTACGTGGAGTTGTGTGTCATTATTAAGTGAGATTATGTGTGAGTTGAGTAATGTGGTGTAGCATTAATTGAAATTATGTGAGATAGTTTGGTGTATCGGTGTGGTGTAGTGAATACGTGTGGGATTATATTGAGTAAATGCGTGTTGTGAATATTGTGACTACGTGATAGTTATTGAATTGTGTTTGTGTGGATTGTGTGGGATGCATGTGCATCCGTGGTGTGGAAGGTAGAAAGCTGGTGTGAATATGACGAGAAACGTTTAGGATCCGAACAATAACGTGGGCGGCCAATCACCTTTGATCACCGTGATTCAACAGTCTATAGTTACTCTTATATTCTAAACTTGTTACCTGTAATAGTCGCATAAACGTTCTATCTTGAGTAGGAGTAGATGGCTTAGGCGAAGCATACGAGATCTAGCAGACATGAAGCTCTTACTAGAAGGAATGCAGAAAGACAAGTCAAGACGATGACTGCTGCAGAGGGAACTACCAGGGAGTTGGGAGTAGGATTGGCGCTTTCCACGCAAAGTGTGACCAGAGCTTCGGTCGGCGACATGCCGCGTGGTGCTATGATTGGAAGGACTGATAGAAAAGGAGGGTGATGTCAGCAGTACGTGATTTCCCTCCAGGATGTGGACCTACATGGTTGAGAGATCAACCACTTGCGTCAGCTAAGAGAGCTCTGTTTCTGGAAGGCCCAGGGAATGAATCGGGACACGGTGAGGAGGAAACAGAGGACACATCAGATGCACCTGATGTGGTCTAGTAGTGATTTTGTGAGCATCGTTAGAATGCTCGATTGTTTGATGAATAGATGTTGTGGCAGTGGCCACGAGGGATTCTAGGGTGATTTGACATTTTGATTGATTAGACGTTTATGTGGTGTGATGCTTATTTTAAATATTGACTATTTGATTTTGAAATTGATTGCGAGTTATACCGCGGGATAATTTGAGCATGATTAATGATAGTTGTACTTGTGATAGCGTACTATTGTGGGTATAATGTAAAATTTAGTGGGGTATTGTGTGATTATGTGATTACCTTTTGAACAACGTCAGTTCATACTAAATGTAATCTTTGATGTGATGCTAGATCATGGTTGATTAGACTGTATGAGTACACTTGTATAGACATGAGTTTTGGATTGTCTGTGTCTACGGTCTTAAGATAGTGTCACCTATGTGCTAATGTCTAGGTGATGTTAGAAGTACAAGGGGTGTATTGCACTTTGTGTAAATGCTCAGGACGGGGTTCTGTGGGAAACAATGATTATACGTCTTGTGTACGTAAAAGTGTTCAGGACGAGGTCCTGTGGGAAATTATGACTATACATCTTATGTATGTATGAGTGTTCAGGACGGGGTCTTATGGGAAGTGATGGTAATACCTCTTAGGTATGTAAGAATGTTTAGGGTGATGTCTAGTGTGTGACACCTATATTGTAACCTGTGAGTTAATGCCTTGTGTCTAGTCTGAGTAGTGTGTCGTTTTGAACCTTGGGTAACGGCCCTTGTGGGGTACGACCGTGTGAACTATGTGTGAGTATGTGATGACGTGTGACAGGGGCCACCATTGTGGTAAGTAATAGATAAGGTTCAGGGGTTTGTGTGTCTACGAATGACGTGGTCAGGTCGTATGCACGTAGCTTTACTCAGGTCTAGCAGTTTGTGTGTGTGCACGTGATGTGTTTAGAGTTTGGGGTTACTAGTATGTATGTAGAACATGGTGTGTTATCTATTTATGTTATGACGGTGTGTGTCCTTGTAGTACACGGTGGGTCATGTGTAGGACGTTTAGACGATGTACTCTGGGGGAGTACTTCTACCTTTGATGATCTTCTCGGCATTTGATGAACCGAGATGATGCGAGAAGTTTTGGCATCTTTCTAGATGATCGGTGAGGTGCTATTATGAGATGCCTATGTTATATCTCGAGAATTCAGAGCATGAAGCCAACGGGTGGAGCTGTGAGAGTTGATGATGAAGGCGTTACTTGGGCTCTTGATCGGAGATAGTTATGATGAGATCGATAGGACGACGCTGAAGATTCCAGTACGAGGCAAATGAGGTGACGGAAGGGTCTCCATGGAATACGTTCCATATAGAGAATTATGTCAAGGTAAGATACAAAAGGAGTGGAAATGATTACTCTAAACGAGACAAGGGGTGGCTGAGACTTGTGATAAGACGGACTTCACGTTCGCACTTAGTAAATGAGACGCGGTTGGTGATCGCGTAGTAATAATAGAGCAATGACAAGGAAAGTGGGACGAATGAAGGGCAAGTGTAGGATTGCACATGAGTCCTTGGAAATGAAATGCCTACACTGGGAACCATATGACTAGTTTAAGGTAAGTTCCGGTGGAACATTAATTAAAGTGAATGCTTGACTATGGAAGCAAACCTGAAAATGATAGGTGAGCTTGTGAGAAACATCGGGGGCTGATGAAGGAAACTCTAGTGTTGAGTGTATGTGCATATTTAGGGGGGCGCATTAGACGCATGGTAATGAAGTGAAGAAGTACCTCGATAGAGGAACGTGTGATTAGAGGAACGAGAAGAGCTTCGTACAAACTCCTAGAAATCATCAGGGAAGGTGTAACACCCAAAAATTCGAACCAATTTAAACTTTTTAAATATGACGCGGAAGCGATCCCATGTGCAATATTTAATGTACCCACACGTTTTAGTTTTACAAGCATGAATTAAACTACAATATTTCCCCCAAAATTAGTTTAATCAAAGGTTAATAAAACAAGTTAACCATAACTTGTTACGACCCCAAATAGTTTGTAAAGACTCCCCACGAGAAGGTTAACACAATCATTTACAAAACACGTCCACGAGAATCCAATCCGCATGATGCGAGACCCTAGAATCACCTCGGAGCTTTCTTACATACAAAACATCAATTTTTATATGGTTAGTATAGATAAGTAGCCCTAGGGACTTCTCCATAAGTCCCCTCATGGGTAAAACCCAAGAAAAAGTCATTTTTTAAAATAAAAATTTCTGTCATGGTGCCCTGAACACGGTTGTGTTCTGAATGAACACGGTCGTGTTCCCTTTCATCACCAGGAAAATACAAGGTTTCTGTCATGGTAGTGTTCAGATGAACACAACCATGTTTCCTTACAGCACCTTCCATTCTCATCATTTTTAAATTTTTTTGCATATAACAAGTATCTAACGTATATTTACTTGTTTTTCGACCACACAATGTCTACCACATTAACTAACATTAATTTGTTAGTTTATCCACCCCCAATACGAGCACCACTACTCGTTTTCCGTTCCAACCTATTCCGACCCGTTTGCATCTTTGTGCAATACGGCATCAATATAACATGTATAACAACAACACACACACATGTTTACTCCCACCTATTTATCACCTTTTAGTTGGCTTACAACTCCTCGGTGCGAGAACCACAACTCGTCTTACCCGTACTTGGAGTATTTGACTCCAAGTCTACCCTTTGAAGTATTCCACACTTCTTATTGGGTTTACGACCCCTCGGTGCGAGTACCACAACTCGTCTTACCCGTACTTGGAGTATTTGACTCCAAGTCCACCCTTTGAAGTATTCCACACTTCTTATTGGGTTTACGACCCCTCGGAGCGAGTACCACAACTCGTCTTACCCGTACTTGGAGTATTTGGCTCCAAGTCCATCCGTTGAAGTATTTCACACTTCTTATACACCATTTCACCAAATTATCACATTTTGTTGACTTTATACCACATAGTCAACTACATCAATTTAAACCACATTATGCATACAAGTTTGACTTTACCACATAAGTCATTACGCCAATTTCAACACATTATGCATAAGTTTTACTTTTACCACATAAGTTTTTACACCAAAATTTTAAACCACAATGTGCATACTACCTTGACTTTTACCACATAAGTCATTACATCAAATTCAAACCACATTATGCACACAAATTTGACTTTTACCACACAAGTCAAATTACCCCAAATTCACCACATTTACATATTAGTTTGACTATTTACCACATTAGTCAAATTACACTTATTTACCACATTTGCACAATCAAGTTTGACTATTAACCACATAGTCTAATTACACCAATTTCAACATAATAGTTTGACCTTATACATATAAAGTCAAATTACACCAATTTTACCATTATCCATAATGGTTTGGCTTATACCACATTAAGTCAATTTATATCAATTTCACCATTATCCATAATGGTTTGACTTATACCACACTAAGTCAATTTATAACAAATCACCACATTTAGTTTGACTATATTCCACATAGTTCAACTACACCACTTTTACTAAGTGTCATTCATTATTTTGACTAATTTCCTCATTATGTCAACTACAACAATCCTACCACATTCATACTTTACTTTGACCATTTACCACATAAGTCAAAATCGACATACAACACATAAATAGAATTAACAACACATATATTTACATGTAACTACTACTTATCTACTACTAAGTAAGTGCAAAGCACTTACCTTTGCCAATGAAGATTCCAATCGGTCTTCAAAGCTAACATCTTTAACGCCTTAATCACCTAAACATTCCACATGTTTTAGTAATCTAATTTACCCCAATACATACATTAATTGGAGTTTAACACGCACCCAAGATCTTATGATCTTCACTATCATCTAATCTTAGTTTGTTAAGCTTCACACAAGCTTTTATCCATTTAAGTCAATTCCACCCATTTTGACCAGTTAAGGATTTCACCAAATTTCCACAATTTCATCAATTCATAATTCACTAATTCAATTGAGTTTTATACTTGAAAATGTGTTTATATTACACCATAAACACTTATCCATACCCAATTCAATATTTAAACACCTCCAATTATAAAAACCCCCAAATTAGGTTCTCAAGAACCCTAATTTCCAAATCAACAAATTGATTGAGGTTTCTTATCAATTAAAGTGTCTATTACCACCATAGACACTTACTAACCCTCAATCCATCATTTAAACATCCTCAAATATAAAACCCCCAAATTTCCCTCAAGAACCCTAATTCTTGAATCTCCAAATCGGATGTTAACATGATGTTATTAACTACTCTTTAGCACTAATCAAGCTAGGTTTTAACTTTAAACAAGTTATTAACCATAATCAACCACCAAATCAGCCCCTAGCTTGATTTTTATAAAAACCCACCAAGAACACAATCCAGTGTGAATCAAGAGATGAGAAAGCTACTTGATGATTTGAAGAAGATATGCTCACTAAATTCTTCAATTTCAAGCATGCAACATCACATTTAGCCATGGTTCTTCTCTCCCTCTTTCTCATTGCTCTTTCATGATCCAAACACACACACAGTGTGTGTTTATGTGATGCCCCTAGCTATAAAATCTAAGTTTTGGGAAGTTACAAAATAGCCCCTGAACTTCTATAATTGACTCTTTTCACCCAAACTTGTAAAAAATCCATATTTGCAACAAACCTCTATCTTTCCATTTTGTTTATTTACACCCTTATAATATATTTAACATATTATATTATAAACCTGAAAGTTGGTTCATTACAGAAGGACAGACATAGTACCTTTTACGAGCAAGGCAGTGGTGCCCGAGTTTGATAAATCATCATAGGATGGCGATTAGGGTATGAGGCGAGAGGAATGATGACCTCAATATTGAAGGACGACGAATGTTCCTGTTCAGGAAAAGCAAGAAGCCTTACTTGGGGAGATGACCTTCGGGGTGACGAGATGATCCGGATTATACTAGAGACGTGGACCAAGATGTTTATGGGCTAAATAGAGAAAAGTGATAAGTGAGCAGGCAATTGACGGTGTCGTGCCGTCTGAGTGAAATTGGAAGAGCTAGTAATGAGGGAATGTGTAGGTGAAACCTATCAGTCCCAAAGTTGAAGGCGAGCAATGGGAAGAACTTATTTGAACACCAGGGATGGTGACCGAGTCGTAGAGTAAAGTGACAGGAATGATGTGTACGAAATAGAATGGATGGCACCAAAGGATTTTGGAGGCACCAGTTGTACCAAAAGGATGAGTTGTGTTGGTTTATGCCGACACAGGATTCGAGGACGAATCCTCTTTTAAGAGGGTAGACTTGTAACATCCTGGAAATCCAGAAGCCAATGGTACGGGTAGTGGACGACCCGAATCTTTTATTAAATATTACGTTGAAGAGGGTTTGTCACGAAATGGCGTTTTAACATCAGAAAAAGGGGCGATTGGTCGTTTATGAGATAGTTCGGGATAGAAACGTAAGAGACAGATTGAGAAGGATCCGAAGCGTAATTGACATGTGGTATTTAAACTACTCTAATCGTAAACCCTAGGGCCACTTTTGGACCCTAGTTGTGCGACGGCCGACCAAGAGGCGGGAGAGAGGGAGACGATTGGAAAAAGGAGGAGATCGACGGCGAGGCTGTGGTAGCTTGAACAGGTAATCCTCGTTTATGTTTATATACATGTTTACATTCATAGTTTCTTGTAACCCGATTAGGGTTTGAGATTTTGGTCTTGGCCGACAACACGAATGGGGAGGAAGGGAATGGCCGGCTGTGGTGAACCGGGCGACGTGACTCAGCCTGCGACGACGTATGAAGGTGAACGGCCAAGGACAGATGAGAGGATGAAGGTAGCGGCAACCGGCGTTGGCGGTGGTGGTGCTTCACGACAACAAGTAGCGGGAAACGGGACATGGTGGCTTAGTGACGGTGGCTGACCCAGTGGCGGGGGCGACCAAGGGTTGGTGTAGTAGGGATGTGTAGACCCGATAGGGTTTGTACACGACAGGGAAGAGTGGTGGAACACGATGGCAGCCGGCTACGGTGGTGGCTGCATGGGTAGCATACGGCAGCGCATGCTGGGATTTGGAAGGTCGGATAGGGTGGCCCGACAATGAGGACGGTGAGCTAGGCTAAGGTTCCGTTGCATGGCATGCGTACGTATGTGGAACATGGCTTGCGCGCGCATGTTTCTTGAGTTAGGGTTTGCGTAGGGCACGTGTACGTGCATACATGGGAACCCGGTTTGAGCATGCGGTTTCTAAACGGGTCAAGGATGGTCTGCTACGGGTTGGTAATTACAAGGAGAAGGCGGTTAGAAGTTTGCATGGCACGGACGTGCATGCATGGATGCTTGGAATCGGGGACACGAGTCCTAAGCAGATCGAGATCAATATAATAATTAAACCCGTGAGACTAGGGTTTCGTGGAGGAAGAATAACGAGCAGAGAAGACGAGTATCGGGGTTCATTTATACTTATGTGTATTCGATGTGTGTTTAGCACGTATCCTGATCATGTGATCATACCTCTGGCAGGTTTAGGCTCAAACGTGAACAGGCGGGTTGCATAGTAAGGATTTGGATTGTCTCGTAGCCGGTGAGTTTCTAATCCCCCCTCTTTAAATGTTTTTAATGTTTTGAGCCTATCGTACATGCTTACAAGAATTGTTTGTTTTAATAAACGTGCTAAGAGTTTTAGGTTTTGACTCGAAGTGGTCATGAACTATAATGTTTACAAATGAGTCGGTGGGCCTATGGGGTGAGTAGGGATGTATGCTAAACGGCTTATGAGTGTAAGTAGAATGTGTTATCTAGAGTGAGTAAGTGAGGTGCATGCTTAGCTAACGGGTCGTGTAAAGGCTAGTCTGTTGTTATGTGTTATGAATTAGTCAGAGTAAGTCAGGATGTGAGTTATATATATTATCCTGAGAATGTGTATAGGGTGCAAGCCTAGTAACTAGGTATATAAATAATATGTGTTGATGTGTATTATGTGTTATGTGTTGTGTTTGCATCGTTGTCCTCGTGGCATGGCAAACGGGTGTGTTTGCATCGTTGTCTTTATGACACGGCAAGTTATGTTATGGAGAACAAAGTTCTTCAAGTGTTGTCATCAAGGGGGTGGCTGGGAAGTCGTCGTAAGATGACAAGTGTGAAAATATGATTAGTGGCGGGGCCCTGTAACAAGGGTAGAGCTAAGCTCATGACGAGTATCCCGACGGGGATAACCCTGACGAGGGTGTAGTGATGAGGTATGTGTTTGTGTGCATATATATGTGTGTTAAATTGCATGCAAGTGACAAGTTATATTAAATGTGTACGAGAAGATATTGATGTGGTGAGTAGATGATATCAATGTGGTGTGTCGAGTTAGATTGACCGTTGTGTTGGGATGAGCATACTATGTACAACTGTTTTCAGCTGGTTTATGAGAGTCTTGGTTAGGGCCGGTTAAGTCGGTGTCTAGAGGTTGGTTGAGATAACTAGTGTTTGGTTAATATATGTGGTAAACTTTGAATTATCAGAGTAGTAAGCTCGATCCATGCCGAAGAGACTTACTGAGTTAAAATAGTGGGTTGAGTTTGGGGTGGTGAATCCTTTGGGGATATTGTAAGATAACAGCATCATCTATATGATGATAATTTATAAAACTAATTTTATAAGGTCCGGAATGTAATATCCAGGATTTTCCCATTCATTTCTTTCCCAAAACCTTTGCACATATTATCGATTTAAAACATGAATTCATATTGAAACTATTTTTCTTAAATAGCAAATATTAATTTAATCTCCATATATAACAATTATACTTATACATATATATACATAAGACTTATTAAAATATGTATATATGTACCTTATAAAAGAATTATGTTAAAATTTTTGAAACTTTATAAATTTATAATTACTATTATGGAAATAATATAATTAATAAATAAATGTCAAAATCTTGAAACTTATAAACTTAAAACTTAGAAATTATTTTATAGCATTAAAATAATAAAACTTATAAAATTTTAGAAGGATTTTTATAAAACAACACAAACATATTTGTTTTCATAAAGTCTGGGGACTAAAACTGCCAAAGGCTGGAACTTATTTTAAAACTCAAACCCATGTTTGCACATGAAATGATAAAACTCTTAAGCTACAGGGACTTGTTGTGTAATTCGACCAAACCCCCAAGATCCAAACCGGTCACAAGTTCGAACCTCATCGAGACCGTTTTTCATCCTCTTTATTTGAAAAACCCGTTTTCGGCCAAATTCAACGAACCTCGAGCATCTACTCGAGCGTGCGACCCAAACCCAAGGTATTCAATGCACAAATTCAATGTTAAACACCCGCGTGGTTCGATTTTGAACTCGTCTTTCCCATCCGTAAACTCCCCAATGGTTCGAGCCTTTAAGACTGAAATCGATTATAAATACATGTTGAAACTCATAGACGACATCAAACACAGCCTCTCTGAACTTCCAATTTTGTCGTTCAACACCCTCATTGCTCAATTGAATCTTGGGACAGCCGACGTCAAAATCGAACCGGTTCTCCCTCACCTCGACATCATTCCAGGTAATTCGAAAAGCTAAACTCATCGTTTTCATTCTGCGATCGAAAGCCCTCTGCCAATTTGCAATGACAGAGGGATTATCAAGTCGTATTCTAGAGATTTGGAAACTAGGGTTCTTACGGTTTAGGGACGGTTTCGGGATTCTCTTTATGAATTTTCTGCTTCGGTTAAATTAGCAACAAGACCCGTGGTCGGGATGGTTTAGGCGTGGGTGTGTGTTGTGACTCGGGCATGGCGCGGGTTCGACCCGGCCAAGCCCAGTTTCTTTTCCTTCATTTTTTTTATGCTTAACTAATCAGATTCAATATTTCTAATGTTTTTATAAAATATTTCAGACTTTTATAAACTTAAAAACAATTTTTAATTACACTTTTATATTCTGGAACGATTTTTAATTAATTAAAATTAGTTAAAACTTATAAAGATTTAATCCTTAAGATTTGTTTTAAATACTTAAAATCTATAAAAGATACTTGTAAACTTTATAACACTTATACAAGTTTATAAAAAAAAAACAGAAAACTTAATTTACTATTTAAATTCTAAAGTAAATAAATTCTTTTTTTTTTAAACTTTAAATAATAATTATGAACTTTAATAAACAGAAAACTTATATAACTTTTATAAAATCATAAAAGTTTATAAAACTTATATATTATTTAGAAAACAGGAACTTATAAACTTGTGCATTTTTGGCATTTTATCTATTTAAATCGAGACTTGTTTATTTATTTATTTAAACAAGAAATAAATATACCTTACTTATTTTTTTAAATGTTTATAAACTTATAAACTTTATAAAATAAAGTAGAAACTTTAAAACACTTGTAAACTTTATTTAAAATACTTATAAGAAGCTTTATTTAAGACATCTATAAACTTATAATTTTATTTAAACTTTAAACTTATAATTTAAACTTTATAAGAAGTTCTATTTAATATTTTATAAACTTATAAATGCTTACTTAAACTTATAACCACATTTTTAAGGTAAATACTTAATTCTTAAATACTTTAAATCTTGAATGATTTATATTTTTAGATAAAGTAATTATTCTTTTGGATAATTATTTGTCCTTCATAATTATTTATTCTTAAATAATTATTATTTATCCTTGGTAATTATTTATTCTTAAATAATTATTATTTATCCTTAATCACTATTTAGTCTTTAAATACTTTGTATTTAATAATTATTTTACTTTTGAAATAATTATTATTTATCTTTAATCCTTATCTTAAATAATTATTTTAAACAATAATTATTTTAAACTATTAACTTATTTAAACTTTGAAATCCAAGTCTAGTATGACTCATTCAAAACCTTATTAAAACTTGACTTAAACTTTATAAACACAATCATTCCCGTCTCCCATTTGGAACCCTAGTCAATCTTGAAATCCTAGATCCTTACCAAAGACTTATAGGAGCATACTTAAATCTTTAAACTTGCATACTTAGGCTTATCGTGAGGATATTCTCCCTCCAAGTCTTGCAAATACTTATCCGTGTCGGATACTATTCATCATCCAAGTGAGTATACTTAGCCTCTTTTTCCTTTCTATACTTTTGGGGTGAAACATGTTCAAAATTCTTAAACTTATACAATTCTTGTACAACTATGACTACGTGTTTATTCTTATGTTAAACTTGAGACTTGTATGCTTAGATTAAACTTAAAACTAGCACATTCATTAACTTTGATCAAGCCTATAGTAACAATGATAGATCTATTGTATTTGACCAATCCACCTTGATTGATTGACCCCTTCGGGGGGGAGCCCTTGGTGATTGTTACTGAATTAAACTTTAAACTTGAGACTTATAAGGGTAACCTGCGGGTTATGCCTAAACTTGGTTGGAGGGTTGAAGTGCACAATGTTTAAGATACTTGTTTCTCATACTTACATTATAGAATGTATATATCATAGTGAATTGTAATTCTTTTCAAATCCTTGTTAAACTGTGTCAAAACCTTTGTATCTCACCAACTATTTTGTAGTTGACAGATTCTTTCACATGTTTCATGTTCTACAACATGAGACTTTATCGTGATCACATAGGATGCTTGGACCTAGAATGCTTAATCAATTAGACTTGTATTCTTGCTATGTATTTGATTTATTCCTTGTATTGGAACCTTGAAGTTATTTAATAAAACTATTTAAACTTTAATAGTCAACATTGTGCTATTGAACAACCGCGTCCGCCCCGACGTATAATCCGCCGTCGGTTGGGGTGTGACAGATTGGTATCAGAGCCTTGCTTATAGGGAATTAGGTTATTAGACACATGACCTAGACTATAACTTACGAGACCCAAACATGAGTTATCTCATGTCCCTTACTAGGAATTCTTTCCTCGTTCTATTCTTAATTCTTATACGTGAACGCTTGGAGATTCTACGTGCTACAAGAGTCTACTACATCGAGGGTACGTTCTTAGGCTTCAAGCCTAATCCACCACTAAACTCTCGTCAAGAATATTTAAGTTCTAGATAATGTGTGAGAACTTGTGCGGACCGGAAGGGTGGATACCTGTATTCTGGGAAATTCTGTCAAGGAAAGCATTTCGTATAAATCCAAATCAACCGTTGGACCCGTATGCTTTCCTGGGAATTCTTGGGATGAGTATCCACTTATAGGAATGCATGACTTCTCGAAACATTAGTGAGCTTAGATCTCTCTTGATATGTCAAAGTACTTACTTAGTGATATGCACTAAATGAGTACTATCTCAAATACTGTACACTTCATAAATTCATGATTCAAAAACTTTCCTCTGTAACCTTTACTCTATGATTCTTATGTTCCGTCTTTTCAAGAATGGTCACATGACAGCATGCCTACTTGTCATGACCTGAAGGAGTTACCTTCAAGGAGAAATTCTTACGAGACTATACTTAAAGACTACATACATAAACTTATATTTATAGATACTACCCAATAAACTTCATGATCGTTGTAATACAACCATTAAAACTATGTATTGCCCTACAAGTCCTTTTACAAACTTCATTATTTTATAAACTTGGCACATAAGGGGAAACCCTTGTGTCTCACTTCATTTTTTTTCGTCACTCAAGCAAACTTCATTTTATGACTAACTCAAAACTTTGTTACACTTTTATATACCTCAAAACCTTCATATGTCCTTAAAACTTACACATCACCGTTTCTTGTAAACAAAACTTAACGTCTTTTAAACCTAAAGTATATTAACAAAGGGATTAGTAACCTGGTCGTTTTCCCGCAAGAGAAGAAGCCTACTATAGAATAAACAAGCTCCACGTTTAAGACTCTAAACCCACAATAAACCTCGACATAGTACCTTAAACCCAAATATCGGTGACAATAACTAAAAAGTTGTAGACTCACGAGGAAATTCTGGCTATGGAAATAGGGTACATAAGTGAGTCCTTCTGACCCACCCCTTCTTCCGGGAATTCTCTTCGTCAGCCCATCAACGTCAAGCCAAAAACCATTTTAATAGTACTGTGATGACTCAGTATTATGAATAAAAACCTTTTGAACATATTAAATCAACTTACTTACACACTTTAATTTTTCATTTAAATTGTATTATGTAAGGGCTAGAAGTCCCAATTTTGAAACATTTAACGAAAGTTATTTTGAAATTTATCTTGTTATCACTTACTAGCTTGACTTTCCTTCTAGCACTACAAACTTAACACTTTTACCCACACACCTTCGTCAAAAGTAGCTCACGTTAGTACTAGAGATAATTAACAACGTGGCATTAAACTATAAAAACCCTAAGTGACACGTGTACTTGAAGAATAAAAACTTGAATAAACCTTCTAATTCGTAGGCACCCTTTTAAAACAACACGACTTACGAACCACTGTCATAATCAACTATGATCCTTACCCTTATATAGACTTAACGCTTCTAAAGTCGACCAACATCTCGTTTGACAATCATACATACCTTTTCATAAGTCTTACTTATACTATTTATCAATGTCCAACTTGTCATTTTTTTTAAACATCTTAATTACACTCTATATAAAAGAAAACTATACCTGCTGTTATGAAACGAGATAAATCATTTGTAAACACACTATCATAAACCTTATCGAAACTCTTCCCGTTACCCTATGCTAGGAGACTTTCCTCATTCAACTCCAGTCACATAAAAGACTTACTATAAATCACAACGGGGACTAAAAGCTTAAATACACGTTGCTAAAACATTAAACTTCGTTTACACCACTATAAGGTCGGAGACTTTTGAGTCATGTAAAACTTGTACAAATACTCAAACCCGTATTCTTAAAACTAAACATGATCAATAAAGGATCATGTAAAGCTTAATATTGAAACTTGTGATCAACTGACTTATCCTACTTTCAAATTCATACTTGGATTCTTAGTCTTGAAAACTTTTGTGTGTCCATCTTAACCAAACCCTATAAGACTTGATAAATGTACATTCCAAATACACGAGAAAAACTTCATTCTTAATACTAGAAACTAATATGAAGGGGGACATTGCTCTCTTTAGCAGAGTACCTCCCTAGTCTTCTCTTCAAACCCAAAACATCGGGATCCACTAATCTTCTGGACAACTCGAATCTTCTGTGAGAAAGCGTATAACGGTTAACCCTGTTCCAAACGCTGTCCCATACCTCTCTTAAGTACTAGAGTATTTAGATAACCGCTTTATACTCGAAACGTAATCATACACTTCTATACACTGAGGCTGAACTAAGAGACTTTAAACTATCCGATGTTTGACGTATTCTTGTTCAAACACAATTTAAACTATTCTATGTTTAATATATTCTTGATCAAACATAATTTAAACTATTCTTTGTTTGATATATTCTTGATCAAACACAATTTAAACTATTCTATGTTTGAGGTATTCTTGTTCAAACACAATTTAAACTATTCTGTGTTTGACGTATTCATGTTCAAACATAATTTAAACTATTATATGTTTGACGTATTCTTGTTCAAACACAATTTAAACTATTCTATGTTTGATATATTCTTGATCAAACACAATTTAAACTATTCTATGTTTGACGTATTCTTGATTCAAACACAATTCGAGCTACCCCATGTTTGACGAATTCTTGTTCAAACATGATGAACGTATGAGACTTTAAACTACTCCATGTTTGACGTATTCTTGATCAAACATGATGAACGTATGAGACTTTAAACTACTCCATGTTTGACGTATTCTTGATCAAACATGATGAACGTATGAGACTTTAAACTACTCCATGTTTGACGTATTCTTGTTCAAACATGATGAACGTATAAGACTTTAAGCTACTCCATGTTTGACGTATGCTTGTTCAAACACGATGGACGTATAAGACTTTAAACTATTCCATGTTTGACGTATGCTTATTCAAACATGATGAACGTATAAGACTTTTAAACTACTCAAGGTTTGATGTATTCTTGATCAAACACGAGGAAAGTGTAAAGACTTTAAACTACTCGATGTTTGATGTATTCTTACTCAAGCACGAGGAAACTTTGAAACTCTAAATCTTGTCACATTCTTCTCTCTTTAATTATTGAGTGACGTTTCTCTCTAAGAGACTCGTTAATCAATGATCACTCTTATGTGGAAACTTTAGTCATGTGTTAAACAAATTCTTATACTCTTTTTTGATCCACGCACAAACGGAAGAACCTATGCGGACTATGCGACGATTTAAATGCTTGCGGGTGCACACGTAAGTATGAAAATCAGCGCATGGAAAGACATAGTAGACTCTGTCGTGTGCTATGATCTGAGACCTATCCTAGGTAGCCACGAAACTTAGGTACCGTAGCAATCCTTAGACGTATTTGACTACAAACTCGAATCATCAAGTTATCATCAAATCCATTCTGAGTGATGCATCTCATCTTGGATTCTGAAGGTAATTCAGCAATTCTTCTCTCAAATGCATTCTCAAAATCTAAACCCCCCTATACTTCGATGAAACTATATGATTCTTGGATAAAACTTCCGACAATCATGGGCCGTGAAACTTAGAAACTTGAGCGTAATCTTAATCCTATCATTCCATTCAGAATTCTAAACGCAACCCAGAGTTTGTTTGGGCACGAGAAGTATCTTTCTCTTTATCCTTTTACGTACTATAGACTTAAATCCTAAACTAGATCCTTCTACTTCAATTTCGGGACGAAATTTCCTAAAGTAGGGGAGACTGTAATATCCAGGATTTTTCCGTCATATCTTTCCCAAAACCTTTGCACATATTATTGATTTAAAACATGAATTCATATTGAAACTATTTTTCTTAAATAGCAAATATTAATTTAATCTCCATATATAACAATTATACTTATACATATATATACATAAGACTTATTAAAATATGTATATATGTACCTTATAAAAGAAATATGTTAAAAGTTTTGAAACTTTATAAATTTATAATTACTATTATGGAAATAATATAATTAATAAATAAATGTCAAAATCTTGAAACTTATAAACTTAAAACTTAGAAATTATTTTATAGCATTAAAATAATAAAACTTATAAAATTTTAGAAGCATTTTTATAAAACAACACACACATATTTGTTTTCATAAAGTCTGGGGACTAAAACTGCCAAAGGCTGGAACTTATTTTAAAACTCAAACCCATGTTTGCACATGAAATGATAAAACTCTTAAGCTTCAGGGACTTGTTGTGTAATTCGACCAAACCCCCAAGATCCAAACCGGTCACAGGTTTGAACCTCACCGAGACCGTTTTTCATCCTCTTTATTTGAAAAACGTGTTTCCGGCCAAATTCAACGAACCTCGAGCATCTACTCGAGCGTGCGACCCAAACCCAAGGTATTCAATGCACAAATTCAATGCTAAACACCCGCGTAGTCCGATTTTGAACTCGTCTTTCCCATCCGTAAACTCCCCAACGGTTCGAGCCTTTAAGACTGAAATCGATTATAAATACCTGTTGAAACGCGTAGACGACATCAAACACAACCTCTCTGAACTTCCAATTTCGTCGTTCAACACCCTCATTGCTCAATTGAATCTTGGGACAGCCAACGTCAAAATCGAACCGGTTCTCCCTCACCTCGACATCATTCCAGGTACTTCGAAAAGCTAAACTCATCGTTTTCATTCTGCGATCGAAAGCCCTCTGTCAATTTGCAATGACAAAGGGATTATCAAGTCGTATTCTAGGGATTTGGAAACTAGGGTTCTTACGGTTTAGGGACGGTTTCGGGATTCTTATTATGAATTTTCTACTTCGGTTAAATTAGCAACAAGACCCGTGGTCGGGATGGTTTAGGCGTGGGTCTGTGTTGTGACTCGGGCATGGCGCGGGTTCGACCCGGCCAAGCCCACTTTCTTTTCCTTCATTTTTTTTATGCTTAACTAATCAGATTCAATATTTCTAATATTTTTATAAAATATTTCAGACTTTTATAAACTTAAAAACAATTTTTAATTACACTTTTATATTCTGGAACGATTTTTAATTAATTAAAATTAGTTAAAACTTATAAAGATTTAATCCTTAAGATTTGTTTTAAATACTTAAAATCTATAAAAGATACTTTTAAACTTTATAACACTTATACAAGTTTATAAAAAAAAACAGAAAACTTAATTTACTATTTAAATTCTAAAGTAAATAAATTCTTTTTGTTTTAAAACTTTAAATAATAATTATGAACTTTAATAAACAGAAAACTTATATAACTTTTATAAAATCATAAAAGTTTATAAAACTTATATATTATTTAGAAAACAGGAACTTATAAACTTGTGCATTTTTTGGCATTTTATCTATTTAAATCGAGACTTGTTTATTTATTTATTTAAATAAGAAATAAATATACCTTACTTATTTTTTTAAATGTTTATAAACTTTATAAAATAAAGTAGAAACTTTAAAACACTTATAAACTTTATTTAAAATACTTATAAGAAGCTTTATTTAAGATGTCTATAAACTTATAATTTTATTTAAACTTTAAACTTATAATTTAAACTTTATAAGAAGTTCTATTTTACATTTTATAAACTTATAAATGCTTATTTAAACTTATAACCACATTTTTAAGGTAAATACTTAATTCTTAAATACTTTAAATCTTGAATGATTTATATTTTTAGATAAAGTAATTATTCTTTTGGATAATTATTTGTTCTTCGTAATTATTTATTCTTAAATAATTATTATTTATCATTGGTAATTATTTATTCTTAAATAATTATTATTTATCCTTAATCACTATTTAGTCTTTAAATACTTTGTATTTAATAATTATTTTACTTTTGAAATAATTATTATTTATCTTTAATCCTTATCTTAAATAATTATTTTAAACAATAATTATTTTAAACTATTAACTTATTTAAACTTTGAAATCCAAGTCTAGTATGACTCATTCAAAACCTTATTAAAACTTGACTTAAACTTTATAAACACAATCATTCCCGTCTCCCATTTGGAACCCTAGTCAATCTTGAAATCCTAGATCCTTACCATAGACTTATAGGATCATACTTAAATCTTTAAACTTGCATACTTAGGCTTATCGTGAGGATATTCTCCCTTCAAGTCTTGCAAATACTTATCCGTGTCGGATACTATTCATCATCCAAGTGAGTATACTTAGCCCCTTTTTCCTTTCTATACTTTTGGGGTGAAACATGTTCAAAATTCTTAAACTTATACAATTCTTGTACAACTATGACTACGTGTTTATTCTTATGTTAAACTTGAGACTTGTATGCTTAGATTAAACTTAAAACTAGCACATTCATTAACTTTGATCAAGCCTATAGTAACAATGATAGATCTATTGTATTTGACCAATCCACCTTGATTGATTGACCCCTTCGGGGGGAGCCCTTGGTGATTGTTACTGAATTAAACTTTAAACTTGAGACTTATAAGGGTAACCTGCGGGTTATGCCTAAACTTGGTTGGAGGGTTGAAGTGCACAATGTTTAAGATACTTGTTTCTCATACTTACATTATAGAATGCATATATCATAGTGAATTGTAATTCTTTTCAAATCCTTGTTAAACTGTGTCAAAACCTTTGTATCTCACCAACTATTTTGTAGTTGACAGATTCTTTCACATGTTTCTGGTTCTACAACATGAGACTTTATCATGATCACATAGGATGCTTGGACCTAGAATGCTTAATCAATTAGACTTGTATTCTTGCTATGTATTTGATTTATTCCTAGTATTGGAACCTTGAAGTTATTTAATAAAACTATTTAAACTTTAATAGTCAACCTTGTGTTATTGAACAACGGCGTCCGCCTCGACGTATAATCCGCCGTCGGTTGGGGTGTGACACGGAAGGTCTTGAGTAAAGATAAATGAAAATGAGACATATAATTTAAACTATTAGAACTCATTCAGCGTAGCTGACTTTGCGTGTACGTTAGATTGTGTTGCAGATGAGCTTTGGGTTGAAGTATTTTGGCTTGGGAGCGGTACTACTCGGATTGGTGTACAAGCATTCGTGAGGTAAATTTAATGACAATAAAGACACTAAATAGTAATTATTGTTTTTAGAACGACTTCCGTTGTACGTTGTTAAATAAAATGAGTACTTTTAAAGAGGATACCTAGTGATAAGAACCAACTGTAGAGTGCCCGGTTTGGGGTCTTACATGTACCCTGCCATGTGTACATTCTGATTGCCTGGGTGTTTGCACAGCCGTGCATGACAATGCACGGTCGTGCGTTGCTCATTTTTGGGCCAATAAATAGATGGCTTGGGTTCTTCATTCCACACACCATTCCATAGAGAAAGACACACTCTTATAGTTCGTAGCTGTAGTTTAGAGTAGAGAGTAGAGAGGATCTTCCGCTTTGTTCGCAATAGGGAGCCAACGAAACTCAGCATTATGCTAATTCGTATGGACATTCGTGGCTAAACCCTTTGTATTGCTTAGGTGAATATGAAGTTTGGTGTATGTTAATGTTTAGCTTATTAGTCTAACGGTATGTTTATGTTTTTTAATTATTCGCTCTTAAAACCACCTTCATGATAGACTTTTTATTATTATCTAAATTAGTCTTTACACTTTTGAGTGATCTTGATTTTAATGTGTAAGACCGTAAAACATTTTTAATCAAACTTCTCTTGAAACTTGTACGTCTATACAAGCGGATTTTGATAAGCCAAAGCTTGGTTAATATTGATAAGATCATACGTCTTTATACGAGCTTGTTATGAAACCAATAATTGGTGAACTCACGTTGGGAACGGTACATCTTTATACATGGTCCCATTGTTGCATCACATCCCGGTGAACAAAGTCTAATCACTCTTTTAAAAAAAATAAAGGTATTTAAGTTTGATGTCCTAAACCAACTCGGAGATAGATCTTAAGCATACGAATGTACGGATCTATTAACGATGTTCCTGACTGGGAGTCTTACTATTTTTTTTTATTAAAGAGCATATCCGGGAACCAAATATTGTGAGAATGAGGCTCTAGCGGTGTACCGTTCACACATGTATTAGTCATATCATCGGATTAGTTAACATAACATTATCATATTCATATCATCGGATTAGTTAACATAACATTATCATATACCAAGCGGATTCGAAGCCCAAAGCAATACTCGTTGTGATCTGATTATTCTCGAGCTATTTACTTTTCTGTTATTTACTATTCTGTTATTTACATTTCTGTTACACACGTCATGCACATTTTACATTTTATGCTATTTACGTTACCGTTATTTACTTTTCTGTCATTTACTTTTCTATTTCACAAGTACACAACACCCACTCACTAATTAAACCGGCTAAACGATAACAAACGTTGAGTATTGGAACTCGACCGTGTCCATTGATTCGATACTTGGTTCTTACCTAAACTATATTACGCTGCGATAGGTACACTTGCCTATTGTGTGTGTTTTAAGTTTGAGTATTTATTATTTTATAAATTTAAAACCTGCTCTCGTGAAACCTTTCTCTAAATATATTATTATATATTTTCTATATAATTCACACGATGTCACCTATTATTTACATTTGACGGTTTTTAGGTGTTACAGTTTGGTTCTTTTAATTTGTTAAGTTACGTATATATGCTCGTAGTTCCCAAATGTTTATCCATGAGTAATATGTTTAGCCTTTTTTTTTAGTTACTAAGGTTAAAAAATATGTTAAATTAATGTAAAATTATTACTATACCCATTATATATACCATTAAAGATGATGCTAATGTCACCATAGTGGTCTTGTTAGAGGGATGCTGCCTCCTAAGGTTAACACCTTTTTCCTTTGGTGCCAATGTTTTATTTACACCCTTGCACTTTAATCAACCCATTTTTTTTATCTATTTTACATTGCAGCCTTTAAACTTTAACAAAGTTACCATACAACCTCTAAACTTTAAGAAAGTTAAAAAAAATTCTTTTTCTTGGTTGTTTTTTTATGTTTTTTTTTTGGGATTTTTTTCTTGCTTTGTATTTTACTTTTGAATGTTTTTTTGGGACTTATTTTTCTGTTTTCTTTTTGTTTACTTTTGAATTTTTTTTCATAGTATGAATACTAATTATAAGTTGTCGAAGCCGAACATTACAAACATTAACTCCCCCGTCGTATATGTATTTTCGAACCCGTAGCAGAGCACGGGTAGTGACCCACTAGTTTACTTAAAATATTAAAAAAGACACATGATATTTTATATCACACCGATTGTCAATAATAAATTTGACATGTTATATCTGCATTACTTCAAACCTATAAAATATGACTATTTTTTATGACTTGAACAAAAGACGTATTATTTTATTGTATTTTATAAAAGATGACATACCATTTTAAATGTTTGGGTTGGGCTTGTATGAAAGGCCTATATAGCTTAAAAACAAATTCAAAGTGTATCAGTGATATAGTATCTCACTTATTTTCTATAAAAATATGTAAGCTCTAAGCACATTACGAAAATTAAAACCGGTCCAATTGCTGATTCTCGATCAACAGATTAATCCGGTCTGTTTTTGTAAAACATTTTTGACGAAGCTTTTGATATTTAAAGGAATTAAGTGTAATATCCGGGAATTTCCGACCTAACTCTTTCTAAACTTATGCACGTATTATTTATTTGAAACTTGAAATTTTATTAAAATTATTTTTCTTAAATAATAAATATTGATTTAGTTGAAAATATATGAGACTTATACATACATGTATGTTAAAATTCTTAAAACCTTAAGACTTATATAGATAATATAATTAACTTATTATGAATGTTTAAACTTATAAACTAATAAACCTATAGAATATTTTATAAAATTATAAAATAATAAAACTTACTTGGATTTTTATGTAAATAAAACATAATTATTTTTACAAAAAGTCCAGGGACTAAATCTGCCAATTCCCAAAACTGATTTTTAAAAAAACCAAAGTTTATCATAAAATGATAAATAATGAAAACCTCAGGGGCCTGGCATGTCATTTTCGCGAACTTCCAACACCCAGAAACCGGTCATGGGTTTGAAACCCACAACCCTCCGCTTTGCCCCTTTATCAACCGAAATCGCGAATCCGTCCGGATGCGATGCACCTCGGGCTTCCAGACACGCATGCGACCCGTCCCCTAGGTGCATTAACTTCCAATTTTGATCAAGGCCGCGCATGGAGTCGGAATTAACTCCGACCGGCTCAACCACCCATCCACCACCCATTCGATCATTAAATGCTCGAATTGCCTATAAATAGCGATTGCAAAACCTCACCAGAACCACACCAAAGCTACATGCACTTTCAATTTACCGATCTAGAACTACAAGTATCGATTCCAGCTCGTGACCGCCGAAACCAAAGCCAAACTCAAAATCGATCAATTCTACATCATTTCAGGTAATTCCAAACGCTAAAGTGTTCGCCTACATGTAAGCATCGAAAGCCCTCTGTTTAATTTCATAAACAGAGGGTAAATCGATCGAATTCGGGAGTAGAATTTTTTAGGGCTCATTCGGAATTGGGGGTCGATTTGAACTTGTGATTATCAATTGTTTTACATGGTTACAACACTAACGAACCCGTAGTCGGGATGGTTAGTTGGTGTGTGTGTTCTTGTGACCCGGGCGGCCCGAGTTCGATCCGGGCAGCCCCGTTTTTAATACTTTCATTTTTTTATACTTTTTCACTCAGATTTAAATGCTCCGATTATTTTTATAAATTCTGTTAAGTTTTTATAAACATAAAAATGAATTTTATTTACACTTTTGTATTCCAGAACTATTTTATTTAATTAAAATTTGTTAAAACCAATAATGTTCAATTCTTTAAAAATAGTTTTAAATTCTTAAAAATTACAAAATACTTTTAAACTTTATAAAATCCATCTCTCCAACAGAGAAGATTTTATAAATCGGAAAAATTATTATTTCTAAAATAAATGAATATAACTTGTTTATTTAAACACATTTATTTATTTGGTTAAAAAAACAAGGAAGATATTTATACTTTATTTAAATTCTAAATAGTTTAAAACTTATAAACTTTATAAAAGCTACATGGAAACTTTGAATACTTACTAGACTTCATTTTAAAAGAAAAGCTTTATTTAAAACATATATAAACGTATAATGTAAACTTTATAAGTAATTATATTTTTCAATCTTATAGGTACTTGATATTTATTATCATATTAATTTAAAAAATAAATATTTAATACTTGAAACACTTAATGAATCATATGGATATTCTTATATAAAAAAGAAATTATTTATCTTTAATAACTATATACACTTTAAATAAATTCTATTAATCTTAAAACACTATTTGGTCTTTAAATGCTAGGTATTTAATAATTATTTTACTCTTAAAATAATTATTAACATTTATTCTTACCTTAAAAAGAATATTTTAAACTAAAACTTATTAAACTTGATATTCAAACATTGGATTTAAAATTTCAACAAACCCAAACATTCTCGTCTTCCGTTGGGAACCCTAGTCAAATCTTGAATACTAGATTCTTGCCACAGACTTGTAGGTCATACCTAAACTCTAGACTTGTATTCTTAGGCGTGTTGTGAGGATAATCTCCCTCAAAGTCTTGCTACACTTAATCTTTGTTGGACACTCTTCATCATCCATGTGAGTATACATGGCCCCTTTTTCCTTTTATGCTTTTGGGGTGAAACATGCTCACAATTCTTAAACTTATACAATTCTTGTACAACTATGACTACGTGTTTATTCTTATGTTAAACTTGAGACTTGCATGCTTAGATTAAACTTAAAACTAGCACATTCATTAGCTTTGATCAAGCCGATAGTAACAATGATAGATCTATTGCATTTGACCAATCCACCTTGATTGATTGACCCCTTCGGGGGGGAGCCCTTGGTGTTTGTTACTACATTAAACTTTAAACTTGAGACTTATAAGGGTAACCTGCGGGTTATGCCTAAACTTGGTTGGAGGGTTGATGTGCACAATGTCTAACATGCTTGTTTTCTCATACTTACATTATAGAATGCACAAATCATAGTGAATTGTAATACTTTTCAAATACTTGTTAAACTGTGTCAAAACCTTTGTATCTCACCAACTATTTTGTAGTTGACAGATACTTTCACATGTTTCAGGTTCTACAACATGAGACTTTATCGTGATCACATAGGATGCTTGGACCTAGAATGCTTAATCAATTAGACTTGTATTCCTGCTATGTATTTGATTTTATTCTTTGTATTGAACCTTTGAATCTATTTATTAATGAAATATTGAAACTTTGATAGTCAACCTTGTCCTATTGAACAACCGCGTCCGCCCCGACGTATAATCCGCCGTCGGTTGGGGTGTGACAGATTGGTATCAGAGCCAGGTTATAGGAAATTAGGTTATTAGACACATGACCTAGACTATAACTTAGGAGACCCAAACATGAGTTATCTCATGTCCTTTACTAGGAATTCTTTCCTCATGCTATTCTAAAATCTTATACGTGAACGCTTGGAGATTCTACGATTCTACTTACCTACGTACTACAAGAGGCTACCACATCGAGGACACGTTCTTAGGCTTTAAGTCTAAGCCACCACTAAACTCTCGTCAAGAATATTTAAGTTCTAGATAATGTGTGAGAACTTGTGAGGACCGGAAGGGTGGATACCTGTATTCTGAGAAATTCTGTCAAGGAAAGCATTTCGTATAAATCCAAATCAACCGTTGGACCCGTATGCTTTCCTGGGAATTCTTGGGATGAGTATCCACTTATAGGAATGCATGACTTCTCTAAACATTAGTGAGCTTAGATCTCTCTTGATATGTCAAAGTACTTACTTAGTGATATGCACTAAATGAGTATCATCTCAAATACTATACACTTCATAAATTCATGATTTAAAAAAAAACTTTCCTCTATAACCTTTATTCTATGATTCTTAAGTCCCGTCTTGTCACATGACAGAATGCTTACTCGTCATGACCTGAAGGAGTTACCTTCAAGGAGAAATTCTTACGAGATTATACTACATACGTAAACTTATATTTATAGATACTACCCCATAAACTTCGTGATCGTTGTAATACAACCCTTAAAACTATGTATTACTCTACAAATTCTCCTATAAACTTCATTATTTTATAAACTTGGCACATAAGGGGGAACTCTTGTGTCTCATTTCATTTTTCGTCACTCAAGCAAACTTCATTTCATGACTAACTCAAAACTTTGTTACACTTTTAAAACTCAAAAACCTTCATACAAACTTACGCATCACCGTTCCTGTAAACAAAACTTAACGTCTTTTAAAATCTAAAGTACATTAACAAAGAAATTTGTAACCTAAGTAATTTCCTTATAGAGGAAGAAGTCTACTATAGAACAAACAAGCTCCACGTTTAAAGACTCTAAACCCACAATGAACCTTGACATAGTACCATAAACCCAAACATCGGTGACAACAACTGAGAGAAGTTGTAGGCCCATGAGAAAGTTCTGGCTAGGGAAATAGGGTACTTAAGTGAGTCCTTGTGACCACCCCTTTCTTCCGGGAATCTTCCTCGTTAGCCCATCAACTTCCAATTAAAACTATTTTTGAAAGTATTACTGTGATAACTCAGTATTATGTGTAAAAACTTTTGAATATATTTGATCAACTTACTTACAACCTTTCTTTCTACTCTCCCTCTTGCTAGGTAATGGACTCCCACTCACACTCTTCACCAGTGTATCGTCCAGGAGGAGAGTCCGACCGAGAAGAGAGTAGCGAGTCACCGGTGTATCAACCAAGTCCTTATCCTAATGCACGGGCAAGAGCTGAACTCAACACCAACTGGACCAGAAACCCTAGGACATCACCACCGAGGAATCCCTATCAACCACCTCATCTTCACCACCGGTTCTCATCACCACCAAGGGACCCGTACCTAGCACCTACCCCTACCCTAAGGGCTAGGCATACCAGAGTACCTGCCGTGGCAATGGGGATCCCGGTGCCTAACATTCCTAGGTTTCTGGAAACCGAAGAATTTATGAGGAGGGAGATAGAGCATAGGGCACGGCACGACCTGTTAAACCAAAGGATCAATGACCTAGCTAATCAAATCTGGATCCAGGAAGAAAAGATCGTAACTTTGGAGGAAGACACAGAAATCCTCGAGCACCGTACCAAAACCACTAGAGCGGAGGCTAGGTTTGCCATCTGGGTAACCCTAGTAGTACTTGTGATAGTATTAATCTGTTTCTTAGTGGAGAGATATCTAAGGCGTGCATGAAGCCTCTACTCCTACCAAATTTTAATTTTTGTCTTATGTAAGGGCTAGAAGCCCCAATTTTGAAACATTTAATGAAAGTCATTTGGAAATTTCATCTTGTCATCATCTACTAGCTTAACTTTCTTTTCATCATTACAAATTTAACTCTCTTACCCACACACGTCCGTCAAGAGTAGCTCACGTTAGTACTTGAGAAAATTAACAACGTTGCATTAAACTATGAAAATCCTAAGTGACACGTATACCTGGGGAATGAATCTTGAACAAATCTTCTAATTCGTAAGCACTTTTTCAAAAACAACACGACTTACGAATCATTACCCTAAACAACCATGACCCTTACTTATTGTATAGACTTAACACTTGTAAACTTGACCAACTTTTCGCTTGACAATCACACCTATCTCTTACTTGTACTACTTATCGATGCCTAACTCGTCGTTTTTGAACATCTTAATTACATTCTATACAAAAGAAAACTATACTTTCTGTTATGAATCAGGATAAATCATTTGTAAAACACACTATCATAAACCTTATCGAAACTTTTCCCGTTACCCTATGCTTGGAGACTTTCCTTATTCAACTCTTGTCACGTAAAAGACTTACTATAAATCACAACGGGGACTAAAAGCTTAAATACACGTTGCTAAAACATTAAACTTCGTATACACCACTATAAGGTCAGAGACTTTTGAGTCAGGTAAAACTTGTACAAATACTCAATCCCGTATTCTTAAAACTAAACATGATCAATGAAGGATCATGTAAAGCTTAATACTGAAACTTGAAACTCAACTGACTTATCCTATTTTCAAACTTATACTTGGATTCTTAGTCTTGAAAACTTTGTGTGTCCATAAGACTTGATAAACGTACATTCCATATATACGAGAAAACTTAACTCTTGATACTAGACACTAGCAGGAAGGAGGACATTACTCTCTTTAGCAAAGTACATCCCCTGACTCCTATCTAAACCAAACATCGGGATCCACTAATCTTCTGGACAACTCGAATCTTCTGTGAGAAAGCGTATAACGGTTAATCCCGTTCCAAACGCTGTCCCATACCTCTCTTAAACATTAGAGTATTTAGATAACCGCTTTATACTCGAAACGTAACCGTATACTTCTATACACTGAAGCTAAACTAAGAGACTTTAAGCTATTCTATGTTTGACGTATTCTTGTTCAAACACAATTTAAACTATTCTATGTTTGACATATTCTTGATCAAACACAATTTAAACTATTCTATGTTTGACATATTCTTGATCAAACACAATTTAAACTATTCTATGTTGACGTATTCTTGTTCAAACACAATTTGAGCTACCCCATGTTTGACGTATTCTTATTCAAACATGATGAACGTATGAGACTTTAAACTACTCCATGTTTGACGTATTCTTGTTCAAACATGATGAACGTATGAGAATTTAAACTACTCCATGTTTGGCGTATTCTTGTTCAAACATGATGAACGTACGAGACTTTAAGCTACTCCCTGTTTGACGTATGCTTGTTCAAACCCGATGGACGTATAAGACTTTAAGCTACTCCATGTTTGACGTATGCTTGTTCAAACACGATGGACGTATAAGACTTTAAACTATTCCATGTTTGACGTATGCTTATTCAAACATGATGAACGTATAAGACTTTTAAACTACTCAAGGTTTGATGTATTCTTGATCAAACCCGAGGAAAGTGTAAAGACTTTAAACTACTCAATGATTGAAGTATTCTTAATCAATCACGAGGAAACTTTGAAACTCTAAATCTTGTCACATTCTTTTCTTTACTCATTGAATGACGCTTCTCTCTGAGGGACTCGTTAATCAATGATCACTCCTAGGTGGAAACTTTAGTCATGTGTTAAACAAATTCTTATACTCTTTCTTGATCCACACACAAACGGAAGGACCTATGCGGACTATGCGACGATTTAAATGCTGGCGGGTGCACACGTAAGTATGAAAATCAACGTATGGAAAGACATAGTAAACTCTGTCGTGTGCTATGATCTAAGATTTATCGTAAAAGGTAGCCACGGAACTTAGGTACCGTAGCAATCCTTAAACGTATTAGTCTACAAACTCAAATTCTTGAACTATCATCGAATCCATTCCGGGTGATGCATCTCACTTTAAACCTCGAATGGAAGTTCATCAGTTATTCTCCCAGATGCATTTCTGAAAAACAAATCTTCATCTATTTCAATAAGACTATATGCTTCGTAAGGAAACTTTTGACAACCATATGCCTTGAAAACTTAGAAACCCAAACGAAATCTCATTCCTATAGATACTTTCCCTCTAGAAATCTAAACGTAACTCAGGGTTTACCCGGGAACGTAAAGCATTCCTCTCATTATCCTTGTACGAATCATAAACTTAAATCTTGAAAACAGAAACCTTCTACTTTAATTTCGGGACGAAATTTCCTAAAGTAGGGGAGACTGTAATATCCGGGAATTTCCGACCTAACTCTTTCTAAACTTATGCACGTATTATTTATTTGAAACTTGAAATTTTATTAAAATTATTTTTCTTAAATAATAAATATTGATTTAGTTGAAAATATATGAGACTTATACATACATGTATGTTAAAATTCTTAAAACCTTAAGACTTATATAGATAATATAATTAACTTATTATGAATGTTTAAACTTATAAACTAATAAACCTATAGAATATTTTATAAAATTATAAAATAATAAAACTTACTTGGATTTTTATGTAAATAAAACATAATTATTTTTATAAAAAGTCCAGGGACTAAATCTGCCAATTCCCAAAACTGATTTTTAAAAAAAACCAAAGTTTATCATAAAATGATAAACAATGAAAACCTCAGGGGCTTGGCATGTCATTTCCGCGAACTTCCAACACCTAGAAACCGGTCGTGGGTTCGAAACCCACAACCCTCCGCTTTGCCCCTTTATCGACCGAAATCGCGAATCCGTCCGGATGCGATGCACCTCGGGCTTCCAGGCACGCATGCGACCCGTCCCCTAGGTGCATTAACTTCCAATTTCGATCGAGGCCGCGCATGGAGTCGGAATTAACTCCGACCGGCTCAACCACCCATCCACCACCCATTCGATCATTAAATGCTCGAATTGCCTATAAATAGCGATTGCAAAACCTCACCAGAACCACACCAAAGCTACATGCACTCTCAATTTACCGATCTAGAACCTACAAGTATCGATTCCAGCTCGTGACCGCCGAAACCAAAGCCAAACTCAAAATCGATCAATTCTACATCATTTCAAGTAATTCCAAACGCTAAAGTGTTCGCCTACATGTAAGCATCGAAAGCCCTCTGTTTAATTTCATAAACAGAGGGTAAATCGATCGAATTCGGGAGTTGAATTTTCTAGGGCTCATTCGGAATTGGGGGTCGATTTGAACTTGTGATTATCAATTGTTTTACACGGTTACAACACTAACGAACCCGTAGTCGGGATGGTTAGTTGGTGTGTGTGTTCTTGTGACTCGGGCGGCCCGAGTTCGATCCGGGCAGCCCCGTTTTTAATACTTTCATTTTTTTTTTTATACTTTTTCACTCAGATTTAAATGCTTCGATTATTTTTATAAATTCTGTTAAGTTTTTATAAACATAAAAATGAATTTTATTTACACTTTTGTTTTCCAGAACTATTTTATTTAATTAAAATTTGTTAAAACCAATAATGTTCAATTCTTTAAAAATAGTTTTAAATTCTTAAAAATTACAAAATACTTTTAAACATTATAAAATCCATCTCTCCAACAGAGAAGATTTTATAAATCGGAAAAATTATTATTTCTAAAATAAATGAATATAACTTGTTTATTTAAACACATTTATTTATTTGGTTAAAAAAACAAGGAAGATATTTATACTTTATTTAAATTCTAAATAGTTTAAAACTTATAAACTTTATAAAAGCTACATAGAAACTTTGAATACTTACTAGACTTCATTTTAAAAGAAAAGCTTTATTTAAAACATATATAAACTTATAAACTTTATAAACGTATAATGTAAACTTTATAAGTAATTATATTTTTCAATCTTATAGGTACTTGATATTTATTATCATATTAATTTGAAAAATAAATATTTAATACTTGAAACACTTAATGAATCATATGGATATTCTTATATAAAAAAAAATTATTTATCTTTAATAACTATATACACTTTAAATAAATTCTATTAATCTTAAAACACTATTTGGTTTTTAAATGCTAGGTATTTAATAACTATTTTACTCTTAAAATAATTATTAACATTTATTCTTACCTTAAAAAGAATATTTTAAACTAAAACTTATTAAACTTGATATTCAAACATTGGATTTAAAATTTCAACAAACCCAAATATTCCCGTCTTCCGTTGGGAACCCTAGTCAAATCTTGAATCCTAGATCCTTGCCATAGACTTGTAGGTCATACCTAAACTCTAGACTTGTATTCTTAGGCGTGTTGTGAGGATAATCTCCTTCAAAGTCTTGCTACACTTAATCTTTGTTAGACACTCTTCATCATCCATGTGAGTATACTTAGCCCCTTTTTCCTTTTATGCTTTTGGGGTGAAACATGTTCACAATTCTTAAACTTATACAATTCTTGTACAACTATGACTACGTGTTTATTCTTATGTTAAACTTGAGACTTGTATGCTTAGATTAAACTTAAAACTAGCACAATCATTAGCTTTGATCAAGCCGATAGTAACAATGATAGATCTATTGCATTTGACCAATCTACCTTGATTGATTGACCCCTTCGGGGGGGAGCCCTTGGTGTTTGTTACTACATTAAACTTTAAACTTGAGACTTATAAGGGTAACCTGCGGGTTATGCCTAAACTTGGTTGGAGGGTTGATGTGCACAATGTCTAACATGCTTGTTTTCTCATACTTACATTATAGAATGCACAAATCATAGTGAATTGTAATACTTTTCAAATACTTGTTAAACTGTGTCAAAACCTTTGTATCTCACCAACTATTTTGTAGTTGACAGATTCTTTCACATGTTTCAGGTTCTACAACATGAGACTTTATCGTGATCACATAGGTTGCTTGGACCTAGAATGCTTAATCAATTAGACTTGTATTCCTGCTATGTATTTGATTTTATTCTTTGTATTGAACCTTTGAATCTATTTATTAATGAAATATTGAAACTTTAATAGTCAACCTTGTGCTATTGAACAACCGCGTCCGCCCCGACGTATAATCCGCCGTCGGTTGGGGTGTGACATTAAGGTTCAACATCTCTAGGTTAGTTTGTTAATAAAAATTATTTTTAGAGTAAAGTGTCATTTTTGTTCATGTGGTTTGGCCATTTTAGCCAATTTCATCAAAAAACAAAATTTAGCTTTTTCGTCCCCGACTTTTCAAAATCTAGTCATTTTCATCTATCTGACTAAATCCGTCTACATTTTACCGCTAAATCAGGGGTCGGTTTGAAATTCATAGGTTAAAATCTAACCAAATTGCCGCTGATTTTACCAAAATTGATCCTAATTTAATGTTAAAATATAGACGGAGTTAGTCAGTTAAATGAAAATGGCTAGATTTTGAAAAGTCATATACGAAAAAGCTAAAAAAAGTTTTTTAATGAAAGTGACTAAAATGATCAAATCACATGTTATTTTTATTTTGAGTAATAAAGAGTACATACGGTCCACTGTTTGACTTCAGTGATCATGATTCCCCTGCCCCCAGGAATTTGAGGCGACAACGTTAATCTATTGGCTAAGTTGTATATTTTAAACCAGGTTTGAACCCGTTAAGATTATATATATAAATATATTAACATCTGTTTTTATATAATTGTTGATGTTGTATTAGTAATTTTTCCATCTTATTAGAATCAAGTATCACACAAGAAACGATACGAAGCTGCATAAAACAAAGACAAACATAAGAGTAGATGTCAAATTCAAATGTAATATAGTAAATGCTACATTAAAAAAACTTAATCTCCGTTCAAGATTAGTATTTTTTTTTTAATTGCATAAATTATACATTCACTTTTGTCACCAATAGGATTTGAACCCTCACTATATGAAAAGGCAAAACGTTATCCAACACCTTGATACCGTCATTGATACTGCCATGTCAAAGATTAGCATTTTATGGATCCCATATACATTCATTTATATGTAATTTTGTTGATTCAAACATTTCCGATATCACGATTTCCCCTCAATTGGACCAAAAAATGAAACTATATAGCACTTACCAACCACAGTAAATACAAGACCTTACATTCTAATGGTTGAATTTATTTCAAGCCTTAGGGTCCATTTACAACTGCACTTCTTCACCTGTTATAAAATAAATAAATAAACCACTATAGAATGTAAAACTTTGAATAAACCAATTCCATTGCAAAAAAAAAAAACCTACTCTCCAATTCCTGATATCCTGTGTGAGCCTTTTGAACCTGCTCATATACATGAAGACCCTTTAACCTATAAAAAGAAAAGATAAAAATTAATAATATAAAAGGATACAGCCATGATTTCATTGAAGAATTGCCTCCAGACTTGTTTCGATAATGAAGATTGAAGAATCGAGAACTTTGAGATTTGTTTCTATAATGAAGACAACATACCACTGCGTTTTATTGACGGGCATCGGAAAAGGAAGGCGTGATTTATCCCCTAGAGCGTTCATTCATATCATCGAGGGTTTTTACTTCTTCTTATTGACAATTATTGAGTAATTAACAGCTCTAACATAGTATTCATGGGTTAAAACTACCCTAGAAGCCATGTATAGAAATCAAATTTAGAAATTCTTGGGAATGTAGACAGGATGACAACCTGGTATTAGAGCAATCAAAAGGTGAACCATGAGATATGTATTGCTATGAGGAAGTTGCTTGACATTAGCTAATGAGACGATGAAGAAAAAGAGGGATTGCCTTGATGTAATATACAAGTGGTATGCTTATGACTTGTTATGTATCTATCTAAGAACAATTTTCTTGGGATTTACTCGATGGAAAGGCTCGGTATGAAATCATTGTAAGCTGGTGATGTGTCGTGTTTAGTATATAGAAAATATATTATATAATAATATATTCAAAGATATCGATTTCACGAGATCAGGTTTTAAATTTGTAATTAAAATGATAAATACTCAAACATAAAACACACACAATAGACAAGTATAGCTATCGCAGCGTAATATAGATTAGATAAGAACCATGTATCGAACCAGTGGACACGGTCGAGTTCCAATACTCAACTTTTGTTATCGTTTAACCGGTTTAATTAGTGAGTGGGTGTTGTGTACTTGTGAAATGGAAAAGTAAATGACAGAAAAGTAAATGATGGTAAAGTAAATAGCAGAAAAGTAAAAACGTGCGTGATGTGTGTAACAGGAATGTAAATAACAGAATAGTAAATAGCAGGAAAGTAAATATCTCGGAAATTATCAGCTTATGAAGAGTATTGCTTTGGGCTTCGAATCCGCTTGTTACATGACAATGTTAAGTTGACTAATCCAGTGGTATAATTACTACAAACATGTGACCCGGGTCACCGCTAGAGCCTCGTCCTCACGACATTTGGGTCACGGATTATATTCTTTAATAATAAAATGGTAGGACTCTCAGCTAGGGACATCGGTACCCTCAACTCTTTGGTGTTATCTCCGAGTTGGTTTAGGACATCAAACTTAAGTGCTTAAATATTATTGTTAAATAGGTGATTATACTTTGCTCACCGGGAGACGGTGTAACAATGGGACCATGTATAAAGACGTACCGTTCCCAACATGAGTTCACCAATTCTTCGTCGCATAATAAGTTTGTATAAAGACGTACGACCTTACTAGTGTTTACCAAGCCTTGGCTTATCAATCTCAGCTTGTATAAAGACGTACAAGTCTCAGTCTTGGCTTATCAGTCTCTGCTTGTATAAAGACGTACAAGTCTCAAAAGAAGTTTGATTAAAAAGGTTTTACGGTCTTACACTTTTAAATCAAGAACACTCACAAATATAAAGACATATTTAGACAACAATAAAAAGGCCACCAAGTGGTGGTTTTAAGAACGAACAGTTAAAGACATAAACAAACCACTAGATTAATACGTTAAACATTAACATGCACCAAACTTCATCTTCACCCTAGCAATACAAAGAGTTTAGCCACGAATGGCGATACTAACTAACGTAACGTTGAGTTTCGTAAGCTCCCCTATTGCGGAACAAGGAGGAAGAGCCCCTTTACTCTCTACTATTACTCTAATACTGGTAGAAACGAACTATTCTCTCTATCTTTGGTTGTGTTGTGGTGTGTGGAATGAAGAACGCAAGCCATCTATTTATAGGCCTCAAAATGAGCAAATGCATGGCCGTGCATTGGATTGCACGGGCGTGCAAACAACTCAGGAATCAAACAGGGTACAGAGGATAGTGTACTAGAGCCTTGGGGAGCAAGGAGGGCTTTGCACGACCGTGCATTCCGCATCCCCCCTCTGCTTCCCAGTTTCGTATTTTAGCTGCTGGTTTGACTTTCGTTGACCAATTTTGACTTCTTGAGGGTCAAAGCTTGGGAATGATCTTCCAAAAGGCTTGATTTCTTGGTGTTTTTGACTGGTTTCATCTTTGTTTATCTTTAGAACACCGAATAACCTGCAATTATGAAATATAAACGTTTTAAGTATCAATTGTAAGGTTATTATTCATTTAGTGCCGTAGTATGAGGATTATTATGCATGCAAAACATGTATAAATGATGACACATCAACTGGTGTTTGATACACTAACAATTTTGTAATGTCGGTCTAAGGGCAGGAGGTTGCTCTTGCCTGAAAACGACCACACAACCACAAATCAGTCGTCATCAAGCATTTAAATGGACTGAAACACGATTAATGTTTGGAGGTTTACCTTAGCCGTTGTAATCTTGCTGGAACAGGAAACATATAAAAACGTTTATTTGAATCAAAATCGGCATCCACCTCAATGATCCCCTTGAAGATCCCTAACGTTGAGGCGTTTCAAAGATGCTGAAGTTGGTCCCGCCTTTATAGCCGTCTTTCATCCACACCAACTCCTTTAAGGGATCTGTCCCACGATATGTTATTTACCGTAAAGAATAAATATGCACAATACACTTTAAACAAAAGAACTACTTTCACAGGTTTTATGTATTGATCTTTGGCCCATTCTTTCTCTTAGGTGCTCATATGGAAATTCAGGGCCGACTCAACCTTTTTGGGGGCCCAAAGCGAAATGCAATAAAATGTACATAAGATATCTTTCATGAATTTGGTAAATGAAAGTAGACATGGCTATTGTTAATACATAAAACCTGCTAAACCGTTTGTAATCAAAGATTTAAATAATTATTGTAACAACATCAACCCAATAGTTTAAATTGACACAAAGTTGTTACCTGTTAAACAACCAATTACGGTCCATCATCCTTAAAACAAGGTTGAGGTTCTTCAACACCTGAGCACAATATACATCCATACACATTTAACATAATGTAACTGAAATGCCTTTATTGATCTAAGTGTCAACGAACATAAATAAGGGCAATGTGAAGGAAATTTGTGGGTGACATGAGCTTCTCTTCATAGACATGCATATACCATATGATACACCAACAAATTAGTACACATAATTAACATGTATTTAGGCAAAAATATCTGCTTGAACATGAATTGCAACATCCATATTAACATAGTCATCAACATCAGGGTAATAAATATAAGCACTATTATTCCTTATATTGTGTAATAATGAGCATTATAATAAATCCAGTTTACTATATCTAATACATAATATTAAACAGTTTACTACATCTAATAGATAATATTTAATCAACTGGTTACCTATCTTGTTACTATAACCTTTTATTTTTTAATGAAGTTTGATGCAACAATTAGCACTAAAACAAAGGGCTTGAAACTTCATCTTCTTAACAGGACCTGCAATGAGCAAAATAATTTACTAAAACAAAGTAAAATCAAAAGAACATACATGGAGCTTTGGATTTACAATTAGGGGGTGTTTGGGATTGCTTATTTAACTCTAAAAGTGTTTTTTTGTCAAAAGTGCTTATTGACTTATAACTTTTTCAAAAGAAGTTTTTAAATAAGTGTTTGGATTAGCTTTTGTGGTGGGAAAAACCAATAAGTCAATAAGTTGTTTTTTAAAAAGTGTTTGGGTTATCTTATTCATGTAAAATGATCAAAAAAGACATTCTTATATATTTAAAAGCATTTACTACTTTACATATAATACTATATACTTAAAAATGTTTTTGGATAAAAATTATAATTTAAAAATTATAAAATTTTATATACTTAGTGGCGGTGGGTGGTGGGCGATGGTGGCGGTGGTTGTGGGTGACGGTGGCGATGGCGATGGCGGTGGCAGTGGTGGGCGGCGGGCGGTGATGGTGGTTGGCGTTGGGTGGCGGTGGTGGTGGGTGGTGGTGGTGGTGGGTGGCGGTGGTAGTTGGTGACGATGGTGGTGGGTGGTGGTGGGTAGCAGTTGTGGTGGTGGGTGGTTGGTGGCGGTGATGGGGGGCGGCGGCGGACAGTGGTGGTGGTTGGCGGTTCCGGGTGGTTGGTGGTGGTGGTGGCGATGGGTGGTGGTGGTGGCGGTGGCGCGATTGTAGCTGTAGGGTAAAGGGTGGGGGTAGATTGGTAATTTTTTTTTCAAAAAGTCAAAAATCAATTAAAAAGCTTGAATTTGTGACTTTTGAAAAACAACTTTTTAACTCTTTCAAAAAGCCAAAACAAAAATAACTTTTATGGTTGACAAACATTTTTTTTTAACTTATTAGCTTTTTAAAAAACCAATAAGTTATTTCCAAACTCAATCTCCAACACCCTCTTAGTGTAAGATCAATTTTACATGTAATTCCCAATTACCACATCACCGGAGTCACTTTTTGAGAGCCATGAAAATAGAAATAGGTTTCCTAGTAGGTTAGTTTGTGTTTCAATAGGAGATCAGGCAGTTTTGCAATTATGCTTGATTCCAAAGACATCTTCAATCATTTGAGATTGCTTCAATCCCTTCCTTGAAGATCGGGTGTTCTTAGCAGGTGATTCCGAAATCGGGTCGAGGTTCGTATTTGAAATTTAGGTTACATGAGCAAAAATCTTAATCTGAAACCTAGGGGCTGGCTACATATTCGATATTGGGGATGAATTAGAAACAACCGTCGATTGCGGCGTGATCCCGTTATCACACAAGCTTATAAGAGCACCGGGAACGATCATGACATTCGACAGCTCTAATACACCATCAACGCATCAGAAACTAAATCAAAGTAAGCCATCGATTGGATATTGCCTTCATTCGAGATCGAAATAAAACCAGGACCATCAACCAATGTTATTAGGGTTAGAGTGAGAGAACTGGTTAGGGTTGAATCGCCATGAAGAGATTGAGGCGATAGAATTAGGGTTAGATTGAGGCCGGGTAAATGGATCCATGGATTGATTTGAGGATACGGGTCAGGTATGCATATAAGTAGAAAAAGGACCCGCGTGATTTTTAAGATAAAAGTAGTTTTAGGGAAAAAAGTGTGAGGAGTAATGTGAAGCTGATACGTGTCAATAGATTTAGTTTTTTTTATTATATAGGGGATATTAAAAAAAAGTTATATATTTTAAATATTTTGATGACAGGGTGTTACTTTTAAAGGACGAGTAAATGCATTTTTACTTGACCCGTTAACTACCGTCATCGTGTCTAACATATTTCGCCATTACTCTTAAAATTGGATTAGACAGGCCGATTAGATAGTGTATAGATATCCCTTTTCTATCTCAACGGAGTTCAATTGGAATTACCAAATCACACGCCGCCTAGGCACAACAGTCGTTTTTTTTTTGTCATTTCCGATCCATATCCCTCGTCTCCGCCAATCATGTCTGACAAGGAAGGCTCTTCATCTTCCTCCACCAAGCCGCTGACATCACAAACATTTAACAAAAGGTTTGTGTTCTTGATGGTGTCAAAGTCTCCTACTCATTGTGGGTCAGACTATTCCAACTTCATGCTAGAGGATACCATGATCTCGAACACATCGATGGCTCGCCACCACCTACCAAAGATGACGCATATGATTCTTGGATGGAAATCGATGTTGTGGTCCTTCAATGGATCTATGGCACGTTGTTTAACGAGCTTCTTGTTCGTGTCCGACGGCTCATCAGGCCTGGATCCGTATCAAGAATCTTTTCTTGAACAACAAAGGGTCTTGTGCTGCCCCTTTGGAGAATGAATTAACGAATCTCAAGCTCTCTGCTTTATCGTCTTTGGAGGCTTCTTGTCAAAAACTCAAGGAGTTAGTCGATTAATTGAACTATGTTGAGAGCCACGTCACTGAAAACCACCTCACCCTCCAACTAGTTTGTGGCTTGCCTCCCGAATACGATATTGTTGCTTCCTACATCAATCAAACTCTCCCGACGTGGGAGACGGCTTGCAACATGCTGTAACTTGAACAACATCATCAATCTGCGCAGGAGATTACACAGCCCATCACTTATCACCGTTGCAACTCATGACCCACGCCGCACTCCGATCTTCGAGATGATCACCCGCGAATGTCGGCCCCATGCAACCAGCAGCAGCGCCTCCCTTCTCACCTAGGTCGCCGACCTAACCAGTCTCAGTCGACCATTCAGCCCACCACGGCCCAACAACCCTCTCGCTACGGCCAGTCGTCTAATCGCAACAGCAACGACCCGTGGCCTTATCCGTAGGGAGTACCCAGCTACTCACCGTATTGGGCTGCCCTACATCCATGTCCTTATTCCGACCCAATCCGGTTGGGCCATGCCATGGCAGCCTCCTAATGGCCCTTCCTGTCTGCCGGCTCCTCCTCAAATTTAAATCATGTGGAGCCTATTGATCTTGGTTATACTTTTGAAGCGCCATCGGTACAACCGGGTGAGGATGATTAATGTGTTGGCGTGTTTCTGTTCCGTGGACTGGGCCTTGGCGCGCAAGGCACAAGCCCAGGTCGGTCACTGCATTGTTGAGGGCTAAAGACTCCTAATCATGTTGGGTTAGGTTGTTAGGTTTATTATTATTTTAATCCTATTGTTTAGCTTTCCTAGTTGTAGTCTAACGTGATAGGTTAGTCTATAAATACCGTGATAGGGTATTCATTGTAATCAAGTTTTTGAGTCAGATTTCTTGATAATACGAGTTTGGGTGTTAGCCAAATATTGTGGTTATTATTGTTTACCAATTCTCCACTTGAATTGGTATCAGAGCCACGATTCAAGAACCTGCCATACGATCACCACGAATCAAGCGGAGTCCGTGACCAAGGGGCTGCCGAAGCGAGCCGTGCTCTGATCAGCTGACCCTGAGACCTGCTGCCGAAGACCTGCACCTGACAGTGCAGAAAACTTGCCGATCAAGCTTCTGATTAAAAGAACCCGTGATCAGTTCTTGAGTGCCCAGTTTTCCGACTACTTCTGCAGCAAACGTTCTGATACTGTTGCCGAGTCCTTGATCCTAAAAGGATCATATCTTACTTAACCTAAGAGTCCCGGCTAAGAATAAAGGGCTGGACTCTGACAAAGATTCGTCACCCGTTTCATCACCAAAATCCCCGAAGTCGCCAATCACCTACGAACGACGAAAGAAAAATATGGGTGATCAGCCTCCTCCACCAAAAGACCACAGTACGAATCCGGCATCGTTCCAATGTCCGATGCTTACAGCTGCGAATTACACTATATGGGCGATTCGTATGAAAGTTATCCTAAACGTACACGGAGTGTGGGAGACAATCGAACCCGGTACAGCCGATGCAAAGAAGAATAATGTTGCTACGGCTGTACTGTTCCAATCCATCCCCGAAGACCTGATTTTGCAAATCGGGAATCTAGAGACGGCGAGACTAATGTGGGAAGCGATCAAGACCCGCCATCTTGGAGCCGAACGGGTAAAAGAGGCAAGACTTCAAACCCTATTGACTGAGTTTGAGGGTTTGAGGATGAAAGATCCGGGTACGATTGATGACTTCGCCTCCAAGTTATCCGGCATATCGTCCAAAGCAGCCGCACTTGGAGAGACCATTGAGGAGACGAAACTAGTGAAGAAATTCCTCTCGAGTCTACCAAGGAGATTCATCCACATCGTAGCCTCACTCGAGCAAGTCTTGGACCTCAAGACTATAGGTTTTGAGGATGTTGTGGGACGTTTAAAAGCGTACGAAGAACGAACCAAAGACGAGGAGTACCAACCCGTAAATCAAAGTAAGCTTCTATTTAATAATTCCGAATCTTATGCTAACCGAAATAAAGATTCAAGCAGGGGTCGAGGTAAAGGATCCTATGCATCCCGGGGACGTGGACGCGGTCGGGAGTCAAGCAATGACCGTGGCCAACGAGAACAATCCAAAAGCCGTGAAGAAACTAAACAAAAGGCAAAGGAGAGAGATTCCTCGAAAATAAAGTGTTATAGATGCGACAAATATGGGCACTTTGTTTCGAGATGTCCCGATCGTTTTCAAAACCAAGAGTCAAATATGGTTAAAGAGGAGGAAAAGAATGGCGTGGATGCATCATTTTTTATGATGAATTGCATCCAAGAAATAGTCTACCTCAATGAAGAAAAGGTGATGCCAAACAAGCTCAAAGCCGATTCAACTGAAAAGGATGTTTGGTATCTCGACAATGGTGCGAGTAACCATATGACCGGGAATCGGGCATACTTCGCCGAGCTCAATGAACGAATAACCGGGCGAGTCAAGTTTGGAGATGGATCATGTGTCGTGATCAAAGGTAAAGGTTCCATCTTATTCGAAGGAAGAAGTGGAGAGCAAAAACTCCTAACCGAGATCTATTATATCCCGGATCTTCAAAACAATATTATAAGCCTCGGACAAGCAACCGAATCCGGTTGTGATGTACGAATGAGGGAAGATTACTTGACGATGCACGATAAAGCCGGTTCGTTACTAATGAAGGTCACGAGAAACAAAAGTCGCCTTTACAAGATCAAGTTAAAGGTAGGAAGCCCAGTTTGCCTACAAACAAAGATAAGTGAAGATGCGTGGCTTTGGCATGCAAGACTTGGTCACCTCAACTTCAAATCCATGCAACAAATGAAGAATATGGTCGCGGGTCTACCAAAAATTCACCACGAGAACCAATTGTGTGAGTCGTGCATGGTGGGGAAGCAAACAAGGAAACCATTCCCGAGAAAAGCTTCTTATAGGGCATCCCGGGTGCTCGAACTTGTCCATGGTGATCTATGCGGGCCGATCATTCCTCCAACCTTAACGGGTAACAAGTATATTCTTGTGTTAATTGATGACTTTTCACGATTTATGTGGTCGTTTTTGTTAAAGGAAAAGAATGGAGCATCCGAGACAATCAAAAGGTTCAAGGCTATGGTCGAAAAAGAAACCGGGATGTTACTCAAAACCCTACGAACCGATAGGGGAGGGGAGTTCACTTCACATGAACTAAACCGATTTTGTGAAGATGAAGGCGTGACACGACATCTAACCGCTCCATACACACCACAACAAAACGGTGTGGTGGAGCGGAGGAACCGAACCCTCATGGAGATGACCCGAAGTATTTTGAAGGCCATGAGTGTTCCAAACTACTTATGGGGGGAAGCCGTTCGACATGCAACGTACCTAATAAATCGAGCTCCTACACGAACATTGGTAGGACAAACACCCTATGAAGTGTTCAAAAAACAGAAACCGAACATCGAACATATTCGTGTATTCGGGTGTGTTGCATACGCTAAGGTGGAAGCTAATCATTTGAAAAAACTAGATGATCGCTCAAGGATACTTGTCCACCTTGGAACTGAACCAGGAAGCAAGGCTTACAGATTATATGATCCAAGAAACAGAAAAATAATTGTAAGTAGAGACGTGGTGTTCAACGAGAAAAAGGGGTGGAACTGGAACAAGCCTGCGGACTCTGAAGACCGCAGCAAACCAGGTATGTTTACCGTGATGTGGGGAACCACTGTGGACGCAGGGACTGGGCCAATAATATCCAGCCCTGCCAAGACCGAAAACAGCCCCGAAACAGGCTCGAACAGCTCTGAAACAGGCCCAAACAGCCCCGTTCTTGACCCAGACGAATCGAACAGCGAGGAGTCACCTGGGTCCAGTTCTGGCCCTTCCGAAGACAACCCAGGCAGCCCAAATCATAGCAATGCAGCCCCTAATTCAGCAGCTCAATCTGCGGCCAGTGTTGGGTCTGAAACAGCCGAGCAGTCCACTATCAGACGCTCGTCTCGTGTTTCGGTTTTGCCAGTAAAATATAGTGATTATGAACTGAATTTTAACCATGAAGAACTCTTGCTACTCGCAAATGATGAACCGAAAAATTTCATGGAGGCAAATACAAAACCCGAATGGAGAAAAGCTATGCGTGTGGAGATTGACTCTATTGAAAGGAACAACACTTGGAGTCTTACCAAACCTCCAAAGGGTGTCAAACCAATTGGGTTGAAGTGGGTGTTTAAAGTGAAGAAAAATGCTGATGGTTCAATCAATAAGCACAAGGCACGCCTCGTGGCGAAAGGGTACGTTCAACAACCGGGAATAGACTTTGATGAAGTCTTTGCCCCGGTGGCTCGAATCGAAACAATCCGGCTACTAATTGCTCTCGCCGCCAATGGTGGGTGGGAGATCCACCATCTTGATGTAAAAACGGCGTTTCTGCATGGTGACTTGAAAGAGACCGTCTATGTTCACCAACCGGAAGGATTTGAGAAACCAAAAGAACTACACAAAGTATATAAGTTGACAAAAGCTTTGTATGGCTTAAGGCAAGCTCCAAGAGCGTGGAACATTAAGCTTGATGGGATACTAAAAAATATGAACTTCCATCGATGCTTGAAAGAGCAAGCCGTGTATCGGAAGGCAAGCGGAAGCTCTATTCTGATAGTTGCTGTTTATGTGGATGATTTATTTGTAACAGGTACAAGCTTGAGTATGATAAACGAATTCAAGAAAGATATGGCCTTAAAGTTTGAAATGTCGGACCTAGGGAAACTCTCGTACTACCTAGGTATCGAAGTTTCACAAGGAAGGAACGAGATCAAGGTTAAGCAAGAAGCTTATGCGCGAAAGATCTTAAAAGAAGCGGGTATGGAAAATTGTAACCCGGTTCATGTACCCATGGATCCCAATTTAAAGATATCAAAAGCCAAAGACGAGAATGATGTCGAAGCCACTGGATACCGGAAAATAATTGGGTGCCTTCGTTACTTGCTACAAACCCGACCCGACCTCGCGTATTCGGTCGGGGTTGTAAGCCGATACATGCAACAACCAAAAGAATCCCATGCAGCAGCGATAAAGCAAATACTTAGATACGTGAAAGCTACGCCAAGCTATGGTATCAAGTATACTCGAGGAGAAGATAGCACCTTGATCGGGTTTAGTGATAGCAGCCACAACATCGATCAAGACGATGGTAGAAGCACTACGGGTCACATCTTTTATTTTGGAACTTCTCCAATCTCATGGTGTTCACAGAAACAAGGAACAGTGGCTCTCTCCTCATGTGAAGCGGAATACATGGCAGCTAGTTCCGCTACATGTCAAGCGGTTTGGCTTAGAGAACTTCTAAGTGAGATAACCGGGAAACCACCTCGGAAAGTATTGTTGCGGGTTGACAATACATCCGCCATTGCTCTAGTAAAGAATCCGGTGTTTCATAGTCGGACTAAACACATCAAATCCCGTTATCATTACATTCGGGAATGTGTTGAAGGCAAGGAGGTAGAAGTAGAACATATCAGTGGCAAAGAACAACGAGCTGATATTTTAACTAAGGCCCTTGCAAGGATTAAGTTCAAGGAGATGCGAGATTTACTAAAGATTGAAGACCTCCCTTATACGACTCAGAAACACGGGGGGTGATTGTTGGCGTGTTTCTGTTCCGTGGACTGGGCCTTGGCGTGCAAGGCACAAGCCTAGGTCGGTCACTGCATTGTTGAGGGCTAAAGACTCCTAATCATGTTGGGTTAGGTTGTTAGGTTTATTATTATTTTAATCCTATTGTTTAGCTTTCCTAGTTGTAGTCTAACGTGATAGGTTAGTCTATAAATACCGTGATAGGGTATTCATTGTAATCAAGTTTTTGAGTCAGATTTCTTGATAATACGAGTTTGGGTGTTAGCCAAATATTGTGGTTATTATTGTTTACCAATTCTCCACTTGATAATGGTATATGGATTTTGGCGCTTCCAACCACCTCACGACCAACTCAGGTTTGGTTTCAATTCACGTTCATGTTTCGTCTACTAAATCCATATTTGTTGGAAACGACCAATCGGTGTGGGATCCGATGATGCCACCCTACTCACACCAACCAAACCTTTACATCTTAAAAACATTTTATATACCCCACATATAATTAAAAACCTTGCCTCTGTCCATCAGTTCACAACTGACAAATAGGTGATAGTTCAATTTGATCCTTTTGGTTTTCTGTGATGGATTTCCAAACTGGGACGCTCCTGAGCAGACATGACAGTAACAACCATTTATACCTTTTCACCGCTTCTTCCAAAGACTGTGCTACCACTTTTGTAGTCATTTTATCTTCTAGTCTTAGGCATGATCGTCTTGGTCATCCGGGTCGTCATGTCACGAATATTTTTCCTTCTTTAAAGTTTTTTTTTCTTGTAATCATAGTACTTCTACTGCAACTCTTGCCAATTGTCAAAACATAAATGTTTACCATTTAGTGATTCTACTTCTAATACCGTTTGGTCGTTTGACATTATTCACTATGATCTTTGGACATCACCGATTCTTAGTAATAGTGGGTATAATTACTGCATGACCCTAATTGATGATTTTACACAATATATATGGGTATTCCTGTGAAAATTTAAATCTGAAGCATTCTCCAAATTCACACAATTTCACTCCTTTGTTAAAACTCTGTTTAATTCAAATATTAAATTGTTTCAGTGTGATATGGGCGGAGAACTTGACAATACAAACTTCAAAACCTTCACCTCCAAACAGGGTCTCCAGTTTCGGTTCTCCTGCCCACACACTTCCCAATAGAATGGGAAAGCCGAACTCATGATGCTCAGACTAAATGACATAATGTTATGCCTGCTTGTCTCATGCCTCCATTCCACCCTCCTTTTGGGTGGATGTCCTTCATGCAACGGTTTATCTTCACAACATCCTCCCTACCAAAGTACCGCGTAACTCCACCCCCACTGCCGCTCTATATTTCTGTCATCCCACCTATGACCGCTTCCGTGTATTTGGATGTGCATGCTATCCAAACCAATTCGCCACCGTCCCTATAAGCTCGCACATCGTTCAGCATGTTGCATCTTCTTGAGATACCCCCATTATCGAGGATATCGTTGCCTTGATCTTGGTATCGGCAAGATCATCCTCTCTCGTCATGTCACATTTGTTGAGACTTTCTTCCCCTTCCAAACAGCCACCTCTACCCCTCCACACGACTACACATTCCCTGATTCCGACCCATCACCTCTTCTCTTTGTACCTCCTACCCACACCACCTCACTACCTACCACGCCTCCCATACCACCCGACCCAAATACACCACATGCCAGCCCACACACGACCAATTCGTCACCACCCTCCCCTTCCCACCTTCATAAACCGCCACCACCCTTTCACTCATACTTATCACCGCCGCCACTATTTAACTCCAGCCAACACTTCATCACAACCACCACCCGCGCCACCTCAAACCACTCATCCACCACAACACACCACGCCAGCCCAGCCACTTTCTACCTACCCAATGACCACCCGCTTAAAGGCCAACCTTACCAAACCTCACCCACCCTTTGATCTTCACTCCTCCTCCACAACCACCATATCACCTATTCTCAAAACATACTCAGATGCCCTCACCGATCCGCAATGGCATCAGGCTATGACTAACGAATTTCAGGCTTTAATGGACAATAACACGTGGGGATTAGTTCCACGGCGATCTAACTCACCCATTATTGATTCAATGTGGCTATATAGACATAAATTTCATTCAAACGGAACCCTTGAACGCTATAAGGCCTTCTTAATGGTCAATGGAAAACGTCAACAGATAGGCCTTGACTGTGACGAAAGTTTCAGTCCGGTTGTTAAACCTACCAATATACGCACAGTTTAGAGCCTTGCTGTCTCTCGATCATGGCCTATACATCAGTTGGACGTTAAAAATACGTTCTTACACAAAGATTTACATGAAAAAAATTATATGTCACAACCCCCAGGATTTTTTGATCGAGCTAATTCATCTGATGTATGCAGGTTAAATAAATTCCTATATGGTATTAAGCAAGCACCACGAGCTTGGTACCATCAGTTTGCTACTTACATTACATCTTGTGGTTTTCGCAGCACATCTAGCGATAACTCCCTTTTTGTCTATAAAAAGGGTAACCAAATGGCCTATTTGCTGCTTTACGTGGATGACATACTCTTAACAGCATCAGATACCCGACTCCTACGCTTCATTATTTCATCATTTACCCGCGAGTTTTCCATTACTGGCCTTGGAGAACTGCATCATTTTTTGGGCATAGAGGTTAAAGACACTCATACTAGCCACTTATTATCACAAGAATCTTACGCTAAAGAGATCATAATCAGGGCCAAAATAGAAAACTGCAAACTAAGCAATACTTCGTGTGACACTGATTCAAAGCTTAGTGCTGATTCGGGTGAACTTCTCTCAGATAATACATTATATCACAGTCTTGCAGGAGCTCAGCAATACCTTACATTCACCCGTCTAGATATAGCCTATGCAGTTCAACAAATCTGTCTTTTTATGCATGCCCCACGGGAGCCATATTTTCAGTACATGAAGCGCTTATCACGATACCTCAAAGGTATTTTGTCTCATGGCCTCCCTATTAAACCCCCAAGTCAGTTAAACTAACTGCATATTCTGATGCTGACCGGGGGGGCTACCCAGATTCAAGGCATTCGACTTCAGGTTATTGTGTATTAAGTGGAGATAATGTTGTCTCGTGGTCGTTAAAACGTCAACACATTGTTTCCTGGTCTAGTGCCGAGACAAAATATAGGGCATTTCCCATGTCGTAGCTGAAACTACATGGCTTCGCATCCTCCTCCTTGAGCTACATCCACTACTAGAAATTTAAGCAGTTTCGACGAGGCAATCTCGACGACACATGTCGTCGAGATAGGTGGACCAAATACGACGACATGTCGTCGGAGATCGTCTAAAAAAAATTCATTTTTTTTTCGACTTTTCTCGACGACACGTCGTCGGCGATGCTTAACCGGGAGAAGGTGAAAACTTTTGGCGCCTACCTGATACTAGTATCGACGACATGTCGTCGATATTGGTATTTTTAATTTTTTTTTTCCTTTTTTTTTACCTAGTAAAATATTAAAAAAAAATTAATTTTAAAGAAAATACCTAATCTCGACGACATGTCGTCGAGATTGGTATATAATAAAAAATATTTTTATTTAATAATTAAAATAATTAAAATAAAAGGACCCAATCTCGACGACATGTCGTCGAGACCGGTCCTACCTGGTATTAACCAACGCAGAAACCCTTCTCCTCCTCATTTTTCCCCTCTTTTTTCTCTCAACCTCCCTATCGACTTATACCCACAAATCCGGCCATTTTACTTCAATTTCCACCGTTTTCTACCTCCTCCTCCACCATTACTCTTCTTAATCAAGTGGTTAGACCCGATTTTGACTTTTTTTTGAAATTTTTCTTTATTATTGTAAATTTTTAATATAAATCTTGTGTAGGTGAAGTTTTTGGCTAAGTGGACGGATTGAAAGCTAGATTGAGGGTTTTTCCGACGACGTGTCGTCGTTTCCAAAAAATTCCGGAGGTAATATGTATATTTTTTGTGTTTATAGGTGTATTTGGGTAGTTTTATATAGATTTATAAATGTTTGTTTAGTATTTTGGTAATAGGTTTAGGATTTGAGAAATTTAGTTTTGCATAAATGTTTTAATTGTTTTTTATTTGAATAATATAGTTGAATATATCTATTATTTTGTGAAATTGATGCTTAATTTATATAGATGTATAGTATGTTGGTGAAATTGGTTCATTTTTTTTATTGATAGTTAATGTTGTGAAATTGATAGTTTATTTATAAAGATGTAGAGTTTGTATGGTTTATATAGATGTATAAGTATATAAATGTATGAATTATTTGTGAAATTAGTGAATTGTAGGTTTGTATAGATTTATTATCGGTGGTGTTATGTATATATTATTTGTATGAATTGTATGATGTTATTTATTTTTTGTAATGTATAGTTTGTATGTATTATTTATTTGGGTCTTTGTATGTATTTATGAAATGTATTATTGGTGGTGTTATGTATATATTATTTGTATGATGTTATTTTTTTTAATCTATAGTTTGTATGTATTATTTATTTGGGTATTTATATGTATTTGTGAAATGTATTATTGGTTGTGTTATGTATGTATGGTTTGTATGAGTATAGATGAATATGTGCATGTATAGATGTTAGTAATTAGAACACGAACCTTTCACTTGTTTTGACTCAAATACTTGTATGCATTATTTTTTGACGAACTCAGGGCATTGGCACATGGTCCATTGAGTGCATATTCTTACACAGCTTGTATCGTTAATGGTGTTAGATTTGTGGTACACAGTCGTGATCTCGGACGCACTACCCAAAACAGTGGTGTTGTTTCATTTGGAGAAGATGATACACCATATTATGGTGAACTTAAGAGTATCATAGAGTTGAATTATTTAAGTAATTACTCGGTTGTAGTCTTTCTTTGTAAATGGTTCAACGCGTTGGGTAACGGCCGTATAATTAAAAAGGATAATCTGACTATTATCGACACTTATATTTTATTGATGTATCTAGACACTGACATTTTATTGACTTCAATTTTATGTAGGTATATATGGCGACTTATGCTCGTTCACATGGTGGTGACGGTGGGGGTCGTGATCCGCGGGGGAATTCTAGGAGGCTCCCTATAGATTGCGAGTCTTGTAAGTTACTTGTTTTAGTTTGCTAATTCTTCAAATTCATGTAACATCTGCGAGTCTTGTAAGTTACTTATTTTAGTTTGATAATTCTTCAAATTCATGTAACATCTGCGAGTCTTAAATTCATGTAACAGCTTCCTCAAAAAAAGTAAGGGGCCGTGGAAGAAACCTTGATATGCTGGAGGCGTTCGCCCAAAATGGCAAGCCAGTTCCACTTGAGCTTGATCCAACCCATGAGACATACAAGTTTGTCGGTCCGAACGGTCGATGGTTTGTTCGACAAATAACTATTGCTCTAGAGAAAATCCCATCACACTATTTTAGTTGGGAGTTTATTCCTAGGGAGCATCAAAACACCGTATTTCGCAATCTTCATGTAAGTATAAAATGTAATTTTTTAACACTCATAATTATTAAGTGTTTCCTAATTACCTTTTTTTACAGAATTACTTTGATTTAGAAAGCTGGAGTAACACACCGCAGTGGCCACAAATATCTGCGGGCATCCATGATGATTGTGCCCGTAGATTTCGTGACCGCAAGTCTGTTTTAAAGAGACATTTTGAATCGGTTGGTGGTTACGAGGATGTGGAAGAACCAAGGAATCATCCTCATGAGTTCATCAGTTTCGGAAATTGGAATTCCCTCATCGATATATTGTACCTTGATCCCACATATATTGCACGCTGCAATCAAAATTCTTCAAACCGAGTTAAACAACCATACGCCAATACTAGTGGGAGCAAGTCATTTGCTCAACGATGATATGAGGAGGTAACAAAAGTTGTTAATATTATTCTAAAAATGAATTCATAAGTTAGTCAAATATTAGTAACATTATTTTTGTTGTTTATAGGTACAACAAGGTGGAACCGTCAGTCTGATTGATGGTTGGAGACGTATGCATACGTCTCACGGCACATGGGTCAACGATCGGGCACAAAACGATTGGGTAAGTATATATATCGATGAGGGAATTCCAAGTTTGGGAAATACACTAAAATATTAATCATATTGGTTATTGTTGGTGTTAATATAGGTTTTTATTGAGTTTTGTTGAATTATTATGTTTATTGAGTATTGTTAAGTAGGTTGGCTATCAATTTTGCAGTCGTTATGCTGTTGGATTTTTAAATTTTTATTGATATGTGTATTTTTTGTTTATTACAGAATACAATTCAAGAAGAATTGACCCGGATGCAACAAGACGGCGGAGATGTTGATGAGGAAGAGGTCCTAAAACGTGCCCTTGGCGAGAGACGCGGTTGGAGCCGAGGAGTTGGAAGAAAAGTTAGAAACATGCCCACTAATGTTTCGGCTCTCTCCGAGTCTCAATTCAACGAATTAAAAGAACAAATTCTTGAACTGAATGAGACCGTGAAACAGATGCAAAAGGACCGCAACCAATCCGGCAACCAAAATGACGACGATGAAGATGAATAAACTTGGTTGTAACTTTTATTTGAACGATTTGTAATAACTTATACAATTTGTATACTTTTGTTAGATGTTTTATGTAATATATTTGTGTGAAATGTATTATTTGACCGATTTGCAACAAGTTTGACAGGTTTTGATATTTTGTGTATTAAATTACTGGAAATTTTTAAAATTCAAAAAAAACTTTTTTAAAAAAATAATTCAGTCTCGACGACATGTCGTCGAGATTGAGGTTTCCAGATTTGTTTTAAAAAAATATTAAATAAAAATTAAATAGCATTTCTCGACGACATGTCGTCGAGATTGGTCTATTTAATTTTTATTTAATCTTTTTTTTTTAAGTGAAAAGTTATTACCGACGGGGAAATATCGACGACATGTTGTCGATAAAGGTCGTTGAATCTGCCTAGTTTTCTTGTAGTGATCTACATGTTCACGATGCCAACATAATTTTTTTGTTACAATGTTTATGTGGTCTATTTATCAGGAAACCCCGTACACATGTGGAGATTGACATATATTTGTTCGAGAAAAGGTACACGTCGGGTCTATCCGTGTCTTACACATTCCAGCAGATTACCAATATGCTGACGTGCTTACAAAGGGCCTTCCACGAGCACTGTTTTAGAGATCCAAGTCCAGTTTGCACATTCAACCATTTGAAGCTCAAACCGCGAGGCATATTAGATTATATATTTGTATTTATTGTATGATTATCTTTACCTTAGATAGACATTAGGTAGGAAAGTTAGTTATATTTCATGTATAAATATCCCTTTTGTATTTCAATGGAATTCAATTGAACTTTTCCAATTCACACTTTTAAATAGTTAGTGTTTGAACCAACCAATTATAAATCGGACCGGTTGAACTGATGTATCGGACCAGATTTCAATATTTTTTTTTCTATTTTAATCAAATTTACTGATTTCTTTACTACTTCAGGTTTGATATTTTATTTATTACGGTGTCTATATTTTGTTAAAATTACAAATCTACGTCTAAAGATAAAATAGTTTTAAATTAGTTATGTGTGCGATTTCTAAGTTATTTATGATATCATCTAAGTTTTTATCTAGTCCTGACCCGATAAGGTAACCCTGTCTGATTATGAAAAATTGTATTTAGCATAAAATTTAGTGTTTTAGTTTTAACGTTTGTTAACATTATTTGCATATTTATTTATTATTATGAGTTATTCACCTTTTTTTTCGGTAAATAAGCTTATGCTGAATGGTGTAAATAAGATTTGATTTTTTTTATTAATGTAGACGCAAGACTTAATATGATATAACAACAAATCACTTCTAACCCAATTAACGTGTATTCATTGGTAAATGGTAATTAAAAAAACTAATCACATTGCTTATTAAATAATAATAAATCCCACATCACCATGATATTGGGTGGTTGTGGCTTCATACCATCACCTTTGCTTCACATTATAACTTTATGGTGTAAATAAAAAAGTATACACGATCGTATAGTATGCACAATCTCATAAATATATTTTCTTAAAATTCACAGCAAAATTTTAATATGCTATGTATATTTAAAAGAGTTTAAGTTTTTTTTTTCCGAAAGGTTTTAAAAAGAGTTAAGTGCACGAATGGTTCCTGTTTAAATTTTGGATTTGAATTCCTATTTTTGAAAAATTACATTAGCAGTATTCAAATTATGTATAAACGTAACATGTTTGGTCCCTAGAGTAGATAACTGTTAACTTTTTTTTGTCAAATATTTAAAAAATGACCAAATACCCTTAGATTAAAAAAAATAAAAAAACTAACACATAACACTTAAACATAAGACATTAATTAACATAGCGGAAACGATTTAAAACTTAAACATACGCAGCGGAAAATACATAACATATCTAAACATAACTTGTCTGATACAAATTGAAACTTTTCAACAACTGAAACATAAACATAACATAAACGGGATGCAAGAAACTGATCTTCGGGTAACTCTTCTCGCCAAGTCAAGTATCCTCATCCATCCAAAGCAACCTACACTTAACTATATGCATTACTACAAATTAGCAACGCTGAGTGAGTTCTAACGTTTACTTTAAACCAGTTATGTAAAAGTTTTACTAATACATACATACTGCCCTTAAGGCAAAACTTTGCATACGTTACTTTTCAAATCAGTTTAAAACATATAATAAACCGTCAATTCCTTTGCACTGTACTGCCCTCATGACTCCCGGCCATGAACCGACAAGTACCTGGTCAATACCCTCATGGCCAACGACCATGAACAGACACTACCGCTTAACCGTCAATTCACTTGTCACTATTGTACCGCCCTCATGGCTAGCACCATGAACCGATGAGTACCTGGTCAATGCCCTCATAGCTAGCACCATGAACCGACAATACCGCTTTAAGCTAAGGGGAGTTGCGTGGTTCTCCCGAGCAACTGCCGTCACTTATTCCAATTGTACAACCGTTAATGAACCCAAAGGTTCTTACTAAAGGGCTTAACCCATATCTGACATCTTGTAGAAGTAACATCTGTCCCAAGGACCTTAACAAGCTGGTACACTTTCCCGTAGGAAACTATTCACTTTCTGTTCGTTCAACTTTCTTTAACTTGATCATAACTTTAACATGTATTATGCCATTGTTTATGTATATGAAAATATAGTAAACGCTTGTCATAAATACTTTTTCTTTAACTAGAATATAGCTTGACACATAAATCATGCCTTTGTTTATGTATATGAAAATATAGTAAACGCTTGCCATAATGATATATCTTGCTTCACTAAAAACATACTAGCACGTATATTATGCCTTTGTTTATGTATATGAAAATATAGTAAACCCCTGCCATAATATAGTTATACTTTGCTCAAATCGTACATTTGCCTCTTTTTAAACTTGTGTAACATCCCGAAATAATAGAAAGAAATAAAAGGAGAACAAGGCGGGCTTGGCCAAGAGTCGGCCCATGGGCCGAGATAAGAAGGGAAAACCCTTACTAATCTGCATCCATCAACCTTTTCCCTCTCACTTCCTTCATGCGCAAGTTTCTAGAGTGAGAGAGAGAGAGACCGACTCTTGAGAGAGAAAGCGAGGAAAAAGGAGCTCAAAGGCTCGAGAATCGTTTGTCTACATCACAGCAACACATAGCAACAAGAACCGGACTCCAAGAGGTAAGCATCACCTCTATATCTGAGTTTTTACACATTTTGGGGTTTCGGGTTTAAGTCGCATAAAGACTTGGTTTTTATTTATAAAACTTGAAACAAATCACATATTTGTGCTCATGAATGAAAAAGGAACGTTTTGAACGTAAAAATTTCAAGGCTTGATCAACTAGAAATAATTGGCCAGATCTAGGGTTTCTTGTCGGGGAAGAACACTAATTCATCGAAACTACTAGTTTCGATGTAGGTGAATTCATCGAAACTACTTAGTTTCGATATATGCAGACCCATCGAAACTACCTAGTTTCGATATAAACCCATGATCCGAAACTACTAAGATTATACATAAGTTACTTACCGAAACTACTATAGTTTCGATATAAACCCATGACCCGAAACTACCATAGTTTCGATATGAACCCATGACCCGAAACTACCATAGTTTCGATATGAACCCATGACCTGAAACTTACATAGTTTCGATGTGATTCATCCATCGAAATTACTAGTTTCAAACATAGTAATGTCTAGTGTAATCTAGGAGCACTACCTTATGTGTATGACTTCATTATACAGATTGAGAGATACCTTAGTGACGCTCAGTAACCAGCTAAGTGTATTGCAGAAACCACTCATCAGGTGAGTTATATGTGCCCCCTATGTGTTACGTGCAAATGATTTTAAACGTTTTGGGGCTGAAGTGTATACATGATATGAATGAATGTTATGTTATGTGCTATATGACAATACATGCTGAATATAAGTATGACAACTATGTTTCTAAATAAAGAAATGAAAGTATGACATAGCACGTAAGAATGAAATCTTGCTTTATATCTATGTATATATTGCTTGCTAAGTATGAAAAGAATAGCATAGCACGTAAGAATGAAATCTTGTTTTATATCTATGTATATATTGCTTGCCAAGTATGAAAAGAATAACATAGCACGTAAGAATGAAATCTTGCTTTATATCTATGTATATAATGCTTGCCAAGTATGAAAAGAATAACATAATGTGTAAGAATGAAATCTTGCTTTATATCCATGTATATATTGCTTGCCAAGTATAAGTAAACGTTATGGACGCTTCGATGATAACGGCTACCTTGGTAGACGGACGACCATGTGACTATCATATAACCGGGACATGTACGTTACTTCATAAGCTAGGACGTATTAAAGGCAATCAATGGACGGTCGAAGCAAATGCATTATTAATGATAAGTATAACGGTTGCATGAATAATAGTCGCATGAGAAATGGATACCTTAGGACAGACGGGCGAATATGACGGACTACGACGGTAGGACGGTAAAGACGGGTGGCCAAAGGTTTCCCGGACGGTTTAAGATATGACGGACAGTTTCTAGTGATGGACGGTTTCTAGTGCCGTACGGTTAAGTAAATGGGCTACGACGGTAGTTCGAGGACGTTTGTCTTTGTGACTTACGTAAGCAAAGTAACGGGTTGATCACCCATATGTGTATGACCAACGATTGTGCACTAAGAACTAAGCATGCATGTATTTATATACGTACTCATTACGAATGTTATAAGAAAAAGTAAAGTAAAGGAAAAAAATATACATGTATATATATATATATATATATATATATATTATATGATAAGTTTATATCTGATTGCTTTAAACTAGAACTCACCAGCTTTAGCTGACTTTTAGTATGCACTTCAGGTAGAAAGAAGAAGGAGCGTGCTAAGACGTGACGGCTACCCGGCACAACTGACATCCCAATCACTTGAGTTTATGTTAAGACAATGTTTATGTTTAAATGTTAAGACTTCCGCTGCTACGTTATGTATTTGACTTATTGTACGCTTCCGTTATGTTGAATGATTTTACTTAAAAAGTTCAGTATGAATGACTATGTTTATGAGTAAATCCAACAAGTGAGATCTCCCGGAAAAGGGGCCTTACAACTTGTCACTAAAACATAGCTTTCACTTGGTTTATTAATATAAAATATGTAATAAACACTTTACACTAAGTATGCACACCACCCCTAAAGCAGACAAAAAAGGGATTAGAACTCACCTAACTTTCTTATCTACTCTTCTTAAGGCTTAACGATCTGTTCGAGTGCTCATAAACGGAATGTTTTAACTCCGGGTCGTAACAAAACTATATGTCTGAAATCTATTAGGTCGAAAACTCTACTTGTCCAAAATCTCTTTTCAACCGAAATCTTTCTCGGTCGAAATCTATTTTGGTCGAAATCTTATTTCGCCCGAAACGTCTTTCATCCGAAATCTATTTCGCCCGAAAAATAATTCGTCTGAAATGTCTTTCATCCGAAAACCATTTCGCCCGAAAACCAATTTGTCCGAAATATCTTTCATCCGAAAACTATCTCGCCCGAAAAATAATTCGTCCGAAATCACTTTTGTCCGAAATCTCCCTCTTCGTCCGAAATACTTTTTGGACGCCTCAGACTTTTCGGACGACTCATCCGTTCTAAGTTAGAATCTTCATTTTTGACCCAAAATCCCAACTTTTTACGTCTAAACTGTTCTAATTTTAACCATGAAGCTAAATCTATAGTTTTTATTAAAAAATACACGTAAAAATCTAATCTTTTAGTAAAAAATTTGTTGAAACCCTAAAAACCCACTTTACATAAAATCTCAGATTCTGGACGCGATTCGTACCTCTAATCGGCTCGTTTCTTCAGTTAATCCTCGTGTCAACACTGGAGAAGAAGGTTGGATCGATATTGGGGCAAAACCGACTCACTCTCTCTAGAATATTTTTCTCTCACTTTCTCTCTCTAGAAAAACAAAAATGGTGTTGTAATGGGGGTTTGGGGCTGGTCTTGAAGCTTATAAGTGGTCCAACCCTTGCCATTGTTGGCCCATACACTCAAGCCCAAGCCCGCTCCTCTCATCCTTGCTAAGTTTTTAAATCTTGCTAAGTATTTCGTGTTCTAAAACTCGGGATGTTACAACAACCGTAGTGACTTAGGAGCTACAAATTCAGGAGTATTTGCTTGTATGTTAATGCAACATTTAACATTGAATAAACCTCTAAATTTGGATCGGGATTTTAAGGATAAAATCCTTAAATATAGGGGGTTTATGGCAGATAAAATTTAAATTTGACGTTATGTACCTACTAGAAGTCAGATTGCAATCGTAATTTTAATTGTCAACATTTATGAACATTTTCTATATATTTACAACTTTTGTTGGTAGCATAACTTTTTCTGTGTGAACATTAAAAAAGAAACTTTTATTAAAAATATAGTTCATTAATAAAACAATACAACTTGAAAGATTAAAAACATAGTTCATAATAAAACTGACTAGGGTTCAAACGAGCATTTTCATCTGTTGGGTCGTCTTTGAATGTATCGAAATAAGGCTCATCATAAAGGTTTTCCAGGGCATCATAAAGCGCATTATAGTCATCATCGAAATAATGCTCATCATAAGGGTTGTCTGGGGCATCATGTATAAGATTATAATCTTCATCACGTGCGTCAACCGGATGATTAACCGATGCGTCAACCGTATGGTTTACCGTATAATATGTGCTGCCCACTTGAAATACAAATGGGGTTTGGTTGGGATGATAGCACGCTTCCCCCTCCCCTTTTGTTACCCGGGTTCGAACCTGATTCCCATCATTCCTCCTCGATTTTTTGTTCTTTGTTGCCTTTTCCTTCTTCCCATTTATTTATTGTTTTTTTTAATTTACTATTTTCCATATAATTAGTTTAATCGTTCTTGAGTTTTAATTTTTTTTATCAATGTCTTATAGTTTTGGTACGTGCGTTTTAATATTTGGGATCATAACGGAATTGCTATGAATACGAGGAGAAATCCCTCCGCTTATTATTACAATAAACTTTAACAAAACAAATTACTCGAATGAACATTAATTGGCGTGAGTATAAAATCTCTTTATAAATAAACTATAACCTACAAATTCTTTCATTACAATAAAAACTTGAATTACATCTCCAACAAAATATAAAATTCTATTTATTAATTTCTGAGTAAATTATATAAAACAACCTTTATCTTTATACATACTTGTATCTAAAAACCTTAATCTTCAATAATTACGCTGAACATCCTTTATGTACATGTTTTGTAACTGAATAGGACCTTTACACTAACTGTGGTTAGATTTTATGTTAAATATCTTTTAAAAGACCAAACTACCCTTAATCTAACACAACAAAAGAATTATAATTGAGGGACTATTATGTAACTTACTCAAAATTATAATTAAAAGAAAAAAAACTCCCGATGAAAGGCCTGAAAGAAATAATGTTTGACTAAATAAAGTCAAAATTGGGATATAAGTTCTAATCTTGTAGATAAACTCACCTTCATGGAACTACCCACCAACGATTAATCAGCTATCTCTTTCTCATCCATAATTGCTTCTCAATTAAAAAACCAGTTGCATCATAATAGGCAAAATTCAAGTTCGATTGGAAGTTCATCAGGTTCATACTAAAAAATCCAATCTGTTCGATTGGAGGTTTCTTCTAAAGTGTAGATGGGTTGGAGAAGAAGATGATTAATTGTGAGTTTTATATTTTTGATTTTCTTAAATAAAGGGTAAATTGGTCATTTAACATGGATTTAACAGCAATAATAAACGGAAGTTAGACTAAAGATCCTAATCAGTTACACAACATGTACATAAAAAACGTTCAGCGTAATTATTGAAGATTAAAGCCTTTAGATGCAAATAGTTACAAAGATGAAGGTTGTTTTGTGCAATTTACTCTTAATTTCTTCTTTACCCTTTCTAAAACAAATATAAATAAATCAAACATCGGCAACATTTGTTTGCCGTCCAACCAATCTCAACGCTTGAACAAGTGTTTCTCTAAACCTGTGTAAATTCAACCTCAGATCTTGTTTGTCTAAATACATTTCTCGTGCGGCGTCGTATCCACCTTTCGCAGCTACAGACGCCGTATCTTGTAGCACCGGATGATCCAGACCGTACACGTCAACCAAAGAACTCTCTTCCGGTTCCATCATATACTCCAAATACTTCAAACCCATACCCGGACCGGGTTCACTATAGAAAGAATCAACGTCCCACTGGAACCCCAGTGGTCTCACCTGTACCATAACAGCCCCATCCGGCAGAAATATTTCATTAGCAAGCCCTGCCCCATGCACCCCCACCATAACACTGCAGGAGTTTATCACAAGTGAAAATTTCTCAACGTCCGACATCTCCTTTGCTGAATTAGCAATGATCACAACAAACCCTAATTTTTCCATCATCTTCACCATTTCTGCTTCGTTTATAAACTTCTTTGTCGTTCGCCGTGAAATTAGAAGCAAAACCGGAGGGTTTGATGTGTCGAAAACGCTTTGTGTTTTCAAATCATACGTTTGTCTGATGAACTTTCTGAAATCTGTCATTGAAACGTAATCGTGTGGATTATCGGACGTGTTTATGCCAAGGAATTTGTGAAATTTTAATCCGATTACGGCTCCTGGAAAGCAGTGGACGCTTGAATCCACTGCTGGATTGATGATTTCATGACCTGACAGGCGCGTGAACACGCGCCTGTACTTTCGCATGAACGAAAGTTTGTGATCGACAACGATGAAGTGCACGCGCGATTTGAAAAGGCCAGATGTGATGAATAAAGGTATTAGGTTTTCGTTGAACTCGTGGAATATGTTTCCGGTGTATCCACCGGATGAGAAGATAACGGCGGGGTGGCGGTGGTTATGATCACAAGGAGGTTGGGGTGGTTTGGTGGTTGTGATGGTTACTGGAGTAATGTCATTCATAACGTAGGGGTTTCCTTGCATGGCATATGGCCGGACAACTGTGGTGGTGGTTTGGCCGGCGGGTGGTGGCGGAACGTGGACTTGCATTGTGGTCATGTCGATTTTGACCGGTTTGTTTGCGACACAATGTAGTGACCAGGAACTGTTGTCACAGGCAAAGCCTGTTGAATCAAGCTTGCTTCGATCTTCACCTGTTTTCAGAGAAACATATATGTTTATATTTATATATTTAAAAGAATTAAAAGTAAAAAGAATCGAAATAGTAGTGATGAATAATGCTTTCCATGTAATTTAAATAATTCATAATAATCTACTATATGTAGACAAATTACAAATAGATGAGAATATAAACATAGTAACAAACTATAATAATAATAATAAGATAAAAGTGTGTGTATTTAGGAATGATCGAAAACCATCTTAAAAATAAATAAATCAAATTTTAGCTACATATTTATTTTAACTAGTGGATGAGATTATATGTTAATTTTTAGGGTAATAAGTTTAAAAAAAACATGTCGTTTTTTAATTTTCATCTCACCCCATCTGTGTGTGTATATATAATCAGAAATATATCTCCAATTATAAAAGACAAATTAAATGTTAGAGTAAATGGTTATTTTCGGCCATGTGATTTGGCCATTTTATCCACTTTCATCCAGAAACTTTTTTGAGTTTTATCGTCTCTGACTTTTCAAAATCTAGCCATTTTCATCCACCTAACTAACTTCGTCTACATTTTAACGTTAGATTAGGGGCAATTTGGTTTTTTCAACTGCCTTCTACTGATCTCTATGACATTCAAGAAGGATTTTTTAAAAGACCAAATTGCCCCTAATTTAACATTAAAATGTAGACAAAGTTAGTTACGTGGATGAAAATGGCTAGATTTTGAAAAGTTAGGTACGAAAAAGCTAAAAAAAAAGTTTTTGGATGAAAATAACTAAAATAGCCAAACCACAGGGACGGAAATGACACTTTATTCTAAATTTTAATAATCAAAACTATAATATATTGACTTATAATAATCCATACTATCAATTTAATCGTTAACAATCTTAACTTTCACTTTTTTTTTATCAATAACAGTCTTAGTAACATAATATATAAATAATGATATATACGTGTACCAGGCTCTACGCGTCTACATCATTATTTATATATTATAATACAATTCAAATTAAATAGTAAAAAAATTCTTCTATTAATAATGTGAATCATGTGTATAATATTCAAATAACATCAAAAGTTGACATTCAAGCTCATCTTTCAAAACTAGGTTTTTTTTAATGTTTTACCAAAGATTAATTCCTTCTCCTCACCAGCATTCCATTTGTACGCACATGAGCATAACGTGACAAGCAGTTTCTAAATTTTATACACCTATACAAGCTCAACTTGTATTGTTTTGCGTTTTGCTGACGTCATGCCGTTGAAAATATGATTAAATATGCTGTAAATACCAATTTGCCATTAATTATTACCCATTTGTGAACATTATTTGTGGGTCTTACTTTTTTTTTTCCTAATAACGGGTTCTCATCTTTAAAAAAAATTGTTTGGTTTCTCGAGAAGGAAATACGTAACATTGTGAATTTCCAGTCATTTAATTTTGATAACTTTTGGAGGATTTTAAAACATGGAAGCTAACCCATTTAAGTAATTAGGTGTGGAATTTTATTTGTTTAAAAGATTTAAAATTTAAAGAAATTAGAGCCTATTAAATGAACTTGAATTCGTGACCCATTTAAGTGACAAAACAATTATAAAGGAACTGAAATTCATCACCATGGACACCTACCATATGTCGTCGGCCCATCAACCGCAGCCACCGACCACCCCCACCCGACCACCTCCTGCCATCGTTGCCGCCGCCACCACCAGATCGCCCCCGACCACCACCAATCGTCTGACGATAGTGGTCGGTGGTGGCCGTGATCAGGATGGGTGGCAGCCAAGGTGTTTGGCGGATGGTGACAGTGGCGGTCCACGATAGTGGTTGAGGACGGGGGTGGTGGCAACAGGCGGGCGGCATAGGCGTGGGTCGACGGAGGTGCCAGGGGAGGCGGGCTGCGGTCGGGGTGGCAGCCGCGGGGTTCGTGGTCGGCGGTCGTCGATGACGGGGTTGGGGGTGCGGATGCTACAACGATGAGTGGTTGGAGATTTCATTTCCTTTTGGTGAATCTCTTCCCAATTTAGAAGGAATTTGAAATCCTTTATTTGAAGGAATTTTAGTGAATTAATTCCAATTCTTGTCTCAACCAAACACACGAAAAAGGAATTTAGATTCCAATTTCAACAAATTCTGCAAACCAAACACATTGACAAATGGAATTCAGATTTCAATTCCATTGAATTCCTGCGAACCAAACGCACCCTAAGTATTTCGTGATCTCAGGTTTACATTTAGGTCACCTACTATCCTTCATGATGATTAACAAGGTCGTTGATTTTAATTCAGAGGGCACTTTAAAATACTATAAATCACAAAAATATTGTAATGCAAGCTAGATGCTATCCTGTAAAAAGGTTGATTAATTTGGAAGAAGATAAATTGACTTTGGCTATAAGAGATTCATACTTGCATTGTATTTGATATACTTAAAGAGTATTGTTTCTACACATATCAAAATAAATGCAAAGGAAAAACATTCAAATTCAGGTTAGTTCTTTTGAATGCTTGATCATGTAACATGAACAATTTTCAGGATGTGTGTGTGTGAGAGAGAGAGAGAGAGAGAGAGAGAGAGAGAGAGAGAGAGAGAGAGACCTCCTACTAATCTTGCTAAAAGATATTGCAGAGATTGTTGTTGATCATCCTTCTTAACTTCAGTGCTCATATGATCAGCCTTCCATTCTGACAAAATTTGCCTCCCTGTAACTGCAATTTCCATTGGTTAATTACACAAGATATCAGGAAGATAATGCATGATGATGAATATAAACTAAACTTACTTTTAATTTGTTGAGATGGGGATGGCTTAAAGGTGAAGAGTTCAATGTAAAGCAAATGGAAAAGAAAAAAGACACAAAGTGTCTGAGTTGCAAACAGAAGTAGCCTCCTTCCTTTTCCCTTCTCCATTTTTCCAAAACTTGTCTCTTTCAGGACCATTCTTATTTTGTGTTGATTCATCAGCTTACATATATACAATCTTGCATATATATGCTGTAATGACCTCAAAGTGTGAAGACTTTTTCTATCTTTTTTAATTCTTTATTTTTTCCAAACACATGGGATTACAACTCAATTAATTGTTTTTTCTTTTTTTTTTTATGAGAAAAAGCTCAGATTTGATAAGACTTATTTACCACTAATTTGTTTAATAATAACATCTAAATTAGAAATGGAATTAATTGCATAAATGGTCCATGTGGTTTGATTAAATTACAAGTTTGGCACTCATGTTTTAAAAATTACAAACTTAGTCCAAACGTTTGTGACTTGGTTGCGCCTTTAGCACCTGACGTTAATACCAGTTAGTTTTTAATGGAAAATTAGCCCATGTGTCATCCACGTGACTTACGATTGCAAACTTAACATTAAAAATGAGTTAAAATCAGTAAAAATTCGTAAAAGTCACTAATTTTTTTTACTGATTTTAACTTATTTTTAGGGTTAACTTTGCAATCGTAAGTCACATGGATGACACATGGGTTAATTTTTCATTAAAAAATAACTGGTATTAACGTCAGGGGCTAAAGGCGCAACTAGGTCACAAACGTTGGGCTAAGTTTACAGTTTTTAAAACGTGGAGGCCAAACGTGCAATTTAATCAAACAACAGGGACCATTTATGCAATTAACTCACTAGTACAAAAAATAAGACAAATACAGCGGTAAATTAACATTTTAAGGCGGTTCTTAAAGCGTTGTATAAACCATTGCTGTAAAAGGTAAATTTCTCTTTTTTGCAGCGGTTCTCAAACCGCTTTAAAAGGTTGATTAACCCTAAATAATTGATCCGTATAATTCCCTTTTACAGCGGTTCTCAAACCGCTTTAAAAGGTTTGTTAACCCTAAATATTAAATCATATATTACCATTTACAACGGTTATTAACACTAAATATTAAATCAATATAATACCTTTTACAGCGGTCTTTAGACCATTTACAGCGGTCTGCAAGTGACCATTTACAGACCTTTTACAACGGTCATTAGACCATTTACAACGTAAATTTAGAACAAATGCAGCGGTATATTTTAGACCATTTTAATCGATATTTCAGCACAAATTCGGAACCCAGAATGCCAATATTTGATAATTCAAATACACAACCCAAAACCCAGCAATGCACATAAAACAAAATCCATTTTCATTCAATCACATAACCCACAATATATATTGCAGCACCAAAATAACTGAGTACTAAACTTCAAAATAACTAGGTAATAAACCAAAAATTTATCTAATACAGAACTATATATATCATAAATAATCATATCTTTTCAAACCAAATATCTTAAAGATTTTAAAATCTCTAAATTTACATTTACCCCAACTTCTTGCATAGTTTTCATAGTAAATCAATTCCATCAGTTTGAAACCTGCATAATGCAAGACCAAGCTTTAGAGATCAACATGATTATAACATGACCATCAATGATATAAATTACAAGTCCATACATGGCGATCGTATAAAAAAAAGATAAATGCTTATCTAGTAGACAAGATTTTGCATATATTTATAAACCAAATTCATTCAATCATCCCTTAAAGAGTGTATAAACGTCTTTAATGTATGTTCTATAAATTTGTTAGATTCAGCTTGACAATAGAGCCTACAGTCGTTCATTATCTGAAAGAGAATAATAGATAAAAGTTAGATTACAACTTCATATATATTTTAGTTTAACGTATAAAATATACAAAAATATAATATATACTTACAATGTGTTTTTTGTAACCAATTACAAAATCATGTATGTGCATTAACACATAGTATCCATATTCTCATCCTTTCTTTTGTTGATGACACTAAATACATTGAATTAACAATTACTTACTTAAAATACTAAAACAAACAAATTGTAAAGATAACAAATAGGAAACTTATATTAACCATTTGCCAATCTATTTTCTTTCTCATAGCTTTTACAAGCAACTCTGTAAACTTGTAACTCGAGGCATCCTTTCCACTTTTTATTGAATCGATTATGTATCATCGGTAAGTATTATCTTTGATGTTTCGTTGAATCATAAATAACGAAAAATGTTTCCTATATAAATGAAATTTTATAAATATATTAATATTCGAGTACTAAAATAAGTGAAATAAATAAGAACATCATAGGTAGGAAAAACAAGTATAATACCCGGCTAAATACGGTGCCATAAAATATCGGTTGTCTTTATGATGCTCCAGTACACGTTGAACGTGATCTATGGCAAGTTTACTATTGTTTGTTATAGTGTCAAGTGTGATATATCGGGGATTAAAATACGCCATTTGATTTAAACCTTTAGCTCTACCCAAACTATATAAATACCTGCAATAAAAAAAATACATGACAAGGCATGCGGTTAACATTTTAAAAAAACGTTAGCATAAATATTTAAACAAAAAATAATTGAACTTACATTGTATACCAAGACAAAGCTCCGATCTCCACCCATTCGTTGACGCATAATATTAACATCGACTCTACTTCTAAATTCTCAACATAAGGTTTGTCATACATCCCAGCCGGTGAAGTAGCCATAACCATTATGTTATCATAAGCTTTTAGAACCAATTGTTCCGCTAATCCGTAAATGTTTTCACGCCTTTCATCTACTTTGCTAAAAAGGTCTATTATTCTTACAATAGCAGGAGTAGTTTCCGAAGTTGGATCGGACTTGGTGGTAGTAGGCTCAGTACGATTAGGTTCATGATAACTAACATTATGCTACATTAACAAATGACATTATTGATATTATTAGTAAATATATATAAACATATATGAATAAAGTGATTACCAAATTAGTATAATTCGGAACTTGATGATATACATTTTCTTCATCTTCAAATAACTTCGGACTATAAACTGAACTCGTAGAATGTTGGGGCGTCTCTACAATATGAGGAGGATCAGTGTGTAAAACCTGTACATTATCATAAAGTATATTACTATAACAATAAATACAGTAATATGCAATGATTTTTATATAAAATATACCAGACTTATTGCTTTCCTAGACCACTGAATAAACCGACCATCAGTATCCTCAAATTTCTTTATGATGATAGTCCTTGTCTCAGGTGGTACACGATCGTTCATGCAATCTTCGTTTATTAAATCTACATGTACTTTCACGAAACCATCGGTTATCGTGCACCCATGTATAGTGTTGTCATGTGTAGGATAAACTCGTCCCCCGGCTAATACCATATTGGGAAAGCTATCGTCGAATGGCCATTTAAGGTCACATACAGTAATTGACTACAAAGACATAATCATATTTAGTAAACTTTGTTTTAAAAGAAAAAAAATAGTAAGAGAACATTAAAATAAATCACCTCGATTACTGGTAGATCGTTGTACAATCTATCAGACATGCCATAAATTCCACGTCTAACTGTACTAGGCCTTGCAGTTGTGGCACCCTGACCATGGTCTCGTTGCAGGGCGTCAATCTCCTCTTGTAATCTTTCTGCCTCCTTAGTTTTCTTCTTTTCACTCTTTGTGGACCCAATAATACTTGAAACTAAACGTGAACGCCCTCCATGTTGACGTCCCTTGCCAACAACCTCGGTAACCACATCTTTACTGTAACATTTGTGTTTTTCCATTTCATTGTATTCATCGTACAAGCCCATGTAATCCATGAGCAAATTCAAATTTCAACACAACATAAACCAAGTGTTTATTATACATTATGCATTGTACAAGTTATTATAACACATGATCAATCATAGTCATCTTTACAAATGCATTCATATTTCAACACATCATATTTATACATCATCATTTTTAAAATATTATTTAAACATTTGTTTATTTCCACTAAACATTTTTATATCAAATGACTTATATTTTCTATGGACTTAAAACTCTATCAAATTTCATATTTATGTCCCATAAATATATCAAACTTGTGATATATATTTATTCACTATATTATTATAAACCTTTCTTAACTCATGCATTAACTAATTTAAGTTATCATGATTTTAATACAATTTTTTATATGAATTATATTCATAGGATTTATTGTAACAATTAAATTATAAGTTTCAATCTTTAGAAAAACTAAATTCAGACTTAGAAAGTCTAAAACCACACATTTATAACTACAAGGTTCATTGGTGTATCTTTTATAAAAACTAATACTTTTTAACCTTTTACAAAAAAAATCATATTTTAATATTTATTTAGTCATGAATGTTATTAAAAACCTTAAAGATGAATACCCATTTTTTTAAACTTACGAAATTTTATATTATATAAATTAATGGAATTTAAATCTCTTAATTATCCTTGAATATTATGAAATATTTTATTAATAATTTACTAGTTTTTCTTATAATCTCTCACTATAAATAGACCTTCATTCTACACTCATTCTCACAAAATTGAAGAGCTCCAAGACTACCATAATCAAGTTTTAATCCCTCTCTCAAGATACAAAGTCGTTTCCTTGTTCTTAAGTAAGTTCTACCCGCATTCTATTTTGCGTTCTTGTTTTCATTTTTGTTCCTTGTTTTTCCTTGCCTAGCACACCCACTTACACACACGTATATACATGTATATATGTATGTATATATATATATATATATATATATATATATATATATATATATATATATATATATATATATATATATGAACCCATGCATTCTTTGTATAAAGTCATAGAGATCAATACATATTTTAACTATAAGCAAACATATACAAATTTTAAATATTTTTATAAACTTTTGGGTGTGTAAACTTACATATGTATTTATATAAATCATCGTTATAAACCAATTATTTTATAAATGTTCAAGGGATTACAATAACTATGCTTTTCAAATAAAAATATACATATTTATAACTTTGTATAATTATTATCACAAACGTTTAACGAGTGATATGTGAACATTATTATTTCTAACACGTTTAATGATTCATTACTAATTATGTAATTGAAATATTGGATCATAAAATATATTGAGATAAAAAAGAAATTATTTTTGTAAATATTTGCCTTGTATAGTTTTGTAAATTAGTTTATTTAGATTGTTTTCTTATATGAATCATTAAAACAAATTTATTACTTTTAATTAAAAATTAATTATGATCATTTTTATAAACCATTTATTTTGTAAAGATTTATAAATCTTTTATATAATTTATTTTTATTATATAAAAACATTTAAAGCACATTTTCATACTCTTAATTAATAATTAATTTTGGTTTAATTATTAATTAATTAGAACATTACTTTTATACTTTAAATTTTTGTTTAATTACCAATTAATTTAAATCGTTATTTTTAACACTTATCTTTCATAAAAATCAAACAATATAAATAAAAGGTTTTAATTATTTATTTATGTAGTTAATTAATTATTTTTTCTACTAATTATTATTCATTCATTTATTTATTCATTTATTATTTTACGCATTTACAAACAATAGAAAACTATGTATTTATTTATTCATTCATTTATTCTCAAACAAAAGGACACTTATTATTTATACATTTACTTATTTATTTACAAAACAAATAAAGTTATTTATTTATTCTTTTACATATTCAAATTTCAATACAATTATTTATCAAGGTTTACATAAATACTATTTGAAACTCAAATAATTATTTTATTATTAAAATGAGGACACCCACACCAATCCCTTTGCGCATTAGGATTCGCTTATTCATTTTGTATAAATTATTGATACACATATTCCATCAAACATAGGTTAATATTGTGATTAGCTAGAACATTTGTGTAACAACAACATATTTGTATGACTTTCAAGCTACTCATTGCAAGGTGAGTTACATAGCCCCACATTTCACTTTTTTACATTTTTGGGGTGAAAGTGATTACATTGAACCATTTGCAATTTATACAATCAAACAACATGTACATGTGTGTATTTTTGTGCCTTATGCTTTGAACACTATGATTTAAACTACATGTATAACAAGTACAATCATTAACTCTATACAAGCCAACGGTAACAATGATAGATCTATTGCATTTGAAAAATCCACCTAGGTAGGGTGATTGCTTACCGACAATACACAAGGGTAACATGAGTGTTATGCCTAATATGTCACAAGGTTTGATTGTGCACCCAGTTTACTATAGTGGTTCTCCATAATTGCCTATTTATACCATGTTACATGTGAATTGTACACAACGATTTGAAACTATTTGTAGAGTCAAAACCTATGTATGCTCACTAACTATTTTTAGTTGACTTTGTTTTCATCATGTTTCAGGTGCAAATGTTTGAAATCATATGCAAGATGCTCCACTTAGGATTTGAACCTAGATTGAATAATGAATTGAACAATTTGATGTATTTTTGTTTTGGATGTTTGTTTGAACTTATGTCATGAAACCTTGATTTAATAATTATATGAAATGTAGTTTGATCATTTGCTTATGAACAGTTTCCGTGTCGCACCCCGACGTATTTCGCCGTCGGTTGAGGTGTGACATTTACCAACTTCATAATAGCTACCATTAGCCTTCATCTCTCTCTCTCTCTTTTTCATACTGTTAAAAAAATTTATGGTTAAAAAGTTGAACAATGTATATATATAAATAATAATTACATAAAATCAATATAAATATTTACCAACTCTTGTAGTCTTCCTGCCAGTACATCTTCTGATAATTGGTGTGGTCCAAGTTCATATAAACTTGTGACAGGATTTAGATGCGCTCTATTAGTAGTATATATTTTCGAACATTCATCTTGTATAAGAGATAAGGGTTCATTTTTTGAAAGGAGTTGGTCCCATCTATCTTCCCAAATACCCATAAACCCAATAAATCCCATGCGTCCTACACGTGCTGGCTCATAGTTTTGCTTTGCGCTAATTTTAGCTTTTTTACTTTTAACCTGCATAAAATATTAAGTAAAACAATTAATATTAATTACAATAATAATAATAGTAGTAATAATAATATTAATAACAATCTAACAAATACCTGTTAATCTTCTGATTTGTTTATTCAAACCATATAGTTGATTTCTCTGTCACTATAAAAAATTTAGACATGTGTGACTGTCTTTTCTATCGTAAATCGGTTACAAATGGTTATTTTTTTTATTTCATATACTTTACGACGTATTTGTAACAAAATAATAATATATATTTTAAATTTATCTTTTTACAAAATTACGAAGAGTTTCGACCAAAATATATATAAATATTTTTCACAGATTTACAAACCGACATTCATAATTCAACTTTAAATAATATTTTAAAATTATTTTTGCAACTGGTTTCCTCATTTTAGTCGCTAATTTTGCAACCGTATTTGGTCGCAAATAGATCGCAAAACTTGCGACCTTTTTTAAGTCGTCAATGCTCAATTTTCCGTTGGTGAAAACAAACCGTTTTAAATAACCACTTTGAGGTTGTTGATTTTAAACTGTTTTATTGAACAAAAGAAAGATAAACACAAACTCACATGTGTGCATTATATGTTGCGATTTGCCTGAAACTAGGAACACATCCTAACCGACTACTATATTAATTGAAGAGATCAAGAAAATAAGCTTTCTGTGCGGGTGAAGAATAGATCAAAACTATAAACATTAGATTAGATCTCATTGGTGTAATTTTAATTTTAATAGCATTCCAAGTATGTTGGATGTTATGTCCAATTCAATCTATAAAGTCAAGAAAAGTCAATTACTAAAGTCAACAGTAATGTTTGGGACTGTTTTGACAGTTATGTAAAGTTCGAGGGTGTATTCTGTCATTCACTATTTCTTCAAGTTTGGGTTGTTTTCACTGCTTGTGGAACTACAGGGGCTGGTTATGTCAAGCTGAACTTAGTTTGTTATTAGTTTGTTGATTTGAGATTAGGGCTATTAATCAGTTCATATTCATGCTTGCGTACTTACTTCTGAATTCTCATGTTCAATTGTAATCTTTCTCAATTTCTTTTAATCGTTCAGTTTCTTTTGAGTTGAATTAAATAAGCCCTAATCAATTTGGGCATTTGATTTTATATAGATTGATTAGTGGGTTTGATTGGTTTATTCGGTGTTAATTGCAAATTCCGCTTGTGAGTTAACAATTGGTATCAGAGCTTCGGCTCGTTGGGTATTAATCGAATTCAATTGATCTGTATCAAGTGGAGATTCAACCATAGGTGTATTGGTGGCCTAACATGAAGGCAGACATCGCCACCTATGTCGGTAAATGCCTAACTTGCTCAAAAGTCAAGGCAGAGTACTAGAAACCATTAGGGCTGTTACAACAACCAGAGATACACAATGGAAATGGGAGCAGATTTCCATGGATTTTATCATGAAGCTACCCAAAACCTCAAGTGGCTATGACACGATATGGGTAATTGTCGACCGTTTGACGAAGTCTGCACACTTCATACCGATCAAAGAAACGGATAAGATGGAGAAATTAACCAGAACTTACTTGAAAGAAGTGGTATCAAGGTATTGAGTGCCAATATCTATTATTTCGGATAGAGATAGTCGATTTACTTCTAGGTTCTGCAGTCATTACAGAAAGCATTAGGTACACGATTAGACATGAGTACCGCATATCACCCGCAGACAGATAGTCAAAGTGAAAGGACCATCAAGACATGCTTAGCGCTTGCGTGATAGATTTCGGAAACAGTTGGGACACTCATCTACTGCTAGTTGAGTTTTCTTATAACAATAGTTATCACTCGAGCATCAAAGCTCACCATTTGAGGCACTCTATGGTCGTAAGTGCTGATCACCGTTATGTTGGGCAGAGGTTGGAGATAGTCGACTCACTGGCCCAGAAATTATCCATGAAACAACTGAGAAGATTTTTGAGATTCGAGACAAAATCAAAGCTGCACGTGATCGTCAAAAGAGTTACGCTGACGTGAGGCGTAAACCCTTGGAATTTCAGGTCGGAGACAAGGTTCTATTAAAAGTCTCGCCTTGGAAAGGGTCATTCGATTTGGGAAACGTGGTAAGCTAAATCCACGATACATTGGACCGTTTGAGATTCTAGCCAAGATTGGTCTGGTATCCTACAAGCTCAAATTGCCGCAAGTACTCAGTGGTGTACACAACACATTTCACGTGTCAAATCTGAAGAAGTGTTTATCGGATGAGACATTGGTTATACCACTCGAGGAAATTAGGGTTGATGACCAGCTTCATTTCGTTGAAGAACCGATTGAAATAATGGACCGGGAGGTTAAGAGATTGAAACAGAGTCATATTCCTATAGTTAAGGTTCGGTGGACCTATAGACGAGGACCTGAATTTACTTGGGAACGCGATGATCAAATGAAACGCAAGTATCCCCAACTGTTCGAGAATGCACCAGTTGTGGATGACACGAGCTGAATTTCGGTACGAAATTCTTTTCAACATGGGGAGTATGTGACAACCGCGACTTTCAGGTCAATACTCGTTCCCGTCATAATCATGAATTCATGCATCATATGTGTTAGACTTAATTTTAAGTAATTAGGTCAATTCACACTTAGTAAAGTCCACTCACATCATAGAATGCATCAGTAATTTTTACGTCACACGCGTGTCGCGTTAACTAGTACGAACGTTGGTGATCATCAAATTAAATACTTATAGAAGTACTTTACTATGTTAAAATATAATTTATATTTTATAATGCAATTACGCAGTTATTTATAATTTATTTGACGATTTATCGCTTATGTAACCGGGTATCGCAGTCCGACGTTTCGCTACATATTGTACCAATTAAAAGTTCAAGTAATTATTTAAATTCAAAAATAATTATGTTTTTAGAAGTTTAAACCATTTTACACTGTTATTAAATTGTTTTACTTAAATAGCTTTGATTTCATAAAACATTAAGATTGATTTTTATGAAAACTAGTTAAATTGTTTTTTTTTAAAATGCACCTACAGAATCCTCACCCAACCTTTAAAATTTTCGAAAATCCTTAGCCTTATCCTTCATGAAATTTGGAACCCACATCTCCGCTAAACCCTCAACCAACTTCCCATAAACCCTCATTCTCCACTATTAAATCTCAAGCCTTCTATATCTATCTCTATTTACGAAACCACCAGGGAGTACTCTACTCCTATTTTCGAATTTCTCTAGGCAAGGTCAAGGTGTTTCTCAGTCAATCTCAAACCATTTCAAGGTGATTCAAGGCTACAGCAAGGAGAATCCATCATTTGTTCATTCGATTTCTCCATCATTGTTTGTTCAAGTATGATCACCTATCCATCTAAACCTTCAATTTTTACATTTTATTTTAGTGGTGATGAACACCTATTTCACCCGGTTGAATTGTTGAATCAAAGGTTTTAACACGTTAATCTATTTTTTTAGATTCGTAAATATATATTATTTTCTTTATAACAGTTGGTACAATGTGTTTAATCAATTACTTGGTTCAAATACATTGTTGGATTGTGATTTTTTATTAATATTAATTCTTTAATTTTGAATTGGAGATTTGGAGCTCTAAACAGTTTTTTAGTCAAAAGTATACATGATATTTGCGAAATCAAGTTTTATAAAAGATTGTTATTTTTTTTATGAGAATTATTTAAAGATTAAATAGTTGGTCATGAATTGTTAAACGTATGGATTTAAAACCCTAGAGATGAGGTTTGACAAAGATTCACGAATTTGGACTCAAAATATATAAACTGTTTATTTTTAATAAAAATATATTTGATAAGAATTATTGTCATATTTTGAGACATAGTAACGTCTAACACGTTCGATTGATGAAATGTATAAATATTTTTAAGTTACAAGGTCGTACTAAATATATATAGTTCAAAAATTAAAAATATATATGTTCTCTAGACATATATTTATTTTTAGAATAAATATATTTTCATAAACGAAACACGTCACCAACGGGTTGTCGAGTCAAATCTTTTGAAAGCATAACACTTGTTCACATTGGGTGAAATTGACTTCGGTTCATCATACACTAGGATGCATTAGTTAGACCCTAAATTGTCTTAAATAAATTAGGACACGTTGTTTCGAGTCGTGGACGTCGGATTTTGCTACTCATTTCAAGATCACAACTCATTCATCAGGTGAGTCTCACGGCCCCTGTTTTACTTGTCTTACAATTTGGGGGGAATATATGTACAATATTTTTGCATGGGCACAAGTGCACAACACGTTCACGTTTTCTACATGAGTAGTTCAATTGTCATATTAAGTCTCCGGTTTCTGTATCGTTAATTTAGCAAGCATGGGAATATTGAATAGAACTATTTGGGTTGACATCCCCACCTGAGGTTAGTCGCGCTAACCAGATTGGATATCAATCGGGTGCATTATTGTCCATTTCATGCAATGTTTTATGATAAGAGCATTGGTTGGGGCATTTCATGGTTCATTGTCTAGCTTCGGTTATAGAGCTCATAGTAACGGTTCAAAACTTATTGTCTGTAAAACAATAGTTTCATTAAATCTTGTGGTCCATTGGAAAACACTTTTTGATCAATTTTAAAACCTAAAACCTGTGAACTCACCAACATATTTGTTGACCCGTTTTAACATGTTTTCTTAGGTCGTTGAATTCAGTGAAGGTTAGCATATAAGCATGGAGTCAAATGGCACATAGGGTTGTGTTGCAAACATGCATTATTTTATCATTTTGGGACAATTGTCATTTCATTTTACTTTTGCATAAACTCTGAAATTTTTCGTTTTGATTTTGGTTATGTTTTGAACGTTTATGTTTTGAAATCATTTAGTGGTCTTCGTTATAACCAATGACTACGATCCATGACAGTCACGCCCAGCGGGAATCCGCTGTGGTTGGGGTGTGACACTAAAGGGTTCACATATAAGGCAGGGGTTGATTATATTGAAATATTCTCTCTAGTGGTTAAACATGCTTCAATCAATGTTATATTGTCTTTATGTGCTGTATTTGATATAGAGCTTGAACAATTAGATGTCAAGACTGCATTTTTACATGGAAATCTTGAGGAAAACATTTATATGGCTCAGCCACTTGGTTAAGAGGTGGAGAAATAAGATGATAAGGTGTGTTTATTAAAGAAATCTCTTTATGGACTTAAACAATCTCCTAGGCAATGGTATAGGAGGTTTTATGAGTACATGACAACTCATGGATTCAACAGAAGCTACTATGATAATTGTGTTTATTATAGAGAATATGAAGAAGGGGAGTTTGTGTACTTGCTCCTTTATGTTGATGACATGTTGGTAGCCTGCAAAAGTAGAGAACAAGTTGTTGCTACCAAGGATCTGTTGAAAAGAGAATTTGATATGAAGGAGTTGGGTGAAGCCAAAAAGATCTTAGGAATGGAGATCTCTAGAGACAGAGGTTATGGTTCGATAAAGTTGTCTTAGTGTTCTTATTTGAAGAAGGTATTAGACTGCTACTTCATGGATCAAAGCAAGTCAGTAATCACACCTATGGGGCAACACTTCAAGTTATCCAAGCATGATTCACCAGCTACTGATGAGGGAATTAATAAAATGTCAGGTATTCCTTATGCTAGTGTATTGGGTAGTCTCATGTATCTCATGGTGTGCAATAGGCCTGATTTGGGTTATGCTATAAGTTTGGTCAGCAGTTTCTTAAGCAGCCTAGGTAAGTAGCATTGGGAGGCTGTTAAATGGATATTTAGATACCTGAATGGTACTAGAAAAGTTGGAGTCTTATTTGGCAAAGAGGTTTAGCCTAGGGCTATGGTGCAGGGTTATGTAGATGCAGACTTTGCTAAAGACTTAGACAATGGAAGATCAGCCACTGGCTATGTTTTTAAAGTGTATGGAAGTCTAGTGAGCTGGAAATCAACATTACAACATGTAGTTGCATTGTCAACTACAGAATCTGAGTATATTGCCCTCACAGAAGCAGTTAAAGAGGCTATTTGGCTTAAAGGGTTTGTATCTAAGTTGGGTGTTGATGTGGATAATGCTTTAGTCTTATGTGAAAATCAAGGGGCACTTCAATTGTCAAGAAATCCTATATTCCATGAGAGGACTAAGCATATCAATGTGAAACTTTATTTTATTAGAGAAGTAATAAGCTCTAAGGAGGTGGAAGTGGAGCATGTGGACACTGAAGTCAACGCAGCAGATATGTTGACAAAGGTTGTTCCAGGACCTAAGTTCAACTTATGTCTAAATCTTCTTCATGTTTGTGTTTAGGAGTTTTGATTATGATTTGGACATAGAGGTGGAGATTGTTGGATGTTATGTGCAATTCAATCTATAAAGTCAAGAAAAGTGAATTACTAAAGTCAACAGTAATGTTTGGGACTGTTTTGACTGTTATGTAAAGTTCGAGGGTGTATTCTGTCATTCACTGTTTCTTCAAGTTTGGGTTGTTTTCACTGCTTGTGGAACTACAGGGGCTGGTTATGTCAAGCTGAAACTTAGTTTGTTGATTTGAGATTAGGGCTATTAATCAGTTCATACGCATGCTTGCGTACTTACTTCTGAATTCTCATGTTCAATTGTAATCTTTCTCAATTTCTTGTAATCGTTCAGTTTCTTTTGAGTTGAATTGAATAATCCCTAATCAATTTGGGCATTTGCTTTGATATAGATTGATTAGTGGAATCGATTGGTTTATTCAGTGTTAATTGTAAATTCCGCTTGTGAGTTAACAAAGTAGATATTGTATTGATATGTACTATGCTTATAGCTCCTTGCTTGAATTTGTATGAGTTTCAATAAAAATTTCGCCGCCGCTCATACACAAAAGCAATATATTCAGACGGGATTTTCTTGATCATAGAAAAATGGAATTTAATCTTTAATTAGATCCATATTTCAAACTTAAAACTGTGGCCACAAGAATTCAATCAAATAACACGGTTTAAGACTTTAATATAAATATAGTCAACTTCATAAACGTGTGAAGGAAGCTGGCTACGTATAGAAAAGTTGATCACCAAGATTTTGAATTTTGACTGTTACACCAGTTGTATTTCTGTGTGTACATAAGTATTATAACCTATATAGTGCATTAAAAGTGATAAATTGTACGAAAAATGTCTATATCTACATATTTTTTTAATATACTTTTTTATACACCACATGCTTTTATCAACAGCTAGCTTAATTTATTGATCAGTTAATATTTTTATTTCATAATTCAACATGTTAAGTTATACATTTTGCATCTGATCGACGACCACATGTACACATTGTTTGTTCCGGACCCAACGGCAATACTAATTATGTCATTAACTATAAACGTTGAGCATGTTTACGGATTAACAAATTATGGGTCCATGTGCCATTCCCTTTGAATACCATATTGAACCACGATAGAGTAAAATGGATAAAAGAGATTAATACAACCTATATTTATAATTGTGGAACAAGTAATATAATTCTTTTAGGAAACTAAATCAAACTAATCAAGGTAAAGAGTATTTAAAGATAACTGGTATTAAACCCGCGTGCGTTGCGACGTTAAACTTAACATTCTAGAAACTTTAGAAAATAAACCAAAACATTTACGTAACCCACCCTGAGCGCTGTGGCGGGGGCGTTGAACCGTGTAAAAAATTGACGTTGAAAATATTCAGCTTTAACTACGTGTACAAAAGCACTTATATGACGTGTATATTATCACGCGCAACGCCCTGCCTCAAAGCCGCGCCGCGTAAGTTGTCAAGCGATACGTAGCCGCGTAAGTTGTCAAGCGATACGTGAACCACCAAGGCGGCCATATGTTTCTGTATAAGTATTAATTCACAATGTTTGTGGGTGTGTGTATATATATAAATACACACACACACACACACACATATATATATATATATATATATATATATATATATATATATATATATATATATATACATGTCACATATTTATTTTTTGGTTTTCTTGTTTATTTTTAATCCTGAGGGGCATTTGTGTCATTTCCTCTTTCACTCTTTTTAAACTTTAAACCAACCTTCATTCTATCTCTCTTCAAAAACAGATCCAGATCTTGATCACTCTCGTTTTCTCTCTAAACACACAAAACCACATCGATAGTCACAAATGCAAATTGATGCAAATGGTGGTGAAAAGACCTCAACTGCAGTAGCGGCGTAAGGGTTCTGCTGCCTCCTTCTTCACCATCAGAGGCTGAAGCTACAACAACAACAACAAGCTTTGATGCAAATTGATAATCAGATTCACTCAAATAGATAGTCACAAATGCAAATTGAAAGCCACCCTCTGTTGTGCACCCTAAAATCGAACCCAACACCGTTGGTTGAACTCAATGAAAAACAAACCCAACACCCCATTTGCGAAACAGGAAAACGGTCCAAATATTTTCAATGGAGTTTCAGATGTTGCTTATGTTAGACTTCCTTAATCCCCAAACAAGTTGGGGGGGGGGGAAGAATGTAACACTCGAAAAACCGGCAATTAGTTAAAAAAAAAGAAATAAAGATCGGGGGCTATTCATGGATAAACGAGACTTGGGAGGCAAAGGAGGAGGGTGTTAAACCCTAGCCACCTCCCTTTGCACCTCATTCCAGCCTTTCACACTTGCAAAGCACAAAAAAATCGTTTAGAGAGAGAGTGTGTGGGTTTCTAGTGAGAGAAATCTTCAAGAACTTCACCATTTTCTTCAAGATCACCTCAATTCTTCTACTCCAGTGTTGTAGATCGAGAAAACACTGAGAAACACCGTCTTTGGGGGTATGGATCGAACCTGAAATCTCTGTTTTTGCTTAAAATGGGGTTTTTAGGGTAAAACTAGGGTTTTCATCTCAAAGATTAAGTTTTTACTTGTTAAAAGATGAACAAAGCATAGATCTAGCTTCACGAAAGTTAGATAAACGATTTGAATGTAAAAATTACGATTTTGGATAAAAAAATGAAGCTGTTAGAGTTTGTGTTCTTGGGGCGACATTAATAGTGTCATCATCTTCATCCGGCGACACTAATCGGGGATGATGATATGAGGATCCTAAGGTTTGCAAATGATTAGGACACGTGAAATTCTAGGCGAAACTAAGAGTGGCGAAACTAATTGAACGACAGTAAGAAGTGCGACACTATGTCCTTAACGAAATTTAAGGTGACACTGATCTGACGACACTACTCCTGGGGATACTGTCACCGGGCGACACTGAGTGTTGGAAATATTAAGCCCAAACGACACTACCGGTGGTGACACTATAGACGAAACTAACAAAGTTTAACAGATTTCACGTATTGAATTCGTACAGAACATGTAGAACTTGTCTAGCCCGAAGCTTATTAGTTTCCATAGTAAACCATACGCCAGGTGAGTTCTAAGTCCCCCTTTGTCTGTAACTTTTGGGTCGGGGTGCATACTTGTATGATGATGAATGTTATATGGCTAAACGTGCTAAGTATAGAGACGAATAACAAAGTACGAAATAGGCTAACTGTAATTATGTACGTATATGATTGGTGATATATTATGTGGCTAATTATGTGTAATCAAGCCACCATAGACGATAATGTATAAAGGGCTTGTGTGTAACATGCCACCATAGATGATAAAGTATAAAGGGCCATACGTGTAAACGTGCCACCATAGTTAACAAAGTACAAAGGGTTATACGTGTAAACGTGCCAACAAAGAGAACCATGAAATGGTTATCCACGAGGTAAACGGAGGTAAAGAGTAAAGGAGTTAAACATAGTAATATGATTAATTCAGAAACGATGATACGATTGTCTATATGACAAACGAATGATAATGAAACAAAGAGGCATATGTACAAATAAGATAATGTGATTATTTGTAGCTACTTCGGTAGACGGATGAAACAGCTACTTCGGTAGACAGGTTAAACGGACTATGACGGTAGGACGGATAAAACGTTTACTTCGGTAAACATATGAAAAATGGCTACTACTGTAGACGGATGGAACGGCTACTACTGTGGCGGTGACACATCCGGTAACTCAGCCCTACGGCGGACCGCCACCAGGATGGTACCGGTCCGCCAGCCGCATTTGGGCTCAGGAAACGAGAAGGAGACACGTGTATGGTGACTCGCTGAGCAGGATTGGGTAGCAGACCGCTACCCAAGGCGTAACGGTCCGCTACATGGTGAGAACGCTGGACACCTGGTAAGGGGCGGTAGCGGACCGCTACCCCCTTGCTTAGCGGTCCGCCACCGGTGGCATCTCAGCCCTATAAATACTTACCTTTGTCGTTCATTTGAGAAACATCAACACAAACTAACACACATAAACACTTGCAAGCATAACGAGGCAAGGCAAGCACGACGCTTACGAGCGTGGAGGTTACGAGTGCGATACGCTACGAGTGCGGTTCGAGTTCAGAGAAACGTTTAGACGAGAAACGAACTTAGGAACTACCAAGAATAATGTAAGTACACTGGACCCGTACCCTAGACACGATTATGTGAATTACGTGCTTAAATGATATGTGTTATGTGATGTGTATATGATGAGGGTACGGGATAATGAAAGGTTAGTCTAGACACTAAACGGGAATAGTGGAGTAGCCACGACATATCTAAGGGATGGTGGATGCGCCGCTGGTACTTCCTATATATAAATCTCTTTGTTACTTCGTGGTGAAACCATTATGAATGTTTAGTGGTATAGACTAAAAGACAATAATAAGAATATAGTAAACGTATGGGAGAACTTCCAACCGGTATGTAGTTATTTGACAAACAGAATATTCTGTCTAAGGAAAGAGTGATGTATAAATCACTGCTAGACCTGTCACTCTTTCCTGGGATCATCTCTGTTGGAGGTACTACTCTAGAAGGATAATCCCCCAGTTTACAATATATGACGAGTACGAATCTGTGATGAAAATACATGAGTATGGGAATATATCATGCATAATAAATATGAATACATGACGAATATGAATATGTGAAATGTATGATTAATACGTGAATGCATGATGATACGTGCAAATATGGATGAGTATGTCGGAACAAGTCTAAGCCCTAAAATGGAATACGGAGTACTCACGAAATGTTAAAGGGGTGGTGGATACGCCGCTGGTACTTCCTATTTATAAACTCTTTTGACACATCGTGGAGAAACCGTTACGAAGTTTTAAGGTGAGGACTGGTTAGAAAGTAAATCAAGCATATACATGAAATGAAAACAAATGCTTGATACATTTGGGAGGCTGTGAGTCTAAGATACTCAAGGTACCAAATGAAATGAGATATCCGGCCTGTAAGGTTGATCTCAATAAATAATAAAGAAGAGAACTAAAAAGATTCCAAGTCTACGGGCTGAGGAAAAGAAAAAGAGAACTCAAGGCCTACGGGGCTGAAGGAGAAAAAGATTCCAAGTCTAAGGGGCTGAGGAATGAATGAGTATTCATGACAAATGCGAGGGGTCTATACTGAGGAGTATAAGAACATTGCCAAAATTCGGACCAGAGGTACGACCTAAGATGGTTGCGAGGGGGTTAGCACACCCATAAAATATACGAATGACGTGACCGAAGGTACGTCCGGAGATGGTCACGGGGGCGCCGAGAGCCTGGAAAACTTGAAAAATAATAAGAACCTAAAGGGTTCATAATGAAATGAAAAGATGCAGTGTACTTACTTAGCGAAAGCTAATTCAAAAATGTTTTTCAAACACTAAAGGAAAGAAACACATGGAATGAAGCTTCCTGAGTACGGAACAGTTAGAGTTATAGATCCCTATGTTAAATGATGTAATTATATCATCTTTTGTAAAAACTATAATATTATAATAAAAAATATACCTTAGTCATTTAATGGCAAGGTTTTTCTCAAACTAGGAACGTTTTCCGCATTAAACTCTAATCAAATAATAATGAAATAAGTAGGGTGTTTCAAGAACTTACACCCCGGCTTATGTTATGTTTATGATTTAAAGACAATGATATGAAAGTTTTAATTGGTTGAGATTTTATGATGTATGAACAAAAGATATATAAATCCGCTGCATGAAGTTTATTTATAATACTTTTAGTAATTGAGTTATATGTTTATGAGTAAATCCAACGAGTGAAGCTACCCGATATCGGGGCCTTACAAGTTGGTATTAGAGCAATCGTTTGAGAGATTCAAACATCCAAAGTGTCTGGACTCAAACTGAGAATGGGACCAAAGTGGGAATGTCAGTTCGGGTTGCCACTACGCCAGCCAAGCCATAAAGGTAAATAATGACAGTAAATGATAATGGACTTAGTACAAGTAGTACACATACACTGTAGTTATTATATGCCTTAAGATGAGATGTAAGAAGGTGAAATACGAATGTTATTCTTGATGTAAATGTTCAGAACCTGAGTAGTAAAGTAAATTAGTAATTTTATACAGGTCTCTGTAATTAGTAATTTACCTTACTCGAGGTGTTCAAAATAGTTACCTATCAAGATTACACGAGCATTTTCCATTTTGCATATAGTAATAGACATGGCTAGAGGAAGACAAATTGAACGTACAGTCGAAGGGGCAGACGCCCGGCCGATCGTGCATCATCAGTGGAAAGAAAAACCTCTATTGAAGCACATAATTCCACCAGAGCCGATGGGGACGAAAATTAAAACAACGTAACTAACCCCACTGTTAGGTATGACGAAAAGCCGACTCTCGATTAAGAAGTCAGGGATATTATAGCTGATGAAATGGCCACAATTCTGAAAGCCACCTTACTGACATCACTAGCCGAAGCACTGAAAGAGGTTGGACACGGAAAGTATGAAAGTCAGGGAGGGAACAATAAAGAAGAGAACAAACTAGTCAAGGAAAATGTGAACTATGACACCGACGGTGAGCCATTGCACGGGTGTAACTATAAATCCTTCAGGGGATGCATTCCCCCAACTTTTGATGGCAGGAAGGATACCATAGCAACTTTTGATGGCATGAAGAATGCTATAACAACTTTTGTTTGGATTTGTTCGAACAAGAGGTCAGGGATGTTATAGCTGAGGAAGTGGCCACAATTCTGAAAGCCACCTTATCGACATCACTAGCCGAAGCACTGAAAGAGGTTAGACACGGAAAGTATGAAACTCAGGGTGGGAACAACAAAGAAGAGAACAAACTAGTCAAGGAAAATGTGAACTATGACACTGACGGTGAGCCAATACACGGGTGTAACTATAAATCCTTCAGGGGATGCGTTCCCCCAACTTTTGATGGTAGGAAGGATACCATAGCAACTTTTGATGGCATGAAGGATGCCATAACAACTTTTGTTTGGATTTCTTCAAATTTAGAGTTGTATTTCTTTGTTTATGAATGTGTTTAATTTGAGTTACTGTTTTGAGTAGTGTTGTAAAAATTGGTCTAGGTGGCCGAGAACTCGGTATGTTAGGGTGCCGAGGAAAATTTCCTCAACTCGGTCAAAATTACTCAGAATCGGTCCAAGTCGGAGCTAGTCGGTCCAACTAGGACAACTCGGTCAAGTCGGATTTTCGTTGTTTTTCACCGATTCTTGTTGGATTTTCGAGAGATACTTTGGAAGACGAGAATTAAATGATTACTTTGTCTATAACATTAAAGAAAGAATATCAATTTTTCAAATACTTTAGTATTTGAACATGTATCCTTTTGATTTATTTTGATATTCACGTATTTTGTTATAAATATTAGTTAACTTATGATATTTGACATATATATAATTTCTTAAAAATTAATTATAATTTACCATGGCCGAGTACTCCCCACCTAGACCGAGTACTCGCAACTCCCCATTCGACCAATCTAGCAATGCCTAGCGACTTCTACAACATTAATTTTGAGTTAAGTTATTGTGCTCATTTCTATTAGGATTTGTTCAATTGTAAATTTGTTTTTAAATCTGTTGAGTTTCAAGAAAAGGATGAACTTTGAATGATTTGCGATTATGTATGTAATTTGTGTAATTGATTTAACTCGCTAATTTGGTTGCATTTAGATCGTGTATGTAACTTGGTTTGAATTTAGCTCTCTTTTGACATTGGTAGACTCGTGTAATTGATTTTAACTCGCTAGACTTGTGTAGTAACTTGGTTTTGAAATTAATTTTGTTTTAACATTAGTAGACTAATTTGATTATTTGTTGGTTGGATTACCTGTTGGTTTAAATTTCTTCTATTTTGATTATGTGTTGTATATGACATTGGTTTTGATTTGATTGATTGTGTATATCACATTGGTTTTTACTATGTAAATATTTTTAGAAATGGTGACACGCGATAGCGGGATGGGTAGGTGTAGTAGGTGTATCACATGCGAGAGGACTGTAATCTTAAGGAATTTTCGGCCTTTATTTTTACTATTACGTCACTTGTATTTTTATTATTGTATAACTTGCATCTTTCCATTTCAATAAAATCTATCATATTTATCCATTTCATTACATGAGCATACCTATATAAATACATTGTGTACAATTGTTTAATTACAAAAATAAAAAATATTTATATAAGGGATTATATAAATAATTGTATAAAGTTCAAGGGAATTTGTAGGTCCACGTGACTCATCTCAGATCGATCTCGTGACAGGACGTCTCGTTAACACGAAGCACGGAGTGCGGAATCCTTCGTGTTAACGTATGTATATCAATTGACAATAGAAACAACAGGTAAAATAACTTCTCTTTGTATTCCACAAAACACAGAGTTTACAGATTCACAGAATACACTCGTTCAAAGTCCCTCTGCTGCTCTTCTAGAACAGAATCTGTAAACACCTATTTATAGACACAAACCTGCTATATGCGAACTTAACAAGTTGGTTTCTAAAGATACTTAGGTGAACTTGTTAAGTTCGCCTCTCTATGAACTTGTACAATATTCCTTAGGCGAACTTAACAAGTTCGCTCCTAAAGATACTTAGGCGAACTTGTTAAGTTCGTCTCTCTCTGAACTTACACAGAATTTTATCAACAGTTACAAAACATGTCCTAACAGACTCCCCTTTAACTGTTGCTAACAATTCTATCAAATACAAGTCAAAGACTCAAAGACTAAGATATAATATCTTCAAGCTCGTTGTCACCAGAATATGCTCCAACAGAATCAATACATATATATTACTAAGCCTATATATATATGTACAAACTTATAAAAACTAATTTATAAATAAAATTAGGGTTTATAAAAGTTATGTTATTTAATTGCAAAGAAAGTGATTTTTAATAGAAATAAAAATTATTTCTATTTTATAAATTACATATTAATGTTTATAACACTTAATTATAACATAAAGATTTATAAGATTTTATAAGAATTTATAAGATTTAATGATTTTATGTTTTATAAAAGTTCAGGGTTTGTTCTGTAATTTCTGAAACTTTATTTTCAATTAAAACCAAAGTTTGTACATAAAATATTAAATCCATGAAACTCCCGGGACTAGATTGCAAATTCCGGAACTCCCCCCACCCATTTCAGTCATGGGTTCGAGTCCAATGCGCACCGATTTTCCAACCATGATTCACGAACCCGGTATCAACCCATTCTCGTGCAAAATCGAAGCCGGCAACACGTTGTAGGCATCCAAACGATCAGTCTCTCGTGATTAATTGAACTTTCATTGCCTAATTACTATCAAGCTCGTAACCGAAGTTTCATTGAAAACCATTTAAGCGATCGATCCATTTCTGTGTGAATTGTGTATAAATAGACATCCACACTCATAGACGACACTCATTGCAAACTCACTACACTCTCAATCGCGTCTGAATTCACCTCTGGAACACCCAATCCATCCAAAGAACACGAATTTGTTTTAATCAATCGTTCTCCTCCATTACTCAACCATTTCAGGTAATTTTGTTGCCAATGAACTCGTTTCAGTCTCACGAACGAAAGCCCCATGATTCGGGTTTTAATCGTTTGATTAATCGTGTCAATTTGGAGACCTAGGGTTACTGATTTCAATTTGGGGACGTAGGTGTTTGAGTTTGCTTGTTAAAACTGAAACGACTCGGCTTCTGGACAAGGCATCATGCCTAGTCCAGCGGTTAAGTGTGTGTGTGTGTGTGTGCAACCAGGGGAGACCTGGGTTCGAGCCGGGCTACCCCCTTCTATTTTTTTTTTCTTTTTCTTGATTATTTTAATATATAAAATCACATTTTAAAATATGTATTAATTTTTATAAATTTTATAAATATAATCAGAAACTTTTATAAAAACAGAAAATACCAAATAATACTTTAATTATTTTTAATTCATTAAAAACATATTATAAATATTATAAAGTCCTAAATAAACAATATATATGATTTATTTATACGAATCCAATTGTATGGTTTTATTTTTAAAATAATAATGTTTTTAAACCAATTTTAACTAATTGTTTAAAACATTATTCGCTCAATTTTAAACTTATAAGTAATTATTTTGGCAAAGAATGATTATTTAAAACCTATAAAAATACTTAAGTAATTATTTTAGTTAAATAATTATACAAGTTCAATTTATTTCATTTAACACTTATATTTATTTAATATCTCTTTTTATAAAATCATTTAAGAAAAAGAGATTATTTAAAAAGTTCAATTAATTATTTTATTTAAATAAAATAATTATTTAAAACCCTCTTCCATTCCATGATGTATTTATTAATTATTTTTAGAATAAATAAACCCAAACGTATTATTATTTAGACCTTTTTCTATTTCATAATTTATTTATTAAATTATTTTAGAATAATTATATAAATAAATTCAAACATATCATTATTATTGTAAATACTATATAATTAATTACAGGTTCTAATTAATTCTAATTAGTATTAGCTTATCATTATAAATATATATATTTTCCTATAAGACTTGTACAAATCCCATATCCAATCCTAAACACTATGAAACCCAAAAATCTCAAAATTCCTTATTACCTTTAGACATGCATTGAGTTTAGAGTACAATTATTCGTGTAGGTTGATTTTGAGAAATCTTCACGAAAACTATCCATCATTAACAATTCATACCATTACCAAATTCATTACATGTGAGTTTCATAGCCCCCTTTACTTTACTTTGTTTACAAATACTCAGGGTGAAACATTTCTACATACTTTACATACACAATTCAATTACTTATGTTCTTATGCAAAAGTCTTTGTGCTTTATGTCTTAAACTGATTGGTGACCATACGTGTGTTCAAAACCTATATTACTCACCAACTATTGAATTGTAAACCTTTCTCAAACTGTTGTTGGTGTCAAAACATATGTTACTCACCAACTACTTGTAGTTGACATTTACTTACATTTTTCAGGTGTACCTGTTTGAGGACCATGCTTGATCATATAGGGCTATGGACCTAGCATTAATAAGATTAAATTTTGATTACGTTATGAACAATATGTTTTCTATTTTCTTTGTAACGGATATTTTAATATGATGAATAATTATTGAAACGCATTTAATAGATGATCATGTGCTTATGAACAACCGCGTCATCCCCGACGTATAATCCACCCTCGGTCGGGGTCTGACAGATTGGTATTAGAGCCATGGTTATAGGGAATTCGGTTATTAGACACATATGACCTAGACTATAACCTAGGAGTCCAAAACATGAGTTTAGCTCGTGTCCTTTACTAGGAACTCCACTCTATTCTTATTATACACACACTTACATCCACTCTTACCTATCTACATCTATCTATTTCTGTCTTCTTGGTGCAAATACATAAATTCCAACTTCAAGGGACTAAAGGAAACTACTTGAAACTACATGAAACATACCCTTAGACTTAAAAGTCTAATCCAAAATGAAACTCTCGTCCAAAGTATGTGAGTTCTAAATAATGAATGAGAAGTTGTGCAATCCTGAAGGGTGGATGCCTGTATTCTGTGAAATTCTGTCTAGGTAAGCATTTTGTATAAATCCAAATCAACCGATGGACTAGTTATGCTTTCCTGGGAATTCTTGAGATGAGTGTCCACTTATAGGCTAAAGCACGACTTCTAGGACATTAGATGAACTTAAAATACTTTTGATAGGTCAACGTATTCATTTAGTGATGCAAACTAAATGGGTGACATCCAATATTTTATCAAATATCACATGACTTTATTACAAACTCTTATACATGATTCATATCATATGAACTTCCTGTTCATCACTTCTTATGTTTACTATTGTAGAATGCCTCCTCGTCATGAACGTAGAACCAACCTCACTGACAGGATTATCCGGCAAATGACTACGATCTTGCCAACCATGGTCAACCAACTGAACCAGAATGCAACCCCGAGAAATCCCCCATGCACATTCAAACATTTCAACTCGTGTAACCCCACCATGTACTACGGGAATGAAGGAGCCACTGGACTTCCCCAATGGTTCGAAAGAATTAAGGGTACTTTCATCAATGCTGATTGCCCCGAGGACCTAAAGTTTCGCTATGCTACTAGTGTCTTTCAAAAGAGGGCACCCAGCTGGTGGAATGGGGAAAAGCGTAACCGTGGTATAGAAGTCGCACTGGCCCTACCTTGGGCTGATGTTAAGACACTCATAACTGATGATTTTTGTCCTCGTAACGAGGTTAAGAAGCTGGAAGCTGAGTTATGGTATCTCAAGCAGGATAGTGGTAAAGCCTTGCCTACACCACACGTTTTCATGAACTTAGCCTTCTTGTACCTCACATGGTCACTCCTCTTTCAAGGTCCATTGAAAAGTACATTAATGGTCTGCCTATGCAAATCCAAGACACCGTCTTGGGTAGTAATCCAACCATACTCGAGGAAGCAATCCGTCTTGCTGCTACCCTGACGGATAACCATGTTAAGGCAGGGACCTTTTCTAAGAAGGGTGCCAAGAAAACCATTGAGAAAACCACTGTTGAACCCACCAAGGAAGCCAAGGTTGAGTCTTCCTTCAATAGAAAGAAGCAGAAGGGCAAGAACTTTGCTATTGTCACCCCTGCTGCACCTTTGGCCCAAGTAGCCCCTAATGCTTACAACCCCAACAAGCAGCCTTACGTGGGAACCCTACCTTTTTGCAACACCTACAAGCTACATCATACCACTAACGTGCCATGTCTTCTATGTACCACTTGTGGACGTTATGGACATGTGGCTAACACCTGCCGTAAACCACAAGTTAACCAAGTCCATCAACATGTTGCCCCTGCTCCTTCTGCTATCACTCAGGGCCGTGCTTGTTACGAGTGCGGTGAACCCAATCATTTCAGGAACTGTTGTCCTAGGTTGGTCATTGTGAATCAAGCTAATATAAACCAATACAACATGAATCAGGGGAACATGAACCAAGGTAATGTAAATCAGGGGAATGCAAACCACGTAGCTCGTGGACGTGCCTTCAATGTTAATGTAAACGAGGCTCAAGCCAACAATGATGTGGTGAACGGTACGTATCCAATTAATCAACAATATGCTTCTATCCTATTTGATACTGGTTCCGATAGCAGTTTCGTGTCCTTTGAGTTTGAACCACAACTTGCTATGAGTCGAACTGAGTTAGACAAATCCTTCGATATATTAGTAGCGGATGAATATTCTATTACATTTGTGATAGTGGGTTTAGTGTATATAAAAATATATAACTATATCCCTGGTAATGACACCAATAACTTGATGTCAAATATGAGGAACATGATATATTCTTAATGTTTGATTTAGAGTTACACAAAATCAGGTTTTAAATTTATAAATTAAATTGATAATTACTTCAACTAAACCCACACAATAGGCAATTGTACCTATCGCAACGTAGTATAGTATGGGTAAGAACCAAGTATCGAACCATGGACACGGATCCCGTACTCAACCCTTGCTATTGTCTGATTAGGATAATAAGTTGGAAAATGGGTTTTGTTTAAAGGAAAGTAAAAATAATAAGAAATGTAATTAGAAACATGATCTTGTTTAAGATGTCACTCTAGTTGTTATCCCTTGTTAATTAATGTTATATTTAGAGTAAGGTTGGTCATAGTTACTAGTACTAATCCTTTCGATAGGGGAGTTAGCATTTCATAACGGAACAGTGGATACGGTTGGCCAACTGTTCCTTAATGAATTTCCAGACCCTGAACACGGTCTCAAGTCCGTCGGTTATCTCGTGATTCATTATTCGAACTAGGATTATCCAATGACTGACGTACGTCATGTCTTGTAACTTCTTCCGGTAAGTCGGAATGCACGACTTCCTCCTAAGGTACTTTATGAACGCTCGGACCTAACAAATTATGTTATTAAATAGTTATCTTTACTTATAATATTATTTTAAATAAAGAAGACTTTCATTCTCAAGATCAAACCCCATGGCTCCCGCTAGAAGTCCTGTGCAAGCCGACACGAGAGAAGTAAAGAAATACCGACACAAACCGCCTGGTCTAGTTAGGGCTCAAACGGCTTGTTGAATACCCAAACCTCCAATCAACCTATAAGATTAAATCTATACTAACCGTTCGTTGCTAAAACCAAGATTTGTATATAGAGCATACAAACTCGAATAAGCTTCCCAAACAAGAAGTCTTTCTTAAGTAACTCACAATATATAAGATTATTAGATTGGTTTAAAGATCAATTATTCTTGTCTTTTTAAGATAACTCATAGTAAAGACTTTAAAAACATAACATACTAAAAATATTTCATTAATTAATTAAAGTTCAACCAACTCGAGCAACACAAGAGCACTAGCCATGAATGATCATACAAAATGTGTGGAAGTATACCAACACCAAGGGAGAATGGGTATAGGTTGCCTCTTGATTACTCGAACGAGAAGAAACATTCATATTACAAGACTTTAAAAATGAAAAAAAACAAGAAAGCTAAAACGGACCAAAACCAAGAGAGTTCCGGCTCTTAGCAGAGCACTAAGGCCTTCCCTACTCTTGATCTTGGACATCTAAAACACTAGAATGAGCTTGCTATTTATAGGCAAATATTTTGGCAATGCACGACCGTGCATTTGATTGCACGGGCGTGCAAAGTACCCTTTTCTTTCACGTGTGGAATCTGGCAGCTTTAAGGAGTACGGGAGGGTATTTTAGTGTTTGCACGACCGTGCAAGGCAATGCACGGCCATGCATTGCCCTAAAATGCTCCCCGTTGACCTTTTGACTTCCAGCTTTGACCTTCTACGTCCGGTTTCGTTCAATTGACTTCCGAATGCTGATTTCACCTTGATTTTGAGTGATTTCTTCATGTTTTTGCATATCCAAGTCAATTATCCTATCAAAAAACAAATGGATGGACTAAGCATCAATTATTACCATATTATCTCTAAATGTGATAATTTGGGGATAATTATACGTGCAAAACATGTATAATTTAAGTCATATCATAATACCCCACACTTAAACTTTGCTTGTTCTCAAGCAAACTCATGCATGATTATACCCATAGAAGAAAGGTATTGTTTAAATGTTAATCCAAAGCTGTCATCCTAAATGGATGAATGGCCCTCTTAAAAACAATGATTTGATGGTTATACCTTTCGAGTGTTTCTCCACAAGAGGGTAGCAAGCCCAACATACTTGATGAAACTATGATTACGCACAAAATTACAGTCTCACAAATGTTCACTTAACACCCAGGTTAAATATATGGATAATGTTTGTTAAGAAGAACACTCAATGCTATAATTAATGTTTGCATAATCATAGGCTTGTATAGAAATCAAATCTCCACCAATTGACATAAAATACGTGCATAAATCAAGAGGGCTTTAATAAAGGGTTGTAATGTTTGGCTTAGGGTTAGGGTAGGAAGTATTTCAGAAAAGTGGCTAATTGTTGCAATTCTGACTTGGCTTAATGATAAAAATGTAAATGATTCATTTATTCAACTTATATTAGACATTATGACTAATCTAAGGACTCTTTTAAGGTCAGATCGTCAAGACCAAATCCCTTCGTCAAGAATGTCAACTTCTTCTTGTCTTTGAAATATTCATTGCCATCAATTCTTCATGAATCGTTCGGTTGTTTCTTCCTAATACATCCACTTTGATCAGCTTTGCATACTCCAATTTTTCGAGTAAGTTTGAATTTCTTTTGATAAGACTTCTTCACTGACTTGGGCGATTTACTAATTTCTTTTTGGTTGCCCCTTTTTCTTTTTACAATGATTCTTCTTTTCATATTAAATGAGTTTCTTTCTTCAAACATAAGATTATATAGACTTCTGGCAGACAATTACTCCTTAAATCATAGCCAAGTCGATTTTCAACTAAAAGGGGTAAAAATAAAAAGCTAATTTTTCGGGTTTATGGGTGTGAAATGTGAGTTTAGAAAAGAAAAAGGTTTAGGCTCAAAGGAGCTAACTAAGGGATAATGTTTAGGGTAGGTAACAGAGAAGGAAAAAGCTAAAGATAGTGGGTTAATCCTAATGCCTCAATTATTTTTATGCATTCTTTCAGTCCATGATCTTGAAATGTATATTTTACACAAGTTTTAACATGCAAAGCAATAATTAGCAAACACACTATCAAACGAAATGAGCATGTGAAATATGTAAACTGCGACAAAAACATGATGGCGTTCGTGTGATAATGCTCGGATAGGCTCAAATTCTTACATCACGGAATGTAAAGGGTAAAAAAGTAAAAATGTGCATAAACTTATTTCTTTCTTTCTATTGTGCTTACTAATCTTCCCTATTTGATTCCTTGATTCACTTCAACAATATTTAAAATTGCTGTTTTTATAAGCTCATTTATGCCAAATGATTTTTAAGACTTTTGCTTTAAGATTATTTTTGAAAATGTTTTTATTACTTCTATACATAAATTTTGATTCCATGAATTGGGTAGTTGTTAATCAAGCAATTGTAATACTTAAGACAAGATCAGGTAGTCAATTTTATCAACGGGGTTCCACCCCACACTTAGTTTCTGACATTATGAATGTATGCAATTTGATATGTGTCATGAAGAATAAGAGTGGTGAAACTGATACTCCCCTAATGAGACGGCATTATCATGTGTGTGAACGATCCTCATCAATGCCTAGATTGTATTTTCGAGCATGAACCAAAATCTGTATTACCTATAATGCTATGCAATGCTCAAAATATAAATTAAGAACTGAAAATAAAAATAGTTAACTAATATTCGATTAATAAAGTGGACGAAAGGGTGGTGGTGGTGGTGCCACCATATCAACTATTACCAAGGTAACCGGTAAAAAACATGTACTGTCAACGTCCAACACTAGACAAAACAACCACAATTGTTAACAAGCCAACACAAATGTCAAGAACCACAAATATCATAGACGAAAGGAGGAGAATGCTACAACTGATATGGCGGGCGAGGACACTGCTGGTATGGGCCAGGAGGCTGCTGATGTGGGCATACAGATCATGTAGATGATCATGAAAGTCCTGCCGCATGCCAGCCATAGTGTCCCCCAATTGACCCATTCGGATCATCAAATCCAGCATCGTGGGATCGGCAGTAGTATGGAACATACCTGGGCCTTGATGCCCTAGTTGCTCTATAGGTGCTCCCTCATCCTCTGGCTCTTCAACTTCACCAGTCCAAATATTTCCCCGATGCCTACTAATCGGTACACCCTATTAAACTTCTTCATCATATGCATGTTGATCAATACTTGAGTGTCAACAGGCACAGGGGACAAGACACCTAGGTATAAGGCAAGGTGAGTAATGTATGGTCCACCAAAGATATGGCTGTTGGAACAGTAGCCAGTAGCTCTAGTAAAGAACTTGGACAAGTTGTATGCCGTTGCAAGGAATCCCATCAATCAAGCAGTGTAAATGAATGGGGTCTCTAATGCTCACAACCCCTGTGCTATTCTTTCTCCCCCGATAGAAAGGGCAATGCATCGGTGCAGGAACTGTGGAGGGGATGTCTGATCTTGGTGCTCTTTTAACTGTGCGGGTCAAAAGGTCCGGATCCGATCCTATGCCAAAACGTTGATGCCTCTCCTTCTGCAAACTCCCCTTTACTATTAGTAAAGATTTGCTTTGTAATCTCCCGATGCCTATATAGCCCCATCTTCACCTCAAACTGTGCCAAGGACATCACATACCAATGTCTAGCCATCCTGAAATGCACACCGTCGTGCATTTCCATACTTACAACCAGCCTATCGAACTGAAAAGATGCCAAAAACTCGAGAGTGAGTTCATAATAGGTGGTTTCCCTGATGGAAAAGAATATCTGCCATGGCTTTGTGTTACAAAGGTACTACACTATCTAAGAGATTCACTTCCTCTAGAGTTGGGTAGCAAATGGTTTTGTGTGCCCCGAAGGTTTGTCTTAGTAATGTAGAAAAAATCTAGTAAGCATGGACCTCGATAGCATCACCGGGGTCAAAAATAAGCCATGGGTGAAAGTCTTGTGGTTCCTCAGGCAAAGGCTATGGGTGAAAAGGTGGAGGAGGTGATGGTGGAGTTTGTGGTGAGCCACCCATATGAGAAGACGAGGATGAACCCGACCTAGAACCTGATCGAGTATTTCTCCTTTTTCGTCCCACTTGTCTGGAAGATTCAGCCATGTCCTACACAATCAATCATTAGAGGAGTTAGTACATAAGAACAAGATTGATTCAATATATATATTTCATTGACGCCAAAAACTTGATAGGATGTACAGTACAATGCATATTGGTGCCAAAAACTTGATAAGAACCATGTTTTTATCAAAATATATATGTATATAATTTTTGGACCTCATAAGGGGAACACAATTTCGTGCATGGTTATGGCACGGTTATGTTTCTCGAGTCCTAAAATGGTCAATTGCAATCAATCAAACAAGGCGCAAATTCAAACGGTGTAATATGACTACTAATATAGATGGTCAACATGTTGACTTTTGAAAAGTCAAACCCGTCAAAATTCTTGACCTAATTCAACTAATCAAAAATTTTCCACAAACTATGTTAATACCTAAACATATTCAAACAAGATTCATGCTTCAATTTGTATTTCCAAGTTCAAGAGTTCTAAGTTAAAATTCAAAAACCCATCCATACTAATCAAACAAATCTTACCCAAATAAGGCTAAAAAGAGTTACATTATTATCCTAAACAGTTAAACATGCATCTAGATCAAGCATTGAGTTTGCATTCAAGCATATTTAAATTAAAATTCAAAACGAAACCCTAGTCCCCATTTGAACAAGATTAGCTCTATTTGGAGCATAAATCACACAAAAAAGATAATTGACAAGTTTACATATCTTGGGGAAGAGATTGGAAACAAGAATCAAGAGAAACCGTGATAAATCGGAGGTTTTGGAGTGATTTCGGCCGAAACCGAGCGAGTTCGGAGTTTGGGATTTTGAGAAAAATGAGTTTTCTGTAGTTTTTAACACCAGACACGCACAATCCCCAATGCACGGTCTTGCATTGGGTTGCATGGCCGTGCATGGCCGTGCAATGCCCCCTGTTGACCAATTTTGACTTTTTTTTATATCACTTGAAAAATAGTACATTAAAAATAAATTTTTAATTAATAAATTAATCAAAAATAATTTAGATTTTATTAAAATACTAACTTATTTAACAATATTAAAATAAACTGGCCAAGGGAGATTGTCACCATCAAAGATCCCGATTATAAGTTAGAAAACTTACCTTGATTATCGGTATCGAATTTCAAAGCATTAAACTTGTCATTATTGAAAATAAAGAAGAATGTAAAATCTAAACGCATAAAACCATTCGAAAGTGTTACGCCTATTTTAAAATGCTTTCGAATGGCGGCACTTGTATCCATTAAATTTGCTTGACAATAACTTCGCGGTCGCGATCCTTGAAAGTTTCTGCAAAGACAGATTAACTAGCATAAGTACCAAAATAAAAATAAAAGTAGTATGAATAAAAATAAAAATAAAAAGAAAAAATAAAGTAGAAATAAAAAATAAATAAAATAAAGATGAAGATAAAATAAAAATGAAAAAATAAAGTAGAAATAAAACAAAAGTAAAATAGAAATAAATAGTCAGTCCAACAACTTAGATCTTTCACATAATTACCGTGTCCCCGGCAACGGCGCCAAAAACTTGATAGCGTGTTTAGTGTATATAAAAATATATAACTATATCCCAAGTAATAACACCAAGAACTTGATGTCAAATGTGCGGAACATGATATATTCTTAATGTTTGATTTAGAGTTACACAAAATCAGTTTTTAAATTTATAAATTAAAATGATAATTACTTCAACTAAACACACACAATAGGCAAGTGTACCTATCGCAGCGTAGTATAGTATGGGTAAGAACCAAGTATCGAACGATGGACACAGATCCCGTACTCAACCCTTGCTATTGTCTAACTAGGATAATAAGTTGAAAAATGGGTTTCGTTTAAAGGAAAGTAAAACTAATAAGAAATGTAATTAGAAACATTATCTTGTTTAAGATGTCACTCTAGTTGTTATCCCTTATTAATTAATGTTATATTTAGAGTAAGGTTGGTCATAGTTACTAGTACTAACCCTTTCGATAGGGGAGTTAGCATTTCGTAACGGAACGGTGGATACGGTCGGCCAACTTTTCCTTAATGAATCTTCGGACCCTAAACGGGGTCTCAAGTCCACCGGTTATCTCGTGATTCATTATTCGGACTAGGATTATCCAATGACTGAAGTACGTCATGTCTTGTAACTTCTTCCGGTAAGTCGGAATGCACGACTTCCTCCAAAGGTACTTTATGAACGCTCGGACCTAACAAATTATGTTCTTAAATAGTTGTCTTTACTTATAATATTATTTTAAATACATAAGACTTTCATTCTCAAGATCAAACCACATGACTCCCGCTAAAAGTCCTCTGCAAGCCGACACGAGAGAAGTAAAGAAATAACGACACAAACCGCCCGGTCTGCTTAGGGCTCAAACGGCTTGCTGAATACCCAAACCTTCAATCAACCCATAAGATTAAATCTATACTAATCGGTCGTTGCTAGAACCAAGATTTGTATATAGACAGTACAAACTCGAATAAGTTTCCCAAACAAGAAGTCTTGCTTAAGTAACTCACAAGATTTAAGATTATTAGATTGGTTTAAAGATAAATTATTCTTGTCTTTTTAAGATAACTCATAGTAAAGACTTTAAAAACATAACATACTAAAAATACTTAATTAATTAATTAAAGTTCAACCAACTCGAGCAACACAAGAGGACTAGCCATGAATGATCATACAAGTGACTCCACTAACCCTTAGATAATGTGTGAAAATATTCCAACACCAAGGGAGAATGGGTATAGGTTGCCTCTTGATTACTCGAACGAGAAGAAACATTCTTATTGCAAGACTTTAAAAAGGAAAATAAACAAGAAAGCTAAAATGGACTAAAACCGAGAGAGTTCCATCTCTTAGCAGAGCACTAAGGCCTTCCCTACTCTTGATCTTGGACATCTAAAACACTAGAATGAGCTTGCTATTTATAGGAAAAGATTTTGGCAATGCATAACCGTGCATTGGATTGCACGGGCGTGCAAAGTACCCTTTTCTTTCACGTGTGGAATCTGGCAGCTTTAAGGAGTACGGGAGGGCATTTTAGTGTTTGCACGACCGTGCAAGGCAATGCACGGCCATGCATTGCCCTAAAATGCTCCCCGTTGACCTTTTGACTTCCAGCTTTGACCTTCTACGTCCGGTTTCGTTCAATTGACTTCCGAATGCTGATTTCACCTTGATTTTGAGTGATTTCTTCATGTTTTTGCATATCCAAGTCAATTATCCTATCGGAACACAAATGGATGGACTAGGCATCAATTATTACCATATTATCTCTAACTATGATGAATTTGGGGATATTTATGCGTGCAAAACATGTATAATTTACGTTAAATTGATGTGACACCACCGTTAGAGATTGTACCCTAAACTTGAACGACCTTGACTTCTTGATTAATCTTATTCCTATGGCTCTCGGAGGTTTCGACATCATAGTAGGCATGGATTGGATGACTGAGCATCATGCTGAAGTCGTTTGTTTTGACAAGTATATCCGTATCCCTCTTGACTCGGGCAACATTTTGAACGTCTATGATAAGAAGCCATCTAGAGGACTCAAGCTTATGTCTTATACTACCGCGCAGAAGTACTTACGAAAGAAGTGCGTAGCTTTCTTGGCACACATTGTAGAGCGGAAAGACAAGGGCAAAAGCCTCCAAGACATTCCTGTGATTAAAGACTTTCCGGAAGTATTTCCCGAAAACTTACCCAGTCTTCCTCCCTTACGTCAAGTTTAATTCCGTATTGACCTAGTGTCAGGAGCAAATCCCGTGGCTAAATCACCTAATCGTCTTGCACCCTAAGAAATGAAGAACTTTCAAGCCTGCTTCGAGAACTTTCTGACAAAGGATTCATACGCCCTAGTGTTTCTCCTTGGGGAGCACCTATCTTATTTGTCAAGAAGAAGGATGGTTCTTTCCAGATATGTATCGACTATCGGGAACTCAACAAGCTTACTGTGAATAACCGTTATCCACTTCCGAGGATTGATGATTTGTTTGATCAACTTCAAGGCTCGACCTATTTCTCAAAAATCAATCTTCGTTCTGGTTACCACTAGTTACGAGTCCATGAATCCGATATTCCAAAAACAGGTTTTTTTACAAGATACGGTCATTATGAGTTCATGGTTATGCCCTTCGGTCTAACCAATTCACCCGCGGTATTCATAAATCTTATGAACCGCGTGCGTAAACCTTACTTGGAAAAATTCGTGATCGTCTTCATTGACGACTGATGTGCTTGAAATTACACATCTTTATTGCACAAAACTTCGCCCGTGTTATGATCAATTCCCGGTTATTCCCCAAGTTTAGACACTTATTTGCTTCATTTTCAGTTTTATAGGTTTTTGTGGTGTCACACCCCAACCGACGGCGGAAACGTCGGGGCGTGAAGCGTGCAGACTGTTCATTGCTCATGGTTTGCTAAAGTTTGAATATTTAATAATTGTTTTCATTGCAATCAATAAGTTCAATCAAAACACAAACAATCCACAAAACGAAAATGTAAATTACATAGAATAAACTGGTTTAATTGAATTCTAGGTCCAAAATCCTATGTGTAGCATATCTTGATTACTTCAAACATTGGTACCTGAAACATGGTTAAAACAGGGTCAACTAAAAAGTTAGTGAGAATACATAGGTTTAATAGTGTGATAGCAAAACCTGTGTTGTGTGCATACAGTTCAATACAATCATGACAATTAGGGCATTTATGGAGAGAAAAACATCGTGTGACCTATACAATCAAACCTTTGTAACTTGCACTCAAAACTTGTGTTGTCAGTAACAGTCACCCTACCTGGGTGGGTTTGTCAGACTCAATAGATCTACCACTGTTCACTGTCGGCTGTTAGTTAATGATTGTACATGAAGAGCATAATAATTGGTCTACAAAATGTACTCAAGCACAAAGCGCAAAACTGTAAACATGTATAGGATGGAACTGTATATGTGTATGATTGAAAACATGTAAATAGAACGCATGTTCCACCCCAAAACGTTTGTAAAATAGAGTAAAAGAGGGGCTATGTAACTCACGTGTTATGTAGCGTATAGATTGCATAAGCAAATGGAAAACAGCGGTGTGTTGTAGATTGCTAAGTTCGACCTAATGAACAATGTATATGTGTTATTGATTTGTTTAATGACGGAAACGGATTTGTCATTCTTTAAACGTGTAGGGTTTGTTTTAAAAATAATAATTAACTATGTTATTTATTTAGGATATTATATATATTTATTTGTATTAGTTTAAGTAATAGAATATACATTTATTTAAAATATAAGTTTAATTAAATAAATAAATGTTTGTTTGGAACAAGTGTAAGGTATTCCAGTAATTAGTTTATAAAAATAATTATATAGACTGTAATTTAATTTATTTATCAAATTAACAGAATAAAAATAAAAATAAAGATTCTGTTAAGGGATGAGCACGCCCGTGCTCGTATATGGCACGACCGCGCCCGGCACGTACGCGACCGCGCTTGGTCAGTAACGCGCCCGTGGTTGGTCAGAAGTCAAAACCAGAGTCTGGTCACGAGACACGACCGCGTCCGTATCTGGCACGACCGCGCCTAGCGTTTTGACTAGGTCAGGACTTGGTTTTGTTCGGTAAACACGACCGGTCCTCTTACGGGGCACGACTGTGCTTGGTCAGGCACGACCGCGCTCATAGGCTGGCGCGACCGTGTCTGGTCAATTCCAGAAGCAGTTCTCCGAATCCTTGTAATAAAATCAGTTGTACTCGTAGGGGTTTCATTGATTAGGTGTTTTAGAATCCAATTAGGTCAGTTAATTGGGTTTATAACCCGTTTAATGTGTAGTTTGATTAAAACATTTATTTATCAAAACTCAGATTCAATTCTGTAAAATCGTGTAATATGGTTACGAATTTAGTTAGGGCTTTCGATTAGATTGGAGAGACGATCCTAATGAACTATTACTAACCTGTTTTGAATGGGCAACAAGTGCAGACGGCTACGGTTGAGACTTCGCGGCTTTTCTCTGATCGACAGACAAGATAGAGATGATGGAATGATGGATTTAGGGTTTAGGGAAGTTTATATATGTCTCTGGTAGGTATGGGCTTAACTTAATTCGTTTGATTCTTGCTCAAGTTACCAGATTTGATTTAAAAAAAGTAGGTTGGTCAAAGATGCGCGAATTTGGGCTTTTGGACGTGTAATTGGTCGGGTATTAGGTTGAATAAACCGAATATCGTCTTTTGCAAGTTTCGCAAACTTCTAAACGTGTTTACAATCTATTTTTGGACAAGATTTGAGTCGGTTTGACTTTACGGAGTCAAACTGTGAACGAGGCGCGACCGTGCTTCATGATAAGCACAACCGTGTTAATGGCACAAGCGCGACCGTGCCTAGGACTAGGCGCGACCGTGCTTGTGTTGGTTTTTGAAAGTTTCAAGACTAGTCCTTGTAGTTTTGTAATATCGATGTTGTTTTGAGTTTTGGTCAAGTTTAGGTCCTCGAGGTTTGTAAGATTGTTTTAGTTAATATTGTATTATAATGAACGCGTGTATGCTTGTTATTTATACATGAACAATAAATGTAAGGTTGAAATCTTTTATTGCACGACATAAAATAAATTGGAAAAACATGAAAATCAGGAAGGTTACAGTATCCCCATGTTGAGGGAATTTCGTCCCGAAATTCAACTGGTTGAGGCTACTGCTTCAGCAAAAAGATGTGTTTACTTGAGCTTCATTTGGTCTTCTCGTTCCCAAGTAAACTCGGGTCCTCGTTTAGATTCCCAACGAACTTTGACAATAGGAATACGGTTGCGCTTGAGTTGTTTTATCTCACGATCCATAATCTCGACTGGTTTTTCAACGAAGTGCATCGTCTCATCAATGCGCACATCGTCAAGGGGTATATGAAGGTTCTCATCAGCAAGACACTTCTTGAGGTTGGATACATGAAATGTAGGATGTATGCTGCCAAGTGACGGAGGTAACTCGAGCTTGTAAGCCACTTTCCCAATCCTTTCAAGGATCTTGAATGGTCCCACATAGCGAGGTGCTAGCTTGCCTTTCTTCCTAAAACGGATCACCCCCTTCCAAGGAGACACCTTTAGAAGTACAAGGTCACCGACTTGGAATTCCAAGGGTTTGCGTCGTTTGTCGGCATAGCTCTTTTGCCGACTCCTCGCAACTCGAATGTTGTCACGAATTTGAATAATCTTGTCGGATGTTTCTTGAATTAACTCGGGACCGGTGATTTGTGCTTCACCAATCTCGTTCCAACAGATGGGAGAACGACACTTACGACCGTAGAGAGCTTCAAACGGAGCCATGTCGATGCTGGAGTGGTAACTATTGTTGTAGGAAAATTCGATAAGTGTCAAATGTGAATTCCAATTGCCACCAAAGTCGATGACACAGGCTCTTAGCATGTCTTCCACGGTTTGAATTGTTCGCTCGGTCTAACCATCAGTTTGGGGATGGTAGGCCGTGCTCAAATCCAATCGTGTACTAAGTGCCTTTTGGAGAGATTGCCAAAACAGAGAAGTGAAACGAGCATCTCTATCGGAGATTATGTTCAAAGGAACACCGTGACGACTCACGATCTCGTCAATGTAAATTCGGGCCAATTTCTCAACCTTATAGTCTTCACGGATAGGCAAGAAGTGTGCGGACTTAGTGAGACGGTCAATGATCACCCAGATGCTATCATAACCGCTGGAAGTGCGAGGGAGTTTAGTGATGAAATCCATAGCTAGATTCTCCCATTTCCACACGGGAATTTCCGGTTGTTCAAGTAAACCAGAAGGACGTTGATGCTCAGCTTTGACTTTAGAACATGTGAGACATTTTGCTACGAACGAGGCAATGTCTTTCTTCATGCCGGGCCACCAATATTGTGGACGAAGATTTTGGTACATTTTATCCGCACCGGGATGAATAGAATATCGAGACTTGTGTGCTTCGGTCATGATGAATGCTCGGAGATCGTCGCGATCGGGGACCCAAATACGATCTAGAAAATAAAGCAAGCCATTAGTTTTTGTCTCTAATTGGGATTCAGATATATATATATATATATATATATATATATATATATATATATATATATTAATTCTTTTATTAAATTTAATTATTTATTATTTTTAAGGTGTAGATTTGTAATATTCGCAATGTTCTTATAAAATTACATATATTTTTGTCTCTTTACATTTTTTTGTTATTATTATTTTTACTTGTATATTATAATATTCGTTTCATGCATCTCTAATGTATTCCTTTTCAAACGCTCAAAAAAATGTCACGTTAGTTGCTATATTAGTTTTTCACTCATGCATACTTTAAGAGCATCCATTTTCTCTCGAACGTCACTTTCAAGCATGATTTAAAATACATAATAACAAATTATATATATACACACACGTATGTGTGTATTTGAGAGAGAGAGAGAGAGGGGGAGCCACTCTCCCATCAACTCCCTTATTCGGATTTTGGGACGCCCAAGCAGACGCCATCCCATGACACGTCCCCTTTCGCCGTCCCTTTTTCTGTTATGAACCATTTTTCTCAAGGATCTAAAGAGTTAGAGTACGTTATCCGTTTTGAAAAACCTAGATACACTACTAGAAAATTTGGCAGATTCGTCGACTTTTCTCGACGACATGTCGTCGAGATAGATACCGTCAGCAAAGCCTCGTCGAGAAAGCTTAAAATGCCGTCGAGAATTAGTCGCCGAGATAAGTATGCCTTTTCTCGACGACATGTCGTCGAAAAAGGGTTTGCCGACGGAATCATTATTATTATAAATCTCGACGACATGTCGTCAAGATTAGTGTTGTATGAGCGCCATAAAATTTCACCTTTTCCCGCTTGACCATCGCCGACGACGTGTCGTCGAGAAAATGTGAAAAAAAGTGAAAAGTGGGGTCCGACGACGAGTCATCGTAATTGGGTCACTTGTCTCGACGACACCTGTCGTCGAAATTGCCTCGTTGAAACTGCTTCAGTTTCTAGTAGTGATATATTAAGTTTAATACGAGAATTTAAGATATAACGCATTTCAAGATTCCACTCTTCAATAATATTAAGAATTTGTAAACAAAAATTGATCGTATTTATCATTCACTTGAATGTGTACGCTTTAAAAAAATCTTCAATATACAACAATCAAATATTCTATTTGATGGCAATATTCTACACTTTATTACATGATCATATTATAAACTTTATAAACCCTTTTAAAAACCAAAATCATCTAGTGTTGGCAACATCTTTATGATGCCCAATATACCCCAACGCCTCAACCAATGTTTCTCTAAATCTATTCAAATTCAATCTCAAATCTTGTTTATTTAAATACATCTCACGCGCGGCCGCGTAGCCACCCTTCGCCGCCACAGACGCGGTGTCCGCCACCACCGGGTGATCAAGACCGTACACCTCAGCCAATGAACTCTCCTCCGGTTCAATCCTGTACTCCAAGTACTTCAAACCCATTCCTGGACCCGGTTCACTATAAAAAGCATCGGTACCCCACTGAAACCCTAACGGTCTCACCTGAATCATAACCGCTCCATCAGGCAGAAACAGTTCGTTAGCTAGCCCGGCCCCATGCGCCCCCACCATAACACTGCAGGAGTTTATCACACGTGAAAATTTCTCAATGTTTGACATTAACTTGTCAGAGCTAGCAATGATCACTCGAAACCCTAATTTTTCCATCATCTTAACCATATCCTCTTGATTTAAAAACTTTCTTGTTCTTTGCCGGGAAATTAGAAGTAATACAGGCGGATTCGATGTATCGAAAACGCTTTTATGTTTCAGTTTATATGTTTGTCTAATGAACTGTCTAAAATCCGCCATCGAATACAAACCCTTAGGATTTTCGGACGCGTTTAACCCTAGAAATTTATGAAATTTCAAACCGGTTATGACTCCTGGAAAACAATGCACGCTCGAATCCTCGGCCGTGTTTATGATTTTGTGATCCGATAGGCGAGGAAATACGCGCCTATACTTTTGAATGAAGGAAGGCTTGTAGTCTACAACGACGAAGTGTACGCGCGATTTGAAAAGGCGAGTGGTGATGAACAAAGGGATGAGGTTTTCGTTGAATTCGTGGAATAGGTTTCCGGTGTATCCACCGGAAGAGAAGATCACGGCGGGGTGGTTGTGGTTGTGGTCGCAGGTTATAGGGTGTGGTGGCTTGGTGGTTGTGATGGTTACTGGAGTGATGTAGTTCATGACGTAGGGGCTTTCTTGCATGGAATATGGGCGGATAGTTGTAGTGGTGTTTGGAAGTGAAGGATGAAGGTGTACATGCATTGTACTCATGTCGATTTTGACTGGTTTGTTTGTGACACAAAGTATTGACCATGAAGTGTTGTCACATGCAAAGCCTGTTGAATCAAGCTTGGTTCGATCTTCACCTGTTTGCAAAAGAAGAAACATAATGTTTAAAGTTAATGACTAAATGGGATTTTCATAGATAATTAAATATGTATAATCATGTTTGTAAATTGTCATGCGTATCTAAGACAGCGACTTCTATGTGTTGGAGTTATCAATATGAAAGATATTATATATCAGTGTTCCAGATTTTTGTCATGTAACATTTGAAGTTGATATATGAGATATAACGAGTTCAAGGATTACGAGAGAAATGTATCGTCTTCATTTGATGTATTGAGTCATGTGACCTCCAAAATAAAAAAATCGTTATCTTAAATAGCAACTAATTAACCTACAATTAAAAAAAGAGTTCGCATTATTTATCAACAATCCTTTTGAAAATAACTGTTTTTTTTTTTCTATTAAAATGAAAAAAAAACTATTTGCATTGATACTTTACTAGAATGATGGCCTGCCATTTTTCAATTTTAAAATATAGTTATTGATCTAACTAACATTCCAAAGTAATAACAAGGTTGATATGCATCAATCAAGAACATGGCCCATGTGTATATATAATATTGCAATAACTTAAGGGAGTTGACATTCTAAGTTCTAACTTGTCTCAACAATGGGCCGGCTTTGTGTTTTGTAAGACTTGGTCCTTTTCCACAAAAGCACTCCATCTGTAAGCACATGGACATATATAGGGTGTAACGCAAATTCTAATAAAAGATTTATATTATTAAATATTTAATTGTTAATCGCAATATGCAAAATCAATTAAAGTGTTGTAAATGAAAGTGCAATTGTGAACATGGGTCGACAATAGTGACATTATGTCATTTATGATAAATTTAATTGATTTAGAACTTAAGACTCTCAAGGGACGGCCATTTTGTCTTCTCTGGTCCAATTCATAGATAAGGCCAACATTTGATGGTCCAATTACCTATGAAAATCTAAAATACATATAACGTGTATATTCAGGGGCCGTTATTGTATAAAGACTTAAAACATACGAAGCGTACGAAGACGGCATGATATGCGATACATGTTCATTGGACGAGAGGTAAATTTGTTTGCGTCATAATTTTAACGTATGTTTTATAATAACGCATGTATAAAATGATAATTACGCACGTTTATAATAACGCATGTTTAAAATGATAATTATGTACGCTTATAAAAACGTATGATGATAATCACACATTTTTATAATAACGCATGTTATACGCACAACACATTGACATTTTACAAAAAAAAGTCATTTTTTTATAATAAAAGTATAACAAAACTATACTCAAATTAAAGATAATAAAATGATCGATTTTATGGAGTAATTTTTTTTCTTCAAAATAATGTCATATAAAAAAGTCATGTGTTTTAAAGTAAATTGGTAAACTTGAAAAAAGTCAAGAAATATAGGTTATTACAATTTTACCTTTTCAGACTTTTTTCACAATTAAAAACAAGTCGAGTATGCACACATTCATCTTAATCATTGATTCCGTATCAATGGCCCATAATCCTTCCTATATATATGTTTGTGTATCTTTTAGGGGTGTTTACGGTCTAGTTGGAACGGTTTCAAACCGACCGATTTCAGTAATGTTGTTTGACGGTTTGAATTGTTATTTTTTTATTGTTAGTTTATACTGAATTTTAAAATAATAAATATTGTTTATAAATATAAGACATAAATATGATTGCATGTTTAAAAAAATAAAAACAGGTTAAACGATGGGTTCCAAATTCCAAAAAGTCAGCCGCCTTTAAACTGTTAAACCGTGATAACAGAGCCAAACCTCATAACTAATTTTCAAACTTATGGATTTGCTTTGGCTTAAATAGTTTGATCAGTTTTAACGGCTTATGGTCACCTATATGTACATACATATGTTTTTATGTAACAGAATAAAGCTATATATATACACAGTTAAAATCTAGTCAACAAAATGGACATTTTGAGTCTGCCCCATGAAGAGAACTCCTATTTGACTTTTGATCTTAATTATTGAAAAGTATCAAGATTGGGAATTAGGTGCATACAAGATTGAATGAGTGGTTATTAATATTACAAGATGTTATTCTAGAAAAATATATATGTAATTCGGAACATAGTATTTGATTAATTAACATGTATACATATGCAGACCCAAAGAACCTTGAATTCTTTTAGCTGATCATATTGCATGAACATTTGTGTGTGTGTGTGTGTGTGTGTGAGAGAGAGAGAGAGAGAGAGACCTCCTACTAGTCTTGTTAAAAGATATTCCAGAGACTGATTATGATCATCCTTCTTAACTACAGAACTAATCACATCCTTCTTAACTGCAGGACTCACAACAGGCTTTGAGTCTAATAAGATTTGCCTTCCTGTAACTACAATATCCACAACCTTGATGTAAGTATTTAGCATGAGCAAATTATAACAATACATATATATAATACGACCAACACATCCATCTGAAATCCCTCGGTGAAAGTAGTTGCCGACATGCGTAAACAATTTACCGACGGCTTACTGAGGCATCACTGACGGATTACAGATGGTTTTGATGGCCGGAAAGCCATCGTAAACTTACATCTTATTTGTTGAGATGGGGTACCCTTAAAGGTGAGCTCCGTGTAAAGCAAATGAAAAAGAAAAAAAGTAGAAAGTATTTGAGTGGCGTATAGAACTAGCCTCCCTCGTATTCCCTTCTCTGATTTACCAACCCTCGTGATCTCTTTTTGAACCATTTTTTGGTGCCACGATTTAATTTGTGCTTCTTCCCTTGCAATCATCTTCTACCACATATATATATATACAATCTTGCATGTGTTGTAGTTGACCTCAAGATGTGTTAATATAATCTTTTTTTCAAAGTGATAATTAATAACAAAAAAGTCACCATTTTGTATAGTCTTTTGAAAATGGACCAAATCTGTGTGCATATTACAACACAACCCAAGATCTCGTAAGAAACAGCCGATGAGATTCCTTATGCGGTGAACTTTCCCTAGTGGTTGATAAAAAAAAAAGAGTAAATTGCAGTTTTCGTCCCTTTGGTTTGCCTCTATTAACAGGTTCAGTCCAGTCTTAACACTTTGGGTCCCTGAGGTTTGATGTTTTAACAGTATTAGTCCCTAAGGCTAACGACCGTTAACTCTTCTGTTAGTTTTCGTGTGAATTTACTAATCTACCCCACCAATTTACGAAAACTCAATATACATAATAAAAAAAAATAGGACCCACATGTGCATAAAAAGGACCCGGGAGAACATCTTTTTTTTATTGGACCCGTAAGAAGAAATTGGTTTCCGACGCTCCTCCGGCGACCGTCTCATCGGGATCTGAGCCGTCCACCGCGCTTATTGCTGCCATTCGTGCAATTGAGTCCGACGATTCACTTTCTGACCAGGAGAAGGCTAAGAGACGTCAGCAACTGTTGAGTAGAGCAGGATTCGACGACGGTGTTAAATCGACCGACGACAAAAAGGAGATCGCCGGCCGCGGTGGTAACGATGTTCTAAAGCTTCTCAGCGGCAGCTTTAACTGCTCCTTTTGTATGCAACTCCCCGAGAGACCTGTCACGGTATTGGTAACACATATTGTAAGTTCAGTGGCTGGGGTATATTGGTAATTTCACACAAAAACTAACTGAAAAGTTAACGGTCGTTAACCTCATAGGGACTAATACTGTTAAAACATGAAACGTCAGGACCCAAAGTGTTAAGACTGGACTAAACCTGTTAATAGAGGCAAACCACATGAACGAAAACTGCAATAATGGTTGCGGTGCAAAATTAGCGATCCCAACAATCCAAGCGGTAAAATATAAATAAATAAAGTTTTTAATAATAAATTTGCTCGTAAAATTGAAATAAAAACAATTAAAATGAAAATAAGGAAAAATTACAAAAAAAGGTCATTTAAGCGGTCAAACTTACGAAAATGGTCAGACTTTTTTAGCCTACTAATTCATGGTCATTTAGTCCAATAGACGGCTAAAAACGGCTAGTTGGCAAACCACATGGACGAAAACTGCAATAATGGTTGCAGTGCAAAATTAGCGATCCCAACAATCCGAGTGGTAAAATATAAATAAATAAAGTTTTTAATAATAAATTTGCTCGTAAAATTGAAATAAAAACAATTAAAATGAAAATAAGGAAAAATTACAAAAAAGGTCATTTAAGCGGTCAAACTTACGAAAATGGTCAGACTTTTTTAGCCTACTAATTCATGGTCATTTAGTCCAATAGACGGCTAAAAACGGCTAGTTTAGCCGGCTCCTAATTCCGTGCCAATTACCTTTTTATCAGAGTTTTAACCAACCAGATCTCGACACGTGGCGGCACTGATTTTTTAGCCGGCTAAAGCCTTCTATTTAGACGACTTAGCCGGCGTGTTTTTTTTTCCCAGCTTGGCTCGATTTTAGCCGGCTATTTGACTTTCCTTAGCCGGCTATTTGAATGTTCATAACAGGCTTTTTTTCATAAAATAAACACAACAATCATATAATAAGTAGTCAAATACAATCTAATTTTAATGTCTTAAAATAAACACTATTTTTTATATGATTGTTGTGTTTATTTTTAAGACATTAAACTTATATTGTATTTGACTACTTATTATAAGATTGTTGTGTTTATTTTAAGAAAAATAGCCGGCTATGAACATTCAAATAGCCGGCTAAGGAAAGTCAAATAGCCAGCTAAGGAAAGTCAAATAGCCAGCTAAAATCGAGTCAAGCTGGAAAAAAAAACACGCCGGCTAAGCCGTCTAAATAGAAGGCTTTAGCTGGATAAAAAATCAGTGCCGCCACGTGTCGAGATCTGTTTGGTTAAAACTCTGATTAAAAGGTATTTGGTACGGAATTAGGAGCCGGCTAAACTATCCGTCTTTAAAACTCTGACCATTTTTGTAAGTTTGACCGGTTAAATGACCATTTTAGTAGTTTTCCCTAAAAAATAAATATTGGGTCGTAAACGGTCGAAAAACTCTATTAAAAGTAAATAAAATTAAAAAAATTAATATTGGTCGAAAACGATCCGAAAAAGTAAACTAAATTTGAAGATAAATAATCGGTTGGATAGCAAAAACGGGAAAAGGTAAATTAAAATAAAAAATAATTATTTGTCGAAAACATCCGCAAAAGAAAAAAAAATAACTAAAACAAAAAATTATATATTTATTTCTTTATATACAGAATTGCATCCTCTGTCCTCTAACTTTAATAATTACACTTATCATACTTCGATTCAGTTTTATTATGAATTTCTTCTTTGCAAACTTTAAAACGAGTTATGACAATTTGTTGTTCATTAATTTTACGCTTACATTTAAAAGGTTAAGAAGTTAGAGTCATAGGGTTATGTTTAAATGAGAACTCAATATTTTGAGAACTCGTGATAACTCGCAAAAAAAAATAAAAAATCATTTATTGTTTATAATATACGAGTACATGGTAAAGGCTTACACATGTGTACATGAGAGCTTTACACATGTATACATGAGAGCTTTACACATGTGAAAATGTTTATAATATACGAGTACATGCAAATTTGCACATATAAATTTACATAAAAATGTGGTATTTGAATAGTAAATCTAGTATTTTAAACAAATAAATTATTTTTATTATTTTTAACGAGTTCTCAAAATATTTAAAAGTTCTCAAATGATGCATTCCCTAGAGTCATTAGCCCCCTTATAAGTTATTACTTAAAAAGCTTAAAAAATATATACAACTTTCTGAACGACTTAATCCTATTCGGTTAAGGATACCGGGGTGGCTAGGATGATCTCATGGGGTGGATACGGAGGAGATCTTATCTTTTATTTGTTTTAGTTTAAGTCTAGTTTAATTTCTTTATTTTAGAAATTGTTTATTGCATGTTTATCGAGAGTCAGATTTGAATTACAAACCTATATGGTTTAGGATAGTAGCTTATAAATAGGATAGGTAAATTTATGTTTCGTGTGTGTATCTCCTGAACTTTCTTCACAAGTTATTAAAAGAGTCGTGGTGTTCCACAAGTGTTTGTGTTCTTGAAATTATAAGCAATCTGATTGTCTTTAACAATTGGTATCAGAGCTCTAGGTTATCTAGACTCGTTGACGGTGGATCCGGTGTGGGGTGAATAACCATACCTGAAAGAAGAAGATCAGAAGTAGAGTGGGGTGATCAACCATCTATCTGAAAGACGATCACAAGATCGTGATTCTGGGTTCCTGTCAAAGTTCTTGAACTTAAATCACATCAACAACATGGCTGACGGAGAGAATGCCGGACCGCTTGTGAACCAAGTCAGGGAACCAAGTGCAACATCCTTGCAATGTCCGAAACTCACGAAAACAAATTACACTACGTGGGTCGTGATCATGGAATCCATACTAGACGCCCAAGGCCTATGGGAGGCCGTGGACCCGGTAGTCAGCGAATCAGCGGATGAGAGGAAGAATAAGATGGCTAGGTCCATCTGGTATCAGGCGTTGCCTGAAAACATTCTTCTCCAGGTCGCCAGGACTCGAAGTGCACGAGAGATCTGGGAATCTCTACGGGTCAGATTCCTCGGAGCAGACCAGGTACAACAAGCCCGACTACAAACCCTAAAGCGGGAGTTGGACCAATTAAAGATGGGAGAGAATGAATCAATAGAATATTTCGCAGGGAAGATTTCTGAATTTGTGACAAAGTTTAACTCCCTAGGAGTTGATATCGATGAAAAGGACATCGTAAAAAAACTCCTAGACAGCACCCCGGACAGATTTCTGGCCATTGTAGCTCCCATAGAGCAATTTGCATATTTAGATACCATGAAATTCGAAGAATGCATCGGAAGACTAAAGGCTTTCGAAGAGCGTATTAAAGGTCGGGAAGCAACTGTAGAAAAAGGAGGTAAACTCCTATATTCAAAGACAGATGCTCAGGGAAAAATGGCCTATAATCAAGACCGTAGGCAAGTCCGAGGAAGAGGATCAGACCGTGGAGGCCGAGGAAGAGGACGAGGACGACGGTTTGGCAGGGGACGTGGCCGGAATCAACCAAATAATGACAACCGGAATAATAGCCAAACCCGTGAAAACAATGAGCAAAGTGGTGACAATACTCGACCACGAGATAAGAGAAACGCCCGATGTTACAACTGTAATAACTTCGGACACTTTGCATGGGAGTGCACAAAGCAGCCCGATACCGAGGCAAACCTGAACGAAACTCAACAAAGAGCACCAAACTTGATGATGGCGTCGGTCGAAGACGTACAAGAACGAGTCCTTTTAAATGAAGAAAAGGTACACCCAAAACACTATGCTAATGATTCTAATGATAATCTGGTGTGGTATCTAGATAACGGTGCGTCGAATCACATGACCGGACAAGAGTCTCACTTCACCAAAATCAATTATGGTATAACCGGACTCGTGAAATTCGGAGATGGCTCAAAAGTCAAAATTGAAGGGAAAGGCTCAATTATCTTCGAGTGCAGAAATGGTGAGCAGAAGGTTATGGATGATGTGTACTATATACCTGACCTATGTAGTAACATACTAAGCATAGGCCAACTAACCGAAGATGGATACAAAGCGTGGATAGCTAATGAACACCTGTGGTTATACGAGGAAAACGGTCAGCTACTAATCAAGGTGCCACGAAGCCCAAACCGACTCTACAAAGTATCCTTAAGGATCGGAACTCCGGTATGTCTTCTAAACTCAATTAACGACCAAGCGTGGCTTTGGCACACGAGGCTCGAACACCTAAATTTCAAGGCCATTGATCACATAAGATCAACTCGGATGGTACTCGGGAACATCCACTCAATTCAAGGTGATCACATATGTGATGCATGCATGGTGGGAAAGCAAACCCGAGACCCGTTTCCTAAACATACCACATACCGAGCATCAAAACCCTTGGAGCTTTTCCACACGGACCTATGTGGGCCGATATCTCCTCCTACACTAGGTGGAAATCAATATTTCATGCTATTTGTTGACGATTACTCGAGATATATGTGGATCTATACTATTAAAAATAAATTTGATGCCTTGAATGTGTTCAAAAGTTTTAAACAGGAAGTTGAGCTTGAATACTCATTGAAAATAAAGACGCTACGGAGTGACAGAGGCGGTGAATTTCTCAGTAAGCTCTTCACTAAATTTTGTGATGAAACCGGTATCAAAAGGATGTTCACTGCTCCCTACACACCACAACAAAATGGTGTGGTAGAGAGACGAAACCGAACAATCCTCAACACCACTAGAAGCATGATTAAAGCTATGAAACTCCCACAAAACCTATGGGGGGGAGGCAGTGAGACATAGCGTATTTATTCTAAATCGAGTACAAACCAAGGCTCTAAAGAAGGTCACACCATATGAAGCGTTGAACTGCAGGAAGCCAAATGTGGCACACTTGCGAGTATTCGGGTGCAAAGCTCATATGAAAATCCCTTCGGTTAATGTAAAGAAGTTAGATGACCGGAGTAAAGTGGTGGTGTACCTGGGATCTGAACCAGGGACAAAGGCGTACAGACTTTACGACCCGACACAGAACCGGGTATACGTAAGTCGTGATGTGAAGTTTGAAGAAAATATCACATTGGATTGGGTCCAACATAAAGAAAGCATGGCGGTCGGAACTGGTCCAGAATGGGTTCAGTTTGTCGTAAAGCTTGAACAGTCCGACGAAGGAAACCAATCCACCTTTTCCATCCAAGCTAACACAAGTGCAGACCAGGCCCAACGGCTTAATGATGAACATGAAGATCCAAGCCTAACAGATAGTCAGGGAACCCATAATGAACCAGATCATGTTCACTCACCTACAACTGAAAATACAGCAGGTCCTACCTCGAGAAGATCATTGCGAGAACCTGTCTTGCCCAAAAGATTTGATGACTATATACTACTACAAGAGGAAGAATGTCTCCTATTAAATGATGAACCAACATGTCACAAGGAGGCTATAAAGCAAGAAGAATGGAAGAAAGCCATGAGAGCTGAACTCATCTCTATAGAAGAAAACCAAACATGGGAGTTAACCACACTCCTAACAGACCATAAAGCTATAGGGCTGAAGTGGGTTTTTAAACTCAAACGGGATGCTAATGGAACCATAACAAAACACAAGGCAAGGTTAGTCGCAAAGGGGTACGTCCAACAACAGGGGGTGGACTTTGAAGAGGTATTCGCACCAGTGGCAAGGCTAGAAACAATTCGGCTAATACTAGCTCTTGCAGCAAAACAAGGTTGGGTTGTTTACCATTTAGACGTTAAATCTGCGTTTCTTAATGGAGATTTGAAGGAGGTTGTGTTCATAAAACAACCAGAAGGGTTTCTAGTTCCTGAAAAAGAACACATGGTATATCGCCTACACAAGGCTTTATACGGACTTCGACAAGCCCCTCGGGCGTGGAATTAGAAGTTGGACAAAACCTTAAAAGGTCTTGACTTCACTCGATATCCAAGGGAACCAGCGGTTTATAAACGGGGTAGAGGAGAGAACTTGGTTATTGTGGGTGTCTACGTAGATGACTTAATTGTTACTGGGTCAAGAACTGTAGAATTCAACAAGTTCAAAGTACAGATGAAGGCTCAATTTAGTATGCAAGACCTTGGGCCATTATGTTATTATTTGGGTATTGAAGTGTCACAAAGTAAAGGAAAGATAACCCTGAAGCAAAGGTCTTATGCAAATAAAATCTTAGAAATAATGGGTATGCATGACTGCAACTCCACACGATATCCGATGGAACCACGCATACAAGTTACAGCTGATGAAGACGGAGACCCAGTGGATCTAACTGAGTATCGCCGGGTCATTGGAAACCTACGGTATTTGGTGCATACGAGACCCGATATTAGTTACTCTGTCGGAGTAGCAAGCCGATTCATGCAGAACCCAAAACAAAGCCACATGAAATTAATAAAACAGATACTTCGCTATATACGTGGAACACTAGATTATGGGTTGGTTTATGACAAAACAGGAGACTCGGACCTGGTTGGCTTCTGTGACAGCAGTCACGCAGCTGACCAAACAGATGCACGAAGTACTACCGGCATGGCGTTTTACTATGGGAGAGCTCTTGTGTCTTGGAACTCACAAAAACAGAAAACGGTGGCACTATCCTCCTGCGAGTCAGAATTCATGGCAGCTGCAGCTGCAGCTTGCCAAGCAATGTGGTTACAAGGAGTGTTAAGTAATTTAACAGGCTCTCAAAAGAAGGTTGTGGTGCTTCGAGTTGATAATAAATCAGCAATAGCATTAATAAAGAATCTGGTGTTTCACGGTAGGAGCAAACATATCAACACAAGATTTCATTTCATACGAGAGTGTGTTGAAAGAGGCGAAGTACAAGTGGAATATGTGAGAGGTGAGGAACAGCGAGCAGACATTTTAACTAAATCATTACCAAGGTTAAAACTTGAAGAGATGAGAGAACTACTTGGTGTAAGAGATTTGAAAGGAATCGAACAAGATTAAGGGGGTGAATGAACGACTTAATCCTATTCGGTTAAGGATACCGGGGTGGCTAGGATGATCTCATGGGGTGGATACGGAGGAGATCTTATCTTTTATTTGTTTTAGTTTAAGTCTAGTTTAATTTCTTTATTTTAGAAATTGTTTATTGCATGTTTATCGAGAGTCAGATTTGAATTACAAACCTATATGGTTTAGGATAGTAGCTTATAAATAGGATAGGTAAATTTATGTTTCGTGTGTGTATCTCCTGAACTTTCTTCACAAGTTATTAAAAGAGTCGTGGTGTTCCACAAGTGTTTGTGTTCTTGAAATTATAAGCAATCCGATTGTCTCTAACACTTTCCACTCTTGTTCTTCGTGCCTCCACCCCAACCCTTACGAGTGACCATCCCTTCTCGGTAACCTGATGTCGATAATGCTCGACACAACCATCTGTCGCTTTTCCTCATCATTATCCTGATCTCTTTTTTCCGATTATATCCATGTTTTTCTTCAAATCTTAAGATGTGATTATAATCCAAAAATATCGTTGAGGAAGACAACAACAATCACAGATTTCAGTACGTTACTTAGAAGCTTCCCCACTGGTTAACCTCAAAAAAGCGGGTGATGTATCACCTACACACACTTTCTCTCATCTATGTCACCCTCTCTCTTCCAAAATTGCCTAAGAATGGACCATTGGGAAGCTCTTATGCTAAGAAAAACCGGAAGAATCAAGCCATGTAACAGCATCCGTTGAAGTCATTTCCCAATGGATTTGTTGTCATCGTTAATGTAATGTATTCACTGCTATTAAGAAGAACTTGGAAGAACGTAGAAAGGTTATAGAAGCTCTAAGATTGGTGATTCATGATCTTACTCCTTTAGTTAGATCATTAAGGAAGAATAACTACTCTGGTTATGAGGTTAGTGATAAAGAAGTTGTTGAGAATAAACACGCATTGAAAATTAAATGCTGGGGGGAGGGGAGGGGGGAAAACAATGGTTTAAGTTTAAAATTATATCTTCACTAATGATAAAAATAATTAACATGTTTACTATTTGCCAATAAATATTGTTCATATGCCTCACACAAGTTCCAAAACACTCAAGTAATCAAACACACATTGATATAAAGCTCAATGAAGAAAACCGACAAGCGATACGCGCAAATCAAGATAACAACCAACAACGAAAATATGATACGGGAAGGAGAATGATCTAAAACGTTTTCTAAATTAATCTTAAGATTTATAAAAATATAATTTCTATACAACAAAAGTCATTTTCTTAAAACATTTTATAAAACTTGACATAAGCTTTTATAAATTGAAAATCTTTATAAACTTTTACTAAAGTATTACTTTTGAATCTGAAATTTGAAAATGGTTTGTAGAATTTTCGAGAAAAGGTAATTATCCAACATTGCTCTAGTTGGAAAAAATAACACATCTTGAAATGGATTAAAGCCAAACCTAATTGGAAAATCATATCTCTTAATTTTGAGAATCTTTATAAACTCTTGTCAAAGTATTATTATTTTGAATTTGAAATTTGGAAGATGTGTTGGTGGAATCATCTATATGAGGAAATTAAGATCCAATACCAATCCATAATGAAAACACTAACACACTTGAAAGGGGTTAAAGTTAAAAATATTTTGGGTAATTGATATGCTCTAAATTATACATCTTTTGCATGCATAATAATCCCCATATTATGATACTAATTGAATAATAACCTTGCAATTGATACTTAAAACGTTAATATTTCATAATTGAAGGTTATTCGGTGTCCTGAGATAAACAAAGCTAAAACCAGTCAAAAACACCAAGAAATCAAACCTTTTGGAAGATCATTCTCGAGTTTTGTCCCTCCAAGAAGACAACCAAGGTCAACAACAAGTCAACAAGCAGCTAAAAGACGAAGCAGGGAGCAGGCAGGAGGATGCACGGCCGTGCATCCCATTGCACGGTCGTGCAAGGCCCTCTTTGCTCCCCAAGGCTCTAGTACACTGTCCTTTGTACCATGTTTGATTCCCGATGCGTTTGCACGGCCGTGCAAACCAATGCAGGGCCGTGCATTGCTCATTTTGAGGCCTATAAATAGATGACTTGAATTCTTCATTACACACACCTCAAGATACATTACCATAGCTCAAAAGAGTCCGTTTCTGTAGTTTAAAGTAGAGAGTAGAGAGGCTGCTCCTCTTTGTCCGCAATAGGGGAGCCTACAAAACTCAGCGTTACGCTAGTTAGTATGGCCATTCGTGGCTAAACTCCTTGTATTGCTAGGGTGAATATGAAGTTTGGTGTATGTTGATGTTTAAAGTATTAATCTAGTGGTATGTTTATGTATTTAATTATTTGCTCTTAAAATCACCTTCTAGGTAGGCTTTTTATTATCTTCTAAACTTGTCTTTACACTAGTGAGTCTTCTTGATTTTAAAGCGTAAGACCGTAAAACATTTTTAATCAAACTTCTCTTGAAACTTGTACGCCTTTATACAAGAAGATTTTGATAAGCCAATGCTTGGTTAATACTAATAAGGTCGTGTGTCTTTATACGAATTTATTATGAGACCAAGAATTAGTGAACTCACGTTGGAAACGATACGTCTTTATACATGGTCCCATTGCTGCACCGCCTCCCGGTGAACAAAGTCTAACCACTCTTTTATTAATAATACTTAAGCATTTAAGTTCGATGTCTTAAACCAAATTGGAGATAGCATTCAAAGAGTTGAGGGTAACGTTGTCCCTAGCGGGAATCATTACCATTTTATTATTAAAGATTATAATTTAAGAACCAAATGTTATGAGAATGAGGCTCTAGCGGTGTACCGTTTACACATTTGTATTAGTCATACCACCATATTAGTCAACTTAACATTATCATATACCAAACGGATTCGAAGCCCAAAGCAATACTATTCGTGACCTGGTCATCTCCGAGACATTTACTTTCTTGCAATTTACTATTCTGCTATTTACATTTCTGTTACACACTCCACGTACATTTTTACTTTTCTGTCATTTACTTTACTGTCATTTACTTTTCAGTCATTTACTTTTCAGCTTCACAAGCACATAAAACCCACTCACTAATTAAACCGGCTAAACGATAACAAAAGTTGAGTATTGGAACTCGACTGTGTCCATTGGTTCGATACTTGGTTCTTACCTAAACTATATTACGTTGCGATACGTACAGTTGCCTATTGTGTGTGTTTTAAGTTTAAAGTAATTATCATTTTATAAATTTAAAACCTGATCTCGTAAAACCAATATCTATATATATAATATATACTATATCTACACGCACATCATTAATCACCTTTATAACTTTTGCAATTACAAAAGTAAATATTTGGTTTTTGGTGAAAACTCTTACCAAAGTTGCATAAGGGCAAAAGATACCTTTGGTAAAGTAAAAAATCAGTGTTTTATAAATGGAATTGATTTTAGAGTTTGAAATTGGATAACTTGCAACAGACTAAACTTTGACAAAATTAGGTTGCGAGTGCAATGGTCGATCTGGCAATTGACTGTCATTTTAGTAGAAGATTGCTCTTTTCTGTCTAGTACTTTGCCTATAAATATCAACCCTTGTCCACACTTCACACTCACCCTTTTGCTTAAAAACACTTTCAAATATATATCAAATATCTCTCTCTCTTATTCCTTTCATATTATCCAATCATTTAGAGAAGATCAAAGATCAAGCAAAGAAGAGTGTTCAGCTTCAACTACTATCATACTGTCCTTGTATTCTTGGTGATCACTATCATTGTTTAGTGAGACGATTGTAAGGGTATCACTACCTTCAAATTAGTGAGACATAGAAGGTGATCACTTCTTTGGATAGTGAGGCATTTGTAATGGTATCACTTCCTTCACATTAGTGAGACGTAGAAGGTGATCACTTCCTTCGAATAGTGAGACGTTTGTGTACACCGTGATCACTACCTTCAATTAGTGAGATGTTCAGGTACCGGTAATCTCTACCATTTTAGAGAGACATTTAGTGGAGCAACTCTTAATTGAAAAACCAAGGAGAAGACATAGAGTGGATTAGTTAATATCTACTTGAACCTCTATAAATAGGTTTTGTATTTCTATCCCTCAAACTATTTATTTACTTGTTTATTTAATTATTACATATAACAAGTGTTTTTCCATACTTAATCAACAATAACACACAGAAATTTTTTAAAGAAACCTTTTCAACCCCCCCCCCCCCCCTAGTTTTTCAGAGAGAGGTCAAAGCTTCTTTGCTGATTAGTTTTGTCAAGGAATAAGAACTACTCAGAAATTGACCTTCATGTACACTTTTTAAAGGGAGGTTTATTTTGAACCTATTGAGGCACTCGATCAGCCAAGTAAGTTCCAATTTTGGGGATTCTAGGTTTAAGTTTCAGATGAAAGTAGAAGGTTTAATTCATACTCAACTTCTATAACATTCGGCCTCTCATACCAACCAATATTGAATGATTTTCCCACTAGGAGCTCACAGGTGTGTATTTCTCCTCTCATTCACAGCCATTGTGCCTAAAACGCATTGGTGATATTTGAGGTAAGACATTTCTTATGAATCCAAAATCTCTTATGTCCATGGCCGATGTAGGATTTTCCTAAGATGTTAATTACTATAAGAATCGTAATTAGAGATAGTGGTTGGAGACGGACGATTAACTATCTCCGAAGAGTGGGTGAGTGGGGTTGTTGCCCGTAATCAGATTAAACTTAGGAAGAAGAAGATATGGATGGGAGTGGGGTCAGGGCCGGCCCTCAGGGTGTGTCGAGTGGGAGACCGCTCAGTGCCCGAATTTCAGGGGGGGAGAAAAATCTTTTGTTTCTCATTTATGTACCGACAAGAAGGAGCGGATTTATACACAAACAGATAACGGGAAGATACAACAGAGAGAGGGTTGGAAGAAGCAACCGGCAGATCTATATGCAGCGGAGCAGATATGGACCGAAAATTTGCAGGGAGCTGCCTGTGCCGGAGAACAGAAAGCAGAGAGTGCAGTTAATAAATTAAATAAATAACTTAAAAAAATTAGGATATTTCGGATATCCGAATCTGAATTTTTGGATAATTCCGGTTCGAAATTTCGATTTTTTTAATCAGATGTTGAGATTTGGATCTTTTTGAACTAATGGGGGTTAATATATGATCTTTTAAGTTTTTATTGTTTAATTGCATGAGATAATTAAAAAGACCAAATTGCTTTCATGTGTCTTACATATGACTATACCTATCGTCTCATTTTACGGAATGTTCGTCAAAAAGGACGGAGTGTGTAATAAACATAAAAAAACAATAAGTATGACTATTGAACTTAAAGAACACAAAAGGTGTAATTTTAATATAAAAAACGAAATATGTAATTTTGTCAATTATAAACTAGTTTATTTATGATAACCCTTCTGAAGTTGTCGATAGTATTTTCTGGAACAAAATTTAAATACCGTATGTGCGTGAGTTTCTTGTTAAAAACAAGATAATTAGTTACTTTGTAATGAGTAGTTTCCCCTTAAGTCAGAATATCAATGGATAATAAACATTCAGTCAATTTCCGCATTTTTCTATTTGTTTCTGAAGCCACCAACGCTAAAAAAAGAAAAAGAGAAAAATCAATTTTACATATTTTTCAAAGTAGATTCACATGTTTAAAAATCTGTAGGTATGAACTTGCAGGTTTTTAGTGACAAACCGTTTCTGAATCTCCACTGCAACAAATCAAACCTATTCTGACAACATATTTTAGGGTTGTGGCGAGAACATATCGCTATAGAATGAAAAAACCTATAGCGACGAAATGACCTCTCTATAGGTGTTGGCGCTAAAAGATCGTACGTATAGGTTCTATTGTCCTACTCATAGACGTCGTCCCTATAGAGTCACTCCTTTCAACTGCATGTCGTCTCCAGATCGTCGCATAAATAAATAAAAAGAAATCAATTATTAAATTAATTTAGACCTATATATACGACATTTAGTCGTCATAGATAAATAAAAAAAGTATTATTTAAATTAATTTAAACATATAGCAACGACATGTCGTCGCCATAAACAAACAAAAAGGAATTATTAATTAAATTAATTTAGACCTATAGCGACGGCATTTAGTCGCCATAAACAAATAAAAAGAAATTATTAATTAAATTAATTTACACTTATAGCGACGACATTGCATCGAAATAAATATATAAAAAGAAATTATTATTTAAATTAATTTAGACCTATAGCAACGACATTTAGTCGCCATAGGTTCACCAGATTGATATTCCTGAATATCTATGGCGACGACATGCCGTCGCTATAGGTCTTACAGAATTTTTCATTTTTTTTATTTTTCCAGGTTTTTATATACAAATATAACACAATATAAATATTACACATATTAAACACAAATCAAACAAAATTTTAAAATATCATATATATCAAAATATTTAAAATCTTTGTAAAATTGTTCAAAACTAGTGCTTGATTCTCGCACTGCGCGGCGAAGATGTGTTACTTAGCTGTTGTATGAATGAGATAACATAAAATGTATAAGAGACAGCAACAAACGATTATATTTACATAATAAGGTTAGAAGGCGCATAAGTACGCTAGTATTTACAAACAAAAGGTTGGCAACATATTCAGTTGATTAATATCATACAAACAGGTTACATTTTTTTGAACAAAACTTGTAACCTGTATAATTTATGCTGCCCAAAATATATGTTGCTCAAAAGATATTTATTGGCAAATGACAGTAGTCTTGTATGTGTTCTTGCTAGTCGAATCGTCCATGTTTTTCTGTATATGACAGACGATTATCAGTGTATGTATGTATGTATGTATAGAATATGCGTAGATAGTTTAGTTAAGGTACCTGGGCTGCTATATATTTTTCTCTTAACTGTTGGTGTAATTGGGGGCTCGGCTGAAGATCATAAGATCCAATGGAAACCTACCTCGAACCTAATTGGGAAGGTAGTGGAAATAGCTCCACTAAACAACTGTCTTTCTGGGAATTGTTCTATTTCAATGCAAAATGGACATGACTGATGCGGAACTAAAATGAGTTAAATACACAGATTGATGAATATTTCATATTTTTGTTCATCTGATACATGTTTCCTGGAATTAGAAAACGTCCAAATCAATTGTAGGTTTCATTTTTTTTAAGGTTTGTCGGTTGTGGCTCCAAATCAATATGTATGTCGTTTACTTCTTCTCGCTTTGTGTTTTAACATGACATACCAATCGAAGATACTGATCTGCTCGCTATGATTTTAAACCAACACAAAGAACTTCCAAATCACAAAACCAGAACAATAACTAACCTTGCCACTGGGTGGTCATGGGAATGGCGGAGGCGAATTCAAGGTGGGACGGAGAAACGACACCAAATTGAACCTCGATTTGTTCTTCAAATTATGGATCGAAGGGATCGCGAAACACGTTGAAGACAATAGAAAGAGAAAGGGAAGTGAACTTGGGCACCGTTGAAGATGAAGGTTGGGGATGGAGAATCGGTGGCGAAACCAAGAGAGCAGATGTAAGAGAAAGAGAAAGAAAATTGCCAACATATAAGAAATTAATCGAAGAGGAACATCTAGGAGAGTAAGACCTGCAAGGAAGATATGTCGCAGAGGGATACGTGGGAGAAAGACAGACACCGCCCAAAACGACCGATGTGAATAACAAGTGTTCATCTCTTCTTCAAATGTTATCGTATCAGTTAATCAAATGTTATTGTATCAGTTAATCTATACTATCTTTTTTTTTTAACATCAAGTTAATCTATACTATCTAATAAATAGAAGTTTTTCTTATCGCGTGTCGCCTTCATATTTATTCTTATCATTTTTTTCCCTTCTCTCTCTTAGTAAATACACCTCTGTCTTTTAATAATAATATATTTTTAAAGAAAAAACTAATTATACTAATAAAACACATTTATTTTAAATTATCCCTTATTATAAGAAACTTTGAAATCTAATTATTTAACTTTTATTTTCAATCAAATAGTAAATGAAAGTCAATTACATTAAATAGAAATTAACGTATTTTCAAAACCCAATTATATATTAATTTTTACATATTTTGAATTTTGTTTTTTATCCTTAGTATATGTAATACATTTTTACATATGTAAAATATATGCATAAAGATTTAAGAATTTTATATATTAATATTTTTCACCCTGTGTGTAGTACACGGGGTCTAAGCTAGTACACATTAAGCGAAAGTAGCTAATCATCTTCATTATCACTTTCATCACGTTGTTGAAAATCTCGTCGTATTTGTTCAAGTTGTGTTTTGAAAGTCTTCCTGGATTTTTTGCACTTATTCATTCATTTGTTGTTGGAGTTCTTCTTTCATTTGTTCTCGCCATTGTTGTTGTGAGGGGTGGGGATATGTACTCGACTCATCAAGGGCTACATTTCTCACAATACGACCAACTACCCGAATATTCACACGCCTTTCACCTAAGCACGTTTCATAGCATCAATCTCATCAACTGCTAATGAATCACCGAACTCGCTTTCCATTCCCCTACACTCATTTTAAACATTTCCTACATTAAACAATACAATAAACGTGCATTATTTTTTTTACTAAAATTCGACATCATAACAGTTTTAAAGTGGATAACTAACTTATTCAACTATAAATAATAAACGGTAATAATTCTCAAAATTCAATAAACTTACATTAATAGCAACAATAATAACAATATGTAAATAAATACCAACTTTCAGTCTATTAAATTGGGTTCGAGTCATTTTGACTCGTTTAAATTAAAGGTTGGATATTTTAAGTCTTTTAAATTGGGTTCGGATCATTTTGACCCATTTAAACTAAAAGTCGAATATATTAAGTGTATTAAAGTGGGTTTAGGTAATTTTGACCCATTTAAACTAAAAGATGGATATATTAAGTCTATTAAAGTGGGTTTGAGTCATTTTGACCCATTTAAACTAAAAGTTGGATAGTTTAAGTCTATTAAAGTGGGTTCGAGTCATTTTGACTCATTTAAACTAAAAATTTGATATTTTAAGTCTATTAAATTGGGTTCCGGTCATTTTACCTCATTTAAACTAAAAGTTGGATATATTAAGTGTATTAAAGTGGGTTCGGGTCATTTTGACTCATTTAAACTAAAAGTTTAATATTTTAATTCTATTAAAGTGAGATCGGGTAATTTTGACTCATTTAAACTAAAAGTTGAATATATTAACTTTATTAAAGTGGGTTCGGGTCATTTTGACTCATTTAAACTAAAAGTTTGATATTTTAAGTCTATTAAACTGGGTTCGTGTTATTTTGATACATTTAAACTAAAGTTAGATATATTAAGTGTATTAAAGTGGGTGTGAGTCATTTTAACTAATTAAATTAAAAGTTGGATATTTAAAGTCTATTAAAGTGGGTCAGATCGTTTTGACCCATTTAAACTAAATCATAAATGAAAGTTACTTTTTTACTTATTCAAACTTCTATTGCCCTAGTATTACACCATCCATGACCTTCCTAGCTTGTAATACATCTTTCTCTAACCATCAATATGACTCGTGTGTCTGGTTTGTTGCAACTGTTAACAACAAAAATACTATTACTGAGATTTGAAAGAACTATTAATACATCTTTGGATAATACTAACAATTTTTCTTACCTTCATGTGTCGCCTTTGCGTATAAGATTGACTACCATGATAACTTATTAAAGTTTTTCTGATCTATTTATTGTATTTTTAAGGGAGCTATTTATATATTTGGGAGTTGTGAACGACTCATCAATGACTTTCACCCACGCCTCTGGAGTAAGTCGTATTGGGGTATACAACTTTGTCATTTCCACATCATCATAACATCCAACGTTATCAAAATGTTCTTTCAATTTTTGTTTTTGGCCCTTATAACTTCTTGCACAATTCACATGGATTTCGAGCTTTATTCCTTCCCAATGCTCTGTGTCTTTGAAACTGTTGAGATCAAAATATTTCTACAAAAGGAAGTAATTAGAAAAAATCTAAAAGTTATGAAATTGAAATACCAATAAAACATTACATTGTGTACTTACATGGAGTGTGAGATATACGACCATTTTATAATTATCGGGAACAGCGTCCCAACTAGGATAATGGAAAGGAACTTTCCTTCCAATCTCATTGGAGATCAACCTTACAAAAAGCTAGTAATTATCTCCAATGAACCTAAACTTTTTCCCCCATGGTTTCAATATTAAGGGGTAGTGGGCTATTGTTGATTTTTTTCTAAATTTTCAAATAAATTTAAGTTTTTTCCATGGGATCGCATTTTCTTGATTATTCTACATTGATGCATGAAATTGAAAAGTTAGCAAATTGAAAAGATATTCAATATAAAATCATATATTTAACTAAAACAAGTAACTTACAAGACTTGCAAGTCTTAGGGATCCTATATGGATTCCCCCCACCGTGTCCTCTTGCAACATGAGTTGCCATTCCTTCAATAAAAATAAATAATAAACATAATTTAACAACTAATAAGCAATAGAATAGTGTGTTGTAGAAAGATACATTCAATCAGAATCATCACTAAAATATTCAACAAAAATAAATGACAAGCATCCAGTAAAGATATAAAAACATCATCATTCATTCAATCGGAATATCATTAAATAGCGTGTGTCTACAAGATCATCATCATTGTCATCCTTATCATCAATTATTTCATCTTCCTCATCTGAAGGGTATGCATCTTCATCTTCTTCATCATCATCATTAAATTTTCATCGTCCATAATCAAGGCAATAGGACTTGAGTCACCACCTTCACCTAAAGTCGTCCGCATGGGTAAGTAGCCTGAGTCGATAACCAAGTTACAATGAAATGCTTGATTGTCTTTTAAGACATCTATCTCATCATTAATGAATAGTGCACTTGATTCACCAACTACACATAAGTCAACAACCAAGTTATAATCAGATGATTGAGTGTCGTGCAATACATCTATCTCATTAGCAACACTGATACTTGGATGATCCCAAACTTTTCGATGGGGAATGTCTTCCACAACCCTCCAATTGTCGGTGGTTCAAGAAGGATATTAGAGAAAGAAAACTTGTTTAACTTGTGTGGCTAAAATGTATTGTTGATCATCATACCATGCATTACCAACATACCATTCACGGCTGACGTCGATAACAACGATATTATTTTTCTTAAATAATCATCCCTTACCCGATGTTTTGAACCTTATACAACAAAAGAGTACAACCGAGTAACCACTTATATAGTTCAACTGTGTTATCTTCCCTAGTTAACCATAAAATGGTGTAGCATCTTCTCCTAATCTAACAACACCACTGTTCTGAGTAGTGTTGGAGATCACGAATGTGTACCATAAATCTAACACCATTGACTATGCAACAATGTAAGAATATGCGTTCAACGGACCATGTGCCAATGCCCTTAATTCGTTGGTACAGTTCGGAGAAATATATAATGTATTTACCTTATCTTTAAACCATGAGGAAAACATAGTAGCTAAAATGAAAATAATAAAATTAAAAAACTTACGATATGTAGTCTTTAATTTCAGCACAGTTGTTTTCAGTACAAATCATTCTAATGATTTTATGGCCTTTCCACAAAGTGCAATAATTTTCTTCTTGTACATTGGTCAACATTGTGTTGAAAACACAAACAACTGCCTATCTGGAATGCCAACATCTGCATTTCTACCAGGACAGTTGAATTTGGTTTAAATACCCTCAAGATACATATAGTAGAATGTTAATGTAACATCTGCAACATAACCCTCTGCTATTAAGCCTTCCGGCTTGGCTTTTGATTCTGACATACGTTTTCAGCGTTTTCATGTATCTTTTAAAAGGATACATCCATTTCATATATACAGGCCCACAAAGAATAGCTTCTTCAGGTAAATGAAGAACTAGATGAACCATTATGTTGAAAAATGCTAGAGGATATATCAATTCCAAATTACATAATATCTTTACTAGTGCATTATGTGTTTTATACGTGGCGTTCACATCTACTGATCGTGCATAAATTATTTTAAAGAAGGTGCAGATGTCAATTATTGTTGTTGAAACATCCATAAGCAGACCTGCTCGAACCCTTATTAGTAGTAATCGTTGCATGAGGATGTGACAATCATAAGACTTTAACCCGATTATAGACTTATTAGGAAACACCTTATTTTTAAAAGTTTGGTCCAAAACCATCAGGTAGTCTCACTCATCTAATGAACTAACAAAAACATTCACAGTCACGGGTTAGAAAGAGTAAAGAGCATGTGGTTGGTTGACATTGTTGTTTTTCTTTGTTAGCCATAGATTTTGTCGAATACCCATTTTTTCTAAGTACGCTCTTGCTTTGTGTGTGTCTTTTGATTTTTCGTTCATCAGCAAAGTACCTAACAAGCTCTCACACACATTTTTCTCTAAATGCATAACATCAAGATTGTGTTTTAGTTCGAGAGAAGACCAATAATCAAGCTCTAAGAAGATACTTCGTTTGATCCAATTCAACTCTGACTCAGCACGCTTTCTTTTCACACCTCCATGCATGGCTTGTATGTTTCCCCAAAGCACGATCTTGGAGAATGTCTAGTTGTTTTAATATTTGTGCATTAGTGAATCGTTTAGGAGGCTTTCTTTTCTTTTTTTGGCCATTAAACAACATACTTTCCCTCCATTTATGCTTGTTATTCAAGAATCACCTGTGACCAACAAAATCTATCTTATTGGTTACACGGCACGAGGGTGTGTCTTTGTTACAGTTGCGCATGCTATACCTTTACCACTCCATCCAGACAAGCTGCTACGAGCAGGATAATCGTTGGTAGTCGATAATAGTGTTGCACGCATCCTGAGTACAGTGTTAGTTGATGCATCTCTCATTTGGGCTCCTTCAACCCACAACATTTTCAACTCATCCACCAAGGAGAACATCAGTGTCCTTTCCAAGTGATTTAGGGCCAGAAATTAGCAAACTCAACATGTATAAAAACTCTTTTATACATAACCACAACAGTGTATTATACGTTGTCAACACTACCAGCCACATATTGTAAGACTGATTCATGTTACTAAATGGATTAAAGCCATCGGGCAGCCAAACCCAAGCGAACGTTCCTGGGTTCTTTGGCAAAATTAGGATATCTTTTATCAAATTCTTGCCATGCCTATCCATCAACCAGATGACGCATCATACCATTCATTGAGCGCCTAATATTATGCCAAATTATATCTTTTGCTATGAATCTAGAATTGTACCTTCATCGAAGCAGGGAAGTTAAATGAAAGTAGTGCAACACTTTTTGTGGTACTTTCTTTTTGTGTTTTTTTCAACCCATATGCTCTCATTACAAACTGGACAGTTTTGCATGGAGGCATTCTCCTTCCAAAACAAAGCACAGTCATTAATGCAAACATTGACAGATTGATATCCTAACTCAATCTTTCTCAACTTCTTCTTAGCTTCATAGTGTGAGGCTAGAATCTGGTTTTCTTTCAGGAATGCAACTCGTAAAAACTCTAAAAGTTGGTCAAGCGAACTATCCGTCCATTTGTTTGCGACTTTAATATGCATCACGTTTGCTAGGAAGCTTAGGGAAGACATCCAACTACGACTAAGGTATAACTCGGTATTAAGTTTGTCAAACAATACATCAAATTCCGGGACTAAACCTGTTCCATCTTAATCTATATTTTCTTCATATGTATTTTGCTCTACCATAACATCATCAAGTGCATCAAACGTCTCATTATTTGTTGCTGGAGTATGTGTTTTTGTCGCACCCCGCCTCAGGCACCCCCTGGACGTGTACGACAAATGATTGGTACCCGCTTTGATTTCAGAGTTTTTATAAAACACAGCGGAAGACTTTTTCATGAGGATCGTTTCAACATTCTTTCAACCCCTAGGGTTGTAATTGTAAATATCAAAACTCAGTTGAAAAATAAATGTCTTGTATTTACTTTCATAAACATAGGGATTTAAATACCCTTTTTCATTTGATTACAAAACAGAGTTTGAAATCAAATACATCTCTTGTCTTACAGATAAGTTCAAGCCACGGAAAATAGTACTATCTGAGCTTGACCAGTTCCTTGGTCCTATCTCCTCTTTTCTTTTCAGGATTATCTATGCATGAGGCCAGAGAATCCAACATGCGTTTTATCCATTCATAATCCCTCGGGTCAGATCTCATGCCTGCCTTTCACATTTTCTAGGTTAGATCTTATTTCTGCCCATATCCCTTTTCTTTCTCATATCATGGGCCAGATCTAAATTCTGCCCTTATTCCATTTTCATCACATTTTATTCATTACCTGAAAATTTTTGAAAATGAAACGTCAGCGCGAACGCCGGTGAATACAATTATCTTGACTGTAAAATCATTTGGCACAAACAAGTATTAATTTCATAATCACAACTTCATGTTCAATCCACACATTCAGCAGGCCCGTCCTGTTCAATCGCACCAAAGTATACACTGGCGTCATAGCTTATAACAACGGACAGGTTAATACCTCTGACATTGTTATAAGATAAGCATCAGCCGCAATCCGGGATTTTCACCGGAGACCCGTGTATCCCTTGCAAGTTTTACGTATACCTATGGCCTGAACGCTTTCATGTAGAAGAACGTTGGGCATTATTCCCTTAACCTTTATTTGGTTATTTTCGCAAACGTAAATGTTTGACATTAGTTTTGAAATAGATAAAGTATTCACCTTGAGTATAGGAATGAGCCTCTAAGTTGAAAGCTTATAGACTAGCTTCTTAACTTGATTTCTCTAGCGTACCAGCACTTCTACAAGCGTTTCTTCTTAATCCGGGAACTAGATTAAGCGGGAGTTGGACCGGGATCGTCGAGAGTGGGCTAGGGATCACCTGGAACGAGTTTTGAAAGTTGGAATCGAGTTTGGAGTGAAGAAAATGAATGAGATCATTCAGCTATTTATAGGCTGAATTATGGATCCATGTCGGACCGTTATCAAAGGGATGTCGGTCCGACATGAAGTTATGCCCACGTCAGCCCTAAACGTCAACTCCTGATTGGACCGCACATGTTTTTGGTGCATCTCGGACCGATATGTGGACCATGTCGGTCCGATATCTAGACTCACGTCCCATCATTAGGGCTGAGTCATTGAACACGTGTTATCACCACAAATTGCGGCTGAAAGGAGGTTTTCGGACTGTTATGAACTGATGTCGGTCCGATAACCGACTCATCGTTCAATTACGGACCGATATGAATAAGGATGTTGGTCCGATATCTGACTTGATTTTGCTTCGGTCCGATATCCAAACGTTTATCTGCTTCTGACCGATATTATTTAGATGTCGGTCCGATATCTGCAAAATTTCCAAAATTTTTCATTTTCAACCTTAGAATTTGGTACTTTAGCTACACAAGTCCTTATAGGTTCTAACCTTGGCATTTCTTGGACATTTTTGTGATAGGTGTTACATCCTTAATGTGTCGTTTTTAATATATAAAAATATAATAAATATATTTTTATGATAGTCTTACGAGATCATGTTTTAAATTTATAAAATGATAATTACTTTAACTTAAAAACATACACAATAGGCAAGTGTACCTGTCGCAGCGTAATATAATTTAGTTAAGAACCAAGTATCGAACCAATGGACACGGTCGAATTCCAATACTAAACTTTTGTTAACGTTTAGCCGGTTTAATTAGTGAGTGAGTTTTGTGTGCTTGAGGAACAAGAAAGTAAATGACAGAAAAGTAAATGCCGTTAAAGTAAATAGCAGAAAAGTAAAAACGTGCGTGAAGTGTGTAACAGAAATGTGACGAACAGAATAGTAAATAACAGGAAAGTAAATAGGTCGGAAATGATCAGGTTACGAATAGTATTGCTTTGGGTTTCGAATCTGCTTGGTACGTGAAAATGTTAAGTTGACTAATCCAGTGATATGACTACTACAAATATGTGACCCGGGTCACCGCTAGAGCCTCGTCCTCATGACATTTGATTTGCAAATTTAAAAGCTTTAACAAGTGGTGTGCCTCCCGTTAAGGACAACAATTACCCGCAACCCTTCGAATGGTCATCTCCGGGTTGGTTTATGATATCGAACGAAAATGCTTTATATTAGAGTTAAATAGGTGATTATATTTTAGTCACCGGGAGGCGGTGTAACAATGGGACCAAGTATAAATACGTACCATTTCCAACATGAGTTCACCAATTCTTGGTTGCATAATAAGTTCGTATAAAGACGTACGACCTTAATAGTGTTAACCAAGCCTTGGCTTATCAATCTTCACTTGTATAAAGACGTACAAGCTTCAAGAGAAGTTTGATTAAAAAGGTTTTACACTTTAAAAATCAAGAACACTCATAAATATAAAGACGGATTTAGACAATAATAAAAGCCCACCAAAATGGAGGTTTTAAATATGAATAGTTAAAGACATAAACACATCACTTGGATTAATACGTTAAACATTAACATGCACCAAACTTCATCTTCACCCTAGCAATACAAAGAGTCTAGCCACGAATGGCCATACTAACTAGCATAACGCTGAGTTTTGTAGGCTCCCCTATTGCGGAACAAGGAGGAAGAGCCTCTCTACTCACTACTACTACACTCTAACTACGAAATAAGCTTTCCTTGGTGTGTTCTTGGGGTGTGTAAGGGATGCTTCAATGAAGAACTCAAGCCATCTATTTATAGGCCTCAAAATGAGCACTGCACGGCCATGCATTGGATTGCACGGGCGTGCAAACACCTCGGGAATCAAACATGGTACACGAGACAATGTACTATACCCTTGGAGAGCAAGATAGGGTTTGCACGGCCGTGCATGGCATTGCACGGCCGAGCATTGCCCTACTGCTCTACAGTTTTGTCTTTTAGCTGTTGGTTTGACTTGTGTTGACCTGATTTGACTTCTTGGGGGTCAATGCTCGGGTTTGGTCATCCAAAAGCTTGATTTCTTCTTGTTTTAAGCTGGTTTTTGCTTTGTTTATCTTGGAGCACCGAATAACCTGCAATTGTGAAATATTAACGTTTTAAGTATCAATTGCAAGGTTATTAATCAATTAGTACCATAATATGGGGATTATTATGCATGCAAACACATGTATAATTTAGGACATATCATAATACACCACACTTAGACTTTGCTTATCCTCAAGCAAACTCATGCATGATCATACCCATAACTAAAAACTTTACATGGGAAACGGAACTCCAAGAAGTTGGAAATTCCGGGATAACTCTTGAGTTGCTTATTCTATTTTTGTATTTTTCTATGATGGAATCCATGACAAGCCTACTAGAACTTCAATTATGCATAAACTTTCACTCCTCACAATGTTCACTCTACTCTAGGGTTATATATGTATGGATAATGTAAGTTATGTGGAACACTCAAGTTCGAATCGAATTATGCAATGATCATAAGCTTGTATGCAAATCAAGTCTCCACCAATTAACTAAGTAGTATGCATGAATCAAGAGTACTTTAAAAGGGTTGTAATGTGGATAAAATAAAAATAAAGGGGTGAAGATGAAAATCTTTTTGGGTGTTTAGGGATTTAAAAGGTTTGAAGGGCTGCAGCTATCGTAAAACACACAGCTACGGCTTCATGGCTTAAAATGGAAAATACTAACAGGTCCCTTTATAGTAATCGGATCATGAGGGTATAACTAATCCGAGGGCTCGTTTATGGTCAGATTGCCAAGACCAAGATTTCTCATTAGTGTCAACTCTTTCCTTACTGCGTAGTACACATTGTTGCCTCTCCGTATGGAACTTTTGGCTTGTAGCCTAACAGCTCCAACTTTGATCAGATGCGTATACTCACTTTGGGAATGAGTTTGATTCTTACTAAATTTTCCATCATGGCTCCGGTTGACACACTTCACACATTTTTTTATCTTTTGGCTCTTCTTTTGGCGACCCTTTTTGACAGACCGCAGAATGGTGGCAGTTGTTCTTGCTTGCGCCACAGTTTTCTTACATCACTAGTTGCTTTGAAAACTTTCTCTCAGAGTTCGGGCGGTAATTCAGGCTTTGCAAAATGAAGGCAGAAAAGCAAATTGAAATCAAAAGAATGCATATCCAGCTCTTTAAGGTCTAACCGGTAAAAGTCCAACTTTATTTTTTGTATCAAGACAAATTCTTCAATAACACTTTTTCCTCAATTTCCTTGAAATAATATTTCCATAAATTCCATGTAGATAGTTCGGTTGTTTCTTCCTAATACATTCACCTTCTTGCATATTACAATTCCTTTGAATAGAACAGATTCTTTCTGAAGTTGCCTCAATGGTAATAAAGTTGAAATAACGACATAGGATATTTTTTCCATTTTGAAGACAGTTAGCCAATAACCGGTGTTTACGAGAAGCTGGTTGGGTGATAATTGTAGGTAGTAGAAAAGAAAAGGCTAAGGCTCAAATGGCTATCTAAGCGGATTATATTTTTGGGATTTTTGGATTTAAGGGTAATAAAGTCCTAGGTGCCTCAATCACTTTCATACTTCTACTAGTTCATCGTCTTGATATGTATAAGTCACACAAGTTTTAATTATGCATAAAATTCAATCAAAAAACACTCAGTAATGCCAAACGCAAGAGCATGCGAATAATTATATACTGCGGCAAAAATTTGATGCTGGGTAATAGGCTTGATTTTCCTCACATGAAAACGGATGGAATAGGGTTTAGCGAATCGTTATGCATAATATTCATTTGCTTCTACTTGCCATGTATTTATTTTATTTAATTAGGTGCGAACTCAAAAAGGTTTTAAAGTTTAAAATTTTGAAAATTTTCCGGGTTTTGTAAAAGGTAGGTTTCTGTAATGTTTTAGTCAAATGGGCAGAAAATCACAGGTTGAATTTTTACTACTTTAAGGTTACAAGTAGTCCTGAATCTCTTAATTCCCCACCCACACTTAAAACTGTGCATTGCCCTCAATGTACAAATGCATGTAATGAAATGATATGTAGGAATTTAAATGCATGAAGTTTTAAGGGAAAAGAAACTGGTACTCCCCCGGTCAATTCGGTGTATAACCTAAGGCCAAAACTTATTGGTGCTGTCAACACTTTGCTTTAAAAACCTCATCGAATTTCACAGAATCTTGATGTGGTTTTCGATTCCTCAGGCTGTAGAGATGGAGTGTGATTCCTCAAAGAAGTAGAGAGACTATCTGGTGATGCTATTCTACCTGACACATAAGGAAAAACATAAAAGCAGACAAGGAAAATAAAAGGTAGTAGTTAAGCTACTAAGGTCCTAGTATCGAGAGGGCATACCTGTGGTTGAAGTATGAGAAAATTAAATTTGAAAAGTCAAACCTGAGATCCATGATTCTGCCGTATGCACCAACCTCTCAATTTATACATGATCATCGGGTTGCCTCCCGGAAGCGCTATGTTTATTTAAGGGTCTTTAGCCCTACCCGTACGTGTTTCATTAGTCTTTCTTTGGGTGGGAGCCATCGACTTCCACCGTATCTCCTGTTCCCTCATTCTAGTCCTTCAGTTTTGGTAGCTTGTCAAAGTACTCATCGATCCGGTCAGTGTTTTCAAAATCCTTCCCAAGATTCAGTTTCTTTCTTTTGTTGAATTCTTTAGCTTTCTTCAGTTGGTAGTCCAGATTAGTATCGATGAATTGGGAAATTTCAAATGGATTATTAGATAGGCATTCATTTCCCCCTATGTTGTAGGTCACTGATTGTTTTCCGACACGAAGTGTCAGGATTCATTCATTCATATAAATAACGGCTCGAGCAGTGGCTAAAAATGGACGACCTAAAATCAGAGGTATGGAATAGTCGGGTCCCATTTCTAAAACCATGAATTTGGCAGGGAAGAAAAACTTGCCGACTTTTACTAGTAAGTTCTCGATGACTCCTATGGGTGATTTAACTGATCCATCTGCGAGTTCTATGGTTGCATTGACAGGTCGTGGATTCCCAATATTTAATCTTTTAAACATGACATAAGGGATTACATTCACACTTGCTCCTAGGTCAGTGAGTGCAAAGGATATTGGTAATGGTCCGATAGAACAAGGTAGAGAGAACTTTCCAGGATCTGAAAGTTTCTTCGGAAGGCATCTTTCAATGAGAGCGACACAATGATTAGTAATTTTTACTGCTTCCTCCATTTTTCTTTTGTTTGTAAGGAAATTTTTCAAGAAACGTCCATACTTAGGCATTTGTTGTATGATATCCAGGAAGGGAAGATTGACATGGATCTTGTGATATGTGCTCAATTATACATGTTTTGCATGCATAATAATCCTCATATTATGGTACTAATTGATTAATAACCTTACAATTGATACTTAAAATGTTAATATTTCACAATTGTAGGTTATTCGGTGCTCCTAGATAAACAAACCAAAAACTAGCTTAAAACATGAAGAAATCAAGCTTTTGGAGGACCAAACCCGAGCATTGACCCCCAAGAAGTCAAACCAAGTCAACCAGCAGCTAAAAGACGAGCCTGGGGAGCAAGCAGAGGGTTGCACAGCCGTGAAACCCATTGCACGGTCGTGCAATGCCCTTCTGCCCTCCCTAGACTCCGGTACATTGTCCTTTGTACACTATTTGATTCCTGAGGTGTTTGCACACCCATGCAATCCAATGCACGGCTGTGCATTGCTCATTTTAAGGCCTATAAATAGATGGCTTGAGTTATTCATTGAATCATCCCTTACACACCCCAAGAACACACCTGAGAAAACTTATTTCGTAGTTAGAGTGTAGTAGTAGTGAGTAGAGGGGCTCTTCCTCCTTGTTCCGCAATAGGGGAGACTATGAAACTCAGCGTTATGCTAGTTAGTATGGCCATTCGTGGCTAGACTCTTTGTATGGCTAGGGTGAAGATGAAGTTTGGTGCATGTTAATGTTTAACGTATTATTCCAAGTGATGTGTTTATGTCTTTAACTATTCGTCCTTAAAACCACCATTTTGGTGGGCATTTATTATTGTCTAAATCCGTCTTTATATTTGTGATTGTTCTTGATTTTTAAAGTATAAAACCTTTTTAATCAAACTTCTCTTGAAGCTTGTACGTCTTTATACAAGTAGAGATTGATAAGCCAAGGCTTGGTTAACACTATTAAGATCGTATGTCTTTATACGAACTTATTATGCGACCAAGAATTGGTGAACTCATGTTGGGAACGGTACGTCTTTATACTTGGTCCCATTGTTGCACCGCCTCCCGGTGAGCAAAATATAATCACCTATTTAACCCTAATACATAGCATTTTACGTTCGATGTCTTAAACCAACCCGGAGATGACCATTCGAAGGGTTGAGGGTAATTGTTGTCCTTAACGGGAGGCACTACCACTTGTTAAATATTTTAAACTTGCAAATCAAATGCAGCGAGGACGAGGCTCTAGAGGTGACCCGGGTCACACATTTGTAGTAGTCATATCGCTGGATTAGTCAACTTAACATTATCACGCACCAAGCGGATTCGAAACCCAAAGAAATACTATTCGTAACCTGATCATTTCCGATCTATTTACTTTCCTGTTATTTACTATTCGGTTCGATACATTTCTGTTACACAGTTCACGCACGTTTTACTTTTCTGCTTTTACTTTATCGCCATTTACCTTCCTGTCATTTACTTTTTGGTTCCACAAGCACACAAAACTCACTCACAAATTAAACCGGCTAATCGTTAACAAAAGTTAAGTATTGGAATTCGACCGTATCCGTTGGTTCGATACTTGGTTCTTACCTAAACTATATTACGCTGTGATAGGTACACTTGCCTATTATTTGTGTTTTAAGTTAAAGTAATTATCATTTTATAAATTTAAAACCTGATCTCATGAAACCATCCTAAAAATATATTTATTATATTTTTACATATTAAAACATTACGCATCAAGTTTTTGGCGCCGTTGCCGGGGATATGGTGATTTCAAGAAAAATTCAAGTTAACGGATTAACCTATCAATTTACATCTGTTTTTCTGTTACGTTTGTTGGAGGTAGTGTATGATCCATAGCTCCACTACTGTTTTATATCAACCTTTAGAAGAGCCCGAAAGATTCTTCCACAGCCGAATACGAGAAAACCGTACTAGAAGGATGGTCGTTGAAAACCGCACTATTTTCGATTTCACAAGACCGTCACTAGAAGCTCTGGGATCTAGTATCACAAGGCCAACAGTTGACGCTAACAACTTTGAGATCAAATCTCATGTGATCCACATGATCCAGTCATCATGCACTTTCCATGGATTACCCGATGAGGATCCACATGCCCACGTTGCAAATTTCCTTGAAATTTGTTACACTTTCAAACTGAACGGAGTGTCGAATGACGCAATTCGCCTCCGAATGTTTCCCTTTTCCTTAAGGGAACGAGCTAAGGCATGGCTAAACTCTTTTCCTACCGGGTCAATCACTACATGGGATGATCTAGCTCAGAAATTCCTGTCAAAATACTTCCCACCAACTAAAATGCTAAACTAAGAAATGATATCACCACTTTCACTCAGGATGATGGTGAATCACTATATGAAGCATGGGAACGTTTTTAGGACATGTTAAGGAAATTCCCTCACCATGGGCTAGAAGTTTTGTTACAAGTGTCATCATTCTACAATGGGTTGCATAATCAAGCTCGTCAGACACTGGACGCTACTACAGGTGGTATTTTTGGAAACAAGAGACCACAAGAAGCTTACAACCTAATTGAGGAAATAACTATGAACAACTATCAATGGTTCTGTCCAAGAAACACCAGGGGAGCCAGGCAAGGAGTTCATTCTGTCGATACTGTCACATCACTTTCTGCTTCAGTAGATGCCCTCACCACTCGACTCAATCAACTTAGTAAGGGCAAGACCGCCGCTGAGGCTACAGAAGAAGTAAAGAGTATCACCACTAATACCGAGCAGGTTAACTTTATCGGAAAAAATCGCATACAAAACAACCCCTATAGTAACACCTACAATCCTGGTTGGAGGAACCATCCCAACTTCAGCCGAAAGGAAAACAACAATCAGGGGCAATCTGGATTCGGACAACAACAACAACAACAGTTTCAACAAAGACCACCTCAAAACTATCAGCGTCGTCAACAATTTCAAGGAACTAACAAGCCAAGCAACGGGTTAAGCTTGGAGGACGCGGTAACTAAGTTGATCTCTACAACTGAAAGTCAAGCCCTTCTAGCGGATTCCCGTCACAAACAATACGAGGAACGGTTTGGTCTTCATGAAGCCGAATTCAAGACACATAAAGCAACTCTACAGTCCATTGAAACACAATTAGGGCAAATTTCAAAACTTCTATCCGAAAGACAACCAGGATGTCTCCCGAGTAATAATGAAACCAATCCAAAAGCAAATGTAAGTGCTATCACTCTGAGGAATAGCAAGGTTTATCCAGAGCCACCAATGCCAGACGAAGAAGTTCAATCAACAAGGAGAGAGATATTCACCGGAGTACCGCTTCGTCCACATATCATAGAAACAACTACCCAAGAACCGCAATCAATAATAACTCCACCTCTGGCCGCGGTGGATATTCCTCCAAAAGACCCGATAAAGAGAACGTTTCATTCTCACATACCCTACCCAGGAAGGATAGTAAAGTAGAAGACTGACGAACAATATGAGAAATTAATCGAACTATTAAGCCAGATCCATGTCAATCTTCACTTCCTGGATGTCATACAACAAATGCTTAAGTATGGACGTTTCTTGAAATATTTCCTTACAAATAAAATAAACATGGAGGAAGCAGTAAAAAGGACTAATCATTGTGTCGCTCTCATTGAAAGATGTCTTCCAAAGAAACTTTCAGATCCTGGAAAGTTATCTCTACCTTGTTCTATCGGACCATTACCAATAACCTTTGTGCTCGCTGACCTAGGAGCAAGTGTGAATGTAATGCCTTATGTCATGTTTAAAATGTTAAATATTGGGAATCCATAACCTGTCAATGCAACTATAGAACTCGTAGATGGATCAGTCAAACCACCCATAGGAGTCATTGAGAACTTACTAGTAAAAGTCGGCAAGTTTGTCTTCCCTGCCGATTTCATAGTTTTAGAAATGGGACCCGACTATTCCGTACCTCTGATTTTGGGTCGTCCATTTTTAGCCACTGCTCGAGCCGTTATCGATATGAATGAAGGAATCTTGACACTTCGTGTCGGAAAACAATCAGTGACCTACAACATAGGGGGAAATGAATGCCTATCTAATGATCCATTTGAAATTGCCCAATTCATCGATACTAATCTGGATTACCAACTGAATAAAGCTAAGGAATTCAACAAAGGAAAGAAACTGAATCTTGGGAAGGATTTTGAAAACACTTACTGGATCGATGAGTACTTTGACAAGCTACCAAAACTGAAGGAATTGAATGAAGGAACAGGAGATACGGTGGAAGTCGATGGCTCCCACCCAAAGAAAGACTGATGAAACACGTACGGGTAGGGCTAAAGACCCTTAAATAAACGTAGCACTTTTGGGAGGCAACCCGATTATCATGAATAAATTGAGAGGTGGGTGCATACGGCAGAATCATGGATCTCAGGTTTGACTTTTCAAATTTAATTTTCTCATACTTTAGCCACAGGTATGCCCTCTCGATACTAGGACCTTAGTAGCTTAACTACTACCTTTTATTTTCCTTGTCTGCTTTTATGTTTTTCCTTATGTGTCAGGTAGAATAGCATCACGAGATAGTCTCTCTACTTCTTTGAGAAATCACACTCCATCTCTACAACCTGAGAAATCGAAAACCACATCAAATTTCTGTGAAATTCGATGAAGTTTTTAAAGCATAGTGTTGACAGCACCAATAAGTTTTGGCCTTAGGTTATACACCGATTTGACCGGGGGAGTACCAGTTTCTTTTCCCTTAAAACTTCATGCATTTAAATTCCTGCATAGCATTTCATTACATGCATTTGTACATTGAGGGCAATGCACAGTTTTAAGTGTGGGGTGGAGAGTTAAGATATTCAGGACTACTTGTAACCTCAAAGCAGTAAAATTTCAACTTGTGATTTTCTACCCATTTGACTAAAATATTACAAAAACCTACGTTTTTCAAAACCCAGAAAATTTTCAAAATTTTAAACTTTAAAACCTCTTTGAGTTCGCACCTAATAAAGTAAAAGGAATACATGGCAAGTAGAAACAAATGAATATTATGCATAACGATTCGCTAAACCCTATTCCATCCGTTTCCATGTGAGGAAAATCAAGCCTATTACACAGCATCAAATTCTTGGCGCAGTATATAATTATTCGCATGCTCTTTCGTTTGGCGTTACTGAGTGTTTTTCGATTGAATTTTATGCATAATTAGAACTTGTGTGACTTATACATATCAAGACCATGAACTAGTAGAAGTTTGAAAGTGATTGAGATACCTAGGACTTTATTACCCTTATCCTTAAATCCAAAAATCCCAAAAATATAATTCGCTTAGATAGCCCTTTGAGCCTTAGCCTTTTCTTTTCTACTACCTTCAATTATCACCCAACCAGCTTTTCGTAAACACCGGTTATTAGCTAACTGTCTTCAAAATGGAAAAATTATCCTATGAAGTTATTTCAAGTTTAGTACCATTGAGGCAACTTCGAAAAGAATCTATTTTACTCAAAGGAATTGGAATATACAAGAAGGTGGATGTATTAGGAAGAAACATCCGAACTATCTACAAGGAATTTATGTAAATATTATTTCAAGAAAATTGAGGAAAGAGAGTTATTGAAGAATTTCTTGATTTACAAAAAAAGAGAAGAAGTTGGTCTCTTACCGGTTAGACCTTAAAGAGCTGGATATGCATTCTTTTGATTTCAATTTGCTTTTCTACCATCAATTCGCAAAGCCTGAATTTTCGCCCGAACTCCGAGAGAAAGTTTTCAAAGCAACTAGTGATGTAAGAAAACGGTGGCGCAAGCAAGAACAACTACCACCATTCTGCGGCCTGTTAAAAAGTGCCGCCAAAAGAAGATCCAAAAGATACGAAAAATGTGTGAAGTGTGGCAACTTGAGCCATAATGGAAAATTTAGCAAGAATCAAACTCATTCCCAAAGTGAGTACACGCATCTGATCAAAGTTGGAGCGGTTAGGCTACAAGTCAAAAGTTCTATACGGAGAGGCAGCAATGTGTACTACGTAGTAAAGAAAGAGTTGGCACTAATGAGAGATCTTGGTCTTGGCAATCTAACCATAAACGAGCCCTCGAATTAGTTATACCCTCATGATCCGAGTACTGTCAAGGGACCTGTTAGTATTTTTCATTTTAAGCCATGAAGTCGTAGCTGTGTGTTTCACGATAGCTGCAGCCCTTCAAACCTTTTAAATCCCTAAACACCCAAAAATATTTTCATCTTCACCCCTTTTTTTTATTTTAGCCACATTACAACCCTTTTAAAGTCCTCTTTATTCATACATACTACTTAGTTAATTGGTGGAGACTTGATTTGCATACAAGCTTATGATCACTGCATAATTCGATTCGAACTTGAGTGTTCCACTTAACTAACATTATCCATACATATATAACCCTAGAGTTGAGTGAACATTGTGAGGAGTGAAAGTCATAATTGAAGTTCTAGTAGGCTTGTCATGGATTCCATCATAAAAAAATACAAAAATATAATAATCAACTCAAGAGTTATCCCGGAATTTCCAACTGCTTGGAGTTCCATTTCCCTTGTAAAGTTTTTAGTTATGGGTATGATCATGCATTAGTTTGCTTGAGGACAAGCAAAGTCTAAGTGTGGGGTATTATGATATGTCCTAAATTATACATGTGTTTGCATGCATAATAATCCCCATATTATGGTACTAATTGATTAATAACCTTACAATTGATACTTAAAACGTTAATATTGTACAATTACAGGTTATTCGGAGCTCCAAGATAAACAAACAACAAACCAGCTTAAAAAATGAAGAAATCAAGCTTTTTGAGGACCAAACCCGAGCATTGATTCCCAATAAGTCAAACCAGGTCAACACAAGTCAACCAGCAGTTAAAAGACGAGTCTAGGGAGCAGGCAGAGGGTTGCACGGCCGTGCAACCCATTGCACGGTCGTGCAATGCCTTTCTACCCTCCCTAAACTCTGGTACACTGTCCTTTGTACCATGTTTGATTCCCGAGATGTTTGCACGCCCGTATAATCCAATGTACAGCCGTGCATTTCTCATTTTGAGGCCTATAAATAGATGGCTTGATTTCTTCATTGAAGCATCCCTTACACACCCCAAGAACACACCTGAGAAAGCTTATTTCGTAGTTAGAGTGTAGTGGTAGTGAGTTGAGGGGCTCTTCCTCCTTGTTCCGCAATAGGGGAGCCTACGAAACTCAGCGTTATGCTAGTTAGTATGGCCATTCGTGGCTAGACTCTTTGTATTGCTAGGGTGAAGATGAAGTTTGGTGCATGTTAATGTTTAATGTATTAATCCAAGTGATGTGTTTATGTCTTTAACTATTCATCCTTAAAACCACCATTTTGGTGGGCTTTTATTATTGTCTAAATCTGTATTTATATTTGTGAGTGTTCTTGATTTTTAAAGTGTAAAACCTTTTTAATCAAACTTCTCTTGAAGCTTGTACGTCTTTATACAAGTAGACATTGATAAGGCAAGGCTTGGTTAACACTATTAAGATCGTACGTCTTTATACGAACTTATTATGTGACCAAGAATTGGTGAACTCATGTTGGGAACGGTACGTCTTTATACTTGGTCCCATTGTTGCACCGCCTCCCGGTGAGCAAAATATAATCACCTATTTAACTCTAATACAAAGCATTTTACGTTCGATGTCTTAAACCAACCCGGAGATGACCATTCGAAGGGTTGAGGGTAATTTTTGTCCTTAATGGGAGGCACTACCACTTGTTAAAGCTATTAAATTTGCAAATCAAATGTCGTGAGGACGAGGCTCTAGCGGTGACCAGGGTCACACATTTGTAGTAGTCATATCATTGGATTAGTCAACTTAACATTATCACGCACCAAGCGCATTCGAAACCCAAAGCAATACTACTCGTAATCATTTCCGATCTATTTAATTTCCTGTTATTTACTATTATGTTCGTTACATTTCTCTTACACACTTCACGCAGGTTTTTACTTGGTTCTTTGGGTTTCGAATCCGCTTGGTACGAGATAATGTTAAGTTGACTAATCCAGTGATATGACTACTACAAATGTGTGACCCGGGTCACCGCTAGAGCATCATCCTCATGACATTTAATTTCAAATTTAAAAGCTTTAACAAGTGGTAGTGCCTCCCGTTAAGGACAACAATTACCCTCAACCCTACGAATGGTCATCTTCGGGTTGGTTTAAGACATTGAACGTAAAATACTTTATATTATAGTTAAATAGGTGATTATACTTTGCTCACCGGGAGGCGGTGTAACAATGGGATCAAGTATAAAGACGTACCGTTCCCAACATGAGTTCACCAATTCTTGGTTGCATAATAAGTTCGTATAAAGAGGTATGACCTTAATAGTGTTAACCAAGCCTTGGCTTATCAATCTCCTCTTGTATAAAGATGTACAAACTTCAGGAGAAGTTTGATTAAAAAGGTTTTACAATATAAAAATCAAGAACACTCATAAATATAAAGACGGATTTAGACAATAATAAAAGCCCACCAAAATGGTGGTTTTAAATATGAATAGTTAAAGACATAAACACATCACTTGGATTAATACGTTAAACATTAACACGCACCAAACTTCATCTTCACCCTAGCAATACAAAGAGTCTAGCCACGAATGGCCATACTAACTAGCATAACGCTGAGTTTTGTAGGCTCCCCTATTGCGGAACATGGAGGAAGAGCCTCTCTACTCACTACTACTACACTCTAACTACGAAATAAGCTTTCTCTGGTGTGTTCTTGGGGTGTGTAAGAGATACATCAATGAAGAACTCAAGCCATCTATTTATGGGCCTTAAAATGAGCAATGCACAGCCTTGCATTGGATTACATGAGCATGCTAACATCTCGGGAATCAAACTGGGTACACGGGACAGTGTACTGGACCCTTGGAGAGCAAGATAAGGTTTGCACGACCGTGTATTGCCCTACTGCTCTCCAGTTTTGTCTTTTAGCTGCTGGTTTGACTTGTGTTGACCTGATTTGACTTCTTGGGGGTCAATGCTCGGGTTTGGTCCTCCAAAAGCTTGATTTCTTCATGTTTTAAGCTGGTTTTTGCTTTGTTTATCTTGGAGTGCCGAATAACCTGTAATTGTGAAATATTAACGTTTTAAGTATCAATTGCAAGGTTATTAATCAATTAGTACCATAATATGGGGATTATTATGCATGCAAACACATGTATAATTTAGGACATATCATAATACCCCACACTTAGACTTTGCTTGTCCTTAAGCAAACTCATGCATGATCATACCCATAACTAAAAATTTTACTAGGGAAACGGAACTCCAAGTAGTTGGAAATTTCGAAATAACTCTTGAGTTGCTTATTCTATTTTTGTATTTTTCTATGATGGAATCCATGACAAGCCTACTAGAACTTCAATTATGCATAAAATTTCACTCCTCACAATGTTCACTCAAGTCTAGGGTTATATATGTATGGATAATGTAAGTTAAGTGGAACACTCAAGTTCGAATCGAATTATGCAATGATCATAAGCTTGTATGCAAATCAAGTCTCCAATTAACTAAGTAGTATGCATGAATCAAGAGGACTTTAAAAGGGTTGTAATGTGGCTAAAATAAAAATAAAGGGGTGAAGATGAAAATCTTTTTGGGTTTTTAGGGATTTAAAAGGTTTGAAGGGCTTCCGCTATCGTGAAACACACAACTACGGCTTCATGGCTTAAAATGGAAAATACTAACAGGTCCTTTAAAGTACTCGGATCATGAGGGTATAACTAATCCGAGGGCTCCTTTATGGTCAGATTGCCAAGACCAATATCTCTCATTAGTGCCAACTCTTTCCTTACTGCATAGTACACATTGCTGCCTCTTCGTATGGAACTTTCGGCCTGTAGCCTAACAGCTCCAACTTTTATCAGATGCGTATACTCACTTTGGGAATGAGTTTGATTCTTACTACATTTTCCATCGTGGCTCTAGTTGCCACACTTCACACATTTTTCGTATCTTTTGGCTCTTCTTTTGGCAACACTTTTTGACAGACCGCAGAATGGTGGCAGTTGTTCTTGCTTGCGCCACCGTTTTCTTACATAACTAGTTTCTTTGAAAACTTTCTCTCGAAGTTCGGGGGGTAATTCAGGCTTTGCGAAATGAAGACAGAAAAGCAAATTGAAATCAAAAGAATGCATATCCATCTCTTTAAGGTCTAACCGATAAAAGACCATTTTTTTGTATCAAGACAAATTCTTCAATAACTCTTTTTTCTCAATTTTCTTGAAATAATATTTCCATAAATTCCATGTAGATAGTTCGGTTGTTTCTTTCTAATACATCCATCTTCTTATATATTACAATTCCTTTGAATAGAACAGATTCTTTCCGAAATTGCCTCAATGGCAATAAAGTTGAAATAACGACATAGGATAATTTTTCCATTTTTAAGACAGTTAGCCAATAACCGATGTTTACGAGAAGCTGCTTAGGTGATAATTGTAGGTAGTAGAAAAGGAAAGGCTAAGGCTCAAAGGGCTATCTAAGCGGATTATATTTTTGAGATTTTTGGATTTAAGGGTAATAAATTCCTAGGTGCCTCAATCACTTTCATATTTCTACTAGTTCATGGTCTTGATATGTATAAGTCACACAAGTTCTAATTATGCATAAAATTCAATCGAAAAACACTCAGTAACGCCAAATGAAAGAGCATGCGAATAATTATATATTGCGCCAAGAATTTGATGCTGTGTAATAGGCTTGATTTTCCTCACATGGAAACGTATGGAATAGGGTTTAGCGAACCGGTATGCATAATATTCATTTGTTTCTACTTGCCATGTATTCCTTTTACTTTATTAGGTGCGAACTCAAAGAGGTTTTAAAGTTTAAAATTTTGAAAATTTTCCGGATTTTGCAAAAGGTAGGTGTTTGTAATGTTTTAGTCAAATGGGTAGAAAATCACAAGTTGAAATTTTACTGCTTTGAGTTTACAAGTAGTCCTTAATCTCTTAATTCCCCACCACACACTTAAAATTGTACATTGCCCTCAATGTACAAATGCATGTAATGAAATGCTATGCAGGAATTTAAATGCATGAAGTTTTAAGGGAAAAGAAACCGGTACTCCCCCGGTCAAATCGGTGTATAACCTAAGGCCAAAACTTATTGGTGTTGTCAACACTTTGCTTCAAAAAATTCATCGAATTTCACAGAATTTTGAAGATTCCTCAGGTTGTAGAGATGAAGTGTGATTCCTTAAAGAAGTAGAGAGACTATCTGGTGATCCTATTCTACCTGACACATAAAGGAAAACATAAAAGTAGACAAGGAAAATAAAAGGTAGTAGTTAAGCTACTATGGTCCTAGTATCGAGAGGGCACACCTGGGGTTGAAGTATGAGAAACTTAAATTTGAAAGATCAAACCTGAGATCCATGATTCTGCCGTATGCACCAACCTCTCAATTTATTCATGATCATCGGGTTGCCTCCCGTAAGCGCTACGTTTATTTAAAGGTCTTTAGCCTGACCCGTACGTGTTTCATCAATCTTTCTTTGGGTGGGAGCCATCGACTTCCACCGTATCTCATGTTCCTTCATTCAAGTCCTTCAGTTTTGGTAGCTTGTCAAAGTACTCATCGATCCGGTCAGTGTTTTCAAAATCCTTCCCAAGATTCAGTTTCTTTCCTTTGTTGAATTCCTTAGCTTTCTTCAGTTGGTAGTCCTGATTAGTATCGATAAATTGGGCAATTTCAAATGGATCATTAGATAGGCATTCATTTCCCCCTATGTTGTAGGTTACTGATTTTTTTCTAACACGAAGTGTCAAGATTCCTTCATTCATATCAATAACGGCTCGAGCAGTGGCTAAAAATGGACGACCTAAAATCAGAGGTACGGAATAGTCGGGTCCCATTTCTAAAACCATGAAATTGGCAGGGAAGACAAACTTGCCGACTTTTACTAGTAAGTTCTCAATGACTCCTATGGGTGATTTGACTGATCCATCTGCGAGTTCGATAGTTGCATTGATAGGTCGTGAATTCCCAATATTTAATCTTTTAAACATGACATAAGGCATTACAGTCACACTTGCTCCTAGCTCAACGAGCGCAAAGGTTATTGTTAATGGTACGATATAACAAGGTAGAGAGAACTTTCCAGGATCTAAAAGTTTCTTTGGAAGGCATCTTTCAATGAGAGCGACACAATGATTAGTTCTTTTTACTGCTTCCTCCATGTTTCTTTTGTTTGTAAGGAAATCTTTTAAGAAACGTCCATACTTAGGCATTTGTTGTATGATATCCAGGAAGGGGAGATTGACTTGGATCTGGCTTAATAGTGTGATGAATTTCTCATATTGTTCGTCAGTCTTCTACTTTACTAGCCTTCCTGGGTAAGGTATGTGGGAATGGAACGTTCTCTTTGTTGGAACTTTTGGAGGAGTATCTACTTGAGCAGGAGGTGGAGTTATCTTTGATTGTGGTTCTTGGGTAGTTGTTTCTATGATATGTGGACGAAGCGGTACTCCGGTGAATATCTCTCTCCTTGTTGATTGAACTTCTTCTTCTAGCATTGGTGGCTCTGGATAAACCTGGCTATTCCTCAGAGTGATAGCACTTACATTTGCTTTTGGATTGGTTTCAGTATTACTCGGGAGACACCCTGGTTGTCTTTCGGATAGAAGTTTTGCAATTTTCCCTAATTGCGTTTCGATGGACTGAAGAATTGCTTTCTGTGTCCTAAACTCAGCTTCGTGAAGACTAAACTTCTCCTCATATTGTTTATGACGGGAATCCGCTAGAAGGGCTTGACTTTCAGTTGTAGAGATTAACTTAGTTACTGCGTCCTCTAAGCTTAACTCATTGCTTGGCTTATTAGTTCCTTGAAATTATTGACGAGGCTGATAGTTTTGAGGTGGTCTTTGTTGAAACTGTTGCTGTTGTTGTCCGAAGCCAGATTGTCCCTGATTGTTGTTATCCTTCCAGCTGAAGTTTGGATGGTTCCTCCGTCCAAGATTGTAGGTGTTACTAAAGGGGTTGTTTTGTAGGAGATTTGTTCTGATAAAGTCAACCTGTTCGGTATTAGTGGTGATACTCTTTACTTCTTCAGTAGCCTCAGCGGCGGTCTTGCCCTTACTAAGTTGATTGAGTCGAGTGGTGAGGGTGTCTACTTGAGCAGAAAGTGATGTGACAGTATCGACGGAATGAACTCCTTGCCTGGCTCCCCTGGTGTTTCTTGGACAGAACCATTGATAGTTGTTCATAGCTATTTCCTCAATTAGGTTGTAAGCTTCTTGTGGTCTCTTGTTTCCAAAAATACCACCTGCAGTAGCGTCTAGTATCTGACGAGCTTGATTATGCAACCCATTGTAGAATGATGACACTTGTAACCAAACTTCTAGCCCATGGTGAGGGAATTTCCTTAACATGTCCTAAAAGCGTTCCCATGCTTCATATAGTGATTCACCATCATCCTGAGTGAAAGTGGTGATATCATTTCTTAGTTTAGCAGTTTTAGTTGGCGGGAAGTATTTCGACAGGAATTTCTGAGCTAGATCATCCCATATAGTGATTGACCCGGTAGGAAAAGAGTTTAGCCATGCCTTAGCTCGTTCCCTTAAGGAAAAGGGAAACATTCGGAGGCGAATTGCATCATTCGACACTCCGTTCAGTTTGAAAGTGTAACAAATTTCAAGGAAATTTGCAATGTGGGCATGTGGATCCTCATCGGGTAATCCATGGAAAGTGCATGATGACCGGATCATGTGGATCACATGAGATATGATCTCAAAGTTGTTAGCATCAACCGTTGGCCTTGTAATACTAGACCCCAAAGCCTCTAGTGACAGTCTTGCGAAATCGGAAATAGTGCGGTTTTCAACAGCCATTCTTCTAGTACGGTTTTCTCGTATTCGGCGGTGAAAGAATCTTTTGGGCTCTTCTAAAGGTTGATATAAACCAATAGTGGAGCTATGGATCATACACTACCTGCAACAAACGTAACAGAAAAACAGATGCAAGTTGATAGGTTAATTTGTTAACTTGAATTTTTCTTGAAATCACTGTGTCCCCTGCAACGGCGCCAAAAATTTGATGTGTCGTTTTTAATATATAAAAATATAATAAATATTTTTAGGATAGTCTTACGAGATCAGGTTTTAAATTTATAAAATGATAATTACTTTAACTTAAAATCACAAACAATAGGCAAGTGTACCTATCGCAGCGTAATATAGTTTAGGTAAGAACCAAGTATCGAACCAATGAACACGGTCGAATTCCAATACTCAACTTTTGTTAACGTTTAGCCGGTTTAATTAGTGAGTGAGTTTTGTGTTCTTGTGAAATAGGAAAGTAAATGACAGAAAGTAAATTGTGGTAAAGTAAATAGCAGAAAAGTAAAAACGTGCGCGAAGTGTGTAACAGAAATGTGACGAACAGAATAGTAAATAACAGGAAAGTAAATAGGTCGGAAATGATCAGGTTACGAATAGTATTTCTTTGGGTTTTGAATCCGCTTGGTACGTGATAATGTTAAGTTGACTAATCCAGTGATATGACTACTACAAATGTGTGACCCGGGTCACCGCTAGAGCCTCGTCCTCACGACATTTGGTAGTGCCTCCCGTTAAGGACAACAATTACCCTCAACCCTACGAATGGTCATCTTCGGGTTGGTTTAAGACATTGAACGTAAAATACTTTATATTAGAGTTAAATAGGTGATTATACTTTGCTCACCGGGAGGCGGTGTAACAATGGGATCAAGTATAAAGACGTACATGAGGTCACCAATTCTTGGTTGCATAATAAGTTCGTATAAAGAGGTATGACCTTAATAGTGTTAACCAAGCCTTGGCTTATTAATCTCCTCTAGTATAAAGATGTACAAACTTCAAGAGAAGTTTGATTAAAAAGGTTTTACAATATAAAAATCAAGAACACTCATAAATATAAAGACGGATTTAGACAATAATAAAAGCCCACCAAAATGGTGGTTTTAAATATGAATAGTTAAAGACATAAACACATCACTTGGATTAATACGTTAAACATTAACACGCACCAAACTTCATCTTCACCCTAGCAATACAAAGAGTCTAGCCACGAATGGCCATACTAACTAGCATAACGCTGAGTTTTGTAGGCTCCCCTATTGCGGAACAAGGAGGAAGAGCCTCTCTACTCACTACTACTACACTCTAACTACGAAATAAGCTTTCTCTGGTGTGTTCTTGGGGTGTGTAAGAGATACATCAATGAAGAACTCAAGCCATCTATTTATGGGCCTTAAAATGAGCAATGCACAGCCTTGCATTGGATTACATGAGCATGCTAACATCTCGGGAATCAAACTGGGTACACGGGACAGTGTACTGGACCCTTGGAGAGCAAGATAAGGTTTGCACGACCGTGTATTGCCCTACTGCTCTCCAGTTTTGTCTTTTAGCTGCTGGTTTGACTTGTGTTGACCTGATTTGACTTCTTGGGGGTCAATGCTCGGGTTTGGTCCTCCAAAAGCTTGATTTCTTCATGTTTTAAGCTGGTTTTTGCTTTGTTTATCTTGGAGTGTCGAATAACCTGTAATTGTGAAATATTAACGTTTTAAGTATCAATTGCAAGGTTATTAATCAATTAGTACCATAATATGGGGATTATTATGCATGCAAACACATGTATAATTTAGGACATATCATAATACCCCACACTTAGACTTTGCTTGTCCTTAAGCAAACTCATGCATGATCATACCCATAACTAAAAATTTTACTAGGGAAACGGAACTCCAAGTAGTTGGAAATTTCGGAATAACTCTTGAGTTGCTTATTCTATTTTTGTATTTTTCTATGATGGAATCCATGACAAGCCTACTAGAACTTCAATTATGCATAAAATTTCACTCCTCACAATGTTCACTCAAGTCTAGGGTTATATATGTATGGATAATGTAAGTTAAGTGGAACACTCAAGTTCGAATCGAATTATGCAATGATCATAAGCTTGTATGCAAATCAAGTCTCCAATTAACTAAGTAGTATGCATGAATCAAGAGGACTTTAAAAGGGTTGTAATGTGGCTAAAATAAAAATAAAGGGGTGAAGATGAAAATCTTTTTGGGTTTTTAGGGATTTAAAAGGTTTGAAGGGCATCCGCTATCGTGAAACACACAACTACGGCTTCATGGCTTAAAATGGAAAATACTAACAGGTCCTTTAAAGTACTCGGATCATGAGGGTATAACTAATCCGAGGGCTCCTTTATGGTCAGATTGCCAAGACCAAGATCTCTCATTAGTGCCAACTCTTTCCTTACTGCATAGTACACATTGCTGCCTCTTCGTATGGAACTTTCGGCCTGTAGCCTAACAGCTCCAACTTTTATCAGATGCGTATACTCACTTTGGGAATGAGTTTGATTCTTACTACATTTTCCATCGTGGCTCCAGTTGCCACACTTCACACATTTTTCGTATCTTTTGGCTCTTCTTTTGGCAACACTTTTTGACAGACCGCAGAATGGTGGCAGTTGTTCTTGCTTGCGCCACCGTTTTCTTACATAACTAGTTTCTTTGAAAACTTTCTCTCGAAGTTCGGGGGGTAATTCAGGCTTTGCGAAATGAAGACAGAAAAGCAAAATGAAATCAAAAGAATGCATATCCATCTCTTTAAGGTCTAACCGATAAAAGACCATTTTTTTTGTATCAAGACAAATTCTTCAATAACTCTTTTTTCTCAATTTTCTTGAAATAATATTTCCATAAATTCCATGTAGATAGTTCGGTTGTTTCTTTCTAATACATCCATCTTCTTATATATTACAATTCCTTTGAATAGAACAGATTCTTTCCGAAATTGCCTCAATGGCAATAAAGTTGAAATAACGACATAGGATAATTTTTCCATTTTTAAGACAGTTAGCCAATAACCGATGTTTACGAGAAGCTGCTTAGGTGATAATTGTAGGTAGTAGAAAAGGAAAGGCTAAGGCTCAAAGGGCTATCTAAGCGGATTATATTTTTGAGATTTTTGGATTTAAGGGTAATAAATTCCTAGGTGCCTCAATCACTTTCATATTTCTACTAGTTCATGGTCTTGATATGTATAAGTCACACAAGTTCTAATTATGCATAAAATTCAATCGAAAAACACTCAGTAACGCCAAATGAAAGAGCATGCGAATAATTATATATTGCGCCAAGAATTTGATGCTGTGTAATAGGCTTGATTTTCCTCACATGGAAACGTATGGAATAGGGTTTAGCGAATCGGTATGCATAATATTCATTTGTTTCTACTTGCCATGTATTCCTTTTACTTTATTAGGTGCGAACTCAAAGAGGTTTTAAAGTTTAAAATTTTGAAAATTTTCCGGATTTTGCAAAAGGTAGGTGTTTGTAATGTTTTAGTCAAATGGGTAGAAAATCACAAGTTGAAATTTCACTCCTCACAATGTTCACTTAAGTCTAGGGTTTGGTCCTCCAAAAGCTTGATTTCTTCATGTTTTAAGTTGGTTATTGCTTTGTTTATCTTGGAGCACCGAATAACCTGCAATTGTGAAATATTAACGTTTTAAGTATCAATTGCTAGGTTATTAATCAATTAGTACCATAATATGGGGATTATTATGCATGTAAAATATGTATCATTTAGGACATATCAATCCTCCCCACCTTGTTTCAATCTCGCACTCGAGATTATTCTAACGAGTGAGGATATTTCTTTTTCATTTCTGACTCCAGTTCCCACATGTACTCAGGGCCACATCTAGAGTTCCATTTCACTTTCATAATCATCAATTTCTTTCCTTTTGATTTCTTTTCCAGCCTATCCTCGATTTGCAGAGGTTGTTCCACAAATTTTAACTTCTCATCTACCTCTACGTCGCGTAGGGGTATTACCAGAGATTCATCTGCCAAACTTTTGCGCAGATTTGACACATGGAATATATCATGTACTCCATTCATTTCTTCTTGTAATTTGAGTTGATAGGCCACAGGCCCAACTCTTTTCAAGATTTTGAATAGTCATACGAATCTAGGACTTAATTTTCCTTTCTTTCCAAATCTTACAACGCCTTTCCAAGTTGAAACTTTCAATAGAACGTTATCACCGACATTGAATTCTAAAGGCTTTCGTCATCTATCAGCATAACTCTTTTGACGATCACGAGCCGTTTTCAATTGATCTCTTATTTGAATTACTTTCTCAGTTGTTTCCAGGACTATTTAAGGACCAGACAACTGATTTTCTCATATTTCAGACCAACAGAATGGAGTTCGACATTTACGACCGTATAAGGCTTCAAAATGAGCGGCATGTATACTCGTATGATAACTATTGTTATAGGATAATTCCATTAGAGGTAAGTGGTCATCCCAACTTCCTCCAAGATCAATGACACAAGCCCTTAACATATCTTCCAGAGTTTGAATAGTCCTTTCTCTCTACCCGTCCGTTTGAGGATGATAGGCAGTGCTAAGATTCAATTTCGTACCTAGGGCTTTTTGAAAACTTTGCCAGAATCGAGAAGTAAATCTACTGTCTCTATCTGATACAATAGATAGTGGCACACCGTTTAAAGACACAATTTCATTCACGTATAATTGTGCCAACTTATCCAAGCTGAATGTTTCTTTCATGGGAAGAAAATGAGCAGATTTAGTAAGTCTGTCAATGATAACCCACATAGTATCATTTCCTCGACTGGTTCGAGGAAGTTTATTAATGAAGTCCACGGTTATCATTTCCCATTTCCAAACAGGAATTTCAAGTTGCTGTAACAAGCCAGAAGGCTTTTGATGTTCAGCTTTAACTTGAGAACAAGTTAAACACTTTGCAACATAGATAGCGTTGTGCTTTTTCAATCCTATCCACCAATAGTTGGCTTTTAGGTTTTTGTACATCATATCGCTTCCAGGATGCATGGTGTATTTAGATTTGTGGGCTTCTTCAAGAATTTATTCACGTACGTTTTCATAGATAGGAACCCAAATTCTCTTATTCATTCTAAGAATTATATCATTGCCCTAGACCAATTGGTCGATCATTCCTCCCAATCCTTCCTTCTTAAGGTTGGGTTTTTACAAGGCAAGTTTTTGAGATTCCTTTATACGAGTAATAAGATCGATTTGGAGATCGGGTCTTAAGGCACGAACTCGTTTAGGTTTCTCATGTTCTTTTCTACTCAAGGCATCGGCTACAACATTGGCTTTACCTTCATGATAACAGATTTCACAATCATAATCATTCAGGACTTCCATCCAACGCCTTTGCCTCATATTAGTTATTTCTGACTAAATATATATTTTAGGCTTTTATGATCAGTGAAAATAGTGAATTTGACTCCATATAGATAGTGCCTCCATAATTTCAATGCGAAGTTTATGGCGCCCAATTCTAAATCGTGAGTCGTATAGGTCTTTTCATGAATTTTCAATTGACGAGAAGCATAAGCAATAACTTTGCTTCCTTGCATTAACACACAACCAAAGTCGGTGTGTGAAGTATCACAGTATACTGAAAAGCCTTCGTTTCCATCTGGCAAACCAGTATGGGTGCTTGGGTCAGTTTCTGTTTCAGAGTTTTGAAAGCTTCGGATTGCTTAGGTCCCCATTCATACTTAACTTATTTGCGAGTCAGAGAAGTTAATGGAGCAGCAATTCGAGAGAAATCTTGGATTAATCTCCGAAAATAACCAACTAGACCGAGAAAACTTTGAATTTCAGTTGGTGACTTCAGGATTTCCCATTTGAATATCGCTTCAATTTTAACAGGATCGACTTGGACGCCATCATTGTTAATGACCTGTCCAAGGAATTGAACTTCTGATAGCCATAATTCATATTTTGAGAATTTAGCATATAACTTCTCGTTTCTCAGGATTTCAAGCAGAGTCCTTAAATGAGTTACATGCTCTTCCTTACTTTTGGAGTAAATAAGGATATCGTCAAAGAATACGATAACAAACTTATCCAAGTAAGGTTTACAAACTCGATTCATCATGTCCATGAAAGTTGTTGGTGCATTAGTAAGTCCAAACGACATTACTGTAAACTCATAATGACCATATCAAGTCCTAAAAGTTGTTTTGGGAATATCTTCTTCCTAGACTTTCAATTGATTATAACCAGAACGAAGATTGATTTTCGAAAAGCATCGAGCTCCCTGAAGCTGATCAAAGAGATCATCAGTTCTGGGAAGTGGATAACGGTTCTTTATTATGATTTTATTCAGCTCACGATAGTCAATGCACATGCGCATTGAATCGTCTTTTTTCTTAACGAATAAGACCGGAGCTCCCCAAGGTGATGAGCTTAGTCTAATGAATCCTTTTTCTAGCAATTCATCTAATTGCTTTTTCAATTTTGCCATTTCATTTGGAGCTAATCTGTATGGTGCATTGGCAATAGGTGTCGTACCAGGTACAAGAGTAATTCTGAACTCCACTTCTCTCTCAGGTGGAATTCCAGGCAGTTTATCAAGGAAAACATGAGGGAATTCAGCCACAACCGGCACATCTTTAATTTTCTTTTTGGTGTCGGTAGTTACAGATACGAGGTATGCTAACCAACCCTTTCGTAAATATTTTGTGGCTTTTAACATAGAAATTATTCCAACAGAGTTGGATAATTTATCACCAATTAGGTGATGAGGAACTATTCGAGCATACTCAAGGAACTTTGTCGAATACTCCTGATGATTGGTTCCAATCATCTTTAGACTAAGGCATTTTCCTTCTATCTGTTCCCTTTCGTTCTGGAGAACATATTTATTTTCCACTCTTGTTTTGAAGGCACCCCAGCCCATATCATAGGTTGCATCCCTTCCTTTGGCAGCAACAATGTTGTTCCACCATTCTAAATCTTGATCTTTAAATAAATTGGAAGCATAAAGAACTTTATCTTCCTCAGCACATTTGCTTATTGCAAGCACAGATTCAGTTTTCTCAATCCTCCTCAGTGTGGCTATTCCTCCTCCTCTTCCAGAATAGTTGTATGGTTTGCAATCCTGGAACATCTTGTATGTACAGCCAACTACCTTCCTTTTCTTCTCTATATGACCATAATTATTACCCATACCCTCATCTTCAGAAGAGTTATGGTAATATTCTTCTCTCTCGGTCTCCTTAGTTTTATGAGTAGTAGAGCCTTTGGGTTTGAAAGTAATAGGTTTGGATTGGGTATGTTGAGTGACGGGTTGAGAATGTATGGAATTTAGAATTGAGGGTTACGCAGATAGCTTATCTGCTCGTCTCTTTTCCATTTCAGTGAAAATCATTGGGAGGGAATCCTTGATTCCTTCTGCAATCAATTTCTGCAGCTCTTTACGAGAATCGGGGATTTCAGCAGCATTTTCAACCACTACTTGTTTCCTCTTTCCTCTTATATTGTAAGAAGGTCCGGTTTGTTTAGACATGCTATAATAGAAATAAGATAGGAATCAAAAACAAAACTTTTTATTGATAAAATATATATATACAAGAAAAGAGTATATATAGAAATCTTTGTTTCTAGAAATTTCTAAAATTATTTTCTTCAAGAGCTTGAACCAACCAAGCGTTCCGAGCTTTAACTTCAGCTTTTTCTCGTTCAAGTTCTGCTATTCGATTCAACAACATTCGTTCCGTTTCATTTCCTGTTGCATTCTCATTTGTATAAGGAGCAGGGAAAGGAACAGTCTCATAGTATGGAATGTAGAGTTTATTAGAATCAGCTAGTTCTTCTTCTTCAGAATCACATTTATTTTCATAAGGCATTTCCGCATATCCTTCATGAAAATTATGTGCGTAGATTGGAGTGATATTATAGTTTCCAGCAGTAGGAGCAAAATGAAAACTTACAAAATGATTATAGGGAACATTTGGCTTTCCTAATTCTCCGAGGCTTCTGAAAGTTGAACTTCTAGTTTCCTCATTACTTTTTATTTTAGTTTCATTCATTTTACGTTCGAAATAATTAGCTGGAGCGTATTTACGAATAAAGCTAGGACCTTTACCTTTTCCAACCATGATGTAACAAAATTAACAAAACGAGATTTATTATAATATATTACAAGGAAACAAAATACAATATAGATTTTAATCTTTCATTAGCTCTTCTCCAAGGGACATTAGACTTTCTCCATATTCATAGATCTGTTGTCCATAAAATTTGGTTCTTGCCTTGTCCATGATTTTCTCTCTTGTTACCTCGTCTGTTTGGCGAAACGAACGATCTAGGCATTCAATAGGAGAAAAAGGCCTACTATGCTCATAACCGTATTTTGGTGGAGGTTCACGAAGTCCTAACATAATATCGTTATAAGTATTTTGGTATTCTGGAGTAGCTTGGAAATAAGTTTCAAAAGGACCATGGTAAACTGGTTCAAGAAACATATAAGGATTATATAGGACTGGGCATTATTAAAGAACGAAAAATCTTTGGGATTTTCATAAGCAGATTCATAATGATGAGATTCTTCAGATGGATTTTCTTATGCTGGTATTTCTGCTGAGTATGACTAGATTCAGCTGTAGTAGTATTCGAATTGCTGAAATCTGATCAAGCATCCATCCATTGGCTTGAAGTATCATGGGAATGGGAATAGTATTCGAGAATAGGGTTATCTAGAAGAATGGCAAAGGGATCATCGTTATAGTAGGGTGACAATATAAGATTCATTTGTGAACCCATTGGATGGTATTCCGGGATTCTTGTTTAATCGGACGATTGGGTTCATAATAGACAGGAACGAAATTATCTCTAGACATCTACAACCTTAAAGCATTAGTACTTATTTTATTCTATGTCAAGACTTGGATACTAAGGCCAGTATTATTATCTTAACTAAAGCTCTACAAGGATGGTTATCTCCCCAGAGTAGTACCTCCAACAGAGATGTTCCCAGGTAAGAGCGACGGGTCTAGGAGAGATTTATACACCGCTCTTTCCTTAGACAGAATATTCCGTTTGTAAGATAACTACATACCGGTTAGAAGGTTACCTTGTTTTCTTATCTTAAAGTACGCAATTTCATGGTTGAAGCTTAGACACTAGATCCAAGTATCTAATTCGCTAAAACCTGTGGCTCTGGTACCAACCCTATCGCACCCAGCCTCAGGCACCCCCTGGACGTGTGCGACAAATGATTGGTTCCCACTTTGATTTCAGAGTTTTTATAAAACACATCGGAAGACTTTTTCATGAGCATCGTTTCAACATTCTTTCAACCCCTAGGGTTATAATTGTAAATATCAAAACTCAGTTGGAAAACAAAAGCCTTGTATTTACTTTCATAAACATAGAGATTTAAATATCTTTTTTCATTTAATTACAAAACAGAGTTTGAAATCAAATACATCTCTTGTCTTACAGACAAGTTCAAGCCACGGGAAATAGTACTATCTGAGTTTGATCAGTTCCTCGGTCCTATCTCCTCTTTTCTTTTTCAGGATTATCTATGCATGAGGCCTGAGAATCCAACATGCGTTTTATCCATTCATAGTCCCTTGGGTCAGATCTCATGCCTGCCCTTCACCTTTTCTCGGTCAGATCTTATGTCTGCCCATATCCCTTTTCTTTCTCATATCATGGGCCAGATCTGAAGTCTGCCCTTATTCCATTTTCATCACATTTTATTCATTACCCGAAAAATTTTGAAAATGAAACGTCAGCGCGAACGCCGGTGAATACAATTATCTTGAGAGTAAAATCATTTGGCACAAACAAGTATTAATTTCATAATCACAACTTCATGTTCAATCCACACATTCAGCAAGCCCGTCATGTTCAATCGTACCACATTATACACTAGCGTCGTAGCTTATAACGACGGACAGGTTAACACCTCCGACATTGTTATAAGATAAGCATCAGCCGTAATCCGGGAATTTTACCCGAGACCCGTGTATCCCTTGCAAGGTTTACGTATACTTATGGCCTGAATGCTTTCACGTAGCAGAACGTTGGGCATTATTCCCTTAACCATTATTTGAGCGCGAACGCCGGTGAATATAATTATCTTGACAGTAAAATCATTTGGCACAAACAAGTATTAATTTCATAATCACAACTTCATGTTCAATCCACACATTCAGCAAGCCCGTCATGTTCAATCGCACCACAGTATACATTGGCGTCATAGCTTATAACGACGGACAGGTTAACACCTCCGACATTGTTATAAGATAAGCACCAGCCGCAATCCGGGAATTTTACCCGAGACCCGTGTATCCCTTGCAAGTTTTACGTATACTTATGGCCTGAATGCTTTCACGTAGCAGAACGTTGGGCATTATTCCCTTAACCTTTATTTGGCCATTTTCGCAAACGTAAATGTTTGACATAAGTTTTGAAATAGATAAAGTATTCACCTTGAGTATAGGTGTAACATTGGAAAAATTTTCATGTTCAAAATAATAAAAATATAAAGTACAGGGACATGAAATGTAATTATATGAAAATACAAGGACTAAAAGTGAAAAACATGAAAAATGAACGATAACGGACCATCATGGTCCGTAACGGTCCGTTACGGGCTGGGCACGCGGACAATGATGATGTGCCACGTGTCCGCTGACTAGCGAATTGATTCTGAAGCATGGAAACCCTATGACGGACCGTCACGGCTCCGTAACAGTCCGTCACGCCGCAATTCAACCAGACACTGACACGCGTCTAGTGACTCGCCAACCCTAGCTTGCTGACGGACCGTCACTAGAGATAGCAGGCCGTTATGACTCAAGCGATAACGGACCGTCACCACTCATAACGGTCCGTCACAACCGCCAAATTACACTATAAATAGCAAGCTCGGGTTTAGACCACTCCTCACACTCAAACTCAAAATCTTGAGTTACAAAATGATATCCCACTCTCACAATTCCATTCCCGCTCATACGTTTAAGTTTTGGAAGTACCGGTTCGCTTAAGAAAAAGCCGAGAAGCTAAGAAACACTCATTTGGATTATCCAAGCTAGACGATCTAAGCAGAGACGCTGCCCACTAGAACATTCATTCTAGAAGCCTACTAAGCTGAGACTCTGAAAAGGTGAATACTTGTATTGTTATAAAATGATTCCAAAACAGAAAATGGTTTTGATTATACTCTGACTTGAATGAATTTATACAACCATTCGTTGCATAATGTAATTTACTATATAGCAGTCAGCCCATAGAGTCACGTATATATACATGTGTTACAGATGAGACGCTATAACAGGGCTAGGGGTTGAACCATTGGTTGTTGTAAAGCCCATCGCCGAAAGCGTAAGGCAGATAGACATAAAAATATATCCAAGGTTCCTGGTGTGGCTGGTGGTTAGTCCGTTGACTGTGTAAATTGACCAGAAACTATGGGCAAATTGTGCTATTTATTCATGCTTATCAGATTATGATTCCAATATACTTGTATTCACCAGTTTATGTTGATAAAATATTTTCAAACATTTTTACAGGTAACCAAGGGTGAATTGATTTGAATTAGCCATGTGATGACAAAGAAAAGATGTCATGAAAAAGGGAACGTCCACCGTAGACATCAGTTGAAAGAAATGGCTCATGAAAACCTTGGTTTGTAAAATAAAACATTTGTGTACTATATCAGGTTTTATCCATGTTTATGAAATGAAATGAAATGAAATGAAATGGGAGATTCCCTGTCTTTTGAAAAGATCCTGAGTTATTAAAATATTTCGCTGTGTTTATAAATCACCGATGAGATAAAATAAGAAACATGTACCAATCGTTGGTCGCACGCCCGGGTGGGCTAAACTCGGGGTGTGACAGGTTAGTACAGAGCCATTTGTTTCAGCATATTAGATACTTGAAAGTAGTATCTAAGCTGTAACTTGATTCTGATATTATTTGGTTTAGCAAATTAAGATACTCAGGTAAGGTATCTAAGTTTAAACCGGTATAGACCGCCTGCTAAGAAAAGTAGGTAGATCTCCATAATAATTAAGTGATGACTATACATATGTCTGGATATCTTTGAACGATCTGAAGAACGTTATCATCCTACTGGATCCATGGAAAATCCTGTAATCATTCCTGATACTGGTGAATCCCTTTCTGATCCTATCATTGTCTCTGACAATGAATCCTATCATCAAAATCAATCTAGCTCATCCTGGATGGAAGCTACTTCGTATTTTGAGAACCGGAGAACTGATAATCCACCTCCAGTAAATCAGGTAGATATAAATGAAGTTGGACCCAGTCGGTCTACTAAACCAAGGAAGCGTGTACGAACTCCGACCGAGCATGTGCATGTGTCTGCAGAAGAAATGGATGAAGTCTACCGGGAACTACCGGAAGAAGAAGAAGAACCTAATGAAATGGAAATGAAAGATCCATATATATATATATATATCATGAAGGTACTTCAAATCCTTATACTCTTCCAACAATGTTAGAAGAGTATATTGAAGAACCAACTGATGGCCCTAGTGATCCATACCATAATGTGTTTAACGACATATTATTTGGTATTCGTGAACCCCCTCCTCAGTATCATTATTTTTCAGCTCATCTTGGAACACCCATAGAATTCCTTGATCGTGCCTTAAGAGAAACTAATGACGTCAAGAAAGAATCGAGGCAGATCAAGGAAAGGGTTCGTCAACTGGAGAAAGAAAAAGAAAAGAAAAATAAAAAGAAAGAGTAAAATAACTAGACGTAAGGGTAACCATCCGACCTGTATGTAGTTATCTGACAAACTAAATGTTCTGTCTAAGGAAAGAATGGTGTATAAATCTCTCCCAGACCCGACATTCTTTCCTAGGAACAATTTAGTTGGAGGTACTACTCTGGAACGATAACCACCCTAGTCTACTAAATATAATAAATTGGACAATTTATTATTTCAGTATGTAAAATATAAAGTATAAATAAAAGTATTTTGTTTTATTCAGGTGACTGGAAAAGGAAAAGGTCCCTTCTATGTTCAAAAATATGCTCCACCGGGATATGAATTCTAGCTTACAAATGAAACAGATTTAGAAACTGGAACAAGTTCAAGACATTCAGGAAGTACATATAGAAGCTTAGGAGAATTAACACCTCCGGCAAATCCTTATGTACCTTCCATCAGTTTTCATTCTGCTCTAATGGCCGCAAGACGAAATCCGGATTATGGAGAAAATCCATGTTATAATCCTTACTATTATCAGAGACTACCTGAAATCCCTTACGAAAACAATCATGTCCCTGAAAGAGAAGAAAGAGAAGATTCGAATAGGCCATATGAGTATTATGAGCCTACGAATATACAAAATCCTCAAGAAAATGAGGAAATCTTTGATAATGATCATATTAGAGCTTTAAAGGAACGAGTAGCAGAATTGGAAAAAGAAAATTATAGATTAGCATCTGTAGACACCCAGAATAGAGCGTTAAGACAAATGCTAGAAAATGCCCGTAATCAAGGTTATATGTAAATGTCCTTTTCGATCTTTGTAATTCCAAATATTAAAAAAATTCCTCTTGTAAATAGAATGTCGAAACAAGGTCCTTCCTATAATACAAGGGGCAAGAGCAAACAAATTCAAAATGAAAATTGTAAACAACTTCAACAAAAAGCGGAAATAAAGAAAATGGTTGTAGAAGGAATAGAGGAAGCTCTTCCTGAAATTCTGAAAGCTATGAAGGAAGATAAAATGAAAAATAAAGTGGTTGAATCTAAATATAATCATCATGAAGAAAACCGTAGTTCAAATAAAGATAATTCATCAAGTAAAGATGAAGAAGTTAGTAATAAAAGAAAGAGAAGAAAGGGATGTAAATTATGTGCATTCCGAGCTTGTCAACCTCTCAAGTATGCTGGAAATGAGGGAGCAGTGGCAGCCCTGAGGTGGCTGGAGAAAACTGAATCTGTTATCTCCATCAGCAAATGTGTTGATGAAGATATGGTGCTTTATGTGTCAAATTTATTCAAAGATGAAGCATTGGAATGGTGGAACTCTATCATTCAAGCCATGGGTAGACACAAAACCTATGCCATGGAATGGGAAGAATTCAAAGAAATGGTGATACAAAGATTCTGTCCCATCAATGAAAGAGAAAGAACTGAGACCAAATTTTTAAATCTCCGTATGGAAGGAACTAAACATCAGGAGTATGTCTCCAAGATGTTTGAATATGCTCGTTTGGTTCCACACTTATCTACACCTGAACCCAATCTCATCAAGAGATATATTTGGGGTCTCGCGGAGGAAATCAGAGATATGGTCAAGGCCACTATGCCTCAGACAATTGCATCTTTTGTGCAGTTAGGAGGACTTCTAACTAACGGTATGATAAGAAAACAGGAAGAAGGGGAGGCAAGGGAAGTGGCCAAGAAGGCTACGGAGAACCAGAAAAATAATTCTCCTTGAAAGAGAAGAAATCAGCCTGTCAAAGGAGGATTTAATTTTTCTATCCCTGAATGCAAGATTTGCAAGAAAAGGCATACGGGAGAAGGCTTTTTCAAGAAAATTTATTGTCACCTTTGCAAGTAGACCGGGCATGTGTTTGAGAACTGCCTAAGAAAGAAAAATATCTCCTGTTTTAATTATGGAGAGACTGGCCATTTTAAATCAACCTGCCCAAAGCTTAATCAAGCAGGATCTAGTGGGGCAAAGGCCAATGAAGAAAATAAAAAGAATGTACGAGCTTTCGTACTTAATACTCGTGATGCTGCAGCTGTTCCAGATGCGGTCACTGATACATTCATCGTTGACAATATTTATTCTAGAATATTATTTGACTCTGGTGCAAATGTAAGTTTTATATATTATAAATTTTGTAATATATTAAACAAGCCCTTAGTTCCACTAGATAGGATTTATGAAGTAGAAACAGCAGAAGGAAATCTCGTCAAGATCTTCGAATTCCTAAATGATTGTGTTATCACAATATCAGGATACATCTTACATGTACGATTAATGCCTATGACATTAGCAGGATTTGATGTTGTCTTAGGAATGGATTGGTTAGCCAGTAACCAAGCCCATATCCTTTGTGATAAAAAGGCCATAAAAATCCAGATTCCTTCTGGAAAACCTTTAACAATCTATGGCGACAAACAAAATCAACCTCTGGGAATCATCTCAATGCTGAAAGCAACTAGATGCCTTCACAAAGGATGCATTGCATACTTGGTGCAGATTTCTACCAGTACAAAAGAAAAGAAGATTGAAGATGTACCGATAGTAGCTGATTATACAGATGTATTTCCAGATGAGTTACCTGGTATACCACCCGAAAGAGAAGTCGAATTTAAAATCAATCTTGTACCAGGAACGGCTCCTATTGCCAAAGCTCCATATCGTTTAGCCCCAACTGAATAAAAGAATTGAAGAAAAAATTGGATGAATTGCTTGAAAAAGAATTCATTCGCCCAAGTTCATCTCCTTGGGGTGCTCCAATTCTTTTCGTTAAAAAGAAAGACGGTACAATGCGAATGTGCATTGACTATCGGGAGCTAAACAAAATAACGATTAAAAATCGTTATCCTCTTCCTAGAATTGATGATCAACCATTTTTCAAAAATAGATCTTCGATCAGGATATCATCAATTGAAAGTTCAAGAAGAAGATATTCCTAAACCGCTTTCCGAACCAGATATGGACATTATAAGTTCACGGTTATGCCGTTTGGACTTACTAATGCTCTTGCCGCATTTATGGATATGATGAATCGTATCTGTACACCCTATCTAGATAAATTTGTAAATGTCTTCATTGACGATATACTTATTTATTCTAGAAATGTGAATTATCATGGAACTCATCTCAGAATAATACTTGAACTTCTGAGAAAAGAGAAATTGTATGCTAAATTCTCTAAATGTGAATTTTGGCTTAGAGAAGTACAATTTATGGGTCATATAGTGAATGCAAAAGGTATTCAAGTAGACTCATCCAAAATTGAAGCTATATCCAAATGAGAAATTCCTAAATCTCCAGCAGAAGTCCGTAGTTTATTGGGACTTGCAGGATACTACAGACGATTTATTCAGGATTTCTCAAAGATTGCAGTTCCTCTGACTACTTTAACTCGTAAAAATGTAAAGTATGAATGGGGAACAAAGCAAGAAGAAGCTTTCCAAACTCGGAAAGAGAAAATGACTCATGCACCAATACTGGCTTTGCCAGATGGCAATGAAGACTTTGTAATCTATTGTCATGCTTCTCACAACGGTCTAGGTTGTGTGTTAATGCAAAGAAACAAAGTTATTGCCTATGCCTCTCGTAAGTTAGAGACTCATGAAAATAATTACTCAACTCATGATCTAGAGTTAGGTGCCATAATTGTTGCCCTTAAATTATGGAGACACTATCTCTATAGAGTTAGATTTACAGTTTATACTGACCATAAAAGTTTGAAATATATCTTTGGTCAGAAAGAACTAAACATAAGACAAAGAAGATGGTTAGAGATCTTAAGTGACTATGATTGTGAAATCTATTACCACGAAGGTAAGGAAAAATGTTGTTGCAAATGCCTTAAGTAGAAAAGAAAGAAAGAAACCTAAACGGGTTCGTGCTCTCAGACTTCAACTTCGTGTAGATCTCGTGTCTCAATTAAAAGATGCTCAACATTCTGTTCTAACAGAAGAAGACTTAGAACAAGAAGGAATGGAGAGCATGATTAAACAATTAGCTAAAGGAGACGATGAAATACTTCGTATGAATAAAAGAATATTGGTTCCAATCATCGAAAATCTTCGAGAAATAATACTCGAACAAGCACATAAATCAAAATATATGAAGCACCCAAGAATTGATAAGATGTATAAAAATCTGAAGGACAATTACTGGTGGATTGGCATAAAGAAAGATATTGCCATATATGTTGCAAAATGTCTTACTTGCGCACAAGTAAAGGCAGAAGACCAGAAACCTTCTGGGTTATTGCAACAATTAGAAATACCAGTTTCGAAGTCGGAACTGATAACAATGGATTTTATTACCAAACTTCCTCGAACCGGTCGGAGAAATGATACTATCTGGATTATCAATGACAGATTGACTAAATCTGCTCATTTTCTCCCAATGAAAGAAACATTCAGTATGGATAGATTGGCTCATCTTTATGTAAAACAAATTTCATCTTTACATGGAGTGCCAGTATCCATAGTGTCAGATAGAGATAGTTGTTTTACATCTCGATTCTGGCAAAGTTTTCAAAAAGCTATGGGAACTCGTCTGAACCTGAGCACTGCCTATCATCCACAGATAAATGGGAAAAGTGAAAGAACAATTCAAACTTTAGAAGATATGCTTCAAGCCTGTGTGATAGACCTAGGTGGTAGTTGGGATGATCACCTACCCCTAATGGAATTTTCATACAACAATAGTTATCACACAAGCATTCAGGCATCACCTTTTGAAGCCTTATATGGTAGAAAATGCCGAACGCCAGTATGCTTGGCGGATATAGGAGAAAATCAATTGTCAGGACCTGAACTTGTTCAGGAAACCACTAACAAGGTAGCTCAAATACAAGAACGATTGAAAGTAGCAAGAGATAGACAAAAGAGCTACGCTGATAAAAGAAGAAAGCCACTAGAATTTGACATTGGAGACAAAGTGTTATTAAAAGTGTCACCTTGGAAAGGAATAGTTTGATTTGGAAGGAAGGGTAAACTAAGTCCTCGATTTGTTGGACCCTTCAAGATTACTAAACGAATTGGACAAGTGGCTTATCAATTAGAATTACTAGAAGAAATGAGTATAATACATGACGTATTCCATGTATCTAATATTCGCAAATGTCTAGCTGATTAATCTTTAATAATGCCTCTTCAAGACATAGAGGTAAATAAAAAACTCAGATTTGTAGAACAGCCCCTACAAATAGAAGATCGTCAGACTAAAAAGTTGAAGAAGAAAAGATTGAAACTGGTCAAAGTCAAATGGAATTCTAGACGTGGTCCTGATTACACGTGGGAACTAAAATCAGAAATGAAGAAGAAATACCCACACCTATTCCAGTAATCTCGAGGACGAGATTTTTCAAAAGGTGGGGAGAATGTAACATTTGAAAATTTTTCATGTTCAAAATAATAAAAATATAAAGTACAGGGACTGGAAATGTAATTATATGAAAATACAAGGACCAAATGTGAAAAACATGAAAAATGGACGGTAACGGACCGTTATGGTCCGTAACGGTCCGTTACGGGCTAGGCACGCGGACAATGATGACGTGCCACGTGTCCGCTGACTAGCGAATTGATTCTAACGCGTGGAAACCATATGACGGACCATCACGGCTCTGAAACGGTCTATCACGCCGCAATTCAACCAGGCGCTGACACACGTCTAGTGACTCGCCAACCCTAGCTTTGTGACGGACCGTCACCAGAGTTAACGATCCGTTACGACTCAAGTGGTAACGGACCGTCACCACTCATAACGGTCCGTCACAGCCGCCAAATTACACTATAAATAGCAAGCTCAGGTTTAGACCACTCCTCACACTCAAACTCGAAATCTTGAGTTACAAACTGATATCCTACTCTCACAGTTCCAATCCCGCTCGTACGTTTAAATTTCAGAAGTAGCGGTTCACTTAAGAAAAAGCCGAGAAGCTAGGAAACTCTCATTTGGAGAATCCAAGCTAGACTATCTAAGCAAAGACGCTGCCCACTAGAACATTCATTCTAGAAGCCTACTAAGCTGAGACTCTGAAAAGGTGAATACTTGTATTTTTATAAAATGATTACAAAACTGAAAATGGTTTTGATTATACTCTAACTTGAATGAATTTATACAATCATTCGTTGCATAATGTAATTTACTATATAGCAGTCAGCCCATAGAGTCGCGTATATATACACGTGTTACAATGAGACGCTGTAACAGGGCTATGGGTTGAACCCTAGGTTGTTGTAAAGCCCATCGCCGAAAGCGTAAGGCAGATAGATATAAAAATATATCCAAGGTACCTGGTGTGGCAGGTGGTTAGTCCGTTGACTGTGTAAATTGACCAGAAACTATGGGCAAATTGTTCTATATTCACGCTTGTCAGATTTTGATTCCAATATACTTGTATTCACCAGTTTATGCTGGTAAAATATTTTCAAACGTTTTTACAGGTAACCAAGGGTGAATTGATTTTGATTAGCCAAGTGATGACAAAGAAGATGTCATGAAAAAGGGAACGTCCACCCTAGACATCAGTTGAAAGAAATGGCTCATGAAAACCTTGGTTTGTAAAATAAAATGTTTGTGTACTATATCAGGGTTTATCCCTGTTTATAAAATGAAATGAAATGGGAGATTCCCCATCTTTTGAAAAGATCCTGAGTTATTAAAATATTTCGTTGTGTTTATAAATCTATGATGGGATAAAATAAGAAACATGTACCAATCGTTGGTCGCACGCCCGGGTGGGCTAAACCCGGGGTGTGACCATAGGAATAAGCCTCTAAGTTGAAAGTTTATAGACTAGCTTCTTAACTTGATTTCTCTAGCGTACCAGCACTTGTACAAGCATTTATTCTTAATCCAAGAACTAGAATGAGTGGTAGTTGGACCGGGATCGTCGGGTGTGGGCTAGGGATCACCTAGAACTAGTTTTGAAAGTTGGAATCGAGTTTGGAGTGAAGAAAATGAATGAGATCGTTCAGCTATTTATAGGCTGAATTCTGGATCCATGTCGGACCGTTATCAAAGGGATGTCGGTCCGACATCAAGCTATGCCCACGTCAGCCCTAAACGTCAACTCCTGATTAGACCGCACATGTTTTCGGTGCATGTCGGTCCGACATATAGACTCACGTCCCATCATTAGGGCTGAGTCATTGAACACGTGTTATCACCAAAAATTTTGGCTGAGAGAAGGTTGTCGGACAGTTATGAACTGTTGTCGGTCCGATAACCGACTCATCGTTCAATTATGGACCGATATGAATAAGGATGTCGGTCCAATATCTGACTTGATTTCGCTTCGGTCCGATATCCAAACCTTTATTTGCTTCGGACCGATATTATTTAGATGTCGGTCCGATATCTACTAAATTTCTAAAAATTTTCATTTTCAACCTTAAACTTTGGTACTTTAGCTACACAAGTCCTTATAGGTTCTAACCTTGTCATTTCTTGGATATTTTTGGGGTAGGTGTTACATCCTCCCCCACCTTGTTTCAATCTTGCCCTCGAGATTATTCGAACAAGTGAGGATATTTCTTTTTCATTTCTGACTCCAGTTCCCACGTGTACTCAGAGTCACGTCTGGAGTTCCATTTCACTTTCACAATCATCAATTTCTTTCTTTTTAATTTCTTTTCCTGCCTGTCCTCGATTTGCAAAGGTTGTTCCACAAATTTCAACTTCTCATCTACATCTATATCGCGTAGGTGTATTACCAGAGATTCATCTGCCAAACTTTTGCGCAGATTTGAGACACGGAATACATCGTGTACTCCATTAATTTCTTGTAGTAATTTGAGTTGATAGGCCACAGGCCCAAATCTTTTCAAAATTTTGAATGGTCCTACGAATCTAGGATTTAATTTTCCTTTCTTTCCAAATCTTACAACGCCTTTCCAAGGTGAAACTTTCAATAGAACGTTATCATCGACGTTGAATTATAACGGCTTTCGTCGTCTATCAGCATAACTCTTTTGACGATCACGAGCCGATTTCAATCTATCTCTTATTTGAATTACTTTCTCAGTTGTTTCCAGGACTATTTCAGGACCAGACAACTGATTTTCTTCTATTTCAGACCAACACAGTGGAGTTAGACATTTACGACCGTATAAGACTTCAAAAGGAGCGACATGTATACTCGTATGATAACTATTGTTATAGGAGAATTCCATTAGAGGTAAGTGGTCATCACAACTTCCTCCAAGATCAATGACACAATTCCAGAGTTTGAATAGTCCTTTCGCTCTGCCCATCCGTTTGAGGATGATAGGCAGTGCTAAGATTCAATTTCGTACCCAGGGCTTTTTGAAAACTTTGCCAGAATCGAGAAGTAAATCTACTGTCTCTATCTGACACAATAGATAGTGGCACACCGTGTAAAGACACGATTTCATTCACGTATAATTGTGCCAACTTATCCATGCTGAATGTTTTTTTCATGGGAAGAAAATGAGCAGATTTAGTAAGTCTGTCAATGATAACCCAAATAGTATCATTTTCTCGACTAGTTCGGGAAAGTTTAGTAATGAAGTCCATGGTTTTCATTTCCCATTTCCAAACAGGAATTTCAAGTTGCTGTAACAAGCCAGAAGGCTTTTGATGTTCAGCTTTAACTTGAGAACAAGTTAAACACTCTGCAACATAGATAGCGATATGCTTTTTCATTCCTATCCATCAATAGTTGGCTTTTAGGTTTTTGTACATCTTATCGCTTCCAGGATGTATGGTGTATTTAGATTTGTGGGCTTCTTCAAGAATTTATTCACGTACGTTTCCATAGATAGGAACCCAAATTCTCTTATTTAATCTAAGAATTATATCATTGCCCTAGACCAATTGGTCGATCATTCCTCCCAATTCTTCCTTCTCAAGGTTAGGTTTTTGTAAGGCAAGTTTTTGAGATTCCTTTATACGAGTAATAAGATCGATTTGGAGATCGAGTCTTAATGCACGAACTCGTTTAGGTTTCTCATGTTCTTTTCTACTTAAGGCATCGGCTACAACATTGGCTTTTCCTTCAAGATAATAGATTTCACAATCGTAATCATTCAGCACTTCCATCCAATGCCTTTGCCTCATATTTAGTTCTTTCTGAGTTAATATGTATTTTAGGGTTTTATAATCCGTGAAAATAGTGAATTTGACTCCATATAGATAGTGCCTCCATAATTTTAATGCGAAGATTATGGCGCCGAATTCTAAATCGTGAGTCGTATAGTTCTTTTCATGAATTTTCAATTGACGAGAAGCATAAGAAATAACTTTGCTTCCTTGCATTAACACACAACCAAAGTCGGTGTGTGAAGCATCACAGTATAATGAAAAGCCTTCGTTTCCATCTAGCAAAGCCAGTATGGGTGCTTGGGTCAGTTTCTGTTTCAGAGTTTTGAAAGCTTCGGATTGCTTAGGTCCCCATTCATACTTAACTTATTTGCGAGTCAGAAAAGTTAATGGAGCAGCAATTCGAGATAAATCTTGGATTAATCTCCGAAAATAACCAACTAGACCGAGAAAACTTTGAATTTCAGTTGGTGACTTCGGGATTTCCCATTTGAATATCGCTTCAATTTTAAATGTTGGTGCATTAGTAAGTCCAAACGACATTACTGTAAACTCATAATGACCATATCAAGTCCTAAAAGTTGTTTTGGGAATATCTTCTTCCTAGACTTTCAATTGATTATAACCAGAACGAAGATTGATTTTCGAAAAGCATCGAGCTCCCTGAAGCTGATCAAAGAGATCATCAGTTCTGGGAAGCGGATAACGGTTCTTTATCGTGATTTTATTCAGCTCACGATAGTCAATGCACATGCGCATTGAATCGTCTTTTTTCTTAACGAATAAGACCGGAGCTCCCCAAGGTGATGAGCTTAGTCTAATGAATCCTTTTTCTAGCAATTCATCTAATTGCTTTTTCAATTTTGCCATTTCATTTGGAGCTAATCTGTATGGTGCATTGGCAATAGGTGCCGTACCATGTACAAGAGTAATTCTGAACTCCACTTCTCTCTCAGGTGGAATTCTAGGCAGTTCATCGAGGAAAACATGAGGGAATTCAGCCACAACCGGCACATCTTTAATTTTCTTTTTGGTGTCGGTAGTTACAGATACGAGGTATGCTAAGCAACCCTTTCGTAAATATTTTGTGGCTTTTAACATAGAAATTATTCCAACAAAGTTGGATAATTTATCACTAATTATGGTGATGAGAATGAAGTTCTATAGATTTCTTATCACACAAGATACGGGCTTGGTTAGAGGCTAACCAATCCATTCCTAAAAAAATGTCAAATCATGCCAAAGTGATAGGCAACAGTTGTACAGGAATAACATGTTCTAATAGGGTGATGTTACAATCGTTTAGAATTTCTAAGATTTGGACTAGGTCCTCGTTGGCAGTTTTTACCATGTATTTCTTGTCTAATTTAGCTAGAGTTTTATTCAACATTCTACATAATTTATGATCTATAAAACTTTGGTTTGCATCAGAGTCAAATAAAACTCGAGCATAAATATCATTGACAAGAAATATACCCGTAATGACATCGGGCATACCTGTTGCTTCATTAGTATTGAGGACGAATGCTCGTGCATTCTTCTTTACTCCGTCAGCGGGTTTAGGACCTGTCCCTTCAGGCTTCTTCAGTTTGGGACAATAGCTCTTGATGTGGCTAGCCTCACCACATTCATAGCAAGTGATGGTTTTCTTTCTGTAACAATCTTCTGTTTTGTGTCCAGACATCTTGCAGAAATTGCAATAAGGTCCAGATCGACATTTTCCCAAGTGCCTTTTCTTGCACCTTGAACATTCAGGGATAGAAGAATTGTTGTTTCGAGAATGGAAATTTGGTTTCTTCGATCCACTTGAGCATGGCCTAGTTGCTACCTTTTTCTTTCTTCCCTCCTCTTGATTTCTAATCAGGATACTGGTCAAGGAGGCTCCCAGATCCATAGCATCGTCAAGGTTCTCACAATTGGAAACCTTAACCATATCACGGATTTCTCCAATCAAACCCCATATATATCTCTTTATTAGATTAGATTCAGGGGTAGCTAGATGAGGAACTATTCGAGCATACTCAAGGAACTTTGTTGAATACTCCTGATGATTGGTTCCAATCATCTTTAGACTAAGGAATTTTCCTTCTATCTGTTCCCTTTCGTTCTGGGGAACATATTTCTTTTCCACTCTTGTTTTAAAGGCACTCCAGCCCATATCATAGGTTGCATCACTTCCTTTGGCAGCAACAATGTTGTTCCACCATTCTAAATCTTGATCTTTAAATAAATTGGAAGCATAAAGAACTTTATCTTCCTCAGCATATTTGCTTATTGCAAGCACAGATTCAGTTTTCTCAATCCTCCTTAGTGTGGCTATTCCTCCTCCTCTTCCAGAATAGTTGTATGGTTTGCAATCCTGGAACATCTTGTATGTACAGTCAACTACCTTCATTTTCTTCTCTATATGACCATAATTATTACCTATACCCTCATCTTCAGAAGAGTTATGGTAATATTTTTCTCTCTCGGTCTCCTTAGTTTTATGAGTAGTAGAGCCTTTGGGTTTGAGAGTAATAGGTTTGTATTAGGTATGTTGAGTGATGGGTTGAGAATGTATGGAATTTGGAATTGAGGGTTGAGCAGATAGCTTATCTGCTTGTCTCTTTTCCATTTCAGTGAAAATCATTGGGAGGGAATCCTTGATTCCTTCTGCAATCAATTTCTGCAGTTCTTTATGAGAATCGGGGATTTCAGCAGCATTTTCAATCACTGCTTGTTTCCTCTTTCCTCTTATATTGTAAGAAGGTCCGGTTTGTTTAGACATGCTATAACAGAAATAAGATAGGAATCAAAAACAAAACTTTTTATTGATAAAATATATATACAAGAAAAGAGTATATATAGAAATCTTTGTTTCTAGAAATTTCTAAAATTCTTTTCTTCAAGAGCTTGAACCAACCAAGCGTTCTGAGCTTCAACTTCAGCTTTTTCTCGTTCAAGTTCTACTATTCGATTCAACAACATCCGTTCCCTTTAATTTCTTGATGCATTCTCATTTGTATGAGGAGCAGGGAAAGGAACAGTCTCATAGTATGGAATGTAGAGTTTATTAGAATCAGCTCGTTCTTCTTCTTCAGAATCACATTTATTTTCATAAGGCATTTTCGCATATCCTTCATGAAAATTATGTGACTATATTGGAGTGATATTATAACTTCCAGCAGTAGAGCAGAATGAAAACTTACAGAAGGATTATAGGGAACATTTAGGTTTCCTAATTCTCCGAGGCTTCTTAAAGTTGAACTTTCAGTTTCCTCATTACTTTTTATTGTAGTTTCATTCGTTTTACGTTCGAAATAATTAGCTAGAGTGTATTTATGAAGAAAGCTAGGACCTTTCCCTTTTTCAACCATTCTGTAAAAATATGAACAAAACGAGATTTATTATAATATATTACAAGGAAACAAAATACAATATAGATTTTAATCTTTCATTAGCTCTCTCCAAAGGTCATTAAGCTTTCTCCATATTCATAGACCTGTTGTCCATAAAATTTGGTTCTTGCCTTGTCCATGATTTTCTCTGTTGTTACCTCGTCCGTTTGGCGCAATGAACGATCTAGGCACTTAATAGGAGAAGAAGGCATACTATGCTCATAACTGTATTTTGGTGGAGGTTCCCGAAGTCCTACCATAATATCGTTATAAGCATTTTGGTATTCTGGAGGAGCTTGGAAATAAGTTTCAAAAGGACCATGGTAAACTGGTTCCGGAAACATATAAGGATCATATAGGACTGGGGATTCAGAATTAGAAGTTCCTGAAGCATTATTAAAGAACGAAAAATCTTCAGGATTTTCAGCAGCAGATTCATAATGATGAGATTCTTCAGATGTATTTTCTTCTGTTGAGTATGACTAGATTCAGCTGTAGCAGTATTCCAATTGTTGAAATCTGATCCAGCATCCATCCATTGGCTTGAAGAATCATGGGACTGGGAATGGTATTCGGGAATAGGGTTATCCAGAAGAATGGCAAAGGGATCATCGTTATAGTAGGGTGACGATATAGGATTCATTTCTGAACCCAGTGGATGGTATTCCGGGGATTATTGTTTAATCGGACGATTGGGATCATAATAGACAAGAACGGAATTATCTCCAGACATCTGCAATCTTAAAGCATTAGTACTTATTTTATTCTTTGTCAAGACTTGGATACTAAGGCCAGTATTCTTATCTTAACTAAAGCTCGACAAGGATGGTTATCTTCCCAGAGTAATACCTCCAACAGAAATGTTCCCAGGTAAGAGCGACGGGTTTAAGAGAGATTTATACACCGCTCTTTCCTTAGACAGAACATTCCGTTTGTTAGATAACTACATACCGGTTAGAAGGTTACCTTTTTTTCTTATCTTAGAGTAAGCAATTTCATGGTTGAAGCTTAGACACTAGATCCAAGTATTTAATTCGCTAAAACCTGTGGCTCTGATACCAACCCTGTCACACCCCGCCTTAGGCACCCTCTGGACGTGTGCGACAAATGATTGGTACTCGCTTTGATTTCAGAGTTTTTAAAAAACACAGCGGAAGACTTTTTCATGAGGATCGTTTCAACATTCTTTCAACCCCTTGGGTTGTAATTGTAAATATCAAAACTCAGTTGGAAAATAAATGCCTTGTATTTACGTTCATAAACATAGGGATTTAAATGCCCTTTTTCATTTGATTACAAAACAGAGTTTGAAATCAAATACATCTCTTGTCTTACAGACAAGTTCAAGCCACGGGAAATAGTACTATCCAAGGTTGATCAGTTCCTCGGTCCTATCTCCTCTTTTCTTCTTCAGGATTATCTATGCATAAGGCCTGAGAATCCAACATGTGTTTTATCCATTCATAGTCCCTCGGGTCAGAACTCATGCCTGCCCTTCACTTTTTCTAGGTCAGATCTTATGTCTGCCCATATCCTTTTTCTTTCTCATATCATGGGCCAGATCTGAAGTCTGCCCTTATTCCATTTTCATCACATTTTATTCATTACCTAAAAACATTTTGAAAATGAAACATCAGCGCGAACGCCGATAAATACAATTATCTTGACTGTAAAATCATTTGGCAGAAACAAGTATTAATTTCATAATCAAAACTTCATGTTCAATCCACACAAGCAGGCCCGTCCTGTTCAATCGCACCACGGTATACACTGGTGTCATAGCTTATAACAACGGACAGGTTAATACCTCCGACATTGTTATAAGATAAGCACCAGCCGCAATCCAGGAATTTCACCCGAGACCCGTGTATCCCTTGCAAGTTTTACGTATACCTATGGCCTGAATGCTTTCACGTAGAAGAACGTTGGGCATTATTCCCTTAACCTATATTTGGCCATTTTCACAAACGTAAATGTTTGACCTAAGTTTTGAAATAGATAAAGTATTCACCTTGAGTATAGGAATGAGCCTCTAAGTTGAAAACTTATAGACTAGCTTCTTAACTTGATTTCTCTAGCGTACCAGCACTTCTACAAGCGTTTCTTCTTAATCTGGGAACTAGAATGAACGGGAGTTGGACCGGGATCGTCGGGAGTGGGATAGGGATCACCTGGAACGAGTTTTGAAAGTTGGAATCGAGTTTGGAGTGAAGAAAACGAATGAGATCGTTCAGCTATTTATAGGCTGAATTCTGGATCCATGTCGGACCGTTATCAAAGGGATGTCGGTTCGACATCAAGCTAAGCCAACGTCACCCCTAAACGACAACTCCTGATTGGACCGCACATGTTTTTGGTGCATGTCGGACCGATATGTGGACCATGTCGGTCCGACATCTAGACTCACGTCCCATCATTAGGGCTGAGTCATTGAACACGTGTTATCACCACAAATTGCAGCTGAGGGGAGGTTGTCGGACTGTTATGAACTGATGTCGGTCCGATAACCAACTCATCGTTCAATTACGGACCGATATGAATAAGGATGTCGGTCCGATATCTAACTTGATTTCGCTTTGGTCTGATATCCAAACCTTTATTTGCTTCGGATCGATATGATTTAGATGTCGGTCCGATATCTACTAAATTTCCAAAAATTTTCATTTTCAACCTTAGACTTTGATACTTTAGCTACACAAGTCCTTATAGGTTCTAACCTTGGCATTTCTTAGACATTTTTGTGGTAGATGTTACAGTTTTTGGAGCCCAAAGGGCTTCTATATCCGAAGCATGATGATACCACATTGACACAGTCTTTACACGGGCAATACGCTTTGCCTTCATTGTCGACATGGTTCTTGACAATCTCTATAAAATTGCGAAGACCTTATAAGAAATCCGAAAAATTCAGATTTCACAATTTAATCCAACTCTTATCAGTTATCATAATTGTTTCATTATTAAGACTTAGATTCTATGTATAGTAAATACATAACTGAAAAAATAAACAGAAACAAAACATATAAATAGAAACAAAACATATAAATAATTACATGATTTCTAGTTTGTGTAAAGTAAAATTAGTTTCATGAATCTAATTTGAAAAAAATGTTTGTAATTTGATTAATCAAGTGTACAAGTATTACCTGTTCTTGGAGAAGATGGAAGAGATATGAATGTTGTTGATGAACCAAGTGACAAGTATAAAACTGATAAAACAGTTGTAAGTATCTGTTAAACCACATAAATTAAACATCAGTACTTTTATTAGATTTTTATTAGTTTAACAATTAGTTCGGTAAATATGATAACAAGAAGGATTTAAGAGGCTTAGTGCACTTGATACACTTTAAATCACTTTAAACTCGTTTGCAAAGTATTCTAGTTAATTATATTATCTTAGCCAATTTGACGCAATAAAAATAAAATATACCCAAAATGCACTCCCAATACTTTAGACATATTACAATGTGTTACATCCCAAACTCCTAAAATAGTTAATTAAAGCACGCGACACTAGAACGTAACCGGACACGAAAACAGAAAGACGGTCCGACCGGAAATAGCCCAAAACTTCGCATAAGCATATCTTGGGCTAGAAAATGAGTTACGGAAGCCATAATATATGAAAGTTTGGTGCCTCGGCGAGAAGAATTTGAAAATGGTGCTATAACGGACCGTCACTTGGTGTAACGGTCCGTCACGACCATAACGGACCGTCACCGGCCGTGACGGCCCGTCACGCCGCAAAATCGTAAAAAGTCACCGTTTTTCGCCACGTATCACTGACTCATCCCACACTAAGGCCATGACGGACCGTCATGGGCTGTAACGGTCCATTATTGGTCAGGAAGTGCTTGGAGGCCAAGAAAACGGTAACGGACGTCACCGGCGGTAACTGTCCGTTACGGACTCAGAATTTTGCCTATAAATTTTTACTTGAAGTTGTTCACTTGGAGAAACACACACACAAACACTATACATCACACACACTCCCTAAAGAAGAATTAAGAAGCTATTGCGGCGCGTTAAAATGCGAGTGCGGTACGCTGCGAGTACGGTTCGTATTTAGAGGAACGTTTAAGCGAGGAACGAGCGTAGGAAACAACCCGAGGTTATTGTAAGTACACAGGACCCGTGTCTAGTCAAATTGTTTATATGCTTACGTGTAATATGCTACGTGTAAACTAAGGTACGGGGTAATGGTGGATTAGTCTAACACTAAACTGGAATAATGGAGTATCCACGAGATATCAAAAGGGTGGTGGTTACGCCGATGGTACATCCTATATATAAACCTCTTTGATACCTAGGGTGACACCATTACAAAGGTTTAGGGGTATATACTAAGGATAAAATAGCATGACACGAATGCATGCTAAACAAATGGGAATACGTAAATACATAATGGAAAGGCTTAATTCCAAATAAAGTAGTATTCATGATATGTTAAAGGGTGGTGGGTATGCCACTGGTGTGTAAGCCTCTTTAACATAACATTGAGAAACCTTTACGAGAAATTAGAGCGGGGACGGGATAAAAGTATGACAAGAGATCATACTACGCATGATAAGTAATCATGCAATATGTGACAAATGTGAATGTGTGAATGCATGATAATACGTGCTAAGTGTAAATGTGTATGATGGAACGATTCTAAACCCTAAAATGGGGTAATGGAGGACTCACGAAGTGTTAAAGGGGTTGTAGGTACGCCTCTGGTACACCCTGTATATAAACCTCTTTAATGCGTCGTGGAGAACCCATTAAGAAGTTTTAAGGTGAGGACTGGTTAGGAATAAATCAAGTATAAGCATGTAATAATAAAAATAAACATGCATGCCACAAATAAATGTTTGATACATTGGGAGGCTGTGAGTATATGATACTCAAGATCCCAATGAAATAAGGTGTCTAACCTACGGGCGGGTCTCAATAAGAAATTAATGAAATGAGATGTCTTGCCTATGGGGCGGGTCTTAGGAATATAACGAGATGCCCAGCCTACGGGGCGGGTCTCAAGGATGAAATAAAGTGTCCAGCCTACGGGGCGGGCCTTATAAATAAGATGTCTAGCCTACGGAGCGGGTCTTGTGACAGGAGTCCAGCCTACGGGGCTAGTCTTATCTAAAATTAAATGAGTGACATGACTTGAGGTATGTCCTATGATATTCAGGGGGCATGTTTGCCTAGTGAAACTTGAACAAGGAACCGAATGGTTCCATAATAAAAGAAACAAGCAGTGTATTTATTTAGCGTAAGCTAATGTAAAAATATTTTCCAAACACTGCAGAGAAAAAGCATGTGAAATAAAGCTTCCTGAGGACAAGGCCGTCAGAGTTGAAGAATCTGTATGATATGTGTAATAGAATATTGTATGTACAAACAATATTTATAATAAAATATACCCATGTCATTCCAATGACAAGGTTTTGAAAAATCTGAAACAATTTTCGCAATAAAACTCTGATAAAATAATAAAATAAGAATATAATGTTTCACAATGCAAGTGATTATTTAAATTTTAAATTTGATCCGTTTAATGGCTAGTTCGTCATTTGCTTATTTTTAAAGCTTAAACACCACAAATCACCATTTTCATTTGAAATCTCTATTTGACCTATGAAATTCTTTTTTTTTTAATTCATTACCATAGTGTTTTCCTATGGATTCTTATCTATTGAAGAAGATTAAAACACCATTTTTCCTAAAAATCTATTCGAGGTCAAATCAGCCAACATCCTTGAAGAACACTTGAACCTAATTTCATCCATTTAGCTACTTATTCAATAAAGGAGGATCCTATCAAGTTTTAATTAAAAAAGGGTGATGTTTTTACATAGATAAACATCATATAATTATCCATTTCCAGAATTTTAAGTCAATAAACACCTAGAACTCAAAAATCCAAGTTATTAATTTCTCAAATTAAGAAAATTTCTTGGTTCAAACAACTTACATCCATTTTTAAGTAGTTATTAACAAGGGTCTCAATTTCTAGAATTTCAACATGCACACTCAACCTTATTCGTTAACCTAGAAATTGGGTATTTACTATATTAGAAACTTATCCAATTATTTTTATGGAGGTAAATCACCTAGAAGAATGTAACACGTGCAGAAGGACGTATCTCAGATTCCAATTGTGTGATTAATCGATTTTCCACCTCTTTTGGTCTCCCCCTTCACATCGAACAACAAACACTAGAGAAGGTCAAAATCGGAAATAAGCCACAATCACAATGATACTCTAGGTTACCTGATTTCTAGTTTGTAATCGCGAATGAGCATGGATCCAACACCGTAATCGAGAGAGAAAGAGATGGAGAGAAGTTGTAAAGCAGAATGATCGTACAGAAGGTTGCGTTTTGAGCTTAGGGCAAGCTGAAGGCTATGCCGACGACATGTCGTCACCACAAGGTTCAAGAAACGACACTGTCTCGTTTTTTCATTAATTCAAAATATAATAAAAATAAAAACTATATATATATATATATTTATTAATTTTAGCATGTACCGACGACTTGTTGTCGCCACAGAGTCCAAGGAAAATAAAATATATATATTTCTTTAATTAAGAAAATAAGAAAAATAAAAAAAATATATTTAATTTTAACTTATACCGACGATATGTCGTCGGGAAACCTTTTCAAAATGGCGGCCAATTTTTAACAACTTACGTGCAAGCTACAGCGACGACATGTAACACCCCAAAAATAAAAAGGTGGTATTTTTACGGCCATTATTAATAAAAAGGTGGTATTTTTACGTTTAAAATGCTAAATGAACCTTGGATAGCATCACGAGTGTAAAACACAAGTTTTGAACGTAAAAAGTTGTCATCGTGACGAGCTCAATCTTGGTCGTCCTCCATGCAGAAAACCCTAGTTTTCTGCTGAGGAAGACAACCAAGTGAAACTAGCTTGCAGGCGAAACTAGTCATGTGACAAAACTGGATAGATTCGCTAGAATATGGGAAGCGAAACTAGCCTAGTTTCGTTTGAAGGTAGTTTCGTTTGATGTCTAGATTCGCTACGAGCATGAAAGCAAAAGTACCATAGTTTCGCTAGGAATGTTGGGATGAAACTAACCTTAGTTTCGCTCACATCAGAATGAAGTTTAGAACTGACACGTTTGACTATCGATTCAGATTTTGAGCGTCTTCAATTGAGTTGAGGTAATACGTTTGAGCTAGCTTATCCAGTGAGTTCTAGAACCCTCTTTCATTTGTTTTAATGATGTTTTTGGTTGATGTGCATACATAACGAAACGATGTTTTATGATATGATGTTTACGAATGAATATTTACGAAAGATGTTTTGAAAGTGAAGTTTCGAAATATGATTACGAAAGTTTTGCCAAAGAAGTTTACGAATATGTTTGTCTAAGAAGTTTACAAAGTGTTTACGAGTTGAAAGGTTGATTAATAAAACGTACGAATGCTTTAACTGAAGTGTGATATAAAAGAAGTGAATGTTTAATGAAATTCACAAAATATATGAATCTGCCATGAGAGGAAGAGATGCATTTGCAGTAAAGAGTTAGCCCTCGAGACACTACGCAGAATCAGGAAATGGATGGTTAGAGGAATCCGATGACGATGAGCAAGTGGGGGATAACTTCGACTTGTTTAATGACTAGAGCAGTGGTGGTGGTTACCACGAGAGGACTAGAGCATTTTGAGTAGTGGCCGTCAGGCACTTTTGTGACGAAATACTTGTTCTTGGTTTTTCAATTGTTTGATATTAACCTTGACATTGAATCTTACCACGGGAGGGTTTAAAACGTAGTTAATGATAGTCGCATGTGTGATAGCTTGCTATTGACAGTGCAGTGTTAATTATGTGTGATTATGTGATTACCTTTTGAACGATGTGAGTTCATACTAAATGTAATCTTTGATGTGATGCTAGAACTTGGTCGATTAGACAGTATGAGTATTTTGATTACTTGTGTGCGTCTACGGTCTTAAGATAGTGTCACCTATGTGTTATGCGTAGGTGATGTGTGAAGTGTAGATGGTGTGTTTAGCCTTACTACGATAATAAATGTCTTTATATTTTAAGGCATAGATCTTCGCGAGGTAAATGTTTTGTTGCTTAAGGGCATGAGAAAGTCTTGTGAATTATATGTCGTTAATTGAGTTACTTATGAGTATGAGTTAATTGTGTCACGTACTTACTAGTCTTGGTGGGAGATCAAGCGTAAGCTTGATATTGTGTCTGGCATTAGTCAGGCGGGAGATCAAGTGTAAGCTTGATATGGTGTTGATTTTTGTCAACAGGTTATTGTGTCTGACGACAGTCAGGCGGGAGATCGTGTTGTTTGTGCCTTTGGGCCAGACAACATGATATACTTGTGTGTCTATAAGTAACGAGGTCATAGTGTATGCACATAGATTTAGTCAGATCCAGCTAGTTGTGTGTGTACTTTGTGTGAGTTAGAAGGTTGAGTTACTAGTACATGTGTAGAACAATGTGTTCTGTAGTTATGTGTGCCGGTGTGTGTCCTTGTAGTACACGCTTAGTCATGCATAGGACACACTTAGTCATGCATAGGACAGATGGTTAGTGTTCTCAAGTATGGTATTTCTATCTTGACGATTTTTTTTCGACGTTGATACATCGAGGTAATGCGAGGAGTTTTGACGTCTTTCTAGACAATCGGTGAGGTGCTCTTATGAGATGCCTATGCTTATATCTCGGGAATTCAGAGCACGAAGCCAATGGGAGGAGCTGTGAGAGAAGATGATGAAAGCGTTTACGTGGACGCTTGACCCGGAATGTTTTTGATGAGATCAAGGTGACGCTGAAGATTCCAACACGGAGTTAACAAATTGACGGAGGACCTTCATGGAACACGTTCCATATGCAGGATTCAGTCAAGGTGAGACACGAGATGAATAGGGATGTTTTCCCTCGATGAGACGACAGATAGCTAAGGCTTGTGAGAAGGCGGACATCATGTTCGTACATGATAAATGAGATGCGGTCGGTAATCGCATGGTAATAGTAGAGCAACAATGAGAAAAGTAAAACCAGGAGGGGTAAGTGCAAGATTGCACATAAGTGACTTGGAAGGAGATGCCTACGTTGGTAAACGTATGGCTAGTTTAAAGTGAATTCATGTGCAGTATTCAAGTGAAGCAAATGTTCGGCTGTTGAAACGGACATGACGATGATAAGTAAGTTTCAAGAAACATCTAGAGCTGGTAAAGAAGACCCTAGTGTTGGGTGTATGTGCATACTTAAGGGACGTATTTAACGTGTGATAATGAATTAAAGAGATACTTTGGTAGATGAGTTCAGTGGAGACCAATGTAGCTTTGCACGAGCTCTTTGAGATCGTCAGAAAAGGGCAGAAGCAATGCCCTTATAGGTAGAGCAGTGGGATTGAGTTTGACAAATCATCGCAAGATGGCAATGGGAGCATAAGAGAAAAGCGTGAAGGGCACGTGATTGTAAAGCAACTATTACTCCTGTCTGTGAAAGGTAAGAAACCTACTCGGGGATGTGATCGTTGGGATGACGAGATCATCAGGAATATATAAGAAACAAAGGCAATTGTGCTCGTGAGCTGATATGGCATGTAACAGTGAGCGGATAACTGGCGGTGTTGTGCTACGTACTACTAGAGATAATACGTACGATGTTGTTAAAAACAAAAAAGCAACAAATTATTTTCAAAGACAATGACGACAAAACCTTCATGAAAGGGTTAGTGGCTAGAAAGACGAGATACGAAGGAATGGGTAGGTGAAACCTACAAGTCACAAAGTTGTAAGCGAGCAACGGATAAGACTTCTTTGAACCCCTAGAAGGGTGGTTGATTTGCTAAACAAGGAAACAGTTTTGTAAGTGCATAAGTTAGCGTTGGTCACCAAATAGATTTGGTGCACGAATGAGAACGGAAGGTTATGTCAGGTTGGTCGTACCGACGCAGGATTCGAGGACGAATCCTCTTTTAAGGGGGGTAGACTTGTAACAATCCGAAAATCCATAAGCGATTAGTTGGGATAAGTGGACTAACCCAAATCTTTATTTAATGTCCCGGTTAGCAGGGATTGCCACATAACACATGATTCAACGAGGATATAAGGGTCGGCTAACCGTTTAATGTCTAGTTTGGGAATAAAGTGTACGAGTCGGTTCTAGAGGGACCCGATCGGAACTTAAGGGGGTTTATATATCACCTAAGCAACAAACCCTATCTATTCAGCTAGGGAGAGTGTGGCGGCAGCGAGGAGACGAGAGAAGGGAGAGGTCGGCAACGGGAGGTTCCGGTGAAGCACGATACGTTAAGGTAAACCTCGAATCTATTCTTTTACTCTTTGTTCCATGATGCAAGGTTATTCGGCTTGGGCTTAGAACCATGTGTAGTATTTAACATTCGGGGAGTAGGGAAAACGGTCGATCGGCAAGAGTGCTCGGGAGGCTACTCGGCTATGGGTGACGAGCGACGTGGTGGTGGTTTTGAGGGCAGCAGGGAACGAGGACGGCAGCGGGGAGTGATGACGGCAGTCACGGTGGCTGCTGGGGTGGTAGTCCACGGAGGCGAGCGGTAGTGACGATACCCGGTGTCCACGAATGTCAGCTGTGATGGAGACGCACGGCGACGGACGGTGGCGTGACGGTGGAAGTAGTGTTCCATCGTGAAAAAAAAAGAAAGGGAACCCGGCTAGGGTTTTCGTGAATAGAAGGGTGACGGGGCCACGAGAGTTAGTACGAGATGAGGGAACGCAATGGTGGTTCATGGTGGTGATGTACAATGGTGGTGGTTCACGGGAACGAGAGAAAAAGGATGGTGATGGGTAGGGCTTTGCATGGCATGTTTTACATGCATGCATGAAAACCCTATTCGAATACACGAATTACGTGGGGCTTGGGTTTGCATGGTGGGCACGAGCATGCATGAGAGCCTATCTAAAGTACGAGTGTGAGTGGAGCTGAGGGCTCGGTGAACTTATATGTCGGACAAGGAGACGAGTATCGGGGTTCCATTATATTGTCATACGTTATCCGGCATATGTTTTATACGTATCCTGATCGTGCGATCATACGTTTGACAGGTTTGGGTTTTTGAGCGTAGACGGATGAGTTGCACGGCAAGGACTAAGACTCAGAATAACTGGTGAGTTTCTAATCCCCCTCTTTTAAATGTTTTTAACGTTTTTGGGGCTATCGTACATACTTACCAGAGATGTTTAATGTATTAAACGTCTTAAGAGTTTTGGGTTTTAACCCGAGGTGTTTTTGAACTAAAACAGTCAGGAACGAGTCGGAGGGTCTACGGGGGTGTTTATGAGATCATGTGATCTAGTTCTAAAGGTGATTATATGGCCACGGGTCGTGTAGTGACCTAATAGGGGTGAGTTAGGATTGTAGTAAACGGGTCGTACGGGTATGACTAGGAAGTGTCACAGGGTGTGCATGTACATGGTACGTGCTTAAATAATGAGATATAGTATTTGTATGTGTGTTGCTATATTAGCAGCGTACTGTGTTATGAGTTAGTCGGGGTGAGTCGGGATATAAGCTAAACGCTTATGAATACGTGTAGGATATCTTATCCTAGTGCTAAGTGTGGGGTGCAGGTGCAGTTTATGAGTCATGTATATAGAGTATATTGTTAAGTGATTATACATGTGTTGTGTGCATTGTGTCGTTGTCCTTGTGACACGGCGGGTATTGTGTTTGCATTGTTGACCTTGTGACACGGAAAACGGGATTGTGGAGGATAATGTCCTTCGGGAGGTCACCAAAGGTGGCGATGTCCAACAGGAAAGTGATGAGCTCGGGGTGTGTCGAATGCCCTGACGAGGGTGCAGCGAAGAGGTATGTGTTTGTGTGCTTGTATATTTGTGTTAAACTGCATACAAGCGTTGAGTTATATTTATTGTGCATGAGATAGTATTATTGTGGTGAGTCGAGTAGATTGACCGATGTGTCAGGATTGTGATGTGGTGCTTACAACTATTATGTCAGTTGATTTGTAAGAGCCTTGGTCAAGGCTGAGTAAGTTGATGTCTAGGGATTCGTTGTGTTAACCAAGTGTCGAGTTAATACATGTACCTGAGTATGAGTTATTAGTGTAGGTAAGTTCGACCTGTGTCGATGAGACTGCGGGATCATTATTATTATGGGATGAGTCATGGGTAATGAGTTATTATGGGATATCGGGTGATAACAGAGGTATTCTAATGGTTAATGAATTGTGGATCTATTTTATAAGGACCGTGGGTTCCGAGTGAAGTTATATAACTTTTGAGACGAGTTGGCTTTTAATTAAACTAAACTATTAGAACTCACTCAGCATAGCTAACTTTGTGTGTACGTTAGATTGTTTTGCAGGTGAGTTTGCTAGACGGGGTATCTTGGCTTGGGAGCGGTGCTACTCGGATTGGTGTGCAAGCATTCGTGAGGTAACTTAATGACATTAAATAACAAATAATGTTTTTAGAAAGACTTCCGCTGTAGTTTGATATATCTAAATGAGTATTTTCAAGAGAATAACCCGTTATGAGAACCAACTGTAGGGTGCCCGGTTTGGGGCCTTACAAAGAGTCATCATCCCATCCGGGGCAAGAGTAGTCTGGGTGGGAGTAGGTAAGGTGGGGTTCAACTCTGAAGGAATGTTATACTTATCACAGAAAATCCCAAGATCCCGTAAGGACAAAACCGAAGGAATGACGTTAAGATTGTGACGCTCACCCATTTTTTAGAAGAGAAAGAAGAATAAAAATAACGGGAGGAAAGAAGGTCAAAAGGAAAAATCGAAAGAAGGAGGACGCACCTGGCTCCATAAAGCAGGAAGGGAGACGAGAGTTGAACAACAGGATAACCGGAAGAAGGAAGAAGAAGTAGAGCAAATTGCAGGGAGAGAAGAAGTAAAAATGGGAAAAACAAATAAACTTATGAGGATTATAAAAGGAAACGAGTAAGTCGGTTAAAAGATTTTTTTAATTTCAAACGTCAAAAAAACAACATATGATTGACACGTGGCGTGCAACTCCCATGAAGACCGTCCGATGACTGTCCCTGCAGTAACAGTTGTTCCACACTCACAACTGTATAACACTCACACACAGTAAAACTTAAAAAATTCTCGCAAAGTAAAAAACAAAAAAAATTAGTCTATCACATACTCCGCCAAGGCCGGAACATCCAATAGACTAGAGGGGGACTTGTTGGGATATGACACGGCAGAAGGACCGGACCTATCCCAAAAACCCAAGTCCAGATAACCATCTACGAAACCACAAACCGGTGGCCGGACCAACAGGTCTGGAAGCCGGACCTCAACTAAAGCCCGGCAAGCCAAGCTCCGGACACGCTGGAAAGAAATAGACAAACAAATAACGGTAAAGAGGAGACAAGGATCAACATAACAGAGTACGAACCAATCAATAGAAGGGACCCGACAATGCATAAACCATTACTAATAACCTTAAAAATGGTCTGGCCATTACATATCTCAGCCAATAAGCAGGAGGCAAGCAAAGGATAAAGACAAAACACTCTAGGTATAAATACCCCATTAATCCTAAGGTAAACGACATTCTTTTCTCTCATTCTCATACTCTCTCAATACTTGTCTTCTCTACCAAAAAACATATACTTACTCTCACGCCGGAGGCTGGTCACGGCGAAACCTCCGGGGTCCTCACTGTGACGAGACTAACGGTGTTTACTGTTATGCTAGGTCAAGTTCAGCATAACACTTCTGGAAACTCTTGGACAGCCTGATGTAGGTCCGGAGGTCTTGGAGTTTACAGTAGCTATGTGCAAATTTGCCACGGTGGGGAAACTTTAATACAAAAACTTTCGAAAAAATATATGGGTCGGAAATTGCAACCCATTCTCAACCAAATTCTTACATCGAAAACCCTAATTTGGTTATCAAATGCCGACGAAATGCCAACAAAATTTATTTTTGCCGGAAAAAGAGTCGGATGTTTCCAACGAAATGTTTAATTATTTATATAAATTTTAATATGCTTTAAATTCTCGTCAAAAAATGTGTAGGAAATAGTTTAATTATATATTTAATTATATATGTCACGCCTATACATCACCAACCTAATGAAATCATAATTAGTGATGCATAAAATCATCACGTGGCCTTTGATGAATTGTAGATCTAGAATGCCCCGTTTATTTATTTATTGATTTTGGTATACTTAGTTTTCATTCACATCATAATAAAAAGTCTAGCATTAGCTGTAGAATAAATTATATACGTATATTTCTATAAATGAAAATGTTAGATAAAGATTATAAATTATGATTAAATTTGGGATATTATCTTAGTATTACTATTACTTTACTAAATAAGATTAAAAGACAACGTGGTGAATAGTCATCATTCCATTCACAATTTGACATATAATATTTTTTTTTATATTTTTATTTTTAATCCTTATACTATATATAATATACATTTTAACCCATTTCATTTTGTATTAATTTCATTTTTCTTTAATAATTTTCGTTCGTTAACTTTTTCCAAAATACGGAAAAAGGGCGGCTATTTTTAGTTTTTTTGTCAACTTTCCGATATATATATTTTTTAAAAACGGAGTTGTATTCAAAATCGAGTTTTTTTTTATCGGTGCCTATAGTGAGTGTCGTTACCGTTGTGGTACCGTAACGAGCCGAACCTATTATGAGCGAACAACATCATTGTTAGTATTGGTATTATCGGAACCCGTATAAATATTCGCTTTTATGGTTTTCGACGACTCGAACCGGTGATTTTTTATTTTGTTTTTTTTTCTTTTTTTATTATTTAGTTTTATGTTTCTCTTTTATCAACATTATTTTTACTGGTGCGCCTATGTTTTCATTTAAATTTTATTAACGATGTGCCCGACACCCGCCGCGAAGCGCGGTTGTACCCATCTAGTTATGATTATTGCAAAGGTTGGTTTACTTAGAGGTGAAAAAATAAACCTGGTTATTATAACTGTAACTGGCTTGTAACTAATATAGGAATAACTGGTTTAGGGTAGAAAAAAACCATAGGTTTAGAACCGGTTTTGGGTTTCAAGGAGTCAAACCTATTACAACCCGATTAAAAAAACCGGTTAACCAGTTATTTGAGGAAACATTACAAGACGGTAAAAACCAACCTAGCTCATGATCAAGCACAAACGTCAATTGAAACCCCCGAGGCCCACGAATAAACACTAAACAAAGACGATAACGATGATTATATATCCAAAAATAAAATTTATTCGCGATTTTCTCTCCTTTTTAATGATATTATAATTTGTTGATTCTGAAAATTTAAAAATAAATAAAAAGTGCACTTTATTGAGTTTAATTTATATTTTTTTAGTAATATTTGAATTTTTTTAAGAAACCGGTTATTGTAATCGGTTTTTCGGTTAACCGGTTCGGTTATTAATCAAATCAGTTTCATAGGTTAGGTTTTTAGGTATGTTAAAACCGGTTACAATTAGAATAACCGATTTTGACCACGTTGACCAATAACTGGTTCAGATATTAACCAATACCCCAGAAACTGGTTAACTGATATGTGCACCTCTAGTTATATTAGTTTGGTCGATTTAATCATATCAAGGTTCTTGACCTTTTAGATTTTTCTAACGTAACATTCATACATTTTATATCGTTGTTCACCCATACACCTTTTAGTCATCACCATAACTTGACCTTGCGACAACCATCATTTGTTTCGAAAATTCAACCTTCAAAATCCAAACTACCATTGTCATCATCACATACACTGTTGTTTGCTCATACACCAATGGATTCGTTTTAATAATGTACGTTTGTGTTTCTTTGTTGAACCTCCAAAAGAGTTCTTTTTACTTTTATGGTCGATCTATAACTCATACGTAAACAAGGTTGTACCAGTGTAATTTACAAAAAAATAATAAAAATAAAACCTAATTTTTTTTTACTTACTATGGTTGATTTACGATGATATGAACTAGTCTCACAGTCGTCGCCGACCACTACGATATGTCACTGTCACTGTCACACACCTGTGTTGTCACCATAGATTTATATTTTTTTCTAATACGATCCTCGTCTTCATCATACTTTGTCTACCTATCGTAATATATGTGATAAGGCTACATGACCACTCAATAACAATCATACCCAAGTTCGCATGTTTACTTATATCAACATCACTAGTAGTAATATTAGATTATGCAACGCTATGTCTCGACCTTCTTTCGTCAACTTTACTATACCACAACCATTTAGACCTTGTATACCCCAATAATGGTTAACTCTCACCACAGGGTTGTGTAAGATATCCTACCTCAATTCCTACAGACCTTGCTTCTTTCTTCCTTTATATGTTTATCAAACTACCCGTGGCGAAAACGCAAGGGGCCGTGGCGGAGTCCTATAATTTTTTTCCTATCGCTATGTTTCGGGTTATATGTTCAGGTCAGCGATTCGGGTCGGGTCAAACAATAAAAACTTTAAATATCTAATAAACGACCGTTCTTACACAAAAAAATAGATACTTTAACACTTTTGAGCGAAAAAAATTAAATATCTAACAAAAATTACCATTCTTACACATTAAAATTTTACACAAAACCCCTTAAACTTTGGGGAAAATATCAGTGGTGACCGCAACTTAATACCTATAAAATTTTCGACCAAATACATATAAATTAACACTTCTGAGCGAAAAATCGGGGGGCCATGCCCCCCCCCCCCGGGCCCTAATGAAGCCGCGCCACTAAAAACTACCTATGTCGGATCCTAACTATATACAGGGGTGTTCAAAAAAATCCGAAACCGGACCCGAATTATCCGAAATTCCGAATCCGAATTTTCGGATTCGGATAGTGATTTTCGGATATTTCAGATATCCGAATATCCGAAATTATATATTTATATATATATTTTAATTGTTTAAATAATTTAAAAATAAGAAAATTTGAATCAAAATCTGAAATATTATATTTATATATTTATATATGTATATTTTTAATCGTTTTTTAAGCTTTTTAATTGTTTTTATAATTTAAAAATATTTTATTTATATAATTTTTATTTTTTTAATTGTTTCGGATATCCGTTTCACTATCCGAATCCGTATCGGAAATTCGGATATCCGAAATTTCGGATACGGATTCAGATAGTGAAATCCACTATCCGAAAATTTTGGATATCCGAAAATTTCGGATATCCGATTTTGAACACCCCTAACTATATGCACGCATGAGCCAACTCGCACATGACATATAAATCACATACTTCCGGTTACACATATTGGTCATAATTTCTATCATGGTCAACATTTGTGTTTCAAATAAAATGATCAAAAATCTAGTTTTAGTTCGTAATTTTATTACTCATAAAACTAGACTTCTATTGAATTTGATGCGTTTTGGTTTCATTGTGAATGATTTTAGAACATGTTTACCAATTCACTAAAGCGGCATCGGAGATTTATGTCATTTTAATTTTCATCATGTTATTCCTTACGTATCCATATCACCTATGGTTTCGCTTATCGTTTTTTTAAAACCTTGGCTTACTTGTGTTTCAAATAAACTCTATTCTTTATTACTGTGGAAGTAAGACTTAAAATCATTTTCTCCTCAAAACTTAGTGTTACTAGAGTATTTTCCTCTACAACTTGGCCAACAACCATAATGGCATCTTATTCATTTATTTGATCACTACATTTTAATTTTGGACATCTCGTGTTTTGAGCATGAATGTTTTTCAATAGAGAAAATCCCCAAAATATCCTTATTACTTTTCATGTCCCCCAATCTGTTCCTTTGAATAATTTCTTCCAAAAATGTCTCCTCATATACCGTCGGAATCGACGGTATAACAGGGTCATCTGATGCTGTTCTCAGCCAACTACAGTCTGCCACCTGTCCAAATCACCGGTATGTTTATAAACAGACGGTATTTTCTTTTAACAAAAATTGTTGAGATAGGATCTCATTGTATTTATATAAAATCATTAAATTTTTTTTTAAGGTTTTTTTTATTTTATTTTTTACAAAAATGTTGAGGTAATTTTTTTTAAAACACCATCAGATTTTTTCCAAACACCGTCGGATGAAGGTATAACATCGTCAGATTTTTTTAAAACACAGTCGGATTTTTTTAAAACACCGTCGGATTTTTCAAACACCAAATACACCGTCGGAAGATGGTATAACATCGTCAGATTTTTTTAAACACCATTGGATTTTCCAAACACCAAATACCGTTGGATTTTTTTTCAAACACCGTCGGACGACGGTTTAAAGGGGACATTCTCAAAAAAAAAATAAGTCAACAAGACATTTTGTGAAAAAGGTTTGATAATAAGGGCATTTTAAGGATTTCCTCTTTTCAATATCATATCTTGTTCTTGGGTGAGTGTTACGGTTATGGGTGTTTCCATTATATTCAAAATCTATAGGGATGGCAATGGGTCGAGTTCGGGTCGGGTATCGGTAATCCTAAACCCATACCCGGTTGTAAAATTATGTCCCATACCCGGCCCATTACCCGTCGGGTTTGTGTCGGGTAATTACCCGTCGGGTATCGGGTATACCCGCGGGTAACCGGCATACCCGTTAGTATCGGGTATCGGGCATACTCACGGGTATTGGCCAATAACCGTCGGGTATGTGTTGTGTACTTTTCTATGACTCTATTTTTTATATTTATAAATACATATTTCAAAAGAAAAAATAATTTTTCACATAATAAACTTACTAAAATGAAGCATTAATAGCCATTAGGTAAGAGAAAAAAAAATTATAAATTACAAATTTTCGGGTATATGATTCGGGTATATGGTTCGGGTAAACGGGTATGTGATTTCGGGTAATCGGGTCGGGTATCACCTAATCCCATACCCGTCCCATACCCGTGAAATTTTTAAAAATTAATCCCATACCCGGCCCCGTACCCGTCGGGTTTCGGGTATACCCGCCCCGAACTCGTCGGGTTTCGGGTATACCCGTCGGGCTCGGGTTATTTTGCCATCCCTATAAATCTAGGTGTTTGATGTCTTTATAAAATTACTCCTTTATTTTAAACTAGCTTTAACTCTCAGTGTTATAGGGGTGAAATGTTAATATTGATAAATATCTTAACACCTTTTTTATACAAATTTGATATTGTATTAGTAATTTTTTCATTTTGTTAAACGTTAAGATTATATAGATGAGAGTAATCAAAACATTAAAAAATACATGAAAATACATTTTATAAGTGTTGTACTTTTTACAATACATTAAATTACATGTCAAATGAAACCTTACAATGATGATTACATTTTGAAAAAATACTTCATTGTATAAAACATTTGACGTGTTATTGATAACTATTTCATGTTTAACATCCACTAAATGCAACAAATAATAGAGTTTCTTTTACTCAATGACTGAAACCACAAAATAGCCAAAACCATTCGAAAAAAATGTCACAAACAGTGCGAACCTGATTGAAGTCGGCAGGGAGTCAAAGAAATCGAAGATAATCAAATTGGTCAACGATTTCCTTGCATACGTTGTTTCTCCATTTTATTAGCTTCTTGAAACTCTATCAGCTTTTTTGTAGAAACTTTAACTTTGATGTTGTAACATATTTACAAATATTTAAGTTGTAATTAAACTTACATATCAAAACTAAATTCACTTTTTTTTAAATCTCACATTTTATACGAAAAATATCGCTAAACTTTTAATATTTAATCTCTCATTTAAAATAAAATAAAAAGGTACAAATAAAATTTAAATTTCAACAATATATCGTCTTTTAAATTCAAAATTTTAAACACCAAAATTTAAAAATCGCACTCCTTAATATATCGACACAATTTAAATTTTCAAAATTAAATGTGAAAAATATTAAAACTAATAAATTAGAATTGAAATCAAACATATTTTAAAAAATCTCGTCATTTTTAAAAATATACTACACTTTAAAAAAAATTTATAGATTTCTTAATTTTAATTAAAACTAATTGTTAAAATTTCAAAATCAAAATAAAAAATTTATTTATAAATATCAAACTTAATTAAAAAACTACTAACTAAATATTAATTAACTTTATTCTAACACATATTTATTTAAAATACAAAAGTAGTATTTTCAAATTTTATATGTAAAATTAAAAAATCTTGCTTTTTTAATAATAAAATTTTAAAAACTCGTTTATTTAATAATAAAACTTTAAAAACTTATTTTTTTAAATCTCCTATTTTTTAATTCTTATTTCTTTTTTTAATATTCACTTTTGATGCTAATTTAAAAAAAATTGAGTCAATGGTAAAAATGGTGAATTGAATTGGTAAAATGTTTATTTATATAATTTTTTAAAAAAATTAAGCTAAATATGGGAAGATTGAATAGTGGATGTAAATGTGATTTTGAAGGGAAAAAACTTGTGAGGTGGAATATAGTGATAACATGTGTCCGCTTATTTAGTCTTTTATTAAAATTGAGATTAATTTTAACAATACATTCAAACATTTCAATGTAATAATGGACGAGAAATAGACACCCATGAATTTCATACCTTTTCTATTTAACACCATGTCAATCGTTTTCGCTTCACTTGCTCATATACATTTCAACAAAATGCTAAAGCAGAATTTGGTCATTTTTTATCCTTAACAATGTCATCTTAACTGTCCTCAAAAGTGGTGTGTCCCACAACTAAAGGATTAAGGTTTCAAATCCTGTAATGTACAGGTATGATATATTTATTCTAAAAAAATCCAGGTGGCGGTGTTAAAAAAATGTCATCTTAACTCTTCCTTTCTCTTTCTTCTAAATTTTCGATTGAAGCTGTTAATTTGATTTAGCTTTAGAATATTAGGGTAAAGGGGGCACAACCCTCACCCAAAAGCTACCCTAACAAAAATACCCAATGAGGGCGTGACATCTCACTTTTACCCAAATACTAACCTAATACCCTAAAGTGTTGGGGGCACAACCCTAATACCCAAATACTACCCTAAAGCCGTTTGCCAACGTTCGAATTCAACAAACCACACTCGGGTACATATACCCGCAAAAGCATACCCGCATGCCTACCCAAATCGTCGGCGACGATTTACCCGTGGTACCCGTGAACCCGCAAGCCACTACCCGAGGGCGCCCCCTTCACCCTTACCTTTGTGTTCTATACATTACATATATGTTATATGGATTTTATCTTTTTATACATGGCCGTGTTTCCTAACGCAACCTTTATATTTTTTATAATATAAATACTTGATCGATTATATAGATCATCTCAAATACTTTTTTACAAAATTACAAAAGAAAATGAAACAAAATATCAACTGCAAGTCAAGATTTTAATGTAGTTAATTAAGAAAAGTTATGGTGAAGAGATTATAGATTGATATTATATTGCTTATTCAACTTGACATTCATTGAAAATGACAAATCAAACACATTGATTATTGCTTCTTTGGCTTATTGCAATAACTTATTTAATACGTTATATGAATTAAGACATTAGATAATTATGTTTATAAAATCCAAATATTTTTATATAAGGTCTCCCTTAACTTGTTTTGGTTAAATGATTATAGCCCTACGGTATCTTGCCAAAACCCTAGACAGACATACGCATAAGGTCGAAAGTCGATACTCTTCAGCCGGCCAAATTGTTATCTTTTTTTGTAATTTAACTCTGGAATGTTGAAAGATTCTATTGTGACCCCATGTTAAAAGTTCTAGTCCTGACACCAAACGATGTGTTTTTTTATGTTATTTTAGCATGAAAATATATTTTTGTTCCTTTCGATAGCATCGTCTTTCCACATTTTAATTTAATTCCATTCGTTAGTCATCACTTTGTTTCTATATGTGTATATGTTTGGTTCTACACATGTCTCATTCTCATCAATTAATTATTTTTATTGATTGATTACATACCTATTTATTTAATATTATTAATTAAAATTTAAAACTGATAAGGACGCTTGAACCAGAACATAACAGCTAAATAGAACACATCCTCTTGGTAACTAGTGATGGTATCATATTCTTTACTTGGAGGTTCTTCGGATGGCTTCTAATGATGGTCATATTTGGTTATATACAAGATAATTTATACGCGATTATAAGCATCAAAGTCTAACTGTCGACGAAAGGATGTCTTCGGGTTAGTCGTTGTCTCATTGTTTGTTGTCACATAAATTTAAACGATGTATCGAAACATGACTACAATAGATGGCCCATGGCGGTTTTTGATAGTTGCTTCAAATTTCGGGTTGTGACTTTGTTAGGAATAGGCAAAACCCGTACGTATACAAACCAAACTTTGATCAACTTTGAGTTGTGATTTTGTTTAGGGAATTAACACGTTTGTTACCGCTCTAATGAGTCAGTCCTGTAAATATTGTTTTCGGGTTTTACAGTTACACATGTGAGATAATAAAGAAGGTGACGTAAATATGTAATAGTGTAGGAAACTATAATTCTTTGGTAATGGTGATAAGAAAAACTAATTACTTCGATAAATAGGGAAAATCTTTATATACCTGATATTTTATTTATTTTCACTCATACATTGGAGTACCCATCTCCATACCACATGCTCCAAATTATGTGGAAAAGTAAAGTAAACCCCTATATTTTGGTGTTCACTATTTATCCCCCCTTTGGTGTTCACTATTTATCCCCCCCCCCCTCCTCATATTTTTGAGTGGTTGTGAGTGAAAGAAATAATAAAAAATATATTTAAAATATATTATTTAATTGATTATAGATATATATATTGGGAATCGGATATGAGGGCTTTTTAAAAAGTGAACAAATATTAAGGATAAGTGTGTATTTTAGTTAAATCTTATGGATGGAGATGAGTATTCCATTCTCATCATATTCAAAGTAATAACTATATTCAAAGTAATAAGTACAACTATGTATGTAGTTTTTTATTTAAAATTATTATGTATATAGGGTGATGATAAAAAAAAATAACTAAATAAATATATATATATATATATATATATATATATATATATATATTCTATATGTAAAAACTTATAATATATAAATTAGAGTAGGAGTAAGATTTGTCGTTGGAGTGGAGGTCTCAGGTTTAAACCTGGGCAATTGAGCAGTTTAGAATTATTGATATAAACTAAAGTAGGAGTAACATTTCAAAAAAAATGTGTGCATATAAATAAAATAATTAAATATTAATAAATAATAAACGAGTCTAGCTCGGACATGAAAATTTATCAACGAGCCTAGCTTAAACTTTTAAAATAGAGCTCGAAGCCATGACGAGTTTGAGCCCAAGTTTTTTTAATTAAACTAGTTGTGTTTGAGTTTAGACGGTTGGAGTCGTTTCCAACATTGGTTCTATGAAAAAAGAAAGAGAAAATTGGCATTGTCCTCCAAAACAGAATCGATATTGGGCCAATAATGATGATCCCACCCAATTCCCAAGTCAGAATTGCATTAGTAAAACTGTTTTTGTATTGGTTCGTATTGACAATGGTAGTATTTGGGCTTGTATAGTTGGTTTTCAGTTGGGCTACAATTGGGCCCAATTTGAAAATGTAGTTTGGTCTCAACAATAACATAGGTCTCAACTCTCAAAGGTGGAGGTGGACAAACCCGGGTTTTTGGTTCGGGTCGTAAACCAGTTCAAGTTTTGGTGGAGGTGGACAAACTGGTTTGGGTCGGTTTGAAACCAGTTCGGGCCCAAACCGATAAAAAAAACTGGTTTTTTCAAAAATATATAATTTTTATTTATAAATAATGCTACAAAATAAACAAAAATAACTAAAGTTCACTTTTTTTTACTTAATAGACATAAATCTTGTAATACATTGAAAAAAATACAAGTCGTAAAGTAATATATTTTTTCTTGACTTTTTATCTTTTATTCGTCGTGATGTTTTTCTTCTTCGCCCCCTGAACACGAGTTGTTGCGTAGGTAGTCATCATATGCGGATTCATCATCGGTCATTGTGTTTGCCAATCCACGTTCTACCTCGTCCTCGTATATCTCACCTTCATCTTTGAGCCAACGGTATTTACATATTTAGGCTGGGCTTTAATGCTTAATTGTACAGTGCCCAAATTAGGACCTCTAGGGCCGGGCTCAGGGGCGGACCTACATTGACCGGGGGGTTCACCGGATCCTCCTGCGTTTCAAAATTTTTATAGAACGGTATGTAAAAAAATTGAGGTGAACCCCTAAATAAAATATTGGGTGAACCCTATACAAAGTTCAACAAGTGCTGTAGTGGTTTAGGCTTTGATTTATAACCTAGAGGTAGTGGGTTTGAATCCCCCAGCTGTCATTTTTTTAAAACCTTTTTTTTAATTGATTTGGGTTGTGGGCCAGTAGTGGACCGGTGGCTTCAGCCTTCAGAGTTATTTGAGCCTGTGCTGGACTACTGGACCGGGCTTCCTTTTTCTTTTGGTATACAAGTAAAAAAGAAACAGGCGACCAGCGCAAGCAGCCAGCAACCTAGTTCGCCCCTGCCAGTGCCAACTGCCACCGTCGCTCACTCGCACTTCCGCTGCCGGCAAGCAATGAAGAATAGGTATCATCTTCTATTTCCATTTCTAATCTTCAATTTCTATTTAGATTTGCCAGCCATGATTTAATCATCTAGGGTTTCTAATAATTTTTCCTTTTGGCACTAGGGTTTTAGAAATCTTGGGGTAATATTACCCCTGGTTTATCATCATTTTCCTTTTTGCAACTGCTTATTTATCAACTTGGTCGACTTGGATCGTTAATTCGTTATGCACTTTTGCTTCTATCTTCCATGATTAATGATTTGAGAAAGACTCTAAAGCTTGATTAAATCTTCAATTTCTCATTAGAGTCCTAATTTTCACTCTTCGTAAATGAACTTTGGCTTTTGCTTTTGAAAATTTTTGTCTGAATTTGGGTATATGCTAACTCCCTGAATTTAATTTGAAATATGGGTTGAACTTTTTAAATTTGAATTTTGTGTGTTTTTCATTTGTTAGTTCTCTAAAACTTCCCTTTTTATGTTTAATTATGTGTGGTTGTTTATTTATTTTGTTTCTGAATCTCTAAAACTTCCTTTTTTATGTCCAGCTCTAAGAAATTGAAGTATCTAAAAACAGTGAACTACTTGAAAAAAATTCTTGGATTCCCTACTGGCCGGGCTTTATAACCCTTTTGTTAGGCCCAATAAGTAGGAATCCATGTGTGGGGGTGAGTGTTCCCGACCCGAGAAGGGCTAATCTCTTCAATTTTTGTATTTTTTTATTCATTCTAGTAAATTTTGTCGTGGTTACCGTCCCTTTACCTAAAGAAAAATAAATAAATAAAATTCTAAAATCATATTAAAATGAGGTGAAAACATATTTGACCTAGTAAACTACAACTATCGAGCTATGAAGCTGTATTATAACGCAAGTTCGAAAACAAATTATCCTTTAAAAACTTTGATTACCTCAATGGGGCTTTGTCAATTTTTTAGTTATAAACTTAATTATCAAACTATAAAAAGAAAAACTGGCATGTATATAATTTACAAAAGAATATTACAAATACATCCAAATAAATAAATATTATAAAAATACATAAATATAAATAAAATGCAAAAAAAATAGTAATTATATTTTCGATAAATACAAGATAATTAAGCTTAAAATAGATTAAAAAATGTAACATCTAAAACCATCATCGTGTGCTTAAAGGAGTTGTACGTTCAAGAAGTCTAAGCGCTTGAACAAGAGTACCCTTAAACCTATTTACATCAACCCTTATATTCTGCTTATCCAAATACACTTCCTTCCCAATATAATACCCTTTAGCGAATACCGACATGGGATCCGAAATAACAGGGTCGTCACGTCCATACGAGTCAATAAGCGAACTCTCATCCGGTCCAATCTTATAATCCAAATAATGCAACCCCATCCGAACAGCCGGTTCACCAAAATAAACCGCGGAACCCCACTCCAACCCTAGCGACACCACCTGGACCACCACCGCCCCCGCCGGCAAAAACACCAGGTTCGTTAGCCCGGCTCCGTGAGCGCCGACGAGCACACTACACGTGCTCACTAGCTTTGCAAATCTTTCAAGATTTGACATCTTTTTGACACTTCTCACCACCACAACATCAAACCCTAATTCTTCCATCATGTCTACTAGCTCATCTTCATTTAAAAACAACCTCGTTTTCCGGCGAGAGACGAGGAGCAACACCGGTGGAGTAGAATCGGTATCCGACACATTCATGATCTTCAAACTGTAAGTTTTTCTTAGAAAGTTCTTGAATTCTATCATGGAGTTCCCTTTGGGGACTTCAGAAGAGTTGATGGCTAAATAGCTATGGAATTTGAGACCAACCACGGCTCCAGGGAAGCAATGTACGCTCACGTTAGCCATCGAATTCATCACGTTGTATCGCGATAAGGTTGAGAAAATTTGTTTGTATTTGTTTAGGAAAGAAGGGTTGTAATCAACTAGAATGAATTGAACTTGTGATCTGAAAATGTGAGAAGTGAGGTATAATGGGATTATGATTTCATTGAATTCATGAAATAGGTTTCCTGCGAAGCCACCGGAGGAGAAAACGAGTGCCGGAATTGTATGGTTGTAGTTGCAATATCTTGCCGGAGTTTGTGATGGTTGATGTAGGAACTTGACCGGAGTTACATCTTTTAAGAGAGCAAATTGTGACCATGCATATGGCCTAACTTGTACAACTTTTCCCTCTTGTTTATCCAAAATATTGGTGTCATTAGTTGAATTGAATCGAGTAGGCGTGTAAATATCCATTGTTTTCGTATCGATCTTTACGGGGTTACTTGCAACACAAACTAATGAATAAGAGGTAGAATCGCAAGCAAAGCCCGTTGTTTCGAGCTTTTGTAGATCACCATCTCCTGTAATAACACATGAAATATGCGATTTTAGACATATAAATACAATGTTGTATCACAAATTTGTATGTTAATGTAAGTTTTTTCACTATTTCTGCTTCTGTTTTTGGTTTCTTTGTTCAAATTAATGTTTTTGAAAGTTTGTATGTATTTGAAGTATGTAGAAATTGAGGTGTCAATCTTTTGGTGCCAATGTGGGATAAAATCAAGTTGATGGACCAATTGTATCAATCTATTAAAATTGGAATCCTACGAAGTTAAATAGGAGTTTTGACTTTGTCAAAACATAGAGAAAGAAAGAGCCAAGGCATATAGGGGTCTTAAAAAACAGTCCATTTGTGGAAAATTTGAAGTAAAATTCCTGAAGTATACTTGTTACTTTTCAGTTTTATACTTGAACTTTTCAAAAATTCTAAATATTGAAAAAATGACATAAAAGAGGGTGATGTGTACCAGGATGACACCTACAAAAATGTACAAGACGTCGATATAAAATATATGACATTTGACACGGTTATATTTTAAACAAAATAAACATGTTACAATGATATATTTTGAATTTCATAATACGTTATATTTTAAAAGTTATGAAAGAAAAACAAAATATGAGTAAAAGTAATTATATTATTAAAATATTTAAAACTATTAAAATACATAAAATTTTAAAAAAGAAACCAAATGTCCATGAAAAAGCTTAAGGCGTTTCCGCCATTATCCGCACAAAAAGTAATTAAAATTTCATTTGGCACTTAAAAAGTGCGAGTTGTTTTTTTTAATTTATTTTTTGTTAAATCGTACTTACAAACTACGATTTTAGTTTTTAATTATTTTCTTTTCAAGGCGTTTTCGCACGTTTGTGTACTTGTACATCATATTATTGCTACACGTCACCCCATTTTGTGTCCTTTTTGACATTTTCGCTAGGATAGTAGTAGTATATTTTGAGGGAGATTGAAAAGTTAAAGTATAAAATGGGGCATTTGACTTTTCAAAAGTATATTTTCATAACTTTCCCTTGATTTAATATCATTTAGAAGTGGCTGAAGACTTACGGAAGCATCAAATCACTAGATATCAGGGGGTTTTTAACGGCTAAATATTTTATTACTTACTGTCTAGCAAGAAGCTAGATAGGAAAACCACCAATTACAGAAATAATAAACGGGTTTTGCAAGATATGAGGTTAGAGAGCTTGTATGGGTGAAAAAGTACGCTACACCGAAATAATAATAATAATAATAATAGTTTAGCAATGCTACAAGTGAAGTTTAGAACATGTTAAATTTGTTTAATTTACAAAAATATCAAGAACTAGTGATGCATATTGTTAGAAGTAGTTGAAATGGGCAAAGAACAACCGAATATTAATTTTGAAAAATTGGGGTGAAAGACATCAAATTATTGACTAAACATGTGTTAATATGTTATCAAACAATTTAGGTAGTTTTACTCTTTTACTACTTGCAATATTATCTAATGAAAAACAAATATAGGTTAGATTCTTATGCCTTTTGATATAAAACAATACCCCACATAAGCCATTACTTTGCTGGCATATGTTTGTCTTTTAGAGTCTATTGTTTTCATTGTCCGAATCATTAGTTAATTTAATTGCCGTTTTCTTTGCAACTAAATGATCATTAAATTATATATTAACTTATACTAACTAAATCACAATCTAAACCGTATGTGGTGATGGTGTCGATGGTGGCAACGATGGTGGTGACGGTCAGGGCAGTAGAGAAGCTTAGAATATATCCACACGTACATTGAAACTTTTTTTTACGACGTAAAAACAAAAAACAGTTGTATCGATCAACTAGAGTCTAGGTTTGCCAGTAACGGTTGTTGGTGATGTGTATATGTGTGAGAGAGGGCAGAGATGAGAACAAACCTATAAGCGATTCAAATACTGATTGCAGGTTATCTTTCAAAACACCAGCTTCTTCCGTCGTAGCATTTTTCAACAAGTTTCTTGTGCCTGCGCAGTATACAAAACAAGAAGAAGATTTTTTAGATTCAACAAGATCCCATATACGAAAGGATACATAACCCGAAAAGTAAAACACACCAGAGTAAAGTTTGACGTGGTCGAATCCGAAAGACTGGGTGTAAAACAAGTAGATGAATGCGAGTAAACTGATTGTTTGAGTTGCACCGCAAACCATCATTTGTTTCCCCTTCATTGAGTCAAGAAAAGAAAGCTTATGATCTTGAAATAAGTGTTGGAAAGGATAGATCACTGATAAAGAAATGAGGGTTATAGTTTTTCCATCTATGTGTACAAGAAAGTTGGTCCAAATTTATTCAATAATGTGGCTAGGGTCGCTTTCGACGTCACATTTTCACTTCCTTTGTGGGTCTCGTTTGATGGGAAATTATTAAGATGTGAAAAACAACCTTTAAACTTTAAACGTGCATCCCTTTAAAGTTTAAATGAACACAAACTACTCATCAATGATTAGATTGCACTACTAGAAAACATATATAAGCTTCACCGATAGACAGTTTCATCGGAAAACTGTCGGTAATAATCATCACTAACGAGAATCTGCTAGTGATGCTTCGTTGGCTAAATGGTCATGGGTAATGCGTTTTCCGATGGAACTCTGTCAGTGATTACTGACGGATCACCGACGGATTACCGACGCATTTTCTCTAGCCATAGTTTTACTCTTTACCGACGAATTACCAATTGACCTTTGAAATGTTACCTACAGATTAGCCGTCGGTAATTATCATTTTAACAAACAAAATAAAATTTTAGTTTTTTTTTCCTGTAAATACAAATATCATTATTTTGTGATTTAAATACAAATTAATTTTATAAATTCTAAAATTTAAAATAAAAAAAAACCGTAAATCAAAAAGAAAATATTTATAACAAAATTAAATAAAATACTTGTTTTTTACAAATATAAAAGAAAAAACTAGCTATACGAGAGAAGTAAAACAAGCCTCATGCAATGACGGGTCTTCGGGTCGTTTATGTGCTCGGGCAAGTCCGTCCACCAATTGATGTATGACTTCCTTGAGTGACGCAATCCGATCCCGACATTTTTGAATCTTAGCAGTCTACACACGTTAAACAGATTGATTAGTATATATTTATAAATATCACACATTATTATTAATTAAGATATATTTATTACGTATATGAGACACCCGACATTCCAAAAACATCATCCGAACACGACTTAAACGTGTTTACGTTAATATGTTTCCTGAATCACCCAAAATCGTACACTCGAACGATAAAAGTCTAGCGAACATAATGCATCGATAGTTCATATCGTAATAATTATAAGAATTGTCAGTTCATACGAACGTTAAGTCCGTATAACACAAACAATTTCAATTAATTATTACAACAGAGAAACATTTAGAATTATTTTCTAAATAAACGATCATGCTCCGAAGACTAAATCTTTAATATATGTTATATAAAAATTCTCGTAAAAACATTCTAGAGTTGTCGTTGTGAATTATTCTCTCAAGATGCGTATAAAATGTGAGCGAACACATTTACAAATAAAAATATACATAAACTTGAACGTTTTCATTCAAATTCGTTAATGTGTCTAAACTAAGAGATTATATATATATATATATATATATATATATATATATATATATTATATATATATATGACTATATATAGATAAAGATATATATATATATATATAAGAATATATATGTATATATTATAGGTTGACAACTCTGAGAATTTTATATATTAAAGCGGGTATTAACTGCGGATAGTATACCGCGTCTAAACCAATCACATCACTAACACCAACTTCGTCATCATTTAATCTTGTTTGACACTCCACCTAGTGTCATAAATCTCATGATTGAGATTTATGGTGAAACTCACACTCCACTCCAAAGATCTAATCCCATGATGATGATGATTATGTATATATGCACACTCCACCCCGTCTAATATATATATATATATATGTGTGTGTGTGTGTGTGTATAAATATATAAATGTCCTGCAAGATACAAACGTTGGGGATGAATTCAAAAATAACCATTTCATCGTTTAGGAATTCAAAATATATGTGCAATATATTTTGCGAAATAATAAATTAAAAAGTTCGTAAACATTCGTACAAAAATTTATGACGAACCTCTTGTAGGCATCATCACGTACCGTAACAACTAGATAAATACAGATATATAAGCATCTAGTTGTATATAATTAAGGATACGTTATCCTTAATTAGTTGGAACCTAAAATTATATAAAGCATGAACAACTTTCATAATACCAACTATTATTCTATCAGGGTATACACACTAGATAATTTAAATACCGGCTCTCTTGATCGGATACCCACATTATCCGCCACAACACTCGAAACTCAATCAAATCTTTCTTCTCCTTCTTGTTTACGCCACTACCAACCACATCATCCCCATTCCTCTTTCACCAACACTACATTCAACTATCAATTCATTCATGATGAGGATGATTATGCACAAGATCTTACTCCGTCTAAATAATATATATAGGAGTGTATGGAGGAAGAACAAGAGTTAAGGATACGTTATCCTTAATTAGTTGGAACCTAAAATTATATAAAGCATGAACAACTTTCATAATACCAACTATTATTCTATCAGGGTATACACACTAGATAATTTAAATATCGGCTCTCTTGATCGGATACCCACATTATCCACGACAACACTCGAAACTCAATCAAATCTTTCTTCTCCTTCTTGTTTACGCCACTACCAACCACATCATCCCCATTCCTCTTTCACCAACACTACATTCAATTATCAATTCATTCATGATGAGGATGATTATGCACAATAATATATATAGGAGTGTATGGAGGAAGAACAAGAGTTTCCTCTTGTTCTCTCCTCATCTCGGCTCACTCTATCCCCACACACATCCACCAACTTCAAATATCAAGCCCTATAATTCAAGAAGGAATCATCTCCATTTGGTGATTCAAGAAGATCTTCAAGTGTTATTCTCAAGAAATCAAGCTAGGAGCTCAAGACCTTGCTCTTCCACTCCATAAAGCATCATCTAAGTTATTATCTTCCGTAGCTTGTCTAGTGGTAAAGATTTATATCCATTTCATCTTTGTGTTTCACGTTATTTTCTTGAATCGTGTCCAAATATGCACTTTGTTCACCATAAGCATGGGATGTTTTCATAAAGCTTGCTAACCAAAGTAAACCACCAAGAAAAGTAAGCTTGATCCAACGTTTAAAAACATGAATATATATATATATATATATATATATATATATATATATGTGTGTGTGTGTGTGTGTGTATATATGTGTCATAAGTATATATGAATGTGTACAAACATAGCTTTGTTCATAAAAGCTCCTAAATAATAAATGTCTACAAGCACAGGTAAATGGAAGTTTAGATCTTGAAAGCTATGAAATTTGGTCATCTTTAAACATAAGGAACATATAGATCTACTTTATATATATATATATATATATATATATATATATATATATATATATATGTTTGGATCTTTACGTTTAGATATTTGAAAACGTACATTTATATAAGACTAGGACCACTAAATGTCGTTCTAAAAGATACGTGACGATTTTGACAACATATATTTTTGGTCGTTTCGAATGAACATAAGCTTTACAAAGTATAAGACACTAAGACGATATAGGCACTTTGATGTAAAGTTTGTAACCTATGTGTAGGGATACGTTTTTCAGAAAATGATAATTTATACATTAAAAACTCATGTATGTATTTTAACAAACAAAACCGTTAAACGGATTCATATAATTATTGTAGATTATTATGACACATGAACTATCTGGATTTTGAAAGCACGACGTATATATTTATATCAAAGTAATAATGAGCATACGTTTTACTAGGAAATGTTTACGTCGAAACGTTAATAAATAATTCATGTCTTTTTTCGAAACGAGTAATTATATGTGCATATGTTCGTGCTAAACCCGAAGGTTGATAAAAACAAATATAAAAAAATATAAATAATATACGTTATATTATTTACATTAGTGCGACAAAAATGAAATATTTTCCTAAAAATAGTACACATATATATATTTGGAAAAGTATATAACTACTTGACAATCATGACATACATATTTGTACTTAGTTGGGTAAGCATAATACGTATGTGGAGAAGTAAATATTAAATAACCAACGGATCGTAACCCAAAAATATCTTTTCCTGAAAGGAACACATGTTTGACGACATTTGTTATGTCGGGTGAACAATTTGCGCTTAAGGCAATAGGTCTTAACATTTTTATATACCCTTTGTGTTTAGGTTCGAGTAGTCGAGTAATCCTTGAAAAATTATTGTGCTAGGATTGCATCAGACACCAGGTGATTTTCACGGCCACTTTTTACTGTTTTCTATTTTGAGAGAAAAACATGTTAATTTCAAACGGTATGATAACTTGAAAACGAGAAACAAGCATCTGATTTCCTTGTGAGCATGAGTTAACACTAAAAGGTCCTTGGTATTTCGAACTATAACCATTAGCTATGGACTTAGCCGTAGATCGATATGAATAGTACTATTCGGGTTGACACCCCCAATCATGGTTAGTCGCGCTAACCCGACCAGCATGGTTAAATGATTGCATATTAGGTTTTGTTGTTTCTCATTGTTTAAAGGCACAATGGGCTGGGGAAAAATTCAAGAATTCGTTAAAGGTTTGGTTATAGGCTTGTGCATCACATAATTCGTCTGTGCTAAATAGACAACGATGAATCAACCGCTAACTTGTTTTGCTTATCATATTCATAAAGTAAATTTCGAGCAAAGGATTTTGTCACACCCCGACCGATGGCGGAATCATCGAGGCGGACAATGGGTGATTGTTCAAAAGCGCATGATAGCTAAAATGTTGCATAATTCATTAATTTAATTAAAAGTAACAAATATTCAAGTACAATATAAGTCAAATAACCTAATCTATTTCAACACATTGATTTAATTAACTAGGTCCATAAGTTCTTAAGTGGAAGAATCTTCAGCAAGCAATCACATATCCAAACCTGAAACATTAGTTAAATCAAGTGTCAACTATAAAGTTGGTGAGTACATAGGTTTTGTGGACCCGATAAATAGTAGATAAAAACGTTTTGCAAACTCATTGTTTAACTTGTTAGACATAGCATATATGGTTGAATCCTTCATGTTTATCTAAGTACAATTCAAACCTTGATTGACGCGATTGAACATAGCACAACAGCTAGGCCCGGTATGCTTGAATATAGTTATCCACTATATCCGATATGTTTGAATATAACACGCGGCTATACCCGAGTATGCAGTAATAAACACCTTACCCGGGTGGGCTGGTCAGGCACAATAGATCTATCAATATTATTGTTGGCTCTCTTTGTGTTTACAGTTAATGAATGTACACCCAAGATAATTCACGATGAACAAGCATATAATCCACATGTATAACGCGTGTAAACAATTAGTTTGAGTAGCATAAAGTGTATATGTAATAATGTTTCACCCCAAAGCATGTAAAAATGTAAAATAGGGGCTATGTAACTCACCTTGCTAGCGGATGTTTTAATCCACGTGTGTAGGTGATAAGGATATTGATATCTAAGCATGTTGAAACCCTATGTAGATAAATATGTATTATTGTATGCTTGTATATGTGTATTCGTGTTTAAACGTGTATGGGTTTATAAATAAAAACATTTCTTAAAATTATTTGTATAAAATATTGTAGTAGAATGATAACGATTTTTTTTTGTAAAACTTAGCATCTAAAAATATATTTCACTCTTGTTAAAATATTATATTTTTAAATAAGTAGTCATTGTGTTTATTGTATTTATAAAAATTTCTATTTTATCTTTCGTGAGTTAAAACGATTTAAACAAGTTTGAAAACTATTGGGTTTATTATTTTATAAAATTTGACGGGTTAAATACGTGTAAAAAGTCGCTTAATGGTTTCAAAATAAACGAACGAGTCAACCGGTTCGTAATAATAATTTTTTTTAGTGTGTAGAGAAAATAATAAAATAAGGTAAAATAAAATAAAAGATAACATAATATATAAAAAAATGGTTGGGCCGGAGGCCAACAAGGATCGAACCCGGGACCTCAGACACACCACGCACACGCCTGACCAGCCGGGCTATCGCCCATCGCTGGTTATGTGTGGGGTGTTTAATTTATAACCACTCAGAGAGTTTGGTGTGGGTTCTCGGCAACTGGCAAACCGGTGTCCGAGAACGCTGGTTTGCCCGGTAATCAATGGTCTGAGGCCGAGATGGGGCTTGGAACCAATAGCCAGTCGATAACCGAAGACAAAGGAACGTATTAGAGATCCGTACCTAGTCGCGAAGGGCCGAGATGACTAGTCCGATAGTCCGAAAATACCAAGAATGGGAAAATTATGACTCGAGATGAATTAGGCTCTGAAAATCCGGTCACAGCTTCGCATAGAGGAGACGAACACAATGACAGTTTCAATTTGAAGTGAGAGGGAGTGTTGAAAGGAGAGCTCGAGAAGGTCCGGTAATGGTTATTTATACTCGAACCTGATCCCAACAATGAAACATGCAATTGAGTATGTCTAGACACTCGTCTGGGCAAGCCGAAGCTATCGAGCCGTCTTGCAGGCGTTTAGGTCTATTGACGAGGACAATCTCGCGGCGTTGACTTTCGGTCATAAATGCGAGTAGACTTTTCGTATGTTAGAACGACGAATTGGTCGAGGGCTTAGGTCCGTGTGGAGACGACGAGCTCAGAGAGTCCTTTTTCGGCTGTCGAGGGGCAGGGAAACAAGTGTGTCGGGGTTCGCTGGAAAAGAGCTTGGACCGCCGGATAAGGGAAGAGATGACCTGAAACACGAATTGGAAGTTGGCAAAAATGGTCCCTGAAGTTTGCTTCTGAATTAATTTAGTCCCTGAGATTTACACCAATATGTCCTTGTGGTTTAGTTTGTCCACGAATAGTCCCTTAACTTGTTTTTATTTTAAAACCTTTTAGTTTGATAATTTTTAAAACAGACCCCTTAACTTTAATAATTAAATTAATTAAATTTCTCTTTAATTTAAATTATATTTAAATGGTTTTATAAAAGTTAATTATTTTATTTAAATAGATTATTTTATTTATTATTTATATATGAACCTTTTAAATTTTGATTTTTATATAAAATTTTATATAAGTTCAAAACTTATAAAATTTTAATCATTTTAAAAAAATTAAAAATATATACTTTGTACATTATATACATACAAAATTAAATAAATATACTTGTATTTCACTGAATAGAAATTGCTTTCATGACATATATTATAAAAGTGTGTATAAAAACCCGAAATGTCACAGTCTCCCTATGTTAAAGGAATTTCGCCCCGAAATTCAACTAGTGGAGGCTATGAAAAGAGATGCGGATATTTGGTCTTCATTTGGTCTTCACGTTCCCAAGTGAACTTGGGTCCACGTTTAGACTCCCAGCGAACCTTGACAATGGGGATGCGGCTACGCTTGAGTTTCTTGACTTCACGGTCCATGATTTCCACGGGTTTCTCAACAAAGTGCATTTTCTCGTCAATGCGCACTTCATCAAGAGGGATGTGGATATTCTCGTCGGCTAGGCACCTTTTCAAATTAGATACGTGAAAAGTCGGATGAACGTTGCTGAGCTCTAGGGGAAGATCGAGTTTGTAGGCCACTTTTCCTACCCTTTCGAGTATCTTGAATGGACCCACATATCGAGGTGCAAGTTTTCCCTTATTTCCAAATCGGACTACGCCTTTCCAAGGTGATACCTTTAGAAGAACCATATCCCCAACTTGAAATTCCAAGGGTTTTCGTCGTTTATCGGCGTAGCTCTTTTGCCGACTCCTCGCTACTCGAATGTTGTCACGAATAAGAGAGATTTTATCGGTGGTCTCTTGGATAAGCTCGGGACCGGTGATTTGTGCTTCACCAATTTCGCTCCAACAAATCGGTGAACGACATTTTCGTCCATAAAGAGCTTCAAAAGGTGCCATGTTAATACTTGTGTGGAAGCTATTGTTGTAGGAAAATTCGATCAGTGGTAGGTGAGAATCCCAATTGCCGCCAAAGTCAATGACACAAGCTCTAAGAATATCCTCGAGAGTTTGGATTGTTCGCTCGGTTTGTCCATCGGTTTGAGGGTGGTAAGCCGTGCTTAAATCCAAACGAGTACCAAGCGCAGATTGTAATGATTACCAAAACCGGGAAGTAAAACGCAAATCACGATCGGAGATGATGTTCAATGGGATTCCGTGGCGACTTACGATTTCATCAATGTAGATCCGAGCCAATTTCTCGACTTGATAGTCCTTACGAATAGGCAAGAAATGAGCAAACTTTGTGAGTCGATCGATAATAACCCAGATACTATTTTGCCCACTAGAGGTGCGTGCGAGTTTGGTAATGAAGTCCATAGCAAGGTTCTCCCATTTCCACATGGGAATTTCAGGTTGTTCGAGAAGTTCGGAAGGCTTCTGGTGTTCTGCCTTTACTTTAGAACAAGTTAAGCATTTTGCCACAAAGAGGGCAATATCCTTTTTCATGCCGGGCCACCAATATTGTTGACGAAAACCCATGTACATCTTATCAGCTCCGGTATGTACCGAATATCGTGTCTTGTGGGACTCGTTCATCAAGAATACACGAAGGTCGTCGCGATTGGGAACCCAGATACGATCCAAGTAATACAACAGGCCGTTGGCTTTAGTTTCTAACAAGAGTTCCACACCACATGCCATCTCGTGATACATGTTTCCCTCGGTAACCGAGGTGTGTTGTGCTTGGAGAATGCGGGCTTGGATATTGCTATGAATACGAACACTATGAAGCATGATACGTTCTTTATGACTCAAGGCGTCGGCTACAACATTTGCTTTGCCGGGGTGGTAGCGAATTTCACAGTCGTAGTCGTTAAGAAGTTCGACCCATCGTCGTTGCCTCATATTAAGCTCTTTTTGATTGAAAATATGTTGGAGACTTTTGTGGTCAGTGAAAACCACGCATTTGGTGCCATAAAGATAGTGTATCCACATTTTCAAGGCGAAGACGACAACACCAAGCTCGAGATCATGGGTCGTATAGTTCTTCTCGTGGGTTTTGAGATGACGTGATGCGTATGCAATTACTTGGCCACGCTGCATAAGAACACAACCAAGACCTTGGTTGGATGCATCGCAATAAACGACAAAGTCGTCATTACCACTAGGAAGAGTTAGAACAGGAGCGTTGCAGAGCTTGTGCTTGAGAGTTTGAAAAGCTTCCTCTTGTTTGGGTCCCCACTCATAAGGTTTACCTTTGTGAGTCAAGGCAGTGAGCGGGACCGCAATCTTGGAGAAATTTGAGATGAAGCGGCGAGAGTAACCCGCTAGTCCAAGGAAGGAACGAATCTCGATAGGAGTCTTAGGAGTACTCCAATTCTTTACCGCCTCGATCTTTGCCGGGTCCACATGAATTACCTTTTCGTTGACTATGTGTCCCAAAAATTGAACTTCCTTTAGCCAGAATTCACACTTGGAGAACTTGGCGTATAGTCGTTCTTTCTTCAAGAGCTCCAAAATCAAACGAAGATGTTGTTCATGTTCCGCTTTCATTTTAGAATAGATGAGAATGTCTTCAATGAAAACGATCACGAACTTGTCCAAATAAGGTTTGCATACGCGGTTCATGAGATCCATGAAAACCGCAAGTGCATTAGTCAAACCAAAAGGCATGACCATGAACTCGTACCATATCTAGTCCGAAATGCAGTCTTCGGAATGTCTTCATCGAGAACACGAAGTTGATGGTATCCGGAACGAAGGTCGATCTTGGAAAAACATGTTGAACCTTGAAGTTGGTCGAAAAGATCGTCGATACGGGGTAAAGGATAACGGTTCTTGATCGTAAGCTTGTTGAGTTCACAATAATCAATGCACATTCGAAACGATCCATCCTTTTTCTTTACGAAAAGCACGGGAGCACCCCAAGGCGAATGGCTTGGTCGGATGAAACCTTTGGATGAGAGCTCTTGTAATTGACTTGCGAGCTCTTGCATTTCGGAAGGTGCAAGACGATAAGGAGCTTTTGCCACGGGAGTTGCTCCGGGCACAAGGTCAATACGAAACTCTACTTGTCTAGGGGGAGGAAGACCGGGTAAATCCTCGGGGAATACCTCGAGAAAGTCTCGAATGATCGGAATATCTTGCAATTTCTTACCCTTGTCTTTCGTGTCAACTACGTGGGCCAAGAAAGCAACGTACTTTTTCCGCAAGTACTTTTGTGCTAATGTGCAAGACATGAGTTGAAGACCACGACACGGTTTTTCACCAAAAATAACTAACGTGTCGCCCGAAGGGAGAGGTATACGAATGCACTTTTCGTAGCAAATAACCTCGGCATGGTGCTTGGATAACCAATCCATGCCAATTATAATATCGAAGCTTCCCAATTGCATTGGAAGGAGATCAACAGAGAACACATGATTATTAAGATCGAGATTGCAGTCGCGGATAACAGAATTTATAGTAATAGATTTCCCGTTTGCTATCTCCACGGAATAAGAATTGTCAAGTTTCGTTCTTTGTTTAGCAAGTCGAGATTCAAAGGTAAGAGACACGAAACTCCTATCGGCACCGGTATCAAATAAAACGGATGCATAATGATTGTTTACGAGAAACGTACCATTTATCATGTCGTTGTTTGCTTGTGCCTCATTAGCGTTTATATTAAACGCTCGTCCTTGGGGACCACCTTGTTGCTGAAGTTTTGGGCATCGGTCACGGAAATGGTTTGGGTCTCCACATTCGAAACATGCCCGACCATTGAGAGGTGCTGGATAGTTGGGACGGTTGGCTGGATGTAACATCCCAAATAATAGAAAGTAAATAAAAAGGAAAAGAACAAGTGGGCTTGGCCCAGATTTCGGCCCATGGGCCGATATTAGAAGGAAACCCTTCTACATCTGCACACAGCCTCTCCCCATCCTCTCATTTGCGCAAGACTAGAAAGAGAAAGAGAGAGCTCAGTCTAGAGAGAGAAAGATCGGGATCAAGCTCAAAGTCTCGAAGATTTGTTGCTCACTACCTCTGGAGCATAAAGAAACAGGAAAGAAGCAGTAACAGGTAATCGCTATACCTAAATCTGAGTTTTTGTAACTTTCGGGTTAAAGGGTAAAAATCGAGTGAAGAGGTAGATTTTACGTGTGAAACTTGAAACAAACCACATATTTGGGTTCATGGGAAGTAAAGGAACGTTTCGAACGTAAAAAGTTCAAAGCTTGATCGATTAGAATAAATGGCCAGATCTAGGGTTTCTGTTTGGGGAAGATGACTGAGTCATCGAAACTACATAGTTTCGATAGACAAAGTATGACTCGAAACTACCGAGTTTCGATTGTAGCAGACCCATCGAAACTACATAGTTTCGATACAGACCCTAAACTTAAACTACTAAGATTTTACACAAGTCACCACTCGAAACTACATAGTTTCGATAGGCAAAGTATGACTCGAAACTACATAGTTTCGATAGACAGAGTACCACTCGAAACTACATAGTTTCGATAGACAAAAGTATAACTCGAAACTACATAGTTTCGATAGACAAAGTATGACTCGAAACTACATAGTTTCGATAGGCAAAGTATGACTCGAAACTACCTAGTTTCGATAGAAAGGGTATGACTCGAAACTACGGGGTTTATACTTAGTAATGTCTAGTGTCATTTAGGAGCAATACCTTATGCATATAACTTTATTATACAGATCGTGAGTAACCCTAGTGACGCTCAGTGACCAATTGAGAGCATTTCTGAGACCACCCATCAGGTGAGTTCAAGATCCCTATTTTACTGTTTTAGGGTGGTGTGCATACTCAAGAATTAGACGTTTATAAATAAATGTATATTATTTAATTAAACGTTTTGTAAGAAAGAAAGATAACGGTTGTTAAACCGAATGTTTTGACAGGAAGAAAGATAACGGTTGTTAAATCGAACGTTTTGAAAGAAAGAAAGAAAGAAGAATGGTTTATTTAACTATATGTTTTATAAACAAGAGAAAGAGAAGAAAGAATGGGTTATTTAACTATATGTTTTATAAACAAGAGAAAGAGAAGAAAGAATGGTTTACTTAACTATATGTTTTATAAACGAAGAGAAGAATAATAAGTCAAATACATTGTCTAATCTGTAAGAGTATGCTTATACGACGAAAGACTTGGAGTAGTAGCGTAGTCCTAGAGGCTAGTGCTACTCTAAGCATAGTAGCAAGTCTTGAGGTAGTAGTATAGTCCTTGAGACTAGTGCTACCCGAAGCCGATGCTGCGTCATGGACAAGTCCATGATGTACCATGAGAGAAATCGGGACAGTGCTCGGCAGGGCATTGTAACGAGGATGTTGCAACTGGTTAAGATGAGTAACGACGGTTACTCTAGCGGCGACGGTCGCTAAGAAAGAATGAAGAAGCCCGCTTGGGGGCACAGAAAGTCGGTTATCGGCCTTTGGACGTTGAGCCTTAGGGAACAATAACCGCGAGAAAGAGTTCCTTCGGGAAGTAAGAACGAAGAAGCCCGCTCGGGGGCACAGAACAGATTGTAGACATTAATGTATGACTTAAAGAAAAGAGTACAAAGTAAATACGTATGAATATAGAAGAAGAAAGAAAGATTTTTATACGTATGTATTTTAAAGAAGGAAGACATATTTTAATGTGTATGTATTTAAAGAATAAAGAAAGATTTCATTGTATTACGTGTATAATATAATACGTATATTTAAAAGGGAAAATCCTTTATATATATATATAAAGCTAAAGAAAACTTGAACTCACCAGCGTTAGCTGACTATTTTAGTATGCACATCAGGTAGCAAAGGAAAGGAAAAAGAAATGATGCCGCGAGGGCTTAGGAGTGAATGGCTGGATGGCTGCTGCTGATGAAGACTGACATCCCCATTTGCTAGTTTTAGATTGTTGAACTATGTTTAAATTTTAAGTTTTAATTGACTCTGAATTTTGTAAAGACTTCCGCTGTTAGTTTAATGTTTGATTCAAAGTTTAAGAACTATGTATATGCAATGTTTGCCAACTGTGAGAGGTACCCGGTTTGGGTTCTTTCAAGTTGGTATCAGAGCCATAGTTTGAGAGATTCGGACATTCGCCAAAATGTCTGAACTTGAACTGAGAATGGGACAGAAGAATGGGATGTCAGTCAGAACAGCCAAGCCACGAAAGGAGAACAGTAAGGCCTTAGTAATTAGTGACTGTAGAAACAGTAAACAGTAAAGGGCCTTAGAATAGTAAGGTAGTCCATGTCCTAGTTTAGAAACATAGACACCAAATACCTTAGAATAGAAAGTAGAGCGAAGGTGCCTTGATGTAGAAACTCTGGACTTGAGTACAAACGTCACTCTGACGGGGAATGTTCAGAACCCAGGAAGTAAAGTAAATTAGTAATTTCATACCGGTCTCTGTAATTAGTAATTTACATTACTCAAGGTGTTCTAAATAATTACCTATCAGGATAACATGAGTATCTCCTTGTTCGCAGTGAGAAAACGTCATGGCTGGAAGGAAAGGTGCAAAGGGGGGAGCCGGTACGGGACGTAGGGGCAGGCCCCGTGTCAACCGGGTTGAAATAGAAGAAAGTGAACCCTCTGTTCATGGGTCGGTGTCGATCCATACTACTAATGAGGATGCTCCGAGTAACCCCGGAGCACAGGATGAAGAAGGCTTAGTTTTGGAGCCAATTGTCAGGAAAGCGATAGCCGACGAAGTGGCTGCAGTTCTGAAGAATACTCTACCTGCAGCACTCGCTGAAGCCCTGAAGACTGTGGAAGGGGAGAGAGAAAGGGGCTTACGGGCCGAAGATAGAAATATGATCGAACCTGAGTCTGAAGGTGAGGACTCTGACTATGAAGAGAAACGCGGATGCGACTACAAGTCCTTTCGAAATTGTGATCCGCCAACTTTTGATGGGAAGAAAGATGCTATTGCCGCATACTACTGGATTGACCGCATGACTGCAGTCATTAAGATGAGTGAATGCCGTGCTGACCAAGCGGTAGGGTTTGCCGCTCATTCTTTCGCCTTCGAGGCACTGAGCTGGTGGGAGAATGTGAAGAAAGCTAAGTCTGAAAGGGATATTGATAGAATGAAGTGGGAAGATCTAAAAACACTGGTTATTCAGAAGTTCTGTCCCCAAAATGAGATTGATAAGATGGAAGAAGCCTTCGTGGAACTCAGGGCTGGTAGCCTGACTCATCGACAGTTCACCTCCAGGTTTAATGAGTTAACTCAGCTGGTTCCCCACTTGGTGAACACAGAAGAAAGAAGGATCAAATGCTATATCCAGAAGCTACCTCCAAGAGTTCGCACAATCATTAATGCCAACACCCCTGGAGACTTTGACTCGGTGGTGGCTATGAGTGGAAAGATTTTTGATGATGTGGCCGCAGAAGGCGTAACCCCCGCTGAAACTCAAAAGAAATGGTCTAACGCCACTAAGCGCTCGGGCGGGGATTGGTCTGCCTCAAAAAGTAAGAAGCCAAGACCGGAGGAAAGGGTCAACTGTAGCAAATGTGATAGGCCACATCTTGGGGAGTGCAAGTATGGGTTGAACATATGTTACCGTTGTGGCAAGACCGGGCACATCTCTCGTGAATGTCCCAACGCTCCCGGTTCTGCAAACAATAGAAAGTGCCACAACTGTGGTGGATCAGGACATTTCTCCAAGGATTGCCGTAAACCAAGAACAACAAACAATGAGAAGGCAAAGGAGGCTGAGAAAGGGGGAGCAAGAACCAGAGCCTATGCCCTGACACAGGAGGAAGCAAGGGGAGATCCCAACGTGGTGTCAGGTACGTTCATCCTTGGCCACACCTTTGTTTCTGTTCTGTTTGATTCAGGTGCTAGTAAAAGTTTTATATCCTCCTCGTTCTGTAAAAGACTGAAATACAAAACTTCCAAGATAGAAAGAGCCTTTAATGTTGAGACTGCAGTGGGTAGAAACACTAAAGTGGTAGAGTTGGTAGACGATCTTACCATAAAGATAGAGGGCCATAGATTTCCGGTTAGATTATTCGTTATAGCCTTGGGAGGATTCGAAGTAGTACTGGGAATGGATTGGTTATCTGCCAATGAAGCTCGGATTGTGTGTAAACGAAAAGTGATTCAGCTCAACGCTCCTGACGGCAGCGAGGTCGTAATTTATGGGGAACGAGACATTCCGTTGACTAATGTAATCTCACAAATGAAAGCAGAAAAGTATATGAGGCGTGGGTGTGAGGCCTACTTGGCGTACGTGATCGATAAAGACGTAAAAGTAAAAGAGTTAAGCGAAGTACCCGTGGTTTGCCATTATCCGGAAGTGTTCCCTGAGGAACTGCCCGGATTGCCGCCTGATCGGGAGACAGAATTCCAAATAGATTTAATGCCAGGTGCCCAGCCCGTTGCCAAAGCACCTTACCGGCTAGCGCCACTTGAGATGAAAGAGCTGATGACCCAACTGGAAGAACTTTTGGAAAAGGGATTTATCAGACCGAGCATTTCACCATGGGGTGCTTCGGTGCTGTTTGTCAAGAAGAAAGATGGTGCCATGAGAATGTGCATCGACTACAGAGAATTGAACAAAAGAACTGTGAAGAATAAGTACCCACTACCCAGAATCGACGATCTATTCGACCAATTACAGGGCGCCAAATGGTTCTCAAAGATCGACCTGCGGTCAGGTTATCATCAACTAAAGGTAAGAGAGGAAGACATACCTAAAACCGCATTCCGAACGCGATATGGACACTACGAGTTCCGAGTGATGTCCTTTGGGCTTACAAATGCTCCCGCAGCCTTCATGGATATGATGAACAGAGTGTGTCGACCAATGTTAGACCGGTCAGTGATAGTCTTCATCGACGATATACTCGTATATTCTAAGAGCAAGGGTGATCATGCATGTCACCTGCGAGAAGTTCTAGACACATTAAAGACAGAGAAGCTTTATGCTAAGTTCACGAAATGCGCGTTCTGGCTAAAGGAAGTCCAATTCTTAGGTCATGTGATTAATGCTGAAGGCATCATGGTAGACCCAGCAAAGATTGATGCAGTGTGGAATTGGGAAATTCCGAAAACACCAACGGATGTATGAAGTTTTCTAGGTTTGGCAGGCTACTACCGGAGGTTTATACAAGACTTCTCTAAGATAGCCTCACCTCTAACCAAATTGACTCGTAAGGACGTAAAATATGAATGGGGCCAGGCCCAAACCACTGCCTTCGAAGAATTAAAGAAGAGATTAACCCGAGCACCGGTGCTGACCCTACCCGATGGTAACGAGGACCTAGTGGTGTATTCTGACGCCTCAGGCCAGGGGTTAGGCTGTGTGCTTATGCAACGAGGAAAGGTGATTGCGTATGCATCACGACAATTAAAGACTCACGAAGTCAACTACCCGACTCACGACCTTGAACTCGCGGCCGTTGTCTTTGCCTTAAAGATTTGGAGACATTACCTCTATGGAGTCAGATGCACCATCTACTCCGACCACAAAAGCTTGAAGTATTTCTTCGAACAAAAAGAGTTGAACATGAGGCAGCGGCGATGGTTAGAATTATTGAAAGACTACGACTGTGAAATCCTTTACCACCCCGGAAAGGCGAATGTGGTGGCCGACGCCTTGAGTCGAAAGGAGGCGACAACTCCTATCGAAGTGAAATCCTATCAACTAATCGTGACTCCAGATCTTATGACAGAAATAGAACGTGCCCAAGATGAAGCCTTGAAAGAGGAAAATGTCAAGAGGGAAAGGATAGTGGGTCAGCAAGAAAAGTTAGAAACCAATGCTTATGGGGTACGAACTCGGTTCGGGAGGATGTGGATACCCAAGGGTGGCGAACTTAGAATCAAAATCCTTGACGAGGCTCACAAGTCTCGTTACTCTATCCATCCCGGAACTAACAAGATGTACCATGATTTGAAGAAGGAATACTGGTGGCCCGGCATGAAAAATGATGTAACCGATTATGTGAGCAAATGCCTAACTTGCTCTCAAGTGAAGGCCGAACACCAGAAGCCGTGCGGAAAGATGCAACCACTATTCATTCCTGAATGGAAGTGGGAACACATTACCATGGATTTCATAACCAAGCTACCGCGTACAGCTAAGGGACATGATACTATATGGGTAATTGTGGATAGACTGACGAAGAGTGCTCACTTCTTGCCCATGCGTGAGAGTTACTCGTCAGAAAAACTAGCAGAACTATTCATTAACGAGATCGTGGCCAGACACGGTATGCCATTGTCAATTGTGTCAGACCGGGACACGAGATTCACATCAAGGTTCTGGAGGCAATTCCATGAGGGAATGGGTACGAGACTTAATATCAGTACAGCTTACCACCCGCAAACCGATGGCCAGTCCGAAAGGACTATCCAAACTCTAGAGGACATGCTGCGGGCATGTATCATTGACTTTGGAGGTAGTTGGGATAGTCACTTACCACTGGCGGAGTTTTCTTACAACAACAGTTACCATGTGACCATTGGAATGCCGCCTTATGAGATGTTATATGGAAGGAAGTGTAGAACGCCCGTATGTTGGGGCGAAATTGGGCAGAAAGATTTCGCAAGCCTTGACGTAGTCAAAGCAACTTCTGAGAAGTTTGACCAAATCAAAGCGCGAATGAAAGCCGCTAAGGATAGGCAAAAGTCTTACGCTGATAAGAGAAGGAGAGACCTTGAATTCCAGGTTGGAGATAAAGTACTATTGAAGGTGTCTCCGTGGAAGGGAATAATTCGATTCCGAAAAAGAGGGAAACTAAGTCCGAGGTTTGTCGGACCATTTAAGATTGTGGCACGAGTTGGAAAGGTGGCTTATCGACTAGAACTGCCTGAAAAATTGAGTGGAATCCACCCTACTTTTCACGTTTCGCAATTGCGAAAGTGCCTAGCTGACGAATCGGCACAAGTGTCACTCGATGACATCGAAGTAGACAATAAGCTTAACTATATTGAGGAGCCCACAGCAATCCTAGACAGAAAAGAGAAGCGACTACGCAATAAAGTTATCCCGCTAGTCAAAGTTCAATGGAAACATCGAAAAGGATCAGAAGCCACGTGGGAGACGGAGTCGGAAATGAGGGAGTTGTACCCTCAGATGTTTGACCCATGAAAGGTTTCGAGGGCGAAACCTCTAATAAGAAGGGTAGACTTGTAACATCCCAAATAATAGAAAGTAAATAAAAAGGAAAAGAACAAGTGGGCTTGGCCCAGATTTCGGCCCATGGGCCGATATTAGAAGGAAACCCTTCTACATCTGCACACAGCCTCTCCCCATCCTCTCATTTGCGCAAGACTAGAAAGAGAAAGAGAGAGCTCAGTCTAGAGAGAGAAAGATCGGGATCAAGCTCAAAGTCTCGAAGATTTGTTGCTCACTACCTCTGGAGCATAAAGAAACAGGAAAGAAGCAGTAACAGGTAATCGCTATACCTAAATCTGAGTTTTTGTAACTTTCGGGTTAAAGGGTAAAAATCGAGTGAAGAGGTAGATTTTACGTGTGAAACTTGAAACAAACCACATATTTGGGTTCATGGGAAGTAAAGGAACGTTTCGAACGTAAAAAGTTCAAAGCTTGATCGATTAGAATAAATGGCCAGATCTAGGGTTTCTGTTTGGGGAAGATGACTGAGTCATCGAAACTACATAGTTTCGATAGACAAAGTATGACTCGAAACTACCGAGTTTCGATTGTAGCAGACCCATCGAAACTACATAGTTTCGATACAGACCCTAAACTTAAACTACTAAGATTTTACACAAGTCACCACTCGAAACTACATAGTTTCGATAGGCAAAGTATGACTCGAAACTACATAGTTTCGATAGACAGAGTACCACTCGAAACTACATAGTTTCGATAGACAAAAGTATAACTCGAAACTACATAGTTTCGATAGACAAAGTATGACTCGAAACTACATAGTTTCGATAGGCAAAGTATGACTCGAAACTACCTAGTTTCGATAGAAAGGGTATGACTCGAAACTACGGGGTTTATACTTAGTAATGTCTAGTGTCATTTAGGAGCAATACCTTATGCATATAACTTTATTATACAGATCGTGAGTAACCCTAGTGACGCTCAGTGACCAATTGAGAGCATTTCTGAGACCACCCATCAGGTGAGTTCAAGATCCCTATTTTACTGTTTTAGGGTGGTGTGCATACTCAAGAATTAGACGTTTATAAATAAATGTATATTATTTAATTAAACGTTTTGTAAGAAAGAAAGATAACGGTTGTTAAACCGAATGTTTTGACAGGAAGAAAGATAACGGTTGTTAAACCGAACGTTTTGAAAGAAAGAAAGAAAGAAGAATGGTTTATTTAACTATATGTTTTATAAACAAGAGAAAGAGAAGAAAGAATGGGTTATTTAACTATATGTTTTATAAACAAGAGAAAGAGAAGAAAGAATGGTTTACTTAACTATATGTTTTATAAACGAAGAGAAGAATAATAAGTCAAATACATTGTCTAATCTGTAAGAGTATGCTTATACGACGAAAGACTTGGAGTAGTAGCGTAGTCCTAGAGGCTAGTGCTACTCTAAGCATAGTAGCAAGTCTTGAGGTAGTAGTATAGTCCTTGAGACTAGTGCTACCCGAAGCCGATGCTGCGTCATGGACAAGTCCATGATGTACCATGAGAGAAATCGGGACAGTGCTCGGCAGGGCATTGTAACGAGGATGTTGCAACTGGTTAAGATGAGTAACGACGGTTACTCTAGCGGCGACGGTCGCTAAGAAAGAATGAAGAAGCCCGCTTGGGGGCACAGAAAGTCGGTTATCGGCCTTTGGACGTTGAGCCTTAGGGAACAATAACCGCGAGAAAGAGTTCCTTCGGGAAGTAAGAACGAAGAAGCCCGCTCGGGGGCACAGAACAGATTGTAGACATTAATGTATGACTTAAAGAAAAGAGTACAAAGTAAATACGTATGAATATAGAAGAAGAAAGAAAGATTTTTATACGTATGTATTTTAAAGAAGGAAGACATATTTTAATGTGTATGTATTTAAAGAATAAAGAAAGATTTCATTGTATTACGTGTATAATATAATACGTATATTTAAAAGGGAAAATCCTTTTTATATATATATAAAGCTAAAGAAAACTTGAACTCACCAGCGTTAGCTGACTATTTTAGTATGCACATCAGGTAGCAAAGGAAAGGAAAAGAAATGATGCCGCGAGGGCTTAGGAGTGAATGGCTGGATGGCTGCTGCTGATGAAGACTGACATCCCCATTTGCTAGTTTTAGATTGTTGAACTATGTTTAAATTTTAAGTTTTAATTGACTCTGAATTTTGTAAAGACTTCCGCTGTTAGTTTAATGTTTGATTCAAAGTTTAAGAACTATGTATATGCAATGTTTGCCAACTGTGAGAGGTACCCGGTTTGGGTTCTTTCACTGGAGCAGTTTGATGGACGGGAGGACGGGTACGGCAAGTAGTGGCCACGTGTCCATATCGTCCACAGCTTGAACACAATCGGCATGGTACGTTGGCAGGATGGTGGTATTTGCAGATCTGACATTGGGGATTTGGGCCCATATAAGGTTTTGGGTTTTGACCCAAAGGTGCCACTTGAATAGCAGGTACGGTGGGAGTTACGGCTGCGAAGTTTCGACCCTTTCGTTTCTTGTTGCGGTTAGAAGACTCGGGCCTTACATCTTTGACGGCCGCAAGAGTAGAGACAACCTTCTTGGAACCCTTTCTTGATAAGGTTCCGGCTTTGACGTGGTTGTCGGATAGCGTAGCGGATAGACGGATAGCAGCTTCAAGTGTGGGAGGATTGCTTCCTAATACGGCATCCTGAATTTGCATAGGCAGCCCACCTATGTATTTTTCAATTTCCCGAGCAAGGGGAGTGATCATATGAGGTACCAATAGGCTCAGCTCTTGAAATCGGGTGGTGTAAGCCAGATTATCCCCGCTGTCTTGGGCAAGATCCCAAAACTCAGTCTCGAGCTTCCTTATTTCATTTCGAGGACAGAATTCATCGGTCATGGCTTTCTTCAGGTCGTCCCATGATAAAGATGTAACAACCTCAACTCCACGAGTGCGTTTCTCACCATTCCACCAGGTGAGGGCTCTCTTTTGAAGTACACTTGTGGCATAGCGAACTCGAAGATTATCGGGACAGTCACTGTTTAAGAACGTGCTTTCCATGCTTTCAAACCATTGTAGAAGGCCAGTAGCACCTTCAGTTCCGTAAAATTTTGTAGGGTTGCACGAGTTAAAGTGCTTAAACGTGCATTGAGGCGGGTTGGCACCACCGTTTCCTTGGATGTTGTGAGACCCGTCACTGTTGTTATTGGCTTGGGTCATTTGTCCCACCAGTTGGGCAAGAAGAGTAGCAAGATCCAGATTGGAAGTGCTAGAGTTTGTATTGACCGCACGTCGAGGAGGCATTCTAACACCATAAGAAAAGACAATAGTTTATAATATTTTAGATAAAGTGGATATATATGAGCCATAGTGGGAATAATGTAAGCAGAAATGCGAGATTCATCATGTCGCGTGCCAATGTATGTGTATTTATTCAAGGTTGATAGGGGAAATAAGCCATCTATTCCTGGTAGGATATGATGTCATATATCATTATTCGCGCAATAGGAATCGCCGGGATTCGCATGCACTACAAATCGTTATTACGTGTGCACCCGTTATAATGATTCGCTTTGCATGTTCATCTAGTTCTCCCTATCTTACTATAATGTCCCCAAATTTTGAGTTTAGGTTCGGATCGTATTCTTGCGAATACAATGACTTATCAACGTTAAGTAATTTCTCAAAACTTCCAAGGAGACATGCTTTAGCCTATAGGTAAACACTCACTTCAGGAATTCCCAGGAAAGCATACGGGTCCGTTTATTTGGGTTTATACGAAATGCTTTCCTAGACAGAAAACCCAATGTACAGGTGTCACCCTTCCGGATTGCACATGTCCTTTACTGATTTTCAAGAAATTAAGTCGTTGACGAGATTTTCAAGAAATTAATAGACTTGTGAGTCTATGAGTATAATTAAATATGTTGGAATGATGCAAATAGTATGGATGAGGAAAGAGTATGGATAAGGATGTGTAGTGTATTTGTTTGCATATGTTTGTTTGTCAAATGTGTATATAAAGTATGTATTGTGTGTTTAAAGCCTTGTATGTATGTGTATAAGTCTCATGCACTAAACTTGAGGAAATTCAAATAATACCTAACTACAAATAATTCACATAGCAAATAAACATTTAGCACGTAACACGTAAAAGGGAGTCCTAGGGTTATAGTCTATGTCATTGTGTCTAATAACCTAATTCCCTATAACCATGGCTCTGATACCAATCTGTCACACCCCGACCGATGGCGGAATCATCGAGGTGGACAATGGGTGATTGTTCAAAAGCACATGATAGCTAAAATGTTGCATAATTCATTAATTTAATTAAAAGTAACAAATATTCAAGTACAATATAAGTCAAATAACCTAGTCTATTTCAAAACATTGATTTAATTAACTAGTTTCATAAGTTCTTAAGTGGAAGAATCTTCAGCAAGCAATCACATATCTAAACCTAAAACATTAGTTAAATCAAGTGTCAACTATAAAGTTGGTGAGTACATAAGTTTTGTGGACCCGATAAATAGTAGATAAAAACGTTTTGCAAACTCATTGTTTAACTTGTTAGACATAGCATATATGGTTGAATCCTTCATGTTTATCTAAGTACAATTCAAACCTTGATTGACGCGATTGAACATAGCACAACAGCTAGGCCCAGTATGCTTGAATATAGTTATCCACTATATCCGATATGTTTGAATATAACACGCGGCTATACCCGAGTATACAGTAATAAACACCCTACCCGGGTGGGCTGGTCAGGCACAATAGATCTATCAATATTACTGTTGGCTCTCTTTGTGTTTACAGTTAATGAATGTACACCTAAGATAATTCACGATGAACAAGCATATAATCCACATGTATAACGCGTGTAAACAATTAGTTTGAGTAGCATAAAGTGTATATGTAATAATGTTTCACCCCAAAGCATTTAAAAATGTAAAATAGATGTTATGTAACTCACCTTGCTAGCGGATGTTTTAATCCACGTGTGTAGGTGATAAGGATATTGATATCTAAGCACGTTGAAACCCTATGTAGATAAATATGTATTATTGTATGTTTGTATATGTGTGTTCGTGTTTAAACGTGTATGGGTTTATAAATAAAAACATTTCTTAAAATTATTTGTATAAAATATTGTAGTAGAATGATAACGATTTTTTTTTTGTAAAACTTAGCATCTAAAAATATATTTCACTTTTGTTAAAATATTATATTTTTAAATAAGTAGTCATTGTTTTTATTGTATTTATAAAAATTTCTATTTTATCTTTCATGAGTTAAAACGATTTAAACAAGTTTGAAAACTATTGGGTTTATTATTTTATAAAATTTGACGGGTTAAATACGTGTAAAAAGTCGCTTAATGGTTTCAAAATAAACGAACGAGTCAACCGGTTTGTAATAATAATTATTTTTTAGTGTGTAGAGAAAATAATAAAAATAGGTAAAATGAAATAAAAGATAACATAAAATATAAAAAAAATGGTTGGGCCGGAGGCCAACAAGGATCGAACCCGGGACCTCGGACACAACACGCACACGCCTGACCAGCGGGCTATCGCCCATCACTGATTATGTGTAGGGTGTTTAATTTATAACCACTCAGAGAGTTTGGTCTGGATTCTCGGCAACTGGCAAACCGGTGTCCAAGAACGCTGGTTTGCCCGGTAATCAATGGTCTGAGGCCGAGATGGGGCTTGGAACCAATAGCCAGTCGATATTCGAAGGCAAAGGAACGTATTAGAGATCCGTACCTAGTCGCGAAGGGCCGAGATGACTGGTCCGATAGTCCGAAAATACCAAGAATGGGAAAATTATGACTCGGGATGAATTAGGCTCTGAAAATCCGGTCACAGCTTCACATAGAGGAGACGAACACAATGACAGTTTCAATTTGAAGTGAGAGGGAGTGTTGAAGGGAGAGTGAGCTGGAGAAGGTCCAGTAATGGTTATTTATACTCGAACATGATCCCGACAATGAAACATGCAATTGAGTATGTCTAGACACTCGTCTGGGCAAGCCGAAGCTATCGAGCCGTCTTGCAGGCGTTTAGGTCTATTGACGAGGCCAATCTCGCGGCGTTGACTTTCGGTCATAAATGCGAGTAGACTTTTCGTATGTTAAAAAGACGAATTGGTCGGGGGCTTAGGTCCGTGTGGAGACGACGAGCTCAGAGAGTCCTTTTTCGGCTGTCGAGGGGCAGGGAAACAAGTGTGTCGGGGTTCGCCGGAAAAGAGCTTGGACCGCCGGATAAGGGAAGAGATGACCGGAAACACGAATTGGAAGTTGGCAAAAATGGTCCCTGGAGTTTGCTTCTAAATTAATTTAGTCCCTGAGATTTACACCAATAGGTCCTTGTGGTTTAGTTTGTCCACGAATAGTCCCTTAACTTGTTTTTATTTTAAACCTTTTAGTTTGATAATTTTCAAAACAGACCCCTTAACTTTAATAATTAAATTAATTAAATTTCTCTTTAATTTAAATTTTATTTAAATGGTTTTATAAAAGTTAATTATTTTATTTAAATAGATTATTTTATTTATTATTTATATATGAACCTTTTAAATTTAGATTTTTATATAAAATTTTATATAAGTTCAAAACTTATAAAATTTTAATCATTTTAAAAAAATTAAAAATATATACTTTGTACATTATATACATACAAAATTAAATAAATATACTTGTATTTCACTGAATAGAAATTGTTTTCATGACATATATTATAAAAGTGTGTATAAAAACCCGAAATGTCACAGATTTCGCCAATGGTATACGTACCAATGGATTTGCTAGTCAATTTCGAGAAACGGGTTTGCCATTGGTATACGTATCAATGGTCTTGACAATGAATTTCGAGCAAAGGATGTTGCTAATAGTACCCGTACAAACAGTTTTGTCAATCAATTTCGTGCAAATGGTTTTTGCCGAAGGATTTCGTATAAATAGTTTTTGAAAAACGATTTCATAAATATGGTTTTCCCAATTGTATTCATTTAAAACCTGTGAACTCACCAACATTGCGTTGACATTTTTGAGCATGTTTTTCAGGTAATACATAGCTACGACATGGTTGGAATAGGTTAAACATTTTGATTAAGACCTTAGAAGACGAAGACGTATAGTCGTTTAAAGTCAAGTCCATTTAGACTTGTATGTCCTTAGGTTTATGTATCCATTTAGTTTTTGTAAAGGTGTTCGACACTTTAGAACTCTTTATTTTAGTTTCCGCTGTTGTATAATGTTATCAATCGTTGCAACCCTAATTTATTTATTTATTAAGTGAATAAATTGTGGGGTGTTACAGTATACATGTGCCCGCGAAGGAGGGACGTACGATCTCCCGGTGTTGGGCGACCTGGCCTCACCCGTAAGGATTGAATAGGGATCGGAGGTGGTCCCGACCCCAAAGATACGGCCTTCTCCGGCCCCCGGCACTCCATTCCCAGAGGTTGGTGTCATTAACATGTGTCGTGTCGGAAGACAACCCGGCCTCACCTTGCATGCTTTAATTCTTCTTGTAGTTTTTGATAGTTTTCGTGTGGTTTAACTAAACAAAATAAAAGTGTTAGTTTATTAAAAAAACATGTAATTGTATAAAAAAATGAATATTATTAGAATAACTTACAAAACTTCACGCGCCTTATCATAAGGCCACATCAGCTCACCCATCAATAGATCCCTCCTGGTGTGGGATCTCCCGTACACAGCGTACAATGGGGGTGGCTTTAATGATATGTTAATTAATATTAATTATTAAACAAACACAGATCGAGTTGAGTCAAATTTAAAAATAATTACATTCTCATCTGATGTTGTGAAAACGAGATCGACCCCCCATTTGTCGGGAAGTTGTTTCCCCATTGTGATTTGCCTAGGCGGCCCTCGCCTTCACTTTCCACCTTTTAGTGTTCCACTCCTTTAACAAAAAATATAAATTAATTACAATCTCTCTTTTAATAAAAAAACTAAATGGTTTTGTCACTTTGCATCCCCATATTACATCTCATAACTTTTTTTCCTCCAAAACCACATTTATATCTTTCATTTAATACTTTCATATTTAGCTTTTTTTTAAATTATATAAATAAACATTTTCATCATTATTACCACCGGCTCACATTTTTTTTAAATTATCATCAAAAGTTAATATTTAAAAATATTCAAGAATTAAAAAACAAAAGATTTTTAAAAAACGAGTTTTTAAAGTTTTATTATTAAAAAATGATTTTTTAAAATTTTATTATCAAAAAACAAGATTTTTAATTTTACATATAAAATTTGAAATGCTACTTTTGCATTTTAAATAAATATGTGTTAAAATAAAGTTTACTAATATTTAATTAGTAGTTTTTTAATTAAATTTGATTTTATAAACAAATTTTTTATTTTGATTTATAAATTTTAATACTTAGTTTTTAATAAAATTAAGAAACTTGAAAATATTTATTTTAAAAAGTGTATTATATTTTAAACTTTAATTTTTTTTAAATGACAAGATTTTTTTTTCAAAAAACATGTTTACAAGTTTCAATTCTAATTTATTAGTTTTAAATTTTTCATATTTAATTTTGAAATTTTAAATTTAGTTGCGTCGAAATATTAAGGAGTGAAATTTTTAAAATTTGGAGTTTTAAATTTTGAATTTAAAAGATGATATATTGTTGAAATTTAAATTTTATTTGTATCTTTTTTTTTAATGAGATTTAGTATTAAAAGTTTAGCGAGATTTTCCGCATACAAGTACAAATAGTATCCGTCAATCAGAGTATCTTGATGATGATTTTGATGAAAGTTTATAATCTCCTGATTTTCTAAATAGACTTACATTATCAGGTTTGTCAAACCATAGATTAGTTTTAAATGTCGTTGTTCTAGTTAAGCTATTAATAAATATTGATGAAAAAATGGTTTAGGTAATGTAAAAAGTCTTTAAGTAAAATCACAAGGTAATCGCGTTATAGAAGCGAAGATTATATTTTGAAGCAACATTGATCATCATAATTTTATCTATATAATTGAGTTAACATATTCAGATAAAAGTATTTCATTAAAACTTCAAAGAAAAACTATACAATTATTGTATTTTTGCAATGACCATGAATAAAAGTTTAGGGCAGTCACTTTCAAATGTTGGTTTGTATTCTTTCAAGTGTTGGTTTGTATTGAAAGATCCAGTGCTTATTCATGATCAGCTGTATGTTGCATTATCGAGAGTTAAAAGTAGAGATGGACTCAAGCTATTAATCTTTGGTAAACATGGAAAAATTACCAATATTATGTTAAATGTTACATAAAATGGATTATTTTCAAATTTGTAAATAATCATTGTAAGTTTTCATTTGACATGTAATTTAAGTATCGTAAAAAGTGCACAACTTATTAAATGAATTTTCATGTATTTTTTGATGTTTTAATTACTCTCATCCATATAATCTTAACAAGTAATAAAATGAAGAAGTTACAAATACAATATCAAATTTGTATAAAAAGAGTTGTTAAGATATTTATCAATATAATCTTAACATTTCATCCCGTGTAACACACGGGGTTAAAGCTAGTAATTATATAAATGTATAAAAGTATATTTAAACTACTACGTACATCGTCGATCATCGTGATGCAATCATGCAGTGTAATCAATATTGGCTTGTATGCACAGCTAATCTCAAAATCCAGCTTCGGATGCTTAAACACATGCACGTCTTTCTCCCCGTGCCACCGTTGCCACCTTCTCTTATGCCTCCCTCATCATGTCAGGAAACCGGGTACCGTTATCAAGGCTAGGATCCCAACGATAATAACTATGCACTCATAAACACTTAATTAGTCGACATTAATTATATAAAATTCAATATGCACATGTAATACAAATGGGTAAATGTACTTACTGAAAAATGTTCAAACAAGACCCCGTCGATGATCCGTCGGTATATGCAGGTGAGAATCTGTAACTATGTTCATTAATTTCATCTATAATTTCTTATATAATATTTCAAAGTTTGATAACGAGATGACCGTCACAATTACAAACTAATGGCAGGTAGACGGGCAACAAGCTGCGCCGCTACCCCCTTCTGAATAGCAAATCCTACTCTACTAAACACAAAGTTCCCCCCATAAATATATGCGGTGTTACTGCTGACCACCCGCTGAACCCGCTTAAGGAACCGCACCGCATCAGGGGCGAGAGCGCCAAAGGTGTCAAAGGCAAACGGTACGAACACGTGCTGATTCACGAGGCAAGCTTTTTCGTGCTTAGCTACTTTACCCACCTCTGCCTTGTTTATCGCCTGACCCGCCTTAAACCCATGGTCCCTTATCCCAACTAGGGGGGACACACCTGTCAAATCAACACATGCGTGTTTCCCTCCTTCCCATTCAAAAACAAGAATGTCAGCGGGCCGAAGGGTTGATCTCCCATCTAATGGGTCGGTCAACAAGTTCACCGGGGCTTCCTTTTTAGCCGAGATCCCTGCCCGCTTAAGGACATCAAAAAGCACATATCGAACTAGGTCATGTCGGTATTTGAAGCCCGGTAATTCTCTGCAATGGACAGCATGCTCCCCAAAAGAATCCAAGCAAGCCTTCCGACAAACGGGACACGGGTCATCAACCGGGAAAAGGGGTACCATCAGCCGGTATTTGAGAATAGCCCGATATTCCACTGGCGACATACATTGCCCTAAACCTTCAATGGGAACAACTGACAGGAAATCCTGAGCATGGGGGGCTCGCAAACACTCAATCACGGCTCGCTGCCGCGGGGACAAAGCGAACTTCTCTTCAAATGTCATTAATTAGATCTAGATTTGTTATTCTTATTTTTCATGAATTAATTTATAACTCAAAATCCTTCCTATTCAAACTAAGGGGCAAACAGAAACAAAAAACTGAACATATAGCATTACAACTTGGGTTTAAGCCGGCTACAGTTGGGTCGGCAATAAACAGACGATTATGATGTTATTACTGGGTTTTTAAGCCAATCAACCCAGTTCATCCAATTTTTTTTTGTTTCTGTTTACAAAGTATAAATACTAATGGTTAACAATATAGTCGAAATTGATTTCTCTCGTTCGAGTGTTCTTTTAGAAGACAGTGTCATTTCTAAATCATCAAATCACCCACCAAGTCGTCAAACACAATAGCATCTAACGCCCCCTTCTTGACATTAGATAAAGAGGCTGAATCCACCCAAGCAGTGACATCTGTCAGATTTTTTGTTCAAGAAAAAATTAACTTTTATGTTCAACCTTCTAGCGTGTTTAACTTCTCACGCAGTTTTTACTCATTTATCTACACGTATGGGTCATATCAAGGTTATATGTGCTAATCTTGTCTGGGTTAGGGTTGAGTTTTTTTTTTACATAAATATTAAGTGGTTTTGGGATTCGTACAATGGTTTCAAAACAATTTTATAGTAAACTCCGCGGAAATAAGTGTACGAATCAATCTAGGTCAAACCCTATATTGCCTACCAAGAATCCAGATGCAAACACAAAAGAACAAAAACTACCATAGTTAAGTTTAGGGTTATACTTTCGGGAAGTAAACAGCTAAACCAAAACATAGCACCACAAAACAACTAACCCAGTTGCTAGATCTAGTAACACAAAACCCCAAACAATCGAACTCTTTCATGGTGTAACCCTTTGGATTCTACATTAGTAGCAATGTTGTCAGATGTCGATACTTGGGCATATTGTTCCCAACAAATGGATTATATTTGGATTAGGTCATACAAGCCAACTAACTCAAACCCGACACAAATTACCGCCCCTATTTAAATACTTCTCAAAATACATTTAAATGATTACATATGGTATAATGATTTCTAATTAAAAAAAACTCAAATATAATTTTGCTTTAGATTAAATGTGATTGGCTCATTTTAGATCGAACCTACAAACATGTTTAGTTGAAAAGTGTAATTGACTTATGTTAAACTTTCAAGTTAAAAGTGAAAATGGGCATCTTTTATAGTTTAAATTCATATTTGCATTTTTTTATAAATTAATAATTTTAAAATATTAATATGTAAAATAAAATATAATTTTTTTCATGTCAATTAAACAGCTCATGTTCGACCAGTTAACCCATGGTGTCAATCCACAAACATTATTGTGTTTGGGTTCATGTGATACGATTTTCGAGTCCACGTCATGTTCGTGCTAACCAGTAAGCACATGACCATTTAAGTGAGCTAGCTGGTAGCCGATAGATAATTTACTCTTATTTTAGTTTTATAAGAAAACAATTACCGTATTAAACTAGTAAAAGATATCAATGAAAGGAACTCTAACTTAGAGAACATCTTCCTTTTCAAGGCATCTCAATCATATTGGCCTACCATGTTATTCATATTACATATTGTTTTATCCTTTTATTATTTTTTATTATTTTGTTAATAAATTTTTTATTTATTTGTGTATTTTAACTAATTTGTCTTCACGTTTGTTTGATACCCAATTGTTGTTGGTCCTTGTTTGTTTGTATTGATATTTAAATAAAGCATGTGATATATAAGTTCCAACTATAGACATAAACTATACTTATGGTTTTAACAGGTTAATAATTCACATATATCCACACGAAACAATTGAAACTTCAAGATAGTTTGGTCTCAAAATAAAGAATCACAAGTACACATAGCACATTATAACTATATACATTTCAATAAGGCGTTAACCGTACTTATTCTTGATTGGATGATTTGGTCGGTTGAGACATGTGTCAACTAATGGTTGGTTGTTTTTTTATGGAGCTTTTGGGGCGGTTTGGATTTTTTTTTATAGTGTTTTTTATTTTTTTTCCCACTTTACAAAACGAAAGTTTTCCATGTTGGAGTTGGTTGCCACGCTTTGATTAAAACACTCCCCCCCCCCCCCCCGTTCCACCCAGGTTCGATCCCTAGGTGGGGCATTTTTTGTTTTCTTTCGTATGCTTTAACGTTCTTATTTAGTTTGCAATACGTATCACGCCGTAATTCCGCAAAGGACGGTTATCAAAACTAGTTTATAATATGATAAAACAATTTGATAAAGTGACTATAGTGATAATGCACTAATAATGTTGTGAGAGGATTTTCTGATTATTAAACTTATATAAGTTTAATACTTCCCCATAAAGGATTATATGAAGATAGAAAAGTTGATCTTTGAAGGTAATCCTAGAAGCATTTAGACACGATGTATATATTTTAATGTACACACGTTTATGTTCATTGTTTTGTAAGACTTTAATCTTTGATTAATGGCTCAATTTTAAAATGTGCATTCACACTAAAGATATGGCAAGATTATAATATTAAGGGGATACTATAGTAGCCTTGAAGGTATTAAAGTGATTTAAATTGATTATCTCTTATTATAACGCACTTATGTATATTCATCCAAAATTAAATTCATGTATATCCATTGGATGATGAGTTGTGATCATGTTAGTTTTGGTTGATATTTGAGAGCTCCTTACAACTTTCTGGTTTCTTTGTTTTACTTTCTCAAATAAGGAGGCGTTTGGTTTACGGAATTCGTTGGAATTGGAATTGGAATTGAATTTGGAATTTAAAGGATTCCTTTAAAATTCATAATGTGTTTGGTTAGCATATTTGTTAATAGAATTGTAATGTAAAAATATCTAAAAGACAAAATTGCTCATTAACACGGTGACAGATTCTGAATTCCATTGAAACTGTGAGGGATTTTGAATTTCATTAGTTGAGGGATTTAGTTGGAATTAATTTTAATTCCAATTCATTCTCTTAGTCAACCAAATATATCAAGGAAAGGAATAGAATTTAAATTCCAATTCTATTAAAATCTTATGAATTCACATCATCCAAACAGACCCTAAAAATGTTATTTAAAGAGAAAGAGAATGTACATGGTTTAGTTACTTAGAAAAACAACCTGTTGAACTTGTATCCAATGAATAAGATATATATCATGCATATAGAATTTGGCACAAGTATAAGTGTTGGAAAATGGTATGAAAATTCTATGATTAGTCACACACTTAAGATATACATATGTCATAAAGTAAGACACTATGTATAGGACATGATTTCTAATTACACTGACGCTCTGTTCTCGAGTTTTTTTAAGAAAAGAATAGAAGAGAAAAACTTCGTTTCATTTCCTCTCATTTTCTCTTTTTTTCACTTCTTTTCAATTTAGAATGATAGAATTTAGACTCAAACTTCCCTCCCTCTCTTCTTTTCTTTCCAATAAAAATATTTGAAACATAACATTCTTTTTTTTCCTTCCACTTCTTTCTAAAAAAAATCTTTGGAACACAACCATGTTATTTTTTTGTTTTCTTTTTTTTTCATTTCCACCCCTTAAATATATATATTCGTTTTCCTTTAATAACTTTTATTTCTTAACTTTTAAAAAAAAATAAAGCGGTCGACTGTTTTTACCTCTTTTTTTCGACGTTCCGATTAAATTTTTTTTTTTAAACAGAGTTACATTAAGAATCGTTTTTTGCATCGTAGCCTACAACGAATGCCATAACCGTTATGGTACTGTGACGAACCGAACCTACTATTACGTTTTCATTTAGATTTTATTTGTGATCGCCCCAACACCCATCGTGGAGCGCGAGTTTAACCAACTAGTTTATTTAAACAGATAAGTATGTACTAAAGATGACATTTATAATGATAGATTTAGCACACGATGTCATCAATTTTATTATCTTGAAAATCAAATAATCCATGAGGTATTAAATCAAGATAAGTACGAGCAAACAAATATTAATTATCAAATATTTTTCTATACTTACTTATTACACGTATATCTATTAACTCATCAAAGGCTATGCATGCATTTTGAACTTTCAAGTGAGAATTTAGACTAATAATTTCGATTTTAGAATCCATTTTATTTCTCACCGAGGCATACAAGTATGCTAAACAATTTCATGTGTTAAGATGACAATCTTTTAGGTATGTGATATACATATAATATAATAGGCCTATTTTGACTCAACCCTATTTTGACCCGTTACTCAACCTCATGTGACTCATCCGTTTTACCAGGCTTATAGAACAGTTTTAGACCAGCCATATATAGCATAGTATGTGTCGCCGGCAGTCACTAATATTCGTTTCAGGTTAAAGTGAAGGCTAAATGCGGTAGAAAAATACATTAAAATGTGTTTTATGGTGTTGAGATTAGGTATGTGGGTTCTAGGTGGTGGTTTTTGGTGATTGCAGGTAGGGCTGGCATAACAGGTTATACACGACACGATTACCTGAAGTGCTAGATCCGAACACGACACGATAACTAATCGTGTCATTTTTTCAGACACGAACACGAACCTGTTTAGAAATAGGTTACATGATATGACCTATTTAGAAGTTGACCCTTGTTTGTTAACAGAATACCTGAATTAGAGTCGTGAACACAGCAAACACCACAACAGAACTATGATCTAGATAAAACCAGGAGAACGTAAATCAATTAAGATCATTAGGGCACAAAAAAAATCAAAACACACAAATTACCATGGTTAGATCGAGAGGAAAGGGAGACAATGAATTTGTAATCAAATCAAAGGAGAATGATCGGATCTGCAGTTACCGGCAGGTGGAGAAGGCGGAACAAAAGGGCGGAGGAGAGTCGGTTAGAATGTGGAGATGGTTGTTTATGACGAGTCTGACAGCCATGGTGTTTGTTGTGTTGTACGGATATGGACGATGAAGACGGTTACACACATAGTAGGAGTAACAGATCAATACGCACATCGGAGGGACGGAGATTTGAGTTCAATTGAGGGAATGAAAGAATAAGGGAGAGGGAGGCGGACAACTGGCAGACAGCTTTCTAGGGATTATTTTTTTAAACCTTAAAGTAAATAAGTAAATATTTATATTTTTTAAAATATTGAAAAATATAAAAAGGTTTGTTATCGTGTCTAAACAAGTTAAACATCGTGTCTTAAACGTGTCAACCTGTTTAAGACACGAAACCTATTAAGCTCAAACCCAAACATGTTTAACTCTGTGTCGTGTCGTGTCAACAAGTTCGTCTCAGAAATTGTCACCCCTAACTAGAGGTGCACAAACCGGATTTTTTCCGGATCCGGATCCGTCAACGTTGGTCAACGACCGGACATGAAGAAACCGGTTCCGGATCGAATCCGGTTTTGGGAGTGGAGAGGTGGAACCTATTGAGACCGGACCGGATAAGTGGAACCGGACCGGACAAAAAAAACCGGTTCCACTGGATTTTTTTTAAATATTTTTTTTTTAATTAACAAAGATACACTATAAAATACATTTTTTATTTATTTTTTATATTTTTTTTAAGTGATTTAACAATAGTTCGTACAAAAAACATAATTGAATCACAAAATATATATTATTTATTGTGACTCGTTATTCGTCGTCTACTCGTCTTAGTCTTCGTAACATCGGTTTTCAATCTTCTTCGCTTGAGATACGTTGGACTTCATCATAAGCTTTTTCTTCGTCCGAAAGTGGATTCGTCGCCCCTTGTTCTACTTCGAATTCGTGTATTTCTTGTTCAATGTCAAGCTCGCCTTCTAGTTTTGCAACATGTTGTACACATCCGGCGGCATCCAAATGGTCCTTCAAGCAAATACACATCTCCATAGATTCCGGTGTAAGCCTCGTTTTTCGAATAGACAAAATCCTGCCACTAAGAGAAAAGGCAGATTTCGAAGCTACTGTGGAAGCTTGGACGGTTAGTAGGTCACGGGCCATTGCGGCTAGAACGGGATATTGGGATTCCCTTCCTTGCCACCAACTCAAGATATCAAAGTTTTCAAACTCTTCGGATCTTAGAGTTGAAATAAAGTCGGTTGCTTGATATCTCACAAGCTCGCTACTTGGTGTGCTTCCACGAGCTCTTTTAGCATTTTCGTTTCTTAAAGTGTTAAATAAATTTAGCATCGGGTTTCTTGAACTACTAGAACTTGAACCCGAAGCCATTGATTCACGTATGTTTGATGAATCACCACTTCCACCATATTTGCGTAAATAATAATCAAACATATTATTAAAAGCCGAATTAAAATCCCTTATTGCCTTTGATTCAAAATTTGGGTCTTCCTCGAACATATTTAAATCATCCGATATTGATCCAATTAATGTTTCAACACCGGTTACATTAATCGTTGGGTTTAAGGCGGCCGAACATGTAACAACGGTCGGCATTTCTGAAAAATATTTTTTAAATTTAGCTTTCATAAGTGTTACCATTTTTTTCAAAAATAGGGCCATGATATTCAAACTCTTTTAATTTATTACATATTAAATATAATTGTTGAAGTATTAGCGAATACGTGGGATGAAAACTCACGATAAACATGTAGTTGCATTTTTAAAAACCTCAAGCAAATTAGTTAGTTTCTCTATCGTATCCCAACTAATATTATCAAATTTTTGTGAACAACGTTTCTTTTGGACAAGTTAATCATGGAAATGTTTTAAAGTAACTCTTTGTTTTAAGGCAGATTCAAATATTTTCCATGTCGAGTTCCATCTAGTAGGTACGTCCCAATTCAGACCTAGAAAGATGGAATCCGTTTGTTGGCACAAGTTTCTATAGTTTATATATCTTTTTTTGCTTGTGCTAAAAACTTCTCGTAACATCACTTTAAAATTTTCTTTCACGTCTCTTATTTCTTGGACGTTTAGACCGTCTTGCACAACCAAATTAATGATGTGTGCAACACATCGACTATGAAAGAAAACACCGTACAAGGCGGTTCATATTTTATTTTTAATTTTTTCACCGCGTTTGTGTTATTTGAAGCGTTATCAAAAGATATTGAAAATATTTTTGGTTGAATTTTATAATTTTAAATTACCGAGTCTAAAATATAAAATAAGTTTTCACCGGTATGTGGATATTCAAAATAATCAAACGCAATCTTACGCTTCATCATTTGACATAACTCGGGTTGAACCCAATGTGCGGTAACGCAAAGGTACGATTCGGGTAAACCATGTGGAGTGGACCAAACGTCCATGGTTAAGTTAATGCCGGTATTTAAATTTTCAAACCCTAAAATTAATTCTTTTTTAGCTCTTTTTCACATTTTTAACAATCTCTTCTCAAAGTAGAACGACTTACATTTGTGTAACTCGGTTGAAGCGTCTCTTGTATCATCCTCGTCAAGCGCGAGTTATCAAAGTGATCAAAAGACAATCTTTCTTGAATGACGAAATGTGTCATTCTCTCATGAACCCTCTCGATATTGTATTGTCAAACTCCTCCATCCCTACCAATTTGAGTTTGATCTTCACCTTGAGTGTGTTTTGCGTGACTACCAATATGTTTCCTCAAAGTGCTATTTCACGCAGCACCCAAAATTTTACCACAACGTTTGCAACGAGCCTTTTACGAACCGTTCGACATTTCGCATAAATCGAAATAAGCCCATATCTCTTGGTTTCGGGAGCATGGAAGTACTCTCACCACAGTGGCGTCGCTAGTAGAACCACCAATGGAATTTTGAGTGCTTGCGGAAGCGGAAGCCATGAGAGCGTTTTTTTGGGTTTTGAGAGCTAGAATGTTGTTGTGAACTAACTCATACCCCCAATACCTATTTATACTAACCGTGGCGTCGTTAGGCTATATAGCCTTTTTTTTGCCCCAACGGCTAGAACCGGACAAAACCGGTTCTTTTTTATCCAAAAAAACCGGTTCTAAAATATCCGATTTTTATCCGGCCCATATAAAATTCTGGGACTGGTTCTGGAACCCCCGGTTCTCAAAAAATCCGGACCAGTTCTGTTGTAACTGGTTCGTGTCGGATCCGATTTCGGATAATCCGTCGGATCAGATTCGGTTTTTTTGTTCACCTCTACCCCTAACTATAGGTGGTGGTGGTGGTGGTGGTTGATGAAGATTTAACCAACTTATTATAAGAAACCTTAATCCGTAAGGTCGGCGTCCAATGAAGGGCCACCGACCATTTTCCACCCCAACCTCCTACTTTGAGAAAGTTTACAATTTAAACCTTTAGTTTTCTAAAATTACAGATCTACCCCTGCATAATTTTTTCTTCTCTCTCTTAAATTTCTAAAATTTCAAATTTACTCATGTAATATATATTTTTAATATACGCTTTTAACTGTACCTAAAGTTTCAAGTTTACCCATTCACTAAATTCTCAACTCTATCATTCAAATTTCTTTTTTCTTTTGCTACTTTTTTTTATCTTCGTTTATAAAAATTACTTTTTCTATTTTTAATTTGTTACTGTCTTTTTTAACGAATTTGTCGTTTTAATGTTAACTTCTATTCGCGCCACAATCTATCAATTTTTCGATCTCCATAACTGTGGCACAGCAACTTCATATGTTACTTTTATGTAATTAGTCACGTAATTGTCACCTCGGCAACGCACGTAACGACGTTCGCAAACCCACCGCACCGCGCAGAAGACCGAGTCGTGGCAACATCATACGTTTATTTATGTACTTAGTTACGTTATTGTCGTCGCCACAACGCCCGTAACGACGCATCGTGTGGGCTTTAGTTATGCAGTTAAACACGTTAACATTACCGTACAACCCCGTTGCAACGCGCGGGTCAAATTTTCTAGTTAATACAAATTTGTATGTATTAGCAGCCTTTTAATATTAACAAGCCTCACAAAAAACAGCCATCACCCATGAGTCCTCAATACCCCAAGACAAAAAACAGCCATCACCAATGAGTCCTCAACACCCCAAGCGTAGTATGGTGAAAGTATGTCAAAACATGTCACTCTTAATAAACTTGCAACTTAACACGAGTACAAAATGATCAGACCCACCGCCACCGTCTACCCAAGCACCTGCCGGTCACTGATACTATAAAAAAATATAGCATTTGAACCCACTTTGTCCCAACTCGTTTTGACCCAAACCATTCCGGGTGTTCCTAAAGTTGTATGTTTTGACCCGCTACACAACCCACTCATTTTGTCATGCATACACAACGTCACAATTCAAATTGACCATTAAAAGGTAAATGGGTGAATATTGCAGCCTAAAAAATTACCAATGTTTAATCATTAGCAAATTTTCGAAGGGGCAAGGGCCCACACTGCCCCGTGGCCTCTACATCCATATCAAAAAATTTGAAAATATCATACGAGAAATATTATCAAGGGTAAACACATAAATAACATAATCTTCCAAATAAAAGCATAACTAAAGCAAAAGCAAACATGCCGGCAGTCTCACTGGTTTCAAACAGATGAACATACTTCAAACATGATATAGCATATACCATACTTAACACATTACACATCAAGGTAATAAATCCTACATAGAGTTTAAACCTCAAACACGAGTCACAAACCTCAACAATAGAATAGTCAAACAGAGATAACAACCAGCATCAGTATAGTTCAACTGGCGTTTGTACAGCACATACCCTGGAGCATCAACTGTTCTACATCCAGAGGTTGCCAGATGTACCTCCTGTTTGATGAAGCATTGCATCTATCTCATCACCTTCTTCCATTTCCAGCTATAGCAGAACATGTTAAATGTCAGCACTAGAGGTCATAAAATGAACCGGTTGGAACAAGTTATTTTTAGTAGGGGTCAAAATAGTCCAGCTTGGGTTGGGTTGACCCGCAAACACTTTTTTATCCAATGTTTATAAATAAAAATGCTTTAAAGATTATTACAAAATATTTATTACAATAACAATATAAATCTATTTACAAAACAATTTAGAATAATTTTTGCATTCAAAATCGATTTTCACTCCATTAGGCCCATTTGACTTGATCCTTTTTCGGCTAAATTTTTGTATTTGATTTGTTTGAGATAAAACACAACCCAATTTAACTCATTCATAAGTAAATGGGTCAAAAATTCCACTTCTAAGACCAAGGGGTATACCCCATGGAAAACTAGCGTGGAGGTGATGTGGAGGTTTTCCAAGAATGTGGAAATGTGGAACACCACGACCCTATGGCGTGGTCCACGAATGTGGAGCTTTTCGTGGAGATCTCCACGGGTGTGGAAAGGCAAGTTTCAAAGGTTTTTAATTTTTTATTCAAATGTGGAGATGTGGAACCATGCCCCCCAAACGTGGAGATGTGTGGAAAATTAGATGTGGCAGTGTGGAGGGGTGTGAAATGTGAAACCATACCCCTTGACCTAATCAGCAGAACCAGGTAAAGCATCAAGGAAACAAGCAAGGTTCGATCACTCTTTGTAAACATTTCCCTGATGTCGGTATGTTTAGCGTGTGCGCATGTGCGTGTGGTTGTGGGTGGGTGTGGTTGAGTGTGTGAGTTGGGGAGAGAGAAAGAGAACCTCGTCAGGAGTCTGCTCTCCACGGAGACGACGCCCATCAAACAAAAAAGCAATAGAATTAAGCTCAACAGACTGTCTGTCACAGTAAGCATTCATGAGCTTCTTCAGCTGTGTGCTCCTTTTGATCCTAAAGAACACTTCATTACCATCCTGGAAACAGAACAAGCAGTGGCACATGAGTTATCACTTCAAACCAAGACGAAATGATATCAAAATTGCAAAAGTAGTCATGTTCAGGACTTATAAAGTGAACAATTCTCCCATTGCAAAAACTCCCACTTCACAAACTTCATGAAAGGGTTAATATGCATATGGTATGTCTAACGAGTTCTCTTCGTGTTGCTATGATGCTAGGCAGTAGACGCGGTTCAACCCGACAGATCAACTTTGAAAGCCAAACAACTCATTCTTAAACTTCAAAAGTGACAGAAGCTACTTACTTTGCACAGAATAATTAAACTATTAGAATATGAAGAACAAAATTGGATACAAACAGTAGAAATAATGATATATCATAATTGAATTGGAAGGTATGATATCTGAATATAATTGAATTGGAAGGTGTGGCATCTGAATGATAGATCTCTGATTTAACATGATTAACATTGATTGAATACTCTATTGTTTACAAATCAAAGTCAAGAACTAAACCCTAACCTGCACAGATTGTCATCTTTGCAAATAAACCCTTGCCCAACCACAACGATAATCGCGATAACATACGAAACGAAAACCCTAGAAACTGAAGAAATAATCCAGAAAACGCGAGAAATAATTGCATTCGTACGAATTGGTGAGTAATAAGTATCTAATCAGGATTCAGGAAACTTGAAGGTGCGATAAAAATGAGGATATTGATTGATGATCGAAAATCTAACAGAATTAAAAACCCTAACCTGGCCTTTGACTTTCAAATTGATGTGAACTCCATCGCCAGTGCCGGGCTTCTTGTCTTCCTCGTTGTTGACTCCTGACATATTTTCCGGCGGATCGATTGACGTACTTTGAATCAACAACGCTGCTTCGATTGATGCTTCAACTCTGCCCTACCACCCTTTTCTAGTTGGAAGTCAGGGATTTGTGCGTGACAGAGATGATCGGACGGTTAATATTTACTGACATAAATACATCCACCCACTTTGTAGGATAATCACAAAACTAGTCATAGGTATTTACGGTTCGTTTTTTAGGTTTTTAAGTTTAAAATACGGCGTCTAGTGAAGTATGTGAGGGAGGCGTCTCACGCTCACGCGCACGCCACATCACCTTTGCGTGAGTGTGTCGTGAGCAATGATTCCGTAAACTCACTCATGCTCATGGAGAGGAGGAAATTTGACTACCGGCAATTTAGCATCATTTGACCGTTTTTAAACGATAAAAGGTAATAATAATGATTTTTGTTAATAAATTTAACTCTAATTATCATACAAACATTATTCTTTTTTACACAAAAATCATACATCTTTACTCACTACAAAAACAAAATGAATCCAAAGATCCCAACTACAACGTTTTCTGACTCGATGGGTCACAAGTTTACTACTCTTGATTTTGTCATTCGTCATCGAAGAACCGATCAAATATAAATAGATTTAAGTTTCTAAATACCTTAAATTTAAACACATATGTAAATGGTTAACACTTACACATGTGTAAGTGGTAAATTTACAAATGTGTAGATTTTTTAATAAATAAATACATGTAAATTTACATAGATAAATTCATTTTTTTATGTTGTATTCTAATAATAAAGGTAGTAAAAATAAAAAAAAATGATTTTGATTGATTTTTTGACGAGTTCTTAAAATATTTAAAAGTTCTCAAATGATCCATTCCCTATATATATATATATATATATATATCTTAAGTTATCAAATTCACGCATTGGATAATCAATGGACTCTTCAATCAAACAAGAACTATGTTAATAATTCTAGACATAATAATTATCTTGTATGATGAAGTTTTCACTAATTATCAACTTATTATCCGACGCTACCAATCAACATACATTGTTCTCTAATGATAATAACCAAATAGCATAATTATTTGATTGTTATGTCCAGAAGGATCGCGATCAATCCATTGTCGCACTGTGTACCAATCATACAACCGCTAATGTTTTTTATATTTGTAAATTAGAGGCATATTTTATAAATATATAGACATCTTAGAATTAGCATTTTTCCTATATGTTAGGATTTTTGACATCATTAAAATAAAAACATATATATAATGAGCATGTATACACTAACAATGTTATTTATTACTTTTATAATTAATATAAGTGGTTGTTGAAGCATGTATACACAAGTTTCCTGGAACATCACAATTGTTTATATGGGTCACACATGTTCGATGTTTGGTCACAACTCTATCCTAACCATCACGAATGTTGGGATAAGGGTGAACCACACAACTTTGGTCACATACAACTCAAATATATACACTTTTGGATACAGTTTGTTTCGTTGTGAAGCTCTCATACGATAGAACATAAACCCAAAAATTAATAATTATATTAATCACAATTACATATAATTATTAGTATCCAAAGTTAGTAAAAACCACATTTTCACTAAATTTTCCAACAAAAGGATCCAGTATCTACAATTACTTTGTTAGTGGTTGTGGTACAATCGCGTTGTTCTACGTATAGCGGCCCATTTGCAGAGTTACATAAAGATTTATGTAAAAAAAATTATATAGAAGTTCAACGTTTATAACTTGGAAAATAAAAGTTGGTTTTTTTGTCTAATGAAACCTCAAATTACCCAGAATGTTGGTATTTGTAAGAAAAAATAAAAAGAAAAATCTATTATAACATTCATGTTAAATGAATGATGATTGGATCTTTATAAAATAATACTCTCTTACTAAGGTTTCATACATCACTTGATCCAATATAAAGAAACCAAAATATACAGCACTTAATCACGCAACTAAACAATCATTGCCCAACCTAAACAAATTATTTAGGTCTTTCTCCCCTAATATTTAAAACATTATATATATATTATATTTTTTTAACAACATTATATTAAAAGGGAGAAAGACCTAAATAATTTGTTTAGGTTGGGCAATGATTGTTTCGTTGCGTGATTAAGTGCTATATATTTTTGTTCAAACATATCAACATCCAAACTGGAGCAAATCGGGTGGTTTTACAATTTGGTTTACAGTTTGTAGGGGTGTTCACTGGTTGAATTTTCAGTTTATTTGGTTTGAGATTTACTTTGTCGTAACAGGAAACCGAACCGAATTTAGGAAAAGTTCAAAATCAAACAGAAAACCAAATTAGAATTCGATCGAATATACCTAATTTTGCATAATGTTTGTTGGTTAAAGAATATTGTCTTGATCTAGAAAGCAACTTGTATTCCTGTTGACAGTGAAATAATGATATATGGTGAATATAATGGCAAATTTCTAGTAGTAAGGGGCTGGACTAAAAAAATCAGTTTATTCAGGTTATTCGATTCAAACCGAATTCAGATTCTTTGAAACCTAAACCGAATTTGTAATTTGGTTCGATTTTATTCGGTTCCGGTTCAATTAACTTTTCGGTATCTGTTTCAAACTAAATAATGAGCACCCCTAATGGTTTGAATTTGGAACCAACCGTTTAATATTTATCATTTTAAGAATGCGCATGAACCTTCTCTATGTGTTATATTCACTAGCAATCCTTATTATTTTTAGAGTAAATTATAGAAATCGTCCTTTATTTTTATACCCTTTTTAAGATATTGTCATTTAGCCCAAAAATTGTCAACGATCGTCCTTTATGTTTACAAATCTTGCACGTTATGTCCTTAGACCCTAACCCAGTTAAATTTCTCAGTTAAGTCTGATCATGTGTAAGCACATGATGGTACTTTTGTAATTTTAACCATTTAATTAAAAAAATGTTAATTAAATTATCTATAAACTCTCCCTCCCTCCCAATGCCTACTCCGTCGGTCTCATCTTCCTCATCTCTGCTCCTCGTCGTCGTCGGAACTCTAGCCTTTGGTTCTCTCCTCTTTATTTCCCGAAAACCACACCAATCTCCCCCAACGGAGATTCAATATCCGACGCCTAGATCTGAGTTTTCGAGTAGGCCGAAACCGTCGTATCGTGTTCCTTATTCAGGCAACCACGTTCTTCGTTCACGAGAACGGAAACAGGACGCAGTTGTGGTTTTCGATCAGAATCGGAGGGAGCTCGATGGAGAAAGAAGTCAACGCATTGATGATTTTGCTTCTTCTCCGGTGGTTGATGACGCCTGTTTCTGTGGAGATGACGGGGGAGGTGGACTACGCTTCGATTATGTACCTTTGCAGCCTCCGGTTGCCGTTGATTGCCTGTGCGATCGCTTAGGGTTAGGGTTCTTAATTACCTCTAATTTGTGTGCAATCGTTTAATGGTAACTAATTTCTTTTTAATCAAATTATTGTGCAATTAACGTAGAGGGGGAGAGAGGGGGAGAGGGAGAGAAAGTGAGTTTATAGATATTTTAATTAACATATATTTTTTATTAAATAGGTAAAATTATAAAAGTACTCTCTTGTGTCTTGCACATTACCTGACTTAACTGAGAAATTTAACTGGGTTAGGGTCATAGGACATAACGTGCAAGATTTGTAAACATAAAAGACAATCTCTGACATTTTTAAGTTAAAGGACAATATCTGAAAAGGGTATAACATAAATGACAATTTATGTAATTTACTCTTATTTTTAAAAAGATTAATATAAAATTATGTTTTAAAAAAACAAAACAAGTTGGTTCAAAACCACTAAAATCAAATTGTCAAACAATCGAAATTGTTTTTGCGGTTCAGTTTGCTTTTCTAAAACCATAGTTTTAATAATTTTCTAGAAAACCAGCAAACCAAATACAAGGGTATTTATGTCTTTAAACACGTCTCGATTATTTCCCATCACAATTATCTTTTCAAGAAAAAAATTGATGAAAACCAATAAGGAAAGGGGGCAGAACCTCCCAATTAGGGTTCATAGCACGCCTCATAGGAAACCAAACCTAAACCACATCCCACAAGAACACAGATCCATCAACCAAAATCCATCTCGATTCAGCTTCTTCGGAGAACAAAACAACAAGAATCTTAGCCGAAAATGGATAGATTACAGTTCTAATCAACTCTTTGTTGCCAATCTTCATCCATCGCCAAACCCTAATTTTCAATTTCGTCTGTTCGGAAAAAATTTGATCGGCCATGCGAGGCGGCAGAGCAGCAGCAGCCACGGCACTGCCGGCGACTGTCGGATCTGGATCGGCGACGGGAATTAGGTTTAGAGGCGTGAGGAAGAGACCATGGGGCAAGTTCGTTGCAGAAATTCGAGATCCGTTGAAGAAGGCTAGGGTTTGGCTCGGTACCTTCGATTCGGCGGAGGACGCCGCGCGTGCTTACGACGCCGCCGCTCGGAGTTACCGTGGAGCTAAAGCGAAGACGAATTTCCCCTCAACTATCACACAAAACCCTTACGTTCATCATCCGTTCGTCGATCAACAAACAGAGCATCAAATTGTTATGCCTCAGAGGCCGACGTGCAGCAGTTTAAGCAGCACCGTGGAGTCGTTCAGCGGACCGCGGCCGTTGACGGCGGCGGATGTTGTGTTGCCACGTGTACAGCATCCGGCGGTGGTAAATAGTTGTTGCGATTACTGCGATTCTTCGTCGTCTGTGGTGGTTGACGAAGCAGGCGACACCGGAGATATTGATATTGCTTCTTCTTTTCGGACAACGTGTCTACCGTTCGATTTGAATATTCTGGTGGATGAGACGGTTGTTTCTCCGGCGGACGGTGATTTTCTCTGCACGGAGCTTCGTCTGTGACGATGAGATTGTGGTCTTCATACTTGTCTGCAAAAATTTCCACTTACAGTTGACAAGATTTAGACTTTTATTAAGATGAAACATTGAATTCTTGTTGATTTTCAAAGATGTTGATGTGTTAGGTTACTTTCTGTTTACTTGTAAACTTGATGTAGTTGCTGTGTTAGAAATTATAACTGTGTTCATGTGCTGCATGTATACTCTTTTTCGTTCTGTGTTTCGGTCCGGTGATGGTTTCTTAGGCCGGGTACCGTACCCTGGTCGAATCACGACACGATAACACTCGAGCACGACTCGACTAAAACTTAGAGAACAATACCAAACTCGATCATGATTCGACCTTAAAACTTATGTAACAAAACCGAACTTAGAGCCTTGGTTTTAAATTGTGCGTATAATGCGTATTGCGCCGTTGCGAAGTTTTAGCGCTTTCCTGCACTTGATGCGTAGCGTTTCCGTATTGCGCAAATATTGCGTTGATTTTGCATTATGCGGTGTATCGCAAGATGTGCTATCTTGCGTGCAGGTGCAACATATAATTAGGACTTGAGTTGGACTTTTTCAACTGAAAATTGGGATCTTTTAGTTTGGAAGGTAGAAGTTACCTGGAGATGATGGAGAACTTTTGAAGAACGGTAGGAACTTTGTGGAGTTGATGGAGAAGGTTGGGAGAAGGAGATGGGGTGACGACCGGAAATCTCATCTATAGAACCTTAAAATTTTTCTATTTTAGTGTCTATTTATTTTAACATGCATTAATAAGTCTATGCATAATCTACTTGTACATCAAGCTTCTGTAGTTGTAAGTTATAACTAAAGCTTTTTTACTATTTATTTATTATAATACCTTATGCATAAACTCAGTGTTGTCAGAACCGGACCGGACCGGCCGGTCGTACCGATTGGAGAAGGGAACCGGACACATAAACGGTCCGGTTGTGTGTATTTGAACCGCTTTCGTTTGAACCAGCCGGACCGGTGAACAGAACCGGGGGTTGGACCGGATTTCAAAAGTTTTTATTTTATTTTTTAGTTTTTTCATTCAAAAACTTATTTTATGATTAAATTAGTATTTCAAGTTGCATATTTTATTTATTTAAGCCTTAATATGTCATTAAAATTGCAAATTAACATAAAAACAAAAAAAAGTTTAATATTTTGTATCTGTGCACATGGTTTTTATTTTTATATTATTTATAACGTCATCCGGTTCGACCAGCGGACCTCTAAGACGGCCGGTCCGCTGTCCGGTCCGGTTTTGAAAACATTGCATAAACTACTTGTACATTTAGAGTTAGACTTAGTTTGTTTGTACATAAAACTTGTTTGGTGGTACCGATAGCTTCTTCTTCTTCTTTTTATCTAAATTTATTATTTTTTAATGTTTAAAAGGTAACATGTTAAAATATTATGTATAGTTAGTTTTTTAGTATTTTTCTAATAAAGAACGCATCACATATGTGATGCTCTGCCATCGCGCATCGGATTTTGGTACCAAACGCATCGAAGCGCATCGCTCAATTTAAAACTAAGCTTAGAGTACGAATTGACCTTAAAACTAGGGATAACAAATGAACCTGAACCCGACAGGCAAACTCGAAACATTTGGGATGTGTATTCACTATTTAGGTATAAGACCATGTATAAGATTAGTTTTGAAAATTATTAAAGGTATGGGGCGTGTATGATATTAGGTGATGCCCGACCTGATTACCCGATCCATACCCGTAAACATTTCAATTTAGTTTTTCTTTTCTTTGTCCTCGGATAATAGACTAGTCTCTTAAGTTTTAAGGTCGAGTCATCCTTGTTTAAAACTTAGAGAACAATATCAAACTCTAGCAGTGCACGGCTCGAGCTAAAAACTTATAGATTATATGAAACTTAATCACTTTGACCTTAAAACTTTAGGCTAGAAACTTAAGCTCGAGCTTTTTTTCTTTTTAAGATCGGCCACTATAACAATATAAGACTATAAGTTATACAAAGTATATACCACGAAATGAATACAAAGAAAAAGAAATAGGGAAAACAGCCCACCAACCTATTGGGCTAATCCACAGTCTTACCGGTCAATCCAAAGTCTTAGCAGTTGGGCTAAGGTAACTCCTACAAAACTATTTCACATTGACACATTTGTATTTGTAAGAGAATCTTAGCGGTTGGGCAAATCCATAATTAAGCATGTCCAAATTGCTCGACGCTCGAAACTCACTGAATCACAATCAAAAAAAGCTCGGAAATAAACTCGTTCGTTTTCGGCTCGGTTCGGTTTATAAACAAACCAGGCACGAGCAATGGTAAGCTCGCTCGAATTATTTTTTAATTTATTTCTATATCTAAAATCTAAAAGCCTAATAAAAAAACACGCTTAGCGCCTCAACCTCTCAAGTCTCAGTTCTCAATTTCTCATCATACAGGTGGTCACACTCATGACTTTTTCAATTTTCGCAATCAAAGCTAGTGGTGCACAAAAAAGCCGGTTTTTTTTTTAACCTGGTCCAAACCGGCAAACCGGTTTGGGTTAAACCGGTTTGGACCAAACCGGTTCGGGTTACCCAAAAACCGTCGGTTTGATGCTTTCTGGATGAGATCGGGTTAGGGACCGGTTCAAACAAACCGGTTTTCGAGCTGGGCAAAAAAAGAGCTATTGGGGAACGGCTATATGGCCGTTGGGGTCGATTTTAGCCCTTTTTTGGCTCCATTTGCACCCTTAAAACACTATAAATTGGTGGGGGGGTGTTTAGGGTTGATCACACCTCTCTTTACACTCTCTAATCTCTAAAACCGCTCTTTAAACCCGTCAAAAACGCTCTCTAAACTCTAAAAAAAAGCATGGCAAGTTTTGGTGTTGGTGGTTCCTCAAACGAAGTTACCGTTGTGGAAATTCGAGCAACAACGAGAAATCCGGCAATTTGGTGCAATTACGATCTATGTTTGTTGTCAAACGGGAAGGAACGTGCTCGGTGCAAGATGTGTGGTGCGTTTTTTGGGAAATATTCAAACACTAGTTTGAAAATGCATATGGAAAAATCTTGCCCGTCATTGAAGGGAATTCCAAGTGAAGGTCAAGCCTCCATGACAAGCGAAGGAGGAATTTGGAACTTTGATCCAAATACTGTTCGAGTTCGAATGGCGAGGTTAGTGATTCAAGAAGGATTGTCGTTTAACCACTTTGACAATCCGCGCTTCAAGAGACACTCCAACCACGTTATCATCAAGTAAGTCGCACAACCCTTAGACGAGATTGTATAAAAATGTGGAAAAAAGCAAAAAAAGAATTAATTTTGGGTTTTGAAAATTTGCAAACCGGTGTAAACTTAACCACCGATGTTTGGTCGGCTCCACATGGTATACCCGATTCGTACCTTTGCGTTACCGTGCATTGGGTTGATCCCAATACGTGGCAAATGATGAAGCGTACAATCGCTTTTGACTTGTTTGAAAATCCACACACCGGCGAAAATTTATTTTATATATTGGATGGTGTTATTAACGAATTTAAATTACAAAATAAACTTTTTTCAATGTCTTTTGATAATGGATCTAATAATACAAATGCGGTTCAAAAACTAAAAATTGAATATAAACTTGTTTGCAACGGGTTTTTTTTCAATAGTCGATGTGTCGCATACATCATTAACTTGGCGGTGCAAGCCGGGCTTGCAATTGAAGAGGTTTCAAACTTAACATATACTTTTCGACAAATGCTTAAAGATATTTTTAGTAACAAAAAAAGATACCATGATTATATTAAATTTTGTCGTGATACAAATAATCTTTGCTTAGATCCGAATTAGGACGTCGAGACAAGATGGAACTCGACTTATACTATGTTTTATAGCGCTTTACGACAAAGACAAACTTTAGAACTATTTCATGATATGCTTGCCTCAAAACCTCGTCGTAAAATTCTAAAGTTTCCTTCCACAAATTGGGACATTTTAAAAGATGTAACCGAATTGTTTGAAGTTTTCAAAACCGCCACCACTTTTTTATCCAGTGTTTATTATCCCACAAGTCCATTAACACTAAAACAAATATATTTAATGGCTAACAAGTTGTATGAACTTGAAAATAAAAGCACTTTTTTTACAAAAATGATTGAACCGATGAAAGAAAAATTAGTGAAATATTTTAAAGAAATGTCTCCCGTTATAACTTGCGCCGCCGCGTTAAACCCTACCATAAATGTTTACGGGGTTGAAACTTTGATTGATAGAATTACTTACGCTTTCAATTTGGATAGCGAAGCCATCCATTTTGCACAAGTTACAAAAACACATTTTAACAAATGTTTACAAGATTTACTTGATGTTTATTTACATAAATATGGTACAACTCCGACTCCACATGAAACAATAGGTACATCATAAAGTGGTAGCTCGAGATATGTTAATTTGAATTTATATAACGAAATGTTAAATGAATTTAGTAAACGGGCTCAAGGTACCACCCCGAGTAGCGAACTCGGAAGGTATATTGGCACAAACTTTTTAGCGTTTATGCCTCCTACCGATTTTTAGGATTTTGATATTTTGGCATGGTGGAAAAAAAAACGAAGCTTCGTTTCCGATTCTTTCCGCCATGACCCGTGATGTACTAACTGTCCAAGCTTCCACGGTAGCTTCGGAATCTGCGTTTTCTTTTAGTGGCAGGGTATTATCGAAACGAAGGACTAGACTCACACCCCTAGCGATGGAAATGTGCATTTGCTTGAAGGACCATTTGGATGCGATGGATAGGATACAGGACCAAACTTCTCTCGAAGACGAAATTCAAGCCGAAGAAACCATACACAACAACGAGGTTGATCTTGGAATATCTGAACCAGTCACCGATGAAGAACTAGCCGAAGATGCAAGGCTACGAAACTCTAGTTCCTAAGACAACGCACAAGAATAATCAATCAATATTCCAAAAAATAAAACGTTGAACTTAATGTTTTATATTTGTTATATTTTTGTAATGTTTTACAATTTTATAAATTTATCTTGTCATGTTTTTTAACTTCCGAAGTTTTCAAATATTAATAAACGTTGAACTTTAAGTATTAATGTTGCTATATTTTTTCTTGGATTTAATATTAAAAATTTAAAATTTATTTGAATTTTTTTTTAATAAAAACCGGTTTAAAGGGCAAACCGGTTTAAAACCAACCCTAACCGGTTTGACATTTCTCATTACTAAAACCGGTTTAACCCGAACCGGTTTGGGTCCAAACCGGTTTTGACTTTTCGTTGACCAAACCGGTTCGGGTCGGGTTGAACCGGTTTGGGTTAAAAAAACCGATTTGTGCACCTCTAATCAAAGCCAAGTTCATCGCATCAGAATTCACAGTAGAAGATTTGAAGTTCATGATTAGGTAAACCGCTTGATTCACAAGTATACAATGATTCCTAAACATCGATTTTGTACCATTGGTTAATCAAAGACTGCATCTATTGGTTTCCTTGTAGTGCAAGACTAAGGCGGTACGGTGGACGTGGAAATGGTCGCAGCGGATGTGGGTTTAACCGTGTGATTCTTCTGAAAATGAATATGTGGTTTGGTCAAATCATCGCTTTGAATCCAAAGGTTTTAATTGGACTTTTTACTTCCTTGTGGTTTGTCAATTGTCCCAATCAACTCCCACTCTCTAACGACATCCAATTTTTCAGTTAAGTTTTTATGAAAAGACGAAAATACCCCTAAAACAAAATTAAACCCCCCCACCCCCCCACCCCAAAACCTTTCTTCTGCGCAAACGTAAACCCCACCCAGACATTTCTAATTTCTTGGATGGTGCTGCTGGCGGTCTTTGATGGTGGTGGTGTGGAGGCAGATGTAGACCACCCAACCCAAACCCTAAATCCATCGCAGCCCAACCCAACCCTAAATCCATCGCAGACCAGATGATGACCGGATGAAGACCACCTCCATTAACCCTAGACCAGGTAAGGCGACGACAGTGGTGGTGTATTCAATATACTTGCCATCTCCAATCAATTTACAAATATAACTCATCACATCTGAATTCTTGAAAATCATATCTGAGTTCTAAAAAATCAAATGAAACCCTAACTTTCTTCTTCTACCCAGACTACCGGCAGAACCCCCACCGGCGATGGCATTGACGGTGTCCCAATCACGACCCCCTCCACTCTCACCTTCTTCTGTTCTCAGCCCTAACCATGAACCGGTTGTTGCGAACGATTTCACGCTGTTAGAGTATGCTCAGGTAGCAAGGACGACGACAGTAAGGGTTGCAGGTGGAGGCGACAGCCTCGTGCTTCCAGGCGGCGTCGTCGTCGTCGTGACCTGCAACAACGGCGACGAGGTAGGGGAGGCGACAGCCTCATTGTCCAGATCCGGCATAATCGTCACTGCCACCCCCCGGTCCCCGTCTCCGTTCCCAACCAGCAACTTCTTGCAATCGACCAATCCACCGCCACCGACGCCAACTGGATCTCCCGCAGCATCCTCCCCTACGCCTTCAACCGGAAACCCTTTGTCTTCAACCAGAAACGAAAGTTGACAGACGTGTGGTGGTGGAGATGGTGTATTTATTTGGGATTAGGGTTTTGGTTTATATATTTTTTAATTTTTTATTTTTATTTATTAACAAGAGTATTTTAGTGTTTTCATATAAAGTTAACAGAACTATCATAACGGGGTTAGTGGTCTGGCTTTAATTGAAACGAAAATGAAACCATGAGGACGCAAAAAGTCCAATTGAAATCTTTGGATTCAAAACGATTATTTGACCAAACCACAACGACGCAAAACGAAATTTACTCAAATTTGTATTTTATGAAACTCATTTTGTTTGTATTTTTGTTAAATTGTTAGAGTTTGAACTCTTGGTGAGATCAAACCATCCCAATTCACATCTCAGCTCAATCCAACCACCAACCTTTTATTAAAAAAAAAATAACTAATTTCTTTTTCTCCCCCTTCCATAACCCAATCAAACCCATTTTTTCACACTCATCCCCAACCCAATTTCTTATTAAATAAATATGATTTATGAGTATTTTTATAATATTAAAACAATTTCTTTATTTCAAAAGGAATAAATTATTTATTATAAATATAAAATGAAATAATCAAAATAAAAAAAATATTTTACATTCATCAAATATAATAAAAAAGAGAGTTAATTACACGGATAGTCCCCGTGGTTTGTTAAAAGTAACAAGTTCAGGTACTAATGGTTTGAAGTAACAAGTTTGGGTACTAACTTTCATTTTTGTAACACTATTAGGTACTAAGACTAACGTTCGTTAACCTTTTTGTTAAGTTTAGGTAAAATGACCAAATTACCCTTTAATTACTTAAGGGACCATTTGTATAACTAACTCTATTTTATGATAGGGATCATTTGTGTAATTTCCATAAAATATTAAATAAATAAACTTAAATCTAAATCATATTCTTCACACATAATCACAACAATGTCCAGTTCAAATCCACGCCCCCTCATCTCTTTCTCCACCATCGTCATTGTGTAAGCCCTCAATTTTGAATTTCTGGGTTCTATGATCAAACACAAGACGTTAATTGCTACTGCACCTTCGACCTTACCCCTTTGCCACTAGAACTCACCATTTCAAAATCTCGCATGATTTGGCATTCAGTTCAAACAGAGAACAAATTAGCTTCACATACCTTGAAATCTTGCAATCGATGGCTTCATATATGCAATGGTGTAGTCAACAATTTGGATATAACTCTGCAAATTTGAGAGAATAATGAGAACCATCATCGTTTGATAACCCAAAGAGTGTGTGACTCGATGGTGTAGTCACGACAATTGTTTGCAAAGAAAGTGTGGTCACGACAAAGGTTGTGCGATTCGATGGTTCAGTGGTTCACCAAGAGGCTGTGTGATTCGAGTAATGGGGAGAGAGAGTCACGAGATGGTGAGAACGAGGGGGTTTTGGGATGGAGAGAGGAAGTCGATTATAAGATGGTGAAAGGAATCCGACACAGGAGACATGTCTCAATTGCTGGAGTTCTTTCAGGGGTGGCGGCCGAAAATAAATGGGATAGGGAGAGGCTACTGTGGCGGTGGTGGAGGAGGTGTTTTTAGGTCAAATGAGGAAGATGGGAGAACAAGGAAAGGGGTGGCTTTTACATAAATGGTCCCTGTTAATAATAACAGTTACATAGGTAGTCCCTGTTGAAAATAGTCAAGGGGTAAAAAAGTTATTTAACTCCAACTTAACAAAAAATTTAACGAATGTTAGTCTTAGTACCTAATAGTGTTACAAAAATGAAAGTTAGTACCTAAACTTGCTACTTCAAACCATTAGTACCTGAACTTGTTACTTTTGACAAACCACATGGACTATCCGTGTAATTAACTCTAAAAAAGATAAACCAAGTTACAATGGTAATTATTCACCTAAGGGAAATTTTTTACCATATATCAGTCATATTGTTTTTTAGAGCGTCATTAGTTTATCTATTGCGAAGTTGTGCCCTAATTATTAAGGGAAAATCTTCAGAATCTCGAAGATTCAAATACAAGCTTGAAAACAAAGGATTCAGGGTAGAAAATACGAAAACGAAAGAGATTAGATATAAGAGAATCGGGAGTGGATATGGAAGTATATCAATATTATACACTATTTAAAAGAAAAAAAATTACGAATTTTGATTCTTTTATACTTTTTTAATCAGATAATGTTAGAGTTTTTAGATTATAAATTTTATTAAAAAAAACCTGCGAACTATTAACATTTGGACAAATGTCAAAAAAGATTAAAAAAAAAGTTTAGGTTGTGACCTAGGTTGTGTGGGCGACGAGGTTGTGAGTTTTATTAGAATTTTACTTTCTTGTTTTCTTAATTTGTGGCCGACAGACCCGTGGGAAAGGTCATTAATGACAATGGTCTCATAGATGGAATGAAAGGGAAAAATGGCAAAAATGTTTTTGAGATTATGTGATGGTCTATTGAGTGAACGTGAGGGGGGTGACGTGACAGGCGTGGTATACCGTGTCGCTCCTCCGTGAGAGGGGGCATGGGCGCTGCTGTGAGGTTTACGGAGTCCGTGGCGTACCCACATGTATCGGATGGGGGTCGTCCGACCCTCATAAAAAATATTTTATTTATTATATATACGATATAATCTCGAGTGACCTTCAAGAAATTTTGATACCGACCCCTATCAAAATCTTTTGACCAAAATGACAACAAAAATAATTAATTTAAAATTTTAAAATTTTATAAATATGAACGTATTTATTATTAAAAACTAATTAACAAAAATAAACCTATTATAAATTAACTAGTTAATTGAACATACTTCTTAATAAGCCTTAAAAACAACTAAGCCTACTATGCCACAAACAATTTTGACCAAATGACTTTTTACCCTAAACTTATATATATATATATATATATATATATATATATATATATATATATATATATATATATTTCTAAACAATTAATCGGCTTTGTCAAACCCTCCCCTTTCCATCGAACGTGATTCAATGAAATGAAAACAAGTGACTATCGAATGAGAAGTGTCACATCCCCCTCCGCGGCAATCACTTGCCACTGCCGCATCCAAGAGTTAAGGCGCATGTCGGAGTGTTGCCCCTTCACTCTCCCAAATTCGGTACCAAAAGACCAAACAACATCAATTTAGATATTTTTTGAAGTTTTCTCTAATAAATTAAGTATTTTTTTTAAGTTTTACGCTAAAATAAACTTTATCATTTGATTATTTATTAGAATATTAGATTATTAACATATGAACACTGAAAAAAGTTTAATGGCCCGACTTCCGACAAAAAAACTTCAATGACCCGACCCGATATAAAAATTCTTTTAATAGACATCCGAACACCGAAAATTTTCGACACCCATAAAAAAATTAATGTGTTCACCACTACACGGAGTAAGGGACTTTTCTCTACGCATGTGTGAGGCGGTCCAATTAAAAGAGGGAGAAGGGCGTGCCCCGTTCCACACAGTCTAATAAAGCAAAAATGATAAGATTTTTTGTTTTATCAATAGGATCTTGACACTTAAATAAAAAATATTGTTTTTTCCACTTTGACCATTTGACCTCAACTAATCATGTATTTTTTAAATTAATCACATTAGTTATACAAAAGACTAAATATTATTAATTGTGACGTCTATCTTTGAAGATGAGAAAATGATCATCGTTTAAATACGCAAACATCAAACTCGGACAACATAAATTAATTACATCCCATATCAATAAAGATTAAAGAATAAAAGGAAAAGGTAATTACATTATATGACAGCTGGTGAATATAAAACATGGCGTGCGTAGCACGACTCCGATGTTCGCCTTGATTAACGTTGTTTCTTACGCGTGGAGTTACTATTATCACTAGGATTATTTTTTAAAGACGATTACTTTTTTAATTTTGACTAACTAGATCTTTATTTGGAAACCGGTTAGTGGTCCGGTGACAGAGTCAAAGCCTCTTGTAGAACCTAGGTTTGAAGGTCTTCGGTTTAAGTCTCACATGAGTAAATAAATTCGCCGTTCTAAAAAACATCTTTATTTGGAAACATTGCATTACACCATCTCTAACCCAAGTGTTTGATTGTAGGATCGGAGGAAACACAAATGTTTTTAGGTAGCTAGTGAAAATCTGATAAGTTTACGAGTCGTTGGATATGATCTTATAGGTCGTAGAGGTGAGTAGAAAAAAAAATAATAATATTTAGTAGTCGAATTAAAACGAAAAACCGACTTTTTAATCTGGGTTCGGATGTCATTTCTTAATGAGGAACCAACCGAACATCCCTTTATGTACTCATACATCTTATATTCTCTATATTATTTGTCGTCTTTTGATTTTGGGTTTTAGTTATCGAGTTGGTTTTCAGGTTATTCGGATTATTCGAGTTTGAAAATTCTGAAGCTGAATTCTAAAAATCGATTCAAATTTTAAAATTTAAATTTGGGTTGATTCGGATAAACCGAATTACGAGAAAAAGGTAAAAACATGTGTATTTTTTTAAATAATAAAAACTATATAAATTTAAAAACCAGATCTGAAATTGAAATTCAGATCGATTTCGAATTTCAGTTTTTTTAAGTTCGATTTGAATAAAGGACATCCTTTGTTTTTTTTATGTAAAAGTTTTTATTTTGTTATTTTATATTAAATATTGAATAGATTTTTTAACATTATGTTATGATTTAATAAAACACACTAATATACATACATCCATGATGAAAAGGGGTATCTAATGCATGCAAACCCTGTCTCACTATAAGACTATCCAGTGTAGAAGTTGCTTCACCTCGATGTGGCTTATGTGGAGGAGGGATGTCGGGGAACACCACCCCTTCCCTTCTCCTTGCCGCAAGAAAGGGGGTTTGAGCGTGGGTTTCTCCACACGATACTTCACTCGAGCGACAAGGAGAAAGGGAGGGACGATGTTTGCCGCCAGTACCGCTGGCCACTTCAGCCACGTAACGGTGAATCAGATTTTACACTGGTTAGCCTAAACGGGCATTTAGCCCATAGCGGTTCACTGTAATGATAACCATATTAATGATGTTAAAAGTGCTAGTATTTGGTCTAACATAAAAGGGTAAGCGTTGACAAAATTAATTGGCAACCAAATCAGACAGTTGTAAATGTTATGTCGTAATCAGCGACCACAGAGGAACCTAACCCTTACAAAATGGATTTTTCACGAGATATCACATGCCCGCTACCTGCCTACCTTTCTACCCACTTCCTATCTTAACATGTGTCCCCCATCCCTTATTTTTGTCTTCAAAATAATATTGCACATCTTCTTTTTAAATCTAAAACTATTTCATGATTGCCACCTATTAATTAGGGCCGTCAAAACAGGTAATTCGTGTCTAAACAGGTCATAGACGACACGGATAAAACAAGTATCAAATATGAATACGACTCGTTTAACTTCTTTATATCTAATGTCTATAAGACAGTTGTATCTTTTATGTACGAAGAAGGAGAAATAATAGAGTCTAGCCTCTTAATTTTACTTATTTTTTAAAATTTATAAAATTACATAGTGTAGTTTTTCTTAAACAGGTTTAATCATGTCTTAAACAGGTAGAAATTATCAGCCCTACTATTAATACAACATGAAGTTAAACATATTGGTGTTTGGTGTCAATATGTTTAGAGCGTAAATGGGTTGACATGTTAAATAACATGAATAAAAACGTGTGTAAAAAGGTTCAACATGTTTAAACTGTTTATGACACGTATAACACGTTTAATTTATTGTGTAAATAGCACGACATGACACATTTATTTTTTGTTTTTCAAAACGACGTAACTTTATAGTTTTATGAATAATCAAATATGGGTTGTAATTTTTATTTTATCGTGTTAATTGTATCTTATCATTTCTTAACCATGTTTAGTGAGTCGTGTAAACAATCATGTTAACCGTGTTTAATTGTATTTTATGTTGTTCATGTTATTGAAGTAGTTATATTTAATTATGTTAAATATGTCATGTTGTATACTCATTTATTAAACATTTGTTAGTGTTTAAGAAAACAAAACGTTTCAAGTTCAAAAGTCATGTTAGGAGTGCTTTGAATTGGATATTAATGTGTGAGGGTTAAATGTTAATTATTTAGGGGGCGTTTGGTTCGTGAAATGTTTTGGAATTAGAATTCGAATTTGAAGGATTCTTTTAAAAATTCATAGTGTGTTTAGTTGATATATCTGTTAATAGAATTGGAATGTAAAATACCAAAAATGACATTATTACCCCTTAAAATTAACAATATATAAAACCAAGATTCAATCTAAAATATCTTTAAAAAATGTAAAAAAAAACAAAAAACATCTACGCTTATTACATAAACTAATAAACTATAAACACGCTTAAGGTTTCCTTTGAAATGTTGAAGGATTCTAAATTCTATCAATTGAAGGATTTGGTTGTAACTAATTCCAATTCCAATTATTTCTCTTAGCCAACCAAACATACAAAAGAATACAATTAAAATTCCGATTCTATTGAATTCCTATCAGTTTCTGCCAACCAAACAACTCTTTTAGTTTACTCAAAACAAATTAGTTTAGGGTCTTAACTATAATTAAAAAAACTTTGTGGCATGATTTGTTAATATTCCAATCTGAGGGCTATTTCTGTAAATTTCACCCGTATAAAATATAAAAATCTAGTCGAATAAGCAAGCACAGTCCAGATGGCCATGGAAGAAGGAAAGGTATCTCTGATCTCCAAACGGAGAGGATTCTCCCGGAGTGCCTCCCACACTTACGACGAACTCCATAGCTTCCGGTCATGGCTCCGGTGGATGTGCGTCGATCAGTCTAACGCTTGGACTGCAACTCTCTCGTGGTTCGTGTTCATCATCTTCACCTTCATCGTCCCTACCTTCTCTCATTTCTATCTCGCGTGCAGCGATTGCGATAATCGCCACGCGAGACCTTACGATAGTCTTGTTCAGTTGTCGTTGAGTAGTATCGCGACGCTTTCGTTTGTTTCGCTTTCGCAATTCGTCAGGATTTATGGACTCAGGAGGTTTTTGTTCTTCGATAAGCTTTGTGATGAGAGCGAGATTGTTCGGAAGGGGTATACTGCACAATTGAATGTAAGTGCTCTGTTTCTGTTAGGTTTTTTATGTTGTTTGGGGATTTTTGTTATGATTTGATTGAAATTTGGATTAATTAAGTTCTGATTTAGTTTTAATTTATGAATTAGTAAAATAAATAGGAAAATGATTGGTGTTAGAAGTTATTTGACGTTTTACTGTTTTATTATCGGGTAAACACGGTAAAAAAAATCAACATACTTTTGTTTTTTAGTCCCCCAACAGTTTTTTTTCACGTAAACCCTCTCTTATTTGGCACAAAAGTCCCTTAATAAAGTTTTACACGTAAAAAACCAGCATACTTTCTGGTTTTTCTAACAAAAATCCATGGACAACTATTTGCTCTAGCAGATGAATCGGCAGAAGCAAGGCAAAGGAAATCGACCGACAAATTCATTCTATAAAGAGATGATTTGTAATCAAATTAAATCCATTTTGTAAAACTCCCTATAAAATCTGTGAAAACACATAAACAATCAAATCGTTTTGCAATCGAATCGTTTTCTATGCTCTTGCTTATGTTGGTCGATTTCTTTGTCTTGCTTCTGCCGATTCATTTACTAGGGTAAATAGTTGTCGAAGGATTTTTGTGAGAAAAACCAGAAAATATGTTGGTTTTTTATGTGGAAAAATTTGTTGAGGGACTTTTGTGAGAAAAAAAAAAAAGAGAAAACGTTGGTTTTTTACGTGCAAAAACTGTTGATGGACTTTTGTGAAAAAAAACAGAAAATATGTTAGTTTTTTATGGTATTTAGTATTTACCCTTTATTGTTTTACTGCTTATTATCGTCACGTTGTAGGATAATTCTGTTGTAGTTATGCTAGTCTGCTTGATTTCATGAGTTCATAGTAATTTGTTGATTCTAGTATGATTGAGTGAATTTTGAACCTCTGTTATGACCTGATTTGAATAAATTGATGATTTGACGTGAATTACTGAATGAAGGAGACAAAAAGGAAAATGACTTCTGTTGAGAGATCTGTTTTTGGATCATTCTTATTACACTAATCTACTTGATTTCATGTTGTTTCTGGTTCTGGTATGATAGATTAGATTTTGGATCTCTGGCCTATTATAACTATATATACAATAATTTTTATTATGTATAGAAGTGTAAAAGGAGCGTAAATTTATGATAATTATGTTACTGGGACTGCTATTGACAACAAAAGTAAAAGTTAGGACTGTCACCAGCCAAATTGATAGTATGAATTATTATCAGCCAATAGGTTATAGTTTGGATTATTAAAATCCAATTTGCCTTTTTATTATGTAACTACATAACTAATATTTTAAACAAACAATGAATAATATGTACATATAGCATTGCAGTCGTAGTCAAACTCAGTATATAAAGTTCGACTCGAGCTCATTTATTAAATGAGCTCTAATTTAGGCTCAGACTTGTTTAAAATCAGCTCGATTCAAACTCATAGCAAGCCAATCTCGAAAAGTTTACGAGCTACTCATATCGTTTATACAAAACAAGTTATTTTTGGGCTTAAAGTAGAGTCAAGAAAACTGTGTAGTATGGCTCATTAATATTTACAATCTCGAATACTTGATTTCATGTTGTTTATGTTTCTGGTATGATTGATTAGATTTTGGATCTCTGGCCTATTATTTGATTTGAATAAATATATGCTTTAGATACAGCTTTTCCATTTTAATGTTTTCTCGTTGACCATAATCACGCCTTAAGGTCATTTTAGTGTATGTTGATACTAGTCTCAGATTATCCAGATCTTGACCATTTTCAGTAACTTCATAAAAGTGGACCACCAATGATCCAGGTGTTGACTTTGTTATCCAGCACTTCTTATATTAACAACACAGTTAAACCATATTAATATAGAACTATCTTATGTAGTCCCACTGGTTTATCAAAATGGCCCTAATTCTTACGAAAATATAAATGCAGAGATCACTTAAAATCCTCTCCATCTTTGTTATCCCATGTTTTGCTGCTGAGAGTGCATACAAAATCTGGTGGTACACTTCAGGTGCCACAGCCATTCCCTTCTTGGGCAATGTTGTAGTGAGTGACACAGTAGCGTGCATCCTGGAACTCTGCTCGTGGCTTTACAGAACCGTTGTGTTTTTCCTTGTTTGTGTCCTCTTTCGCCTCATTTGTTACCTTCAAATCCTCCGTCTACAAGATTTTGCTCAGGTTTTCCAGGTTGATTCTGATGTCGAGTCTGTATTGAGGGAACATCTCAGGATCAGAAGGCATTTGAAAATTATTAGTCATCGTTACCGTGTTTTCATATTGTTGGTCCTCATCTTTGTCACAGTCAGTCAGCTTGCATCACTTCTTAATACCACCCGTCACAATGCAGAACTCAGCATTTTCAAATCTGGCGAACTTGCAGTAAGTGTTTCTGTAGCTTTGGCTTTTTAAATAATGTTCTAGAAGTAGCAAATTGGGCGGGTTGGTAGCAGGTCAAGGGTTTGACTTGAAACACTTATTGCCAGCGGGTCAAATATGATTAAAGAAGTTATATTATTTCAATAAGGACTAATTGCATAGAATACAACCAACTTTACTCAAAATTTTAATTTGAGTAATGTACTATATGTCTATTTCATCTATCCTAAAAAGTTACAAAATTTTTCTTTATTGGTAACCCGTTAACTTGACGTATGTGATTTGTAAATTGGATGCAGATGCGGAAATGACCGATTTTGGCAACACCCGCCTACCTATAACAAAAAAAGTTGAAAGTTAGTTTCATAATAGACAAAAAAACTGAAAGTTGGTTAACCAAATTGAAAAAGATCTGAAATTGTTTACCTTAAATGAAAACTAATTGAAAATTTTTAGCTTTATGGAGGGGGAGAAAAACAATATATTATAGAAATTTGAGGAAAGTTGATTACTTTTTTATGCATATATCCCTTTTAATAATAATCTTCTCTTTTGAAGAAAAACGGTTTTGATGTTTTATGCATAAAAATACCCTTCGGGCAACTTTAGACCCGTGTAATCCGTTTCATTTTTAGCTAAACTTCTTTTTTTATATTTTAGCCAAATGACCCCTTAAAAGATAAAAAGCTACACAAACAGACACATTCATAAAAAAATCAATTAATATTAACAACTCTAGCTTATCCATTAAAATTGTAGCTGGGAATATAGGATTTACCTTACATTATGGGGTTTATGTTTCTTTATTGTAGTTGGTTTCCGTAAGCCTGCTTGCAGGCTTAATGATACTGCTGAGGAGTGCAACTAGGATCACCCACAAAGCGCAAGGCGTGACGTGCCTGGCTGCCAAGTGGCATGTATGTGCAACAATTGATGTTTTTGAGCCACCCGAAGCTGATACTGAAACCCCAACAGTTGGTGTCGTTGGCAGTCAGGTGTTCCCGTGTGAAGCATCATCTTCTGACTATGATGATGTTGGCAGTGAAGAAGATGAGTTGGACAATACTAAACTCATACCAGCATATGCTTATAGCACCATCTCTTTCCAGAAAAGGCAAGCCTTAGGTAAGTTAGCTAACTTTTCTTTAACATCACAAGAATAACTAGAAATGTCGGTTTCAACCTATTTGCTTATGAATGGGTTACGGGTCAAATGGGTAGACAGTAGCCCAAAGTTATGCTTTAGCTAAAAGGTAACGGGTCAAATGCCAAAATAAAAAATATAGTTAAAAGTAAACGGGTCAAAAGCTAAAATCAACAACTTAGCTAAAAGAAAACGGGTCAATGGGTGGAACAGGTTGAAAGTTGTCTTAGCCCCTTGGAGTCTGAGGCAAGTAATTTAAACTTTCTTTAACAAGATCAAAATAACTATATGTGGCAATTTTGACGTATTTGTTATTAAGTTTTGCTTTTGGTTATATCTAACAAATCAATTGGGTAAAAGTAAAAAGAAAAAATAAGCGAAAAAATACACGGGTCAGTTGTGTCAACCGGGTCAAAGATTCTCCCAAGTGTATTTTAATGAATACAACCTTTTATTTAGCTCTATTAAAAAAAATAGATTATTATTGAACACACTAATTATTTAATAAAAGAAACAGGAAAGAGAGTGTTTTGGGTTAATCCATCCAACCAGACACAACCCATTTTGACCCGTTACCCAAACAGCCAAACTGGCTGGTTATCCTACCTGAATAGCAACCGATTATTGACCCAGATATGTTAAAGAGTTCTGTTTTGAATTTGTTGTAGTGACGTATTTTGAGAACAATAGAGCTGGGATAACGGTATTCGGGTTTATGCTGGATAGAACTTCACTACACACCATAGTGACAATAGAGATGTCACTGGTTTTGTGGTTGCTTGGAAAAACCATTGGTATTTCTTGAGAAAATAACTTAAAAACCAAGAAAATCAACATAATATGGAAAAAAGAATGCAACCAATTGGTTACTTCCCGCCGATCTGTTAACACCATCAGCTGCCTACAACCACGTAGACACCGCACGAGATTGTGCATCAAAGGGTTGAAAAAATGTTTGAGCTGGTTCGTTTCTTTTTTCACGCCATTTGTTTGTTTATTGTTTTGCTTTTGCTGATTGTTCATCGATTAAACTCGAATGTAACATATTACATATGTACAGTTGCTAATATTTATGTCGTGTATGATTGCTCGATTGATACAATATTTTGACAACCGAATCGTTATCAGGCTTTGTTATACTTAAAAGATCAGGAATTCCCATTTAAAATTGTTGAGGATTTGGTACAAAAGAAGACTCACATTGTTCAATTATCATCATTACCTTCCCTTTTCATTGGATCTGAACTCATAATTCTTAGATTCTTTCTGTACTGAGGAGATGTTAACCTCCTTTCTAATGGTGTTTTCCTCTTGCTCACAACAAACCGATTCACCCCTTTGCGCATTGGCATGATTGATGGGAAATCTTCATCAGGAATTTGACTCAACTCAGAAATATCCTTAATTTGTGCGACCCGTTTGAACCACCTTTCTTGCTTAGCCTCTTCCGACATGTCGAGTGGATCAGGCTCTGTCACCGCTGATCCCTCCAAACTCTTTCCAGTCCACCCAACTTTTCCATTCGGGTTCTCTTGAATTTGTTGACCAACATACGCGGTTTCAGGTTTATGCTCATTTATTCCATACGGGTTTCTTGTTTCTTGCATAAGATTCTTATCAAGTGTTGGTTTTGTTGCTGATTCTGTGCTCTTAGATTGTTTCTGGTCATCTTTCTTGGCAAAATAGTCCAGCGGAAATGGAACAAAGCTGCTGACCTGTTGTCTTTGGTAAGGAGAAACGGGTTGATATTTCTTTTCGTTATCCACAAACCCATTTTCCACTTTACGCGGGGGCATCATTCGAGGAAAACCATCATGCGAAATATCACTTTCTGGGCCTGTGACACCATGCAACTCCTTCACTTTCTTGAACCATCTTTCTGTTTTATCTTCTTTATCAGTACCGTGAGTATGCCTGCTCAGAACATAACCCGAATTGGTTCCATGTAATGGAGGCGTGTCTGGTCGCCTACACTCACATTTCAAGCACACTGCATTCTTTCGGTAGTTGAAGAAATTACATCTGAAAAAGGAAAGAAATCAACATTGTTATCAGATTTGCAGCACGCGTTCCACAACTAGTAAATGCAGGATTTAAACTTTAAAGCAATGTTTACCGAGGGCAATCCCATTCCCCATCAACCAACTGTCTCTGTGGCCTCGACTCCTCGCATTCAAGGCACTTGGTATTCCTTGCAAAGTTCATGAAACTACATCTGCAAGTAACACAAAAAAGTTATAAAGGCAAATCCCACATCGACAGACGACATGAGAGATGCTGAGTTCATAAAGAATGATCCACCTCAAACACCACGAACGCGTTTTGGGCGCATTGCAGTGGATGAGAGGAAAACTCCACACTTAAGCGTGCATGAGTGGGAGCAATCGAGGGATGGTGACCTCCAGGGAAGTTTTCACTCAGGCAACCAAAAACAAATCCATGAGCTGGTATGAGGGCAGGATGTTACAGTTACAACAACTCAATCAAATGAATCAAAACAAGAAGTGTAACTTACTTTGGGCATATCCAATCACCCTTCTTCATTGTAATATTCAGTCCAAGATTTCTTGGCATTTGTTCATACGAGTTTGATGCTCTGCCCGGACGGCCCCTGTAGGTCAAATTAGCCATCTCTTGTAACAAGCTTCGGACCGATGATTCAGTAGCCTCCTTGATGTTTCTTTCAGGATATATGACTGGATTACTTGCATAACTCAATATATACTTCATCAAGTCCACTGATGTTGCCTCATTTGACCCCTCTTCCTTCAATTCGATATCACAAATGAGATCACAAGCAATTCTACAATCATAGTTATACTTAAAACATAAAAAACTGTAAGATGTTAACCTGTAAGAAAGACCTCATTCTTCTCAGTTTCATGGGCACTTTTGAACAGAAACGGATACCCGTCGGTAACAAGCACCTCAATATCCCTCCTTGGAAGCCACCTGAAAGAAAATCCAAATTGAACAATTTGTGTTAAGAAATCGTCCATGTTAATCTGATTAATGCTTTTGTTTGTAGCAATGTTTTAAATTTAATTTCTGCAATTTGCACTGGAGAAGATGAATCGGAGGGGTGTTCGTCGGTTCGGTTCTGAAATTTTTTAGGCATGTCCGAAGACCGAACCGACTTGGAAATGTGTCTAAACGAACCGAATTCAATTTGGTTCGGTTTTGGTTAAAAACTGCAAAAACCGAATTCAATCGAATAACATTTTTGTCTAATTTTGGTTTTTTGTTTGCGTTTCGGATAGCAGCAAAATATTCAAAAAATTCAAACATCACCTATTTTGGTTTATGTTGAAGACTGTTTTCCAGTTTTGTACATTTTACTGAGGTTCGAAACCGAAGGCGAAAACTGAATTCACAGTTCGGATACGGTTAGAAACCTAAGCGAAAACTGACTTCACAATTCGGTTCGGTTTTTCCGATTACGAATACTGTTCGGTTTTCGGTTATTTTTGCAACTAGTCTCTTTGGATTAGTATGCTGTAATGTAACAGGCTAAAACATTCAAACAATAGAAAGAAGTTTGTATTGCAAACCCTAAGATATCAGTTCTATCATGAGCAAACGCCAGACACGAATTCGCAGCAGCGATAAATTCCATTGATAAGTTCTCATTCGCCATGAATTCATCTTCGATTTCACCGTTTCCGTTCGAGTAACCTGCGAGGTATAGAGATTCAAGTAGGCGAGACCACTCCGGCCACGGATGAGACGGCGGGGCATGGTAGCCGTTGGCGGAAGGGTGGTTGTTCTCTTGCGATGCGTAACTAGTCGCTCTGGAGTAAAAGTTTTGAGAGAATTTGACCGGATTGAGTGAATTTGAGCTGGTGAGACGGAGGAGATTGGGGCCGGCGGATAGGGTATTGGTAAGAGAGTGGCGGCGAGCCAATTGGAAGAGCGCGATAGGACGGTGACGGAGCAGGGATACCGGAGTGGTTAAGCGAAAGAGTAATCGTGACGAAGCTCCGACCATTTGCTTAACCGGAGAAGATCGACGGCGGATATGTTCACCGGAGGAGAGAAACTGGTTGTTAAACCTAACTCAGAGGGTGTTTGGGATTGCGTTTGAAAACTGCTTATTGACTTAGTGGTTTTTTCAAAAGTCAATAAGCTAAAAAAAGTGTTTGGCAAATGTAAAAGTACTTTTGGTTTTAACTTTTTGATAAAGCTAAAAAGTTGATTTTTAAGAAGACACAAATTCATGGCTTTTCAAATGGCTTTTGGCTTTTGTAATAAAATATTACCAATCTACCCTTACAATTTTCTAACACCCTCTTATATATATCACGATCAGATCAAAACCCTAGAGAACATCCATCGCAGGTCTGCATGATCGCACGTAACTTCGCACCATCCTTGCATCCTATTCGAGATTGATCGAAGGTAGCTTCAATCGCAGGTTCTCAAGCTGTTCAATGTTGCTTCAATCGCACGAGGAAGACGATGAAGGATTGTAATAATCATCCATTAAATTTCACCTATTAAAGTGTTGTCTTGGTTAACTACTGCTACAGAAGCTTGGTTTAAATGTGAGTGGGTGATCAAGGGTAATGAAGAAGTTGCAGGGTCATCGTAATGGACGGTTAGGGTTTCTGTACTGATTATGTTGAGTGATTCGATTGTGAACGTGTGTATCGGGGAGAAGGCACAGAATCATCAACTGTTTCCTCTGAATGAAATATGACATCATTTTGGTTTTTTTTTTATGAATTATTTAGAATTTGTATAAACTTATTTAGAATTTTTATGAATCATTTTGGTATTTTTCTATGAATTATTTAGAATTTTTTATGAATCATTTTGGTATTTTTTTTTAATCATTTTGGTTTTAAAAAAAAATGTCCTTTTTGGTCATTTTACGTGAATAAGCTAAGGCAAACACTTTTTAAAAAACGACTTATTGGCTTTTCACACCACAAAAGCTAATCCAAACATTTTTTTAAGAACTCCTTTTTAAAAAGTCATAAGCTAATAAGCATTTTTAACAAAAAGCGCTTTTGGAGTTAAATAAGCAATCCCAAACACCCTCTCAGGGTTTTGCAGTGGGGTAAACCCGAATCTTTAATACTGTTGTTCTCAGGGCAAATGTCTAATTATAATTATTACTAAATAAAAAATAATTTATTTATTTTCTAATTAATTTTATTTTTAAATTGTATTAAAACAAAAAACGTCAGGGATCAATAGTGTTAAAGGTGGACGAAACGATGTTTTGTGCAAATCTCAGGACGAAAACTGTAGTTTACTCAAGTTGAAAAGACCAAATTATCCCTCAATTGATCCGCTCGTGGGGGGTAACTAACGGACTTGGTAACTACGTTAGTTTCAATGACGCATAGTGTTGAAACATCAAACGTCGGAGATCAATAATGTTAAAGGTGGATGAAATCTAATATTTTGTGCAAAGCTCAAGGACGAAAACTGTAGCTTACTCTAAATTTTTTCTTAAAATTAACTTATATTGACGTATACAGGCGTATGAATGCACCCCAATGTACTTGTTATATACCTCTATTGATGTGATTTGATTTGACATGTATACAGGCGTATGAAGGTGGTAACACATGTATATTGACGTATAGAGTAGGGGTGTTAAAAAATATCTGTATCCGAAAATCCGAAATGCCTGAAAAATCGGATATCCGAAAATTCGGATATCCGATTTTTTGGATTCGGATAGCGATTTTGAAAATGTTAGAATATTCGGATATCCGATTATTTGAAAATTAAAATATATATATATATATATATTTTATTAATTTATTTCATAGTGGAAGCTTAAAAATTTTGAGAATCCACTCTAAAATACTAAATCCCCTTTATCCCGCTCATTCAATTAGGGTTTGTGTCAAGAGCACTAGAGCGCCTCCACTTCCAGAGTTCCAGTCTCCATCGAATTCGGGCCACCACCACTCCAGTCTCCATCGAGTCCATCCTCCCGCTCAGTTTGTTTCAATTTCAGGATTTCAATGGACATTCCGAATGTAAATGCCAACAACTCTGACTGTGAGCTAGTGTCTGAAAATGAGGTTGTGTCAAAGGCCAAACAAAAGAGTCAAAAACAGAAAAAAGATGGAAAACCCCCTGCTGTGTCTGTAAGTGAATATCTTCCAACACGTGCAAATAAAAAAAGGTCTATTTGGTGGAACCATTTTACTAAATATGATGTCTTTGATATGGCTGAATGTATATATTGTCATAAAAAAAATTGGTTGTGCTACAAAAAGTGGGACTACCCCTTTGAAAAATCACATTAGCACGTGCAAAATGTTTCCGAATAATATTGATAAAAAGCAAAAACTAATTGATCTTGAGTCAAAAACACATGTTAGTGATAATGGTTTCGTTGTAAAGATGACCTGTGTTTTTGGTAAACAGTCGCCCGGGCCTGGTCACTGTGACCTCCTTTGTGAGGAGGCACCCCTTCTCCCGAAGTTACGGGTTCGTTGTAAAGATGACAGTTCCTAAGTTATGGGAGTTTAATCAAGAACTTATTAGGAGGGCTTTAGCAAAAATGTTAATTGTTGACAAGTTAGCCTTTTCTTTTGTCGAATGGGAGGGTTTTCGTGAATTTTGTAAAGTTATCAATCCTCATTTTGTTGCACCTTCACGTTCGACTTCAACAAGAGATTGTTATAGTTATTTTATTGAGTAAAGGAGAAAATTGTTGGATATCTTTAGAACTATGTCCTCCAAATTATGTTTAACCACAGACACTTGGATTTCAGGACAAAATTTATTTTATATGTGTTTGACCGCACATTTTATTGATGATGGGTGGCGTTTGCATAAGAGAATTATTAATTTTTGTCTAATCATTGGTCATTCGGGGGTCCTAATAGGGAGAGCGGTAGAAAAATGTTTAGTTGAATGGGGTTTAAAAAATGTTTTGACTGTGACGGTTGACAATGCTAGCTCAAACGATGTAGCGATTAAATACTTGCAAAAAGTTTTTAATCATTGGGAGTGTGGTGTTTTGAAGGGAGAGTTTTTGCATATGAGATGTGCGGCTCATATTTTGAACTTGGTTGTTAAAGATGGGCTAAGTAAGTTGAGTTTATCAATAAAAAAAATCCGTGCACTTGTGAAATATGTGAGGTCTTCTCTCACTAGACTTTAAAAGTTTAAAGCTTGTGTAGAAGAAGAGAAAATAGAAAGAGTTTAGTGTGCATGGATGTTGAAACTCGATGGAACTCCACCTATTTAATGCTAGAATATGCTGTTAAGTTCAAGAAAGCCTTTTCTAACTTACTTTTAAAAGATTCTCAATTTGAGAAAGAGATAAAGAAGTGTGAGGGCGGTTTGATTTATGAGGATGATTGGAATGTTGTTCATAGCTTGTTGCCTTTTCTAAATATATTTTATGATGCTACTTTAAGATTTTCAAGTTCCCGTTATGTGACTTCTAACACATATGTGAATGAGATATTCGGGATTGGCACTGTGATTGATAATTTCACAAGAAATAATGACAAGTCAATTAAACCAATGGCCCTTGAGATGAGTACAAAATATCAGAGGTATTGGGGGGATATTAATAAGTTGAATAATTTTTTGTTCATTGTTATGGTTCTGGACCCAAGATGGAAATGGCAATATATTGATTTTATTGTTAAAGAAAAATTTGTAGGCTGGAGTCTCAAGTTAAGCCTAGACTTAAACTTGCGCACTTTGTTCGAGCTTTATACAAAATCTATGCCTCAAAAGGAGAAGGTCGTTGAGGCATCATCTTCATCAGCTAATGAGGTATGTGGTGACCAGGCAATGGACATTGAACAAATCATGGCGAAGAGATTTGAAATGGCCATGGGAAGTTCAGAAATATCTTCGAGTAAAATTGAGTCAGACAAATATCTTGGGGAAAGTGCGAACCTAATAACCCACAGTTTGACATTCTACAATGGTGGAAGCTTAATCAATGCCGATATCCCATTCTTGCTAAGATGACTCGAGATGTTCTTGTCATTCCAGTTTCTACGGTTGCCTCGGAGTTGGCTTTTACCACTGGTGGACGGTTACTTGATTGTTTCCGCACATCTTTAACCCCAAAGATGGTGGAAGCTTTGGTATGTGCACAGGATTGGCTGCGTGCTTCCACTGGTAAAATTATGATTGAAGATACCTTACTTGAAATCGAAAATATGGAAGCAGAAGGTTAGTAAAAAATTATCATTTTAATTCAAATTGTACTTTTCTTTTACGTTTGTATTTTTAATATATTTTTTTATATCATAGGTTTGAAGGACTTAGCCATGGGACAACGAACGATTATCATTGATGAAATAGTTGAAGAAAGAATTAAATTCGAGGATATGTTTGACCTTTCTTTTTAATCTTTTATCATCTTGAATTCTTGCTGCTTGACTTTTATGGTTAGATTGACTTTGTAAGGGTTCCCATTTTAGCTGCATTTTTACATGATTTGTTTTACCTTTTATGTACACAGTCACAATATGCAATGAGACAAATATGGATATTTTTATCTTTGATGAAACAAAAGATGCTTCATTAAATCTCTGTATTCAAGATACTTTTTATTTTTTATTTTTTATTTTTTTTTATTTTACATTTCAACTGGCTTTTCACAAATATAGAACACTTAAGGTCAAATTGTGAAAAAAGTTTTCCACTTATATCATCAAGTCATAGTAGATTTAAATGTGTGCCTTTTGCTTCCCAGGTGGAAACATACTTATATGGAGAATTGGAGACTATTTTGGCAGAATATTCAAGGGGAAGAAAAGCTAAGTGTTATTGGATGGAATTTGTTTTATTTTGGTTGGAATTTGGATCATGTTATATATCTTTTCAAAACAATTATGCAATTTTTTTTTTAAGAATTCAGATATTCGTATCCGTATCCGAAATTTCGGATATCCGGTTTTGAACACCCCTAATATAGAGGGTGGTATACGGATGTCTAGAGAGTGGTAACACATGTATACGAGTGTATAGAGGCTCGTATACGGGCATATGAAGAGCGAGAGAGTACATTTAGTAAAAAATAGATACTAAAGTCTAAAAGTCTTGTAGCCTAGAAGGTATCAATATGTGTAGTAGAGGTGTTTCTTCTTAAAAGATTGAGTGTTCTAGTCTTATGGTAGACGTTTGAGTAGATTTAAAAGTATGTTAAGAGAGTGTGTGAGTTAGTCGTTCTAAAAAAATGTAAAAAAAATCAAGAAAGTGAGATACCTTTAGCATAAAGTTTTTAAGAATGAAAAAGATACGAGTTTTATGATATTTAAATATATTTAATTTATCAGTTAATTTTATTAATAAAAAAGCAACTTAACTTCATCAATCAAAATTTCCCACGTGTAACAGTGATTATATAACTTTCGTTTGGGATTTCTAATGAAAAAAAACCAGCATAGTGGTTAGGTGAGCGCCCCTCCATCAGGAAGGTCGCAGGTTCGACCAACATTGTAGCCAATTGTTTTGTGCTATTAATACTTTTTATATAACCGCGTTAGCGTGTTAACAGATTCTTTTAACATAAATCATAATTTACTTCACATCACGCGAGAGACAAGCCGTCCGAGCCGTCTTGAAGTACAAGTCCCATCAAGCAAATTAAAAAAAATGACGTTCGACCCTTGGCACACACATCTCTCCTTCATTTTGCTTCTATTTTATTTGCAACGAAAAAAAGAAGCTTAATAAAAAATTGAATTTAGGTGCCACTCTATCAACTTAACAAAATGACATTCTAAGCCCCTTATTAATTAATATTTCATTAAAGGATAACTTGTTTTGAATTTATTATTACTATTATACTATTGTTATTTTTATTACTTTTTTTTTCCCTAATGACAGATTCAACATCCACTATCATAGTAATGTACATTGCTATCATAAACGTGGAACACGTGTCAATATCTTTTTATGCATGCTACACTTTTGTGCTTTGGCAACGCGATGCACTTTTTTATACATGTGATCCCTGAAGATGAATAGTAACTCATCAACGGAAATCTTGCTACGTTTGATGTTAGTGAAATAATTTAAGAAGGAAGTTTAAATAAGATAAGGACATTGATTTAATTAAAATCTTTTGAAACCTTTTTAAATTCTAATTAGGCTTTTTCCCCTTAAACATTTATAAATCCTAATCAATTTTATTTCCGATATGACTTTATCTTTTGGTTATACGGGGCACCTTTTTATGATAAATCATAACATACAAGTTTCTTGTTGCTATCATGTGGAGAAAAATTACATTACCTATTAAACATTAACGAGTATGAATAGTGAAGCAAGTTAGCAGACTGCTGAACCTAGCAAGCAGTGTGTTGATTTTTTTTTCATTTTTACCCTTACGGTAGATATAATTTATGCTTTTTACTTTTTTTACTTTTTTTTAATAAAAAGTTAAAACCTAACTAATAACCGACAAATATTTGGGTATGTAAAATATCTACGTTCCCTTTTTCTTTCTTCCTTCCCAAGCACAAAAACCCTAAAAATACTATACATTTTACTCAAAACCCTAAAATACTTTCGAAAACCTTCTCATAAGTTAACAGTCATCTCTCCGGCAAATTGGTTGCTATCTGAGACATGGTAGTCGGCAGGATCACCTCCCGGATCGCAAGGACCGTCGTTTCTTGCTACCGAAGCTCTTTAATCCTCCATGACGGACCTCATAATCATCTCTCAGTTTCAATCCTTGGAAATCAATTTCATTCCCTTTCTGATGCACGGAACAAGGTAATCACCGATAATTGCATTCTTTTCCCAAGGATTTATGTATTCGTTTGATTTCTTATTACGTTGCACACTGGCTAGGGTTTTGTTAGGGTTTGGTATTTGTATGCAAGGAACTTTCAGTTTTTGTGGATTTCATATTCGTTTTGGTATCGAACCCTAATTTCTGACTTGTATTCGCTAATCTCATAATTTTGATGTGTATTCTTTTAGATTAGTTGTTCGTTTGATATTCAAAGTCAAAATATGAATCGATCGACACGTATTATATCTGTTGGAGTTTATAATCATTTTAATAAGTTGTTTAGAAACTGTATGGCGGATTTCACATTTTTGTTAGATTTTTAACATTTTATTTGAAGTATATGGTCAGCCAGCTTTGACCTATTGAGTTGAAATCATATGGTTTATAACCTATAGATCATGCTGTTAAAATTTCCACAGTTTTTAACTTCTATTTTGTGGTTTCATATGAAATATGCAGAGCTTTGTTTGGCATTTTATCAAGCTAAAGTTACCTGTGTGCCCTGTGTTTTTATACTACCTATTAGTGGCTTAGTGCTTGCTTTTTGTTTCACAATTTTTTTTATATTATCATTGTTTGGTGGATTTTAGATGATTGATTATGGTTGCACTGTTCTGTTAAGTCGACATGAGAAGTCAAATATTGCAAATAGCACGGGAGGGGCCGAGTAGTTATTTTTTTTTTAATTTCTTTTGGTTTGGTGACACCAAAGCTGTGGTGGATAAAGTCTTGGTTTTAACAAAGCGAGAAGCGCACCGAGGCGACAAGGTCTAAAATTGAGGCGCAAAGCGCAAAAGGCGCAAGGTGCTTATATATTTGTTTTATATCTCATCGGTTTTTAGCATCCCCTACCCAAAATATAGCTATAAATAAGCTTTATATATGATTTAATATACAAATTACCTAAATGTACAACCTAAAAAGTCTGTTGTACAATATACTAATGCACAAAAAGTCTCCCTGTACATGAGGCGAGCATCTCACCTGTGCCTCAAGTCATTTTTTGTGCGCTTTTTGTGCCTCAGCCGCGCCTTTTGTACAACTCGCGCCTTATGTACACAAAAGCGAAGGGCCTTGTTCTTAGGCGCGCCTCAGGCACGCTTTTTTAAAACCAATACGGGATGTCATCATAATTTAAGCAACCCTTTGTTTTTTGAATAGGTAACTTGTTCTGATCAATAATATATGTAATATTGTGTCTCGTTCGTACGTGAGTGTTTGGGACAGCGTATTTTCAACTAAGCACCTACAATTGTGCTTGTTAAAAAGTTCTTATTTCAATTTTCACCACAATATAAGCTAATAAGCAAAAGCCATTAAACCCCTCAAAAGTGTTTTTTGCTCAATGCTTGACATCTTTCAGTACATTTGTAGTTTTCCTTGCCTGAGATGTAAATTTTAAGTGTGATACATGTTTAGCCTTACTGATCCAAACCTGTTATTAACATCTGAGTTCTATGGCTTAAACACTGTTCTTCTTGATGTGTGTGTTGTTTTAAATATAATTTGGGCAGGATGCATGTTTTATCATCAGCCTCTTCCTAAGAAGAAGGTTGTCAAAACTTAAAAGATTTTACATCATTTAAATTCACTTTTAACTCTTATTTTCCATTGTTTGTTTAACTAAATTTATGCATACAAGAAAACGAAGCCTTCGCAGTGATGATTCATTATTTTTTTTAAGTCCATGAATCAGAAAAGTAAAATGTTCATTTGTGTGATATGAAATATGACTTTTGAGTTCTTATAAATAGCTGGTGAAATAAGTTGAAATGATTCAATTTTTGTTGGATCTAAATACTGTCCATTCATCATAAATGTAGAATTTAGGCAACAAATTAATGCTCATTATATCATTAAGTGCACGCTAAATATCGGAGTAGGTTATATTCTCACCATTATGTTTCCATGTAAATATTCAGTCTACCTAATCCTTAAATCTGCTAAATTCACTTCTGTTTATAACAATCAAGGCATATTAGAAAACGTTTTACAACATGATAGTCTTGGCGCTTTCCCATGTCTTCTATATATCCTAATATTAAGAAGTCAACTTTTTTTCACACCAAGGTTGACTAACGTTTATACTTATGTGTTTTACTCGACCCTGTTGTTTAGCAGGGTATTCGCGGGGTCCCATGAGTTTTCTGGTAATGGGTTCTTGTGCTTACTAAAAAGAATGTAGTTACTTTTGTAGTATCATGATGATGAAATAGGTTACAATATCTGATCCTGCTTTTGGTTTGATAGGTTTTAGGTTTCTTACCATGCTTCATCTGTTGCAGGTGATGACAGGCCAAATATCTCTATTACATCATTCTGCTCTTAATTCATTGGCTTTTCAAAGATTCGGGATCTCATCGTCTGCATCTCCACAATCCAATGAAAAAACAACTTCTGAAAATGGAGAAACAGCTACCGACAACTCCAATGATGCAAAAGAAAATCCAAGTTAATATTAATAATATATTAATATGTAACCTTTTAGGATTATTACCAACTAAATCATTATTTTTCTTGTTATTAGATAGATAAATACATATTATTATATTAGAGGGATTAGAGTGTAATTATGTTCTCTATTTATACTCCTTGTAATCATTCTTATTACATACAATAATACAATACAATTACCAAGATTAACTTGGTATCAGAGCGTTGATCCAACCCTCAAAATTTACTGCCGCCGCCGCTACAGTACCGTGCTACAGTGCCGCCGCTGCAGTTCTTTTTTTTTCTCCTCTCATGGCGTTGCTTGCATCCTTCTCCACAACTGAGAAAACAAATCACAACTCTCACAAGTTCGGTTTTACCCTCTCTCAAACCAACTATGGTTATTGGAAAACCATGCTTCAACCTTTTTTTATAACCAATAATCTCTTTGGTTATATCGATGGAACTATTCCTTGTCCACCAACCACTATACAATCAGCGACATCTTCTGCCAAAGATGCTGAGCCAGTTACACAACTAAACCCTAATTACTCTATATGGGTATCTAATGATGCTCATATACGCATGTTGATTATGTCCACAATCTCAGAAAGCGCCTTCCAGCATGTCCAAGGTACCACTTCTCGTGAGTTATGGCTGTCTTTAGAGCATGCCTTTGCACCTCAAACATCTTCCCGGGAATACACCCTCAAGACAAAATTACTAAACCAAACCAAACCAAACGTACCCAGTATAATCCCACACATAGCTAACGCTATTAGTAGGGTCTGGGGAGGGTGTGATGAGGGCAAACCTTACCCCTATCCCAAGGGATAGAGAGGCTGCTCCCGTTTAGACCCCCGGCTCCATGGGAAAGAAAAAGATAAAAATATAAATAAAATTAATGAGTAATAAAGTAAAATAAATCTAACAGTAATCTAACAAAATTACTAAAGCTACAGATAAAAGATGATGAAACACCCTCTGCCTATCTTGCAAGGGCACAGGGCTATGCTGATGCTTTGACAAATATTGGTGAACCTGTTAAAGAAAAAGATCTGGTTATGTTCGTGATGTCTGGTCTTCCTGATGAATACAACAGCTTGAAATCCAATCTGATTGCTCGCCAATTCCCCACCGCTTTTGCAGAACTTCATGGTCTTCTCTCTGACCATGACTATATGGTGAAGAAACCCGACTCCGTATCAGCACAAACGTTCACCGCCACCACTGGCCAGCCGTCCGCTCCTGCTGCTGTTAATCAACCACCCACTGAGACACTTCATGCCCTTCAACAGCTTATGTCTCAACTTGGTGTTCAAATTCGGCCACAAACACAGCAATCACAGGCCTTCTATAGTTCTCGTGGACGTGGATCCTACTCTCGTGGCCGAGGATACAATAATGGTGGTGGACGCGGTTACGGTAACAATCATAACAACAACCGTAATTCTGGATACAACAACAATGCTGGTCACACCATGGGCGGTAATCGAGGTCAGTTTAATTGGGCTTCTAATCAAAATACAGTTTTTGGCACTTGTAACAGGTGTGGGATTGGCCATATACCATCTCAGTGTCCAAACCGAGACCCAAACACCCTCCGCTCAAGACAACCATCAGCGAACTATGCTGATTACCGCTCACAAGCTTCAACTGCTTGGCTTCCGGACACTGGTTCTAACAGTCATGTTGCACCGGATCTCAACAACTTTGATAACTCAGAACCCTACAATGGTGTGGATACACTTCATGTTGGCAATGGTATGGGTTTATCTATTTTACATATTGGTTCCACAAAGTTTCACTCCCCGAACAAAACCTTTTCCCTTTCTGACATATTACATGTTCCAGAAATTAAAAAAAATCTTCTTTCAGTTCAGAAATTTTGTCATGACAATAACGTGTTTTTTGAATTTCATTCATCTTTTTTTGCTGTGAAGGATACGTGTACGCGCACTACCCTCCTCACGGGTCCAAGTGAAAATGGGCTCTGCTCCATCCGTTTTCCGTCTCTTTGTCCTCTTCACAAAGTTGCTTCGTGCATCTTCCGACACATGGCATCAAAGACTAGGGCATCCCCATCCAGAGCTTTTGAAGTCCATGTTATCTATTTATTCACTTCCTGTTCAAAATAAAAGTTTGTACCTCTTGTAATTCTTGTCACATGGGGAAATCCTCAAAACTTCATTTGTTATCTTCGAATTTTAAGAGCAATAATGTTTTGGATTTAATTTTCTGTGATGTTTGGGGTCCAGCACCTGTCCAGTCTTTTAATGGTCACAACTATTTTTTACTTTGTGTTGATCATTTTACTAGATATATGTGGTTTGTCCCGTTAAAACATAAATCTGATGTTTCTGCCACATTTAAAAATTTTCATATCATGGTAGAACGCCAGTTTCAAACAAAGCTAAAATCTGTCCAAACAGATTGGGGTGGCGAATTTCGACCTCTCTCCCCTTTCTTTTCTTCTCTTGGCATCATTCATCGTCTCTCATGCCCTCACACCAGTGAGCAGAATGGATTTGTTGAGAGACGCCACCGTCATGTTGTGGAAACAGGTCTTACTCTTCTCGCTCAATCAGGAGTCCCCATGAAATTCTGGCACTATGCGTTTGACACAGCAGTTTATCTCATAAATCGAATGCCTTCTCGCACTACATCTAAAACCTCCCCATTTGAACACCTACTTAAACTCAAACCAGACCTTTCCTTTTTGCGTGTTTTTGGGTGCCAATGCTATCCACACCTACGTCCTTACAACAATCACAAAATGGCTTTTCGCTCCTTACCATGTGTTTTCCTTGGGTACAGTCCCTCACACCATGGTTATTGTTGTCTTGATCCCACAACCGATCGTATCTACATAGCTTGTCATGTTCGTTTTAATGAACAATGCTTCCCGTTCACCACACCTCCTCCCACAACACCTACACCTTCCCAACCTTCTCCATATGTCTCATCCTTCCCTACCCCTGTTCCTTCCAATACCGAGCCAAACTCACAACCTGCTACTACCCCATCTCACTCTCCAGGTCTCGGCCCACACCACACCACCACACCGGCCCATCCTCAACAACCCGCACCCACACCAAATAGTCCTATCGACCAGCCTTTACCCCCTAATCAGCCCTCATCACCTCTTCGAACATACAGTTGACGCTCCAAACAACCTACCCCACCTCAGCCCAACCAACCTCCCTCCACATCCCAAACCACCCAGCCTCAAACACGTACCCGCCCAGCAAACCTCCGTTCACATCCCACACCAACAAACCCCTGCAACCCATCTGCCTTCACCGCTACTACCGACACCACCCAGACCGAACCCTCCACCTTTACTGTTGCCAACAAAAGTCCTTAGTGGCGAGATGCCATGGCTGAGGAATACAAGGCTTTATTGAGAAACGGTACATGGACATTAGTTCCTCCTGTCTGTAACGCTAATGTAGTTGACTGCAAATGGGTATACATGCTTAAAAGGGATCAAAACGGTACAATCAAACGTTACAAGGCACGGTTAGTTGCCAAAGGTTTCAAGCAACAAGCTGGTGTTGATTATCATGAAACCTTCAGTCCCGTTGTGAAGGCCACAACAATCCGTGTGGTTCTTTCCTTGGCAGTTGCACAAGGTTGGTACTTACGACAACTGGATGTTCAGAATGCTTTCCTGCATGGTGACCTACAGAAACGGTTTATTTGCGTCAACCACCGGGATTTGTTGACCCCGCCAAACCAAACCATCTATGTCTATTGCACAAATCACTGTATGGTTTAAAACAGGCCCCAGAGCGTGGTTTCAACGCTTATCTGGAGTTCTTCACAGATTGGGCTTCAAAGGATCCAAAACTGACCCGTCACTCTTTATCTACTCGTCTGCTGGAACTCTTTTATACATGCTTGTATATGTTGACGACATTATTTTGACAGGCAACAGTCAGGCAACTATTGACGGCATAGTAAAAAATCTGAGTAACACCTTTGCAGTGCAAGACATAGGCACTCTATCTTATTTTCTGGGTATTGAGGTTACTTCCAAAGGGTCTGATTTGATTCTCTCTCAGAAGAAGTACATTATGGAGCTTTTAACCAAGGCTGGCCTTTCGCAATCAAAACCGGTTCCATCGCCTTGCTCCACCTCGGCTACTCTGGCCCTTGGTGACAGTCCACTTTTTGAAAATCAGGTGCGATATCGACAGGTTGTAGGGGCTCTTCAGTATCTCACCTTGACTAGACCTGACATAACCTTTGCAATCAACAAAGTTTGTCAATTTATGCACTCACCTACAGAGAATCACTGGTCCGCTGTTAAAAGAATACTCAGATATCTGCAAGATACCTCGCATCATGGTCTTCTATTTCAACGGGCTTTTGGCTCCACACTACATGCCTATACAGATGCTCATTTTCGGTCTCTCACTGCGTTCTCTGATACGGATTGGGCAGATTGTCCTGATGACCGTCGATCCACCGGGGATTATGCCATCTATCTCGGGTCAAATCTTGTCTCCTGGTCAGCTAGGAAACAACGCACTGTCTCTCGGTCATCAACTGAATCTGAATACAAAGCACTAGCCGATACTGTTGCCGAACTTACTTGGCTTGAAGCCCTTCTACGTGAACTTCACGTCCCAGTGCAGTCTGCTCCTATCTTATGGTGTGACAACTTAGGAGCCACATACTTATCAGCAAATCCTATTTTCCATGCTCGCACAAAGCATGTGGAGATTGATTTTCACTTTGTCAGAGGAAAGGTTGCACAAGGGAAACTTTCGGTTCATTTCATATCTACAAATGACCAGATTGCTGATGTTTTTACAAAGCCACTACCTTCAGAGAGATTTGCAACTTTACGAGACAAGCTACAGCTCGTTTCCCGGCCTTAGCTTGAGGGGGAATATTAGATAGATAAATACATATTATTATATTAGAGGGATTAGAGTGTAATTATGTTATCTATTTATACTCTTTGTAATCATTCTTATTACATACAATAATACAATACAATTACCAAGATTAACTCTTGTCATGTTTAGTTGAGGAAGATTTGACAATGGAGGATCTGATTAAATTAGTGACTGAGAAGGAGGAACTTTTGAAGACAAAACAAGAAGAGATTGAGAAAATGAAAGATAAAGTTCTTCGAACGTATGCAGATATGGAAAACATCATGGACAGGACAAAAAGAGAGGCGGAGAACTCTAAGAAATTTGCAATTCAGGTTGGGTATTATTAACTGTATTTTGTTTTTTTTTTGTTGAAATATATTTCATGCTCTTATATTGGTGTTTTGGGCGTTCTATGTTGCAGAATTTTGCAAAGAACTTACTGGATGTTGCAGATAATCTGGATAGGGCTTCTTCAGTTGTAAAAGAGAGTTTTGCTAAGATTGATACATCCAAGGACACTACTGGAGCCGTTCCGCTTTTGAAAACACTTCTAGAAGGTGTTGAGATGACCGAAAAACAGCTAGCAGAGGTAACATATTCTTCTAAAGTCTAAATTATAGCCGGCAAAATGGGTGGCTTGGGTACGCCTCAAACCTGGGTCTACCCGTCAACTAGGGCTGTAAACGGCGTTTAACTTAAGAGAGCTTAAGCTCGGCTTGTTTAGAGCTTTATTTCTAAAGCTTGAGTTTGGCCCGTGAGTATTTTTCAATTATTTAATTCTTCTATTTATATATATTTATAATTAATTTATAAGTATAATTACAGTTTTTATATATAACATAATATATTTTTTTTAATTATTTTTATCATAATTTAGTAGATAATAGTAATTATTATGTAAATATATATTAATATTAAATATTAAATAAAAATGATATAAATAGAAGGCTTGTTTAGGCTTGCGTGGTCAAGCTTGAATGTGAAGCTCGGGCTCGAGCTCGTTTATTAAATGAGTCACAATGTAGGCTCGGCTCGATTCGAGCCGTTAGCGAGTCGATCTCGAGTAGTTCACGAGCGGCTTGGCTCATTTACACCTCTACCGTCAATACTTCTTTTAAAAGGTTCTCTTTAAGATCTTATAAATAATAAAGCAATTTAGGAGGTTGATGAATTTGTTGATTTCAGGTTCTCAAGAAATTTGGTGTGGAGAAGTATGATCCAACAAATGAGGAGTTTGATCCGAACAGGCATAATGCAGTGTTTCAAGTACCAGACGACACCAAGACTCCCAATACTGTTGCGGTTGTTCTCAAGGTATGCTACCGAAGCAAATTTGTTAAAAAAAATGTCATTTTTATGGTTTTAGTTGTGACTTGATGTGTACCCGACTACCTTCGGTTTTGCAGGCAGGATACACGCTCCATGATCGAATCATACGACCTGCTGAAGTTGGTGTTACCATAAAGTTGGGCTAGAATAACTGTTGGATCAATATGGCGCCTCTTAGTGATATTGTCTAAAATTTTTGAACATTTTGTCGTGTTAGGACCGGGATAAGTCCTCCCCGATGAAAAAGGTTTTCAAACTTTTTTGTATACTTCATTTTTGTATCAACTGTAATAAAATATGGTTACATTGTCTCCTGAAATTTTAATTTGTGGGTATATGATATATATCTTTTCCACCGTAGAATGTGATGCGTAAGTTGGTTCTATGGTGGGTTGAAACAATCATCTTTCAATACGGGTCAAAGTGGGTGAGTTGTGGTGGTGTTCACTGTACGGCTTGGTCGGTTGTTTAACTAAAGTTTAAGCGAACCGTTAACTAACCAAGTTGGGTGGTGGGTCGGGCGGACTGGCTGGTTTTAGCGGTTTGGTGGTATGCATAAAAATTCTAAGTTGTAGATTATGAATGTAATTCATGTAAATGATTGCATATTCTAAAAGATAAAAATAAAAAAAATAAGCAAAAAAGGTAAATGGTTGATTTGGTTTATACGGTCAGTTTCAAGTTTCAAAATTTTCAAACGGTTTGTCAAACCAAGCAGTGTACCATGCCATGTTTAAATCGGCCGATTTGATTCGATTATGACAATTCAATCAGTTTATGAACAGTTTAAGTCGATAGATTTGCTTTGATTTAGATGATTCAGTCGACTCAGTTGAGATAACCCACACGGCTTTTCTATCATTTGATATAAAACACAACCCCATAAATTTGCCGAAATTGCAAGCTATGCACACATGAGACAGAAATGTGAGAGAACAAGGGGGATGGTTATTAGACCTAAAACATAGATAAGATACTATCTACAACATAGTTAAGGATTAATTACATGAGTCAACGGTTGTACCGCAAGCACATAGACCTACTAACTGATGATAACTTCCATCCTTTTTACACAATCTTGATAAGATAATGATGATAGATAGCTTCAATACGCAAAACCCTTCTGTGCGGCCATCACCCAGTCAGCCGCCTTGTCAGCACCACCTAAATCATGGTCTTCGTCGTCATCGTCATCACCGATGTCCAAATCCATGGGTTGGTTGTTCAAGTCTTTGGTTGCTGCTGCGTGCTTCTGTGTCGCCTGCAAATTTCAACTTTGGATGCATGAATTATATGCTTAAACAGATAGATTGTGAGAAAATAAAGACCAATATGGTGTTCAAACAATGCACCTAACAAAATGGGCCAACGGGTCGGGTCGATTGAACCAGAACACCTTTTGTCCAGAAAATTAATCAGTGTGTTAAAGACGAGTACAAAAAGTATATGATTTGAATAATAATAATAATAATAATAATAGTTCAATTTTTCTGATAAAGTGGATTAGAAGTGTTGGGATATGATTAAAGACAGATTTGCTACCGCTGTTCTAAGATACTGAAGACCACATATTCAAGTTACTACCGAGGCAAACTTACTACCGAAGTTATGTGAAGTTGTTGCCGACGTATTGGTTCCGATGTGTTTCAAGTCAAAGATTTTGAAGATCAAAGAAAGCGAAGTTTATGGGATCTTATCTTTGACTATTCCTTTTGAATGTATTTGTCTATCTATGTAATTATAGTATAGTGTTGTGATTGTAAAGAATATCTCGCAATCAGTTACTATCAAACTTGTATAAGTATCAATCATTATCATTGCACTCATAATCAGTTTTCCATTATCAATATGCAAGTGCTTGATAATATTATCTTGTGTTCTTGTTCTTATTTTACTTACTATCAATTGATATATGTTTAGATTGTTTCCGCCGGTCTAAACCCCTGTTGTCGATAGCGATCATAGCGCTCACTATAGCGCGCTATGTAGCGAAGCGCCCATCGTCCGCTATATGGGTTGTAGCGACCAGATAGCGAATATTCTATAACTTTTCCTTTTTTTATTTTTTTATTTGATAAATATAAATAGCGTTACTAGGTAAGCCGGAATATGAAGATTTAGAGGATTAGTGATAGCATATTGATTATAGTTGCTCAATAGTTGAATGTAAAATATTTCTTAAATTTTCTGCTAGTTTATCGCAAAACATGAAATAGCGGGCGCTATTTCATCGCTATCGCTACGTAGCATATAGGTAGCTTGTCGCTATTTACCGCTATTCGCTATTGAAAACTATGGTCTAAACAAAGTAGAACCACTATAGTCAATCCTGACAAGAAGGTTTTATGCATTCAAATATTCTTTTGGTGACTTTCTACCACTTCGATCCATTTCCTTTTACGTTTGACTTTTTGATTTTACCCATTTGACCCGTTAGAGATAAAACATAACCTGAGCCGACTAAAGGGTCAAAACCGGCACCTGCAGCCATCGATCACAGTAACAGAGATGCTGCTAGACGAAACGAAATCGGTAAATAGGAACAAAAATAATGTTATTTCTACTTCATCACCTGAACTTTTGCTGCAAGAACATTTTCAGAACTCTTCTTTTCATCACCTGAACTTGTCTTGCTTGCTTCTTTGACATCAACATCAGACTTTTCAGCCTCCTTTTTCTTACCTTCAAGAACAACAATCTGCACAAGTACTTACCGAACTTATTACACGTATTTTAAAAAGCGACGACCATCATTTCCAGTTGTATGGATTAATAAATAATTTAGCAATAGTAGCCTAATTTGAAGCACCATCCACCAACAACCCGATTAAAAAACAGATACGGGCAAATAGTTGATTGTCGGCAACTGCTTTATGTTTGAATCACATTCCCCACTGAATATAAATCCCTTTTTCGAAAATGAAATCAAGAACAAGTGTTTTATTAAGATGATTCTGCACTTTCCAGTGTTCTTGGTATGTTGTGAAAGCAAAGGAATCCACACATTTAGAGTTAATTGCATAAATGGCCCCTGTGGTTTGATCAAATTGCATGTTTGGCCCCAGGTTTTATAAATTGCAAACTTAGCCCAAACATTTGAGACATGTTGCGCCTTTAGCCCCTGATGTTAACTCCAGTTAGTTTTTTAATGGAAAGTTAACCCATGTGCTATCCATGTGACTTATGATTGCAAACTTAATCTTAAAAATGAGTAATATAAGTAAAATTTAGAAAAAATCAATAAAAAAGTAGTGATTTTTACTTATTTTTTACGAATTTTTACTGACTTTTACGATATTTTACTAATTTTTACCAATTTTTTATTATTTTTTTACTGCTTTTAACTCATTTTTAGAGTTAAGTTTGCAATTGTAAGTCACGTGGATGGTACATGGGCTAACTTTCCGTTAAAAACTAACCGGTGTTAACATCAAGGGCTAAAGGCGCAACCACGTCTCAAAAGGTTGGGCTAAATTTGCAGTTTTAAAACTTGGGGGCCAAACATGCATAGGGGTCATTTATGCAATTAACTCACACATTTATGTTGGGTTCTCTATTAGTGGCCAAAACAGGGCAGAATCCTATGATAAAGAATCCCAAATCCACCAAACTATCAACTTGTCCTTATAGTCAGACTATGGATTTTTATGGTTTTAGCAAAAAGAAAAAAAGAAGAAGAGGGAATTTCATATACACCCTTACAAACATGGGTAAATATCATATATACCCAATTTAAATGAGTTTTTACTTTTTTACTTTATGACCATTCTAACCTTATCCATTATATTAATGATTTTTTACAACTTAATTTTTAGTTTTATCCCATACGTAAAAGAGACGGCAACCATCATGATTCTCTAAGCCCATTCAGAAGGCATCGTCGATTGCGAATGTTGATTATTTTTCTTACTTGTATAATAGTTGTTATAAAAGAAAACGGATTCATCCATATACGATGTATGAATGCTATAAAAGAAAATTGGTAAAATTATAAAGAAAGCGAGAAAGTTAAATATAATATTTTGAGAAAACTATTGTTTATGGGTAAATATAATGTTTTAAAGTTAAAAATGGGTAAAATATGAAATTATGAAGTTAAAAATGGGTAAATATAAAATTTTAAAGCTTTCGAAAAAGAAGTGTAAAATGGTCATTTCTTAAGTTGTTTCTAATAAAATGGGTATATATGATATTTTCCTAGTCTGTAGATGTATCTATGAAATCCACCCCCCCACCCCCCCCCCCCCCCCAAAAAAAAAAAAATCAGATTTCTACACAATAATTTTCCAAAACTTAGTTTCATATGTGTTTTTTTCCAGAATTGATTTCCAATTTGCACGGCTAGTAGTCAACAACCACAATATGTTGGAAGCTTGCAGCAGCTCACTAGCTGAAAGTAGCCACAATATGTTACTAAGCCTCGAATCATGTCACAAGTTCTTTTATTGTATTCGAGTCCCAAAGACGTGCAAGTCTCAATAGAGCTAAAAATCTTAACATTAACAGAAAGACTAAAGAAGTTACAAAACATAGGGGCCAAACATTTACTATAAAAATCAGATATCACTACTGATATTAAGGAATATGATCGAATGAACACGCGGTAAGCAGAATTCATGAACTACCAAATCAAGAACATCAGCTATCTTACACTACACATCATGAATTAACTAAAATTGTGATATCAGTTTATAGATATAGAAAGGCTTCAATAAGATTATCAGTTCGTAGTACCAATTAATGATAACATGTATGTAATCAAGAACCATGCAAGCAAATATACAATTTGGCTGTGAACCTACAAAATGAAACTCGCGGATAAATAGGCCTGTAAACGAACTGAACGTCTAGTGAACCGTTCGGCAGGAAGTTAGTTTATGTTTGTTTGTTCACTTAATAAACGAACAAACATGAACATAAATTTTTGCTCATTTAATTAAACAAACGAACATGAACACATGCCCCGTTTGTTTATTTACGTTCGTGAACGTTCGTTAATGTTCATTCATTTATGTTTGTTTATATTTGTTCACTTACGTTCATTCAAATTTCTTTATTACTAGTATTAATTTAAAATTAATTTGATTTTCATATTTTTAAACCCTTAAGGCCCAACTTAAAATCAATTTGATACCTTTGTTTACTTTTGAAATGTCGGATATAAATGATATTTTAGACTTTAATTATTAATTAGTGTTCGTTTGTTTGTGAAAAGTCCGTTTAGAATATTAATGAACGAACGTAAACGGACACGAACACGAAAATCCATACATTTAAGTGTTCGTGTACGTTCATATATTCAGTTAAAGTTAAACGAATGAACACGAACAAGAACACAACCGTTTGTGTTCGTTTACAGGCCTAGGGGACAAATAATTGTTTATGATAGCAACTCAACCTAGTGCTGAACCTAGTGCTGAACAGGCCTTAGTTCCATCAACAAGAGGTCAAATTATGTCACAGTTTCTCCTAATCATATCCTAATTACAGTGACTTGTTTTCCAAGCTAGCTCATCAATTTGAAGAATAACGTAGAAACAAACAGAGATTTTACACTATTTCACTCTTTCAGCTCATATAAAACCTAAATCGGTTCGATAAAACCCTAAAAACCCCAAACTTAACGCTGAAATTCATCTTACCGGTGCATAACGTAGCTTCCGCCTCGGCCTCTCTTCCGCTACGGATTCCGAGTCTCCGCCGGACGGAGCGGACAGAACAGGAGTCCAACGGCGAATCCGTACCGCAGAGATGTTGTTATTGTTGTTAGAACTGGATCTGTTGTTGTTATAAGAGACGGAAGAAGACGAAGATGAGACATGGACCCACTGCTTCTGCCACCTTCTCACAGGTCCGGTGAACACCGGAGCCGAGCCGTACCGGGACGATGGCCGGCCAGTACGCGAACCGATTCCTTCCATAGAGCAGAGGTCGTACACAGAGAGTACAGCTTTTGTTCAGTACTATTTGAGCTTCGAAGAGAACCAGTGGAGCATGTTTACAGTAGAAACGACGTCGTAAGGTTGTTCTGGGGATTGGTACTGCCACGTGTGGGTTAGAGGGCCAAATGTACACTTTTGGACCCTGTGGTTTGTTAGTTTTAACGAATACAATCCTTTAGTTTTAATGAACCCTGTGGTTTGTTAGTTTTAACGAATACAACCCAAAGTATAAGAAACTTTACCCATATTTTATAAAAAACTTTAATTGCATAAATGGCCCTTGTGATTTGATTAAATTATATGTTTGGCCCTCAGGTTTTAAAAATTACAAACTTACCCTAAACTTTTATGACTTGGTTGCGCCTTTAAACCCTGACTTTAACACCAATTAGTTTTTACTCATGTGTCGTCACATGACTTACGATTGCAAACTTAATCTTAAAAATGAGTTAAAATCATAAAAATGTAGTGATTTTACTGATTTTTATGAACTTTTATTAATTATTTATTTGATGATTTTTACTGATTTTAACTCGTTTTTAGGGTTAAGTTTGCAATCGTAAGTCACGTGGATGGCACATGTGCTAACTTTTCGTTAAAAACTAATTGGTGTTAACGTCAGAGGCTAAAGAAGCAACCATGTCTCAAAAGTTTGGGCTAAATTTGTAATTTTTAAAACCTAGGGGCCAAACATTAACTCTTTATAAAATAACCTAAAATCTAACAACAAGATTCTCAGACCATATGATCGAGAACTATCACGACGAGTCAAGTTATAACTTCAATGTAGATAGAAGGATTTTAACATGTTGCATGGGCAACTACTAGGAAAGGAGAGGTTCGTGGAAGAAGAAACATGAAGAAGCTAAGGAAGAATATTCCCTACACTCTGGTGAAATTAGAAACAATTGACTTCGCCAAAGATACTTGTGTTGAGAGAATTAGACACACCGTTGCACGATGACTTAGAGTACTAGGTATAATCATCAGAAAAAGATGAAATAAGATATCATCATAATGTTAGGTGAAGATTGATCACTAAGGAGTTATAAAAATTGTGCAATTCATAGATTTCTTAAACTAAAAGTTTATTGACATACCATAGTCATGTCAAAATGATACAATAAACCTAAATGAAACGTCACAACTAGAGAAATAGTCGACATACTGAATGAGTCGGTTCATTTAAAAACTATCAACATATACATCAAAGTAAAAACCCTAAGAAGCATTTCCTCAAGATATCATCTGCATTTGGAGCACGTCATCTTTGATATTACTAGATCAAGATCCACATCATGATTTTTAAAAGATTGTCAACTTCTATATAATACAAGAATGAGAATAGGCTATCATATTCAGACAAACAAATGATCCGAACATACGACGCGGATTTTGGAAGTAGTGCTCAAATATAAGTACATTTGAAGTCTTAAAAAGATACTAAATTGAAAGAAATGAAAGCTCAATGGCTAAATGCTCATTTAATCAAACTAAAGCATATGCAATAATGAAATGGAAATTGAACTAAAATAAAAGTAAAAAATATGTGGGATATCTCTCTTTATTTATCTATATACATAATCGATCTTAATCCGGATTTACCGGTTCAATACCGAGCCGACCTAATTAGGGCATGCTTGGGATTACTTTTGGAATCTCCTTATCAACTTATTAACTTTTCTAAAAGGTTAATAAGTTAAAAGGTGGTTGTTTGGATAATCTAAAACTAGGTGTAAAATGTGAGATGATAAGTTAAATGTAAGATGATAAGTTAAAAGGTGGTTGTTTGGATAATCTAAAAGTAGGTGTAAAATGTAAGATGATAAGTTAAAATCTAAAAGTAAGAAGCTCCTTACTTTTAGAAATGACTTCTCTAAAAGTAATAAGAAGATTACAAAAGTAATCCCAAACACCCCCTTGGTACTTTAGCCAAAGGACAGCCTCATCGTCATACCACCCTTAAATTATCGGTACACCAACATCAATACGGGTAGTATTAACCTTTTTCGCCTACAATATGAGCCGTATGAGTTGTTTTTTTACTCATACGGGTCGTATGCCGCCTTCAATACGGACACATTTTCCCTATAATACGGGTTGTATGGATGTCACCTCATGAAACATTTTCGGCTGGAATAAACATACGGTTAATATTTGGACGATACTGCCCGTATGAGAAAAGGAAACCTTATATAAATATCCTATCCATTGAGCTATCTTCAACAGGGCTTCATACATCTCTGCACCAATGGAGCTCTACAATTCGTCTCTTCCAACCTCATTCTATTTGAAATCTTTTTTTGTTTCTCCTCCAATTTCTTCCATCTCCTTATCGAACGCCTTCAAACCCACCAAACGATTCCCTTCTCTCACAGTTTCTCGAAAATGTCACCAATTCTCTCATTCCCCAAGAAAGTTATCAATCTGCGCCAGGGCTTCGGCGGCACCACCCGCTACCGACTTCGTCAAAGACCCTCTACCCGCCGATCTTGTTGTTGAAGAATCCCAAGAACCGAATTGCAGGGTGAGATCTTTTATTTTCTATGTTTTCTTACTGAAGAAGTGTTCACCATCTATATGCATACCAACTGTTTGTTAAAAGTCCCCACTGACTTTATTGTTACTATTACCACTATTTTGAAACAAGCACTATAAATAGAATCATGCTGGTGTTGTATAGGAGACAAAATCTAGGGTGAGCATGAAATCGAAATAACTGACTTAAAACCGAATTAACCGATATAACTGAATCCAACCAAAAACCAACGGTTTGGTTTTGTGTTTTTTTTTCTAAATAACTGACCTAAAACCGAATTATCGGACCGATATAACTGAATCCAACCAAAAACCAACGGTTTGGTTTTGTGTTTTTTTTTTCTAGAAACAGATTTTTCGGTTCGGTTTTGCTTGTACCCATAACCGAAAAACCGACACTAATCTAAAACATATTTGTATGACATGTTTTATGAATTTATAGCTACATCGTTTTATTTGAGTGTTTGTTATTAAATTTATAGATAATAATTTTTATTTTTGAATGATTATAAGAAATTAATAAATAGTGTAGCCAAAAAATTTTAGGCCTGAATGTGTAATAATTAAGTAACAAAAAACTTAGGCCAAAGTTTCAAGCCCAAATTCATTATTTTGGCCCCAAAAATTTCAGGCCCAAACGAGAAAACCGAAACCAAACCGAACCCATTGTGAAAACCTAAAAACAGAAACCGAACGGTTTTCAAAAACCCAAAAAACTGAATTTTCGGTTTCTGGTTCGGTTTGAGCCCAAATGACCCAAACCAACTCATGCACACCCCTAACAAAATCCATAGTTTGTATTTGAAAGCTACTACATTTGACATCAAAAGTCAAAATGTAGCTGTTCATTTGGTTAGTAAACTCAATTGTTTGTGTAATTGCCATTTTCTTCTGCATTTTCTAACATTTGAAGTTTGCAGGTTAGGTTAAGCGTAGAAGTTCCATCTATCATATGTGACGATTGTTACAAAAGGGTCATGAATGAGTTTATGAAGAAGGCAAAGGTACAATTAAATTTCATAATCTTGTTGTCAACCACATTTTGTTTCTACTTTATTTTGCGTACTTCATTTTCTTTGTGTTCTTATATCAAGTTCTATATTTTGGGGAAAAACAGCTTCCATCACGCACACAGTTTATGTTATTTTTTTGTTTATTTTTCAGGTTCCAGGATTCCGTCCTGGAAAGAAAGTTCCAGAAAGTATTCTCACAAGTTATATTGGGAAGGACAATGTCAGAAAGGCGGCTGTTGAAGCTATTCTAAAGAGAACTCTTCCACATGCCATGTCATCAGTATGTAGCTTTTCTTGTTTAGATTTTTAAAAGCATAAGTCTATCTAGAAACTAACAAGTTACCTAATCTATAATTGTGCCATAACCTCGAGCATCTTATTTCACAGATAGAGGCGCGGGCTTTGAAGGACTCGATCCGCATTACAACAACATTTGCAGAGATGGAAAAAACTTATTCTTCTTTGAACACCCTAAAGTATGTCAAGGTTCTTATGTTTTTATAAAAAGATAATTGTCTTGTTAAAAAGTAATTTGCACTTTTTTTTTCTGAATCTTGATACGACTTCTGTTGCTGTTATAGGTATGATATTATTGTGGATGTAGCACCTGAAGTGAAATGGGTTCCAGAGGATGGTTACAAGAATTTGAAGATTATGGTTGAGCTTGACAGTGAAATAGATGCAAAAACAGCTGCTGAACGAGAATTAAAACGTCGTTACAAGGCTCTAAGTACAATGAGAATTGTCACAAATAGAGGACTACAGGTACTAGATGCTTCAGATGCCCGTCTTTGTAACTTTTAACTAACTGTCCCTAATTCTTATAGAACATGTTCAAGATCTCATTATGTAAAATGGGTATATTTGTATCTTTAAAGGTCGCAACTTCGACCCATTTAAAACCTTCAAGGGGTTGTGTAATGTTAAGCACCTGATTCCTCTCTAGTAGAGGTCTCAGGTTTGAATCCTGCTTCCACTGGTTTCTACCATAACCTCTTGAAAGCCACCTGCCCTGCGATTTGCATGTTCCCGACTTCCCGTTGGTTAGCATAGAGTATTAACGGGTCTCGTGAGTTTTCCGGTAGCAGGTTCTCATGGTTTGCAAAAAAAAGAACTTCGACTCATTTACTTATGAATGGGTTGATTTTTATCTTTAATGGGTCAAACAGGTTTTTAGCTAAGATGGAATGGACGAGGTTGAAAGTCACCCAAAGTCTATTGTTAACTCATATGACCTCCTAAAATGTTTTATTCAAAGATTAAAATAATTAGTATAACGTGTTTGTAATCATAACTAACACATCGATTATTTATAATAAAAAGACTTTATAAAATGAACAAAAAAGTGCTTACGAGTCAACCAAACTTGACCAGGCCCATATCGATCCTAATTAATAAATGAAAGTTAGAAATGAATTGAAACGGACTGAATGGTATCTTCCATAGATAGGTGATGTAGCGGTCCTGGATATATCAGCAACAACCGTGGAACAAGATGGATCAGAAGTAAAAGACGTTCCAGCTGCAGAGAGTAAAGGTATATTCATAATTCATCCACTGTCTTAAGTCAAACTTTATTTATTTGACCTTTTCAGTCAAACAACATCATGTTCTTTGGATTTGCAGGTTTCCAATTTGACACAGAAGATGGAGACAGAGTTATTCCTGGTTTTCTTAACTCAATAATTGGAATTCAAGCAGGTGAAACAAAATCTTTCCCACTTGTATTTCCAGATTCATGGAAACAAGAAGATCTACGTGGTCTTCCCTGTCAATTTACTGTAAGTTTCCTCCTGCAAAACCGGGTGAAAATTTAAAGATAAATTTGAGGAGAAATTTATTTTTCTGTTTAATAATTGCTAGGTTGATTGTAAAGAACTCTTTTATAGAGAATTACCAGAAATGAATGATGCCATTGCTGACAAGCTTCTTTCTGGATGCACCACTATCGAGCAGGTTAGACTCGACATATATGCTTTTTATTTCTACTAAAGAATGGGTCGAGTTGAAATGGGTTAATTTTCAACTAATTTACTAAATAATGGGTCAATATGGGTTGTATTTTATCTCAAACAAGTCAAATGGGTAAATAAAATATTTGGCTAAAAGGGTAATGCGTTGAAAGCCGTCCAAAGTCTACTTTTGATGCATACAATACAAGCACCTAAATCGTTATTATCGACGCAAAGCGGAATCACACAAAAATAAACAGAGAGAATTCTCAAAGAAAATGATATATTATTGAATGCTTGAAACCATTACACGAGGGTCCCTTTTATATTGCCAAATTTTCGAAATTACAAACCGTCAAATAAATGCTGAAATTGAAGACATAAATTAACGCGTAAATTAAAGCAATCAGTGATTTACGCGTTTTACACTAAAAAGGGAAAGATTTGGAAACCCAATCGGCTGGTCGATTTGCCACCTCTACAAATACTTCACCTCATGAACATGTTTTGGCAATATTTGGTTTGTATCTTAAATTAGAACTCTCTTTTGATGTCTGGTTTTGCAGGTTAATGAGTCTCTGTTGGAGAGATGTATAGAACTGGAACAAACAGCTAAAGATCAAGCAACAGATAACGCAATTCTAGACCAGCTTCGAAAGGTGTTTAATTGTCTACAAGAATTAAATAATAGTTATTTATTTCTTCAATATTAAATATTAATTAGTTGTTTAAACTCTCTTCCAGATGGTTCAAGTTGAAATTCCTCAAACTCTGTTTGAAGAGCAAGGCAGGCAGCTTTATGGAGCCAGATTACTACAAATACAGGTCTAGTAACATAGCAGTATTGAGATGTTTTTTTTTTGTTTTTTTTATCTGTACAAGTTGTTCTTTTATAATATTTATAAGTAGTTAAATGGGGATAAAAGAATGCTCTTTGACCCTGAAAAGTCAAATTTATATGCAGGGAAACATGAAACTGAATGAAGAGCAAATAGCAACACTTTCAAGCCCCAAAGCGGTAAGAGAATACTTGGAAAACCAGAGGGAGAACATAGAAAATATAATCAAGCAGAATCTTGCTGTTGGAGACATTTTCAAACGCGAAAATCTGCAGGTGCGCGTTTTTTTAATAAATAAATGATTTACAAAAAGTATGTGTTGATATGAAACTTATGGAAAGTTACCAAAAACTTTTTTTTTTCGCAGGTTTCAACAGATGAGATTGTGAAAGAGGTTGAGAATTCTGTTGCAGAGTTCAGAAAACACAAGCAGGAGTATGATGAGGAAAGCATTCAAGAGCAGGTATTTTACTTGTTCCTTGAAAAAAAAAATTTCTCCTCATAAATTTCCAAATATTTCTTTTTTGTGTGATTAAATAACCAATGTTGTTAGAATACAAAACCATCTTCTTGTTTTGTATATTTTCTTATAAAAATTTAAATACTTGCACTTTTTGAACAGATTGTCAATAGCAAGCATCTAATGTGCATGTGAAAGATGATCATCACTACATAAATCCTAAACATATGATATCCAGGGTTATAAACCCCCGTTTCTCTTCCACCTAAATTCATATATAATATTTTTCTTTTTATAAATTTTATTTAAGATAAATTAAGTTTTTCTCTGATAATTTATAATATTTAATAAAAATCTAAATATACAGTTTTGTACAGTTTTTCTATTTATGTTTTGATGTAATTTTACTAAAAACTGGGATGTATCCAAAATAAAAATTATATCGAAATGTAGACAAGAAACTCAACGAGTTGTATATTTGGATTTTTATTAAATTATATCTTAAATGAAAACTGTAAAAGAAAAAGAAAAATATCATATGTCAATTTAGGGGGAAGAGAAACCGGCCCGAATTGTAGAATCTTTATATCTGCAATTCCACCTTATTTTCTTGATAAATTTACTGCCTTTGTTTATTCATTGAATGTTGTTAGGTGCAAGAGGTACTAGAGGGCGCGAAAGTGCTTGAATGGTTGAGAGAACAATCAGACATTCAGTATGTAACCGCATGAAGAAACAACTGCAGCCAACACACACATTTTTGTTCCCATGTACCTCTGTGGAAAAGGTTTGGAGGCAAGGGTAGCTTAGCTAGAAATTCGATAAACGAACAAGAACTTTGTAGCCGAGAAGAGAAATAAATTGATACTTTCTTTGTAACCCGTTGAAGATTTTTTCGTTGTAATTTCTGAAAATTGCATGTGTTTTTATGCAATGAAACGACTTCTATGAAAAAAAAACATCTAAACGTTATGAAGCTGCTAAACAGAACCACTCTATTATGACTGCAACCTTTTTAGACCAGAACACTGATAACCACATCGCAATTAAACCAATATGCACGCAACTAAAGCAATATGTACACACGGTCCTCTCTCTATCACTCTATGTGTGTGCATATATGCTTATAGGTAGGTAAATGTAAAGGTTTTTTTTTTTTTTTTTTTTTTAAGAAGGGTATGAAGGATTTTGGTATGATCAAATCTAGGGTAGAGATTGTTGCAGTGGCTTGATTGTAACTAAAAGGAAGTTGCATATATGATTGTAGCTAATAGGAAGTTAACATATGCATGGAAGACAAAAGTGGACACAGAATACAAGCATTTACACACATTGTTTCATTCAAATTTGAACCAATTTATTTAATATACTTTAGTTTTGAAAAAATGATTTTACCAAGTTCAAAGTTTTATGCCCTTTAATTTCTAATGAGTCTTAATACACATTTTTTCTTTTAGAAAAATGATGTTTTTTTACATGTTGATTACAATGGTACGTCAAACCCATTACAATAGCTAAAATAAGGCAGGGTTGTAATTGGTTTTGACGCATTATTTATAGCACTTTTTTTAAACATATACAACGGTGTGTCTAAACCTTTAGAACAACGTGTCAAACATTGCAAGGTCACTATATTGTTGTAATTTTTTTGACGCACATGCGTCAAACATGCATGTACAACGATGTGTCCAACTTTAGAGGTTGAGGCATTAATGTAGTGTGGTTTGACGCAACAAGATTTATAAGTGTGTGTCTAACCTATTATAATGATGTGTTTAGCATATTACAATGGTGCTTTGAACTTTTTATGTTTGAGTCACCGTTGATTCGTTTTGATGAGTCGATATATAACAGTGTATCTAACTCATTACAATGGTGCTTACAACATTGTATGTTTGATTCGCTCTTGTAATCGTTTTTGATGTTAAATTCAATAGCTTGATTTTTAGCTTTGACACTTGAAAATAAACAAATGAGCTATACATACTGGAATTTAAAAAACAACCATAAAATTATATAACAGTTGTGATGCTTTTCTTGTAGACAAAAACATGAACACATGATGTGCAAATTCTATCCTAATAAATAAAGGTAATTGTAGACACGTGTCATCATTCTACATACACAACTTATTTGTTTTCCCGCCCAATGCTAATGATCCAATAAACCCACACACGGATCTATTCAACCCGATCCAATATCTACATTCTCACATTCTTTTCTTGTGTACAGGGGATTTCCCTAACCCGAAACCCTAATCTATTCTCATGCCACCACCGATCGGACTATGTGGAGTTCAAGGTTAGTTTTTTGTTTCTTTATACTCTTTTGATTCCTTGGATTTGATCCATCTTCCTTCTCACCCTATTTTGTTTCTTTTTTTCTTTTCCTAACCCTAACGAAGTCTTCGCACGATCGCCACCACCGATCATCATCAAGGTGAGTTTTTTTGTTTCTGTTTGTTACTTTTTATTCGTTGATTTTGCAATATTCATCTTTCTCATTCATATATACCGATTAAGGTGGGTGGTTGGAAGATTCCGGTGGGTGGTTGGAGAGAACCACTGTGGAGGACATGGACATTGCGGTTAGAGCTCATCTTCATGATTGGAAAATGATCTTTCTCAATGATGTTGAGGTACTTAAAAAGATGAAAACTTCCAAGGTTCTTTCTTTAAATTCTTTAAGTTGTGTCCGTTTATTAGGTGTTAATCTGTAAAATGTTTTTTTTTCTTTTTTAGTGCCAATGTGAATTGCCTGAATCATATGAAGCTTACAGGAAGCAACAACACAGATGGCATTCCGGGCTGATGCAGTTGTTTCGGCTCTGGTTACCCGACATCATAAAATCAAAGGTATGACTTGAAAATTGTGTTCTGAAACTTGGAACCGGCCATTTACCTTTGTTATTTATTTATTTATATTTCTTTTTTTATTTTTTAATACTCAGTTATGCATATGTTTAATGTTTTGTGTTTGATCCATTGGAGTTACGACTCAGATGGATCCACTTTTGTTAAATGCACCTCATATCAAATTTGTAGTTTTTTAAGTGCTATTTTTTCACTGAGTTTACGTGGTTAATATTTTCAGATGTGGACATATTCATTTGTAGGACTGGTGGTCACAAAACAGAAACAATGTATTTTGTAAAGGGGAATATGATGCATTTAATTATGATGAAAAGCAATAATATTTTCTCTTTTTTGTAGGCTGTCAATGATTTGTCATTTTGTTTGAGTGGAATATATGGCAAATCTACATGATTGGGTTTATACCCTTTTTTTTTACAAATGTGGAATTGAATCTGGGAGTAAGCGTTAAAATCTTCACATGTGTTGGCTCTTGGTTGTTGTGGCACTATTCTGACCCTTTGGCTTTGAAGTTGCTCTGTGGACTACATTGACGAACAGGTACGATGATGGTGATGAACACACACTTTGAAGTGAAACTTTATTTTGGATTTTATCCCTGGTTATAAGCTGATCTTCTGGACTTATCGGGGTGAAGCATGGGCACCAACTTCCTATACTGTTTTCTAAATGTTTCCTCATCATCAGATGGTTTTACATCAAGCATCGCGTACCAATCTGACTCGCCATTTATCTTCCGTTCTGAAGCGATGTACTGTTAGGACATGTTTTGTAACTGTTGATAAAATTCTGTGTAAGTTCTGCTAGAGGTGAACTTAACGCTATCAGAGGCGAACTTAACAAGTTCGCTTAGTCTATCAGAGGCGAACTTGTTAAGTTCGCTTAGCCTATTAGAGGCGAACTTAACAAGTTCGCCTAATACTGTTCAGTGTCTATAAATAGAACAGTTCAGCAGAAACAGAGAAAGAGTTTTAAGACCAGAACAGAGAGAGCTTAGACCAGAACAGAGAGACTTGGACGATATCAGGAGGGACTGAGAATTCTGTAAATTGTGTAAACTGATATTGTAGTGGAATAAAAAGAGCGTTTATTTACACCGTTATTGATTGAGTCACACGAGCACGTTGATCATGGATTCCGCACTTTATCACCGTGTCGTACCGCGAGTCTAGAGATCCGTCACGCAACGAATTAGGGACCTACAAGTGGTATCAGAGCTTATGCTCTTGATTAGCAAAAGATTCGTGGTGTTTTCGTGTCCAATCAACATCAAAGTTCTGTGATTTTGAAGATTTTTAAGCATCTTCTTGTTCTTGATAAAAATGGAGAAATTTTGCTCAATTTGGATTGATTTTGGATTCGTTTGATGAAATTGATCCGATAGAAGTGTTCCAAATCAGTTCCTACACATTCCTACGGTTCAATTTTATCAAATTCTATCAATTAAGCAAGAAATCATGAAATTCGGAAGTTTTGGTTCGCGAATATGGTTCTGATTTGTTCCTGAGTTTGAATCTGTTGGAGCAAGCGAACTTGCTGTTCGTTGTGCAGGCGAACTTAGGGAGGCGAACTTAATAAGTTCGCTTGGTGCAGGGTAAGCGAACTTAATCAGGCGAACTTAACAAGTTCGCTTCGGGTCAGTTTCAGGCGAACTTAATTCTGTAAGCGAAAAAAAAAAAAAAAAGTATTTTGGCGGGAAAATTCAACTTGTTCAATTTTTTTAGTGAACGCTTTTATAGTCGTTTTGAATCATTTTTGAAATTTTGAATTTTCGAAATTTTTTAAAAAGAGTATTTTGGCGGGAAAATTTTTTCCGGATACTTTCGCAAAAATTTCAAAATGTCAATTTCATGTGATAATATTGATATTGGAACTATGCCACCGAGACTTTTGTGCATATCAGATTTTCGTAGCTGGAAAGTCCGGTTCGAACAGTTCGTATCAGTCACTGATGAAAACTTTTGGACATCCATTTTGGAAGGATATGTGCATCCTACTTATAACTTCATGGGATATTATGATGTTCCTAAACCAATGACAGCTCTTAATAAAGCAGAAAAGCAGAAGTTTGATCGAGAAATGAAGACGCTTGAAACTTTAAAATTGTCTTTACCAAAAGAAATCATTCATAGTCTCGGGAAGTGTCCAACTTCACGTGATCTATGGGAAACTTTGAAGAAAAAGGGTGAACCTACTACTCAAGCATTTGTGGTCTTGATCAAAGAAGATTTAGTGAAGCAGTGTGATACTGAAAGTGATTCTTCTGCAGATTTAACTGATAGTGAGAGTATTCGTTCTGGTGAAAGTACTCAGTCTACTGTGAGTGATGTAGATACTGAAGTAAGCTTCCAGACAGTTGAAGATGATCTCAGTGAATTAGAAATTGATACAGAGCCTGTCATTGTTGCTCAAAAGGGTGAAGCTAATGATGATTTTTTCATGGCTCCTGGTGCATCTTCTCCAGAACTAAAACCTGAGGTATTTTTTAACTCTGAGACGTTTTGTTCTAACTGTATTTTAGTGAAGGATAAAATGATGAGGGTTATGGATGACAACGTCAACCTCATTTGTGATATGAAATCCATGCACACGGTAAACCAGAAATTAAAGGATAATGAAAATGTGTGTATTGAGAGGATAAAATCACTAAAGAGGGATATAAATTCTCTGACTTTGAAGATCAAAGAGCAGGCATATCACCTGGATATGTCCTTTTGCAGAAATTGAGAAAAGAAATGATGATCTTGCTGAGAAAGATAAAGAACTAGCTGAATCTAAAGCAGAGGTCATCAAATTGCATAGAAAGTTAGAAAGCTTTGTAAATTCATCATTCTTATTAGAACATTATCATAATAATACTGAAGAGGGGAAGGGAACTAGTGGTATTGGCTATGTTCCTCCACCATTCAATGGAAATTATTCTGTTACACCTGAGATTATAAATGATGAGGATTTAGATCCTAAGACTGTGCTGAAGGTGAATCCAGTCACAGGTGAAGATTTGGTGTATTCTGATGAGAGTGATGATGAATATTTTGATGAAGCTAAGGTAGAGGGGATACCAAAAGCTGTTAAGAAAGAAGACTCAAAGGTTGATTCTAATTCATCTGGAAATTCTACATTTGGAAGTTCTTCAAACTCAAGGAGAGTTTCATATGTCAGAGATTATAAAGACAGGCGTACATGTTTTCATTGTAATGAGACGGGACACATTGTGGTGACCTGTCCTTACAAAAATAAAGGAAAGAAGCATGTATTTCCTGAGAAGATGAAGCCTGAATCAAAACCTGTTGCAAAATCTGGCGTTCCAGAGAAAATAAAGCAAAAAGAAGTTCGTGTAGGAGAATCTTCTTCAAATGCATCTAATCATGTGAAGATTCCTTATATGAGAGAATATAGTGAGAAGAGATCTTGCTTTTACTGTGGTATTGTTGGTCACATTCGGATTGCTTGTCCTCACAAAGCCAAAGGTAACCGACATGTTACTCCAGAAAAGGTAAGAACTCCTGTTAAGCCTTATGTTAACCCAAATGTGGTTAAACCTCATGCTATACAAAAGGGTATTTCAAAATCTGAGGTTAGGCTTTCTAGACCTCAAAGACGGAGGAGAAACAGAAGATTGAGAAAACTTTTAGAACAACAAGAGTTTTCACAATCAAATCAATTTTTAAATGAAAGAAAATGTTCAAACACTTCACATTTTAAGCAAAAAGAACTTAACGAAAAGAAGTATGTTTGGAAATCTAAAGTTTCTGTTTCTGACTCGTCGGAACAATCTCCGAAAATCGATGAGAGATTCGATTGTGAGTGGAGTGAGGTTTATTATTTTGATACAGATGGACGACCCATGACTACCATGGCTTGGGTCCCAATATCAAATTAATGTTTCTTGTTAGATGTGCAGGATTAACCAAGAGGGACTATTAATACCAGTTTGGTTGTTGATAGTGGTGGGTCTTAGCACATGACATGGAATGACATCTGCAAGAGCAATGAGTCGTTACAGAAGTTGGTAAATCTATTTGATTCAACGACTTGATACTCAAGGGGGAGAATATGTCACACAATGTTTTGGAAATAGTTTTACAAAGTCCAAATGATAACCTAAAACTTAGGATGACGATGGTGAGCATAAAGTCGTTGATGCAACCATTTGACTAGTTGAGGGGGAGTCTACAGGACAGGGGGAGTACAGAACTGTGTTGGTGACAGAGGCAATGACAGTCAATTACATTACATTGGTTTGAGTTTTTAATTGTTTGACTTGCTTAATCCTGAGTAACCAAGTAAAATGTTTTTCATAAAATGTTTTCATGGAAGATTTTATTTTCGTTTGTTTTACTTTCTTTCATAAAGATTTTGAAAAAGCCAAACAAATTGAAAAAGATAAAATCGACATTACTTGAAGTTAAAGAAGAGATGATAGTACATCAGTAGATGTTCTTTCACACATGACCTTAGATTGACTTGTTGGTGCTTTATGTTAATATATCTGAATTATATGTTTTGATCTAAACTTCAGAGACTACACAAATAGGAAATGATAGTGTTGTGTATGCATATAATTTGAATTGTCAGTAGACTAAAAGCGTCACTGAACCATTAGTAGTATGAAAACATAATTTCATATGTTACAACTGTGATTTGAACCCATTTTATGCCTGGGTGTGTGTGTTAAAAGATCACTATCAGATAAAGAATATTAGCTTTTAATAAAGATTTTCCTATGAGATCAGTTTCGGGTTATGTCCTTAGCACTATTCATTCGATTTGCTTCAGTGCCCATGTCCCGAAAAGCATGCAATTTGAAGTATAATCAAGATATGTACTTGACAACATCTGTCAAACATATACTAGCCCTTGGATCATATTGATAAATCATCTTTACTGATTCCATTGAATTCATAATCCAGATAACAGTTGGATCCACGTACCTGAATCTTATGATTCCACATATATAAGCCAAAACATTGAATCATTCGATTCTGAATCTCATTGATTCCTATACAATCCAATTTGGATTCTGCTATTCATGTGCTAAGTGATGTCTCCTCATTCTGGAAATTCGGATAATCTTTAGTAAAATCTCATATGTCTTGAAGATAGTGCATTTACTTTCGGTTGGCATACTAGTGGGGTACACATTGTATTTCATACTTAAATGGTACCTTAACTCACAAGAAAGTGGGAATGAGATGCTTTAGTTTCAAATCTTATAATATTGACAATTTAAATTTGTGTGTCATAGCATGATCCTATTTTCTTTGAATGTTTATCGCGTATCATAACATACAATATGAAAGTCTTGAAAAGATAGAATGTGATAATCTTAAAAGATATTAGTTTGATTGGTCAAGGCTTGAAAGAATGACATAGGATACCATTTGATATTATATGGATTTTATATCCAAGATGTGTGATTGATATATCATATATACTGATATGATCTTCTTACTCGTGATGTTCGACCAAAAATATGTGATTTTGTATTTTACATTTCAGTTTGTACAGAGAAAAACTAAAAAGATTTTGTGTTTCTTATGTTTGAAAAACCAAAAAGATTTTATTTTTCCAGCTTCCATGGAAATCTTAATTGTTGGTTATTCTTGGTTGTTCTCCTTTGCAAAAACTGAATATTGCAGATAGAAGTTGACAAGGGGTCCTTCTCCCAAGTTTTCGTCTAGAAAGAGAGAGAGTGTGCAGATGAACAAGACGAAGACTTCAACTTGTTTGATGATATATGAAGACGGATGACAATCTTCTGAAGCTGTTGTCAAGGGGGAGTCTGTTGGAGCATATTCTGGTGACAACGAGCTTGAAGATATTATGTCTTAGTCTTAGAGTCTTTGACTTGTAATTGATAGAATTGTTAGCAACAGTTAAAGGGGAGTCTGTTAGGACATGTTTTGTAACTGTTGATAAAATTCTGTGTAAGTTCTGCTAGAGGCGAACTTGTTAAGTTCGCTTAGGCTATCAGAGGCGAACTTAACAAGTTCGCTTAGTCTATCAGAGGCGAACTTGTTAAGTTCGCTTAGCCTATTAGAGGCGAACTTAACAAGTTCGCCTAATACTGTTCAGTGTCTATAAATAGAACAGTTCAGCAGAAACAGAGAAAGAGTTTTAAGACCAGAACAGAGAGAGCTTAGACCAGAACAGAGAGACTTGGACGATATCAGGAGGGACTGAGAATTCTGTAAATTGTGTAAACTGATATTGTAGTGGAATAAAAAGAGCGTTTATTTACACCGTTGTTGATTGAGTCACACGAGCACGTTGATCATGGATTCCGCACTTTATCACCGTGTCGTACCGCGAGTCTAGAGATCCGTCACGCAACGAATTAGGGACCTACATGTACACATTAAGCGTGATCAACATCTTAGATATACCATCAAGCCCAGGATATCATGTTTGGGATTTCAAGGTGAACTTTTTTGCACCGGTAAAATCTTTATTTGCCAACCTTTGCTCTGCAATTGTTTTTGCTCTAATAGCCTCATCTTTATTGCACTCCATGATAGCATTCACATAAGTTTCTCTATCCTCATCTCTATAATTACACTAAAAATCACTACATTTTCTCTTTCATTTTCAATTAAATAATACTTTTTTATACCTTTATCATTACCTTTTCTCTCTTCTTCACTCACAACCATTTTAAAAAAATATTAAAAAATTTATACAATTGAATAGTGTTTTCCCTAAATATACAGAAAATTTATACATTTTCTCTCTGCTCTACTCACAATCACTTTAAACCACTTTTTAAAATATGCAGAATCCAATCACAAACATATACAGAATCTGCTGTGAATGCCCTGAGCTTCAATGCTGACACTCGGTATTTATTCTGATTATCATGAAATTGAGCAATTACAAGTGGATATGCCATTGAAATTCCAAGAAACACATGAAAACCTCGGTAAATATAATCCTACTAAGAGTAACTTTTTCTCCATCTTTGAAATTAATAATGTAAAAAAAATAATTATAAAAAGTATATTATTAACTCAATAAAATAAATATTTATTTTTAAATAAAATGATATTTTTTTTGTATGTAACATGTAGTATTAATAATTAGTAGATTTGTTTACATTTTGAATTATATATTTTTCATATCCAACCCGTGTAATACACGGGTTACTAACCTAGTGTAAATGATATAACAATTCATTTTATTTTACATCGCTAACGCATCAAAGACACAAACTTCATTAAAAAGACAACTTTTACTAAACCCAAAAATCACCTTAAACAAAATCCGAACAAAAAGATCAAATCAAAACCATCGTAATCGTCGATTTCAAAAGCGTTAAAAAGACAACTTTTACTAAACCCAAAAATCACCTTAAACAAAATCCGAACAAAAAGATCAAATCAAAACCATCGTAATCGTCGATTTCAAAAGCGAATCAAGCATGTAAATTTGTCATCCTCAGCTTCGTGGAAAGTCGTTATAGTCACTAGGAGAAAAGTGTATGTGATGTTAGGAAAGGGAAAAGGGGAAGTAAAGAAATAAGCATCAAATTTTTTTTCTGTGGTTTATAAGGAGAGATAAGAAAAATTTGTGTTACCTATTTTGCCTATAAGATAAATGTTAGCCCATAAATCCTTCCTACGCTTACTACAAAAAGTCCTTTTCATCCGATCTATATATACATTATATATCATCGCTTAAAAAAGAGATGCATGTTTTTATGTGATTCTCGTAATTTCCTACTTAAATTTATATATATATATATATATATATATATATATATATATATATTATATTTATATTGAACGGTGAATTTTGAAGCGATAAAACTAAAAATTATCTCAGCCGATCAATTTACATTTTTTTATCATCCTATATATTCTTCTTAATGTAGGGTTGAAAAGATAATTCTGTTCGTTTTATATATGCTAATGATTATCCATTCTATCTCAATTTAAATATCTTTTTCAATATATCAATTCCGATATGTGTTAAGCAACAGCATTAATATTTAAATATAATTATACTAGCTTAGAACCCATGTCTACATATGGGGTAAAAAATATCAATACATAAAATTCTTAAACTTTTATGTATATATAAAAATTTATTACATATACTAAGGATATAAAACAAAATTCAAAATATATAATTGGGCTTTGAAAATACGTTAATTAGTATTTAATGTAATTTGACTTTCATTTAGTATTTGATTGAAACTAAAAGTTACATAATTAGATTTCAAATTTCTTATAATAAGAGATAATTTAAAATAAATATGTTTTATTAGTATAATTAGTTTTTTTTAAAATATTATTAGTATTAAAAGATAGAGATTTATTTAGTAAGAGAGAGCGGCGGAAAAAAAATGATGAGAATAAATATGGAGGTGACACGTGTCATGAAAAAAACTTTATTTATTATATAGTATAGATTAGTAGATTAGAAACTCGTGTATTACACAAGTTTAATAAATAAATATTAAATAGTTAGTAGTGAAGATTTAAGAAATATAAAACCATATTAAATAAATGAAATATTAAATTTAGTAATGAATAGTTACTTTAATAACAAAGTCATTACCTTATCATATTTTTTTTTGAAAGACAAATTTCTTTATTCATGTGTAAATAGGACTTGAACCCATGACCTTCTCAAACCTTGGTGTTCTTAGAAGATTTTCCTCTACCAATAGGCCGCCAACCCTAATGGCTATTACCTTATCATAATTGAGAAAAAAATTAGCGGGAAAAAGAATCTTAGGCTCACAAAATTGTGACACGTGACACAATAAGTTACTTATTGATTAGTTATAGATATGGGGATTAACGTGCTAAGCGTAGGAATCAATTAGAATGCAACGTGGCGTGGGGCGAGGGTATATGCGTCAACATAAATTCATGCTATACTCATGTTACTAAGCACATGTTATAAATCACGTTACTTACGTTATAATCACGCTACAAATCATGCTATTAGTGTTATAATCCACTATCATGCTATAATCACACTATCTGTTTTTTTTTTTAAATGTATATAGAAATATTATACTCGAATCAAAGATAATAAAACTCTCACTTTTATGGTGTATTTTTTTTAAATAGTGAAGTATGTAAAAATTATTTGAGTCTTAAAACAAAGTGGAACCAAATAAAAGCCAACAATTGTGGTTTTTCCCATTTTACACCTCCAAGCCTTTTAACTTGTTTCCTTCTAATGACGTGACAAATCCTGAAATCTTAAACATAGATTATCCTGATCATACACAAGTCTTTTATTTATATATATATACCTACACATGTGAATTCACAGTTATATTGTAACACCCGACCCTTCGTATTAACCACTATTGTTCGTTTTGATCATGAGGAGCTCACGAGTTCATTTTTAGTTGTCTGGGTGGAGACTTTAAAAGATGTCACCCATCATGGATTTCTCCTACTCAAACACATTTAACCGTGGAGTTGTCTTTATTTTATAAACATTTCTTTTACTATCGATATAATTTGCCCTCCACCCAAATGTATTCTCTTTATTTTAATTTTATTATTGTAAAATTTAAGGTATTACGACAATAGCCGAGTTAACTATGTCCAACAATAATTATCATTTAAGGTAATATCGGTTTTTTATTGTGGTTAAACAATTTAATTGCAGATTAAATCAGTTATTTCTATTAAAAAGTGTTTTAAGTAGTTTTGGTTTTAGTAAAAAAATTAATTTATTGATTCAATTTTGACACACGAAAACTAGTTAGAGGTTAAAACAAACAATGATAAATTATCAAATAGAGATGATACTCCTTATATATTTATTCCATTTCACAAAAAAACGAGATAATGATCTCTTTTGTTCTCTTAGCAAACACTTAATAAAACGAGATTTTTAATAAAAATGAAAAAAAAATACATTTAATTTGTTAGATAATTTTAAAATTCAAATTTTTTTTTTTAATTAACTCTACTAATAATTTCAATTAATAATTTTTTTTTTTTTTTCCTTTAGTCATCAATGAGATTAACGGCAAGAAGTACCAAAATTACAAACTAATGGCAGGTAGACGAGCAACAAGCTGCGCCGCTACCCCCTTCTGAATAGCAAATCCTACTCTACTAAACACAAAGTTCCCCCCATAAATATATGCGGTGTTACTGCTGACCACCCGCTGAACCCGCTTAAGGAACCGCACCGCATCAGGGGCGAGATAAATTTAGATTTGAATTTAGATTCAAATGGTAATCAATGAATAAGGAAACAACTAAAACTTAGATTTGAATTTCAATATTAATGAAACAATTACATTTTTTAAACAAAATTTCGAAAATTTCTCTAACTAATTAGTCATTTGACTCATTTTCAATTGTTTAGCAAATACCAAATTTAAATTAGATTTGAACATATTTAATACAAATTAAGATTGGTAATAATTTTAATCATTCAAAGTTTTAATTGATTACCGAATTCGACCAAAATTTGAAAATCTTTTAAAACTGTAAGAAGTGTTTAACATATTTATACGTAATATATATAATGAAAATAATTGTCTTACGCATCATAATTTAAGTAATACGTATAATTATTTATAGTATTCTTATAGTTTTCTACTTAATATTAGTTTTTATTATTATTATTATTATTATTATTATTATTATTATTATTACTACGAGGTTGATGATGTTTATAAATTTATTAAATACATTATATTATAATATATTTATAATTTACATCAAAAAATTTAAACATTTTTATTAATTATAGAAAGTGGAAGAAAAAAAACCTACCGCTTTAATGCAATTAAATATTTTATTCCAAAAAAGGAAAAACAATTAAGAAAACTTTATAACCGAACGACTGTGTTTTCATTTTTCAACAACCACTCTGTTTCTTTCTCCCCCTCTCCACGGAAGACTCATCACAAAACTTCGACAAAACCCTAATCAAGTTTCCGATTGCTGTAAGTTCAACTAATTTGATTCATTATCGGTACAAATGTGCTAGTTTCTTGTTTAATTTTGTTATGATTGTGTACTTTGAGTTCACTCTGTTCGTACTTTCGGCTTGATTTGGTGCTCATTTTGCTATCGGTGACGTTCGGAGTTCGTGAAATCACATTTTTCCGTGAAAATTTAGTGTTGTGTGGTTATACATTGACGTAATAGCTGATTAAGAGAGGCGAATTGCAAATTCAAGGTTCTTGATCTGGTATTAGTTTGATTGCCGTTTAATTTAGGTTTTTTTTAAATCATAATTGTTAAAATATGCGTATTCTGATTGATTGTTCGGTAATGATATACTTGCCTGTAACTGATCATTTTCAGCTTCTTAATTTAATGCTAGTTTGAATTTGGGTACATTTTGATTTTGATACATGCCTGCTTATATTTATCTGATCTGTAACTAGGGGTGTTCATGGTCCGGTTTGGCTGGTTTTAATGAAAACTGGGAAAAGACAAACCAAATCTGCCAAGTTAGCGGGACCAGGTTTTGGCGATTTGGCGGTTTTGAACCATTTTTAAAACTTTTCTCTAAAAGCATAATTTTATATTAGCTTTTACAAAATGATAAGAATGGTATATATCTTTGAATTCCTAAAATGATGAGATAAATGTTAAATGAAGCTTCGGTTTAGACGGTTGGTTTCAAGTTCCAAACCGTAAACCGTCAAAAATGAACTGTGAACTGAACTGTAGATATTTCAAACCGGACAAACAGGCCGACTTGCTTCGGTTTTGATGGTTTTGTATTTCAACGGTTTATGATCACCTCTATCTGTAACCGGAAATGAGTAAATTTTTATTTATTTGTTAATATTTTTTTATGCACATTTATACATGATGTCACCTAAACAGGATACCAGATGGCTGGGAATGATGTTCAAAATCCTCTTCTTGGAGAAACAACTTGTGGTTCTTTACTACTTCAATTGCAGGTAAAATATGTTTCACTTTAGTTAGTAGTTATATGTTGATTTCATCATCAAGGACATCATATGTCAGTTTCTTTCATAACTTCATGTTTGATGCATTAATCTTTGTTGTGTTAATGCAGAAAATTTGGGATGAAGTTGGTGAAAGCGATGAGGAAAGAGATAAGATGCTTCTTCAATTAGAACAAGAGTGTTTGAATGTGTATAAAAGGAAAGTTGACCAGGCTGCAAAGTCAAAGGCTCATCTTCTTCAAGCATTGGCAGATGCTAAACTTGAATTCACCACTCTTCTTGCATCCCTTGGAGAGAAATCATTTGTTAACATTGTGAGTAGCGGGCTGCCTCCATTTTTTCTATTTATTTGTTGGATTTTTTTTATTTATCTTTTTTGTCGTTTAATTGCAGCCTGACAAGACTTCGGGTACCATCAAAGAACTCCTTGCTGCTATTGCACCGGCTCTAGAACAGTTGTGGATGAAGAAGGAAGAGAGGATAAAAGAGTTTTCAGATGTGCAGACACAAATTCAGAAAATATGTGGAGAAATTGCAGGGAGTAATGAACGGGTACCAAGTGTTACAGTTGGTGAATCTGATCTATCCTTGAAGAAGTTGAAAGAGTTTCATGATCGTCTTCAAGAACTTCAAAAGGAAAAGGTAATGAAAAAATGGATTTCATAAATAGTTAAAATGTCAAACATGATCACAAAAACCATATTGTTTGAATAATGATATAAATTTTTGCCTGAAATGATTAAGAAGGTTTTATGCATTTGAATTCACTTTGAGCAACTTTCGACCCGTCTATATCCATTTTAGATAAAATATTATATTTGACCTGTTTGACTCATTAGAGATGAAAGCATAACCCAACTCAGCGCATCTATTCGTAAATGGGCCCAAGTTGCCAGAGATTAATATTATTAATATCAAACTTTGTTTTGCAGAGCCAGAGATTGAATAAAGTTCTTGAATTTTTGAAAAATTTACATGATATTTGTGGTGTTCTTGGGGTCGACCTTTATAGTACGGTCAATGATGTCCATCCTAGCTTGATTGATGCCAGTGGTTCCCAATCTAAAAGCATTAGCAATGACACATTAGCCAGGCTGGCAAAGACTGCCATATTTTTAAAAGAAGTTAAAAAGCAAAGGTTACATAAGGTATGCACTTTCACATCTAATAGGTCAAATGTATGCATTTTAATAATTTGCTAAAATAAAAATGGGATGAACGGGTTAAGTGGGGTTTATCATTGCAATCATATAGTTGTTTAATCATATTTAACACGTTACTTATTAACAAGTTTCTTGCCATTTTCAGTATCAGGATTTAGCAGCACAGCTAACTGAACTCTGGAATTTGATGGATACAACTGAAGAAGAAAGAAGCTTGTTTGATCATGTTACCTGCCACATCTCGGCTTCAGTTGATGATGTTACTGCCCCAGGGGCTCTTGCTTTGTATTTGATTGAACAGGTACCTTAGAATAAAAATATAATAATAAAATATATAGTAAATATAATCATTATTAATTATTGATTCATTCTGTTTTGTTCTCAAGGCTGAGGTGGAAGTTGAAAGACTGAATCAATTGAAAGGTAGCAGAATGAAGGAGATTGCTCTTAAGAGGCAAGGGGAACTTGAAGAGATATTTGGGCGCGCGCACATTGAGATTGACGCGAAGGCCACCAATGAGAAAATTTTGGCATTGATTGAATCTGGGAATGTGGAACCTTCTGAGCTGCTAGCTGACATGGATGCACAGATCATTAAAGCAAAAGAAGAAGCACTCAGTAGAAAAGATATATTGGATAAAGTAGACAAGTGGATGTCTGCTTGTGAGGAAGAGAGTTGGCTTGAAGATTACAACAGGGTTCGTCTCTAACTCTTATATGGGCCGTGCTGGTTTGACCAGAAACATTTTTTTGTCCCATCTTAAAAAAAATCAAAAAAGTTATATTATTTCAGTAAAATATGGTTTTTGGAATAAAATGATTAGGAAGTGTTATGCATTAAAAAGTACTTTGGGTGACTTCTGAGTTCTGACCCGTTTGATTTGTTTTCTTCTAAGTTAACTATTTCATTTTAGCTGTCTGACCGATTCAGAATAAGAAATAAATCAATCATTCATATGTAAATGGGGCGGAATTACCACATGTACACCTTACTCTAACTTGATGTGTTAAATTTAATATTAATTTTTGTAGAATTACATTTTTCATGGTTTTGAGATATGTATGAAAGGATGACAACAGGTATAGTGGAAGCAGAGGTGCACACTTAAATCTCAAGCGAGCTGAAAAGGCCCGAATATTGGTCAGCAAAATTCCAGGTAACCATTAGTCGAATATATAATGAAATATGTTTACAAAAGTTCAAACCAAAATATTTTTTAATAAAATGATTTAGGTGATTTTATGCGTTAAAGGTATCCTTCGTAGTGACTATCGACTCGTTTCTTTTTAAAACATTTTTAATTTTTTCTATGAACCGGTTTGACCTGTTTATGCAGGTCTTGTTGACACATTGGTTGCCAAAACTCGAACATGGGAAGAGGAACATGGAACAACTTTTGCTTATGATGGTATTCCACTGCTCACTATGCTGGACAGATATGCAGTGTTGAGACATGACAGAGAAGAAGAGAAAAGAAGGATGAGGGTTAGTTTTGGTATTTCAGCAATTTTTTATTTAAATATTTCTCAAACACTCGAAACTCACTTTTATTTTGATAAAATGGTGACTACAGGATCAGAAGAAAATTCATGAACAGTTGAACGCAGAGCAAGAAGCCATGTTTGGTACAAAACCAAGCCCGTTGCGGCCCATTAGTAGCTCGAAGAAGGTGTTGGGCCCACGTGTAAACGTGGGCTCAAATGGAGCTCTTAATAGACGGTTGTCTATGAATCAAAACGGGTCAAGGTCAGTGAAGAGGGACAACACGAGGCCCGTGGCTCCTTTGAACTATGTGGCTATATCAAAAATGGATGCTCCTCCTGTTAGGAGTGTTTTGTTAAGTGAATTCACATGTGAAAAGTGATTTTGGTGTCATGTTATCATATGGTCAGCTTTGAAAAGTGAATAGACATGGATCTTGGTCGTGAAAGTAGTTTAGTTACTACCTACACAATATTCTTCTAATACTTTTTACAATTTCTTTCTAGAGACAATTATATATGTATTTAAAAACTAAGTACACTGTGGAAACTGAACAATTGTTTGAGCGTCATGTACAAGTACACTATGCCTAAGAAATATATAGGTTACTTCTTTGTTTGAAGATTTAGGATAATCACTGCAAGAAATAAACTAATTGAGGAGCCAGCACAGCTGGTCTGATTGCCCTTTACCTTTTTAATTTGCTTCAATGCTATTTTTTTTGTTTTGTTTGTTGTTTTTTTTTTCGTTTTAATTTATAACTATAAATCTTATACGCTCTTCTCACGTATGATGAGTTTATGTAAAGGTTTTGGCTTTATTTTAAAGTTTTCGAGGATGTTAATTTATTTTTCGGTTAAACAACACGCGTGAGGGAAAGCTAGCCTTCTCGGCCGGAAGGCGCCGCTCTTCTCGCGCATGGTGAGTTTATCTAAAGGTTTTGTCTTTATTTTATAAGTTTTCGAGGACGTTAATTTATTTTTCGGTTAAACACCCCGCAACGCGCATGAGTGAAAGCTAGCCTTCTCGCCCGGAACCCGCCGCTCTTCTTGCATATGGTGAGTTTATCTAAAGGTTTTGGCTTTATTTTATAAGTTTTCAAGCATTACTTTTTTTTTCGGTTAAACATAGCGCAACACGCGTAAGTAAAAGCTAGCATTCTCGCCCGGAAACCTTTGTTCTAGTTATCATTAAATTACAGATTTTGATCCCTAAACTCGCGGAATTATAGTTTTATATATAAATCGTGAATTCATGATTTCTCTTTTGATTTCCGTATTATTTGAAACTACTTGATAGCGATAAAAAGCTCAGTAAACAGGCTTGTCTTCGAGTTTCATGTAACTTTGACTAGGCTCGTTTGAGTCAAAACAAATCAATTTGATTTGAGAAATTACTTACGAGTTAAGCTCGAGCTTTAGATTTAGAGCTGTAAACGATCCGTATAGATGAGGTCAAGTTGTCTCATTTACACAATTTCATCCATAATTCTTTTAAGAGTGAAGTACACGGATAGTCCCTGTGGTATGTCCAAACTTTGGATTTGGTGCCTAAATGTGAAAAATTACACCATCAGCCCCAAAAAACGTAACATGTTTGGTCCCTGGAACTTTTCTGTTAAATATTTTGAAAATTACCAAAATACCCCTAGATTAAAAAATATGTTTAAAAAAAGTGGTGGTACCGCATGAGAACTAGGGGTATAAATATAGGTTTTTTTAATTTCTATTTTTTTAGTTTTTTGTTTTTTTAATATAGGGGTATTTTGATCATTTTCCAAATATTTAATTTAACATAAAAGTTAGAGTAAATTTCGCTTTTGGCCCCTGTGGTTTGGCTTGTTTAACCATTTTAGTCCAAAAATGATTCTTTTAAGGTTGTATTTTTATAACCGTTTCAGTCCATGACACTAACACTGTTAACTTTTTATGTTAAGTATAAGGGCATTTTAGTCATTTTATTTGTAAGTGAACTAGTTTACCCTTTTCAATCAAATAAAAACTTTTTTTAAGGCTTTTTCATAAAAAAACTTTTTTTCTACTTTTTTAAAACGTTTTTTTTTTACTTTTTTAAAATCATTTTTTAGTTTTTTTTTCCGTAAAAACGTCTTTTTGAACCTTTTTTAAAAACGTTTTTAACTTTTCTAAAAAAATATTTTCTTTAAACGTTTTTAAAAAGGTTTAAAAAAGACGTTTTTAAAAAGGTAAAAAAAACGTTTTTAAAAAAGTATAAAAAAGTTTTTACGAAAAAACCTAATTTTTTTTTATTAAACTGAAAAGATTAAACTAGGTCACTTAGAAATAAAATGACTAAAATGCCTCTATACTTAACAGAAAAAGTTAACATTGTTAGTGTCATGGACTGAAATGATTCGTTGCTAGGAATTTGACATGTGTATATCTAGAATTCAACTGAATTTATTGCGATACAAACTCAGGGGCTAATATGTTAAAATATTTCTTTTTGGACTAAAAAGGTTAAAAAGGTCAAAACACAAGGGCCAAAAGCGAAATTTACTCTAAAAGTTAATTGTCATCCACTACAGGGACCAAACATGTTACGTTCATATATAACTTGGGACTGTTAGTATAATTTTTCAAACTTAAGGACCAAATCCAACGTGGACCTCTACTTTTAATTTTAAAGAGCACTATGTTTTCTCTTTATAACTCAATGAAAAATAGCCTAAGGACTAAATCTGCACGTTCATTATAAGTTAAGGGAGCAAAACTGTAATATGATTTGACCATCACAACACGACGTCGTTGAAGTCAATATCGTTATTGCGTAGAGTAAGCAACTCGAACCTTGATCAAAACCCTGGTTCCCCTTTCTGATCGTTGATCGTAAAAATGGCGAACGAGAACGAACCGGCGAAGCTACTGTTACCGTACCTTCAACGTGCCGATGAATTGCAAAAACATGAGCCTCTTGTCGCCTACTACTGTATGTATTGTTTCTTCTTCATCTCTCAATTCACTCTAAACCCTAATTTCTGACAACTTTTTGAAATGTTGTATTTTCAGGTCGATTGTATGCGATGGAACGAGGCTTGAAGATTCCTCAGAGTGAACGAACAAAAACCACCAGTTCTCTCCTCGTCTCTCTTATGAAACAGCTTGAAAAGGTCCGATTTCTTCTTAAATCCTGTTTAATTTGAAATTTTTGTTCAAAAACTTTGTTTATGGGATTATCTAGTTGATTAGTTGTTGGTAATTTGATTTTAGGTACGGTGAGATCAGTTTGTTGGATGTATTAAGTTGATTAGACGGTTGTGCATTTGACACATTGGTTGTAGATGTTAATCAGTGGATGATTATTTTGATGAATAAGTCTTCTCTATCTTAGATCTAGATTTAGAGTTAGCGATGGTTGAATTCTGTAATGTGATTATTTTGGAAAGGGAGCTACTATAGATACACCACCCCCACCCTCCGTATAGATGGCATAAAAAGGTTATACGGCCCGTGTAGCCTCCGTCAGTGGTGTGCGCCGTCACATCAGTCGCTTCTGTACACACTATACGTCCCGTTTAGCCTTCTCTCATACGGCCCGTATAACGGAAAAACCTTTATATGGGCGGAAAAGACACCTCATACGGGCTGTATAACACGTCAGTGGTGTTTGGATAGTAAGGGGGTGGTGTTTGTTTAGTTCAAGGCTTTTGGAAATCCTGTTGCGAAAATGCTGGGTTTCTCTGGAAGTAGCTACTGATTGTTCTTTGTGATAACTTGAAGTAATGATCTATGTAGGTATTAGGTAAATTTGTTTTCTGCGTGCTGCAAATCTTTTGTTCTGTGTTCATCGACTAGGTCTCTTGTTCATTTACAGGATAAGAAGTCACTGCAGTTGGGGCCTGATGACCATCTCCACCTGGAAGGATTTGCATCAAACGTCTTTGCAAAGGCCGATAAGCAAGACCGGTCTGGGAAAGCTGATCTGTAGGATAAGTTTTCTTTTTTATGATGCAGCTATTATAACACTAGTTTGCTAAAGATTTTAGGCAGTCAGAATTAGTTATTTTGCTTGAATAGGCTTCCAGATTCATTTGTTTTAAGACTCTACGCCTGAGAAGCTCATATCTTCTTTTAGCTATCCCATAAGAATAACATCTGCCCTTGATTGAAATCGAACATTGAAGTTCATTAATTCTTATGTATGTAGTGCTTGATTTTTTCAAGTTTAGGATTTCGTACAATAATTTACCGCTCAGTAATGTTTCCTATTCAGGGATTTCTTCATTAGTAATTTTTCAGTCGTGTTTATTTTAAGCTACTATAGAAATAGTCGAATAGTTGGACATTTTCAAGATTATATATGGTTCTGCAATTATTATATTAAAAGGGTTTGTCAAAGCTAAAATTTGCGATGTAGAGTCCCTACAAATAACTGTAGCGGTGCTTATGATTGTAATGTTAATACTTGATTTTAAACTTGGCGCAGTAATACAGCAAAGACGTTTTATGCTGCCAGCATATTTTTTGAAATCCTTAACCAGTTCGGTGATGTCCAGCCTGATGTGAGTCCAGTTTCTTTATCGTATATTGCCGCTGGCAATTTTATTTGCTTCATTGTTCTTAGTAACTAAGGGAAGAAAAAGATGATATATTACGATTGGTTTGTTAAAAAGCTTGAGCAGAAACAGAAATATGCAGCATGGAAAGCAGCTGATATAAGAAAAGCTATTAAAGAAGGAAGGAAGCCTGTACCAGGCCCCCCTGGTGGTGATAAAGATCTTTCCGATACATCAAGTAGCGGATACGTAAGATCTTCTTCAAATATTTATATTATCGTAATAATAATGGATTTTTAATCATAATAGCGCATTGATTTTTTATTGAAATTTTTTATGAATGGATAAAGAAGTGGGTTAACCCGAGTTTAAAATTTGTGTTTTCGCAGGACCTGGAACCGAGCAGGAGTGAGCCACCACCAACCACCGGACTCCCGCCAGAATCCCAACCTCCACCCCTGTTTCATGAAAGAAAGGATTCCCAGCGGTTCATAGGTAGTCCTCCACCATCACTGCAGGATATTCCACCTCCACCATCTTCACACATCCAAAAATCACCACCTTCAAATTTTCAACCACCATCTTCAACCATTTCGCCGCCACCACCGCCGCCTCCGCCAGCATATTCTTCTGATGATTATCCATCCAATAACTTTCAGCAACATCCTTCTCAGACTTATCACCATCCATCATCTTATCCACAAGAACCTCAACATCACATTTCCCAAAATTACCCTTCTCAAGATCCCTCTTTTCCATACCCCAATTTCCAGTCTTACCCTAGTTTTTCTGAAACTACCCTTCCACCAGCGCCACCTCATTACCCTTCATCTTACTATCAAGGCTCTGAACTACCTTACTCCTCTCCAGCTGCTAGACCAACAGATTATCCGTATACATCTCAGTACAAGCCAAATGCAGCAAATGGGTCGGGTCCAGTTCCAGAACCTGCACCTGCACCGCCCTCTGCACAGTCGTATCAGTATGACAGTAATTACCAACCTGCCCCTGAGAAAATTGCGGAGGCCCACAAGGCTGCAAGGTTTGCTGTTGGAGCTTTGGCGTTTGATGATGTTTTTGTTGCTGTAGATTATCTTAAAAAATCTCTTGAACTGCTTACTAATCCATCTGCAAATGTTTGAATTACTCGCGTATCTATCTTGTTTTTACGGTCTCCTGTTTTTGCGAAGGTTGGATTTTTGCCAACGATTCTGTAATTGACGTGTTTGGGTGAAATTATATTTTAAAGTTTGAGAATTTCATACTGTAGATAGACAATTGTGGAGATTGAGGATGCATGCTGGAAAGATAGCTGTAAAAATATCAAGTTCTTGTGTCACAAGTATTGGTTTTAAAAAGCGCGCCTCAAGTGTAAGGCGAAGCAGACGGTGCACAAAACGCTTCAGATGTCGTTAAGCATTGTGATTAGGTCTGAAAATTAATTGATCAAACACAAATGGGACTTGTGTATGTTTGTTTAATTTTAACCTAACAAACGAACGGACAGTTAAACGAACATATTTTTTTAAAAATGAACGTGTTCATGCTTGTTTATGTTCGCTCGTTAATATTCAAAACAAACGATTTACGAACACAAAAAACTAAATTAACTAATTATACTATCATCATATGATTTTACAATATATTACATTTTAAAAGTAAGTGTCAATACCAAATTAAAGTCTAAATATAACATTATTGAATTAGCAGGCAGAGTCAAAAGCTCAAAAGTAAGTGATGTACTAACTAGTTGATTACTCGAGGCTTGGTTTTAAAATTTGATTCATTGAAAGTTGAAACCTCAAACCCTCTCCGTCGGCATCTAAAAAATTATGAGGAAGGAGCTCTTGCTCTCTACCATATTGTAATTCTTGAAAAAAAAGATTATCAGAAGCAGATTCTACGCATCAGACTAACTGGAGTTCATGTTCTATGGATGTTGAGTCAATTAGTATGACTAATAACTTATAAATAAATTAATCAGTATTGTAAAGGAACGAATATAAACAAATGTTCATGAACATAAATGAACAAACAATATATGCGTTTATGTTCATTCGTTCAATTAAACAAACATGTTAACATGTGTTCATTTTCATTTTCCATATAGAAAACATCACATCCATCAAACATCCTCTATCAGTACTAAAATTTCCCAGATCCATTCGACACCAAATACTACCTTAATTTGATTCAATCGCATCTTGAGCATTTCAGACTCATTAAGATGCAAACAAACACCAAGTTTGAAGCTGTAACTTGTATTTAAGCTCGACCAGTAAACACGTGTCGTTAAAATCATCAGATCAAAGCCACGAAAACATATTCAAGACACCGATACACCTATACAGCTCAAAAATATTATTCCTGCTTCATATTCTTGAAATAAGATCTCAGAATCAACAGAGCACATTGTAAGCTGTAACCACCTATAACCAAAAAAAATTGTGACACATTATTAGTTTCAGGTTTTGTTTTATCTTTAACAGGTCAAATGAGTTAAATTCAAAAGGAAATGCGTTAAGACGGGTTGAAAGTCATATTCAAATGCATAAAAACCTCACAAATTGCTTAATTACATTAAGTCAGGTTATTAGTAATAATGTAATTGATGTAATCCTATTTTGTGCATTAATCATCTATAAGATTCAAAAAAATGGATAAAAAATGTTTGCATGCTGGCGCATTCAATTTGACCCGAACCCATTTTGCTCACCCACAACCCCACCTGACAAAAAAAAAACATTTTGCCACTTGTAGAACCATGTGAGCTGTACCTACAAAAGGAGAACCTTGTAACACCACTGCGAGAAAACGGAAAAGATTCCTAATATGTGCTTACTCTGCTGGCTGCTAACACGTAACATCTCGAAAAACACGTTTTTTCTCATAATAAAACCATCTGCAAGAACAATGTGATTAGTTATCATAGTGATGGCCACATCCCATACAGTTGATAAATAACACAAAGGGTTGTGATAGGAAGCAAAAGCTAAAAGATGTGATTTTTCTTGTTCTAACAAATCTCATTCTGTTTGATGTTTTTCAAATTATAATAGCTGAAATTTGTAATCATTTGCAGCTAATTCTATTTAGGTCCTAAAACGTCGATAACAAATATAATTCTATTTAGGCATTTTAGCTGCAAAAGACTACAAATTTCAGCTATTATAAATGTCCATAAAAAACAATTTCAACCAATAGTCATTTCTTTGGAGGGTGATTGGTAGTTTCTGGAACTACTTTAAATTGCTAATTCTTGAAATGCAAATAATCTATTTACTTAGAAATTCAATTCAAATCTAGTGCTGGTTCCTTTTTTCATATTTTTATGAATGTTTCCTAAGTTGCCTCCTTCATTAAACTAGTAAAAGAAAAATTAGGGGTGAAGGTAAGAGGCGCACTTGCAGAGAAAAAACATATTTGGTCTGTCAAAGGTGGTTGTCTGTGAGTGAGTTTGAATCACTCTTTCTTCATAAAACTTGCGTGGAGGAAGAAGTTTACATGGACCATGAATCAGGCCAGCTGCTAACGTTGTTTCATGGTTGGACTCGTATACCTAAAGAAAGCCAAAACACGAGGTCATGTCAGATTTTGGAGAGAAAAATATGGCATTCTCATAGTTGTCACTAGCGATAAATAGCGACAAGCTACCTATATGCTACGTAGCGATAGCGATGAAATAGCGCTTGCTATTTCATGTTTAGCGGTAAAGTAGTAGAAAATTTTAGAAATACATCAAGTCAACTATTGTAGCAATTATAATCAACAAAAAGAACAGTCACACCACCAAAATAGCTGCCCGCTGACTCCAGAATGAAATAAAAACCCTAAATCGCTATTCGCTACTGCTATTTATATTAAAAATAATAATAATAATCGCTATTTTCACGCTATTAAGTCGCCAAACACCATATAGCGGGATTAGGCCGCTTCACTACGTAGCGCGCCATAGCGGTACCTATAGCCGCTATTGACAACAATGGGCATTATTGCTTAAAATTGCGAGAAGGAAGAGGACACATGCAGAACTTTACGGTATCGCTTAAGGTTAGGAAAAATGTAAGAATCAATAAACTAAATATGAAATAGAAAACTAGACACAATAACAGTAACTAGAGATAGCAATATATATATGGGTTTTTTTAGGTAACATTTATCTCTAACAGGTCAAATGGGTGAGCTAAAGGATTTAACTAAAAAAACAAAGGCAAAAGGGTCAAAAGGTTGGAAGTCATCTGAAGCGTATTTAAACAAAAAACCTCCTACATCACCTTATAAAATAAATAGATTATTTTTGTGATATCATAGTGTCTGTAATCATCACATTATATATTTATAAAATTCAAGAAATGGAATAAAGCGTGTTTGTGGGTCCATCCAACCAGATCCGGACCGTTATTGACCCAAACTAAATAAGTATCTGTTTTGACCCAACCCGCCTATTTTTACCAACTTTACCAGTAACCTTTAGATGGTCAACTAATATTTAGCTAAAAAGTTTTTATTGGATATCAGTTTTATGGTTACAAGTTCCGAAAAAAAGCCAATAAATAATTAAACCTTCCTACATTTTCTATACCATAAGAATTAGAATAAACTGTGATTTTATCAAATTGTATCCAGATACTTACCTCATTGCCTTCTGTAGATAGACAATTGTGGAGATTGAGGATGCATGCTGGAAAGATAGCTGTAAAAATATCAAGTTCTTGTGTCACAAGTATTGGTTTTAAAAAGCGCGCCTCAAGTGTAAGGCGAAGCAGACGGTGCACAAAACGCTTCAGATGTCGTTAAGCATTGTGATTAGGTCTGAAAATTAATTGATCAAACACAAATGGGACTTGTTTATGTTTGTTTAATTTTAACCTAACAAACGAACGGACAGTTAAACGAACATATTTTTTTAAAAATGAACGTGTTCATGCTTGTTTATGTTCGCTCGTTAATATTCAAAACAAACGATTTACGAACACAAAAAACTAAATTAACTAATTATACTATCATCATATGATTTTACAATATATTACATTTTAAAAATAAGTGTCAATACCAAATTAAAGTATAAATATAACATTATTGAATTAGCAAGCAGAGTCAAAAGCTCAAAAGTAAGTGATGTACTAACTAGTTGATTACTCAAGGCTTGGTTTTAAAATTTGATTCATTGAAAGTTGAAACCTCAAACCCTCTCCGTCAGCATCTAAAACATTATGAGGAAGGAGCCCTTGCTCTCTACCATATTGTAATTCTTGAAAAAAAAGATTATCAGAAGCAGATTCTACGCATCAGACTAACTGGAGTTCATGTTCTATGGATGTTGAGTCAATTAGTATGACTAATAACTTATAAATAAATTTAAATCAGTATTGTAAAGGAACGAATATAAACGAATGTTCATGAACATAAATGAACAAACAATATATGCGTTTATGTTCATTTGTTCAATTAAACAAACATGTTAACATGTGTTCATTTTCATTTTCCATATAGAAACCATCACATCCATCAAACATCCTCTATCAGTACTAAAATTTCCCAGATCCATTCGACACCGAATACTACCTTAATTTGATTCAATGGCATCTTGAGCATTTCAGACTCATTAAGATGCAAACAAACACCAAGTTGGAAGCTGTAACTTGTATTTAAATTCGACCAGTAAACACGTGTCGTTAAAATCATCAGATCAAAGCCACGAAAACATATTCAAGACACCAATACACCTATACAGCTCAAAAATATTATTCCTGCTTCATATTCTTGAAATAAGATCTCAGAATCAACAGAGCACATTGTAAGCCGTAACCACCTATAACCAAAAAAAATTGTGACACATTATTAGTTTCAGGTTTTGTTATATCTTTAACAGGTCAAATGAGTTAAATTCAAAAGGAAATGCGTTAGACGGGTTGAAAGTCATATTCAAATGCATAAAAACCTCACAAATTGCTTAATTACATTAAGTCAGGTTATTAGTAATAATGTAATTGATGTAATCATATTTTGTGCATTAATCATCTATAAGATTCAAAAAAATGGATAAAAAATGTTTGCATGCTGGCGCATTCAATTTGACCCGAACCCATTTTGCTCACCCACAACCCCACCTGACAAAAAAAACATTTTGCCACTTGTAGAACCATGTGACCTACAAAAGGAGAACCTTGTAACACCACTGCGAGAAAACGGAAAAGATTCCTAATATGTGCTTACTCTGCTGGCTGCTAACACGTAACATCTCGAAAAACACGTTTTTTCTCATCATAAAACCACCTGCAAGAACAATGTGATTAGTTATCATAGTGATGGCCACATCCCATACAGTTGATAAATAACACAAAGGGTTGTGATAGGAAGCAAAATCTAAAAGATGTGATTTTTCTTGTTCTAACAAATCTAATTCTGTTTGATGTTTTTCAAATTATAATAGCTGAAATTTGTAATCATTTGCAGCTAATACTATTTAGGTCCTAAAACGTCGATAACAAATATAATTCTATTTAGGCATTTTAGCTGCAAAAGACTGCAAATTTCAGCTATTATAAATGTCCATAAAAAACAATTTCATCCAATAGTCATTTCTTTGGAGGGTGATTGGTAGTTTCTGGAACTACTTTAAATTGCTAATGCTTGAAATGCAAATAATCTATTTACTTAGAAATTCAATTCAAATCTAGTGCTGGTTCCTTTTTTCATATTTTTATGAATGTTTCCTATGTTGCCTCCTTCATTAAACTAGTAAAAGAACAATTAGGGGTGAAGGTAAGAGGCGCACTTGCAGAGAAAAAACATATTTGGTCTGTCAAAGGTGGTTGTCTGTGAGTGAGTTTGAATCACTCTTTCTTCATAAAACTTGCGTGGAGGAAGAAGTTTACATGGACCATGAATCAGGCCAGCTGCTAACGTTGTTTCATGGTTGGACTCGTATACCTAAAGAAAGCCAAAACGCGAGGTCATGTCAGATTTTGGAGAGAAAAATATGACATTCTCATAGTTGTCAATAGCGATAAATAGCAGCAAGCTACCTATATGCTACGTAGCGATAGTGATGAAATAGCGCTCGCTATTTCACGTTTAGCGGTAAAGTAGTAGAAAATTTTAGAAATACATCAAGTCAACTATTGTAGCAATTATAATCAACAAAAAGAACAGTCACACCACCAAAATAGCCAAAATAGCTGCCCGTTGACTCCAGAATGAAATAAAAACCCTAAATCGCTATTCGCTACTGCTATTTATATTAAAAATAATAATAATAATAATAGCTATTTTCACGCTATTAAGTCGCCAAACACCATATAGCGGGATTAGGCCGCTTCGCTACGTAGCGCGCCATAGCGGTACCTATAGCCGCTATTGACAACAATGGGCATTATTGCTTAAATTGCGAGAAGGAAGAGGACACATGCAGAACTTTACGGTATCGCTTAAGGTTAGGAAAAATTTAAGAATCAATAAACTAAATATGAAATAGAAAACTAGACACAATAACAGTAACTAGAGATAGCAATATATATATGGGTTTTTTTAGGTAACATTTATCTCTAACAGGTCAAATGGGTGAGCTAAAGGATTTAACTAAAAAAACAAAGGCAAAAGGGTCAAAAGGTTGGAAGTCGTCTGAAGCGTATTTAAACAAAAAACCTCCTACATCACCTTATAAAATAAATAGATTATTTTTGTGATATCATAGTGTCTGTAATCATCACATTATATATTTATAAAATTCAAAAAATGGAATAAAGCATGTTTGTGGGTCCGTCCAACCAGATACGGACCGTTATTGACCCAAACTAAACAAGTATCTGTTTTGACCCAACCCGCCTATTTTTAACAACTTTACCAGTAACATTTAGATGGTCAACTAATATTTAGCTAAAAAGTTTTTATTGGATATCAGTTTTATGGTTACAAGTTCCAAAAAAAAGCCAATAAATAATTAAACCTTCCTACTTTTTCTATACCATAAGAATTAGAATAAACTGTGATTTTATCAAATTGTATCCAGATACTTACCTCATTGCCTTCTGGAGCACAAGGACGACCAACACCCTCAGGCAACTCATCAGGAAAGAAACAGCGAGTCACAGTAACCCACTTCTTATTTGTCTTATTATCCTCCCACATTTCCTGCAAACAAATCCTTTCTATGTAAAACTTAAAAAAAATAAAAACAAACAGAGCATCCAAACTGTTCCAGTATGCAAGTAATGGGAGAAAAAGAATCAAAAGATGAATAAAATGTAGAAGACAAAATGTTACTACCCATTGACTAACAACTTTCATTCAGCTGTAGTAACAAAAGACAGCTTCTTATCAAGTCAAACAAAGCAGTGCATAAAATGAACCTTTACCATATGTTCATACCAGCAGAAATTGTGTGAAGAGTGATACAAATATAATTAAAATAAACTGCCAAATGGGTATAAGATTGTCGCCAGTAGAGCTGAATAAAGCAACAAATTCGAACGTATAGCAAGTTAGCAACAAACAAGCTGCTTACCTGTAGTTTATTAGGCATAAGATTGTTGCCAGTAGAGATGAATAAAGCATAATCCTGAAGTTTATATGTGGTTCCACTTATGCAGCAAGATCCATAATACACTTTCCCATCATTTTCATTTATTACACCCCCCACCCATTCAACATCGTGCATGCTACTCGGTAAAGGACCGTCATTCTCTCCAACTGTAGTACAATTTTCACTTATTTTGACAATATTACCCCTCTCAACTACTTCCTCATTCTCCCTGTTTTCAACTTTTGGGTTGGTTTCCAATTTTATTCCTTTTTGCGTTGATGGCTTTGAACAAGCATATGCATCTTGATGGTTTCCAAAGGTTTGCAAATTACTTTGACATTTTTCTGAAGAAAAAATTTCATTTCCACATTCATGTGTCCCATTTATTTGCATATTTGTTGACGTTTGTGTACCAGGGTTACCATTTGCTGACATCAGGCGCTGATTGAAATTCTCATCAGATGATTGTACTTTCTTCTCTAAAGATGGTTGAACTCCTGCCGCGCTGACAGGTCTTCTTGGTGTATTTATGTTTCTCATAACGCAACCATACTTAAGTGTAACAGTTTCCCATTGCTGATTGCCAAACACTTTGCACAATGCCACTCACGGCACTCGTCTCCAAAAATTGATTTTGGATTACATTGTAGACATCTCAAGTGATACCCTTTTTCACAAGCATCACAAACAAGTACAGTATCCACCTCATTAATCACACTTTTGCATGTTTGACAAGTCAACGCTTTGTTCATGTAGTCTCTTGAAGGTGGATTCCATGGGTGTTGAACTGGTATATGTGGCTGTAATATTTTCTGAACAATTTTAGCAATTTCATTGTGGGTGTTAGCAGCAGGTGGTTGAACAAAGTTGATGTGGGGTTGCATATGATGATTTATGTTTGCCAAATGAGCAGGTCCATTGTTTAATCCAGCTTTATTAAAGTAAGATGCTTTGTGAACCCCAACTGGATTTGCTGCAAATCATAAGAAAGTTATAATCAATTAATAAAGTAAGAAACTAAAGTATAACCTAGTGGGATGTTTTTATGGGTTATCATCCTCTACTAATGAGAAATTTCAAAAATAGAAAAAGCAGAAAAGTTACGTAGAAATATAGAAAAAACACAGAATGCATCCATCCAAACTTCTGCGAAAGACATACTATTGAAGTTTATAACAATTTTCTGATACAGGATTTTAACACCTAGAAAGAATAACATCCTTCAATGTAAGTAGCAGTCAGGAACAAGGGAACATCCTAAGTGAGTGTTTGGATATGCATTTTGAGAACAGTAATATGATAGTGAATAACCGGAAACAAATAATCAGTTGTCATAAACTGCGTTGCAGGAGATGGCGTTTGGATGTGCTCCTGTAATCACTTTTGCGGTGTTATGTGTTTCAGCAAATTCTGATTATTTAAGGATTACTAGATAACACAAGGGTAAAGTAAGATATACAAGTACTTTTTACTAAACCCCTACATACTAAGCAATAGTAGTAGTTTACCTAAACACTAGAAACTGATTATTGTAACCTTTAAAGTCGCAATAAATCATATAGTCACTTCCAAAATGCACATCCAAACACCCCCTCAGAAATACATCATTTGCTATGATCAGGAAAGCATGTCAACAAAACCAGAAAACAGTGCAAAACAAAAAAAAACGATGTAAAATATATATATACCATTTGATCTTTCATCAGATCCGAGATGTGGTCTGCCAGCCCGTTCAATAGGTGATGTGGTAGAACCTCTTCCAAGATGGCTGCTAGTTAAAACATTGGACCCCACTAGTCTTACTTCACTTGTGGGCAATTGATATGGTAAAGCTCTTGAATTGGAAATCGGGGAAGCATGAACCACAGATGAATGATTCTGGAAGCTTCTAGAAGAAATGGGTGCATGATCAGCTTTACCCGACGGCACTGTTTGAACAGCATGTGGTGTTGCACGAGGTTCAGTAACCCTAGGTGTATAAGTAGCAGAATGTAATGGAAACACTTCAGATTTTTCCATCTGATTGCAAATGCGAACAAGGGAAAGATGCATCAGTGAGAAGCACATTATAGTAATCATAAATCATTATAGAATTTAATATTCAAACTTGGTAAAAGTAGTCATTTTGCAATTAACCTCATACCAGTAAAACCTTTATTAGGTGATAGACATAAACTTGAAAATTCAAACATCCTAACCGTTTCGATTAACCCAAGCCCGGGCGGGTCGGTAAGGTGGGACAAACCAGGGTCAATGTTAGTAGGTCAATTGATCCACCCGTGCAGACCATGAACACATGCACAGCTCAATCCTGTTAGACAATATATTTAGGCTATGCTTTTACTTTCAATATGTTGAGGGTACTCAAGTGTAATTCTGTTTCCTATTAATACCCTCCTATTGTATTCACATTATATCAATCAATAAACAAAAACCTTTCATCGGTTTATCTTGGTATCAGAGCTCTGCCAAGAAAACCAAGAGGCTGGCCAAAACTAAAGCCGGGCAAACTATCCATCGCCCTAACCCTTAACCTGCCGCCTCTGTTCCACCGCTGCTCCCCTCCTACCTTCCTCTTTCCGGTAAGCAACCCTTCCTCTCAAATGGCTATGATACAAGCCTTCTCCTCTGCTGAGAAAACAGCCCACAACAAATTTGCTTTCAAACTCTCAACACCAACTACGGGTACTGGAAATCGATGATTCACCCCTTTTTGGTCACCAACAATTTATTCGGCTACATAGATGGAACAATCAAGTGTCCTCTACCAAAGACAGCAGCAACCACTGACACCATGTCCGTGGATAATCCTAGTTACTTTCATTGGATCTCCAATGATGCCCACGTTCGTATGATCGTTATCTCTACCATCTCGGAAGCATCCTTTCAACATGTTCAAGGCCTCACCTCCCGAGAACTTTGGCTATCCCTGGAAAGGGCCTACGCACCAAATAATCCCTCAAGGGAATATACTCTCAAGACTCAACTCCTGAAACTCGAGATGAAAGGGGATGAACCATCCGCGTCCTATCTCAGCCGTGCCCAGAAGTACGCCACTGTCTTAGCCAATATTGGTGAACCTGTTAAAGATAAGGACCTGGTCATGCTTGCCATGGCCGGTCTGAGAGATGAATATAATAGCCTAAAGGCAAACCTTCTGGCTCGTTCACCACCTGTTGTCTTTGATGAATTGCATGGTTTACTTAGTGATCATGAATTTCTGATCAACCACCACCACCCGGTAACCCCACAATCCTTTATTGCTTCTACTGCTGGTGCTGGTCCCCTACTGCCCACCCCCATTCAGCAGCCACCCCAACTAACCAGCCTGCAACAAGCCGCCGCCCAGCTTGGGTACCAACTCAACCCCCTTATTTCCCAGAACACTCAACCCCAAGCCTTTTATGCAAATCGCCCGTGGCAATTCTCGCGGAAACTCACGTGGAAATTATTTCAGAAATCGTGATAACTCTCGTGGACAGGGACATCAGAATCGTCCACAACAGTTTTCGTGGGCCTCAACTCAGAACACCGTGTATGGTCATTGTAACCGATGTGGTATTGGGCATATTCCCTCTCTGTGCCCCAATCAGTCAGGCCCCTCGGCTGCTACTGCCCCATCTCAAGCCAACTATGCAGCCTTTTCGGATCAGGGCTCTCAGCATGGTTCCACTTGGTTTCCTGACACAGGGTCCAACAGTCACGTCACACCGGACTTAACAAGCTTGGATAACTCTGAAGCATACCATGGCTCCGACTCTCTCCATGTTGGCAACGGTAACCCTCTTCCCATTTTCCATATTGGCTCATCCAAACTTTACTCCCCAAACAAAACATTTAACCTATCTAACGTTCTTCACGTACCAGAAATCCAAAAGAATCTTTTATCCGTTCAACAATTTTGTACCGAAAATAATGTCTTCTTTGAATTTCACTCGTCTTTTTTTGTTGTTAAGGACGAGTCTACACAAGCTATCCTGCTCATGGGTCCAAGTGATGGGGGCCTTTATTCCCTCCGCCTTCCTCAATTGAAGTCTCTCCCACGCATGTCTTTCACCGCCAACAAAGCTTCCTCCACCATCTGGCATCACCGACTTGGACACCCGCATGCTCGTGTTTTTCAGTCTATTATTACTAGTTGTTCTTTACCTGTTTCTACTAAATTGTTTCCTTCTTTATGTTCGTCTTGTCAGTTGGGGAAATCCTCCAAGTTGTCTTTAAACACTTCCAATTTTCGCAGTAATAATATTTTGGATTTGGTTTATTGTGATGTTTGGGGTCCTGCTCCATCTCTTTCTTTTGATGGACACAGGTTCTTTATGTTATGCTTTGATCACCACTCGCGCTATATGTGGTTTTATCCATTGGCCCAAAAATCTGAAGTTTACTCCACTTTTAAATCTTTTGTCACAATGGTTGAAAGGCAGTTTAACACCAAACTTAAAAATGTGCAAACCGATTCAATAGGCATTATTCATAGCCGATCATGTCCTCACACAAGTGAGCAAAACGGTGTTGTTGAACGGCGCCACCGTCATGTTGTAGAAACGGGTCTTGCCCTTCTTGCCTACTCCAAAGCCCCCCATCGGTTTTGGAATTTTGCCTTCGAAACGGCTGTTTATCTGATTAATAGGCTACCCTCTCGGTCCTATTCCAACAAGTCTCCCTTTGAGCATATCTTCAAACGTACACCAGATTACTCATTTTTGCGGGTTTTCGGTTGCCAATGCTTCCCCTATTTACGTCCGTATAACCGTCACAAAATGGATTTTCGTTCTACTCCATGTGTCTTCTTGGGGTATAGTCCCATTCATCATGGTTATCGTTGTCTAGACCTAATTACTGATCGTGTCCATGTGTCTATATTGCCCGACACGTCCGTATAACCGTCACAAAATGTAATTCTTTTACTTTCAATATGTTGAGGGTACTCAAGTGTAATTCTGTTTCCTATTAATACCCTCCTATTGTATTCACATTATATCAATCAATAAACAAAAACCTTTCATCGGTTTATCTAATCCCATGACTTTGACATGCAGTTGTTTAGTTTTTATTTTCCAAGTTATTTTCTTTTATTTCTTTTTACAAGTTAGTTTTGCCCACATTCCCCATTTCCCTAAGTGATAGCATCATGGGTAGTTTTGTTTAAGTTTCTCCTATGTAAAGTGCATGAATGAATGAAAGATGGCAGAGAATTTTTAGAAAGAATTACGTGACTTTTGGGTTTGCAATTTTGTGAACTTATTTCCATTGCTAATTTACCTTTGGCAAGGTGAATGGTGTTCTTTGGAACTAAGCTTGAATTGGGTGGTGATTTCTGTATCCCGGATCACGTTTAGATCACCCAAACGGGTCGTGTGAGTGGGGTTTCTGTATCTCATCCTACCCGTTGCCTATCCATTTTATTTTGAATTTCAATTTCAATCCGTTACCCTACTCTGATTGCCTATCAAGTGGTCAACCTCTATACGGACTAAAAAAAGACTTTACTTCTGTACTGATTCCATGACAATCAATAATCTTCACCAACATCTCACTCTACTGAATATATTTAGGTTAGGTTTGAGTTGATGCCAAGAGTAAATATAAATTAGTGAGCTACGAGATTTCAATCCAAGGAGTCTAGACTCAAAACTAAGAATAAATGTCAAACATTTAATTATTTTAATTCAAAACGTCTTTTACATCATTTAAGAAAAATACAGTTCTCACCGGTTTGGTCTGATTAACCGCTTTTCAATTACAAACCAAAACAAGACAACATAATGTAGATCACCAGTTTAATGAACCAAAACCAAAGCACATTGTGTGGTTAACCTCTTTTCAATTCTACTTCAGTTCCAATGGTTCTTTCGAACAGTCCTACTAAATTGGAAGCAAGTCAAGTGTGTTGGGTGTGAAGGCCTTTGGGCAGGACTGGGCCTAGTGGGCCTGGGCTTCTTTGGGCTGCCGACAACAGGGCCTATGTACTTGGGCCTGTTTGCGGCTGAAGACAGGAAGAACAAGGGGCTGGCGGCAATTCCTATTAGGGTTGTTTAGCCTTGACTTGTTGCTTAAGTGTTTCCTAATTAGCAGGGCCGGTCCTGAGGATTTAAGTGCCTCGGCCGAGCCGAGAAAAAAAGGCCCTTACAAAAAAAATATATAAACTAAAATTTTTTTAAACGACGATTAACGTTATAGCAATAAACATAGAAAAAATATAGTATGTTAAATGACATCAGCGATCAATCGATCAGGGCATCAATTCGTCCTTTTTTAAAAAAAAAAGCCGATGGTTTTTAAGTTTAAAAGGGTCCAACCATTATAAAGGTTAAAGAGGGTCCAACCATTATAAAAAGGGCCCAATATGTTTTTAAGTTTTATAAAAATGACCCAATATATAAAACCGGTACATAAAATTTTATAAAAAACATATATATATATATATATATACAGGCCCCCTAAAAATTTTAGGCCCTGAAAAAAATGGGCCCTGGCCGGCGGCCCAGCTCGGCCTACCCCAGGGTCGGCACTGCTAATTAGTAACCCTAATCTTGTGTTATTTATATCCCCTTATGTAATTGTATTTCTTGAGCACTTAATAATAAAGAACCCTAGTTGGAAAGTGGACGTAGGCTAATCGGGGCTGAACCACTATAAATCTCTCGTGTCTTTTACTTTCTGTTTATCGATTGTGTGTGTGTGTGATTCCGCTGCAATAATGACTCTTGATACCTAACAAAGTGCACAAGATTCTGTGCCATAAATAGCTAAACAACAACAATAGCTAAGGTTAGCCCAAAAGTTAACAAACTCTTAATATAAATAGAACTAATTTTAGCAATTAAACAGTATGCAATTTCACAACAACTAATTAGTAACTGATTACTTAAACAAACCATAAACATCACCTTCTGCTTTGTAAGCTGCAATTTCTGAGCAATAGACATCTTCTGAAGAACAATCCCCAATTTTGTCTCCCTCACTCTATTAAGCCCTAGATCCACAATAACCGTCCCAAAAGCATCCGTAGGGAAAACATCTTTCGGAGCAAATCCTCCACAAATCTCAGCCAATTTCCCCCTCGCTTCCGCCATCGTATTAACCTCCACCGACGTAGGCCTCATACCAGCCCTCATCTTCCCCATCGCAGCTAGAACAAGCACCATCTCCGCCACCAATCGGACCTCACCGTCTCCTCTAGCCTTCTTGTTCGCAAAATCCGTTCCGACGACATCCTGAAACGGCCTCTTCTCTCCTAAACTCCCCGATCGCACCTCCATCGATCACCAATCGGAAGCAGTAAAAATCGTGCTCTCGCCGTTGATTGGTGAAATTTACCGTTGAGAGGGGGAAACCTGCGTAATTGAAGGAGATTAGATGCCATGAGATTGGGGAATTTGGAAACCCTAGGGAGCAATAAAAGGGGGGAGGGTTTAGCGGGTAATTGAAGATGAGATGAATGTTGAAGATGGAACCACAGAGCTAAGCCTGTCCAACTGTACCCTCCTTCGCCGCACCTTGGTTAATCTTTTAAAAAGAAAAAAACCTTAATTAAAATTCTGAAAATATTAATGGAGAAATTACATAAATGGTCCTTTGTGTATAGAGTTATGAAAATTGAAAAGCCATCTCTAAGTATTAACAATTACATAAAGTTTTCTCCAATTTTGAAACTTATTACCTCTTTAGTCCTTATAGGATAAACATTCTATAACTATATAATTTGATAAGGTCTGAAGAGTTCTAATTTATGGTTGATTGGTTTTGACGGTGGTGCCACGTGACGTTTGATGACTGATCGTTTTCTTTCTTTTTATTTCCTACGGCTTTTGTGTGTGTGTAAAAGATTAAATGGAGGAGCGTATACAGCCCAGCAGCAAGCATGCGCCCCTTGCCCCCCATCCACACGGGTTCAATCCTTAGGGGTGGCAGTATTCTGTTTTATTCATTTATTTAGTTATTTTTTAATCTAGTTTTTTTAGTTTTGTTTTTTCAGCTTTTTTTTTGTTTTTTTTCCTAGGGTTTAACATTTTGTTTTAGTATGCAAAAACATTTTATTTTTCTCCTATTTTTACGTTGCAAATTTTAACACTTCTGTTGTATCAACGTTTCAAAATGTACAACCGCGACTTACGACTATAGGTTTGAGAATAAATACGTGCCCCGCTGCGTAGCGCGGGTGTCATAACTAGTTTTTAACAATGTTGTAAATTGGTCATTTTGTTTTTTATTTTATAAATTACTCATATGGTTATTATAATTATTAATACAATTATAATTTGTCAAATCACCGTCCGCCATATAAAGATAACTATCACCCTCTCATCTTTTATCACCTAACAGTAAAAATACCAACTGCTAGTGTACCACCACCAAAATTATACCTCTACCCACTGCTACTTCCAATGGCGAAGCTTAGTGAGCCCCCTCCCCCTCGATTTTTTCCTAAGAAGTGTTAATTTATACGTATTCAGCCGAAAAATTTATAGGTATTAAGTTCCGCCCCCCGATAGGAAAAAAAAATCCCGGCCCCCTGCGTTTTTTTTCAAGCTTGGCCACTGGCTACTTCTACAATGGCTCGACCTCTTGCTATCCTTGACCGTGGTTTGGTCAAACAAGGTAATAAAGCAGTTGTCAAGAACTATTTTCTACTTTACTATAGATGGGGGGCTTGAAATGTAAGTGTGGACTAACTAATCTTTTGAAAGTTAGCTAGCTAAGTTGTGTACTTAAGCAATCTGTTTTAGAAGTTTCATATGGAGTGATATCTTATATAATCCATTCCTTGCTATCCAATGGAATTATTGTTTTTTATTTAAAATAAGTTCCTCATGGAATGGTGGAAATAAGTTGGTGTGATATTGTAATTTGTGAAGGTTTAAACTTTAAAATTTGTTATTCAAAAAGTAGCATTTTGAACAGAGATACTAACATTTTGAGTGAAGAAACATATGGTTTACCACTTGACAGGTAACTTTATCATCCTCATCTCTTTTTATTTTCTTTTTCATTTTCGCATATTATGAATGACAATAATTAGAAGTGTTTAATTGGTTCTATTAACTTTAGCTGAGAAAAGATTACATAACTAACAACATTATGACTTTTATTAGTAGATAAAATGGTATACTGCAAACTAATATAAGTTTTAACAAATTTTAGTTTATTATTGTTGGTTCTAAGCTCCGACCTTATAAAGGAGGAGGGTTGACAACAATAACTACAGGAAAAGGGCCCCTAGTTTAAAACTCGCTTTAGGCCTCCGAAAAGGTCGAGCCGCCCCTGATGGTTAATGAAATAACAACATAGTCATTTGACCAACAAAAAGAGGATTAACTTTTGCTCAACGTACAAGAGATCTTTATTTTCCAAGAACTTGTTCAGTTTCCATTTCAAGAAATCACCTTTTTGACTAGGTCTAAATTTGAGAAACTTCTTGTTAAAAAGTTTCCTTCTAGATCTTTTTTCTCATTTTTGTAAAATCTTAGTCTTTTATAGAAAATTCGTAAATTATAAAAATTGTTTGGGTTTTTATAATTGCTTAAATAAAGGTAATTTTACTTTTGTGATCTCTTAGTCTTTTATAGAAAGTTAGTAAATTATAAAAATTGTTTGGGTTTTCATAATTGCTTAAATAAAGATTATACTTTTTAACTTTGACACGGCTTGTATGTATCTTCATATCGTAGATGTAGACATTGTTGAATCGAAATACGACACAGACCATGCTCTTCTATTGAAAGTTGTTGCCCGGTTGTATATTATGTGCTTTGGAGGATCGATACACGGCTCGGACGTAGTATTATATGTTGCATTTTTCTTCAATTTTATACAATGTATTTGACAATCGATTCACAATCGACCCATGACATAAACCGTAAACTCTCTTTTTGTATTTCGCAATCTTCTTGTGGAAACTTTGGTTGGTTACATCATGGTTAAATTATGAGCATATGAGCATTTCTCATATATTAATATTTTTGAAAATCGAAAGATATATCTTATTATTAACATGTACGCATCCATGTGTAAACTGACATTTTTTTTTAAATCTAACGTGTCCATCCATTTTTAGAAACTAAATAGATAACAAGTGTCTGAAATACAAATAATATGTACAACAATAACCATACACAGTAAAATCCCACCAATAACAAAGCTATCGGTAGAGTGTAGGGAGGGTCGGATGTTGGCAAACCATACCCCCTATCCAAGAAGATAGAGAGGTTGGTTCCAGGTAGACCCCCAGCTCCAAAAACTTTCTCAGGACCTGAAAAGTATATTAGTAGCATAAAGTTCAACACATTGAATCTACACAACAACAATAGTGTTGTATATTTTAGTGTAATTGGATTAACTTGTGATGACCAATATGTATCATCATAAATATCAAATAAGTAAGGAGGTGCGGAGTGCACACTTATTTGAGTTTAGAGTTAAATACGGTTTTAGTCCCTATGGTTTGACAAAAATATCAATTTCAGTCCAAAAGTTTAAATTTGACTTTTTTAGTTCAATAGTTTCAGTTTTGAATCAATTAAAGTTCAGTCCACTAACCCCGTCAGAATTTTTCTGTTAAGTATGTATAAAAAGACTATAATACCCTTGTTAATAAAAAAATTAATAATAAATATATGTACCTACTTTGAAAACCCTAATTCTTTTTCCCCTTTGCCCAACCCCCAATTCAAGAAATCCACACCTCCATCATTTACCTCCACCACCAGCCACCACCTCCACCGCCCCTTCACCTCCGGCCGCCACCTCTTGTTCCAGTTCCGACCACCACCATCACCACCTGCAACTAGTTGTTATTTGGTACGATGTGTTAGAGTAAGATTTAGTGGGCCTATACATTTGCTAAAACCTATAAGTCTGTAAAAGAGGAAAATAACATTTCATCCCCCTCATTAAAACCCTAATTTGTGTTCCTTCCCTCATTTCAACTTCCTCGCCAAAACTCTAATCACTCTGGGACAATGCCGCCAAAGTTTGATTTGTCACAGGTAGTGGACATTTACGTCTGTGTCACCGGTGGTGAGGTCGGAGCGGCGAGTTCACTCACTCCTAAGATCGGACTACTCGGTCTCTCTCCGAAGAACGGTAATATATCGATGGCGAAGATTATGCGGCATAGATCTACGGTGAAGGAATTTCAGGGAAGCGTGAAGGAGATCCTTGGAACTTTGTTTATGTTGGATGTATTGTTGATGGAAAAGATCTCAAGGATTTGCAACAGGAGAGAGAAAGTTTAGAGAGAGAGAGAAGAGAGACGATGATGGTGATCTATTTTTCGGGAGATTTGGTGGTGGTGGTGGTGGTGGTGGTGGTTGTAGGGGGAGGAGGGTCGGTGATGGAGGGAGGTGGTGGTTGCAGGTGGTGGTGGTTGTTGCAGGTGGTGGTGGTTGTAGCGGCAGAATATGGCTGAGAAGAGGAGAGTGGTAGGTTAGAGTTTTTAGTTAACACCCACATATATATATATATATATATATATTAGAGTTAAAAAGAACGGGTATTATAGTCCTTTTATACATACTTAACAAAAAAATTCTAACGGGGTTAGTGGACTGGACTTTAATTGATACAAAACTGAAACTATTGGACTAAAAAAATCAAATTTAAACTTTTGGACTAAAATGATTATTTTTGTCAAACCACAGGGACTAAAATCGTATTTAACTCTTGAGTTTATTATGATATTAGGAGTGAAGCCCTAATTAACGGGGGTCCGAGGGCAAGCGCCCCCGATAGCGGGGTCCAAGGGGCAGAGTGAAATCCGGAGGGGGCAAAAGTGAATTTCTGGAAATTCATATGTGAAATACGGAGGGGGCAAAAGTGAATTTCCAGAAATTCAGATGTGAAATCCGGAGGGGGCAAAAGTGGCAAATTGATAATTTGAGAACTGCCTACGGCAGTTTCTAGAGGTGGCGAGTATTATGATCCAGTGTCTTTTCAAGGACGAAGCTCTTGATAAATTTAAAATATATAAACAAGAGATAGAGCTACATCAAACTGGGTTAATTAAAACTCTTCGTACTGGTAGAGGTGGCGAGTATTATGATCCAGTGTATTTTCAATCTACTGGTATAATACAACCAACCAAAGCTCCTTATACACCACAACAAAATGGTGTAGCTGAAAGGAAGAATAGGTCTTTAAAAGAAATGGTTAATTCCATGTTATCCTATTCGGGTTTGAGTGATGGATTTTGGGGTGAGGCTATGTTAACAGCCTGTTATCTATTGAATAGAGTTCCTAGTAAAAGGAACAAGACTACCCCGTATGAGCTTTGGTACAAAAAGCCACCAAACTTGAGTTATCTTAAAGTTTGGGGGTGTAGAGCTGTTGTTAGACTTACCGAACCAAAGAGGAAAACTTTGGGTGAAAGAGGTATATATTGTATATTCATTGGTTATGCTGAACATTCCAAGGCTTATAGGTTCTATGTATTAGAATCTAATGACTCTATGTTTGTGAACACTTATATAGAGTCAAGAGATGCAATCTTTGATGAAGAAATATTTACTTCTATACCTAGACCAAAGGACATGAGTCATAGTTTGAAGGTTTCTCAAACTGCTAACATTTCAGTTAATCCTGAAGATGTACCTTCCACCAACTCTGAACCCAGAAAAAATACAAGAGAAAGAAAACCCAAGAATTTTGGTGATGATTTTCAACTTTATTTAGTTGAAGGGTTAAGGAATGAGATTGAATCTCAATATCAATATTGTTTTAATATTGAGGAAGACCCAAGGACTTATAGTGAAGCTATGGCGTCCAGGGATGTTGCTTTCTGGAAAGAAGCAATCCAAGATGAGATTGATTCTATAATGTAGAACAACACTTGGAAATTGACTGATTTACCCCCTGGATGTAAGCTATTGGGAAGTAAATGGATCTTCAAAAGGAAAATGAAGGTGGATGGTAGCATAGACAAGTTTAAAGCCAGATTGGTTATCCAAGGCTTTAGGCAAAAGGAGGGTATTGATTTCTTTGATACATATGCTCCTGTTGCAAGGATATCCACTATTAGGTTGTTATTAGCACTTGTAACCATACACAACCTTGTGATTCACCAAATGGATGTGAAAACAACATTCTTGAATGGTGAATTGGATGAGGAGATCTATATGAAACAATCCAAGGGATTTGTTTTGCCTGGCAATGAAAACAAAGTTTGTAAGTTGATAAAATCATTATATGGTCTTAAGTAAGCACCAAAACAGTGGCATCAAAAGTTTGATGATGTGGTATTGTCTAATGGTTTTGTATTAAACCAAGCAGACAAATGCGTTTATAGCAAATTTGATACTTTTGGTATAGGAGTAATTATTTGCTTATATGTAGATGACATGTTGATCTTTGGCACTAACCAAAATCAATTTGATAAAACCAAGGAATTTTTGTCATCTAAGTTTGCTATGAAAGACGTGGGGAAGGCTGAAGTGATTCTTGGTATAAAGATCACATGTGGAGAACATGGTATTTCTATTTCTCAATCTCATTATATTGAGAAGATGTTAAAGAAATTTAACTTAAAAGATTGTTCTCCAGTGAGTACTCCTATAGATCCTATTGTTAAGCTCCTACATAATAAAGGTGTTGCAGTATCTCAACTTGAATACTCAAGAGCTATTGGATCTCTCATGTAGAGGTGGGCATTATAACCGGGTCCGGATCCGATGGATTATCTGAAATCAGTTTTTTTTAACCGTCGGATCTGGAACCGGTTATATGGTTTTCCAAGGGACCGGAAAAAATTGGAAAAAATTGGAACCGGACAAAAATCGGACACAAAAAATCTGGACAAAACCGGATAAAACCGTATAAAAGGTTCCAATAGGTTCCAAACCTCACAGCCCAAAACCGGATCCGATCCGGAACCGGTTCCACCGGATCCGGTCCTTGACCAACGTTGACTTATCCGATCCGGATCCGGTTCCAAAAAAAATCCGATTTGTGCACCTGTACTCTCATGTATGCCATGATTAGTACTAGGCCTGATATAGCCTTTGCGGTTGGAAAACTGAGTAGATATACTCACAATCCAGGTTCACATCATTGGCAAGCAATTAACTGAGTATTTAGATACTTGAAAGGAACCATGGATTATGATTTGACTTATACTGGATTTCCTTCTGTTCTTGAAGGATATTCAGATGCGAGTTGGATTACTAACATGGAATATCATTCTTCCACAAGTGGATAGGTATTCCTTCTTGGAGGTGGTGCAATATTTTGGGCATCAAAGAAACAAACTTGTATCACCAATTCAACAATGGAATCGGAGTTTATGGCATTAGCAGCAGCTGGTAAGGAAGCAGAATGGCTAAGAAATTTAATTTATGAGATTCCATTGTGGCCTAAACCAATATCACCTATATGAATCAGATGTGATAGTGAAGCTACCTTGCCTAAGGCATATAGTCAAGTGTATAATGGAAAGTCTAGACACTTAGGTGTTAGACATAGTATGATACGTGAGCTTATCATGAATGGTGTGATATCTGTGGAGTTTGTAAAAACTCAGCAAAAGTTAGCCGATCATTTAACTAAAGGGTTAAGTAGAGATCTTGTGCACAAGTCGGCTATAGGGATAGGATTAAAGTCCACCTGAAATTTCTCATGTTAAGATACCCAATTCCCACCTAGTATAACATTATATGTTGAATTCAATGTGGAAAGCTTAACATCTAGAGACTGGAATACATTAAAAGCATCATCCCAAGGTATGTGTTCAGACCTGCAAGTTAAGGAGGTTGAATTTCAAATTCTTAATAGTTCTTTTGAAAAATTGCATATGCAGGTGCAAGAGTAAAAGAGCTACCTATATGAGCATGAAGTTTAGCCGCTTCAAGAAGCTGGGACTTTGCTTTGCTATGCTTATGAAGGATAAGGGCACAAGCTAGTAAAAGATAGTGTCAAGATAGAACAAATAAATATGTAAACTTTGTGTGTATTAACTTCGTGTATTCAATTTGAATAGCAAGGGTTCAATCCGTAGTGACACCTTGATATTCGAATATATGAAATGTATAATATACTAAGATGAAATTCAATCGTCACGGTATTTCATTTATGCATTAGTTTGTATGTGTTTTGTGATGACTTAATTTTAGTTAATCAAGAATTGCACTAAAATAGAGGAGGATTGTTGAATATTTTAGTGTAATTGGATTAACTGTGTGATGACCAACATGTATCATCATAAATATCAAATAAGTAAGGAGGTGCGAAATGCACGTTTATTTGAGTTTATTATGATATTAGGAGCGAAGCCCTAATTAACGGGGGTCCGGGGGCAGAGTGAAATCCGGAGGTGGCAAAAGTGGCAAATTGATAATTTGAGAACTGCCTACGGCAGTTTCTAGACCTAAAAACCATAAATACGCTCCTACAACTTTGGTATCAATTCTGGTTCGTATTCATCAGAAAATTCTCCATATTTGTGTTCTTCAAATCTCTTAATTGTATCCGATCAATCATTTGGGTGAACCACCAAATAGATTTGATCTGAAAATGTGTTCATGCCATTCAGAGAATCCAAGTATTAAGTTTGTATCTGCAAATTCCTCAACAAATAGGTCTACTAAAAAAGTATTAAAAAGCTACCAGCAACAGAAAAGATGAAAAAATGTAAGAAGTGAGAAAGTGAAGATAGTAAAAAAAACATCATATACTTTAATCCTACGCCTCCATCCTCGACCATGTCCTCAGACAGTGACGGATCCAGAAATTTTTTTCAATGGGTTCACTGTTTTTAAATGTTCCAATTTTATAGGGCCGGACATAAAAAATTTCGGGTCGGTTCAATGGTTCGGGTCGGATTTTTTCCTGGGGTTAACTGTTGTTTTTAGATTCTCCAATTCTTTGAATCAGCATTTGCAGTCTTAACATGCAGAGTATGACATCTTGATGGAACATTCTTTGTTTTGAAATTACTACTTTATGAGCATGTTCATAACAGAAAATAGTGCAGTAACAAAGGAGTCAAAGTAAAGTAATACTCTTAACAAGCTATAGGAAGTTCCTCTTTCAGAATTTTCATATTCAAAATGTGAAGATTCACTGATTTGATCATGACTGAATCCAATTTGCATTAATTAGCAATTCCATAGGAAAAACACTGATTCACTGGTTAATGAAATAACATATGAAAAAAGAAATATGGTTAAATCGTAGTAATACCTGCATGCAGATAGGAGATTTTGAATGTAATATTCATAGTATTGCAATTTTGAATCCATCAGTCCACCACAGTCCACAGGCCCAAAATTCTGAATCCACCAATGGAGGATTCGAACCCACTACCTCTAGGTTATAAAGCAAAGCCTAAACCACTCCACCACTTGTTAAATTTTGTATAGGGGTTCACCCTACAATTTATTTAGGGGTTCACCCTAGTTTTTTTACATACCGTTCTATAAAAATTTCGAAACTCCCCTCCGGCTATGTAGGTCCGCCCCTGTCCTCAAAGATACCACAACATGCTTAGGCCACCACAAATCTAGCTAAAACTAAACGCCTAAAAAAAGTAAGACCCATATGTTACCCTCCCGGCCTCCCCCTAAAAGTCCTTTAACTTTAATCCTATGCCTCCACGAAGTCCTATCCTCGACCATGTCCTCAGATAGATGTAAGTCTAACAAATCATGCCTAATTCGCTCATCCTAAATACAAATAATATGTATAATTCTTAATACTAGGCATTGTAAATGAGACGATATTCAACTCTTTTTTTAATATATATAAAAACTGAATTATGAACAATGCACAAGTAGAATACTAGTTGTATTAGGATTAAAATTTTTAAATGTGAAAACAACATAGTCAAATTTGCAATTAATAAATGTATGTCTATAAAAACTCATAATTGATTTTTGTTTTTGAAAATGGCAAGAACTGTGATATTTAAACATCTTACATTTTAAACTTTTAAAGTTTCACATGAATCAAACATCATGGCACATAGATCCGCCATCGGGTTTTTGGGTCTTCAACACGAGTGCATGCTGATCAGGATGCTTAACCTGCTAAACACGGGTCAAACAGATGTTAACGCGGTGGGAATCAGATCTTTATACAAAAATCCCTTTCAAATCCAATATAATTTGGAATTTCAAACCCATGTGAGGGTTCAAATCATGTATCATGTATGTGCCTATAGTTCCCCAATACAAACACCTTGCACATGCACAATTGACACACATTAATACTCAAAGAAACCGGCTTTCCCAAACAAGTATACAAACTCATCTTGTTGCAAGCCATGAGACCCGAATGCATGCAAGAAAAAAAAGCATCTTCATCACAAAAAGTAATCCGGTGCTGGCTTTTTGGCAGGAGCCCATCTTGATTCCTGCAGTTCGGTTAATATTAACTAAAATCATATAAAAAAGTTTGGTTAGTTATTGTTGGATATCGAGTCTCATATCTAACATATCCAACAGGTCAATTTGTGTTATATGTTGACCTTTTGGTTTTTGTTCGCGCAAAACAACATATCCAAATGGGCCGAGACTAGAAAAGCACTTAAAAATTAGGATTTAATAGTCAAAATGGGTCGGATTGGGTTGATTTGACCAGCTAACAATTTATTTTTTGTTATTTTTATGTAAAGAAGTCAAAATGAGTCCGATCAAAGCGTACATACATAAGAGGCTGCTTCAAACACGCGAAACTGTTTATTAAGATTCTCATCCAGCTCAAGAATGGCAGCTACATTGCCACACCTGCAACATGAAATTTGAAAATTAGGTTAATAATTATTATACTAAACAAGGGAAAAATAAAGGGTTTTCTACTCATTCAGTTTGGTAAATTCACCGGTAACAGTAATTTGGAGCGGACCAAACAGTAACTATCTGCTTATTGAACATCCATTTATAACCTTCCATTACCAACTGGTGAGCCCGACAAATGTAATCAATGTTGTTGGTGTGGTTAAAAGAAGTGACCACACTGGCACCAAACAAGAAACCAGCGCCACGTGGACTTAAACCCCAGCCATCCATAATATCCTCTGGGTCTGACCACATGAGGTCACACATGGATCCTTCATGAGGTACTTCTTGCTTCCGGTCAATTGTTCGAATCTGGAAAGTCAAACATGATAATAAATCATTAAAGTGGGAAGGATTAAATTAAATGTAGAAGATATATTTTGCCTTCTCAAACCTGGTCTAATGTGTTGATGGCAGGAGAGAGGCCACCATGAACCGAAAATATTTTGTTCTCGATGAGAGCGGACAAACTGTAAAATTTTAAAATTTAAATTGTGTAAGATATAAGAAATGTGGACCTTAAATTATGTATATCAACTAGAGGTGGCAATTTTAACCATTTACTAATGAACATATCAATATGGTTTGTGTTTAGATTTTTCATATGCGTCCAACATGTTGACGGTTGGCTGGAGTCTATTTTTAATGCATACATCCTTCTTTTTTTTTTAACACCACCACCTAGATTTTCCAGGATAAATACACTACAACTTGCCCCTGCAGGATTTGAACCCCCGACCTTTTGGTTGTGGGGCACACCACTTAACCATCAGGATGTCTCCATAACGACGCATACATCCTCCTAAATTAGGTTTTATTCAAAGATTTAGAACACTGGAATACTATTTTTTTTTTGAAATATAGTTAACACATTAAATATTTATTAAAAAATTGTATGGACAAAATAGTGTTTGTGGGTCATTAGACTCGACCCGAACTAAAAAAATGACTTGTTTCAACCTGAACCTGCTTTGACCCATTACCAACCTCGTCCGAGCTGCCCATCTTGCCACCTCTAATTTCACGAATCAGAAGAAAGGAAAAGGAAGGGAAGGAATTTAGAAAACCTTAAGTAATCAAATACATCGGTGCAGTATCTCCAAACGTTAACAGAACCATATTTCCTTAAGCACTCATCATAGAATCCATACACCTAAAATAGGGAGTAAGTAACTGTACATTTTTTAAAATATTCTAGGTGGGACCTACATATCAAGTAAGAATTATATATTATATACCTGTGTGATCTGCCGGCTCTCATGGTTGCCCCTAATCAGTGTTATCCTATCTGGATACCTCACCTGATTACAACAGTGCTTTAGCTAAAACTAAGAGAACACCTAAAATTAAATGGTTCTTGGAACAAGAAACTAAAAGATCACAAGAAGGAAAAAAAAAGTTCTTCAGACCTTATTCCATTCATGAATAGATCAAACGGATTTTACCTTTAGGGCAAGCAAAAGCAAAAATGTCTCCACCGAGTAAAACCCTCTATCCACAAAGTCCCCAAGAAACAAGTAGTTGGTGTTTGGACAATCACCGCCTACTTTAAAAAGTTGTTTCATGTCATAAAACTGTCCGTGGATGTCGCCACATATCTAATACAATGCAAAAGAGAACTATTAGAATACGCTTTAGAAATATAAGAGAGAGTTAACCTTTACCTAATCAAGATTCAAGAAACATGGGAGCATGACCACTAGCATATGTGATCAAAACAATTACAATGAGACAAACTACACTTTTCTGATTTCTCCACACAAAATCTATAAAAAGCTTTGTTAGGGTTACCAGAAAAATAGCATCCATAAATATCCAAGTAAGGCATGGGCTCCATTCATCAAACAAATATCATAAAAACCATTAAATGAATCATCTCATACAGTCATACTGTACCTAGGGTGACATAGCAATAAACCTTTGTCATGCGTGCATTATTCAGCCACATAATAAGGATACACAACTGATTTAGATGTGAGGTTTGATATGTCCACGAGCAAATAAGACAAAAAAATTCGTCTTCAATTACAGTTTAAGAGACTAGAAAATAAAACGCAAATAAACACCGAGGCTATGAAGCATAGGGTTGTCTGTGTTCCCGTGTCCCTTTTAAAGAGAGAAGTGAAAGGAAGTGGAAAGAAGCCAGAAAAGATTTGCGTCCCTGAGTTTTTTAATGAAACGAAGTGGAAAGAAACTGAAAAAGATTGTGTTCCTGTGTTTTTTAATAGAAGGAAGTGGAAAGAAGAGAAAGGAAGATTTTTAGTAATCTTCCCTCCTAACTTCCCTTCCAAAATGGACAGATTTGGAGAGAGAGGAAGATTTCCTCCCAAAATGTTCCTTTCCTTCAAACCCTGGAACAAGAAATTACATTATATCTTTCCCTTCCCCTTCTTTTCTCTCCTTAATTCCTTTTCCCTTATTTTCTTTCATTTCCCTTTCTTTTCTCTTCTTAATTCTCTCTCTCTCTTCTTTTCTTTCGTTTATTAAACTCGGGGACATAGCGTTATGGTTAGTTACATCAGTGAATTATAAACTATGCGGATAAAACTCCAATCACCCGATAGTCACCGGTTAGGGTAAGATACCACTTTACATTAGAATAGATCATTAGACTATAGCACCTTGCTAACCAAAAAAAGAAAATAAAACATGGACAGAACCGTCCTAAATGGCGATTCGCTAATGACAAAAAATTCCAGTTACTATAATTCTACCATGTGAACATACAATATTTCAAAATAGACACCAAAGATAGAACTTTGATGACTTACACTTCAAATTCCCATGGCATGAAACATGACAAATTTTCAGCATATAATACAATATCAAATCAACAAAAGTGAGATTAGATCTAGTAGGGAGTCTTCAATAAACTTCTAACTCTAGTTGTGCTAAAATATGTCATGTCATCATCTTTATGATTCATTCTGTATTATCCAAGAGTAAGGCCAGGTGTGACTCGGACCATACAAAAAAATAAGTTAGAAGCTTGAGGCACCCATATTTAAAAGACCTCCAATTTTTAGGGTTTAATTTCGTTTAATTTTCAGCAGTAAACCTATATATTTTTTGTGCTTTTTAGAAATCGTATACGAAAAATGTATAAATATATAATTTTTTACGAAAAAGCCCCGATTTTAGAATCCGATTTAGGCCTAAAAAGGAGAATAAAGTGGGTGGTGTTGACAAAGATCAAATTTAAACCCTAAATTACTGAACTACAGCTTACACCACCTATTAGCAAAGATACGCAACAGGATTAAATATATAAAACTTGTCTTACAGTGACAGGAGCATCGACTCGTTGAACGTTGCTCTCTTCGACGAGGATTTCCATGGCTTTCAAGCAAAGAACCTTGACTTCAGACTCTTCCATCGGTTCGCAGTTCTTCAGCTTCTCAATTTGCCGGTCTAGGTCTGACATCTCCCCCTTCCTCTCCGTTAACTAGGTTTTCCGATGGTTAAAACTGGGGGCGTACAAGAGGAAAGCGGCGAGGGCTGTGATTTTGCCCCAACGCCGCCGATGTTCAGTCCGAGGGTGGTAGGAATGAGAGTGAAATGGAATTTATTTTGTAAATAATCAATAACTAGGATCTTTACCCGCTGCGCGTTGCGGCGGAGTCGAAACGTAATCTAACTTGAATTCCATCACTCTGTGGCGTGAAGCGAACCTTAAACGGTTAAGGCGGTTACAAAAGAAACATAGTTAGGTGCATAAAAAACATATAAGATTATGGCTAATAAAAAAACAAAAGAATTTTTTTTTTGGCTTTGACACTAACGTATCTAAGTACATAAAAGTAACTTACGAATTTAAGGCGAATCAGTTTTGAAAATTGAACCATAGATATAAAATTGTATTTACGCCTCTCACATTGCGTCTAATAATTAAAAAATAGTTAGGTACATAAAAAAACATATAAGATTATGGCCAAGGGCGAAGCTATTAAGGAGCCGGGGCCCTGCCGTTTTTTCCGTTAGTAGTGTTAGTTTTTCCGTTTTCGTCCGAAAATTTTTTAATGTAAAGAGCCGGCCCCCGCTTATTTTTTTCGGCCCCCGCTTCTTAGCTTGTCAAGCTCCGCCACTGATTATGGCTAATAAAAAAACAAAAGAAAAAAAAGTTTTGCTTTTACACTAACGTATTTAAATACATAAAAGTAACGTACGAATTTGAGACGAATCAGTTTTGAAGATCGAACAATAGATATAAAAATGTATTACGTCTCTCACATTGCGTCTAATAATTAAAAAAGAAAAAAAAAACCTAGTAGTAAAAAGAATAATGAAAAGAAAAAAAAAACAAAAAAATTGGGACTATAATTTTCCCTATCAGGGAGGGCCGGAACTATAAAATTTTTGCCAAATACGTATAAATTAACACTATTGAGCGAAAAATCAGCCGAATAAGTATAAATTAACACTACTGAGCGAAAAATCGGGGGACGGGGCCCCCCGGGCCCTAAGAAAGCTTCGCCCATGCCTAGGTGTTGAATCTTCCAACAAGATATTAGCAATCTCCACCAATAAGGTGTTCACGTCTCTGGAGGAGTTGACGAATAGTGGTGCAAAACACAGCAAGCAACCTTGGTTACGTTGTTATGATCTAAAGATCAAAGAAATATATAAGCGGACATGTGATCAAAATTTTATCTTTAGTGTGATCGTCAGGGGCGGCTCAACCAATTTGGGGGTCCCAAGCGAACTAAAAAGTCGAGCATCTTTTCTAAAAGTCATGTGGTAAACTCTCATCCTTTTGTGTTTATATCGACGTCTTGTTTTTGTTTTATTTTTCATTTAAAATAACCGAATTTATCCTTTCGATTACGATATGACATGAAAACGTAGAATGATTTATTACAAACTAGAGAGGAACAATCAACAATCACATATTTATCACATATTATAACAACCTAACTAATCAGCAACTCCAATTATCAACAATTTGTCACCTATTAGGTTTTATCACATATTTAATTATCAACAGTTTTATCAACTTAGATTATAACATATTTTATCAAGAGACATAGTAATGCTCCAATTTACACGGGCCGCTTAATAGTTAATTGATAACATTGTCAATCAACCAAAAAACACATATAAAAATCATTTTTTAAGAAATTTGAGCCTTTTTTCAAGTGGGGGTTCCAAGCCGTAGCTTGGGTTGACGACACACTTGAGCCACCCATGATAATCGTAGCGATGAATATAAGGAAAAATCAATAGTTACACATTCTGTTACATAAATAAGTATAACTTTGTTCCAATCGGTAGGTCAATACTTTCAATTCTTTCAAACATACAAACTTCTTTATGGACCAAACACCGGTTATTATTTTTACTTGAAGGTATCTTCGAAAAAAAAAACAAATAGTTTTCACCAAGTATTCATCCAAATCACCTTGTGTGTAGATGGCTTTTAAGAGTAATCAAAACCAATTGAATACAAGAAAACCAAAAAAAATTGTGAGGGTAAAAAAAAACCTCAATTTATATCCTGATACCCACTTTAGCAAAATTACCATCCAATCCTCTAGCTTCACACTTGATCAGATACAGTCCCTTAAGCTTTCCTCCTTTATACTTTAACCCTTGTCCCCAAGTCCTATTTATTCTACTTTGACCACCAAAAATAACCTACAAACAAACTTATCACAATGAGCTTAAATTCTTAAACAATAAAGTTTCAGATTGCAGGAAACTGTTCAATTTTTGGATCAATAGTAACACACATACAATTTCAGGCAATTGTACATATCTCATATGTGTTGCTAGGATTGTATGATTTAGTTCTTGGCTGAAAAAACAATTGTTGTTCATATCAATTAAAAAATTCAAATCAAAGAAATATAATTAATATGAATCAGAGAACATACCTGTTACAATGGTTGTTCCTGGAGTATGATCCAGCAATATGTAATCCTCCGCCCTAAGTAGACCCGATAATACGCAGACCTTTCAACGAAAAAATGCTTTGTGGAAGATGACTTATGCCTGTACCTTCTATATTTAACTCTATTAAACATTCCAAACGTCCAAGTTCCTCGGGCAATTTTTCAACTCGGATACAACGAGGGAGATGCAAATACTTTAAAGATTTCATTTTACATATGCTGTTTGGAATATGTTGTAAATGCATACATTCCGTTAGGATTAGCTTCTCTAAACATTCTAATCGTCCAAGATCATCGGGTAACTTCTCAAGAAGCAAACAAGATTTAAGTTCAAGAGATTTCAGATGATTCAACATACAAATGTTCTCTGGAAGATGCTTAATCTCTTTCATCAATAAAGTTAGCTCTTCTAGACTTTCTAACTGGTAGAGATCCTCGGGAAAATCTGGAAAACTGCCTTCAAGTGTAAACTTTCCTAAACGTTGTAGACCACCGATACTTGTTGAAAAAGACTCAAGGTTTGTGCCAGCACATAGACCAAAAGAAATAAGCTTCTCAAGATTTCCACTCGATGAGGGTAGAGGTTCATCATAAAAGCACTTAAACTGAAACTTTGAAAAAGTATTGTAGGAATACAGTGGGCATATATCTAGGGACTCTGCAATCAGCTCTAACTTAGCTAAACGATCAGCACAACGTGTTTAAGTAGACAAGTTGTTTTAGGCATCCTACATGATCGTAAATTTCAACAGTATGATAACATTATTGAAGATCTAACCTCTCTAGGTTTGGCACCAGCCCAAGGTTAATGTTACTCAACTTAGAACCACTGAGGTTGAGGAATTTGAGCTTTGGACATTCAACAGGCATGAGAAGTTCTACAAATTCATTACATCCTCCAAGATCTAACTTCTCTAGATGTGGAGTCAGACCAAGGTCAAAGGTTCTCAACATTGAATAACTAAGGTTAAGGAATCTAAGCTTTGATGGACATTCAACGGGCATTTTAAGTTCTACAAAATCATTACATCCTCCAAGATCTAACCTCTCAAGATGTGGAGTGAGTCCAAGGTTAAAGTTCTTCAACTTACACCAACGAAGATAAAGTGATTGGAGTTTTAGACACTCAACATGCATGTGAAGTTCTACAAAGTCATTACATCCTCGAAGATCTAACCTCTCGAGGTTTGGTGTTCGACCAAGGTCCAAGGTTCTCAACTTTGAATAAGACAAGTTAAGGAATCTAAGTTGGGGACATTCAACGGGCATGTAAAGTTCTACAAAGTGATTACAGCCTCCAAGATTTAACCTCTCAAGATGTGGAGTCAACCTAAGGTTAAGGTTACTCAACTTAGACCAACGGAGGTCCAGTATTTTGAGCTTTGGACACTCAACAGGCATGTGAAGTTCTACAAAGTCATTACATCCTTGAAGATCTAATATCTCAAGATGTGGGGTCAAACAAAGGTCAATGGTTCTCAACTTTAAATAACTTAGATTAAGGAATCTCAACTTTGTACATTCAACGGGCATGTGAAGTTCTACAAAGTCATTACATCCTCCAAGATCTAATCTCTCAATATGTGGAGTAAGCCTAAGGTTAAGGGTACGCAACTTAGACCAACGGAGGTCCAGTATTTTGAGCTTTGCACACTCAACGGGCATGTGAAGTTCTGCAAGGTCATTACATCCTCTAAGATCTAACCTCTCAAGATGTGGAGTCAACCCAAGGTCAAATATTTTCAACTTCAAATAACTAAGGTTAAGGATTCTGAGATTTAGACATTGAACAGGCATACGAAGTTCAACAAAGTCATTACATGCTCCCAGATATAACCTCTCGAGATGTGGAGTCATCTCAAGGTTAAGTTTACTCAACTTAGACCAACGAAGGTCAAGTATTTTAAGCTTTGGACATTCAAAAGGCATGTGAAGTTCTACAAACTCAGAACATCCTCCAAGATCTAACCTCTCGAGATGTGGAGTGAGCCCAAGGTTAAGGTTTCTCAACTTAGACCAACGGGCGTCGAGCGATTTGAGATTCAGAAATTCAACGTCCATGTGAAGTCCAACAAAATCATTACATCCACGAAGATCTAACCTCTCAAGATGTGGAGTCAACCTAAGGTTAAGGTTACTCAACTTACACCAACGGAGGTCAAGTACTTTGAGCTTCATACATTCAATGGGCATGTGAAGTTCTACAAAGTCATTACATCCTCCAAGATGTAAACTCTCGAGATGTGGAGTCAACCCAAGGTCAAATGTTCTTAACTTTGAATAAGTGACATTAAGGGATTTGAGCTTCGGACATTCGGCAAGCATGTGAAGTCCTACAAAGTTATTACATCCGGCAAGATCTAACCTCTCAAGATGTGGTGTCAGCCCAAGGTTAAGCTCACTCAACTTAGACCAACGGAGGTCTAGTATTTTGAGCTTTGGACACTTAACGGGCATGCGAAGTTCAACAAAATCATTACATCCTGCAAGATTTAACCTCTCGAGATGTGGAGTCAGCCCAAGGTTGAAGGTTCTTAACTTTGAAGAACTGAGGTTAAGAAATTTGAGATGTTTAATTACCTATCATAGGCAGACAAAAAAAATATGAATAAGTTTAGTGACAAAATACAACATTATAATGTTGCTAAACAACCCATCAAACATTATTTTACCTTACTTTCTCCCCCTTCCCAGAGTTGAGAAATATTGCTGAAACACATTTCCAAGCTAACGAGATTATTTGCTTCAAACGTTTTAGGTAAACACCGAAAAGGGTAATAATGCCAATGTAAAAATCGTAAAGCATTTGGTAAGTATCGGCTAACTTCATTAAATTTCCATCCGCCACTTAAAATATCATCATGACCTTTACGAAGACAGAAAGATCTATTGTTCACATAAAGATATCTAAGTTCCTTCATGTTTCTAAGACCTTTCATAATAATAGTTGGATGGAGATCCCCATGCCGCAGTTTTATACATCTTGTTGCTTGAGTACCCTATAAATAAAAGGTTGCAAGATACATGAAATTTGTCATAACAAATAAAAATGTTAGTATTCTACTTTACAAATAAACATGAACCTTACCAAGTCCTTAACCAATATATCTTTAATTTCCTTGTCAATCCATAATCGACTATGCTTGTTAGGCTCTGTAGGGTGCAGACGACGGACAATATTCATGCCCATTTCTTCTATATGGTCATGCAAGCACAAACTGTCATTATCAGAAATGGTTACCAAAGAATTCTGCTCAAGAACTCTTAGACCAATTTGAGCATGAAATCCACAGCTTTCAAGTACTCTTATTGCTTCGTCTTTCGATTCCCCTTTCAGTATGCATGCAACATCTAGGAATATTTCTTTGTAGTCATTATCTAGACCATTATAGCTTAGTTCCAATTTTTCCAAAGTTTGTTTCAATGGAATTGTGTTTAGTCTTTCTAGGGCATCTACCCATTCACGCTCAGTTTTACTACACAGAAATGAACCCAAGACTCTAATTGTTAAGGGAAGACCAGCAGCATAATGTACAACTTTCCTTGATAGCTCTTCATAACCTCTAATTGGAATCTCTCTCCCAAATGCATACCTACTGAAGAGGCAAAGTGCTTCCTCATTTGATAACATATTCACATCATGAATAAAGTTCACCCGGTGGGCTGCCAACACTTGCTCGTCTCTTGTTGTGATAATGATTTTACTTCCTGACTTAAACCAATTAGGCTCACCTGCTAACGCCTCAAGCTGGTCTATATTATCCACATCATCTAAAACAATAAGAACCTTTCTACTACGCAACATCTTTTTCATTATATTTTTCCCGCTATAAACACTTGTTACTCTTATGCTTTGATCATTTAACACGTCTAAAAGGACCTGCTTTTGCAATTTCTTCAAACCAGACATAGAGTCTTTAGAAACTTCTCTAACATTCTCAACAAAGCTTTTACCTTCAAACCAAATCGATATTTGGTCAAAAACAGCTCTGGCTAGAGTCGTCTTCCCACTACCTCCCATCCCCTTGATCCCTATCATGCATACATCATCAAAACCAGTTTCTAAAGATGAGACTACATCCTTTACGCGCGTCTCCATGCCTACTAACTTTTCATCAACACTAGAGTTAATGAAACGTAACTCTTGTGAAATCTCTTTAACAATTTTTTGAATAAATTTAGCTTCATGCCTGTGTGTTAAAAAAAGATTCAATCATATATTAAACATAGATTAGACATGAACATAAATTAAGAATATAGCATGAACAAATTACCCATCAAGAGTGTTCTTCAATTCCCACCCTGCCAGTTCGGCTGCTTCTCTAAGAGCCTCTCTCCATTTCCCAGCAACTTCTTCTTTATGTTTGGCAAATGCTTCTCCAACCGCGCCAATTTGTTTACGCACTTCGGTGGGTTCAACATCATAGAACACGGGGTAAGCAGTGTGCTCGATCGCCTTCTGGCACTCCATGATCTTTACAAGTTCATCCAAGCACCAAGATGAAGATGCATAGTTTTTGGAGAACACAATGATGTAAAATTTCGAGTCTTCGATGGAACTGATGAGCTCGTCATTGATCCTTTTTCCTTTATTGATTTTCTCATCATCTTTGTAAGTGTTAATGCTTTTCTGTTGAAGAGCATAATAGAGATGATCAACAAAGTTTTTGCGAGTGTCTTCACCTCTAAAACTTAAAAATACATCATACTTGAAGCTCTTTTGAATGGATGAAGGTGAAGAAGATGCCATTGAATGTATGCTTGAATTGAAGGATTGAAGAAATGAAAACTTTATTGGGGAAAGTTTATATGAACCGATTGAAAACAAACTTGGAAGAGATGAATAATCCTTCAAGAGTTAGCATTTTGGTAGGAAAAAAATGTGCAATTACGTGGAGGAAGTAATGCCACTTAATTGGTCAAAAAGATAAGAATCCAAATTTGAATTTTCAACTATGAAAAGTTTTTGGTGTTTATATCTTCTAAACATTTTTCCACAATAATAATTAGTCGTAACCAGAAGCCAAACACCATCATTCAAAAACCATTCACTTTTCTTTTGTTCACGATTGATTTTCAAACCATCGACGTGAAATTAAAATGTAAAACAAAACAAAGTTTTTTTTGTAATAATAATTTGAATATAGTAGGTGGGATGGACCTTTATGTAATTTGTAAAAATTTGTATGGCTCGTTTTCGACGACTGATATTAACCCTGCTAAAAAAACCCAATTTCAAATGCCGATAAAAAAGGGCCAGTTTCAAATAAAATTTATATAAGAATAAGCACAACGAAACGTCACCCGAATTTTATAAAACATTGTATTTTAAATGCTGCAAGAGGAGGAAAAAAACTAAAAAAAAGAAACATGTAATCGGTTTTGACGGTTTGTACGTTCGTGGTTCGATGTGTTCTACATTATCATGAAAACTCGGTTTTCAATGAAATTTACGTCTAAACGTAATAAAAGTAAGCACGTCATAATGGCATATTTGGAGCATACGAAAACACAATATTTTAAACATTATAAAAGGATTTTAAAATCTAGATTTTAGAATAGTTTTAGTATTTGTTAATATATATTTTAATAAAATATACTAAAAATCAATTTATATACACCTTGTCACTGGCTTCCCACACGCCACACATAAATAAACTTAAAAGTTAGAAAACAAAGAATATATATGCAAATACAATGGACCGGCAGCTAGGGCTGGAAATGAATCGAACATTTTAATGAACAGTTCATGAACCGTTTGATGGGAAGTTCATTTTTGTTAGTTCGTTTAATAAATGAATGAACTTGAACAATTCGTGTTTGTTCATTTATGTTCGTGAACGTTCGGTAATGTGTTCATTTATATTCGTTCGGTCTTTAAAGGTTTTTTATTTTATATCTTTATATTATTGGCTTGTAACACCCAAAAATTCAACCCGATTTAAACTTTTAACAACGCGGAAGTTAGGTCCCAAAACGACATTTAACGTATCCACACGTTAAGTTTTACAAACAGGAATTAAACTAACATATTTACCTTAATTAGTTTAAACAAAAAATACCAACAAGTTATCCACAACTTGTAATAACCCCAACTAGTTTTCAAAGACTCCACACGAGAATATTAACAAAAACATTTGCAAATCACAACCACAAGAATCCAATCCACTTGATGCGAGACCCGAGATCACTCTGGAGCTTTTCCTACATTCAAAACATTAATTTGAACATGGTTAGTATATATAAGAAGTCTTAGGGACCTCCCACAAGTCCCTACAACAGCAACAGGCCAAAACCCCAAAATCAGCCAGTTGGCATCCAACATGGCATCTAACAATCCAGATTGGCGTCTGACCAGCGTCCAAGACGCCACTTTTGGCGTCTTAGACTCCAGCCCGAGTTCAGCAAACCCAATTTTGCAGTTTTTGACATTTTCGACCCTCCCGACTCGACCCCAGTCGTTTTAAACCACCAACAACATTTTGTAAATGTTTTAATCAACAAAGGTCATAATATTTATTATTAGACACGCCCAACACGAGAACCACAACTCGTTTTGCACCCATGAAGTGTTTAATTCCAAGTTTAATCAATCAGTTGTTTAGGCATACAACGACCTACAACTTACACACGTTTTGACCCATACAAGTTCTAACGTTTCACCCTTCGTCAATTTGACACATCCACATGTCTATTACGAGAACCACCACTAGCTTTTTCGCATGGAGTATTTGACTCCATGCCGACCCATGAAGTATCCACACTTCATGTCACCTGTGAAGTACTTGACTTCACTTTCACTCGTGAGGTACTTGACATCACTACCACTCGTGAAGTATTTGACTCCACGTAAACACCTCCATGAAGTATCCACACTTCATGTAATCAACCAATTTACCGTTTACCACCAACGGTTGACTTTTACCATACTAAGTCAATTTTAGTCTAATATTACCACATTCTACACTTTACTTGACTGTTGACCACATTGAGTCATTTACACCATTTAATCCACATATCACACATTAGTTTGACCACTAACCACATAAGTCAAGTTACATCTATTTACCACTTTTGAACATTCAAGTTTGACTATTAACCACATAGTCTAATTATACAAATTTTAACATAATAGTTTGACCCTATACCACTAAGGTCAAATTACACCAATTTCACCATTATCCACAATGGTTTGACTTAAACCACATTAAGTCAATTTTATATATATCAATTCCACCATTTATCTACAAATGGTTTGACTTATACCATGCTAAGTCAATTTACAACAAATCACCACATTCTATAGTTTGGTTTGACTACATACCACACTAGTCAACTACACCAATTTACCACGTTTAGTTTTAACTATATTCCACATAGTTTAACTACACCACTTTTACCAAGTGACATTCATTAGTTTGACTAATTTCCACATTATGTCAACTACAACAATCCTACCATATTCACACTTTACTTTGACTATTTACCACATAAGTCAAAATCAACATACAACATATAAATAGAAATAACAACACATCTATTTACATGTAACCACTACTTATCTACTACTAAGTAAGTGCAAAGTACTTACCTTTTCCAAAGATGATCCCGCTTGATCCTCCAAGCTAGCTTCCTTACTACTTGATCACCTATACAACCCATTTACAATTAGTAATCCATTGGTCATTAATTGACACCCAACTCACCTTTATGATCTAAAGATCAAGACCCTAACTTAGTTTGATTAACATGACCTTAAGCAAACCCCCCAACACACCCAAATACCACATTTTAACCCAAATAGCCCGTTTAACCCATTATAGTCAAACTTCCAATCCACCAATTTGACCCATATGGGTTTTCACCCAAAACCTTAAATTCTTACATCACCAAATTGATTGAGGGTTATTACTTTGTTATATGTTTAATAACACCATAAACACTTACCAACTCTTAATTAACATCCAAACAACCCCAATTTCAAAAACCCTCAATTTCACCTACATCAAATTAGGTGTTAAAATCATGTAAAACATGATTCTCCAACATTAGTGATAATAGATTAAGGTTTAAAAATGACATTAAACCCAAATCACCACACCAATTGGGTTTTCTACCCAAAACCCACCAAAACTCCATTGATGAAGGTATAGGTGAAGAAGATGAACTTACTCGATGGTTGCTCGAGCTTCAATCATCATCAATCCATGATCTTTCACCTCAATCTTCCAGATTTTAAGCTTCTTGGCTCATCCTCCCCTTTCTCCTCTTCTCAATTTCGTGACACACACACAAGTGTGTGTTTTTGCCAGATCAAGGCATTTAACACACATTAAGTTTGTGTTAAATACTAAACATCCCCTCCATATATCAAAATGACTCCTTGTACCAAAAACTAGGTATTTCCATCTATTAAAAGCCCTTTCCAACTTTCCTTTTATTAAAAACACCCCCTACAATATAATTAATATATTATAGGGCAAACTGAAATTTGGTTCGTCACATGGCTTTAATTTTTAACCATAATTATAAAAAAGACATATATAAAATTAAAAATTAAAAGGTTATATTAATTTGTCTTCGTTTGTGTTCGTTTACGTTCATTTGTTCGTTTACGTTCGTTATATAGAACTATCAGACGAACACAAACGAACATGAACATGTTCATTTCCTTATTGAACGAACATGAACATGAATCTCGTTCGGTTATGTGTTCATGAACAAGAAACTTCCTTAATGATCGAACACGAACATGGCCTTATTCGTGTTCGTTTGATTCGTTTGCAGCCCTACTGGCAGCTAAAAAAAACGGAACCCACGGGGTACCTTCGAACCCATGAGTTCATGGTGGAAGCCTTTGCCATTGAGCCAAAACTATTACTTGTTATTAATTTGGAACACAAATTATATAATATAAAAGTAAATAATAAAAAATTAATAAATGTACTGTTCATAATCACGTCTTTTAATATATATATATATATATAATATAATATAATATAATATAATGTAGCCTTAGTGACAACAGATCAGACCATCGATAATCACTTGGTTAAACGGTGAATCTCTATCCGGTGAAAGTAGAGTCCTGTGGTAATCCGCCAGTGAATGTCCACTAGGAAAAAAGGTTGTGGGTAAAGACAACATCGACAGATTTATCGTGATCACTAACGGATTACCGACGAAAGTCATGGTCGGATAATCATGGCAAAATCATTGACGAAATAGTGATAAACCGTTCACTAACATATTACCAAAGGCCATTTCACCAATGGATAGGCAACGGTCCTTTCACCGAAGAAATAACGCGATGGACCTTTCTGTTTGTGATTTATTTAAAAAAAAAATTGACAGTTTCTGTAAATGCAAATAACACATTCCAAATAAATAAAAAATACTATAAAATAAATAATAAAAATATCATTTCAATTAAATTCGTAATAATATAGAAAATCAATAAAAATTAAAGTGGGGTTGGTCTCAACATATTTTAAATACCCGAGTATATTTCTCCTATAGTTTACCAATACAAAAAAACAGATTAGTTTATAAAAATTTTGACAGCATAACGACTATAAATCGAACATTTTCATTACATGTGCTATACAAATATATTAACGCATGCCCAAAATAGGCAATCAATGCTAACTAATAAGATATAAGTAAAATAATATAAAAAAAACCCACATATACTCTAGTCGCCTTCGAATAAATGTAATCGTGAGGATCAATGGGCGGTGTGGACTGTAAGGTCCGGATCTTTACGTAGGATCTTCAATAAGTCGGAATCAACATGAAACAATGACAAGGGCGGAATACACATCATTGTTTGAAACAAAATATCAAAGAGGGCGAAAACAATAACACACGATTCACTCAAAATACTCTGTATATTGATTATAAACTGATTACAACTCGTAAGTACTTGTCTGTTCGTCAACCTTAAACAAAAAATGATTACAAGTATATATACTAAACAAGTATTCCTGCGTGTATTTGGGTACATGCACCTTGTATTCGCTGAGTAGTATTCAAGCGAATACTAGGTATTCGCTCAAAGTATTCGCAAGCATACTTTTATCAAAACAACTTTGGTAATCTTTGATGCGTCAGCCTATTCGATTGGTCTTTACAATCTCCCCCTAGGTTGATACATTCAAAATATTCTTCATATCTCGAGTGTCGTTCTATGATTACCACCACCTGCATAAAGTCCCTTAGCCAAAGCAATAGCAACAGTCTTTGTGTATGGCTTGGCATCTTTCTCAAACATTTATTCAACTCTGATATTGTTTCTGCTGAGAAGGAGCATGTCTTCTTTGTTAAACTTCAGCAGGTCCATGTGATCCATTATCTGGAGGTCTCTATCTTCATAATGAATCCATGTTTGTCCATCCATATCCGGTACTCAATTTCGTGAGTTCTCTCGAATAACAACATGAACTAGGACTACTTTCGCAGTCTTTTGAGGAGGATATATGAGATTAATCCGGTAATTCTTTGTCATAGGATCTATTCTCATCTTATCCCTTTTTCTCTTGGCTTCAATAGGCTTCATGTTAGGAAATTTTGTCAAGCATTCCTTGTTAAAAAATCTGACAAAATCCCAAGCCTTGGTGACCTTTCTAGGATTTGTGAAAAGTGATTCATTAAGTTGGTGAAGGTCTACTTTAGGCAGAGAAATGAAGTCGTTTGGGCTCTTGAAGTACTCGAGCTTTCGACTCATTCTATTTACTATGTACAGATCCTTCTCCTGATCGAACAACCATGTCATAATGTCCGAAAAGTCATTTCTAATAGCAAAGACATCTCTGTCGCTCGCAGTCACATGATATTCTTTAGGTGGACTAGGAGGACGAAACCACGACTTCCTAGTGTTAGGAGAGGCCGGTTTCCAAGGTGTTGATGATGAAGATTCCTTGGGAGGAGATGATTTACCTTCGGTGAATATATCACTGTTAATGCCTGTAATCACCTTCCCTGTGCAGTCACATAGACTGTCTTGTCAGGCAGATTAACCTCGTCGTCGATGTCTTCAAACAACTCGGCTAACTCTGGATCTAACTCGTCAGTTTGTGCTTCTGCTGTCTTGATAGGATCTTGGTCATTGAAAAGATTGTTAAATAAGGCTTCAGCATCTTTTAGACCTCCTTCAAGTTCTTTCTCAATATCAAACATTAAATCATCTTCAGTGGTCTGATCATGAGTACCACTACTTCTTTCGCCGCCTGTATAGATAACCATTGCTTTATCCAATTATTCATTACCATTCTCATCATTCTCTTTATCTTCACCATCTTTACCATCATCTCCTCCAACATTTCCACTATCTCCACCGTTTCCATCATCATCATTACCTTCATCATCTCCACCCTCATCATCATTATTCTTCTTCTTTTTGTCTTTCTTCTTTTTTAACTTGGCCAATTCCTTAAACACATAAATCATGTTTTCCTTCAGGCTTTGAATATTTATGACCTTTCTTAAGTCCTCAATTTTCTTATCTTTGATCACTGATTCTTGCTCAAGAATGAATACTCTCTGTTGAAGTGCATCCATATCAACTGGGACGTATTCTGGAAAGTCAAAAGTTTCAACTGGAGCCTTTCCTTTATCTGAAGCACTCTTTTCTGGTGGAGTGTTAAGAATATTATCAATTTCCTCTATGGTTATGAAAAACTATAACTAAAGTGTTAAAGAAAAACTCTGAAGCCCGGAAGCTCTAACCACCAGAGCCTCTAGTAGACATCTCATCAAGAGAAAAGACTTGGGTTTCACAGATAAGTTTCCTTCAGTGAACACTGAGTTTATCTAAAGACAATATTCTTCAAGAAAGGAAAGATGAGATAACGTAAGCACAAGTTGATAACGTATGAACGAGTCTCAAAGGGATAAACCTCCGACTGCTACAAGTGGTACACTAGGAATAAACGAATATTCGTTTATGCAACCCAAGGTTGCCCTATAAATTGCAATACAATTAATGAAGTGAAGAAGAGCGATTCAAGCTATCAAACGACCTACACTCTGAATAGTACCCGTTAACCCCAATCGAGCATTTAGTGTTCATTTAGAATTCTTTGTATACCTGTTTAGTCTTAGCAAACAACGTTTCTCATTCACTCTTGTAAAAAACATATTTACAAGTGACTATACACAAAAGATGCAATATCTCTCTCTCTCTTTGAAATGCTGATTTCTATTTCCACACAACTTACATATTTATTGTTGAAATCATTTATTGTCAAATATTGTTTTCCTCGTATCCGGGATCAACAATTTGATTATACATTTTTATGAGGTAAAATTCACGTTTTGGTTGTATGAGTTCTAGGAGAAATTAGCCTAAAATGGTGAATTTGAAAATTTTGTAATCAAACAAGTTTGAGTAGCAATGAGTGGGTAGGAAATGTCAAAGACCTTACATATATGCGACTAAAAACAAGAATTGGTGAAAATGAGCTAAATTGGGTGGGTATTGATGAATTAATCACCAAACATGTAATTTAGGTTATGAAAAGAAGAAAATGATGTAAGGCAATATATTGATGTTAAATCTTGGTAAACAATTCTTAATAACTTGTTTAGATGGATCGGTTTTGGTCTCTTCCATAACCGTAACCGTTTGGTCGGTTATGCCATCTTCCATAACCATAACCATAAACATAACCGCTTGGTCGGTTAACCGCTTTTCGGTTAAGGGTCGGTTTTGGTTAATTTCGGTTAATTAACCACTTTCGTTCCATAATCACTAATCACATTTAATAAATATATCACGTAAAAAAACCTACATGTAGTGAATAAAGTCATCCAATGTCTATTTTTATCATAAAACCTCCTAACAATTTTAGTAAAAGACATGGGATTATGTTAGTAATATTATTTTTTTCTAGTCATAAATTCATAATTATTGCATTAGTTTTACTTATTTATGATATGTTTCTAGTTTTACTTATTTAATTGTGCATATATTTTATGCATATGGTTGTATCGGTTCGGTTAACGTTCGGTTATGGGACACCCTTAACCATAACCATAACCGATTGATCGGTTAACCAAAGAACCTTAACCATATCCTTCGGTTAATTCGATTCAGTTACCGGTTAATTTCGGTTAACGGTTAAAGGTTAAAGTTTGCTCATCCTAACTTCAACAACTCTTCAAGAGTGAAAGTATATGTGTTACATTATGTTTTAATATGAACTTGATTTCTAATGTGATTTGAGCATGTTCACGAGTTATTGAAATTCACTATGTAGGCTTGTGAATTGTGTGGTGCAAAGGACAAAGTCTTGTTTTGAGACTAAGGAATCGGGTATGTGATCTAAAAAGGGAAATCTTTGATACGGTGTTAAAAAATATCTGAATCGAACATTCAAATTAAAAACCTGAAATTCTGAACCCTGATTATCCGAAAATTCGGATATCCATATTTTCTGATTCAGATTCGGATAGTGATTTTAAAAAAATTCAGATATTTCGGATATCCGAAATATTTTATTATCCGAAATATTTTATTTAACTTTTTATAAAATTAATTTATTAGGTATATAGTTTTTTATAAATGTATTTCGGATATTTTTTATAAAATATATTCTATTTATTTTTTTATAAAATATATTTCGGATATCCATTTAAGTATCCGAATATTCAGATACTGAAATCAACTATCCGAAATTTTCAGATATCTGATTTTGAACACTCCTACACAAAGGGGGATTATGATCACCGAGTGAAATGTGGTCCATCGCGGGAAGGTGAACACGAAAACGAGTCACAAAAGGGTAATGTGATTCACCGATCACAAAGCTTATTGGTGTGTGTAAATAGTTATATGTTTTTAATAAAGATTTTAATTACACGGTTAAGTTTAGAAATCGATATTCACCAAGGAACTAAACTACACACAATAGGCAAGTATACATATTAGAATGCAATATAGTATTGATAAGTAACGTGGACACGATAACTCCAAATACTGAATCGTTGTTAATATTTAGTTGGTTTATAAATAAGATTTTTAGAACTAATAACTAAACTAAAAACTAAGAAAGTAAATGGCAAAGCAAGGACAACGCAAAAGGTAGATTTAAGGAAATCAATCAAGAAAAGGATCACCTAGGGGTTGAATCCAATTACAGTAGTTATGATAACCTAAACGAACTATGGTGATGTTGTTTTCTACACGAGTAACTAGGATCTAGAATAGGCTCCGCTAAAGATACTTAATCATGCAACTCTTTGGAAAGCTAGAACGATAGTCATACCCTAGCCTCCTAAAGTTACCTGAATCAAATCCTAACAACAAATATTCCCCTTAAGGCTATCTAATCCCACGATACGCTATAAAAACACGCTAACCACCTCAAATCATGGACCTACACAATCCAAACTGATCACTCAACCTAAAAACATCAAAGACTGAATAGTTACGTTAAACCTATGCTAGTAGTCTATAACCCAAATAATCAAAGACTCTAGAGGTTCTTAGCATATAAAATTAAGCTCTTTAAATATGAATTCACCTATTCAACCAAATCTAATCCCAATAGTCTCAAATATCACGCTAGTGATCAAATGCCTTAGAAAGTCAACTTAAACTCAAACTCTAAGAATAGAAGTACTAGTTCTAGTATCAACCGCAGAAAATTAGAATTAATCAGATTATAAAACAAGTAAAAACAATCATTCATAGATCAAAACAAGATTGCATATTAAAAAACCAACATAACATCACTATATAACGTTTAGCTCATCAAAATAGTATAAATTTGATCCAAACCTAAGTGGCATCGAACAAATAGCCCATAATGTTTGGAAGAACACACTCAAAGTATGAAAAACGAATAGAATTCATGATTAAAACTAGAGTAGTTCAAACCAAGCGAGACTCGAACCCATGATCTTCCATTTGAAAGATCATGAGGCTACCACTCAATCAGAATGTTGGTAACGTCCACCCCTTTTTAATTTACGTTTGAGCTATTAAACATTTATTTTTGGGCCTGCTTTCGACCCAAACAACTTAATCCCACGTTTCTTTTCTTTAGGCCCATACAAGTATACAACTAATCCCAATTCCCATGTACAATGAATTTCATTTGCAGTAGATGTTTTGCCATGGATTAAATTGAAGATTCACTTTTGGATTCAAATTGCTATTTTCACTTTAGCAATTATTTTAACTTTCGCAATTTGATTTGTTATTCGCTTTTGGATCATCAACCGCGTCGTGACTATGAACGCATCGTTGCGGTGTTCCTTTCATCATAAATTCATCATTTTAGCTCGTTTTTCTTCAAAACGTACAATATATAAATATAAACTGATTAAGAATCGGTCCACGTGAATTTGCTAATAAAATGCTTAAAACGAGGTTTTAATATGAATGATATATGTATATTTATGAACGTATCAGGTATGTAATCAAAAATAGGGAAACTTTGATACACAAGGGGTCTTGTGATCATATCACGGGAAGGTGAACACGAGAATGAGTCACAAAAAGGGTAATGTGATTTACGGGTCACAAAGGTATGCGATCCAAGTAGGGGAAATATTTGATACACAAGGGAGTTTATGATCATTGAGGGAAGGTGAACACGAGTACGAGACACAGAAGGGTAATGTGTTTCACTATCACATATGGGAAATGTGATTTACGGGTCACAATGGGATTATATTTCGAGATGTTGAATTCAAAAGATGAGTGTATTATATCGGAAATTGGTTCTAGCATAGTGAAAATACCAAAATTTGAAACAGTCGTTCATGTTAAAGTGTCAAACTAGTATGTTGTCTAATGTAATTAAATTACAATCTTATGAGTTTTGCTAAAGTTGAAAACGAGTAAAGTTTGACATGATGTAAATAAAGAAATACGACTTATTATATCTAAAAAAATTTGGGCATATTTTCACATAAAACGTTTTCATCGAGTCTTTGAAAACACGGGTGTGTTACATAACTAATTATGTAAATAATTTAACTTTTTTTATAAATTCTTATGCATAATGCGTATAGAAGTTTAAAATTTTGGGACTATTTTGTGAATATAACATTATAAGTTGAAAATATTATAAAAATAGTTTGCGAAAATGTGGGTGTTACATATCATGTGAATTCATAATGAATATTTTTGACAGATCATAAACAGTAATTGAAGTAACAATAGTTTAAACGTACAACCATTGAAAAGCCTCCCTAAAAATATCATCCAGAATCTTATCTTCACAATTACCAATGTATCATTGATAGACCATCCATCGCAAATACTTTCTCACCAAGAACGACTGCAAAGCTATGGTGATGGTAGCTACGACTACAACTGCAATAGCTATGACTGTGACGACAAGTGAAAATAAATAAACCTAATTTATATATATGTACAAGCGTCCCCCAGCATGACGAGAGGAATAAGAGAAGAAAGAAAGTCCGGGAGTGATGGGGAAGAGAGCCAACAATGGGCCAAGATTTGGTGGCGCAGAGAGGAATAGAAGAGAGAGAGAAAAATGCAAGAAAATTAATGGGGTTGTGATGTCATATATGATAATAAAAGGTATTCGAGAATTTATTATTTAAGGTTTATTGTAATAATCTTTAGTGTAATTAGGTGATTTGTAATATTGTGTTTCCTTTATAATTATCCACATTATAACTATAAATAGTTTAATAATAATGTAAAACACCTTACAGGTTTTCATTTTCTACACTATATTATAATACATTTGAGAATGACGGGATTATCTTTTTACATTAATTTTTAAGAGATTAAGAGGGCAAAATTGTCTTTTATAAATTTGACTACCTTAATTATCTTTTACACACAAATGCCAATTACGTGATTAGGTACAAAAAAGTAATTTAATAATCTTACTATTATAATAAAGGAACATATTTCCTTGCCACTTGGCATATTCTCGCCCATCAACATGTCATGTGGCAAGTATTTAGACCACCTACAATTAATTAATTATTCATGACAATCATTATCTTTTTAAAATTTTATTTGGTTAAAAATTAAAAATCATTCCTAATTTGGATAAATTCATTTTTAATTCAATTTTCGTTTTAAAATGATAAGGAAATGATTAGGTAATTAATTCAAAATTCTACCCACTTATATTATACAACTAGCTTAGATCCCGTGTACTACATAAGGGGTGAAAAATATTAATACATAAAATTCTTAAATCTTTATTGTATATTTTACATGTGCAAAAATGTATCATATACTAAGGATAGAAAACAAAATTCAAAATATGTAAAAATTAATATATAATTGGGTTTTGAAAATACGTAAAATACTATTTAATGTATTTTCATTTTCATTTATTATTTGATTGAAAATAAAAGTTATATAATTAGATTTCAAAGTTTCTTATAATAAGGGATAATTTAAAATAAATGTGTTTTATTAGTATAATTAATATTTTCTTTAAAAATATATTATTATTAAAAGTGGAGATGCATTTAATAAGAGAGAGGCGAGAAAAAATGATGAGAATGAATATATAGGCGGCATGTGAAATTGAAAAATCTTTATTTATTATATAGTATAGATTCAATTATCTTATTATTTCAAAATTCCATCGTAATGATAAATTTCAAATATTTTTTAGTTTAAATTAATTAAATAAAACAAATTAATAACAAACCATGTCATGTTTTAATTTTCAAAAAAAAAAATATCAAATTCGTAAAATAATTTATTTTAATAACAAACCAAGTCATGTTTTAATTTAAAAAAAAATATCAAATTCGTAAAATAATTTATTTTAATAACAAACCAAGTCATGTTTTAATTTAAAAAAAAATATCAAATTCGTAAAATAATTTATTTTTAAATATTCACCTATACCTATTAAAATATTTAAGCAGCATTTCCTTTTATAACGAATTTAAAACAATACATTTAATTTTAATTCCATTTTATAAAATTAATTATTTCTTTCCGTACTTATTGATTATTTATTTTCAATCTCTTGAATATTGTATTTTACCTAAAATTATTTTTTAAAGACCGTCCATTTGTTTCAAATTCATACAATGTTTCAAGATTGTTCATCGATTCTGAAATTGATGAAATCATGTTATTTAAAAAAACGTTATATTCCTTAACTACATTTACTACAGTTTATTAATACATGTTTATATTAATTGTTTTGACTAAATATTTTATCTTAATTATTATAAATACTAGCTTAGAACCCGTGTACTACAGAGTGAAAAATATCAAAACATAAAATTCTTAAATCTTTATGTATATATTTTACAGCTCTAAAAATGTATTACAAATATTAAGTATAGAAAACAAAATTCAAAATATGTAAAGTTAATTATAATTGGGTTTCGAAAATATGTTAATTATTATTTAATGTAATTTGACTTTCATTTACTATTTGATTGAAAATAAAAGTTACATAATTAGATTTTAAAATTTTCTTATAATCAGTGATAATTTAAAATGAATATTTTATTAGTATAATTAGTATTTTCTTTAAAAATATATTATAATTAAAAGATAGATGTGTATTTAATAAGAGATAGATGCAGGAAAAAAAATGATGAGAATAAATATGGAGGGGACATGTGTTATGGAAAGACCTTTATTTATCATATAATATAAATTATATTTTTTAATTTTTCATCATGAATAGTCTGATTGAGAAATCAGTTCATCAAACTTTTCAAGTAAACTTGTATCTTTGCACGATGACTTCTTATTAAAAATCAATTCATCCATATTGTTGAAGTAACTGCAATATCCGAGGTAATTTAATATATCGTTTAAATATTTATTATACTCACAACCAATTACTGATAAATTAATTTAAATTTAATTACATGTGAAGTTAGTAAAAAACCTTCTGAATGACAAGACTGAGGGATCTGCTGCTTTTGAAGAGGAGGATACTTATGAATGTAACAACTACAGATGCAAAGAAACTGAAATATATGTTGTGCCAAGGTTTGTAATAAATATTTAAATATGCATCTTATTAAGATGCATATCATTAATAACATAAGTACCTTTTTATATATTCTGAAGTAGATCTAATATATGAAATAATAATTTTTATTTCCTTAATTATTTTATCAAGCGCTTTACCAGTGTCTGTGTTAGTGTGTTGTGTTTTCCGTCTCATCGCGCGGACCAGGGGCGGTTTTTATTGTGCACCCGCTGATGAAAAATCCTGGATCCGTCACTGGCGCGGACACCCGTCTAGTTCTATATATAATGAATCATACACTACTCAATGGATGTCTTAGTCTACTTTTGTTAAGTGAATCTTAGATTTTAGGGAGTATCATTTAACTTGTGACTACACATGTTTCTTCACTAAACCGGTATAGAGTGTAGACCAATGATTCGAGAGTCAAAATGTACTCTTATTGCCAACCAATCTCAATAGGCTTTCCATATGAAGTTATACACTTTTCACGGTAAAAAGATTGCTAATCCGTTTCTTAGGATTTGTTTTATGAACTGAAATTATTGTTAATCCAATTTTTAATTAGGATTTGTTTTATGAACTGAAATCACATTAGAGAAGAAGAATAGGTGGAATCAACGGTATTTAGAAATGGTATACACTATCAAAAAACTGAAAAATTTACGACAACAGATTTCGTGAGAAGTTTGTCGGAATTGGCCGTTAGCGACAAGTTTCCGACAAAAAATGTTTGTTGGAAAAACCCCGTAGGAAATGTTTTTTCTGACAAAATCCCGACTAATTTTCCAACGAATTATCGACAAAAGCTTTTCGTCGGTAATTTCCGACAATATTCCGACGATTATATTAAATAAATAAGTTAACTATTTAAAAAATTTGTAGGTGTAGAAGCATGTTTTAGTAACTATAAATAAAATTCTATGTATCAGTGTACTAGGCTAGTACGCAGGAGGGTGTTCCTGCATACTTAGCTTGTTCACCAGTTGGTCCTGCGTACTAGCCTTGCGTACTTAGCAAGTACGCATGACCAATGCCCTGCGTACTTAGCCAAGTACGCAGGTAGTGTTCCTGCCCCTATAAATAGAAGACTTATCTTCATTTGCAGGTGGAACTTCTTGGAACTAGGTCGAGAGGTGTCCGGGCGGGAAGAGCTCTCCCGCCCCTGGACCGTGAGCGTAGACGAGAGATGTCTACTTCTTCGGTATGTAATGTGAGATGACTTCGTTGTTATGGATTACGTATCGTTTTTGTTTTGATTCTCTTCTTTATGTTCGTGTTTCTCTCTGTCTCGTTCTTCTTTGTTCCCACACAAATCATTGAACAGATCCGTGTCTTTCCGCTGCTCGACCGAGGCCCCGGGACCTACAACTAGTATCAGAGCCTCGATGTTCGTTGATTTGTGTTCCAGTTTCGTGTGTTAGGGTTTTTGGAGCAGATCTGAGTTCTTACTTTTTGTGTCAAAAATCCTCAAATCCGAGTTTGTTATCATTTCATTTGGTGTTTGGAGGGCTAAGGGTTTGTTAGATGATGATTTCTAAGCTTTTGGAAGCATCAATTTCTCAGATCCATCACTTTTCGAGCATTCTCCTCAAGATCCGTCAAGAACACTTCTGTACTGAACAAGTACGCAGAATCACCTTTTCTACGTACTTGCTAAGTACGCATGGGTTAGCCATGCGTACTTAGTAAGTACGCATGAGAAGTGACCTGTGTACTTAGCTAAGTACGTAAGAGCATTTCTCTGCGCACTTAATAAGTACACATGGGTACTTGGCTTTACGTATTTACTAAATACGCATGAACACCCTTTATGTGCGTATTTACTAAGTACGCATGAACACCCTTTATGTGCGTATTTACTAAGTATGCATGAACTAGCATTTGAGAATAAAAAAAAAAAAAATTTTGGCGGGAAAATTTTCTTAGCCAAATTTTTTAGGGATCATTGGTACGCTTGTTTCGGGCCATTTTTGAGAAGATAGTGATTTTGGTTTTTTCGGACCAAAATTTGTATACGATGTGGCTTGGCGAAACACATACGAGATTTTTGTTAGATGATACCACTAGCCATACATTGTTTAAGTGTCCATACCTGAAAATGTAGGCTACGAGTATCTAGGATACTTATTTAATAGGGTATGAATGCTGAACTAATGGGAGCAATTGGGTCGTCATCGGCTAAAGGTCTCATTCTATTTGTGAAGATGTGGCTGCTTTGGGTCTTTTGGAAAGAGAATCATCTTGTTTAGGTATTCAAACCTGAATATGTAGGCTACGAGTATCAGGGATACTTCTTTAATAGGGGATAAATACTAGAACAACTTGAACCCAATGATTTGTTGTTTTGGATCTTTGCAAAGGAATAAAAGAATAAAATCATGGAGTTGGCTAGTTGTGCTTTTTGAGGATTTGAGTGAAGTGATGATGAAGCTAGTCATAGTTTACAGAGAAATGAGGGGGATAAAAATAAATGTATCATCAACCGTTATTTCTCGTGTAAACTATATTTTTCAAGCTCATTGGTCAAGCCTGTGTTCAAGATTTGATGTGATTCAATTATGATGGGATTTCTCACTTGGGATCTGGGCGGAATCCAGATAGACAACCTAGTTATGGAACTTCACCGCGGTGAATGTATACAGATTAGGAGGTGTGAACCAGTAATGAAGATCTAATTGAAAAATGTTGGACTTTGGATATAAGTTGATCACTCCTGAGCATGATTTTGTGTTTGATTCTATCGTGTGTTTTCAAGATAAAGCTGGATATTCGTTGGATTATTAGTTGAAGATGGAACCTTTTATCATTTGCCGACGGGATAGGAAACGTTCCCTTGTTTCTGGTCTAGTCAGGAGAAGCTTACATTGAAAGGGGAATTTGGAAATGAACATCTTCAAGAATTATGTTGACTCGTGAAGATACAGGATAGAGTTGGACACATCTGGTGTGAAGACTAAAGTTTATCTTATTGGAATTCCTATGAGAGCTTATTAGTTTGATGCAGGTTATTGGAAATTCAAACTCTCTATTATATGCCAGCTGATTTGGAGGAATTCTAAGTCAGGGTGGAGGTTTCTACTGCTAAGAGGATGAACTACAATGAGTTGTGTTGGGTTAGTTGGTTATTATTGAAGCACTTGGTTTGGTCTACAATGAAAGCTACAGTTAAGAGGGAGTCGGGTTTGTCATCACTCGACAACTAAATACTGAAGTTTGAAGATTTGAAGATCTCAAGTGGAATGCCAGAAGATCAAGTCTCGCTAGAAGACACGTGATGTCATTAGTTTAGAGGGAGTCTGTTAGGACATTCTTTGTAAACTGATGCATATCAATGTTAATGATAGATAGAATTTGATGCTATAGTTAAGAGGGAGTTTGTAGAAGCATGTTTTAGTAACTATAGATAAAATTCTATGTATCGGTGTACTAGGCTAGTATGCAGGAGGGTGTTCCTGCGTACTTAGCTTGTTCACCAGTTGGTCCTGCGTACTTAGTAAGTACGCAAGGCTTTTGCCTTGAGTACTTAGCAAGTATGCATGACCAATTCCCTGCGTACTTAGCCAAGTACGCATGTAGTGTTCCTTCCCTTATAAATAGAAGACTTGTCTTCATTTGTAGGTGGAACTTCTGGGAACTAGGTCGAGAGGTGTCCGGGCGGGATGAGCTCTCCCTCCCCTGGACCGTGAGTGTAGACGAGAGATGTGTACTTCTTCGGTATGTAATGTGAGATGACTTCGTTGTTATGGATTACGTATCGTTTTTGTGTTGATTCTCTTCTTTATGTTCTTGTTTCTCTCTGTCTCGTTCTTCTTTGTTCCCACACAAATCACTGAACAGATCCGTGTCTTTCCGCTGCTCGACCGAGGCCCCGGGACCTACAGTAGGAAATCTTATGTTTACTTTTTTGTTTTTGTTTTCCGGAAAGTTGTCGCAAACTTGTGAAAAATTTATTTTGTTGGTAACTTGTCGGAAACTTTTGTAGAAAATATACATGTTTCTAGTAGTGATATACCAATATATGATATTTCAGATAGTTTGCAGCGCTATATACGAAATTCTCCCTAGAATTTAACACACTTTATTTGGTTAATTTGCACCACATCACAAACCTTCAAACATAATTTTCAATAATTTCTTTTACTTTGAAAAGATGTTACATGGTTATATATTTGCAACCATAACTCTTGAAACAAATTTTATTTTCCTTCTAATTAATATACTTTAGTACATAGACAAAGATAGGGAGTTTTTTCTCAAATGAGTGTTAATAGAAAACTTATTTATCAAAATGGGTGATTTAAAAAATAATTATCAAAATGGGTGTTTTTCTAAAAACATTGTTTTCTCACTCCTAATCTTATTGGATAAAAAGATTAGAATTAAATATTACATTTAAAGTAATATTATTTTAAAGAGTAAAGGAAAATGTTTCTAATAAAATTAAAAAAACCATAAAATTGGATCGCCATATTTTATTAAAAAAAATAATGTTTTTTTGTTATTTTATAAACGTTTTATTTAACCTTTTTAAACATTTTTAGTTTTCATAAATATGTTTTTAATTTATTTAAAGATATTATAAACGTTTTTTTCTTTTAGAAGTTCTTTATATAATTTAAAGAATATAATAAGGAAAAGCTTTTCTAATAGAAAAGAGTTAATTACATGGATAGTCCCTGTGGTTTGTCAAAAGTAACAACTTCAGGTACTAATGGTTTGAAGTAGCAAGTTTAGATACTAACTTTTATTTTTGTAACACTTATAGGTACTAAGACTAACATTCGTTAAATTTTTTGTTAAGTTGGAGTTAAATAACTTTTTTACCCTTTGACTATTTTCAACAGGGATTACCTATGTAACTGTTATTATTAACAGGGACCATTTATGTAAAAGCCACCCATTTCCTTGTTCTCCCATCTTCCTCATTTGACCTAAAAACACCTCCTCCACCATCGCAACAGTAGCATCTCTCTATCCCATTTATTTTCGACCGCCGCCCCTGAAAGAACTCCAGCGATTGAGACATGTCTCCTATGTCGGATTCCTTTCACCATCTTATAATCGACTTCCTCTCTCCATCCCAAAACCCCCTCGTTCTCACCATCTCGTGACTCTCTCTCCCCATTACTCGAATCACACAACCTCTTGGTGAACCACTGAACCATCGAATCGCACAACCTTTGTCGTGACCACACTTTCTTTGCAAACAATTGTCGTGACTACACCATCGAGTCACACACTCTTTGGGTTATCAAACGATGATGGTTCTCATTATTCTCTCAAATTTGCAGAGTTGTATCCAAATTGTTGACTACACCATTGCATATATGAAGCCACCGATTGCAAGATTTCAAGGTATGTGAAGCTAATTTGTTCTTTGTTTGAACTGAATGCCAAATCATGAGAGATTTTGAAATGGTGAGTTCTAGTGGCAAAGGGGTAAGGTCGAAGGTGCAGTAGCATTAACGTCTTGTGTTTGATCACAGAACCCAGAAATTCAAAATTGAGGGCTTACACAATGACGATTGTGGAGAAAGAGATGAGGGGGCGTGGATTTGAACTACACATTGTTGTGATTATGTGTGAAGAATATGATTTAGATTTAAGTTTATTTATTTAATATTTTATGGAAATTACACAAATGATCCCTATCATAAAATAGAGTTAGTTATATAAATGGTCCCTTAAGTAATTAAAGGGTAATTTGGTTATTTTACCTAAACTTAACAAAAAGGTTAACGGACGTTAGTTTTAGTACCTAATAGTGTTACAAAAATGAAAGTTAGTACCCAAACTTGCTACTTCAAACCATTAGTACCTGAACTTGTTACTTTTGACAAACCACAGGGACTATCCGTGTAATTAACTCAATAGAAAATAAAAATGCATTATTTAAAAACGTTTTATAAAATATTACGATAAAACAAACTATTTTTTACGAAAGGAATTTATAATCTTTTAAACAAACCATTTGTTTTTTTTACGATAAAACAAACTATTTTTTGTTATTTTTTACGATAAAAAATGCATTATTTTTACTTTAATCTTTTAAATAACATTATTTTAAAAAGAAATTGTTTTTAAATAATAAAATTGGGAGTCAAAAAAGAAAGTTTTCAAAAAACATCAATTTTGATAAATATTTTTCAAATCACCCATTTTGGTAAATAAGTTTTCCACCAACCCCAAAGATAGGGGCCCATGCATTGTGCCATAGATCCTGGGTTCCATGCTACGCACTTTGTAAAACATGCTTTCACCATGCACTCGAACATTACATAATGATTGGTACAAAGTTTATTTTCTTCACCACCTGCTACCACATTTCCTGTATTCATAATTTATAAGAATAATAAAACCATTATTATTAATTTTAAAAATAATAATATTGCAAATAACCGAAATTAATACCTGAAGAAGTTAGTATGCTTGCAGCAAGAATGAGGACCAAAATGGAGATGTTTTTCATGTTAGACATAATTGTATATATGATCTTTCTTTAAAGAAATCAAGATGAGGATGATTTCTATAAAATGAAGAGGTTATGTAGAGGTGTGTATGTATATATATACACAACTAGTCAGGGCCGGCCCTGGGGTAGGCCGAGCCAGCTCGCCGGCCAGGGCCAGTTTTTTTCTAAAATTTTTACGGGGCCTGTATATATATATATATATATATATATATATATATATATATATATATATATATATATATATATATATATATATATATATATGTTTTTTATAAAATTTTAAATACCGGTTTTATATACTGGGTTCTTTTTATAAAGCTTAAAAAATTATTGGGCCCTTTTTATACTGGTTGGGCCCTTTTAATCTTTATACTGGTTGGACCCTCTTTTATAATGGTTGGACCCTTTTGTTTATTCCATGACCATTGAGTCATTTAAAAAAAAATTTATATGTTTATTGGTTGGGCCCTCTTTAAACTTATAATAGATTTTTTTATTGTTTTTGTTTATTACATACTATATTTTTTCTATGTTTATTGTTATAACGTTAATCGTCGTTTAGAAAAATGTAGTTTATATATTTTGTTCGTAGGGGCCTTTTTTTTTCCGGCTCAGCCGAGGCACTTAAATCCTCAGGACCGACCCTGCAACTAGTATGCAAGAATTTAGTTAAATACATGTCTCATATCAGATATGACATACCAACTATCAAATACACATAATTCAATAAATATTTGAAACCTTGAAAAAAAAGAGAGTAAATTACACTTTTCTTCCTTAACTATATACCAAATTTCAGATATCGTCCTTAAACTAATGAAATAACAGAAATCATTCTTTATGTTCATAGTTTGTAACAATTTACATCATTTTCACTAACGAACGTTAACTTTTTCCGTTAAGTCACATGAAGGTATTTTGGTCTTTTTGTACTTATAAGGATTATTTTTTTTGGTCTTGTTGTATTCTTTGTGAATTCAATATATTAAGCATGAGGGATTTATTGTAATTATTTTATAAAAAGTTGGGATTCAAATCTTCAAGTTAATTACACAAATGGTCCTTAAAGGGTATAATGACTACATTACCCTCATGTTACTTGCACATTACTGAATTTAACCCCAAAATCTAACGGCGTTAGTGGAAAGGACGTAAACTGTTACAAAATATGAACGTAAATGATGATTTATGTTATTTCATTAGTTTAATCATGATATCTGAAATTTGATATATAGTTAAAGGACGAAAAATGTAATTTACTAAAAAAAAAATATATTTGAAGAGTTACACTTCAAATTTTAGTACTTTTAAATTAATAAATAACTTACCTAAAATGTACGCTCTTCAGTCTTCACTGTTAGCCGAAAACCTTGAATACTCATCGTGAAAAAGAGAAAAAAAGAATTATAACAAAAGATGAAGATACGTAAATTTTACGATACATAACCTCATAATTTGTTACGAGATATTGTCTGAAAAAACAATCTTAATTTTCTAGACAAAACTTTATTATGTTTAAAGCAAAAGTTTTTTTTGTTATTATTTAAGAAAATTCAAACTATATATGACTGATCGATAATAATTCATACTAATAATTTGATTAACAATACTTCTAACTTTCATTTTTATTGTCAAAGGTAATCTCACTAGCATAATCATAAAAAAACTTACACTTGTTATCAACTTGATTTCGTTTGTACGTTTTCTCATTTTGTTTATGATTATCATTTTGAGCTAAATCTAGTAGAAATTAAGTGTAAATCTTTGTTAATTATGTTACTGAAATTGCCCTTGACAACGAAAATGAAAGTTAGGAATATAATTGATCAAATTGTTAGTATGGATATTAGATTATTACAATCCAATTTGTCTTTTTTTTTTGGTGGCCTAGTGATAGAGTAAAAAACTCTTAGAAAATCAAAGTTTGAGAAGTTTATGGGTTCAAGTCCTACACCCACATAATTAAAGAAATTTGAATTTAAAAAAAGGAAAAAAAAGTAAAATAACATCTTAATTCATTAAAATCATTAGATCGTACATTTTACTAGTGATCAGAAAACAAAATAACTTTCGATAGTAAATACATATGAACGATTACTTTTAATTTGTATGAAATAAAACCAACTCATTAAATGTACCGACAATGAACATGAAATTAACTTTATAATAAATATACCACTGGCTTTGGTCTAGTGGTAAAGAAATGAAGGATTGAACGAAGCCACGCAAGTTCAAACTCAAGCCAACCCGGGTTTTAGTCCGGAGTGCGTTACGCTAGCGGGTCTTGGCCCGTGTAGCGGCGCAACTGCTGTCAAGTGGCAGCAGGTTCCATGGTTTCCCGGGGAACGCCTAACCCCTCGCTCTGAACCCGCGGGCCCGGTTTAGACAACGTAGTGGTCAGGTATTGACGGGTGATGGGTCTCCGACTTGTCGGAGATGCGACTACCACTCAAAAATGAAAGTCGCCGTTCAAAAAAAAACTTTATAATAAATGCCTTTATTAAAAAATAAAAAATAAAAAATAATAAAAAGAAGAAAACTTTATAGTAAATGCAATAACCCGGTATTTTTGTAAGAAACTAAGGACAAGGGGTATACCTTGTCATCACTTTGCCCATCACTTTGCCAACTGCACGTCAGCAGTTAGAAAAGTGATGGTGCAAGAGAAATACTCCACTCTATCACCTTGCCATCACTTTGTCATATTATCAACACAATTTTTTTTCAAATAATAATATTAAAATTATAAAAATAAATATAACATACAATAAAAATTAAAAACATACAATTTAAAACTTAAAAACATACAATAAAATTACTGAAGCGATCCTTCGTAAACATGCTCAATCAAATCCGCCGTCAGTTGATTATGAATTGTTCGATCCCGTATCTCTAATAGGTTAGTGGTTTTTGCGTCGATATCAAGTTATACAATAGGCGGCACTTCTTCGTCGGTATTGATTGGGTGGTGAGTTAAAAAAAGATGGAGTTTTTATAAAATTTGAGAGATAATGAGATGAATGTGATAGTGAAAATGGTGGAAATGGGATGGGTTTTATAAAGTGTGTGAAGGTATAAAAAAAAATAATTTTTTTTGAACCCCCAACGGTCAAATTGACCAGTCAACGCGCCTCTCTCTCTTTGGTTTACCCCGTCACTTTTTCGACGCGCATAAACCACGCCTCGGTCATGCCGACCAAGGTGGCGGTGTGCCCTTGGTCACGGCGTGACTTTCGCCCTCCACGTCACCCACGACGTGAATTATGTTATATATACCGGACGCCCTAATAATCAACATCTTGATTATAATTAATGTCATGAATGACATTCTTTAAAATATAATAAATTCCGGAGAAAACTTATTAATTATTGAAACCAAAATATACAATCTGACTATTTATATAAATAAAGTAAGTTTAGAAATTTAAATCTAATAAATCTTAAAAACTTAAATAAATAATTTAAATGTATTAATTAAATTGCCAGTGTTAAATTCACAATTCTATTAAGTAAGAAGGACGATTACAATATAGTGGCAGGTAAAAGGTCAACAAGCTGCGCCGCAACCCCCTTTTGGATAGCAAAACCGATCCTACTAAAAACAAGGCTTTGGGTCTAGGGGCCGAAAAATTACTATGCATGACCCGCTGAACCCTGTTTAGTAATTCCACAGCCTCCGGGGATAGGAAACCAAATGTATCAAAAGTAAAAGGGATAAACACGTGTTGATTCTCCAAACAAGCTTTCTTATGTTTAGCAACTTTGCCTGCTTCCGCCTTCAACGCAGCCTGGCCCGCAACAAACCCATTGTCCCCGAGCCCCACAAGAGGGGACACTACTGTAAGGTCCACACAAGCGTGTTTCCCCTACCTACCAAAACACAAGAGTATCAGCTGGCCGTAGAGTAGACATCCCTTCTAGCGGATATGTCAGAAAGTTCACGGGGGGCTCCTTTCTAGCAGAAATTCCTGCTCACTTAAGAACATCACATAGAACATCTCTAACCAAATCATGCCTGTATTTAAACCCAGGTAACTCCTTGTAATGGACCGCATGCTCGCCAAAAGAATCTAAACAAACCTTGCGGCAAACTGGGCAGAGCTCACCGGTCGAAAACAGAGGGATCATTAGTCGGTACTTAAGGATAGCCCGGTACTCCACAACCGACATATGTTGACCCAGTCCTTCAATGGGGATGACTGTAAGGAAATCCTGAGCCCGAGGAGCCCGGAGACATTCAAACACCGCTTTTTGGCGAGGGGAAAGATCAAACTTCACTTCCAAAGTCTGGACGATTCTACTAAATAGGGCACTTGCCAAAGCATGCTGGGCTTTAGCGGGGGTGTCCTAATTAGAGAAACCGCTAAGATCGAAATCGGGAAGGGATATGTGCAAGCGATCCATCGCACACCCATAATCAGAGTCTAAACCATCAATACCACAACCCCGAAGAATGTGGTCCTGCAAACTCCAAGGTTATGCCCTCGAGGCCACAAAAGCATATTCAGATACATCCTCAGTCGAACATAAACCAAAACACCCCAAAACGGGTCAGAAGTGATGCCAACCTCCATTGAAATTCCCCAAAAAAAGCACCCCCACAACCATGATATCCTCGAGTTGCAGTCCGTGTAGATCCGGCTGTTCATCCTAGAGAAGGTAAGCAAATCTCCATCCTTAGGAATGTTCGGCAGCAGGTCGTTAATCATCATCTGTACGAACCTCGGATACATCAACCAACTATAAGTTTGAGCATTCCCACACATGTGACTAAAGATGATGTGGGAAATGTTTACTGGTCGTCCTCTCTAAGACCCTTGTAAAAAACAGAAACAACTTCCCCCACTTACAGAGGCTGGCACGTTTTGAGACCGAACACCAGCTTGGAAAATCCCATACACGAGCGGAGCAAAAGGAGCTCGCATTGAGGGTCCCGCAGACGTGGGAGACAACTCATCAGTTCCACCGCACAAGATGCCCTTTTCATAGCCAAACTACTGATGAACCCCGCATCCCGGCTAACAACACCATCGAGTTTCACACCCAACACTGACCTTTCAATCCCACAAGGGAACAAACCATCCTGCATCTTTACCCCATTTCATGACGGCCAAAATACTTATGTTTTCTTGACGTTAAGTTTAAGGCCCAAACATGCCCCTTAGACCTGATAACGGCTAAGGCTTTAGCCACCTTTTTATCATCCCCGATAATCGTACCATCATCGAGGTACCAAACATGGAAAAGAAGCTTACAGTAATCCCTGATCCGGCAAACGAGCGGATGCAAAACTAAGGCAAAAAGAAGAGGCCCCAAAGGGTCCCCCTGTTGAACCATAGTGGTGGACCAAATATGATCATCACCCACTATATAATCTAGCCGGCTGCCCATATAAAAAGTCCACCCATAGAGAAATGGACGGGCATTGTGTCCGAACCTCATGTAGGAGGGCAGTCCTATCCACCACGTTAAAGGCATTGAAGAAATCGAAGGTAAGCGTAGCCAATGATTCATCTAAGTGAAACTCACTTAAGAACTTGTTCGCGCTATGGAGCACGACCTCTGCCCCACTAGGGACTCCCACCCCAAATTGAAAGTCACAAAGATATTTAGCCATCTCCTTCCCAACACCCCTCAAAGCCACCTTAGAGACCAGTCTCTTCCATATCGCACATACGGCAATAGGTCTAATCTTTTTGATCGGTTTGAGCAGCGACGTGAGGGGGCAGACGCAATAAACTTCGCCAAAGACCTAGGGCACCTCCCCCCCCCCCAAAAAAAAAACATAAATTAACCACCACAGAAATAGCCCTGGGTAATCCAACGGCAATCGCAGACCTTTCTCCACAAAAAGCGCCCAAAATGTGGTGGGCTCTCAATCCGTCCCTCCCACAGGAGGTCCCTTTGGGGAAAGAGTCAAGGCACCCAAGCACGGTATCAGCATCCGCAACAAGAGAAGGCTTAGAAAGCAAGGAAACAGGCATAACCGGAGGGGGTAGGATGGGATGCTTTGCCACCAACGCTTCCAAAGTATCCTTACCGAAAGGCGCAACCCCTAAAGAGTATAAAACTTTGACCGCCGCAGTGAAATGCTCATCGGCAACTCTTCGCAAACATTGTTTAATATTGGTGCACATTTATATAAAAAGATTTAATTAAGTTGATTTATATTAATAGTAAAAGATTTAAGTTTAGAATAAAAACAAAATAGTAAAAAAAATAGAGTAAAGTTTTGTTTTCGTCCACGAGATTTACCCATTTAACTACTTGAGAACCAAGGTTAATTGTATAAGACTGGAACAATAAGTAAAACTCGAGTGACTAAAACGAGACAAAATAATTTGAATGACTAAAATGGAACAAATGAAAATCTTGGTTACAATTATCTGAAGTTTGGGGTTATGAATTTAGTTTTGATTAATTTCCTTGGGGATCGAGTGTTGGCAATACTTTAATATTTTATTAGTTTAAGTAAATTACACAAACAACCCCCAACTATTAAATAATCTTAATAATTTACACAATTAGTTCCTTTAGGTGTAAAATGACTGAAAAGCCCCTTTACTTAACAGAAAAATATAACGGAGTTAGTGTCAGGAACGAAAAGGGTTAAAAAAAATGAAACCCTCGGGCTATGATATGACACAAAATAAACTTTGGTACTCAAGTAATTAAAATGGACAAACCTTAAGGATGAAAACGAAACTTTACTAAAAAAGATAGTCATAAAATGTAACCAGATTGTTATTCATATTGATATATAAGAATGATTCCTATCATTAAGATTGTTGTTCATTGTAATCTTTTTATATAGAAAATACTTAGATTAGTTTAAAGATAATATGGTGTTTATATTGTGTGGTTATACTTGTTCTTCGACATCATAATTAATATTTAAAATAATTAATTTATAGTTATCGATTGTCACAACCCGAAACCAGGGCTATACAAATAGTTGGATTTACAAAAAAACATAGTCGTGTTATATAATAATGTGGCAGAAGTCTTATGGTTTACAATAACCAAAAGTACTACAACTAAGCTATGTTTCTACAATAATCTTCATGCCAAATTCGTGCCTTTCCAAATAGCCATCCGATGCCTTTGAACCAAAGTCCTTACACTAGAGGGAGTAACATTCCTGAAATACATGCTAAATTTTGCTGGTGAGTTCTAGGTATCGGTAAACTTCCTTTAAGTTCATTTAAAGTTTAGCAAGGCCACCGATATACCATAGTTCAAATACAGTTTCAATCAAGTCAATCAAGTGTTCTGGAAATGATTTAGAAATTAACAGGTAAAACCATGCACATACAAATCTACAATTCAAGATATTGAGGTTTTTAGGTCCAACACTATCAAAAGTCCATTCGTAGCGATCTAAATACTTTAAAGTTTAGCAAGGCCACCGATATACCATAGTTCAAATACAGTTTCAATAAAGTCAATCAAGTGTCCTGGAAATGATTTAGAAATTAATAGGTAAAACCATGCACATACAAATCTACAATTCAAGATATTGAGGTTTTCAAGTCAAGCACTATCAAAAGTCCACTCGTAGCGATCTAACTACCCTTAAGGCTCGCAATACTGTGCAAACTTTATCCCCATGAACCGCAACTTGTGCTTTGAGACGAACTATCTTCTTCTAACAAACTATCTGAGCTTCATTAGTAGCTAGTTAATCCACCCTAGTACTATGCCAAACCCCCCCAATGCTAACATGAATAATCTAGCTGGGAATCTATGACCATCAATTTCTATCAGAAAATCATCTATAGCTTCTATTACATTTGTGGACATGTCAATAGCAGTCTCCACCTCAAAGGCACTTTCTATCCTTCTAACATGCACTTTGAAAGATGAACACAATGCAGTAGCTATGAAACTTTAACTTGCACCAGAATAAAAAAAACGGATGCATAAATATCATTAATAAGGAACGTACCTGACACGACGTCAAGGTTTCCCTCTACATCCTCTCGAGTAAGGGCTTAAGCCCTAGTCCTTGCTCTGAGCTTTTCTGTGTCTTTCTCTTTTCTCGATCCTCGTGCTTTGGGTTGTTGGCAATCTTTAGCTATGTGCCCAGTTTTCCCAGAGTTGTGGCATTTGATGATGCTTAGGCATTCACGAAAGTAGTGCCCTACCTTACCATATCTGTAGCAGAGATTCATTCCCAATCTGCACTCTCCGGAGTGTTTCCGCCCACATTTTCTGCAAACACCCTGTTCCTCAGCCCTCACCTTTTATCTTTGGATCCACACAGATCCCTACCCAACCGTTTAGCAGGGTTAGCCCATTTCTTTTAAGGTTCAATAGGGATTGGGTCTTCAGAAGCCACATCGTCATAGACATTCCTGCTCAGTTCAACCACAGATTCGCAAGTCTTCAGAGTGTTAAACCTTGAATGTACCGCTTGATTCTTCTCTCCTCAGCGCTGACCAAATGATGAAGTAACTGAGCCATCTCATTAAACATTGAAGTATACTGGCGACGAGTCATGTTGCTAGCCTTGAACCCAAAAACTTAGACTCTACTTTGCCGATCCCCTTTTGAGGACAAAACTTCTTGATCACCAGCTTTTTCAGGAAATCCCATCTCATCCTCTTGATGGCACCCTTTGACTTGGCTTGCTTGATGGCCTCCCACCAGCTAAAAGCCTCTAATACAAACGAATGAGCGGCGAACTTGACCGCTTGATCCTCACGGCATTTGCTAATGTTAGTTACAACATTCATCCATGTTATCCAATGAAATGTGTGTAACATTTTTGATTTTTTATTTATTTATATATATATATATATATATATATTATATGGTTACATATAAAACATATATGTAAATGAAAATTTATTTTATAAAATATTTATACTAAAACATTATTAAAGTCGAAATCTGTTTATTTACAAAATTTATAAAGTTTTAAACAAAAATCAAATTTATAAATGTATTTATGTAGATATTTATAATTTAAATAACGAGTTTTTGAACCCTTAAACATTTGGACTCTCAAACTTGAACCCCCACTCTTGAACTTGAACCCCATCACCTCAATTTTGACCCAGTCACCAAACTTGACCTGTTTTGACTTTTAAAAGGTCAATCAGATTCGAATTTTGAAGCAATTCACCATCCAAATCGATCAAACCCGCATTATGTGAACTTGCCATACACGATCCATCGATGATCGATCCATTACAGGCCCTATTAACATTCTAAATCGACAAATTGCGTGGTTTAATTCAAATTCAAACAAATTTGACTCGTCAGAGTCAAACCGAGCCGAAATCGTTTCCAAAACAGAGAAATTCGACGCGTTATTATCCATAAATCACGCGCAAACGATCCTCGCATGAACACGGACCTAAATCACGACCCAATTCATCTTAAACCAAACGAATTAACGCGGAATTCCCCTTTACAGCTGTCATTTGCCTTTTGTAATCGAATCGTGGGATTTGATGAAATTAAACGAAATAAACCACACATACACCTTCGCATACTCTCACACAACCTCCCTGAGCACTCGCACGATCCACATTTCGCCTCTAGAGTTCTGTCGAGCACCAAGAACGGTCGGAGCTTTGTTCTAGCTTTTCTCACTCTTCCCTGCACCAAACCACATAAGTTCTATGTCGTTTGAATTGTGTTTGAGTACTCTCCATTAGCCCCATATTTATTTGTAAAAAACAGAAAGCAATCGAATCGATTTTAATCTAGGGTTCATGTTTCTGGTTAAACGTGAATATGATTTGGGGCTTGATCCGCGTTCTCTATTTAATTAATCGGGATTCTAAGAAACCAGCGAAACCACTTGGCTCGGTTGGTAAGTCATTGCACCACGGGGCCAAATGGCGTGAGTTCGAAACCCACAACCCACATGTCTAACCTTTTTATGCGCGTTTCCCCTTTGACCATACCCGGTCCCCTGTTCCTTAGGTGACAATACCATCTCGACCCAAATCATAACATGGGTGAGTCCCCTGGTCTGGTGGTAACACCGGACGCACACACAGGACCCACCCGGGTTCGAACCGGGTGGTGCCCTTTCCTTTTAAACCATTTTTTTTAAATAACAAGACTAATTATAAGAATCATTTTGTAAAGCCTAAAACCATTTGGACCTAATTAGTGCAAAAATACTATGATTTTCAAAATTGAAATCTTATTTTCACTACTTAAATGATTTTAAAATCACTTTTGCAATATAAAAAAAATTAGGTTAATTAAAATTTCAGTTTTAATTAATACTTTTATATTACCATTTTATAAAATTATATTAAAGTTATATAAAAAATTAGGGTTAAAACCCTATTTAAACAAATGAAGCTTTTTCTAAATATATTAATGGATTATTGGATTTTAATAATCCCACATTTTATCAATTGGCCAATAATAATCCCAACTGAGAATATTCTTACCACCGGTCCTTACTTTCAAACTATTTTTTTACATTGGACCCCCCGTTAAAAAAACTTAACGCCGTTAGAGTTTATATGACGTGGACATCTACAAACCGCCGGAAAGTCGAGCCAAGCTAACAGTGGTCTCGTGAAGGCTTTTGAAATTGGCTCTGGTGGTGTTTAACTGGTCTCGTGGGTCCGGAAAGTCCAAACAGAGATAACAATGGTGTTTAACGAGACCAGTTAAACACGACCAAAGCCAATTTCAAAAGCCAACATGAGACCACTGCTAGCTTGGCTCGACTTTCCGGCGGTTTGCAGATGTCCAGGTCATATAAACTCTAACGGCGTTAAGTTTTTTTAACGGGGGGTCCAATGTAAAAAAATAGTTTGAAAGTAGGGATCGGTGGTAAAAATATTATCACTTGGGATTATTATTGACCAATTGGTAAAATGTGAGATTATTAAAATCCAATAATCCTATATTAATTTATATACAATTTTTGAACATACCATATTATAATTAAATAAAACAGAAATAATTTATTTAAATTTATTATCTTTTTTTTACACTAAATACGTTTAGGGTTTAAATTATTATAAATGCATATATTTATTTACACTAACACTATAATATTAAAATAAATAAATAAGTAAATTATTTATTTATCTACTTTGAGTTAAACCCTAAGTCAATTGTTTTAATATTAAATTTATACATACTTTAAAATTACATTTTTGATTAAACTTTTATTCTGTTACAAACATCAACATAAACACATCCATTTCATAAAATTTCACAAATACTTTTCGTACAAATCAACACATCAAAACCTATTGAATTCTAGACTTGCCTTGACTTTGTGCATAATAATAATTCAAGTTCATACATTCTTTCACCTTAGGTTAATCACTTGTGCTATCAATTGCTTGTGCTATCTACGAACATCTTACAAGTGAGTTTACATAACCCTTTTTTCATTTTTGTACATTTTGGGGTGAACATGATTTACATTGAAACTATTTGCAATTACACACAATACAATTCTACATTATGATTTCATGTGACTAATTGTGCATTATGCTTGAATGCTATATGTTAATAATACACATACATGACGCGACTCGTACAATCGTTAACTCCGTACAAGCCAACGGTTAACAAATATAGATCTTCTGAGTCTGACAAACCCACCCGGGTAGGGTATTTGTTACCGACAACACATCAGGATAACACTAGGTGTTATGCCCTACATTAGGATAACCTGCGGGTTATGCCCTTCAGTCACAAGGTTTGATTGTACACCTAGTATAAATATAGATTCTCCATAAGTGCCTTATATGCCATGTATCATATGAATTGTATAAAACATTTTGAAATCATTTTTGTGATGCCAAAACTTATGTATGCTCACCAACTTTCTTGTTGACCATGTTTTTAAATCATGTTTCAGGTACGAACAATTGAGTTGAACAAGCTTGCTTTCACTTAAGTTTGAGGACCTAGTTAATCAAATTATGAACTTGTTATGTATTTTCAATTTCTTGTACTTGTTTGGATTTTGTTTGGTTTGAAAAGAAATAAATTAATATATTACAATTTAGTCAACCATGTACTCATGAACAGTCTCCTTGTCCCGCCCCGACGTTTCCGCCATCGGTTGGGGTGTGACAGATTGGTATCAGAGTCTTGGTTATAGGGAATTAGGTTATTAGACATCCTTGACCTAGACTATAACCTTAGGACACCCATCCTATGACATGCTATATGTTATAGGATACTTGCCACATTGTTAAATGTTACATGTTTAACGCTTTGTGTGATTATTTTGCATGTTATTCCAAGTGTTACATCGTATGATACAATACATGACCGTCTATGTGCTACACTACTTGATAACCCATACGCATATAAACATTTCTATCTACATACTACCTATTTGATCCCAATAAGTACTATCCGAAGTCTTGCCTCACACGTATTCATACCTAAGTCTTAATACACCCGCATTCATACACACTATGACACCATCCTCATTTGTGAACAAAACTCAAACCTTTGGGCCTAATGCCCACTAATAACAAACTAAGGAGCCCACTTACCATCCAAAAAGAGGAAGCCTGCTGGAGTAAACAAACCTCACCTTTGGGCCTCAAAGCCCAGTCCATAATGATTCTCATCATGACCATGAGCCCAAACGATAGTGTTATTAGTACATGATGGCTGGAAGAGTGTGTGTAGACCCATGAGAAATTCTGGCTAAGGAAGGACCGGGTACTTAAGTGTGTCCCTTGTGACCCACCCCTCTTTCCTAGGAATTCTCTTAATGGGTACACTACTTATAGGTCAAGTGTTACTCCTAAAACACTATTGTGAAGACTCGGTGTCGTGACTAGTCAAAACTCTGAATTCATGAAAACTCTTATATTTAACACTTAGAATTTTTTTTATATACCGCTTACAATCTTTCCCCTTTTTTCTACTAGGCAAGGGCTCCTACTCTCCTCCCTCCCCGGTATACTATCCCGGAACAGAGTCTGAACAGGAAGAAAACAACGGATCACCAGACTATCGATCACCAACACCCCCAACTGCTAGAGCAAGGTTTGACATAAGAGCAGACTTGATTAGGAACACTGGCCCAAGACTTTAAACATCTGGATCACCTCCATCAAGAAACCCGTATCAGGCACCGCATCTACACAACCAGTTACCACCCCCTATGCAAGACCCCTACCTAGTACCCGACCCATATCACCCTGACCCAAGGGCAATGCAAACCATGACGCCCACTAGTGCTATGGGAGTCCCATTTGATGCCATCCACCAGTAAGTGAGAACCTCAGAGTTTGTGAGACTAGGGATGGAGCACGGGATAAGACACGACCTGCTAGGTCAAAGCATTGACAGCCTTGGAAATCAAGTGTGGTGCTAGGAGGAGAAAATTGCAAGCCTGAAAGAAGACAGGGAGATACTTATTGCACGCATAGAAGCATCAAGAGTTGAGGCCCAGTTTGCTATCCGAGTGACTATAGCAATGTTCGTCTTGGGGCTCATCTGTTTCCTCGTTGAGAGCTATCTGTGACGCTAGCTGGACTATTCTGCTTTTTTTTATCTTTAAATTCCCGTTTGAAACCACTACCTTATGTTCGGATTAAGCTTTTGACATTTTATCATTTAATGCTAAGTTTTATTTTACAACTTTAATGCCATTACTCGTTGATTCAAAATTTCCGTCATGTTTTCATCAAGATCACCCAAACATCATTTTCTCATTCGTTACAAATTAGTACGCGTACCCAAGTCTCCCTTGCAAACTAATCATTCTATTTATTTAAAACAACATCGTTACTTTACTCAAGCAAAGCATCTATCAAGCCCTGGATTTATAAATATTACTTGGAATATAAATTTTCAACAACCTTTTTACATTGTAAGAAAATTTAATGCGACTCGTTTTATAAAACATTCTCTAAATAAATTATGATTTTGGTTTTGTTAAATAAAACCTTGGCTTAATTAGTAAATAATTTAGCCATTATTTTTCTTTGAGACATTCTCTTATTGATGATTTAAAATTTAGTAAAAGATTTTTATTTATTCATTTATCTGGTTATTCAACTTACTATTTCTACTTATTTATTAAATTACAACCTAGGATAAATTACAATTTCTTGTCCATTTACAAAAGGCACAAATCAGTTACTCACAAACACATCACTCTAATTACCCATAAAACCTTCTCGTTACCTTACACCTTCAGAAAACATATGAGTGTACTTCCAAATTCAAAGAGATGAATCAGTTCGCGTAAACATTAACCACCCATATAAACCTCAAATAGATTTAAAACCCAACAACCTACGTTATGCATGAACGCCAAACAACACGCTTGTCTGCAACACTCGACTGCCAGCAAAAATTCAATAGTTTACGTTACTCATGGGATTCAATAACTTACATATGAACATCCACAAGATACATGAGACCTGTTTGTTTGATACATGATACTAGATTGAGCACATTATACACAATCACATAATACACGAAACTTAGTTGTTTGCAAAATACTTGATACTAAATTGTTCACACTATACAATATACATGATACAACATTCGTTACATTATACATGAAGCTTGTTTGTTTACGAAATACATAAATACGAAATTGTTCACCTTATACATAAAACTCATTTGTGTACTATATACATTGTACTAAACTATTCACCGTATACATGAAACCTATTTGCTTACAATGTGCATAACATTAGATCATACATGAAACTTGAGTGTTTACATTATGCACGAACTAGAATTGTTTACAATTATTGTATTTGATTGGTCACATTATACACAAGGCATGATCATTCACTATTACCCTTGAATGTTGGAAGCTGCAAAACTTTAAAACCACTCGGGGTTGACGTATCCTTGTTCAAACACAAGGAAACTATGGAACCTAAGCTATGCCACCTTATTACTCTTTAGTTGCTATTTAACCATACTAGGGACACAGTTATTAGCAGCTCATAAGTGAAAACAATAGACATGAACTAAGTGATTTTGTGCCCCCTCTTGACCCGCACACAACGGAAGGACCTATACGGACCATGCGATGATTCGAGTAATTATGGGTGCACACATAATTATAAAAAATCAGCGCATGGAAAACATAGTAAATCATGCCGTGTGTTATGACATAAAACCTATCATGACATACAATAACGAAACTAATGAGATATGATAAGGGCATGGTGGATACACCGCTGGTACTTCCTGTATATAATCCTGTCATATTATCAGAAGTAGCGTTGTTCATGTCACATGAAGTTTTATGTTATTTTGACCTGGACCAATGGTTGTAACACCTCTTGACCCAGTAACGTATCTTGAACATATTAGTCTACGTTCTAAACAAGTACTAATCATCAAATTCGCATCGCTTTCATTTCACGGGATACATTTCGTCCTTGAAGCCCAAAATACTCTTTGAACAATTTCCTCCTTAAACCCCCTTAAACTAGATCCACACTATCATCATTCATGCTTGATACTCCTCAACCCAATTCTTAGAGTTCATTGAGGATCCAAACGTAGCCCAAAGTTTACTTGGGAACGTGAGGATCAAATGAATCTCAAGTGCCCGCACTTCTTTGATTCAATAGCCCCAACTAGTTGAATTTCGGTACGAAATTCCCTCAACATGGGGATACTGTAACTTTTCTGATTTTATATATATATATATATATATATATATTATATGGTTACATATAAAACATATATGTAAATGAAAATTTATTTTATAAAATATTTATTCTAAAATATTATTACAGCTGAAATCTGTTTATTTACAAAATTTATAAAGTTTTAAACAAAATTCAAATTTATAAATGTATTTATGTAGATATTTATAATTTAAATAAACTAGTTTTTGAACCCTTAAACATTTGGACTCTCAAACTTGAACCCCCACCCTTGAACTTGAACCCCCATCCTTGAACTTGAACCCCATCACCTCAATTTTGACCCAGTCACCAAACTTGACCTGTTTTGACTTTTAAAAGGTCAAACATATTCGAATTTTGAAGCAATTCACCATCCTAATCGATCAAACCCGCGTTCTGTGAACTTGCCATACATGATCCATCGATGATCGATCCATTACAAGCCCTATTAACATTCTAAATCGACAAATTGCGCGGTTTAATTCAAATTCAAACAAATTTGACTCGTCAGAGTCAAACCGATCCGAAATCGTTTCCAAAACAGAGAAATTCGACGCGTTATTATCCATAAATCACGCGCAAACGATCCTTTCATGAACAAGGACCTAAATCACGACCCAATTCATCTTAAACCAAACGAATTAACGCGGAATTCCCCTTTACAGCTGTCATTTGCCTTTTGTAATCGAATCGTGGGATTTGATGAAATTAAACGAAATAAACCACACATACACCTTCGCATACTCTCACACAACCTCCCTGAGCACTCGCACGATCCACATTTCGCCTCTAGAGTTCTGTCGAGCACCAAGAACGGTCGGAGCTTCGTTCTAGCTTTTCTCACTCGTCGCTGCACCAAACCACGTAAGTTCTATGTCGTTTGAATCGTGTTTGAGTACTCTCGATTTGCCCCATATTTATTTGTAAAAAACAGAAAGCAATCGAATCGATTTTAATCTAGGGTTCATGTTTCTGGTTAAATGCGAATCTGATTTGGGGCTTGATCCGCGTTCTCTATTTAATTAATCGGGATCCTAAGCAACCAGCGAAACCACTTGACTCGGCCGGTAAGTCATTGCACCACGGGCCAAGTGGCGTGGGTTCGAAACCCACAACCCACATGTCTAGCCTTTTTATGCATGTTTCCCCTTTGACCATACCCGGTCCCCTGTTCCTTAGGTGACAATACCATCTCGACCCAAATCATAACATGGGTGAGTCCCCTGGTCTGGTGGTAACACCAGGCGCACACACAGGACCCACCCGGGTTCGAACCGGGTGTGCCCTTTCCTTTTAAACCATTTTTTTTTAAATAACAAGACTAATTATAAGAATCATTTTGTAAAGCCTAAAACCATCTGGACCTAATTAGTGCAAAAATACTATGATTTTCAAAATTGAAATATTATTTTCACTACTTAAATGATTTTAAAATCACTTTTGCAATATAAAAATATTAGGTTAATTAAAATTTTAGTTTTATATAATACTTTTATATTACCATTTTATAAAATTATATTAAAGTTGTATAAAAAATTAGGGTTAAAACCCTATTTAAAAAAATGAAGCTTTTTCTAAATATATTAATTTATATACAATTTTTGAGCATACCATATTATAATTAAATAAAAGAGAAATAATTTATTTAAATTTATTATCTTTTTTTTACACTAAATACGTTTAGGGTTTAAATTATTATAAATGCATATATTTATTTACACTAAAACTATAATATTAAAATAAATAAATAAAAAAATTATTTATTTAATTTATTTATCTACTTTGAGTTAAACCCTAAGTCAATTGTTTTAATATTAAATTTATACATACTTTAAAATTACGTTTTTGATTAAACTCTTATTCAGTTACAAACATCAATATACACACATCCATTTCATAAAATTTCACAAATAATTTTCGTACAAATCAACACATCAAAACCCGTTGAATTCTAGACTTGCCTTGACTTTGTGCATAATAATAATTCAAGTTCATACATTCTTTCACCTTAGGTTAATCACTTGTGCTACCTATCACTTGTGCTATCTACGAACATCTTACAAGTGAGTTTACATAACCCCTTTTTCATTTTTGTATATTTTGTGGTGAATATGATTTACATTGAAACTATTTGCAATTACACACAATACAATTCTACATTATGATTTCATGTGACTAATTGTGCATTATGCTTGAATGCTATGACTTAATACTACACATACATGACGCAACTCGTACAATCTTTAACTCCGTACAAGCCAACGGTTAACAAAGATAGATATATTGAGTCTGACAAAACCACCCGGGTAGGGTGTTTGTTACCGACAACACATCAGGATAACACTAGGTGTTATGCCCTACATTACGATAACCTTCGGGTTATGCCCTTTAGTCACAAGGTTTGATTGTACACCTAGTATAACTATAGATTCTCCATAAGTGCTTTATATGCCATGTATCATATGAATTGTATAAAACATTTTGAAATCATTTTTGTGATGCCAAAACATATGTATGCTCACCAACTTTCTAGTTGACCCTGTTTTTAAATCATGTTTCAGGTACGAACAATTGAGTTGAACAAGCTTGCTTTCACTTAAGTTTGAGGACCTAGTTAATCAAATTATGAACCTGATATGTATTTTCAATTTCTTGTACTTGTTTGGTTTGAATTGAAATAAATTAATATATTACAATTTAGTCAACCATGTGCTCATGAACAGTCTCCATGTCCCACCCTGACGTTTCCGCCGTCGGTTGGGGTGTGACAATGTGGAAATTGCATCCTTTTCCATCCAACTGGGGTGGATCACAGCCCTTAAAGGACTTCTATGAGCATCCACGAGCAATCTCAGTCTCAGATTCATCACTCTCAGATTCAACATTCACCCTTTCTCCACCGGTTGAGTTGCCCTTAGAGTTATCCTTGCCTCTTGCAGCCTCATCCAGTCCCTTCCTTGCCTCATTTAGGGCCTCAGTTAGAGCTATAGGTAGAGTGGCTTGCAACACTAGTGCCACTTCTTCTTCTATGGCAGCCCTAACCTCGGGCTCTAAAGTAAATCGCTCTTCGGGTCCAGACTCGGCATGAGTCCTACTGTGCTCTAATCCATTGTTCTTGTCCCCCTGGATTTCACTCTCATGGTGAGACTCCTCAACTTCCTCTGCTTGCCTCCATTTAACTGACAGTCTGCCTCTACGACCACCTCGACCTCCACTATACCGCCTCTTCTTCCGGCCATACTAAAGTTCCAACGAATGGTAAGGAACATCGACATTATTATGCTAGAGAATAATTCAGAAAACTACAGGTAATGTAAATTGTAAATGACAATGACCAGTTGTAATTAATGATTTACTTTAATTTTTGGGTTCAAAACATTTCCTCTCAGTGATAACGTCAATATTCAGGCCTCCATGCTATGTATAAGGCATATGATGCCACTTTAACTATGATTCGTGGCATTGGGCTACTCGTGCAGACATCCTTGACTTGGTCCCATTGTTAGTTTAAGTTCAGACATTAGAGGATGTCTGAATCTCTCAAACTATAGCTTTGATACCAACTTGAGACGCCCCAAACCCCGGGATCTCATAAGTTGGATTTACACATAGGCATAATAGTTCTTAAACTAAAAATGTCATTTCAAACGCAACAGAATCTTTGTTCAAACTAATAGGATGTCAATCTTCGCACCGAGAAGCCCTGCAATCCAAGCATCCACAACCTCACGAGCTTCCCAATACCAACTAGGCCTTAACCTGACAAGCATACTAAAAGTCAACTATGCTGAGTGAGTTCTAAAATTTCTTTAAATAGTTAAACATAAATTTTGAACTTTATCATTTAAAAATCATTCACTTTATAAGATAATAAACTTTAATAGAACAATACTTTATCAAATCACTTTATTTTATAAAAACATAAAATAAACTTTAACAATCATGCTTGCACTCGTGCAAGACTCCTTTAGCATGCTTGTACTCGTACAATACTCCTTTAACGAGCTTACACGAAGTAAGACTCCTTTAACATGCCTACACATGGTAGGACTTCCTTTATCATGGCTATACAAGGTAGGACTTCCCTTATCATGCCTACATAAGGTAGGACTTCCTTTATCATGCCTAACTAAGGTAGGACTTTCTTTATCATGCTTGTAACAAATACAAGACCTTTGTTTTACTTGCAAGACTCCTTTAGCGTGCTTACACAAAGTAAGGCTTCTTTATGAATCTTTATAGCTATCACACACTTTAACTATACACTATAATTCAATCAGTGGTTAGTTTGACACATGAAAACAATTAGATAAGTAAGAGCATTAAGTCACGCGATAGCACGTAACAGAATTGCCTCTCTTTATCATCATTCTTTGAATTTATATTCTTTGTCTTTACTTTATCACTTCATGGAAATGATTTATATATGAGTATGCATATCAACCCAAAACGTACAGAAAAAGACACTTAGAACTCACCTGACTGTCTGCTACTACACTGAACTAAAATGCTTAACTAGGTGGAAATCTTTACAATTTGCACGAAGATTCACACATGAACTATGTCAACTTGGGGAAAACTTTCGCCCCAAACTTTCGTCCGAAAATTTTAAAGTTTCGTCCTAAACTTTTAGGGTTTCATCCGGAAACTCTTTCGTCTGGCCAACGAAAGTTTCGTCGAAAACTTTCGCCGCCTTCAAAGACGTATTCTTCTCTGTTTTGATCCAAAATTCTAACTTTTTACGTTCAAACCCTTTTTTAACTTAAATAAGACCAGATCCAACGTTTGTTTGCCAATTCATTCGTAAATATTCGAACTTTATGGAGATTTAGGGGCTGTTTCATACCTCATATCATCCAGAATTCCAGACTAAAGCTAACCCAATCGTCCAAGCTCGAGATGGAAGCAAACCTTGAAGGAATTCATGATTTTCTCTCTCTAAACTCTCACTTTGTCTCTCTAGAAATGCATAAGGTGCTGAAGAATGAGGGAGGGGAGGGTGGCGACTAGGGTTATGGGCCTCCATCCCGTCTTTTGCGAGTTAACAATTTTAGTCCCTCGATCTTTATTTCATGACTTTAAATCTCCAAAAATGAAAAATTACAAAGGTCAGAATTTTCGAGACGTTACATAATATTAATAAAATTAATTTTAATAATAACGATAATCGTAAGAAGTTAATTAAAATAGTTATATTAATAATATAAAATTACTATATATTATCTTTATTATTATTATTATATAGATAATAAGATAATAACTAATAAATATTATAAAATAAAATAATAATATTAATAAAATAACTATAATAACAGTAATAATCAGTAAATTAAAAAATAATTTAAAAAATAATACTTTTTAAAGTGATTAAAAATTAAATTAAAAAATAATATTCTTTAAAGTTTTTGTCCGAGTTTTCCTACGAATTATAAAATATTGTTGAAATATAAAATAGGGTTAGGCTATACGTACCCCCTTCTATACTTGTCGTACCCCTTCCCTGAAAAAGTAACTTTTAAACTTGTCATTTTATCCCCTTCAAAAAACCATTATTTGTAAAACCGTCTTTTAAGTTTAAAAACACTTTCTATAAAATAAAACGTATACCCCTCCCCTCTACTACTTGTCGTACCCCCTCCTACTTGTTGTACACCCTCCCTCCCCCATTTTACTTATTTCGAATAATCATTACTTATAAAACTTTTTTTAAGTTTAAAAGCAATTTCTATAAAATAAAAACGGGTTAGGCCATTCATATCTCCCTCCTTCTTGTCACACCCCCCCTCCCCTTGAAAAAATAACTTTTAAAGTTGTCGTTTTACGTCATTCAAAAAATCATTATTTTTAAAACCGTTCTTTTAATTTTAAAAACAATTTCTATAAAATAAAATGTATACCCCTCCCCCCTCCTACTTGTCAACCTCCCATTTTACCCCATTCGAATAATCATTACCTATAAAATCGTTTTTTAAATTTAAAAGCACTTTCTATAAAATAGAAACATGTTAGCTATGCATACCCCATCTTAAAAAATAACTTTTAACCAACAATGACTAATTAACAAAAACACAAAAGTAAAAAAAACAAGAGTTTTGAATTGTATTTATTTGAAAACTTAAGAAGGGGTGCAACAAGTAAAAATCAATGAAAGGATGTACGTATAGCACGACCCTATAAAATAATATTTGTTTGAAGTTTTTGTCTCTGAGGACTTCTTTTCTTGTCGGAATTTCAAGGCTTTCTTTTTTGTTGGAAAATATTTCAATCGCTATTTCCGACCAGAATTTTTTATCTTAAATTTTCGTAGGAATAGAAGTAGTTTTCTATAGTAAATCCAAATATAGAGAAAAAGTGAATAAGAAAAAAAAAAGTAAATTTTGAATTTTAAAAGAAAAATAATACTGTAAAATTTCAATAAATGAATATCCTCAAGATAGAAAAAATATGTGTGTTTAAATTATTCGTTTAATAAGATTATTCATTTATCGAATGTTAATTTATCAATATATTATAGTGTGATATCAAATTTGTATGTTTAATACAAGAAGTATTATGAGATGTTAGAAATCAAATTTTCTTTTGTAATTTAGTTTTTTTTTTCCTTCTTTTCGTAATTCTTCCTTTATTGAAACTTGAAATAATTACAACAAAATGAATATGTACTTTCATTTACATCATTAAAATATATGTGTAGATTTAACCGCATATGTAAAGGCAGAATGTTGCCACCTTTTTAAAAACCAAAATTTAAATAAACACGTAAACATGTGAACGATTAAAAAACAGGTGACAGAGAGGAAGTTTGAATTCGTCGAGGATGTTGGACGTCACATGGTTGTCAGCTAGTAACGTCACCTATGACGTGGGTCCCTCTCCTTCACTTGCGGCAAAGTAGAAAAGTATTCACACGTCTCAAACCTCAAACCTTTCATGCCTATAGTACAAGTTCTTAAAGCACCATTTTTGTCTTATTAGATGTCAAAGTCGTAATTTTTTTAAACTGATCCACATTCTTCATTTGCTGTCACTCTTAAATTTTTAAATAATATTTTTGTTTTTAAATTAATTTTATTTTTCTCTTATAACTTTTAAAATATAATATTTAACAAAATTTCGAGTGTACCGTTGAGACGCGTCTATTTTTATCTACGTTTTGACATAAATTTCATTAAAAACCGATCTTCCGTTATAATGTACAAGTCGTCGTAGCACGAACGTACAAGTCGTCATAGCACGAACGTACAAGTCGTTTAAGCTTTGGAATTTGCCGTCTCCACGTGATCTTTTTTTTATCAGTATTTCGATTTTATTTTTCTTTTGCGGGGTGAATACCAGTGAGTGTATAGGTCGTAAGTACTGAGTCTTAAAAGTTTTAACACTTAATCGATTTTGATCGAACAATATCGGTAAAGCATTAAAGCTTATCATCGGTAACGGTGTTTTTTATCTTCAGTTGATGTTAAAAACGTTTCGATATACTTTTAGGTATGTAACAACTTTATTTTTTAGGTTTTCTCTTTAGTTTGCTATAGCGGATGTTCGTTTCCTACGGTTACCGCAACACTACTTATACCTTATAAGACATAGACCAAAGCATTAAAGCTTATCAATGGTCAACACACTGATTTGTGACGATTTCATTTTTTATATAAAGTTTCGAATGTTATCAAGTACATCCAGATTTAGTTTTTCTTACCTTCAACACACGGTCTCGCGACAATTTTTCAATGTTAGTTTTTTTATAGTCTTGCGCCCCGCAGCAACGCGGGGTCTTAATAGTAGGTTATCATATATTGAATGAATGGAAAATTACGAAAATGGACATTTGACAGGTCAAAGTTACTAAAATGGATACACTTTTTCAGCCGTCTAATTTGTGGTCATTCAGGCCAATAGTCGGCTCCAAATTCCGTGCCCATCAGCTTTTTGTCAGAGTTTTAATCAACCAGAGACTGCCATGTGGCGGCACTGATTTTGTAGCCGGCTAAAGCCCACTAAATAGGCGGCTTAGCCGGCGCGTTTTTTTTACGTGGCTTAGCCGGCTTGGCCTGTGTTACCCGACTTGGCTTCTTTTAGCCGGCGCCGAAGACGCCTATACACTTGTTAGCCGACTGGAGAGGTATATTTAGCCGTCTTCAGCTTTTATAAATATAAACCAACTTATTTCAACTCTCATTTTCACTTCTCAATTTTCAGTTTTCACTCCAAAGTTTAACTATCAAATATGGGTAGATGGTATCCATTTCCATTAAACTCTTCTCGACCGGCTGATGAACCTGTTCAACCTGTATAGCCTGCCAACCCTTCTCGTCCAGCTGATGAACCCGATGAACCATTGACCTGGACGAATGAAGAGTGAAATTGGGTATTCGATCAGGTTTTTGGCCAACTACAAATTGGGGACAACCATGTCCCCGATTCAGATGATGGACATGTCCCCGATTCAGACGAGGGGTACGTCCCCGATTCGTTAGAGGGGTACGTCACTGACCCTGGAGATGAATATGTCCCTGATTCAGATGAGGGTCATCTCCCAAACTCAGAGGAGGGTTACCTCACTGACCCCGGAGAGGAATACGTGCCTAAGTCTGAAGACGAGGAGGAATACCTCACAGAGGACGAGCGTCCCAGTTTTTTTGATCCATGGAAAGACGACCGCTCGTGGCATTCGGATAACTCCTTTGATTCATTCGAGCATCTTTAATTCGTGGGATTATGTAATTTTAAATTTTTAGGTGATGTAATTTTTTTATTTTTAGGTTATGTAATTTTTTATTTTTATGTTATGTAAGTTTTTATTTTTAGTTTATGAAAATTTTTATTTTTATGTTATGGTATTTTAATTGTTAGGTAATGTAATTTATTTTATTTTTGTTTATTTTAAATAATTTGAAATATAAAACAAAAGATTATAATAAATAAGATTATAACAAAATAACAACTAAGAAAATAACATTTCATTAAAACAAAACAACATAATTAAAACGTTACAATATCACTCTACGTCAGTAGGTGTCGGTAAACAACGACAAATATAAATTTTATCTGCCAAGAATCGTCGATATTTCTTAACATTCTCCAAGAAATCTCCATCTAAATTTAAAGGCTTTTTCAGAGTTAAATGTTCCATTATCATACAAGCTAAAACTCTTGAATTTTTAACTAGGTAACGGTGGTGACTTTGGATGTACTTTTCTGCACTGAAAAACGTAAATTGTTTCTCACTTTGCGTAGATTTCCTCCAATAATGAATATTGACCAACAAAGCTCCGAAGTGTATCGCAAAATTTTGTCACGAACGGAAAAATTAAGTAGCGATATACCACTGAAGAAAAATTTTCAGTCCAGTATTGTTCTATTTCCATATTCTTCATATCAATTCCTATTAGAAACCAACGTCTTTGTTCTATAAATAGTGGGACATAAATGTAATCAACTTTTCAAAGTGGAGGAAAATATTTTTTCTGATCCATTAAAAATGAAAATGCTATTTTCGACGACTGATTTAATAAATGATTATAATACTGTGGTGGGAAGATGGTCCAACGCAAATTTTGTGGTGATTCTTTTTCGTCACTTGTACGTGTCGAATGCGCATAATTCTACCCACTCAAGCTTTAATATGCTGTAAAAATAAACATTTTGTGAGAAATTGATTAACAAGTTATAAGAAATGATATAAATAATAAAGTTTTGATGGTTTAATATAGGCGAAAAAGAACCGTTATTGATAAAATCCAATAGAATGCCCCAAAACTCGTTACCTAATTTTTCTATAGATTCGAGTAAAGCAGAATAACAAAATCTGGCATCTCCGTTGTTATAAAAATCGATTACATTTTCTGTCCAATTTTCTGGCTCATCACATGGAAACAACCACTTAGGATTTTCTGGAATATTTGGATATAATGTCGATTATTCTTCAGCCTGCCGTTTCGGTAAACGTCTCCACCCCGTAATGGTCCACTTTGACGCCGCATAATACGTTGCGAATTATACTGTTCTTCGTTTTTCCCTAAATCCTCTCGATTATTCATTTTTTTGTGTATAAATAACTAACTTTACCCCGGTAATATTTATAAAATTTTAAAGTTTAAATTTTAAAAAATTAAAATATTAATTTTAGTCGAAAATAAAAATTTGCCTGCTTCGAAGTGTAAATAATAGAAACAAGCCGGCTAAGCCGCCTACTTTCCCGAGAAGCTGACACACCTACTCTGTTTACCTTCCCGACACTCTGACACACCTATATCTTACACACAAGCCGGCTTAGCCGGTGTATTAACGGTTTTTGTTCTCCATAGATTGCTAAGGGAATCTGACACAAATGCCGATTATCGAAGCCGGTAAAGCCGGCGTGTTATATTGTTTTTACTAACCAATCCCGGCTAATATTAGCCGGTTACGAGAGGTAGGCTAGGGTTTCCCCTAAAACCACATTTAAAAGGCTTAGAGCAGCCGGGAGGTAGGGTTTTTAAAAAATTTTCAACGTTTCGGTCAAGATTTCAAGCACACGATCATGTCTGACTTGGAGGACAGTGATTAAATGATGGTAATCGATTTTATTGATTTGTTATCTTAGCCTGCTAGATGTGATGACCAAGCCTTCTATATTTGCTATATTATCCTCTGAACATTAATATATTAGCCTGCTAGATGTATGTGCTAGATGTGATGACCAAGCCTTCTAATTTTGATATCTTAGCCTGCTTTCAAATTAATTTTATCCTTGTAGATGTGCTAGATGTGATAACCAATCCTTCTAAATTTGATATCTTTGCCTGCTTTCAAATTAATTTTAGCCTTGTAGATGTGCTAGATGTGATGACCAAGCCTTCTACATGTGATATCTAAGGCTGCTTTCAAATTAATTTTAGCCTTGTAGATGTGCTATATTTCATGACCAAGCCTTCTAAATTTGATATCTTAGCCTGCTTTCAAATTAGTTTTAGGATTATTTTAGCCTTATATACGTACTATATTTGTTGCCTGATACTTTTTCTTAGCTTGCTATTTTTGTTACATTAGCCTGCTATATTTCATGACAAAGCCTTCTATATTTTATGCAGGGTAAGGTGAAAGTGAGGTGTTTACTCGGGGTTGTTACTCAAATAACAGCCAAGCTCACTGAAAACCAAATGAAGATATGGAGGGGCACATGTTTCAGGAGTTGGTTAAGGTGTCAATGCACATGTGCTGATAGTTTGTTAATACACCTAATGTTTCAACATGAGATTATAACTCAGCTTGACCAAAGAACTGACGGGCTGTACTATCATGTTGGAGGGGAGGCCTTAAGGTTCGGGCCAAAAGTGTTTTTTCTGATTACAGGGTTTAGATTTGGTGAATGGAATGAGCCTACATCAACTTTAAATGTAAAATTTAAGGACAGGGTGTTTGGTGGGGCGAGATTGAAGGCTGAAGACTTGGTGAAATTGTATGCTGGGGATTTAACAGGTGTGGAGGACGATGATGTTGTGCGGCTATCCTTGTTGATGTTGGTTGAAGTTGGATTCAACGGAACCCAAACCGCGTCTTACCTGGACGCCTTCTTGGTAGATTTGGTTAATGATCTAAACCAGTGGAACCTATACCCTTGGGGTAACTATTTATTGGATCTAACTTTTTCGGGTCTCCATAATTGTTTTGAGGTTAAGAAGAAACAAATGAAAGAAAAGAAGCATAAGGTGATGAATTACTCTTTGAATGGTTTTGTGTGGGCTTTTAAGGTAAACAAATATGTTTAAAATTACTACTTAAACTACTTGATATATGTTTAAAATTACTACTTGAATTACTCGTTCAAAATTTTCTATTACTAATTCATTTCTAAATGTTTAAAAGATGTGGATCTATGAGGTTCTTCCGGAGTGCCGGACCTTTGTCAACACATACAAATTAAAGGTTTTGAGATGTCTTAGTTGGGGTGTTGCTGGTAGAGTAAATTGGAATAGAGCTATGGGGGTTTTGACAAGTTCAGTGCAAGTAAGTGTGATATCTTAGCCTTATAAATATTTGTACTTAGCCTGCTTAATATCATGACTTAGCCTATTAAATTTGATGACTGATAAGTTGAATTAATTGTTTTAGCCAAAAAACAGGCTGGTTGCACTGAAGCCTAATGAGGAGGAGAAGAAATTTGAATGGTGGGTGTCAAGTTTGGAGTATTTGAGTAAACAACAAAATGTTGAGGAGCGATGAGTGACAGCAGACCAAAAAAGGATGGAAAGCTTGGTGGGAAGCTTGATCAACTGTTGGAGCTGGAGATGCAAGAGGGTGGGAAGGTTGATAGAATATTGGAGCTGGTACAAGAAGTTGTAGCAAATCAAAATAATACAGAGGTAAAGATATTGAATTTCTAAATAAACATTAACATATCATTTTTTTAACCAACTATATATAGGATGTTCTAAAGCATGGGATTAAAAAAGGAAGTTTGGTGAGGGCCATCACACAGACTCTGTGGAAGGTGGTGAAGAAGAAGAGGTTAATACCGACCACGTCAAAAATGTATGTTAGCCTACTATATCTGATAACTTAGCCTGCCATATGTGTTAACACAGCTGTTGAAGATGTATATTAGCCTTATATATTTATTAAACACAGCTGCTATATTTGTTATCTTAGCCTTATATATTTGTTATTTTAGCCTGTAATATCTGATAAGTTAGCCTGCAATATGTGATAACTTAGCCTGCTATAAGTGATAACTTAGCATGCTGAATCAGTATGTTAGCCATATGTATTAACTTAGCCTGCTCTATATGTTACTTAGCATGATGAAGATGTATATTAGCCTTATATATTTGTTAAACACAGCTGCTATATTTGTTATCTTAGCCTTATATATTTCTTATCTTAGCCTACAATATCTGATAAGTTAGCCTGCAATATGTGATAACTTAGCCTCTTATATCTGATCTTAGCCTAATGTTTTTTTTTAGGATTTTGATGAGGATTATGCTGCAGCTTATGGCACACCTGGTCCTAGCGTTGAGGTTCTTGGTAGCGACGTTGGAGGACGGTTGAGGAAGTCTTCTTCATAGATGGTGTCACCTTACATTATGTTTAAGAACAAACCCCGTTTAAAGCGAACCGAACCATTTGAATTGAAAAAAATAAACGATCTGTATACATCAAAGAAGGAAGACAAAATTTCACTAACCAATGGATCACCATTAAAAGCAGGGTTTCGGAATGACCTCTTGGGGGCAGATGAGTCGCAAGGATGGTTCGAGACTGATGTATGTATCATTTAAGTGTTTTAACCTTTTATTTAACTTCATCTAAGTTTTTTTTTACTGTTTTGTATAGCATATCCAGGCGTGGATGACATATCTTTACTACTCGAGGCCAGCTGACGCGAAATGGAGTATTATGCCACCATGGTTTGTAAATGGATTGTCAAATGAGGAACATCAATATTCGTTAGGAAGCGGGGACTATCCACCATACCCGTCGATGAAAACAGTTGACACTGTAAGTTTATAATAAAATACAAGTTAATATTGCCAATTTTAAGTTCACAACTATATTGGAGCAAAACTATATTTTCAGGTTTATATTCTAATAAATATCGACAAACTACATTGGTTTTTAGTCTCCTTTTACCTTCCTACTGGCCACATGAGAATATATGACAGGTTTTACTAAATAATCATAATCGATTTTAAATAGTCTTTAATATAATAGATGTTAAACAATGTTTAATTTATGTATAATAGTTAACGAGTTACTCCGGATTCTGATATGGGAAAAAAGCCGAAGATTTATCGGTGTTCATTGAATATGCCTTTGGTGTTTGGTTTCATTTTGTTGGTTATTTTAAACAACAAGGAGTTACTGTGTACCACCTGCTGATGGGCTTTGCTAGAGATATCATTGATTGTCCTCAACAATTCTCGACGAGTGGAAAAGGTGACTGTGGCTCGTGGGTGTGCATATTCCTCGAGAGATTGATCAAACAAGAAGTTTGGGTTAACTTTGATGAAGACCCAGAGTTAACAGCGAAACTGTTTCGTCATTGTTTCGCCAAAAATTGTTATGATCATCTACTTGACGATTGATCGTTTGGTGTTAAACAATTTATGTTAAACAATGTTGGGTTCATTTTGGTAAACAATGTTGGGTAGTGACAATGTTGGGTTATGTTAAACATTGTTTGTATAGTATCGGTAAACAATGTTGGTGGTAGTGACAATGTTGGGTTATGCCACAGTTAGCCTATGATTAGCCTGCTATTTTGCTCTGATTAGCCTAGATATGGCTGAGCCGACTAATAACATTTTCTTAGCCTGGTATTAGACTTTCTTTAGCCGGCTATGGAGCCTGAGTATTTTGAATAAACACAACATTCGTATTAATATTAAACACAACAATACAAGTTAAATGTCTGAAAATAAAGACAACAAGCAACTACAATATTAAACTTTAACTACTCATCATTCAAATCATAATCGAACTGTTGTGTGGTTGACTCGTACACATATTGACGAAAATTTTCTTCATCGACATTGGTAGGCTCAAACTGATTAACTAGTTCTTCTTTGCATTTGGATTTGCTTGACATCTTAGACGCTACAGGGGTTTTACAACTGTCACACCCCAACCGACGGCGGAATACGTCAGGGCGGGATATGGAGACTGTTCATAAGCACATGATTCAACTAAAGTTTCATATATTAAATTTACTCAATTTCATAACAATGTTTCAACAAATACAATCAAACAATCAAATGAATCAAATACATCAACAAGTTCAATTTGTTTATTTCAACAAGGTCCTCGTGTCCTATATGTAGCAACTTGAAACATGCACTCAAAGATTTGCATCTGAAACATGATAAAAACAAGGTCAACTAAAAATAGTTGGTGAGTATTGATGCGTAGTGTTTTAATATGTAAAAATATAATAAATATATTTTTAGGATGGTTTCATGAGATCAGGTTTTAAATTTATAAAATGATAATTACTTTAACTTAAAATACACACAATAGACAAGTGTACCTATCACAGCGTAATATAGTTTAGATAAGAACCAAGTATCGAACCAACGGACACGGTCGAATTCCAATACTCAACTTTTGTTAACATTTAGTCGGTTTAATTAGTGAGTGAGTTTTGTGTGCTTGTGGAACAGGAAAGTAAATGACAGAAAAGTAAATGGCGATAAAGTAAATAGCAGAAAAGTAAAAACGTGCGTGAAGTGTGTAACAGAAATGTAACGAACAAAATAGTAAATAAAAGGAAAGTAAATAGGTCGGAAATGATCAGGTTACGAATAGTATTGCTTTGGGTTTCGAATCCGCTTGGTACGTGATAATGTTAAGTTGACTAATCCAGTGATATGACTACTACAAATGTGTGACCCGGGTCACCGATAGAGCCTCGTCCTCACGACATTTGATTTGAAAATTTAAAAGCTTTAACAAGTGGTAGTTCCTCCCGTTAAGGACAACAATTACCCTCACGCACGTATAAAATTCAAGAACACTCACAAATATAAAGACGGATTTAGACAATAATAAAAGCCCACCAAAATAGTGGTTTTAAGGACGAATAGTTAAAGACATAAACACATCACTTGGATTAATACGTTAAACATTAACATGCACCAAATTTCATCTTCACCCTAGCAATACAAAGAGTTTAGCCACGAATGGCCATACTAACTAGCATAACGCTGAGTTTCGTAGGCTCCCCTATTGCGGAACAAGGAGGAAGAGCCCCTCCGCTCACCACTCTCTACTCTAACTATGAACTGCACTCTCAAACGAGGTCTGGATGGGTGTTCTTTGATCTGAATTGGTGTGCGGAATGAAGAACCCAAGCCTCATATTAATAGGCCTCAAAATGAGCAATGCACGGCCGTGCATTGGATTGCACGGGTGTGCAAACACCTCGGGAATCAAACAGGGTACAAAGGACATTGTACTAGAGCCTTGGGGTGCAAGGAGGCCTTTGCACGGCCATGCAATGGGATGCACAGCTGTGCATCCCTCCCTTGCTTCCCTGTTTCGTCTTTTAGCTGCTGGTTGACTTGTTGTTGACCTGGTTTGACTTCTTGGGGGTCAATGCTCGGGTTTGGTCCTCTAAAAGCTTGATTTCTTCATGTTTTAAGCTGGTTTTTGCTTTGTTTATCTTGGAGCACCGAATATCCTGCAATTGTGAAATATTAACGTTTTAAGTATCAATTGTAACGTTATTAGTCAATTAGTACCATAATATGGTGATTATTATACATGCAAAACATGTATAATTTAGGACATATCATAATACCCCACACTTAGACTTTGCTTGTCCTTAAGCAAACTCATGCATGATCATACCCATAACTAAAAACTTTACAAGGGAAATGGAACTGCAAGTAGTTGGAAATTCCGGGATAACTCTTGAGTTGCTTATTCTATTTTTGTATTTTTCTATGATGGAATCCATGACAAGCCTACTAGAACTTCAATTATGCATAAACTTTCACTCCTCACAATGTTCACTCAACTCTAGGGTTATATATGTATGGATAATGTAAGTTAAGTGGAACACTCAAGTTCGAATCGAATTATGCAATGATCATAAGCTTGTACGCAAGATAGGGTTTGCATGGCCGTGCATAGCATTGCACGACCATGCATTGCCCTACTACTCTCCAGTTTTGTCTTTTAGCTGCTGGTTTGACTTGTGCTGACCTGATTTGATTTCTTGGGGGTCAATGCTCGGGTTTAGTCCTCCAAAAGCTTGATTTCTTCATGTTTTAAGCTGGTTTTTTGCTTTGTGTGTCTTGGAGCACCGAATAACCTGCAATTGTGAAATATTAACGTTTTAAGTATCAATTGCAAGGTTATTAATCAATTAGTACCATAATATGGGGATTATTATGCATGCAAAACATGTATAATATTGAGTTATCCCGGAATTTCCAACTACTTGGAGTCCCGTTTCCCTTGTAAAGTTTTCTATGATGGAATCCATGACAAGCCTACTAGAACTTCAATTATGCATAAACTTTCACTCGTCACAATGTTCATTCAACTCTAGGGTTATATATGTATGGATAATGTAAGTTAAGTGGAACACTCAAGTTTGAATCGAATTATGCAATGATCATAAGCTTGTATACAAATCAAGTCTCCACCAATTAACTAAGTAGTATGCATGAATCAAGAGGACTTTAAAAGGGTTGTAATATGGCTAGAATAAAAATAAAGGGGTGAAGATGAAAATATGAAATATTAACGTTTTAAGTATCAATTGCAATGTTATTAATCAATTAGTACCATAATATGGGAATTATTATGCATGCAAAACATGTATAATTTTGGACATATCATAATACCCCACACTTAGACTTTGCTTGTCCTCAAGCAAACTCGTGCATGATCATACCCATAACTAAAAACTTTACAAGGGAAACGGAACTCCAAGTAGTTGGAAATTCCGGGATAACTCTTGAGTTGCTTATTCTATTTTTTTATTTTTCTATTATGGAATCCATGGCAAGCCTACTAGAACTTCAATTATGCACAAACTTTCACTCCTCACAATGTTCTGTCAACTCTAGGGTTATATATGTATGGATAATGTAAGTTAAGTGGAACACTCAAGTTCGAATCGAATTATGCAGTGATCATAAGCTTGTATACAAATCAAGTCTCCACCAATTAACTAAGTAGTATGCATGAATCAAGAGGACTTTAAAAGGGTTGTAATGTGGCTAAAATAAAAATAAGGGGGTGAAGATGAAAATCTTTTTGGGTTTTTACGGATTTAAAAGGTTTGAAGGGCTGCAGCTATCGTGAAGCACACAGCTATGGCTTCATGGCTTAAAAAGGAAAATACTAACAAGTCCCTTTATAGTACTCGGATCATGAGGGTATAAGTAATCCAAGGGCTCATTTATGGTCAGATTTCCAAGACCAAGATCTCTCATTAGTGCCAATTCTTTTCTTACTGCGTAGTACACATTGCTGCCTCTCCGTATGGAACTTTCGGCTTGTAGCCTAACCGCTCCAACTTTGATCAGATGCTTGTACTCACTTTGGGAATGAGTTTGATTCTTACTACATTTTCCATCGTGGCTCCAGTTACCACACTTCACATTTTTCGTATCTTTTGGCGGCACTTTTTGACAAGCCGCAGAATGGTGGCAGTTGTTCTTGCTTGCGCCACCGTTTTCTTACATCACTAGTTGCTTTGAAAACTTTCTCTCGGAATTCGGGCGGTAATTCAGGCTTTGCGAAATGAAGGAAGAAAAACAAATTGAAATCAAAAGAATGCATATCCAACTCTTTAAGGTCTAACCGGTAAAAGACCAACTTTTTTTTAAAGAATCAAGACAAATTCTTCAATAAATCTCTTTCCTCAATTTCCTTGAAATAATATTTCCATAAATTCCTTGTAGATGGTTCGGCTGTTTCTTCCTAATACATCCACCTTCTTGTATATTCCAATTCTTTTCAGTAAAACAGATTTTTTTCGAAGTTGCCTCAATGGTAATAAACTTGAAATAACGACATAGGATAAATTTTCCATTTTGAAGACAGTTAGCTAATAACCGGTGTTTACGAAAAGCTGGTTGGTTGATAACTGTGGGTAGTAGAAAAGAAAAGGCTAAGGCTCAAAGGGCTATCTAAGCGGATTATATTTTTGGGATTTAAGGATAAGGGTAATAAAGTCCTAGGTGCCTTGATCACTTTCATACTTCTACTAGTTCATGGTCTTGATATGTATAAGTTACACAAGTTCTAATTATGCATAAAATTCAATCGAAATACACTAAGTAATGCCAAACGAAAGAGCATGCGAATAATTATATACTGCGCCAAAAATTTGATGTTGTGTAATAGGCTTGATTTTCCTCACTTGAAAACGGATGGAATAGGGTTTAGCGAATCGTTATGCATAATATTCATTTGTTTCTACTTTCCATGTACTCATTTTATTTAACTAGGTGCAAACTCAAAGAGGTAAAATTTTTGAAAATTTTTCGGGTTTTACAAAAGGTAGGATTTTGTAACATTTTAGTCAGATGGGTAGAAAATTATAAGTTGAAATTTTACTGCTTTGAGGTTACAAGTAGTCCTGAATCTCTAATTCCCCACCCCACACTTAAAACTGTGCATTGCACTCAATGTACAAATGCATGTAATGAAATGCTATGTAGGAATTTAAATGCATGAAGTTTTAAGGGAAAAGAAACAGGTACTCCCCCGGTCAATTCGGTGTATAACCTAAGGCCAAAACTTATTGGTGCTGTCAACACTTTGCTTCAAAGACTTCATCGAATTTCACAGAAACTTGATGTGGTTTCCGATTCCTCAGGTTGTAGAGATGGAGTGTGATTCCTCAAAGAAGTAGAGAGACTATTTGGTGATGCTATTCTACCTAACACATAAGGGAAAACATAAAAGTAGAAAAGGAAAATAAAAGGTAGTAGTTAAGCTACTAAGGTCCTAGTATCGAGAGGGCATACTTGGGGCTGAAGTATGAGAAACTTAAATTTGAAAAGTCAAACCTGAGATCCATGATTCTGCCGTATGCACCAACCCCTCAATTTATTCATGATCATCGGGTTGCCTCCCGGAAGCGCTACGTTTATTTAAGGGTCTTTAGACCGACACGTACGTGTTTTATCAGTCTTTCTTTGGGTGGGAGCCATCGACTTCCACCGTATCTCCTGTTCCTTCATTCAAGTCTTTCAGTTTTAGTAGCTTGTCAAAGTACTCATCGATCCAGTCAGTGTTTTCAAAATCCTTCCCAAGATTTAGTTTCTTTCCTTTGTTGAATTCCTTAGCTTTCTTCAGTTGGTAATCCAGATTAGTATTGATGAATTGGCCAATTTTAAATGGATCATTAGATAGGCATTCATTTCCCCTATGTTGTAGGTCACTGATTGTTTTCCGACATGAAGTGTCAAGATTCCTTCATTCATATCGATAACGGCTCGAGCAATGGCTAAAAATGGGCGACCCAAAATAAGAGGTACGGAATAGTCGGGTCCCATTTCTAAAACCATGAAATCGGCAAGGAAGACAAACTTGCCGACTTTTACTAGTAAGTTCTCAATGACTCCTATGGGTGATTTGACTGATCCATCTGCGAATTCGATAGTTGCATTGACAGGTCGTGGCTTCCCAATATTTAACCTTTTAAACATGAAATAAGGCATTACATTCACACTTGCTCCTAGGTCAGCGAGCGCAAAGGTTATTGGTAATGGTCCGATAGAACAAGGTAGAGAGAACTTTCCAGGATATGAAAGTTTCTTTGGAAGGCATCTTTCAATGAGAGCGACACAATGATTAGTCTTTTGTACTGCTTCCTCCATGTTTCTTTTGTTTATAAGGAAATCTTTCAAGAAACGTCCATACTTAGGAATTTGTTGTATGATATCCAGGAATGGAAGATTAACATGGATCTGGCTTAATAGTTCGATGAATTTCTCATATTGTTCGTCAGTCTTCTGCTTTTACTAGCCTTCCTGGGTAGGGTATGTGAGAATGAAACGTTCTATTTGTCAGGACTTTTGGAGGAATATCCACCGCGGCCGAAGGTGGAGTTATCTTTGATTGCGGTTCTTGGGTAGTTGTTTCTATGATATGTGGACGAAGCGGTACTTCGGTGAATATCTCTCTCCTTGTTGATTGAACTTCTTCGTCTGGCATTGGTGGCTCTGGATAAACCTTGCTATTCCTCAGAGTGATAGCACTTACATTTTCTTTTGGATTGGTTTCAGTATTACTCGGGAGACATCATGGTTGTCTTTCGGATAGAATTTTTACAATTTTCCCTAATTGCGTTTCAATGGACTGTAGAGTTGCTTTTTGTGTCTTGAATTTAGCTTCATGAAGACCAAACCGTTCCTCGTATTGTTTGTGACGGGAATCCGCTAGAAGGGCTTGACTTTCAGTTGTAGAGATCAACTTACTTACCGCGTCCTCCAAGCTTAACCCGTTGCTTGGCTTGTTAGTTCCTTGAAATTGTTGACGAGGCTGATAGTTTTGAGGTGGTCTTTGTTGAAACTGTTGTTGTTGTCCAAAGCCAGATTGTCTATGATTGTTGTTATCCTTCCGGCTGAAGTTTGGATGGTTCCTCCAACCAGGATTATAGGTGTTACTATAGGGGTTGTTTTGTAGGTGATTTGTTCCGATAAAGTCAACCTGCTCGGTACTAGTGGTGATACTCTTTACTTCTTCAGTAGCCTCAGCGGCAGTCTTGCACTTACTAAGTTGATTGAGTCGAGTGGTGAGGGCGTCTACTTGAGCAGAAAGTGATGTGACAGTATCGACAAAATGAACTCCTCGCCTGGCTCCCCTAGTGTTCCTTGGACTGTACCATTGATAGTTGTTCGTAGCTATTTCCTCAATTAGGTTGTAAGCTTCTTGTGGACTCTTGTTTTCAAAAATACCACCTGCAGTAGTGTCTAGTGTCCGACGAGCTTGATTATGCAACCCATTGTAGAATGATGATACTTGTAACCAAACTTCTAGCCCATGGTGAGGACATTTCCTTAACATGTCCTTAAAGCGTTCCCATGCCTCATACAGTGATTCACCATCACCTGGATCCTCATCGGGTAATCCATGGAAAGTGCATGATGACGGGATCATGTGGATCACATGAGATTTGATCTCAAAGTTGTTAGCGTCAACTTTTAGCCTTGTGATAATAGATCCCAGAGCTTCTAGTGACGGTCTTGCGAAATCAAAAATAGTGCGGTTTTCAACGGCCATCCTTCTAGTACGGTTTTCTCATATTCGGCGGTGGAAGAATCTTTCGGGCGCTTATAAAGGTTGATATAAACCAGTAGTGGAGCTATGGATCATACACTACCTACAACAAACGTAACAGAAAAACAGATGGAAATTGATAGGTTAATCCGTTAACTAGAATTTTTCTTGAAATCACCGTATCCCCGGAAACGGCGCCAAAAACTTGATGCGTAGTGTCTTAATATGTAAAAATATAATAAATATATTTTTAGGATGGTTTCACGAGATCAGGTTTTAAATTTATAAAATGATAATTACTTTAACTTAAATCACACACAATAGGCAAGTGTACCTATCGTAGTGTAATATAGTTTAGATAAGAACCAAGTATCGAACCAACGGACACGGTCGAATTCCAATACTCAACTTTTGTTAACGTTTAGCAGGTTTAATTAGTGAGTGAGTTTTGTGTGCTTGTGGAACAGGAAAGTAAATGACAGAAAAGTAAATGGCGATAAAGTAAATAGCAGAAAAGTAAAAACGTACGTGAAGTGTGTAACAGAAATGTAACGAACATAATAGTAAATAACAGGAAAGTAAATAGGTCGAAAATTATCAGGTTACGAATAGTATTGCTTTGGGTTTCGAATCCGCTTGGTACTTGATAATGTTAAGTTGACTAATCCAGTGATATGACTACTACAAATGTGTGACCCGGGTCACCGCTAGAGCCTCGTCCTCACGACATTGGATTTGCAAATTTAAAAGCTTTAACAAGTGGTAGTTTCTCCCGTTAAGGACAATAATTACCCTCGACCCTTCTAATGGTCATCTCTGGGTTGGTTTAAGACATCGAACGTAAAATGTTTTGTATTAAGTTAAATAGGTGATTATATTTTGCTCAACGGGAGGCGGTGTAACAATGAGACCAAATATAAAGACGTAAAAGCTTCAAGAGAAGTTTGATTAAAAAGGTTTTATACTTTAAAAATCAAGAACACTCACAAATATAATGACGGATTTAGACAATAATAAAAGCCCACCAAAATAGTGGTTTTAAGAACGAATAGTTAAAGAATAAACACATCACTTGGATTAATACGTTAAACATTAACATGCACCAAACTTCATCTTCACCCTTTCAATACAAAGAGTTTAGCCACGAATGGCCATACTAACTAGCATAACGCTGAGTTTCGTAGGCTCTCCCCTATTGCGGAACAAGGAGGAAGAGCCCCTCCGCTCACTACTCTCTACTCTAACTACGAACTGCACTCTCAAACGAGGTCTGGATGGGTGTTCTTTGATCTGAATTGGTGTGTGGAATGAAGAACCCAAGCCTCCTATGTATAGGCCTCAAAATGAGCAATGCACGGGCGTGCAAACACCTCGGGAATCAAACAGGGTACAAAGGAAATTGTACTAGAGCCTTGGGGAGCAAGGAGGCCTTTGCACAGCCGTGCAATGGGATGCACGGCTGTGCATCCCTCCCTTGCTTCCCTGTTTCGTCTTTTAGCTGCTGGTTGACTTGCTGTTGACCTGGTTTGACTTCTTGGGGGTCAATGCTCGGGTTTGGTCCTCTAAAAGCTTGATTTCTTCATGTTTTAAGCTGGTTTTTGCTTTGTTTATCTTGGAGCACCGAATATCCTGAAATTGTGAAATATTAACATTTTAAGTATCAATTGTAAGGTTATTAATCAATTAGTACCATAATATGGGGATTATTATGCATGCAAAACATGTATAATTTAGGACATATCAAGTATACATAGGTTTTGACACCTCAAATAGTTTCCAAATGTTTTATACAATTCATATGAACCATGGCAAATAAGGCATTTATGGAGAATCACTATAGTCAAAGTAGGTGTACAATCAAACCTTGTGACTGAGGTATAACACGCATGTTACCCTAATGTAATGTCGGTAACAATCACCATACCTGGGTGGGTTTGTCAGACACAATATATCTATCAATGTTACCATTGGTTTAGAGTTAATGATTGCACGTGTATGTCATGTATATGTAGTTTCAAATCATAGCATTCAAGCACAAATTGCACATATGATCATAAATGTAGAATTGTATATTGTATTGTAAATAGTTTTCAATGTATCATGAATCACCCCAAAATATGTAAAAAGTAAAAAGAGGGGCTATGTAACTCACCTTGATAAGTAGAAGGTTGGACTTGTAACTTGAAGTAATAAAATTCAAGAATGCCCTAAGTTAAATACGATACGTTCTTATAATGTAAAGACGGTTTAAGAACAACAACAAAGGAATGGTTTGGGGTTTAGGAATCGGAGCGAGCAAACGAACGAACGAACGAAATAATATTAAAGATTCGAGTTATTACGATAACAAGCTAAATGTATAAATTAAGTTACAATAAAGGATGTTTTATACATTTTTATTTGTAAAAGAAAACTTGATATTAAGTATCAAATATATTAACTATAGTTTAATACTATATTTGTAATATTATAAGATAATAACATAAGATATAATTTGAAATAAATAAATAAATTAGTTATGCATCATTACTATTTATGAAAAATCCAATTTAGTAGGACTAGAAATCATAAATTTTACAACTAATATTATGTTAATTGTGATAGTATTAATAATATGATAATTGTTATGAATAGAATTAATTATGATTATCAAAACTCTCTTATGTTACATTTCTCTATTAATATTTGTATTCATTGTATTAATTAATAAATACCTACTAAAGGCCTATATATAGGTCTTGTTATTTGCTATGAAAGATACACAAATATTCTCTCATTCTTCTCTCTATAGGTGCTAATAGGTTGTTGTTTTACAACACGTTATTAGCATTTTGCTCTTGAAGTTAAACAACATTAACATAAGCATATGGAGCATTTAACTAAACATCCTATTAATGGTGAAGACATATGTCTAATAGACACTGCAACTACACATACAATTATCAAGAAAATCAATTATTTCTCTAATTAAGTTATAAAAGAGGCAAGCGTTGGTACTATATCCGGTAGTTCAAAACTGATTGAAGGCTTTGGAGATGCTTATATTGTGTTACCAGGTGGAACACAATTTAAATTTAGCAATGTGTTATATCCTCCATTGTCTAAGAGAAATCTAGTAAGCTTTAAAGATATTCGTCTAAATGGATATCATCTTGAAACTACATGTGAGGGACATGATGAGTACCTTCATATCACAAATATGATTTCGGGTAAAAAGCACGTATTAGAAAATTTACCCGCACTTGCCTCCGATTTGTATTGTATTAAAATTTGTGCAATAAAATCAAATATGGTCATAAACCAGAAGCTTATAGACCGGGAAAACTTTATTATATGGCATGACCGGTTAGGCCATCCCGGATCAATAATGATACGAAAAATTATAGAAAATTCGTGTGGGCATTCTTTGAAGAACCAGAAGATTTTTCAGTCTAAGGATATTACATGTGTTGCATGCTCACAAGGAAAGCTAATTACTCGCCCATCACCGGCTAAGGTGGGGACTGAATCCCTTAGTTTTTTTGGAAAGAATACATGGAGATATATTTGGGCCAATCCATCCTACTAGTGGACCTTTTAGATATTTTATGGTCTTAATTGATGCATCAACTAAATGGTCACATGTGTGTTTACTATCAAGTCGTAACATGTCATTTGCACGACTACTTGCTCAGTTAATAAGGCTAAGAGCACATTTTCCCGATTACCCCATCTAGAAAATTCAGGTGGACAATGCTGCTGAATTTACATCCCAAACATTTAATGACTATTGCATGTTTATTGGGATAAGTGTAGAGCATCCTGTTGCTCATGTACATACACAAAATGGGCTTGTTGAATCGCTTATCAAGCGACTTCAAATGGTTGCAAGACCAATGATTATGAAATCAAAACTACCAAGTTCTGCTTGGGGGCATGCAATTTTACATGCAATAACACTAATTCGCATCAGGCCAACGAGTTATCATACTTCCTCCCCATTGAAGTTGGTTTTTGGTCATGAACCAAATATTTCCCACCTAAGGATTTTTGGTTGTGCTGTATACGTGCCAATCGCTCCACCACAATATACAAAGATGGGACCTCAAAGGAGTTTGAGAATATATGTTGGGTATGAATCACCATCTATCATTAAGTACATAGAGCCATCAACAGGAGATTTGTTTACGGCTCGATTTAGTGATTGTCATTTTGATGAATCAACATTCCCAACATTAGGGGGAGATGAAAAGCAGCTAAAAGGTGAAATAAGTTGGAATGAACTATCCTTATCTCATATTGATCCTCGAACGAAACAGTGTGAACTTGAAGTTCAAAGGATAATTCATTTACAAGGATTAGCAAACCAATTACCAGATGCATTCACTGATCCAAAAAGAGTGACTAAGTCACTTGTACCAGCTGCTAATTCTCCACTAAAAATTGGTGTCCTAGAAGGACAACCACGTATGGGTAATGAGTCTAATGAACGCCTGAAGCGTGGCAGACCAATTGGCTCCAAAAATAAAAATCCTAGAAAGAAAAGGGGAGTAGAAAATGAAGAGGGTCAAACCGAGGTAACGATTACACCAGAAAAGGAGTTATTGAAGAAACACTAGACATGATGGTTCCAGACGAATCTCTGGTACCTGAAAATGAAGAGATCTCAATAAACTATATCATGTCTAGGAAGGTATGGAACCGGAACATAGTCAACGTCGATGATGTTTTTTCATATAATGTAGCGCTAGAAATAATGGAAAAGAAGGATGATCAAGAACCAAGATCAGTTGATGAATGCAAACATAGACATGACTGGCCAAAATGGAAAGACGCTATTGCAACGGAATTAAATTCCCTCACGAAATGTGAAGTTTTTGGACCCGTATTTCATACACCTGAAGGTGTAAAGCCCGTTGGATATAAGTGGGTCTTTGTGCGAAAACATAATGAAAAAAATGAGATTATACGATACAAGGCACGACTGGTAGCACACGGATTTTTGCAAAGACCTGGAATTGATTATGAGGAGACGTATTATCCAGTGGTGGATGCAACGACTTTTCGTTATCTTGTTAGTCTGGTAATACAAGAGGGGATTGATATGCGTCTAATGGATGTCGTTACAGCCTACCTCTATGGCTCACTTGATACCGAAATTTACATGAAGCTACCTGAAGGATTCAAACTACCGGAATCATATAAATTAAGTTCTCGAGAACATCTTTCAGTTAAATTAAACAAATCATTATACGGGTTAAAACAATCTGGGCGTATGTGGTACAATCGCCTTAGTGAGTATTTGCTGAAAGAAGGCTATAAAAATGATTCTGTTTGTCCGTGTATTTTTATAAAAAGATCAGAATCCGAATTCATTATAATTGCTGTATATGTTGATGATTTGAATATAATTGGAACTCCAAGGGAGCTCCAGAAAGTAATTGAATACCTAAAAAAGGAATTCGAAATGAAACATCTTGGAAAGACAAAATTTTGTCTCGGGTTACAAATTGAACATCTTAAAGATGGGATACTTGTACACCAAGAAGCCTACGTAGAAAAACTACTTAAGAGGTTTTACATGGACAAATCACATTCACTGAGAACTCCAAAGGTCGTTTGATGTTGAAAAGGACCCTTTTCGACCACCAGGAGACGAAGAAGAAATTCTTGGTCTAGAAGTACCATATCTAAGTGCAATTGGTGTATTAATGTTTCTTACTAGTCATACAAGACTAGATATATCATTTTCATTAAATTTATTAGCAAGATATAGTTCATGCCCAACAAGAAGACATTGGAATGGAGTAAAACAAATATTGCGGTACCTTCAAGGTACTAAAGATATGGGTTTGTATTTTACTAACCAATTGAAAACAAGCTTGGTTGGTTTTGCAGATGTAGGTTATATGTCTGATCCTCATGCAGGTCGATCTCAAACTGGATATTTATTTACACATGGAGGCACTGCAATTTCATGGCGTTCCGTGAAGCAAACAATCATAGCCACTTCATCTAACCATGCAGAAATATTAGCAATCCATGAAGCTAGTCGCGGATGCGTTTGGTTGAGGACTGTAATACAACACATTCGTGGATCTTGTGGTACTTTTTCCAAGGATAAGGTACCAATAGTAATACATGAAGACAACGCAACACACATTGCATAACTTAAGGAAGGATACATCAAAGGAGACAGAACCAAACATATTTTGCCAAAATTCTTTTTTACGCATGATCTACAAAAGAGTGGTGATATTGAAGTCCAACAGATTCGTTCAAGTGAAAATTTGGCGGACTTGTTTACCAAATCACTTCCGACCTCAACATTTAAGAAATCGGTTCATCGGATCAGGATGCGTCGACTCAAGGAGCTTTACGAATAAGCATCACGGGGAGAAAGTACGCGTTGCACTCTTTTTCCCTTAGCTATGGTTTTATCCCACTTCGTTTTCCTAGCAAGGTTTTTAATGAGGCTGCATCACCAAGCTTATTAAAGTATAATCTTATCCATTTGATAATCAAGGGGGAATTTTGTGAATAGAATTAATTATGATTATCAAAACTCTCTTATGTTACATTTCTTTATTAATATTTGTATTCATTGTATTAATTACCAAAGACCTACTAAAGGCCTATACATAGGTCTTGTTATTTGCTATGAAAGATACACAAATATTCTCTCATTCTTCTCTCTATAGGTGCTAATAGGTTGTTGTTTTACAATAATAATTATGTAATTAAAACGATTATAATTTTAGTAACACTAATAAAATCATATTGTTACTAATATGTTATAAATTAAGTCGTTTTAAAGGTTTAAGTAAAATATATATAAGTTTAATATAAGTCACAAGGTTACTACACAATTATTTTATAAAAATAGGGTTCATGAAAACACGCTTAACGTTTGTCATAACGGAATAATTTAAAATCAAAGTGTTTTTAGAAAATAATTTTAACCTATATTTATGAACTCTTTGTTTAAAAGAAAAAAGGATAATAATTATAAACCCTTGAACATTTATAAAAAAAAAGATTTGTTTATATATATTTGTACATTCAAAAGAAAATTTATAAAATAAAGTATAGGTGTTTATATTATTTGAGTATGTTTTTGGTTATAATTAAAATGTGTATTTTACCAATTAATTCCCCGTAAGAGTATAAAATATATACATATATATGAATGTAGGTGTGTGTGTGAGAGTAAAAGGAGCAAAATCCTCAAAATTAAAATAAAAAGGGAAGAAAACGAACCGGCAGGGTTTTGAACCCGTGACCTCGCGTTTAGGGGTCACAAGTCTTACCGGATGATCTGGGCTAGAAGCCTTTTAGATGTTGGAACCTTTTATGTTTTAACAATGGGTTTCAAAGACCCTTCTTCCCTACACAGTTCCATCGCAACTAGTCCCCTTTCCCTTTAACCCTAAATCCAGAGTCGTAAATGACAGAAGAATGAGACGAGAAAAACAGAGAAAAGGAGGATACCTGGGCTCGAATTCGCACGATAAGCAATCCGTTGATGGGTCCTAGAGCCGATCGGAAGAATAGGAGAGGAAAAGAACGATTTATTTGGTGATTTCGGTTTGCAAATTGGTATAGGGATTTGTAGAGTGATTAAGGATGCGTTAACAGATGGTAATTACACAAGATTAGTGGGATTTACGGGGTTAGAGGTTTGAATCGTGGGTTTTGAATACCCATAACCGAAAACTTCATAATTGGCTTTAAAACTCTGTTTTTTTTATCAAATTGCGCTGATATACACATTTGCATTGGATTGAATAACGTCTGCGCATGATTTGAAATCATTAATCGTGTTTAATTTCGTGAATTTGAAACTAGAATTTTCTAGGTTTGACTCTGTGAAGTCAAACTTGACAAATGGGGTTAATTTGATCGATTTAAATGCAATTAGCTCTTCAAGCGCATCCTGTTATGATCGTACGATATTTCCGAAAGGTCAAAGGACAACAGCATTTCATGTATCGATGATTTGGAGAATGAATTTGGGTCCTGTTGACTTTTTCTGAGTCAAATCGTGGTGATGTTGACCCCAGAAAGTCAACTTACGGGGAAGGAGGTTCAAATTCAAAGAAAATCCAATTTTTGAACTATTAGGGTTCAGGTGGAGGGTCCATTCACATAGGGGGGATTCAAATTTGAGAGTCCAATTGTCCAAGGGGGTTTCAAGAAACATTATTTAATTTATTCTAATTATTTTATATAGAAAAACTCCATTTTTATAAAACTAAAAGTTGTATAATTGATTTGTTGCTAATATAATCAAATAATTATACATATTTATTTATTGAAACAAAGCATATATATATATATATATATATATATATATATATATATATATATATATATATATATATATATATATATACACATATGATATCTATATGAAAAAATTTAATATGCATACGAGATTAAACTCATTGAAATAATAATTGATGTAACACATTGTAATGTCTAAGTACGAGATGGAAAATAAAATGTTTTTATAAAATGGAACAAAATAATACATGCAAAAATCATGGATGTTACAACAACTGTCTGGAGAATGACCTCTTGTGTGACACCAACCACAGAACAACGGTGTTATTTCCTCTCCTTGCGATGGAATACGATTATTTGCACGAGGACGTTCGGCTTGTCTTTTATCCATGTGTGGTGGCTTGACAATAATAAGGTTATCAGGTCGATCCCATTCTTCTTCTTCTTCAGGAAGGGGATTTATTATCCCTTCGTATGTCCTTCTGTATACTTCATTTGTAAACCAATGCATCGCCCAAGTGCTACAATTTAAGTTCTTAGAAGCAGATATCACGTGACCACATGGTAAACCAGACAGTTGCCATTGTCGACAACTACACGTTCGATTAAGCAAATCCACAAAACCTCTCCTTGATGGGGATGCAATTTCAAATTTGTAACCGTCTATACCATGCACTGTCCATGTCACACATTTTGAGATTCTTTTTGCAACCTTATCTTCCGCCCAAACAGTAAGATCATGTGTATTTTTAGCTACAAGTACAAAATATATTAGTAACTACAAATTCATGTGTAATACTATAAAGTTATTTACAAACTTGTACCTGCAAGGTGTCGCCTGTTGAAATACCATTGTTGGACCAACTCACGAACGAATTCTATTAGTTTGGTAATAGGCATACGTCGAGCATTACGTGATAACGCGTTAATAGACTCAGCACTATTTGATGTCATAATGCCATAGCGTTGACCAAAAAAATGTGCCTGTGCCCATTTATGCAAACCAACACCTAGTAAAATATCGCGAACTATAGGAACAACTTCACAAAGCGCATTGAAATGGTCTTCAAAATCAGACACCGTAAAGGCTTTGCATGCCTTCCACCAAAGGTGATCGTGTTTTTTTTCTGGATTTTCACCGCAGGTTCATCATTAAATGGCGATAACAAAGCCCATGATGTGCATATGGAAAAACGGCTCTAATAGCCAAGTCAATTGAAGCTGCCCTATCAGATATGATCACCAATTCTGGATTTTCACCAATACATTCTTTCAGCTTACTTAAAAACCATGTCCAACAATCGCCACTCTCTGATTTGCCAACACCATAGGAAACAGGAAGGATCTGATTATTCCCGTCCATGGCTACAGCTAAAAACATTGTGCCTTCAAAACCACCTTTGAGATGTGCCCCGTCAATAATAATTACCGGCCAAAGGTAACGCCTAAAACTTTCAATTTGTAATATAAACAATGGCGTCATAAACAAATGACAACAACACATTTAATAAACACTAAGACACCAATATACACCATAAAATACTAACCGCAACGCCAATAGCAACAAAACACATTTCGAAACGGCTCAACTTGTATGTTAGAATACGAGTGACAGTTCCAGGGTTAGCCCTTTCCAGATTATGGAAATAAGCTGGAAGTTAAGAAAATGATTCATTAGAATTTCCCCTCAACATCTGCAATGCCCATTCCTTTCCTCGCCAACCTTGGTGGTATGTAATTTTGATCGGAAACCTTGAATTAATATCTTTCATTATGTCTTTTCCCCTATAGACACGTTCGGGATCCTTAAGTTGATCTTTGATCAAATCACCAATTTCCTAACATGAAACGCACCAGATTCACCATAACTGTATGCCCTAATACGCCACTCACTAGGCTTACAACATGATGCTTCGTACCTATTCTTTTTAGACATATTAACCTTTAAATCGAAACACTCTCTAACACACATTTTTCCAAGCTCCAACTTTAAATGTTCTTTATCTCTAAAACACATACCTTCAAAAACATTATTAATCGATTTCCCACCAGAATTAATCGGTGTTGGGTCTAGAATCAAATCTGGAAAAGGCTCGGGTTTTGGATGCACACTGCGATCTGGTGATGGTTCTAGTGCCTCACTAATAGGAAACAAATTACTTCCTGGAAAAGTTGTCTCACTAGGATTTGAATAAAACTTATCATTATTTGGCTCAAAATGAAAGTGATAATAAGTATCTGTTTCAGAGTTATCTACAGGAATATTTAAATCAAACGGGAACTTAAATTCATCTTCTTTTGCGGACGGTTGAGAGCTAGAGCTTGGTAAAGAAACAGGTAATCTGCTAGAACCAGGTGACACGCGGAATCGATTAGACGAACCAACAGACACAGGTTTTCAGGTAGATGAACCAACACCATCTTCTTGGATAACATACAACTTATATATTTCAAAGAGATTATTTTCAAATATACCAAAAAAAAAGGAAATATCACTATCATCGTATATGTCGATTGGATTGTTAAATGCTGACATTTTATAAGATAATCTAGTAATATTTTCGCCACAAACATTCGAAATAATAGATAACAAACCATTGTAAGTAACATTTGTAGATAACCTTATACCGCGCTTTGCACAATCGAACGGAACGTATTCAACAGCACCGTCAACATATTCCCATCTACCACCGCTGTAAATTACAATGTTCATAGACATTGCAAAGAAACTAGCAAAATTCTGAGTGAAACTAGCAAAATTCTGATTGAAAAATGGTAAACAAACTTACATAAGTGTTATAAAAAGTAGAAGAAGGCTAATTATACCACTCCAGCCGGCTTTCAGGTGTAATAACCTCTTCAACGCCGGCTAAAACAAACCAATCCGGGTTGTAATAGCCAAGCTGGCTATGCCACGAAAAAAAAAAACGCGCCGGCTAAGCCGCCTATTTAGTGGGCTTTAGCCGGCTACAAAATCAGTGCAACCACGTGGCAGTATCTGGTTGGTTAAAACTCTGACAAAAAGCTGATGGGCATAGAATTTGGAGCCTGCTAAACTAGCCAGATTTAGCCGACTATTGGCCTGAATGACCACTGATTAGGCGGATGAAAAAGTGTGTCCATTTTGATAACTTTAATCGGTCAAATGTCCATTTTCGTAATTTTCCCTTGAATGAATCATATACATTGTTTTAAAATATATATTTAACTATATTTATCATTTAGGGGTGTTTGAATAGTCTTTTGAATTATTCGAATTTTGAAAGTGAATTCAAATTTAATTTTAAAAGTTGATTTCAAGTCGAGTTGATTCAAATAAAACGAACGAAAGCTCATAAAAGTAATATTAATATGTAATTCAAGTTTCGAAAATCGTAAATTCGAATTGGATTTGAATGATAATTCCAAAATTCAGATACTGAATTCGAATTTGATCGCTTCGAACTTAAGCTTTTTTCTAATTCCGATTCAAGTAATTAAACCCCTAGTATATGTATATGTAAGACTCACTATTAATTGTGTGACTTTTATTATCATTTATTAATTAATTGATCATTACCGTTGGCCATTTGGTGCAATGGTAGCCCCAAGACTTTCCATAGTGCAGGTATTCGGTTCGAATCCTGGCAATGGCAAAAAATGGGTCTGTGGCCAGGTCAGGGGGTTTACCCAGTTGGGGGGTTCCTCCTGTGGTGGGCTGCCCTGGATGTTCTAGGTGTTGCCCCGGAAAAACCCAATTGTCCTAGAATATCTAGGTGTTGCCGTTAAAAAAAATAATTAATTGATCATTGACTTATTTACCTCTATGACTTAATTGGCAATTATTCGATAGACGTAATTACTCTTACTATCCTAAATAGGGTTTCCCCTTAGATGTACGTAAATATAGATTATTATATTGAGATAACTAATCACGAAATCACTAACACCATCATAAGAATCGTCCTTCTACACATCTCTAATTCGTGAGCTTACTTTTCACGTAATATCATCCTTACGATACACCCTAAACGGGAACCCGATCATAATCAGGATAATGACGACTTCCCTCTCTATTGTTATTGGATTATCAGGTATACGTTTATTTATCACATTGTTTTCTATAAAATGGTAAAGAATTGATCAATAGTATCTTTATAGAGCATTACTCTTACAAAAATAGCCCTTTGTAATCTCGTGAAAATTATGGATTTAAACCATGTAGACATATGTAGTTCATTTATTACCTTTTCGTCCTAGTTTAGTGGTGTTATGGTCGAGCCCATGTGACATAAAGTATGTCCACTTTATAAATTTCTATTGTTTTTTAAATGTGTGAACACTTTTAACTTTAAAATAATCGTTAGGGTTGAAATATTCAACATATAACGAAATACAAACATTTGTACATGATTTCAGATATAAAGCGACGAATGGCTATCTATGTACATGACACGTGAGGAGACTTAATAAGAAATAGAGTTAATGAAACACAAGGATGAGACTCATCCTTTTTAGTTTTATTTATACAACTGTTCAACTATTAAAATACGTTGCATAACAGTAATCACATAAACAGTGTCTTTTTATTTTTGACATGCTAAAAAAAACAATTTCAAAATCCCAAGTATTTATTTCTTTTTGGGCTTAGTGTGTCATCTTTAAGAAAAGGTAGGATAACCTCATTCAAAATTACACCGTGTCTTTCGCTGTCAGATATAAATATAACACATCAAAAGAAATCATTGATTTCATGTGACACATTTCACACGTAATTCCAACCTAAATCCACCCTTTAATTATCACCCATTTGTTTGCTTTGCTTAACCTAATCGCCATACAATATGGAGCAATATTAAATGGACTAAAAGAGTCCCAAACCATGTCATGCATGCATGTGTATGATTGCATGTCTTGTACTTTTGTTACATGTTCTATCAAGCTTCAAACATAAGAATCGAACATTGATGATATACATACATATATGTGTATGTATATTTGTCATGTATGTATGAATGTATGCATCTAATATATTTTGGTTTTTATTTTATCCAAAATAAAGTTCAAATATTGACTTTTTAGTTTACAACTTAAACGTCACATGTATGCACGTAGACTTGTAACCCTCCACTTAAATTTGCACATGTTAAAGCAGTTGACACAGAAACGAAGCCTTGTATCAAGGAGTATTATTCGGGAGTATTACGGACAGCTAGTATGTACACCATGAACATGATAGTATCTTTCAAAACAAGGGCGAAAGATTATATTGAAGTGAAGTTAATATAGTTAATTACATCATATATGATTTAGTCCAAAACCAGAGAACCCAAAAGTATTTAGTACCCAATGAAATTGGTATTGCTTTATAAATCTGTTTATGTATCACTGGATGACTCTCTTAAGTTTTTTATTTGATGCGTTTGATATAAAGTAAATGGTTAAAATCCTTGCCTTGGTCTAAATGATTAAAAAATGAGTCTAAGGGTATGTGTAGTGGGCTCACACCCGGTGACAATTCAGCCTCAAAGGGCGTGATACACCGCCCCCAAGGGGCGTTAATGGAGGCATGAGGCATTGGCGTGAAGCCACTCACGGGCGCGAGGCATGAGCAGTGTGTGTCTGTGTGTGTTATGTACGTATGTGTATATGTATAAATGGATTGTAAAATCACCACACACCTTAGTGATTATGTTTAGTGATTACTCTCATGGTGACGTGACGGGGCGTGAATCACTTTTTAGTGATTCCGTTACACAGCCTAACATATTAAGAACCAACTCGAACCAGCCATAAATCTGAAGGAAATGTTCCCCAACGTGATTTTCTAGAGGTCTGTGTAAATACACACACACATGAGAAGCGTTTTTCGGAACCAAGAATAAGTTGAAAACTGCGATAATTGTATAATGCAATTGTAAGTACGGTTTAAATGTGATATATAAGACAGTTACGTAACTGCCCACTTTCTCTCTATCACTACTTTGATTATCCACTATGCACTATCTACAAATGCATAATACGGTTCTCAGAACGTCTCTCTTATTATATATATATATATGTGTGTGTGTGTGTATGGGATGGTTCCCTTAAGAAGTGTAATTTGGCTAAGAAGCCTAAGAAGCAATCTCATCCATTCAATTGGATGATCAATTGTAGAGATTTAATTGTAGAAAAAATAAGGGGTGGATGGGCATTCTTGAAAAGCCCACAATTGTTGATTTTTTTAAAATTTCCTCACTTTTTTTAAACGTACATAACTTTTTCATATGACCTTATTTTAAAAAAAACCACACCATAAAATTAAACGATTTTTACCTTTAATTCGAGTATAGTATTGCTATATTTTTTTGTAAAAACAAAATAGACACTTAATGAAATTATACTACTTTACGTAAATGTGCTGGTTTCTTGTAAAACAGCACAATTAACTGTGATGCATTGTAAAACAACACAATTAACTGTGCTGATTTATCATAAAACAACACCAAACATAACAATTAATTGTGATGTTTTACTATAAAACAACCCCAAAACAACACGATTAATTGTTTGACTTGCTATTCTTAGCTAACCCAGCACAAACATAACCAACACAACAAAACTAGTATATCAAATCAGCACAAAAAAACCAGCACAAAACAAAGAATATAATTGGAATTGAGAGGTTATAACCCTAAAACCAGCACAAACATAACCCAGCACAAGCAAAACCAGCACAGGTAGGCCATCACAAAAATGAACAAAACCCAACACAACAAAACTAAGTTTTTAAGATTGTATTATATACAAAAACATTTGCAAATTAGATTTTGGGTTATGGCCCAAGTTTCATAGCATTCACATGAAGTTTTTTAATTCACTTTCAGCATTAATAATCTTTTGATTTATTCGATAGCTCAACCTAGAGGTGACACATGGCTAATGAAGCCTCATGCACTGTTTTAGGTTTGAACATAATAACTGGACCTTTAATTTCTGGGTTTGGACTTTTTAAAAATAATATTACAATGTATTCTTCAGATGTTCACCTTGTTCAATAATGAATAATAAAAATGACAATAATCCTTTAAAGAATCCATTTGTGATAACCATACGGTCTCTTCTCTTGTAGCAATCCCAATTTTCACGTACTTGTTAGACTTTAGTTTCATATTCAAGCCCTTAAAGGCCAAAACATATGTACACTAACTAATCTAAAAGTTAGACTAAATTGCCCTTCCCCTTAACTAATCTAATATGCCATGTGTCATCTCTATATTCCTTCGCCTTTTTAGCCAAAACATCCTTCTTATTTGAACCTCCCATATATATATATATATATATATATATATATATATATATATATATATATATATATATATATATATATATATATATATATTCTTTTCTAAAGCATGTTTCTAATTTGACAAACCCTAAAGCAATTTGTTCTACCCAAAACCAAAATCTTGGCAATCCATGCAAGCATAATATTCTCCATGACGGGTTTACATTAATATATAATTAATAAGGTGCAGTTAACTAGAGATCTTGAAACTTAAGCAAAGGCGCAAAGCAATATATACACACATACATATGTGTGGGTTATTGTTCATGTTCTCCTTCTCAATTTTCTTCCCCCATAGAGCTATTCTTAAAATGATGGTATTTGCATCCACATTTCGAAGTACTCACTTCTTATAGTGATACAACAAACCAATCAAAAGGATTGTGTTTGCTGTAATTAACATGATAGTATGCATTGTAGAGTGTTCAAAAAAAAGTAGAAACCGACAAATCAACCACCCAAACCGAAGCAAGTTGGTCAGTTTGGCTGGTTGTACGGTTTGTTTTGACGGTTTAACAGTCCGGCCCACGGTTTGAAACTCGAAACCGGCAATTTAACCTTTTCTACTTAAATTTTGTAATTTTTGAAATATAAAATTATATATATGTGTGTATATATATATATACATAATACTATTTATTAACTATTTTTATTATTTTAAAATTTTCAATACTAACTCACGATTAAAAAACAGGTCAAACCGCTAAAACCTATAGGTTCGGGTGAGCCACACAACCCGGACAGTTTAGCTTGTTGTTTGTTGAAACCGTAGTTAGCGGTTCGGCTTAAAATCTTTGTCAAAACCGGTCGAACAGGAACTTGAATGCATTAGTTAGTATTCAGAATTTGGTTATTTTTGTTAAATATTGTACATAATGAATGCAGCAAAAGATTGTGATAAAGATGCAGCCCAAGTGCGGAAAATGCCGAACGAAAGCCATGATGGCAGCTGCCGAAGCATTAGGTAATACAAATATGTGTTGATTCTGCTTTGTTCTCCATCTTTTTGTTTGTTCTGTAATACTAAAAAGGTGAATTTGATATATACATATACAAATTTTTTTAATAATAATATGTAAATTTAGAATTTTAAAGGAATAATATGTAAAATAAATTAAAAATAACTAAACTTTTATTCGGTTTAAGCGGATCGTGTTGGGGTTTGTGTCGAGTTCATCCCATCAACCTGTGAACATGACCCGTTTAACATCCCTGTTAAAAAGATGGTGTTTCAAGAATCCAATAATAATGTTTTAATAATACTTGTGATTTGAGTGAACTGTTAAATCTAGTTTATATATATTACTCATTTTTTTGCAAATGATCGAATTATGTGTGTGACACATTTGAAATTTGTGTTTAGGTGTGAATTCAGTGGAGCTACAAGGGGAAAATAAGAACCAAATGGTGGTGATCGGAGATGGGGTAGACGCGGCTGCATTGACAAGCTCGGTGAGGAAGAAGGTAAAGAATGCGTCACTTGAAATGGTTCAAGAGCTGTAATGTTTTAAGAGGATGGTCATGAATGACCTAATCCTATTCGGATAAGAATATCGGGGTGGCAAGGATGATCTCATTGGGAGGATAAGGAGGAGATCGTATATATCTTTATTTTTATTAAGTTATATTTATTTATTAAGTTGTATTTGATTAAAATTAAGAGTCTAGCAGTTGTTACTTTGCCATCAAGTAATTGTTTAGTATAAGAAGGTTATTTAGGGTTCATTGTAATCGTGAGTTTAGTTACGTGAAATAAAGAAAGAGTTGGGTGTCCTCCCAAACGATTTCGTGTGTATTTACCGATTGATTCCAACAATTGGTATCAAAACGTAGGCAAACATTTTTTTATCCAAACAACGATTGGGGAGTGTAACTAGTCGTATCACGACCGACGAGGTTTGCAGAAAGAAGCAACCTAACTCCTGGTCTGTTTTGAAGATTGATCACCACGTTAAGTCTGAAGGATGGCGAGAATGTGAAGAGAGTGTTTATTCAACAAAAAAAGAATCAAGTGTAATGTCCAAAACTCACCAAAACGAATTATACTTCTTGGGTCGTTATCTTGGAATCCATATTGCACGCCCAAGGCTTATCGGAAGCCGTCGACCCGGTAGTCGGAGAAGCTGTGTATGAAAGAAAGAACAAGATGGCCAATGGGTATCTTGTATCAGGCGTTACTAGAAAACGTCCTCTTCCAAGTTAAAAGAACCCTAAGCGCATGTGAAATCTGGGATTCCTTACGGTTAGGTTTCTTGGTGCAGATCGGGTATAACAGGCCAGACTACAAACCCTAAAGCGGGAGTTAGAACAGTTAAAGATGGGGGAACCCCGAATCTATAGAAGACTTTGCAGGTAAGATATATGAATTTATAACCAAGTTCAATGCCCTGGGAACCGCTAACGAAGAAAAAAACATTGTTAAGAAGCTGTTGAACAGTGTCCCAGATAGGTTTATAGCGATCGTAGCTCCAATAGAGCAACTCGCAGACTTAGACACCATGAATTTTGAGGATTTATAGGGAGGTTGAAGGCATTTGATAAACGTACTAAAGGTCGTGAAGAAACTGTTGAAAAGGGAAGTAAATTCCTATATTCAAACGGGTGCTCAAAGGAAAAGAAATTGTGAGTAGGAACGAGGTGGTCAGGTAGAGGATGTGGACGTAGCTTTGGCAGGGGTCGGGGACGATCCTAATCACTTGGTGACAACCAGAACAACACTCAAATCCAAGATAACTATGACCAGGCTTGTGATTATAACCGAGGACGTGACAAGAGAAACGTTCGGTGTTATAATTGCAATAATCTTGGGCACTTTGCATGAGAGTGCACCAAACAACCAGAAACAGAGGCAAATCTGAGTCAAACAGAAGCTAAAGCATCGATTTGAAGAGGTTGAAGATCGAGTCATCTTGAATGAGGAGGAGAAGGTACACCCTAAACTCTATGAAAGCAAATTTGACGATGACTTTGTTTGGTATCTAGATAATGGGGCCTCAAATCATATGACCGATCGAAGGTCTCACTTCACTAAACACAACTATGGAGTGACCGGTTTAGTAAAGTTTCTAGATGGGTCAAAGGTACGAATTGAAGGCAAAGGATCAATAGTTTTCACTCGTAAAAACGGAGAGCAACGAGTAGTCAATGTCGTTTACTACATACCCGACTTGTGTAGTAATATACTAAGCATCGGTCAACTAACCTAAGGCGGGTATAAAGTGTGGATAGCCGAGGATCATCTGTGGTTGTATGAGGAAGATAACCAACTGTTAATGTAGGTGCCAAAGAGTCCGAATGTAACATCCCAAAAATAAAACGATAGTTATAATAACGGGTTAGAATGCGAGAACGAACGGAATAAACGAACGAAGCGTGATGGGTGTGACAATCCGACTTTTTCAGTTAATTCCGTTAACTATTCCGTTAAATTTCCTATTAAAAACTTAACCCCGTTAACTAAATCTAACCCCAGGGACTAATTCTGTCATAAATTCAACTCAAAACTGCAGGGACTTGTTGTGTGTATATACCAAACTTAATATGTTGACTCCCCAAAGTCAAAATCGACAATTTTAGCTTCTGTTGACTTTTTGTAGTCAAAATCGCTACTACTTGATTCCAATTCTCGATTGATAACCGAAATGGATCAAATTCTGAAATTGATTGACACTTAAATGCCTTAATCGATCATCATTAAGCCTCAATCATATTCATTAATCGAATTAAACTCAAATTATGATAATTCATTTCGTAACCGTCATTCGATTATCATCAAATCCGGCAAATCCCTGTAATTCCTTCGCAAATTGAGACGCTGCAATCGCTTAACGAACCCCCCCTGAAGCTTTCACACAAACCAGATTAACCGGAGAAGTAGCAGAGAGAGCCGGAGATCAAACCAGTGCAGTCGGAACCGATTTTAGTCGACCTCCACAGTCCCGACATCAATTCAGGTAACTAGATACATCATCAGCTTCGTTTTCATCTCGTAGATGAAAGCCCTAACTCAATTAGGGCTTACACTATCAATTCGATCGAAATCTGTAACCTAGGGTTCATCTCTGACCGATTTAATCGAACCCTAGTCTAGACCCAATCAAAATGCAATTAACCTATACAGTTGGATTCGCAACACCATTTTAATTTAAAGCCCTCTGTCAATTCAATGTTTTATTATACAAATTATCGAAACCCAAAACTAGGGTTCTTCATAAAAACGATTTGGGGATTTAGATCTTAAACTCAACCTCAATCCAATTAAACCATATATGCATATTCGCAATCCTCTACTCTATAAAAGCCCTATGAATCCAGACATTTTCATTATAAGAATTAATCAAATCAATCCAAAATCAAAACTAGGGTTTTCGGTCCTAGTTTCTGTAATTTAACGATCCAAATCCAATTGTTTTTGCAATTGGCTTTCACCACAGAGTCGTTTTGAGTCGATAATCAAAACCCCTATGATCCTTTGTTGAATCGCGACCGAATCTGAGGGTAATTGGACGGATTTCGAACTGGGTATGCATACGGGAGGGAAACCCATTCGAGTTACTTGATAAAACCATTTCAATCCGGATCATGTTGCGATAGCCTAGCGGCCGGGACTGGTTAGAGCTGTGTGCGTGTGTGGGAGAGACCCGGGTTCGAGACCAGGCTCCCACAATTATTTTTAAACATTTTTCTGTTAATATTTAATTAATAAAAATCAAACCTTTTAATATTATATTATTATATAAATGGGTTTTAACCCGGAAAACAACCCGTAGGCTCGGGTTTGAATTATTAGCTTATTTTTATAAATTATACCCGCCTTTATAATTTATACATTATTATTATTATCAAGTAAAAATGATATGTTTATATTATTTTAAGCCATAAATTTGTATAAAATAATATGTTTATATTATTTTCAAACCGTGACTCGTATTATTAAATAATATATAAACATATATTATTTCGTATCGTTCTACAACCTCGTATAACAATTGAAACTAAATAATAATATAATTAATTATATTATTAACTCGCATTGCTACGTTCATAAAAATAATATATTTATTATTTCGTACCACAAATGAGTAATTAGAATATCCTTTCGAATCTAAAAATAATATATTAAATTATATTATTTTCCTAATTTTTGTGAATGACAAAACACTCGATTATATTTATTATTATTTTTGTCATTCTTCGCGTAATGTATATATATATATATCTTAATTATAAATTAAGGAATTCCTATCCCCGTGGACACGTTCGTTTACTCTTGAATATTAGAGCGTTTCTTTAAGACGTTCCTTCCGTGTCACAGTCACATTTCCCATTTTCTTTTATCCCTAATTTATGTGTTTATAATGTTAGGGCATTCGTAAGTCTTTTGAGACTTACACACGTGGCTCCAACTTTTCCCTTGTGTGATTCAAATCCTTACTCAAGCTCAGGTGAGTTTTCACGGCCCCTTTTTACTGCTTTTAAACTGGGGGAGAAAACATGATACAACTCTTTTTATTTTTGTACTTCATTTTATATCAATTGTTATGACTATGCGTAAACTCTATCATGAAAGTCCTCACATCGAACCGTTTAAATATGAATATAGCGAGGTATGTTGGGTAGTACTACTGGGTTTGACAAACCTCACCCGCGTTAGTCGCGCTAACACGATTGGATATCGAACGGGTGCAATATTGACCTAAACGTGCACCGTGGTTGATAGATCTGGTGGGAGGCAATACAAACAGTCAGTTTACGGTTGCGAGCGTAATAGCAAACAATGAACATGGGTTAGCTACTCATTTGGTATTTATGTTGATTGTACAATAAATCTGGTAAACGTTTATTTATATATTGAAACCTGTGAACTCACCAACCTCGTGTTGACACTTTTTCTTACATGTTTTCTCAGGACGCTAAGCTAAGACACAGGTGCACGTTAGGGCATGCATGGGATTCAACTGCTTTGCTTTGTGTCTATTTATGTTGATTGAATTATTTTAATGTACTTTGTTTGGTTGAACGATTGGACTTTTGGACTTTGGTTTTGGGCGCGTGTATTTTGCGCATTTACTTTCTTTACGCTTCCGCATTGATACTCTGATTTAAAAGGATATTTTCATTTGAGTCCCATGTAGAGTCGTTCAATGTAACTAATGTCTGAGATCCTGGTTTGTCACTTCCCAAACGGTAATACTCCGTTAGTGGAATTTGGGGGTGTGACAGATTGGTATCAGAGCCATTGGTTATAGAGAACTAGGATTGCATACTAGACTATAGCCTCACACATTAGTTACATGTCATTTGAGTTACATGCCATTTGGATGTTGGCACTTATACAAATTGTTGCAGGATCATGTCGTCAACACCACCTCCATCACCTAACGCATCAGGGCATAAGGCACCTGTACCCTCATCCCCGGAGCCCAAAAGGCGCCGGACTACCTCAATTGAGCAAGGCGAACCGAGCAACGCACGGGCATTGGAGTATGCTCTCAATTGGGATATGTACCCACACATGATCCAAAGGTGGATCGAAATGGGAGATGTTCCATCACCGTACTTTGCATCCACATCTTCATCGTCTACACTGCCTAGCTTACCATGTACCATGGAACAAGCCTTCGCAGCATTTGTGTCCTATATGTTAAAGGAATTAAGTTTTGTACAAGATGCCACCGAGGAGATACCTAAACTCCTGGAGAATGGAACACAAGTGGAAAAGAATAGGGTAGGAATAGAAGATTTGACTACCGAATTAGCTGCAACGAACCATGTCCACAACCTTTTAGTGAATCGTGTAGCACACCTAGAGACGAGGGCTGACATTATGGATGATGATATGCAAGGAGTTCTGGAGAGATTAGCTGCTATGGAAGCTCAGCTACATGTGGCTAACCACACTGCTGAAGGCCTTCAAGAGAGGGTGACTCACTTGGAAGCCCAACTGCAAGCGGCCCTACACCCGGAAGACATTCCAGTATCTGACGATGAGGAGGAACCCTTTGAGGAAGAACTCTTTGAGGAGGAGCCCTTCGAGGAGGAACCCTTAGAGGGGGAACCAGCTGAGGAAGAGCCAGTGGAGATTGATGATGCACAGTCATATGTCTCTTCTGATGACGAGGATATTTGAGGATCTTCCTATTCTATCTTCCTTTTCATGTTTGTTTTTGCTTATGTTATTTCCCTTTTCAAACCTAGATGGGTAAGGTTGTTCTCATCCAATAAAAGCATGAGAAATTTAATATTTGAGTTATTTATTTTGTAGCCTTACAATTTATTTAATTTTCAAAATATTAGATGTTGTATTTCCTTACCCGTACCTGAATAATGTTTAATATGCGATATATTTCTCATTGTTTTCATTTGTGATTGTGAAGAAATATGTCTGGGAGAGGATGAGGAGGCCGTACCGGTGGTCGTGGTACCATCAACATGACGGCAGCAGAACTAGCAGCTTTGATAAACAATAGTGTGGCAGAGGCCCTAGCAGCACGGAATGCTGCAGGTAAATGCTTTCAACTATTGACTAGTAGTGTCAATCCCTTTTCCTAAGAATATCTTTCTAAACTCTATAATTCCAATTCAATTCGTATTTCTAAATCCAGGCCAGCAAAACCAGCAAAATCAACAGCCAGCCTGCACTTTCAAGGCATTCATGGACTGCAAGCCCCACACCTTTAGTGGAGCTGAAGGAGCAGTTGGATTACTTCGCTGGTTTGAGAAGGTTGAATCAGTAATAGCCATGTGCAACTGCCCCGTGGCTAACCAAGTGAAATTTGCTGCTGGAACTTTAGAAGGCCCGGCCCTAACATGGTGGAATGCCCAAGTTCAAATGTTGGGACTAGCAATGGCAAATGGACTCCCGTGGGAGGAATTTAAAACCATGATGAAAGAAGAATACTGCCCACGAGATGAAATTCAAAAGCTAGAGGGAGAGTTCTGGAACCTTAAGATGGAGCGTTCAGAAATTGAACTCTACACCACCCGTTCGCACGAACTTGCCACCATGTGCCCACATATGGTGACTCCGGATTACAAACGGATTGAACTATACATTGGAGGTTTGGTACCTCAGATTCAAAGCATGTTGACCTCATCCAACCCTCCCATCATCCAACAGACCATCAGACTTGCTCACAAATTGACCGATCAGGCAGTGACACAGGGAACTTTACCTCCAAGGGGTTCGGTTTCTAAACCCACCGACAACAATAAGCGCAAGTTCGACCATCACTCCCACTCACACAACCACTCAAATTCTAAAGGATCCCAATCCAATCAACCTCAGCACCAACAACAGCGAAAGTTTGAGCATGCTAGAAACTTTAATCAAACGACCTCATCAGGTCCGAATCAAGGGGAATATGCTGGGAGGTACCCCAAGTGCAACAAATGCGGCTATCACCACACGGGCACTTGTGACCGACAACGTTGCCAGCGTTGTGGTAAAATGGGCCACGCTGCAAAGGACTGTAGAGTTGCACTCCCGAACAAACAACCATTTCAATCACAGGGATTCACGAGGGGATGTTTTCAGTGCGGTAAAGAGGGGCACATTCAAAGGAATTGTCCTCAGTCGAAAAAGGGTGGAAATGGTAATGGCAGTGGTAGTGGTAACGGTAATAACCAGGGCAACAATGGTAACAACCCCAATCAAAACAACAATGGTGGGAATAACGGTAATAACGGTGGTAATGGAGGAAATGGGGCGAAAGGAAGAGCTTTTGTACTGGGATCCGGAGAGGCTCGCTACGATCATAACGTGGTTACCGGTAAATTTCTCTTAAATAATTACTTTGCTTCTGTCCTTTTTGACACTGGTGCTGATAGGAGTTTTATATCTAAGAAACTTAGTGATATGATAAAAGGAACTCCAAATCTGTTAGAAGCTAAGTATGTGATAGAGATAGCTGACGGTCAAATAATTGAGGCAACTCACATACTTAAAGGATGTAAACTTGATCTAGCTAGCCATATTCTAGATATCGACCTTATGCCGGTCACACTTGGTAGTTTTGATGTAATCGTCGGCATGGATTGGTTGTCTAAAAACCAAGCGGAAATCATTTGTCATGAGAAAATCGTTCGCATACCCCTCCCGAGTGGAGAAATTCTTTCAGTTCAGGGCGAAAGAGTTGGTACTGTCATGGGCATTATATCCTTCATGAAAGCACAAAAATGTCTTCGGAAGGGGCATACGGCCATTTTGGCCCTTGTTGCTGAACAGCCGCCAGAAGAGAAGAAAATCGAATATATTCCCGTTGTGCGTGAATTTTTGGAAGTATTTCCCGAGGATCTGCCCGGTCTGCCACCACACCATCAGGTTGAATTCCAAATTGACCTAGCACCCGGAGCAGCACCGATTGCTCGGGCACCTTATCGATTAGCACCCAGTGAATTGCAGGAACTGTCCACTCAGTTGCAAGACTTATTGGATAAAGGTTTCATCCGACCTAGTTCAACACCGTGGGGAGCTCCGGTATTATTTGTCAAGAAGAAGGACGGTACGTTCCGTATGTGTATTGATTACCGGGAGCTGAATAAAGTTACAATCAAGAACCGCTACCCTTTACCTCGTATTGATGACCTTTTTGATCAACTCCAAGGATCAAGTTTCTATTCCAAAATAGATCTTAGGTCCGGCTATCATCAGTTAAGAGTCCGAGAAGAAGATATCTCTAAAACTGCATTCAGGACAAGGTACGGCCATTACGAATTTATGGTCATGCCTTTCGGTTTAACCAATGCACCCGCGGTATTCATGGACCTCATGAACCGTGTGTGTAAGCCTTACCTTGACCAGTTTGTTATCGTTTTCATCGATGACATCCTTATTTATTCCAAGAATGAGGAAGAACATGAGGAACATTTGCGCCAAATTTTGGAACTACTTAAGCAAGAGCAACTTTATGCTAAGTTTTCCAAATGTGAATTTTGGATTCGAGAGGTTCAGTTTCTATGTCATGTGGTAAATGAAAAAGGGATACATGTCGACCCGTCCAAAATAGAAGCCATCAAGAATTGGGCAGCACCGACGACTCCGACTGAGGTGCGACAATTTCTGGGATTGGCTGGATATTACCGTCGTTTTATCGAAGGATTTTCAAAGATTGCGCAACCTCTCACCGCCCTAACTCAAAAACGAAAAGCCTATAATTGGGGCGATAATCAAGAATCAGCTTTCCAGCATCTCAAACAGAAACTTTGCAGTGCACCTATTTTAGCTCTTCCGGAAGGAACCGATGACTTTGTGGTGTATTGTGATGCATCTATTCAAGGTCTGGGTTGTGTCTTAATGCAGCACGAAAAGGTAATTGCATACGCTTCACGACAGTTAAAGGTTCACGAGAAAAACTACACCACTCATGACCTAGAGTTGGGAGCAGTAGTTTTTGCACTTAAGATATGGAGACATTACTTGTACGGTACCAAATGCACCATCTACACCGACCACAAGAGCATCCAGCATATCTTCGAGCAGAAGGAGTTGAACATGCGACAACGTCGTTGGGTTGAACTTTTAAATGATTACGACTGTGCGATCCGGTATCACCCGGGTAAAGCTAACGTCGTGGCTGATGCACTAAGCCGAAAAGAAACGAAACCCAAACGAGTTCGAGCGTTACAACTCACTATTCACCATGGATTGCCTGACGGAATCCGTAGTGCTCAACTTGAAGCCTTGAAAGAAGATAACCTACCGTTAGAAGGTACACGTGGCATGGAAGCACAACTTGAAGTAAAATCTGACGGAATGATACTCTGATTTAAAAGGATATTTTCATTTGAGTCCCATGTAGAGTCGTTCAATGTAACTAATGTCTGAGATCCTGGTTTGTCACTTCCCAAACGGTAATACTCCGCTAGTGGAATTTGGGGGTGTGACAATGGGCCAGGCCAGGAGGGGCCTGACGAACTTAGGTGGCGATGATAGGGGAGTCTTCCCCTATAAATAGCCTAAGTCACCATCATTATCTTATTTGTAAGTTCTGGAGAGAGAAACCGTAGAGAGAGAAAGTTGGCGGATCGACCCAATATTGATGAAGCGTGTTACTCCATAGCTCGTAAGCAAAACCTTCGATTCAGAAGCTCGTTACAGGTAACGATCTGATCTAGATTTGAGTTTTTGTTCTTTTAGGGTTTTCAGGTTTTGGATAAAAAGATGGCATTTTTACGTATGAAACTTGAAAATAAACATAGATCTAGCATCTAGAATGAAAAACGAACGTTTTGAACGTAGAAAGTTGGGGTCTTTGTCACACCCCCAAATTTCAACTAACAGAGTTTTACCATTTGGGAAGTGACGAATCAGGATCTCAGACATTAGTTACTTTGAACGACTCTACATGGGACTCAAATGAAAATATTATGTCAATCAGAGTTTCAAAACGGAAGCGTAAAGAAAAGTAAATGCGCAAAACACACGCGCCCAAACCAAAAGTCCAAACGTCCGACCAAGCCAAGTACAATACAAAATAATCCAAACAAACATAAATAAGCAACAATCAAAATAGATGAATCCCATGCATGCCCTAATGTGCACCTGTGCCTTATCTTAGCGACCTGAGAAAACATGTAAGAAAATATGTCAACACGAGGTTGGTGAGTTAACAGGTTTCAATATATAAATAAGCGTTTACCAGATTTATGATCATTCAGTATGTATCTATAGGTAGCTAACCTATGTTCATGTTTAACTCAAGCGCTCACAACCGAAGCTGACTGTTTGTTTATTTGCCTCCTACCAGGTCTATCAACACTGGCGGTGTGAATAGACTAACATTTCACCCGTTCGATCTCTAATCGAGTTAGCGTGACTAACGCGGGTGGGATTTGTCAAACCCAATAATACTACTAAATATTACCTCGCTAAGATCCATATTAACGGTCCGATATAATATGAGGACTTTCTGTGATAGCGTGTTACGCTTAGCTTTAACATTGATAACATATGAATTGAAAAATCTCAAAATAGTTTAATCATGTTTTCTCCCATAGATTAAAACAGTAAAAAGGGGCCGTGAAAACTCACCTGCGTTGCGTTGTAGGTAGTATCACACAAAGGATAAGTTGGGACCACGTGTGTAAGTCTCAAACGACTTACGAATGCCCTAAAATTATAAACACATAAATTAGGGATAAAATGGGAATTGTGACAGCGACACGGAATGAGAAACGTCCTAAAGAAACGCTCTAATATTCAAGAGTGGACGAAAGTGTCCACGGAGTTAGGAATTACTTTACGCGACGAATGACACAAATAATAATAAATATAACCGGGTGTTCTGTCATTCACAAAAATTAAGAAAATAATATATATATATATATATATACAAGTAAATAATATAACTAATTATTATTTAGTCTCAATCGATACACGATGTTAGAAAATGATACGAAATAATATAAATATGTATATTATTTAATATCACGGGTCACGGTTTGAAAATAATATAAACATATTATTTTATACGAAATTACGGTTTGAAAATAATATAAACATACTATTTTTAGTTGATAATAACAATAATATTTTATTTATAAAAGTGGGAATAATATAAAAATATGTTAATAATTCAAACCCAAGCCTACGGGTTGTTTCCATGGCTAAAACACATTTATATAATAATATAATATTATAGAGTGGTGTGGTTTTTCTCGTGAACCTTTAGTTGACGCGAAGCATACGCGATCACCTTTTCTCGTTGCATTAACACACAACCTAGACCCTGAATAGACGCGTCACAATACACCACAAAATCATCCGTTCCTTTTAGAAGAGCTAGAATAGGTGCACTGCAAAGTTTCTGTTTAAGATGTTGGAATGCGGACTCTTGGTTATCGCCCCAGTTACAGGCTTTACCCTTTTGAGTTAAGGCAGTGAGAGGTTGAAAAATTTTTGAGAACCCCTCAATGAATCGACGGTAATAACCAGCCAATCCCAGAAATTGTCGCACCTCAGTCGGAGTCGTCGGTGCTACCCAATTCTTGATGGCTTCTATCTTTGATGGCTCGACATGTATTCCTTTCTCGTTAACCACATGTCCTAAGAATTGAACCTCACGGATCCAGAATTCACACTTGGAAAACTTAGCATATAGTTGCTCCCTTTTAAGTAATTCCAAAATTAAGCGTAGATGTTCCTCATGTTCCTCCTTGTTCTTAGAATAAATGAGAATGTCGTCGATGAAAACAATGACGAATTGATCAAGGTAAGGCTTACATACACGGTTCATGAGGTCCATGAATACCGCAGGTGCGTTGGTTAGTCCGAAAGGCATGACCATAAATTCATAGTGGCCGTACCTTGTCTTGAAAGCAGTCTTAGAGATATCTTCATCTCGGACTCTCAATTGATGGTAGCCGGACCTGAGATCTATCTTGGAATAGAAACTTGACCCTTGGAGTTGATCAAATAGGTCATCTATACGAGGCAAAGGATAACGATTCTTGATTGTGACCTTATTCAGTTCGCGGTAGTCGATACACATACGGAAAGTTCCGTCCTTCTTCTTGACAAACAGGACTGGAGCTCCCCATGGCGATGAGCTAGGTCGGATGAAACCTTTATCCAACAATTCCTGTAACTGAGTAGATAGCTCTTGCAATTCGCTAGGTGCCAGTCTGTAAGGTGCCCGAGCAATCGGTGCCGCTCCGGGTGCTAGATCGATTTGGAATTCAACCTGTCGGTGTGGTGGCAGACCAGACAGATCCTCGGGAAATACTTCTAAAAATTCACGAACGACGGGAATATCAGCAATCTTTTTCTCTTCTGACGACTGCTCAGCAACGAGATCCAAAATAGCCGTATGTCCCTTTCGAAGGCACTTCTGTGCTTTCATAAAAGATATGATGCCCATGACTGCACCAACTTTTTCGCCCTGAACGGAAAGGGTTTCTCCACTCGGGAGAGGAATACGACAATTTTCTCATGACAGATAATTTCAGCTTGGTTTTTAGATAACCAATCCATGCCGACAATTACATCAAAACTACCAAGTGTGACCGGCATAAGGTCGATATCAAATATATGTCTAGCTAGCTCAAGCTTACATCCCTTAAGAATGTGTGTTGCTTCAATTATTTGGCCATCAGCTATCTCTATTATATACCTAGCTTCTAACAGAGTTGGAGTTTCTTTTATCATATCACTAAGTTTCTTAGATATAAAACTTCTATCAGCACCAGTGTCAAAAAGGACAGAAGCAAAGTAATTATTTAAGAGAAACTTACCGGTAACCACATTATGATCATAACGAGCTTCTCCAGATCCATGAAGGCTCGTCCCTTCGCACCATTTCCTCCACCATTGTCGTTATTACCCCCATTGTTGTTATTCTGGTTAGGGTTGTGGTTTCCATTACCCACTTTCTTCAATTGAGGACAATTCTTCCGAATATGTCCCTCCTTCCCACACTCGAAACAACCCCTTGTGGATCCAGGTTGTTGAAAAGGCTGCTTGGCTTGTAATTCACCCCTAAAATCCTTGGCATCATGACCTATCTTGCCACACCGCTGACAACGGTTGCAAAACCCGAAGTGATGGAAGTTGCATTTGTTACACTTAGGAGACTTTCCCGCGTAACCACCCTGGTTTTGACCTAAAGAGGTCGACTGGTTGGATTTCTTAGCAGGCTCAAACCTACGCTGCTGCTGACGCGGTTGATTAAACTGGGGTTGGTTGGGCTGGGGTCCTTTGGAGTGAGAGTTGGAGTGGTTATTGGAGTGGTGATCAAACTTGTGTTTATGATTATCAGTGGATTTAGAGATCGAACCTCTCGGAGGTAGAGTCTCTTGAGTCACCGCCTGATCGGTTAACTTATGGGCAAGTCGGATAGTCTGCTGGATAGTGGTAGGCTTGGATGATGTAACCATGCTTTGTATTTGAGGCACTAGACCTCCAATATATAGTTCAATTCTCTTGTAATCGGGGGTCACCATATGCGGGCACATAGTAGCAAGTTCATGTGAACGCGTGGTATAGAGTTCAATTTCAGAACCCTCCATTTTTAGGTTCCAGAACTCTCCTTCTAACTTCTGAATTTCATCGCGAGTACAGTACTCCTCCTTCATCATCGACTTAAACTCCTCATACGGGAGTCCATTTGCCATGGCCAGACCCAACATCTGGACCTGGGCGTTCCACCATGTGAGAGCCGGGCCCTCCAAAGTTCCAGCGACAAACTTAACCTGATTTGCCACTGGGCAGTTGCACATGGCAATCACTTATTCTACTTTCTCGAACCAACGAAGTAGTCCGACAGCTCCTTCAGCTCCACTAAAGGCGTGGGGATTACAATCCATGAATGCCTTGAAGGTGCAGGCTGGTTGCGGGTTTTGCGGGCTGGAGTTAAAAACAATATAGGATTGGGATTATAAAGTTTAGGACATGCTTTTTAAGAGATGAATTGACATCATTAGTCAATAGCTAAAGCATTTACCTGCAACATTCTGTGCCGCTAGAGCCTCCGCCACACTATCATTTATTAGTGCCGCTAGCTCCGCTATCGTCATGTTAATGGTACCTCGGCCACCAGCACGACCTCCACGTCCTCTTCCTAACATGATTCTTCACATTCACAAATACAAAACAATGAGAAATATATCGCATATTAAACATTATTTATGTATGAGTAAAGAAATGCAACATCTAATATTTTGAAAATTAAATAAATTGTAAGGCTACAAAATAAATAATTCAAACATTAAACTTCTCATGCTTTTATTGAATGGGAACAACCTTACCCATCTAGGTTTGAAAAGAGAAATAACAAAAGCAAAACATACATGAAAAGGAAAGATAGAATAGGAAGATCATCAAACATCTTCTTCATCAGAAGAAACATATGATTGTGCATCATCGATCTCTACTGGTTCCTCTTCAGGTGGCTCCTCCTCCAAGGGCTCATCCTCGAAGGGCTCCTCCTCGAAGGGCTCTTCCTCGCCGTCAGAAAGTGGAATCTCCTCAGGAAATAGAACTGCTTGCAGTTGGGCTTCCAAGTGAGTCACCCTCTCTTGAAGACCTTCAGCAGTATGGTTTGCTACATGTAGCTGAGCTTCCAGAGCAGCCACTCTCTCCAAAACTCCTTCCATGTCATTGTCCGAGGTGTCCACCCTCGTCTCCAAATGTGTCACCCTATCCGCCAAGACGTTATGGACTTGATCCGTTACTGCTAGTTCAGCAGTCAAAAACTCTATCCCTACCTTATTCCCCTCTATTTGAGACTCTCTCTCTTCAGAATGTCATGTATCTCCTCGGTAGCATCTTTCACAATACTCAACTCCCTAGACATGTAAAATACAAAGGCTGTAAAAGTTTGTTCCATAGTGCATGGTAAGCTAGGTAAGGTAGATGATAAGGAAGTAGAACCAAAGTAAGGTGATGGGACATTTCCCATTTCGATCCATCTTTGGATCATTTACGGGTATGCGTTCCAATTACGAGCAGGATTCATTGCTTGTACGCTGCTCGTTTGCCCCTGATCAACTGAATAGTCACTGGAACTAGTCCGGCGCCTTTTGGGCTCCGGGGATGATAGGATAGGTGCCTTATGTCCTGGTGCCCTAGGTGATGGAGGTGGAGTTGACGACATGTTCCTGTAACAATATATATAAGTGACAAACATCCAAATGACATGTAACTAATGTGTGAGGCTATAGTCTAGTATGCAATCCTAGTTCTCTATAATCAATGGCTCTGATACCAATCTGTCACACCCCCAAATTTCAACTAACGGAGTTTTACCGTTTGGGAAGTGACGAACCAGGATCTCAGACATTAGTTACTTTGAACGACTCTACATGGGACTCAAATGAAAATATTATGTCAATCAGAGTTTCAATGCGGAAGCATAAAGAAAAGTAAATGCGCAAAACACACGCGCCCAAAACAAAAGTCCAAAAGTCCAAACGTCCAACCAAGCCAAGTACAATACAAAATAATCCAAACAAACATAAATAAGCAACAATCAAAATAGATGAATCCCATGCATGCCCTAATGTGCACATGTGCCTTATCTTAGCGACCTGAGAAAACATGTAAGAAAATATGTCAACACGAGGTTGGTGAGTTCACAGGTTTCAATATATAAATAAGCGTTTACTAGATTTATGATCATTCAGTATGCATCTATAGGGAGCTAACCTATGTTCATGTTTAACTCAAGCGCTCGCAACCGAAGCTGACTGTTTGTTTATTTGCCTCCTGCCAGGTCTATCAACACTAGCGGTGTGAGTAGGCTAACATTTCACCCGTTCGATCTCTAATCGAGTTAGCGCGACTAACGCGGGTGGGATTTGTCAAACCCAATAGTACTACTAAATATTACCTCGCTAAGATCCATATTAACGGTCCGATATAAGATGAGGACTTTCTGTGATAGCGTGTTACGCTTAGATTTAACATTGATAACATATGAATTGCAAAATCTCAAAATAGTTTAATCATGTTTTCTCCCCCAGATTAAAACAGTAAAAAGGGGCCGTGAAAACTCACCTGCGTTGCGTTGTAGGTAGTATCACACAAAGGATAAGTTGGGACCACGTGTGTAAGTCTCAAACGACTTACGAATGCTCTAAAATTATAAACACATAAATTAGGGATAAAATGGGAATTATGACAGCGACACGGAATGAGAAACGTCCTAAAGAAATGCTCTAATATTTAAGAGTGGACGAAAGTGTCCACGGAGTTAGGAATTACTTTACGCAACGAATGACACAAATAATAATAAATATAACCGGGTGTTTTTTCATTCACAAAAATTAAGAAAATAATATATATATATATATATATATATATACGAGTAAATAATATAACTAATTATTATTTAGTCTAATTCGATACACGATGTTATAAAATGATTCGAAATAATATAAATATGTATATTATTTAATATTACGGGTCACGGTTTGAAAATAATATAAACATATTATTTTATACGAAATTACGGTTTGAAAATAATATAAACATACTATTTTTAGTTGATAATAACAATAATATTTTATTTATAAAAGTGGGAATAATATAAAAATATGTTAATAATTCAAACCCGAGCCTACGGGCTGTTTCCCGGGCTAAAACACATTTATTGAATAATATAATATTAGTTGTGGGAGCCCGGTCTCGAACCCGGGTCTCTCCCACACACGCACATTGACCCAACCAGTCCCGCCCGCTAGGGTATCGTGTTAGATACCCGGGTCTGATTAGTTTTAACACCAAGGTGTCTGGTGTTCTTCCCTTTGGTCGCGATCCGAATCTGATTTCCATCCCAAAACCATCGAATTCGATCGCGATTAGGCACAAGGACGTAGGGGTTTTGTTATTCACGGTATTGCGAATATGTGGTAGTTTTTAATTACAAAATCAACCGGTTTATGTTTGCTTAATTTCTGATTCAAAAGTCGAACCCTAGAATAAGAACACGAATTCGAATCTGATCCAGTCCGATATTAAAACTCATTGGAATCATAGGGCTTTTACTCATATGATCATTTCGAATATGTTCATAGGTTTTAATTTGATTGAGATGGTATCTAGGATCAAAAGCCCCAAAACATTTTTATAACGAACCCTAGTTTACGGATTATGATAAATCGATGTTATATGATCAAATTCGCGTAGGGTTTTCAAAGAGTGGTTAATTGCGAAGCTAATCATATGGATTAATTGAATTTAAACAGGTTTAAAAGTAGAGTTCGATTAACCCGTGCTCGTGATGAACCCTAGAATCGGTTCATGATTAATTCGATGTTATACATTCGAATTATCATAGGGCTTTCAGAGGATGGATGATGGCGAGTCTATCCATGAAGTTTAATTGAACTTATATTGTGTCTAGGGTATGGCTCGATTATATCCGAATGTATATGAACCCTAAAATCAGTACATGATAAATTCGATAATGTAACCCCAAATTGATAATGGGGTTTTGATCTAGACACTTAAACGAAACCAGGGATGTAAATGATTACCAGAATGATGCTCGATTTGATGGTGTTCGATTAAACAGACTCCGACTGTGAACGGCTTTAGCTCCAGCGACCCTAACTGCTATTTCCGATTGAATTGAGGTGTGATACAGGTTCTCTGAGGCTCGATTGAGATGTGCAGGTGTTCGATTTGCAAGAATAATGATCGAATTGCTCGAATTTGATGGATACGTGGTAATGGTCGACAGTTATGGTTTAATTACCCATAATTGGGTTTTAATTCGTTGTAATAATGATGATTGAAATCCTAATTGTGTTTGTTAATGGTGTTTAATGTGTTTCGGTTACTGATTCAAACGGAACCAGTTGTAATTCGTGAATTCAAGATCAAGAACAAGGATTTGACTTTCTAAAGTAAAAAAAAAATCAAGAATAGGTAAATAACGGTTTCAGTCCCTGTGGTTTATTGTGTTGAAGTTTGGATTTAGGTAGAATTGGTCCCTCAAGTTTGGATGGAGTTAGAACTTGGTTAATTTGACTTCCAAAGTCAACAGAATTGGGATTTTGACTTTATAAAAGTCAACAGTCAACTTTAGGGATATTACATAACTAGTCCCTGGAGTTTAGGTTTGGATTATTGACAGAATTAGTCCCTGAAGTTTGAGTTAAGTTAATTAGGTTAACTTTAACTGGATTTTGTTAATGGAGTTATTTGGAAAAGTCCGGATTGTCATAGTCTTGATGAAATCAGATCCACATGCATGGATCTAGGGTTCTTGAGGAAGAAGACATCCCCGCAGGCGAACTTATGGGGAGTTTGGATGTCCATAACAGGCGAACCTGTGTAAGTTCGCTATGTGTAAGTTCGCTAAAGGGTAAGTATAAGCGAACTTGGTAAGTGCGCTAGGCATGTTCACTTGGTTCTATTAGGCGAACTTAGCCTTAAGTTCGCCTAGTTCAGTATGGTTAACCCGTTAGAGTCGGGATTAGGTCTGATGTGTATTTAACTACTCAATCTAGATCGTACGTGACATTGTTGGGCCTTCGATTAGGACAACTGAGACTAGCTTATCAGGTGAGTTCTAGAAGCCCTCTTTTAAATGTGTAAATAATGTTTTTGGGCTGGTGTGCATACGTACCGATTTGACTGTTTATGAAACGATGTTTTGGAAGGAAAGGTTATGAAAGAAGTGTTTATGAAATATTTTGCCAAAAGAAGTTTACGAAGTGTTTATGAATGAGTGAATGATTTTTAATAAAACGTACGAATGCTTTAACTGAAGTTTTGAAGTAAAAGAAGTGAATGTTTACGAAAGTCACAAACGAACGAATCTGCCATTATTCCTTTGGGAATGAAGGTTATGGGTATGGGATGTATGTTATGGGCTTTTACCTTTTAGGGGCCTTTGTGGCTGGCCAACTGTTGTACAACTGGGGTGATGACGGTCACCAAGGGGATTACCGTGATCCTTGAAGTTGGTACGATTTTACCTTGCGAGGTAGTCGTGCTTGAAGTTCGGTATTGTGCCTTACAGGGTGCAGTGCTTGAAGCTTGGTACGTGTCATCCTTGTGATGCCGTGCTTGAAGTTTGGTGTTGAATGGCCTAAGTATCGGGCCCTAGGTTTCTCCGCCCAAAGGACAGTACGGTGTTGAAGGGCCTAGTGGTGGTAATCTTTAGGTTTCTCCACCGGTATGTGATGTTTGGAATTGACGGTTACGAGAAGACGCAGATTCGATATGTTCGTTGACTTATGAGTTATGTTATGTGTATGTTATGTTATTGCATGTTTTCGTACGCTTTTATTAATTAAATGATATGTTTTTGGCAAATATTTGAAGTTAATGTTTTATGTTAAAAGCTAGGACTCACCAGCGTAGATGACTTTTTAGTATGCACATTCAGGTTAAGGCAAGTTATGAGGATGGACTGATGCTTGGCTAGCGATGAAGAGTTACCCGGTTGATCATGAAGACTGACATCCCGTTATGTTTTAGTTATGATGTATTTATGTTTTAGACTATGTTTACGCTTCCGCATGTTTAACAATGTTAACGTTATGTTTGAATGAAATTTTCCGCTTCGTTATCGATATTCAAGTTTAAGAACTGTTTGTGAATGAGTAAATCCAACACGTGAGGCCTCCCGGGTTTGGGGCCTTACACCGAACGACTCTACAAAGTCAACTTAAAATAGGAACACCAGAATGCCTTTTAAGTTCCATTAATGACCTAGCATGGCTTTGGCATGCTAGGCTTGCTCATTTAAATTTCAAATTTATAACCATATGAAGGAAAGAAATATGGTATACGAGAACATCCATATTTTAGAAGGTGATCACGTGTATGCTTGGTAAACAAGCTCGGGATCCCTTTCCTAAACGAACCATGTACTAGGCTTCTAAACCTTTGGAACTAACCCACACTGATTTGTGTGGGCCGATCTCACCTCCTACACAAGGAGGAAATCAGTATTTTATGCTTTTTGTTGATGATCACACAAGATATATGTGGATTTATACTATTAAAAACAAGCATGATGCTTTGGATGTATTTAAGAAATTTAAACATGAAGTAGAGCGAGAACACCCATTGCAAGTAAAAGCGTTACGAGGTGATAGGGGCGGGGAATTCCTCAACAAGTTGTTCACTAATTTCTGTGATGAAACCGGGATCAAAATAATGTTTACTGCCCCTAGTCACCACAACAACAAAAATGTAGTAGAGAAACGGAATAGAACGATTACGAATGCAACAAGAAGTATGATGAAAGCTATGGATCTTCGACAAAGTTTATGGGGTGAAACGGTAAGACACTCCATGTACATCTTGAGCCGGGTACACACTAAAGCATTGAAGCAAGTTACACCCTATGTAGCCCTATTTGGAAGAAAACCAAACGTAACACATTTACAGGTTTTTTGTTGTAAAGCTCACATGAAGATTCCAGCTATTCACTTGAAAAAATTAGATGATAAAAGCAAATAAGTAATTTACTTGGTACCAAGCCCGGAACAAAAGCTTATATGTGCGATGGAGTGTGATCACACCCACAACTATTCATCAATGAAGACATAAATCATCGATCGTTGTGTCTAATCAGACCACCATTGTGTCTTTTTATTCATTTAATTTCATTTTAAATATCTTTTTAATTCTTTACAAACATTTTGTACACTTTACTCATGTTTGGATAATTAAACTCTTATTAATTTTATTTATAGAAGTTCACAAATTCTAATATGAACTCTATTCCATGCTTTAAACTTTTTTGTATGAATTCCAGAAATTTCTCATATATTTAATAACATTTTAGTCATTGGGGTTGGTGGCCTAATAGTAGAGGAAAATCCTCTTCAAACGCTAAGGGTTGAGGAGGTCGTGAGTTCAAGTTTCACTCTCACATAATTAAAGAAATTTACCTATTAAAAAAATTAATAACATTTTAAACATTAATTTGCCGCAAAATTTATTCTAATATCATATCATTAGTTCAGCCAACATTATATTATTTAATTATTTTGGTTTACATTTAAAAAAATCTATTATTATTTAAATATCCCTTTTAACAGAAGATTAAAAGCAGAGTGGGTTCAGGCAACAACACAAGGTTTTGGTTGGATAATTGGCATGAAATCGATATTTTAAAGAATGCTTTTCCTAACTTGTTTTCTTTGGCCACAGATAAAAGAATATCCATTGCAGGTTGCTATTCGGAAGAAACCAACAACTGGAGCTGGACGTGGAAAAGGGGTTCAACACAAGGCTTGTATCAATCTCAGCTTAACCAGTTGATTGCTTTGTTGTGACAGGTTCCATTAACACAGGAGGATATGTGGGGATGGATGAAAGATACAGAGGAAGAGTTTGCAGTAAGCAGTGTTAGAAAAGAGATAGAGGAAACACGGGGATCTAATATTCCAAGCTCAGTGTTCAGATGGAACTCGTGGGTCCCCCCAAAAATCAAATTATTCACTTGGAGAGCACTGGATGGAAAGATAACAACTAGGGATGCTCTTGCTATTAGAGGAGCGCCTACTATAGATACGACTTGCCTTATTTGTGGAATTTGTCAAGAAAGTGCAAATCATATAATGGTCACGTGTTTGTTCGCAAGATCAATTTGGTGGCAAATATGGAGGTGGTGCAGTCAACCAAGCCCGTCAATTCTTAACTCAATCAAGGAGGTGTTAAACTACGTGGAAGGACTACATTTAACAAAGGAAAAAAAAGAAGTTAGTTCATGCCATTTCATCAACGACAATGTGGTTTTTATGGCTAGCCCGTAACAAAAGAATTTTTGACGACAAGGCCACGGCGGCTCACAATTGCGTGTCGCAAATCAAGGAACTTTCATATTTATGGATATCGTGTAGAACAAAACTTAGAACTATAAGATGGGAGGAACGGGTTTCGTTTCAATAAGGTACCATAATGGGGGGTTAATGTAATTTTGGTTTTGCCACTTTGTGGCTGAGTTTGTAATCTTTAGCCTCCCCATAGTTTCTGGCTTCGGGGTGGTTGTTTTAGTAATATAGTCTTCGCCTACTTTTCAAAAAAAAAATGTAAGAGTCAGTATTTCGTATGTATAATTGAAAAAGATTATCTTTCAAATATTGAATTTCGTAGGATTTAAAGGCCACATGCATGTATATACTTGTACCACATGTTCACTTTTACGTATATTTTCGATCGTTTATGAAGTCAAGCAGTTGACTTAAACACGAAGTCATTTATAATACTCCATAGACTTGGTCCAATATGTAATTAAGTCAACCGTCAACTTGAAAGGGTGTGTGTATTTAACAAAGGATAAATATGTAATTTTGCTTTTATAAAAAAAGTTCTTTAAATAAACCATCAATTTCTTTTTAACATATTCCGAAATTAATTTATGGCAAAGGAAAATGAAAATGTTTCGGTTTTTTTACCGGCATGTGTCTTTTAATTTAGAGGGCATCCTGTGTATATATAGAACTAGGTTAGAATCCCGTGTATTATACGGTTGAATAAATATAATGTTATATATTTAGTAATAAAAAATTTATGTCTTTAAAAACCCGTGAATTACACGTGTTAAATAAAATATTACGTGACAGTTATAAATTTTGTTAAGTTAATTTTTAAGACATTTTTTTATCTGAGTATTAATTTTTTTTATTTAACTGATAAATGTTAATTCATATTAAACTTTAGAAACCCGGTGTATTACACAGGTTGAAAAAATACAATGTTATATATACTTGGTAATAAAAATTTACATATTACATATTTATGAAAAATATTTTATAAAAAGAATTATACAAAATCATTATTATTTAATAGAAGATAGAGGCGGGAAGCAAAAAATTATAAAAACAATTAAAGAAATTTGTATAATTAATAGGAAAGAGAGACGAGAGAAAAAAGTTAAGTATGCATGAAAGAGTGACAAGTATCCAATCAAAACCTTTATTTATTATATAGTATAGAGTATAAATTACTAACAATACTTTAATATTTTTTTATCCATTTTCTTATATAAAATAAACATCCATTTATGGAACAAGTTTGTTTGTGGTTGAGTTAGTTCAACAATTTTGTTACCACGGTGTCACGAGTCAAATATTTGAAGATTCTTTTACCATATTTGTACTTGAATGCTTGAGTTTGCTAGCTAGTATCCAGACTTCATCGGGCACGACCTTAGTGAGATAGATGACATGAACATGTCTAGGAATGGAGGGAGGGAGGGCATGTGTTACGTCGAAATGACCGTCGTTGCGATGTGTTTTGTTGTCCGCGTTTTGATATTTGGGATCGTGACAGAATCCCGGTGCAACGCGCGGTGAGGAAAACATAGTTATATTAATAAACTAGTTAGAAACCAGTGTTTTACACGGGTTGAATAAAGAAAATATTAAATATTTAATAATGACGCTTTAGAAATTATAAACAAAATATTAAATAATAATGAAGATTTAGGAATTAATAAACAATTACTAACAATACTTTAATATTTTTTTATTCATTTTCTTATATAAAATAAACATCCGTTTATCAAACAAGTTTGTTTGTGGTTGAGTTGGTTCAGCAATTTTGTTACCACAATGTCACGAGCCAAATGTTTGAAGATCCTTTTATTATATTTGTACTTGAACGCTTGGGTATGCTCGCTAGTATCCGTACTTCATTGGGCACGACCTTAGTGGGATAGATGACATGAACATGCCTAGGGATGAAGGGAGGGAGGGCATGTGTTACGTCGGAATGAGCGCCGTTACGATGTGTTTTGTTGTCCGCGTTTTGATATTTGAGATCGTGGAGGAATCCCGCCGCAACACGCGGTGAGGAAAACCTTGTTATATTAATAAACTAGTTAGAAACAATTGTTTTACACGGATTGAATAAACAAAATAGTAAATATTTAATAATGACGCTTTAGAAATCATAAATGAAATATTAAATAATAATGAAGATTTATGAATTAATAAATAAAATATTAAATAATTAGTAACTTATAAAAAATAAATAAGAAAAAAATCTTAGACTCACAAAATTATAACATGTATCGCAACCATGTACTTATTTATTAGGTTATGTGCAATGGAATCACTAAAAAGTGATTCATGCCCCACCACATTAGTAGATAGTTAATAACTAAACCGAATCACTAAAATATGTATTGATTTCCCTAGCCACATTAACTAAAAAAAGTTATTTTAACCATTAAAAATGGATATGATTAGTGGGACAGAATCTCATCCGCACACCACAATGTGGTTTCCCTCACGCCTACGTCTATTCACGCCCTAAAAGGGCGGTGTTCCACATCTAATCACGGGTCACGGTCAGTGACGGATCTAGAACAAAAATTCAGGGGTAACGAAAAAAAATTTTTGACCGTACATTCATGTAAATGAAACAAAAAAATTTTTGACGGTACTTTCATGTAAACAAAAAAAAATTTACCGTACTTTCATGTAAATGAAACAATTTTTTTTTACCGTACTTTCATGTAAACAAATTTTTTTTACGGTAACATGCGACTAGCGAGGCGGACAGCGGAGCCGCAGAGGGGCAGACTGGCGGAGGCGGAGGACTGGGGTTTGGCGGAGGCGGCGCCGGGCAGTGGTCTCAGCTCAGGTCGAGCGGTTGGTCGAGTGGTCAGTCTCTGGCTCTCACAGTCTCACAGTTCCCGCTCTCTCTGTCTTTGTTCTTGGCCGGCCGCTTGGGTAAGTTGGGTTTGAGAATTGAGACTTTAAGGTATTGGGTTTTAATAAAACATTTGGTCTTGAGACTTTGAGGTATTGAGTTTTAATAAAAATTTGGGCTTGCTAAAGCCCAAATGTTTTATTAAAACTCAATACCACAAAACCTATAATAAAATGTGGGGACTTTTTATAAATTATTGGGTTTTTTTAATAAAATTTTGGACTTTTTATGAAGTGTTAAGCTTTTAAAAAATTTGAGGGGTAACATAATTTTTTATCAAATGTAACCGGATACATAAAACCGTAAAAAAAATATTTTTTTTACACTTCGCGTAAAAAGTTGAGGGGTAGCGCGGACTACCCCTTGCTATATGCTACATCAGCCATTGGTCAATGTGAATCACGTCATCCAATCATGCCCCCCTATGCATAGTCTTAGGTACATAGGTTGAAATATGAGGCATAGATAAGTTGAAATATACCCTTAGACATATAGCCCAAATATACCCTGGTGTTGAGTTTACGCTCAAAGCCTTATAGGTCTTGAGTTTGAATCTTGGTGCTTGAGTTTTTCTTTCATTCTAGGCTAGGTGAGTTGGGTCGGGTTTATCCCGATCCTGAATAAGAGATTTAGATTTGCCTTTCTAAAAAAAGATAAGTTGAAATTTGGTATACGATACATAAAGCAAAAGGCAAGACGTGTCAAAAGCCCACTACCTTGTCTTTCGTCCATGGCGCCATAGTGTCATTATCTCCCCCAAACACGTCTTTTTCTTATGTTTTATGGAGAAAATCACCATCTATTTTCTACATCTATAATAATTTCTAAAAGTAAGTTAGATGAGGATGTAAGAAAATATTTACTAGCTCAATTGAACTACATACAAAGTCTCCTTATTTATAAAGACTTGAATATAAAATGAACCCTACTAACACATTTTAACAAATATTAGCAAACCTAATTACTAATAATAGTTCTCTAATGATTTCAAAGATTGATGCTTAGAAAGATGCCAAGTAAAGAGTCACGTGACATGATATTCGGTACATTTCGCTCTCGTACAAAAACACGTGAATTATATTTTTTTTATTTATTTCTACATAAATTATATTTTTTATATTATAATTGAATATTTGATGAGGTATTTTTATATTCAAATACAATTAATGTATTTTAATTTCTTACGTTTACCGGCTAAAATTTCAATAAGTGTATGTTATATACATGATGATACTCGTGCACAGTTAATTCATTTTTTATATTATACATGTATTTTTATTTAAAAACGGCGACTAAAGTCTTCAAGCTTGTACGTGCACGGCTCTGGAAAATAGTCATTTAGTAGAAGAGCGTGATCACGGTCGAGACGAGCACTTCGGGTTCTAGGTTGCAACGTTTGAGTTTCTTCCCACCACTGAACCGTTGCGGTTGAGAAAGCACGCAACATCATGGCCATGGATTCGTCGGATCAAATGATGATGATGATGATGATGATGATGATGATGATGATGAAAAACATTTTTGAAGATAAAGATGGTGACAAAAAATGGTGGGAGAGTTGTATTAGTTGTGGGTTTTTAGTAGGTTTAAATTTAATATTTATAAAGGTAAAAAAAATTATTAAATGCTAGCAACGGCCCCTTTGACCAACCAAACGGCTAGATTTTATCAACTTACACCCGTGAGTTTTCTCACGCTGAAGAGGGGGTGATGTTTCATATGAGTCACGGAGTGAAGGCTACTCACGCCCCACCTTTACGTATGTATACCATATGCCCTTATAATAAAGTGTCAACTAAACATTATATAACAAAAGAAAACTACATTTCATAACGTCTTTTTTTCATCATAGGTATCTTCTAAGCATGAACTAACAATATTTTATGGTAAACATGTTGTTAAAAGCCAAACATGTTCGCCTCATGTTGAGTTGATAGCGTATAGAAGATTTTTTTAACCTTATTAACTGATGTGATCTTGATAGCATAATAGAGCTCAGATATATTGCATGTTTTTACCAAAACAAAGATATGATGTTGGTCAAAGTAAACATTTTACTAGGTGTTTGTGTCAGTCCATTTTCACAAGGTATATGCTCCTAGCTAGTAAAGTAATTAGTTTTGTTATTCTCCCCGACGTCTCTTTAGTTCAAAAACGCATAATATGCTACAAGTGTTGCATTTGTCATTAAAATTGGTCGCTATATTAATAAAGTAAAAACAACTTCTACATGTTCTCCACTTATGACAATATGGTAAAGTATGAACGCTAACAACATTTTAAGCGTAAAATATACTGTGGTTGAATTGATTCAAGGTTACAAAATGCATTGTAAGACACCATGTGGCTACACCACTCCCACCATCTCATATGATGAATTTGTGAAAAGCATTAAGAGGGAAGGAGACCAATTAGCTTCCGTAATCAATGTTAAGAAAGAGATGATGTAATTTAAAGTTCATTAAAAACGCAAGAAGACTCAACCATTTCTAAAGGAGGATAAAACTCAAGTATCATATTTACCTACAGCTGATAATATTTGGCCACTAATGAACGAATTCAAACCACCCAGTTCTAGCATGGAACACATTGATGACTTGGACTCATATGACACATTTTCATGATGAATTGAAACACTAAATTAGTTGTGTACCACAACCTTTTCTATCTTTTTTTTTAACATCAAAAGGATTTATTGAAAATATCATCGGCTAGCAAAAGACTAATCGAAGAAAATTACATGAACATTAGAGAGTTTTCAACCACTTTATGATTCCTATTACCAAACCATAAAAATGAATAATTGACAATAAAATTAAAGATCGTTTCCTCTGAGTTCTGTTACTGTTGAACACTGTTTCATTTCTGAGACACCACAATATTCACCATGATGTTAAAATAATCTCTTTCATCATCTCCTTCTTTATCTTTTTACATCTATACTCCATAATCCAACTCATAAGGTCAGTCGGATGTGTTAGAGTCCGGTAACCGAATATCAAGCCATCTCGAAATAGCATTCAAAACCTTAACTGCTACATAACAATCACCAAGAACATGATCTGTAGTTTCGAGATCCACTTCACACAAAGGACACAATACCGAGTCAACATCCACCCCTTTTTTTATCTAAATTCACCCGAGTAAGAATCTTGTTTATAAGCACCCTCCATGCTAAGATGTTAACCTTCCTATGAAACGATTCCATACGGTAGGTCATCCCAACCGAAAGAATACAATTATCAATCCGCCCCCGAACTAATTTAACAGTAAAACGCACATCATCATCCAATTTAATGGTGGAATAAAACCTTTTCTATCACATGTCATGACTAGTTGTGTTACCCCCTTCTGTGATAGATTGATGATTTTATGATTAGTCTATTCCCTTCTAATTAACTCTCTATTTATATGTACACCAAGGGGAAACCCATTAATGACCCATTAAGAGTAATTAAGCCCATCAACTAATTACTAGCCATAGGTTAATTAATAAATAAATAATTATATTTAATAATTTAATAATTAGATAAATGATTATAAGAGCCACATATTAAATCGTGTCTTACATTCTCCCACTTGGCTAAGTAATCATTTATTATGAGCATTAGTAAGTCTACAGATTTAATACTCATTTTAGTTTTAAACCAAAACTGTAGCAGAGAAATACAGTCATTGAATCAGTATCCAACTCAAGACTCCCATTAATCATACCACAATCCCAATTTAAGACTTAAGTAAACTTAGGATCAAATTTATAAATAAGCCCTTTAACGATAATTTGTATAATCAGTGTCTATATGTCATTAGGCATGCATAACATATTTAGAGACAAACAAATTCAAATAACTGAGGAAATTTCAATAATAAAAGTAAGTAAGTACAATTAAGCTACTAAATAAGGTCTTTAGAAAAGCCTATCTTCGAAACATGTTCTTCGAAAACTTTAGGTGGGAGACCTTTAGTCATCGGATCTGTAAGCATAACTTTAGTACTTATATACTCAATACAAAGATTATTTTTCTCAACTCGTTCACGTACGAACAAGTACTTTGTATCAAAATATAATCCAGCTCTAGTCGAACTGTTACTGTTCGAGAAACTAACGGCGGCTGGGTTATCACAATAAAGCTTCAATGGTCTAGAAATGGAATTAATTATTTTGAGTCCAATGATTAGATTCTTCAGCAACATTCCATAACAGGTCGTGTTATACACAACTATGTATTCTGCCATCATAGTGGATGTTGTGGTCAACTGTTGCTTATGACTCTTCCATGAGATAGGTCCACCGGCTAACATAAAGATAAACCCCGAAGTGGATTTCTTGTCATCTTTGCACTTAGCAAAGTCAGAATCAGAATAACCAACCACTTCTAAATTATCACTTCTTCTATAAGTCAGTTTATAGTCTTTCGTCCCTTACAGATATCGAAGTACTTTCTTAGCTGCTTTCCAGTGATCAAGGCCAGGATTAGTCTGATAACGACCTAGCATTCCAGCAATATAAGCGATATCCGGACGAGTATAGACTTGAGCATACATGAGGCTCCCAAATACTGATGCATAAGGTATCATTCTCATTTGCTCCTTCTCAACCTCTGTTTTCGAACATTGGAAAGAACCAAAAACATCTCCCTTAACTACTGGAGCTACAGAAGGAGAGCAGTGTTGCATATTGTAACGTGTGAGGACCCGTTCAATGTAGGCTTTCTGAGATAATCCCAAAATTCCCTTAGATCTATCTCAGTGTATTTTGATGCCTATAACATAAGAAGCCACTCTGAGATCCTTCATGTCGAAGTTATGCGAGAGTAAACTCTTCGACTCATGCAACATGTTTAAACTATTACTTGTGTGACACCTGACATTTTCAGGTTAACTCCGTTAACACAAAATCTGTTATCTAAAACATTCATTCATGCATTACACTTGATTAAGTTTAATTAAGTGTGTCGGTTACTGCACAAACACTCACGTAACGGTAATTCGAAGAATTACCGAATCATGAGTCTGTCCCCGAATGTTGGTGGTTAATCAAAAATAATATTTCAAACAATTATTAATTTATATTTAATATAAATTATGTGAAATTACGTTTTATGTGATTTTATGCTTAAATTGCGAACTTTCGTGAAATCGCGTACGTTTACGCGTAACAGCATGATTTTTATTTGCATTAGTAATTTTTATAAAAATAATTAGTAGAAAGTATTTTAATTAGTTAGAATTAATTTAATTAATTAAATCCTCTTAAATGCATAAACGGGCCTCCTAACTTGTTTTAAACCCATTCTAAAGCCCATGGATGGAGTATTTAAAGAACTTTTCAAAACCCTAATTCCATTCCATTCAATATTTTCGAAAAACTCAACCCCACACACCCTTGAATCGATTTCATCTTCATCACTCTCAAACCATCATCAAATCAAGTTCTAAAGTTCGATCGTTGGTGTTTTCGATCAATCAGAGTACCAATCATCTCCATTAACGCAACAAGTAAGATTTTTCATCCATATTTATATATATTTTTTGAAAATCAGGGTTATGTAAAGCCCTAGTTCATCCAAACAATGTTCTTTGATCAATAAAGATGCAAACTTTAACGTTAATCGAGTACTGTTATGATATTTGTTAGTTTTGATGTGTTTGTAAAACCCTAGATGCATAAAACCGAGGGTTACTATTTATGAAAACTTTATTGATATTCTATATTGCATATTAGACATGATGGATATGATATGATGATGTTTATAGGATAGTTGATGCATGATAATGTGATTTGTGAAATTAGATTTTGTATACCTAACCCGGTTTTGTAGGGTTTCAAAATAAGGAAACTTTAATTGTCAAGAATGTTAATTGCTTACTATTTAAACATGCATGTTGTTATTTGATGATAGTTATATGCTAGTTAAGACATAATAACATGTTAAGACATCATAGAAATCACGCATGATGTTCATAACTTACTATAAATAGAAACTTTTTGTGTTTATCAATTTGGAATGTGATTTCTAAACATGTTTGACGCGACGTGATGAATTCTTATATGCTATGACAAACATAGAAACATGCTAGGAACCCTAAATCATGGAAATTGTAATGTATGCCTGACTTACTTAAAAGGAAACCCTAATTTGGAAGGTGAACCACATGTTGAGTTCTAGGCGTATGGTATGTGATGTGATGACCTAGGACATGTTAGATTGATCTGATTAACATGTTAGTAATGATAGTTTCCAGGAAACGTGAATGTTGATCATACCTGCTAAATATGGAAACTTGCTAATTATGGAAACTTGCTAATTATGGTAACTTGATAATTATGGAAACCTGCTAAATATAGAAACTTACTATATGTGGTAACTGTGCTAGCATACTAGAACAATAAGGAATTGTTGCTAAGTGTTACCTGCACGATCTTATGTGTGTAATATGGAAGTATTATATTAATCAAATACTACTTCATACATTGAGTCACCAACGGGTCGTCGGGTCAAACTTGGTCAACATGAGTCAAACTTGTAAACTCTTTTCAAACACGTAAACAATGGGATTGTTTAGATGCAAGGGTCTTACGAACCAACACGAATACACATCATAAACTTATGAAATATAGGTAGCCGTTAGCGGGTCACCTGTCTTTCACTTGTCATTCTAGCCCATACTCTAAGGTGAGTTTCACGGCCCCTCTCTTTTACTTACTTTCCTTTTTGGGGTAGAAAGCATGCACACAAACATTTTGGATCTTGTATTACTGTATGTCAATTGCTTACTATAGTGCAAACACACCATGGAAGTCCTTACATCTCGAACCGTTAGTATTGGAGGATAGCGAGGTAATTTTGAGTAGCACTACTGGGTTTGACAAACCCAGCCCACGTTAGTCGCGCTAACTCGACTGGGGGTCGAACGGGTGTAATATTGACCTAGACATTTAGCCATTGCTTTGGTGGACATGGCGGAAGGCAAACACAACAAACAAACTAAACAATCAGCTTCAGTTGCGAATCACTATATAGTAGCATGAACATAGACTTGCTATCTATTGATATAATTTAGTTACACTATCTAGAAAACATTGAACATTTATTTACTTACAAACCTGTGAACTCACCAACCATTGTGTTGACATTTTATGCATGTCTTTCTCAGGTCGCTAAGGTACACATTCAGGAATAGGATGCATCCGAGTTTGCATGACTTGCATTGAACATGTTTTCTTACATTAACTACTTTGGTTTTGGCCGCCTTGTTTTACGCGTATAGTTGTTCTTACATTTTGTTTTACTTTACGCATCCGCAATTGTTTTCAAACTTAACGGTATTGTCTCGTGACTATGAGCAATACTGGTATTTTCAAACTCATAAAATGGTCGTTCAACATAACTAATGACAATGATCCTGGTTTGTCACGCGCCTCGCGGTATAACCCAGCGGGTGTATTTTGAGGGTGAGACATATTGGTATCAGAGCCAATGGTTGTAGCGAACTAGGTTTGCATTAGTAGTAGACTTAGACTATAACCACACACATTGCTTTAGTTACACAACACAGACACTCATACATGGCACTTACACATTACATTACAGGAAATGTCTACATCACCTACATCCCCAGCTAGCCAGGAACGTGTTGTTCCTACCGTACCATCACCCGAGCCTAAGAAGCGCCGACTTAACCCCGTTGACAACACCATAGTCTATGGTGAGCCTTTCACAGTTCATACCAGGAATAGCCACCAGGACTGGCACTGGTACCCCAACATGATCAGGAGTTGGATCCGTCAGGAGCAAGTCCCACCCCCACCTACTGCTGACACTACCTCTACCACCCTTGCAGTATCCCTTAGAGTAGGCTTTTTCTGCCTTCGTGGTAAAGATGGACCGAGAGATCGGGAACATGCGTGATGCAGCTAGAGAGATCACGAGATTACTTTAGCAGGGGAATCAAGCTGATCGTAAGATGAAGGAGCTGTCTGTAGACGGATGCTGTGCACGACAATTTAGTCGCGGTGTTCAAGGACTTGGAAGACCACGTGCATGGTCTAGAGTTTGGTCTTGCAGCAGCTCAGACGAGGATTGAAGAGTTAGAGGCACAACTTGAGGTTGCCAATGCGTCAGGTCTATCGATTCTAACGAGTCAGCACTTATTCTAAACTCATTTCCGAATCTTGTATTCTTAAACAGTATCTATGTTTTCAATCCAGGTCAACATGTTAACCCCCAAGCTTGCACATTCAAGACCTTTATGGACTGTAAGCCACATACATTTAGTGGTGCTGAAGGAGCAGTTGGTTTGCTCCGTTGGATGGAAAAGGCTGAATCGGTTTTCGCAATGTGCAACTGTCCCCAGGTCAACCGAGACAAGTATGCATCTGTCACACTTGAGGGTACGACCCTTATTTGGTGGAACTCCCAAGTTCAGATGTTGGGTCTGGACATGGCAAATGCATTACCCTGGGAAGAGTTCAAAACCATGCTTAGAGAAGAGTTCTGCCCCCATGACGAGGTACAGAAACTGGAGGGTGAATTCTGGAACCTAAAGATGGAGGGTTCAGAGATTGAGGCCTACACTAATCTTTCGCACGAGTTGGTAATTCTATGTCCTCAATTGGTTTTGAAAAAACCTAAACCCTAAGGCTAAAACCCTAAAATTCAAATGTAAAATCTAAACCTTAAAAGCTAAACCCTGCTAATATGGTAGAGTTCGACGAGACGGTTCCAACGCCGCTGAAATTAACTCAATCGGAGTTCGTTTGATATCGTTTCTTAAGGTTTTTGTCTTTAGCGAAAAACTACTTCTTATTTGATCCATATATATATATATATATATATATATATATATATATATATATATATATATATATATATAAGGCAGGGATCAAGAAATCTCTCTCTAAAACTTGATTACAAATAGGAAACTCTGACTCAATTTACATAGACTATTTGATTACAATTCATGATACCCTACATGGTATATATAGCTAACCTATCACGTTAAACTACTAATAGGATTCAATTTAATTAATTACATAATAATTATCTATAACTAATCCTAACATAATCCATTTAGTACTCTTGATAACTATCCACCATTAATTAAATATTATAGCTTGTCTTGCACTCCAAGGCTCTTTAGCCACCCCAACTCAAACACCTCCATGTGAATGGGTCGGCCCAACTCCTAGCCGGCTTGTTAGAGTCGGGAATTAAGCCCAACAATCACCCCCTAATTTCCGATTCGAATTAGGTGCCGTACCTCCGAGATCCTTAATCCTTCGTACCTCCAAGGTCCTTAATCCCGAGCAATATCCGTAGCTCTTTAACTTTGAATCTTGGATTACATCTTGACCGAAACTTGGAGTGAACATCAAGATCATACACGATTTCACCGCTCAACCCAACGGCTAAGTTCCTCCCGGCTTTACTCCTATCAACAATATCCTTCAAAGCACGCCAAACATCCTTAGCATTCTCGTGCATGCCGACTATCAATAGGATGTCATCCTGTAAGGCTTGAAATATGAACGCCATTGCAATGTTGTTCTTTCTGTCGTATACAACCACCCCCTTCGTAGGTTCAATGGCTTCCCAAATCCCATGGGTGTTCATAATCTCCTTCATCTTGATGAACCATCTTCTATAGTTTGAAGTCGTCAACAATGTCGTCAACAATGGAAGTCTCCCAATCTCCTCCATCTTCTGGTTTCGATTGATCACTGGTCTTTGATCCAACAGGACGTGGAGATCGAGTGCATGAGTAATCCGACCAGTAGGTCTATTGGGTACTAGTCTTGATCGTCTAGTAGGTTTAGACAGGCACTGTTGGATCGGCTGGACCGTTCTTGAAGCTTAGGCAGGAAGGTTGATCTCTGGCTCAGGTGTTCGTTCTTGATTGGAGTTGCAGTTTAGGATCCAGCCCTCTTGAAACGCGGCTGGGATACGATCCAGATTCGTGATCGTATTTCTCGAACTATGCTGATCTGGATTAGCGACGACAGCAGTCTGGTCGCAAATTTGGTCGCAGATCTGGCTTTTGCGACAGCAGAGTTCTTCTCGTCACCAATCTGGTTGCTGATCAGGTCTTTTGCGACAGCAGATATCTCCTGGCTGGATCTTTTGCGACGGCTTCAGACTCCTGGTCGCAAATCTGAAGCAACAAGTTTTCTCTCTGTTGTTGAACTTGGCTCTAAAAGAAGGGTGTGTTCACACTTTGATCGCACACTATTTAGTCTGATCCTATCTTGATCAGATCTGGTTTGTTTATTTTTCACTTTGATCGCGAGCCACCTTGGTTGATCCGAACTTGACCAACCAACTTTGTTTCTTGCCGCCACACCGTGATCTTAATCCGCCTTGATCAGATATGAGTTCTTGTGAGTTGCGATTAGGGTTAGTAATCGCCAAGGAAAACCTTCTTGTTTAGCCTGACTCTGATACCAATTCAAGTCTCAGAATATTTAATTAGATTGAATGATTATATAATGATTTTGGGTTTATAGATAAACACAAACTATTATTTGTTCCTTGTATCAAAAACTAAAATTTGATTACGGTTTTAAAAAGTGATGAACTTTATTAGAAAAACCTAATAAGTTGATCAAGTTTATTAACAATCTAATATATATCGGAGTAGGTCTGAGTTTAAGATCAAGAATCACGCAAACAAACCATTCAAAAATCGAATAAACGGATCACATAATCGTTTCACATAAGTGTCGAATCAAAATCAAAGAAACAAACCCTAGTACTGAAATTAAAACGAATAGCCGAACATGTAGATTAATCAACCCGTCCAAGAAACAAAAACTAAATTAAAAGACTTATCAAATTGGAAGGAAATATTTAATATTATTGTTTTGTTGGCGGTTCAAAAAAAATTTGGAAGGAAATATAATTGTTTTCTTGAAATTAAAAACAATAAAAAGAATCTTCAAACTTGTTCCTTCCTTCGAATTTCCCTGTAGCCGTGGAATCCAGAAAAAAAAAGGTCGTACTTCTGTCATCAACATCCCTTCCATTGTGTTCCAATAACGTCCAATGTCACTTGTTATAACTCGCATCCGCTCCACACCTACAAAAAGTCAAAAACAATTACAAACAAATCACAGTATACTTCGTTCAAAAAATTCAAGGGTTGCACAAAATAATAAAATATATGTATGATAAATGCATGATATATGGTAAAAATTGAGTGAAAGAGTTATAAAATGTGCCTAAAAATACAACTAACACTGATACAAGAATTGGTGAATACATTTGGCGCATCTGGATAAAAGCAAGTAAGACTAGAAAATGGCTCAACGATATAACTTTTGATCTATCTGGAGTTATGAGTCCATGAAAAAACAGGTTAGACCTCTATTATCTGTATTTATGAGTCCATAAAAAAAAAGTTAGACTCTAATACATGTAGTTATGAGTTCATAAAAAAAAGGTTAGACTCTATTATCTGGAGTTATGAGTCCATGAAAAAACAAGTTAGACTCTATTATCTGAAGTTATGAGTCCATAAAAAAAAGGTTAGACTCTATTATCTGAAATTATGAGCCCATGAAACAACAGGTTAGACTCTATTATCTGAAGTTATGAGTCCATAAAAAAATGTTAGACTCTAATATCTGAAGTTATGAGTCCATAAAAAAAAGGTTAGACTATAATATCTGAAGTTATGAGTCCATAAAAAAAATGTTAGACTCTAATATCTGAAGTTATGAGCCCATAAAAAAAAGGTTAGACTCTATTATCTGAAGTTATGAGCCTATGAAAAAACAGGTTAGACTCTATTATTTGAAGTTAGAGCCCATAAAAAAAGGTTAGACTATAATATCTGAAGTTATGAGACCATAAAAAAAAGGTTAGACTCTAATATCTGAAGTTATGAGTCCATAAAAAAATGTTAGACTCTATTATCTGAAGTTATGAGTCCATAAAAAAAAGTTAGACTCTATTATCTGAAGTTATGAGCCCATGAAAAAACAGGTTAGACTCTATTATCTAAAGTTATGAGCCCATGAAAAAACAAGTTAGACTCTATTATCTGAAGTTATGAGCCCATGAAAAAAACATGTTATTATCTGAAGTATGAGCCCATAAAAAAAACATGTTAGACTATATAACAACTCGCGAACCCAAATTCATCCGTCTCAATTTTGACTGTAACAATTTCCCACTGAATTTAGCCATTTGAATTAACTTCCTTTCCTATGTAAAAATGTTCATGTTATCAATTCACCCGTTTATTAATCATCTAATTTTATATTTATCAAGATTTTATCTATTGAATTTAGATTTTCCATATAAAAATGAGTATGAAAGTACTAGTTATTTCATTAACAAATTCAATAATTTTACAGAGTTTTTCTTCTAGTACATGTGTTTTAGAAACTTATATAAACGATATAATAAACATTACTTTAATAAAATAATTAAATTAAAAAAAACCTCAAAAATACAACCATCCAAATAGAGGTGCACAAACCGTTTTTCTCTAAATCGGTTCGGGTTGAAACCGGTTCAGGTTTGGTCAACAAAAGCCAAGATCGGGTTTTAGTCAAACCGGTTCAGGTTTAAACCGGTTTATTGAGGGTGGTTTGACAGCGCTTGACCGGTCCGGTTCAGGTTCAAACCGGTTGAATATGGTTGAGACCAGTTTGGGTGACTATCGGGTTGACCGGTTGAAGCCGAACCGGTTTCGGGTCGGGTTGGATGTGCACCTCTCTAAATCCAAATACTCTCAAAATGGGCCGAACCCCAATGGTGGATTTATGTGGGCCGAATCCAAAACAAAAGAAGCAAACATGAATGGATCTGTTTGTTTGCTAAATCGCGGATTGGCGGGTGTCGACGTGGTCATTTCTGAGCGTCGTTTGCCGTTTAAACTCCAAAAAATCGATCTTCTTCCTCAAACAATTATGGATCCGATATCGATCGTACCAAATCTTCCTCCTCCAATCGGTTACAACAGCATTCCACGAACCAATCGCCACCGATTCATCAGCATAAGGAACAGAATCTCTGCAGTCGATGAAGTTTCCGCCGTTACTTTCGATCCGGCTGCGCCACAGATCACCTGGCAAATTATCGTCGGCTCCATCGGTTAATTTTCTCATTCAATAATCGATTATTTTAGAATTAGGTTATTCGATTTTCATCTGTGAATAATAATTAGGGATATCCGGTGTTTGATTTTGAAATTGCAGCTGGAGTGACGCCTTTTGTGGTTGCGGGGATTGAATTCAGCAAGCGAATTGTAAGCCAGTCGTCGTCTTCCTTGTTCTTCTAACTGTTTTAAATCTTTGTTATGAACTTGTAATTTTATCCATGGCAGGTGGCTCAGAAGAAATGCATTGAGTGTGGAGGTTCAGGGCTTGTTTTGATAGAGGAGGAGTATATTCGGTGCCCTAATTGCGGTAAATTTTTTTCTATCCAAACGCGTTCTTTTCGTAAACAACAGTATGTGAGAACCGTATAAGATTTATTGAAAGAGATAAGATTGAAAAATAATGTTTTATTTATATATTTTCACTACGTTTTTAATCTTATCTCATCTCTCTGAATATTTAAAAAAAAAGTATAAGACATGTACTGATTCATTGAAAGAGACAGTTAAAAATAATTGTTTATTTATTTATTTTCACTCTTTTTATGAAAACTATAAATTCTATAGTTTTAAAATATAAATTTTAAACATATTAAAATTAACATGTATTCTAGTTAATTTATGTAATAAAAATTACTTCTCAACGTATTATTGGTTTTGAAATTAATGTTGAATCACAAACATCCCCTCACTGGTAGCTGTAATGTGAGATTTTGTGTGTTATGTAGGTGGATTTCTGCCATGGCAATCTTGGAAAAGATTCTTTTCTGGTTAGGTTATCACGAATTGGAATTCATTGGATGGTGTTAATATCTATACTATTGTTGTGAATTATTGAATAGGGAAACACATTGCCACACTCAACCTATTTTGTCAGAAGATATTTTTACTGTTTTCACCTTTTTCATTCTTTTATATAGATGTTTAAAAGGACAATCAAAGAAGTGACTCACTGTTTCGAAGAAACAAATGCATCATATCTTTTATTGTTGTCTTGTTTTTTTAGTTTCATAACAACTATATAATAAATAAAGGTTTTCAATGTCACGTGTCGCCTCCATATTCACTCTCATTATTTTTTTCCCGTCTCTTTCTCTTATTAAATGCACATCTATTTTATAATAATAATATACCTTTTAAATAAAATCATAATTGTACTAATAAAACACATTTATTTCAAATTATCCCATATTATAAAAAAAACTTTGAAATCTAATTATGTAACTTTTATTTACAATCAAATAGTAAATGGAAGTCAAATTACATTAAATATAATTAACGTATTTTTAAACCCAATTATGTATTAATTTTTACATATTTGAATTTTGTTTTCTATCATTAGTAAATGTAATACATTTTTCCACATGTAAAATATATATACAGATTTAAAAAATTTATACTGATATTCACCCGTGTGTAGACACGGGGTCTAAACTAGTGATATGATATTGCAATCTAGTTAACATTATCAAATCTATACTATATAATAAATAAAGGTTTTGATGGGACACTTGTCACTCTCCTATGCATCCTCCACTTTTTTTCCCCGCCTCTCTCTCCTATTAATTATATAAATTTCTTTAATTGTTTTTATAATTTTTTGTTTCCCGCCTCTCTCTTCTATTAAATAATAATGATTTTTATAATTCTTTTTGTAAAACGTTTTTTATTTAAAAAAAATAGGTTTGTCCATAAAACATTTTTATAAATTGAACATTTCTTTCATTATTTTTATAAAATATTTTTTAAAAAAATAACTATATAACATTTCTATAATTTGTATTAAAAAACTATGTAATATGCCATAAATATGTAATATGTAAATCTTTATTACTAAATATATATAACATTGCATTTATTCAACTCATACAATACACCGGGTTTCTAAAGTTTAATATGAATTTACACTTATCAGTTATATAAAAAAAATTAATACTCAGCTGAAAAAAGTGTTTTAAAAATTAATTTAACAGAAATTATAACTGTCACGTAATATTTTATTCAACTCGTGTAATACACGGGTTTTTAAAGACATAATTTTTTTTATTACGAAGTATATAACATTGCATTTATTCAACCCGTGTAATATACGTGTTTTTAAAGACATAAATTTTTTATTATTAAATATATAACATTACATTTATTCAATACGTGTAATACACGGGATTCTAACCTAGTGTTGTATAAAATATGTTTTATTCGTTTTTGGTAGACTTGCATAGGTGTCTATACAATATCATATACTCATGACACAAAAAAAAAGTCAGGTTTTAAGTTGTTATATCTAGCTTATTTAATTAAATGGCATTGTGTTCGGGCTAACATGTTGACTTGTTCACGACTCTTGTTACATGTTTACAACTTAATTACAACATGTCAACGCAATTGACTCGCTTAGATAAATGGGTTAAACAGATTGTGTTCGGGTTACTCGATTAAGGTACGTCTGCGATAGGGTTGATGTCCTTGACACAATTAAATATACGAGTCATGTTAACGATTCAACCTCCAAATCGACACCTGTCATGTACCGATCACCATCATAAAATTACGAATGGAAACCTTAAGAGGCAGTTACAAACTTACAATCGACTATATGGCATTGGTTGTAGTTAAGATCATCTCGATGTGGTTGTTTTAACTTGTAAAAGAGACTGGAATAATATTATACGTGAATGGTGTAAATTACAATGAAGGAAACCCTTAACATATAATAAAGAAACTAGAAACCCTGTAATCCTTACTAGGCATGGACTTATTACTAACAAACCCTAATAACTAAAATATTAATAATTATATTCAACACAACCCATTTCCCTATAAATTGGTCGATTTGACCTATAATAAAACCGGGAAATGTATCATTCTGTTCTTACAAAATAGAAAACCGGTTACATTTTGCAAAACAAGCACAACACTCTCAACATTCATATACATCCATACATACTTTATTCGATGACCTCCCATTGTTACAGTCCCTAAAACACCCCCGTTCAAACAAGTATACCCCGTTACAATCTAAGTTACAACATCTCACTTCTTTTATCACAAATCGTTATCAAAATACTTACATTCTATACTTATACCCGATTCTGGCATACAAGCGGTAGTACCCCTAATTGGCAGCTATCAAGGCATCTTTCTGACCCGTTTATTTCGTTTCTTCATAGATATTCTACAGGCCTGAGACTATTCTTCCAAGATTTTGCGGGTAAGGATTAGAAGACGGGTTAAGGGTAGTAACGATATTGTTACAGTCTTCAATATCATTCTCCCCCGACCCGTATACAACATTCCAGTGAACTACTTTTCTGAAATTTTAATTTGAAACGTGTACTTGACTGTGGAGGGTGGCAGGATTGGGTGCATGTGGTGGTTCCAGGAGTCTACTACCAACTACAAGATCAAGACAGATAGCATCATTTTCCTCTAATCTTGTCCGTTGGTTTCCAGATCCTGTAAGATCATAGTTACTATTTTTCACAACGGGTACATCGTGATTGTGTTTTCCCTCGTACGCGGTTATGACTGCTTTAGGATCATGGGATGCCCTCTCTACATGTTTTCTTACTGTGCATCCAACACTTGTGCACTTGTAATAACTCCTGCATTGTGAGTTAAAACGTTAAATAAGCTTATCAATTAGGAAGCATCACCACACTAATATATAAAATTTTGAAATTTATAAAATTATTTTTTTTATCTGGTTATGAAATGAATACATACCTAGGATTAGGATTGCCCCGTACGACTTTCTGGCCATATTTACGCCAACGATATCCATCATCCAGTATATCGACCTCACTAGTAGTTTGGATGACTACACGTGGCTCACGGATAGGCTTAACCACTGGAGTTACCTCAAGGGTACCAAAATCTGTTCGCCTAATCATAATTAGAATGTACTGAATATTAGCATTTTAGTGCGACTAATAATATTAAAATATAGACTTTCATTCGACTTTATCACCTCTTTTTTGAATATTGGTCATCATCATCATCAACCTCATCTGTACTGTCCTGATTTGCTTGTCTTGGAGATTGCAGAGGGGTAGGATTCTGGCCATTATTTGCAGAGAGACCTTCAACAATAATAAAAAAGATGAATCAAACAAAGATTAGAAGACTGTAATTAATTCGTGAATAATACAAATCTACAATCAAGAGAGGTTAACAAGGGTCGTGCCATGGTCAAAGCAGGTTTGGGTTGAAATGATCATTTTTACTACGGGTCAAAACAGGTTGGGCCAGATTAGGTTGAACCGCGAACACTTTTGTCTCCATTTATTAAAAAACAAATTCAAATAACTAATGCATTTATTAGAATTTCAAAAACATATTATTAGAATAATAATTTAAACTTTGAATAAAACATATTAGAAAGTTATATGCGTTAAAAATAGAGTATGGGTGACTTTCAACTTGTTTGTTTGAGTTTTCCCCTTTCAGCTACTATTTTTTTGTTTGACCCATTCGACCCGTTTGATATTATAAAAAGTAAAAACAACTCAAATCGGTCCATTCATAAGTAAACGGGTCAAAACAGCTCCAAGTTACCTGCTTGATAATTTGCATATTGAAGTTTATCAGGATTTTCCTCCTGTATGTACATAAGAGCACCAGCGCTATGTCTACGGCTAGGTTGAGGTTTGGGAAGATCATGTGTGCCTTTATACACAATTTCTGTTATTTGACCAGTAGTATAAGAACGTTCAAAGATCTTTTTCACTTCACAATTGGGATGTGTACACTTGTAGTAGCTTCTTGGATGTTCACTTCCTTTCACAACTTTCTGCCCATATTTTCGCCAATTATATCCATCATCTGATGACCTGTCAACTTGGATAGCGGGCCCGGGATCTTTAGGCATCCCCAATCCATTCGGTTCCTCATGAGGCGTGTAAGTAATAATTTTTTCTTTTGGTGATGCCATTTCCCAGTTGGTTGCAGATGGAGATGTATATGACCGTGGCTCGCTTTGATTTTGATTATGATTATGATATTGCCCACTCGGTTCACCTAGTTGAAAGCTGGAACCTGCAGAAACCTTTCATATGACCAGAATTATAAACCCTTCTGGTAAGGTCAAGGTTTTACACACAAAGGATAAAATGTTGCATGACACAGGAAAAGGATATGCACAAGAAAAAAACTTTAACGGTTAGGCACCCACTCTACTGGTGATGGAGAAATTAGCATTTTATCAGTCGACTGGATACGAAACGGTGGAATATAGTTTATGAAATCCAATAACTCACATGATAATTCCTTTTGTTCTTGACACTTTCATTGTTCCTGTTTCTTCATATTACCATGATTGGTCTCTTTTTTATTTGATTTATTGGGACTTTAAGTTAAAAGGGTCCTCAACTCAGAGAAGTAAACACGATTATAAATAATCAAGACAATAGATCAAATCTAACGTTGTCCACAAACTGGTTATTCTACTTTCTCTACATCTTTTCTATAGAAATACAGCATTCAGTTCTTCATTCACAGCTTGGGATTTGTTGTTGATAATAAAGTTCAACATTTGACGACTATGATTCTTATAGGTATGTTAGAACTCATACACAAAGTTCACAAGATTTCACCTGTGTCAAATGAACATAGACCGATGGTAAAATAAAGTTCAAAACAAAACATATCCTCAAATAACCTAAGAAACTATACGATCAAACATAACAATAGCCTTCAAAAATAAAGATCAACTTCAAAACGACATAAAAATAGACATCCACAAGTTCCCTTACATAACCATAACAGGAAAAAGAAGTAAATAGTTCAATAGCCGATTAGGGCCATACCTGAAATCCTGCAGAAGAAACTTGTTGAACTGATGTAGTCTGGATGTGGGGTCTAAACTCAAATAATCCGGGGTTACTATCCTCCAAAGTCTTTCTGGTAGAACAATTTGCCTCTAAAGTGAAGGCAGCAGTGTCACTTGACCCTTGCATCAGTAAAGACTTAAAGAAAGAACCCGTGGTTGGAGAAGGCTCAGCCTACAGGATTAAAAAGGGAATTTTATAGACTCGTTTTCAGTACGCTACATAATTGTTTATTAAATACTAATATACTATTCGCACAAGCAAAAAACATCATTTGTACGGGCTAAATCTTTAAAGTAAAGAATACACAACTAGCAATAGTCTTGATTCCATGACCCTAGAATTTACCCTAAACAAACAAGGAAAGTAGCAAAGTCCACCAAAGAGAGGATTATTCAGCTTTGCAAAGAAACAACACTGAAAGCTTAACTAATACGACAAAAGGAGTCGAAAATGTATCTAGAAACACTGCTATTACAGATTAATAACTAACAATATTGGGGAACCACAGTTGCATTTGCATAAAGAAGAAACTGATGGGAAACACCATGATTGTAAGCATCAGAATACAACGGTCCCAAATGCGCGCATAAGCATAGAAATTGTAATATATTCCCCTAATGAGCACTTAAAATGATTCATTTAATCAGAAACTTTCACATCTAAGTAAGAATATCAAACAAAAAGCACTTTACAAACTACAAACTACAAACACCTCAATTTCTAGATCATGAAGCTAATTTCAATAATGCCATATCCATCAATAAACTCAACCAATACTCTCCACTAAAGCTACTCTGACGTAACTAATTACCTTCTGATTGATTGCTCATGTAGCTTTCATAGAAAACGCCAACACCTACCAAAATTGAATTAGGTTTTTCTTTCCTTTCACAATTTCGAAACAGATTCAACAAACTCCGAATCCAAATTCCAAATCGATAGATACAATAGATACAAATTCAGCGAAATCGAAATACGAAGTGTTAAAATTACCGGTGAAATTGAACGAATCGTACCTTAATGTTCTTCAAGAGGACCGGAGATTCGAGAAAGGAGGTAGGGCTGAGGCCGGAGGGATGGTGATGCCGGCGGACCTTGAGATAGGTAGTTTAGCTGGTGACATGAGCTTGTATTTAGCACCGGCAGAGGTGGATCCGGCTCCGGCTGCGTGTCCTCGTTGACTGAGGTCGCCGGAGATATCGACATTGGAGGTGGCTGAGTGAGAGTGGGGATAGTGTTGGTCATCCATGGCGGAAAATTGTGATCCAGTTTTAGGTAGAGTGTTGACTTACGGAAACTAGCTTCGTCTCATTTGTTCAGGCAAATATTATTTATTATGCATTTAAATTAGGTTAAGTAGTTTATTGTAAAACATGTTATTAAATAATACCTATTTGCTTATTATATCTTGATTTACCACTTCATGAATTACTTTTGAAAATCAACGTAACAAAATCTATTAACATTATGCTTTAGATAAACAAACAAATTGTAATATCCATGACATTGCTTGTATTATTTTTATTTCGTTCTGTGCAATAATAACATCGTGACGTGACATTTCTGATTATAACATACATGTACATTAAATCGTGTCATATCAATTATCTTATTACAAACGTTTAAACGATTTAGAGTTTTGAGATTTCATTTTATGCTTTCACATAGTGTATATATATATATATATATATATATATATAAATGAAACAAATAATATATATAAACAAGTTCTTTCTTTTTGTTTTTGTTATAACTCACTAAAATTGAGAAAAAGGAAATGAATTAAGTCTTTGAACCCCTCATTAAACCTTTGAACCCCGTCATCTCTATCCTTGAAACCCCCCCCCCCCCTTCTTGTTGAACCCACTCAAACTTGGACCCTGGATCTATCAAACGCAAGTTTGACTTCAGAAAGTCAAAGGCGCATAAACACCCCCCTAATTCTCCTTCAATCCGGATTCAAACCTTCTTTTTTTTTAATCCTAAACATTCATGACTGATTAATGACTCCGTATCAAGCTCCAATTTGACGGATTTGGACCGAAATAGAAGATTTGGACCTAAATAGAAGATTTTGAAAACCATTTTATGTTAATCGCTAAAATGGTTAAAATCGTGTTTGATTCCTGAAATCAAGACCAATCCCACGATTTTCGTTCGATTCTCCAGCTGTTAACACGTTCCTAAACGTCCTATATATATCCCTAACCCATTACACTCGAAATCACCTCCAAATTCATATTTTTTGTTCTCTCGGTTTGCAAATCGACGCAAGGGGGAAGGACTCAAATCTGAACGATTCAAGGCCGATTTGCAGGTAAACATTACTCTTAGATTATTCGCACCTCTGTTTTTTTTTTCTTTTCCTGGTAATCGATTATTGCGACTGAGATGAGGAAGAAGAAGGCATCGACTGATTGTTTTATAAAAGTTTATAGTTTTATTTCTTACCAAGGCTGTTGCCCAGATCAAATGGTTGTCACTCCACTTACGCAACATATGTCATGGGTTCTAACCATGGCAGACCCATTTCATTTTTGGCTCCTTATTTTGTTATTTTACTTCTATTGTCCACACACACATTTATATATTTATAAATTATTATGTTATGGTTAATAAACCAATTCCTTTCTATAGATTTTCAAGGGTTTTATAAATATTGTCCATTTTAAATAAAAAGTATACATATATATGTTTAGTTATTTTTTTTTTAAAACCGTTATGATCACCACAAAACTTATAATTTATAGTATTTGAGTATTATTAATTAGTGATTTCGCTATTAAATCTTATACTTCGTTTTAAAACAATATAACGTTTTACGTAAAACGACATGATCCTATTCCTTGGGATCGGTTAGGGTTTTACATACAAAAGTTAATTTTAAACATGATTATTATTTTATTAATAAACTAATTTTGAATCGTTAATGACTTTTTCCTATTAATATATTTGCGAACAATAGTTATTACTGACACCGAGTTTCCTTTTTCAAATAAAAATTACAAAACATCGTTTTTCTTATCTGATTTATAACTTGGTATCAATAAAGTTCGGATCTTTAATATTCCCGTTCGTTCATTCGTTCCAAATCCTATGTTACCAAATCGTTCCGTTCCGTCTTTATTCCTTTTAATCGATATATTAAATAACACATCTTTTTTATTTAGGGCATCGTTAAACCGGTTCACCCGTCCTCCCGATCTAGTTCAAGTTTGAGACTTCATATCAAGGTGAGAACATAGCCCCTTTTTCCTTTTACTTTTGGGGTGAAGCGTGTATATCTATAACTTGATAACTCAACCATGTTTATCAAAACAAATTCTCAAACAAGTAATTTCAATTATGTGTTTGATATTTGAACACTAATAACAATATTGCAATCATTAACTTGATCATAAGGCTAAGGAAGTACTAGTATGGTCATATGGGGGAAACCGATATAACAACGGCACAATCTTTGGGATTGTGGATGCAATAACATTTTAACGGCACATTGTGGATGCATATAACATATAACATTAAAAGTTGATTGCAAGAAGTTTGTGTTAATATGCTTATACACTTGTTTAAACTTGATTTGAATTTGTTTATATCTTTTATGACAATTTATCGTTATAACTCATAAAACATATGTGTCTCAGCAACTTTATGTTGACCCGTTTTACTTTACATGTTTCAGAAAATAATAACTAAGAGATAAAGGATCACATAGGATTGCTTTTGGGACTTAGCTAATAAGTTTGAACACTATATTTATTTTTATTTTGGATGTTGTTTGACTTGTTGAAACAAGCGTTGCTATCAATTATGAAATTAATAAATTTTGTCATGCCTTAGTAAATGTCTTTATACCTTATGCTATGTACTATATATGTGACACCTCGTGTTTTCCACCTTGACGGGGTGTGACACAAATTGTCTTCACCACTTTGCTATAAATAAAGATAAAAGGAGAACAAACTTCTTCACATCAAAAACAAATCTCCGTTTTATTCCTTTTTGAAATAAACAATCTCTAATAAAATATCAAACCCTCTCGTGAAGCACCAGAGAAATCCGGGAAGACCACCGATAACAACCATGATCGACTAAGGTAACTTTCGACTCCATTACTTTTACCGTTACAAACCATGATGACGACGGCGACGATGATGATGATGATGATGATTGTAAAAACTTTAAATATATATATATATATATATATATATATATATATATAAAGGTTGCTCGAAATGATTTATGACTATTTGAGAAAGTATTGACGATTGACGGTTAAAGAAAATGATATAAAAGAACTCCAAATATCCTTTTAAGCCACCCATGAACACTTGTTGGTCAACTCTCACACTAGTTTAAACTCTTTTGAAATATTTGAACTAATTATGACTCTTATGAAGTTTATGCCTTTTTGGAACCAATAATAAACTATTCTAAAGTAACTGGAACTAGTTTTAAACTATTCTAAAGTCTCTGGAACTAGTTTTGAACTCTTCTAAAGTGTTTGGAACTAGTTTTGACCTCTTTTAAAATGTCTGGAACTAATTTCGAACTCTTCTAAAGTGTCTTGAACTAGTTTTGAACTCCTCTAAAGTGTCTGGAACTAATTTCGAACTCTTTTAGTGTGTGGAACTAATTCTGAGCTCCTACAAAGTGTCTGGAACTAGTTTCGAGCTCTTCAAAAGTGTATGGAACTAATTTCAAATTATTCTAAAGTGTCCTGAACTAGTTTCAAACTCTTTTAAAATGTTTGGAAATAGTTTTGAACTCTTCTAAAGTATCTGAACCAGCTATAGTCAACTCTCGTGGCTTGCGGGTCAACTCAGTTGAGTTCTGGTCACTGCTGGTCATCTACTGGTGAACTCTGGTCCAAGTCCAGAACTCTTTCTGAACTCTCTGAAACTGTTTTTAAACTAATGTGAACTCTATGGAACTACTTTCAAACTATTTGGAACTACTTTGAAGTCTTCTAAACTAAGTATGAACTCTCTGAACTCTTTTAAACTCTTTTGAATCACTTTAAACTAAATCTGAACCCTACTGAACTAAGTCTAGAAATAAACAACAATTTAAATATTATAGAAATAAATATATCACAATAAGTGTATTTGAAAGTACTTAATTAACAAAACAATCAACCTAAATGTAGGTGCAACTAAAGAACGATCAAAAGATAAGGTTATTTTTACATCGTGATCAACATCTAAGGTACAAATTCTACCCCTCCATTTATTGTAATCGTGCTCATTTATTAAAACCCTATTGATGTTACACTTTCCTTTAGAATTCCAAAACGTATTTGGAATAATAATAGGATCGATCTGACTGTTCTTCATTTCATGTTCCGGTTATGATCGTTTGGACTCGAAATATGGAATTAATAATTAATGCATGTGATAGAAATTCATGTTAAGTTATATTTATCATCGCATGTTCCGAGAATTATTATACCGTTATGACATTGTTGTTGTTTTTATGTGACGTACGACCTGGAGTTGCTTGTACTTTGGTACCCTGAGTTCTACGCTTCATGTGGAATGTCTCAAAGACACGACATTGTGGCATCGATGTTGTGTGCACTGCCCATAACGGCGAGATCAGTTCGCGACGTCTCCAGTTGTACTAGTGAGGTACTTAGCCATATAGGAGGCATATGGATTGATCTTTGGTTATTATGGATATGATGGTATGTTTGTAGATGGTTGTGTGTATGCCAACTCTCCATCGCACTATTAGGTGCATAGGTTTGCAGGCCTATGCGAGCCTCACTGGTATGTTATATGTTTCGGCTCAGGGGTATCATCAGTTAGATAAGATATACTTTATTGGCTTGTTGACCTTGCATCGTATCATGTTATATTATGTTATCTCTTGATCTTGTTATATATGTTATTTGTTGTTGCTTGAGCCTTTATCCGTACTGGGCATTCGGTTCATATCGTAAATCATTGTGCACTACAGGTTCACATGTTACTTTGGGTGGGGAGTGAAGAGAGAAGACTCAATCTTTAAGAACTGGCCTGAGAAAGTTAGCTATCTTTATAATATATGAATAATGTGTAACTTAACCTTAAGATCCTTGAACCATCATTTGGGTGTTGTAACTCTTAACGTTTAATCTATGGAATTATGTCTTATGTTCTGACCACCATGTCCAATTGTGACACGCCACCCCTAAATTCTGGGTGTGTCACCCCTAAGTCCGATGTGAGGTGTTACATCTATGCCCGGTTCCTGGTCCGACCGACCGGTCAAATCGAGTCTGAAAACACTGCAAATAATATACAATTAGATAGCATATAACTATTATAAAAGACATTTTAAGTACATAATTAATCACTTATGTACTTGAATTTACTAGAGAGCATATGCCTTTGTATAATGTCTTGCTTTATGACATGTGCACATCATAAGTGTGCATTGAATGTATCAAGGTGGATCGGTTTAACTAGTTATAGGCTTAGTCATACTAGACATATCCACTTACACTTGTTTTTAATTCTCACATGCTTAATATATTTCCTTCAAGCTAAGCTAAAGCTTTAAGAGTTGTTAGATTTCAAGATAGATTAATACAAATATCAATTGGTGATTAATGGACATTAATTTTTTAGAATAAGATGTATACATAACTAGTTAAAATCACTCTTGATTATGTTACTTGATCACTAAAAAGTAACTCTTTTTGCCATCTACTTTGCTTTGTGCGTGGTTAATTTTTTAGCTTTGTGTTGATGTTGCTTTTATAGGTGGGTTCATCAAGTTAACCAACAAACTAATGATTTATGACATATTGACATGCATATTAAAGATTTATATCTAAGTTAATATTCATATTCACAAAATGTATTGATTTGATTATTTTTTTTCTGCTTGATATAATCAATCTTACTATATAAGTGGAAGAATATTTGAATGATGAACAAGAAAAGACATTGATATGGTTGTTGAGAAAGAATAGTTTAATGATTAACGAGAAAAGACGAATATTTGAATGATGAACAAGAAAAGACATTGATATGGTTGTTGAGAAAGAATAGTTTAATGATTAACAAGAAAAGACATTGATAGGGTTGTTGAGTGTTGTATCGGGTTTTGTCGATTTGGTTTAGTTAGTTATGGAATGGCCATTTGTTTGTTGGAAGGTGACGGTGTAACCGAAAACGTATGTAACACACACTGATGGATACAGGATTTTTACTCAGCGGGTGTACAAAAAAAGGGTAAAAATAAATTTCACATAATAAAGAAATGGTAAAAATAAACGGTAAATATCAATACAATTTGAAGAGGTGAAACGCTGTTCTTTGTTTACAAGTGCTTTAATGTTTGACTTCTTACACCACATGGTGTGTGTTTGAAAACTCATCATCAGCTACTAGACTATGATGCAGAGTATTATATTATTAGTTTCTATGAGCTTTGATATTTTTTTTAATTTACTTTTGGTGTCTTTTAAAAGGTTTTTAACAAAACTTGGAGGTGCCTAAAAATATTATAACCAAATTAACACTAGAAATACAAACTTGAGAGGGTGCCTTTGCCACCCCTAAAGTCTTCATCCATCTGCCAATGGTAACACATGAGAAAATTCTTAATCAATGAACCAATAAATTTATGAATGATGATCGTTTAGTTTTTTATAAGTTCGGTTAAAAAAAGTTCAAAATCGACTTACCATAACTTATAATCTTCCAGGAAGATAACTTATAATCGTTTTAGTCCCTGAGGTTGGGCCAATTCTCTATTTTAGTCCATTAGTTTTATTTTCACTTTTTTAGTCATTGTGCTTTCATTTTTGTTTCAATTAAAGCCAGATGGCTAACACCGTTTGATTTTCTGTTAAGTTTTTATGAAAAGACAAAAATACCCCTCTAATTAAAAATACCCACCTCCACTATCTTCTTTTCCATAAAAACCCTAAAATGCCCACCCACCTCCACCTCCACCTCCAAAATCTTTCTCACTCACTGTGTTCTTCAACCAGTCAGCAAAATCAAACCCTTTGGTCACATCAGTAGACCCCACAATCCACCGATTCCACAACTTGGATCTGACCCATTCCACGCCCCTTCTCAACGTTTTCATCACCCGGAGTTTGATTGATTTCAAACACTAAGCTCTCGTTTCTCACCCACACAGCATATGACAACAATGTGACACCTTTTTTGGACTTGTACTGATCATGAAAATGCGTATCAGCTTCTATCGCGTATATGTCAAATGTCTTGTTTTGTTTCGGGTATTGTTTCTTGAACCATCTGACAATGCTGGAGCCATAGCTACGAGCACCAACGTCTATGTATATATATCTTTGTTTGAAATTGATATCCACCATTGAGGGCTCAGAGTTTCTATAAAACACATTGTACAATCTTATAAAACATACAACAATTACCTTTATGTTTAAAGTTCAAGCATTACTCATTGTTACTTTGTCCCACATTGATGAAGAAACAAAAGTAAGAGGGACCATTTACTCTATAAAGGCATGGAAAAATTCATGCAGAAATTAATAATTTGTGTAACTTATATACTCAGCCCTTTGGCTAAGTAAAGTTTTATTTTTAGCCATTTGACAAGAATAAGAAATTCGTTTGACCCTTGTGATAAAATAAGTTGTAAAGTCGAGCCAAATTGAGTTGAGTGAGTCGGATCGATTTTTAATCAAAGTCGAGCTCGACTTTAAGATTCCAACTCGATTTTAATTTCAAGCCAAGCCGAGCCAGCTCGGTATGAAGTTTGAGTTGAGCTTGAGATAGCCTTGGCTCGCTCGGCTCGGCTCGTTAATAGCCTTTAAGTGTTGTTCCCCACTCTATGCACACCCCTAAAATCACCAACCTAAGTGTTGTGTTCCCCGTCGCATCACGCGGACACCCACTAGTAACTTATAAGGGGTGTGGACAACGGGACATACTTAAGTAGGGATGTATTGTGTAAAAAAGAAAGTATAGGGAAGATATGCGTATTTATATGAAAAACATTTAACATTTCATATAATATGACATTCTAGTGTTTTAAAATAGTAAGGGTGGTGGGAGTGGAGCTCGGGTATGCGGGTATACCGCCGCACACCATGCGGGTACCCACGGGTAGTGGGGAACGGGTAGAGTGAGCGGGTATAGAAACCCGTCAAAACAATAGGGATGTTCTCCAAAAATTGAACATTGAACGGTGGGTTAGATGGTACCGCTCCCACCATGTAGGGTAGTTTGGGATGGTAGTTTGTCTAAATGAAGTGACATATTCTCATTGGTGGGTTTGAGAGGGTAGTTTTGAGTGGGAGGGTTCCACTCCCTCCACCCTACCCTAAGGGTGGAGGGAGTGGAACCCTCCAACCCAAACTACTTTCCTAAAAGAAACTAATAGAGTAAATTACACAAATTGTCCTTTAATTATATTAGAAATTACACGTCATTTGACTTCAATAAGTACACCACAAGTCATTTTCTTAAATACTTTTGCACACCCTATGTCCTTTACACTAACTGGTGTTAAGTTTTTCTGTTAAGTCTAGGCATGTGCCTTACACATGAGGGTAAAATGGTTATTTTACCCACAAAAGGACAATTTCACAATAAAACTTCATTTTACCACATTTCGTCCACTGAATCCGCACCCCCTCCATATGCTCCCCCCCTTAAACATCTCCATCACCCTTCTTCTTCTGTAACAACCAAGCCTAACATGAAAAGCTTTAAACAACGATTATCAAATCAGCGAGGAAGAGGGGTGATGGAGATGCACCTTCTGTCTCTCTATAACAACCAAGCCTAACATGAAATAAGCTTTAAACAACGATTACCAAATCAACAAGGAAATCGGCTTCGGAGTCGTCTACCGTTGTTACTCCACCGTCTCCGGCGACTCTTTTGCCTGTAAATAATTCGGCAAACGCCTCCTTTCTGACCACACTGGCAGCGAGTGCCTTCAAAAAGAACCTAAAATCCTCCACGTCCTTAGCGGAAACCCTCACATCGTCCAGATCCATCGTCTCTATGAGGAGGAGAATTATCTTCACATGATTATTGACCTCCGTGACTCGCCGGACCTTTTCGACCGCATCTCGAAGCACGCTGGAGTGTTTTCTGAGACGGAGGCGGCGTCGATTTTCTCTCTGTTGATGTCGTCGATTAGTTATTGTCATCGATTAGGTTGGGGATTGAAGAAGAGGGGAAGGGACGGGTTTCGGGTCTTGAATACGGGTTGGGGGTCGATTAGGGTTTGAATTTACCTAATTAGAAGGAATTGATGAAGATGATGAACCCAGGAAGATGAAGATGTGTTAACTTTTCTAGGGGTTAGAGATAAGAGATGATACATGAGGGAGAGGAAGATGAAGATTAACCCCCTTTGATTACATAGTCATCAACCCACCTGTTAGGTAAAACAAAAATTTATTCTTTTCAACTACATAAATTGTCCTTTTGAGGGTAAAATGACCATTCTACCCTCATGTTCAAGGCATATGCCTAGACTTAACGGAAAAACTTAACACCAGTTAGTGTAAAGGACATATGGTGTACAAAAGTATCTAAGAAAAGGACTCGTGATGTACTTATTGAAGTCAAAGGACATAGAGTGTAATTTCTAATATAATTAAAGGACAATTTGTGCAATTTACTCAAACCAATAAGAAGATACCACCTCATTTAGCCAAAGTACCTTCCTAAAGTATCCTACAACCAGGGAGTGGAACCTCCCACTACCTTCCAAGCCACCTCATTTTTATTATTATTTTTAAATAAAACAAATTAATAACCCGTTCAACAGTCATATTTTCATCGGGTATCAATACCCTCCCAACCAAAAAAATATTCCCGCTACCAACTACCAGTCGGGTACCCGCCAGGCGTGCGACGGTGTACCCGGGTACCCGCTTGAATCCGATTGTGAACCACTCCCACCACCCTAAATAAATATAGTATTATAAAACTTGATAGAATAAGTACCAAATATTGGTTTTATTGCATAAAATAATAATTAGCAATCCTCAAACTTCTATTTCTAACAAAGTGTTACAATATAATATATATATATATATAGGTTTCCACTAAAAAGTGGTTTTTTGCTAAGAAATTCTAAGAACTGGGTCAAACGAACTTCGATTGAGCTCATTCTAGCGGCGTTGGAACCGTCTCATCAGAGTTCGTTTGACCATTTTTTAACGTTTCTTAGCGAAAAACCACTTTTTATTGGAATCTTCCTCTCTCTCTCTCTCACTCTCTCTCTCTCTCTATATATATATATATAGAGAGAGAGAGAGAGGATGGATCGGGTACAAAACACATTTAGCATAAAAAATGTAGGGACCATTGAGGTGGTGACACGTGTACATGATTACAAATTAGTAGAAGGGTAATAGAGGGAATTGACATCATTATTTGACTTTTTTTATTAAATACTAGTTCCACCCATTTTTTTAAAACTAAAATAACTTTTACATACTTTATTATTTTTTTTAAAGAAAATATATCATAAGATAGAGAATTTTATCCTCTTTAATGAGTATAGTATTACTATATTTTTTATTTAAATAATTTTTTTTTAAATCCTTGTTAAAATGACATTATGCTGATAACAACACCTTATACATGCGATAACAACACATAACAAAATATATCGACATACTATAAAATGAGATAACAACATGTGTTGTTATATCATTACAATGTGTTGTTATATAATTTTACACTGTGCTGATATGCGTTATTCTATGTTGTTATCTCATTACAACGTGTTGTTATACATTTTACAATGTGCTGGTATATTTTGTTCTGTGTTGTTATCTCGTATACAATGTGTTGTTATAAACGAAGTGTCATTTTTACACTACTTTTTAAAAACAAACTTCATTTAAAAAAAATATATCAATAGTATACTTATATTGAAGAGGATAAAATTCTCGATTTTATGGTATAATTTTTAGTAAAATATAACAAAGTGTATAAAAGTTTTTTGATTTAAAAAAAATTGATGGAACTATTATTTAATTACAAAAGGTCAAAGATTGTGTCAAATTCTCTCTTTTATCCTTTTAGTGATTTTAATTTCTAATTAATTTCAAAATTAACATATAATTAATCTTAACCATTAAATTAATATGATCAAAGGCCTAGATTGTTTCCTATATTTTTTATACTAAATGTATTTTGTACATGATCCTAATTCAATATATATATATATATATATATATATATATATATATATATATATATATAACAAGTTATCTATTTTTTTTTTCAAAAATCTATTTTTACATGTAATCCAGTTAAATGTTAGCATGCTATTTTATTTTTCATTAATTATTTGTCATTATTATTATTACTACTACCATTATTATATCATTATTATTATTATTATTATTATTATTATTATCCTTTATATTGAAAAACTTTATGGATTGAACAGTAATTTTTTTTGAGGCTATAGCAGACGCCGTTACCATTGAGGTACCGTGAGGAATTCGACGCCGACGCAACGCAAGGCGGGTAAAATTTCTAGTTATTATTATTATTATTATTATTATTCATTTATTATTATAATCTACGTATCATAATTTAGATATGTTCGTCAAGTCATTCACACCCAACAACATCTAAGACCACCGCATATTATTATATCGACTGCCAGAATACAGTATGAACAACCATTAAACACCGACCGTCGCAAAAGCTATGAAATGAATCCAAAATTTGTGAAACCTACCCATATCAAGGAAACCAACACCAAATTTCAACACAAATTAGGATTTTAAAATCAAACCTAAATGATTTTTCATCTAGAGGAACCCCCATTAACCTCGCTTGATCTAGCCGTTGTATTACCTTTAGTAAGGGTGTTCAAAGTCGGATATCCGAAATTTTCGGATAGTGGATTTCACTATCCGTATCCGAAATTTCGGATTCGGATAGTGAAACGGATATCCGGGTTTTTTTTTTAAACTTAAATATATTTTTAAGTTAAAAGCTAAATATATAAAATATACTAAATAAGCATCATCTTTATGAAATAATTAAATAAAATTAAAAAACCAGTTTTTGAGTAATTTACGAAATTACGACGCGAATACGTTTTAGTTTTTAAAAAAATAAGAAGGCTAAACACATAACATAAAAAGCCATATACTTCATATACATTGTATTTAAAACACTTTCTAGAAAACATCATATAAATTTGGCAAAAAAAATATAATTTTCGAAATTACGACGCGAATACGTTTTATTTTTAAAAAAAATAAGAGAGCTAAAACACATAACATAAAAACCATATACTTTATATATATTGTATTCAGAACATTTTCTAAAGATATCTTAAAAAAATTTATTTTCGGATATTCGGACATCCGAATATCCGAAATTATTGAAAAATGCTATCCGAATCCAAAAATTCGGATATCCGAATTTTTGAATAATTCGGATTCGGTTTCGGATACGGATAATTTTGAACACCCCTAACTTTTAATAGTTACTTAAAATCTCATAAGTCATAACAAAATCTTGATTTGAGATTAGTGGTTTCTTTATGTAGGCCCATCAATAGGACATATTGCATTATTGTCAATATCAACTTTATTACATGATCATTGAGATCATAATTCATTTGATCATCTTAATCTACCCATAACAAGAAAAAAAAAAAAGGAAAAAAAGACCATTATCTCATGTCACACACCTTGATGTTATTATTTCCTTTTTAAAAAGATAATATTATACAGACAAGTTCTAACATAATTAATTTTAGTGTAAACTATTATTTTCGTATCTGTGATTTAGTCATTTTTATCAGTTTTATCCAAAAATTTATTTTTTCCTATGTATACTCGTGGTTTACAAAACTTGTCATTTTCATTCAATCAGTTAACTCTATCCATATTTTAACATTAAATGAGAGGTAATTGCATCTTTTTATATATTTCTTTATTTTAACATTTTTTAAACCCTTAATTATTCCCCCATCATCCCCTTTTAAACCGTAAAAACCCTAGTTCATCAATACTATCGTAATTTCAATTTCTTTCACGATGTAATTCAGACATAGGGACGATCGTAATTGATGAATTAAGATTTAAAAGGGGGATTGGAGGGAATAATTAAGGGTTTAAAAAACTGATAAAATAAAGGAATATATAAAAAAAACACAATATAATTTAACATTAAAATATGGATGGAGTTAACTGATTTGATGAAAATGAAAGTTTTGTAAACCACGAGAATACACAGAAGAAAAATAAACTTTTTAGATGAAACTTGCAAATATGACTAAACCACAGGGACGGAAATGACAATTTACTCTTAATTTTAAGTGAAGAATCATAAAAATCACATATTACATTTATACATAATACTTCACAATATAACAAGAGTTGAAATAATTTTAACTAAAGAATCATAAAAATCACATATTACATTTATACATATACATAGTACCTGACAATATAACGAGAGTTGGAAAGAAAGTTAGGTACGCTATTAGATAACCCTGTTATACATCATATTTAAAGCAAAGATTACAAATATTTATACGATTCTTAAATTTCTCTACTTAAGTATTTCCAGCCTGTTATAATGTTATATAAAAAGTTAAATTAAAAAGGATTATATTGTTTTATGATAGTAATTTTAAGTGCACACACTAATCGAAAATCCTGAATCCACCACTACACGACAGAGAACTCTCAAAACGATACAAGATTAACAACGAAAGTGGCAAAACAAACTAACAAAGAACACCAAAACACAAGGAGCCTATGAAACACCAAGTTCCATACATAGACAACACTAACCATCAGCCTTTTGATCTAAAATCTCTAAAAAAACACCCGTGAACCCCGTTAAACGACTTCAAAAGAACGCCCGACTCCCATAAAACACTCGTGGGCGGGTGCCATTTGGTGTTTGAGTGTTCTGACCCGAACTCGAGTTCCCAGAACTCGTCTGCTCGTTCTCCATCTCCAATGGCAGCTTCATCTTAGCCAATGACTCAGTAAACTGCTGCATACTCTTCATATACAAGTCCACGAAATCTTGCTGCACCACTTTTTGATCCAGCTCAAAGTTCATTGGCCCTGCAGGTTGGTTAGAGGAACCACCTTCAATCGGTTTGTCTTTCACATGTGAATCAGATTCTTGATTTGCAGATTTCAAATGTTTCTCATCATCAAAAGGTTTAATGCTTGCAATAGGAACATCAGAAGCACATTGAGACCCATTAGTCGACACGCTTGTTGGGGGCGAATCGGGCTTTTGATTCTCAAACACAAACGGGCCACCGTTTTCTGAGCTAGCCTGATCATCAGTATCAGACGAGACTAAGCTCTCAGAGCTAATCCCGAAATACTCCGACACCATAATCTCGTTTTCGTTCACAATCTTGGGATCCGGGAACTCGAGCTTATCCAACTCGGATTGGTCGGGAACGGTGGTCTTAGCTGGCGGCAGGGTCGGTGGAACCACAATCACATCCGGTGACACCCCGTTGTATGATAAAGATAGCTGAACAAATCCAGAAGGCGAGTGGAAGATATCGTTTGAAGATAACGTGAATTCCTTCTCGAGTTCCCCGTTCTTGATGATAACATCAGAAAGCGGGATTAAAGCAAAACCAAGCAGTTGATCTTCAAGATAATTCCGGACCCGACTCATCATATATATCTCACATTTAAGTGAACAATCGACCGTGGGTACATCGATACAAAGGGTTTCATTAAAGACTGGATTTTGTCCACCCCCGTTTATCGTTTGTGTCGTGACCGACTTTTCGGGGATGCTAGTGAGGGAGATTTTGGCATAAACATCTTGCTTGTGGTATATGCAGATGTTTTGAATCTCCCTAGCTTGATGAATGTAGACCTCTAGAACACCAAGTGACGGGTCGGGCTTCTTCGATTCAACACTCGGGTTTCTAGTAAAATGATCAAGATTATGTTTTTCGGGTTCCGAGTAGATCTTCAATGGTGACACCACAGATTGAGGAGACTCCATGAACTTAAACCTGCAAAAACAAGTTTTAATCAAGAAACCATATCTTTACAAAACTGGATTGATCAGATTGAAATTAGTGCTGGATTTCAAACAGAAAGGTAAAATTACAGATATACCCTAATCAGATACCATTAGCTAATTGCCTAATTCAGATTATCCAACATCATTTGATATCAAGTCTAAAGCAAATTCAACCAAAACCCCCAAATTTTCAGCATTCAAGATTAAAAAATTCAACAAATTATCCATCAATTCAATCATCAAAAGTGAAACCACCATTGACAGAACACAATTCAACCATAAAAACCTAACCTTGATTGAAATGGGAAACACAGTAGCAAACAAAACCCTAATCTTGATCACCTAAAAAGTGCAAATTTATTCAGAGAGATACCCAGAAAAAAATTGTCAAACCCCAGTACCCAATTACCCTGATATTGACTAAATAAACCCTAATTTCATCAAATAAGCATAAAAAGACAGCACAAAACTCAATTCAAGAAACATATACCAATAAAGATACCTTCTTTACCTCGAAGAACAAAACCCCAGAATCCAAGAGAGCAAAAACAGGGAAAGGGGGATTTAAAACAGTAGTAGACATGGATCTCATGTAATCATAATTTAATAAAAAAAATTGATGAAAAAGGACAGATAAATCCAAGAAATTGTTAAAAGTAGATTGAATAGTGAAAAGGGTAAAGCATAAAAGATTAAAAGTGTAGCCCCTTCTTGCCTTCTTTATAGAGTCCAAGAAACTGTTGTGGGATGTTGGGGTTTTTGATGGAATTAAATCTTGGGGAATCAGAGCTCGAGGAGGAGGATGATAATGGTGGAGGTATGGAGTGTGTGTAAAGGGTTTTCAAGAATGTCGGAAATGACTGCGTTTGTGTGGTTGGTTTTTGAGGGTGGTGGGTATTCTTTTCAATAATCAAGTTCAAATTGTCTGCTTCTTGATTAAAAAGAATAGAATATAATAATGGGGTTTTTTTTTGTTTACCGACATGGTTTGTGGATAAATGGATAGGATTTTCGCCTAATTTTATTTCTAGAAAGTTAATTAAACGTTTTATGGCCTAATGACATCAAAGTATGAAATAAAAAAGTACTTTTTATAAGGCTTTGTGTCCTAAATTATGAAATAAAAAGTTTTTTTATCAACCGGTTGAGAGTTCTAGTCTTATGATTAGGAATGTAGGAACTTGTTCGTATAAAATAATAAAAACATTTTATAAATACGGTTACAATACAAGAAGGGAAATAAAACAGTAAATTAAAGGTGCTTTTACAAATGAAAAATTAGAAATTACAGGAAGAAAAATTAGAAATTACAGGAACAAAAACAGTAAAGTGGTTGAGGATTCGTATTTAATACGGGTCCTTTAAATCAAATTTCGAGTCTCCCAAGCGAACTCGTTTGTTTCCTATGGTACAACAACTGAAGCAGTATTTACTGACGGGGAGGACACAAGCACCCGAAAGAATACCTTGAGTCTTACAGAAGAAGGGGAGAAAGTTGCTGGAAATTTTTATTCTATTCTGGTTTAATTCTCCAGATCGTAACAAACTTCTGTTTCAGTATTCTGTGTAACAGTAGCTGCAAACTACAGTTGCCACTCCTGAGTAAACTGTGTATGCTGACTAAATTTGCCTCTCTCGAGTAGACTGGTAATCCGGACCAGTTGCCCATCCGGAGTAGACCCAACTCCGGACCAAGTTGAACCCTAGCTGATGACGTCATCCTGACAATGCGAGCGTGCCAAGTGTTAGGATTCAGGGTACCAGTTTTAACTTTTAAAACAATAACTATTTAAACCTTTTAAATAAATAAATAAGATATATTTTGCGAAAGCGAATTAATAGTACCTTTACCAGATCAGATCTGGATTCCTTTCAGTGATCCGATTACACGTGAATAAACAATATTAAATAACCAACCATAGGGTGTTCAGATTTATACCTTGACAATAACCAGATCCGTAACACCTCAGTTCAACGAACGTCACGCTAGTTGACTCGTACACAAAAAACCCGCAGCAAAATGTCACACAGTTGCACGAGGGGAGCCGAACTAAACGACGGAGGGCAACAACGACGACGGAACCCAGATGAATGGAGTAACGAGATTTATGAGCTTCATCCATGATTAGTTCCCTTAAATTTCCGAACACTGGAACCCATATTCGTTCGACAAAGTAACGAATTCCGTCAGATTTTACTTCAAGTTGTGCTTCCATGCCGAGAGTACCTTCTAACGGTAGGTTATCTTCTTTCAAGGCTTCAAGTTGAGCACTACGGATTTTGTCAGGCAATCCAGGGTGAATAGTAAGTTGTAATGCTCGAACTCGTTTGGGTTTTGTTTCCTTTCGGCTTAGTGCATCAGCCACAACGTTAGCTTTACCCGGATGATACCGGATCGCTCAGTCGTAATCATTTAAAAGTTCAACCCAACGACGTTGTCGCATGTTCAACTCCTTCTGCTCTAAGATATGTTGGAGGCTCTTGTGGTCGGTGTAGATGGTGCATTTGGTACCGTACAAGTAATGTCTCCATATCTTAAGTGCAAAAACTACTGCTCCCAACTCTAGGTCATGAGTGGTGTAGTTTTTCTCGTGAACCTTTAACTGACGTGAAGCGTATGCGATTACCTTTTCACGTTGCATTAAGACACAACCCAGACCTTGAATAGATGCATCACAATACACCACAAAATCATCGGTTCCTTCCGGAAGAGCTAAAATAGGTGCACTGCAAAGTTTCTGTTTGAGATGCTGGAAAGTTGATTCTTGATTATCGCCCCAATTATAAGCTTTTCCTTTTTGAGTTAGGGCGGTGAGAGGTTGCGCAATCTTTGAAAATCCTTCGATAAAACGACGGTAATATCCAGCCAATCCCAGAAATTGTCGCACCTCAGTCGGAGTCGTCGGTGCTGCCCAATTCTTAATGGCTTCTATTTTGGACGGGTCGACATGTATCCCTTTTTCATTTACCACATGCCCTAGAAACTGAACCTCTCGAATCCAAAATTCACATTTGGAAAACTTAGCATAAAGTTGCTCTTGCTTAAGTAGTTCCAAAATTAGACGCAGATGTTCTTCATGTTCTTCCTCGTTCTTGGAATAAATAAGGATGTCATCGATGAAAACGATAACTAACTGGTCAAGGTAAGGCTTACACACACGGTTCATGAGATCCATGAATACCGCAGGTGTGTTGGTTAAACCGAAAGGCATGACCATAAATTCGTAATGGCCGTACCTTGTCCTGAATGCAGTTTTAGAGATATCTTCTTCTCGGACTCTTAACTGATGATAGCTGGACCTAAGATCTATTTTGGAATAGAAACTTGATCCTTGGAGTTGATCAAAAAGGTCATCAATACGAGGTAAAGGGTAGCGGTTCTTGATTGTAACTTTATTCAGCTCCCTGTAATCAATACACATACGGAACGTACCGTCCTTCTTCTTGACAAATAATACCGGAGCTCCCCATGGTGATGAACTAGGTCGGATGAAACCTTTATCCAATAAGTCTTGCAATTGAGTGGACAGTTCCTGCAATTCACTGGGTGCTAAACGATAAGGTGCCCGAGCGATCGGCGCTGCTCCAGGTGCTAAATCGATTTGAAATTCTACTTGACGGTGCGGTGGTAAACCGGGCAGATCCTCGGGAAATACTTCCAAAAATTCACGCACAACGGGAATATCTTCGATCTTCTTCTCTTCTGACGGCTGCTCAGCAACAAGGGCCAAAATAGTCGTATGTCCCTTTCGAAGACATTTTTGTGCTTTCATGAAGGATATAATGCCTATGACTGCACCAACTCTTTCGCCTTGGATGGAAAGGGTTTCTCCATTTGAGAGAGGTACACGTACAATCTTCTCACGACAGATAATTTCGGCTTGGTTTTTAGATAGCCAATCCATACCAACAATTATATCAAAACTACCAAGTATGACCGGCATAAGGTCGATATCAAATGTATGTGTAGCTAGCTCAAGTTTACATCCTTTAAGTATGTGAGTTGCCTCAATTATTTGACAGTCAGCTATCTCTATTGTATACTTATCTTCTAATAGAGATGAAGTTCCTTTTATCATATTACTAAATTTCTTAGATATAAAACTTCTATCAGCACCGGTGTCAAAAAGGACAGAAGCAAAGAAATTATTTACGAGAAATTTACCGGTGACCACGTTATGATCGTAGCGAGCCTCTCCGGATCCCAGTACAAAAGCTCTTCCTTTCGCCCCATTTCCTCCATTACCACCGTTATTAACGTTATTCCCACCATTGTTGTTTTGATTGGGGTTGTTACCATTGTTGCCCTGGTTATTACCGTTACCACTACCACTGCCATTACCATTTCCACCCTTTTTCAACTGAGGACAATTCCTTTGAATGTGCCCCTCTTTACCGCACTGAAAACATCCCCTCGTGAATCCCTGTGATTGAAATGGTTGTTTGTTCGGGAGTGCAACCCTACAGTCCTTCGCAGCGTGGCCCATTTTACCACACCGTTGGCAACGTTGTCGGTCACAAGTGCCCGTGTGGTGATAGCCGCATTTGTTGCACTTGGGGTACCTCCCAGCATATTCCCCTTGATTCGGACCTGATGAGGTCGTTTGATTAAAGTTTCTAGCAGGCTCAAACTTTCGCTGCTGTTGGTGCTGAGGTTGATTGGATTGGGATCCTTTAGAATTAGAGTGGGAGTGTGAGTGAGAGTGATGGTCGAACTTGCGCTTATTGTTGTCGGTGGGTTTAGAAACCGAACCTCTTGGAGGTAAAGTTCCCTGTGTCACTGCCTGATCGGTCAATTTGTGAGCAAGTCTGATGGTCTGTTGGATGGTGGTAGGGTTGGGTGAGGTCGTCATGCTTTGAATCTGAGGTACCAAACCTCCAATGTATAGTTCAATCCGTTTGTAATCCGGAGTCACCATGTGTGGGCACATGGTGGCAAGTTCGTGCGAACGGGTGGTGTAGAGTTCAATTTCCGAACCCTCCATCTTAAGGTTCCAGAACTCTCCCTCTAGCTTTTGAATTTCATCTCGTGGGCAGTATTCTTCTTTCATCATTGTTTTAAATTCCTCCCACGGGAGTCCATTTGCCATTGCTAGTCCCAACATTTGAACTTGGGCATTCCACCATGTTAGGGTCGGGCCTTCCAAAGTTCCAGCAGCAAATTTCACTTGGTTAGCCACGGGGCAGTTGCACATGGCTATTACTGATTCAACCTTCTCAAACCAACGAAGTAATCCAACTGCTCCTTCAGCTCCACTAAAGGTGTGGGGCTTGCAGTCCATGAATGCCTTGAAAGTGCAGGCTGGCTGTTGATTTTGCTGGTTTTGCTGGCCTGGATTTAGAAATACGAATTGAATTGGAATTATAGAGTTTAGAAAGATGTTCTTAGGAGAAGGAATTGACACTACTAGTCAATAGTTAAAGCATTTACCTGCAGCATTCTGTGCTGCTAGGGCCTCTGCCACACTATTGTTTATCAAAGCTGCTAGTTCTGCTGCCGTCATGTTGATGGTACCACGACCACCGGCACGCCCTCCTCGTCCTCTCCCAGACATGTTTCTTCACAATCACAAATGAAAACAATGAGAAATATATCGCATATTAAACATTATTCAGGTACGGGTAAGGAAATACAACATCTAATATTTTGAAAATTAAATAAATTTTAAGGCTACAAAATAAATAACTCAAATATTAAACTTCTCATGCTTTTATTGGATGGGAACAACCTTACCCATCTAGGTTTGAAAAGGGAAATAACATAAGCAAAAACAAACATGAAAATAAGATAGATTAGGAAGATCCTCAAATATCCTCGTCATCAGAAGAGACATATGACTGTGCATCATCAATCTCCACTGGCTCTTCCTCAGCTGGTCCCCCCTCTAAGGGTTCCTCCTCGAAAGGCTCCTCCTCAAAGAGCTCTTCCTCAAAGGGTTCCTCCTCATCGTCAGATACTGGAATGTCTTCCGGGTGTAGGGCCGCTTGCAGTTGGGCTTCCAAGTGAGTCACCCTCTCTTGAAGGCCTTCAGCAGTGTGGTTAGCCACATGTAGCTGAGCTTCCATAGCAGCTAATCTCCCCAGAACTCCTTGCATATCATCATCCATAGTGTCAGCCCTCGTCTCTAGGTGTGCCACACGATCCACTAAAAGGTTGTGGACATGGTCCGTTGCAGCTAGTTCGGTAGTCAAGTTTTCTATTCCTACCCTATTCTTTTCCACTTGAGGTCCATTCTCCAGGAGCTTAGGTATCTCCTCGGTGGCATCTTGTACGAAACTTAAATCCTTTAACATATAGGACACGAATGCTGCGAAGGCTTGTTCCATAGTGCATGGCAAGCTAGGCAAGATAGATGATGAAGACGTGGATCCAAAGTATGGTGATGGAACATCTCCTATTTCGATCCATCTTTGGATCATATGTGGGTACATATCCCAATTGAGAGCATAATCCAATGCTCGTGCGTTGCTCCGTTCGCCTTGCTCAATTGAGGTAGTCCGGCGCCTTTTGGGCTCCGGGGATGAGGGTACAGGTGCCTTATGCCCTGATGCGTTAGGTGATGGAGATGGTGTTGACGACATGATCCTGCAACAACTTGTATAAGTGCCAAACATCCAAATGACATGTAACTAATGTGTGAGGCTATAGTCTAGTATGCAATCCTAGTTCTCTATAACCAATGGCTCTGATACCAATCTGTCACACCCCCAATTTCAACTAACGGAGTATTACCGATTGGGAAGTGACAAACCAGGATCTCAGACACTAGTTACATTGAACGACTCTACATGGGACTCAAAATGAAAATATCTTTTAAATCAGAGTATCAATGCGGAAGCGTAAAGAAAGTAAATGCGCAAAATACACGTGCCCAAAACCAAAGTCCAAAAGTCCAAACGTCCAACCAAACAAAGTACATTAAAATAATTCAATCAACATAAATAGACGCAAAGCAAAGCAGTTGAATCCCATGCATGCCCTAACGTGCACCTGTGTCTTAGCTTAGCGTCCTGAGAAAACATGTAAGAAAAAGTGTCAACACGAGGTTGGTGAGTTCACAGGTTTCAATATATAAATAAACGTTTACCAGATTTATTGTACAATCAACATATATACCAAATGAGTAGCTAACCCATGTTCATGTTTGCTATTACGCTCGCAACCATAAACTGACTGTTTGTATTGCCTCCCACCAGGTCTATCAACCACGGTGCACGTTTAGGTCAATATTGCACCCGTTCGATATCCAATCGAGTTAGCGCGACTAACGCGAGTGAGGTTTGTCAAACCCAGTAGTACTACCCAACATATCTCGCTATATTCATATTTAAACGGTTCGATGTGAGGACTTTTATGATAGAGTTTACGCATAGTCATAACAATTGATATAAAATGAAGTACAAAAACCAAAGAGTTTGTATCATGTTTTCTCCCCCAGTTTAAAAGGAGTAAAAGGGGCCGTGAAAACTCACCTGTTTGGCGTTGAAGGTAGTTCACACTAGAAGTAAATTTGGAATCACGAGTGTAAGTCTCAAAAGACCTACGAATGTCCTAGAATTATAAATATATAAATTAGGAACGACAAAAGGGAATTGTGACCGTGACAAGGAAAGAACGTCTTAAAGAACCGTTCTAACAAACGAGAGTGGACGAACGTGTCCACGGGTTTAGGAATTACTTTACGCGACGAACGACGTAAATAATAATATATATATATACGAGTGGTGAACATAACTAATTATTATTTAGTTTTGATTGGTTCACGGTGTTATATAAAAATGATTTGAAATAATATAAATATATATTATTTAATAATACGAGTCACAATTCGAAAATAATATAAAACTATTATTTTACACGCGTTTACGGTTTAAAAAAAATAATATAAATATATATATTTTTTTATTAATAATAAAAGTGCACAATTTATAAAAATAGTTATAATTTAATAAAATAAACAAAATATTTAAATCCCGAGCCTATGGGTTGTTTTCCGGTTTAAAACCCATTTATATAATGATATAATATTAAAAGATTTGATTTTTATAAATTTAATATTCCAGAAATCGTTTTTAAAAAAAGAATGTGGGAGCCCGGCCTCGAACCCGGGTCTCTCCCACACAGACACATCGTTTTAACCAGTCCGGCCGCTAGGCTATCGCGTTAGATTCCGGACTGAAACGGTTTTATGATACCAGTACTTGTGGTATCCCTCCCCAAACACACCCGCGATCAAAACTGTCCCAATACCCACGATTTCGACTTCGATTAAACATAGGAATATAGGGGTTTTGTTCAACGAGGGTTTGCGAATCTATGGGTGAGTTTAATTTCAAAAACATCGTGTTTAAGGCCGTTAATTTACAGAAAAATGGGCCGAACCCTAGCTTATGAACACGGTTCTGATTTGATCGAATTCGATGATGAAAACAGTTGGATTTATGGGGTTTTTACTCATTAGAGGCTTGCGAATGTGTATGAATAGTTTAATTAGATTAAGACTGATTCTAGAATCAAAACCCCCAAATTATCGTATGACCAAACCCTAGAATCTGGATCATGAAAAATTCGATGTTCTGTGATTAAATTGATATAGGTCTTTCATTGAGTAGAGAATTACGAAGCTAATGAAACATTTTAATTGAATTTATACTGAGTCTAAAGCAGGGTTCGATTATACTGGTTTTATATGAACCCTAGGTTATGGTTCATGATCCATTCGATAATATAATTCCAATTAACCATAGGGTTTTCAAAGAGTTACTGTTTTCGATTCTAACCATACCAATTAATTGAATTAAGATTGTGTTTAGATTAGGATTCGATCAAACCGTATTTATATGAACCCTAGAATCGGGTTCTTGATATAATTGATGTTGTAAGCCCTAATTGACATAGGGCTTTCCATCTATGAATGAAAACGAAAGTGAGGATGTGTTTAATTACCAGAAAAAGATGTGAATTGACCGAGATCGACTAGAACGGGTTCCGTCTTCGACGTGTTTGGTCTTCAGCAAGTTCAGCCGCGTCTCCGACGAAATTGGAGTATTCAGGAGGTTCAGAAGGATTCGATTGAAGTACGTGGGTGTGTAATTCGTAAGAATTTCGACTGACAAGAACGAATTTGATCGATTTAGGATTGGTTTCGACGGTTACGAAATAATTCATCATTAATTCGATTAATGTGTTAATGATGGATGATTTAATTGATGATTAAGGCCCTTAAAGATAAAAATTGAGTGCCAACGCTTCCAATTTCCGTCGAATCGATTTGCAATTTCAGTTTTTGCTTAGATTTACACGAGTTTGACTTCAAAAAGTCAAACAAAATTGCATTGGTCCAATTTTTGACTTTGGGGAGTCAACAATTCGATTTGGCATATTTACACAACTAGTCCCTGCAGTTTTAAGTTGATTTTGTGACCGAATTAGTCCTTGTGGTTAGATTTGATTAACGGGGTTAAGTTTTTCATAAGAAACTTAACGGAATAGTTAACGGAATTAACTGAAAAATCCGGATTGTCACAAATATTATGGTGAAAATAATATTTTAGAAATAAGTTGAAATAAGTGGGTTTCAAGTTAGTAATGAGATTATACTAGTTTTTAACTAGTTATGAAATGAAATGGGTGAAATGGAAGTTGAGGGGCTAAAAGTGTAAAATGGTAAAAATCTGCCATTTTGACTAGAAGAAGTTAAAATTGAGACTTCATTTGAGTTTAGTCGTTCCTGTGCAAGGAGAAAAAGGAGAAAAGCAAAATTGAAGCAAAATCGTGCATTTGAAGCTTGATTCGTGAAGGTTTTGGCTCACACAACACCTTCCTAACATCAAGTATAGTCTTCTTTTGATTTCACTTTTGAAATGTGTTAGTTGGTGGGTTTTATAGAAACCCGGAAATTTTGAATGCATGTTGATAATTAGTGTTAGATTGTTGATAATCTAGCTAAACTAAAGGTAAAAAATGGTGATTAACACCTTAGAACCCTTTTATTTTGATTTTAAAAAGTTAGGGTTCATATGGAGAAAATTGAGGGTTTTTGAATTATGATGGTAGGATGATAAATTAATGATGATTAGGTGTTTATATGATGTTGTAACACCCTAGGCGAATCCCACATCGGCCGTGCACAAGAGAGATCCTTGGTTCATAAGTAATGTCCTGCCTCTTAAATCAACAACGCGTTTTGGGGCTTAATGTAGTGGATGAGAGGAGAACTCCACAGTTAAGCGTGCTCGGGTGGGAGTAATCCAGGGATGGGTGACCCCCTAGGAAGTTTTCACCCGGGCAACCAAAAAACAAATCCGTGAGCTCTTAGTGGGCAAAGCGGACAATATTTTTGGTACGAGGGGTCGGATGTTACAAATGGTATCAGAGCCACTCTTGTGTCGTTCGGGATGGTGGGGCAAACCTCAGCGATCACGGTTGAGTCCCCGGGGGTGTTCAGAAGGACACCTTAGGCGAATCCCACATCCCTGAATTGGATGGTGGGGCAAACCTCATCGAGGACGATGAGTCCAAAAGGGGGGGTGATTGTAACACCCTAGGCGAATCCCACATCGGCCGTGCACAAGAGAGATCCTTGGTTCATAAGGCCCTGCCTCTTAAATCAACAACGCTTTTTGGGGCTTAATGTAGTGGATGAGAGAAGAACTCCACAGTTAAGCGCGCTCGGGTGGGAGTAATCCAGGGATGGGTGACCCCCTGGGAAGTTTTCACCCGGGCAACCAAAAAACAAATCCGTGAGCTCTTAGTGGGCAAAGCGGACAATATTGTTGGTACGAGGGGTCGGATGTTACAGATGTTAGACACTTGAACAAACCCCATATTAACTTAAAGATACTAATTGAATGAAAATCTAGTGTCAAGGTATTGGAAAGGAAACTCAAGTAGGTGATTTTTGGTTGAAAGATGTTGTTTGGATATGGGAATAACTCAAATGGGTCAATTTGGGTTGAAAATGGAAATTGGGTTATAAACCTAATTATTATGTGATTATGATGTATGACTAGATTACTAAACTAGGTGTATATGTTTAGAAAATCAAATTGCAAAACTTGAAGGTGGTGAGGGATCTTCTAACCCACAAGGTAAGTGCTTTTGCACTTACTTAGTATTGATGATAAATGGTGTTATATGTAATGTTGTATGCATAATGTGTTAAGTGATATGAATATGAATGAATGTGTATGATCATGTATGTGTAAGTAAATGAATGAATGTAGTTATAGTTGTAATACTATAATGGATAAGTGAATGAATATAGTTATGGAATTATTACCATAATGGATATGTGGATATGGGGTTATGGTCTAAGTACCATAATGGATATGCGAATATGAAGTTATGATCTAAGCATCATAATGGAAATGTTGTGATGAAGTTATGGCCTATGTGCCATAATGGAAATGGAAAATATGATAAGGATGAATGACAAATGAAAGGAAATGAAAATTGTAGGTGTAATGCAAGTAAATTGTAGCCTAATGACAAATTGGGTGCAAACGGGTCAAATGGGTGAATGCGTGAAAAAAAGTTGTATTTACTTGTTTGTTATGTTTATTCCTCATTATTAATGGTAATAAATGTGGTGTTATGTAAGGAATGAATCTTGTAGGTGTAATGCAAGTGATATGCAACCTAATGGTAAATTGGGTGGAAACGAGTCAAATGGGTGAATGAGTGAAACAAGTAGATTTTACTTGTTTGTCAAGTTTTATCTCATTACTAATGGTCGTTATATGTGGTGATTTGTAGGAAAAGCTTCGATGTAGGTCAAAGTCAAGTCAAATGGCGAAAGGAGGGTTCTCGTATGCGTTTTGGTGTTTTTGGGATTTAAACAAAATTCCATATAATGTGGTTTAATTTTGGTACAAGAACTATGTTGTTTATTGTTAAAATATGTGGTATGAATGTTTTTTTGTCAAAACCCAAGTGTTGGGCATTTTTGGTGTCATGTTGAAATGAAAATGTTAGAATTTTGGCTAAGTGTTGGATCCGGGAGAAAAAGCTAACTTTCTGGAAAATGGGGCTCTTCGCTCCACGCGAATAACCAAGGTAAGGTCTTCGCGAAGACCTGGTCTTCCGGACTTGTATTTTTGGGTCTCCTTCGCGCCAAGCGAAGGATTGGTCTCAGGTTTTCGCGACACGCGAAGTTGTAAAAAAAAACTTGGGACGAATGCTTCCGCGTTTATAAATCGGTGTTTCAAATTAAGGGTGTTACAATTAATTAATCAGATAATTAATTATCTCAATTTTTGATAAATATTTCTCATTAGTAACGTTGACTTAATTGACGATCGGACATCATATATCCAACACCAAGTGCGCCGTCAAAACTTCATGCGCGCGCGCAATAGGGTCCCTACTAGTGTTTGACTTAAAGGAAACAATATCCTTAGGAGGCTCCCACTAATATACTACTTAAAGTTTGGTCCCCCACCTATGTGGGACAAATTATCTATTTTTTTCTCCAATTTTCACAGCTTTACACAGCTCTAGACATACAACTTCGAGTATCGATATCTCATTCATCTTAGCTCCATTTGGATGTGGTTTGGTTCGTAGCGAAGCTCTCACAGCATAGAACACATTCCCATAAAGAAATATACAAAAATACCTCATTTGCATATATTTATTTATGTATAAAGTTGGCAAAAACTCATTTTACAACTTGGTGAAAAAACCCAATTTTCACTCAAATTTCCAACAATGAGTGGTTTTAAGAATGTGTGAGTTAGCCATTAAAAAAACGCTCACAATAGATAGTTGCCTTCTCTCTCTCCTAAATTTAGTCACAGAAGCCAGTTTGAGGGTGTTCTTTCACAAAACCGATCATCCTCCATCTCTCCTCCACATAATGCTCTATACTAAAAAAAGCCTTATCGATAAGCTCTTATGATCGTTGGTCATTTGGTGCAATGGTAGCCCCAAGACTTTCCATAGTGGAGGTCTTGGGTTCGAATCCGAGCCACAAATAAAAAAAAGAGTTGTGGCCAGGTCAGGGGGTTTACCCAGTTAGGGGGGGTTCCTCCTGGGGGTGGGCTGCCCTGAATGTTCTAGGTGTTGCCCCGGAAAAACCCAATTATCGTAGAATATCTAGGTGTTGCCGTTCAAAAAAAGATAATCTCTTATGAAATTGTCTTTTTTGTGAACTTTACATATTAGATTCTCGTTATTTTTAAAATTGTAACAGCCGTGCTTCCATTTCTACATGTCTTGACTCCTATGTATTTGATAATAAAAACCACATAAGGTATTCTGCATTAATGATCAATTATTTATTAAGGTATTCTGCATTAATGATCAATTATTTATTAAAGTATAACTAGATAATTATAAAAAAAATATAATCAAATCATATATTCTAATTATAGTCAAGATTATTACAATAAAACATAACTACTACACTCACCCTGGTGTTAAAATAATCGATGGATAAATGATATGTTTTAGTTTCATATTTAATATCACTTGACACATATTTTATGTTTTTGCAAAGCTTAAAAACGTATCTTTCATAAACTAAACCAGAGTTATATAAAATAAGTCTAATTTATAAAAGTATTAGGTTAATGAGGAAACTGCTTAAAAATAAAAAAAAATCACATATGATCACTAAAATTAGTTTTATAAAACAAATCAAATATGTAAAACTTATAAAAACAATTAAAAAAAATAACACGTTTTAGAAAATAGAAGCGTAAAACAAAAATTGTTGGAGAAATCTTATATAAGAAGTAGTTTTTCTATTGTAATAACTTTTTATTTAAAACCGTACCTAAAATGTTTAAAAATACTTTCAAGAACTCAAGGTGATCAACTATCTTTAGTATATGCATCACTACTTTATTTAAAGTATCGTTTTTAAACCAATCTAATTAAAAAAGCATAAACACAACTTGTATAGATTTTCAGGATCTTTTCATTTCCTCAAGATAATGTCCTTGAATGATCCTGGTTACCACACTACAAGAAATCTCCCCTATAGCGACGACATTTGTCGTCGCCATAGACGCGTATGTAGGGCTGACAATTCCTACCTGTTTAAGACACGATTAAACCTGTTTAAGAAAAAGTACATTATGTAATTTTATACATTTTCAAAAATAAGTAAAATTAAGAGGCTAGACTTCATCATTTCTCCTTCTTGGTACATAAAAGATATAACTGTCTTATAGAAATTAAATATAAAGAAGTTAAACGAGTCGTATTCATATTTGATACTTGTGTTATCCGCGTCGCCTATGACCTGTTTAGACACGAATTACCTGTTTTGCCAGCCCTACGCGTATGTCATCGAGATAGGGTATACGTATGGCGAGTAAGAAGTTGTCTCCATATTACTTAATGAAGACATCTTTACATAACATTAATTCATGATATTAGTTCATGATAGATAAACCTATAGCTCAATTTTGATTATTGAGCATTATATAACAATCTCATCTCTTGAAATCACTTTTTTTTAGATTCTTCATACAACCATCACCATCATGCAATAAACTTACGGGATAGTAGTTATCGTTTGTAAGAATCAAACTATTTCTTGTTGTTGAAAGAACTAAAAGATTGCAATCAAAACCCTGATAAAAGGAACTAAAATTTCTTGAAAAATTCGTATACTAATGTACCATATTGTGGGTAATTGAGAAGTGCTTTTATCTTCATAGTTTTTGGTTTGGGTTGAATGATATCGTCTTTCTCGCCAAACAAATAAATTAAGTATGATAAGAGCATCTTCAATAATAAACCCATAAACGTGCTACCTGTCATATTAACAATGCATTCATCATTCAAAAAATCAATTTTCACGTTGTCATTATCACCTTTTACATTTATTTTTCATAAACAAGATATTTATTACAATAAACCATTTTTTTTTTTAATTTAATAATTATCAACCTATTTAAAAGGCAAGTCCTTACCTACACTTCTTAGTACTCCCTGGACCGCGAGCCACGTGGCAACCACAGGTTGGTTGAATTTTGTTTTGATTTTTTATTTCTGGAAATTACAGAATTTGCTTGTGTTATATACAAGTCTGTCCGTATTTGGATACAAAGGCATGCGTCGCTCTGTCGGCCATCTCCCCCTCCTTAAAGCGTTGCCATGCCATCCTCCCCTAGTACCAGGTTCGAATCCAAGTGCTGTTTTTCTTTTTCTTTTTTTCATCTATTATTTTGTCATCAATATTTAATTCAATTATCAGCTTTTCTTAAATGGAATCTTTTGAAACAAACTAAGTTTTTAAATGTTATATATGGGTGAGAATAGTTTTACATGGATTTATCTTTTAGTTAAACAATTTTTTAAAGCTCGTTTTCGTTTTTTTAACATTCATTTTTACAACAACGTGATTTTTTCATGATTTCCGAATATACTGTCATAGCGTGTTTTTTTATCTATGTTTCGATGTTCAGAAACGAGCCGTTGCAACACACGCCCCACCGCAACACGCGGGTAAACACCCACTAGTTTATGTTTAAATGTCATGTAATTAAAGGTGCAAAATATATTAAATACAATAAAGTTGGAGGAAAAATTTTGTAGTTCATAAAATTTTATAGATGTTTCAATATTATAGAAGTTTAAATATAAACTAGATGGTTATACCCGCGCTTCGCGGCGGGTGTCGTGTTAATTGTTACTAAAATTTAAATAAAGACGTAGACGTAACGATAAAAATAATGGTAATAAAAAAGAAACATAAAACTAAATAATAAAAAGGAAAAAAAACAAAATAAAAATTTATCGATTTGGATTGTCGAAAACCATAAAATCGAATACCGATATGGGTTCCGATAATATCAATACCAACAATGATGTTGTTCGCTCATAATATGTTCAAATTGGCACGGTACCACAACGGTAACGGCACTCGCTATACACAACGATACGAAAAAACTCCATTTTGAATACAACTCCGTTTTAAAAAAAATTATATCGGAACATTGAAAAAAAAAAATAAAAACACCCGCGCACTCTGTATTATGAAAAAAAATTAACGAACGAAAGTTATTAAAGGAAAACGAAATTAATAGAAAATGAAACGGACTAAAAGCGTATATTATATATAGTATAAGGGTTGAAATTGAAAAAAAAAGAAAAAAAAAAGAAAAAAAAACATGCATTGCTTGCTTGTACTACATGCTGTTAAACTTGTACATTTATGAATAGTTGTTTTTTGTGTGTGTGGCCCTTTTGCTAATTAATACAGAGTAAATATAAATATAAATATTTATAACTTAATAAATTTAATAAATAAATATTTATATATTTATTAATAAACTTAATTTTAAAAATTAAAAATTAAATTAAAAACTAAACTCTGCCTCATCTCACTTTTCCGTCGTCGTCCTTCACCATGAACGTGATCTTCTTCTCCTTCCAAAACCACCCCTTACGGATGTCCGCAGAATACGACATCCATGGTGCTATGTGGGATCCATGATCGTTTTTCACTATCGTATTATGAATAGTCTTGTCAATGTAACCAGACCCAATAAAATATGAAAAGTAAAACGAAAAAAGATATAGTAAAAGAAAATGATACTATAGATATTTTAATAAAAAAACATAGAAACACAAATAAAATATGAATTAAATAACAGAAAAAAACCCTTATTATTACCTTTTTAAATGAAAGAACTATATTAAGTAATGTATATTATTTTAAATAATAAATAATATAAATACAAAATGGTATTCTCCCTAATGATATCTAGGTGTGTTAAATTGAAGTCCCTCCCAAGAGGTTGAATGTACAAGTATTATAATTAGAAATAGATTATGTTGATGTTAAAAAAAATTACATATAAAAGTAAACTGTCATTTTCGCTCATGTGGTTTGGTTACTTTTGTCACTCTCATCCAAAAGATTTATTTTTCTCCTGCGTATGCTCGTGTTTTAAAAAACTTGTCATTTTCATCCAATTGGTTAATCATATCCATTTTTTAATGTTAAATGAGGAGTATTTTTTTTCTTTTTATAACGTTAAATAAGAGAAAAAATTAAAAGTTTAAAAAATGAATAAAATAAACAAATATATAAAAAGATAAAAATACCCATCATTTAACGTTAAAAAATGGATGAGATTAACCAATTAGATGAAAATGACAAGTTTTTAAAAACAAAACGATACGTAAAAAAATAAATATTTTAAATAAAAGTGATCAAATAATAGGAATGAAAATAATAGTTTACTATATATATAATACATAATAATTTAGGAAAAAAGAAAACAAGATTGTGTGCAATTTTATAAATAAAATAAAGTTTTTTTTGAAAGGCGAACATTGAATGTTGTGACGTCGCACCCCCGTCATATGGGAGAGACTCGTCTAACTCCGACCAATATGTTGTCTTAACCGGGCCCATTTGGCATCAGAGTTGGAGAGCTTTCAAGGAAAAACCCCACCCAATACGACCCCTTCCGGGCTTGAGGGAGAGCCGAGGCTCGAACCCTGGATCGGCGTGGGTAAAACCCTGGTGCATCAGCCTAAAAGCTAGGCTTCATTTGCGATGGCGCAGAAATTAATAGTGATGGCAAGTATCGAACCCTGGTCCTCTGGGACTTCGGTCCTTACCTCAACCACTACACATCCTCTTTGTCAAATAAAATAAAATAAAATAAAGTTTAGTGCGACTTTTTGCAGACGTTTAGACCACGCGGTGACCCAAACATGTTTGAGTAGTCCTATCCTACCTGTGACCTTTGAGTGCGATCTTTCTGCATGTCTGACGACTTGATCGAACGGTCCAATTCGGTCCCCCATTTATAAACTTTACAACTAGGCCCCACAAGTTTTGAAATTGTACAATTAGTACTCTTTTAGTTTGTTTTCGGATCATATTTCAACCACTTTTGATGACTATGCACTATAACTCCAAATTTATTTAATGGCCGTGTGCATTTTTGAAATGTCACATAAATGATGTTCAAATTGGTAAGCTTTTAGTGTTTTAATATTAATAAATAAATGCTTGTGGTATTTTTAATAACATACACGTATGTATAAAAGTTGGTGCACACCTATAATATTTTTATTGGTTTAATTCTTCAAAATGTTTGATAAATTAGTGTTACTCAGAGCATCGTGATGTGAGGAGAATCACGGGCAAAGGGGCGCATGGGTGTGTGTTATGTGTGTATATATATATATGTGTGTGTGTGTGTGCGTATTTATGTGTGGATAGTGAAACCACTACGCAACTTAGTTATTTGATTTAGTGATTGTCCCATGTTGATTTGGTGGTGACGTGACGGACTTAAATGTGAAGCCACTACGGATGGCCTAACACATAAAACGAATATCAGATACTATATAGCACATAAACTTTAATAATATATAATACCTACAATGATATTTTTTTATATAATTATATACAGAGAAAAAGAAAAAAAAAGTAAAATAGGAAAAGAGTGAACAGGAAAAGAGTAGCACTCGACTTTACTACTAATTGTTACTTTTGCTTCTAATCAACTTTAAATTATTGATTTTGGCTTTACTTTTAGGGTTTGATTATAAATTGATATCAGAAGAGATATTGGAAAAGTAATAGTTCTATTGGATTTTAGAATAATATTCGAAAATTCACTTAAAATAAATACAAAGGTAAAAGAATAAAGATAAATAAGCAATATAAAATATGAAATGGCCACCTCTTTCTGTCGCCCATGAATTCGAAGGTAACAAATTTACAGAATAAAAAATTTATGAACTTATCATCTCTTTCGTTTGAATGTATATTTATAAAGTAATGGGCTCCATCAATATGCGTTTTGTATATGTCTCAATAATCATGATAACTCTATACTTATAGAGTCTACAAAGACACAAAGGACAATTAGAATACGAAATAAATAGGGAATATAAACCAATCAACATAAGTATGTGTAATATGCCCTCTCAAGCTAGACGTAGGAATCGACACACAACTTATATCTAAAATAAGCAAACTGAGTAGAAGACAACTCGTTGGTGAGGATGTCTGGAAGCTGATGTGTGATGGCAACATAATAAACCTTAAGAGACCAAGCCAAAACCATATCACGAAGAAAATGTAAATCAACCTTAAGATGTTTGGTCCGTTGATGAAAGACGGGATTAACCGCCATATACGTGGCACCAATGTTGTCACACCAAAGAGTAGATACACAACTCGAAGATAACCATAGCCCATGCATCAGTAACATAATCCACCTGATTTCAGCAGCAGCATTAGCAAGATTCCGGTACTCAGCCTCAATACTAGACCATGCAACAGTGTGCTGCTTCTTGGAACTCCAACTGATAAGGTTGGAGACAAGAAATACACAATAACCAATAGTTAAACGAACGATCATCGGGACAACCATCCCAATCAACATCTGCGTAGCCATGAATAGTAGATGTATGGGAACGAGAGATAGCCAACTCATGAGTAATAGTGCTCTTAAGTTATCTCAAAATACGCTTAACTGCTAACCAGTGTTGATTAGTAGGTTTATGAAGAAACTGAGAAACCTTACTCACATCATGAGCAATCTCAGGCCTCATTAAAACTAAATATTGTAAGGCTCCAACTGTGCTCCAATAAAGCAAAGAGTCATCCATAGGAACCTCAGAGTTCTGAGAAAGCTGACGACCCAAAGAAACTGGAGTAGATAGTGGTTTACGCTGAGCTAAGCAAGTGCGTTGTAGAAAATTTGACAAATAACGATAATGAGACAAATGTAGACTGTCGTGAGATAATACAGCCTCTATCCCAAGTGAAAATTGAAAAATTGTAAGTGAAAATTGAAAATTAACCAATTTACCTAAATCCTTAAGTGAAAATTGAAAATTGTAACTGCTAAATCACCTTAGAGATAACAAAGTGATAAGAATATCCTCAACTTATACAAGCACATAGCAAGTGATAAGAATATAAACAAAAAATGAGGTATAATGTATACACTGAGTAAAACCAAATGCCATGAGAGTCATAGATAGCTTGTAAAACCAAGCTCTTGGGGCTTGCTTAAGGTCATAAAAAGCCCTCCCGCAACAAGCATACATGATGTGAGCGAGTAGGATCAACAAAGCCAGGAGGTTGTGGCATATACACAGTCTCAGATAAATCGTCATGAAGAAAGGAGTTGTTGACATCGACCTGGTGAATATCCCATCAAGAGAAACAGCAACTGATAAGACCAATCTGATAGTGAGATAATACAGCCTCTATCCCAAGAAAATTAACCAATTTACCTAAATCCTTAAGTGAAAATTGAAAATTGTAACTGCTAAATCACCTTAGAGATAACAAAGTGATAAGAATATCCTCAACGTATACAAGCACATAGCAAGTGATAAGAATATAAACAAAAAATGAGGTATAATGTATACACTGAGTAAAACCAAATGCCATGAGAGTCATAGATAGCTTGTAAAACTAAGCTCTTGGGGCTTGCTTAAGGCCATAAAAGGCCCTCCCGCAACAAGCATACATGATGTGAGCGAGTAGGATCAACAAAGCCAGGAGGTTGTGGCATTTACACAGTCTTAGATAAATCGTCATGAAGAAAGGAGTTGTTGACATCGACCTGGTGAATATCCCATCAAGAGAAACAGCAACTGATAAGACCAATCTGATAGTTGTTGGTTTGATAATTGGGCTAAGCATCTCAGAGTAATCAATACCCTCAGTCTGATGAAAGCCCTTGGCAACAATCCATCAAAGTGTTTCTTGATCCTATAAACCCACTTACAACCAACAATGTTGGCATGAGCGGGAGCCGACACTAACACCCAAGTATGGTTAGAGTTTAAAGTAGCAACTTCAGTACGCATAACATCCTACCATATCGGCCATTTTTTAGCATGAATAAATATAGTAGGCTCAGAAGTAGGTGTGGAAAAGAATATGATCGGGAAAGTGTTTAGGCTGGCGAGTGTGGTCACGAGAGCAAGTGACCATGAGAGGAGAAGGAATTGTGGGTGGAGGATAGGGGTGGGGGGTGGGGGCGAAGTAATATAAGTAGATGACACAAAAGGTGGAATAACCAGGAATTAAGGTGGGGTAATAGTATGAGGCTCAAAAGAATGAGCCGATGAGGGGATCGAGAAGACAGTCTCGTGAAAGTAACATGTGAAGAAGTATATGTACATGAAGTGTGAGGATCGTCGCATAAATAGCCTCGATGACTAAGGGCATATCCGAGAAATATATAAGGAATGGATTTGGGTGATAGTTTATTTGGTTGGATATCCCCAAGGAATGGATAACAAATGCATCCATATGTGCGTAAAAGTGTATAATTAGGCCGAGACCGAAAAAGAATCTCATAAGGAGAAGAATGATTATAAGACATAGAAGGTAAACGGTTGATGAGAAAAGGAGATGTGGCATAAGCATCATACTAAAATTTATGAGGTAGATGAGCATGGAAAAGTAAAGCTCGAGCAATCTCTGAAAAATGACCATTTTTTCGCTTAGCCACCCTGATCGTTGTCGTTTGGTCGGTCAAAAATAATCCTTAAACACCTTAACTAGTAAGGGTAAGTAGAGTATTGTATCCACAAGCAGTTTGTGAAAAGTGTCACTTTGTTACGGATATTAAAAGACAGCAACTAGTAAATATTGATTTAAGTTGGTTTTAGATAATAATGAGAAAAGTAATCATCTCCAGGGTTTAGGTTTGCAAACACAAGTTAGTCCTAGTCTATCTAGCAAGCAATCACACAGACATAATCGCACATGGTTCAATTGAATTCAGTGAAAATGGAAGAACGAGTTGTAAAGAAAACCTATTATTGCATAACCAATTTAGATTAACCAACTATCATCCAATGTGACACTTCTGATTTTCACTACTTGTACTCGTTCAAGACTTATCAATGAAAATCCGCATGCCATTTAATTTTACTTGAAATCTTGTTTATACATTGTTACAATACTAGTTCACATGTGAAACATTACGTTTATACTTTGATTACAAAGACTTATGCTTATCTGAGATCGATTCATGGATCACACGTAGAATTAAATGATCATTATAACACATTAAATACACATGAACCACCCCAATACATCTCAAACATGTTCTTACAACTCATTAAATGTGAATTGATACTTAAAAGTACTAGTCGGTACTTTCGTGCAATCGTTCGCCTTTTAAACCGCCGTTAGCTGCGTACCATCCACTACCGACAAATTCGTCTAAAATGACATTAATTTATGTTTTAAATGTTTAACATATTCATTTCTTTATTTAAAATAAAGTTTGTTTGCAAAACTTTCCTTAAATAAATCCTGAAATTCGAAAAACGATCAAAAAGTCCGTTTTCTCGCCCACCGACTGCCAACTACCGTACGTGAATAATGTAACCTTAAATTAAATGTTTTTAGCTAAACATAATCATTTTGTTTTGACAATCAACTTTCATGTTGAAAACATTTGACAATTTCGCTTATAAATGCTTAAAATCATAATTTTTTAATGTGCGCACTCAACCGGACTAAGCTAGGACCTAGCCCAAGCAAGAAATCATAAAAACCCAGCCCCATTCAGCTGAATTTCGCAGATTTGAGCCCTCTAAAATCCTAAAGTGTTTTTCAAGACATTCCACATTTACATCCCTTCAACTATTAGTATAAATAGGAGGCTTAGGATCTTGTTTTCTTTGCTAATTCTCCCTCAAACACTCCCAAACCCTCCTAAGTTGTGAAATCCCTTCCCAACCTTGAAGATTTTGAAAATCCCTTAGAGGATTCCAAGAGTTTGAAGATCAAACAAGTAAATAACCCTCTGAAGTTAATATAGTCTTTTTATTTCATTCTTTCTTCATCCCCTCAATCTTTTTCTATTTTCTATCCATGATCACTTGATCATGTGAAACCTCATCCCTAAAAACCCTCTAATAATCTTAATCAAACTAATAAATCAAGCTAACATCACCAACAAACAAATAAAGGATCACGTTTGCAATGGTGGCTATGCTGTCACATTCTGTGAATCCTCAAGACAACTATTACAAAAGTGGTTCTTCCGATGCTTTAGTATGTCCTTGATAACTTAAAACATGTTAATAATTATGTATTATCACTTATATGAACCCACACGCTAATTTAATATAGAATCTGCTTGCTCGTGTCGGCTATGCCGATTGCATTCTGCGATTCTCCAAAACGCTTCTGTGAATATCATGGCTAGACCGGTGACACGGGACGTTTTGGCTAACCTAATCTGATTATAGTATGTGTTATAATAATATAATAACATTCTTCTAATTTTTGTTTACGCGTTCGGTAACCTTAAAACCCTAAACGGTCCACTTAAGTGCAACCGTTGATCCTAGACAGAAACTGTGCTGATTTTAACTAAGCATATCTTAATGATAATAAATCGAAACTGATCAAATTCAAATTCCATGACATAGTTCGTCGAATTTTATTTCCAACCATAATTGGCTCATTTTCTAATTCAAAAGTATGACTCCGTCGTAGCCAAAACGGGACAGAAACCTTTTTTAGTACCTTCTTTCTTATTTGACTGTTTTGGCTAGGATCCAAGTCTCAAACATAAAAACTTTATAAACGAAACTTCTTCGAAACGACTTAAACTAATTCACAGTAAAATTTCATAATTTTTGGAGGTCGTTTGATATTTTTAACACGCCCATTTCGGTTCAGCTAATTTGCTGTCCAAATCTGAAAATCGACTAGAACGCTACTTTTACAACTAATTCTTAACCTTATGACCCGAACTGCCTATCTAACACTCGTAACCATAGAGCCTACCCTAAAACTCGGTTATTTATTTGTTTAGGGTCTGGTCCGTGATTCACCTCGTCTATTTATTCAAGTCTCTTATCTCGTCTAGCTTTCAAGGTGAGACTTCATAACACTTTATTTTAATCGTTTTGGGGGAAACATGTACGCGTTGGCACGCATTAAAACACGTTCTTTTTCAAATAATTCTAAACAAGTGAATCTTATATGTATGTGAATAAATGAACATAACATGATAAACGTTAAACTTGCAAATCCTTAACTTGAAACTTTCAAGCCAACGGTAGTACAGATATGGGCCATAGGATGGAAACCGCATATACTTTATGGACAACTTTTGGTTGGACATCTTATTCGTTATTAGTGCAACTTGCGAGTTATACCACTTATTCGTTATTCATCATTTTAGGTTGGATTTCCTAATCATGTGTTTGTTTTATTACGTGCTATATGATGATCTTGTAATATGAATTGTTACCTTTCCCAAACTTATACTTTTATTAAACATGTGATTTCTCACCAACTATTTTTAGTTGACATTTATTTTTCGTACATGTTTCAGGTGATTAAGTTCGTGATAGGTCAAATCAAGAACACATAGAATTTTCCTAGATATATATTGAAGAAATTCTATGTTTAAGCGTTTTTTGTATTTTGAACATGTTATTTGTTTCTTTGAATTCTAAGACTTATGTAATTGGGTTTTTAATATTATGAAACTTTAATAGTAAATGTCTTTATTCCATTGTGTTCTTTTATCAATTAAGTCGCACCCGTGGTTAAGATGCACGGTTGGGGTGTGACATCCAACCCCCACAATATCCCTCATGTAAAGAAACCTGAGACTGATGAGGCTTGAACAACAATTCGAAATCAACCAAAAGAGTTTAAAGCATTCAATCAATAAATGAAATCATATGGCTTAAGATGTCAATCAAGATTACAAACCAAGTCTAAATATTTAAGAAAACACAAGTGTAAACGCAAAACCCTACACCCGGAGAAGACCACGGGTGATTTAGCTACTCATACTCATCACAATAATCAAAATTAATGTAATGGAACTTACAATCATCAAACTTTAAGAACAATCGACCCAAGAACAGTGAGAATCGCCCTCTTGAAGCTCTGGAATGGCTAGAATCAAAGATGGAGGATAATGGGGGCTGAGAAAGATTAAAACCTAAATTAGGTTAATTTTCCCGTAAAACCTGTCTCTCGCGTACCGCGACAAAAAGCTGGCAAGTCTTCGCGTATCGCGAGAGATCTCCCCAGGTACCACGAGAGATCTCCCCAGGTCTTCGAATATCGTGAGGACAAGAAATTCTAGAAAATTGACTTTTTGACTTTGACTTTCTCCGTGCTTCGAATCCAACTGATTATCTCTTGTTTCCCGCTCTTTTAGCACATAAACCTGGGAGGCACACACATAAAACCATATAAAGATACATGCTAAAACAACTAAAACGAATACAATTAGACACATTAACTGGGTTATTTTACCATACATCACATCCCCACACTTACTCTTTTGCGTCCCCGAAAAAGAATTATGCAATGGGATCATAATTGGAACCTGCTTTCACAATCTCAGTCATTTAACAGCTTAAATATACTAACGCGTTAACTGCACAATCAGTATTTCGATCCGATTACGCCCAACCACTGACTCGTCAAACCCCCAATTCTGTGATCTAAAACTATATATATTACCAAGCCAATAGTCTATCTATGGGTCTCACACTCAGGACGTTACAGTTCAGCTTAATCCCATCTCAAGGTCATGTTTAGGCCCGGGCTAAACCTTATAGATTTTCCCACCACTATAAACAAAGATTTATGTGTTTTAAAAATTACTTAGATGAATTATGGATTGATGGATAAATGATGCGAGCTTTCATTAACGTTTTATGAATAAACCTAAACCAGTGGTGTTTCAATCAAGCTGGAACTTGACGTGTGACACGTACGCTGCAGTTTTTAGCAATGAAGAACAAAAACTCAACTTAGAGGTGTTTCAACCAGGTTTTCATCCCGGAGGGTAACACATAAGTCTCGCTTAGTCATCTATAATTGATTACAAGAGTCTGCCCATGGGCGTTTCAACCAAGCTTATAACCCGGAGGGTAACACGTAGGCAAACTCAAGCTTTCAACTTAATTAATTCAAGCTCATGCAATGGTGAATGTATGGAATGCGGGCGCCACCAACTTTTGAATTTTCTCTAATAAAAAGAAAGCGGTGTGCCAAGTAATTTCAAAAACATAAAAATCTTAGTTTAATGCGGTACCTATCACCCTATATTGATAGTTTCGACCTTACCGACACCCCTAAGATGAGAACCTACAAGATATCCTGAATTAATTATTCAATTAAACCTAGATACACTATCAGGGTATTTAAGTTCTTTAAGTCGGTTGGGCTTACCAAAATGTTACAAATTCGACGCACTTTCTATTATTTATTATTCAATTCAATTCCACAAGCAGAGTTCCAATTCTACTTATCATTTCCCATATAATTGCAACAATTCTAATTCAAGGATATTTTTAAATTTTTTATTTTATTTTATTTTATGGATTTTTTATTTTATGACTATACAGACTCAACTAAAAGACTCAAACACAGACCTGGACTAAGGTCTCCCTTCCCCACACTTAAACTCGACATTGTCCTCATTGTAGGAAGAGTGACTCTAAAACGAAAGAAAATTACAAAATTAAAGAAAACTTAACTGGATATGCGATCATATAGCATTTCATTCGCGATCGTGCTCCACCGATGCTAACGGGTTGCCTTGCACAAACGAATCAATTGAAAGTCGGAAATCACCACCCGGATGGAGATTGAGTATGGGTGAGTCAATCAAAACCTGCAAAATTAAACTTAAGCAAACCCATAAGCATCATATCGACTTAATAAGATGACTCAATAATACTAAAAGACGCTACAACCTAGACACGGCTCAAATTAAAAAAAAATTATTTCGTGTATCACGAGAAAATGGGACAGGACCTCTCGCGTACCGCGAGGATCCCAAATTCTGACCAGTCAACATTTCCTTCGCGTACCATGAAGGATGGGGCTGAGGGTCTTGCGTACCGCAAGGAGCCTGTGTTGACAGAAAGTTTTGGCCATTTTTTAACTTAGAAAATTTTTGGCCCTCTAAACTTGGTTTTCCCAACTTTTTCAAAAACCCGTTCCAACCACTAAAATATATGCATACATACCTAGAACGTTATTTCTCATCATTTTTATTGCTAAAATCGACACGAAAACCTGCAAAACTTTGAAAAACTACAAAAGCATACCGAAAAACATAAAATTTACATAAGTTACAAACGGTGCCCTACCCCCCCCAGGAAAGTGTGCATTGTCCTCACATGCATCCATACAAGCCAAAATTACCTCAAAGGCTTCACCACACTTGGTCAATTGCATATAAAACAAAGAAAACAAAGCAGTAAAGTCCTAACTCACTTTCGTAGGCATCACAGATGCATATAGTGTATGAATCAAACCTTTTAAACCCTTCAGTAGTCTGAGAGGACGAGTTTAGTCTCGTGAGGTTTTTTTAGGGAACACACCCACAACGTTCATTTAACTAGACATGAAAATAAACAAACTAACCTTATGCTGCCTCCTAAGAGCGCTAAGTTTAACGTCTTCAGCCAGACGCTGTGTGCCTGATGCTACTTACGGTGGGTGCTTACATTCCTCCTTACCTGCCTGGCAGATTTCATTCCCATCCATCTTAAACTCCCTTAGATGGTCTATATCAACCAACCTTACAGCTTTTTTCATTCTCACAAACTCATCAGCTTCATATGTATACTTTCCACACATGGGAGGCTTCTTTGTTTTACTTCCAGCCTCCCCACACTTGAGTGGTGCTACATCCACTACCTTGTGCTCATCCTTCAGTTTTAACCTACCCAACACACAACCTTTCTCTTCGGTGTCGCCCCTATCCACAATGTGACTAGGTGGACACTTGTTAGTAGCACATGATTTAGACAAGTTAACTTTATAAGAATAAGTAAAAGAATTTGTAAACATGTCTAAATTACACTCACGGTTTCCAAAGTTCATGCTTACTGTGTTATCTCTACAGTTGATATGAGCATTGGCAGTTGATAGGAATGATCTTCCAAGCAGCACCCTTGATTGTTCCTTCTTCATGCCATGTGCATAATGGAGCACCAAGAAATCCTCTGGGTAGTAGAATTCCCCAACCTTCACAGCTACCCCTCTAATCATTCCCCGAGCACGTTTGTGTGTCAAATCAGCTAACACCACGGTAGTGTCAACTTGCTCAATAGGGCCCAAGTCTGCCTGATCATATAGACTTCCCGGGAGAATGTTGAGACTTGCACCATAGTCTAGGAGTGCCCGGTTTACCTTTACTCCCCCAAATTCAATCGGGATCAGGGGTTCTCTTTGCCCACTCTCATCTTCAGAATCACTTAATTACTCGTTCTGATGAATACTTGCCGCACCGACATGAGCATGCTTTGAACTAGACCCTAGATGTTGCGGGTTCATCTTGGTATCACTTGGGAGTCTCCCATTTTTCTTTCTCAAATCAGCCATATCAGTGGCTAACTACCCCGTCTGAGTAGTCAAGGATTCGATTAACTTATCACGAATTTCATCTGACTGACTCTTCTTCTGCAACTCTTGTTGGATGGCCTTCAAAAGATCCATCATCTCATTTCCACTAGACTGCTTAGAAGATCCATATGATCCTTCTTGCTCATTCCCCATTTGGTACCCCTTTTGGTAATTACCTTAATTATAGTTTTGATTCCGGGGTGGAAATGGTTGCTGATTTCTTTGCCCACTTCCTTGAAAATTCTGATTAGCTTGGTTTGAGGCATCCCCATAATGAAAGTTGGGACGGTTTATAAGGCCCGGGTGATAGGTGTTGGAATTCATATCATAATTCCTACCACCCCATTGAATGTAGTTCACGTCCTCAAACTTTCCCGTGTAGTTTGCACTATTATGACCCAACTCACCACACCGGTCACATACATCATACTGTTGATCCTCGGTGCCCCAATTAGCCATTTGTTTCTCTAATTTCTCTAGACTACCTGATTCAGAACTCTGATTATCCACCACTCTCACTACCGAGTGACTTGCCCGTCTTAAAGATTGGGCCTTTCTCTTGGATGTTCTGGCCATCTTCTCTAAGTAATCCCAGTCTTCATCCTCAACGTCGGTACCAAATGTACAATTAGAAATGGAGTTAAGGTCACGGGCATCATCATTTGTCAAACCTTCATGGAAGGCATTCAACATCTCCCACATTTGCAAACCATGGTGTTGGCAATTTTTTTATCAACATTTTGAATCTAAGGAAGGCTTCATGAAATAGTTCCCTCGACTGCTGTTGAAAATTCTGAATCGCCTAAGATGCAAGTAAGGCTCCTATGTTCCCAAGCCGTGGTACTTAGGCAAATTCTGAATCGCCTAGGAACGAACCTCAAAAGACCTACCATGTTGTTGTGGAATAACAACTGGTGATGGGTTATAAGCAATGGCAGGATGGAAATGGCTCTCAATCCCTCTAACAGGTCCTCTGTCATATCTCCTTGGAATGCCTCCGGGATTGTCAACCGGAGGAACCACATTCCTAGGACCAGGCCTTCTTTGTCTGTTTACAGGCAGCTGTTGTTGTGGGATCGGAACTGGAATATCTTGTTGAACTGGGTGCTGCTGAAAGTTTTGCTGTGGTAACATGTGATCAAACTGTTGCCCATTTTATCCCTCAAAATGAACACCTGTATCATACCGTCTTTGAACTGCACCCTGACCCGTTGATTATCCCTTCTTTCAAACTCTTCATCATCATTCTCATATCCATCAAACTCATCATCGAAGTCCCCTGCTTCACCATAAAATTTTAAGCCTGAGGTATAGGGGTAGGTGAGCTTGATGTGTTGCAAAGCACACATACATTTCCCTTATATTTCGTAGCGTTTTTGTATAGTTTTAGAGTCGTTTCGAGTCATTTATAGCTTGTACTTAGTTCTGCTATATCGATTTGGGGTATTTCGAGGAGAAGAATACAAAAATTCAGTAATCTCTTGCGGTACATGAGAGATGGTGGTCCAATTCCTCGCGGTACGCGAGGGAACAAAAATCCTGCGCGACAATTTTGTCTCTCGCGGTACGTGAGAGACCAGCCAGAACTCCTCTGCAGTACGCGAGAGACCCCAGGTTCGTGTTTTTTAACCTAATTTAAAGGAATAAAGGTCTAGGACTCTCCCATTCTTAATCAGTTCGCATTCCAGCCGTCTGAGAAGGGTTATAGGGCGATTTTGAGAGCAAGGAAGTCAATTGAAGTGCAAAGTTGAAGGCTTTGAGATCCGGGTGTGTTAGTTTAAGTTATTCGGTTTGAAAGCTTGAATCTTTATCTTTGTTTTGCTATGTTTGATACCATGTTTATGTTTATTACTTCTGTTATGGATGTTTTGAGTATGATTCTGGGCTAGATCATTAGTACTGCCTAGGTTCATGATGAATACTGGTTAAAGTTATGATTTTTATCGGTTTTGGATTCTAATTGATGGGTTTATGATTTTGTAAACAATCTTAGTATGATTAATTGATGAATATGCATGGTTTGGTTTGATTTATGTTTGATTGTGACTCCGTATGCTAATTGTGGTTGTCTGCCAGTTTGATTTGCATATCTAGATCATACACCTTAGGGTTTGTAGTTGTTTGTATGAGTTGCTAGATATAGTAGCCATTAGGAGTTGTGATTGAGTGTCCTTAGAATTGAATGTGTGTCCTAGTTCAATACCCGAGAGGTGAGAAGTAGTTGTCTAGTCTTCATCATTAGGAATCCGAGTCAAAGTCTAGTATTATTATCGTAGTGTCTCTGGGGTTCGATATTCCGGTTTACCATTAAGCTGTGCTACACTCGATAGGTACACTTGCATGTCAGTGCGGTCTAGTTCATAGGTTTTCCATTTATTACTTAGGAGTCTAGGTTAGGTTTAGTAGTTTATTTTATAGACCATCTGGACGACATCAAGTTTTTGGCGCTATTGCAGGGGACACTTGGCAATAGCAATTTTAACTCTGATTAGTTCTTTGTTTGATTTTTGGTTTAATTGAGTCTTTTCTTTTCTTTTGAGTCTTGTTTGTGTGCTTGTCTTCTGTGCTACTTGTGTGTCTAACTTAGGATCGAGTCTTTCTTTCTTTGAGTCTTTTCTTTCTTTCTTATCATGTGTCTTTCTGTTTATGCACCATACTCGTTCGCACGGATCACCATCTTTTGCAGCTTTTTCAGAGCCCGAACAAGAGCTTCACGAGTGCACCCGCGACTTCCGGGAGCGTTTGAAGCAGTTGTGTGAAAACCAGGTACGTTCTACTAGCCCAATTCCATTTCCTATCATGGGCAACACTGACCCACCAGCGAGACCTACCGTGCACCAGAGGGCCAGTGATGGGGTCAGTGGTGCGAGTTCTTCGATCACATGCCCCGCCATTCCTAACACCAATACATGGTAGATCCTGTCACATGTCATGAGCATGATCACTCATGCCACCCAATTTCAGAGGATGAGGATGCACCCGGACATTTGTCCCGCTTCGCGCGGATATGTGATACCTTCAATATCACGGGTGTATCTAAGGACGCTATCTACTTGCGTCTCTTCCCAGTCTCTCTCTCTAGGCGTGCATCTACTTGGCTTGACACCCTCCCTGACAATTCTGTCACTACATGGGAGGATCTTCAGGCCAAGTTCTGTAAAAAGTAATATCCACCTTCCAAGGCCACTAGCATTCGGGATCAAATCCATTCTTCCCGATGGATCCTTACGAGCCTTATCACTTAGCCTAGGAGCGGATCAACACCCTGTTGAGCCGATGTCCCCATCATGGTCTTTCTGACTGGCCGATAGTGGAGAAGTTCTACAGTGGTCTCACCTTCGAGAAGGAGCAAATGTTCAACACAGCTGCGGGAGGCCATATCATGGATAAGCTCGAGCCAGATGAGTGTGAGGAGATGTTCAATAGCTTCGCTCTAGTGAAACATCAGCAGCCATCTACTAGGACTTCCATTCCTAGCCTCTTCTCCTAGAGGTGTGCATCAGGTCACTCCTGATACTAGTGTGGCTGCTGCACTTGCAGCTATGGCAAACGAGATCAAGGAGCTTAAACTCAGTGCTCAAAGGTCTGAGGTGTGTAGGGGAGGCCACGACACCAGGGATTGCCCCATCAATAATCAGGAGCAGGTGAGTTTTGCTGGCAACCAGAACCAGAACCGAGGGTACAACAATTATAACAATACTTATGGCTCGGGATGGAGATCTGGAAATAACCCGCCTGGGTTTAATGGTCGCCAACAGCAGTATGGAAGAACAGAAGTTGGAGCGAGCTCGGGAAGCAGTGTCAATACAAGGAAGATCGAAGAGATGCTCGAGAATCAGACACAACTGCTTGCCCACTTAGTCCAGCAAGACAAGGACACGAGGCAAAGACTGGATAGCCACGACACTCTATTGAAGAATCAGCAGTCGGCATTCTAGGATTTGCAACGCACGGTAGGAGACATCGCTCAGAGCCTGAAGGGTAGACAAGGAGGTCCATCTTCGGGCCAAAATGCTTCAGTGATGGTCGTGTCAGTTAGGAGTGTGGAGAAGAAAGAGGTTGTAGAGGATGACTCCCACTCCATTGAGTATGGCATACCTTCGATAGAGGAAGTGAAGAAGGTAGACTGGAGAGATCGATTTGCTGAGATCGATCCTAGGATGATAGAGGATTCTGAGTCGAATGTTGTGTCGTCTAGGAGCAGGAGAGCAGAAAAGGATGAGAACCCACCGGTTGTAGAAGAGGAAGAACCGGTGGATGAGAGAGTAGAAGAGGAGAAGCCTGCCGAGAAGGCAGAAGAGAAGAAGAAAGGGGTGGAGATGAAGTCCCCTGAGATTGACCTAAGTCGTGTTCCCTATCCAGATCGTTTGTTGCCACATAAACACACTAGGGAATACGGTCACTTCCTTGATATGTTTAAACAACTCAAGGTCAATCTCCCATTTATAGAGGTCCTCTAGCATATGCCAAAGTATGACAAGTTCCTTAGAGATCTTCTTTCCAACAAGAAGAAGTTGGAGTGGATCTCTAAAGTCTCACTTAGTGAGTAATGTTCTGCAGTGGTTCAGAACCAGTTGCCTGAGAAGCTGCCGAATTCGGGTCGTTTCATGATATCGTGTCTGCTAGGCAGTTTACCGTTGAACCACGCGTTGGCTGATCTAGGTACTAGCATCAGTCTGATGCCATATTCTATCTATAAGCAGCTAGACCTAGGTGAACCACAGCCAACGCGCATGAGCATTAATTGGCTGACCGCTCAGTCAAGTATCCACGGGGAATTGTGGAGAATATGTTAGTGAAAGTAGGTAAATTTGTCTTCCCCGTGGATTTCGTCATATTGGAGATGGAAGTGGATGATAAAGTCCCGCTCATCCTAGGATGCCTGTTCCTACGTACCGCCAAAGCAATGATAGATGTCTTTGATGGGAAACTCACACTCCGTGTGGGGGATGAGTCGATCATATTTAATGTTATGAAACCCGTGAAGGATGTTGGCGAGCATAGCCACTCCGTGTGCATGCTTGATGCCTTCATAGGTGAATTTCGGAACTCTAATCCAGTAGAGGATGTTATTGATGGAGATGGAGGAGGAATGATAGATGACCCACCAGATTGGTTAGCTGAATTTGAAAAGAAATTAGTAGGGTCTTCGTTCTTAAGTGCTAGCAATGATGATTACAATTTGGGTGACATATTAGCACAAGTGGAGCAGATAGTTTGTGAGGAACCAGTGGTGGAGATTGTGGAGGATCCTGGAGATCCTGGTAGAGGTTTAGAGGTCACATCCATAGAAAATCTCATTCCTGAACCTCTACCTATTCTTTGTTCAGAGGGGATAGAAGCCGAGTCATCCCCTAAATCTAGGCCGCCCCGTGAGAGAAACCGTGCTTTGAAAGATTCATCTACTTTAGGGAGAATGCAACCCCAAGTGTGGGGACGTCTAGGGGAGATAAACTGTTGAAGTACTTGAACCAGGTTGTTTTCGGACCTTGTAGGTTTAAGTTGTGGTGGAAAGAGCTAAGTGCTAGAAGTACATTGTTTAGTAGGAGCATGAGGTTGTTACTGATGTGGAGAACCGGTAGACCGCGAAGGATGAAGGCAGTACCGGTTAGGATCAAGGAGAAACCTCCTGATAGGTTTACCCGAGTCTCGGGCAAGTGCCCGGGATGTAGAGTTTGTGTGCACTACTTGGTTTGAGTCCATGCCCATTTTTTGTGTTTTTCGGTATGTGTCATGTTTTGCAGGGATCCGTGCTTAATTTGGTGAGGAAAATCATCAGGAATGAAGTTCCAGGTATCTTTACATGTGTTTTTATGCTTGGAATAGGTTTTTTAAGAAATTTGGGTGAAACAAATTTTAAATGATCAAAAAATTTTCTAAGTATAAAAGTTAGAAAAATTTCAAAACTTTCTGTTACCAACAAGTCCCCGCGGTATGGGAAACATTTGGGGAGTCCTCTCGCGGTACGCGAAGGACAAACCAATCGGTCGGCTTAATTTCTGCCTCCTCGCGGTACTCGAGGAGTGCTGCCGGTTCTCTCGCGGTACGCGGGGCCATGCTGGATTCACCTTTCTTCCTTGTTTTCCCGTGGTTTTCAATAACCATTCACCCGCATCGACCACCACTATCATTCACACCTCTATCCACCATCCATTATCACCACCGTCATCAAACCACATATCATCCTTTATCCATCATTCATTATCATTCATGATTGACACCTTCATCATCCACTCACACCACGACCATGGGAGAACTAGAAACCGTTCGTGACCGATGACCAACCTTGTTGTGGCTTTCATGTCTATGTATTTGGCACCCATTGAGTACGTTTCTCTGCTATCTATCTTGAGTCTTTAACAGTCGAGTCTTTATTTTAATTTGAGTCAGTTTAATGTTGTGGGTTTGTTGTAAGGTTTATTTTGCAGGTTTTATCATTCCGCCCGTACTCAATCTCCATTCGGGCGGGGTTGATCATCACTTATATGAAGTTTGTAAAGGCAACCCGACAGTCTGTGCAACCATGACCGAAATGCTATACTGTGCACACAAGGAAGAACGAAGCTGCACATTTGTTTGTATATATGATAACCAGCTAAGTCGCTTCCTGTTTTTATTTTTTCATTTTTATTTTTAGTTGTCTCTTGCTTCACATTGAGGACATTGTGTCTTTCAAGTGTGGGGATGTGAGTGTTTAGTTTGTTTAGTTTTATTTTGTGTCTTTATAAAAATTCAAAAAATAAAAAAAAATTGAAAAAAATGTCCTTTGAAATCAAAAGTTTTGCATAATAAATGGAAAATGATAGTACAATTAGATCTGCTTATTGAGTTTGAATGAATAAATAATTGAAAACGCGTCTAATTAGTGATGTTTTGGTAGACCCAGTCAACTAGTAGAGCTTAAATAACTTGTTTGTGTTAAATATGATTAATAGTTGAATTAATTCATGATATCTTGTGGGTATTCATCTTAGGGTAACGGTAATACTGAAACTGTCAATATAGGGTGATAGGTACCACGTTAAGTTAAAATTTAGAGGTAATTGAAATTTTCTGGCACACCACTCTCTTTTTATGAGTATAAATCCGAGTTTCGGTGGCGCCCGCATCCATATTCCATATACTTGAGTGTATTTGATTAAAATTCAAGTTTCGCCTACGTGTCACACGTCGGGTTCCAGCCTGATTGAAACACCACTGGGTTGATTCTTATGTGCTTCACTGATATGATTTAGTCTATGTGTTAACTTCCGGGATAGTGACTTGGTTGAAACGCCTCTAGAAGAAAGTTAATTTGCTTAATGGTGCTCATATTTCATCCATTCATTCATTGATCATTAGGGTAAATCTATATGGTTTGATCCGTACCTAAACATGACCGTGAGACGGGATTATGTGAAGCTGTAACTTTTAAGTGTGAGTCACATAGGTTGATTGATATATGTATAAATTGGAATTAGAACACATTACGGGGGCTTGAAAGTTGGTGATTGGGTTTAATCGGATAGAAATACTGATTATTGTTTTTTAATACGTGAGTATGTTTTGCTAATTGGTAATTAATGAGTTGTTAAGTTAGATCTCAGTTCTGATTCCATTGCAGACTTTTTCGAGGACGAAAAAAGGTTAAGTGTGGGGATGTTTGATGTGTTGCAAAGCACACATGCATTTCCCTTGTATTTCGTAGCGTTTTCGTATAGTTTTAGAGTCGTTTCAAGTCATTTATAGCTTGTACTTAGTTATGCTATGTTTTGTAGGTATTCAGGAAGAATTGGAGTTTAAACGATCAAGAACTGTGAGGAAACGAGCACACGAGAACCCGGGATGAGAAACGGAAAAAGATGGGAAAGAGTCAAACTTTAAAAGAGGCATATCTCGGGCTAGAAAATTAGTTACGGTGCCCATAATATATCGATTTGGGGTATTTAGAGGAGAAGAATACAAAAATTCAGTAATCTCTCGCGGTACACGAGAGATGGTGGTCCAATTCCTCGCGGTACGCGAGGGAACAAAAATCATGCGCGACTATTTTGTCTCTCGCGGGAACTCCCCCGCGGTACGCGAGAGACCCTAGGAACGTGTTTTTAACCTAATTTAAAGGATTAAAGGTCTAGGACTCTCCCATTCTTAATCAGTTCGCATTCCAGCCGTCTGAGAAGGGTTATAGGGCGATTTTGAGAGCAAGGAAGTCAATTGAAGTGCAAAGTTGAAGGCTTTGAGATCTGGGTGTGTTAGTTTAACGTATTCGATTTGAAAGCTTGAATCTTTATCTTTGTTTTGCTATGTTTGATACCATGTTTATGTTTATTACTTCTGTTATGGATGTTTTGAGTATGATTCTTGGCTAGATCATTAGTACTGCCTAGGTTCATGATGAATACTGGTTAAAGTTATGATTTTTATCGGTTTTGGATTCTAATTGATGGGTTTATGATTTTGTAAACAATCTTAGTATGATTAATGTAATGAATATGCATGTTTTGGTTTGATTTTTGTTTGATTGTGACTCTGTATGCTAATTGTGGTTGTCTGCCAGTTTGATTTGCATATCTAGATCATACACCTTAGGGTTTGTGTTTGTTTGTATGAGTTGCTAGAGATAGTAGCCCATAGGAGTTGTGATTGAGTGTCCTTAGAATTGAATGTGTGTCCTAGTTCAATACCCGAGAGGTGAGAAGTAGTTGTCTAGTCTTCATCATTAGGAATCCGAGTGTTAACAGTCTGAGAGGACGTTAGTATTAGGTGTCTAGTGATTGTTGCTAGGTTAAATCATAGTTGTTATCCAGAGATTACCCCGTACATTCTTCAAATATATTGTGGACAGTGAGACTGAGAGGTAATATGTCCTGTGGGTACATTATCATAGTTGGAAATACCCGAAACGTGATCTAACCATCTGGTGAGTTTAGTACACTTTAGGTAGCTTAGTTGGTGACACCCTGAGAATGATTAGGATCCACTAGGTAGTCTATAGTTGTCATATTTAGAAAACCAGATCCATTATAGTTTCCAAAACCGGTAGAAGTTGTGCTTTGCAAGTAGGATTCCGACCTGGGTAGTATTCTTCCCATCTTCTGATTTCACCTTAGTACTTGTCTTGATAGTTGAGTCGACATTAGTTTGCTGCATTCTTAGTTAACCTTTAGTGTAGTCAACCCCCCAAACCAATTAAATCTTTAGTCCGAGTCAGGTCTAGTATTATTATCAAAGTGTCTCTAGGGTTCGATATTCCAGTTTACCATTAAGCTGTGCTATACTCGATAAGTACACTTTCCTGTCAGTGCAGTCTAGTTCATAGGTTTTCCATTTATTACTTAGGAGTCTAGGTTAGGTTTAGTAGTTTATTTTATAGACCGTCCGGACGACATCGGAGCTCCCTGAGGAAGGGTTGATTGAAATAGAGAAGGTTTGATTACGGGTGGTTGTGATGTGGGTGGTATGGTGTCCGACACTATCATCACATATGGTAAAGAATAGTGAGGTTCCTGCTTGAAGTTGAAAGGTTGGGTTACTTGTGGTGGAGGTTGACCGAAGTTTGGTAGTGGTGGAATTTGGCTGGTGGATTGGTCATGAATTCCATCTGTCCTTGGTGGTGGAACAAATGGTGAGAACATACCCGAGGTGGGCTGCTGTTCTGGTGGTAACTGACCTGCAGGAGGCAGATCGGATTGCTTTCCAGGATCCTGTGTATTCTCCATTTGAGTTGGAGAAGCTACTATTTTGTTGTTTCTATGAAAAATTCTGTTATGTTTAGCAGTCTTCTCAATCTCTGGATCAAAAAGTAGTGGTGAAGATTTCTTAGAATGCCTTGTATGATGCATGCAATTAAAGAATCACCTGCACAACACAAACAAGAAACCCCTATGTAATACTGAGCAAAACAAAATAAAACAAGAAATGAAAACAAGAATTTTTTATTTTTGTGATTTGTAGCAAAAAGAACAAATTAACACCCTGCGCACTAACTCCCCGGCAATGGCTCCATTTTGATCGATGTCGTTTGGTCGGTAAAAAACAATCCTTAAACACCTTAACTAGTAAGGGTAAGTAGAGTATCATATCCATGAGAAGTTTGTGGAAAGTGTCACTTTGTTACAGATATTGAAAGACAGCAAATAGTAAATATTGATTTAAGTTGGTTTTAGACAATAATGAGAAAAGTAATCCTCTCCAGGGTTCAGGTTTGCAAACACAAGTTAGTCCTAGTCTATCTAGCAAGCAATCACATAGACATAATCTCACATGGTTCAATAGAATTCAATGAAAATGGAAGAACGAGTTGTAAAGAAAACCTATTCTTGCATAACCAATTTAGATTAACCAACTATCATCCAACCCCCACAATATCCCTGATGTAAAGAAACCTGAGACTGATGAGACTTGAACAACAAAATCAACCAAAACAGTTTAAAGCATTCAATCGATAAATGAAATCATATGGCTTAAGATGCCAATCAAGATTACAAACCAAGTCTAAATATTCCAGAAAACACAAGTGTAAACGCAAAACCCTACACCCGGAGAAGACCACGGGTGATTTAGCTACTCATACTCATCACAATAATCAAAACTAATGTAATGGAACTTACAATCATCAAACTTTAAGAACAATCGACCCAAGAACAGTGAGAATCGCCCTCTTGAAGCTCTGGAACGGCTGGAATAGAAGATGAAGGATAATGGGGGTTGAGAAAGATTAAAACCTAAATTAGGTTAATTTTCCCGTAAAACCTGTCTCTCGCGGTACGCGAGGGACAAAATAGTCGGGCGCCCTCTTCATTTCCTCGCGTACCGCGAGAGATCTCCCCCAGGTCTTCGTGTACCGCGAGGACAAGAAATTCTAGAAAATTGAGTTTTTGACTTTCTCCGTGCTTCGAATCCAACTGATTATCTCTCGTCTCTCGCTCTTTTAGCACATAAACCTGGGAGGCACACACATACCAAACACACATAAAACCATATAAATATATGTGCTAATACAACTAAAACGAATACAATTAGACATATTAACTGGGGTTATTTAAGCTTACATCACACCCCATTTTGTAGGGTATGTAAAGATAGGAAATACAACCAACAACCATAACGAGAAAAAATCTCACCAATAACAAAGCTATTGGTAGGGTCTGGTAGGTAGGATGTAGGCAAACCATACATTCATCCCAAATGATAGAGATGTTGCTTCCAGGGAGACCCCCGACTCCAAAACCTTTATCTAGACTTGAAAAATATATTATAACCATAGAGTTATTCACATAGTGTCCAAACAACGGTCAACAAAAAGTTTTAATAAAACAGTACTAGTAAGCTAGAAATAACAATAAATGGTGAAAAGTGTAAGTGGTGGCAAATTGAAAATATAACTAGTAACATTATAGATACACATAACTAAGAAGAATGTGACATGCATAGACAACCACAAGCCATGGTAGAACTAAGACCCTAAGATAAAGCTAAAACTAAATCTATACCATCCCTTTAAAAGTCCTTTAACCTTAATTCTAAGCCTCCACGAAGTCCTATCCTCGACCACATCCTCAAAGAGATGCAAGTCTAAAATCTTGTCTAATATGCTCATCTCCCAAGTGAGTATTTTCACTGATTTAACCGACACAATCATCCACTATGTAAGGATAGGAAATATGGTAGGTAATACCAGAACTGATAAGAAATTTACCCACCGGGACTCGAGTGAGTTCAAGAGCACCATTACATAGTGTTTAATGGTGTAAGAAAACAAGTGTTCTACAAAAGGTTTAAAATGGAAAAATGAATCCAAGGCTTTGGAAATGGTGGGTCAAAGGATGCATCCAAGTAAACCGACTGAAATCATCAATAAATGTGATGAAGTAGTAGTAACAAGAACGAGAAACGATGGGTGAGGTACCACAAATGTCACAGTAAATGATGTGTAAAGGTACAATGCTACGAAGGAAAGATGGATAAAGGGTAATCGAGTAGATTTTGAAGTGTTACATGCATTACAATTTGTTTTTAGAAATTTAGTTGAAACGGGTAGTGACAATATATGAGAAAATACCGAATCATATGGATGACCAAGACATAAGTGCCATAACTCACGAGAGACTGATGTAATAGCACATGGTGAGTAAAGTTGATGCGTTTTAGGAAGCATGCGATGAAGAGTTTGTCCGGTCAAGGTCTAAATAAACAAACCAGGGTGTAAGAAAACAATAGCAATGGAGTGATCTAATACTAATAGAGTGATTTTTTTGTTAATCCGGAACGACAAGTACAATTTTTGAGTTTGAGAGTACAATGCGATAAAGAAAGTAAAGCATTGCCGATATGATACCATTACCGACGATTACCCTTTCCGAACCGAGATACGATGTTGCGTCATAAATCATCAAAACAGCTGACGTCATATGTGCTGTAGCACCAGAATCAGGAATCCAAGTATCGATGATCAATCATGTATTATTAAAATCCGCAACAAGTCCATACATTGAGGAATCGGGCAGCTGGGCCTGTGAGACACTAGGCCCAAATAAATTGTTACCAAATAGAACCATAGCATCTAAGTGGGTTGTTGGGCTTGTGAAATAGTTTGTTGGGCCATCAAGAATTGTACCAACCAAATTAATAGACACACACGGATCCTGCAAATCATCCCTGATTTCAATGGCAATTCACCTTCTTTTGTTATTCAAAGAAAGACTGGATCCAAGCTTTGAACTCTCTGATCTTATTTTGCTACTCAGATACATCATCACTATGCTGAAATAAAGTGGTTTTATTATGATTTTAAAATTTCTGATTCAACTCATTGACTTTTGCTACTGAATTGGAAGCATTCGATTGTTGCCAATGAGATGTTAATTTTATGTTGATTTTGAAAAAGAAGAGAAATAAGAGTAATAATCTGCTATCAGAATTCTACTATCGGAATCTATGTTCGGTTTGAGCTTAGCTCTGATACCATGAAACGGATTCACAAAGTGATAGGTGTTGATGATGATCGGGTTCCCGTTTAGGGTGTACTGTTAGGATGGTTTTAGGTGAGAGTGGATCTCATGATTTTGGGAGAGAGAGGGACGAAAACTTTAGTGGTGTAGGTGATTTATTGATCAGTTAATTTTCTCTAATTACCTCTCTATTTATATACACTCAAGGGGAAACCTTATTTTTGACAGTAAGGGTAATTATATCCATCAAATAATTACCAGTAAATTCATAGGGATATTTAGGTCAATGATCAATTAATAAATAAATGATAATAAATGCCACAAAATTAAAGTTGGGACTTATGTGATTCTAAATAAACATTTGAGTAAATTACACGGATGGTACCCGTGGTTTGAGGAAAATGTTTGATATGGTCTCTAAGGTTTAAAAATTATGGATATAGTCCCCGACTACCATTTGTTTTCATCTTTAGTCCAAAAGGTTAACAAGGGTTAACTTTCCTGTTAAATACATGTAATTTTATCCTCTTACCCTTCTTTTTAAATAAAAACTCAAATTAGACCACCCTTTCTGTCTTTTTCATATGCCGAGCATTCCCCCGCCCCCACCCAGTGATAACCACACCACCTGTTATAAGCCGAATCGAGATCGGCGATCTCCAATTGAACTAACTATAAACATGAAATAGAAACGTAAGAAGATAAAGTTGCTGTCAATTTCTGTGTTTAAACTCCATTGCAAAGAGACAATTTAAAGGAAGAAATATACATGGGTCCTAATAATCTGGAAATACTGCAACATGAAAATGTAAGTTGGAAAATGGTAACTAAAATTACTCCTATATGTATGCGTGTAGGGTATCAAGACCGAACCGAAGGTTTGCAGCTGATTTAAATGAACAAAACAGAAAACAGAGTATGCAAGAAACAAACCAAATGTAACGGCAAGATTGAAACTTGAACAAGATAGACACAAAGTTTAGTGTATTCAATAGGACATGATTTCGAATTAGTAAGAATTCATCACATTATTATGTTGGCCTAAAGTCAAATTTAGGTCGCTTCATCACTTTACGAAATCCCACTGGGTCATACTCTGCATATAACATCATCTCATTACTTCTCATGTGACCAGGACTGTTGTAAAAGAGGAGTTGGAGGGGTCGCCGACAGCGATTGTCATCGGTTACCAGATGAAAGAAGTGATGGGTTTTGATTTATAATAATAATAAATTATTATATTTTTATTATTAGAATTTGCATTTTTTAAAACAAGGGTAGAAATGTAAATTTACGTGTATTTAACATAAAATTTAACCCTTGTTAATTTTTTGGACTAAAGATGAAAGCAAACATAGTAGTTGGGGACTATATCCGTAATTTTTAAACTTTAGGGACCATATCCAAAATTTGTCCCAAACCACATGGACCATCCGTGCAATTTACTCTAAACATTTGATGAGAATTTGAACCCTTTGGTTCATGTTATAGACTCATTATCCCATTAAGAAAACTTAAACTTACATAGTTCATTTTAATCACTTCTAATACTTTAAACACATTAATATAGGTGCAAGTGATTTTTTTAAAACCAACTTTGGATTATTTAACATGCCAATTCACCATTTTGGCATTTGATTAGAAATTGAAACAAACAACTGTATTTATTAAAGCTCATCAATTCATGTTTGATCTCTCTTTCAAATTCCATATAAAACCCTAAACACATACCCTTAAATGTATTTGACCATTAAAAACCAATAACATATGCTCAACACCATTTTTTACAAACATTCATCTTGACTCATTTTTTATAAGTGGACTTCTATACCACATGTACAAGCTATTGTAATACGCGATCCTGCCTCATCTACAACACCGTTTGTTCATAATGCTCAAAATCAGAATAAAGTAGACTGTCATTTTTAGCCTAAACTACCTAAACATAAGGGATGGAATCCTTAATTACCCTAACATTTTTTAAAATAAAATTTAAAAACACAATTTCATCAACTAAACTAGCCTTCCTTTTTAAATAAATTCTAAAAACACAATTTAAAAAAAATAAAATACATTAAAGTTAAAGTTAAAAAAAAAATAAAACATAAAACTTATAACTTTTATAAAAATTTTATATAACTTATGTTAAAAGTAAGTTTAAAATAAAATTAAGAAATATAACTTATGTTAAAGAATTATTTTAATTAAGAATTATTAAAATATTAATTAAGAATCATACCAAAGTAAAAAAAAACCCTGCAACTGTGTTCTTTAGCGTTCTTCGGCTTCAATTTCGGCTTCACGAACCCGTAAAACTTACCCGTTGCTCAACCCATACCATATGCAATGGTGTTACCGTAAAACCGGCCCAACCTGAGCCCCACACCTTTCAAGCTTACGCTCAACAAAACAAGACCTCACATGTTAGGTCTAGAATTCCTCAACCACACATGGGTAATGGGTTGACTTCCTAAGATTACATAAAATTTTCTACATAAAAAAATTAATCAGTATTTAGGTTCTCATTTTTGTTTTCATATGTTATAAATAAACGATATTAGACTAATGATTTTTTTTGGGCTAAGTGAATTGGGCCTGTATCTATCACAAGCCCATTTACAACTATCGGACTAGGGTTTCAAATAGATAACAATAAACTCCTTTTAAGCCATTTGGTTACCAAACCCTAGCTTCCTCTTCGAGTTCAGCGGCGCAGCGGTATCCATTGTTATCTGCAAACATGGGTAAGTTCTACAGACGATTAACTCAAATTCATACTTCGGATTGGCTATACTGATTCGTTATCTTCTTCGTGATCTTATGAATATGAACATCCTGTTGATGAATCGCTACTATTTGCAGGTATCTCTCGTGATTCGATGCACAAGAGACGTGCCACTGGTGGCAAGAAGAAGGCCTGGAGAAAGAAGCGAAAGTATGTTTATACAATTTTTCCTATTATTATAGTTTGATTTTGAAATTGATAATATATAGAAATGAAATTAGACTGTAATTGGTCATTCCTGTTCAGTTTACACGCGCTAGTTAGGGTTTCTGATTGCTTTCTGGCTTCAAAATTTCGTAATTGCTGCATTTTACAGTTTGTTTTGTGATTTGTGATTGTTCATTTGTTTATCTGTTTGTTTTTATTGATTATGATGTTCTGATCATGATTAATGTGATTGTATAATTTATTGGTAAAAAAAGATTCAATGTGTTCGCATCATTTTTTTATAAATGAGTTTCTGCTTGAATATATCTTAATTTATGAGCTCTGAAACACTTTTTTTTCATGTGTAGATTTATATTATCTTATTATATTCTTTTGATTTCACCATTTCTTTCATTTTATGTTGTAATCATTTAGGTTGGTTTATGAGTAAACCTTGTATCGTTAGTTATGGATTTTTAATACATGAATTATACTTTTTAACATATCGAAGTCATTTTCAATTGCTGAATAATCCATGATATCTATCTAATAGTCGGAACAAATGGTATTTGTAATTTGAGAAAGTTCATCATTGTGGTTAATTTAGTTTTTATAAGATGTTGATTCTTTTTATTATACTCATTTTGGAGTCAAAATGTTCGGTTTTATTGTTTTAACTCCTAAATTATAGGAACTTTTTTTTATCATGAACTGTGTTTTGTGCCCCGATATGCTTAATACTTATATTCTTTTAAACTTTAAAGGTACGAGCTTGGCCGTCAACCGGCAAACACCAAAATTTCCAGCAACAAGACTGTTAGGCGGGTTAGAGTTCGAGGTGGTAATGTGAAATGGCGTGCATTGAGGTTAGATACAGGTAACTACTCTTGGGGTAGTGAGGCTGTGACCCGAAAGACGCGTATTTTGGATGTTGTGTACAACGCATCAAACAATGAGTTGGTCAGGACTCAAACCCTTGTCAAGAGTGCAATTGTTCAAGTTGATGCTGCACCATTTAAACAATGGTATTTGCAACACTATGGTGTTGATATTGGTCGCAAGAAGAAAGTGGCTTCTACTGCTACCAAGAAAGAGGGAGAGGTATGTTTTTTTAACAGGCTTATCGAGTAAAAATGTATTTCTTTTTGGTCAAATTTCTATTTTAAGTAACTATATTTTAGGTTTTAAAAGGCCATCAAAGCTTTTAAGATCTTGATTTATGGTAATCTGACCCGTTTACTCTGTCAAAAACTTTTTGGTAAATATGATCGACCCATCGGTTATTGTTACCTTAGATCAAAGAGTTTTTAACTTTAAGATTTTTTTAGGGTAAGAAAGTGTGTTACTTGGAAATGAAGTATGTTTTAATTTTTGTGTTTTTTAGGGTTTAGAAGAGCAATTTTGTAGTGATAATTTACTTTGTTTATAGGAAGTAGAAGCTGCCACTGAGGAGGCAAAGAAGAGCAATCATGTAGTGAGAAAATTGGAGAAACGTCAAGAGGAACGTAAACTTGACCCTCATGTTGAGGAGCAGTTTTCAAGTGGTCGTCTTTTGGCGGCCATCTCATCACGTCCCGGCCAATGTGGCCGTGCTGACGGGTATGCTTTCTTTTTTTGATTTTTTTAAATTTATTTCGTATTCTTAATTTTATTAACCCTAACCCCTTTCTTGGTTTAAAAAAAATAAAAAAATTGGCAGATACATCTTGGAGGGTAAAGAGCTTGAGTTCTACATGAAGAAGCTTCAGAAGAAGAAAGGAAAGGGTGCTGCTTAAAGCTTTTTAGCTTATTCAGTTTCCATCTTTTGATTTTTGTTTCTTTTTTTACTCTGCAAGTTTTGATGTGTTCTGTTTGTTAAAATGTTGACTTTTATAAGTGCTGCTCAAGGTTCTTTGTAAACTTCAATCTTTTATCAATTCTAGTTCAATTTCATGGTTTCTTTGTATTTTGCAATTTTGTTTAAAGTTGCCTGAAAAAAGAGGCAGACCAAATCATTTTTCTTGCATGCAGGATTAATTATAAAGAAATATGCGTGTTTTGTTTTCTTAAAAAGAGGCAGACCATTTTTTTTGTTTTTAAAAACTGTTTTTATTAAAATTTATACCGGAATGTATAGAAAAAAAACAAGACCGTGTGTTTTGTTTTCTTAACAAATTAATGAAAACAAGTTATTTGAGAAAAATCAAATTAATTGTTAAATGAAGTTTTATAATAAAAATTATAAAAATCAAGTGCATATGTGTTGACATGTGAGTTGTTGAGCATTTCTTTCAAACCTTCACGTGAGCACACTCATGTGTGACTGGGTTATGGCTGGGGAGCAGTGTTTTCGTGAGCGTGAGTGGCTCATGGCTACCACTCACGAACCATATTAGATGCTCTTGTGAGCAACATTTAATTTTGTTCACAACTGGATTCAAATTGTGACCAAGTTGACGGTTGTAATCAATGTTATCAATACAGTGACATATTGTAAACTCAAAAACCCTTTTGTTATTAGTCAATGTATGTAAAAAAATTATAAATAGTTAAAGTATTTTACTATAAAAAGGTAGATTAACAAGAGATTATTAATTAAATAGTTCTAATAACTATATAGAAACAACTTAGTTCTCCTAGTTAGGATCTTGAAGTTTTGTAGTCGTAATGACCTAGAAATCTCTATGATTCATGATAACATCACTTTAACATTGAAATGTTTTATTGATAGTCACAAAAGTTCAATCGAATAATTCACAGAGAAAATAATAGTGAATATATGAAAATCTGTTATGAAAACAACGTACCAAAAAACATATGTAAATCAAACTAAATATCGTCCTTTTATGGGTTGGAAACTATCATAATGTTTTGTTGAAAGTTGTAACTTTTTTTTGCAAAAGTTATTCTTATTACATCAACAATAATTGAGTTACCACGGATAGCCCTAGTTATCGCTGATGATCAATTGCCACTGATCTTAGTTACCATTGATGACCAGTTATTGCTGATCTCACTTGCCAGCGTTCTCGTAACTAAGAGAAAAAGGTTGTGGAGTTTGAACACAAATAAACTGCCTAAACCTTTTACCATTGTAAAAGTTAGAATTTATGGTATTTATACGTGTTATGGCCAAAGATTTTATAGATAGATCAAGATAGGGATTGATGGACCAAGTTGCTACTGATCTCAGTAGCAACTTACTACTAATAATAAGTTCTTAACTAATGATCATTTTCCATACAAATTTTCATCAATAATGCAAACTTGACGCAACTTTTCATCATCCGATTTCCATCCAATGACATATGCTAAGGACGCTACCACCGAACCTCCGCTAAGGGGCGATGACCCCTTGGAGCCCCTTCGCCCCTATAACACCTAAGGTTCCTAGGTGTCGGAAATCAGAATAGTCTTTAACGAGAGTGTAATCCACATCTCCTAACTCATAACGATCGTAAGTTAAATTTGTTATTTGGTCTTAAGTAAATCCTAATTATCCAAAATGACTTGATGCTCTGAAATCACCAACCATATCTCCTAATGTTATGAATATCCTAAGATTTCTTTAACCGTGTCACTATTCGAAAAAGTTTAATGAATCTGTGTTACTCGATTGTCGGATACATATAAAAATCAAGTATTAGATACTATATAACACATAACACTTATACCATTGCCACTTATGTAGATCTCCCCCTAACCCACTCAGACATGACCCATTATAATCTAGTCATGTTCTAACAGTTAAATATCAAACGGGTCAAATTTTATACGACCCTTTAAATAAGAAATATTATAATTTTAGGACTTTCTAATCAAGAAAGAGAAGATCAAGTATATATTTTTCTTTTTTGATCCGATTGATCATCGGCATAGTCGGATCACCACACGACCACTTCCCACATTCCCTTTCCGTTAAATTAAGCAATTTTGACCCCTATTTTTTTCTCTCTTCAAATCCAACAATATTTCCCCCCAAATCTCCCAATTTCGTCCCCATTCTTTTCACCCGGATGCTATCTTCTGAACAAAATCATAATGATTTTTCTTAGTTAGTAAATTTTGATCCTGAGAGGTATGTCATCATTCTTTCACAAACCCATAATTTAATTTTGTTTTTTTTTTCAATTTTTTTGTAGTTTTGAACATTGCATTGGTAGTAAATCTCATTGGGCTGCAGATTCTTGGTTTGGTCCTCTAAATTTTGTTCTTTTTAAGCTTCTGTTTTGTTATTAATCTGTTCAATTATTTGCATTTTGATACATATTTTGTGGTTATTTAAAGAATCAACACGTGTTTATCCCTTTTGCTTTTGATACTTTTGGTTTCCTACCCCCGGAGGCTGTGTGCATAGTAATTTTTCGCCCCTATGACCCAAAGCTTTGTTATTAGTAGGATCGGTTTTGCTATCCAAAAGGGGTTGCGGCGAAGCTTGTTGCCCGTTTACCTGCCACTTAATTGTAACCGTCCTTCTTAAAAGTAATTTTGGTTCACTATTTAAAGGATATAATTGTGTTTTGGATTGTTGCTTGGTTAAGGGTTCTTTGGTATTACCCATCATTGCTTGATGGTTATGTTTTTATTAGGAGAGGTATCTTGATAATTCTTTCACCAATCCACAATTTAATTGTTTTTTTATATAAATTCTCTCATTTTTGTCCTATTTCTTGATTAGGTACCTTTTATTTGTAGTTTTTCACTGTTCATGACATGCATTATTCATAAATTTCATGGAATTGTAGATTCTTGCCATGTTTATCAAATACATATACATATAAATATATTGTGTGTGTGTATATATGTATATTCTTTCATAAGTAGAAGCTTCAATTCATTGCAATCAATAGTTTTTTTTAAGATAAGATGTTGTATGTAGGTATTTAAAAGATTGGTGTTCTTTTGTGATCCTTAAAAGATACAGTCTTGTTGACCTATCAATTTTTTATTTCATAAATAAAACAATTTAGAATCCCTTGAGTATTCTATGGTCTATTTCCATTTTAGCTAAACTTTTTATTTAATTTAGGTCCCAAATAAAAGTTGCACAACCATAACTCAACTTTTCTTTGTAGTTTTTCCTTGTTCATGTCATTCAGTTACTCACATGGATTGCAGAAACTTGATGTGTGCTCCTAAATTTTGTCTTCTTTTTTTTTCCTTCTGAATTTTGTAATATTTAATATATTAAATATGATTACGAATGCTATAATTTATTTTAGCATTCAAATGTCATAATAAAGCAATTTAGGAGGTTTTGAACACTTGAGTATACTTCGGGTGGTTATGAAAATTTTCAATCTGTTATTTTAGCTAATTCATTTTAGATTATCTACTTAACCAATTTGGCTAATTTTCAAGTAAATTGGGTGCACTTATCACCTCTATATTTATTTCTCATCCTTGGTCCAATTTTGTGGCTGCATGTACGTTTAATTTATAGTTTTTCACTGTTCATGACATCAAAATGCTCATAAACTTCATGGGATTGCAGTATCTTGGAGAGTGTCACCCTGAGTTGTGATGTTTTTGGTTAAATCTTTACCTTTAGAAGTTAATATCCTGCATGTTTAGATAATTTTCTTGTGTGGATGATTTATATTTTTCTTGTCAGATTCTGAGGCAACATGGGTGGTATTGATGATAAAGAAATGCCGGCATCTGGATCTGTAGTTCATGATGATGCTACATCTGAATCCTCTTGTTATGCAACTGACGAAGAAGACGCCCAAATACATTTGGGTCCCAGAATTAGTATCAAAGAGCATCTTGAGAAAGACAAGGTTCTTACTTTCTTAATACATTCACAAGTTTTCCTGCGTAAATATAGTGTAGAGATGATAATTTTGACCCATTTGCTTATGAATAATTTGGGTTATGTTTTATCTCTAACGGGTTGGGGTAAAATAAAAAAACAGCTATAAAAGCAAAATGGGCTGAAGGGGTTATTTAATGCATAAAACGTCCTAAATCGTTTTATTTGAAAAACAAGGTTATTTTTAAATAATATAAATTTTGTAATCAAATTTGAACATTTTATTAAAAATATAGGACAAAGTGTTTTTGGTCAACCTAACCCGACATCTTCCAACACGCACACAAAGTTACCCGTTTTGACCCAAACTCGTCTTGATCCTATCATCCAACCCACCTGGTTCAAACGTAGAACCTCTGGGTTATCCTCAAAATTCCAACCATTTCGACAAGCTCTGGGTCCTTTTTTGCATCAACTAATTTGGGATAAAAGGCATGTTGTTGACTTTCTTGATTATGTGTTATTGGCTCAGGATGATGAGAGCTTGAGGAGGTGGAAAGAGCAGCTTCTTGGAAGTGTCGATGTCAATCAGGCTGAAGGTATTTTTTTCATTTCATTTAATATTTTTATATAATCGGGGGATTAAGCTCTTGAGTCTATGAAATTACGGGAAAGGGTGATTGAGGCAAGAATGAGACGAGAAACCCAGGTGACGGTGAACCAATTTGGATTTATGACGGGGCGGTCGACTAAAGAGGCAATACACATTCTGAGGAGGATGATGGAAAAATATAGAGAGCATAAGCGAGGATGTTAAGGTGGATGTGTGGGCACACAAGGTTGGATCGTATAAGGAATGAAGTTTTTAGGGATAGATTAGGGGTTGCACTCATTTCAGATAAGATAAGGGAGGGGAGATTGAGATGGTTCGGACATGTGTGGAGGAGACAGATGACGGCACCCGTGAGGAACGTGGAAACTCTTACTGTGGAGGGGAAGAGGAGCAGAGAAAGACCGAAGCTAACTTGGGAGGAGCAGATTAGGAAGGACTTGTTAGACTTGCACCTCTCTGAGGACAAGATCGGTGATAGGAGTTCTTGGAGACGTCGGATAAGGGCTAGGGACTTTAGGGGAGTATAAGGAGTTGGTCTTTCTTAGGGGTGCCCTTAGTTTTAGGTGCTTTTAATCTTAGGTGGGCCTTTAATCTTAGCTACCGTAATCTTAGGTGTGCCTTTAGTCTTACCTACTTTGGACCTAGGGGTAGTGCTTTATTTCTAGGTGTCTTTTAGGCTTAAGACGTGCTTCTAGCCCTAGTTACTTTAGTTGTAGGAATTCTCTGTCTATGTCTCATTGCTCTTTTACCTTTTACTTCTACTGTTTGATACTTGTTTTTTCTTGTATATTTATGTATTGTGATCTAAAAAATAAGGTTTCTATTGAGCAGAGGGTCTCTCTGCGAGCTGCCTCTTTATCCATTGGGATAGAGGTAATGTGTGCCCTCATTTCACCCTCCCCAAACCCTACTGTTAGTGGGATTTTACTGTGTATGTTTGTTTGTTTGTATATAATCGGGTTCATAGATTCTTTTGTTGTCTTCCAAGTGAAAACTAACATAACTATGCTAAAATTTTAGAGTAACTTTCATCTTTTGCCTTCTAGATGAGACCTATAACAAGTGAATTCATGATTTTATTCAAAGTATACATACAACAAAACTTTCCAAGGATGCATTAAAATAATAAAATTCTTTTTAACCTACAAAACACAAAAAAATAAAAAATTATTTAAAATATGCAAGTAGCCCGGTCATGCATATAAGTGGCAAAATGGATGAATGAGGCAAGCTATGGAGTGGTTCAGGTCAAAACTGACCACTTCGACTCGCCAACGGTTTTTTACAATTTCTTGGAATTTCATAAACGTATTGAATATGATTACAAAAACTATTATTAAATTGTGTGATCTGTTTCTTTTTAGCTAAATTGACCACTTAGAGTACATTTCAATTGACTTTTAAACTGTTCGACCCGTTTCTTTTTAGCTAAATTTTACTTTTAGTTTTACCGGTTAAACACTAAAAAACAATATATAATCCAAATTAACACTTTTTTACATATATCAGTTGAAATTCTTTGATATTTTATGGCAGAAGTTCAAGAACCAGATGTGAAGATACTGAGTCTTACTATAATCTCTGCTGATAGACCTGATATTGTTCTTGAAATCCTGAATTCCGGGAACCCGAAAGCCCCTTGGTTTACCCTAAAAGAAGGAAGCAAATATAATTTGAAATTCTCAATTAAGGTTAGCAATGACATAGTTTGTGGCCTAAAGTACACCAACCAAGTCTGGAAAACCGGCCTCAAGGGTACCCTCGTTTTATTCCTCCTTAATCTCTCTATTTCAATATTCTTTTTATTAAATTTTGTTTATGACCATTTAATCCTTATAATGAACTTCTTTGATGTTAATTGATGCAGTTGACAACTCAAAAGAAATGCTCGGGACCTTCAGCCCGCAAGCAGAACCATACACACAAGTAATGCCCGAAGAGGTTACCCCCTCGGGCTTTTTAGCTAGAGGAAACTATTCAGCGAAAACCAAGGTAATGGGTCAAAACGGGTTGGGTTGACCCGAAACACTTTTTGTTAAAAAGTAAGTTTTTTATGAATAGTTAGTGTGTCAAATATGATTACGAAACTTATATTATTTCATTAATCATCCAGTTTTTTTTTTTACTCTCTTATATTTGTTTCTGTTGTTTTTTATCTCATTATCTGCAGTTTGTTGATGACGATAACAAGTGTTACTTGGAGCTTAACTACACTTTCGACATCCAGAAAGACTGGGCCAAATAGATGAAGATCACGCCAAACCGTTTTTGATTATAATGGAATTCCTTATTCGTGTTCATTAGGAAATTTTTGGCTAGTGTGATGTTACAATCACAAGTTTTTAACCGTCATTATGGCGATCATTGTGTTTTTGTTAGATTTTGCAAACACATTTCTCTGTTCTTGACTGCTGCAAGATATCTAGTCATTTTCTCAAATTGTTGTTTATGTTTGATGAATGTTATAAGTTGTCTTTGATATCATTCGTTGTATCTTGTTTGAAGGACCAAGTTTTCATCCTCTCAAAGAACTAAGCTCCGAACTTGATTCATTGTCAGCCAAATTATAACATATTTTCAAAACTTTGATTTCATTGTCAAGCCGAATATTTAAATAGACCATAATCACATATCCATTTTGGTATTTTTCTAATGAAGAAAACAAATAAAATTATCGAAGAATTCAAGAATTGTTTTCAAATATTATCTTTTAATTGCTTATATATCTATACTATATAATAAATAAAAATAATTTATGTCACGTGTCACGTCCACATCTCTTCTCACCATTTTTTTTCTGCCTCTCTCTCTTATTAAATACACATCTTTTTTTAATATTGATTTATATTTAAAGAAAAATATTAATTATACTAATAAAACACATTTATTTTAAATCATCTCTTATTTTAAGAAACTTTAAAATTTAATTATGTAACTTTTGTTTTTAATTAAATAGTGATGGAAGTCAAATTAGATTAAATAGAAATTAATGTATTCAAACGGTGTAATATACAAGTTTTTAAAGATATAAACTTTTTATTATTAAGTATATAACATTACATTTTATTAACCCGTGCAATACACGGGTTTTTTAAAATACAAATTTTTTATTACTAATTATATAATATATTTTATCAAGCCGTGTAATACACGAGATTCTAACTAGTACATCAATATGTGTAAAAAAAAATATATTTAAAAAAGTTTAAAAATAAACGAGCCAACTCGAGATTTTTCAAGTTGGCTCATGAGTTGATTCGATCTTTTTGCAAGTTGAGTTCGAGTTCAATATTTCAGCTCGTTAATATAAACGAGTCGAGCCCAACTTGGTTTGGCTCGTTTATAGCCCTGCTCCAACGTGATAGTTTTCTTTTGCTGATAAGTTTTTTAACTTCATTTTATTTGTCAGTTATTAAATAGTATACATGCTTAAAAAATATCATTACATAGTTAAAGTACATTAAATTTAGAGTAAATTACACTTTTAGTCCCTAAGATTTAGTCATTTTAACCATTTTAGTTTAAAAAGAAATCTTTTAACATATCATGCACAGATGTCGCATTTTGTAACCATTTTAGTCTCTAGTGTTAACTCTGTTATCTTCTTTTTGTTAACTTGAGGGGTATTTCAGTGAATTTATCTAAGATACAATACATTAATGCTAAAGGTACGAGTCGCCCCTTAATAAAAACAAGAGTTAATTACAAGGAAGGTCCTGAGGTAAAACCTTATTTCACTTTCAGGGTCCCTAACTATGAGAAATTACATTGTTGGTCCAAAATATGCATGATCGTTATAAAAAGGTTCCACCTTGGATGGTCGTCTAAAAAGTCTGTTAAGTCTCCTCACGTTGCCCACATGAGGGCATTATGATCATTTCAAGTCGCTATCTAATTAAATCGAAGAAATATTTTGCGTGAATGTGAGTCATGCTTAAGTGGCAAGATGACAAAAGCATCATTTACCAGTATTGGTGAATATACTTCGGATCTAATAGGTCTCATACATACCGATATATGTGGTCCTTTTATAATAATGTCTAGATCAAGCGAACTATACTTTATCTTAGTTATGGATATGTGTACTTACTAAAGCATAAGTTTTAAGCTTTTGAAGTATTCAAAACTTTTCAAAATGAAGTACATAATCAGCTTGATAAAACGATAAAAGCCATTCCATCAAATCAAGGTGGCGAATATCTAAGCTATGATTTTGACGAACATCTAACGAAGTGTGGGATAGTTCATAACTCACCCCACCCGGCACATCGCAACATAACGGGGTGTCCGAAAGGAGAAATCGAACACTATTAGACATGGTTCGATCAATGATGAGTCATACAAATTTGCCTCACTCTGTCTGGAGTTATGCTCTTGAAATTACCACTCGAATAGTCAATCTAGTTCAAACCAAGAAAGTGAACAAGAATCCATATGAGACATGGCATGTGAAAAATCTCATTTTGTCCTACTTAAGGGTATGGGGTTGTGAAGCCTACGTTAACGCGAGGCTTCCAACAATTTAGAATCTAGAAGCGAGAAGGTTATTTTTGTCGGGTACCCTAAAGAAACCAGGGGTTACTAATTCTATGAGCCAATTGAAAACAAGGTTTTCATAGCTCATAGATGAGTCTCCTTAGAGAATGAATTCCTCACAAATGGGTTAACAAGAAATACTGTGGATCTTTGATAATATCATAATAAGGCGACCCCTCAAGATTTTTAATGACAATATCTTAAATTTAATATAAAAATAAGCAAATTGATAATATCATAATAAGGCGACCCTTCAAGATTTTTAATCATGCATCGTACGGCTTTCATTGGTTGCTATTCTCGTGGACAACAATGGCTGAAACTCATCTCATCTTCTTCTCCGCCATTGTTTTAGCTCTCTCTTACTCTTACTTCATCTCCTCAAACCTTCCCACAGGCATTTACAGGTTCATCTCCCTCCTCCCCATCTTCTACCTCTTCACCATCCTCCCTCTCCTCCTCTCCTCCACCTTCGCCACCGCCGTCGCCGCCTTCTTCCTCACCTGGCTCGCCAACTTCAAACTCATTCTCTTCGCCTTCAATCACGGCCCACTTCACCCCCAAAAATCCCTAACTCAATTCATCGCCATCGCTTCTCTTCCTGCCAAAATCAAATCCGATTCCTCCAAATCCAATAACAAATCGCCGTTAATTGTATCGATCCAATCGTTGGTGTTCCCGTTACTGATCAGTTTTCTATATAAACACAAACAAAATTTGAATACACAAATTGTGTTGATCATTTATTGTTTCTTAGTTTTCTTACTCGTGGATCTTTTGGTCTTCGTTTCAAACGCCGTGATCTGGACGGTTGTCGGAGTGGAGCTTGATCCACCGTCGGATGAGCCTTACCTAGCGACCTCACTGCAAGACTTCTGGGGCCGGAGATGGAACCTCATGGTAACAAATATCCTGCGTCACACAGTATACAAACCCGTGAAATTATTTTTGACCGGAAAGGACTGGGATTGGGTGGTAGCGGTTCTGGCGACTTTTGTGGTCTCCGGTCTGATGCACGAGTTACTGTTTTATTATGTGACGCGTGTTAGTCCCACGTGGGAAACGACATCGCTTTTTGTTCTCCATGGGGTCTGTGTTGTGGTTGAACTGTCGGTGAAGAGGGCGTTGGAGGGGAAGTTGGAGTTTCCGGTGGTTGTGTCACGGTTGTTGACGGTGGGGTTTGTGGTGGTGACGAGCTTATGGTTGTTCTTTCCGCCGTTGATTGAGAGTGGGGCTGATGTGAAAGTGGTCGAGGAATTTAAACTCTTTGTTGATTATGTGAAAACTATATGTTAAGACTCTGTTTATTCATTTGGTGTAATGGTAGCGCCAAGACTTCTCATAGTGAAGGTATTGTGTTTGAATCCGAGCCACAACAAAAAAAAGGGTGTGTGACAAAGTCAGGAGGTTTACTCAGTTGGGGGTTTCTCCTGAGGTGGGCTGTCTTGGATGTTTTAAGTGTTGCCCAAAAAAAAAACTCAATTATCCTAAAATATCTAGGTGGTGTCGTTAAAAAAAAAAGAAAAAGACTTTGTAAATGGAGGGTTGCATGAACGGTTTTAAAAGTTTGACCGTGTTTGTATTTGGACATTTAGTGGTAAATATGTATGCTTACATGTTACTAAGTTTGAGTGACAATAATGTATGCTTACATGTTACTAAGTTTGAGTGACAATAATGTAGAAGTTTATTTTGTTTTATAAAAAAGTTAAAATAGCAAATAAATTAACACATAATAATAACGAAATCTATAAAAAAATAACGTCTAGATGCTGATAAAAATAAGCACGGTAAAGGAATGGAAAGTTTGTAAAGAAAAATAAAAAATAAGAGAATTAAAAAATGATTTTTTTAACAAAATAAAGGTTTAAAGAAAAATCGCTGTTAAATCACGAAACCGTTAAAAAAATTAACGTCTAAACGTTGATAAATATAAACACGAAGCAACGGCAACGAAACCGTTAAAAGGAACAGAAAGTTCATAAAAATTTTTTTAAAGAATTTTAACAAAATAAAGCTTAAAAGAAAAACAGTGGGGAGAAGAAAACCTCTTAGAGTTATAAATATTAGGCATGTTGCCTCGCGAAAAAGCTACATCTAGTACCGGACCAATGATTTGGGCGATACGCCCCATGTTCTTTATATCTGGTTTACTTGTAAGTTTTACTGGGTACGCCTTATATACCGCTTTTGGGCAACCTTCTCAACAACTAAGAGATCCATTCGAGGAACATGGAGACTAATTGAAGTAATGAGCCTCCCAGTGAGACAGTTCGGTCCATATCCGGTGTGGGCGTAACAAAATATTGCAGAATCAAAACTGACTCTACTTTACGGTCAAATGAATAAACCGTCGGGAGCTCGTATGAGAGTTGGTTTGACTGCCCTAACTATGGAGGAATAGGGAGAAAAGAGAAAGAATAAAAGTGCATTCAACAGTTGTGAGACTCGGGGTCAGGTTAGAATTCAATTAAAATAAAATTTCTATGGAAGTCGAATACAAACAGTGGTTCTAGGGAAAGAGTATTATACAAGATACTTATATGAAATGTTGTACTGTGATTTGAAAGGTTATAAATCTTTCTATCTTATTTCCTATATTGTTTGTAGTGAAATCTTGCATAAGAGGATAGCAAGTTACAAATTCCATTTTGTTTTTTCCTTCCTTTCTTCTTTTTTGTTTCGGATTGAAAGAGGAAGAGTTGAGTACTGCAGAAGAAAAAACTGCAAAATCCGATCCAATTTATCGTAATCGATTAGTTAACATGTTGGTTAACCGTATTCTGAAACACGGAAAAAAATCATTGGCTTATCAAATTATCTATCGAGTCGTGAAAAAGATTCAACAAAAGACAGAAACAAATCCACTATCTGTTTTACGTCAAGCAATACATGGAGTAACTCCGGGTATAGCAGTAAAAGCAAGACGTGTAGGTGGATCGACTCATCAAGTTCCCATTGAAATAGGATCCACACAAGGAAAAGCACTTGCCATTCGTTGGTGCCCAGACGAAGTATTTTTTTGAAACGAGGACCTCGGTAACGCGACATAAAGACTCCTTCTTCTTATTTCTATTTAATTATTAATTCTTATTGATGAAATTTCATTCGACAGAATAAACCTAAACTAAAAATGAACTAAATTCTAAATAAAACCAAATTTACTGAAGTATTATTCTATTAAAGAATAATGAGATGAGTTGGATAAATATACAGATCTTCCTATTCTATATATAGAAAAAGAAAAGGATTCTTTTCGTGAGATAGTTGGAGATTCCTATAACATAATAAATAAATGGCTTTTAGGAAAAGAGGAAGACATTTTTTTTTCAATATTCTTTTATTTAAAAGATTCATTATCAATCATGTAAAACATCGAATAAAATAAATAGAGAAAAGCCGACTATCGGAATCAAACCGATGACCATCGCATTACAAATGCGATGCTCTACCCTCTGAGCTAAGCAGACTCACATAACATAAATTCGACATGTATAAGAATTCAATAAACTCTTAGAATCTTTGCTATTAACTATTTGAATTCTTGACTATTTATATTATTCATAACCTATATATATACTATATAATAAATAAAGGTTTTTCATGCCACGTGTCGCCTCCATATTCACTCTCATCATTTTTTTTTCGCATCTCTCTCTTATTAAATACACCTCTATCTTTTAATAATAATAATATATTTTTAAATAAAATACTAATTCTACTAATAAAACATATTTATTTTAAATTATCTTTTATTATAAGAAACTTTGAAATCTAATTATATAACTTTTACTAGTTTAGATCACGTGTCTACACACGGGGTGAAATATATCAATATATAAAAATTTTAAATCTTTTTATATATATATATATTACATGTGTAAAAAAATATTACATATAGTAAGGATAGAAAACAAATTCAAAATATGTAAAAATTAATATATAATTGGGTTTTAAAAATACGTTAATTACTATTTTTTAATATAATTTGACTTTTATTTACTATTTGATTGAAAATAAAAGTTATATAATTAAATTTTAAAGTTTCTTATGATAAAAGATAATTTAAAATAAACGTGTTTTATTAGTATAATTAGTATTTTTTTCTTTAAATATATATTAAAAGATTAAAAGATAGAAGTGCATTAAATAGAAGAGAGAGGCGGGAAAAAAATGGTGAGAATGAATATGGAGGCGACATGTGGCATGCAAAAACCTTTATTTATTATATAGTATAGATTTTCAATCAAATAGTAAATGAAAGTCAAATTACATTAAATAGTAATTAACGTATTTTCGAAACCCAATTATATATTAATTTTACATATTTTGAATTTTATTTTCTATCTTTAGTATATGTAATACATTTTTACACATGTAATATATATATATATATATAAAGATTTAATAAATTTATGTATCGATATTTTTCACCACGTGTGTAGTACACGGTTTCTAAACTAGTTAATATGAATATATTAATGAATAGAATATCTAATTTCAAATAACTGTTAAATATTATAGAACATAACGATTAATTTAGCGATATAGAATTTTCATTTTTTTTTATCATGATTAAATATTAAATATTCTTTTTTTGGGGAGGGGGGAACCAGGGTGGGTTCACTCAAAGACGAAGGCTTCAACCATCTCCACCAAACTCCTTTTTAAAAATTGTTTGAAACTCAACTTATTTAAACACAAAATAAATTGAAAAAAAAGTGGATACACACCGATATGAAGATCAAGCTTTAACCTTCGTTATTCAACTAAAAATCTTTTATCTCACCCACTTAAACGTTTTGATTCTCCTATTATTATTAATTAAAACAATCACCAGCCGGTGAACGGTAACGTGCAAGCTACCATGCTCTTGTTTGATAATATCGAAAAATTGACAAAGTGGATAATAATCCAAAGCCCGTTATACAAAAGCGGAGAGAATAAAAAACATATAAAAAAGAGGGGTCCGTTCTCCGTTGTACATTACCTTACCAAGTACCAACTTATTTTAAGAAGACGGGGGTGAGTAGTAAAAAATAGTGATGTACAACATGAAAAGCGTTAGGTACGGGTTTACTTTGCTGTCCTTTATGGCTTCTTCCTTTCCACCTTTCTCTTTATCTGGTTCTCTCTCCAACATCTCTACAAGAACTTGTCTTTATGGATGTTGCTGCAAAACTTATCACCTAGAGGCTCAAACTTCGGAGCGGTTCTGGATGGACAAGCTAAGCCGGAATTTCTGGACTTGGGCTTGGAAGAACGGACCGGATCTCCTGGTCTTGAAGAGATGATCTGCAAAACAAGTAACACTGTGAGTCTCGCCACGAGCAGAAGGGGTTTCTCCTCGTGACCACCCTCCGATGTGAGGATAAGTATTTGTTTGGTGAAAGGTAAAAGGAGAGAAAGAAGAACAAGGAGAAGTGAGTTTTGGTATTGAGGATTTGAGAGTCCCTTTTTCCGTTGATCAAGTAAGCTATTTATAATGGCTTCATGTTTTACTTGCTTCCTCAGGCTTACCTGGACTGTCATGCCTCTTTTGGTGTTTAAAGGTTTTCAGGTATTTTCTCTATAGTTGATTGTATCTTTGTTGTACAAGCTCCATGACTGACCATTTATCCGTTATATGTTGGTCCCATTAGTACTCTCTTGTTTCAATAGTTGACTTGCCTCTAATGTACTGACCATATACTGAACCATGGTCTGTTATGGGTCCAGGTCTTCTTAATTCCTTTATTTTTATAGTTGACTTCCTATTTTTAGTGTCCTGACCATACGGATTAATCCTGCTTAGTCAGGGGTTCAGGTACGGGTTTTGGCCTCTTATTATTCATTTTACCTTGTGTTGTTATTTAGTGTCTAATGAGAACTTTTCCGTAAATATGTGTGTTTTCCAGCCTTATGTTTCGTTAATATTTTCCGAAGTGTTTGATAAAAGAGAGAGAGAGATGGTTACGCTTGCCATCGACTTGGGCCGTGGTCCGCTTGAGGTCGTGACACATCAAGGCCGGGACAGCCTTGAGCCAAAACGGCTGGGTTCTTTCCTCGTCCTTTCTTTCCGGTTGGCTTTCAGGTTAAACCTCCTCTCTTTAAGCGTAGTCTTGTCCGGGTTCCCTGAGTCTTGGAGATGGCAGGAGCCGCGGCTGCGGTCCTGCCGTAACCAAGGCTTTGGCCGGGACTGAGGGCCTACTGTGGTCGTGATACATCAAGGCCGGGACTAACGGGGCTTACTTTGATCCGCGGCTCATTCCATCGCCTCGTCTTTTCGTTTGGTGTTTTGCCCATTCGGGTTAATCCCCTTCAATCTTCTTTGGCCGGGACTCGCGTTGAGCCGCGGCTCGCGTCCTTAAGCCGGAGATCCGGTTCGTTTGGTTCTTATATTCATGAAAAATAATCGCCGGCAGCCAATGGTTGCCATGGTCGGTAATCACCGCCAGGTCGATTTTCTCAACTTTAACGGAACCCTAGGTGGCGATGGTGTCGTGGCAGCTGTGGTTGTGGTGGTTTTAGGGTTGCCATGGTCGGCAATCGCCGTCAGGTCGTTTTTCTAAGCTTTTGCGGAACCCTAGGTGGCTATGGTGTCATGGCGGCTGTTGTTGTGGTGGTTTTAGGGTTGCCATGGTCGGCAATCGCCGCCAGGTCTATTTTCTAAGCTTTTGCGGAACCCTAGGTGGTGATGGTGTCGTGGTGGTATACTTTAGTTGCTCCTAAAGGTTTAAATTTTGCTCTGATGTTCTTTCATAGTGATTAAAGAACGATCCCTGTCTCTCATCTGAATCTCTCTCTCTTAGCTTTTGCCCCCAAAAACCTAGGGTTTCTATAGATTTTGTGTACGACATGCATTGATTGGCCTTCGTTTGATTGAAATTGAGTAAAAATTGAATCTTTTTTTTTATAGGTTTGCTTCTTAGATTGTTTATTAGTTGTTGCTGGTGGATGATGCTTAGTGGTTTTGGATCTTTACCATAAAAGGTATGCTTACATGGTTGAGTTGTGTTTGTAGGAGGAGTCAAGTTCAGTAATATATGTAAGCAGAGCTTGAAACATTAAATCTGTAGATGAATTAAGCTTGAATAGTTGGTTATTCCATGTAGTAGCATGATGCTTGCTTATTTGTTCTCCTCATAATTTAATCAATTTTATATTCAACTAATGGGTACTTCTAAACGCATATGTGAATGAAAGTGTTCTTTTTTATGATACCAAACTATATTTTGACTTGTGCAGCCCCAATGCTGTGAGCCATCATATAAATCATAGTTTGTAGTTCTCACTTTCATATCCGTTCAGTACCTAATTAGGTTTTAATCTGATTTCGATTTTTAGTTTGAGCATGATCGTGTTATATTTGTGACAGCTCTCTGATTCAAAGAGGGAGAGTTACCCATACATAATACAAAGGCCTATGGAGCAGTTATTTACATGCAAGGAAAAATCTCATGATACATCTGCAATTGCAAAGGTATGCATGAAATGAGAATATTTAACAAATTAACCAAACTAAAATGGAGAAACTGAAAATGACTTTCTCAAATACATTAATTATATTGTTTAAGGATGCGCAGAAACACGGATTAACCAAACTAAAATGGAGAAACTGAAATAACCAAAGAAAATAGAAAACCAATAGCTAGGTTTTAATATTTTTGATAACCGGCTATGTCTATTTGGTTTTGGTTACACACATTTACAAAACCAAATTAACCTAACTGTTTTATGCAATTAACTGATAACCAAAACTGAAAATTAAACCAATCAATAGGTTTTACATTTTAAATAACCGATACTTTTAGTTATGAGTTAAAACCGAACCGAACAACACCGTCCATAGCATTTTGTTTGACTTTCTCAAATGAATAGGTATATGGTGGAGGAGGTTCCCCTTCTTCAAGCTCATTTATAATTACAATGGATGAGTATAATCAGTGGATTTCTGGTACATTTTCTCAAAATAAGTAATGCTCAGTTTATAGGACAATTTTTCTGTATTCACTGATATTGTTGATTAAATCAATTTTTACAAATTAGCAATATAACTCAGGTATTAAAGGGGAAGGAAATATTTCTGGAGGTATGGATACTCTCCATTAATCAATAGATTTAAACTTGAATTTCTAAATTATACAAAATGTATTAAAATTAATGGTCTTAATCTTTACTTTGTTGAATAAAACTGAAGAAGTTGATGACAAGTTGATATTAGATGCCAAGAATGCATAGCCTCTCAAACTGTAAGTGGGAATGTGTGTTGATTAAATATTGGCGGAACTTTGGATGAATACGATGGTTACTTAACTCAAAATGTCTATGTCGTTTCACAGTTTCAAATTATTAAAATCAGGTATGCGTTGTTTTTTTCCCCTTAAATTATGTAGTGTATCTTTTTAGTTCTGCATTTTTTTAAGTTTTGTAGTGTACTTTTTTTTATTCTGCACTGTTTTTTAATTCTGCAGTGTATCCTTCTTAATTCTGCACTGTTTTTTTTAATTCTGCAGTGTATTTGGGTATATTAATAGTTTAAATCTTCTGTTTGTTGACCGGTTTGTGTGATCCCTCGATTTTTGGTGGAAAAGTTGTAATTTAGAAAGCTTCAGGACTTATCATTTGGATTCTTTGCTTCAGGTTATGAATTGGATTATATTTTGCATTAATTTTTCTCTGATCGGTAGTTCTTTTCATCAGTTGTAAACATCAGGTAATGCACAGTACCACTCTGCAACTGATTATATATGAATGCAATTGATTGGGTCGGTTGATAACTGAACTACCAAATGAATTGCTTGATTATTATTTTTGTTTAAAAGTTTTTTAAAATTTTTGTTTGTTTATTTTAATTATTAATTTTGTTGATTTTAATTTCTTAATGAGTTTAGGTTTTGGGGATTAAAGCTAAAACTATTTGAAGAATTGACAGGGAATGAGTTTGAGCTATGGGAAAGAGAGAAGATCCAAAAGAAATCACAGAAGTTTTACCCTATTCACATGGTGAGTTGTATACTATGATCCTAACAAAGATTTAACCTCCTTGAAAAGATTAATATTTGCAATCATGTTATATGAAATGTAGGATGATGAGTAGATGTGAGATATAGTGCCTTGGATCTTACGTAGCTCGATGCACTTGCGGTTCATTGCAATCTTGAATTGATGGTGGCTAATTTCATGAAAGTCCTGTGTGGTCAGTTTTGACTTAGACCCCTTGAAGGCCACCCGACCTGCTGCTTTTTATTAATTGCACTTACACTCCTAGCCATTGAAGTTTACTCAAGGAACCGGAGAGGTTAACTTGGGCTCTAAAGGTTCATGTTTCATTCCTTCTGTTATTAATAAGTTTAATATGCAACCGATTTATATTTTATTTAACCAAATGTTCAAAACTGGTATTGAATGAAATTTGTTAGATTCATTCGTTTTTAAGGTTAGGTTTTGAATAAGGTCAGCAAGTCTACACAACAGTTCTATTTGTAATTTAGCAACTATGCTAATTGAACTTTCATACAGTGTACCATATTTGTGGTGATCAGATTGAAATAACATCTGATGGTCACCCATTTGTTGCTTGCAATGAATGTGCTTTCCCAATACCTTGCTATGAATATGAAGAAATAGAAGGTAACCAAGCTTGCCCTTGATGCAAAGCTCGATTTAAATGGATTAAAGGTACCAATTATCATCTTCAACTTTTGGTCCAATTTGTAGATTTTAGTGAAAATATTAATTTGGCTCATGATGAAGATGAATTTGATGATCTGCACAGTGATTTTGATTGTTGGAGTGGGCGGACCTAATGCTTTGGGGTTTACCACTCCTTTAAAGGTTGATGTCGCGCTTTAAACCCCGAGACCCCTCTTCTTACTTATGGTCAAGACGTATAAGGGCATTCTCTTTTTTTTTTTATGTTATTCTGATCATGTATAATTAGTAGCTAAGTAAGAAAATCTATGACCGGTTGTATGATTCCCCTATAGGCTCATTGGTCTTTGTATTTGGTACTCATCTAAACAACTTAACTTAACTTATGTAAACAACTTACTTTATGTAGACACGTTAATGTTAGTGTTAATGTTTTCACGTTTTAATGAGTCACACCATGCAGGTCGCGGTTTAGCGCGCACGGGGTAAATACTAGTTATCATTATGTTGTATGAAAACAACATTTACCGTCTCATTATGCTCTATGGTCTACGCAAGCCTCAATCCTCATTGAATACGTTAAGAAAGTGTTTTGGCCATTGGGCCGAGTCCACTCTCCATTGTTTGAAACTAGTGGGATTCCCCGTGCGATGCGGTGGTGGGTACTATGTATCTACGTGCAACAAAGTTACGTTGCGGCACAGTACGCGTCAAATTTTGGCTAGAGAAGTTACAATTCGTGAGTTGTAAGAGCGAAAAACTTATATGTTAGTAAAAAAAAAACTATAGTAGGTATAAATACACAAAAGATGCAACATAAAACATAAAGAGAAAGCCGTAACTTTCATAAGTATATATGAGCACATGTCTTACATAGTGGTTTTTTAGAGTAATAATAATAATTAATAAAAAGAATCTAACGCAAACTAAAAAGAAAAACCGGAGGTCGGGTTCAAACCCACGACTTCCATCACCTCCAGATGGCTGCCTGTATGACTCGCGCACTACCAAGACCACCACGCTAAAAGCGGCTTCGCGTTAATGGACCTTGTTGCCATTTATGTATGTAAAAAGTAAGCAGTTAAAAAGCAAAAAAAAAAAAAACAGAGGCCGGGTTCGAACCCACGTCCTCCAGGTTGTTGCATGATGCGCGCTGTCACATTAAAAGCTGTTTTACGTTAATGGATCCCGTTGCCCACTATATATGTAGAAATTACGCAGTTAAAAGGTAAAAATAAAAATAACCATTAAACGGAGGCCACATTGCAACTTCTACTGTTTCGTGAGCAGTGTTCCCTTAATATGCTGAAACCAGTTTGTAATCCTATAGGCCGAAACCAATTAAACCCAAACCAAACTAGTCACACCCCATTAAAAACCGGTTTTAAACCGATCTAACCCTTTCAAAAACCGGTTTTAAACCGAACCTATTTGACCAAAAACCGTTTTGACTTTTGTTCACCCAACCCGAACCGGGTTAGGGTTTGAAACCAATTTGTGCGAAGTCCGTAACTAAAAACATTTCTCAGGCCGGAATAGACGAACCTCGACAACCGCAAGGAAGCAATCGCTGGTCACCGGAGATCGGGTTTGTTATATGTTTCGATGAATTACTACCATACACACACGATTGTACGAATTAGGGTGCAATTTTTGTGGATCTAATCCGATTATCTTATAGATTTGGCACGCTTGTTCTCGATTTGGATTTGATTGGCGAGATCGATCTAATGCGATGGGGTTTATCCTTACCACTCTAATTTCATCGTTATCGTAATCATTGCGTGCTTTTGCACACGAATCTGCTGCTGCAACAAAGGCCCCCTCTGCTAACCTGTATGCTTCGATTTTACTTCACTTAGTTTCAAATTTGATGAATGTTTGCGTTTGCTGGTATTTATAACCACCATTTAGTAGATGCAATTGTGGAAGATAATTTATACTTTTTTATCTTTTTTGGGCCGGGTACCATTGGGAGCAGCCTCTCTGTTATCCTGTGATAGAGGAAAGGTATTATCGTGTGATAGAGGAAAGGTTTGCCGTTATCTCACCCACCCTATACCCTACCCTACCAATAGCTTTGCCTTTTCTTTAAGCACCTATACTCCTGTTAGCTACCTATACCTGCATCTTCCAGGATTTGAACCCTCTACCTCTATCACACGATAATACCTTTTCTCTATCACAGGATAACATAGAGGCTGCTCCCAATGGTACCCCGGCCCAAAAAAGATAAAAAGTATAAATTATCTTCCACAATTGCATCTACTAAATGGTGGTTATAAATACCAGCATTTAGTAGATGCAATTGTGGAAGATAATTTATACTTTTTATCTTTTTTGGGCCGGGTACCATTGGGAGCAGCCTCTCTGTTATCCTACGATAGAGGAAAGGTATTATCGTGTGATAGAGGAAAGGTTTGCCGTTATCTCACCCTCCCTATATCTTACCCCCTACCCTACCGATAGCTTTGCCTTTTCTTTTAGAACAGCTTGTTGGTTTATGAAGGCTTTGGGCCAGGCCGATTGGGCTGGGCTTTTCTGGGCCACCTGCGGATAGGCCCCTTGGGCCTATTAAGGCTGAAAGAACAAGATCAGAAGCTGGCGGCAGCCTTAGGGCTGCTTAGTTCTATTTCTTGTTGATTAAGTTATTGCCTTATTTAATTAACCGTAATCTTGGTATTATATATTCCCCATGATGTAATTGTATCTTTGAGCACCTAATAATAAAGAACCCTAGTTGCAAAGTGGGCGTAGGCCAACCGGGGCTGAACCACTATAAATCTCTCGTGTCTCTTCTTTTTCTGTTTATTGATTGTGCGTGTGTGTGTGATTTCGCTGCGTTACCGACTCTGATTCCTAACACAGCTCATAATCTACTCCTATTAAGCACCTATACTCATGTTAGCTACCTATACCTGCATCTTGTAGGATTTGAACCCGCCACCTCTTGAATAGAGGGGAGGCAACTTACCACCAGGATGTTCGTTAGGGACACCAATAGCTTTGCTATGTGTGGGATTTCACTATGTAAATTTGTTTGTTTATTAGTTGTGGAAGATAATCAGCCAGGGGTTAGGTAGGGGTTGCGCCTTATTCCATAATTCCTCCTCCATTATCTCAACGAAAGCTTCTTTTGACATCCAATAAACATCATTTGTGATGAATTAGCCTAAATATACGTGATTTTGTCTTGATTTCACTTGTGTTAATTATGCTCAATAATTTGTCGATACAAATATTCGTGTGGATTGTAATGTGACGAGTATGTTTGCAGTTTATGCCTAGTAAGATGGTAAGTCATTATTAGAATTGTAAGCAAAATAATTGCTTATATTACGACAAAAACCCAATTTTAGGATTCGCTTTACACCTCGGAAAAAGTTGTGCCGACCCTTGACTATCCTTACTAGGCCTTTGCATATGGCTAGGAGCCTAGGATGACTCTGGTTGTTTACTTAACATATACTGCATAGAGAAAGTTGAATTGATAAGGTTGGAGTCATAGAATTGCTATTATTTATATTGCCAACAGTCCAACACATGTGTGATAGATCCCGTGTGTTTTCATAGCTTGTTTTGCCGTGTTCTTTGATGACTTGTGTGACAATGTGTGTGGTCTGCTTTCATCATGATATATCTTGGTAACTTGTGATGTATGCATGTTATTCATGTTATGTTTTTTGACAACATTAACATGCATATATTGGTGCAGGTTCCACCTTACGTTGGTGATTACTGCAACTGTATATTGTTGGATGATGTAAGTCTTTCTTCTTGATTATTGACTGAAATTTCTTACTATATATTGAAGATTATATCTGATATATTGTGAATTTAGTCATTTAGAACATGTGATCCTTTAAACTATATAGGCTAATGATATTATTGTGACCCGCGGTTGTACCAAATGAACCGGGTGACTACATTTTTACGTTCCAGTGATATGATTTTCCTTAACGACGTTACTCTGGTCATTTTTCATTTGAAGCTTCCAAATCAAAATAGACTTAGATATGGATGGTTTGCAGGTGGGCAATTGTTTATCTTGCACAATGAATCCACTCATTCTAAGTGAAGGAGAGTAAATCAGCCTGAGCAAATGAGCATTTGGGATTTATGGATGGAAGTTAAGGAGGATTTTGGTTCATATTTATATAAAATAGATTTGTATGTAATCCTTATTTGAGTGTATTTGTTTTGTGTTTATTTAAACAGTGGCTCAGTTTGAATAGCCACTCCATCAACGCAATAAATTGACACTATGTTTGAAACCAACCGAACCATCAAACTCGAAACGAATCGGCCAATTTGGGTATTATGAGATCCAAACGGTTTGGTTTTCATAACTGGTTGTTCAACCTTTATTATTTTATGTATTTCTTTTTCAATTTTGGAATATGTAGTTATTTTACACATTATAATCACAAACCATCTTTTATCATTTTAAAAGTTTTAATACAATCTACTGATTTTAAAAAATAAAAAAAGAAAATTGGTTCAAACTGTCAAAACCAAACAATTGTTCCGACAGACCCACCCAACCCAGAAGATTTGGTTTGTTGTTTTTGGGAACGGTAGTTGATAATTCGACCTAAAATTTTCATCAAAACTGATTAAACCAAACTATGAACACCTACTTATTTGAGACGGCGTATACAAGACAGGACAGTTGGCACCTCAAATGTCAAATTATAGAAAAAAAACACCAAAAAAAATGTATAGAAACTTGAATTTTGTTTTTGGTTGCACAAAACAATATAACATTAAGAAACGGACATATATGCATTTACACAGATAATAACACAAGCAAAGCACTCGAATCAACAGTATAAGAAGCCAGTGCTCACACAATACAGAAATCTCCATCACACGTATTTTATGATCAACCAAAGAGCGACAACTAGGACGACGATCCCAATCACTGACAATAATAAGCTCAAGCAGGAGCAGCCACCCTTGGCCCGTTTGTTTAGAATGGCCAAATTCTTCTGTACTCTCTGTTTTTTTTTCAAACAAGGCCAAAATACAAATTGTAAAACACCAACTCATAATTTGTAACAATCAAAAGATTTCACAGTTAGTAAAAAATGTTACCTTAAGTCGGGAATCTGTAACTTCTACATGTTCATCGAGGTTATCCTGCATATCATAAACGAGCAAAGAAGCCCAACCGTTGGATCAGATTCAACGAGGCATATTCATTTATGACTTGTAATAAATGATAAGATATCGAAAATAAAGAGAATTGCATACAATGAGTCTAGTGTGCAGTCTAAGCTCCTCATTGATTATGTTTGGTACTTGTCACTGTTTCCTCTAGTTTCTCTAGACCTTCATCTTGTTCTGCATAAAGAAATATCTAACATGATTGATGCCGTAAAATTTGTACAGAAAATAATGTTTCTTCAACACGTAATTTTTTTTTTAATTTAGAAAGGGTTGTAAATAACAACAAAAGTAAATAAGAAATTACGTCTATGGTCCCCAGTGTTCCCTCAAAAGTAACACGTATGGTACTTTTCACTACCGTTAAAAAATCTGTAAATTCATGCAAAATAACCATTATGCCCCCTTACTTAAAAAACAAAAAAATATATTGAAATATATAATAAAAACCCCAAATTCCAGTGTTGACTGTTAGTTGGCATGGCCGAATGTTTCTTGATGTTTGGGAATTGGTCGATGGGAAAGGGAAGGGGGGTTATATTTTTCAAATTTTTTTTTGCTTTATTAAGTACAACTGTATAAGGGTATATTCATCAATTCATATATACATCTAATGGAATTGTAACACCCTTTAGTGAAAATGACCAAATGTGTCACGGGTTGCAAGCAGTGAGCAGTTCGTAATTTCAAAAAAATTGAGACAAAAACCACAAACAGGACATACCATCATCCTTGTAATTTACTCTAATAATAATAAATAATAATAACAATAGTAATGATAACTTGCCTCTCATAACTTGTCTCTGAAGCCCAACAATACCAGAGTTGTCCAAACCAGATATTCTGTCATCTCATCAGCTGGTTTAGTATCTGGCCCAAGCAAGCTGTCCCTGTTACCAAAGTTCGACATGTTCAATGTGGATGCCATTTGTGTTACTTTTGTTCTCAAATTCGCAAGCATATCTCTGCGCTTGTTCATTTCTTTCTCCGTTCTGAAAAAATTGAAAACAAATTTATCATATTTAGATAATTTTGTTACAGCTTCCATAAAGTTTGAAAGATAAAAACAAAGTAATAATTGAATTTAGTGAGACAATGAAGGTTGATAGATTGCCTAGTGACAAGAGCTAAAGATTGGACAAAACTGATATTATATGTACATAATTTTATATTAGACTATGTAATATTACTCCCAATTATGGAAATTGATAAACACACTACACCAACAAAGAACTTGAAGAATAGTATTTTCAGGCATGACGATACCAGGTTTGATTTTATAATATATAATCTATACCTAGCACTTTTAAATATTAAAATGTGCAGTGATATTTGAAGTTTCGTAATACTCTCTATCATCTAATAACAATTCAAAACTCAAATAGCTAGAAGGTCGCTTATGTTTGTTTATTTAATAAACGAACGAACATGAACACAAAATTTTTTCAGTTTAACTAAATGAACGGACATGAACACATGTCCCGTTTGTTTGCGTTTGTTTCATTAAGGTTCGTTTTTGTCCGCTTGTTTATGTCCGCCTGACTACATTTATGTTCGTTTACATATTCATTCAAATTTATTTACTAGTTATTACTAAATCCTAATCTTCGAATAATTGGCCCATCAGCCCACTCAAACTTTAGAAACATAGGCATCACCGCATCAACAATTCAGCCTTGTTTAACCCCTAAATCCAAATCTGATGGATTTTAGACTTTAATTTGGATATTGTTGTTTACTTTGAATTGGTGTTTGCTTGTGTTTGTTTTTGTTTGTTTATGTTTGTTCGTTACACGAAGACGTTCATTTTCTTAACAAACTAACACAAACAAGAAAATCCGTTTGTTTAAGTGCTCGTGTTCGCTTATTTGTTCGGTTAAATTTAAATGAACGAACACAAACCAACCCCCTTTCGTGTTCACGCGGTTCGTTTACAGGCCTAATTTATGTTAAACATTAGAAGACTTCTTCAGCCATTACAATCAGCTACCCGAGTTCACTAAAAAAGTATATCACATTCGAGAACCTCTAAACGATCACTAAAGTACATGACCAATGAACCTGCAAATCATTAATAGATAAATGAGCTAGATATTCATAAAATTGGCATGAGTATGTAATCATCCATCTGTTCTCTAGGACTCAACTTGATGTTCTCTTAATTATGACTAACAAACATAGCAGGATACTTACAGGGGCTGTTTAGCAGGAAGCTTTGTCAGCAGAGACTGTAAGCTATCAAGTCTGGTTCCTAATATAGTAATTTTTCTCCAGATAGCAGACGAATGACGCTGCGCTTCTGGCCCTGTCCCAAAGGAGCTCCTCTCTCATATCATGCTGGTGATGTCATCAGCAAGTTTGGAGGCTTCATTATACTCCCTCACCCATGGATCCGATGAAGAAGCCATTTATCTGAAACAGAAACAACAAAAACCCTAACACATTAATCACCAGCGAAAATTAGGGCTCTCAAAATCCCCAATATGATTAAAATCGCAATAAAAAGCATCAACCTGTGTGAAATTAAGGTATCCACGTCAATCTCACGGATAATAACAAAACAGATTTGACAATCCTGCTATAATCGCTATATAATTTCAAAATTCTCTGAAACTAGGGCAAAATTAAAACAATCGTTTACAGGAAATAACGATGCATCTGTTTCTGTGACAAAAAAGATGATCGAGATCGAAGAATTGATGCATAACTGATAGAACTGCAAATTAAGGCGAAATTCAACGAAAATCGAAAAGTATTACCTCAACGGATGAGTTATACGGATTGTGAGATTGAATTTGAAGGTTTGAATCGAGCGAAGTGATTGAAGAGAAGAATATATGAGATGATGATTGTAGAATGAGACACACGGCGCCACCGTTAACCGGCGACCTTGTCTTTCATTGACGTCGTCGCCTGTATTTACTTTAATAAATTTGACGAGATATACAACTTAAGCTCATAGTCATGCCCTTGAATTTTTTAAACGGCGTCGTATGGAGGTGGTTTGGACGGGCCGGCTACGTTGTAAACCATGATAACTCGTTAATTGTTATCCAAAGGGTTAGGGCGTAACTTGTTCCTCGTTTACCTATCACTTTATTTTCATCGTCCTTATCTATTCTATAAAATTGATACTTTGATAGTAAAAAAAATAAAAAAATAACATATATCAGGTTAGAAACACGTGTATTACACGGTTGAATAATGAAAGCGTTTTAATTCATAAATTTTTATATACTTTTTATGATTGAAATTACGTATTACGTATAATAATGAAAAATGAAAAGTTACAGTTATAATTCATAAATCCCAAAATACTTTTTACGATTTCTTTTAAGGCTTAAGCTATACATACCCCCTTCCTACTTGTCGTATCCCTCTCAAAAAAATAACTTTAAAAATTGTCATTTTACCTCATTTGAATAATTATTATTTCTAAAACCATTTTTTTTTGTTTAAAAACACTTTCTATAAAATAAAACGTATTTAAAAACATTTTATCTATATGATATTTTTTTACAAAACGTCTTTTTAAAAAAAATAATCATATAATATTTTTATAAAAAAACCATAAAAAGTGTTTTTTATTTGTTAAAAGAAAGCATACTACCAAGTTTGACCTGAAACCTCTGCTGGTCCACCACAACCATAATTATCAAGTTTGACCTACCAACGCACGCTACTCGTCGCTAACATCCACTGCCTATAAACCCCGACCCATAACCACCGCAAGTCTGCCACAGCCGGAAAAAAATTAAGACGTATTTAAAAACACTTTTTCTAACTAGTATATTATTTTTTTATGAAACATTTAAAAAATAATCATATAATATTTTTATAAAAAACGATAAAAAAGTTCTTTATTTCTTAAAAAGATGTTGATTTTATGTATTCAACCCATTGACTAATACTAATAATAAAATTAATTAATTAAAGCTTTCATAAATATTAAAAAAAAAACACTATCTATAAAGATCAAATTCCATAAAAATGATAATTTATTAATATCACAGTGATAATAAGTTCTCTACACATCTATGACATCATCTTCATTTGATAAACATGGAACAAGTTGAGTAAATTTTTTTAGACGCCGCAGATACATCGATTGTCATCCAATTGCATATAGATGTTTATAATGCTTCCGTAGGTACATAATAATCGGCATTAGGTACTCTCCTTCAAATAGCACCATGATATAATATTTACCATGTATGTGTGCAATAGTAAGCGATCGATGGTCTCCAAAGTCTTCATGGCCTTTACAAAGCGGGAAGCAAGTGTTGGAACCCTTTTTGCTCAAGAAATGGACGATGACACCAAGTCAATTTGCAGTCAAGACACCTGTGTCAGGCATAATCAACCAGTCGATTTGCAATCAAGGATCGATGCATATGATCAAAGTCATTGCCAAACACCTTTCTATACTGATCTTCTGAAAAAAAAAAAAAAAAAAACCCTCTAACAATTGTTGTCGAATTTCGGGCCACTTATCTTCATTGAGCCCGAGACAAACATCTATTGATCGAAATCCACATTGTCCATCAGCGTCGACATTTTGTACACGTGTGATGTAAGGATGAAAGATATCTGAGATTTCTTCCATCAATGGGCCAGGATAGCTCGTGCATGAACTATGTCTCGGTGGTGATGGTTTCAAGTCCATAAAATTATATTCAACAACATTTGACATGGTTGAACAACTATGTTTACGAGGACGTTTAATAATAGGATCTGCTCGACTTTTTTGTTGTTGTTTCTTCAAGCTTGGTCGTCCACGAGTATTTTTCTTAACAAAGGGTTCTTCAACTAACCGTGTAGTTGGATCGCATATTCCTTTTATCTTGCCTAGAATATTTTTCTTTCCGGGCTTGGACCGGTTGTCAAAAACTTTTTTTTAAATAGTTCCAATTCAACATCATAAGTAATATCATCATTTTCATCATGTGTTAACGGAAACATATAAAATTTCCTCCAAAATATATCAATCGAATCCAAAGGATTACGTTGACCTGCATTCACATATAAACTAGTTTATTTTTATTATATTTTAAAAAATAAATCAATCGATTGTAGTTGAATCTACTAGCCTGCATTCAAATGCATTGAAGCTTCGCAAGCACATTGTAAACCATAACATTTACGAACTTTACAACTACAATCTGAAGGGTTTAGTTGAATCTCTCCCTTTATTATATCTAGCTCTTCATGGGAACCAAAACCATGTAATAGTGTCAAGACTTGTAAGTTGTGTTGATGTTGTATCTTGATTCTACTTATTTCAAAAGTAGATTTAGTTGTTGTATATTGTGATTTCAAAATTTCTTTGATAATACCAACAAAAGTATCTAAGTTAGAATTTGATGAACGTAAGTATCTTTTGATCTTCGCATGTTCACTCTCAACTCTACTAATGTAAGCATTGATCAATTCAAACGGACACAAACATTTCTTTATATTTGTCTGACCAAAATTTGTCCAAGTAATTTAAAACACCTAAAACAAAATAATAATAATAATATCTTGTTGTTCAAAAATAAATTAAATAATAATAATAATAACAACAACAACAACATACCTTGATATTTGGTCAACATATATTTAAGTTCCACATAATTTTCTTGAATGATCCCAAAGTTTGAGACTCAATTAGCAAATTCCACTTTGAATTAAACGAATCCCAATCATGTTGCCATTCGATAGATGACCTACATTTCTTGATTATACTTCTAGAAATGTGTCATCTACAAAGTAATCGGGTAGCATCCGGAAAAATATGTTGGCATGCCAACTCTCTGTCCGTAACTATAACACGTGGTTGCATGCACTCATCGAGTGTTGACTTTAAACATTTTAATACCAAAAAGTAGTTGTCCTCCGTTTCTTTATGTTGGAAATCCTCGTACCAGTTTTAAATTTTAAAACATAAATTATTGAACCTTTTAAATAAATAAATCTGATTTAGACGGCGAAAGCAATAAGTACAATTAACGGTTCTAAACCGGGATCCTGCCGGTGATCTGTAAGGCCCCAAACCCGGGAGGCCTCACTTGTTGGATTTACTTATTCACAAACAGTTCTTAAACTTGAATATCAAATAACGTCGTGGAATCAGTCATTCAACATAATTAAAACTTGTTCAAACATGCGGAAGCGTAACATTGTCAGACATGCGGAAGCGTAAACATTAACTAAAACATTCATCACATAACATAAACATAACGTAACGGGATGCCAGTCATCATATCAGCCGGGTAACTCTTCATCGCTTGCCAAGCATCACCGTTCAACTTCCATAACTGCCTTAACCTGAATCTGCATACTAAAAGTCAGCTACGCTGGTGAGTTCTAGCTTTACATAAAACCTTAACATAAACATTTTGCCAAAAACATAACATTCATTTATTTAACAAAAGCGTACGTAAAACATGCAATAACTTAACCTCATAATAACATCGTAACATAGCATCATAACATAAGTCAACATGAACCGAATCTGTGCCTTCTTGTAACCGTCAATTCCATACATCGCATACCAGCGGATGAACTTAAGGCTCGTTACCTCTAAGTCATCCGTCACCAGGTCTCCTAAGGCTCGTTACCTCTAGGTGGACCAAACATATGTCTCCTAAGGCTCGTTACCTCTAGGAAGACAGAACATAACATAACATAGGCACTGTTTCCCCGAAAGGAATAGTACCTTCCATCGGGGATCCAAGAAATCCCATGGGTGACTCGTCACCCCATCATCAACCAGTTGTACAACCGTTAGCCAGCCACAAAGCCCCCCCCGTATACATACATACCCTAGCTCCCGTAGGAACTCGTGGCAGATTCGTTCATTCGTGACTTTCATAAAACCTTTACCTCATCTCAGTTAAAACATTTGTACGTTTTATTAAACAAAACATCATCTCTTTCGTAAACCTTTCGTAAACTTCATTTGGCAAAACATTTCATAAACATCATCTCGTAAACATCTTACGACTTTAAGACTTCCTAATTCTTTCTGTCCAATCTCACCCCAACAAACCGGGGTCCTGCATCTTCTCCCATACAACATTTTGTAAGGCGGCATGCCTATCGTCGTGTGATGACTGTTGTTGTAGGAGAATTCGGCTAACGACAGATGACTATCCCAACCGCCACCGAAGTCGATAATACAAGCACGAAGCATATCCTCCTATGTTTGAATGGTCCTTTCGGACTGACCATCCGTTTGCGGGTGGTATGCCGTGCTGATATTAAGCCTCGTGCCCATCGTCTCGTGAAATCTTTTCCAGAACCTCGATGTGAATCGTGTGTCCCGGTCAGATACAATCGTCAAAGGCATCCCATGTCGTGCTACTACTTCATTAATAAATAATTTCGCTATCCTTTCCGACGAGAACGTCTCACGAATAGGTAGGAAATGAGCACTCTTCATTAAACGGTCCACAATTACCCAGATGGTGTCATGACCTTTAGCTGTGCGAGGTAGCTTGGTTATGAAGTCCATGGTAATGTGTTCCTACTTCCATTCTGGTATATCAAGAGGCTGAATCTTTCCATAAGGTTTCTGGTGTTCAGCCTTTACTTGCGAGCAAGTCAAGCACTTTCTTACGTACTTTTCACTTCGTGTTTCATTCCAGGCCACCAGTATTCCTTCCTCAGATCTTGGTACATTTTGTTGGTACCGGGATGGATAGAGTAACGAGACTTATGAGCCTCATCCAAGATTTTGGTCCTAAGCTCGCCACCCATAGGTATCCATACTCGCCAAAAACGTGTCCTAACACCAAGGGTGTTATATTCCAACTTGTCCTGTTGGCTAACCATTCTTTCCTTCTTTATGTTTTCTTCCTTAAGTGCTTCATCTTGAGCTCCTTCAATTTCCCTCATCACATCTTATGTTACCACCAAATGGCAAGCTTTCACTCTAATAGGAGCAGGCACATCTTTTCGGCTTAGAGCGCCAGCCACCACGTTTGTCTTTCCAGGATGATATATGATTTCACAGTCATAGTCTTTCAATAGTTCCAACCATCGTCTCTGTCTCATATTAAGTTCCCTTTGTTCGAAGAAGCACTTCAAACTTTTGTGGTCGGAGTAAATAGTAAACTTCACCCCGTAGAGGTAGTGCCTCCAGATTTTCAATGCGAATACAACAGCAGCAAGTTCCAAATAGTGAGTCGGATAATTGACTTCGTGAACCTTCAACTGTCGCGATGCATACGCGATCACTCTCCCGCGTTGCATCAGCACGCACCCCAATCCCTGACCCGAAGCGTCAGAGTATACCACCAAGTCTTCATTGCCCTCGGGAAGGGCCAAGACTAGAGCTTGGGTTAGCTTCTCCTTTGATTCCTTAAACGCCTCATCCTAGGTCGAACCCCATTCGTACTTTACCTCCTTTTGAGTCAACTTTGTCAATGACGAAGCTATTTTTGAGAAATCATGGATGAATCTCCGATAGTAGCCTGCCAATCCCAAGAAAATGTGGATTTCAGTTGGCGTCTTAGGAATATTCCATTCCCTTACCGTCATTATCTTTGCTGGGTCAACCATAATGCCGTTCGGGTTAATGACGTGACCTAGGAATTGGACTTCCCTAAGCCAAAACGCGCATTTGGGGAACTTAGCATACAATTTTTCCTTCTTCAGAACCTCCAACACCTCCTTTAAGTGACATGCGTGATCACCCTCATTCTTGGAGTAGATGAGGATATCATCGATGAACACTATTACCGATCGGTCTAGCATCGGTCGACACACCATATTCATTAAATCCATGAATGCTGCGGGGGCGTTCGTCAATCCGAAAGACATTACGTGGAACTCAAAATTTTCATAACGCATGCGAAATATGTCTTCTTCCCTTACCTTCAACTGATGGTACCCGGATCGAAGGTCGATCTTTGAGAACCAACTGGCGCCCTGTAATTGATCGAACAGGTCGTCGATCCTTGGTAGAGGGTACTTTTTCTTCACCGTACGTTTGTTCAACTCGCGATAATCAATACACATTCTCATCGAACCGTCTTTCTTCTTCACAAACAACACCGGAGCACCCCAAGGCGAGATGCTCGGTTGGATAAATCCTTTCTCAAGCAATTCGTCTAGTTGTTTCATTAGTTCTTTCATCTCTACCGGTGCTAGTCGATATGGAGCCTTGGCCACGGGCTGGGCATCTGGTACTAAGTCAATTCGGAACTCAATCTCCCTATCGGGTGGTATCCTAGGCAAATCCTCTGGAAACACCTCCAGGTACTCTCGTACCACAGGCACATCATCTAGTTCCCTCACTTCCTTACATTTTTCAATCACGTACACCAGATAGGCCTCGCATCCACGCCTCAAGTAATCTGTTGCCTTAATCATCGAGATGACGTTGGGCATCGGGGCGTCACGATCTCCAAAAATCTCGACTTCACTACCATCCGGAGCCTTGAGTCGGATTATCTTCCATTTGCATATAATTTGCGCTTCATTGGCAGTTAGCCAATCCATACCCAGAACTATATCAAACCCACCTAAAACCATAACGAACAGCCTGACGGGGAATCTATGGCCTTCTATTTTTATCGTGGAATTATCAACTACATCAGTCACCCTCGCAGTTCTACCCTCAGCGGTTTCTACGCTAAAGGCCCTTTCCAGCCTACTTACAGTGTACTTTACTCGTTTACAAAAAGTGGCAGATAAACTCTTACTGGCACCCGAATCAAATAACACAGATATAAAAGTGTTGTCAAGGATAAACGTACCTGACGCCACATCGGGGTCCAACCTGGCCTGTTCCTACGTCATCGCATAGGCTCGAGTCTTCGCTCGGGCCCTCTCTTCTTTCTTCTCAGGGCCTTTCCCTTTTCCCGTTTCACCAATTCTTGGTTTAGTGCATTCCTGGCTCATGTGGCCGGCTTCGCCACAATTATAACATTTAATGCCTTGCATGCATTCACGGGAGTAGTGCCCAGTCTTGCCACATTTGTAGCACAGATTTGTCCCTAGCCTGCATTCACCTAGATGCCTACCGCCACACTTCCCACATACCGCAGCCTTACCCACTCTAGCCTATTTCTCTCGAGCTCCAAACAGTCTTCCGCCAGATCGTTTGGCCGGAAAGCTTGGTTTCTTATTCGGATCGTCAATAGCAACAACATTCAGAGTTAGGTCATCGAACTCCACGCCACTCAATTCCACGACTGAATCGTAGGTAGTAGGAGCGTTTGCCTTAACGTAGGTGCGAACCTTGTCCGGCAGTCCCTGAATGTAGCAGGCAATCTTTCATTCCTCAGTCGTGACGAGATGTGGCACCAGACATGCCAGTTCATTGAATCGGGTAGTGTACTGCCAGTGCGTCATGATCCCGGCCTTCAAACTTAGAAATTCCCTCTCTACCTTCTAAATCTCGTTCCTCGGACAGAAGTTCTTGATTACCAGAGTTTTCAAGTCATTCCACATCATTGAGTCAACCACCTAATCCCCTTTAGCCTGACGTACACCTTCCCACCAGTGAGATACTTCCTCCCTCAAGAGTTAGCAGCAAACTTCACAACTTGACTCGCTCGGCATTCGCTCAGACAAATGGCAGCCTCCATACGAATCACCCAATCAAACGTAGCCACCGCGTCTTTCTTCCCAGTGAGAACCGGCGGATCACATGCCTTGAAGGACTTATAGTCGCAACCGCGTGCAGGCGGTGCGTTAACTGCCTCAATGATCGGGGCATCAGTTGCCGTGTTGGACCCGCCCGCCTCATTAGCCTTCTTCATTGCCTCTGCCAGCAGATCTGGCAGGGTAGCCTTCATCAACTCAGTAAACTCGTGTGCCAAGGCCGCCTTCACTTCCGGTTCGAAAGTGAAGTGTTGTTCTTCCACGAGAGTCCGTTCAGTTCCATGCATGCTGATTTCTGGCTCCGTGTGGACACTTCCCTATTCACTGTACTCCTGACGAGCAGGAGTCCTATTACGACCACCGATACAACCGCAGGTACGGCCCCCACCACGCCTTCCGCTCTTTCGTCCCGCCATTTCGTTCTATAAGACAAGGAATCTAATGTCATCACGCTAGTTAATAAATAGAATTCAACAAGTACTGTAAGATGTTAATATACACTGGGCATCTACAATTAACCATTACACTACCTTTTGACTTCTATTTGACCACCTTTATGATTCCATCAGAACACAAGTCATAACCTTAACATTTTCTAAGGCAAACTATACATGAAAATATATACTACCTTCAAACCTGATGCTGTGGCTCGAGTTACCCGTACTGGCATCCGCTTTCGGTCCCTTTCACAGTTTAAGTTCAGACACTGGGAGTGTCCGAATCTCTCAAACTATTGCTCTGATACCAACTTGTAAGGCCCCAAACCCGGGAGGCCTCACTTGTTGAATTTACTCATTCACAAACAGTTCTTAAACTTGAATATCAAATAACGCCGCGGAATCATTCATTCAACATAATTAGAACTTGTTCAAACATGCGAAAGCGTAACATTGTCAGACATGCGGAAGCGGAAGCATTGACTAAAACATTCATTACATAACATAAACATAACGTAACAGGATTCGAGTTATCATATCAGCCGGGTAACTCTTCATCGCTTGCCAAGCATCACCGTTCAACTTCCATACCTGCCTTAACCTGAATGTGCATACTAAAAGTCAGCTACGCTGGTGAGTTCTAGCTTTACATAAAACCTTAACATAAACATTTTGCCAAAAACATAACATTCATTTATTTAACAAAATCGTACATAAAACATATAATAACTTAACCTCATCATAACATCGTAACATAGCATCATAACATAAGTCAACATGAACCGAATCTGCGCCTTCTCATAACCGTCAATTCCATACATCGCATACCAGCGGATGAACTTAAGGCTCGTTACCTCTAAGTCATCCGTCACCAGATCTCCTAAGGCTCGTTACCTCTAGGTGGACCAAACATATGTCTCTTAAGGCTCACTACCTCTAGGAAGACAGAACATAACATAACATAACATAGGCACTATTTCCCCGCAAGGAATAGTACCTTCCATAGGGGATCCCGAAAATCCCATGGGTGACCGTCTTCACCCCATCATAAACCAATTGTACAACCCTTAGCCAGCCACAAAGGCCCCCCGTAAGGGTGAGGCCTATACATACATACATACCCTAGCTCCCGTAGGAACTCGTGGCAGATTCGTTTATTCGTGACTTTCATAAAACCTTTACCTCATCTCAGTTAAAGCATTTGTACGCTTTATTAAACAAAACATCATCTATTTCGTAAACCTTTTGGTAAACTTCATTTGGCAAAACATTTCATAAACATCATCTCGTAAACATCATTTCGTAAACATTATTTCGTAAACATCATTTCATAAAACATCATTTCATAAGTATGCACACCAGCCCAAAACGGTTATTAAAACGTTAAAAGAGAGGGCTTTAGAACTCACCTGATAAGCTAGTCCCGTTGTCCTAATCGAAGGCCCAACAACGTCACGTACGATCTGGATTGAGTAGTTACATACACATAAGACCTAATCCCGACTCTAACGGTTTAATCATACAGAATTAGGCGAACATACTGACTTCACTAACCAACTATTTATCCACATAGACCTGATGACTGTGCACTTAGCAAGTGGGCAGGGCCTTGTTCTTGCGTACTTGATAATTACGCAGGACCTGCTTCTTGCGTACTTGATAATTACGCAGGACCTGCTTCTTGCACACTTGATAAGTATGCAGGACCTGCTTCTTGCGTACTTGATAAGTACACAGGACCTGCTTCTTGCGTACTTGATAAGTACGCAGGACCTGCTTGCAGGCAGCCTTCTTCCCCGTAGAAACCCTAACTTTTTGCATGCATGTCTGATCATGTCAAGATCCCGACTTTTTATATTCAAAACGTTCGTTTTTCCTTCTAGATGCTAGATCTATGTTCATTTTCAAGTTTTATACATAAAAACGTTGCCTTTTCTTCCAAAACCGGAAAACCCCAAAGTAAACCAAAACTCAGATCTATGCCAAACCGTTACCTGTATTGAGCTTCTGATTCGAAGGCTATCTTCAGGAGCCCTGGAGAATCCTTCCTTTGCAATCTAGGGACGATCCTTCACTTTCTCTCTCTACGGTTTCTCTCTCTTGATTTTTGCAAATGAGAGAAATGGAGGTGACTTGGGATTTTTATAGGGAGGCTCCTCCCCCTTATGTGCCACCCTCAAGTTCGCCTGGCCATCTGGCCCGGCGCGTCATGCCGCGTTCGTTTATTCTTTTCGTCTCGCGTTTACCCGTTATTATAACTCATCGTTTTATTTCCGGGATGTTACAGATCCGATTACACGCGTATAAACAATAAGTTAAATTCAACCATAGCGGTAAAACAATTATACCTTAGAAGATTAACCGGAAGATTCACACTTAAGTTCAACGAGCGTCTCGCTAGTGACAGTTCACGAAACCTGCAGCAAAACGTCAAACGGATTGCGCGGAGGAAACCGACGGTGGCAAGAGGCAGCAACGGCGGCGGCTGCAACGGCGGTCCGGTAGTGGTGGCTGATATGTCCTAAATTATACATGTTTTGTATGCATATTAATCCCCATATTATGGTACTAATTGAATAAAAGTCTTGCAATTGATATTTAAAACGTTTATATTTAACAAGTGCAGGTTAAACGGTGTTACAAGAGAAATAGAGCGAAAACACCCTAAAAACAAGCTTTTAGAAGGAAAATGCCCTAGCTTTGACCCCCTAAAAAAGTCAAAATTGGTTAACATCAGTCAACCATCAGCAAAAAGACAAAAAAAGGAGCGAATAGATTAATTCACAAATTAAATATTATTTTCTTCTGTTTTCTTTCCATTTTTTCATTTCCTACTTAACCTACAATGAGTAACACACACACTTCTAAAAAAATAAAGTGAAAATACGAAGTGATATCAAGTTTGTTGCTTTATGAATTAAGAAGAAGAAGTTGAGGGGTTTGGGTTTGCTTCTCTTTTAAAACCCGGACCGGACCGGCTGGTACGAGCAGGATTCGGTGGGTTTAGCGGTCCCATCACAAAGGTTAAAACGGGTTGCAAAATAACCGGCCGGTTCGGCAAGATTTTCGGTTGAACCGGTGGACCGATTTTTTGTAATTTTTTTTTTAGTTTTTCACATTCTAAAAGTCCCCACTTTGAATTATATTTGTTGGATTTTTAAGTTTGAATTATGTTTGTTGGATACTAGGAGTATTATGTGTATTTTTAATATTTTTTAACATGCCGTCCGGTTCGTAATCCGGTCCAACCAGTGGACCGGTAAGGCATCTGGTTCGCTGTCCGGTCCGATTTTTAAAACATTAGCTAGAAGTTGAAGTGTTGACTTTGTTGATTTGATCTTCACTTATAAAAAGGTATAGAGAAATTAGTGAGAGAAAGAGAAATGTGATAGAGAGAAAGCTTGGCTTAAAGAAAAGTTTTGAAAATTGAATATCAATCCATATTCTTAGCATTCAACCTACTCTCTAGTTACTCTTTCTTTTCGTCTATTACCCGTTCAATAAGAAGAAGATATTTATATAGTCATATTCACTTCAAAAAAACAAGTCATCACATATTAGACATAATATTGAATGTGTCCATTGTTATGATTACCATTCGTAAGTGTTATCATGTGCTCACCTTCATACGTTCAAGAATATATTTGCCACTCATACTTGGTTGAACACCAATAATTAGCATTATAAGGTTTTTGATTCATATCTCGAACAACACTTTTAGCCTTGAACCATTGATCATAGGGCAACTTAGCACATTCTAAAATCATCACCATCAAAAGAACAAGGTCGTGAAGATCCTTCACTTATAAGCTACATATATCTATGCTGTTCTTATTGTGTGTTGTGTATGATGTGTGTCCTTAGGTGATGAGGAGACTAGATTTATATAGAAAACAAAACATTCTCAAATAACAAAAAGTCAACTGTTATTTAGAATAAGAGGATTGGGAAGGAAGTGTTGCAACAACGTTTTTGCATAAAATAATTGTATTATAAAAAATGTTTTGTAAAATTTATATTTGAAAAAGTGGTTTATCTATTATAAAAATTGAAAATTTTGGTTTCATAAGTGAGTTGTAACATTTGAAAAAAAAAATGTTAAGCCTTATATCGCATAATTTCTATTTTAGCACAAAATCACACTTATATCTGAGAGCTAGGGGTGCTCACGGTGGTTAACTGTTAGTTAGGCTAAGAGACACCCTAACCAAAATAACCGTTTTATCAAATAAATAGATTTTCACTATTCAATAAGTATAGTTTTTTAGTTTATGGTTGCATATATTTATCATATGAGAGCTAATAAATATAGAAAAAATATTTCGTATTATTGTCAACCAATTCTAGTGAAAAAGAAAGGGACGAATGAAAACTAAAAAAATATAAACTTTAGGCATTCCATAGGCCAATACCTTGTAAATGGGAACTCTCTCATCACCACCGTATGCGTATGTATATCACATTTGAATGTATGTGTATGCAGTGGCGGAGCTTGAAAATATAAGAAGCAGGGGCCGAAAAAAATAAGCAGGGGCCGGCTCTATACGTAAAAAAATTTCGGACGAAAATGGAAAAAATAACACTACTAACGGAAAAAACGGCAGGGGCCGGGGCCCTCCCTGGCCCCTTCATAGCTTTGCCCCTGTGTGTATGGTCGTTGTGTACCAAATGTGTAATAAGGTGGAGCGCGCCTTGTTTTCTTCTACGTTCCGTTTCCAACTTAACTTACAGATAGTAATAAACTTGTTGTAAAATAAATAAAAACTGAAATGATTTACTTCCCTAAACGGGGGAAAACATTAAAATGTGCTTCTTTTTTTTAGAGCGGTTTTCGAATGTTTTTGAATATGCTCATTATTTTTTAAATGTTTTTGCGCTAAGTGGTTATAAAATTACTTGAATTGCCTAATACTACTTTGTTTTAAAATAATACCATATATGTAAACTTGTATGGTAGTGTTCATTGATGGTTATTAGGTGTTGTGCATATGTAACATCAGACAGATAAATTGGAACATCAGACATTTTACGCATCTATACAGGTAGTGCCCATTTTCACAATTTGTAGAAAATCTGACCTTTTACGCTTCTATACACAAAAACGAGCTGTGAAACATCTCCTAATTAACTACTATTAACAAACATATTCCTATGGTAGATGATCTATGTGATCCAATCCCCTATTAAAACTATAAGAATGAAATGATCAGTTAAGTTTGTTACTTGAGTTCAAATTCGTCACAGCACAAGCAACAGAAAAGTAAACCAGGAAACAATAGAAAAGGAAAGATAAATATACGGTGATGAATAATCTTTGGGAATAAATGTGTCAGCCGTAATTTATGAGACGGGGTGAAATATTTATTCTTTTTACTTGAAACAGAAAAGCATAACATAAAATTCTAAGAACAGGTGATCAGCAGTCTTAGTGATTACATAATTGTCGGCAATGACATTTTAGCAAGTAAGTTACAGAAGCTTTCTAAGGAAATGAGGAAGATTAAGAAAGAAAATATGGCTGCAAAATTGACTACTTTATTCAAGAATATAGTCTTGGAAAGTAAAAAGAAAAAGATTGTTTATAAACATATACAAAAGAAAATTGAAACTAAGACTTGGAGGGGTGCGCCAGGCCAAGACACTAGTACAACACCAAGACGACGCTCAAAGACCCCAATAGCAAGCTATTGTAACGGGCCTTTCCCCATGAAAAATTAGATTAATATCGAGTGGACTAATGGCCCACATATCAGATATTAAACTGATAAGAACAGATACTACACTTGATCTTAGCCAAAAGGCCGAGAAAGGTATGCTTATTCAGCTCTAGGGCCGCTGTTTATATACCAACTCCCTTCCTCTTTGTATTCTTCACTCAGCCCATGTGGGAGACTTTTGCTCTTTGGTTTGGCTTAGCTGCTTAATCAACACAACGCACACTCTGAATTCATTCCATCACCCACCATGACACTCTTTTTCTTCACTCGCGCTAGCTTGCTTTTTAAGAAACTACATGGTGACGTGTACGTGCAGCTAGAGAATATCGAACATGATAACGTATTTGATTTATATAAACAACTTAACTCGTGGCAGCAGATCGAGTTCCCACCAGCGTATGTGGTATAATGATCACAATTAAAACATTTGTATAGCTAGCATGCTGGCCGGAAAAGTTTGTCACTTGTTCATATTTACTTCATCCAACTGCATTAATTTGTCAACAGAATGGAGCATACACATAAAGAAATAAAATGTGATGAGTTGAATTCCTTCCATGAAAAGGATGGACAAAAGTTACATGATACCCAAAGACTAATATTATGCAGGACCAAATTAAAAAGACACGCGCAAGCTTCTTACAAATGCAGAAATTCGATCAGTATACCTAAATAATTTGGTACTCAGTAGGTCCCCACAGATTCCCCAACAAAATGCACCTGCCTGCGTGCGTGCCCATCTTAACATGCGATCAAACAAAAAAAAGAAGACAGTATTGCACCTTTAGTAGTGTATCATGTAAAGAAGTCAATAATTCTCCTCAACGAAACAAAGAGTGATACCTGAATCCAACTCCATCACCTGTAGGTAGAGTTATAATTACTGTTGTGAAAGATGCAAATCCATTCGCATTTGCCTTAGAAGACATTAACCCATGCATAGGTGTCACATAATTAATCCAACACCATCAGGTAAAGTTATGATTTCTGAAATTAAGGTAGCTAATCCATGTTCACCTTAATTAGAAGACTGTTGAGGAGTTTAAACAAGTCCAAAATCAGAAAGTAAGAAAAGGCTTAAGTCAAAGGAGGCATATTCTTTCATTGTAGACCCCATTGGGTGGTTGGGCAGTTAACCTTCCATTCTTTCTAAAGCAAAGTCAAGGTGTATGTGTGTCGACCACATACAAACCAAACAAGGAGTTAAACAACTAGTGGGTTCGTTATAAAAGCTATTTCGTTTGTGACTGTGGAGCAGCAAACCGCAGACACACGTCACACGTGGATTGTTTAGCGTTTGTGTCCTTATCAAATCCTACACTCGGTTGTCCGGATTCACCTTTGACAACGAGGAGTTCAAGTCTTAAGCTGAACATATGATAGCCTATGACTCCTTTTGATACCATTCTAGGCACATCTAAGGTGAATGAATCACTTAAACTATGCACTACCGTACGCGCCAAAACATCTCTAGTAGTTACTTGATTAGGGTACTACTCTACCAAGATACCATTCCAGACACGTCTCAATGAGATACCATTCGAGGCACATCTCTGGTGAACAAGTCACCTCAACTTTTCCAATTAGATGCTTAACTAGGTAAGGTATTAGGCATTAATTAAACATTCCTTACCGCACAATTAAGTGCCAAACCATTAAAATCATTTTCATACAAAAACATCATATTTGTATTTACATAAACGTTTAATGGTAAAATATTCGCATTAAAATTCTTTATACAATCATTCCGGCCCAAAACATAAATAATAGGGCAAAAGCCTTAAAAACTCACTATCTTTGCTACCGTCACTCGTTAACTTGACTAAATTTATGTTCCTTTGACGCCCTCTAATCCAAGACGTCCTAAAATCATTTAACTATATATACTAATGCATTCCCTAACCAATTGTATGAGTTCCGGTGGCAATTTCCTTAAAAAATGTATTATGTCAAGGGCTTAAGCACGCCCGTGCCCCTAAGAGGCACGCTCATGCTTTACATGGTTTTCGGAAAGCACGGTTGTGCTTGCTTAGAACGCCCGTGCTTCATGAACACGCAACCCTAAAACTTTCTGCTTCAACTTCATATTCAAATCAAAAGCCAAGATTTGCTAAAACAGATGTTGTAAAACCTTTCTTTACCTACTCCTTTGATAGGCTCGGTTGCTACATTTCCCATCCTTAGTACATGTCCATCTTCAATCGGTTCAAATTCCTCAAACCATTTGAGATCCTTACACACGTGACTCGTAGCACCTGAGTCTACCCACCATGCAAGCATAGCATCCTGTACATAATAGGTTTCAGAAATAAATGATACATAATTCTCAACCGAATTAAATTTAGAAACCATTGGACTTTTTGAGTCCAACAATGAACCCGAAAACCGGGTTCATTTATTTCACAACCCAATGGGATTTTCCCGACTTGTACACTTCTAGTATGTGTACCAGGGCCGGTCATGAGGATTTAAGTGCCCCGACCGAGCCGAAAAAAAAAGGCTCCTACGAACAAAATATATAAACTAATTTTTTTAAACGACGATCAACGTTATAGCAAAAAAAGAAATCGACAGTTCGACTCTTCGTTTCCTGCTTCTTCTGTTATTCAGATCGTTTTTTTAAACAGCCGATGGTTTCTAATTTCTTTATAAAGATTAGGGCCCAACCATTACATATTTACATTATAAAGATTAAACGGATTAGGGCGCAACCAATCAACCATTACATATTTACATTATAAAGATTAAACGGATTAGGGCTCAACCATTACATTATAAAGATTAAAGATGTCACACCCCGCCTAGGCGGAAACGCGAGGCGTAACGTTCACTGGTTTCCAAAGCATATGATTACCGCAAACACATACATAATGATTGGATACATAATCAAGTTTAAAGTTTTTCATCCCAAAATATCTATTTGAGTTCACAAAAGATTTAGATTTCGCAAATATGACTCATATAATGAGTTATACAAGAGAAATCCTTCAAAAGTCGTATCCATCATGCATGTATGTAACCTACACTGCTAACCATAGCGACCACGTTTAATTTCCTGAAAAACATACTGAAAAGTGTTAACACGAGGTTGGTGAGTTCACAGGTTTTGATCAAATATTATTGTAGTTCCAACGTTTACAAACGTTTAAATGAATAAGTTTTCCGATCAAATAGTACATATATATAACCAATGAATTGAACCTTTCCTGACCAATTGACCCCATTTGTAAGCTTGCAAGGAATACAAATAATATGTAAATGCACGAGACCGTAACCAAACCATGACAATGAATGTCCCTCCCTCGCTATACCACGAGAATACGACGATATGCGGTCATTTGGCCATATGGACCCCTGGTTAGCGCGACTAACCATGACCGGGGGCGTCACCCCAATAGTACTATCCACATAATCCGAGGCTAAAACCATAACTAATGATTACTAAATATGTTTGTTCCAGGGGACTTTATGAGCTCTATAATTGTTCCCTCAATGCACACATAACGATCTGGTCTTTGTTCATTCATTTATGTGAAAATAGTTTACAAGTATATTTCCTCCCCAAAACCTATTCAAAACTTAGAAAAAAGGGGACAGTGCAACTCACAAGGAGTTAAACCAGAGTATCCATGTTTTTCCAAAACATAAGTAGTTAAGTATGTTTCTCCCCCGATATTTACAAAACAGTAAAGAGTTAAAAGGGGGCCGTGAAACTCACCTTCACAGAATGCTAGCAAAAACTTGAATAACCGTAAACCCCGCTTATCTGTACCCTAAATACACAAGGATACCTTACGTGTTAAGACTAACCGTCTTAGACGTAAGTTGTTCACCCGACTTAACGAATCCCGTTAAGTACGTCTTTAATTAATAAAACTGTTTTGTCGTGACGACTCATTGGTGATTATTATTCCAGTCTAGACGCTTACTTATTTTTCGAGAAAACATTATATTTCCATATTGGTAACTTGTTACGTTTATAAAAAATAAATATTATTTTTGCATCATCTTATAATATATTCATATTATAGTCCACGTATAACCATATAATTATTTCTTACCAATAATTACATAATATAACAAATTTTTTTCAAGTACGTTCTACACATGTACATTATCCTACGTGCACATAAACCAAGTTAACACGTCCACATGCAACTACTTGTTCAGAACGACATTTATTAATTTGTTTCTATTCAACATGCACTTGTTTCTATCAAATATGTGCACACAAGCTTGTATAACCATATTTCATCATGCGCTTAACTATGTTTCACGATAACATGCGATAATTAATTAATTTATTTTTCTACTTTACGCACCCATGCCAACGTTCCATGTTATCAAATATAAACAAGTTATAAAAGTGTATGTATATATGATTCCCATTATTTAGTCATTTCATAACTCATTCCGAGTTAACAATTTTCCATTATTCATATATCATGACTTTTATATATATATATATATATATATATATATATATATATATATATATATATATATATATATATATATATATATATTACATGCACATCATTAACCATTTTCCAAGTTCTACAACTTATGATCATACACCCGTATATACGTTTAACCTCCTTATATGAACATATTATTTCAAACTTAGCAATATTCCAAGTTACCAAATTTGAACACATATAAATATGCACATATATTTTACTTTTTCCTCAAGTATTTATTTAGACTTTTTCTAATCTATAACTTATTAACAAAATCATCCAACATCAAGAATACATCCATATATATATTAAATTAACATTCATGTATCCATGTATTTGGTTATTTCCAAATCATTTACCAAATCAAACATATATGTATATATGCATGCATATTTCGGCCCATATATATATATATATATATATATATATATATATATATATATGTATGTATATTCTAGTTTCTCTTTGCTTTAAAACTTGACATCACAATAATCAACAACAACTTATCATCAAAATGATCAAAACAACCAATCATGTATATTGTTACTAATTTTCAACCCTTATATATGTTTTTATACAAAAACCCTAATTTTTAAACTTAATAAAGTTAAGCTTTTATAAAACTTATTAACTCTTTAAATCTCTTTGATTTTTATGATGAACAACATGTTTTAACCGAGAATACAAAGATGAAAAGAAAGGATTTGAGTCGGGTTCTCACCACTAGTCAAGCTAGGTGAATATTTCACTAGTGGGTTTAGGGGGTGGTTTGGTGAGTGGGTGGCCCCACTTGTGGGTTTCGGCCGAGAGGTGCACATGGGGTGGGGGGGTGGGTTGGGTTTAATTCAAACTTGTAGTCTCAATCTAATCATTAGTTGATAGGTTTTTAGGTAGTATATACCCGGTATGTGATCCCGTGATTTAACACTTGGTGTACGAACTTTTAAATGTCAAAAACCCTATATTTTTGTATCTTGACTATTTTTAGCAGTCTTACTAATTTAACCCGTCATAGTTAATACTTTAACTATAATATATATGTATACACACAAAAACAACATGTCACCATGAAATAAACATTTTTTTGTCCACTTTTAATAGTTTAATATTTATGTTTTTATATTAACATGTATTACTAGACTTTACGGGAATAAAACTTTTGTTAATCACCAACGAACGCACCTTGGGGGTTAAAATTACTTATTTCATAGTAATTCTCAAAAATTACTAAATATACTGTGTGTTCCTTCCTTTGCTAGGCTCCCTGACAATACTTTGTCAAAATAGTAAACCAGGAAATATAAATCATGAACGTGAAATTATGCAATATGGATATTGACCTGAAATGCTGGGTGTCACAAAAGAGAGCCAAACTATAATAAAGATTAAAGAGGGCCCGACCATTATAAAAAAAGGGCCCAATATGTTTTCAAGTTTTTATAAAAAGGTCCCAGTATATAAAACCGGTATATAAAATTTTATAAAAACACACACACATATATATATATATACATATAACATATATATAAATTTTTTGGCCCCGTAAAAAAATGGGCCTTGGCCGACGGCCCGGCTCGGCCCACCCCAGGGCCGGCCCTGATGTGTATCATCACAGCCAGCGGGCTTCACCTAATTGTATTATAAACAAATCTGGTTGTTATATAGAATAAGAGGATTGGGACGAAAGTGTTGCAACAACGTTTTTGCATAAACTAATTGTATTATAAACAAATGTTTTGTAAAATTATATTTGAAAAAGTGGTTTACCTATTATAAAAACTGGAAATTTTGGTTTCATAAGTGAGTTGTATCATTTGAAGAAAAAAAAAACCATTATGCCTTATATCGCATAATTTCCGTTTAGCACAAAATCACATTTATATCTGAGAGCTACGGTGCTCACGGTGGTTAACTGTTAGTTAGGCTAAGTTACACCATAACCAAAATAACCGTTTTATCAAATAAATAGAGTTTTACTATTCATTAAGTATAATTTTTTAGTTTATGAGTGCACATATAATAAACATAGAAAAAATATTTCGTATTATTGTCAACCAATTCTAAGAAAAACAAAGTGACAAGAATGAAAAATAAAAAAAAATGAAAATATTACTAATTGTGGGTTTGTCGCCTACTAATTCACTATCTTCTTACTTTCCAAGTTGTACACGTTAAATTCGTTTAAAATGCTCATGTACATCAAGTACCCAATAACAATACCTACATGGAAACCCAATAACCTTTAGGGCTCAGCATCAACATAAAAAAGTGTTGTTGATTTCATGAAATTATTATTAGTTGTTACTATCCATTTTGTTTAGTCCTAAATAAAGAAAATTATTGTAACAGTTTTGTGCCACTATCCCAACTAGAAATCCCGTTGAACTCAGCCGTTTTGTAACTCAAAAATCGATTGTACAGTTTTTGATATTTTGAAATCCTATCGTTCTACATCTTCGCATGTGAGGAATTGAAGTTGAAAACTTCTTGCCTTGCGAGATACTTTGATTATATGTAACCGGTTCTGAGTCATATCTATGTGTGCCCTTCATTGCGCTTTTTTGTTTGTTATGGGATTTGACTAGTGTATTAAACTTTAGGCATGCCATAGGCTCAATACCTTGTGAATGGGAACTCTCTCATCACCACCGTCTGCGTATGTATATCACAGTTGAATGTATGTGTATGGTCGTTGTGTACCAAATGTGTAATAAGGTGGAGCGTGCCTTCTTTTCTTCTACGTTCCTTCCATTTTCACGTTTCCAACTTAACTTACACACGAATTTCCCTAAACGGGGGAAAACATTAAAATATGCTTTTTTAGAGCGGTTTATGAATGTTATCGGATATGCTCATTATTTTTGAAATGTTTTTTTGCGCTAAGTGGTTATAAATATACTTGAATTGCCTAATACTATTTTGTTTTAAAACAATACCATATATATGTATAGTTGTATGGTAGTGTTCATTGATGGTTATTAGGTGTTGTGCATATGTAACATTAGACAAATAAATTAGACTATCATACACAATTTGTACGCTAGTGCCCATTTTCACAATTTGTAGAAAACCTGACATTTTATGTAACATTCGAAAATAAAGATAAAATAATAAACGGGTTTTAATGCGGAATGAAAGGAATAAAGGAACAAGGATATGTGGGCCGAGATGGGCTGCGCAAATGGGCTAAGGGAGGAAAGCCCTCTCCCTTAAATACCCTAGACTAGCCATCTCTCTCTCTCTCATTTCGCCACCCTAGAGAGAGAAAGTGTTGGTTCGGCTCAAGATCGCACCAGCTCGTGTCTCTATTGCTTGTGAGAAGAACCTCCAACTCAGAAGCTCGAAACATGTAACAACTCGACCTATATCTAAGTTTTTATTCGTTTTGGGGTTTTCGGGTTTTGGTTAAATAGTCGACATTTTTACGTTTGAAACTTCGAAATAAACATAGATCTAACTTCTAGGATGATAAACTAATGTTTTGAACGTATAAATTTTGGGTCTTGACGAAATCAGAATCACATGCAAGAACTTAGGGTTCTTGGGGAAGAAGACTGCCCCACAGGCGAACTTGTTAAGTTCAGTTCGCCTCGAACTGTCATGGCGAACTTGTTAGATTCGTCTGGGTAGTGGGAGCGAACTTGCGGCAGCGAACTTATAACTTGATACACTACTAGAAAAAATCGCGTTTCCGACGCAATTTTTTGTCGCAAATGCGTCGCAAACACCTATTTCCGACAAAATTGCGACAAAATCCTTCGGTCAGAAAAACCCTCGTCAGAAATAATTTGCGACAAAATTGCGACAAAAAATCTGACACAATTGCGACAAAAATCTTGTGTCAGAATTTCCGACGAATTTCCGACACAATTTCTAATTATAATTAGTAAACTACTTATTATGCTTAGAATTATTAATATAATTATCTAATGTTTTTATTTTTTAATAATAAGATTTAAATGAAATATTTGTCGCAAATGTGTCGGAAATTTCCGACACATTTCCGACGGAATGTATTTTTTAATTTTAATTTTTAATTATTATTTATTTTTTCATACACGTATACAAAAAATTAAATAATTCCTTTTGTCGCAAAAGTGTCGGAAATGTCCGACACATTTCCGATGGATTTTATTTTTTAATTTTGATTATTTATTTTTTTTATATACATATATAAAAATTAAATAATTCGTTTTGTCGCAAATGTGTCGGAAGTTTCCGACACATTTTCGACGGAATTGTTTTTACTAAATCTATTTATTTATTTATTTGTGTAAATGTAGTAGAAAATTAAATAAACTGTTTGTCGCAATTATGTCGGAACTTCCGACACATTTCCGACGGTTTTTTTTAATAAAATTAAATAATTTAATATATATTTAATAACGTTTTCGTCGCAAATGTGTCGAAAATTCCGACACTTTTCCTACATAATTTTTTTTTTCTGAAATAAAAACTTTTTCGAAAAACAAATAAAATCCAGATTTTTTAAACTACAAAAATACAGAAAAAAATCAAAATCAAAAACCTGTTTTACAAAACAAATACAAATACAAATACAATAGCCGTCAAACGTATACATTACAATAACCACAGTTTAGTTACTACTAATATAATACATTACAACTAACATATATGTCTAATATAATATCTCAAAAGCTACTACTAACTACAGGGGAGGACGAAAGTTTTTCATAAACTCTTCCATTTCTTTTTTAAAACCTTCCTGCATTTGTCGTTGTGACTTCTCCCTTTCTTCTCTTTCACTTGCAACTAGAGCCACCATTGTTTGTTTTTCAGCTTCAAATCGAGACTCCATTGTTTGTTTTTCATATTCAAACCGAGTCTCCAAATGTTGAATCTAAAAGTGTGTTAAAACATATATAATAACTAGTAAACAAACAACACATAATTAATCAATGGGTTAACTTGGGTCACCTTAAATTAGTCAACGGGTCAATCTGGGTCACCTCAAATTTTCAATGGATTAATTTGGGTGACCTTAAATAAGTCAAACGGGTCAAAATGATCAAATATTATAAAATTTAGTTAACTTAAAATTAGTACAATTTGATTTAACTTTGAGTTTAAAGCTGCACATTTTGGTACCTTATTTCTAAGTGGAGACAGAAGAAGCATGCTACTATGTATTTGTATAAACTGAAATCAATTTGTAATTACTTACTTGTATCACATGTCCCCAAATAAAATCTAATCAAAACGACCCATTTTGACCTTACTACTATATCCTAAGTGGAGACTATAAGGTTCATTATTACCCCTACAAACAACATATAACTATAATAAAAAAACAAACCTTTTCTTGCGCTTTCATGTAGTCGGTGTATGAGGGTCCAGTCCCATAAGAGGATGATGGTGTCCCGGTCACCACATAACTTAGATCCGATGATCCAATCCCAAATACCCGGGTCCTTTTACCTCCTCCTTGAACACGTAACCACACATCAGGATCATCTGTGGTGAAGTTCGACCCATACACCTCTCTCATCTCTTTTAGATATGCCTCCTACGGTTTATCAAAACGACGCGAGTTACTGTACCGAATGTTGGTTGGATAATTATATAAAAATGAATGATAGAGATAACTTACATATGCAGCTTTGGATTTATCTGTAACAAACACCATCCCCTCCTCTCCATTAATATTAGCTAAAAGCTTTGTCTTGGACTCTTTGTCGAGGTGGGTATAGAGGAAAAGTTCTCTATAAGTGGGATCCCTACCCCATATTTTTTTTCTGTATAAATACAAATTATAGTTATGTAATAAGTGTAAAGTACAAACAATTACTAAAATTTACAAATAAGATTAGCTTACCAATCGGATACGATGCTCATCATATCCTATCGACCCGCCTGTATGCCGGGATGTCTTACCACCACTGTCGGCGCTCGCACGATTGCTTGCCGCGGACTCCGATTTCTTCCGCCATTCTATTTTGTCCCATTGCTATTAAGATTAAAAATATACTTTAATCATGTAAAAAATAATAAAAGATTAAAATATTAATGTTTTAACTCGCTTACCTCACACATCCCTCGCCATACGCTCTCAGAGATACCTTTGGGACAATAATCACGAATTATATTGAATTGCGTGTGATTACCTAAGGCGATATTATGTCTGTCTAGCCTAGCGTTAATAGTAGCTTGTACTTTATACTGAAGCAAGATATCTCTATAACGGTCCTTCTGTACGTTAACAAATGCCTCATAGTTGCTACGCTCAGCTGTCGGATCCAATGTATAAGCCGTCTATAAAAAATAAAAGTTAAAAATGTAGAGATATACAAATAATTAATTGATATCGCCTACCGCAAAGTTTTTAAACATTTTGGCTTTTACTTCCTTCGGGATCTTTCTGTATGTGATCCAAGAATCATTAATATTCTCACGTAGTATCTTGGAAATCGACGAATGAATACGATTACTTCCGAACCTGTAATATTTAAATAACCAAAAAAGTATATTTATAACATGATTAAATAACAATTAATTAAAATGTAAAAAAAGACATACTTAGCTCCAATTCGCTTAGCGGGTGGTTTGTTAGAGGTATGAAATACGTCCCCGTAATTCGATTCGTGTTGAGACGGAACACCATCGTCATCCTCATCACCAATGTCAGGATCGGACACATGATTAACATCAAGATCAACATCAAGATCGTCATCGTCGGGGATCGAGTTTAATCGTTGACGAAATACCCCATCCATATCAGCCATGACATCACTCGCACCACTATTACTACTTGGGCCGGTAGTATGTCCAATGAATCCCCCACGTGTTTTGACGTGTCTCCCTGAGGTATATGTACGTACAGTAGTACCATCACTACTAGCAGGGCTAGATCCACGTGTATGTTGCCTCACTGGTAAAGGGACACGTCCACGACTACTATGGCTACGACGGCTACCACCGCCACTTGACATAATGTATATACCTTGCATTTAATAGAACAAAAATGGTCAGATAGATAATATAAGATTGACACATCTATGATAGTAAACAATTGAAAATGACACATCTATGATAGTAAACAATTGAAAGTGGACATACCATATAATACATAGGCCATTTAACCACATTTATCATACATTCACTATTATATCAGAAAGATAGAAATGTTTTTTGACTAATTTTTTTTCTACTTTATTGAAACTTTCTAGTTCATTCCTGTTTATCAACAACAATTACTAACTACACCACAAGCAAAAACATATTAGAACTGGTTTATAAACAAATCATGAAATAGCAAGAACATTACCTTGTTCAGGTGGTCTTGAAACAGATTGTCAACCAGTGCAAGTATGGAGAATGTGTTTTAATCAATCTTAAGCAGGGTCTGTGCAACGAATCTGAATTTTTTTTCTAGGAGAAGAGTGGACAACGAATCACGAGAAGAAGATGAAGCAGTATGTATCAAGCTGCGAATCGATGTCTTGGAATAAGGTGATTTCATGTTTGCCGGAGAGTTCTCTGGTTTTGCCGGAGAAGGTGAGGTGTTGCTTCAGGAGGTTGTACTGTACGTTTGAGGAGGTCTACGGGAATCCGACGCCTTGGATTGTGGTGGATGAAAAGATGAGACGGAAGATGAAGGCATCGATTTGAGAATAAGAGTCGATTTGAGTACTATGAGGGGAGACGATGACTGCAGGAGAATGAGATTAGGGATTCAGGGTTTCTCATTGTGTTCTATTGCTTTATATATTTAAATATAATAAATGATTTAAAAAATAACAATTAATTAATATATTGTCCATATGCATACGTTTTTAAAGAGTATATAATTAAAATAATAAAAATAACATACAAAATAAGAATAATACAAAAATAAATATAATAACAGTAACTAGATTTTCATCGGTGCTATGTGACGGAAGTTTGATTGTTACCTGTTTGACTCGTTTATGGAGATAAAACGTAATAATAAATAAAACTTTATTATTACTAGTAAACTTTATAAATATAAATACTCTTATTATACATGCATATACATACACAAAGACACACATACACATATACATATAAATACACACGTACACATACACATACGTTTTCACATATGCATACACAAACACACACATACACATATACATATAAATACACACATACATTCATATTTTGTCACAAATGTGTAGCAAATTGCTACCCATTTGCTACACAACCTCTTAAATATAGATATTTTGTCACAAATGTGTAGCAAGTTGTTACACGTTTGCTACACAACCTCCACAAAATAGATATTTTGTCACAAATGCGTAGCAAGTTGCTACACAATTGCTACGCATTTCCAACAATCTGATTTTGTTTTTCGTTTTTCGAGGGTTAAACGTTGTTTTTTTCATTCCACCTTCTGCGCAACTTCATTATATGTTAAATACACACCTAAGTATACAAATACACACACATACAAATACATATATACACATACATATGCACAAACATACATATACACATATACAAACAAATACACACGCACATACACAAACATGCATATACACATACAAATACACATGCATACATACACATACATTGACTATTAATGGCCCTAACTGATAAACAACGACCATAATCGACCATCATTGACTCTAACCGACCATCATTGACTCTATTTAACTCTAACCGACCATCATTGACTCTATTTAACCTTTTATTGGCCCTAACTGATAATCAACGTTCCCAATTGACCAAACACATATACACAAACATACATATACATACACTATACATACATACACATATACATACACACATACTTATATGTATACAAACATGCACATATACCTACAAATACACAAGGATACACCCACATATAAATACATACTTATTCATATACATACACATACACGCGCATACATACACATACACACATATATACATACACATACACATGCATTCATACACATACACATACACACACACATATATACAAATACACGTGGATACATACACATACACATGTAAGTACGTACTTAAAGATATATATATATATACATATACACGCGCATACATAAACATTAATTATTTATAAATATATTAAAAAGGTATTTTTATTTTAATTTTTAAGATTATTAATGGTTTTTGTCGGAAATGTGTAGCACGTTGCGACGCATTTGCGACAAAAACAATATAAATTATTTATAAATATATTAAAAAGGTATTTTTATTTTAATGTTTAAGATTATTAATGGTTTTGTCGGAAATGTGTAGCAAATTGCGACGCATTTGCGACAAAAACAATATAAATTATTTATAAATATATTAAAAATGTATTTTTATTTTAATGTTTAAGATTATTAATGGTTTTGTCGGAAATGTGTAGCAAATTGCAACGCATTTGCGACAAAAATAATATCAATTATTTATAAATATATTAAAAATGTATTCTTATTTTAATTTTTAATATTATTAATCGTTTTGTCGGAAATGTGTAGCAAATTGCGACGCATTTGCGACAAAAACAATTTTTTAGAAATATATTAAAAAGGTATTTTAATTTTAGTTTTTAAGATTATTACTGGTTTTGTTGGAAATGTGTAGCAAATTGCGACGCATTTGCGACAAAAACAATATTAATTTTTTATAAATATATTAAAAATGTATTTTTATTTGTATTTTTAAGATTATTAATCGTTTTGTCGGAAATGTGTAGCAAATTGCGACACATTTTCGACAAAAACAATATCAATTATTATAAATATATTAAAAAGCTATTTTAATTTTTAAGATTATTACTGGTTTTGTCGGAAATGTGTCGCAAGTTGCGACGCATTTGCGACAAAATCAATATTAATTATTTATAAATATATTAAAAAAGTATTTTTATTTTAATGTTTAAGATTATTAATGGTTTTGTCGGAAATGTGTAGCAAATTGCGACGCATTTGCGACAAAAATAATATCAATTATTTATAAATATATTAAAAATGTATTCTTATTTTAATTTTTAAGATTATTAATCGTTTTGTCGGAAATGTGTAGCAAATTGCGACGCATTTGCTACAAAAACATTATCAGTTTTTTAGAAATATATTAAAAAGGTATTTTAATTTTAGTTTTTAAGATTATTACTGGTTTTGTCGGAAATGTGTAGCAAATTGCGACGCATTTACGACAAAAACAATATTAATTTTTTATAAATATATTAAAAATGTATTTTTATTTTTATTTTTAAGATTATTAATCGTTTTGTCGGAAATATGTAGCAAATTGCGACACATTTTCGACAAAAAACAATATCAATTATTATAAATATATTAAAAAGCTATTTTAATTTTTAAGATTATTACTGGTTTTGTCGGAAATGTGTCGCAAGTTGCGACGCATTTGCGACAAAATCAATATTAATTATTTATAAATATATTAAAAAGGTATTTTTATTTTAATGTTTAAGATTATTAATGGTTTTGTCGGAAATGTGTAGCAAATTGCGACGCATTTGCGACAAAAATAATATCAATTATTTATAAATATATTATAAATGTATTCTTATTTTAATTTTTAAGATTATTAATCGTTTTGTCGGAAATGTGTAGCAAATTGCGACGCATTTGCTACAAAAACATTATCAGTTTTTTAGAAATATATTAAAAAGGTATTTTAATTTTAGTTTTTAAGATTATTACTGGTTTTGTCGGAAATGTGTAGCAAATTGCGACGCATTTACGACAAAAACAATATTAATTTTTTATAAATATATTAAAAATGTATTTTTATTTTTATTTTTAAGATTATTAATCGTTTTGTCGGAAATATGTAGCAAATTGCGACACATTTTCGACAAAAAACAATATCAATTATTATAAATATATTAAAAAACTATTTTAATTTTAATTTTTAAGATTATTACTGGTTTTGTCGGAAATGTGTCGCAAGTTGCGACGCATTTGCGACAAAATCAATATTAATTATTATAATTTAGTTGATAAGGTATTTTTATTTTATTTATTAAGACTATTTTTTGTTTTGTCGGAAATGCGTCGCAATGTGCTACGCATTTGCGACAAAGACTAGGGTTTTCATTTTCGTCACTATTTTGTCGCAAATGTGTAGCAATTTGCGACGGAAAATTTGCGTCAGAAATATTTCGTAGCAAACTCACTTTTTTCTAGTAGTGATAAGTTCGCTGACAGTCACTTGGCGAACTAAGGCAAGCGAACATGATAAGTTCGCTAAGGGCATGTTCACTGAAAGATAAATTAGAATATCATACACAATTTGTACGCTGGTGCCCATTTTCACAATTTGTAGAAAACCTGACATTTTACGCTTCTATACACAAAAACGAGTTGTAAGTACTATTAACAAACATATTCCTATTGTAGATGATCTATGTGATCCAATCCTTGGAGAAACCCCTATATATATAACAGATGCAAACTTAAATCTATAAGAATGAAATCAATTAATTAGTTTGTTACATCAATTCAAATTCGTCACAACACAAGCAATAGAAAAGTAAACCAAGAAACATTAGAAAAGTAAAGATAAATATACCGCGATGAATAATCTTTGTATAACTATGTCAGCCGGAGACGGAGTGAAATATTTATTCTTTTTACTTGAAACAGAAAAGTAAAATATAAAATCCTAAGCACAGGAGTCTTAGTGGTTACATAATTGTCGGCAATGACAAAAGGACTAAATAGCAAGTAAGTTAGAGAAGCTTTCTATGGAAATGAGGAAGTTTAAGAATATATGGCTGCAAAATGTACATCTTTACTCAAGAATTATAGTCTTGGAAAGTAAAAAGACTGTTTATAATAATAATATAAAAAAGAAAATTGAAACTAAGACTTGGAGGGGTGCACCAGGCCAAGGCATTAGTACAACACCAAGGCGACGCTCAAAGACCACAATAGCAAGCTATTGTAACGGGCCTTTCCCCGTGAAAAATTAGATTAATATTGAGTGGACCGATGGCCCACATATCAGATATTAAACTGATAAGAACAGATACTACACTTGATCTTAGCCAAAAAGCCGAGAAAGGTATGATTATTCAGCTCTAGGGCCGCTGTTTATATACCAACTCCCTTCCTCTTTGTATTCTTCACTCAGCCCATGTGGGAGACTTTTGCTCTTTGGATTTTGTTCTTGAATGAGGCAACCATGGTTGAATGGTGCAGGTTAAAGTATCTTGGAAAATCGCTAGACTAGAAAAGAATGGTAGAGACAACCAATCAACGAATCAATCACTCTTCTCCCTTGATATGAGAATTCATTTGATGTTCTTTTAGTGTGTTCTTGGATGATAAACTTGCACTATAATACAGAAATCATTGATTATTAGCTTAATTCCTATGTAATGGCATGTCAACTAGAATTCTCTCATTACCATCATATGCATATGATACGGTGGTTAGGTCAAGTAAAACTTCTTTTCTTCTACTTTCCTTCCATTTTTGCCATTTCCTACTTAACTTGTGATGAGTAATAGGAAAGAAAAATAATAATAAATTAAGTGTTTGTGAGTGAGATAAAGATAGATATAGAGAATGAGATAAATGTAATATTTAGTTAAATTATAGAGATGGAGATGAAGAAGCTGATGTAAACGCTCTTACTCTTGAAAAAAGTAAGTGAAAATAAGAAGTGATCCCGCACAAACATTAAAATGAGATATCTTTAAAACGACTTATTTGATGTTATTAAATATGCTCGTTGTCTTGAAATTATGCTTACATGGTTATAATTTATAAAGTTGTTTTACTTGCATGATACTTCTCTTGTAGAATAACCAGAAATTTTGCCCCGTGCTCCGCAGCAGTAAGCAGACCTTAAACGGTTGAAGCGATGACATTAACGTGGCTAAGCACAAAAAGAAACGTGGTTAAATAAATTTTGCCCCACCTTAAACGGTTGAAGCGATGACATTAACGTGGCTAAGTATAAAAAGAATCGTAGTTAAATACATAAAAGAAACGTATGAAGTTACAGAGAGTCAGTTGTGGAGATCGAAACGTAGATAAAAGACAGTTAGATAACGGTATCGATGTTTTTCAGTCGGTATCGATCTCATTCTTCATGGTACCAGCACATCACCATCAGTCGATATAACCTACGATACCTAAAATATACGTTATCTTGTATACGACTCCGTTTTTAAAAAAATTTATAGCTGGACGTCAAGAAAAAAAATAAACAAACAAAATACGAAAGTTATTAAAGAAAAATCAGATTATATATACTACACGGGTAAATTCAAAACTTTAGAAATTTGAGGGGTCAAACTAAAAGTTTGAAGTGAGTTTTGACGATTGACCAAAGTTGAAGGAGAGAAGTGGTCGGTGGTAAAATCCACCGACACTTCTCTTTAAAAGTATTGATAATATCATCACTAGTTGTATGATCATATTTATTATGGTTTATATAACATCCTAAATTGAAATTGTAAAATTGGATTTGGATGTTATTAATATATAGCTATATGGTCGAAAATACCCATTTATTTATGTTGACGTTCAATTTATAATTTGGAAAATGTTAATCGAGAAAGTGAACAAAAGTTAAACTATGGAGTCGAAGTTGTCTAAACCCGAGCTTGTTGCTTTATGAATCTATATACTATCTAATAAATAAAGGTTTTTTCATGCCACGTGTTGCCTTTATATTTATTTTCATCATTTTTTTCCCGCCTCTCTCTTTTATTAAATATACCTCTATCTTTTAATAATAATATATTTTTAAAGAAAATACTAATTATACTAATAAAACACATTTATTTTAAATTATCCCTTATTATAAGTAACTTTGAAATGTAATTATGTAACTTTTATTTTTCAATTAAATAGTAAATGAAAGTCAAATTACATTAAATAGTAATTAATGTATTTTCAAAACCCAATTATATATTAATTTTTACATATTTTGAATTTTGTTTTCTATCCTTATTATATGTAATGTATTTTTACACATGTAAAATATATACATAAAAATTTAAGAATTTTATGTATTAATATTTTTCACTCCATGTATAGTACACAGTATAGTACACAGGTTTTAAACTAGTTAGGAATAAGAGTAAGTTGAGGGCTTTGGGTTCGCTTCGCTAATTGTGAATAGATTTTATTGCTAAAAGTTGAAGTGGTGACTTTGTTGATCTGGTCTTCACTTATAAAAAGATTGAAAGAAGTAAGAGAGAAAAAAGAGAAATGAGAGAGAGAGAGTTTAGATTAAAAAATGTGTGAAAATTGAAGAGCAATTCATGTTTTTAGAGCAAAGCGTATACTTAAGTGATGGGGTTCTTAAGTGATGAAAAAGTGTATATCACGTGGCGTCACGTCACACCCATCACACCCTTCATTATTACACCATCCATCACTTGGTAAGGGAAATACCTAAGTGATTGAGGTGGTGTGATAATTAAATGTTTTTTTTAATATTCATTTAATAAAATAAAACATAATAAAATTAAACCTAAATCATTAATAATTAAAATTACATAATTCAAATTACTAAAAAAATTACATTACTAAAAAAAATAACCTAGTGATTTGAATTTTCGTAAAGATACTCAATCAACTCCGTCTTTAATGCGTTATTAATTTCTCAATTTACTCGCTTTTGATTTTCATCAATTTCTTCGTGCGTGGGCTCCTCCTCATTTAGGTTATATTGACAAATTGTCACTCCTTGGTCCTCTAAAATCATATTATGTAAAATCACACAAGCATAATGTTTCGAATTTTGCTTTGAGACCATGATCGAGCCGGCCGTTCGATTATATGCCACTTATTCTTCAAGAGACCGAACGCTCGTTCGATATCTTTTCTTGTCGCCTCATGAGCTTTTTTATAATTATTACGTTTAATACCTTCTGAACATGTAAGAGACTTGACAATTGTAACATATTCTTTGACAATTGTAACATATTCTGGATATATTCTATTGGCTAGATAATACCCACGCTTGTAATGCGTTCCTCTAAGTTCAAACGATTAGTCGGTCCGGTTCCATTGATCATATCGTCGAATATACGCGATTGATTAAGAACATTAATGTCATTGTTCACACCGGCAAGGCCAAAGAATGAATGCCAAAACCATAGGTCATTTGAAGCCACAGCTTCAAGCATGATACTAGGATGAGGATGATCCCCACATGCAAATTGACCTCGCCACGCATTGGGGCAGTTTTTCCAATCCCAATGCATGCAACCGATGCTACCGAGCATCTCGACAAATCCGTGTTTAGCTTCATGTGCAACATACAATTGTTGAATGTCGCTAGCTGACGGTTTGCGTAAATATCTCTTACCATACAATAGAATTATAGCTTTAGAAAACTTGTAAATACATGACCTGATCGTTTATTCAGACATCTTCAAGTAATCGTCAAATGAATCACTAACGGTGTCATACGCCATTTGACGAATCGCCGCCGTACACTTTTGAATGGAGGTAAAACCAACCCGACCTTTCGCGTCAACCCGTTGACGGAACCAAGGCACGTATCTCTCGAGATCATTATTAATTCTTAAAAATAAATTCCGGCTCATTCGAAACCAGGTATTAAATTGCTCCCCCCATACAGACACCCTTCGTCAAAGTAATTTTTGAGTAAAAATGCATTAGCAGCCGCCCGATCACTGTTGAGACGTGCACTTCGTTTTAATGGTATTAAGGACGATTCCACTTATTGCCACCACATAACCACCGCCGATGCGAAAACGCCGAACGCAATTTGCCGGGCTTCTTCGCTTGAAGAAGACAATTTAATAGTATAAAGATTTGTGTAGTATAGGAGATGAGGTAAAATGTAAATGTTTTTTGTGTTTATATAGGAGATGAGATAATAGAAATTAAATAAAAAAACTTTTTTTTATTTTGAAAACTAGCCGTTCAACGGCTACCTTCTCCTCCATCTCCCCGTGAAAAAAACCACGCCAAGAAATCACACCCCCCTTCACGCGGCAAGGGGGAGGTGTTCCTTCATCTTCACGTCGTGAAAGTGGTAGCCACATCGGATCACTGCGTGATTTTGAGGGGTATACCCCTTGCTCTTAGCGTGCAAACTAGTCTCTACTTAGTCTTTCTTTTTGTCAATTTGCCTCGCATTAAGAAGAATATAATTATATAGTCATATTCACTTCGAGAAAACAAATAATCACTCTGTGACGGACCCAGGAGCTTTTTCATGGGTGTCGGAAATTTTTAATATTCGGATGTATATTAAAATAGATATTTTGTCGGGTCGTGTCATTGAAATTTTTTTATCGGATTTAGTTAGGCCACCAAAATTTTTTGAGTGTAACTAAGTTTTTCATTCGATTCATAAATTCATATAATTGAAAATTTTCACCATATTCTAAAAATTAAAAATTTAAATCAACAAATCCATAGACTAAAGATGAAACATTTGATTATCAAATGACTAACAAGTCTCACAAGTGGCATGGCAAGTGATTGTCGATTGGGCAGCGGGGGGTGACACTTCTTAGTCGATAGTTAGTCGTTATTTTCGTTTCACTGAATCGCGTTCAATGGAGAGGGGAGATGGTTTGACAACGCCGATGAATTGTTTAGAAGGAATTGGCTTAGGGTAAAAAGTTATTTGATTAAATAGTTAGTGGTCTAGTGAGCTTAATTATTTATAAAGATTGACAGGTAGATCCAATTAGCTAATTAATTTAAAACATGTTTATATTTATTAATTAGTTTATAATAGTTAATAAGTTTATATCTATAAAATTTAAAGTTTTAAATTAATTTTTTTGGGTGTCGTTTTGGTAAAAAAAAAATTCATGGGGGTCGCTCGGGATTATATTGTATATATAACAAACAAACAAAAAATTTCATGGGGGTAGGCCGACCCCATCCACCCTATATAGGTACGCCACCATTGATCACATGTTAGACATAATATTTAATGTGTACATTGTTATCGGTTCGCAGTTGGTAAGTGTTATCATATGTTCACCTTTATACGTTTAATAATATATTTGCCACTCATATTTTTTTGGTAAGGAGCCGCCAAGAGGACGGTATATCTGTTCAAGTCTTAGGGCGGAATCGAACGTTGTTTTCGTTTAATGGACGTAGTTATAAAATGTCTAGCCTAAAGTATATGTCAGGTTCAAATACTAGTACGTTTTTTAGATGTAACTTATTATTAAAAATAAGTAAATAGTATGACATTTAGAAAATCTAGGGCAATGCACGTACCACCAAACTAAGCATAGACTTGTGTGTAAATCTCGTTCTATTTAATCAAGTATAAATAGACTAATAAGGTTACTATTCATAGTCATATTTTTTTGAGTAAATTATAAATTACGTCATTTAGTTATTGACCAAATTTCAGTATACGTCTTTTAACTAAGGAAATTACAGTGCATGTCATTTATGTTTAAAAAACCTTGCACGTTACGTCCTTTGCAATAACGGGTGTTAATTTTTTCCGTTAAATGTGGTCACGTGCCATGCATATGAGGGCAAATTAGTCTTTTCACATTTTCGAGGACTATTTGTGTAATTAACTTAAAGATTTTAGGGGCTATTTGTGTAACTTATTCAAATCCTCCTTCACTTTAAATTGATGTGCAGATGAATGTGACACCCGACAAATTTCAGATCAATATTCGTACGATCATTAAACTAGGTTCATAAATTACTACGCATTAGACTTAATTTTAACTAATTAGGTCACTTCATATATAGCAGGGTCCATTCATCATATGTCCAACATTGGTAATTGTCACACCCCAACCGACGACGGATTATACGTCTGGACGGACGCGGTTGTTCAAAAGCACAAGGTTGACTATTAAAATTGAAATATTTCATTTATAACTTTCAAATGTTCAATACAAGAAAGGAAACACAAAGTTCAACAAACAAAACAAGAATACAAGATATAAATTTGATAAATTCTCTAAGTCCAAAGCATCCTATATGATCACAAGAAAACCTCATACTTGAGCACCTGAAACATGTTAAGTAAACTGTCAACTAAAAAAATAGTTGGTGAGATACAAAGTTTTTGACACGGTCTAACAAAGTCTTTGAAAGTTTTACAATTCACTATGTACATGCATTTAAGTATAAGTGTGAGAAACAAACAAGTTTAAATGTTTTGCATATCAATCCTTCCAACCAAGATTAGGCATAACCCGAAGGTTAATAGGTCCAGTAACAATCATCATGGGCTCCCCCCGAATGGTCAATCAAACTAGGTGGATTGGTCAAATACAATAGATATAGTTTTGTCACTGTAGGCTCGATTAAAGTTAATGAGTATGCTAGAATTAAGTCTAATTTAAGCATGCAAGTCTCAATCACATAACACAAAGGAAAGCATATAGACATTGTTGTTTATGAATTGTATAGGTTTAAAAGGTTTATACATGTTTCACCCCAAGTTTATAAACAAAAGAAAACAAAAAGGGGCTAAGTATACACACTTGGAATGATGAATGAATTCCAACAAGGATTAAGTGTAGCAAAGCTTCGATGAAGTATATCCTCACAACAAGCCTAAATAACAAAGTCTAAAATTCAAAGTTTGGTCCTAAAAGTATATTTATTTTCTTGTTTTAATTTAAATAAATAAATAAGCCTTGAGTTAAATAAATATAAATTTATAAAAATGCATATGTTTATAAGTTTTCTTTTTTCTAAATAATATAAGTTTTATAAACTTTTCTGATAAAATTAATATAATTTTTCTGATTAATTAAAGTTTATATTATTTATTAAATTTTAAAACAAAATAAGTTTATTTATTTCAGAAAATAATAATAAATTAAATTTCTGATTTTATAAAATAGTTTCTGTTTAAAATATAAGTTTTATAAAAGTTTGAAGTATTTTTATAGTTTTTAAGTATTTAAAACTAATTTTAAAGATTTAATTCTTATAAGTCTTTAACTAAGTTTAATTAAATAGAATGATTTTGGAAAATAAAAGTATAAATAAAAATCAGTTTTAAGTTTATAAAAGTTTAACAGATTTTATAAAAATAGTTGAAAATATTAAATCTGAATAAAAAACATTAAAAAAATAAAAACACAAAACTCAGGCCGGCCGGATTCGAACCCGGGCCGCCTGAGTCCACACACCAACGCACAAACCACCCGCCTACGGGCCTTGCTGAGTTTTAAAGCGAAAAAGAAATTGATAAACACAATCCCAAATCATCCCCAATTTCCTTATGAACCCTAGAATCAAGATCCTCTAAATACAAAACGATTTACCCTCTGTCAGTATAAATTGACAGAGGGCTTTTGATCGAAGAATGAAAACGGAGGATTTGGCCATTAGAATTACATGAATCGAAGTCGAAATGAAGGAGATCGGGTCTGAGTTCAGTATCGGTTGTCCACAGGTTCCAATCGAGCAATGAGGGTACGAATTGATGCAAATGAGGGTTCAGAGAGTTTGAGGGTGGTGACGCTGTAAGGCCCCTTTCCCGGGTGACCTCACTTGTTGGATTTACTCATAAACATAGCCATAAATACTGAACTTGAATTTAAAACATTCATCATTCAATTACATTACATAACAGCGGAAGTCTTAACAATTAAAAACACAACATTGTCTTAACAAACAAAAGTGGGATGTCAGTCTTGTGCCGGGTAACCCTCACGCCATCGCACGACCTTTTCTTCCTTTACCTGAAATGTATACTAAAAGTCAGCTAACGCTGGTGAGTTCTAGTTTAATGCAATTTGATATAAACATTCTATTCTTTACTTTATAAGTATGCATTACTGTATAGTCATTCATATAAATACGTATTCATAACTTTTGTCTTTCTTTTCATCTTTCTTTTCTGTATTTTTGTGATTTCATATATATATATGCATTCATCCTTTTCTTTCTTTTCTTTCTTTCTTTAATTTCATGGGTCATACTATATAAGGGTGATCAACCCGTATTCATTTATGCGTAAGTCACGAAGACATACGCCCGTCCTACCGTCGTAGTCCGTCCTCCACAACATCCGGCAAACCTTCGGCCATCTGTTATGCTATACCGTCCGGCAAACCTTCGGCCGTCCGTCTTAACCGTACTACCGTCGTAGTCCGTCATATTCGCCCGTCTACCCGAAGGTATCCGTTTCCCATGCGACTATTATTTATACAACCGTTCTACTATAATATGCCAATTGCTTCGACCGTCCATTAATGGCATTCGTACGTCCTAGCCGATGAAGGAGCGCACTTGTCCCGGTTATAAAATAGTCACATGGTCGTCCGTCTACCGAAGTAGCCGTTATCATCGAAGCGTCCATACATTTACATGCATTCGTAACAAGCAATATATAAAATATAAAGCAAGATTTTCTTCTTTTTCGTTATGTCGTTCGTTCATTCATTCTTTGTATACATTCGTTTCATTCTTGTTCATCATTATTTTACGTATGATCATATTAACATTCATATATATATAAGTATCACATATGATCACATTGGCATTCATAACATTTATTCATTTAGTGTATACATCTCAGCCCCAAAACATTTGAAAACATTTGCACATAACATAGAAGGGGCACATAGAACTCACCTGATGAGTAGTTTCTGTAATACACTAAGCTGGCTACTGGGCTTCACTAATGTCACTCACGATCTGTATAATAAAGTCATACACTTAAGATGGTGCTCCTAGATGACACTAGACATTACTATGCTTGAACTCAGTAGTTTCGGGAGGTGGGTCGCATCAAAACTATGGTAGTTTCGAGCTATGGTCTTACACTCGAAACTAGGTAGTTTCGAGTCATAATCCTTCTATCGAAACTAGGTAGTTTCGAGTCATGAGATCCTATCGAAACTATGGTAGTTTCGAGTCATTAACTTATGAAAAATCTTAGTTTAGGTTCAAGGTGACACTCGAAACTAGGTAGTTTCGAGTCCTGAGTTCCTATCGAAACTATGGTAGTTTCGAGTCATTGGCTGCTATCGAAACTAGATAGTTTCGAGTCAAACATGACTATCGAAACTAGAGTAGTTTCGACGGGTCTGTATGTATCGAAACTATAGTTTCGAGTCATGGGTCTGCATCTTCCCTGACCAGAACCTTGCTCCAGCCAACTTATTTCCAATCGATTAAACCTTGAGCATTTTACGTTAAACACCTTCCTTTATCGTTCTTGAGTTCAAATACGTGATTTGTTTCAAGTTTCGTATGCAAAAATCGTATCTTTATTTGATTTAAACCCGAGACATGCAAAGACTCATAATCAGAGGCGATGCTTACCTCAACAGGCCCGATTTCTGTTGCTATGCGTTGAAATGGTGGAGTCGGATGATTCCCGAGCCCTTGAGTCTTCTCCTTGCGGTTTTCTTCACAAGCCGATCGCTCTCTCTCTCTCTCTCTCTAGTATTCTTGCGCAGGAAGATGACATGAGAGGGGTTTGGGTTGAAGCTGCTGTTTTGTAATGGGGTTTCCCCCTTTTCTTTTCGGCCCATGGGCCGAAATTTTGGCCAAGCCCACTTTATTTCCCTTTTCTATTTGTCTTGTCATTATTTGGGATGTTACAAGTCTACCCTCCTTAATGAGGTTTCGTCCTCGAAACCTGTTACACGTTAAACAACTGGGGATACAGTTCCTTCATCTCGTCTTCTTTCTCCCAAGTAGCCTCGGACCCCTTTCTGTGTTTCCATTGTATTTTGACTAAAGGAATCGACTTATTGCGTAATCGTTTCTCAGCTCGGTCAAGAATGGCTATTGGTTCCTCTACATAATTTAGACTGTTATCCACTTCGATCTCGTCGTAAGGTATGTGAGCTGTGTCGTCAGCTAGGCACTTGCGTAAGTGCGACACGTGGAACGTAGGGTGTATTCCACTAAGCTCGACGGGTAGGTCGAGTCTGTAAGCAACTTGACCCACTCTTGCTACAATCTTGAAAGGTCCGACAAACCTTGGACTTAGTTTGCCACGCTTTCTGAACCGAATGATTCCTTTCCACGGTGATACTTTCAACAGTACCATGTCCCCTACTTGAAACTCTAAATCCCTCCTTCTCTTATCCGCGTATGATTTCTGTCTGTCTTTTGCGGCTTTCATACGAGCCTTGATTTGATCAAATTTCTCAGAAGTAGCTTTGACCACTTCGAGACTTGCAAAATCCTTCTGTCCAATTTCCCCCCAACAAACCGGGGTCCTACATTTCCTCCCATACAACATTTCAAATGGCGGCATGCCAATAGTCGAGTGATAGCTGTTGTTATATGAAAATTCTGCCAATGGTAGATGGCTGTCCCAACTCCCACCGAAGTCAATGATACAGGCCCGGAGCATGTCCTCCAAGGTCTGAATGGTCCTTTCCGATTGTCCATCGGTTTGGGGGTGGTAAGCGGTGCTGATGTTCAGTCTAGTGCCCATTGCTTCATTGAATTTCTTCCAAAACCTTGACGTGAATCTAGTATCCCTGTCAGACACAATCGACAGCGGCATACCATGTCTGCTCACAATTTCCTTGATAAATACTTCTGCTAGCTTTTCAGAAGAAGAAGTTTCTCGTATTGGCAAGAAGTGAGCACTCTTTGTCAAGCGGTCGACGATCACCCAAATGGTATCATTGCCTTTAGCTGTTCGCGGTAGCTTGGTAATGAAGTCCATTGTGATCTCTTCCCACTTCCATTCCGGTATTGGTAAAGGTTACATTTTACCGCATGGTTTCTGGTGCTCGGCCTTAACTAGAGAACACGTTAGGCACTTGCTCACGTATTCTGTCACATCATTCTTCATGCCAGGCCACCAGTATTCTTTCTTCAAGTCTTGATACATTTTGTTTGTCCCGGGGTGGATAGAATAGCGAGACTTATGGGCCTCATCGAGTATTTTGGCTCTAAGCTCACCAATCTTAGGTATCCACATCCGGCCAAACCTAGTTCGTACTCCGTATGCATTCGCATCTAAGTTCCCTTGTTGTCCTACTATTCTTTCCCGTTTCACATTTCTTTCTAACAATGCTTCATCTTGTGCCTTTGATATTTCACCCATTAAGTCTGGCGTTATAATTAACTGACACGCTTTGATCCGGATAGGTGCCGATTCTTCCTTTCTACTTAAAGCGTCAGCCACTACGTTTGCCTTGCCTGGATGGTACAATATCTCACAGTCATAGTCTTTCAGTAGCTCTAACCATCTTCTTTGCCTCATGTTTAGTTCCTTTTGTTCGAAAAAGTATTTCAAGCTTTTGTGATCGGAGTAGATGGTGCATTTAACTCCATACAAGTAGTGTCTCCATATTTTCAACGCGAAAACTACTGCTGCTAATTCTAGATCATGTGTTGGGTAGTTAACTTCATGAACCTTTAGTTGCCGCGATGCATAAGCAATTACCTTTCCTCGTTGCATGAGTACGCACCCTAAACCTTGCCCTGAAGCGTCAGAGTAGACTACTAAGTCTTCATTTCCCTCAGGTAGTGTTAATACTGGAGCTTGAGTTAATCGTGTCTTAAGTTCCTCAAACGCGTTGTTTTGGGTTGGACCCCATTCATACTTTACTTCCTTCCGTGTCAGTTTGGTTAGCGGCGAGGCAATTCTTGAGAAATCTTGGATGAACCTTCGATAGTAGCCTGCCAACCCTAAAAAGCTTCGTATCTCTGTTGGTGTCTTTGGGATGTTCCATTCCTTTACTGTCTCGATCTTTGCAGGATCCACCATGATGCCGTTTGGGTTTATTACATGACCTAGGAATTGGACTTCCCTAAGCCAGAACGCGCATTTGGAGAATTTTGCGTACAACTTTTCCTGCTTTAGCACCTCCAATACTTCTCTTAGGTGACAGTGGTGATCACCTTCATTCTTTGAATATATGAGGATGTCATCTATAAAAACTATTACTGATCGATCCAACATGGGTCGGCATACTCTGTTCATTAAATCCATAAATGCTGCTGGTGCGTTGGTTAGTCCGAAGGACATCACAAGAAATTCATAATGCCCGTAACGTGTACGAAACGCAGTTTTCGGTACATCCTTCTCTCTTACTTTCAATTGATGGTAACCCGACCTGAGATCAATCTTTGAGAACCAACTCGCGCCTTGCAGTTGATCAAAAAGGTCGTCTATTCTAGGCAGTGGGTATTTGTTCTTTACTGTTCTCTTGTTCAATTCGCGGTAGTCGATACACATGCGCATACTGCCGTCCTTCTTCTTTACAAATAGTACCGGAGCGCCCCATGGTGAGATGCTCAGCCTAATAAATCCTTTCTCGGTTAGTTCCTCTAGTTGGGACATCAATTCCTTCATTTCTGACGGAGCCAATCGGTAGGGGGCTTTGGCAACGGGCTCAGCTCCTGGCAGTAAATCAATCTGAAATTCTATTTCCCGATCGGGTGGCAACCCAGGTAGATCCTCAGGGAATACTTCCGGAAAATTGCACACCACGGGTACATTCTTGAGTTCTTTCGTTTTCATTCTATCATCTATAACATATGCCAGATAAGCTTCGCAGCCGCGCCTCATGTAACTTTCGGCCTTAATCATCGAGATGACGTTCGGCATTGTGCAATTCCAATCCCCATAAACCGTAATTGGACTGCCGCTAGGACCCTTGAGGTGTATCCTCTTACGTTTACATATGATTTGAGCTTCGTTGGCAGCTAGCCAATCCATACCCAATACTATATCGAATCCTCCTAAGGTGAGAAGGAATAATCTAGAAGGAAATTTATGACCCTCTATTTCTATTATGCAATCCTCTGTTACTTGGAATACTGCCGAATTTTTACCAACGGCAGTTTGTACACTAAAGGCCTTTACTACTGTGTTGATAGTGCAATTCAGTTTTCGACTAAAGACATTTGATATAAAGCTTTTACTAGCACTCGAGTCAAATAAAATAGCAGCATGTTCGTTATTAACTAGGGATGTACCTGACACAACATCAGGGTTTCCCCTTGCTTCCTCTTCAGTCAGGGCGTAGCCTCTAGTCCTCGCCTTCTGTTGTTCCTTTTCTTTTCCCAAACCAGATTGTCTAGTTCTCTTGCAATTCTTGGTTAGGTGTCCAAATAGTCCACAACCTTGGCATTTAGTGTCTCTTAAACATTCGCGAGAATAGTGCCCCGCCTTCCCACACCTATAACAGACGGTGGAATCAACTAGGCACACGCCTTGGTGTTTCCTCAAACATTTCTTACAAGCTTCGTATTTTTCAGTTCTTGGCTTCTTAGCCTCAGCTATATAGTTCCCCTTTCCAGTTCCTTTAGATGCGTTTTCCCTTTTCCTTTTATGTGTCTCAGGTAATAGACCAGGCAATATGCTCTTTAGTGTCAGTACAACCTCACGGGCAATAGCATCCCTAAGTTCGGGTTCCAATCGTAGTGCCCCTTCATTGTCACCTCCCGGTGGGGTCACATTAGTGTCATGCACTCTCTCGGTGTATTTCACGTGCATGCTTTCTTCTTTCTCTTGTCTTTGGTTCATTGGCGGTCTACCTACTCGGCCCGTATGGCCGCCTTGGCGTGCAGTTCTTCCTCTACTTGCCATAGTTTTCTAGAAATTTCTGATATGAAAAGGGAATACATCAATGTCATTTCTTCAGATCATAGTTTGGAACAGTACGAGCAAGGTAAATTCTTAATTACAGTGACCGGTTTGTGATTAATAATTTGCTTTGCTTTTCGGGTTCGAAACTCTTCACATCAGTAGTGACATTGACATCTAAGCGTTCTAAGTTAAGGTATCTATCCCTAACTATAGGCATTAACTTTATGACTTACTTACTGCACTGGCGTTGGCGTCGGCTACCCAGACTGACATCCGTGCGTTGGTCCCATTATCAGCTTGAGTCCAGACATTTAGGGATGTCTGAATCTCTCAAACTATTGCTCTGATACCAACTTGTAAGGCCCCTTTCCCGGGTGACCTCACTTGTTGGATTTACTCATAAACATAGCCATAAATACTGAACTTGAATTTAAAACATTCATCATTCAATTACATTACATAACAGCGGAAGTCTTAACAATTAAAAACACAACATTGTCTTAACAAACAAAAGTGGGATGTCAGTCTTGTGCCGGGTAACCCTCACGCCATCGCACGACCTTTTCTTCCTTTACCTGAAATGTATACTAAAAGTCAGCTAACGCTGGTGAGTTCTAGTTTAATGCAATTTGATATAAACATTCTATTCTTTACTTTATAAGTATGCATTACTGTATAGTCATTCATATAAATACGTATTCATAACTTTTGTCTTTCTTTTCATCTTTCTTTTCTGTATTTTTGTGATTTCATATATATATATGCATTCATCCTTTTCTTTCTTTTCTTTCTTTCTTTAATTTCATGGGTCATACTATATAAGGGTGATCAACCCGTATTCATTTATGCGTAAGTCACGAAGACATACGCCCGTCCTACCGTCGTAGTCCGTCCTCCACAACATCCGGCAAACCTTCGGCCATCTGTTATGCTATACCGTCCGGCAAACCTTCGGCCGTCCGTCTTAACCGTACTACCGTCGTAGTCCGTCATATTCGCCCGTCTACCCGAAGGTATCCGTTTCCCATGCGACTATTATTTATACAACCGTTCTACTATAATATGCCAATTGCTTCGACCGTCCATTAATGGCATTCGTACGTCCTAGCCGATGAAGGAGCGCACTTGTCCCGGTTATAAAATAGTCACATGGTCGTCCGTCTACCGAAGTAGCCGTTATCATCGAAGCGTCCATACATTTACATGCATTCGTAACAAGCAATATATAAAATATAAAGCAAGATTTTCTTCTTTTTCGTTATGTCGTTCGTTCATTCATTCTTTGTATACATTCGTTTCATTCTTGTTCATCATTATTTTACGTATGATCATATTAACATTCATATATATATAAGTATCACATATGATCACATTGGCATTCATAACATTTATTCATTTAGTGTATACATCTCAGCCCCAAAACATTTGAAAACATTTGCACATAACATAGAAGGGGCACATAGAACTCACCTGATGAGTAGTTTCTGTAATACACTAAGCTGGCTACTGGGCTTCACTAATGTCACTCACGATCTGTATAATAAAGTCATACACTTAAGATGGTGCTCCTAGATGACACTAGACATTACTATGCTTGAACTCAGTAGTTTCGGGAGGTGGGTCGCATCAAAACTATGGTAGTTTCGAGCTATGGTCTTACACTCGAAACTAGGTAGTTTCGAGTCATAATCCTTCTATCGAAACTAGGTAGTTTCGAGTCATGAGATCCTATCGAAACTATGGTAGTTTCGAGTCATTAACTTATGAAAAATCTTAGTTTAGGTTCAAGGTGACACTCGAAACTAGGTAGTTTCGAGTCCTGAGTTCCTATCGAAACTATGGTAGTTTCGAGTCATTGGCTGCTATCGAAACTAGATAGTTTCGAGTCAAACATGACTATCGAAACTAGAGTAGTTTCGACGGGTCTGTATGTATCGAAACTATAGTTTCGAGTCATGGGTCTGCATCTTCCCTGACCAGAACCTTGCTCCAGCCAACTTATTTCCAATCGATTAAACCTTGAGCATTTTACGTTAAACACCTTCCTTTATCGTTCTTGAGTTCAAATACGTGATTTGTTTCAAGTTTCGTATGCAAAAATCGTATCTTTATTTGATTTAAACCCGAGACATGCAAAGACTCATAATCAGAGGCGATGCTTACCTCAACAGGCCCGATTTCTGTTGCTATGCGTTGAAATGGTGGAGTCGGATGATTCCCGAGCCCTTGAGTCTTCTCCTTGCGGTTTTCTTCACAAGCCGATCGCTCTCTCTCTCTCTCTCTAGTATTCTTGCGCAGGAAGATGAAATGAGAGGGGTTTGGGTTGAAGCTGCTGTTTTGTAATGGGGTTTCCCCCTTTTCTTTTCGGCCCATGGGCCGAAATTTTGGCCAAGCCCACTTTATTTCCCTTTTCTATTTGTCTTGTCATTATTTGGGATGTTACAGACGCGAAGATGTCTGGGTCAGTATTTATAATCGATTTCATCCTTTAATGCTCATACAGTTGGGGAGATTACGGGTGAATGAACCGAGTTCAAATTCGAATCCACGCGGTGTTAGAATTGAATTCAAGCATTGAATTGTCTTGGGTTAGGGTCGCACGCTCGAGTAGAAGCTCGAGGTGCATTGAATTTGGCCAAATAAGCGTTTATGATAATTCGGGGGTGGAAATCGGTCTCGGCCGGGATTGAACCTGGGACTGAATTCAGTTTCAGAAGATTGGTTTAATTGCACAACAAGTCCCTGGTGTTTGTAACCTTTATCATTTCATGTACAAACATGAGGTTTAGTTTAAAACAAGTTTCGAAAATGACGGTTTGGCCCCCGAACTTTATAAAAACAAATAATATGTTTTTTTTTTATAAAAATCAAATAAGTTTTTTTATAAGTTTTATAAAATAATTTACGTTTATAATTTGCAAATTTAAGTATAATAAATTTTATTATTCTAATAAATATAAACTTATAAAGTTTTAAGAATTAAATATACTTTATATTATTTTTTTATGAGATATATATATATCTTTAAATAAGTCTCATATCTATATATATATATATATATATATATATATATATTTGTAAGCTTCAAGTGTTTTTATGTAAATAACTAATATTTATTATTTAAGAAAAATAATAATTAGTATTTTATTATTTAAGTAATGTTTCAAGTTTTTAAGATTTAATAAATTTCAACAACACGTGCAAAGGTTATGGAAAAGATACGTTCATTGGATTTGAAATAGATAGGTTACAAAGGAAAAATAGAATTACAATACGATAAATGGAAAATGATACATTGGAAAAATCCTGGATATTAAAGTAATTTTGGGAATTACTGGGTCACACGCCATATAACCCGACACGCACGTACGTTGGTGATAAATATCAAATGCTAGGAAAAGCATTCCGTTTTATTATTTTATGTGTAATACTATAAATATATAAATAATTATATATTTGATGTTTAATTGGGTTCGTCAACACATATTATGGACTCTAATACGTACAGTACACATTTAGCGCGTCTCAACTACGTAAACATATACAATTTATAAACCCAACATCTATTATTGATAACTTAACAATTATGATTTTTATTAAAACCGGGTACCATTTACGGGTATTACACCGGGTTAACCTAGTAGACAACACTCACCCAAATGTCTAGTAAGACATTCTTGTTCCCTCATGCACAAACAACAACATTCTTGTCTCCCAAGACAAAGATGTTCCACTAGCACCATCCATGTCCCCTAAGAATATAAGATCCAAGAGTTAATATCCAAATTTGAAACTATAAATAGGCTTGAGATCTTGGAACAAATCACCAAACACACCACACTTACACTCATCTCTCCCTCTCCTCTCTAAACTCATGACCCAACCCCCTCTACATCCCCTTTTTGTTCTCGGCACAACATGCACACACATACACATCCATTTTTCCTAGTTCAAGAATTAAAGTGTTGGAAGCTTTTCGGGTTTGATCATTCGGTGTTACAAGCTATCATTTGTTGGTTACGGGGTCTCAAGTCACCTCTATCACCTTCTACTTGCTTGTCTACGTGAGCTCTCACTCTATCCAAGTTATTATTGTTGTTAACTTAGTATAGATAAGTTGGTGCTATCTATTTTTTTTTACAAAACACGGTTTTCCCTGTTCATAAATAAGTTAACATATAAACGACATAGAAAAATATGTTTAACAAAAAAAAGGGATCTTTATTATCATAACTATAATCACTATTATATTTATGATCATCATTATTAGTATGATTATTATTATTATACTAATTATTATTGGTTTGATTATTATTATTAACATTATGATTAGTATTAATATAGGTTAAAACTAATAACATTATAATATTGAGACATTAGTGTTTACATAAATAATATATTCTTTTTATAAAAATATATATACATATATTGATTTGGTCAAAACCCGAAAGACAACAATAACCTTAAGTGAAAAGATTTTTTTAACTTTATTATTACTATGATTATTAATATTTGTTTTTATGCATGAACATTTTAAATATTTATAAACTCATTATAAATATTGGCATATGATCATAGTATTACCGTTGCCAAAAGGAAACTTATTTGAATGTGTGTGTGTATGTATATATATATGTGTGCACTTAGGTATTTTGAGAAAGAATAATAAATATAGACATATACATGTATATTGATATATGTATACACATATTTTGAGATAGCATCTAGTGAAAGTATAAAACTGTTATAAGCTATAAAATAATATAATTATTATTTTATTTCATATTACTAGAACCCCATATTTTAATAAATAAATATTGAATATATTTATTAATCATACGTGTTAATTAGACGTAACTCGGGAACGAAACAAAATACGGAAACGCTAGACGAATAAAGGCCACCTCTTAATATTTATTAAAGGTATTTTAATAAATAAAATTATTTATTTTTGGACAAAGAAGTTATATCACCAACGGCGATCGAGTCGGACCCTTGTAAACTATATGTAGACCTTGAAAACTATACCTTGAAAACTATATGTAGACCAAAACTTACTGGATATTGGTCATACGGCCAACCCATACCTTGAAAACTATATGTAGACCTCATAGTGTCTTAAACATTCTAGGGCACAAGTAGGTCAGATCACTAGTCAGACTTTGCCCACATCTTGACTGTTGTTCACTGTTAGACATGTCAGGTGAGTTTCACGGCCCCACTTTTACTATGTTTTAAATTGATTTTTAAACACTCGGGGGAGAAAACATGCTAGACTTGAAACTGGACACAAGTGGTAGACTTGACACACATTGTTACATGAGTAGACTCGTTTAACGCTCAAAGTTCCCTTTTATTCTGTAACCATTAGTTATGAGACAAGCGTGGATATTATGAATAGAACTATTTGGGTTGACACCCCGCCCGTGGTTAGTCGCTCTAACCTTGACTGGAGGTCAATCGGGTGCATAATTATTCATCAACTTTACAATGTTTAGCGTTAAGAACATTAGGTTGGGGCACAACTATAGACGTCAAGTTTCGGTTACGGGAGCTCATGGTAATAATAACAGACTTATACTATTGTTTTAATTAATAATAGTGAGACAGACATTGTTGAGGCGAACAATAGACAGACTTGAAATCTTGTGGTCCAACGAAAACTATTTATCTAAACATGTGAACTCACCAACTTTATGTTGACTTTTTAAGCATGTTTTTCTCAGGTATCTAGGAAATCATAGAGACCAAGTCTTGCATGCATCATAGGATCTTTTGGAGTGTCTCTTTTATAACCTAAGGATGTTTAGGTCATAGTTGATAAAATCAATTGTATGACGAAACGTACGAACTTATCTTTCGAGTATGACATTTTGGCATGTCATGCCTTTAGAAACAAATTATGTATTAATTAAAAACCTTTAATGTCATTTAGAAGTCATTTGATGTAATCAAAGGCTATGAAAACCATGAATCGTTATACCTCAATTTTCCACCTAGGCGGGTGTGACAATGAAGATGACGGAGATGGTAGTTTCATCCCCCTCCCCGTCGCCGTCGCCACCACCACCACCCGCCTTTAAACTGTCACACCCTGCCACAGGCACCCGTTGGACGTGTGCGAGCCCGATTGGTATTACTTGACTTTGATTTCAGAGTTTTTATAAATACAACGGAAGTCTTTTCAAAAGGATCGTTTCATCATTTGTTCCAACCTCAAGGGTTGTATTTGTAAATATCAAAACACAGTTAGAAGACAAAAGTTTTATATTTAATTTATAAACATAGGGATTTAAATACCCTTTCATTTGATTAACAAACGAAGTTGAAATCAAATACATCTCTTGTCTCTTATGGACAAGTTTCAAGTCACTAGAAATAGTACTATCCAGGGTTGATCAGTTCCCCCGGTCCTATCTCCTTTTTCTTTATTTTATGATTCCCTATACACGAGGCCTGAGAATCCAACGTGCGAGTTATCCTTTTCATAGGTCAGATCTGATGTCTGCCTCTCACATTTTCTTTTCTTGGGTAAGATCTTATGTCTGCCCATACCCCATTCTCATCACTTTTTATTCATTACCTAAAAACATTTTGAAAATAAAACGTCAGCGCGAACGCCAGTGAATACAATTATCTTGACAGAAAATCATTTGGCCCAAACAAACATTAGTTCATAATCACAACTTTATGTTCAATGTACACATTCAGCAGGCCCATCCTGTTCAATCGCACTACAATATACACTGGCGTCATGTCTTATAACAAGGGACATGTTTGCCTCCGAAGTTGTTATAAGACAAGCACCGGCCGTAATCTGGGAATTTCACCCGAGACTCGTGTATCCCTTGCAAGTTTTACGCATACCTATGGCCTGAATGCTTTGTTCGTAGAAGAACATTGAACATTATTCCCTTAACCTTTATTTGACCATTTTCGTAAATGTAAATGTTTGAAACAAGTTTTGAAATAGATAAAGTATTCACCTTTTAGTAGGAATGAGCCTCTAGAGTTAGAAACTTATAGACTAGCTTCTTAACCTGTTTTCTCTAGCGTCTCGACCTTTCTACGAGCGTTTCTTGCTTAAACCGAGTGCTAAAATGAGCGGGGTTGGACCGGGATCATCGGGAGTGGGCTAGGGGGCTCTGGAACGAATTTCAAGTGTAAAGGATGGATTGTGTTGTGAGAAGATGATCAAAATCGTTCAAGTATTTATAGGGGTGAAATGGGGTCCGTAGCGGACCGTTATGCATGGGCGTAGCGGTCCGCTACCGCCCATGGATGACGTCAGCCCTACATGTCCATCTCTGATTGGACCGATCCTAGGTTTGCGGCTAGCGGACCGTTATGGGGGTCATAACGGTCCGTTATGGGTGCTGAGTCATAGGACACGTGTCAGCTCAAGAAATTGCGGCTGAGTTGCGGCTAACAGACCGTTATTCAGGTGATGGCGGTCCGCCACCCAACCTTGTTTCATAGCGGACCGCTAAGTAGAATGTTAGAGGTCCACTATCTATTTGATTTTCATATTTTTCAATTTTGACCCTAGACTTAGGTATTTTCATACTTATTGTCCCTAAGGTTATACTTTAGCCAAATCTTGGACAATTTTATGGCAGGTGTTACATTCTCCCCACCTTGTTTTAAACTCGTCCTCAAGTTTATTCAAACAGGTGTGGATATTTCTTTATCATTTTAGACTCCAGTTCCCACGTATACTCGGGGCCACGTCTGGAGTTCCATTTGACTTTCACAATCATCAATTTCTTTCTTTTCAATCTCTTTTCCTGCTTGTCCTTGATTTGCAAAGGTTGTTCCACAACTCTTAATTTTTCATCTACCTATACATTTTGTAGGGGTATTACCAGAGATTCATCTGCCAAACACTTGCGCAGATTTGACACATGGAATACATCATGTACTTCATTCATTTCTTCTAGTAATTCGAGTTGATAGGCCTCAGGCCCATCTCTTTTCAAGATTTTGAACGGTCCTATGAATATAGGACTTAACTTTCCTTTCTTTCCAAATCTTATAATGCCTTTCCATGGTGAAACTTTCAACAGAACGTTGTCACCGACGTTGAATTCTAACAACTTCTGTCTTTTACCAGCATAGCTTTTCTGACGATCACGAGCCGCTTTCAAGCTATCTCTTATTTGATTACCTTTTTCAGTTGTTTCTAGAACTATTTCAGGTCCGGATAACTGATTTTCTCCTATTTCAGGCCAACGGATTGTAGTTCGACATTTAGGAACGTATAAGGCTTCAAAAGGAGCGGCGTGTATACTCGTATGATAGCTATTGTTATAGGAGAATTCCATTAGAGGTAAGTGGTCATCCCAGCTTACTCCAAGATCAATAACACATGCCCTTAACATATCTTTAAGAGTTTGAATTGTTATTTCGCTATGCCCGTCCGTTTGAGGATGATAGACAGTGCTAAGATTCAATTTCGTACCCAGGGCTTTTTGGAAACCTTTCTAGAATTGAGAAGTAAATCTACTGTCTCTATCTGACACAATAGATAATGGCACACCGTGTAGCGAAACGATTTCATTAACGTATAACTGTGCCAGCTTATCCATACTGAATGTTTCTTTCATGGGAAGAAAATGAGCAGACTTAGTAAGTCTATCAATGATAACCCATATAGTATCATTCTCACGACTCGTTCGGGGAAGTTTAGTAATGAAATCCATAGTTATCATTTCCCTTTTCCAGACATGAATTTCAAGTTGCTGTAACAAACCAGACGGTTTTTGATGTTCGACTTTAACTTGAGAACAGGTTAAACATTTTGCAACATAGATAGCGATTTGCTTTTGCATCCCTATCCACCAATAATTGGCTTTCAGGTTTTTGTATATTTTATAGCTTCAAGGATGCATTGTATACTTAGATTTATGAGCTTCTTCAAGAATCTCTTCACGAGTATCTCCACCGATTGGAACACGGATTCTCTTATTAATTCTAAGGATTCCATCTTCACCTTTGACCAACTGGTCAGTCATTCCTCCCAATCCTTCTTTCTCAAGGTTGGATTCTTGCAAAGCAAGTTTATGAGATTCCTTAATACGAGTAGTAAGATCGATTTGAAGATCGAGTCTTAAAGCACGCACTCGTTTAGGTTTCTCATGTTCTTTTCAGCTTAGAGCATCGGCTACAACATTGGCTTTTCCTTCATGATAACAGATTTCATAATCATAATCTTTCAGGACTTCCATCCAACGTCTTTGCCTCATATTTAGTTCTTTCTGACTGAATATATACTTCAGACTTTTATGATTAGTGAAGATAGTGAATTTGACTCCATAAAGGTAGTGCCTCCATAATTTCAGTGCGAAGATTAGGGCGCCTAACTCTAAATCATGAGTCATATAGTTCTTTTCATGTGTTTTCAACTAACGGGAAGCATAAGCAATAACTTTGATTCCTTACATTAACACACATCCAAAACCGGTGTGTGAAGCATCACAGTAAACAGAGAAGCCTTGATTTCCATATGGCAAAGCCAGTATGTGTGCTTGTATCAGCTTCTGTTTCAAAATTTCAAAAGCTTCAGATTGTTTAGGTCCCCATTCATACTTAACTGACTTGCGAGTCAGAGAAGTTAATGGAACAGTAATTTGAGAGAAATCTTGGATAAATCTCTGATAATAACCAGCCAATCCAAGAAAACTTCGGATTTCAGTTGGTGATTTCGGGATTTTCCATTTGGATAAATCTCGATTTTAACAGGATCGACTTGGATGCCATCAGTGTTAATGACAAGTCCAAGGAACATAATTCACATTTTGAGAATTTAGCATAAAACTTTTCATTTCTCAAGAGTTCAAGCAGAGTTTTCAAATGACTGGCATGATCTTCCTTACTTTTGGAATAAATAAGGATATCGTCAATGAATATGATGACAAATTTATCCATGTAAGGTTTACAGACTCGATTCATCATGTCCATGAAAGCTGCTGGTGCGTTAGGAAGTCCGAATGGCATTATCGTGAATTCATAATGACCATATCGAGTTCTAAAAGCAGTTTTGGGAATATCTTATTCCCGGACTTTCAATTGATGATATCCATATCGAAGATCGATTTTCGAAAAACATTGAGCTCCTTGGAGTTGATCAAAAAGATCATTGGTTCTAGGGAGTGGATAACGGTTCTTTATCGTAACTTTGTTTATCTCACGATAATCAATGCATATACGCATTAAACCATCTTTCTTCTTAAAAAATAAGACCGGAGCTCTCCAAGGTGACGAGCTTGGTCTAATGAATCCTTTCTCAAACAACTCATCTAACTCCTTATTTAATTCTGCCATCTCATTTGGAGCTAATTTGTATGGGGCTTTAGCAATTGGTGTCGTACCGGGTACTAGATTAATTCTAAACTCTACTTCTCTTTCAGGTGGATTTCTAGGTAATTCATATGGAAAGACATCAGGGAATTCAGCCACAACCGGCACATCTTCAATCTTTTTTTTGGCGTCGGTGGTTACAGATACATGGTATGCTAAGCATCATTTTCGTAAATATTTTGTGCCTTTTAACATAGAAATTATCCCAACAGAGTTGGGTAATTTATCGTCATTGATCGTAAGAATGTTGCCTTTCGGCGAATAAAGTTTTATCATCTTTTATCACACAAGATACGGGCTTGGGAGGATAACCAATCCATTCCCAAGACGATGTCAAAACCTGCCAGAGTCACTGGCAACAACTTTGTAGGTATAACATGTTCGAATAGTGTGATAGCACAGTCATTCAGAATTTCAGAGATTTAGACTAGGTCACCATTTACAGTTTCTACCACGTATTTCTTGTTTGATTTAGCTAGCGTTTTATTTAACAGTATATAGAATCTATGATCTATAAAACTTTGGTTTGCACCTGAGTCAAATAAAACTCGAGCATAAATATCGTTGACAAGAAATGTACCCGCAATGACATCGGGCATACCTACTGCATCATGAGTATTGAGAACGAATGCTCGCGCATTCTTCTTTACTCCATCTGTAGGTTTTGGACCTGTCTCATCGGGGTTATTCAATTTGGGACAATAGATTTTGATGTGTCTAGCTTCAGCACATTCAAAACAAGTGATTTGCTTTTTCTTGAAACAATTCTTTGTTTTGTGACCGGACATCTTGCAGAAGTTGCAGAAAAGTCCAGCACGACATTGTCCTAAGTGCCTCTTTCTACACTTGAGACATTCCGGAATGGAAGAGTTGTTGTTTCGGGGAGTAAAGATTGACTTCTTGGATCCACTTGGGCCTTGCCCAGATTCCTTCTTCTTCTTTCCCTCCTCCTGGTTTCTAATCAAACTGCTGGTTAGTGATGCTCCTAGATCCATAGCATCATCAAGATTTTCACAATTTGTGAATTTGATCATGCCGCGAATTTCTCCAATCAAACCCCAAATATAACGCTTTATCAGATTTGCTTCAGGGGTAGCAAGATGTGAAACTATTCAAGCATACTCGAGGAGTTTAGTCGAATATTGTTGATGATTTGTTCCAATCATCTTTAGGATTAAAAATTTTCCTTCTATATGTTCCCTTTCATTCTGGGGAACATATTTCTTCTCCACTCTTGCCTTAAAGGCACTCCAGCCCATAGCATAGGCTGCATCCCTTCCTTTGGCAGCAATGATATTGTTCCACCATTCTAAAGCTTGGTCTTTGAATAAGTTGGAGGCATAAAGAACTTTATCTTCCTCGGCACATTTGCTTATGGCAAGCACAGATTCAGTCTTTTCAATCCACCTTAATGTGGCTATTCCTCCTTCTCTTCCAGAGAAATTGTAAGGTTTGCAATCTTGGAACATTTTATAAGTACAACCAACCGCCTTTCTCTTCTTTTCTACATGGCCGTAATTATTACCCATACCTTCATATTCAGAAGAGTTAGGGCAATATTCCTCTTGCTTCGTTTTCTTAGTTGGGTGAGTAGCAGAACCTTCAGGTTTAAAAGTAATAGACTTGGATTGAGTTATAGTTCAACTATGTTGGGTCAAAGGTTGAGAATGAATATATTTTGGTATTGAAGGCTGAACAGATAGCTTTTCAGCCTGTCTCCTTTCCATTTCGGTAAAGATCATTGGAAGTGAATTCTTGATTCCTTCCGTAATCATATTTTGGAATTCTTTATAATTTTAAGCAACGTTTTCAACTACTGCTTGCTTCCTTTTTCCTCTCGTATTGTAAGAAGGTCCAGTTTGTTTAGACATGTTATAAGAGAAATAAGATTGGAATTAAAACATAACTTTTTATTGACGAAATATATATATACAAGAAAAGAGTACATATAAGGATCATTGTTTCTAGAAATTTTTAAAATTCTTTTTTTCAAGAGCTTGTACCAACAAAGCATTCCTGTCTTCAACTTCAGCTTTTTCTCGTTCAATTTCAGCTATTTGATTCAATAACATTTGTTCCCTTTCACTTCCTGGTGCATCCTCATTTATGTGAGGAGCAGGGAAAGGAACAGTCTCATAATATGGAACGTAGTGTTTGTTAGAATTAGCTCGTTCTTCTTCTTCGGGATCACATTTATTTTTGTAAGGCATTTCTGCGTATCCCTCATGAAAATTTTGTGAATATAATGGAGTAATATTATAGCTTCCGGCGGTAAGAGCAGAATGAAAACTTATAGAAGGATTATAGGGAACATTTGGGTTTCTTATTTCTCTGAGGCTTCTGAAAGTTGAACTTTCAGTTTCCTCATTATTTTCTATAGTAGTCTCATTCGTTTTACGTTCGAAATAATTAGCTGGAGCGTATTTACGAAGAAACCTAGGACCTTTGCCTTTTCCAACCATTCTGTAAAAAAATGAACAAAAGGAGATTTATTAAAATATATTACAATATAAAGACGAAATACAACAAAGATTTTAGTCCTTCATAAGTTCTTTCCTAAGAGTCATCAAGTCTTCTCCATACTCGTATACCTGTTTTCCATAGAACTTGGTCCTTGCCTTGTCCGTTATCATTTCCCTTGTTATCTCATCCGTTTGACGCAACGAACTTTCTAAGCATTCTATAGGGGAAGAAGGCATACTATGCTCATACCCATATTTTGGTGGAGGTTCACGAAGTCCAACCATAATATCGTTATAAGCATATTGGTATCCCAGAGGAGCTTGGAAATATTCCTTAAAAGGACCATCATAAGGAGGTTCAGGATTCATATAAGGATCGTACAAGACTGGGGATCCAGAGTTGTAAGATTGATAGTCAGAATTATTTGAAACATGATTATTAAAAGGATAATCTTCGGGATTTTCAGAAGCGGGTTCATAATGATGAGATTCCTCAGATGGATTTTCTTCTGGAGTGTGTCTAGATTCAGCTGTAACAGTATTCCAATTGCTGAAATTTGATCCAGCATCCATCCATTGAGTTGATGTGTCATAGGATTGGGGATGGTATTCAGGAATGTGGTTATCCAAAAGTATAGCAAAGGGATCATTGTTATAGTAGGGTGAAAAATGGGATTCGTTTGTGAACCCAATGGATGATATTCAGGGGATTCTTGTTTGATTGGACGATTGGGATCATAATATGGAACAGAATTTTCTCCAGACATCTGCAATCTTAACACATTAGTACTTATCTTATTTTGATCAAGACTTAGATACTAAAGCCATTATCCTTATCTTAACTAAAGCTCTACAAGGATGGTTATCTTCCCAAAGTAGTACCTCCAACAGAAATGTTCCCAGGTAAGAGCGACGGGTCTAGGAGAGATTTATACACCGCTCTTTCCTTAGACAGAACATTCCATTTGTCAGATAACTACATACCGGTCAGAAGGTTACCTTGTTTTCTTATCTTAAAAGCATTAATGGTTGAAGCTTAGATACTAGATCCAAGTATCTAATTCGCGAAAACCTGTGGCTCTGATGCCAACCTGTCACACCCCACCACAGGCACCCCCTAGGCGTGTGCGAGCCCGATTGGTATCACTTGACTTGGATTTCAGAGTTTTTATAAATACAGCGGAAGTCTTTTCAAAATGATCGTTTCATCATTTATTACAACCTCAAGGGTTGTATTTGTAAATATCAAAACTCAGTTGGAAGACAAAAAATTTATATTTACTTTATAAACATAGGGATTTAAATACCCTTTCATTTGATTAACAAACGAAGTTGAAATCAAATACATCTCTTGTCTCTTATGGACAAGTTTCAAGTCACCGGAAATAGTACTATCCAGGGTTGATCAGTTCCCCCGGTCCTATCTCCTTTTTCTTTATTTTATGATTCCCTATACACGAGGCCTGAGAATCCAACGTGCGAGTTATCCTTTTCATAGGTCAGATCTGATGTCTGCCTCTCACATTTTCTTTTCTTGGGTAAGATCTTATGTCTACCCATACCCCATTCTCATCACTTTTTATTCATTACCTAAAAACATTTTGAAAATAAAACGTCAGCGCGAACGCCAGTGAATACAATTATCTTGACAGAAAATCATTTGGCCCAAACAAACATTAGTTCATAATCACAACTTTATGTTCAATGTACACATTCAGCAGGCCCATCCTGTTCAATCGCACTACAATATACACTGGCGTCATGTCTTATAACAAGGGACATGTTTGCCTCCGAAGTTGTTATAAGACAAGCACCGGCCGTAATCTGGGAATTTCACCCGAGACTCGTGTATCCCTTGCAAGTTTTACGCATACCTATGGCCTGAATGCTTTGTTCGTAGAAGAACATTGAACATTATTCCCTTAACCTTTATTTGACCATTTTCGTAAATGTAAATGTTTGAAACAAGTTTTGAAATAGATAAAGTATTCACCTTTTAGTAGGAACGAGCCTCTAGAGTTAGAAACTTATAGACTAGCTTCTTAACCTGTTTTCTCTAGCGTCTCGACCTTTCTACGAGCGTTTCTTGCTTAGACCGAGTGCTAAAATGAGCGGGGTTGGACCGGGATCATCGGGAGTGGGCTAGGGGGCTCTGGAACGAATTTCAAGTGTAAAGGACAGATTGTGTTGTAATCGTTTAAGTATTTATAGGGGTGAAATGGGGTCCGTAGTGGACCGTTATGCATGGGCGTAGCGGTCCACTACCGCCCATGGATGACATCAGTCCTACACGTCCATATCTGATTGGACCGATCCTAGGTTTTCGGCTAGCGGACCGTTATGGGGGTCATAGCGGTCCGTTATGGGTGCTAAGTCATAGGGCACGTGTCAACTCAAGAAATTGTGGCTGAGTTGTGGCTAGCGGACCGTTATTCAGGTGATGGCTGTCCGCCACCCAACCTTGTTTCATAGCGGACCGTTAAGTAGAATGATAGCGGTCCGCTATCTATTTGATTTTCATATTTTCCAATTTTGACCCTAGACTTAGGTATTTTCGTACTTATAGTACCTAAGGTTGTACCTTAGCCAAATCTTGGACAATTTTATGGCAGATGTTATATCCTCCCCACCTTGTTTTAAACTCGTCCTCGAGCTTATTCAAACAGGTGTGGATATTTCTTTCTCATTTCAGACTCCAGTTCCCACGTATACTCGGGGCTACGTCGGGAGTTCCATTTGACTTTCACAATCATGAATTTCTTTATTTTCAATCTCTTTTCCTGCATGTCCTCGATTTGCAAAGGTTGTTCCACAACTCTTAATTTTTCATCTACCTCTACATTTTGTAGGGGTATTACCAGAGATTAATCTGCCAAACACTTGCGCCGATTTGACACATGGAATACATCATGTACTCCATTCATTTCTTCTGGTAATTCGAGTTGATAGGCCACAGGCCCAATTGTTTTCAAGATTTTGAACGGTCCTACGAATCTAGGACTTAACTTTCCTTTCTTTCCAAATCTTACAATGCCTTTCCATGGTGAAACTTTCAACAGAACATTGTCTCCGACATTGAATTCTAACGGCTTTCGTCTTTTATCTGCATAACTTTTCTAACGATCACGAGCCGCTTTCAATCTATCTCTTATTTGATTAACTTTTTCAGTTGTTTCCAGAACTATTTCAGGTCCGGATAATTGATTTTCTCCTATTTTAGACCAACGGATTGGAGTTCGACATTTACGACCGTATAAGGCTTCAAAAGGAGCGGCCTGTATACTCGTATGATAGCTATTGTTATAGGAGAATTCCATTAGAGGTAAGTGGTCATCCCAGCTTCCTCCAAGATCAATAACACATGCCTTTAACATATCCTCAAGAGTTTGAATTGTTATTTCGCTATGCCCGTCCATTTGAGGATGATATGCAGTGTTAAGATTCAATTTCGTACCCAGGGCTTTTTGGAAACTTTTCCAGAATCGAGAAGTAAATATACTGTCTCTATCTGACACAATAGATAATGGCACACCGTGTAGCGACACGATTTCATTAACGTATAACTGTGCCAGCTTATCCATACTGAATGTTTCTTTCATGAGAAAAAAATGAGCAGACTTAGTAAGTCTATCAATGATAACCTAGATAGTATCATTCTCACGACTCGTTCGGGGAAGTTTAGTAATGAAATCCATGGTTATCATTTCCCATTTCCAGATTGGAATTTTAAGTTGCTGTAACAAACCAGACGGTTTTTTATGTTCGGCTTTAACTTGAGAACAGGTTAAGAATTTTGCAACATAGATAGCGATTTGCTTTTGCATCCCTATCCACCAATAATTGGCCTTCAGGTTTTTGTACATTTTATCGCTTCCAGGATGCATTGTATACTTAGATTTATGATCTTCTTCAAGAATCTCTTCACGAGTATCTCCATAGATTGGAACCCAGATTCTCTTATTAATTCTAAGGATTCCATCATCACCTTTGACCAACTGGTCGGTCATTCCTCCCAATCCTTCTTTCTCAAGGTTGGATTCTTGCAAAGCAAGTTTCTGAGATTCCTTAATACGAGTAATAAGACCGATTTGAAGATCGAGTCTTAAAGCACGCACTCTTTTAGGTTTCTCATGTTCTTTTCTGCTTAGAGAATCGGCTACAACATTGGCTTTTCCTTCATGATAACAGATTTCATAATCATAATCTTTCAGGACTTCCATCCAACGTCTTTGCCTCATATTTAGTTCTTTCTTACTGAATATATACTTCATGCTTTATGATCAGTGAAGATAGTGAATTTGACTCCATAAAGATAGTGACTCCATAAAGGTAGTGCCTCGACAATTTCAGTGCGAAGATTATGGCGCCTAACTCTAAATCATGAGTCGTATAGTTCTTTTCATTTGTTTTCAACTGACGGGAAGCATAAGCAATAACTTTGCTTCCTTGCATTTACGCACATCCAAAACCGGTGTGTGAAGCATCACAGTAAACAGAGAAGCCTTGATTTCCATCTGGCAAAGCCAGTATGGGTGCTTGTGTCAGCTTCTGTTTCAAAGTTTCAAAAGCTTCGGATTGTTTAGGTCCCCATTCATATTAACTGAATTGTGAGTTTGAGAAGTTAATGGAACAGCAATTTGAGAGAAATCTTGGATAAATCTCCGATAATAACCAGCCTATCCAAGAAAACTTTGGATTTCAGTTGGTGATTTCGGGATTTCCCATTTGGATATTGCTTCGATTTTAACAGGATCGACGTGGAAGCCATCAGCGTTAATGATATGTCCAAGTAATTGAACTTCGGACAGCTAGAATTCACATTTTGAGAATTTAGCATAAAGCTTTTTATTTCTCAAGAGTTCAAGCAGAGTTTTCAAATGACTGGCATGATCTTCCTTACTTTTGGAATAAATAAGGATATCTTCAATGAATACGATGACAAATTTATCGAGGTAAGGTTTACAGACTCGATTCTCATGTCCATGAAAGCTGCTGGTGCTTTAGTAAGTCCGAATGGAATTATCGTGAATTCATAATGACCATATCGAGTTCTGAAAGCAGTTTTGGGAATATCTTCTTCCTGGACTTTCAATTGATGATATCCAGATCGAAGATCGATTTTCGAAAAACATTGAGCTCCTTGGAGTTGATCAAAAAGATCATCGATTCTAGGGAGTGGATAACGATTCTTCATCGTAACTTTTTTTAGCTCATGATAATCAATGCACATACGCATTGAACCTTCTTTCCTCTTAACAAATAAGACTGGAGCTCTCCAAGGCGACGAGCTTGTTCTAATGAATCCTTTCTCAAGAAACTCATCTAACTGCTTCTTTAATTCTGTCATCTCATTTGGAGCTAATCTAAACGGGGCTTTAGCACTTGGTGCCGTACCGGGTACAAGATTAATTATAAACTCTACTTCTCTTTAATGTGGAATTCCAGGTAATTCATCAGGAAAGACATCAGGGAATTCAGCCACAACCGGCGCATCTTCAATCTTCTTTTTGGTGTCAGTGGTTACAGATACAAGGTATGCTAAGCATCCTTTTCGTAAATATTTTGTGGCTTTTAACATAGAAATTATTCCAACAGAGTTGGGTAATTTATCATCATTGATCGTAAGAATGTTGCCTTTCAGTGAATGAAGTTTTATCGCCTTTTTATCACACAAGATACGGGCTTGGTTAGAGGCTAACCAATTCATTCCCAAGACGATGTCAAAACCTGCCAGAGTCATTGGCAACAACTTTGCAGGTATATCATGTCCGGATAGTGTGATAGCACATGCATTCAGAATTTCAGAGATTTGGACTAGATCACCATTGACAGTTTCTACCACATATTTCTTGTCTAATTTAGCAAGAGTTTTATTTAACAGTCTAATAGAATCCATGATCTATAAAACTTTGGTTTGCACCAGAGTCAAATAAAACTCGAGCATAAATATCATTGACAAGAAATGTACCTGTAATGACATCGGGCATACCTGCTGCATCATGAGTATTGAGAACGAATGCTCGCACACTCTTCTTTAATCCATCTGCAGGTTTGGGACCTGTCCCATCGGGTTTATTCAATTTAGGATAATAGATTTTGATGTGTCCAGCTTCACCACATTCAAAATAAGTGATTTGCTTTTTCTTGAAACAATTCTTTGTTTTGTGACAAGACATCTTGCAGAAGTTTCAGAAAAGTCTAGCACGACATTGTTGTAGGTCCTGATTTTTGACAAAAACATACAAACAGATCGATTACACACACAGACGGAATCTGTGTGTATGGTGGTGAAACAGAGGTGAGAAACAGAAATGGTGATAATAGCAGGCTAACCACAATCAGAATCAACACAAATATGATATGAAATAGTAAGAAGAACATATGAAAGAACTCCAAATGTGTATTAATTCAGAAAGTTGTGAAAGAGAGAATTTCAGGGTTAAAGCCGCTATCCACACCCTAAACATTCTCAAATTAGGCTATTTATAGTGAGAAGATAACTATCGAAACTATGCTAACCGAAACTAGTAGTTTCGGTTGAGCATTTACAAGTGAAAGAACAAACCTGTCGAAACTCCCTATCTATCGAAACTACTAGTTTCAATTGAACAACCTAAACCGAAACTAGGTAGTTTCGATGGCCCAGACTTAGACTAAAACAGGAAAATTACATGAAATGAAAATATAAGAAAATAAACTAAACTAACGTTGCTAAAAAATACATTGATGACATCAGCTTACAAAAATACAACACTCTACAATCTCCCCCTAAGATGTTGCATCAATGTCTTCAACTCTCACTAAGCAGTTGGCTCTTGACTTGGTTTTTGAAAGTGAGGTTTTGCATTAATAGTCACCACCCTTTGATAAGCTTTGGCATCAGCCTCATCATCTTCATGAAAGATCTTGATAGGGTTGTTGAATAACACTTCAAGATCCTTAGGTTGAAATTTTAACAGCTCCATGGGCTCAAATATTTGAATGTCTTCCTTTCCTTCACACTCGATCACAACACTTCTAATGGTTGAGTTGTAAAACCATTTTCTGAAACTTTGAAGCTGGACTGGTACAGATCGTGGCAGTATGATGGATTTGACAGTCTCTGTCGGCTTGTACCGAAGGCTTACCCAAGGCTTCTGTGTTATGGGATGAATCTTGGTTTTGGAGATAATTCTTTTTGGGAGAGTGGTTTTCATTAACCTGAAGTCATTGAGGGCTTGTTGTTGCAGGAACAACTCAAAGTTACGAGCCTCATTGACTTTACCAGGATTCTGAAGGGGTAATTTGGCTAGAGCCCTCAGATCATATCTTGGAAGGGAACTCATGTGAATTTTTGAAGTGTTCAACTCCTCCTTTGTATCTTGTTACAATATATAAACCCCTCTCATTATCATACTTCCATCCCACAGGGGGTCTTTTCAGCTCATGGTATTCAGCGAACCACTCATAGTGCTTGGGAGGCTCCTCTACAGGCAACTTCCTCATCCAAGGCCATTTAGGATCAGGATATTCTGGATTTGGTTTAGAAACGGGAGCTGACTCAGATGTGGTTTGTGTGGCAGTTGTTAGAGTTTCAGGAGCTTCTTCATGAGTGCATGTTGGCCTAGCAGTGGTTACAGGCTCAACAAAGGTCACTTGAACATGTGTATCCTCCTTTTCTATGTCAATCAGGTCTTCAATTTCATCTCCGGTCTCTGTGAAGTACCGAATCTTCTCTTGATGTTCTTCTCCTAGTCTCACAATATCTGGAAACTCATCATCAGGTCCATAATCATCAATTTTTTTAAGAAGTTCATTTAGCTCATGGTCAGATCCAACTTCTTCTTCTAAAAACACAACCTCATGTCTGTCTCAGTATTCTTTCCTTTTTTTCCCTTTCATCTCTTCTTTAACTTAGACTTGGTAAATAATATTCTGGTTCTTCTATCTTAACATCCACAGAAAAATCAGCAGCAACAGTAGATGATTGTGCCAAAGAGGCTTTAATTTGTTCCACCAGATCAGTCACGGTTTTAAGATCTTGTTGCTGCTTGGAGATTAATTTCTGTTGAGTCTCCAGGTGAGTTTGTTGTACCTCCAGTTGGTTTTCTAAACCACCAACTTCTAGTTTCAGATCCTTCAATTCTTCCTTGCATTCATTCAGATCAGTTGTCAAACTTTCTATAACTTCATTTCTCTTTGCTACTTCAACTTGTTACTTCTTCACTTTCAAGCTTAAGGATTTGACTCTTGGACCAGAGGGTGATGTTTCATGAACATGTGATACAGATGGTGGAGTAGGTTGTGGTGATGGTTGGGGAGAAGGTTGTGGTGTGATGAAAGCATGAATGGGTGAGGGTATGGGTGTTGGGTGTTCAGGTGCTTCAGATGTTGATTTTGATGAGGTGGTGAGTGATTCTAGCCCAGTCTTGATTCTCTTTGCTCAGAGCTCTTCTAACTCGTAGTCAGATTCATAATCGTCTTGTCTTTTTTTATGAAGATGCATGAATTTCTATTGCTTCCTCTGATTCAGGCAGGTCAAATTCTGTTCCATAAATTCCCTCGTCCAAAGTTCCACTTGACTCAACTTCTCCTTCTTCAGCACCTTGTACGTTAGCTTCAATGTTCTCAACAAACACAGGAGGAAGTTGCACTTATTCCTCTATATTTGCTAGTTCTGGGTCAAGGAAATGAGCCTCCAAGATAGGCTGTTCAATCTCTTGATCAACATTTTGTACAACATTTACTGCAGCCTCTTGGTTTTCCTGATTGCCTTGTTATTGTTCTTCTTCTTCTGATGACGATGAATCAATGACTTCTATATCTGGATCTATATCAGGAACTTGTGGTTCTTCTTCTCCTATCACATGCCCAAAGAGTTGGATGTCCACAACAATCCTATTCGATCTTGAACTAGAACTCTTCATATAGCTGAGGGTCTTGGCTATCATATGATCAAGAACAAGGATGGATCCTTCTTGTTGAAGATTTGGTAGAATATGGTTAATTATCATTTGCAGAAATCTTGGGTACACCAGAAATTTGTCTCTGACTCTTCCAGTAAGATTCTCTATCAGTTGTTTGAACACCAATCCAGAAAAATTATAATCCCTTCCTTTTATTAAGCCAAGAATAGCAGATGCCACCATGGCATTGGCATAGTCAAATCCACCTTTTTTGATTGAAATGCAATGAATGAATACATGCACAATATACCTCCAGTAAGGAGCAAGGAAAGTCTTTGTTATCTGCCCAATTTTGAAATCATCTGGGTGACCCATTCTTCTGAAACATTCTCTGATGTAGAAACTAGGAAATTCCACAGGGGCTTCATGATTATCACCAAACTACAGTACCTTTCTGATGTTGGCCTCAGAAAATAGAACTTCTTGATTTTGAATAGTAGCTCTGATATGTTCCACATTGTTAATGGTTATTCTTGTTGCAGTAGCCCAGAATTGTCTAATAGTAGTTTCAAATACTGGAAGGTTGTGGCTAATTACAAAAGAGATGTTTGAGTTAGCCAGAAAGTTGAGAACTGGCACAAAGTCTGCACTCTTGGGATCAGCAGCATTTAGAAATGCACAAACATTGTGTTTCTTAACAAATAAAAGATCCATATCTGCAAAGAACATAAATATCAGAAAATCAATAATTTTGAAACTTAGATATTTTTTTCAGAACAACATGATCGAAACTACTAGTTTCGGGAGAAGAACAACTATCGAAACTTCCAAGTTTCGGGCAAAGCTTGGGTATCGAAACAACTAGTTTTGGTAAGCAAAACTTGACCAAATTTGAAATTATAGTTTCGATACCTAACCCTAATCAAAAGGAAGTCATACAAAGAGCAATGACAATCAAGAAAAAGTTATATACAGACATATATACTGATATAAACAGACTGAAACAAGCAAAAACAAAAAGAAGGTAAGAAAGGGCCTGTGAGTGTAGAGACTCCATCTTTCCAAAATTTGTAGAGAAATCTGCAAATATTTACAATAAAAGTGTGAGATTTTAACAATGGTGAGTTTACAAACAAATTCTATGCATGAAACAACCCTAAATATACGATTTCAGTCGTAACAAGGGTAAAATCGAAACCCTATCCTTCTCTAAATGAAACAGTAACACCAATTTGAGAAATCGAACCTGATGATGGAGACTACGGCGAAATCAGATAAGGAACACTGATCTAGCAACCTTAAACCGATGAGATTAATCTTACTGTGTGTGAAATTGAGGGTGTGAATGGGTTTCGAAGAGTGAGAGTGAAAATGAGCATAAAGGTACCTGATTATGAATACATTTAATATATGCTCGACAAAAGACCAAAATGCCCCTGTCGAAACTACTATTTTCGATAAGGCAAAGTAGTTTCGGGTGGGAGGTAGTTTCGGGCGGTGGGATGTAGTTTCAGGCAACATGAAATACTTGATTAAAAACAAAGGAAAGACTTTCATATGTACACTACTTAAACAAGCTAATAAGGAAGATTAAGAAATTTATATTGAAAAATAAAAGAAAAAAACCAGATAAAAGATATGAACACTTAGCCTTGGAAAAGATCCAACGTGAGATAATGTCTGGTCAAAACCCTTGAAACACTTCATTTTGCACTCAGCTACTGTGAATCCCTAAAGATAGTCGATATTTGTGCAAGATAAACCCGAACATTTGTTTGTACAATGTTTTCATGTGATTAAGCGGTACCATTTAAGCACGAAACACGACGTACCCCACATTTTGAAATAGAATTGTTTTGAAAACCTATCAATCCTCAAGAAATACCCGCATTCATCTTATCATCTTTTACAGGTTAACCAGGGTACCATCTTGGTAAGTCAAATTCACCACCAAAAGTAAAATAAGATCCAACTGGATATCAGAAGTTGTAAAAAGAAAAATATCCAAGTGGATATTAAAAAGGTACGAACATTCTAGGTCTTTACGTAAGCAAAACAAAAGAATCCGAAAAATTATCCAAGCGGATAGGAAAAGGTTGAACACTCGAGATCTTTGCATAAGCAAAACAGACGGGGTCAAATCATCTAAGTGGATGGGAAAAAGATAAACTCCCGAGATCTTTGCGTAAGCAAAACAGACGAGGTCATCGGCGGTAATCATCGTTACTTTGACGGTCACCTGACGTATGAATCAGAATCCAACACGTAAGCCTATATCTGATTGAATCATTTTTCTTAGCTTAAAAGTGTTAGATGTTTCAAAAATGGGTTCAAACACACATGTACGATTGAGATTTAGATTTTCACACTACTAAAGAGTTGTAACCATATGTCGGGCCTACCGGCTATACCTCAGTAAGCACCTTCTCTTATGGTCCATTCCATGTTCAAGAGGTGTGATCAGACTCTATCATTTCTCATAGGGTCGGATCATATTTTCCTAAACATGCCACTTGTAAGAAAGGGATTCAAAGACAGATGAATATATACAGAGATAATCCTTTTCTTTTCATTTCTTTCTTGACAATACAGAGCAATTCTTTCTTTTCTATCTTAAAACTCCAATTTTCTCCCCCAAAAGATTTGCTAAATAAATTAAAGAAAACAACTATACAAAAAAAATAAAATCTTTTTGGAAATCTTCCCGATTAACAAGTTTAAACAGAAAAGACAATATGCACAACGGTTACTGAAAGTTGATCATGCCGAGCATCTCCACCGATTTTTCAAATCTGGTAGAATCAAATGCTTTTGTAAAGATGTCGACGGTTTGTTTGTCAGTTTTGACTTCAACGATTTTGATATGTTTCTTTTCAACACAGTCATGGATGAAGTGATGTTTGATCTCAATATGTTTGGTTTTTGAATGCTGAACGGGATTTTTGGTGATATGGGGAATGGCGGTGTTGTCACAAAGGATGGGTGTCTCATGGAATATGATCCCGTAATCAAGCATTTGATGGTGAATCCACCTCACTTAGGAACAACAAAGGTCTGTGGCAATGTATTCGGCTTCGGCTGTGGATTGGGAAACGGTGGCCTGTTTCTTACATTGCCAGGACACAAGGCGGTTGCCAAGTAACTGACAACCCCCAGAGGTGGATTTTCGGTCTAAGTTGCATCCCCCGTAGTCTGAATCTGAATATGTCAAAAGATCAAACAAGATATTTTTGGGATACCAAAGCGCAATTTTTGGCTTATACTTCAAATATCTTAAAATACGTTTGACCGCAATTAAATGAGAGAGTTTAGGATTAGCCTGAAAGCGTGCACACAAGCACACTTCGAACATGATGTCTTGTCTGCTAGCAGTGAGATACATGAGAGATCCTATCATTGAGCGATAGAGGTGCTGATCGACACTTTCACCATCCAAATCAAGAGACAGACAATGTCGAACTTCCACTTGTAAGGATGAGACTCAGTCATTTTGAACTTGGTCAAGATTTCTTTGACATATTTTTCTTGATGGATAAGAATTCCCGACTCAGACTGATCTACTTGCAACCCAAGAAAGAACCTCATTTCTCCCATAGAGCTCATTTCAAAACTTAGAACGCATCACTTCCTCGAACTCTTTACACAACCGAGGATTTGTGGGTCCAAAAATGATATCATCAACATAGATTTGCACCAAAATGGTATCCGCACCATCCTTTCGTTTAAAAAAAGTTTGGTCAATTGCCCCTCATGTGAAACCATTATCAAGCAGATGCTTAGATAACGTCTCATACCACGCACGAGGTGCTTGATGGAGACCGTACAATGCCTTGTCTAGTTTGTAAACTCGGTCAAGATAGTTTGGATCAATGAAACTCGGTGGCTGCTTGACATAAACTTCTTCTTATACCTTTCCATACAGAAATGCGCTTTTGACATCCATTTGATGAACTGTGAAGTCCATATAGGCTGCATAGGCAAGAAACATTCTGATGACTTTCAAGCGAGCCAATGGTGCAAAGACTTTCTCAAAGTCAATCCCTTCTTCTTGATAAAACCTCTGAACCACAAAACGGGCTTTATTTTGAACCACGATTCCCCCTTCATCCTTCTTGTTGCGGAAGACCCAACGAGTGCCAATAGGGACTTTGTTCTTTGGAAGGTCCACCAGATTCCACACTTGTAACTTGTTGAACTGCTGCATTTCTTCCTGGATGGCCTCCACCCAACTATTCTCAAGCAAGGCAGCTTTGATATTCTTAGGTTCAACTTGAGTTATGAAGCAAGTGAAGAGACCGTCATTCATTGCTTCGGTGGCACTACGAGTTCGGATTCCCACATTTAGTGGACCAATGATGTTGTCTGTAGGATGATCTTTGTGAACCCGTAGCTGTGGAATAATATCCTCTTCAAGGTTGTCTTCCAAATTTGTGATGTTGTTAGGAAAAACAGGTTCTTCCATAAAAGGATCTTCAGTAGAGGAATGTGGAGCAACATCCACTATTGGAGGAGTTTCTTCCTCAACAGTTTCACTTGTTGCCATAGAGTCCGAAGAGTCCTGAGTGGATTCAGCATTAGCAATTGCAGGAGGAACATAAATATGTTGACTTGACGAAGAAGAGCTTGAAGCAGTAGAGGTACCTAGGATATTCACAGACATAAGAGGATTAGCTGAGACAGATATGTAAGTTAATTTAGGAAGATTAAATAATTTAAACAAAGAATCGACATCAAAAAGCCAATCAGGACCGTCTCCAGCGTCCGTATGATTGCTTTCATGCCAGTTGATATCAATGGACTCCAGCACAGTCCTTCGTCTCTTGTTGTAAACATGAAAAGCTCTTTGATTTGAAGAGTAGCCCACAAAATAACATTCATCAGCTTTGGCTTCGAACTTGTTCAGCTGATCCGAAGTATTCAGCGTTGTGCAAACACACACAAACTTTCTGAAGAAGTCAATAACAGGCTTGCGCTTGTACATAATCTCATAAGGAGTCTTGTTACAGATTTTGGTGATAAGAACTCGGTTTTTCACAAAACATGCGGTATTAACTGCCTCGGCCCAAAATGTGACAGGAAGCTTAGAATCAACGATCATAGTCCTTGCTACTTCTATCAACGTACGGTTTCTTCATTTAGCTACACCATTTTGTTGTGGAGTGTGAGGTGCACTGAACTGTCGAGAAATACCCTTACTTTCATAAAAAGAATCTAGAATGGCATTCTTGAACTCTGTGCCATGATCACTGTGAATAGTCTTTACACTTAGATTGAACAGATTCTCGATTTGTAGCAAATGAATCTTCAGAGTCTCTAGCGTCTCATATTTCTTTGCTAGGAAGAATACCCAAGTAAATCGAGAGAAGTCATTGGTTACCACCAAGCAGTAGGATTTCCTTCCATGATTCATGACACTCACAGGACCGAAGAGATCCATGTGAAACAATTGAAGAGGAGAGTCAATGTAATTAGTAGTTTTGGGTTTGTGAGAAGATTTGTGTTGCTTGCCCTTGGAACAAGAGAGACAATGTTCCACTGGTGAGAAATCTTTTAGAGGTAAACCGGTGACAAGGTTTCCTCAAACGAGATGGTTCATGGTCTTGAAATTCACGTGTCCTAATCTTTTGTGCCAAAGAAAGGACTCATCTTCTGAAGCTTTTGAGAGAAAGCATGATTCAATTCCTGATGGGTTATTTATATCCAGACTGTAGGTATTCAACTGTCACACCCCAACCGACGGCAGAATACGTCGGGGCGGGACATGTAGACTGTTCATGAGCACAAGGTTGACTAGACTGCAATATTTTAATTATCAAATTTCATTCCAAACAAATCAAACACAACCAAATTCAAACAAGTACGTAAATGAAATACATAATATTCTTTATTTAAATTTAACTAAGTCCAAAGCCTATGTGTAGCATGTCTTGATCAAATTCACACATTAGCACCTAAAACATGAATAAAATAAAGTCAACTAAAAAGTTGGTGAGCATACACAGGTTTATACATAGATAGTGTATATATGTAAATATTCAAATCCTTACATAACATGATAAAATAAGGCATTTATGGGGAGCAACTATTGTGTAACCAAAGTACAATCAAACCTTTGTAACTAGCATGCAAATTGTGTTGTCAGTAACAATCACCCCAATCTGGGTGGGTTTGCCAGACTCAATAGATCTATCATTATTAACCGTCAGCTTGAATAGTTAATGATTGCACATAAATTACACATAAATTGCACACAAACAGTTAACACACCTAGCACTCTAACATAAAGATCAAATTTTGTATACATGAATGTAAAGAGGATTTGTGTTTATGTAGTTTGTGTAAATGTAAGCAATTGTGTGTATAGAGTTCATGTTTCACCCCAAAAAGTGTAAAAGAGTAAAAGGGGCTATGTAATACTCACTTGTATAAACTATGTAGATAACACGAGCAAAATGTGGAGCACAAGTGATTCTCAAATCACAAGTTAACCTAGAGTGAAATGTTCGAGCTTGAATTAATAATATGCACAAGGTCTAAGGCTAGGTCTAGTGTTCATCGGATCTTCATATGAGTGAATTTGTATAAAGGTTGTCTCATTTTATGTAGAAGAATAAGTTGTCAAAAGTTTGACATAAACTTGTAAGTTCAAAGTGTTACATGAAAATATTTTTGTCGTTAGGGTTCATAATTTAATAAATAAAGTTCTTTTTATTCATTTAATCATAATAATAAGTCTTTTAAAAGTAATGTGGTTTTTTATATATATATATATATATCTATTTATTTATTTATGACAACGTGTCAAAATATATTAATGTGGGTTAAAGAAAAGCCCTAGGTGAATTTTTTAGGGTATAATGCAATAACTTTTATTTATTTATTGTTAAAATAAATAAATAATAAAAGTAATTTATATATATATATATATAAAAGAAAAGGTTTTTATTTATAAACACCAATATATATATATGTAGAGTCATATATTTTGTATAAGCTGTTGTCATTTATTGTATGTTTAAACAATTTTAGACTAGTTTACTTTCTGTCATTTCATTATTGTAATTTCAGTTTTCTATAATTAGTTAAGTCTGGGCCATCGAAACTACTTAGTTTCGATTGAGTCTGTTCAATCGAAACTAGTAGTTTCGATAGATGGTAGTTTCGACAGTCTGTGTATCAATTGTAAATGGTCAATCGAAACTAGTAGTTTCGATTGACCATAGTTTTGATACCTGTCACTACTATAAATAGCCTAGTTTGAGATTGTTTAGGGTGTGAGTAGCGGCTGTAACCCTGAACTTTCTCTTTCACATTTTGCTTGAATCAATACAGTCTGCAGTTGTTTATTCACTGTGTTCATACATTTTCATACCTTTTGATTGTTGATTCATAGTGTGGTTAGCTGGTTATCTTCACCAATACTGTTTCTATTATCTGTTTCACCTACATATACACAGTTTCCGCCTGTGTGTGTGTTCAATCGATCATATCAGTGTGATTTTGACTGAAATCTGGACCTACAATCAGTAACTAGTTTCAATTAAATATCTTGTCAAAATATGTATAAACTAGGAATTTAATTATTTTGTTTAATTATTTAAAATATATTTTTAAATAATTAATATGTGGTTTTAAACAACCTAATTTGTAAAAATAGGCCTCTTATGTTAAAAATCACAAACCTTAGTTGTAACTTGTTCTAAATCGTGTAGGGTTTATAAAAATAATTTTTATATAAATTTTTGAAGTCTTAAAAGTGGATTAAAAAAATAAACAGAACACCCGACTCGAACCCAGGTGGCTTCTGTATCAGGCGTGTGGCTTACCAGTGGACCAAGGGACTGGACAATGTTCTAGATCCATTACGAAAATCCTTTAACAGGTTACAATAGACGGGCCGGATTTGGTTTAGCATGCGCGTAAAAAGGCCGTTGGTGTGTGGGGTTTGAACCCGCGCCATCTAGTCTAACCACACGGGCCGGATTTGGTTTAGCAGTGAAAGACACTTGGGTTTGATATCAAGAAAGTGAGATGCTACAATTGTGATCAGCTGGGTCACTTTGCCAGAAACTGCAAGGAACCGTCCTCCAAGGATCAGCAAGAAAAGAAGATCTCCTTTGGAAAACAAGCTGCCAATCCTCCAAAGACAAACACATCTTCAAGCTCCACAGCTCTTGTGTGTCAGGCTGATGGACATTATCATTGGGGAGATCAAACTGAGGAAGCTGCTGATAAAGCCTTTTCTTAGCTAAGAAGGATGAGACGCCAGAGATTTTAAAGACCTATCTGCTTCAAATTGAAAACCTCTTCAGTTTAAGTGTGAAGACTATCCGCAGCGATCATGGAACAGAATTTAAGAATGCAACTCTTGATTCCTTCTGTGAAAGCAAAGGAATTTCTCGTCAATTTAGTGCACCTCGTACTCCTCAACAAAACTGTGTAGCTGAAAGGAGAAACCGCACCTTAATTGAAGCTGCACGAACTTTGATTGTTGACTCTAAGCTTCCCGTGACTTTCTGGGCTGAGGCGGTCAACACTGCATGTTTCGTGCAAAATCGGGTTCTTATCACTAAAAGTTGCAACAAGACACCATATGAGATCATGTACAAGCGCAAGCCAGTTATTGATTTCTTCAGAAAATTTGGGTGTGTATGCACGATGCTGAACACTTCAGATCAGCTCAACAAGTTTGAAGCCAAAGCTGATGAATGTTATTTTGTTGGTTATTCCTCCAATCAATGTGCTTTTCGTGTCTATCATAAGCAGAAAAGAATAGTGCTGGAGTCCATTGATATCAATTGGCATGAAAATAATTACACGGACGCAAGAGACGGTCCTAATTAGCTATTTGACGTCGATTCAGTTTTTAAATCATTTAATCTTCCTGATTTCTCAATTGACTCAACTCATGCTAATCCTTATTTTTCTGTGAACAATTTAGGGAACTTAAATGATCAAGGTTCTTCCTCATCTGCTCAGGTTGAAATTCCTGTGGTTGCAAATGCTGAATCAGATATGGAGTCTTCCGGTTCTGGTGCAACAAGTGAAACTGTTGAAGACAACTCCATTCCAATAGTAGATGTTGCACCACAATCATTTGCTGAAGATCCTATTAATGACATTGCCGATCCTCCTGCTGAAAATCTTACCAATTTGGAAGAAGTCGTGGAAGAAGATGAAATTCCTCAACTGCGAATTCACAAGATTCATCCCACCAATAACATCATTGGACCACTCAATGTGGGTGTTAGTACTCGAAGTGCCTGTGAAGCATTTGAAAACAGCATGTTTTCTTGCTTCATCTCTCAAACTGAACCAAAGAACATTAAAGCAGCTCTACTAGAAAACAGCTGGGTGGAAGCAATGCAGGAAGAGCTACAGCAATTCTCAAAGCTACATGTGTGGAATTTGGTGGATCTACCCAAGAACAAAGTTCCAATCGACACTCGTTGGGTTTTTCGCAACAAAAAGGATGAAGGCGGCACTGTGATTCGAAATAAAGCTCGTTTGGTGGTTCAGGGTTTCTATCAAGAAGAAGGGATTGACTATGAGGAAGTCTTTGCACCAGTGGCTCGCTTGGAAGCCATCAGAATGTTTCTCGCCTATGCAGCCTACATGGACTTCACCGTCCATCAAATGGATGTCAAAAGCGCATTTTTGTATGGCAAAGTTCAAGAGGAAGTATATGTCAAGCAGCCACCGGGTTTCATTGATCCTACTTTTCCAGACCGTGTTTACAAGTTAGACAAAGCATTGTACGGTCTTCACCAAGCACCTCGTGCGTGGTATGAAACTTTATCAAAGCATTTGCTTGAGAATGGTTTCACACGAGGAGCAATTGACCAAACTTTGTTCAAACGGAAGGATGACAAGGATACAATCATGGTGCAAATTTATGTGGATGATATCATTTTTGGATCTACAAATCCCCGTCTCTGGAAAGAATTTGAAGAAGTGATGCGATCTAAGTTTGAAATGAGCTCCATGGGGGAAATGAAGTTCTTTTTGGGTCTACAAGTTGATCAGTCTGAGTCAGGAATCCTTATTCATCAAGAAAAATACGTGAAAGAAATTTTGACCTAGTTCAAAATGGCTGACTCCCACCCTTTAAAAACTCCTGTGGAAGTTCGTCATTGTTTGACTCCTGATGTGGATGGTGAAAGCGTTGATCAGCATCTCTATCGCTCTATGATAGGCTCTCTCATGTATCTCACGGCCAGCAGACCCGACATCATGTTTGCAGTGTGCTTGTGTGCACGTTTTCAGGCTAACCCTAAACTCTCTCATTTATCTCCTGTCAAACGTATTTTAAGATATTTAAAGTATAAGCCAAAATTAGGTCTGTGGTATCCTAAAACTGATTTGTTTGATCTTGTGGCTTATTCAGATTCAGACTACGGGGGTTGCAACTTAGACCGAAAATCCACTTCTGGAGGTTGTCAATTCCTTGGCAACCGCCTTGTCTCATGACAATGTAAGAAACAATCCACCGTTTCTCAATCCACCGCCGAAGCCGAATACATTGCCGCAGCCCTCTGTTGTTCCCAAGTTAGATGGATACACCATCAGATGCTTGACTATGGGATCACATTCCATGAGACACCCATTCTGTGTGACAACACCGCCGTTCCTCATATCACCAAAAACCCAGTTCAGCATTCCAAAACCAAACACATTGAAATCAAACATCACTTTATCCGTGACTGTGTGGAAAAGAAGCATATTCAAATTGTTGAAGTCAAAACTAATAAACAAACCGCAGACATCTTCACAAAGGCTTTTGACTCTACCAGATTTTCCCAACTGGTGGAGATGCTTGGAATGATTAACTTTCAGTAAATGGTATGAATAGTATTTTATTTTATTATTATTTTGTTTAATTGTCAAAAAAAAAAATTATGTACAGCTTCTACGCAAATCTTTTGGGGGAGAAATATGTTAATATTGAAAAGAATTGCTGTGAATATAATCTTACAAGTGGTTTTGAGTTGCAGGAAAATTTGAATCTGACCTTTGAGAAATGATAGTATCTGATCTCATCTCTTGGACATGAAATGGACCAAAAGCGATGGTGTTTACTGAGGTATAGCTGGTAGGCCCGACATATGGTTAAAACTTGTAAGTAGTGTGAAAACTCTAATATATATCTCATACTTGTGTGTTTGAACCCATTATTGAAACATCTAACCCATTTTTATATCTAAAAAAACCAATTCAATCAGATACAGGCTTACGTATTGGATTCCTATTCATACGCCAAGTGACCGTCAATATAACGATATTTACCACCGATGACCCCGTATGTTTTGCTTACGCAAAGATCTCGGGTGCTCATCCTTTTCCCATCCACTTGGATGATTTGACCCCGTCTGTTTTGCTTACGCAAAGATCTCGGGTGTTCAACATTTTTCTATCCGCTTGGATAATTTTACGACTTCTTCTGTTTTGCTTACGCAAAGATCTAGAATGCTCGTACCTTTTTAATATCTACTTGGATATTTTTTATTTTAATTTTCTAAATCCACTTGGATATCTTATTTTATTTTGGTGGTACTTTGACATTACTAAGACGGTACCTTGGTTAATCAGAAAGAGATGATAGGATGAAGATGGGTACTTCTTGAGGATTGATAGGTTTTCAAAATCATTTTATTTTAATATGTGGGGTACACCTTGTATAGTGCTTAAATGGTACATTTTAATCACATGAAATCAAAATACAAACAAATGTTCGGGTTTACTTTGCACAAATATCAGCTATCTTCAGGGACTCACAGTAGTTAATTGCAAAAGGAAGTGTTTCAAGAGACTGACCAGATCTGATCTCATGATTGGATTTTTTTCAAGAAGATAAGTGTAAATATCTTGTGTATATATGTTAGTCTTATTCCTGTTACTTTGTACGTATCGAAACTATTTTGACATATCGAAACTACTATGTTCATATCGAAACTAGTTTGCCCTATCGAAACTACTTTGTACATATCGAAACTATTTTGACATATCGAAACTACTATGTTCATATCGAAACTAGTTTGCCCTATCGAAACTAGTTGTTTCGACAGGGGCATTTTTGTCTTTTGTTCCTCGCAATTTAAATGCCTTCATAAATAAATCCCTCCCTTCATATCTTCTTCTCTCGTCTCTTTCGCAACCCTTTTCATCTTCTCCGACACACATAAAATTTCTCAAGCCTTGGTCTGAGTTGCAAATTATCAGGGTTAATCACCTGATTACCCTCGTTGTCACCATCGTCTTCATCAGGTAACGTCTCACTATTTCATTTGAATGATTCTTGCGAATCAACAGACCTAGGGTTTCAAAAGTTCAAATTTGTTCGACTGAATCTTCATAATAACAGTCGTTGTGTGCTTATCCGTGTTTGCAAACATCTTTATCATCTTAGAACTCACGATTATTGTGTTTTCTTGCAGATAACAATCTCGCATTTGGTAAGATGACATTCCGTCATTTACAGGCCACTCTAAACCCTTCATTAAACTGTTTATTTTAGTCTGAGTATAGTGAATCAAAAGGGGTTTGGGTTTCAAAACCAAGTAGTTTCGATAAAGGAGTTCAACTCTTTCAAAATTTCTCAAAATTTTTAATCGAAACTACTGGTTTCGACACCCAAACTTGACCAAATTTCTCTATCGAAACTACTTGTTTCGATAAGTTCATCTCTATCGAAACTACTTATTTTCGACAATGTTGATTTCAGAAATTTTATAAGTGTTGATCAAAGCTTATTGCCTCTATCGAAACTAGTTAGTTTCGATAAGTTCATCTCTATCGAAACTACTTAGTTTCGACAGTGTTGATTTCAGAAATTTTACAAGTGTTGATCAAAGCTTATTGCTTCTATCAAAACTAGTTAGTTTCGATAAGTTCATCTCTATCAAAACTACTTAGTTTCGACAGTAAAGATTTCTAATTTTTCCTAAGTGTTGAAATATCTTGTTTCGATTGACCATATTCAGAACCTTTACTTATTGTGCAAAACTGATGAATTTTACAGGTATGGATCTCGTATTCGTGAAAAGGCACAATGTCTGTGCATTCCTTAATAGCAATGATCCGAAAGCTGCTGAGTTCATTCCTGTCTTAAACTTTCTGGCAAACTCCAACATAAGTTTTGCCATAAGCCACAACATGCCGGTGTTTGAGGCAACTATTAGACAATTTTGGGAAACTGCAGAGATAATCACAGTTGATAATGTGCAGCACATTAGAGCAACTGTACATGGCCAAGAAGTATTATTTTCTGAAGACACAGTGAGAGAGGTACTGCAGTTAAATGACAATCCAGAAGCACCCTTTGATTTTCCAATCTTCTATGTGAAAGAATGCTTCAGAAGAATGGGTCATCCTGATGAGTTCAAGAGTGGTCAGATAATCAAGAACTCCTTACCAAGCCATTGGAGATATATAGTGCATGTGTTTATTCACTGCCTATCAATAAGGAAAGGGGGTTTTGATTCAGCTAACAGTACTCTGGGATCAGCTATTTTGGGATTAATAAAGGGAAGAGACTACAACTTTTCTGGTTTCATATTCACTCAGCTAAAGGATAACTTAACTGGAGCAGTGAAGGAGAAGTTTCTAGCATATCCTAGATTTCTACAAATTATCATCAATCATCTTCTTCCTGAGCTTCAACAAGGTGGAAACACCTTTGTGTTTGATAATATGATAGCCAAAACACTCAGCTACATGAAAAGTACCAACAAAAGGACCAACCGGGCGATAGCCGACATTCCCCTGTTCGGTCATATCATTGGAGAAGAAGAAGAGTTTATCGCTGACATTGATCCGGATCTTGAAGAAGAAAACTTATCATCAGATGAAGAAGAGCTGGAAGCTGAACAAAATCAAGGTAATCCACCTATTGATGAAGCTGAGATTGAGGTAGACATACCTATTGTTCAAGAAGAAGAGCAACATGTAATTGAGCCTGTGATAGAGGCTCCTTTTGTTGAAGAAATACAGATAGTTCAAGAGCCAGCAGTAAATGTTGAAGCTGGCTTACAGGAGGATGAAGAAGAAGTGGCAGAGTCAAGTGGGACTCTAGATGCAGGAATTTATGGATCAGACTATTACAAGTCTGATTCAGATGAAAGAATAGAGCAACTTGCATCTTCCTCAAAAAGACAAATTGAGTCAGGATCTGATTTTGAAGAGGAGGAGCCTAGGGCTAAAAGGATAAAGACTGGATTGGAGGATTTGTCATCCTCGTCAGAGTCTTCATTCACCACTCCAGAACCATCTCCTCATCCTACTCCACAACAATCTCCCATCCATACACCTCCTATATCTCCACAACAATTACCTATCCCTACACCTCCTACATCTCCACAACAATCACCCATCCATACACCTCCTGCATCTCCACACCATGATTCAACCTCTCCTGTACCGAGAGTAAAGACTCTAAGTCTTGAAATAAAGAAACTTCAAGACAATCTTCAAAAGAAAGATACAGAGATTGACGGCTTGAAGTCTAAGCTAAAAGAAGTTAAGGAGGAAGTCAAAGACTTGAAGCTGGAGGTTGGGGGCTTACATACTCAAATAGATATTCAGCAGACTCAGCTGAAAACTCAACAAAGACTAATCATAAGGCAACAAGAAGACTTTAAAGCCTTAGCTGAAATAGTTAAGCAGCTCAAAGACTCTGTCAACAAACCTACTCCACAACAGCCAACCACTTCAAAGGCTCAGGGGGAGACTACATCTGAACTTGAACCATCGTCTCCTGCCTTTGTCACTGATCCAGAATCTGCATTAACCGTGTATACTGGCCACGGTGCCATGACAAAGGAGTCTGTTGAAGTAAAGGTTGAAGAAACAGAGTCTGTCCTTCCCTCAGCTCATGAAAGAAGAGAAGAAAGGAAGAGAGGGAAGGGAGCTATGGCTAATATTGAAACAGTGATTCTGGATGAAGAAGACATCCCATCGGATGATGAGCTGAATGCTCTTCTAGATGAGATTGACAACTTTGGATACAATGACCTTCATCCAGAAATTCTAACTACCGAAGAGAAAGAAACTGAACGAACTAGATATTTTACTGAAGAAGGAGATGAAATTCATACCCTATCAGATGAAGAAGATGTTCAGATTAATCTCATCAAGACTATCATTCCTGAACCAACCATTCCAATCTCTGAGTCAAATCCAACTCAAGATCAACCTTCAACTGCACCTGAACCTCCTATTTCAAGGAAGTCTTGGTTTAAAAAGATCATTCCAGAAGAGACTCCTCAAACTTATGAGTGGATAGCCGAGCGTCAAGAACTGAAAAGGCCTCCAATTAGATGGAAATACGATGCTGAAAGGAAGCTCTTTATCATCAGACGATACAGAGGGGGAGTTCAGCACTTCAAAAACATGACTGACTTCCAGACCCTTCCTTTTTATGACCTCAGGGATTTAGCAAAACTTCCACTTCAAAACCCTGGGAAGGTCATGATGGCTTATGACTTTGAGAAGTTTCCGCATTCTCAAGTCAACAATGATTTCAGAGGAATGAAGCCTAGGAAAACTCAGAAGAAGATCTCAAAGACTAGGTTTCATCCTAAGACTAACAAGCCATATGTGTTCCTAAGATACAAGCCTACCCAAACACACAAGACTATCACTATTCCAAAATCTGTACCTCTCCAGCTACAAACTTTCAAAAAGTGGTTCTATAACCCAGTCATTGGCAGTGCAGTTATTGAATGTGAGGGCAAGGAAGACATCACCATCTTTGATCCAATGGAGCTGCTGAAATTTCAACCTGAAGATCTGGAGGTGCTATTCCAGAATCACATTCAGACTTATAGTGATGAAGATGAAGCTGATGCCAAAGCCTAACAAAGAATTGTATCTCTCCATGTCAAACCTTTCATCCCAAGGATATCTGAAGGACCAGCTGCTTGATGAAGAGCTGAAGACAGTAATGCAACAGCTTAGGGGGAGATTGTAGAGTCATATATTTTGTATAAGCTGTTGTCATTTATTGTAGACTAGTTTACTTTCTGTCATTTCATTATTGTAATTTCAGTTTTCTGTAATTAGTTAAGTCTGGGCCATCGAAACTACTTAGTTTCGATTGAGTCTGTTCAATCGAAACTAGTAGTTTCGATAGATGGTAGTTTCGACAGTCTATGTATCAATTGTAAATGGTCAATCGAAACTAGTAGTTTCGATTGACCATAGTTTCGATACCTGTCACTACTATAAATAGCCTAGTTTGAGATTGTTTAGGGTGTGAGTAGCGGCTGTAACCCTGAACTTTCTCTTTCACATTTTGCTTGAATCAATACAGTCTGTAGTTGTTTATTCACTGTGTTCATACATTTTCATACCTTTTGATTGTTGATTCATAGTGTGGTTAGCTAGTTATCTTCACCAATACTGTTTCTATTATCTGTTTCACCTACATATACACAGTTTCCGCCTGTGTGTGTGTTCAATCGATCATATCAGTGTGATTTCGACTGAAATCTGGACCTACAATCAGTAACTAGTTTCAATTAAATATCTTGTCAAAATATGTATAAACTAGGAATTTAATTATTTTGTTTAATTATTTAAAATATATTTTTAAATAATTAATATGTGGTTTTAAACAACCTAATTTGTAAAAATAGGCCTCTTATGTTAAAAATCACAAACCTTAGTTGTAACTTGTTCTAAATCGTGTAGGGTTTATAAAAATAATTTTTATATAAATTTTTGAAGTCTTAAAAGTGGATTAAAAAAATAAACAGAACACCCGACTCGAACCCAGGTGGCTTCTGTATCAGGCGTGTGGCTTACCAGTGGACCAAGGGACTGGACAATGTTCTAGATCCATTACGAAAATCCTTTAACAGGTTACAATAGACGGGCCGGATTTGGTTTAGCATGCGCGTAAAAAGGCCGCTGGTGTGTGGGGTTTGAACCCGCGCCATCTAGTCTAACCACACGAGCATTTAACCGGTTGGACTAGATGGTTCGTTGGTTAAATAGGGATTCGAATAACTTAAATGTGTTAAAAGGTTTGATTCGGAAATCCCGAATTAGAGTCTGTATGAACTGATGTTCAATTTGAACGGGGATTGTGATCGATGCCCTTTGTCTTAGGAAATAGATAGAGGGCTTTCATTCGTAATGAAAATGCGAATCTAATGACACAAACCATACCTGAAATGGTCGAGTCTTGATTTCTGTCAGCTAGAGGAAACAGAGAGGTGTTCTTGATATTCGATCGGTGTCCAGAGACGAAATGCGGGTCGAAGGGGTACTCAGAGAGTTTGTAGAGTGATGTGCGATGGTGAGGGGTGAATCAATTGGATCAATTACATGTTAATTACTCAGTTCGATTTAATCTTGAAGACGACAGATGTCAAGATCTTTTACCTTTCAATACGCTTAGTTTAGGATGAATTGGGTCGCTTTTTTGGTTTGTATTCATGCGAGATCAGTCAAGGCATGATTTGAGGGTTTAATACGTGTTAAACTTTGTGATTTGGATTTAAATTTGGCAAAGTTTGACTCTAGGGAGTCAAACTTATTCAATTTGGTTTGAGTTTGAAATAAGCCGCGAATTTTGATAAATCAACTAGTTCATTGAGTTTAGAAACAATCTACAATCGTGCTAGTATCCATGAAAAGTCATTTGATTCCCGTTATGATTGATTTTGAATTTGAATTGTAAGATTTGCAACGTTTGACTTTTAAAGTCAAAATGAGTCAAAATGGGATGATTGGAGTCAAAGTTGTGGTCAAAGGGTCCAAATTCAAGGGTTCAAACGTTTAGAAGGGGCGCTTCTTTGAATCAAAAGGTTCAAGACTAGTGTTATTTGTTTTAAATCATTTTGTTTTATAAAAATCTAATTTATTATTTATTTAATTATAAATATTTTATAAAGGGATAAATTCCATTTTTTTATAAAATAACAAACTTTGTAAATGACTTATCTATTAAAAATATATACATCTTACATAACTATACATGCATATGTTATATATATTTAATAGGAAGTACTATGTATAAGCTAAGTTGAAACGTTAAATTGATACATGTTTAAAATAGTGAATACTGGGAAATATTGTGTTGAACCGGTACGGAATTGAAAAATAAAATAAAAATTAGGCCGGAAAAATCATGGATGTTACAGTCTCCCCATGTTAAGGGAATTTCGTCTCGAAATTTAATTAGTGAAGGCTATTGAATTTGAAAGAGGTGAGTTAGGATTTTCAACGAGTTTTGATTGTTAGATTTTGGGAGTGTAACTGATGACCAGGCACAGGTTTTGATATTCATAGTCGGATATGAATGATGATAATGAATTTAGTTTTGAAGTGGGTTTAAGGAGTAAAACGGTCGAATAACAATTTGGATTCTAAAGGTGAAATGCATTGCTTGGAATGGATTTGATGGGAATTTGATTATCAGGGTTTGATTAATGTGTAGCCTAATATGCTCAGGAGTTGTCAGTGGATTAAGAGATTGCACAAACATTGGTCTAGGTTAAAACTTCACATGACACGAACAGCGCTACTCTAGATAATATGATAGGGCACTTATATATAGGAAGTACCATCGGCGTATCCACCATGCCCTTGTCATATCACATTCGTTTCATTGTTACATATCACGATAGGTTTTAGGTCACAACACACGACAAAATTCGCTATGTTTTCTATGCGCTGATTTTTATAATTACGTGTGCACCCGTAATTACTCGAATCATCGCATGGTCCGTATAGATCCTTCCTGTTGTGTGTGGGGCAAAAGGGGGCACAAATTCACTTAGTTCATGTATATTTCTTTTACATATGAGTTGCTAATAAGTAACTATGTCCCTAATAGACAGGTCAATTAGCAACTGAAGAGAAATAAGGTATTATAACTTAAAATTCCATAGTTTACTCATGTTTGAACAAGAATACGTCAAACACCGAGTTGTTTTAAAGTGTTACAACTCCCTCGTGTTTGAGCAAGAATAAGTCAAACCCCGAGTAGCTTCAATGTGTTATGGTTTTCAACCTTGATGAACAAAAGGGTATGACCATACCTTGTGTAAAATGAAATAAATCAATTGCAACAATTGTAAGCAATTTAGTTTCATGTATAATGTAGCACCTAAGTTTCATGTATGATCTAGTGTCATGTAGCTTGTAATCAGATAGGTTCCATGTGTAACGTGAACAAATTAGCATCATATATAGGGTAAGAAATGAGTTTCATGTATGATGTTAACAACTTAGTATTATGTATTTTGTAAACAAGTAAGCTTTCATGTGTAATATAAATAATTTAGTGTCATGTACATTGTAAGAAATGAATTTCATGTTTGATGTTTACAACTTAGTATCATGTATTTTGTAAACAAATAAGCTTTCATGTATAATGTGAGTAACGTAGCATCATGTGTATCGTATAGTGTGAATAATTTGGTATTATGTATTCTCCAAACAACTAAGTTTCCTGTGTTATATGATCCATCCACTATAAAGTATATTGCAAACAATTTTCATGTATTATGTGATCGGTGTAACATTTTGTATATTGCAACTAAGTTTCATGTATTATGTGATCGTGCATAATATTTTCAATCTAGTATCATGTATCAAAATAGCAAGTTTCAGATATCGTGTGATTGACCTACTATCTTGCATATTGTAAACAACTAAGTTTTTATGTATCATGTGAAGGTTCGTTTGTAAGTTATTGGATCTCCTGAGTAAATAAACTATCGAATTTTGTAGGTAGTCGAGTGTTGCAGACAAGCGTGTTGTTTGGTGTTCATGTATAATGTGGTAGTTAGTTTCCAGCTCTTTAAATCTCGTTGAGGTTGAGGGGGATGGTTAACGTGTACACGGTATGGATCGTCTCTTGAAGCGGCAAGTGAAAGGTAACGAGGGGGTTTTGAAAACACTCAGGGAAATGTGTTTACAAATAACTGATCTTTGTTTGAAAACAGGAAATTGTAAATTTTTCTTGGTTGTAGATATATAAAGTAGTGAAAGTATTGAGTTAATTAATCTAAATATATAGACAATCTATGGGAAAAACCTTTTTATTAATTTTTCAATTATTATAAGGAGAATATTTTTAAGAGGAATTATTGGCTAAACAGTAATTGTATATTAATTTAGACAGGGTTTAGAAATAATTACTTTAATGAGAAAAATCAAAATTATTTATCAATTTGAAATAATACTTTTATAAAATAGGTTGTATTAAGTTCCCTTACAAAGTGAAAATGTTTATGGAAGGATTTATATTTCTGATACTCTCTAAAAGTTTGATAAACATTTGGTTTGAAAATAACGAGGTTGTTTAAATCTAATAGGATGATTTGTTTACGAGGGAGATTGTTGGTAGTGTACCAAATCGTGTTGAATGAAGAGAGTGATACTTGGAAAATTTTGATGAAAATATGATGGGTGTAATTCACACTCACTTGTTAAATCAATGAATAATAACCTTAGAGTTGGAATATATAGAATTTATTAAATGCTGAAGTGTTAAACATTATTCAAAACATAGGGGAATGATTCTCAAACTGAAAATTTAAAGACAATAAATAGAAATTTCTGCTAACGTCTCTGGTAGTTTCCCACTAGAAGGAAGATAATCACCAAGACGAGCACCGCTATGGTCACTCGGGTAGCCGACCTGGCTTCAGCTTTAGTTGTCTCCGTGCGATGCTCCAGTATTTCTTTTTCGAGGATGGAGATTAATTCCTTTTGGTACCCTAATTGGTTTGCTAGGCTATCCATTCTTTGTCCTTGCAAGTCGTGCATTACCTCATGCTCCATCCTTTGCCTCTCAAACTCTGCGGTCCTCACATATTGGTGAAGGTCATTGATTGGAATTCCCATAGCACTAGTGGGTGCCATGGTATGCCTTACCCAAGGGTTAGGATGATACGGGTCGGGCACCAGATACGGGTCTCTTAATGGGGGTGATCTAGGTGTTCGAAGTCTTGGGCCGGTGTTCCTAGCCCAATCTGCCCTTACATCAAACCTTGGCCTGGCAGCTGGGGGTGGTGGTGACCGATACATGGGTGGCCTGATGTCTTCTTCCCAATCAGACTCTGCTCCGGGAAGGTATACCGGGGAGAAAGGAGAGTAGGAGTCCATGTCTAGCAGAGAAACAACGAAAAGGTTGTAAGTGATAATAGAATACTGAGTGTTAAATATAGGAGTTCTCATAGGTTTAGAGTTTGACTAGTCATAACATCGAGTCTTCACAATAGTATTTTAGGAATGCACTTGACCTATAAGCAATGCATCCCTGAGGAGAATTCCCAGGAAAGAGGGGTGGGTCACTAAGACACACTTAAGTACCCCGTCTTTCTTTAGCCAGAATCCCTCATGGGCCTACACACTCTTCCAGCCATCATGTACTAATAACACTATTGTTGGGCTCATGGTCATGATGAGAATTGTTGTGGACTGGGCTTTGAGGCCCGAAAGTGAGGCTTATATATTATTGTAGGCTTCTTCTTCTTGGAGGGTAAATGGTTCTAGTTTATTATTAATGGGCTTTAGGCCCAATAGTTTAGATTTAGATCACAAGAGGTGGTGACATTATATGTGTGAGTTTAAGGGTGTATGAAAAGCTAAGTGTGTATAAGTGTGTGTTGAAACTTAGGATAGCACTTAAATGGATCAAATGGATAGCATGAATATATCATAAAAAAATTTTCAGGCAGAGTGACACATAAATTATTAAATATTGTATCATGTAGTGTATTTACTTATGATAGTATGTAGGAATATTCACATAAGGAGAAATCATGTAGCATGGCATTGTATGGGTGTCCTAGGGTTATAGTCTAGGTCAAAAGTGTCTAATAACCTAATTCCCTATAACCAAGGCTCTGATACCAATATGTCACACCCCAACCGACGGCGGAATACGTCGGGGCGGGACATGTAGACTGTTCATGAGCACAAGGTTGACTAGACTACAATATTTTAATTATCAAATTTCATTCCAAACAAATCAAACACAACCAAATTCAAACAAGTACTTAAATGAAATACATAATATTCTTTATTTAAATTTAACTAAGTCCAAAGCCTATGTGTAGTATCTCTTGATCAAACTCACACATTAGCACCTGAAACATGAATAAAATAAAGTCAACTAAAAAGTTGGTGAGTGATGTCGTCCAGACGGTCTATAAAAACTATCAAATAAAACCTAATCTAGACTCTCTAGCTTTAAATTTATAAAACCTAGACTCGACCTAATACTAGACCACACAACCGGCAAGTGTACCGATCAATGTAATATAGCCTAACGAAGTCCGGATATCGAACCCAAAAGACACTGAATAACTAAATTAGACTCTAACTAGGACTTAATATGATTAATTGATTGGGGGGTTTACTACACTAAAGATTAACTAAGAATGCAATAAACTAAGGACAATTCAAGCTATCAAGAGTAAACTAAAGATGAAATCAAGAATGGAGAAGTCACTACCTAGGTCGGAATCCTATGTGTAAAGCTCAACTTCTATCGGTTTTGGAACTAGGTTGGATCTGGGTTTCTAAAGATATAACACCTAAAAGATATCTAGTGGATTCCCGATCACTCTCGGTCTCGGGATGTGACCAGAAGACAACCTAAGGATATTAACTCACCAGATGATCGGATCACCTCTCGGGTATTTCCTACTATGACAAGTACCCTAATAAACGGATTACCTCTCAGTCTCACCGCTTACCATACACTCAAGGAATGCATGGGGTAGTTCTAGAATGGATACTATGATTCGGATAGCAACTATCACTAGACACCTAATACCAACTTCCTCTCAGACAGCTGACACTCGGACTCCTAATGACGAAGACTAAACGACTAATTCTCACTTCTCGGGTATTGAACTAGGACACACATTCACTTCTAATCAGTAATTAACTAGGTTTTCTATGGCTACTACGTCTAGACACCACTCTAACTCACAAACCCTAAAGTCTATGAACCAGAAACGAAGATCAAACTGGCAGACAACCACAATCAACGCAGAAAAGCATAATCAACCACATAATCAGAATTAAACATGCACTAACATCACACATAAACAAACTCAAACCTTTACTAAATCATAAATCCAACATTCAAATCCAAAAACCGAATAAAAATCGAAACTTTAACACATAATCATCATATTTACCTAGGTAGATCAAGGATCTAGCCTAGAATCATACTAAGAACATCTACACAGAAGCAAATAGCAAGATCCATAGGTTCAAAACACAAAATCAAAGATAAAGTTTGAATCTTTAAACCCTAGAATGCAACTACACAAACCCGGAATCCAAAAGCTTCAATCTTCAGCTTCAATTGACTTCCAAGCTCAAAATCGCCTCTTTTTCTTCCCTGGAACGGCTTAGAATCGAACTCTCTCATAATGGCCGTTTAAATCTTTTTAATTTAGAAAATTAGGGTTTTGCGGAAAACGGCCCTCTCGCGTACCGCGAGAGAATGTTTACTGGATCCTCGCGTACCGCGAGGACCAAAATAGTCGGGCGGATTCCTGGAGTTTCCCGCGTACCGCGAGAATTATTACACTCGTCTCTCGCGTACCGCGAGAGACCTAAATTTCAGAAAATTGTCTTTTGATCTTTGGACTTTTCCGGGCTTCGTTTCTTCGCTCGTTTTCTTCACGTATTCTTCATTAATATTCCCGAGCTCCTACAAATAAGACCAACGACTCAAATGTACATAAAATTGACTCAAAACTAATATAAAACTACTTAGAACACATTAAAACAAAGGAATAAAGACGTGTGCTTTCGCACCCTATCAAATATCCCCACACTTAACCTTTTTTCGTCCTCGAAAAATCTGCAAATGGAATCATAACTGGCATCTAACTCAACAAACATAAATTTCAATTTTCAAAACATACTCACGTGTTAAAAAGCAACAATTAGTATTTCTGTCCGATTAAACCCAAGCACTAACTTTCAAGCCCCCGTTACGTGTTCTAAATCCATTTTATACAACATATCAATCAATCTATGTGACTCACACTTAGAAGTTACAGCTCTACCTAATCCCGTCTCAAGGTCATGTTTAGGCACGGATTAAACCATATAGATTTACCCTACCACGTTAAACTACTATTTACAGGTTTTTAGAAATCAGATGAAATCATGAATGAATGGATGATAATGAGCATAATAAGCAAAAGAACTTTCGTCTAGAGGCGTTTCAACCAAGTCACTATCCCGGAGGGTAACACATAGACTACATTCTATCAATGAAGCACATAAATCTTACTTAGGGGTGTATCCTCCAAGTCACTATCCCGGAGGGAAACACATAAGCAAAACTCAGTATAGCTCATAAATTATGGAATAACATGGATTATGGAATGCGGGCGCCACCGAAACTCGGATTTATTCTCATAAAAAGAGAATGGTGTGCCATAAAAAATTTCAAAAACCTTTAAATTTTAACTTAACGTGGTACCTATCACCCTATATTGACAGTTTCAGTATTACCATTACTCTAAGATGAATACCCACAAGATATCATGATTTTATTCCGTGATTAATCCTAAATAACACAAACAGGATATTTAAGCTCTACTAGTTAGCTGGGTCTACCAAAACATCACTAATTAGACACGTTTTCAATTATTTAATCTTTTAAACTCATAAATAGATCCAGTTCTACTATCATTTTCCAAATATATGCAATTATTTTCAAGAACATTTTTCAAATTTTTCAATTTTCTTTTTTTTTTGTATTTTTGAATTTTTAAAGACACAAACTAAACAAACTAGACACTCACATCCCCACACTTGAAAGACACATTGTCCTCAATGTGAAACAAAACACAACTAAAAAAAAACAGAACAGGAAGCGACTTAGCTGGTAATGTAGATGCAAACTAATATGCAGCTTCGTTCTTCCTTGTGTGTGCACCGTATAGCATTTTGGTCGCGGTTACACATCAGCTGTCGGGTTGCCTTTACAAGATAGTAATGGTGACCATCAATTCCGCCCGAATGGAGATTGAGTACGGGTGGAATGATAAACCTGCAAAATAAGACTAAACATACCCGCAGCATTAAACTGACTCAAATAATAACTCAACTACTAACTCAACTAGACACTTAAAAGACTCAAGATAGATAGATGCAGAGAAAACATACTCAACGTGTGGCAAACACATAGACATGAATACCACAGCAAGGTCGAACATCGGTCATAAACAGTTTCTAGTTTCCCATGGTCATGGTGGTCGGTGAATGAAGTGAATGGTGGTAGGTGGGTGAATTAATGTGATGGATGATGGTGGTTAAAGGTGATGCTTCATGGTAGTGGTGGTACGAAGGTAGGTGATGAATAGTGGTGGTGAGTGAAAACGGGGACAGAAACGGGTACGGGAAACCATGGGAAACAAAGGAAATAGGGTGACACCAGCAGTCCCTCGCGTACCGCGTAAGTCGAAGGGGATATTCTTCGCGTACCGCGAAGGCCAAAAAGTTAGGCCGGCCGAGACTTTTGTCTCTCGCGTACCGCGAGAGATCTTCCTCTCGTTCTTCGCGTACCGCGGGAGGGTGTCGTTAACAGAAAGTTTTGAAGTTTTTTTTTTTTTTTTTTTTTTTTTCAATTTTGTACTTAGAAAATTTTTTTTTTTGCCATTTAAGAAAAAATTTTCACCCACTTCCTTAAAACCTTGTCCCAAGCATAAAAACACATGTAACCATACCTGGGGCTTCATTCCCGACGATTTTCCTTACCAAATAAAGCATGGATTCCTGCAAAACTTGACAAAAACAAAACACAAACCGACAAACAAAGGAAAAGACACGGACTCAACCCAATGAAATCATACAAACTCTACATCCCGGGCACTTGCCCAGGACTCAAGCAAGCCTATCAGGAGGCTTCTCCTTGATCCTAACCGGTACCGCCTTCATCCTGCGCGGCCTCCGGGTCTTCCATACCTCTAGCAAACAACTACTACTCTCAAACATTAAACTCATATCACATGTAGCAATCCAGTCCTTCCACCACAACTTAAACCTACCCGGACCGAAGATAACATTGTTCAAATAACCGAGTGTACTGTCATCTTTACATATCCCCACACTTGGGGTTTGCTCCATCTTCAACTCTACCTCTCTCGACTCGCGGGTTCTCTTACGTGGTGGCCTAGATCTAGGGGGATTAGAATTTGGGGTCGGTTTTTCAATTCTCCCCTCAGCACAAACAAGGGTGAGGACATGTGAAGGTTCAGGAATAGATATTTTCAGCGGTATGGCTTCTTCACTCTCACCAGGATCATCATAGGGATCCTCCACGATATCTACTAACTTCCCCACACTTGGGGTTTTGCCCATGACATCTTCAAATTCAGCCATTATGTTCAGTACATCATCGGGCATCTCATCATCACCGTAATCATCCGGCTCCCCTAACAACCTTTCTAACTCCAACGCCCACTCAGATGGTTCTTCTATATTCGGGGCGGGTTCACCAACTTCTAACATCGGATCGGAGTCCCAATGGTGGTCTATGAAAGAGTCGAGCATGCACACGGAATGGCTGTGCTCGCCAACATCCTTCCCGGACTCTACAGCATTGAATGTAAGGACCTCATCCCCCACACGAAGTGTGAGCTTCCCGTCAAAGACATCAATCATCGCCTTTGCGGTCCGTAGGAACGGGCGCCCTAAGATGAGTGGGACCTTGTCATCCACCTCCATATCTAGAATCACAAAATCCACGGGGAAAACAAAATTGCCCACTTTCACTAATAGATTTTCCACTATTCCCCGTGGATACTTGACTGAGCGGTCAGCCAAGGAAATGCTCATGCGCGTTGGTTGTGGTTCACCTAGGTCCAGCTGCTTGTACAATGAATAGGGCATCAAATTGATGCTAGCACCTAGGTCGGCCAACGCGTGGTGTAATGGTAGGTTGCCCAACAAGCACGGGATCGTGAACCGACCCGAATCAGACAACTTTTCTGGCAAATGATTTTGCACCACTGCCGAGCATTGCTCACCAAGTGAGACTCCAGAGACCTCCTCAAGTTTCTTCTTGTTGAAAAGAAGGCCTTTTAAGAACTTGGCATATTTGGGCATATGCTGGAGGACCTCTACAAACGGGAGGTTGACCTTGAGTTGTTTGAACATATCAAGGAAGTGACCGTATTCCTTAGCGTGTTTATGTGGCAACACACGTGCGGGATAAGGAATACGACTCAAGTCAATCTCGGGGGACTTCATCTCCACCCCCTTCTTCTTCTCCTGTGCCTTCTTGGTAGGCACCTCAACCACTATCTCCTCCTCCACCGGCTCTTCTTCTACTACTACCGGTGGGCTCTCATCCTCCTTCTCTATCATGCTCCTCGTCGAAACAGCATTCGACTCGGTCTCTTTTAGCATCCTAGCATCGATCTCAGCAAATCGAGCTTGCCAGTCAATCTTGTTCACCTCCTCCACTGAGGGAATATTATGCTCCTTAGAGTGGGGGTCAACCTCTTCAACCACTTTACTCTCCACACTCTCTATAGACACGGCCATCACTGAAGCGTTCGGGCCCGTAGAAGGGCTTCCTTGTCTATCATGTATGCTCCTAGCAATGTCTCCTACCGTGCGTTGCAAATCCTGGAACGCCGATTGCTGATTCTTCATCAAAGTGTCATGGCTATCCAGTCTTAGCCGAGCATCCTTGTTATTCTGCACCAGCTGGGCAAGCAACTGTGTCTGAGTCTCCATCATCTCCTCAATCCTTCGTGACCCAACAGTGCTCCCAGAACTCGCTCCTTCTTCTGCTCCTCCATACTGTTGCTGACGACCAGTGAATCTAGATCTCCATCCCGAACCAAAAGTATTAGAATTGTTGTAATTTCGGTTCTGGTATTGGTTGCCAGCATAGCTCACATGCTCTTGATTATTTACCGGGCAATCTCGGGTGTCGTGTCCTCCCCTACACACTTGACACCTCAAAGCACTGAGCTTGAGCTCCTTTATCTCATTCGCCATCGAGGCGAGGGCAGCAGCCACGCTAGTATCAGGAGTGACCTGATGCACACCTCTAGGAGAAGAGGCGTGTGACCTAGCAGTAGGGATGGAATCCCTAACAGAACGTGGGTGCTGCTGTTCGGCTTGAGCGAAGCTCTCGAACATATCCTCGCACTCCTCAGGCTCGAGTCTATCCATGATATGGCCTCCTGCAGCTGTGTTGAACATTTGCTGCGTCTCGAAGGTGAGGCCATTATAGAACTTCTCCACTAGTGCCCAGTCAGGGAGACCGTGCTGGGGACATCGGCTCAACAGCGCGTTGAACCGCTCCCAGGCGATGTGGTAAGGCTCGTCGGGATCCATCCGGAACGAATGGATCTGGTCCCGAAGGCGAGCGGCCCTGGAAGGTGGAAAGTATTTCTTGAAGAACTTGGCTTCGAGATCCTCCCATGTGGTGATAGAATTGTCGGGAAGAGTGTCGAGCCAAGTAGATGCACGCCCAGAAAGAGAGAATGGAAAGAGACGCAAGTAGATTGCGTCCTTAGATACACCCGTGATATTAAATGTATCACATATCCGCGCGAAGCGGGACAAATGTCCGGGTGCATCCTCATCCTCGAGGCCATGGAATTGAGTGGCATGAGTGATCGTACTCATGACATGTGATGGGATCTGCCAAGAATTGGTGTTCGGTATAGTGGGACGTGTGATCGAAGATCTCGCGCCCGTGACCCCCTCACTGGCCCTCTGGTGTACTGTACGCCTCGCTGGAGGATCAGCGTCGCCCATGATAGAAATTGGAACTGGGCTAGTAGAACGTACCTTAGATTTAACCAGCTCCTCTAAACGCTCCCGAAAGTCGCGGGTGCGCTCGTGAAGCTCTCGTTCGGGCTCTTGAAAAGATGCAAAAGATGGTGATCCTTGCGAACGAGTATTGGGCATAAACAGAAAGACTCTAAGAAGGAAACAGAATAAAGACTCACAAGTAGCACACAAGACTCAAAAGAAAACAAAAGACTCAAATAAACCAAAAATCAAACAAAGAACTAGTCAAAGCTAATATTGCTATTGCCAAGTGTCCCCGGCAACGGCGCCAAAAACTTGATGTCGTCCAGACGGTCTATAAAAACTATCAAATAAAACCTAATCTAGACTCTCTAGCTTTAAATTTATAAAACCTAGACTCGACCTAATACTAGACCACACAACCGGCAAGTGTACCGATCAATGTAATATAGCCTAACGAAGTCCGGATATCGAACCCAAAAGACACTGAATAACTAAATTAGACTCTAACTAGGACTTAATATGATTAATTGATTGGGGGGTTTACTACACTAAAGATTAACTAAGAATGCAATAAACTAAGGACAATTCAAGCTATCAAGAGTAAACTAAAGATGAAATCAAGAATGGAGAAGTCACTACCTAGGTCGGAATCCTATGTGTAAAGCTCAACTTCTATCGGTTTTGGAACTAGGTTGGATCTGGGTTTCTAAAGATATAACACCTAAAAGATATCTAGTGGATTCCCGATCACTCTCGGTCTCGGGATGTGACCAGAAGACAACCTAAGGATATTAACTCACCAGATGATCGGATCACCTCTCGGGTATTTCCTACTATGACAAGTACCCTAATAAACGGATTACCTCTCAGTCTCACCGCTTACCATACACTCAAGGAATGCATGGGGTAGTTCTAGAATGGATACTATGATTCGGATAGCAACTATCACTAGACACCTAATACCAACTTCCTCTCAGACAGCTGACACTCGGACTCCTAATGACGAAGACTAAACGACTAATTCTCACTTCTCGGGTATTGAACTAGGACACACATTCACTTCTAATCAGTAATTAACTAGGTTTTCTATGGCTACTACGTCTAGACACCACTCTAACTCACAAACCCTAAAGTCTATGAACCAGAAACGAAGATCAAACTGGCAGACAACCACAATCAACGCAGAAAAGCATAATCAACCACATAATTAGAATTAAACATGCACTAACATCACACATAAACAAACTCAAACCTTTACTAAATCATAAATCCAACATTCAAATCCAAAAACCGAATAAAAATCGAAACTTTAACACATAATCATCATATTTACCTAGGTAGATCAAGGATCTAGCCTAGAATCATACTAAGAACATCTACACAGAAGCAAATAGCAAGATCCATAGGTTCAAAACACAAAATCAAAGATAAAGTTTGAATCTTTAAACCCTAGAATGCAACTACACAAACCCGGAATCCAAAAGCTTCAATCTTCAGCTTCAATTGACTTCCAAGCTCAAAATCGCCTCTTTTTCTTCCCTGGAACGGCTTAGAATCGAACTCTCTCATAATGGCCGTTTAAATCTTTTTAAATTAGAAAATTAGGGTTTTGCGGAAAACGGCCCTCTCGCGTACCGCGAGAGAATGTTTACTGGATCCTCGCGTACCGCGAGGACCAAAATAGTCGGGCGGATTCCTGGAGTTTCCCGCGTACCGCGAGAATTATTACACTCGTCTCTCGCGTACCGCGAGAGACCTAAATTTCAGAAAATTGTCTTTTGATCTTTGGACTTTTCCGGGCTTCGTTTCTTCGCTCGTTTTCTTCACGTATTCTTCATTAATATTCCCGAGCTCCTACAAATAAGACCAACGACTCAAATGTACATAAAATTGACTCAAAACTAATATAAAACTACTTAGAACACATTAAAACAAAGGAATAAAGACGTGTGCTTTCGCACCCTATCAGTGAGCATACACAGGTTTATACATAGATAGTGTATAGATGTAAATAATCAAATCCTTACATAACATGATAAAATAAGACATTTATGGGGAGCAACTATTGTGTAACCAAAGTACAATCAAACCTTTGTAACTAGCATGCAAATAGTGTTGTCGGTAACAATCACCCCAATCTGGGTGGGTTTGTCAAACTCAATAGACCTATCATTGTTAACCGTCAGCTTGAATAGTTAATGATTGCACATAAATTGCACACAAACAGTTAACACACCTAGCACTCAAACATAAAGCTCAAATTTTGTATACATGAATGTAAAGAGGATTTGTGTTTGTGTAGTTTGTGTAAATGTAAGCAATTGTGTGTATAGAGTTCATGTTTCACCCCAAAAAGTGTAAAAGAGTAAAAGGGGCTATGTAATACTCACTTGTATAAACTGTGTAGATAACACGAGCAAAATGTGGAGCACAAGTGATTCTCAAATCACAAGTTAACCTAGAGTGAAATGTTCGAGCTTGAATTAATAATATGCACAAGGTCTAAGGCTAGGTCTAATGTTCATCGGATCTTCATATGAGTGAATTTGTATAAAGGTTGTCTCATTTTATGTAGAAGAATAAGTTGTCAAAAGTTTGACATAAACTTGTAAGTTCAAAGTGTTACATGAAAATATTTTTGTCGTTAGGGTTCATAATTTAATAAATAAAGTTCTTTTTATTCATTTAATCATAATAATAAGTCTTTTAAAAGTAATGTGGTTATATATATATATATATATATATATATATATATATATATCTATTTATTTATTTATGACAACGTGTCAAAATATATTAATGTGGGTTAAAGAAAAGCCCTAGGTGAATTTATTAGGGTATAATGCAATAACTTTTATTTATTTATTGTTAAAATAAATAATAATAAAAGTAATTAATATATATATATATATATAAAAGAAAAGGTTCTTATTTATAAACACCAATATATATAAGTATATATAGGAAAATAATTGATAAAAAGAATTGTATTTCTATTAAATATGTTTTCAAAATATGTATAAACTAGGAATTTAGTTATTTTGTTTAATTATTTAAAATATATTTTTAAATAATTAATATGTGGTTTTAAACAACCTAATTTGTAAAAATAGGCCTCTTATGTTAAAAATCACAAACCTTAGTTGTAACTTATTCTAAATCATGTAGGGTTTATAAAAATAATTTTTATATAAATTTTTGAAGTCTTAAAAGTGGATTAAAAAAATAAACAGACCACCCGGCTTGAACCCAGGTGGCTTCTGTATCAGGCGTGTGGCTTACCATAGGACCAAGGGACTGGACAGTGTTCTAGATCCATTACGAAAATCCTTTAACAGGTTACAATAGACGGGCCGGATTGGGTTTAGCATGCGCGCAAAAAGGCCGCTGGTGTGTGGGTTTTGAACCCGCGCCATCTAGTATAACCACACGAGCATTTAACCTGTTGGACTAGATGGTTCGTTGGTTAAATAGGGATTCGAATAACTTAAATGCGTTAAAAGGTTTGATTCGGAAATCCCCAATTAGAGTATGTATGAACTGATGTTCGATTTGAACGGGGATTGTGATCGATGCCCTATGTCTTTGTAAATAGACAGAGGGCTTTCATTCTTAATGAAAATGTGAATCTAATGACACAAACCATACCTGAAATGGTCGAGTCTTGATTTCTGTCAGCTAGAGGAAACAGAGAGGTGTTCTTGATACTCGATCGGTGTCCAGAGATGAAATGCGGGTCGAAGGGGTACTCAGAGAGTTTGCAGAGTGATATGCGATGGTGATGGGTGAATCAATTGGATCAATTACATGTTAATTACTCAGTTCGATTTAATCTTGAAGACGACAGATGTCAAGATCTTTTAGCGTCAATACGCTTAGTTTAGGATGAATTGGGTTGCTTTTTAGGTTTGTATTCATGCGAGATCAGTCAAGGCATGATTTGCAGGTTTAATATGTGTTAAACTTTGTGATTTGGAGTTAAATTTGGCAAAGTTTGACTCTGGGGAGTCAAACTTATTCAATTCGGTTTGAGTTTGAAATAAGCCGCGAATTTTGATAAATCAACCGGTTCATTGAGTTTAGAAACAGTCTACAATCGTGCTAGTATCCATGAAAAGTTATTTGATTCCCGTTATGATTGATTTTGAATTTGAATTGTAAGATTTTGCAATGTTTGACTTTTAAAGTCAAAATGAGTCAAAATGGGATGATTGGAGTCAAAGTTGTGGTCAAAGGGTCCAAATTCAAGGGTTCAAACGTTTAGAAGGGGCGCTTCTTTGAATCAAAAGGTTCAAGACTAGTGTTATTTGTTTTAAATCATTTTGTTTTATAAAAATCTAATTTATATTTATTTAATTATAAATATTTTATAAAGGGATAAATTCCATTTTTTTTATAAAATAACAAACTTTGTAAATGACTTATCTATTAAAAATATATACATCTTATATAACTATACATGCATACGTTATATATATTTAATAGGAAGTACTATGTATAAGCTAAGTTGAAACGTTAAATTGATAAATGTTTAAAATAGTGAATAATGTGAAATATTGTGTTGAACCGGTACGGAATTGAAATGGGTTGTGAAATAAAATAAAAATTAGGTCGGAAAAATCATGGATGTTACATCAACCTTCGAGGGGCACGCATGGGGATTAGATCTTCAGGAATAACCGCTCCAGGTTTCAGAATCAAACACTCTCTTGAGTTGAAGAGGGCACAGAAGTCTTTATCACAAATCTGGGACACACTCATCAGAGTATACTTTAGCTGTGGGACGAAGTTGACATGTTCCAAGCTATTTACACCGTTGGACACAATTTCTTGTCCTTCAATCTTTCCTCCGCTTGGATTGCCAGCAAAGGCGACAAATTCTCCGTCTATTGGATGATAATCTTGTAGCAAAGAAAAATGACCAGTCATATGTCTTGAGCAACCACTGTCGACATGCCAGATATTATCTCCAGTCCTCCTCGATTGCCCCTATACAAAACGAATCATTTAGACATTGGTACCCAATCCATTGCTAACTTGGAACTTCTTAATTTTGGAGGATGTTTCTCGAAAATCATAGTCAGAATCCTCCTTTGATGTAGTATCAAAAAGGTCATTATTATTAATTTTCCAAATCTTTTTTAATTTATTTTTAGCACTTTTCATTCTTTTACGTCTCATCTCTCTACTATGTGGTGACTTAGACAAAACATTTGAATTTAAAGCAACTTGAGGAGCAGACTCTTCATTAACAAGAGATATGGTCAACTTACAACTTTTGAAAACATAATTGGATTCACCACAACTAAAACAAACTTTATCACATGTTGGCTTAGCCTGATAATTGTCATCACAATACGATGAAGACGATTGTGATGTTAAGGCATCAGAACTAGAAGAAACTCTTTCTTCAACATGTCTTTCTTGAAGACTTTGATCTTCCTTTAATCTGAAAAATTCCAGATTGCTCATTGATTCTTGTGGAATATCAGTCACAACAAATCCTGCACTTTTAAAATTTGCAATATAACTCATAGCATTTACAGATTTAGGAACAAAAGGTAAAACATTCTTAAACTTAGAAATAGCATTTCTCAAACTGTCATGCTCAGAAGGCATAGAACCAAAATACAAATTTTCAACGTGTTCACAAATATCTGGTTTTGACACGGACATATTATTACATTCATCCGACTCAAGTTCATTTAAAACATTTCCCTTACTAGAACTCTCATCACAATCATCCTCGAAACCTACACAATCTGACTCTGCACAGGAAGCAAAACCGTCAGAATCTGAAGTTTTAATATAATTATCAGCAGATAACTTGCAAACAAAAGGTGTGGGAACATGAGGAGCTGGCATATCAGCAAATCTACCAGACTTGGAATATGGTGGTGGGTGAGAGTTATACCCAATGCCTTCTATGACCTTTTTATGAATTTGGTTGTCAATGATTCCAAATAGAATTTTCTGATCCATACCCATGTGTTCAACTTGAAAATTTGCTTTTCAGCATTTTGAAGTCTTTCAGTTAAAATTTGATTATTATTCTTTTGAGTAGTAAGTTGTACAATTAAGGATCAGTTTTCTCCAGAAATATCACGAATTTTCTTTAAGTATAATTTCTCATTTTTAGCCACAGAATCATACATCACCTTTATATGATCTCGTTCATCGACCAAGGCCTGGTTGATGAATCTATATTTCAGAATTTCATTTAAACAAGATTTAGCATTGCAAAGTCTAGACATTACCTCCGCTGGTACGGCGGTGAGATCCTCAGCTGGTTCAATCATGACACATTTCTCCTTTTCTTCAATGTCTGCCATAAGTGCCTTGTCAGCTGCATCCCCTTCTTGAACTCCCCAATGATAGTGTCCATCAGCTTGACAGACCAGAGCTGTTGAGCTGGAAGGTGTAGTGGATTTGGGAGAGACGGCAGCTTGCTTTCCAGATGAGCTTTCTTCTCATGCTGCTCCTTTGATGATGGCTCTTTGCAATTCCTTGCAAAATGACCCAGCTAGTCATAGTTGTAGCATCTCACTTTTTTTATGTCAAACCCTAGAGTCTTTCCTTGCTTAAATCTATCCATCCCAGTCCTCTTGATAAATCTCTTGGCCCTCAGAGTCAACATGGCCATGCACCAATCAATATCCATTTTCTCCAAATCATCTAGGTTGATCTGCTTCAAGTCATCAGGTTAAAAACTGACCGGTGTCAGGTTTCCAAAAATCAGGGCATCATAGCACGACATGAAGGCAGTCATGATTGGTAAATATTCATCAGGAATCATAGTGGCTGGTTTCTGTGAACGGGAGGAACTGGTAGATTGAATTCCTGAGGCAAAAGGTGGAACATCAGTTTGGAAGTATGACATAGAAGAACTGGAGGAACTTGATCCAGCAATAAGAGCGGGGATTCCAGACTGGTTGGTAGGAGTAACAACTCCTTTCTTAATTTCAAGCTCATATGACTCAAGAATGCTAAATAATTCCTGTTGTGACAAATTGCTCAGTTTCTCGGTCTTCTTGATCATGATACGGTACATGTTCCATTCTTCAGGGAGTGCATCAAGCAGTTTCTTGTTCAACTCAACAGTGGGGTATTCAGCTCCCATGACCTTTAGTCTTGACACAATGCTAAAGAATCTGTTGATCAAGTCAGACATAGATTCTCCACAAACACTGCTGAAAATTTCATATTGCTTCTTGAAAAGATCTCTCTTGTTTTCCCTAACCTCAGCACTTCCCTCAAATCTTGAACACAGAGCCACCCATAGATCTTTGGCTGTGGTGTACTCAGCAAAGTATTGAAGATATCCATAGGGAGAGCGTGGCAATAGTCCCATAAGCCTTGTTATCTCTGGCAATATCCTTTTCATCATATTCAGACACAAGCTTGGGACGCTGAACATCTGCAGTAATGGTAACGGGCTTGTGAGGACCAACAGTGATTGAATTCATTAGGGTGTGATCATGGAACTAAAAGTAGGTCTTCATCTTCTTGGTCCAATCATCAAAATATCTTGTAGATACCAGAACAGGTGGTTTGTTTCCTCGAGCATACTCAGTGTTGCATGAAGATGTCATTTCTCCAAAAAGAACATAAGCTAGTTTCGGGTGAGAAAAACTTATCGAAACAACTAGTTTCGATTGAGAAAAGCTGACCGAAACTACTAGTTTCGATAGACAAATAGATCCCGAAACAACTAGTTTCGATGAAGAACACTTGGCAGAAAATCCAGCAGACACAGCAGAAACTACTAGTTTCGATTGAAACTAGTTTCGATAGACAATAGTTTCGGGTAACCAAGCTGCACAAGTTAGTTTTGATAGAACAAGACAAAAACACTAGTTTCGATGATACCATTTTACCAAACAACAAGTACATACAAGAAGTTTCGATGATCAACTGAAACAGAATATGTCCCCCCAGTAGTTTCGATACCTCCTTCTTCAAGTTTCAGCAGACTCCATTGATGAAAAGCTTCAAATATCAAAGATAATAAAATCGCAATCTGATCCAACGAAAAGCTTCCAAATAAGTTTCTGAACACAAATCAATCTTCAAATCCGAGAAACTCGAAGAAAAAGTGCAAAAACAGTGCAGAACCAGAAAACTTTCTAATTCTAACTAAAAGTCACCTAAAATCGATCAAAACAACCTGAAAATACTCAGAAATCAAGAGCCTAAATCTCTGATACCAATTGTAGGTCCTGATTTTTGACAAAAACACACAAACATATCGATTTCACACACACAGACGGAATCTGTGTGTATAGTGGTGAAACAGAGGCGAGAAAAAAAAATTGTGATAATAGCAGGCTAACCACACTCAGAATCAACACAAATATGATATGAAATAGTAAGAACAACTGATGAAAGAACTCCAAATGTGTATTAATTCAGAAAACTATGAAAGAGAGAATTTCAGGGTTACAACCGCTATCCACACCCTAAACATTCTCAAACTAGGCTATTTATAGTGAGAAGACAGGTATCGAAACTATGTAGTTTCGGTTGAACATTTACAAGTGAAAGAGCAAACCTGTTGAAACTCCCTATCTATCGAAACTACTAGTTTTGATTGAACAACCTCAACCGAAACTAGGTAGTTTCGATGGCCCAGACTTAGACTAAAATAGGAAAATTACATGAAATGAAATTACAAGAAAATAAAGTAAACTAACATTGTTCAAAAATACATTGATGACATCAGCTTACAAAAATACAAGACTCTACAATTTTCCTAAGTGCCTCTTTCTACACTTGGGACATTCCGGAATGGAAGAGTTGTTGTTTCGGGGAGTAAAGATTGACTTCTTGGATCCACTTGGGCCTTGCCCAGATTCCTTCTTCTTCTTTCCCTCCTCCTGGTTTCTAATCAAACTGCTGGTTAGTGATGCTCCTAGATCCATAGCATCATCAAGATTTTCACAATTTGCGAATTTGACCATGTCGCGAATTTCTCCAATCAAACCCCAAATATAACGCTTTATCAGATTTGCTTCAGGGGTAGCAAGATGTGAAACTATTCGAGCATACTCGAGGAGTTTAGTCAAATATTGTTGATGATTTGTTCCAATCATCTTTAGGATTAAAAATTTTCCTTCTATCTGTTCCCTTTCATTCTGGGGAACATATTTCTTCTCCACTCTTGCCTTAAAGGCACTCCAGCCCATAGCATAGGCTGCATCCCTTCCTTTGGCAGCAACGATATTGTTCCACCATTCTAAAGCTTGGTCTTTGAATAAGTTGGAGGCATAAAGAACTTTATCTTCCTCAGCACATTTGCGTATGGAAAGCACAGATTCAGTCTTTTTAATCCACCTTAATGTGGCTATTCCACCTTCTCTTCCAGAGAAATTGTAAGGTTTTCAATCTTGGAACATTTTATAAGTACAGCCAACCGCCTTCCTCTTCTTTTCTAGATGGCCGTAATTATTACACATACCTTCCTCTTTAGAAGAGTTAGGGTAATATTCCTCTTACTCCGTTTTCTTAGTTGGATGAGTAGCAGAACCTTCAGGTTTAAAAGTAATAGGCTTGGATTGAGTTATAGTTCGAGTATGTTGGGTCAAAGGTTGAGAATGAACAGATTTTGGTATTGAAGGCTGAACAGATAGCTTATCAGCATGTCTCCTTTCCATTTCGGTAAAGATCATTGTAAGAGAATCCTTGATTCCTTCCGTAATCATCTTTTGGAATTCTTTATTATTTTCAGCAGCGTTTTCAACTACTGTTTGCTTCCTTTTTCCTCTCGTATTGTAAGAAGGTCCATTTTGTTTATACATGTTATAAGAGAAATAAGACTGGAATTAAAACAGAACTTTTTATTGATGAAATGTATATATACAAGAAAAGAGTACATATAAGGATCATTGTTTCTAGAAAATTTTAAATTTTTTATCTTCAAGAGCTTGAACCAACAAAGCATTCATGGCTTCAACTTTAGCTTTTTCTTGTTAAAGTTCAGCTATTCGATTCAACAACATTTGTTCCCTTTCACTTCGTGGTGCATTCTCATTTATATGAGGAGCAGGGAAAGGAACAGTCTCATAGTATGGAACGTAGAGTTTGTTAGAATCGGCTCGTTCTTCTTATTCGGGATCACATTTATTTTCATAAGGCATTTCAGCGTATCCCTCATGAAACTTTTGTGAATATAATGGAGTAATATTATAGCTTCCGGCAGTAGGAGCAGAATGAAAACTTATAGAAGGATTACAGGGAACATTTGGGTTTCCTATTTCTCTGAGGCTTCTGAAAGTTGAACTTTCAGTTTCCTTATTATTTTCTATAGTAGTCTCATTCGTTTTACGTTCGAAATAATTAGCTGGAGCGTATTTACGAAAAAAGCTAGGACCGTTGTCTTTTCCAACCATTCTGTAATAAAATGAACAAAACGAGATTTATTAAAATATATTACAATATAACGACAAAATACAACAAAGATTTCAGTCCTTCATAAGTTATTTCCCAAGAGTCATCAAGTCTTCTCCATACTCGTATACCTGTTTTCCATAGAACTTGGTCCTTGCCTTGTCCGTTATCTTTTCCCTTGTTATCTCATCCGTTTGACGCAACGAACGTTCTAAGCATTCTATAGGGGAAGTAGGCATACTATGCTCATACCCTTATTTTGGTGGAGGTTCACGAAGTCCAACCATAATATCGTTATAAGCATTTTGGTATCCCGGAGGAGCTTGGAAATATTCCTTAAAAGGACCATCATAAGGAGGTTCAGGATTCATATAAGGATCGTACAAGACTGGGGGATCCAGAGTTGTAAGATTGATAGTCAGAATTATTTGAAACAAGATTATTAAAAGGATAATCTTCGGGATTTTCAGAAGCGGGTTCATAATGATGAGATTCCTCAGATGGATTTTCTTCTAGAGTATGACAAGATTCTGCTGCAGCAGTATTCCAATTGTTGAAATCTGATCCATCATCCATCCATTTAGTTGAAGTGTCATAGGATTGGGATGGTATTCAGGAGTGTGGTTATCCAAAAATATAGCAAAGGGATCATTGTTATAGTAGGGTGAAAAATGGGATTCGTTTGTGAACCCAAGGGATGATATTCGGGGGATTCTTGTTTGATTGGACGATTGGGATTATAATAAGAAACGGAATTATCTCCAGACATCTGCAATCTTAACACATTAGTACTTATCTTATTTTGGTCTAGACTTAGATACTAAAGCAAGTATCTTTATCTTAACTAAAGCTCTACAAGGATGGTTATCTTCCCAGAGTAGTACCTACAACAGATATGTTACCAGGTAAGAGCGACGGGTCTAGGAGAGATTTATACACCGCTTTTTCCTTAGACAGAACATTCCATTTGTCAGATAACTTCATACCGTTCAAAAGGTTACCTTGTTTTATTATCTTAAAAGCATTAATGGTTGAAGCTTAGATACTAGATCCAAGTATCTAATTCGCTAAAACCTTTGGCTCTGATACCAACCTGTCACACCCCGCCACAGGCACCCCCTGGACGTGTGCGAGCCCGATTGGTATCACTTGACTTTGATTTCAGAATTTTTATAAATACAGCGGAAGTCTTTTCAAAAGGATCGTTTCATCATTTGTTCCAACCTCAAGGGTTGTATTTGTAAATATCAAAACTCAGTTGAAAGACAAAAGTTTTATATTTACTTTATAAACATAGTGATTTAAATACCCTATCATTTGATTACAAAACGAAGTTGAAATCAAATACATCTCTTGTCTCTTATGGACAAGTTTCAAGCCACCGAAAATAGTACTATCGAGGGTTGATCAGTTCCCCCGGTCCTATCTCCGTTTTCTTTATTTTAGGATTCCCTATACACGAGGCCTGAGAATCCAACGTGCAAGTTATCATTTTCATAGGTCAGATCTGATGTCTGCCTCTCACATTTTCTTTTCTTGGGTTAGATCTTATGTCTGCCCATACCCCATTCTCATCACTTTTTATTCATTACCTGAAAACATTTTGAAAATAAAACGTCAGCACGAACGCCTGTGAATACAATTATCTTGACAGAAAATCATTTGGCCCAAACAAGCATTAGTTCATAATCACAACTTTATGTTCAATGTACACATTCAGCAGGCTCATCCTTTTCAATCGCACCACAGTATACTCTGGCGTCATGTCTTATAACAAGTGACAGGTTTGCCTCCAAAGTTGTTATAAGACAAGCACCAGCCGCAATCTGGGAATTTCACCCGAGACCTGTGTATCCCTTGCAAATTTTACGCATACCTATGGCCTGAATACTTTGTTCGTAGAAGAATGTTGAGCATTATTCCCTTAACCTTTATTTGGCCATTTTCGTAAATAATGTTTGACACAAGTTTTGAAATAGATAAATTATTCACCTTGTAGTAGGAATGAGCCTCTAGAATTGGAAACTTATAGGCTAGTTTCTTAACTTGATTTCTCTAGTGTCTCGACCTTTCTACGAGCGTTTCTTGCTTAAACCGAGTGTAAAACGTGCGGGGTTGGACTGGGATCGTCGGGAGTGGGCTAGGGGGGCTCTGGAACGAATTTCAAGTGTAAAGGATGGATTGTGTTGTGAGAAGACGATCAAAATCGTTCAAGTATTTATAGGGTTGAAATGGGGTCCGTAGCGGACCGTTATGCATGGGCGTAGCGGTCCGCTACCGCCCATGGATGACGTCAGCCCAACACTTCCATCTCTGATTGGACCGATCCTAGGTTTGCGGCTAGCGGACCGTTATGGGGGTCATAGCGGTCCGTTATGGGTGCTGAGTCATAGGACACGTGTCAGCTCAAGAAATTGCGGCTGAGTTGCGGCTAGCGGACCGTTATTCAGGTGATGGCGGTCCGCCACCCAACCTTGTTTCATAGCGGACCGTTAAGTAGAATGATAGCGGTCCGCTATCTATTTGATTTTCATATTTTTCAATTTTGACCCTATGTCACACCCCGGCCGGTGGCGGATTATACGTCGGGGCTGACGCAGTTGTTCATAAGCACATGATCATCTATTTAATGTGAAGATATTTATTCATCAAACTTAAAAGCATTCGTTACAAAAAAAAATAGAAAACGAAACGTTCATGACATAACATAAATTAAATTTAAACTAGGTCCATGTCCTATGTGATCAAGCCGTCCTCAAACAGGCGCACCTGAAACATGTGAGTAAATGTCAACTACAAGTAGTTGGTGAGTAACATAGGTTTTGACACCAAACAAGAGTTGTAAAAGGATTTGAAATTCAATATGTTCAAAGCATAACTAAGGCATAAATGTGAAAACATACAAGGTTCCAAGTGTACAATCAAGCCGTAGTAAATGGAAAACTGGTAAGTACAATCCAACTGATTGTGTTTTAGGAAAAGTAGTAATATGGTACACACAAAACCCGCCAAGGTTTGTGTTAACTGGTATCGGTTTCCCGTATAAATGATCATAAAGTTAATGATTGTACTAAACATGAACACACGTATGGTCGCCAATTAGTTTAAGACATAAATGTATTATTAATGTTTAAAAAAAATACGGCCGAAAAAATCATGGATGTTACACCCTAGACTTAGGTATTTTCATACTTATAGTCCCTAAGGTTGTACCTTAGCCAAATCTTGGACAATTTTATGGCAGGTGTTACATAAACCCTTCTTCACTCTAAATTGGTGTACAAATGAAAATAATTATAAAAACCCTCCATATGTCTCATCTTCCTCATCTCTCTAAGACTTGATTCCCCTCCACCACCGCGAGATCCTTCTCCGACCAAATTCATCTTCGGCCAAATCCAAACCCACCACCATCCATCTCCACGTTCTCTCTCTTTCTTTCTCTCTCTCTCTCTCTCTAAAAAACGGACAGCCTTCCCTACACCAATATCAATTTAACTAAGAACTTTAACCTAGAGTCTATAGATCCCTTAAAAAGATCCTGTTTAATTCAAAAAAATCAACCAAATATGTAGCTAATACACACACATGAATGTACCAAAGGATCCAATACAAGAAATTAACCAGGAAAAAGTTAAATCAAACAGCACAGAATTCAATTCTAAATTCGAATTACCTAATCCGTTTCCTATTCGTATAACCCTAACCGAAATTAACCAACAAACAGCACAAATCGAGACACCAAAAACTCTTTCAAATAACAACATCGTATGAAATTGGCTACTGTTACGCAATCCAGTTGACCATTCTTTGGAGTTGATGTTATACAAAATGCCTTCATATCGTATCTCGCTCTTGGACGCCAAGCTAATTAAGCTTCCAATGTACTAATCGATCGATGATGTGGAATATCTGGAGCTTTCGGCCACCATAATCCAATGATAATATACACCTGCATGTAGCGAAGATGGAGGCCGGTATTTGTTAACTTGTTGGAAGTAGTTTGTGAGAGACACAACTATTAGGGTTGTTTTTCAGACCTACAGAAGTCAAAATCGTAGAGAAAGAACCTGCTTCATCTTCTTCTTTGTTGCCTTCATCACAATCAGTTCCTTTCTTCGTTCTACTTCATCTTTTTGCTTTTCTTTGTGGTTCCCTTCCACAACCGATCATGGAGGTGGATTTTGGATCGTGTGTGGTGATGGAGAATTTCAGGGGTGGGGTGGAGAGAGGGCAAATGAAGAAGGGATTTGTTTTAAACCAAAAATTTTAAATTAATTACATAAATAGTCCCTGAAAAGGTGAAATGACAATATTTCCCTCACGTGCAGGACACATAACAGCATTTAACGCTAAAATGTAAGAGTAAATTACATGTTTTGTCCTTTAACTATATACCAAATTTCAGATATTGTCCTTATGTAACATCCCAAAAATAAAACGACAGTTATAATAACGGAATAAACGAACGAGGCATGTCGGGTCGGGTCGAATGGACCGACGGGCTGGAAGGGGAGCCTTCCCTATAAATAGCCAAGGTCACCACCCATTTCTCTCATTTGCAACTTCTAGAGAGAGAAACCGTAGAGAGAGAAAGTTGTCGGATCGACACGAGATTTGAGAAGTGTGTTGCTCCAGAGCTTGTGAGAAGAACCTCCGGATCAGAAACTCGATTCAGGTAACGATCGGGCCTAAATCTGAGTTTTTGTTCGTTTTTGGGTTTTTCGGGTTTTGGGTGAAAAGGTAACGTTTTCACGGATAAAACTGAAAGATAAACATAGATTTGAGTTCCTTAATGGAAAACAAACGTTTTGAAGTAAACAAGTTCGGGATCTTGACGTGATCAGACCTGAATGCGAAAGTTAGGGTTTTTGCGAAGAAACAGATCATGCGTACTTATCAAGTACGCACGGAGCAGGTCCTGCGTACTTATCAAGTACGCAGAAAGAGGGCACTGCGTACTTATCAAGTACGTAGGAAGAGGGCACTGCGTACTTATCAAGTATGCAGGAAGAGGATCCTGCGTACTTATCAAGTACGCAGGAAGCAGGGTCTGCGCACTTGCTAAGTGCGCAGGCATCAGGTTGGTTAAGTAGGTTAGTATGTTTAGAAAGGTTAAACGGTTAGAGCCGGTATTGGTCTGATGTGTATTTAACTAATCAATTCAGATCGAAAGTCACGTTGTTGGACCTTGTTTAGGACAATCCAAATTAGCTTATCAGGTGAGTTCTAGAAGCCCTCTTTTAAATGTTTTAATAATGTTTTCGGGCTGGTGTGCATACGTAATGATGTGACTATTTTATAAAACGATGTTTATGAATGTTGTATGTGACATTTTATAAAATGATGTTTATGAACGAGGTTTTGGAAGGAAGGGTTATGAAAGAAATGTTTATGAAATATTTTTCCAAAAGAAGTTTATGAAGTTTATGAAGTGTTTATGAAAGAATGAAAGTTTTTAATAAAACGTACGAATGCTTTAACTGAAGTTTTGAAGTAAAAGAAGCGAAGGTTTACGAAAGTCACAAACGAACGAATCTGCCAATATTCCTTAGGGAATGAAGGTTAAGGGATGGGAAGTATGTTATGGGCCTTTACCTTTTAGGGGCCTCTATGGCTGGCCAACTGTTGTACAACTGGGGTGATGACGGTCGCCAAGGGGATTATCGTGATCCTTGAAGTTTGGTACGATTCACCTTACGGGGTAGTCGTGATTGAAGTTTGGTACTTGCGCCCTACGGGGCGCAGTGCTTGAAGTTTGGTACGTGTCATCCTTGTGATGCCGTGCTTGAAGTAGTGTTGAATAACCTAAGTATCGGGCTCTAGGAGTTCTTCACCCGAAGGACAGTACGGTGATTGATGGGCCTAGTGGTGGTGATCTTTAGATTATTCAGCCAGTATGTGACGTATGGATTTGACGGTTACGAGAAGGCGCAGATTCGATATGTTCGTTGACTTATGTTTACGAAGTGTTATGTTTTGTTATTGCATTATTTTACGTACGCTTTTTATTAAATGAAGTGTGAAGTTATTTTTTTGGCAAATTATTTGAAGTTAAAGTTTTATGTTAAAACTAGAACTCACCAGCATAGCTGACTTTTTAGTATGTACATTCAGGTTAAGGCAGGTTACGATGATAGAAGGTGATGTTGGGCGGCTTGATGAGTTACCCGGATGACATGAAGACTGGCATCCCGTTATGATTATATTATGTTATGTTTATGTAATAGACTATGTTACGCTTCCGCATGTTGAACAATGTAGTGGTTATGTTTTAATGAAGTATTTTTCCGCTGCGTTAATTTGATAATTCATGTTTAAGAACTGCTTGTAAATGAGTAAATCCAACAAGTGAGGCCTCTCGGGTTTGGGGCCTTACAAGTTGGTATCAGAGCAGTAGTTTGAGAGATTCGGACACTCCCAGTGTCTGAACTTAAACTGTGAATGGGGCCGGAAGCGGATGCCAGTACGGGTAACACGAGCCACAGCATCAGGTATGAAGGTAGTATATATATTTACATATATAGAATGTCTTAGAAAGGGTTAGGTAAGGACTTGTGTTCTGATGGAATCACAAAGGTGGTTAAATAGAAATCGAAAGGTAGTGTAATGGTTAATTGTAGATGGCCAATGTATATTAACATCTTACAGTGCTTATTGAATTTTATTTGTTAACTAGCGTGATGACATTGGATTCCTTGTCTTATAGAACGAAATAGCAAGGAGAGGAAACGGAAGACGTGGTGGGGCCGTACCGGTGGTCGTACTGGCGGTCGAAATGGTGGGCGTGGCAGGACCCCTGCGCGCCAAGAGTATAGTGAAGAAGGAAGTGTCCACACTGAACCGGCGGTTAGTGTGCATGGAACTGAGCAGACACTGGTTGAAGAACTACCTTTCACTTTTGAACCAGAAGTGAGAGCAGCTATAGCTCGAGAGTTCACAGAGTTGATGAAGACTTCTCTGCCAGGTCTGTTAGCTGAAGCATTGAAGAAGGTTAATGGGGAAGGTGGGTCTAACACGGCGGTTGATACCCCGAACACTGAGGCAATCAACGCACCACTTAACCGTGGTTGCGACTATAAGTCCTTTAAGGCATGTGACCCACCGGTCTTGACTGGGAAGAAAGACGCGGTAGCTACGTTTGATTCGGTGATTCGTATGGAGGCTGCCATTCGTCTGAGCGAATGTCGAACGGATCAAGTTGTGAAATTTGCTGCTAACTCCTTGAGAGAGGAAGCATCCCATTGGTGGGAAGGTGTATGTCAAGCAAAAGGGAGCGAGGTTATGGATGCAATGATGTGGGCTGATTTGAAAACCTTGGTGATCAAGAATTTCTACCCAAGGAACGAGATTAAGAAGGTAGAAAGGGAATTTCTGGGTTTGAAGGCCGGGAGCATGACGCACCGGTAATACACAACCCGATTCAATGAACTGGCACGTCTGGTGCCAATCTTGTCACGACTGAGGAAAGAAAGATTGTATGCTACATACAAGGACTACCAGACCAGGTCCGCACCTATGTTAAGGCAAACGCCCCTACTACCTATGATTCGGTAGTAGAACTGAGCGGCGTGGTATTTGATGATCTGGCGCTGAATGTCGTTGCCATTGAAGAGCCTAAGAAGAAGCTGAGTTTTCCCGCTAAGCGATCGGGTGGGAAGTTGTTTGGGGCTCGGGACAAGCAGGCCAGGGTAGGCGAGGCGACAGTCTGTGGAAGATGTGGGGTAAGACATACGGGTGAATGTCGGTTAGGGTCTAATCTATGCTTTAAATGCGGCAAAACCGGACACTACTCCCGTGAATGCCCGCAAGGCTTCAAATGCTACAACTATGGGGAGGGTGGTCATATGAGCCGGGAATGCACAAAGCCCAGGATGGGTCAAGTCGGGAAAGGGAAAGGCCCGGAGAAGACAGAAGAGAGACCCCGAGCAAAGACTCGCGCCTATGCACTGACGCAGGAACAGGCCAGAGCGGAACCCGATGTGGCGTCAGGTACGTTCGTCCTTGACAACACTTTTGTTTCTGTGTTATTTGATTCGGGTGCAAGTAAGAGTTTTATATCTATGACTTTTTGTAAACGAGTGAAGTACACTGCAGTAAGCTAGAAAGGGCCTTTAGTGTAGAAACCGCTGAGGGTAGAACTGCGAGAGTGACCGATGTAGTTGACAACTCCACGATAAAAATAGAAGGTCACAGGTTCCTGTCAGATTGTTTGTTATGGTTTTGGGAGGGTTTGATGTCGTGTTAGGTAAGGATTGGCTAACTGCCAATGAAGCACAAATTATATGTAAACGAAAGATAATAGCAAAGTCGAGGCTCTTGGGGATCGTGACGCCCTAATGCCAAACGTCATCTCGATGATTAAGGCAACAGATTACTTGAGGCGCGGATGTGAGGCTTATCTGGTGTACGTAATTGACGAGTGTAAGGAAGTGAAGGAACTAGACGATGTACCCGTGGTACGCGAGTACCCGGAGGTGTTTCCAGAGGATTTGCCTGGGATACCACCCGACAGAGAGATCGAATTTCGAATCGACTTAGTACCAGATGCCCAGCCCATGGCTAAGGCTCCATATCGACTAGCACCAGTGGAGATGAAAGAGTTAATGGCACAACTAGACAAGTTACTTGAGAAGGGATTTATCCAACCGAGCATCTCACCGTGGGGTGCTTCGGTGTTGTTTGTGAAGAAGAAAGACAGTTCGATGAGAATGTGTATTGATTATCGCGAGTTGAATAAACATACGGTGAAGAAAAAGTACCCTTTACCAAGGATCGACGACCTGTTCGATCAATTGCAAGGCGCAAGCTGGTTCTCAAAAATCGACCTTCGGTCCGGGTACCATCAATTGAAGGTGAGAGAAGAAGACATACTGAAAACAGCATTTCGCACGCGTTATGAACATTTCGAGTTCCGCGTAATGTCTTTCGGATTGACGAACGCCCCCGCAGCGTTCATGGATTTGATGAATAGGGTGTGTCGACCGATGCTGGACCGATCGGTAATCATGTTCATCGATGATATCCTCATCTATTCCAAGAATGAGGGTGATCACACATGTCACTTAAAGGAGGTGTTGGAGGCTCTGAAAAAGGAAAAGTTGTATGCTAAGTTCTCCAAATGTGCGTTCTGGCTTAAGGAAGTCCAATTCCTAGGTCACGTCATTAACCCGAATGGCATTATGGTTGACCCAGCAAAGATAATGACGGTAAAGGAATGGAATATTCCTAAGACGCCAACTGAAATCCACAGTTTCTTGGGATTGGCAGGCTACTATCGGAGATTCATCCAAGATTTCTCGAAAATAGCTTCGCCGTTGACAAAGTTGACTCGGAAGGAGGTAAAGTACGAATGGGGTTCGAACCAGGATGAGGCGTTTAAGGAATTAAAGGAGAAACTAACCCAAGCTCCAGTCTTGGCCCTTCCCAAGGGCAATGAAGACTTAGTGGTATACTCTGACGCTTCGGGTCAGGGATTGGGATGCGTGTTAATGCAACGCGGGAGAGTGATCGCGTATGCGTCACGACAGTTGAAGATTCACGAAGCTAATTATCCGACTCACGATTTGGAACTTGCTGCTGTCGTATTCGCATTGAAAATCTGGAGGCACTACCTTTACGGGGTGAAGTTTACTATTTACTCTGACCACAAAAGTTTGAAGTACTTCTTCGAACAAAAGGAACTTAATATGAGGCAGAGGCGATGGTTGGAACTATTGAAAGACTATGACTGTGAAATAATATACCATCCTGGAAAGGCAAACGTGGTGGCTGACATTCTAAGCCGAAACGATGTGCCTACTCCTATTAGAGTGAAAGCTTGCCAGTTGGTGGTAACATCGGATGTGATGTGAGAAATTGAAAAGGCTCAAGACGAGGCACTTAAAGAAGAAAATATAAAGAAGGAAAGGATGATTGGCCAACAGGACAAGTTGGAATATAACACCCTTGGTGTTAGGACACGTTTTGGACGGGTATAGATACCTATGGGTGGCGAGCTTATAACCAAAATCTTGGATGAGGCTCATAAGTCTCGGTACTCTATCCATCATGGTACCAATAAAATGTACCAAGATCTAAGGAAGGAATACTGGTGGCCTGGAATGAAGCATGAAGTGACGAAGTACGTAAGCAAGTGCTTGACTTGCTCGCAAGTAAAGGCCGAACACCAGAAACCGTATGGAAAGATTCAACCACTTGATATACCGGAATGGAAGTGGGAACACATTACCATGGACTTCATAACCAAGCTACCTCGCACAGCTAAAGGTCATGACACCATTTGGGTAATTGTGGACCGGTTAACAAAAAGTGCTCATTTCCTACCTATTCGTGAGACGTTCTCATCAGAAAGGTTAGCGGAAGTATTTATTAAAGAAGTTGTAGCACGGCATGGGATGCCTTTGACGATCGTGTCTGACCGGGACACACGATTCACATCAAGGTTCTGGAAAAGATTTCACGAAGCGATGGGCACGAGACTTAATGTTAGCACGGCATACCACCCGCAAACGGACGGTCAGTCCTAAAGGACCATTCAGACATTGGAGGATATGCTTCGTGCTTGTATTATCGATTTCGGCGGCAGTTGGGACAGTCATCTGCCGTTAGCCGAATTCTCCTACAACAATAGTCATCACACAACGATAGGCATGCCGCCTTACGAAATGTTGTATGGGAGAATATGTAGGACCCCGGTTTGTTGGGGTGAGAGTGGACAGAAGGAATTAGGAAGTCTTGAAGTCGTAAGAGAAACATCGGAAAGGTTTGATCAAATCAAAGCACGAATGAAGGCCGCACAAGATCGTCAGAAGTCCTATGTGGATAAACGACGAAGGCCTATTAAGTTTGATGTTGGGGACAGAGTAATGTTGAAAGTGTCACCCTGGAAGGGAATCATACGATTCAGGAAGAGAGGAAAGTTAAGTCCGAGGTTTGTCGGGCCATTCAGGATAATGGCACGGGTTGGTGAAGTCGCTTATCGGTTAGAGTTGCCTGATGAGTTAAGTGGGATTCATCCTACCTTCCATGTATCACACTTGCGAAAGTGTTTGGCGGATGAATCAGCTCACGTACCACTTACTGACATCGAGGTCGACAATAGCCTTAATTACACCGAAGAACCCGTGGCCATCTTAGACAAGAAGAAGAAGCGTTTGCGTAATAAGATTATCCAATTGGTTAAAGTCCAATGGAAACATCGAAAGGGATCGGAAGCCACTTGGGAAACGGAGAAGGAAATGAGGGAGTCGTACCCTCATCTATTTGACTTATGATAGGTTTCAGGGACGAAACCTATTGTAAGAGGGTAGACTTGTAACATCCCAAAAATAAAACGACAGTTATAATAACGGAATAAACGAACGAGTCATGTCGGGTCGGGTCAGATGGGCCGGCGGGCTGGAAGGGGAGCCTCCCCTATAAATAGCCAAGGTCACCACCCATTTCTCTCATTTGTAACTTCTAGAGAGAGAAACCATAGAGAGAGAAAGTTGTTGGATCGACCCGAGATTTGATAAGTGTGTTGCTCCAGAGCTCGTGAGAAGAACCTCCGGATCAGAAACTCGATTCAGGTAACGATCGGGCCTAAATCTGAGTTTTTGTTCGTTTTTGGGTTTTTCAGGTTTTGGGTGAAAAGGTAACGTTTTCACGGATAAAACTAAAAGATAAACATAGATTTGAGTTCCTTAATGGAAAGCAAACATTTTGAAGTAAACAAGTTCGGGATCTTGACGTGATCAGGCCTGAATGCGAAAGTTAAGGTTTTTGCGAAGAAACAGATCGTGTGTACTTATCAAGTACGCACGGAGCAGGTCCTGCATACTTATCAAGTACGCAGGAAGAGGGCACTGCGTACTTATCAAGTACACAGGAAGAGGGCGCTGCGTACTTATCAAGTACGCAGGAAGAGGATCCTGCGTACTTATCAAGTACGCAGGAAGCAGGGTCTGCGCACTTGCTAAGTGCGCAGGCATCAGGTTGGTTAAGTAAGTTAGTATGTTTAGAATGGTTAAACGGTTAGAGTCGGTATTGGTCTGATGTGTATTTAACTAATTAATTCAGATCGGAAGTGACGTTGTTGGACCTTGTTTAGGACAATCCAAATTAGCATATCAGGTGAGTTCTAGAAGCCCTCTTTTAAATGTTTTAATAATGTTTTCGGGCTGGTGTACATACGTAACGATGTGACTATTTTATAAAACGATGTTTATGAATGTTGTATGTGACATTTTATAAAATGATGTTTATGAACGAGGGTTTGGAAGGAAGGGTTATGAAAGAAGTGTTTATGAAATATTTTGCCAAAAGAAGTTTATGAAGTGTTTATGAAGTGTTTATGAAAGAATGAATGTTTTTAATAAAACGTACGAATGCTTTAACTGAAGTTTTGAAGTAAAAGAAGCGAAGGTTTACGAAAGTCACAAACGAACGAATCTGCCAATATTCCTTAGGGAATGAAGGTTAAGGGATGGGAAGTATGTTATGGGCCTTTACCTTTTAGGGGCCTCTGTGGCTGGCCAACTGTTGTACAACTGGGGCGATGAAGGTCTCCAAGGGGATTATCGTGATCCTTGAAGTTTGGTACGATTCACCTTACGGGGTAGTCGTGCTTGAAGTTTGGTACTTGCGCCCTACGGGGCGCAGTGCTTGAAGTTTGGTACGTGTCATCCTTGTGATGTCGTGCTTGAAGTAGTGTTGAATAACCTAAGTATCGGGCCCTAAGAGTTCTTCACCCGAAGGACAGTACGGTGATTGATGGGCCTAGTGGTGGTGATCTTTAGATTATTCTGCCAGTATGTGACGTATGGATTTGACGGTTACGAGAAGGCGCAGATTCGATATGTTCGTTGACTTATGTTTATGAAGTGTTATGTTTTGTTATTGCATTATTTTACGTACGCTTTTTATTAAATGAAGTGTGAAGTTATGTTTTTGGCAAATTATTTGAAGTTAAAGTTTTATGTTAAAACTAGAACTCACCAGCATAGCTGACTTTTTAGTATGCACATTCAGGTTAAGGCAGGTTACGATGATAGAAGGTGATGTTGGGCGGCTTGATGAGGTACCCGGATGACATGAATACTGGCATCCCGTTATGATTATATTATGTTATGTTTATGTAATAGACTATGTTACGCTTCCGCATGTTGAACAATGTAGTGGTTATGTTTTAATGAAGTATTTTTCCGCTGCGTTAATTTGATAATTCAAGTTTAAGAACTGTTTGTAAATGAGTAAATCCAACAAGTGAGGCCTCCCGGGTTTGGGGCCTTACACCTTAAACTAATGAAATAACAGAAATCATCCTTAATGTTCATAGTTTGTAACAGTTTACATCCTTTCCACTCACGGGCGTTAACTTTTTCCGTTAAGTCTGGTCATATGCCTTACATATGAGGGTAATTTAGTCATCATACCTTTTCATGGACCATTTGTGTAATTAACTTGAAGATTTGAGTCCCAACTTTTTATAAAATAATTAAAACAAATCCCTCATACTTAATATATATATATATATATATATATATTCTAGAGTAAATTACATATATTGTCCTTTATGTTTATACCTTTTTTCATATCATGTCCTTTAGTAAAAAATTATTAGGTATCATCCTTTTTTTAAAACCCTTGCATCCATTGTCCTTTACCCCAAACGGCGTTAACCTTTTAAGTTAAAACCTGTCACGTGGATCCCACGTGAGGGCAAAAGAGTAATTTTACCCCTCCCCTTTTTTCATACCTCACGTGGGATCCACGTGACAGGTTTTAACTTAAAACGTTAACGTCGTTTGAGGTAAAGGACAAGGGATGCAAGGGTTTAAAAAAAAGGATGATACGTGATAATTTTTTTACTAAAGGACAGGATATGAAAAAAAGGTATAAACATAAAGGACAATATCTGTAATTTTGTTTTTATAGTTTATTAAGGTTTCAATTAATTACAAGAATAGTCCTTATAAGTACTAAAAGACCAAAATACCCTTATGTGCAAGGCACGTGACTAGACTTAACGAAAAAAGTTAACGCCTGTTAGTGGAAAGGATGTAAATTGTTACAAACTATGAACATAAAGGATGATTTCTGTTATTTCATTAGTTTAAGGACAATATCTTAAATTTGATCTATAGTTAAAGGACGAAAAATGTAATTTACTCAAAAATTAACGTCCGTTAGAGGAAATGATGAAATGTGCAAAGTTTTTTAAACATAAAGGACATGCACTGTAATTTCATTAGTTAAAGGACGTATACTGAAATTTGGTCTATATTTAAAGGACGTAATTTATAATTTGCTATCTGTAAGGACCAAAAATATAATAGGTTGACGCATCAAAGAATCACCGAGTTGTTCAGAAGTTCGAAAGGCGGAGATTGGAAGAAGCAAGAAAGAGTCTAGCAGCATACTTCATGCAGCAGCATATTTCATCCAGCAGCATACTTCATACAGGAGCATACTTCGTCCAGCAGCATACTTCATGTAGCAGCATACTTCGTCCAGCAGCATACTTCATGCAACAGCATACTTCGTCCAGCAGCATACTTCATGCAGCAGTATACTTCGTGCAGCAGCATACTTCATGCAGCAACATGCTTGAATTAGGAGAGATAATAGAAGAGGTCACAAGCACACTGAGAATACAGGTTACTTGAAAATGTCACCTCCTCAGTCATCATAATGGTTCGACCAATTGGGATATGCTCTTTATGCTAGGAAACGGACATGCTACACATGTGGCAAAGCTGGTCACATTGCAAGAAATTGCAGACATCGTCCTGATGAGCCCTATTATTTGCAAAATCAGAGGGCTACACCAAGGGAAAAGTGTTATTCTAAGCCAATGAAGGTTGAAAAACCTAAGGCAATGAAGAATAAGCATCCCAAAGTTAAGCCTTCTGATGGTGATCGAAATGCTGCTAAGAACAAACAAAAGGTTTTTCGTGAAAACAAGCAATGTAAAAAACCTAAATAAGAAGAAAAACCTAAAATCGGTACTCCTAAAGAAACTAAAAAGTTTGTTAAACCTACACCAATTTGGAAAACTAAATCAAAAGCAGTTGAATCACCAGTGTTAGAGAACGATAAGGATATGTGTTTATAGGAAGTATCTTACATTGATGCTTTTGGCGTACCCAGAACCACTATGGCTTGGGTACCTCTGTCTAACTAACTTGCTTGAATCATGCAGGAACAGCCAAGGAGGACTGTCAACAACCTATGGTACGTCGATAGTGGTTGTTCCAGGTACATAATGCGGGACATCTCTCTACTACATGATATCAAACACTTTGATGGGGGGTATGTTTCCTTTGCATGAGATAAATAGGTAAGATCAGCATTAAAAGTACGGTCACTAATGGTACTCTTTCCTTTGAGGATGACATTTATGTTTAAGATGTTTTTACAAAATCCTTTGATATAACCAGATTCATTTTTCTGGTTTAGTGTTTCAAAATGTTCTGCTTCGATTAACAAGTCACAAGTTCGGTCACCAAAAATTATTTTTGTGTATTTTGTCTTTCTTAGGATATAATTTTGTTTTGTTTATAAGTTGTACAAAAGCAAAAGTTTTGGGGGAGGAAATTTATAAAAAAAATTACTAAAAAGATTTTATCTTTGAGTCTTTCTATTTTTTAAGTCTAGAAAATTACAAAAAGATTTTATTTTATGTTTTATTTCTTAGAAAAATTGAGAACTCTGTCTATTGGGAAATGATAGTACATCATTTTAGAGGTTGGATCATCATATGTAAGGCCTATAGTTGAAAAGATCAGGATCTTATGGTGATATGTTGATAAGCTCTACTAAAACTGGAAAGACAACATGATAGTGTTTTACTTAAACATAAAGGTCATTGTCATAGTGGGGAACATCTCATAGATTGGTAGAATACTTATTTCCTGATAATAATTGAGCACTTAAACATAAAGATTGGTGAACTATGGATGAACATAATATATCTAGATTGCACAAACCGAGACCCTTCACAAATGGGTTGCGAGCTGACTTGATATAAGTATGTATATATATATATATATATAGAGAGAGAGAGAGAGATAAAAGACATGCATTGACATGCAATAGGCGAAAAGACACTCAATGATAGTGCAAAGCAGAATTTTGAGCAAAAAGACGCGCAATGTTAATGTCTTGCTATAGGAAAATTTCAAAAAGATATGTCTAAAGATGTACATATAAGTATACTTGTAAATATTTTTCTCTTTGGGAATATGTGACTGGGAAGGAATCTCTTATCAAGGCATGTAAGTCCGTTGTGCTATGTTTTTTATCACATTTGTCAGAGATCTCCTGAACAGTTCATTGACCCGTGCTAGTTATACTCTTTTAGTTATTACTTAGGTGCTCAAAAGATCATGAGGAAGGGAAGGTTTATCCGATAAGTTGTGGGGTTCATTCAGTTCATCAAAAACTCATCTAATTCACATTAAAATAAATGCAGGTTTCTGAGATGTGAGTGTGGGACCTACTAAGTCATGAATAATTATTACCTGAAAAACTTGATAAATTTATTCACTGATTGCTTATCAATTAAGGTATAAAGGTTTGAGTTTAGAAGGATATTATATATTGGCAATCACCGAGACCTGTCTAATAAAATGAACGGCTGATAAGTATGGCTTGGTCTGCATTAGAATGATATGATCATATATCAGAGTTTCTCTAAAAAATAATGTGTTTTAGTAAGTGTCATATGTTGTCAAAAGAACAAAAAGATTTTATATTTTTAACTTAGTTTGAGTCATTTTATTTTTGTTTTTGTCTTACTTTTGTGTTTATTCTGTTTTTCATTAAAAATTGACCGTTCTTGTTTAATTCAATAATCGTGAAAAAGAGGTTTTATAAAATGGAGGAAAGTTTCATAATTTTATGAGTTTGAGCATACTTGCATTTTGCGCATACTTGTATTTGAGTGAACTTTCAAGAGCAACAAGATAGCTTCCTTATCCAAGGGGTGATGAAGAACATATCAACACTGTTGCACCAAGTGTCATCACTGTCGAAAAGCACAATATCTTCCAAGAAGAAAATGAAGAAGAAGATGTTGACTCTTTAGAAACCGAAACTAACAGAGAGAAAGTACCGATCAACAAACATCATAAAGCGATATTACAAAAGAGAAAGGCTATTGGGAATCCTCCTCCAAAAAACTATTCTCAACATAATGATGAATTTAATGATACTGATTATGATCTTTGGGCGGATCAAACTCTAAAGAAAAGAACGAGAGCACGTGAACAAAACAACGATCTCAACAACTGCAAAAGTCGTTCGTGAAGGTTTTGGGAATGGCTCTAGAAAAGAAGTTATTGCAAGAGGTGGTAATCATTCAGGCAATTTTGAAGTTTGAAGACTGCTTTGAATGCATCAGCCTAGGGGGGGATTGTAAGGACCAAAAATATAATAGGCTGACGCATCAAAGAATCACCGAGTTGTTCAGAAGTTCGAAAGGAGAAGATTGGAAAAAGCAAGAAAGAGTCTAGCAGCATACTTCGTGCGGCAGCATACTTTGTACGGCAGCATACTTCATGCAGCAACATACTTGAACTATGCGGTCCAGGCCCAGGCCTACCGAATACTTTTGTCTTGGTTATAAATAGCTTATCTTGTAACAGTATTCAGGTTAGACAAGTTGGACGTCTGAGACAGTCAGAGAGTTAGACGAGTTATTGAGCGACATTTGTATTGTGTTTTCAGTGTTTATCAATATACGACTCGTTTGATAGTTGATTGTGTCTCGTCCTTATTGTTTATACCTACAAGTCACGTATCGAGTCTGTTTTCGCCAGGTTCAGCACGTCGTTGAATCCGTTAATTGAAGATCCTCAGGAATCCGTTTTGTGTAGTTGAACCGTTTTTATTCAACCAACCGGTGGTCGGACCCGATTTCATACTTTTTATAATTTTTTTCGTACTTTTTTCCTTCGGTATCTCATTTTCTGATTAATTTATTATTTCAAGTTGCATATTTTATTTATTAAAACCTTTATATGTCATTAAAATTGAAAATGTACATAAAACAAAAAACATCTTTGTATTTTGTATATAATATAAATAGTTTTAATTTTTATATTATTTATGACATCATCCAGTTCTTAAATCCGGTTCGACCAATGGACCTCTAAGACGGTCGATTCACTGTCCGATATGGTTCTGAAAACATTGTTTTAATAAGATATATAATTATTAATTTTGAAATTTATACATCTAGGGTTGATACCCGCGCTTTGCGACAGTGTACTAAAGCAAAACATTAAAACGAATGGAAAAAAAGACAAAAAACTGCCAAACGAAAAAGTAAAAAAAAAATGTTAAACAAAAATCCACCCCAGGGTTCGAACCTAGGTGGATGGTGTCAATAGGGTACGTGGGCACACATTTATAACCAGGCGAACCAAGTATGATTTCTGTTAAGTTTTCAACCATTATTCTTATAACTTAAAGAAATTTCAGTTTAATAAAAAAAATCCACCAATCACACGTGGACTTGTCGCCCGCAACAACAACCAAAATGGGTTCACAATTGTTTTGACTTTAGAGCATTCCCGGTAGGTTCTTTATCCTTATCCATATAAGAGCATTCAGAGTCGATTTGGTATAAGTTTGTGAGTGAGTTTTGTATATTTTAAGAAGTGGTTTAAAGTGGTTATAAGTGGAGGAGAGAGAAAATGTATAATTTTTTTATATATATAAGGATAAAGGAAGTGGTTTTTAGTGTAATTATAACAATAAAGGTAGATTTTATTGAAAATGAGAGAAAAAATGTAGAAAAAGTAGTGATTTTTAGTATAATTATAAGGATAAAGATAAGGAATATAAGGAACCGATTGGAAATGCTCTAATTTAACTAAAAATTACAATCCCTTATATTTATATTTCATTTTTCAAAAACATCCCACATCCCATTCTTTATCCTTATATTTATTTTTTTTATTATTATTTCTTTCTCTTTCTTCCATCTAAAATCTTAACTATAAACTATTTTGTCTTATTATCATTTATTTTAAAAATTGATTTTTAATAAATTTTTATAAAAGTTAGACTATCTAATTTATGATTCGTTTTGCAAGAATTGATTCGGGTTAGGACAAACACAAATGTCACTTACATTTCAATTTGACTAAGTAATATTCTGAGCATCAAGCAAAAGACTAATCCATAATATTCTGAGTAATGAAATCAAGCAAATGAAATCTAGGTGTTGCTATCAATTTCACTTTGACTGCATACACAAAGTAATGAACATCAAGCAAAATACTAATCCATAAAATATTTTGAGCAGTAATGGAACATTTAAAAACTCCTAAATATTTTGACAACTTGTGAGAACTCGTCAAAAACCAATCAAAACCATTTTTTTTATTACATTTATTATTAAAATACAACATAAAAAATAAATTTATATATATAAATTTACATGTCTTCATGTATTTAAAAAAATCTACACATGTGTAAGTGTTTAACATTTACACATGTGTATAAATTTTTTTAAGAATAATTTAGAGAGAAGGGATGAATTAATTGGAGAGATAAATCATTTTTTTATGTTATATTTTAATAATAAAGGTAGTGAAAACAAAAAAAATGGTTTTAATTAATTTTTTGACGAGTTCTCAAGTATTTATGAGTTCTTAAGAGATCCAAGATTTATAAATGAATTTAAGATACAACCTATATAAATAAGTTTAAGATACAAGATTTATAATTAAAATTGGGTTTTAAAGTTTATAAAAAACCTAATTTTGTACCCATTAAATTAACCACCAAGATTAAAAAAAACCCAATCAAATTAAACATAAACAATCGATATACATGAAATTAAACAAAGAAACCTAATTAAGGCAAATGGGTTTCACAATCTTTTAACCAAATTCAGGGATGATATAATGTGCATATAATGGGCTACAAATCCGGTTCATATGAACCACCACCGGCCCACGTATCAATTCGAAACCAAACCCGGTTTTATCTTTTCTGACCCCCTCCATTATCTCCCTCCTTCAAGAAGCTTTTCTGTGGATAATCTCAGTCGGGCAAATAACCCGTAACTTGCAGATTAACCGTAGAATCATTCCAAAACCCTAATCAGAAAAATGGCAATTTCAGCATCTCTAGCAGCAAACATTTTTCCGTTATGCAATTCGTCCTCAATTTCCTCCACACCCAAGCTTTCCGCTGTCCCCTTTCTTCCAAATGTCTCCAGGATTCAGCTTCAATCACCTCGTGTTTCTACAACCAGAGTCTTTGCAGCTCCGGAAGCTTTAGAACAAACCCTAGAGGTATAATCAATTTCACTGTCGTAGTGTAGTTTAGGTTTTTGCCCAATTTTATGTTGTTCCTTCTGTTTGAATTGATGCGAGCTTGTTTAATTGTTTGAGTTGATTATTTTGATAGGTTGAAGATCCTGAATCGTCTACGGTGATTGCAAGTTCTGATTCGGATAAGGTAATTTTTGGTTCATGTGGTTCTTTGTTTGATTTATGGAGAATTTAGGGAATTAGGGTTTGAAAAATAATGTAGGTGGTTTAGTAGATTGATCTTTGAGCTCAATTGGGTAGAATTTGTGGTTAATGAAAGAAAGAAGTGTATGAAAGGGTGCTACTATAGGTACACCACTTGACATCATCATTAGGGCCGTATGACGGGCGAAAAATGGTCATAGGTGCCATATGGCTTTGTTAGGATGTTCGTTGTCACATCAGTCACTTTTGTGTCGGTATATAATTTGGACGAACACCAACTCATATAACCCGTATAAACGTTATGGCCCGTATAATGTGGCAATATAACACCTCATACGACCATGTATGACCATTTTTCGCATGTCATATGGCCCGTATGACACGTAAGTGTGTGTGGATAGCATGTCAATGGCGTTTCTTTAGCTCTGCCCCTATGAAATTGTAGGTTAAATCCTACATAGTCCCTATTCTTTAGGTTTATTTGACATTTTTGGTGCATGTGTTCCACTTGCTTCATGTTTCAAGATACGAAACGCGAATGTGGTCAAATTGGTTTGGTGCCATGGGAATGGGGAGGTCGGATGATTGGGCTAGACCTTGAGTTTTTCAGCAGCAAGGGTGTTTGGATGTATGTTTTGCAAAAATCAGTTTTGAGTGTTTGGGTAACGGGTCAAAACTCAAAACAATAAAATTTGGAGATATATGCAGGAAGAACACTGAAAATTACATAATTTTCTGATCGTTCTAGGTTGCTATAATCACTTTCAATACGCACATTCAAGATCCCTATATGTATACTTGTGTACATTTCAAGTTTAAAAGCTTTGGTCTTTGGCATTACTATCCCTCGACAGTAAATCGACATGCCATTGTCACCAAAAATCTTGAATGCCACTTGGTGATACATGAAACAGTTATTAAAATAAGTTATTTCTTCAGAAAGAGGGTTGAGTTGTGTTCAGTTATATCACCATTTTACCTTTCCCAGACCACATTTAAAGCGGTTTCATGATTTTGATCATAAAGTTTTAGAGTATTTGGGATGTTTCTTATGTTAATAGTTGTAGAAAAGAAATACCCAACACATATTATTGCATGGTTCAGTTATACAATTCATAGCCTCATAGAAGAAAGTCAAGAAACACTAATCCTGTTTCTAAGAAGACAAAGCTACACAGTAAATTGATAAGCAAAATTTTGTCTTCTTGACTGCTAAATGTCTTCCTAACTGTTTAACTGTCATAACTGTTTCTTAATTCTCCATATCATCCGTCGCATTTTCATTTTATTTTGGGGTAACTTCACACAGTAGTAGCCAAGTGTTCCACTAAAGTCACTTAAAATTTATTTGTTCCTCTAAAGTCACTCGACTTTTATTAGGTGTTCCTGTCTTGTGAAATTCTTTTATAAATAAAAAAAATTAAAATTAACTGACTTAAATGGAATATATATGAATCCTAATTACTATTTAATAACTTGAAGTAAGAGGTAATAGTGAAAAAAAATTCACTAAATAATAACCAAGTTTCATAATTTTTAATTTAAAGAAAAAATAATCATTAAATAGTAACCAGGATTCATATATGTTCTATTTAAGTCACTTACTTTTTAAAAAAAATTAGAGTGACTTTAGAGAAACAAAAAAACTTTGAGTAACTTTAGTGGAATACCTGGGAAACTTGGTTACTATTGTGTGAAATTGTCCCTTTTATTTTATACAAAATAAGTTGGACCCAGAAAATGAAAAAAGATTTAACAAAACCTGCTTGTGTTGATCATTGTAATGCATAATGTCATAGAAGCTTAAAATTTTATTGCATCTCAGGTAGCACCAAAGCAGAAAATAAGGATTAAACTGAGGTCATACTGGGTGCCTTTAATTGAGGATTCATGCAAGCAGATCATGGATGCTGCTAGAACAACAATTGCAAAGACCATGGGCCCCGTTCCGTTGCCAACCAAAAAGAGAATATACTGTGTGCTTAAGTCTCCTCATGTGCACAAAGATGCAAGATTTCACTTTGAGATCAGAACCCATCAACGGCTCATAGACATTCTACACCCGACTGCACAAACCATTGACTCTTTGATGCAGCTTGATCTTCCTGCTGGTGTCGATGTCGAGGTTAAGCTTTAAAAGATATCTTTAAAGTCCCTTTTTGTTATTATATGCTTCCACTTGATACTTTTGTGTAGTGAATTTGTTGCTTGTATCATTGTTGATCAAAGGAAAGGTGTTTGGTAAAATATGTTGTAATGGCTTAACCTTGATGGTTTTTGTACTTTAATTTGGATGATTTAGATCAAAAGTCACAAAAGGGTTCTGCTTATTGTAACTTGTCAAATGGGTCAAATCCCTAGCATTGATCATAGTGAATTATCTAGTCAAACGCTGTCTTTTAGCTCTTTTGGATCATTGGCAATGATAAGTGTTTGACGACCGAATCGATAAGTGCGGGGTTTTTTTAAATTAAATAGAACCGGCCGGGTTGGTTGGGTCGGTCGGACTGGCCAAAAAGGTTCGGTTTTGACGGTTTGGGTCAGTTTTCTTTCCTTTTTTAGCAAAGAACTGTAGAGGTGTGTAAATTGGTTATTCCAGAAATACTGGTTTAGTTATTAACCAATACGGTTAAAATCAAAAGAGATAAAAACCGGTTTCCCTAATAACCGGTTCTAGTATGTCCAAACCAGTTAGGTTATTAACCAGATCAGTTAATCAAAATAACCAGTCTAATAACCTGTTTTTGCAAAACAATATTTTTTATAAAAAAAAAATCAATTAAATACTAAATATATAAAATACTAGTAATAAAGAAGGTGTTGTATACATATCTTATACACTAGTAACGTCAAAATTGTCAAATTATGATTAACCTTAAATGGAAGTGTAACTTTACTGAAATGGCAAAAGTCATCTTCAACTTTGTAAAATATCATTTTGATCCCCTCAAGTCTATAAAGTTTCGAGTTTATCCCTTGTAGTATATATAATTTGATTTTTCCTTAATAACTTTTGCGTTTGTTTGTTTATTTTTTTTCTTGACGTCTCGGTATAATTTTTTTTTAAAAGGAGTCGTATTCAAAATAGTGTATTTTTTAGGTATCGTGGGTTATATTGACTGACGGTGACGTGCTGACACCATAAAGATGAGACCGACACCGACTGAAAAGCATCGGTACCGTTATCTAACTGTCTTTTATCTATGTTCCGATATCCACAATCGACTCGCCGTAATTTCATACGTTTCTTTTATGTATTTAACTGCGCTTTTTTTTATGCTTAGCCACGCTAATGTCACTGCCTCAACCTTTTAAGGTCCGCCTCCCACCGCGGAACGCGGAGCAAAATTTATTTAATCACGTTTCTTTTTGTACTTAGACACGTTAATAACACCGCCTAAACCGTATAAGGTCCACTTCCTATCATGAAGCGCAGGGCAAATTTTCTAGTATCACGTTAAAATGTAAGGTATAAAGTATAATAGTTGCAAGTTAAACGAGAAAAATGATGTCGGCTGAGGCGATTTACATATGTGGATTTTAGTGAATCCTGTCCTTTAATTAGTGGGGTGGGTAACCACCACTTAACATTTCTTTAAGAAAGCAACCCATTTTATAAATGTTTTCAATAGATATATATCCCTCGGCATCTTCAATAGTTTTCATTGAAAAGAAGAGATTGATTTGATGTTTGAAATAACATACCTCACGTCCATAATTAAAACTATGATATAAACGAATGGGCAGTGTTGCATATAACCTCGTGTGTGTATACATATATAGAGAGAAGGGAAGGTACGTTTAATACAAAACCGTGATACTTAATAATATGTGTTTATGCGCTTATTTACTTAAAATCGGTTTCATATTGAACACGTCCATCTCTATATACACAGAGAGATGGGATCAGATAAAAAGACGTGATATGGACAATTGATATCACTATTTCAGTTGTTAATGTTGAGGTGGTGGGACAAGTTCTTTTAAAAACCATCTGAATGTTAAGAAACTGAGAGATCCGCATAAGACGTGTATATATTGCTTCAGTGAAAAAAATAAAACTGGAAAACAATGTTTTATTTATCTCTTCATACTCTTAATTTGATTTTACCAACTCTCTACTAATTTTTTTTTAAAGTATAAAAATGTGCATATACGCATATTTGTGCATATATGCATTTAAACAAACGACTATAAATATCATGTTTTTTAAAACAAAACTTTAAACATATTGAAATTTACATGAATTATACTCAATTTATATAATAAATAGTGCAATGGTTAATACGGTTCTCACAGTTCTCAACATACTGTTGGTTCTCAAAAGAACGTCTCCCTATATATACATGGGAATGATCAAATAAAAACTCATAAATATTGTGAGAACGGCGAGAACTCGCGTAAAAACTAATCAAAAATATTTTTTTCGTTTCTACTACCTTTGTTATTAAAATACAACATAAAAAAATAAATTTATATATGTAAATTTATATGTATTCGTATATTAAAAAATGTACACATGTATAAGTTTTTACTTTTTACCATTCACAAATGTGTATAGATTTTTTTTTAGAGTAAACTTCATTTTTGGCCCCTGTGGTTTGGTCAAAATAACGATTTTGGTTCATTAGTTGTAATTTGACTTTTTTGCTCCCTGTGGTTACCTAATTGTCTCAATCAGACCCCTGGCACTAACTTCGTTAGTTTTTTCTGTTAAAAAGTAAGGGTATTTTAGTCTTTTCATTAATAAGGACTAATTTTGTCATTTTCTTAAATTAATACAGGGATCATTTGTGTAAATTACATAAAACAAAAATCCAGATATTTGTCTTCCACAAAACAAAAACCCTAAGAACTTCAAAATCCCCTCACCTCCCCATCTACCTCCCTCTGCCACCACCAGCCACCCACCTGCAAAACCTTAACCACCCACCACCACCATCACCATTGCTATCATTGGCCACCACCCCTTCACTTTCGGGAAGCACCACCGCCACCACCACAAAGCCGGCACCACAACGAAACCACCACCACAAAGCCGACCTCCTTGTCATCGCCACCAACGTCCTCCACCACCGCTACTTCGCGCCATCGGGACCCACAACATCAGATTCACCACGGCTTCATGACCTGGAGACCTAAACCATCGTTGTCAGCCTCATCGATTGTGTTTTCCGGCTACCCCCACCCTCATCGCCTTCCCGTTTTTTCGGCAACTGGCCTTCTCCCCTCTCCGTCTATGGTATGTTCTCTCTCTCTCTTTCTCCACTAAAACTTCCACATCTGAAATCGAAGGGGTGGTGTTCATAACAAAGGGGTTGTTGAAATCTGAAGAGAATCATCGGCCACGAAGATGAATTTTGACTGGATAAAGTCAAAATCAACCTTCGATTTGAACATAGGAAGGCAACCACCCCTAAAAACCATGTTTCTTGATATTGATTTGAACAGAGGAGGGCAACCACCCCTAAAAACCATGTTTCTTGATGTCCTCTGAACCAAGTGGAATTTGTTTAAATTAGAAACCCTAATTTGTAGGTACTGTGTTGATCTCCTCTAACCCCTTTTCTCTTGTGGTTTTAGATATATTTGGGTTGGAAGGGTAGGGGTGGTTGATGATAGTGGTGTTGGTTAGATGATGATGGGAAGGTGGTGGTCGTAGGAGGTGGTGGCAGGGGAAGGGGGAAGGGTGGGGTGGGTAGATTATAAAATTAAGTCAATTACACAACTAGTCCCTATTAATTTGAGTATATTACATAAGCAGTCCTATATGTGAAAAGACTAAAACACCCTTACTTTTAACAGAAAAACTAACGAAGTTAGTGCCAGGGGTCTGATTAAGACAATTTGGTAACCACATGGAGCAAAAAAGTCAAATTAAAACTAATGGACCAAAACTGTTATTTGACCAAACCACAGGGGCCAAAAACGAAGTTTACTCTTTTTTTAATAATAATTTAGAGAGGAGTGATAAATTAACTTGAGAGATAATTTTTTTTATGTTGTATTTTAATAATAAAGTTAGTAAAAACAAAAAAAATGTTTTGATTGGTTTTTACACGAATTCTTGGGTTCTCACATATTTATGAGTTCTCAAGAGATCTTTCACACATACACACACATATATATGGGTTAGGATCATTTCAGAACTAATATTTTTTCTTCATAGCAGCGAGAACTCATCTGAATCACGGGGTTATGCATATATACATATATGTAAATGGTTTACTTACACATATGTTATTATATGTAGACCATTTACATATGTAAATGGTTAACTTACACAATCGACAACATTTACATATATGTAAATAATTAAATTACACATATGTAAAACACGGTTACAAATATGCAACAACTTAATTTATTTTTCAAATGTGTAATGGTTACACATTTTGATATAAGTGCCTTTAATTTAAATAAAAAATACAAAAAAAATGATTAGATGATTTTCGTTCTCGCAGTTCTTAAGGTTTTTTTTAAGTTATGTTATGATATGGATATATATATATATATACATGTATATAATTAAAAAATTATTTAAGTTGTTGCATATGTGTAACCGTGTTTTACATATATGTAAATGTTGTATATATGTGTAAGTTAACCATTTACATATGTAAATTGTCTACATACCAAACCAAACCAAACGTACCCAGTATAATCCCACACATAGCTAACGCTATTAGTAGGGTCTGGGGAGGGTGTGATGAGGGCAAACCTTACCCCTATCCCAAGGGATAGAGAGGTTGCTCCCGTTTAGACCCCCGGCTTAAATTGTCTACATATTTGTAAGTAAACCACTTACATATACGTATATATGCATAAACATGTGGTTCAGATGAGTTCTCATAGTTCTGAAGAAAAATGTTAGTTCATAAGTGATCCTAACCCATATAGCAGCCTCTAATCCTACTCCTAAATCTACGTACACGTTTTTTCAAAAAAATGTTTGTTACAATCACATTACGTGCTCATATTGGGTTCATAATAATGGATAAAGTAAACTAAAAACGACAATAAAAAATACAACTCATTGATTCTAGACGATTAATCTCTATCCATAAAGTAATTTTTCCATCATCGTTCAATGGAACAACATGATCTGGGTTTATAGCCAACTACTTCCCAAGATACATCGAAGTAATGTGTAGTATACTTTATCAACATTGTATGAGTTGTAATAATTCCATTGAACTTACTAAGTTTTTAAAGATTTCAAGTAATTAGACATTACGTTGAGTGTCAACATAATTTTCTATTAATCTGGTATAAGAAAGCAAAGTTTTGGTGTCTCTGAAATAATTTCCTAGTCACCATTATGTATAGGCATCTTCATGATTTTTCGAATGGTCACAAAACCTTCAAACAAGCACATTTATGAATAGTCACAAGGGTTCGTTGGCAATCAACAACCAAAAGGTCACCATTTTTTGAACCATTTAAGCATTTACAAGTTACAACTACATCCATCAATAGGTGCAACTAATATGAACCCTGACACGAACCACCCGAACTGTTGTTACCTTAATCGAACCACAAACCGTTACTATTACAAATGTCAAAATTCAGTCCCAAATATGCAATAATTAGAACCACAAGGGTTGGATCTACAAATAACCTAAGTTACAAGGAGTTAGAAATTAAAATTTTGGAAAATTGCTCGGTAGCGGACCGCTACCGACTACTTGGCGGTCCGCTACGTAGCCACCAAGAAAACTACCGGGTGAAGCCACATGTCTGGTGACTAATGGACATAGGTAACGGACCGCTACCCCCATTCTTAGCGGTCCGCTAAGCCGCAATGTGAGGGAGGTCCGCTAAGAAACTGACGCGTTGTTGAGCTGATGCAAGGGCAAGCAGTAGCGGACCGCTACCCCCTGACTTCGTGGTCCGCTACGCCGCAATCTCAACCGCCCCCAGAGAAGCCACCACGTGGCACAGCTGACTCGTTGGCTTGAGGCGGTAGCAGACCACTACCCCTCAGCCTAGCGGTCCGCTATGGGTCCAGATTTGGGCCTATAAACATATTTAAATCCCCGACAAGCTTGTTCATCCTAAATTCATTTCTTCTTTCCCATTTTCTTGAATCCGAACCTGGAACCGATTAACGAGCTGCAGTCTAACCAAATATCTGATACTCTCTTAAAACGGCACTCTAGCTTAAATGCTCATCCACTTAAGACATGACGCTAGGATTTTTTAGGAATCCCATCTAAGAGCTAGAGCTATCCTTACAAGTTGTTACTAGCTTCTCATAAGGTGAATACGTTTATTATTTTCAGAACTTTCAAAATGTTTACGTTTGCAAAAATGGCAAGAGCATGTTTTAAATATTTTAATGCATAAATGATGCCTACATATAAAGCATTCATACCATAAGTATACGTATTATTTGATCAAATAGTGCATGTATTACGGGTGAAATTATCGTAATATGGTTGGTTACGACTCTATAAGAAAGACGTAAGACGGGGGAGAGGAAACTTCGCAGCAGACGTAAAACTAGGGAGGAACCTCAGTAGTCGACTTACAGATCGATGACACCTGTGTATACCGTGGGTGGAATGCCTGGATGAAATAGTCCGCTGAATGTGTGGGTTGGCCCCCTTTATGATTAAAAGCATTAATACTGTTTATGCCAAAATATTGTGTCAAACTAAATGTATTCACGAGCGTTCGCGCTGACGTTTTATTTTCAAAATGTTTCCAGGTAACCAATAAATGGTTTTAATTTGTTTGTCGAGACTAGCCGAAAGGTGTCACACCCCGCCAAGGCGGAAACGCGAGGCGTAACATTCACTGGTTTCCAAAGCATATGATTATTGCAAACACATACATGTAATTGGATACATAATCGAGTTTAAAATATTTACATCACAAAGTATCAAATTGAGTTTACAAAAATTTAAGATTTCGCAAATATGACTCAAGACCATGAGTTATACAAGAGAAATCCTCCCAAAAGCCGTATCCACGTGCATGCATGTATCCTACATTGCTAACCTGATGACCACGTTCAATTTCCTGAAAACATACTTAAAAATGTCATCACGAGGTTAGTGAGTTCACAAGTTATTTTAAAGAGTTATCAAAAACCCAATGTTTAAATCTGGTCATTTTTCGATCAAAACTCTTTTGATTAAACCTGATCAAAACTCTTTTGTTTAAAACCTGATCACTTTAGCCTGATCAGAACTCTTTTGATTAAACCTGATCACTTTAGCCTGATCAGAACTCTTTTGTTTAAAACCTGATCACTTTAGCCTGATCAGAACTCTTTTGATTAAACCTGATCAAAACTCTTTTGTTTGTATTACCAATGAATATGAATACTAATCCGATCTATTGACCCCATTTTTAAGCTTGCAAGGAATACAAAATAGTATGTAATGTACGAGACCGTAACCAAACCCCAACATTCTGTGCCTCCCCTCGCCTTTCTGCGAGTAAGACAATATGCGGTCATTCGGCCATTTGGACCACTGGTTAGCGCGACTAACCATGACCGGAGGCGTCACCCCCAATAGTATTATTCATATAATCCCGGGCTAAGTCCATAGCTAATGGTTACTAATTTATTCAGAGGACTTTAAGCGCTTTACTTTTCCCTCAATACCCACATACGGTCAGATCATTAGTTCAATTCATTTACACACAAAAGTCTTTTACAAGTATGTTTCCACCCCAAATCATTTCAAAACTTTTAGAAAAAGGGGATTAGTGAAACTCACCTTGACAGTATGAATGCTAGCAAATATTTGAAAGACAGCAGGTTCGCCTATCCGTATCCTAATTACACAAGGATAACATACACGTTAAGACTACCCGTCTTAAACGCAAGTTGTTCACCGACTTAGCAAATCTGATTGTTTTTGTTTAAATATCTTTTTAGTTTTTCAACACTTGTTTCGTTATAAAATAGTTCTAAGTTACTGCCCCATGGGGCTGTTGAACAGGTATCGAAACTTTCTTAGTTTCGATTGAACAGGACAGAGGTCGAAACTTCCTAGTTTAGATTAAGTAATAGGTATCGAAACTACCTAGTTTCGATAGAACAACAGGTATCGAAACTCCTAGTTTCGATTGAGTAAACAGGTATCGAAACTCCTAGTTTCGATTAAACAATAGGTATCGAAACTCCTAGTTTCGATAGAACAACAGGTATCGAAATTCCTAGTTTCGATTGAACAACAGGTATCGAAACTCTTAGTTTCGATTGAATAACAGGTATCGAAACTCCTAGTTTCGATTGAATAACAGGTATCGAAACTCCTAGTTTCGATTACTGAACTTTGATTGACAGAATCAGTCCTGCATATTTTTGTGTTTTAATCTTGAATTTGACATACTTTTCTTGTTATCTTACTTGCGTTCAAATAAGTTGTATGTTTAGCTACGGTTTTAAAGAAAATGAAATGGATGGTATCGAGTTTTTACCTCTGAACAGAAATGGTGATTTTGAGAGAAACAGAGAAACGGTCTTGAATCTTTTGCTAAACTCTCTTCAGGAACACTTGAGATTCTTCTTAAAACGCCTAATTATGGTGGATTTTGCCTAGAAACTCGACTTCGACTTGAAGAGGAATGGGAAAATTGCCGTAAGAAAATGAGAGATAAAAAGGGATTGTGAGAAAAATGATTGAGGTGGTATGGTTTTACTTGAATTTCGAAGGCATGAGGTATGGTCATTCTCTGAAGTTTGGTCGAGAAAGTCAAGGAAATTGAGGGGGGAAAACCCACTTATCTCGGCGGATATGATGATTGGGTTTAGAGTTAATTAAATCAAATAATTTGATTTAAGTGTAACTTAATATTCTTTAGAGTTTTTAAAAGGTAGATTTATTTCGGTTTAGATTTCTCACGGTATTATAATTTTTAACCAGTTTATGGCTCGTTGAAGAAATATATTGAAATCTTGGTTCTACGTAAATTTTGTGTAATATATATATATATATATATATATATATATATTTCTGGTTATTTAATTTAACTATTAACGTTCGTATTTAGTCGGGTTATACTGCTTACTTTTTCTAGTAATTCTTTAAGATTTACTAAACTTGAAATAATTCATTTGCTAGACTTCTTGACTTTACTTAGTCAAAATAAATTATCAGGAAATAATAAATATGAACGTGCGTTTATGTAATGTGGATATTGACCTGAAATATTGAGTGTCACAAAAGGATTCTGACTCTCTAGGCCTAAGAGATAGTCTCAAGGACAAATGTATATATGTTTTGACAGGGTTATGTGTTGAAAAGATTCTGACTCCCTAAGCAGAGGAGATAACCCTGCAGAAAATAAATTAAAAGGATGTTCCCAAAGGATGACGACTCCCCAGGCACAGGAAACTCCTTGATAATACACACGTCTAGGTTCCCAAAGGATAAACTCCCTAAATATCGTGCTGAACGGATACCGACTCCCAAACACAGTATTAAAATGATGAACTCCCTAGGCACAGGAAACTACATTGTGGCTCTAAAAACCTGTTGTGATGTAGGGTATGTTGTAAATTGATTTCAAACGATATTTTGTAATCAAAATAGGGGGTTTTAAAACCCATCTATGAAAAATTATGGTTTATTCAAACAAAGATTTGAATATGTTCAATATCAACCATCGAGTTGATCTTTTATGAAAAGGATCGATCCAAATGACTTTCCGCTGCCATAGAGGTAAAAATAAGAAAGTAACTGGAGGTGTCAATCGGTCGCACGCCCGAGGTGTTATGAAACCGGGGTGTTCTGAAACCGGGGTGTTACAGTTACAGAGTCTTTGAACCAACTAAATTGGTGTGAAACAAGTCTATGTTTCTGTTTTGTATGTTGTATATGACCCGACCCTGAAAATACATATCTATTTTTGTAATTTTAAAAATAGAGTAAACTGTAGTTTTCGTCCCTGAGGTTTACCTCAAAAATTACTTTACATCCCTCCTACTTTAAAACTGTTATCTGCGTCCTCGTATTTTCTATTTTCATCACTTTTCGTCCTTGGACCAAACGTCCGTTAGTTAATGGTTAGCCTTCATGGACAAGAGTGTCTTTTCACTTCATATTTTGAGGCTATTTTGGTTTTTTCCATCTCAGAAATCAGGTTTCGTCCATGCAACTTTAAACCTCCCCCATCACCATCACCATCACCACCACCACCACCACCACCACCACCACCACCACCACTGGTTTATTCACCGCCACCGCCACATCCGTCATCACCCTCAACACCGTCTCCACCACTACTGCCACCATCACCCCCACCACTGGTTTACTCCTCTCCACCACTGGTTTACTCCTCTCCCTAATACACCACCACCGGGACATTGAACAATTGAACTATCATTGCCAATTTTGTTAAATTAAAATAGCAATTGAATTTAGCAATAGATACACCTTAATCAAACGTTCATCTGTCAAGCATTAATTAACAAAACAAAAGTCAAAACACCAGATTCCAGATATTAAACCCTACAAACCCTAGAAAAAACGAAAGCTCACCAGCCAAGGAATTCGACGTAATGTCTTCCGAAACGCCGGCCATACCAACTCCACCGCCGGTGACCACTCCGCTTCCTCCTCCACCGGCGCCGAAGGTCAGCACTAAATTCCAGATATCCGAGCAGCCAAGGAATTCGACGGACCATGGCTCGCGAGTGCATTTAGAGCCACCTCCGCAACCGAATGCTCCGCATGTCTCAACGTCGTGCAGTAGTTAGGGCTCTCGTATGTCTCGCCGTTAAAGTTAACAGTAGCCTTGAACCGCGGCGCGTGATCTGGACCTTCTCGTATACTTATGTACGACGACAAATTGAAGCAGCTGCTCTGCGAGCTCCTGCAGCTGGTTCTTATACATCTCTTTCAATCTGAAGGTGGTGATGAAGAAGATGGGATGAGATAGATGAAAAGTGCTAAAATTTTGAAACTCGGGAACGAAAACCGATAAAACAAAAGGGGTATTTTAGTTATTTCATCAATTATTTAAAAGATCCATGACGGACGTTTGGTCCGAGCACGAAAAGTGATGAAAATAGGAAATACGAGGACGTAAATAGCAGTTTTAAAGTAGAAGCGACGCAAAGTGATTTTTATGGTAAACCTCAAAGACAAAAACTACGGTTTACTCTTAAAAATATTTCTAATGAGTCGCAATTAAATTAAAAGACTAGTAGAAGGTGTTTTATAATATCTTATAAAAATTATAAAAAGTAGTGAGTCAAACTTGTCAAAAACCACAATGAAATGTGAGGTATGATAATTGCAAGTTAAATTTAAGAAAATGATGTCAATGAGGCGATTCAAATATGTAGATTTTTGTGAATCCTATCTCTTAATGAATGTTGTGGGTATGCATCACCTAAATTTCTTTATCTTCATTGAAAAGGAGAGATTGATTTTTAGTTTAAAATAATATAGCCTATTTAAAACACCTTAAAATCGTGATATAAACGAATGGACAAGGAACAAGCGTGGTCAGATATTATATATGTATTTTTTAATTATTTATTATTTTGATAACAACTATAACCTTTTAAATTAGTGTTATCGGTAAAAGTCCAGAATAAAGCTTCATGGTTGTTACAATAACTTTAATTAAAAAAAAAACTCAAGTTAATTTGAACTAGGGTTTAGTTTTTTTAGAACGACGAATTTCTTTATTTCTGTGGGGCTTAAACCAAAACCTTCAAACTTAGGTGTTTTAAAAGTTTTTGCCTCTGCCACTAAGTCACCAACCCTAATGGTGGGTTTAGTTAGAGTTAAGAGAGAGATATGCAGATAGAGAGAGAGAGTAACTGATGGCACTTTTTCTACCATGTGGACGTCACATCACCTGCGTGAGTTACTCTCACTTGGTATATGTTATACCCAAGTGCGTGATAGTTGTATGAGTTATGAGATTGTAGTGTGTGTGATAGAGAGAGATACCAACGTTTGAAACCATCTCACGAGTCATGAGATTTCTCACGGGAATATATCACTCCCCTCACGCCATCAAGGGGGCGATGTTTCACTTGGGTCACGCCCTCACGGGCTCCCTCTCTCCCGCCACACATACCCCATCCCCTAACTGCTACAAGGTGTATGTGAATATTAGGACGGCATGTAAATATGGACAATGAATACTTCTTTGACTCAAAATTATAATTCATAATATTATTTTAACAACAAATTTCATACAAATATTTTAATAAATTTCATAAAAATTATCATGACATGTAATAAATATTTAATTTTGCTTTAGGACACGGTAACTATGTGTATCCTTTTATGTAATAAGAAATAATAAATATTTAAATATATATAAACTGATAAATCTATACTATATAATAAATAAAAGTTTTTTATGATACGTGTCACCTCCATATTCATTCTCATCATTTTTTTTTTCCACCTCTCTCTCTTATTAAATACACTTATATCTTTTAATAATGAAATATTTTTAAAGAAAATACTAATTATTCAAAAAAACACATTTATTTTAAATTATCCCTTATTATAAGAAACTTTGAAATCTAATTATGTAACTTTTATTTTCAATCAAATAGTAAATGAAAATCAAATTATATTTAAATAGTAATTAACGTATTTTCGAAACTCAATTATATATTAATATTTAACATATTTTGTATTTTGTTTTCTATCATTAGTATATGTAATACATTTTTACACCTGTAAAATATATAAATAAAGATTTAATAATTTTAAGTATTGATATTTTTCATCATGTGTATTACACGAGTTCTAAGCTAGTATACTATTCAATAAATGTTTAAATATCTTAGTATTACTGATCTTGTTCAAATACGCTTAAGTGTGGAATTTTGATCGGATCTGATGCATTAGTGCGATTGAAATCCATTATTTATAGATAGAAAACTAAAATATATTCACATACAGGTTCTCAAATATTTAACTATTTGTCAAAATTAAAATTCATTTCTCTTGAATACGCGTCCCATCCACGTCCGAAGCAAAACGTCACGTTGTTGTCGGGACCATAAAATAAATTTATTTTACATTTTTGTCATTTTAAATGCATTAATTTCTGTTTTACATATATATATATATATATTATTTTATTTAAATATCACCAGATATCAATAATTCTATAAACAATCTGTGTAGCAAGCCAAAGAGGTTCTGGTATAGTGGTTGAGCTGAGGCCTGAAGTCCCAAGGGATCCGGATTCAATCCCTGTCACCACCATTAATTTCTAAGGCATGCAAATGAGACATAGTTCTTAGACTGATGTACCAGGGTTTTACTCACGCCGATCCATGGTTCGAGCCTCGTCTCTCCCTCAAGCCCGGAAGGGGCCGTAATGGGTGGGATTTTTCCTTGGATGCTCTACAACTCTGACGCCAAGTGGGCCCGGTTAAGACAACATATTGACCGAAGTTGGACGAGGCTCTCCCATGTGACGGGGGTGCGACGTCACAACATTCAATGTTAAAAAAAAAAAAAAAAAATCTGTGTACCAAACCGTACAAGTCTTCCATGTACCATTGATAAAAGAAAGTGTGGTTGAGGCTTAAGATTGATCAATCATGAACGGCAACTATAAAGTGGGAGGCATGCTACCTTCTTCCATTCACAACCATCAGATACCTTAAAAAACAATACCCTGCCGGAGCCACCCTATTTTCTCATAATCACCGGCCACTTTCTGCCGGAAAAAAGCTCACTGTTAAAGTACGTTCTGCCACCGGAAAAGTACATATCCCTCCTGTTTCAGTTCATATGTAAGTTTTTGATGAATCTGCTGTTTGATTTTAAAGTTTTGAGGATTTTTGTCATTTTAATAATTAGTTTTTTTTAGATTGTTGGTTTTATTATTTATATTAGGTTAAAATCTCGTGTATTACACGAGTTAAATAAATATAATATTATATATTAAGTAATAAAAAATTTATTTTTTAAAAACTCATGTTTTACACATTATTATTAAAAGATAGAGCTGTATTTAATAAGAGAGAGAGGTGTGAAAAACATGATAAGAATTAATATGGAGGCGACACGTGACATGAAAAACTTTTATTTATTATATAGTATAAATTAATTAACTCTAGAATGTTAGTTATTTGTATCGATTCTATATTTCGATTATATTTTCTATTTCGTTAAATCTACAAAGTGTGTCGATTACTTTGAATGAAATTAATATTTCAGTTAATCCTTACTATATACTACACCAGCTTAGAATCCGTGTAATACATACGGGGTGAAAAGTATCAATACATAAAATTCTTAAATCTTTATGTATATATTTTACAGGTGTAAAAATGTATTACATAGTAAGGATAGAAAACAAAATTCAAAATATATAAAAATTAATATATAATTGGGTTTCAAAAGTTCGTTAATTACTATTTAATGTAATTTGGCTTTCATTTACTATTTGATTGAAAATAAAAGTTATATAATTAGAATTCAAAGTTTCTTATAATAAGGGATAATTTAAAATAAATGTGTTTTATTAGTATAGTTAGTATTTTTTTAAATATATTATTATTAAAAAATAGATGTGTATTTAATAAAAAAGAGAGGCGGAAAAAAATGATGAAAATGAATATAAATGCGACACGTGTCATTAAAAACATTTATTTGTTATATAGTATAGAACTATAGATATAGATTAACACTTCATCATAGAAATAAAGGCAAATACCATAAAAAAACCAACATGTTTTATCTAGAGATTTTTCTTTGAAAAACCAGCATAATCTCTTTTTTTTATCTAGAGATTTTTGTTTGAAAAACAAAAAAATATGTTCGTTTTTTATATACAAAAATTTGTTGATGGACTTTTGTGAGAAAAAATAGAAAGTAAATATGTTAGTTTTTTATATGTAAAAAATTTTGAGGGACTTTTATGAAAAAATACACTGGTATATTGGTTTTTTATGGTATTTTCCTAAGAAATAAATAAATCTTTAATTATTTCTTAGTATTACAATATTTCAGTAATCAAACATTTATTTATCATCGTTTACAAATAAAGGTTTATGAAATAGGGGAGGGTTCAATTCAGAACATTAAATAATGCGAGAACGCGTAGAACAAAACGAATCATTCATTTTGTCAATCTTAAAAATTTTTAAAATATAAGAAAATTATATAAATGTAATGTTTATTAGTTTTTCATGAAATTCAAACAAAAAAATATGAACAAATTTTGTTTATATACTACACATGTGTAATTCATGTGTAGGTTTTTTACCTACACATAACCTACACATGGGTAGGAAACTTTTAAATATATAAAAACATATGAAAAAACTAGTTTAATGGTTTTTTTATATACATAAACATACATATTTGTATTTAAGAAGTATAAAATTTTAACTATTTTTACCATGTATCAAAAAATTAAACGATTTAAATTTGTTCCCTCTTTTCTCACATAATTTCCTTGTTCTGAAATGAACTTTCCTTAATTATTTCTTAGTATTAGGGTGAAAGGGCTTGAACCCTAAATTACCCTAAAGATTAGCTAATCAAAACACGTCATGTCATTTTTAGTTTTTTACCCTAAACTACTAAAGGCGAAGTATAGTGAGGCCCCCCCCCTCCCGATTTTTCGCTCAATAGTGTTAATTTATACGTTTTCGGCCGATTTTTCGCTCGGTAGTGTTAATTTCGAAAATTTTATAGTTCCGGCCCCTCCCTGATAGGGAAAAAAATCCCGGCCCCCTGCCTTTTCTTCAAAATTCGCCACTGTAAACTACCCTAAACACAAGGGGGTGAAACCCTAAACTACCCTAACATTTTTTTAAATAAAAATTAAAAACACAATTTCATTAGTTTTTTTTAATAAAACATAAAAACACAATTTAAAAAATATATATACATTAACGCTAAAATTAAAATAAACTAAAAAATAAAACATAAAAATTATAACTTTTATAAAAAGTTATATATAACTTAACTTAAAAATAAGTTTTAAAAAAAATAAAATAATTAATTAATAATGAAGGTTATATATAACCAAAGTCAAAATAAATAATAAGTTATATAATTTGCTCTTCACTACATCTCAGCCTTCTTGTTTCACGGCACGCCAAAATTGACCAAAGTCAAAATTGAACATCACCTACAAGCCCTCCTTCACGGCTTCATGAAGCCTATTTCACTACCCGATTTAACTACCCTTGAACCCTTCACGGTTGAGGCGGTGTTACCGTCAACCCGAACCTGAACTCGAGCTCGACCCCTTCCACCCTTAAAATATTTTAGTAATCAATTTTTTATATATCATCGTTTATAAATAAAGGTTCATTCGTAATGTTATTTTAACGTAAACCCTTTTTAACTCATTTGTTCTGTTGCTTCAAATATGTCTTGTATCACTAAATACGTCTTATTTAGGGGGCAAATGTATCCAATTTCACATTTTATGTACATAAAATCTTTGAAGTTGATAACATCATTTAAAAGTTAATTAATTCAAAATGAAATGTTTAAAGACATCTCAGTACGTATTGAAATTAAATACATACAATAACAATATGTGTAAAGTCAACACAATAACATTTTCATAAAGTATGCCTCATATTAACCTTCAAGCGGCTGGCGTAATGATAAGCGTCGGATTCCTCGGTTTATCCTCTTAAAGGCCACTTGTCTAGCGTAAACTGTGATTTACCTCATATGTGATCAAAATTTTGATGTCAAACACAAAAATTTGACGCTTTGAATCGTGTTTCAGAGCATCTAGACCGTCGCCCCAAGTTTCTCGCAATGGCAACTAATGGCGTAAAACAAGCTTCACCAAAGCACCCACACGTAACCGATCTAACAGCTTCCATCAAGAGAAGAAGATTCCGGAGAATCAAAAGCGCCCCGCTAGCCGATCCCTTCACTTATAACAACAAACATACAGACACAACTAAACCACACCCCAAGTCTGTTTTTGACCACTTCTACCCGAATTACTGGAAAGTAGCGGTCATACTCTTCGCATACTTAGCTGCAGGCACACTTTGCTTTCACCTCACCAAACACCAAATCAAAGGAAATAAAACAGACCCAACACTCGACGCACTTTATTTCACTGTCGTCACAATGACATCTGTCGGGTATGGAGACGTGGTTCCCGACAGCATGCTTACAATACTACTCGCGTGTCTTTTTGTGGTCTCGGGCATGTTGATAGTCGGGTTGGTTTTAGGCAAAGCAGCAGAGCTTTTAGTGGAGAAACAAGAACGATTGCTAGTAAAGGCGTTACATTTAAACGAAACCATCAGTGAAGCAGAGATCCTGAAAAAGATAAAAACAAAGAAAGTGAGAAACAAGTGTATAATACTGGTGGTGTTGCTTTTGATGCTTATGGCTGCGGGAACGTGTCTGTTACTTTGGGTCGAAGATTTGGATTTTGTTCACGCGTTTTATTGTGTTACCGGGACACTTACAGGCCTCGGGTACATAGATAAATGTTTTTCAACAAAAGGGGGGCGCGTGTTTGCTGTGGTTTGGATATTGGCTGGTACAGTTTACGTAGCTCAGTTGCTGTTCACTTTTGCTTTGCTGCATACCGAGAGAAAGCAAAGGTCGTTGGTAAAATGGGTTCTTAAAAGACAAACAACGGTTTCTGACCTCGAGGCGGCTGACTTTGATGGTGATGGGATCGTCGTGTAAGTATAAAACTATAAATAACTAGAATTCAGTTAATATAACAGGCTTCTGATATGGTGTTTTATCTTTTGATATTCAAACAGAGCTGCTGAGTTCATTGTCTTTAAGTTAAAAGAGATGGGGAAGATTAGCCAGGATGACATCACACCTATCCTGGATGAGTTTGAAACCCTTGATTTTGATAAAACAGGAACGTTATCTGCCTCCGATCTTCTGTTCTCCCAGTCATCATTGCAGGCGTCTGATGTTATCGCTCCTCGATTATCTTTGTAAAATGATGTAAGTAACAAAATCTTGTAACATAAAATTTTTAAATTTATGGGAGTTTAATCTTGGTGGAGTGAGTGAGGGTGTTCACAGTCTTGTCCGGCTGGCCAAACTGCTAACTAAAACTGAAAATCAAACCGCCCAGGTTGATTGGTCGGACGGACCGGCCGGTATGGCGGTTTAAACCGGTTCTTTTTTTTTCAGTTTGTGTTAAATTCTTTTAAAAATTGATGCAGATGGTTTATGGATATTATATATATACGTATCTGCATAATTTAAAATTGAAAAATAATAAGAAAGGTTAAACAATTGGTTCGGTTTACACAGTCAGTTCAAGGTTCCAAACTATTGGACAAACCGTTAAACCTCAAACCAGTTAAATCAGCCAATTTGTAGTCAAAAGGTTATGAACACCCTATAAAATTTATTTGTTGCAGAGTTGAGAGAAAAAAAAAGTGAATTAAGGAGAGAAAAAAGAAAAAGGGGAAGAAAAAGATATAACGTAATTTCGTGTTCTAGAGTTCAAAGAAAATAAAAAAAAATTAGAGATTGTACGTGTTTTCTTTCCTTTCTTTCCACCTCCTTCTATTAAAAAACTCAAGAATACAAATCTTTTTTAATTTCCTTCCACTTCTCTCTTTAAAAAGAACTCAGAGACACAGCATTAAATAACTTCATCGAAACTTTCCTCCACCCGGTAACATATGAAAACAATTACAAATTTTGAGATAAAAGAAAAAAAAGTCAAAGTTCTTCTAATCGAGTATTTTAGGGTTTCGAATCTAAATATGAAATATTAAGAATTTCATATACACCTTATAAAAAGAAAATATCATATGTATACTCAGTAAAAGATAAATGATTTTTTTTATGTATTTCTGTATTTAAGATAAGACTAGAAAATAAGCATGTGCGATGCGGCGAGTTTGTGAACCTCGTCACACACGTTGTGGCGGTCACAATAATATGACTAAGTACGTAAAAGAAACGTATGAAGTTGCCACGACTCAGTTCTGGAGATCGAATAAAAGATAAATTGTGACGCGAATAGGAGTTAATATTGAAACAACAAATTCGCTAAAGAAATTAGTAAAAAGGTAAAAAACAAAATAAAATTAGGAAAAGGTAATTTTTATAAACGAATATAAAAAAATAAAAGAAAAAAAGAAACGAAATTTGAGGGGTAAACTTGAGAGTCTAGAAATTTCAGGGGTATATTTGAAAAATTAGAAAGTTGAGAGGTATTATTTGAAAATGGAGAAAGTTGAGGGGTGTTTAGGAAACTATGGTTGGTGGCTTAGGATTGGCCACCGACCTTGCAAATTGTGTTGTAGCATAATTTGTGTATTTTGGTCGCGGGTGGAGTTTGGAACGTGCAAATTAGTTTGAAGACAATATTACGTGGTTTTTTTTTCCAGCTTCCGTTTTAAAGCTTTTTTTTTCAATTTACGTTGTAACCCCTTCTACTATATATAATATATGCTTATAACCAGTTTGATTTTTTATTACCATCCTTTTTCTATAACATCTTTTGTCCGTTAGTTTTAAAAAAAAAATGCGCGGGTGATTTTTTTTTAATGTAGTGGTATAGTTTTTTTAAATAAATTTGTACTCAAAATCAAGTATATTTTTTTTGTATCCTACGCTATGACGAGCGACGTCAACGTTGTGAAGTCATTGCAAACTCAACCGCTTATGAGCGAACAACATCGTTGCCAGTGTTTTGGTATTATCGTAACAGATATCGGATGTCGCTTTTATGAGTTTCGACGAGCGGCACCGATAATGACCAACCACCTGCATCATAATACAGCGAAAAAACAACCACGCTCCCGCCGCGAAGCGCGTGTACAATTCTATAACCTAGAAATTTTCAAACGGAGTGAACAATATATTGTAATTAGTTGTCCATGTGTCAGTCTTAGAGTGACCATTTATTTATTTATTTTTACTTTTTGCTTACTATATATAATATACGCTTTAGCCGTTTTTATTTCTAATAATTTCGTTTTTCTATAAGAACTTTCGTTCGTTCATTTTTTTTAAATAGAATGTGCGGCTGATTTTAGTCTTTTTGTGTGAACGTTCCGTTATAAACTTTTTTAAAAACTTTGGTATGATTTAGTTCCTTTATGGTAAATACAAAATATAAAAGTAGTTGAATACTCGTTACTAGAATGTGAAAATAATATATATATATATATATATAGTAGTAGAAAACCCGCGCGATCCGGCGGCAGCGACAATTAATAACGCGGTACTCGTTTTCTGTTAGATTATCAATAATCTCTCGTGTTCTATTATTGTAATAGTGATAAAACAAGTCCTTTAAGAGATGGTCATTTTTAATCATTGGACTCAATAAAAATGTTTCATTTTGGTCCTTTTTAATGTAAAAAATAGCAATTTGGTCAATTGTTCCACATTAGTTATCGTATGATTCTATCAAAAATAACGAAAACAAAATATTTTACAAAGCTTAACAACTAAATTGCTGACTTAAAGTAAAATTCCCCGCCCGTTGCAACGAATTTTCTGTTGGTATCGGTTTATTTAATTATGATATGGATATGATACCGACACTCGGTATAACAACCAAAAGAGAAACCCCAAAAGATAAAGTCCGATATGCCTAAAATTATGACGGTAGGTGCTTTACATGAATCGAAAACAATAAAAATGAATATAATTAACGGTTTATTAAAATATTAAATAAAATGCCCATATATTTAAAACTCATTAAAAAATAAATGTAGATCAATACGCCCATTTCAAATATTTGCCGCCACTTAAGGGGCTACAAGCTTACAATGCAATGAACAAATTACAAAAAAAAAGTCAACCATAAACATTGACCAACTTATTGACATTTACAGTCTGATATCACTTGTAAAGAATTGCCAAAAAGAAAACACAAACATGAATAGAAAACCTGCACAATAGACCACCCTGCGGCATAAATCAACCGCCGTGCCTGCCTAATAGCATCACAAACCTTGCCTCCAAAAAAGTGTAACTTTCCCGCCTCTTCTAACTGGACAGTAGGACCCTGGAAAACTTTTAAATTCTGGGTCAGAACCTACTCCACCGCAGTAAATGACTGATTGGTCCACTGGCGTATACTTGACCGATGAAGCCAATAACGCACCAGGTTTACATGGTTGACCACTTGCATTTATGATAGGGAAAGTACCCTTGATCACATAATTAGCAAACAAATGTTCCGCTAGAATCCCAACCGCGCCTATAAGTAATCCATAACCAAACTGACAAACTATAATAGAAATCAAATACAAATAAAATCACCATTTAGTTGGTTTTTGTTGAATGTACCACCATCTTTTCACTTTGAAATCCCAAAACGGGTCGATTAAAACATGCCAAAACGGGTCGGTAAGTGAAGAAGGTAATTGGCTTAAATTGAGAATTTGCTACTAAGAGAAACCAAAAAATGGGATATATAATTAAAAATTTGTCATAACCCAACTGGTTTAATATTGTTTGACCTGTTCGAAAATGATTTAAAATGTTTGAAACTTGATTAAATCTGTTCGAAACTTTGAATCACAAAATCAACGCAGAAGCTAATAACCAACAGGATCTTCCTATCACTAAAAGTCGAAAAACATAAATAAATGTTTCCCTTGGGCTAGGCCACGAAGGATCCTCCTATCACTTCAACTTTGGCACCTAATAACCGACAGGATGCATTACTTATCATAACCATATATGAGTCATTTTACAAGATATATATATATATATATATATACGTACCAGAAGCAACTACTTTTACATATTATGGATTCTTTGTAAAGGCTTCCATTGGCCAGAACTGAGCGGGACTAAATCCTCTTTTGATAACCATTTTAGTCCGCTTAACGGGTTGAGGAATAGGATCAGGTAAGATTTCTGGAACTATGCGACCTCCCTCTCAGATTTCTGGAACTTAAACTGCAATTGAATTCAATTGTCAAGAACTATAACATAACCAAATATAGAAATATCTTAATAAGTTTAGCCTTCATAAAATCCTTCTTTTTCTGTTTTTAGTCATAGTTAAGGTAGCCAAACAACATCTATGGAATAGTAAATATAATACAAGATAAACGGATCATTTTACTTGCTCAAATTTGAGAAAGAACTTCAAGAAATATTCTATCTTAATGCAAACATTCAACAATAAACATTTGGCTTACATCCTTGAAGGCTATGCATAGTAACAGTTGCCTGCATCTCATCCTTTGTTTAAAAAAGCGCGAGGCTAGGCGAGGCGTTTCGGTACCAAAATCCGAGGCGCTACGCCTCAAGCGCGAGGCGAGAGCTTCACGTACGCGAGGCGCTAAAACTAAAAAAACAAAAAATAAATAAATATATATATACATAATATCTATGTACAATCTAAAAAACTATAAATACAACCTAAATAAGCACAAAATCAATTGTTACACCTAATGTACAACAAACCAAGCTTTTTGTACAAGAACTACAACTTAAGAACAAAGAAAAGACAACAAATTAAAAAAAGTATTGGGTAAACTTTAATAAAAATTATAACTTTAAGGGTGAAAAATGTAATTTAGTAAAAATAAATAACCTAATAAATGGGTGGGTTAACCCTAAAACAAAAAACAGCCGCTTTTCTTCATTTGGCAGAGACCATCCTAATAAATGGGTGTGTTAACCCTAAAACAAAAAACAGCCGCTTCTTCATTTGGAAGAGACCATCGATCTTCTTCAAAATTTGGCATACCATCGATCTTATTCTTCATCAAAATCTCAAGGTAAGTCTATTCTCACTTCTTACTGCATTTTCATTTCAACATCATCTCATCTACTTCTTTGATTTTACACAAAAGCTCAAACATACCTGACAGAGAACTCTCTCTCTCTCGAATCACCGGAAATTACCACCGGAAATTGACCAACATACATGAAGCGCTGCCTCACAGCGCCTCGCGCTCCAAGCGCCGCCTCGGACCGCTTCTTGTATCTCCAGCGCCTCAACCAAGCGAGGCGTTTTGCCCAGCGCCTCGCGCTTAAGGCAGCGCCTCACAGCGCTTTTTTAAACCAAGATCTCATCTCCATATTCTATAAAATCCAGTGTTGTAAAAATCGCGCCGATTAATCGCTAGGCGCTCGGCTAAGGAGGAATTTTGACCTAGTCGGTCCAAAAATCGCTAGACGGTCCAAATCGCGCCTAGGCGGTCCTAGGCGGCCAGATTCCGGCAAACATTCCGGCGAAAACCTGAAATTTCCGGCCAAATTCTGGCGAAAACCTGAAATTTCCAGCCAAATTCCGGCGAAAACCTTTGGTGTGGTTTAAAAATGAACATTTTTATAAAAATTACATATAAAAATGTGTGTATATATATAAAAAACTGAAAATTACATATAAAAATTCCAATCCGATTAATCCCGCCTAGGCCCTACCCCACCGACCGACTAGCGCCTAGCGATTTTTACAACACCGATAAAATCTATCCCTGGTTTTGCTTCCACCATTCTTAGTTCCTTAGAACCGTTGGTGCTGCCCGAACAGCAGTTGCAGCATCATTTACTGCAGACTTGCAACAGTGCGATATAAATATTAATTAGTGATTGTTCTTACCGTCCGATAAAAGTCACACCTTTTGTAGGATGATGTTGCCCTCAACACAGAAGAAAACCCATACACTACATAAAAATGACGAAACGGGTCAGACGCTTGTTGAGATACACCATTAACACCTTTGTAAAAATATCTAATTTTTTTTAAACACGAACACAGAAAAAAATTCTGTTTTTTTTTAAACATGCGCTCCCACAATACAATGGCAAAATTGTAGGCATCTACTTAGTGGTTATAATGCCTTTTTCTCCATGCCCGAGTGTTACCATGTTGTAAAGCTGCATCCCAGTTACTTTTTTAGTTTCTAATGCATAATATAATGAAAAAGATTTACCAAAAAATGTGTATGATTTGGGTTATAATTAGTCTCTAATGTGATGAACAAAGAAACTTAAAAAAGGTAGCTTAAATTGATCAGTATCACATGAGTTTAACATGTTAAAAATTGACCAAAATGTATCTAAATTCTTCACACTATAGCTTCCATAATCATATTACATAATCCATTTATATAATTCTATAAAAAGATGACTAAGTGACTGTGGGTCAATCCAACCCAGCCCGTTTGGACCCAAACTTATCTTGACAAGTTAACCTGATTTGCTAATTACCTCGAGAGCCATGCGAATGTAAACACTCCATTGCACCAGCAATATCAAGTGCAAACCCTATCACAACATGCGTATCCAATCCATTTGGTCTTCTATTCACCAAGTATTTTCTTTAAGTTCCATCGGTAAGAAGCTCAGTTACTATGACCATCACAAGTTCCTTGTTAACTCCAATAAACTGATGGAAAAAAGATTTAATTTTTCAATAACTGTTAAAAATAATTAATACTACATTATTGACAGAAGATACATAAAATAGGAAATTTACATGTACCAACATTCATCCTTGCTCTTTGGCCATCTGATAGGCTCCTTGTAGCCATTAGGTAGCGGTGATACAATCAGGGGTCTGTAGTAAAGTTCTTCTGGAGCCAAGCCTAATTGGCTTTTCCATGTTCTTGAACCCTGAATGTAAATGCATAAGAAAAAGACTGATAATATCCCATATATGTTTCAAACAGAAGATTGTCTAAGAGTTTAGACAATATAATATAACCTAATAATATCCCATAGTCACATACAATTATATTTAAACCTAAATTGATGTTGAAAGTCGAATTATGCAACTGAACCCAAACCTTCTATTTTGCTCAGGAACCCAAACATGGCGACAGCTTCAGGTTCATATTCATATATCTGTTCCTCATCATCAAAATCCTGTCACACAGAAAAACAAATAAGAACAAAATATAACCGGACTATGGGTTTTGAAAATTGAAATTATGGGATTTAGATTCACCTCAGCAGTACTTTCTCTAATAAGTTAGAGAAAGAAAGAGAAATACAGTCGTTCTGTTAAACATAATGTGAAAAAATAAAACAAGTTCCATTTTTAACAATGAATTAAACACAAAACAAATAGCAATTCATTCAACAAAAATACTTACATGTTGAGTCCTGTACAAATGTTATTAAATGGAATTAATCTCCAAAATGTAATCAATCAACAACCCATAGAAGCCCTCATTCAAAAACCAAAAAGCCTAAACCTGTACAGAAACGAAGAGACAAACAACAACCGGTTCATTAGAGCTAATCGAGCACAAGTTGATAAACTAAAATCTGCAAGAAGTCGTACCTGTTAAGCACGATTTAAGGATTTACCCGGTTACTGTTGTCAGAGATGAACGGGTGGAGCAACGATGGAAGTGAAACCCGCCAACGCCGTTGTCCATGGCGGAACCCTAGCCGCTGCTATCCATGGCGAAACCCTAGCTGCCGGAAAAACGGACCCCGGTACCACAAAGGTACGCCCCCCTGTATGTATGTATAAATATATGTGTGTATGTGTGTGATTGATGGAAAAAACAATTTTTAATTACCGAGACCTTGATGGCTATGTGTGTGATAATAATACATCAAAGCATTAGAAAATAACGTCGCTATGAACGTTTAGATCTCACAAGCCAACGTCAAACTTTTTGACATCTTTAACTTTAAAATTAGTCTCTGATCGTATGAAAATATCCTTTTTTTACTTCTTACCTAATGATGATTGATGGATTAAACAAAATTTAATATTTGAATATGATAGGTAAAAGTTTACCTATATAACGTTTGTTGCTAGATAGAAATTGATATAAGCATAGGTTTAGTATAACAGATCGTAACGAGTATGAGATTCTATACCCAACACCCCATATACGAGTTAATTTTTACCTTGCGGGGTTTCGATGAAGATGACCCTTTTGATATTCGAGTCAATCTGTGATGAACTCTATATCAATTTAGCCTAGTCAACTTGCAATTATTATACTAAGTACTAACACTAATGGGAATTTTGTAGTATATATATATATATATTCTTTTTATCTCCCTAACACATTGTAAAAGATGGATTAGTTATTAGTTAATCATAACCCGAGGTCCTATTAACAAGTTATGGGACAGTCACTCTTCATGGAAAAAAAAAATTAGTATTATATATGCGTTAAAATCATGATCGCCCCCATGAAAATTTTTTTGTATTATATATATGTTATATATCGCTAGTCAATCGACCCCAAAAATTTTCGACTCCCATAAAAAAAATTCTGCCCCGCTCCTGAATAACCCATATTCAAACACCGCACGTGACTGTATCAAGACCACCACGTGATTGCATCCAGAAGTTAGTTAAACAAGTCAACAACAGGGAGAAGACTGGAGTTACAGTTAGATCCGCAACAGGCAACGATCCACCGTCAAGTTTCCATACCAGACGGTGATGACATCTCAGCCGTCCATCGGGCCCTGTACGCCACTCTTATTCCGTCCAGTGTGACATGGCAATTAACTGCTTTTAAAATCCGTGTTTCAAGTCCGAACACTTCCACAACTACAATCACTCTTATTCTCTCTCAACGCTCAGTTCCCCCTTTCTTTTCGGCACTCAATCGAACCTTCAAGTCAGCCCTAACTTCTGTAAGTTTTCTTAATTTGATTTGTGTTCAGTGATTGATTTGTAACTGCAATTGGTTTGTTGTGATATTGATACGTGCGAATTGGATTGTTGTGGTTAGGGTTTTGGTTTCGGTGTCAACAAGGTCAACTAGCTTTTTATGTTTGTGTGTATGTGTGTGTAGATCTTGTTATGGATTGCTAAAATTTGATACATGCAATTCAGTTAAAGTGCACATTTTTGTTTGGTTTATGATGGTTAGGGTTTCTGTAATTTGTGTCAGATTTCACTGTGTGGATTACTTTTTATATGTGGAGTTCATTTGGTTAAAGCTGGTAAGGCTATGTTCAGTGGTTCGGTGAGTGTGAGCAAAAAGTGGTGTCACGTAGGCATTGGCTTTGGTTACACTCACACTCACTAACGTGTGTACTGTGCAGTGGTTTAGTGAGTGTGATCCAAAAAGAGCTGGTGAGGTGTATAGTTCTGATTGGTGGAAGAAAATAAAATAAAAAATACCCTTTCATTTGCCCCACGCCATTGCTCCACTCACGCAAAGCTCACCATGCCCCTGGCCACGAAGGGGTGGCGCGGTGTTCCATGCCCCCCTCTCACGGTGGTAGTACACATAGCCTAATAGTACTAAAAGGGCAAGTTATTTGAATTTGGTTACGTTTGGTTGATGTTAGTGAATTAGTTGAAGATATTGTCTTTGTAGGATTTGCACAACTTTTTTGCTGGTTGTGTTGAATGTTGATGTCTGTGAATGATATTAGTGAATTTGTTAAAGGTTTTTATCTTTTAGAATTTTACTGAACTTAGTTGCTGGTTGAGTAATGAGTATTGACTCTTATAATGGGCTTTTGCTTGATTGTTTGTAATCAAATGTCTAGTTATGGGGGAGGAAGATGCAACGACTTTGGTTTCAGAGACAGTGGCAAATGGGACTATCATTTCTGATAAAGTAGCCAAAGATGCGAATGAGAAGAAAGAGAAGGAGGGAGTTAAAGAGATGGAGGAAGATGTAAAGGTTGATGAGAATGATAAAACTAAAGGAGTTGAACTTGACAAGGTTGATGATGAGGTAAGCAAAAATGCGAAAGAAGAAGAGGAGGTAAAAGATATCAAGGAAGGGAAAGAAGAGAAAGGAAATGAAGAACCCAACACCGAGGCAATGGAAGTTGATGACAAGAAAGTTGCGGATGAAGAGACTGAGAAAGGAAACGAAGAACCCAAGACCGAGGCGATGGAAGTTGATGACAAGAAAGTTCCAGATGAAGAAACTGAGAATAAGAATACAGAAGCTGCTAACTCTAAAGACGAAGAAGAGAATAAAAAAGAAGAGAATCAAGAAAACGATAATCAAGAAGAAGAGAATCAAGAAGAAGAGAACCAAGAAGAAGAGAATCAGGAAGAGGAGAATCAAGAAGAAGGGAATCAGGAAGAGATCCCAGAGGATAAGGGAGCAAAAAAAGGTGCAAAAAAGAAGGGCAGCAAAGAAAAAAGCAACAGCAAGACAAAGGCATCAGGAGAGAAAAATGTTAAGGAAAAAAAGAAGGAGCCAGCAACTCCTGCTGCTCCCACAATTGAGAGGCCTGTACGGGAACGGAAATCTGTAGAGCGGTTGGTTGCTGTTATTGACAAAGACACTACCAAGGAATTCCATATTGCAAAGGTTGCTTTCTAAATTTTGAATTTCAGGAATGTGTGTCATTAATGTCTATCTATAATGACTTGACAAATATCTTCATATTTTGACTGATTTTAGTTGTTATAATGGTATGCAGGGCCGTGGTAAAGCACTGAAAGATATTCCAAATGGTAAAGTCTTAAGCCGTCCCTCTTTTTATATTTGACTTTCCGTTTTCTTCTTGCATTTGACATCCCTGATTTGCCATCGAAGGGTCTTTTGGTTCAAAAGTAATATAAAACGTAAAAAATATATTTCTTATAACTTCTTGAGTTAGTGTATACTCTTTTGTAGATTAACACTGAGATTTAATTTGAAGTGAGTTAGTCACCTGTTTTGTGCTTCAAGTACAACTCTTATCATGGTGAGGGAAGCGGCTGACTTCACTTTTTTAGCTTAATATCATCTTCATTGAACCTTTTTGGACTTTTGACTCAGAAGTATTATTGTTGTTATCTTGTATGTTAGTCATCTTGCTATGGATAGTGAGGTTCATTGGTTCATCATTTGTTTTTTTTGCTTTTGGAGATTAACCTAACATAGCCTGTATAATATGTGCACATACCTGTCTTCAGTTTTTATCTCTCTAAATCTTATCTTTGTATATAGTATATTTCTCATGCCTGCCAAAAAAATTTTTAGCCTACTATAACTTTTGCTGTTTACTAATCATACTTCGAATGTGTAACCTTGATTTTGTTTTAATTGTTTTGTGTAGTTTGTTCTCATTTAAGGGCATTTTGACATTTGATTAATATTCAAACGTTTTGATCAAACCATGTGCTGAGTAAACATTGCACTTCTGTGGGCTAAGGGAGTAGAACATAAGAAAATAGAAAATAATGTCACAGACACCTATGCTTACATATAATAAGGTGGATACTTGGAAGCCTAAATTTTGAAAAATGAATGTAGGCCGCCCTCCTTCCTTATATCCCAGTCGCCTTGTAAAGCTATCTTGCTGTGATTGCTGACTTAAGGATCCCAGTGGCCTTGCAAAGTTCTACAATTATTCTTGCCAAATATTTGATCTCAAGAAATCTATGTCTAGCTTTATCTTTGAAAACTTGATGTTGGTAGAGATTACATATGTTTGTACACTTGGAAAGTTTGATGACAGCATATGATTTAGTAAGAATGGGAATCCGTGTTAAACCTTTGAGATCATGTGCATTTTGATTTCCAGATAGAGTCAGAATAACACAATTCATTGAACCTTGGTGTAGAGAGACTTAGAAATTCTGTCGTCGTCTCTGTTTTAGCCGTCTAAAATCCTTATTTGTTTTCTTGACATAGTAAACATAAATCGAAACTCATGTTCACATCAGTCAGCAATCAGCATGAGGGATTACCAACTTGAACAGATCCATAACCTGGTTCCATCTGTCCTGAGGTATCAACTTCCGTTTGTGCTTAGTCAACTTGGCCTTAGAGACCATTTTTCAACTGTCTTAAGGCACCATAGCTGTGGCATACAACTTTGGCCTAACGGTCGGCCCAATAATCTTTTGGAATGGGGGATCCCCGTTGGCAACAACCACGGTAGTAGTTGACTAGTTGCGGAGCTAAAGCTTTAGCGATGAGGTTTTATACATCCTTCAAAAATGGGAATTGGTTGGATGGAGCGCGGGAGCCTCGTGCATCGAGTTTTCCCTTATTATATTATCTTCTACTAGTTTTTTGCGCTCGGTGTCACTTGTAATTGTATTTGTTGATTTGATGTTTCTTTGTTCATTAGTAATCATGAGGGGTTGGAGACTTCTTTGCAGTCTATTATTTGCTTGAATTTTTTTAAATGCTTGTATGACCATGAGAAAGACTTCTATATGCAAGTGTGAGGCTTGCTTGATTATTAGTTTTAATGTGCCAATCCCTACGTGATGTGCATTTCTTGTTTTCTTTCTAAACCCTGTATAACTTTTCAGTTGCATACAAGTTATCAAAGAGGAAGTTGAATGATGACACTTTGAAACTGCTCCATGCCATTTTATTTGGAAGGAGAGTAAAGGTAATTAAAGTTCAACTCATGAATGTCTAATGTGTTATTATTTATTTTTCCTCTTTGATATAACTTATGTTGATGCTTAAAGTTTATGATGATGAAATAGACGACTCTTAGATCAGAAGTTATTATATTATATAACCCCCCCCCCTGCATAGGCGGTGAGAATCATGCAGATAAATTATAGTTGGTGGTGTGTATGCGCATTCTGTAACCACATGAGTGTTTCTCTATGTAAGGACTTCAGAAGCATCTTTTATCAAATATACCACCCCTGATTTTATTTGATGTTCTTGTGTACTTTGTGGGACTAATCCTGCAATGTTTTCATCGTTGGTATTATTTTTTAGTGGGCTGCCATAAATGTGTCACCACCTAATATTATGCTTTGGGTTCAAATTGCAGGCTTTGCAGGTCAAGAGTAATATCTTGCGGTTTTCTGGCTTTGTCTGGCCTGAGAATGAGGTAATAACCGTTTCATCTGTAGTAGGATGTTAATTCTATTTCCTCATTGTTGTTCAGAAACACGAGTAAAGTAAAGGCTAAAATTCAAAAGAAATCATAAGGATGGCGAACATGCAATTTCTGAGAAACAATAAATGGAACAGGAATAAGTTTACAAATTCAAACTCTTGTAATTATGATATATTAGCACATGTGTCACTGTATATTTCAATACACAAATATGCATGATCCATCCGTTTAAAAGCTAATTTTGATCTGGATACCTGTATTGGTTGTGATACATTTATAACGAGTTTGAGTAGTATGTATTTATTATCATTTCAGGAAAAGCAAAAATTAAAAGTTAAGGAAAAGCTTGACAAATATAATAAAGAGAATCTCCTGGAGTTCTGCGATATATTTGACATGACAGTCAGCAGAGCTAACGCAAAGAAGGTTTGTTACTTATTTTATGATTTTTTTTTTATCAATTTGCTGTCTGGGTTTTTCTTAAATCAAATTGCTGCTGATGCAATCCTTAGAGAAGGTATAATTGTGTTAAGAAAACAGTGACACTTTTCATTTATGTGGCTTTTGCACCAATCCTATCTTAACAAATTTTTTAAACATCAACCTTCTCTTGAATAATAATTTTTCTGCAAATAGCAATCAATGTGAATCTTTTTCAACTTGGATAGATAAATGGTTTGTACTTTTTTTGTGAACTGTGAACATAGTATGACATTATGTATGGTCTGCGAACAGGAAGATATTGTGGTAAAGCTGATGGATTTTATGTTGGCTCCTCATGCCACAACTAGTGAGTTGCTTGCTGAGAAAGAGGAGGTTAGCATTTAAGCTTTACCGTTTGCTATTGTATTTTGCTTTTACTGTTATAACTTCCCTCTCATATCACATGTTATTCAGTCGACAAAAGGCAAAAAGCGTAAGAGGCCAAGCAAGAAAAGCTCATCGACCTCTGAGGCTACACCTTCAAAAAGCTCATCTAAGGTACCTCCCTCTTGCTTATAATACAAGGTAGTAAAATCCCAACCGGGTTGAATAAAAAATTTTGGCTAAAAAAGAACTGATCAAACGTGTTATTGTAAATATATTATTCTTGTAATAGATATTTAATGCATTAGTTATCTATTAGTTTTTGTAGACAAAAGTGTTTTTGGGTCTACCTGTTCCGACCCATATTTGAAATTGACAGGTTACAACCTGTAACCCACCTGCTCATCTTGCCACCTCTAGTTGTAAACATGTTTTGAAGGTGATGAATCGTGGACTATTATATTTGTGCTTTAATAATTTATATCTTAATTTATTTGTGAAGAAGCAGAAAAGTAAAAGTACTTCTAAAGAGGATAAGAAGAAGAGGGCAGCTGAAACAGATGATTCGGGAGAAGAGAGTGATGAAGGGGGAAAAGAGAATGAAGAAGATGAAAATGTGAATGGTGCTCAGAAATCAGAGGATGAGAAATCAGAGAATACTGCAAGTGAAGAACATGAGTCTGAACCTGAATCTGAAGAAGAAGACAGTAGTAAGAAGCGGAAAAGAGGGTCTAACAAATCTAAATCTTCTAAAAAGGAATCAGGTGTGAAAACTAAAGAGAAGAAAGTAGTTACTACACCCAAAAAGACTAGCTCAGCTCAAAAGAAGACACCAGTTACATCATCTACAAGTGGTTCTAAAGCTAAGGATCAAAGTGATTCTGGTACGAAGACTTTCTCAAGGAAGAACAAAAAGAAAGATGCAGTTGAAGAGAAGCATGTAACTCCAAAGAAAGCCGCTCCCAAAGAGAAAACGGGTACAACTTGTTTCTCTCTTTTCCTCTAGCGTAATTATTAGAGGTGGCAAAATAGGGTTTGGGTCGAATTAGGCATTTTTGGTACTGCTGCACTGACCTGCAAGCATTTTTTTTGCCTTCTTTTTAATTTCATAAAGGTATGATGTGTACATAGGCTAACTAAGTATCAGTTAACGTCTAGTGATCTTCAACCAATTATGAGCTTCAATATAATTACCAGGAGTAAGTGCTATAGCTTGTTTCCAATACTCAGCGGCTTGGTTTGGTCTCATTTATGCTGATTCTGGAAAAATGAACTTGGCAGGATGTTGTAAAATGACAAAATGCTCATAAATTATAAATATACAGTTTTGTGACATTTTGAGATATAAAATGACTCCTGTGAGTAAATTCCGGGGCATTTTTATTGTTTTTGGCGAGTATTTTGCTGGAATACGAACATACTGATACCTGGGTGGCCTTGGTGAAAACTTTTGAACACTTTGATGTCCTTGGTGAAAACTTTTGAATAGTTGCTGGAACACGAACCATACTGATACCTGGGTGGCCTTGGTGAAAACTTTTGAACACTTTGGTGTCCTTGGTGAAAACTTTTGAATAGTTGGGTGGCCTATGTATACATTACCCCTTTTAAAAACGATTAATGTGTCAAATATGATTATAGAGGCTATATTATCAAAATACTATTTTATTTTATTTACATAAATCAGAGAAGAAGGTTTTCTGCGTTCTGAATACATTTGACTGACTTTCAACTTGTTTCCATTGTAGATAAAAAAATTTAATTCTACCCATTAGAGATAAAGCATGATCCAAGATATAAAAATAGGTCGAAATTGCCACCTCTAAGTTGATAATTTTTACTGTCTGGTTGATTTAGAATTCTGTTTGGGGGTGTTCTGTTTGCTTAATCCTAAGTGAAGTATATACTAATTCATTTTATCCTGATAAATATATTTCTAAAAAGGGAAAAAGACTCAAAAAGAGAAAGAGAAGCCTAAATCAGAAAAGCTCAAGATAAGTGACGATGACCTCAGAACCGCAATATGTGAGATCCTTAAAGAAGTTGACTTCAATACGGTGAGAATCTTTTACCAATTAATTTCGAATTATCGCATGGAAACAGGACTGGTCTCATAATGATTTACCAATCTTTTCCATGACATCTAATTATTTATCACTATCCACAATTTGTGGGTGCAATCATTACCAATCCGCACTTTGATAGAACACATGGTTTGTCCATTCTTCCATTTCATCGGGGTTCAAGTTTGACATGATGTATGAAATCTGGCATTTATCTTTTTTTTAAACACTTTTGCTTATCGAAATACCCCGCATACTCTTGAACACTACTCACCTACCGTGCATTACTGACCTACTCTGTATTTTGCAGGCAACCTTTACTGATATTCTCAAGCAGCTCGGTAAGCATCCTCCAGTCCTCATATAGTTAGAAGAGGTGGCAATTTAATGGATCGGTTCTGGTTATGATACAATTTCCAACGAGTAAAATTTAGAAAAAAAAACAGTTTGAATGGAAAAACAGAACGTTTTAACGCATGAAATGTTCTAAATTGGTTTATTCAAAAAAAATATATATTATCATTGACAGACTAATTATTTACCAAAATCTAAATTTCTGGGTCAACCCGACCCGTACAAAAGTAAGCATCTTGACCCAATCCGTTTTGACGTGTCACCTAGCCGGCCAAGTCATCAGTGTAGCGTTTACTCGAGTGTATAACACACGTGTTTAATATCTTGTTTCAGCCAAGCGATTCAATACAGATCTGACATCAAGAAAGGCATCTATAAAGTTGATGATCCAGGAAGAGCTGACTAAGCTAGCCGATGAAGCAGATGAGGAGGATGAAGAGGAACCTGAGAAGACCGGAAAACAGGCATCTGGGCAAGGGGTCAAGGCCTGAAGATCTTGCACTATAAATGCGTAAAAAAAGTTAATTTCATGAAGTTTTTAATTTGTTGTTGCTTCTGGTGTAAGCATGTAACTTAATGTTAGTTATGGCGTTAGGGTTTCCACTGTAGAGGTTAAAGAAAAAGAAGCAGGAGTACAGTGGCAATGCTGCTTGTTATGCATAATACATGACATGAGATGATGAGAGTATAAATTATAGGGAAATTGGTCTGCAGTTCTCATAATTTGACCCATTCATGGTTTTTATATCTAGACTCCCATGCTCGTGTTGTCGGGGTGTGTTGAATATTTTTCATGCAGGGATGCAGGGCTCGGGCGACGGTGATAGTCTTCTTTAGCAGTCTGTTTGTACATCATGTTTTATGATTTAACGTCTTTACGATGTGTTTGACAAGGCATTACAGTTGCACAGATGTGATCTTTCTAGTCTTGTATAAAGTCGATGTATCATGCAGTTATGGAGATTTGATCATCTTCCTATTGTATTTGCCTATTTACGGATCTATGGCACTATTCTGAGCGATGTGGGTTCTTAACGATGTTTTCTTTAACGAAAAGATGAACTTGAATAGGATTGGAACTTGAGTGTTAGGATCACGGAAGACTGAGCAATTGAATGAACCATTCTACAAAGAGATATTATTTCCTAAAAAGCTACTTTTTTAATAAAAATCACATCTAAACACAAAAGTAAAATTTCACTTATATCCGGTGAAATCTCACTCATTTGTAACATCCGAACCCCTGGTTTCAAGTTTTTTTCATGTTTAAGATACACATCAAAACATAAAGCCTTCTTACATTTTATATATAGTTTTAATTTTTAAATGATTTATTCCTGTTCTGAAAGGTTTTAATTCTTATGACGTTAGTGTTAAATAGAACAGCCATGTCTTACTCTTTATGGACAAACAATTATGTGTTTGACAACTTTACCCTCAAAGCATACGAGGGTAAAATCGTCCAAGTGCGCACAAAAACACTAAATGGCAATTCTGACATCTACATTTACATAACTAGAACAGACAAGTTAAAAACATGACCCAACAGTCGCATTAATCATCTATACATACATGCACTTCAGTTGACCAAATGTACACCTTGAAGTTCCAATGTAGACATCTATTGATTCAAGTGGTTAGCTCAGAGCAGCCTGCTACTCTACCGACCCACGAGCCACACTACACAATCGGTCCCGGCCCGTCGGGTCAGCATCATATATAAGATACATATACAGAAAAATATGAGAAAAATACAACAAAAAACAACCAAGAAAAAAAGGAGGTTAATCCTCCAAAACATGGTACAAAAATCCTAACACAACTCGCATTCAAGACACAGTAGTAAGGTCTAAGATGATCAACACCAGCCACAACATAGTTTAAAGTACATGATAGTTTCAAACAAACTCTAATATTAATAAGGTATGTCGGAATATCATCACCGTCATTTAAATCTGTAGCTCAAACCCCAGGTCTCTTTCGCATCTCGTGAGGAAAGCTCTGAACAGCCTCAGTTCCCTACAGATGCAGAAAGATTATCAAAAGCAGCATGAAAGGTAGACTGGTTTACCATGTGATAACATCTTATAAATGTATCAAATAAAATTGGAATAACAAATGCTGGGCTCAAATCTATTTTATAAAAATGGATAGACAACTGCAGGACTCATTCATAAAAACTTCAATAAATGGCTTCCAACTAGTGTTCTAAGAGATTTGAGGATAAACAAGCTTTTAATAATCAGTGTTGTAAAACTCGCTAGGCGCTAGTTGGGCTGTTGGGTACCGACTAGCGATTAATCGGGATTAATCGGATTGGATTTTTTATATGTAATTTTCAGATTTATATATATACAAACATTTTTATATGTAATTTTCAAAACTATATATATATATACACATTTTTATAAGTAATTTTCAAAATTATATATATATATATACACACATTTTTATAAATCGTCGGAATTTACAAGAATCTCGCCGGAAAAACAGGAAGCCACTGATTTTCGGCCGATTAGGGCCGCCTAGGGCCGATTTTGACCAACTTTGACCGATTAGCGATTTTTAGGCCGATTAGGGCAATATTCCTAGGTCAATTGCCGATTAGCGATTAATAGCCGATTGATCGCGATTTTTGCAACACGTTAATAATGTAACCATAATTCAGAAGTGTGCTCACAGCTTTGGTTTCCTTGCACCCAAAATTCATTAGATTGAAATGGGACCCAGGCCCTTGAACTGAATCAAAAGCATGAAAAAATTCAAACGAAAGGTTCTCGAGTTCACAGGCAAATAAACCAAATAACTTCATTCTTTTGGGAGGGGTGCGGAATTGTTGTAGAAAGACAACTGATTACTATGTATGTAATAACTAGATCTTTTAGGAACAATTGTAGGCTCGAACTGATGAGTTTAAGTTGGTGCAAGTACAACAAGATTGGAACCATACAAGTCACTTCCCTACTTTAATGGACACTCTCATAACATGCAAAGGAAAAGTAAATTAAAATCCAAAAAAGACATGTTAATATCTTAATATATACCACCAGCCAACTTAAAAAGTGAGCATATAAGAAACCATATTCACTATGTAAACATGGAAGTTTCAAAACCTATCAGCAAGTTTATAATATTAGCAGGTAAAGTATAGATTTGGTATCTTACCTTTCCAAAGATAACCACATTAATCAACTTGATAACCAGTTCAGAGAGAATCCACCTGAGTGCAACAAAACCATAACTAAGAAAGCTTGAGTTCCACAGATTTCTGGATGTGATTCCTTACAACATCAAACACCACCACACACAGTCATTCGGCAGTTACACGCCGCCTCTTCCCATAGTCAGCATCCCTAGATCTAGACCTATGTTCATCCTCTTGAGACAATCTTGATTTTCCATGGCCACGAGAGGACCGCCCCTGCTCCCACTCGTCATCATATTCTGGTTCAACCTCCCTGTACCTGTGATGATCAGCATATCTGTCCCTTTCATCCCTATGGCGGTCCCTACCACGGTCCCGGTCACGTGAGCGTTCACGATCCCGGTCCCTATCTCGGTCTCGATCATGCGATCGTTCCCGGTCCCTATCTCGGTCACGTGATCGTTCACGGTCCCTCTCGTCTCGGTGCCTTCTTTCAGGCCACTCGTCTTCATGAACCGCGTCTTTTTCTCTTGGTAAGTCTCTTTCATATCCAGGTTCCCGATCTCTATCATCTCTAACTCTTCTATCTGAAGTACCAGACCAGTCTCTATCTTTTTCTTTTGCTGGATTGAGCCAAGTTCCTCTATCATGGCTACCTTCACCATATTGTTGATCAGACGCAGCTTCTTCACCATAGCTAGACTCACCTACTCTGCCACCGTGCTCATCACCGGCCCATCCAGGCATATTAGGGTCTGACCACATTCCCATGTTGGACCCATCCACACCACCAGTTGGCATCATACCCATTCCATTCATGGGCATTCCTCTCCCGAAGAACGCAGGGTTAACATGGGGTGCCAACCCTGGTAATCCTACATTGCCAACAGGTGGGAAGGAAGGTAACATACCTGAAAACGGAGGTGTTGGTGCCCCAGGGAAACCTCCATAGCCTCCCATTCGTCCCATTGGGCCTCCAAAAGAAGGATCAAACCCTTGACCCATCATTGATTGAGGATGCATCATATGTGGCGGCCCAAACCCATTTCCCCCATTCCCCATCATACCACGCCCACCTCTACCAGGCCCCCGGCCCCCCATACCTTGACCATTACCTCTACCCCAATTTCCCCTTCCATATCCTCTGTTATTGTCACCACCGCCCTGGAAGTTGCCACCAGCAGGCATATTGTTGCCACCCGTTTTAGCAGGAGGATCTCCAGGTCCCCTCTTGGCTTGAGCTGCAGACTGAGCCATCTGTTGATTTCTATTCACTTGTGCTTCTCCCATTCTTTTAACACTATATGGAGAAGCATACGCAACAACACAGGGACGGCCATTGAAAACATGCCCGTTCATTCCCTCTTTGCAAGCTGTGGCAGCCGAAGGATCATAAAACTCAACTTGGCAATACCCTTTTGATTTCCCACTAGCTTTCTCATCAAAAAACTTCACCTCCTTCACATGACCATACTTGCAAAGTTCAGACTCGAGCTCAGCATCAGTCGTCCACCAATGCAAATCTCCCACAAAAAGAACTGTCCCCCCACCGCCACCACCACCTGCAACCCCAAAACCACCACCGCCGCCGCCACCTCCGCCAGCAGCAATGTTCATGCCGCCACCACCTCCACCGTTACCATAAACATTCCCTCCAGAACCATTAACATTGCCACTACCTTGTCCAGCTAAACCATCACCACCAGCATTCCCTAAACTCCCAACATGATGAGGCTGCTGTTGTGTCATCCCTAGGTTTGGCATGCTATTGTTGTTAGCCGGCGCCGGCGTACGGCTTTCTGTTTCCCCTACTTTAGCCGACGACTGCCCTAACTCAACTCTAAGTTCACCACCCACCGGTTCACCGGATCCCCTCCCTGTCATATCATTCACTCCCACTTCAAGATTCGAATTCGCCTCTACTCTGCTAGAAGCACCATCATTGCTCTCCAACTTCCTATCACCACCACCACCACCATCATCCACTGCTTGTGGATGATGCTCCGGCTGAGAGACCGGATCCGGCTTCTTCTCAACTTCCTCCTCATTCTTAAACCCTAAATTCTCGTTCTTCCTAAGAGACTGAAGAAACCCCTCACCAACATTAACATCATTATACAGATCCTCATAATCATCATCATCCTCCCCTAGAAAACCCTCATCTACGACGGCGGAGATGGCTTCGTTCCGATGAAACTGCTCGCTCGGATCTCCACCGCCATGGCCCTCGTTTTGGTCCATGAATCCCAATTCCTAAATTTCTAGGGTTTTTTTTTGTTCTAACGGATTCGTATACTAAAATGAAGTAATCATCAAATGTAACGGAAAGATAACAAGATAATGAAGTTATATTTGAAAGATGAGACTGTATGATGATACCAGAAACTCCAAGAACTTGACCATGGGTTTGCGTGAGAGATATGGATCCATCGAGAGTGTGATAGATAAACCCTAATTTTTTTTTCAATTTCTAAAAATTAGAGGGAGTGTATTTATTACCTATGAAGATCCTTTCATCTTTTTTTTTGTTTTATAAAATCTTTAGTTAAATATGAAACTATGAGAATTGAGAGGTTTAACGCTATGTTTCCGAGTTTATTAAAGGGAAGAAAAGAAAAAAAAGTGTTATTTTCTTTTTTTTCTTTTTTTTTCTTTTCTCTTTTATTTCTTTCTCTCCAAATCTCTTTAATTTAAGGGAATGGAGATTATGTTTGTTTTCTCTTTAAATCTCTTCATTTTACTCCTTAAAAAAAACTCTGGAACACCCTTCCTTTTATTTTCATTCTTTTCCCCCCTTTAAAAAAACTCTGGAACAAGGGTTTCATTCCCCTTCCATTATTTTCCCTTTTTTTCCTTCCTTAAATGAGACTCGGGACACAAAGAGTATTTAAAAAGCTCATAAATAGTTTTAGAACAAATAAATTACTTGAATATCTTAGAACTTAGTATGATATCATATTTAACTAATAAAAAATCATAATATCAAATAAAGAGAATTTCATATACATCCTTTAAATCACCTAAATATCACATACATTCAAACAAATTTCAAAAATATTATATATATATATATATATATATTAAATTCTTTTTAATGATTATAATCTCATATTTATCTATTTTATTTATTTTATTAAAAATATTTTTTTACAAAATTTTAAAATCTCACATTTACCCGTTATAATATTTTGTTTTGCCATCTTAAAAACAGCAATTTTTTACTTTTGGTGTGTTTAATATTCTTTCAAGAATTATTTTTTGTTCAATTTGTACCGGTTCAACATCCAAACCAGATTAATTTTCTTATATTTCAGGCGAGAGGCAAAATCACAAACATTTTTTGTTTTGTGATTTGATTTAGAAACTAGCAGAAACACACTACGTGCTCTAATCGAATGTATCCTTTTGAAGATATCGCAACTATATTCAATTGGAAAATATATACTTTCTTTAAACATAAAAGCAATTGGGTTTTGCTTCTCATCATTGAGGAGTTCTAGCTAGTGGCGAACCCATAAATTCTTTTTTAAAGGTGTCGGTTGACTAGCTATATATAACGCGTAAATAACACTAAAATGTTTTCATGGAGGGCGATCGGGTGGAGATTTCAAAATTTTATGGGGGACGGTCGGGATTTTAACACGTATATAACACTAAAAAAATACATGTAGGGCGGCTGCCCCCAATGGGCTCCCCATGGGTCCGCCACCAGTCGCATGTGTGTTCTTAAGGGCATTGGTATAAATTTACACGAACCAACACTAACACAACAACGAAACAAAAAGGAAACAACATATAGTGTCCTTAGGACAAAGCTAAAAAAAACTATATTGATTTGGCGGCAACGGAAACAAATATGCGAAAAGGGCTGCGGAATTAAACGTTTGTACGAGAAATCACAAGAAAGACGAAAGTACCATGTAAGATCTTACTTTAACTTTTTAAGTAACAATTCGTTTAACTAATTTTACCTTCAAAATGTTGGTCAAAACTTTTTTTTTTTACTTCCGTCTTGTAGTGGGTCTTCTGGGCTGGTCCGTTATGTTGCTTTGTATATTGGGAAAACTAAGTGCAATGTAAGATCTTACTTTAACTTTTTAAGTAACCATTTGTTTCACTAATTTACCTGCAAAATGTTGGTCAAAACTTATTTTTGATTTACTTCCGTCTTGTAGTGGATCTTCTGGGCTGGTTTGTTTCTTTGAGCTGTTGGAGAAAATTTTGAAGGATATATCATATATGAGGTTTTTAATTTGTGAAACACTGTTGGAAATTTCTTTTGTGTTTACCTGATAGGTAAAAACCTACGAACTATAGCCTTCATTAGATAATCATTTGATATACTTATGTAACAGAAGGTTTAAATTGACTTTTTCTTATTGTATTTCAGTAACTTACATTGGTATTGACTTCTCCATCAAATTCAAGTTCGGGTGATTGATGCACGGGCGGTACGGTACGTACGTGTATCCTGCAGGCAGGGCTGAGCATCGGGTAGGAACCTTGAGACTCGACCCTTGCCTACCCGGAACCGACCCTTTTTTCCAGCTTTATTGGAACCATAACCGAATCTTGTGTATCCTAAAGGGTTCAGATCCTACGAGGTTCTCACGGGTCCTGGACCTTCAGTTTTGGTTAGAACCTTTTATTCAAATTCAAAAATTCAACTAATATTCAATCACATAATTCATAAACAGGGCTACAAAACTCAAATGTAAAAACCAAAATAATATTTATTATTCATTCAATCGTCATTGGCCCGCATAACATCCTTAATCTATAAATGGGTGCCTAATCCTATGCATGTTTTCCATCCACATTGGTTGACTATTATTTCTCCATTTATTTTCGTTTATCTCCCGCCATGTATAGGGCTTTATTATAGGAGTAATTGGTGATTCTCTTTTGTATTTATATTCTTGCTGTATTCATTCTTGAATATGAAAATTGAGTGATATCAAAACTTTAATGGTATCAGAGCGGGTACCGCTCAACAAACAAACCCTAAAACCGACCATCCCATTCTGATCGGCAGCCATGGGAGATAAACAATCGTCCGGAAAGGTGGTCGAAGAAAGCCATATTGACATCAACTCTCCATACTACATTCACGCTTTCGAATACTGTGATTTCTGTGGAAAAGATGGGCACAACAAAGAAGGGTGCTTCAAACTGGTTGGCTACCCGAAATGGTGGCCAGGGAAAGGCAAACGTGATAAAGTTAAACCAAGGGCAACCTGTGTTGATTCCGATCCAAACTCGAGCCCCATAACAGCTGAATAATATTGTGCTCTCTTAGGCCATCTTTTAGGGAAAGGAAGCTCATCCAAAGATGAGCCACTTCTAGAGGCCAACATGGCGGGTAAGCATAACCAAGATAACGGTTGGATACTAGATTACGGTTGTACCGAACACATAACACATCGAGCCAAATAGCTAGAAAGCAAAATGGTATCCACTCATGAACCTCCTGTCATGATACCAAATGGTGATTCCATACCAGTTATGGGTAAAGGAAATTGTCACTTGCCCAACGGAACCACTATTAAAAGGGTCTTGCATGTTCCAAAGTTTAAGTGCAATCTTTTATCTGTAAGTCGTTTATTAAAAGATCATCAATGTTCGGTAACCTTTTTCCCAGATTTCTGTTTCATGCAGGACCTGCGTTCGAGGGAATTGGTTGGAATGGGTAAATGCAAACACGGTCTATATTGGATCGAGATGGTGGAGAATAAAAGAAAAGGTATGGCTTCGGTGGAGGTATGGCACAAGAGGCTAGGTCATACTTCTAGTGATAAACTATCTTATTTTGATTTTGTTAAGAATGCATCTTTTAAAACCGTGGACTGTGATTCGTGTGCAAAAGCCAAACACACCCGATTACCTTTTCCAATAAGTTCTATTAAAAGCAAAGAATGTTTTGAACTGTTGCATTGTGATGTATGGGGAAGGTACAAAATTCCCTCACTCTCCGGAGCAAACTATTTTTTGACAATCGTGGATGACTATAGTCGATCCGTTTGGGTTTTTCTCTTAAAGCACAAATTTAAGGCAGGCGACCGTTTAATGCTTTTTCATAAGATGGTCAAGACACAATTTGGAAAAATGATAAAAAGGATCCGTTGTGAAATAGGGGATAATTTGTTTCAAACCGCATGAATGATTTCTATGTTGAGCAAGGGATAATCCTTGAGATTACTTGCCCCCACACGCCACAACAAAATGGCGTTGTGGAACGCAAGCACAGACACCTGCTCGAGACTACACGAGCCCTTAGATTTGAGGCAAACTTGCCGAAAAAGTTTTGGGGCGAATGCGTCATGACGGCTGCCTATATAATCAACCGTCTCCCATCGAAAGCTATTGACAACAAAACCCCGTTTGAAAGTCTTTTTGAACAAAAACCCGAGTATGAACATATCAAAGTTTTTGGGTGCCTTGCCTACTTTCGAAATACCGACACGAAGGGAGACAAGTTCGAGTGGAGGGGGAAACCCGATGTGTTTTTAGGCTACCCACCGGGAACAAAAGGCTACAAAATATACGATATGGTTCATAACAAAATGGTCGTGTCAAGAGACGTGAGATTTGTCAAAAGCAATTTTTCCTATCGGAGCTTAGACCCCATCGATAGACAAGAAAATAAAAAAAACTCTTTGATTTCCCTCCTTGGCATTACAAAGAAATTGATGAAACCACACAAGAACTACCAAAACAAACTGATGGTCTCAATGTAGAGGATATGCGTACAAATGTGTACATGACCATCAAGATGGGCCTAGCCTACAAGAGCTAGACAGCACCATTCAATTTGACAATGAAAATGTGGCCCAAGATAATGATCATGCTGCACTAGATAATGGACCTTATGGCCACCCACAACCAAATAACAAAAACGATATCTCCATAGAAGATGAAGTGGGCCATGTTGGGCCGCAATTGGCTAAACAACAAAGGGTTAGAACTCAGCCAAAGCGACTTAACGATTTCGTTGTTAATCTTCCACCATCCATCGGTCATGTTTTACCCACTTCCAATCAAGAGTCCTCGACTTCGACGGTACATCCTATAGCTCATTTCATTTCTTACGAAAAATTTACTAATGATCACAAAGCTTTTTTGACTACTATCAGCTCGAACGATGAGCCAGAATTATTTTACCAAGCAGTGAAGGACAAAAACCGGAGAGATGCTATGGAAACAGAGATAAAGGCATTAGAGAAGAATGGAACATGGACGCTTGAAGAATTACCGAAAGGAAAACGAGCTATAGATTCAAAATGGGTTTACAAGGTAAAATACAAGCCTAATGGGTCAATAGAAAGGTACAAGGCGAGGCTCGTGGCTAAAGGTTTCACGCAAATGGAAGGGATCGACTTCCATGACACGTTTGCTCCGGTCGCTAAGTTGGTCACAGTCCATGCTCTCCTTGTCGTGGCGGTAAAGAAAGATTGGGTCATCCACCAACTAGACGTAAACAACGCCTTCTTGCATGGTGATCTCGAGGAAGAAGTCTACATGAAGATCCCACAGGGTTTCGATAAGGGAAAAGAGAATAAAGTTTGCAGATTAAGAAAATCATTATATGGTTTAAAACAAGCCTCCCGAAATTGGTACCAAAATTTTACTTCGGCCCTCTTGGTACTTGGCTTCAAAACAGTCAAAGGCAGATTATTCCCTTTTCATTTGCAAAGAAGGGAACTCGTTCATGGCTGCCTTAATATATGTAGACGATGTTATCATTGTTGGAGATAACCCATCAAAAATTCATACAACAAAAGAATATCTCAACGAAAGGTTTAGCATCAAAGATCTTGGCAACTTGAAATACTTCTTGGGGATTGAAGTGGCCCGAACGAAAGAAGGCTTGGTCCTTAGCCAACGAAAATATACCCTCGACATTTTAAAAGACAGTGGAGCCCTAGGATCTCGGCCTAGTGCTTTCCCTATGGAACAAAACCAAGGGTGGATGTAAGTCAATACAGGTGTCTTGTCGGTAAGTTGGTTTATTTACAAGCAACACGACCTGACATCGTTTACTCCGTAAATGTGTTGAGCCAATTTGTCTCCGACCCTCGACAAAGCCACATGGATGCAGCCACGAGGATTCTGAGATACCTAAAAACAACTCGAGGATAAGGAATTCTATTGCCAAGAGAAGGTAGATCGGACCTTGTGGCATATAGCGATTCCGATTGGCTTGGATGCCCCGACTCGAGAAGATCAAGAACGGGTTATCTATTTCTTTTGGGAGGAGCCCCGGTCTCGTGGAAATCCAAGAAGCAATCCGTAGTCTCCCGTTCTTCGGCCGAAGCGGAGTATCGCGCAATGGCAACAACCGTGAGTGAAGTACTTTGGATGCATTGGTTACTAAGCGAACTCGGTCTACACCAAAGTCAAGCGACTCCTATCTTTTGTGACAATCAAGACGCCAGACATATTGCTAATAACCCGGTTTATCATGAACGCACCAAGCATGTCGAGATGGATTGTTTCTTCGTTCGTGAATGGGTTGAGTCCAAGCAAATTCAACCAAAGAACATTGATACCAAGCTGCAAATTGCCGACTTATTCACCAAAGCCTTAGGGTCACAACAATTATATTTTCTCCTCGGGAAGTTAGGCGTTCGTGACCTACACGCTCCAACTTGAGGGGGAGTATAAATGAGTGCCTAATCCTACTCATGTTTTCCATCCATATTGGTTGACTATTATTTCTCCATTTATTTTCGCTTATCTCTTGCCATGTATAGGGCTTTATTATAGGAGTAATTGGTGATTCTCTTTTGTATTTATATTCTTGTTGTATTCATCCTTGAATATGAAAATTGAGTGATATCAAAACTTTAAGAATCTTCATCGACTTGATCTTCTCAAAAACATTTAAATAAAACTAACAATTAGAAATAAAAAAAAACATTAGGTTTAAAATCACAAGATACATCTCATTATAAACATGTATTCGTGAGAATTCTTGGACAATTTCACACATGCGATTTGGAAATTCTTATTAAACAGCTTATATAAAAGTGATCGATTGTTGCAGATGAATAAGAAGACGGCACAGTTGTAGATTCAAGAAGACGGCGTACACAATTGCAGATTGAATAATAGACGTATGTTGCAGATGAATAGGTTTTTTTTACTAATCTACGTTTGTTGCAGATTAATAGGAAGAAGAAGACGACGTACACAGTTACAGATTGAAGAAGAGACGTCTTTTACAGATTGAAGAAGACAACGTACATAGTTGCAGTATAAGAAGTTGTATGTTACTAATCGCTGACCCCTAAAAAATATGTTTTTTTAGATTTAAATTATGTGGTTCCCGAGGTTCTTAAAGGGTCAGGGTGGATTTTATCCGAAACCTTGAACTAGTAAAATCTCATAACCTTTGACCGACTCATGCGGCTTGTAAGGTTCTTTCTCAAGGTTCTGGTGGTTCAGTCTCGAGGTTTTGGACGGTAGGAACATTTAATCGCTCACCCCTACGTGCACACGGGGAAATATATTTCAAATTTTTGGCCAAAAATGTTTCTATTGCTGATTGAGTGTGTAGAAAGTTAAACTTTTAGCATAAATAATTGTTTTAAGTTAACACACAGGTAAATATGTTATAATGCAACCAAATTTCATTTTTTTTTACATATGATTATTGATTCCAACCAGTTTAACTTGATTCCAATATATGCAAGAGAGCAATGTTTTCAAACCAGGACCGGACTGGCCGGTCGGACCGGGACCCGGAGAGTTGAGCGGTCCGGTTTAGTGTGTTGAAATGGGCCAGCAACGACCTTGTAGGTTGGACCGGGAACCGGTGCTCGAACCGGAAACCCGGTATCAGCGACGGTTGGACCGGAACTACAAGAGAAGAAAGAACTGGCGAAGATGTCTGGATCTAGTGTCGATGTGGTTACCGGTGGTTGTGAGCCACGATGACTGTGAGCGATGGGTTGCTATGTGAGCGCCATGGCTCTGTGAGTTGCACCGGCAAAAAACAAAGTGAAAGACTCCAACAAAAAGTTCAAAAAAGATAGAGAGAAAGAGAAATCAGGATGTGGAGAAACAAATCAACAACTAAATCTTTTCTTTTTATATTTCGGGGGTGTTTGGGATTACTTTTTTAAAATGACTTATGACTTTTATCAAAAGTTAAAACTATCTACTTCTCAAAAACTATTTTTCATCTCCTTTAAAAATAACTTTTTCTCTATTTATTCAAATGAACTTTTGACTTATTACCTTTTTAGAAAAGGTAATAAGTTAATAACTACTTTAAGTAATCCCAAACACCCCCTTCATTTCTAAGAATCTGACACCTGCTTTTTATTGTTCCAAGACTCGATAATTATTGCTATCTATACTATTGATTTTAATAATATATATTTTTTCATCTATACTATTTATTATTACGTCACCCGGTTCTTGAATCCGGTCCGACCGGTCGAACCGGTCTGACCAGTGAACCTCTAAGGTGTTCGGTTCACTGTCCGGTCTGGTTCTAAAAACATTACAAGAGAGTAAACCAAATTCATTTTTTTACTTCGGTTAAAATAAAGTTTCACTTTTTTTTTCATAAATTAGCTTCAAATTGAATCATGATTGCACTAATTGGTATCAAATGCACTTAGTTGTATTCATTTTGGAGTAAGCTAAATTTGGTTGCATTTATAACCTTACCAAATTCTGACCTCGACCCATTCCCTCCTAATAAAAATTCCTTGATACGCTGCTGTTTTCTTTCTTCTACAACGTTTCCTTCACGTTGTGCCGTTTAGAGGTGTTCAAAAACCGCACGGGCGTTGGACGTGTTCGTAAACCTTCCCAAAAATTTGTGGATGCCTCAATAAAGAGATTGAAAAACCCAAAATTCCCCTCCATAACGCACTGATGGGATAAAACTAGTTTATATTATCATTGCTATGATCATGGTCCTTGGGCATTTTTCCCGAGATTGTCATCACACAAGCATTCGTGATGGGGGTCACATAGGTACTTACTCGTTATGTAATAAACTAGGCATTTCATCATGCGTGATGCAGCGAGAAACTTTTATATGCACAAAAAAAATATATTTGTAACAGTCTTATATTTAATTAAACAAAAAGGGTGTCCATGTAACCAAAAGATAAACTTGTAATATGTCTAAAAAATAATTGGCATGTGTCTTATATCGATGGTAGTTATATACATTATTATGAAAATAGGTATCGAAATTCCATACTTAAACGAATAGATACTGCGAATTTCTAAAACATTAATCATAATTATAAATAATGTTGTTATAATAAATTAGGAATCAACAATATGAGATCTCAGATACTTATAGATTTATTAAGTTGTGTTAAAAATATATGTATATATAGATACTAGCTTTAAACCCGTGTGTTACATGGGGTGAAACGTTAAGATTATATTAATAAATATTTTAACACCTCTTTTTATACAACATTTGATATCGTATTGGTAACTTTTCCATTTTTGTAAAGCCCTCAAACCTGACACCCTACAGCTGGCTCTCATCACTGGGGATCTCTTTAAAAGCACAAGTCTTATTATAAAACCATCAGCGGAAGTCTTATTTGAAATTGTTTTAATCTCCTTTAACTCATTAACGTTCTTAACATTACCTTACGAATGCATGTGCACCAACCTGAGTAGCACCGCTCCCAAGCCAATATACCTCGTCCTATGAACCCACCTACAAAAAAATCTAACGTACATACAAAGTCAGCTACACTGAGTGAGTTCTAACAGTTTATATTAATTAGAAACCTTCTCGTCACAAATCTCATTTATATCCACTCAGGACATTCCGATCCTTAACAAAACGATTTGTTGTTTATTAACATGTAAGTACCCCACGTTACCAACCAATTCCCATAGAGGTCCACCACCCAAGACTCATCCCATGATTATAACCCAGCAAGTCTCACCGACATGGATCGAGCTTACTACACTACTAATTTGTAATCTACCACACGTATCAACCCGAAGTCCGGTTAACATAACCAACCCCTAGACATCGACCTAACAAGCCTTAACCAAGTGTCTCACAATGTCCACTGACACAGCAGTTATAAATACGACATCGTCCCGACACAACAATTACCTTTGAAGGATTTCACCGGTTTCGTCACAGTTACCATCGGCAGGGTTATCCCCGTCGGGATATTCATATCACCTCAGAGAACCCCCTTTTGGGTCTCAATATTGCCCTCATAGGCCCCGTCAGATAACACAGTGACACAATCGTCATCAATGATGACTTCCCAACCACCCACATGGTGACAACACCCGAAGGACCAACTCCTTCCCATAATCGATTTGTCGTGTCACAAGGACAACGACTTTAGCCCACACAAGTAACACATAGCAGCACACATGCAAGGACTATGACTCGTTGCCTAAGCATATACCATGTACGAGCATAGTATGTACGCGCACTCATAACAACACCTCCTAGTCGTACCCACACACATGTAAACTCATTCCCCGACTCTCCCCAAATAGGCCATTATACGAAACACAATCATCATACCCACATCTAGCCCACACATCATAAGGATAACACACAGACCCTTAGCTCCGTATTTAAATATTTAAATTCATGAACCCATCGGGTTAAACCCAAAACTCGTAACACTTTTAATTAATAAAATAAAACATGCATGTATGTACAATAGTCCCAAAAATAGTAAAACGGTAAAAAGGGGAATTAGAAACTCACAGGTTGTGCTGAGTCCGAATTCCTGCTCTGCACCCCGACCGCCAGCTCAATTCCCGAACCTATCAAGCGTACGATTACATGATCAGATTCCATACTAAACTTACGGCGAATAATGCGTAAATATATTTTAAACCCTAAATGCTCAACTCATCAGCTTGTCATCCTTCCTACGTAAAATCCTAGTCTCATGGGTTTACGTAAGATTTAGTTCCCGGCCCGTCTAGAACCATGCATCCAATACCCAAGCTTCCATGCATGTACGTACGTGTGCCATGCAAACCCTTAGCCATCCTCCACTCATAATTACCGAATCATATCGGATCATCCTCAACCCGTTTAGAAACCGCATGCTCAAACAGGTCCCCATGCATGCACGTATACGAGCCATGCAAGACCCACATCGGGAAACCCTAGCCGGTCACCGCTACCGTCATCGTCTTCCCACCGTACACCACCATGCGTCACCATAGCCAAGCCACCATTATCGTAGCCGTGCACTCAAGTCGTCCCCGCGGTGACCATTTTCTTCATCACTCTCCCCATCCTCGACGCCTGCCCTAGCCGAGCAACATCCTCGTTTCTCTCCGCCTCACGCCGTCGTAGCTCCTCCACAACCGTCGTCATAACCACCCTCACCACAGTCCCCGTCGGGCCTACCATCACCATCGAGCACCACCCTCCTGCCGCCTTGCACCGCTACATTGGCATTAGCCATGGCCACCTTCTCCGGCCACCCCGCCTTCATCCCCGTCGTCCTTCCTGTTCACCGTCACCGTCACACGCTACCACCACCTCCCCGGCGTCCTGCCATACCCGAGGCCACCACCTCAGCCGGCCATTACACTCACCGTGCCTTTGTCGTAGACAGCAAAAATACGAACGTAAGTCACGTAAAAAGCATAAACAGGGTTTTACCTTAACGTTGCATTAAGTTCCTTGCTCAACATTGCCGCTGAACCACTGTCGCCGGCTTCTCCCGATTCCGATCACTCCCCCTTCTCCCGTTTCCTGCTGCCGTCGTGCACACCTAGGCCGAATGGCCTAGGGTTTGCACTTAAGGTGGTTTATATATGGCCACTAGTTTCGTTTCGGGTCCCTTCCGATCCCAAACTGTGTGCAAAATGGCTAACCGGGTCTTCTAATTTCCACCAAATATGGTTTTACATGTTCATCTTTATTAACCATGTTATTTAAAGGAGACTCGGTTCACTCATTAGCCCGAACCGTTATCCTAGGGATTTTCGGGATGTTACAATTTTGTTAAACGTTAAGATTATATGGATGAGAGTAATTATAACATCAAGAAATACATTAAAATACATTTTCATAAGTGGTGTACATTTTACAATACATTAAATTACATGTCAAATGAAACCTTACAATGATGATTTACAAATTTGAAAATACTTCATTATATACAACTTTTGACTTGGTATTAGTAATTTTCCATGTTTATTAAAGATTAATAGTTTGAGTCCATATCTACTTTTAACTCTTGATAATGCAGCATACAACTAACCATGAATAAACACTAAATATTTCAAATACAAACTAACCTTTGAAAGTGATTATCCTAGACTTTTATTCATGGTCATTGCAAAACATACAACAATTGAATATTTCTTTCTTTGAAATTTAAATGAAACTCTTTTGTCTGAATGTGTTAACCTAATTATAGGGATAAAATTGCGATAACCAATGTTGCTTCCAGATATAACCTCCACTTATATAACATGATTACATAGTGATTTGACCTGAAGTCTTGTCCCATTACATAAACCATTTTTTATCAATATTTCTTAGTAACATAACTGGAACACCGACATTTAGAACTAATTTATGGTTTGACAAACCTAATAATTTAAGTCCATTTAGAAAATCAAGAGACTATAAACTTTCATCAAAGTTATCATCAAGATGTTCTAATTGAGAGATACCATCTGCACTTAGATATTCTTTTGAATCTCCTAGAAACACTGACAACAAGCGAACATTAATTTCTTGTACGACTTTATTTTTTGGTACAAGTATCACTCGTTGTAAGGCCTCAAATTTCATTACAATAAAATGGGAAAGAATTTGTGCCATTACAATAAAATGGGAGAGAATTTGCGTTCAAAATAATTAGATGAAGACATCACACCGTATCACCACCGTTCTTACCCGTTACAAACACTCACTACTGATGCCAGAGCTATGGCAGCAGCTCACACGCCGTCGTGAAGCTTACCACCAACCACCGTGTCACACCCCGGTTTCAGGACACCCCGGGCATGTCACCAAATTGGCACCTCCAATCTTATTTTATTTAGAAAATCAGAGTTAGTTTAGCAGCGGAATTACTTTTGGATCGAACTTGTAATAAACCTCAACCCAAGGGTTGATATTGTACATTTTCCAAATCTGGGGATAAATAAAACATCATTTTATTTCACTAGGGATTTAAATACCCCTTTTCTGTGCATAAAAACCATGGTCCATGACCATTTACATGTCACCTGCATAAGCAGGGTAAAACTAGAGCCACAAGGTAGTTGGCCTGTGCCTGGGGAGTTAACCCTGTCCAATACCAAGCTATACAAGCATTGGTATCTAAGGGTTTTACCTTCTGACACTTAACCCTGTGTATAACAAGGGAGTATTCATGTCTAGGAATACATCTTCCTAACATCTCCTCTTGTTTTATTCCTGTAGAGTTATCTCCATGCTAGCTGCACATAACCCTGTCAAAATTCCTTTACGTACATATTTATCCCCAAGACTATCTCTTTGGACTAGTCTTATAGATAATCATTGATTACCTGAAAACATTTTGGAAAATAAAATGTCAGCGCGAACGCTGGTGAACATGATTATCATGACCAATTTTAGTTGGCAAATACAGTATCAAAACATTTAATCATAATGCGGGTACAATCTACCATCCATCAGAACAATTTCATCTGAGTGTACAACCACGGTATACACCGATAATTTCTGTAAAAAGACTGCTGGTATTTGCAGACTTACTTACTGCGATGTCCCTTAACTTAGACCCCGTCTTATATCCAGTTACAGACAATTAACAGCCCCAATATGGTAATTTCACCCATAAAGCGTGTATCCCTTGATCAAGTTTTACGTATACTTATGGCCTGACGTAGACGCCCTTATGCATCAAAATTTTGAATACAAGTATTTCCATTTCGTAAACGTAAAACTTTCAAAGTTTTGAAGATAAAGACAGATAAACATATTCACCTTAACAGTAGCTTGATCTTATCTCACGGGTAGTCCTTGAATGCTAGAGTAAACCTTAATGCAAGTTCTAAGTTAAGTTAGTATCTTAACGCACGAATTCAGAAATAAGCGAAAGTGCGAAAAATAAACAAAAGTCAAATGTTTTACCGGAACGAGGGCACGTGAATCGAGGGGAACACTGGCTCCAAGAATCTTGGAATTGAGTGTGATTTTGTGTGTGCAAAAATGAAGAGCCGGAGGGCTCTATTTATAGTTAGCCAGTCAGGCCCGTAGCGGACCGTTATGCTAGGGCGTAGAGGTCCGCTACCGCCTGGATGTTGCGTCAGCCCTAGATGTCCAATACTGATTGGACTAAACCTTAATTTGAGGCTGGCGGACCATTACGGAGGGCGTGGCGGTCCGCCACAGTTACACGCACCAGATTCTACGGGTGAGTCACTAGACACGTGGCATCACAAGATTTTGCGCTGGATTGCGGCTAGTGGACCGTTACTAGTATGGTGGCGGTCCGCCACCCAACCATGTGGATTCTAGCGGACCTCTAGGAAACCAACGGTCTTAGTGGACCGTTAAGGAGTACGAGTCCAAGTTCAGAAATTTTCATTTTCAACCCTTTTATTTTGGGGACTTAGCAATTCCAACCCCTAGGGTTCAAAGTTGGCAAATTAGGACCTCGGAATTGGCCTACACACCGTTCACTTCCTCTACCTCAATCGCTACCTACAACCCCGTTGGAGATTAAACCACCACTTCTGTTATCATGTTCAAACCTATTGCTAAAACCACATCGCTACCTTCTGCCGTTAATTAGAACAAACCAGCACCATAACCGTATCGCCGGTCATCACTCTCCCTCACACATAATCGGCCCAAACAGTCGCTTCTCATGGTTGCCCAGGTGCTTCGGTTGTTACTTCTTCATTCCTTGATATCTCAAACACCATAGATGGCTATTGCAGGTCGGATTAGGGTTTCACGAGAGGGAAGGGACAATGGAGTTGTAGGGAACGATTTTTAGAAGATGGGTATGTTGGTGACCGGGTAAGGGTAATTAGCATTTAGGTTTTAAACAATTTTTCACTTTGGCCCCCCTTGACTTCAACAATTTACATTATCAGCTTTTTAATCTAATTAGTTGTTAAAAGTCGAGTGTCATAATCTCGTTCTTTGACAACCTAAGTCCTAAACTAATCTCGTGTTTTAAGTAAAAAGAATTTTGGGATGTTACAAGTCTACCCACCTTATAAGAATTTCTTCCTCGAAATTTGGTGTCTCTTATACACGATTAAACTCTGTTTCTCATGACTAGGTTGTCTCTTAGGTTCGTGTGAATTCACCTGTCCTGCTACATGAAAGTAATATGAGTATTCGATGCCACATGCGAACTGTGTGTGGTTAGGGTTTACACGTTACTACCATCTCTTCTTCTTTGTCATGAATACTTAGTATGTTACATTGAATGGTACAACCTATTTTAATTTGATGCACATCTCGTGGGTGGACTTCCGAAGGAACCGTATCATTTCATTCCCTAAGGAACCATACGAAGCATTACTCTATCATACTCAAACTTGTCGGGAAGGTATTCATTCAGACGGAACACTAGATATATGATCTTTTCATTCATACTTCCATATATATATATATATATATAACTCTTTTCTGGTCTTTCTTTTAAACATACTCGTCATGGTTTCACATTTCTCATCATTATTATATTGCGCACCACTCTTACTTCATATTACTGGATGGTCTTAGGGATTGGCATCCCTTGTGACCAAAATATACATTTTCTAACCTTTCGTGATCGTTAGCATTTTTTGTATGTGATTCTTTCAAAACTACGTTCATAGGTTTAGTTACAAATAGATGACACGTGTGGTGATACTCGATCATTCCTTTCCTTTTTGGCCTCATTGGGTTCTTTATCGGCTTTTCAATTTCAGTAGTCTCACGTGCTATTGACTTGACTTAATTATTGTAGAGTGCTTACTGACTCATCCTGGGTCCTTGCTGGTACTCATGCCTTACTTCACACCAATGAGCTTGCCTTTCACATTCATCCTGAATAGACAATCCTTAGGTTGGATCTAGTTTCATTTGGTTTTGCCTGCACGCCCTAATTAACATCGCGGTTCTCGTCACTTGTTATTGTTGGTATATCTATCTTCTCGTTTCAGTGGATACTCATAGTAGTTTATCTGGGGTTGTCTTCTGCATGGAGAGATACCATTCGTGTATTTGTGCATTCATATATTTCTTGGACATATACTCGGGTGGTTATTTCCTGCATACTTCGACAGTAGACCAATGTTTATTCATCATATCGCGTTTGTGTTAAGCATAAACAATTTCTATTCAAAAGCAGTTCTCTAAACGTATGTTAGTCTCGCATGGGTAGCACTCACATCTCGTATTAACGTGTAATCCTTGGTAGCTGCTTTGTCAATTTGAAACAAATAAGTGTTGAGTTCCTCAAATTCTACTTATTCGGTCTCGCCGTTCGCGGGTTGCCATGCGAAGCAATCTTCTCACAGGGGCTTGATAGGCTCTCTTATCATCCTCATACTAGTTCTCTTCTAGTGCAATCTTTCCATTTCTTTGTCTTTTCTTGATTCACTACTCTCGTCACTGTCGCATCATGTTCCGGACCAGGTTTCGTCAATCTTTCTAAACTTGTTCCTTTGTGTTACTTAACTTCAGCAAACTTCATTTGAAGTCTCACTCCCTTTCGTTCCACCTTTGGTATGTCGTTGTTGCCATCATTCGTCTTGAAAATTTGTTATAATCATCATTACTTAAGTGACTAATCTCATAGTCATGGTTGGAGTGATTTAATTATTTTCGATGACATGTGTATTAATCCACACGATAAGGTTCGTCATTATGCACGAGCACCTGTAAATTCACAATTACGTGGATCCTGACGTAATCGCCAACTTACCTTACTCGTGAAACCTGACTCATCTTATAATGCTTCATAATATGAGTGTCTTATATAAACATCGTCTAGTCCATGTATCATTCTTCCCTTTCCGAACTCCTAGTTGGCGGGAGTCGCTCATGACTGTTTGTTACTAATCTACTCGGATTGTTGATAATCCGTCATCTTTCTTTCCTTGTGGTTTATCAAACTTCTACTAGTTGTTTGTGATTCACCTCACATGGATCACACTGTTCTTATAATTTGTGAGTCATTCGTAGTACTATGCTAACATTTCTTTCACTCTCTGTGACGAGTATATACGATGGCTGATGAATTGAGACACACTTACACAGCAAAAGCTTAATAACAGTAGCTACATGTTATTAACCAATTACTGTACTCATGTGCTCCAATCGTCTACCATCGTATGTCCTATGTGTAACTATTCATATCGGCAATGACGTTGATATCTAAAGCATGTGTTCTACGTTAAGGCGTCTACCCTATGTTACAGGTATTAACCTTGCTATATACTTATTGTTTTGGCGTTGGCGTTGGCTACCCGTACTAACATCCTTGCGCTGGCACTATTATCAGCTTGAGTCCAAACATTTAGGGATGTCTGAATCTCTCAAACTATTGCTCTGATACCAACTTGTAAGGCCACAACCCGAGAGACCTCACTTGTTGGATTTACTCATAAACATAGGCATTGAAATTGAATAAACTATAACTTTTAAAACATAGCAGAAGCGTACATCATTCTATTACATAAACAACGAAAGTCTTTAACAAATAAAGGAAACAATTGTCTAAAAACACATAATCACATGATAGGATGTCAGTCTTGTGTCGGGCAGCCTTCACGCCTTGGTACGCTCTTTCCCTTTTTGCTACCTGAAGTGCATACTAAAAGTCAGCTAACGCTGGTGAGTTCTAGTTTAAAGCAAGTAGACATAAACATTATTTCTTGTCATATCTTCATGAATATAAGTATATTTATATGTATATATTTATTATTTCAATCCTTTCTTTCATGTTTCATTCATGTGTGGGTACGTATATAGATACATACATTCTTACATTCATTTGAACATCCAATGTCTTACACATAAAGGTGATCAACCCATCATTGATTTTCGTAAGTCACAAAGACAAACGCTCCGTCCTACCATCGTAGTCCGTTCTCCATAACCGTCCTACCAACCTTCGGCCGTCCATCATGCAATACCGTCCGACCAACCTTCGGTCGTCCGTCTTAACTATACTACCGTCGTAGTCCGTCTGATTCACCCGTCTGCCCTAAGGCAGCTGGTTCCCACCCGAACTATTTATACACTCATGCATCGATTGAGGGACTGACTCTACCGTAGTAGCCTTAGTTTAGTCTACCTTTCTAGACTTTTAATTCTGGCTGCATAATAGACGAGTGGTCGTCCGTCTACCTAAGTAGCCATTAGCATCGTTTCCGTCCATAACGTTTATTCATACATAGCAAGCAATATATACATGGATATAAAGCAAGATTTCATTCTTATACGTTATGTCATACTTTTCATACATAGCAAGCAATATGTACATGATATAAAGCAAGATTTTGTTCTTATACATTATGTCGTACTTTCATTTCATTGCTTATAAACATACTTGTCATTATTGTATTCATAATGTATTGTCATATAACACATAAGACTATATATTACATTCATAACATGTATACACTTCAACCCCAAAACAGTAGAAATCTGTTTGCACGTAACACATAGGGGGCACATAGAACTCACCTGATAAGCGGGTTCTGAGATACTATCACTGGTCAGTAGGCGTGTCTAGGTGTCACACATAATCTGTATAAGTCATTCGTATATGTTAAGATAACTGACCTAACCGACACTTCGTTTCTATCCTTCGGATTTGGCGAACTTGGACAAGTTCGCCAATCATGGCTTAGGCGAACATGGTAAGTTCGCCACTTGGCTTCAGGCGAACATACTAGTTTTGCTTGAACTGGGTCTTTTCCTAAACCGTAATGAGGACGTTTAAGTTGTAAAATACACTTATTTAATCCTAGCGAAAATCGGATAGAGTCCCGTTTGTTTTTATCTAGATCCCAACAATATAAATTGTCCATTTCCTTGTCCAAATCAATCATTCATAATCCACAACGAATCGTGTTTTAATCTTCTAGCATGGATAACCATCATAATTGTAAAGGTGGATACTTTATATTTATCATTATTATTATTGAGTAGTTATTATTTGTCAAATGTAATTTCTATTCGTAGTCCTCAACACGGTGCTCATAACCCAATACAATAATAGTAATTAACGTTTTATGAATTTTAAGGAATATACCTTCTCTAGCACGAACCCGTAATGTAACCGAGGCTCAACCATACGGACTCCGAATCTGGTGATCTGAAAGTCCACGAACTCGTCTCGACACATCGGTTAACACAAGATGGAATTTATTGCAGTCGATCCTCATCATACTCGTATTATCATCATGTCGTGAAACCGTTGTTAATCCCTCCACCATAGAGCCACCGCAAACCATCATGGAATCTCCATGACCACAGTTAACCGCCATCTACTATTATCGCTACTAGGATACTATAACATCACCACTGTTCGTACCACTGTTACCCATCATAAGTCCACCACCGTTAAGCTCCAATCACCGGTAAACCCGTACAACCATACTAACCACTACACTTTCATCGTTAACCACCGTGACCGGTTACCTTGCATTCACCAACATGAATTACCACTACCACCTTCAATCATAATAGTCACCATAATAAAGGTTGCCACCATGTTACCGCCGTTTAAACCATTATCGGGTTGTTCCCGACATCACTCCATATCACCACCATTCTTATCCCGTTACAAGCACTCACTGCTGCTGTCGGCGCTATGGCAGCAGCTCACACGCCGTCGTGAAGCTTACCACCAACCACTGTTCACTTCCTCCACCTCAATCGCTACCTACAACCCCGTCAGAGATTAAACCACCACTTATGTTATCATGTTCAAACACATCGCTAAAACCACATCGCCACCTTTTGTCGTTAATTAGAACGAACCAGCACCGTAACTGTATCACCGGTCATCACTCTCCCTCACTCAGAATCGGCCCGAACAACCGCTTCTCATAACTGCCCAAGTGCTTCCGTTGTTACTTATTGCAGGTCGGATTAGGGTTTCACGAGAGGGAAGGGACAATGGAGTTGCAGGGAACGATTTTTAGAAGATGGGTATGGTGGCGGCTGTGTTGGGGTAATTAGCATTTAGGTTTTAAATAATTTTTCACTTTGGCCCCCCTTGACTTGAACAATTTACATTATCAGCTTTTTAATCTAATTAGTTGTTAAAAGTTCAGTGTCATAATCTCGTTCTTTGACAACCTAAGTCCTAAACTAATCTCGTGTTTTAAGTAAAAAGAATTTTGGGATGTTACACTCGTTCTTGAAAATATTATGGATTAGACGCATATTCCATAATAGAAGGATACGCAAAATCAATTAAATCTAAAATAGGATTAAATGAATCAGTTATGACAGATACTATCTGCATTTATATAAAATTTAAATTTAAATATACAAAAATTAAGAATAATTTTTAATAGCGATAATCATGAATACTTTTTATGCTTGAAGACCTCAAAATATGTTGTTGCTTGTAGTGAAAATCGTTTGACAAGTATTCCCATGTATTTTCCCAAATAAAATCCAGTCTAGACATGGTATTAGATGTTAACATAGTCGAAAATAAATTCCATAGGAAAGAACCAGAACCTTAATGACGTGCTTCTTTAATTGCTTTGATGTATTCCATGTCATCATCTAATAGTTCAATAGAATAACACGCGTCTCTAAAGATATGTAATATGCGTCCATTAACTGTGCGAATTTCTTCAAATGACCTTGTACCTTTAATTTTGATTAAAAGAATTTTTAAAAAATACGCTTCAACAAGAGAAGTAGAGACAAAATGGATTCTACTAATATAAATAACTTTTTTATATATTGAGATGTTACAAATGTAATTTCTAAAGAAGAACATCCGTTTATTGTACAATATTTTGTTCATCATAATATAAATAAACCAAGAAATTTTATGTAGATAAAAAGAATCAATAAAACAAAGATGAATGTGTTTTGCTTTCTAAACATAATCATAAACTTATACATTTTATATATAAAAATTAAAATTAAAACCTAGGTCTTGACATAACACCATATAAACATACAAAAACATTAGTAGAATTAAAAATCTTGAATCTTTACATAATGAAAAAAATCTTGAATTTTACCTTTGACTTTCTTGATCTAAGGAATTTGTTTTATCAAATATATTTAGAGAATGACAGTTCCTAATTTATGATTGCAGCTCTAGAAGCATAGTAATTGATTAAAATTCTGCAGCACCAGAACCCAAATATGCAAAAGAATTGTCTTAAAACATAAAAAAGAACACAACCCAAAGATTATAACATAAAGAAGAAGAACACAACCTAATAAAATTAAAGATCACCATATACTCTTAATTGTTTCGTAATTTCAATACCGAACCGAATTGAAATGCAAAAAAATATTAACACCCGCTAAATGTAACATAGAGTGGAGTTTATTTTCCTCAATGACTAAAAACACAAAATAGCCAAAACCGATCGAAATAAAGGTCATAAACGGTTTACCGCGTAAGCGGGTTCCCCCGGTTATAAAAAAAAGGTAACAGACGTAAGAACCTGATTGAAGTCAGGAGAGAGTCAAAGAAATCGGATATAATCAAACTGGTCAACGATTTCCTTGCATACGTTGTTTCTCTCTATCTGCCTTTTTGTAGAAACTTTAACCTTGATGTTGTAACATATTTATAAATATTTAAGTTGTATTTAAATTTACGTATCAAAATTAAACTAAAAAAATCTCGTCTTGTATACGTAAAATCTCGCTAAATTTTTAATACTAAATCTCTTATTTAAAAAAAGAATAAAAAGAGTTAATTACATGGATAGTCCCTATGGTTTGTGAAAATTAACATGCATGGGTACTAAGGGTTTCAAGTTGCAAGCATGGGTATTATGTTTCGATTTTGTAACAATGTTAGGTATTAAGACTAACTTTCGTTAGTTTTTCTATTAAGTTCAGGGACATTTAAGTCTTTTCACATTAAAATGACTGATTATGTAACTTAATAGTTTGGTGAGGGACCCTTTTATAACTAAAATTACCCATAGGGACCATTGTGTAGTTAACCCAGCACCACCACCCCACCCCTTCCTCGTCGTCTCCTTCATCAAGACCAACAAAAAGCACATTTTTTAAATTTTTTTTACCTTTTCCGGCATAAATCTCTCTTCACCGCCGATTCATCATTTCTGGCGTCTAAGTAGAACCAAAACCACCTAAGCAATGTCTTGCTTGCACTACCATAAGAAAATCCAAAGTTCATGGCCGGAATTAGTTAGCAAACGAATCATGTATGGTGGCGACAGCAGCGGCGCCGATGGTGGTAGTGGAGGTAGGGGTAACAATGAAGCCCTAACTCACTGACACATATGATGATGAATGTTGCTCCGCCGCAGCCGGTGATGGTGGTCAGTGGCGTTGGAAACACGGAGGAGTTTTCGCGACGGGACGAGAGGGTACCGATGTGGAGCCAACAGGAGACGAGGGATTTCATAGCGATTCAAGGCGAATTAGGGAGGGATTTCACAGTGGCGAAGAGAAAGAAGAGCCTGTGGGAGGTGGTTTCTGCTTAATTGCTTGTTAATTTGATATAGGGTTCTTAGTTGCTGTGACTGAAGGAGACAATGGGTGGTGGTGGTGGGGGTGGGCGGGGTTGGGTTAATTACACAATAGTCATGTGAGTAATTTTGGTTATAAAAGGGTCACTCACCAAATTCCTAAGTTACATAATTTGTCCTTTTAATGCGAAAAGACTTAAATGCCCTTTAACTTAACAGAAAATTTAATGGAAGTTAGTCTTAGTGTCACACCCCAACCGACGGTGGAATACGTCGGGGCGGGACATGGAGACTGTTCATAAGCACATGATCAAACTAGATTTCATATATTAATTAAACCAAAATTTCATAACATGAGTTCAAACAAATATCCAAAAATAAAATACATCAAAAGTTCAATTCTTTATTAAAAATAGATCCAAATCTTAAGTGGAGCATCTTGCATATGATCTCAAACATTAGCACCTGAAACATGATGAAAACAAGGTCAACTCAAAATAGTTGGTGATCATACATAGGTTTTGACTCTACAAATAAGTTCAAAATGTTGTGTACAATTCACATGTAACATAGTATAAATAGGCAATTATGGAGAACCACTATAGTAAACCGGTGCACAATCAAATCTTGTGACATGTGAGGCATAACACTAAATGTTACCCTTGTGTATTGTTGGCAACAATCACCCTACCTGGGTTGTCAAATGCAATAGATCTAACATTGTTACCGTTGGCTTATATAGAGTTAATGATTGTACTTGTCATAAATATAGTCTAGCTCATAGTGTTTAAGCATAAGGCACAAAAGTATACAAATGTACATAATGTTTAAATTGTATAAATTACAAATAGTTCAACGTAATCATGTTCCACCCTAAAAATATAAAACTGTAAAAAGTGGGGCTATGTAACTCACATTGTAATAAGTAGCTTGGTAATCACACGAACAAGTTGTTGTTGCACAAGTGTCTAGTTAATCACAAGGTCAACCTATGTTTGATGGTATAAGTGTATTAATGATTTGTACAAAAGGCTAAGGAGATCCTAATGTGCAAAAAGGATTGGAGTGGATTTCCTCATTGTATTAATCAAATAATCAGGTGGGTTTCAATTTAAGTTATATAAGTAGTCGTACTCCAATTTGAATAGTTGAAGGAATAAATAAAGGATTTTTTCCATATGTTTGTAAATAAATGTTTATATGAATAAATATTTTTTGTTAGAAAATAAATGAATAAAGAAGAAAATAGTAGTGAGTTTTCTTTTTTTTTTTAAATGATTAATAATTGAATCATTAAGTAAATAAATAACTAATGAGTGAATGAATTAACTAATGAACAAACAAATCCATTTAATTATTAATTAACAGTATACTATTTTTGATATAATAGTTAAAAGAGCTTATTGTTTTACAACATAAATTATTTATAAAAGCAAATTTCTTTTATGTTTCTCAAATATTTTATAATTCAAAGCGTTCAAATATATAATTAAAATAAATATACGAGTTGGAAATATATTGCACGGTCGTGATAATAACCTTTTTCTTTAAAAAGAATGTCACTTGTAAACTCTTGATCATTTAGAAAAACATCTATTTAAAATGATAAAAATAATAATAATTTTTTTTATACAATACATAAAACTATAAATATTTTTATCATTTAGTCTCAAAAAGGGGGTATATATGATCGTATATAAGTGTGAATATATATGTATATGTGTATGGGGGTACAACAAGGTAATGCAACAAAAAAAATAGATTAAATGGCTAAAACTGGGTCTGGCAGGGATCGAACTCGTGACCTCAGCCGTATGGGGAAAGTGTTCTAACAGTTGGACCTGGGCTCATGCCTTGGTAAAGTCCAGCGCATAATGATTTTAACACCCAGCCCCGATTCCTTCATCTTCCCCAATTCATCCGGCCCAAACCCTAACCCCAAAAATAATCGTGATGCAGGTACGAATCAATAACAAGACGATGGGGCTTTCATTCCTGGAATCAAAACGCGTAGGATGGTGGTTTACTTACCTGGAATGATTACGGGGAGTGAGATATGACAATCCGACTTTTCATATTAACTCCGTTAACAATCCCGTTAAATATTTCGTTAAAAACTTAACCCCTTTAACTAAATCCAGTTAAATCTTAACTTATTTAACAAAATCTAACCCCAGGGTCTAATCGTGTCAACATCTAAATTCAAACAGCAAGGACCAAACCTGTAATTAACCTAAACCCTATCTGTTGACTAAGCAAAGTCAAAATTCGGTTTGTTTTGTCCGTAATTGACTTTTGAAAGTCAAAATCGCAAACCTCAATTCAAATTCAAGCTTCACGATCGTTCTTGCCGAAATCTGTAACCGATATGCACGTTGTAGCCATTATCGATCATCATTAGGGCATTAAACATCGACATTAATTTGAATTAATCTCAATAATGGGTAATAAACCCGTAATCGTCGAGTTCATAACTAATTATCACCGATTCACACAAATTCGTGAATCATTCCTCAATCATCTACCCTGCGCACCTTGTACGAGTCCCAGAAGAGCCTTTGCACATGTAGATTCAACCAAAATCGAAGCAGTTGTTGCCGAGGTACGAGTCTCGAAGATCGCGACTAAGTTTAATCGATCTCCTTCAATCCGATATCAATTATGGTAATTGGTCTCACCCTTAGCTTCGTTTCAATTCCTAAATCAGAAGCCCTATGATTAATTGGGCTTACAATATCGAATTTGTCGTGAACCGATTTCTAGGGTTCATACAAATCCAGTTTGGTCGAACCCTAACTTAAACACATTATCAATTCAATTAAGTCACATAACTAGCTTCGCAAGCAGTCACTCACTGAAAGCCCTATCGAAACCAGGACTTATAGCATCGATTTCGTTAAGAACAAGATCTAGGGTTCATCGCGATCTGGATTTAATCGAACCCTAATCTACACACAGTTTCAATCAAATTAAATTGTTTGTGTAGTTTCGCCATCCATCATTCATCAAAAGCCCCATGAATCCAACCCCAAACATTATACGATTTAGTCAATTGGATTCTTGATCAAACCTAGGGTTTTCGGTTTCTAAAAACATGAATTAAACGACTTAAAACACAATGCTTTTGCAATTAAACTTGCTTGTAGACTCATAATCCATTTCTTAGCAAAACCCCCAAACCCCTGTTGCAAATCGTGGTCGAATTCAGTGGATCCAGGGGAGGTTTTGAATCTCGGCTCACATGGGGAAGAACACAAGAGGCTATAGTGTTAAAACCAAAGGGGACGGGTCTTGTACACGATACCCTAGCGGGCGGAGTTGGTTAAGGCTTAGTGCATGCACGCAGGAGACCCGGGTTCGAAACCGGTCTCCTGCAATTATATTTTTTTTGGACTATTTAATGAATTTCATTTTATAAAAACTATTTCCTATATTATATTAATAATATATTAATATGTTTTAGTCCCGTAAACCCTCGTAGACTCGGTTTTGATTTTATAACTTATAATTACTGATAGTTCCACTTTTAAAATAATATATTTATATTATTTTCAAACCCCGACTTAGTATAAAATGATATGTTTATATTATTTTTAACTCGTGACTCCTAGTATTAAATAATATATATTTTTATATTATTTTGTATCGTTTTATAACCTCGTGTGACGTTTGAAACTAAATAGTAATATAATTAGTTATATTATTTACTCGCGTTTATTACTTCGATAAAAAAATATATTTATTACTTTTGTCACAATGATTATTAGTAATCATACGAACCTAAAAATAATATATTAGATTATATTATTTTCCTAACTTTTGTAAACGACTTAATGCATTTATTTATTTATTATTCATTATTAACGTACGACACGTAACGCTTTTCCCTTAATAATTACACTAAGAAATTTATATAATTCCGTAGACACGTTCGTCTACTCTTAAATCCTTATAAAGCGTTAAGATGTTCTAACTTCCGTGTCGTCGTCACATATCCCAACTTGTCCCTAATTTATGTGTTTATAATTTTAGGGCATACATGATCCGTTTCAGGCTAACACTTGTGGTTTCAATCTCATACTTGTGTGATACTACCTACTACGCAACGCAGGTGAGTTTTTACGGCCCATTTTTACTGTTTTAACTTGGGGGAGAAAACATGATTCAACTATTTGAGATTTTTGTAATTCATATGTTATCAATGTTAAAGCTAAGCGTAACACGTCACTGAAAGTCCTCACCACACATCGAACCGTTAATATGGATCTTAGCGAGGTAATGTTTAGTAGTACTACTGGGTTTGACAAATCCCACCCGCGTTAGTCGCGCTAACTCGATTGGAGATCGAACGGGTGAAATGTTAGCCTACTCACATCGATGGGGTTGATAGACCTGGCAGAAGGCAAATAAGCAAACAGTCAGCTTCGGTTGCGAGCGCTTAAGTTAAACATGAACATAGGTTAGCTACCTATAGATACATATTGAATGATCAATAATCTGGTAAACGTTTATTTATATATTGAAACCTGTGAACTCACCAACCTCGTGTTGACATCTTTTCTTGCATGTTTTCTCAAGTCGCTAAGATAAGGCACAGGTGCACGTATAGGACATGCATGGGATTCTCCTTTTGATTTATGTTTTATTAAATTGTTTGGACTATTTTGAATTGTGTTTGGTTTGGACTTTTGGACTTTTTGGGCGCGTGTGTTTTGTGCATTTAATTTCTTTACGCTTCCGCATTAAACTCTGATTGTTATGATATTTTCATTTGAGTCCCATGTAGAGTCGTTCAGTGTAACTAATGACTGAGATCCTGGTTTGTCACTTCCCAAATGGTAAAACTCCGTTAGATGAATTTGGAGGTGTGACATGAGTTCAGAAAAAGCCGCGAGCCACGAGTTCTTCGACTGAGATTTGTGTTCCAGAGGTGAACTGAGGTGCGTTTGAGAGTTCAGGAAGTACAAAGAGGGTCTTGCGAGTGATGTGGGTTCAAATTTATAGGTCGATTTCACCCGAAACGTGCCAATGATGTTTGAGTTAAAGGAGGTCGGTTACGGGTTTTGCATTTGAGTTAAAACGCTTGATTATGATTGAATTGGTTCATCAATATCATTTGGTTTTGGTTGAATAACGGTTCCGCATGATCAGCATGCATTAACACACTTGAATTCGATGGATTAGAAACTGAATTTGGCTGGTGTTGACTTTGGAAAGTCAAAATTGACGGGGGATGGGTTCAATATCAAGAAAAGTTCAAATTGGAGATGGAGGGGTTCAAATGAAAATTAGGGGATTCAAGGCTAATGAATGGGTTCAAAACCAATCTTTATTTGTTTTAAAACCTTTTTAAATATATAAAACAATTGGTTTTCATAAAACTAAACTTATTTTGTTTAATTACCAATCTTTTATAAAGGAATAAATCCTACTTATAAAACTATAAATTTTATAAATGTAATCAAATATATATACATTTACATATATATTTTTATAAATAAATACATTTATATATATATGAAAAGATGCAATTCATGATTTAGTGTTTATAAGTTTTATTTTGATTTATTTATTACAACAAGGTATAAATGTGTATATGTACATATATTATATTCATATAGTAGAAATATGATTGAAATTGCAAGTTTGATAACTCTGTATTTAACACACTGAAATAATAATTGTTGTGACATAATGTATTGAACAATAAATGAAGTTGAAATGTCATTATTGCAAAATATAATTTAAAATGCTACAAGAAAATCATAGTCTCTGTTACTTTTCACAAACCACAAGGATTATCCTTGTAATTAACTCAATTAAAAAGATACAAATAAAATTTAAATTTAAAAAATATATCGTCTTTTAAATTCAAAATTTAAAACTCAAAATTTTAAAAATCTCACTCTTTAATATATCGTCACAATTTAAATTTAAAATTTCAAAATTAAATATGAAAAAATTTAAACTAATAAATTAAAATTGAAACCAAACATATTTTTTTTAAAAACAAAATCTCATCATTTAAAAAAAATTAAAGTTAAAAATACAATACACTTTTAAAAATAAATATTTACAAGTTTCTTAAATTTAATTAAAAACTAACTATATAAATTTACAATTCAAAATTATAAATTTATTTATAAATATTAAACTTAATTAAGAAACCACTAATTAAACAATAGTAACTTTATTCTAACACATACTTATTAAAAATACAAAAGTAGTATTTTCAAATTTTATATGTAAAAATAAAGATCTTACCTTTTTAATAATAAAATTTTAAAAACTTGTTTTTTTAATAATAAAACTTTAAAAAACTCGCTTTTTTTTAATTCATGTTTTTTTAATATTAACTTTTGATGATAATTTTAAAAAAAATGTGAGACAATGGTCATAATGGTGAATTTACTTGATAAAATGTTTATTTATGCAATTTAAAAAAAAAAGAGTTAAACATGGAGAGTTTGAATGGAAGATGTAACGAATTTTGACCATAAATAATGACTGGTTGACTTTAGGTATGAGAAAAAGAAAAATTGGGTTAACAGGAAAATGACACGTGGCATCTAAATTTATTCTTTTATTAGAATAGAGATAATAGACAATAGATTAGGGTATCCGGTGTGTGCATGAAAAGGGGGCGTGAAACATCACCCCCAACGACGTGAAAAGGGCGTGAGGGAGGGGGCGTGGGAATATTCACGGGAGAAAGGAAATGGGGATGGGGCGTGGGCACTTGATTCCCTAAGATAGTAAGATGGGGCGTGAAGGGGTGAGGGGCGTGGAACATCACCCCCTTGTGTGAAAGGATGTGAAAATCACACTCACGGGTAGTATACCGGACACCCTTAGAATAGAGATTATATCATTTTTAAAATTTAAGCAACTTTATATTAGTGTGACTGAACTATTAATTTCTTTAATTCAAATTTATTATTAAAACATATTTAAAAATATAAAAAGTTATCAACACCCTTTGCTTTTCGTATAATATTTGAAAATTGTATTCAAAATTACTTTAAATCCGGCTATTCAATATGTTTAATATTATTGTCCCTTTTTAGTATTTACATTTATTGATTTACAATATTTACGTTTAGATCCGCGTGTTTAAAAAAATGTAATGTGATTTAGAATGTGTCCACTTATTTATTTATTTATTTACTAGGTTAGAATCTCGTGTATTACACGAGTTGAATAATGTAATGTTATATACTTAGTGGTAAAAAAATTATGTCTTAAAAAACTCGTGTATTACACGAGTTGAATAAAATATTATGTGACGGTTATAGATTCTGTTAAGTTAATTTTTAAATCATTTTTTAGCTGAGTATTAATTTCTTTTATGTAACTGATAAATGTTAATTCATATTAAACTTTAGAAACCTGGTGTATTACACGGGTTGAATAAATGCAATGTTATATAAAATTAGTAATAAAGATTTACATATTTATGAAAAAACGTTTTTTAAAAAGAATTATAAAAATCATTATTATTTAATAGGAGAGAAATGCGGGAAATAAAAAATTATAAAAATAATTAAAAAAATTTGTATAATTAATAGGAGAGAGAAGGGAAAAAAAAGTTGAGGATACATGAGAGAGTGACAAGTGTCACATCAAAACATTTATTTATTATATAGTATAGATATAGATTTATTAGAATAAAGATTATTTAACCCTTAGATATAAGAGATCTAAATGAACAACAGAAAAAAACAAACTAAATAACCTTATGTCCTCATCTATCACTAGTTACTAGTTTCCAATAACTAAATGGGAATCAGCAATGTAGGATCTTAGATAGTTATATATTTACTAACTTGTTTTTAAAAAATATATGTATATATAGAAATTATTTAAAGGTTAGATATAAGAGATCTAAATAAACAAAAGAAACTAAATTATTAACTTCTAATTAGTAAGTATAGTTTTATGATCTATAACGTGTTTTGAAGATACTGAAATAGAAATTAAAATAAAGTAGAAGAATTAAAGATGTTATTAAAGAAAAAAAAACATAAAGAAATTTGAAGTTATGAACGTGGCCTGGTATAGGCAAAAAGAGATCAATTGAACTCATACCCACGCCTAGTGGGACTCGAACCCTAGTCACCTATTTATTTGGCCACCACACTTGTTTGTCATATACTTCAATTTTTCGTTTTTTATATTTCTATGACACGTGCAAGATATCAATGGAATAGTTATTATTTATGTGTTGCACGGTTGCTTTTTTTTTTAACAGTCAACAAAATTCGTATATATAAATAATAATAGGAGCCTATACCCACCAAATACAACCACCAAGTATATCAGTAAACAAAAGCCATACTACAACAAACCGAAATTACACCGATGATCCCAAGACAAGCTAGGGTTTCCGGATCGAGACTTTAACCAAAGAAAACCAAGAACTTTAATTTCCTCCACAATCAAGGCAAGAGAAATCCGACGATTGTTAAAGATCATGTCGTTTCGAGACTTTCAGATGCACCAAATTGTAGTGATTGTAAGTGTGTAACCAAGTGAAAAGCTTTCCTTCATTTCTTGGAGCCATGAAGGGAGCTATGGATATCCAGGAGATCTCGTGTACCAAAGGAAAAAATAGGGGTGAGCTCACTGTAAGAATCGTTCGACAAAAAATAAAAAACTAACACTTGTATAAATTCCAAATATAATACAATAATCAAAGAAAACTATAAATTACAATACTTTTACAAAAGAAATAAAAGAAAAGTACGAAAACAAAGACGAATACTAAATTCGTGACCGAGGCTTCGTGTTTAACACGGGTCCCTTAAAACAAATTCCGAGTCTCTTAAGAGAACTCGAATGTTTCCCAGGGTACATCGGCCGAAGCTGTGTGTACAGCCGGGCCTGAAATTTTACCTTGTAGTAGAGAGAATGATTGCTATATTTTTTTTAGAGAATGATGAGAGAGCTCAAGTAGGAGGTTTATGGTGTGTTTAAGTGTGTCTAGTAACAAAAACATACCTTTGTATTTATAGTGAGCCAAAATTGAAACACCTTTCAAGTTATTACTCAATGAGTGAATTCAAAGTTGAAACACCTATAGACTATACTCAAAAAATTGAATTTAAAGATGAAACATACAAAATTGTAACACCTAAATTGAATTCAAAATTGAAAGATTTTATTCAAAATAAAATCAAACTTACAACATAACCAAATCATACTACTTTATTATTATTTATTTTCACATATTCTTGAAGAGTTCCAACAATCCCCCACATGTGAAAATAAACAAAACCTCATTTTTTATTTATTTATTTATTTTTCTCCATGTGAAAACTCATTTCACATATTTTTCTAACAATCCCCCACAAGGGATGAATCTGAATCCATACTCTTTTAATATCAAGATAAAATTTCATCGGATAAGTAGTTGTTAGCTTTGAACCATCCGTTGTGATGCATACTTAGTCTCCTAGTGGTTCGGTAGACACGATGTCCTTGAACCAACCACCATTTATGTAGACAGTCATATACTTCACATAATAATCTCCCAGGTCTGGTCAACCCCTCATAGTTGTGTCCATTATGGTCGTGGATCACTAGCCTGGTTCCGTGAGAGCTCTAGGAATTGCGCCCCCAACAATTCCATTTGAAGCGACCACACTTCTCTCTTCACATAGGTGATTCTTAATAAATCATTAAAAGCATCAGGTTCCTTGTGATTACCATAAATCACCAACCATATGTTTTTCTTATCCTCTAATTATGTCACTTATTCGTATAGGAATGGACTAGGAAGAATGTATCTCCCTTTTATGTGTTTTGGGGTACCCCCACACTGACCATAGTTTATGTAGTTTGGTTGTCCTATTGAACCTAGATCTTGGGATCTCCAGTCACATAGGTTAGGTTTTCCGTTTCACTCCCTCTTTCACGGGCTTTAGTCCCATTCCAATTGATCACTTTTGAACTAACTATTTGCTTAAGCCTTTCGTGAGCGGGTCCGCAATGGTATCTTTTGTAGTCAATCGTGATAACCCCCTTCGAGAGTAGTTGTCATACCGTATCATGTCTACGTCTAATATGCCTTGATTTGCCATTGTACATTGAGCTCTACGCTCAACCAATCAATGCTTGACTGTCACAATGTATGAAAATAGCCAACAAAGGCTATGGCCATCTTGGAATATCCTCCACAAATTGACGTATCCATTCCGCCTCTTCACCAGATTTATCTAAGGCGATGAACTCATATTCCATCGTGGATCTAGCTATAACAGCTTTCTTAGATGACTTCCAAGCTATAGCCGCACCACCAAGGGTGAACACATACCCACTGGTTGATCTTGAGTCCTTTATGTCCAATATACAGTTAGCATCACTATATGTTTCTATTACAGTTGGATCACGGTTATAATGTAGTCCATAATCTCTTGTGTATCTCAAGTACCTTAGCACCCTAGTTATACTTTTCCAGTGTATGGAACTTGGATTACTATTAGTCGACTCACGGCATAAGCCAAATCGGGTCTAGTACATGTCATAAGATACATTAGACTACCAATGATTCTTGAATACTCTAACTGAGCAACTGCCACACCTCTATTTTTACTTAGATGTGTGGTGGTATCAACCGGAGTCTTTGCTATATCCATGTCATCCGAATTGAACTTTTCAAGAATCTTATCCATATAGTGAGATTGACTTAACACAAGATCATTTTGGGTTCTGGTAATCTTTACACCAAGAATTACATCTGCAAGACCCATGTCTTTCATGTAAACCTCGCTTTCAACATGTCTTTAGTAGAATTGATCATCTTATCATCACTTCCAATGATAAGTATATCATCTACATAGGGGCATAAGATCACATAACCTCCACTTGTGTCTTTCACATACACACATTTATCGCACTCATTTATTTTGAAACCATTGTCAATCATGACATTGTCAAACTTTTTGTGCCATTGTCACACATTTATCGCACTATATGCCCTGATACGATACTCACAATTTGGTGCACGACATGATGCTTCATACCTATTCTTTGAAGATATTAACTTTTAAACCGAAACACTCTCTAACACACATTTTTCCAACTTTAAATGTTCTTTATTTTTGAAACACATAACTTCGAAGACATCATTACATTTCAACCCTTTGTCACCTTTAGTTTCTGTACTAAAATGATCTGGGGTTGGGTCTGGAATCAGATCAGACTCGGGTGTTAGCTTCTCACTTGGCTCCGGTGATGGTGCCTCACGAATTGGGAACAAATTCCCCTCAATAGGAATTGAATAAAACTCAGAATTTTCTGGGGGGAAATTTAAATCAAACAGAAACTGACTTTCATCTTCTTTTATTATGGGTTCAGAACTAGGTAAAGAAACAGGTAATCTACTCGAACCACTTGAGGGACGTATTCGGTTAGACGAACCAATTGAAATAGGTTTTTGGTTAGACGAACCAACACCATCTTCTTGTATAACATACAACTTAAATATTTCAAACGGATTTTTTTCAACTATATTAAAAAAAATGAAATATCATTGTCATCGTATATATCGATTGGATCAGTAAATGTTGACATTTTATAAGATAATCTTGTAATATTTTTAGGACCACAAACTTTCAAAAGCAAAGATAACAAACCAAAGTAAGTAATAAGTGTAGGTAAGCTTAATCCACGCCTTGTACAATCAAAAGGAACATATTGAATTACACCGTCAACAAGATCCCATCTACCACCACTAAAGATTACAATGTTCACAGACATCGTTAAAAAGTAACAAATTCATAACAAATCTATCAAATGGCAACCTGAGAGCATATGAGCATCCAAAAAACGAAAAAAAAAATTAAAAAAAATTCCAGATGCGCCGGCTAAGTAGCCGCGTAAAAAACGAGTAGAACCATCAAATGCGCCGGCTATAACAAGTCGGCTAAACATCAAGCCAACCCATAGATCCCAGCCGACTACAGTCGTTAGAAAAGCGCCGGCTTAGCCGTCGAATGCCGACTATTTAGCCGTTGGTAACAGCCGGACGGCTAATTAGCCTGCCACACGTCGTTTGTTCATTGGACCAGCGTTAAAAATTGCACGGAAATATATTGCAGCTAATTAGCCGGCTTTAGCCGTCAGTTGTGAGAGAATGTCTATGAAACTGAAGGCTAAAAGTCAATGTCTATTTTAGGAATTTGAGTTGGTCAAATGTCTATTTTGGTAATTTCCCATGGTTTTTATAGTTAAAAAATTATGAGTGTTCCCAAGGAGACATTTTGGTGGTAAAGCGGTGTACTCCCTAACCAAATGGTTGTGGGTTAATATCCTGCAGAGTGCAGATTTAATAATTTTTTGTTATTAAAAAAAGTATGAGTGACTTTATTAAAACAATATTGAAACTTGGTTATTATTTCATGATGATTTAAAATCTTTATATAAATATAAAAATAAGAAAATAGAAGTGGGACCCTTTAAGTCCACATTCTTTGAAAATACAAAACCTTTTAATTTGTCAAATCTTCCGTCGCTCCATGCTCGTTGGGCTGAAAACCCGTCATTTTGTTTGCTAATACGATATATAAGGAATTGTTGGAAATTTAGTGAAAATAGGGTTTTTCACTAACTTTGATGAATGAGATTTTGATGCTCAAGTTGAGTGGTTAGATTGAAAATTTTGAAACTTGGTGTCTCTAATGAGAATTTGTTACATCTTTTTGTATAAATATGTAACAATTAATTTAACTCATGTCATAATTAAAAAAAACTTTTGATTCCTCTTCTTAATTACTTGTGTTTATTACTTTTAATTTGGAGTAAAGTCTTTTTAATTTGGACTCTTGGTTTATTTTCTATGGATATACAATGACCAGTTTTGTTCATTTTTATAACAAGAAAAATTGTAGTAAAAACAACTTGAGAATTGAGAGAAACATTAGAGAACTATTGGTATCAACAAGTTCAATAGAATTGAGAGATGAGTTCTCTCTCTAATTCTTCCACCATCTCAATCTTCATCTTTTTCTTACAATTTCTAAACACATGTAATCCCCAGGAAATTTCGGCCTTTATTTTTACTTTTTTTTTCCGGCACTTGTAATTTCATTATTATGTAAATTGCATCTATCCATTTGAATAAAAAACATTATCCTATTTATCCACTTCATTTCATGAGTAAACGTACATACATACCTTGGGTACAATTGTTTCACTACAAAGATAACAAATATTTATATAAGGATTTATGTAACTAATTGTTTAAACTTCTATGAAATAAATATATACATATGCTAGGTTATTTTCTAAACCTATACATATATATATATATACGTATATATTTAAATACAAACTTATTAAATCTAAATTATAAATTCTATAAACAAAATTAGGGTTTATAAAAAGTTATATTATTTAAATTACAAAGTAAATGATTTTAATAGATTTGATAATGTTATGTTTTATAAAAGTTCGGGGTTGATTTTATAATTTCATAAACTTTAATTCCATTTAAAACAAGGTTTAAACATAAAATGTTAAAGCTTTAGAAATTTAGGGACCATTATGCAAATTTGAACTTCCATTTCCTCCCCCCATCTATTCTAAAATTACCCCCCGCCCCCTTGACCCTCGAAAGTCAACTGAGGCCGAATTCAATTGGTGGATCACTGAATCGATGGGTTTTAACTCAATATAATCATGTTAAAACATTACTATAACGGTTTCAATCAAGATTAACAACTCAATTTAACCAATTCAATGATCGAATTCAAGTAATTCGAACCGTAACCGTTCAAAGCTTGAGTTTAATCGATTCGTGTGTTTGGCTTGAAATTAGACCTATAAAACGAGTGCAACCCCTTCGCGACATTCATCCCAAACTCCCTGAACTCGAAAACCTGCCTAAACACACCTCCGAAGCAAGATCAAGCTCGACGAACTCAGACCTGTTTTGCTCGGTCGTTCTCCTCCGTCGCCCAACCATTTCAGGTAATTTTAGTACCAATAGGTCCGTTTCAGTCACCCGATCGAAAGCCCTATGGGTTTGGGTTCGGATCGTTGGTCGATCATGGACATTGGAGGGCTAGGGTTCGTCGGATCATTATGGGGAAGAAGGGTGTTTGGGTTTGCTGATTAATACTTAAACCAACCTTCACTAGACACGACAACATGCCCTGGTCCAGTGGTCAAGTGCGCGTGTGCAAAGTGTCGCCGGCTCAACGCGGGTTCGAATCCCGATAGCCCTTTTTGTTTGAGATTATTTCCTTTTTGCATAATTAAAATACAATTCTAATTTAATTTTTATAAATCAAATAAATACATATAAAGATAGAAAATATAAATTGGTATTTTAAACCATTTTATTTATTATAACACTTGTAAAATTCTTAAATAAAATAATATGAATGATTTGTTTAGACAAATTTAATTACGCTATTTATTTATAAATTGATAATGTTTATTACGCAAATTATGGTTAAATGTTTAAGCATTATTAAACTCTTTTAAACCTACAAATAATTATTATGGCTAGGATAATTATTTAAAACTTGTAAATTTATAAAAAAAATACTTAAATAATTATTTTATACAAAATTCAATTAATTTCATTTAAAGCCTAATTATTTATTAACTCTTTATTATTTTATTTAAAAGAGATTATTAAATAGTCTAATTAAATCATTTTATGTACATAAAATAAATTAACTAAACCTTTTTCCATTTCATAATTTATTTATAAATTATTTTTAGAATAACTATATAAATAAATCTAAGGGATTTATTTAAACCTTTTCCATTATATAATCAATTTATTAATTTTATGATTATGTAAACGAATCTAAATGTGTAGGTACCCGGATGTCTCGGATCGTCACATGCAAGTGTGTTGGCTAGTCGAACCGGGTGCGGAATGCCCGTGACTAAACGGAGTATCGACAACAACAAGTAAACCGACAACAAACAAGAGTCACTTTAAAACCTCGTCTATTATCAATATCAGCCGATTACAAGTTACAGAATAAGAGCGTACTTATCAATTTCTACAATCAGCTATATATACTAATAGACCTGATGCTTGCACACTTAAAAAGTGCGCAGGGCATTGTTCCTGTGTACTTAGCAAGTACGCAGACTTGTTTTTGCGTACTTGCTAAGTACGCAGGTTATACAACCTACGCACTTGTTAAGTGCGCACAACACATAACAAGACGATTACAACGACAAGTGCTTACAAACATGATTATAACTCGATAAACCAATACATACAAAGTCAGAAATACATGTACAAATACATCAAGAAGAGTTACAAAAGCAGAGATAACATCCAGAGTGTTTGTCACACAAACGTGCTCCAACAAACTCCCCCTTGACAACAACTCTGGATTGTCTTCGGTCTTCAAGCTCCTTCAGCTTTAGCTTCCCATATTCATCTTGTAGTCAAGGCAAAACTTGACTAGCTTGTTGTATCTTGATGCTAGAAGCTTCGTCCATTTGTCTGTGTATATGCAAAACTTGTCATTTAGAAACGTCAGATCTTTCATTGAGAAGTTGATGAAAGTGATCTCATCAAAAACTCTGATAAGTTCTTTAGGCTCCAAGTTTCCACTTTTGGACCTGATCTTTCCCATTACCACCGGCTCACCCGTCTTTGGGTCCACGTACCAGTACCACATGCAACCAAGGATATCATGAGATAACTTGCTTAGGGGAATCCTGGTCTCACACAGCACTGGGTTGTAAACCACCTTCCTTAGGCTTCTGTTAGTCACAGGATGTCTGACATTCTTGTCCCGGACTCTTTTGGGCATCTAAGGTTTAAAAATTTCAATGTTCCCAGTTCTTCCTTCTCTCTATAGTGCGCCCCACAAACCCTTTGCTTCTGCGTGACTTGTGTCACCAAGTAGCTCACGGTTTGCTAAGTTTACTAGGTCGTACTTGGGCAGGGAGCTGAACGCCTCACTGGTTGGTTTCAGATACTGGACCCCACCAGCTCGTTTGATTGCAAACAGCTCCTTGTCGTCGTCAAACCTGACATAAAGGATCATACCTGTTGCTCCATTCTTGTCTAGAATTGAGGACTTTTGCCAAGTAGGAGACTGACTCTTCTTGAACCATCTCGTCAGCAGCAGCAGGTTGGGGGTCGGCAGGGGAGGATTCAGTCGAGGTTGCTGCACCACTATCCTCAGCAACGTTCTCGGGCTCGACTGAACCTGAATTAAAAGCAGCTTCAAAGGCTGGAGCTTTAAAGATCTCTCCATCCTCAAGCTCATAAACTCCCTCACCGTCACCCTTAGGGAATTCCACCATCACATCCTCATCATTCACATCCCATTCGTCATCAGACTCGATCTCTCCTTCTTCCAAATTAATGAGAGCATCGATTGTGCTTCCTTAGAATAGTCCGGCTCAATCATCAGTATGACCTCATCAGATAAGTCATATAAAACATCAGCTGCCGACTTTCCTTGATGTCACACCCCCAAATTCCACTAATGGAGTTTTGCCGTTTGGTGAGTGATAAACCAGGATCTCAGTCAATAGTTACGTCAAACGACACTATACGAGTTTAAACAAAACCACTAAATGTTCAGAGTTAAATGCGGAAGCGGTTTATGTCAAATAGTTATTGCGCAAAACAAACGCGCCCAAGTTTAGTTTAATAAAAGCAAGTGAATTGTTTTAAATGTATGCATAAGAATACAATGACAGTAGGACTCCATGCATGTCCTAGGTGTGCAACCTGTGCCTTAGCGACCTTAGAAACATGTAAGAAAAACTGTCAACACGAGGTTGATGAGTTCACAGGTTTTTAAGTAAATAAACTGTTTGTGTGTTTGCAGGATCCACATACGTAAGTCACACCTATTGCTAGCTAGACAATGTACAAGTTACTCTAAGCACTCGCAACCGAAGCTGACAGTTATGTTTGTTTGTTTGCCTCCAGCCAGGTATATCAACTCTGACTAATGTGTTTAGGCCAATATTTCACCCTTTCAACCTCCAATCGAGTTAGCGCGACTAACGTGGGTGGGGTTTGTCAAACCCAATAGTACTACTAAACATTACCTCGCTAAGATCCATATTAACAGTCCGATGTGTGTGAGGACTTTCAATGATAGTGTGTTAGGCTTAAGTACATAAGTGGTAGTGAAATACTATGTGATCCATATTTGTTTGTGTGCATGTTTAAAACAAGTAAAATGACGTTCGTTTGTATGCATGTTTCTCCCTAACGGGAAAACAAGTAAAATGATGCTCGTTTGTATGCATGTTTCTTCCCAACGGGAAAACAAGTAAAATGATGCTCGTTTGTATGCATGTTTCTTCTCAACGGGAAAACAAGTAAAATGATGCTCGTTTGTATGCATGCTTCTCCCCCAATTTAAAACGGTAAAAAGGGGCCGTGAAAACTCACCTGGGTTGAGTAGTAGGTTGAATCACACAAGGATGAGATTGGGACACAAGTGTTAGCCTACAACGGCTTACGTATGCCCTAGAATTATAAACATAGAAGTTAGGGACACATGGGATTTTGTGACGATAACACGGAAGATTTGAGCGTCCTAAAATATACATAGGACCAACGTGTAGACGAACATGTCCACGGGAATACAGATTTCTTAATTAAATAATTAGGAATAATACGTTACGTGTCGAACGTCTCTAATTATGAATAATATTAATATTTAAATATATTCGTACGTTTGTACCATTTAATAATGGCCTAGGAAAATAATATAAATTACTATATTATTTTTAAGTTTGTAGGATTAAAATAATTATGTGTGGCAAAAATAATAAATATATTATTTTTATTCGAGGATATAAACGTGGGTAAATAATATAACTAATTATATTATTTATTAGCTTGAAATATCACATTATGTTCATAAACGTGGTGAAAATAACATATATAAATATATTATTTTTAATTGTAGTCACGGGTCGAAAATAATATAAATATATTATTTTATTCGGACTCATGGTTTAAAAATAATATAAATATATTATTTTAAAAGTGGGTATTTTTAATAAATATGGTTTACAAATCAAACCCGAGCTTACGGGTGGTTTCCGGGATTAAAACAAGTTAATACATTAATATAATACTATAGGGATAAGTTTTATGTATAAAATAATATTAAAAATCGATTTTAAAAAAATAAAAGTGGGTGGAGAGGCTCGAACTCGGGTCTCTCCCCCAACGGTCACACACTCTAACCAGTCCCGCCTGCTAGGGTGTCGCGACTTAATCCGGTTCCGAAAGCTTTTAGCATTTAGATCCAATGGGTTCCTCCCTCTCATCGAAGCCCGACCAAACCCAGACCCGATTCCATTGATTTCCACAATGATTTGCAACAAGAGTTTGGGGGTTTTGATTACAGGTCTAAAATGAATCTGATCACGAGTTTAATTTGGAAAATATCAAGTTTAGGTTCGTTTAATTCCTTTTTGAAATTGCCGAAACCCTAGGTTTGAATGTGAGATCGAATTGGACAATTCTGATAATAAGAATTGTTGGATTCATAAGGCTTTCAAAGAGCATGAGATTGCGAAACTAATCGTGTAGTTTAATTTGATTTAAATCGGGTCCAGAGTAGAGTTCGATTAAACCATAATGATAAGAACCCTAGAACTGGTTCTTGTTAGATTCGATAATGTAAGCCACAATTGTGGTAGGGCTTATGATCTAGACACTGAAACGAAAGTAAGGATTGAATCAATTACTGGAATGGGATTCGAATTGGTGGAGATCGGTTAGTTAGGGTTCCGACTTTGAGCAGTTTCGTCCCCGATGTATGAAATAGCCTCTGTGGAACTCGTCTAGTGTGCGCAGGGGTTTGGTTTGCGAGGATAACAGATAAAACGATCGAATTTGATGGACTAGTGATAATGGTCGACGGTTTCGAGTTAATTACCCATAACTGGGTTTAATTCGACCCAATAATGATGTTTAATGACCTAATGATGAACGCTTAAGGCATTAAAGTGCATTTCAGTTATCAATTCGCACGAATTTTTGATTATGGAGCTCCAAATTGGATCATGGTCACGATTTTGACTTTCAAAAAGTCAACAGAATCAACTTTAGTTTAATTACAGATTTAGTCCCTGCATTTTTATGTATTTAAGTTTAAAAGTAGACAGAATTGGTCCCTGGGTTTGAACTGAGTTAGAACTTGGTTAGTTGACTTTCTGAAGTCAACATGAACTTAAATATTACTTTGACTTTTCAAAATTAGTTAGAATTGAGTTTGGGCTAATTACACAACTAGTCCTTGCAGTTTGAGTTTAGATAATGGCAGAATTAGTCCCAGGAGTTTGAGTTAAGTTAATTAGGTTAACTTTAACTGGATTTGGTTAACAGAGTTAAACTGGAAAGTCCAGATTATCACACTTGACCACCACCACCACCACCAGAAGTATTACCATCACCGCCGTGCTGAGTAGACTCCCCTTCAGCCATAGACACAACAAAGATTGGAACAATATCTAAAGCTTGTTGCTCACCTCCACTAGGACCGACTTCAGGATACTTGTCTTTGTCATCATCCTTTGCTAGATCGACAGGATGATAAGCCTCATCACCACTCAACTTAGGCTTCTCTTTCTCTTTCTCCCTCTGAGCAGCAAGCTTTGCGGTCAATTCACCTACCAACTTAACCATCAATTCATGTTCTTTGCGTTGAGTATCCAATCTTAGCTCTATTGTCAACCTATGCCCCAGAATCATGTCATTTGTCTTGATAAGCAACTCATTCTAGGACATTAAGCTTTTAAGCTGCTCCTGGGTTCCCTCACCTTGGTGCCTTAATCGAGTAACTTCATCCACCAAGGAGTTTATCTTAGCCTGTTGAGCGTCCGACTCACTCCTAGATTTCTGAATTATTTCAATTAAACCGACCACCTGAGTCTCTAGTGTGGTATTCCTCGCATCACGGGGATCAGGATCCCTGGATGTAGAGGCTTCAAAAAAGGTATAGGTGGGAAAGGAGAACAGTTGATCAAAGTTAAACCCTTGGGTAAAGTCCCCAAAGTTTGTAGGGTTGACTGATGGGCTGAAGGGTGGTAGTTGGGATTGAGGTTGGGATTGTGGTTGTTTCAACGGTGGTTGGGGTGATAGTAATCGAATCAGTCTGAATAGGAGTCGTCACTATCACCTGATGGACAGGTTGGAGAGGGAGGGATACTATCTCAGGCACCTCCTCTAAGACAGTAGAGGCAGCCACCTCAGCAGTAACACGTGGCTGCCTCCTCCTCTGGTATAGCTGAGTTGAGGCTTGAGTTGTTGTAGTGACCGCCTGAGTCTGAGCACGAGATTCAAGATCTCTCATGACTGCATCAAACGGCCTGTCATTCTTCTGCTTAACTCTTCTTTCTATCCTCTGTCCCTGTACCTCAGTATCCGACTCTGGTTCATACTCACTATCGGTACCGTCCTGTCGTCTTTTTCTTGGAGGACGAACTGGGAAGGGAAATCTTCATCGTTCTCATTGGGTGTGATTGGTCTGGTGCATCATCAGAGTCAGATGAATCAGATTCAGTTGCCTCTGAATCCGACTCTTCAGCACCATCTCCTCCTTCTTCTTCATCACCTCCATCACTAGATTCATCATCAGCACCAACTTCTTCTTCCTCCTCCTCTTCTTCCTGTTGTTCATCCGAGTGTTCACTGAGCTCCGGCTCAGAATCATCACTAAACCATCTGTCATTGGGAGGGGCCACATATGCTTCTTTTATGGGGTGGCCAAAGAGGGGTGTGTGCTCAGGGGTAGGTTCTACATTGCCTGGCTTTAGAAATTGGACGAACACCCTCTTGTCCACCCTCTTGACTTGCAGTCTCTCTCCAATCTCAGGTAGATTGGGTACAACATAATTAATCAACAGCTGTATGAACCTCGGGCATAATAAGAATCTGAACCTATCAGCAGCATTAATCTGATCGGTCAAAGACTTGTAGATAAACTTTGAAAAGTTGTACCCCTTGTTCAGAGATAGGCCCACCATTGCGGCCGCTAAGTCATGCCCCATAGCATCTTTGCCCGCCTTCCGTGCAGATAGGCACATGATCATGATGTGTGCAAAGTAACGCCACTTATCAAGTACCCACATCTTTTTGTAGGAGGCATAGTCCGTCTTCCCAACGTAACCCATTCTTTGTCTCCAGCAACCGTCAACGAAGTAGTCATGGTAGACCACCGGACCAGTAGGTAAATCCCTGAACTGTAGCACTCTCCTGATAGTGTCTTCGGAAATGGCTATCTCATGACCAGCCACAGTAGCCCTAATGACATTTGGGGTTACCGTGCAATCATGATTAGCAGTATCCCAGAACTTGTCCATGTAAGGTCGAGAAACAACTGGATCAGCAGAGATTGCATAACTGATCTTTGATCTGTTCAGGAAGTCCACAATCTCTCTCTACTCCAGTGCAGCACCCTTCCATTCTGGATGAGTGAGAGCTAACAGATTGAACTCATTAGTGAATGCACGAGCCATCACTGCAAAAACACAAGATAAATAACATCAGAACAAATAGAATCATTGGAATGGAACAAACATGACTTGCTATAGCACTTGCACATTGAACCAATTTTTCAGACTTAGAAAATATTCTGAGTTACCCTTCCTACGTACTTAACAAGTACACAGGAATTCGTTCTTGCGTACTTAGCAAGTACGTAGGAGTATCTTCATGCGTACTTACTAAGTGCACAGGAACTGGTACTTAGAACATTTTCAAATTCCAAAATCAGTAAGATGTGAGAAATTGTTGTGAATGATGGTCACCACAAGGTCAAAAAACATTTTTAGAACCTATGGGACCAACACCAACATCAAAATCTTGCTAAGATCCGGCCATTTTGACCTAGACATGGTCCGACGCAAACTTGCGGCCTACCAAGAGGTCAAAAACAAAATCAAACCTTGTTAAGGACAATTTTGGTAACAAGAAGCTTTGAAAAATGATTTACAACTAGTTTTAGGTCTTAATTTGCATCAAGATCATCTAAACTTGGTCCAAAATTCATTATCAAAACCTTGGGTTCTTAAGTTCAAGTAATCGGTCCAAAAAGAGTGATGTTGTGGATGGAATGGTCCAAGATTCTCACCAAATGTTAGTTAGGTAAGGTTGAACATAAGATCGAGACGAAAAAAAATTCTTTAGGAACACACGAAACTTTGAGGAAAAATCGAGCAGAGGGTATACAACAGTGTTCTAGAGTTTGGAAGAGAGAACTGAGAAAAATTTCTAACACCCGTTTATATACCCCACACAAACCAGCGTGCGTACTTGTCAAGTGCGTAGTACTTAACTCGTGCGTACTTACTAAGTACGCATTACTTAAGGCTTGCGTACTTATTAAGTACGCAGGGTTTAACTCTTGCACACTTGACAAGTACGCATAGACCCTTGGCACTCAAAATTTCAACTCAAATTATGAAGATTGTTAAGCCAAATAGCGAACTGAATATGAACGTTCAATCACGAGGTTTGCAAAACCAATTCACGAAAGTTAAACAAAAATATTTTTGATTTTTCTTAAATTTAGATAAATTGTACTGAAAATATTTTTGTCATTTTGATAATGATTGAACTATACAAGAACTAAAAATCTTTTTGTTCTTTTCTAAAAAAAGAAAATATGCACAAGATACAAATCCGGATATACAAGAATAAACACAAGCTATTTTTGGTCAAAGTCATGAGCAGGGGATCATATCAGGCTAATATTTAGCAAAAATGATACACGATAAACATCAAGGAATATGGGATCATATCATGAATTACTACTTATTCATACGTAATATGTAACACGAGCAAGTTAATTCAAGTTGGCAATATTATCATATTTGAAACCATAAGCATCTTTGTATCACATTCTTGTGAGTTAAGGTATTAAGTATAGATATACAACGTGTACCCCATAGTTATGCCACATAAATTTAACTTGCACTATCTCAAGGCATCCAAGATTTTTCCAATGATTTCCAAATCTCCAGAATGAAGTTACATCGTTTAGCACAAAAAAATCAAGCAGAATCCATAAGGATTATCAAGAATCATATGATTCAGAATCAAGTGATTTATTTGTCTTGGTTTGATAGGTTTTTCTTCTGTTAATATCAGATGATGATTCAGGTTAATAGATATGGAGTATGTGGATTTGGGTAAGGGGATCCAACTGTTAGTTGGATATATCTTCAATGAATCAGGTGTGATCCAAGGGGTAACATATGCTTGACGGTTGATGTCAAGACATATCTTGGCTCAACATCTCATTGCATACTTGTGAGTATGGGCAGTGAAGAGAACAAAAAAATTGTGCTAAAGACATAACCCGAAACTGGTCTCATAAGAAAATACTTGCCAAAATCTTACATTTTTTATCTGATAATGATCTTTTTGCTTTCTTTTACACACACACGTGCAAAACATGGGTTCAAATCACAGTTGTAGTAGTTTAAATTTAGTTTTCACACTACTAATGATCCAAGAAGGCTTATAGCCTACTGAAAATTCAAATTACTTGCAAATATTCAAATTAAAATAATCAAATTTAAAGGTCAAGTAATCATGACGCAATCATTGCCCATACGTGCAATCCAAGACGTTTAGATCACTTACTGATGTATTATCATTTCCTCTTATCTTCAAATGACTTTGAAATTTTCTCAGTTTTCTATTTTGTTTGGATTTTTCTAAAAATTTTCAAAAAGAAACTTACTATACAAAAAAATTTAAAATAAAATGAAAGAGTTTAATTTCCATGAAACGTTTTGATTTGAAAAAAAATTCTCACCCAGGATTGAACATTTCTATCAAGTTGACAAGATGTTCAAAACGGGTACGATCAAACGCCTTAGTGAAAAGGTCAGCAAAGTTGTCATCCGTGTGAACTTTTACAAGTTCAACCAAATGCTTTTTAGCATAATCACGGATCAAGTGGTGACGAACCTCAATGTGTTTAGTTTTGGAATGTTTCACTGGGTTATTTGTGATGGACATGGTGGCATTGTTGTCAATGAACAGCGAAGTTCCAGTGTAGTTCAAGCCATAATCTCTCAATTGCTGTTGAATCCACAATATCTGAGAACAACAACTAGCGGCAGCAATGTACTCTGCTTCACATGTTGATACAGAAACCGTTGACTGCTTCTTACACTGCCAGGAGACCAACTTGTCTCCTAAGAATTGACATCCACCTGAGGTTGATTTTCTATCGAGGTTACAGCCGCCATAATCAGAATCATTATATACTTTGAGGTCAAAAGATTGTTGCTTAGAGTACCAAAGACCCAATCGGGGTTTCCCTTTCAGGTATCTGAAGATCCTCTTTACAGCTATTAGATGAGATTCCTTCGGTTGTGATTGAAACCTCGAGCACAAGCAGACTGCAAACATTAGGTCAGATCTTGAAGCTGTGAGATACATAAGAGATCCAATCATCCCACGGTACAATTTACAATCTACATCCTTTCCATCTTTGTCTGGATGCAGATCATGATTGACTGGGATTGGTGTGCCATAAGTAGTACAATCATTCAATTTGTACTTCGACAAAATGTCCTGTACATACTTAGTCTGATGTAGATAAATGTCATCCTCCCTTTGACTGACTTGCAGACCCAGAAAAAATGACAGTTCACCCATGTTGCTCATTTCAAACTTGGACTTCATCACCCTTTCGAATTCCCTACACATCTCTTTATTCGTGGACCCAAAGATAATGTCATCGACATACACTTGCACAAGTAGAATATCACCTCCTGCTTTTCGGATGAAGATAGTCACGTCAATTTGTCCATGATCGAAACCATTGTACAGTAGATGTTTTGATAGAGTCTCATACCACGCCCTTGGTGCTTGATGAAGACAATAAAGTGCTTTGTCCAGTTTGTACACTTTATTAAGATGTTGCGGGTCTTCAAAACCAGGTGGTTGAGTGACATAGACCTCTTCATGAACTTTTCCATACAGGAAAGCACTCTTCACATCTAGTTGATAGACCTTGAAACCAACAAAGGAGGCATAAGCCAGAAACAGTCGGATGGCCTCAAGTCTAGCAACTGGGGCATACACCTTTGTGTAATCCAAGCCCTCTTGCTGATAAAAATCCTGAACAACCTACCTTGCTTTGTTCTTCACCACAACGTGTCGATCGTCCGTTTTGCACTTGAACACCCATCTGGTTCCAATTGGATGTACACATTTCGGTAAGTCAATCAGATCCCACACATGTAACTTTTGGAATTGATACAACTCATCTTGCATTGCCTCTATCCAGCAGTTGTCTACGAGAGCCTCCTTCACATTCTTCGGCTCTAATTGGGATACGAATGCAGCATGCAAACATGTTTCCATGATACCTGTGTCAAGTATCTCAGCATACAAACTAGTATTCTCGGTAATGGTTCTGTGACGAGTTTGAACACCGGCTTTAGGATCACCAATGATGTTGTCAATTGGATGATTTTTATGCACTCTCGTCTTTGGTACATTCAGTTCTTGGATATCTGAATTGAGGTTTGTGCTCAACTCCCCCATATCAAGTGTACCCGAAGATGACTCAATGTTGATTGGACTGTTGGAGCTTCATTTCCTACATGAGTGTTAGGATCAGCTTGAGCATCGTTTCCTTCAACATGAACATCATCCTCGCTGTTACTGCCAAGAGTTACAAATGCAGATGCAGCTTGGAATCTGGAGTTGAGATAGGTACAATTGCCCTAGTTGAGAAATTGGAGTCGCCGCCGCCGCTACAGTGATTGTAAAGGTTGGTAGCATCTTCAGCAGATAAACCAGGAAGGTTTAAAGACTTGAAGAGAGCATCGTAATCGAATCCCCAAGCTGGGCCTGTTGGTTCTGGTGGAACGCTGTGTTTACTATAATCCACTTCAAACCACTCTTCAACTGAACGAGTTTCAATATTGTACCCCCTTTTGCATGGTGAATTGGCAACATATCATAAGAAGATGCCTTCCACCACTTTTGCATGAAATTTGGACTTGCGATCCTTGTACTATAACAATAATGAACAGGGACTACCAAATGGGACTAGGTAGTCAAGATTGGGAGGTTGATTATTGATCAGCTCATAACATGTTTTGTTGTGTCTATTCACCACCAGAACTCTATTCAAAACGTGACAAGCTGTATTAACGGCTTCCGCCCAGAATGTGATTGGAAGCTTGGCATCTGACATCATCGTCCTTGCAGTTTCAATCAAAGTTCTGTTCTTCCTTTCTGCGACTCCATTCTACTGGGTGTATACGGTGCACTAAATTCATGACGAATTCCCTTCTTAAGACAGAAAAGTTCCATCATGTTGTTCTTAAACTCTGTGTCGTTATCATTCCTTATTCTTCTAACCTCCAGCTTGCATAAAGATTCCAGATTTAAGATCAGATATTGAAGAATTTCAGCAGTCTCATCCTTTGTACCTAAAAAATGCACCCAAGAAAAATGTGAGAAATCATCAGTTACGACCAGACAGTATAACTTACCTCCAATACTCCTGATACTTATGGGCCCGAATAAATCCATATGTAGGAGCTCCAAAGGGGTATCGGTGGAGTTTTAGGTCTTGGGCTTGTGAGATTTTTGTTGCTGTTTGCCCTTTTTACAAGGCATACAGTCATCTGCAATGGAAAACCTCAGCTTAGGAATCCCGGTTACCAAACATTTTTGGACAAGATGATTCATTTTACGATAAGAAATGTGTCCGAGTTTCCTATGCCACAAGATTGAGTCAAGTTCTGTCGCTTTGGTAAGTTAACAGGTAGAAACTGATGAGATGGTAGTTGCCACGCTCATATCAATCTGATATGTGTCGTTTGTTCTTGGAGCTCGCATCAGAATCCAATCATCCGGAACCTCAAAACCAGGCTTGAGAACCAAGCATTCAGACTTGTCAAACATAACCGAGTACTCCTTGTCGCACATTTAAGATACAATCAACAGGTTATGCTTCAGCTGCTCGGAAAAGTTGACGTTGTCGAAGCTAATACATCCATTAGAAACCACGCCTTGACAAGTTATACTACCGCCCTTCTTGCCTGCAAAGGCCACGTAGCCGCCTCTGAATGGTTTGACATCTTGAAGTAGGGCCATGTTGCTTATCATGTGCTGGGAGCATCCACTATCCACATACCAATGGTTAGCAGTAGTTCCCTTCGGATGTCCCTACACGAGTCACAAGAAATCAATTAGTTTTTGAGACCCAAGCCATAGTGGTCTTGGGTCGTCCGTTTTTCTCGAAATATACAACCTCAATTAATTCACAATCATGACTGTCAAAAATTGGTGAATCCTTTGGAGATTTGGGATCAGAAGATTGAGAACTTTTGGTTTTCTTACTCCAGGATCTTTTCTTTTGAGTCTTTTGAACAATAGGTCTGCTCTTGCCAATCACAGGTGAACTAGTAGAAGCTTCACCTGGTTGGCAGCTAGCTGTTGTTAAAGCTTTCTCAATCTTTTGTTCCTTGTTCTCCTCTGTGGCTTAGAGAGTTTCACCACATGCTTATCACCAGATTGTGTACTACCGGAGGTAGATACACTGGGTTTAGCAGATTGCTTTACCCGTTTTGGAACAGATGGTTCAGCAGCATGTTTTGCTGATGGCTTAACCATTGGTTTCACTGGTGGTTTCACCACATTAGATTTAGGACTCTTGGGTTGCTTAACTGTTGGTGTCTTAGGGACACCAGCTTGTTGTGGAACAACTGGCCATTTCCCTTGGTTCTTATCAGGACAGTTCACCAGAATGTGACCTACCGTACCATAGTGAAAGCAAGCTCTTTTTTCTTTGTAAATCCTCCTATAAGGCTCTTAGATTTTGGAAGCAGATGACTCAGCTTGATGAGCAATAGGGGTTGTTTGATGAACATTAACAGCATCTTATGTTTGACCTGATATTAATTGACTCATTGGGGTGTAATGTTTGTACATGTTTTCTTGAAAATTCTTCCCCAAATGGTTTGCAAAAGCTTCTTTCTTTACTTGCTTTATGGATTTGAAACCTCCATAAAGCATCATTTTCAGTTTATCATTGGACTCAGTTCTATCAGGTTCAGTTAAAATGCAATTGTCACGATTAGTGACAATGTTTTTCTCAATTTTATGTTCATCAATCAACCTTCTGAGACAACACCCTCGACCTTGGTGTTCTCAGAGCCTTCATCAGAGAAGAACTCCTCATCAGAAGCTGACTCAGCCTTACTTGACGAATCATCCAAAAAGGACAAATCAATGTTAACCGGCCCGTTAACAAACTTGCCGCTCACTGGTGGAGGAATGGCATTAGTACCTAAACCTTTTCCACTCACTTTTCTCACTACTGACTCGTAGTGTTCCACCACAAATAGAAAGTTTTTCAACTTCTCAAGTTTGCCACTTAACTGCAAGATCTCATTTTGCAGTCGGGCGATCTCAACATTTCTTTTTTCTAACCCCTTGTAGGCAACGTCTAAATGAAACTGTTGTTCACTGATTTTAATTGAAAACTCATGTCTTTCCTTCTTAAGGTTTTCAATTGAGTCTTTAAAACGTTTTTCATTTTCTTTGTAGTTTAGAGCTGCACTACGTAGGGGTTCGAGTTGATCATGGATTCGATCATTCTCGTCCTTCAAGATAAGACATTTGGAACAAGAAACAACGGCAAAAGAATTAGAATTTACCTCAATTGATGAACTGGATGCTTCTCCAATAGCCATGAGAGCAAATGTAGATGTAGATTCTTGTTGGTCAGCTCCATATGCTTCCTTGTCTTCTGCTTCCATCATCTCAACAATCTCTGCCATCAAACCCATCTAAGTCTGTGCAATTATGGCATCTTCCAGATGAACACCCCAATCAAAGCTCTCATCCTGTTGAACAACTAATGCACTGGACGTTCCACCTTGACTCTGACTGCAGTTGTTCTGATTGTTGTAGCTTTGGTTGTTTCCCTGGCTTGGTCTTGTAAAACCTGAAGCTGGTGCCTTATCCTTTTGAAATTCACGAGCAAAGTGTCTAAAGTTCTGACACTTGTAGCACTTGGCTTTAGACTTGTCAAAACCAACTTTGGCATTAGACTGCCCACCAATGAACTTTATACCAGTTCTGTTCAAGAAACACTTAGCCCTCCTTAAGATCATGGCCATATTCCATTGAATATCCATGTCCTCCATGTCATCTGGATCCACCTGATTAAAATCTTCCTCAATGGTTTCAGGATCCGTTAGCTTCCCACCTATGAAGTTCTCGTAGACAAGCATGCAAGATGAGAACAGTGCCACATGATCTTCAACTATCTTGGCAATAGCAGATTGGTTTGTTGAAGGGGTAAAGGTAGGGCTTCTTGAGGAATGTTGGTGGTATGAACCAGATTCTGATGCAGCAAAACAAGTATGACCACCATAACCATTTGAATTATCTTCTTCCTGAGGAGTCCCGAAGAACAAGGCAATTCCAGAACCTGATGACTTGGCTGTGGAAGACACCTCATAATACATAGAAGGATCTTGAATTTGAGGTATTCCAGAGCTTTCTTTCTTTTTCAGGTTCATGTCGTGTGCTTGAACCTTTCCAACTGCCTCATCAATTATCATCTCATAAAACTTCGGGTTCTCTCTCAACAGTGTGGTATACATGTCAAATTTTGGTGGCAAAGAATCAAGAAACTTCTCCACCAACTCATCATCAGGATACTTCAGTTCATAAGACTTTAGCTCAGTATTCAAGTGATAGAATCTTGAAATAAGCTCATCAATAGATTCATTCTCCAGGTATCTGAAGCATTCATACCGTTTCCTCAGTAGCTCTCTCTTAATTTTCTTGACGTCACTGTTTCCCTCGAACCTTTTCTGCAAAGCCTTCCAAAGATCCTTAGAAGTCATAACCTCTGAAATTGTGAAATAGATCCTTAGTCAAGGCCATAGTTATAGAGCCATATGCCTTCTTTTCTCGGTCATAAGCCTTCTTCTCTTCTTCATCTAGCTTGGAGATAGGTTTGGGAACGGTCTCATCAAGAAACAGATAGGTTGGATGTTTATATCCCTCAAGGATGGGTATCCACAATGAAGAATCAGTGTACGAGATATACTCATCAAAGCGTGCTATCCAGTTCGAATAGTCATTTACATTAAGCAGCTTAGGTGGCTTCTGTGGAGTCCCTATCTCGTTGTCATAGTTCAGCATACTACTAATGTTCTGAATATTTGACATGGTGATTAACTTAGTCAAAAATCAGAAATTTCAGCACAACTTGCGCACTTGAGAAATGGCCTTGCGCACTTAAAAATTTGGTCTTGCGCACTTGTGATTTGCTCTTGCGTACTAAGTAAATACGCAGGAGTAAATGTTAAGTACGCAGGAACAAAAATCAAATACCCAGAAAGTTGGTCTTGCGTACTTAACAAGTACGCAGGAATCAGGAAGAATTTTGCCAAATCAGGTAAGTACGCACGTCACTTTATCCACCTGCTCCACCAACCTTTTTCGATCGCCGGAAAATTCTCAGATCTTCAAATCTTGAAGTTATGAGCGAATTAATCAAGCCAAAAGGTTAGAAACTTGTTTCTAACAAACCCTTAATGATCAAAACACTCAAACAAACAACAAAAAGGTCCAATTTTGAAGGATTTTTATGTCTAAAACAACGCTCAAGAGCTACCTTTGTTTTATAAAAAAATCGACAAAATCGGTCACTTTTTCTTGTATAAAGGCCGTAACTTGTGTCGAAAATGCTCCTAACACACTCACAACACTCGAAATCAAGAGCAAAAGCTCTGATACCACTTATAGGTCCCTGGGTGTCTCGGATCGTCACATGCAAGTGTGTTGGCTAGTCGAACCGGGTGCGAAATGCCCATGACTAGACGGAGTATCGACAACAACAAGTAAACCGACAACAAACAAGAGTCACTTAAAAACCTCGTCTATTATCAATATCAGTCGATTACAAGTTACAGAATGAGAGCGCACTTATCAATTTCTACAATCAGCTATATATACTAACAGACCTGATGCCTGCGCACCTAACAAGTGCACAGGGCATTGTTCCTGCGTACTTAGCAAGTACGCAGACTTGTTGGTTATACAACCTGCGCACTTGTTAAGTGCGCACAACACATAACAACACGATTACAACGACAAGTGCTTACAAACATGATTACAACTCGATAAACCAATACATACAAAGTCAGAAATACAAGTACAAATACATCAAGAACAGCTACAAAAGCAGAGACAACATCCAGAGTGTTTGTCACATAAACATGCTCCAACAAAATGCAATTTAAACCTCCTTTCCATTTCCATTTATTTAATAATTATATAAATAAATTCAAACGTATTTACTATATAATTAATTAGAAACCTTAATTAATTCTAATTGATTTATAAACTATTATTTCAATGCTAGTCATGAACTTATATTTTCCTACAAATATATATACAAGTCCATACCCAATCCCAAACCCTATGAAACCCTAAAATCTTAGAACTTCCTTATGTCCATACATTGAGTTGGTGTACATTTACCCATGTAGGTTTGTTGTGAGAAATCCTCACGAGACCTATTCATCTTACCAAACCATATCATTTCTAACTTCAATACAGGTGAGTTTACATAGCCATTTTTTCCTTTTTATACTTTTGGGGTGAAACATGTTTACAACTATATTTCATACACAGTTCAATACCTTTGTTCTTATGCTAAGGTCTTTGTGCTTTATGTCTTGAACTGCTTGGTGACCATTACGTGTGTTCATGTTAGTACAATCATTAACTTGTGTGGCAAGCCTAAGGTAGTACCTAACATGATCATTTATAAGGGAATCCGATTCATTACTTAACATAAAACCTTGGCGGGTTTTGTGTATACATCTTACTACTTTTTCATAACACAATCAGTTGGATTGTGTATACATTTTTCCTATTACATGGCTTGATTGTACGCCTTGGAACCTTGTATATTTTCACATTTATGCTTTAGACATGCTTTGAACATATTGAATTGTAAACTATACTTAACTTTGTTTGGTGTCAAAACCTATGTTTCTCACCAACTACTTGTAGTTGACTTTTACTCACATGTTTTAGGTGCACCAGTTTGAGGATATAGCATGATCACATAGGACCTTGGACCTAGCTTTAATAAAGATTGGATTTAATTTATGTTATGTTATGAACACTTTGTTTCCTATTTTCCTTTGTAACGGATGTTTTAATTATGATGAATAAATATTATCACTTATTAATAGATTATCATGTGCTTATGAACAACCGCGTCAGCCCCGGCGTATAATCCACCGTTGGCCGGGGTGTGACAGATTGGTATCAGAGCCATGGTTATAGGGAATTAGGTTATTAGACACACATGACCTAGACTATAACCTAGGAGTCCAAAACATGAGTTTAACTCGTGTCTTTTATTAGGAACTCCACTCTATACTTATTATACACATACTTACCTATACCTATCTTATCTCTACCTACGTGGTGCAATTACATGAACTACATAAACTATTTGAAACTATATGGATTACTTGAAACATATTCTTAGACTTAAAAAGTCTAATCCAAAATAAAACTCTCGTCAAAGATATGTAAGTTCTAAATAATGAATGAGGACTTGTGCAATCCGGAAGGGTGGATGCCTGTATCCTGGGAAATTCTGTCTAGGAAAGCATATCTTATAAATCCAAATCAATCGATGGACAAGTTATGCTTACCTGAGAATTCATGGGATGAGTGTCCACTTATAGGCTAAAGCACGACTTCTCGGACATTAAATGAACTTAAAATACTTTGATAAGTTAATGTACCCATTTGGGTACCATCCATGTTTTATTTAATACCTCATGACTTTATTACAAACTCTTATGTATGATTCATATCTTATGAACCTTCTGTTCATCCCTTTTGTAGAATGCCTCCCGTCGCGAACGTAGGAACAACCTCACCGACAGGATCATCCAACAAATGGCTACGATCCTACCGACCATGGTTAACCAGCTGAACCAGAATGCAGCCCCAAGAAATCCCACATGCACATTCAAGCATTTCAATTCCTGTAACCCCACCAAGTACTACGGGAATGAAGGAGACACTAGACTTCTCAATGGTTCGAAAGCATTGAGGGAACCTTCATCAATGCCGACTGCGCCGAGAACCTAAAGTTTCGCTATGCTACCAGTGTCTTTCAGAAGAGGGCACTCACCTGGTGAAACGGGGAAAAGCGTAACCGGGGAATTGAGGTTGCACTGGCTTTACCTTGGGCTGATGTCAAAACACTCATGACTGATGAGTTTTGTCCTCGTAACGAAGTTAAGAAGCTGGAAGCTGAGTTCTGGGATCTCAAGCAGGATAGTGGGGAAAGCCTTGCCTACACCACCTGTTTTCATGAGCTTAGCCTTCTGGTGCCTCATATGGTCACTCCTCTTTCCAGATCCATTGAGAAATACATCAATGGCCTGCCCATGAAGATTCAAGATACCGTCTTGGGTAGCAATCCAACCACACTCGAGGAACCAATCCGTCTTGCTGCTACTCTGTCAGATAACCATGTTAAGGCAGGGACCTTATCTAAGAAGGGTGCCAAGAAAACCCTTGAGAAAACTGCTGTTGAACCCACCAAGGAAACCAAGGCTGAGTCTTCCTTCAATAATAAGAAGCGGAAGGGCAAGAACTTCACTATTATCACTCCTGCTGCACCCTTAACTCAAGTGGCCCCTAATGCCTTCAACCCCAACAAGAAGCCTTATGGGGGACCCTACCTTTATGCAACACATGCAAGCTCCATCATACTGCTAACATACCATGTTGTCTGTGTACTACTTGTGGGCGTTATGGACATTTGGCTAACACCTGCCGTATTCCACAAGTTAATTAAGCCTACCAACCTGCCGTTTTTGTTCCTGCTGCTATCACCCAGGGTCTTGCTTGTTACGAGTGCGGTGACCCTAATCGTTTTAGGAACCGTTGTCCTAGGTTGGTCATTGTGAACCAAGCCAACATGAACAAGGCAACATGATTCAAGGCAACATGAATCAGGGAAACATGAACCTGGGAAATGTGAATCAGGGGAATGCAAACCCCGTAGCTCGTGGACGTGCCTTCAACATTAATGCCAATGAGGCTCAAGCCAACAATGATGTGGTGAATGGTACGTACCCAATTAATCAACAATATGCTTCTATCCTATTTGATACTGGTTCCGATAGGAGTTTCGTGTCCTTTGAATTTAAACCACAACTTGCTATGAGTCGAACTAAGTTAGACAGATCCTTTAACATCCTAGTAGCGGATGGATATTCAGTTACATGTGACACCATCATTAGAAATTGTATCCTAAACCTGAATGACCATGACTTCTCGATAAATCTTATTCCTATGGCTCTCGGAGGTTTCAACATCATAGTAGGCATGGATTGGCTGAACAAGCATCATGCTGAAGTCGTCTATTTTGACAAGTATATCCGCATCCCTCTTGACTCGGGCGACATTTTGAACGTCTATGGTGAGAAGCCGTCTAAAGGGCTAAAGCTTATGTCTTGTACCACCGCGTAGAAGTACTTACGAAAGAAGTGCGTACCCTTCTTGGCACACATTGTGGAGCAGAAAGACAAGGGCAAAAGCATCCAAGACATTCCTGTGATCAAGAACTTCCCATAAGTGTTTCCCAAAGACTTACCCGGTCTTCCTCCCGCACGACACGTTGAATTCCGTATTGACTTAGTGCCAGGAGCAAATCCCGTGGCTAAGTCACTCTATCGTCTTGCACCATCAGAGATGCAAGAACTTTCAAGCCAGCTTCGAGAAATTTCTCACAAAGGATTTATACGTCCCAGTGTTTCTCCTTGGGGAGCACCTGTCTTATTTGTCAAGAAGAAGGATGGTTCTTTCCGGATGTGCATCGACTACCGGGAACTCAACAAGCTTACTGTGAAGAACTGTTATCCACTCCCGAGGATTGGTGATTTATTTGATCAACTTCAAGGCTTGACCTATTTCTCAAAGATTGATCTTCGTTCTGGTTACCATTTACGAGTCCTTGAATCCGATATCCCAAAAACAGCTTTTCGTACGAGGTACGGTCATTATGAGTTTATGGTTATGCCCTTCGGTCTAACCAATGCACCCATGGTATTCATGGATCTTATGAACCGTGTGTGTAAATCGTACTTGGACAAATTCATGATCGTCTTCATTGACGATATCCTTATGTATTCAAAATCAAAATCGGAGCACGAAGAACACTTGCGTTTGGTTTTGGATCTCTTGAAGAAGGAGCAGTTATACGCCAAGTTCTAAAAGTGTGAATTTTGGCTAAAGGAAGTCCAATGCTTGGGCCATATAGTCAACGAGAAGGGTATTCACGTGGATCCCGCTAAGATTGAGGCGGTGAAGAACTGGCAAGCTCCAAAGACCCCTACGGAAGTCCGCTCATTTCTTGGCCTAGCGGGCTATTATCGTCGTTTCATAGCGAACTCCCCTACGAGTGGGGACCAAAACAAGAGGAAGCCTTTCAAACTCTAAAGCAAAAATTATGTGAGGCTCCTATCTTGACTCTTCCCGATGGAACCGAAGACTTTGTCGTCTACTGTGACGCTTCCCACTTAGGCATTGGTTACGTTCTTATGCAACGAGTAAAAGTGAATGCTTATGCGTCCCGATAACTCAAAATCCATGAGAAGAATTATACGACTCACGATCTTGAGCTGGGTGTGGTCATGTTCTCTCTCAAAATTTGGAGACACTACTTATATTGTACCAAGTGTGTGGTTTACACCGACCATAAGAGTCTCCAACACTTTTTCAATAAAAAATAACTCAACATGAGGCAAAGACGTTAGGTTGAACTTCTAAACGACTACGACTACGATATTCGTTACCATCCTGGTAAGGCGAACGTCATAGCCGATGCTCTTAGTCATAAAGAATCTATCAAGATCCACAACATTCAGATCTAGAATGACATTCAAACTCGCATCTTTGAAGCACAACACCTTTCCGTCACTAAAGGAAACATGTACAGCGAAATGGCATGTGGTGCTGAACTTCAACTCGAAACCAAACCCAATGGGTTACTCTACTTCCTGAATCATATCTGGATTCCAAACCGTGACAATCTTCATACCTTTATCATGAACGAGGCTCACAAGACTCGTTATTCTATACATCCCAGTGCGGATAAAATGTAAAAAGACCTTCGTACCCAATACTGGTGGCCTGGTATAAAAAAGGACATTACTCTATACGTGTCCAAGTGCCTTACTTGCTTGAAGGTTAAGGCCGGACACCAGCATCCATCTGGTTTACTTGAACAACCCGAGATTACCGTGTGAAAATGGGAGTCTATTTCCATGAACTTTATAACCAAACTCTCGCATACGTCTCGTGATCATGATAGTATTTGGGTAATCATCGATCGTTTGACAAAATCTGCTCACTTTCTACCCATTCGTGAAGATTATCGAGTTGAGAAATTGGCTCGAATCTATATTGATGAGATTGTTAGTCGTCATGGTGTACCCCTCAACATTATTTCTGATCGTGATGGACGATTCACTTCTCATTTCTGGCAATCTTTGCAATCAACTTTTGGTACTCGGCTGAATCTTAGTACGGCTTACCATCCGCAAACTGATGGTCAATCCGAACGAACGATTCAAACCCTTGAGGATATGCTTAGAGCCTGTGTCATCGACTTCAAGGGAAATTGGGATTTACATCTACCCTTAGTCGAGTTCTCGTATAACAACATCTATCACACATCATTGACATGGTTCCCTTCGAAGCACTTTATGGTCAGAAGTGTCGTTCTCCCATCTGTTGGACCGAGATTGGTGAAGCACAAATAACTGGTCCCGAACTTATTCAGGAGACTTCCGACAAAATAATGTTAATCCGTGACAACCTCCAGGTGGCAAGGAGTCGACAATAGAGCTAAGCCGACAAACGTCGGAATCCCTTGGAATTTCAAGTCGTCGATCTGATCCTTCTCAAGGTATCCCCTTGAAAAGGCGTGGTTTGTTTTGGAAAGAAGGGAAAACTTGCAACAAGATTCGTAGGTCCTTTTAAAATCCTTGAACAGATTGGGAAGGTAGCCTACAAGCTGGATTTACCTGAAGGACTTAGCAACGTTCATCCGACATTTCATGTCTCGAACCTAAAGAAATGATTAGCAGACGAGAATCTTCACATACCACTGGACGAGGTTCACATTGATGAGTCAATGCACTTCGTGGAGAAACCCGTGGAGATCATGGATCGGGAAGTTAAGCAGCTCAAGCGAAGTCGTATTCCAATCGTTAAAGTTCGGTGAGAATCCAAACGTGGCCTAGAGTTCACTTGGGAACGTGAGGACCAAATGAAGGCTAAATACCCACATCTCTTTCCAGGACCCCCTACCTAATCAATTTCGGGACGAAATTTCCTAAAGTATGGGAGCCTGTAATCCCCAGAAAATCCCGGCCTTTATTTTTACTTTTTTCCGGCACTTGTAATTTCATTATTATATGAATTGCATCTATCCATTTCAATAAAAAGATTATCCTATTTATCCACTTCATTTCATGAGTAAACGTACACATATACCTTGGGTACAATTGTTTCACTACAAAGATAGCAAATATTTATATAAGGATTTATGTAAATAATTGTTTAAAATTCTATGAAATAAATATATACCTAAACCTATATATATATATATATATATATATATATAAATACAAACTTATAAAATCTAAATTATAAATTCTATAAACAAAATTAGGGTTTATAAATAGTTATATTATTTAAATTACAAAGTAAATGATTTTAATAGAAATAATACCATTTTATTTTGTAAAAAATTATATTTGTAACATTTAAAAATAATATTGGGTTTATAAAAAATTCGCTCTATTTTTACTTAGATGTGTGGTGGTATCAACCAGAGCCTTTGCTATATCCATGTCCTTCGAATTAAACTTTTCAAGAATCTTATCTACATAGTGAGATTGACTTAACACAAGACCATTTTGGGTTCTGGTAATCTTTACACCAAGAATTACATCCGCAAGACCCATGTCTTTCATGTCAAACCTCGCTTTCAACATGTCTTTAGTAGAATTGATCATCTTATCATCACTTCCAATGATAAGCATATTATCTACATAAAGGCATAAGATCATATAACCTCCACTTGTGTCTTTCACATAGACACATTTACCCGAAATTTTACCTTGTAGTAGAGAGAATGATTGCTAGAATTTTTTAGAGAATGATGAGAGAGCTCAAGTAGGAGGTTTATGGTGGGTTCAAGTGTGTCTAGTAATAAAGACACACCTTTGTATTTATAGTGAACCAAAATTGAAACACCCTTCAAGTCATTACTCAAGAAGTGAATTAAAAGTTGAAACACTTATAAACTTTACTAAAAAAATTGAATTAAAAGATAAAACACGTAAAATTGTAACACCTAAATTGAATTCAAAATTAAAAGATTTTATACAAAATAAAATTAAACTTACAACATAACCAAATCATTTTACTTTATTATTATTATTATTTATTTTCACATATTTTTGAAGAGTTTCAACACTCACACCAAGATGAAATGGACTCCTAGACAGCCTGCGTAAAAGAGCATGAAACCAGAATATGCTCCGTGTTGCACCGTTACTAATTGTTATTAATAGAATAAATAATATAATTTTACTTGAAATACATTAAAGATATGAAGCTATGAAAATAATATTTTTACTTGTTATTGATATTTAAAATTGTCCTAACTCCTAAATCATTTCTCAAAGGTGAGTTAAGTGAGAAAAAAGAAAGAAAGAAAGAAAGAAAGACATGGAGCAATTGACCATCATCTAAGATCCCCTATTTGAATTCAAATTCGCGCTTCAGGCGATACTTAATCAGAAAACAGTAGTCGGTTCGTTGACGGATCCGGTTAACCGCCGGTTAACATGACGACTCTGGAGAAGTTGTTTGTTCAGATCTTCGAGCGCAAGGACTGGATTCTCGAGCAAGTGCAGCAGCAAGCCGATTCCTACACACAGCAACTCGCTTCCAGACTTCTTATCGATGGAATTACACCTCCTCCATGGCTTTTGAGCCCTAATTCTAACTCTCATTCTTCGGATCCTAATGGTACGCATCCAAATTTTGGATAATTTCAGATTAAACTAGATAATTTCAATAGTTATCGTTGTTACAAAATTAGGTTATATTTACGCGTTCCTCTTTTCACTTAGGTTATGTAATTGACATTCATTTCGTTGTTTTCTCATCAAATTTCATAGAAGGATAAAAGTTACGTATGCACTTATCTTTATCCTGTGAAGTGTGAAGTTCTAGAATCTACGGTTTTGTCATTTGAAGTGTTTGTGTCACATAAACATGCGATCTTGTAATTTATTGTGTAAAAATCGCTGAAGTAGACGATAATCACTCACAAATTTTATCGATGTGGATGTTTAGATGGTGTTCCGAATCCTTTTAGGGTTTGTCTGGGGTCAAAGGGGGTTGCTGGAAGATTTTCTGGCTGTGGAAGTTCAGTTAGCTATAATGCTGCAAATTAGGGGCTGCATCATTGTTTTTTTTTAATTAGAAATAAACTTACTAGCTATGGTGTTGTTTGATATTTCTAACTAACAAGATATATTGTGAAAGTATACATCAAACTGACCAGTCACCACTGATAAAATAGTAGAGCTAATTTGTTCAATTACTTGAGAGTATGGATCCTGGAGTTATGAACGAAGTAGGAATTATTACACTTAGTATCATAGAGTTTTGTAGTCTGTCCGAGACTAAGAGACTAAGAGAGTAAGTTAAGAGTACCATTATCCATTTGTTAATGATATCTAGAACAGTGTTCATTATACTTAATCTGTAAACCATCGCTATTTTGCAGAGTTGGAAAAAGAAAAGATTATCTCTAAGCTCTTACTTCGACCTCCACATGATTCCACTCGATACTCAACTGGTGGCCGCTCGCTGTATTACCGACCAGCTGTTGCTGGGGGAAGTATTAATAAACGGTTATCCACTGAAACGTGCATGGAAATCCATGCTCCTAACAAAGCTATCAATTTAAGCAATGAACCAATTTTGACACTTGAGAGTCAAAATAAGGACATAGTAGGTAGCTTAGATCATGTTCCTGAGCTAGATGACAGTGCTAAATCGCCTCAGAGTGAGATGGATGCTAGAATAACAAGCATTTATGCTGCACCAGATATGTCACTTGCTAGAATTCAGAGGTCCAAGTCTAGGCAAAAAGCTCGGGAGCTCCGAACTAATGGGAAAGCTACTGCCAAAAGTTGTTCAAGCAATGAAAATAGAACCCATATTTCTTTTAGTGGAGACTCAAAATCCAAAAAGGATTTCAATCAAGTTATTCAAGATAAATGCCCATCAGATATGAGCAAATGGAATAATATCAATGGTGCAACTTCCATGGCAGAAGGAAATGGTGAAAAGGAAAATGATAGAACCAGTGATAGTCATAGACTTGCAAATTCTAGTAGCTCTTATGAAATACCAAGTTTAGAGAATGAGCATAATAAAATCGGGTCATCTTTTGATAAGGAGAAATTGGATGATGTTATCATGGTGGAGCCAACAGTTGATCCATTGCAACATTCTTGTCATGTTAGTGGCTTTATGGAAGGGGTCAATCTTCCTGATGTCTGTTTGGGAAGTTATGCAGGCAAAAAATCAATATCCGGGAAGACACAGGGTACACAGAGCCAAAACAATCTTTTTTGTGGTAGAATTACAAGGTCTAGAAGTTCAAGCCAACAAACTAGTGGAATAAATAAGTCTTCAAAACTGGGTACATCTGTTTCTTGCAATCCAAAAGGTGGAGGTGCACTTTCTCATTCTGTTGGTGATTTAATCTCCAACAAGTTATCAGATGCATTCAAAACCTCTCAGGTGCTTAGTGATATAAATGTGGAGACTCATGCTGTTTGTAGCAACGAAAGTGTATTAAAGCCGGTCATTTCCTCCTATATTGATACGAAAGAATCTCCAATTGGTGCTAACCACCAAGAAAATGCTGAAATTATTTTGGGAAATGGGCCAATTGATGAGCCGGTTGCAATGCAGCCTGTAAATTCTGGTGTTAAGTTGGACCGGGTCACCTTGTGTATGGAATCAGAAATTTTAAGGCAATCTTCTGACTGTTGTATGAATGTTAAACCAAAGCAATTGAACTTTGATGAAATCGATGAATGTGATTTAAATGAAATCTGTAGTTCACTTTCCAAGAAGAGAAAACTGGATGGATTGTCTGGAAAAGAAAGCCATCCTTCAAAGGAGTCTTCATCGTCAATAGATCATAAATCTAGTTGCAATTTGTTTGAGCAGCAATTACCAAAGACAAATGTAGTGTCAAGCAGCCCAAAAACCGCAAGGGCACATAGTTATAACAACATTGATGAGTTTGCAAAAAATGAGATGAAGAATATTGCTTTGGACATGAATGAGAACCTAGTGGTGGAGGATGTTGAGCACAACTCTAAGTTTTCCCTACATGATGATATTGATGTAACCTGTGAGGTAAATCTATCTCCCAAAGAAGTCAATAATAAATTTGATAAAGAAATGCATTTAGAAAAATCTCATTTGAACGAAGATCACTCATCCTCATTAAATATGCATACCAAAGAGGTAATTTTTACTTAATGTGGTAGTTTCTTTATAAATCAAACGAACCAGTTGAATAAAGCAACTCGTTCATTTTTATTACATGCTTTAGCTATATTAAGCAGCTAAAATGTATACTGATGTTCTGTGGGAGACCGTGAATAGGCTTCTCCAGCTACTTGATATCCACAGCTTTGTGTAATGCAATTCTTTTTGTATTCTTGTTCTATACTATATATCTAAAATATATATAGATATTCAATGAAGTAATTAGAACTTCAGGAAGAAGGCTGCATGAAGGACCCTTTGTGTAAGCTGATCTGATATCATTTAGATATGTATTAGTACACATCAACTTGGGCTATTGATTAATAATTAAATTTTCACAGATATGATATTGGTGTTTGGTGGTTAACCTGGTTTAACTGGTTGAGAATCTAAGTCAGATCTAGTATCCATTTTAATCTCCCAACTATTATAGCACTCTTTCCTTTTCTTTTCATGTAAACACTTTTGACTACTGCTGTCGTGTAAGCACATGCTTTCAGATTTAGAAAAAAATTGGTAACTTTAATTTGAGTAGAAGATTATCCAGTTAAAAGAACATGAGCATATGCAAATTAATTTGTAATATTTATCACTACTTCTGACTTCCAACTTCCAACCAACTTTATGTTCTGTGCATGGTAACTTCGGATGGCATTTCATCTAAAAAACATATGACTTGAACTAATGTTGTTCACATCACTTTTGGGTTTAGTTATCAAACTTATACAGAATTTAAGTGGCAACTCTATTTGTATTATCACATTGTTCATGCGATATTTTTATTTTGTAATAGGATGATTTTGGCCATAAAGGCAAGGGAAGTGCTGGCATTTATATACCTGTATCCAACATTAAGTCATCCTTTACTTCAAGTTTAACCAAACAAGGAAACAATGGTTTTGAAGATTGCTTGGATAAGGAAGTCAAGAAACCAGGGGCTGATCTTGATTCTTCAAAATCCAAGGAATTTGAAGTTGAGACAAATGCCAAGCCGTCCAATATAAAATTGAATTCTGCTAAGGTTAATACATGGCCTTTGAATCAGCAGAAAAATGTTGAAGACCAACCATACTGCTTTTCAGATTCCCGAAACTTTAGGGTACGTATTCAAAGAGATGCGATTCATTGTGATCTGGAGACCCCTGAAAATGGTTCAAATTTGTTAAAGGAATCTGCATCAATACTTTCATCTGAAAAGATACATCTTACCCAATCAGATGGCCTTCAGAGCTGTGATAAGAGAGTTGATGATAAGATGATCTGTGATCTGTCAGAAGGAACAGAGTCCTTACTTGAGATTCAAGAGGCAGAGGTATTTATATTCACAGATGGAAACTTATCCTTGTTTTTCGATAAATTACATATTAATTTGCCATTTTTATTATAAGATTTTGATCAATATTTATGTGATATATTCGCAGGAAATTGTTACTGAAGTGGATGATGACACTACAGAAATCACTGACACAATCAAACAGTCTGAATCAACTTGTGTCTTAAATTTGATCAAGAATGCAGCTGATGATTCTACTTATAGCTTAGCTGCAGACGTGGGACCTGCAAATTCAATCATTAATGGTGATGCTGCGGTTATTGACAGTAATATTTTTGAGATAAACCTTCCTGAATGGGTGTCCTCATTTAGCTCGGTTCAGTCTTCACAAAATGATGACAAAGCTATGGCCGTCTCTGATGGAATTACTCCCGTCTATGAGGGTTTTATCATAGATGAGGAAATTGGAAATGTAAATATGGGGAATAATGAAGGTGGAATAGATCTTGACACACTGGAAATCCCAAGTACCACAATTGAAAGGGCTAGCATTATAGAGCAAATTTGTAAATCTGCATGCATGCAGACGCCATTGTCTCAGTTTTCATCTACATTTAAGCAACACCAAGTTCAAGGCTTATATGGACTTATGGCAGATGGGATTCTTGACCACATGGACCTTGGAACTACCGTATCTATTGATGAAGAATCTAGAAAGCATCTACAAACCAGTGATAGTGGTATAACCAAAATTGATTCTATTTTTCCGCAGCAACAAAAAATTGATTATGCTACTCCATTTTACTGGCAATCAAAAAACCATTATTCATCTCCTGTTGGAAAACTTTGGGAAAGATCAGCTTCAAGCTCAGGTAGTTCAGAGATGCAATTGAGCTCAAATCCTGATCTTACTTGCTTCCCCATTGAAGAAGATCCTAGCAGTAATGAAGAAGATGAGAACACAGAGGAGACGCATGATGAACTTCAAGAAAACATAAGTCCAGATGTAGAAGATGAAAATCCAATTAGGGTTTCTACTGAAATGAAAATTGAAAGAGAAAATGATGATGAGGTGGCAGTTGAAATCCAAGAACCTCCCATTGAATCTACTGAAGTGTGCACTCAACATGAAAATCATGTGTTCAAGTCATCCATGAAGGATCCAGATAGATATAGCTCAAATTCAGTCAGTATAGAGGTTACTGTCCCAAGGACACGTGATAAAGTCAAACATAAGCCAAAACTTCATCATGGGATTAAGGTAAGCAGGTATGAAGAGAACCGGAATTCGTCTATTGCTACACGAGCTAGTAGCAGGGGAAATTTATCTGTAAATAGTAAAAATAAGAGCAATATGAGAAGTGGAATCCCAAGGCTATCACAAAAGGAGGCTAGACGTAATAATATTGTATCAAATATTACATCATTCATTCCAATTGTTCAACAGAAACAAGCAGCCGCTGTTTGCACAGGTTTATCTATTTCTTTATCTGTTTCCTCCTTCTTGTGTTACCTTTCTTTTCCAAAGCATCAAGTACCAGGAATGTCTTCAAACTAGAGGTGGAAATTTTGACCCATTTACTTATGCATGGGTCGATTGTGTTGTGTTTTATACTTTTATCTCAATGGGATCAAATGGCCGAACGGGTAAAACAGGATGAAAGCCGCCTAAAGTCTATTTTTAATGCATACAACCTCTTAAATCGTTTCTATTTGAAGGTTTAGCTTATTATTGTTATAATATTTTATCTGCAATCATAATTAGTTTATTAATTTTTAAAAATCAATAAAGCGGATTAAAAATGACTGTGTGTCAACCTTACCTGGCGTGTTTGGCCGTGTTACCCAACCCGCCCATCTTGCCACCTCTACTTCCAACTGAGGATGATGAAGACTTTGTTTTTTTTCATTATTGTAATTTTACTCTGTGGATAAACTAACATGCTCTGATATTCTTTTAACCTTTTATTTCTTCTTGAAGGGAAGAGGGACATCAAAGTGAAGGCTCTGGAAGCTGCAGAGGCTGCTAAACGTCGTGAACAGGAAAAGGAAAATGAGAGGAAACTGAAGAAAGAAGCATTGAAGCTTGAACGAGCAAGAATCGGGAAAGAAAATGCAAAGGAAATGGAATTAAATTTGAAAAAGCAGCAGGAATTAAAGAAAAAAGAAGCTGATATAGCAGCAAAGAAAAGGCAAAGGGAGGAAGAAGAGAGGAAACAGTTGGCCAAGAAAAGGAAGCTTCTTGCAGAAGTACAAAAAAATCAGAAATTAAAATATGAAAAATCGCGTGTTGAGAAATTGGAGTCGGAAAAACACCTAAAAAATGTTAGTTCCCTTTTAATCTTTGTAGTTCTTTGTGCTTGTTGTGTCTAGATTTACCATATTGATATTGTCACAGGCTGCAATGGCTGGAAACAAGAAGAAATCTGAAAATCTGAGAGAAAATAAAAATGCAGATGAAAATAGTTTTAAAAAACAAGACACTGAATTGAGGATAGACAAAACTTTACCAAGTGTCGTCCAGCAAGTTACATCTGTCCCCGAAAACGATGATGCTTCGAATGATTGTGGTGAGAAAGATAAGGTATACCTATATTGTCACAATGATTTTCAATCCTGTGTTATGACTGCCTCAGGTAATATTTGTCTGATAACGGGTCAAAATCAGATAAATATGAAATAGTGGCTAATATGAAACCGCTCAAAAGTCATCTAATGTGTATTCTAATGCTTACAATGTCATTCCTAAATCATTTTATTCAAAAGAACTATATAACTGTTTTACTAATATAGTTTTTTTTAATCATATTTATTAGATTAATAATTTACAAATTTCAAAAATGGACAAAAATGTTGGTGGATTGGGCCGACCCAACCCACACATAAAATTACCCATTTTGACATGTTATCCAACCCACTTTTTACTAGAATGCCTAATTTCCTACACTGATCAAGACTTTTTCTTGCATAGGCAACAAGCGTACACGAAATGTCACCTGCAAAAGTTATACCAGTGAAGTTGACCAGTCAAGAAAATTCATATGATATTTCTCCATATCAATGTTCTGATGACGAGGATGATGATGATGATGATGAAGAGGATGACCTTACCACCAAGAAGTTTGTCCCTTCATGGGCCAGGTGAATAACTCGTTTTTTTTATCATCAAATGTTTCATTCAAAACCTCTTTGTTTTTTACTTTTAAATATTTCATTCGGCATTCTTTCTGCAGTAAAAACCGTGTGGCCATGGCTTTGCCACTGCAACAGAAACTTGACCCTGAATCTATCTTCTCTGTAGATAGCTTTTGCAGTATGGATGAAGGTAAATTATTGTTATTTAATGTTGATTGATGGTCTAATAACCACTGATTTATGATTACGCGCTTGCAGTTCTCCTGCCTCGTAGGCTACAAGCTCAGTAGGCTGCCTATGCTAATTATGTACTCACCTGTAAGTTCTTGTTGTTTAGGTTACATGCATGTTTTTTTAGAGTCAAGTAAACGGATAGTCCCTGTGGTATGTCCAAATTTTGGATTTGGTCCCTAAGTTTGTAAAATTACACTTTCAGTCCCCGAATTATGTAAACCGTAACATGTTTGGTCCCTGGGAGTGGATGACAGTTAACTTTTCTGTTAAATATTTTGAAAATGACCAAAATACCCCTATATTAAAAAACAAAAAATAAAAAAAATAGGTTTTAAAAAAAGTGGTGGTATCGCCTAAGAACTAGAGGTATAAATATAGGTTTTTTTTTAATTTTTATTTTTTTTAATCTAAGGGCATTTTGGTCATTTTCAAAATATTTAACAGAAAAGTTAATTGTCATTCACTTCATGGACCAAACATGTTACGTTTATGCATAATTTGGGACTGAAAGTGTAATTTTTCAAACTTAGGGACAAAATCCAAAATTTGGACATACAACAGGGACCATCCGTATACTTAACTCTTTTTTCTTATATTATTTTTTACAGATTTTGATTTTGCACACTATCCTACTACCATGCATACAATTTATATGTAGATGAAGTGCCTCCATGGTTTACATTTGTTCTTGTGGGTTCTGTTTCGCGTGTTCATGCTGGTAAGCAAATATGTTATTTGCTGAATTGTTCATTGGCTGCAGTCTGTGTAAAGTATGAGAACGGTTGTGTAGCCGCATGATTCTCGAGTAGGTTATGAGTGCACACATTTCCTTTTTGGCACATATATCTTGATCATTCATCTATGGTCGACTAGTATAGAGCGGGAAAGATCTTGCAAATAAACTTCTAAACCGATCCCTTTTATCGAATCGTTTGAATTCATTTAAGACACTTTTACCATCTACAATCCTGCATTCATAAATTATTATTATTAATAACTACAATTAACAACTTAAGTGAACAGTAGAAACAATATTTTGTTAATATTATTGTTGTTATAATTAATAAGACTTCATTATTTTTTTTTGGTTTTAATCTTGGTTTAAAAAAGCGCTAGGCGAGGCGAGGCGTTTCGGTCCCAAAATCCGAGGCGCCACGCCTCAGGCGTGAGGCGAGGGCTTCACGTATGCGAGGCGCTAAAACTAAAATAAATAATAAAAAATATATTATGCATGACAAACTTCACTTCTTAATCATAAAAAACACAAAACATAGTTTTAATATCATATATTCACAATCACATATGAATGTCTAAGTGGTAGAAGCTTGTCCCACATCGGTTTGGGAACAAAATGAGGTGTTGTTTATAAGGTAAAGCCTTCACTACTCATTTGAAGCTTCATGATGTGTTTTACCACTAGTCCTACCCTCGCGCAGGGGGGGTGCGAAAAATTGGGTTTCGACTAGAACTCGTGCATACCCGCACGTCCTGCGGACACGAATGCAGCTCCGAAAATCCGGGCCCGCGTGAGGTAATGGGTTTTGGTAATAAAACCAATCAATAATTCGTTTTTAGAACTGATTTTAAGCCAAGAACACATGAAGCGGCGCCTCGCGCTCCAGGCTTGAAGCGGCGCTTCTTGTTTATTGGGCGCCTCACGCTTTAAGCGTCGCCTCATGGCGCTTTTTTAAACCAAGGTTTTAATGTTATTACTACTATTTATTATTATTTACCATCACTTACAAACTCCATATATACTTACGTATTATTTATTATTGATATTGATTTTATTATTATTATTAACTTATATACTAGAAAACGAGGTCAAGCGTTGTGGTGAAAATTTTATGTATACACAAGATCCAAAAACATTGTTCACGGTAACATATGGTACAAGGTGTGGGTCTAGAGTTTCGGATGCTTATATATAATGGATTTTTTTGCTAAAATGGGCCATGGGAGAATCTGTAATTATATCTGGGCTTTTCTCTCTTGGTTGATACATATGGGGTTGTCGTCCTTTGGAAGGGCGACAGGTTCCCTAAAATTTCACTCCAATCATTTGATTTGTCAGGGCTGTCAGTGAACCCAAAGCTGTCGCCCTTTGGAATGGCGACAGCCTCCTGTCACACCTCCATCTCACCTTCAAGATCCTAGTCACTATCCATGTCAAAACGGTCGCCATTTGAAATGGCAGCAACTTTCTTAATTGAATACAAAAGTTGTCGCCATTCCAAATGGCAGCAGCTTTTAATACTTGTTTAGTCAAACTACTAGCATGCAATTATACATGATAGCCTACATCTTTTAATAAGTATAGTAAATGATTTATCTTAATCCAAAGCCTGCAATGGGCCATAGTACAGCAAACCCTAAACCACCACCCTCTTTACTGCGAAGAACCCACTTTAATCCAAAGTTGTCGCCATTTGGAATGACGAGAGCTTTAAATACTTTCAGACATCACTCAACCCCCCTTCTTACACCTGGCAGGATAGTACAAAAATTCAAACTCGTCGCCTTTTGGAATGGCGAGAGGTTTAGGTAAGCTTTTACATGGATAGTGACTAGAATCTTGAAGGTGAGATGGAGGTGTGACTGGAGGCTGTCGCTGTAACATCCTTAATTTTAAAACACCAGCTATAATAAACAATTACATACGCGGAAGCATTTGTCCCAAGAAATTTTTTTTTAAGTCCCTCGCGTACCGGGAGAGACCAGGCTCCATCCCCTCGCGTACCGCGGGGGAGCCTCAGAAAGCCAAGCCGGAAAACAGGTCCCTCGCGTACCGCGAGAGAACCTTCCCCGGTTCTTCGCGTACCGCGAGGCGCCAAATTTCCAGAGAGTTTCCAGACCTGTAGATTTCAGTACTTAACTATTTTTTCCAACTTTTACCAATATAGCATGACACCCAAAAATTTCTAACACATGGGTTTTGACCAAAAACATTCATACCACATTTTTAACATCAAAATACATTTTCAAGTAATCCATTTACATCCATTAGATGAACATCTAATTTCACCCAAAATCACCAAAAGCGCATACGAGAATCCAACGTTTGCCATAAACTTGACCTTGACTATCCCGGAGCTTTTCCTACATAACACCACATATAACACTATTAGTAATGAAGATAAAACATATCAAACAAGTAAATACTACTTGTTTTCATCCATTCACCCATTTGACCCGTTTCCACCCGAATGTGTCGTTAGGCTACATATCACTTGCATTTCACCTACAAATTTCATTCTTTTCAAATATCATACATAATCAACACATTTCCATTTCCATTTCCATTATGGCACAAAGGCCATAACCTCATTTCCATTATAATTCTTAGATCACAACTTCATATCCACATATCCATTATGGTACTTAGACCATAGCTCCATTTCCACATATCCATTATGGTACTTAGACCATAACTCCATATCCACACATCCATTATAGTATTTAAACTATAACTACATTCATTCACTAACTCATACACCTCTATGCACATTCATACCACATAACACATTATGCAACTCAACACATTATGCATACAACATTGCATATAACACTATTTATCATCAATTACTAAGTAAGCGCAAGAGCACTTACCTTTCGGGTTAGAAGATCCCGCACCACCTTAAAGTTTTGCAATTTGATTACCTAAACATATACACCTAGTTTAGTAATCTAACCATACATCAAAATCACACTATAATTGGGTTTACAACCCAATTTCCCATTTTCAACCCAAACTGACCCGTTTGAGTTATACTCATATCCAAACACCCTCTTTCACCCCAAACTCACATACTTGAGTTTCATTATCCTTATCTTAACACAAATTTTTATTCAATAATTATTATTAGGTTAATTTGGTGTTCATTCAAGTGTCCAATGTTTAAAAGAACGGAAACGCGCCTCGAGGCGTTTTCCCTTCGCCTCACGAGGCGTAAGCCTCGAGGCGAACCGAGGCGTAAGCCCGAGGCGGAATTAAAAAATAAATATAAAAATTATATATCTTACAAAAAATAAAATACTAAACATCAAACAATGTTTGTATCTTGTTTGTTGACTACATCAACCCCTTCCAAACCTTTCCTAGGTGTGATGTGTGAGAGAAGAATGAGAAATTAGGTCAAATTAAGGAGAAGAATGAGAAAATAGTCAAATTAAGGAGAACCAGACGCTAATTATGGACTTTTGACCCATTTGAGTTGTGTATTTCGTTAATAAAACGATATACACAGCTCAAATGGGTCAAAAGTCCAGTCAAAAGTCAAATTTTTCCATTTCTACTGCCTCACCGCCTCAGCCCGCCTCGACCGCCTCAGCCCTACTGAGGCGTACGTACCAAAATACCTTGTGAGGCGTACGCCTCAGACTCGTTTTTCTACCGCCTCGCCTCGAGGCGTACGCCTCGACCGTTTTTTTAAACCATGCAAGTGTCTAACATCATATAAACACTTAATCATCACTAATTCAACATTCTATCATCATAATCCAAACACCCCAAATTTCTCCATATGAACCATAACTTCTCATAATCAAAATCAAAGGGTTCTAGGATGTTAATCACCATTCTTTACCTTTAGTTTAGCTAGATTATCAACAATCTAACACTAATTAACCACATGCATCATAAATTTCGGATTTCACCCAAAACCCACCAATAACACATCAATGGTGAAATCAAAAGGAAGATAATCACTTACTTGATGTTAGGAAGGTGATTTGTGAGCCAAAACCTTCACAAAACAAGCTTCAAAGCACGATTTTGCTTCAATTTCGTTTTTCTCCTTTTTCTCCTTTGCTCAAGAATGACTTCTTTCACCCAAATGAAACCAATTTTGACTTTCACTAGTCAAATATGGCAGATTTTTCATTTTACACTTTTAGCCCCTCAACTTTCATTTCACCCATTTCATTACATAATTAGTTAAAAACTAATATAACCACATTACTAATTTGAAACCCACTTGTTTTAACTTATTTCTAAAATATTATTTTCACCATAATATTTATTTATTTATAACGAAACCCGGATTTTGGTTCGTTAGAGTAAGCACACTTTAATTTATATGCATATAGTAAAAACTAAAATAATAAAAAATATACTATTCACATGCGTTTGTAATTGTATTAATTAATAATATATATATATATATATATATATACTACAACTATCAATTGTTCATAACATAGTCAAATTGGAGTCTCTGCCTTGTTAAACATAACCAATTTACAAGACATTATGTGGTCATATATGGCAAAAATCTTTCTTTGTAGACCATCAAAACCAAAACATTCTTTCTTTGACTCACTTATGGTAAATCATGTCAAACTCTTTCTCTTTCTATGTCATGGCAAATCATGTCAAGATATCTTTCAAATCTTTGTCAAAGCAAATTATGCCAAGACCTCTTTCTATGTCTATCATAGTAAACCATTATAAGACCTTAAAACGTTTTACGTGTCAAAACCATTTATCTTTCCAAAATGTTTCAATTTTTTAAAAATCAATTTTTGCAATATTTCTTCTAAATACAAAACAATGTTTACAAACAGTGCATTTATTCAAGACACAAACCTTTCAACATGCATACCGGCCCAAAGCATTTTTAAATATTATTTAAATCAAGGGACTCATAGAACTCACGTAAAATCTTTCATTGCATGCATACCGGCCCAAAACATTTTAAAAATATTTAAAACAAGGGCCTCATAGAACTCACGTAAAATCTTTCATCATGTACATTTGCCCAAAACATTTAAAAGTGGGCATCATAGAACTCACCTCTAGCGTTCTTCTCTTTCCTGGTAACTTGAATTTGCTATTATAAATAGCACAACACTTGGCTCAAGATCCTAAGCCATTACAATGTTACTTAGGTAATCATACCTATCTTGCTGGTAATAGCCAATTGAAGACAATTGGATAGAACCTTACATCTGGACTATTTACTGAGTATTGCGGGCGGAAAAAGCAGTAATCAAACTTGCAGACGCGCACTGGGCTCGGGGTCAGTTCTCATAATATTTTTGTGTGCGTGTGTAAGGTATGATTGGTGTGAGAAATGGACTCACACTTGAATTTTATTTATAGGCCAATTTATGCTCCGTGACGGACCATCATGGGGGTGACGGTCCGTCATCGCCTTGTCGTAACGGACCGCTACACTTTGGTGATGGTCCATCACTAACTTAGGGTTCATGAGTCAGCTACCACGTGGCGTCTTCCGGATGATAGATTCATTTTGCCGCATGACGGACTGTTACGGCCATGGTGACGATCCATCGAAGACCCAATTAGGGTTGACTCACACGACCACGTGTCGCCTCCGTATCCTCCCCTTAGTAAGCCCATAACGGATCATTACGATCCTGTGACAATCCATTACCGCCCTAACTTTCCACTTTTGGTCCCTAGGTTTTGGATTATACGCAGTTCTAGTTCGTTATTTCTAGTTTCTTGAATCTTGGGGTGTTACAAATCTACCCCTCTTAAAAAGATTTCGTCCTCGAAACCTGCTAACACTTGAATAGGAAGGGATAGGATTTCACCATCTCTTCTTCTGTTACCCATGTGGCCTCATATCCCTTTCGATGTTGCCACTGAACCTTTTCATGCTCACTTTATTCCATAATTTATTTTCCTTTCTATCGAGTATAGCCACTAGCTTCTTGATATAATTTAATCTTTCGTCTATCTCTATGTCGTTCAATGGTACATGAAAGGTTTCTTCTACCAGAAATTTGCGTAAATGCACACATGAAACATTAGGTGAATCCCACTTAATTCTTCTGGAAATTCCAGTCTGTACGTAACTGAAACACCCTACTTATTATTTTAATATTATCAGAGTTAATTTGCGGAAAACGTTCCCAGTTTATCAAAACCTTGTTATTAAATGACCAAGGTATATTTTTCATTTATAAATATTGTTTTATATATACAATATTCTATTACAAACTCTAGGGATTCTTCATTCTGTCCGGCCTCATTCAGAGGAAGCTCTATTCCATGTGCTTTTTTCCTGCAGTGTTTGGAAAACATTTTTGAATTACCTTACGCTAAGTAAGTACACTACATCGCTCATTTTATTATGAACCCTTTAGGTTCTTATTATTGTTCAAGTTTCCAGGCTCTCTGCGCCCCCGTGACCATCTCCGGATGTACCTCCGGTCACGTCATTCGTATATTTTAATGGGTGTGCTAACCCCCTCTCGACCATCTTCGGACGTTCCTCTGGTCAGAGTTTTTCATTCATTCATTTTATGGGTGTGCTAACCCCCTCTCGACCATCTTCGGACTTACCTCCGGTCAGGGTATTGGCAAGGTTCTTATACTCGTCAGTATAGACCCCTTGCATTTGTCACGAAGACTCATTTGCCACGAAGACTCATTCATTTCTTAGCCCCGTAGGCTTTAATCTTTAGTTTTCTTCTTCTTTATTTTTATTGAGATCCACCTTACAGGTCGGGTATCTCTTTTCATTTGGAACCTTAAGTATCTTAGACACACAGCCTCCCAAATGTATCAAACATTTGTTTTCATTTCATGTATATGTTTGATTTATTTCCCAACCAGTCCTTGCCTTAAAAATTCATAACGGTTTCTCCACGATGCACTAAAAGGGTTAATATATAGGAAGTACCAGCGGCGTATCCACCACCCTTTTAACACTTCGTGAGTACTCCGTTATTCCATTTAGGGTTTAGACTCGTTCCATCATACTCATTCATATTTGCATGTATCATCATGCATTCACGTATTCATATTCATCATGCATTCACATATTCGTGCACTCATGTATTCAACTTTATCATATATCCATACTCGTCATATATTGTAAACTAGGGTGATTATCTTTCCAGAGTGGTACCTCCAACAGAGATGTTCCCAGGAAAGAGTGACGGGTCTAGGAGAGATTTATACACCACTCTTTCCTTAGACAGGACATTCCATTTGTCGGATAATTAGATACCGGTTGGAAGTTCTCCCGTTCGTTTACTATATTTTCATTATTGTTTTTTAGTCTATACCCCTAAACATTCATAATGGTTTCACCACGAAGCACCAAGAGGTTTATATATGGGAAGTACCTGCGGGGTATCCACCACCCCTTGGATACGTCTTGATTATTCCATTATTCCCGTTTAGTGTTTAGAGTAACCCTTCATTACCCCGTACCCTCGTCATATACATAGCATATAACACTTATCATTTAGCCACGTAATTTACATAATCATGTCTAGGATACGGGTCGAGTGTACTTACATTATCCTTGGATAGTTCCTAAGTTCGTTCCTCGTTTAGACGTTTTCCTGAATTCGAACCGCACTCGTAACCGCCATGCTCGTAACCGTCATTCGGGGCTCCTCGGTAATCGTGTCAATGTGATAGTGGTGGTGGTTCTATGATTTATGTTCAACTATTTATAGGGCTGAGATCGCACCGGTGGCGGACCGTTAAGCTGGGTGGTAGCGGTCCGCTACCCCTTTCATCTCAGCGAGTCAGCTTTACACGTGTTATACTCTCGTTGTCTGGCCAAATTGCGGCTGGCAGACCGTTACCAGCCTGGTGGCGGTCCGCCATAGGGCTGAGTCATCAGACATGCCACCCGCTACGTGTTATTCCCTCATCATTACTTCACCCGCACGTAGCGGACCGTTAAGAAGCCGGTAACGGTCCGCTACCTGTCTGATTTTGAAATTTTCTTTATTTTTAGTCCGTTAACTTAGGGACTTTTACACCTTTAGTCCCTGGACTTTTATTCTCTTAAAATTTGGGATGTTACGATTCTCCCCCCTTAAATTAGGTTTCGTCCTCGAAACCTGTTAATGTTTAAATAATTGAGGGTAACTTTTCCTCATTTCTTCCTCACTTTCCCAGGTCATCTCCGACCCCTTTCTGTGTTTCCACTGTACTAACACTTGATTGATCGTTTTATGACGTAACTACCTCTCTTTTGTGTCTAGAATTTTGACAGGTTCTTCGACATAAGTTAGTTTATCGTCAACTTCTATTACTTCCAAAGGAATAGTGTAGTTTCATCAGCCAAAAATTTTCTTAAATAAGATAAATGAAATGTGTTGTGCATCTTATTTAATTCTTCAGGTAGCTCTAGCTGATAAGTTACCTTTCTGACTCGTTTAAGGATCCTGAAAGGACCAATGAACCGTGGACTTAACTTCCCACGTTTCTTGAATCGGATCAGACCTTTCCAATGAGATACCTTTAACAAAACGTAATATCCTTCTTGGAATTCTATTGGTCTACGTCTCTTGTCTGTATATGACTTTTGCCTATCTTGTGCACTTTTAAACGTGCCTTGATTAGGTCGAGCTTTTCAGATGTTGCCTGAACTATTTCTTTGCTGCCTAACTCATTCTGACCAATTTCTCCCCAACATATTGAAGTTCAACATTTTTTACCATATAACATCTCATATGGTGGTATACTAATACTGGAATGGTAGCTATTGTTATATGAGAAATCTGCTAATGGCAGATGGTTATCCCAACTTCCACCGAAATCAATTATACAAGCACGCAACATATCTTCAAGAGTTTGTATCGTCCTTTCACTTTGACCGTCAGTTTGAAGATGATATGTCGTGCTGATTAGTAATCTAGTTCCCATCTCTTCATGGAATTTCTTCTAAAAACGTGAAGTGAAACGAGTATCTCGATCAGAGATGATCGAGACTGGCACTCCATGTCTGGAAACAATTTCTTTAATGAACAAATCAACTAACTTTTCTGAAGAATATGTCTCACGTATAGCTAGAAAATGAGCACTCTTAGTTAGCCGATCTACAACCACCCAAATGGTATTATAACTCCTAGCTGTTTTTGGTAGCTTGGTTATAAAATCCATAGTAAGACGTTCCCACTCCATTCTGGGATTTCTAATGGTTGTAATCTCCCATATGACTTCTGGTGTTCTTCTTTAACTTGTAGACAAGTTAAGCATTTTGCTACATATTTCATGATATCGAACTTCATTCAGGGCCACCAATAATCTCTGCGCATATCTTGGTACATTTTCGTAGTACCCGGATGAATTGAATATCGTGATTTATGAGCTTCATCAAGAACTTTAAGTCTAAACTCACTTGATCGTGGTATCCACATACGACCAAATCGAGTCTTGACTTTATGCTTATTTTCTTCTAGAAACTTTTCCTGATCAACCATTCTTTCTTTCTTAATATTCTCACTTTTTAATGCTTCGATTTGTGCGTCTCGAAGCTGGCTCATGAAATCAAGAGTTATCACTAACTTATATGCTTTCACCCGAATAGGATGATGCTCTTCCTTGCGGCTTATATAAGATTAGCCTTTCTGGGATGATATAAGATTTCACAGTCGTAATCTTTGATGATATAAGATTTCACAGTCGTAATCTTTAACCAGTTCTAACCATCGTCGTTGCCTCATGTTTAAATCCTTCTGGTCAAAGAAATACTTAAGACTTTTGTTGTATGTATAAATCGTACACTTCGTTCCATATAGATAATACTTCCAGATCATTAGTGCGAACACCACCGCAGCTAATTCCAGATCATGGGTTGGATAGTTTACTTCATGTGTTTTTAGCTGTCGAGAGGCATAGGCTATCGCCTTTCCTCTTTGCATTAGAACATAACCTAATCCAAGTTTTGAAGCATCAGAATATACCACAAAGTCTTCTACTCCTTCTGGCAATGCCAGAATCGGAGCTTATGTCAATCTTTCTTTCAATATCTGGAATGCCTTCTCTTGTGTCGCATTCCATTCGTACTTTGAATTCTTTCGAGTTAGCTTTGTTAATGGGGTGGCTATCTTAGAGAAGTCCTGGATGAACCTTCTATAATAGCCAGCTAACCCCAAGAAACTTCTAACTTCTGATGGATTCTTAGGTGGAGACCAATTCATTACAGCCTCTACCTTTGCTGGGTCTACTGAGATGCCTTCTGCATTTACAATATGGCCTAGAAATTGAACTTCTCTCAACCAGAATGCACATTTTGAGAATTTTGCGTACAATTTCTCCTTCCGTAAAGTACTATGTACTTCACGAAGGTGTTGTGCATGTTCTTCTTCATTATTTGAATAAATCAGGATGTCATCAATGAAGACAATAACAAATTTGTCTAACATTGGTCGGCATACTCTATTCATGAGGTCCATGAAGACTTTCAGAGCATTTGTCACTCCAAACGGCATCAGTACAAATTCATAGTGTCCATAATGAGTTCTGAATGTTGTCTTAGGTACATCTTCTTCTCGTACCTTGACTTAATGATAACCGGATCTTAAGTCAATCTTGGAGAACCAACTTGATCCTTATAATTGATCAAACAAAACATCAATTCTAGGTAAAGGATACCTATTCTTGATAGTCAGCTTGTTTAATTCACGGTAGTCGATACACATTCTCATTCTACCATCTTTCTTCTTCACAAATAGAATTGGCGCACCCCAAGGGATACACTTGGATGTATGAATCCCTTATCCAACAACTCCTGCAGTTGTGACATCAACTCCTACATTTCTGTTGGTGCTAACCGATACGGAGCCTTAGCTACCGGCTTAGCTTCAGGAATTAAATCGATTTTGAATTCGATTTCTCTCTCAGGTGGAGTACCTGGAAGATCGTCTAGAATACTTCTAGGATTTCCTTTACCACCCAAACTTGATCTAGTTCCCTCCCTTTCATTTTTACATCAGCTACGTAGGCTAAGAAGGCTTGGTAACCTTGTCTCACGTAGCTACTTATCTTAGCCATCGTACATAACGTAATCTGGTTCCTTCGTTCGCCAATGATACTAATTTCTTTTCCTGTAGGCATTGTGAATCGTACTATCTTTTGGTTGCATATAATCGTCGCAGCATGTGAAGACAACCAATCCATTCCAATGATCACGTCGAATTCTTATAGTAGCATCAGAATTAAGTCGACGAGATATTCTTCTCCTTCTATCAATAGTTGGCAATCTCGACATATTTCAGTTACTCGCAGTTTTGATCACTTGCGATTTCAACTTCTAATGCTTTAGCCAACTTACTTCTATTGAAGTTTCTAGAGTTCGCACATTTTAATGAAATAAACGATCGACCAGCTCCTGTATCGAATAAAACACAAGCAGGTAGGGAATTCAAGAGGAATGTACCTGATACAACGTCAGGAACGTCTTTCGCTTCCTCTGTAGTGATCTGAAAAGCCCTACCCCTTGGCTTCGGAGCCTCGATCCTTTTAACTTCATTTTCTGCTACTCTTAACCCTTCTCCGGTCTTCTCGTTATGAGACTTTAACTCAGGACATTCCCTGCTAAAATGTCCTGGCTTATAACAGTTGTAGCACAAACGGGTGCCACTCATGCACTGCAACGTTGTGGGTCCTCTTCTTCCACATTTATTACAAGTTACAGACTTGAATCGGCATTCTCCCGAGTGCCTCTTTCCACAAGTCTAACAATTTTGTACATTTTTCTTTTGGGAGGAACCGCCTCCCTGTTTACTAAATTTAAATATCTTAAGAGGCATAAGAGAAGGATAACTCTCTCCTTTCCTCTTTCCATCTCTCTCAGCCTACCTGTTGAGCTCAGTCTCTCTTTTCCGAGCCCAATCAATCATTTCCTCCAAGTTCGCGCATTTGGATGGATGGATGGATAAACTCTCTAATTTTAGTTTTCAAAATGAGATGATATCTCGTCATCCACATCTCTTGAGTTGTTAACAAATCCGGACAGAACCTGTCCTTGTCAAATAAGGTCCCTGTGATTTCATCTGCAAATTCCGTTGTCTGACGAAGTTGAAGAAACTCCTCGGTGATTCTTTCAATTGCCGCTCGTGGGCAATAATGTTTTAGGAAAAGATCCGTGAACTCTTCCCATCTCATCTCCTTGATTCCATCTCTACCTTTCTCTCTCTTCACTAATCCCCACCAATCATCAACTCGTTCTTTTAATTGGTTGGTAGCGAAGGTAACCTCATCCTCATTCTCACAGTGACATGTATCGAACGTCGTTTCTATTGAGGCGATCCATCTCTCACTTTCTAAGGGATTAACAGCTCCCTTAAATTCTAGAGGTTTGCACGTCATGAAATCCTTGTACGTACAACGAGTTGACTTTGAATCAACTTTTGGATTTCTTCCTTCTCCATTATAAGTAATATCTTTGTGGCTTTCAAACCAGCTTTCTAATGAGTTTTGTAGATCTACTTGTAAGATCGAAAAGTTTGCATCAAATGCCTTTCCTACTTCTATTGCAATTTGTCTCCGGATATTCTCTGAGACTTGTTCGACTTCATTTTTGTCATGAAGTGGAGATTCAGCTCTCATGTGGCTTCCCTCGTCACGTATCTCATTATTCTGATGTTCAGCCATCGTTTGCTGATACATCAATTTCGCTTTTAATCTCTCGTTCGTTTACCCTAATCATATTCTAGGGTTTTATACTACAAGCCTCTTATTAGTTTAACCCTATTCAAGTATTCTAGGGTTTCACGTAAGGCTCATACTCATACACATATGCATATATACAATTAATCATGTATTTTAATCATGCATATTCACATTTCCACAACTTACTATCTGCTGACATAAGTTATCATATGATGTTTGCGATATCACAATGGTTAGTGACGGATCTAGGAAAAAAATTCAGGGGTATTAAAAAATTCAAAAATTTCGTTCAGGGGTATCGGGAAACATAAAACGGTAAAAAAAAATAATTTCCACTAATTTTCCACTACGCACCCCTCGGCCTAAGGTAGATCCACCCATGACAATGGTCCCATATATTAACTCTCATACTGGCCAGGTATGAGGTAATATATGTTACATGTCATGATACTCCCAACTATCACATGGAGCTTATCTCATACAAAATTCAGCCCACGTATATTCATAAATTATTTTAAGCACTAGAATTTACACATTCCTGCTTCCTTGGACAACCTCGGATTGAATCCCTATTTATATCACGAGCACTTATAAGTATCCCTTCTGATACTTAAATCCCTCAAACCGTGCTCTGATACCAACCTGAAACACCCTACTTATTTATTTTAATATTATCAGAGTTAATTTGCGGAAAACGGTCTCAGTTTAACAAAACCTTGTCATTAAATGACCAAGGTATATTTTTCATTTATAAATATTATTTTACATATACAATATTCTATTACAAATTCTAGGGATTCTTCATTCCGTCCGACCTCATCCACAAGAAGCTCTATTCCATGTGCTTCTTTTCTGCAGTGTTTGGAAAACATTTTTGAATTAGCTTACGTTAAGTAAGTACACTACATCGCTCATTTTATTATGAACCCTTTAGGTTCTTATTATTGTTCAAGTTTTCCAGGCTCTTTGCTCCCCCATGACCATCTCCGGACATACCTCCGGTCACGTCATTCGTATATTTTAATGGGTGTGCTAACCCCCTCTTGACCATCTTCGAACGTACCTCCAGTCAGCTTTTTCATTCATTCGTTTATAGGTGTGCTAACCCCCTCTCGACCATATTCGGACGTACCTCCGATCAGAGTATTGGCAAGGTTAGTATACTCGTCAGTATAGACCCCTTGCATTTGTCACGAAGACTCATTTGCCACGGAAGCTCATTCATTTCTTAGCCCCGTAGGCTTTAATCTTTAGTTTTCTTCTTCTTTATTTTTATTGAGATCCACCTTACAGGCCGTGTATCTCTTTTCATTTGGGACCTTAAGTATCTTAGATTCATAGTCTTCCAAATGTATCAAGCATTTATTTTCATTTCACGTATATTCTTGATTTATTTCCTAACCGGTCCTTGCCTTAAAACTTCATAACGGTTTCTCCACGATGCACTAAAAGAGTTTATATATAGGAAGTACCAGCAGCATATCCACCACCCTTTTAACACTTCGTGAGTATTCCGTTATTCCATTTTAGGGTTTAGACTCGTTCCATCATACTCATTCATATTTGCATGCATAATCATGCATTCACGTATTCATATTCATCATGCATTCACATATCCGTGCACTTATGTATTCAACTTTATTACATATCCATACTCGTCATATATTGTAAACTGGGGTGATTATCCTTCCAGAGCAGTAACTCCAACATAGATGTTCCTAGGAAAGAGTGACGGGTCTATGAGAGATTTATACACCACTCTTTCCTTAGACAGAACATTCCGTTTGTCTGATAACTACATACTGATTGGAAATTCTCCCGTTCGTTTACTATATTTTCATCACTATCTTTTAGTCTATACCCCTAAACATTCATAATGGTTTCACCACGAACCACCAAGAGATTTATATATAGGAAGTACCAGCGACGTATCCACCACTCCTTGGATACGTCGTGATTACTCCATTATTCCCGTTTAATGTTTAGACTAACCCTTCATTATCATGTACCCTCGTCATATACATAGCATATAACACTTATCATTTAGCCACGTAATTTACATAATCGTGTCTAGGGTATGGGTATATGTACTTACATTATCCTTGAATATTTCCTAAGTTCGTTCCTCGTTTAGACGTTTTCCTGAATTCGAACCGCACTCGCAGCGTACCGCACTCGTAACCGTCGTTCGGGTCTCCTCGGTAATCATGTCAATGTGATAGTGGTAGTGGTTCTGTGATTTGTGTTCTTAAAATGAATGGTATGCTCAACTATTTATAGGGCTGAGATCGCACCGGTGGCGGACCATTAAGCTGGGTGGTAGCGGTCCGCTACCGCCCTAATCCAGCTGTCTTGAGTGTTGCACACGTAGCGGACCGCTAAGATGCTGGGTAGCGGTCCGCTATTACTTTTATCTCAGCGACTCAGATTTACACGTGTCATTCTCTCGTTGTCTAGCCAAATTGCGGCTGGCGGATCGTTACCAGCCTGGTGGCGGTTCTCCATAGGGCTGAGTCATCAGACATGCCACCCGCTACGTGTCATTCCCTCATAATTACTTCACCCGCACGTAGCGGACCGTTAAGAAGCCGGTAACGGTCCGCTACCTGTCTGATTTTGAAATTTTCTTTATTTTTAGTCCTTTAACTTTGGGACTTTTACACCTTTAGTACCTGGACTTTTATTCTCTTAAAATTTGGGATGTTACAGTAACCTTCCCTACTCAAGCTATTATCTTAAATGGTCCAATAAACCTTGGACTTAACTTTCCTCTTTTCAAAATCTAGTTATTTATTTCCAGGGAGGTACTTTTAACAAGACATCTCCAACCTGAATTTCTAGTGGCTTACGCCTCTAATTTGCATAAGACTTCTGTCTGTCTTGAGCAGCATTCATGCGAGCTTTAATCAGATCTAATTTCTTAGTTGTAGCTTGGAAAATTTCTTTATTTCCTAAATCCTTTTGTCCAACCTCTCCCCAACATATAGGAGTTCTACATCTTCTGCCATATAACATCTCGTGTGGTGGCTGATGTCGCCCAGACGGTCTATAAAAAACTAAAAAATAAACCTAACCTAGACTCCTAAGTAATAAATGGAGTACCTGCGAACTAAACTGCACTGACAGGCAAGTGTACCAATCGATTGTAGCACAGCTTAATGGTAAACTGGAATATCGAACCCTAGAGACACTACTATAGCTAACTAGACTCTGACTCAGACTAAAGATGATTTGGTTGTGTGGTTTTCTACACTACTGATTATACTAGCAAATGCAAAACTAATGAATGAGTCCAACTATCTAGACAAATAACTCAGGGAAATACCAGGAATGAGAAGAATACCACCTAGGTCGGAATCCTACTCGCAAAGCTCAACTTCTACCGGTTATGGAAACAATGATGGATCTAGGTATCTAAGGATAACAGCTCTAGACAACCTAGTGGATCCATAATCACTCTCAGGGTGTCACCAACTAAGAAACTCTAAAGAAGTACTAAACTCACCAGATGGTCGGATTACTTTTCAGTCTCTCCAACAATGATAAAGTACCCAAAAGACAAATCACCTTTCAGTTTCACTGTCCACAATACATCGAAGATGCACGGGGTAATCTCAGTATAACAACTATGATTCGGAATAGCAACGGGTACTAAAACCCTAAGGGAAACTTACTCTCAGACAGATTTCACTCAGAATCCTAATACGAAGACTAACCGACAACCTCTCACCTTTCGGGTATCGAGATAAGACACACACTCAGATCTAATTAACACTCAATCACAAATCCTATGGTTACTACGTCTAGCAAACCACACAAACAACCACAAACCTAAAGTGTATGATTTAGATACGCTATTCAAACTGGAAGACATCCACAAATAACATACGGAATTGAAATCAAACACACGTCAGATTCAAACATGCAATATTCATCATATTCATTATGCAAAAGATAGTTCACAAAATCATTCAACCAACATTAGAATCTGTAGGTCCCTCGGGTGTGGCGGATCGTCACATGCAAGTGTGTTCCTGAGTCGGATAGGGTGCGGAATACCCGTGACTAGGTGGAGAGTCTTACAACGCAAAGTAAACCGACAAGAGAATCACTTTAAACTTTCGTCTATTATAAACACTTGAAGGTTACAGAGAGAAATACTGAGTATACAATATATGACTGCGTACTTGTCTACTGTCAACCTATCCTATTTATACACAGGGCAAATTGCTCATGCGTACTTAGCAAGTACGCAAGGTATTCTTGCGTACTTGCTATGTACGCAGGAACTAATTCCTGCGCACATACAAGTGCGCAAAACACTTAGAGATTTCAGCAACTATCAACATATATTAGTAAATACAACTCGATAACTAATACATACAGACACTTACAAACAAAGACAAATACATACAATGAAAGTACAAAACTAAGACTCTATCCAGAGTGTTTGTCACACAAAAGTGATTCAACAAATTCCCCCTTGACAACAGCTCTGGATCATCTTCGGTCTTCAATCTTCAGTCTTCACAGATCTGCATCTTTAGCTTCCATCTTCTTCTTGTAGTCAAGGAAAAACTTAATCACCTTGTCATATTTAGAAGCAAGGAACTTCGTCCATTTGTCCGTATACATGCAATACCTGTCCGCTAGTGCCTCCAGATCTTTCACAGAGAAATTTATGAAGCAGACTTCATCAAATACTCTGATAAGCTCCCTCGGCACTAAGCATCCACTTTCTGACCGTACCTTTCCTATCACCACAGCCTCGCCTATTTTAGGATCTACGTACCAGTACCACATGTCACCGAGGATATCCTGAGATAACTTGCTCAGGGGAATCTTGGTTTCACATAGCACTGGCTTGTATACCAGTTTCTTTAAGCGTTTCTTAGTCACAGGATGTCTAGCATTCTTATCCTTGACTCGCTTGGGCACTTGAGGCTTGAACACTTCAAATTTCCCAGATCTTGCTTCCCGCTGTAGAACCTGCCACAAACCCATCGCCACTGCGTGATTTGAGTGACCCAGTAGCTCTCGGTTTGCTAGGTTCACGAGGTCGTATTTAGGTAAGGAGTTGAACACTTCACTGGTTGGTTTCAAGTATTGACCCCCCCCCCCCCAGATCGATTGATTGCGAACAATTGCTTATCTTCCTCGAACCTTACAGCTAATACCATCCCTGTTGCTCCTTGTTTGTCTATGATAGACGTATTTTGCCAAACAGGAGCCGGATCCTTTGATGAACTAGCAGGCATATCTTTATCTTTCTGTGCCTCTGGATCCACAGGTGTAGGGTCGGCCGGGGAGGCTTCAGTCGATGCTTCAACATTACTAGCAGACTCGACTGAACCTGTGTCAAGCTAAGATTCAAAGGATGGAACTTCGAAGATCTCTCCATCTTCGAACTCATACTCTCCTTCCCCGTCACCCTTGGGAACTTCAATAACTACACCATCATCATCTTCATCCCAATCATCACCAGAGTCGATCTCTCCTTCTTCAAGATTGTAGAGAGCCTCGATCTGTGCTTCCTTGGAATAGTCAGGCTCTAAGTATAAGATCTCATCATCAGACAGATCCTTTAGAACATCAGCCGCTGACTTTCCTTTATCACCACCAGAAGTATCACCACCTTCATGATGAGTAGACTCCCCCTCAACCATTGGAATAACAGAAATGGGCACGACTGCCAAAGCTTGATGCTCACTTCTACTAGGACCGACTTCGGGATCCTTGTCTTTGTCATCATCCTTATGACAAGGCTCATCACCGGTAGGTTTAGATGTCTTCTCCTTCTCTTTCTCTTTATCTTTCTCCCCCTGAGCATCTAGCTTCTTGGTCGGATCAGCAAATAATTTGACCATCATGTCATGCTCTTTTCGCAGATTAAACCGAAGCTCAAGAGATGACATGTGTCCCAGAATCATACTGTTTGTCTTGTTCAGTAGCTCGTTTTGGGCCATTACATTAGCTAGTCTCTTTTCAGTCCCCGTCCTTTGGCTTTTCAGAATTGTAACTTCGTCCACCAACGAATTTATCTGAGCCTGTTGGGCATCAGATTCCTCCTTTGATTTCCGAACAGTTTCCAGTAGAGCAGCCACTTGGTTTTCCAGAGTTTCTATCCTTGCATCATTAGGATCAGGATTCATGGACGAAGACGCTTCAGCATTATGAAGTGGGGATGAGAAGATAGTGAACCCTGAGTAAACTCTCCATAGTTGTAGGGTTGACTGATCGGTTCAATGGTGGTTGTAGGGATTGTGGATGTGATGATGGTTGTAGGAGTGATGGAAGGTGTGATGGTGACGGACTCTGTAAGAACAAGAGTAGTCACCGTCACAATGACAGATGATACAGGGAGTGTCACTATCACAGGAACCTCCTCTGTGGTAGAAGTGACCGCCACATCAGGTTGTACATGTGGCCTTCTCCGCTGTCGCCGGTATAGTTGCTGTGAAGATGGGGTAGATGCTGAATCAGTACTTGCAGCTGATACTTGTACTTGCTGCTGAGCACTATCCTCTACCTCACTGGGAATAACATGTTGCTGCCTATCCCCCCTATGTTAGTTTACACTTTCACGTCTTTGTCTTTGAATAGCAGCGTCATAGTCAGAATCTGGCTCGTATTCACTACTTGTTGACTGTCGCTTTCTCTTCGAAGATGACTCAGGAAAGGTCACCTTCGTCGTTCTTCTCGGGTGTGTCTGTGATGGTGCATCATCATAATCAGAGGAATCAGACTCTGTAGCTTCGGAGTCGGATCCTTCAGCACCATCTTGAGCTGCTTCTTCGTCTCCACTTTCAGACGATTCATCCACACTTTCAACTTCCTCCTCTTCTTGTTGTTCATCCGAATGTTCACTTAGTTCTGGCTCCGAGTCGTGGCTAAACCATCTCCAGTCAGCCGGTGCACATACGCTTCGTTTATCAGGTGGCCAAAGAGTGCTGTGTGCTCAGGGGTAGGTTCTACACTGCCTGGCTTTAAGAATTGTGCAAACACCCTCTTATCCACCCGCTTGACTTGCAATCTCTCCCTAGTAGCAGGTAGATTTGGCAACGCATCATCAATCAGTAGTTGCACAAACCTTGGGTATAACAGGAACCTAAACCTCTCAGCCGTATTTATCTGATCATTTATGGCTTTGAAGATGTATCTTGAGAAGTTGTAGCCCATGTTGAGAGACAAGCCAACCATGGTTGCAGCAAGATCATGACCCATTGCATCCTTCCCTGCCTTTCTTGAAGAGATGCATATGATCATGACGTGGGCAAAGTATCTCCATTGATCGAGCACCCACATTTTCTTGCATGAAGCATAATCTCTTGCACCGACGTATCCCATACGCTGCCTTCAACATCCATCCACAAAGTAGTCAGGATAAGCTGTTGGGTCGGTGGAGAGTTCTCGGAATTGCAAGACCCGTCTAATGGTGTCCTCAGAAAAGGCAATGTCATGACCCGCCACGGTAGCCCGTATAACATTGGGGTTTACCGTGCAGTCATGTTCCGCGGTCTCCCAGAACTGCTCCAGATACGGTCTTGATACTATCGGGTCTGCTGAAATAGCATAGCTGATTCTTGAACGGTTCAAGAAGTCAACTATCTCTCGGTATTGTAGTGCAGTACCCTTCCATTCCGGTTCAGTATGTGCTAGGAGGTTGAAATCACTTGTAAACGCACGAGCCATAACTGCAAAACACACAGAAAACATAATAAGAACAAGAAGATTCATTGGAATTGAATACACATGACTAAGTATAGCAGTTACTCATTGAACTGAATTTTCAGACTTAGAAAATTTTCACAAGTGTTGGTCCTGCGTACTTAGCAAGTACGCAGGGATTTGTTCTTGCGTACTTAACAAGTACGCATGAATTACTTCTTACGTACTTGTTAAGTGCGCGAGAATTGCACTTGTTCAAATTTTCAGAAATCCAATTTTTCAACTGATGATGAACATTGATGTGGATTAGGTCCCCACAAGATCGAAAACCGTGATTATAGCCTATGAGACCAATATCAACACCAAATAGCCGCTACATTAGTCATATTTTGACCTAAATGGCGACCCAGTCGAACCGACGGTCAAAATTAAGAATCGACAGGGACGATTAAGGACTAAATAAGGATCGATTATTGATTCTAAGCAAGTTTTAATTATAGTGTGTTACCAAAACAACTAAAAGATTGAAAAAAATCAAGATTCAACCCTAAAATTTTTTATAGTCTGAATCGGTCCATAATTCGTGATTTTGTGGATGGAATGCCATTAGATTCTCACCAAGTGATTGTAATACGATGATGGAACTAGAAACGGGACGAAAAAACCGGTTAGGACACTCCAAATTTTTGAGTAAAAGTAATCAGAGGGAAAACAACAGTCGAAAATGATTTGAATGAGATAAAATTGTGAAATTTTTCTAAGTCCTGTATATATACCCAACACAAAATGGTCTTGCGTACTTGCTAAGTGCGCAGGACTTAACTCCTGCGTACTTACTAAGTACGCATGACTTAAGTCTTGCATACTTGTTAAGTACGCAGGGTTTACCTCATGCGCACTTATCAAGTACGCATAGACCCTTGTGTGCTCAAACTTTCAACTCAAATTATGAAGATTTCAAGTCAAATAACGAACAAGATAAAAACATTCAATCAAGAGGATTTAAAATCAATTCAGGAAGGTTAAACACAAATATTTTTGGCTTTTCTGATTAAACTTGAACTGTATACAAACTTAAAATCTTTTTGAACTTTTCAAGATAGAAATATACACATATTCACACAAACTATTTTTGATCAAAGACACGAGCAGAGGATCATATCAGGCTAACATATAGCAAAAACGATACAATATAAACATCAAAGAATATGGGATCATGTCATGGATTACTATTTATTCATACGTAATAAGCACATAAACAACTAATTCAAGTTGACAATATTATAAGATTTGAAACTATAAGCATCTTTGTATCACGTTCTTGTGTGTTAAGGTATTAATTATAAGATATACAACGTGTACCCCACTGATATGCTACAGTAATGTAAGTTGCACTATCTCAAGGCATCTAAGATTTTCCCAATGATTTTCTAAATTTTCAGAATGAAGTTACATCAATTAGCACAGGAAAAATCAAGCAGAATCCATAAGGATTATCAGGAATCATAAGATTCAGAATCGAGTGATTCATTTGTCTTGGTTTCATTTGATTTCTTCAGTGAATATCGGTATGATGATTCAGGATAATGAATATGGTGTTTGAGTATTAGGGTAGGGGAATCCAACTTTTATCTGGATTTGATTTTATGAATCAGGAGTGATTCAAAGGTGAATACACGCTCCACGGTTGATGTAGAGACATGTCTTGATTCAATCTCTCATTGCATACTTGTGAGTATGGGCAGTGAGATGAACCGCATTAATTGTGCTAAAGACATAATCCGAAACTGATCTCAGAAGAAAATTATTGCCAAAATCTAACATCATTTATCTAATAATGATCTTTTCTATTCTTTTACGTACACACACTAGCAAACATGGGTTCAAATCACAGTTGTAATTTAGATTTAGTTTCCACACTACTAGTGATTCGAAGACGCATACAGCCTACTGACAATTCAAATTACTTGTAAATAAACAGATTAAAAACATAATAATTTAAACAATTAAGTAAGCATGACGCAATCATTTCCCATATAAGCAGTCTATGACGTTTAGATCATTTCTGATGTACTATCATTTCCTCTTTTCTCAAGTTAACTTTGAAATTTTCTCCATTTTCTATTTTGTTTTTGATTTTGTAAAATATTTTGAAGATTAAAAGAACTATACAGAAAATTTAAAAGAATAAAATTTAACTTTCATGAATTGAATTGATTTAAGAAAATAAGTTTTCACTCAGGAGTGAACATTCCTATCAAGTTGACAAGATGCTCAAAACGGGATCGATCAAATGCCTTAGTGAAAAGGTTAGCAAGATTGTCATCCGTGTGAACCTTTACAAGTTTAATTAAATGTTTTTCAGCACAATCACGGATGAAATGATGGCGAATTTCTATATGTTTAGTTTTGGAATGTTTCACCGGGTTATTTATGATGGACATGGTGGCATTGTTGTCAATGAACAGAGGAGTTCCAATGAAGTTTAAGCCATAGTCTCTCAATTGCTGCTGAATCCACAATATCTGAGAACAACCGCTCGCTGCAGCAATGTATTCTGCTTCACATGTTGAGACAGAAACTGTTGACTGCTTCTTACACTGCCAGGAAACCAGTCTATCTCCCAAGAATTGACATCCACCAGAAGTTGACTTTCTATCAAGGTTACAACCGTCATAGTCTGAATCAGTGTAGGCTTTGAAGTCAAATGACTGCTGCTTAGAGTACCAAAGACCCAATTGGGGTTTCCCTTTCAAGTATCTGAAAATCCTATTCACAGCTATCATATGGGACTCCTTCGGTTGTGACTGAAACCTTGAGCACAAGCACACAGCAAACATTATGTCGGGTCTTGAATGTGTGAGATACATAAGTGATCCGATCATCCCATGGTACAATCTGCAATCCACATCCTTTCCATCTTTGTCAGGATGCAGACCATGATTGACTTGGATAGGTGTGCCTAAAGTACTGCTATCATTCATCTTGTATTTCGACAAGATGTTCTGCACATACTTTGTTTGATGCAGATAAATGTCATCCTCTCTTTGACTGACTTGCAGACCCAGGAAGAACGACAATTCACCCATGTTACTCATTTCAAACTTGGACTTCATCACCTGTTCGAATTCCCTACACATCCCTTCATTTGTTGACCCAAAGATAATGTCGTCGACATACACTTGTACAAGAAGAATGTCACCTCCTGCTTTCCTAATGAAGAGGGTCGAGTCAATCTGTCCACGGTCGAAACCATTTGACAGTAGATGTTTAGATAACGTCTCATACCATGCCCGAGGTGCTTGATGAAGACCATAATGTGATTTGTCGAGCTTATACACTTTATTGATATTATGCGGATCTTCAAAGCCGGGAGGTTGAGTGACATAGACCTTTTCATGAACTTTTCCATACAGGAAAGCACTTTTCACATCAAGTTGGTAGACCTTGAAACCAACATATGAGGCATAAGCCAGAAACAGTCGAATGGCTTCAAGTCTAGCAACTGGGGCATATACTTCTGTGTAATCCAAGCCCTCTTGTTGATAAAAACCCTGAACAACCAACCTTGCTTTGTTCTTCACCACAACATGACGATCATCCGTCTTGGATTTGAACACCCATCTGGTGCCAATTGGTTATACACCCCTTGGCAAGTCAACCAAATCCCACACATGCAACTTTTGGAATTGAGACAGTTTGTCTTGCATTGCCTCAATCTAGCAGTTGTCAGCGAGATCCTCATTCACATTCTTCGGCTCTAACTGGGACACGAATGCAGCATGCAGACATGTTTCCATGACACCAGTGTCAAGTATCTCAGAGTAGAGACTAGTGTTCTCAGTAATGGTTCGATGACGAGTTTGAACACCGGCATGAGAATCACCAATAATGTTGTCAATTGGATGATTTTTATGCACTCTCGCCTCTGGTACATTCGGTTCCTGAATTTCTGAATCAAGGTTCGTGCTTAACTCCCCCAAATCCTGTGTTCCAGAATAAGAAGATTCAATGTTAATTGGATCAGCTGGAGCTTCATTTCCTACACTAGTGTTAGGATTATCTTGAGCGTCATTTCCGTCAACATGAACATTTTCACTGTTATCACCATTAAGAGTTCCAGATGCAGATGCAACATTGGAATCAGGAGTTACAATCGGTACAGTAGCACGAGTTGAGAAACTGGAGTCATCGCTGCCACCCAATAATTCATATACATTTGCGGCATCAACTGCAGACAAATCAGGAAGATTGAATGACTTGAATAGCGCATCATAATCAAAACCCCAAGCTAGACCAGTTAGTTTTGGTGGAATGTTGTGCTTACTACAATCCACTTCAAACCATTCCTCGACAGTACGAGTTCCTATATTGTACACTCTCTTGCAAGGCGAGTTGACAACATATCCTAAGAAAATGCCTTCCACCGCTTTTGCATTAAACTTAGACTTGCGGTCTTTGTACTGTAGCAACAAGGAACAGGGACTACCAAAAGGAACTAGGTAATCAAGATTGGGAAGTCGATTGTTGATCAACTCATAACAAGTCTTGTTGTGCCTCTTCACAACCAGAACTCTGTTCAAGACGTGACAAGCTGTATTAACTGCTTCTGCCCAGAAAGTGACAGGAAGCTTTGCATCCGACAGCATCATCCTTGCAGTCTCAATCAATGTTCTGTTCTTCCGTTCTGCGACTCCATTCTGCTGAGGTGTGTACAAGGCACTAAATTCGTGACGGATACCCTTCTTGAGACAGAAAAGTTCCATCAAATTATTCTTGAACTCAGTTCCGTTGTCACTCCTTATTCTTCTAACCTTCAACTTGCAAAGAGATTCCAAGCTCAGGATCAGGTATTGAAAAATGTTAGCAGTTTCGTCCTTCGTACCTAAAAAATGCACCAAAGAAAAACGTGAGAAATCATCAGTTACAACCAGACAGAATGACTTACCTCCAATACTCCTGATACTTATGGGGCCAAACAGATCCATATGTAATAGCTCCAAAGGGGTATCGATGAAGTTTTGGAGCTTGGGCTTGTGAGACTTCCGTTGTTGTTTGCCCTTTTTACAAGGCATAAAGTCATCTGCAACGGTAAATCTCAGCTTAGGAACACCGGTTACCAAACCGTTTCGGACAAGATGATTCATTTTACGATAAGAAATATGTCCGAGTTTCCTATGCCACAAGATAGAGTCAAGTTATGTCGCTTTGGTAAGCAAACAGGTAGCAACTGATGAGGTGGTTGTTGCCACGCTCATATTAATCTGATAGGTGTCGTTTGTCCTTGGCGCTCTCATCAGAATCCAATCTTCAGGAACCTCAAAACCAGGTTTGAGAATCATGCATTCATTCTTGTCAAACATCACCGAGTACTCCTTGTCGCACATTTGGGAGACACTCAACAAGTTATGCTTCAGCTGCTCGCAGTAGTTGACATTGTCAAAGCTCACACAACCATTTGACACCACGCCTTACAACGTGATACTACCGCATTTCTCTCCAGCAAAGGCCACATAGCCGCCTCTGAATGGTTTCACGTCTTGAAGCAAGGCCATGTTTCATGTCATGTGCCGGGAGCATCCACTATCTACATACCAACGGTTAGAGATAGTACCCTTCGGATGTCCCTGCACGAGTCACAAAAAGAATTAGTTAGATTTGGAGACCCAAGCCATAGTGGTCCTGGGTCGTCCGTCTTTTTTCAAAATAAACAACCTCTTTTAACTCACAGTCGTGACTGTTCAAAATGGATGAATCCTTAGAAGAATTAGGACTAGGAGATTGAGAACTTTTAGATTTGACAATCTAGGATCTCTTCTGTTTCTTAACTGGGACAGTAGACTTAGGTTCAACTACAGCCGGTGAACTAATGGAAGCTTCACCTGATTGAACTCCAGTCAGCTGTTCTAGCTTTCTCAACCTCTTATTCCTTCTCCTCCTCTGTGGCTTAGAGAGTTTTACCACAGATTTCTCACCAGTAGGTGTACTACCAGAGGTAGATACACAAGGTATAGCAGGTTGCTTTCCCTTTCTTAAAACAGATGGTTTAGCCTCAGAGGTTATCTTTGGCTTTACCATCGGTTTTACTGGTGGTTTCACCACATTTGTCTTTGGACTTTTGGGATGCTTCACTTGTGGTGACTTAGGGATGACAGCCGGTTGTGAAACAATTGGCCGTTTCCCATGGTTCTTAGAAGGGCAGTTCACAATAATGTGACCAACCATACCACACTGAAAGCAAGTCCTCTTGTCTGTGTAAGTCCTTCTATAAGGCTCATTAGATCTGGCATTAGATGACTCAGCATGATGAGCAGGAGGAGTTGGTTTGTGAACAGGAGTTTGACCCGATATAGATTGGTTTTTGGGAGTATAGTATTTTTGCAAATTTTCTTTATAACCAAGCCCATAGTGAGCTGAAAAAGCTTCTTTCTTAACTTGATTAAGATTTCTATACCCCCTATAAAGCATTACCTTTAATTTATCATTTGATTCAATGATATCGGGTTCAGTTAAAATACAATTGTCACTATTAGTGATGATGTTTTTCTTGACTTTCTGTTCAGATAACAACTCCTCAGATACTACTCCTTCAGGGCAGGTGTTAACCGACCCATCATCAGAAGCAGTAAAGAACTCCTCATTAGATGCGGAGTTGGCCTTACTTGAGGAATCATCCTTGTTAGAGGAATCATCCTTACCTGAGGACTCATCAAGGCAAGTTAGATCAATGTCTACTAAGCCGTTGACAAATTTCCCTCGAATGGGATTAGTACCCAACCCTAAGCCAGTCATTTGTCTCACTACAGATTCGTAGTGTTCCACCACAAAACGAGAATTTTTCAACTTCTCATTAGTATATTTCAACTGCAAGATCTCATTTTGCAGCTTGTTGATCTCATTGTTCCTTTTCTCTAACCCCTTGTATGCAATATCCAAGTGAAGTTGTTGATCGCTCATTTTAAGTGAATAATCACGTTTTTCTTTCTTCAACGTTTCAATTGAATCTTTAAATCGTTTTTCGTTTTCTTTGTAGCTTAAAGCTGCAATACGAAGGGATTCGACTTTGTCTTGAAGCTTAGAGTTTTCAATTTTTAAGCCTAGACATTTGGAACAAGAAATGACAGTAAAAGGATTAGAATCTACCTCATTCGATGAATGTGATGCCTCTCCGATAGCCATGAGGGCAACAGCAGTTGTAGACTCTTCTCGGTCAGCCACAGAAGCTTCCAGTTCCTCAGCTTCCATCATCTCCATAATCTCAGCCATGAGACCAACCTGAGTTTGTGCAATAATGGCATCCTACAGATGAACACCCCAATCAAATCGTCCTGTTGAGCTACCAATGCATTGGACGATCCACTTTGGCTTTGATTGTGGTTGTTTGAGTTGTTGTAGCCTTGGTTGTTTCCTTGGCTAGGTCTGGGGAAACCCGAAGCCGGTGCTCTGTCTTTTTGACATTCACGAGCAAAGTGTCCATAGTTCAGACACTTGTAACACTTGGCCTTGGATTTGTCAAAACCATCCTTGGCATTAGAGTGCCCGCCAATGAACTTTCTTCCTGTTCTGTTCAGGAAACGCTTGGCTCTCCTCAATATCATGACCATATTCCACTGAATATCCATGTCCTCCATGTCATCTGGATCCACCTGATTGAAGTCTTCTTCTATTGTTTCAGGATCCGTTAGCTTGCCGCCAATGAAGTTCTCATAGGCAAGCATGCATGAAGAGAATAAAGCCACATGATCTTCAGCTATCTTGGCTATCGCTGATTAGTTAGCTGAAGATGTGGGTGAAGGATTTCTTGAGGGATTCTGGTGATGAGATCCAGAACCAGAACCAGATGCTGCATAGCATGCATGACCACCACAAGCCTTTACAGTTTCTTCCTCATGAGAGTTTCCAGAGAAAAGGGCAATTCCATAGCCCGATGACTTGGTTGTAGAAGACGTCCCATGATACATTGAAGGGTCTTGTATCTGAGGTCTTCCTGAGCTCTCCTTCGTTTTTAGGTTCATGTCATGAGCTTGAATCTTTCCAATTGCCTCATCAATTGTCATCTCATAGAACTTAGGATTCTCTCTCATCAGGGTTGTATACATCTCAAACTTGGGAGGCAAAGCATCCAGAAACTTTTCAACTAATTCTTCATCAGGATACTTTAGCTCAAAAGCTTTCAACTCGGTCTGCAGATGATAGAATCTAGAGATGAGCTCGTCTATATATTCGTTCTCCAGTAATCTGAAGCACTCATACTGCTTCGTGAGGAGATCTCGTTTACTTTTCTTGATGTCACTATTGCCCTCGAATCTTTTCTGTAACGCCTTCCAAAGATCCTTGGAGTTATCATATCCTCTGAAACTGTGGAATAACTCCCTAGTCAAGGACATAGTGATAGAACCGTGAGCCTTCTTCTCTAGATCATAAACATTCTTTTCTTCTTCATCGAGTTTAGAGATAGGCTTGGGCATTACGTCATCAAGGTAAATGTGTGTGGGATGCTTATATCCCTCTAGAATTGGTAACCATAACGAATAATCGGTATAAGAAATGTAATGCTCAAAGCGTGCTTTCTAGTTAGAATAATCATTTACATTTAGCAACTTTGGCGGTTTCTGAGGTGTTCCGATCTCGTTGTCATAGTTCAGAAGGTTACCGAGGTTCTGAAGATTCGACATGGTGAACACTTAGTCAAATTTAAGAAAGGTCAAAGACACTTGCGCACTTGATACACGCCTTGCGCACTTAGAGAAATGGTCTTGCGCACTTATGATTTGCTCTTGCGTATTTGATAAGTACGCCGGAGTAGAAGATAAGTACGCAGGAGTTAACTTAAGTACGCAGAAAGATTAGCCTTGCGTGCTTGATAAGTACGCAGCAAGACTGAACTTTTTGCCAGATATGGTAAGTACGCAGATAACCTTTTCACCAACTCTCACCAAACTATTCCGGTCACTGGAATCTCACCGGAGTTGGCAAAAATCGGACAGATGAACAAACAAAATGAGCCAAAGGGTCAGAAACTTGTTTCTAACCAACCTTTGTTGCTCAAAACACTCAAATACACAACAAAAGTCGGTTTTTGAGTGATTTTTGCTTCTAAAATAGTGCTCAAGGGCTACCCCTATTTTATCACAAAAATACCCACTTTTGCTTGTAAAATCTCTGTTGAAAACTCTCCAAACACATTCACAACACTCGAAATCAAGAGCAATGCTCTGATACCACTTGTAGGTCCCTCGGGTGTGGCGGATCGTCACATGCAAGTGTGTTCCTGAGTCGGACAGGGTGCGGAATACCCGTGACTAGGTGGAGAGTCTTACAACACAAAGTAAACCGACAAGAGAATCACTTTAAACTTTCGTCTATTATAAACACTTGAAGGTTACAGAGAGAAATACTGAGTATACAATATCTGCGTATATGACTGCGTACTTGTCTACTGTCAACCTATCCTATTTATACACGACCTGAACTCTGCGCACTTAGCAAGTGCGCAGGGCAAATTGTTCATGCGTACTTAGCAAGTACGCAAGGTATTCTTGCGTACTTGCTAAGTACGCAGGAACTAATTCCTGTGCACATACAAGTGCACAAAACACTTAGAGATTTCAGCAACTATCAACATGCATTAGTAAATACAACTCGATAACTAATACATACAGACACTTACAAACAAACACAAATACATTCAATGAAAGTACAAAACTAAGACTTTATCCAGAGTGTTTGTCACACTAAAGTGCTTTAACAGAATCCAAAAACCGTTTAGCAAATATTCATCCTAAACCTAGGCAGTATCAAAGATCTAGCCAAAGATCATGTTCAAAACACTAGAACAGAAGTAAAAGAACAAGAACATGGTTTTAATCAGAACAAACAAGAATAAAGACTCGAACTTGAAAACCGAATACGCTGATATCACGAACCCGGAGTACAAAGCTTTCACCTTTAGCCTTCAATCGACCTCCAAACTCCAAGAATCGCCCAAAGACTCTCTCAAGACGGCTGGTAATCGAACTTCTGACCTAATTGCAATCATAATTTGATTTAAAGTCTAATTAGGGCTTTTCGTGGACTTCTCTTGCCCTCGCGTACCGCGAGGCAAACATGTTGGTCCTTCGCGTACCGCGAAGGACAATTTAGTCGGGCCCGGTTTATGACTTCCTCGCGTACCGCGAGACATTCATACTCTTCCCTCGCGTACCGCGAGGGACTTATTTCACCATTTTTCACTTTGAACTCCGGGCTTCATTCTCTTGCTCGTTTTCCTCGGGATTTGACTTGTATTCCACACGAGCTTCTGTAAACACACAATAGACTCAATACGAAACAAAAACAAGTAAAAACGAATACAAAACTATCTAAAAACGCACGAATACAAATGAATAAAGATGTGTGCTTTGCACAGCATCAAACATCCCCACACTTAACCCTTTTTCGTCCTCGAAAAAGTCTGTAATGGAATCATAACTAGACATAGCTTAACAATCTCAATAAATCAATTAGCAAAACATACAAGCAATAATCGGTATTTCTATCCGATTAAACCCAAGCACCAACTTTCAAGCCCCCGTTATGTGTTCTAATTCATATTACCAAGCATATCAATCAATCTATGTGACTCATACTTAAAAGCTACAGCTCTACCTAATCCCGTCTCACGGTCATGTCTAGGAACGGATTAAACCATATAGATTTCACCCACCACGTTAAACTAAAATTTACAAGTTTTTAGAAATCAAGATGATCAATGAATGAATGACTGGATGGATATGAGCATTATTAAGCAAATTAGCTTTCGTCTAGAGGCATCTCAACCAAGTCACTATCTCGGAAGGTAACACATAGACTACAGTCATAACCAATTAAGCATATAAGAATCAACCCAGCGGTGTTTCAATCAGGCCGGAACCCGACGTGTGATACGTAGGCGAAACTTAGATTTCAAATCAAATAAGCTCAAGTATATGGAATATGGATGCGGGCGCCACCGAAACTCGGATTTATTATCATAAAAAGAGAGTGGTGTGCCAAGAAATTTTAAAAACCTCTAATATTTAACTTAACGTGGTACCTATCACCCTATGTTGACAGTTTCGGTATTACCGATTACCCTACAAGATGTCTGATTTTATTCATTATTAATCCTAAACAACACACAGGATATTTAAGCTCTACTAGCTGGCTGGATCTATCAAAACATCACTAATTAGACATGTTTTCAATTATTTATTCCTTTAAAACTCAACAGCAAATCCAGTTGTACAATCATTTTCCATTTATTATGCAAAAACTTTTGATTTCAAAGGACATTTTTTCAAATTTTTCAATTTTTTTGTATTTATAAAAAAAATAACCTAGACAAACTAGACTCAGTCTCATCCCCACACTTGAAACAAACATTGTCCCCAATGTGAACTGAGATACACATAAAATAAAAGGGCCAAAAATAAAAGGAATCGACTTAGCTGGTAATGTAGCAATGATAGTGTCTAGCTTCGCTATTCCTCTTGTGCACCATACAACATTTCGGTTGCGGTTGCACACACGATGTCGGGCTGCTCTTTAAGATCAGGATCATATCAAGATCGACTCCGTCTGAATGGAGATTGAGTACGAACAGAGCGATCAAAACCTACAAAAATAAGCTCATACAAACTAATGTAGTGCATAGCACACCTCTTTATTCCTAGTGTTTTGTGCGTTTTTGATTAGTTTTGTGTTTGTTTTTATTCGTTTAAGTCTGTATTTGAGTATATTGTATATTTGCAGGTGCTCGTGAAGATTACAAGTGAATACGTGAAGAAACCGAGCAAGAGGAGGGAACCCGAGGATTCAAAAGTGAAAATTAAGAAAATGTTAAATTTAAAGTCTTCGCGATACCCAAAGAACAGATGAGATTTTCTCGCGGTACGCGAGGAAAACCAAAACAGGCCGCGACTAAATTTTTCCTTGTGGTACGCGAGGAGCCCAAGCCAAGTCTTTCGCGGTACGCGAGAGACCTAAATTCTGAGAAAAAAAGAATTTTGATTTTTAATAGATTTGGATTCCCATTAGGTTAGGAGTTCGATTTTGAGCCGTCCAGAGAGAGCGTTAGGGCGATTTTGGGTAATTGGAGGTCAAGTGGAGTAAAAGATTGAGACTTTGCATCCGGGTTCGTCGTTTAAGCGTTCTAGGTGTTAAAGATTCGATTTTTATCTTTGTTTGCTTTGTTTAAAACCATGAATCTTGTTTTCTACTTCTGTTTTGGTTGTTTGAACATGATCCTAGCCTAAAACTTTGATATTGCCTAGGTCAATTGATGAATACTTCTTAAAGTTTTAGTTTTTAGTTGGTTTTTGGATACAATTAATGGATTAATGATTTTGTAAGTGATTTTGAGTTAATAATTGTGATGTTATTGCATGTTTAGATCTGATATTGTGTTTGATTTCAATTCCTTGCGTTGATTGTGGTTGTCTGCCAGTTTGATGTGCGTATCTTGGTCATAGATCTTAGGATTTGTGATTAGGGTGGTTTTCTAGACGTAGTAGCCATAGAAATTGTCATTGATTGCTGATTAGAATTGAATGTGTATCCTAGTTCAATACCCGGGAGGTGAGAATTAGTCGTTTGGTCTTCGTCATTAGGAATCCGAGTGTCATCTGTCTGAGAGGAAGCCGGTATTAGGTGTCTAGTGATTGTTGCTATTCATGTCATAGTTGTTACCTTGAGATTACCCCATGCATTCTTCGAATGTATTATGGACAGTGAGACTGAGAGGTAATCTATCATGTGGGTACTTTATCATTGTTGGAAATACCTGAGAGATGATCCAACCATCTGGTGAGTTAGTACGCTTTAGGTTCCTTAGTTGGTGACACCCTGAGAGTGATTAGGGATCCACTAGGTAGTATTTAGTTGTCATCTTTAGAAACCCAAACCCATCATAGTTTCTAGAACCGGTAGAAGTTGTGCTTTGCAAGTAGGATTCCGACCTAGGTAGTATTCTTCCCATCTTCTGATTTCATCCTTAGTCTTATTCTTGATAGTTGAGTCGATCTTAGTTTGTTTCATTCTTAGTTAATCTTTAGTGTAGTAAACCCCCTAACCAAATTAAATCTTTAGTCCGAGTCAGAGTCTAGTATAGTTATACAGTGTCTCTAGGGTTCGATAACTCGGTTTACCATTAAGCTGTGCTATACTCGATAGGTACACTTGCATGTCAGTGCGGTTTAGTTGAAGGTACTCCTTTTATTACTTAGGAGTCTAGGTTAGGTTTTGTTATTATTTTAATAGACCGTCTGGGCGACATCACAAACCCACGACATTAAACTGTCACAAATACAGACTCAAACTAAAATGAAAGACTCAACTGACTCACTAAGACTCAAGATAGATAGCAGGGAGACGTACTCGATGAGTGGCAACATAGACCTGAATGCCACTAGTAAAGTAGATCATCGTTCACGAACGGTTTTCAAGTCTCCCATGGTGATGGTAGTCAAAGAATGATGTGGATTATGGTGATGAAATGGATGGTTATTATGGTAGATGATGGAGGATAATGAGATGATAATGGTTGGAGATAACAGATGGATGATGTATTAATGGTGGTGGATGATAATGGATGGTAGTGGTGGTGATGTAATAGATAATAAGAGTGGATGATGGTGGTAGTGGAATGGGTAAACCATGGGAAAAAGAGGGCTCTAGGAACCCCCCGCGTACCGCGAGCCATCAGGGATCCCTCCTCGTGTACCGTGAGGAGGCTGAAATTAGCCCGGCCCTTATTTCTATCCTTCGCGTACCGCGAGGAACAAGGGAGAATGCCTCGCGTACCGCGAGGAACAAGGGAGAATGCCACGCGTACCGCGAGAGACTACTGGTGACAGAAAGTTTTGAGGGTTTTTTTATACTTAGAAAATTTTTTCACCCCTCAAACCTTTTCACACAAATTCTCTAAAAACCTGTTCCAACTATGAAAACCAAAGTAAAAATACCTGGAACTTCGTTCCGGATGATTTTCCTCACCGAATCAAGCGCGAATCCCTGCAAAACATGATACAAACAAGACACGCACACCAAAAAACACAAAATTGACACGCAAATAAACCAAGAGAATCATACAAACTATACATCCCGGGCACTTGCCCGAGACTCAAACAAGCCTACCAGGAGGCTTCTTCTTGATTCTAACTTGAACCGCCTTCATCCTGCGCGGTATCCCGGCTCTCCACAGCATTAACAAGCAAATACTGACCACCGAATATATATTACAATTAGCACTCAGGTCCTTCCAGTAACACTTAAACCTACCGGGTCTGAAGTTAACACGGTTCAAGCATCCTAGCAGTTTATTCCTACTGGAGGATAGCTAATTCTGATTTGTTTGAAGGGTTTAGGAACTGGTATTGAAGGGATAATAGGGACTTCATCTTTAGTGACTATCACTTGAGGGGCAGGAGAAGATGAGGCATTACTTGTTTCAGTGGAGTCTGAGCAAGTTGACTCAGTCTCTGATGAAGTAGTGCATTCTTGCACAGGGGTTTCTTTGACAGCAGGGTCAAGATTTCGGTTGGCCATGTCAAGATTTGCTAGATTGAAACTTGGTTCATGGATGGCAGCGTAATCAGCAGGAGGTGCGACGGTTTTGTACTGGTCAGCATGATATCCCAACCCAGTTTTTACATTTTCATGGATTTGAATATCCAAAAGTCTTTGCAGCTTTTTGGATGCAAATTCATATTTTTCCACATGGACCTTTTGGTCTGCTAGTTCAGCCCTTGCAGCTTTCAACTTAACCAGAATATCATCAATTTGAGTTTCAAGGTTTGTTTGTTCATGTTTTAATGATGAAATTTCTTTCTTTAAACAATCATTCTTTTCCCTGTAACTATTTTCAACCTTTTTAAATTCAGATTTCATTTGGTGAAATTCTTCATTTTGATCTATGAGCTTCTGGTTATGTTTCCTATATCCAAGGACCTTATCAATGCACTCTTGAGTACATAGATTTTCATATACCTTTGGTGGTACCTCTGATGTGTCTGAAGTTAGAGAGGATACCTCTGGTGTGTCTGCCATGAGAGCTTGATTGTTGGCAGAAAGATCCTCAGGCTGGAAGCTCCAGTCAAAGTCAGTAGTTCCAACATTTGCACAGGCTACAGTTTGTGCTGGAGGATTGACATGTTGCTGTTGTTGGTCCAGTTAAGCCCAAGAAAATGAAGCAGAAGCTTTCAGCAACAACCAAATCTGCTGCTGATAAGCTAACAAAGTCCGCAGCAAAAGTGTCCAATGCTAATAAAGCAAGATCCAAGGGAAAGCCTTCAGCATCAACAAAGTCTGCTGCTGCTCAAGCAAAGCCTTCAACAGCAACACAGTCTGCTACTGCTCAATCAAAACCATCAGCAGCAACACCAGCTGCTGCAGCTATGCCAAAGTCATCAGCATTCACGCCAGCTGCTCATAGGTCAAAGAAAACTGGAAAACCTATACCTCAGCAATGGAAGGTGAAGATACCACCAAGCATCATCATTGGCTCCGTTGAATGTGCACATGCTGACACTAATAATCCAAGAACCTTTTTCTGCAAGAACGCAAGCTCTTGGATTTCTCCCACTGGTATGATGAACTTTGTTTAAAATCTTTCTCCAAAATCAGATTCTGTAAATATGTTGGTATCTTGTTGTAAATAAAAGTAATTAGTCAGCAGCACTTTTTCACTACTGACAGATTTACTCTTCAGCAGCAAAGCTTTTGCCACTGATCGCTTTAAGTTATCAGCAGGAACAAGTTTCCTGCGGATTGCTTTAAGGCGGTCAGCAGCAACCTTTTTGCTGCGGAAAGAATACAACAGTCAGCAGCTACCAAATCTGCTGCTGAAAGACTTAACTATCCGCAGCAACCAAGTTTGCAGCGGATAGCTCATCATCAGCAGCAACCAAGTTTGCTGCTGATGGGTAATCATAAGTCTAAATTAACTTTTACCCGCTGTAAAGTTTACCGTCAGTCCCTTCCATGACTGCCTTGGTGTATTACAGCTGTAACAACGAAAAGTGAAACTGGTTGTACTGTACAAGTAAGGTCGCTTTCTCTCCGTCTGCCGTTATATCACCAACTCAAATCATCCCTCTACCTCTTCATATTCAATTTCAAACCTAGCTCCCATCACTTTCTCTCCCGTCCCCACAGCATTCAAAGCCCTCCACAATTAACCTCCATTCAAACACCTTTCTCTCTTCCCTCCGAATCCATAACAATGACAGGCGCAGACATAAACAACCCCAACGATAAGTTCTCCCCATATCACAACCTAACTGCATACCTAATCAAGAGCAAGAATCCGAAGGTTTCGACGGTATGATCGACTTCCTCTGTCGGTCCAAAATTTACCATGCCTTAACCGTCAACCCAACCATATATACTTCACACATGGAAGATTTTTCGAGCTCAGCCGTGTATTCTACTGAACAGGGCACTCCTCAAATCAGAGGCACAGTAGACGGTAAGGAAATGATCATCACTGAAGCAAAACTCCGCCAACACCTCAAGCTTCAGGATGAAGGGGACGCCCTCTCTTACCCAAGAGACGTATACATGAGGACCTTTGTATCCATAGGGTACACTGGGAATCAAACAGAGTATACGATAGAGAAGGCACTCATGGGTCCTAAATGGAAGTATCTCTGCCACACTCTTCTCCAATGCATATCTCAAAAGAGGAGTGGCTGGAACCAACTCAGCTCCGGACTTGCGTCGGCCGTTCACGGTATGATAACAGGGGCAGGTTTCAATTTTTCCCACCTCATTCTTGAAGGTTTGAGATACAACCTTCAAGAAGGGGTGAAATCTCAGTTCTTCATGTACCCAAGATTCTTGCAAGAAGTGTTCAATATTGAACACCAAGATCTTTCAAAAACTGCAAGAATCTACTCAATTCTGGGACATAAGAACAACATTTTTCAAAGCATGAGAACAGTTTCATCAAAGTTCTCAGGGGCCGATGTTCCATTGTTATCTACAATGTTGAACACACATAGTGCCCAGGGTGACAGTTCAGCAAACCCAGCTGATACTGATCCCACACCCTCCACCTCACTGCCACAATCTCAACCTACTGTTTCCCTTGATCGAACCCCTGTGCATTCTACTGAGGATGCACAGGCACATACATTACTCATCCCCAGTTTGATTGCTCAACCGGAACACAGGGCCCCGGTTGCAGCCAAGTATACAAGGAAGAGGGGCAAGAGAACTCCTTCTTCTCTTGCCTCCAAGGCCCAAACCCAAGCCAACATCCCTCACTCAGAATCACAACATTCTAGTGAGAATATCATAAGGGAAAGCCACATTGCTAGGGAGACTCATTCGGAAGTCTCTCTATTAGGATTAGGATCACTTCCCGGATCCATAGAACAGCCCTTTAAGCCATTCCTCTCTTCTTTGAACTTAAGTGTAGAGGAACCTGACCAAAGTGATGTACCTTCTCCAACTACCACTATCAAGGGGGTACTGATTGGTCTTGCATCCGAAACACCCAGCCCAAGTTCTTCAACCTTGAAGGTCCACTATGGGAGTATTGAAAGAGTGGATGTGGACGAGGCTGTCACTACTGCTGGTCCATCAACTGACCAGGAGGACAGCAACATCTTTAAGACCTCAACCACGGCAACTCACGGTGAGGGTGTTTCCTTGGAAACTCCCTTCACTGAGAGGAATCCCAGGCGCCAAGAAACCACGGGTGATGGGGATGCTGAGGCTAGGCCTACGGCCCCATCTGGGTCCAAGGATTCCACAACTGTGGATGAGGACAGACTGAAACTTCATAACATGGAATTGACGGCCAGGGTGGCTATGCTAGAGGCTGAAATGTCCAAACTAAGACACCAAGTCGCTATGCATGAAGCCCATAAATGCCCAACTTTAGCCACTCCCTCTTTTGTATCAGTAGGCACCCAAACTGATGCCTACCTGTCTACTGATGCAACCAAAAAGGGGGAGATGGTCTCAATGGAAGAAGATAAAGACAGTCTTGACGACTGGATTCAAGAGCAGGTTGTACTTCAAAGCTCACTATTAAAGCCAGCCTTTGTCCAAATTCATGACTTGCCAGTCCCAGATAATGAAGACGAAGAGACATCTGAAGACTGGAAGTTGGTCGTCAGGGCTGTCGATGAAATGCTGAATGATGCTGAAGACACAGAACAAACAAATGCATCATTCAGCATCCTCCCACAAGCAGCAGCCATCATAGGTCAATCCACTACCCCCCAAATCTTCAAATCTTCAAAGAAGCTAGAGTTTGACTCTATTCTAGCTTGGGGGTATGATGGATCAGCTGAGAGGTTTTGGATTGGATGGGAGTTCAGCGGAGTAGAAGAGCTGAACTGGAACGCTCTCAATGCCCTCCAAGTCCTAGAACTGCATCTAACTGACTGCATCAACACTTCAGCAGATCTCTCAGCTGAACTTGCCATTGGCAGGTTCCATGACCTGATGGAGGATAATCTACCCAAGTTCAGAAGACTCCTACAAACAGCAAGACGGGTAGCTTATCCTGAATCTTCGTCGGCCGCAGAAAGAAGACTGTCTCTCAACAATCTTGCAATAACAAGGAGCAGTCTTCTCACTGAAGAAGAAGTTCTGGGCCTTCAAAGATTTCTGTATGCCTTCCTGGTCAAGGACTCGGACGTACTAGGATGGGTAAGCACTAGGCTCCTTGACCACGCTTTCTTCCTAAGCAACGGTTCTGCTCTCATCATCAACACCGGGAACATCCTTCAGCTACCAACAAATTTCCTCCACAAGATCTATCTACTAAAAGCCAACATCTGCAATGTCAACTCCCTTGAAAGCCAGGCGATGATAGCAATTATCAAAGCTCACCTTGAGAAGGAAGGAAGGATTGATGAGGAAGAAGATGTGTCAACTTCTGATGCTGACTCCAACTCAGATACTCCTCAAGTTGAAGCCACATCTGCAGCATCTGGCACAAGATCTTCTCTCAGGGATCAACTGAAGGAAATAGAAGGTCCTGAGTATCAACTTGATGAAGAAAGTGATCATCCCTTGTCAATCCCTCAATATGCCAATGAAGCCGAGGCAGAGATCCCAACAGCACAACAATCAGCTGTTTCTGTGATCAGTGAAGCCAGAGCAGAGGCATCCAATGTTAATAAAGGGAAGGGCATCATGACAATAGAGGATGAAGAGAGGTTGCAAAAGGAAAAGAAAGAGAAAGAAGAGAGAAGAAGGAAAAGAGAAGAAGAAGAGTTGGCTGAAGAGATGGCTCAAAAACAAAGGCATGAAGATAGAAAGGCAGCCATACTTCTCAGACAACAGACAATCCAGCTGTATGCCAAACAGCTGGATGAAATGAAGGTAAAAGTCCTTGCAGGGTCTCAAGTTGAGGAAGATGAACAACTTGCTAGACAGCTGCAGGAACAGTTTGCAAAAGAAGAAGAAGCTAAAAAGAAAAGGAAGGAAGATGCTAAGTTTAGAATCACTGATTCTAAATTAGCAAAAGAATTAAGGGAGGAGTGGACTGAAGCTCTGATCTCTCAAGGTGAGGATGCAGACTACCTTGAAAAACTGTCAAACAAAGAGATCTATAGAGCCTTCATGGGTCAGCAGGGGGAATTGGCAAGGAAAAAGAAAGATGAAGAGAAAGAAAAATCTCAACAGAAGTCAAAGAAAGTCATTGCCCTTAATCTAAGGACCCATGAAGAAAGGAAGAAGATGACTGACTTCCTTAAGGCAAGGGGAGAAAGTGGAAAAAGGTTAGGTCCCATGTCCTTCATGAACCTACAAGCCCTGTATACAACAGTGAAAAAGGAAGAGGAAGAAAGACTGGAAAAGAGACCAGTCAAGAAACAAAGAACCTCTGCACCAGAAACTACTTCCTCTCTCCAAACACCATCCACAAACATCCCCAAGCCTTCCACTCCTCCACCCAAAAAGTCCAAGTCATCCCACCCAGCTCCCACTCATCAACAGCCTCCCTTGAAGATACCCAAACCCACTCCTAAACCAGAAGACTCAAGAAATATAGTTAACTGGTTCTACAATTCACAAGATCAAGTGTTTGAGATCTTCAGGGGGAGAACTGAGAGAAGAAGATCCACTTACAGGTCTGTTGATGAGGTTCTGCAATTACCTGATTCCGATCTTCAAAGAATTTTAGAGCTGGGTGAAGCTCATAAGCCTACAAATGAGAGTGGGAAACATCTTATGCTAGCTATCAGACACTACTTCAATCCTAGCAAAGATGTGGTCATGAACATCAAACCACTCAAGTCCCACTCTCCATTTGTATCCTGGACCTACAATGCTGATTTGGATGAGTTCACACTGACTGATGTAAAGAAGCAGCAGATGAGATGTTCAAGCAAAGCAAACTACAAAATGCAGCACAAAGACATCAAGACTCTGTCTGAACTTCCACTGAACAATCCCAGCAAGGATCCAAGAGGATATGAGGTTGAAAGGATAGTCAGCCACATGCAAAAGCTTCAGCAGCAAAGTGATTAGAAGAATTTTTGGTTGCATCAGGGAGTTTGTAGAACCAAAGACTGATTGCTACCAAATTATTCTAAGTACAAATGCTACTGATAGGCTTATCAGCAGCATTCAACACTTGTTGCTGCTGATAGGCTTATCAGCAGCATTCAGCACAAGTTGCTGCTGATAGGCTTATCTGCAGCATTCAGCACAAGTTGCTGCTGATAGGCTTATCAGCAGCAACCTTCACTCTTTGCAGCTGATAGCTCTATTCTCTGAAAACCAAACGTTGCAGCTGACTATCCAGGCCAAGCGTCTCTGACACCTTTCTGCAAAAGCAACTGACAGACTCAAAGCAGAAGGAACCGCTATGGTCAACCAATGACGGACAACAATACACTTCTCCAAGCATGCAAACAATCATGAATAAAGAAAACGTTTCAGTAAAGTTAACTAGATTAGCCTTTACGTGTAATGTAAATTAATAAACAAGATCAACGGCTTGTGTTCGATCTGATCCTTAGAATCAAGGGTCTGTCTTGATTCTAAGTTACTATAGATACTGAGTTGCCACTTCATTGTAAGTGTGCTTGCAGTGCTTGTCATACTTATTCATTGAGTTTCTCACTTGTAATCTTTGCATTCACAAAAGCTTAATACAACAGTGTTTATCAGTATTCTTTGTGTTTACTTGATTATAAATTGTGTAGTTGATTTTGTTTCCGCCAATATCAACTAGAATAGAATCACCTTGTAATCTTACGATCCTACAGAATATATATTACAATTAGCACTCAGGTCCTTCCACTAACACTTAAACCTACCGAGTCTGAAGATAACACGGTTCAAGCATCCTAGCAGTTTATTCCCCATAAACGTCCCCACACTTGGGGTTTGCACTACCCTCAAATTAGATGAATCTATCAAAGCACAGGTTCTCTTACGGGGTGGCCTAGACCTAGGGGGTGACTCGATCTCTCTCCCCTTAACATGAAGAACAGAAATGGGTATCGGCTCAGGAAAAAGATTCTCTACGGTTACGACCTCTAAGCTCTTACCAGGATCTTTCGGTTCATCTACACTCTCCAACTTCTCAATCATCCCCACACTTGGGGTTTTGCCTATAATATTTTCTAATTCTGCCATCATCTCCGGCAGATCTTCAGGCACCTCGTCACCGTAATCGTCCGGTGCATCCAACAACTCTTCCAACTCCAACGCCCATTTAGAATGTTCTACTGAATCAGGGACGGGTTCATCAACAACTACCTCAACTGGATTAGAGTCCCAATGATGGTCCATGAAGGCATCAATCATGCGCACGGAGTGGGTTTGCTCACCAGCCTCCTTCATGGACTTTGCAGCATCAAAGGTAACAGACTCATCCCCCACACGAAGTGTGAGTTTTCCGTCAAAGACATCAATCAATGCCTTGGCGGTGCGCAAGAACGGGCGCCCTAGGATGAGTGGGACTCTGTCATCCACATCCATATCTAGGATGACCAAATCCTGGAAGACAAATTTGCCTACTTTCACCAAAATATTTTCCACTATTCCCCGTGGATGCTTGACTAAACGGTCAGCCAAGGAGATGCTCATGCGCGTCGGCTTCGGGTCACATAGGTCTAGCTGCTTATAGATAGAATATGGCATCAGATTGAAGCTAGCACCTAGGTCAGCCAATGCGTGGTTCAAAGGTAAACCGCCTAGCAGACACGGGATCGTGAAGTGACCCGGATCTGCTAGTTTCTCTGGCAGTTTGTTCTGAACCACCGCAGAACATCGCTCACTAAGTGAGACTTTAGAGACCTCCTTTAGCTTCTTCTTGTTGGAAAGAAGATCTTTTAAGAACTTGCCATACTTAGGCATATGCTGGAGGATCTTTATGAACGAGAGATTGACTTTGAGTTGTTTAAAGATATTCAGGAAGTGACTGTAATCCCTAGCATACTTATGAGGCAGCAAGCGCACTGGAAAGGGAACACGGCTCAAGTCAATCTCGGGGGTCTTCATCTCCACCCCCTTCTTCTTCTCCTCTGCCTTCTCGGCAAGCTTCTCAACTAGTATCTCCTCATCCATCGGCTCTTCTTCTACCGCACTTCCATCCTAGCCTCGATCTCAGCTAAGTGGGCTCTCCAATCTATCTTCCTCACCTCTTCCTGTGACGGAATGTGACGACCAGTGCTGTGGGAGACTTCCTCTACAGTAGGAATCAATGTATCAATAACAGTCTCCACTACTTCTTCCTCCTCCTCTATTATTCGACTCCTAATCGACACGGCCATCACTAAAGCATTAGGGCCTGGAGATGGACCTCCCTGTCTATCCTTCAAGCTCTTAGCAATGTCTCCTACCGTGCACTGCAGATCCTGGAATGCCAATTGCTGATTCTTCAATAAGGTGTCATGCGCATCCAGTAGCTGCTGAGTCTCCTTGTCCTTAACTACCAGGTGAGCGAGCATCCGAGTCTAGTTCTCTAGCATCTCTTCTATCTTCTTATCCCTAACACTGCTCCCATAACTCGCTCCTACTTCACCTCCTCCATACTGATTTGAGAGGGCATTAAACTCAGGCGGGTAATTTCCAGATCTCCATCTTGAGCCAAAAGAATTATTATAATTATTATACCCTCGGTTCTGGTTGCCCGTAAAGCTCACCTGCTCATGCTGAATGACGGGGCAGTCCCTGGTGCCGTGGCCTCCTCTGCACACCTCACACCTCTGAGCACTAAGATTTAGCTCCATTATCTCATTCGCCATAGCTGCGAGGGCAGCAGCCACGCTAGTATCAGAAGTGACCTGATGCACACCTCTAGGCGAAGAGGTGGATGTCCTAGCAGTAGGAATGGAAGTCCTAGTAGATGGCCGCTGCTGTTCAGCGAGAGTGAAGCTCTCGAACATCTCCTCGCACTCAGCTGGCTCCAGCTTGTCCATGATATGGCCTCCCGCAGCTGTGTTGAACATTTGCTGCTTCTCGAAGGTGAGGCCATTATAGAACTTCTCCATAATTGCCCAGTCAGAAAGACCATGCTTGGGGCATCGGCTCAACATCGCGTTGAACCGCTCCCAGGCCATGTGATAAGTCTCGTCAGGATCCATCCGGAAGGAGTGGATTTGGTCCCTAAGGCGAGCGGACCTAGAAGGTGGATAGTACTTTTTCAGAAACTTGGCATGAAGATCCTCCCATGTGGTGATAGAGTTGTCTGGGAGGGTGTCAAGCTAAGTAGAAGCACACCCAGAGAGCGAGAATGGAAAGAGACACAAGTAGATTACGTCCTTAGATACACCCATGATATTGAACGTATCACATATGCGCACGAAGCGGGACAAATATCCGGGTGCATACTCATCCTCGAGGCCATGGTACTGAGTAGAATGAGTGATCGTACTCATGACAAGTGATGGGACCTGCCAAGTATTGGCATTAGGGATAGCACGGCGGGCGATCGAAGATCTTGCCCCGAGGACCCCATCACTGGCTCTCTGGTGCACGGTACACCTCGCTGGTGAGTCAGCGTCGCCCATATTAGGAAAAGGAATATGGCTAGAATCATGTACCTGGTTTTTACACAACGCTTTCAAACGCTCCCGGAAGTTGCGGGTGCGCTCGTGAAGCTCTCGTTCGGGCTCTAAAGAAGCAGAATACGGTGGTGATCCCTGTGAACGAGTGTGGTGCATAAACTGACACACAAAAATCAAAATAAACAAAATAAGGACTCAAAAATAGAAAGACTCGATCCTATGTTAGACAGTCAGATAGGACACACAAGTAGCAGATAGGACAAAGACACACAATTAAGACTAACAAATAAAAGAAAGAAAACAAACCAAAAATCACACAAAGAACTAGTCAAAGATAATGTTGCTATTACCAAGTGTCCCCGGCAACGGCGCCAAAAACTTGATGTCGCCCAAACAGTCTATAAAAAACTAATAAATAAACCTAACCTAGACTCCTAAGTAATAAATGGAGTACCTTCGAACTAAACCGCACTGACAGACAAGTGTACCTATCGAGTGTAGCACAGCTTAATGGTAAACAGAAATATCGAACCCTAGAGACACTACTATAGCTAACTAGACTTTGACTCGGACTAAATATGATTTGGTTTGGGGGTTTTCTACACTACTGATTATACTAGCAAATGCAAAACTAATGAACAACTCCAACTATCTTGACAAAGAACTCAGGGAAATACCAGGAATGAGAAGAATACCACCTAGGTCGGAATCCTACTGGCAAAGCTCAACTTCTACCGGTTATGGAAACAATGATGGATCTGGGTATCTAAGGATAACAACTCTAGACAACCTAGTGGATCCCTAATCATTCTCAGGGTGTCACCAACTAAGAAACTCTAAAGAAGTACTAAACTCACCAGATGGTCAGATTACTTTTCAGTCTCTCTAACAATGATAAAGTACCCAAAAGACATATCACCTTCAGTCTCACTGTCCACAATACGTCGAAGATGCACGGGGTAATCTCAGGATAACAACTACGACTCGAAATAGCAACGGGTACTAAAACCCTAAGGGAAACTTCCTCTCAGCCATATTTCACTCAGAATCCTAATACGAAGACTAACCGACAACCTCTCACCTTTCGGGTATCGAGATAGGACACACACTCTGATGTAATTAACACTCAATCACAGATCCTATGGTTCCTACGTCTAGCAAACCACACAAACAACCACAAACCTAAAGTCTATGATTTAGATATGCTATTTAAACTGGAAGACATCCACAAATAATAAACGGAATTGAAATCAAACATACATCAGATTCAAACATGCAATATTCATCATATTCATTATCCAAAAGATCGTTTACAAAATCATTCAACCAACATTATAATCCAAAAACCTATAAAAATAAGAACTTTAGCAAATATTCATCCTAAACCTAGGCAGTATCAAAGATCTAGCCAAAGATCATGTTCAAAACACCAGAACAGAAGTAAAAGAACAAGAACATGGTTTCAATCAGAACAAACAAGAATAAAGACTCAAACTTGAAAACTGAATACACTAATATCACGAACCCGGATTCCAAAGCTTTCACCTTTAGCCTTCAATCGACCTCCAAACTCCAAGAATCGCCTAAAGTCTCTCTCCAGACGGCTGGTAATCGAACTTCTGACCAAATTGCAATCACAATTTGATTTAAATTCTAATTAGGGCTTTTCGCGGATTTCTCTGGCCCTCGCGTACCGCGAGGCAAACATGCTGGTCCTTCGCGTACCGTAAAGGATAATTTAGTCGGGCCCGGTTTCTGACTTCCTCGCGTACCACGAGACATTCATACTCTTCCCTCACGTACTACGAGGGACTGATTTCACCATATTTTCACTTTGAACTCCGGGCTTCATTCTCTTGCTCGTTTTCCTCGGGATTTGACTTGTATTCCACACGAGCTTCTGTAAACACACAATAGACTCAATACGAAACAAAAACAAGTAAAAACAAATACAAAACTATCTAAAAACGCACGAATACAAAGGATTTAAGATGTGTGCTTTGCACAACATCAGTGACATACCAATACTTGTATCGTAGCTGTTGTTATACGAGAATTCTACCAAAGGTAGCTGATTATCCCACCTACCACTAAATCGATAATACAAGCACACAACATATACTCAAGTGTATGTATCGTTCTGTCACTTTGTCCATCCATTTGAGGATAATATGTCATGCTAATTAATAACTTGGTTCCCATTTCTTCATGGAATCTTTTCCAGAAACAAGGCGTAAAACACGTATTTCTATCAGAGACAATTGAAATTGGCACTCCATGTCGCGAGACAATTTCTTTAATAAATGATTCTGCTAACTTCCCCGAAGAGTAAGTCTCACGTATCGGTAGGAAGTGAGCACTTTTAGTTAGCCTATCTACAATCACCCATATGGTATCATAACCTTTAGTTGTTTTTGGTAGCTTTGTTATGAAATCCATAGTGATATGTTCCCATTTCCATTATGGGATCTCTAGTGGTTGTAACCTACCATAAGGAATTTGATGTTCAACTTTAACTTACGAACAAGTCAACACTTAGCCACATACTTCATGATATCGCTCGAAGTCTGCATCTGAATTGCTTTCTTGTTGCAAATTATATGGGCCACTTCTTGCTTTCCAATTGCTTTCTTGTTAGGGCTAGAGTACTTAGCCTTTTTAGAAGCCGCCTAAACTCCTTCCTTCTTCCGCTTTTCTCCCCGCTCCTCTTGCCTTTTAAGTTCCACTTCCCTCTCTTGACACTTATTACTAAGCTCCACCAGTGTAGTGCATTGAGAGGGTGAGACAAGCTCGCGATAGTCAATAGATAAGACCGTGAAAAACCGATCTATCTTCATCTTTTCAGTCGCCACAAGATCCGGGCAAAACTAAGATTTATCATAGAACTCGCCCCGCGATCTCGTTTATGGACTCATGAGTTTGTCTCATGTGGAGAAACTCCTCAGTAATGCGGTTAACTTCCGCTTATGGATTGTGGTATTTAAGGAAGACTTCCTTAAATCCCCCCCCCCCCCCACATTGCATTACCTTTATACCACATTCATTCTTCTTCTCCTTTCGGTAGGGGTGTTTAAAAAAATCCGAAACCGAATTATCCGAAATTCCGAATCCGAATTATCCGAAATTTTCGGATTCGGATAGTGATTTTCGGATATCCGAAGTATTATATTTATATATATTTTTTAATTGTTTTTATAATTTAAAAATAAGAAATTTGAATCGAAACCCCAAATATTTTATTTATATATTTATATATGTATATTTTTAATCGTTTTTAAGCTTTTTAATTGTTTTTACAATTTAAAAATATTATATTTATATATATTTTATTTTTTTTAATTGTTTCCGATATCCGTTTCATTATCCGAAAATTTTGGATATCCGATTTTGAACACCCCTACCTTTCGGAGAACTTCCACCCAATCCTTAGCTCCACTGTCATAATCATCATCTACTAGCCTAATTCTATTAGGTTTTCTTCGCCAGCCATTCTTCGGCTAAGAAATAAACAAGCAACAAACCTATTATACGCGCATAAACAAATTCAAGGCCTTTAGCTAGTGCTAATTACTTGTTACACGTGTAAAGGTATACATAATAATTATTCACTTTCACCTAATCCTTGTTAGTGTTCATTATCATATGGTTATCACAATCTTGTTTATGCATATTACATTAACAATCATACTGGCTAGGCATGATTGTAAATCTAATATACCTAAGTGTTATTGTCATCTCCACATCATATATCCTTTAACAAGTTTCAGCACACATAATTTCACCTTAGGTACCACATTTAACAACAAACGACAATAATCATTACTAACCTTCACTTTTTAGCTCCAAGCCTTAGACAAGCCTCCATTGGTTTCTCATTACCCACCGTTATCAAGAGCATTATAGGTCTAAGTTTGGTATCTCGCACACCAAATCTCTCAAACCATTGCTCTGATACCAAGTCGTAACACACGGATTTTCACAACAAATTTCAACTTTGAAAACACGCGCGGAAGTTAGGTCCCATTCGAAAAATTACAAAACATTGACAAGTTTAATGTTTATAAAATGACACCACTTAAAGAATATACTTCATCAAAACCCGGCAAAAGGTTTAACCACCACTTCACAAGTCAATGATATTGTTTACATGACAAATACTTTGTTCATGAAGGTTTTACAACAAGTTGATTGCAATCAAACATCAAAAACAAAACAAGTTTTTCATGAGAATCCAACTTCACCTGACGAGCATCCCGAGGTTTAGATTAGAGATTTACCTACATCACAAACACCCCTCAATAAGTTAGTAATGATATATGTGAACCCTTATAGTCCTCTATGGGTTAAAACCAAGCAAAACCTTAAAATCAAAAGTCAACATAAGGGTCGGCGTAGGGTCAGCGTAGCACAGGCCCCAGGGTGTAGGGAAACACCTTTCAGCGTAGGCTACGCTGGGGGTTGGCATATCCTATGCCACCTCTACAACTTTTCCTCCTTTTGCTGATTTCCAACCCCTTTAAGCATCCGAACTCCCACCTTTTGCACATTCATGCAGTAAACAAGGTTTTACTCTTATTTTGACTTCCATAGAAGTCTTACCGCCCGCCCATCATTTAACCACATGATTTAGGCACAACCAATCTCGAGGACCACACCTCGTTTTCACCCATGGAGTATTTGACTCCAAGACTACCCTTGAAGTATTTGACTTCACTTCCAACCGTGAAGTATATGACTTCACATCCATCCGTGCAGTGTTTGACTTCACATCCACCCATGGAATGTTTAATTCCAAGTCACCCATGAAGTGTTAAACTTCAAGAATCCAACGATTTCACCAATTTACAACAATTTCACCAAATTGAATATTTTTATTCGACTCATACCACATAATAGTCAAATTACACCAATTTCACCAAGTTTGCATCTTTGTTTAACTCTTACCGCATTTAAGTCAAAATCACCAATTCACACTAATTTGCATATTTAAGTTGACCTTACCACATTTAAGTCAAATTTCATCAATTTACACATTAGTTTGACTCATACCATATTAAGTCAAATTTCATCAATTCATCACACATAAATAGAATTTAACAACGCATAAACTATTTGCGTGACACTAATACCATATCTATCACTAAGTACAAAGCACTTACATTTTGGATTTGACGCCTCCGGTTGGTCTTTGTTTGTAGCAACTTGATCACCTAAACATTTATACCTTATTTAGTAATCTTATTATCTCAATTTATTCACCTATTGAGATTTAACTCACACTTATGCTCTAAAGACCAACAACCTAACTAAAATTGGTTAATTCAACCTTAACCAATCCTCCAACATCCTACAACCATCAATCCACCCATTTGACCCGTTAAGGTTTTATCCACGTTTCACCCAACACCCAATTTCAAAAATCCCCGATTTGATTGTGGCTTCTATAAGGGTTATGTTTATGGACATCCTAAAACACTCATACACCTTTAGAACACCATACGAATCCCCAGTTTGATTATTAAGAACCCTAATTTCAAAACTCCAATTTAGGTGATATAATTATGAGTTTATTGAATCTCTAGCTTTAGATAAGCTAGATAATCAATTCTAACCAACATTTGATTCACCACCGCCTTCAATTTATGTCAATCAGGGTTCATTAACCCAACACCCATCAAGAACAAGAACTTGGGTGGTTTTCAAGGATTAGAAACACTTACTTGATGATTGGAGGAGTTATGCAAATCAACACCCTCAAATCCTAGCATGCAAGTGCAAAATTTTGCTATTGAAAGAGTCTTCTTCTCCCCCTTTTTCTCTAATTTATGGCACACACCCCAGTGTGTGTGTCGCCACTTTTAATCCCCACTCAAAACCAGATTTGAGCCAATTACAATATCAGTCCCTGTACATTCATATTTGACTCCTCTTTCCCAAAGTTGTTAAAATTTGTTATTTACATTGGCCCTCCAACTTCCTTTTATTGAATCACACCCCTATAATATGATTAACATATTATATGATAAATTCGAAAGTTGGTTTGTTACACTTCGCTTCCTCATGAAGCATATTAGCCAAACTCATCATTTATTAGAGAATCGCTTCCCAATTCGGATCTAAAATGGGATAAAAAGGGCCACCCTCGCTCAACAAAGCTACAAATTGGAATGGACATTAATAAAGGGAAAAAAGACTAACATATGTGGATTGTAGACAATAGGGTCATAACCCTGCAAGTTGCCCCTTAAGCCTAGAAGAATGGATGTCTAAGTGGGTCGAGTTGTTTTGACATTTTTCTTTTAATTTGTATTTGATATTGGGATCATTGGGAAGTCGATTATATTTGACATTTTATTTTTGTTTGTATTTGATATTGAGACCGTCAAGTTTAGTGTTTTGTTTAGATTTTTATGCTTCGTATTTCATTTTTAAAGTTTATTTAGACGATTCGTATTTAATATGGTCTGATTAAAAAATAAAAAAAGATAAGAATGATAACGAGTTAGTTAAAATATGAAAAAGAAAAACTATAAAGGGTTGATTAAGGAAAAAAATGATAATAGGTTGATTGAATACAAAATAAAAAAGAAAATAATTATAATAGATTAGTTAAAAATAAAGAAATAAAGGAAAAACACATATTTTGGTAAATATTTTTCAAATCACCCATTTTAGTAAATATTGTTTTTCAACCAACACTCTTCTAGGAAAGAACACGAATAGTTGGTTCCATGGAATTTAAGAGTATGTGATTTAGGACAATTTGGTTGAATTGTTAAAGAGATAAAATACTATATTGTAAACTACTAGGAGGCTATTTAACTCAATTGATGGGCTAAACTGTTATTTGGGTTAAGTTTTATCTTGATAATGAGTTATTTAGATGTGTTTTTGATTAAAATCCAAGGTATATGCTAGACCAAGTTCAATAAATCATGAAATGTTGCAAAATGAAGTTGTTGGGTCAAAGCCATATAAGTTTAATGATGGATATTTTACAAAATGCAAATGCTTAGATAATGTTATACGCTGACCGTATTTGGTTAGGGTATAAACTTAGTGAAATGTTTTGTGTATGTAAAAGATGATCGTATGTTAGTCATCTTATGCAAGGTTTTACTAAGTTGGCATTTGAGTTAACAATCCATGTTCAGTGTAAAAAATGTCTAATGTATGTTCACTAAACCTTTGAGGTAAAATATAAGTTATATGTTAATTTGTCTAATGCAAAAGATTTATTCACGAGGTTTTCACACACTAACTGTATAAGAAGACATACAATAGTAATAATACACTGACCAAGTGAAAGTCAAATGTGTGTAGAGTTGTTTACTCCGTTTACACCAATGAGTAGCTAAATGCAAAACACAATGACTATATGTTTGTCAGTACCTTATCATCAGTTATAATATAAACTTATAAAGACTTGGTGTCTATATGTAGAAAAATAAGATTAAACATCTTGTGTTTACTAATATGCCATTGTAGTTTGATCAAGTGAAAGAAAAGATTAAATATTAGAGGCGCGGTTTTAAAGCAGATTATTAATAGTCAGCGTAGAAGATGTGGGCAAGGTATTGCATAAGGGATACCCTTGGAGGTAGAGTGGTAGAGCTAAATAGGGAAAATGTAATATCACAAAGGAGGAGTATAGGGTGACATAGATGCATGAGAATAAGGGAGGGTGACAATCACATAAGGAAATTGCTAGATTGTCTTCCCTGTCACGTCATATGTTACCCTAAATAGAAAGAGTTTATTTGCTACCTAAAATTTGTGTTCAAAGACTTCTAGATATTAATTAGACCAACATTCGTCAAAGGAGGAGGAGAAGGTGACATAAATGCATGAGAACAAGGGATGCTGACAATCACATAAGAAAATTGCCATATTATATTCCCAACCATGTCATAGGTTACCCTAAATAGAAAGAGTTTGTTTACTACCTAAAATGTGTGTTCAAAGACTTCTAGATATTAATTAGACCAACATTCATAAAGTATGAGGAAAGGGTGACATAGATGCGTAAGATCAAGGGATGGCGACAATCACATTAGGAAATTGCCACATCATCTTCCTAACCACATCATAGGTTACCCTAAATAGAATGAGTTTATTTACTATCTAAAATGCGTGTTCAAAGACTTCTAGATATTAGTTAGACTAACATTTGCTACTAAACTTTCTAAAATGCCCTCCAACCCATGTTATTTAAGCTTCATCTAAGTTTTATGCTGTTGCAATATGCGTTTTAAACATCAAGATGATGGAAGACGTCTCTTCAAGGTTTGGCCGAGACGCAGAACACGATTTCTTTCACTCTCACACTCTAGGGTTACTCTCCTAACATCTGTAAGTTATGTGAGTAACTTGTATCTAAGATTGAATGCTTCGAAAGGGCTTCAAATTTCTATAGTAAATCGACCGAAATGGTAAAGAAAAAGATGATGTAATAGCTTCAATAAACAATATCACCTTTAAAAAAAAAATATATTTCCTATTTCTTTATATCGAATTCTATCCCGTTGATGGAAGTAACGATGTATTTTTACATGCCGAAGAAATGAGTGGCGGGAACTCTAACTCAAAAAAAATGTTTAGAGGAAGGGAGGATATACGTATTAAGTAAATCTAACAATAACTTTCACAAGTTTCGATAAAACTGAATAGAAATATCATCTTTGTGATAATTATGTTAGTGTGTTGTGCCATGTGTATATTATCCAACAAGATGACATTATCCGACTATTCTTAACGATAGTGAATCGAAATCTTTAAAAGACATGACTATGGTTATCTTCAATTAAAGATAAAAAGACACTCGTACAAACTTTCAATCCGTCAAATACATAAGATACTTGATTTATAACGAAAACCCTTTATTAAAAAAACTAAGTTATCAAACTTTGGGATATATACTTAAAATGTGACAATTCATAGGTCGGTGTAAAGTTATATAAATCCCCCTCTTCTTCTTTTCTTTTTGTAAATCGTTCCTAGAACGACAGTAGCTTGTTGCTTGAGTAATTCTCTTTATTCTTCCCCTTTCTCTCTTCCTTCATCCCTTATATTTCACACACACATCTTCAATCGCACACAATTACGTTTTGATTTCGTCTTTCTAATCAACCGCCGGAAAACACACACACAACGAAGAAAAAACCCTTCCCGAAAACCCTCGAATCGAACCGTCGCTTGATTTCTGTAATCTCGATTCAATACAATTCGATCCTTTGCCATTTAGATTAACCTTGATTGTAATTGATCGTATCTAGTGCTAATCGTACGATCAACGATTCGATTGGTTGTGTTTGTGTGGGCAATGCTATTTGTTAGGTTGATTTCAAGATGAAGTTGCGGAGAAGGAGGGCATCGGAAGTGGTTAGTGCAGTTATTGTTGTTTGTTTACTGTTATTATCTCAAGTTGTGTGATGGAGTGTGGTAGTTTAGGGTTTATTAATTGTTTTAGTTTTTGTTTAATTGGAAATTGTCATGATGGAGATTGCATTGTGTGATTATATGTTTGAATGTTTGTTTGACACAAAACCCTATCCCCATCCTTTAGCAGTTACTTGATGCAATATCATCAATTTTTGATGATGAATGATGAATCAGTATATCTAACTGAATTGAGTGTGATAATCATTTCACTCGTCCGATTTTTGTGGACCGGTTTGTTCCTTGTGGGAGAGAAGGAAAATGTCATCATGGAAAGTCAGATATTTCGAAATGAATGGTATATCAGCTTCAACATGTTATGCATCGTGTTCACAGTTTTACACTACAAGGAAATTCGTGATTATATAACGCATTTCAACTCGATTAACAAAACAAACTATGTGAGACTTATAGGGTAAATTGCATGCTACATATCGGAGATTTTTTCTACAATTCAGTATATGAAGTTAATGAATTCAAGCTTTTATATGTTAGCTTAGTGGTAGAACACATTATGACTGTCTGGAACTTGAATTTCTTCCCTGCTCTCTCTCTCTCTCTCTCCTTCTGAAGAGATGTTTGTTATTGTAAATCTTCTTCATGTTAGGTTATGTAGGTCAAGTCTGCATGATTAAAGTATTGTTATAATGTTATGATGTGAGATCTTTAGAAGTAGGTTTGGTTGCTTGAGCTTGTTACATGAGAATCAGATGTCTGGAAGCTTGGTCTGAATAGTTTAATTTATTTTGGCTGTCATGTATTAAGTGTGTTTAGAAGTAATACAAATGTTCTTGGATTTCAAATTACCTTTTTTTTAGTTTTCTAGATTGATCTGTTATTAGACTGAAATTTTTATACTTCGATATGTTAAAACTTTAATGATGCATGTGGTTTTTTTTATTGTGTATCAGCCTCACAAAATTAAGTCCTTCATTGATGGCGTAATTGCTGCTCCACTTGAAAATATTGATGAACCCTTGACAAGCTTCTTCTGGGACTTTGACAAGGTGCCTCTACAAATCTATTTGATTTGCTACATAACTTTTGCTTATATCTGAGTTGATTGCGATTATCGTTGTTAATACAGGGAGACTTCCATCACTGGGTTGATTTGTTTAACCACTTCGATACCTTTTTTGAGAAATACATAAAACCAAGGAAAGATTTGCAACTTAAGGATGATTTCTTGGAGTCTGATCCTCCCTTCCCAAGGGAGGCCGTCCTGCAGATTTTGCGTGTTGTAAGAATAATTTTGGACAACTGCACAAATAAGCACTTCTATAGTTCCTACGAGGTAAATTCTTTTTATAACTTCTTGATTTTGTAATTTACAGTGTTCTAAAATCCCTTCTTAGGACCGCGCAAGTGGTCCATTACGCATTTATGCGTTTCCTCAACACTTATCAGTTGAGGTCTCTTAGAAAGAGGCGCGCACCTCGTCACGCAACTACTTAATTTGCCTCTGAAGAGTTAATCATCCTCTTAACACTTTGATAAGCAATTAATCATTGTATTAAGCATTTCAATTTGATTAGAAGAGATGTATCTACCTTTTGGATTTATCTTTATCAATCAGTTATTCTTGATTTGGAGGAAATTTAAACGATTTATAGCACTCTTTAGAACAATTGTAAATTTTTACCATCATATTGTGATTAATAACCACTATAATTGTACGCCGACACATATGTGTGTGTGTGTGTGTATAGCAATAAATCTTATGACCAATATGTCTCTGCTTTACCTCATGTTCTTTTTATAGAAATTTTTATGTTCTTCAAACTTGTCTGATTGCCACTTTAGTGCTTTACTTCTTTTTCTCTTTATGTGAATTCTCTACATCTTTTTTCTTTTCTCTTTCCTTATCTACCTTGTATTGTGTATTTATTAGTCCTTGATTATTATCATGCAGCACCATCTATCATCTCTACTGGCTTCAACTGATGCAGATGTGGTTGAAGCGTGTCTGCAAACTTTATCATCTTTCTTAAGGAAATCGATTGGAAAACACATAATAAGGGATGCGTCTCTAAATTCAAAGCTATTTGCTTTTGCGCAAGGTTGGGGCGGGAAAGATGAAGGACTAGGATTGGTTGCATGTGCTCTAGAGAATGTATCTGACCCAGTAGCTGACGAGTTGGGTAGCACCCTCCATTTTGAGTTCTATGAAAACTCTGCTGCAGAAAAGTCAACCCAAGGGTTGCAAATTATCCATTTGCCTAAAATCATTACTTATGAAAAGTCTGATCTTGAACTTTTACGCAAGTTAATTGAGGAGTACAGAGTACCAAGTACTTTAAGATTCTCACTATTGACAAGATTGCGTTTTTCAAGAGCTTTTAGCTCTTTTACTGCCCGCCAACAGTACACTTGTATTCGTCTACATGCGTTTATAGTTCTTGTTCAAGCATGTGGTGATACTGATGATTTGGTTTCTTTTTTTAACACCGAGCCTGAGTTCATCAACGAACTGGTCACACTTTTGAGCTATGAAGATGCGGTCCCAGAAAAAATCCGAATTTTAAGTTTGTTTTCATTGGTTGCTCTTAGTCAAGATCGTTCTCGCCAGCCAACGGTGTTGACAGCTGTCACATCTGGTGGACACCGTGGCATCCTATCGAGTCTCATGCAGAAGGCTATTGACACTGTGGTTAGTAAATCGTCCAAATCATCTGTTCTGTTTGCTGAGGCGTTACTCTCATTGGTCACAGTTTTAGTTTCGTCTTCTTCTGGCTGTTCTGCCATGCGTGAAGCAGGGTTTATACCTACCCTTCTGCCTCTTTTGAAAAACACGGGTCCCCAGCATTTGCATCTAGTCAGCACTGCTGTACATGTTCTAGAAGCTTTTATGGATTACAGTAATCCGGCTGCTGCTTTGTTTCGAGATCTTGGTGGATTAGATGATACAATTTCCCGATTGAAAATAGAAGTTTCTCATGTTGAAAATGGTACTTCTGTTCAGATGGATAGTAGTACCTCATCTGAGCCTCTTTATTCTGAAGCTTTGGTGTCATACCACAGGAGGTCGTTAATGAAAGCTTTACTTCGTGCTATTTCACTTGGGACATATGCACCTGGAACCGCTGCTCGTGTTTATGGATCTGAAGAAAGTTTGTTACCACAATGTTTACACACGATTTTTAAAAAAGCTAAAGATTTTGGTGGTGGGATGTTTTCACTGGCGGCAGTTGTAATGAGTGATCTGATTCATAAAGACCCAACTTGTTATTCAATCTTAGAACAAGCTGGTCTTCCATCTGCATTTCTAGATGCTATAATGGATGGTGTGCTTTGTTCTGCTGAAGCCATAACATGCATACCTCAGTGTTTGGATGCTTTATGTCTTGGTAATAATGGCCTTCAGGCTGTTAAAGATCGTAATGCTTTAAGGTGCTTTGTGAAAATATTTACATCAAGAAATTACCTTCGTGCCCTTACGGGTGATACTCCAAGTTCATTGTCTAGTGGTCTTGATGAACTAATGAGACACGCTGCTTCATTACGTGTGCATGGTGTGGATATGCTGATTGAGATTTTGAAAGCCATAGAAAAGCTTGGGTCCAGACCCAAAGCTGCTTCCTCCACCATGGAAGCTTCTTCTGTTCCAATGGAAACTGATGGTGAATCCAGCAAGACTGAAAATCCCGAGAAGCTTGTGGACCCATCTGCTGATACGTCTTTGCTGAATGTCGAGTCATTTCTACCCGATTTTGTCAACAATGTTGCTCGTTTGCTTGAAACAGTTCTTCAAAATTCTGACACTTGTCGTATATTTGTTGAAAAAAAGGGAATTGAAGCTGTTTTGCAGTTATTTATCTTACCTCTAATGCCCTCCTCTGTCTCTATTGGACAGAGCACATCAATTGCGTTTAAAAACTTCTCTCCACATCATTCTGCATCTCTTGCTCGAGCATTATGTTTGTTTTTGAGAGAGCATTTGAAATCGACAAACGAGCTACTGGTTTCTCTTGGAGGTATGCATCTTGCACAGGTGGAAGATTCCAAAAGAACAAAGGTATCTAGATGTCTTTCCAGCCTTGAAGGTATTTTGTCTCTTTGTAATTCTTTGTCAAAAGGGACTACTAATCTTGTGTCTGAACTCGGGACTTCTGATGCTGATGTGTTGAAAGATCTTGGAGTTGCCTACAGAGAAATACTCTGGCAAGTTTCTATAGGCTGTGATTCTAAAGCAGATGATAAACAGAGTAATGAGACAGAGACTGAACATGTTAATGTTAATAGTACTGATACTGTCATTGCTGCAAGTGATGATGATACAAGCATGCCTGTGGTGAGGTATATGAACCCGGTTTCGGTTCGTAACAGTTCACACCCGCACTGGGGCTTAGAACGTGATTTTGTTTCAGTGGTTCGGTCCGGTGAAGGGTTCAGTCGGCGTAGCCGACACGGGTTAGCCCGTATAAGAGGAGGAAGAACCAGCAGACATCTAGAAGCCTTACACATTGATCCAGAAGCTTCCATGGGCAACACCGAGACAAGTTCTTCACAAGATGTAAAGAAAAAAAGCCCTGAGGTCCTTATTATGGAAAATCTTAACAAACTTGCTGCCACTATACGTTCTTTCTTTACCACTTTAGTAAAAGGATTTCCATCATCTAACCGCCGAAGGGCTGAAACTGGATCATTAAGTACTGCTTCAAAAAACATTGGGACTGCATTAGCAAAGATTTTTCTCGAGGCACTTAGTTTCCCAGGGTACACCACGGGTTCAGGTCTTGATATGTTGTCGGTCAAGTGTCATTATCTTGGGAAAGTGGTAGATCACATGGCGGCATTAACATTTGATAGTAGGCGGCGTGTCTGTTATACGGTAATGATAAATAACTTCTATGTACAGGGGACTTTTAAGGAGCTACTCAACACTTTTGAAGCTACAAGTCAGTTGCTATGGACGTTGCCTTTTTCTGCTTCAACATCTGGAAATGAAAATAATGAAGGAAATAAATTGTCTCATAGCAAATGGTTACTTGATACATTACAGAGTTACTGTCGGATTTTAGAGTTCTTTGTTAACTCTACTTTTCTTTTGCCACCAACGTCTACATCTCAAGCTCAGTTGCTTGTACAACCGGTGGCTGTTGGGTTATCAATTGGGTTATTTCCGGTTCCTAGAGATCCAGAAGTTTTTGTTCGTATGTTGCAATCTCAGGTTCTCGATGTAATACTTCCTGTCTGGAATCACCCTATGTTTCCAAGTTGTAATCCAGGGTTCATTACCACAATAGTGACACTTGTCACTCATATATACTGCGGTGTCGGTGACGCAAAACGAACTACTGGTGGCGGGTCTGGTGGTGGTAACCAGCGGTTCATGCCACCGCCTGATGAAGCCACTATTGCCACCATTGTGGAGATGGGATTTACCAGGGGAAGAGCAGAGGAAGCATTAAGACGGGTTGAAGCAAATAGCGTTGAGATGGCGATGGAATGGTTGTTTACTCATGCTGATGATCCTGTACAGGAGGATGATGAGCTGGCAAGAGCACTTGCTTTATCTTTAGGAAATTCATCTGAAACTCCCAAAGCAGATAATAACACAGAAAAGTCAACCGATGGTCAAACAGAAGTGGCGGAAGCTAAGACACCAACACCGCCTATTGATGACATGCTTGCAGCAACTATGAAGTTGTTTCAAAGTAGTGATTCATTGGCTTTTCCCTTGACAGATTTGCTCGTCACTTTCTGTAATAGAAATAAAGGTGAAGATCGCCCGAAAGTGATGTCATATCTTACCCAACAGCTAAAACTTTGCCCACTGGAAACTTCAAAAGAAACCAGTACACTCTGTATGATATCTCACACGTTGGCATTGTTTCTTGCTGAAGATGTTACCGCTAGAGAAATTGCTGTGAAAAGCGGTATTGTTTCCATATCAATAGATATCTTAATGAAGTTTTTAGCAGGAGCAGAGTCACAAAACGAGCTTATTGTACCAAAATGCATCAGTGCTCTTCTTCTTATATTGGATAATTTACTGCAGTCCAAACCCAAAATATCATCTGATAGCAAAGAAGGAACAGAAGACGTTGAAGAGAAATCTGCTCCAGTTAATGTTGATGAGGAAAAGGGTAATAAGTTTGAAAAGATATTCGGGAAATCTACTGGTTATCTTACTGTTGAAGAGGGTAGTAGGGTGGTTAATGTTGCGTGCAATATAATTAAAAGACACCTGCCTGCTATGGTTATGCAAGCAGTTTTGTTACTGTGTGCTCGTTTGACAAAAACACACACTCTGGCTTTACAGTTTCTTGAAAATGGAGGGATGATTGATCTATTCAGTATTCCAAAGACTTGCTTTTTCCCTGGATATGACACAGTGGCATCTGCTATCATTAGACACCTCATTGAAGATCCTCAGACATTACAAACAGCAATGGAGTTGGAGGTAAGACAGGCTTTAAGTGGCAGCCGCCATGGCGGTCGTGTTCCTCCACGTGTGTTTTTGACATCTATGGCGCCTCTTATTTCCCGAGATCCCGGGGTGTTTATGAAAGCAACAACAGCTGTATGCCAGCTGGACACGACAGGTGGCAGGACCGTAGTTGTATTATCCAAAGAAAAAGAGAAAGAAAAGGACAAATCAAAAGCTCAAGGTGTTGAAATTGGAGCATCTTCTGTACCTGAAAATAAATGTCAAGATGGGCAAATAAAGTGTGGCAAAGCCCAGAAAAAAGTTCCTGCTAATCTCACACAGGTTGTTGATCACCTGCTTGAAATTGTAATGAAATATCCTTCACTGAATCCCGAGGGAGATTGTGCTAGATCTGATAATGCCATGGAGGTAGATGGTTCTGCTGTAAGTAAGGGTAAAATGAAGGTCGATGATACAAGGAAAGAATCTGACAGCATGTCAGAAAAATCAGCTGATGGGTTAGCTAAGGTGGCTTTTGTCCTTAAGTTGTTGAGTGATATTCTTCTTATGTATGTCCATGCAGTTGGAATAATTCTTAAACGTGATCTGGAAATGCATGGTGGGATTGTACATCATGTTATGCATCAACTTCTACATCCTGCTATAGATAAGACAACTGGATCCGATGAATGGAGAGGGAAATTATCTGAAAAAGCTTCATGGTTTTTGGTGGTTCTGTGTGGTCGATCAAGTGAAGGGCGTAGGCGTGTCATAAATGTGCTTGTTAAAGCTTTGTCTTCATTTGCCACGTCAGCAAGCAGTTCATCTAAGAACAGTTTGTTGCCTGATAAAAGGGTGCTTGCTTTTGTTGATTTGGTTTATTCGATTTTATCAAAAAATTCGTCCTCTAGTAGTGCACCTGGATCTGGGTGTTCTCCCGATATAGCTAAAGGAATGATTGATGGAGGAATGATTCCATGTTTATCTAGCATTCTTCAGGTGCTGGATTTAGACCATCCCGATGCCCCAAAAGTTGTAAATATTATTCTTAAAGCTTTAGAATGCTTAACACGCGCCGCCAATGCAGTGGAGCAACTTGCATTATCCGACTTGGTCAACAAGAAAAAGTCGGTTAGTTTGGGTACCGGATCTGATGATCAGATGGTTAATACTCCAGTCAATCAGATATCGGTGAGTGGTCAAAATAGTAGTCAACATGAGATCACAGCTACTGATGATGCTGAGCAACATCATGAAGAAACACATCAGGATGAAGGTGATCATGAACAGGATTTAAACCAGCCTGAAGAGCAGGAATTGAGAATTGAAATGGATGAGATGGAAGATGGTGTTTTAAGGGATTCTGATCAAATTGAGATGACTTTTCATGTCGAGAGTAGGGGTGGAGGTGATAATACGGGTGATGAAGATGATGAGATGGGAGATGATGGTGAGGATGACGAGGATGATGACGAAGGTGATGACGAGGATGAAGATATAGCAGAGGATGGTACTGCTTTGATGTCATTGGCTGATACAGATGTGGAAGATCATGAGGAAACTGGATTAGGAGATGAATATAATGATGAAATGGTTGATGACGAGGACGATGATTACCATGAAAACCGTGTTATTGAGGTGAGATGGCGGGAGGCTCTTGATGGTGTTCTTGGTCAACCGGGAGCTGATAGTGGACTTATTGACATTGCTGCAGAGCCCTTTGAAGGAGTCAACGTCGATGACCTTTTTGGTCTTCGAAGACCGATTGGGTTTGACCGCCGCCGCCAGCAGAGCAGAACTTCATTCGAGAGATCTGGTACAGATGGGAATAATGGTCTGCAGCATCCTCTTCTATTGAGACCGTCATCACAGTCTAGTGAGTTAGGTCCAATGTGGTCATCCGGTGGTGGCAATTCATCTCGGGATTTGGAATCTTTATCTGGTGGGGGCTTTGATGTTGCCCATTTCTACATGTTTGATGCTCCTGTTCTTCCCTTCGATCATTCTACCGCATTTGGTGACAGAGCTGGCGGTGGAGCACCATCACTAGCTGACTTTTCTGTCTGTTTGGAGTCACTACGTGCACCCACACGAAGAGGACCAGGTAATGGCCGGTGGACCGATGATGGTCAACCACAAGCAGGTGGTCAAGCTGCTGCTATTGCACAGGCTGTAGAAGAGCATTTCATGTCTCAGTTAAGCACAATTACTTCTTTAGCTAATGATAATCAGCTGGGAGCAGAGCCTGCCGATAATGATGCTCAGCAGACTGAAGTCCCACATGATGAAAATGTTAATCAGACGGTTGAAAATCTTGAACAAACTCGAGAAGGACAAGCAAGTGGGCCCAGCCCTGATGTTGCAAACAATGTGCCAGCTAGTCACGATAACATGGAAATTGGTGAAGGAAATGGAAGTGTGAATGAGCAGGAGGTAGAGTTTGGTTAATATTACTTCAATCATATAATTTTTCGTACATGATTTTTTTGATGCAATTATACATGATGCGTCATTTCAGGAGATGTCAGCACCTGATGACGAGGCAAGCAATAATATGCCTAATTCTGGTGACCTTAATGCCGATGTTGTTATGAATGTTGCTGGAGGGGACCCGTTACCTTCAGTTGGGGCAGTTGATGAGTCATTATCTGAACAGAACACTCACATTGATGATGGTCAAACTGATCAACCAGATGAAATTGGTGCAACTAACATAGCTCAAAGTGCAAACGGCATAGATCCAACTTTCTTGGAGGCACTACCTGCAGAACTTAGGGCAGAAGTCCTAGCGTCACAACAAGCTCAATCGGCCCCACCTCCAGTTTCTGCGCCTGCACCCACTCCTGCTAACGCTGAAGAAATTGACCCAGAGTTTTTAGCTGCTCTTCCTCCAGATATCCAAGCAGAAGTTTTAGCCCAACAACGTGCACAAAGGCTTGCACATCAAGCTGAAGGGCAACCCGTGGATATGGATAATGCTTCAATTATAGCTACTTTTCCAGCTGATTTGCGCGAGGAGGTTTGCTTTCTTGAAATTTAAAGACTTAAACGTGTGTTTAATCATGCTTAATTTTTGTTTTTCATTGCTGGTTTTAGGTGCTATTGACTTCTTCAGAGGCGGTTCTTTCAGCATTGCCATCTCCATTACTTGCTGAAGCACAAATGCTCAGGGATAGAGCTATGAGTCACTATCAGGCTCGTAGTTTGTTTGGAAACAGCCATAGACTCAATAATAGAAGGAATGGGTTGGGTTTTGATAGACAGACAGTAATCGATAGGGGAGTTGGTGTTACAATAGGACGAAGGGCGTCTTCTGCCATTTTAGAAAGCTTAAAAGTTAAGGAAGTTGAGGGGGACCCACTTTTGGATCCTGATGCTTTGAAAGCATTGATCCGGCTTCTACGACTAGCACAGGTGATAATTACTCCATCTAGATACTGACAAATTAATTATGAATATTAATTATTTGACCGTTTTGCCTACTTGCTGTCAGCCTCTTGGGAAAGGCCTTCTGCAGAGACTCTTCTTGAACTTATGTGCTCACAGTCATACAAGAGCAGTTCTGGTTTTCCTTCTACTGGGCATGATCAAAGTGGAAACTGAAGGCCCTGCAGGTCGATTGACAACAGTCAATTCTCAGAGGCTTTATGGGTGTCTGTCTAATGTTGTTTATGGCCGATCACAGCTTTTAGATGGTATGGTTTTCTTTTAATTTAACGTTCATTTCCCATTTCAAATCTAATATTTGTTGATATTGATGCTAGTCTGTCCATTTACAGGTCTCCCACCGCTAGTACTGCGTCGTGTGTTGGAGATTTTGACATATTTAGCTACAAATAATTCTTATGTTGCTACTTTGTTGTTTCACTTTGATTCTTCACTCGTTCCTGAGTCCTTCAATCTCAAATACCATGATAAAAAGAATGATAAGGGAAAAGAGAAGGTTGTTGTAGAAGGAGATATATCTCATCCTGTTGGATTTGAGGGCAATATTCCTATATTACTATTTGTAAAGCTCTTGAATCAACCGCTATTCCTTCGCAGTATTGCTCATCTAGAACAGGTAATTTATAATTTAGACCAAGTGTATTGTTGTTACTCGAAGTGGGACTTTTGACCGATGATGTCTAAATGGCTGGATTTGGGCTATATTGGCGCAGGTTATGGGTCTACTTCAAGTGGTAGTATACAATGCTGCTTCAAAGTTGGAAAGCCAGTCTCATACTGAACAAGCAGCCACCAGTTCCCAAGTTCCACCTGGCAATGAATCTGATAGTAACCCCCCAGGAGATTCTTCCTCAGCAGGAGGAGCAGAGCCAAGTCATGACGATACAACTGTCGGTGATGGATTATCTACGTCAGATGACCAGAAAAGTGTCAATATGTATGACATCTTCATGAAGCTTCCACATTCTGATCTACAAAATCTTTGCAGCCTTCTTGGCCACGAGGGGTAATATGTAGTTTGCAGTGATTAATTATTTTTTTGGTGTTGTACAAATCGAAAGCTTAATACCTGAATTGTTTTTGTTTACTAGGCTATCAGATAAAGTTTACCTGCTTGCGGGTGAAGTTTTGAAGAAATTAGCATCAGCTGCTCCATCACATAGGAAATTCTTTATTTTAGAGCTTTCAGACTTAGCTTATAGTCTGAGTGGGTCCGCCATTCGGGAACTCATCACGCTAAGAAACACGAACATGTTGGGTCTGAGTGCGGGATCCATGGCTGGGGCTGCTGTTTTAAGAATCCTGCAAACACTTAGCTCACTCACTGTACCTGATATCGATGTCGGTAATTCAAAGAACGATGATAATCAAGAGCATGTTACTATGTGGAAATTAAATAATTCACTTGAGCCTTTATGGCAAGAATTGAGTGAGTGTATAAGCGTGACAGAAACACAGCTGGCACAGGGCTCGTTTTCTTCGGTTATATCAGATTCCAATACAGGTGAACATGTCCCTGGTGCGGGTGCGGGGGCTGGTGCTTCATCTTTATCTCCTCTGCCACCTGGCACTCAGAGACTTTTACCTTTCATCGAGTCCTTTTTGGTCCTGTGTGAAAAGCTTCAAGCAAACAATTCTAATCTACAACAAGATGATGCCTATGCAACAGCACGGGAAGTGAAGGAGTTTTCTGGAAATTCATCACCAGGTGGGACAGGAATTGATGGTGCTGTCACATTTTCTAGGTTTGCTGAGAAGCATCGACGGCTATTAAATGCTTTTGTCAGACAAAATCCCGGGTTGCTGGAGAAGTCGCTTTCTATGATGCTGAAAGCACCAAGGTTAATTGACTTTGACAACAAACGGTTGTATTTCCGTTCTAGAATCAGGCAGCAACATGATCAACACTTAACAGGCCCGTTGCGAATAAGTGTTCGACGTGCATATGTTCTAGAAGATTCCTACAATCAGCTGCGGATGCGGCCCACCCAAGACTTAAAAGGACGGTTAAATGTCCATTTTCAAGGTGAAGAAGGTATTGATGCTGGTGGTTTGACTAGAGAATGGTATCAATTACTATCCCGGGTCATATTTGACAAAGGAGCTTTGCTTTTCACAACCGGAGGAAACAATGCTACATTCCAACCAAACCCTAATTCTGTCTACCAAACTGAGCATCTTTCCTACTTCAAATTTGTGGGCCGTGTGGTACCTTTCCAAAAACTCCTCTCTTTACAAGAATTATTTTTTTTTCAATTTTTGTGAAATGAGATTTTGTGTTCTTGTTATAGGTTGCTAAAGCTTTGTTTGATGGTCAACTTTTGGATGTTTACTTCACTCGGTCCTTCTACAAGCATATTCTTGGTGTGAAGGTAACCTATCATGATATAGAGGCTGTTGATCCTGACTATTACAAGAACTTAAAGTGGTTGCTCGAGGTTAGTACTTTTAAACATATGGTTTATACAATATATTTTTCTTTATTAATTTGGTTTTATTGTTTTTTTTACTAACGCTGTTTCTTGTATCAGAATGATGTCAGTGACATACTAGACCTGACATTTAGCATGGATGCCGATGAAGAAAAACACATCCTCTACGAGAAGACAGAGGTGCATATCTAAATTTGAATAAGATTCTCATACCACCAAGAAAATTAAATATTAAAATTTCGTTTTTATTTTTTATATGACAAGGTTACTGATTATGAGCTCAAACCCGGTGGAAGGAATATAAGAGTAACAGAAGAAACAAAGCATGAATATGTCGATCTTGTTGCAGAACATATACTTACAAATGCAATACGCCCTCAAATTAATTCCTTCTTGGAGGGTTTTAACGAGTTGATACCACGCGATCTCATTTCTATTTTTAATGATAAAGAGCTTGAGCTGCTGATAAGTGGACTTCCAGAGATCGATTGTGAGTTATCCTACTGGTTTAATAACTAATTAAAATATTTAATACTTTCTATTTCAAGATCCTTAAGGTATAACATGTTGTTATTGCAGTGGATGATTTGAAGGCCAACACTGAATATACAGGATACACCATAGGGTCTAGTGTAGTTCTGTGGTTTTGGGAGGTTGTCAAAGCATTTAACAAGGAAGACAGGGCTCGAATGCTTCAATTTGTGACTGGTACATCAAAGGTATTGTAAAGATTGATAATAATTATCATAATTAATAATTATCTTAGAAGTAGAATATACAATAATCTAATAAATGCTTATCTGCCTCAGGTACCGTTGGAAGGTTTTAAAGCGTTGCAAGGTATATCAGGTCCACAGAGATTTCAAATTCACAAAGCTTATGGAGCTCCAGAGAGGCTGCCATCAGCTCATACTTGGTTTGTGTTCTTTTTTCGGTTTTTTTTTTACTTTTTTGTGCGATTTTATATTTTTTAACTCGTAATTTTTTTTGGCAGTTTCAACCAATTAGATCTTCCTGAATACACATCAAAAGAACAGCTTCAGGAGCGGTTACTACTTGCTATCCATGAAGCCAGTGAAGGTTTTGGGTTTGGCTAATGAAGCCGGGCTTGATGTTATGGTGTTGGGACCAGTAGCATCTGTTTCAGCCATTGCTGTTATGTAGATGTTAGTTTCACTCCACTTTATTTTATAACGTTTTCAATAATATAAAACATCCCACAATATAAAAAACCGGTTAAATAAATGAACATTATGGTGTTTTTTTTGCAGATAAAGAACGAACATTGATTATGCATAGCGATGCAATTTGAAGAGCACGAGTCCTTGTGAAGAACAAGAGTCACCAGAAGAAGATAATAAGATGATGTCGAGCAAGTGGTTTGTAGCATGGGACCGCGGTCTAACTAGTTGCTTTTCGCTTCATGCAGACTAGAATAAAATGATGGAAACTTGAAAACACAAAAAGATCCATAGGCTTCATGTAAATCCTTACCCTTTTTGGTTGGTTAGTAGCTTTTAGCCAATTTGGTTTTGTGATTCATGGTACCATGTATTTGAAGCTTTGTGAAACCATCTTTGGTTCATTTTCTACTTTCTGAAAAGCTTCAATCATTCTTTGCAGAACCCAAAAAGGCCTAAAATGTGTTTTTTTATAAATAATTACTACATTACATATTATTATTAGAGTAAACTGCCATTTTCGTCCCTGTGGTTTGGTCAAAATTGCCACTTTCATCCAATAGTTTGTTTTTTTGTATCTGGGTCCTCATGGTTTTAAAATATTGCCATTTTCATCCTCGTGGTTTTAAAATATTGCCACTTTCATCCAGTCAGCTAACACCGTCCGTTTTTCTCAGTTAAATGAGGGGTATTTCAGTCCTTTTACTTATTTGTTTTATTTTTTCATCTTTTTTACTCACTTTTTAATCATCCCCAATTTAACCTCTAATTTAATCATCCACCTGCTGGCCTTCTTCCTCTTTTCCTGACCAGTTTCCGACGAGCACCACTGGAACACCTCCGTCGCTTGTTTCTATGATTAAAAAGTGAGAGTAAAAAAGATGAAGAAATAAAACAAATATGTAAAAGGACTGAAATACCCCTCATTTAATTGAGAAAAACGGACGGTGTTAGCTGACTGGATGAAAGTGGCAATATTTTAAAACCACGAGGATGAAAATGGCAATATTTTAAAACCACGAGGACCCAGATACAAAAAAACAAACTATTGGATGAAAGTGGCAATTTTGACCAAACCACAGGGACGAAAATGGCAGTTTACTCTTATTATTATGAAAACCTCAACTTCTTTGTTAGAAGTTAATAAGTTTTTTTTAAACTAGTTTTTGAATTTTTACAATCAAGGCTGTCCCTGAGATTTCGGGTGCCTTGTGCAACTTGAAAAAATAGGCCCCTAAATTTAAAGTTATATATGAAAAAAATTCATTAATACGATGATCGGTTTTTTTGGTTCGATTGATTGAAGCCCTAACAAATCGAGTGATTGCCTATTGTCGATTGAAGCCCCTGACGGTGTCTCTCAAATTCTATTTCATTGCCGCTAGTTTTTTTTAATTAGGTTTAAAAAATGTTTAATTTTGTAATTTGGTTAAATGAGTTTACAATTTTAGATGGGCTAAAACTAAAAATGATGTTGGGTTAGTTTTTAAAAAAGTTTAGAGGCGCGGTTTTAAAGCAGATTATTAATAGTCAGCGTAGAAGATGTGGGCAAGGTATTGCATAAGGGATACCCTTGGAGGTAGAGTGGTAGAGCTAAATAGGGAAAATGTAATATCACAAAGGAGGAGTATAGGGTGACATAGATGCATGAGAATAAGGGAGGGTGACAATCACATAAGGAAATTGCTAGATTGTCTTCCCTGTCACGTCATATGTTACCCTAAATAGAAAGAGTTTATTTGCTACCTAAAATTTGTGTTCAAAGACTTCTAGATATTAATTAGACCAACATTCGTCAAAGGAGGAGGAGAAGGTGACATAAATGCATGAGAACAAGGGATGCTGACAATCACATAAGAAAATTGCCATATTATATTCCCAACCATGTCATAGGTTACCCTAAATAGAAAGAGTTTGTTTACTACCTAAAATGTGTGTTCAAAGACTTCTAGATATTAATTAGACCAACATTCATAAAGTATGAGGAAAGGGTGACATAGATGCGTAAGATCAAGGGATGGCGACAATCACATTAGGAAATTGCCACATCATCTTCCTAACCACATCATAGGTTACCCTAAATAGAATGAGTTTATTTACTATCTAAAATGCGTGTTCAAAGACTTCTAGATATTAGTTAGACTAACATTTGCTACTAAACTTTCTAAAATGCCCTCCAACCCATGTTATTTAAGCTTCATCTAAGTTTTATGCTGTTGCAATATGCGTTTTAAACATCAAGATGATGGAAGACGTCTCTTCAAGGTTTGGCCGAGACGCAGAACACGATTTCTTTCACTCTCACACTCTAGGGTTACTCTCCTAACATCTGTAAGTTATGTGAGTAACTTGTATCTAAGATTGAATGCTTCGAAAGGGCTTCAAATTTCTATAGTAAATCGACCGAAATGGTAAAGAAAAAGATGATGTAATAGCTTCAATAAACAATATCACCTTTAAAAAAAAAATATATTTCCTATTTCTTTATATCGAATTCTATCCCGTTGATGGAAGTAACGATGTATTTTTACATGCCGAAGAAATGAGTGGCGGGAACTCTAACTCAAAAAAAATGTTTAGAGGAAGGGAGGATATACGTATTAAGTAAATCTAACAATAACTTTCACAAGTTTCGATAAAACTGAATAGAAATATCATCTTTGTGATAATTATGTTAGTGTGTTGTGCCATGTGTATATTATCCAACAAGATGACATTATCCGACTATTCTTAACGATAGTGAATCGAAATCTTTAAAAGACATGACTATGGTTATCTTCAATTAAAGATAAAAAGACACTCGTACAAACTTTCAATCCGTCAAATACATAAGATACTTGATTTATAACGAAAACCCTTTATTAAAAAAACTAAGTTATCAAACTTTGGGATATATACTTAAAATGTGACAATTCATAGGTCGGTGTAAAGTTATATAAATCCCCCTCTTCTTCTTTTCTTTTTGTAAATCGTTCCTAGAACGACAGTAGCTTGTTGCTTGAGTAATTCTCTTTATTCTTCCCCTTTCTCTCTTCCTTCATCCCTTATATTTCACACACACATCTTCAATCGCACACAATTACGTTTTGATTTCGTCTTTCTAATCAACCGCCGGAAAACACACACACAACGAAGAAAAAACCCTTCCCGAAAACCCTCGAATCGAACCGTCGCTTGATTTCTGTAATCTCGATTCAATACAATTCGATCCTTTGCCATTTAGATTAACCTTGATTGTAATTGATCGTATCTAGTGCTAATCGTACGATCAACGATTCGATTGGTTGTGTTTGTGTGGGCAATGCTATTTGTTAGGTTGATTTCAAGATGAAGTTGCGGAGAAGGAGGGCATCGGAAGTGGTTAGTGCAGTTATTGTTGTTTGTTTACTGTTATTATCTCAAGTTGTGTGATGGAGTGTGGTAGTTTAGGGTTTATTAATTGTTTTAGTTTTTGTTTAATTGGAAATTGTCATGATGGAGATTGCATTGTGTGATTATATGTTTGAATGTTTGTTTGACACAAAACCCTATCCCCATCCTTTAGCAGTTACTTGATGCAATATCATCAATTTTTGATGATGAATGATGAATCAGTATATCTAACTGAATTGAGTGTGATAATCATTTCACTCGTCCGATTTTTGTGGACCGGTTTGTTCCTTGTGGGAGAGAAGGAAAATGTCATCATGGAAAGTCAGATATTTCGAAATGAATGGTATATCAGCTTCAACATGTTATGCATCGTGTTCACAGTTTTACACTACAAGGAAATTCGTGATTATATAACGCATTTCAACTCGATTAACAAAACAAACTATGTGAGACTTATAGGGTAAATTGCATGCTACATATCGGAGATTTTTTCTACAATTCAGTATATGAAGTTAATGAATTCAAGCTTTTATATGTTAGCTTAGTGGTAGAACACATTATGACTGTCTGGAACTTGAATTTCTTCCCTGCTCTCTCTCTCTCTCTCTCCTTCTGAAGAGATGTTTGTTATTGTAAATCTTCTTCATGTTAGGTTATGTAGGTCAAGTCTGCATGATTAAAGTATTGTTATAATGTTATGATGTGAGATCTTTAGAAGTAGGTTTGGTTGCTTGAGCTTGTTACATGAGAATCAGATGTCTGGAAGCTTGGTCTGAATAGTTTAATTTATTTTGGCTGTCATGTATTAAGTGTGTTTAGAAGTAATACAAATGTTCTTGGATTTCAAATTACCTTTTTTTTAGTTTTCTAGATTGATCTGTTATTAGACTGAAATTTTTATACTTCGATATGTTAAAACTTTAATGATGCATGTGGTTTTTTTTATTGTGTATCAGCCTCACAAAATTAAGTCCTTCATTGATGGCGTAATTGCTGCTCCACTTGAAAATATTGATGAACCCTTGACAAGCTTCTTCTGGGACTTTGACAAGGTGCCTCTACAAATCTATTTGATTTGCTACATAACTTTTGCTTATATCTGAGTTGATTGCGATTATCGTTGTTAATACAGGGAGACTTCCATCACTGGGTTGATTTGTTTAACCACTTCGATACCTTTTTTGAGAAATACATAAAACCAAGGAAAGATTTGCAACTTAAGGATGATTTCTTGGAGTCTGATCCTCCCTTCCCAAGGGAGGCCGTCCTGCAGATTTTGCGTGTTGTAAGAATAATTTTGGACAACTGCACAAATAAGCACTTCTATAGTTCCTACGAGGTAAATTCTTTTTATAACTTCTTGATTTTGTAATTTACAGTGTTCTAAAATCCCTTCTTAGGACCGCGCAAGTGGTCCATTACGCATTTATGCGTTTCCTCAACACTTATCAGTTGAGGTCTCTTAGAAAGAGGCGCGCACCTCGTCACGCAACTACTTAATTTGCCTCTGAAGAGTTAATCATCCTCTTAACACTTTGATAAGCAATTAATCATTGTATTAAGCATTTCAATTTGATTAGAAGAGATGTATCTACCTTTTGGATTTATCTTTATCAATCAGTTATTCTTGATTTGGAGGAAATTTAAACGATTTATAGCACTCTTTAGAACAATTGTAAATTTTTACCATCATATTGTGATTAATAACCACTATAATTGTACGCCGACACATATGTGTGTGTGTGTGTGTATAGCAATAAATCTTATGACCAATATGTCTCTGCTTTACCTCATGTTCTTTTTATAGAAATTTTTATGTTCTTCAAACTTGTCTGATTGCCACTTTAGTGCTTTACTTCTTTTTCTCTTTATGTGAATTCTCTACATCTTTTTTCTTTTCTCTTTCCTTATCTACCTTGTATTGTGTATTTATTAGTCCTTGATTATTATCATGCAGCACCATCTATCATCTCTACTGGCTTCAACTGATGCAGATGTGGTTGAAGCGTGTCTGCAAACTTTATCATCTTTCTTAAGGAAATCGATTGGAAAACACATAATAAGGGATGCGTCTCTAAATTCAAAGCTATTTGCTTTTGCGCAAGGTTGGGGCGGGAAAGATGAAGGACTAGGATTGGTTGCATGTGCTCTAGAGAATGTATCTGACCCAGTAGCTGACGAGTTGGGTAGCACCCTCCATTTTGAGTTCTATGAAAACTCTGCTGCAGAAAAGTCAACCCAAGGGTTGCAAATTATCCATTTGCCTAAAATCATTACTTATGAAAAGTCTGATCTTGAACTTTTACGCAAGTTAATTGAGGAGTACAGAGTACCAAGTACTTTAAGATTCTCACTATTGACAAGATTGCGTTTTTCAAGAGCTTTTAGCTCTTTTACTGCCCGCCAACAGTACACTTGTATTCGTCTACATGCGTTTATAGTTCTTGTTCAAGCATGTGGTGATACTGATGATTTGGTTTCTTTTTTTAACACCGAGCCTGAGTTCATCAACGAACTGGTCACACTTTTGAGCTATGAAGATGCGGTCCCAGAAAAAATCCGAATTTTAAGTTTGTTTTCATTGGTTGCTCTTAGTCAAGATCGTTCTCGCCAGCCAACGGTGTTGACAGCTGTCACATCTGGTGGACACCGTGGCATCCTATCGAGTCTCATGCAGAAGGCTATTGACACTGTGGTTAGTAAATCGTCCAAATCATCTGTTCTGTTTGCTGAGGCGTTACTCTCATTGGTCACAGTTTTAGTTTCGTCTTCTTCTGGCTGTTCTGCCATGCGTGAAGCAGGGTTTATACCTACCCTTCTGCCTCTTTTGAAAAACACGGGTCCCCAGCATTTGCATCTAGTCAGCACTGCTGTACATGTTCTAGAAGCTTTTATGGATTACAGTAATCCGGCTGCTGCTTTGTTTCGAGATCTTGGTGGATTAGATGATACAATTTCCCGATTGAAAATAGAAGTTTCTCATGTTGAAAATGGTACTTCTGTTCAGATGGATAGTAGTACCTCATCTGAGCCTCTTTATTCTGAAGCTTTGGTGTCATACCACAGGAGGTCGTTAATGAAAGCTTTACTTCGTGCTATTTCACTTGGGACATATGCACCTGGAACCGCTGCTCGTGTTTATGGATCTGAAGAAAGTTTGTTACCACAATGTTTACACACGATTTTTAAAAAAGCTAAAGATTTTGGTGGTGGGATGTTTTCACTGGCGGCAGTTGTAATGAGTGATCTGATTCATAAAGACCCAACTTGTTATTCAATCTTAGAACAAGCTGGTCTTCCATCTGCATTTCTAGATGCTATAATGGATGGTGTGCTTTGTTCTGCTGAAGCCATAACATGCATACCTCAGTGTTTGGATGCTTTATGTCTTGGTAATAATGGCCTTCAGGCTGTTAAAGATCGTAATGCTTTAAGGTGCTTTGTGAAAATATTTACATCAAGAAATTACCTTCGTGCCCTTACGGGTGATACTCCAAGTTCATTGTCTAGTGGTCTTGATGAACTAATGAGACACGCTGCTTCATTACGTGTGCATGGTGTGGATATGCTGATTGAGATTTTGAAAGCCATAGAAAAGCTTGGGTCCAGACCCAAAGCTGCTTCCTCCACCATGGAAGCTTCTTCTGTTCCAATGGAAACTGATGGTGAATCCAGCAAGACTGAAAATCCCGAGAAGCTTGTGGACCCATCTGCTGATACGTCTTTGCTGAATGTCGAGTCATTTCTACCCGATTTTGTCAACAATGTTGCTCGTTTGCTTGAAACAGTTCTTCAAAATTCTGACACTTGTCGTATATTTGTTGAAAAAAAGGGAATTGAAGCTGTTTTGCAGTTATTTATCTTACCTCTAATGCCCTCCTCTGTCTCTATTGGACAGAGCACATCAATTGCGTTTAAAAACTTCTCTCCACATCATTCTGCATCTCTTGCTCGAGCATTATGTTTGTTTTTGAGAGAGCATTTGAAATCGACAAACGAGCTACTGGTTTCTCTTGGAGGTATGCATCTTGCACAGGTGGAAGATTCCAAAAGAACAAAGGTATCTAGATGTCTTTCCAGCCTTGAAGGTATTTTGTCTCTTTGTAATTCTTTGTCAAAAGGGACTACTAATCTTGTGTCTGAACTCGGGACTTCTGATGCTGATGTGTTGAAAGATCTTGGAGTTGCCTACAGAGAAATACTCTGGCAAGTTTCTATAGGCTGTGATTCTAAAGCAGATGATAAACAGAGTAATGAGACAGAGACTGAACATGTTAATGTTAATAGTACTGATACTGTCATTGCTGCAAGTGATGATGATACAAGCATGCCTGTGGTGAGGTATATGAACCCGGTTTCGGTTCGTAACAGTTCACACCCGCACTGGGGCTTAGAACGTGATTTTGTTTCAGTGGTTCGGTCCGGTGAAGGGTTCAGTCGGCGTAGCCGACACGGGTTAGCCCGTATAAGAGGAGGAAGAACCAGCAGACATCTAGAAGCCTTACACATTGATCCAGAAGCTTCCATGGGCAACACCGAGACAAGTTCTTCACAAGATGTAAAGAAAAAAAGCCCTGAGGTCCTTATTATGGAAAATCTTAACAAACTTGCTGCCACTATACGTTCTTTCTTTACCACTTTAGTAAAAGGATTTCCATCATCTAACCGCCGAAGGGCTGAAACTGGATCATTAAGTACTGCTTCAAAAAACATTGGGACTGCATTAGCAAAGATTTTTCTCGAGGCACTTAGTTTCCCAGGGTACACCACGGGTTCAGGTCTTGATATGTTGTCGGTCAAGTGTCATTATCTTGGGAAAGTGGTAGATCACATGGCGGCATTAACATTTGATAGTAGGCGGCGTGTCTGTTATACGGTAATGATAAATAACTTCTATGTACAGGGGACTTTTAAGGAGCTACTCAACACTTTTGAAGCTACAAGTCAGTTGCTATGGACGTTGCCTTTTTCTGCTTCAACATCTGGAAATGAAAATAATGAAGGAAATAAATTGTCTCATAGCAAATGGTTACTTGATACATTACAGAGTTACTGTCGGATTTTAGAGTTCTTTGTTAACTCTACTTTTCTTTTGCCACCAACGTCTACATCTCAAGCTCAGTTGCTTGTACAACCGGTGGCTGTTGGGTTATCAATTGGGTTATTTCCGGTTCCTAGAGATCCAGAAGTTTTTGTTCGTATGTTGCAATCTCAGGTTCTCGATGTAATACTTCCTGTCTGGAATCACCCTATGTTTCCAAGTTGTAATCCAGGGTTCATTACCACAATAGTGACACTTGTCACTCATATATACTGCGGTGTCGGTGACGCAAAACGAACTACTGGTGGCGGGTCTGGTGGTGGTAACCAGCGGTTCATGCCACCGCCTGATGAAGCCACTATTGCCACCATTGTGGAGATGGGATTTACCAGGGGAAGAGCAGAGGAAGCATTAAGACGGGTTGAAGCAAATAGCGTTGAGATGGCGATGGAATGGTTGTTTACTCATGCTGATGATCCTGTACAGGAGGATGATGAGCTGGCAAGAGCACTTGCTTTATCTTTAGGAAATTCATCTGAAACTCCCAAAGCAGATAATAACACAGAAAAGTCAACCGATGGTCAAACAGAAGTGGCGGAAGCTAAGACACCAACACCGCCTATTGATGACATGCTTGCAGCAACTATGAAGTTGTTTCAAAGTAGTGATTCATTGGCTTTTCCCTTGACAGATTTGCTCGTCACTTTCTGTAATAGAAATAAAGGTGAAGATCGCCCGAAAGTGATGTCATATCTTACCCAACAGCTAAAACTTTGCCCACTGGAAACTTCAAAAGAAACCAGTACACTCTGTATGATATCTCACACGTTGGCATTGTTTCTTGCTGAAGATGTTACCGCTAGAGAAATTGCTGTGAAAAGCGGTATTGTTTCCATATCAATAGATATCTTAATGAAGTTTTTAGCAGGAGCAGAGTCACAAAACGAGCTTATTGTACCAAAATGCATCAGTGCTCTTCTTCTTATATTGGATAATTTACTGCAGTCCAAACCCAAAATATCATCTGATAGCAAAGAAGGAACAGAAGACGTTGAAGAGAAATCTGCTCCAGTTAATGTTGATGAGGAAAAGGGTAATAAGTTTGAAAAGATATTCGGGAAATCTACTGGTTATCTTACTGTTGAAGAGGGTAGTAGGGTGGTTAATGTTGCGTGCAATATAATTAAAAGACACCTGCCTGCTATGGTTATGCAAGCAGTTTTGTTACTGTGTGCTCGTTTGACAAAAACACACACTCTGGCTTTACAGTTTCTTGAAAATGGAGGGATGATTGATCTATTCAGTATTCCAAAGACTTGCTTTTTCCCTGGATATGACACAGTGGCATCTGCTATCATTAGACACCTCATTGAAGATCCTCAGACATTACAAACAGCAATGGAGTTGGAGGTAAGACAGGCTTTAAGTGGCAGCCGCCATGGCGGTCGTGTTCCTCCACGTGTGTTTTTGACATCTATGGCGCCTCTTATTTCCCGAGATCCCGGGGTGTTTATGAAAGCAACAACAGCTGTATGCCAGCTGGACACGACAGGTGGCAGGACCGTAGTTGTATTATCCAAAGAAAAAGAGAAAGAAAAGGACAAATCAAAAGCTCAAGGTGTTGAAATTGGAGCATCTTCTGTACCTGAAAATAAATGTCAAGATGGGCAAATAAAGTGTGGCAAAGCCCAGAAAAAAGTTCCTGCTAATCTCACACAGGTTGTTGATCACCTGCTTGAAATTGTAATGAAATATCCTTCACTGAATCCCGAGGGAGATTGTGCTAGATCTGATAATGCCATGGAGGTAGATGGTTCTGCTGTAAGTAAGGGTAAAATGAAGGTCGATGATACAAGGAAAGAATCTGACAGCATGTCAGAAAAATCAGCTGATGGGTTAGCTAAGGTGGCTTTTGTCCTTAAGTTGTTGAGTGATATTCTTCTTATGTATGTCCATGCAGTTGGAATAATTCTTAAACGTGATCTGGAAATGCATGGTGGGATTGTACATCATGTTATGCATCAACTTCTACATCCTGCTATAGATAAGACAACTGGATCCGATGAATGGAGAGGGAAATTATCTGAAAAAGCTTCATGGTTTTTGGTGGTTCTGTGTGGTCGATCAAGTGAAGGGCGTAGGCGTGTCATAAATGTGCTTGTTAAAGCTTTGTCTTCATTTGCCACGTCAGCAAGCAGTTCATCTAAGAACAGTTTGTTGCCTGATAAAAGGGTGCTTGCTTTTGTTGATTTGGTTTATTCGATTTTATCAAAAAATTCGTCCTCTAGTAGTGCACCTGGATCTGGGTGTTCTCCCGATATAGCTAAAGGAATGATTGATGGAGGAATGATTCCATGTTTATCTAGCATTCTTCAGGTGCTGGATTTAGACCATCCCGATGCCCCAAAAGTTGTAAATATTATTCTTAAAGCTTTAGAATGCTTAACACGCGCCGCCAATGCAGTGGAGCAACTTGCATTATCCGACTTGGTCAACAAGAAAAAGTCGGTTAGTTTGGGTACCGGATCTGATGATCAGATGGTTAATACTCCAGTCAATCAGATATCGGTGAGTGGTCAAAATAGTAGTCAACATGAGATCACAGCTACTGATGATGCTGAGCAACATCATGAAGAAACACATCAGGATGAAGGTGATCATGAACAGGATTTAAACCAGCCTGAAGAGCAGGAATTGAGAATTGAAATGGATGAGATGGAAGATGGTGTTTTAAGGGATTCTGATCAAATTGAGATGACTTTTCATGTCGAGAGTAGGGGTGGAGGTGATAATACGGGTGATGAAGATGATGAGATGGGAGATGATGGTGAGGATGACGAGGATGATGACGAAGGTGATGACGAGGATGAAGATATAGCAGAGGATGGTACTGCTTTGATGTCATTGGCTGATACAGATGTGGAAGATCATGAGGAAACTGGATTAGGAGATGAATATAATGATGAAATGGTTGATGACGAGGACGATGATTACCATGAAAACCGTGTTATTGAGGTGAGATGGCGGGAGGCTCTTGATGGTGTTCTTGGTCAACCGGGAGCTGATAGTGGACTTATTGACATTGCTGCAGAGCCCTTTGAAGGAGTCAACGTCGATGACCTTTTTGGTCTTCGAAGACCGATTGGGTTTGACCGCCGCCGCCAGCAGAGCAGAACTTCATTCGAGAGATCTGGTACAGATGGGAATAATGGTCTGCAGCATCCTCTTCTATTGAGACCGTCATCACAGTCTAGTGAGTTAGGTCCAATGTGGTCATCCGGTGGTGGCAATTCATCTCGGGATTTGGAATCTTTATCTGGTGGGGGCTTTGATGTTGCCCATTTCTACATGTTTGATGCTCCTGTTCTTCCCTTCGATCATTCTACCGCATTTGGTGACAGAGCTGGCGGTGGAGCACCATCACTAGCTGACTTTTCTGTCTGTTTGGAGTCACTACGTGCACCCACACGAAGAGGACCAGGTAATGGCCGGTGGACCGATGATGGTCAACCACAAGCAGGTGGTCAAGCTGCTGCTATTGCACAGGCTGTAGAAGAGCATTTCATGTCTCAGTTAAGCACAATTACTTCTTTAGCTAATGATAATCAGCTGGGAGCAGAGCCTGCCGATAATGATGCTCAGCAGACTGAAGTCCCACATGATGAAAATGTTAATCAGACGGTTGAAAATCTTGAACAAACTCGAGAAGGACAAGCAAGTGGGCCCAGCCCTGATGTTGCAAACAATGTGCCAGCTAGTCACGATAACATGGAAATTGGTGAAGGAAATGGAAGTGTGAATGAGCAGGAGGTAGAGTTTGGTTAATATTACTTCAATCATATAATTTTTCGTACATGATTTTTTTGATGCAATTATACATGATGCGTCATTTCAGGAGATGTCAGCACCTGATGACGAGGCAAGCAATAATATGCCTAATTCTGGTGACCTTAATGCCGATGTTGTTATGAATGTTGCTGGAGGGGACCCGTTACCTTCAGTTGGGGCAGTTGATGAGTCATTATCTGAACAGAACACTCACATTGATGATGGTCAAACTGATCAACCAGATGAAATTGGTGCAACTAACATAGCTCAAAGTGCAAACGGCATAGATCCAACTTTCTTGGAGGCACTACCTGCAGAACTTAGGGCAGAAGTCCTAGCGTCACAACAAGCTCAATCGGCCCCACCTCCAGTTTCTGCGCCTGCACCCACTCCTGCTAACGCTGAAGAAATTGACCCAGAGTTTTTAGCTGCTCTTCCTCCAGATATCCAAGCAGAAGTTTTAGCCCAACAACGTGCACAAAGGCTTGCACATCAAGCTGAAGGGCAACCCGTGGATATGGATAATGCTTCAATTATAGCTACTTTTCCAGCTGATTTGCGCGAGGAGGTTTGCTTTCTTGAAATTTAAAGACTTAAACGTGTGTTTAATCATGCTTAATTTTTGTTTTTCATTGCTGGTTTTAGGTGCTATTGACTTCTTCAGAGGCGGTTCTTTCAGCATTGCCATCTCCATTACTTGCTGAAGCACAAATGCTCAGGGATAGAGCTATGAGTCACTATCAGGCTCGTAGTTTGTTTGGAAACAGCCATAGACTCAATAATAGAAGGAATGGGTTGGGTTTTGATAGACAGACAGTAATCGATAGGGGAGTTGGTGTTACAATAGGACGAAGGGCGTCTTCTGCCATTTTAGAAAGCTTAAAAGTTAAGGAAGTTGAGGGGGACCCACTTTTGGATCCTGATGCTTTGAAAGCATTGATCCGGCTTCTACGACTAGCACAGGTGATAATTACTCCATCTAGATACTGACAAATTAATTATGAATATTAATTATTTGACCGTTTTGCCTACTTGCTGTCAGCCTCTTGGGAAAGGCCTTCTGCAGAGACTCTTCTTGAACTTATGTGCTCACAGTCATACAAGAGCAGTTCTGGTTTTCCTTCTACTGGGCATGATCAAAGTGGAAACTGAAGGCCCTGCAGGTCGATTGACAACAGTCAATTCTCAGAGGCTTTATGGGTGTCTGTCTAATGTTGTTTATGGCCGATCACAGCTTTTAGATGGTATGGTTTTCTTTTAATTTAACGTTCATTTCCCATTTCAAATCTAATATTTGTTGATATTGATGCTAGTCTGTCCATTTACAGGTCTCCCACCGCTAGTACTGCGTCGTGTGTTGGAGATTTTGACATATTTAGCTACAAATAATTCTTATGTTGCTACTTTGTTGTTTCACTTTGATTCTTCACTCGTTCCTGAGTCCTTCAATCTCAAATACCATGATAAAAAGAATGATAAGGGAAAAGAGAAGGTTGTTGTAGAAGGAGATATATCTCATCCTGTTGGATTTGAGGGCAATATTCCTATATTACTATTTGTAAAGCTCTTGAATCAACCGCTATTCCTTCGCAGTATTGCTCATCTAGAACAGGTAATTTATAATTTAGACCAAGTGTATTGTTGTTACTCGAAGTGGGACTTTTGACCGATGATGTCTAAATGGCTGGATTTGGGCTATATTGGCGCAGGTTATGGGTCTACTTCAAGTGGTAGTATACAATGCTGCTTCAAAGTTGGAAAGCCAGTCTCATACTGAACAAGCAGCCACCAGTTCCCAAGTTCCACCTGGCAATGAATCTGATAGTAACCCCCCAGGAGATTCTTCCTCAGCAGGAGGAGCAGAGCCAAGTCATGACGATACAACTGTCGGTGATGGATTATCTACGTCAGATGACCAGAAAAGTGTCAATATGTATGACATCTTCATGAAGCTTCCACATTCTGATCTACAAAATCTTTGCAGCCTTCTTGGCCACGAGGGGTAATATGTAGTTTGCAGTGATTAATTATTTTTTTGGTGTTGTACAAATCGAAAGCTTAATACCTGAATTGTTTTTGTTTACTAGGCTATCAGATAAAGTTTACCTGCTTGCGGGTGAAGTTTTGAAGAAATTAGCATCAGCTGCTCCATCACATAGGAAATTCTTTATTTTAGAGCTTTCAGACTTAGCTTATAGTCTGAGTGGGTCCGCCATTCGGGAACTCATCACGCTAAGAAACACGAACATGTTGGGTCTGAGTGCGGGATCCATGGCTGGGGCTGCTGTTTTAAGAATCCTGCAAACACTTAGCTCACTCACTGTACCTGATATCGATGTCGGTAATTCAAAGAACGATGATAATCAAGAGCATGTTACTATGTGGAAATTAAATAATTCACTTGAGCCTTTATGGCAAGAATTGAGTGAGTGTATAAGCGTGACAGAAACACAGCTGGCACAGGGCTCGTTTTCTTCGGTTATATCAGATTCCAATACAGGTGAACATGTCCCTGGTGCGGGTGCGGGGGCTGGTGCTTCATCTTTATCTCCTCTGCCACCTGGCACTCAGAGACTTTTACCTTTCATCGAGTCCTTTTTGGTCCTGTGTGAAAAGCTTCAAGCAAACAATTCTAATCTACAACAAGATGATGCCTATGCAACAGCACGGGAAGTGAAGGAGTTTTCTGGAAATTCATCACCAGGTGGGACAGGAATTGATGGTGCTGTCACATTTTCTAGGTTTGCTGAGAAGCATCGACGGCTATTAAATGCTTTTGTCAGACAAAATCCCGGGTTGCTGGAGAAGTCGCTTTCTATGATGCTGAAAGCACCAAGGTTAATTGACTTTGACAACAAACGGTTGTATTTCCGTTCTAGAATCAGGCAGCAACATGATCAACACTTAACAGGCCCGTTGCGAATAAGTGTTCGACGTGCATATGTTCTAGAAGATTCCTACAATCAGCTGCGGATGCGGCCCACCCAAGACTTAAAAGGACGGTTAAATGTCCATTTTCAAGGTGAAGAAGGTATTGATGCTGGTGGTTTGACTAGAGAATGGTATCAATTACTATCCCGGGTCATATTTGACAAAGGAGCTTTGCTTTTCACAACCGGAGGAAACAATGCTACATTCCAACCAAACCCTAATTCTGTCTACCAAACTGAGCATCTTTCCTACTTCAAATTTGTGGGCCGTGTGGTACCTTTCCAAAAACTCCTCTCTTTACAAGAATTATTTTTTTTTCAATTTTTGTGAAATGAGATTTTGTGTTCTTGTTATAGGTTGCTAAAGCTTTGTTTGATGGTCAACTTTTGGATGTTTACTTCACTCGGTCCTTCTACAAGCATATTCTTGGTGTGAAGGTAACCTATCATGATATAGAGGCTGTTGATCCTGACTATTACAAGAACTTAAAGTGGTTGCTCGAGGTTAGTACTTTTAAACATATGGTTTATACAATATATTTTTCTTTATTAATTTGGTTTTATTGTTTTTTTTACTAACGCTGTTTCTTGTATCAGAATGATGTCAGTGACATACTAGACCTGACATTTAGCATGGATGCCGATGAAGAAAAACACATCCTCTACGAGAAGACAGAGGTGCATATCTAAATTTGAATAAGATTCTCATACCACCAAGAAAATTAAATATTAAAATTTCGTTTTTATTTTTTATATGACAAGGTTACTGATTATGAGCTCAAACCCGGTGGAAGGAATATAAGAGTAACAGAAGAAACAAAGCATGAATATGTCGATCTTGTTGCAGAACATATACTTACAAATGCAATACGCCCTCAAATTAATTCCTTCTTGGAGGGTTTTAACGAGTTGATACCACGCGATCTCATTTCTATTTTTAATGATAAAGAGCTTGAGCTGCTGATAAGTGGACTTCCAGAGATCGATTGTGAGTTATCCTACTGGTTTAATAACTAATTAAAATATTTAATACTTTCTATTTCAAGATCCTTAAGGTATAACATGTTGTTATTGCAGTGGATGATTTGAAGGCCAACACTGAATATACAGGATACACCATAGGGTCTAGTGTAGTTCTGTGGTTTTGGGAGGTTGTCAAAGCATTTAACAAGGAAGACAGGGCTCGAATGCTTCAATTTGTGACTGGTACATCAAAGGTATTGTAAAGATTGATAATAATTATCATAATTAATAATTATCTTAGAAGTAGAATATACAATAATCTAATAAATGCTTATCTGCCTCAGGTACCGTTGGAAGGTTTTAAAGCGTTGCAAGGTATATCAGGTCCACAGAGATTTCAAATTCACAAAGCTTATGGAGCTCCAGAGAGGCTGCCATCAGCTCATACTTGGTTTGTGTTCTTTTTTCGGTTTTTTTTTTACTTTTTTGTGCGATTTTATATTTTTTAACTCGTAATTTTTTTTGGCAGTTTCAACCAATTAGATCTTCCTGAATACACATCAAAAGAACAGCTTCAGGAGCGGTTACTACTTGCTATCCATGAAGCCAGTGAAGGTTTTGGGTTTGGCTAATGAAGCCGGGCTTGATGTTATGGTGTTGGGACCAGTAGCATCTGTTTCAGCCATTGCTGTTATGTAGATGTTAGTTTCACTCCACTTTATTTTATAACGTTTTCAATAATATAAAACATCCCACAATATAAAAAACCGGTTAAATAAATGAACATTATGGTGTTTTTTTTGCAGATAAAGAACGAACATTGATTATGCATAGCGATGCAATTTGAAGAGCACGAGTCCTTGTGAAGAACAAGAGTCACCAGAAGAAGATAATAAGATGATGTCGAGCAAGTGGTTTGTAGCATGGGACCGCGGTCTAACTAGTTGCTTTTCGCTTCATGCAGACTAGAATAAAATGATGGAAACTTGAAAACACAAAAAGATCCATAGGCTTCATGTAAATCCTTACCCTTTTTGGTTGGTTAGTAGCTTTTAGCCAATTTGGTTTTGTGATTCATGGTACCATGTATTTGAAGCTTTGTGAAACCATCTTTGGTTCATTTTCTACTTTCTGAAAAGCTTCAATCATTCTTTGCAGAACCCAAAAAGGCCTAAAATGTGTTTTTTTATAAATAATTACTACATTACATATTATTATTAGAGTAAACTGCCATTTTCGTCCCTGTGGTTTGGTCAAAATTGCCACTTTCATCCAATAGTTTGTTTTTTTGTATCTGGGTCCTCATGGTTTTAAAATATTGCCATTTTCATCCTCGTGGTTTTAAAATATTGCCACTTTCATCCAGTCAGCTAACACCGTCCGTTTTTCTCAGTTAAATGAGGGGTATTTCAGTCCTTTTACTTATTTGTTTTATTTTTTCATCTTTTTTACTCACTTTTTAATCATCCCCAATTTAACCTCTAATTTAATCATCCACCTGCTGGCCTTCTTCCTCTTTTCCTGACCAGTTTCCGACGAGCACCACTGGAACACCTCCGTCGCTTGTTTCTATGATTAAAAAGTGAGAGTAAAAAAGATGAAGAAATAAAACAAATATGTAAAAGGACTGAAATACCCCTCATTTAATTGAGAAAAACGGACGGTGTTAGCTGACTGGATGAAAGTGGCAATATTTTAAAACCACGAGGATGAAAATGGCAATATTTTAAAACCACGAGGACCCAGATACAAAAAAACAAACTATTGGATGAAAGTGGCAATTTTGACCAAACCACAGGGACGAAAATGGCAGTTTACTCTTATTATTATGAAAACCTCAACTTCTTTGTTAGAAGTTAATAAGTTTTTTTTAAACTAGTTTTTGAATTTTTACAATCAAGGCTGTCCCTGAGATTTCGGGTGCCTTGTGCAACTTGAAAAAATAGGCCCCTAAATTTAAAGTTATATATGAAAAAAATTCATTAATACGATGATCGGTTTTTTTGGTTCGATTGATTGAAGCCCTAACAAATCGAGTGATTGCCTATTGTCGATTGAAGCCCCTGACGGTGTCTCTCAAATTCTATTTCATTGCCGCTAGTTTTTTTTAATTAGGTTTAAAAAATGTTTAATTTTGTAATTTGGTTAAATGAGTTTACAATTTTAGATGGGCTAAAACTAAAAATGATGTTGGGTTAGTTTTTAAAAAAGTTTACTGGGTTTTAAAATGTTATTGGTTTATAAACTTTATATGTTTTTGTTTTAAAATAAATTTAAATATGTAAAATATAAAAAATAAAAATTTGGCCCCTGAAAAACCGTGCCCTGTGCGGTCGAACATCCCGCACCCCTAAAGGGCCGGCCTTGTTTACAATGTGGGTGGTTATTGATGAAATGTAACTTAATTTTTATATATAATTACACTTCATTACATGTTATTATGAAAACGTGAAATTCTTTGTTAGAAATTTAATAAGATGTCTTTTTAATAGTATTTGAATCTTTATAATGTGGGTGGTTATTTGAATGTTATAAGGTTGGGCGCTAGTTTTAAATTATAGTATGTGTTTTCATGGCATGAAGAGGTGAACTAGTTATCAAAGAACAATCCATAACCATATACAGGGCGATCCACTCAACTTTGGTTCATCCGGGTACTCGACTTTGGTTCGAGCCGAGGGGTTTTTTTTGGGTACATCCTCTCTACCCTATGGATAGATGTAATGTTTGCTCTCATATCATACCCTACTATTTGAGTGTGTTTATTTGTTCTATGAAATTTTATTAGTACATCTTCAAAAAGCTATTATATTCATTTAAAAGCCTAGAAAACATTTATCATCTTTAATCTTTTTACTTGTAACTGTTAGCTTAAGATTAAAAAATTATGGTCGGATAAAATTTTATGTATCTTGACACTTGAGTTGTTTCTTAATAAATACCAGCCGTTTATCTTTTTTGCAAAAGCCTTTTATTTTCTAAAGAATCACGATTATGTATATATAGAAACCATTGAACTTTTATAAAAAAAAATATATCCAATTATTTATCAATTAACGTTTCTTTATATTATAAAAAATATTATTTAAATAATTAATTGGTAGTGTTATAATTTTAAATATTATAAATATATACAAAAGTCAACATTTTATAAATAGTAGTATTGTCACTGACGTATGACATTTTTTTTTTTTTTTTTTTTATTCGATTTTTTTTATAATTAATTTTAAACATGTTCTGTTTTTCTCTTATAACTTTCCAAATATGATGTTCTCAAAAATTTTGAATATACCGTTACGGCGTACTTGTTTTCATCTACGTTTCAATGTAATTTATATTCAAAACCAAATTGTGCATAATAATATACAAGTTGTCGAAGCATAAAAGTACAAGCCATCAAAGCTATGTTTGATTTTTTCTATATAAAGTTATGTCATCTTCCTTTTTTATTATTTTAATGATATAATATAATGTTATATAATATTTTATCTACGTTCCGATGTAACTTTTATTCAAAACCAAGTTGTACATAATAATGTGCAAGTATTGAAGCACAAATATACATGTAATCAAAACTACTTGAAGGTTTTTTTAAACTTTTTATATATAATGTTTTATAAAGTCCTGAATATAGTGGTCGGTTTGAAATTCATAGGTTTGCGTTTTATTAAAAAATGAATTGTTCGTTTTGGTTAAAGATCCATTTCAAGTATTCGAAATCCGAATCTGAAATTTGGCTTTATTCGAACATTCAGGTTTTCGAGTTATTATCTATTATCTCTGAATAATGTTTTTGTTATTATTATTTATATTCTAAATTTACATAGCTATAGTGGCAAAATAAGCCAAAATCTAATTACTTGTTCAATGGTCGGCATGAAAATGTTAATAGCGATGCACATACACAAATTCTTCACGCAACACGCGGCCACATTTCCTAGTTTATATACATTTTGTACAAGCCAACCATGCCCAATTGCTCACAACATTACTATGCATCAGTAGTTTGAAGCCTATCATGGACCAAACACTCCATATTTTCAACTAAAATCAAATCCATTCAAACAGACTAGGGTGGGGAATTTAAAAAATTAATAATTTTTTTCTAATTTCACCAAACCAGTCTAGTACATCGCCCACATTGATACCAATGAACAAACTAACACATTTGAGTGCCAAAATAGACATGTATGTTGCACTCAGAAAGTTTTTGGCACTTTGCTTTTGAGAGTGTCATATATTACATGCACTCTTTTGTATCCATGTTCTTTCCCCTTTGGGTACCTTTTCCACCCTATTTGTTTATGAACATCTTTGGTTGCATTTGCTTCCCACCTCTTAGGTCTTGTAACCCACACAAGATGGACTTTTGATCCAACTAATCATGCTTATAACACTCGCATCTTGTGTTTCCGTAACACATGTTTGGTTTAACGAGTCTACTTTCCCACTAGCCACCGCTTCAGTAGTTTGTCCTTCCTCTTGGTTGTTTTTCGCTTCTCTTGACCAAGCACACCTCCTCTGAACCCCGAGACTCCATCCTCAATAGCTTCTCTAATGGATGGAGTAAAGCTTGATGACAGAATTGGTACGGCCTTAAATAGGAACCTCATGAGCGTTTACATAAACTCTCTCATGATATGGTTACGTTTGACTGTATCGGATCCAAAACGACACATCTTTATTTATATATGCCCATGGTGGTGCGCTTCTATATATGTTATTCTATATTTCTATGTTCACAACATCATCATTGTAATATCCTAGGTGAATCTCACATCGGCCGTCGACAGGAAAGATGTTGGGCTCATAAAGAACGTCGGACCTTAAATATCACCAGCGCGTTTCGGGCGCATTGGATGTAGATGAGAGGAAAACTCCACAGTTAAACATGCTTGAATCTTGCTAGGATCATAGCAGTGCTCTCTCTTATAAGTTTGCTTCCAAGGGCTTAGGTCCTTACATTATTTCTTAGGTGACTTGAATTCTTCACAGATGTTGATTGGGTAGGTTGCCCCATGATTACCCTGTGGCTTTTCCATCTTTCTAGCGGCAAACTTGGTCTTTTTTCCATCCAAAAAGCATAAAAACTATCTTGTTCTTCTATAATACAAGCTGGTTAACACTGTTGATGAACTTGCTTGGCTAAAATCTCTTCTCACCGAACTCTTCTTTCCTCTTTGAGCAAGTTCAAGTTTGTGGTGTGACAACATTGGTGCCACCTAAATGCCTATCAATTCAGTGTTTCCGCAAGAAACACTGAATTTGACTTTTACTTTATTCGAAAGAAGGTTGTACACAAAGAGTTACATGTTCACTTCATCTCCACAAAGTATCAACTTGTTGATATCTCCACTAAGCCACTTCCTGTTTCTTGGTTTTCCTTTCTTTGTAAGTAGCTTCAGGTTGCTCCCTCCCTTCGCTTCGAAGGTCGATCAAACCTAGTGTTGACGGACCCAATTGTGTAGATGAGCTGTACACATTAAGTTTCGGTTTAGTATCCTTCTTTCTAAGATATTGTATCGATAAAAATACATGCATCAACGTTGTTATCATACATTCAAGAGAAAATTGTCAAAATATACATTTTGACCCTAAAAATTAGAAAAATATACATGGACTTTTTTAACTTATCATTATAATCATATCCACAACCAACCAATTATATATTGACACGCAAGTTAAAACTGTTTAACTTACGTGTCAATATATAATTGGTTGTTTGTGGATATGGTTATAATGATGAGGTAAAAAAGTCGATGTATATTTTTCTGGTCAAAATATATATTTTGGCAATTTACTCTACTACATACAATCGTATACAAAGAGAAGAGATGTTTTATGCTTACCTTGGCGTGTAGTCATGTATTATCATATGCATGCTATTACTAAGATTTAGTTAGTCATTTCAGATTCAACGAGCTATTGGTCGCTCCACCATGTTAACACAACTTATATTTCCAATTTTGGCATAAAGCACAAACTTTTGGCATCCACGTTTGTAAAATTGATATAGTTATTGAAAACGGATAGAATTAGCGCATGGGTCAAAGGAAACTGGTCTGTCTTGGTCGTGCAATAATCAAGAACAACAAGGTTTTGTTTCTTGATGAGGCCACTGCATCAATTGATACAACGACAAGTCTGATTGAAGAATATGATCCTCTGGTTGTCGAGTTCAACATGAGGTCGAATCTTGTGATATAACTAGTCACAACCGACTCATGCCAGTTTGTAGTCATTGTGTTTGATATTGTCTTACAGAAAAGAAGACATACTGTTTGTGTTGGTGATTTTAGTGCCAATCACCCCCCTCTCCTAATCCCATTTTAGGTAATTGAGATTTACTTAAGATCAAAGAGAAATCTAATAAACATTGATACAAGCTAGGAGGTCTTGAATGCACACTTGTGTCAAGACTATTCTGAAATCTGACACTTAGCAATCGCTAGTAGGAACTGGTTATTAGTGGAAACTAGTCCATCATAGCAACTATGATTAGCAACAATCATGCAATCAATAGTAACCTCGTAAAGCAGCAACTGTGAGCAATCAATAATTAATGATGTCAGTGGTAACTGCTATCGGCGGTGACTAGCATCAACATCAACTTGAGCAAGCAGTAGTAACGCAGTAACTCAGTTACTGCTGACGCACTAATCATCTAACTGACTTACTACTGAAGGAGTTCCTATTGAAAGTTTTCCTTGCTGACAGAGGTTACTACTGATGGTAACTGAATAACTATCAACCATTTTAGCCGCCAACTAACATACTCTTTCACAGAGAGTTGTGTCGTTTCAACAAAACGTTGTGATGGTTCCCTAACTATATAAGGAAGGTCTTTGATCTGTTTTACTTACGGTTTTTGGTACACATTTTTCATAACAGGAAAGCATACTCGTTCTTGTTTTCTCTTTGAATTATCCAATTAAAGATTTTAAGAGTACAACCAAGATACTTTAAAGTCATCTATACACGATTCAAAGAGATATCCAGGCCCTCTACGAAATACAAAACCTACAATTCGTTCATGTGTTAAAACTAACATCAAAATCAAAACTAAACCTGCGAATCAACAGGCTATCTAGTTTGTATACAACTGGTTACAATAACAAAATTTGAGTTTGTTACATTAAAAGGTAAATTTAAAAGTTAATTACATGCAATAGCGAATTGCAAAGAATCTATTTACAGGTTCAATATGGAAGATTGAACAAACTTACTACTAGCATTCAGTTGATGGTATAACACCCTATTCGGTTTTGATCTCCTTTGGTTCATTCAAAACAAACTCTACATACAAATCCTTAATCGCAATGACCACGGTCGTTATCAGTGGCCCCATTATCGCACCCTGCACCATTCATATATCATTCCAAAATAGGCATTAGACATAAATTTCATCCAAAAGTAATTTAATTTTAGTATGTTATCCTAAATCAAAAAATTTGAAAGATGTCTGATATATAGTTCTATCATAAGCAAAGTTCCGTATTCAAAGAGCCTATCTAAAGGAACACCAACAATGCACTATACAGACACCAGACATCATACAGCCTATATGATATGGCGAAAATGGTCATGATGCTTTTATATGGTCTGTATGAGGTTGACTGACATTGAAATGACTGATTTGATCACTGACAAAATCATCCGGCCCGTATGACCATTTTCACTGGATCATACAACCCGCTTGATGTGACAGGGCCTGGTGTGCACTTTTGGAGCTGGTATTCCAATAGCTGTCCCCTATCCAAAATAGAAATCAGATTGTTCTATTTATGCAAATTGGCAACATGTTAAAATATACCTTTATGATACTTGTTATTTACCTCGAGTGCAGACGGGAAAATTGCAGCTCCACCAATGATGCTAAGCCCGGTAAGATATGGATTATGGCCCGGTATATGCTCTAGAATTTCACTATCACCATAGTCAATAAGCAGGGCGTGAATAATCGGCAAACATATAGCCACAATATACCTCCCTTCCATCACTAACTGCAAAATTGCAGGAATAGTTGCAAAAACATATGGAAGTAACGGGAAGAACGGGCTAACAACCGCAAGCAAGGTCGACACATACAAGAAATGAATGTTGAACAATCTAAGCAAAAGACAAGTAAGACACCCCTGAAAAAAGGCAATCTCTGCTGTAGCCAAAAGTATGCCCGAAATCGCCTTATCAAGCACTTCAACACATCGTGTTCTCACATACTTAGAAATAGGAAGCATACACATAACCTGTTCTGTTACACCACTCGAATCAGATGTAATAAGCGCGTATAAAACCCATATGAAAACCATGGACTGCGAAAGAAAACTGAACAGTCCAACAGCTCCTGTCACAATGGACTCAATAATCACAAAAACGAGCTTCGTGCTACCACCCAAGATCGACTGCCCACTGGCTAACACGCGTTGAATAAGATCTTTTCCTTGAAAAGCAATCGCCTTCGCCTTTTCAATTATATCTTCTCTACTGATCAACACTTCTTTAAACAGCGCGTTAACCTCTGGATAAATTTCAGTCCACTCACGATTCTTCACCCGTCTTCTCAAATTCAGAATCTTTTCAGCAAAAGGATTCGGCGTAGTCAAAGCAGTTGAAGGCACAGAAGAGTTTGTTGACCGCGGTGCCATGATATGCTTCATCTCCTCAACTATTTCAGTCATGTTATACTGCATAGCTAAACTATCAATCTGATCAAACACTGTTCCATAAAACTGTGTTGTATATTTCGCTACCATAGTGCGCACATCGTCCTCAGACATCCACTGTGCAGCATAATCGCTCTCTTCCACACGCGATTTGATCGAATACACAGCGTCTCGGCCTTCAACCCCAATCTTGTATGAAAAAAAGAATGCAGCAAAAAGAGTACCAAAAATCATGGCCATAATCAATCCAATTGCCACAATTGTTTCCAGCCTTTTTAAAACCCCTCTGGTTAAAAAAGACGTGTGTGGAGTTCGTTTAAAGCTATAGCTTTTAAAAGATGAAATCGTGCAGCCAACGTTTCGAGATGTGAACATAAACCCTAACCCTAGCAATGTACTAGCCCCAATTCCCCCAAATTGCTCATACGCCATCACAAAAACCCATAACGACACCAATCGACGTAATAAAATCGAGAATCCGCTTTTCCTTCGTCTCGGCGGGTTGAAATTACGCATTTTATGGCCAATTATTTTGTAAATTAGGTCTTTGATTTCAACAATTGTGCCGATAAAAGCCCTAAACATGGATGTCGGTACGGCGAGAATTGTATCTGTTATACCTGATTTTAACGGCTCCGACCAGAATGAAACTAGGGTGTGATGGATGCCTCGAAGGGGGATGGAGCAAATAACCGCCCAAAGTAACGGCCGGAGATATACGTCGAGTAATTTGCTTACGCCGAAGAGGACGAAAATGGCGAATGCGACGCCGGCGTGGGCCATGGCGATGTAGAGGGCGAGGCGGACCTGAGGGTCGTCGGTGAGGGAGGAGCCGCCGTCCATGTCGTTTGTGCGAGGTGTGCAGGGTTTGGGGAGGGTTTCCGGTGAGGATTCCGGTTTGGGGGCGGTGGCTGGTCGGAACATATTTTTGGGGGGGAATATGGAACGGAGGATGAATATAGAATGTTTGGAAGAGGAGAAAATGGACGGTGAAGGTGAGACCGAAGAGAATTTGGGGAAACTGACGGTGGTAGTGAGATGCAGCCATAGCCATGCATGCACGGAGCATTGTTACAGGTGAGATTGAAGAATGCCACGTCATCGGACAACAGAAACTGTTGCATCATAGTTTTTTTTTAACGGCGTGGGCTCAACTGCTACCAGGGGAGGCTCGTACATCAGTCTACCCAAACAACTCCTAAGAAATTCGAAATCTGCAGTGGGTGTTCCTAGTTTTTATGAATTGCATCTTACAAGATTCGAACTCATGACCAGGGGAAACCCTTTAGAAAAACTTCCCTGACCACCAAGGCAGAACCTTGATTATTGTTGCATCATAGTTGGTAATAAAGGTTGAAATATTAGTTTTATTATTATTAATTAAAAAAAAGTTTTATTATTATTAATTTAAAAAAAAATCACAACAGGATGATTATTAAATATGATCTTATATATGCTACAATTAGCAACGTCGGTGACTCTTTCCGACTCATTCGTTAATCATTTTTTGTCACGTATAATGGAGTTTACAACACTGTACATTTCAATGAAGCCAACGTAACTGCTTGGCTTTGACACCTCCATAGAGGAGGTCAAGGGTTTGAGTCCTCCACTTAGTGCCTCTTCCTTTTATTTACTGTGTGTAATAGAATTCGCATTTTTGGTTTTAACATTATAAGTATTATTATTACTATTTATTTTATTTATTATTGTATTGTTAATGAAAACCTTATGGAATGACAAATTCTATAACACTCAAAGTTTTGGGTTATAAATCTAAAATAGTAAAGTGTGTGATTATAATGGATAAGAAGTGTGAGGATGTTTGGTATATTTATTTTACCTAAACTAGGGATGAAGTTTAGACTGATTAAAACCCTAATCGGCCTCCTAAAGTCAATTACGTAGTTTTATTTTCTCTCAAGCTTTGAAGATCAACAAAAGAGTTCAAGCAAGAATTTTTGGGTGAACATCAAGGTAATCGATTCCTAGTTGTGATTCCTTTTATGTATGATTATAGTGATTATGTGGGATTCAATTTTGGTTCATATACATATGTGAGTGTGCGATCGATTTAGTGAGTGTGTGTTCAATTTTAGATCATGCAAGATGCATGCATTAGGCTTCCCCCTATATTTGCCCATCTTAATTTTAATCCCATAGATTGTTATCATCCTTTGCTTGTTGCAACTGCTCTTGCAAATTATAACCCCACCAACTTCCACTTTGCAAAATTTTTTGTTTTGATTTTTCTTTTTCTTCTTCTTCTTCTTCTTCCAGAAACACAATTAGTAAATGGATGAACTTACTTGTCGATTCTATCTTCATCTCCGTCTCTTCTGGTCGAGTTTGGCTGCTATCTCTTCTTAATGATCGGACCAGTTTCTTCTTGATCATTAGCTTGTTCTTCTGGATCGTATCTACAAGCTTTAATACCAATTGTTGGCCCATATTCGATAAACACAACCACAAGTAAAGGAATTTGATGCCAACGACCAGCTTTGACTCTTTCACTATTATAAACTTAACTCGACAAATAAGATTGAATACATAACCCTATATTTATACTAGACATAAACTAATCCTAACTCATCTCAAACTCAATTTAATTAATCAAATAAACCAAGACTAATCATATTCTAACTCTACCATAATTAAACTATTAAACTCTAACCGATAAAACCAATTAAACTAAACCAATCCTACTCTATCACGAACTAAAATCGACTTAAACCAAACTTTATCTCCATACTCCTGTATCTCGATCTCCACCAACTTGTGTCCCAAATTTTCTTGCCTTCCAAGGTTCATAATTAATTCCCACAGTGATAATATTTACGTTTTAATGCTTTTGTTTATATTCGTTAGTATAGAAAATGTGTATTGTTGCCGCAAAGTCTAGTTGGTGTGTTTGGATCGATGAACCTTCGAGTTTTAGGTCTTAAGAAACCGTTTCTTCGCTAGTCTCGCCATGGATAAGGGATTCCCATGCGACACGGCTCTAGTATGAGAGTAATTATCAAGTAGAATAAGAAAGCATAGTAAGCTATTAAATGTGAGAAGTGAACACATACCTAATAGTTGGTGCCGACTATTTATAGGATAGGGGGGTCAATACTCATTAGTATGTTTGTAGTATGGGTAAGCTAATGGTATTGAGTACCATAGTTATAATCCATATATATATAGATATGTTATCATGTATCAACACCAAAAACGCGTTTTGAAAAGCACATATAAATGCTTGAAACATTTGTGGTTTTACTTTCTAGTGACACCACACATACCGCAACTTGTGGCCAATTATTGAGAATTTGTGGTTCTTGTTTGCATTTAGAAAAAGGAAAATTATGAAGGGAACATCTCATTTAAAAGAAAATGAGAGGAGTATATCCATTTCAATCTTGAAATAATTGTTGAAACTTTGTGCTCTTAATAAGTCGTACATAACTTTTGCACACCACTCTTTCGATCAAAGAGTGCTCAATTTTGCGATTTGTGTCATGTGGATGATCGATTTCGAGAACAGGTTAATGCGATTTTAGAATTTGAAGATGATTTTAACGGTATTAAAAGACATTCTTGTTACGAAACAACATTAGTGCTAGAATGAACATGTAAAATAAAATAAAAATATTGTATTTTCAAGAAAAGATATAGAATTATTGAACTAATAGTTGTCCTTTCACATCTATTACGTCAATGTTTAGAAATAATCCTTTCCACCCACCCCACCACTCAATGGGTGTCTCTATCATGGTAGACTAGTAGAGTTTAAACGAGAACCGTTAGATGATTGTAAATCATTTTCTTGATCATGACACGAACGATAGGAAGGGATGGTCGTGATTCGTAAAGGGAAAGATATTGATGAAGGGTGTCCGGATCAGGATCGATGTTTGCGTTTATTCCTGAATGAGCTCGGCTCGGCCAGTTGGACCCAATCCAACCCACACCCCTCTCCCTATATAAACATGATTCATCAATTAGAGTTGCTATGCTTCAGGTTCGAAAAAGGCTAGACCTGATACACACGACTCTAAGATCCGACCCTGACAACCGTTAATTTAACATATACATTAAAAAAAAATTTGTTAGACATCATAGTATCTCATGATAAAAAGTAGTCCATTTATTCTGAAAGAGAGAACATAAAGTAAAAAAAAGAGAAGTCATATGTTTTACAATCTTTATACAACCTATAAGCATACTTTTTTTTAGCTTTTTTATAAATCATACTTTGATTAATACAATACACCTTCTTAAGCATACTCAACTAAAATATGAAGTGACTTTTTATTTTCAAATATATACCCTCCTATTTTTATACTTCAAAATCGAATTACATTTTATATTTCATCAAAAACTTGAATGTGCAGCACTTCAAGATAGTTCACATATGTAATAATTAGTCCTGGTAAAATGGGTGGGTCGGGCGGGTTCGGGTCAGAATGGGTTCGGGTTAATACGGGTAAGAGCAAAATGACTTCGGGTCAAAACAGGTTTAGAGCAAAATGAGTCCGGGTCAAAACGGGTCGTTTTTATAAAAAAACTATCAATTTGCTACGGGTCAAAAAGGGTTCGGCCAATACGGTGGGAGGTGGTGGCGGCGGCGCAGCGGGTGGTAGTGGCGGCGGCAGGGCGGTAGTGGGGGGAAGGGGGCGGCGGCGTGGCGGTGGGGGTGGCGGCAGGCGGGTGGGGATGGGGGTGGAGGGGCGGCGGTGGCCGGTGGCGGCGGGCGGGTAGGGGTGTTGGTGGCGTGTGGGTGGGGGTGGTGGCGGCGACGGCGTCGAGGCGGGTGGCGAGTTGAGAGGGCGACGGTGGTGGTGGCAGGTGGCGGCGGTGTCGAGGCGGGTGGCGGCAGGCGGGTGGGGGTGGCCGGCGGTGGCGGTGGTGAGTGGCGACAAGGCATTGTCGTGTGGTGACGGTGGGGTGGTGGCGGGTGGTGACGCGGCGCTAGTGATAGCAAGGGTGTGGTGACATTTTTTTTTGTAACCCATATGCACTATTTTTAAGTTTATTTTAAAGTTAAAAAGTTTTATAATACTTGATCATTTTGATCCGTTGACTAATTTAAGGTTACCCAAATTAACCCGTTGAATATTTGAGGTGACCCAAATTGACCCGTTGATTAATTTACGGTGACCCACCCAAATTGATTTATATTCAATTGATTTTTGCCCAAATAAACTCATTTTTAAAGAATGGGTCAAGATTGTCACCTCTATGTAATATATATGTTTAATCCTTATAAATAATAAGAAACATAAAAATAAAGTTGTAAAAAACCAATGAAATAATAAGTCTTGAGACTAAATACAATTGTTTATTATAGCGATGGAAATAAAAATTTCAAGTGGATTGGTCACAATATAATTGCTTAGTTTAATTGTTTTTATGTACATAAACATGTATATTTGTACGTAACACATATTTATACGTATGAAGTATAAAATTTAAAAAACATGAACCATTAATAAAAAAAATAAACGATTTAGTTTGTTCTTTTTTATTTTCATAATAATTTATTGTTCTGTAATGCACCTCAACATATATTTATATTTATATTTATATATATGTATATATACTAGCTTAGAACCCGTGTAATACACACGGGGTGAAAAATATCAATACATAAAATTCTTAAATCTTTATGTATATATTTTACATGTGTAAAAATGTATTACATATACCAATGATAGAAAACAAAATTTAAAATATGTAAAAATAATATGTAATTGGCTTTCGAAAATAAGTTAATTACTATTTAATGTAATTTGATTTTCATTTACTATTTGATTGGAAAAAAAAAGTTCTATAATTAGATTTCAAAGTTTTTTATGATAAGAGATAATTTAAAATAAATATGTTTATTAGTATAATTAGTATTTTGTTTAAAAATATATTATTATTAAAAGATAGAAGAGTATTTAACAACAGAGAGAGACGGGGAAAAAATGATGATAATGAATATGGAGACGACACGTAGCATGAAAAAACCTTTATTTATTAAATAGTAAGTATATATATATATATATATATATATATATATATATATATACACTAGGTTAGAATCCCGTGTATTACAAGGGTTGAATAAATGTAATGTTATATACTTAGTAATAAAAAATTTATGTCTTTAAAAACTCGTGTATTACACGGGTTTAATAAATGTAATGTTATATACTTAGTAATAAAAAATTTATGTTTTTAAAAACCCATGTATTACACAGGTTAAATAAAATATTACGTGACAGTTACAAATTCTGTTAAGTTAATTTTTAAAACATTTTTTTAGATGAGTATTAATTTTTTTATGTAACTGATAAGTGTTAATTCATATTAAATTTTAGAAACCCGGTGTATTACGGGTTGAATAAATGCAATTTTTTATATACTTAGTAATAAAGATTTACATTCATATTAAACTTTAGAAACCCGGTGTATTATACGGGTTGAATAAATGCAATATTACATATACTTAGTCATAAATATTTACATATTACATAGTTTTTTAATAGAAATTGTAGAAACGGTATATAGTTATTTTTTAAAAATGTCTTATAAAAAGAATTAAAGAAATGTTTAATTTATAAAAATATTTTATGAACAAACCTAATTTCTTTTAAATAAAAAACGTTTTATAAAAAGAATTATAGAAACCATTATTATTTAATAGGAGAAAGAGACAAGAAACAAAAAATTATAAAAACACCATTAAATTTTTTTTATAATTAATAAGAGAGAGAGGCGAAAAAAAAAAGTTGAAGATACATAAAAGAGTGACAAGTTTTCTAACAAAACCTTTATTTATTATATAGTATAGATATGTGTGTGTGTGTGTAAAGAGAGAGAGAGATTATCCAATACAAAGTGAAAAAATGATAAAAGTGTAGGAAGTAATCTGAGGCATTGATTAAGATAATCAATGACTCGGATGTTAGGAGAGTGCCACGTGTATAAGTGACAAGAATTAAATGACCTCGAGAGGTAATATGAAAAAAAAAACCATCATTGTTGACTTACATTGTGTATGATAAATACATCATACTTGCACTTCACAGGATTTTTTGGTTGTGGGGCACAACACTTAATCATCAGGATGGCTTTTGAGAACAAGTTGACGTTTATCTACTTCCATCATTTTTTAACTCAAATAACTTTTATATAACTCATTATATATATATATATATATATATATATATATATATATATATATATATATATATATATATATATATCTTAAAATACACCATAAAACTGTGAGTTTTATTATCTTTTATTTAAGTATAGTATCGCTATATAACTTTCACTAAAAAATTATTTCCATAAAAATGTCATTTGTTGTGCGTAATATGTATAGTAATAATGTAGTGTGATTATATACGGCGTAATACGTAACGCAACAACATAGCGTGATTATATACGTCATACATAACGTAATAGTGTAAAGTGAATAAACAGTGTCACTATATACGATGTAATAAGTAACATGATTATACCGTAATAAATGGCATGATTGTAGCGTAAATTTGTATTTGACACAAATACCCCTTCACGCAAGACACGTATCACATTCTGGTGTCTTTCTACGCTAGTACGCTTAGCACGAAAAAACCACTTTGTACAATAACGCGCATATATATACATATATATATGTATATATATATATATATATAGAGAGAGAGAGAGAGAGAAAGAGGAGGGACCATGAGAAAACCACATATATGTTTAGAAAACCAAGAAAACCAATAACATAATTTATAAATTATTTTTTCTTTTAGTTGTCAAAATGGTATTTAAGTATCTACTACATATACGTTGAACATAAATACGAGGATGTAGAGTATTATGTATATGTAACACTATGTCGAATGAGAAACTGTTACACATACGCAAGACTATGTTACTGTTTTCATTTGATCCATACCCCTATATATGTGTGTGTGTGTATGGTAGAGATCAAATAATTTATAAATTATATTATTGGTTTTCTCTGTAACCCTCCCATATCTATCTATATTATATAATAAATAAATATTTTTTCATGCCACGTGTCGCCTCTATATTCGTTCTCATCATTTTTTTCTCGCCTCTCTCTCCTATTAAATACACATTTATCTTTTAATAATAATATATTTTTAAAGAAAATACTAATTATACTAAAAAACACATTTATTTTAAATTATCCCTTATTGTAAGAAAATTTTAAATCTAACAATAAACCTTTTATTTTCAATCAAATCATAAATTAAAGTCAAATTACATTAAATAGTAATTAACGTATTTTCGAAACCCAATTATATAATAAATTTTTACACTTGTAAAACATATTCATAAAGATTTAAGAATTTTATGTATCGATATTTTTCACCATGTGTGTATTACACTGGTTCTAAGCTAGTATATATATATATACACACACACATATATATCAGTTGTTTTCTCACAAAATGAATCGTCCAAAAGAAGAGAAAGTACACAGCTTTGTTTCGAGATGAAGAATAGTTAATCGGGTGAAATCAGGCGAGGTTTTAGGCAACCGATGGAAGGGCAAATGAGGTAGGGAAAGGAAACCGAGCAAGAGCATTAAAATCTAGCTAATTAAAAGAGTATAAGCTTTAACATTTAATCAAGTTAAGTTTTGATTGAGATTTATGGGTGGGTAAAACAGTAAGTTTTACATGATTTTTATCAGTTTAATATTGAAACATCCCCATTTCTTTATTCTTAAAATATCAGAGTTTTGGTCTCAGTTATCAAAAACCTTGCCACCGTGGTGACAAAGGTACTTTATATTATATAAAACATTGGTTTACAAACATTGATTGATATATTACAAGATCTAGGGATTTCATGTCTCTGACTGCCTATGTCATTGGAAGCTTCAACCATCTCGGTTGCTCTTTCCTAAAATGTTTTGAAAACGTTTTTACATTAGCTTACGCTAAGTAAGTACACCACTTTGTATGTTTAAAACCATTTCGTTTTATTATGGGACATCTTAGGTCCCTTAATCACACATCTTTGGGCAAGCCTTAGGCCCACGTAACATCTTTGGACAAGTCTTGGGTCCATGTTACGTCATTTACGAGATCCTTGAACCGCGTAGGTTCATGGCCTCTAGTTTCACATTCACACTCTTACGAGGTCCTTGAACCGCGTAGGTCCCATGGCCCTTCGTTTCATCAATCACACTCTTACGAGGTCCTTGAACCGCGTAGGTCCCATGGCCCCTTGTGACACTTCTGATTTTCACTACTTGTACTCGTTCTAGACTTATCAATGAAAATCTGCATGACATTTCATTTTACTTGAAATCCTATTCATGCATTGTTATAATAATAGTTCACATGTGAAACATTACGTTTATGCTTGATTACAAAGACTTATGCTTATCTGATATCGATTCATGGATCACACGTAGACTTAATTGATCATTATGACACATTAAATACACATGAACCACCCCATACACCTCAAACATGTTTTTATAACTCATTCAAAGTGATTTGATACTTAAAAGTACTAGCTAGTACTTTCGTGCGATCGTTCGCCTTTTAAACCACTGTTAGCTGCGTACCGTCCACAACCAACAAATTCGTCTAACATGACATTAATTTATGTTTTAAATGTTTAACATATTCATTTCTTTATTTAAAACAAAGTTTGTTTGCAAAACTTTCCTTAAATAAATCCTGAAATTCAAAAAACGATCAAAAAGTCCGTTTTCTCGCCCACTGACCGCCAACTACCGTACACGAATAATGTAACTTTAACTTAAATGTTTTTAGCTAAACATACTCATTTTGTTATGACAATCAACTTTCATGTTGAAAACATTTGCCAATTTCGCTTAAAAATGCTTAAAATCACAATTTTCGAATGCGCGCACTCAACCGGGCCAAGCTAGGACCCAACCCACCTACTCTTGGACCTAACCCAAGCAAGAAATCACAAAAATCCAGCCCTCTATCAGCTGAATTTCGCAAATTTGAGCCCCCCTAAAACCCTAAAGTGTTTTCCAAAACATTCCATTTTTACACCCCTTCACCCATTAGTATAAATAGGAGGCTTAGGATCTTGTTTTCTTTGCTAATTCTCCCTCAAACACTCCCAAACCTTCATATGTTGCAAAATCCCTGCCCTCCCATTTGAAGTTTTCGAAAATCCTTAGAGGATTCCAAGAGTTAAAGATCAAACAAGTAAGTAACCCTTCGAAGTTCATCCCCTTAATCTTTTTCTATTTTCTATCCGTGATCACTTGATCTTGTGAAACCTAAGCCCTAAAAACCCTCTATTAGTCTTAATCAAACTAACAAATCAAGCTAACATCACCAACTAACAAACAAAGGATCTCGTTTGCATTGGCGGCTATGCCTTCGTATTCTGTGAATCCTCAAGTCAACTATTGCAAAAGTGGCTCTGTCAATGCTTTAGTATGTTCTTGATAACTTAAAACATGTTAATAATTATGTATTATCACTTATATGAACTCACACATTAATTTAAACATAGAATCCGCTTGCTCGTGTCGGCTATGCCGATTGCATTATGTGATTCTTCAAAACGCTTCTGTGAATATCATGGCTAGACCGGTGACACGGGACATTTTGGCTAACCTAATATGATTATATTATGTATTATAATAACATAATAACATTCTTTTAATTTTTATTTACGCGTTCGGTAACCTTAAAACCCTAAACGGTCCACTTAAGTGCAACCGTTGATTTTGGACAGAAACTGTGCTGAATTTCACTGAGCATAACTTGACCATAATTAATCAAAACTGAGAAAACTCAAATTCCACGACATAGTTCATCGAATTTCCTTTCCAACCATAATTGGCTAGTTTTCTAATTCAAAAGTATGACTCCGTAGTAGCCAAAACGGGACAGAAACTTTTTTCAGTATCTTCTGTCTTGTTTGACTGTTTTGGCTATGATACGAGTCTCAAACAGAAAAACTTTCTAAACGAAACTTGTTCGGAACGATTTAAACTAGTTACCGGTAAAATTTCATAATTTTTGGACGTCGTTTGATATTTTTAACAACCACGTTTCTGTTCAGCTACTTTGCTGTCCATATCTGAAAATCGACTAAAACTCTATTTTTGCATCTAATTCATAACCTTATGACCCGAACCGCCTATCTAACACTCGTAACCATCGAACCTACCCTAAAACTAGTTTATTTATTTGCTTAGGGTCTGGTCCGTGATTCATCTCGTCTATTCGTTCAAGTCTCTTATCTCGTCTAGCTTTCAAAGTGAGACTTTATAGCCCCACTTTATTCAAATCGTTTTGGGGAAACATATACGCGTTGGCACGCATTAAAACACGTTTTCAAACAATTCTAAAACAAGTAAATCATATATGTATGTGAGTAAATGAACACAACATGATAAACGTTAAACTTGCAAATCCTTAACTTGAAGATTTCAAGCCAACGGTAGTACATGTATGGGCCATAGGATGGAAACTGCATATACTTTATGGACAACTTTTGGTTGGACATCTTATTCATTATCAGTACAACTTACAAGTTGTACCACTTATTCGTTACTCATCATTTTAGGTTGGATTTGCTAATCATGTGTTTGTTTTATTTTACGTGCTATTTGATGAACTTGAAATATGAATTGTTACTTTTGCTAAACATATACTTTTATTAGACCTATGATTTCTCACCAACTATTTTTAGTTGACACTTGTTTTTCGTACATGTTTCAGGTGATTAAGCTCGTGATAGGTCAAGTCAAGAACACATAGGATTTGCCTAAATATCTATTGAAGAAATTATATTTTAATTGTTTTGTCTTTTGAACATGTTATTTGTTTTCTTTGAATTCTAAGACTTATGAAATTAGGTTTTTAATATTATGAAACTTTAATAGTAAATGTTTTTATTCCATTGTGTTGTTTTATCAATTAAGTCGCACTCGTGGTTAAGATGACGGTTGGGGTGTGACACCCCTCGTTTCATCAATCACACTCTTACGAGGTCCTTGAACCACGTAGGTCCCATGGCCCCTCGCTTGATCAATCACACTCTTACGAGGTCCTTGAACCGCGTAGGTCCCATGGCCCCTCGCTTGATCAATCACACTCGTACGAGGTTCTTGAACCGCATAGGCCCCATGGCCCCTCGTATACGAGGTCTTTGAACCACGTAGGTTCATGGCCCTCGTTTCATTGAGATCTTTGGACACCATCGGTCCATAACCTCTTAATTTATCAAGCACGCTCATACAACATGTGTATCCATCTCAACATCTAATCATGTTTGTTTAACACGTGTATTCATCATGATTGTATATGACATACTCATGTTCTTTCTGGTATAAGTATTACCCGTACATTAGCATACCGTAATAACACATAGTCACATAGACAAATAGGGCTAGTTACGGGTTTAGTGTACTTACTATAACATCGGGGCTCGATTTCTTGCTTAAACCCTTCACCCAATCCGACCCACACTAGCAACGTACCACACTTAATTGTCTTTAAACAAACTCAGAAGTGTAGAAGTGGTTTTGGTTTTGTTTGTGTCAAATGAAGGGCTTAAACATCTATTAATAGGTTGAAATATGCTTTTGTGACAGACTGTTACCATCGGTGACGGTCCGTCACCAATTTGCTTGGCGGCTATGCATTTTCTGCCCACGTAACGGATCGTTACCGCTGGTGACGGTTCGTCATAAGCCTGACAAGACACGCGTCATTCCTGCCAACCTTGCCCTAACCGCCTCCCTCATTGCGACACGGACCGTTACCTCTTGGTGACGGTCCATGACGATCAACACAGACCGTTACCATCTCGTGACGGTCCGTCACAACCACTTTTCTCCAATTTTCACTTTTAGTCCATGGACTTTGGGTTATTTGCACTTCCTTATTTCCGAGTTTTGTTTCCTTTAAATTTTCGAGGTGTTACGAATATGGGTTTGGTTAAGTATTAAAGATTAGCGAACAGTTAGTCGGTTACGCGTTTACATGGGTTAAATGGGGGGTAACTTGGGATGTAAGTTTTTCGGTGATTTTGGGGCTAGAAAAACAGTAAATAAAATGTGTTTTAGGGGGGAAGGTATGAGACGTTTAAGTCACTTTCGAGTGTCGGTTTGACCTTTTTAACACGTTTATGTCAGTTGGTTCCATTTTTCCGCCAACTAGGGATGCTTTGAGTAGAAGAAACGTGTTTATCATTAATGATTTATGTCCGATTTGTTTAGACGGAGTGGAAAGTATTGACCATCTGTTCACGGCATGTAGAGTGGCGCATGAGGTATGGTCCACAATTTCGAGTTGGTGTAAGTGCCCCCAGGTTCTTGCTTTTTCTTCTACTCAAAGCATCCCTAGTTGGCAAACAGTCAAGAATAGCATTTGTTAAAGGAGAATTTAAAAAGTTCACCTTTTTTCCGCCATTAATTCCATAAGTATATGTGCTAACGCATGTCACCTACTTCTCTGTTCTTCATATTCACACACGCATCATCGTCGTCTCCCTCATGCTGGTGGTTTGATGGAGGGTAGAGTAAAATTAAATTCAAAGTTTTCATAACTGGATTTAGATTTTGAAAGCAGATTAATTGCCGGGAAAATGGTGGTCATAACCCAGGCAGGATATGATCAAGCAATTCCACGATTTGATGGAATCAAGTCCGTCTTTCTCTCTCTAAAAAAAACCCTAGATTTCGTCTTTGATTTAATTTTCCCCCAATTTTCTTATGATGTATGATCAAATCTGTTGTTGCAGCCGACGAGCCACTCAAGATCACATTCCAGGTTCGATTCCTGCTATCTTCATCTGTTGAGATCCCCTTTTTGATTTCCAATTTTTTTTTAATTTCTGATCTAAACCGTTAAATTCAAATTGGAAGTCAGTATTGATTCATTTCGTCAAATGAATCATTTTTATCAATTCAATTTCATAATCATAGTTTTGTATGAGTGTTCTATAAATTAATTAGGGTTAGGGTTAGGGTTATGGTTTCTGTTTCATTTTGATCTTCATTTACAGAATTTGCATCAAGGATATCCAACTGAGACTGCGATCAGGTTTCTTACAGCAAGAGATGGAAACATATCCAAAGCCCATAACATGGTTAAATTAAATCAAACTCATTCGGTTGAAACTCGTTATCACATTAGATTCCTGCTGATGAATCTTGTCTTTTCAGTTGGTTGATTGTCTGAATTGGAGGATTGACAATGAGATTGACAAAATATTATCAGTGAGTTCTGTTTATAGATTTTATATGTTTTAATGTAATCGACGTCGTTTAACTTTCTGCTTATATATGCAGAAACCGATCGTTCCTACTGAGTTTTATAGATCGGTCCGTGACTCTCAGCTTATAGGGATGTCTGGCTACACAAAAGATGTATGCTTTTTGCAAGTATTTGATAATATTTCTTTACTTCGGGTCTATTTTTGTGATTTGCTAGATTTAAAGGCGCCAACGTGATCTCAACTGATGGTTGTTTGTTTTCTTGAAAAAATATCTAGGGGCGACCTGTTATCGCTGTTGGTGTAGGGCTCAGCACATATGACAAAGCATCTGTAAGATTATCAATCCCCTTCTTTCTCTCAGTATTTTGTTTAAACTTGGTTTTAGTTCAAATTATTGATTTGTGTGAGATTCTTGATTTTTGGATTTACCTTTGTTTTGAGTGAACCATGATTCTGATTTTTGTGATTATTTGTGTAAAAAAATCAGATTTGAAGACTAAAGTTATTATAGAAAAACCTAATTATTGAGATAAATGTGGAGTTACCTATCTATCCCTAGCTTCAGATTGATTATCTAAATCTAATTCTTCAAATCGTGCTAATTACTTTGAAAACACACATCCAATCTCCGTAGGAATGTGGATTTGTGATGACTTGGATTTTCTGATAATCGTGTGTTCACTTTCAGATTGAATTATTTCGATGGTATGCTTGAATATTTAATCGGATAAAAGTCGGAGATTCAAGAACGAAAATGGGAAATCTGTTAGGAATTTCGTATGTATTAAACTGACCAAATAGACTTTTATTTATAGTGATAAACAGATGCACTAAAACGTTATAACAATTGTTGGTTGAAAACCGCCATAACCGTCAACCGTTTTGGAAGTTAACGGCGGCTTCAATTTGGTCCGGATGACCAGATGTTACTCCAGATGAACAAGTTGGTCCGGATGACCAACTTACTCCGGATTAACAAGTTAGTCCGGATGACCATTTTTTAGCATTTTTCCACTTCCAAATCAGCTTAACCCCAGCTAGGGGAGCCCCTAGGACCCTGCTAACCAGGGCGCTGCCTCCGGACTCCCGTTGTTTAATGGGCTTTAGCATCGGAAGTCATAAGATCATCAAACAAGTGTGCACTCCACACTTACCAACTCGTTTGATGTTTCATTATGACTTCTCATTTGGTCATTAAGTAAATCCAATTACACAAAATAGCTAGATGACACTAAAATCACCAACAATCGCCCCCCATGTTTCTTGCCTTTTTTTTCTTGTATTTTATATCGATCATGTTGTTTCTTGGTGTTTTTCTCTTCTATTTTAGATTCATTACTATGTTCAATCACACATCCAGATAAATGAATACAGAGACCGTGTGATATTGGTAAGTTTAAATTATAATAACAGTTTCAACTGCATAAATCTATATTAGCTTTTCAAATAAGCCGATTCTTATTTTTGTTGTAGCCATCTGCAGCAAAAGAGTTCAACAGACACATAAGCACTTGTGTCAAGGTTTTGGACATGACTGGCCTCAAACTTTCACATCTCAATCAAATCAAGGTAATATCAGTCAACTTAGAACATTTAAATAAAATTGGCAATTTTTTCTTTATTATATTTCAAGAAACCTGCAATAAAACTTATACGGTTTCCTCTATAATTTGTTTCAGTTATTGACAGTTATATCTAATATTGACGACTTGAACTACCCAGAGAAAACGGATACTTATTATATTGTCAATGCGCCGTATGTATTTTCATCATGTTGGAAGGTTTGCCATTTCTCTTCAGTCTTCACCATTGATGAAATATTTAGAGTTTTTGTTGTACACCTTAAAGTTTGAAATCTTTTCAGGTTGTGAAACCGCTTCTGCAAGAAAGAGAGTTCAGGTGCTTCCTGGTTGTGGTAAAGATGACTTGTTAAAGGTAACATCAGGGGGTGTTTGGTCAAGGGTATGGGTTTGTTACCCATAAATTTGGGAATCCACCATTTTTAACAAAGTCTGTATTTATTTGAAATGGGCAGATAATGGATTATGAATCTCTGCCCCATTTTTGTAAAAGACAAGGGTCCGGGTCATCACGGTATGCTAGAAACTCAACGGACGTTGATTGTTGTTTCTCATTGGACCATGGGTTTCACTAGCAGCTCTATAATTACATCAACCAGCAAGCTGCAGGCGTAGAGCCGAAACCCCTGTCAAACTAGGGTCATTTCATGTGGGTTTGTCTGAACCCAACTTAACTGGCTGTAAAACTGTCGAAACTATAGAAACCAAGTTCCAAAGCTGGAGAACCAGAATTGGTTTATGGATGTGAACAAACTGATCTCAAACAAATGAAAATGAACATCAAAAGGAAAGGCATGCATAGAAGCTGCTGATAATTATTTTCAGAATTTTTGTTATTTCAAAAGTTGAAAATAGACAGTGAACAAAAGTTCACTTTTGTACCATCTTCATTGCTTACTATTGGAACTGTGGTTGTTATTACTTGAAATATATATTATTTTCTATACATGTTTTTTTGTTGTTTTATTATATTAAAAATGTAACTACGCGAATCACTTGAAGATAAAGCAATTTGTTAGGTAAATTTTTTTATCCAATTTCACTAAACGTGTATATTAGACGGGCTGGATCCGGTAAAAGCCTGTGCTCTGATTAATTTATTATTTAAATTAAGAGAGCTTGGGTTCAGTCTGATTTGAGATTTATATTTAAAGCTTGAGTTTGAATAGTGGGTAGTTTTTCAAGCTGGCTCGAGTTCTAGCTCGTTTGTTAATTATTAATTAATTTATCTCTATTTTTATATATATTTGTAACTATAACTTCATATAAATATAATAAAATATATTATTATGTGGTTTTTGTTATAATTATATATATATATATACATATATATATATATATTATTTAAATATATATTTATTATACTAAATAAAAAATAAACTTTATATTAAACGAATGACTCGGTTAGGCATGTGCTTTATATTAAATGATATTAAATGAATGATTCGTTTAGGCCACAAGCTTAGTAAAACTCGGTATTTAAAATTCAAGACTGTGTTTCCAAATTAAGCTTACAGGTCGGCTCATTTACAGTTTACACCCCCCTAACTTTCACTTTCAAAATCATCTCAAGCTCATTTTAACGAATGCAACAAATGGTTCAAAGTTCCAAGTCAAACACGCAAATCAGGCAGGTTTATTCAAATTGCAAAATTGTAGGAAATCTAGGGCACAAACAAGCAAAGGAATCAGATTCCTGATGGCATATTCCGACCAAATGCAAAAAGATGAATATTTCACAAGCATGCAATAAAAATACGAAACGCGATTAGCCCAATTGTCTGTAGCAGTTATAGGCGACTGCAACCGAGGAAGCAGCACCAATAAGAGCCAAAGCTGCATACACGTCTTCACTCTCCCATGTCTCGAGCCATGTTGGCATGGTGCAAACTGTGTGGTGCAGTTGCACCTTTATTACCAATATTGATTGAAATTTGATTCTTGATTCCCTTTTTCTTTTCGCCATTAGTCTTCATTTCAAGGTTAAAATTCACTGCATTTTCAGGCGGGTTTGAAGCCTGACAGCAGGCGGAACCACCATTTGCCTGACAACAACCACCATCCGCCACCTGTGAGCCATCTTCTATGCTTCTTTCCATGTTCCCATCACCATTTGCTATGACCCTTTGTTCTTGAGCTTTCAATTGGTCTTCTTCTGATAAACCCATTTGTCCCCTGAAGAAAATAAAATCTTTAAAAATGTATTCGCCTTTTGAAGTTGAGGGTAGTTAATAATTTAGGTTAAATAGTGGAATATTTATGATTTAATCATTAGAAAGGTTGATAAACGTTCAGTCTCGCATTGAATACATCAGTTTGTCGATCTATCTATCGATACCCAACTAAAGAAAGTATGTAAACAGTAATCCAGATATGTCTAGCTGCACATGGTCATCACATTTTCCTTGTCCATTTAGCCATTTTCATATAATCTCTATCTGCCTAACAATAATTAATCCTATATTGCGTAGGAGTGTGAAGTTCTGACACGACACGAAATTCACGAGTTTGGATTTAGTCTAAACGGGTTCGGTAAGTTTCAGGTCGAACCCGTGAACACCTTTAGCTAAATAGGTCATGTTCAAGTTAACCTGGCAGGTTCACTGGTTGACCCGTTATTTTTTTAAATGTGTTTTATGTCATAACTTAAACTGACCAAGTATTTTGTAGCAAAAATTAAAAGATCAAATTTTATAGTTTAAACGTAATAATTTTATATACATTTGTTCCTTTACCTGTAAATCTATAATTTTAGAGTATTAATATGCAAAAATATAAAATAAAATAAAATTTCGGGTTTAAACGGGTCGTATCGGTGTCACCCGCGAAGTTTCGTCTGTTCTAGTTCATATGTTTGACACGATTCCGTGTCAAATTTCCGGGTTCGTGTCGGGTTTGACCCACCAACTGACGAAAACGACCATCATGCAGAGGTGTGAATTTCTAGCACGAGACGAAATTCACAGGTTTGGGTGGTCTAAATGGGTTAAGATCAGTTTCAAGTCGAACCTGTGAACACGTTTAGCTAAGTGGGTCATGTCCGGGGGGTTCACGGGTTGACCCGTTGTTTTTTTAAATGTGTTTTCTATCTTAACTTAAACTGATCGAGTATTTTATGGCAAATTTTTAAAAATAGAGAAAAAACATCAAATGTATAATTTTGGAGTATTAATATGCAAAAAATTAAATAAAGTAAAATTTCAGGTTTAAGCGGGCCGTGTTCGTGTTGACCCGCGAACACTCGTGTGGTATTCGAGCTCGTATGTCTAATACGATTTTCAGGTTCGTGTTGGGTTTGATCCGTCAACCCACGAACACGACCCATTTAACACCCCAATAACTGCAACTCAAAAGGACACTTGGATAGAACATAACTACCTCCAAAGCCCGTCCACAATTTCACCTTTTTCGATGTGTTGCTCAATCAACATCGGCACATCATCCGGCATAACATATCCATACCTGTGAAATTTATAAAACTCAGCCATAAATCAACACAAATGTATTTACCAAATGTATGAACAAATAGGTGTCTTCATTAATCATTACCAATGCCCTGTCACTTTCCCATGGCTGTTTGACCCAAATATGATCACATTTCCCGCATACTTGTGACCCCCAATGTGCGAGCAAGCGTGAACAGACACTTTACTTTGACAACCACGCGATTCTATTTCATCTTTGAATTTAGAAACAATCGCAGGCCCACAAACGCCGCATCGTTTATCCCTGGCACCATGAGCACACACAAAAATGTACGATCCTGCAAGCGGTTCAGGACTTCCAGGCAGCCATTCACCATCTTCACAAGAACTTCTTCCACAAATGTCTCCACATCAAAATGTGTCAATCTCCTGCATAATCTCGAGTTCATCGTGTTCACAAGCGTAAATTCATAATATGATAATAGTAACAAAATTTATAAAACTACCTGTATCTGATCATATCTGGAAAGATTAACATATCTCCATTCGATGTTTCGGTGCCATCGTATCCCTCCCATACGGTCAGTATCCCTCGCATACGGTCAGACGAGTCTTTTGAAACAAGATTGAAGAATTAGGGTTTAGAAACACGAAATTGATGACAGGAGTTAGAAATAGGCTTCATGAATTTATAAATGGATGCAAAAACCCTAAAACACAGAGACTAGTGAAGCAAACCCTAGAAAACCTACCTGTCTCTTCAGATCACCTTTCCGGGAGGTGAGAGCGGCGGAGAGAAGCCTCGGCAACCGATCGAACTCAGCGGCTTCGATGCGAGGAGGCCACACTTGCGGTTTCTTGTAGCACAAAAACACGTGTCGTTCGTAGTATTTGACAGTTCCGACGAGAAGACTCTGCCGGAACTCCGAGCGCGAGAATCCGAAGTCGTCATCCCCGCCGTCGAAGCCGCCGAGGAACACTTCGTTCTGAAAGCTCCCGGATGCGCTCCCGATCTGCGAACTGTCTCCTTCCGATACACCTAACGAAGACGACGTTGATGCCATCAAGGTGTTCGACGAAATGCCCAAATGAGCAAACGGTGTCGTCTTGTAATAATCTCATATACTTCACTTATTTTTTGTATATTTTAATAAAATGTTAAAAAAAATCTTTCTTTTTTTGTGTAAACAACTGGAAAGATAATAAAAGTTTAATTATTAGCCTTATCTATTGAACCAAAAACATTTTCTTGAATGTAATTTGCCCAAATTATGCTCAAAACAAAATAACAATTGTTCATAATTCAAAAGTTGAAATTGATCATAATCTACTGATGCACCCAAAGTTTCAGTCTTTCAAATCTTTCACAAAATCACTAGATTTCATTCTCAAATTTGGTTGAACATATACACACCAACCAACCAACCAACCAACCACCCACACGTGAACTCGACGCGAAAGGGCACAAAAAACTATAATTTACACAGGTTTTTCGCCGGGGAGATACGAAGGAGAGGACCCGCCATCGATCTGCGATTTCTTCCGCTGAAATATGCCACTGAAATTGCTAACAAGCACCTTTTTTGTCTTGGGTTTCTGTGGTGGGGACTGCTTGTAATTAGGGGTTGAAGGCAAAGATGGTGTCTGTGTCTGTGACTGTGACTGCTGCATTTGTGTTTCTTGAAGTATTAGTGCTGCTGCTTCCGTCGCCTTCTTCTGCTCCTTCTCCCTCCACCTTTTCAGCTCTCCTTCCACCGCTTTCTTGGCGGCTTCCGCCATCCCTGCCTGCTTCAATGCCGCTGCGGTTGCCGCCTTCAAGTCATCAATCTCCTTCTGTGTTGCTTCTAGTTTATTTATAGCTTCTTTCTCACTAGCTTTCACTGCCTCCACCTGCGCCATTGCAGCTTCCACTTTCATCTCTGCCAGCTTCTCGGATTCCATCACTTTCCTACCCAGCGCCTCGAATTCTTCCTGGGAGATTGTGATCTTTGATCCGGATTCAGATGTTGATGCGCGTGCAGCATCGGTTTGTTCTGAAATTACCTTTATATCCTCGAGAGCTTTTGATTCGGCTTTCTTCGCTTCCTCAGCTTCTGTTAAAACAATCTTGAGTTTACTTTCGGCTTCTTCCAAAGCAACTCCCATGGCTTCTGCTTCCTTCTTCAATTCTTCAGCTTTCTCCTTCATCTCTTTCGATTCCCATTTAGCATTTTCGCTCTCGGAAACCAACTGTTGAAAAGTCAACATCATTTCATCAGAAGCACCTGTCACTTTAGCTTCTTCAACACACGCGTTTTCAAGCTCGATTTTGCTTTTATGCAGCTTTGAGTTCAGATCCCCTACAACAGATTCTGTTTCCGCTTCCTTCTGTTTCAATTCCGCGTGTTCTTTCTTTACGTTCTCGAGCTCAATCTTTAAAGACTCCAACAAGGTTTTCAATGAGTTCTCTTCTTCAACCAGTTTCTGCAATGATTCTTTAGCGCCATCAAGCTCTGATGTAACAGTTTTCAAAGAATCAAGATCTGAAGCTCTCACATTCTCCATTTCTGTTTGCAATCTTTTGATCTCGGATGTCGTTTCTTCAAATTTGGTTTGCAAGTCTTTCGACATTTCCGGGTCAAACCTTTCCCGTAAAGCAAGTAACTTTTTTGCAGACTCTTCAAGTGCAGCTTTATGTGCTAACTTTTGAACATTTTTCTCTGTGTATACATTTTCTTGTTCTTGCTGAGTTTGCATTGTTGCAAGCTTCACCTGCTCGATGGTCCGTTGAACAGTCATAATCTCCTTTGATATCTCACCAGCTCGATCCAAATTCACTTTTTTTATAAGCTCGGATTCCGTTTCTTGCTTGACAGCAGCATTTTGTTCTTCAAGGGCCGCCTCACGATCATGGCGGATTCTTCTCAACTCTTGTTTGGCAGCATCGAGTTCTGTGAACACAGCAGCATACTGTTGTTTAGTGTCTTCCAAATCTTGTTTCAAACTGCCATTAGGGTTTGTTTCTACAGTTTCAAATTGCTTTGCTTGATTCTTTGCTGTCTCTGCCGCCTTGACTGCCGCCTCTTTCGCCTCGTTAACGGTTTCAAGATTTTTTTTCAGATCATCGACTGTTCTTTTGGCTCGTTCAAGCTCAGTTAGTGCACCGTTTTTTGTAGTTTCAGCACTCTTTAACCGTTCCTTTAACTTATAGAGCTCTTTTTGTGCCAAGTGGAGCTTTGTCTCCTTCACCAACACTCTCTACAAAAAAAATGGTAAAAACTGAAAATTTTATCACCCTTTTGATTATAATCAGATAATTAGTTCCAAAATGCAAAAAATATTAAAAAAAATCAAAAGAAAATAAAAAGAAACTATGTACCTCAGCAGAATGAGGCTTTATTTTAATCAAAAGAAAATAAAAAGAAACTATGTACCTCAGCAGAATGAGGCTTTATTTTAATCAAAAGAAACTATGTACCTCAGCAGAATGAGGCTTTATTTTAATCAAAAGAAAATAAAAAGAAACTATGTACCTCAGCAGAATGAGGCTTTATTTTCTTGATGGCGATTTTTTCACCTGAAAAAGCACCTTCACCAAAAAGATTTACAGCATCCTTGACAGACTGGAATGGTGCCCGAGTGTCGATCTCTCCAACCTCCACTTTTGGAGAGTCGGTTTTGTTTTGACGGTCTTTCGCGACCATACTGTTTATCAATGGAAAAGCGAGTGATAATTATGTCATACAGACGTAAAGATTAAAAAACAAAAACAAACAAACAAACATAAGCAGTAACTGCATATCTTCCAAAACAAAAACAAAAGAACAAAAGTTATGGGCCATTAGCAACAATCTAAGTTAAATAGGCAACAAAAGAACTAATGTTTTGATGGGTTCTTACATCGCTCTCAACACGCCTACATGGGCCGCTGTAATCGACACAGGTTCCATCTACAGTGTCCGTTAATGGGACCCACAACACTCCCCGCATCATATAAACGGGACCCACGCCTTGGTTTAAAAAAGCGCGAGGCGAGGCGAAGCGTTTCGGTCCCAAAATCCGAGGCGCCACGCCTCAAGCGCGAGGCGAGGGCTTCACGTATGCGAGGTGCTAAGCTAAAAAAAGTAATAAAAAATTTAGTAACATTCTTAAAACCTCCCACCAAATGTTGTTTCAGTCTAAAAACTCCTCCTTTGAGTAATTTTCACAAAAAACAACTTAAAAAACTGATTTAAGTAAAGAGGAACTGCAATTGGAACTCAAATTCATAACAAAACAGTGAAAAAAAAAGTGAAAATACATGAAGCGGCGCCTCGCCTCGCGCTTCAAGCGCCTCGGAGCGCTTCATGTATCTCGGGCGCCTCACCCATTTGAGGCGCTTTGCCCAGCGCCTCGGGCGCCTCGCGCTTAAGCCAGCGCCTCACGGCGCTTTTTTAAACACAGACCCACGCAATGAAATCGTTACATTACTTAATAGGATGGTTATGCTAATCTAATGTAATTAACCTTTATAGCCATAAGTTTTGCCTTGTAACTTAAATGCATTAATTTCTCTCATTAATACAAAAACAAACCTAAAACCATCAACAAATTGTGTTTTGTAGAACACTTTCAGATCAATTATCAAAAACTTTGAGCAGGATCGCGGATCATCAAACGATTTTAATCATATTAATTCAAAAACACCCAAATATACAATCAAATCATGAACACCAGAATTTCAGAGTTAATTTTAAACTAATTAACATTCAAAATTGACATCTTTTACTCAAAAACTGGATTCACATACTGTAAATATAAAATATACAGAAAATAGCCATGGGAAAACCTTACCTGATTTATTAAGAAGTCTCTAGAAACCACAACAACCCTGCAAACTGAAACCACAAAACCACATATGATTACATACAAGAAACCAACCACATAAACTTAAAAACCTTCAAAAAGATTCAAGAATCATCAAGAACAAAGAAACATAAGAAACCCTAAAATCATTAACAGATGATATAACCATATGAACCCTAGGAGTGTGACAGATGGTAAAAATAACCAAAATCAAGAAATCTTTAGAACAAGTGTAAAGACTTTCTTGATCAAGAACAGTTGTATGATCATCATACTACAAACACCCTTTTTGATTCTTTAAAATTAAATCAAACCCACCAAGAATCAAGAACAAAAGATTGTTGAAACACCTGCAAGATTGTTAAAAATCGAATCTTGGAGTGGTACATGAACAAAAAGACGATCTTTTTAATCACCCAAGAAAAGAAATAACAGAAAAGTTTGAAGGGAATTGAGGGATTTACCGACGAAGAATGAAAGCAAATGAGAAAATGTGTTTGAATGTTCGAATAAAAGTCAGAGAGAGAGAGAGAGAGTGGAAAATTGAAAACAGAAATTAACAAATCACCGTGAGGGAGCCAAGTCAGGTTGAATCAATAAGATAATGACACTAGGGTTGTACCATGTGCATTGTTGGTTGTACTATGATATGGCCTTTTCTTGTGTTCGGTCTTTTAGGCAACTTTTATACCCGTGTATTAAAAGGCAGTCGATGGGGATTTATATTTCAATTTTGTTTATTTTAGTTTTTTTTTTCTTTTAAAAGACAATTTTTTTATTACCGTAGAAGTTAGACTTAAACCCATAACCTTATTAAATTTTGATATTTCAAAAACATTAACATCAAGATTGGTATATATATTATATTCTTAAATTATAAGAGAAAAAAATAAGATTTAAGTTAAAAGAGTTTTACATCAGATTCTTTAAACCTTATCTTTATCCTTAAAATTATAAGAAAATGAACATTAGAGCATTCACAGCCGGTTTTGTATATGTCTGTGAGTGGGTTTTGTATATTTTAAGGAGTGGTTTAAAATGGTTATGAGTGGAAGAGAGAGAAATTGTATAAATTTTTTGTATATTTGTGAAAACATTGTTCACCTGTATAAGTTTTTTAATATTTTTTGAAAGAAAATGTAATAATAAAGGTATAAAAAAGTATTATTTAATTAAAAAAAAAAGAGAAAAGATAGTGATTTTTAATGTATTATGAGGATAAGGATAATGATTAGGCTGCGAATGCTCTTATAATCTTAAATATACCAATTGCTTAACCATTTCTTTAAAATTATAAAGATAAGGAATGAGATGTGAGAGGTTTTAAAAAAAATGAATAATTTTTTTATGAAATGATGGTTTTTAATTAAATTATAAAAATAAGGATAAAGAATCTTATGTGAATGCTTCAAGAAGATTTTCCTCTACCATTGTTTTATTTTAGTTGAGAGTTTTTCTTTTCAAAAGAGTGTTTTTTGAAAACTTTTACGTAACTTTTATACCCGTGTATTTAAAGGAAAACTTATTTATCAAAATAGGTGATTTGAAAATTATTTATTAAAATGGGTGTTTTTTGAAAACCTCTTTTGTAAAAAGACCCATTTTTATAAATAATTTTCAAATCACCCATTTTGGTAAATAAGTTTTCTTTTAACACTTTTTTAGAAAAAAAAACTCTATTTTAGTTAATGTGTTTAAAGTTTTACATAGTTTAAATTAGAGGTGGCAATTCCTGATATGACCGGAATACAACACGAAAATAACCAGATTTTGAGTTGGCTATTTTAACCCCTTTTAAAATATGGGTCATGTTCGGGTTGACCCGTTAACCCGTTTAGGTTTCAAAATTATTATTTTTATTTTTCCCTTTCTAAAAACGATCATTTAGTTACTCTTGTATTTAATGTTTACCATAAAGGAATTGATTTATACCAATATTTTTTATTATTTACTTTCCAGAGATGGCTATTTAATTACTTTTTGATTTACCTTAAATTAATTAGATTTTTTGATTTAGTAGTTTTTAATTATGATTTAGATAAATGGTTTAAATGGGTCAGGTTTTGGTTGACCTGAACTTATGTGTATCCAGGTTAGGGTTTTTGACATGAATAAGAATATGGGCCGTGTTTATGTTGCATAATTCAACCCGTCAACCCGGCATGATTGACACCCCTAATTTAAATATTGTGTTGCATGGTGTTTTAATTGATTGTTTTATGCTTTTTATTATACAAATCCCTCTTCTTTTTTAATATACTTAGTTTATTAAATAATTAGTTGTCTTAGTTTTAAGAATTTTGATATACAAGAGTTTAAATAGTTATATCCTACTACCAGATATTAATAAAATGCCTTTACAATTCTTTAAAACTATTTAAATAAATTTGAATTATACATATTATTTTGGTATTATTTGTAGCTTTACATATTTATTTTGGGAAACTATTTCCCTTGTCTTGAAAAGGAATGAAGATAACACTTTTGATTGACGAGGAAGAAGTGGTAGATAACATAAATCATTATTCGAACCTTGTTGATTTCTTCTTTTTATCACTTTAACATCATCAAGAAAAAAATTATGGCCTTCGTCACATCTCAATTGCTTCTTTGGCACTAAAATCCTAGTATATTGATTCTTCTTTCTTCGTAACTACAGTCCCAATATCTGTTCTTTCTTAATTATCATAATCCTAGCGATTGCACCTTCTTCCACCCTACTTATCATTCTCTTCCCTTTTATTTTTTTTTATGCTTCTTTGATTTCCACTCCAAACAGGGAAGAACGAGATGGGAAAATAAGAAGGGTTATGGTTAAGATCTAAGGGGCCTTTTGGTTCACATAATATTTTTGAAAGATTTTAAGTTCATCAAATGAATCGAAATTTGTCAAATGAATTAAAATTTAAAAGAACTTAAATATGAATTTGTCAAATGAATTGAAATTTGTCAAGCATGTTTGTAAGTTTGCTAAAAGAATTGAAATGTAGCCACCATTAATCACCATCTACAACAACCATGAACCATGTAAATCCCATAATCTATGACCAACTTTTCTTATATATGATCGGAAGAATTAATATATTAGGAACATGTTCATCCCATGTTTATATGAACCGTTTCTTTTAAGACTACATGTAATGGGTGTTAACCTGGAGCGTGAAAGCCCTGAAGGGCGTGAAACACCACGTGATTGGGGCGTTTTGGGGCACCGATGTGGTTTGAATCACGAGCGTGGGGCAGGGGTCTCTCACATCCAACCAATAGAACGTTGCCACCTCACACACTTTACTTTATTTCTTTTTTTTATTTAATCTCTAAGTAAAACAATTACACACTTTAGTGGTTTGAGACGTTTTTCCAAATGAAACCTATGTGACAATAACGTGACAGGACGTTTTTCAATATTTAGTGAAAGCATTACAAATAGTCTAATTATCGCCCAAAGTTGACTTCTCATCAATTTTCACCATCTTAAGTTCCCAGCACCAAACATGTTTTAGACTAATTAAAAAAACCATACTTAGCCAAACTCACCATTAAACTTGCCACCTTCACTTTTTGGTCAAATATGACAATTTTTTTCAGCTTCTAGATTCTTCAAATTTCAATATATGTTTTTAATTCAATCTTTTTAAACACTTTTAATAATGCTATTAAACTTGTTTAGCCAATAATTTATTTTTTTAAACACCATTTCATCAAAATTTCGTATCAAGTTATACATTGAGAATTCGATGTTTCCTTAGAGCATTTGGTATACCTAAATGAGTGAGTGGTTAGTGAGGAAAATGAGTGAGTGGTTAGTGAGGAGGAAAGTGGTTGGCACGTGACGCCACGTCATTTTCTCCAACTCTCACACCACTCACTTGGCAAAGAAAATACCCAAGCGAGTGAGTGAGGTGTGAGCATTAAATGCATTTTAGTTTAATATGCATTTAACTAATAAATTTATAAAAAAAAACATAAATAAAAATAATAATAAAAAAGGACATAAATAAAAAATATAATAAAAAAGGACATAAATAAAAATTAAAATAAAAAGGACATAAATAAAAATTAAAATAAAAACTACTCGATTCCATATTTTGCCTTAATATCGTTTTGTTTTCTCTCGAGAAAGGCTCGTCGGGGGCCAGTTGATTTGATCAAGGTCGAGAGCGAGAATTTTCAACTCTTCTTTTTCTTTTTTCCAATTAAATTTCTCTCTTTTTCTCACGTTAAACTCTTCCATTTGTTCGACCATTTTTTGGCCGATGTCGACGTGAGTTGGAACCGAGCCGGATCCCGAGCCCGAAGCTTGTGCCTTTTATTTTTTCTTGCCGATCGGACGTTGTATGTCGTCCTCGTCATCCATTATCTCCCGGTTGAGATCATACATTGATCTTCCGTCGGACGCGGTCAGACTAGCACCAATGTCCGCCGATGATCGTTTCTTTGATGATCCTTCTCCGCTTGGATTCAAGTACAATGTTTGCCATTTCGGCGATTTATTTAATAGTTCCCAAGCCGCAATTGGAGCTTGGACTCCTCCGTCGTCTTGATATCGGGACGTTGCTTGCATTAAAATGTCACTACAACCTCTTTTTCGGCTTCTCTCACATTGGTGGTAGATGCCGTGAAAATTTAAGACTTTTCGGTTAATATGAGTCCATTTAGAACTCAATTGGTCCATAGTTCGATACTCGGGAGGTACGCCCATTAACGCCTCAAACTTTGTAGCGATACGTTTCCATAACGTTTTTTTTGTTTTGAGCGTTACCTAAAAAAATAAAACATAATCAATATTAATTTGTATAATGAAGTAATAAAAACAAATACTATTATATATTAAATACCTATAATTGGATCCTCCGAGACGTCGACAAACGCCCTAGCCAAGTTTAGCTCTTCGTCCACATCCCACTTCTTTGTAACACGTGAGGATGATTTTGATGCGGAAATTTTCTTTTTTCCTTTACCTTTACGCACGGGTTACGTTTCCTCAACGTCTTCTTCTTCCTCCTCCGGAACAGGTTGCGTTTCCGGAACAAACTCCGGATCTTGTGAGTATCCGACAGGCATATTGGGCATAGTAGGCATGTTTGGGACATACCCGGGTGATCCGAACGAGTTTTGGTTAAAAGGTGGTGGTTGGGTGAATGCGTTTTGTTGAGACATGTAATGAAGCCAAAAGTGGTTGGGATCGTTAGGATTCATGACTTGGATAATGAGATTTTTTATAAACACAAGATGGGATTTTTTATAAAATTGATAGTGAAAAGATGAGAGTTTTTTAGTATGTTTTATAAAATGGGGTTAAGTGGTTATTTATAGTGGGTAAAATAGATTATTTTTTTAAATTACCGTTCAACGGTAATATTATTAAAATTTTTTAGCCGTTGAACGGCTTTGAATCGCCCTCTCCACCCGTGAAGATCTTCACGTGGAACCCTCACACCCCCCTTCACGCCATCAAGGGGGCGGTGTACAAAACCCACTCACGCCATGATACATGTTCACAGATGGTCTCAGGCACGGTATACCACTTGATGTTGGTCCTTGAGTCATCCTAGAATGATGGTTGAACAACTCCATATACATTGGTTTTCTAGAAAAACATCAATTTCTATGGGATCTCTTTCAAGAACCGTAGCTTGCTTTTCTAATTTTTTTTATTTCTTTTAACCCCATTTTCATATTTATTATGCAAGGAAATGGTTATGAATTAAGGACCAAATGGCCCCTCTAATAATGTTTCTTTCATGATTACATTTATTCGTAAAATTTATTTTATTTTAAATTCTCTAAACAATCAAAATTTACATTCTTTTTATAAAATAACTACATTTATCAATATGTCACACCCCGGCTTAACAAAACTCGAGCGCGCTACCAGCAGTTGGTACCATCTCGGTTTCATTCGTTTGAGTATTATACACAGCGGAAAAATAAATGATCTTTTTATAGAGTTAAAATAATTTAAAACATACTTTTATATTAAAACAAGGATTTACACCCCAACGATTACAAAACATAATTTGTTCATTGTTAAATAAAGATTTTCAATTTAAAGAGCCAACATGTTCCAAATGATGTCTAAGGAGTCGTCATCCCTTCGGCATCTATTACTTGCTATTAGCAGCCTAAGGAGTCAAAATCCCTATGGCATAAAATCCATACAAACATTTATCCTTGATTACCTGAAAACGTTTTTAAAATACGTCAGCTACGAGCTGGTGAATACAATAATCGTAAAATCCGTTTACACTGGCTAAATTGAAATAATAAAACAATTTGATCATATTTGGATTAGTAGTTTACACAATCAGTGGGACTGTTTCACCCAAAGGTATAACCACTGAACACTACTAGTATTATACTAAGATGATCATGTTTTACGTATGCCTACAACTAAGCATGTTACTAACCACATTACAGCGTTTCATCTGTAACACGTGTATAACTTGGATCCAATCTGTAAGGCTCCAAACCGGACACCCTACAGTTGGTCCTTATCACTAGGTATTTCCTTTAAAAGTACTCATTTTATTACTCAAACATACAGCGAAAGTCTTTCTAAAATAATTATTACCCTTTAAAGCCCTTATCGTTATTAACTTTACCTCACGAATGCCCGCACACCGATCCGAGTAACACCGCTCACAAGCCAAGACACATCGACCACGAAGCTCACCTGTGAAATAATCTAACGTACACACAAAGTCAGCTACGCTGAGTGAGTTCTAATATTTTAATTTAAATAAAAGCCATCTCGTCACATTTATTGTTTATCTCCACTCAGGACACTCCGATCCTTATAAAATAGTTTTAATAAGTTATTATCATATAGATAACCCATGTTAGCTTACGGATTCACCACCCCAGACTCATCCCACCAATATAACCCAATAGACCTCACCGACATGGGTCAACCTTACTACACTAATTACTCGTAATCTACCAATCGTATTAACCCGAAAACCTGGTTAACACAACCAATCCCTAGACATCGAGTTACTCAACCTTGACCAAGACTCTCACAAGTCAACTGACACAACAATTGTAAACACCACATCACAATTCCAACACAACGGTCATTCTAACTCTACTCACCACATTAAAATCATCTACACATCACATTAATATCATCTCATACACAATAAATATAACTCATCACTTGCATGCAATTTAAACACGTATATATGCTGTAATCTCATAGACACCCCCATAAACACATCGGGTTAACACCCAAAACTCTTAACACGTTTAATATATTAAACATCTCTTGTAAGTATGTACGATAGCCCCAAAAGGCTGTAAAACGTTTAAAAGAAGGGGATTAAAAACTCACAGGTTACGTTGGATCCCAATCCTTGCTCTGCACCCCCGACCACTTGCTCAAATCCCAAACCTGCCAAACATACGATCACATGATCAGAATACGTTCTACACTCATGTCGTAAAATGCATAAAATATAAACCCAAACGTCGTTTCGTCAGCTCGTCCTTTCTTTCCACGAAACCCTAGTTCCACGTGCTCACACAAACCGAATCGTCCTCGACCCGTTTAGAAACCGAATACCCGAGCTGGGTCTCATGCATGCACATACGTGACCATGCAAACATACAGTCACATAATCAGAATACGTTCTACACTCACGTCGTAAAATGCATAAAATATAAACCCAAACGCCGTCTCGTCAGCTCGTCCTTTCTTTCCATGAAACCCTAGTTCCACGTGCTCACACAAACCGAATCGTCCTCGACCCGTTTATAAACTGAATACCCGAGCTGGGTCTCATGCATGCACATACGTGACCATGCAAACCCTAACCCGCGAGTGTACACGTTAACGAACTGGTTTCCGTACACGCATGCACACCAAGCAAAGTGCACTCTAACCGTGCGTGACGTATGAACTTACATCGGGTTCCCACGCGCGTATACTAGCCATGCAAGACATCCTCATTCTCCTCACCTTGACCAAACCCTAATCAACTACACTTCTGCCACCGCCACTGGTGGATTTCACTCGAGCCACCCTACACGTTGGAAACAACACTGCCATCAAACTCCGCCGATCACCGCCATAGTGCACCACCACAGCCGCCTTCTCCGCCCTCTCGTCGCTCACCATCCTCCCGCTCTCCCCGTCTTCCTCTCGACAGTCGGCCATCAGCCCCAAAGGGTCATCACAGCCCGTCGCACCACCACCGTGTACCCCGCATCTTGTCACATATAACCCGTAGCCATCGTTGTCATTGCCCCCCATCGTCCTTTCCGTTCTCTGGCTTCTGCCATACGATACTTCCACCTTCACCGGCCATCATCATAAGCCCCACCCCTGCCGTCGTCCGTGGCTAGGAACCCGGAAACCCTAATCGTCTCTCCGAGCAATATAAGAATAAACACGTAAACGAATTGAAACTGGGATTTAACTGATCGTGTTCTTGGTCTCCGTTGTACGAACACCACTCGAAACCATCGTGGCCGCCCGTTTTTGGACTTCTCTCTCTTTGGCCGCTCTCCCTGTCGTCGCGCACCTAGGGTCAAGAGTGGCCCTAGGGTTTGCGCAAAAGTTGCATATAAACCTTCCGAGGTTTCATTTCGGGTCCTCCCTCTTTCGTCTAGCCCTTTTCCATCCCGGACTATGAAATAAACAGCTAACCGGGTCCTCAAACTCTTATAACCGAGCCTTCCGTGAAAACCTTAAAGTCTATGCCAATTAAAATAGATTCGGTTCACTCATTAGCCCGAACCATTAGTTTACGAATTTTCGGGATGTTACACAATCATACATTAACTTATGGCCTGAATGCTATCACATAAGCTACCTTATGCAATTAAATGGTTTTAGAACTCTTTTTAGTCAGACCATAAATCATTTTAAGGTTTTGAAAGCATATAAATGTACTCACCTTACAAGAGATAGCTCTGACAAGATAACTGTTTATGAATACGCTCTTTAGGTAGATCCTAAGTTGGACAGAACTTCGCTATAGCTTGAAATCTCACGTCGTGCTAAGCGTGCTTGGGACTCGAGATGTCAAGTATCGGGTTTCTACACGTTGTGTGAGAGTAACTTTGGGAATTCTCTGATGTTTTCAAATGAACCTCAATTTCTTGCTATTTATAGGGTTCTTCCATGACTCATAGCGGATTGCTAAGCCAGACGGTAGCGGTCCGCTACCGCCTTGGCTCATGCGAGTCACCCTGCCATGTGGCAGCTCTGGTTGTGTTGATCCTTGAGGTGGGTAGCGGACCGTTAAACACATGGTAGCGGTCCGCTACCGTGCTGAGTCATCAGACACGTTTCAATTTCACAAGTAGTCACCACCCACGTGTCAGTACCAGTTTGCATCCTTATCTGACCTTGGGAACTCGTAGTGGGCTGTTAAGCAAAAGATAGCGGTCCACTACCGTCCTTTTTCCCATATTTTCACATTTAGCCTTTGCACTTAACTTTGGCATAATTACAGAATAACCCCCCCCCCCATTTTAGTTTTGCTCGATTTTTGTATGAAATTTTAGCAGATGTTACACCACATATATAATATGAATTGTCTCGTCAATAATTTCTTTATTTATTTTTATAATAACATCAAATTTTGGGTCTTACAACCACCAAGAACCACCAAATCCTATCTCCCTTTGAAAAAATTATCATTCCTCACCTTCCATATAAAGCATCATGTTGCCATGTAAACCGCATGTATGATTCTCTTATACGCCTTTAAGGGAGAGTATTTAACACGGACTTCAAATAGTTCGGTAACCTTTTATGTGTTTGATGATGGAAGTTTGCACCACACATTAACAAGGTGCCAAACCTCCTTAGCTACCACACACGAAGCAAACAAATGATATGGTGTTTCCTGTTGATCTCCACAGTTAAAACAATTCAATTCCACCCTTACTCCACTTTTTGCTAATGAAACTCTAGACGAAATATTGTCTATTGCAACCCTCTAACCAAAGAAGTTTACTTTCAGCGGGATCCACTGCAACTAATCCATCTTATAATCATCTTCCTTGAGCATGCAACTCTCAATTTCCTTTCTAAATTAACCGACTGTGAACATTCCCAATTCGTTCCCAACCCAAGTCCACCGACTTTTCCATCTGATGAGCTGCAGTCCCTAATCGCCATTGAGCACATCTGCAAATTTTAAAGCTCCTCTTCATCGGTTGGCCATGACTTCCACTTCCATTTAATTATTTCCCAAGCTACCCAACAAATTTTGAGCTTGCATTATTCCTTCCCCACAGAAAAATACTTCTGTTTGTTAAACGATATGGGTCGATTCCAACACCAAATAATTTACTCTTATGGAAATTAATCTTGAGTACCGAGGCTAAGTGAAAGCACCTTAAGATTCTAGCAAGATTAGTGAAATTAGAATGTATCAACTCCCCATAAATATCACATCATCTGCGTAAAATAAATGTGACAACACCGACCCGTTATTTTACGTCTTTATCTGATCGGTGTCGAAGGGACCGGTCAAAGATAAAGAATTAGAGTGTCCTAATCACCTTAAACTAGTTAGGGTAAGAAGGGTGTCGAACCACGAAGAGTTTGTGGTCGGTGCTCAACTTCAATTGACAATGCAGTTTATGAAGTTACAATGGGTCTTTCTGACCAAACACAATCAATGATTTAGGTTAAAACTTATTAAACTCAACAAACAAGGATTATCAACTAACAACTATGACCAATAGTAATCAAGTACCAAACAAACGATTTAGATTGTAACAATAGTTAAAAAGGAATCACACCCGGGCTTCAAGTTCACAAGTAATTAGGGATTATCACACCAACATATGAGTTCAAATAATCGAATGGTTATCCAAATCAAATTAACCAAATCTAACCAAGAACATCAACATTCATACATCATCGGCAAATAATGTAAAACAATATTCACGAATGAAATCGAGACAAATGTATGCAATATAGAATTAGATTAATCAATAGATTCAACACAAATCAAAGTTAATAGCAATTATCATCTAACGGGGTCAATGGTGCAAAAATTTATCTACTCCCGTGAGTTCATAACCATACTAAACACAAAGATTCAAGTATTTCAAACCAAACGATTACACGAATTGTTTCTCAAAGCTAGCATATGATAAAAACCGTAAAAACTTACAAACAATCCACCCGGGAATGATTACTGGTGGATTAGCCGCTCATGGTTGTAAAATTCATCTTCGATTCTTCAATTCCTTGATACCAATCTTCAAGAATATGTTTCTTAGCCTCCAAGCACTCCCAAAATCGCCCAAAACTGATGTAGAAAAAGACGATCTCGATTTTGGGGAAGAAAAACCTTATTAAAAATCGGTTGTTTCCCTAAAGATCCGCGTCTGAAACGTAACCAGCGTAGGCTTATGCTGGGGGGCGTAGGCTTACGCCGTGTCCCTGAAGCCTGCTGTGAAGAAACTAGTTAGGCGTAGGCTTACGCTGGTGGCGTAGGCTTACGCCAGGTGGCGTAGACTTACGCTGGACCCTGCATTTTTGCCACGTTTCTTCCGTCTTCCATCCAACTCTTGCATATCTCGCATAATATCTTCTAAAATCATACATTAAGCTTTCAACACCTGCAAATGCATAGCTACACAAAACCTTTGTATTCCCCATATTAATTTGCATAAATATAACATATTGCACCCTTTAATGCATGAAACTTTGGTCACTTATCACATCCCCACACTTGAGTTTTGCTTGCCCTCAAGCAAAGTCTTTTGCTTTAAATTCACATTACAAATTCTCAAATAATTGTTTTTACTAAACATAAGTTAAGGTCCAAAGTCATGCAAAATTCATAAGAATTATACTCTCAACAGATTTACAATCCAACAAACCATCGATGATTTTTTAAACAAAAGGAATTATTGGGACGCGCTTAACTCGTATCTAGTTATGGCTTTACATGCACACACCCCTCATAATCAGTCACTCCTCTCGGTTTCATATTTGGACTAGCGATGACATGCTAGTATTTATCACTCAAACCCAAACAATGAATCACATTATCATAAGCTTGCATGTTGATCACATCTCCTCCTACTAACACAACTAAAACGCACAAATCAAAAGGTCTTTTAAGGGTTGTAATGTAGGCTAGGGTTACGGGTATGGATAAGGATTTTTTAAAGTGGCTAAAGGTGAGTGGAATTCAACTAATGAAGTTACAAATCAACTCTAAAACTTTCAAATCTCTACTATGGGTATAAATGACCCATCAACACTAAAGTTCTTATTTCTTCAAACTATTAAATGAAACTTGAGTTAAACTGACCCAATAACATCTTTTATTTTTATTGTAGCTCAAACTAATACTCAAAACCTTTGGGCACATGTTGACCTAATACTATTTTTTGTATTTCTTTTTCATTCATTTTTTTTTCAATTATAACCGCAACTACCAATCTAAGTTAATTGAATTCCAACTCACGGGCTTAAAAGAAAAGAAAAGGCTAAAATGTGAATGGGTTAATGTTGTGGGTTTTGTCAAAAGAAAAGGTATAGGCTCAGAATGGGCATCTAGTGGATATTAACGGGTAAAGGCATAAAAATGGCTAAAAATAAAAAGATTTCTCCTAATGCCTTTATCATTTTTGTGCAATCAATTGGTTCAAGGTCTCAACATGTATTAACAATATGCAAGTTCTAAAATGTGAAACAAAGTGGCTAAACACTCAAACAAGAGAATATGTAATCAATTTGGCTCAAAGTCTCACAGAAACGGTGGAAAATAGGTTACCGACATGTGCATGCAAACCATCACCTTCTACTTTGTTACTCCCAATTCCAACATTTCCAATTTATTATATATATATATATATATATATATATATATTTTAACATTTGTTGAAAAAACTTAATCAAGTAACTTAATGAATTAACCATGACAAAAGACCTCTACCAAACACTTTGCAAAACAATTTTCAGAAAAATTTGTATGGTTTCCAAGATTTCCCACATACCCACACTTGAACCTTACATTGTACTAATGTAAATAGTTATGAAATATAAAAGTGCGGTTAGTGGGTGCCAAAACACCCAATACCCAATATCTCTAAATATCCAACTCAAAGATTCCCATAACCATAAGCATCCACCCAACACAATCAACCGAGTTTCAAACAAAAAAACACACAAAAATAAACAAAGATAAAATAGTTCAATCAAAACAACATAAATATGAGAAAGAGTACATGAACCTGATTAGAGGCGATCATAGAGTGCCTGAACCACCACCAAAAATGGACTCGTAAGTCTTCCATGAGTCTTCCCCACACTTGAGTGTTGCTATGGTGACGAAACTAAAACACACAACACAAAACAAAACAAAGACAAAATAAAGACAATCACAAGCCGGGTTGCCTCCCGATTAGCGCTAAGTTTATTGTCCTCAGCCCGACATTACCTCCTTATGGAGGTTGAAATAAAAACGTGCTTCTATTAGCTCCCCCACCACCTTGGTTGTTATCACTCCAACTCCAAGTCTCCTCTCTTGTAAATTCCACATTAAACAAATCTACTTTCTCGTTCGGATGTTAGACATGGTCGGGTGGCTTCTTTGCATCTTTCAACCTCTCAGTTTTCTTCTCGATTGCCTTCGGCTCATCTTTCACATTAAACCTGTCAAACATAATACCTTTCTTTTTGGTGTCACCCTCATTTGCCTTGGCACGAGGATGACACACGTTAGTAGTAACTGATTTTGAACATTTATTTTCAACCGAATATGTAAATAAATTTGAAAAAATATTTATGTTCAACTTACGATTCCCAAAGGTCATGTCAACAGTGCCGTTTCGGTAATTGATTTGCGCATTTGCGGTTGCCAAAAACGGTCTTCCCAAAATCACTCGTGGCTCCTCCTTAGCAAGTGGTGCATAATCGAGAACTAAGAAATCTCTTGGATAGTAAAATTCTCCAATCTTCACAGCCACTCCCACTAATTTCCCCCGAGGACGCGTGTGTGTAGCATTCGCTAACACCAATGTGGTGTTGTATTCTTCTAATGGACCAAAATTGTATTGGTCATATACGTTCCCCGGTAAAATGCTCACCCCCGCTCCATAATCTGGTAGTGCCACATTAGTTTTGAATTCTCCAATTTGAATAGGAACTAGGGGTTCTCCAAACTCAATTTCTTCTTTTTCTCTTTCTTCACCTTCTTCATTACCATGAGCCACATCAATTGCACTAACATGATGTTTTGGGTTCAATGTGGTGTCACTCGGCAATTTGCCTTCATTTTGCTTGAATTGAGCTATTTCTTGTGCCAATTGCCCAACTTGTCTCTCACTTCATTCTCCCTTTTAGACTCTTTCATCATCTCCATGATTGCATCCAATTTTGAGCTAACCGAATCATCACCCCCGATGAGCCACCTTGTTGTTGTTGATCTTGATTGTAATTCCTTGGGGGGTAATTTGTGTTCCGGTTATTGTTATAAGAGCCCCTTTGATAATTACCCGAATTGTAGTTTCCTTGTTGATATGAGGTTGATGAGGTGTTTTGATTCACACCTTGAAAGTTAGGGTTCATTTGGTTTGTCGCGTTCCCATACTTGAAGTTATGATGGTTTCTCAATCCTGGATGATAGTTGTTTGAGTTCATGTCATATTGCTTCCTCTCACCATACACTTGATTCACCTCTTCTTGTCTCCCTTCTTGAAATGGGCACTCCATTGTTTTGTGGCCTAAATCTCCACAATCTTCACAAACGTCGAATCGAGCTTTTACTCCCGCTACTTCTTTCTTTTCGCCTTTCTTCAACAATGCCAGTTCTCTCTCCATAGATGCTAACCTCTCTTTTGTTTCATAATCCGGGACGGACTTAGAAATTGCGTGTTTAGCTCTTCGGCTAGCCGATGCATCGGCTTTAGAACTTTGGCTCATCCTTTCTAAGAAATCCCAATCATCTTCTTCGGGATTAGACAACAATGTCCCATTACTTGTGGACTTCAAGTACTTCCTCTCCTCTTGAGTCAAACCATCCACAAAACACTTCACTAGTTCCCACAACTCGATTTGATGGTGAGGGCATTTCCTCAACAACTCTTTGAAGCATGTAAAGGCTTCATGTAGAGGTTCAACTGTTTGTTGTTGAAAGGTCCGAATCTCAATTCGGGAATCATCCGTCTTTGCAACCGAATAGTACTCATCCAAGAAAACTTGTTGCATTTCATCCCATGTGTGGATGCTATTAGCCGGCAATGTGATGAACCATTGCTTTGCTCGATCCTTTAGGGAAAACTGGAAAAGTCTAAGTTTGACCTCGCTTTGATCAAAGTTCTCATCTCCAATTGTGCTACAGATGGCGGCAAACTCGGCTAAATGGGTGTATGGTTCTTCAGTAACCATGCCATGAAAATGTGGGAGAACGTTGATGTAATTCGGTCTTGACTTGAACCTCCTCATTCCGGGGATTGGTGGAACAATTGGAGAAGCATTCTCCGAAATAGCCGGTCGAAAGCGACCATTAACTCCACCCATAGGGGCTACCGGTTGTCTTCGGTTTTCATTGTTGTAGCACCCAATAACTCTCCTCCCTTCTTGTCTAGGAGGATAACCAAATCTCTCAGGTCTACCCGTTCGACCCATTGGTTGTCTCGCCCTTTGGTGAACATAATTCACCTCTTCTTCCTCTCCAAAGCCTTGCCCCTCGTTATATTCTCCAAATTGGCTCCTCTCGCCATCTTCATATTCGTAATCTCCAAACCCATCACCATTCCCAATATCTTCATTATCATCATACCCAAAGTATTCGCCATCGTCATCCTCCTAACCAGCGTTCTCATTTTCATTTCTTGGTTGAGCTCCAAAGATGTTTCCAGGAGGGGTTTGATTTTGTTGTGGTCCCCTTCTTCCTTGGTACGTGGGATTGGTTCGGATGTTAACGGGTCGGTTTTGTTGAACTGGACCCGACCCACGGGGTTGGTTGTTATTGATAGGTATAGATGGGGTTGGGGTTCGGTGAGGTGGAGTTGGTGGGCGGTTAGGGATAGGGCCTCTGTTTGGAGTTGGGCCACGGTTTCTCATGCTATATCCAGAATGACTGCTTCGACCATCCATAGATGACGGTTCCGATGAAATAGGTTGTAGATTTTGTTGTTGGGTTCGGTTTTGCCTTGTTATCCTCTCAATTTCTGGTTCAAAAACAAGCGGTGAAGTTCTCCCGGATAAACGGGTACGCATGCACTAATCTGTCACCTGTACACACAAACAAACACCACGCGTAACACAAAAATAGAATAAGATTAACCAAACAAAACAAGTAACAAATAGTCACACGAATTAATTAAAATAAAACACCAAGCGCACACACTCCCCGGAAACGGCGCCAAAATTTGATCGGTGTCGAAGGGACCGGTCAAAGATAAAGAATTAGAGTGTCCTAATCACCTTAAACTAGTTAGGGTAAGAAGGGTGTCGAACCACGAAGAGTTTGTGGTCGGTGCTCAACTTCAATTGACAATGCAGTTTATGAAGTTACAATGGGTCTTTTTGACCAAACACAATCAATGATTTAGGTTAAAACTTATTAAACTCAACAAACAAGGATTATCAACTAACAACTATGACCAATAGTAATCAAGTACCAAACAAACAATTTAGATTGTAACAATAGTTAAAAAGGAATCACACCCGGGTTTCAAGTTCACAAGTAATTAGGGATTATCACACCAACATATGAGTTCAAATAATCGAATGGTTATCCAAATCAAATTAACCAAATCTAACCAAGAACATCCACATTCATACATCATCGGCAAATAATGTAAAACAATATTCACGAATGAAATCGAGACAAATGTATGCAATATAGAATTAGATTAATCAATAGATTCAACACAAATCAAAGTTCATAGCAATTATCATCTAACGGGGTCAATGGTGCAAGAATTTATCGACTCCCGTGAGTTCATAACCATACTAAACACAAAGATTCAAGCATTTCAAACCAAACGATTACACGAATTGTTTCTCAAAGCTAGCATATGATAAAAACCCTAAAAACTTACAAACAATCCACCCGGGAATGATTACTGGTGGATTAGCCGCTCATGGTTGTAAAATTCATCTTCGATTCTTCAATTCCATGATACCAATCTTCAAGAATATGTTTCTTAGCCTCCAAGCGCTCCCAAAATCGCCAAAACTGATGTAGAAAAAGATGATCTCGATTTTGGGGAAGAAAAACCTTATTAAAAATCGGCTGTTTCCCTAAAGATCCGCGTCTGAAACGTAACCAGCGTAGGCTTACGCCGTGTCCGTGAAGCCTACTGTGAAGAAACTAGTTAGGCGTAGGCCTACGTTGGGCGGCGTAGGCTTACGTCATGTGGCGTAGACTTACGATGGACCCTGCATTTTTGCCCCGTTTCTTCCGTCTTCCATCCAACTCTTGCATATCTCGCATAATATCTTCTAAAATCATATATTAAGCTTTCAACACCTGCAAATGCATAGCTACACAAAACCTTTGTATTCCCCATATTAATTTGAATAAATATAACATATTGCACCCTTTAATGCATGAAACTTTGGTCACTTATCATTATCCCATGTAGAATGCCCATACTACAAGCTTGTTTAATGACTACATTAAGTGCTTCCATAACGATAATAAATAAAAAAAGTGACAACGGGTCACCTTATCTAACTCCTCTATGTACTTGAAACTCCTTTGCTGGAGCTCCATTGATGATGACCGATGTTCTTGTGGATGCTATGCAATATGTCACACCCGTAACACAGGACAGTTATCTAACCAGAGTAGTACCTCCAACAGAGATGTTCCCAGGAAAGAACGACGGGTCTAGGAGAGATTTATACACCGTTCTTTCCTTAGACAGAACATTCTGTTTGTCAAATAACTACATACCGGTCAGAAGGTCACCTTCTAGTTACTGAGACGTTGATATCAAAAACACACAACGGAACTGAAGTCATCAACTTTTATTTAAACATCAAAATATTGGTTACATCATGTTTTCATAAAAGTTACATCATCTTTTCCTAACAAGGAACATATCATTCGGGTATTATAGTTCTAGGCATGCCCATCAACTGGATCGTTCATCATTTCATTCTAGTCCTCGAAATGCCTTGTCTAATGACTACCTGTGATACGTTCAAAACATTTGATAAAACATGGGTCAGCATAAAGCTGGTGAATTCATAAACTAAAATAGTTTATTAAAATGACCCACCAAAGTATATTGAACACATTCATGGGCTTCAACACCCATATCATAGACAACTATGAATAATCATTCAGTATATATATATATAACCAAAGACCGTTCCACGGGTCCTATCCATCATGTCGTTCCATGGGCAAGTGAAACACAATAAGCGTTTAGAATGCGTTATATATAAACAATCAGTGCAGTCATTTCAAGACACTGAAAATGTTTCATAAATCAGTCATGCCAGACAAGGTCATGATTGGGTTCATGCATCACAGTTTAGGAACTCACCTCGGCAGTATTTCGGCTTATCAATTCAGTAATATGGCAAACACCTTGGACAAAGCTCCTAGATATAATACGACATTACTAAGTTACATGATCCTAGCTTAATGGTATATAACCAAAGCTTAATAGTAAGTCGGAACCTTACCTTTGCACTATCTACGGCAATTTTGGAGTCGAAACTTTGGAAACCGAACTCTCGTACGCGAACCGGGGCTCGAGATGGAAACTTCAGAGTGTTTGTGTGTGAAATTTGAATTGTAGATGGTGCTCAAATAACTGAACTCGTCGATCAATTTACAGGGCTAAATGGGGACTCGTAGCAGACCGCTAAGCTAGGTGGTGGCGGTCCGCCACCGCCTTCAGCCGTAAAATTTGCCTTGTGGACCAAGTAGCGGACCGTTACTGGTCCTTGGCGGACCGTTTGTAAATCCCTGGCGGTCCGCCATAGGGTTTGAGTTAGCTTGACACGTGGTCCGTCGTCATTGTTACCTTGCTCAGCACGTAGCGGACCGCTAAGCCTTGGGTAGCGGTCCGCTACCCCTTTGATTTTCATAATTTTCAACTTTAGTCCTTGAATTTTGATTGTTTACATAATAACCCCTCAACTTTGAGATTTTGGCAAGTTTGGTCCTTTAATTTCTAGGGAATTTTCGAGGTGTTACACAATATTTAATTCATTTACTATATAACAAAGGGAATCCCATATGTTTCATTACTGCAAACAAGAAGTTCCAATCTATCGTGTCAAACGCCTTTTCAAAATCCACTTTAAAGAACATCGTCTCTCTCTTTGAATATTTGAGTCAAGCAATGGCCCATCTAGGATGAATCTCCCTGCTATAAACACTTATTGCACCTCACTCACCATAGAACCTATAACGTATCTAGACTTAAACTAAGATTGAGGGACAGTACGAATGCTAGCAGAAAGCCAATAAAGATAGCCTGATGCCAAGGATAAAGAAAGGATATGAGTACTTAGTAGGAAACATGATTGAGGGATAATATGATCTATCAAAAGCTTGGTCATAAGCATGTCTTAACTGTTACGCAGACCGGAACAGTTAATCTCACAAAGACTTTTTCTATCTACAATGTCTTCTTTGTGCCTCAATTCAAATATTATCTCTTATCTGTTCCCAAACTTTGTAGGGATACAAAAGGTCTTGTTCAATTTTCTGCCTTCAATGTGTAGTTTGTTGGTTCTGGGAGATCTTCTATATGGACTTTATCTTTTGCATCCTAATAGACTTTTCTCTGTTAAAGTTGATTCATTTTCTCACTGTAATTATGTTGTTTCTTGGAAACTTTGGCATCATCGTCTTGGGCATTTTCCATTGTATAAACTTAAGCAATTAAATGTTTTTAATGGTGCATATGATTATTCTATTGATGATTGTTTTGTTTATCCTAAGGCTAGACAACATAAACTTCCTTTTGCTACTAGTAGTAGAACTACTTACCAAATGTTTGATCTTATTCATATTGATACTTGGAGACCATATTGTTCTACTACATATGATGGGTATAAATATTTTCTTACCATTGTTGATAATTTTACTAGAACAACTTGGACTCATCTTTTGACCACTAAAGGCAATGCCTTTAATATCCTTCAAGGATTTATTGAGATGGTTGAGACTCAATTCAATACCAAAGTCAAGAGTGTTCGATCTGACAATGCTTATGAACTTGGTTCTGGTGTTCATCATACCGAGTATTTTAAAAAGAAAGGCATTATTCATCAAAGTCTTGGTGTTCCTCAACAGAATGGGGTAGTAGACCGGAAACATAAGCATCTTCTTGAGACTGCCCGGGCTCTTATGTTTTACTGCTACTCACTTGATTAATATTTTTCCCACATGAGTTCTCCAGGGCAAGTCTCCTTTTGAGATGCCTTACGGTAAAGCTCCATCCTACACTCATCTTCGTACTTTTGGGTGTTTGTGTTATACTTCTACCCATACACCTGGGAGAGATAAATTTCAGCCTCGGGCTCAAGCTCTTTATTGCTTATCCTTTTGGAAAGAAAGGTTACAAGCTTTATAATCTTGACACTCGACATGTGACTTTTCTGGAGCACATTTTCCCTTCCTTACATTCTTCCGATCTTTCTTATTTGTTTCCTTCTCTTAGTGATATGTTTAAGGATACATATCCTGCTGTTGTTCCTTCATCTTCTTCGGTTGCTCCCGAAGTTGATTCCCCTCCTCCTCCTCCTCCTCATGTTTCTCCTTTTCTTTCTCCTTCGGTTTCTCATGTTCCTCCTCCTCCAGAGCTCAGAATATCTTCTCGAACTTATGTTCCTCCCTCTCACTTGCAGGATTATGTTTGTAATTCTGCTTCCATTGATTCATCTTGTTTTCATACTCTGTCGAGTGCTTGTCAAGCTTCTTCCTTTGTTAATCTTGCTGATCTTTCTCCTAATTCTCAGCAGCTTCTTATCAATCTTGACTCTGTTCAGGAACCTTCTTCTTATCAAGACACTGCTTAACATCCTGCTTGGAAATAGGCTATGTCTAAGGAATTTACTACCTTAGAACATAATCAAACTTGGGAGGTCATGAATTTTTCTAAGGGTAAGAAGGCTATTAAGTACAAATGGGTGTATAAAGTCAAATATAATGTTGATGGCACAGTTGAACGTTGCAAAGCCCGTTTGGTTGTTCGTGGAAATACTCAGAAAGCTAGCATTGATTACAATGAAACTTTTTCCCCTGTCGTTAAATGACCATTATTCGTAGTCTTGTTGTTGTTGCCACCAAACGACATTGGAGTTTATATCAGTTGGATGTTAATAATGCTTTCTTACATGGGGATCTTGAGGAAGACATTTATATGAGTCCTCCTTCTGTCATGCCATTATCTTCTCCTGATCAAACTCAAAAAGTCTCTTTATGGTTTGAAACAGGCTTCTCGGCAATGGTATGGAAAGCTTTATGATGCTCTCAAAACCAAAGGTTATCTGCATTCTCCTAATGATTATTCTTTGTTTTCAGATACTATGGGAGATTCTGTTGTTCATGTGGCTGTTTATGTGGATGACTGTAACATCCATGACTTCTACATGTAATATTTCATTTTGTACTATAATAACATTTGTGACATGACATTTCTCGTTATAACATACGTGTGCATCGTGCCATACCAATTATTATGTTACAAACGTATGACGACTCGGAGTTTTAAATTCTTTTAAAAACTTTATTTCATATTTTCTTTATATATATATCTATATTTTGTTAAAATAAATAAATTGATTATAAACTTAAATCTTATAAATTGAGGTGTTATTTTTATAAAAGACAAATAATAATAATGAAATAAAAAGGTATAAGTTGTCATTTAATAGATTAGATAAAAAGATTGAGACTTGAACCCTTTTACTATGTTTGAACCCCCACTTAGCCTTTGAACCCATCCATTTTGAACCCCTTCCCTTCTTTTTGAACCCTGGAACCAATTTAAGATCAAGTTTGACTTGCAAAAGTCAAACCAAGCGAATCTTTGCTCAATCCCTGCAAATCCGGAATCAATCTTGTCCCAACTGAATCACGACCAAATGGGGGCAATATATTTGTTATTTTATTTAAAAATCTTAACTGATTTAAATGCAATGAAACCCTTTTTGGAAAGTGGTTATACGCAGCTCAATCAAGGCAATAATCGGGCCGTAATTCCTATCAATCCGAGCCATAAACGCATTCCGTGTCGGTGTCTAACACCCTATTAATACCCTGATGCGTCCTCAAACCAAAATCACAAGCCTTCTCATCCCTGTCGCGATCGACCAAGAACAGGCAGAGGTTGCACCTCCAATCGGAAACGGCTAGTGACTGTATTTGATAAATAATATCAGGTAACCCTCCTTTCTGTTAATCACGCATCTTTCGTTTGTATCAGATCAAAATCGAAAGTTGTTTGGGTTAGGGTTTGGTTTCACGTCTGTATGGTTTGGGGGAAGAAGAAAGCAGGAAACTTGATTTTATATATTTCTAATTCGGAGAATTTAATCAATATGGAGCTTCAGCCTGATGGTTTGTTTTGCCTCTATTCACTCTTGCACGCACACACATACATATATACATATATGTATATATATAAATAAACTTATGTATTATTATAAAGAGAAATAAAGGGTTTAAAATTTCATATTTATAATTAATTATAACAAAACACATACATATAATTTTGACATTTATTTAATATACTTTATTTTATAAATTTTATGATATATATATATATATATATATATATATATATATATATATATATTGTAAATAAACTATTATCATTATGTTATGGTTAAAAACCCATTTTTTTTCTATAAAACTTTCAAGAGTTTTATAGTTAATATCTTTTTAAATAAAAAGTATTTTGAATATCACGAATGGAATACGAGCATCATTATTTTAGGTGCGTATTATTTCATTACCACTATGTATTTCAAAAACATGACAAACGATATTGTATTATCATAAACCTTATTATCTTATATATAACTTTTAAAATTATAAAATGATCGTTTGTTATAACGTCATGAATTTTATTAAACGAAAGGATTATATATATATATTTTACCCAAACCTTTAAAACGACATATTATTAGTACGATTTTATTAGCATAAATTTTAATGATTGTTTTTGTTAGTGTATTTATCATATTATTATTACTTTCATAATTATTATAATATTAGTAAATAATTAGCTAAATTGGATTTTTCATAACTAGTAAAATTACAATTCGCATAGCTAATTGATTTATTTTAAATTTTATCCTTATGAATATTATTATCTTATAATTATAATATTTCAAAGTGATGACTAATTTATTTAATAACCTAATTTAATCACCTTTGACTTTGTTTTAATAATGTAAATATTGATATTTAGTATATTAATATATAATTACATATAATACTTATTATTGACACTTAATTTCCTTTTTTAAAAAAAACTTATAAAACATCAATTACACACTCTATTAGTATCCTCAATCACCCGTCCATTCCAAAACCCAAAATCCCAAAATCATTCCATTGTTGTTTCTCTTAAACCGTTCTTCATTATAATGACATATCTTATTTAACTTAGGGCATCCTTAAATCTCATTACTACAAGTTACAAGATCAACCCTTTACTATTCAAGGTGAGATTCATAGCCCCCTTTTCCTTTTTTACTTTTGGGGTGAAACATGTATACATATGTCTTGATAACTTAACATTTTTATCAAAACAGATTCTTAAACAAGAAATTTCAATATTGTGCTTGATATTTGAACATTATAATAACGTTGCAATCATTAACTTGTTTACAAGCCTAAGGAAGTACTAGTATGGCCATATAGGGGAAACCGATATAACAACGGCACAATCTTTGGGATTGTGGATGCAATAACATTTCAACGGCACAATCTTTGGGATTGTGGATGCAATAATATTTCAACGGCACAATTGTGGATGCAATAACATTTCAACGACACAATCTTTGGGATTGTGGATGCATATAACATTATGGGTTGATTGCAATAAATTTGGTGTTGATATGCTTGCACACTTGTTTGAATTTGTTTTATATCTTTTATGGCAATTTATCTTTATAACTTATAAAACCTATGTCTCTCACCAACTTTATGTTGACCCATTTTACTTTACGTGTTTCAGGAAATAATAACTAAGAGATGAAGGATCACATAGGAAAGCTCTTGGACTTAGTTAATAATTTGAACAATGTTTTTGGGATTGTTTGTTTGTCTATTTTAACAAGTGTTGAACATCAATTATGAAATTAATAAATTCTGTGATGCCTTAGTAAATGTCTTTATACCTTGTGCTATGAACTAAATGTGTGACATCTCGCGTTTCCACCTTGGCGGGGTGTGACAATGACATTCTCCTCACGGGTAATAATGAACAGGAGATGCCTGCTTTAAAGGCTTTCTTACATTCCACATTTCAAATCAAAGATCTTGCGGCCTTAACTAATTTTTGGGCATTGACGTTCTTAAGACTGCCTCTGGTCTCATTATGACTCAACGCAAATTTGTGAAAGATTTGTTAGCCGAGTTTCATACCGACGACGTTTCGTCTCCTTTGCCTTTGCCTTTGCATTTACAACTCAAACTTAATGAGGGTCAGGATCTAGATGATCATTTGGCTTATCGTCGGCTTGTTGGTAAACTCAATTACCTCACTCATGTAACATCCATGACTTTTGTGTAACATTTTATTTTTGTGCAATAATAATAACATTTGTAACATGTCATATTATTTCAAATGTGTTATAACATAAGTGTACATTACATCACGCCATAACAATTTAGAGTTTTGAGTTTTCTTTAACTTTTAATTTTATATATATATATATTTTTATATCATATATTTATATATATTTTGTTATATTAAATAAATTAACTATCAACTTTTAAGTTTAAAAAAAATGATATTTTACTTTTTTTAAAAGAAAAATAATAATAATGAAATAAATAATATATAAGGCTTTATTTTAAATAAATTTCATAATTAAATATTGGTTATTAAAGGAAATTGGACTTTGAACCCTCTCTATTACATATGAACACCCCTCAAGTGCTTGAACCCCATCCAATTGAACCCTCCCATCCTTGAACCCTGGAACAACAAATTTCAAGCCAATTGTGACTTGCAAAAGTCAAACCCGCCCAAATCATCCATCATTCCCTGTAATTTCGGGATTCAAATCCTTCCAAATCAATTTCCATCTCATTTGCGATCGTTAGAAACTTGTAATCAACCAAATTGATTGAAAAATCACAAACTTTATGGCCTTTTGGGAGTTACGGTCGTGATTTCAAAACCCACGAATCAAGCCCCAAAAACCCGCAAATCTCGTCCCAGTCACGACTGTTATACGCGTTTCTAACACCCAATAAGTTCCCATTCCACTTCACAATCGAAATCATCACTCGAATCCGCCCTTTTCCTCCTCTCTGTCGCGATCGACACAGGAAACAAGCCTCACGGTTTTTGCAAAGAATCAAGCCTATTATCAGGTAAATAACCTACCCTCTTGCTCGATTTTGATCCTCTGTACTTTAGCCTTTATGATCTGCTAGCGATTTGTATTTATATGGGAGATTAGGGTTTTCAATTTCATAATTTGGGGAAGAAGGAACTGAGTGAATGGTTTTTTTTTAAACTCACTTTCTGATTTGATAAACAAATTTGAGTCTTGATCCAGTGGTAGTCTCGTGCGTAGACAACAAGCAGGTCGCGGGTTCCAACCCCGGGCAGACCTGTTTTCCATCCTTTGATAAACAAATTTGAGTCTTGATCCAGTGGTAGTCTCGTGCGTAGACAACAAGCAGGTCGCGGGTTCCAACCCCCGGGCAGACCTGTTTTATTTCTATTTTGTTGTCTTATTTTTACTCACACACATCCATATTTATATGTATGTATATAATTAACATACATGTATAGAAATAAAGTGTAAAACACATATTTTTAATTATACAAACACATGCATCTATTTAATATGCTTTATTTTATAAACTTTATATTTATGCAAATATATATATATATATATGTATATACTAGGTTAGAGACCCGTGTACTACACGGATTGAATCACTATTCAACTCTTTATATTATTCAACTCTAAGATCAATTATTAACAGAGCAAGAATAATTATAGTATTTAAAATTATAATACATTAAACCCAAAATTCAAATACTTTTAAATGAAATGTTGTTAATTTATCACATGATTTTCTGGTACAGAATTCTTTTTATTTTGCACTAAAAATAGAATTTGGTCAACTATCAACCAATTCATAAGCACACGGGTCGAAATAGCCACCTCTAGTATTTCCTATAATACACCTAAAAACTATCACACCTTGAAGATCCGATACTTTCTGCAATTTAAGTTATAGAAATACTTAAAAATTTAAGTGGCATGTGCTTATAAGGTATACAACCAATTTGATATAAACATTCTTATATTTTCACTTATATGTGAACGACCTATCATAGGAAGTGTACAATTCATAATAGAGAAAGTCTAGGAGCAAATCAAGCTACAATTACAACAGATATTGACTAAGGACTTGATATCCAAAAATAGTTTTAAATTTGAAATCAAAGTTTGACTTTTGGTCAAGATAACCGTAAATCTCCACTAGTGCTCACCATTCAGTCAATACATCAACATCATGGATTGTTTGAGTTCCACTTGGATCATCATCCAAAACAACCAAAGTCTTTAAGTTATTATCTAGTCTGCGTATGTCATTCAGTTGATCCAACGCCCACTTAGATGGAAGAGATTCCAAGGCAGATGTTTTAATTTTATTAATCACAACAAGTTTTCCTTCAACTTTGACACCTGTTAATGTCTCATAAACCTGTTGAAAGAATAAAAATATGTGTTCATCATCACATATTATTGAAGAACAAAATCAGTTACAAATTAGCATCTAAGTACTGCGATGGCATGGAGATGTGTGAAAATAGGAATTCAAACATAAGCAAATGGATGATTTCTATTATGATGATCAAATTCAATGCCTATGCCTCGAGCAACTTACCTTAACGACAACTGAATCATCTAAGCATCCCCAACCAGAAGCAGAACCTATAAGTGGGAAGACTCAATTTATTATTAAAAGGCGGATATAGAAACAGACAAGGAAATGGAATAGAAACGCTTAACATTTTTTTCTTTTAATTTGTTTTCTTAATTATTTTATTTTCTACACAATCTTTGCTCATCTAATCACCTGACAAGAACAACTGGAATGCAACGGTAGAAATGTTTCCCTCTAAAATAATTTCGCCACTCCATCCAAAACACTCAAAACTTTCTTTCTATTTCTTCTGCTGCGTATCAAGCCCAAATTTGTGTTCATTTGCATTCTCCTGCGACAATTAATCAATTACAATACCTAGTTCACCAAAGATCTATTTACAAGAAGTTTATCCTATAAACCAGAATATCAGAGAGTAACGGAATTAAACTATCTCAAGTTCACGACAAATGCTAGATAAATCTTGTACAAGATTTATAGAAAAACCCTTCAACGCAAGGATAGTAGCTCATACAACTCTTACCATTAACTGAGATTCAATTGGGTCCCTAACAAATTGTCCCTAGAATACCCTTATAGATAAATATATTTCAACAACAACATTGTTTTGAAAAAAAGGCTTTCAGTAGTACAACTTCATTCAATTTTGCATAAGAAACATGGCCAAGCAAACAATAGATTTCCAAGAGCTGAATTCTACTTTAACTACGAATCCAAAAACAAAAAAAACAAAAAAACTACAGAACCAGAAATAGAGGCATACTTCTAATTACATAACGTAAGTTAAGAAAACTAATCAAAATTATCAAAGTTCAGAGTGAAAATCCATATTAAATTATACATACATTAAAAGAAATATGTATAAGCTTTATGTATATACAAAATAATAAGCCTAATAGATGAAAAAGAGTGAAAATTGCGTACCTTAATGATCTGAAGAGCTAGAAAGGCAACACCCTACCTGCCAAATTCGCCCCCTCTAGGTTAGATGATAGACTAAAGGTAAGTTCAAATAGAAATAGTACACCAACTAAAGAATATTAAAGTTATAAAATCAAAAGAAATATGTAAAATACTCTTCAAGTGATGCAATTATTTAGTGCAGAATTTGACTGACAGAATGGACGAAAAAGTGTTTGCAAGTCGATATGTACTAAAAGATGACTTGTTTAAAACCATAACCTATTGGAACCCGTTGTACAACCCGCCTATGTTGCCACCTCTAACATCAAAATGATGGAAAAATGGAGGCTAGATGCATTAATAGCAAAGATTTTTCCTGTGAAATTGGCATCTTCGTTCTCACTTAGTGAAAAATCTATACGTGCAACGACAATCCCAGTAGACGCTCGATCTGAAACACAAAGTTTGGATATGAGAATAAGTGCTAATTAAGTTGCAAAAGATAGATAATTACCATCTTCTTAGAAAGAAATAAACATAATAGTACTTCTCAACCAAATAGTTTAAATTCACAAAGTTCTTACCTGGTAAACGACCAACTACGGTCCCCATGGATCAATAATCAATGTATCACCAAAGCTCTCTGTTTTAACTATGTTTCCCGCCTTGTGCAACAGCTATCACCTGATCCAACATTAAAAAACTTGCTACAACAGCCTAAGATTTATCACTTATGTACTGGACATAAAATGATAATATATATAGACACACACACATGTATAATAATGGAATATTACAATGACATACATAACATTCAGTCTTTATGGCACAAGCACGAAGAAGAACCTCCCAATGTGCCTCATCAGTTACTTTTGTAAATGCAGCAGGAACTAACAAAACCTGCAAATCAATTGAAAGGTATATAATCAATAAACATAAAGGTGGCCACTTTGAACACAATTATATATGAATCAGTCAAACAACCATAAAGAAAAAGTCATTCTTGAAAAGGGTTTCATTTTTTTACCTCCATTAAACCAAAGAACCAATGGCTTTGAACCTGGATCAACTTCAGCTTCCACAAAATAGTAAAAAATGGCTCTTTTTTTTCTTGGCATCTAAAGTGACATAACCTGAAAAATGTTAAAAATCCAACGGGTGGTTGTCCAGGCAACTTCAAAATCTTGTCAAATTTAGCCAATGAAGCTTCGGTCACCACCATGGAAGCACACAGTACAAGCAGCAAAAGCATGACAACCATTGTCATCCTCTTGGACAAGAATTTTCAGGAATCAAACCAAGGATTTTACCCTTTAGTGAGGCAATAGCCGTATGGCCTGGATGTTTTTTTAAACATAATTTTCTAAATAATAATTTACCCTTCAAGAATCGCATTACACCTATCATCCATGTGAAACATAAAAAAAAATAAAAAATTTCAACACAGAAATCAGAATCGTTTACAAATTCAAGCTCTAAGCCTCTTGACCAACAACACAACAAAATTGAAATGAAATCATACCTTTGTTGGCAGCGAGAGAACCAAGACGCCTTTAGGGATTCATGACAACAACTTCAGGGAAATCGTTCGAGCTTCACGAGATTAGTTTCAGGGCTGGGGTGAGAGATTCGTAATAGGGTTTCAACTAATTAACCGGGTAAAATAGAATCCTTTATGGTGAGTGAGAGGAAATAGAAATCAAATGAGTTGGAGACTCTTGTTTCCGGATTTACGCGTACAATTAGGATTCACGGAGAAGAAATCGAATATGGAGAGGAAATCACAACGCCGGTTCCTAATTTACGCTAAAATCACCCAGTTTAGGTTGATGGAGGATTTGACTGAAAGCACGCGTACAATTAGGGTTCCTAGTTAAAAGCGTTCCTAAAATGATGATGGAAGTTCTTTGACTGGATTTTGAATGGAGGAATTTTCAAATTTATACCTAAAAATTAAAATAATACCTAAAAAAATGCGGTGCTTCTTAATCAGTAGAGGTGAGTTTTGGCGGGAAAACATGGTAAAACTATTGTTGTGTTGACACGTGTCTAAACAGAAATTCCTTTATTAGGTTATATATATATATATATATATATATATACTAGTTTAGATCTCGTGTTTACAAACTGGGTGAAACACATTAATATATAAATTTTTTAAATATTTATATATATTTTACATGTTTAAAAATATATTACATATATACTAGGGATATATACAAACTCAAAATATGTAAAAATTAATATATAATTGAGTTTCAAAAATATAATTTAACTTTCATTACTATTTGATTGAAATAAAAATTACATAAATAAATTTCAAAGTTTCTTATAATAAGGGATAATTAAAATTAAATGTGTTTTATTAGTATAATTATAATTTTATTTAAAAATTATTATTATTAAAATATGGAAATGCATTAAATAAGAGAGAGATGCGGGAAAAAAATGATGAGAATGAATATGGAGGCGACACGTGGCAATAGAAAACCTTTATTTATTATATAGTATAGATTATAAGAAAACTATTATAAATTAGCTCTATCTTTGGTAAATAAATGTTTTGGTTATCCCAAATAGTATATGTGCATCATTATGTTTAAAAACGTATTATTTCATTACAACTATATATTTCAAAACGTGACGAACGTTAGGTGCGTATTTCATAAACTATATTTTATTGTATAACTTTTAAATTACCAAACGAATATATATAATTATATTTAACCTAGACTTTTAAAACGACATGATCACTAAAATTAATACGATTCATTAGTGTTACTAATATCATTCCTATTATAATTTCACAAATAGTATTGTATATGAAAAATTCCTCGTTCAATAATTAATCTTATTAATTGGAATTTTCCTAAGTAGTAAACTCGAATAACTAATTTATTTATTTCAAATGATATCCATATAAATATTATTATAATATAATGTTTCATCTTGAGGACTATTTTTTTTACTTAATTGTCTTAATAAGATATTTATTATTTTATAATTTGCAATTAATATTTATTGTTGACACATAAAATCTCTTTTATAAATAAAATTTATAAAACATTATTTCATATAATTTGATTTATATATTATCACTTTATTTAACTTGGTATCGTTAAAATTTGAACCTTTAACATTCTCGTTCGCCCGTTCGTTCCAAAAATACTAAAGTCCCAATCGTTCCGTTCTTATTTCTTTTAATCGTTTCTATATATTAAATATGTATAATTATTTATTTAGGACATCGTTAAACCGGTTCACTCGTCCTCGCGACCTAGTTCAGGTTTAAGTCACACAATATCAAGGTGAGAACACAGCCCCTTTTTCTTTTTTTACTTTTGTGGTGAAACATGTACATATGCTTGATAACTCAAACTTTTTATCAAAACAAATTCTTAAACAAGTAATTTCAATTATGTGCTTCATATTTGAACACAAAATGATATTACAAGCTTAAGTTAGTACTGGTATGACCATATAGGGGAAACAACGGCACAATCTTAGAGATTGAGGATGCAAATAACATTTCAACGGCACAATCTTAAGGATTGTGGATGGAAATAACATTTCAACGGCACAATCGTGGGGATTGTGGATGCAAATAACAAATAACATAAAGGGTTGATTGCAAGAAATTTCGTGTTGATATGTTTGCACATTTGTTTGAACTTGTATTGAATTTGTTTATATCTTTTTATGCTAACTTATTTTAATGACTTATAAAAACCTATGTTTCTCACAAACTTTATGTTGACCCATTTTACTCTACATGTTTCAGGAAATGAATAATAGATGATGAAGGATCACATAGGAAAGCTCTTGGACTTAACTAATAAATTTGAACAATGTTTTGGGATGTTTGTTTGTGTTTTTGAAACAAGTGTTGACATTAAATATGAAATTTAATAATTTATGTGATGCCTTAGTATTTGTCTTTATACCTTGTGCTATGAACTATATGTGTGACACCTCGCGTTTCCGCCTTGGCGGGTGTGACAACTCATACTCGACATGATCTTGCTTTTGCTGTTCAGATTCTTAGCCAGTTCATGAGTGATCCGCGTGTTCCTCATTGGGATGCTGTGTGGCATACTCTTCGTTATGTCAAGGGTACTTGTTCTCAAGGCTTGTTCTTTAATGACAACTTCGATTTGTCTTTATCTGCTTTTTGTGATTCTGATTGGGCGGCTTGCCCTAATACTAGGCAATCTGTGAGTGGGCTATTTCATTTCTTTTGGGGGCAGTCCTATTTCTTGGAAGTCCAAGAACAGGCTGTTATTTCTCTTAGCTCTGCTGAAGCTGAGTATCGGTCTCTTCGTCGGGTCACACAATAACTTGTTTGGTTAACTCGTTTGTTTGTGGAATTTCAGCTTCCCAATCTCACCCCGGTTCCTCTGAAGTGTGACGGTCAAGCGGCCATTCACATCGCTAAGAATTCTATTGTTCATGAATGCACAAAGCATATTGAGTTGGATTGTCAATTTGTCTATGAGAAGCTTCAAGCCGGTTTGATTCTACCTTCTCTTACTCATACTTCTGATCAACTTGTGTTTTATTTACCAAGAGTCTTGTTGGTCAACCACACTTAGCTATCATTTCCAAATGGGGGTTGTATACACCTCCAATTTGAGGGGGAGTGTTAGGCGAAACTATGTAGTTTCGCTTTTGATGGTCAAACGAAACTAGTTAGTTTCGCTTGCTTTGTTAGCTTTGAGTATATATGCATTTTTGTAATCTTTACTTGAGTTATAAATCAAAATTCAATTTTCCTCCAATTATTTCTCTCTCATTTTCACTATCATTTTACCATCACAACACAACCACCATGAATCACCATCTCTGACCACCATGAACAATCAAATCCTACCTCCTTTTAAAAAAATTATCATTCCTCGCCTTCCATATAAACCATCGTGTTGCCGTGTAAACCGCTTGTATGATTCTCTTATACGTCTTTGAGGGAGAGTATTTAGTACGGACTTCACGTATTTCGGTAACCTTTTCTGCGTTTAATGACGGAAGTTTGCACCACACATTAATAAGGCGCCAAACCTCCTTAGCTACTGCACATGAAGCAAACAAATGATCTGGTGTTTCCTGTTGATATCCTCAGTTAAGACAGTTCAATTCCACCCTTACTCCTCTTTTTTGCTAATGAAACTCTAGAAGAAATCTTGTCTATTGCAGCCCGCTAACCAAAGAAGACTACTTTCAGCGGTAACTATTCCATCTTATAATCATCTTGTCTAACTCCTCTATGTACTTGAAACTCCTTTACTGGAGCTCCATTGATGATGACCGATGTTCTTGCTAATGCTATGCAACTTTTAATCGATTTCCTCCATAATAAAGGGAATCCCGTATGTTTCATTACTGAAAACAAGAAGTCCCAACTTATTGTGTCAAACGCCTTTTCAAAATCCACTTTAAAGAAAATCGCTTTTCTCTTTGAATATTTGAGCCAAGCAATGAGCTCGTTGACAATTAATGGCCCATCTAAGGTGAATCTCCATGTTATAAACGTTGATTGCACCTCACTCACCTATAATATTTTTTTATATGATTTGTCAAAAACCTTGGCAATAACTTTATATGTGCAATCAAGAAGGTTTATTGGCATGTAACACTATCATATTTAGTTTTGTTGATGGTTAACCAACAAAATAGCAGTAATAGCTATCTAGACATTTTTTAAATGGAGTTGAATAAAAATGTCAATTGTAACTGTCACGTCAAAATACATTTTTTAAAGACATATTTTGACGAGTGTATATGTTAATAGATTACATTATATTTTATTCAGGCTGTGTAATACAAAAGTTTTTAAAACATAAATTTTGTATTACTAAGGATATAACTTTACATTTATTCAACATGTGTAATACACAAGATTCTAACCTAGTTTAAAAATATATGATGACGGAGTTGTGTAAGTAGACATCGCTAGTTCTTCTAATATCCTTTAATTTTATAACTTTTTTGTCTGAATTCAGTAATTATAAATTACTATTGATTAATACTATTGAGAAACTAACACAAAAATGGTTTCAATCATTAAAAATAGAATTCGGTAAAATTCAATTATTAACCGTCTAATTATAAATTACTATTTTTTTTAAAGATATTGTTTTTAAAGGCGAACATTCCCGTCAAATGGGAGAGCCTCGTCCAACTCCGGCTAATATTTTGTCTTAACCGGGCCCACTTGGCGTCAGAGATGGAGAGCTTTCAAGGAAAAACTCCACCCAATACGGCCCCTTCCGGGCTTGAGAGAGAGCCGAGGCTCGAACCCTGGATCGGCGTGGGTAAAACCCTGTGCATCAGCCTAAGAGTTAGGCCTCATTTGCGATGCCACGAAAATTAATGGTGGTGGTAGGGATTGAACCCGGGTCCTTTGGGACTTCGGGCCTTGCCTCAACCACTACACCACAACCTCTTTGACATTATAAATTACTATTGACTTATAAATTTAAGAGCTATTACACGGATCATACGTATGGTAAGTACGACTATATTACGGTTTTCTTCTTAGGTTTTCCAAGATTACACTTATAGTCTCCACTGTTCACTCACTCGTAATAATATTCACTCAATCATAATAATTTTGTTCCTTCCTTATAATAGACGACGTTAAAAGCAACTATTAAGGTTATGTGAAAAGTCTATTTAACCCGAGGTTTCAACAAGGGAGATTTGTAGCAAGTACGATCTCACCCTTCTTCTTCCTTTGTCGAGCCCTAAATTACAAATCCTACGAAATAATTGAAACCGAAAGAGAAGACATCACACTGAATAATAAAAAAATTTAGTGTCATAGAATAATTATATTTTGAAAGCTATATAACTAAAATAGTTAGTGTCTAAAAAAGTAATCAAACTTAAAAAAGCAACTTTTAGTACTAAACTACCAATCACCTTCTTAAGTTTTACTACTTTTATGGACGACAAATCTTGATTTTGAATAAGATTTATGATAGACAATATTTTAATGTTGATTTTTTTTGTGACATCATAATAATTTTCCGGACAAGAAATATTCTAAAATTTATTTTAGAAATAAGTCATTCTAAAATACATGTTTTTATATATATAATTTTGAACATTGTAGAGAAATTAAAAAAAAAGTAGGTACACAAAAGTAGGAAAAGGAAAACAAAACCTTCGTAAAAACAAAATGGTACTTGTTTCTTGATAGATAAAGTTTGACTTTGACTAAAATATTTGCTAACCAACTTTTTAAGGCATTTTAAGTAAATTAATTTTATTAAATTATTATTATATTTAAGCATAAAAGATATTCTATTTTATTCAAATGAGGGAATATGACATTACTGACTTCCATTTGATCCATAAAATATTCTATATTACGTGCCACCAAATCCAACAAATAATGGAGGAAATATATCCAAAAATTTTTAAAACATTTTTTGTTTTTAAATTATTTAACCAATTAATGTACTAAATATTATTACAATTTATAATAAAACCCAACAAACAATGATCAGACATCACAAATTCTATTATCAAAAGTAAAACAAAAGAAATTGGTCCAAACAGCTACACGTGACCCTTGCTTTTGATTCATAGCACACAAAAGAAGCAAGGAACTTCAAAATCTGTAATATAGACATATTTAAAGTACTACTTTTCCCATTTTAGAAGACTCACTCTATAGCACACAGAATCAAAGTAGAAGCGGGCCCAGGCCGGGAGGTTCGGGCCGGGCCAGTACCGGAGCACCTGTGGGCCGAGATAACAACCATGTCAGGATTCCGCATGAGGTGCTTGCATGCAGCAACACCATTTCTTCTGCAAATCAAAAGAGTCAAAGAGAGACATGGTCAAAGACTCAAAAGTCAAAATCGTGTGTTTTTGAGGAACTATGATTGTTAGATGGTCTTAAACCCTTGTGCGCATTGGGAATCAGTGGATATTTATAATCTTTAAGTTGTGAATCATAAAGTAGGTTTAGATGTGTTGAGTTCTGAAAGAATTGTGAATCATGAAGTACAAGATTTGTTAAAAGAGCATGGAAAATTGTTCAAAATCAAACTTTACAAATAAATGACCATCTTTTTAGAGAGTGCCACAAGAAAAAATAGGATCGAATGTCCTAAAACTCGTGTTTCTTCAATCTCATTGTTGATACTTACCGAACAACAACCCCCCCCCCCATCCTTACCGACAGATCAGCTGCCATGTTATCAATGTTTTCATTACCGGATCAGTCATCGAAGCAGCCGCCTTGTTGGTCCACCGGTTGGACAGGTTTCAAAAACCGGATGACACCATAAACACTTTAAAAATTTATATATACATATATATTATATATGTATGTATGTGTATGTATATATAATTGATATAAAACAAAATATGAAGCTACTTTATCTTTTGGTGTGGATTTGCAATGTTAACAAAACATGAAGTGGTAAAAGAATTAGTAAATGATATTTTGGAAGGAAAAAGGTTAAAAAAAATTTGAAAATCCAATCCAACCACCGGTCTGGCCCATAACCGGCTGGTTTCAAATGAAGGCAGTTCAAGAGTACTCAACCAGACTGGTTATGTAGCCCAGTTCCCGGTCCGATTCTAAGAACAGTGCATGCTATTAAAAAAAGATCTATCCCAAATTATTTCAAAGAAGTTCTATGGAGCCCCTTTGCCAAAGTTAGTCATATCATAAATCATAATGTTTAACAACTTGATTTATAACCAAAGAACCAAATTAAGGGGCCACTTACAGCTGGAGGTTTCTTTACAGGTGCAGCAGCATGCTTTAAACCAGGATCAGCATTAGACGGCGAGTCCGCCTTGCCACCTGTCTTCTTCTCATCCCTAGCTTTATTAAAAATCACAGTAAAACCCTCAGCAGATGCAGGATCATTCACATCCCAATCCCCAAATTTAGGCAATGGCCTACCGTTCTCCTCCTACCAAAACAAATAACAATATAAAAACTAACAGTTAATTTGATCAAATAGGCACTTGTCAGTTGTCCCCATTGTACCAAACCCTCTCAAATACATTGTATCTGCGTGTCGGTAGGGCATGACGTGACTAGAGCAATTAAAACAAATATCAATAAACAAAATCACAAAAAATTGATGAATAATTCGTATCGCGAAACCCTAGTAACCTTCAGTTCATTAGATTCTCGTTTTAATACAAAATTTCATCAAAATCAAGTAATCTAGACATCAATTCATAATCCCTAAAACTCTAATCGTGAAAGGAAATAAGGAGTAGATGAACTGATGATTCTGATTTCCGAATTAGGAATTAATTTGAATGATCGATAATTCGATAAGTAACGGCGAAATTCCTAACCTAATTTGTTTTCAAAATTACAGAATCATGATTAACAATCGACGGCGTAAGTAATCGCCTAAACAGTACACTCGAAAGCAAACGATAGAATCGAGTGATTTTCGGAGCATCAAAACAAGCATACGATCGATCGGCCGATGGATTGATCGATCGATCTAGAGGCATCAGTTAGCAACAAAATTACGAAAAGGAAATCGAAAGGATTCAGATTGAGGATAAGATTGAGCAGAATAAGTTCTTACCGACATGAATTTGCGGAAGATATACTGATTCACTGTTGTTGTAGAGAGAGAGAGAATGTTGTGAGGAATAATCTGTGAGGCAGGAAATGGAGACGGTTTTTTAACGGAAAGGTATATGCTTGGGTTTATTTTCAAACGGTCAAGCCCTAAAATTATTAGAGGTGACACAGAGACACATGGTTAGACAAGTTTTATAAAAGTTTCTTTTAATCTTTTAATATATATATATATATATATATATTTTAATAATTTTGTATAAAGTTTTAGTAAAGTATTGTTTAAACCCTTTATTCTTTTACCTAAAGATGTAAAAAGATGTAAAATTTTATAATATTATTAGTTTCTTTTACGTTTAAACTTTAGGTTTTATGAGTGTGGATTTGATGATGCATACTCGATTTAGTTTCAATGTTTATGTTTGATTTTAGGTGTTTTTATTTACAGTTTTAGGAGTCATTCGTTTCAATTTGGTGTTATGCCACGTCATTCTTCTTCGTTTTAGTATTTGACGGTTCGGATAAATGATGTTTATCACATACATTTTCACGTAACCATTAATAAGAATGAAGTCTAATACATGAATAAAAGTAGATACACAACCTTTGAGTCACGTATCACATTATTATAGATGTTATTTTTTCTTGACATGACTACAGTAGCATAACATATCCAGATATGATTACTTTCGTGTTTTTCTCATTAAAACACTAAAAAGACAAAGAGTCTTGCAAGAAAAAAAATGACTAATTTCTTTTTTGTTTAAATGCTATTTTATCATATTTACATAGATTACAAAGTATGTTATTTCTTACATCATGTAATATTAATGCACGTGCATTCACTTTTATATACAAACATACATATTATAATAGTAAATGTTATAAGTACACTATTTAACTTGAATGATAAAGTTTACATGCTACATCTACCATTACAAGTATTATTATTTCTCCTAAATTAGTTGATTATGATGATATATTTTTTCTAGTAGCAATATTTGAAAATGTGATGTTCTTAAATCAACAACAAACCTACAATGAGTTGTGTTCCATCTTGATGTGAAATCAACCTTCTTAAACGGAGAAGACATAAAAGAATGTGTATGTAGCTCAACTAGAAGAGTACATAGTTAAAGGACGAGATATACAAGGCTAGCCATACACATTTTCGGTATGTATGATCTCAAGGCATACGTATAATCCCTTTGTGCATGCACCGCGAAGTATGTAATTTGGTATTCAGAAACGAAAATTTTTAAAATATGGATTTACATATAGTGATTAGGCATGATTAGTGATTGGTTTGATAATGATTAGGCATGATTGATGAATGATTAGATCAAGAGCAATCTCATGGAGCTCAAAAGAAGCAAGTGATTATATCTCTTACATTTCCTAAAGTATAACAAGTAGTAGAGCTAGTCAAGTTTTATGGCTAAGAAGAGTGCTAGAATACTTTGACAAAGTTCACGAAGACGCAACTCCAATATTATTTACTAGTAAGGTGATAATTGTAATGTCAAAGAATCCGAAATGCATTGGTAGTGTAAGAATGATGGTTGAGTTTACAACAGTGCACCAGAAGTCAATACGTTGTAGTTGCAGACGTGTTTACAAAATCTCTTTCTGTTATAAATCATGAAGCCTTTAAGACTATAGTCGAACATAATAAATTTTGAAAGAGGGGGTGGTTGAACATTACTTAAATTAGACATCAAAGTACTTCTAGGAGTTAGGACATTGAATAGAAGATTAGTTTTTTTTTTTGAACTACAAATTTCTTTAGTGGGAGTTGAACCCAGGACCTTAGGTGATTTAATAGGCTTTGCTTCTGTCACTGGGCTACGCTTTAATATAAATTTTATTCAAAACCGAGTCGGGTCAACCATAATATATTTTTAATTTGTTTATTTTACTTTTTTTTAATTTCATTTTCGTATATCTTAACGCTCATTTTTACAACGAAGTGGTTTTTGAATATACAGTTGTGACGTGCTTTTTATTTATATATTTCGATATTCAAAACCAAGCCATCGTAACTTCATACACATTTTTTTTTACATACTTAAACACGTCAATGTCATTACCTCAACGCGCCGCAACTTTCACTAGTTTGTAACAAAATGTAACGTAGGTCATGAATTTTATTTTGTCATGACTTACAAGCTTATATAAAGGGATAATTGTAATCATGTATTATGAAATCAATGAAAACCATAGTTCTTTTTTGGCATTGTGTAAAGCATAATATGAAACCGTCGCATAATGATGTAATTATATCCATCACATTCATCATTTACATCCACTTGGACCCACATTTGCATTATTTAGAAAGCTCACCATTTCAGGTTGTAAGAAATTTTTTATTAATTTTTAATAACTAGGTTATATTAGTTGTAGTAACCCGGTTATACAACCGGATTATATTATCTTTTTTAATTGGACTTTTCGGATGAACCGGTTGACTTTTCATGTTATACTAATTTATTTCTATTTGATACTTTTGGTTTTCTTGTGTCTGAGGCAGTAGAGCTACTTAGTCGAGTCCAACAGGTCATGCATAGTAATGTTATGACCCCAGGATCTATGAACGTAGTTTTTAAAAGATTTAGTTTTGCTATCCAAAAAGGGCTAGCGATGCAACTTGTTGACCGTTTGCCTTTTTTTTCTTGAACGGCCATTCGGCCAACGAATACTATAAGCTCGACCATCCGGGTAAACCCATTGGAGGAAAACCACCCACGCCCGCGAATGCAGACAACGCTGGTGACCCGGCCCGCCAACCATTTCAGGGGAAACCCACCACCCGAAGGCCCACTGTGGAAAAACTCTGGCAAACCTGAGCATATTGCACCAAGTAAGTCTCCAACCCATGACCTCCACATTGAAAAGCCATGGGGTAACTCCTCCCAAACCAATTAATCTGGGCTTATTTTGATGTAAAAGTTTTTAAGTTTTAAATACTTGATAATTGTTAAAAAAAAAATAATAAGTACATATTCAAACAAAAAAATTGCATAAGAAAAAAAATCGATTTTAAATGGGTCGAACAATCCAAAAGACATCTGAGATATATTTAATATGTAGCATTTTTAAATATGTAACAGAAGGTTTAATTTATTTTGTAATAAAATAATTTTTAATAAGAAAATTAGGGCCCTTACTCATAATCATTTTTAAAGTCTTTTGCTTTATTGGACTGCTTTTTCTTTATGCGTGGGAATTAAAAACAAAAAGGTGGTTATAGCATAAGATACAAATTTGTCGGTGTAAATTAAATTTGAAACTAGTGGGATGTTAACTCGCGCTTTACGGCAGGAAGTCCTCAACGATACCAAATACCTAAACGCGTGATCGAGAAACCAAATGCGTAAAATACGTCCGCTCGAAAAACCATAATGCATAGTGAGGGCAATACAGTAACACAAAAGACGAGGAGTTGAACGGATTTGAAGAATAGTATGGATAAGAAAAAACACCGGCTCGAGTAATTAAGAAATTTGTAAGGACTTGAGAAGAATGTGTTTATACATACAAAAAGTGCCTAAGGCAATGTAGTATCCAAATTTTATGTTTTTGTGAGTTTTGAAAGTTAGAGAAGTATTGTGATCAAATCAATACACCCCTTGCCTATTTATACTAACATATAGGGGTAAAAATGTCAAAAAAAAAGGCTAGAAATCAATTCCAACGACCATATAGCCATTACCAGTGGCTACAAAAACGGCTATGTTTATTGTCTAACGGCTATAACAGGTTACAAACCGGTTTGGTGGCTGAGAATGGTAAACCGGGTTCATACGGTTACAAACCAGTTTCTTTTGTACTGTTCAGGTAGGTTAACAGGTTATTTTGTGCACCTCCATCTCCATCCCATGTTTTTGAAATACGAAACAAGCCCAACTGATCCAAATGAATAAAATCTACTCATTATTATGTAGAGATATAGCAAACAGTGATTATGACGTCACCAATTGTTTCATGAAACGAGAAGTCTCATGTTCGATTTTGTTGGATGATATCACCTTTTGTTGAGAGTCATAAAGATTTTTGCAAGACACGAGTTTGATAATCTCAGTCTTATATATGAACGTTAAAAAGCTTTATTTACTATACTGATTTTAAACGCTTTACAAAAAAAAACTAAAAAAATAATTTTTATACAGTAATATGTAAACTTTATTGATCAACAATGTCTTTTTAAAGTTTTTTTAAGGTCCCTAAATGGCTCAAGCCGACCATTATGTATATGTCAATATATCCGTGTGGGTCAAAGATTGAATGGCATAATTCTAAGAAACCGCAAATTAGAAGTTGCATACTTGCATCCACTAAATAATATTTTGAAATTAGTTTTTGTGGTGGTTGTTTAATAGACCAAATTAGATGTTTATGTACTTGATGAGGGGTTACGTGTCACTCTTTGGTGTCTTCTCACCCTTATTATCCGTCTCTCTCATATTAAATGAGGGACACGTGTCACTCTCTGGTGTCTCATCGTCCTTATTTTCCCGCTTCTCTATCCTATTAAATAATAATATTAAATAATAATGATATTAAAAGAATATATTTTTGGATATTTAATATAAATTTAATTATGGATACTTATTACATCATTAACTAAATAAATTTAATATGAAACTAATTATGGATGGTTATAAATTCTGATGTTACCTATCAATTTTGAAAAATAAATTTGTATTATGGATAGTTACTATATCATCAAGACTATTTTTACATTTTAATCAACTCCGTTATTTTATACAACTATATTAATAATTCGTTTCAATTTTTATCTACAAATTTTTTAATTCAAAATTTTGTTCATCATCAATTAAATTGTTCAACCGTTTATAATTTCTAAATCATAATTACTAATTACTATTTATTTTTTCATTTATTCAACCCGTATAATACACGAATTTTCTAACCTAGTTCAGAAAAAAGAAATAACAAGTGTTGGTTTTGTGCTAAGGATAATGTTACGTTATGCTATGTAATTTAACATATATCTAACCTCACATTGTCATGATTTTCTCTTATTTCCTAACATTGACCATGTTAGAAAATAAGTGTTAACTATTCAATTTAATAAAGATAGTGAGTTTAAGAATGATAAATCAAGTAGATCAGTTATTAGTTATTATACCTCAAAAATAATCTTTTCATATGTACTCATCTCATTATTTTTAAAAGAACATATTAATAGTATCAAATTATTATAAGTAAGTAGGTCACTATGTCTTTATCATTTTATCATATAATGCTCGTTTCTTTATCATGTTCAAATGGCTTAATATTTCTCTCTATGATAGTAGCCTCTTTAGTGTCTTGTTTTGGAAAACAAGCATAGGTAAGTTCTCTAATGTAAGGTCACTAGCGTACATAGTTTGAAACTGAAATGTCATAAAACCATCGCTGCGGAATAAGTCATTCAATCCATAAAATTAACCCAAACCAAGAGAAGACGGTAAGTTTAAAATAGTTTAGAGTCATAATAAAAGTTCCAAATTGAAATACCTTCAGAAAACACGGGTAACTTCTGTAATCAGCCAAGAGGTCCAATTCCTCGCATAAGTAGCTAAAATCAATCTAATATATATGCAAAAAGTCAGCGTTGCTGAGTGAGTTCCAAGTTTTTAAGGAAAATCATAAAATACATATTCATTTAGAAAACATATCATAATGAAACATACGTAACATAGCACATAATATGATCAATGCACACAGGGGCGGAGGTACCCATATGGCACTGGGGTCAATCGACCACACTCGATTTTAAATTTTCAGTAGCGGTATATTATCCGATTGTCGAGCGACCCTAGTCTTTTTTCGAGGTTGACCCCACTGGTATTTAAAAAAAATATTTGACCTCGAACCTTGAAAAAAAATTAATTAACTCTATTTGTTAAGCCTATAAGTTAGATTTATTTAATAAGTCCATTAGTTAATTAACTCTAAGCCCATAAACCTATTTAAACCTAAATATATTAAAAAAAAAACCCCAACTAGCCTATAATTTATCCATAATCCATTAAAGGATTAACCCTCCTTAAAACAAAGTTAAAAGAAAAAAACCTAACTAGCCCATAACTCTAAACCCATAAGCTTCTCCTTTTCACATCTAAGCCCATAAGCCTATTTAAACAAAAAAAAAAACTTACGCAAAGGAGTTAGGCAACAATTACAATTATGTTCTTCCAACCCTCCTACCATTCTTCCAGCGACGATAAAAAGAGCCAACGCAAAGACGATTTAATCACAAATTCCCAACCAAAATACAAAATTAAACACTCCAACAACAATTATAAAGCAACAAGAATGTTAGTTTCTATTTTTTTATTCCAAACTTGAAATTTTAAGTATTAATTTTTATTATTGTTTAGTTTCCATTTTTTTATTCTTGTTTGGTGAATTAATTTTGATTATTGAATGCTTAATCTTCATTGTTGAATATTTAATCTTAATTCTTGAAACTTGAATACTTGAATTTTAGGTGTTAACCCTGTTATGAAAGTATTTCTTAAGGAAAGTGGGCAAAACGATGTATTTGTGACCTAAGGGTTCAGTGGTTGGAACAAAAGATCGATTTACAAATCATGTTGGTGAAAATAGTTTTCACAACAAAGCACGTAAAAAGGTGTTAACTTACTAAACCATAACCAATATATGCATGTGGTTATTGAAAATCAAAGTAAAATAAAAAAAGTGTATAAAACCCGACTAAGTACTTCAATTATTTTTTTTAAAGTATTGTTGAATGGTGCATGTAACAACTAACAACCCTAAATTTAGGGCCCAATCTAAACATTTAAATTTAGGTCAACACTATAATAAATATAGTTAGTGTACCTACTTAAGTAGAAATGTGAAAGCCTTGATGGGCTTGATAAAAACTTGAAGGGTTTAGCCATTCAAATATTATATCTTCACACACATACATTAAAATGAAGTTTTATACAATTTATTTGCACTAACACCACACATGAATGAACTTTAACTTAAGATAATGTTTTACCAAAAAATAATTAGTCTTATAATGTATGATTGATATAGAGAAATGGTTTGTTAATGAAGCTTTCACCCAAAATCCGTTTTAAAACTCAAATTTATAACACTTTAAACACCACAAATGACACATACACTTATGGATTTAAACATCTAATAAATTCCAGAGAATAATATCATAAGAAAGTCCATATATTCTGATTTTGTTCATAAAGTTAGACTAAAACCGTTAAAAGGATTAAAACCACAAACTATATGTTAACCGGTAACAAAAAAAACGACCTAAGAAACAAGCTTGGGACAAAAACCTCTATTAAAATTTGACTAAAATCAGCTCGAGCCAATACAAATTTTAGAGTCGAGTTTCAGCTGGTATGAGCTCACTCGAGCAGAAACACCACACAGAAAACCAAACTAATAAAATTCATTTAAATTATACATTTTATATTATGAAAATCTGATTGGAATGTGCCAACCCGAGGTCACAAATTATCCTCACATTTAATAGGCCTATATACCGCTTTGCCTTTTTTAGGGTAGAATGTATATGAGCAAGCTCGAGCTTTGTTTTTAAAGTTTGAGGTTTGGTTCTTTAGTAGTTTCTTTGACCTATGAGCTCGACACGAACTCGACTCATTTAATATTTATTAAAGTTTATTGGGGCATTTACATATATATTCCCTTCCTAAGTTCCTTTATTACATATTTACCCAATCCTAAAATTTAATTACATATTCCCCTTCCTAAAACCTATATATTACATATTTATCCAATTCATTTAAAATAACTTATTTTATTGTCATTTTACCCTTAATGAACCAATTAAAGTACTATTTACATATATCCCTTTACTCATTATTTGTGAGGGGTAATTGGATAATTTTAAGTTAATTGGGGAAATATGTAAATAAAGTTAGGGGTTGAGAATATATGTAATTTAGAAGTTTAATAGGGGGAAATATGTCTATTTAATGCATTGGTTTTGGAAATTCAAGGAGATCGAATCTAATCAATCATATGAATCGTAGGGAAATAATGAGCGATTTCAGTTCCTTACGTTCTTGAGTCACGATCGATGGAAAATCCTCTAGCTTGGCCAAATTACTTTCATCGTGTAAGCACCAATGCTCTTGCTCAAGCCGTTAATGTGGTCGAAGAGTCTTTCCCTTCAGGCATTAAGAACTCAAGCCGGAAGAAGAAAAAGAGGCGCGCACCCCCTCACACAACTACTTATAGGACCAGTCGAAAAGAAAATGCACCTTAAACAGAAGGGGACACCCCAAAGCTGCCATTCCGAGGGTCAAACAAACAACTTTAATTATAAATAATTTTGATTTTTGTCTATTTAAATTATATTAAAAATAAAATCGGCTCTTTCCAAAGCTGGAGATTTTACTGTAAAAGTTGAGAAAATTTGAATTTGAATTTGAAATTTGGGTAGTTGTTCAACTTTTAATTTTGAAAGAAAAAATGGTTCTAAATTAACAAATGACATTAATTGAGATATTATAATTATATTATATTACTAGGTTAGATTCCCGTGTACTACACGAGTTAAACAATAAAAATAAAAAAATTCATAAAATTATAAGAATATCTCAAGACTGAAATTACGTATAAGTAACGAATTTAAGGGCATTGAAAATGAAAAAAAAATTATTATAACCATCAATTTCCATAATTTGAAAGTTAATGATTCAAAATGATGTTTTCATAATATTGAAAATTCTAGAAACGTTATATAATTATTATTTTTAAATATTTTATAAAAAGACTTAAATAAATGTTTTATGAAGAAACTATTTTTTTTTATTTAATAGGAGAGAGAGACGGGAAAAAAATATAAAAAAAATAATTAAAGAAAACTTGTATAATTAATAGGAGAGAGAATCAGAAAAAAAAGAATGATGATGCATAACAGAGTGACAAGTGTTATACTAAAACATTTATTTATTACACAGTATAGATAAGACATTTCATAAAATTGTTAGAAACTTGAGCGGTAAATAGTGTTTTGATTTTTGTAAATGAAAACATTTGACATATTAAAGTTTTTGTTAAAGTTGACCAAATGATGTTTTATTTATTTATATTAATATATAAGCTAAAAAACGATTTATATATATTTATATATTTTATTTATATAAATATATAAGTTAAAAACGATTTCTTGTTAAACTTACCAAAGACACTTTTTATTCCATTTTTGGTAATAACCGATTTAAATTTTGAAGGAAAAGAAGTAAAGAACCTTTATAAATTTAAATATGTGTTTAATTAATATTTTATAATTCTAGGACAACTATGGCAACTAATTTAATTAATAGAAGTTTTACCATATCTATACTATATAATAAATAAATATTTATATGTCACGTGTCGTATTCATATCCATTCTCATCATTTTTTTTTCTCATCTCTCTCTTATTAAATACATCTCTATCTTTTAATAATAATATATTTTTAAAGAAAATACTAATCTTTATATTAATAAATCTCCTCACATATTTTGACGAGTGTATGTGTTAACAGATTATATTGTATTCCACGGGTTTATTCAACCCGTGTAATACACGAGAATTTAACCTAGTAATGATAATAAATATAGAGTAAATGGGCGGGAAAACACTATCCTAGAGGCCCTAGAATGGTGCCATGTGTCCTTTTAAGTTACCTTTTTATTAAGTACTATAGATTTTTGTGATTAAATGGGTGTCTCATTTGATTTAGATGTTATTTTATGTTCGTGTGTCTGTAAGTGAAATCGAACAAGAAAGGGGTGGGTGATGAGGTGATGACGAGAGGGAAATTAGGGTAAAATCCGCAAGTTTTTTTTGCCGACGAACACACACTTTCTGCTTTATAACTACTTTACTCCTAAAATCATTACACCTGCACTCCATAGGATTTGAACCCACAACGATTTTGTTGGGCAGTACATCACTTTACCATCAGAATGTCCCTTTGGGAACAGTAAAATATGTAAGTGAAATGGAATAAGAATGGAGAAGAAACGGGGGAAAGTTTTCGTCGTCTCCATTAAACCGTTGTTTGTGAGTTGCTTTATCACCTTTTCCATGTGATTTCCAGCTTTGTATTTAATATTGTTGAACTAAAACTTCATTCTTTGATTGTAAAATTTGTGAACTGATGGCAACATCATCGTTCAACTCGACCATGAGAGGAGCTCCGATTGGAAGATTCTCACGAGCGATTAAGAGGGAAATAGAAGTAGGTGTTCTTCCTACTCCAATTTACAAGCGGCGCGTCACTAAAATGAACGAACAAGCGATGAACGAGTGAAAACGATGGTGGTTGGAGGATTTAAGGCGGATGAAAGAATGTGATTTGTGAATTAGTTAAAGAATTAATTACACGGATGGCCCCTGTGGTTTGGTCAAATTATGGTTTTGGCCCCTAGGATTGGGAAACTACAAGTTTGGCCCAATAGTTTGCACGATTGTAACACTCATGGCCCCTGGGTTGGATGTCAGTTAAATTATTCTGTTAAGTATGTGTGAAATGACCAAAATACCCCTTAATATTAAAAAAAAAAATCCTATATGGCCCACACACTTCATCTTCCTCCTTCCATATCATATTCGTCTGCGCTTGTTTCCGAGAAGCCGTTGACCTGAACACAAACTCTAACCCTAGAAATCCTCTGAGAATGAAATTGGTCAAACAAGATCCGTATTTTAGACCTGAACTCAAAGCCTGATTCTGTTGTTTGATCAAGTGAGCGCAGAGGGAAAATCAAAACGAGGAAGAAGGTGAAGCACATGCTGTGATAATTGGGGCTTTGGTATTAGAGCCTCGATCGAAGAGAAATTGGAGAAATTAACACCTCAAAACGAGAAATTTTCCTCTCCTGCTCCATCTAGCGCCTAGCACCGCCGTCGAAGCTCTAGCGCCGCCGCCATCGAAGCCCTAGTGCCGCCGCCGTCGAAGCCCGGATCTGTTGCCGTCTCCTGCTCCGCCATCTAGCGCCGCCGTCGCTTCCACCCAAGCCTATCACCACCGTAACACAATAGTCCGCCATCCCCCTTTGCCGTTGTCTTGAAGGTCTGTCGGAGGAGCCGCCGGAGGTGGCCGGCTCCCCCTTCTCTCGTGTTCCCCTTTTAGATTTGATATTCAACGAAACCAGTTTCGGCGGAGGTGGCCGGCTCCCCCAAAAACCAGTTCCAGCAACCCCATTAGATGGAGGGACGTAGGTGAGGTCAACAGGGAGGGGGATCTCTGATGGTGAAAGGAGGTTGACAACAATGGTGATTTAGAGTTTTTTAAATTTATTTTAAACATAGGGGTATTTTAGTCATTTTAAAAACTTTAACAGTAAAACTTAACTGACATCCAACCCATGGGCCATGGGTGTTACAATCGTGCAAACTATTGGACCAAACTTGTAGTTTCCTAATCCTAGGGGCCAAAACCATAATTTGACCAAACCCCAGGGGCCATCCGTGTAATTAATTCTTAGTTAAATGATGAGGGTTATTTTTTATTTGGTTTTTTAAATACCAAGAGTATTTTAGTAAATTCACACTAACTTAACAAAAATTTTCTAACGGTGTTAATCATGTAGGTTGAAATGACTCTAAAAGATAATTACACCTGGGACACATTAGAAAATATGAAACAGTTTAGGGTGTTAAATGTAAAATAAAAAATGAAGGCCAGCAATATCTTCGAGCAGCTTCTTCCATTCGCTTAATTCCCCAATTTTACGTCGACGGGGTTTCCATCAAACCTATATCTTAGCTGGTAGCCGACGTGTTTCTGTATCAATAATACCGCCGGCGAGGTCATCTATTGACCGATATTATATTCAATAAAAGGTACAATCAGTCCTGATTTAGGGTTTCAAAATTCCGTCCATCATATCACAGTAATACGAAGGCTTCCGTTGTAATTATTATCTGATTATTGTTGGATTCATTGACATATGATGCGTTGTGTCTAAAATAATTGTTGAATTAATGAAAAGAAATCAGATTAGATGAAATTATGGAGTTCTTACATGTAATTGCTTTTACCGAATTAGTTAGTATATTGCACAGTTCGTAGAAATAGGAAGAAGGTTACTGTTTGTGTTTGGGCCTGTAATTGCTCACTTTGGAGGATAGAAAGAATATGTTGTTAGTTATGCTACAATTTAAAACTAAATGGGATCTTTTGATGCATGTTTGATATATGTGATGGTAATTTTTGTAGTTAACCTCATAGTTATCTCTTTGTCATTTTATTAGGGTTTATTACATCAAAATGTAATCAATTCTCACCTTTTTTTGCCATTGTATGAAGTGAACTAGTTTTTTTAGCATTTGATGCAAGAAAATTTTATTCCGTTACCATTTGATGCAATTGACTTGCTATAACCAGGAAAAAGGTGATGTGGCACCCTTTTCGCCTTGCTATAACCCGAAAAAGAAAACTGTTTTGTTACATCGAAAGGTGAAAAAAAAGTAGTACCAAATGTGGAAGCTCTTTATGTGTAATAAACCTTTTCTATTATTATTGATGTTTTGTGATGAAACCTTGTTAGGAAGTTAGAAATTGGACAAGCTATGAAGTTTACTTGATGGCTACGGCTTTCAGGGTTATTTCTTTTGGATTTTCATTAAACTTAGTTTGTTTTATTTTCGAACACGTCCAGACTAGTAAAAACTATTATTATTTTAAACTGGTTAAATTTTTTGGGTAATGAGATTGTGAGGTATTATTTTTACCTCGGCACTCTATCTGGCTTAAAAACTTTTTCTATATGTGCTTGGTGATTTGTTGGAGAAAGGGAAAGTTTTCATTAACAGAGTGCTTCATGCCAAGGGTTCTTCTTAAGACATACTAATGGACTACAACACCTTGGATCTTTTTAATTGATCAGTATGATTAAAAATATGGTTATGTAGACTCCATGTCATTCATTACCTTTTTATCTTTATTTATAATGTTTCTTGTCTCATTCCACAAAATTGTTTATGGAATCTAATAATCTATATGATTCCGGACTATAAAAAGTTTATGGCCTAATTTTGAGAACTTTTCAGGTCGGCATCTCAAGATGTTCTCCTTGAATGCAAGCGTGATTCCTAGCTCCACCTCCCAACTAGGTATGATTAATTGATTACTTTAGGATGCTGACATTTCATATTTTATATCATCTGATGAAATAAATGTTGAAACTTGTTTTGTTGCATATAGTAAGGTTCTAAAATGACTGACTTGAGGTTTATACAATGTTGGTATTTCGTTGACAGCAAGGTCAGAAGTACCAAAAGTTGGGCAAATAAAGTCTAGTTGCCTTTGCTCCTTGCCACTCAGACCGCTTACCACACAACCTGCAACCTTTGGAAGAAAAGATCAAATTTTATCAAGGAATTCGGCTGCTTTCATCCGTGCTGCAGCTTTGGTGAGTTTAGTTTCAACACCCGTCACATATTATTCATTTCTAAACTGTTTTTGTGAAGTTGGTTATGTTACCCTGGATTGTGTTTTTAAGTTCAACCTTATGGATGTTAAAGCATTGGTGTAGAAAGTTTGAAATAGTTGTAGTCTACCAAGATCAATGCTATCAGGAAGCTCAAGCATTTTGTATTATATCATTAGATATATATATTATGATAATCTAATATATGTAGCAAAAATTGAGACAATTTACTGATTCTTGCATTTTCTTCTATCAGAATGCTAGGATGGGTGCAGAGCAGACTCAAACTGTCACACGTCAGTCATCCACAATCACCATTGCTCCTATTCAAGGTAACTATTAAAGTTTTTCAGTGCTACGCACCAATGAGTTTTTTGTGTCTTTGACACGGAAAGTTTGAAAGAAGATTAGCTTATGTTGTCCACCTTTATCTTGGACCTTAAGACCTTTTAGGTAACCTGATTTCGAGGTCTGTGAACTGCATTTCTTGGTTTTCCTTATTTTTTTTTTGATAGGTAACTTTCATTTTTAAGTGGCAGTTACATCTCCTAATCGGAGATCCGTACCTCTCAACCTGACCACTACGTTGTCTGAACCGGGCTCGCGGGTTCAGAACGAGAGGCTTAGGCTATCACCGGGAAACCATGGAGCCTGCTGCCACTTGACAACAGTTGCGCCGCTACACGGGCCAAACCCCGCTAGCGTAACGCACTCCGGACTAAAACCCGGGTTGGCTCGGACTCGAACCTGCGTGGGCAGGTTGAGTCTTCATCGCCATAACCACTAGACCAAAGCCCAGTAGTTTAATACTAACTGTCAAAAATAGCAGATCTGTCATATACCATAAAAAAATTGGTTGGATGTCTAGTTTTACCTCTACCTTCATATAACGACGGTGAAATTGCATTTTTTTTAAAAATAATACACTAGAAAATTAGTTGTCCTAGTAAGAAAAATTCTATATAAACATGGCCGGCCCTTTAGGGATGCGGGATGTGCACAGGGCCCGGTTTTTCGGGAGCCCAATTTTTTTTTTACATATTACATTTTTTTTGACCGGCAACGATGAGATTACTCATAGATAAGCGAGCGGAGAACTAGCAAAATACCCCAATTACACCCACGCCAAAAGGCATACACCGGATTAAAAAGAAACTACATTTGACCATATAGGGAAACAATAACAAGAGAAATAATTCACCGTTCAAATATATTACATATTTAAATTTATTTTAAAACAAAAACATATAAAGTTTATAAACCAATAACATTTTAAAACTGAGTAAACTTTTTTAAAAACTAACCCAACATCTTTTTTAGTTTTAGCCCATCTAAACTCATTTAACCTATCTAAAATTGTAAACTCATTTAACCCAATTAAAAAATTAAACATTTTTTAAGCCTAATTAAAGAAAACTAGCGGCAAGGAAATAGAATTTGAGGAGACGCCGTGAGGGGCTTCAGTCGACACTCGGCAATCACTCGATCTATTAAAAAAACCGATCGCCGTATTACTGATTTTTTTTCATATATAACTTTATATTTAGGGGCCTATATAAACCATAGTAGTGCTAATCTTGTGCATATTTTAGTTGTTTATCTTGTCTGCTAATAATTCTGAATATCCTTTTTCTCTGGAATTGACAAATGGAGGATGTATTATGTTATTATTTAAATTCATATTGTTTAAGATCATTTCTGACGATTAACTATACAGGTAAAGAGAAATCTCCTGACCTTGATGATGGAGGGAATGGACTACCACCACGTGATGATGACGGAGGTGGCGGCGGTGGTGGTGGAGGAGGTGGGTGGTCATCCGGCGGGTTCTTCTTTTTTGGGTTTCTTGCATTTCTAGGGTTTTTGAAAGATCAAGAAAAGGAGGGGACTTACAGGGATGATGGGTGAAGATGTGAAGAAAAGGAGGGGACTTACAGGGATGATAGGTGAAGATGTGAAGAAATAGATTCTTGATTATTTGCAACTTGGTAGCTTAGCTCTCATCCCATGATGGTTTAAGGCATAAGATTATATAGATTGAAACCCTATTGTGAATTTTACCCACATTTCAATATTTCACCCATTTGCAGTTTTCCATTGGCAATGGTTGCAGGTTTTTGTATTTCGTTTGGTTGTTGGGATAATAAAAACTAAGAAATATCATTGTTTGGTTACTATTTGGGATGGGGATGAACCGATTAAGAATGCGTTGTACGGTAGACATATTAGAGCATTCACATTGGCATCTTTATGTCCATCTCTATCTTTATTATTTAGAGTTTTCTTATATTTTATACCTGCATCAGGATCTCTATCTTCATCTCTATCTTTAAATTTTATAGTTTAGAGCATTCTCATCAGTTTTTTTATCCTTATCTTTATAATTTAACTAAAAACCATCATTTCATAAAAAAATTGTTTATTTTTTAAAAACCCCTCGCATCTTATTTCTTATCCTTATAATTTTAAAGAAATTGTTAAGGAATTGGTATATTTAAGATTTCAGTGTACATTTCTTTAAAATTTTAAGAATAAAGATAAGGTTTAAAGAGTCTGATGTAAGACTCTTTTAACTTAAATCTTATTTTTTTTCTTTATAATTTAAGGATATGGTATATATACCAATACTGATGTGGATGCTCTTAATAAATAGAGATTCTCTAAATATAGAGAATCATTTTAATCAAACTCTATTTTTTGCTAAGTGATTAGGAAAGATAAAAAATAATATAATAAATGTTTGCGGGTGAGATAAAGACAGAGAATGAGATGTTAGAGGTTAAAACAAATTTAAAGATAAATTAAAAAAAATATGATATTTAGTTAAATTATGGAGATGAAGAAGCTGATGTGAATGCTCTTAGCATTCACAACAAGGTCTTTATCTCCATCTTATTTTCTATTATTCAAAGATTTCTTCTATTTTGCACCTTTATCAGGATCTCTATTTTTAAATTTTAGAGTTTAATATATAGAGATCAATTTTCATCAATCTCTATATTTTTTGTGAATTTATAGGAAAGAAAAAAAATAATAAAATAAGTGTTTGTGGGTGAGATTGAAGATAGTGACAGAGAATGAGATGTGGTAGGTTAAATCAAATTTAAAGATAAATTTAAAAAATTATGATATTTAGTTAAATTATAGAGATTGGGATGTTGTTGGGAATACTCTAAGGTGACAGGATTGTTAAATAATTTTGAGTTAAATATTGTGAAGTAAACAACAAGAACCATCTGGTTCTGATTTGTAATTTTTAGTATTTGATTATGAAGTAGGTACGAACTAGATTGTCGTGATTTATGGAGTGAGCCAAAACAACTTAAATATGTTAACTGCATTATTTAAGTGTGATGGATGTCACTTTAGTATAATTAGATTTACTTAATATATAATTGGATTTTATAATAGGACTTAATGTATAATTGGATTTGCGAGAAATTTGAATTAAGAGGTGTGAAGATGTAACACCTGCCATAAAAATGTTCAAGAAATGCCAATGTTAGAAACCTATAAAGACTTGTGTATCTAAAGTACTAAAGTCTAGCGTTGAAAATGAAAATTTTGGAAATATAGTTGATAGCGGTCCGACATCTGCTTTATATCGGTCCAAGCGAATTGTCTTAAGTCGGACCGACATCCAATCTCATATCGGTCCGCAATAGGTTGCTCAGTCGGTTAACGGACCAACATCGATCCATATCGGTCCGACAACCTCCCTTCAGCCGCAATTTGTGGTATTGACACGTGTCCAATGACTCAGCCCTAATGATGGGACGTGAGTCTAGAAATCAGACCAACATGATCCACATATCGGTCCGACATGCACCAAAAACATGTGCGGTCCAATCATGAGTTGACGTTTAGAGCTGACGTGGGCATAGCTGGATGTCGGACCGACATCCCTTTGATAACTGTCCGGCATGGATCCAGATTCCAGCTTATAAATAGCTGAACGATCTCATTCGTTTTCTTCACTCCAAACTCGATTCCAACTTTCAAAAATTGTTCCAGGTGATCCCTAGCCCATTCCCGATGATCCCGGTCCAACTCCCGCTCTTTTTAGCTCCCGGGTTAAGAAGAAACGCTGGTAGAAGTGCTGATACGCTAGTGAAATCAAGTTAAGAAGCTAGTTCTATAAGCTTTCATCTTAGAGGCTCATTCCTATAAAACAAGGTGAATACTTTATCTCTTTCAAAACTTGTGTCAAACATTTACGTTTGCGAAAATGGCCAAATAAAGGTTAAGAAAATAATGCTCAACGTTCTTCTACGTGAAATCATTCAGGCCATAAGTATACGTAAAACTTGCAAGGGATACACGGGTCTCGGGTGAAATTCCCGGATTGCGGCTGGTGCTTGTCTTGTAACAACTTCGGAGACAAACTTGTCTATTGTTATAAGACATGACGCAAGTGTATACTCAGTGGCGGAGCTTGAAAATCTAAGAAGCGGGGGCCGAAAAAAAAAAGCAGGGGCCGGCTCTATACGTAAAAAAATTTTCAGACGAAAACGGAAAAATTAACACTACTAACGGAAAAAACGGCAGGGCCCGGGGCCCTCGCTGGCCCCTTCATAGCTTCGCCCTTGTGTATACTGTGGTGCGATTGAACAGGACGGGCCTGCTGAATGTGTGGATTGAACATAAAGTTGTGATTATGAAATTAATACTTGTTTGTGCCAAATGATTTTATCGTCAAGATAATTGTATTCACCGGCGTTCGCGCTGACGTTGTATTTTCAAAATGTTTTCAGGTAATGAATAAAATGTGATGAAAATGGAATAAGGGCAGACATCAGATCTGGCCCATGATATGAGAAAGAAAAAGGATATGGGCAGACATAAGATCTGAACCTGAAAAAGTGAAGGGCAGGCATGAGATCTGACCCGAGGGACTATGAAAGGATAAAATGCATGTTGGATTCTCAGGCCTCGTGCATAGATAATCCTGAAAAAGAAAAGAGGAGATAGGACCGAGGAACTGATCAAACTCGGATAGTATTATTTCCCGTGGCTTGAACTTGTCCAAGAAAGACAAGAAATGTATTTGGTTTCAAACTCTATTTTGTAATCAAATGAAAAAGGGTATTTAAATCCCTATGTTTATAAAAGTAAATACAAGACTTTTTTTTTCCAACTGAGTTTTGATATTTACAAATATAACCCGTGAGGTTGAACAAAAGATGAAACGATCCCTGTGAAAAAGACTTCCGCTGTGTTTTATAAAAACTCTGAAATCAAATCAGGTACCAATCGTTTGTCGCACACGTCCAGGGGGTGTCTGAGGCGGGGTGTGACAGGGTTGGTATCAGAGCCATAGGTTTTAGCGAATTAGATACTTGGATCTTGTCACACCCCCAAATTCCACTAACGGAGTATTACCGTTTGGGAAGTGACAAACCAGGATCTCAGACATTAGTTACATTGAACGACTCTACATGGAACTCAAATGAAAATATCCTTTTAAATCATAGTATCAATGCGGAAGCGTAAAGAAAGTAAATGCGCAAAATACACGCGCCCAAAACCAAAGTCCAAAAGTCCAAGCGTTCAACCAAACAAAGTACATTAAAATAATTCAATCAACATAAATAGACACAAAGCAAAGCAGTTGAATCCCATGCATGCCCTAACGTGCACCTGTGTCTTAGCTTAGCGTCCTGAGAAAACATGTAAGAAAAAGTGTCAACACGAGGTTGGTGAGTTCACAGGTTTCAATATATAACTAAACGTTTACCAGATTTATTGTACAATCAACATAAATACCAAATGAGTAGCTAACCCATGTTCATTGTTTGCTATTACGCTCGCAACCGTAAACTGACTGTTTGTATTGCCTCCCACCAGGTCTATCAACCACGGTGCACGTTTAGGTCAATATTGCACCCGTTCGATATCCAATCGTGTTAGCGCGACTAACGCGGGTGAGGTTTGTCAAACCCAGTAGTACTACCCAACATACCTCGCTATTCTCATATTTAAACGGTTCGATGTGAGGACTTTCATGATAGAGTTTACACATAGTCATAACAAGTGATATAATATGAAGTACAAAAATCAAAAAGAATTTACATCATGTTTTCTCCCCCAGTTTAAAAGCAGTAAAAAGGGGCCGTGAATACTCACCTGCTTGGCGTTGAAGGTAGTATCACACAAAGGATAAGTTGTAATCACGTGTGTAAGTCTCAAAAGACCTACGAATGTCCTAAAATTATAAATACATAAGTTAGGAATGATAATGGGGACTGAGACATGGAAAGAACGTCTTAAAGAACCGCTCTAATAAACGAGAGTGGACGAACGTGTCCACGGGTTTAGGATTCACTTTACGCGACGAACGACATAAATAATAATATATATATACGAGTAAATAGTATAATCAATTATATATTTATTTAGTCTCAATCGACACACGATGTTATAAAATGATTTGAAATAATATAAATATATATATTATTTAATAATACGAGTCACGGTTTGAAAATAATATAAACATATTATTTCATACGACGTTACGGTTTAAAATAATATAAACATATATTATTTTTTTTCTTGATAATAATAACAATATATTAATTATAAAAGTGGATATAATTTATAAAATATGTTAATAATTCAAACCCGAGCCTACGGGTTGTTTTCCGGGTTAAAACCCATTTATATAATAATATAATACTAAAAGGTTTGATTTTTATTAATTAAATATTCCAGAAAAATGTTTTTAAAAATGGATGTGGGAGCCCGGTCTCGAACCCGGGTCTCTCCCACACGCACACATTGACTTAACCATCTCGGCCGCTAGGCTATCGCGAACAAACCCGAGACCCATTGCTTTTAACACCCAGGTCCAAGTGGTTTTCTTCCCCAATCCATTCGCGATCGAAACCCGTCCCAATACCCATGATTTCGACAACGAATGAGCAAGATTGATTAAGGGTTATGATAATCGAGTATTGGCGATTCAGTGGGTGTGTTTAATTTGAAAAGCATCAAGTTTAAAATCGTTTAATTAAGAAAAAGTGGGCCGAAACCTTAATTCAAGAACACCGGATCGAATTGACAAAATCTTGTAATAGAACTTGATAAATTCATGGGGATTTCACTTATTGAAGGATTGCGAAACTATCCATATAGTTTAATTGGATTTTGGTTGTGTCTAGGATGGTGTTCGTTTAAACCCGACATATGATGAACCCTAGATACCAGATCGAGGTCAATTCGATAATATATGCCCCTGATTTTATAGGGCTTTCACTCTAGGCAGAGAAAGGAGTCTGAGAATGTGCTCAATTTCATTATTCGTTATCGAATTGCTAGGACTCGATTAAACTGGAAGTGTATGAACCCTAGTTATTGGATTTTGATCCAATCTATGATATAAGCCCAATTAATCATAGGGCTTTTACTCTAGTAATGAAAACGAAGCTATGGGTATTGATAATTACCAGAATAGGTGGTGGTCGACCAAAATAAGTTCCGACAGCGTCGGGTTTGATCTCCGGCCAATACCACTGCTTCTCCGCCTGAATTCGAGTATGCAAAAGCTTCAGATGAACTCGTTTGTGGTGTGCAGAGGATCAATTTGTGAAAGCGAAACAAAAATCCGTCGGATTTTGATGAATGCTTGATGTGTTCGACGGTTACGAACATAATTCCCATTATTGGGATTAATTCAAATTAATGCCGAGGTTTAATGTCCCAATGATGATCGATGGTAACTATAACGTCCGTATCGGTTACAGATTTCAACGAAAATGATCGTGGATTCGAATTTGAGTCCATTGATTATGAGTTTGACTTTTAAAAAGTCAACAGGGTTCCAAATCTCTAAATTTTGACTTCTAAAGTCAACCTAAATAGAAATTGACGTAATTACAAGTTTAATCCCTCTATTTTCAAGCATTTAAGTTTATGAATTTTACAGAATAGTCCTTGGGGTTCAAGATTAGATTAACGGGGTTAAGTTTTCTATAGGGTTTTTAACGACCTTGTTAACTGAGTTAACTTGAAAAGTCGGATTGTCACAGATCTAGTGTCTAAGCTTTAACCATGATATTGCTTACTTTAAGATAAGAAAACAAGGTAACCTTCTGACCAGTATGTAGTTATCTGACAAACGGAATGTTCTGTCTAAGGAAAGAGCGGTGTATAAATCTCTCCTAGACCCGTCGCTCTTACCTGGGAACATCTCTGTTGGAGGTACTGCTCTGGAAAGATAACCATCCTTGTAAAGCTTTAGTTAAGATAAGGGTACTGGCCTTAGTATCTAAGTCTTAACAAAAAATGAGATAAGTACTAATACTTTAAGATTGCAGATGTCTGGAGATAATTCCGTTCCTGTCTATTATGACCCCAACCGTCCAATTAAACAAGAATCCCCGAAATACCATCCACTGGGTTCACAAATGAATCCTATTTCGTCACCCTACTATAACGATGATCCATTTGCCATTCTTTCAATAACCCTATTCCTGAATATCATCCCCAATCCCATAATACCTCAAGCCAATGGATGGATGCTGGATCAGATTTCATCAATTGGAATACTGCTGCAGCTAAATCTAGTCATACTCAGCAGAATATGTCAACAGAAGAAGATCCATCTGAAGAATCCCAACATTTTGAACCTGTTTCTGAAAACCCTGATGATTATCCTTTTAATAATCCTATTTCAAATAGTTCTGACTATCAATCTTACAACTCTGAATCCCCAGTCTTGTACGATCCTTATATATTTCCTGAACCAGTTTACCATGGTCCTTTTGAAACTTATTTCCAAGCCCCTCCAGAATACCAAAATGCTTATAACGATATTATGGTTGGACTTCGTGAACCTCCACCAAAATACAGTTATGAGCATAATATGCCTTCTTCTCCTATTGAATGCCTAGATCGTTCATTACGTCAAACGGATGAAGTGACAAAGGAGAAAATCATGGACAAGGCAAGAACCAAATTTATGGACAACAGGTCTATGAATATGGAGAAAGCCTAATGACCACTGGAGAAGAGCTGATGAAAGATTAAAATCTATATTGTTTTTGTTTCCTTGTAATATATTTTAATAAATCTCGTTTTGTTCATTTTGTTACAGAATGGTTGGAAAGGGTAAAGGTCCTAGATTTTTTCGTAAATTTGCGCCAACTAATTATTTCGAACGTAAAACGAATGAAACTACAATAAAAAGTAATGAGGAAACTGAAAGCTCAACTTTCAGAAGTCTCGGAGAAATAGGAAACCCTAGTATTCCCTATAATCCTTCTATAAGTTTTCATTCTGCTCCTACTGCTGGAAGCTTTAATATCACTCCAATATATTCACAAAATTTTCATGAAGGATACGCTGAAATGCCTTGTGAAAATAAATGTGATCCCGAAGAAGAAGAGCGAGCGGATTCTAACAAACTCTACGTTTCATACTATGAGACTGTTCCTTTCCCTGCTCTCTATGTAAATGAGAATGCATCACGAAGTGAAAGGGAACAAATGTTGTTGAATCGAATAGCTGAACTTGAACGAGTAAAAGCTGAAGTTGAAGCCAGGAATGCTTTGTTGGTTCAAGCTCTTGAAGAAAAGAATTCTAGAAATTTCTAGAAACAATGATTTCTATATGTACTCTTTTCTTATAGATATTTTATCAATAAATTTTTTTGTTTTTGATTCCAATCTCGTTTGTTTTATAGCATGTCTAAACAAACCGGACCTTCTTACAATACGAGAGGGAAGAGTAAACAAGCAGTGATTGAAAATGCTGATGAAATCCCTGATTCTCGTAAAGAACTTCAGAAACTGATTGCAAAAGGAATCAAGGATTCTCTTCCAATAATCTTTACCGAAATGGAAAAGAGACAAGAAGATAAGCTATCTGTTCAACCGTCAATTCTAAAATCTGTCCATTCTCAACCTTTGACCAAACATACTCAATCAAAACCTGTTACTCTCAAACCAGAGGGTTCTGCTACTCATCCAACCAGAAAGATTGAAAGAGAGAAGTATTACCATAATTCTTCGGAAGATGAGGGTATGGGTAATAATTATGGTCATATAGAGAAGAAGAGGAAGGTAGTTGGCTGTAGATATAAGATGTTTCAAGACTACAAGCCATATAACTTCTCTGAGAGAGAAGGAGGAATTGCCACATTGAGGTGGATAGAGAAAACTGAATCTGTGCTGGCTATCAGCAAATGTGCTGAGAAAGATAAAGTTCTTTATGCTTCCAATCTATTTAAAGATCAAGCTTTATAATGGTGGAACAACATTGTTGCTGCCAGGGGCAGAGACGCAGCATATTGTCACACCCCTAAATTATTTACTTAATAAATAAATAAATTAAGATTGTGACGATTGGTAACATTACACAACAGCGGAAACTAAATAAAGACTTCTAAGTATGTCGAACACCATAACAAGAACTAAATGAATACATAGACCTAGAGTCATATAAGTCTAAACGGACTTGACGTTAAACGACCATGCGTCTTCGTCTTCTAAGGTCTTAGTCCAAATGCTTAACCTATTCCAACCGTGCCAAAGTCAAGTGACACCTGAAAAACATGCTCAAAAATGTCAACGCAATGTTGGTGAGTTCACAGGTTTTAAATGAATACACTTCGCAAAACCATTTGCACGAAAACGTTTGGCAAAAACTGTTTGTACGGGTACTAATGGCAAAAATTCTTCGCTCGAAATTTACTTTATGCATATGATAAACAAAACAAGTTAGCGGTTGATTCATCGATGTCTAGCTAGCACAAACGAATTATGTGATGCACAAGCCTATAACCAAACCTTTAACGAATTCTCGAATTTTGCCCCAGCCCATTGTACCTTTAAACAATGAGAACAACAAGACCTAATATGCAATCATTTAACCATGCTGGTCGGGTTAGTGCGACTAACCATGATTGGGGGTGTCAACCCGAATAGTACTATTCATATCGATCTACGGCTAAGTCCATAGCTAATGGTTATAGTTCGAAATACCGAGGACCTTTTAGTGTTAACTCATGCTCACAAGGGAATCAAATGCTTGTTTCTCATTTTCTAGTTATCATACCGTTTGAAATTAACATGTTTTTCCCCCAAAATAGAAAACAGTAAAAAGGGGCCGTGAAACTCACCTGAAAAACGTCCAAGGAAATGATAGCACAAGCCCAAATGTGTAAGGAATACCGACTTACCCGTGCCCTAATACAACAAAGGCACCTTAAGGTCTAATGAAATACCCTAGCAATCATGTTGGTAACATAACATTCACCCAACTAGCTAGACTCGTTTGGAAAATCATTTGTGTTTGAACGTGTGACTCGACGACCCGTTGGTGATTATGTCTTATAATAATACGAAAATATATATTTATAAAGTATGTAAATATAAATGATACAATCCTCGTAACACGTTCTCGGATTCTCGTTTAGCAATAACATGCTCGGTTAAACGAATTTAATATATACATCGATTCGAGTTAATGATTCTAAAGAAGGATCATGTTTGAAAATAGTACAAGTATTTATATTATATTTCAACTAATATTTTCTTATAATGATACTTATATTACTCGAAATAAGTTAAATCTTATTGAATCGTATTTCTCGAACACAATTATTTACTCATATAATACACAAATAAAACGTTTATACTTATGAAAACTTTACAAAAAAAAAGGATTTTATTTCTCGAATAGAGTTACATAATACATATATATATATATATAATATTTATATATAGAGAGTTTATTTATATATAAAATCCACCAAGCTGCCATTTTAGTGTTTTTAAGTCATAAATAACTTCAAAAATAGTTATATATATATATATATATATATTCTTTTACAACCCAATTTATCCAACATTTTGACTAGTATTTTTAAAGATATCTCTTTTTTTTATTTTTTTTTACAAAATACGTTTTTGTGGTTGAACTTTTATATTTTTCTAAAGTTTACTTTTCTTTAATTTTAAAGTCTTACAAATATGATGAGGAATGTCATTTACAACTTTTAATAATGAAATATTCATTTATTTTTAATAACCCTTTATATATTTATATAACTAGTTCATGTTATGTAATATAACCATAAGTTATGTCAAGGGGTTCAAAGGTGTCCAATAGGTTTAAGGCATCCCAAAAAGTCCAAAAGGTCCAAATCACTAACTAGTTCCTAAATGGTATATATATATATATTATTAATATTCATATATATATATATATATATATATAAAAGCACAAATACAAAATCACTAAACCTATATATATATTTTGTATTAAACTTCAAACATAACACAAAAAGTATAAGTAAAAGACACGTATCACCAACTATTATGTTTGTGGAACTTTTCTTTGTATTAAACATCTTATGTATTTTTATATGACAAAATTTATAAAATTCTTTTATAACCTTATAAAGTATGACACATATTTTTAAAAGATATACAAGACTATAAACATAGATCCATGACTTTTTTCTTTTTTTTTAACAACTTTTTTTTTTATAGTTTTTCCTTCTAAATAACTTGTAGTTACAAAGGGTTCATTTTTATGTAAAAGTTTTTACATAAGTTATTTACGTACTAGAGATTATATATATATTTTTTTAAATAAAAACTAGTCTAGTAAAAGGATCCATGTTTTAAATATCAAGTTAACAAGCTTTTGGGTGAACATTTCATGCATGAACTATATGTCATGTATCAAAGAATTTTTAGATAGATGGAGTTTTTTTTTTTTAGTTCTTACCAACAAGGAGGATAATGAAGCTAGAAGATGGAGAAGGAAGTTCCAAGCTTTGAAATCTTGTTACACTTTGTTGAAATACACCAAAACTCTTAGATTCTTGGATGAAGATTGAATTAGTATGAGGATTTGTGTGTGTAATGTGTGTGCCGTAAGAAGATGGAGCAAAAGGAGAAGGATAAGTGTGAATTTTAAAATGAGAGATATTGTATGGTATAAGGAAGTCAAAGATATGGGTCTTGATGTAAAGGATAATAATAATATTAATATTTTTATACAATAGATGTAAAATAAATGTTTGTTTATATTATTTAGTTATACCGAATCTAGCAAAACCCGTTAAGGTCTACACCGGTATTTGTCGCAGTCGCGCATCCAACGTCGCATATCTCGCGTTAACTCCTAATCAGTCGCCATATTAAATACTGATATTTATTAATATTATTTATTGGAGGTTTGATGTCTAAATATTTATCGCGTCAGATAACCAGTAATAACCCGTACGAGAGCGTTAACCGTTCCAATAGTTCTCCGCTTAAACACTTTAGTTCTAATCATTATAATTTATATCGAATCATGTAACGATCCGTCAACAATGTTTATTAGTTTGTTTTGGATTCGGTTCGCATGTTGGACCTTTAGATGGGCCGTTAATGGGCCGAGCCCGTTTATGATTAATTAACTATCAATGTACTTGGCCATAACTTTAGGGTTGTCACACATATGCTATGGACTGGAATGCCTTCAAGACAAGAATTGAAAAGAAGTATGTTCCCCAGAACGAAAGGGAACAGATCAAAGGAAAATTCCTTTGTCTAAATATGATTGGAACCAATCATTTGGAGTATTCGACTAAACTCCTTGAGTATGCGCGAATAGTTCCTCATCTTGCTACCCCTGAATCTAATCTGATAAAAAGATACATTTGGGGATTGATCGGAGAAATCCGTGACATGGTTAAGGTTGCCAATTGCGAAAACCTTGACGATGCTATGGATCTGGGAGCCTCTTTGACCAGTAGTCTGATTAGAAATCAAGAGGAAGGAAGAAAGAAAAAGGAAGCAACTGGGCAAGACCCAAGTGGATCAAAGAAACCAAACTTCCATTCTCGAAATAACAATTCTTCTATTCTTGAATGTCCAAAGTGCAAGAAAAGGCACTTGGGCAATATTGATCTGGACCTTTTTGCAACTTCTGCAAGATGTCTGGACACAAAATAGAAGATTGTTACAGAATGAAACCCATCACTTGCTATGAATGTGGTGAGACTGGCCACATCAAGAGCTATTGTCCCAAGCTAAAGAATCCTAAAAGGACATGTCCTAAACCAGCTGATGTAGTAAAGAAGAATGTACGAGCATTCGTTCTCAATACTCATGAAGCAGCAGGTATGCCCGATGTCATTACGGGTACATTTTTTGTCAATGATATTTATGCGCGAGTTTTATTTAACTCTGGTGCAAACCAAAGTTTTATAGATCATAAATTTTGTAGACTGTTAAATGAAACTCTAGCAAAATTAGACAAGAAATACGTGGTAGAAACTGCCAACGAGGACCTAGTTCAAATTTCAGAAATCCTCAGCGATTGTAACATCACACTATCAGAACATGTTATTCCTATACAACTGTTGCCTATGACTTTGGCAGGATTTGACATTGTTTAGGAATGGATTGGTTAGCTTCTAACCAAGCCCGTTTCCTGTGTGATAAGAAATCCATAGAGCTTCGTTCGCCGAAAGGCAATATCCTGACAATAGAAGGTGATAAATTATCCAACTCTGTTGGAATAATTTCCATGTTGAAGGCCACAAAATATATACGAAAAGGATGCTTAGCACACCTTGTATCTGTAACCACAGACACTAAAAAGAAGATTGAAGATGTGCCGGTTGTGGCTGAATTCCTCGATGTTTTCCCTGACGAACTGCCTGGAATTCCACCTGAAAGAGAAGCAGAGTTCAGAATTAATCTTATACCCGATACGGCACCTATTACTAAAACCCCGTACAGATTAGCTCCAAATGAAATGGCAGAATTGAAGAAGCAGTTAGATGAATTACTTGAGAAAGGATTCATAAGACCAACCCCATCGCCTTTGGGAGCTCCGGTCTTATTCGTTAAGAAGAAAGACGGTTCAATGCGTATGTGTATTAATTATCGTGAACTGAATAAAGTCACGATTAAGAACCGTTATCCGCTTCCTAGAATTGATGATCTTTTTTATCAACTTCAAGGAGCTCGTTATTTCTCAAAAATCGATCTTCGTTCTGGATATCATCAATTGAAAGTCCAGGAAGAAGATGTGACATCCCTCATTTCTATGCCTGATCCTATGATTCTATTTTGTAATCTATTGAGAATTCTATTACTATGAACCTTTTGATGTCTCATATCACTTGTGATATCATTTCATTTCAAATTTCGAAGTCTAGTCTAAAGCGAGTATTCTATTGCGCATAGAACGGCTTACGTATTATATTTTGATTCTATATTTGATTCTGGTATTCCTTCTTAATCTTGCTACTTATAGTAACTTTGGATGCCTTAGACTCTAACCTAATTAAAACAATTCAAGTTGGTAACTTTGTTTGACTAAAATAAATTTTAAAGGTAAAAGTTACACATAAATAAATTTCAGTGTTTCTTTTGTGACGTTTTCAAAACTTGGTTAATTATCGTAATATCAGTTAATTATTATATTTTATTATTATTATTATTTAAACTTTTGGAAATTATATTATTATTGTTATTTAATTATTAAATTAATTATAACATATCTTAAATAAATAAAAATATTATTATTCTTTTAAACTAATCCTATATCCTAATATCTTACTAACACATCTTTATCCAAAATTTTTGAATTTGGACGTAAATCCATTTCCCCCATAATTCGTTTTTATTTTTATTTTATTATTAAATATAATAAACTAATTTATAACATTTGCAATTCTAGCCCTAATAACTAATTAATTTTTGCGAATAAGTCCCTAATCCCACCCTATAAATAGAGCCCTTGTTCCTCCATTATTCTTCGCACCTCAACGATCCTCTAGGGTTCTCTAGCTACTAAAGGTCGTTCTTATCATCTCTTGGAAGATTCTAGCTTAAATCATTCCATTCTAAGTAAGTTCTTGTTATATTCTTACTTTTTCTTTCAAATTCTTTCATAACTAGTTAGATCTATGATTCCCTAACATGTTTATGTTATAATCATAGACTTATCCAAGATCAAAAACCCTATTTCAATTAAACTTGTTCAAACTTTTATTTAAAAACTTGATTTTGATCTTTCTTGTTCCTTTCAATTTCAAAAATTATGTTTTTACTAAAACTCCTTATCTTTAAATTAAACCCCTCTAATAATCAACTTATATTATTTCTATCTTTACTAAACTTATATTTTCACTTTAACCCTTATAATTTTCAAACTTACCAAACACACCCTAAACTTGGTCAAGTATACAAATAGGGTAACTTTCAAACCAGTATGTAGTTATCTGACAAACATTAAAGTTCTGGCTAGGAAAAGACGGGGTTCCGATCCAACCAACTCTTTCTGTGAGGCCCCAAACCCGGGAGGCCCCACTTGTTGGATTTATTCATTCACAAGCAGTTCTTAAACATGAATATCAGATAACGCAGCGGAAAATTTCATTTAAACATAACTTAATCGTTATTCATACATGCGGAAGCGTAAACATAGTTTAAAACATATTTACATCATAACTAAACATAACGGGATGCCAATCTTCAAAAGCAGTCGGGTAACTCTTCATCTCTAGCCAAGCATCACCGTCCATCCTCATCACCTGCCTTAACCTGAATGTGTACACTTAAAAACGTCAGCTACGCTGGTGAGTTCTAGTTTTCGTTCGTTTTAAGAAATGGTTCATCATTCAAACATTCAATAGGGTTTAACATTCGTATAAGAAAACAGGGCCTTTCATTCATAAACCTTCGCACATTTAAACACAATCATTTGTTTAAATCATTAACATTCATTTAAGTCATACATTATTATCTAAAATCTGTATCGTTACGCGTCTCAATGTCCCCGTAGGAACTTTTAATGTTGTGGGCAACCGTTACGTATCGCCGTCATTGCCACAACCATACACTACGTGGGTCAACCGTTACGTATCGCCGTCATTGCCCAACCCTTCAATGCGTGGGGTCAACCGTTACGTATCGTCGTCATTGCCCAACACGCATCTTTCCTTTGGAAATCAACCGTTACGTATCGCCGTCATTGATTTCCCATTACCTCGTTCGCTTAGGATGATCGTCATCACCCGAGTAACCGTCGTTACTCCCTTTACCAGTTGTACAACATCAAAACCATTGACATGCCACAAAGACATTGCCCATGTTGTTCTTGTGGTAACTATGGCTCGCTGTCCATAATCTACCACAAGGCTGGGAATCACATTCCCAGACTTCATTCGTCAATTCCATTCATTCGACAGATTAGATTTGTAATGACTTCTTTAAAACCTTTGCCCCCTTTTGTTTTCTTTTCATAAAACATTTCCTTCACTTTCAAAACCCTTTACCTTTTCATTAAACCATTTCTTTATAACATTCGTTCGTAAACATTCCGTTCATAAACTTTCTTTCCATAAATCCTTCGTTCCAAATCATTTCCTTTCGTAAACGTAGTTTCATAAAAATCATTTTTATAAAACAACATTTCATACGTGTACACACCAGCCCGAAAACATTATATAAAAACATTTAAAAGAGGGATTCTAGAACTCACCTTATAAGCTAGTCTCGGTTGTCCTAATCAAGGGTCCAACCACGTCACTTCCGATCTGAATTGAGTAGTTACATACACATCAGATCATTACCGACTCTAACGGTTTAACCATTCTAGACATACTAATCTCTACTCAACAGCCTGATGTCTGCGCACTTAGCAAGTGCGCAGACCCTGCTGCCTGCGCACTTAGCAAGTGCGCAGACCCGGCTGCCTGCGCACTTAGCAAGTGCGTAGACCCTGCCTCCTGCGCACTTAGCAAGTACGCAGGTCCTTCCTCCTGCGCACTTAGCAAGTGCGCAGGTTCCTCCTCCTGCGCACTTAGCAAGTGCGCAGGACCTAGTGCGCACGACCTGTTCTTCGCGAAAACCCTAACTTTCGCATTTCGGGTCTGATCATGTCAAGATCCCGAACATGTTGCATCCAAAACGTTCGTTTTCCCTTAGGGATCTCAAATCTATGATTATTTATCAGATTCATCCGTTCAAACCTTGCCTTTTCACCCAAAACCTGAAAAACCCAAAAACGAACTAAAACTCAGATTTAGGTCGGATCGTTACCTGAATCGAGCTTCTGATCTGGAGGTTCTTCTCACGAGTGCAAGAGACACGAGCGGGTGCAATCTTGTGTGATTCCGACACTTTCTCTCTCTACGGTTTTCTCTCTCTAGAATTGCAAATGAGAGAAAAATGTGGTGACCCTGGCTATTTATAGGGGAGACCTCCCCAAGCCCGGTTCGCGACTGACCCGGCCCGACTTCGGCCCGCTTGAACTCGTTAACTTTATTTCTCGACATTTTGGGATGTTACAAGTCTACCCCCCTTATAATAGGTTTCGTCCCCGAAACCTATCACAAGTCAAATAATTGAGGGTACGACTCCCTCATCTCCGCCTCCGTTTCCCATGTAGCCTCCGATCCCTTTCGGTGCCTCCATTGGACTTTAACCAATTGGATCACTTTGTTACGCAAACGCTTCTCCTTTCGGTCCAGGATAGCCACGGGTTCTTCGATGTAATTAAGGCTGTTGTCGACCTCGATGTCAGTAAGTGGTACGTGAGCCGATTCATCCGCCAAACACTTTCGCAAGTGTGATACATGGAAGGTAGGATGAATCCCACTTAACTCGTCAGGCAACTCCAACCGGTAAGCGACTTCACCAACCCGCGCCATTATCCTGAACGGTCCGACAAACCTCGGACTTAACTTTCCTCTCTTTCTGAATCGAATGATTCCCTTCCAGGGGGACACTTTCAGCATTACCCTGTCCCCAACATCAAACTCAATAGGCCTTCGTCGTTTATCCGCGTAGGATTTCTGACGATCTTGTGCGGCCTTCATTCGAGCTTTGATTTGATCAAACCTTTCTGATGTTTCTTTTATAACTTCAAGACTTCCCAATTCCTTCTGTCCAATCTCACCCCAACAAACCGGGGTCCTGCATCTTCTACCATACAACATTTCGTAAGGCGGCATGCCTATCGTCGTGTGATGACTATTGTTGTAGGAGAACTCGGCTAACGGCAGATGGCTGTCTCAACTGCCACCGAAGTCGATAATACAAGCACGGAGCATATCTTCCAACGTCTGAATGGTCCTTTCGGACTGACCATCCGTTTGCGGGTGGTATGCTGTGCTGATATTAAGCCTCGTACCCATCGCCTCGTGAAATCTTTTCCAAAACCTCGATGTGAATCGTGTGTCCCGGTCAGATACAATCGTCAAAGGCATCCCATGCCGTGCTACTACTTCGTTAATAAATACTTCCGCTAACCTTTCCGACGAGAACTTCTCGCGAATAGGTAGGAAATGAGCACTCTTCGTTAAACGGTCCACGATTACCCAAATGGCGTCATGACCTTTAGCTGTGCGAGGTAGCTTGGTTATGAAGTCCATGGTAATGTGTTCCCACTTCCATTCTGGTATGTCAAGTGGTTGAATCTTTCCATACGGTTTCTGGTGTTCAGCCTTTACTTGCGAGCAAGTCAAACACTTGCTTACATACTTCGTCACATCACATTTCATTCCAGGCCACCAGTAGTCCTTCTTCAGATCTTGGTACATTTTATTGGTACCAGGATGGATAGAGTAACGAGACTTATGAGCCTCATCCAAGATCTTGGTTCTAAGCTCGCCACCCCTAGGTATCCATACCCGTCCAAAACGTGTCCTAACACCAAGAGTGTTATATTCCAACTTGTCCTGTTGGCCAACCATCCTTTCCTTCTTTATGTTTTCTTCTTTAAGTGCCTCATCTTGAGCTCTTTCGATTTCGCTCATCACATCCGATGTTACCACCAACTGGCAAGCTTTCACTCTAATAGGAGTAGGCACATCCTTTCGGCTTAGAGCGTCAGCCACTACGTTTGCCTTTCCAGGATGGTACATTATTTCACAGTCATAGTCCTTCAGGAGTTCCAACCATCTCCTCTGCCTCATATTAAGCTCCTTTTGTTCGAAGAAGTACTTCAAACTTTTGTGGTCGGAGTAAATAGTAAACTTTACCCCGTACAGGTAGTGCCTCCATATTTTCAATGCAAATACGACAGCAGCAAGTTCCAAATCGTGAGTCGGATAGTTGACTTCGTGAACTTTCAACTGCCGCGACGCATATGCAATCACTCTACCGCGTTGCATCAACACACACCCTAATCCCTGACCCGACGCGTCAGAGTATACCACCAGGTCTTCACTGCCCTCGGGAAGGGCCAAGACTGGAGCTTGAGTTAGCTTTTCCTTCAATTTCTTAAACGCCTCATCTTGGGTCGAACCCCATTCATACTTAACTTCTTTCCGAGTCAACTTTGTCAATGGCGAAGCTATTTTCGAGAAATCCTGGATGAATCTCCGATAGTAGCCTGCCAATCCCAAGAAACTGCGGATTTCAGTTGGCGTCTTAGGAATGTCCCATTCACTTACCGTTACTATCTTTGCTGGGTCAACCATAATGCCGTTCGGGCCAATGATGTGACCTAGGAATTGGACTTCCCTAAGCCAGAACGCGCATTTGGAGAACTTAGCATACAACTTCTCCTTCCTTAGAGCTTCCAACACTTCCTTCAAATGACACGCGTGATCACCCTCATTCTTGGAGTAGATAAGGATATCATCGATGAACACGATTACCGATCGATCCAGCATCGGTCGACACACCCTATTCATTAAATCCATGAACGCTGCGGGGGCGTTCGTTAATCCGAAAGACATTACGCGGAACTCGAAATGTCCATAACGCGTGCGAAATGCAGTTTTCGGTATGTCTTTTTCTCTCACCTTCAACTGATGGTACCCGGACCGAAGGTCAATTTTCGAAAACCAACTTGCGCCTTGCAACTGGTCGAACAGGTCATCGATCCTTGGTAAAGGGTACTTGTTCTTCACCGTTCGTTTATTCAACTCGCGATAATCGATACACATTCTCATCGAACCATCTTTCTTCTTTACAAACAATACCGGAGCACCCCACGGTGAGATGCTCGGTTGGATAAATCCTTTCTCAAGTAACTCGTCTAGTTGGACCATAAGTTCCTTCATTTCCACTGGTGCTAGTCGATATGGAGCCTTAGCCACGGGCTGGGCATCTGGTACTAAGTCAATTCGGAACTCAATTTCTCTATCGCGTGGTATCCCAGGCAAATCCTCTGGAAACACCTCCGGATACTCGCGTACCACGGGTACATCGTCTAGTTCCTTCACTTCCTTACACTTATCAATTACATATACCAGATAAGCCTCGCATCTGCGCCTCAAATAATTCGTTGCCTTAATCATTGAGATGACATTTGGCATCGGGGCGTCACGATCTCCAAAAACCTCGACTTTGCTACCATCCGGAGCCTTGAGTCGGATTATCTTTCGTTTACATATGATTTGTGCTTCGTTGGCAGTTAACCAATCCATACCCAGCACGACATCGAACCCTCCCAAAACCATAACAAACAATCTGACAGGGAACCTATGACCTTCTATTTTTATCGTGGAGTTGTCAACTACATCGGTCACTCTCGCAATTCTACCCTCAGCGGTCTCTACGCTAAAGGCCCTTTCTAGCTTACTCACAGCATACTTCACTCTTTTACAAAAAGTCGCCGATATAAAACTCTTACTGGCGCCCGAATCAAATAACACAGAAACAAGAGTGTTGTCAAGGATGAACGTACCTGACGCCACATCGGGATCCTTCCTAGCCTGATCCTGCGTCAGTGCGTACGCCCGCGTCTTCGCACGAGATCCCTCTCCCTTCTTTTCCGGGCCCTTTCCCATCCAGGTTTCCCCCATCCTGGGCTTGGTACATTCTCGGCTCATATGGCCGAAATCCCCACAGTTGTAGCATTTGTAGCCTTGCGGGCATTCACGGGAGTAGTGCCCCGTCTTGCCACACTTAAATCACAAGCTAGATCCCACTCTGCATTCACCTACATGCTCCCTTCCACACTTCTTACAAACAGTCGGCTCATCCACCCGAGCCCTCTTATCACGAGCCCCAAACATTTTTCCCCCAGTTCGCTTGTTTGAGAAGCTCGGTCTCTTCTTTTGCTCTTCAACGGCAACAACATTCAGTGCCAGATCGTCAAATACTACGCCACTTAGCTCTACTGCCAAATCATAGGTAGTAGGGGCGTTCGCCTTAACATAGGTGCGGACCTGGTCCGGCAACCCTTGAATATAACAGGCAATCTTTCTCTCTTCTGTAGTGACAAGGTGTGGCAGCAGACGTGCCAGTTCATTAAATCGGGTTGTGTATTGCCGGTGCGTCATGTTCCCGGCCTTCAAACCCAGAAATTCCCTCTCCACCTTTTCAATCTCGTTCCTTGGGCAGAAATTCTTGATTACCAAAGTTTTCAAGTCAGCCCACATCATCGCATCCACAATCTCGCTCCCTTTAGCTTGACGTACACCTTCCCACCAATGGGATGCTTCCTCCCTCAAGGAGTTAGCAGCAAATTTTACCACTTGATCCGTTCGGCACTCGCTCAGACGAATAGCAGCTTCCATACGGATCACCCAATCAAATGTAGTCACCGCGTCCTTCTTTCCAGTGAGTATCAGCGGGTCACATGCCTTAAAGGACTTATAATCACATCCGCGAGCAGGCGGTGCATTGCCGGTCTCATTGTTCTGAGCACCAATTGCCGCGCTAGACCCACCCGCCCCATTGACCTGCTTCAACGCTTCAGCCAACAGACCTGGCAGAGAATTCTTCATCAATTCTGTGAATTCTCGAGCAATAGCTGCTCTCACTTCTGGTTCAAAAGTGAAAGGTTGTTCTTCAACCTGTGTCTGCTCAGCTTCATGCACACTAACCGCCGGTTCAGTGTGAACACTTCCTTCTTCACTGTGTTCTTGGCGCGCAGGAATCCTGGCACGCCCACCATTTCGACCGCCGGTACGACCACCGGTACGGCCACCACGCCTTCCGTTCCCTCTCCTTGTCATTTCGTTCTATAAGACGAGAAATCCAATGTCATCACGCTAGTTAACAAATAGAATTCAATAAGTACTGTAAGATGTTAATATACACTGGCCATCTGCAATTAACCATTACACTACCTTTCGATTTCCATTTGACCACCTTTGTGATTCCATCGGAACACAAGTCCTTACCTAACCCTTTCTAAGGCATACTACATACACATACTCTACTTTACATACCTGATGCTTTGGCTCGAGTTACCCGTACTGGCATCCGCTTTCGGTCCCATTCAAAGTTTAAGTTCAGACACTTGGAGTGTCCGAATCTCTCAAACTATTGCTCTGATACCAACTTGTGAGGCCCCAAACCCGGGAGGCCCCACTTGTTGGATTTACTCATTCACAAGCAGTTCTTAAACATGAATATCAGATAACGCAGCGGAAAATTTCATTTAAACATAACTTAATCGTTGTTCATACATGCGGAAGCGTAAACATAGTTTAAAACATATTTACATCATAACTAAACATAACGGGATGCCAGTCTTCAAAAGCAGTCGGGTAACTCTTCATCTCTAGCCAAGCATCACCGTCCATCCTCATCACCTGCCTTAACCTGAATGTGTACACTTAAAAACGTCAGCTACGCTGGTGAGTTCTAGTTTTCGTTCGTTTTAAGAAATGGTTCATCATTCAAACATTCAATAGGGTTTAACATTCGTATAAGAAAACAGGGCCTTTCATTCATAAACCTTCGCACATTTAAACACAATCATTTGTTTAAATCATTAACATTCATTTAAGTCATACATTATTATCTAAAATCTGTATCGTTACGCGTCTCAATGTCCCCGTAGGAACTTTTAATGTTGTGGGAAACCGTTACGTATCGCCGTCATTGCCACAACCATACACTACGTGGGTCAACCGTTACGTATCGCCGTCATTGCCCAACCCTTCAATGCGTGGGGTCAACCGTTACGTATCGCCGTCATTGCCCAACACGCATCTTTCCTTTGGAAATCAACCGTTACGTATCGCCGTCATTGATTTCCCATTACCTCGTTCGCTTAGGATGATCGTCATCACCCGAGTAACCGTCGTTACTCCCTTTACCAGTTGTACAACATCAAAACCATTGACATGCCACAAAGACATTGCCCATGTTGTTCTTGTGGTAACTATGGCTCGCTGTCCATAATCTACCACAAGGCTGGGAATCACATTCCCAGACTTCATTCGTCAATTCCATTCATTCGACAGATTAGATTTGTAATGACTTCTTTAAAACCTTTGCCCCTTTTTGTTTTCTTTTCATAAAACATTTCCTTCACTTTCAAAACCCTTTACCTTTTCATTAAACCATTTCTTTATAACATTCGTTCGTAAACATTCCGTTCATAAACTTTCTTTCCATAAATCCTTCGTTCCAAATCATTTCCTTTCGTAAACGTAGTTTCATAAAAATCATTTTTATAAAACAACATTTCATACGTGTACACACCAGCCCGAAAACATTATATAAAAACATTTAAAAGAGGGCTTCTAGAACTCACCTTATAAGCTAGTCTCGGTTGTCCTAATCAAGGGTCCAACCACGTCACTTCCGATCTGAATTGAGTAGTTACATACACATCAGATCATTACCGACTCTAACGGTTTAACCATTCTAGACATACTAATCTCTACTCAACAGCCTGATGTCTGCGCACTTAGCAAGTGCGCAGACCCTGCTGCCTGCGCACTTAGCAAGTGCGCAGACCCGGCTGCCTGCGCACTTAGCAAGTACGCAGGTCCTTCCTCCTGCGCACTTAGCAAGTACGCAGGTTCCTCCTCCTGCGCACTTAGCAAGTGCGCAGGTTCCTCCTCCTGCGCACTTAGCAAGTGCGCAGGACATGCTCCGTGCGCACTTAGCAAGTGCGCACGACCTGTTCTTCGCGAAAACCCTAACTTTCGCATTTCGGGTCTGATCATGTCAAGATCCCGAACATGTTGCATCCAAAACGTTCGTTTTCCCTTAGGGATCTCAAATCTATGATTATTTATCAGATTCATCCGTTCAAACCTTGCCTTTTCACCCAAAACCCGAAAAACCCAAAAACGAACTAAAACTCAGATTTAGGTCGGTTCGTTACCTGAATCGAGCTTCTGATCTGGAGGTTCTTCTCACGAGTGCAAGAGACACGAGCGGGTGCAATCTTGTGTGATTCCGACACTTTCTCTCTCTACGGTTTTCTCTCTCTAGAATTGCAAATGAGAGAAAAATGTGGTGACCGTGGCTATTTATAGGGGAGACCTCCCCAAGCCCGGTTCGCGACTGACCCGGCCCGACTTCGGCCCGCTTGAACTCGTTAACTTTATTTCTCGACATTTTGGGATGTTACACTTTCGTGGGAACTTTTATGTTGGAGGTACTACTCTGGAATGATAACCACTCTAGTGTACAACAACCACTTTCAACTAATTACATTGTCAACCCCTCGACTATCCTTAACTTGTTTCTAACGTAACAAACTTAACTTAGGGAGTCGTTATGGCATTCGATTCAAGTTACTACAAGTTCAAGTTCAACCCTTTCATTTGCAAGGTGAGTTTACATAGCCCCTTTTCCTTTTGTACTTTTTGGGGTGAAACATGATTACATTCAAATACTATTTGCAATTACACACGTACAATTCTATAATATGATTATATGTGTTTATTTGTGCTTTATGCTTGGATGCTAATTGTTAAGGCTACTTATACATGAGATACACGTGCAAACACAAATACATTATTTTAGGCTAACGTGTGTTGTTATGCCCTACATTTACATTAGGATAACATGTGTTGTTATGCCCTACATTTACATCAGGATAACATGTGTTGTTATGCCCTACATTAGGATAACATGTGTTGTTATGCCCTTCAATTACAAAGTTTCATTTGTACATCTAGCTTAACTTAGATTCTCCATAAATGCTTTATAAACCATGCATCATATGAATTGTACACAAAACATTTGAATTTTACTTGTGGTGTCAAAACCTATGTATGCTCACCAACTATTTATAGTTGACCCTCTCATTTTAAACATGTTTCAGGTACTAAGCTTTGAGTTCATATTGAAGATGCTACACATAGGAATTGAGGACCTAGTTAAATAAATAGTTAAAACTTGTTGATGTACTCCATTTTCTTTGATTGTATTTGTTGAACTTGTTATGAAATTTAGTGATTTTAATATACGGAAATTTTAGTTGAACCATGTGCTTTTGAACAGTCTACATGTCCCGCCCCGACGTTTCCGCCGTCGATTGGGGTGTGACAGATTGGTATCAGAGCCTTGGTTATAGGGAATTAGGTTATTAGACACCTTTGACCTAGACTATAACCTTAGGACACCCATTTATGTCATGTCTCTATGATTATGTGATATGCTACTTGCTACATGACTAATATATTATGTGTTAATTACTTAGAATCTCATGACTTATTAGGTCTCACCTAAATAATAAATTAAAAACAATAATATCCTTACCCTTATCCTAAGTCTCAATCTTTCTTCTATGTCACTACCATCATAGCATGTGGAACGTTGTAAGTCTATTAAACTTCTTTTCACACCTCGTTAGGGTTTTAAACTTTGTTAACTAGTAGAGGACACGTGCAATCTGTAAGGGTGACACCTGTATTCTGGGTTTTCTGTCTAGGAAAGCATTTCGTATAAATCCCAATCAACCGAGGGACCCGTATGCTTTCCTGGGAATTCCCGGGATGAGTGTTACTTATAGGCTAAAGCACGTCTCCTTGAAAGTTATATAAGTCTAATTAACCTTAATGTGTCATAGTTTTCATGTGATTATGTCACTATTGAGTACAATCCAAACTATGATTAACCTTTTTATTTAATATCTTATCCTTTTAAATCCAAGCAACTTTCACAAGTTCTCATACCTTTCTTGTCTTGTGTAAATATGTAGAATGCCTCCCCGTCGTGCTGCCATGACCAACAACAACACCGATATTGCTGCTATCCTTGCACAACTTGTAACTCAACTCACCCAAGCCAATGGAGCCGCCAATGGTAACCATGGAACTAATGGTGGTGGTGGTGCCAACCCACCACAATGCACCTTCAAGCACTTCAACTCCTGTAGTCCTCTTAAGTTCTATGGTACCGAGGGAGCCACAGGACTCCTTCAATGGTTTGAAAGCATTGAAAGCACCTTTCTCAACAGTGATTGTCCTGACCATCTTCGGGTTCGCTATGCCACCAGCATCTTTCAGAAACGGGCGCTCACTTGGTGGAATGGTGAGAAGAGGAACCGGGGTGTGGATGTGACCATGGCCTTGCCATGGAATGAAGTTAAGAGACTCATGACCGAGGAGTTCTGTCCTCGTAATGAAATGAAGAAGTTGGAGGCTGAGTTTTGGGATCTTACCCAAGACAGTGGTGAAAGTTTAGCCTACACAACTCGTTTCCATGAGTTAAGCCTTCTAGTACCCCACATGGTCACTCCACTAACTCGGGGTATTGAGAAGTACATCTGTGGTCTACCCATGAAAATCCAAGATACAGTCCTAGGAAGAAATCCAGCTACTCTTGAAGACGCTATCCGCTTAGCTGCCACATTAACCGATAACCATGTGAAGGCGGGTACACTAACAAGGAAAGGCACAAAGAAAGTCACTGACTCAACAGCCTCTTTTGAACCCTCTAAGGAAGACAAACCCAAACCTCCTCACTTCAATAAGAAACGTAACTTTGCTGTCATTACCCCTGCTGTACCAATCAACCAAGTAGCTCCTCTAGCCCAAAACCAGAATAAGAAACCATATGCAGGTAACAACCCTTTGTGCAACACGTGCAATTATCACCACTTCCCAAACATGCCATGTCGCCTATGTGCCAATTGTGGAAGGTATGGTCATGTAGCAAGTACTTGCCAATCCAGACCACCCGTTAGTCAAACTCACCAAGGGAACCGAGCCAATCAGCAAGTTGCCAATCAAGTTGTACCAGCCATTACTAATGGGCGTGCTTGTTATGAGTGTGGTAATCCAAACCACTTCAAAAACCAATGCCCAAGGATAGCCAATGCAAACCAAGGTGGTGCTCGTGGGCGTGCCTTCAACATAAACGCTAATGAAACTCAAGACAATGCCGAGGCAGAAAATGAAACCAATTGAAGCTAATGCAAGATGGAGTCGAATAAGGATCTAGCCTGGAATAAACTATGTATTGTAATCCTTTATGTTATTTATGTCGTTATCAGAACTATTTACATCTACTACGGTTTGTCACTATAAACTTGAACTTGCTAGCCAACTTCAGAAAGTGAATCATTTCACCATTAACCGTCCATATAAACACTAACGAATTTAAAAGATAAAACTCATCTACCTACATCGTGCATGAACGCCGAGTAACACACCCGATCGCCTACAAAATCCGATAGTTTCCGATACGCATGAGACTCAATAAACATTCACAAAATACATAATACTAGAGTGATCACATTATACATATTTGCTTATATATGATAGCAAATTGTTCACACTATACTTGAAACCTATTCGCTTACAATTAGATCATACATGAAACATGAGTGTTTACATTATACACGGAATTAGATTGTCTACATTGTTGCAATTGATTAAGTACATCATACACAAAGCATGATTATTCACCTTATCCATGAAAACTACTCGGGTTTTGACGTATTCTCGTCCAAACACGAGGAAGCTATGAAAACCCTAAACTATGCCACGCTATTACTCTTTAGTACCTGATTGACTCTACTATCTATGAACATAGTTATTTGTTAGCAACACATACGTGAAAACAATAGTTACGAATTATGTGATTTTGTGTTACACCCCCCCCCCCTGACCCACACACACAATGGGATGAACTATACGGACCATGCGACGATTTGGATAATTACGGGTGCACACGTAATTATAAAAATCAGCGCATGGAAAACATAGCAAATTCTGTCATGTGTTATGACATGAAACCCGTCAGGATATATAATAACGAAACTAATGAGATATGACAAGGGCATGGTGGATACGCCGCTGGTACTTCCTATATATAAGTGTTCCTGTCATATTATCAGAAGTAGCGTTGTTCGTGTCACGTGAAATTTTATGTTATTTTGACCTAGACCAAAGTTCGTGAAGTCTCTTACCCATTGACAATTCTTGGACATGTTAGATTACATCTTAAACAAACCCTAATCATCAATTTACGTCAAATCCAACCCAAGTAATGCATTGCACCTTTAGATCCTTCGACGGATCTCTTCTTAACTCTCTTGAAACTAAAGTCCTCTGATATCATTCATACTTAACTTGAGCTTTGAACCTTAATCTTGTTAGCTATCAGACTCCTCAAACCGACGATCAAAACTCAAACTCACTTCCTTCCCGATTCAATAGTCTCCACTAATTTCGGGACGAAATTCTCTTAACTAGGGGAGACTGTGACATCCCTCATTTCTATGCCTGATCCTATGATTCTATTTTGTAATCTATTGAGAATTCTATTACTATGAACCTTTTGATGTCTCATATCACTTGTGATATCATTTCATTTCAAATTTCGAAGTCTAGTCTAAAGCGAGTATTCTATTGCGCATAGAACGGCTTACGTATTATATTTTGATTCTATATTTGATTCTGGTATTCCTTCTTAATCTTGCTACTTATAGTAACTTTGGATGCCTTAGACTCTAACCTAATTAAAACAATTCAAGTTGGTAACTTTGTTTGACTAAAATAAATTTTAAAGGTAAAAGTTACACATAAATAAATTTCAGTGTTTCTTTTGTGACGTTTTCAAAACTTGGTTAATTATCGTAATATCAGTTAATTATTATATTTTATTATTATTATTATTTAAACTTTTGGAAATTATATTATTATTGTTATTTAATTATTAAATTAATTATAACATATCTTAAATAAATAAAAATATTATTATTCTTTTAAACTAATCCTATATCCTAATATCTTACTAACACATCTTTATCCAAAATTTTTGAATTTGGACGTAAATCCATTTCCCCCATAATTCGTTTTTATTTTTATTTTATTATTAAATATAATAAACTAATTTATAACATTTGCAATTCTAGCCCTAATAACTAATTAATTTTTGCGAATAAGTCCCTAATCCCACCCTATAAATAGAGCCCTTGTTCCTCCATTATTCTTCGCACCTCAACGATCCTCTAGGGTTCTCTAGCTACTAAAGGTCGTTCTTATCATCTCTTGGAAGATTCTAGCTTAAATCATTCCATTCTAAGTAAGTTCTTGTTATGTTCTTACTTTTTCTTTCAAATTCTTTCATAACTAGTTAGATCTATGATTCCCTAACATGTTTATGTTATAATCATAGACTTATCCAAGATCAAAAACCCTATTTCAATTAAACTTGTTCAAACTTTTATTTAAAAACTTGATTTTGATCTTTCTTGTTCCTTTCAATTTCAAAAATCATGTTTTTACTAAAACTCCTTATCTTTAAATTAAACCCCTCTAATAATCAACTTATATTATTTCTATCTTTACTAAACTTATATTTTCACTTTAACCCTTATACTTTTCAAACTTACCAAACACACCCTAAACTTGGTCAAGTATACAAATAGGGTAACTTTCAAACCAGTATGTAGTTATCTGACAAACATTAAAGTTCTGGCTAGGAAAAGACGGGGTTCCGATCCAACCAACTCTTTCCTGGGAACTTTTATGTTGGAGGTACTACTCTGGAATGATAACCACTCTAGTGTACAACAACCACTTTCAACTAATTACATTGTCAACCCCTCGACTATCCTTAACTTGTTTCTAACGTAACAAACTTAACTTAGGGAGTCGTTAAGGCATTCGATTCAAGTTACTACAAGTTCAAGTTCAACCCTTTCATTTGCAAGGTGAGTTTACATAGCCCCTTTTCCTTTTGTACTTTTTGGGGTGAAACATGATTACATTCAAATACTATTTGCAATTACACACGTACAATTCTATAATATGATTATATGTGTTTATTTGTGCTTTATGCTTGGATGCTAATTGTTAAGGCTACTTATACATGAGATACACGTGCAAACACAAATACATTATTTCAGGCTAACGTGTGTTGTTATGCCCTACATTTACATTAGGATAACATGTGTTGTTATGCCCTACATTTACATCAGGATAACATGTGTTGTTATGCCCTATATTAGGATAACATGTGTTGTTATGCCCTTCAATTACAAAGTTTCATTTGTACATCTAGCTTAACTTAGATTCTCCATAAATGCTTTATAAACCATGCATCATATGAATTGTACACAAAACATTTGAATTTTACTTGTGGTGTCAAAACCTATGTATGCTCACCAACTATTTATAGTTGACCCTCTCATTTTAAACATGTTTCAGGTACTAAGCTTTGAGTTCATATTCAAGATGCTACACATAGGAATTGAGGACCTAGTTAAATAAATAGTTAAAACTTGTTGATGTACTCCATTTTCTTTGATTGTATTTGTTGAACTTGTTATGAAATTTAGTGATTTTAATATACGGAAATTTTAGTTGAACCATGTGCTTTTGAACAGTCTACATGTCCCGCCCCGACGTTTCCGCCGTCGGTTGGGGTGTGACAGAAGATATTCCCAAAACAGCTTTCAGAACTCGATATGGTCATTATGAGTTCACGGTAATGCCATTTGGACTTAATAATGCACCCGCAGCTTTCATGGATATGATGAATCGAGTTTGCAAACCTTACTTAGATAAATTTATTATCGTATTCATTGACGATATCCTTATTTACTCCAAAAGTAGGGAAGAACATGCGAGCCATTTGAAAATCTTACTTGAACTTTTGAGAAATGAAAAACTATATGCTAAATTCTCAAAATGTGAATTCTGGTTGTCAGAAATTCAATTCCTTGTACATGTCATTAACGCTGATGACATCCAAGTTGATCCTGTTAAAATCGAAGCAATATCCAAATGGGAAATTCTGAAGTCACCAACTGAAATCCGAAGTTTCCTTGGATTAGCCGGTTACTATAGGAGATTTATCCAAGATTTCTCTTGAATTGCTGTTCCATTAACTTCTCTGACTCGCAAGTCGGTTAAGTATGAATGAGGACCTAAGCAATCAGAAGCATTTGAAACTCTTAAACAGAAACTGACACAAGCACCCATACTTTATTTGCCAGATGGAAACAAAGGCTTTTCAGTTTACTGTGATGTTTCACACACCGACTTTGGATGTGTGTTAATGCAAGTAAGCAAAGTTATTGCTTATGCTTCCCGACAATTGAAAACTCATGAAAAGAATTATACGACTCACGATTTAGAATTGGGCGCCATAATCTTCGCATTGAAATTATGGAGGCACTATCTATATTGAGTCAAATTCACCGTATTCACGGATCATAAAAGCCTAAAGTATATATTCAGTCAGAAAGAACTGAATATGAGGCATATAAGAGATAGGTTGAAAACGGCTCAAGATCGTTAAAAGAGTTATGCTGATAAACAACGGAATCCGTTAGAATTCAACGTCGGTGATAAGGTTCTGTTGAAAGTTTCACCTTGGAAAGGCGTTGTAAGATTTGGAAAGAAAGGTAAATTAAGTCCTAGATTCGTATGACCATTCAAAATCCTGAAAAGAGTTGGGCCTGTGGCCTATCAACTCAAATTACCAGAAGAAATGAATGGAATACACGATGTATTCCATGTGTCAAATCTGCGCAAATGTTTGGCAGATAAATCTCTGCTAATATCCCTACACGATGTAGAGGTAGATGAAAAGTTGAAATTTGTGGAACAACCTTTGCAAATTGAGGACAGACAAGAAAAGAAATTGAAAATAAAGAAATTGATGATTGTGAAAGTAAAATGGAACTCCAAACGTGGACCTGAGTACACGTGGGAATTGGAGTCCGAAATGAAAAAGAAATATCCTCACTTGTTCGAATAAACTCAAGGAAGAGTTTAACACAAGGGGGAGAGGATGTAACACCTGCCACAAAAATGTCAAGAAATGCCAAGGTTAGAAACCTATAAGGACTTGTGTATCTAAAGTACTAAAGTCTAGGGCTGAAAATGAAAATTTTGGAAATATAGTTGATAGCTGACCGACATCTGCTTTATATCGGTCCGAAGCGAATTGTCCTAAGTCGGACCGACATCCAATCTAATATCGGTCTACAATAGGTTGCTTAGTCAGTTAACGGACCGACATCGATCCATATCGGTCCGACAACCTCCCTTCAGCCGCAATTTGTGGTATTGACACGTGTCTAATGACTCAGCCCTAATGATGGAACGTGAGTCTAGATGTCGGACCGACATGCACCAAAACATGTGCGGTCCAATCAGAAGTTGACGTTTAGGGCTGACGTGGGCATAGCTGGATGTCGGACCGACATCCCATTGATAACGGTCCGACGTGGATCCAGAATTCAGCCTATAAATAGCTGAACGATCTCATTCGTTTTCTTCACTCCAAACTCAATTCCAACTTTCAAAAATCGTTCCAGGTGATCCCTAGCCCACTCCCGACGATCCCGGTCCAACTCCCGCTCTTTTTAGCGCCCGGGTTAAGAAGAAACGCTAGTAGAAGTGCTGATACGCTAGAGAAATCAAGTTAAGAAACTAGTTCTATAAGCTTTCATCTTAGAGGTTCATTCCTATAAAACAAGGTGAATACTTTATCTCTTTCAAAACTTGTGTCAAACATTTACGTTTGCGAAAATGGCCAAATAAACGTTAAGGAAATAATGTTCAATGTTCTTCTACGTGAAAGCATTAGGCCATATGTATACGTAAAACTTGCAAAGGATACACAGGTTTCGGGTGAAATTCATGTATTGCGGCTGGTGCTTGTCTTGTAACAACTTCGGAGACAAACTTGTCTATTGTTATAAGACATGACGCAAGTGTATACTGTGGTGCAATTGAACTGGACAGGCCTGCTGAATGTGTGGATTGAACATAAAGTTGTGATTATGAAATTAATACTTGTTTGTGCCAAATGATTTTATCGTCAAGATAATTATATTTACCGGCGTTCGCGCTGACGTTTTATTTTCAAAATGTTTTCAGGTAATTAATAAAATGTGATGAAAATGGAATAAGGGCAGATATCATATCTGGCCCATGATATGAAAAAGAAAGGGGATATGGGCAGACATAAGATCTGACCCAGAAAAAATGAAGGGCAGCCATGAGATCTGACCCGAGGGACTATAAAAGGATAAAATACATGTTGGATTCTCAAGCATCATGCATAGATAATCCTGAAAAAGAAAAGAGGAGATAGGACCGAGGAATTGGTCAAACTCGGATAGTACTATTTCTCTTAAAGAGGTTGATGGTTCAAGTCCCATAGTGGACAAAATGGTGTGTGAATTTGCTGTTAAAAAAATCTATTAGCCAGTAGGAAAAGCTAATCCCCGACGGTCCAAATGTTGAACCTTCGGGTAAAAACCTGACTCCCACAAATCTGTGCATCAACGTCATGACATAATGTATTAAGAAGTGAACTCTCCCCAAGCATACAAACCTCTCTTCATCTAGAGGAGAGCCATTCAATTCCTGAGACATGACGCCCGCAGACCTGGTCACAGCAAAGTCCCTGGGGTCCTTCCTATAACGAGGCTAACGGTGTTCTGTTTTGCAGGTTGCTCTCCAACTAGTTGGCAAGCCCTAGATCCAGGAAACTCTAACCACGCGTGAGGTTTTGGAGTTTACATTTACATGTCAAATGAAATCACATGTACATTTAGCAAAAAAATAAAAAAAATAATAAATAATGAATTAATGACATTAAATTGCTCGGGTCGGTTAGCAGAGAAAGGTCGAAAAGTGGGTCGACATCAATGCATCTATTTGGCAGTCACGTGTTCTCCTCTACGCTTCCATGGCCCAGACCCATGTTATTCCCCACATCATTATCATGGCCAACACTAATCATTACCGTATTCCTTCATTTCTTTCCCTTTTTTAAATCTCAATTTCATTGTGCTTCAACTCCAAATCTGTACCCCCAATTTGATACCACGCATCTCCCAATCTTTCACAAGGTTAGTATACATCGTATCTCTCTCCTTGTTCCTTCAATTTCAAAGATTTCGATCTTTTTTTGATGCATGAACTCTGTATTCAGTTAATTGATCTGTGCTATAGTTTCTGGCATTTGGAGATCTGGGGTGGGGTAATTCTTGTGATGTCTATGATTGATTTTGAGTAATTTGATTTTTTATATGTCCAAAATCTGATTTTGTTAGATGGGTCATGATTCATTTTCTTTTTTAGGTTGAATAGAGAGATCACATGTGAATCTTGGTTTAGGGATTTCAAGATTTGATGAATTGGTGCTGGATTCATATTCAATTAGCTTAACTGGGTGTGTTTGGGATTGCTTATAGAGAATCCCAAATACCCTCAAAATAGTGTAATAGAAGGTTTAATAAGCAACCCTAAACAAGTTTAGTGTATATGCTTTTGTCTATTGTAGTTAGTGACATTAAAATTTAAATCGAATTAGAGCCGAAGCTGATGCCTTGGTTTGAATCCAACTTTCACTAGTTTTCTGCCTTTGACCCATTTGAAGGTCATTTGCTCGGCGCGGACTGTGTTTTACTTGATTTGGTTAGCAGGGTATTAGTGGGGTCCTGTGAGTTTTCTGATTACGGGTTCTCACATGTACTAACAAAAAAATATTGGTATTGTTAGGATTCTTATTTTGTTTGTGTGTTTCTTACATAAATAGCGTTAGCAGGGTATTAATGGGGCCTCGTGAATTTTCCTGTAACAGGCAATCATAGTTGCTAAAAAAGGAATCCCATACACCATCAAAAGAGTGTAAAAAGAAGGTTCAATAAGCACCCCAAACACCTCTAGTATATGCTTTTGTCTGTTGTAGTTAGTGACATTAAAATTTAAACTAGTGAATCTTTCACTAGTTTTCCACCTTTAACCCCCTTAAGGTCATTTGCCCAGCGTAGACTATGTTTTAACTAATCCCATTTGTTGGCAAGGTATTAATGGGGTCCCTTGAGTAGTCTGATAATGGGTTTTCACAGGTACTAACAAAAAGTTCTTGTGTTAGGATCAAAACAGTCGGCTAGATTGATTGAAAGGAAGATACATATAGTGCCCAATTTCGAGAATGGGTAGTCTCCGATTACAAGGTTTTAGAACCCTAATTTGATTAATAAAGCATCGACATCCCTAACATTCAACTCTACGGTACTATAAAAACACAAAACATAAAAACCGTCCCACAATTAGCTCCTCTATTTCAGGTAACCCACGATTAGCTCCTCTATTTAGGGTAACTGACTAATTTAGTTGACCTTATTTATGGTAACTGACTAATTGAGTTGACCTGATCTGTGGATACGTATCAATACTTCCCGCCCGGAGAAACGACTTGTCCTCAAGTCGGAAAGAAGGGAGTTGGTGAGCCAAGCAATAAGCCATTCAATTGTAGGCTGACCCGCTTCATTGACACATCTATAAGAAAAAACCTGCTTTTTCTCAAGCCTGAATTTCGGTGCAGCCCGGACAGAATCCTGTCCATTAGGATTTGGAATTCGGAAGTCGGAATCGATATCTGTTCGCTTTGCTAGCCAATCTACTTTGTCATCCATCTAAGCCTTGATTGCCTTTTGAAACGACTAGACATGCTGTTTCTTATCCGCCTGAGCCTTCATCCGATCTTGATCTTTGTGTGAGTTACCATAGAGTAACTTCAGAACGTCATCCCTATTGAATAATTTTGGCTCTAATTCCGCATTCTTCGTCTCTCTAGGATTCTCGTGTTCCTCTTCTGGACTGGTCTGAGCATCTGCTCCATCTGCAACTTCTAGCATTGTTTTCTCCAAATATGAAATGCGAGGGGGTTGAATTTTGGGTTGTAGGGTAGTTGGAGGTGTTGGTGGTGGTTGGGGTTTGGAGTTGGTAGTGACCTTAGCCCCATTGCTCCGACAAGCACTCACCTTTGCTTCAATTTCGTCTGCATAATTTATGGCATCATAAACTGTTCTGGGGTTGTGGATTCGAACGCAATCCTTCAATTCACCTTTAAGCCCATTTAGAAATACTCCCAACAGGCAATTGTCGGGCCAATTGAATACCCGTGCTGATCTCTTCGCAAATTCTCGACGATACCATTGAACAGTACATGTTTGTTTGATACTGCAGAGGTATTCATCAGAATTTTGAAACTCTGCTGGCCCAAAGTGCTTCTGCAACACGTGAACCATGTCTCCCCAACAACTGATGGGCTGTTCTGTCGATAACCATGAGAAAAGGTCCAAAGCATCACGCCTTAAATACATCGAAGCCACCTCCACCTTTTCATCTTCAGGAATCTGGAATATTTGAAATATTTTTCTGCCTTTAAAATCCAGCATCTTGGGTCGCCTCCATTAAACACCGGAAAGTCAATTTTAGTGTAAGGGTGGTATTGATAAGTTCGCCAGGGACCGTCCTCTTCGAATCGCCCTGAACCGCTGTGGCTTTTACCACTAGAAACGACATGGGCTTTTAGGGTCGCCACATCATGTTTCAAACTCTCAATTGATTCAAGTCGGGTAGCAATTAGTGCTAATTGGGCTGCAATTGGAACAGGATTGGAACCGTCTCCCTCTGGTGGGTTGTTGGAACTCCGGGTTGATGGTGCCATTCGAATTTCTCGGTAGTGGAACCAATGTTAGGATCAAAACAGTTGGCTAGATTGATTGAAAGGAAGATACAGATAGTGCCCAATTTCGAGAATGGGTAGTCTCCTATTATAAGGTTTTAGAACCCTAATTTGATTAATAAAACATCGACATCCCTAACATTCAACTCTACGGTACTATAAAAACACAAAACATAAAAACCATCCCACAAATAGCTTCTCTATTTCGGGTAACTGACTAGTTTAGTTGACCCTATTTCTGGTAACTGACTAATTGAGTTGACCTGATCTATGGATACGTATCAATATTGATATGACTCCACGGGTCGACCCATCTGGGTCCAACAGGTCTCGGGTCAGTTACTTTGACCCAGTTAATCAGCAGCAAAAGTGTAAGGCTGAATTAGTGGGGGCTGAATGTTAGGGGAGTCAAAGTCAAGAGGAAAGTCAGAAGGCTAAAAGTAGGGGCTGAAGTTTAGGAGTAGTAACTGTTTTATTTCACATTTAAGTATTCCATTTCCTGTTCTAGTTTAGTTAGTCTTGTTATTTTGATTATCTAGTGTTTTTGTATTGGAGATTAGCCCCTCTCGAATCGGGCCGACTATCTTATTATTTTCAATAAATAAAGCTGTGATTTTCTGGTATCTATCAATGGTTCCATTGCCGGGAAATTCGAAGATGGAGCAGACCCAGAACAATCAGAAGGAAGGCAGTATCGTTGCCTAGTTGGCAGCCATTGAGGCTAAACTTGATTCTTTGATAGCTCTGAAGAAGGATATTGTTGCAATCAGGGAAGCTTGGCTACAACAGCGAACCGACACAATCAAGGAACCCGAGGATGAACACCAAGATCTAGTGGCAGATTTGGGAATGGAGGAAATTCCTGGCGACTCTGTTGGACAGAAAGAATTGGACATCGCGCCAATTTCAAGCGAACCTGCTGCACAACTATTAAAGGCTTAGCGCCTAGATGTCACTTATGACAAAAAGAATTGGAGAAAAGCTGCAAAGGACACAGCAAATGCACATTGTTGGCAGGAAGCAGAAACAGAAACAGGCTTAATTGCGAGCAAATGGTCATCTAGTTAGGGTCCAGATGAAAAAGACTAGGAAAGTGCAAGGCTAACACAATCCGTTTTAGCCCATCAAAGGGTCTATGAAGTGGGTCAGCTTACAATTTTTGAATGGCTTATTGCTTGGTGCAACCATCCGTTAACAGAAGCTACACTGGGCCTTCATAATTTAGCAGCTTTTCACCAACCCCACCATCTTAACCATCTCACCAGTGAACCCTTTGAGGAGCATTACACATGTTGGGCAGATTGGTTTTCCCATATCCGACTTGAGTACAAGTCATTTCTTCGGGCAGGAAGTATTGATATGACTCCACGGGTTGACTCATCTGGGTCCAACAGGTCTCGGGTCAGTTACTTTGACCCAGTTAATCAGTAGCAAAAGTGTAGGGCTGAATTAGTGGGCGGCTGAATGTTAGGGGAGTCAAAGTCAAGAAGAAAGTCAGGAGGCTAAAAGTAGGGGCTGAAGTTTAGGAGTAGTAACTGTTTTATTTCACATTTAAGTATTCCATTTCCTGTTCTAGTTTAGTTAGTCTTGTTATTTTGATTATCTAGAGTCTTTGTATTGGAGATTAGCCCCTCTCGAATCGGGCCGACTATCTTATTATTTTAAATAAGTAAAGCTGTGATTTTCTGGTATCTATCATCTTGGGATTGTTAGGATTCTTATGTTGTATGTGTATTTCCATTAGAAGTAGCATTAACGGGGTTTTAGAGGGTTCCCATGAGTATTCTGGTAACAGGTTCCCACAGTTGCTAAAAAAAGGATCTTGCAGTTGATAGGAATCTTATTTTGTTTGTCTATATCCAACAGAAATAACTCGAGTGCAGTCGTTTGATTTCAGCAAAGCAACAGGAAATGGCCAAAAGGTTATCTGTATATTTTATATCATCTATTGGTTTTTCGATTTTATATGTGGATTGACCGACATTATCCATACCCGTTGTTTTCAGCAGCAGGTATGGAGCTTTTTGATGTACAACAAGTGCCATGTCTCCGTGCTTAGAAGGGATCAAGCATTTATGTGCTTCCCTGCTTTACTACTGTGATCTTGAATTGAATAAACAAACATAGGGGATTGATGATCCCGCAATTCTCGCTAGCCAGACAATTTGTATGCAATTAATCTAAACTATGAAATTACATTTTCTGCGTACATTTTCTAGAGATCTTAAATATCATGAAGTTTTTTTTTTTTTTTTTGGTTTCTTGTGTTATGCAGTTAGTGTAAGTGAAATAGAAGCACTTTACGAGTTGTTTAAGAAGATAAGTAGTAGTGCAGTCAATGATGACGGGTTAATCAATAAGGTTTGTTCGACTTTGAAGCCAACATTGTCAAAGTGTGAAATTGGTTTTAATTGCCTGATTTCAATGCAGGAAAAGTTTCAGTTGGCATTGTTTAAGACTAATAAAAAGGAGAACTTGTTTGCTGATCGGGTACGGTTGACTTTTAACTTTTAAGCATCTTTTGTCAAGTAAATTGTGATGTCGTCCAATACGAGTTTAGAGGTTTTTTGGGTTACCCAAATTCAGGTGTTTGACTTGTTTGACACGAAGCACAATGGAATATTGGACTTTGAAGAGTTTGCCCGTGCACTCTCGGTGTTCCATCCGAATGCCCCTATTGATGATAAGATCAACTGTAAGTTGAAACTGTTTGGTTCTTGGATTCTCATATGTGAACGAACGCTTATACCCTGAGTCGAATTGCAGTTTCCTTTCAGCTTTATGATATTAAGCAACAAGGTTTCATAGAGAGACAAGAGGTAAGTTTCATACGCATGCGTATACGTGCATATATACAGGTACCAGATGTGTACTCACTCGTTGGGTTGGTTGGATCAATGAATATGAAGGTGAAGCAAATGGTGGTGGCTACGCTTGCTGAATCAGGGATGAATCTCTCAGACGATGTTATAGAGAGCATCATCGACAAGGTAGTTAAATTCTTACTGTTTCTTAGATATGGAAACATATCAAATGCGGTTTGTTGGAAACCTAAATGATAGTTTGGTACTTCGTTTTTAGACTTTTGAGGAAGCCGACACGAAACATGATGGGAAAATCGACCAAGAAGAATGGAGAAACCTTGTCCTAAGACACCCTTCTCTTTTAAAGAATATGACACTGCAATATCTCAAGTAAGTTCAAGTCTTTATAACATTTTGTCACAAGACAACCTTTGACGTTTTGATTCGCTTAAGGGACAACAACGTTTTCCGTTTTGGTTTTACTTGCAGGGACATCACGACAACATTCCCGAGCTTTGTTTTTCACTCGAGGGTCGAGGATATGTAAAAGGCATGCTTTGATTACTTTTCGCGAACTGCTAGCTTGGTTGGGTTATGGCTTCATTCTTCTTTCTAAGTGCATAAACTTCACATATTGTTTGCTTCATAGAAATTTGTTAGACATTTAGACATGAAATAAGAAATTTGTCTTGTGTTATTGCGGCTTATATTGTTTTCAAACATGTTTCCAAAAGCATAAACCACAAACACATGATTCATTTTCAACAGTAGACGACAACGATAAAACAAACAAACTACTCAGAATGAAAGTATCTCATAGAAATAAAAAAATCAGGACACTCGAAATACTAATAAGGTTCGTAACGATAAAACCTTGAAAACAATTAAAATTAACAGTGATTAACTTAGTCGACCTCTTCCATCTTGCTCTCGGCATCATCCTCAGGATCTTCAAGAGCAGGCACATCGGCATCATCATCAGCGGCGTCATCATCAATGCTGAGACCAAGTTTCAGCATCCTGTGGATCCTGTTGCCGAATGTGCTGGGTTCATCAAGGCTAAAACCGGAGGTGAGTAAAGCAGTCTCGAACAGCAACAGCACCAGTTCCTTAACTGACTTGTCGTTCTTGTCGGCATTAGCTCGCTTCCTCATCTCCTCCATGATAGAGTTCTCAGGGTTGATCTCCATGGTCTTCTTGCTGGACATATAACCAGCCATGCTTGAATCCTTCAAAGCTTGTGCTTTCATGATTCTTTCCATGTTAGCGGTCCACCGTATTCACCAGTGACCAAACAGCAAGGGGAATCTACCACACGGTCAGAAACCACCACCTTTTCCACCTTGTCACCCAACACATCCTTCATCACCTTGCACAAACCCTCAAACTTGGCTACCAAAGCTTCCTTCTTTTGCTTCTCATCTTCGGTTTCATCAAGCTTCAACCCTTCCTTGGTTGCAGAAACCAACTTCTTACCCTCAAATTCTTTCAGCTGGCCAACTGAATACTCATCAATGGCATCAACCATGTACAACACCTCGTACCATTTCTTCTTTAGCTTCTCTAAGAATGGGGAGTTCTCGACAGCTTTCTTGCTTTCACCAGTGATGTAGAAGATGTCGCTCTGACCCTCCTTCATCCTGGTCACATAGTCTTTCAAACTGGTCATCTCATCTCCACTCTTGGTTGAATGGTAACGAAGCAATTCATCTAACTTGGTTTTGTTTTGGGAATCCTCATGGATACCCAATTTGAGGTTCTTGGAGAAAGCTTCATAAAATTTACGTAATCTTCCTTATTCTCAGCAGTCTCTTGGAACAGCTCGATGCACTTCTTGACTAGATTCTTGCGGATCACCTTCAAAATCTTGTTTTGCTGCAACATTTCTCTAGAGATGTTAAGAGGAAGATCTTCAGAATCCACGATACCCTTCACAAAACTCAAGTATTCAGGAATCAATTCTTCACAGTTGTCCTTGATAAAGACACGACAAACGTAAAGCTTGATGTTGTTTGGCTTCTTCTTGGTGTCAAAGAGATCAAATGGAGCCTGTTTGGGAACAAAAAGAATGGCTTTGAATTCGAGTTGACCCTCGACTGAGAAATGCTTCACATTCAAATGTTCTTCCTAATCGTTGGTTAGGCTCTTGTAAAAAGCAGCATACTCTTCCTTGGTAATTTCTTCAGGTTTCCTCATCCAAATAGGATTTTGTTTGTTCACCAAGTCAAATTCATGAGATACTTCCTTGATCTTCTTTTTCTTTTCTTCCTTCTCCTTCTCTTCATCAACTTCCTCCACATTCCCTTCCTCTTCTTTCTTCTCTTCCTCATCCTCATCATCAGAGATTTCCTTTTCAGTTGTTTTCTCAACCCATAGAGAGATTGGGTAGCTGATGAACTCAGGGTGCTTCTTAATCAGATCTTTAAGCCTGCGCTCTTCTAGGTATTCTAGCTGGTCTTCTTTTAAATAAAGGGTCATTTTGGTCCCTCTGCCAAGGGATTCACCAGAGGTGTCTCTAGTAACAGTAAAAGACCCACCAGCTTGAGACTCCCACACATACTGTTCATCATCATTGTGCTTGGTTGTCACCACAACTTTGTCAGAAACCAGATAAGCAGAGTAGAAACCAACACTGTGACAATTCGACTTTTTATGTTAACTCCGTTAATTATTCCGTTAAGTTTTCTATTAAAAACTTAACGTCGTTAACTAAATCCAGTTAAACCTTAACTTAATTAACTAAATCTAACACCAGGGACTGATTCTGTCACAAATCAAACTTAAAACTACAAGGACTAGTTGTGTAAATATGCAAAATCAAATCAGTTGACTCCACAAAGTCAAAATCAGGAAGTTTTGGTTCCTGTTGACTTTTACAAGTCAAACCCGTATGCATTAGACCCAAATTCGAGCTTTGTAACGGAAATTCGTGGGAATTGTAATCGAAATACACGATCTCTATCATAAACGCCCCTCATTAGAGCCTTTACACCGTCATTGATTCGAATTCAAGATCAATTATGAGGAGTGGAGTTGTAACCGTCGACCCATATCATGAATCCATCAAATTCGACGAATGCTCATATGATTTTCACAAATCAAACTCTCACACACCTTAGTCGCATCCAGAAAAAGCAATTCCATACGTCAATTCCATCGGAGAAGTGGCCGAAGTCGACGAGGATCAAAGCCGCTGGGGGTCGGAACAAGTTCTAGTCGAACTCAACCAATTCGAGCACCATTTTGGTAATTCTTTACACCTATAGCTTTGTTTTTATCCATGGAATGAAAGCTCTATGTTAATTGGGGCTCATAACATCAAATCGATCGAAACCCAAATTCTAGGGTTCATACGAAACCCAATTTGGGGCTTTTGATTCTAGACTCGATCATAATCCAATTAATTCGCATGGTTAGCTTCGGAATCAGTCACTCATCGAAAGCCCTATGTTTATTTTATCAATTAACATCGAATTGATCACAATCTGTAACCTAGGGTTTGTTCATACCTCAATTTGGGGGTTTCGATCTTAAACACTGTTTCAATCAAATTAAACCACATGGTTGGATTCGCAAACCCCCGATTATCAAAAGCCCTATGAATCTTACCATTTTTAATATCGAATTCAGCGGATTTGATTCTTAGTTCTAAAACTAGGGTTTCGGTTTTGGTTCTAAAATTAAATGATTTTATGATTAAAGATTTTGCAAATAACCACCACCATTAGACTCGCATGGATTTGTTCATCAAAACCCCCATATCATCCTGTGAAATCACAATCGAATTGGTAGGTTGTAGCTTGGATCGATCGCGGGTGTATGTGGAGGAGGGGCACACTGGATTTCTTGATTAAAACCCATTCCAATCGGGTTTAGAATGCGATGCCCTAGCGGGTGTGATGGTTAAGGTGTTGGACTGAGAGGGAGGGGACCCGGGTTCGAGTCCCCCACCACTGTTTTACTTGTTTCTATTTTTTAAAAGCTTTATTTAAAATCAGTTTTAATCCCCATGCTATTATATTATTAAATATTGTGTTTTGAACCGAAAAATTAACCCGTCGGCTCGGATTTAGCCTCGTACCTTGTACTTTTAATTAAATTGTATTTAAATATATATATTATAACCGTTATCCCAATTAAAAATAATATATTATAATATCGTTCGGTTATAATATTTCGTATCACGTTTTAAAACAATAAATAATGTAATTATTTATAATAGTTTACACTCGTTGTTAGCTTCGAATACAATAATAAATTTATTATTTTATCACATAATCAAATATGGTAATACTTATAAATCTAAAAATAATATATGTGTTATATTATTTTCATAGACCATTGTGTAATGACGAAATCGTTCGAATATATTTATTCTATTATTTTGTTAGTCGTCGCGTAACGTATTTAACTTAATTATTATATTAAGAAACCTTTATTTCCGTGGACGCGTTCGTCTACTCTTGACTATTAGAGCGTTCTTTAGTTAGTTAAATCTTTTCGCATTGTCGTCACACTTTCTGTTACATCACTAATTGTTGTTTATAAATATAGGGCATACGTAAGACGTGCAGTCTAACACTTGTGCACCAAATCTCATACTTGGGTGATACTACCTACTACGCAGACTAGGTGAGTTTTCACGGCCCCATTTTACTTGTTTTCCTGTTAGGGGAGAAACGTGCATACTCACAAACATTATTTTAATTGTTTTCCTGTTGGGAGAGAAACATGCATACTCACAAATATTATTTTAATTGTTTTCCCGTTGAGGAGAAACATGCATACTCACAAACATTATTTTACTTGTTTTCCCGTTGGGGAGAAACATGCATACACACAAATAGTATTTTACTTGTTTTCCCGTTGGGGAGAAACATGCATACGAACATGCATTCGTTACTTGTCTCCCAGCCAGGGAGAGACATACACACGGACATGGATCACATAATATTTCATTACCACTTGCGTACCTAAGTGCAAACATAACATGCAAAGTCCTTACCCACTCGGACCGTTAATATATGGAGTATAACGAGAAAATTTGAGTAGTACTACTGGGTTTGACAAACCCCACCCGGGTTAGTCGCGCTAACTTGATTGGAGGTCTAACGGGTGTAAATTGCCCTAAACACTTGCCATTGTTGATGTTAGCAATGGCGGAAGGCATCCCAAACATAAACAGTCAGCTTCGGTTGCGAACGCTTAGAGTAACTTGTACATTGTCTAGTTAGCAATAGGTGTGACTTACGTATGTGGATCCAACAACACTCAAACAGTTTATTTACATACAAACCTGTGAACTCACCAACCTCGTGTTGACACTTTTTCTTACATGTTTCTCAGGTCGCTTTGGCACAGGTTGCACACTTAGAACATGAATGGAGTCCTACTATCATATCATTTATTTCAAACATTTTAAACAGTTTTACTTATTTACATTAATTGACGCTTGTTGCGTGTAATTACTTTTGATTTCAGTCTAACGTTTACGCTTCCACGTTTAACTCTGAACATTTATGTTATGACTTTTTAAGTCTCATATAGTGTCGTTTGATGTAACTAATTACTGAGATCCTGGTTTGTCACGCTCCTAACTGTAGAACTCCGTTAGTGAAAATTTGGAGTGTGACAAACACCAAATTGTCCAATCATGCTAACATCAGCACCAGCAGTGATAGCTTCCATGAACTCTTTGGTGCAAGATCTGGCAATGGTACCCAAATTGTTCACCAAATCTGAAACAATTAATAGCATGCCAATATTAACATAATGTTTTCATAAATATTTAACAAGTAAGATATGTGTAGTTAACAGGTTTTTGTTACTCACCAGCCTTGGTCATCCCAACTCCACTATCAATGATGGTCAATGTGTTGCTAGCTTTGTCTGGGATAATATGAATGAAAAGCTCTGTCTGCCCATCTAGCTTACTCTTGTCAGTCAAGCTCTCAAAACGAGACTCATGTTTAGTGATGATATCAAGTAAAGGGCACAACAAAAAACAGACACACAAATTGATTCAAATTGTAAAACTAAAACCCATTTTTTTTTATCTCCTGACATAATCTAATACTGTGAATTTTAATACAAAACCTGCTACTTCTTTAGATTGTACAAAAAACTTCTGTAAGCAGACTTTTATTAGAATATGGAATACAAGCACATGCATACCCTATTTGTATAATTACAATCGTTAAGATCTTCATAAAAGTAGGCAAATTACTCATACAGTAAACATCAACATCTTACATGAACAGAGTTATAAAATATACTTCTCAGTCCACAGTTTCTTCAGATTGAAAAAGAACATAACTAGCCACTATTTGTATAATTACAATCGTTAAGATCTTCATAAAAGTAGGCAAATTACACATACAGTAAACTTTAGTAAAATCTTAATTGAACAGGGTTATAAAATATACTTATCAGTCTACAGTTTCTTTAGATTGAAAATAAACATAACTAGCAACTACTCCAACCACTCAAAGCCATCGTAATAAAAGTTAACTATATCGGTTGTACAAGACAAATTAACTCAATTGGAATCGTGATCAGACTTCTGTGTGCACAAAAACAGATCATAAGGAACAAAAATAATCTAGATCCTCCTTATTCTATAGAGTCAATAGAAAACTAGCAACATAAAAGGTACGAACAGTAATATACATCGATGAAAATCAGTGCAGTCTATACAATGAGATCAACGAGTTTAAATGTAGGATCGGTGAATACAAGATTGTTCTATTCTAGTTGAGATTGGCGGAAACAATTACAACTAAGCAATGTAAACAAGTAAACAATAAGAATACTGATAAAAGCAATTTGTATTAAGCTTCAAAGTTTACAAGATTACAGGGAAAACTCTTAAGCAAAAACACACTTATAATGACTAGAAGGGCTACTTATATAGTAACTTAGAATCAAGACAGACCCTTGATTCTAAGGATCAGATCTAACACAAGCCGTTGATCTTGTATTGAAGCTATTTTACATGTAACGACAATAACAACTATACTAGTTAACTTTACTCAAACGTCTTCTTAGGCATCATTGCTTGCATGCTTGGAGAAGAGCGTTGTGGTTCTTTATTGTCTGCACCAGTGACATTCTTTCTGCGTGGAGTGTGTCAGTGTTGCATCAGAAAGTTATCAGTGGTAATGGTTGCTTTATCGAAGCCAGTCAGCTGCAACGTTTGATCTTCAGTGGGAATGGCTATCAGCAGCAAAGTTAGAGATCAGCAGCAAGATGCAACCATCCAAAGCTGATGATGATTTGCCTATCAGCAGCATCAAGTGTTGATGCTGCTGAGAAGCCTATCCGCAGCAACTCTAGTCTTCAGTAGATAAGGCTATCCACAGCAGCTTGTTGGTCAGCAGCCAAACTGTGAGGTACGCAGCATTTGTACTTAGAGAATTTTATAGCCATCAGTCACCTAGATTGATGCCAGCAAAACTCTCTTACTTCTTCTGCTGCTGAAGTTTTTCCATGTTGCTGACTATTCTTGCAACCTCATAGTCTCTCTGGTCCTTGCTAGGATTGTTAAGAGGAAGCTCAGATAGAGTCTTGATGTCTTTGCTTGGCATTTTGAAGATAGCCTTGCTTGAACACCTCATCTTCTATCCTTTAACATCTGTCAATGTGAACTCATCCTTTTCAGCATTGTAGGACCAACTGATGAATGGAGAGTGGGATTGGAGAGGTTTGGCATCAATAATTTCATCTTTGCTAGGGTTGAAATGATGTTTGATCACCAACAACATATGTCTCCCACCTTCATTCTCAGGCTCATTAGCTTCACCCAGCTCCATCATTCTTCTTAGATCAGAATCTGGAAGCTGCAATACCTCATCAACAGTTGTATAGATTGATCTTCTTTCTTTTGTTCTTCCCCTGAAGACTTCAAACCGTTGATCTTGAGTGTTGTAGAACCAGTTGATGATTTCTCTTGAGTCTTCTGGTTTGGTAGTAGGTTTGCTTTTCTTTTTGGGAGGTTGTTGATGAGTAGGAGCTGGGTGGGAGGATTTGGACTTTGTGGGTGGAGAGGAGGGAGGTGTAGGATGGAGAGAGGAAGGTTTTTGGATAGAGGAAGTGGTGGATGAGGGAGAAGGCTTGAGTTTCTTTGGTTTCCTTTCTTCTTCTTGATTGATTACCCTCTTCTTTGAGCCATTCTTCCCCACTCTTTCTTCCTCTTCCTTCTTAACTTTAACATATAGGGCTTGCAGGTTCATGAAGCTCATAGGACCCAGCCTTTTTCCACTCTCTCCTTTAGCCTTTAGGAAGTCAATCATGACCTTCCTTTCTTCATGGGTTCTTCTGTTAAAGGCAATGGTCTTCTTGGATTTCTGTTTGGCTTTTTCTTCTTCTTCAGCCCTTTTCTTATTTCCCAATTCACCTTGCTGGCCCATGAAAGCTCTGTAGATTTCTTTATTTGATAGTTTCTCAAGGTAGTCTGCATCTTCACCTTGAACAATCAGAGCCTCTATCCACTCCTCTCTCATTTCTTTAGCTAGTTCAGAATCAATTATTCTGAACTTAGCCTCTTCCTTTTTCTTCTTCTCTCTTTCTTCTTCTTCTTTATTGAATTGTTCCTGCAGCTGAAGAGCTAGAGCTTCATCTTCTTCTATTTGGAAAGCTGCAGGAATCTTGACTTTCAGATCATCCAGCTACTTAGCATACAGCTGGATATGTTGTTCTCTGAAGAGAATGGCCATTTTTCTTTCTTGAGTTTTTCTTAATTCAACCATCTCCTCTTCTTCTCTTCTTTTTCTTCTTCTTTCCTCCCTTTCTTTCTTCTCTTTCAATAACCTTTCTGCATCTTCTTCTGTCATAGGTCTCTTCCCCTTGTCTTTGTTGGATACCTCAGCTTCAGCTTCATTGACCTCAACAGCAGATGTAAGAGATGCTGTTGGGATCTCAGCTTCAGCTTCATTAGCATTTTATGGAATGGACAAGGGAAGGACATTTTCTTCATATTCTTCCCATTCAAGACATGTCATTTCTTTCCACCCTTCCTTCACCTTTTCCTTTTCTCTTCTTTTGGATTCTTCTTCTGTGTTTAGTCTGACTATTGGTGAGGAAAGGAAGGATAGGTCTGAGTCGGAGTCCAAGGCATCTATTGCAAGTCGTCCTTCCTTTTCAAGCTGAGATTTGATGGTTTTTATCATTGCTTGACTCTCTAAGGAATTTACGTTGCAGATGAGTGTTCTGAGCTCGAAGACTTGGTGAGGGAAGTTTGAATTTAGGAGTAGGATCTCATTGATGTTGATTGAGAGAGTTGATCCATTACTCAGGAAGAATGTGAAGCCAGAAGACCCAGTGCTCGACCATCCTAGCACTTCCAAGTCCCTGACCACTTTGTTGTACATAAATCTTCTCCAGCATACAACTTCTTCTGTTAAAATATTGCTCCTGATTAAGTCAAGTCTTCTTGGAGCCAGTCTTTGTTTTGCTGCTGTTGAAGATTCTGCACTGTTTTCAGGATAAGCCACCCTTTTTGCTTTTTCTAGTAATTGTTTAAACCAGGGCAGATTATCCTCCATTAAGTCATAGAACCTGCAGATTGCAAGTTCTGCTGAGAGATCTGTAGAGGTGTTGATGCAGCTGGATAGGTACAGTTCAAGCACTTGGAGTGGATTTAGTACATTCTAGTTCAGCTCTTCTACTCCGCTGAACTCTTTCCCAATCCAGAATCTCTCAGATAGACCATCATACCCCCATGCTAGAATGGAGTCAAATTCTAACTTATTTGCAGACAATGTGAATTGGGGGGCAATGGTTTGACTTATTATGGTTGCGACTTCAGGAAGTATGCTGACTGATGGAGGTGTATCTTCATTTTGACTTTCATTCTTTAACACCTCATCAACAGCTTGGACAACCAACTTCCAATCCTCAGTGATTTCTTCCTCTTCATCTACTGAGTCTGGCAAGTCATGAACTTGAATAAAGGCAGGTTTGAATAGGGAACTTTGAAATGCAGCATGCTCTTGTATCCATTCATCGAGGCTGTCAGCATCGTCTTCCACAACAACTATTTCCCCCTTTTTGGTTGCATCAGTGCACAGAGTCTAGTCAGTTTGAGTGCCGACTGAGACAAGGGAGGGAGTAGTCACTGGAGGGCATTGATGGGCTTCATGCATAGAGACTTGGTGCTTTAGTTTTGACACTTCGGCCTCTAGCATTTCCACCCTGGCCGTCAATTCCATGTTATGAAGTTTCAGTCTATCCTCGTCCACAGTTGTGGAATCCTTGGATCCAGATGGGGCCTTAGGCCTAGCCTCTGCATCCCCATCACCCTGGTTTTCTTGGCACCTAGGATTCCTCTCAGTGAAGAGTGTTTCAAAGGAAACATCCTCACCGTGAATTACCGTGGTTAGGGTCTTAGTGATGTTGTCACTGTCCTCCTGGTCAGTTGATGTACCAGGAGTAGTGACAGCCATTTCCACATTCACTCTATCATTACTCACAGAGTGAACCTTCTTGGGTGATGAACTTAGGTTAGGTGCATTGGCAGCCAAGTCAATCAATACCTTCGAAATAGTGGTAGTTGGAGAAGGTATATCATCTTGACAAGGTGCATCTGCAATTAAGTTCATAGAAGAAAAATAATTGAATGGCTCAGTAGGTTTTTCTATGGATCCGGGATGTGATCCTGATCCTAATAGAGAAGCTTCCAAGGAAGACTCTCTAATAATGTGGCTATCCCTTTTGATATTCTCATCAGAATTTTGGGATTCTGAATGAGGGCTTTTAGGTTGGGATTGGGCCTTTAAGACAAGAAGAGAAGGAGTCTTCTTGCTCCTTTTCCTAGTATATTTTACTGCAGCTGGGGCCCTTTGTTCCAGTTGAACGACAACATCAAAAACAAATGTAAGTAATTTCTGTGCCTGTGCATCCTTAGTAGTATGCACAGGGGTTCAAGCAATGGAAACAATTTGTTGTTCAGGATTTGAAGTGGAGGGTGTGGGATCAGTATCAGCTGGGATTGTTGAACTGTCACCCTGGGTACTTTGTGTGTTCATCATTGTAGATAACAATGGAACATTGACCCCTGAGAACTTTTTGGAAACAGTTCTCATACTTTGAAAAATGTTGCTTTTATGACCCAACATAAGATAGATTTTTGCAGGTTTTGAAAGCTCTTTTAATTCATTGTTAAAAACCTCCTGCAAGAACCTTGGGTACATATAAAATTGCTGCTTTGCACCATCTTGAAGGTTATATCTTAAACCTTCAAAGATGAGATGTGAAAAGTTGAATCCTTGTCTAGTAACCATACCATGAACAACAGAGGCAAGTGCAGAGCTCACTTGATGCCATCTACTTCTCTTCTGAGATATGCATTGTAAAAGAGTGTGGCACAGATACTTCCATGGAGGGCCCATCAGTGCCTTCTCTATTGTGTACTCATTCTGATTTCCAGTGTACCCTATGGATACAAAGGTCCTCATATAGACTTCTTTTGAGTATGAAATGGCGGCCCCCTCGTCTTGAAGCTTGAGGTGTTTACGGAGAGTGGCTTCAGAAATGGTGATGTCCTTGCCATCTACCTTGGCTTTGATTTGGGGTATCCCTTGTTCGGTAGAGTAGACGGAGGTGTTCCAAAAATCCTCCATATGACGGATGTATATGGTAGGGTTGACGGTTAGTGCAAAATATATCTTTGGTTGACAAAGAAAGTCGATCATGTCGTCAAACCCCTCGTACTTTTTCCCTTTTATTAAGTAGGCTGTGAGGTTGTGGTATGGGGAAAACTTATCATCGGGACGGTTTATGTCTAGCTCTGCCATTTGTTGGGTTTGGAGGGAAGGATGAAGGTTTTAAAGGGTGGTTAAGTATGGAAGGCTTTGAATGCTATGGAGGTTTGAGAGAAAATGATGAGGGTTAGGTTGAAATTGAATGTGAAGAGGTTATGGAGAAATTGATTTGAGTTATAACGGCAGAGGAGGGAAAAAGAAAACTTACTTGTACAGTACAACCTCAATCACTTTTTACTGTTACAGTTGTACTACACTATAGCAGTCATGGTAAAGACTGAAAGGAATTTTTACAGCGGGTAAAGGTTAATTTGGACTTAAATTTTACCCATCAGCAGCAAACTTGGTTGCTGTGGATGGTTAAGTCTGTCAGCAGCAAACTCAATTGCTGCTGATGGATGCAATGATCTGCAGTAAGGATGTTGCTGCTGACAGCCTTAAAGCTATCCGCAGGAAACTTGTTCCTGCAGATAACTTAAATCAGTCAGTGACAAAATCTTTGCTGCTGATGATTAAACATGTCAGCAGCAGGAAATGGATGCTGCTGACTTATAACTTTTATTTATAACAAAAAACAAACATATTTACAAAAACAAATTTTTAGAGACATATTTTAATCAAAGTTCATCATACCAATAGATTCAACTAAATATCTAAATCTAGCTTCATCAAATGGTTTTGTAAATAAATCAGCATATTGCTCATTGGTATGAACTTTGGTTAAAATAATTCTCTTTTTCTCAGCTTGATCTCTTATGAAGTGATACCCGATGTCAATGTGCTTTGTCTTGGAGTGCTGCACCGGATTGTTTGTGATTGATATAGCACTCATGTTGTCAATGTGAATGGGAGTTGCCATGAAAGCCATCCCATAATACAACATTTGATTTTGTATCCAGATGACTTGTGCACAGCAACTTGAAGCTGCAATGTATTTTGCTTCTGCTGTAGAAGTTGAAACACATATTTGCTTCTTGCACTGCCATGAAATCAGTCTCCCTCCCAGAAACTGACATCCCCCTGAAGTGGACTTTTTGTCCAAGTTGCATCCCCCATAATCACTGTCAGTGTATGCATACAAATTGAACTTATCATTTTTAGAGTACCATATCCCAAGTCTTGGAGCTCCCTTTAGGTATCTAAAAATTCTCTTGACGGCTTGAAGATGTGAAATCTTTGGAGTTGCTTGGAATCTTGCACATAGACATACTGCAAACATGATATCTGGCCTTGAGGCAGTGAGATACATGAGAGACCCTATCATTGCACGGTACTGATGTTGATCAATGTCTTGACCATATTTGTCTGGAGTCAGTTGATGGTGCACTTGCATAGGGGTTCTTGCAGCAGAGCAGTCAGCCAACTTGAATCTTTCCAGAATGCTCTTGACATATTTGGATTGGCTGATGAAGATTCCATTTGGGACTTCTTTGACTTGAAGACCCAGAAAGAAATTTAGTTCACCCATTGAACTCATTTCAAACTTTGAGTGCATCAAGATCTCGAAGTCTTTACACAGCTTCTTCCTTGTTGATCCAAAGAAGATATCATCTACACAGATTTGAACCAGTAAGATTTCTCCCCCTTCATATTTGATAAACAAGGTCTGGTCAATGGCACCTCTTCTAAAGTTGTTGCTTAGTAGATATCCAGACAAAGTTTCATACCAGGCTCTTGGGGCTTGATGTAAGCCATATAGAGCTTTGTCTAGTTTGAACACTTGGTTAGGATGTGCCGGATCTACAAAGCCTGGAGGTTGTTTGACATATACTTCTTCACCAATCTTCCCATACAGAAAGGCACTCTTGACATCCATTTGATAGACCATGAAATTATTGGATGCAACATATGCCAGGAAGATTCTGATGGCCTCCAGCCTGGCAACAGGAGCAAAGACTTCATCATAGTCAATTCCCTCTTCCTGAGTGTAGCCTTGAGCTACAAGTCTGGCTTTGTTCTTGACTGCAATTCCTCTCTCATCTTGCTTGTTCCTGAATACCCATCTTGTGCCAATGGCAGATTGACCAGGTGGAAGATCAACCAGTTTCCAGACATCCTATCTCTTGAATTGCAGCAACTCTTCCTGCATTGCCTTAATCCAACTGCTGTGTTTCAGAGCTTCATCTATCTTCTTAGGTTCTACCTGAGATAGAAAACATGAAAACAAACATAAATTGGCCTCATGAGATTTGCTTCTTGTTAGAACTCCTTGGTGAACTTGGCCAATAATATTTTCCAGAGGATGTTCCTTGTTGATCTTATGTGCTGGTATCACCTCCAGCTGTATCCCTTTCTCAAGATTGCTTTGATTTTGATCAGGGATTTCTTCATTCATGGTGGAAGATTCTTCAATATCAACAACTATATCAGTATTATCAGCAATAGTATTTGCAGCATCTACAGCATTTGTCAAAGAATCTTCATTCAAATTTTCATTTTCAGACAGGTTGCTGTTGGTGACATTGGAGAGTCTGGTTCCGGCTTCACTTGCTTCAATGGCTTCCATAACAGATGGAGGATCAATGGATGGTCTTTTTAGACTGATAGAAGATTTAAGAAAATTCAGTCTGTAGTCAGAGGAGAAAGTGGAAGCAGGTGCTTGTGAAGAGCTAGACTCCATATTTGAGAAGATGAGAGGCTCAAATATTTGGGTGAAGGAGTCTATGTCAAAGAGCCAGTTTGGGCCTTTTCCCTGTTCACAAACAATGTGTTCTCTACATTCCACATTGGTTGATTCTTCCACAATTCTTGTTCTTGAGTTGAATACTCTGTAGGCCTTGGATTGAGAGGAATATCCCACAAAATATCATTCATCAGATTTGGCACCAAACTTAGGAAGAACCCTATGTGTGATCAGAATTGTGCATGGACATCCAAAAGGTTTTAGAAATCCAATGTAGGGAACTCTTTGGAACCATAGTTCATAAGGTGTCTTGTTGAGGGGCTTGACTATGAGAACTCTATTTTGCACATGTGCTTACTGCTTCTGCCCAGAATGTGAGAGGCAGTTTTGAGTCAGCCAACATAGATCTTGCTGACTCAATTAGAGTTCTGTTTCTTCTTTCAGCAACTACATTTTGTTGAGGAGTTCTTGGAGCACTGTATTGCCTTTCTATTCCCTTGTTATAACAGAAATAGTTCAAAGTGTGGTTCTTGAACTCTGTGCCCTGATCACACCTTATGATCTTTACCTTCTGATTGCTTTGATTCTCTACCCTAATAATGTAGGATTTGAGAATTTCAACAGTTTCATCTTTAGTTCTCAAGAAGTATACCCATGAGAATCTGGTGTAGTCATCAGTTATCACCAGACAGTATGACTTCTTACCCATTGACATAATATTTGTAGGCCCAAAGAGATCCATATGCAACAACTGTAGTGGAGTGTCATTTGTATTCAAATCTTGGGCTTGTGAGAACTCTTGTGTTGCTTCCCCTTCAAACAAGCAATGCAGTGATGTTCTAGCTGGAATTCTTTGTCAGGAAGCCCTCTGACAAGGTTTTCCTTCACCAATTTGTTGATAGTTTTGATGTAAACGTGGGTTAATCTCCTGTTCCAGAGAGCTGATTCATCAACTGAGGCTTTTGACAGAAAACAGGATACACTGCTAGATGGAGTGACCTCATTCATGTCAAGCACATAAAGATTTTCTTTTCTCTGAGCAGTTAATAAAATCTTTTCTCGAGGAGGTTTGGATAAGCCATGAGACAGTACAAAGCAATCTTTGTCTGTGAAGAGCATCCAATGCTTTTGATCACAGACCTGGGAAACACTCATGAGATTGAAGTCCAATTCTTTGACATAATTTACCTTATCAATACTCATTCTTTCATTTGACATAGTCCCTTGTCCAGTAATAGATCCTCCTTTTGAGTCACTTCCAAAGGCAGCATATCCTCCATTGAAATGTCTGAAGTTGGAGATGATGGATCTGTTGCCTGTCATGTGCCTGGAACAACCACTGTCTACCACCCAGGTGTTATTCTTGTGACCTGGCTGTCCCTGCACATGAGAGAGATCTAGTTAGTGGGAGGAATCCAAGAGCTCGTATCCTTAAAAAAAAGGGTTCTCGGATGATCAGTATTAGCATGTGTGCAATCAACTGAACCAATGATGATTCTTGGAGGAATTTTGGCTTTCCAATGCTGAATTGGTGGTTTTCCAGCTCTCTTTGCTTTGTCAGCAGCAGATGTTGCTTTGGCTGCTGACAGATTTGCTTTATCAGCAGCAGATTTTGCTGCTGAGGACTTTGGCTTATCAGCAGCAGATTTTGTTGCTGCTGATGGTTTAACTTGGGCAGCAACAATCTTAGTTGTTGATGAAGGCTTTTCATTTGGTTGCTTGAGTCTTAATTGATCAGCATCAGTTTTGTTTGTTGTTGATTGTTTAATCTTCGAAGTATGCCCACCCTTCTTCATCTTACGGATAGGCTTTTGTTGAAGAGGAATTTGATGAAGAATCTGGTTGAGAGGATTAAACTTACAATGTGCAGCAAAGTGGTCTGATTCATCACAGATGATGCAAGATTGTTGAGGTTTTGGCAGATGCTCTCTTGGTGGGGATAAAGAGTTTCCTTTTTGTTCTTGTTTGTTTTCTCAAAAGCGTGTTGCTTTAGGTTTCTTTGTTGTTGAAGGTAATAGAAGCAGGTGCTGGCAGTATGATTGTATTTCCCACACATAAAGCATGATTTAGCCAGTTTGTCCCTTTGAAAGTACACATAGTCCTTTCTTTTGAACAAGTCTTTGAAGTTCCAGGGGTGAGCTTTGTTGTGCTCAAAGGTGGCTTCTTCCAATGTTTTTTTGAACATATGGAGCTCTTTCTCCAGACGCATGACATATGTCAAACACCTTCCTTAGTTGGATTGAGGCTTTGAGTTGGTGGATGTTGAAGACTGTCCCTTTTCAACAGTTTTCTTTCTTCCTTCTGGAGGATAACTGATTCTGATTGGTTGAGATACTGGTACTGTTTTTGAAGGGATGAAAGGGCTTGGATTGTTGGCTTTAATAACTTCACAGGTAGGAGGTGATGAAGCTTTAGTGCATTCTTGCACAAGGGTTTGAGCATGTGGAGTTTGAGTGGAGTTTAAGCATGTTGACTTAGACTCGGATGAAGTAGTGCATTCTTGCACAGGGGTTTCTTGGACAACAGGATCAAGCTCTCGGTTGACCATGTCAAGGTTTGAAAGATTGAAACTTGGTTCATGAATGGCTACATAGTTAGCGGGTGGAGGGACAACATTGTAGGGTTGTTCAGCTTGAAATCCAAGACCAGCAGTTACCTTTTCATGAATTTGAGCATCCAAAAGTCTTTGCAGCTTTTTGGATGCAAACTCATATTTTTCCACATGGACCTTTTGGTCTGCCAATTCGGCCCTTGTAGCTTTTACCTTACCCAGAAGGTCATCAATTTGAGTTTCAAGGTTTTTTTGCTCATGTTTTAATGATGAAATTTCTTTCTTTAAACAATCAATCTTTTCCTTGTAATTGTTTACAACCTTTTTAAATTCAGATTTCATTTGGTGAAATTCTTCATTTTGATCTATGAGATTCTGGTTATGTTTCCTATATCCAAGGACCTTATCAATACAAGCTTGAGTACACAGATTTTCATATACCTGAGGTGGTACCTCTGATGTGTCTGCCATGAGAGCTTGATTGTTTGTAGGAATATCCTCATACTAGAAGCTCCAGTCAAAGTCAGCAGTTCCAACAGCTGCAGTTTGTGCAGGAGGAGTGGCATGTTGCTGTCTTGGCTGAGCTTGGTGAGCCTGTCTGGTATGAGCAGCAACTGGGTTTGCCTTTGGTGCCTTGCATTCTCTAGCAAAATGACCAAGTTGGTTACAGTTGTAACACCTCAATTTGCTTTTGTCCAAGCCAACCCTGGTGTTAGAGTTGTTGCTTGGAATGGGTCTTCCTGTTCTTGAGTAGAACCTTTTTGCTCTTATAGAGAGCATGGCATAGGAGTGATGTATGTCCATTTATTCTAGATCATCTGGGTGAAAACATTCCAGATCTTCCTTGATAAAGGACATGTTGCTTGAGTTTTCAGAGACAAAAGCAGCAGAGGTTGATGTTTGAGGTGGGGCTTCAAGAAGAAATGGTGAGTTGTTTGATTGAGAGGTTGGAGTTTGGGGATGGGTGACGATGGGAAGATAATAGTTGCTTAAACTAGGACCTGAGTGGTCAGAGTGGAGTGCAGGAGAGGTGGTTATGGATGTAGAAGCTGTTTGGTAGCTTGAGTGTCTTTCCTTGGCCTGGATCATCTCTAATTCATAGGTCTTTAGCATACTGAAAAGCTCGGTCATCTGTAGAGTCTTCAGATTCTCAGTTCTTCTGATGGACACTGTGTAGAGTGTCTAGCAACTGGGTAGAGACCTGATGAACTTCTTGAGAATATCTTCATTCTCCAGCTTCACTTTTGAGCACTGCAGCTCACCTACAAAATAAGTATATATGTTATATAAAACAGTTAGAGACTCACCTTCCTTCCAGACGAAGTTTTCATATTGCTGCTTCAGGATGTCTCTTCTGTTTTCTTTTACTTCCTCTGAACCAGCAAACATCTTCTCAAGAGCCTCCCATAGCTCCTTTGCAGTTTTGTAACATCTGAAGTTGTGAAAAACTTCATTTGGTAAGCACATCTGAATGGCTCCCAAGGCCTTGAAATCTACCTCCATTTTATTGATGTCTTCATCAGAGTATTTGGAGGATTCTTTGGGAACCAATGTACCTCCAGAATCAGTGGAGGCCATCATGGGTGTGTATGGTCCATTTTTAATGGATTTCCACATCCCATATTCTTGATAGCAGAAGAAGCTTTCCATTCTGTTCTTCCACATATCATAGTCTTCTCCAGACACCAGTCTTGGTGGTCTGTTGATGCTTCCAATATCTTCAAGTCCATTGTTTTGTGTCATTTTAGATTTGTGATAATGGGTGACTTTAGCAAAGAGATAGTTTTGAATAGAATCGGAGAATGATTAAACAAGTGTGAGCTTGTTTAATCTGTGAGCCAAAGCTCTGATACCACTAGTAGGATCGGTGAATACAAGATGGTTCTATTCTAGTTGAGATTGGCGGAAACAATCACAACTAAGCAATGTAAACAAGTAAACAATAAGAATACTGATAAAAAAAATTTGTATTAAGCTTCAAAGTTTACAAGATTACAGAGAAAACTCTTAAGCAAAAGGCACACTTATAATGACTAGAAGTGCTACTTATATAGTAACTTAGAATCAAGACAGACCCTTGATTCTAAGGATCAGATCTAACACAAGCCGTTGATCTTGTATTGAAGCTATTTTACATGTAACGACAATAACAACTATACTAGTTAACTTTACTCAAACGTCTTCTTAGGCATCATTGCTTGCATGCTTGGAGAAGAGCGTTGTGGTTCTTTATTGTCTGCACCAGTGACATTCTTTCTGCGTGGAGTGTGTCAATGTTGCAGTAGAAAGTTGTCAGTGGTAATGGTTGCTTTATCGAAGCCAGTCAGCTGCAACGTTTGATCTTCAGTGGGAATGACTATCAGCAGCAAAGTTAGAGATCAGCATCAAGATGCAACCATCCAAAGCTGCTGATGATTTGCCTATCAGCAACATCAAGTGTTGATGCAGCTGAGAAGCCTATCCGCAACAACTCTGGTCTTCAGCAGATAAGGCTATCCGCAGCAGCTTGTTGGTCAGCAGCCAAACTGTGAGGTACGCAACATTTGTACTTAGAGAATTTTATAGCCATCAGTCTTTATTTCTACATTAAATCACAATCAGTGACAAATACAAACATATATAGATCTAGCACGATTAACAAAATCGAACAAATTGATAGGCGAGCAATAAACGATTCGTTAACCTAATCGATGAACAAATGTGAAGTAGACTTACATCGGATGAGTTACTGATGAGCTCACGTAGAAAGATCTCCTTGTTGCTGTAAAAAGTGTTGATGATGAGACTCAGCAACTGGTTGATCTCGGCTTGGAAGGCAAACGTCTTTGTATCCGCCATTGATGGATTCTCTCAACAGATGAGTAATTACAGAGAAGAAGGAGGTTTCTGAAAGTTTTCAGAATTTGAGGGTGGAGTAGATCGGAGAAGGAGGCGGAAGGAGGTTATATAATAGCTCGTGGGGTTAGGGTTTGTAGAAGGACGTTATTCTAGATCCTTCTATTGGGAAGACCGATGACTTCATTATTTACATAAAATGACCCTAGACTTTGTATATTTGCATACAGACCTAGAAAGTGTTGAGTTTCTTCCATTTGCACCCTTTTTTTATTTTATGTTTTTTATTTGAGTAAACTGTCATTTTTGTCCCTGTGATTTAGTCATTTTTGCCAGTTTCAACCAAAAAGTTTGTTTTTCTCTTGTGTATCTTCGTGGTTCACAAAATGTGTCATTTTCATCCAATCAGTTAACTTCATCCATATTTTAACGTTAAATGAGAGTTATTTAGGTCTTTTTATATACTTTTATTTTATTATTTTTTAAACCCTTAATTACGATCAATTGTAATTGAAGAACTAGAGTTAATACGGTTTAAGAGGAGGGGGGACAATCGTAATTAAGGGTTAAAAAAAATAATAAAATTAAGAATGTATAAAAGACGTAAATACCCCTCATTTAACGTTAGAATATGGATGAAGTTAACCGATTAAATGAAAATGACAAGTTTTGTAAACCACAAGGATACACAGGAGAAAAACAAACTTTTTACATGAAACAGACAAAAATGATTAAACTACGGGGACGAAAATGACAATTTACTCTTTTTATTTTTATTGGTTATATCATCAAATATATAGTTTTATAAACAACCCTCCAAAAAAGACTTACTTGACAAATTTGTCATGTGACTATCATTTAATAGGAGAGAGACCATGTTTGTAATTTGAATGTGTATTATATACTCTTAACATATTTCATATAATAAGCGTATTATATATATGTTTAAAGAGCATGAGAAGGAATAATATCTATTTTGCCTTTAGTTTTTTTTCCTTTTCTGGTTTTTTTAATGTTTTGGTTTAGATTTCTAATCGTTGTATTTGCATTTGCATCTGCGTTTGGGTTTCTTGACCTATGTTTTCAGGTTTTACGGCGGAGTGACGTTCGTTTTTACGACGAGTTACGCTTTAGGGTTTTACATTTGAGTAATAGTCATTACGACGTGTTTTTGTATGTTCGTTTGTGTTCGGGTTACTTGACGCTACGTTTTCGGGTTTTACGGTGGAGTGACGCTTGCTTTTACGATGGGTACGTTTTAGAGTTTTCCGACAGAGTGACAGCCGCTGCAACGTGTTTTTATATATGCGTTTTGATACTCGAGATCTTGATGCTGCCACAACGCGCATTTGTGCAATAATTAAATAATATTTAAAGGCGAAGTAGGTGAATGGTTTTTTCATGCCATTAGGCCACCATGCCAAGTGTCACGTTGTGATTAGACACAATTTTTTTTTGTTTCAAACGGTCGCATCGCACATGCTTAATTTCTAATCATTCCAAATAGCAAACCAAACAGCGAAACTAACTACGTCCTACTCTACTCATACTTCATCACAACCACCGCCAAAGAGCTGATTTTGATAACTAAGGAGTTAAGGGGGGCTAAATGAACTTTTGCATGCTTCTTGTGTGAAACCAATAGGATTGCTTCCAGCTAGGGCTGTTTGGTAGCATCTTATGGTTATTAAGAGACCACCTCTTAATGGTTCAAAGTCTCTTAATGATTAAGAGGTAAGAGACCATATAACTTGTGGGAACTTATCATTAAAATGTTACCTCTTAACCATTCAGACTTAAGGTTACCTCTTAACCATTAAGATGCTTTGAACCATTAAGAGGTAGCCTCTTAATGACATTAAGAGGCTACCAAACAGGACCGTTGAAAGTTATTTTCATTTCTAGCCCTTGTAAAATAGTCAGTTCACAAAATCAACATTCAAGTTCTAGAAAACTGTCATTACGAGATTCATTAGGCAAGGAACTAAATAATAGAAAAACCAACTCAAGGGAGTAAAAATGAACCAACTTTTAGAAAATCCAAATTCAACAAAAGTAACTGCAACATAACAGTGGTTTAGACCAAGATCAAAACCTAGACAAAATCCCCTAAAACTCACTTAATCAACTTCCTCCATCTTACTCTCTGCATCACCATCAGTCTCCTCAAGAGCAGGCATGTCAACGTCGCCATCCTCATCGATGCTCAAACCGAGCTTCAACATTCTATGAATCCTGTTGCCAAACGTATTCGGGTCGTCCAGACTAAATCCAGAAGTCAGCAACGACGTCTCAAACAGCAACATCACCAAATCCTTCACCGACTTGTCGTTCTTATCAGCATCAGCCCGCTTCCTCAGTTCCTCCATGATCGGGTTCTCAGGGTTGATCTCCATAGTCTTCTTACTTGACATGTACCCCGCCATGCTTGAATCCCTCAAAGCCTGTGCTTTCATAATTCTTTCCATGTTGGCAGTCCACCCGTATTCACCAGTAACCAAACAGCACGGGGAATCCACCACACGGTCAGAAACCACAACCTTTTCCACCTTGTCACCCAAAATATCCTTCATCACCTTGCACAGACCCTCGAATTTGGCTTTTAAAGTTTCCTGCTTTTGTTTCTCATCTTCGGTTTCATCAAGCTTCAACCCTTCCTTAGTTGCAGAAACCAACTTCTTCCCCTCGAATTCTTTCAGTTGACCAACTGCATACTCGTCAATCGCGTCCACCATATACAACACCTCGTACCCCTTTTTCTTTAGTTTCTCCAAGAATGGGGAGTTCTCAACAGCCTTCTTGCTTTCACCCGTGATGTAGTAAATGTCGTTTTGACCCTCCTTCATCCTAGTCACATAATCCTTCAAGCTGGTCATCTCATCTCCGCTCTTGGTGGAATGGTACCGAAGCAGTTCAGCTAGTTTGGTTTTGTTTTGGGTATCCTCATGGATACCCAATTTGAGGTTCTTGGAGAAAGCTTCATAAAATTTGTTGTAATCTTCCTTGTTCTCTGCAATCTCTTGGAATAGTTCGATACACTTCTTGACTAAATTCTTGCGGATCACTTTCAAAATCTTGTTTTGCTGCAACATCTCTCTGGAGATGTTAAGAGGAAGATCTTCAGAATCCACAATACCCTTTACAAAACTCAAGTATTCAGGGATCAGTTCTTCACAGTTGTCCATGATAAAGACTCGTCGGACATAAAGTTTGATGTTGTTTGGCTTCTTCTTGGTGTCGAAAAGGTCGAATGGAGCCCGTTTGGGAACAAAGAGAATGGCTTTGAATTCGAGTTGACCCTCGACGGAGAAATGCTTCACGTTCAAGTGTTCTTCCCAGTCGTTGGTTAGGCTCTTGTAAAAGGCAGCATATTCTTCCTTGGTAATTTCTTCGGGTTTTCTCATCCAAATAGGCTTTTGTTTGTTCACCAAAGACCACTCATGGGATACCTCCTTGATCTTCTTCTTTTTCTTTTCTTCCTTCTCTTTTTCCTCATCAACTTCCTCCACTTTCCCTTCCTCTTCTTTCTTCTCCTCCTCGTCCTCATCATCAGAAATCTCTTTTTCTGTGGTTTTCTCGACCCATAGAGAGATTGGGTAGCTGATGAACTCTGAGTGCTTCTTGATCAGATCTTTAAGCCTGCGTTCTTCTAGGTATTCTAGCTGGTCTTCTTTTAAATAAAGTATCATTTTGGTCCCTCTGCCAAGGGATTCACCAGAGGTGTCTCTGGTCACAGTAAACGACCCGCCAGCTTGAGACTCCCAGACATATTGTTCATCGTCATTGTGCTTGGTTGTCACCACAACCTTATCAGCAACCAAATAAGCAGAGTAGAAACCAACACCAAATTGTCCAATCATGCTAACATCAGCACCCGCAGCTATGGCTTCCATAAACTCTTTGGTGCCGGATCTTGCAATGGTTCCCAAATTGTTCACCAAATCTGGAAAATTATAGACGATTATAAGTTATAACATCCTATATCATATCAAAAGGTTGCGTTTTACTAACAACATTTATTCCTCACCAGCTTTGGTCATTCCAACTCCGCTGTCAACGATGGTCAAGGTGTTGTTGGTCTTGTCAGGAATGATGTGGATGAAAAGCTCTGGTTGTGCATCTAGCTTACTCTTGTCGGTCAAGCTTTCAAAGCGTATTTTATCAAGAGCCTAAAAGGATATAAAAATTATTCTGCTTAGTAAGAATGCAATATCAATTACTAAGGCGTTGCAATGTGATAACAGTCCTTGAAGTTTAAATGCACCATAAATCATAAGATGAACACAAGAATCTTTTTGTTAATCAAATAGCAAGACAACGAGATGTTTGTTCTCATAACTGCTCTAATGCATAAACTTTATTACGAACACATGAATTGTCATCGAAACATGTTAATTATCAAAGCATTAGCAACATTTGAGATTCTGACATTCTTTATGACAATTGGCAAAAGAACTCATGGTTCATTGTGACACTTAACTTTCCAGATATTTTGCCTGTTTTTATCGTCAAGTTTGTTTACAAATACGAATCGTTCATGTAGATCAAATTAAAAAAGAGAACATGTAATCTGAAGAACCATGTCTTCAGGTAAAAACTAATCAACCTTTCAATATAGCTTTAAAGAGAGGGAGGATTATCATCTAGGTTTGATTAACGACCTACAACTGTTTTCAAATTTATTTGCACATATAATACAAAACAAGAGTATTATCACATTTTGTTACAATTACCTTTCTAACTTCATTATATCATGTTTAAAAAGCTTAATCCAATTAGGTCACCAAAATAACAGGAGATTCTTATCGTCTAGTCTGCCACCTAAGCGTCAATCAGTAGAACATCGATTCATGTATAGATTTAGAAAATAATAACCGTCTCAAATCAAATATCGAAACATGAATTGCCTGAAGATTCAGGTATTGTATGCAACGTTTACAATTACCTCACAATATGATCAATTAGCAAGCAAAAATTACTGTATTTCTTTCAGTAGAAGCCGTACATGTTAATGTTCATAGTATGTTAACATACAGCCTAGAACGTTCAACATAATTGCAGATCTGCTATATCGAGAATTATCAAACAGGATCGATGAATCACAAACACGACGTAAAATTTTTGCATCGAGAATAACTCGTACATGAATTTCGGAACAGAGTAAATCGATCGACACAATTGAGACGATAAACTGAACAGATCTAACAACATGATGTGAATAAAATCAATTAAGAATACTTACATCAGATGAGTTACTAATAAGCTCACGAAGAAAGATCTCCTTGTTGCTGTAGAAGGTGTTGATGATGAGACTCAACAGCTGGTTGATCTCCGCTTGAAATGCAAACGTCTCTGTGTCTGCCATTGATGATTCGCTCAACAAATCGAGAATTCGCAGAAGATAGAAGGAGGTGATGAATCCGAAGTGAGAATTGAGAAGAGAGCAACGGGGTTTAAAAGAGCGTTAGGTTTCTAGATCCTTCTATAGAGGAATATCAATTTGACTCTTCTATTAAGGAACCGTTTTGTGGTGGAAGGTGTAGAGGATGTGAGAAGAAAAGTGCTAAAAAATTGGTGAGGTTGATAAAAGTGTATTTGATTTATAACGCGAAAATTAGCCCCGCGTTCCGGGGCGGGAGTCGTACCTTAAACGGTTGAGAAGGTGGCATTAACGTGGCTAAATATAAAAGAAAACGTGGTTAAATATATAGAAGAAACGTATAAAGTTACAGTGACTCGGTTGTAGAAATCGAAACATAGATAAAAGACAATTATATAACAGTACTGATGTTTTTCAGTCGGTGTCGGTCTCATTCTTCACTGTACTAGCACGTTACCGTTAGTCGATATAACCCACGACGCCTAAAAAATACTCTATTTTGAATACAACTCCATGTTTAACGAAATTTATACCGGGACATCAAGAAAAAAAATTAACAAACGAAAGTTATTGAGAAAAAATTCAGATTGTACATACTACGGGAGGTAAACTTGAAACTTTAGGGAGTAAAAGTGATATTTTACAAACTTAGAGGTGAGTTTTATCATTTCGCCAAAGTTTAGGGGGAGAAGTAGTCGATTCTCTTTAAGTTAGATTAAAATTTGATTTTTCTCAAACATACTTGAGCATATATTTATATAGAATTAATTACACGGATGGTCCCTGTGGTTTGGTCAAATTACGGTTTTCGTCCCTGGGATTAAAAAATTACAAGGATGGTCCAAAATAGTTTGATTTTGTTTCACCCATGGTCCCTAGAGTGGATGGGGGTTAACTTTTTCAGTTAAGTAGTAGTGAAATTGTGACACCCGACATTTCAGGTCAATATCCGTACATGTATTAAACAAGATTACATTATAATTATTTTTGTGATTTACTTAATTTCACAAACAAGAACATTAAGGTCTAACAAAGACCGTACATGGTCTCATTTTAAATTTTTGGTAATTCTGGGAGTTACCGGTTCACATACCAGTATAAACCGAATTAAATTACCCTTTTAAAACTATAATTGATATTAATACCATTAATAAACTAATACCTTAAATCTAATTATTTTTCAAAATAAACCCAACCCACTTACCCCTTGACTTTCTCGGCCGAATCCAGAGAAAGCCATTTCCACAATTCTTCCTTCACTCACATTCAACTTCTTTATACTATAACCCATACCTCCTATTGCAAAAACTCAGACAAAACCATACTCTTTTCAATCAAAACTCTCACAAACCCTTTTATCTCTCATTTTCATACGGCAAACTTCTTCATTTCTCTTCAAAATCGAAGCCAAGTTTTAAGGCAAAACTTACCACAATTCGGTATTTTAAGAAGATTTCAAGTGTTTATAAAGGACATTTAACAGAAGAATCAAGATCATTCTCTGTTTTCTCTCATCATCTTCATCTCTGTTTTAAGGTATAAACTCGATACTATCTACGTTATTTTCTTTAAAAACCATAGCTAAGCGTACAACTTATTTGAAAACAAGTAAGATAACAAGAAAAGTGTGTCAAATTCAAGTTTTAAAACATAAATATGCATGACTGATTCTGTCAAACAGAAGTCCAGTAATCGAAACTAGGAGTTTCGATACCAGTTAACTCAATCGAAACTAGGAGTTTCGATACCTGTTGATCAATCGAAACTAGGTTGTTTCGACACTCAAATACTCAATCGAAACTAGGTTGTTTCGATACCTGACCACTCAATCGAAACTAGGAAGTTTCGACACCAAACTACACAATCGAAACTAGGAAGTTTCGACACTCAATTGCCCAATCGAAACTAGGTAGTTTCGATACCTGTGTCAGTCCCCTTTGGGCAGTAACTAAGATCTGTTTTTATAACAAAACAAGTGTTGAAAATTTAATAAGATATTAAACAAAAACGACCAGATTTACAAAGTCGGTGAACAATTTGCAATATGAGACGTTCGGTCTTAACACAATTTCCCCTTGGTATCTAGGGTACGAATAGTCAAGGTTGACTACAACAAGTATCATTACAAGTATACACAAACTCAAGGTGAGTTTCACGGCCCCTTTTTACTGTTTTCTAATATTTGGGGGAAGAACATACTTCAACTATTTTATGGGATAACAAGAGAATAAGACACGACTTTATGTTTACATGGGATGAGAACAACACATTGGAGGCCGCTAAAGTCCCCTGGAACAACATAGTAACCATTAACTGTAGCCTAGGGTCCTATGAATAGTACTATGGAGAGTGACGTCTCCCGGTCATGGTTAGTCGCGCTAACCACAATCTGGAGGATTTATGGCCGCATAGAACCTGATAACGCTTATTAGGGGCTCACACATGTCATGGTTTGGTTAAGCCTCATGTATGAACATATTATTTGTATTCCTAGCTAGTTTACAAATGGGTCAAACACTTCTTATTCTGCTTATCTCATGCAACTGAACTATTTATGAACAAACGAAGTTTACAAAGAACAATTTGATTAAACCTGTGAACTCACCAACCTTGTGTTGGCGATTTTAAGTATGTTTTTCAGGTAACTGAACGTGATCGCAAGGTTAGCAATGTAGATTACAAGCATGCACGATGGATACAACTTTTGGGGGGATTTCTCTTGTATAACTCATTGTAATAGAGTCATATTTGCGAAATCTTCACTTTTTGTAAACTCAATTTACATTTTGGAATGTAAAACTTTAAACTTGTTTATGTATCCATTTATCATGTATGTGTTTGCGGTAATCATATGCTTTGGAAACCATGAATGTCGTGCCTCGCGTTTCCGCCTTGGCGGGGTGTGACAGAACTTGGTATCAGAGCCATTTATTATAGTGAACTAGGAGTCTACAATGGAATCTAGTCTATAATCTAAATGACTCACTAAAACGTTTTCATTGTATAAGCATTGCATAACCAATCAACATGTCATATGGATATTGTAGTCACAAGCATGTCGTCACATTCACATTTTGATCCCGTCTCTGACACTGAATCAAACGAGGAACTTTCCGCCTCACGTCCCAAAAATCGAGTACAAACCCGTAGCTCCACACCACCTAATGTCGCCTTTGGAGAACCGCCTATCGTCTACCGAAAGAACAGCGGAGGACCAGTTAAGGTGCAAAGTGCTAGGAAAAAGTCTCGACTTCCACACAAGAGAAACCTGGCAGCCCGTGACCCGAAAGAATTGGAGACCAATGAGGAACCATCTAGGAAACGACCCTGTTACCACCCTACCGTAGGAACTATCCGTTGGATGCCCAGTACCTTGGCACGATGGAGGGAGATGGAGAGCATCTCATCTACCTTTGAGCTCGGAGAGTCTTCCAACTCTCCAACACCCCTACCCCACACTGGGGAAGTCATGGAGCTCACAGTGCCTACCTTGGTAGCTCGCGTTCGTACACACAAAGAGCGTCTTGATGATCTCCTAGATGATATTCGGGCACATGGGGATGCAGCCATGCGCTTACGTCAAGGGCTCGGATCTCGAGTTCAGACTCTGAAGGACAGCACCCGAGACATACAGGGTGCCACAAACTATCTAGAGTTGAGGGCTGACATGGACTGGCAGTTCACTGTTACGGTCCGAGACATGGTGGAGGCACTGGAAGAAAGGACGTTGGCTGCAGAATTTGTGGCGAGAGCTAGCCTTGTCATGGCAGGACTTGCCATGATGATTGGATTGTACTCCCACTTCTTCTTTTAAACCTATTATGGGCGGGTTGTGCCCATAGTACATTATGTAGCTTAAAACTTCAGTACTGATGTGGTCATGTGAACCCATCCTTTTTGTATCCTTATCTTTTGGGAACAATGTACTATATATGTTTTAACTATGTATGTAATGGTTTATGTTGTAATGATGGTTGTTTGCGTTTGATGTTGTTGTATCCTTATGTCATGATCTATCATTATTATTATATAATGTTGTTTCTTTTTAATTGACATGTTAGAAAGAACGTCATGGCACCTAAGCGTAGGACAACCCGTAACACTACTGGTGACAACAACGAGGCGATTTCCCTAAACGTGGAACAACTCATAGCACAGCGAGTAGCTGCTGCTATGGAGCAGTATGAAGCAAACCGAAACAGTGGAGGAGGAAACGGCAGTGGTACCGGCGGAGGAGGTGCAGGAGGTAGCGGTACAGCCGGAGGTTCTAGAGGTAATAGAATAAATAAGCCGTAACACCTAGTCATGATCCGAATTAATGACGTTATGACTTGTAATTCTACAGATGCTCCAATTAGGAAGTGCTCCTACAAGGCCTTTCTATCTTGCAAACCCCGTAACTTCAATGGCACCGAGGGTGCAGTTGGACTAATGAGATGGATAGAGAAGATGGAATTAGTGATTGATATTAGTGAATGCACCGCTGACTGCATGGTGAAGTATTCTACATGCTCACTCACTGATAAAGCTTTAACTTGGTGGAATTCACAAGTAAAGACTTTGGGAAGGCAGACAGCATATGAGTTGTCATGGGAAGACCTAAAATCCATGATGATCGAGGAGTACTGTCCTCGAAATGAGTTGCAAAAGATCGAATCTGAAATGTGGAATTTACAAATGTCAGGAGATGATGTTGCTGGCTACACTGACCGATTCAATGAGTTAGCAATCTTGGTTCCACACATGGTCACCCCAGAATACAAGAAGGTTGAAAGATATTTGTGGGGTCTCGCACCTCAAATCCGAAGTCTAGTGACTTCATCGAACCCTATGGATGCCAAGAGCGCTATAACTCTAGCTTTCAAGCTAAGGGATAATGTTGTACGTGATGATTTGTTTGAGAAGAAGGAGATCGAAGAAGGGAGGTCGGGGGAAAAGAGAAAATGGTTTGGAAAACCAATTAATCAAAACAAGAATCAAATTTACAAGAGACCTGAAACTATGAAAGCCTTTGTCGCCAACACTGTGGAACAAAATGGATACCTTGGAGCACGACCAAGGTGTGACAATTGTGGATATCATCACAATGGAAAGTGTACCCAATGTGGAAAATGTAAAAAGTATGGACATCTAGCCCATAACTGTAGGAGCAATGCGAACCCTAATAAGATAAATCAAGTAGCAGGAAAAGTCAACCCAGGAACAGAAAGGATGAATCAGGGATGCTTTGAGTGTGGAGATCCAAAGCACTTCAGAAAAGACTGTCCAAAGTTGAAGAACCGAAACGACAATCAGGCCCGTGGAAGAGCATTTGTGATGGGGGCTGGTGACGCACGACAAGATCCGAATATTGTCACTGGTACGTTCCCGATAAATAATCACTATGCCTCTATACTTTTCGATACGGGTGCTGATATGAGTTTTGTGTCAAATGACTTTAAGTCCCTACTCGGTATTAAGCCCCTACTCGGTATTAAGCCCAGCAAACTAGAACAAAAGTATACAATTGAATTAGCAAATGGAAAATTAATTAATACCGGAGAGGCCATTCAAGGATGTACCTTATGTCTTAAAAACCACACATTTAGTATAGATCTGTTACCTGTTGACTTAGGAAGCTTCGACGTTGTTATTGGCATGGATCGGTTGTCAAAGAATCACGCCGAGATTATTTGTTTTGAGAAGATTGTCCAAATCCCACTCCCAAACGGAGAAATTCTTTCGATTCAAGGTGAGAAGAGTGGAGTAACATTAAGAATGATAAACTGCATGAAAGCTCGTAAGTATCTACGTAAGGGCTATTACGTATTCCTGGCTCACGTCGTCGAGAAGAAACCCGAGGAACGTCGACTTGAGGATATACCAATCGTTAAGGATTATCCTGAAGTTTTTCCTGAAGACTTACCTGGTTTACCACCACCGAGGCAAGTTGAATTCAGAATCGATTTGGTACCAGGAGCCGCCCCGGTTGCGCGATCACCATATCGATTAGCACCTTCTGAAATGCAAGAATTATCAAATCAACTCCAGGAGTTGCTTGATAAAGATTTCATAAGACCGAGTTTCTCACCTTGGGGAGCTCCGGTCCTATTCGTAAAGAAAAAGGATTGAACCTTTAGGATGTGTATTGATTACCGAGAATTAAACAAGCTTACAATAAAAAACTGATACCCACTTCCTCGAATAGACGATTTATTCGATCAACTACAAGGTTCTAGCTTCTACTCTAAGATCGATCTACGTTCGGGGTATCATCAACTAAGAATCCAAGAAGAAGATGTACCAAAGACAGCATTTAGGACTCGATATGGCCACTACGAATTCCTAGTTATGCCATGTAAGGCCCCAAACCTGGGAGGCCCCACTTGTTGGATTTACTCATTCACAAACAGTTCTTAAACGTGAATATCAGATATCGCAGCGGAAAATTTCATTTAAACAAAACTTAATCGTTGTTCATACATGCGGAAGCGTAAACATTGATTAAAACATAATTACATCATAACTAAACATAACGGGATGCCAGTCTTCAAAAGCAGTCGGGTAACTCTTCATCTCTAGCCAAGCATCACCGTTCATCCTCATAACCTGCCTTAACCTGAATGTGCACACTTAAAAACGTCAGCTACGCTGGTGAGTTCTAGTTTTAACATAAAACCTTAACTTCAAATAATTTGCCAAAAACATAACTTCGTACTTCATTTAATAAAAAGCGTACGTAAAATAATGCAATAACAAAACATAACACTTCATAAACATAAGTCAACGAACATATCGAATCTGCGCCTTCTCGTAACCGTCAAATCCATACGTTACATACTGGTTGAATAATCTAAGGATCACCACCACTAGGCCCATCATCACCGTACTGTCCTTCGGGTGAGGAACTCCTAGGGCCCGATACTTAGGTTATCCAACCCTTCAAGCACGGCGTCCCAAAGGATAGCGCGTACCAAACTTCAAGCACTGCACCCCGTAGGGCGCGAGTACCAAACTTCAAGCACGACTACCCCGTAAGGTAAATCGTACCAAACTTCAAGGATCACGATAATCCCCTTGGTGACCGTCATCGCCCCAGTTGTACAACAGTTGGCCAGCCACAGAGGCCCCTAAAAGGTAAAGGCCCATACTTCCCATCCCTTAACCTTCATTCCCTAAGGAATATTGGCAGATTCGTTCGTTTGTGACTTTCATAAACCTTCGCTTCTTTTACTTCAAAAACTTCAGTTAAAGCATTCGTACGTTTTATTAAAATCATTCATTCATTCATAAACACTTCGTAAACTTCGTAAACTTCATAAACTTCTTTTGGGAAAATATTTCATAAACACTTCCTTCAAAACCTTTCCTTCTAAAACATCCTTCATAAACATCATTTTATAAAACATTACATACAACCTTCATAAACATCGTTTTATAAAATTGTCACATCGTTACGTATGCACACCAGCCCAAAAACATTATTAAAACATTTAAAAGAGGGCTTCTAGAACTCACCTTATAAGCTAGTTTCGGTTGTCCTAAACAAAGGTCCAACAACTTCACTTCCGATCTGAATTGATTAGTTAAATACACATCAGACCAATACCGACTCTAACGGTTTAACCCTTCTAAACATACTGACTTCACTTAACCAGTTCTGATGTCTGCGCACTTGGCAAGTGCGCAGACCCTGCTGCCTGCGCACTTAGCAAGTGCGCAGACCATGCTTCCTGCGCACTTAGCAAGTGCGCAGGTCCCTCCTCCTGCGCACTTAGCAAGTGCGCAGGACCTGCTCTGTGCGCACTTAGCAAGTGCGCACGACCTGTTCTTCGCGAAAACCCTAACTTTCGCATTCGGGTCTGATCATGTCAAGATCCCGAACCTGTTATATTCAAAACGTTCGTTTTCCATTAAGGAACTCAAATCCATGATTATATTTCAGTTTCATCCGTTCAAACCTTACCTTTTCACCCAAAACCCGAAAACCCCAAAAACGAACTAAAACTCAGATTTAGGTCGGATCGTTACCTGAATCGAGCTTCTGATCCGGAGGTTCTTCTCACGAGTGCAAGAGACACGAGCGGGTGCAATCTTGTGCGATTCCGACACTTTCTCTCTCTACGGTTTTTCTCTCTCTAGAATTGCAAATGAGAGAAACATGTGGTGACCTTGGCTATTTATAGGGGAGACCTCCCCAAGCCCGGTTCGCGACTGACCCGGCCCGACTTCGGCCCGCTTGAACTCGTTAACTTTATTTCTCGACATTTTGGGATGTTACATGCCATTTGGTTTGACGAACGCACCAGCTGTCTTCATGGACCTCATGAACCGAGTGTGCAAGCCATACTTTTATAAATTCGTGATTGTATTTATCGATGACATATTAATATATTCACGAACCAAGGAGGATCATGAGCATCATATGAAATTAATTTTAGAACTACTCATAAACGAGAAACTTTACGCTAAATTCTCTAAGTGTGAGTTTTGGATCCGAGAAGTGCATTTTCTTGGACATGTCATCAACAAGGAAGGAATTCACGTTGATCCATCTAAAATTGAAGCGATCAAAAACTGGGAAACACCAAAGACTCCGACAGAAGTACGTCAATTTTTAGGCTTGGCCGGCTATTACAGACGATTCATCGAGAATTTTTCAAAAATAGCCCTGTCTTTAACCACATTAACCCAGAAAGAAAAGAAGTATGATTGGAATGACAAGCAAGAGTCAGCTTTCCAATTACTAAAGCAGAAGCTGTGTAGTGCACCGATCTTATCCCTTCCTGAGGGAATTGACAATTTTGTCGTATACTGCGGTGCATCACACCAAGGGCTTGGTTGTGTGTTAATGCAAAGAGACAAAGTTATTGCATATGCCTCACGACAACTAAAAGTACACGAAAAGAATTATACGACCCATGACTTGGAGTTGGGCACAGTTGTGTTTGCACTCAAGATTTGGAGACATTATCTTTACGGTACAAGATGCACTATTTTTACTGATCACAAGAGTCTTCAACATATCTTCGATCAAAAGGAACTTAACATGAGACAACGTTGTTGGGTAGAATTACTAAACGACTATGATTGTGATATCAAGTACCATCCCGGGAAAGCCAATGTCGTAGCAGACGCCTTAAGTAGCAAAGAACGGGTTAAAACACTCTGTGTTCGTGCCCTAGAATTGACAATTCATACGAGTCTCGCGACTCAAATCCGGATGGCACAACAAGAGGCAATCAAAGAAGAAAACATTCAGAATGAAGCTTTACGAGGAATGATAAAGCAATTGGAGACTAAGTCAGATGACACTTTATACTTCATGAATAGAATTTGGGTGACACGTTTTGGTAACTTACGGGAATTAGTTATGGACGAAGCCCACAAGTCCGGTACTCCATTCACCCAGGTTCAGATAAGATGTATAAGGATCTAAAAGAATTATATTGGTGGCCCAATATGAAAGGAGATATTGCCACATATGTCAGTAAATGCTTAACGTGTTCAAAAGTAAAAGCCGAACATCAGAAACCGTCTGGTTTGTTACAACAACCTGAAATTCCTCAATGGAAATGGGAACAAATTTCTATGGATTTTATCACGAAATTACCCAAGACCTCTAGTGGTTATGACACCATATGGGTAATTGTCGATCGTTTGACAAAATCATCTCATTTTCTACCTATCAAAGAGACGGATAAAACCGAGAAACTTGCCAAGCTTTATATCAAGGAAATTGTGGCCAGGCATGGAGTGCCAATTTCTATTATCTCTGATAGAGACAGCAGATTCGTGTCTAGAATCTGGAAATCATTACAAGAAGCCATGGGCACACGTCTTGACATGAGCACGACATATCACCCACAAACAGATGGTCAAAACGAAAGGACCATTCAAACTTTAGAGGATATGCTCCGTGTGTGTGTAATTGATTTCGGAGGTAATTGGGATACTCATTTACCGTTAGCAGAGTTTTCCTATAATAACAGCTACCACACGAGCATTAAAGCAGCTCCGTTTGAAGCTTTATATGGTCGTAAATGTTGCTCACCGCTATGTTGGGCGGAAGTTGGTGAAAAACATTTGACAGGCCCTGAGATTGTCCAGGAAACCACTGATAAGATCTTCAAAATTAAGGACCGTCTGAAAGCGGCCCGAGATAGACAAAAGAGCTATGCTGATAACAGACGAAAACCATTAGAATTTCAAATTGGTGACCGAGTAATGTTAAAAGTCTCACCATGGAAAGGCGTTGCAAGGTTTGGTAACCGTGGTAAGCTCAACCCTAGATACGTTGGACCGTTTGAAATACTGGCTAGGGTTGGCCCTGTAGCTTACAAGCTCAAGTTGCCACAAGAGCTAAGCAATGTACACGATACATTTCATGTGTCGAATCTCAAAAAGTGGCTATCAGACGAGACTTTGATCATACCGCCTGATGAAATTCACATTGATGATAAACTTCACTTCATCGAGGAACCGATTGAGATTTCAGACTGGAAAGTTCAAAGGCAGAGACGTAGTCGAATCAAACTGGTTAAAGTACGTTGGAACTCAAAGCGTGGTCCTGAGTATACATGGGAACGAGAGGACCAAATGAAAACAAAATACCCATCCTTGTTTAAGGATACACCAGTTCAAGATGACACAAATTGAATTTCGGGACGAAATTCTGTTAACATGGGGAAAATGTGACACCCGACATTTCAGGTCAATATCCGTACATGTATTAAACAAGATTACATTATAATTATTTTTGTGATTTACTTAATTTCACAAACAAGAACATTAAGGTCTAACAAAGACCGTACATGGTCTCATTTTAAATTTTTGGTAATTCTGGGAGTTACCGGTTCACATACCAGTATTAACCGAATTAAATTACCCTTTTAAAACTATAATTGATATTAATACCATTAATAAACTAATACCTTAAATCTAATTATTTTTCAAAATAAACCCAACCCACTTACCCCTTGACTTTCTCGGCCGAAGCCAGAGAAAGCCATTTCCACAATTCTTCCTTCACTCACATTCAACTTCTTTATACTATAACCCATACCTCCTATTGCAAAAACTCAGACAAAACCATACTCTTTTCAATCAAAACTCTCACAAACCCTTTTATCTCTCATTTTCATACGGCAAACTTCTTCATTTCTCTTCAAAATCGAAGCCAAGTTTTAAGGCAAAACTTACCAAAATTCGGTATTTTAAGAAGATTTCAAGTGTTTCTAAAGGACATTTAACAGAAGAATCAAGATCATTCTCTGTTTTCTCTCATCATCTTCATATCTGTTTTAAGGTATAAACTCGATACTATCTACGTTATTTTCTTTAAAAACCATAGCTAAGCGTACAACTTATTTGAAAACAAGTAAGATAACAAGAAAAGTGTGTCAAATTCAAGTTTTAAAACATAAATATGCAGGACTGATTCTGTCAAACAGAAGTCCAGTAATCGAAACTAGGAGTTTCGATACCAGTTAACTCAATCGAAACTAGGAGTTTCGATACCTGTTGATCAATCGAAACTAGGTTGTTTCGACACTCAAATACTCAATCGAAACTAGGTTGTTTCGATACCTGACCACTCAATCGAAACTAGGAAGTTTCGACACCAAACTACACAATCGAAACTAGGAAGTTTCGACACTCAATTGCCCAATCGAAACTAGGTAGTTTCGATACCTGTGTCAGTCCCCTTTGGGCAGTAACTAAGATATGTTTTTATAACAAAACAAGTGTTAAAAATTTAATAAGATATTAAACAAAAACGACCAGATTTACAAAGTCGGTGAACAATTTGCAATATGAGACGTTCGGTCTTAACACAATTTACCCTTGGTATCTAGGGTACGAATAGTCAAGGTTGACTACAACAAGTATCATTACAAGTATACACAAACTCAAGGTGAGTTTCACGGCCCCTTTTTACTGTTTTCTAATATTTGGGGGAAGAACATACTTCAACTATTTTATGGGATAACAAGAAAATAAGACACGACTTTATGTTTACATGGGATGAGAACAACACATTGGAGACCGCTAAAGTCCCCTGGAACAACATAGTAACCATTAACTGTAGCCTGGGGTCCTATGAATAGTACTATGGAGAGTGACGTCTCCCGGTCATGGTTAGTCGCGCTAACCACAATCTGGAGGATTTATGGCCGCATAGAACCTGATAACGCTTATTAGGGGCTCACACATGTCATGGTTTAGTTACGCCTCATGTATGAACATATTATTTGTATTCCTAGCTAGTTTACAAATGGGTCAAACACTTCTTATTCTGCTTATCTCATGCAACTGAACTATTTATGAACAAACGAAGTTTACAAAGAACAATTTGATTAAACCTGTGAACTCACCAACCTTGTGTTGACGATTTTAAGTATGTTTTTCAGGTAACTGAACGTGATCGCAAGGTTAGCAATGTAGATTATATGCATGCACGATGAATACAACTTTTGGGGGGATTTCTCTTGTATAACTCATTGTAATAGAGTCATATTTGCGAAATCTTCACTTTTTGTAAACTCAATTTACATTTTGGAATGTAAAACTTTAAACTTGTTTATGTATCCATTTATCATGTATGTGTTTGCGGTAATCATATGCTTTGAAAACCATGAACGTCGTGCCTCGCGTTTCCGCCTTGGCGGGGTGTGACAGAAATGACCAAAATACCCCTAACAATTACATGGGCCATTTGTGTATATAATTGAAACTAAAATCTGACAAACCCATCCCATCCAAATCAAACAACGCTGCTCTACCACCACCACCATGGCACCACCACCACCATGACAAAACTCCAGGAACCACAGAACCTCCACCGTCACCGTCGTGAATCATTCATCTGCTAAACTCCGACTAGCACGAACCTCCCTCCACTCCGACGTCCCCTCGACCACCAGTTCCACCCCACCGCCGGCAGAGCTACCACCAACAGTTCCACCCTCGTCCCCCACTGCCGGCACAGCTACCACACTACTTGCCACCGCTACCACCACCATTGACTTCTGCCCTAATCCACCATCATCATCGCCCCTTGTTCGGTTACTCAGCAAGGGCAGCAATCCAATTCCATCAGATCGATTGTGGGCTATGAAGAACTCTAACAGAACGAATGCAGCAAGAGAAGAAGTGAAGAACCCTAAAAAAAATGAATCTAATTCACTGGTTTAGTCTTGATTCGTAAAGAACTCAAGAACCCTAACATATCGATTACAGATTTGCAGCAAGCTAACAACCCTGGCAGTTCTGACGGGAAAAACGACAAGTTATTGTCGGAGTTAACCTGATTCCCTTGCACATCCTGAACCCGATTCGACGTCGCCAAAGACATGGAAGTATCAGGCAGAGCTAGAGACAGATCTAGGGTTTCCAATTTCGGCGTTGACGGCGAGGATGTAAGCCATGGTTAGGAAAGTGGCGGTTCCGGCACAGAGCTCGGTGGTGAAGGTGGTGTTGCATTCGTTGAGTTTGAAGCGTTTTCCGATTCGGGATTTGGCGACGAAGGTGTTGAGACGAGTCAACGGGGAAGGTTCTTGGTGAGATGGAGATCGGAAAAATTAAGTTGACGAAGATGACGATCGGAAGTGAAGATTGGCCGTGAAGAGGAAGATGGAGGTTCGACAATGGGTTCTTGGTGGTGAAGAAGAAGATCAGAAGTGAAGATCGACAATGGGTTCTTGGTTCTAGAATTTTAAAAGAGGAATTATAGTATAAGTAAATACACAAATGGCCCCTGTAATTGTTAGGGGTATTTTGGTCATTTCACTACCACTTAACTGAAAAAGTTAACCCCCATCCACTCTAGGGACCATGGGTGAAACAAAATCAAACTATTTTGGACCATCCTTGTAATTTTTGAATCCCAGGGACGAAAACCGTAATTTGACCAAACCACAGGGACCATCCGTGTAATTAATTCATTTATATATTTTCAACCACCTTAGAACCTCATGGTATTGCACGGGTTGAATAAATGTAATGTTATATACTTAGTAATAAAAAATTTATGTTTTTAAAACCCGTATATTACGCGGGTTGAATAAAATATTACGTGACAATTATAAATGTGTGAGATCGGTAGTATGGGCTTCAACGTTTTGTTTCTGTTCTCTCTCTTGTCATTTTGTTACCACGCATCTCCTTTAATGCTCTCATCTCTGAATCTGTTTTCTCTCTTTATCATTTTGGCTTTCTCTGATGGATTATGGATGTGTGAGATCGGTAGTATGGGCTTCAACGTTTTTTGCGCTCATCATTCATTCAACCTCCTATAGAGCATAGTTATGACCAATTTTAACCCAGAGGTGCATGAAGTGAACCAATCTGATTGAAAATTGAATATTTTATGATTTTTTTTTCGTTTATTTGGTCTAAATGATCAATGCAACAAACTTATAAACACTGTTTTGATGGGGTTGTTTTTTGTTGGGAATAACAGGGGGAAAACATCAACTTTATAATTGTTGTTTTGTTTATGGGGTGAGATATTCAACCCGTTTACTTACGGACATGTCATTTTGTGTTCCTTTAATCTCGAATGCTACAACTAAAAATATAGGCTATAAAGGAATGTGTCAAATGATTAGCTAAACAAGTTAAACAGTTATAAAGTTGTCACAAACATCCTAGTTTAAGTCTAGATGCTAGACACTAGTACCTAATTCTCTTAAATTCAGGCTATGACACCAACTTGTCACACCTCAAAATCAGGACATGCTCCTTTATTAGAATTACACAATAAACGATTTTCAAAGCCAAACACATAATGAAAGTCTTAGAAGGGAAATACAAAACCAACCAAAATGTTCAAACAAAACATAATTCCAAATGTTCATAAAACACCATGTGCCAAGTCTTCACCAAGTGCCATAGCCGATCCAATGTCATTGGTCACGCGTGACCCCTACCTTTACTAGTTGAGGCCATATCCTTGAAATATAAGCTTAAACAAGTAAACTTACTCTTATGAGTTATAAGATACACATTTCAAAACACACTTTCAAAATTCATCGCACAAAAGGTACCTCGTGTAACCAAAATAGTGTATTTTCACATATTAATATATTTTATTATATTAATAGTGTATGTTTCATAAATCTCTTCTTTTTTTATTACCTTTCACCAACACGATGCTGCAGATTACCTACGACATGTTTACTCTTTTTTTAAAGCTAGTTAGTGTCAAGTATTAAAAGTGTATCGGTTGAACAATAAGGAAAAATAAGGATTATGCATGTAATTTAAAAAAAAAGAGATCAAAACTACAATATAACTCTATCACATCACAATCCATATAGTGAATTCTAAAATAAGTTATGATTTCTGTTTACGTAAAAAGCACACATTTTAGTTCGTTTTCTCACAAATAATAATGGCATAATAATGCTTTTTATAAATTATGCCTCATATTTTGTAAGAATTAACAAATTAACAAATGACAACCTGTTGAACAGTAACGTACAAAGTTTGGTGTGTTCGGTACAACTCATTTTTAATAAATAAATAAATATATCATTTATCTAGATTAAAAGAAACGAAATAAAAAAAATGTGATTATAATTTTTGATCTATCAAGCAACTGAATAAAATTAAAATAAAATTATAAATAAATATATTAGAAATTCTAAAAGAATTAATAAAAACTAAAATAAATATTAATGATTTACATGGGATTTTTAGTTGAATTTAAAATAAATTAAAGGAAACAAAAAGAATTTGAAATTTATTTTAGACAAAAAACCGTTGTGGAGATGCTTAGAACTTGTGACCTAATGCTTGCAAGTAGGGATGGTAATGGGTCGGGTTTGGGACGGGTTTAGGTAATCCCAACCTCATACCCGGTTATAAAATCTCGTCCCATACCTGGCCTAAAACCCGTCGGGTTTCTATCGGGTAATTACCCGTTGGGTATCGGGTAAACCCATTAGTTTCTAAAAAACACCAGTTGGGTTTACTTTCAACCTAAACCCGCCGGGTATCTATCAGGTATACATAAAAATTGTAACTAAAATAAAAAAGAACGAAATAAAATCATGTCAGGTATATACATTTAAAATAAATAAGGTATATATACTTAAAATAAATACGATATATATACTTAGAATAAATAAAAAAGAAATAAAATTATGTCGGGTATATAATCGGGTAAACGGGTATACGTTATCGGGTAATCAGGACGGGTAAACGGGCATATCACCATATCCCATACCCGTCCCAAACCCACGAAAAATTTCAAAAGTAATCCCAAACCCGGTCCCATACACAATTACCCGGCCCATACCCGTCCCATACCCGTCCCAAATGATTCGGGTTTTGGGTTTTCTCATCGGGTACGAGTTTCATTGTCATCCCTACTTGCAAGGCATGCATTTTGCTGCACCAAGCCATTGTATATTCAGTACTAGGTTAAAATCTCATATATTACACGGGTTGAATAAATATAATATTATATTAAGTAATAAAAAAATTATATTTTAAAAACTCGTGTTTTACACGAGTTGAATAAACCCGTGGAATACAATATAATCTGTTAACACATACACTCGTCAAAATATGTCAGGTGATTTATTAATATAAAGATTAGTATTTTCTTTAAAACTATATTATTATTAAAAGATAGATATGTATTTAATAAGAGAGAGATGCGGGAAAAAAATAATGAGAATGAATATGGAAGCGACACGTGGCATGAAAAACATTTATTTGTTATATAGTATATATTTAGGTTTTATAAAAATTAAACATTACTAACACTTGGCAAGATATCATTGGTTAGAGACTTAGAGTACAAGGATTGCAAACTATTATTATTATTATTATATAATTTTTTGATCATCTTTTTAAATAAGTATTTGTTTTTTAACAAGATATTTCTTGTGAAAAACTTATAGGTTAAAATATAATAAATAACCTAGATAAAGAGATGTCCCACGGATGGCGTCAATGAAGAAGTAAATTCCGATCGCTCGGTGGCTCCCGGGTAACATACCTCAACGACTAGGAAAAGACAGCCTCCATCTCAGATCCACGGTGGAGTCGGTTCGCTCATCCGTCTTTTCACGTTAGCTGCAACCACACGAAGAACTCGTTAGAGGGCCCAAGGAGCCATAGGCTCCGAGGGCATTTCGACGCTCAAGTCAAGTCGGGGCCTCGCGTAATTAGTGTGTGTATAATAAAGCGTGAGCTAAAGAAAGAGAGAGATTGAACCTGTTTGTGTGGGAGGTTAAAGGGGGCCTATCCCTAATGGGCCGGTTGGGCTGCTTAGGGATTGGGCTGCTTAGGGATTGGGCCTGCAACATTAGGTACGGTCCATATATGATGGTAACTCTTCACAAAGCATCTATGCAAACCCTTAAAACATATACCAAGTAGAAATCGAACACCGTTGCTAAAATATTAAGTATTATTTATTATATTAATTTTTTTTAACCAACCGCTATAAAAGACTATGTATTATTTATATTATTTTTTTCTAAAAATAGTTTTTGTAGTAGTGACATAAAAAGTTAAACAATAGGAAGCGAAAAAACTTGAACCTGTAAGTGTTGGGATAGGACCCGACATATCCCAAAGCCCAAGTCCGGATAACCACACAAAGAAGTAAAATGACCAACGGTCGGGCCAATGGATCCAATGCCCGGGCCCTAACCAAGCCCCGAAAGATGGAATTAGGTCCGGATATATTAGGACGAAAGAGACAAATAAGTAACGGGAAAAAGGGGACAAGAATCAACATGTCAGAGTATGAACCAGTCAATAGAAGGGACTCGACAATGCGCAAACCATTACTAACAACCTTAAAAATGGTCTAAGCATTACATATCCAAGCCAATAGGCAAGGAGCAGACCCAGGCTAAAGACAATACATTCTAAGGTATAAATACCCCACTGATCCTAAGGTAACATTCATGTTCTAGTTCATTCATATTCACTCTTCATACTTGTCTTCCTCACCAAAAAGCTATACTTACTCTCATGCCGGAGGCTGGTAACAGCGAAACCCCCCAGGGTGCTCACTGTGACGAGACTAACGGTGTTACTGTTTTGCTAGGTCAAGCTCACCACCACAATTCTGGAAATTCCTTGATAGCCAGATCATGATCCGGAGGTCTTGAAGTTTACAGTAGCGCCATCCAAATTGGATCAACCCGAAAACTAACTCGTCTAGAAAACCAGAGTGAAATCATTCCATTTCCATACACCCGCAAAAATCAATAGTGATGTCAAACCAGCAGCAAAACCTACCCAAGAACACCACATTGCCACAAAACCCCGTACCTCGGCCTACCCCCGAAGTGTCCTTAACGCGAACGACGTCCGCAAGTGGGGAGGAAGGCAAAGGAAAATTGAAACAAGCAAAGGAGTCATTGGAGAACTATGTCTTGGTGGAAGATGGGTTCGAAGACTCAGACCAAGAGGCATCTGGTGCAACAGCTCAGATCACTCCATAGTTTGTCCGGAGCAACAGAGTTAAGCTACGGGCAGAGCTAGCAGCCCTAGACAGAGTAGATAAGCTGGCCGATGTCAGGACAAAGTTGGTATTTGATACGACTAGGGAAGCAGCAGGCAAAAACAAACAGGTGGAAGACTCGGCTGATACTAGGGTAGCCCGGCAGAGCAAGCAGCAAGAAGATAACGTGTACACGCCGGCGACAGACACACCCAACCTACTGAACCAGTTGCTAGCAATGCTCATACCACACCTGACAGCAGGTAGGATGGCAGATGCAAGCAACACAAGTGACAAACCCAAAAATAGCCCAGCAGAGAAGAAAGCAGAAGATGATTTAACCAAGCCATATAGGTCGAACCATTTGGCAGAGCAATCCAAGTTCACCATCCGACTAACTGGAGCATCACTCCCTGCTAAGCTCAAAATGCCAACATGTATCAGCAAATACGACGGTAGTCAAGACCCAGAAGACCATTTGCATACTTTCAATGGTGCGGCCCACGTTGAGCAATGGTCCATCCCGGTTTGGTGTCACATGTTCACCCAAACATTAACAGGTCCAGCAAGGGTGTGGTTCGACTCTTTACCCCCACAAAGCATAGATAGTTTCATCCAGTTGAAAGAAAAGTTTCTCCGCAATTTTGGGCAACAAAAGAAGAGATTCAAGAACGCCAATGAGATCATGCACATCCGTAGAAGAGAAGACGAAAGTGTGGAGCAATACATGGAACGATTCATTAATGAAAGCATGTTGATAGAAGACGTACCAGAACAAATGAAGGTGAGTAGTTTCATCAATGGGGTGCGGCACACACAACTTCAAGAAAAATTGGGAGAAGATTATCCGAAGAGCTTTGATGTGCTTATGGACAGGGTACGGGCATTTATCCGGGGCAAAGACACGTCCGACAGGGCCAGAGAATGGGACAACCGGACTACAAGGCAAACAAGCAGATAGCAGGGGAAGCAGATATACCCCCGCGAGCGGCCCTATTCACATACCTCGACCACTAATACCAGAAAGATCCACGTACTCATCCCACCCCGCTACATCATCTAGTCCATACTCAAAGAAAGCGTACAGTAGTGAAACAAGAAGACACGGGGGAGATAGGCAGGAGCAGCCATTTGATTTTACAGCCCTAACCAAAACACCAAGCCAAGTCCTACCAACAGAACGTGTCAGCCAAAGTTTCCAACCACCCTGGCCCGTCAGACCCCGACCATGCATGCAAGACTTAAGCAAGTTCTGTGAATTCCATAAGATAGGGGGTCATACCACAGATAATTGTGAACATTTAAAAAGGGAGATAGAAAAGGCGGTGAAAACGGGTAAACTGTCTCACTTGATTAAAGAAATAGGCCAGTAGGGTAACAAAGATAGGAAATCCGAAGGAGACAGGCAGAAACCACCCCCGAAAGACAAAGGAAGAGTAGAAATGGTACACAAGGGAGAAAATTCAAAGCAAGAGGAGCTCGACCGCAAGAGGAAACCACCACCACTTGAATCATGGATGACGCAATCCATTTCCTTTGAATCATTGGCAGATGAAGATATCCAGGATGGCCCGCTGGTCATCTCTGCAAATGTGGCTGGCCACCGTATCGGGAGAATACATGTCGACGGAGGTAGTGGAGTAGAGATCATGTTCGAACACTGTTTTCAAGCATTTGGATGAAGACTTAAAAGCCAGGCTAGTCCCGGATCATCTCCCGCTGATTAGATTTTCAGGGGAAAGGGTATTACCGGTAGGCAAAGTAACCATGCATGTCACATTGGGGGAAGGAGATAGGTTTCATACTGTCAACTTAACTTTCTCTATAGTACAAGCCAATTCTAAAAACAACATCATCATAGACAGGCCGGGAATAAAAGCCTTCAGAGGGGTAGTCTCTACTAACCACGGAATTTTGAAATTCCCCACCCCGAAGGGTATAACATCAGTCAGTGCAGCTGCAAAGATAGTGGCTGCATTGGATAGAACCAATGAAAATCAGAATGCGGAACAAGAGGCTTGGATGATCCACGACAACTTCACAGAACAAACTGTCAAAGTGGGGGCACGGTTATCCAACAAAGTAAAGGCATATTTGAAGGAGCTGCTTATCCGCAATATGGATGTGTTTGATTGGGAAGAGGCAGACATGGAAGGTATTCCGCGGGATTTAGTAGAACACAAACTAGACATAAACCCCACAGCAGCTCCAATCCAACAGAAGCGGCGAAGTATGGGCCCGGAACGCCGCAAAGCTGCATGTACGAAAACCAGAAAACTACTGTAGGCGGGAATAGTGAGGGAGGTCAAATATCCATCTTGGATAGAAAATCCGGTAATGGTGGCAAAAGGGTACGGCTCTTGGAGAATGTGTATAGACTTCAAAGATCTCAATAAAGCAACCCCGAAAGACTGCTACTCCCTGCCGGAGATAGAGATGAAGGTAGAAGCCCTGGCGGACTTCCCGGTAAGATTTTTTGGATGCGTACAAGGGGTACCACCAAATACAAATGGCACCGGAGGATGAAGAAAAAACGGCATTTTATACAGACGAAGGGGTATTCTGCTATACCAAAATGCCCTTCGGTCTAAAAAACGGTTCATGGATCAAACTTTCGCCAAACAGATCGGAAAAAACCTTGAGGTCTATGTGGATGACCTAGTAATCAAAAGCAAAACTGAGGCAGGAATTATCAAGGATGTAGAAGAAACCTTCAGAACACTCCGCGAGGCAGGAATGAAGCTCAATCCAAAGAAGTGTTCATTTGGGGTAGCCGAGGGAAAGTTCCTCGGAGTAATTGTGACCAAAGAAGGGATACGCCCAAACCCGGAGAAAGTGGAAGCCATAGCCAAAATGCCTTCCCCAAAAACATTGAAGGAGGTGCAAAAACTGAATGGCCGGTTGGTGGCGCTGAACAGGTTTCTGTCCCGGATGGCAGAAAGGTCACTCCCATTTATGGCAACACTCAAAAAATGTCTCAAAAAGAATGACTTCGCGTGGACGGCAGAGGCAGAAGCGGCATTCCAAGAAATGAAGGCTCACCTATGCAACCTACCGGCACTAACAACACCAAAGCCGGGGGAGACACTGATCATGTACCTGGCCGCATCTGCAAATGCTGTTAGCACAGTACTTATGATAGAAAGGGAAGAGGTCCAAACCCCAATCTATTTTGTTAGCAGAACACTTAAAGATCCGGAGACCCGTTACCCGGATACGGAAAAACTGGTGCTAGTATATGCATCATGACATCTCCAACAATACTTCCAAGCTCATCCAATTAAAGTGCTAACTGATCAACCCATCCAGAGAGTTTTAAAGAAACCCGAGTATCCGGGGAGATTGGCCACATGGACAATCGAGTTAGGGGGTCACCAAATCACCTACTGCCCGCGAACATCATTCAAGGGACAGGTAATTGCAGATTTCCTGGCCGAGCTACGGGGGCCCAGGATGATGAAATGGAGGTCTTAGAAGAAAAGAATGAAAAGGCTATAGAACAGAAACCATGGAAGCTATTCACAGATGGAGCTTCCAACGATGACGGATGTGGAGCGGGTCTAATACTGGTCAGTCCGGATGAAGTAGAGTCACCTACACCCTCCGGCTAGACTTCAAGAGTACTAATAATGAGGCAGAATACGAAGCCCTTCTGGCGGGGCTATGGATAGCAAAAGAAATGAAGATAACCCGGATAGAGGCACACGTTGATTCCATGTTGGTGGCAAACCAAGTCAACAATGTCTATGAAGTCAAAAGTGAAATGATGAAGCAGTATAGAGCCAAAGTCGAAGAGTTAATGGGTAACTTCGGATACTGCAAGGTGACACACATCCCTTGAAGCCAAAACAAGAAGGTCGATGCCCTAAGCAAGCTGGCCACTTGGCAAAAGAAATCCGGGTGAAAGTGCTGGCCGAGCCATCAACAACAGAGAAAAACGTTGAGTCAGTAGAGGCAAAAGGAGAAAAGACATGGATGTCACCCCTATTGGATTTCTTGACCGAAGGGGTTCTCCCGACAGACAAGAATGAAGCCCGGAAGATACAATACAAAGCCCTTAATTATGCAGTAGAAGAAAACCAACGGTACCGAAAGTCTTATCTTGGCCCCATGCTGAAATGTGTAGACTTAGACGAGGCCAACTATGTAATCAGGGAAATGCATGAGGGTATCTGCGGCATGCACTCAGGGCCAAAAAAAATTGTAGCAAGAGCAATGAGAGCCGAGTATTATTGGCCCGGAATGTATAAGACAACGGTGGATGAGATTAAGAAGTGTGACAACTGCCAAAGGCATGCCCCGGGCCGACGCCCTTGTATGAATTTAGTTTCAGTCATTTCTGCTTGGACTTTTTGCAAATGGGCCATCGATATTGTGGGACCTTTTCCAGAAGCGGCGGGAATGGTGAAATTCCTCATTGTGGCCATCGATTACTTTACCAAGTGGATCGAGGCAAAGCCATTAGAAACAATAACGGGCGAGCAAGTGCAACGCTTCGTATGGGAGAACATAGTTTGCAGATTTGGGATGCCAAGGGAGCTGGTAAGTGACAATGGGAAACAATTTGCAGAAAAACCATTCAAACATTGGTGCGCAGAGCTACAGATAAAACATGTATTCTCTTCTGTTAAGCATCCTCAGTCCAACGGGCAGGTGGAGCGGGCCAACAGGAGCATAGTGGAGGGAATCAAAAATCTCTTGGAACCTAAGAGTCATGTCTGGGCGGAAGAAATCCCACATGTACTATGGGCCCATTGCACCACGCCAATGGCCATTCATGGAGAAACTCCGTTCAGCTTAACCTACGGCACTGAGGCAATGATCCCAACAGAAATAGGGTCGCCAAGCCAGCGAACCCTGATCGAGGAAAAAGAAAATGAAGAGAACCTAAGGCTCAACTTGAATATGCTGGAAGAGGGCCGAGAAATGGCCATCACCAGAGAAATAAAGTACAAAAAAAAGTGGAAAGGTATTATGTCACGCCCTCAAAATCCACCTGCGGGGTTTTACCACGAGGCACATGACAAACCAGGATCTCAGTCATTAGTTACATTCAACGACTCTATATGAGTTTAAGAAAAAAAAAACCCATTAACGTTTAAATAAATGCGGAAGCGAAGAGGTTTAAGAAATCCACGCGCAAAACAAAGGCGCCCAAAACCATGCAGTTCAAAGTAAATAAAGTAAATCCAATGTTTGAAAACGGATGAGACTCCAATGCATGCGCTAATCTCGTGCTTGTACCTTAGCGACCTGAGAAAACATGTTAAAATGTGTCAACACTAGGTTGGTGAGTTCACAGGTTTCAATCGTAAAATAATGTTACCAGATAAAACAAATACAATTATGTCAATAGGTAGCTGGCCTATAAACACGTTACTAAAGCATTTCGACACCGAAGCGAACTGTTTGTGTTTGATGCCTTCCACCATGTCTATCAAGAAACAATGGTGAGATGTTAGGTCAATTTTACACTCGTTCGACCTCCAGTCGAGTTAGCGCGACTAACGCGGGTGGGGCTTGTCAGAACCCAGTAGTATTACTCCAGATTACCTCGCTATTCCCTTATATTAAACGGTTCGATATGTAAGGACTTCATGATATGTTTGCGCTGTACACAAGTGATATAAAAGAAATGTAGAATCTAACTGTTTGCGTTCATGTTTTCTCCCCTAGTTTAAAATAGAAAAGGGGACGTGAAACTCACCTTAGAATGCGTGAGAATAATCAGCTAAGTAAAGACCGGTGAATCTCTAACTGTCACCTATTAACATAGGTCTATGAGTGTGTGTGTGTGTTCGTGTAACCCTTAGTATTCAAACAATCCCATTGTTTTAAGTGTTTTGAAAATAGTTGTTAGTTTAACCAAGTTTGACCCGGCGACCCGTTGGTGACTCGTATAGTGACTTGATGTTTGTTTAGTATAATAATTCACATTACACACAAGTAGTTCATGTTCCACGATACATACACGATTCACAAAACTTCCTAACATGGCAAGTTATGATCATTCAATGCATCTTCATCAACAAAGTTTACTATTATTAGTACTGTATGAACATAGAGTTTGATTTCCACAGATCGATCATCTATAACACGTTTTCATGATCCTAACATGCTTATGTACACATACTAACACATAATAGATCATCATATCCTATAAATCAAGTCTAGGAATCAAAGTCTAATTTGCAAAACCCTAAAAGTTTCCACTTTTAGTAAGCTAGGAATAATCTACGTGATTTCTACAAAACAACACTTCCCAACACGTTAATACATTCGGTTTAGCATATTAGCATCATCCTACATCATCATGCACGTATAAAACTCATATATAAATAAAAACCGTTTAATAAAGTTTCCTCTTTAGGAAACCCTACGATTTCTAGCTTCGTTAATGAGATTCAACGCATCACAACACTTCCATACAACCCAACTAGCATATTCACAATCATATTAATCATCAAATACGTCTAGCATGCAAACCTACAACATCACATAATCAATAAAGTTTCCATTATAGGCAAGTTATGAACATCATGCAACTAGGGTTTCACCAATAATAATAAAATCATCAAATACATGTAATAACATCAAAAAAAATATCAAAGTCACCAACTTTTTTACTAAAATTATTGTTTGGATGAACTAGGGTTTCATCATAAAACTTGAGACCATAAAAGTAACAAAATCGGATAGAAAAACTTACGTAGATATGTTAGCAATGCCTAGAATTGATCAAATACAAGTTTAATTGTAAGAAACAAAGCTTAATCGATGTTGGATTGAGGTGGTGATGATCAACGGATTTGGGGGTGGGGGTTGGGATCGCGACGGCTAGAAGACCAACAAAGGGATTAGGGTTTTAATTTTTTTTTTTGTAAAGTTATATATATATATATATATATGCATGGTTTAAATATGGATTATGGATAATCCATGGGTTATCTAGGAAATCCATGGATAATTATAAAACAAGTTTTTACTAATGACAATAAAAACCCTTAACTATTATTTTTATAAAATTCTATCATCTATAAAAATAACAAGCACAATTAATTTCCAATAAATATACGCGATTTCACAAAAGTTCACATAATTCACATAAAAGTCACATAACATGTAAATTCACATAAATTACATTAATTTAATTGTTCGTAATTATTGTTGTTAGTTCACCAACGTTCCGGGTTAGACTCGCGTGTGATTCGGTAATTCTCTGAATTACCGCTACGTGAGTGTTTGTGCGATAACCGACATATTTAATTTATCCTAATTAAATGTAATGTATGCATGACTAATTGAGATAACAAAGTTTGCATAAAAAAAATGTTTGAGATAACAATGTTTGTGTTAACGGAGTTAACTTGAAATTGCTGGATGTCACATATTACAACAACCGTGTCAAAGGTAAGAGATTTAAGCCCGGTGAATGGGTGTTACGGGATAATGAAGCTAGTCTGTCGAAAGACACTGGTAAGCTGGGACCCAAATGGGAAGGCCCCTACCAGATGCTTGAGGCCAACGCTAGAGTATCATACAAGTTGGCCAAACCGGACGGTACACTCATTCCCCGGACTTGGCATAGAATGCAGCTAAGGAAGTACTTCATGTAAAACTAAGTGCTACAGCCAATGATATCTTTCGTTTTATTGTGATGGCTTTATGCCTTATCAATGCAAGTTACGTTTTTCGAAAGAAACACTTGCCAGAAGCAAAAACCTAAGGCTATCCGGCCGGATCACCCCTAGATAAGTCATAAATATAAACTTTTACCCCTTGCCAAGGGTAAAAAGACTAAGTAAAAACCTAAGGCTATCTGGCCGGATCACCCCGGATAATTCTGTTGGATATATGATGTCCGATCTTCAATTAAGTCAACGTTATTATTAAGGTACGATCCAAAGAGTTACACCTTAGGCAACGAATAAATATATAATATTTAATTGTTAAATATTATTCACGAAAGACGGAAATAATAAATGGTTAATAAATATTTAGAGAAATATTTGTCGGAGATTGAGATAATTAATTATCTGATTAATTAATTATTTACGGCGAATAAATGTTTAATCAGCTAAACATTTAAAAATTAGATTTTACTAATTATATTATGATTAGTAAATACAAGGGTTATAATAATTAATGGTTAATTATTACTGGGGTATTAAGTGTTAATATCATAGGGGACTATTGTGTAAATATAATGATTATAAATATACCATTATAATCAAAACCCTAACCTAATGCCCACCACCACCAAATCGGCGCCCCCCTCTCCCTTGGTTCGGCCGACGCCACCACACCACCACCCCACGCCACCACTGAGCCGGCTTCCCCCCGTCGCTGACCACCGCCGTGATCAGCTCCCTCTTGCGCAATCGTGTGACGTTTTTCTGTGGTCATTTCCTGTACGTGTCATCTAGCTTGACGTTCGTTGAACTGAGGTGTTATAGATCTGGTTATCGTCAAAGGTATAAATCTGAACACCCTATGGTTGGTTATTTAATATTGTTTATACGCATATAATCGGATCACTGAAAGGAATCCAGATCTGATATGGTAAAGGTACTATTTAATCGCTTCCACAAAATACATCTGATTTATTTATTTAAAAGGTTTAAATAATTATTGTTTTAAAAGTTAAAACTGGTACCCTAATTCTCAACATTGGTTTAAGAGTCAGGTTTACGCGCGTTTAGACATATTTGTTTTTTATCGATCTATTGTTTTATTTGTCAAAAACTTTTGTTTGACAAAAGATCGAGCCTTTTTCGTTTGTTGTGATTGTGTTGAATGAATCGAGCACTACAGACCTGTGGTTGTATTGTTTGTTGATTGGTTGTTTATCTTTGTATTTTTATGGGTTATTTGGAACACCGATGTAATAGTTAGGGTTTTATTTATTTATTTTTAGTGTATTTGTAAATAAATATTGTAATCATAAAGAGACGAAGACCAAAAGACGGACAATGACAGGATTAAAGATGAAGATCTTGGACTAAGTGAGAGATAGCAGATTTGTTATTTTGTTATCCCTTAGACCAGTCCGGTTTTTCGTTTGATGGCTCGAATGAAACCGAACATTTTTCCTAGTTGCTCGATTATGCGTTTTATTTATTTTTGTGGTTGTGATATAATTATTTAGGATAATATTTAAACCACAAAATTTTTAATAAAACTTTTGACACAATTTTAAATGACGAGATTATTAAATTGTTTATTTTTCTCTGAAAGGTAATTAAATAAAAATGTGTTTTATTTAAAAGTAAAAACAAGTTTTAAATTTAATAGTTTTATTTAAAATCAGTTAAATTAATTAAAGAGTTGATTAGTTTAAAATCAGTTCGCGACAAATGACCAATTTAGATTAATAGGGTATTTTGAAATTGGATCGTGTCGAGTGTTGAAAGTGTTTCACGAACTAATAATTAGTAAAATCGGTTTACTAAAATTGCGCGACTTGTATCATGCTACTCGTAGACCAAAATGTTTTTGACCGGAAATGATAATATTTAAAAACATTAAAGAAATCCCAATATATATATATATATATATATAAATCGATATTTCTGAAACACCCTTAATTGTAACACTTCAACTAATTTATCCGAACCCCCGGTGTTAGTGAATTACCCTGCATCCGGCCCTACGATTTTGGTTGAAGGTAGAACCGCGTTTCCTGAGTCACTTAGGCCGGGTCTACAGTTGTAATTGAAGGACAAATATCACTTAAGTCGTTTAAGTGGGCGTAGTTGAGGGAAACGTATCTAAAGCTTGACATTACTCGTCATGCCCCTCAAACCGAGAGTTGTATAGTTGATACAATCGGTAATCGTTACCTACTTGTCTAGCTATGCCAGTGAAGAGTGCTCAGCCATTCACGGAGACATGGGGAACCAGGATCTCATTCCTAATTATATTTTTGCAATTGGGTCATAAAAATTCTATTAGGAAATTGTGCATGAAAATACTAAAACTTGTATTTTGAATTTTGTAGATGTCTAACGAATCTAATACAAATTACTCATTCTCCCTGAAATCTATCGTTGAGAATGATAAACTTGACAACTCCAACTTCATGGACTGGTACCGAAACTTGACAATTGTTATCAAGGCTAAGAACAAACTTTATGTTCTCGAGGAACCAATCCCGGAAGAACCAGCTGCTGCTACGGGCCAAGCCCGTAAGACCTGGGATAAGCATGTTGATGACTCTATCAAGGTCTCTTGCTAGATGCTGGCGTCCATGATATCAGAACTTCAAAAGAATCCGGTGGGCATGCCGGCATACGATATGATTAGGCAGCTACAGGAAATGTTACAGCAGCAGGCCCGTCATGAACGCTTCGAAGTGATAAGATCACTAATAAGTTGTCGTATGCAAGAAGGTTCTTTAGTCAGCACACATGTGTTGAAAAGGGTTACATTGATCATCTAGCACGTCTTGACTCCCCTTTAGGCAATGAATTGGCCCGAGATATTGTTCTTAACTCACTGCCAAAGTCATATGATCAGTTCACTTTGAACTACAATATGAATGCTTGGGACAAGACCATCCTAGAGTTTCATATGATGCTGAAAACTGTTGAGATGAACATACCAGCTCCTGCTAAGTCTGGTCCAGTGCTAATGATTAAGGAGGGTCAGGTCAAGAAATCTGAAGCCAAGGGAAAAGGCAAGAAAAGATTCAAGTGCAAGGGCAAAGGCAAAGTTGTTACCAAGAAACCTCTAAAGAATGTCATGTATTTTCATTGTGATGAAGTCTGACACCGGAAGAGGAACTGCCCAAAGTATCTGGCCGAGTTGAAACAGAAGAAGTCTGTTGGAGGACAGTCCTTAGGTTTGTTCGTTATTGAGATCTTCTCTTTGTCTAGCAAATCTTGGGTGTTTGACACCGGATGTGGTTACCACATTTGTAATGATTTGCAGGGACTAAAGAAGGTTAGGAGACTGAAGCAAGGCGACCTAGAGCTCCATGTGGGAAATGGACAAAAGGTTGTTGTGAAGGCTATAGGAGAATACACTCTTTTACTTCCTTCTGGTTTAGAACTTGTTTTGAACAATGTTTATTTCATTCCTATTTTGACTAGGAATATTGTTTCAGTATCCGCTTTGCGGGAACAAGGATTTAATTATGCTTTTGATAATGATTTCATTTCTGCATATTTGAATGGTTTGTTTTATTTTTCTGCAAAGCCTCATAATGGAATCTATGAGATAGAAGTCCATGATAATAACGTTATATTTAATATCTCCTCCAAACGTATGAAATATGATTTCAATGATACGTACCTATGGCATTGTAGACTTGGACACATAAACAAGAATCGCATGAAGAAACTCTAGACCACCGGAATTCTAAATTCTACTGGTCAAGAGTCATTTGATGATTGTGAATCATGTTTTAGTGGAAAGCTAACAAAGGCTCCTTTTACTGGTATCGGTCGAAGGGCTAAGGATCTACTAGGACTTGTGGTCCGTTCATAACAATGACTAGATGTGGAGAGATATATTTCGTGACATTTACTGATGACTTCAGTAGATATGGTTATGTTTATCTTATGAAGCATAAACATGAAATGTTTGAAATGTTCAAACAATACCAGAATGAAGTACAAAATCAGCTTGGTAAGACGATTAAGATGCTTCGATCTGATCGAGGTGATGAATATCTTAGTCAAGAGTTTGACGAACATCTAAAGAAATGTGGGATCATTTCTCAGCTTACTCCACCAGGAACACCTCAACTTAACGGTGTATCCGAAAGGAGAAATCGAACTCTATTAGATATGGTTCGGTCCATGATGTGTCGTACAAACCTCCCACCCTCCTTCTGGAGTTTTGCTCTTGAGACTGCCACGAGAATCATAAATCTAGATCCTACTAAGAAGGTGGACAAAACGCCTTATGAGATTTGGCATGGGGAGAAACCCAAAGTGTCCTACCTTAGGGTTTGGGGATGTAACACATATGTTACAAGTGAATCTACGGATAAACTAAATCCCCGTGGCGATAAAGTTGTTTTCGTTTGATACCCTAAAACAATCGGTTACTACTTCTACAATCCTGCTGAAAATTGAGTTTTCATTAAACGCAGAGCTACTTTCTTGGAGAAAGAACTTCTTGCGAGAGGGATTGGAGATAACCATGTGGATATGGATGAGATCCAAGAACCACAATATGAACCTGCCGTTGGCATGAGACTGCTGAAACTGAATCTAGAAATGTTTAAGATTCAACCATGACACAAACTATTCGCAAAAGTACTAGGGATCATCATGAACCTGACCGGTATATCGGGATTCACCATATTGACGACATCCTGATAGTTGATCAGGCAGAGCCCACTAGTTACAAATCTGCAATCTTAGATTCTGAATCTAAGAAATGGCTTGAAGCCATGGATGCTGAAATCCAATCCATGTACGACAACCACGTATGGGACTTGGTTGATCTTCCTCCCGAAAATCGGACAGTAGGAAGCAAATGGATTTTCAAGAAGAAAATTGACATGGATGGGAATGTGCAAACCTTCAAAGCAAGGCTGGTAGCGAAAGGCTTTACTCAGACTCAAGGAATTGATTATGATGAAACCTTCTCACCAGTAGCCATGCTTAAGTCTATTAGGATCTTGCTTGCCATTGTCGTGTATTATGACTACGAGATTTGGCAAATGGATGTCAAAACTGCGTTCCTTAATGGGCATCTTACAGAAAATGTCTATGTGGTTCAACCGGAAGGTTTTGAAGATCCAAAGAATCCTAATAAGGTATGCAAGTTAAACAAATCCTTTTATGGATTAAAACAGGCATCCAGAAGTTGGAATCTTCGCTTTGACCAGAAAATCAAAGAGTTTGATTTTGTCAAGAACGAAGATGAACCGTGTGTTTACAAGAAGGCAAGTGGGAGCCATGTGATTTTTCTGATTCTGTATGTAGATGACATACTGCTCATTGGAAACCAAATTCCTATGCTAAAAGACGTAAAGTCTTGGTTAGGAAAATGTTTCTCAATGAAAGATCTTGGTGATGCTGCTTATATTCTGGGAATAAAGATCTATAGAGATAGATCAAAGCGGCTTATAGGTTTAAATCAAAATACATACATTGATAAGGTCATTCGACGCTTTTTCACGCAAGACTCTAAGAGAGGGTCTTTGCCTATGGCGCATGGAACCATACTGAATAATAATCAGTGCCCTCAGTCTGACGAGGGTAAGAAGAAAATGGAAAAGGTTCCATATGCTTCTACAATCGGTTCCATCATGTATGCCATGCTATGTACTAGACCTGACGTATCGTACGCTTTAAGCATGACAAGTAGATATCAACAGAATCCTAGTGAGAGTCACTGGATAGCCGTAAAGAACATCCTAAAGTACTTGAGAAGAACTAAGGACATGTTCCTGGTATACGGAGGACTGGAAGGAGAACTAGCTATTAAGTGTTACACCGATGCTAACTTCCAGACGGATCGAGATGATTCTCGATCACAAATAGGATTTGTTTTTGTTCTGAATGGTGGTGCGATCACTTGGAAAAAGTATTAAGCAAAGTGTCGTTGCACAATCCACCACCGAGTCAGAATATATTGTTGCTTCGAAAGCTGCAAATGAGGCTGCTTGGATGAAGAAGTTCATTGCTGATCTCGAAGTAATCCCCAGCATTCAGAAACCGATCAAGATATTGTGTGATAATACCGGTGCCATTGCTCAAGCTAAGGAACCAAAGTCACACCACAGCACTAAGCACATGCTCAGAAGATTTCATTATATCCGGGATATAATTGAACGGGGAGACATCGTGTTAAACAAAGTTCACACAGATCAGAATCTAGTCGACTCGTTCACTAAGCGTATGCCTCATTCTAAACATGAGGAGCATGCTGACAAGATAGGCCTTAGATTTGCTAGACAGTGGGTTTGATCTGTATTTAGTATTTGGTGTTTCGAACAATACAGTTACATTATTTTTAATATTTGATTTAATGGTTAAATGCATTATTATTAGATGTTGCTGTGTTCGATAGTTTGTACGTTTTAGAAATCCTTGTATATATAGATTATTCTAAATGTCCGTAGTCGATCAGATTCATGGGAATCAATCTGAACGTAAGACTATTGTGAATCAGATGGTTGGTTCATTATGAATGAAAGACGAAGAAGTTGGAAACCATATTCACAGATAATTATTAGAGAATAATTATTGGATGTAACTCGTTTCAAAACTGTCTTCATGGATCTATGTCTTGAGATATTTTGAATAAAGTAAGATCTGTCGATCCTCGACCCAAGGCACTTACTAGAACTAACTCTAACTAAAGGTTGTTCTTTGATCTTATCTAACGTTGTACCTTGACAGGCAGTAATAAGGGTATGATCAGGAGTGATCCGAAGTTAAGTGGGAGTTGTACGTGGCCAAAGGAATTTGTTCTCCTTAAATTAGGAGCTGGACATTCTAGCGCCCTCGTTAATTCAAGCTGGTGTGAAACGCATGGCCATGCTCAAACTAAAGAGAAGTTTATTTAGACCACTTTGAATCAGAGAACGAGAACAAGAATAGTTGAACCACATATGAGAAGTGAATTATATCTATGTCTTATGTTCAACGGATGCCCTTAACAGAAAGGATACAAATGCTTACTAGGATTGTTATACTTTGTAAAGTAAATGTTACTTGTACACAAGGAAATAGTTTGACGATTGTAAATACGTCATACCTTGCTAGGGGCAGTGAGATAAAGCTAGGCGTCCACCACTATCTTTAATTGAAGAATCGACCAAGTGGGAGATTGTTGGATGTATGATGTCCGGTCGTCAATTAAGTCAATGTTACTATTAAGGTACGATCCAAAGAGTTACACCTTAGGCAACGAACAAATATATAATATTTAATTATTAAATATTATTCACGAAAGACGGAAATAATAAATGGTGAATAAATATTTAGAGAAATATTTGTCAGAGATTGAGATAATTAATTATCGGATTAATTAATTATTTAAGGGGAATAAATGTTTAATCAGTTAAACATTTAAAGATTAGATTTTACTAATTATATTATGATTAGTAAATACAAGGGTTATAATAATTAATGGTTAATTATTACTGGGGTATTAAGTGTTAATACCATAGGGGACCAGTGTGTAAATATAATGGTTATAAATATATCATTATAATCAAAACCCTAAACTAATCCCCACCACCACCAAATCGGCGCCCCCCCCTCTCTCCCTTGGTTCGGCCGACGCCACCACACCACCACCCTACGCCGCCGTTGAGCTGGCTTCCCCCCGCCGCTGACCACCGCCGTGATCGGCTCCCTCTTGCGCAATCGTGTGACGTTTTGCTGTGGTTATTTCCTGTACGTGTCATCTAGCTTGACGTTCGTTGAACTGAGGTGTTACAGATCTGGTTATCGTCAAAGGTATAAATCTGAACACCCTATGGTTGGTTATTTAATATTGTTTATACACGTGTAATCGGACCACTGAAAGGAATCCATATCTGATCTGGTAAAAGTACTATTTAATCGCTTCCGCAAAATATATCTGATTTATTTATTTAAAAGGTTTAAATAATTATTGTTTTAAAAGTTAAATCTGGTACCATAATTCCCAACAAATTCACAAAGATAAACTTTTACCCCTTGCCAAGGGTAAAAAGACTAAGTAAAAACCTAAGGCTATCCGACCGGATCACCCCCGTATAAGTCACAAAGATAAACTTTTACCCCTTGCCAAGGGTAAAAAGACTAAGTAAAAACCTAAGGCTATCCGGCCGGATCACCCCCGGATAAGTCACAAAGACGAAGATAAACGTTTACCCCTCGCCAAGGGTAAAAATATTAAGTAAAAACCTAAGGCTGCCTGGCCGGACCACCCCTGGATAAGTCACACAAATATAACAAAACCTACGGGTTATTCCCGAGTAAGTCATAACGTCAAAAGATAAGAAAGATCACAAAACAGTAAGAAAGCTAATATATCACAAAGGCAAGTACAAATTGTTCAAAGTAAATACACAAGACAAATCAAAAGAGCTAAGGAGGAGCAGTACTGGCAGAGGAAGTCGGAGCACCCGTAAAGACCGTCTTCAAGACATCCAAGGAAGCTTGAGTTAGGCCAGCTCTCCGGGATACTAAGGAGTGGTTGGAGGTGTGTAGCACGGTGGTGCTATCACGGAGCCTTTGCATGGCGTCCAGATCATAGCCCTCCACTGACTCCAAAGGAATTTGTTTCCCACTCCCCGCATACCCCGCGGTCAACCCTTCCTGAAAACCTACAGCTTTAGTAGCTTTATTCATGGCACCTACCGATAAAAGCCACTCCCGGCTACCCCTAAGGCGCTCATAGAAGAGCCTAAAGATGGTACCTATGAGCCATTCACTCTCAAAGGACAAACGATGGTTCTCCAGAACCAAAGTTTCCTTCTGAGCTGACACAGTTGCAATATCAGCTTTCAGGGCTTCCAAATGCTGCCTTTTCGCGGCAAGTTCAGCAGTCAAGCTATCCCTCTCGGCCGCCCAGGCATCTTCTTTGTTAGACATCAGGGTTTCCAAGTGTTGCTTATCCTCATCCGCATGGGCTAATTGAGCCTTTAACCCTCTCTCACCCTCCTGCAAAGGTACAAAGTAAGCAGTAAATAAACTTAACAACAATAAAAACAAAATACAAAAACGTAAAGGCAAAAGGGAAGCACCTCCAAAGACCGGACTTCACCACGAGCATGGTCCAGATCCACCTGCAGAAGATTCAACTCAGAGGTGGTCTGGACACACTCCGCCTCCTTGTCAGCCACTAGCTTGGACATACCATCAAGTTCACCCCGGAGGCGACCAATCTCTTCCTCCAGAAACTTGTAACCCTGGGTAATGGACTCTGTATTTTGCAGTTCAGCTTTAGCCTCCTTAAACTGACGGTCCAATCCCTCTATCTCCTTCAAAAGGCCAAGTTTCTCGGCTAGGGCCTTCTCTAGCTTAGCCCCAGTCTCGTCATGTCTGGCCAAGAGTGCATAGTACTTGTTCTAAAAAAAACAGCATTTGATGATGAATCTCCACTAACCGGGTAATCTGGTTGGCCATAAAGAAACTATGCTCGCGTGGCTCAGCTGGGCGGTGCTGATGCTCCTCGTAAAACCCCTCTCCCCATGCGGAATAGAATGCTCTATAAATTTATGGCATACCTCCACCGAGTCAAAGAGGGCCCCGTTAGCTAAGAACCAACAAGGATAAATGGGAGCAAGTCGCTCCTCCTCCGTCAAGGGCGGTATCTCGTCCCGATGCCCTAGTTTGTAAGAAAAATTATCGCCGGAAGGACGAGACCCGGAAGCCCCGCTGGTAAGGGTTCAAGGGGGAGGAGGAGCATCCCTAACAAGTGATGTGGGAGCACGAGTCCGAGGAGAAGGAAACTTTGTAATCCTATCAGGAAGGAAATCCACTTGGGGACCTGTATGCATAGGGATAGACTGAAGAGGGACAACTAACGATGGATCGGTGGTAGGGCCAAGAGAATAAGGCATAGGTGGATTGAAGACAACCCGAATATTGGGACGCTTGGGGGACGAACCACTAGAAGACTCCCCCACCTTCCTCATTCCCTTTCGAAGGAGGACAACTTCCTCGCTGTCCCCCTCTGACTCAACAGGGCTGACCACAGCCCTAGCTGTGGTAGGGTCACCTGGAGCAGATTGGGAGGTAGCATCCTTCTCACCATCATCGGCAGGGGGAACAACGTTCATAGCCCTCCATGTAACTCCTAAGTCACCCCCATAACAATATCCAGCAGATCCACCTCTGCATCAAGAAAGAAAGATAAAGCATCATTAATAATAAAGCAAAGTAAAGAAAATAAAAGATACAACATCTCCCCCACTCACCAACACCATTGTGAAGAGGGACAGGGAGAAGCAATGGGGTGTCCCAATTTTGGCTAACACCGGCCAGAACCAGAGCCGGTTTATCATACACGACGATGGACGAGGGCCGGGAGGTCAACAAGGCCAACAACCCGTCCTCATAAGTGCCCGCATCAGGAGAAGGGTCCTCAATAGGGGAATTAATGTCTCGGCGGGGTAGGGTAACGGAAAGAAAGGCAGATGAAACAAAGAAAAAGTGATATTTCCAATTCTTCATGGAATTAGGATTCTTGAGAGTCATCGACAGGTTGGGTTTCCTTCTTTTAATGAAGGTAAACCAATCACCGGCAGTGCCAAGGTGATAGAATACACGGAACAGATTCACGGAAGGCCATCCACGCAGGTGCGAAAGACAACTTCAAAGTGAGAGACTTTACAAAGACCTAGGGGGTAATTTGGTTAAAACGCACGCCATAAAAAAGCAACAGTTCCACTAAAAAATAAGTAAGGGGGTAGCGGCAGTTGGCAAACTCGAAACTCTTGGTGTATAGCAGTCTGGACATGAGCAGGTAAGGTGGGGTTCAACTCTTGGGGGATATTATACTAATTTAAGGATGACGAAAGTTGGATGAAAAAGATGGCCGGAAGAAAGAAGAAGAAGGCAGAACAAATCTCAGGAGAAAGGAAGCGTAAAAAGAAAGAAGAAAGAAATTACGGTGGTTATAAAGAAAAAAAAATAGTAAGTCGGTTAAAAGGTTTTTTGAATTTCAAACGTTGGGAATCAGCGAATGACTGACACGTGGCGCTCATCTTCCATAAGGACCGCTAGATAACTGCACCTAAAAAGGCACTCAAAAGCCTACGACGACAGCTGTCTCACACTCACAACACTTAAAAAACTTAGTGAAAAATGATAACAGAATTAGTCTATCACCTGCTCCAACGAGGCCGGAACAACTAATAGACTAGAGGGGGACTTGTTGGGATAGGACCCGGCATAGGGCCGGACATATCCCAAAGTCCAAGTCCGGATAACCACACAAAGAAGTAAAATGACCAACGGCCGGGCCAATGGATCCAATGGCCGGGCCCTAACCAAGCCCCGGAAGATGGAATTAGGTCCGGATATATTAGGACGAAAGAAGTAACAGTAAAAAGGGGACAAGAATCAACATGTCAGAAGTATGAATCGGTCAATAGAAGGGACCCGACAATGTGCAAACCATTACTAACAACCTTGAAAATGGTCTAAGCATTACATATCCAAGTCAAGGAGCAGACCCAGGCTAAAAACAAGACATTCTAAGGCATAAATACCCCACTGATCCTAAGGTAGCATTCATGTTCTAATTCATTCATATTCACTCTCCATATTTGTCTTCCTCACCAAAAACCTATACTTACTCTCACGCCGGAGGCTGGTCACAGCGAAACCCTCCGGGGTTCTCACTGTGACGAGACTAACGGTGTTACTGTTTTGCTAGGTTAAGCTCAGCACCACAATTCTGGAAATTCCTTGATAGTCAGATCCTGATACGGAGGTTTTGGAGTTTACAGTAAGCGTAAAATAAATAAAATGAAATAGAAAACATTATGAAACAAAAACAGATTGCTACGTATCCTTTTTGGGTACGAAGCCACAACATGAACAATTAAGGTTTGTCGAAGCCTTGCACTTGAATCTTAATCTAGCCACCTACGTTATTAATGCTCATGGTTACAGTAAATATCAAGTGTTTTGCATGTTTTTCTCAAATCTATGACATTTTATGCAGAGATGCAATTAAAATGTCAGATGAGTGATTTATATGACACCGTTTCATGAAACCATTACATTTAACGAAAAAAACTAGTTGGTGAAAAAAACCTTGAAAAAGAACTCTCATATAGTGACAGATCCAGGAATTTTTTTCAAGGGTTCACTATTTTTAACTGCTCCAATTTCATAGGCCGGATATAAAAATTTCGGGTTGGTTCGACGGTTCGGGTCGGGTAAGGTTCAGAGGTTCATAGGCCGAAATATCCGAAAATTACTAATATTAATATCCGAATCCAAAAATTCGGATATCCGAATTTTCGGATAGTTCGGATTCGGGATTTCGGATAATTCGGTTTCGGATACGGATATTTTTGAACACCCCTACTCACCCCTGTATGTATATATATATATATATATATATATATATAACAAAGGTAGGGACAGTGTCAAGATATTATGACTGAGGGCATTTGCACGTTCCAATGAATTTCCATGCTATGATTGAACGTCTTGTTCACCAAGTAAACCCTCTAAAGAACAGGTCAATTCAAAGTCCTTGCTATTTATAAACTATCTTTCTTGCATCTCGGTGGTTTTTTTTAATTGGTTTCGTCTATCATTTGCTAGGTCTAAGTCCTTTTTTATTTAATAGAACGGATTTCTTTTGGAGAAATTTCTCAAAATAACAATTTACTTTTCAATTTTTTTTTAAACAATCAAGGACTTTTCCATTTTCTAAATATAAACATCAAAATTTCGTCGAAACATTCTTCAAAGTCGGCAAATTACGTGTCTCATTTTACAACTTACACGTGTAATTTTCGCCGAAGCAATTACCAAACTCGGCGATTTCGCCGGAATTGAAGGGGTTTCGTAGGAAGATGAGCGGGTTGCTTACGCCGGAATTGAAGGGGTTTCCCGATGAAAAAACCCGAGGTAGTCTGGTTTGCATGCAATTCGGAAACTTCCGATTCCGTCGATTATGTCAAATGTTTTTAATGAATTTTAAAGAAAGAGGAAGTTGTAGGGGTTTCGTCAGAATTGAAGGGGTTTCGTCATAATTGAAGGGGTTTCGTTGGAATTTGAAGAGTTTTCGGCGAAGCGCCGGTATTGGAAAGACATGTTCCGACGAATTCGTCGAGTTTGATAATTGTTCCGACAAAAATTACATGTTTATGTTGTAAAATGAGATACGTAAGTCGACGAATTCGCCGACTTTGAAGAATGTTTCAACGAAATTTTGATATTTGTAGTTAGGAGGTGGAAAAGCCTTTATTTATTTTAAGGAAATTAAAAATTAAATTTATTTTAGGAATTTTTCTTTTCTTTTACCTTTAAAAAGAAAATAAGTAATGATACGTTGCTTAAAATAATAAATAATAGAATAATCGAGAAAGGAAATCCATCAAAACGGGCCCCACGTTTTTTTATCTCTTACACCGACTAATTGATTGAAATTGAAACACTCGTTACATTCAAGGACAAATAAACGTTTATTATATGTTAAACAAGATACTTATCATATTTTAGGAAATATTAAAAAGATACTTATCATATTTTAAATCTAAACCTGTAAAATATAATGTCGGGTGTTTATCGATTCGGTTTCAGTTTATTCAATCGGAAGGTTTAAACCAAAACTAAATTCAAGTAATTTAAAACTAAACCAAAAATTGAATTTGAATTAAATTCATGTATTAATAACCATTATTATACAACCTATTAAAGACTAACGGGTAAAAATAGTCAATCAACTTAGCAGACTACTAAACATAGCAAACAGAAACCTAGTAAAAAGCTTGCTATATATATATTTTTAATTTCACCCTTTATAGTATAAATAATTTACGCTTTTAACTCGTTTGTTATTAAAGAGTGAATATAAAATTCTTTTTCATAAAAGACTGACACCACCATCGAGCCTTCTAGTTGAGTGGTAGCCCTATGACTTTCCAAATACAGGTTCGAGTCTCGCTTGGGACAAAATGTTCTAGGCTGAGCCAAGTGGTTTTTCTAGTTGTGGGTTTCCTCCTGGGTGGTGTGGGTCCGGGTGCTTCTGTTCTTCGAGCGAACGGGTGATCTGTTTGCCAGGGTGATCCCAGTGTCCGCGCCTTTACTGTTCAAATAAAAATAAATGAAAGACAGACACTGAGTGTGTGCTACGTCAGCGTTATATGTTTTTGACGCAAATTTAGCATCTCTAATTCTGTACCAAATTGATAGTTACGAAATCGTAATTAAAAAGATCGTTAGGTGCTAAATGGGTTGTGGTGTAGTGGTTGAGGTAAGGAGCTGATGCACCATGGTTTTACCCACGCCGATCTAGGGTTCGAGTCTCGGCTCTCCCTCAAGCCCGGAAGGGGCCGTATTGGGTGAGGTTTTTCCTTGAAAGCTCTCCAAATCTGACGCAAAGTGGGCCCGGATAAGACAACATATTGGCCAGAATTGGACGAGGCTTTCCCATATGACGGGGTGCGACGTCACAACATTCAATGTACGCATTTAAAAATAAAAATAAAAAAATCCTTAGGCTCATCATCGTAATTAACTCCAACTCCAAGCCCTATCTCCAACTTCCATTTTCCTTTACTACCCTTCTCACACACTCCCAGACGCATTAAGCCGAAAGAGGGGAACGATTTCGTTTCCGATTCGTCTCGCTCCACTTTCAAATCAAATCCTGAAAAGAGAACGAGAAATTTCAAATCCTTGAAGAATCTAATCGCTTTCAAGGTATATTCTAGAATCCCTACATTATTGAATCTTGTAAGTATTTGCATTTTCAAGTTTCGGTTCGTTTCCTGTGTGTTTTGATCCGTGATATTATTATGATTATTCGAAGATTGGATTTAGAACTTCGATTAGTTTTAAACTATTCAACATTATGCGTCTGAAGCAATTGATATGAAGGATTTGATGACATGATTGGTATGGAGTCCGAAAGATTGTTGAAGATGATATGATCATCAAGTTGTTTTAAGTTTTAATGAAATTGGACATAGGTCCAGGGTTTCTAGAAAAATATTGAGTTCCAGTGATCTAGTTATTCTTCGATATTGATTCAACTTAACTTAATAAATGATTAAATGACTAATTAATATAGTTTTCTTGAATTAGTTCACATGCTCTCACAAATGAACTTTCTAAGTGCAACATGTTAGTTCTATTTCTGTTCTTGATCCATATGAAAAGCTAGCTACAATGCCTACTTGAGGTTATACAAATGAAACCAAAAACCACTAAATTCCTTCAACTATAACGCTCTGTTCCCGAGTTTACTTAAGGAAAGAAATAAGGGAAGTGGAAGGAAAGAAAAACTTGGTTGTGTTTCGGAGATTTTTTTTATAAAAAAGTGGAAGGAAAGAAAAGAAGGTTGTGTTCCTGAGATTTTTATTGGAAAGAAGAGAAGAGAAAGGAAGGGGGAGTTTGGGTCTAAATTCCATCCTTTCAAATTGGAAAGAAGTGGAAAGAAGAGAAGAGAAAGGAGGGGAAAGGAAAGGAAATAGAGTCTTTCTCTTCTTTTCATAAGAAAACTCAGAACAGAGCGTAAGTGATTGGGCGTCTTGTGCTCAAAATAAGCTAATTGATCACAGTGGCGGACCCAAAATTTTTTTTCATGGGGTTTGGAAATTCTTGGGGTCAGTTGACTAGCGATACATAACGCGTATATAACACTAAAAAATTTTCATGGGGGGCAATTGGGAGGCTATTGCAAAATTTTATAGGGGGTGATTGGGATTTTAACGCGCATATAACACTAAAAAAAGATTTTTTCGTGGAGGGCGGCTGCCCCCATTCCCTTTATGTAGGTCCGCCCATGATTGATCGTGCGGTGATGTTATGCCATTAATACTAAAACCAAACAATTAAACGTAGTTGTAACAAAACACAATACATGTTAGTATGTTACTAGATGGATGCTTCCACACCCAGGAAACAAATCATTCAAACCTCTTGGACTCCTGATAGCCACAAACCGAACCTTGGCACTTGAGATATATGGGGTATCAGGTGTGGCAACTCTCTCTATACTTAGCTCCTCTCAAGCTTTCTTTCTCTTTTTCCTTTCCTACAAAATACAAAATAAAAACAATAAGCATTCCCCTTAATTAAATGACTCTCAACTAAGAGGATAATATTTGTAAACCTCATTTTCTTATACATATGAGATATAGATCAAATGTAATGTTTAATAAGACAAAGTAACTCAAATTTAGCTCGTTTTCCTTCTCAAACCTTTTCCTCAACAAATTCCTATATATATAAAAAAGAATATGATAAATGATAGTTCTAAACTCCATATTCATTTATTCAATTTATCCACTATTGTACTTAGAATTAAACCATCGTTATGCAAACAAATAAACTGAAGTCGATAAAAAACCAAACCTTCGTTTCCTGTCTGGTTCTCTTCAACAAAAAGAAAACATAACAATGATTGAAGCAGAATGCATCGATTGATGGACTGAGGGGCATCGGTAACGGTAATAGCCGATTGACCTCCCCTTTCAGTTCGCCCCTAACAATTCATCTCCTTCCCTCTATCATTTTGGCCTAATCGTCGTTCCATTCACCAAGCACTAAGGCCCAAAATTTAACATATACACACTCCCCTCCCCCCCCCTAAAAAAAAATAAAAATGGGGTCTATTTTTTTTGGGAGGCCTCAAGCCCTAGCTTCACCCAATTGTATACATGGGTCGGCCCTGGATAGGTCGTGTTGATTTGCTCATTTCATTTTTTGAATCTTGTCTAATCTGTAGTTCTTAGTTTCTCATAGAAGCTACTAGGATGAAAGTTGCATCAACCGCATGCCTTATATTTTGTTTATCTTTTTCAACTACATTTGATCTTTTGGTATCATCAATTTCACTTTATTTAATTGGATTTGCTTATCAAATGGGAAATTAGAATATAATGGTTTGAGTTAGGAGGTGTGGAGTGCACACTCAATCAAGACTATTCTGATTTCTAGAACTGTGGTACCTCTAAGGTTGTTAGGGGCGAACCTAGACTTTAGGACTTTAGGGGGTTCCAAGGTGGCACCGCTACGTCCACGGGCTGCACACACAAACACATGAAAGCAGTAAATCGACACGAGAATTTAATGTGGTTCGATCTAGGTGACCTACGTCCACGGGCTGCAACTAGGGATCTTTTTCTTATTCAGGTGTTCAAGAAATTACAAGTACATACATAGAGAGACTAATCTAGATTCTAGGGTTACAAAACTTAACCAACAAGTTAAGCCCAACTGGGGCCCAACCCTAAACCCGCGAGCAGGAGGCCCCCAAGGCCAGTTGGCTTCCTTAGCCTCCACACTCGACAATCTTCCACTTGGAGGCTTTGACAAACTTCAAACTGTCTCCGTTTTTACTTTAGTCTTCACTCGTACTTCTGTAACTTCTTTCCTCTAATTGCAGACGCCTTCTCATCTTTATTTCTAAAGGCCAGTTGAAGCTATGCATAGCTTTAATTGCTTTAAGTTTACCACCTTAGTCAGCATATCTGTTGGATTATCTGTTTCTTTGATTTTCTCTAGCTTTAACGTACCATCACTGATCAAACCCTCTGATGAATTGATATCTAGGCCGAATGTGTTTTGTTTTCCCATGAAACACAAGATTCTTCCCCAGATGTATTGCACTTTGATTGTCACAAAATAGTGGACTGTCTGGCTGTTTCTTCCTAAGCTCTTCTAGAAAGTTCTTCAACCAAATTAATTTTTTACTGGCTTCAGCACAAGCCATATACTCTGCTTCTGTAGTTGAAAGAGCAACTCTGATACGAACCCACAACTGGATCAGAAAGGGTAGGGGCAGACACAGTGGCTGCTGGGTGGCGGGAAAAAGACTCAAAATTGGAAGAGGTGGGGGTAATCCAGAAAACCAGGAAGTGGGAGAAACTGTTCCCACCAATTTTATGTTTAAGTAATTGTTCCCTACATCTCTTTTAGTGTCGATGTTTATTTTATAAAATTAGGGTTCTTACCTTGTATTGGAGATTTAATCATTCTCGAATTGGATTACACTATCGTTAATTTCAAGCTTTCGATTTCCGGTATCTATCAATGGTTCCATTGCCGGGAAATCGAATGGCGCCTACGCCCCGAAATTTAGTAGATCAATTAGCAACCATTGCAGCACAATTAGACGCCATCCTTGCATCTTTGAGGGATGATGTTGAAGAAATCAAAGTTCAGGTGATCGGAGATGGTTGTGACAGTGAAGAATCAGAAGGTGATTTGAAGAACATGTTGGTGGAGGAACCGCAGGGGTCCGAGCATGACCCTCTTCAGCAACTTGGATCCGGAATTGATGACGTCAACAAGATCAGTGGCATCGGTGGAAATGGCAGAATGGGCGCTAACGAAATTAACAAAATTGATGTCACCGGAATTGAAAATTGGGGGGCCGCGAAGAATTTAACGGCAAATGGCAGCCATGATCGGAAGGGGAAAGGAGAAATTGGCGCTCTATGGAAGATCGGAGATCTGGAAAAAACCCAAAATCACGTGAAGTGGTTGCGTACCAGTTTATCTCCTGCTCACTTGACTTCATGGGCCGACAAACATGATAAATGGGCTAAATCTGGTGGATGGACTGATCCATACATGTTGAAAATTGGAAACGGATGTTACGATTACTCTCATCAGGTATGGGCTAGCCCACTTGCACATAAAACAGTTGCTGCTTATTGGCCCGATATAGGTCCCAACTCGACCACAATTGTTAAAACTCGGGATATCGAGAAGCAGACTACTCGAAGATTAGTGAAGGGACAAATCTCGGCAACCATAGAATGGCTTATTGCATGGTACAATAATTCCCCTCGTTTCGACTTGAGGGCAAGTCGTTTCACCGGCCGGGATGTATTGATACGAACCCACAACTGGATCAGAAAGGGTAGGGGCAGACACAGTGGCTGCTGGGTGGCGGGAAAAAGGCTCAAAATTGGAAGAGGTGGGGGTGATCCAGAAAATCAGGAAGTGGGAGAAACTGTTCCCACCAATTTTATGTTTAAGTAATTGTTCCCTGTATTTCTTTTAGTGTAGATGTTTATTTTATAAAATTAGGGTTCTTACCTTGTATTGGAGATTTAATCCTTCTTGAATTGGATTACACTATCGTTAATTTCAAGCTTTCGATTTCCGGTATCTATCAAACTCCCTTCTGTAGCCTGGACATCCAACTAACTGCGGTTTCTCCTATTGAAAAAACAAATCCGGTAGTTCTTTTATACGATTCCTTGCATCCCCCAAGGTCAACATCCGTATAACCTTTCAGAACAATATCTTTACCCTTGAAACATAATGCCATCTTCGAAGTCCCTTCAAATACCCGAGCAACCATTTGATTACCTCCCATTGTTCTTTCCCTGGATTGGACATGTATCGGCTAACTACCCCAACTGCGCATGCTATATTCGGCCTTGTGCACACCATAGCGTACATGAGACTACCAACAACCGATGCGTAGGGAACCTTAGCCATTTCAGCTATGTCTTTATCCGTTTTTGGTGATTGGTCTTTAGAAAGCTTAAATTGACTTCCTAGTGGAGTGTTTCTGGTCTTGGCATCTTTCATCTTGAATTTTTCTAACACCTTCCCATGTATTTCTCTTGAGAGAGTGTCTGAGATCCGTCTTTGTTCCTGGGAATACTCATCCCGGGTATCTGTTTAGTAGTATCTAAAATTTTCATTTCAAATTCTTCTAACATTTGCTTCTTCAGTTTTTTTGTTTATTTCATGTTTGAACGTGCAATTAACATATCATCCACATATAGAAGGATGATGTATGACTTATTAAATTTCTTGATGTAACAACAGTTATCCATTTCGTATCTTTTGTACCCGGATCTACCCATGAAGTTATCAAACTTCAAATACCACTATTTGGGAGCTTGTTTCAAATCATACAAGTTCTTATTCATTCTGCAGACCATGTTTTCCTTTCCCGTAACCTGAAAACCCTCTGGCTGCACCATATAAATATCTTCATTCAAATCACCGTGTAGGAAAACCGTCTTCACATCTAGCTGCTCTAGATGAAGATTCTTTGCTGCAATAATACTCAGGACCACCATGATAGTAGTCAACTTCACAACAGGAGAAAATATCTCATTGTAGTCGATTTCCGGTATCTGTTGGAACCCCTTGACCACCAAGTGTGCTTTGTATTTAGGTACCATCATGTTCATCCTTGACCCTGTAAACCCATTTATTGAGCACTACTTTCTTCCCTGGAGGTAGGGGTGTTAAAAAAAATTTGAATCCAAAACCGAACCCGAATTATCCGAAATTCCGAATCCTAATTATCTGAAAATTCGGATATCCGAATTTTCGGATTCGGATAGTGATTTTCGGATATCCGAATATCCAAAATATTATATTTATATATATTTTTTAATTGTTTTTATAATTTAAAAATAAGAAAATTTGAATTAAAACCCGAAATATTATATTTATATATTTATAGTTTTAATCGTTTTTTAAGATTTTCAAATTTCAAATGTTTTTATAATTTAAAAATATTATATTTATATATATATTTTTTATTTTTTTAATTGTTTTGGATATCCGTAAATTTCGGATATCCGATTTTGAACACCCTTACCTAGAGGGAGCTTAGTCAACTCCCAAGTTCTGTTTATTTCTAAAGACTTCATTGCTAGCTCACATTGCAAGTCTGCAATGAATCTTTCAGACTGATGGCTTCAGTGTAACACTGAGGTTCTCCGTTCTCTGTAACAACAGAAAATTAGCAGACGAAGAGAATCGTTAGGCGGTGTTGTGGCTCCAGTGTTATTCAGGAGGAATGGGAGCTGGGTTTTCTTCCTCTTCTTCGAAACTTTCACTAGTTGAATCATCCTGAGCTTCAACCTTTGAGCTCCAACTGTCGGGAATGTCAGTTTTCTTTGTTTCAGTATCAATGACAATGTAGTTTTTCTGAACTTCTGGATCTGTTGCATTCCTGTCTTTGTATAACTCGGCCTCGTTGAACATGACATGTTTGCTTCTGATTACTTTCTAGCTTTAAGAGTCCCAAAGCCGATAACCCATCTAGTCTGACCCATAACCAATGAACGTACACCTTTTGGCTTTTGAATCTAACTTATCCCTGTCACCATCTTTCAACAAGCTGTAAGCTGTGCAACCAAATACCTTCAGATGATTGAGACTTACCTCCTTTTCTTTCCATTCTTCCTCTGGTATTTTGAAACTCAAAGGAACAAACGGTCCACGGTGGATTAAATAAGCCGCGGTGTTAACTGCATCGGCCCAGAACATCTTTGGGAGCCCTGCATTCAGCCTCCCTCTCTCTTTCATTAATTGTTCTGTTCATCCGTTTTGCAACTCCATTTTGCTGAGGAGTTTCTGGGGCTGTCTTGATCATCTTGATTCCATGTTTGGCACAGTAATCAAGTAATTCTTTATTGATGTATTCTCCACCATTACCAGACTTCAGGAATTTGACCTTCAATTCAGTTTCATTTTCAACAACTTTCCAATTCTTAAAGGTATTAAATACTTCAAATTTGTTTTTGAGGAAGTAAACCCATACCTTTCGTCTAGCGTCGTCAATGAATGTCACATAGTAGACTAAACCTTCTACGGATGAGACTGATCAAGGCCTATAAACATCTGTGTGAACCAGCTCTAGTTTCTGAGCTTTCGGTGCCTGGCCTGTATTCAAGAATGTTACTTTCTTCTGTTCACTGAGAACACATGACTCGCAAAATCCGGTTTCCACTTTCTTCAAATCTGAAAATTTCCCTTCATCAACTAATATCTTCAAACCGTTGTCACTCATGTGTCCGAGTCGTTGGTGCCACAAACATGATTGACTCAGACCAAATGTTGCTGTATTGATACCATCAGCAGGTATCTCCACCATGTATAATGTGCCTCTCTTCTTTCCACGTGCAACCACGAGGTTGCCTTTAATCACTTTCCACTAACCACCCCCGAAGTGAACAACATGACCTTGATCATCCAACTGTCCAACAAAACTCAACTTTCTCCTCGAATTTGGAATGACCCTACATCTTTCAATGTCTAGGTAGTTCCAAGTGTGGTCTTCAGATCCACATCACCTATCTCTGCAATATCAAGTGTCTGATCATCAGCAAGACGAACTTTACCAAAATTACCTGTTCGCAGATTCTTCACTAGCTCCGGGCAAGGGACGGTGTGGAAGGATGCTGCTGAATCCATGATTCAGGACTCTATGGAATCAGCAGATGAAGGCGTCATCTGGGTGTTCAGCTGCTACGTTGTTCACGTTTTTCTTGTCTTTAGCAGCCGGTGGTTTAGGGCACTGGCTTCTAAAATAACCCTTCTCTTTGCAATTCCAACATTCAATTTCCTTTCTGTTTTTAGACTGACCTCTCTTTCTGGATTTTGATCTTCCCCTATTATTGCCCCTTTCAGATCGTCTCCCTTTCCCTTAAGAACTGGAAGATTCTCCAGCATTTCTCCTACACATGTCTTCATTTCCGTATGCCCTTAAATGTGACTTTGGTAGTTCCGGCTGAACTACTGACGGCTGTGGCTGTACCTGACCAACTTTCACGCAAAGAAGACAGTAGAAGGAGAGCTTGTATCTCATCCTCAAAGTTAATGTCAACAGCTCTAACCAAGTGATAATAGAATTAAATTCATTAATATGGACAAACTGACGAACCCTCCCCCATCTTGGTATTAACCAATTGACTGGTGAGGAATACCTTGTTACAGGCAGAAGGGTTCTCATACATGTCAGCCAGGGCTTTCAATACTCCGAATGTAGTCTTTTTCTTGACGATATTGTAGTCATCACTCATTGACAAGGATAACCTGACTACTACCAAAGCATGTCCGTCTAGAAGGTTCCTATCAGCATTGGACATCTTTTCTGGCCTAGCAGACGGCCCAATCATTGGAAGATGCAGGCTCATTGGCAGAGCATGTCTTCAATCTGCGTTCTCCGAAATCCATAGTCTTGTACATCGAAGGTCACTATCTTTATCTTACCTTCTTATGCCGTTGTAAAACCTTACTGAGTACGACTGATCGAATCAAGATGGAGAACAGTGAGCAAACACAGCAGTGGTGGCGGCCTGAACTTAATGGTTTTCTATTGGACACCGTCTATGCAACCAATCTCAAAAAATCAGTAATAAACGAGTAAGGACGCCGATAAAGAAGTTTACCGGAATTAGGGTTTCGACGACGGTTGACCAGGTCAACGACGGCAGCGATGGCAGCAGAAACGGCTCATAAACAGATCTGGCGGTCGAAAAAAGGAGGCAACAGACAGAGGTGGGTCGGCGGCAGCTGAATAGCGGCGGCAGAACCAGGTGTCGGCGGCGACGGGCGGTTGCAATCCTGATTGCGATTGGTCGGCAAAGGACTTGCGGCGGTGATTTGCGACGGTCAGAACCTCCTTGGCGGCGGTGATCAATTTCCGCCAGAACCTTAGCGGTGGCTGCTAGGGTGGCGGTGGTTAGAGGTGGCGGCCGCTGACTGGTTGATGGCGGTTTGTGTGAGGTGATCGAGAGCCGAGCTCTGATACCAGTTGTTTGGATCAGGGCCACACAAGCACACAGGAAAACGGTAAATTGAAACACAAGAATATAACATGGTTCAATCCTTGGTTTAAAAAAGCACGAGGCGAGGCGAATTGTTTCAGTCCCAAAATCCGAGGCGCCACATCAAGCGCGAGGCGAGGGCTTCACGTATGCTAGGGGCTAAAACTAAAAATAATAATAAAAAATTTATTATGCATGACACATTTCACTTCTTAATCATAAACACAAAACATACTTTAATACGTAGAAGTTAAAAGTTTAGAACATAATTAAACATTCATAAAAACATAAATAATTGTCTCTAATCAATCAGAGCCGCTGATTTAGGGCTATTGAATGGACTCGCTGATTGAAATTGGGTTAAATTGTTTTAAAGCCCAAATTGGTTTAAATGATGGGCCAACCCTTTTAATTGTCCAAGTCCAACTGATTTAAAGCCCAAATTATAGACCAGCCCTAATAAATACATGAAGCGCTGCCTCGCATCGCCTTGCGCTCCAAGCCTGAAGCGCCGCTTCTGGTCGCTTCATGTATCTCCGGCGCCTCACCCGAAGCGAGGCGTTTTGCCCAGCGCCTCGCATCGCTTTTTTAAACCAAGGTTCAGTCTAGGTGACCTACGCCCATAGGCTGCAACTAGAGATCTTTTTCTTATTCAAGTGCTCAAAAAGTTACAAATACATGACATCAATATATAAAGACTAATATAGGGTTACAAAACTTACCCAACAAGTTAATCACAACTGGGCCCCAACCCTAAACCGTGAGCAGGAGGCCCATAGATCCGGCCGACTTCCTTAGCCTCTACACTCGACAGTGTTCAAGGGACAACTCCCTGGCGGGGTCACTGGAAAAAAATTATTTTTCATGTTTAGTTATAAACTAGAAGTTGCTTCAGATTTGCTTGCTTAGTGGAAAATGGCTTAGAAATGATGATCAGTAGGAACTAATCATCAGTAGTAGATCGGTTGCAACTGATCATCAGTAGCAACTATACATCCGTAGCAACTTTGTCAGTAGTAGAAATGGGCGAGCAGCAGCAATTGCTCGACAGCAAGTATGATGGCAAACCTTTGGTAGCAACATAGTTAGTACGGATGGAGTTCCTGTAAATGCAGTGGTTATAACCGTCTACTGGCATATCTTTTCGTAAAGAGTTGCAACAGTTCGTTGTGATGGTTCAATGTCTATATATAGGTTTCATTTGGTATGTTTTCAACAACGAATTAGAACTTCGTTTTTCCCATAAAATTTACACTCGTTCTTTGGAGATTACTTTCTGTCTTATCCGATTAAAGATTTTATTCCCACTAAATACTTTAATCTAAAAGTGAACTCCATACACAATTTAGAAAGCTTTCCAAGGCAATCACGAGATCTAGAAAACCCACATTTCCCCAGGATGATGACATTAAAGAACAATTACAAATTGATGGTTACTGGTTGAAGATTAATTGAACATTCAAACTATTGACCCTTAAGTCCTTAACAACACTTGAAAAAGCTCTTGACTTTCAAATGGTCTTGTATTTTCTTTGCCCATGAAATGGAGTTTTCTGCAGCAAACTTGATCATTGAAACATGGTATTGTGAATTATGACCCGATAATTGTATTAGATTCAAGATTAGAATATTGAGATGAAGATAAATGCTAAGCAACCTTAAATCAAGAAGTACCGGGCTACGTAGTGAGTGAAAATGTTTGAGCGCACCACTAAAACAATTGGTGTTGAAATGTTAGGGGCCTTTCCTGACAGGGTTGCATGAAACCACATAATATCAATTGAAACAAGAAACAATAAAGAAGTAACATATAATGTTGTTATTATATTGAACATTCAAACTATTGACCCTTAAGTCCTTAACAACACTTGAAAAAGCTCTTGACTTTCAAATGGTCTTGTATTTTCTTTGCCCATGAAATGGAGTTTTCTGCAGCAAACTTTCATTGAAACATGGTATTGTGAATTATGAACCGATAATTGTATTAGATTCAAGATTAGAATATTGAGATGAAGATAAATGCTAAGCAACCTTAAATCAAGAAGTACCGGCCTACGGAGTGAGTGAAAATGTTTGAGCGCACCACTAAAACAATTGGTGTTGAAATGTTAGGAGCCTTTCCTGACAGGGTTGCATGAAACCACATAATATCAATTGAAACAAGAAACAATAAAGAAGTAACATAAAATGTTGTTATTATATCATTATAGTTTGTGTTAGTATATAATCTGAATATTTGATTGCCCATCTTCGCGCTGCAGGTTATAATCGCAAATGGGGTCTACACCAGTAGAGTATATGATAGAGGCTTCATCCGGGGCACATTTTTCTGGATTTCACATGGATGGAATGCAGGCATTAAATTCACTTGCGGGGCAGGCAACAACTTCGGTGAATGAAAGCGTGCACAAGCAGCCGTTTATCATTGGTATGTACCGCAGCAAGAACACATATAAAATTCATTTGATTGCTTTTATAGTTTCAGCGGAAACAAGAATGCCATGTTATTAAGTTGCTATATATAGTAACTTCATGTTCATTGTGATTTCTATACCTTAAAACTATAGCTTTCAGTGAGAATTGTGGATATCGTTAGCACCTTTACCACTTCTCATGAGAGTCGGCTAGATTGCTTCAGAATGGTTCCTGAAGGCAAAATATACTTGCAATCTTTCATTCAAGCTCAACTTTATCTTATGATGAATAACCATGTTAAACAAGATTTTCTCTTAGCTGAGTATTGGCTGTATTGCTCGTCAATATGTTATGTTTTTTATGATGATGTGTTTCCATCATCAAATATTTTCTTGAACAACCAGGGGTTGCTGGAGGTGCAGCTTCAGGGAAAACAACAGTATGTGATATGATTATTGAGCAGCTTCACGATCAGCGTGTTGTACTTGTGAACCAGGTATCGTTTTCTTTTCTGGCAATGCTAGAATAAATATATTATGTGAAGGTGTTGTTCGGATAAATCATCCTTTCTCTCCATGCATTTTATTTTATTTTATTTATTATGTTGCTAATTCACTATTTGTTCTATATTTTGATAACACAATAGCTGGTTATCTAACTGATAGGTATCTGTGTGTGTGTTTGCAGGACTCGTTCTATCATAGTTTGACTACTGAAGAACTTACGAGGGTTCATGAGTACAACTTTGATCATCCAGGCAAGTTTTGTGAACTTTAATTGGCTATTTTTATAATAATTTTTAAGTAAAAAGAAATAGTTTATCTCCTTTGTGTTAGACACTTTTCATTTGCTACCTCAAGTCTTTAAGACAAGCTCTCTCTCTCTCTCTCTCTCTCACACACACACACACACACTGTAAAGCTTTGATGATAATAAATTTTGGTGGACTAACTTATGTTAATATTTTTGACCAGTTTTTGACTTCATGCTTCTTATGGTACTTCTCTATTTGCTTTTCCAGATGCTTTTGATAATGAGAAGTTATTATTAGCTGTGGTGATGTTGAAGCAAGGAAAAACAGTGGATATTCCAAAATATGACTTCAGGAGTTACAAGAACGTCGTCTCTCGAAGGGTTAGTTTATATAACATAGCTTGGAGAGGTCTAAAAGTTTTTCTTTGTAGCTTTACTTTCAAAGTACATCAATGCAGTTGTTTTTTTATCAATGTAACTTGTCAAATCGTTATCCTGGCTTTTCATTTTCTCCCTGTTTATAAAAAAGGTAAACAAACTAGTTCCACTCTTTTAATGGTTTTTGGACCTTTATCATTTCATATTTCACTGTAAGACTTCAATCGTAAATATAAAGTACTACTAATAACAGCAAATTAGAAGACCACCTACTATTCAATTACTCTTCTGTTTCCTGTTATTTGTGATGAGCTGTAGTCTAATTAAGAATATTACATAAATCAAATGGTGAAACCTTTGGCAGGTGAATCCTTCAGATGTCATAATTTTGGAAGGCATACTCATTTTTCATGATCCCCGTGTGCGTGCCATGATGAACATGAAGATCTTTGTTGATACAGGTTCTATATAACATTATCTCAATCATTACTATATTAATCTTTTTTACTCATCCAGCTTTTCTCTATGATCCTATATCTTTTCTAGTCTTCAATGAGAAGCATTTTATCTTCATCAGCTGCTTTAAAGTTGTTAAACTGCAATAGTTTATTATTAATGAGTTTGTTCAATTTTATCAAGTTTGTACACTCATCTATCAGTATTTACAATTCTGACTTTCAGTGCAGATGCTGATGTGCGCCTGGCAAGGAGGATAAGGCGCGATACAGGCGAAAAGGGACGCGATATTGGTATGGTACTTGATCAGGTTAGTTGATAGGCCTTCCTTGAATAAATATAAATTTTTTTTGTTAAAGATGAAAAAATAGCTTATATAATGTCTTCTTTTGTTCATTTCATCTGACTAAACTTATATGCAGTATTCGAAGTTTGTGAAGCCTGCTTTTGATGACTTCATACTTCCAACAAAAAAGTATGCTGACATCATCATACCTCGTGGAGGAGACAATCATGTTGCTATTGATTTAATTGTCCAACATATTCGGACAAAACTTGGTCAACATGATCTTTGTAAAATATATCCTAATTTATACGTCATTCACTCAACTTTTCAGGTACCATATTTTAAGTTCCATGTCTCATGATTCTCATAATGATATTTTTGCATCTGTTTTAGAGTATTCCTTTTGTTATATACTTTCCTCATTGTTAGTTTGGTTCCATGCAGATACGTGGCATGCATACACTTATACGTGATGCACAAACAACAAAACATGATTTTATATTTTATGCAGACCGATTAATCCGGTTGGTAAGTTCTTGTTTCTGTAACCGGAAGGATTATTTTTTATGTTGATGTTTGCATAATTATCATTTGGTCTGATCAGGTTGTGGAACATGGTTTGGGACATCTACCATTTACAGAAAAGCAGGTGGTAACACCAACCGGTAAGCTTGTGCACTCATTAATCCTTCTATAGCCTATAGGACCTTGATTTTATTCTCTCCGTCCCTCGTACATCTTAGTTCTGTTATCTTTAGTATGTCTGACTACAAATAATGGCCTATAAATTCAGTTTGCATCATGCGAGTACTAATCGTTTTTCATGATATTTATGGGTCTGTGAAAATGCAGGGTCGGTATACACAGGAGTAGATTTTTGTAAGAGATTATGTGGTGTTTCTGTTATCCGCAGGTATTAATGATATTCTGATATATGTATCTTTTTGGTGATATATATGTGTGTGTGTGTGTGTAGGGAACGGTTCTTACAGAACCACAAATATTGCGAGAACTCGCAAGAACCAACGTAAACAATTCATTATTATTAAAAATTAAATGAAAAATGTATAACTGTAAAGGATTAAATGATTTCTCTCATTAGTTAATTTCCACTCTCTCTTCCTCGCAACAAGTTTCGTACACATGTGTAGATTAGTAGTCAGACATACTAAAGAACCCGTACCTACGCGTGCGTAGATGTTTATAGTGTAGATGCACATAAATTTACGCATATCAATTCAAAGATATACACATAACGATGCTGTGTTTTAATAGTCATGTTAGAATCTTAGATAAATACACAAATAAATGAATGGTTTTGAGTAGTTCTCGTGGTTCTGTAAAGAACCCTCACCTATAAATATGTGTGTGACGTTTTCCATTTGGTAGAAATCATGATTTTTTGGTCAATCTGTTGCAGTGGTGAGAGTATGGAAAATGCATTGCGGGCATGTTGTAAGGGTATTAAGATTGGAAAGATTCTTATTCATAGAGAAGGCGATAACGGCCAACAGGTTTGTTGTGCCTTAGCATCTTATTCACAAAAATTCATGTGCATTCACCAAAATTATGCTCTTTAAAACAAGATTCAACCGTTATGCAGTTAATATATGAAAAACTGCCACAAGACATATCCGATAGGCATGTTTTGTTGTTGGATCCTATACTCGGAACAGGTTAGTTTCATATATTTCTCGAAACTCACTTATTTTTAAGAATGTGTCTGTGTACTGATAATTGCAAGTTATTTATCAGGTAATTCAGCTGTTCAGGCTATTTCTTTGCTTCTAAAGAAAGGTGTACCCGAGGCCAATATCATATTCCTGAATCTGATCTCTGTAAGTCAAGAAGCCCTGTTTAGTTGTCAACCCTGTTGACCAAATAAGTCAAACTGTTTTTGAAATATTGTGGCCATTACAGGCACCACAAGGAGTGCATGTAGTGTGCAAAAGGTTTCCAAGAATAAAGATAGTGACATCAGAGATAGAAACAGGTTTGAATCAAGAGTTTCGTGTTCTTCCGGGGATGGGAGAGTTTGGAGACCGATATTTTGGAACAGATGATGAATGAACCAACCCTAGTCGTTTAGCGATCACAGAAAGATGGAATCGAGTGGTTGTTTGTGAAATCGTGTTTCAGTTTTGAGACAGTTTCGGGTCCGTTGAGACTTGGTACTTTTGTGGACTTGGGTTATATGGTATCGTTCTAACAGGCGATATGATATGTTATAATTTTTTTTTCTCGGCATCATTGTGTATGAAGGTTGAAACAAGTTAAAAAAACCTAAAATACAGAAGTATACTTGTGTGTTAGAGCTTATTATAACAATTTATCAAATAGCATAAGTTGGATGCACTATTAAATTAGTTGGTGTATCGTTACAAACTTGTGTGTCAGAACCCATAACAATGGTACATCAAACATGCAAATGTTTGACGCAACTTACAAATGACATTGCAAGACCATGCAAGGGGACGTAACTTACTTGACTCTTGTTTTTCTTAGAAGCACCGTTGTAATACAGTTAAACACGTTATCAACATATTCCTTTTTTATTTTGTGTGATCGTGACCCTTTACCGATAAACTTAAAAGACCTCACTCATACCTTGGTAACCAAAATTATATACATATATATAGGAGACGTATCATACTCGTGTGTTAGAGTTTATTATAACAATTTATCAAATAGCATAAGTTGGATGCACTATTAAATTAGTTGGTGTATCGTTACAAACTTGTGTGTCAGAACCCATAACAATGGTACATCAAACATGCAAATGTTTGACGCAACTTACAAATGGCATTGCAAGACCATGCAAGGGGACGTAACTCACTTGACTCTTGTTTTTCTTAGAAGCACCGTTGTAATACAGTTAAACACGTTATCAACATATTCCTTTTTTATTTTGTGTGATTGTGACCCTTTACCGAGGAACTTAAAAGACCTCACTCATACCTTGGTAACCAAAGTTATATACATATATATAGGGGACGTATCAAATGAAAACCTTTAAACTCAATGTAAGCCACACATTTATTTTATTTTATTTTTAGTTTTTTTAAATTTACAGGGGCATTTGTGTAGCCTTAAAACCCTAAATCTATTTTTTTTCAGACCCACATTCATTCTCTCTCTATATTCAGAAAGCAACCTCTCTTCTATCTCTCTCATTTGCTCATCCTATCAAATATCCAGATCCGAAAGAATAAGATCCATCAATGGTGTACACTTGCGGTTTCAGCCTCATCAACGAAGCTCATACGGTGGTGGTTGTACACTATCGAAGAACCAGATCCAGGAGAACCAAACCCTAAATATCTCTTTTTCTCTACAAAAAAAAAAAAAGATGAGCTGCCTCCTCTCTCTATCTCTACATCTTCACACAATCGAAGAACCAGATCCGGGAGAACCAAGTCCAAAAGAACAAGTGCAGCGACCTTTTTATGCTGTTCAACAATGGAAGAACACTGCCGTCGAAATGGGATGACGCCGAGAGGTGGATTACGAGTCCGGTGTCTGGTTTTGGGGTTTGTAAAGACCTTCACTCGCCGGTTCAAAACCTGCTCCGGTTTTTCCGACTACTTGACGGATCGGTTGGAGCCCACCACATCCGCCGCTACTCCTCCCGCTTCTATTTTTTTTTCGGGAGCTGTCTGCAACAAAAAAGCGTTTTGAGTTAATTTCAGAAAAGCTAGAAAATGGGTTTTTGAGTTACTCAGCTAGAAAATGGGTTTTTTTCGAGAGCTGTCTGCAACAAGAAAAGCTAGAAAATGGGTTTTGATATTTGATGAATTTTTCATGCATTTAAGTAGAGGTGCACAAATCGGGTATTCTCAAGAACCGGAACCGGTTCTTGCCGATTCCAGTTCTTGGTTGAAAAAACGGACCCTATGTACCGGTTCCGGGTATTCAAGAACCGGTTCTGGGTATTCAAGAACCGGTTCCAGTTCTTACCGGTTCCGGTTTCGGTAATTCAAGGCAGGAATTTCAAGAACCTATTTCCGGCTATTCGAAAAACTTAGTTAAACATATAAATACATTAATTAAACATATAAATAACTAACTTAAAAAGTCCAATAACATTAAAAACTTAAAATGTTACAAAATAGATAAATGTTTAAAACATAAACTCTTAAATGAAACACCCTACTTGTTTCTTTATTATTTTATCAGAGTTTAATGCGGAAAACGGTCACAGTTTAACAAAACCTTGCCATAAAATGGCTAAGGTATCTTTTTCGTTATAATATTGTTTTACATAAGATAATACATTTACATCATATTACATAGGGATTTCTAACTCCGACTGCTCCGTCATCAGGAAGCTTCATTCCACGTGCTTCTTTCCTACAGTGTTTGGAAAACGTTTTTGAATTAGCTCATGCTAAGTAAGTACACTGCATCGTTCATTTTATTTGAAACCCTTTAGGTTCTTATTATCGTTCAAGTTTCCCAAGCTCTCGGCGCCCCCGTGACCATTTCCGGACGTACCTCCGGTCACGTCATTCGTATATTTTATGGGTGTGCTAACCCCCTCGCAACCATCTTAGGTCGTACCTCCGGTCCGAGTATTGGCAAGGTTCTTATACTCGTCAGTATATACCCCTTGCATTTGTCACGAAGACTCATTCATTCCTTAGCCCCGTAGGATTGGAATCTTTTCCTCCTCAGCCCCGTAGGCTTGGAGTCCCTTCTTCCTCAGCCCCGAAGGCTTGAAATCTTTTTAGTTTTCTTCTTTATTATTGAGATCCTCCTTACAGGCCGGGTATCTCATTTCATTTGGGACCTTTAGTATCTTTGACTCATAGCCTCCCAAATGTATCAAGCATTTGTTTTCATTTCACGTATATGCTTGATTTATTTCCCAACCAGTCCTCACCTTAAAACTTCACAACGGTTTCTCCACGATGCACTAAAAGGGTATATATATATATATAGGAAGTACCAGCGTCGTCTCCACCACCCCTTTAACACTTCGTGAGTACTCTGTTATTCCATTTTAGGGTTTAGACTCGTTCCATCATACTCATTCATATTTGCACGCATCATCATGCATTCACGTATTCATCATGCATTTCACGTATTCGTACTCATCATGTATTCATATTCATTATGCATGATATATTCGCGTACTCATATATTTTCCTCACATATATATTGTAAACTGGAGTGATTATACTTCCAGATCAGTACCTTCAATAGAGATATTCCCAGGAAAGAGTGACGGGTCTAGGAGAGATTTATACACTACTCTTTCCTTAAACAGAACATTATGTTCGTCAGATAACTACATACCGGTTGGAAGTTCTCTCATTCGTTTACTATACTATCATTTTAGTCTATACCCCTAAACGTTCATAATGGTTTCACCACGAAGCACCAAGAGATTTATATATAGGAAGTACCAGTGGCGTATCCACCACCCCTTGTATACGTCGTGACTACTCCATTATTCCCGTTTAGTGTTTAGACTAATCCATCATTACCTCGTACCCTCGTCATATACATAGCACATAACACATATCATTTAATCACATAATTCAAATAATCGTGTTTAGGGTACGGGTCCAGTGTACTTACATTATCCTCGGGTAATTCCTAAGTTCGTTCTTTGTTTTAAACGCTTCTCCGAACTCGAACCGCACTCGTAGCGTACCGTACTCTCACTCAAACGCGCTGCAATAGCTCCTTAACCCTTCTCCAGAGAGTGTGTGTATGTATGGTGTTTGTGTGTGATGATTCTCCATTTGAACGGCCTTAAGAATCTATTTATAGGCTGAATTGGGACCCATGTCGGACCGACATGTCATGCCAAGTCGGTCCGACTTCGGCTGAAGTCGGTGACACGCGTCAAAACCTCTTTTTTTTGCTTCTGCAACACATATCGGACCGACGTGTAATTCATATGGGTCCGACATCCCCATATCGGACCGACGTGTAAATCATATGTCAGACCGACGTGTAAAGCATATCGGTCCGACGTGGATGCTGAGTCATCAAAACACCTGTCAAAGCCTCCTGAATTGCTTCAGGAACACATGGCGGACCGTTATGCTTAGGATATCGGTCCGACATACCTCATTTTCATATTCTCATTGTCAAAACACCCCATTTTCATATATTATGGCTCCCGTAACTCATTTTCTAGCCCGAGATATGCTTATGCGAAGTTTTGGGCTATTTCCGGGTGAATAGTCTTCCCGTTTCGTACTCGGTTGGGTTCTTAGGCCACGTTTTTCAACCGACACGTGTCCCGTCTTATATTTAGGAGTTTTGGGATGTTACAATCAAACATAGATAAATTATAAAGTAAATTACACAGATTGTCCTTTAATTATACTAGAAATTATACTCTCTGTCTTTTGAATTCAATAAGTACACATATACTTTTACACACCCTATGTCTTTTACACTAACTGGTGTTAATTTTTTCTGTTAAGTCTTGACATGTGCAATGCACATGAGGGTATAATAGTCATTTTACCCACAAAAGGACCATTTATGTAATTTACTTAAATATAAACCCTCTCTCACACTTTTCTCTCTCTCTCTCTCTCTATCTCTCTCTCTCTCTCTCGGTTTTAAAGGAGAATTCATACAAAGCATCTTAATTTCCCAAATTATGATCCAATCTAACCATCAAAACCCTAGAAAAAAGACTCCAAATAATGTCATCGATCATCATCTTCACTTTCTTAATCCTTCTAATATCACCCTTCTCAATCTCATCCCCATCCTTCTGACGATGAAAACCTCACCGCCTATGAAGTCATCGAATCATGAGGAGGAGTGCAGAGAGAGAAAGTGAAACAAGGTGGATCTGAAAGAACCCAAACCGGGTACCTCTCACAGTTGGCAAACATTGCATATACATAGTTCTTAAACTTTGAATCAAACATTAAGTTAACAGCGGAAGTCTTTACAAAATTCAGAGTCAATTAAAACTTAAAATTTAAACATAGTTCAACAATCTAAAACTAGCAAATGAGGATGTCAGTCTTCATCAGCAGCAGCCATCCAGCCATTCACTCCTAAGCCCTCGAAACATCATTTCTTTTCCTTTCCTTTGCTACCTGATGTGCATACTAAAATAGTCAGCTAACGCTGGTGAGTTCAAGTTTTCTTTAGCTTTATATATATATGAAAAGGATTTTCCCTTTTAAATATACGTATTATATTATACACGTAATACAATGAAATCTTTCTTTATTCTTTAAATACATACACATTAAAATATGTCTTCCTTCTTTAAAATACATACGTATAAAAATCTTTCTTTCTTCTTCTATATTCATACGTATTTACTTTGTACTCTTTTCTTTAAGTCATACATTAATGTCTACAATCTGTTCTGTGCCCCCGAGCGGGCTTCTTCGTTCTTACTTCCCGAAGGAACTCTTTCTCGCGGTTATTGTTCCCTAAGGCTCAACGTCCAAAGGCCGATAACCGACTTTCTGTGCCCCCAAGCGGGCTTCTTCATTCTTTCTTAGCGACCGTCGCCGCTAGAGTAACCGTCGTTACTCATCTTAACCAGTTGCAACATCCTCGTTACAATGCCCTGCCGAGCACTGTCCCGATTTTTCTCATGGTACGTCATGGACTTGTCCATGACGCAGCATCGGCTTCGGGTAGCACTAGTCTCAAGGACTATACTACTACCTCAAGACTTGCTACTATGCTTAGAGTAGCACTAGCCTCTAGGACTACGCTACTACTCCAAGTCTTTCGTCGTATAAGCATACTCTTACAGATTAGACAATGTATTTGACTTGTTATTCTTCTCTTCGTTTATAAAACATATAGTTAAGTAAACCATTCTTTCTTCTCTTTCTCTTGTTTATAAAACATATAGTTAAATAACCCATTCTTTCTTCTCTTTCTCTTGTTTATAAAACATATAGTTAAATAACCCATTCTTTCTTCTCTTTCTCTTGTTTATAAAACATATAGTTAAATAAACCATTCTTCTTTCTTTCTTTCTTTCAAAACATTCGGTTTAACAACCGTTATCTTTCTTTCTTACAAAACGTTTAATTAAATAATATACATTTATTTATAAACGTCTAATTCTTGAGTATGCACACCACCCTAAAACAGTAAAATAGGGATCTTGAACTCACCTGATGGGTGGTCTCAGAAATGCTCTCAATTGGTCACTGAGCGTCACTAGGGTTACTCACGATCTATATAATAAAGTTATATGCATAAGGTATTGCTCCTAAATGACACTAGACATTACTAAGTATAAACCCCGTAGTTTCGAGTCATACCCTTTCTATCGAAACTAGGTAGTTTCGAGTCATACTTTGCCTATCGAAACTATGTAGTTTCGAGTCATACTTTGTCTATCGAAACTATGTAGTTTCGAGTTATACTTTTGTCTATCGAAACTATGTAGTTTCGAGTGGTACTCTGTCTATCGAAACTATGTAGTTTCGAGTCATACTTTGCCTATCGAAACTATGTAGTTTCGAGTGGTGACTTGTGTAAAATCTTAGTAGTTTAAGTTTAGGGTCTGTATCGAAACTATGTAGTTTCGATGGGTCTGCTACAATCGAAACTCGGTAGTTTCGAGTCATACTTTGTCTATCGAAACTATGTAGTTTCGATGACTCAGTCATCTTCCCCAAACAGAAACCCTAGATCTGACCATTTATTCTAATCGATCAAGCTTTGAACTTTTTACGTTCGAGACGTTCCTTTACTTCCCATGAACCCAAATATGTGGTTTGTTTCAAGTTTCACACGTAAAATCTACCTCTTCACTCGATTTTTACCCTTTAACCCGAAAGTTACAAAAACTCAGATTTAGGTATAGCGATTACCTGTTACTGCTTCTTTCCTGTTTCTTTATGCTCCAGAGGTAGTGAGCAACAAATCTTCGAGACTTTGAGCTTGATCCCGATCTTTCTCTCTCTAGACTGAGCTCTCTCTTTCTCTTTCTAGTCTTGCGCAAATGAGAGGATGGGGAGAGGCTGTGTGCAGATGTAGAAGGGTTTCCTTCTAATATCGGCCCATGGGCCGAAATCTGGGCCAAGCCCACTTGTTCTTTTCCTTTTTATTTACTTTCTATTATTTGGGATGTTACAAGTCTACCCTTCTTATTAGAGGTTTCGCCCTCGAAACCTTTCATGGGTCAAACATCTGAGGGTACAACTCCCTCATTTCCGACTCCGTCTCCCACGTGGCTTCTGATCCTTTTCGATGTTTCCATTGAACTTTGACTAGCGGGATAACTTTATTGCGTAGTCGCTTCTCTTTTCTGTCTAGGATTGCTGTGGGCTCCTCAATATAGTTAAGCTTATTGTCTACTTCGATGTCATCGAGTGACACTTGTGCCGATTCGTCAGCTAGGCACTTTCGCAATTGCGAAACGTGAAAAGTAGGGTGGATTCCACTCAATTTTTCAGGCAGTTCTAGTCGATAAGCCACCTTTCCAACTCGTGCCACAATCTTAAATGGTCCGACAAACCTCGGACTTAGTTTCCCTCTTTTTCGGAATCGAATTATTCCCTTCCACGGAGACACCTTCAATAGTACTTTATCTCCAACCTGGAATTCAAGGTCTCTCCTTCTCTTATCAGCGTAAGACTTTTGCCTATCCTTAGCGGCTTTCATTCGCGCTTTGATTTGGTCAAACTTCTCAGAAGTTGCTTTGACTACGTCAAGGCTTGCGAAATCTTTCTGCCCAATTTCGCCCCAACATACGGGCGTTCTACACTTCCTTCCATATAACATCTCATAAGGCGGCATTCCAATGGTCACATGGTAACTGTTGTTGTAAGAAAACTCCGCCAGTGGTAAGTGACTATCCCAACTACCTCCAAAGTCAATGATACATGCCCGCAGCATGTCCTCTAGAGTTTGGATAGTCCTTTCGGACTGGCCATCGGTTTGCGGGTGGTAAGCTGTACTGATATTAAGTCTCGTACCCATTCCCTCATGGAATTGCCTCCAGAACCTTGATGTGAATCTCGTGTCCCGGTCTGACACAATTGACAATGGCATACCGTGTCTGGCCACGATCTCGTTAATGAATAGTTCTGCTAGTTTTTCTGACGAGTAACTCTCACGCATGGGCAAGAAGTGAGCACTCTTCGTCAGCCTATCCACAATTACCCATATAGTATCATGTCCCTTAGCTGTACGCGGTAGCTTGGTTATGAAATCCATGGTAATGTGTTCCCACTTCCATTCAGGAATGAATAGTGGTTGCATCTTTCCGCACGGCTTCTGGTGTTCGGCCTTCACTTGAGAGCAAGTTAGGCATTTGCTCACATAATCGGTTACATCATTTTTCATGCCGGGCCACCAGTATTCCTTCTTCAAATCATGGTACATCTTGTTAGTTCCGGGATGGATAGAGTAACGAGACTTGTGAGCCTCGTCAAGGATTTTGACTCTAAGTTCGCCACCCTTGGGTATCCACATCCTCCCGAACCGAGTTCGTACCCCATAAGCATTGGTTTCTAACTTTTCTTGCTGACCCACTATCCTTTCCCTCTTGACATTTTCCTCTTTCAAGGCTTCATCTTGGGCACGTTCTATTTCTGTCATAAGATCTGGAGTCACGATTAGTTGATAGGATTTCACTTCGATAGGAGTTGTCGCCTCCTTTCGACTCAAGGCGTCGGCCACCACATTCGCCTTTCCGGGGTGGTAAAGGATTTCACAGTCGTAGTCTTTTAATAATTCTAACCATCGCCGCTGCCTCATGTTCAACTCTTTTTGTTCGAAGAAATACTTCAAGCTTTTGTGGTCGGAGTAGATGGTGCATCTGACTCCATAGAGGTAATGTCTCCAAATCTTTAAGGCAAAGACAACGGCCGCGAGTTCAAGGTCGTGAGTCGGGTAGTTGACTTCGTGAGTCTTTAATTGTCGTGATGCATACGCAATCACCTTTCCTCGTTGCATAAGCACACAGCCTAACCCCTGGCCTGAGGCGTCAGAATACACCACTAGGTCCTCGTTACCATCGGGTAGGGTCAGCACCGGTGCTCGGGTTAATCTCTTCTTTAATTCTTTGAAGGCAGTGGTTTGGGCCTGGCCCCATTCATATTTTACGTCCTTACGAGTCAATTTGGTTAGAGGTGAGGCTATCTTAGAGAAGTCTTGTATAAACCTCCGGTAGTAGCCTGCCAAACCTAGAAAACTTCGTACATCCGTTGGTGTTTTCGGAATTTCCCAATTCCACACTGCATCAATCTTTGCTGGGTCTACCATGATGCCTTCAGCGTTAATCACATGACCTAAGAATTGGACTTCCTTTAGCCAGAACGCGCATTTCGTGAACTTAGCATAAAGCTTCTCTGTCTTTAATGTGTCTAGAACTTCTCGCAGGTGACATGCATGATCACCCTTGCTCTTAGAATATACGAGTATATCGTCGATGAAGACTATCACTGACCGGTCTAACATTGGTCGACACACTCTGTTCATCATATCCATGAAGGCTGCGGGAGCATTTGTAAGCCCAAAGGACATCACTAGGAACTCGTAGTGTCCATATCGCGTTCGGAATGCGGTTTTAGGTATGTCTTCCTCTCTTACCTTTAGTTGATGATAACCTGACCGCAAGTCGATCTTTGAGAACCATTTGGCGCCCTGTAATTGGTCGAATAGATCGTCGATTCTGGGTAGTGGGTACTTATTCTTCACAGTTCTTTTGTTCAATTCTCTGTAGTCGATGCACATTCTCATGGCACCATCTTTCTTCTTGACAAACAGCACCGGAGCACCCCATGGTGAAATGCTCGGTCTGATAAATCCCTTTTCCAAAAGTTCTTCCAGTTGGGTCATCAGCTCTTTCATCTCAAGTGGCGCTAGCCGGTAAGGTGCTTTGGCAACGGGCTGGGCACCTGGCATTAAATCTATTTGGAATTCTGTCTCCCGATCAGGCGGCAATCCGGGCAGTTCCTCAGGGAACACTTCCGGATAATGGCACACCACGGGTACTTCGCTTAACTCTTTTACTTTTACGTCTTTATCGATCACGTACGCCAAGTAGGCCTCACACCCACGCCCCATATACTTTTCTGCTTTCATTTGTGAGATTACATTAGTCAACGGAATGTCTCGTTCCCCATAAATTACGACCTCGCTGCCGTCAGGAGCGTTGAGCTGAATCACTTTTCGTTTACACACAATCCGAGCTTCATTGGCAGATAACCAATCCATTCCCAGTACTACATCGAATCCTCCCAAGGCTATAACGAATAATCTAACCGGAAATCTATGGCCCTCTATCTTTATGGTAAGATCGTCTACCAACTCTACCACTTTAGTGTTTCTACCCACTGCAGTCTCAACATTAAAGGCCCTTTCTATCTTGGAAGTTTTGTATTTCAGTCTTTTACAGAACGAGGAGGATATAAAACTTTTACTAGCACCTGAATCAAACAGAACAGAAACAAAGGTGTGGCCAAGGATGAACGTACCTGACACCACGTTGGGATCTCCCCTTGCTTCCTCCTGTGTCAGGGCATAGGCTCTGGTTCTTGCTCCCCCTTTCTCAGCCTCCTTTGCCTTCTCATTGTTTGTTGTTCTTGGTTTACGGCAATCCTTGGAGAAATGTCCTGATCCACCACAGTTGTGGCACTTTCTATTGTTTGCAGAACCGGGAGCGTTGGGACATTCACGATAGATGTGCCCGGTCTTGCCACAACGGTAACATATGTTCAACCCATACTTGCACTCCCCAAGATGTGGCCTATCACATTTGCTACAGTTGACCCTTTCCTCCGGTCTTGGCTTCTTACTTTTTGAGGCAGACCAATCCCCGCCCGAGCGCTTAGTGGCGTTAGACCATTTCTTTTGAGTTTCAGCGGGGGTTACGCCTTCTGCGGCCACATCATCAAAAATCTTTCCACTCATAGCCACCACCGAGTCAAAGTCTCCAGGGGTGTTGGCATTAATGATTGTGCGAACTCTTGGAGGTAGCTTCTGGATATAGCATTTGATCCTTCTTTCTTCTGTGTTCACCAAGTGGGGAACCAGCTGAGTTAACTCATTAAACCTGGAGGTGAACTGTCGATGAGTCAGGCTACCAGCCCTGAGTTCCACGAAGGCTTCTTCCATCTTATCAATCTCATTTTGGGGACAGAACTTCTGAATAACCAGTGTTTTTAGATCTTCCCACTTCATTCTATCAATATCCCTTTCAGACTTAGATTTCTTCACATTCTCCCACCAGCTCAATGCCTCGAAGGCGAAAGAATGAGCGGCAAACCCTACCGCTTGGTCAGCACGGCATTCACTCATCTTAATGACTGCAGTCATGCGGTCAATCCAGTAGTATGCGGCAATAGCATCTTTCTTCCCATCAAAAGTTGGCGGATCACAATTTCGAAAGGACTTGTAGTCGCATCCGCGTTTCTCTTCATAGTCAGAGTCCTCACCTTCAGACTCAGGTTCGATCATATTTCTATCTTCGGCCCGTAAGCCCCTTTCTCTCTCCCCTTCCACAGTCTTCAGGGCTTCAGCGAGTGCTGCAGGTAGAGTATTCTTCAGAACTGCAGCCACTTCGTCGGCTATCGCTCTCCTGACAATTGGCTCCAAAACTAAGCCTTCTTCATCCTGTGCTCCGGGGTTACTCGGAGCATCCTCATTAGTAGTATGGATCGACACCGACCCATGAACAGAGGGTTCACTTTCTTCTATTTCAACCCGGTTGACACGGGGCCTGCCCCTACGTCCCGTACCGGCTCCCCCCTTTGCACCTTTCCTTCCAGCCATGACGTTTTCTCACTGCGAACAAGGAGATACTCATGTTATCCTGATAGGTAATTATTTAGAACACCTTGAGTAATGTAAATTACTAATTACAGAGACCGGTATGAAATTACTAATTTACTTTACTTCCTGGGTTCTGAACATTCCCCGTCAGAGTGACGTTTGTACTCAAGTCCAGAGTTTCTACATCAAGGCACCTTCGCTCTACTTTCTATTCTAAGGTATTTGGTGTCTATGTTTCTAAACTAGGACATGGACTACCTTACTATTCTAAGGCCCTTTACTGTTTACTGTTTCTACAGTCACTAATTTCTAAGGCCTTACTGTTCTCCTTTCGTGGCTTGGCTGTTCTGACTGACATCCCATTCTTCTGTCCGATTCTCAGTTCAAGTTCAGACATTTTGGCGAATGTCCGAATCTCTCAAACTATGGCTCTGATACCAACTTGAAAGAACCCAAACCGGGTACCTCTCACAGTTGGCAAACATTGCATATACATAGTTCTTAAACTTTGAATCAAACATTAAGTTAACAGCGGAAGTCTTTACAAAATTCAGAGTCAATTAAAACTTAAAATTTAAACATAGTTCAACAATCTAAAACTAGCAAATGGGGATGTCAGTCTTCATCAGCAGCAGCCATCCAGCCATTCACTCCTAAGCCCTCGAAACATCATTTCTTTTCCTTTCCTTTGCTACCTGATGTGCATACTAAAATAGTCAGCTAACGCTGGTGAGTTCAAGTTTTCTTTAGCTTTATATATATATGAAAAGGATTTTCCCTTTTAAATATACGTATTATATTATACACGTAATACAATGAAATCTTTCTTTATTCTTTAAATACATACACATTAAAATATGTCTTCCTTCTTTAAAATACATACGTATAAAAATCTTTCTTTCTTCTTCTATATTCATACGTATTTACTTTGTACTCTTTTCTTTAAGTCATACATTAATGTCTACAATCTGTTCTGTGCCCCCGAGCGGGCTTCTTCGTTCTTACTTCCCGAAGGAACTCTTTCTCGCGGTTATTGTTCCCTAAGGCTCAACGTCCAAAGGCCGATAACCGACTTTCTGTGCCCCCAAGCGGGCTTCTTCATTCTTTCTTAGCGACCGTCGCCGCTAGAGTAACCGTCGTTACTCATCTTAACCAGTTGCAACATCCTCGTTACAATGCCCTGCCGAGCACTGTCCCGATTTTTCTCATGGTACGTCATGGACTTGTCCATGACGCAGCATCGGCTTCGGGTAGCACTAGTCTCAAGGACTATACTACTACCTCAAGACTTGCTACTATGCTTAGAGTAGCACTAGCCTCTAGGACTACGCTACTACTCCAAGTCTTTCGTCGTATAAGCATACTCTTACAGATTAGACAATGTATTTGACTTGTTATTCTTCTCTTCGTTTATAAAACATATAGTTAAGTAAACCATTCTTTCTTCTCTTTCTCTTGTTTATAAAACATATAGTTAAATAACCCATTCTTTCTTCTCTTTCTCTTGTTTATAAAACATATAGTTAAATAACCCATTCTTTCTTCTCTTTCTCTTGTTTATAAAACATATAGTTAAATAAACCATTCTTCTTTCTTTCTTTCTTTCAAAACATTCGGTTTAACAACCGTTATCTTTCTTTCTTACAAAACGTTTAATTAAATAATATACATTTATTTATAAACGTCTAATTCTTGAGTATGCACACCACCCTAAAACAGTAAAATAGGGATCTTGAACTCACCTGATGGGTGGTCTCAGAAATGCTCTCAATTGGTCACTGAGCGTCACTAGGGTTACTCACGATCTATATAATAAAGTTATATGCATAAGGTATTGCTCCTAAATGACACTAGACATTACTAAGTATAAACCCCGTAGTTTCGAGTCATACCCTTTCTATCGAAACTAGGTAGTTTCGAGTCATACTTTGCCTATCGAAACTATGTAGTTTCGAGTCATACTTTGTCTATCGAAACTATGTAGTTTCGAGTTATACTTTTGTCTATCGAAACTATGTAGTTTCGAGTGGTACTCTGTCTATCGAAACTATGTAGTTTCGAGTCATACTTTGCCTATCGAAACTATGTAGTTTCGAGTGGTGACTTGTGTAAAATCTTAGTAGTTTAAGTTTAGGGTCTGTATCGAAACTATGTAGTTTCGATGGGTCTGCTACAATCGAAACTCGGTAGTTTCGAGTCATACTTTGTCTATCGAAACTATGTAGTTTCGATGACTCAGTCATCTTCCCCAAACAGAAACCCTAGATCTGACCATTTATTCTAATCGATCAAGCTTTGAACTTTTTACGTTCGAGACGTTCCTTTACTTCCCATGAACCCAAATATGTGGTTTGTTTCAAGTTTCACACGTAAAATCTACCTCTTCACTCGATTTTTACCCTTTAACCCGAAAGTTACAAAAACTCAGATTTAGGTATAGCGATTACCTGTTACTGCTTCTTTCCTGTTTCTTTATGCTCCAGAGGTAGTGAGCAACAAATCTTCGAGACTTTGAGCTTGATCCCGATCTTTCTCTCTCTAGACTGAGCTCTCTCTTTCTCTTTCTAGTCTTGCGCAAATGAGAGGATGGGGAGAGGCTGTGTGCAGATGTAGAAGGGTTTCCTTCTAATATCGGCCCATGGGCCGAAATCTGGGCCAAGCCCACTTGTTCTTTTCCTTTTTATTTACTTTCTATTATTTGGGATGTTACAGGATCGCATCTGCTGGATCTCCAAAGAGGGAGAGAGTGAGGAGGAGTGCAGAGAGAGAAAGTGAAACAAGGTTAGTGATGAATTTGTGTAAGTTACTCCGTTATTTAATCTCCGCCACGATGGTTTTTTCGATTCGTTTGGTACAGTTAAAGAACGGCTTCGTCGGCGATGTCGGTTTTTGCACCTTAATAGGAGGTGAAACAAGGTTAGGGATGAATTGATGATCGTGATTTGGAGAATACAGTTCCCGCCTTCTATCAACCGAATCAGAAACCACAGCGAATGCTTTTTAGGAGCTGTCGGGGGATGATTTGATTTGAATTCGTTAGAATCGGGGAAATAATGGGGTTTTTTTAATTGATCTGCTGTTTCAGGTTTGTTTCAAAACTAATGACATTTGTTGTGTTTTGACTTTCAAGCAAAAATGATTCCATTATTCTAGAATGCCTCTGTATATTATTTTCATGAGGCAATTGTAAGATTATTAAAATAATTTGATTAGTTTGTTATGGTTCTCTTCCTCATCTCTCTCTCTATAATTGTATTTCATAACTATTAGATGTTATGGTTCAGAAACAATTAGATGTAAGTGAAATTTCATAACTAATTTAACTCATAACTTGTTTCGGATAATCGCTGGTGCATTGATTTCTCCGATCAGACCTTAAAATCATGAATTGATTGATATCTTGAGAAAGCCAAAGGGTTTCAATGTAATATCCATGATTTTTCGGCCGTACACTTTTATTTATATGATAATAACATATTTAATTTCATTCTAGTTCAGTACATTATAAATCCTTAATCGTGATTTCAAGTATTTCAAATTCAAAATTTCAATCTTTGTAATTACATATCATTTTTTTTCTCTCTTTACTAAATTTATATATATATATATATATACATATATAACATATGTAAATATACATGTTCATACTTTGTTATAATAAATATATCAAAAATAAAACCCATGAGTTTTAATTATGTATTTACATCTTTTAATATATATACATGTATTTGTTTATAAATATAAACATATGTATATTTTACTATATTAAAGAAACCATTTATACAATTTGTAAGTTTATAAAAATGGAACACTTCCTTATAAAATAATTTTAATAAAACAAATAATGAGTAAGTTTTTATAAATGTTATAGAAACAATTTTTGTAAATAAATATCAAAAGAATTAGAACTTGAACCCACTTTTTCATTGTCATTGAACCTCTCTTATTGCATTTGGACCCTCATTGAATCCCCTCTTTTTTAATTTTGAACTCTGGAACATTTTCAAACCAATTTTGACTTGAAAGAAGTCAAACCCGCGCCTAACTCTCTAATTCCTGTGATTTCGGGATTCAAATCTTCCCTAATCAAATTCTAAACCGTTTGTGATCATTTGGAAACTTGTAATCAATCTAATTGATTGAGAAATTAAAAGTTTTAAAACCTTTTTTTTATATTCTCGGTCGTGGGTTTCAAAACCCGCATATCAAGTCCTCAAACCCACTAATCTCGTCCATTCGAACCTGTAACGCATGTATAATCGTTCCCTATATAAGCTTCTATCGATTTACAACTGAAAGCAGCCTCAAAAATCGATCCTTTTCCTCCTCCCCATCGCGATCGGCTGTGGTAACTTGTCTCACGTCTTTTTGAAGCAAAACGAGTGTAATTCCAGGTAAAAATCATACCTCTCTGCTCGATTTTAACATTTGATCAGAAGCCCTCTGTTTAAGAACACGATTTGTTGGTGGAATTGGGACTAGGGTTTCAATATAATGAATTGGGGGAAGAAAGGTGTTTGGGACTGGTTAATAAAAACAATGAAATCATGTTTCTTACCAAGGCAAACACCCAGATCTACCGGTTAAGTTCCTTCCCTCACACAACTGTGGTCGTGGGTTCGAATCCAGTCCACTACAAACATTTTTAAAACAAGTTTTTAACACTCAAAAATATTTTATAAAAGTTATTTTATAAACCCAATACCATTTGGAAGTAACTTGTGCAAAAATAAACAAATTTTAATCAAGAACTATTATGTTACGATTTAAATGATTTTGAAAACCTCCTTATCAATATAAAAGGGATTAAATTTTAATAAAATTATGAGTTTTATTGAAGCATTTATATTATCCATTTTCATAAAAATTATGAGGATTTTATAAAAGTACATTATTATTTATAAGAATTTCATAAAACAATTTAATAGATCATTTACCACTAATTATTTACTTAGAGTTTAAACGTTATTTAAAACAAATAAAATTTTTATTTAAATACAAATGTATATATATATTTTTCATAAGAACATACCCTTTAAAATAATAAATAAATAAATGATTTATTTATTATTTACTTTACATTCACAATTCGCTTAGAGTTGAATTGTATTTAGCATTGGTTCTTATATATATATTTTCATAAGTAAATAAATAAAATAACGTTCTTTATTTAAAATTATATTTGAATAAAATATAATTTCACAATACTTTTCTAAATAAATAAATAAAAGGAACATATTTAATTTATTTAGTTATTCAAACCTAAACCCTAAATCATTTATTATTAAAACCATATACTTCAAACTCCCCTTTTTATTAAAACTCTTATTCAAATACAAACACATACACATCCCCTTGTATAATATAACACGAACTCGTTGTACAAGTCCCTACACTCACTCCCATTGAAACCCTAGACTTTGTCTTAGACTTTTGTGCATGTTATTAATTCATATTCATAAACATTACACTCTAGATTGAGTTTGTGAATTGCAAACCCACTTGTGCTACTTGTTGCTCGTGTTATCTACACAACTATTAAAGGTGAGTATTACATAGCCCCTTTTACTCTTTTACACTTTTTGGGATGAAACATGAACTCTATACACACAATTGTTTATATTTACACAAACTACACAAACATAAATCCTCTTTACATTCATGTATACAAAATTTGAGCTTTATGTTTGAGTGCTAGGTGTGTTAACTGTTTGTGTGCAATTTATGTGCAATCATTAACTATTCAACCGACGGTTAACAATGATAGATCTATTGAGTCTGACAAACCCACCCAGATTGGGGTGATTGTTACCGACAACACAATTTGCATGCTAGTTACAAAAGTTTGATTGTACTTTGGTTACACAATAGTTGCTCCCCATAAATGCCTTATTTTATCATGTTATGTAAGGATTTGATTATTCACATCTCTACACTATCTACGTATAAACCTGTGTATGCTCACCAACTTTTTAGTTGACCTTATTTTATTCATGTTTCAGGTGCTAATGTGTGAGTTGGATCAAGATATGCTACACTTAAGTTTGGACTTAGTTAATTTAAATTTAAAGAACAATTTGTATTTTCATTTATGTACTTGTCGAATTTTGCTATTGGTGTTTGAATTGTTTGAAATGAAATTGATGATTAAATTTTGAAATCTAGTGAACATTGTGCTCATGAACAGTCTACATGTCCCGCCCCGACGTTTCCGCCGTCGGTTGGGGTGTGACAGATTGGTATCAGAGACTTGGTTATAGGGAACTAGGTTATTAGACACTCTTGACCTAGACTATAACCTTAGGACACCCATACACTGCCATGCTACTACATGTTACATGATTAATCCTTGTGTGAATATTTTTACATGTTATCCTAAGTAATTTCAATACATGCTACAATACTTAATAGTTTATGTGTCACACTACTTGATAACTTTTGTGCTTACATTCATTTCTATCTACATGCTACCTATGTGTTTCATTAAGTGCTATCCTAAGTTTTAAACACACACACATACACACCAAATTCTTTGTACACCTTTGAACTCACACACATGATACCATCACCACTTGTGAACAAAGACTTAAACAATTGGGCCTAATAACCATTAATAATAAACTAAGAAGCCCATCTGTCATCCAAGAAGAAGAAGCCTACTACAACATATAAGACTCACTTTCGGGCCTCAAAGCCCAGTCCACAATAATTCTCATCATGACCATGAGCCCAACAATAGTGTTATTAATACATGATGGCTGGAAGAGTGTGTAGGCCCATGAGGGATTCTGGCTAAGGAAAGATAGGGTACTTAAGTGTGTCCTAGTGACCCACCCCTCTTTCCTGGGAATCCTCCTTAGGGATGCATTGCTTATAGGTCAATTGTATTCCTAAAATACTATTATGAAGACTCGGTGTTATGACTAGTCAAACTCTAAACCTATGAGAACTCCTATATTTGACACTCAGTATTTTATTATCGCTTACAACCTTTCCATTATTTTCCTGCTAGGCATGGACTCCTACTCTCCTCCCTCCCCGGTATACCGTCCCGGAGAAGAGTCTGATTGGGAAGAAGACATCGGGTCACCCGTGTATCGGTCACCAACACCCCAGCTGCTAGACCAAGATTTGATGTAAGGGCAGATTGGATCAGGAACACCGGTCCAAGATTTCGAACATCTGGATCACCCACACCCAGGAACCCGTATCAGACACCCCATCTCCACAATCAGTTATCACCCCCACTAAGAGACCCATATCTAATGCCCGACCCGTATCATCCTAACCCTTGGGTAAGGCATACCATGGAACCTACTAGTGCTATGGGAATTCCAACCAATGACATTCACCAATATGTGAGAGCCTCGGAGTTTGAGAGGCAAAGAATGGAGCACGAGATAAGGCACGAATTGCAGGGACAGAGAATGGATAGCCTAGTGAATCAATTAGGGTATCAAAAGGAGTTAATTTCCATTCTCGAAAAAGAAATGCTTGAGAATCGCACGGAAACAGCTAGAGCTGAAGACAGATCGACTACCCGAATGACCATAGCGGTGCTCGTCTTGGTGATTATCTTCCTTCTAGTGGGAAGCTACCAGAGACGTTAACATAAATTCATAGTTATGGCCTTTAAATTTTCATTTGAGAACCATTTCCCCTATGTTTTGAATAATGTTTACCATTTCAGCATTAAATAAATTTTATATTTTTCCAACTCTAAAGTTATTATCCATTGATTTAATAGGTTAAATGTGAATTCCATCCATCATATTTTTATTAAGATTCTCCAAGTATCACCTTCTTCGTTCACCACGTTTTAGTACACCACCGGCAATCTCCTGCGTAAACAAATCATCCCATTATTTGATTTAAACAACCTCGTTATTTTGTTCAAACAAAACGGTTATCAGACTTTTAGATAATACTTGAAATATAAATGTTCTATAAACATTTTCACCATGTAAGGAAACTTAATGCAACCTGTTTAAAAAAAAATTATTTCAAATTGATAAATAATTAAGACTTTTCTCGTTAAATTAATTATTCCCAAACCTTGGCTAAGTTATACTTGTTTAGCCATTGTAAAGCATGGGTTAAGTTATCTAACTACTATTTTCATAAATATCTTTATAAAGAGGCTTTCGGGTAATTATCTATTTACTTATTCAACCCCTCACTTTCACCCTCCTATCCAACTACGAACAATTTCTTACTTGCAAACAATATCATTTATTCATAAACACATTTCCCAGAATGTTTTCAGAATCTCCTCGTACCTTTCACTTACCACTTCAAGAGAGGAACCATTCCGCATAGACGTCAACTATCCCTACAAACCTCAACGGAATTTAAAAGGCTACAACCCAGCCACCCACATATACCTGAACGCCAAACAACACGCTTCTCCGCAACACTCGATCACATACAAAACCCGTTAGTATATGCGACACTTGAAATTCAATAACTTACGTATGCACGTTCACAATATACACAACACGAACACATAATACATGAAACTTAGTTATTCTCAATATCCCTAATACTACACGGATTACATAATACATGGAACTTGTTTGTTTGCAATACACAAACTACTGGAATGATCACATAAATGCATGAAACTTGGTGGTTTGCAATAAACATGATACTAAACTGATCACATGATACATCGTTTGTTTGGTACATAATACTTGATTGACCACATTAAAAGTGAAACTTATTTGGTTAAAAAATACATGATGCTAAATTTTTTACATTACACAGGGAAGTTTCTTTGTTTACAAAATACATGATACTAAGTTGTTAACATCATACATGAAATTTATTTCTTGCAATGTACTTGACACCAAGTTGTTAACACCATACATGAAATTCACTTCTTCTATACACAGGATACTACGTCGTTTACATTACACATGAAAGCCTATTGATTTATAAAATACATGATGCTAAGTTGTTCACATTACACATGAAACCTATTTGATTACAAGCTACATGATGCTAGATCATACATGAGACTTGTGTGTTTACATTATACACGAAACTAAGTTGCTCACAATTGTTGCAATTGATTGATTTCATTATACACAAAGATTGGTCATACACTTTGTTTACCAAGGTTGAAAACCATAACATATTGAAGCTACTCGGGGTTTGACGTATTCTTGTTCAGACACGAGAAAGCTGTAACACTTTAAGACAACTCGGTGTTTGACGTGTTCTTGTTCAAACACGAGTAAACTGTAACATCCATGATTTTCAGGCAATAAATTTTCTCTAATCATTTTATTATTTAAACATTTGAAATCCCATACTTGCCCAACACCTCATGCTACATTAATTATTATCTTAAAGCATATTAATTTGAAATTTCCAAACTTTCAATAACATAATTTTTTCCATTATATATATACTAAATGTGTAGGTACAATTATATAAATACACACACATATATATATATACACTTATAAATATATATATATATATATGGTGATTTTATATATTTATATAAACCATTGGTAATTTTATAAAAATGGAGCCCCTATATAAAGTATCTTACAATAAAACAAAATGACGTTTTAGACTTTATTACAAGTTTTATAAAAATTATTTTTATAAAAAAACCTTAATTTATTAAGTCTCGAACCTCCTCATCAACTTTGAACTCTTGGAACCCTCAATTTGAACCCTATTTATCCAAATTTTGACCCTATCCACAAAATAAAACCTATTTTGACTTGTAAAAGTCAACAAGGCCGAAACCACCAAATTCAAACCCGATATTCGATCAAATCGACTCCTGCGGATTTCCATCTCGCATTCAAGCATATGACAACCTAATCTCGGCCCAAGTATCATGTTTACGCGTCTGATTAAGCGGGCAAATTCGAAATTTGAACGGATTGACTTGGATAGTCAAATCCGTAACAAATTTCCTTCAATTAATGATAGTAACGCGTAATGGATCCCTAAAATCACGCACTAGCCAATCTCGAGTGTATTCAAACCTTAATCACGACTCTGTTCAGCCAAAAATCAAACCGAAATCACGTAATTTAATCCCCACAACTATTACGGCCAACTCATAATCAAATCGACTAAATTAGACGATATTAAACAAATCAAATCAACCTCACACCTTCACGCATACTCATACAAACCCTGTGAAGCCGAAATCACATCCCATTCCGCGTCTGGAACCAGAGCGAGCATCAAGAGCCTCGAGACTGATATTTTATCCGTCGGCCTTCAATACCTAACCATATCAGGTAAGATTTATCTCATTCAATTCGTTTTTGTTCATACATTGAAAGCCCCTTATCAATTTACAGGAATCGAGTATATCAAGTTCAATTTCTGTTAATTTCGTGAACCAGTTCATACGGTTCTAAAAAGGGGATTTCGATTCTATTCGATTAGGGTATTTAACCTATCGGGATCATACATAACCAGCGAAACCACATGATCCGACTGGTTAAGTCATTGCCCCATCGGATCAAGTGGCGTGGGTTCGAAACACACATCTCCGGCGTTTTTTTGCGTGTTCCCTTTAAACCCGGTCTGGCCCCTTTACGTTTAAGTGTTAAGTAAAATTTAAACAGGTGCTCTACCAGGATTGTGCCCCTGATCTAGCGGTTAACACACGATGCTTGCACCGGGCAGACCCGGGTTCGATTCCGGGCGAGCCCATTAATCGTTAAAACCGATTTTAATACCATTTTTATGGTATAATATTATTCTATGAAACCCAATACTAATTAGATCTGATTTGTACATTAATACGCAAGTTTTCCTCAAGAACTAATTCTTTTACAATTTAAATGATTTGGAAACCACATTTACAATATAAATAAAGTATGTAATTAAAGTCATTAGTTTCAATCAAAAGCTTTTATGTTATTTAAGTTTAAAAATATGTATATATATATATATATATACAAATGCATTTCGTTTCATAAAACAAATTTTATACATCATTTCCTTTTAATTACCTATTAAGATTTAAAACCCTATTTAAAATAAGACCTTCTAATTAAACATGTATTTACATTTTTTTTTATATATTTTCTTAAAATGATATTCTATTTTCCTGATGATAAATGAATAAATAAAGCTATTTATTTTTCTTTTACATGTACAATCCGTTTAAAGTTAAATCATAAAAATTCATAATTATATATGCTCGTATATATTTACATCATTATCTTGACACATTTTCATAAACAAGAAACAAAGTAAAATTATTTATTTTAATTATATTTAAGTAAATATAATTCCCACACTATTTCCTAGCTAAATAAATAAATATCAAATATTTGATTTATTTAGTTATTCAAACCAAACCCTAAATTATTTATTTATTTTTAAAAAAAAAACCCATTCATTCCAACTTTTCATTTTATAAAACACTCATTCAAGTATAAACCACAATCATCTACACATTCCTTTACATACTACAACTCAAACCCTTTGTACGCACTTCCAGTGCAACCCTAGACTTGGCTTTAGACTATTATACATGTTATTAATCTAGATTCATATATATTACACTCTAGGTTAACGTTGAAAATTACAAGGAACACTTTGCTACCTATACAATTGTGCTAGCAACATCTTTGATACAGGTGAGTTTACATAGCCCCTCTTTTACATTTTTACATATTTTGGGGTGAAACATGATCTATTCTTTAAAGCTTTTTACATAAACTTAAATACAATTCAATAATATGATATTATGTGTTACGTGCTTTATGCTTGAATGCTATGAGTTAAGACTACATATACATGACATTAGTACAATCATTAACTCCGTACAAGCCAACGGTTAACATTGATAGATCTATTGTGTCTGACTAACCCACCCGGTTAGGGTGTTTGTTACCGACTTTACATTAGGGTAACCTGCGTGTTATGCCTCAGTCACAAGGTTTGATTGTACACACTTAGTTTAACTATAGATTCTCCATAAATGCCTTATACACGTGTATCGTATGAATTGTATAAAACACTTTAAACTTGGTTGTGTGTCAAAACCTATGTATGCTCACCAACTTTTTAGTTGACCTTGTTTTCATCATGTTTCAGGTACAAATGCTTGAGAATAAGTACAAGATGCTTCACTTAGGACCGAGGACCTAGAATTTAATTTAAAGAGACTATTTATCTATTTCTATTTTCCTTGTATTGTTGGATTCATGATTATTTGTGATATGAAATTGGTTGTTTAAATATTTAAACCTTAGTAAACCTTGAGCTTTTGAACAGTCTACATGTCCCGCCCTGACGTATTCCGCCGTCGGTTGGGGTGTGACAGATTGGTATTAGAGCCTTGGTTATAGGGATTTAAGTTATTAGCCACTCTTGACCTAGACTATAACCTTAGGACACCCATACAATGTCATGCTACTACATGTTACATGATTAATTCTTGTAGAAATATCTCTATATACTATCATAAGTAATTACACTACATGATGCAATACATGATGACTTATGTGTCACACTACCTGATAACTTTTGTGCTTACATTCATTACTATCTGCATGCTACCTATGTGTTTCATTAAGTGCTATCCTAAGCTTAACACACACGCGTACACACCAAATTCTTCAAACACCTTTGAACTCACACACATGATACCATCACCTCTTGTTTTCTAAACTTAAACTATTGGGCCTAAGAACCATTAATAATAAACTAAGAAGCCCATCTAACTTCCAAGAAGAAGAAGCCCACTAAGATGCATAAACTTACTTTCGGGCCTCAAGGCCCAGTCCACAATAATTCTCATCATAACCATGAGCCTAACAATAGTGTCATTAATATACAATGGTTGGAAGAGTGTGTAGGCCCATGAGGGATTCTGGCTAAGGAAAGACAGGGTACTTAAGTGTGTCTTAGTGACCCACCCCTTTTTCCTGGGAATTATCCTCAGGGATACATTGCTTATAGGTCAAGTGTATTTCTAAAATACTATTGTGAAGACTCGGTGTTATGACTAGTCAAACTCTACACCTACGAGAACTCCTATATTTAACACTCGGTATTTCATTATCACTTACAACCTTTTCATTGTTTCTCTACTAGATATGGACTCCTACACTCCTTCCTCCCCAGTATACCGTCCTGGAGTAGAATCTTATTGTGAAGAAGACATCGGGTCACCTGTGTATCGGTCACCAACACCCGCAGCTGCTAGGCAAAGGCTTAACGTGAGGAACACTGGCCCAAGATTTCGAGACCCATATCTAATGCCCGACCCGTACCATCCTAACCCTTGGGCAAGGCATACCATGGCACCTGCTAGTGCTATGGGAATTCCAATCGATGATGTTCACCAATATGTGAGGACCTCAGAGTTCGAGAGGCAAAGGATGGAGCATGAGATAAGGCACGACTTGCAAGGACAAAGAATGGATAGCCTAGCAAACCAATTAGGGTACCACAAGGAGTTAATCTCCATTCTCGAAAAAGAAGTACTGGAGAATCGCACGGAAACGGCTAGAGCTGAAACCAGATCGGCTACCCGAGTGACCATAGCGGTGCTCGTCTTGGTGATTATATTCCTTCTAGTGGGAAACTATCAGAGGCGTTAGCAGAAATTTCTATTTATTGTCTGTAAATTTTCAATTTGAGAACCATTCCCCTATGTTTTGAGTAATGTTTAAACATTTCAGCATTCAATCAATTTTATATATTCCAACTCTAAAGTTACTATTCATTAATTTGACACGTTGAGTGTGAATTACACCCATCACATTTTCATCAAGATTTTTCAAGTATCACCTTCTTCATTCAATACGATTTAGTACACTACCGACAATCTCCCTCGTAAACAAATCATCCTATTAGATTTAAACAACCTCGTTATTTTCAAACCAAATATCAAACTTTTAGAGAATATTAGAAATATAAGTTCTCCCATAAACATTTTCTCTGTGAAATGGAACTTAATACAACCTATTTTATAAAAATGCTATTTCGAATTGATAAATAATTATGATATTCCCCATGAAAGTAATCATTTATAAACCCTGGCTAAATTAATATACGACTACTAGTTTAGCCAATAATTCCTCTTAAAAATATTTTCTTATTAATAATTGAAAATTTAAATTAAAATATTTTTTTTAAGAATTGTCTATTTATTTAGATTATTTAACTCAGTAGTTTCATTACTTTATATATCTACAACCAAGAACAATTTACAAATTCCTATTTTCAAACAAAGATCAGTATTTGTAAACACATTTCCCCGAATGTTTTCAGAACCTCCTCGTTATCTTTCACTTGCCGTTTCAAGAGACAACCCATACCGCTTAGACATCAACCATCCCTAAAAACCTTAACGAGACTTAAAGATCTAGAACCTAACTACCACATTTTACACGAACGCCAAACTACACGCTTCTCCGCAACACTTGATCACATACAAGACTCGTTAGTATACGTCACACTCGAAATTCAATAACTTATGTATGCACGTTCACAATATACACAACACGATCACGTAATACATGAAACTTAGTTGCTTGTAATATACATATACTAAATTGATCACGTGATACATAACAATTGTTTGTTTGGTACATAATACTAGATTGACCACATTGAACATGAGACTTATTTGGTTACAAAATACATGATACTAAGTTGGTAACATCATACGTGAAATTCACTTCTTGCAATATACATGATATTACATTGTTTACAATACACATGACACTATATTGCTTACATTACACATGAGAGCTTATACGTGATGCTAAGTTGTTTACGTTACACATAAAACCTATTTAATTACAAGCTACATAACACTAGATCATACATGAGACTTGTGTATTTACATGAAACCAAGTTGCTTACAATTGTTGCAATTGATTGATCACAATATACATGAAACATGATCATACACCTTCTTCACCAAACTTGAAAACCATAACACATTGAAGCTACTCGGAGTTTGACGTATACTTGTTCAAACACGAGGAAGCTTTGACACTTTAAAACAACTCGGTGTTTGACGTATTCTTGTTCAAACACGAGCAAACTATGGAACTTTAAGTTATACCACCATACTTCTCTTTAGTTGCTAACTGACCTGCCTACTAGGGACATAGTTACTTATTAGCAACTAATATGTGAAAACAATAGACATGAACTAAGTAAATTGGTACCCCCCTTGACCCGCACACAACGGGAGGATCTATACGGACCATGCGATGATTTGAGTAATTACGAGTGCACACGGAATTATAAAAAGTCAGCGCATGGGAAAGCATAGTGAATTTTGTGATGTGTTGTGACCTAAAACTTCTCATAATATGTAACAACGAGACTAATGTGATAGGACAAGAGCATGGTGGATACGCCGATGGTACTTCCTATATATATAAGTGCTCTATCATATTATCAGAAGTAGCGTTGTTCGTGTCATGTGAAGTTTTGACCTAGACCAATATTTGTGAAATCTCTTATCCACTGACAACTCTTGAATATATTAGACTACATCCTGAGCAAACCCTGATCATCAAATCCCCACCGTTCCCATCTCAAGTAATGCAATCTTATCTTTGGAGTCCTGAATAATCTTTGACAGTTTCCTAAACCCATTATCAACCTTTGTGCCTGCTTTTGAGAAATAGACCTAAATCGTGTTATCAGTCATACTCATCAAACCGACAATTAAAACTCATTGGGAACTCAAACTCAACTCTTATCTAAATTAGTGACCTCCACTAGTTAAATTTCGGGACGAAATTCCCTCAACACGGGAATATTGTAACATCCATGATTTTCATGCAATAAATTTTCTCTAATCATTTTATTATTTAAACATTTGAAATCCCATACTTGCCCAACACCTCATGCTACATTAATTATTATCTTAAAGCATATTAATTTAAAATTTCCAACCTTTCAATAACATAATTTTTTCCATTATATATATACTAAATGTGTAGGTACAATTATATAAATACACACAAATATATCTATATACACTTATAAATATATATATATATGGTGATTTTATATTTTTATATAAACCATTGGTAATTTTATAAAAATGGAGCCCCTATATAAAGTATCTTACAATAAAACAAAATGACGTTTTAGACTTTATTACAAGTTTTATAAAAAGTATTTTTATAACAAAACCTTAATTTATGAAGTCTCGAACCTCCTCATCAACTTTGAACTCTTGGAACCCTCAATTTGAACCCTATTTATCCAAATTTTGACCCCATCCACAAAATAAAACCTATTTTGACTTGTAAAAGTCAACAAGGCCGAAACCATCAAATTCAAACCCGATATTCGACCAAATCGACTCCTGCGGATTTCCATCTCGCATTCAAGCATATGACGACCGAATCTCGGCCCAAGTATCATGTTTACGCGTCTGATTAAGCGGGCAAATTCGAAATTTGAACGGATTGACTTGGATAGTCAAATCCGTAACAAATTTCCTTCAATTAATGATAGTAACGCGTAATGGATCCCTAAAATCACGCACTAGCCAATCTCGAGTGTATTCAAACCTTAATCACGACTATGTTCAGCCAAAAATCAAACCGAAATCGCGTAATTTAATCCCCACAACTATTACGGCCAACTCATAATCAAATCGACTAAATTAGACGATATTAAACAAATCAAATCAACCTCACACCTTCACGCACACTCATACAAACCCTGTGAAGCCGAAATCACATCTCATTCCGCGTCTGGAACCAGAGCGAGCATCAAGAGCCTCGAGACTGATATTTTAGCCGTCGGCCTTCAATACCTAACCATATCAGGTAAGATTTATCTCATTCAATTCGTTTTTGTTCATACATTGAAAGCCCCTTATCAATTACAGGAATCGAGTATATCAAGTTCAATTTCTGTTAATTTTGTGAACCAGTTCATACGGTTCTAAAAAGTGGATTTCGATTCTATTCGATTAGGGTATTTAACCTATCGGGATCATACATAACCAGCGAAACCACATGATCCGACTGGTTAAGTCATTGCCCCATCGGATCAAGTGGCATGGGTTCGAAACCCACATCTCCGGCGTATTTTTGCGTGTTCCCTTTAAACCCGGTCTGGCCCCTTTACGTTTAAGTGTTAAGTAAAATTTAAACAGGTGCTCTACCAGGATTGTGCCCCTGATCCAGCGGTTAACACACGATGCTTGCACCGGGCAGACCCGGGTTCGATTCCGGGCGAGCCCATTAATCGTTAAAACCGTTTTTAATACCATTTTTATGGTATAAAAATTATTCTATGAAACCCAATACTAATTAGATCTGATTTGTACATTAATACGCAAGTTTTCCTCAAGAACTAATTCTTTTACAATTTAAATGATTTGGAAACCACATTTACAATATAAATAAAGTATGTAATTAAAGTCATTAGTTTTAATCAAAAGCTTTTATGTTATTTAAGTTTAAAAATATGTATCTATATATATATATATATATATACAAATGCATTTCGTTTCATAAAACAAATTTTATACATCATTTCCTTTTAATTACCTATTAATATTTAAAATAAGACCTTCTAATTAAACATGTATTTACATTTTTTTTATATTTTCTTAAAAGGATATTCTATTTTCCTGATGATAAATGAATAAATAAAGCTATTTATTTTTCTTTTACATGTACAATCCGTTTAAAGTTAAATCATAAAAATTCATAATTATATATGCTCGTATATATTTACATCATTATCTTGACACATTTTCATAAACAAGAAACAAAGTAAAATTATTTATTTTAATTATATTTAAGTAAATATAATTCCCACACTATTTCCTAGCTAAATAAATAAATATCAAATATTTGATTTATTTAGTTATTCAAACCCAAACCCTAAATTATTTATTTATTTAAAAAAACCCATTCATTCCAACTTTTCATTTTATAAAACACTCATTCAAGTATAAACCACAATCATCTACACATTCCTTCACATACTACAACTCAAACCCTTTGTACGCACTTCCAGTGCAACCCTAGACTTGGCTTTAGACTATTATACATGTTATTAATCTAGATTCATATATATTACACTCTAGGTTAACGTTGTAAATTACAAGGAACACTTTGCTACCTATACAATTGTGCTAGCAACATCTTTGATACAGGTGAGTTTACATAGCCCCTCTTTTACATTTTTACTTATTTTGGGGTGAAACATGATCTATTCTTTAAAGCTTTTTACATAAACTTAAATACAATTCAATAATATGATATTATGTGTTACGTGCTTTATGCTTGAATGCTATGAGTTAAGACTACATATACATGACATTAGTACAATCATTAACTCCGTACAAGCCAACGGTTAACATTGATAGATCTATTGTGTCTGACAGACCCACCCGGTTAGGGTGTTTGTTACCGACTTTACATTAGGTTAACCTGCGTGTTATGCCTCAGTCACAAGGTTTGATTGTACACACTTAGTTTAACTATAGATTCTCCATAAATGCTTTATACACGTGTATCGTATGAATTGTATAAAACACTTTAAACTTGGTTGTGTGTCAAAACCCATGTATGCTCACCAACTTTTTAGTTGACCTTGTTTTCATCATGTTTCAGGTACAAATGCTTGAGAATAAGTACAAGATGCTTCACTTAGGACCGAGGACCTAGAATTGAATTTAAAGAGACTATTTATGTATTTCTATTTTCCTTGTATTGTTGGATTCATGATTATTTGTGATATGAAATTGGTTGTTTAAATATTTGAACTTTAGTAAACCTTGAGCTTTTGAACAGTCTACATGTCCCGCCCTGACGTATTCCGCCGTCGGTTGGGGTGTGACATAAACTATGGAACTTTAGGTTATACTACTTTATTACCCTTTAGTTGCTAGTTAACCTGCCTATTTAAGGACATAGTTACCTATTAGCAACTTTTATGTGAAAACAATATACACGAACTAAATGAATTTGTGCCCTTTTGACCCACACACAACAGAAGGATCTATACGGACCATGCGATGATTCGAGTAATTACGGGTGCACATGTAATTATAATAACCAACGCATGGAAAACATAGCGAATTCTATCGTGTGTTAGGACCTAAAACCTATCGTGATATATAGCGACAAAACTAATGTGATATGACAAGGACATGGTGGATACGCCGATGGTACTTCCTATATATAAGTGCCCTATCATATCATCAGAGGTAGCGTTGTTCATATCACGTGAAGTTTTGACCTAGACCAATAGTTGTGAAATCTCTTATCCACTGACAATTCTTGAACTTATTAGACTACATCCTAAACAAACCCTGATTATCAAAATTCCCATCAAATCCATTTCAAGTAATGCATTTCACCTTTAGAATCCAAATTATTATTCGACAGTTTTTCCTCCTTAAGTTCATTTCCAAGAACTAAATTCACTATCAACAATCCAGCCTGACTTTGAGTATCATACCTAAAACTTGTCATCGATTATATTCCTCAAACCGACAACCAACGCCCATTGAAAATTTAAACCCTCGTCTTTCTCCTAAATTCAGTGACCTCCAACGGTTGGATTTCGGGACGAAATTTCCTCAACTTGGGGATACTGTAATATCCATGATTTTTCGGCCGTAAACTTTTATTTATATGATAATAACATATTTAGTTTCATTCTAGTTCAGTACATTATAAATCCTTAATCGTGATTTCAAGTATTTCAAAATTTCAATCTTTGCAATTACATATCATTTTTTTTCTCTCTCTCTCTTTACTAAATTTATATATATACACATATATAACATATGTAAATATACATGTTCATACTTTGTTATAATAAATATATCAAAAATAAAACCCATGAGTTTTAATTATGTATTTACATCTTTTAATATATATACATGTATTTGTTTATAAATATAAACATATGTATATTTTACTATATTAAAGAAACCATTTATACAATTTGTAAGTTTATAAAAATGGAACTCTTCCTTATAAAATAATTTTAATAAAACAAATAATGAGTAAGTTTTTATAAATGTTATAGAAACAATTTTTGTAAATAAATATCAAAAGAATTAGAACTTGAACCCACTTTTTCATTGCCATTGAACCCCTCTTATTGCATTTGGACCCTCGTTGAACCCCCTCTTTTTCAATTTTGAACTCTGGAACATTTTCAAACCTTCAAACCCGCGCCTAACTCTCTAATTCCTGTGATTTCGGGATTCAAATCTTCCCCAATCAAATTCTAAACCGTTTGTGATCATTTGAAAACTTGTAATCAATCTAATTGATTGAGAAATTAAAAGTTTTAAAACCTTTTTTTATATTCTCGGTCGTGGGTTTCAAAACCCGCATATAAAGTCCTCAAACCCACTAATCTCGTCCATTCGAACCTGTAACGCATGTATAATCGTTCCCTATATAAGCTTCTATCGATTTACAACTGAAAGCAGCCTCAAAAATCGGTCCTTTTCCTCCTCCCCATCGCGATCGGCTGTGGTAACTTGTCTCACGTCTTTTTGCAGCAAAACGAGTGTAATTCCAGGTAAAAATCATACCTCTCTGCTCGATTTTAACATTTGATCAGAAGCCCTCTGTTTAAGAACACGATTTGTTGGTGGAATTGGGACTAGGGTTTCAATATAATGAATTGGGGGAAGAAAGGTGTTTGGGACTGGTTAATAAAAACAATGAAATCATGTTTCTTACCAAGGCAAACACCCAGATCTACCGGTTAAGTTCCTTCCCTCACACAACTGTGGTCGCGGGTTCGAATCCAGTCCACTACAAACATTTTTAAAACAAGTTTTTAACACTCAAAAATATTTTATAAAAGTTATTTTATAAACCCAATACCATTTGAAAGTAACTTGTGCAAAAATAAACAAATTTTAATCGAGAACTATTATGTTACGATTTAAATGATTTTGAAAACCTCCTTATCAATATAAAAGGGATTAAATTTTAATAAAATTATGAGTTTTATTGAAGCATTTATATTATCCATTTTCATAAAAATTATGAGGATTTTATAAAATTACATTATTATTTAAAAGAATTTCATAAAACAATTTAATAGATCATTTACCACTAATTATTTACTTAGAGTTTAAACGTTATTTAAAACAAATAAAAATTTTATTTAAATACAAATGTAAATATATATTTTTCAAAAGAACATACCCTTTAAAATAATAAATAAATAAATGATTTATTTATTATTTACTTTACATTCACAATTCGCTTTGAGTTGAATTGTATTTACCATTGGTTCTTATATATATATTTTCATAAGTAAATAAATAAAATAACGTTCTTTATTTAAAATTATATTTGAATAAAATATAATTTCACAATACTTTTCTAAATAAATAAATAAAAGGAACATATTTAATTTATTTAGTTATTCAAACCTAAACCCTAAATCATTTATTATTAAAATCATATACTTCAAACTCCCCTTTTTATTAAAACTCTTATTCAAATATAAACACATACACATCCCCTTGTATAATATAACACGAACTCGTTGTACAAGTCCCTACACTCACTCCCATTGAAACCCTAGACTTTGCCTTAGACTTTTGTACATGTTATTAATTCATATTCATAAACATTACACTCTAGGTTGAGTTTGTGAGTTGCAAACCCACTTGTGCTACTTGTTGCTCGTGTTATCTACACAACTATTAAAGGTGAGTATTACATAGCCCCTTTTACTCTTTTACACTTTTTGGGGTGAAACATGAACTCTATACACACAATTGTTTACATTTACACAAACTACACAAACAAAAATCCTCTTTACATTCATGTATACAAAATTTGAGTTTTATGTTTGAGTGCTAGGTGTGTTAACTGTTTGTGTGCAATTTATGTGCAATCATTAACTATTCAAGCCGACGGTTAACAATGATAGATCTATTGAGTCTGACAAACCCACCCAGATTGGGGTGATTGTTACCGACAACACAATTTGCATGCTCGTTACAAAGGTTTGATTGTACTTTGGTTACACAATAGTTGCTCCCCATAAATGCCTTATTTTATCATGTTATGTAAGGATTTGATTATTCACATCTCTACACTATCTATGTATAAACCTGTGTATGCTCACCAACTTTTTAGTTGACCTTATTTTATTCATGTTTCAGGTGCTAATGTGTGAGTTGGATCAAGATATGCTACACTTAAGTTTGGACTTAGTTAATTTAAATTTAAAGAACAATTTGTATTTTCATTTATGTACTTGTCTAATTTTGCTATTGGTGTTTGAATTGTTTGAAATGAAATTGATGATTAAATATTGGAATCTAGTGAACATTGTTCTCATGAACAGTCTACATGTCCCGCCCCGACGTTTCCGCCGTCGGTTGGGGTGTGACATTCAAGAACCAATTTTTCTGAAAATTTTCACACAGTGAAGGTGTTTGTGTTTAAATAATTACATAAATAGTCTTTTTGGGTAAAATGACCATTATACTTGCACATGTCTAGACTTAACAGAAAAACTTAACACCAGTTAGTGTAAAGGACATAGGGTGTGCAAAAGTATATAAGAAAAGGACTTGTTGTGTACTTATTGAAGTCAAAGGACAGAGAGTGTCATTTATAATATAATTAAAGGACAATCTGTGTAATTTACTCTAAATTATATAAAAAACTAGATTGTCTTCGTTTTTTTCTTCGTGACTTTGTTTTTTACCGATTCGGGGGTAAACCTTGTTCTTCTCAAAGAAATAACCATGCCACTAAAGAGACAGAAGTGGTAATGAAGGTTTTGACACACTTGAGAGTATTCCAGATACAGTTTTATCAGTTTTGACTGAACCACCAATTGAAGAACAATTAGCATGGTTTGACTTCTCTTATCTCTATCAATCTCCTTCATGACCAGATTAAGGTATATTCATTTTATAAAATATAAAACCGGTTATGGAGAGGACCGGTTTCGGGTATTTTTAGAACCGGTTTTGACTAAAAATATTGGAACCTATCCTGACCCTACGGGTAGGGTCGGTTCCTAAAGAACCGGTTTTTGGGAAGAACCGGTTCCGGTTCCTTGGGCAGTTCCAGTTTTTTTGTTCACCACTACATTTAAGTATTTAACTATAAAAATGATATTTATTTAAGGTTATTTTTACATACTCTTAACCCGTGACAGGCTGTTGGGTTTACCTCTGCGTCAAAGAAGAAAATGTGAGATTACCGATTTGTATCTGCTTATGTGAGTGGTGAAGGCTTCGGTCCGGTCAAATCTCAAGGTAATAGGCCCGGTCAAGTCTTTTTTGTTGTTTGATTATGAAACAGGATTTCAGGGATTCTACCAATAACAAAATACACAAGTGTAAAAACAAAATGCACAAGTGTAAAATCAAAATACACACATGCTACACATATGTGAAATGGATATATTAAAAGAAAATAATTTAAAACTATGGTCTTTCTATTGTTCTTTCCTGATCTTGATTTTAAAACTATTTTCTTTTAAAAATAACCACCGTAGCTAATATTTGTGAGTTTTTTTACAAAAAAGATGGATTTTTATCGGTAGATCTAATTTAGTTTATTCATTTCACAGATCTGTAGCCTATGTGTATTTTGATTTACATTTGTGTATTTTGATTTTACACTTGTGTATTTATATGTAATTTTTTTTTTCTGATTTGTAAAAGTATTTGAGTATTTTGGATGTAGAATTTTTCGTTGGTCATGGCTGGATGTAGAATTTTTTGTTCATTTGTAAAAGTATTTTGAATTTGAGTTTTTTAGATGTGAGTGTTAATAAATAAAATTGTTAATAAAGATGCATAAAGTTCTGTCTACTTGCTTAGATTTAGCGTATGGTGTACATAGAGTGTCCGATTTCATGTAAAATTATGGCTCTCAGCACGCTCAATTGTCATGGAATGTCTTGCAGCAAGAACTGATATTGATCCTAATGGAGAAATCATGGTTTTAGAGAGATAAATGTAGAGAGAGAGTGTGTGTACTTTTATTAAAAAAATCAAATAAATTTACTTATTTACCTTTTTGGGGTATTTTAAAAAGAAAAGAAAAAGAGTAAATTACTGTTTGCGTCCCTGTGGTTTACACGATTTAACACAATGCGTCTCTAACACAAATTTTTAACGCTTTGAGTACCTGTTGTATACAATCTGTAACACTCTTAGTCTCTGGGCCTAACTTCGTTAAAAAATTCCGTTAAGTTTAGTTTCGATAGGGGGTAAGATGGTTACTGATATTCACCCGAAATTAGTAAGTTCACCCGGAACTACTAAGTTTTGCTGCAGATCTAGTTAAGGCTATTCGCAGATACCCCTGCCGAAACTAGATCAGCAGCAAAACTTAACTATCTGCAGCATGTCGAAACTAAACGGAAATAATTTAATGAAGTTAGGCCCAGAGGCTCAGGGTGTTACAGATTGTATACCACAGGTACTCAAAACGTTAAAAATTCGTGTTAGGAACGCATTGTGTTAAATCATGTAAACCACAGGGACGCAAAAGGTAATTTACTCGAAGAAAAATAAAAAAGCTAGATTCAATGTCAACCACATATTAAAATATACAAAATAGATGTGTGACTAGAAATGAGTTTAAGGGTTTCACAATAACTAAGGGTTTTTATTTGATACGTTCCCTATCCCGTATGAATCAATACCAAACCCACTATAATTAACAAAACCCAAAAACTCCAGCATATGCTTTGATCAACTTTATATAATAGATCCAATGTTCATAATATATTAGAATTTTTTTTTCGTTACTTTCGATAAATATATGGTTAGAAAGAAGGGTATTTCGTCAATTTACTTCGTTCATTTTATCTATGTTGTCAGACTCTTACCTACAATCATCACTCCCAAATCTATCAAACACACATAAATTACTTCCTCTCTCTATTCGATGATAAACATCTACAAATCCCCAAAATCAAGATCGAACAACAAATCGATTCCTGGTTTATGATGGCCACAATCGATATTTGGTGGAAGCTCGTAGGTTGGATGGAGCGACGCAAGTGGTGGGTTCGATTGGAAGGTTTGCCATTTCTCTTCACCATTGATGAAAGATTTAGGGTTTTTGTTGTACACCTTAAAGTTTGAATCTTTTCAGGTTGTGAAACCTCTTCTTCAAGAAAGAGAATTCAGGTGCTTCCTATTTGTGGTAAAGATGACTTGTTAAAGGTATGTATGGTTAAGGGTATGGGTTTGATACCCATAAATTTGAGAATCCACCATACTAAAGGGTGTAATACTGTTAACCCAACTTAAACTAGGGTCATTTGGTTTCTCTGAACCCAACTTAACTGGCTGTAAAACTGTCAAAAACTATAGAAACCAAGTTCCAAAGCTGGAGAACTAGAATCGGTTTATGGATGTGAACAAAATGATCTCAAACAAATGAAAATGAACATCAAATGGAAAGGCATGCATAGAAGTTGCTGATAATTATTCAGATTTTTTGTAATTTCAAAAGTCGAAAATATAGACATTTCTTTTACTATATTTTGCAGGAGTGCACAATATTTTTATATGAAGTTTCATAGTTTGCTATAGATCAAGAAGGGTAGCTTGATCTTGTAAAATCTTGTTAGAAAGAAACTGTAGGTGCAAGTTTCACTGTTAGCAAATGAGGCTGGAAAAGCTTGGTTTTTTGGGTTTGATTTTTGAAGAAACTTGGAGGTAATCATTATTCTCTTGTTACAATAATGCAATTTTTATTTGACTGTGGTGTAAATGTAATATTTGTTACTATGTAATTCTGTTTTTGAAATTAATTATAGTTCAGGCCATTTAGCCCCTTTGTCATACGAATTTAGTTTTTTTTTTTGTTTGTAACACTAATTTAACTAGAGTATTACACCAATACAACTTGAGTATTTTATCACTGTAATGATTTGTTACACAAAATGTTTTGTTATACAAAATGTTTTGTTATATTTATGTAAATATAATACATTTTTTTTTTAAATTGGTCGTTACCTTAATGTAATAGCTGACGTTCGGGAAAAAAATTTTAAAAAATTCAGAGACAATAACCGAATTAAAGAGAAAAATGCGATGAGTTTAACGGTGTAATTTTTATAAAAAATAACATACTATAAAAAAGTTATGAAAGTTTAAAAAACATGAAGGAATCTTAAAAAAAAAGTAGAGGGGAATGTAGATGACACATGTCACATTAATATAAAATCTGATTTTTTATTAGATAAGCTAAATGACTATTTTGCTCTTTTCTATTAAAAAAACATTAGTTACACATGGTTGATCTTGTCCATTTAAAATTTGATGAAGAGCTATGGTGGAGTTTTTGGGTTTTGTTAATTACATTGGGTTTGGTATTAATCCATATCCTCTCTCTCTCTCTCTCTCTATAATGGTGGAGTTAGTGGTGCACAAAAAAACCGGTTTTTTTTTTTAACTCGGTCCAAACCGGCAAACCGGTTTGGCTTAAACCGGTTTGGGCCAAACCGGTTCGGGTTGCCCAAAAACCGCCGGTTTGGAGATTTCAGGAGGCGATCGGTTTAGGAACCGGTTCAACCAAACCGGTTTAAACCGGTTTTCGAGCTGGGCAAAAAATAGCCGTTGGGGTCGATTTTGGTCGTTTTTTTGGAGTTTTTTGCAACCTTAAAACACTATAAATAGGTGGGGGGTGTTTAGGGTTGATCACACCTCTCTTTACACTCTCTAATCTCTAAAACCGCTCTTTAACCGCTCAAAAACGCTCTCTAAACTCAAAAAAAAAAGCATGGCAAGTTTTGGTGTTGGTGGTTCCTCAAACGAAGTTACCGTTGTGAAAATTAGAGCAACAACGAGAAATCCGACAATTTGGTGCAATTACGATCTATGTTTGTTGTCAAACGGGAAGGAACGTGCTCGGTGCAAGATGTGTGGTGCGTTTTTAGGGAAAGATTCAAACACTAGTTTGAAAATGCATATGAAAAAATCTTGCCCGTCATTGAAGGGAATTCCAAGTGAAGGTCAAGCCTCGATGACAAGCGAAGGAGGAATTTGAAACTTTGATCCAAATATTGTTCGAGATCGAATGACGAGGTTAGTGATTCAAGAAGGATTGCCGTTCAACCACTTTGACAATCCGCGCTTGACAAGGATGATTCAAGAGACACTCCAACCTCGTTATCACCAAGTAAGTCGCACAACCCTTAGACGAGATTGTATAAAAATGTGGAAAAAGCAAAAAAAGAATTAATTTTGGGTTTTAAAAATTTGCAAACCGGTGTAAACTTAACCACCGATGTTTGGTCGGCTCCATATGGTATACCCGATTCGTACCTTTGCGTTACCGCGCATTGGGTTGATCCCAATACGTGGCAAATGATGAAGCGTACAATCGCTTTTGACTTGTTTGAATATCCACACACCGGCGAAAATTTATTTTATATATTGGATGGTGTTATTAACGAATTTAAATTACAAAATAAACTTTTTTCAATGTCTTTTGATAATGCATCTAATAATACAAATGCGGTTCAAAAACTAAAAATTAAATATAAACCCGTTTGCAACGGCGTTTTTTTCCATAGTCGATGTGTCGCACACGTCATTAACTTGGCGGTGCAAGCTGGGCTTGCAATTGAAGAGGTTTCAAACTTAACATATACTTTTCGACAAATGCTTAAAGATATTTTTAGTAACAGAAAAAGATACCATGATTATATTAAATTTTGTCGTGATACGAATAATCTTTGCTTAGGCTCGAATTGGGACGTCGAGACAAGATGGAACTCGACTTATATTATGTTTTATAGCGCTTTACGACAAAGAGAAACTTTAGAACTATTTCATGATATGCTTGCCTCAAAACCTCGTCGTAAAATTCAAAAGTTTCCGTCTCCAAATTGGGATATTTTAAAAGACGTAACCGAATTGCTTGAAGTTTTTAAAACCGCCACCACTTTTTTATCCGGTGTTTATTATCCCATAAGTCCATTAACACTAAAACAAATATATTTAATGGCTAACAAGTTGTCTGAGCTTGAAAATAAAAAGCGATCTTTTTACAAAAATGATAGAACCGATGAAAGAAAAATTAGTGAAATATTTTAAAGAAATGTCTCCCGTTATAACTTGCGCCGCCGCGTTAAACCCTACCATAAATGTTTACGGGGTTGAAACCTTGATTGATTGAATTACTTACGCTTTGAATTTGGATAGTGAAGACATCCATTTTGCACAAGGCACAAAAACATATTTTAACAAATGTTTACAAGATTTATTTGATGTTTATTTACATAAATATGGTACAACTCCGACTCCACATGATACAATGGGTACATCATCAAGTGGTACCTCGAGAGATGTTAATTTGAATTTATATAACGAAATGTTAAATGAATTTAGTGAACGGGCTCGAGGTACCACCCCGAGTAGCGAACTCGGAATGTATATTGGCACAAACTTTTTAGCGTTTATGCCTCCTACCGTTTTTGAGGATTTTGATATTTTGGCATGGTGGAAAACAAACGAAGCTTCGTTTCCGATTCTTTCCGCCATGGCCCGTGATGTACTAACCGTCCAAGCTTCCACGGTAGCTTCGGAATCTGCGTTTTCTTTTAGTGGCAGGGTATTATCGATACGAAGGACTAGACTCACACCCCCTAGCGATGGAAATGTGCATTTGCTTGAAGGGCCATTTGGATGCGATGGATAGGATACAAGACCAAACTTCTCTCGAAGATGAAATTCAAGCCGAAGAAGTCATACACAACGAGGTTGATCTTGGAATATCCGAACCCGTCACGGATGAAGAACTAGCCGAAGATGCAAGGCTACGAAGCTCTAGTTCCGAAGACACCGCACAAGAATAATCAATCAATATTCCAAAAAATAAAACGTTGAACTTAATGTTTTATATTTGTTATATTTTTTGTAATTTTTTACAATTTTATCTTGTCATGTTTTTTAATTTCTGAACTTTTCAAATATTAATAAACGTTGAACTTTATGTTTTAATTTTGTTATATTTTATTATGGATTTTATATTAAAAATATAAAATTTATTTGGATTTTTTTTTTATAAAAACCGGTTTAAACCGGTTTAAAGAACAAACCGGTTTAAAACCTACCCGAACCGGTTTGACCGGTTTACATATTTCCATTACTCGAACCGGTTTAACCCGAACCGGTTTGAGCCCAAACCGGTTTTGACTTTTCGTTGACCAAACCGGTTCGGGTCGGGTTGAACCGGTTTGAGTTAAAAAACCGATTTGTGCACCACTAGGTGGAGTGGGATGAATAACAATACTAGTAGTGGTGGCAGCGGCAGTAGTAGCCATAACCGTAGCGGCAGTCGGAGTAGAAGTAGCAAAAAGGAGCACGAAGAGGAGTGAAAGTAGCAGTAGTAACACTAACATTGACAATAACAATAAAAACTTCTAATGTTTTACTACTTTTTACTAACAATCAGATTTTTATTAAGTAACGATAATACATAGGTCAAGACATTTATAAAAAATAATCCAACTTCTAAACCATAATATAAAAAGACTTATAAGATGAAAAACTCTTCTATATAAATATAATTTTGATGTTGAAATAATCAAATCTCATAAAAATATTTTAGCATAATTTTTAACTAGAAATGGAGAAATTTGCTCAAAAGATAAATAAGCATTTTACACTTATGGGACATACGCATAGAAGTTAAAGAAATTGTACAGATATAGCAAACTTGTCAAACATCATCCCCAAAAGAAATTCTAGAAATAAAAGATTTAGTCAAAAGAAAATGCCGAATATAATAATTAAGGTTGCTAATTATGAAGTTGATATGTCACACCCCACCAAGAAGAGGTATATGTGACCAATTGATATAGAACTAGAATTGTACCCCTGCGCGCTGCGGCGCGTTTAACTGCAGAAGAACTTAACATCCTCGAAAGCCTATAAAATAAAGCCATAGAAAAACGAACTCGTTAAAAAAAGTATCATCTACGAAATAAATAAATGTACTTGGAACTTTATATAAAAAAACAAACTTTTATGCAAACTCACACGTTAAAGCAAAATAGCTAGTAAAATTCCTAAAACTTTATAAAAACAACGAAACCATAACAAAGCCGATAAAAAGAAGTTAACCGGTAAAAAATTAGAAAAAGAAAGCAAAATCATTTAAAAAAAAATAAAGAGTTCAAAAAATTCATAACGACATTACACGCAAGTGAGTATATAACGTGTACACTTTTACGCGCAACTCCGTTACAATTGTGTGTGTGTCACGTCTCGTAACTTGGTTGGTAAAAAAAGAGAAATAATTTACAGTATTTAAATGATAACTTTATTAAAGTTCTTAGGTTGGTAGTAAAAAAATTTAAAAAGAAAAGTAATTAGTTTTAAATTTAGGGGCTTTAAAATTAATCTTCTATAGTGTAAGGGCCTAAGTGTAAAATTCAAAAAAAAGTTAAAAGTGCTTACATCAGCCCATGGTGTAAATACTTGTACTTTATGCTTTGCTTATTCTCATTTTGAGAATTATAAGTATTTGAATTGGCAACGAAAACTAAAACTTTTATTTCAATATCTATCTTTTAGTTGCAATAAATATAAAACTTTAAATACAACAAGTGCTTAATAATCATACAAAATCTCCAATGACAATTCTTTTAAGAACCTGATAATAACATCTTCCAAATACTTCCTTAATAATCATCTGAAATGCACACTCAAAAGTCAAAACATACGCTAGTAAGAAATATTGGTGAGTTAAATAAACAAACAGCATTATCAGGACGGTTATAAACACATCTTAATTACGAATGAGCTCTAGCATCACATTCTATCCGACTACTAAATAACTCTAGGTTTAACTTTATACATTACCATGTCCCAATTTAACTATATTTTAGGATTTCGTAATCTTAAACGTTTCTCAAACACGTTAAACATCTTTGAACCTTCTGTCCAAAGATCGATACAACTCGTATTGTACTGATACGGTCCGTATTGGGTTAATACAACTCGTATGACTTACCACAGAATATGGCCCGTATCACTATGATACGGGTCGCATGACATTCCTATCAATACGACCCGTAGGAGACCTGGTTATCCTTTGATGTCCAACAAAAGACTGCTTACTAGACCACTGAACTACGATTAAGCACCTAATACACCCGACATAACAACCAATCAATCCCTTATGTTACACGAAAACACTTCATAATTAATTCCTAATTAAATGCTAACTAGCGCGTTTAGCCGGGAAATTCACATATCAATCGGTAAGAAAGCTAACCTCGACACGCGCATCAAGTTTCATCTACGTATACACTTCTCTAAACACGCTGGGGCTGTGGATTCCACATGACTTTTTTCCCTGCAACAAACGATCAATAAACCTTAAATTAGTTAAAGGAAAATAAAATTTAAAAAATAAGTAAATAAATAAACAAACAAACAAAATTAAAAAAAAAACTTTTAAAAATGATTTGGTTAAATAAAAAAAATAGAAGAAACCTAAAACTAATTATATAAAAAAAAACACAAAAAAGTAAATAAATCTAGAAATCGGGAGGTTGCATCGTTCCAAACCCGAGTGGAAGTTCGGTAGGGGAGACGCGCTCCACCATCCCCTTGTCTTATTAGCAATCTCAATTAAATAGTATATGTATCCAAAGAAGTTAAAAAAAAAAAATAAACCCACAGCCTACCACATGACAGGCTAGTTTCTTGTAATCCAATAAAAACTTACCATGTCTCTAGTTTACTATTCATGCAAGTTGTGTTTTAATATATATATTATATATTATATTTAAAGCTTAAAATCTCAAAAGAAAACTCACCAATGAAAGTCTTTGGTTTGGATAAGGTTCAAATGACTTATAACTCAACTAGATATTCATTATCGATGGTTACAATACCAAACATTAGTCGTGTCGCTATATACCAGGCATTTATCGTCGATGGTTACAATAACTTACAACTCTACTAGAGTATTATGACATAAATTTGGTACCTGGTAGGTAATGTAACCATGATCTTTCGGAGCATTCGATAGGTTACATACACTGTTATTTACAAGGTTTTTATCGGTGACGGCGAAACAACAATATCCATGAAGGGGTGATAATAGGACTACAAGGGTGCCCTAAATTAGGTTTGTTTCAACCTCTTTCCCCTTTGTATTTTATTGATTTATGATAGAGCTCATCTCGAATGGCAGTGTGGTTGGTCATTCCGTATATGTAGCACATGTTTTATTTCCCCTTGTTAGATCTCCCCCTCGGTGGTCTTGGTTTGAACAACTGATGTCGTGTTTTTAATCGTGAAACTTCCTTATCCATGAGTTGTGACCTCTGGTAGGTATGCGAACTCATTTATCCCCATGCGTGCTGTAAAGTAGTTGCATTCGCTTCAGGAAATGGACTAGCACCGGTTAGTCACATTTGGTTATGTTTAAAGTAAAAGCTTTTAATTTTGCTACACGACAATAAGATATTATATGACCTAGTTTTCAGTGAAACCACGTTCTTTGTACTGTTACGATAGAAGCGTGAAACGTGGAGAACACATTTCAAACAGGTGAGTATCAATGACGTTCTCTTCGTGTAGTTTCACTTTGGAGGTTATATGAAAAAGATTATAGTGGTACTCGCTAAACATTTATAACTTTGCAGTCGCAGCCTCGCAGGTGGAGAAAGCGTGTCTTTGAGATTCCTCCATAAGTCAAGAAAATCTTCAATAGTGGTGGAAGTGAACGATTAGCCTAGGGAGGTGATGTTCCTATCAAGGATTGTTTCTGTCAAGCTATTTATCATCAAATAGAACTTGACATCTAGAGTTCAAGAGAGGCAATTGTATCCAGAGATGTCGCGAGTGTGACGGCTCAAATTTGGAAAGATTTGGCATTAAGTCATAGGATGAGAGATACAAAATTGTTAAAATGTGTGTGTTTACTTGCCTAGTGCTCACGCGCTAAGGGAAGAAAAAACATAAAAAATTCGAAACTTTCGAAAGCGCACTCACTTTTCTTAAAATCTCTTTATTGACGTTTGAGAGAACTTGAGAAGGGCTAGTTTATTAGACATTATACCACCAATAAGATAGGTGAGGTGAATTGCCTATGATATATACAAACTGAAACCGAAGGGGAGTTTCATAAAAAAATATAGATGATAAGACATACTAAACACAAACTTTAAACGTAAATTTTCATATTATACTTGATGGAACCGTCAAAGAAAGATAAAACTACACATAAATGTATAATTTTCAATTTCCATTTTCATATATCCAATAAATACAAAACGGAACTGAAAGTTTCTGTTTAATATGGAACTGAAATTTCTGTTTAAATATATAATGATCATCGTAAATTTCAGAACGTAATTCAATATAAAATGGATACTAAATGGAATAATCAAATTAAATTATAAAATAATACATAAAAATTCATTTAAGTGGTTGATGGGAAGTAAATTAAAATATCTACATATACTCTCACTAACTTTTTTCCTTTTCATAAATAATATTCTAATGTATCAGTTTCTAAAATTGTTTTTTATTATTAAAAATCTTAACATCAAACTTGTATCATAACATCTCTAAGTTAACTTCCTATTTTGATTTAATGCATTAAGATTCAACTACTATGAATCATTTCTATGATATTTTAGTTTAAAGGCCAATCAATTTTTAAACAAACAACAGTTGGAATATCAATTGTCATTCCAACCAAACACCCTTCCTCAAACCCATTACCCTATCAAACTCATTTCCATAATAATTCCAAATTTAATGTTTCCATGGTTTTTTAATAAACAAAGAAAAGCAAAAATGGTCAAAAAACAAGTCAAACCTGTATCGCTAGCTAATCATCCATCATGTCATCCTCACTTCCTTTAGATGCATCTTCGTCCTCCTGCTCTTTCTTCTCGCCACTATTTCCTGCAAAAGAAATCAGACCAACGCGTTGAACATCAGACCGTTAAGATCATGAGACAATATAGTTTGGTAGAAAAAAGTTACCAAAAATCACTGTGCCCGAGCATAATCCATCCTCAATCTTGATAAGCTCGAGGGTCATCCTAGGTCCGATCTCTTGAAGTTTCACAGCACTTTTAGTAGACGCCTTATTAACTCTCCCGACATCACTTGCTAAGCTTACAGTCGCCCCTTCCTCATCTCCCTCACTTTCTGATCCATAACCGCCTCTTTTCATTACAAACAAACCGAATTATATATAAAGCAACCTCTTCATAATTTAAAATATTATTACCAGAATGTATGTTACTATGTGAGAGAGACATACTTGGTGATAAAGTCGCTCACATCTTGAAGGCTTCTGAGATCAGGCACTTTATGGTTTTGCACGAACTTTCTAATTCTACGCGAAACACCAACAGGCTGCAATCTGATAGAATAATGCCGGAAATCAATAAGTTTCGTCTCCTTGTTGTAATTGAGTAACACGATTCTCTGGCATGATGAAAGTTTAACCTACATTTAAAGAAAACTAACCAGCGATTAAAATCCCAAGCAACATATGCAAAAAATAAAATAAAAAAAAATAAAAAAAACTCACTGTTTTGATGTCAATGGATGGAAAAATGTTTTGAAACATAATGGTAGTCAGCTTCAAATGTTGCTCCCCAGTTCCAAAACCCGACAGCACAATCTGAATATATATGTATCCATCGAACAAATTCGATAACCATCATCATCAAACACTTCTAAACTATGAAATAGTATAAATATGAAGAGTGTAAATTACCAATGGGGAGTTTTTGAAAAGATCTTTTGGTACTCTTGGGCGTAACTGGGAGTTAGTTATATCGACAGCTAACGAGTATTCCTGAATTTTGAAAGTAAGAGTAGGGCCTTGTGGTGTTCTTGCAACTCTCAAGTATGGTGAAGTGCCTGTTTTTGATAACATGAGAAAATGTGTAACTCCCATGGGCCCTGCAACGTTCAAGAAATCTTTAAGGTTGTTGCGTTTCTTCTCCTGCAAGTTTAACCGCAAAAAAATCAACAGCAAATAATATTATCTAGGTAGTCGAAGGCGCTAGGCGCACTCAAAGAACATAGGGTGAGCCTTGAGCCTAGGCACTTAAAAAGTGAGGGCCCGAGTTTTAGCTGTTTAGACATGTTTTAGGCAAGTTTAGACTTTAGACTAGACTGTCTTGGTTTGTTTACACTGTCTAGACTATTTTTTTTTTGGGGGGAAAGGGGACAGACCCTGGCAAACTTTTATTAATAAAAAGGATGAAAAAATACAAAAATTTAGGATACTAGCCCTTCCTGAAACAAACCCCCGAGACAAGACTAGAACCCGAAAGGACACCTGATCATCTTGCCTAACAAATGGGCTATATAGCCTGGCCCAATGAGAACTAGTTTAGGTCCTATACAATTTGACATATAAACCCGGCCCAAACATATCTACAACTCTTTTAGGCCATAATCAGCCCAAACAATTGTCAAAAACCAACAAGTTCTCAAATTGACCCCAAACATGGCCAAAATTTTTAGACTAGTTTAGGCCGGTTCAGACAGGTTTTTTTTGCATATTCAAGCCTCTTTTTTTTCAAAAAAAATTCGCCTAGCAAGATGGTTTCCTTGCGTGCCTGGGCGCACGCCTTTAGCCCCTTTGACTACATAGAATATTATGATTAACAAACCTCTTAAATTACCTTTAGGTTTAAAGCGGTATATGGAAGCATCATTTTTCTCAAGTCTGCTTGCAACTGTTTAAGAGAAGCAGGTAATTTCAACCTTGAAAAAACAAAGCTCCTTGGTATCTTGTCACCAGTAACATGATCAACATTCTGCTGAGGTTGCTTCTTTATTGGCTTCACAAATGCCACCTTCTTTTTCTAAATAACACATAACAATATATAAACAAGTAAACCAGTGTCCTCGCGTTTAATCACCTTCAATAGCTATAAAACTACTTACATTACGGAAACGAGCCATCTTCGGACTGATTGGTGCCCTAAACTATTCTTACTATCCAAACTGCATCAAACACAAGTGATTAGCACTATATGGCAAATATGATAATGAATTATTATCAATTAAATAAAACATTGAACAACAAATCACATGAACAATAGCTCAAAAGGTTGTAAAAATTAACAGAACAAATTAAGAATTTGAAATCAACACTAACAGTAGCAGTCCATTAAGAAGGAAGCCGATTCAATTAAGAAATTGACAGAAGCAGAAGTGCAGAACAGATCAAAATAAACGTTAAGTGCTGAACATAACAATTAGTTCACAGAAATATGAACGGCGGCAAGGGCACGGAATTCTATCAGAACCGAATAACAGAAAAGGAGGGAAAATAAACTTACTGTCGAGCTGAAAAAGGTGAGTCGGTGTTGGATGACAGAAGAAGAAGAAGAAGAAGAAGCTCTACGCGATGAGCAGTTCGCCGGAGGAAGGTCGTCAGAGAGGAATACGAAGCAATACGATATTAAGATGGATTTAGGTTTTCATAAAGTTTTGAATTTGGGCCATAGGGAAAAGAAGCAAGTGGGTATTAAGAAGGCCCATTTACATTTTTAAGGGTTGTTATACACTCGGTATACACGAAATTGTTATTCATACAAACCCAATACGGGTTGTATTGTACCGTACGGCTCATATTCCCCTTATTCAAATGACAAAAGTTGTCGCACTTGACATCAGTCATTCATGTTCACATACGGGTCGTATAGTAAAATACATACAAATGTTATACGGGTCGTAATGTTCGATACGACCCCCTTGACGTTGTTACATACGGGCCATATAGTACCATACGACCAGTATTGTTGTTGAGATATTAATGAGTTTTTTTTAATTATTTGACACGACGTATTATTCCTTGATATGTGTGCTAGTTATTTGATGTGACGTAAGATTCCGTCAAAAATTACTTATATGTTAATTCATTTCATCATTCAATTTTCTCTGTGCATTTCGATAATATGTTAAGAAAAATCGTTTGAGATGTCGTTGTGGGACAGTAACTATATATTCAGTGAAGCTTCTAATTATTACAGGGGTGATGACGGCAGCCAGTCTCCTTCTAACTAAAACGACGGCGATAACGACAGTCATTCCCCTCCTAATTATAACGGCAGTGATGATGGCGACGAATCTCCTAACAATAACGACGGTGGTGAATTAGGTGGGGAGAGGGGGGTATTAAATGATACGAAGATACATTTCCGATTAGTCACTTTAATGATTAAAATTTACGACAAGGTGCAAGCGCTCACACAATGGATTTTAAATAGACATTTTGACCCAACAAATCATCAAAACAGATGTTGACTTTTAGCCTGCGAAACTTTAGGTTTCTCCTCACAACCGTCGGCTAAGCCTGTAGTCTTAGCCGGCGCTGAAATATAGGTAAAAAACATCATCCACCCAATGATATTGTTACACGTGGCAACCTTCACGGCTAAGTAGCCGGCCACTTTTAGCCGGCGTTGCCACGTTGCATGCCGACTACCCTAGCCCGCCTCTCGCAGCTTAGCAAGCGTTCCTCATACGTGTGGCTTCGAGGCTGTGAGTCGGCTTCCCTTCTAGTCTTTGAGCCGAATTCTTATTATTATTTTTTAGTTTAATTCAAATTAATTTTAAATTATATAACCAATTTTTTATTATTTTTTTCTATATAAACCAACTTTTTAGCATAATTTTTTTTGCAACTAATTTAGAAGAAGTTGATTGTCTACTAGTTTCCAATATCCACTATTCAAATTAACGTGTAATTTAAAATTGGAATTGGTGATCTTAAAAATGTTTCAAGACCTTCTTAACGCCGATGGTAGAGGTGGATACAAGCGCTCCCACAATGAGCTCGGCATCACTGTTCGTAGATTGTTTGTCTTTATAGAAGGACGTCCACAGATGAGGACAATGGCCCCACCCATTATTAAAAAACAATTCTTTCTAAAAAATACTTAAAAAAATTATGAATTTGTATTAATAAATGTATTTAGTTTTTCGAGTCGGAGGTCTCTCTGGGTATAGCCTCTCTACCTTATGGGATAGAGGTAAGGTTTACTCTTATCTCACCTTTCTCAGACCCTACTATTTGAGTGAGATTTTACTGGGTAGAGGTGCACAAACCGGGTTTTTTTCGGATCCTGACCGGTTCGGTCAACGGTGGTCAACGGTCGGATCCATTGGAACCGGTTCCGGATCGGATCCAGTTAAGAGAGTGGAGAGTTGGAACCTATTAGGACCGGACCGGATTTATGTGACCGGACCGGATTTATGGAACCGGACCGGACAAAAAAAACCGGTTCCACCTGATTTTAAAAAAAAAAATTTAAAAATTAATAAAGATACACTATAAATTACATGTTTTATTTATTTTTTAGCTTTTTTTTAAGTGATTTAACAATTGTTCATACAAAAAACATAATTGAATCACAAAATATATATTATTAATTATCACTCGTTATTCGTCGTCTACTCGTCTTAGTCTTCGTAACATCGGTTTTCAATCTTCTTCGCTTGAGATACGTTGGGCTTCATCACAAGCTTGTTCCTCGTCAGAAAGTGGATTCGCCGCCCCTTGTTCTACTTCGAATTCATGTATTTCTTGTTCAATGTCAAGCTCGTCTTCTAGTTTTGCAACATGTTGTACACGTTCGGCGGCATCCAAATGGTCCTTCAAGCAAATACACATCTCCATAGATTCCGGTGTAAGCCTCGTTCTTCGAATAGATAAAACTCTGCCACTAAGAGAAAAAGCAGATTCTGAAGCTACCGTGGAAGCTTGGACGGTTAGTAGGTCACGGGCCATTGCGACTAGAACGGGATATTGGGATTCTCTTTCTTGCCACCAACTCAAGATATCAAAGTTTTCAAACTCTTCGGATCTTAAAGTTGAAATAAAGTCGGTTGCTTGATATCTCCCAAGCTCGCTACTTGGTGTGGTTCCACGAGCTCGTTTAGTATTTTCGTTTCTTAAAGTGCTAAATAAATTTAGCATCGGGTTTCTTGAACTACTAGAACTTGAACCCGAACTCATTGATTCACGTATGTTTGATGGATCACCACTTCCACCATATTTGCGTAAATAATAATCAAGCATATTATTAAAAGCCGAATTGAAATCCCTTATTGCCTTTGATTCAAAATTTGGGTCTTCCTCGAACATATTTAAATCATCCGATATTGATCCAATTAATGTTTCAACACCGGTTACATTAATCGTTGGGTTTAAGGCGGCCGAACATGTAACAACGACCGACATTTCCGAAAAATATTTTTTAAATTTAGCTTTCATAGGTTTTACCATTTTTTCAAAAATAGGGCCGTGATATTCAAACTCTTTTAATTTATTACATATTAAGTACAATTGTTTAAGTATTAGCGAAGATGTGGGATAATAAACTCCCGATAAACATGTAGCTGCATTTTTAAAAACCTCAAACAAATTAGTTAGTTTCTCGATCATATCCCAACTTATATTATCAAATTTTTGTGAACAACGTTTCTTTTGTACAAGTTCATCATGGAAATGTTTTAAAGTAATTCTTTGCCTTAAAGCCGATTCAAACATTTTCCATGTCGAGTTCCATCTAGTAGGTACGTCCGACCTAAAAAGATGGAATCCATTTGTTGGCACAAGTTTCTATAGTTTATATATCTTTTTTAGCTTGTGCTAAAAACTTCACGTAACATCACTTTAAAATTTTCTTTTACGTCTCTTATTTCTTGGACGTTTAGACCGTCTTGCACAACCAAGTTAATGATGTGTGCAACACATCGACTATGAAAGAAAACACCGTTACAAGGCGGTTCATATTTTATTTTTAATTTTTCCACCGCATTTGTGTTATTTGAAGCGTTATCAAAAGATATTGCAAATATTTTTGGTTGAATTTTATAAGTTTGAATGACCGAGTCTAAAATATAAAATAAGTTTTCACCGGTATATGGATATCCAAAATAATCAAACGCAATCGTACGCTTCATCATTTGCCACGACTCCGGTTGAACCCAATGTGCGGTAACGCAAAGGTACGATTAGGGTAAACCATGTGGAGCGGACCAAACGTCCGTTGTTAAGTTAATGCCGGTATTTAAACTTTCAAAACCTAAAATTAATTCTTTTTAGCTCTTTTCTACATTTTTAAACAATCTCTTCTCAAAGTAGAACGACTTACATTTGTGTAACTCGGTTGAAGCGTCTCTTGTATCATCCTCGTCAAGCGCGGATTATCAAAATGATCAAAAGGCAACCCTTCTTGAATGACGAAATGTGTCATTCTCTCACGAACGCTCTCGACATTGTATTGCCAAACTCCTCAATCTCTACAAATTTGAGTTTGATCTTCACCATGAGTGTATTTTGCGTAACTACCAATATATTTCCTCAAAGTGCTATTTCCCGCAGCACCCAAAATTTTACCACAACGTTTGCAACGAGCCTTTTGCGAACCGTTCGACATTTCGCATAAATCGAAATAAGCCCATATCTCTTGGTTTCGGGAGCAAAGAAGTACTGACACCACCGTGACATCGCTAGTAGAACCACCAACCGAATTTTGAGTGCTTGCGGAAGCGGAAGCCATGAGAGTGTTTTTTTTTTCGTAAAGCGAGCGTTTTTTTTGCGTTTTGAGAGCGTTTTTGAGTTTTGAGAGCTAGAATGTTGTGGTGAACTAACCCATACACCCAATACCTATTTATACTAAGTTTCAAGCCTCAAAAACAAAAAAAAAAACAAAAAAACGGCCATATTAACGGCTATATAGCCGTTTTTTTTAACCCAACGGCTAGAACCGGTTCTATCCGGTTTCTTTTGTCCGAAAAAAACCGGTTCCAAAATGTCCGATTTTTATCCGGTCCGTCAAAAACCCCTAAACCGGTTCTGGATCCAGCGGTTCTGAAAAAATCCGGACCGGTTCCAAAAAAACCAGTTCTAGCCGGATCCGGTTTCGAATAAACCATCGGATCGGATTCGGATCCGGTTTTTATAAGCACCTCTATTACTGGGTATATTTACCTGTTTGTTAAATTGTTATGAATACATGTATTTACAAATGCGTTAATATAACATAAATAGACATTATATGATGCAAACAATAGACTAATATGGGTAACAACTAACATGTGGGCTTTCTTCTTTCTAAGTTGTTTCATGTCAATTGTCACATATTCTAAAAGGAAACGAAAGGAACTTTCATTCCTCATAAAATATCTGAACGTTTCGTGTTTACAAAGGTCATCATGATTTGGTTAATGTCATACAAATATTGTTGCTTTCAATCCCTTTATCGTTTGCTCTAGTATCGACATGTGTAAACGGGGATCCAATCCATTTATATTTGAATCGTGATGATTGTTAGAAATATGTGCAGTCCAAGTTCTGGGAATCAAACCGATTGTATAAAATTTAACCCCAATTAGAAATCCTAACCAAACAAAACGCAAGTAAATCGTGGGAAGCAGCTAATACGCAAGTAAACAAAACAACATGAAAACAGTTGCAGAAATGAGTCACAGGCCTGGGAAAAAAGTGACGGAAACAAAGTTAACAATTTGGAGAAATTGAAGCCCAATAGAAAACCCTAACAAAAAAAACCAACGTAGGAAGAAGCGGAAACCAGCAACTAACGGTATCGCTTTTCCAGTAGCCTAAACAAAATCATTGGCAACATAAAGTAAATTCAGATCCATAGCATTGTCTAAAGAGGAATTTGCAACAAAATGAGGTTCAATAATAAACCTAAACCAAAATACTGATTCTACACACTTGCAATATAAAAGGTGATAAAGCCTAGGCAAAGAACTATCTTGAAACACAGTACATAACATTTGCCAGAAGTTAAAATTTCAAGTAAATTAAAGAGTTATAAAAAAAATTAGACCTGCACGCTTGCAACATATAAGGGGGATCGTAATGATAGAGCGCGATAAACCCGAAACCCTAAAACATTTGGTGTGAATGTGATGATTCCATTATCTTGAGCCCGTTATAGTCCATGTAGGCTTCGGTCCATTCAGGCACCTTTTGTTGCTTAAATCACTTTCCAAACTTTATGATTAGTATAGCTCATCTCAAATCTTTTTCTCTATTAGAAAACAGAAACCTTCCAATTACTTGACATGACTTGTTAACAAATGACATTTTGACCAAAACATTCAAATGGCACTTTAGGCAACTTTCAACCCGCTAGTCGTCTGACCCAGTTTCACCTATTGGGAGTTAAAACATAATCTAAATCGACCCAATTTCAAGTAAAAGGGTTGAAATTGGCAACTGTAAGTTAAAAAGTAGAAGATATAAGCTGATGACCTGTTGCATCTTCCATTCGTAATTTCAAGAATACTGTGTTTGGGTCTCCCATTTGACCTCGACGACGAAATCCCAACCATTATCAAGATTCTCAGTGTGATCATCTACAAAAATTAATCAGAAAAGAAAAGAAAATATTAATTAGCCGTCCGAATACCACTTCCTGCAAAATCAGATCGAAAATCTAAGCTTCTTAATCGAAGATCTTATACATGTATTATACCTAATTTTTACCTCGATGTTGATGATTGAACGTGACCACCCTTTGTCAAATTCCCAAATCTCTGTACCCGGAACCTCAAACCCTAATGAGGGATTTCATTTGATCTTTTATATTTTGATAAGTATTTGTTGATTTGGAAATGAAATTAATGATGGTGGGTGTTCATGAGTTTGGTCTTTCCCCCATAATCTTTGCATACCCAGATCCCCTTTTCAAGATTTAACAAATTATATCACACCAATACTCATGATCACCCACCATCAAATATTCAAAATGGAAGCAAAAGGAAGATAAAGATGAAGATGTCTATCTTACCCTCCTCCGCCATTAAACACCATGAACGTCGTTGAAGGTGAAGATCAGGGGTGGAAAATCAGTGTTGAAGACAGATCAAATGGTAGAGAGAGAGGCAGTAGTGTTGAGATAAGAAAGGGTTCTTGGCAGAAAAGGTAATACAGATGCACGTGGCAAAGAAAGAGAGAGAAGTGTGTGATAAACATGTACAGGTAGAAATGAATGGATTGTACTATATGCATTACAAACTGTAACTTACTATTCATCCGGTTACTAAATGTATTAGTTAACTAGGTTTACCCCACCGAGCGTTGTGGCGGTGAACATTCGTTTTTTCAGGCATACGCTTCCCTGGGTGCTCCGAAGAAAGGGCAAAGATCTGCACATAAGTGTATCTAAGTTGAAAGAATACTTCTAGTATCATGAAAAATTAATGATATGCATTTATTCAATATGGTACATTATGATGATTAATCAAAATCTTTTTGATCTTGAAAATATAACATGGCAAGTAATAACTTTCAATGTTATCATTCATTTGCGATCTCATATATACTCCTTGCTTTTCCTTTGGGTTAGCAATCTGAAACATTTCCCATAAATGGAAAGAACATAAGTAAACATGTATAGCTTCAAATTCAAGATCATTAAGAAGCTCAAATTTAATGAATTCAATCAAAGATTAAAAAAAATCTTCACCTAGTTCATATGGGTTTGAAGGGTGATTGATTCTTCAAACCTTCACACTTGACATGTAAAAAAACAAACAATTGTTAATGAAAAATGTAAAAGGAATACAAACTCTGCAAGAATGATCAGATTCTGGACAAAAAGTGTCACCTACTATGTCTTTTTTTTTCCCATTTGTGTATTTTCTAAATTAACCAACAATTGTTAATGGAAAATGTAAAAGGACTGCATAAGGTTTAAAATTTGAATCTATGAAATGGATGTTTGAGCTTTTGCTACTGACCACATGGTTTGAGATAAGCAATGTAGGGTTGCTAAGGAGTTCCAATATGAAATTTAAGCATAATTATAGTTTTTGATCTGATGCATACCTTATTATTTTTGCTGCTTATCTGAGACATCTTTTTTCATCCTTATCTCCTACTAATTGTAGCTATAAAATAAGCAGTTACAATAAATTAATAATCTGTCAAATTCTGCTAACTTCATAACCAACAATACCATTTCTTTATTTTTTTAGTAAACAAAAACCAACGTGAAGCTACTTCATTAGTGCCACATTTCAACCTCATTACCCTATTTTTTATTCACATCTCTAACACTGTTACTTTCCTTTATTTCCATCCAAACCAACAAAAGGCTAATTTTTTTATTTAACTTTAATCCAATTGATCATGTCTGCCACCATAACAACCAACAAAAACAACGGAAGCACCATCAGGGAGCGCTACAAGCACCCTTTTCCCGTGAGGACTACTGAAACCCTAATCACGGACAAGGTCTACGTAGACAAGGGTTGGTTAATCGTGGATCAAACAATCATGATGAGTTTTAAAGTTTCCTTTACTATTTTTCTGAAACTTAAAAATACCTTAATTTAAGAAAGTAAATTTCAAAAACCAAACTAGTAATTTCACTTGGCTAGTTACAGTTTTCAACCCATGAATGCAATCATATAAAGAGACGGACGATTAATATGCATTGCATTTTACAAACTCTGTGGCGAGCTCGGCCCATTCACTTATAAAGGGGTCAATATTATGTTTTCTGTAACGGCCAAACATTGAAATAAAATAAATTTGCTTAAATGAAAATGGGTTGAAAGTCGCCATAATGTATTTTGTATTGCATAAACCTCCATATCTCATAAATCTAACCCAGTAGTTAGCAAAAACACAGATCAGAATAGGTAGCTACAACAATTAATAACACAACATATTTGAATTTGCGTACCTGGCAGTGCTAAATCACCCATCCTGATCTGTCCTTTGTTTTGTTCGGCACATTCTGACCCTTGGATGACTCCCCTCCGCGCTCATTCAACCCATTTGAACCCACTGCTAATTTTTTTTAATCGTAAAAATCAGAATGTAGAAACAGATTAGTAAATGATGTTTTATACATACATATTTACATATTAGAATAGGTAGCTACAATAGCTAATAACACAACATATCTGAATTGGGTACCTGGCAGTGCTAAATCACCCATCCTGACCCGTCCCTTTTTTGTTCGGCCCATTCTGACCCGTGTTTTTAACCCTGAAAGCCAGAATGTAGAAAAAGATAAGTAAATGAAGTTTTATACATACGTATTTTTTACAACTACAGTCTAGTGTAAAGTTATAGTAAGTTGCAGGTGATTAATTAGGTTTAGCGTCGGCTGAATTATTAATCTACAAAACTATAGAAAATAAACCATATAAATCTCATATGACAACCTGCTTTGGTTGGACGATTTGATCTGTTTCAACATTTTAAGAACACATCAGATTTTTTTTTAATTAACATTAGTTTACCACTAATTTGGGATCAAATGTCAAGTAACAATATTGTTTTGTTAATTGTTATATGACAAAACAAAGTTACATGAATACATGACTGAATTTGGTACTCATCATACCATTTTTTTTTCATTATCAAAAACAAATTTTGGAGAATAAAGACAAACCACCGAATTCCAAGATAACATTCAATTCAAAGCAGTTATAATTTAACCAAACCAAATGTCACTTAAAGAGGTTAAAAATATGGAGAAAAACATTTAGTTCCATGGGAAAATCAACACGAAATCATTCTGCAAGTGAAGCTTTTTTAATTATTTGTATTACTTTAATATTTATATTTCTTTAAAAAGCTAGATTGGGTCCTCACCTCACCGGAACCCTAGGTGACGGTAATTTTATATCCACGTTCCTTCTCTTCACACCATACCTTCATTCACATTATTCAATAAGATCAAAAGTTAAAGAATTAAGATCAAAACAAAGAGTAGTTACAGCAGATTTTGACGGAGCCACAACACAACCGCCACCAGATCTCGGGAACTACCACCGCCACCTAGGGTTCCAGAGAACCCGGAAACAGTGATCGATGAAACAAACAGAGAAACTCACCGACAAACCAGACCGACGACCCGACCACAACCACCGCCGCCTAGGGTTCTGGAGAACCCGACAACAGCAGTCGATAAAAAAAATAGAGAAACTCACCGATGGATGGAGATGAAGACGAAGTTGAGGCGGTGAAGATGGAGATGAGGGCTCGTTTTGACTCTTTCTACCTCTCTGTGGTGGCGGTGGGAAGGTGAAGAAGGGACTCAAGGGAGGCATGGCAGAAGCAAAGGAGAGTCTCCTTCAGTCTCTCTATACTTAGACGTGCCACGCGTAAGAAGCAGAAAAGGGTAAGTTACCGTGACATACTGAAAGTCACCATCATGTGACATTATCCTTTGCAAATATCACTTATACTTTGCTGCTTGGAGCACCTGTACATTACTATTCAACCAGTTTGTTAATGTTTAGTTGTGAATAATATGTTTGATCTTCTTTTGTATTTTGTCAAACGCGCGATTAATAATAAAAGTAGTTTGTACTTTGTAGTTTTTTTTTGAAAAACGAATATTGAATGTTGTGACGTTGCACCCCCCGTCATATGGGAGAGCCTCGTTCAACTCCGTCCAATATGTTGTCTTAACCGGGCCCACTTGGCGTCAGAGTTTGAGAGCTTTCAAGGAAAAACCCCACCCAATACGGCCCCTTCCGGGCTTGAAGGAGAGCTGAGACTCGAACCCTGGATAGGCGTGGGTAAAACCCCGGTGCATCAGCCTAAGAGTTAGGCCTCATTTGCGATGCCGCGGAAATTAATGGTGGTGGCAGGGATTGAACCGGGTCCCTTGGGACTCCGGGCCTTACCTCAACCACTACACCACAACCTCTTTGGATGTACTTTGTAGTTAGATCACGGTAATAGTCAATAAACCCTAATCCCCTTTGCAATCATTTTTTTCTCCTCTCTCTCTTTCAGCCGCCACCACACATAGTCGTTGCCCCCTGGGCTGCGATTCGCATATCACCTCCCACCCCATCAGATTGCTCCTCCCCCGATTAGAGTTCACCAAATTTCGTCACCAATTGACCACCCACGCGCCGCCTACGCGACGTACGCGTCGCCGCTGCCGTACCTTTCAGTTCGTGCCCCACGTGACAGTGCGTCTCTGGGTGGTGTGCCGTCGTTTCACGTTTTCGACTTCGTCTGCTCCAGCCGGTCACATTCGTTCCCAGATCGACGAGTCCGGTGCCATATTTCCGCTGCTGCTTGCTTTCCACTGTTGTCTCTACTCGTTTTTGACAAAACCCTTTTCCCACGGTTAGCTCTCTCATTGTCTTTGTGATTTATTACTTTGATTCTTTTCTTTTAAATTATAATTATGTCTACCACTGGACCCAACCAACACCGTGTCTCCCCCCTATCCCCTCTCTTGCTTACACGATTACCAACGTGTATCAACAATTTGGATTTAAATTAAACGTTGATGGTAATCGTTACAAACTTTTTGATCAGACACTAAATTGTATTTACTAAACTTAGAAGAGTTTTTAGCTACCAACATTAAAATTTATATATGTTCAAACTACAATATCATAAAACAATAGTGCACAACTTTTTGATCCAAATTTTTATATGTGATTGTAATCGAAAATTAATGAACATAAACAACATCAATGAACCCAAATATGATGTATGTGACTTTAATTGGAAAAAAACAACATAAACAACAATGAACCAAAACCTGATGTATACGACTTCAATCGGGAAAACCTACAAACAATCGCAATCGCAATCGATCTAATCTAGGGTTTCAGAAGAAAAAAATGATTAATCAGGAAAAAAACATACCTTATGTGATGGATTTCTTGAACCGATTGGTATGATGATTATGTGTAGATCAAAGCTTTAGGAAGAACACACCGGCAAGAGAAATAAGATGATATAGAATAATGATTCAAAACAAAAAACGTTTAGTAAGAGTAGAAGGAAGATGCATGTATACAAAAGGGAGAACAACCTTAAACAACGATGAACTCTCAATCTTCAGGTGAAGATCTTGAAAGGATGAGACTGGAGCGGCGATTAGAAAATGGTGTATTAGTTGCAAAAGGAAAAAAGTGATAACCCCGTATTTTGAATAAAGGGGTTATAACCCGGTTTCAAGTCCGCGTGAGGATCCGAATTTAGATTCGCGTGAATAATATTGAGAAATGATAGTTTAGGCGGGAAAACACCAATTTTGATGCCCTGAATAAGTGTAATGTTCCCCTCAACATTTTTATTCATTATAGTTAATATATATATATATATATATATACTAGTTTATTATATACGTAGTAATAGTAATAAGGATTTACATATTACATATTTATGACATATTACATAGTTTTTTAATAAAAATTCTAGAAAATGTTATATAATTATTTTTTTAAAATGTTTTATAAAATGAATTAAAGAAATGTACAATTTATAAAAATGTTGTATAAACAAACCTAACTTTTCTTAAAAATGTTTTATAAAAATAAAAACTTTGTATAATTAATATAAGAGAGAAGCGTAAAAAAAACTGAAGAGATACAAAAGAGTGACATTTGTCCACTAGGATTTTTAGAATTAATTACACGAATGGCCCCTGTGATATATACAGATTTCACTTCTGGCCCCTAGCTTTGGAAAACTACAGGTTCAACCCAGTAGTTTGCACGAACGTAACAAATTTGGCCCCATGAGTTGGATGGACGTTAAATTAAGGGGTGTTTGGAATTGCTTATTGAAACTACTTATTAACTTAATAACTTTTATAAGTTAAAAAAGTGTTTGAGGAATGTGACTTTTGCTACTCATTTTAACTTTTTAAAGGGGGAAAATGAGTTTTTGAGAAGTAAGGGGTAACTTACTTCTCAAAACTCCTTATAACTTTATTTTGTGACAATACAGGTGCCACGTATCTATGTGCAAATCCCGTCTACCATTCACGCATGAAGCACGTTGCTCTTGACTATCATTTCGTAAGGGAACAAGTATCAGTTGGTCAGCTACGTGTACTGCACATCAGTTCGCAAGACCAACTTGCTGATATGCTCACCAAACCGTTATCAAGAGCGTCATTTCTCCGTAACCGATCCAAGATTGGCGTATCCAACGGATCCTCCATATTGCGGGGGCGTATAAGGAAAACCAACATTAACGGGTCAAGACAGTCAACAATATAAATGGAATGTATATTGAAAATCATGTATTCAAACCTTTTGTCTTATTACCTAAATTAGGTTCATAATTCACTCTTTTATTTGCTCTATTTCCTTCTTGTAAAATGCTATTAAAATGCATGTAATTTCTGTAATGAAAATATGAATTCACAACAAATGTTCCATTCTCACATGGTAATCATAGCCTTTTTGCTCCTCTGAGCCTTCATGATCCTAACCCCTCACTCTTTTTTTTCTCACTTTGATTAGAATGGTTGTTGAAATCTCCACACACACCCATTTCCCAATCAAACTCACGCCCAACAATTTCCCGACATGGCGAAAACAAGTCTTATCCAAGCTAATCGGTCTCGAGCTCGATCAATATGCCGATGGCCTAACCGAAGCACCACCCAAATTCCTAGAAGGCAAGCCCAATCCGGCATATCGTCCTTGGTTCCGACATGACCAAATCCTTCTCGGAGCCCTTCTTAGAAGCTGTTCCGATACGATTCAACCAATCGTATCCTCGACCGAGACCTCCCATCAACTGTTTACACGCTTGACTGCAAGCTATGCTAGCGTTTCAAGATCCCGCATCATCTCCCTCAAATAGAAACTCGCCAAGAATAGCAAAGGTGCCAAACCAGTTGCAGAATTCCTCCATGAGATGAAGGCCATTGCCGATGAATTAGCGTTGGCCCAAAGTCCGATTAATGACGACGACTTAATTGCCCATATACTCACCCAATTAGGTGACGATTACAAACACATCACTGCTGCCCTGAAGGTTCGAGATACGCCGCTGACATTCCCTAATTTATTCGACAAGCTAGTGGATTACGAGCGCTCCTTGAAAGAATCTCAATCGGCAACCCTAATTGCCAATGTCAACAATACTCAAAGGCAGGGGGCACGTTTCTCTTCAAGATCTGGTTATGAAGCCCGCACTCCAAACAAGCCCAACAACTTTGGGCCCAGGCACAAACAGTTCCAAAGTCACAACCGTGGGCTTACAAACAATTCACGTGGTAACCGTAACTCTCTTTTTTATCAATACTGTAATATTCCAGGTCACGACACTAAAGACTGCAAGAAGCTAGGAAGGTTTTTACAGGACAACAATATCACCATCTCCTCGGCACCACCTCCCAACCCGATGATCAACTTCTCGTCGGCAAGCTCATCATTATCCACGCCACCATGGATGTTTGATAGTGGGCATCTCATCATGTCACATCCGATCGGTCATCCTTGCATACCCTATTAGAATATGGCGGGCCGGATGAAATTGTGTTAGGAAATTGTAAAGGTCTATCCATTTCTCACACCAATCACACCTCTCTTCCCACCCCTTCTCGTTCATTAAATTTACAAAACGTTTTTCTTGTTCCTCACTTACGTAATAATCTTGTTTCCGTTGCAAAACTCTGCAAATCTAACAATGTTTTGGTTGAATTTTTCCCTTATCATTTCTTTGTCAAGGATCTTCTCACGGGGGCGCATCTAATGCAGGGAGTGAACGTTAAGCATGTGACCTCCCGCCCGATCTCCCGCCACGACTAATAAGCATGTGACACAATTATCCCATACACGCATGCAAGCGTAACGACTACATAAAAATATATATTTATCTTTACAAAAAAAACGTCGTCTATCTATACATTAACTAAAAACTCGTTTCACATGTATTCATGCCCAAAACAATAAAACAGTTAAAAGTGGCGATGGAAACTCACCTTTGCTCGACACATTACGATCTTTAGAATTCGCTAAATCCCCGTGCTTGCCTTCCAACCTCGCACCAATAATGCACACAATACACGGGTCAATAACGTGATCCGACTTACTCTCACACCTATACGACTAACCCTACGTCACACAAGGCCACTTGCACGTGCATGGCGCCTTGCATGGCTTTCATGCACCACGTGAAGCCCCGTCCACGTTCCCGACGTCTAAACTTTATATTCGGTTGCACTCCGGGTCCCCGAACTCGTCAAACACCACCTTAGTTCATGCCATGCACCATCGTGGTGCCTTCCCACGCGCTCCCGCGCTAAGCCGGTCCCGCGTTCTCGTCGTTGGGCATCCACGGTCGCCGCCGCGACCTCCCTTAACCACCACAGCCCGTTGCCGCCACCCTGGGGTCACCACAGCCCCTTCATAGCCTCCGTCGGCTTCATACAACCATAGTTGGCCCTTACCCGTGTTCGCAACGCACGTCGACCACCCCTTGTGGGTTCGGTCGAACACCCCTAGACCCGCAAACATTCACAAAACAAAAATAGTAACTATCGGGTTGGATTTACAAGTTTATACCTCTATTCCGGGTGACTCGTGTGGATCGAATCACCAACGAACTCCTCCTTCTTGATCTCGATCCTTGCGTGAAAACCCTAACACCACAAATGCGTAAACAATGGTTCCACGAATGATTAAACGAAACGAGGGATGAAATATTGAGACTTTTTACCTTAGAATCGCCTTGGAATAAGAAACCCTCGTCTCTCCCGATCACGGCAGCTGTAAACAACCCAAAAATGGGTCTCTTCCCTTGCGTAACACCCTAATAGGGTGTCTCCTCAACCGGGCTTGGCTCTTGTGCGTGACCGGCTAGTCCCCGGGCTTGGCCCGTCTCGCGTTTTTAAGTAAAACCCCACTAAATACGTTAATTGCTTGCCAACCCCTCTAGATATATTTACACAAAAAAGAAACCCGACACTACACCTTTGCTAGGTCTCATAACTATCTCGTAGAAATCCGTCCATTATGTTACAACATATACACGTATATACATTCACCGCGTTAGTTCTATAAAAACTAGGATGCTATAGGTCTTCCCCCCTAAAAGAGGTTTCGCCCTCGAAACCTGCGTCATCTAGAAACAAATGCGGATAACGTTCACGCATTTCCTCCTCCGGCTCCCAAGTAGCCTCAGATCCCTTGCGATGCTTCCATTGCACCTTAACAATAGGGATCACTTTCCTCCTCAGTCTCTTTTCCTTTTTGTCCAGTATAGCCACTGGTTCCTCTACATAATTTAGCTTATCGTCCACCACAATGTCGTCTAACGGCACGTGTTCCGTAGCATCAGCCAAACACTTCCGTAAACGGGACACATGAAAAGTCGGGTGTATCCCTGCCAGTTCGTCTGGCAACAACAGTCGGTAGGCGACACTACCAACACGTTCCTCGATCATAAACGGTCCGATATACCTTAGACTAAGCTTTCCCCGTTTCTGGAAACGAATAATGCCCATCCAGGGCGACATCTTAAGCATCACATAATCCCCAGCATTAAACTCTATAGGCCGCCGTCTCTTATCAGCATAAGACTTTTGTCGATCCTGTGCGGCCTTCATTCTTAGCTTTACCATCTCAAACTTCTCAGAAGTTGCTTTCACAATGTCTAAACTCCCTAACTCTTTCTGTTCGATCTCTCCCCAGCACACTAGGGTCCTACATCTTCTCCCATAAAGCATCTCGTATGGCGACATTCCAATAGTCGTATGATAACTATTGTTATAAGAAAATTCTGCCAATGGTAAGTGACTATCCCATGCACCACCAAAATCTATCACACACGCACGAAGCATTTCATCCAATGTTTGTATTGTCCGCTCGGACTGTCCATCAGTTTGAGGGTGATACGTTGTGCTAATATGTAATCTTGTTCCTATAGCCTCATTAAATCTCTTCCAAAACTTTGACGTAAACCTCGTATCTCGGTCAGATACAATAGAAATCGGCACTCCATGCCGTGCAACAATCTCATTCACGAACACCTCAGATAACCTCTCAGAAGAGAAGGTCTCTCTAATCAGTAGAAAATGAGCGCTTTTCGTTAACCGATCTACTACTACCCAAATAGTATCGTGCCCATTTACCGTCTTAGGCAGTTTCGTAATAAAATCCATTGTAATGTTCTCCCATTTCCATTTTGGAATTTCTAACGGTTGGATTTTTCCATACGGCTTCTGGTGCTCTGCCTTAACCTGCAGGCACGTCAAACATTTGCTCACATACTGGATCACATCATGCTTCATTCCTGGCCACCAATAGTTACCCTTCATGTCCCGGTACATCTTTTTCATACCCGGGTGTATCGAGTACCTTGACTTGTGTGCTTCGTCGAGCACTTGTTCTCTAAACCCACCAAACTTTGATATCTAAATACGGTCATTCTTGACCCACACCCCGTGACTATTCTCAGTCAACAATTCATGTTGTTCGAATATTCTTTCTTCCTTCAGCTTCTCCTCCCGTAAGGCCTCCGCTTGCATATCTCTTAGTAATGTCAGAAAATTTGGTGTTACTATCAGTTGGCACTCTTTAATCCTAATCGGAGCGTGTTCCTCCTTGCGAATCAAAGCGTCCGCAACCACATTTGCTTTACCAGGGTGTAAAGTATTTCACAATCATAGTCTTTAATTAGCTCTAACCACCTCCTTTGCCTCATATTTAATTCTTTCTGCTCGAAGAAGTACTTCAAGCTCTTGTGATCCGTGTAGATCGTGCACTTGATCCCATATAAATAATGCCTCCATAACTTAAGTGCAAACACCACTGCTGCTAACTCTAAATCATGGGTAGGGTAATTCGCCTCATGAGTCTTTAATTGTCTCGACGCATAAGCAATTACTTTCCCTCGCTACATCAACACGCAACATAGACCCAAATATGATGCATCCGAATACACCACTAAATCGTCCGTCCCTTCTGGTAACGTTAACACTGACGCTTCAGTCAATCGCTTCTTTAGCTCTTGAAACGCACTCTTGATAAGCACGTGACACAATTATCCCATACAGCATAACGACTACTTAAAAATATATATTTATCTTTACAAAAAAAAACGTCGTCTATGCATACATTAACTAAAAACTCATTTCACATGTATTCATGCCCAAAACAATAAAACAGTTAAAAGTGGGCGATAGAAACTCACCTTTGCTCGACACACTACCATCTTTAGAATCCGTTAAATCCCCGTGCTCGCCTTCCGACCTCGCACCTATAATGCACACAATACACGGGTCAATAACATGACCCGACTTACTCTCACACCTATACGACTAACCCCACGTCACACAAGGCCACGTGCACGTGCATGGCTTTCATGCACCACGTGAAGCCCCCGTCCACGTTCCCGACGTCTAAACTTTATATTCGGTTGCTCCTGGTCCCCGAACTTGTCAAACACCACCTTAGTTCATGCCATGCACCATCGTGGTGCCTTCCCACGCGCTACCGCCCTAAGCCGGTCCCGCGTTCTCGTCGTCGGGCATCCACGGTCGCCGCCGCGACCTCCCTTAACCACCACAGCCCATCTCCGCCACCCTGGGGTCACCACAACCCCGTCACAGCCTCCGTCGGCTTCATACAACCGTAGACGGCCCTTACCCGTGCTCGCAACGCACGTCGACCACCCCTTGTGGGTTCGGCCGAACACCCCTAGACCCTCAAACATTCACAAAACAAAAATAGTAACTATCGGGTTGGATTTACAAGTTTATACCTCTATTCCGGGTGACTCATGTGGATCGAATCACCAACGAACCCCTCCTTCTTGATCTCGGTCCTTGCGTGAAAACCCTAACACCACAAACGCGTAAACAATGGTTCCACGAATGATTAAACGAAACGAGGGATGAAAGATTAAAACTTTTTACCTTAGAATCGCCTTGGAACAAGAAACCCTCGTCTCTCCCGATCACGGTAGCCGCAAATAACCCAAAAATGGGTCTCTTCCCTTGCGTAACACCCTAATAGGGTGTCTCCTCAACCGGGCTTGGCCCTTGCGCGTGACCGGCTAGTCCCCGGGCTTGGCCCGTCTCGCGTTTTTAAGTAAAACCCCACTAAATACGTTAATTGCTTGCCAACCCCTCTAGATATATTTACACAAAAAAGAAACCCGACACTACACCTTTGCTAGGTCTCGTAACTATCTCGTAGAAATCCGTCCATTATGTTACAACATATACACGTATATACATTCACCCCGTTAGTTCTATAAAAACTGGGATGTTACAACTGTGCACCCCAACTTTTCTTCCATAATGACATACTTCCCAACACACCAACTCCAACTTCCCCTACCCATGCACACGTGAATCAACTACCTCTCACACCTCCCATGACCCACCACTTGATACCCAATTCTCCAAACACATCAGAGTCCACCTCCAACCACTCATCTGATTTGTCTCAACCCACCACTTCAACCGATTCCAACTACTCTACACCACTGTCCCCTATCTCCTCTCCAACCCCAACTACTATCACTACCTTACCCGATACCCCAACACCCTCTATCTCAGTACCACCTCCACCTCCCTCCCCCACTCGACCACAACGAACCAGAAAACAAAATTCTTAATACTTTAACACAAACCTCATCAACACCACCACTCTCCACCCTATACCACCACCTCTTGAACCCACCACTCACACTCAAGCTTCCAAAGATCCTCAATGGAGGAGTGCTACGGATTCGGAGTTTAACGCTCTCATCCATAATCAAACATGGGAACTTGTACCCTCCGACTCTCAAACACCGATTGGTTGTAAATGGGTGTTTCGAATTAAACGTAATCCCGATGGCTCTATTGCAAAGTATAAAGCCCGTCTTGTGGCAAAAGGATTTCTCCAACAATACGGGAAAGATTATTTTGATACGTTCAGCCCCGTAACAAAACCCATCACCATCCGCACCATCCTTTCGGTGGCTCTTTCCAAAAATTGGCCACTACATCAATTTGACGTTAACAACGCCTTTCTTCATGGTACACTTCACGAGGATGTTTTCATGACCCAACCACCGGGTTATGTTAATCCTCAATTCCCCCATCATATTTTCAAACTCAAAAAGTCATTATACAGTCTAAAACAAGCTCCTTTCCTTATTTGGTTTGGATTTCGCAAATCTTTAGCCGACGCATCGCTTTTCATTTACAAAAACCAAAACGTCACTTGCTATTTTATGGTCTACGTAGATGATATCGTCCTTACGGGAAATAATCCACAGTTCCTTGATCACTTTACCAAAGCTTTAAGCAACAAATTTTCAATCAAGGATCTTGGTATGCTTCATCACTTCCTAGGTGTTGAAGTAATTTCTACATCCACAAGTCTCTTCTTATCCCAACACCGCACATCCAAGACATCCTCAACCAATTTCACATGGATGGTGCTAAAGACGTCACCACTCCGGTTAGTGCGACCGATCCTTTGTCTCCTAATGATCCATCCCCCTCCGTTGATGCCACTCCTTATCGTCAACTAGTTGGATCTCTCCAATACCTAGCCTTCACTTGCCCAAACATTTCATTCGCTATTAATAAACTCTCCCAATTCATGCATGCTCCTCGCTAAGCCCACTGGCAAGCCCTTAAACGGGTTCTTCGTTACCTAAAAGGAACCATCTATCATGGCCTTTTTCTAAACCATAAATCTCCTCTCACTCTCTCGGCCTTCTCAGATTCTAATTGGGGTGACGTTAATGATATCGATCGGTCGACTACTGCTTATATCCTTTTATCTTGGAACCAACATCGTCTCATGGAAGTCCACACGCCAAAAATCGGTCTCTTGTTCCTCTACGGAGGCTGAGTACAAGGCCTTGGCTAATGCTTCAGCAGAATTCACATGGACTAAGCATTTACTTACAGAACTGGGCATTCCTACAAACCACACGCCAACTTTATTTTGTGATAATACAGGTGCCACGTATCTATGTGCAAATCCCGTCTACCATTCACGCATGAAGCACGTTGCTCTTGACTATCATTTAGTAAGGGAACAAGTATCAGCTGGTCAGCTACGTGTACTGCACATCAGTTCGCAAGACCAACTTGCTGATATGCTCACCAAACCGTTATTAAGAGCCCCATTTCTTCGTAACCGATCCAAGATTGGCGTATCCGACGGATCCTCCATCTTGTGGGGGCGTATAAGGAATACCAACATTAACGGGTCAAGACAGTCAACAATATAAATGGAATGTATATTGAAAATCATGTATTCAAACCTTTTGTCTTATTACCTAAATTAGGTTCATAATTCACTCCAGTATTTGCTATATTTCCTTCTTGTATTATAAGGCATGTAATTTCTGTAATGAAAATATGAATTCACAACAATTGTTCCATTCTCACACTTTCTTCACTGATCTAAGCAACAAGGGCACCCAACAATCTCTACACCTCCTGGTAAAAATCCCTCCATTCTTTTGAAAAGAATCACCGCCCCTCTATGTTGTATTTGTACACAAATAAGAGAATGACGGGGTTGGATTAGGTTTCAAGTGACGGGAATGGGTTGGGTTTCAAGTGACGGGATTGGGTTGGGTTTCAGGCGATGGAGTTAGACACCATATCATCGCCGTGAGAGAGAAGATCGAACGGGACTTCGTTCTTGCCGGAAAAACAAAGGTGGCGCCGAAGATTGTGGGCCGCCGGATAAACGGCCATTGTAAATTCAGTCTGTGGGTCGCCGGAAAAACGATGGCGCCGAAGATTGCTCGGGTAAGACAAACGGACAAAAGGGGGATGAAATCTGAGACTCGCCGGAGATGAAACGTCAAGGTTACCTAAGGAAAAACTGGGTAGATGACTAGATGCTTTCGGCATCTGTCCTTGGTGGTGTTTGCGGCTGGTTTCCGTCGGTGAAGGTATCGACAGAGAAGGAAAAGCTGTCTTCGGACCAGCATATGCTTTGACGGAGGAGGCGAGGCGTTTTCCGGTCGCCGGTAATCGTGAAGGGGGGAGGGGCTAGGGTTGGTGGTAATGATGTAATTGATGGTATCAATATGTATTTAAGTATTAAAAAGGAGTGGGGCCCACATTTAATACTTAATTTCTTTAATTCTTTTTAAAAATATAAGGGTATTTTAGTTATTTCATGCCGAATTAACAGACAAAGTTATCGTCCATCCAACTCAGGGGCCAAATTTGTTACGTTCGTGCAAACTATTGGGTTGAATCTGTATTTTTCCAAAGGTATGAGTCAAAAGTGAAATCCGTATACATTACAAGGGCATCCGTGTAATTAGTTCGAATTTTTATTTATTAGATATAGAGATAGAGATATTGAGATATATATTGATTACGTATGAGAAGTCGTATGTGTTTTGTGTCATTCATAGTTAGATAGAGGGATGGTCCCATAGATAGATTCATTTCTTGTCCATTTGCATAATATTCATTCAAACCCAAGTTGTAATTTTTTAATGCCCTCAAAGATTCAATCACTAGCCCCCCACACTCCAATTTCCTTTTATAATATTCAACAAGTAACTTACACTTGCTTGTTCGCACTCTACTACCATTCATTAGGAAAAGGGCCCTACCAAATAATACATAACCATCCCAATCATCCATTTTCTACACGATTATTCTCATAAACTACACCAACTCTTAATCTACCTCCTAACATGATTTGAACCCTGATCTATCTATACACACAATCATACAGGTAACTTATATGCCGCATATGTATAAGATTTAGGGCCTTAACTTTGTTGATTAATAAAGTTTCATATCATACTTTCTATTTATATAATTTTTTAGTATTTTGATATAAAATATCTTAAAGCGGTCTAGAAAATATCACCTTTATAAAATATACACAGGAGGTCCTAGAAAATATGAGTCTTCAGTAATCTTATGTATGTGTCTTTATCATTGTGTGCATTTATGTATTAATTGTTAGGTTTGGACGAATTTGTTTAACAATTTGAAAGAAGAGATACTTTGCTTCCAATCACCTAAATTGGAATAACAACTAGAATTTTATTCCGCGCGCTGCGGCGGACGGGAACACGGTTGGTTTCGATGCACTCGCCATAGCAAACGAAAGAGAACACCAAAAAAATATAGTCGTAACGTACCCAAAAACGTGTTCGGTACGTTAGTTTTCTTACTAAATTTTAGTAAGATAATAAAGGAGAAAAACCGTTTCAAATCAAATTAAATACTGTTTTGTTAAGTTTAAGTCAATTAATTAGCAAAACGTAGACACAAACCTTCCATATGGATTGATCTTCATTGGATTTCCGATGAGAAGACGCTTACATCCGAGCATTAATCTCGTTCCTCCGTTAACTTCAAGATTATGACAGAAGCTTCGGTTAATTTCTTTTCCATGTTCAATCTGTAGTTCTCCTCTCTCATCGAATTTGTGTACATTGAAGTAGATAACCCCCATGGGGGGGGGGGGGAGCCGGGAGTTGAAGACGCGAAACCACCAAGCACCGGTTGCCGTTCTTCTTCACACCAATCTTAACCCCAACCGGGGCCAAAAGTGAAATAAGTGTGCAAACTATTGGTCCAAACTTGTAATTTAGCATTACCAGGGGCCAAAAGTGAAATCTGGATAAACCACAGGTTATCCGTATAATTAATTCTTAATAAGAGTAATGTTTCTTTCTTTCCAACCACACTAACTATAAGGGTTTTGTTTTAAAGAAAACTCCATTAATAAATAAATATCCACAATGAATTATTGTAAAATAGGATGAAAAGGTTCCAAAATCAATATAAAAAAAATCACGTTGTAAATTACTAAAACCAAACTAATAAATTTTATTCCAATCTACTACAAATATAAATTAAATTTAAGATAAAAAATAGTATACCTTTTACGATAAATTGATAGAAACATTTGTTTTACTCAGGGTTTTTTTCTAACTTCAGGATTGTAAACACTCTATCAAGCATAAAATAAGTAAATTTCATATATACTTCTACAAATATGAATAAATATCATATATATCCAATCAAAACTAAAAATATCATATATATATCCAATTTAAATGATTTTTACTTTATGATCATTCTATCACTATCCATTATATGTTTTTTGCATAACCTAATTTTTTTAGTGTTATCACATATGTAAAAGACACAGTGAGCATCGCGATTCTCCAAACCTATTCAGAAGGCATCATCAATTGCAAGTTCCGTTGCTAGTTCGATCGTGTTTTTGTTCCAAATCGTTCAGGAAGACATCGATTCCATCTTGTTTTTGATCCACTTGCTATAAAAGAAAATTGCTAAAATTATTAAAGAAAACAAGAAAGTTAAATATAATATTTTGAGAAAACTATTGCTTATGGGTAAATATAAATTTTTAAAGTTAATGAAATTTTAAGTTTTAGAAAAATAAAGGTAAAATGATCAATTTTAAATTTGGGTTTAATGAAATGTGCATATATGATATTTTTAAATGTTTATAAGAGTATATATGATATTTTTAGTTTTGATTAAATATACATGATATTTTTCCAGTTTTTAAGAGTATATATGAAATTGCCCCAACATATACATGTTAAATAGATCAGTTACACAGTAGTAATTTATATCGGTAAACTAACTTTGTGTTACAGGCGATCGGTTCATCAAATAACCAACCATTTTTATAACTATGTGCATGTATACATATCATATAAAGGTTATTAATTTTAATTATTACTTGTTTAACATATTAACTAAAAGAGTTTATTTCTGTAATAAAAAAATTAAAAAAAGATTGAATAAATTAGAATAAAATAAAACAAAAAATATTACCAAAATCCTAAATGACTTTAAAATGGCTTTAACCAATGAGCATCATCAACGCCAACTATCTTTATACTTTCCTCCCACTGGCTGCTACCACCATCATCATACCAACATTAATATCAAAATTAACCCGTGATTAGATTTTAGTTACTTGATTACGTCGAGAAGGAATACACACACAGTGAGTGTGAAAGTGTGTGTTTTTAATCTAAACCTTAAACGACAACCTGGGAAAGCAGGGGGAGGTTCTGTTTGACGGGATATTCGGTTGCTTCCATGAAATCACGTCGGTGTTTGCTTTTACTAGGATGACCGACAACGGTTGTCGTGTTGAAACCACCTCTCGGCTCGCCCAATGGCGCATCGACGGTTGGGCTTCGTCTACCTATCGCAAATCCGATCCTTTTAAGATCGGCAAATGGAACTGATAAATTAATAAATTTCTTATTTTCCCAAATTTTTTTAAAACTTCAGAATTTATAATCAGACATCAAGATTGAATCTTGAATTTAGTATTATTATTTTTTTTCTTGTAGAATTACGCAATTAGATAGATATTAAATTATTAATTGTTTGAGTTAATCACACAGATAGACTTTATAGTTTGCGTAAAGTAACAGGTTTTGATACAGAGGTTTGGGTTTTATGTTTTCAATTTTGGAGTTTGGGTATTAAGGGGGTGTTTAGGATTACTTTTCAAACTACTTATTAACGAAAAGGTAATAAGTCAAAAGTCCATTTGGATAAATAGAGAAAAAATTATTTTTAAAGGAGATGAAAAGTAGTTTTTGAGAAGTAGATAGTTTTAACTTTTGGCAAAAGTCATAAGTCATTTTTGAAAAGTAATCCCAAACACCCCCTAAGGCTAATTTTCATTAATTTTTCTGTTAAACTTGGGTAAAATGACTAAAATATCCTTTGCGAAATAACAAGTTTGGTTACTAAGGGTTTAAAGTAAAAGGGTAGTCTGGTCATTTCACCCAAGTTAACATAAAAGTTAGCCTTAATACCTAAACTCATTACAAAATTGAAAGCATAACCCAAACATGTTACTTTAAACCCTTAGTACCAAAACCTGCTACTTTCTGTAAACAATATGGACTATCTGTATGATTAACTCTAACTAGGTAATTGAACGGATGAGGCACGATCGTGCCTCATGATTTGGCACGGTCGATCGTGCTTCATGCTCTGGCACGGCCGTTCCAATCCTTGACACGGCTGTGCCTCAGGTCTTGGCACGGTTGTGCCTCATGGCTAGGCACGGTCGTGCCTCATGATGTGACGCGGTTGTGTGTTACTGTTAAATTCTTAAGGTCTTTCAATATAATAATAAAGGGGAATTGTGTATTAGCTACTTATATTTGAAGCAGGTTGGTGATTTGAAAACTGAAATGAATTCTGTTTTTTTTTTCAATGAAGGCGACTGGTTCTGGAGAAGAATCGTAATTTGTTGATTAAATTGTACCCAGAAATATCGAGTTTGAATAAAGATAGCGCACCGATTGCTTCGTTTATCATACGAGTGGTTTGTTCATTGGGAGGTCGTAAGGCCTTGGTTCATCCAGGTAGTTAATTTTGACTTGAAAAAGTCAACTTTCTGACTTATGGTATATTGACACTAATGGTTACTGTAATTTTGAGTTATTGCAGAAATTAGAGATAAGGAGCTAAAAAGCAGTGAGGATTTTGTGTGGGCAGTTGAGGTTCCACTTGGCGGGAAATTCATCATAGATGTTGAGTTTCTTGATTTTAAGACTGCATCTCTAAACGTAATTCTACCACAAATCTCTTTGGTTAAATTTTAAGGTTTTGAGCGGGTGTTTACTGCTTGTTTTAAAAGGTTATTAGTAAATAGTTAATAAGACATTAAGAAGTGGTTGGTGAACCGAAGGTTGTGACTTGACCATCGAGATGTGTTGTTGTCGGTTGGCAAGCTAACTTTACTCGATTCTAATACAAAGTGGATTTCGCCTAAGAAGTGTAGTAAGCAACGAGGTATAAGTTGGTTTAACGGGCGAGGGTATTTGTGTCTATTTATGTACACGGGTTTATATCAGGCATAACCGCACAATACAAAATGAGATAACTGCACTCTTATATTGCACAGTGCATTACACCTTTTAAATAAATGATTTTTTTTTTAAAATATAGCAATGCTATACTCATATTAAAGAGAATAAATCTATTGATTTGATGGTATAATTTTTTAAAAATAATACCAAACCATATAAAAGTTATTTGTGTTTCAAAAAACTGATGAAACTAGTATTTAATGAAAAAAGTCAACACAAGGGCATACCACCCTTTTACCCCTCTTAGCCGTTATTGACCTCGAATTAATTATGAAATCGCTCATCACTTCAATCCTAACCATTAAATTGGTTTGTTCAAAGCCCGGATTGTTTCCTACGCTTCTTAGGCGGAACCAGGCCCGGTCCCGAGAATTCTCAAAACGTTTTGGGCCAGGGACATGTAAAAAAAAATCCTGGCCTCTAAAATATAAAGTCAAAAATCATATATAAAAAAATCCACAATACAACAATAACATATATATATATATATATAAACTTCGAGCCTCGGGGCTTATCAGGCATGGAGCCGTAGCCCAGGTCACCAGTCTTCAAAACCATGTTCTCCAATGACCTAAAAGAAAAAGAAATGTCTGTCATAAACATATCTGATATGTCCATTGAAGCTTGCCAAGCTTTCTTAAACTACATGTATGGCAACATTATAGATCAAGATTTTCTCACTCACAGGCTCAATCTTCTTAGAGCAGCTGATAAATACGATATTATGGATTTAAAAGAAGCGTGTCATGAAAGTTTGTTAGAGGATATTGATACGAACAACGTGCTTGAAAGGCTTCAAAATGCTTCTTTATATCATCTCCCAAAGTTGAAGATTTGTTGCATGCAGTATCTTGTGACGTTTGGTAAGATGTATGATATTCTAGAAGAATTCACTTTGTTTATACAGTCTGCAGACAGGGAACTGATAGGTGAAGTGTTTAATGAAGTTCTTTATGTGTGGAAAGGTTTCTGAGTAACCTGCTCAACCTGAAAAGATATAGATATATACATATATGTATATATATAACATTGTTGATTGTTTGTTGTATATGTTGATTTATGAAACTGGATGTGCCCAAGATTTGATTTGTACATAATTTGTTGTATATACATGTATAAAATAGTTTGTTCAGTGAAATGAATATACTTGAATTGTGTTTATGGTTTTGATGAACATGTTTGACCGTTGACCATGCCTGCATATATCATCTTCCTTTTGAAAAGATATATATAGCCTTCATCTTAAAGATTGAAGACCATTTGTGGTCCTGGATGATCAAGTGACCAGTAATTGTTTCACTCACCTTAGGACCTTAGCTTGATGAACCGAGCCATGGTTCCGAAACAGGTGAGTCATGGTTCAAAAACAGGTGCTGCATGAAGCATGGGTCTGAACCCTTTTGTTTCTTTGCAGCTTCACCTTTATCTGTCTCATCTTCCATGAACCTACAATGGAGAGAGAGAGGGGGAGGGGAGTATACAATATATTTTAGCACATGAGAATATAAAGAGGAATATTATGAAGCACCTTTTGTTAAAGAAAGCATATTCCTTGGTGACATGAATCCAAGTTGATTTTTTTTAAGATTCTGCAAAAGATTGAACCTTTCATCAGACTATCCTGATTCCTCTACCTGCAGTTGCTGAATGATTGGGTGCAAAGGGTGTGTCCGGTGCTTGACTTTGCTCCCGCATTTGCATAGGGGGCGAGTTCTCAAAAGATCAGAAAAGGGTAATGTTTCTGCATGTGGGTATATTAAGTTTTATTTTTGCTGATAAATTTGAGACATTTTCTCTTTATAGAAGGTCACTGACTCATTGGGGTGGCAACTCCGGACACAACGTAAAATAATCAAGTTTTCAATTGTCATGTCTAACCGTTTAATAAACAGGCCGTTTTCAGGTTGGCCTATATAATTAAACAGGTCGTGTTTAGGTTAACATGTAATTAAACGGGTCTAACCTGTTTAAAATTAGAATAAAAAAACAAAACATATATATTTTATAAAGTCAACTTGCCAACCCCTTTACGACGTTTTACCCATTTATTACAACATGCCAACCCATTTACTCATTTAGATATCGGGTTACACGGGTCGGGTTACACGAATTTAAATGTGTCTAGGTTATGGTTGATGTCTTTACAAGAATAAGCATCTCTTCAACACTGCCACACCTGGATTGGTGTATGAATCCTGAGTTATGGGCCCTATTCCCTCTGTTGACTTTGGTATAGAATAGAATCCATGCCATTGAACACACTTTTCTATTGTTTTTTTTGCACTCAGCACTTATTTTGATACACCACCCCTCCGTTTCCGGACACCAGAGAGCTGTCACATCATACGATCCGTATAGTCCAAAGTCAAATCAACAGCGTCCAGACATGTCACATCAATCACGTCCAGACATCAATACGGCCGTATTGTAGGCGCAAAAGTGTAATACAGCCCGTATAGTCCCAAAACAGCCCGTATTGAGGCGAAAACAATGTAATACGGCCCATATTGAGCCTGGTGTACGAATATAACGGGGTGGTGTCCGGATATCGCTACATATACTATTTTAAGTAGAGGCTTGTTAGCTCATTATGTCTCTCCATTTCTGTTTAGATATTTGATATGTGCTTTATTTCAGTTTGCAATTAAAGCTTCATTATAATTTATAATGTCATAAATTTCTTGTAAAAACTATAATTGCAGTATTTTGAAGATGAAAAGATATTCAACAAAAAACAATTTAATCAATCAATAATCATTCATCAATTAGCTACAGATTGTATTATCGTAACATCTTCGAAATTCTAAAAAAACATCTTATATAATCGATCAATTAAGCTTCAATTCGTGCACATTTCAATCAGAATTATATACGTCAACAAGACAACCAGATAAAAAAGTAACAATTCATATTACTAGAGCTTAAAATCGACATCATGAAGAAATCCGATCGAAAATTGACCTAAAACGGGGGAGGTGCGGCGAAAGCGAAGAACTGCCTACCGGCAGCGGTTCCGATTGAGACGACGGAGAATAAGAGTTGTGGAAAGCTTTGGTGAAAACACCGAATCCGAATAGCATACCGATTGTTATCACGACGAGGATCAAACACGTACACATCATGCATATTTTGCCGAAACACATGGTGAATTGTGGAGATCTGAGATGATTTCGCTGCCGTGGATTGATAATGGGAGCAACGAGGGGATGAATCGTAGGGTTTGGGAGATGGTGGTGAGTGGAGCGGTTACTGCACGCTTTGTTTCTTCTTGGAATTTATCGTTGCGACTTGTTTGATTCCTTTACGTTATTTGTGACGTAATTTGAGCCGATATAATACGTAAGGGAAATATCATTTAACGGTTCAATTTTCTGTTTTAACTTTTAAAAGTGATTTTTCTAATTAAATATTTAATCGTAAAAAGATAAGATATGTTACAGCTATAAAGAGCGTCTCTACATACAAGTCAAATGCGTTGTTGTGACGATGAAGCCACGAACGTCATATTGTGTGGGTTTGTCTGTAGCTGAAAAATAAGCACACGTACATGAGGATGGACGAGCTCATGAAAGTTGTTGTGGAGCCCTTTCATTTTTTTGGTTTTCTATTTTTTAGAAAGAAACTTAATAAACTTTGTGTGTGTAAATATATAAACTTACTAAATTTTTATAAAATAATTTTATTAATTTATAGCAATAAGATTTACGTATGTTATATTTAGTTCTTTAATAAAACTAAATTTCAATAGAAAGCGTTATGAGCTTGCTATAAAAAAGAATATGATCATTTGTTAAGTTAGATTTTTATATTCAAATGTGACATCAAAACTAATGTCGTCTTTCACATTACCTCTCCACTTTGGCGTCATCTCAGCCTACGAAAGTACGAATATTCATCCCGTCTCTATTGCAGATGCTCATATACTTAATATTATATATAATATTTAATAATTTTAAGTGAAAGTTTTACATTTTTTTTTGTTTGGTTGAGTGCTCTTGGTGTTCAATACTTCTATCATGTGTCCTTTGAAGTCGCCACTTTACCTCCCACCACGAGTCCACGACACCACCCACCACCTACCTAGAGGATCCTTAAATCTAATTAACTGAAAATTATAAAATAACAAATAAAAACCTAAAAAGGAAAATAGAAAACAAAAAACCTAATTAATTTGGTCATAAAAACTGCTTTTTTTTTTCTTAATCTATTCCAATTAGCTATTTATTTCCGTTCTATCAATGTTTATATTTTTCAAAATCAAAAAATTAGCTCATACATGCAAACAATGCTTTATTTAATGATAGCTTAATTTCTCTAAATTAATACATTTAAAGTAAAAAAATACAAATACATAAAGCTATCGTACGCTTTGTCCCTCTTCCATTATAAAACGTTGGATAAATGGTCATATCGTTTCGATTTATTTGATTCCTTCACGTTTGTGACATAAAATGGCCAATAAAATACGTAAGTAAAATATCATTAAAGGTACGATAATTGAAACGAAGATTTTGAAACTAAAAACTTAAGTATTTCATATTCCTCGTATCTAAAAGATAAAATATTTATAAGAGCTAATTTCGATTTTCGTCCCGGGGGTTTGCAAATTCTATCAAGCTCGAGCCGGTTCGCGAGTCTACACTACTACACAAACAATCTTTAAGAGCGGTTCAAATATATTTTTAGAAGCGGTTTTAATGAAAACCGCCCCAAAAAATGACTCAAATAATTCATTTCTCTTTTGAAGCGGTTTTTGAGTTAAAATTTGAACATTAATTATTTAATACTTTATATTTCATTTCTTCTCTTTTGAAGCGGTTTTTGAGTTAAAATTTGAACATTAATTAATTATTTAATACTTTTAAAAAATTCATGACTAAAATTTAAATTCATTTCCCTTCCCAATGTCAACTTTTGTCCCTTTCATATCTTTTTATCTCTTCATACTCATACCCATTCTCCATTTTTATCACTTTCTCCTACATGGTAGAGTGACCAGAGGAACCACACGGCGAGCTCACGGTGGTAGTTTGACGAGAATATATACATACATCGGCGGCGAGTTTACGGTGGTAGAGTGACGAGAGGAACCCGACATTTTTGGTGGTTAACTAGGTAGAGTATAGCGACGGATCTATGGAAGAATCGACAATTTTGGTGGCCTCTTTTCATCTCAGTGTTCTTCAATCGATAACACGAGTGTGAATCTATCTAATGGCCATTTTTGTTGACTATCTAGGGTTTGTTCTAATTCCATCTAATTGGGTTTGCATCTGTTTGATTATTACAGGTGTTGAAGTACAGATAGATCAAAACCCTAGGTTTCGAAGAAATACGGAAAAAGTGTTAGTGGGTTTGCATCTGTTTTGTTCTTCACGGCTTAGTCAGACAGATCTCGAAGCACAAATTTGGGTCGATTCTTAACGTTCTCAACATGAGGCATGCCTAGATTTGCCTAAGATAGATCTGAAGCAAGCATTCTCATTATGGGGTATTCAACAAGATCTGGAAGCACAAATCCGGTGGTCGGAGACACCAGCCTGCTGCAATTTTTTTTGTATTGGCTCTGTACTTTTAGAGCGGTTTTATACTTTTTTTAGAGCGGTTCTACAAACCGCTTTAAAAGATAAATTGATTTTTTGGAGGGCTATGCTTCAAAAAACCAAAATAACCGCCTTAAAAAATATGTTTAGTGCTAAACGAGCCTATTATTTATGTAAAATTTTAGTTAATATATTAATATAATAATAATAATAATTAGTATATATAAAATTATGATAAAAATAACTAAATGATATATATTAAGTTATATATAAAATTATAATAAAAATATAAAAAAATTAATTATTAAATTAATAAACGAGTCGAGCCCGAGCCGATCTCGAGCTTGAAAACTACGAGCCGAGCCGAGCCGAGCCGAACTTTAGACATAGAGCTCGAATCGAGCCGAGCTCGAGCTCTCTGTAAGTTAAATGAGCCAAGCTCGAGCCTAGTTGAGCTCGGGCTCGGCTCGTTTACACCCCTACATGTAACTCTAAACGAACACAAACACGAACATGAACAATTAATCGAACGAAACTTTTTGTTCATATTCATTCGTTAATAAAAATACATGTCGGTGTTCTTTTATGTCCGTTCGTTAAAAATCCAAATGAACAGTTCACGAACAAGCATAAACGAACACAAACGAACAAGTCTAATACATTAAGTATCCAATAATATCAATGATTAACAAAAACGTCTAAATTAATGGTTCAAATATACATGATTCATCCAAAAATCATCCATCCATTATCCATGTTTCATCTAAAAATCCACCATCCATGACTCTGTCTCTCAAATATTCATTTAATCATTTAAATTTTAATGAGATTAGGTTAGGCTTATTATCATGTTTGGGTTTATTATGGTTGGGCTAACTCTAAATAAATTTGAAATTTACAAAGTTGGCTTAGTAATAAAATAAAAATCTGAATTATTTATTAAAAAAACAAATGAACGGACATAAACGAACGACATTCACGAATATAAATGAACTAATGGACACGTGCTCATGTCATGTTCATGCATTTAATTAAATGCACAAAAAAATTGTTCATGTTTGTTCGTTTATTAAATAAACGAACATGCCGTTAAAAAAAACGAACATAAACTAACTTCTCGTCGAACGGTTTACTGAACGTTCGGTTCGTTTACAGGCATACGTCTACTCGTGCAGCGCCCTTAAACATGCACCATCTGACTTGGGCTTGGGCTTAGGTCAAGATCGTCTCTAATGGCCAATAATTTATTTGGGTTAATGATTACCATCTTTAAACTTGAATTAAGCTAGTTACATTATTGAATAAATGTGCAAATTCTATAAACTCTGAAGTAAAGCTAAAGTTTATAGTTTATGTAAACTAGTTGGTTAAACCCGCGCTACGCAGGGGGTGTCGGATCGATCGCAAATAAAGTCAGAATAAAAACGTAATAGTAGGTTCGGTTCGTCACATTACCACAACGATTATGACAATCGCTGTAGGCTACGATACAAAAAAAATCGATTCTGAATGTAACTCCGTTTTCAAAAGAATTTATATTGGAACGTCGACAAAAAAAGTAAAAATAGAAAAACAGCCCCGCTTTGTTTTTAAAAAAAAAGTTAAGAAATTAAAGTTATTAAAGAAAAACGAATTTATTAGAAAATCAAACGGGTATAAAGCGTATATTATATATAGTATAAGAGGTGAAAATGAAAAAAATAAACAAACAAAAAACAAAGGTGGGAAAAAATGTATAGATTCAGCACTATTCAAGATAGTTGTCCTTTAATCGTTATTGTAATGTAATATTAATTTATTTTAAAATATATTAGTTTCGCAAGTATGGTGATGTTTATGCTATTCGAATATTTAAAGTGATAAAAATAGCAAATGCAAATGTAGGAAAATCAGTAGAAAATGATGGAAATGTACAATGAAAAAAACTCAAAGGAGGATAGAGAGATGAACAATGATGGTGTAGGTTAACCCATTCTTTGCCTTCGACTTTGAAGATTTGCTACTACTTTGTAATAATGTAGATGGTAACAAGTGGAGGAAAAAGATTATTAGAGGCATTGTCATGGTCACGGCTTGGGAGATTTGGAAGACTAGGAATGCTAAGGTCTTCCAAAGGAAAGAGTCGAAGGTGGGAGAGGTGGTAGCGGAAGTGAAGTCTTTATCTTTTTTGTGGGTTAAGTATAGGTCAAGATTCAAAGATGTTTTGTGAAAGGATTGGATTGAGTATCCATTGTATATTTGTAATTAGTTTGTGGCAGTCCTCGGTTTGAGGTTTTGCCGGTTTTAATGAAGCTTAACGTTCAAAAAAAAATGATGGTAATATCTATTTTATTATGAAAATATTGTGATGGAATATGAAATAATATTCAAGTTTTTTGAGTTAGGGAACCTTTTTTTTTCAATTTTAGCCACCTGAAAATCGTTTATCATTTAGAATTGAAATTCTACATGTGAGCAAAGACTTATAAAATCAACGAAACAATGGATTTTATAAAACCCATTTGGGATTGTAAACCCGTAACTTTACCAACCAGATACACCTATTCATGGGATTTTAATTCCAAACTCCATGAATTTCAGGAACTAAACACCCACTAACAAAAAGTTAAATACATGTATTGACCATCAAAAACCCTTATTAAAACTAAAAGACTAAAATTGTAAGGTTTTTATAGTTCAATTAGAGAAATAACAGGGTAAATAACTAAATATCATCTTCTCCTGGCCTTGGTCTACCAAAAGTCGTGTTATCTACTTTTAACAAATACAAAATAATTCAAAAATAAATAATTAGTCCTATTGACATTATCAAATATTAAATTATTTTCGTAACCAATACCACTCACCCAAATAATTTAGGCCGAGGTCACGTGCCCAAGCAGATCCTTGAATGATGGACTCCGCAATAATCACATCCACCACTAATCCATTTGGTTGGTCATAAACTAATATTATGTGAGCTAGCTTTTTTATATTAATATCTATAAAATGCTATTTTATTTCTTAAAATTTCCAACAAAGTATATACAAAAAGTTTAAAGAAAAATACAATATTATAATAACTAATTAACGTTGAGAATTAGGAGAAAAACAAGGGAGAAACTCATTTCATTCCTTTACCATAATCATCTTTACTTTATATCAATACAAGAGTATAACCAACTATGTAATAAATGTGTGAACTAATACTACTGATTGGGGTATAATGTTTGCATTACTTCTCGATTTATAACACTCTCGCTCAAACATATTACCACTCATTATACATAATTAACCACATACTTCTAGATGATGTTAAGTCGGTATTTCAGGACTGAAAGAAAAAATATTTGCCTCATTAAAAACCTTACTAGGAAAACCCCGTGGGAAAAAAACTTAGTTAAGGGAAAAAGAGTGCAATGTGTATAATGCTCCCCCTCAATTTAACACACACACACATATAAATATATATATATTCATCATGTGGAGTGTAATCTTTTGTGACAATTGTTTGATTTGATCTTTGATGTAATCTTCTTTGATTTGAGCGATACACGTTGAATCGTCTTCATGTAGTGTACTCGGGCTTTATGGACTCCAATCCGTGCTCTTTCTTGAATATGTTGAATCATTGACCTCCACAAGTAAAATTGTAGCCAACATGACATTGAGCTCTGTGCAAGTTTCTTAAGTATCCTGCATCAGTATAACCAACGAGCATGGACTCGATATTTTTCTCGTGGAACAATTTCATGTCTTGAGTCTTGTAAGAATATTAACTTATCCTTTTATATGCTAGGCGACGTTGCCTCGTTAAAAACCTTGCTATGAAAACTCAATGGGACAAAACCATAGCTAAGGGAAAAATAGTGTAACATACTACACGATGATGTTAAATTGGTACTATATGGCTTATAAGATAAATCGATGCTACTGAATTAGTTATGTTGGCTCAATGAAACCTTATTAAGAAAACACAGAATAGACAAATCTTAGTGAAGGGAAAAAAAGGCGCAACGTGTTGGATTATATTTCCATAGCACATGTACTAAGAATGTAACATCATGTCTCGTAATATTTAAGAGATACGTTAGTGCACCGATCATGCTTTAGTACAGTACTTATGGACCAAGTACTTCTTCGCCCTCTTATTGGGAGTGATAAGGATTGTTGTATATGTCTAATGATTGGAAAATCACGGGTGTGCTTAGCGGATAAACTTTGTCCATATTGAAATGTGCAACATCTTCTGGATGTAATTTGATTGATGGACATATATACAATTACATGTATACTCAAACTACAGACCGAGGAAATAATTAAGTTGGTAAGGTTTTTTTAAAATTATTTCTCTACTAGTTCGACAGTTTTCTCACGATGATGGCATCACTGTAAACAACGATTATATTGAACAAGAAGACATAAAATTTTGAGAAATACAATGGATAAATCCATACTAGAAGTGCAGGCCGAGGAATAATCAAGATGTGTCAAATTATTTTAAAATTCTCTTCCTAGTAGTTCAACAGTTTCTCTCGATGATGTTTACATCGTCCTTGTAAACTGCGATTATAGTGAACTCTAAAGATAAATTTTGATCAATGCACATAGTTGACTTAATGAAACTTAACCCCCTCTTTTTCAAAATATTTACTGAGTCAATTTTACCTTATACGACTAGTTCTTAAAATATTTATAACATGCATCTTGGGGTATTATTTTGAATGGTAATATTTATAACATGCATATTGGGGTATGATTTTACCTTTTACTAAGGTTTCACCAACTGTGTTATTTTTCTCTTTTGGTTTCCGTGGGTTCTAGTCTCTGTGACCGTTTTATCACCCACATTTTCTTTGTATGGTAATCTTTATGAGATTACTTTGATTCGAGCATGTGTATTTGATATTGGTATATGTGAGTTGCTATTTTTTTTTTGCAAATGTACGCTCTTTTGGACTTCGGATTCATATTAACCACTTCGGGGGTTGAAATTTGATATTGGTGATGCATTCCATCTTATTTCTTGTGTCATCTTTCATTATTCTTATCTCCCCCTAAGATTGGGGATACATTCTTATTAAATCGACACTTTGACAGTTAGCATATTGTGCTGAAAAAAAATGTCTCATTTTAGTACGTTATGGTGGCGATATTGGTACATTGACCGCACAACCAAATATTTTTAGTTGAGACAAACTTGGTTCTCTTTCGGAGACCAGTTGTATCAGGGAATGTTTCTGATCAACAGTTGGTTTTAATTTGATCAGTGTAGCAATATGCAGAATTACATGCCCTTATGTAGAATATGGTAATTCATATCTCTTCAGGAGCGGTCTAGCGATTAACTTTAATCGTTTAATTGATAATTCAACTAAATTGTTTTATGTGTGAACATTAGATGTTCAACATTTACCCTAATATATATAATAGTCATTAGAATTTTGAGATGTGAATTCTCCTGCATTATCCATCAAGATGTTTTTAATTGGATTTCCGAGAAACGAGCTCTCTATTATATGGTTTGGGCTAATAATCGGGCGAAAGTTACAACTTTGGTAACAAAAGGAATCATATGTGACCGTATAGAATTGAATATCTTTAAGTTTATAAAATATTGAGATAGTTCACATGGAGATTTACAGACTTGCATATGTCCTCTTCCTTACAGATGATAAATCTATTGATAGCAAAGTTTTAAGAGTATGCCCGTTGACACTTTTCATTATTCACATATCATCATGATACTACCTAGATGACCCGTTTGGTCATGGCTAGTAACTTCTAGCTACTTAAAATATTTGATATCATGAGAATTATTTTGTGAAATATGTTCTAGATGGTAAAACTTTTAGCTTTGCAATATGGTATTCTGGCCAGTTTTGTCATATGCAATTTGAGATATTTGAACTTGGTAAATTTCTGCATGATTTACTAGCATATAAAACATTATGTATAATAATTTTGATACACGTAGGCAAGGTGATGTATGTTCTTTCGGAGCCTTCAATTAGGTTACAACACCTGAAATAGTACCAATAAGTGTCTCTGCTAGAGACAACTTACAAAAATAACATTAGTCGTATCGCCATTTACCAAACATTTGTCGTTGATAGTTAAAGATGGAAATATCCAAATGAATAGATAATAGCGGGGCTACAAGGGTGTCCTTGATGAGATTTGTTTCAACCTCTTTCTCGTTTTCTTTCATTTGTTTTTTTATATATCTAATCTAAGAGGTATGGTTGGTAATTTTGCATTTGTAGTTGATGCTTTCTTGCACTTTGTAAGGCCTTCGTGAGTTGTTCTGTCAACACCGTGGCCACTGCCAAGGTCACACCCTCTTACTCTCCTCCATCTAGCCTCAAACAGTAGTCACATTTGCTTCAGGGAATGGGCTAGCACATGTTGGTCCCTGATGATAGGGTGTTTAACCTATGATTATAATGTTTAAATCTATGTTTTTTAGTGTTTATCGGAATGGAACATCTTTACTTTGTGTTACTTATGGAATGCAGGTACTTATGAGCAAATAGGAGTAATTAAAGCAAAAAAGGAGGGATGATAGAGACTCAGCGCATCATGCGTTGGGGGGGGGGTGCAATTTGCGCTGGCTAGGACACATTTCATCGCAAGATGCAGCGCAAATCAGGAACAATTTTGAGTTTGAAGTATTTTCAGCGCAACATGCGCCGAAATCAGCGCATCATGCGCCGAGTGCGGGGCTGGTTCCGGATTTTGTGGAATTTTATCCCTTTTTAAGTACAACCTTTAGGGTTTCGGAAAAAGACTTTTCCCAGCCCTTTTTGGAGGTTCCTTAGGCGATTCTTGAGTTTTTTTAGCATTGGGTTTCATGTTTTCAAGGTACTATTTGATTTTGATTGTTAGTTCATCGATTATGAGCAGCTAATCCTTTCGTGATTGCTTTCGGGTGATAGTTCGTCTCAGTGCAACATTAGTTTGGGTTTTTCTAGGATGATTTGTATTCTTGAATGACAAACTTGAATACACATGCTTTTAATTAAATTAAACTGTCTATATGTGTTAAGGTTGTTTGAATTACCGTCCGATTTTGGTTTTCTTGCATCGTTAGCTATTTGGTTAATTTGTACTTCCTTGCACTTGTGAATTGGTATTTGGGTGGACGAATGAGTCTTAAAAGATTGTATCACATCTATCACTTTAATTAAAATGTCAGTGTCACGTTTAGTGGAGTCAAACTAGTTAAACCTAAGTCTTTTGTTAATCTGTTGAACTTGAACCCCGGAAGTGATTACCTTTTCTCCAAATGTTTTAAAATCTATCAAAGTTTGTTTTTGCTAGTTATAAGTTTTCTAAAATCAATCATTTTCCAGTTAGTAGAATCGGTTACGTGAATTTAAGAAAAGCATTTTCCACGAATTCCCTGTGGATTCGACAACCCTACTTTTCTGTACTATAGTTTAAGGTAGCTAATAACTTGGTTTTAGATATATTTTTTTATTAACCTTTGACCCGCGATCAGTCCCGTTAAGTGGTTTTTAAGTAGGAGTGTTTTATATTGTGTTGTGACTATAATATTGTGAAACCACTTTATGGGTACTACTACGATATGAGCATGTTAGAAACATGGAATGTGGATAATGTATCTTCAAGTATGTGACTATCAGTGATGTTCTTTTCACGTAGTTTCAATTCAGAAGTAATGTGGATAAGAGCGGACTTATAGTCGTTAAGCCACTAAAATTTTTACAAACATAATTGGAGAAAATTAAAGCGAGATTTTAGGAGGACAAACAACTTTTAGTGGTCAAGCATATCGTTGAGATTTGTCACGACCATAACACAGAACAGTTATCTAACCAGAGTAGTACCACCAACAGAGATGTTCCCAGGAAAGAACGACGGGTCTAGGAGAGATTTATACACCGTCCTTTCCTAGACAGAACATTCCGTTCGTCGGATAGCTACATATCGGCCAGAGGGTCACATTCTAGTTACTGTGACGTTGATATCAAAAACATACAGCGGAAGACTAAATCGTAACTTCTATTAATATCAAAACCTTGTTTACATCATGTTTAACAAAAGTTACATCATCCGTTCCTAACAAGGAACAAGTCATTCGGGACTTATAGTTCCAGACATGCCCATCATCTGGATCATTCATCTTTTTCATTCTAATCCTGGAAATGCCTCATCTATTGTCTACCTGTGATACGTTCAAAAACATTTGATAAAATATGGGTCAGCACAAGACTGGTGAATTCATAAACTAAAATAGTTTATTAAAATGACCCGCCAAAGTATCTTGAACACATTCATGGGCTTCAACACCCAATGGGTTTCAACACCCAAATTCATAGATAACTATGAACAATCATTCAGTCTATATATAAACAAAGACCATTCCACGGGTCATGTCCAACATGCCGTTCCACGGGCAAGTGAAATACAATAAGCGCTTAGGATACGTTATATATAAACAATCGGTACAATCGTTTCAAGATACTAAAATGTTTCATAAATCAATCATGCCAGACAAGGTCATGAAAGGGTTCATGAATCACAGTTTAAGAACTCACCTCGGCAGTATTTCGGCTTATTAATTAGTAATGTGGCAAACACCTCGGGCAGGGCTCCTAGATAATCATAATATTACTTAATCATATACTCCTAGCTTAATGATTCATAACCAAAGCTTAATGGGAGGTCGGAACCTTACCTTAGTACTATCTACGACAATTTGGAGTCAAAACATTGGAAACCAGACTCTCGTACGCGAACCGGGTATCGGGAAGGATCTTCAGAGAGTGTGTGAGTGTATTTGAGTGTGTAAAAGTCTTGAAATCGATCATCTATTTATATGGGTAAATGGGCACCCATAGCGGACCGTTATCTGAGGGGATGTCAGTCCGCTATGGCCCTTAGCCGCCTCATTGTCTTCGGGTGTCACACCCCAACCGACGGCGGAATACGTCGGGCGGGACATGTAGACTGTTCATGAGCACAACGTTGACTAAATTGCAATATTTTAATCATCAAATTTCATTTCAAACAAATCCAACACAACCGATTTTAAACAAGTACATAAATGAAATACATAATATTCTTTATTTAATTTAACTAAGTCCAAAGCCTATGTGTAGCATGTCTTGATCAAACTCACACATTAGCACCTGAAACATGAATAAAAAAAAGTCAACTAAAAGTTTGTGAGCATACACAGGTTTATACATAGATAGTGTGTAGATGTAAATAATCAAATCCTTACATAACATGATAAAATAAGGCATTTATGGGGAGCAGATATTGTGTAACCAAAGTACAATCAAACCTTTGTAACTAGCATGTAAATTGTGTTGTCGGTAACAATCACCCCAATCTGGATGGGTTTGTCAGACTCAATAGATCTATCATTGTTAACCGTTGGCTTGAATAGTTAATGATTGCACATAAATTGCACACAAAAGTTAACACACTTAGCACTCAAACATAAAGCTCAAATTTGTACACATGAATGTAAAGAGGATTTGTATTTGTGTAGTTTGTGTAAATGTAAGCATTTGTTTGTATAGAGTTCATGTTTCACCTCAAAAAGTGTAAAAGAGTAAAAGGGGCTATGTAATACTCACATGATTCGAAGGTGTAGCTAGCACGTGAGACTAGGTAGTAAAATGATCCTTGCAACTCACCACGTTAACCTAGTGTGTAATGTATATTGAATTAATAGTGGGTACAATAGTCTATGTCTAAGTCTAGGATTGAATTAGATGCGTGTATCAAGAGTTGGAGTTGTAGGTGTTAGTGGTTCATACTTGAATGAGGTGCTTTATAAAATGAGAAATTTAAACGAATAGTCTTAGAATAATTAGATTAGGGTTTGAATAACTAAATAAATTAAATAATTATTATTTAATAATTTAGTTATAAAATTAGGGTGTGAATTATCTTAAATATAAATTAAATAAGTAATTTTGCTTTATTTATTTATTTATAAATGTGTGTAAGAATAATATTCATTTATAAGGATGTGTAAAATGGAGTTGTGTAAATAATATTTTTGTGTAGAGTTAAATATACATTTACCTTTATAATAAATAACTTTTATTTATTTATTTACCATTTAGAAATAAATATATTTGATCGTTTTAAATAAAGTTAATATTTTATAAATTTTATAAAATCAATTGTTTTTATTTGAAAATTAATTTAAATATTTAGATTTTTGCATTAAATATTTAATGTATAAATTTTTTAGTTATAACTTCATAATAAAATAAATTTATATTGAAAATTTATAAATATGATTTCATTGTGTTAAAAAAAAATATAATTAAAAATTTTTAAAACGTTGTATAAAGTGTTTATAAAAATTGTCACCAAATTTTATAAATAATTTACTCAAAATAAATACATAATTTAAATTGAGTATTCAATAAATTATTTTATAAAAATAGAGATTTTTAATCAAAAATTGTAAAACTGGTTTCATTCTGTTCTAATAATTGTAAAGTTTATAAAAATAATTTTTTTATAATTTTTGGAGCCTTAAAAACGGTTTTAAAAATTAAACAGACCATAGGGACTCGAACCCGGGTCTGTGCTGGGTGCGCCGGACGAACAAACCACTGGACCAAGAGGTGGTGTCACACCCCGACCGATGGCGGAATCATCGAGGCGGACAATGTGATGATTGTTCAAAAGCATATGATAACTAAAGGTTGCATAATTCATTAATTTAATTTAAAGATAACAAGTTCCAAATACAATACATTTCAAATAACCTAGTCTAGTTCAAAACATTAATTTATTTAACTAGGTCCATAGTTCCTAAGTGGAGAGATCTTCGGCAAGCAGTCACATATCCAAACCTGAAACATTATTTAAATCAAGTGTCAACTAAGAAGTTGGTGAGTACATAGGTTTAGTAAATCCGGTAAATAGTAGTGTAAATCGTTTTGCAACTCATTGTTTATCTTGTTAAACATAGTATATGATGTATCATTTATTTAATCACAATTTAAACCGAGTTTGACGCGCTTGAACAAAGCACAACAGCTAAGTCCGGTATGCTTGAATATAGTTACCCACTATATCCGATATGTTTGAATATAACACGCGGTTATATCCGAGTATGCAGTAATAAACACCCTAACCGGGTGGGCTGGTCAGGCACAATAGATCTATCAATATTATAGTTGGTTGTCTTGTGTTTAAATGTATGTACATCCAAAGAATAAGCATATAGTCTCATGTATAACACGTATAAACAATGTGAGTAGCATGTATAATGTTTCACCCAAAAACGTATAAAAATGTAAAATAGGGGCTATGTAACTCACCTGGCTTAGCGGATACGATAATCCACGAGTGCGGGTGATAAAGGCGTTGAAACCTAAGCACGATGAAACCCTATGTGGATGGATAAGTATTATTGTATGTTTATATGTATAAGCGCATTCGTATTTAATGAGTATAGGTTTTATAATAATATCCTTAATATTTATTTGTATAAAATAGGGTAGAAAATGATAACGGTTTTGTAAAACTTTTAACTCATAAAAAAATATATATATATATATATATATAATTTCTATACATATATTGTTTTAAACAAGTATTTATTATGTTTAATGTATTTATAAATAACAATAACAAATAAAAGAAAATTCTTTATTTGACTAATCATATTATATAGATTAAAATTTGTTTTAACAAGTTTATTAAAAATATTGCAAGATTTATAAAAATGAGACCTTTTACATATTGAATGTATTTTAATAAGTTTATAAACATGTTACAAGATTCATAAAAATATAGGACATTTTATATATAAAAATGTGTTTAAATAAGTTTATAAAAATGTTGTAAGATTTATAAAAATATAGGACATTTTATATATATAAAATGTGTTTAAATAAGTTTATAAAAATATTATAAGATTTACCCTTGTGCATTTAAATTATCCATCACACACATAACCAGCGATGGGCAGTAGCCCGGCTGGTTATGCGTGTGTGTGTCCGAGGCTGAGGTCGCGGGTTCGAACCTTCCGGCTTCCGGCCCAACCCCATTTTGCTCCTGTTTTCATTTTTTTTATTTTATTTAATTATCTACCGAGTCCAAGAAAAGTTAAAATTGAGTGTGGGGTTCCAATTTAGGGTTCAAATGGTTTGGGGTTCAAGCAAACGAGTAATTTCTTGTTAATTGAATAAATGCATCTATGTATGTATGTATGTATTTGGTATTTACATAAATATATCCGTATATATATATATATATATATATATATATATATATATATATATATATGATTCTAATAATGTATACCCGTGTAAAACTCGTGAATTTGTATTGTAACCTAGGGTTTAATTGTTGGTACGAATAGAATAAACCAATGTACTAGATTTTGGAATTAAATGTGTTACATTGAATTGGAAATAAAGATAATAAAATCATAAATGTTACATCGTGCCTACATAACGGACCGTTATGCTTCTCACGTCAGTCCGTAATGGATGAATTGGGGCCAGCGGACCGCAACGGATCCCATATCGGTCCGATATCGATCTTCCACGTGTCAGACTTCGACGATTAGTCACCTGACACGTGTCACCTCCTGAGTGATTCCTTGCCCCTACATAGCGGACCGCTATCCCCGAAGATGTCGGTCCGACGTCTGCCTATTTTTCCAAATTTTTAGTTTCAGTCCCTGAACTTTATTTGTTTACATATTCACCCCTTAACTTTGAAAATTAGCAAGTTTAGACCTTTATTTTCTAGGGAATTTTCGAGGTGTTACAAATCTCCACTCCTTTAAGAAATTTTATCCTCGAATATAAGATGTGAATAGATGTGGATACTTGCCTCTCATTTGTTCCTCTAATTCCCAAGTTTTGTCGGCTCCGATTCGACCTTGCCATTGAATCAACACCATAGGTATTACTTTCTTTCTTAGCTTCCGTTTTTAAGATTTCTAATAACCTAAATCCCTATAACCAAGGCTCTGATACCAATCTGTCACACCCCAACCGGGCGGCGGAACACGTCGGAGTATGACCCGAATTGTGACCAGATTGCTCGTAGCACTTGGAACTATTAAAATTTCATAATTTTATTCAATAATATTAAAAGTGCCTCAAAGGCTACAAATAGTTCAAATAAACAAGACAAAACATAGTTCCAAACAAGATAAAATCAGATTTCAAATTTCTAAGTCCAAGCCTAAGTGTTGAACATAAATCAAGCGTTGCTTGAACTTGGTGCACCTGAAACATGTTTAAAATAAGAGTTATCAACAAAATGAATTGTTGGTGAGCAATCATGGTAGATATAGATATAGTAGTTTAGATAAAGTACAAATTCCATGCTAAGACAAGTAATACATTATAGTCTTATTGTATATACACACAGTCCAAATTAAACCTTCCTTTTAAGATTTATCCAATTCAGATTGTCCAACATATAGTTAACAGTTTTTCAGTTTCAGAATTCATTACATGCATCCTAGATCAAAGAAATGCATGGGGTAGCTAACCCACATGGTACCACTAATTCCATTCATAGGCTGTCGAAACAGTTAATAATATGAACTAGTGTAATCAACAAATAAGCCATATAATGCAATTAAACAAGTCTAACATAAGGGAATTTGTTTCAAGTTGTGAGATTTGTCAATAGTGTAAGTGTAATTATATAAGAACATGTTTCACCCCAAAAGTGATAAAATGTATAAAGAGGGGCATGAAAACTCACATGGTTTGTAAGTAGTTTCCGAGCTAAGTTTGATCCAAAGATATAATCCAAAGTAGGTCACAATTAACCTATTATAGTTGTAGTTTAGTCATTTAGTTTAAAGGAATAAGCTAAGGTTTGTTCGTGTTCTCGAATTTGGGAAATTAGGATTTTGGAAAGTTTAAGGTTTGAAAAGTAATTTGGTTATAGTTTAAGGTGTGCAAGTATTTAAATTACTAAATTATTATGTTTAGTAATTTAAATATAATTTCAGATTTTATAAAATATTTTAAGTGATTATTTAATTAATTACTTATTTAGTAATTTAGTTAATAAATGTGTTTAATTAACTAAATATGTCAAAAAGATAGTAAGAATATAAATATAATTTAAATTATAAATTTTATAAATATTTTCTGTTAATAAGTAAATTTTTATAAAATTTACTTATTTTTAGTTTAATTAAATCAATAATTCCATTGATTTAATTACAAAACAAAATTAGTAAAAATTAGTAAAAATGTCTAAAAGTTCCAGAAACTTAATATTTTGTTAAAAATATATAGATTAAGTTTCTGTAATTTTTGTATAATTTTTGGAATAGATTTACTAATTTTAAATAAATAGTCCAAGCTTTAAATTTAGACTTTTAAATAATTAATTTTATAAACTCAGAAAGTTTTCTGTTTTTATTTTATAAAACAGTAGAGAATTTTATTACAAAAATTTGGACTATTTATTTGTACATTTTCGAGTTGTAAATAAAAAGTTATGAATTTTTAAAGATTAAAGATTTAATAAAAAGAAAAATCAAAAATAGGAAAATGTTGAAAAGTGGGCGAACCGGCCACAAGGCGGATCGAACCTGGGCTACTTGGCTTAGCAGCAGTGCACCTGACCGTTGGGCCAAGTGGCTAACCTGGTAATAAGTTGAATTGGGTTATATTTAACCCGGATCTTGGATCCGGTTTGTGTTCGTTTAAGCAAAAAAAAAGGCTCACGGGTGAGGGCCTTAGCCGGACTTGAACCCGTGACCTCTCGTTCGTAATACGCGCACCCGGCCATCTCGGCCAAGTGACTAACTCGTAAACAAACGGAGAGAGGTTCCTTTTAACGACGTTTTCGAAATAAAATCCCAAATCCGTTTGAAACACAAGAACCCTAATCTGAGTTTGTTCGAATTCGATGAATCCGTATAATAGGAACTCAATTAACCATAGGGCTTTTGTTATACGTTCAATTCCGAGCCTAATGACGTATTGAATTACCTGGAATGATCAACTGATCGAAGTTCTGGACTCGTTGTTCAGTTCGTCTGAACTGAGATTCCGAGAGAGAGAATTAGAGAGTGTTAGGAGTTTTGATTTGTTTCAAATGGACGCATTAGGTGTCGTCGAGGTTTGTACAACCTCAATTCGACAAATAAATTCGCGAATTAACGAGTTTTGATTACGGTTTAAGACGGTTTAAAGTTTTTAGCCGTTTTCTACTGTTACGAGTTAAAATTTCGAATTAAACGAGTTCATCATGCTCGTTTATGAGTTGTAATGGGATTTCAGTTACGAATCTTTGCTCTTATCATCTCAAAACGCGTTTTCGAATATTCAGAACCCAAAACCGGGTTCCCCTTGTTTCGAACCCACGACCCCTTTTGGGTGGGTTTTAAAACAGAAAAATACAACTTTGGTCCCTGAGGTTTGTTAAGTTGACTCCGGTCAACTTAAACTTGAAAATAAGTTTGAGGAAAGGCAGTTTAGCCCTTGTAGTTAAGTTTTAACCAAAAATTAAGTTAGTTAGGTTAAATAGGGTTTTTAGTTAATAAATTTGATATATTTTGATATTTAAATGTATAAATTAAATTTAAATTATAAAAGAATTGTTTATTTCTATAAAAATGATATAAAATGACATATTTTTATAGAACTTTATTTTAAAAATATTTATTTAATTAAACTTTATTTATTTGATTTATTTAGGAATAAATCTTATTATTTCTTAAAAATTCATAAAAATTTATAAAAGTCATTTTAATTTATATAATTTGTGTTTTAATTTAAATAAAACACATTAGGATTTTTTTTTTCAAATTAAATAAGTATAATTTTTTTTTTTACACTTAGATAATTTATGAGATTTATTTTATATAGTTTAGGGACTTTATTCAAATACCATGAATATTAGCCCTAAAACATAGTTTGAGTATGGTTTTTAGCCACATAGTTTAAGCAATTCATTTAAGAATTTTCACATATTATTAAATATGGATAATTAGGGTTTACAATAAATGCCAAATGGCCGGAAATTGTAAACGGAAAAGTACAGATATTACAGTCTCCCCTACTTTAGGAAATTTCGTCCCGAAATTAAGTAGTGGAGTTTGTGAACAGGTGTGGGTACTTGGCCTTCATTTGATCTTCACGTTCCCAAGTGAACTCGGGTCCTCGTTTAGATTGCCAACGTACTTTCACAATCGGAATTCGGCTTCTTTTAAGTTATTTGATCTCTCGATCCATGATTTCAATAGGCTTTTCCACGAAGTGCATCGACTCGTCAATGTGAACTTCGTCAAGAGGAACTTGGAAGTTTCCCTCGGTAAGACACTTCTTGAGGTTAGATAAATGAAACGTGGGATGTACATTACTAAGCTTGTCGGGTAATTCCAACTCGTAAGCAACTTTCCCGATACGTTTGATGATTTTGAAAGGTCCAACGTATCGCGGTGTGAATTTCCCTTTCTTCCCAAACCGGACAACGCCTTTCCAAGGTGATACCTTTAAAAGAACCATGTCACCAACTTGGAATTCAAGAGGTCTTCTACGAATATCAGCATTCTTCTTTTGTCTCTCCCGAGCCAAACGAAGATTGTCGCGAACTTGGATGATTCGATCAGTGGTGTCTTGGACTAGAGCGGGACCAGTGATTTGTGCTTCACCGACCTCATCCCAGCCAAGAGGAGAACGACAATGGCGACCATATAAAGCCTTGAAAAGGTGCCATCTCGATACTAGCATGGTAGCTGTTGTTATACGAAAACTCAGCTAGTGGAAGATATTTGTCCCAATTGCCTCCAAAGTCAAGGACGCAAGCACGTAACATATCTTCAAGAGTTTGAATCGTTCTTTCCGTTTGACCATCAGTTTGGGGATGGTAAGCTGTACTCAAATTCAATTGAGTACCCATGAACGATTGTAGAGATCCCCAAAAACGGGAAGTGAAACGACTATCACGATCAGATATGATATTAAGAGGAACGCCATGTAGACGAACGATCTCATCCAAATAAACTTGAGCCAACTTCTCAGCTCCCCAATCATCTCGAATTGCGAGAAAATGAGTTGATTTCGTGAGTCGGTCCACGATTACCCAAATGCTATCAAATCCTCGAGGTGTTCTTGGAAGTTTGGTGATAAAATCCATGGAAATACACTCCCATTTCCACATTGGAATCTCGGGTTGTTCAAGTAAACCCGAAGGTCGTTGATGTTCAATCTTGACCTTAGAACAAGTAAGACATTTTGAAACGTACACGGCAACATCTTTCTTCATGCCGGGCCACCAATAGTGTTGGCGAAGGCCTTTGTACATTTTATCGGCTCCTGGGTGTATAGAATAACGAGTTTTGTGAGACTCGTCAAAAATTAAAGTACGAAGATCATCCCGATCAGGAACCCATAAGCGGTTTAAGAAGTGTAGCAACCCATTGGGTCGTGTCTCCAATTGTTTTTCGACTCCACAACCCAATTCTTTTTGCATGTTGCCCTCGGAAAGAACCGTTTGTTGAGCCTTAAGAATTTTGGTCTCGATATCCGATTGAATAAGAGCACAACATATGTTAGGATATTCTTTCCGACTTAACGCATCAGCCACCACGTTAGCTTTCCCTGGATGATATTTGATTTCGCAATCATAATCATTTAACAGTTCCATCCAACGACGTTGTCTCATGTTTAAGTCTTTTTGGTTGAATATATGTTGCAAATTCTTATGATCGGTAAAGATTTCACATTTGGTTCCATAGAGATAATGTCTCCAAATCTTGAGAGCAAACACGACCGCACCAAGTTCGAGGTCGTGAGTGGTGTAGTTATCCTCATGAACCTTAAGTTGTCTTGAGGCATAAGCAATCACCTTACCCCTTTGCATGAGAACGCATCCAAGTCCTTGCTTTGAAGCATCACAGAAAACAACGAAGTCGTCGCTGCCATCGGGAAGAGATAGGACTGGAGCATGGCATAGTTTTTCTTTAAGAGTTTGGAACGCTTCTTCTTGCTCTTGTCCCCATTCAAAAATCCTACCCTTATGAGTTAGGGCAGTGAGAGGAACAACAATCTTGGAAAAGTTAGAAATAAAGCGTCGATAATATCCTGCTAGTCCAAGAAAAGAACGGATTTCTGTTGGTGTTTTAGGAGCAATCCAATTCTTTACAGCTTCAATTTTAGCAGGATCAACATGAATCCCAGCCACGTTAATAACATGACCTAGGAATTGGACTTCCTTTAGCCAGAATTCACATTTGGAGAATTTAGCATAAAGTTGTTCCTGTTTAAGAAGATCAAGTACTAAACGAAGATGTTCTTCATGTTCTTGCCTAGATTTTGAGTAGATAAGAATATCGTCAATGAAGACAATGACGAATTTATCCAAATAAGGTCGACAAACACGATTCATCAAATCCATGAACACGGCAGGTGCGTTAGTCAAACCGAATGGCATGACAACAAACTCGTAGTGTCCATAGCGAGTTCTAAAAGCTGTTTTGAGAATGTCTTCCTCCTTAACACGTAGTTGGTGATAACCCGAACGAAGATCGATCTTTGAGAAAATAGAAGCTCCTTGGAGTTGATCAAATAAATCGTCAATCCTTGGAAGTGGGTATCGATTCTTGACAGTCAATTTGTTGAGTTCCCGATAGTCGATACACATCCTAAAAGATCCATCTTTCTTCTTGACGAATAAGACAGGTGCTCCCCATGGTGAGGAACTAGGACATATGAATCCTTTATCAGAGAGTTCTTGAAGTTGACTAGCAAGTTCTTGCATTTCAGATGGTGCAAGACGATATGGTGCTCTTGCCACAGGAGTTGCACCAGGCACAAGGTCGATACGAAACTCGACTTGTCGTGTAGGGGCAATTCCCGGTAGGTCTTCCGGAAATACTTCAGCAAAGTCCTTAATCACAGGAATATCAGCCATGAGTTTACCCTTGTCCTTCTCTTTCACAACGTGAGCTAGAAAAGCTGGATAATTCTTGTTGAGGTACTTCTGAGCTTTTGTTATAGTCATCAGTTTTAAGCCTTTGGGTTGTTTCTCTCCATACACGTGTAGTACTTCACCAGACGGCAGAGGAATCTTTATGAATTTGTCGGCACAAACGATCTCAGCACGATGTTTGGATAACCAATCCATGCCGACGATCACGTCGAAACTCCCAAGTTGCATAGGAGTTAAGTCAATAGAGAAAGTATGTTCGTTAAGTTGTAGTTGATTGTTTGCAATGATTGAGTCAACTTTAACGGATTTCCCGTTAGCTACTTCTACATTATAAGTTTTGTCTAGTTGGGTTCTAGTCTTAGCAAGCATTGGTTCAAAGTCAAAGGACACGAAACTTTTATCTGCACCAGAATCAAACAAAATAGTAGCATATTGATTATTGATCAGATACGTACCATTGACAACATCGTTGTCGGCTTGAGCTTGACTAGCAGTAATGGTGTAGACTCGGCCTTTGGAAGCAGAGATTGAAGCTTTTATTGCATTGGCCAGTAATGGACACTTATCCTTGAAGTGACTTGGATCTCCACATTGGAAACAAGCCTTAACAGTTAAGGATGGTGTGTTTTGTATCACGTTATGGCCTTGCACTTGAGATTGAGTGTTGCTTGGGGTTCGGCAACGATCTTGAGTATGTCCCAACCTTTTGCACTTTGTGCAAACCCAACACGGTGCATTGGGAAGATGGTGAGACTTGCAAATATCACATTGAGGATAACTCCCCGAATAAGCCTTCTTGGTTGGACTGAAGGTAGTAGTAGTAGCAGGTGCTACTTGGCTCACAGGTTTAGCAGGTGTAACAGTCCCATAATTTTGTTTATGGTTGGACTTTCTCTTCCTGTTTCTACCAGTAGGTTCAGGTTTAGAAGTCACAGCAGCAACCACAGCAGGTTTCTTCCCTCCTTTGCGGTGAAGGATTCCCGCATCGACATAAGTGTCGGTAAGTGTGGCTGAAAGACGAACAGCTTCTTCGATAGTAGCAGGTCTACTACTAAGAACAACACTCCTGATTTGAATTGGGAGTCCCTTGCAGAATTTCTCAATCTTCCTAGCCAAGGTGTCGACTAGGTGAGGAACGAGTAGACAAAGCTCATAAAAACGAGTGACATAAGCAGAATTGTCACCACTATCTTGGGAGAGAGTCCAAAATTCCTCCTCGATCTTCATCATTTCGTTTCGAGGACAGAACTCATTGATCATGAGTTCCTTGAATTCAGCCCAAGGAAGAGCCATAGCAACAAGAACGGTGCGAGTAGTTTTCTCGCCGTTCCACCAAGTTAGTGCACGCTTTTGAAAGACGCTTGAGCCATATTGAACCTTGAGTGCCTCGGGAACACCAGCATTAAGGAAGGTGTTCTCAATGCCCTCAAACCATTGGAGTAGTCCAGTGGCTCCTTCATGACCCGAATACTTTGGTGGTGAACACGAATTAAAGTATTTGAAGTTGCAAGCATTGTTGTTGTTATTAGAAGAGCTTTGATCACGATGTTGAAACAGAGCTGGTAGTATTGCAGCAATCCGATCAACAATTTGTTGTGTGAGTGCCGGATTTGTATCAACGGGATCAGACATTCTATAAGAAAATAAAGTAAAATGCAAGTTTGAGATGAATAATAATATTCAAGATTTAGCTTTGAAAGTAAAGATAGGCTTAAGTTTAAACACATAGTTAGTAATTGTGTTGGTTGGGTTTTACCTCACAATTACTTAGGACATATCAAGGTTAATAAGATTTCAACAATATTTGAGAAAGTCATGCTTTAGCCTATAAGTGAACACTCATCCCGAGAATCCCCAGGTAAGCGTAACAGGTCCAGTAATTTGGATTTGTACGAATACGCTTGCCTAGACAGGAAACTCAGAATACAGGCATTCACCCTTCCAGATTGCACGAGTTTCTGAACATTGTCAAAGTCTTAAACCTTAACGAGATTTTGGATAGACTTACAAAGTCTAGGGGGTTTTATAAAATATTTTAAAACATTGAAGAATTTCATATAAAAGAATATTGATGGAAATATAAGGTAAAGTCTTAGAATTTTGAGGATTTGTAAGATTTGTGTTAAAGATTTAGAATTTGACAAATAAACACATAAGTTCCTAATCATGCAAGACTAAAAGAGGGTCCTAAAGTTATAGTCTAGGTTAAAGATTTCTAATAACCTAAATCCCTATAACCAAGGCTCTGATACCAATCTGTCACACCCCAACCGGGCGGCGGAACACGTCGGAGTATGACCCGAATTGTGACCAGATTGCTCGTAGCACTTGGAACTATTAAAATTTCATAATTTTATTCAATAATATTAAAAGTGCCTCAAAGGCTACAAATAGTTCAAATAAACAAGACAAAACATAGTTCCAAACAAGATAAAATCAGATTTCAAATTTCTAAGTCCAAGCCTAAGTGTTGAACATAAATCAAGCGTTGCTTGAACTTGGTGCACCTGAAACATGTTTAAAATAAGAGTTATCAACAAAATGAATTGTTGGTGAGCAATCATGGTAGATATAGATATAGTAGTTTAGATAAAGTACAAATTCCATGCTAAGACAAGTAATACATTATAGTCTTATTGTATATACACACAGTCCAAATTAAACCTTCCTTTTAAGATTTATCCAATTCAGATTGTCCAACATATAGTTAACAGTTTTTCAGTTTCAGAATTCATTACATGCATCCTAGATCAAAGAAATGCATGGGGTAGCTAACCCACATGGTACCACTAATTCCATTCATAGGCTGTCGAAACAGTTAATAATATGAACTAGTGTAATCAACAAATAAGCCACATAATGCAATTAAACAAGTCTAACATAAGGGAATTTGTTTCAAGTTGTGAGATTTGTCAATAGTGTAAGTGTAATTATATAGGAACATGTTTCACCCCAAAAGTGATAAAATGTATAAAGAGGGGCATGAAAACTCACATGGTTTGTAAGTAGTTTCCGAGCTAAGTTTGATCCAAAGATATAATCCAAAGTAGGTCACAATTAACCTATTATAGTTGTAGTTTAGTCATTTAGTTTAAAGGAATAAGCTAAGGTTTGTTCGTGTTCTCGAATTTGGGAAATTAGGATTTTGGAAAGTTTAAGGTTTGAAAAGTAATTTGGTTATAGTTTAAGGTGTGCAAGTATTTAAATTACTAAATTATTATGTTTAGTAATTTAAATATAATTTCAGATTTTATAAAATATTTTAAGTGATTATTTAATTAATTACTTATTTAGTAATTTAGTTAATAAATGTGTTTAATTAACTAAATATGTCAAAAAGATAGTAAGAATATAAATATAATTTAAATTATAAATTTTATAAATATTTTCTGTTAATAAGTAAATTTTTATAAAATTTACTTATTTTTAGTTTAATTAAATCAATAATTCCATTGATTTAATTACAAAACAAAATTAGTAAAAATTAGTAAAAATGTCTAAAAGTTCCAGAAACTTAATATTTTGTTAAAAATATATAGATTAAGTTTCTGTAATTTTTGTATAATTTTTGGAATAGATTTACTAATTTTAAATAAATAGTCCAAGCTTTAAATTTAGACTTTTAAATAATTAATTTTATAAACTCAGAAAGTTTTCTGTTTTTATTTTATAAAACAGTAGAGAATTTTATTACAAAAATTTGGACTATTTATTTGTACATTTTCGAGTTGTAAATAAAAAGTTATGAATTTTTAAAGATTAAAGATTTAATAAAAAGAAAAATCAAAAATAGGAAAATGTTGAAAAGTGGGCGAACCGGCCACAAGGCGGATCGAACCTGGGCTACTTGGCTTAGCAGCAGTGCACCTGACCGTTGGGCCAAGTGGCTAACCTGGTAATAAGTTGAATTGGGTTATATTTAACCCGGATCTTGGATCCGGTTTGTGTTCGTTTAAGCAAAAAAAAGGCTCACGGGTGAGGGCCTTAGCCGGACTCGAACCCGTGACCTCTCGTTCGTAATACGCGCACCCGGCCATCTCGGCCAAGTGACTAACTCGTAAACAAACGGAGAGAGGTTCCTTTTAACGACGTTTTCGAAATAAAATCCCAAATCCGTTTGAAACACAAGAACCCTAATCTGAGTTTGTTCGAATTCGATGAATCCGTATAATAGGAACTCAATTAACCATAGGGCTTTTGTTATACGTTCAATTCCGAGCCTAATGACGTATTGAATTACCTGGAATGATCAACTGATCGAAGTTCTGGACTCGTTGTTCAGTTCGTCTGAACTGAGATTCCGAGAGAGAGAATTAGAGAGTGTTAGGAGTTGTGATTTGTTTCAAATGGACGCATTAGGTGTCGTCGAGGTTTGTACAACCTCAATTCGACAAATAAATTCGCGAATTAACAAGTTTTGATTACGGTTTAAGACGGTTTAAAGTTTTTAGCCGTTTTCTACTGTTACGAGTTAAAATTTCGAATTAAACGAGTTCATCATGCTCGTTTATGAGTTGTAATGGGATTTCAGTTACGAATCTTTGCTCTTATCATCTCAAAACGCGTTTTCGAATATTCAGAACCCAAAACCGGGTTCCCCTTGTTTCGAACCCACGACCCCTTTTGGGTGGGTTTTAAAACAGAAAAATACAACTTTGGTCCCTGAGGTTTGTTAAGTTGACTCCGGTCAACTTAAACTTGAAAATAAGTTTGAGGAAAGGCAGTTTAGCCCTTGTAGTTAAGTTTTAACCAAAAACTAAGTTAGTTAGGTTAAATAGGGTTTTTAGTTAATAAATTTGATATATTTTGATATTTAAATGTATAAATTAAATTTAAATTATAAAAGAATTGTTTATTTCTATAAAAATGATATAAAATGACATATTTTTATAGAACTTTATTTTAAAAATATTTATTTAATTAAACTTTATTTATTTGATTTATTTAGGAATAAATCTTATTATTTCTTAAAAATTCATAAAAATTTATAAAAGTCATTTTAATTTATATAATTTGTGTTTTAATTTAAATAAAACACATTAGGATTTTTTTTTTCAAATTAAATAAGTATAATTTTTTTTTTTTACACTTAGATAATTTATGAGATTTATTTTATATAGTTTAGGGACTTTATTCAAATACCATGAATATTAGCCTAAAATATAGTTTGAGTATGGTTTTTAGCCACATAGTTTAAGCAATTCATTTAAGAATTTTCACATATTATTAAATATGGATAATTAGGGTTTACAATAAATGCCAAATGGCCGGAAATTGTAAACGGAAAAGTACAGATATTACACCTAACTTTCCTCGTTTCCTAAACCTTACAATACCTTTCCAAGGCGAAACTTTTAACATTACAAAATCTCTAACTTGGAATTCTAACGGTCGCCGTCGTCTGTCAGCATAACTTTTCTGGCGGTCCTGGGCCGTTTTTAATCGTTGTTTAATCTGGACTATTTTATCTGTTGTTTCCTGTATAACTTCGGGTCCAGACAATTGACTGTTTCCTATTTCAGTCCAACAGACAGGAGTTCTGCACTTCTTTCCGTACAGTGCTTCAAATGGTGCAACTTTGATACTTGAATGGTAACTGTTGTTATAAGAGAATTCAATAAATGGTAGGTGATTATCCCAATTAACTCCGAAGTCTATAACACAAGCTCTCAGCATATCTTCCAGAGTTTGAATTGTATGTTCACTCTGTCCGTCAGTCTGTGGATGATATGCAATACTCATGGTAAGTCGAGTTCCCAACTCTTTCTGAAAACTTGTCTAGAATTTAGATGTGAACCGACTGTCTCTATCAGAAATAATAGACAGTGGTATGCCATGGTGGCTCATAATTTCATTGATATAGATCCTGGCTAACTTATCCATAGAGTATGTTTCATTGATGGGTATGAAATGAGCTGATTTGGTCAGTCTATCGACCACAACCCATATAGCATTATGTCCTTTCTGAGTTTTGGGTAATTTGGTTACAAAGTCCATTGTAATGCGATCCCATTTCAAGACAGGTAATTCTATTTGTTGTAATTGACCTGCCGGTTTCTGGTGCTCAATCTTTACTTAAAGGCAAGTTAAACATTTATCTATGTATTGGGCTATTGATCTCTTCATGTTTGGCCACCAGTAATGAGTCTTCATATCTTTATACATCTTGTTTGCACCAGTATACATGGAATATTTTGATTTATGTGCTTCATTTAATACCTTCTCTTAAATATCTCCAAGCTTAGGAATCCAGATTCTTTGCTCGAATCTCATGATTCCGTCATTCCTTTTGAATAACAGCTTCTGTTTCCCAACCATACGTTATTTCTTAATATTCTCTTCTTCTAATGCTATTGGTTGGATTTCCTTGATTTGCTCCATTAAGTCTAATTTCAAGTCTAATCGTAGTGCTTTTACTTTAATCGGTTGGCTTCGTTCCTTCCGACTTAAAGCATCTGCCACTACATTAGCTTTCCCGGGATGGTATTTGATTTCACAGTCATAGTCGTTGATGAGTTCCATCCACTTCCTTTGTCTCATATTTAAATCCTTCTGATTAAAAATATGTTGGAGGCTTTTGTGGTCTGAATATATCACACATTTGGTACCATACAGATAGTGTCTCCATATCTTTAGAGCAAACACTATGGCACCAAGTTCAAGATCATGTGTAGTATAGTTCTTTTCATGAACTTTAAGTTGGCGTGATGCGTAAGCAATAACCTTGTCTTGCTTCATCAACACACAACCCAGACCAGTTCGGGAAGCGTCACAATAAATGACAAAATTATCGTTTCCCTCGGTTAGTGCTAAGATTGGTGCATGGCTAAGTTTATCTTTGAGAATATTGAACGCCTATTCTTGTTTCGTACTCCATTCAAACTTTGCTGCTTTCTGAGTTAAAGCAGTTAAAGGTGTAGCAATTTTGTAGAAGTCTTTAGTAAATTTTCTATAGTAACCGGCTAATCCAAGAAAGCTTCTAATTTCTGTCGAAGTCTTTGGGGCTTCCCATTTCATAACTGCTTCAATCTTACTTAGGTCTACTTGTATTCCACGTTCGTTCACAATGTGCTTAAGAAATTGTACTTCTTGTTTCCAAAATTCACATTTGGAAAATTTTGCGTACAATCTTTCTTTTCTCAGGGTTTCTAGAATGATTTTGAGGTGCTTAATATGTTCTTCTTGACTTCGGGAATAGATAAGAATATCATCGATGAAAACAATGACAAATTTTTCAAGGAATGGTTTACAAACCCTGTTCATTAAGTCTATAAATGTTGCGGGAGCATTCGTTAGACCAAACGACATGACCAAGAATTCATAGTGACCATATCTGGTCCCGAAAGCAGTTTTAGGTACATCCTCTTCTTGTACCTTTAACTGATGATATCCTGATCTAAGATCGATCTTTGAAAAGTACTTGGCTCCTTGGAGTTGATCAAACAGATCATCTATTCTAGGTAATGGATATCTTTTCTTTACAGTCAGCTTGTTTAATTCCCGATAATCAATGCACATCCTCATGCTTCCGTCCTTCTTTTTGACGAATAGTACTGGTGCTCCCCATGGTGAAATGCTAGGACGAATGAACCCTTTGTCTAAGAGTTCTTGGATTTGTTTCATGAGTTCTTTTTAATTCAGAAGGAGCTAAACGATAAGGGGACTTTGCAATAGGCTTAGCTCCAGGAATGAGTTCGATTCGGAATTTGATCTGACGATCGGGTGGAAGACCGGGTAATTCTTTCGGAAAAACATCCGGGTGATCACAGACTACGGGAATATCCGTAATCCGTTCTTTGGGTTTCGTATTCAAAGTATGGAGTAAGAATATACCGTCTCCCTTAATTAATTCTTTCATAGATTTTGCTATGGAAATTATTTCAATCTTATTATTTTTATTACTATCACCCTGAATCACTAAACTAGTTTCATATGGTTTCTTAATCTTGACCGTTCTTTGGTCACAATCTATCTGGGCTTGGTATTGGTTTAACCAATCCATCCCTAGGATAACCTCATATTCGTTCAAGTTTATTGGCATTAGTGTAACTAATACCTTATCGTTACCAAAATTGATGGCACAATCAGGGTATGATTCGGTTATCCTAATCTGTTCGCCACTAGCCGTTTCAACAACATAGGCATGAATAAGTGGAATCGGTCTTACGCCTAAATATGGGGTAAATGCACCTGAAACAAAACTTCTATTTGCCCCTGTATCAAATAAAATCTTGGCGTAAATATTATTAACTAAGAAAGTACCTGCTACCTCCTTAGCTTTATTTTCCTGTTCATCTCCACTTCCTAGGACGAACACTCGTCATGTTCCTTTATTCTGACCACCTATTCTCTTTTTAGGTGGTTTAGGACAAGAAGTCCTATAATGCCCTATCTCTCCACAGTTAAATCATTTAACATTTGGGCATTGGGTTGCCAAATGGCCAAACTTCTAACAAGTCTGGCATTTCATTCCCTGATTGGCTCTATCAGGGTTGGGATTAAATCCTCCTCTTCTGGGAAACTTACTATTTCCCGGTTTGAATTTGTAAACAACTTCTTTAGGTTTCCTCTTGTGATCGGTCTTTGGTGGCTCTTGGGCTGCCACCTCATCATACATTATCGCACTCTTTTCAACGGTCATATCTATCGTCTCGGGTGAGATGGATTTTACTAAGGTACGAACCTTAGGAGGTAAACCTTGGACATAACATTTAATTCTTCTTGATTCGGGAGTAACCAAATGTGGCACCAGGTTGGCCATTTCATTGAACTTGGTTGTGTACTCCTGATGAGTCATGGTTTCGGCTTCGAACCGCAGAAACTCAGCTTCAATCTTGTCCACGGCATTTTGTTGATAGTATCTCTTCACCATCAAAGACTTGAGATCTTCCCAAGTCATTCTATCAGTCACAGCTTCTCCTTTCATCTGCTTGACTGATTCCCACCAGTCAAGGGCCTCTTCTTTGAATGAATGGGCAGCAAACTTCACAGCTTGGTCTGATCTGCATTCACTCATCTTTATCACAACTTCCATAGATGTGATCCACTGCAAAGCTGCAATGGCCTCCTTCTTTCCATTGAATGGTTTGGGATGGCAGTCACTGAAATTCTTGTAGTTACATCCATGGCCATGAATTCTGGTGCTCTTGTTCATTATCCCAACTGTTTTGTAAGTTCGGGTGGTTCCTATATTGTTTCCTACCGGAGTAGCATGAAGAGAGTCTTCTGTTCTTGGAACAGCACCACTTGTTCCTTCATTTCGGTTTCCCAGACTATTTTGATTCTCCCTTCTCCTAAGAGCATCATCCAGGATTCCAGGTAGAGTTGTTCGAAGCACACGGGTGACCTCAGATGCCACCGCTCCTTGAAATTGTGTTTCAGTCATAATGACTTCTTCCACCGGTTGCTCAGGTTCAGCATTCGTCTTTACGTTCTCATTTGGATCGGGGTTTGTATCTGTCGTGTCACGAATATGAGACCTAGTGTTAGGTATTCTACCACTACCTCTTCCTCGTCCTCTACCACATCCTGTCATTGGTACCTACACACAGATGTATAGCATCAGAATTCGTATAACCGGTCATAATCCAGAAATTCAGAAATTAACAACATTTGGCCAAAAATGCCTTTAACTATCTGATTTCTAAGCATTTCCCGTTATAGGTCGTACTGAATGTATACACCTAACTTATCCTGAGTCATTCCAGACTAATCTCAAGTCCAAGTTTAAGTCTAGATACTATTCATGTAGCATCTTGTCACACCCCGACCGACGGCGGAATCATCGAGGCGGACAATGTGATGATTGTTCAAAAGCACATGATAGCTAATAGTTGCATAATTCATTAATTAAGTTAAAGACAACAAGATCCAAATACAATACATTCCAAAAAACCTAGTCTAGTTCAAAACATTGATTTATTTAACTAGGTCCATAGTTCTTAAGTGGAGAATCTTCGGCAAGTAGTCACATATCCAAACCTGAAACATTATTTAAATCAAGTGTCAACTAAAAAGTTGGTGAGTACATAGGTTTAGTATTTCCTGTAAATAGTAATTGTAAATCGTTTTGCAACTCATTGTTTACATTGTTAAACATAGTATGTATGATGTATCATTTATTTAATCACAATCCAAACCGAGTTTGACACGCTTGAACAGAGCACAACAGCTAAGTCCGGTATGTTTGAACATAGTTACCCACTATATCCGATATGTTTGAATATAACACGCGGTCATATCCGAGTATGCAGTAATAAACACCCTAACCGGGTGGGCTGGTCAGGCACAATAGATCTATCAATATTACAGTTGGTTGTCTTGTGTTTAAATGTATGTACATCAAAAGAATAAACATATAGTCTCATGTATAACACGTACAAACAATGTGAGTAGCATGTATAATGTTTCACCCCAAAACGTATAAAAATGTAAAAATAGGGGCTATGTAACTCACCTTGCAAGCGGGTATTTTTCCACACGTGTAGGTGATAAGTATGTGGAAGCCTAAGCACGTTGATACCCTATGTAGACAAATGGGTATTATTGTATGTTTATATGTATGTGCGTATTCGTATTTAAATGAGTATAGGTTTTATAATAATATCCGTAATATAAAATGTGGTAGAAAATGAATATGATTTTGTAAAACTTTGACTTATAAAATTTTACATTTTTAAATAATTAATCATTATGTATTTAAACAATAATAATAAATAAAAAGATAAGTCTTTATTTGATTAATTATGTTGATGTTTTATATATTAAAATTTATTTTAACAAGTTTATTAAAATTATTGCTAGGTTCATATAAAAATAATGAGACATTTTATATATTACATGTATTTTAATAAGTTTATAAAATGTTACAAGATTTATAAAAAAATATAGAACATTTTATATTTAAAAATGTAATTAAGTGAGTTTATAAAGATATTACAAGATTTAAAAAAAAATATAGGACATTTTATAACTAAAATGTAATTAAATAAGTTTATAAAGATATTACAAGATTTATATAAATATGGACATTTTATATCTAAAAATGTAATTAAGTAAGTTTATAAAAAATATTACAAGATTTATAAAAATATAGGATATTTTATGTCTAAAAATGTAATTAATTAAGTTTATATAAATATTGCAAGATTTATAAAAGTATGTGATATTTTATATATATTATAATGTATTTTAATAAGTTTATATATATATAAAATAAATGGGATGGTTTATAAAAATATAGTTTAATTGATTTTAAAATAAACGAACGAGTAAACCGACTCGTTTTAGTATTTATTGCATAAAAAGAGTATTAGGATAATTAAATAAAATAAATAAATGAAAACAGAATTAAAAATAAATAAAAAAAATTTGGCCGTAGGCTAACCGGGATCGAACCCGCGACCTGAGACACAAACACACACACGCATAACCAGCCGGGCTATCGCCCATCGCTGGTTATGTGTGTGATGTTTAATACTTAACCCTTACACGAATTGGTCGCTGGTTCTCGGCAATTCGCAGACCAAGTCACCGAGAACTTTGGTTTGCTCGGAAATTGTCGGAATTTGTTCGGAAATTGATATGCATTACTTAGCCCTTAGTAAAACGAAGGTAAAGGAACAAAATGTGGTGATACTACCTGACTCGAAGTGGTCCGAGAAGTTGGAACAAAACTTCGAAAAAACGCACAACTGAACTCGGGTTCTGGTCCAAATTGGAACTTCTAAGGGGGCTGGGGAGCTTCGTCTGGATGTCACGAACACGGTGGTATCCTCAATTTAAAGGGAGACTAGACAGAGAGGGGGTGGCGAGCTCGGACAGGTCCGTAAATGGCCGTTTATGGAGTAGCCCAATCCTTATAATGAAATATGAAATTGAGGGTGTCTGGACATTCGTCTGGACGAGACGAAGCTAACGAGCTATCAAGCACGCGTGGAGGTTGACTGTCGGCTCGAAATCGTGGCGTGGGTTTTCGGCCACCAACCGGATTAGACGATCCGTATGTTGGGGAGACCAATTGGTCGGGGCCTTTCGTTCGCGTGGGAGAGACGAGTCCAGGGAAGCTTTTGTCGGGTGTTGAGGTGCAGGGAACAGCCCTGTCGGGGTGTTCGCCGGAGAAAGCTTCGGACCGCCGGACCATGGTTGGGGGTGACCGGAAACACGATTTGGGACTTGGCAGATTTAGTCCCTGAAGTTTGGTTTTGTTTTAATTCGACCCCTGAGATAATTACGGGTGAATCCTTGTAGTTTGATTTGTACAGGAATGGCCCCTCAACAGATTTTAGTTTTAAAACCTTTTAGTTTGTTTAATTACAATACAACCCCTGAACTTTTATTTAAATAAATTAATTTAATTTCTTTTAAATCAAATTAATTTAAAAATGTTTTATAAACTTATTTTATTATTATTTAAATAATAATTTTTTTATAAAAGTTATTAATCCTATTAAAATGTGTTATTTTATTAAACATGCAACTTTTTAAATGTAGGTTTTTATATAAAATTTTATATAAGTTTAAAACTTATAAAATTTTAATTATTTTAAATCCATAAAATAAAATAAAAATAAAGTATATATATTTTGTACAAAATTAACTAAAAACATTTGCATTTCATTAAATAGAACAATGATTACATGATATGTATTACAAAAGCGTAAATAAAAATCCGGGATGTCACAGTCTCCCCATGTTAAAGGAATTTCGCCCCGAAATTCAACTAGTGGAGGCTATGAAAAGAGATGCGGATACTTGGTCTTCATGTGGTCTTCACGTTCCCAAGTGAACTCGGGTCCACGTTTAGACTCCCAACGGACCTTGACAATGGGGATGCGGCTACGCTTGAGTTTCTTGACTTCTCGGTCCATGATTTCCACGGGTTTCTCAACAAAGTGCATCCTCTCGTCAATACGCACTTCATCAAGAGGGATGTGGAGATTCTCGTCGGCTAGACACTTTTTCAAATTAGATACATGGAAAGTCGGATGAACGTTGATGAGTTCGGAAGGAAGATCGAGTTTGTAGGTCACTTTTCCTACCCTTTCGAGTATCTTGAAGGGACCCACATATCGAGGTGCAAGTTTTCCTTTCTTTCCAAATCGGACTACGCCCTTCCAAGGTGATACTTTTAGGAGAACCATATCCCCAACTTGAAACTCCAAGGGTTTTCGTCTTTTATCGGCATAGCTCTTTTGCCGACTCCTTGCCACTCGAATGTTGTCACGAATAAGAAAAATTTTATCGGTGGTCTCTTGGATAAGCTCGGGACCGGTGATTTGTGCTTCACCAATTTCGTTCCAACAAATCGGTGAACGACATTTTCGTCCATAAAGAGCTTCAAACGGTGCCATGTTAATACTTGTGTGGTAGCTGTTGTTGTAGGAAAATTCGATCAGTGGTAGGTGAGAATTCCAATTGCCACCAAAGTCGATAACACAAGCTCTAAGCATATCCTCGAGAGTTTGGATTGTTCGTTCGGTTTGCCCATCAGTTTGAGGATGGTAAGCCGTACTTAAATCCAAGCGAGTACCAAGTGCTGATTGCAATGATTGCCAAAATCGGGAAGTAAAACGCGAATCACGATCGGAGATGATGTTCAAAGGGATTCCGTGATGACTTACGATTTCATCAATGTAGATCCGAGCCAATTTCTCGACTCGATAGTCCTCACGAATAGGCAAGAAATGAGCAGACTTTGTAAGTCGGTCGATAATAACCCAGATACTATCGTGCCCACTAGAAGTGCGTGGAAGTTTGGTGATGAAGTCCATAGCAAGGTTCTCCCACTTCCACACGGGAATTTCAGGTTGTTCGAGGAGTCCGGAAGGCTTTTGGTGTTCGGCCTTCACTTTAGAACAAGTTAGGCATTTTGCCACAAAGAGGGCAATATCCTTTTTCATGCCGGGCCACCAATATTGCTGACGGAGACCCATGTACATCTTATCAGCTCCGGGATGTACCGAATATCGAGTTTTGTGGGACTCGTTCATCAAAAATATACGAAGATCGTTGCGATCGGGAACCCAGAGACGGTCCAAGTAATACAATAGGCCGTTGGCTTTGGTTTCTAACAAGAGTTCTACACCACATGCCATTTCTTGATACATGTTTCCCTCGGTAACCGAGGTGTGTTGTGCTTTGAGAATATGGGCTTGGATATCATTATGAATATAAACACTATGAAGTATGATATGTTCTTTACGACTCAAGGCGTCGGCTACAACGTTTGCTTTGCCGGGGTGGTAGCGGATCTCGCAGTCGTAGTCGTTTAGAAGTTCAACCCATCGTCGTTGCCTCATATTAAGTTCTTTTTGATTGAAAATATGTTGGAGACTTTTGTGGTCGGTGAAAACCACGCATTTGGTGCCATAAAGATAGTGCCTCCAAATTTTCAAGGCGAAAACGACAGCACCAAGCTCGAGATCATGGGTCGTATAGTTCTTCTCATGGATTTTGAGCTGACGTGATGCGTATGCAATTACTTGGCCACGTTGCATTAGAACACAACCAAGACCTTGGTTGGATGCATCACAATAAACGACAAAGTCGTCATTACCACTAGGAAGAGTTAGTATAGGAGCATTGCAGAGCTTGTGCTTGAGAGTTTGAAAAGCTTCCTCTTGCTTGGGTCCCCACTCGTAAGATTTACCTTTATGAGTCAAGGCAGTGAGTGGAACCGCAATCTTGGAGAAATTTGAGATGAAGCGACGATAGTAACCCGCTAGTCCAAGGAAGGAACGAATCTCGGTAGGAGTCTTAGGAGTACTCCAATTCTTTACCGCTTCGATTTTTGCCGGGTCCACATGAATTCCCTTATTGTTGACTATGTGTCCCAAAAATTGAACTTCCTTTAGCCAGAATTCACACTTGGAGAACTTGGCGTATAGTTGTTCTTTCTTCAAGAGTTCCAGAATCAAACGAAGATGTTGTTCATGCTCTGCTTTCGTTTTAGAATAGATGAGAATGTCGTCAATGAAAACGATCACGAACTTGTCCAAATAAGGTTTGCACACACGGTTCATGAGGTCCATGAAGACCGCAGGTGCATTAGTTAAACCGAAGGGCATGACCATGAACTCGTAGTGACCATATCTAGTCCGAAAGGCAGTCTTTGGAATGTCTTCATCGAGAACACGAAGTTGATGATATCCGGAACGAAGGTCAATCTTGGAGAAACATGTTGAACCTTGAAGTTGATCGAAAAGATCGTCGATACGGGGTAAAGGATAACGGTTCTTTATTGTAAGCTTGTTGAGTTCACGATAATCAATGCACATTCGAAACGATCCATCCTTTTTCTTTACGAACAGCACGGGAGCACCCCAAGGTGAATGGCTCGGGCGGACGAATCCTTTGGATGAGAGTTCTTGTAATTGACTTGCGAGTTCTTGCATTTCGGAAGGTGCAAGACGATAGGGGGCTTTTGCCACGGGAGTTGCCCCGGGCACAAGGTCGATACGAAACTCCACTTGTCTAGTGGGAGGAAGACCAGGTAAATCCTCGGGGAATACCTCGGGAAAATCTCGGATGATTGGAATGTCTTGCAATTTCTTACCCCCGTCTTTTGTGTCAACTATGTGGGCCAAAAATGCAACGTACTTTTTCCGCAAGTACTTTTGTGCCAATGTGCAAGACATGAGTTGAAGGCCACGACACGGTTTTTCACCGAAAATAACCAATGTGTCACCCGAAGGGAGAGGTATACGAATGCATTTTTCGTAGCAAATAACCTCGGCATGGTGCTTGGATAACCAGTCCATGCCAATTATAATATCAAAGCTTCCCAATTGCATTGGAAGGAGATCAACAGAGAATTCATGATTATTAAGCTCGAGATTGCAGTTGCGGATAACAGAGTTTATAGCAATAGATTTCCCGTTTGCTATCTCCACGGAATAAGGATTGTCAAGTTTCGTTCTTTGTTTAGCAAGTTGAGACTCAAAGGTAAGAGACACGAAACTCCTATCGGCACCGGTATCAAATAAAATGGATGCATAATGATTGTTTACGAGAAACGTACCGTTTATCACGTCGTCGTTTGCTTGTGCCTCATTAGCGTTTATGTTAAACGCTCGTCCTTGGGGACCACCTTGACGGTGAAGTTTTGGGCATCGGTCACGGAAATGGTCTGGGTCCCCACACTCGTAACATGCCCTACCATTGGGAAGTGCCGGATAGTTGGGACGGTTGGCTGGAGCAGCTTGATGGACGGGAGGACGGGTACGGCAAGTAGTGACCACGTGTCCATATCTTCCGCAGCTCGAACACAATCGGCATGGTAAGTTGGCAGGATGATGGTACTTGCAGGTCTGACATTGGGGATTTGGACCCATATAAGGTTTCGGGTTTTGACCCAAAGGGGCCACTTGATTTGTAGGTACAGCGGGAGTTACGGCTGCGAAGTTTCGACCCTTTCGTTTCTTGTTACGGTTAGAAGACTCGGGTTTTACATCTTTGACGGCTGCAAGAGTGGAGACAACCTTCTTGGAACCCTTTTTTGTTAAGGTTCCAGCTTTGACATGGTTGTCGGATAGTGTAGCAGATAGACGGATAGCAGCTTCAAGAGTAGGGGGATTGCTTCCTAGCACAGCATCTTGAATTTGCATAGGCAGCCCGCCTATGTATTTTTCAATTCCCCGAGCAAGGGGAGTGACCATATGAGGTACTAGTAGACTCAGCTCATGAAACCGGGTGGTGTAAGCCAGATTGTCCCCGCTGTCTTGGGCAAGATCCCAAAACTCAGTCTCAAGTTTCCTCATTTCATTCCGAGGACAGAATTCATCAGTCATGGCTTTCTTCAGATCATCCCATGATAAGGATGTAGCAACCTCAGCACCACGAGTGCGTTTCTCACCGTTCCACCAAGTGAGGGCTCTCTTTTGGAGTACACTTGTGGCATAACGAACCCGAAGATTATCGGGACAGTCACTGTTTAGGAATGTGCTTTCCATGCTTTCAAACCATTGCAGCAGGCCGGTAGCACCTTCAGTCCCGAAGAATTTTGTAGGATTGCACGAGTTAAAGTGCTTAAACGTGCATTGAGGCGGGTTGTTACCATTGTTTCCTTGGATGTTGTGAGACCCGTCACTGTTGTTATTGGCTTGGGTCATTTGCCCCACCAGCTGGGCAAGAAGAGTAGCAAGATCCGGGTTGGAGGTGCTAGAGTTTGCACGTCGAGGAGGCATTCTAACACCATAAGAAAAGACAATGATATTTTAGTTAAGGTGGATATATGAGTTATAGTGGGAAATAATGTAAGCAGAAAAACGAGATTCATCATGACGCGTGCCAGTGCATGTGTATTTATTTAAAGTTGATGGGGGGAAAGTTAAGCCATCTATTCCGGATAGAACATGATGTCATAGATCATTATTTGCATAATAGGAATTGCCGGGACTTGCATGCACTACAGATCGTTATTACGTGTGCACCCGCAATAATGATTTGCTTTGCATGTTCGTCTAGTTCTTCCTATCTTGCTATAATGTCCCCGAATTTTGAGTTTAAGTTCGGATTGTATCCTTGCGAATACATTGACTTATCAACGTTAAATAATTCCGCAAAACTTTCAAGGAGACATGCTTTAGCCTATAGGTAAACACTCACTTCAGGAATTCCCAGGAAAGCATACGGGTCCGTTTATTTGGATTTATACGAAATGCTTTCCTAGACAGAAAACCCAATGTACAGGTGTCACCCTTCCAAATTGCACGTGTCCTTTACTGGTTTCAAGAAATTAAGTCGTTGACGAGATTTCAAGATTTTAATAGAATTGAGAGTTTATGTGTATAAAATGTGTAGGAATGTTGCAATTAATATGGAAAGAGTATGGATAAGGATGGGTAGTGTATTTGTTTGCATGAGTTTGTTTATCAAATATGTATGTAAAGTATGTATCATGTATCAAAGTCTTGTATGTATGTGTATATGTACCAAACTCGGGAAAATTCAAATAATACCTAACTACAAATAATTCACATAGCAGTTTATCATTTAGCACATAACACACAAAAAGGGAGTCCTAGGGTTATAGTCTAGGTCATTGTGTCTAATAACCTAATTCCCTATAACCATGGCTCTGATACCAATCTGTCACACCCCGACCGACGGCAGAATCATCGAGGCGGACAATGTGATGATTGTTCAAAAGCACATGATAGCTAATAGTTGCATAATTCATTAATTAAGTTAAAGACAACAAGATCCAAATACAATACATTCCAAAAAACCTAGTCTAGTTCAAAACATTGATTTATTTAACTAGGTCCATAGTTCTTAAGTGGAGAATCTTCGGCAAGTAGTCACATATCCAAACCTAAAACATTATTTAAATCAAGTGTCAACTAAAAAGTTGGTGAGTACATAGGTTTAGTATTTCCTGTAAATAGTAATTGTAAATCGTTTTGCAACTCATTGTTTACATTGTTAAACATAGTATGTATGATGTATCATTTATTTAATCACAATCCAAACCGAGTTTGACACGCTTGAACAGAGCACAACAGCTAAGTCCGGTATGTTTGAACATAGTTACCCACTATATCCGATATGTTTGAATATAACACGCGGTCATATCCGAGTATGCAGTAATAAACACCCTAACCGGGTGGGCTGGTCAGGCACAATAGATCTATCAATATTACAGTTGGTTGTCTTGTGTTTAAATGTATGTACATCAAAAGAATAAACATATAGTCTCATGTATAACACGTACAAACAATGTGAGTAGCATGTATAATGTTTCACCCCAAAACGTATAAAAATGTAAAAATAGGGGCTATGTAACTCACCTTGCAAGCGGGTATTTTTCCACACGTGTAGGTGATAAGTATGTGGAAGCCTAAGCACGTTGATACCCTATGTAGACAAATGGGTATTATTGTATGTTTATATGTATGTGCGTATTCGTATTTAAATGAGTATAGGTTTTATAATAATATCCGTAATATAAAATGTGGTAGAAAATGAATATGATTTTGTAAAACTTTGACTTATAAAATTTTACATTTTTAAATAATTAATCATTATGTATTTAAACAATAATAATAAATAAAAAGATAAGTCTTTATTTGATTAATTATGTTGATGTTTTATATATTAAAATTTATTTTAACAAGTTTATTAAAATTATTGCTAGGTTCATATAAAAATAATGAGACATTTTATATATTACATGTATTTTAATAAGTTTATAAAATGTTACAAGATTTATAAAAAAATATAGAACATTTTATATTTAAAAATGTAATTAAGTGAGTTTATAAAGATATTACAAGATTTAAAAAAAAATATAGGACATTTTATAACTAAAATGTAATTAAATAAGTTTATAAAGATATTACAAGATTTATATAAATATGGACATTTTATATCTAAAAATGTAATTAAGTAAGTTTATAAAAAATATTACAAGATTTATAAAAATATAGGATATTTTATGTCTAAAAATGTAATTAATTAAGTTTATATAAATATTGCAAGATTTATAAAAGTATGTGATATTTTATATATATTATAATGTATTTTAATAAGTTTATATATATATAAAATAAATGGGATGGTTTATAAAAATATAGTTTAATTGATTTTAAAATAAACGAACGAGTAAACCGACTCGTTTTAGTATTTATTGCATAAAAAGAGTATTAGGATAATTAAATAAAATAAATAAATAAAAACAGAATTAAAAATAAATAAAAAAAATTTGGCCGTAGGCTAACCGGGATCGAACCCGCGACGTGAGACACAAACACACACACGCATAACCAGCCGGGCTATCGCCCATCGCTGGTTATGTGTGTGATGTTTAATACTTAACCCTTACACGAATTGGTCGCTGGTTCTCGGCAATTCGCAGACCAAGTCACCGAGAACTTTGGTTTGCTCGGAAATTGTCGGAATTTGTTCGGAAATTGATATGCATTACTTAGCCCTTAGTAAAACGAAGGTAAAGGAACAAAATGTGGTGATAGTACCTGACTCGAAGTGGTCCGAGAAGTTGGAACAAAACTTCAAAAAAACGCACAACTGAACTCGGGTTCTGGTCCAAATTGGAACTTCTAAGGGGGCTGGGGAGCTTCGTCTGGATGTCACGAACACGGTGGTATCCTCAATTTAAAGGGAGACTAGACAGAGAGGGGGTGGCGAGCTCGGACAGGTCCGTAAATGGCCGTTTATGGAGTAGCCCAATCCTTATAATGAAATATGAAATTGAGGGTGTCTGGACATTCGTCTGGACGAGACGAAGCTAACGAGCTATCAAGCACGCGTGGAGGTTGACTGTCGGCTCGAAATCGTGGCGTGGGTTTTCGGCCACCAACCGGATTAGACGATCCGTATGTTGGGGAGACCAATTGGTCGGGGCCTTTCGTTCGCGTGGGAGAGACGAGTCCAGGGAAGCTTTTGTCGGGTGTTGAGGTGCAGGGAACAGCCCTGTCGGGGTGTTCGCCGGAGAAAGCTTCGGACCGCCGGACCATGGTTGGGGGTGACCGGAAACACGATTTGGGACTTGGCAGATTTAGTCCCTGAAGTTTGGTTTTGTTTTAATTCGACCCCTGAGATAATTACGGGTGAATCCTTGTAGTTTGATTTGTACAGGAATGGCCCCTCAACAGATTTTAGTTTTAAAACCTTTTAGTTTGTTTAATTACAATACAACCCCTGAACTTTTATTTAAATAAATTAATTTAATTTCTTTTAAATCAAATTAATTTAAAAATGTTTTATAAACTTATTTTATTATTATTTAAATAATAATTTTTTTATAAAAGTTATTAATCCTATTAAAATGTGTTATTTTATTAAACATGCAACTTTTTAAATGTAGGTTTTTATATAAAATTTTATATAAGTTTAAAACTTATAAAATTTTAATTATTTTAAATCCATAAAATAAAATAAAAATAAAGTATATATATTTTGTACAAAATTAACTAAAAACATTTGCATTTCATTAAATAGAACAATGATTACATGATATGTATTACAAAAGCGTAAATAAAAATCCGGGATGTCACACATCTAAATCCCTTAAACTGAGGCTCTGATACCAACTTGTCACGCCCGTAACACAGGACAATTATCTAACCAGAGTAGTACCTCCAACAAAGATGTTCCCAGGAAAGAATGACGGGTCTAGGAGAGATTTATACACCGTCCTTTCCTAGACAGAATATTCTGTTCGTCAGATAGCTACATACCGGCCAGAGGGTCGCCTTCTAGTTACTGTGACGTTGATATCAAAAACACACAGTGGAAGACTAAATCGTAACTTATATTAATATCAAAACCTTGTTTACAACATGTTTAACAAAAGTTACATCATCCGTTCCTAACAAGGAACAAGTCATTCGGGACTTATAGTTCCAGGCATGCCCATCATCTGGATCATTCATCTTTTTCATTCTAGTCCTGGAAATGCCTCCTCTATTGTCTACATGTGATACGTTCAAAAACATTTGATAAAATATGTGTCAGCACAAGGCTGGTGAATTCATAAACTAAAATAGTTTATTAAAATGACCCGCCAAAGTATCTTAAATACATTCATGGGCTTCAACACCCAATGGGTTTCAATACCCAAATTCATAGATAACTATGAACAATCATTCAGTCTATATATAACCAAAGACCGTTCCACGGGTCCTGTCCAACATGCCGTTCCACGGGTAAGTGAAATACAATAAGCGCTTAGGATACGTTATATATAAACAATCGGTACAATCGTTTCAAGATACTCAAAATGTTTCATAAATCAATCATGCCAGACAAGGTCATGAAAGGGTTCATGAATCACAGTTTAAGAACTCACCTCGGCAGTATTTAGGCTTATTAATCAGTAATGTGGCAAACACCTCGGGCAGAGCTCCTAGATAATCATAATATTACTTAATCATATACTCCTAGATTAATGATTCATAACCAAAGCTTAATGGGAGGTCGGAACCTTACCTCAGTACTATCTACGGAAATTTGGAGTCCAAACGTTGGAAATCAGACTCTCGTACGTGAACCGGGGCTCAGGAATGGATATTCAGAGAGTGTGTGAGTGTATTTGAGTGTGTTTGTGTGTGTAAAAGTCTTGAAATCGATCATCTATTTATAGGGGTAAATGGGCACCCATAGCGGACCGTTATCTGGGGGGATGTCAGTCCGCTATGGCCCTTAGCCGCCTCATTGTCTTCAGTCCTACATAACGGACCGTTATGCTTCTCACGTCGGTCCGTAATGGATGAATTGTGGCCAGCGGACCGCAATGGATCCCATATCGGTCCGATATCGATCTTCCATGTGTCAGACTTCGGCGATTAGTCACCTGACACGTGTCACCTCCTGAGTGATTCTTTGCCCCCTACATAGCGGACCGCTATCCTCGGAGATGTCGGTCCGACGTCTGCCTATTTTTCCAAATTTTTAGTTTCAGTCCCTGAACTTTATTTATTTACATATTCACCCCTTAACTTTGAAAATTGGCAAGTTTAGTCCTTCATTTTCTAGGGAATTTTCGAGGTGTTACAAGATTCCTCCATACATTAAGAAAGTTTTCAATGTTGAGTTATTTTCTTTCCAGATCGTTGAGGATGTGGTGGAGGAGAAAGATTATAGCATCAGCCTTCGCCTGGAGGGAGGTGACGTTCCCGTCAAGGATTGTTTAGGCTATTTATATAGTCAAATGGATTTTGGCATCTAAAATCCTCAGCTATTTGCCGTCAAGGAGTGCGAAAAACTGTCACACCCCGGTCCCAGGCACCAGTTTTATGTGACACAAGGTACAGAACGCATAACGGAAGCTAAGCCATAACATCTTTTATTTAATAACTAAACTTATTTTACAATATAATCAAACCTTTATTACAACTTGACAGACTAACAACCATCAGTTCCTATCAAGGGACTCAAAACCCCAGGCCTTATAGATCTTCCAAGCATGCCTTCATCCATCAGAACATCCAATCCACAACCATATGTATTTGCCATCTACTTGGAATGCCATCTAATATCCACATGTAACAGCCTTTAAAATAATAAAAACAAGTAGGTCAACATAAGTTGGTGAGTTTATGAATCTTTACCACATAGTTGTTATTCGATCATCAGCAATCCCAAGTCCCACTCATTAGTTACACAAACTAATAAGCTTTTTTTATATATATAATTGGTCAACCGTTCCCGTCATTGGCCTACCTTTCATGGTATAAAATGGACAAACCATCACATCCTACATGCCTACCTTTCACTAGTAAGATAAGATAATCATTCCACCCGTAGGTCCCATCCACTCTCGAAACATATAAAGTACTCAATACACATTATATATACTTGGAATAGGGAATTACTTATTAGACATATTTCAAATAACAACTGTGTAAACAATTACACATTTCAATTCAGAGGAACTCACCTGGACAGTACTTCGACATATACTTGATTGCAATAATAACCTCGAACAATATCCTAGTAATATAGACATTTCTTAATTAAAATGTATGATAAGCTTAATAGTAAATAACCCAAAGCTTAATAATAGGTCGGGACCTTATCTACTGTAATTTGAAGGCGTAAAGCTAGAAATTGACTTTCTAACGCTAACCGAAACCTTGGCATGACTTTCTAGGTTAAGTGTGTGTTAGTGAGTGTGTTTTAGTGTGTGAGAATTGTGTCAACAGCCCTGGTCATCGAATTCTATTTATAAGCCAACATGTGACCCGTAGCGGACCGTCACACAGGGTCGTGGAGGGTCCGCCACCCATTGAGGCGGCCTATTTACGTAGCGCCCACGTAGTGGGCCGTTAACCAAGGTGGTGGCGGTCTGCCACCCAACTAGTTTCAGCAAGTCATTGGACACGCGTCACATGCTCGTGAATCGGGTCCATTTTGCGGCTAGCGGACCATTAGCCAAGGGCTTAGTGTAATTCTCAGGAAATTCCGCTATTTGAACTTTTCCGACACTTGTAACTTCATTTTTTTGTTATTGTTTGGCATCTATGAAAGTTATCCTGTCTATCCATTTCATTTTTCTAAGTATACGTACATTGAATGCAATTATTTCATATACAAAAAAATGATAAACATTTACACAAGGAATTATGTAAATAATGGTTATTATTCTATTAAATAAATAAATAAATACATATATACTAGGTTATTTTCTAAACCTCTCTCTCTCTCTCTCTATATATATATATATATAAATGCAAACTTATAAGACCTAAATTATAAATTCTATAAGAAAAAAATTACGATTTATAAAAGATATATATATTTAAATTTCAAAAAAAATAATTTTAATACCATTTTATTTTACAGAAAGAAAACATATATTATTTTCATGTTTAAAATGTTTAAGAATAATAATAACATTTAATTGAAATTATAAAAAAATTATAAATTTATTTTTGTTATGTTATATAAATGTCCAGGGTTCAAAAAGTAATTTCCTGAAACTTAATTCTAATTAAAAACAAGGTTTCTACATAAAATAATAAACTGTGAAAGGCCAGGGGCCTGTTTTGCCATTCTCGGATAGTTCCTCTCCCCCTTTTCAGTCACGAGTTCGAAACCCACCCCCGCCGGTTCTTGCCTGTTTGTTCTCGAGCTCGTGAAGGGGATATTCTCACTCGAATTTGAAACCGTCAAAACATTCGCACCAACTAGCTGGCCCACTACCTACGATTAATGGGGTTATTATGGTGAACTTGATGTCGAACTCGTAACCGAAGTCTCCACTCACAACCATTCAATTGATCAATCAATATAGTGTAATTTGGCTATAAATAGATACTCCTAATCATAGACGAGACCCATTGCAAGCCCCTCGTACTCTCAATTGCATCGCAAATCGCTTCTGAAGTCGTTTTCAAAGTCGGAGAAACCCGAACCCGTGCACCAAGCCATACTCTCTCCCTGCTTGATCATTCCAGGTAAATTTGGTTTCTATAGACTCGTCTCAGTTCTACGATCAAAAGCCCTATGAATTCGGGTGAAGATTGTTGGCCGGACGAGTGGACGGAAAGGGTTAGGGTTACGGGAGGTGTTTAGGGAAGAAGATGACGGCTTGAGTGTGTGTTTTAAGTTTTCAAAACCCATTTCTAATCAAGGCAACATGCCTAGTCTGATAGTTTGTTTGTGTGTGCGCCTGTGACCCTACAGGGGGCGCTGGTTCGAGTCCCTGCCACCCTTTTTTTTCCAAATTGTTTTCTCTTGCAATTTTAAACCATTATTTCATGTTTAAAATTTTCAACTTAAGTTTTCTAAATTTTATAAAAGTAATCTGAAGGTTTTATAAAAAACTGGAATTATAAAATGATGATTATTTATTTTGTTTTAATTAAAAATATATTATAAAGCATTTTTAATTCGTAATTAAATTATGAAAATGATTTGTTTAAGCAAATTTAATTATATTATCTATCTATATATTATTTCATAAATTTTAATTATATGTTTAAACATTATTAAACTCCCTTAAATTTATAAATAATTATTATTGTAAGAATAATTATTTAAATATTTTTAGACTTGTAAATGTCTAAATAATTATTTTAAATAATTATTTTATACAAGGTTCAATTAATTATAGTTAAAGTTTACTTAGTCTCTTATAATTCAATTTAAATGAATTAAATAATAGATTGATTAGCCATTTTTTTATAAATTAATTAACCATTTTATTTACAATAACTGGTAGTTAATTGATCGTTTTATTTACATAAAATCAATTAATTAAACCTTTGTCATTTCAAGATTTATTTATAAATAAGAATAGTTATTATTTAAATTATTCTATAACATTATTTATTAATTATCTTTAGAATGATTATATAAATTAATTAGAAGTCTTGAATAATTCTAACTAATTTATGAAATTTTTATTTATCTAACACTCAATACTTATATGTTCTTACAACAAATATGCATACAAGTCCATCTTCAAACCCAAACCCCCGTGAAACCCTAAAGTCCCTATAATTCCTTAATTCCAATTAGACGTACATTAAATTTAGAGTATCATTACATATGTAGGTTTATTGTGAGAAATCCTCACGAGACCTATTCATCTTTACCAAATCATATCATTACTAGCTTCAATCTGTAACACCCGAATTTGCAAACTAATTTAAAATTTTAAAACAACACGGAATTTAGGTCATAGTCAAACATTTCCATGTAAACATGGTTCATCAATTTACAAACATTAAGTAATACATTCCATAATCCAAAAGGAAGAACAAAACGAGTTTTAAACGACCATAAGTTCAAAATACATCCACATGGTGTATTCCCATCCACGGGATTAGTTTAAAAGAAATAAAACATTCAAACAAGCATTGAGAATCCAATATCCGACTTTGGCAAGACCCGAGATCATTCCAGAGCTTTTCCTACGTCAAAATATCCCACAAATCAAGTTAGTAATGATATAAACATCCCCCAGGAGTCCCAAGGGTTAATACATGGTAAAAACCCAAAATTTCAGTTTGGGCGTACGGGTCACCATACGGGCAGTAATTTGGGCGTACGGGTTTTTCCTGCAACGTACCATATGCCCATACGAGCGTACCATATGCCCAACCTGCAGAACTTATGCCTTTTTCATATTTTTCATGTCGGGACACCCCAAATTCATATATTATGGCTTCCGTAGCTCATTTTCTAGCCCAGGATACACTCAAAAGGAGTTTGGGATTTTTCCGACAACATGTAATAACACCCTTACATGTTTAGTCCCAACCCGTTTGCATATTTAAGCTATTAACAATCATAAACTTATATTTTAACCACACATAAGCTTATCCACATATACTAACATAAATTCGTTAGTTATTAACCCTCAAACCCAAGTACCACTACTCGTTTTTCACTATTTAAGTGTTTAACTTCCAGTTCTACTCATTTAATTATTTAGGCATACAACGACCTACAACTTAGACATGTATTGACCCATACAAGTCCTAATGTTTCACCATTCATCAACTTGACATATCCACATGTCAGTTGCGAGAACCACCACTCGCTTTCTCACATGAAGTATTTGAGTTCATGCCGACCAATGAAGTATCAACACTTCATTTTCACCCGTGAAGTACTTGACCTCACTACCACCCGTGAAGTATCCAAACTTCACATAAACACCTCCATGAAGTATCCACACTTCATGTAATCAACCAATTTACCATTTTACTACCAACGGTTGACTTTTACCAAATTAAGTCAAATTTAGTCTAATGTTACCACATCCTACACTTTAGTTGACCCTTGACCACATTGGGTCATTTACACCATTACCCACATATCACACACTAGTTTTACCAATGACCACATAAGTAAACTTTCATTTATTTACACCCTTACACAATCAAGTTTGACTATTAACCACATAGTCTAATTACACATATTTACCACATTTGCACATTCAAGTTTAACTATTAACCACATAATCTAATTTTACCTATTTACCACATTTGCACATTCAAATTTGACTATTAACCACATAGTCTAATTAAACCAATTTCAACATAATAGTTTGACCTTATACCACTAAGGTCAAATTACCCCAATTTCACCATTTTCCACAATGGTTTGACTTACTACTCATTAATTCAATTTTCATCAAAACACCACATTCTATATTTTAGTTTGACTATATACCACACTAGTCAACTATACCTATTTACCACATTGTGTTTGACTATTTACCACATTAGTCAACTACACTATTTCTACCATATTCGCACTCTAGTTTGACCATATACCACATAGTAAAAAATCATCATATAACATGTAATTAGAATTAAACCACATAATCTATTTGCATATAACTACTTATCCACTACTAAGTAAGTGCAAAGCACTTACATTTGCAATGAAGATTCCAATTCGTCTTCCAAGCTAGCCACTCCATACCTTATTCACCTAAACAATCCACTTGTTTAGTAATCTAGTAAACTCCTATTAAATCCCCAATTTGAGGTTTGACACCCACCCAAGATCTTATGATCTCCACCAATAACTAACTTGGTTTAATTAGCTTCTTTCAAGCTTTCAACCTTTCAAGATAAAACCAACCCATTTTGACCCGTTTGGGTTTTAACCAAAATTCCACAATTTCATCAATTCATAATTCACCAATTCAATTGAGTTTTCTACTTGAAAATGTGTTTATATAACACCATAAACACTTATTCATACCCAGTTAATCAATCCAACACCCCAAATGCAAAACCCCCAATTTGGGTCACAAGAACCCTAATTTTCAAAACTCCCAATTTGGTGAATTCAACATGAATTGATTACTCCTCTAGTTTTAGTAATGCTAGATTATCAATTCTACCCAATGATAATTCCACTAAAATCCCCAATTTTCGTCCATTAAGGTTCATCCACCCAAACCCAACAAGAACAAGAGTTTTAATGGAAGAATTAAGAAAAGGAGATGATACTTACTTGTTTTATGATGGAAATATACAAACCAATCCTTCAATCCAAGCATGCAACTCCAGAATCATGAGTTCTTGATCAAAACCCTTTCTCCCCTCTTTCTCCTTGAAGAATTCGCAAATACACACATGTGTGTGTTTTTGCCTGACTTTCTCAATTAACACAATTGAGGTTGTGTTAAATACACAACAGCCCCCTCTACTTGCAAAATAAGCCCCTTGGCACCAAAACTAGTCATTTTCATCAATTAAAAGCACCCTCCAACTTTCAGTTATTATTATAAACACCCCCTACAATATATTTAATATATTATAGGACAAGCTCGAAAATTGGTTCGTTACACAATCCAAGTGAGTTTCATAGCCCCATTTATCTTTACTATTGTTTACAAATACTCGGGGTGAAACATGTTTACATACTGTACTTACCAAATTCAATACCATTTGTTCTCTTGCAAACTACTATGTGCTTTATGTTTTAAACTACTTGGTGACCATTACATGTGTTCATGCTAGTACATTCATTAACCTGCTACCGAGGCCTAAGGTAGTACCTAACATGATCATTTATAGGGGAATCCGATTCCAGTTAACACGAACCTTGGCGGATTTTGTGTGTACCATATTATTATTTTTCCAAAACACAATCAGTGGGATTGTACTTACCAGTTTTCCATTACTTACGGTTTGAATTGCACGCTTGGAACCTTGTATGTTTTCACATTTATGCCTTAGTTATGCTTTGAACATATTGAATTTCAAATACTTTTACTCAACTTTTGTTTGGTGTCAAAACCTATGTTACTCACCAACTACTTGTAGTTGACATTTACTCACATGTTTCAGGTGCACCTGTTTGAGGACACTACTTGCTCACCTAAGACTTGGACCTAGTTTAAATTTAATGTTGTCTTATCTTGAACTTTTCATATTCCATTTCCTTTGTAACGGATGCTTTTAAATTGATGAATAAATATTATCATATTTAATAGATGATCATGTGCTTATGAACAACCGCGTCAGCCCCGAAGTATAATCCGCCACCGGCCGGGGTGTGACACTTAGCGGTCCGCCATAGGACTGAGTCATTCTTTTATGATTACCCTCCTCTCCACGTAGCGGACCGCCAGGCTGCTTGGTTGCGGTCTGCTACCTACCAAATTTCAAAATTCTTTACTTTTAACCCTTGATCTGTTATATAATTGTAATTCTAGTCCTTCTACTTTTGGGGACTTATCTCTTTTAGCCCCTGAACTTAAAAATATTGGCACTTCTAGTTCTTGTGGAAATTTTGAGGTGTTACACAGACTCAAGTTTGAAATAATTTGACATTGTGCCAACAGTAAAAGATTTATTAAAAATATGCATTTCATACACTTTAGAGAACTTCGGGTTCTCGATAGATAGAACTTTAGGTTCTTTGATTGATATTTTCTTCCCTTTTTTCATGGTAGCTTATGTGTTTCGAGATCGATTTTTGTACAATCGCTCATTTGAATGTTTGTTGACATCATGTCATTTCATATTCAAATATATGTTTGTATTTTTTTTCGTATTCACACCAATATATGTATATAACCATCTTATAAAATAACTCTTTTATAGTGATGCTAGTAAAACTCTTTAATGCTGATAACATGTTGAGAATTAGGAGAAAAACAATGGGAAACTCGTTTGATTCCATTACCGTAATCATCTCTACTGTTTACAATTATATCAATACAAGAGTATAACCGATTATCTAATAAATGCGTGGATTAATACCATGTTGGGGCATAATGTCTGGTATAATGTCTACATTAATTCTCGATTTATAACAATTAAGTATTAAATCCATTTTTGTGCGTGCTAGTAATCATTATGTGATTTTTAGTAAGTGTTTAGTCTTTTCTATATTCATATAGAGATATTAGGAATATTTGATAATAATAACATATTTTATCTCCAACGGTCTTTAGATCGTGACACCGTCACATCAACACCACTCACCCTCTCTATTATCCCTTTTCTCACATTCTTCACCCGCTCATGCCCATTTTATGAACATTGTACACACTCTGTTTTTAGTCTCTCCTCCACCTAGCAGCCACACGTGGCAAAAAGCACATCATTTGGAGGTACTTTAATGATCAAACTCAAATGAACAATTCAACTTTGAAAGAATAAGACAAATATCATGAAAATTGATCAAACCGGTGAATAACTCTAGACACTTGTCTCCTCTCTTTTTCTGCTAGTCTTTTGAGACAGAAAACTGCTAAACTACTAGTTTAACCGTTAACTTAGTTTTCAAAACATTACATCATATGAAAATGAATTTCACAAATCAAAATCAATGATAATTATGAACACACTAGATTACAAATGTAAAATTCATCATATCATATTTTCAAAATCCCAATGCCCCTTGTAATTTAGCATAGACAAAAAACAACAAATAGATGCAACATATATGGATCCTATGTGTTTGATTAGTTTTACATGTACCAAGTATCAAAAGGTTAATAACTTCAAGGACGGTTATATCATTTCCCAATAACCAAAGGACTAAAGCGTACTTTTTCAATAGTTCCAATCAAGAGAAAATAAAAATAAAATAAAAACGAAATACATCTTCTTCATCGTCTTCTTCTTAATGGGTTTTGGTCTCCCAAAAGTCATACTGTCACCTTCCATAACAGAGTGTTATCAAATTCAATCTATTTTCCGTTTGATTCACATCTTAATCCCTAAACGCCTCTATCAATTTCATATTTCAATTTCGATTTTCAGATCTCAATTTGCACAATTTTTGATCCAATCAGGAACAAATCGTTACTGTCTGTGGTGATTTCATGGCTTCCACCGGAAACCAGAACCAGCAGGCAGGTGGAGGACCATTCGATGTTCAACGATTCTTCAATCCTTCTTCTTCGCCACCACCAATTTCATCAAACCCTAACACCACCTTCCAAAACCCTAACTCTCCTTATCCTCCACCGTCTTCTGCCGCCTCGTATCCTCCACCTACCTTCACCGGCGGCCCTTACTCGTACGCTCCTCAAACTCCGATTTACCATCCCCAATTTCACATCCCGCCACCTTCGTTCCAACCGGACAACCCTATGCCTCCGTCTAACTTACAACACCAGCGATCTGTTCCTTATCCTACGCCTTCTCTCCAACCACCTAGCCGTAATAGTAACCCTAACCCTAACCCTAACCATGGGGCTCGATTGATGGCGCTATTAAGCGCTCCACCGCCTACAACCGTCGATAATCCGTCTCAATCAGCTATTCCTATGGCGCAACCTGCTAACCCTAACCCTATGCTCCCATCATCGTTGGTTCCTGCATTGCATTCTGGTTCTGGCCCCTTGCGGATGCCTAGCAGTAAGCTTCCGAAGGGACGTCATTTGAGCCGTGATCGTGTTGTGTATGATATAGATGCTAGGTTGCCTGGAGAGGTTCAGCCTCAACTCGAGGTCACTCCGATTACGAAGTATGGATCGGATCCGGGACTTGTTGTGGGACGTCAGATTGCGGTTAATAAAACTTATATATGTTATGGTTTGAAACTCGGAGCGATTAGGGTTCTTAATATAAATACTGCTTTAAGATCACTGCTTAAAGGTCTAGCTCAGGTTTGTTGCTTTCTTTTTTCAGATTTAGTAGATTATGATGTTTTCGCTTTAACTGCAATTAGAGTGGGTGTAGATTGAAGGTCTGATCTTGATCTAGTTTTGTTCATAAATTGACCAGTGCAATTTATGAAGCTTGGGGACTTGGTTTTAAAAAGCGCTTGGCGCACTGAGGCGTTTTGATCCCAAAAGCCGATGCACAATGTGCGAAGTGTGCGCATCACGTATGCGAGGCGTTCGTTATTAAAAAATATTTGTAGATAATATTATACTTGTTAACTTTTAAACGCTAAAATATAAGATATCCTCATCGTCACCGGTCACATTTGTTCAATCAATGGTCTATTTTGTTCAAATACTTAAACCTATTGCTCAACTGATGGTTAGATTTGTTCAATCAGATATGAAAAACAACTACCCATTGCAATTGACGGTCTAATTTGTTCAAATACTAGTTAACCTAGCGCCACATCAGACATCATCACACATAAGCTGCATCACATGCGCATCATGTGATACGCACATCAACTGCATTGATGCGATCTCATCACCGCATCATGTGATGCACACATTTTAAAACCAAGCTTGGGGATATGTAAATTGATTATATTTGTTGTCTTTGGGATGAAAGTTCTTTGTTGATTCAGTTAAACTATTTGTTCTTTTCAGAGGGTTACAGATATGGTTTTCTTTGCGGAGGATGTTCACCTTCTAGCTAGGTAAGAGTTCTCTTGTTTTTTGTTGCATCCCTTTTTTTGTTTTATTTATGGGCTATGACAAAACTATCATATGCAGTGCAAGCATAGATGGACGAGTTTATGTATGGAAAATTACAGAAGGCACATATGAGGATGATAAACCACAAATTACAGGGAAGATAGTTATTGCAATTCAAATCGTAGGAGAAGAAGAGTCTGTTCATCCCCGAGTTTGTTGGCATTGTCACAAACAAGTAACATTTATCCTAACAATAAATTTCAATTCTTTGATGCTTTTAGTTTTGGTGTTATATTGATATTTTCTGGTTGTTTCTTGTTGCAGGAAGTTCTTGTTGTTGGAATTGGAAAACGTGTTTTGAGAATTGATACTACAAAGGTTGGGAGAGGTGAAGTGTATTCTGCAGAGGAACCTCTTATATGTCCTGTTGATAAGTTGATTAATGGAGTTCAGTTTGTTGGTAATCATGATGGTGAAGTGACTGATTTATCAATGTGCCAATGGATGACCACTCGTTTAGTTTCTGCCTCAGTAGATGGAACGGTTAGTTAATATCTTAACATTAGTTGATTAATCTTCCATGGTTCTGGCTTTCTTTTCCTGCTAAAAGTGGTTGGTTTGCCTGACAAGTTTGCATATTCTTTGGATGGTTTAAACCAGTATGTTAAATTTTTATACGTCATATATATTGCATAAAATGGGTTTTTATGTTTTGTTTATGATTATGGAATTTTTTGATCCATAGTTCCATACTTCAGCTGTTTATCTAATTCGTTGCTACCAAACCATTGTTTGGTATATAGCATGCTTCTTGTTGTAAACAAACTATCTTGAATCAATATTATCATGAGTTGTAAAATAAAAATATAAAGTATTTGAGATACATATGTTATGTTTAAATGATCTTTTTGAAGAGCATATTTGTTTGTATCACATATAATCTGGTAAGCTCAGGCTACATGTTCTGTACTGTGGTATTTATGTCTCCACTTTTAGGTGGTTTTTCTTAGTGCGAGTTGAAGCTAAATCTGATTAAATAGCTATTTTCATGAGTAGAAATTTTATATAAAACTGAGTATTGCTAGGGTTACTTATTAATTAGTAATTGTTGGGCTAGTTTCATTGGGTACTTTATACTGATTGCAATACTTTTGAACTTTAAATATACTTTGTTTATGGTTCTATCAATTCTATACATTCATGCATGCCATGAGTTCTTAAAAGTTAAAATACAAGTGGCCTTAGTGTAAATATCATAGTTAGACTACTAAAAGAACCAATTTTGATTCTATTTTCTTTAAGAAGGAAGTATTTCTTGCTGGAAATTGTGAAACATAAACATATAGAAAGACAGTAAGATGATCATTTCTTGAAACGTCAACCTACACAAGGTTGAGATTCATGTGGAACCGCAGTAATAAGATAATAACTCTATCTCATTTATTTATTTCTTGTGGAATTATGTTTAGTGTTTACACCACACCTTAAACTGTTAATTGGCAATGATATTACCTAAAGGACTTGATTTTCTGTTTTACCTTTTTAACAGATAAAGATTTGGGAAGACCGGAAATCCACACCAATTGCAGTATTGAGGCCCCACGATGGTTTGCCAGTAAACTCTGTTACATTCTTAACTGCTCCTCATCGTCCAGATCACATCATACTTATCACTGGGGTATGTGCTAATCAATTTTTTTCATATATTTTTCCTAATTATTACATTTATTTGTATTCATTTCTGTTTCATTGAAAATCATTACAGGGTCCATTGAACCGTGAAGTGAAAATATGGGCCTTGGACAGTGAAGAAGGATGGTTGCTTCCTAGTGATGCTGATTCATGGCACTGTTCACAAACATTGGAATTAAAGAGTTCCTCCGAGTCTAGACTTGAAGATGCGTTCTTCAATCAAGTTGTTGCATTACCCCAAGCAGGCCTTCTGTTACTAGCAAATGCAAAGAAAAATGCTATTTATGTTGTCCATCTAGAATACGGGCCCAACCCAGAAGCCACCCACATGGATTACGTTGCGGAGTTTACGGTTACTATGCCCATACTGAGTTTTACATGTACTAGTGATATATTACCACACGGGGAGCAGATTGTTCAGGTTTACTGTGTCCAAACACAGGCCATTCAACAGTATGCTTTAGACATGTCTCAGTGCTTACCACCTCCAATTGATAACATTGCTTATGAGAAACAAGATTCGACCATTTCACATGATGCACTGAGTACCGAGGGTTTGAATGTTTCAGAACCTTATAGAAGTAAGACAGAAACATCTTTGGATGTCTCGATACCTACCTCTGATGTTGGTTCTATTTTGAGACAGCCATCGAACACTCCCTTGTCCGAAGCTTCTATTGCATCACCTCCAGTCACATCAAGTCCTACTTTGACTCGTGAACTGTCCGATTTGAAAAGTCCAACTGCCATCCATGAATCTAGTGACCCGAAAATTATTGAATATTCAGTTGATAAGCAAGTGAACACTTCGTTGGCGTCTGATTTTGTAACTGATGAAACCAAGTTTAAGCATCCGACTCATTTAGTAACGCCTGCTGAATTGATGGCCACTTCATCTTCTGAAATTAATCACGTTTCTGAGCAGAAGAATGATGTGGATTTAAATGTAACGGATGTGGTTTCAAATTCTGATCCACAGAATGTTGAATTGGAGGTTAAGGTTGTTGGTGAAACAGCAAAAAATGAAACTGTTGAACCCATTTCTCAAGGCGAGATTCATGGGTTTGCTTCACAGGCATCAGATTTCGGGCGTGTTGTGTCTGTGGAAAGTTATATTGTTAACGAGTCAAAGCAACTTGAGGGGTCCGGTCAAACTTTGGGTGGTGAAGATGAAAGTCAAGACTCGAATATTGATGCTTTGGTACCCGTTGAGACACCCGTACCCTCAACAGTTGACTCCCCGGGCCCTGTGCCCTCAGCCAAAGGGAAAAAACACAAAGGAAAAAATGCCCACGGTTCAAACTCCCCTTCTCTTCCTCCAAGTGTTTTCAATTCAACCGACTCATCTATTGAAGCAGGAATCAGTTCTAGTGTTCCCTCTGTTGAATTGATACTTTCACAACTTCATTCTATGCAAGAAACTATTACTCAGGTAGATTTGGTTAATCTTTCGATAGTAAAATGTATAAAATTGTAAACTGATTTCAACTTTAATTGCAGGTTTTGATGAATCAAAAAGAAATTCAGAAGCAGATTCCAGGAATGGTGGCTGTACCAGTTACAAAAGAAGGCCGGAGAATTGAGGCAGCCATAGGAAAAAACATGGAGAAAACTTACAGAACCAATTATGATGCTCTGTGGACCTGCACTCAAGAAGAGTTTGCAAAACTAGAAAAGTCAAACCGAGATCGAAGTCAACAAGTTTCAGGCTTGGTGATGAATGGCTACAAGGATTTGCCTGCAGCAATGGAGAAAATGTTGAAAAAAGAAACATCTGCACTCGTGTCAGCTGTTGTGCGTTTGGTAACACCGCTTATTGAAAAAACCGTGTCTACTGCAATCACAGAGGCTTTCCAGGTTACATCATTTTAAAATTTGTAGTTTTTTTATCAGTTTTTACATAATTTAAGTCTGATTAAGTTTGTATGCAGAAAGGTGTTGCTGATAAGTCTGTAAATCAACTGGAGAAATCAATATATTCTAAGATTGAAGCTACTATTGCTAGGCAAATTCAAACCCAGTTTCAAACTTCTGGTAAACAAGCACTACAGGTATCCATGATTCAAGTCATCTTTCTGACCTAATTTGTTGATTACCCTTGTTACTTTGTTAGTCATCAATCATTAATAATCACTTGTTTGCATGCAATCTATGGTAAATATTTCTTACAGGAAGCACTTAAGTCTAGTATGGAGGCTTCCGTTGTTCCTGCGTTTGAGATGTCTTGCAAGGCCATGTTTGAGCAAGTTGATGCTACATTTCAAAAGGGAGTGATTGAACATACAAGTACAGCTCAGCAACAAATCGAGTCTGCACATTCGCCTTTAGCAATTGCTTTGAGGGTGAGAAATTACAACCTTAATGAATCAGTGCCAGCTGGACACATCCTATTCGTTTGTTAACATGTGATGTTTTTTAGGATGCCATCAATTCAGCATCATCTTTGACTCAAACATTGAGTGGTGATTTAGCTGATGGTCAAAGGAAGTTGGTAGCTCTTGCACTTTCAGGGGCAAATTCGGAATCAGTAAACCCGCTGATATCCCAAATTAGCAATGGACCTATTGGTAGTTTCCATGAAAAGGTCATATTTTTTTCTTTTTTTTCCTCTATTTTATAAATGTATCATTATATGATGATATTGTTTTATATCATTTTATATTTATATATTTTGTGCAATAGATCGAGGCACCAGTGGATCCAACAAAAGAACTCTCTAGATTGGTATATGAACACAAATATGAGGAAGCTTTCACTGCAGCCCTTCAAAGAAGTGATGTCTGGATCGTCTCCTGGTTATGTTCTCAGGTATTTCATATTTTTATCTGCAAACTCTATACAATTACTGTTTTCTGATTTCTGATGGTGATATGGTGTTCATTTTATTTTGACTGTGGTCAAACAGGTTGATTTGCAGGGGTTATTAGCAAGCAACCCCTTGCCTTTGAGTCAAGGAGTACTGTTATCTTTGCTGCAGCAGTTGGCATGTGATATTGGCAATGATACAGCAAAGAAACTTGGGTGGATGGTGGATGTGGTGGTGGCAATCAAGCCATCAGATGGGATGATAGCAATGCATGTACGCCCGATCTTTGATCAAGTTAACTCCATACTAAACCATCAAATGAGTGTTCCAACCACTTCGGTAGCTGAGTTGTCAAGCATACGCGTTGTCATGAAACTCATCAACTCCACACTCAGGACCCTGTAAGTGATTGATATGCATTTATAGAGGACTGTTTGTACAAAGTTTTGGGTTTTTTCTTAATGGGCATAAGGATTTTGCACCTGAATTGGTTAGATGAGTTTGAGGGTTTTGTTCTTGTTGATCTGGAAAATTGTATATTTGTTCTTATGTATTTGATATTTTCAATAGAGGTGGTCTGCATTTGGTGGTGTTTTATTCAATCTAAGGATCTGTTTGGTATGAAGTAATGGAATGAACGAGGGAATGAAATGGACGAGTAAATGGAATGCACAAAGAAAAGAAACCGATCATTACCATTTCATTGTTCTGTTTGGTTACCTTATGGGAATGAAACGAATAATTACTTCGTGCTATTTGGTAGACATGAAAATATTTTATGAAAAATAGAATATTTTTAACTAATAATTTTATTTTATAAGTTGGGTCATGGGACAGGCCACAGTTCGGGCTATAGTTCGGGTCATGGGACGTGTCATGGTTCGGGTTATGGTTCGGGGCATGGGTCGGGTTGGGTTATGGTTCAGGGCATGGGTCGGGTTGGGTCATGGTTCATGGCATGGGTCGGGTCATAGGTTGGGGCATGAGACGGGTCATGGGTCGGGCCATGGGTCGGGTTATGGGGCGGGACATGGTTTGGGTCACAGGGCAGGAGGCATGGGTCGGGTCAAGCGACTGGTCATTGTTCAAGGCATGGGTGGGTCATAGGGCGGGTCATGGGTCGGGTCAAGTCATGGGGCGGGTCATGGATCAGGACATGGGTCGGGCCATGGTTCCTGTCATGAGTCGGGTCGTGGGTATTGGCATGGGTCAGTCCATGGTTCGAGTCATTAATTAAACAAAATTATTTCATTCCTTGAAGGAATGAAAAAAAACACTCCTCCCCAAAGAATGAAAATCATTAGAAAAGAAAGAATCACATTCCTTATGTAATGATCAATTCCATTTTTATGTGATTATCAAACATGCTTTCTTTCATTTCAGTGTAATGACTCATTCCATTTCACCATACATTCATGTATACCAAAAACTACCTAAAAGTTTTGAGACGTTATTTTCTTGTAAATGTTTTAAATTTTATTTTTTAATATTTAAGAGTGTAATAGGTATAAGGTGCTGCTGTAGTTATTATAAAAGAAATTATTTAAATTCATTAGTTGAAACATAAAGTTGGTCAGAGCTGCGATAATAGGGATGTAAACGACTCGAGCCGTGCTAGGATGGGCTAAAGCTCGGCTCATGAATATTTTGTAACGAGTACCGGTACCGTACAAATTAATTTGGTACCGATCTCATCCCTATTTGTCCCCCACTCCCTCATCCTCTCCACTATGGTACCACGAGACTCGTCTCTCGTCCTCTCTAGATTCAATCTCCCTTGCTAGCTCGTCCTCTACGCCCTACCATTCAATTGTCAACCAAACAAGTTTGATTTTGTTTGAATCTTCTTGTTCTTCAATTTGGGCTTTATTTCGACTGAGCTTAATCTGCTCTGCATTAAATTGCTGCGATTTCATCTGGTTTGATTTAGGGATTTTCTTAATCTTCCTAATTTCATCTGTTTCGTGTTCTTCAAGTTGGTGTGATTTCATTTGTTTCGGTTTGGGGTTTGTTTTAACTTGCTTAGACTGAAGGGTTAATTAATGATGAAAATGTCTTTAACTTCCTGATTTCTTTGCGTATCATGTAACTAAATATGTGATATTAATAGTGTCTAAACATATCATGTCATGTAACACGTTTATAAAACAGGTTCATGTTCGTGTTTGAGAAAAATGACACGATTAATAATGATTTTCATACGAAAGACGTCCAAACTTATTTTGATAATTTTTAAAACGAGTCGGTTGAGACTAAAATTGAATCACTAAAACTCAAATTCAATGTTACGTGTTTAAGTATAGATCCATTTTGAACAACTTGCATTGAATTGGCAATTGAGTTGCTTGATCCCATATTTTACGAGCACACCAATTGAACGTGACTTCAAATTTCAGGTGACAATGCTACCAACCTATAATCATGCATGTATGGTGATCTCAAAACCCATACTACACTTGCCACGTGTCACCTTTCAATTCAACCAATCTTAATCCATCTTAACCAGTATAAAAAAAGATAAAACAAATAATCACAAAAACTAACCAAGGCGACCCAACAGCAGCAAGTGAGCACCAACACGATGTTATTCGCAATCGTCGTCGGAGTTGCAACAGGCGGACCGCTTCTGGCGTTGATGTATTTCACATTCATAGCAACCATGACATTGTTTGTAGTCATTTCACCGCTTCTTGTTATCTTCATCCCTCTTCTGTTGGGATTAGGATCCGCGTGTTTGACGTTAGGTTGGGTTTCCCAGGCAGTTAAAAGTGGTCGGTTGCAACAACGACTAGAATTTGCGACGGGGAAGTTGAAAGATACCGGAAGTTTGTGGGCTGGTGGCTTGAAACAGGATGTGCAGAGCTCGCCGGAGGATAATACAGCCACCGGAGCTTAAGGTTGTAGTGAACAATTGTAGTTTTTAAATGAATAATTGTACTTTTGTAATGTAATGTTAATAAAGGTTTGTTGATCCCACATCGGAGGGTGAGTGAATATGGAGGGGGGGGGGGGGGGTTGGGGAATGGTTGATCAAGAAGGACCATGGGTTAGGTTGGTGACTTTCATTGCATCTAAGAAGGGTGCCCGCCTAAGGTCGCCTCAAGTGGTCGAGCCTACGTCATAATTTGTCGGCGTGGGTGTGGCCCCTTCTGATTCTCAATCCAAAAGTTTTTAAAACATTTTTTCTTAGTAATTTCTTTTTATTGAATTTCATTGAGTGAGAGAACATGTTAAAAATTGAAATAAGAAAAGAGAATGTTTTTAGAAACCATTAACATTCGAGTTCATCGTGGCAAAGTTGATCTCAGAAACCATTAACATTCGAGTTCATCGTGGCAAAGTTGATCTCAACGTGTCGAACCTCACCTATAGAAGTGAGAGGTTACAACTTACATTCGAGTTCCACAGCCCCTGATGCCCTTGATTCCTTCCACTTAAACTTTACGCATTAACTAGATTTTAGGCATGACTGGATCTATGGCCGTTGGCGATATAAGATGTATGTAGTGCAAAGAAAGGTGGAAGCTTCGAGTAGAAAATGCGGTTTTAGAAAACTATTTAGCTGTGTTTTGATGATGGCGTCGATAGTAGCTTTAGTTGGCTCGGTAGTCTTCTCGTAAATGTTCATTGGTTTAAACAATGTAAAGTAATTGAACCCAAGCAATTTGACTTTAACCATTTATTTTGAAAATTCTAAAACAAAGTGATTTAGCTCTTTGAGGTTTTGTAGTAAAAAACTGCCTTCAGATCGAATCGTACTTAAAAGCATATACAATGTGACTCGTCGACCTCCATGGGGAAAAGAGATGGAGGAAAGGTTTCAGACGTAGAGAAGAAAGGGCGTTGTAGAGAGAAGACGTCGTTCATGGGAGTCACTTATACGTTTTGTGAGAGAGGAAGGAGAGAGAAAGAGCGTCATCCGTGAGAGAGAAGAACGCACATGGAGTAACATCTAAACAAAGTTGCATTGTTTTAAAAGGTTTGGATAATTTATTAAAGGGACATTTACATATTTCCCCCTGCTAAAATCCTTTATTACATATTTCTCCTTCCTAACACACAAGTCAAGAAGTCACTTACATATTTCCCCATTCCTAAAACATATAAAAAAGGGGAAATATGTAATTGATTTTAAGAGTTGGATAAATATGTAATTAATAGTTTTTGTAAGAGGATATATGTAAAAATTCTTTTATTAAGGGGGTGTTTGGGATTACTTATTGAAAACAACTTATAACTTTTTGAAAAAGTTACTTACTTTTAACTTATAACTTTTTCATCCTTTAAAAATCAACTTTTCCACCTTCACCCAAACAAACTTTTAACTTCTTCGAGAAGGTAATAAGTCAATAAATAGGTTTGAACCAAACACCCCCTAAAATTTAGAAGCAAATATAAATCATGAACATGTGAAATTGACTAATTTTGTTTAGAGGAGCTACCCTAACCCTAATACAAGTTCTTAAAAGATTCCTCTGTAATTACTAATCATAATTAATTAGCTAAATTGCTCCGGGAAGAGTTGAATCTTGCAGTCTCTAATGGCGAAGACTTTTCACCTTCACCTCTAGACTTCTGCTTCCTAACCTGCAAATATAAAATTGAAAACCGATGTTTTGACCAGATTGTAGAATCCTTATTCGTCACAATCCATCAAAGCTCCGAAAATTCATCTTAATTTTAAGAATCTGAAACTTCTTCTGAGAATTCAATAAAACATGATCCGCGGAGCAGATGATTACGAAGAAGAAGAAGAGGAAACGCCAATGTTGCAGCTCTCCTCTTTTAATCCAACCGGTTTGATCTTAAATTCTTAATCTAGAATCTTCTTCTTCTTCTTTTATGCTCTGTATATTTAATTTTTTTTTTGAAATCGATCGACGTAACAGTCGGACGTGAACTCCTTCCTCAAGTTTCCGCCATCGATGATCATAAGAACACAGTAAGAACAGGTAGATCTGAATACTCATTTGTGCGTCCTCTGATTCAATTAAAATGATGTGAATCAGATATTGATCTTAATCAGGCACGCTATGGAGTACAATCGCGCACATCATTACCGCTGTGATTGGATCTGGTGTGCTTTCTCTGGCGTGGAGCGTGTCGCAATTAGGTTGGATCGGAGGGCCTGTTGCGTTGTTCTTCTTTGCGATGGTAACCTACGTTTCTTCGTCTCTGTTAGCAGATTGTTACAGGTCTCCTGATCCGGTTACTGGAACTAGAAATCGGAGTTATGCAGATGCAGTTAGGGTTATCCTTGGTAATACTTCCTATCTTGATGTTTCTAATTTCTTATGTTCAAGTGTGCAAGTCATGTTGGTGTGCATTTAGGTCTGGCTCTGGGTGTTTGACATCAAGTATTGGATTTCAAGTTGCACATAGTTAGATTTTTTGTATTAAATTAACATGTCTAGATTGTAATAATATTCTCTGTTTGATACCTTTTGGATATGACAATTATATAACTACTCTAATATTTCTTCCGCAAGCTAAGAACATGACCGGCATGAAACTAGGAACGTAAAAGGATTTTCATTTCTCTTTTGTTTTTCTGAACTTGCCGGCGGCAGGCAGTGTGGGATGTCGTACCGTCAAAAGGGATTATGGAGGGTTTTTCTGTTTTCTGGCGAGATCCAACGACGGGTAGTGGTGGTGATACGATGATGATTTTCTTGAGTTGAATGTGAACTATATGGTACTATGGCTGTTGTGAGAAGCATCTTGTGGTGAAGGCTAGGGTTTTGGAGAGCAAGTTGTTTCGGCTACTAAACCTTAATGAGATGGGTTGTTTTTGCTAGGGTTTCAGTGATTGTTATGAATTGCCTGTGGCGGCGGCTAGGGTTTCCACTGGCTATTGTGAGCCGCTGGTGTGAGCGACTGAGCGGTTGTTTTGGGCAGCGACAGACTGGACATGGCGGCTAGGGTTTAGAAATGCAGGTCGTGTCTCATTAGGTGAGATGCGTCCTTTGATGGCAGCTAGGGTTAGGACTGAGGTTGAGTAATTATATATTGACCAGTAAGTAATTATATATGGATTAGTGGATTATCTGACTGTCACAACATCAAACAAACCAAACACATCCAAACATTATTTCCAGTTCGTTTTGTATCGCATAGTCACTTTTAAAATACAACGCCAAACAGCATTTAGCCACTAACTTGGCTCCTACCATGTGGATTGGTATCTATAATCTAAGTTTCTGATGACATGACATGAGTTAAATGAACACCAACATAATATGCAGGTGAAAAACAGGCATTTTTATGTGGTTTACTTCAATTTTTGAACTTCTATGGGACTGGTGTTGCTTATGTTGTTACAACCGCTACTTGCATGAGGTATTGCTTCTTATAAATTCTTTTTGTCTCAACAGATATCAACTGCTTTTGTTACCGTAAACTGGTATTGTTTATGTTGATATCAGTGCAATTCAAAGATCAAACTGTTACCATAACCAGGGGCATGAGGCTTCTTGCGAGTAAGACGGCAATCTGTACATGTTTCTGTTTGGAGTTGTACAAATTGTTATGTCACAGATACCTGATTTTCACAGCATGATGTGGGTATCCATTATTGCTGCCATCATGTCGTTTTGTTACTCGTCCATCGGTTTTGGACTTGGTATAGCCAAAGTAATTGGTATGTATCTGTTAAATAGTCAAAATTCATATCATCGAATTCCATTTTAACAGTTTCTAATGATGTTTGCAAAAATATAACCACAGAAAATGGTAAGATAGACGGGAGCCTCAGCTGTAAGTGCACCCGTGAAACTATGGTTAACTTTTCAAGCACTTGGTGACGTGGCATTCGCGTATCCATATTCATTAGTTTTTCTTGAAATACAGGTTAGTAATCTGTCAGTGTGAGCAAATTGACCAAATACTGATATATGAAACAAAACATGTTTTTGATGTGTTTAAGGATACTTTGAAGTCAACCCCACCAGAAAACAAGGTTATGAAAAAGGCTTCGGTTTATGCGATTCTAGTGACCACCTTCTTCTACCTCGGGTGCGGGTGTTTCGGGTATGCAGCTTTTGGTGACAACACACCAGGAAACCTGTTGACTGGATTCGGGTTTTATGAGCCTTACTGGCTAATTGACTTTGCTAATGCCTGCATCATTCTACATTTAATTGGAGGATACCAAGTAAATACTCAAACTCAATACTTCATTCTTTATTTTGACTTTTCACGTCAAACCTCGATTTTGACTGTTATTGAAACTTCATTCATTCATTTTTTTTTCATTTTTTGGTAATAAAAGTTGTACTGTACGCGAATGCAGAGAGGTGGTTAACTGAGAAATTCCCAGACAGCGTATTTTTAAAAAATTCACACGGATTAAAGCTGCCATTTTTGCCAGATTTTCAGTTTAGGTTATGTTTCAGAACATTATACGTCGTGTCAACAACTGGAATCGCATTGGTGTTCCCATATTTTAATGAGATATTGGGTCTGTTAGGGGCTTTAAATCTATGGCCATTAGCAATATATTTTCCTGTAGAAATGTACATTGTGCAAAGAAAGGTGGAAACCTGGAGCCGAAAATAGGTGGTTTTACAGATTTTTAGCAGTTTTCTGATGGTGGTTTCAGCGGTGGCTTTAATCGGGTCAGTTGCGGGACTCATTGAAGCAAAGATAAGCAAGATAGAATGAGATAGGGATATGCAGAATACTAATTTCAATGGTATATCAAATGTAATTAAGCATGGCTTATTTTATATTTCATATGCCATTAAGAAAAATTGATATATTCTAAGAGAATTTATAGTTTCTATCAGACTATTTACCAGATTTACTTACTTGTAGTTATACTATTTGTTCTTCACTCTGAGATCAAGCAAAATAAGACGATGTATCCACCAACACCCGCAAGTATTAACCATAAATAGGTGAATTATAATCTGCTGTTCTTCGGTGAATAAATCTTTCTGAACACTCCAACTATCTGCTCTGCAACTGCTTTTGTAACAGTGGATTTAACAGGTTATGACTCACTGACAAAACAGGCCAATAAGGTCGCGCTCAGGCAATCAGCTAAAATTAATAAATATATGAAATCCAAAATCATTTAGTCACCTTATAGATATAAAGCATAAGAAATGACAGTTATAAAAAAAAGTTATGTTCATAAGGAACAGACAACACACAAACACTAGAGCAAGAACACGTTCATATAAATTCACACATGTCCGAGTTGTTGAGTTACAATCACATATGAATACAAAAACCAAGCTAAATTTCTAGTATAAATTCACATGTGAATCAACGTTAAGTTTAGCTCACCTTCATATAGAAAACGTATTGAATTCACAATATAGATTAACATGTGAATTTGTACTAGTTTAAATTTAAAACTCCCAAACAGAAAAATAACAAAACATATATCATACCTACTTGAAAAGAAAAAAAAGACCGTTTTTATGATGTAATAATTTATTTGACTTAATTATTGATTATGATTAAAATATTTTAATTTACAAAACAATATCATTTGTTGATATTTAAGATCTTGCGGTTTTCGGGATGTTGTCGGCTAGACACGCAACAAGAAACAAACAAACAAACGAGAAATGAGAAATTTATTCTGTTCGTTCATTTTACTAAATGAATATTGTTTGTATTTTTAATAAATAACAACAACCATACCCTCAAGTGAACGGATATCAACACGTAGACATGGAACGGAACTAGAAAGGGTCCAGGGTCCGGGTCCGTTTACCCTCCAGTCAAATTTTCTAGTAGTTTGACCATTTGACCCATAAGTTTTAGAGTAAATTACCGTTTGCGTCCCTGTGGTTTACACGATTTAACACAATGCGTCCCTAACACGAATTTTTAACGCTTTGAGTACCTGTGGTATACAATCTGTAACACTCTGAGTCCCTGGGCCTAACTTCGTTAAATTCTTTCCGTTAAGTTTAGTTTCGACATGCTGCGGATAGTTAAGTTTTGCTGCTGATCTAGTTTCGACAGGGGTATCTGCGGATAGGTTTAACTAGATCAGCAGCAAAACTTAACTATCCGCAGCATGTCGAAACCAAACTTAACGGAATTTTTTTAACGAAGTTAGGTTTTAGGGACTTAGAGTGTTACAGATTGTATACCATAGGTACTCAAAGTGTTAAAAATTCGTGTTAGGTACGCATTGTGTTAAATCGTGTAAACCATGGTCTAAGTTTTAGTAAGCCTTCAGTTTTGTTTCCATGTGAACTGCCACCATCTTCCCTTCCGCCATGAGGATCGCAACATTGTGGTTTCTGCTGCTTCTACGCCGCTGTTACTCGTCTCCGATCTCCCTTCCAGGTTTGTTATTAACGATCTAGTCTTTCTCCAAATTCCTTCATCTCACCTAACCAGATCATGCCTACACCTCTCATCCTTCAATCGCACGAAACCTTCTCCAGGCTAAGAAACGTACCTCTCCGTCTTCTCTATTTCACAAATTTGTTTCTGCATTCCTCGATTTTGATTCACATATACCTAATTTCAAACATGAATTTAAAATTGAAATCCCTAATTTTGAGGATTTGATTACATTGTTGAATGTGAATCGGAAACCCTAATTTCACTAGATTATCAATGGAGTAAACTGTCATTTTCGTCTATGTGGTTTAATTATTTTCGTCAGTTTCATCCAAAAAGTTTATTTTTCTTCTGTGTTTCATTCAAATGGTTAACTTCATCCATATTTTAACGTTAAACGAGGGGTATCTGTGTCTTTTTATATATTTCTTTAAAATATATAAAAAGAAATATATTGATGGAGTTAAGTGATTGGACATAATTACCCCTCATTTAACGTTAAAATATGGATGTAGTTAAGTGACGAGCAAAATAAACTTTTTGGATGAAACTGACAAAAATGACTAAACCATAGGGACGAAAATGACAGTTTACTCTTATTGGTATAAGCTATTTATGATATTTGTTTATTAACTTGTTATTTCAATCTGCAGCATGTACTGTAAACTTTGAGTATATGAATTACACAGTAATTACTAGTCGTTGCAAAGGACCAAAATACCCTGCTGATCTCTGTTGTCAAGCTTTCAAAGAGTTTGCTTGTCCTTACTCTGATGAATTGAATGATCTGTCAAATGATTGTTCTGATGTAATGTTCAGTTACATTAACCTCTATGGGAGTTATCCGCCTGGCATTTTTTCGAGCTTGTGTCATGATGATGATGTTGGGCTAGGTTGTGACTCGGTGCCACCAGGGCCGGCCAAGGGTGGGGTGGCCGATCATTCGAGTGAGGGTCGGGTTATCTGCAACCGGTTGTTACAAGTCATTGTAAATGCAGGTTTGCTGGTTTTGTTGTTATGGTGAGTTTGAAGGAAATGCTATGATGATTGTTGACTAGTGAACAAAGTTTGAAACTACTGATGAATGAACACAAGTTTGGAACTAATTCCTTCAACTTTCTTCTATTGGCACATGCAACCCTTGAACTATTCATAAAGTCTGATAATAAGTTGTTAAATTAAGCAAGCCTGGAAAAATGGATGGGTTGGGTAATGGGTCAAATAGGGTCGTTTTAGAAAATTATCAATTGGGTTATGGTTAAAATGGGTTATGACATAATTGGGCTCAGGTTGAAACGGATAGTTTTAAAAAAAGAAGTATGAAATGATTATCTGCTATATTTGTTTTTATGGTGTTGGTGGGGGTCGCCAGCAACCGATAGTCAGGGTCGAATTGTACATTTTTTAAAGAATTTACAAATTCTCTGTGTCAGATTGTATGAGTCGAATTGTACATTTTTAATGGGATCCTATATAAATTTCATACAATACGAATAAAAACTATAAAACCTAAAATGAAAGAGATCTTTTTAGTCAGGGGTCATTATAAGTTCTTTTCTTTATTGACTACAACTAAGGGGTCGAACTATTGTTTTCCTTTAAAAAAAATCCTTAGATTTTATAATAAAAATCTGACGAAATCTGATGACCAGAGGTAAGCAGGCTCTCTTGACCCCTTGGTTCCGCCTTGTCTCCAATTGAGATTAAGGCAACCAAATAGAAGACACAAAGAAAAGTGGAACAAATAAACACTAAGAATAATTGAGAAGGAACTTGCAATAAGAGCTTACAAATGATAAAAAAAATGCTTAATATGATGGAGACTCAACAAACAACTTCAAGCAGTTTATAAACACTTGAAACATTACAACCTCAAAACCAAATATAACAAGTTAATGTCGATGATCTTATTACACACAAATAAACAGCAAATTAGAATGCGAAAATAAGTTTGAAACACATAAATGAAACCCTGATCCTATAGCAAGTCACTCCGATTAGAGAGAGTAGGCATAGATGTTTTAAGTTTCATTAATTAGGAGCTATCAGTCCCAAAGACGTGCACAAAGATCAAGGCGATGGCTTTCTGTGGGTAAAAAATAGAGCAAAAATAGTCAAATCGGTGTTCTTTTAATTTTGGTTAAATTGCATAGATAAGTTTATACTATTACTTTATTTGCTTGCTGGAATTCGTCTTAATCCTCAATAAGATTACCGCAGTTCAGAGAGAGAGAGAGAGAGAGAGAGAGAGAGAGAGAGAGAAGAGAGAGAGAGAGAGAGAGAGAGAGAGAGAGAGAGAGAGAGAGAGAGAGAGAGAGAGGAGAGAGAGAGAGAGAGAGAGAGAGAGAGAGAGAGAGAGAGAGAGTCTTAAATGGCATAGACTATTCTTTTCTCGTCTTGTGTAATGACGATCCGTGTTTACATCTTGCCCTCCACTTCATTTTAACACCATTATTTTACATTTCAACATTTAACCTTTAAAACACAACATTTCAAATTATAATATTTTAAACTTAAATTTTGAGCATCATTTATTTACATCTAACATTGTATTACTAAAAAAGAATTATTTTAAACAGGATCTTGAATCGATAACTTGTATTGTAGCGCTCGTCTCTCTAACATGTATGGCGAATATATTTTCTAAAAGTTTAAGTTTAAAGTGGCATTTAGCTTTTATAAAAGCAAATAATTAAATAATTTAAAAACCATAGCTAATTTTTTTGAACAAACGAAATTTTTTATTGTGTTGAATTTTCATTTTAATGTTTTCAAAGAAAAAGAAAAGAAAGAGGGGAACATCAAAAGTCCACACCTGAATAAAGAAAAAGATACCTTAAATATTCTAAATATTTGGCTGATAGCGTTGACTAGTCTCTTACCAACATCCCTCCAAAAGTATTATTTTATTAAATTGAAACTATTACAATTTAAAATTATTAAATAAATGGTGGATATTAATCACGGTATCAATAAAGAGCCTTCATCCTCTTGTTTGTGACATGGAATAAATCTACAGTCTTTGAAATTCTTTTTCATTTAATCCAAAATTCTTCACATCTTAGTCTTATTGCATATGATTTCATAAATAAATCGAGTCTGGGTTAACCTCCGATTAAAAATGCCGGTCCCTCATCCCTCATACCCTTCACCACAAGCTTCTTATGAACAAATCACACAAAACCCTCAATTTTTCTTGGAAAAACTTCAATTATTTCACTCGGATTTTGGTACCAACTTCAAGTAAGTACCCACACATTATTTATTGTTTACCTCATTTTAATTTTAATAGTTATTGTTTTTGTTTTTGATTTTTTGTTAATTTTGCTTAAAAGTTAAAACCCTTCTCCCCCATACTCAATTTTTCTTGAATGATGAGAAAAAGGTTTGATCTTTGATCTTTGTTTGTAGCTCTGATGGTTGATTATTTGTGTATGTTTTTAGATGATGTAATATATAAATTATTAGGCCAAATTGGGTTTGAGGGCTTTAAAAAGTTTAAGAATGTGTAAATCATCAGTCTATTGTTACAAATTAACCAGGGTAAGTGTCCCTATTGGGTGTTAAATTGGGTCATTTTTGTAAACCCTAACTTCTAGAAAGATTATTTTTTTTTTTGTTATTTTTTATTTTGCTGTTGTTGTCTGTTCTCTCATGTACTGTAAGTAGCATATGTATGAAAGCTCATGTTCTGTTCAGCTTAAGTGTTCAGTTTGATCGGTTTTATCGTATATACAAGGTTAGTGATTTCTGTTTTAGATTAAAATAAAACTACAAATCATTAGATGGTTTGGGGCTGAAAATATATAATTTGAAAATTGAAGCATAGATTTTTAAGTATTAGTTAAAAGGCATATTATCCATATATTCATCCAAAAACTTGTGTTTGTTTTCAGATCATGTAATCCTGTGAAGTGGCAAAATCTAAACTTTGAGCCATCTTATAAATATATGATTACTTAAAGGGATGATGAACAAGTATCATTATCATATTGGGACTACTTATATATTATCTTGATGTTTGACAATAATTTCAATCATTTTGAGCACTCTTCTATCGAAATCTTTAGGTTTTTGATGGTTCATAATTGCATTTAATCTTCTTGTTGATTTTTTTCCCGGTTATTTGGATAGTTTCTCAATTGTTTTTTGCATTTTATTCGACATTTCAAATACTATAACCTTTTTTTTCCTGGTTATTTGGATAGTTTCTCAAGTTGCAACCATACTATAAACAGGGGTTCCTTCGCGTTAATTTCTAGTGTTTTTAAGCTTTTCCATTTTGAAGTGAATAATGCAGTAATATATGGAAATGTTGAACTTATATTACTATCTTTTCTTTTATGTACTTAGGATCCCTATCATTCGCGGGTCATATTTAGATCTACACCGGCTATTTATAGAAGTCACATCACGGGGCGGCATTGAAAAGGTATGAGTTTTATTTCCAATACCAGAAAAACAAAAAGAGTAAAATGATAAATTATATTTTCTCTTAAAACATATATTTTCTGTACAGATTGTGAGTGACCGAAGATGGAAGGAAATAATGGCTATCTTCAAATTTGGTCCCACGATCACAAACACGTCTTTTGTCTTGCGCAAGTGTTATCTATCCTTGCTCTATCATTTTGAGCAGGTTTATTATTTTCGCAAGGAAACCCCTACGATCGGTCCACATGGTACTTTTATTCCTGACATGTTTTTGTATGTTAAAATTTTCAAAATAAAAGCCTTATGAATGACCATACTGCCCTTCCCAACAGATGCAACAATCATGATCTCCCATGAACCTGTCTCTGGTTCTGTCAAGAATCTGTTTTCTGGTCAGGTTTATTATGAAATTCATGCATTTGCTATGCCCCATGAGAATTGTAATGTTTTGTATTGATATGCAAGAGTTGACTTTTAACCAAATTGCTTTAATTTTTCATTCCCTTGTATTGTTCACAGTGAGAAAGTATTGGATGTGCATTATAAAACTGATTATCTGATTATTGGACCAAAATCGTGACATACAGTTTTTTATTCTGGTTATTTAGGGGTCAAATAATCAGTTTTATACCTGTTTGCAGCAAAACTCATTATTGAAGAAAGACTAAATGTCTTATTTACCACTCTTTTTAACCACATTTTCTTTGTTGATATACTACTGAAAAGATATAATTATTGGTATTATATAGATATTTTTTTAAAATGTTTAACACAGTTTATTAAACATGTTTATGGCCAATGAGAAATAACTTGTCATATTTTAAATCCAAAAAAATTAATAATATATAAGATTTCCTGTTTTGGTCATTTTATTCAAGTTTCTTAAGTACTCAGAATTTGCCAAATACTATAATAACCAATTCTCTGATCATTAAAACTTGAATCAGTAGAAGCACATTGAAACACTATCTGATGCAGACATCCAAACTAGATTTGGCTTTTTTTTTTTTAAACAAAAAAAAATGTTGCAATTTCATTGGGGCATAAAAGGTAGCATTTTGCATATGTATTAATACATAATATGGTTCTTTTTATATGTAGTACAGCAAGGCGAATGGTTGACGTTGGTGGACAAGTAACTGGAACCATTGATAACCGATTTGATCAAGGTTATTTAGTTACTGTGGATATTGGGTCTAAAAAACTATCAGGTTTTTTATATCATATGTCATCCGATTCTCCAACTCCTTCATGTGGGACCCACAATACGTATCAGCTTGCCCTTAGAGAATCTTCACCTGAACCAGACATGAGTGGTTATGATGTGTTTTTCACCGAGCATTATGTTATGTTAAAGCCTTTGTACCATGGTCAAGAAAATATCATACGCAAAAGAATTCAAGTTTTATGGAGCACTTTGACAGAAGAGGAAAAACAGGTAAATAATGATTGTCTTGACAAACAGGTAACTAACTATTTTTACCACAAAAAAACCATAAAATTTCAAAATTTCCTTTTTAATCCTTTATTTTGATGGCTTTTAGTAATACGGGCACTAAGTTAGAAATAGAAGTCAACATGGTCACTTATTTTCATCTTTTTTACCAATATTATTGCTGTAAGTCTGTAAGTTACCTCATGGCTGCTATGATGGTAAAGAAAATGAAAGTATGTTGTTATTTCAGTTAATTTCCAAGTACATTGCTGTTATTGGTTATCTTTTTATACAATTACCCCTTTCTTTATGATCAAAAGATAACAGATGTTTTCAAGAAACCTTCTTTTTGTTTCTTGAAACTAATTTTGGTTTCACTGATGATTTATTGTAGGTTTATCATGAAAAGGGGTTGAGAAGCAAGGAAGGATAACGCGTTTAATTGTTTAAAAGACTCGTTTTTTCATCTAGTTAGCGCGTGTAGGTTGCTAGCAATCTTTTTTTCCTCTAATCTGTAGATTTGTGCTTTGTTGTTGTACTGAGTCGACTCGTTCTCATGGTGAGTCAAGCATTCCCATTTTGACTCACTGCATCTGGTTGAATATCACACCAGGAAAGTAGACTTGGTACATTAATTAAGTAGTTTGCTTTTGAGGTCATTTTGGTACCAAGATTTTTCTCCTGATAGAATTCTTGGAACTTTGACCACCAATCTTTGGTCAAAATAGTTTGATTATTTTCTTTTTGATTCTTATAGTTCTTGTTTATATCATTTTGTTCTTGTTCTTACTACCATTATTTATTTATTAATAGTTCTTAAAATTTAATTAAGTTAATTATGCATTTTTCATTTGTATTTGAAGAGAGATTTCAAGCTTGAATAAGTGAGAAAACAAGTAAAATTATGAAAAATAAAAATAATAATAATAAATCCAATGGCACATGCTATCCAAGTTGAACTGCTTTTGTGGGTTTATACAAAGAAAATGCAAATAATAGTTTTTCATTACTCTCTCATCACATGACAATCTTCAAAAGAGAGTTATTTTCACATGTTTCCTAATCAAATTCGGTTTTCATTTATATGTTTTATTTATTTTATTACTAGGTTAGAAACCTGGTGTGTTACACGGGTTGAATAAATGCAATGTTATATACTTAATAATAAATATTTACATATTACATATATATGACATATTACATAGTTTTTTAATACAAATTCTAGAGACGTTATATAGTCATGTTTTAAAAATGTTTTGTAAAAAGAATGAAAGAAATGTTCATTTTATAAAAATATTTTATGAACAAACCTATTTTTTTTAAATAAAAAACATTTTATAAAAAAATTATAGAAATAATAATTATTTAATAGAAGAGAGAGACGTGAAACAAACATTATAAAAACAATTAAAAAAATTGTATAATTAATAAGAGAGAGAGACGAGAAAAAAATGTTGAGATGCACATGAGAGTGACATGTGTCTCACCAAAACCTTTATTTATTAGAGCGTATAGATTATTAGGAAACGTTATAGATTTTGTATATTAAAATATTATTATTATTATTATTATTATTATTATTAGTTTATGAATCAAATTAAACTTATCCTTTTATAAGTGTGTCATATGATAAGTTAATGACTTACTATGTTTTTTTGTTTAACATATTATTTTAGTTTTCTTTTGTAACTTTTTAGAGCATTCGCAGCCGGTTTGGTATCTTTATCCTTATAATATACTAAAAATCAATAATTTTTCTCTCTACTTTTTAATTAAATAATATTTTTTTATATCTTTCATTACCTTTTCTCTCTCCTCCACTCACAACCACTTTAAAAAAATATTAAAAAATTTATACAGGTGAACAATTTTTTCACAAATATACAAAAAATTTATACATTTTCTTTCTCCTCCACTCACAACCATTTTAAACAACTTCTTAAAATATACAAAACCCACTCACAAACATATATCAAACCGGTTGTGAATGCTCTTAGTGTATAATGTTTTATATAAATGTGAATTTTCTGTTGCAACTGGGTTTTGAAACGTTTTTTTTTTCTTATTATATGAAAAACTTATAATTATTATAGCAACAAAAAGTTAATATAACACGACGTAAGTTGACGTAGAATTTAATATATCAAGATACAAAATCCACTAAATTCACATTTAACTTATCATATCATAATCTAAATCATTCCAATATTATATTTGTTTCAGATTTTACCAGCCTCTTAATGGTTCAACTCTTAATGAATAAAACAGCCCATAACTCAAACACTTGCACAATTGCACTCAAATAAACTTATTGTATCATAATAGTAGCCGGTAGGCAAGAATCATTCTCCATTTAATGTTACTCTGATGCAATGATTCTTACATGAGTATTTAAATTCGGATATAACATTTTGGATAGTTGATTTCAATATCCGAATCTGAATCCGAAATTCAGATATCCGAAATTTTGAATACGGATTCGAATACTGAAACGGATATCCATTTTCTCAAGTAAAAGGGATTTAGGTCAACATATATAATTTTAACATGGGTCAAACCGGGGTGGTTCATACACCAAACTTGTTTGTCCAATTGTTTTGTGAATTATAAAAATATTTAGTGCATTAAATACTATTAAAAAAATATATTATTTAAATAATTTTTTTTAATAAATCAAGTTAGAAGGATTTAAATTTTAAACGACACTTTGGACTCTGGATTTCATATTAGGGCTTGGAATAAAGCGATCTAATAAGTTTAACTTAAATAAATTTTACAAATAATTAAATAAAATAATTCGGATTTTCGTATATCCGAAATATCATAATTTTTTAAAAATAACTATCCGAATCCAAATACGGAGAAAAAAAGGAAGAGGGGATGGTTTTAGAGGTTTTTATTTTATTTATTTGTTTTTTGATGGAGGGTAAAATAATCATTTATTTACGACACCTAATCTAGGTCTATTAATTAACTAACACCACCAAACTTACACACTGCATGATTCGAACCTTCACCAGTTGGTGAAGGGAATACACCATTTACCAACAGGATGTCCCATGAGGATGGGTAAAATAATCATTTACATATTCTTAATGTCTATTAGTGTTAATGATCAAAATCATCATAAAATGTCAAAAAATAGTGACTAAATTTCTCATAGTTATAGATCAAATCTAAATATAAATATAACAAAAAACGACCTGTATATTTTAGTCTAAATTAAGCCATTAGATGTGTTTTTATATCTATTCACAAGATTTATTTATTAAGAAGCTTTTAAGACAAAAATATCCATATAGATAGATCACTTATTAAAACTATCCTATACAAAGTTAATATCGTGTATAATTGTATATTTAATGAGGTATTTGTAAGTTTGTAACTCCTCATGCCCAATAAATGTCCAATTTCTTATACCAAATAATGTTGGCAGTATAACCTTTGAATGCAAAACGACTAAATTCATAACTCATAAAAGAAACCAAAATAATTTGAAACGTTCCACAAATCCTTGAAATATTGTGAACATCATTTGCATTATTTATATAAAAAAAATTAGAAATTTAGTTTTTTTAAAGATTTGTTATACATTAATATACTTAGCTATATGGTCGTGAAAATTATGAAAAAATTTCAAGCTTTATTTTCTTTTATGATATGTCAGAATTACATATCTTACAATTGTCATATTGGCAATTACTTATGACTAACGTACAACCATCAAAAGTCATTTCCTATTACGTTTAACTTTTTCTACCACCTTTGTATTAACTATTTTGCTACGACGCGTGCGTTTGCGTAAATGTTTTGCTTTTTTTATATATAAAGTTTTGAATACTTTTATTTATTTCGTATACGATAACTTTTTTAACGGTTTTGTTTTCCTATATAATATCTTTAATATTATCAACTCTCTATTAAATGTTTTTGTCTTTTTTTATGTATTGTATGTTTTATCGTGACGCTATGTGCGAGTTAACGCGCCACAACGTCGTGGCTCTTCAAATACTTTGGTTTATTTAATGTTTCAACTTTTTTTAATATAAAGTTTCGAATCCGTTTGGTGTCTGCTTTTTTAGCTTTTTAGAAAACTTTGATTTATTTAACGGTTTAATATTCCTCTTTTTTTATTATAAAGTTTGAGACCGTTTAGCGTCCGTAGTTTAACGTGTCGCCACGCTCGGCGGCCGTAACGTGTAGAGGTAAATTTGTAGTTTCTTTTTAAAAATCACACGAGGCATTATACTTTTACGAAATCAATCTCAAGAAAAGAAGCATGGTCTCGATTGCAATATTATACTTTCATAATAAATCCTGGTATATCACAAAAACAAGTAAACCATTAACCTTTTTTTTTAATAATTTTTATGACTATAAAGATATGTTTGTATGTTTCATGATTATTAAGGTGGTGTTATAAGAAATCTAAAAATAGTCATATTTATGTTTTTCTGTTTATACATTTAATTTACTCATGTTATATAAATAAAAAAATGAACACAAGAAGCATATATGTCCTAACATTCATTGATCAATCTTAATATGATTTTATTCTATAATAATCATTAAAAAATGAGACAAATACATAAAATCATACATATATAAGTTACTACAAAGTGACAGGAATTTTTCCTATATAAGATAAAAACAAATAAGGGAGAATAGAAAATGATCTCATCTAATGTGTAAAAGATACAAGTATGATATAAAAAGTACCAAAATGTCAAAATTACGTGGGTTTTCTATAAAGTAGATGAAGAGATATTGAAATATAACAAGGAAAAGAAATCATTTTTTATTCAATAAAATTATTATTATTAAAAAAAGAGTTAAGTTATATTTTTGTCTTTATGGGTTGATCAAAATTTTCATTTTAATCCAAAAAGTTGTTTTTTTTTGTCTAAGAGACATTGTGGTTTTTTCATTTTTTATCATTTTAGTCCAACTGACTAACACCGTTACATTTTTTTATTAAATTTTGTTGATCGATGAAACTACCCATAGTATTAAAAAAATTAAAAAAAAATAAAGAAATAAAAAATTATATATATATATATATATATATATATATTAAACCTCCCTCTCTCAACTTAGACTCCCACCACCACCTCTCTTTCGTTTTATCGAACACCACCACCGCAGCTTATCAGCGCCACCCCGTCTACCGTCAATGATTCTCTCACTCTCTCACCGTTTATCACCGCCACCCTGCCTACCGTCGATGACTCTGTTTGTCTGTCTCTCGTCTGAAACACACTGTCTTCGTGTCAAAGATTGCTTTAATTAAACTCATCTCAAGGGTGTTCTTGAAGTGAGAATTTATGCCCTAATAAGCTAATGAACCCCCATCCCTTTCTTGTGCTTGACTAAATCGGAACCCATCTCCATCGAGAAAAGACGGCTATAGTAATTTGTGGATCTATTTGCTTTATGAATTGAGATGTCACATTCTTTGCGAAGAAAATCGACTTGTCTCCTTTGCGAAATGGAAACGCTCTTTTATCCTCAGACATTGCAACACATTGTTGATAAGAAAATGAAGAAGATGATGAACAAGCATAAGCTAAAGAGGCTTAAACCCTAAGATTCAGAACGTACTGAAAATGGAGGAACGACTTCCGTCTCCAGATGAGCTTATTGGAGAGTCGATGATAGTATACCAGGAGTGGGATATAACATTTCTGTGACGATTCGGTTTATGACAGGTAATTTAATTTTACTGGTGGTTGGCCGACGATGGGCGAAGGGGCTAGATCTATGGTTGGGTATAGAGAGAGTAGAGACAGGTCGTGTAAGATGATAAGAGAGAGAAGAGGAGGGGGGGAGGGGGAGGTTTTTATAATTTTTTTAAGGTTTTTGGTTTTTATTTAACAGAAAGAGTATTTTAGTCACTTGATAAAAAAATTAATAGAAAAATTAACGATGTTAGTCATCTGGAGTGAAACGACAATAAATGAAAACCATAATAGATCCCAGACAAAAAAGAGTACATTTTGAATTAAAGTGACAATTTTGATTGAACCAAATGGATAAAAACAAGTTTAACTCTTAAAAGAAAATACAAGTGAGAATGTATATGTCATTGGCTTTTTAATGATTTATGTGACAACCAATGTGACATCTTTCATTGGGTTTTTTTATTGTTCGGCTTTGTTTTGGGAATCTACGTTTCACCTTAGGGTAGGTGTAATGGGCGTGGAAAGTCAGGGCCCGTGAAAGGGTGTGAAACACCGCCCCTAGTGGCGTGATCCGGAGCGTTGCCCATTCTTCCGTGATTCTAACAACAAGCGCGAGACACTTCCACCTAATCATTTCACATTCAAACTTTTGGTTTGGGTCAATAATAAGCATCCATCTAATCATTTGTTTTTCTAATTTTTTTATTCAAATAATTCATTTCATAATTAATCTGACTTTTGTTAAATAAATTTTACTCGTTAGATTAAAAAAACGAAATACACGGGCTTGTTTATTATTTTTTTTCTGAACATCTCAGTATAAATTTTAACGAAAACGGAGTTGTTTTAAAAAAAAATTATTTTTGGTCTGGTAAGTGGTTTTGACAAGCATATTATTATTTATAAATACTAAATTAATATTCTTATTTTTTTTCCTTCATTTTATTAAGTAATGATTACAAATTTAATGGAAACCATTAAATTTGTGATTCTGGTAGTGACGTGTCAGTGAAACATTACAATGAAACCATTACAGAGCTTAGTAATTCTTGTAGTGACTACTTCTGTGTTGACGTGACAATGATGTGACAGGACGTGATTACACTTTTTAGTGTAACCACTACACTTAGCCTTAAGGATGCCTTCAAAGATTTCTAGGCTCATTCAATTTAATCATACAAATTTTGTTAACTAAAAATATCCAGTAATAACATTTCTTAAAGGTTTATTATATTTTATTACTTTTATGTAATAATATGAAATATATTTTAATACAATTTATATGGATTAGGTTCAGATAAAAAACATTTTAATTGTAAGAAGGGTGAGAAGGATTTAGGGCCATTAGATCAAATTGTAGAAAAGATTTAATGGTTCAGATTAAATTGTAGGAGAAAAAGTTGTTGGAAATATATTTTAGTCTTGGCCACTTTTGTTGACTTTTATCAATTCCCCCCTCATTTTTAAACGTTCATAACTTTTACATACGACATTATTTTTTCAAAAAAATTACACCATAAAAACGAGCGTTGTTATCTTTAAAACGAATATAGTGTCGTTATAAACAAAAACTAATTTTTTTACGCTTTCCAGTTCATTGTGTAATTAGTCAAGTCAATGTGTAATACAAGTTCATTGTGTAATACAAGTTCATTGTGTAATACATATGCATTGTGTAATACCACGTCTGGTCATTGTGTAATATAAGTTCATTGTGTTATATGTATTTATCATTGTGTTTTACGTTTTCCAGCTCATTGTGTAGTTAGTCAGATCATTGCATAATACAAGTTAATCGTGTATTACAAGTTCATCGTGTAATACAAGTTCATTGTGTAATACAAGTTCATTGTGTAATACCACGTCTGGTTATTGTGTAATACCTGGTCATTGTGTAATACAAGTTCATTGTGTAATTAGTCAAGTCATTGTTTAATACAAGTTCATTGTGTAGTTAGTAAGGTCATTGTGTAATACAAGTTCATTGTGTAATACAAGTTCATTGTGTTATACAAGTTCAATGTGTAATACAGGTTCATTGTGTTATATGTATTTATCATTGTGTTTTACGTTTTTCAGCTCATTGTGTAGTTAGTCAGGTCATTGTGTAATACAAGTTCATCGTGTAATACAAGTTCATTGTGTAATACAAGTTCATTGTGTAATACCACGCCTGGTAATTGTGTAATACAAGTTCATTGTGTAATACAAGTTCATTGTGTAATTAGTCAAGTCATTGTGTAATACAAGTTCATTGTGTAATTAGTCAGGTCATTGTGTAATACAAGTTCATTGTGTCAAATATTTTTCATCATTGTGTTATATGTTTTCATCATTGTGTTTTACGTTTTTCAGCTCATTGTGTAATTCGCTCAAATATGTCAGGTTATTGTGTAATATCAGGTCTGATCATTGTGTAATATCAGACATTGTATTACACATTGACCTGGTGTATTACACATTGACCTGATATATTACACATTGACCTGGTATATTACACATTGGCCATTATGCCCTCCCTTTAAAAACAATAAAATGACACATGTCAAACTTAGAATCCTTTTTACCCTTCTTACTTTTAAAACCCTTCTTACTATTACTTTTATGTAATAATATGAAATATATTTTAATACAATTTATATTATATATATATACATAGAATGTTTACTTTTTATCGAATTTATTACGTTTTGAATTATATAAAATATTTAAATATAATATATATTTATTTTTAATCTATACTATGTAATAAATAAAGATTTTGGTGGGACACTTGTCACTCTCTTATACATTCTTATCTTTTTTTTTCTCGCCTCTCTCTCCTATTAATTATATGAATTCTTTTTTATTGTTTTTTTTATAATTTTTTGTTTCTCACCCCTCTCCTATTAAATAATAATGATTTTTTATAATTATTTTTATAAAACGTTTTTATTTTAAAAAAATAGGTTTGTGTATAAAACATTTATAGAAATTGAACATTTCTTTCATTCTTTTTATAAAACATTTTTAAAAACAACTATATAACGTTTCTAAAATTTGTATTAAAAAAACTATACTATATATACTATATAATAAATAAAGGTTTTTTCATGCCACGTGTCGCCTCCACATTCATTCTCATCATTTTTTTCCCGCATCTCTCTCTTATTAAATGTACCTCCTGTTTTTAACAATAATATATATTTAAATAAAATATTAATTATACTAATAAAACAAATTTATTTTAAATTATCCCTTATGAAACTTTAAAAATCTAAATATTTAACTTTTATTTTCAATCAAATAATAAATGAAAAACAAATTACATTAAATAGTATTTAATTTATTTTTGAAACTCAATTATATATTAGTTTTTGCACATTTTGAGTTTTGTTTTCTATCCTTAGTATATGATACATTTTTACACGTGTAAAATATACACATAAAGATTTAAAAATTTTATTTATTAATATTTTTCATCCGTGTGTATACACGGGATCTAAACTAGTATATAATATGTAAATATTTATTACTAAATATATAAAAGTATCAAATTTTATTACCTCCAACCCTAGCCGCATTTTCTCTGTAATATGTAAATCTTTATTACTAAATATATAACATTGCATTTATTCAACCTGTGTAATACACAGGGTTTCTAATCTAGTTATATAATATAAATAGTTTAATTTAAATTTTAGAGTTAAAGGTGAGAACTATTTAAAAATGTAAAGATAATTGTAAAGGAAAAATGCATTGTTGAGTTTGTTTTTAGAAATAAAGAATTTTTAAAAACCGACGTATATGAACTAAAGTACAAAACTAAGAACAATCAAGTATGATTATAGATGGTCTTAGAGTATGTTTAAAAAATTACTTGTAGCCATGGTTGTATGATTGTAGCTGTAATATGTGAGGCTGTTAGTTATAGACGTAGTTATGCTGTGTACAATGCATTCACGCCGGGTGCCACATCAGCCCATTTGGGCGTTGAACACCGCCCCACTCAAGTGATAATGGGGCATGAAGTGCTGGTGGGTGGGGTGAATCATAGGTATCTGAATGATGGTGGATACAATTCGCTCAGTTTGAATTAAAAAAAAATTTAAAATTTATGGTGGATAGTGAAACTATTACACACTTTAGTGGTTGTGGTTAATAGTTTCACTACTACCTACGGGCTACGTGGCATTGATATGGCAGGGTATTTATCACTTTTTAGTGAAATCATTACACATAGACCTTGCAAAACGGACGGGCGGGTCGGGTCAACATGTGTTCGGGTCAGGATGGGCTGATTTAAAAAAGGTCATTTTGGTTCGGGTCAGAATGAGTTCGGGTGATAATGGGTTCGGGTCAGAACGGGTAGTTTAAAAAATCAAATACCAGATTCAAAGTTGAGATGAACAGATTCCATTCATAGACCATTTTTTTGCATTTAATCTATGCTCAATCGTCTTCTTTATACAAACTTTGCTTTAGCCACATGAGTTTTGAAACCATAATTAATGAATCAAAAACCAAAACTTAAAACAGTAGCTCTTAAAATTATAATCGTTTACATCAATTAAATAAAAGACACATAATCGATGAATTAGAATCAAAAGTTAAAAACCAAAATTGATGAATCACGCCAGAGACATTGATTGATTTTGTTTAGTGAACCAAAACTTATAAACCAGAATGGATAATAAATGAAATCAGATCGTGATATCAATTCAACATTCAGATGAAGAAACCAACAAGAAGATGATTAAACCCATATGAAGAAATCGAGATCGCAGGGAGGTCGGAGATCACATACCTGGAAGTCTGAAATCGCGTACCTGGAAATCTTAAATCAAACTCGAATCGCTGGACACGAATCACAGGGAGATGACAAATCAAGGTAAAGGTGGAAGACGAAGCGAGAGGAAGAAGAGGATGACGGGAATTAGATCGGGAGATCAACAACGGTTGTTAGGTTATGAGTTACACCCAAAGGAGAAGAACCCATCCTGACCCGCTTTTGTTTTTGCCCTACCCATCCTGACCCGCTTGTACTTATTCTTACATTTAAATTTGCTCATCCTAACCCCCTTAGGAATAATAATTAACCCAAAACAACCCATATAGTTTTATTCAAAGCCCAAATCAGCCCAGAATTAAATAGATGGGTTAGAGTTGTCGGGCCTAATTACACATAGTCTTAGTAAAAGTAGCTGTCGGCGTAACTATAGTTAAGTAAATATAAAAATGATATAGAATTAGAAGACACATAAAACCTCAAATGGTAGACTTAATTAATTAAGGGTAAAACGACAACTTTAGAGCAATGAATTCTTTGTTATCAAACAAAGTATTGAGATCCTATTTTGTATAAATAAAAGTTTAAATCTATACTATATAATAAATAAAGGTTTTTGTATGTCACGTGTCGCCACCATATTTAATCTCATCAATATTTTCCCCCCTCTCTCTTATTAAATGCACCCATATCTTTTAATAAATTACTAATTATACTAATAAAATACATTTATTTTAAATTATCCTTTATTATAAAAAAAAACTTTGAAATCTAACTATATAATTTTTATTTTCAATCAAATAGTAAATGAAAATCAAATTACAGTAAATAGTAATTGACGTATTTTCGAAACCCAATTATATACTATTTTTTACACATTTTGAATTTTGTTTTATATCCTTAGTATAAAGTAATATATTTTTACACCTGTAAAATACATAAATAAAATTTAAGAAATTTATGTATTGATGTTTTTCACCCGTGTGTATTACACGGGGTCTTAGTTATTAAATAAAGTAAAGATCGCGTTGATTTCAGTTAATTAAGATAACTAATAAACGCGTTTAAAAAGGATGAGTTAGAGGGAATGACGTATCTGACCGGTTTATAGCAAAATCCATCTAATCCTATCGATCATATATGAAATAACTTTCATATTACTTGTAATCATATGAATTCGAATTTCAAATTTATAGTTAGTACAGTAAATAGTAAATAACAACATGTGTCCATATAACAAAGTTACCGTTCATGTTTAGTCCTTGGACTATTTTTATTTCTTACCAAACACCTTTGATGTTAGGCGTGGCTGCAGTTCTTCGTTTATTGCTCTAATTCCCAAGATTAAAAACCCTAAATCTCCATCGGACTTCCGACCAATCAGTTTAACACGCTGACATAGCCGTTTCGAAGGTATTGGTGAACCAGCTCAAAGGTGTAATTGGTGGCTTTCCTTGAGTATTCTTGACGGTCCTCTTGTCATTAATGAAGTGGTGTCATGGCTCCGGAAAACTAGATCTAAAGGTATGTTATTCAAGGTCGATATATAAATAAGCCTATTTTTGATAATATTTGAAGGCCGACTTTCTTAATGGAAAGCCAAAGATGGTTAACTTTAATCAAGTCGTTTTTGGATTCATTACCCATGTATTATTTCTCTTTGTACAGGGCTCCGGCACAAGTGTTAGACAACCGAGAAAGGATGAGAAATAATTTGCTTCATGTGAATATTGATATATCCATATGATAACGGATGTAATTTTGGGTCCCATTGTATCACTCCTGTTTGAGCAGAATTGAATAAGATGTGTATAGTGGAGGATTGCTATGTTGAAGAGATCAATAATGACTATGGAGGTGGAAAAGAGAGGTTACTCAACCTATGGAGATAAATGAATTCCAACACCTTACTTCAATGCTCTAATGAAGTGGGAAGATGTTATGGTATCTTTGCAAGTTTGAAGTTAAAAACATTAAAGAAAATTTAATAAAGCCCATTGCCATGAGTCAAACTACAATTTTATGTGGAATAATTGGATTCCAAAGATAAACGTATTTGGTTGGCGCACAGAGATGGATCGTATCCCTACCTTAGACACATTAGCTAAAAGGAACGTCCCAATTAGCTCATCTCTATGTGGCGAGTACAATGAATCGACTGAACATCTCCTTTTGTCTTCGCAGTTTCGCTAACCTTATATAACATCACATTAGTAACTGGTGCGAAATTCCTCCCATATATGCATTATGTTTTCGAGAGCTATTGGAGCTACACAAGAGTCTAAACTTAAGCAAGGTAAAAAAGAAGGCGCTTCATGTGATAATCCTTACAACATGTTGGTGTATTTGGAAGATGTGTAATTATAAGCTTTATGATGGGAAGAATGTCTCCATCTCAAAGTTGTTGGAAGATATAAAGTCACTAGGATATCTTTGGGTAAAGTATAGATCAAGGATTAAATCTCTTGAATGGGTACATTGGTGTATGTTTGATGTAGATAGATTCATTACTTGTAACAAACTGGTGAGTTTTCTATTCCTGGTGACTGTATTTTGACTCTAGCGTCTTGCTAGTTGCTATTTTTGTTTTTCAAATGAAATTTTCTATCGTTAAAAAAAATTAAATTTTTTATACCCAAGAAAATCACTATGGACTTGAATTCTCCACCATGAGAGGAGTGCAATGTTGAATGCTTAAAACAAACTAACTAAAAATGAATTCAAATAGATGAACACCACCTACCACCATTATGTGTTACCACCATCTACTAGTCGTCACCACAATTATGTGTTACCACCATCTACTAGTCGTCACCACCACTGCCACCGCCTCTCCCACCATTGCCACCCACCACCGTCCACCGTCTTCGTCACCATTGCTTCCGCCTCCACCTCCACCGCCGAACCTCCATCACCACTGCGGCGCCACTTCCATTTCCGCCCCGCACCTCCACAGACGGACACCGTCGCCACCACCACAAAGGCACCAAGACTGTCGCCACACCACATCCACTTCCACCGCCACTGTATCCACAATAGTCACCATCATCTCCACAACCATCATCACTTCAGTGTCGACAACCATCGCCGCCATCTTGAACGCCACCAACACCTACACCATTGTCTCCTCCAGCACCGCTGCCATCCGTCACCACCAACCACCATAAAATCAAAATACATTTGGGGAACCATTTTGATACCTTTTTGTTTCTAAAACGACTCATTTCATGGTAATGATAAACTAAAAAGTTTATAGTTTAAGGAGTTAAAAAGTTGTATATACATATGTGTGTGATTAAGAATATATAATATAATATTAAAAAATCAAATATATATATTTTTTAAATTAGGACCCATTAAAATTGTAGTCCAGATTTATTCATGAGTACCCTTTTTATGCAAACACTGTTGTTTGTACATGTCAATTGTCATCTTTTGACTTAGCTTGAATGCTAAAATACGTTTTTTTCTCTTAAAGATATTATTGTATCGGTAATTTTACTATATCATTGGATGTAATCACCGATCTTTTAATTATATTACATTAGCTATTCGTTAAATTATACTTTTTTACAACAATTTTTACTCTTCAAATTATATTTTTCTTAGACAACGATTTTTACTCCTAAAATACCATCTAATCAGGATCTAAGGGACATCCTAATGGTAAAGTAGTGTATCATAGGAGGTTTAAATTTTGTAGGACAGGTTATGATGTATTTATCTTAAAAATCTAGGAATTGCTGTTAAAAAATATCACCTAATTCTGCACTCGTAACGGTTTAAACCCACATCATATTTATAGTAGGTAATCACCAATATGTTACTACACCATTGTTATTCATTAAACTATACTAGTGGGTTGGCCCGCGCAAAGCGTCGGGTATCGCCGAGACTTTTTTGGAGAGCGCAATCTAACCCGAACTGTTTTAAACGCTGATTATATTTAGGTATTATTATTATTATTATTATTATAACTATGTACATATTTAGTAATTATATACTTAAGCATTTAAATAATTATAAAGAATTAACATGTAATATTTTAGTTTCATTTCATTTCCACAATAATTGAAGATCCACAGTTTCAACTTCAACTTGATTTAAGCCGTAAAACCTTAACCGTTATTTCCCGTTTGGTCGGTCGGTCGTTCCGACCAACCTGGCGGGTTTGGTGTGAAGATTTTTAAAATGGTAGTTAACGGTTTGTCTCTAAATTTTTATATTTTTAAATTATTATACACTCTATTAAAAATGGATGACAATGAACAAAAAAACCAACCAATGGGGTGCTGACACGTGAAAACTTTTGTATATTTATGTACGTGTGTGTATATATATGAAAGTGATTGAGAGCAAGCGTGAGCGTTAGCGCAGTTGGTTCACGTGCCACACCCACACGTAGGTGGCGCTGGTTCGAGCCCAAACCCCAACCCCACCCCGGCGCGTGGGGTTAGTTCTTCCCTTTTTGTAAGGCCTCTTTCCCGGGTGACCTCACTCGCTGGATTTACTCATAAATATTGCCATCAACACTGAACTTTAGTTAAAATCATTCAACATAGCGGAATGGTACAATAAGTTAAATACATAACATAGCAGGGGAAGTCTTAACATTAAACATAAACATTGTCTTAGAACGTAAACAGTTTAAACGGGATGTCAGTCTTGTATCGGGGTAGCCTTCACGCCTTCGCACGTCCTTTCTTCTTTTTACCTGAAGTGCATACTAAAAGTCAGCTAATGCTGGTGAGTTCTAGTTTAAAGCAAGTAGGTATAAATATTATTTCTTTTAAGTATAAATATATATATATATATATATATATACACTTATGTAAATACACATTAACACTTGTATTGTTGTCCTTTATCATTCATTGTAATGTACATATAAATATACGTACACGTCTTTGGTTTCATTGAACATTCATTGGTCATAATCATAAGGGTGATCAACCCATCATTGATTTGCGTAAGTCACAAAGACAGACGCCCGTCTTACCGTCGTAGTCCGTCCTCCATGATCGTACGGATTCCCTCGACCATACGTCATGCTATATCGTCCGGATTCCGTCGACCGGCCGTCCTCACCGTTCTACCGTCGTAGACCGTCATATTCGCCCGTCTGCCGTAAGGCATCCGTTTCCCACGTGAACTATTATTTATGCAACCGTTCTACTTTTTATTGCAATCGTCCGGATTCCTTCGACCGACCGTTATTGCCATTCAAACGTCCTAGCTGATGAAGGTACGTATATGTCCCGGTTGTAAATTGGTCACGTGGTCGTCCATCTACCGAAGTAGCCATTATCATCGAAGCGTCCATAACGTTTACATACATTCATAACATGCAATATATATAAATATAAAGCAAGATTTCATTCGTTTACGTTATGCCATTCATTCGTTTCATTCATTGGGTACATACATTTCATTCTTTGTTCATCATTCATTTTCATATATCACGTATGATCACATTAGCATTCATATCATTCATTCAGTTCGTTCTTTGTATACATACGTTTCATTCTTTATTCATCATTCATATGTGTGTGTATATATATATATGTATATATTACGTATGATCACATTATCATTCATAATAACCCTTCATTTACTGTATACACTTCAGCTCCAAAACAGTTAAAATCATTTGCACATATCATATAAGGGGCACATAGAACTCACTTGATGAGCAGTTCCCGAAGGATACTTGGGAGCTCCGAGTTAGGTGGGTGCTAACGGATCTGTCATGGTCACGAATGGAACAAGGTTATAACCTACATGTTTCATCCGAAATCTATCTGTCTGAAATCTTCTTTGACCGAAATCTCCTTCGGTTGAAATTTATCTCGGTCGAAATCTTTTTCGACCGAAAACTATTAAGTTAGAAATATCTTTTATTAGGTAACTATTTCGTTCGAAATCTTTTATCCGAAAACCTTTTCATTTGAAATCTTTCATCCGAGAACTTATTCGTTCGAAAACATTTGTCTGAAATCATGCTGTCCGAGATACTTTTCGGACGAGCAATAGTTTTCGGATGACTCATCTGTTCTTGATCAAATTCTTCTTTTTTGATCCAAGCTTCGATCTTTTTACATCCAAAACTTGTATCTAGCTTCCATGAAGATAGATACATACTTTTTATGCAATTTCACACGTAAAAATCCTGACTTTTGATTCAAAACCCATTTAAACCCTAAAACCCATTTCTTGACCAAAAACTCAGATTCGAGCATAGTCGTTACCTGTTTTCGTTTCCTCTTTGTTGCTAGGCCTTCCTGAGATGGTGAGTGATGATTCCCAAACTTTCTCGCCATTTCCCTTGCTTTCTCTATCTAGACCCGATTCTCTCTCTAGCAACTTGTGAAAATGGTGGGAATGGGGAGGAGGGCTGCTGGTTAGAAGGGTTTTCCTTCAGGTTTCGGGCCCATGGGCCGACCCTTGGCCAAGCTCGTCTCTTCTCCTTTCCTTTCTTTCCTTTATTTGCCTTCGTGATAACCGCCCCGACCTTGTTTATTTGATCCTATTTATTCGGGATGTTAAAAGTCTACCCTCCTTACAGAGGTTTCGTCCTCGAAACTCTTTACTAGTTAAACAACTGCGGATATGGTTCCTTCATTTCGTCCTCTTTCTCCCACGTAGCTTCTGATCTTTTTCTGTGTTTCCACTGTACTTTGACTAAAGGAATCAACTTTTTGCGTAGTCGTTTCTCGGCTCGGTCAAGGATAGCTTGGTTCCTCTACATAGTTTAGACTGTTATCTACCTCAATCTCGTCATATGGTACGTGAGCCGTGTCATCAGCAAGGCACTTGCGTAAGTGCGATACGTGGAATGTAGGGTGAATTCCACTGAGCTCATCGGGGAGGTCGAGTCTGTAAGCAACTTGTCCAACTCTTGCCAAGATTCTGAATGGTCCGACAAACCTTGGACTTAGTTTTCCACTTTTTCTTAATCGGATAATTCCTTTCTAGGGCGACACTTTCAATAGTACCATGTCCCCTACTTGAAATTCTAAGTCTCTTCTTCTCTTGTCCGCATATGATTTTTGTCTGTCTTTTGCGACTTTCATGCGCGCTTTTATCTGGTCGAATTTCTCGAAAGTAGCTTTGCCCACTTCGAGACTTGCAAAATCCTCCTGTCCAATTTCCCCCCCAACAGACCGGGGTTCTACATCTTCTTCCGTACAACATCTCAAATTACGGCATGCCGATGGTTGAGTGATAGTTGTTATTATAAGAAAACTCCGCCAATGGCAGATGGCTGTCCCAGCTCCCACCGAAATCAATGATAAAGGCCCGGAGCATGTCCTCCAAGGTCTGAATGGTCCTTTCCGATTGACCATCGGTTTGTGGGTGGTAAGCGGTGCTGATATTCAGTCTGGTGCCCATTGCTTCATTGAATTTCTTCTAAAATCTTGACGTGAATCGAGTGTCCCTATCAAACACGATCGACACTGGCATACCATGTCTGCTCACAATTTCGTTGATTAACACTCAAGTAGCTTCTTAGACGAAGAAGCCTCACGTATTGGTAAAAGGTGAGCACTTTTCGTCAAGCGATCGACGATCACCCAAATGGTGTCATTGCCTTTAGCTGTTCGCGGTAGCTTGGTAATGAAGTCCATTGTGATCTCTTCCTACTTCCATTCCGGTATCGACAAGGGTTGCATTTTACCGCATGGTTTCTGGTGCTCGGACTTGACCAATGAACAAGTTAGGCACTTGCTCACGTATTCTGTCATGTCGTTCTTCATGAGGCCACCGGTATTCTTTCTTCAAGTCTTGATACATTTTGTTCGTCCCAGGGTGGATAGTGTAACCATCATCAAGGATTTTGACTCTAAGTTCACCAACCTTAGGTATCCACATCCGGCCAAAACGGGTTTGTACACCATATGCTTTGGCCTCCAGATTCCTCTGTTGTCCGAATATTCTTTCCCATTTCACATTCCTTTTTAACAGTGCTTCATCTTGTGCCTTTGCTATTTCATTCATTAGATCTGGGGTTATAATCAACTGACATGCTTTGATCCGAATAGGCGTCGGCTCTTCCTTTTTGCTTAAGGCGTCAGCCACTATATTTGCCTTGCCTGGATGGTACAATATCTCACAATCAAAGTTTTTTAGAAGTTCCAACCACCTTCTTTGTCTTATGTTTAATTCCTTTTGTTTGAAAAAGTACTTCAGACTTTTGTGATCGGAGTAAGTGGTGCATTTAACCCCGTACAGATAGTGTCTCCATATTTTTAACGCGAAAACCACCGCCACCAATTCCAGATTGTGAGTCGGGTAGTTAACATCGTGAACCTTTAACTGTCGTGAGGCATAAGCAATCACTTTTCCTCGTTGCATAAGTACACAACCTAACCCCTGACCAAAAGCGTCAGAGTAGACTCCGAAGTCTTCATTTCCCTCAGGTAAGGTTAAGACTGGAGCTTGGGTCAATCATGTATTTAGTTCTTCAAACGCATTGTTTTGGGTTGGACCCCATTCATACTTTACTTCCTTACGCGTTAGTTTTGTTAATGGAGAGGCTACTCTCGAGAAATCCTGGATGAATCTCCTATAGTAATCTGCCAATCCTAGAAAACTGCGTATCTCTGTTGGTGTCTTTGGGACATTCCAATCTTTTACTGTCTCAATCTTTACAGGATCTACCATGATACCGTTTGGATTGATAACATGACCTAGGAATTGAACTTCCCTAAGCCAGAACGCGTATTTGCAGAATTTTGCATACAACTTCTCCTGCTTTAGAACCTCCAAAACTTCCCTTAGGTGACAGTGGTGATCACCTTCGTTCCTCGAATAGATGAGAATGTCATCTATGAAAACTATCACTGGCTGATCCAACATTGGTCGGCATACTCTATTCATTAAGTCTATAAACGCTGTAGGTGCGTTGGTTAGTCCGAAGGACATCACGAGGAATTCATAATGTCCATAACGCATGCGAAACACGGTTTTTGGTACGTCTTCCTCCCTTACTTTCAATGGATGGTAAACCGACCTAAGGTCGATCTTTGAGAACCAACTTGTGCCTTGTAGTTGATAAAAAAGATCGTCTATCCTAGGAAGTGGGTACTTGTTCTTTACTGTTCGTTTGTTCAATTCACGGTAGTCGATGCACATGCGCATGCTTCCATCTTTCTTCTTTACAAATAATACCGGAGCGCCCCATGGTGAGATGCTCGGTCTGACAAATCCTTTTTCAGTCAGTTCTTCTAGTTGAGACATTAACTCTTTCATTTCTGACTGAGCCAATCGGTAAGGTGGTTTTTGTTCAATTCACGGTAGTCGATGCACATGGGCATGCTTTCGTCTTTCTTCTTTACAAATAATACCGGAGCGCCCCATGGTGAGATGCTCGGTCTGAAAAATCCTTTTTCAGTCAGTTCTTCTAGTTGAGACATTAACTCTTTCATTTCTGACTGAGCCAATCGGTAAGGTGGTTTGGCAACGGGCTGAGCTCCTAGCAGTAAGTCAATATAAAATTCTATTTCTCGATTGGGTGGTAAGCCAGGTAGGTCCTCTGGGAACACTTTTGGGAAGTTGCACACCACGGGTACGTCTTTGAGTTCTTTCTTTTTCATTCTATCGTCAATAACATACGCCAGATAAGCTTCGCAACCGCACCTCATGTAACTTTCAGACTTGATCATCGAGAGGACATTCGGCATTGTGCAATTCCAATCACCATAAACCGTAATTGGTCTGCTGTCAGTGGCTTTGAGATGTATCATCTTTCGCATACATACGATTTGTGCTTCGTTGGCAGCTAACCAATCCATTCCCAACATGATGTCAAATCCTCCTAATGTTAGAAGGTACAATATAGAAGGAAACTTATGGCCCTCTATTTCTATCATGAAATCGTCAATCATACGGATGACTACTGAGTTTCTACCAACATCAGTTTCTACGCTAAATGTCATTACGAGGTTGGTGATTGTGCAGTTTTGTTTGCGGCTAAAATCATTTGATATAAAGCCTTTGCTTGCACCAGAGTTAAATAAAATAGCAGCATGTTCATCATTAACTAGGAACGTACCTGATACAACATCAGGGTTTCCTTTGGCTTCCTCCTCAGTCAGGGCATAAGCCCGAGTCCTAGCCTTCAGCTATTCCTTCTCCCCTTCTTTCTCTTTTCCCGAACCAGATTGTCCGTTTTTCCTGCAATCCTTGTCCTCGTGTCCCAACCAACCACAGCTCTGGCACTTAATGTCACTCCTACAATCTCGGGAGTAGTGACCAGCTTTTCCACACTTGTAGCATATTGTAGAGCCGGCCAAACATTCACCGCGATGTTGTTTCCCGCATTTAGAGCAAGTTTCGCCCTCATCAATTCTCTGCTTCTTAGCCTCAGTCGTGACAACCCCCATTCCAGTCCCCCTAGATGGGTTTTCCCACTTCCTTTTCTATGTCTCAGGTGCCGGGTCCTCATTTGCATAATCATCGTAGACGATCCCACTCAGATTCACTATTGATTCGAAGGTTAAGTGTAGGTTAGCTTTCACATGGACTCGGACCCTCTGGGGCAGACCCTTGACAGAGTACTTGATCAGTCGGTCTTCAGTTTCTACCAGGTGGGGTACCAGTTAGGCCAGTTCATTGAATTGGGAAGTGTACTGGCGATGAGTTTTGTTGCAAGCCTTGAAGTTTAGGAATTCATTTTCCACCCGATCAATCTCGTTCTAAGGACAGAACTTTTGGATTATTAACTTTTTCAGATCCTCCCAAGTCATCCTTTTGAGAGCGTTTGGTGACTTAGTTCTCTGAATGCTCCTCCACAAACTCAGTGCTTCATTGGTGAAAGAGTGAGCAACGTATTTAACGGACTGGTCGGGTCGACACTCGCTTATGTTGATTACTCCGTTCATTCTCTCAATCCATTCAAACGTAGCCATCGAGTCTTTGTTTCCATCAAACTTTGGCGGGTTACCGTCTATGAATCTCTTATAGGTACACCCTCGGGTGTTCAGCCCCACAGTTACCTCATCCCCATCACTATCATACACTTTCTCCCCATGGTTCTCCTCCTCCTCCTTGCTCTTCTTTAGTGCCTCTGATAATAGATCAGTCAATACGTCCTTTAGAGTCAGTACAACCTCACGGGAAATAACATCCCTAACTTCGGTTCCAGTCGTAGCGATCCCCCATTTTCATCTTCCGACGGGGTTACATTTTTTTCTTGCACACTCTCTGTGGGCTCCATGTGCACGCTCTCCTCACGTTCCACATGCACACTTTCTTCATCATTACGTCTTTGGTTCAAAGGCGGCCTATCGACTCGGCCAGTACGACCGCCTCGGCGTCCCATTTTTCCTCTACCAGCCATAATTCCTAATTTCCTGATAGGTACAAAAGGGAATACATCAATGTCATTTCTTCAGATCATAGTTTAGAACAATACGAGCAAGGTAAATGCTTAATTACAGTGACCGGTTTGTGATTAATAATTTGCTTTGTTTTTCGGGTTCAAAACTCTTCACATCAGTAGTGACATTGACATCTATGCGTTCTACGTTAAGGTATCTATTACAATATATAGGCATTAACTTTACTGCTTACTGTAACACCCCAATTTTTAAAGAAATATAAGTGAAGGGACTAAAGTTGTCATTTGATAAAACCCTGGGGGTTAAATGACATTATATTAAAGTGTAAGGGTTAAAGTGCTATTGAATCAAAGTTCAGGGATTAAAAGTGAACATTTATGAAAGTAGACAAATGTCGGAACGACATCTGTGGAGATATCGGTCCGTTATGTAGGGCGAAAGGGATCATTCAGGAGGTGACACGTGTCGGGTGACTAATCGCTGAAAACTTACACGTGGAGGATCGATATCGGACCGATATGGAATCCGTTGCGGTCCGCTAGCCACAATCCATTCATTACGGACCGACATGAGAAGTATAACGGTCTGCTATGTGCTCGCTAAGCAAATTACACCGCCATACTTGGATAGCAGACCGACATGTATATAGATAGCGGTCCGCTATGCACCCATCGACCAGCCTATAAATAGTTGGACCTTGTGAACGTTTTTAGGGATCCCACACATCAAACACACTTCCTAAAACAAAGTTAGCCTCGGTAAGCGTTCCTAGAAGGCCCGATTCATGTAGAGAAGTCCGGTTTCCAGCTTTTTGACCCCAATACGCAAGAGATAGTGCTGAGGTAAGGTTACGACTAGTTACTAATGACTTGGTTATTTTCACTAAGTTAGGAACTTATGATTAAGTAATGTTGTAATGACTTAGGATCCTGATCCAAGTCGTTGTGCTAATTATATAAGCACGTAAAGATCATTAGAGAGAGAAGGAACCTAGAGGTGAGTTCTATGAGGCCCTTTTTAAATGTTTACTTTAAATGTTTTGGGCCGGTATGCATGCTAGAAAGATTTACATAAATGCTATATACCTTGATTTAATATTTGGTTTATCATTCATGTTGCAAGAGGTTATGTATGAAAGATGTTTAAATCTTAAAACTAAGTAACTGAGTACTCATGAAATATCAAGGAAGGGTTAGGTAACTATCCGACCAGTATGTAGTTGTCTGGCAAACAGAATGTTCCGTCTAAGGAAAGAATGGTGTATAAATCCCTCCTGGACCCGTCATTATTTCCTGGGAATATTTCTGTTGGAGGTATTACTCTAGGAAGATAACCACATTATCTTCTTTAATATAACATGGAGAAACCTTTACAGGGATTTAAGATAAAGACATAATTTTGAGGGAAAGAAAGTAAGAGGTGGATACTTGCCTTTTGACATGATTTCATAAAAGTAAAGATTTGAGAAAGAAAATGGTTTTGACATGTAAAATGTTTTAGAACTTATCATGGTGTGCCCAGATAAGTAATGATAGAGAAGTCAGGGTTTTACCTTGACTTGCAGAAGTCTTGACAATTATTGTCTTGACAAAGAGTAAAGAGAAAGTGATAGAGTTTTGGCATGTTTTGTCATGTCAAATATTTGGACCATATTGGTATGTAACGAAAGAAAAGATTTTGCCACGTCTGGCCAAATGCCACATAATATCTTGCAACTTAGATAGACGAAGAGAAATATTGCATTCCTTTGTGGAATGTAGTATAGACACCTTGTGCAAGGGTATGTATAAGTGGTGACGACCGCTTGGGGGTTAACGTGACCTCAGAAAGACAAGTGTGCAAGTATAAAGTATTATGTTTGGGCAATAAGTTAATGTGATGTTTTAATACGTGTCATATAAATCCATTTATGAATGAGATAGAGGTCAAAGACATTTTTGACTAAAACTTAGAACTCACCAGCGTAAAGCTGACAGATGTTTAAGCATGTGTATCAGGAAAAGATGTAGCCTCGTGTAGTAGAGGCAAGGGACAATATTAGAGGCATCGTGCAGGCTATCTGACATCCTCTGATGAGCTGGCTTTAGAATAGTTATGTTGTACTTTCTTTAGAATGTACATTAAGACAAATTTATTACATAAAATAGTATTTTAAAGTCTTTCGCTGTGTATGATCTCTGTTTTACTATATGTTCATGAGTAAATCCAACAAGTGGCCGGCATCTCGGAAGAACCGGGATGTGGGTGTCACAAGAGCTATAGTTTAAGAGATTTAGATACTTGCCCAAGTATCTAGACTTAAACTAGGGTTAAGAGACAGTAAGAATGCAAGTAGAGATGCCAGTCAAGATAGCCCGATGCCAAAGGAAAAGAGAAAGGTATGAGTATTTTAGTAGGAAACATAATAGAAGGATAACTAGAGCACCGAAAGTGGCGTAAATGATTAATTTCGTTGTGGCCACAGTTATTAATGTTTATAATACACTTGTGTTCTAGCTATCAATCCATCATGCGAATACTAAAACACTCCATATCTTTTGTAGAAATGGTTGGTAGATGTAGAGGCAGAAGAGGAGGAAGGGTTAATCCCAATTCTCCTCGAAGGCAGACGCGGTCTACCGCAAATGCCGAACCTGAGATAGAACATGTTGAGAGAGAAGAGCGGATAGAAGAACTTGTGGTAGATCCACAACATAAAAATCTTGTAGACTTGGCTGTTGCTAAAGCTTTAGACACAACTTTGCCAATTTTATTGACAAGTCTAGAAGAGAATAGAAAACAGAAAGATGAGACTCAACTGGTAGAAGAAATTGATTAGCTAGATGATGAGGATGAGGATGATTTTGATTACAATTATGAATCTGATGATTCATACGAGGTGAGACCTCGAAAGAAGGGGAAGAAAGGATGTCCTTACAAGGCATTCAAAGACGAAAACCCTCCTAAGTTTTAAGGAATGAAGGATGCCACTGTTACTCATCAGTGGATAAGAGAAATAGAGGAAGTGATCAAGATTAGTGAGTGTAGAGATGACAAGATGGTCAAGTATGCAGCCCGTTCGTTTGTTTCAGAAGCTTTATGTTGGTGGGAAAACTTGGTCATAGCTTTGGGAGATAAAGCTATTGACCGAATGACTTGGGAGGAGCTAAAAAGATTGCTGATAGAGGAGTTCTTTCCAGATAATGAGATGGACAAACTCGAGAGAGATTTTCTTAAATTGGAAGCTCGTGGTATGACTCACTTAGAGTATACTATGAAGTTTAATAGAATGGCTCGTTTAGTACCCCATCTGATAACCCCTGAATCTGTACGCATCAAGCGATACGTACAGGGTTTGCCATCAGAGATACGGAGATTAGTGAAGACTTCAGACCTGAAAACCTATCGGTCTGCCATGCAACTTGCTGCGACGATGTACGATGAAGTCTTCGGTTCCCACCCTGTGGAATCAAAGAGAAAGTGGCCAGACTTTTCTAAAGGTCAAAATAAGAAGCATGGAGGAGGAAAGAAGCAGGAACATAGTGGTGGTTCAAAATGTACTAAATGTGGCAAACGGCATACTGGAGGATGCAGGTATGGAACAAATACTTGCTACAATTGTGGTAAGCCCGGGCATATAGCCACCAATTGCCCAAGTAAGACAGGGCTAAGGTGTTATAAGTGTGGAGAACATGGACACCAAATCATAGAATGCCCAACTTTGAAGATTTCCGCACCAGTATTGATCAAGGATGGAAAAGAGAAAGAAGCTCCAAGGGCCAAGAGTAGGGCCTACACGTTGACAACAGAGGAAGCGAAGGCATTGCCTGACGTAGTATCAGGTATATTTCTCATTAATGACGTACCTGCTACTGTGTTATTTGACTCAGGAGCTGGTAAGAGTTTCGTATCCTTAGATTTCTATCCTTACAGTAAGATTAAGTGAAACCTTTGAAGTCGAAACGGCTATTGGAAAGACGATAAAAGTGACAGAAGTCATTCAAGATTGTTTTATCGATCTTGAAGGACACAGATTTCCCATTTGACTATATCCTATAATCCTCGAGGGATTTAATGTAGTCTTGGGAATGGACTGGTTGGCAGTAAACGATGCCCAAATCATTTGCAACAAGAAAGCGGTCCGGATGCAGACTCCTGAGGGCAATTGGATTACAGTCCGCAGTGATAAAATAAGATCAACTGTTAGAGTCATTTCTATGATGAAAGCTATAAAGTTTATGAGTCAAGGAAATAAGGCCTACCTAGCTTACATTATTGATTCCAAAGTGAAAAATAAGGAACTAAAAGACGTGCCAGTACTTTGTGATTTTCCTGATGTCTTTCCAGAAGAATTACCAGGAATACCTCCAGAAAGAGAAGTGGAGTTTAGAATCGACTTAATGCCTGGTGCTAAGCCTGTAGCTAAGGCACCTTATCGTTTAACTCCATCAGAAATGAAGGAACTAATGTCTCAACTGCAAGAGTTATTAGACAGAGGTTTTATAAGACTGAGTATCTCGCCTTGGGGTGCTCCGGTATTATTCGTGAAGAAGAAGGATGGTACTATGCGTATGTGCATAGACTACCGAAAGTTGAACAAACTTACCATAAAGAACAGATACCCGTTACCAAGGATCGATGACCTGTTTGATCAACTACAAGGAGCAAACTGGTTTTCCAAAATTGATCTAAGGTCAGGTTATCATCAGTTAAAGGTAAGAAATGAAGATATTCCAAAGACAGCATTAGGTACGAGATATGGACATTATGAGTTCTTAGTAATGTCATTTGGTTTGACTAATGCCCTTGCCGCATTCATGGACCTCATGAATAGGATTTGTTGACCAATGTTGGATCGATCTGTGATCGTGTTCATCGATGATATTCTAATTTACTATAAAAATGAAGGGGATCATGCATGTCATCTCAAGGAAGTGCTGGAAACACTTAGAAGAGAAAAGCTATATGCTAAATTTTCCAAGTGTGCGTTTTGGCTCTGAGAAGTTCAGTTCTTGGGTCATGTGATAAACGCAGAAGGTATTCTAGTAGATCCCTTAAAAATAGAAATGGTGATGAAATGGAACCCGCCAAAGACACCTACAGAGATTCGTAGTTTCTTAGGTTTGGTTGGTTACTATAGAAGATTTATTCAGAATTTCTCCAAGATTGCAACCCCATTGACAAAACTCACGAAGAAGGAGACAAAGTTTGTATGGGGAGCAGAGCAAGAGAATGCTTTCCAAAAGCTAAAGGAGAAATTGACTCAAGCTCCGGTTTTGTCTTTACCGAAAGGGACAGAGGATCTGGTAGTTTACTCTGATGCTTCGTATCAGGGACTGAGGTGTGTATTAATGCAGAGAGGCAAGGTTATAACCTATGCTTCACTACAACTCAAACCCTATGAAGCTAACTACCCGACCCGTGATTTAGAATTAGTTGCTGTAGTATTTGCACTTAAAATATGGAGACACTATCTATATGGAGTTAAGTGCACAATCTACACAGATCATAAAAGCTTAAAGTATTTCTTTAAGCAAAAAGATCTGAACATGAGGTAGCGAAGATGGTTAGAACTGATAAAGGATTATGATTGTGAAATCCTATATCACCCAGGGAAAGCCAATGTGGTGGAAGATGCTCTAAGCCGTAAGGAAGAGCATCCTCCTATTAGGGTGAAGTAATATAAGTTAGTTGTAACTCCTTAGTTTATGACTCAACATAGAAATGTCCAGGTAGAAGCATTGAAAGCAGAAAATGTTAAGAAGGAAAGAATGGCTGGACAAAAGAAATACTTGGAAGAAAATGAGTATAGAGTTAAGATTCGATTCAATCGTATGTGTGTCACACCCTCAAAATCCACCTACGGGGTTTTACCGCGACGGGCGTGACATACCAGGATCTCAGTCATTAGTTACACGGAACGACTCTATATGAATTAAAATAAAATACTAATGTTGCTCATAGTCACAAGACAACAAAAGTTTAAGTTTGAAAACGTTACGCATCGTAAATAAAATCCAAATGCAAGAATAGTCAAATGCGCAAAACACCGCGCCCAAACAAAAGTAAATAATAGAAATAAATAAGTTTGAAATTGTTTGCGAAAACCATGCTCAGACCATGCATCCTAATCTTGTGCGTACCTTAGCGACCTGAGAAAGACATGCTAAAAGTGTCCTAGAGATGTAAGTAAATAAAAAGTTCAATGTTTGCTAGATAATGTAATTAATGTATACCGATAGATAGCTAGTCTATGTCATGCTACTACAAGTGTTCGAAACCGAAGCTGACTATTTGTGTTTGTTTTCCTTCTGCCATGTCTACCGAACATTGGCAAATGTCTAGGCTAATATAACACCCGTTCGACCTCCAACAAGTTAGCGCGACTAACTCGGGTGGGGCTTGTCAAAACCCAGTAGTACAACTCAAAATCACCTCGCTATGTTCCAATACTAACGGTTCGAGAATGTAAGGACTTGTTGGTATGTTTGCACTTTAGTAAGCAATGGATAATACAATAATACAAAACCCAAAATGTTTGCGTGCATTCTTTCTCCCCCAAAAAGGAAAGTACGTAAAGATAGGGGCCATGAAACTCACTTGAGTGTGTATGCAAATGAAAGCTAAGTAAAATAGCTGAACCTCTAACTGCCACCTATAATTCATAGTCTATAAGTGCGTGTTCGTGCAAGTTGATATGAACCCTTAGTATCCAAACAATACTATTGTTTAAGTGTTTAGAAAAGATTTACAAGTTTGACTCAAGTTTGACCCGATGACCCGTTGGTGACACGTTAGTGATTAAATGTTTGTTAAGTATAACAATACTATATTATACACACATGATCATGCTGTAGCACTTAGCAACAAATCCTATTTGTTCTATCAAGATAGCAAGTTTCCATAATTAGCAGGTTTCCATAAATAAAAAGCTTCCATAAATAGTAAGTATGTTCAAATTCATGTTTTTAGGAATTATCATTATTAATATGTTTGTATGATTACTCTAACATGCTCAATATCGTCACATCACATACCAATTTCATAGAACTTAACATGTGATTCACAATTCAAGACAAAGTTTCTATCTTTAGTAACCTATAAGAGATATGCATGATTTCAAACATCCAACACATTGCAACATGTTATTATGTCCTAACTAACATGTACCAATCATTACACCATGTCATACATGTATAATTAGCAAGCTATGAATACTTTTGCAAATTAAAGTTTCCTTATTTAGCAAGTTTGTAGAACCGGGTTAGGTATTCAGAATCTGATTTCACCATTCATCTACACATGTAACAAGTAGCTCATAAACCTCATCACATCATGCAGTTCAAGTCTAACATGCAAGTTTCAAAACATAAAAAGTTTCCTCTTTTAGTAAGTTTGCAAAACCGAGCTAGGTATTAGAAATCTAATTTCACAAATCACTTATAAATGGATCAAGTTGCATATAAACATCATCATATTATTCAACACATGTCTAGTATGCAAGATAGCATTCCTAAAAAGTTTCCATTATAAGTAAGTTATGATTTCTAGGCTTGTTTAACGAGATTCAAAGCATCAAATCCATTACATACCATCTATCTAACATGATTATAACCATAACAAGCATTAAACATCTCTAACATGCAATTCTACACCATCACATAATCAACTAAACATATGAAGCTAGGGTTTTCCAAATAACCATAAAAACATCAAATAAATGCAAAACAATGATAAAGTTAACATCTTTATTATAAAAATTCATGTTTGGATGAACTAGGGTTTCAATAGAAATTCTAGAATTCAAAAATTAACGAAATCGAACGAAACGACTTACGTAGGATTGTTAGAAACGTCAAGAGGAGTCCAAATACGCGTTCAATTGCAAGATCGGAGATCGATTGGGTGGTATTTGGGTTGCTTGAAGATCTCGGCCAGGGGGGGTTGGTTTGGGGTCGACGATAATGAGAGAGAGAGTAGGAGAATTAGGGTTTAAATTTTTATAAAATTCATTTTTATTCAATTTGTATGGGTTTTAAATTTGGAATGGATAAGGATAATCTCTAGATTATATAAAAAACAATTAATTAATCCTACTAGATAAAGATTGTTTTAAATAATTATTTTTATAAAAGTTCCATATTCTATAAAAATAACCAGTAAAATTAAAATCTGATAATTCTACGCGATAACACGAAAGTTCACATAATTCACAGAAAATTCACATAATAAATAAAATCACAATATTTATATTAAAAATAATTATTCGCAATTATTTTTATTAGTTCTCCAACGTTACGGGTTCGACTCGTGTGTGATTCGGAAATTCTACGAATTACCGCTACGTGAGTGTTTGTGCGAAACTGACACATCTAATTAATCCTAATTAAATGTAATGCATGTGTGAATGTTTGAGATAACTGAGTTTGAATAAATAAATGCTTGAGATAACGATGTTTGTGTTAACAGAGTTAACCTGAAAATGCCGGATGTCACATCATCCCCTTTTTGAAAGAATTTTCGTCCCGAAAATTAATCCAAGTTGCTAGTTGTCTGAAACAAAAAGTTTGAGTTGTCACATAATCCCCTTGTTGAAAGAAATTTGTCTCGAAATTTAGTTAGTACCTTTCGCGTTTGCCGTTGAGTGCTTGAATAGTTGTGGATATTTCTTCATCATCTGATCGTCTCGTTCTCACGTGAACTCCGGTCCACGTTTCGAGTTCCAGCGAACTCTAACAATTGGGATTTTGCTGTGCTTGAGCCTTTTGACCTCATGGTCCATGATTTCAACTGGTTCCTCTATGAAACGTAACTGCTCATCGATTTCTAACTCCTCGAGTGGAACCACTAGTGTCTCATCATATAGGAATTTCTTTAGGTTTGAAACATGAAAGACATTGTGTATTCCATTGAGTTCATCTGGTAGGTTTAATTGATACGCAACCAGACCAATCCTTTTCAATATCTCAAATGGTCCAACATAACGCGGGTTTAGCTTGCCCCATTTTCCGAAACATGTCACACCTTTCCAAGGTGAAACTTTTAATAACACTCTGTCACCCACCTGAAACTCTAACGGTTTTCTACGTTTGTCTGCATAACTCTTCTGACGGTCACGGGCTGCCGCCATACGGTTTCGAATTTGCACAATCTTTTCTGAAGTTTCGTGCACAAGTTCAGGGCCTGTAATTTAGCTATCTCCAACTTCAGCCCAACAGAGAGGTGATCGGCACTTCCGTACATATAACGCCTCGAACGGTGCCGCCTGGATGCTAGTATGATAGCTATTTTTATAAGAGAACTCCGCCAAGGGTAGGTGAGTCTCCCAACTATTTTTGAAATTGATTACGTAAGCCCGTAGCATGTCCTCTAGGGTTTGAATTGTACGCTCACTCTGGCCATCTGTTTGGGGATGGTACGCTGTGCTCATATCCAGACGCGTACCTAGAGATTTCTGTAGGGATTGCCAGAAGCGCGAAGTAAATCGAGCGTCTCTATCTGAAATGATTGAAACTGGCACTCCGTGCCGAGAGACTACTTCCTTAAGATAAATGCGGGTTAACTTCTCCATCTTGTCAGTTTCTTTGATAGCAAGGAAGTGAGCGGATTTAGTTAGACGATCCACTATTACCCAGATTGTGTCACATCCGGTAGGGGTTCGGGGTAATATGGTAATAAAATCCATGGAAATCTGCTCCCATTTCCACATCGGGATTTCCGGTTACTGAAGCATTCCGGATGGCTTTTGATACTCCACCTTGACCTTTGAACAAGTAAGACACTTGCTCACATACGTGGCTATGTCGGCTTTCATGTTCAGCCACCAATACAACACCTTCAAATCGTGATACATTTTGTCAGATCCCGGATGAACAGAGTATCGGGATTTGTGAGCTTCATCTATAACAAGCTCTCTCAGGTTTCCATACACTGGAATCCATATTCGCTCCGCGAAATAGCGAATACCATCAGATTTAACTTCCAGTTGTTTCTCCATACCACGGGTGGCTTCCAACGTTAAGTTCTCTTCTTTTAAGGCTTCAAGTTGAGCATTACAGATTTGTTCGGGTAATCCTGTATGAATGGTGAGTTGAAATGCTCGAACTCGTCGGGGTTTGGTTTCTTTTCTGCTCAGGGCATCGGGTACCACGTTAGCCTTGCCTAGATGGTATTTTATGGCACAATCATAATCATTTAAGAGTTCGATCCAGCGACGCTGTCGCATGTTCAACTCTTTCTGTTCGAATATGTGCTGGCGACTCTTGTGATCCGTGTAAATGGTGCACTTGGTACCGTACAAGTAGTGACTCTAGATTTTCAGCGCAAAAACCACGGCTCCCAACTCCAAGTCATGAGTCGTGTAGTTTTTCTCGTGGACTTTCAATTACCGAGAAGCATATGCGATAAATTTCTCGCGTTGCATTAGCACACAACCGAGACCCTGGATAGAAGCATCGCAATACACTATGAAGTTATCTGTTCCCTCTGGCAGAGATAGGATGGGTGCGCTACAGATTTTCTGCTTCAGAAGTTGGAATGCGAATCTTGAGTTTCGCTCCAGGTATACGGTTTACCTTTTTGAGTTATGGCGGTGAGAGGTTGAGCGATCTTAGAAAATCCCTCTATGAATCGGCGGTAGTAGCCAGCCAATCCCAAAAATTGTTGCACCTCTGTCGGAGTCGTTGGCGCTGCCCAATTCTTAATGGCCTATACTTTGGATGGATCGACATGTATTCCCTTCTTATTGACTACATGTCCAAGAAATTGAACCTCGCGAATCCAAAATCTCATTTGGAAAACTTAGCGTATAGCTGCTCCTGTCTCAACAGTTCAAGGATTAAGCGCAAGTGCTCTTCGTGCTATTCCTTACTCTTAGAATAGATAAGGATATCATCAATGAAAACGATGACGAACTGGTAGAGGTAGGGCTTGCACACACGGTTCATGAGGTCCATGAACATCGCGGGTGCGTTGGTTAATCCGAATGGCATGACCAAAAACTTGTAATGGCCGTACCGGGTTCTGAAAGCGGTTTTGGATATATCTTCATCACGAATTCGTAGCTGATGATATCCTGATCTTAAATCTATTTTTGAATAGACACTCGACCCTTGAAGTTGGTCGAATAGATCGTCAATGCGGGGAAGTGGTAGCGGTTCTTGATAGTTACCTTGTTCAGCTCTCGGTAATCAATACATATGCGGAAAGTCCTATCTTTCTTTTTGACAAATAGGACTGGGGATCCCCATGGTGATGAACTGGGTCGGATGAAACCCTTATCCAACAGTTCTTGCAACTGTGTGGATAACTCCTGCAGCTCACTTGGTGTAAGTCTATAAGGTGCTATGGCAATAGGGGTTGCTTCAGGTGCTAGGTCGATTTGGAATTCGACCTGTCGGTGGGGTGGAAGACCGGGTAAGTCTTCAGGAAAAACTTCTGGGAAGTCGCGAACAATAGGGATATCTGTAAGTTTCTTCTCCTCGGAGGGTTTGTCAGCGACAAGGGCTAGTATCGCGGTATGACCCTTGCGTAGACATTTCTATGCCTTCATATAAGATATGATGCCCACGATGGCACCACTCTTCTCGCCTTTTACAGAAAGGATCTCTAACAATCTTATCTTTACAGATGATCTCAGCTTGGTTTTTAGCTAACCAATCTATGCCAACGATTATGTTAAAGCTGCCAAGTGTAACAGGCATGAGATCGATGTCGAGTTTGTGACAAGATAATCCTAACTTACATCCCTCGAGGATATGAGTTGCCTTGATTGGCTTACCGTCAGCTATTTCTATGGAATATTTGTGCTCTAACGGGGTTGTAGTCATCTCTATCAGTTTACTAAAGTTCTCAGAAATAAAACTCCTATCGGCACTGGTATCAAATAGTAAAGAAGCAAAATGTGCGTTTAAAGCAAACATACCGATAACAACGTTGTGGTCCTTTCCAGCTTCTCCTGACCCGATCACGAAGGCTCGACCATTCGCACCATTTCCATTATTATTCCCATTACCACCCTGATGGTTATTGCCATTACCGTTCCTATTGACAGTTTTCTTCAGCTGAGGGCAGTCCCTTTTAAAATGCCCCTCTTTTCAGCACTCAAAGCATCCCTTGGGTGCGTCACCAGTTGGTGTCTGTTTAGCATGTGGATCTCCTCTACAATCCTTAGCTGAATGACCCATTTTTCCGCACCATTGAAAATGGTACATGTCACAAGCTCCAGTGTGATGAAAGTTACATTTGTTGCACTTTGGGTACTTACCAGCACAGGTACCCTGATTTTGCTGAGCAGAGTTTGATTGTGAAGTATTCTTGGTATGCTCAAACTTTTGATGTTGCTGCTGTGCGGGTGGATTAAACTGAGAAGACTTGGAGTGCGTACTTTCAAACTTATGCTTGTTATCAGTTACCTTAGAAACTGATTTCCTAAGAGGTAATGTACCTTGAGCAACTACCTGATTGGGCAATTTGTGGGCTATTCGAATAGTCTGTTGGACAGCGGTGGGGTTGGAGGATGTCACCATGCTCTGGATTTGAGGGACTAGGCCCTCGATATACATCTCAATCCGCTTGTAAACTGGGGTCACCATCTGTGGGCACAAAGTAGCTAGCTCATGAGAGCGGGTGGTGTAGGCTTCGATCTCAGACCCATCCATTTTGAGATTCCAGAACTCGACCTCAAGCTTCTGCACCTTATCACGAGGGCAGCATTCTTCTTTCATCATGGTTTTAAATTCCTCCCATGGCAAAGCATTTGCCATTTCCAAAGTTAGCATTTGTACCTGGGAGTTCCACCAAGTAAGGGCTGGACCCTCCAGTGTGCCGGATGCATACTTCACCTGGTTGGCTTGCTGGCAATTGCACATGGAAAAAACCGATTCAGTTTTCTCTATCCAGTGGAGTAGACCAACTGCTCCCTTAGCTCCACTAAATGTGTGGGGCTTGCAGTCCATGAAGGTCTTGTAGATGCAGACCTGCTGGTTGTTCTGGTGACCTGAAAGTTGAGATAAGAATGCGTTTAGGAATAATGGATTTGGTAATGAGTTTAGATTGTTTAATGACCCACTTAGAGTCGCAAGTGATAGATTTACCTCTAGCCGGGTTGGCTGCTAATGCCTCAGCCACACGCTCGTTCATCATAGCAGTGAGCTCTGCTGCAGTCATGTTGATGTTTCCACGACCGCCACGCCCACCAGCGCGTCCTCCACGACCATTTCCATGTCCAGACATGCTCTTCACATTCACAAATACAAAATCATGAGCAAAAATACATCGCATATCATTGTCATACAAGTATAAGTAATCATACAAAGAAATATAAACCACAACATCTAATATTTCCATAAAAATCCTTGATTAAATAAATTGTAAAGCTACAAAATAAATTCAACCAAAACATCAAGATTCAGAAATATCTGTTGGGTGGGAACAACCCTGCCCATCTAGGTTTAAATAAAAGCAAATAACTAAAATGATAGTCTGTCAATCATCATCACCACCAACTGAAGTCACATCAGAAACAACATCGTCATCCTCATCCTGCTCTCCCTCGAGCTCATCCTCCTGCGCAACCTCCTCGGCGTTGGCAGCCTCGACCTGTCCCTCCAGATCATCAATCCTAGCTCCCACTGCCTCGAGGTTAAGGTGCTGCACATTCACTTGTGCCTGCAACTCATAGAATGATGCCGCCAAGTTGTCTTGTACAATATTTAATCTAACTTGATTCTTAATCAGCTTCTCTACCCTCTTGTCAGTCTTGAATCCACGCTGCAATAGCCCGATGATCTCACCTGCAGCCTCACGCATGTTGCCTATCTCTATATCCATCTTAGCTACGAAGGCAGCTAAAACCTGCTTGAGTGGATACCTCAGCGGTGGCAAGACTCGCGAAGATGAAGAGGAAGAAGAAGGAATGTCAGCAGTGAGTGGGGGTGGGACCCGCTCCTCGTGGATCCAGCTCTTGATCCTATCGGGATACCAATCACAGTCCTGCGTGTTGTCTCCGACACGCATGTGAAAAGGCTCGTCATGCATTATAGTATCATCGATAGGTGTTAATCTCTGCCTCTTAGGCTCTGGTGAAGGTACCGTGGGAACATCGGGTTCCTAAGTGACTGGGGATGTAGGTTACTTGGGTGAAGAAGACATCTCCTGTAGTGTGATGCATAAATGTTATGTAAGAGTGTAAGTGTTGTGTAACTAATGCAGTGTGTGTGTGGTTGTAGTCTAAGTCTACTACTAATGCAAACCTAGTTCACAAGAACCAATGGCCTGATACCAATCTGTCACAGCCTCAAAATCCACTTGTGAGGTTTTACCGCTAGGAGCGTGACATACCAGGATCTCAGTCATTAGTTACACGGAATGACTCTATATGAATTTAAATAAAATACTAATTTTGCTCATAGTCACGTGAAAACAAAAGTTTAAGTTTGAAAACGTTTCAGAAGCGTAAATAAAATCCAAATGCAAGAATAGTCAAATGCGCAAAACACCGCGCCCAAACCAAAGTAAATAATAGAAATAAATAAGTTTGAAATTATTTGCGAAAACCATGCTCAGACCATGCATCCTAATCTTGTGCGTACCTTAGCGACCTGAGCAAGACATGCTAAAAGTGTCAACATAATGGTTGGTAAGTTTATAGAGATGTAAGTAAATAAAAAGTTCGATGTTTGCTAGATAATGTAATTAATGTATCCCGATAGATAGCTAGTCTATGTCATGCTACTACAAGTGTTCGAAACCGAAGTTGACTGTTTGTGTTTGTTTGCCTTACGCCATGTCCATCGAACAATGACAAATGTCTAGGCTAATCTTACACCCGTTCGACCTCCAACAAGTTAGCGCGACTAACTCGGGTGGGGCTTGTCAAAACCCAGTAGTACAACTCAAAATCACCTCGCTATGTTTCAATACTAACGGTTCGAGAATGTAAGGACTTGTTGGTATGTTTGCACTTTAGTAAGAAAGCGATAATACAATAATACAAAACCCAAAATGTTTGCGTGCATGCTTTCTCCCCCAAAAATGAAAGTACGTAAAGATAGGGGCCATGAAACTCACTTGAGTGTGTATGCAAATGAAAGCTAAGTAAAATAGCTGAACCTCTAACTGCCACCTATAATTCATAGTCTATAAGTGCGTGTTCGTGCAAGTTGATATGAACCCTTAGTATCCAAACAATACTATTGTTTAAGTGTTTAGAAAAGATTTACAAGTTTGACTCAAGTTTGACCCGACGACCCGTTGGTGACACGTTAGTGATTAAATGTTTGTTCAGTATAACAATACTATATTATACACACATGATCATTCTGTAGCACTTAGCAACAAATCCTATTTGTTCTATCAAGATAACAAGTTTCCATAATTAGCAGGTTTCCATAAATAAAAAGTTTCCATAAATAGTAAGTATGTTCAAATTCATGTTTTTAGGAATTATCATTATTAATATGTTTGTATGATTACTCTAACATGCTCAAGATCGTCACATCACATACCAATTTCATAGAACTTAACATGTGATTCACAATTCAAGACAAAGTTTCTATCTTTAGTAACCTATGAGAGATATGCATGATTTCAAACATCCAACACATTGCAACATGTTATTATGTCCTAACTAACATGTACCAATCATTACACCATGTCATACATGTATAATTAGCAAGCTATGAATACTTTTGCAAATTAAAGTTTCCTTATTTAGCAAGTTTGTAGAACCGGGTTAGGTATTCAGAATCTGATTTCACCATTCATCTACACATGTAACAAGCAGCTTATAAACCTCATCACATCATGCAGTTCAAGTCTAACATGCAAGTTTCCAAACATAAAAAGTTTTCTCTTTTAGTAAGTTTGCAAAACCGAGCTAGGTATTAGAAATCTAATTTCACAAATCACTTATAAATGGATCAAGTAGCATATAAACATCATCATATTATTCAACACATGTCTAGTATGCAAGATAGCATTCCTAAAAAGTTTCCATTATAAGTAAGTTATGATTTCTAGGCTTGTTTAACGAGATTCGAAGCATCAAATCCATTACATACCATCTATCTAACATGATTATAACCATAACAAGCATCAAACATCTCTAACATGCAATTCTACACCATCACATAATCAACTAAACATTTGAAGCTAGGGTTTTCTAAATAACCATAAAAACATCAAATAAATGCAAAACAATGATAAAGTTAACATCTTTATTATAAAAATTCATGTTTGGATGAACTAGGGTTTTAATAGAAATTTTAGAACTCAAAAAGTAAGGAAATCGAAAGAAACGACTTACGTAGGATCGTTAGAAACATCGAGAGGAGTCCAAATACGCATTCAATTGCAAGATCGGAGATCGATTGGGTGGTGTTTGGGTTGCTTGAAGATCCCGGCCAGGGGGGGTGGTTTGGGGTCGGCGATAATGAGAGAGATGGAGAGAGTAGGAGAATTAGGGTTTAAATTTTTATAAAATTCCTTTTTATTCAATTTGCATGGGTTTTAAATTTGGAATGGATAAGGATAATCTCTAGATTATATAAAAAAACATTTAATTAATCCTACTAGATAAAGATTGTTTTAAATAATTATTTTTATAAAAGTTCCATATTCTATAAAAATAACCAGTAAAATTAAAATCTGATAATTCTACGCGATAACACGAAAGTTCACATAATTCATAGAAAATTCACTACATGGGATGATCTTGCTTAGAAATTCCTGTCGAAATACTTCCAGCCAGCAAAGACTACTAAATTGAGAAATGATATTACCACTTTTACCCAGGAAGATGGTGAATCACTATATGAGGCTTGGGAACGTTTTAAGGACATGCTGAGGAAATGCCCTCACCATGGGCTAGAAGTTTGGCTACAAGTATCATCATTTTAAAATGGGTTGCATAATCAAGCTCTTCAGACACTCGACGCTACTACAGGTGGTGTTTTTGGAAACAAGAGGCCACAAGAAGCTTACAACCTAATTGAGGAAATAGCTATGAACAACTACCAATGTTACAATCCAAAGAGTAATAGGGGAGCCAGGCAAGGTGTTCACTCCGTCGATACGGTCACTTCACTTTCCGCTTAAGTAGACGCCCTCACCACTCGACTCAATCAACTTAGCAAGGGAAAAACAATCACTGAGGCTACTGAAGAAGTAAAAAACATCACTGCCAATACTGAGCAAGTTGACTTTATCCGAACAAACCGCCCACAAAACAACCCCTACAACAACACTTATAATCCTGGATGGAGGAATCATCCAAATTTCAGCTGGAAAGATAACAACAACCAAGGACAATCCGGTTTTGGACAGCAACAACAGTTTCAACAAAGACAAACTCAAAACTATCAGGCTCGCCAACAATTTTAAGGAACTAACAAGCCAAGTAATGGGTTAAGCTTGGAGGACGCGGTAACGAAGTTGATATCTACAACTGAAATTCAAGCCCTTCTAGCGGATTCCCGTCACAAACAATATGAGGAAAAGTTTAGTCATCACGAAGCTGAGTTTAGGACACAGAAAGTAACTCTTCGGTCCATTGAGATACAACTAGGACAGATTGCAAAACTTCTATCCGAAACATAACCATGATGTCTTCCTAGCAACACTGAACCAAATCCAAAAGCAAATGTTAGTGCTATCACTCTCAGAAATAGCAAAGTTTATCCTGAACCTCCTTTACCAGAGGAAGAGGAAGTGCAAACACCAAGGAGGGAATTATTCACTAGAATACCACTTCGACCGCCTATCATAGAATCAACCGTTCAAGAATCACCACCAAAAGCGATTCCACAACCTATTCCGGTGGACACCCCTCCAAATGTTCCGACAAAGAGAACCTTCAAATCTCACATACTGTAGGATCGTGAGATTACAAGGTGATTCTATTCTAGTTGATATTGGCGGAAACAATAGCAACTAACAAAGTAAAAAGTAAAACAGCAAGAATACTGATAAATGCACTGTTGTATTGATCTGCTGTGATTACAGGATTACAAGCAAAAACTCTTTCAAGGCACTTTGAAAGCAAACTAAAAAGCACATTCAAGCACACTCAAGCACACTTACTATGAAGTGTTTACACAGTATTTATAGTAACTCAGAATCAAGACAAACCCTTGATTCTGAGGATCAGATCGAACACAGACCGTTGATCTTGTTTATTAATCTAAATTATACGCAAAGGCTAATCTAGATAACTTTATTGAAGCGTCTTCTTAGGCATCATTGTTTGCATGCTTGGAGACGCGCAACAAGGTCCTTTATTGGTTGCACCACTGAGGTTCCTTCTGCTTGGAGTGTGGCAGTTGCTTTTGCAGAAAGTTGTCAGAGACGCTTGGCATGGATAGTCAGCTGCAACGTTTGGTCTTCAGTGAATAAAGCTATCAGCAGCAAAGTTGAGAATACTGCTGCTGATAAGCCCATCAGCAGCAACTTGTGTTGAAGGCTGCTGATAAGCCTATCAGCAGCAACAAGTGTTGAGTGCTGCTGATAAGCCTATCAGCAGCAACAAGTGTTGAATGCTGCTGATAAGCCTATCAGCAGCAACAAGTGTTGACTGCTGCTGATAAGCCTATCAGCAGCAATTGTACTTAGAATAATTTGGTAGCAATCAGTCTTTGGTTCTACAAACTCCCCCTAGACTGATGCAACCAAAATTCTTCTAATCACTTTGCTGCTGAAGCTTTTGCATGTGTCTGACTATCCTTTCAACCTCATAGCCTCTTGGATCCTTGCTGGGATTGTTCAGTGGAAGTTCAGACAGAGTCTTGATGTCTTTGGGTTGCATTTTGAAGATTGCTTTGCTTGAACATCTCATCTGCTGCTTCTTGGCATCAGTTAGTGTGAACTCATCCAAGTCAGCATTGTAGGACCAAGATACAAATGGAGAGTGGGACTTGAGTGGTTTGATATCCATGACCACATCTTTGCTAGGGTTGAAGTAATGTCTGATTGCTAGCATAAGATGTTTCCCTCTCTCATTTGCAGGCTCATGAGCTTCACCCAGCTCCAAAATTCTTCTTAGGTCTGAATCTGGTAGTTGCAGAACCTCATCAACAGACCTGTATGTAGATCTTCTTCTTTCAGTTCTCCCCCTGAAGATCTCAAACCTTTGACCCTGTGGATTGTAGACCCATTCAACAATGTCTCTTGAGTCTTCAGGTTTAGATGAGGATTTTGATTTCTTCAAGGGAGGCTGTTGATGAGTGGGAGCTGGGTGGGATGATTTGGACTTGTTGGGTGGAGGAGTGGAAGGTTTGGGGAGGAGAGTGGAAGGATGATGGACTGAGGAAGAGGTAGGTGAGGGAGAAGGCTTGGGTTTCTTTGTCTTTGGTTTTTCTTCTTCTTTGATAAGTACCCTTTTCTTGGAGCCTTTCTTCCCTAGTCTTTCTTCCTCATCCTTTTTAACCTTGAAGTAGAGGGCTTGCAGGTTCATGAAATTCATTGGACCTAGCCTCCTTCCACTGTCTCCTCTAGCCTTAAGGAAGTCAATCATGACCTTCCTTTCTTCATGGGTTCTTTTATTCAGTGCAATGGTCTTCTTGGACTGTAGCTTGGCTTTTTCTTCTTCTTCAGCCTTTTTCTTGCTAGCCAATTGACCCTGCTGACCCATGAAGGCTCTGTAAATCTCTTTGTTTGAAAGTTTCTCAAGGTAGTCTGCATCCTCACCTTGAGAGATCAGAGCTTCAGTCCACTCTTCCCTTAATTCTTTTGCTAATTTAGAATCAGTGATTCTAAACTTAGCATCTTCCTTCTTCTTCTTTTCATTCTCTTCTTCTTCTTCCTTGGCAAACTTTTCCTGCAGCTGTCTGGCAAGTTTTTCATCTTCCTCAACTTGAGACCCTGCATGGATTTTAACTTTCATCTCATCCAGCTGTTTGGCATACAGCTGGATTGTTTGTTGTCTTAGGAGTAAGGCTGTCTTTCTTTCTTGATGCTTCGTTTGATAAGCCATCTCTTCAGCCATCTCTTCTTCTTCTCTCTTTCTTCTCCTTTCTTCTTTCTCCTTCTTTTCTTTTAGCAATCTCTCTTCATCCTCTTTAGTCATAATGCCCTTTCCTTTATCAAAATTGGATGCCTCTGCTCTGGCTTCACTGATCACAGCAACAGTTGATTGTGGAACTGTTGGAATCTCAGCCTCGGCTTCATCGTCATCTTCGGAGATTGACAAGGAAAGCACATTTGGTTGGTTGGTTTGGGACTCATGATCTGTTATCTCTCTTAGTTGATCCTTAATTGATGATCTTAACCCATAGGCTGCAGAATTAATGTCAACTCTGGGAGAAGATGAGTTGGAGTCAGTGTCAGAGTTTGACACAGACTCATACCCCTCAATCCAACCTTCATTTACAAGATGGGCTCTGACAGTTTGCATCATTCCCTGACTCTCTGATGAATTGATGTTGCAGATGTTGAATCTTAGTTGGTAGATCTTTAGTAGAAAGTCTGAGGGTAGCTGAAGAATGTCCCTGGTGTTGATGGTGAGAGAGGTGCTGTTGCTTAGAAGAAGATTATGGTCAAAGGACTTATTGCTAGACCATCCAACCACATCTAAGTCCTTGACCATTGTCTTGTACAGGAGTCTTTTCAGGCTCAGAACTTCTTCTTCATTGAGAAGACTGCTCCTTGTGATTTGAAGATTGTTGGGAGACAGTCTTCTTTCTGCAGCCTGAGATGACTCAGGAGACTCTACCCGTTTTAGTTCTTTGATTAGTCTTATGAAGTTGGGTAGGTTGTCCTCCATCAAGTCATAGAACAAGTCAATGGAAAGGTCTGCTGAGAGGTCTGATGAGTTGTTGATGCAGATGAGATCATATAGGTCAAGGATTTCAAATGGATGAATTAAATCCCAGTCTAGCTCTTCTACTCCGCTAAACTCCCGACCTATCCAAAACCTCTCAGTTTTCCCATCGTACCCCCAAGCTAGTATAATATCAAACTCTAGCTGTGTGGATGTCAGTGGGAAGTGGGGGGCAGATGTATGACTTATGATGGCTGCTGCTTGTGGAAGGATGCTGAATGATGCATTTGTTTGTTCTGTGTCTTCAGCATCATTCAGCATTTCATCGACAGCCCTGACGACCAACTGCCAGTCTTCAGATATCTCTTCGTCTTCGTTATCTGGGGCTGGCAAGTCATGAACTTGGACAAAAGCTGGCTTGTATTGTGAGCTTTGAAGAACAAACTGCTCTTGAATCCAGTCGTCCAGACTGTCTGTATCTTCTTCCATAGAAACCATCTCCCCCTTTTTGGTTGCATCAGCAGACAGGTAAGCATCCGTTTGGGTGCCTACTGATACAAGAGAGGGAGTGGCTAGAGTTGGGCATTTATGGGCTGCATGCATAGCGACTTGGTGTCTTAGTTTGGACATTTCAGCCTCTAGCATAGCCACCCTGGCCGTCAATTCCAAGTTATGAAGTTTCAGTCTGTCCTCATCCACAGTTGTGGAATCCTTGGACCTAGATGGGGCCGTAGGCCTAGCCTCAGCATCCCCATCACCCATGGTTTCTTGGCGCCTGGGATTCCTCTCAGTGAAGGGAGTTTCCAAGGAAACACCCTCACCATGAGTTGCCGTGGTTGAGGTCTTAATGATGTTGTCACTGTCCTCCTGGTCAGTTGATGGACCAGCAGTAGTGACAGCCTCGTCCACATCCACTCTTTCAATACTCCCAGAGTGGACCTCCAAGGGTGAAGAACTTGGGTTGGGTGTTTTGGAAGCAAGACCAATCAGTACCTCCTGAATAGTGGTAGTTGGAGAAGGTACATCACTTTGGTCAGGTTCCTCAACACTTAAGTTCAAGGAAGATAGGAATGGCTCAAAGGGCTGATCTATGGATCCGGGAAGTGATCCTAATCCTAATAGAGAGACTTCCGAAGGAGTCTCTCTAACAATGTGGCATTCCCTTATGATATTCTCACTAGAATGTTGTGATTCTGAGTGAGGGATGTTGGCTTGGGTTTGGGCCTTGGAGGCAAGAGAAGAAGGAGTTCTCTTGCCCCTCTTTCTTGTATACTTGGCTGCAACTGGGGCCCTGTGTTCCAGTTGAGCAATCAAACTGTGGGAGAGTGATGTATGTGCCTGTGCATCCTCAGTAGAATGCACAGGGGTTCGATCAAGGGAAACAGTAGTTTGAATTTGTGGCAGTGAGGAGGAGGGTGTGGGATCAGTATCAGCTGGGTTTGCTGAACTGTCACCCTGGGCACTTTGCGTGTTCAACATTGTAGATAACAATGGAACATCGGCCCCTGAGAACTTTGATGAAACTGTTCTCATGCTCTGAAAAATGTTGTTCTTATGTCCCAGTATTGAGTAGATTCTTGCAGTTTTTGAAAGATCTTGGTGCTCAATATTGAACACTTCCTGCAAGAATCTTGGGTACATGAAGAACTGTGCTTTCACCCCTTCTTGAAGGTTGTATCTCAAACCTTCAAGAATGAGGTGGGAAAAATTGAAACCTGCCCCTGTTATCATACCGTGAACTGCCGACGCAAGTCCGGAGCTAAGTTGGTTCCAGCCACTCCTCTTCTGGGATATGCATTGGAGAAGAGTGTGGCAGAGATACTTCCATTTGGGACCCATGAGTGCCTTCTCTATTGTATACTCTGTTTGATTTCCAGTGTACCCTATGGATACAAAGGTCCTCATGTATACGTCTCTTGGGTAAGAGATGGCGTCCCCTTCATCCTGAAGCTTGAGGTGTTGGCGGAGCTTGGCTTCAGTGATGATTATCTCCTTGCCGTCTACTGTGCCTTTGATTTGAGGAGTGCCCTGTTCAGTGGAATACACGGCTGAGCTCCAAAAATTTTCCATGTGGGAAGTGTAGATGGTTGGGTTGACTGTTAGGGCATGGCGGATTTTGGACCGACAAAGGAAGTCGATCATATCATCGAATCCTTCGGATTTCTTGCCCTTGATTAGGTATGCAGTTAGGTTGTGATATGGGGAAAACTTGTCGTTGGGGTTGTTTATGTCCGCGCCTGCCATTGTTATGGATTTGGAGGGAAGAGGGAAGGGTGTTTGAATGGTGGTTAAGTATGGAGGGCTTGGAATGCTGTGGGGACGGGAGAGAAAGTGATGGAAGTTAGGTTTGAAATTGAATATGAAGAGGTTGTGGGGACGTTTGGGATTTTGATATAACGGCAGACGAGGGAAAAAGCAAATTTTCTTGTACAGTACAACCCTTTTTACTTTTCACTGTTACAGCTGTAAAACACTCGAGCAGTCATGGTAAAGACTGAGAGTAGTTTTTACCGTGGGTAAAAGTTAATGTAGACTTGTTTTACCCATCAGCAGCAAACTTGGTTACTGCTGATGGTGAGCTATCCGCTGCAAACTTGGTTGCTGCGGATAGTTAAGTCTTTCAGCAGCAGATTTGGTAGCTGCTGATGGATGTATTCATCCGCAGCAAAGATGTTGCTGCTGACCGCCTTAAAGCTATCCGCAGGAAACTTGTTCCTGCTGATAACTTAAAGAGATCAGTGGCAAAGGCTTTGCTGCTGAAGAGTAAACCTGTCAGCAGTGAAAAAGTGCTGCTGATATTAACATTTTATTAAGAACAAAGACATAGACATATTTACAAGGAAAGATAAAAATTTGAGACATGTCTTATTCAAAGTTCATCATGCCAATTGATTCAACTAGATATCGAAATCTTGCTTCATCAAAAGGTTTAGTGAACAAATCAGCATATTGCTCATTTGTGTGAACCTTGGATAGGACAATTCTCTTTTTCTCTGCACATGGGAAATATCTAATTAGTGGGAGGAACATTGTAGCTTGCAGCATTGTAGATAATAGTTGCTAATTTGCCATTGTCAGCAAGCTTGCAGTCAATGGAATCACTTGTTATGCTTGGAGATTGTTTGACCCTCCATTGCTGTGCTGGTGGTCTTCTAGCTTTCTTTATTCTATCAGCAGCAGTTTTTGTTGCTGAAGATTCTGACTTATCAGCAGCAGATTTTGTTGCTGCTGATGGCTTTACTGGAGCAGCAACAGGAATTTTGGCTGCTGAAGGCTTTGCCTTTGATTTCCCTTTGTCAGCAGTGGATATTTTTGCTACTGAAGGCTTAACCTTAGATTTTCTAGCCTTTTTAGGATCAGCAGCAGTTTTGTTCACTGCTGTTGGAGTAAACCTAGATGAGCACTTTGCAAACTGGTTGAATGGATTAAACCTGCATTTGGCAGCAAAGTGGTCTGATTCACCACAAATGATACAGGTTTGTTTGGGCTTAGGAACCTTCACTCTTGGAGGAGATAGAGACTCCCTGAACTTTGTTGCCTTTGCATCATAGCTTCTCACCTGTTTATTTTTTTTGGTCTTTTCAAAGGCATGTTGCTTTGAGTTTCGTTGGTATTCCAGATAATGAAAGCAAGTGCTGGCAGTGTGATTATATCTGCCACAAACAAGGCAAGATAGAGCTGTTTTGTCCCTTTGAAAGTACACATAGTCCTTTCTTTGGAACAGATCCTTGAAGTTCCATGGATGAGCTTTGTTATGTTCAAAAGTGGCTTCTTCTAGGGTCTTTTGAACATATGGAACTTTTTCTTCAGGCTTACGACGTATATCAAATACCTTCCTTTTTGGGATCGGCTTTGACTGAGGGTTGGGGTCTGTAGGTCCTGATGTCTGTTCCTTTGCACTTTTTAGCTTTCTTCCACCTGGAGGATAGCTGATCTTGATCTGTTTGAATGGTACAGGGGCTGGAACAGCTGGAAGAACAGCAGGAACTGCCACTCTATTCAGAATAGCTTCAGATGAGGATGCACTGGTTTCATCATGGTCTAAGTAGGTTGACTCAGATTCCGATGAGGTAGTGCATTCTTCAACGAAGGGTTCATCCGTTGAAGGATCAAGATTTTGGTTTGCAGTGTCAAGATGTTCAACATTGAAGCTTGGTTCGTATATGGCAACATAATCAGCAGGAGGTGCGACGGTTTTATACTGGTTGGCATGATATCCCAAACCAGTTTTTACATTTTCATGGATTTGAATATCCAAAAGTCTTTGCAGCTTTTTGGATGCAAATTCATATTTTTCCACATGGACCTTTTGGTCTGCCAATTCATCCCTTGCAGCTTTTAACTTAACCAGAATATCATCAATTTGAGTTTCAAGGTTTGTTTGTTCATGTTTTAATGATGAAATTTCTTTCTTTAAACAATCATTCTTTTCCTTGTAACTATTTTCAACCTTTTTAAAATCAGATTTCATTTGGTGAAATTCTTCATTTTGATCTATGAGCTTCTGGTTATGTTTCCTATATCCAAGGACTTTATCAATGCACTCTTGAGTACATAGATTTTCATATACCTTTGGTGGTACCTCTGATGTGTCTGAAGTTAGAGAGGATACCTCTAATGTGTCTGCCATGAGAGCTTGATTGTTGGCAGAAAGATCCTCAGGCTGGAAGCTCCAGTCAAAGTCAGTAGTTCCAACTTTTGCACGGGCTGCAGTTTGTGCTGGAGGATTGACTTGTTGCTGTTGTTGGTGTCTTGGCTGAGCTTGGTGTGCTTGTCTGGTAGGATAGTAGTCGCTTGAACTAGGACCTGAGTGGTCAGAGTGAAGCGCGGGAGAGGTGCTGGAAGAGGCTGATTGATGGCTTGAGCTTCTTTCTTTGGCTTGAATTATTTCTAATTCATAGGCTTTTAGCATACAAAAGAGCTCGGTCATCTGCATAGTCTTCAGATTCTCAGTTCTTCTTATTGACACTGTGTAAAGTGTCCAGCAACTAGGAAGAGATCTGATGAACCTTTTGAGAATGTCTTCATTCTCCAGTTTCACCTTAGAGCACTGCAGCTCTCCTACCAAGTAAATGTACCTGTTATACACTCTGGTTAGTGACTCACCTTCATTGCAGACAAAGTTTTCGTATTGCTGCTTCAGGATGTCTTCAAGCCCGTTGCTTTGTGCCATTTTGTTTTGATGTGACTTGATCAAGAATAGAGTTTTGAATAGAATCAGAAAGTGATTAAACAAGTGTTAAATTGTTTAATCTTGAGCCAAAGCTCTGATACCACTTGTAGGATCGTGAGATTACAAGGTGATTCTATTCTAGTTGATATTGGCGGAAACAATAGCAACTAACAAAGTAAAAAGTAAAACAGCAAGAATACTGATAAATGCACTGTTGTATTGATCTGCTGTGATTACAGGATTACAAGCAAAAACTCTTTCAAGGCACTTTGAAAGCAAACTAAAAAGCACATTCAAGCACACTCAAGCACACTCAAGCACACTCAAGCACACTTACTATGAAGTGTTTACACAGTATTTATAGTAACTCAGAATCAAGACAAACCCTTGATTCTGAGGATCAGATCGAACACAGACCGTTGATCTTGTTTATTAATCTAAATTATACGCAAAGGCTAATCTAGATAACTTTATTGAAGCGTCTTCTTAGGCATCATTGTTTGCATGCTTGGAGACGCGCAACAAGGTCCTTTATTGGTTGCACCACTGAGGTTCCTTCTGCTTGGAGTGTGGCAGTTGCTTTTGCAGAAAGTTGTCAGAGACGCTTGGCATGGATAGTCAGCTGCAACGTTTGGTCTTCAGTGAATAAAGCTATCAGCAGCAAAGTTGAGAATACTGCTGCTGATAAGCCCATCAGCAGCAACTTGTGTTGAAGGCTGCTGATAAGCCTATCAGCAGCAACAAGTGTTGAGTGCTGCTGATAAGCCTATCAGCAGCAACAAGTGTTGAATGCTGCTGATAAGCCTATCAGCAGCAACAAGTGTTGACTGCTGCTGATAAGCCTATCAGCAGCAATTGTACTTAGAATAATTTGGTAGCAATCAGTCTTTGGTTCTACAAATGAAAATTCATATTTTTCAACATGAACTTTCTGTTCAGCCAGTTCAGCTCTGGTAGCTTTAAGTTTTACTAATAGATGGCTTGCAGAGTCGGGTAACTCTTCATCTCTAGCTGTAGGATCGTGAGATTACAAGGTGATTCTATTCTAGTTGATATTGGCGGAAACAATAGCAACTAACAAAGTAAAAAGTAAAACAGCAAGAATACTGATAAATGCACTGTTGTATTGATCTGCTGTGATTACAGGATTACAAGCAAAAACTCTTTCAAGGCACTTTGAAAGCAAACTAAAAAGCACATTCAAGCACACTCAAGCACACTCAAGCACACTCAAGCACACTTACTATGAAGTGTTTACACAGTATTTATAGTAACTCAGAATCAAGACAAACCCTTGATTCTGAGGATCAGATCGAACACAGACCGTTGATCTTGTTTATTAATCTAAATTATACGCAAAGGCTAATCTAGATAACTTTATTGAAGCGTCTTCTTAGGCATCATTGTTTGCATGCTTGGAGACGCGCAACAAGGTCCTTTATTGGTTGCACCACTGAGGTTCCTTCTGCTTGGAGTGTGGCAGTTGCTTTTGCAGAAAGTTGTCAGAGACGCTTGGCATGGATAGTCAGCTGCAACGTTTGGTCTTCAGTGAATAAAGCTATCAGCAGCAAAGTTGAGAATACTGCTGCTGATAAGCCCATCAGCAGCAACTTGTGTTGAAGGCTGCTGATAAGCCTATCAGCAGCAACAAGTGTTGAGTGCTGCTGATAAGCCTATCAGCAGCAACAAGTGTTGAATGCTGCTGATAAGCCTATCAGCAGCAACAAGTGTTGACTGCTGCTGATAAGCCTATCAGCAGCAATTGTACTTAGAATAATTTGGTAGCAATCAGTCTTTGGTTCTACAAACTCCCCCTAGACTGATGCAACCAAAATTCTTCTAATCACTTTCTTCTCCTTTCTTCTTTCTCCTTCTTTTCTTTTAGCAATCTCTCTTCATCCTCTTTAGTCATAATGCCCTTTCCTTTATCAAAATTGGATGCCTCTGCTCTGGCTTCACTGATCACAACAACAGTTGATTGTGGAACTGTTGGAATCTCAGCCTCGGCTTCATCGTCATCTTCGGAGATTGACAAGGAAAGCACATTTGGTTGGTTGGTTTGGGACTCATGATCTGTTATCTCTCTTAGTTGATCCTTAATTGATGATCTTAACCCATAGGCTGCAGAATTAATGTCAACTCTGGGAGAAGATGAGTTGGAGTCAGTGTCAGAGTTTGACACAGACTCATACCCCTCAATCCAACCTTCATTTACAAGATGGGCTCTGACAGTTTGCATCATTCCCTGACTCTCTGATGAATTGATGTTGCAGATGTTGAATCTTAGTTGGTAGATCTTTAGTAGAAAGTCTGAGGGTAGCTGAAGAATGTCCCTGGTGTTGATGGTGAGAGAGGAAGGATGGTAGTTGCTTGCACTAGGACCAGAATGATCAGAGTGAAGTGCTGAGGTGTTGGTGGAGGAAGTGGTGGCTGATTGATAACTGGAGCTCCTTTCTTTAGCCTGAATCATTTCTAATTCATAGGTTTTAAGCATGCCAAAGAGCTCAGTCATCTGGAGAGTCTTTAGATTCTCCGTTCTTCTGATGGACACAGTGTATAGTGTCCAACAGGTGGGAAGAGATCTTATGAACTTCTTCAGAATGTCTTCATTTTCCAGGGTCACCTTGGAGCACTGCAGTTCTCCTACCAGATACGTGTACCTGTTATATAAAACTGTTAGTGACTCACCTTCCTTCCAGGCGAAGTTCTCATACTGTTGCTTGAGGATGTCACGTCTGTTTTCTTTGACCTCCTCAGATCCAGCAAACATCTTCTCCAGGGCTTCCCATAACTCCTTTGCGGTTTTGTAAGCCCTGAAGTTGTGAAAAACTTCATTTGGAAGGCACATTTGGATAGCTCCTAATGCCTTGAAGTCCACCTCCATTTTCTTGATGTCTTCTTCAGAATACTTGGAGGGTTCCTTCGGGACTAGTGGTCCTCCAGAGTCAGCCGAGGCCACCATGGGGATATAAGGTCCATCCCTTATGGATTTCCACATTCCGTATTCTTGGTAGCAGAAGAAGCTTTCCATACGGTTTTTCCACATATCATAGTCCTCCCCAGACACCAACCTCGGTGGTCGGTTGATACTGCCGATGTCTTCAAATCCATTACTTTGTGCCATTTCTGTTTTGTGTGACTTGATTAAGAATAGAGTTTAGAATAGAATCAGAAAGTGATTAAACAAATGTTAGTTTGTTTAATCTTGAGCCAAAGCTCTGATACCACTTGTAGGATCGTGAGATTACAAGGTGATTCTATTCTAGTTGATATTGGCGGAAACAATAGCAACTAACAAAGTAAAAAGTAAAACAGCAAGAATACTGATAAATGCACTGTTGTATTGATCTGCTGTGATTACAGGATTACAAGCAAAAACTCTTTCAAGGCACTTTGAAAGCAAACTAAAAAGCACATTCAAGCACACTCAAGCACACTTACTATGAAGTGTTTACACAGTATTTATAGTAACTCAGAATCAAGACAAACCCTTGATTCTGAGGATCAGATCGAACACAGACCGTTGATCTTGTTTATTAATCTAAATTATACGCAAAGGCTAATCTAGATAACTTTATTGAAGCGTCTTCTTAGGCATCATTGTTTGCATGCTTGGAGACGCGCAACAAGGTCCTTTATTGGTTGCACCACTGAGGTTCCTTCTGCTTGGAGTGTGGCAGTTGCTTTTGCAGAAAGTTGTCAGAGACGCTTGGCATGGATAGTCAGCTGCAACGTTTGGTCTTCAGTGAATAAAGCTATCAGCAGCAAAGTTGAGAATACTGCTGCTGATAAGCCCATCAGCAGCAACTTGTGTTGAAGGCTGCTGATAAGCCTATCAGCAGCAACAAGTGTTGAGTGCTGCTGATAAGCCTATCAGCAGCAACAAGTGTTGAATGCTGCTGATAAGCCTATCAGCAGCAACAAGTGTTGACTGCTGCTGATAAGCCTATCAGCAGCAATTGTACTTAGAATAATTTGGTAGCAATCAGTCTTTGGTTCTACACATACCATACCCAGGAAGGCTGTGAAGCAAAGGACTAACGAACAATATGAGAAATTCATCGAGCTTTTAAGCCAGATTCATATTAATCTTCCTTTCCTCCATATCATACAACAAATGCCTAAGTATGGACGTTTCTTGAAAGATTTACTTACTAACAAAGGAAACACGGAAGAGGCAGTTAAAAAGACTAATCAATGTGTCGCTTTCATTGAAAGATGCCTTCCAAAGAAACTTTCAGATCCCGGAAAGTTTTCTTTACCATGTTCTATCGGACCACTACCGATAACCTTTGCACTCTCTGATCTAGGAGCAAGTGTGAACATAATGCCATATAACATGTTTCAAAGACTAAAAATTGGGAATCCGTGGCCTGTTAATGCAACCATTGAACTTGCGGATGGTTCGTTTAAGTCATCTATAGGAGTCATTGAGAACTTACTAGTAAAAGTTGGCAAGTTTGTCTTCCCTGCAGACTTCATGGTTTTAGAAATAGGACCCGACTACTCTGTACCTTTGATATTGGGTCGCCCATTTTTAGCTACCGCCAGAGCTGTCATTGCCATGAATGAAGGAATTCTGACACTCCGTGTCGGAAAGCAATCGGTAACCTACAACATCGGAAGGAATGAATGCTTTTCAAATGATCCCTTTGAAATTGCTCAGTTCATCGATACCAATCTGGACTACCAACTGAAGAAAGCTAAAGAATTCAACAAAGGAAAGAAACCAGACCTTGGCAAGGGTCTTGATAACACAAACTGGATTGATAACTACTGAGACAAACTACCAAAGTGAAGGACTTGAATGAAGGAACGGGAGACTCGGTGGAGGTTGATAGCCCCCACCCGAAGAAAGACTGATGAAGCACGTATGGGTCCGGCCAACGACCCTTAAATAAACGTGGCGCTTCCGGAAGGCAACCCGATGATCATGAATAAATTGAGAAGTTGGTGCATACGGCAGAACGCATGGACCTCAGGTTTGGTTTCCAAATTTAAGTTTCTCATACTTCAGCCCCCAGGTATGCCTTCTCGATACTAGGACCTTAGTAGCTTAACTACTACCTTTTATTTTCCTTGTCTGCTTTTATGTTTTCCTTTGTGTGTCAGGTAGAATAACATCACCAGATAGTTTCTCTACTTCTTTGAGGAGTTACACTCCACCTATACGAGCTGGGAACCGGAAACCACATCAAATTTCTAAGAAATTTGATGAAGTCCTTGAAGCAACGTGTTGACAAGCAGCTGATAGGCATAGCCTGACAGCAGAAATAAGTTTTGGCCTTAGGTTATACACCGAAATGACCAGGGGAGTACCAGTTTCTTTTTCCTTAAAACTTCATGCATTTAAATTCCTCCATAGCATTCCGTTACATGCATTTGAACATTGAGGGCAATGCATAGTTTTAAGTGTGGGGTGGAGAATTAGAGATTCAGGACTACTTGTAACCTCAAAGCAGTAAAACTAAACTTGTGATTTTCTACCCATTTTACTAAAACCTTACTAAAAACCAACTTTTCGAAAAACCCGAAAAATTTTAAAAAATTTTAAACCCTAAAATCTAAACCTCTTTGAGTTCGCACTTAATTAAATAAAATGAAGACATGGCAAGTAGAAACAAATGGATATTATGCATAATAAATCACTAAACCCTATCCCATCCGTTTTCACGTGAGAATAATCTGAGCCTTTTCACGAGCATTATTATCATTATTATCCTCATGCTCTTTCGTTTGGTATACTGAATGTTTATTCGATCGAATTCTATGCATAATTAGAACTTGTATGACTTATACATATCAAGACCAAGAACTAGTAGAAGTATGAATATGATTGAGGCACCTAGGACTTTATTACCCTTATATATTATCCTTAAAACCCAAAAATCCCAAAAATATTATCCGCCTAGATAGCCCTCTGAGCCTTAGCCTTTTCTTTTCTACTATCCACATTTATCACCCAACCAGCTTTCCGTAAACACCGGTTATTAGCTAACTGTCTTCGAAATAGAAAAATTATTCTATGTGTAGAAACATGTTTTTGTAACTATAGATAAAATTCTATGTATCGGTGTACTAGGCTAGTACGCAGGAGGGTGTTCCTGCGTACTTAGCTTGTTCACTAGTTCGTCCTGCGTACTTAGTAAGTACGCAAGGCTTTTGCCTTGCGTACTTAGCAAGTACGCATGACCAATGCCCTGCGTACTTAGCCAAGTACGCAGGTAGTGTTCCTACCCCTATAAATAGAAGACTTGTCTTCATTTGTAAGTGGAACTTCTGGAACAAGGATGAAAGGTTTCCGGGTCGCTCTCCCGACCCCTAGACCGTGAGCTTAGATGAGAGATGTGTGCTCCTTCAGTATGTAGTCTGTAATACGGGATGACTTCTATGTTATGGATTACGTATCGTTTCATTATCTTTTGTCTTTGTTTTTGTTTCTCTGTCTCGTTTCTTGGTTCCCACACAAATCACAGAACAGGTATGTGTTATCTCCGCTGCGCGACGAGACTCTCGGGACCTACACTATGTCGTTATTTCAAGTTCATTACCATTGAGGCAACTTTGGAAAAAATCTGTTTTACTCAAAAGAATTGGAATATACAAGAAGGTGGATGTATTAGGAAGAAACAACTGAACTATCTGCAAGTAATTTATGAAAATATTATTTTAAGGAAATTTAGGAAAAAGAATTATTGAAGAATTTGTCTTAATACAAAAAGAAATGAAAAAAAATATAGAAAAAGAAAAGAAAAAGAAAGAGAGAAGTGGGTCTTTTACCGGCTAGACCTTAAAGAACTGGATATGCATTCTTTTGATTTTAATTTTCTTTTCTGCCTTCATTTCGCAAAGCCTGAATTACCAACCGAACTCCGAGAGAAGATTTTCCAAGCAACAAGTGATGTAAGAAAACAGTGACGCAAGCAAGAACAATTGCCACCATTCTGTGGCTTGTCAAAAAGCGCCGCTAAAAGAATAGCCAAAAGATACGACAAATGTGTGAAGTGTGGCAACTGGAGCCACAATGGAAAGTGTAGCAAGAATCAAACTCATTCCCAACATGAGTATACTCATCTGATCAAAGTAGGAGCTGTTAGGCTACAAGCCGGAGGAACCATACGAAAAGGCAGTAATATGTACTACGCAGTAAGGAAATAGTTAAGAAAGATAAAAGATCTTGGTCTTAGCAATCTGACCATAAACGATCTCTCAGATTAGTTATACCCTCATGATCTGAGTACGGTAGAGGGACCCGCTAGTATTTTGCATTTTAAGCCATGAAGCCGTAGCTATGTGTTTCATGATAGCTACAACCCTTCAAACCCTTTAAAAATCCCTAAAAGTCTAAAAACATTTTCATTTTCACCCTTGAAGTTCTAGTAGGCTTGTCATGAATTCCACCACCCTAAAATAGAAAAGCCAAAAATAGAATAAGCAATTCAAGAGTTATCCCGGAGTTTCCACTTACTTGGAGCTCCATTACCTTTGTAAAGTTTTTAGTTATGGGTATGATCATGCATGAGTTTGCTTGAGGACAAGCAAAGTTTAAGTGTGAGGTGTTATGATATGCCCTAAATTATACATGTTTTGCATTCATAATAATCCTCATATTATGGTACTAATTGATTAATAACCTTACAATTGGTACTTAAAACATTTATATTTTATAATTGCAGGTTATTTGGTGTTCTAAATATAAATCAAGATGAAATCTATCAAAAACACCAAGAAACCAAGCTTCTAGAAGCATCATTCCCGAGCTTTGACCCCCAAGAAGTCAAAATTGGCTAACAAGGAGTCAACCAACAACTAAAAAACAAAACTGGGCAGCAGGAGGGCAATGCATGATATGCACGGGCGTGCATTTTCCCATCTTGCTCCCCACGGCTCCCAGTACACTGCCACTCGTACCGTATGATTCCCTAGGTGTTTGCACGCCCGTGTAATCCAATGCACGACCGTGCATTGCTCAATCTGAGGCCTATAAATATGAGGCTTGGGTTCTTCATTCCACACACCTCAAGAACAAGAAACACACTATCCAGAGAGAGAGTAGCTCGTATTTAGAGTAGAGTAGTGTGACACCTGCCCAATTTTCAGGTTCATAGTCCATACATTATCCATATACTTTAATATTCTATGTGCACCAATTAGTACTTAGTTAACATGAAACTAGGTCAACAAACTATGTCTACCATCTATACTATGCTAACTTCATGAAACATGAGAGTTCAAGACTCTAAGCTATGATCTATGACATAAAATCACCTATAATAGGTTAAACTATGTCTAATCCTACACTAATTACTTAAGTTATACACTAATCATAGTGCAATTAACTTAATTTGGTCTTATTCCATACTAATTAACCTAATTATACCCTAATCTTGGTATAATTAATTAAACTATGTCTAATTACTACACTAATCTCATTAAACTTGGTAATATTACCCAAACTATGTCCATCCATATTTTATAACACCATATCTTATGTACATGATTTAAAAACCCTAATTCATCTATTCCATTTCATATTTATATAAAGACTTTTATATAAATCATTTTATAAACCTTTTCTTATATGACTATATATATATATACACACATTTTCCTTCTTTTTATGTAACATCCATATATGTATATATAAACACTTATGCAAGACTAAATTCTTATAACATTTATAAAACATCTCCATTTTTATAAAAACCTACCATTTATAAACCTTTGTACAAGAAATGCCTACAAAAACATCATCATTCCATTTACTTATAAAACTCACTCATACACACCACTCCCATCCCATATTTACGGCTTCAACACACAACCTTCCATCTTTTTCTTACATCTTATCCTACGGTAATCTCAAGAACCATTTTTATAATGAGCAAGCCATTCCATCTTTTGCCTATAAATACAAGACCAAATCCTTGTTCTTTCCTTGCACCATTTCACAAACACTCTCACTTTTCATTCTCTCTAAAAATCTCGACCAAGGGGGGGGGGGGGGTGCAAGACTAAATCCAAAAGCCTTGGATCCTTCAAACTTGTAAGCATTACTTTCATCTAGTTTCTATCTATCTTTCTTTCTTTCATTCATTCTAGATCATGATCTTTGATAACTAAAAGGTTTATGGGTTTTATGATAGTATATACTTGTGATAACAAGTGGTAATCTATGACTAAGGTCAAACCATAAACACACCTTCAAATATCAAAGAACTAGTCCATGTACTATATGTCTTTGTTTTAAATTTCTCTAGATCTTGATATTGACAACAAAAAGGTTTATGGATGTTATGATACCATCATACTTGTGTAAACAAGTGGTAATCTATGGCTAGAGCCAAACCATAAACATACCTTCAACACTCAAGAACTAGTCTATTTAAATTCATGTACTTACTTTATATGCACCTTATATTTCATGTTCTTTATTATTACACTATTAAAAACTTATATGGACATAATATGGTTTGGGTAAACATAAAAACCAAGTATCTAAAGTCATAATATCAAAATATTAACACAAGATGCATGTGTTGACTTGAAACCATGCATCATGTGGTGACTTTTTCACTAACATGTCAAACACTTAAAAAACTTGTTAGAATTACTTTTGTTATGTTGTAGAACATATATTTAAAAGTTTGGATGAGTTAAATAAGTTTAAAATAGTCACATGCAACTTAAATAAGAACGTACACCATTTAAAAACCCGGTTTTTAACCCAAAAATATGACTTTAAATTCTTGACTTCTAAAAATTCCCATATTTTGGAAATAACTTCGACCTACTATAAAAAGACTCCATATTAAATTTTATGATTTTTGGATTTAAATAGCTATGTTAATAAATTAAATCTTACGTAAACAAAGATCGTTTTTAGACTTAGACTTTTTATAAAATTCTTAAACTTTTACAACGTGGCCTATTGGTCATAAGGTTGTTATAAAATAATAACCTTAATTTTTGGACATAAATAGCTACCCTTTCAAAATTTGCCTATCTCAAATGATTTTTGGAAAAATACTAAACTATTTCAAATGAGTCTTGATGCGTGTTTTATATGTAGATAATATATATATATATATATATATATATATATATATGATGTGTTGAAACTATATATATATTTTAATAAAGGTTTTTACACAATTGGTTTTAAAAAGGGTTTTCACCAAAGACTAATCACACACACATCGGGCAGTGTACCCGTCGGATAGCAATATAGTAAATGTAAGAACCGGATATCAATCCGTGGACACGGTGGAATGCAATAATAAATCGGAACTAAAATCCAATCAAGTAAGGGTAAAATATGTTTAAGTTGATTTTTGATTAAACTAATATGCAAGAATATAAAACTAAATTAAGATCACAAGTCAAACAATTAAGGAGAAAATATCACTTCGGTGTCGAATCCATCTAGAATACATTCAATACACTCATAGAAACATGGCAAATACACGAAACATAAATTGACTAAATTCTCGTCAAAGATATCTAATCAAATGACCATTCGGAAAGCTAGCATGAATTATACAAACCAACCACCTAAAATCATACAATGAAGCTCACGTGTTTAACAATCATGTCAATGTTTATAAAGATTGAACTAGCTTCCGATTAAGGTATACTAATCCAACAACTAGTTGGAAAGATAATATGAACAACACACTACCCACCTCAAGTTGATTAAATTAGACAACAATATGCATTTCTTCAACATACAATGTTCATACAAAGGTTATATAAATTAGGAGAATGTGTCAACAATTCCTAGATAAACATAAGACTAAGCATGAAACATCATAACAAATACTTTGTCTTTCCAAACATAAGCATAAGGATACACATACAAATATAATGACTCACAAACAAGACTTCATTCACCATTCCTAGTCAAATGCCATAAACTAGTATAATTACATACACCAATCCATGAATATAAGCATAAACCACAAGTTTTCCAACATAATATGGCATACACAATTACAAGTCTTGTAAACAACTCAAAATACTTGAATACATAATTTCATCAAAGAATAATCATACGATTGTCATAACATTAACACAATAATTGCCAATAATCCATGAATGTTGTCAAATGTATCTAAACTTCATCTAAACCAAAGTGAACAAGAGTTTTAGCTCATCATGAGCACCAAAATTACAAATAAGTAGGGAAAAATAGTGTGAAACATGATATGAAAACAAGAATCAAACCACTCCTCCAAGCCTAGATGTTGTTGTTGATGTATGGTGATCCTCTTGATGTTGTATCCTTTCCAAGAATCTTGAAATATGGCTGGAACAAGAGAAATACGAGCTGGAACAGTAGACTTTCTCCCTGGTTGCTTGATGTCTGAATGAGAGTTTAAGTTCTGTTTAAATAGAAAGTGGGAAGCACGACCGTGCCTAGAGAGAAGGCACGACCGTGTGAGGTACAAAGGCGCGGTCGTGTCTAGGTCTTAGCACGACCGCGTGACAGAGGGTTGACCGATCCGGAGCTTCCATTGGGTCTCTTGCTTCGAGGTGTCAGACTCACGGGTGTTCCCGCGACCGTGTGGAGGCAGGAACGGTTGTGCCTTGCCTTTTGGATTGGCGCGGTCGTGCCAAGTACCGGGTGCGACCGTGCTTAGGGTTTGCAAGTTAGGCACGACCGTGCCAATTAGGGGCACGACCGTGCCTTCATCACAGAAACCCTAAAAACTTCACTTTTTATCCTGGAATCTTCTTGTTTGTTCACAAGCTTCACAAAAACCTACAAAACAGGAAATGAAGCAAATAAGTGCCTAAACGTTGAATATAACCAAGAATTGATCGTTAAATGAGCGAAGTTTTGTGCCAAAAAGATGTGTAAATATTAACACATCAAACAACCCCACACTTGAACATTGGTTGTCCTCAAGCAAGAAATCAAAATGAAACAAAACTTCCAATGACACTATGGATCAAATCGGGAAAACCGTAAGCATTAATAAACTTATAAAGGTTTGAAAAGATTTTCAAGAAATGCAAAATTAACTAAATGAAACCCAATGAGCCCAATGACGTGATAACCGAATGAGCAAATGAATACGCCTATGAAATCATTGGCATGTAGCTTAATGCTCTCACAATGTTCACACACACTCGGGTATATATATGATCATACAAGTAATGGTGTATGTATAGAACACTCAAATGCCAAGACAATGAATCATGCATAAATCATAAGCTTGCTAAAAGATCAAATCTCTACCAACTAACATGAAATAAAGCACAAATCAAGAGGGCTTTAAACGGGTTGTAACTTGACAATGGTTAAGGGTAAGGAAATGGAATTTAAAAGTGGCTAAATGGCTAAAAACCCGGAGGTTATGCTAATTCAAAAACTAAAACACTTCTAATATGAAAAATAAACTAACTAATACTTCCGTATATAGATAAGAGCTAACAACCGAATTCTTTCCATCTTTGCTCACAAAATTGCTCTAATCGACTATATTTCACCTGATTTTGGTGATATAATTTTTTTTTTATCACTATTTCTTTTCTTTTGAAGGGAACTAAGTCAATATGCATCTTTCCTTAGCTAAAAACTTCTCAAGAATTTGAAGATTACAACAAAGTAAAAGCTATAAAATTAACATTAGCCGACCGGATTTCTAACACGGGTAAAAAAAAATAGAATAAATAAGTAAAAAGGCTAATGAAGGTTTAATGGCGGTGTAATGTGGGTAATAAAAGAAAGAACATGGGATAGGCTCAACGTGGTTAACTAGTGGATGTGTTCGGGTAAGGGAAAACAAAGATAAAAGGCTAACAAAGTGGTTTATCCTAATGCCTCAATCATTTTTATGCAATATTTATGTTCATGATTTCGAAATGTATACTAAAAGCAAGTTCTAACAAGCATGAAACATCCGGCACACTCAAATCCGCAAAAAACGAGAGCAAACAATGTCTAAAGCTATCAAGGCTCAAAAATAAACTCACGGAAACGGAAAGGAATGGGTGTAAGCAAAAGGTTACATGCAATTCATTCGTTTAGCCCACTAAAACTCATGGTTATCACAAAAAATTGGGTTTGACTCAATGGAATTTCTATCTCAATTGCTTTCGAAAAATCAAACCTCTATTATTTACTAAAAATTGTGAATGCTAAACGGTTAACTTTTAATTTAGTGCCAATAAAAAAAATTATGAAGGAATATTTTGCAAAAAATGAATCGATAAAATGCTAAAAGGATAAACAATGCGCGAATACAATCCCACCCTACACTTAGAATTGTACATTGCCCTCAATGTACAACAAAAAATAATGTAAAGCAAAGAATGAACACCCAACCCCACACTTAGAAACATACATTGCCCACAATGTATACAAAAACATGCAAAGCAAAATGGAATGCAATGCAATGGAGTGTGAAGGGATAACTGAAACTTCCCTTGTGTCGATCATGGCACATGCAAAAATCCAACCCACAACAATGACGTTCCACGTAGTTCCATGTAGTTCCACAATTCCAAGATCTAATCAAGACTAACATCAAACACAGATCAGTAACATCAAGCCAAAATATAAACACAAATATATACAACAGTACATGGAAACAAAAGTACAAGAAAACAAAAGTACAAGGAAACAAAAGTACAACATAAACGCCGTAGCGCGATACAAGAGTTTGTACAATACAATAAAAGTAGAACTCACAAAAGGTGATACCAAAACATTGGAGGGCACTACTCCTCCATCTCAAAATCCTCAAGAGCAAGGCCGGCACCCTCTGCTCCATCTCCTCCGGGTGGTGGTGACTGATGATGCGGTGGTGGTGATGGCTGATGCTGCGGTGATGGTGGTGGCTGAAGCTGCGGTGATGGTGGCGGCTGATGCTGATCGGGCTGCTGCCCTGGCTGCATAAAGAATGGGAGGGGAACCACGTATGGTGCCCCGCCAGCAGCAGCAGCGGCGCACCGGACCTCATACTGCCAGGCCCAGTAGCGCATGAATAAATCATGGGAGACGCACTGGACCTTTTCTGCCTTCATTTCGCAAAGCCTGAATTACCAACCGAACTCCGAGAGAAGATTTTCCAAGCAACAAGTGATGTAAGAAAACAGTGACGCAAGCAAGAACAATTGCCACCATTCTGCGGCTTGTCAAAAAGCGCCGCTAAAAGAATAGCCAAAAGATACGACAAATGTGTGAAGTGTGGCAACTGGAGCCACAATGGAAAGTGTAGCAAGAATCAAACTCATTCCCAACATGAGTATACTCATCTGATCAAAGTAGGAGCTGTTAGGCTACAAGCCGGAGGAACCATACGAAAAGGCAGTAATATGTACTACGCAGTAAGGAAATAGTTAAGAAAGATAAAAGATCTTGGTCTTAGCAATATGACCATAAACGATCTCTCAGATTAGTTATACCCTCATGATCTGAGTACGGTAGAGGGACCCGCTAGTATTTTGCATTTTAAGCCATGAAGCCGTAGCTATGTGTTTCACGATAGCTACAACCCTTCAAACCCTTTAAAAATCCCTAAAAGTCTAAAAACATTTTCATTTTCACCCTTCATTTTTATTTTAGCCACATTACAACCCTTTTTAAAGTCCTCCTGATTCATGCATACTACTTAGTTAGTTGGTGGAGACTTGATTTGCATACAAGCTTATGACCATCGCATAATTCGATTCGAAATTGAGTGTTCCACTTAACTTACATTATCCATACATATATAACCCTAGAGTTGAGTGAACATTGTGAGGAGTGAGGGTTTATGGATAATTGAAGTTCTAGTAGGCTTGTCATGAATTCCACCACCCTAAAATAGAAAAGCCAAAAATAGAATAAGCAATTCAAGAGTTATCCCGGAGTTTCCACTTACTTGGAGCTCCATTACCTTTGTAAAGTTTTTAGTTATGGGTATGATCATGCATGAGTTTGCTTGAGGACAAGCAAAGTTTAAGTGTGAGGTGTTATGATATGCCCTAAATTATACATGTTTTGCATTCATAATAATCCTCATATTATGGTACTAATTGATTAATAACCTTACAATTGGTACTTAAAACATTTATATTTTATAATTGCAGGTTATTTGGTGTTCTAAATATAAATCAAGATGAAATCTATCAAAAACACCAAGAAACCAAGCTTCTAGAAGCATCATTCCCGAGCTTTGACCCCCAAGAAGTCAAAATTGGCTAACAAGGAGTCAACCAACAACTAAAAAACAAAACTGGGCAGCAGGAGGGCAATGCATGATATGCACGGGCGTGCATTTTCCCATCTTGCTCCCCACGGCTCCCAGTACACTGCCACTCGTACCGTATGATTCCCTAGGTGTTTGCACGCCCGTGTAATCCAATGCACGACCGTGCATTGCTCAATCTGAGGCCTATAAATATGAGGCTTGGGTTCTTCATTCCACACACCTCAAGAACAAGCAACACACTATCCAGAGAGAGAGTAGCTCGTATTTAGAGTAGAGTAGTGTGACACCTGCCCAATTTTCAGGTTCATAGTCCATACATTATCCATATACTTTAATATTCTATGTGCACCAATTAGTACTTAGTTAACATGAAACTAGGTCAACAAACTATGTCTACCATCTATACTATGCTAACTTCATGAAACATGAGAGTTCAAGACTCTAAGCTATGATCTATGACATAAAATCACCTATAATAGGTTAAACTATGTCTAATCCTACACTAATTACTTAAGTTATACACTAATCATAGTGCAATTAACTTAATTTGGTCTTATTCCATACTAATTAACCTAATTATACCCTAATCTTGGTATAATTAATTAAACTATGTCTAATTACTACACTAATCTCATTAAACTTGGTAATATTACCCAAACTATGTCCATCCATATTTTATAACACCATATCTTATGTACATGATTTAAAAACCCTAATTCATCTATTCCATTTCATATTTATATAAAGACTTTTATATAAATCATTTTATAAACCTTTTCTTATATGACTATATATATATATACACACATTTTCCTTCTTTTTATGTAACATCCATATATGTATATATAAACACTTATGCAAGACTAAATTCTTATAACATTTATAAAACATCTCCATTTTTATAAAAACCTACCATTTATAAACCTTTGTACAAGAAATGCCTACAAAAACATCATCATTCCATTTACTTATAAAACTCACTCATACACACCACTCCCATCCCATATTTACGGCTTCAACACACAACCTTCCATCTTTTTCTTACATCTTATCCTAAGGTAATCTCAAGAACCATTTTTATAATGAGAAGCCATTCCATCTTTTGCCTATAAATACAAGACCAAATCCTTGTTCTTTCCTTGCACCATTTCACAAACACTCTCACTTTTCATTCTCTCTAAAAATCTCGACCAAGGGGGGGGGGGGTGCAAGACTAAATCCAAAAGCCTTGGATCCTTCAAACTTGTAAGCATTACTTTCATCTAGTTTCTATCTATCTTTCTTTCTTTCATTCATTCTAGATCATGATCTTTGATAACTAAAAGGTTTATGGGTTTTATGATAGTATATACTTGTGATAACAAGTGGTAATCTATGACTAAGGTCAAACCATAAACACACCTTCAAATATCAAAGAACTAGTCCATGTACTATATGTCTTTGTTTTAAATTTCTCTAGATCTTGATATTGACAACAAAAAGGTTTATGGATGTTATGATACCATCATACTTGTGTAAACAAGTGGTAATCTATGGCTAGAGCCAAACCATAAACATACCTTCAACACTCAAGAACTAGTCTATTTAAATTCATGTACTTACTTTATATGCACCTTATATTTCATGTTCTTTATTATTACACTATTAAAAACTTATATGGACATAATATGGTTTGGGTAAACATAAAAACCAAGTATCTAAAGTCATAATATCAAAATATTAACACAAGATGCATGTGTTGACTTGAAACCATGCATCATGTGGTGACTTTTTCACTAACATGTCAAACACTTAAAAAACTTGTTAGAATTACTTTTGTTATGTTGTAGAACATATATTTAAAAGTTTGGATGAATTAAATAAGTTTAAAATAGTCACATGCAACTTAAATAAGAACGTACACCATTTAAAAACCCGGTTTTTAACCCAAAAATATGACTTTAAATTCTTAACTTCTAAAAATTCCCATATTTTGGAAATAACTTCGACCTACTATAAAAAGACTCCATATTAAATTTTATGATTTTTGGATTTAAATAGTTATGTTAATAAATTAAATCTTACGTAAACAAAGATCGTTTTTAGACTTAGACTTTTTATAAAATTCTTAAACTTTTACCACGTGGCCTATTGGTCATAAGGTTGTTATAAAATAATAACCTTAATTTTTGGACATAAATAGCTACCCTTTCAAAATTTGCCTATCTCAAATGATTTTTGGAAAAATACTAAACTATTTCAAATGAGTCTTGATGCGTGTTTTATATGTAGATAATATATATATATATATATATATATATATATATATATATATATATGTATGATGTGTTGAAACTATATATATATTTTAATAAAGGTTTTTACACAATTGGTTTTAAAAAGGGTTTTCACCAAAGACTAATCACACACACATCGGGCAGTGTACCCGTCGGATAGCAATATAGTAAATGTAAGAACCGGATATCAATCCGTGGACACGGTGGAATGCGATAATAAATCGGAACTAAAATCCAATCAAGTAAGGGTAAAATATGTTTAAGTTGATTTTTGATTAAACTAATATGCAAGAATATAAAACTAAATTAAGATCACAAGTCAAACAATTAAGGAGAAAATATCACTTCGGTGTCAAATCCATCTAGAATACATTCAATACACTCATAGAAACATGGCAAATACACGAAACATAAATTGACTAAATTCTCGTCAAAGATATCTAATCAAATGACCATTCGGAAAGCTAGCATGAATTATACAAACCAACCACCTAAAATCATACAATGAAGCTCACGTGTTTAACAATCATGTCAATGTTTATAAAGATTGAACTAGCTTCCGATTAAGGTATACTAATCCAACAACTAGTTGGAAAGATAATATGAACAACACACTACCCACCTCAAGTTGATTAAATTAGACAACAATATGCATTTCTTCAACATACAATGTTCATACAAAGGTTATATAAATTAGGAGAATGTGTCAACAATTCCTAGATAAACATAAGACTAAGCATGAAACATCATAACAAATACTTTGTCTTTCCAAACATAAGCATAAGGATACACATACAAATATAATGACTCACAAACAAGACTTCATTCACCATTCCTAGTCAAATGCCATAAACTAGTATAATTACATACACCAATCCATGAATATAAGCATAAACCACAAGTTTTCCAACATAATATGGCATACACAATTACAAGTCTTGTAAACAACTCAAAATACTTGAATACATAATTTCATCAAAGAATAATCATACGATTGTCATAACATTAACACAATAATTGCCAATAATCCATGAATGTTGTCAAATGTATCTAAACTTCATCTAAACCAAAGTGAACAAGAGTTTTAGCTCATCATGAGCACCAAAATTACAAATAAGCAGGGAAAAATAGTGTGAAACATGATATGAAAACAAGAATCAAACCACTCCTCCAAGCCTAGATGTTGTTGTTGATGTATGGTGATCCTCTTGATGTTGTATCCTCTCCAAGAATCTTGAAATATGGCTGGAACAAGAGAAATACGAGCTGGAACAGTAGACTTTCTCCCTGGTTGCTTGATGTCTGAATGAGAGTTTAAGTTCTGTTTAAATAGAAAGTGGGAAGCACGACCGTGCCTAGAGAGAAGGCACGACCGTGTGAGGTACAAAGGCGCGGTCGTGTCTAGGTCTTAGCACGACCGCGTGACAGAGGGTTGACCGATCCGGAGCTTCCATTGGGTCTCTTGCTTCGAGGTGTCAGACTCACGGGTGTTCCCGCGACCGTGTGGAGGCAGGCACGGTTGTGCCTTGCCTTTTGGCTTGGCGCGGTCGTGCCAAGTACCGGGTGCGACCGTGCTTAGGGTTTGCAAGTTAGGCACGACCGTGCCAATTAGGGGCACGACCGTGCCTTCATCACAGAAACCCTAAAAACTTCACTTTTTATCCTGGAATCTTCTTGTTTGTTCACAAGCTTCACAAAAACCTACAAAACAGGAAATGAAGCAAATAAGTGCCTAAACGTTGAATATAACCAAGAATTGATCGTTAAATGAGCGAAGTTTTGTGCCAAAAAGATGTGTAAATATTAACACATCAAACAACCCCACACTTGAACATTGGTTGTCCTCAAGCAAGAAATCAAAATGAAACAAAACTTCCAATGACACTATGGATCAAATCGGGAAAACCGTAAGCATTAATAAACTTATAAAGGTTTGAAAAGATTTTCAAGAAATGCAAAATTAACTAAATGAAACCCAATGAGCCCAATGACGTGATAACCGAATGAGCAAATGAATACGCCTATGAAATCATTGGCATGTAGCTTAATGCTCTCACAATGTTCACACACACTCGGGTATATATATGATCATACAAGTAATGGTGTATGTATAGAACACTCAAATGCCAAGACAATGAATCATGCATAAATCATAAGCTTGCTAAAAGATCAAATCTCTACCAACTAACATGAAATAAAGCACAAATCAAGAGGGCTTTAAACGGGTTGTAACTTGACAATGGTTAAGGGTAAGGAAATGGAATTTAAAAGTGGCTAAATGGCTAAAAACCCGGAGGTTATGCTAATTCAAAAACTAAAACACTTCTAATATGAAAAATAAACTAACTAATACTTCCGTATATAGATAAGAGCTAACAACCGAATTCTTTCCATCTTTGCTCACAAAATTGCTCTAATCGACTATATTTCACCTGATTTTGGTGATATAATTTTTTTTTTATCACTATTTCTTTTCTTTTGAAGGGAACTAAGTCAATATGCATCTTTCCTTAGCTAAAAACTTCTCAAGAATTTGAAGATTACAACAAAGTAAAAGCTATAAAATTAACATTAGCCGACCGGATTTCTAACACGGGTAAAAAAAAATAGAATAAATAAGTAAAAAGGCTAATGAAGGTTTAATGGCGGTGTAATGTGGGTAATAAAAGAAAGAACATGGGATATGCTCAACGTGGTTAACTAGTGGATGTGTTCGGGTAAGGGAAAACAAAGATAAAAGGCTAACAAAGTGGTTTATCCTAATGCCTCAATCATTTTTATGCAATATTTATGTTCATGATTTCGAAATGTATACTAAAAGCAAGTTCTAACAAGCATGAAACATCCGGCACACTCAAATCCGCAAAAAACGAGAGCAAACAATGTCTAAAGCTATCAAGGCTCAAAAATAAACTCACGGAAACGGAAAGGAATGGGTGTAAGCAAAAGGTTACATGCAATTCATTCGTTTAGCCCACTAAAACTCATGGTTATCACAAAAAATTGGGTTTGACTCAATGGAATTTCTATCTCAATTGCTTTCGAAAAATCAAACCTCTATTATTTACTAAAAATTGTGAATGCTAAACGGTTAACTTTTAATTTAGTGCCAATAAAAAAAATTATGAAGGAATATTTTGCAAAAAATGAATCGATAAAATGCTAAAAGGATAAACAATGCGCGAATACAATCCCACCCTACACTTAGAATTGTACATTGCCCTCAATGTACAACAAAAAATAATGTAAAGCAAAGAATGAACACCCAACCCCACACTTAGAAACATACATTGCCCACAATGTATACAAAAACATGCAAAGCAAAATGGAATGCAATGCAATGGAGTGTGAAGGGATAACTGAAACTTCCCTTGTGTCGATCATGGCACATGCAAAAATCCAACCCACAACAATGACGTTCCACGTAGTTCCATGTAGTTCCACAATTCCAAGATCTAATCAAGACTAACATCAAACACAGATCAGTAACATCAAGCCAAAATATAAACACAAATATATACAACAGTACATGGAAACAAAAGTACAAGAAAACAAAAGTACAAGGAAACAAAAGCACAACATAAACGCCGTAGCGCGATACAAGAGTTTGTACAATACAATAAAAGTACAACTCACAAAAGGTGATACCAAAACAGTGGAGGGCACTACTCCTCCATCTCAAAATCCTCAAGAGCAAGGCCGGCACCCTCTGCTCCATCTCCTCCGGGTGGTGGTGACTGATGATGCGGTGGTGGTGATGGCTGATGCTGCGGTGATGGTGGTGGCTGAAGCTGCGGTGATGGTGGCGGCTGATGCTGATCGGGCTGCTGCCCTGGCTGCATAAAGAATGGGAGGGGAACCACGTATGGTGCCCCGCCAGCAGCAGCTGCGGCGCACCGGACCTCATACTGCCAGGCCCAGTAGCGCATGAATAAATCATGGGAGACGCACTGGACCTTTTCTGCCTTCATTTCGCAAAGCCTGAATTACCAACCGAACTCCGAGAGAAGATTTTCCAAGCAACAAGTGATGTAAGAAAACAGTGACGCAAGCAAGAACAATTGCCACCATTCTGCGGCTTGTCAAAAAGCGCCGCTAAAAGAATAGCCAAAAGATACGACAAATGTGTGAAGTGTGGCAACTGGAGCCACAATGGAAAGTGTAGCAAGAATCAAACTCATTCCCAACATGAGTATACTCATCTGATCAAAGTAGGAGCTGTTAGGCTACAAGCCGGAGGAACCATACGAAAAGGCAGTAATATGTACTACGCAGTAAGGAAATAGTTAAGGAAGATAAAAGATCTTGGTCTTAGCAATCTGACCATAAACGATCTCTCAGATTAGTTATACCCTCATGATCTGAGTACGGTAGAGGGACCCGCTAGTATTTTGCATTTTAAGCCATGAAGCCGTAGCTATGTGTTTCACGATAGCTACAACCCTTCAAACCCTTTAAAAATCCCTAAAAGTCTAAAAACATTTTCATTTTCACCCTTCATTTTTATTTTAGCCACATTACAACCCTTTTTAAAGTCCTCCTGATTCATGCATACTACTTAGTTAGTTGGTGGAGACTTGATTTGCATACAAGCTTATGACCATCGCATAATTCGATTCGAAATTGAGTGTTCCACTTAACTTACATTATCCATACATATATAACCCTAGAGTTGAGTGAACATTGTGAGGAGTGAGGGTTTATGGATAATTGAAGTTCTAGTAGGCTTGTCATGAATTCCACCACCCTAAAATAGAAAAGCTAAAAATAGAATAAGCAACTCAAGAGTTATCCCGGAGTTTCCACTTACTTGGAGCTCCATTACCTTTGTAAAGTTTTTAGTTATGGGTATGATCATGCATGAGTTTGCTTGAGGACAAGCAAAGTTTAAGTGTGAGGTGTTATGATATGCCCTAAATTATACATGTTTTGCATGCATAATAATCCTCATATTATGGTACTAATTGATTAATAACCTTACAATTGGTACTTAAAACATTTATATTTTATAATTGCAGGTTATTTGGTGTTCTAAATATAAATCAAGATGAAATCTATCAAAAACACCAAGAAACCAAGCTTCTAGAAGCATCATTCCCGAGCTTTGACCCCCAAGAAGTCAAAATTGGCTAACAAGGAGTCAACCAACAACTAAAAAACAAAACTGGGCAGCAGGAGGGCAATGCATGATATGCACGGGCGTGCATTTTCCCATCTTGCTCCCCACGGCTCCCAGTACACTGCCACTCGTACCGTATGATTCCCTAGGTGTTTGCACGCCCGTGTAATCCAATGCACGACCGTGCATTGCTCAATCTGAGGCCTATAAATATGAGGCTTGGGTTCTTCATTCCACACACCTCAAGAACAAGCAACACACTATCCAGAGAGAGAGTAGCTCGTATTTAGAGTAGAGTAGTGTGACACCAGCCCAATTTTCAGGTTCATAGTCCATACATTATCCATATACTTTAATATTCTATGTGCACCAATTAGTACTTAGTTAACATGAAACTAGGTCAACAAACTATGTCTACCATTTATACTATGCTAACTTCATGAAACATGAGAGTTCAAGACTCTAAGCTATGATCTATGACATAAAATCACCTATAATAGGTTAAACTATGTCTAATTCTACACTAATTACTTAAGTTATACACTAATCATAGTGCAATTAACTTAATTTGGTCTTATTCCATACTAATTAACCTAATTATACCCTAATCTTGGTATAATTAATTAAACTATGTCTAATTACTACACTAATCTCATTAAACTTGGTAATATTACCCAAACTATGTCCATCCATATTTTATAACACCATATCTTATGTACATGATTTAAAAACCATAATTCATCTATTCCATTTCATATTTATATAAAGACTTTTATATAAATCATTTTATAAACCTTTTCTTATATGACTATATATATATATACACACATTTTCCTTCTTTTTATGTAACATCCATATATGTATATATAAACACTTATGCAAGACTAAATTCTTATAACATTTATAAAACATCTCCATTTTTATAAAAACCTACCATTTATAAACCTTTGTACAAGAAATGCCTACAAAAACATCATCATTCCATTTACTTATAAAACTCACTCATACACACCACTCCCATCCCATATTTACGGCTTCAACACACAACCTTCCATCTTTTTCTTACATCTTATCCTAAGGTAATCTCAAGAACCATTTTTATAATGAGAAGCCATTCCATCTTTTGCCTATAAATACAAGACCAAATCCTTGTTCTTTCCTTGCACCATTTCACAAACACTCTCACTTTTCATTCTCTCTAAAAATCTCGACCAAGGGGGGGGGGGGGGTGCAAGACTAAATCCAAAAGCCTTGGATCCTTCAAACTTGTAAGCATTACTTTCATCTAGTTTCTATCTATCTTTCTTTCTTTCATTCATTCTAGATCATGATCTTTGATAACTAAAAGGTTTATGGGTTTTATGATAGTATATACTTGTGATAACAAGTGGTAATCTATGACTAAGGTCAAACCATAAACACACCTTCAAATATCAAAGAACTAGTCCATGTACTATATGTCTTTGTTTTAAATTTCTCTAGATCTTGATATTGACAACAAAAAGGTTTATGGATGTTATGATACCATCATACTTGTGTAAACAAGTGGTAATCTATGGCTAGAGCCAAACCATAAACATACCTTCAACACTCAAGAACTAGTCTATTTAAATTCATGTACTTACTTTATATGCACCTTATATTTCATGTTCTTTATTATTACACTATTAAAAACTTATATGGACATAATATGGTTTGGGTAAACATAAAAACCAAGTATCTAAAGTCATAATATCAAAATATTAACACAAGATGCATGTGTTGACTTGAAACCATGCATCATGTGGTGACTTTTTCACTAACATGTCAAACACTTAAAAAACTTGTTAGAATTACTTTTGTTATGTTGTAGAACATATATTTAAAAGTTTGGATGAGTTAAATAAGTTTAAAATAGTCACATGCAACTTAAATAAGAACGTACACCATTTAAAAACCCGGTTTTTAACCCAAAAATATGACTTTAAATTCTTGACTTCTAAAAATTCCCATATTTTGGAAATAACTTCGACCTACTATAAAAAGACTCCATATTAAATTTTATGATTTTTGGATTTAAATAGTTATGTTAATAAATTAAATCTTACGTAAACAAAGATCGTTTTTAGACTTAGACTTTTTATAAAATTCTTAAACTTTTACCACGTGGCCTATTGGTCATAAGGTTGTTATAAAATAATAACCTTAATTTTTGGACATAAATAGCTACCCTTTCAAAATTTTCCTATCTCAAATGATTTTTGGAAAAATACTAAACTATTTCAAATGAGTCTTGATGCGTGTTTTATATGTAGATAATATATATATATATATATATATATATATATATATATATATATATATATATATATATATATATGATGTGTTGAAACTATATATATATTTTAATAAAGGTTTTTACACAATTGGTTTTAAAAAGGGTTTTCACCAAAGACTAATCACACACACATCGGGCAGTGTACCCGTCGGATAGCAATATAGTAAATGTAAGAACCGGATATCAATCCGTGGACACGGTGGAATGCGATAATAAATCGGAACTAAAATCCAATCAAGTAAGGGTAAAATATGTTTAAGTTGATTTTTGATTAAACTAATATGCAAGAATATAAAACTAAATTAAGATCACAAGTCAAACAATTAAGGAGAAAATATCACTTCGGTGTCGAATCCATCTAGAATACATTCAATACACTCATAGAAACATGGCAAATACACGAAACATAAATTGACTAAATTCTCGTCAAAGATATCTAATCAAATGACCATTCGGAAAGCTAGCATGAATTATACAAACCAACCACCTAAAATCATACAATGAAGCTCATGTGTTTAACAATCATGTCAATGTTTATAAAGATTGAACTAGCTTCCGATTAAGGTATACTAATCCAACAACTAGTTGGAAAGATAATATGAACAACACACTACCCACCTCAAGTTGATTAAATTAGACAACAATATGCATTTCTTCAACATACAATGTTCATACAAAGGTTATATAAATTAGGAGAATGTGTCAACAATTCCTAGATAAACATAAGACTAAGCATGAAACATCATAACAAATACTTTGTCTTTCCAAACATAAGCATAAGGATACACATACAAATATAATGACTCACAAACAAGACTTCATTCACCATTCCTAGTCAAATGCCATAAACTAGTATAATTACATACACCAATCCATGAATATAAGCATAAACCACAAGTTTTCCAACATAATATGGCATACACAATTACAAGTCTTGTAAACAACTCAAAATACTTGAATACATAATTTCATCAAAGAATAATCATACGATTGTCATAACATTAACACAATAATTGCCAATAATCCATGAATGTTGTCAAATGTATCTAAACTTCATCTAAACCAAAGTGAACAAGAGTTTTAGCTCATCATGAGCACCAAAATTACAAATAAGCAGGGAAAAATAGTGTGAAACATGATATGAAAACAAGAATCAAACCACTCCTCCAAGCCTAGATGTTGTTGTTGATGTATGGTGATCCTCTTGATGTTGTATCCTCTCCAAGAATCTTGAAATATGGCTGGAACAAGAGAAATACGAGCTGGAACAGTAGACTTTCTCCCTGGTTGCTTGATGTCTGAATGAGAGTTTAAGTTCTGTTTAAATAGAAAGTGGGAAGCACGACCGTGCCTAGAGAGAAGGCACGACCGTGTGAGGTACAAAGGCGCGGTCGTGTCTAGGTCTTAGCACGACCGCGTGACAGAGGGTTGACCGATCCGGAGCTTCCATTGGGTCTCTTGCTTCGAGGTGTCAGACTCACGGGTGTTCCCGCGACCGTGTGGAGGCAGGCACGGTTGTGCCTTGCCTTTTGGCTTGGCGCGGTCGTGCCAAGTACCGGGTGCGACCGTGCTTAGGGTTTGCAAGTTAGGCACGACCGTGCCAATTAGGGGCACGACCGTGCCTTCATCACAGAAACCCTAAAAACTTCACTTTTTATCCTGGAATCTTCTTGTTTGTTCACAAGCTTCACAAAAACCTACAAAACAGGAAATGAAGCAAATAAGTGCCTAAACGTTGAATATAACCAAGAATTGATCGTTAAATGAGCGAAGTTTTGTGCCAAAAAGATGTGTAAATATTAACACATCAAACAACCCCACACTTGAACATTGGTTGTCCTCAAGCAAGAAATCAAAATGAAACAAAACTTCCAATGACACTATGGATCAAATCGGGAAAACCGTAAGCATTAATAAACTTATAAAGGTTTGAAAAGATTTTCAAGAAATGCAAAATTAACTAAATGAAACCCAATGAGCCCAATGACGTGATAACCGAATGAGCAAATGAATACGCCTATGAAATCATTGGCATGTAGCTTAATGCTCTCACAATGTTCACACACACTCGGGTATATATATGATCATACAAGTAATGGTGTATGTATAGAACACTCAAATGCCAAGACAATGAATCATGCATAAATCATAAGCTTGCTAAAAGATCAAATCTCTACCAACTAACATGAAATAAAGCACAAATCAAGAGGGCTTTAAACGGGTTGTAACTTGACAATGGTTAAGGGTAAGGAAATGGAATTTAAAAGTGGCTAAATGGCTAAAAACCCGGAGGTTATGCTAATTCAAAAACTAAAACACTTCTAATATGAAAAATAAACTAACTAATACTTCCGTATATAGATAAGAGCTAACAACCGAATTCTTTCCATCTTTGCTCACAAAATTGCTCTAATCGACTATATTTCACCTGATTTTGGTGATATAATTTTTTTTTTATCACTATTTCTTTTCTTTTGAAGGGAACTAAGTCAATATGCATCTTTCCTTAGCTAAAAACTTCTCAAGAATTTGAAGATTACAACAAAGTAAAAGCTATAAAATTAACATTAGCCGACCGGATTTCTAACACGGGTAAAAAAAATAGAATAAATAAGTAAAAAGGCTAATGAAGGTTTAATGGCGGTGTAATGTGGGTAATAAAAGAAAGAACATGGGATAGGCTCAACGTGGTTAATTAGTGGATGTGTTCGGGTAAGGGAAAACAAAGATAAAAGGCTAACAAAGTGGTTTATCCTAATGCCTCAATCATTTTTATGCAATATTTATGTTCATGATTTCGAAATGTATACTAAAAGCAAGTTCTAACAAGCATGAAACATCCGGCACACTCAAATCCGCAAAAAACGAGAGCAAACAATGTCTAAAGCTATCAAGGCTCAAAAATAAACTCACGGAAACGGAAAGGAATGGGTGTAAGCAAAAGGTTACATGCAATTCATTCGTTTAGCCCACTAAAACTCATGGTTATCACAAAAAATTGGGTTTGACTCAATGGAATTTCTATCTCAATTGCTTTCGAAAAATCAAACCTCTATTATTTACTAAAAATTGTGAATGCTAAACGGTTAACTTTTAATTTAGTGCCAATAAAAAAAATTATGAAGGAATATTTTGCAAAAAATGAATCGATAAAATGCTAAAAGGATAAACAATGCGCGAATACAATCCCACCCTACACTTAGAATTGTACATTGCCCTCAATGTACAACAAAAAATAATGTAAAGCAAAGAATGAACACCCAACCCCACACTTAGAAACATACATTGCCCACAATGTATACAAAAACATGCAAAGCAAAATGGAATGCAATGCAATGGAGTGTGAAGGGATAACTGAAACTTCCCTTGTGTCGATCATGGCACATGCAAAAATCCAACCCACAACAATGACGTTCCACGTAGTTCCATGTAGTTCCACAATTCCAAGATCTAATCAAGACTAACATCAAACACAGATCAGTAACATCAAGCCAAAATATAAACACAAATATATACAACAGTACATGGAAACAAAAGTACAAGAAAACAAAAGTACAAGGAAACAAAAGTACAACATAAACGCCGTAGCGCGATACAAGAGTTTGTACAATACAATAAAAGTACAACTCACAAAAGGTGATACCAAAACAGTGGAGGGCACTACTCCTCCATCTCAAAATCCTCAAGAGCAAGGCCGGCACCCTCTGCTCCATCTCCTCCGGGTGGTGGTGACTAATGATGCGGTGGTGGTGATGGCTGATGCTGCGGTGATGGTGGTGGCTGAAGCTGCGGTGATGGTGACGGCTGATGCTGATCGGGCTGCTGCCCTGGCTGCATAAAGAATGGGAGGGGAACCACGTATGGTGCCCCGCCAGCAGCAGCAGCGGCGCACCGGACCTCATACTGCCAGGCCCAGTAGCGCATGAATAAATCATGGGAGACGCACTGGACCTTTTCTGCCTTCATTTCGCAAAGCCTGAATTACCAACCGAACTCCGAGAGAAGATTTTCCAAGCAACAAGTGATGTAAGAAAACAGTGACGCAAGCAAGAACAATTGCCACCATTCTGCGGCTTGTCAAAAAGCGCCGCTAAAAGAATAGCCAAAAGATACGACAAATGTGTGAAGTGTGGCAACTGGAGCCACAATGGAAAGTGTAGCAAGAATCAAACTCATTCCCAACATGAGTATACTCATCTGATCAAAGTAGGAGCTGTTAGGCTACAAGCCGGAGGAACCATACGAAAAGGCAGTAATATGTACTACGCAGTAAGGAAATAGTTAAGAAAGATAAAAGATCTTGGTCTTAGCAATCTGACCATAAACGATCTCTCAGATTAGTTATACCCTCATGATCTGAGTACGGTAGAGGGACCCGCTAGTATTTTGCATTTTAAGCCATGAAGCCGTAGCTATGTGTTTCACGATAGCTACAACCCTTCAAACCCTTTAAAAATCCCTAAAAGTCTAAAAACATTTTCATTTTCACCCTTCATTTTTATTTTAGCCACATTACAACCCTTTTTAAAGTCCTCCTGATTCATGCATACTACTTAGTTAGTTGGTGGAGACTTGATTTGCATACAAGCTTATGACCATCGCATAATTCGATTCGAAATTGAGTGTTCCACTTAACTTACATTATCCATACATATATAACCCTAGAGTTGAGTGAACATTGTGAGGAGTGAGGGTTTATGGATAATTGAAGTTCTAGTAGGCTTGTCATGAATTCCACCACCCTAAAATAGAAAAGCAAAAAATAGAATAAGCAACTCAAGAGTTATCCCGGAGTTTCCACTTACTTGGAGCTCCATTACCTTTGTAAAGTTTTTAGTTATGGGTATGATCATGCATGAGTTTGCTTGAGGACAAGCAAAGTTTAAGTGTGAGGTGTTATGATATGCCCTAAATTATACATGTTTTGCATTCATAATAATCCTCATATTATGGTACTAATTGATTAATAACCTTACAATTGGTACTTAAAACATTTATATTTTATAATTGCAGGTTATTTGGTGTTCTAAATATAAATCAAGATGAAATCTATCAAAAACACCAAGAAACCAAGCTTCTAGAAGCATCATTCCCGATCTTTGACCCCCAAGAAGTCAAAATTGGCTAACAAGGAGTCAACCAACAACTAAAAAACAAAACTGGGCAGCAGGAGGGCAATGCATGATATGCACGGGCGTGCATTTTCCCATCTTGCTCCCCACGGCTCCCAGTACACTGCCACTCGTACCGTATGATTCCCTAGGTGTTTGCACGCCCGTGTAATCCAATGCACGACCGTGCATTGCTCAATCTGAGGCCTATAAATATGAGGCTTGGGTTCTTCATTCCACACACCTCAAGAACAAGCAACACACTATCCAGAGAGAGAGTAGCTCGTATTTAGAGTAGAGTAGTGTGACACCTGCCCAATTTTCAGGTTCATAGTCCATACATTATCCATATACTTTAATATTCTATGTGCACCAATTAGTACTTAGTTAACATGAAACTAGGTCAACAAACTATGTCTACCATCTATACTATGCTAACTTCATGAAACATGAGAGTTCAAGACTCTAAGCTATGATCTATGACATAAAATCACCTATAATAGGTTAAACTATGTCTAATCCTACACTAATTACTTAAGTTATACACTAATCATAGTGCAATTAACTTAATTTGGTCTTATTCCATACTAATTAACCTAATTATACCCTAATCTTGGTATAATTAATTAAACTATGTCTAATTACTACACTAATCTCATTAAACTTGGTAATATTACCCAAACTATGTCCATCCATATTTTATAACACCATATCTTATGTACATGATTTAAAAACCATAATTCATCTATTCCATTTCATATTTATATAAAGACTTTTATATAAATCATTTTATAAACCTTTTCTTATATGACTATATATATATATACACACATTTTCCTTCTTTTTATGTAACATCCATATATGTATATATAAACACTTATGCAAGACTAAATTCTTATAACATTTATAAAACATCTCCATTTTTATAAAAACCTACCATTTATAAACCTTTGTACAAGAAATGCCTACAAAAACATCATCATTCCATTTACTTATAAAACTCACTCATACACACCACTCCCATCCCATATTTACGGCTTCAACACACAACCTTCCATCTTTTTCTTACATCTTATCCTAAGGTAATCTCAAGAACCATTTTTATAATGAGCAAGCCATTCCATCTTTTGCCTATAAATACAAGACCAAATCCTTGTTCTTTCCTTGCACCATTTCACAAACACTCTCACTTTTCATTCTCTCTAAAAATCTCGACCAAGGGGGGGGGGGTGCAAGACTAAATCCAAAAGCCTTGGATCCTTCAAACTTGTAAGCATTACTTTCATCTAGTTTCTATCTATCTTTCTTTCTTTCATTCATTCTAGATCATGATCTTTGATAACTAAAAGGTTTATGGGTTTTATGATAGTATATACTTGTGATAACAAGTGGTAATCTATGACTAAGGTCAAACCATAAACACACCTTCAAATATCAAAGAACTAGTCCATGTACTATATGTCTTTGTTTTAAATTTCTCTAGATCTTGATATTGACAACAAAAAGGTTTATGGATGTTATGATACCATCATACTTGTGTAAACAAGTGGTAATCTATGGCTAGAGCCAAACCATAAACATACCTTCAACACTCAAGAACTAGTCTATTTAAATTCATGTACTTACTTTATATGCACCTTATATTTCATGTTCTTTATTATTACACTATTAAAAACTTATATGGACATAATATGGTTTGGGTAAACATAAAAACCAAGTATCTAAAGTCATAATATCAAAATATTAACACAAGATGCATGTGTTGACTTGAAACCATGCATCATGTGGTGACTTTTTCACTAACATGTCAAACACTTAAAAAACTTGTTAGAATTACTTTTGTTATGTTGTAGAACATATATTTAAAAGTTTGGATGAGTTAAATAAGTTTAAAATAGTCACATGCAACTTAAATAAGAACGTACACCATTTAAAAACCCGGTTTTTAACCCAAAAATATGACTTTAAATTCTTAACTTCTAAAAATTCCCATATTTTGGAAATAACTTCGACCTACTATAAAAAGACTCCATATTAAATTTTATGATTTTTGGATTTAAATAGCTATGTTAATAAATTAAATCTTACGTAAACAAAGATCGTTTTTAGACTTAGACTTTTTATAAAATTCTTAAATTTTTACCACGTGGCCTATTGGTAATAAGGTTGTTATAAAATAATAACCTTAATTTTTGGACATAAATAGCTACCCTTTCAAAATTTGCCTATCTCAAATGATTTTTGGAAAAATACTAAACTATTTCAAATGAGTCTTGATGCGTGTTTTATATGTAGATAATATATATATATATATATATCACTAGTGTCACACCCCGGCCGGCGGCGGATTAAACGCCGGGGCTGATGCGGTTGTTCATAAGCACATGATCATCTATTAAATATGATAATATTTATTACTCAAATTAAAAGCATCCGTTACATAGGAAAATGAAACGTTCAAAACATAAATTAAATTAAACTAGGTCCAAGTCCTAGGTGAGCAAGTAGTCCTCAAACAGGTACACCTGAAACATGTAAGTAACTGTCAACTACAAGTAGTTGGTGAGATGCATAGGTTTTGACACCAAAAGAGTTAGTATAGATTACAATTCAATATGTTCAAAGAATGTCTAAAGCATTTATGTGAAAACATACAAGGTTCCAAGCGTACAATTCAAGCCTGATAATAGAAAACTAGATACGCAATCCCACTGATTGCCATTTTGAAAAAGGGAGCAAGCGGATACTCCAAGTTATAGTTGATACCCAACAAAACCCGCCAAGGTCTTGTGGTAAGTTATAGGTTCAGTTTCCCATATAAATGATCATGTTAGGTACTACCTTAGGCTTGGGCTGCAAGTTAATGAATGTACTGGTATGAAACACATGCAATGGTCACCAAGTAGTTCAAATATAAAGCATAAAGATCAAGCACAAGAACATAGATATTGAAATGTTTAAATAGATAAAGTTGATAACATGTTTCACCCCAAAAGCAAAAACAGTAAAAAGGGGCTATGTAAACTCACATTGGTTCGGTAGCTTGAAATCACAAGTATGTGAAGTTGCACAAGTTGTTTAGCTAACCACAAGGTTAACCTATGTTTGCATTTATATATGTATCAATGATATGCTCTAAAGATTTAGGTAGTAAAGGTTGAACTAGGTTGAATGAGTATGTATCTATTTGTTGTGAATAATGTGTTTGTTAATAAGAAAATAATATGTTTGTTTAATAACGAAAATAATATGATCGTTAATAAAGGGTTGAATACAAGTTTATATATATAACGTTGCTTACAAAATAATGATTAAGTATTAAACTAATATTTATATGAATATATAGGTAATTAGTTTAATAAAATATAGCTTTAATTAATTAAATAATTAAATGGACAAATAAAGAGGGCATAGATTATACTAAATAATCGTGTATTAAAATAGTTAATAATGGTTTTAAATAAAATGATTATGTAGTTTCTTAATTAGTTGTTAATTCTTTAAAACTATTAAATAATTATTTAAGATTAACAATTTGGTTCATAAAATATTCCCGAGTCTTGGGAGTTTTATAAAATAATTTTTATAAGAAGAATGAGGTTAAAATCAAATAAAAAAATATTGCAGACCACGGGACTCGAACCCGGGTCTGCTGGGATCCAACTAGACGCACCACCATCGGACCAGTAGACCTGAGCATAAGTCTTGGTTCAAAACAGACGCGGTTCGTATATAACCCCCAACCCGCATGCGTCTTCTTCCCCAAATCAAGACCCGAACCCTAGCCACCCGATTCAGTCGATTGAGTCAGCGATCGACCCCGACTTTATGGGGCTTTTCTTTCCTATATTAAAACGAAACTGTGGTATCAAATTTTACCTGAATCGGTTGCGTAACGAGGGAGAAAGGCTAGGGAGTCGACGTCGGACTTCTTCAAGTTCGCCGGAGCTCTAGAGGGGAAATGCGATGAATGCAGGGGTGTAGGAAGTTTGTGGCGTCTGTACTGAAGGTGTGGGTTCGTTTTTATAGGTTAATTTGATGTTAAATGCACGAATTAATTGCCCACTTGATTAGCACGGTTACGGGATTGAATTCGTAAATAAATCATTGATTTCAAACTAATTATATTGTTAAATCATGAGGAAAACAGTCGCGCATTGATGTAGTATTATCAATTGTAGTTAAAACGCGTTAACTCGGTCGATTGGAATTTCAATTTCGTTTAGTTTGACTCTGAAAAGTCAAAATCGGCATTTGGGGAAGAAAGTAACAGATTTTGCAAATAGGTCCCCCAAGTCTCATGTGTTTATCATTTTATGTGTAAAATTTGTTTTAGATTGAAATTAAGTTTTAGAAATTACACAATTAACCCTGAACTTTCATAGAACATAAACTCATTTGATGTTTTAAAACTTTCTAATAATTTTTATATTAAAACTTAAATGTTTCTTTATATATATATATATATATATATATATATTTTAAAGTAAAATGGTTTTATAAAACTTGCTTATTTTATAGTTTATATGATTTAATCTATGTTACCATATAACATTTGTATTTGCATATTTATATAGATTTAAGAAATAATTTAATATATACATTCATGTAGGTTTAATATGATTTAGTCATTTATAATTTCAATTTAATATTCATTAAATCTTGGAGTAAATGCACCTAATATATATATAAACAATCATGAATAAGATGATTTTATTTATGTAAAACTTTAAATAAAAAGTGTTACAAATGCCATAATAGGACCCGGAATTTTCTGGGGATTACAACTAGCAACGTCATCAAAAAAATGATGGCGTGTTTTTAATAGTAATAAATATATTATATTTAGAGCTATACAAAATCAAGTTTTAAATTTATAAATTAAAATGATAATTACTTTAACTAAACACACACAATAGGCAAGTGTACCTATCGCAGCGTAGTATAGTATGGGTAAAAACCAAGTATCGAACCATGGACACGGATCCCGTACTCAACCCTCGCTATGGTCTGACTTTAATAATAAATTGAAAAATGGGTTTTGTTTAAAAGGAAAATAAAAAGATAAGAAATGTAATTAGAAAAGTTATCTTGTTTAAGACGTTACTCTAGTTGTTATCGCTTGTTAATTAATGTTATACTTAAAATAAGGTTGGTCATAGTTACTAGTACTAACCCATTCGATAGTGGAGTTAGTATTTTGTAACGGAACAGTGGATACGGTCGGCCAGCTATTTCTTAATGAATATAACGGACCCTAAACGGGGTCTCAAGTCCGTCGGTATCTCACAATTCATTATTCGAACTAAGATTATCCAACGACTGACGTACGTCATGTCTTGTAACTACCTTTGGAAAGTCGGAATACGCAACTCCCTCTAGAGCTACTTTATGAACGCTCGGACCTAACAAAATATGTTCTTAAATAGTTGTCTTTATTAATAATATTATTTTAAATAAATAATACATTCATTCTCAAGATCAAACCCCATGGTTCCCGCTAGAAGTCCTCTGCAAGCCGACACGAGAGAAGTAAAGAAATACCGACACAAACCGCCCGGTCTGGTTAGGGCTCAAATGGCCTGCTGAATACCCAAACCTCCAATAAACCCATAATATTAAATCTATACTAACTGGCCATGCTAGCACCAAGATTTGTATATAGACCGTACAAACATCGAATAAGCTTCCCAACAAAGAAGTCTTGCTTAAGTAACTTATAAGATTTTAGATTATTAGATTGGTTTAAAGATCACTTATTCTTGTCTTTTTAAGATAAATCATAGTAAAGACTTTAAAAACATAACATACTAAAAATACTTAATTAATTAAATTTCAACCAACTCGAGCAACACAAGAGAATTAGCCATGAATGACCGTACAAGTGACTCCACTAACCCTTAGATAATGTGTGGAAGTATTCCAACACCAAGGGAGAGTGGTTATAGGTTGTCTCTTGCTTGCTCGAACAAGAAGAATCGTTTCGTATTACAAGACTTAGAAAAAGCTAAATGGACCAAAACCGAGAGAGTTCCGGCTCTTAGCAGAGCACTAAGGCCTTCACACCTCTTGGTAATGGACACCTAAAACACTAGATCGAGCTTGCTATTTATAGGCTAATATTTTGGCAATGCACAACCATGCATTGGAATGCACGGGCGTGCAAAGTACTCATTTCTTTCACGTGCGGAATCTGGCACCCAGATTTGGGTTTGCACGACCGTGTATTGCCCTTTTCTGGTCCTTGTTGACTTTTTGAGTTCCAGCTTTGACCTTCTGCGTCCGGTTTCGTTCAATTGGCCCCCGAATGCTGATTTTACCTTGATTTTGAGTGTTTTCTTCATGTTTTTGTAAATCCGGGTCAATTATCCTATCGGAACACAAATTAGTGGATTAGGCATAAATTATTATCATATTATCTCTAATTATGATGATTTCGGAGATAATTATGCATGCAAAACATGTATAATTTACGTCATATCAAGTCTACAAAAATTCGAGCAAGTTTCTAATATTTTATCAAGTCTACAAACCAAAATTCAAAATGATTGGAGTTGGATAGCTATACTTTTGAAATTACAACTTATTTTGGGCATTTACGAACGAAACAATCGATAAAACGTCTTTAAACTCACATTCTTGACTCGACCAACTTTTGGAACTCTTATTGTAAATAAAATAAGTCTATTCGAGTTATCAAACTACTATTTTATCAAGAATCACGACCGCATTATTTATGTAAGTTTAATCCATCGAAAACCGTCGTGAAACGACTAATTTTAAGAATAACATTCTTCAAGACTATTTGAGGGTTCAAAATGAGTCTTGATGCGTGTTTTATATGTAGATAAAAATATAAATATATATCACTGGCAACGTTATCAAAAACATGATGGCGTGTTTTTAATAGTAATAAATATATTTTATTTAGAGTTATACAAAATCAGGTTTTAAATTTATAAATTAAAATGATAATTACTTTAACTAAACACACACAATAGGCAAGTGTACCTATCGCAGCGTAGTATAGTGTGGGTAAAAACCAAGTATCGAACCATGGACACGGATCCCGTACTCAACCCTCGCTATTGTCTGACTTTAATAATAAATTGAAAAATGGGTTTTGTTTAAAAGGAAAATAAAAAGATAAGAAATGTAATTAGAAAAGTTATCTTGTTTAAGACGTTACTCTAGTTGTTATCGCTTGTTAATTAATGTTATACTTAAAATAAGGTTGGTCATAGTTACTAGTACTAACCCATTCGATAGTGGAGTTAGTATTTTGTAACGGAACAGTGGATACGGTCGGCCAGCTATTTCTTATTGAATATAACGGACCCTAAACGGGGTCTCAAGTCCGTCGGTATCTCACAATTCATTATTCGAACTAAGATTATCCAACGACTGACGTACGTCATGTCTTGTAACTACCTTTGGAAAGTCGGAATACGCAACTCCCTCTAGAGCTACTTTATGAACGCTCGGACCTAACAAAATATGTTCTTAAATAGTTGTCTTTATTTATAATATTATTTTAAATAAATAATACATTCATTCTCAAGATCAAACCCCATGGTTCCCGCTAGAAGTCCTCTGCAAGCCGACACGAGAGAAGTAAAGAAATACCGACACAAACCGCCCGGTCTGGTTAGGGCTCAAATGGCCTGCTGAATACCCAAACCTCCAATAAACCCATAATATTAAATCTATACTAACTGGCCATGCTACAACCAAGATTTGTATATAGACCGTACAAACATCGAATAAGCTTCCCAACAAAGAAGTCTTGCTTAAGTAACTTATAAGATTTTAGATTATTAGATTGGTTTAAAGATCACTTATTCTTGTCTTTTTAAGATAAATCATAGTAAAGACTTTAAAAACATAACATACTAAAAATACTTAATTAATTAAATTTCAACCAACTCGAGCAACACAAGAGAATTAGCCATGAATGACCATACAAGTGACTCCACTAACCCTTAGATAATGTGTGGAAGTATTCCAACACCAAGGGAGAGTGGTTATAGGTTGTCTCTTGCTTGCTCGAACAAGAAGAATCGTTTCGTATTACAAGACTTAGAAAAAGCAAATAAACAAGAAAAAGCTAAATGGACCAAAACCGAGAGAGTTTCGGCTCTTAGCAGAGCACTAAGGCCTTCACACCTCTTGGTAATGGACACCTAAAACACTAGATCGAGCTTGCTATTTATAGGCTAATATTTTGGCAATGCACAACCATGCATTGGAATGCACGGGCGTGCAAAGTACTCATTTCTTTCACGTGCGGAATCTGGCACCCAGATTTGGGTTTGCACGACCGTGTATTACCCTTTTCTGGTCCTTGTTGACTTTTTGAGTTCCAGCTTTGACCTTCTGCGTCCGGTTTCGTTCAATTGGCCCCCGAATGCTGATTTTACCTTGATTTTGAGTGTTTTCTTCATGTTTTTGTAAATCCGGGTCAATTATCCTATCGGAACACAAATTAGTGGATTAGGCATCAATTATTATCATATTATCTCTAATTATGATGATTTCGGAGATAATTATGCATGCAAAACATGTATAATTTACGTCATATCAAGTCTACAAAAATTCGAGCAAGTTTCTAATATTTTATCAAGTCTACAAACCAAAATTCAAAATGATTGGAGTTGGATAGCTATACTTTTGAAATTACAACTTATTTTGGGCATTTACGAACGAAACAATCGATAAAACGTCTTTAAACTCACATTCTTGACTCGACCAACTTTTGGAACTCTTATTGTAAATAAAATAAGTCTATTCGAGTTATCAAACTACTATTTTATCAAGAATCACGACCGTATTATTTTTGTAAGTTTAATCCATCGAAAACCGTCGTGAAACGACTAATTTTAAGAATAACATTCTTCAAGACTATTTGAGGGTTCAAAATGAGTCTTGATGCGTGTTTTATATGTAGATAAAAATATAAATATATATCACTGGCAACGTCATCAAAAACATGATGGCGTGTTTTTAATAGTAATAAATATATTTTATTTAGAGTTATACAAAATCAGGTTTTAAATTTATATATTAAAATGATAATTACTTTAACTAACCACACACAATAGGCAAGTGTACCTATCGCAGCGTAATATAGTGTGGGTAAAAACCAAGTATCGAACCATGGGCACGGATCCCGTACTCAACCCTCGCTATTGTCTGACTTTAATAATAAATTGAAAAATGGGTTTTGTTTAAAAGGAAAATAAAAAGGTAAGAAATGTAATTAGAAAAGTTATCTTGTTTAAGACGTTACTCTAGTTGTTATCGCTTGTTAATTAATGTTATACTTAAAATAAGGTTGGTCATAGTTACTAGTACTAACCCATTCGATAGTGGAGTTAGTATTTTGTAACGGAACAGTGGATACGGTCGGCCAGCTATTTCTTATTGAATATAACGGACCCTAAACGGGGTCTCAAGTCCGTCGGTATCTCAAAATTCATTATTCGAACTAAGATTATCCAACGACTGACGTACGTCATGTCTTGTAACTACCTTTGGAAAGTCGGAATACGCAACTCCCTCTAGAGCTACTTTATGAACGCTCGGACCTAACAAAATATGTTCTTAAATAGTTGTCTTTATTTATAATATTATTTTAAATAAATAATACATTCATTCTCAAGATCAAACCCCATGGTTCCCGCTAGAAGTCCTCTGCAAGCCGACACGAGAGAAGTAAAGAAATACCGACACAAACCGCTCGGTCTGGTTAGGGCTCAAATGGCCTGCTGAATACCCAAACCTCCAATAAACCCATAATATTAAATCTATACTAACTGGCCATGCTAGCACCAAGATTTGTATATAGACCGTACAAACATCGAATAAGCTTCCCAACAAAGAAGTCTTGCTTAAGTAACTTATAAGATTTTAGATTATTAGATTGGTTTAAAGATCACTTATTCTTGTCTTTTTAAGATAAATCATAGTAAAGACTTTAAAAACATAACATACTAAAAATACTTAATTAATTAAATTTCAACCAACTCGAGCAACACAAGAGAATTAGCCATGAATGACCATACAAGTGACTCCACTAACCCTTAGATAATGTGTGGAAGTATTCCAACACCAAGGGAGAGTGGTTATAGGTTGTCTCTTGCTTGCTCGAACAAGAAGAATCGTTTCGTATTACAAGACTTAGAAAAAGCAAATAAACAAGAAAAAGCTAAATGGACCAAAACCGAGAGAGTTCCGGCTCTTAGCAGAGCACTAAGGCCTTCACACCTCTTGGTAATGGACACCTAAAACACTAGATTGAGCTTGCTATTTATAGGCTAATATTTTGGCAATGCACAACCATGCATTGGAATGCACGGGCGTGCAAAGTACTCATTTCTTTCACGTGCGGAATCTGGCACCCAGATTTGGGTTTGCACGACCGTGTATTGCCCTTTTCTGGTCCTTGTTGACTTTTTGAGTTCCAGCTTTGACCTTCTGCGTCCGGTTTCGTTCAATTGGCCCCCGAATGCTGATTTTACCTTGATTTTGAGTGTTTTCTTCATGTTTTTGTAAATCCGGGTCAATTATCCTATCGGAACACAAATTAGTGGATTAGGCATCAATTATTATCATATTATCTCTAATTATGATGATTTCGGAGATAATTATGCATGCAAAACATGTATAATGTAACATCCCAAATAATGACAAGACAAATAGAAAAGGGAAATAAAGTGGGCTTGGCCAAAATTTCGGCCCATGGGCCGAAAAGAAAAGGAGGAAACCCCATTACAAAACAGCAGCTTCAACCCAAACCCCTCTCATTTCATCTTCCTGCGCAAGAATACTAGAGAGAGAGAGAGAGAGAGAGAGCGATCGGCTTGTGAAGAAAACCGCAAGGAGAAGACTCAAGGGCTCGGGAATCATCCGACTCCACCATTTCAGCGCATAGCAACAGAAATCGGGCCTGTTGAGGTAAGCATCGCCTCTGATTCTGAGTCTTTGCATGTCTCGGGTTTAAATCAAATAAAGATACGATTTTCGCATATGAAACTTGAAACAAATCACGTATTTGAACTCAAGAACGATAAAGGAAGGTGTTTAACGTAAAATGTTCAAGGTTTAATCGATTGGAAATAAGTTGGCTGGAGCAAGGTTCTGGTCAGGGAAGATGCAGACCCATGACTCGAAACTATAGTTTCGATACATGCAGACCCATCGAAACTACTCTAGTTTCGATAGTCATGTTTGACTCGAAACTATCTAGTTTCGATAGCAGCCAATGACTCGAAACTACTATAGTTTCGATAGGAACTCAGGACTCGAAACTACCTAGTTTCGAGTGTCACCTTGAACCTAAACTAAGATTTTTCATAAGTTAATGACTCGAAACTACCTAGTTTCGATAGAAGGATTATGACTCGAAACTACCTAGTTTCGAGTGTAAGACCATAGCTCGAAACTACCATAGTTTCGATGCGACCCACCTCCCGAAACTACTGAGTTCAAGAACAGTAATGTCTAGTGTCATTTAGGAGCCCTACCTTATATGTATGACTTTATTATACAGATAGTGGGTGACCTTAGTGACGTTTCGAAACCAGCTATTATACTTCAGGGACCCGCCCATCAGGTGAGTTCTATGTGCCCCCTATATGCTACGTGCAAATGATTTTAAATGTTTTGGGGCTGGAATGTATACACTAAATGAATAAATGAAATGAATGTCAATGTGACCATACGTGATATATTAAGGTATATGTGTAGATACATATGAAAGTGAATAATGAATTATGAACAAAGAACAACACGTATGTTTACAAAGAATGAATGAATGAATGGTATAACGTAAATGAATGAAATCTTGCTTTATATCTATGTATATATTGCTTGCCAAGTATGAAAAGAATGACACAAAGAGTAAGAACGAAATCTTGCTTTATATCCATGTATATATTGCTTGCCAAGTATAAGTAAACGTTATGGACGCTTCGATGATAACGGCTACTTCGGTAGACGGACGACCACTTGACTATTATGCAGCTAGAGAAGGAAGTCTAGAAAGTTAGACTAATTAAAGGCCACTACGGTGGAGTAAGTCGCTAAAACAATATGCGGCTGCATAATTAGCTCAAGTGGGAAACGGATGCCTTAGGGCAGACGGGCGAATATGACGGACTACGACGGTAGGACGGTAAAGATATGACGGACTACTTCGGTAGGACGGTAAAGATATGACGGACTACTTCGGTAGGACGGTAAAGATATGACGGACGGTTTCTAGTGCCGGACGGTTAAGTAAAAGGGCTACGACGGTAGCTCGAGGGCGTATGTCTTTGTGATATACGTACCGTAAGATGGGTTGATCACCCTTATGTGTATGACCAATAAATGGTAAAGAAAGTAAAGGTGAATGCATATCTATGTAATCACGTAAGAAAGATAAGGAAAGAATGTTAAGAAAAAGTGAAAAGAAAAAGGGGGTGAACGCATATATATATATATATGTAATCACCTTAATAAAGATAAAGAAAGATGAAAGAAAAGCAAAAGTTATAAATACGTATTTATATGAATGACTTTATAATAATGCTTACTTATGAAGTAAAGAAAAGAATGTTTATATCTAAACGCATTAAACTAGAACTCACCAGCGTTAGCTGACTTTAGTATACATTTCAGGTAAAGGAAGAAAAGGTCGTGCGATGGCGTGAAGGTTACCCGGCACAAGACTGACATCCCACTTTTGTTTGTTAAGAAAATGTTATGTTTTATTCGTAAAGACTTCCGCTGTTTTGATTATGTAATTGAATGATGAATGTTTTAAATTTAAGTTCAGTATTTATGATTATGTTTATGAGTAAATCCAACAAGTGAGGTCACCCGGGAAAGGGGCCTTACAAGTTGGTATCAGAGCAATAGTTTGAGAGATTCAGACATCCCTAAATGTCTGGACTCAAACTGATTATGGGACCAACGCACGGATGTCAGTATGGGTAACCAACGTCAACGCAGCACGGTAAGTAAGTACTAAAGCTAATGCTCTAAATAAGGATAGATACCTTAACTTAGAACAAATAGATGTCAATGTCACAACCGATTTGAAGAGTTTTGAACCCGAAAAGCAATGTAAATTAGTAATCACAAACCGGTCACTGTAATTAAAAATTTACCTTGCTCGTACTATTCCAAACTATGATCTGAAGTAATGACATTGATGTATTCCCTTTATGACTATCAGGAAATTAAGAAATTATGGCTGGCGGAGGAAGAACTGGACGCCGAGGCGGTCGCACTGGCCGACGAGGTAGACCTCCGTTGAATCAAAGACTAGAAGAAGGAGAGAGTGTGCACGCGGAACACACCGAGAGTGTACACGAAACAGAAGTGACCCCAGCTGGAGACGACAATCCAGGGCCGATACAGTTGGAACCCGAAGTCAGGGATGCTATTGCCCGTGAAGTTGTGCTCACACTGAAGAAGGTATTGCCTGATCTACTATCTGAGGCAATAAAGAAAAGTAAAGAGGAGGATGAAGGGAACAATGAAGAGAAAATTTATGATAGTGACGGGGATGAAGTAAAAGTGGCAGCAAGCAATCGTGGGTGTACTTACAAAGGATTCAAGGACGGAGACCCACCTAAGTTTGATGGAACCAAGGATTCGGTGGCCACGTTCGAATGGATCGAGAGGATGAACGCAGTCATCAACATCAGCGAGTGTCGACCAGACCAAGCTGTTAAATATGTTGCTCATTCCTTCACCAATGAAGCACTAGGTTGGTGGAGAAATATTCAAAGAACAAAGTCACCACATGCTCTTGCCAGAATGACATGGGAGGACTTGAAAAAGCTCGTAATCCAAAAGTTCTGCCCACAAAATGAGATTGATCGTGTGGAGAACGAGTTCCTGAACTTCAAGGCTGGCAACAAGACTCATCGCCAGTATACATCAAGATTCAATGAACTGGCTCAACTAGTACCACACCTGGTGGAAACTGAAGATCGTTTGATCAAGTACTATGTTAAGGGATTGCCACAGCGGGTCCGTGTTCATATAAAAGCTAACCTACCCTCGACCTTCGAGTCGGTAGTGAATCTGAGCGGAATCGTCTACGACGATTATGCCAATGAGGACCCACCAACAGAGACCCAAAAGAGAAAGTGGGAGAACCCGTCTAGAGGCACAGGAAGAGGGAACGTAACAACTGAAACTAAGAAGCCAAGGTCGGACGAATATGAAACATGCAAGAAATGTGGAAGGCAACATCTTGGCGAATGTAAAATCGGCACCATCACATGCTATAAGTGCGGGAAGCCGGGGCACTTCTCTCGAGAATGTGTAAGAGACGTCAAGTGTCAAGTATGTGGATTGTTTGGACATCTGACAAAGAACTGCAGGAAGGCCGGCCAATCTGGTTCGGGAAAAGAAAAGGAAAAGGAACAGCCAAAGGCTAGGACTCGGGCCTATGCTTTAACCGAGGAAGAAGCAAGAGGAAACCCTGACGTCGTGTCGGGTACGTTCCTAGTAAATGATGAACATGCTGCTATTCTGTTTGATTCTGGTGCTAGTAAAAGTTTTATATCCACTGCATTTAGCCGCAAATTAGACTGCACAATCACTAGCCTTATAAGGGCCTTTAGCGTACAAACTGCTATTGGTAAAAACTCAGTAGTCATCCAAGTGACTGACGATTGCATGGTAGAAATAGAGGGCCATAAGTTTCCATCTAAATTGTACCTTCTAACCTTAGGAGGATTCGATGTAGTATTGGGCATGGATTGGTTAGCTGCCAACAAAGCTCAAATCATATGTAAACGAAAGATGATACATCTCAAGGCCACTGACGGCAGTCCGATTACGGTTTATGGTGACTGGAATAGCACAATGCCGAACGTCATCTCGATGATCAAGGCCGAAAGTTACATGAGGCGCGGTTGCGAAGCTTATCTGGCGTATGTTATTGACGATAGAATGAAAACGAAAGAGCTAAAAGATGTACCCGTGGTGTGCAATTTTCCAGAAGTGTTCCCAGAGGACCTACCTGGTTTGCCGCTCGATCGGGAAATAGAATTTCAGATTGACTTACTGCCAGGAGCTGAGCCCGTTGCCAAGGCACCATACCGATTGGCTCCGTCAGAAATGAAAGAATTAATGTCCCAACTTGAAGAATTAACAGAGAAAGGATTTATCAGACCGAGCATCTCACCATGGGGCGCTCCGGTATTATTTGTAAAGAAAAAGGACGGCAGCATGCGCATGTGCATCGACTACCGTGAACTGAACAAGAGAACAGTAAAGAACAAATACCCACTGCCTAGAATAGACGACCTCTTTGATCAATTACAAGGCGCGAGTTGGTTCTCAAAGATTGATCTCAGGTCGGGTTACCACCAATTGAAAGTAAGAGAGGAAGATGTACCGAAAACTGCGTTTCGTACGCGTTATGGGCATTATGAATTTCTCGTGATGTCCTTCGGATTAACTAACGCACCAGCAGCATTTATGGATTTAATGAACAGAGTATGCCGACCCATGTTGGATCGATCAGTAATAGTTTTTATAGATGACATCCTCATATATTCAAAGAATGAAGGTGATCACCACTGTCACCTAAGAGAAGTATTGGAGGTGCTAAAGCAGGAAAAGTTGTACGCAAAATTCTCCAAATGCGCGTTCTGGCTTAGGGAAGTCCAATTCCTAGGTCATGTAATAAACCCAAACGGCATCATGGTGGATCCTGCAAAGATCGAGACAGTAAAGGAATGGAACATCCCAAAGACACCAACAGAGATACGAAGCTTTCTAGGGTTGGCAGGCTACTATCGAAGGTTCATCCAAGATTTCTCAAGAATTGCCTCGCCGCTAACCAAACTGACACGGAAGGAAGCAAAGTATGAATGGGGTCCAACCCAAAACAACGCGTTTGAGGAACTTAAGACACAATTAACTCAAGCTCCAGTATTAACACTACCTGAGGGAAATGAAGACTTAGTAGTCTACTCTGACGCTTCAGGGCAAGGATTAGGGTGCGTACTCATGCAACGAGGAAAGGTAATTGCTTATGCATCGCGGCAACTAAAGGTTCATGAAGTTAACTACCCAACACATGATCTAGAATTAGCAGCAGTAGTTTTCGCGTTGAAAATATGGAGACACTACTTGTATGGAGTTAAATGCACCATCTACTCCGATCACAAAAGCTTGAAATACTTTTTCGAACAAAAGGAACTAAACATGAGGCAAAGAAGATGGTTAGAGCTACTGAAAGACTATGACTGTGAGATATTGTACCATCCAGGCAAGGCAAACGTAGTGGCTGACGCTTTAAGTAGAAAGGAAGAATCGGCACCTATCCGGATCAAAGCGTGTCAGTTAATTATAACGCCAGACTTAATGGGTGAAATATCAAAGGCACAAGATGAAGCATTGTTAGAAAGAAATGTGAAACGGGAAAGAATAGTAGGACAACAAGGGAACTTAGATGCGAATGCATACGGGGTACGAACTAGGTTTGGCCGGATGTGGATACCTAAGATTGGTAAGCTTAGAGCCAAAATACTCGATGAGGCCCATAAGTCTCGCTATTCTATCCACCCCGGGACAAACAAAATGTATCAAGACTTGAAGAAAGAATACTGGTGGCCTGGCATGAAGAATGATGTGACAGAATACGTGAGCAAGTGCCTAACGTGTTCTCTAGTTAAGGCCGAGCACCAGAAGCCATGCGGTAAAATGCAACCTTTGCCAATACCGGAATGGAAGTGGGAGGAGATCACGATGGACTTCATTACCAAGCTACCGCGAACAGCTAAAGGCAATGATACCATTTGGGTGATCGTCGACCGCTTGACAAAGAGTGCTCACTTCTTGCCAATACGAGAAACTTCTTCTTCTGAAAAGCTAGCAGAAGTATTTATCAAGGAAATTGTGAGCAGACATGGTATGCCGCTGTCGATTGTGTCTGACAGGGATACTAGATTCACGTCAAGGTTTTGGAAGAAATTCAATGAAGCAATGGGCACTAGACTGAACATCAGCACCGCTTACCACCCCCAAACCGATGGACAATCGGAAAGGACCATTCAGACCTTGGAGGACATGCTCCGGGCCTGTATCATTGACTTCGGTGGGAGTTGGGACAGCCATCTACCATTGGCAGAATTTTCATATAACAACAGCTATCACTCGACTATTGGCATGCCGCCATTTGAAATGTTGTATGGGAGGAAATGTAGGACCCCGGTTTGTTGGGGGGAAATTGGACAGAAGGATTTTGCAAGTCTCGAAGTGGTCAAAGCTACTTCTGAGAAATTTGATCAAATCAAGGCTCGTATGAAAGCCGCAAAAGACAGACAGAAATCATACGCGGATAAGAGAAGGAGGGATTTAGAGTTTCAAGTAGGGGACATGGTACTGTTGAAAGTATCACCGTGGAAAGGAATCATTCGGTTCAGAAAGCGTGGCAAACTAAGTCCAAGGTTTGTCGGACCTTTCGAGATTGTAGCAAGAGTGGGTCAAGTTGCTTACAGACTCGACCTACCCGTCGAGCTTAGTGGAATACACCCTACATTCCACATATCACACTTACGCAAGTGCCTTGCTGACGATACGGCTCACATACCTTATGACGAAATCGAAGTGGATAACAGCTTGAACTATGTAGAAGAACCAATAGCTATTCTTGACAAAGCCGAGAAACGATTACGCAATAAGTCGATCCCTTTAGTCAAAATACAATGGAAACACAGAAAGGGGTCCGAGGCTACTTGGGAGAAAGAAGACGAGATGAAGGAACTGTATCCCCAGTTGTTTAACGTGTAACAGGTTTCGAGGACGAAACCTCATTAAGGAGGGTAGACTTGTAACATCCCAAATAATGACAAGACAAATAGAAAAGGGAAATAAAGTGGGCTTGGCCAAAATTTCGGCCCATGGGCCGAAAAGAAAAGGGGGAAACCCCATTACAAAACAGCAGCTTCAACCCAAACCCCTCTCATTTCATCTTCCTGCGCAAGAATACTAGAGAGAGAGAGAGAGAGCGATCGGCTTGTGAAGAAAACCGCAAGGAGAAGACTCAAGGGCTCGGGAATCATCCGACTCCACCATTTCAGCGCATAGCAACAGAAATCGGGCCTGTTGAGGTAAGCATCGCCTCTGATTCTGAGTCTTTGCATGTCTCGGGTTTAAATCAAATAAAGATACGATTTTCGCATATGAAACTTGAAACAAATCACGTATTTGAACTCAAGAACGATAAAGGAAGGTGTTTAACGTAAAATGTTCAAGGTTTAATTGATTGGAAATAAGTTGGCTGGAGCAAGGTTCTGGTCAGGGAAGATGCAGACCCATGACTCGAAACTATAGTTTCGATACATGCAGACCCATCGAAACTACTCTAGTTTCGATAGTCATGTTTGACTCGAAACTATCTAGTTTCGATAGCAGCCAATGACTCGAAACTACTATAGTTTCGATAGGAACTCAGGACTCGAAACTACCTAGTTTCGAGTGTCACCTTGAACCTAAACTAAGATTTTTCATAAGTTAATGACTCGAAACTACCTAGTTTCGATAGAAGGATTATGACTCGAAACTACCTAGTTTCGAGTGTAAGACCATAGCTCGAAACTACCATAGTTTCGATGCGACCCACCTCCCGAAACTACTGAGTTCAAGAACAGTAATGTCTAGTGTCATTTAGGAGCCCTACCTTATATGTATGACTTTATTATACAGATAGTGGGTGACCTTAGTGACGTTTCGAAACCAGCTATTATACTTCAGGGACCCGCCCATCAGGTGAGTTCTATGTGCCCCCTATATGCTACGTGCAAATGATTTTAAATGTTTTGGGGCTGGAATGTATACACTAAATGAATAAATGAAATGAATGTCAATGTGACCATACGTGATATATTAAGGTATATGTGTAGATACATATGAAAGTGAATAATGAATTATGAACAAAGAACAACACGTATGTTTACAAAGAATGAATGAATGAATGGTATAACGTAAATGAATGAAATCTTGCTTTATATCTATGTATATATTGCTTGCCAAGTATGAAAAGAATGACACAAAGAGTAAGAACGAAATCTTGCTTTATATCCATGTATATATTGCTTGCCAAGTATAAGTAAACGTTATGGACGCTTCGATGATAACGGCTACTTCGGTAGACGGACGACCACTTGACTATTATGCAGCTAGAGAAGGAAGTCTAGAAAGTTAGACTAATTAAAGGCCACTACGGTGGAGTAAGTCGCTAAAACAATATGCGGCTGCATAATTAGCTCAAGTGGGAAACGGATGCCTTAGGGCAGACGGGCGAATATGACGGACTACGACGGTAGGACGGTAAAGATATGACGGACTACTTCGGTAGGACGGTAAAGATATGACGGACTACTTCGGTAGGACGGTAAAGATATGACGGACGGTTTCTAGTGCCGGACGGTTAAGTAAAAGGGCTACGACGGTAGCTCGAGGGCGTATGTCTTTGTGATATACGTACCGTAAGATGGGTTGATCACCCTTATGTGTATGACCAATAAATGGTAAAGAAAGTAAAGGTGAATGCATATCTATGTAATCACGTAAGAAAGATAAGGAAAGAATGTTAAGAAAAAGTGAAAAGAAAAAGGGGGTGAACGCATATATATATATATGTAATCACCTTAATAAAGATAAAGAAAGATGAAAGAAAAGCAAAAGTTATAAATACGTATTTATATGAATGACTTTATAATAATGCTTACTTATGAAGTAAAGAAAAGAATGTTTATATCTAAACGCATTAAACTAGAACTCACCAGCGTTAGCTGACTTTAGTATACATTTCAGGTAAAGGAAGAAAAGGTCGTGCGATGGCGTGAAGGTTACCCGGCACAAGACTGACATCCCACTTTTGTTTGTTAAGAAAATGTTATGTTTTATTCGTAAAGACTTCCGCTGTTTTGATTATGTAATTGAATGATGAATATTTTAAATTTAAGTTCAGTATTTATGATTATGTTTATGAGTAAATCCAACAAGTGAGGTCACCCGGGAAAGGGGCCTTACATATAATTTACGTCATATCAAGTCTACAAAAATTCGAGCAAGTTTCTAATATTTTATCAAGTCTACAAACCAAAATTCAAAATGATTGGAGTTGGATAGCTATACTTTTGAAATTACAACTTATTTTGGGCATTTACGAACGAAACAATCGATAAAACGTCTTTAAACTCACATTCTTGACTCGACCAACTTTTGGAACTCTTATTGTAAATAAAATAAGTCTATTCGAGTTATCAAACTACTATTTTATCAAGAATCACGACCGTATTATTTTTGTAAGTTTAATCCATCGAAAACCGTCGTGAAACGACTAATTTTAAGAATAACATTCTTCAAGACTATTTGAGGGTTCAAAATGAGTCTTGATGCGTGTTTTATATGTAGATAAAAATATAAATATATATCACTGGCAACGTCATCAAAAACATGATGGCGTGTTTTTAATAGTAATAAATATATTTTATTTTGAGTTATACAAAATCAGGTTTTAAATTTATAAATTAAAATGATAATTACTTTAACTAACCACACACAATAGGCAAGTGTACCTATCGCAGCGTAATATAGTGTGGGTAAAAACCAAGTATCGAACCATGGGCACGGATCCCGTACTCAACCCTCGCTATTGTCTGACTTTAATAATAAATTGAAAAATGGGTTTTGTTTAAAAGGAAAATAAAAAGGTAAGAAATGTAATTAGAAAAGTTATCTTGTTTAAGACGTTACTCTAGTTGTTATCGCTTGTTAATTAATGTTATACTTAAAATAAGGTTGGTCATAGTTACTAGTACTAACCCATTCGATAGTGGAGTTAGTATTTTGTAACGGAACAGTGGATACGGTCGGCCAGCTATTTCTTATTGAATATAACGGACCCTAAACGGGGTCTCAAGTCCGTCGGTATCTCAAAATTCATTATTCGAACTAAGATTATCCAACGACTGACGTACGTCATGTCTTGTAACTACCTTTGGAAAGTCGGAATACGCAACTCCCTCTAGAGCTACTTTATGAACGCTCGGACCTAACAAAATATGTTCTTAAATAGTTGTCTTTATTTATAATATTATTTTAAATAAATAATACATTCATTCTCAAGATCAAACCCCATGGTTCCCGCTAGAAGTCCTCTGCAAGCCGACACGAGAGAAGTAAAGAAATACCGACACAAACCGCTCGGTCTGGTTAGGGCTCAAATGGCCTGCTGAATACCCAAACCTCCAATAAACCCATAATATTAAATCTATACTAACTGGCCATGCTAGCACCAAGATTTGTATATAGACCGTACAAACATCGAATAAGCTTCCCAACAAAGAAGTCTTGCTTAAGTAACTTATAAGATTTTAGATTATTAGATTGGTTTAAAGATCACTTATTCTTGTCTTTTTAAGATAAATCATAGTAAAGACTTTAAAAACATAACATACTAAAAATACTTAATTAATTAAATTTCAACCAACTCGAGCAACACAAGAGAATTAGCCATGAATGACCATACAAGTGACTCCACTAACCCTTAGATAATGTGTGGAAGTATTCCAACACCAAGGGAGAGTGGTTATAGGTTGTCTCTTGCTTGCTCGAACAAGAAGAATCGTTTCGTATTACAAGACTTAGAAAAAGCAAATAAACAAGAAAAAGCTAAATGGACCAAAACCGAGAGAGTTCCGGCTCTTAGCAGAGCACTAAGGCCTTCACACCTCTTGGTAATGGACACCTAAAACACTAGATCGAGCTTGCTATTTATAGGCTAATATTTTGGCAATGCACAACCATGCATTGGAATGCACGGGCGTGCAAAGTACTCATTTCTTTCACGTGCGGAATCTGGCACCCAGATTTGGGTTTGCACGACCGTGTATTGCCCTTTTCTGGTCCTTGTTGACTTTTTGAGTTCCAGCTTTGACCTTCTGCGTCCGGTTTCATTCAATTGGCCCCCGAATGCTGATTTTACCTTGATTTTGAGTGTTTTCTTCATGTTTTTGTAAATCCGGGTCAATTATCCTATCGGAACACAAATTAGTGGATTAGGCATCAATTATTATCATATTATCTCTAATTATGATGATTTCGGAGATAATTATGCATGCAAAACATGTATAATTTACGTCATATCAAGTCTACAAAAATTCGAGCAAGTTTCTAATATTTTATCAAGTCTACAAACCAAAATTCAAAATGATTGGAGTTGGATAGCTATACTTTTGAAATTACAACTTATTTTGGGCATTTACGAACGAAACAATCGATAAAACGTCTTTAAACTCACATTCTTGACTCGACCAACTTTTGGAACTCTTATTGTAAATAAAATAAGTCTATTCGAGTTATCAAACTACTATTTTATCAAGAATCACGACCGTATTATTTTTGTAAGTTTAATCCATCGAAAACCGTCGTGAAACGACTAATTTTAAGAATAACATTCTTCAAGACTATTTGAGGGTTCAAAATGAGTCTTGATGCGTGTTTTATATGTAGATAAAAATATAAATATATATCACTGGCAACGTCATCAAAAACATGATGGCGTGTTTTTAATAGTAATAAATATATTTTATTTAGAGTTATACAAAATCAGGTTTTAAATTTATAAATTAAAATGATAATTACTTTAACTAACCACACACAATAGGCAAGTGTACCTATCGCAGCGTAATATAGTGTGGGTAAAAACCAAGTATCGAACCATGGACACGGATCCCGTACTCAACCCTCGCTATTGTCTGACTTTAATAATAAATTGAAAAATGGGTTTTGTTTAAAAGGAAAATAAAAAGGTAAGAAATGTAATTAGAAAAGTTATCTTGTTTAAGACGTTACTCTAGTTGTTATCGCTTGTTAATTAATGTTATACTTAAAATAAGGTTGGTCATAGTTACTAGTACTAACCCATTCGATAGTGGAGTTAGTATTTTGTAACGGAACAGTGGATACGGTCGGCCAGCTATTTCTTATTGAATATAACGGACCCTAAACGGGGTCTCAAGTCCGTCGGTATCTCAAAATTCATTATTCGAACTAAGATTATCCAACGACTGACGTACGTCATGTCTTGTAACTACCTTTGGAAAGTCGGAATACGCAACTCCCTCTAGAGCTACTTTATGAACGCTCGGACCTAACAAAATATGTTCTTAAATAGTTGTCTTTATTTATAATATTATTTTAAATAAATAATACATTCATTCTCAAGATCAAACCCCATGGTTCCCGCTAGAAGTCCTCTGCAAGCCGACACGAGAGAAGTAAAGAAATACCGACACAAACCGCTCGGTCTGGTTAGGGCTCAAATGGCCTGCTGAATACCCAAACCTCCAATAAACCAATAATATTAAATCTATACTAACTGGCCATGCTAGCACCAAGATTTGTATATAGACCGTACAAACATCGAATAAGCTTCCCAACAAAGAAGTCTTGCTTAAGTAACTTATAAGATTTTAGATTATTAGATTGGTTTAAAGATCACTTATTCTTGTCTTTTTAAGATAAATCATAGTAAAGACTTTAAAAACATAACATACTAAAAATACTTAATTAATTAAATTTCAACCAACTCGAGCAACACAAGAGAATTAGCCATGAATGACCATACAAGTGACTCCACTAACCCTTAGATAATGTGTGGAAGTATTCCAACACCAAGGGAGAGTGGTTATAGGTTGTCTCTTGCTTGCTCGAACAAGAAGAATCGTTTCGTATTACAAGACTTAGAAAAAGCAAATAAACAAGAAAAAGCTAAATGGACCAAAACCGAGAGAGTTCCGGCTCTTAGCAGAGCACTAAGGCCTTCACACCTCTTGGTAATGGACACCTAAAACACTAGATCGAGCTTGCTATTTATAGGCTAATATTTTGGCAATGCACAACCATGCATTGGAATGCACGGGCGTGCAAAGTACTCATTTCTTTCACGTGCGGAATCTGGCACCCAGATTTGGGTTTGCACGACCGTGTATTGCCCTTTTCTGGTCCTTGTTGACTTTTTGAGTTCCAGCTTTGACCTTCTGCGTCCGGTTTCGTTCAATTGGCCCCCGAATGCTGATTTTACCTTGATTTTGAGTGTTTTCTTCATGTTTTTGTAAATCCGGGTCAATTATCCTATCGGAACACAAATTAGTGGATTAGGCATCAATTATTATCATATTATCTCTAATTATGATGATTTCGGAGATAATTATGCATGCAAAACATGTATAATTTACGTCATATCAAGTCTACAAAAATTCGAGCAAGTTTCTAATATTTTATCAAGTCTACAAACCAAAATTCAAAATGATTGGAGTTGGATAGCTATACTTTTGAAATTACAACTTATTTTGGGCATTTACGAACGAAACAATCGATAAAACGTCTTTAAACTCACATTCTTGACTCGACCAACTTTTGGAACTCTTATTGTAAATAAAATAAGTCTATTCGAGTTATCAAACTACTATTTTATCAAGAATCACGACCGTATTATTTTTGTAAGTTTAATCCATCGAAAACCGTCGTGAAACGACTAATTTTAAGAATAACATTCTTCAAGACTATTTGAGGGTTCAAAATGAGTCTTGATGCGTGTTTTATATGTAGATAAAAATATAAATATATATCACTGGCAACGTCATCAAAAACATGATGGCGTGTTTTTAATAGTAATAAATATATTTTATTTAGAGTTATACAAAATCAGGTTTTAAATTTATAAATTAAAATGATAATTACTTTAACTAAACACACACAATAGGCAAGTGTACCTATGGCAACGTAGTATAGTGTGGGTAAAAACCAAGTATCGAACCATGGACACGGATCCCGTACTCAACCCTCGCTATTGTCTGACTTTAATAATAAATTGAAAAATGGGTTTTGTTTAAAAGGAAAATAAAAAGATAAGAAATGTAATTAGAAAAGTTATCTTGTTTAAGACGTTACTCTAGTTGTTATCGCTTGTTAATTAATGTTATACTTAAAATAAGGTTGGTCATAGTTACTAGTACTAACCCATTCGATAGTGGAGTTAGTATTTTGTAACGGAACAGTGGATACGGTCGGCCAGCTATTTCTTATTGAATATAACGGACCCTAAACGGGGTCTCAAGTCCGTCGGTATCTCACAATTCATTATTCGAACTAAGATTATCCAACGACTGACGTACGTCATGTCTTGTAACTACCTTTGGAAAGTCGGAATACGCAACTCCCTCTAGAGCTACTTTATGAACGCTCGGACCTAACAAAATATGTTCTTAAATAGTTGTCTTTATTTATAATATTATTTTAAATAAATAATACATTCATTCTCAAGATCAAACCCCATGGTTCCCGCTAGAAGTCCTCTGCAAGCCGACACGAGAGAAGTAAAGAAATACCGACACAAACCGCCCGGTCTGGTTAGGGCTCAAATGGCCTGCTGAATACCCAAACCTCCAATAAACCCATAATATTAAATCTATACTAACTGGCCATGCTAGCACCAAGATTTGTATATAGACCGTACAAACATCGAATAAGCTTCCCAACAAAGAAGTCTTGCTTAAGTAACTTATAAGATTTTAGATTATTATATTGGTTTAAAGATCACTTATTCTTGTCTTTTTAAGATAAATCATAGTAAAGACTTTAAAAAACATAACATACTAAAAATACTTAATTAATTAAATTTCAACCAACTCGAGCAACACAAGAGAATTAGCCATGAATGACCATACAAGTGACTCCACTAACCCTTAGATAATGTGTGGAAGTATTCCAACACCAAGGGAGAGTGGTTATAGGTTGTCTCTTGCTTGCTCAAACAAGAAGAATCATTTCGTATTACAAGACTTAGAAAAAGCAAATAAACAAGAAAACGCTAAATGGACCAAAACGAGAGAGTTCCGGCTCTTAGCAGAGCACTAAGGCCTTCACACCTCTTGGTAATGGACACCTAAAACACTAGATCGAGCTTGCTATTTATAGGCTAATATTTTGGCAATGCACAACCATGCATTGGAATGCACGGGCGTGCAAAGTACTCATTTCTTTCACGTGCGGAATCTGGCACCCAGATTTGGGTTTGCACGACCGTGTATTGCCCTTTTCTGGTCCTTGTTGACTTTTTGAGTTCCAGCTTTGACCTTCTGCGTCCGGTTTCGTTCAATTGGCCCCCGAATGCTGATTTTACCTTGATTTTGAGTGTTTTCTTCATGTTTTTGTAAATCCGGGTCAATTATCCTATCGGAACACAAATTAGTGGATTAGGCATCAATTATTATCATATTATCTCTAATTATGATGATTTCGGAGATAATTATGCATGCAAAACATGTATAATTTACGTCATATCAAGTCTACAAAAATTCGAGCAAGTTTCTAATATTTTATCAAGTCTACAAACCAAAATTCAAAATGATTGGAGTTGGATAGCTATACTTTTGAAATTACAACTTATTTTGGGCATTTACGAACGAAACAATCGATAAAACGTCTTTAAACTCACATTCTTGACTCGACCAACTTTTGGAACTCTTATTGTAAATAAAATAAGTCTATTCGAGTTATCAAACTACTATTTTATCAAGAATCACGACCGTATTATTTTTGTAAGTTTAATCCATCGAAAACCGTCGTGAAACGACTAATTTTACGAATAACATTCTTCAAGACTATTTGAGGGTTCAAAATCTTAACACATATACTTTTGATCATAAGGTATGAGTTTTACTAAGTTTAACCAATAAAACGTTACATCTATTATTAAAATGGTTTACTTAATTTCAAGAACAAAACTTTTAAAAGAACTATTTTTAAACACGTGTGACTTCTACTTATTTCCATTCATCCTATCTTTCTAAATCCTAACAAGAGTTTGACATATTTTTTTCTAAACCTCGTTACCATTAGAAGTCAATCTTATTGTCTTGGCGGTTACCGCCGTAAATCCAAACATGTCCGTATATAATTTACAAGAAACCAAGAACTAACATTTGTATAAAATGATACCTTAATCCAATATTAAGTCCATAAAACTCATAGGGTCCCACCATTGTAGGATCCAAGTAGGACATACTTCAACTGCAAGAACGTAAATTCACCAACTCTAGGTGAGTCTTTGTAGCCCCTTTTTCTCTTAAACTTTTGGGGGAAAAATATGCTCAACTATTTTCATTATTTACTATATTGACTATTCGCTTATCTATTTGATCATACTAGAAATATTATCACTTCTCAAGTCCCTCTTTTTCCAGAAACGCAACTAGTTAACTTTGCTAAGCCGACGGTTAAATATTGATAGATCTATCGGGGTGACGCCCCGTTCATCCTTCTGACTGACGCGTTTAAAACAACAGAAAACGTGGTGAATGTTTATTTCCAATTCTAGAAACAAGAATTAATGCTCCGTGATAAGGCATTAAGCAGGGGCAAACATACTAGGTCATCAGGTTTAGTTGTGGGCTCAATGTTTATATTATCTTGTTCATATGCATATTTTGTTACACATATCATAACAATTATTCATGTGCAATTACTGTTCAAATATCTATACTCTTGCTTTATAGTTAAACCTACGAACTCACCAGCTTTATAGCTGACCACTTTTAGCATATTTTTCAGGCAACTCATGAAGGAATTAGATGTGTATGGCATACAAATGCAAGGAGATTTTAAGAAAAAAACAATCTTTTGTTAGGATGGATTTTGTTAGAAAATCTCAAAGTTGTATTTTGAAACTATATGTCATGTAAACTATTATTTTGGAAATGACGAATGCGTAGTAACTTTCTCTTTTTAAACAATGTGACACCTGCAAAATTTCAGGATTATATAACCTAATTGTTGGGCTAACCCAACTAGGCCCAATAAGGATCCAATCCCATTAGAGGCCCAATTTACATAATCTGAACATCAAACTGGTCGCTCGGTTTCGTCTAATGACTTGTTACGTGATTCTGCGAATTTAAGAAATGGTATAAGAACGTACGCTGGTTAGTAACTGGAAACATTTAACTCGCCAGTCGCCGGTTGTCGCGAAATACTTGGCATTACAATTATTTAAAATAATGAATTATTAATATTATAAGTTGTTGTTATTTTTAGAAAAATAATAATTACTTTCGGAGAGCGAAAACGTTTAGACACGAGTTATAAGTTTAAACCGACCTAGGCATTTCCCCATTAATAAACATGTGAATTAAATATTTATAGACTATCTATTTTAATACATATACCATTACAATTAACAAGAAATAAATAACTTGAACGAGAAATGAATAAAGAAAGACACGTATGCGAGAAAACGACATGGATTAACACAGAAACTGTCACACCCTGAAATTCCACAGCGGGTTACCCGCGGGTTGTGACTGTCAAGGATCATCAGTCCCGGTCATTTCGAACGACCTCTAACTGGTTTTCGAAAAGACATTCCGTTTGAACATCATACAAAATTAAATAGTAATACAGAGTTTGAAAATGCGGAATGTAAAGTGCGGAAGCAAAAGTAATGTTGCAAAATACAGAAGCATGACAAATTAGGTTCCCATAAACCTAAGCTTCTAAATGAAAACATGCTGTGGGACTCTTGGAGTGCAATCCTAGTCCGTGCATGAATACTTAGCGACCTGAGATAAACATGCTTAAAGTGTCAACACAGGGTTGGTGAGTTCACAGGTTTAAGTAACAGAAACAGAAATGAAAACAGTGTAACAGTACGCATGTATACTATTGATTCGATTGTTGATCAGACAATAAACATTAACTATATAAGCAACACCGAAACCGAAGCTCAACGAAGGAATGCAGAAACTAGCATTTTGCCTCTTACGTGCCCAGCACGCAATGGATTAGGTCAATTATGCACCCGTTTGACTCCCAGTCAGAGTTAGCGCGACTAACCCGGGTGGGGGTTGTTAAACCCAATAGTACTATTCATGAATCACCTCGCTTTGTGTAATAATTAACGGTTCGAATATGAGAGGACTTTATGTGCGGGAAATGCACCCACTTATATAAATTAAAGCGAAATCAAAGTAATTGTCATACGACTAAGTAAGAAAATGGTTTAGCATGTATCTCCCCCAATTGGAAAAGTAAGTAAAATGGGGCCGTGAAAACTCACCTGGAAATGCGGTGAATGAGAAATGGAAGCAACGAGAGGAATCGAGTAACTCCGGGTAACCGACCTAACCGAGCCCTAAGAATTAATAAGGCTATAAGGTCTATGAAAGTAAACATGGTTTATGTAACCACATTCATCCAAACGACTCAACGTTGAAAGGTTACATTGACGTTTTGAAAAGGTTTGACCAAAGTTGACCGAGGTTTGACCGACTTTGACCAAGGTTTGACCAACTTTGACCAAGTTTGACTAATGTTGACTAATGTTGACCAATGTTGACTAGTGTTGACCAATGTTGACCAATGTTGACCAAGTTTGACCAATGTTGACTAATGTTGACCAATGTTGACTAGTGTTGACCAATGTTGACCAATGTTGACCAAGTTTGACCAATGTTGACTAATGTTGACCAATGTTGACTCATATTGAAGTCATGTATAAACAACACACAAGTAACATATAAGTTGTAAACATGTAACACATAAGCATCATACAAGTTATACATGTGTAGCACTCAAGTAGCATATAAGTTGTACATGTGTGACACATAAAGAACATACAAGTTGTACCTAAGTAATGTATAAGTAACACCTTGTGACATAACATACATGCTTCAACTAGTTGCATAAGAAATTAACATGTGATAAGTGACATAGCATTTGCACCTCTTAATGGCATATTTCATACACATAATTCATGTCATCATATTAATAACCTATTAGTACCATTTCAATTCTTTTAAACAAGTAGCATAACATGTCATTGCAATTCCATAATTCTTAACATAACAAAGTTTCCATTTTTGATAATTAGGGTTTTAGTGCATCTAAGGTGTCATAGCTCAAACAACCAAGTTGTACATGAAATTATACTAGTAATCATACTAGTAACATGATTCTATGTATTTACTTTCTATTTCAAGCAAATATGAAGGTTCTTAACAAATAAAGTTTCCTTATTTAGCAAGGTTCGCCAAAACATGTCATAACACAACTCCGAATTACATATTCTTGCATAAATCATCTATTCATATGATAATGAAGCCATATAACCTACTTTAAACATTTATAGGCCACACATACAAAATATGAACAATTAAAGTTTCCTTTTTAGGAAAGTGGTCCAAACGACTCTTTTGCACATGTGTAACTTCAAATAACTCTTTTTACTACTTTAACATATATTATAGAACTATAATATCCACTTTTTATCCATTAGAAACTCATAACACAAAATATGCAAAATTTAAAGTTTCCTTATATAGTAAGTTACCATAATCTAGTAAAAACGACATTTCGACCAAAAAAATCACACTTCCTATTCATACTACTAATATAGACATCATTCAAACTAAGAAACACATCATATATCCATTTATACAAAAACTCATCCAACAAAGTTTCTATAAATAGAAACGAGTAATTAATGTCATAAACAAGTATTTCAAAACATAAAATGTGCATATATGCATCAACAACTCATTATTATGAAAACCATTGGATAAAACAAGTATTATAACACTTTGAACCAACAAAAATCGTTTGGATGGATGGTTTGCTCATCTTGGCCGAAATGTTTGAAATAAAATGGATGAACACTTACAAAACTAAAGTATGTTGGATAAAAGATGGAGATTCTTCACTTGAACACCTTGGATTAGCTCTTAGAATGCTTGGATTGCTTGAACAAAGTTTGAAGATGGTGGTGGCTAGGGAGGGGGTGGCGGCCGAAAGAATGAGAGAGGGGGAAGGGTTTGGGTAATTAGGTTTAGGGTAAATGAGGATTAAGGAGGTGTAAGGGAGTTTTAGTAAATGGGTTATGGGCTTTCTTGAGTTTTAAGGGGCTTTTGCAAGGGATTTGGGCTCCTAAATGGACCATTTATTTAAATTGCTGAATTCATTCAACCCAATTAATAAACCCATTGTTTTTATAAAATCTAAATTAATGTTGTTGGCACATATCGCGTATCCGCTTAAAAAGCGTTAAAATAAAAGATGCTCTAAAAATTCCGGAAAAATTCACATAAGCATGAAATATTAAATCACAGTATTACATGTAATTTATACACACCAAATATATGTCTAAATATTATTTCTAATATTCGTTAATGTTCGTGTGACAGGACGCGTGTGTGACCCGGTAATCCGCCCAATTACCGATGCATGTAATGAAATGAAACGAATGGACTTGCTATATGAAATATGTACTTAATTACTCTATAATTAAGTATGATGCAAGTGTAATCATGTGAATTCAAGTAATAGTCGGGTATGGATATTAACCTGAATTTGTCGGGTGTCACATACTCCCCCTGTTAAAAGGAATTTCGTCCCGAAATTCAGTTCGCGTCACTGAATAGACGGTGTAGTTTTGAACAAGTGAGGGTATTTACGCTTGAATTGATCCTCGCGCTCCCAAGTGAACTCTGGTCCACGTCTAGAATTCCAACGAACCTTAACTATGGGAATGCGGCTTTGTTTTAACTGTTTGACGTCGCGGTCCATGATCTCGACTGGTTCGTCGACGAAGTGAAGCTGATCGTCTATTTGAATTTCCTCCAATGGTATGACTAGTGTCTCGTCTGACGAGCACTTCTTCAGATTTGACACGTGAAACACGTCATGAACGCCACTGAGGGTATCTGGTAGGTTGAGTTTGTAAGCAACAGGACCAATCCTTTTCAGAATCTCGAAAGGTCCAATGTAACGAGGATTAAGCTTTCCACGCTTGCCGAAACGTATCACTCCTTTCCATGGCGAGACTTTCAGTAGTACCTTGTCTCCCACTTGAAATTCTAATGGTTTGCGTCTCACGTCAGCGTAACTCTTTTGACGATCACGCGCGGCCTTGATACGTTCGCGTATCTGTACAATCTTCTCTGTAGTTTCATGAATAACTTCTGGACCTGTGAGTTGGCTATCTCCCACTTCTGTCAAGCAAATCGGCGATCTACACTTTCGTCCGTAAAGTGCTTCGAATGGTGCAGCCTTAATGCTAGTGTGGTAGCTGTTGTTGTATGAAAATTCGACCAACGGTAGATGGGCATCCCATCCGTTCCCGAAGTCAACCACGCAAGCTCTGAGCATGTCCTCCAGGGTCTGGATGGTCCTTTCACTTTGACCGTCCGTCTGGGGGTGGTATGCAGTACTCATATCTAGCCGAGTACCCAAGGCTTTCTGTAAGGATTGCCAGAATCGGGATGTGAATCGACTATCCCTATCTGAAATGATGGAGATTGGCACTCCATGTCTTGTGACTACTTCCTTCAAGTAAGTTCTGGTTAGTTTCTCCATCTTGTCCGTTTCTTTAATGGGAAGGAAGTGCGCAGATTTGGTTAGTCTGTCGACAATTACCCAGATTGTGTCACAGCCATTAGAGGCTTTGGGCAATTTCGTGATGAAGTCCATTGAAATTTGTTCCCACTTCCACTGTGGGATCTCTGGTTGTTGGAGTAACCCTGATGGTTTCTGATACTCTACCTTGACCTTAGCACAGGTCAAGCATTTACTGACGTAGGTAGCAATTTCGGCTTTCATGTTAGGCCACCAATAATGTTCCTTGAGGTCATGGTACATCTTGTCAGCACCGGGGTGGATCGAGTACCTGGACTTGTGTGCCTCGTCCATCACCAGATCCCTTAGATCCCCAAAGCTTGGTACCCAAATCCGATCCATGAAATAACGGATGTCATCGGATTTGACCTCAAACTGCTTGTCCATACCACGTAAGGACTCATGGCATAGGTTTACCTCCTTGATTGCTTCGAGTTGGGCGTCGCGGATTTACATGGGTAAGTTCGTGTGGATGGTCAACTGTAACGCCCGCACTCATCGTGGTTTGGGTTGATCCTTCCTGCTCAAGGCATCAGCCACGACGTTTGCCTTTCCAGGATGGTAACGGATAGCGCAGTCGTAGTCGTTTAGCAATTCGACACATCGACGTTGCCTCATGTTAAGTTCTTTCTGATCGAAGATGTGTTGAAGGCTTTTGTGATCGGTGAAAATTGTGCACTTCGTGCCATACAAGTAGTGCCTCCAGATCTTGAGTGCAAATACTACCGCTCCCAGCTCCAAATCGTGGGTAGTGTAGTTTTTCTCGTGCACTTTCAGTTGTCGAGAAGCATAGGCTATGACCTTCTCCCTTTTCATTAACACGCACCCGAGCCCTTGATGTGACGCATCGCAGTACACCACGAAATCGTCTGTTCCTTCTGGTAACGATAGGATCGGCGCGCTGCAAAGTTTCTGTTTGAGTAATTGAAAAGCGGTTTCTGCCTTGTCATTCCATTCGTATTTCTTATCCTTGTGTGTCAGTGTGGTGAGAGGTTGGGCTATCTTAGAGAAATTTTCGATGAATCGTCGATAGTAGCCCGCAAGGCCTAAGAACTGTCGTACCTCAGTCGGAGTCTTAGGTGCTTCCCAATTCTTAATCGCCTCGATTTTGGATGGGTCAACATGTATGCCTTTCTCGTTGACCACGTGTCCAAGGAACTGTACTTCGCGAATCCAGAAGTCGCATTTCGAGAACTTGGCGTACAATTTCTCGGCTTTCAGCAACTCCATAATTAACTTCAAATGCTCGGCATGTTCCTCTTTGTTCTGTGAGTATATCAGGATATCGTCTATGAACACAATCACAAACTTGTCCAAGTAGGGCTTGCACACTCGGTTCATGAGGTCCATGAATACCGCCGGTGCATTGGTTAACCCAAATGGCATGACCATGAACTCGTAGTGACCGTAACGAGTTCGGAAGGCGGTCTTTGGAATATCGTCTTCCTGAATCCTTAGCTGGTGGTATCCCGACCGTAGATCGATCTTTTAGTAATAGCTCGACCCTTGCAATTGGTCGAACAGGTCATCGATCCTTGGTGGTGGATATCGGTTCTTGATAGTTACCTTGTTCAGTTCTCTGTAGTCGATACACATACGGAACGATCCGTCTTTCTTCTTAACGAACAAGACTGGTGCTCCCCAAGGCGAGAAGCTTGGTCTGATGAAGCCTTTGTCTAACAGTTCCTGTAATTGGTTAGACAATTCCTGCATTTCCGATGGCGCCAGTCCATAAGGTGACCTTGCTATCGGAGCAGCTCCGGGTGTGAGATCAATCCGGAACTCGACTTGTCGATGCGGTGGAAGTCCGGGCAAGTCGTCGGGAAATACTTCCGGATAGTCTCGGACGATCGGTATGTCTTTAATCTTATTTTCTTCTTCTTTCTTTTCCGTCACGTGTGCTAGGATCGCGTGATAACCCTTCCGCAAGTACTTTCGGGCTTTCATGCAGGTAATGATCCTTAACGTAGCACCACTCTGTTCTCCTTGAATGGTCAGTGTTTCTCCGTCCGACAGTGGAATGCGGACTATCTTCTCGTGACAGACGATTTCGGCTCGGTTCTTGGACAACCAGTCCATACCGACTACTATGTCGAAGCTTCCCAATGTTACTGGCAATAGGTCTATAGTGAAAGGATGATCGGCTAGTGTTAAGACACAACCTGGAATTACTTGTTCTGTCTCTATTAGCTTACCATCTGCTAGCTCTACCGTGTATAAGTAATCTAAGGCGATGGGAGTAATCCCAAGTAATGAGCTAAACTCAGTGGATACAAAACTCTTATCGGCACCCGTGTCAAATAAGATAGAAGCATAGCAGTTGTTTACGAGAAACGTACCAGTAACAATGTTGGGATCCTGCCTAGCCTCGCCGGCTCCAATGACAAATGCTCTGCCCCGAGTGTTTGTATTTCCAGGTTTCCGGTTCTTTGGGCAGTCTCTGCGGAAATGTCCGGGATCAACGCACCCGAAACATCCGCGGTTTCCCCCGCCAGCCGGGGCTTGTTCAACTGATCGGCAGCTCTGGGCAGTGTGTCTAAAACGTTTACACTTCTGGCACCGAGAATCTTCACAAGTACCATTGAGGTGAAACTGGCACTTGTTGCACTTAGGTAGGGTTCCAGTGTATGTCCCTCTTGGCCTTTTTATCCGGTTGGTTAGCCACAAACACCCAGGCCAGTTCCTGCTTCTTCTGGTTACTCAGCACATAGGATTTGGCAGGAGCATTTTCCCACTTTCTCTTGTTGTCAAAGGTTTTCACAAAACTTTCTTTCTTGTTGAACAGTCCCTGACGGACTGCCTGATCCGTAAGATTATGAGCCAGCCTCACTGTGTTGTGGATAATTGTGGGTTCTGCAGAAGTAACCATGCTTTGTATTTGAGGTGCCAAACCCCAAATGTACCGCTCAATTCGTTTGTACTCCGGTGTAACCATGTGCGGTAGTAGTCTTGCTAAATCGTGGAATCTTGCGGTATATCCCGCGATGTCAGCACCCTCCATCCTTAGGTTCCAAAACTCCTGTTCCCACTTTTGGAGTTCGTTACGAGGGCAGTACTCCTCTTTCAACATTTCCTTGAATTCCTCCCAAGGAATGGCGTTCGCATTATCCAGGCCCAGAGTCTGGATATAAGAGTTCCACCAGGAGAGGGCTTGGCCCTCGAGAGTCCCAACTCCGTACATGACTCTGTTCTCCATTGTGCATTGGCTCATACTGAAGACCGATTCGATCTTTTCTATCCATCGTAGCAGTCCCACTGCTCCTTCCGTCCCGGTAAATGTATGCGGCTTGCAATCCATAAAGGATTTGTAGGTGCAAGCCTTTGTTCCATGCCCAGTTTCTGTGTGTCAATGATAGAGCGTAATTAGGTTAAATTTTCCCGAGGTAGGGCTATGTTACTTGCAGTATATACTATTTCCGGTTTGTACTATACCTCTGCTCTCGCCGTGGCCTCCCGATCCTCCACTGGATCGATTGGCTTCGTGGTTAGCGAGTGCATCTGCCACGCGTTGGGCGATAAGGGCTTCAATTTGGGCAGTGGTCATGGAACTGGTGCCTTCTCCTGAGTTACGGCGTGTCTTCCTTGGCGGCATGTTTCTTTATAATCATAATGATAACAAAGGTTAGATATTGCGTAATAAATAACAATCAACACACGTGCATAAGACAACACACAACAATCAACAATAAATCAACCATGCAATATAATCTAAAGACAACCACTTGATAAATAAGTTGTACCAAATACAAAGTATTTTTCAGGAGTAAACACTCCTCCAAAACAAGTAATATCTCAAAAATATTGCGTGAGCACAGCCCGCTCACGATAGGCTAATCAACTGGGTGGTGTAACAATACCACTCTGCAAGAAGGTAAAAAGTAACAAGGCACAGAGAATCATCAGAACCCTGGCAGGTTCCAACTCTTCTCTGACCGTGTTAGCCGTAAACTCTGCTGCTAAGGCTGTAGAGTCAGCAAGTGAGGCTCGATGCTCGGCTACTGCTGCTCGCTGGTGTGCCATCCCCAACTGCTCCTCAGTCTGCTGGAGGCGGCTGGATAGTGCAGTGATCCTATCCGTCTCTCTCTGGCGATCCTCAAGTAGTCCTGCTACCTGCCCCTGTAATGCCTGTAGTGCAGTCTCAGTAGCTGTGGCCCTCTGTTCTGTCTCCCGAGCCTTTTCCTCCGCGGCCTCGATCCGGTCTCGTACTATCAGTAGTGCCTGGTCTGTCAGTGCCAACTCATCCTGGAGGGATGATATGTCAGCGTCATGAAACCTGCTGCGCGTCGCAAGTATCGGTAGTACCTCCCGGGTAGGCCGGAGCCAATAGGGTGGTGGATAGGATGGTCCAGTTGACTCTCCCGTAGATGAAGTGTCCGATGATGCAATCCGGGCCCTTTTGGCCGATGGTCCAGCAATGTCAGGGGAGTGGGCTGGTCGCTTTCCTCTGCGAATGTTCTTCTTCCGAGCTGTGAGTTTGGTCTTTGCTCCCACCGGTGCAAGTAATGGTGATGGCGGCGTCAGGTCCGCCAGACGAGGTGGTGAAGGTAGTATGGAGCCGTCGTCGGACGATGAGTCCCCGTGTAGTACGGAGTAGGGCACCGTCTCGCCCGAGTCGCTCCCCTCGCCGGCGTCTCCGTCACCTCCGGGGGCTGGTGCGTCGTCTTCCTCCTCCTCTAGATCCTCCTCAGGATCCTCCTCAGGATCCTCTTCAGAATCCAACTCTACAAAATCCACTGAGTCATGTGTCTGCTCCTCATCCGTGGATGAGTGGGGAGATGAAGGTGGGGTGAGTGGCTCCACTGATGATGATGGGGTAGCCGGTGTGTACTCCTCAGAGTCCGAGATCACAATGGGGTCCGATGAGGTCGACATCCTGTAACAAGTCAATATCCAGTAATCCATTGTATTCATGTATGAAAATGCATGTATGATGTGATGTGAACTATGTGAGCCTACAGTTATAGTCTAAGTATACAAAATGCAACTTAGTTCTCTATAACCAGGGCTCTGATACCAATCTGTCACACCCTGAAATTCCACAGCGGGTTACCCGCGGGTTGTGACTGTCAAGGATCATCAGTCCTGGTCATTTCGAACGACCTCTAACTGGTTTTCGAAAAGACATTCCGTTTGAACATCATACAAAATTAAATAGTAATACAGAGTTTGAAAATGCGGAATGTAAAGTGCGGAAGCAAAAGTAATGTTGCAAAATACAGAAGCATGACAAATTAGGTTCCCATAAACCTAAGCTTCTAAATGAAAACATGCTGTGGGACTCTTGGAGTGCAATCCTAGTCCGTGCATGAATACTTAGCGACCTGAGATAAACATGCTTAAAGTGTCAACACAGGGTTGGTGAGTTCACAGGTTTAAGTAACAGAAACAGAAATGAAAACAGTGTAACAGTACGCATGTATACTATTGATTCGATTGTTGATCAGACAATAAACATTAACTATATAAGCAACACCGAAACCGAAGCTCAACGAAGGAATGCAGAAACTAGCATTTTGCCTCTTACGTGCCCAGCACGCAATGGATTAGGTCAATTATGCACCCGTTTGACTCCCAGTCAGAGTTAGCGCGACTAACCCGGGTGGGGGTTGTTAAACCCAATAGTACTATTCATGAATCACCTCGCTTTGTGTAATAATTAACGGTTCGAATATGAGAGGACTTTATGTACGGGAAATGCACCCACTTATATAAATTAAAGCGAAATCAAAGTAATTGTCATACGACTAAGTAAGAAAATGGTTTAGCATGTATCTCCCCCAATTGGAAAAGTAAGTAAAATGGGGCCGTGAAAACTCACCTGGAAATGCGGTGAATGAGAAATGGAAGCAACGAGAGGAATCGAGTAACTCCAGGTAACCGACCTAACCGAGCCCTAAGAATTAATAAGGCTATAAGGTCTATGAAAGTAAACATGGTTTATGTAACCACATTCATCCAAACGACTCAACGTTGAAAGGTTACATTGACGTTTTGAAAAGGTTTGACCAAAGTTGACCGAGGTTTGACCGACTTTGACCAAGGTTTGACCAACTTTGACCAAGTTTGACTAATGTTGACTAATGTTGACCAATGTTGACTAGTGTTGACCAATGTTGACCAATGTTGACCAAGTTTGACCAATGTTGACTAATGTTGACCAATGTTGACTAGTGTTGACCAATGTTGACCAATGTTGACCAAGTTTGACCAATGTTGACTAATGTTGACCAATGTTGACTCATATTGAAGTCATGTATAAACAACACACAAGTAACATATAAGTTGTAAACATGTAACACATAAGCATCATACAAGTTATACATGTGTAGCACTCAAGTAGCATATAAGTTGTACATGTGTGACACATAAAGAACATACAAGTTGTACCTAAGTAATGTATAAGTAACACCTTGTGACATAACATACATGCTTCAACTAGTTGCATAAGAAATTAACATGTGATAAGTGACATAGCATTTGCACCTCTTAATGGCATATTTCATACACATAATTCATGTCATCATATTAATAACCTATTAGTACCATTTCAATTCTTTTAAACAAGTAGCATAACATGTCATTGCAATTCCATAATTCTTAACATAACAAAGTTTCCATTTTTGATAATTAGGGTTTTAGTGCATCTAAGGTGTCATAGCTCAAACAACCAAGTTGTACATGAAATTATACTAGTAATCATACTAGTAACATGATTCTATGTATTTACTTTCTATTTCAAGCAAATATGAAGGTTCTCAACAAATAAAGTTTCCTTATTTAGCAAGGTTCGCCAAAACATGTCATAACACAACTCCGAATTACATATTCTTGCATAAATCATCTATTCATATGATAATGAAGCCATATAACCTACTTTAAACATTTATAGGCCACACATACAAAATATGAACAATTAAAGTTTTCTTTTTAGGAAAGTGGTCCAAACGACTCTTTTGCACATGTGTAACTTCAAATAACTCTTTTTACTACTTTAACATATATTATAGAACTATAATATCCACTTTTTATCCATTAGAAACTCATAACACAAAATATGCAAAATTTAAAGTTTCCTTATATAGTAAGTTACCATAATCTAGTAAAAACGACATTTCGACCAAAAAAATCACACTTCCTATTCATACTACTAATATAGACATCATTCAAACTAAGAAACACATCATATATCCATTTATACAAAAACTCATCCAACAAAGTTTCTATAAATAGAAACGAGTAATTAATGTCATAAACAAGTATTTCAAAACATAAAATGTGCATATATGCATCAACAACTCATTATTATGAAAACCATTGGATAAAACAAGTATTATAACACTTTGAACCAACAAAAATCGTTTGGATGGATGGTTTGCTCATCTTGGCCGAAATGTTTGAAATAAAATGGATGAACACTTACAAAACTAAAGTATGTTGGATAAAAGATGGAGATTCTTCACTTGAACACCTTGGATTAGCTCTTAGAATGCTTGGATTGCTTGAACAAAGTTTGAAGATGGTGGTGGCTAGGGAGGGGGTGGCGGCCGAAAGAATGAGAGAGGGGGAAGGGTTTGGGTAATTAGGTTTAGGGTAAATGAGGATTAAGGAGGTGTAAGGGAGTTTTAGTAAATGGGTTATGGGCTTTCTTGAGTTTTAAGGGGCTTTTGCAAGGGATTTGGGCTCCTAAATGGACCATTTATTTAAATTGCTGAATTCATTCAACCCAATTAATAAACCCATTGTTTTTATAAAATCTAAATTAATGTTGTTGGCACATATCGCGTATCCGCTTAAAAAGCGTTAAAATAAAAGATGCTCTAAAAATTCCGGAAAAATTCACATAAGCATGAAATATTAAATCACAGTATTACATGTAATTTATACACACCAAATATATGTCTAAATATTATTTCTAATATTCGTTAATGTTCGTGTGACAGGACGCGTGTGTGACCCGGTAATCCGCCCAATTACCGATGCATGTAATGAAATGAAACGAATGGACTTGCTATATGAAATATGTACTTAATTACTCTATAATTAAGTATGATGCAAGTGTAATCATGTGAATTCAAGTAATAGTCGGGTATGGATATTAACCTGAATTTGCCGGGTGTCACAGAAACATGACGAAGACGGGTTCGTTACGCGGGTTAAACACATTAAGAGAAAACCCTACCTATAAAAACCACCTTATCCTCATTCTCAACCCATTTTCATCTCATCTTCTTGCAAACCCTAGAAATGACACCATACAAGAGAGTGGGAGAGAGGACAGGTGGGTCAGCCACCTTCCACGGCGGCGTTGGCGGTGGTGGCGACGGTGGCCAGCGGCAAGGACGGCTCATGGAGACGGCTTAGAGGCAACGATCATGCTTTCCCAAGTGAGGGACAGGTCTGGAACACCGGTGGCTCACAAGGGTCGTAAAGGTTTCGATTCCGGGTGGAGGACGGCCATGGTAACAGCCCCAAGAAGGTCAGCCGCTTACCGGGAACCTGAACCGCCACAACAGAAGGCAGAAAATGATGGGTCTGTAGACCTAGGGTTCCAGCGGACTTAACAAACTCTGACGGGTTGCCAACGAGTCTCCGATCCGGCAAATGAAAACACTTTCCGATGATAAAACGGTTTTCCGGCAGCCACGATTAGGATTCCAGCCAGATACGCTTTTCCGGCAAGGGGAGGCTAGTTCCGGTACGGTCTAGGTGTTAGATCTGAACCGTGTGACTTAGATCTCTTCATATCAGCGGCTGAGTTAAGGTATGGGTTTGTTTCCCGCTCATTCCTTTCGTTTATCCAGCGATCCGATGTAAAACCCGAAACCGAACCCATTACCTTTACGTAATAATATCTATAACTTTCAAATATGTTGATAAAACAGTTTAGATCTAGTAATCTTGGTGGCCGGGTTTCATTCCCATGTGTTCTTTAGGATTTTGGACAGATTATAGCAAGGATGGGACGTCACCGGGATAGGCGGGACTTTTCGAGTCATTCCCGACAGTCCCGGGTTTCGGTCAAACCCAGTCAACGTTGGGCAACGAAAGTCAAACTCAGTCAATACATGAACCGTAAGGGTTAGGACGTGTCGGTTCGTAAACGAGGAGTACGAAAGGTATAAACGCATGCTAACGTGATTTTATTTATTTACACGAAAGCCAAACGCGCGTGCGGTTGAATTACGTTGACCGTTAAACGAATTGTTAATGAGAAAATATTTATTTATTAAACTATATAATTATTAATGAACGAGAATATAGATCCGTAAATGGGTAATCGATCAAACGAGAGTCTTAAAACACAATTAATGGACGATTCGTGTAATTATTAAATATTATTATTTGAACGTGAAAGCAACTATATTATATTTGTGGTATAAAACGGTTTAAACAAAATAGATACGATTGGGATAACGTTAGTTTCAAGGATTTTATAGAAACATGTATATGTAGATCTATTTGACACGTCGTTAATCAAATAACACGAATGACTAAACTAGAATTTGACAAATGACAAACGTGATACAACTATATTTTCATGAATGTAAATGTAACGCATAGATACATATACTTATACATCATGTATGGATATAAAATATTCGCATTTTATATAGAATTAAATGATTATTTTGAAACACGATATTTATTCTCGAACATATACGTGTATATTCATGTACTCGAATGTAAAGTAAACATACATATCATTAAGAAGTTTTGGATAAAAGACACGAACAATTGGAAACCTAAAGAATACGTTTTGAATAAATAGGAAAACTTAGACTTTTATAAACTTAGACAAATATGTTGTCACGTATATACTATCTAATCTGAGAATAGTTTCACCAAAACATAGAGTCGCACACATTCTTTTAAGAGTCGCACAAACGAGAATTGTGATTATTAATCATAAGCGCATATGGTTACGCACAATCGGGTGCTCGATAAACTAATACCTTTGAACATGACTAGTGGATCACAAACAATATTGAGTATCACCAATTCAATTTGGGTAATCAGGATCTAAGCACCAACCATTATTAACATATACTGGATCGGTATTATAACATAGTGAATTAACATGGCTCAACCGTACGCGTGATAACTCAATACGAGTTTAGACTCGCTTTACATAATTAGGTTTAGTATATAAAACTCATTAAGTGCCTACAGGTATCGTAGGACTCGAGTAGGACGTAACCCGTGACCATCATGTGAACATTGGTTTCTATTACTATCAGGGGGACATTAGTGTTCCTAACATGTCGCCAGGTGAGTTTCACTGCCCCCTTTTAACTTTTAAACGTTTTAGAAACATCGGGGGGAAAACATACTTGCTTACACGTTTGAAAACATGAGACATCATTGTTTACTACATTTGGGAACATCATTTCCTGATACATTCGAGAAAACATAAAACATACTTACAAACATTTTCATATGGTAACAAGAAAGCAAGACCCGACCTTTATGTTTGCATGAGTTAACACATATAGAGCGCTGGAAGTCCCCTGATCATCATATTTATAACCATTAGCTATAGATTAGCCTTGGATTCTATGGATAGTACTATTGGGATTGACACCCCCGGTCATGGTTAGTCGCGCTAACCATGGGTCCCTATGGCTAAATGACCGCATAGTGTTCAAACATTGCTCGTGAAGTATGAGCGAGGGGCAAAACACCTGTGTCATGGTTTGGTTATGCCTCATGTGTGTACATATTATTTGTATTCCTAGCTAGTTTACAAATGGGTCAACATTACTTGTTTTGTTTATCATATACATTGAATCGTTTTCGTGCAAATGGATCTGCCAATCGTTTATACACAAATGGTTTTGACATTAGTTACGTACAAATGTTTTATCAATGTTTTCAAGAAAAATAGTTTCATTTTATGGCCACGCACATGTTATTAACGTTTTCAAGGATAACAGATTTATACTATGGTCATGTTCACGTTATCAATGTTTTGAAGGAAAAACCGCTTTCATTACGGAAATCAAATCGGTAAACTCACCAACATTGCGTTGACATTTTCAAGTATGTTTTTCAGGTATTACTTAGCTATGGCTCGGTTGGAATATTCTAGCTAATTGGATTAAACCCTAGTAGCCGAAGGAGCATAGTTAGTTAAGTATCAAGTACATCCTTGATCTGGAAGGATTTAGATGGTTGTATTACTCATGTTAGTAATTGTAAAAGTACTCGATACTTTAGAAATCTCTATTACAGCTTCCGCTATTTTGTAATGTTACCAATCGTTGCGACCTTTATTTATTTATCTAGTAAATAAATTTCAGGGTGTGACAAACAATGTGTTCTTGATTTCCATGCAACTGTCATAAACCGTGTTTCCGTCTTAGACGGGGTGTGACAAGTAGAGAGTAGAGAGGCTCCTCCTCTTTGTTCCGTAATAGGGGAGCCTACGAAACTCAGCGTTACGCTAGTTAGTATGGCCATTCGTGGCTAAACTCTTTGTATTGCTGGGGTGAAGATGAAGTTTGGTGCATGTTAACGTTTACCGTATTAATCTAGTGGTATGTTTATATCTTTAATTATTCGCTCTTAAAACCACCACTTGGTAGGCTTTTATTATTGCCTAAATCCGTATTTATATTTGTGAGTGTCTTGATTTTAAAGCGTAAGATCATAAAACCTAATCAAACTTTATTTGAAGCTTGTACGTCTTTATACAAGCTGAGATTGAAAAGCCAAGGCTTGGGCTACACTATTAAGGTCGTACGTCTTTATACGAACTAGTTATGTGACCAAGAATTGATGAACTCATGTTGGGAACGGTACGTCTTTATACTCGGTCCCATTGTTACACCGCCTCCCAGTGAGCAAAATATAATCACCTATTTAACAACAATATTAAGCATTTAAGTTCGATGTCTTAAACCAACTCAGAGATAACACCAAAGAGTTGAGGGTAAATGTTGTCTCTAACGGGAGGCACCAATATTTTAAATTAAAGATTTTAATTCGTGAATAAAATGTCACGAGGATGAGTCTCTAGCGGTGACCCGGGTCACAAGTTTGTAGTAGTCATACCACTGGATTAGTCAACTTAACATTATCACGTACCAAGCGGATTCGAAGCCCAAAGCAATACTATTCGTGACCTGATCATTTCCGAGATATTTACTTTCGTGCTATTTACTATTCTGTTTATTACATTCCTGTTACACACATCATGCACGTTTTTACTTTTCTATTATTTACTTTACCGTCATTTACTTTGTCATTTATTTTTCTGCTTCACAAGCACACAAAACCCACTCACCAATTAAACCGGCTAAACGATAACAAAAGTTGAGTATTGAAACTCGACCGTGTCCATTGGTTCGATACTTGGTTCTTACCTGAACTATATTACGATGTGATAGGTACCCTTGCCTATTGTGTGTGTTTTAAGTTTAAAGTAACTATCATTTTATTTTATAAATTTAAAACCTGATATCGTGAAACCAATATCTCTAAATATTATTATATAATATTTACACTTATCACACGACACATCAGGTCCTCATTTGCATGATCGTCGTAGACGATCCCACTCAGATTCACTACCGACTCGAAGGTCGAGGGTAGGTTAGCTTTCACATGGACTCGGACCCTCTGGGGCAGACCCTTGACATAGTACTTGATCAGTCGGTCTTCAGTTTCTACCAGGTGGGGTACCAGTTGGGCCAGTTCATTGAATCGGGAAGTGTACTGGCAATGAGTTTTGTTGCCAGTCTTGAAGTTTAGGAATTCATTTTCCACCCGATCAATCTCGTTCCGGGGACAGAACTTTTGGATTATTAACTTTTTCAGATCCTCCCAAGTCATCCTTCTGAGAGCGTTTGGCGACTTAGTTCTCTGAATGCTCCTCCACCAACCCAGTGCTTCGTTGGTGAAAGAGTGAGCAACATATTTAACGGATTGGTCGGGTCGACACTCTCTTATGTTGATTACTCCGTTCATTCTCTCAATCCATTCAAACGTAGCCACCGAGTCTTTGTTTCCATCAAACTTGGGCGGGTCACCGTCCTTGAATCCCTTGTACGTACACCCTCGGGTGTTCAATTCCACAGCCACCTCATCCCCATCACTATCATACACTTTCTCCCCATGGTTCTTCTCCTCCTCCTCCTCCTCATCCTTGCTCTTCTTCAGTGCCTCCGATAATAGATCAGTAATACGTCCTTCAGAGTCAGTACAACCTCAAGGGCAATAGCATCCCTAACTTCGGGTTCCAGTCGTATGGATCCCCCATTGTCATCTGCCGACGGGGTTATATTTGTTTCTTGCACACTCTCTATGGGCTCCATGTGCACGCTCTCCTCACGTTCCACATGCACACTTTCTTCATCATTACGTCTTTGGTTCAAAGGTGGCCTACCGAATCGGCCAGTACGACTGCCTTGGCGTCCCGTTCTTCCTCTACCAGCCATAATTCCTAATTTCCTGATAGATACAAAAGGGAATACATCAATGTCATTTCTTCAGATCATAGTTTAGAACAGTACGAGCAAGGTAAATGGTTGTGATTAATAATTTGCTTTGCTTTTCGGGTTCAAAACTTTTCACATCAGTAGTGACATTGACATCTATGCGTTCTAAGTTAATGTATTTATTCCTATCTATAGGCATTAACTTTACTGCTTACTTACTCGTATTGGCGTTGGCTACCCATACTAACATTCGTGCGTTAGTCTCATTATCAGCTTGAGTCCAGACATTTAGGGATGTCTGAATCTCTCAAACTATTGCTCTGATACCAACTTGTAAGGCCCCTTTCCCGGGAGACCTCACTCGTTGGATTTACTCATAAACATAGCCGTCAACACTGAACTTTAAGTTAAAATCATTCTACATAGCGGAAGCGTACAACAAGTCAAATACATAACATAGCAGCGGAAGTCTTAACATTAAACATAAACATTGTCTTAGAATGTAAACAGTTTAAACGGGATGTCAGTCTTGTATCAGGATAGCCTTCACGCCTTCGCACGTCCTCTCTTCTTTTTAACTGAAGTGCATACTAAAAGTCAGCTAACGCTGGTGAGTTTTAGTTTTAAGCAAGTAGACATAAACATTATTTCTTCTAAGTATAAATATATATATATACTTATGTAAATACACATTAACACTTGTATTGTTGTCCTTTATCATTCATTGTAATGTACATATAAATATACGTGCACGTCTTTGGTTTCATTGAACATTCATTGGTTATAATCATAAGGGTGATCAACCCATCATTGATTTGCGTAAGTTACAAAGACAGACGCCCGTCCTACCGTCGTAGTCTGTCCTCCATGATCGTACGGATTCCTTCGACCATACGTCATGCTATACCGTCCGGATTCCTTCGACCGGCCGTCCTCACCGTTCTACCGTTGTAGACCGTCATATTCGTCTGTCTGCCCTAAGGCATCCGTTTCCATGCAAACTATTATTTATGCAATTGTTCTACTTTTTATTGCAATCGTCCGGATTCCTTCGACCTGTCGTTATTGCCATTCAAACGTCCTAGCTGATGAAGGTACGTATTGTAACATCCATGATTTTCTGATATTATTTTTTAATTTATTCTATAAAAAATGGCACCCCATTTCAATCCCGTACTTTTTCAAACACATTATGTCACATTATGTCACATTAATTATTATTTTAAACATATATCATTTCAATTTTTTTTTCTTCAACCTTGCATTACATATTATTTCTCTATAACACATATAAGTATATATATATATATATATAAAAGTAAACATTTTGTTATGTTAAGTATATATATTAAAATGAAACATGTAAGTTTTTATCATATATATATTTAATTGTGAATATATGTGAAAACATATACATATTTGATTATACTAAATAAATCAAGCATACAACTTTTAAATTTTATAAAAATAAAATCTATGAGCTTAAATCATGTATTTACATCTTTTTTTATATATACATATATTTATTTTGTGAATAAGTACGTAAATATATATATACATTGACTTTGTTAAATAAACCATTCATTATTTTATAGAAAGGAAATTTATCCCTTTATAAATATTTATGAGCAAACAAATAATATCTAGATTTTTTTTATAAAACTTTATAAAAACAATTATATAAATAGTTAAATTTTATGAAGTTTATAAATACAATTTTTGTAAGTAACTAAAAAGGATTTAAGACAAATAACAATTAGGTTTTGAACCCATTCTAGAGCACTTTGAACCCCCTCCTATTTACTTTGAACCCCTACTTGAACCTTTTTCCCAATGATTGAATCCTGGAACAAGTTTCATCCAATTTTGACCTTGGAAGGTCAAAACCCATTGCAAATCCATCAAACCGTTGTAAATCCGATGTGTTAATTCAACCCAAAACCGTTCGCTGCTCATTCACGACTGTTATGGACTTGTAATTGCACTAAATGACTGAAAGAGCAAAGTTTTAAAACCCATTAAAGAGCTTTTTCGGTTATGTCATTCAAACCACAAATTCAATGATCGAACCCCTCAAATCCCACTTCTATTCAACCATTACGAGTTACCTTCACCCTTCTAACACCTCCTCTAATCATTTGGAACACGAAATCAGTCGCATTCAGCCTCCCCTTCCCCTCTCGGGTCGCGAAAGCAGGGAGAAGCAAAACCTCATTCAATTCGACAAATCCAAGTCCGATTCCAGGTAATAATCGTGTCTCACTACTCGTTTTAATCCCCTATACAGAAACCCCATGTTCTGATCGTGATTGGGTGTTAATTTCTAGGGCTAGGGTTCTTGGTTTGAATGTATAGGGAAGAAGAGGGAGCTGTGCATATTAGTTATATATTTGTTTTTCTATTTCTTTAGCAAGGCAATTGCTCAGAGCTAGTGGTTAAAACTCTTGAGACTCAAACCAAAGGTCTCAGGTTCTTGACCTGCAACCTACGTCCTTTTTTTCTGGTTTTGTTTAAGCACATTCAAGCACCCCTTATACACACCAATATATATATTTACATAATAAGCACACACATTTAAATATTTACAAACTATCGTATTACCACCATTAAATCCATTCTTTTTATAAATTTCAAGGGTTTTATAAATAATATCTTTTCAAATAAAAAAATATATATATACTATAACTATGTTTAATTCTATAAATTTTCCCAAACATATAGCGAATGGTATATGATCATTTTTGTTTATACGCGTGAATTATTTTGACAAACATTGTTATTTTAACATAAACCCTATTATTTATATATATAACTTTTAAAACTATAAAAATATCGAAGTTGTAACGTCATGACTTTTATTAAACACACGAAGTTATACATATATATATTTTATATAAATCATTATAACGACATGATCCATATTTAATATTAAAATTAGTAATATTAAAGTCATTGTTACTTTAATCATATTATTATTATTACCTTCACATGCATTATGATCCTTGTAGAAATTTGATAAATAACAATACAACCATTCGAATAATTTATTTATTTATTTGTTTCAAATGATATTTTTATAAATATTATGATATTCCAACATGATGACTATTTTAAAACTAATCGTCTTGTCGAGACATCAATTATATTAATTTTGCAATTAATACCCTTCTATAAATAATTGTTATCAAACAATATTTCACTTAATTTCATCTATATATTATCACTATAGTTACTGTTAAGACTCGTATCCTTCCCTTATTCGTTCGTCTCGAAACCCTAAAATCTCAACCGTCCCATTCTTATTTCTTTTATTTATATATTAAACATGTGCAAACTATTAATCCATATACTCCATCAAAACTTAGGTTAACTTGAGTTTAGCTAGACACTTATGCAACAACAACTTGTTTGTGTGATTAGCAAGCTACTTATTACAAGGTGAGTTTCATAGCCCCTTTTACATTACTTATTGTTTACAAATACTTGGGGTGGAACATGTTTATACAATACCTTACTTTACATAATTCACTTACTATGTCCTTATGCAAGTTCTATGTGCTTCATGTCATAAACTACTTGGTGTTACATGTGTTCATGTTTTTAATACAATCATTAACTTGAGTTGCAAGCCTAATATAGTATTTATTATGATCATATATGTGGGAACCTGATTCTCTACTTAACACAAATCTTGGTGGATTTGTGTATACATTTTGGTACCTTTCATAATACAATCAGGTGGATTGTGTATACATTGTTCATATTTTATGGCTTGATTGTACACTTGGAACCTTGTATGTTTTCACATTTATGCCTTAGAATTGATATGGACATTATGAATTCTAAATCATTTTCAACTTTTGTTGGTGTCGAAACATATGTTACTCACCAACTATTTGTAGTTGACATTTACTTAACATGTTTCAGGTGCACACGTTTGAGGACAAGTCTTGATCATATAGGACTATGGACCTAGTTATATTTAATTCAAACTTTGATTATGTCATGTTTCTTTTAGACTATGTGTTTCTCATTTCCTTGTAATGAATACTTAATATGGTTGAATAAATATTGGAACTTATTTAATAGTTGATAATGTGCTTTTGAACTACCGTGTCAGCCCCGGCGTATAATCCGCTGTCGGTCAGGGTGTGACACGTATATGTCCCGGTTGCAAAATGGTCACGTGGTCATCCGTCAATCGAAGTAGCCGTTATCATCGAAGCGTCCATAACGTTTACATACATTCATAACATGCAATATATATAAATATAAATCAAGATTTCATTCATTTACGTTATGCCATTCATTCTTTTTATTCATTGGGTACATACGTTTCATTCTTTGTTCGTCATTCATTTTCATATATCACGTATGATCACATTAGCATTCATATCATTCATTCAGTTCATTCTTTGTATACATACGTTTCATTCTTTATTCATCATTCATATGTGTGTGTGTGTGTATATATATATTTGTATATACTACGTATGATCACATTATCATTCATAATAACCCTTCATTTACTGTATATACACTTTAGCCCCAAAACAGTTAAAATCATTTGCACATATCATATAAGGGGCACATAAAACTCACTTGATGAGCAGTTCTCGAATGATACTTGGGAGCTCTGAGTTAGGTGGTGTCGTGGTCACGAATGGAACAAGGTTATAACCTACATGTTTCATCTGAAATCTATCTGTCCGAAATCTTCTTCGATCGAAATCTCCTTCGGTCGAAATTTATCTCGGTCAAAATCTTTTTCGACCGAAAACTATTCAGTTAGAAATGTCTTTTATTAGGTAACTATTTCGTTTGAAATCTTTTATCTGAAAACCTTTTCATTCGAAATATTTCGTCCGAAAACTTATTCGTTCGAAAACATTTGTCCGAAATCATGCTGTTCGAGATACTTTTCGGACGAGCAATAGTTTTCGGACCATTCATACAGTTTTCGGACGACTCATCTGTTCTTGATCAAATTCTTCTTTTTTGATCCAAGTTTCGATCTTTTTACATCCAAAACTTGTATCTAGCTTCCATGAATCTAGATACATACTTTTTATGCAATTTCACGCGTAAAAATCTCAACTTTTGATTCAGAACCTATTTAAACCCTAAAACCCATTTCTTGACCAAAAACTCATATTCGAGCATAGTGGTTACCTGTTTTCGTTTCCTCTTTGTTGCTAGACGTTCCTGAGATGGTGAGTGATGATTCCCGAGCTTTTGAGTCGTTTCCCCTTGCTTTCTCTCTCTAGAAACCTGTGAAAATGGTGGGAATGGGGAGGAGGGCTGCTGGTTAGAAGGGTTTTCCTTCAGGTTTCGGGCCCATGGGCCGACCCTTGGCCAAGCCCGTATCTTCTCCTTTCCTTTCCTTCCTTTATTTGCCTTCGTGATAACCGCCCCGACCTTGTTTATTTGATCATTTTTATTCTGGATGTTACACTTTTCCATGCTGCTTCATTTATTTATTTATTTGTTTGTTATATACATATACAAGCGGAAGCGGATGTAGAACAGAAATATGCGCTGACTCAGGTGGTTCGCGCGCCACACCCACATGCGCACACACGGGACAGGTTCGAGGACCCCCTGCTGGTTCTTCCCTTTTGCAATTTTTATTATTTTTATATTATTTTTTTTTTATTTCCTTATTATTTAACTAAAAATACAATTATAGTTTTTGAAATGCTAAATTAACTTAATTAATCACCTATTATCTTTATAAAAAAATTACAATTTTAGTCTTTAAATTATTTAAATATTTATAGTTAATTTCGGGAAGTTTGTTTTCTCTTATAACTTGTAAAATAAGAAATTTTATAAAACTTAATACTTAATTTAAACAGTATTTAGTTATAAAAATATAAATAGTAAATGTAAATTTAAATCTTAATTCTAAGTATTATAAATAAAATAATACTTAATGTAGTGAATTAAATAATCTAATGTCCATTAAATAATGGTAATTATTGAGTATTGGGCTTTGATTGTGGGGTTAAATGGTAATTGAACACATTTTATGTATTGGTAAGGTGTACCTTATACATAACAATTTATGTTAGGTGTGTTAAAATTTTTAGTAAATTAAAAGCATGTCCTTACAATATGTTTTACATATTAAAAAAACAATTTCAAAGTAAAAGTGCAACTCAATTGATTAATGAAGATCATATTGCCTTGGTGCTTATTTGCTTCATTTTACTAAACATATTTGTTACACAGATGTAAAGAAAATATATTTTTATAGTACTGATGCAAGTTATTTTATTTTCACTATTATAAAAATTAAAATGCTACATAATTGTTTTTCTTAAACTTGATGTAAAATTTAATAATAAAAAAATATAATTTGTTTTTGGTTGTTGATCTTTCAAGATAATTTCGAAAAATAGAACTTGAATTTCATTGGAAGTTTGCTTGACCGAAATTAGGAAACCGTTTAAAAATAATAATGCACCAACACAAGTGAGATTTTAGAGAATTTTCAAAACATTTCCTTAATTAGTTTATTTTTATAAAAAAGTTGATTTCATTTAAATAATTTTTATCTACACCTTAACCAAATAATTAATTTAACCCTATTTTTGTGGAGAAAAAAATTCAAAATTTAAACAAATAAGAATAAACTACTTTATTCATTTAAAAATAAATGCAACACACAATCGATCAACATTTTCACGTCATTAGATTGGTTCCCTTACTAGTTCACTAACCGGACATGTTGCACTTGTCGCACCGCATTAAAAAAACCGAATGACGTTATAAATAAACTTCAAAACAAACAAACCCATTAAAATATAAAGAGACTGCTTTCAAATAGACCCTGACTCAAAAAAAAAAAAAAAAACTGTTAAAAAAAAAAGATAAAACCTGTAACAAGAACCTTCAATTCTTTTTGTGTTGGCCTCTAGGGATTGCACTTCGTAGATAAAAGCCATTACATTATATTATATTATTTTATACATATAACATATATTATAATAATAAGGAGTTAGAGAGAGAAAAGTAAAACTAAAGGGGTGTTGTGTGTGGGTGTAAGCGTGGGTGTAGGTGTGTGAGAGAGAGAAATCCAGACTGAAAAAGCGGAATAAGAGGCATACTGAGGACGAACGTGATGGTCAATTTTCCTCACTTCAACAAGACCTTTGCTTTCTTCATCCTTTCTCATACCATAATCTCTCAGAATACCATAATCTCTCAGATCTTCATCTTCCAGCTCATCATTCGACCTCAGATCATCATCTCATTCTCATTCACTCTCAAAAAAATCTAGAGAGAAACCAACCACTCAAATCAAAACCCTAGCTAGGGTTTCATTCCATCCATGGAGAAACCGATCGGATCGCCGTCCAGCGAGGGGAAGATGGTCATAAAACTCAAGATCCCGAAGCTCGGAGACGCGGCAGCCGTGGACGGTGAGAAAACGCCGGAGGAGGACGTGATCGGAATCTTCTCGACGTCGAGAAAGGTTTGTTTGGAATGTGGGAAGGAGTTTAGCTCCGGGAAAGCTTTGGGAGGTCACATGAGGGTTCATGTTCAATCTGTTAACAGAAACCCTAATTTTCTGAAACCTCCAAGAACAACTAAGTTTAAAAGAACTGGTTATCCTGATCCAGATCACACCAATGGCGATGGTAGCAAACCCTACTACATGAACAGCGTGAATCATGAAGGTAAACCTACCTGTTCTCAATGCGGTAAAACGTTTCCGTCCATGAAATCTCTTTTCGGTCACATGAGATGTCACCCGGAGCGTGTGTGGCGGGGGATTCTCCCACCGCCGGACACCCCCGCCCCCGCCGCCCCACGCAGCCGTACGGTAGATGATGGTGGTGATCGGGTGGTGGATTTGACAAAGTTTTTACGCGGATGGTCGGTGACGGAACGGAGAGGGCGTAGGGCGGTGAAGCCTGCAGCTGAAGACGACGACGTTTTACTGGAAGCGGTGGAGGATCTGTTGAGTTTAGCTAACGGCGGCATCGGTGGCGGAAGTGGTGGTTCTATGGCGGAATCAGTTGTTACACAACGGCAGTTGAAAGTGGAGGTGACTGAGGGGTCAAACAGTAGTTCTTTGATGAATAAAGGTAAGGCGGTTATGGAGGAAGACATCGAGGTGAAAATTCCGGCGAAGTTGGAGGTAAACGACGGCGGCGGTGGTGATATGATGAAGATTTTTTCTGATAATGAGTTCGATGATAGATATAATAATAATAGTCCTAACATGATGAAGAAGAAGAAAAAGATGAAGTTGATGAATGAATTGCAACCGAACGACGTTGTTCCGACGACTGCCTTGCCGGAGCAACAGGCTGAGTGTAGGTACAAATGCACTACTTGCAATAAATGTTTTACTAGTCATCAAGCCCTTGGTGGGCATAGGTCTAGTCACAACAAACCCAAGTTTACACCACCTGAAGAAGTTGCATTTTCCGGTGAGAATGAGAAAGAAGTTGGGTTTTTCGGTGGGTTTATGGTGGCTGTGGGTGGTGGTGTGCATCAATGCAAGATCTGTGACAAGATCTTTGCAACTGGACAAGCTTTAGGTGGGCACCAAAGGTGTCATTGGACTGGAATAAGTGTGGTACAAGCTCCATCGAGCCAGATTACGTCCCCCGGAGAAGCGGGTAGTCAGTCGGGATGTGACCGGAAAGTTCTTGATTTTGATCTGAATGAGAGTCCTCCGGTTATGATGGAAGTGGAAGAAGATGAAGGTGGAAATGGGAACGGGAATGGGTATGCTTCGTCGTCATACAACTCGAACGTCTGTTAGTTTTTGGGTGATGCTAAACGTACCCCTAGTATGTCGAGATAAAAATAGACTGATTTAGTAAAAGAAGAGGGGTATATTGGTAAAAATAATAGGAGGGGTATATTTTGCATAATTTCTTTTAGTGATGTTATGAACTTTTGATTAGATTTGGTGTGCAGAAATGAACTTTTGATATGTTGGTTGTGTTTGTTTTCTTTTCTTGGAAAAGTGGTTTCTTTTTGCTGTGTTTGAATTGTTTTGTTGGCACTAAAGTTGATGGTGATGATGACATGCAAAAGTGTTATTGGAAAGTTCCAAAATGCCCTTTTTTGTGATGATGATGATGATGATGATGATGATGATGATGATGATGATGATGATGATGATGATGATGATGATGATGATGATGATGATGATGATGATGATGATGATGATGTATGTATATGTCAAAGAGGTTATGGTATAATGGTTGAGGTGAGACCTGAAGTCTCAAGGGACCCAGGTTCAATCACTGCCACTGTCATTAATTTCTGAGGCATGCAAATGAGGCCGTGTTCTTAGGCTGATGCACCAGGGGTTTACCCACGCCGATCCAGGGTTCGAGCCTCGGCTCTCCCTCAAGCCCGGATGGGGCCGTATTAGGTGAGATTTTTCCTTGAATGCTCTCCAACTCTGATGCCAAGTGGGCCCGGTTAAGACAACATATTGGTCAGAGTTGGACGAGTCTCTCCCATGTGACGGGAGTGTGACGTTACAACATTCAATGTTCGTCTTTAAAAAAAATGTATGTACTAGGAATATACTGTAGTTTAACTGGATTTGATCAGATCAATCACAAGCGGTCTGAGGTTTCTGTGACTTTGATTTCAACTTTCTGACAAAGATTTGATGGTGATCAATGTGGTCCATTTGATTTTTTAACATATTATTTTAATAAAAGATTGATAGTTTAAACTTTTGGATGCTGATTCTGATGGTTGTGAGAGAGAATACTGTTAAGGGTGGATAATAAATAATTGGTGAATTCAAAGCAGGAAGTCTAGTTGTAAGTTGAGGTGGCTGACCCAAAATGAGGTGGTGGGGGTGGAGTGGGGTGGGGTGGCGTAGTGGAATAAGTCTTGATTGGGAAAAAGGAGAGTAGGAATGTCATTCTTGTGGGGTAGGCAAATTACTAGGATACCCTTGTCAAGTTTTCCTACTTGCAAGAATCAATGAAAGCTTCTATAAGTGGCAAGTCATCTTTGAGTGTTCATTTTGAGATTATTCATTAAAACTAGTTATAGTTTTTGAATTATTATAATCATAGTAGTCAAAGCCATGCGCCGCTTGAGTCTTGTCTACACGCTCGGGCGGGGTGAGGCTTTTGCGCCTTAAAGACAGGGAGGTGACCATGCACACTTGAAGCTAGACGAATGGTTTCTCTAGCCGTTACAACGGGGCTGAGAGAAGACACAGAAGTACAACACAAATTGGACATAGGGAGAAAGATACATTGGGAGAAAGATGGTTTAGCAGCCTCAAAGAACAGAGAAGGAACCTTTTGAGAACTGTCTATAGTGTGCTAGGTGGCTAGATGCTAAGTAAATAATATTTGTAAAAAAAGTATTACATTGTTTAACTTTTTATTATTATTATTTTATATATATTTATTATTTTTTTTATTATTGCAACTTGCTTGTCTTGGATATGCGTTTTTATTCCGCCTTATGCGTAGACAACACGCAAGGCCTTTGCGTCTTCAGTACGTCTAGCGTCTTTGACTACCTAGATTATAATTAAATGATACGTTATGATATAACATAATACAAGAGATAGTGTTTGGATTTAGTTTCCTTATTAAAACACGACAAATACAGAATTCATTTGTATCCATGTTTGACAATTCTGAGCGTTAAGGCCGAATGTAATACACAAGTGAAAGAGGAAAAAAATTGTGCCAAGTAGGCAGGAGGGTTTCCTCCCTCACTCAATAAGCATATTTAACGGCCAAGTGATTAGGAAGCATGTATTTAAATTAATTTTTTTAATTCATTTCATTAATTATTTTTAAACACTTGCTTTTCCTTTTCGTGGTTTTTGGTTGTGTTTCAGTAACAACTTCGGGTTCGGTTATGTTTCAGGGGAAAAATCCGGTTCGGGTGGAGGTTGTTGGATGTTAGGAATTTGTTGGTTCCAACCAGAGAATGTGAAAGTTGTAAAATCCATTTGAGGGTGGTAAACTTGGCTAGAATCTTAATGGAAAATGTTAATTGGGTTGGCGTTGTGATTGTTTGGGTTGTTCCGATTAAACGGAAAGTTAGGGTTAAACGGCATGTTTGACTTGAACATGTGGTTTGGATTCATGGTGGTGGATGGATATTTAACTTTTAAATATAGGAGAGTTTTTGGTAAAAAAAAGATAGAGAATTCACTACAATTTATGGCGGTTTTTAAAAGAAAAAATAAGCTTTTTTTTAAATGTCGTTTGACAAGGCTTGATTTTCTCGTAATGCGGCGCTAATGGTCGGAAATCACTGTTTCTCACTGCACTGCGGCGAGGTGTTCCATGAGTGTGGGTCTGATATAGTTTACGGCTCTCTCACGATCACGTAACACTACATATGACCTAAAATACTTCAGATGTAATATAATAATAACCTGACAAAATAATCAGTTTTAAAAGTTGATTATTTTACTTTCAAAGAATCAGAACATGTTTGGAATTACTTATTTTAAGCTCCTTATTGACTTTTGTAAAAAGTTATAAGGAGTTTTAAAAAGTAAGCTCCCCTTACTTCTCAAAAACTCCTTTTTCTCCCCTTTAAAAAGTTAAAAGGAGTAGCAAAAGTCACCTTCCTCAAACACTTTTTTAACTTATAAAAGTTAATAAGTAGTTTCAATAAGTAATCCCAAACACCCCCTCAGATGATCTATTCATCCAAACACTCGATCAACAACTGATTACATTAAAAACACTAATCAGAAACATTGTAGATACAACATGGTGTGCAATTAAAAGAATAGAAATTGAAATCTTGTTTAGTTTACAAGATTCTTAGCTAACCTTTTTTTTTTCTTTTTTTGTTTTAAAGTAAGATGATATGAGTATTACAAAGGTAAAATATAAGATCTGTCCCTGTCCCTTATCAATCCTTTGACTTTATAGCAAAGTCAAAATCAAGAAATTAACCAGCAGCCACAGGAAAGTGACAGATTAACACACCTGAGACAGCTTCCAAATTATTTCATTTCAAGAATGGCAAAATCAACTATACCAAAGCTCTCAATTAGCCCAGAGCAATTTATAAAAAAATTAAAAAAAAAAGAAGTATTTTCGTTTAATTTTATTTCCAAATTCCAAATAAACAGATAAAATTGGTTCATAAACATGACCCTTACAAATTTATCCCCAAAAAGAAATACAACAGTATGTGAAATGTTACAACAGGGCAATGGTTATGAATAACTTAAGTGGGTACAACCTCCACATTTTGAGGGGAAAATTGCAGGTAAATGGTTACAAACAACAATATCAACATAATAATAAAACATGAATTAAATTTACAAACCCTATTTTGCAGTTTCTTTAAATCTTCTTTTGTCTCCAACTTCTCATCTTGCTTTTCTTGCCACGATACGTTCTTTCGCTCTAAATCATCACGTTTAATCTCATGTAACGGGCCTTCTGTCAATATTTTAGTTGTTGTAGCTATTACTGTATATTCCACCTCCGTTTGAATTATTTTCATCAACCGGTCCTCGAGCTCAGTCTTAATGTCGCCAGAATTTAACATGGATTCCAGTTTAAAAATCTTGGCATCCTTGAGCTCAAGAACTTCATGCAGCGGGTCATCAAATACTACCGGGTCGTCTTTCCCAACATCCCTCCATTTCTGCACTTCTGCAAGTTACATATATATCTGATAAGCAAAATAACTATTTAAAATAAAGACAGAGGTCAACACAGGGCTCAACAAGCTACCTCTCTCGAATCCCACTTGGGCAAAATGGAGTCCTTTAACCGATTCTACAAGAGGATCCTGATCCATTGATCCTTCTTGTTTCCCTTTCTTATCAGCTGGTAATGATACATCAGATTTAGCATCACTTTTCAAATGTTTATCAGCATAACAAGCATCATCACTAGATTCTTCATCATATTTCACAAACGCGCTACTCTGTCTACCTTTGCTTGCTACAGTGTTACCACTACCCTGCACAAACACAAAGTTGGAGCTTCGCGAGTCAGATCCCACGGTCAAATTCGAGTCTTCCTTCTTGATTTTGATCCCCCGAGCCTTCTTTCCAGGCCCAATCCGACCGTTTCTCTGCTGATCATCAGATAAAACTGACACCCCCCCATTCAAATTACCTACTTCATTTCTAATTCTCGGAGCACTAGCTGCATCAAAAACAGGTTGAACACGCGAATCACCAATGTTCACCATAGCTTTGGGACCCGGTGAAACAGTCAGACCGCCATTTTCACTACTATTGAAACTACTACCTGTTTTCTTAACAAGATCCCTAGGTATTCTCCGCCATTTTCGCAATCCCTGACTTTTACTAACCGCAGGGGATGTCGATCCAACGCCTTCATCAGACATCACAGAATCAGAAGGTGCAGATCCCCCAATTTTTACTAATTTTTCACTAACATCTTCAACATGATACACGCCATTACTTTTTAGTTTAGTTTCAATTTCGCCATCATCATCCAACGATTGTACTACAGAAAACTCACTTTCTGAGCCCATCGCTAAGCTCTACAGTTTATGCATAAATAGATACAAACATAACAAAATTGATCGAAAACCCTAGCGGTGATTCGGATCAAAATTGATAGGAAACAACAATAATCTCTCTTGCAAATCGAATCAGGGAAATCAAACCTCGAATTTCTAATCGGAATCAATTCAATTTCAAGTGAACCCTAATTGTCGAATCCTTCGGTTCGAAAAGATGTCAACTGAAAATTGAGGGGGACTATGTAAGTACGGTGAAGTGTAAATCGAAAATTTGGAAGAATTCAACGTACCTTATATTCCATAGGTTTAATTTTCATCGAAATGGAAGAACATGAACCCTAAATTGCGAATGGATATGCCCATGAAAATTTCTTCGAAAGATCCGAAGAAACTAACGGTAAATGAATATTGTAAATAAAATATTCGAATGTGGAGAGTGGGTACATCGGAGGCAGTCGTGGGCCAACGCACAGGCGATAACCGTCACGCTGGAAGTCACGTGACGCGGGGCCGGCTGGCGGCTGCTATTATTCTCATCTGAGATCGTGGATTATCATGGAATGACTAGGAAAGGAATATCCTATCTTACCCTATAAAAAAATGAAGGAAAAATACCAAAATGAACAATTTGTCTATCTAAATTTTTTTTTGGAGAATTCAAAATGCCTTTTGAATTTAAAGACTTAGCCGGTAAAACCTAAAAGTTTAGCCGGACTTAGCCGGTAAAACCTAAAAGTTTAGCCGGATTTAGCCGGCTTCGAACAGGCTAAATGTTCATTTTGATATTTTTAAGAGAATTATGTCCATTTTGGTATTTTTCCCAAAAAATGATTATATAAGAGCATCCACAACGGTACCATAAAACGCGTAACATCAGTGGTCACAACAGATTTTCAATTTGATCGGTGTTGAATCCCCCAATAAAAAATAAAGAGTTTATGTTCCTATTTAGCTAAGCTTAGCAAGGGTAAGTATAGTGTCGATCCACAAGGAGTTAGTGGATGGCGATTAAGCCAAGTTGATACTGAAATTGAAATGTAAAAATCATTGTTGTCTTGTAGAAGGTTGGACTTGATATTAAATAAACTTAAATTAAGACAAGATTGTTGCGTATGTAGGAAGATATAGCCACTTCTGGTTCAAGGTTTAATCAATCAAAGAGCAAAACATACAATTCCAATTAATTGTTTAACAAATTACATTGACATAACTTGTAACACTTTCATGCCGATCTTAGAAGGATAGATCATTAATTATCAATGAGACATTTACGACATATTTAGAATTCCTCTAAATTGGAATGGTACATAGGAAACAATAATAACCCTTCACAAATTATATCAAACCGCACCAACGAGACATGTACGACACATCTAGAATCTATCTAGATTGGAATGGCACCATTGGGAAACTTAAAGTCAAAAAGTGATCATTAGCCCCTCATGTTCTCCCTTTAATGTTTTACTATTTTGGGGCTATCGTACATACTTGCATGTTTTACCTTGTTAATTGAACGTGTTGCTTGTTTTGGGTTAAACCCGATGAGTTTATAAACTAAAATATTCAATAATGGAGCTAAGGGCATGTGTGTTGTCCGTAGGATGTGTGGGCTAAAGGTGGATATGATATTAGTGCGTCGTATGATGACCTACTTGGGATAAGTCCAGGGATGGGTTTACATGTTGTGTGGGTATGACTAGGAGGTGTTATTATGGGTGCACGTACGTGGTATGTGCTTTGGTAACGAGTCATAGTAATTGCATGTGTGCTGCTGAAAGGCCCCAACCCGGGCACCTTATAGTTGGTTCTTATCACTGAATATTCTTCTTATAAACATTTCATTTGATTCCAAAACATACAACGGAAGTCTTACTCATAAATAATAATTAACTTTAGAAGTCATTATTCATTCTTAACCTTACCGTACGAACACCTGCACACCGATCTGAGTAACACCGCTCCCAAGACAAGATACGTCATCCCCGGAACTCACCTGCAAGACAATCTAACGTACATACAAAGTTAGCTATGCATAGTGAGTTCTAACAGTTTGTTTAAATAGAAACGTTTACGTCACCACAATATTTAATTCAACTCAGGACATTATTGTCCCTAATAAAATAGTTTTGTCGTTCATTGGCATATTGACAACCCTCGTTATCTCACAACTCCCATAAGGGTCCACCAACCCCAGACTCAACCCCTACTCATGGCCCCGTAATTTCCTTGGCGCGGACCGAACTTACCGTTTTACTAACCTGTAGTTTACCATACGTATCAACACGGATATTGGTTAAAGCAACCAACTCCTAAACATAGACCCGACTGGCCCTAACAAAGACACTCACATAAGGGCTCCTACACTTTGGTCGTAAACACGACCTCGTTTCCATACCACAGTCAACCCATTGCTTAACATCAAAGCAATAACATCACAACACAAATAATTATCAATAACACTTGCATGTAGTTAAATTAAATATAATTGCACACAAACAATACGTCGTCACAAGCACCCTCGTCAGGGTTGCCCTCGTCAGGGCGTTCAACATACTCCGAGCTCATCACTGTCCCCCTGGACATTGTCACTCTTGGTGACTTCCCGAAGGACCTCGTCCACCACAATCTCATTTGCCGTGCCATAAGGACAACGATGAAAACACACCAGTTTGCCATACCACAAGGACAACGATTCAAACACATAACAACATACTAGCATTGTCATGACTCGTTAACTAAGCATGCACCCACACATATTCTCAGGATACACACATCCTACATATCCTTATAAACGTCTAACTCATTTCCCGACTCACCCCGACTAACTCATAACCCGACACACACAAATCATCATAACTCTTGCCCACACATCTTAAGGACCCCACATTGACCCTTAGTTTCATTAATTTATAATGATCTCATAAAACGCTTCAGGTTTAAATCATAACTCGAATTACGTTCGTTTAATAGAATAAAACACGCGAGTATGTACGATAGCCCCAAAACATTAAAACAGTAAAAAGGGGATTAGAAACTCATTGTTACACTGAGTCCAAATCCTTGCCCTGCTCCTCGATCACTAGCTCGAATCCCGAACCTGTCAAACGTCCGATCTAAGGTTCATATTACGTTCAATACATATGTCAAATAGCGTATAACAGTAATTAAACCCCGACACTCTTCTTCCACAACCCACCATTCGTTTTCCACAAAACCCTAACTGTCTAGGTTCATACGGATCAGGTCGTTCTTTACCCAATTAAAACCCGTATACCCGGACCGTTCTCTTCCCATGCATGCACGTGCACGTTGCAATGCAAGAACCCTAATCCCACTAGACGCTAGTACTTGAGCCGAGTTGCATGCATGCATGTATAAGGGCCATGTAAAAAAACTCACGTCGAGGAAACCATAACCGACCCCATTGCCCAACTCCGTCTCCTCCACCATGCACCTCCACGATCGTCATCCTCATCTTCTTCATAGCGAGTAACGCTCTAGCTGGGTAGAACCCTAGTTGTACCTCGTCTACATGCCAAGCACCACCACACCTGTCACCTTCCTCGTCTTGCCACCCCCACTAGGTCACCGCCGAGCCCTCATCATACAACTGCAGCCGTCACCACCTTCACCTAGCACCACCGCTAGCCTCCCTCCGTTCACGTAGATGTTGTCGGTTCCAAACCCTAGTCGGTCACCACCTCGAAGCACCACCATGCACCACTGTCTCCTTTTCCTCCTACACCTGTGACCACCACCACATCTGGACACCCCTCTCCCGTTTCCTCCGCCGCTAACCGTGACCACAACCCCAAAACCTAGTCGGTTTTCTATGCAAAACAGAAACGAGAAAGCAAAAGAATGGGATTAGAGGGTTACTGATGCAGTGCGAAGCACACATCTTTATTCCTAGTGTTTTGTGCATTTTTAGTTAGTTTTATCTTCGTTTTGAGTCGTTTAAGTCTGTATTTGGGTCTATTGTATATTTACAGGCGCTCATGAAGATTACAAGTGAATACGTGAAGAAATCGAGCAAGAGAATGGAGCAGGAAGATTTAAAAGAGAAAATGTTGAAATATTGATGCGTCGCGGTACGCGAGAGAGGAAGACATAAGCCTCGCGATACGCGAGGATCTCAGAAACCGACCGCAACTATTTTGGCCCTCGCGGTACGCGAGAGAACATTAAATTGCGAAAAACCCTATATTCGAATTTTTATAGAATTGTAATGCCATAATACAAAAAATTCGAGTTTTGCCGTCTGGAGAAGGGTTCTTTGGCGATTTTGAGGAGTGAGAAGTCAATTGGAGTTAAAGTTTGGAGCTTTTGATTCCGGGTTCGTCTGTAATAGCGTTCTAGGTTTAAAGATTCGATTTTTAGTATTTGATTGCGATGTTTGATACCATGATGATTGTTTATACTTCTGTTCTAGTTGTTTTGAGCATGAATCTAGGCTAAAACACTTGATACTGCCTGGGTTGAATACTGTGTAAAGCTTTGATTTTTATCGGTTTTGGATTCTAATTGATGGGTTTATGATTTTATAAACAATCTTAGTATGATTAATGTGATGAATATGCATGTTTTGGTTTGATTTATGTTTGATTGTGATTCCGTATGCTAATTATGGTTGTCTGCTAGTTTGATTTGCATATCTAGATCATACACCTTAGGGTTTGTGGTTGTTTGTATGAGTTGCTAGACATAGTAGCCCATAGGAGTTGTGATTGAGTGTCCTTAGAACTGAATGTGTATCCTATTTCAATACCCGAGAGGTGAGAGATAGTTGTCTAGTCTTCGTCATTAGGAATCCGAGTGTTAACAGTCTGAGAGGACGTTGGTATTAGGTGGCTGGTGATTGTTGCTAGTTCATGTCATAGTTCTTATCCTAAGATTACCCAGTGCATTCTTCGAATGTATGGTGAAAAGTGAGAATGAAAGGTGATCTGTCTATTAGGGTACTTTATCATAGTTGGAGAGACTGAAAGGTAATCCATTATCTGGTGAGTTTATTACGCCTTTAGGTTCCTTATTTGGTGACACCCTGAGAGTGATTAGGGATACACTAGGTAGTCTAGAGTTGTTTCCTTAGAAACCCAGATCCATCATAGTTTCTAGAACCGGTAGAAGTTGTGCTTTGCAAGTAGGATTCCGACCTAGGTAGTATTCTTCCCATCATTTGATTTCTACCTTAGTTTCTGATCTTGATAGTTGAGTCGACTTGGTTTGCTGCATTCTTAGTTAATATTTAGTGTAGTCAACCCCCCAATCATCAATATTTAGTCCGAGTCAGAGTCTAGTATTAGTATTCAGTGTGTCTAGTGTTCGATAATCCGGTTTACCATTAAGCTGTGCTACACTCGATAGGTACACTTGCCTGTCAGTACGGTCTAGTTCATAGGTTTTCCATTTATTACTTAGGAGTCTAGGTTAGGTTTTGTTAGTTTTTATATAGACCGTCTGGACGACATCAAGTTTTTGGCGCCGTTGCCGGGGACACTTGGCAATAGCAATATTAGCTTTGACTAGTTCTTTTGTTTGATTTTTGGTTTGTTTTATTTTTGAGTCTTAATTGTGTGTCTTTGTCTTCTGTGCTACTTGTATGTTTTATCTGAGTGTCTAATATAGGATCGAGTCCTTCTGTTTTTGAGTCTTTATTTGTTTTCTTTTGTTCTTGTGTCAGTTTATGCATAATACTCGTTCGTTGGGATAACCACCATATTCAGCTTTTCAAGAGCCTGAACGAGAGCTACACGAGCGACTTCCGGGAGCGTTTGAAGGAGCTGTGCAAATCCTAGGTACGTTCTAGTAGCCCAATTCCATTTCCTATCATGGGCGATGCTGACACACCAGCGAGACGTACCGTGCATTAGAGGGCTATTGACGGGGTCACGGGCGCGAGATCTTCGATCACACGCCCCGCCATTCCTAACACCAATACATGGCAGATCCTGTCACATGTCATGAGCACGATCACTCATGCCACCCAATTTCATGGCCTTGAGGATGAGGATGCACCCGGACATCTGTCCCGCTTCGCGTGGATATGTGATACCTTCAATATCACGAGTGTATCTAAGGACGCTATCTACTTGCGTCTCTTCCCATTCTCGCTCTCTAGTCTCGCATTTACTTGGCTTCACACCCTCCTCGACAATTCTATCACCACATGGGATGATCTTCAGGCCAAGTTCTACAAAAAGTACTATCCACCTTCCGAGGTCGCTCGCCTTCGGGATCAAATCCATTCATTCCGGATGGATCCTGACGAGCCCTATCACCTGGCCTGGGAGCGGTTCTACACACTGTTGAGCCGATGTCCCCAGCATGGTCTTTCCGACTTGGCGATAGTGGAGAAGTTCTACAATGGTCTCACCTTCGAGAGGCAGCAAATGTTCAACACACCTGTAGGAGGCCATATCATGGATAAGCTCGAGCCAGACGAGTGTGAGGAGATGTCCGAGAGCTTCGCTCTAGCGGAACATCAACAGCCATCTACTAGGACTTCCATTCCTAGTGCTAGAGCACCCGCCTCTTCTCCTAGAGGTGTGCATCAGGTCACTCCTGAGACTAGCGTGGCTGTTGCACTTGCAGCTATGGCAAACGAGATTAAATAGCTTAAGCTCAGTGCTCTTAGGTGTGAGGTGTGAAGGGGAGGCCATAACACCAGAGATTGCCCCGTCAATCATCAAAAGCAGGTGAGTTTTGCTGGCAACCAGAACCAGAACCGAGGGTACAACAATTACAACAATACTTATGGCTCGGGATGGAAATCTAGAAATAACCCGCCTAGGTTTAATGGTCGCCAGCATCAGTATGGAGGAGCTGAAGCGGGAGCGAGTTCGGGAAGCAGTGTCACGACGAGGAAGATAGAGGAGATGATAGAGAATCAGACACAGATGCTTGCCCATTTAGTTCAGCAGGATAGGAACGCTAAGCAGAGACTTCTAATTAATTTATATAATCAATCTAAGGATAATAAATAATAGAATAGTGTAAATACTAACTATTCTTATTTAAAAATAAATCTTAAAATGGTAAAGGTTTAATTAATGTAAATGAAATGGTTACTTAATCTAATTAATTAATTCATTTTAAATGAATTAAAAAAAAGGCTAAATAGGTTTTAAATGCATTTATTTAAACAATGTATAAAATATTTTCAACAATAATTGTCTAAGTAATTTTTTTTATAAATTTAAACGCGTTTTAAACAATTATGCTCACAAAAATAATTGTTTATAAGTATAAAGAATTTAATAATGTCTACTCATTAAATCCAAAATTTGTGTGATAAATATTAGTATAAAGATATAATTAACTTTGGCTAAACAAATCATTTATTGTATTTATTTAAGAATTCATAAAGTTTTCTAATAGATTTTTAATAAAATAAAATGGTTAGTTACACTAAAATATATCTTCTGTCTTTATAAAGTTCATAGGACATATTTATGAAATTTATAAATACTAGTTTGAAATTTTTAGACATTTAAATAGTGTATTAAAAGGATTTAAAAAAAGAAAAGGAAATCAAACAAAAGAAAATGGCCCAACAGGCTCGAACGTGCGCCATTCCCGGGTCACACATGCACACGCGCACAAACCATCAGACTGGGCATGCTGCCCTGTTCTGACCCGGTTCTTTTAATTTAAAAACACAAGTCCCTGAGTCATCTTCTTCCCCAAATGTGCCAGTAACCCTAGACTCTCAATTGACCCCGATTCAACAACGATTTAGGCTTGAATCATGGGGCTATCAAACTTGGAATCAAAGCGATCCTAATGGTACAAGAATTACCTGTTATGGTCGAGCAATGAAGGAGAACAACTGCAAGAACAGGTTTGAGTTAACCGGCCGATTGGAGTGATATAGAGGAGAAATCCGATGGATTTAGGATTGCGAGCAGCTTGGTGTGGGTTTCGCAAATGATTACTAGTCACTATTTATAGTCAATTTGAACCGTATGCGTTCGATCGATTAAATGGCATTCACGGTTGCAACCGGTTACGAGTTAGCCATGAAGATGATCATTAATATCAAATTAATCCCGAGTAAGGGGTCGTTTGATTGGGTTAAACGCGTTGCCGTTATCAGTTTCGACTAAAACTATCTCAGTCGCGAGTTTGGGAAACATACCGGTAGAGCCGATTTGAATGGGGCTCGAACCCATGATCAGAAAGAGGGAAGGAAGTTCCGGGTTTTGGCAAAACAGGCCCCCCGAGTTTCAAGGCCTTATTATTTTATGTAATAAACTTATTTTTAATAAGAAACAAGTTTAAGAAATTACATTTTAAACCCTGAACTTTTATAAAGTGCGAAAATTATTAAATTTTATAATTTTTATAAAACTTAATAAATGTAAATGGTATATATATAATTATATATATATATATATATATATATAATTTTTATAATTTAAATGGTTTTATTTCTATTAAACTCATTTTCTAAAAGAAAAAAAATTAATAATTAATACAATCTTTTAAACCCTAACTAAAGAATTTATAATTTAATATTTCTATAATTTATTTACGAATATGTGTTAATATATTTATATAGGTTTAGAATTAGTTTAGCATATGAATGTATATATTTATTTAATAGGGTAATAACAAACACTTATAAATATCTATCATTTTGTAATAATTACATTTAATGTATGCATGTGTGAACACATATGAAAGGTAATGGATAAATGAGATAATTTATTGCAATGGATAGATGCACCCACATAATAATGAAATTACAAATGACGGAAAATTTCAAATATAGGACGGAAATTTCCTGGGGATTACAGTCTCCCCTACTTTAGGAAATTTCGTCCTGAAATTGATTAGGAAGGGGGTCCTGGAAACAGATGTGTGTATTTGGCTTTCGTTTGATCCTCACGCTCCCAAGTGAACTCAGGGCCACGTTTGGATAACGATTGGAATTCGACTCCGCTTGAGTTGATTAACTTCTCGCTCCATGATCTCCACGGGTTTCTCTACGAAGTGCATTGATTCATCAATGTGAACCTCGTCAAGCGGTATTTGAAGATTTTCGTCAGCTAAACATTTCTTTAGGTTCGAGACATGGAATGTAGGATGGACGTTGTTGAGTTCTTCGGGTAAATCCAACTTGTATGCTATCTTCCCAATCCGCTCAAGGATTTTAAAGGGGCCTACGAATCTTGGTGCCAGTTTCCCTTTCTTTCCAAAACAAACCACGCCTTTCCAAGGGGATACCTTGAGAAGAACTAGATCGCCGACTTGAAATTATAAGGGTTTTCGACGTTTGTTGGCATAGCTCTTTTGTCGACTCCTTGCTACTAGAAGGTTGTCTCGGATTAACATGATCTTGTTAGAAGTCTCCTGAATGAGTTCGGGACCAGTGATTTGTACTTCATCAATTTCCCTTGAAGTCAATGACACAGGCTCTAAGCATATCTTCGAGGGTTTTAATCGTTCGTTCGAATTGACCATCAGTCTGTGGATGGTAAGCCGTACTACGATTCAACTAAGTACCCAAGGCTGATTGTAATGATTACTAGAAACGAGATGTGAATCGTCCATCACGATCAGAAATAATGTTGAGAGGTACACTGTGACGAATGACAATCTCATCAATATAGATTCAAGCCAATTTCTCAACTCGATAGTCTTCGCGAATGGGTAGGAAATGTGAAGATTTTTCCAAATGGTCAATGATTACCCATATGCTATCATGACCACGGGATGTGTGCGTGAGTTTGGTTATGAAGTCCATGGCAATACACTCCCATTTTCACACGGGTATCTCGGACTGTTTAAGCAAACCAGATGGACGCTGGTGTTCGGCCTTAACCTTTAAACAAGTAAGGCACCTGGACACGTATAGTGTCCTTTTTCATTCCAGACCACCAGTATTGGGTACGAAGGTCTTTGTACATATTATCTGCACCGGGATGCACCGAATAACGAGTCTTGTGAGCCTCGTTCATGACAAAGGTACGGAGATGGTCATGGTCCGGAATCCAGATACGGTTCAGAAAGTAGAGTAATCCATTGGGCTTGGTTTCGAGTTGAAGTTCTACACCACATAACATTTCGTTGTACATGTTTCCTTCGGTGACCGAAAGATGTTGTGCTTCAAGGATGCGAGTTTGAATGTCATTTTGGATTCGAATGCTGTGGATCTTGATAGGTTCCTTATGACTAAGGGCATCGGCTACGACATTCGCCTTACCAGGATGGTAACGAATATTGCAGTCGTAGTCGTTTAGGAGTTCAACCCAACGCCTTTGCCTCATGTTGAGTTCCTTTTGATTGAAAATGTGTTGGAGACTCTTATGGTCGGTGAAAATCTCACACTTAGTACCATACAAGTAGTGCCTCCAAATTTTGAGAGCGAATACGACCGCACCCAGCTCAAAATCGTGCGTCGTATAATTCTTCTCATGAATTTTGAGTTGTCGGGACGCATAAGCGATCACTTTGCCTCGTTGCATTAGAACACAACCAAGGCCTAAGTGGGAAGCTTCATAGTAAATGACAAAGTCTTTAGTTCCATCGGGGAGAGTCAAGATAGGAGCCTCGCACAATTTTTGCTTCAGAGTTTGAAAGGCTTCTTCTTGTTTCGGTCACCATTCATAGGGCTTACCTTTGTGTGTTAAGGCTGTGAGTGGTACCGCGATCTTTGAAAAGTTGGCTATGAAACGACGGTAATAGCCCGCTAAACCAAGGAACAAGATGACTTCTGTAGGGGTCTTTGGAGCTTTCCAGTTCTTCACCGCTTCAATCTTAGCGGGATCCACGTGAATACCCTTCTCGTTGACTATGTGTCCCAAGAATTGGACTTCCTTTAGCCAAAATTCACATTTGGAGAACTTAGCGTATAATTGCTCCTTCTTTAGGAGATCCAAAACCAACCACAAGTGTTCTTTGTGCTCCGCTTTTGATTTTGAATATATGAGGATATCGTCAATGAAGACGATCACGAATTTATCCAAGTACGGTTTACACACGCGGTTAATATGATCCATGAATACCGCGGGTGCATTGGTTAGTCCGAAGGGCATAACCATGAACTCGTAATGATCGTATCTTGTACGAAAAACTGTCTTGGGGATATCAGATTCAAGGACTCGTAACTGGTGATAACCAGAACGAAGATCAATCTTAGAGAAATAAGTCGAGCCTTGAAGTTGATCAAATAAATGATCGATTATCGGAAGTGGATAACGGTTCTTCACAGTGAGTTTTTTGAGTTCCCGATAGTCGATGCACATCCGGATCGAACCATATTTCTTCTTGACAAATAAGACGGGTGCTCCCCAAGGAGAAACACTAGGACGAATAAATCCTTTGTTAGAAAGTTCTCAAAGCTGGCTTGAAAGTTCTTACATTTCTGATGGTGCAAGACGATAAGGTGACTTGGCCACGGGATTTGCTCCTGGCACTAGGTCAATACGAAATTCGACTTGACGTGCGGGAGGAAGACCGAGTAAATCTTCGGGAAAAACTTCAAGAAAGTCCTTGATCACCGGAATGTCTTGGGGACTCTTGTCTTTGCCTTTCCGCTCCACAATATGAGCCAAGAATGCCACACATTTCTTTCGTAGGTATTTTCGCGCGGTAGTGCAAGTCATCAGTTTGAGCCCCTTTGACGGATTCTCACCATAAACGTTCAAAATATCGCCCGAGTCAAGAGGGATACGAATGTACTTGTCAAAGCAGACGACTTTAGCATGATGTTTGGTCAGCCAATCCATGTCAGCCAATCCATGCCTACTATGATGTCGAAACCTCCGAGAGCCATAGGGATAAAATTAATTGAGAAATCATGGTCGTTCAAGTTTAGGGTACAGTTTCTAATGATGGTGTTACATGAAACAAAATATCCATCTGCTACTAATATATCAAAGGGTTTGTCTAACTTAGCCCGACTCATGGAAAGTTGTGGTTCAAATTCAAAGGACACAAAACTTCTATCGAAACCAGTATCAAACAGGATAGAAGCATATTACTAGTTAATTAGGTACGTACCGTTCACCACATCGTTGTTGGCTTGAGCTTCGTTGACACTGATATTGAAGGCACGTCCATGGGCTACAGGGTTTGCATTCCCCTGGTTCACATTTCCTCGGTTCATGTTCCCCTGGTTCATATTCCCCTGAATCATGTTGCCCTGGTTCATGTTAGCTTGGTTCACAATGACCAACCTAGGGAAACGGTTCCTGAAATGATTTGGGTCACCGCACTCGTAACAAGCACGACCCTGAGGGATAGCAGCAGGAATAGGAACAACAGGTTGATAGGCTTGGTTAGCTCGGGGAGCAGCACGACAGATGTTAGCCGTATGCCCAGGACGTCCATAATTGATACATAAATGACACGACATGAAGGTGGTATGATGGAGCTGGCAAGTGTTGCACAAGGGTAGAGTTCCTACATATGGTTTCTTGATGTGGTTGGAGGCAGTAGGAGCTACTTGGGCTAGAGGAGTGGCAGGTGTAACAATGGCAAAGTTCATGCCTTTCCTTTTCTTGTTATTGAAGGAAGACTCAGGCTTTATCTCCTTGGGGGGTTCAGCAGTGGTTTTCTCAAGAGTCTTCTTGGCACCCTTTTTAGATAGAGTTCCTGCCTTAACATGATTGTCTGACATGGCAGCAGCAAGATGGATGACTTCTTCAAGGGTGACTAGTTTGCTACCGAAAACAGTAACCTGAATCTGCATGGGCAGGCCATTGATGTATTTCTCAATAGCTCAGGAGATAGGAGTAACCATATGAGGCACTAAGAGGCTCAGCTCATGAAAACAGGTGGTGTAGGCAAGGCTTTCACCACTATCTTGTTTGAGATCCCAGAACTCAGCTTCTAGTTTCTTAATCTCATTACGGGGGCAAAACTCATCGGTCATGAGTATATTGACATCAGCCCAAGGTAGGGATAGAGCAACTTCGATCCCACGATTACGCTTTTCCCCGTTCCACCATGTGAGTGCCCTCTTCTGGAAAACACTAGTAGCATAACGAAATTTCAGGTTCTCAGGACAGTCAGCATTGATGAAGGTTCCCTCAATGCTTTCAAACCATTGGAGAAGTCCAGTGGCTCCCTCGTTCCCATAGAACTTGGTGGGGTTGCAGGAGTTGAAGTGTTTGAAAGTGCACATGGGGTTCCTTGGTGTGGCACTTTGGTTCAGCTGGTTAACCATAGTCGGTAGGATTGTAGCCATTTGTTGAATGATCCTGTTGGTGAGGTTTCCCCTATGTTCACTACGGGGAGGCATTCTAAAAAAGGGATGAATAGAAAGTTCGTAAGATGTGAATCATTGTGTAAGAGTTTGTAAATAATTCATAAGGTACTAGGTAAAACATGGATGGTACTCTAATGGGCACATTGACTTATCAAAGTACTTTTAAGTTCATCTAATGTTTGAGAAGTCATGCTTTAGCCTATAAGTGGACACTCATCCCAAGAATTCCTAGGAAAGCATAACTGGTCCATCGGTTGATTTGGATTTATACGAAATGCTTTCCTAGACAGAACTCCCATAATACAGGCATCCACCCTTCCGGATTGTACAAGTTCTCATTCATTAGTCAGAACCTACGTACCTTTGAGAGTTTCATTTGGATTATACTTTTAAGTCTAAAAGTAGAATTCATGTAGATCCTTTGTAGTTCATGTAGTTGTATCAGGTAGTCAGAAATCGATAGATGTAGGTAAGTATAGCATATAGTGGAGTTCCTAATAATAGACATGAGTTTAACTCATATTTAGGACTCCTAGGTTATAGTCTAGGTCATGTGTCTAATAACCTAATTCCCTATAACCATGGCTCTGACACCAATCTGTCACACCTCGGCCGGCGACGGATTATACGCCGGGGCTGACGCGATTGTTCATAAGCACATGATCATCTATTATTAAATGACAATATTTATTCATCATCTTAAAAGCAATCGTTACAAAAGGAAATGGAAAATGAAAAAGTTCAAGACAAGACATAAATTATGTTTAAACTAAGTCCAAGTCCTAGGTGAGCAAGTAGTGTCCTCAAACAGGTGCACCTGAAACATGTGAGTAAATGTCAACTACAAGTAGTTGGTGAGTAACATAGGTTTTGACACTAAACAAAAGTTGAGTAAAAAGTATTTGAAATTCAATATGTTTAAAGCATAACTAAGGCATAAATATGAAAACATACAAGGTTCTAAGCGTACAATTCAATACGTAAGTTATGGAAAACTGGTAAGTACAATCCCACTGATTGTGTTTTAGAAAAATAGTAATATGGTACACACAAAACCCGCCAAGGTTCGTGTTAACTGGAATCGGATTCCCCTATAAATGATCATGTTAGGTACTACCTTAGCCCTGAGTAGCAGGTTAATGAATGTACTAGCATGAACACATGTAATGGTCACCAAACAATTTAAGACATAAAGCACATAGTAATTTGCATGAGAACAATGGTATTGAATCTGCTAAGTATAGTATGTAAACATGTTCCACCCCGAGTATTTGCAAACAATAGTAAAGAGAAAGGGGCTATGAAACTCACTTGTATTAAAGTTAGGAATTGTACGAACTGGTAGAGATCGATAGGGCTCGTGGGAATTCCTCACAATAAACATACATATGTAATGGTACTCTAGATTTTATGCACGTTTAAATGCAATTAAGGAATTTATTGGGACTTTAGGGTTTCACGGGGGTTTGGGTATGAAGATGGACTCGCATGCATATACGTTGTAAGAAAATAGAAGTATTGAATGTTAGATACATAGAAAAAGTTTATAAATTTGTTAGAATTGATCAGGACTTCTAATTAATTTATATAATCAATCTAAGGATAATAAATAATAGAATAGTGTAAATAATAACTATTCTTATTTATAAATAAATCTTAAAATGGTAAAGGTTTAATTAATGTAAATGAAATGGTTACTTAATCTTATTAATTCATTTTAAATGAATTAAAAAAGGCTAAATAGGTTTTAAACACATTTATTTAAACATTGTATAAAATATTTTCTACAATAATTGTCTAAGTATTTTTTTTTAAATTTAAACGCGTTTTAAACAATTATGCTCACAAAAATAATTGTCTATAAGTTTAAAGAATTTAATAATGTCTACGCATTAAATCCAAAATTTGTGTGATAAATATTAGTATAATGTCATAATTAACTTTGGCTAAACAAATCATTTATTGTATTTATTTAAGAATTCATAAAGTTTTCTAATAGATTTTTAATAAAATAAAATGGTTAGTTACACTAAAATATATCTTCTGTGTTTATAAAGTTCATAGGACATATTTATGAAATTTATAAATATTAGTTTGAAATTTTTAGACATTTAAATAGTGTATTAAAAGGATTTAAAAAAAAGGAAATCAAACAAAAGAAAATGGCCCAGCAGGCTCGAACGTGCGCCATTCCCGGGTCACTCATGCACACGCGCACTAACCATCAGACTGGGCATGCTGCCCTGTTCTGACCCGGTTCCTTTAATTTAAAAACACAAGTCCCTAAGTCATCTTCTTCCCCAAATGTGCCCGTAACCCTAGACTCCCAATTGACCCCGATTCAGCAACGATTTAGGCTTGAATCATGGAGCTATCAAACTTGGAATCAAAGCGATCCTAATGGTACAAGAATTACTTGTTATGGTCGAGCAATGAAGGAGAACAACTGCAAGAACAGGTTTGGGTTAACCGGCCGATTGGAGTGATATAGAGGAGAAATCCGATGGATTTAGGATTGCGAGTAGCTTGGTGTGGGTTTCGCAAATGATTACTAGTCACTATTTATAGTCAATTTGAACCGTATGCGTTCGATCGATTAAATGGCATTCACGGTTGCAACCGGTTACGAGTTAGCCATGAAGATGATCATTAATATAAAATTAATCCCGAGTAATGGGTCGTTTGATTGGGTTAAACGCGTTTCCGTTATCAGTTTCGACTGAAACTATCTCAGTCGCGAATTTGGGAAACATACCGGTAGAGCCGGTTTGAATGGGGCTCGAACCCATGATCAGAAAGAGGGAAGGAAGTTCCGGGTTTTGGCGAAACAGGCCCCCCGAGTTTCAAGGCCTTATTATTTTATGTAATAAACTTATTTTTAATAAGAAACAAGTTTCATAAATTACATTTTAAACCCTGAACTTTTATAAAGTGAGAAAATTATTAAATTTTATAATTTTTATAAAACTTAATAAATGTAAATGGTATATATATAATTATATATATAACTTTTATATTTAAATGGTTTTATTTCTATTAAACTCATTTTTTAAAAGAAAAAAAAATAATTAATAAAATCTTTTAAACCCTAACTAAAGAATTTATAATTTAATATTTTTGTAATTTATTTACGAATCTGTGTTAATATATTTATATAGGTTTAGAATTAATTTAGCATATGAATGTATATATTTGTTTAATAGGGTAATAACAAACACTTATAAATATCTATCATTTTGTAGTAATTGCATTTAATGTATGCATGTGTGAACACATATGAAATGTAATGGATAAATGAGATAATTTATTGCAATTGATAGATGGACCCACATAATAATGAAATTACAAATGCCGAAAAAGTTCAAATATAGGCCGACAATTTTCTAGGGATTACATAGGGAATACGGTACCTTCCTTGATATGTTTAAACAACTCAAGGTCAATCTCCCATTTATAGAGTTCCTCCAGCATATGCCAAAGTATGGCAAGTTCCTCAAAGATCTTCTTTCCAACAAGAAGAAGCTAGAGGGGATCTCTGAAGTCTCACTTAGTGAGCAATGTTCTGCTGTGGTTCAGAACAAACTAGCGGATTCGGGTCATTTCACCCGTGTCTGCTTGGCGGTTTGCCGTTAAACCACGCATTGGCTGACTTGGGTGCTAGCGTAAATCTAATACCTTACTCGATCTATAAGAAGCTATACCTAGGTGAACCTCTGCCTACGCGCATGAGCATTTCTTTGGCTGACCGCTCAGTCAATTATCCACGGGGAATTACGGAGAATCTGTTAGTGAAAGTCAAAAAATTTATCTTTCCCGTGGATTTTTTTATTCCGGAGATGGAAGTGGATGACAAAGTCCCACTCATCCTAGGACGCTCGTTCCTACGTACCGCCAATGCAATGATCGATGTCTTCGACGGGAAACTCACACTTCGTGTGGGGGATGAGTCTATTACTTTCGATGCTATGAAACCCGTGGAGGATGTTGGCGAGCATAGCCACTCCGTGTGCATGTTTGATGCCTTAATAGGTGACCATAGGGACTGTGATCCAGAAGTAGAAGTTGGTCAACCCGCCCCTAACTTAGGAGAGATATCTGAATGGGCGTTGGAGTTGGAGAAGATGTTAGATGAGCCGGATGCGTACGGCGATAAGGTGCCTGATGATCTGCTGGAGATAATGGCAGAATTTGATAAGATCAAAGGCAAAATCCTAAGTGTGGGAAAGTCTGAGGAGAGTAGAGAGGACCCACCGGATTGGCTTGCTGAGTTTGAAAGGAAATTGATAGGATCCTCGTTTCTAGGTGCTGTTAGTGATGATTGCAGTTTGAGCGAAATTTTAGCACAAGTGGGGAGGATAATTTGTGAGCCACCCATAGTGGAGAGAGTTGAGGATCATGCAAATCCGGGCAAGAGGTTAGAGGCCACATCTTCAGTGATATCACATATTGAGCCTTTAATTTGTACTTGTGTCCATGATGAGGGGATAGAAGCCGAGTCATCCCCTAAATCTAGGCTGCCCCGTATGAAACTTCGAGCTTTAAGTGAATCTTGTGATGTGAGGATAGAGCAAACCCCAAGTGTGGGGACGTTTAGGAGTGACAACTTGCTAGGGTACTTGCACCATGTTATCTTTGGACCGGGTAGATTTAAGTTGTGGTGGAAAGACTAGATTAGTGCATATGATATACATTTGAGGTTTGATAGAAGTAAGACTATGTTGATGATGCGGAGGACTGGTAGACCGCGTAGGATGAAGGCGGTACTGGTTAGGATCAAGGAGAAGCCTCCTGATAGGCTTGTTTGAGTCTCGGGCAAGTGCCCAGGATGTAGAGTTTGTGTGTAGTACTTGGTTTGAGTCCGTGTCAATTTCTGTGTTTTTCGGTATGTGTGTTTTCTTTGTGTCATGTTTTACAGGGATTCGTGCTTGATTCGGTGAGGAAAATCGTCGAGAATGAGGTTCCAGGTATTTTTACATGTGTTTTTATGCTTGGAATAGGTTTTTAAAGAATTTAGGTGAAAAAAAATTTAATTGATCAAAAATTTTCCAAGTATAAAAGTTGGAAAAATCTCAAAACATTCTGTTACCAACAAGTCCCCGCGGTACGCGACATATTTCCTGGGTTTTCTCACGGTACGTGAGAGGTCTAGGGTTTAGCAGGCTTAAATGCCACTCCCTCGCGGTACGCGAGGAGTGGACGCCTGGTTTCTCACGGTACGCGGGGCCATGCTGATTTCACCCTTCTTCCTTGTTTTCCCATAGTTTCGTTCGTCGTTCACCCGCATCGACCACCACTATAATTCACACCTCTAATCTCTATCCACCATCCATTATCACCATCATAATCCATCATCATCATCATCCACCATCTACCATAACCATCATTACATAACATCGTTCACCACCATCATCATACCACATATCATCCTTTATCCATCATTCATTATCATTCATTATTCACACCATCATTCACTTTCATTCATCACATGCCATCCGACCACCGACTATGGGAGAACTTGAAACCGTTCGTGACTGATGACCGACCTTGCTGTGGCATTCATGTCTACGTGTTTGCCACCCATTGAGTATGTTTTTCTGCATCTATCTATCTTGAGTCTTTAATTTTTAGTGAGTCAGTCCAATCTTTATTTTAATTTGAGTCAGTTTAATGCTGCGGGTTTGTTGTGAGGTTTATTTTGTAGGTTTTATCATTCTGCTCGTACTCAATCTCCATTCGGGCGGGTTGATCATCACTTATGAAGTTTGTAAAGGCAACCCGACAGTACATTGTGCAACCGCGACCGAAATGCTATACGGTGCACACAAGGATGAACGAAGCTGGAAACATTTGAGAGCATATGCATTACCAGCTAAGTCGCTTCCTGTTTTTATTTTTGCATTTTTATTTCTAGTTGTGTTTTGCTTCACATTGAGGACAGTGTGTCTTTCAAGTGTGGGGATGTGAGTGTTTAGTTTAGATAGTTTGTTTTGTTTATAAAAATTCATAAAAACAAAAAAATTTAAAAATTTTGAAAAATGTCCTTGGAAATAACTGATTATACTTGGAAAATGATAGTACAACTGGATCTATTTGTTGAGTTTAATTGAATTAAATAATTGAAAACGCGTCTAATTAGTGATGTTTTGGTAGACCCAGCCAGTTTGAATAGCTTAAATAGCATGTGAGTGTTACTTAAGATTAATCACTATAATTAAATCATGATATCATGTGGGTACTCATCTTAGGGTGTCGGTAATACTGAAACTGTCAACATAGGGTGACAGGTACCACGTTAACTTAATATCTATTTGTTTTTGAAATTTTTGGCACGCCGTTCTCTTTTTATGAGAATAAAGCTGAGTTTGGTGGTGCCCACATCCATAATTCCATAATTCATTGAGCTTATTGATTAGAAAACTGAGTTTTGCTTATGTTTTACCCTTCGGGATGGCCACTTGGAGAAAACACCCCTAAGTGATTCGTATATGCTTATTGTTATAACTTAGTCTATGTGTTACCTTTCGCGATAGTGACTTGGTTGAAACGACTCTAGATGAAGTTTAATTTGCTTATTAATGCTCAATTATCATTCCATTCATGATTTCATCTAATTTCTTAAACAAATAAATCTTAGTTTAACGTGGTAGGGTAAATCTATTTGGTTTGATCCGTGCCTAAACATGACTGTGAGACGGGATTATGTGGAGCTGTAACTTCTGAGTGTGAGTCACATAGGTTGATTGATAACTTTATAAATTGGAACTAGAACACATTACGGGAGTTAGACAGTTGGTGCTTGGGTTTAATAGGACAGAAATACTGATTGTTGCTTTTTAACGCGTGAGTATATTTTGCTAATTGGTAAATGATGTTTGTTAAGTTAGATCTGAGTTATGATTCCAGTGTAGCTTTTTCGAGGATGAAAAAAGGTTAAGTGTGGGGATGTTTGATGTAGTTCGAAGCACACATCTTTATTCCTAGTGTTTTGTGCGTTTTTAGTTAGTTTTATCTTCGTTTTGAGTCGTTTAAGTCTGTATTTGAGTCTATTGTATATTTACAGGTGCTCGTGAAGATTACAAGTGAGTACGTAAAGAAATCGAGCAAGAGAATGGAGCCGGAAGATTTAAAAGAGAAAATGTTGAAATATTGATGCCTTGCGGTACGCAAGAGAGGAAGACAGAAGCCTCGCGGTACGCGAGGATCTCAGAAACCGGTCGCGACTATTTTGTCTCTCGTGGTACGCGAGGGGCTTGCTATAATTTCTCACGGTACGTGAGAGAACATTAAATCGTGAAAAACCCTAGATTCGAATTTTAATAGAATTGTAATGCCATAATACAAAAAAAATTGAGTTTTGCCATCTTGAGAAGAGTTCTTTGGAGATTTTGAGGAGTGAGAAGTCAATTTGAGTTAAAGTTTGGAGCTTTTGATTCCGGGTTCGTTAGTAATAGCATTCTAGGTTTAAAGATTCGATTTTTAGTCTTTGATTGCGATATTTGATACCATGATGATTGTTTATACTTCTGTTCTAGTTGTTTTGAGCATGAATCTAGGCCAAAACACTTGATACTGCATGGGTTTATGATGAATACTGTGTAAAGATTTGATTTTTATCGGTTTTGGATTCCAATTGATGGGTTTATGATTTTGTAAACAATCTTAGTATGATTAATATGATGAATATGCATGTTTTGGTTTGATTTATGTTTGATTGTGATTTCGTATGCAAATTGTGGTTGTCTGCCAGTTTGATTTGCATATCTAGATCATACACCTTAGGGTTTGTGGTTCTTTGTATGAGTTGCTAGACATAGTAGCCCATAGGAGTTGTGATTGAGTGTCCTTAGAACTGAATTGGTATCCTATTTCAATACCCGAGAGGTGAGAGATAGTTGTCTAGTCTTCATCATTAGGAATCCGAGTGTTAACAGTCTGAGAGGACGTTAGTATTAGGTGTCTGGTGATTGTTGCTAGTTTATGTCATAGTTCTTATCCTAAGATTACCCCGTGCATTCTTCGAATGTATGGTGAACAGTGAGACTGAAAGGTGATCTGTCTATTAGGGTACTCTATCATAGTTGGAGAGACTGAAAGGTAATCCACTATCTGGTGAGTTTATTAGGCCTTTAGGTTCCTTAGTTGGTGACACCCTGAGAGTGATTAGGGATCCACTGGGTAGTCTAGAGTTGTTTCCTTAGAAACCCAGATCCATTATAGTTTTCAGAACCGGTAAAAGTTGTGCTTTGCAAGTAGGATTCTGACCTAGGTAGTATTCTTCCCATCATCTGATTTCTACCTTAGTTCCTGATCTTGATAGTTGAGTCGACTTAGTTTGTTGCATTCTTAGTTAATCTTTAGTGTAGTCAACCCCCCAATCATCAATCTTTAGTCCGAGCAAGAGTCTAGTATTAGTATTCAGTGTCTCTAGGGTTCGATAATCCGGTTTATCATTAAGTGGTGCTACACTCGATAGGTACACTTGCCTGTCAGTGCGGTCTAGTTCATAGGTTTTCCATTTATTACTTAGGAGTCTAGGTTAGGTTTTGTTAGTTTTTATATAGACCATCTGGACAACATCAGTTACCTTACGCGTAGTGAAGTCCCCCGCTAGACCGCCGTAGGTCCACCGCTAGACCACCGTCGTCGTCCTCCTACCTTGCTGGATCTCTCTCTCTCTCGATGTCTCTGCCGTTGCGCACACACCTAGGCCGAATGGCCTAGGGTTTGTGTTTAAGTTGATATTTAAACTTCCAAGGGTTTACATCCGGTCCCTGTAGTTCTTTTATCGTACGCTTCGATCTCAAATAACGCATTACACGGCTACTCGACTCCTCAAATCTCGTTAACTAAAGTTTTACGTAGCTTTCCATACTACTCATGACACAAAATAAGGATTCGGGGTGTCCACTAACCCGAACCATTAGAGCCTGAAATTCTGGGATGTTACAGCTGCTATGTGTTACTTGCTTATTGTTGTGTGTGCTTGCGTCGTTGTCCTTGTGTGTAAGGCCCCAAACCCGGGAGGCCTCACTCGTTGGATTTACTCATTCACAAACAGTTCTTAAACATGAATATCAAATAACGCAGCGGAATCATTCATTCAACATAACTAAAAACTTGTTCATACATGCGGAAGCGTACATTGTCAATTACATAAACTTAACATAAACAACTCATAACGGGATGCCAGTCTTCATGATCGACCGGGTAACTCTTCTCTCTTGCCAAGCATCACCGTCCATCGTCCATACCTGCCTTAACCTGAATGTGCATACTAAAAAGTCAGCAACGCTGGTGAGTTCTAGCATTTCATAAAAACTTTAACATCAACATTTGTCAAAAACGTATCATTCATTTAGTAAAACCTTTCACAAAAGCATGTAATAATCTAACATCTTTAAAAAGGTTTCGTACCCATATCGTCATCAACATCATAATCATAAACACCGTTAAACGGATCGTTCATTAAAACTTTTAACATTCATTTAAGTCATACATTATTATCTAAATTCTGTATCGTTACGCGTCTTTGTGTCCCCGAAGGGACCCTTGATGTTGTGGGCAACCGTTACGTATCGTCGTCATTGCCACAACCATTCAATACGTGGGGTCAACCGTTACGTATCGCCGTCATTGCCCAACACGCATCTTTCCTTTGGAAATCAACCGTTACGTATCGCCGTCATTGATTTCCCATTACCATTCAATACGTGGGGTCAACCGTTACGTATCGCCGTCATTGCCCAACACGCATCTTTCCTTTGGAAATCAACCGTTACGTATCGCCGTCATTGATTTCCCATTACCATTCACTTAGGATGATCGTCATCACCCGAGTAACCGTCGTTACTCCCTTACCAGTTGTACAACATCAAAACCATTGGCAGGCCACTAAGACACTACCCCTGTTGTTCTTATGGCAACTATGGCTCGCTGTCCATAATCTACCACAAGGCTGGGAATCTCATTCCCAGACTTCATTCGTCAATTCCATTCATTTAACATATTAGATTTGTAATGAATTATCTAAACCTTTACCTCTTTCTCTTTTCATTAAACATTTCTTCATTTAGACCGTTCATAAACATTCGTAAACCTTTTTGGCAAAAACACTTCATAACCTTTCCTTTCGTAAACATCGTTTCGTTAAAACATCGTTTCGTTAAAACATCGTTTCGTTAAAACGTCATTTCGTTAAAACGTCATTTCGTAAGTATGCACACCAGCCCAAAACATTTAACAAAACATTTAAAAGAGGGCTCTAGAACTCACCTGATACGCTAATATGGGTTGTCCTAAACGAAGGTCCAACAACGTCACTTCCGATCTGAATTGATTAGTTAAATACACATCAGACCAATCCCGACTCTAACGGTTTAACCTTTCTAACGTACTGACTTCACTTAATCAGTTCTGATGTCTGCGCACTTAGCAAGTGCGCAGACCCTGCTGCCTGCGCACTTAGCAAGTGCGCAGACCCTTCCTCCTGCGCACTTAGCAAGTGCGCAGGACCCTCTTCCTGCGCACTTAGCAAGTGCGCAGACTCCTCTTCCTGCGCACTTAGCAAGTGCGCAGGACCTGCTCCGTGCGCAATTAGCAAGTGCGCACGACCTGTTCTTCGTGAAAAACCCTAACTTTCGCATTCGGGTCTGATCATGTCAAGATCCCGAACCTGTTGCATTCAAAACATTCATTTTCCATTAAGGAACTCAAATCCATGATTATCTTTCAGTTTCATCCGTTCAAACATTACCTTTTCACCCAAAACCCGAAAAACCCAAAAACGAACTAAAACTCAGATTTAGGTCGGATCGTTACCTGAATCGAGTTTCTGATCCGGAGGTTCTTCTCACGAGTTATGGAGTAACACTTTGCTGAAGTCTCGGTTCGATCCGCCAACTTTCTCTCTCTACGGTTTCTCTCTCTAAAAGTTGCAAATGAGAGAAAAAGGGTGGCATAGGCTATTTATAGCCAGCTGACCCATCCGACCCGACCCGCCATGCCTCGTTCGTTTTTTCCGTTATTATAACTGTCGTTTTATTTTTTTGGGATGTTACAAGTCTACCCCCTTACAATAGGTTTCGTCCCCGAAACCTATCATAAGTCAGATAGATGAGGGTACGACTCCCTCATTTCCTTCTCCGTTTCCCAAGTGGCTTCCGATCCCTTTCGATGCTTCCATTGGACTTTAACCAATTGGATAACTTTATTACGTAAATGTTTCTCCTTCCGATCAAGGATGGCCACTGGTTCTTCGATGTAATTAAGGCTGTTGTCAACCTCGATGTCAGTAAGTGGTACGTGAGCCGATTCATCCGCCAAACACTTCCGCAAGTGTGATACATGGAAAGTAGGATGAATCCCACTTAACTCATCAGGCAACTCCAACCGATAAGCGACTTCCCCAACCCGTGCCATTATCTTGAATGGTCCGACAAACCTCGGACTTAGCTTTCCTCTCTTTCTGAATCGTATGATTCCCTTCCATGGTGACACTTTCAGCATTACTCTGTCACCAATATCAAACTCAATAGGCCTTCGTCGTTTATCCGCATAAGATTTCTGACGATCTTGTGTGGCCTTCATTCGCGCTTTGATCTGGTCAAACCTTTCCGACGTCTCTCTTACGACTTCGAGACTTCCTAATTCCTTCTGTCCAATCTCACCCCAACAAACCGGGGTCCTACATCTTCTCCCATACCACATTTCGTAAGGCGGCATGCCTATCGTCGTGTGATGACTATTGTTGTAGGAGAATTCAGCTAACGGCAGATGGCTGTCCCAACTGCCACCGAAGTCGATAATACAAGCACGGAGCATATCCTCCAATGTCTGAATGGTCCTTTCGGACTGACCATCCGTTTGCGGGTGGTATGCTGTGCTGATATTAAGCCTCGTGCCCATCGCCTCGTGAAATATTTTCCAGAACCTCGATGTGAATCGTGTGTCCCGGTCAGATACAATCGTCAAAGGCATCCCATGCCGTGCTACTACTTCGTTAACAAATACTTCCGCTAACCTTTCCGACGAGAACGTCTCGCGAATAGGTAGGGAATGAGCACTCTTCGTTAAACGGTCCACAATTACCCAAATGGTGTCATGACCTTTAGCTGTGCGAGGTAGCTTAGTTATGAAGTCCATGGTAATGTGTTCCCACTTCCATTCCGGTATATCAAGTGGTTGAATCTTTCCATACGGTTTCTGGTGTTCAGCCTTTACTTGTGAGCAAGTCAAGCACTTGCTTACATACTTTGTCACTTCATGTTTCATTCCGGGCCACCAGTATTCCTTCCTCAGATCTTGATACATTTTATTGGTACCGGGATGGATAGAGTAACGAGACTTATGAGCCTCATCCAAGATTTTGGTTCTAAGCTCGCCACCCATGGGTATCCATACCCGTCCATAACATGTTCTAACACCAAGGGTGTTATATTCCAACTTGTCCTGTTGGCCAACCATCCTTTCCTTCTTTATGTTTTCTTCTTTAAGTACCTCCTCTTGAGCCTTTTCGATTTCTCTCATCACGTCCGATGTTACCACCAACTGGCAAGCTTTCACTCTAATAGGAGTAGGCACATCCTTACGGCTTAGAGCGTCAGCCACCACGTTTGCCTTTCCAGGATAGTGCATGATCTCACAGTCATAATCCTTCAGGAGTTCCAACCATCGTCTCTGCCTCATATTAAGTTCCTTTTGTTCGAAGAAGTACTTCAAACTTTTTTGGTCGGAGTAAATAGTAAACTTCACCCCGTAAAGGTAGTGCCTCCATATTTTCAACGCAAATACGACAGCAGCAGGTTCCAAATCATGAGTCGGATAGTTGACTTCGTGAACTTTCAACTGTCGCGGCGCATATGCAATCACTCTCCCGTTGATAGATTCTTGTGTAGTCTTGACTATACCTCTCTTGTTCTTGATAGACGTTATCTTTTTCAACATCGTACATCCCTAGTTGGTCTTTCACATCTAACCGTTAGGGTTCTCATATCGTCATACTAAGTGAAATGTCTTATCAAACTCGGAGTTGTCCACAGAAGACTCCATGGCCATAATTTCAACTCCTCGTTAAGGTTATCTACCTTTCCATCTGGACGGTTACTATCGATCGTCTCTCGACTATTTGGATCATTGTGTATACCTCATAAGCTGTCCATGGTGCATTCGTCCTTGAAGGACCATACCATGCCGTTCTTGAATGAATCATAATATCCCGTTCCCGAATGATTCCTACTATCAATTTCTGAAGGTACCGTACCATCTCATTCCTGAAGGAACCACATCTTCTCGTTCCCGTAGGAACCGTATCGCTTCGTTCCCGTAGGAACCGTATCGCTTCGTTCCCGTAGGAACCATATCGCTTCGTTCCCGTAGGAACCGTATCAGGTATCCCCCATACATATGAGGTATCCCTTATCACACTCAACTTGTCGGGAAGGTATTCATTCAGATGGCACACTAGTCACTCGAACTTTTCATTCATATTTTCATACACAATCTCCTTCTAGTTTTTCTTTCAAACGTACTTGTCAGGTTTTACATTTCACATCGTTGGTTCATTGAACACCATTCTTCCTACATATCATTGGATGGTCTTAGGGATTGGCATCCCATCTGACCGACAATATATATTCTCTAGCTACTCGTGTCCGTTAGCCTTTTCTGCATGCATTTCTTCTAAAGTCACATTCGTTGGTCTTACTATGGATAGATGACACGTACGGTGACACTTGTACTTTCATTTCCTTTCTAGTTTCAGTGGGTCCCTCAACGGCTTTCCAATTCTAGCAACACTCGCAGCTATTGATTAGACTTAGACATAGTAGAGCGTTCTCTGAGTCGCCTTGAATTTCTTCTTAGTGCCCATGCCTTGCTTCACATTGTTAGTCAAAACTTGTGCTTCACGTTCATTCTAGACAAACAATCCTTGGGTCGGATCTGGTTTGGTTTGGTTTAGTCTGCACGCCCTAATTAACATCGCGGTTCCCGTCTCTTGTTGTTGCTGGTATATCTATTTTCTCGTTTCAGCAGATACTCTTATTAGTTGTCTTGGACTGTCTTCTACATGGAAAGATGCCATTTGTGCATTCGTGCACTCATATATTCTTTGGACATACACTTGTGTGGTTATTTCTTTCATGCTCATGCATACTTCAACAGTAGACCAATTCTTATTCATCATAACGTGTTTGTGCTAAGCGTAGCCCACCCTAGTTCCTTGGCATCCTTCACACGTATGCTCGTCTGACTTAGGTAAACCGAAGTTTCATTCCTCCTTATCTTGTCCGTGGCTCGTACTTGCTAACATCATTCACCGTCGTAAGGTACACCATCTTTGACATCATTACCATTACTAATGATGTTCATCAATCTCCTTAATCGTTACTCGGGTGACTAACATCTCGTAGTCGTGGTTGAGTAATTGGATCAACTCTGATACGTATGCATTAATCAATACCATAAGATTCACCATCATGCACGTGCACCTGTAAATTCACAATTTCGCGGATCCAAACGAAATTACCAATTTACCTTACTCGAGCATTCTAGTTCCTCTTATAACACTTCCTAATACTCGCGTCTCTTCAAAGTTGAGATTTTGTCCCGGTATTCTCCTCGACACCTTTTACCACTTTCGCGCTAAGTCAACACAACGGAGGACATCTCGCATCACACTTGTACGTTCTCATGCACACTACCTTCCGGTTCCGCAAGAACTATTGCCTTTTTACTATAAACTTGGTGGGCAGGAATCCTACCGTGTCATCCGATACGACCCCCACCACGCCTTCCGCCTATTCTATCCTCCATTTCATTCTAAAAGACAAGGAATCCGATGTTATCACGCTAGTTAACAAATAAAATTCAATAAGTACTGTAAGATGTTAATATACACTGGCCATCTGCAATTAACCATTACACTACCTTTCGATTTCTATTTGACCACCTTTGTGATTCCATCAGAACACAAGTCCTTACCTACCCCTTTCTAAGGCATACTACATACACATACTCTACTTTTCATACCTGATGCTTTGGCTCGAGTTACCCGTACTGGCATCCGCTTTCGGTCTCATTAAAAGTTTAAGTTCAGACACTGGGAGTGTCCGAATCTCTCAAACTATTGCTCTGATACCAACTTGTAAGGCCCCAAACCCGGGAGGCCTCACTCGTTGGATTTACTCATTCACAAACAGTTCTTAAACATGAATATCAAATAACGCAGCGGAATCATTCATTCAACATAACTAAAAACTTGTTCATACATGCGGAAGCCTACATTGTCAATTACATAAACTTAACATAAACAACTCATAACGGGATGCCAGTCTTCATGATCGACCGGGTAACTCTTCTCTCTTGCCAAGCATCACCGTCCATCGTCCATACCTGCCTTAACCTGAATGTGCATACTAAAAAGTCAGCAACGCTGGTGAGTTCTAGCATTTCATAAAAACTTTAACATCAACATTTGTCAAAAACGTATCATTCATTTAGTAAAACCTTTCACAAAAGCATGTAATAATCTAACATCTTTAAAAAGGTTTCGTACCCATATCGTCATCAACATCATAATCATAAACACCGTTAAACGGATCGTTCATTAAAACTTTTAACATTCATTTAAGTCATACATTATTATCTAAATTCTGTATCGTTACGCGTCTTTGTGTCCCCGAAGGGACCCTTGATGTTGTGGGCAACCGTTACGTATCGTCGTCATTGCCACAACCATTCAATACGTGGGGTCAACCGTTACGTATCGCCGTCATTGCCCAACACGCATCTTTCCTTTGGAAATCAACCGTTACGTATCGCCGTCATTGATTTCCCATTACCATTCAATACGTGGGGTCAACCGTTACGTATCGCCGTCATTGCCCAACACGCATCTTTCCTTTGGAAATCAACCGTTACGTATCGCCGTCATTGATTTCCCATTACCATTCACTTAGGATGATCGTCATCACCCGAGTAACCGTCGTTACTCCCTTACCAGTTGTACAACATCAAAACCATTGGCAGGCCACTAAGACACTACCCCTGTTGTTCTTATGGCAACTATGGCTCGCTGTCCATAATCTACCACAAGGCTGGGAATCTCATTCCCAGACTTCATTCGTCAATTCCATTCATTTAACAGATTAGATTTGTAATGACTTATCTAAACCTTTACCTCTTTCTCTTTTCATTAAACATTTCTTCATTTAGACCGTTCATAAACATTCGTAAACCTTTTTGGCAAAAACACTTCATAACCTTTCCTTTCGTAAACATCGTTTCGTTAAAACATCGTTTCGTTAAAACATCATTTCGTTAAAACATCATTTCGTTAAAACGTCATTTCGTTAAAACGTCATTTCGTAAGTATGCACACCAGCCCAAAACATTTAACAAAACATTTAAAAGAGGGCTCTAGAACTCACCTGATACGCTAATATGGGTTGTCCTAAACGAAGGTCCAACAACGTCACTTCCGATCTGAATTGATTAGTTAAATACACATCAGACCAATCCCGACTCTAACGGTTTAACCTTTCTAACGTACTGACTTCACTTAATCAGTTCTGATGTCTGCGCACTTAGCAAGTGCGCAGACCCTGCTGCCTGCGCACTTAGCAAGTGCGCAGACCCTTCCTCCTGCGCACTTAGCAAGTGCGCAGACCCTTCCTCCTGCGCACTTAGCAAGTGCGCAGACCCTTCCTCCTGCGCACTTAGCAAGTGCGCAGGACCCTCTTCCTGCGCACTTAGCAAGTGCGCAGACTCCTCTTCCTGCGCACTTAGCAAGTGCGCAGGACCTGCTCCGTGCGCAATTAGCAAGTGCGCACGACCTGTTCTTCGCGAAAAACCCTAACTTTCGCATTCGGGTCTGATCATGTCAAGATCCCGAACCTGTTGCATTCAAAACGTTCGTTTTCCATTAAGGAACTCAAATCCATGATTATCTTTCAGTTTCATCCGTTCAAACCTTACCTTTTCACCTAAAACCCGAAAAACCCAAAAACGAACTAAAACTCAGATTTAGGTCGGATCGTTACCTGAATCGAGTTTCTGATCCGGAGGTTCTTCTCACGAGTTATGGGGTAACACTTTGCTGAAGGCTCGGCTCGATCCGCCAACTTTCTCTCTCTCCGGTTTCTCTCTCTAAAAGTTGCAAATGAGAGAAAAAGGGTGGCATAGGCTATTTATAGCCAGCTGACCCATCCGACTCGACCCGCCATGCCTCGTTCGTTTATTCCGTTATTATAACTGTCGTTTTATTTTTTTGGGATGTTACATTGTGACACGGAAATTGACGATGTGAATGACGAGATCCTTCGGGTGGTCACCATGGGTGACAATGCCCTTCCAGGGCAGTGATGAGATCTAGTGGGGAGCTCGGAGTATGACGAATATCCCTACAGGGATAACCCTGACGAGGGTAGCTGTGATGAAACAAGTAAAATCCTTCGAAGGTAATTGTTGTGTGCATTATGTTGATTTAATCGTATGCACATGTTAATTGATATTCATTATGATGTGATGTTATTGCTTTGGTGTGAGCTTTAAATTGACCGTTGTGTCGAGACGATGTTGTGCTTACAACTGTTGGGTCAGTTGACCTGGTGAGTATCTTGGTTAAGGTTTGTTAGGACGGTGTCTAGGGGTCGGTAGTGTTAACCGTACTTCGTATTGATACGTGTGGTTGGTTACAAGCTAGGAGGGTGATAAGTTCGATCGCTGTCGGTGAGACTTACTTGGTTATGGTTATGGGTCGAGTCCGGGAGTGTTGGACCCTTATGGGAAATGGTAGGTGACGTGGGTCACCGATATGCGAATAAATGATAAACTGTTTTTATAAAGGACTGGAATGTCCTGAGTCGGAAATAAACAATAATTGTGACGAGAATGTTTATGTTTAAAGTAAACTGTTAGAACTCACTCAGTGTAGCTGACTTTGTATGTCCGTTAGCAAAGTTTAAGTTAAAATATACAGTTGGACTGGTCATGGTTCAGAGTTCATTGGCACAAATATTAAAAAGTAACCGCCATTTTTTAGACAAGAAGACTACATATACAATGATGAAGCTAATGAACAGTTTTGAAAAGTAAACTAAACATGGTCTCAACACAGAAAATTATATTCTGCATGAATAATTACACCAGAGTTAATGATAGAGTTGTACCTTCAGCCTGTCAGGTTGTACTCTGATGATCTCAACCTATTACCATACCACATGATAAATTTACAAATACATGTATGTGATGTCAAGAAGCTGTTCTTTTCTTCAGATCAGCTAACAGTGAAAAGGACCCACAGTGATGCATTGTTAGCATCTTTCTTCATGATCATCATCTCTACTGAATCACTTTTCAATCACAGAAACAACTTTTCTTTCTTGATTACTGGTTCTGGTGAACAGTTTGTAAAAAAATAAAACTGTTTTCTTGAATGTGATTCTGAATTTCTGACCATAAATTAGGAACAAGAATCACAACAATTATCTAACAAACTTTCTAACCACTGAACTTTGGTCCAGTGGTAAGGGACATGATGGGTGAGGCCCAGGTCATGGGTTCGATCTTTGATCCCAAGAGAGGGTTTTCCCGGGTGGCTCACTCCTTGCCTGGGTTGTGAGACCGCGGGTTTCCTCCTGGTAAGGTGGGGCCACCCTGTTCTTCGGATGTCGATCGATTAGCTTTGTCTTTAAAAAAAAAAATTCTAACAAACTTTCTGGAGGAATCTCAACCGTTGATTCCATGGTAAATCTCATCATCTTCATATAACCGCCTGCCGCCACCTCTATATATAGCAAAACAAAGGTAAATCAAAATACTATAACCATCAACTACGGACAGGTTATGAATCATCAACATATGATATAGGGGCAGCCCAATGGGCTTGGGCCCTAAAACAACCGTTTTAGACCCCCATTTTCTTAGGCCCCATCTTAAAAATAATTCTTATATATGTTATAGGTATTTGGGCTTGGACCGTATATTTTGGGTTTGTCTGGTCCGAAACCAAACGAAGGAAGGGAAAAGAAAAAAAAACGCGCATCTCACAAAAAATTAGGTTATAATTTATAAACGAAGGAAAGAACTTAATTGTCGGCCTTCTTTCTGGCTACTGGAATTCTTGAACAATCAAACAATAATCCAATCCAATTAAGGAATCGGTTTTCATTGTTTGAGTTCTGTACTTGTTCGTTCACTACTTCTGCATCAAATTTATGTTGATGGAATTTTTAATGGTGATCCTCTCAGTTTTGTTATGATCTTCACTTCAAACAAAATAGGTTTGACTTCTTGGTCATATCTACATTTGACTAATTTTTTTGTGAGTAGAAAGTTGCTTTTAAGCTATGTGAAACATGCTTTGGTGAAAATGTTTCTTGCAGCTGCAGAGGTTTGCACATTCTAATCTCATTTGGGACGGCTAATCTGCTTAAAGGTAACTGTTTCTAAACTTTAAACCTTGGTTCCTTTAATTGTTTGATTTTGCCTATTTTCTGCCTGCTACCAATCTGCTGATTATTTATTTACATTAAAACTTAGTTCAATTAGTCCAATTTTGTAAAAAAAATATAAAAAATACAATCTTTTTTACTATGTCAATTATAAACCTGTTAGTTTATTATTGCCGGACATAAACCCAGATAAAAGAGGAGGGTTTTTAACATCACCTTTGAAAAAAAGGCCCCGGACTCTTAGTTCGCTTTAGGCCCCCAAAATACTTGACCCGCCCCTGAGAGGCACATGCACATGATAAAACCAACAACATGCTAACAATTAGTTGTGGTTAAGCTAGTAAATAATTAGCTAAACATGCACAGTGGCGGGCCTAGAAATGTTTTCCATGGGAGTCGGAAATTTTTGGGGTCGGTTGATTGCTAAATATTAATTTTTTTTTCAGTACCGTTTAGGTTGGATCGGGTCACAGTGTCACATAGTACACACATTGTCACTAATTATAATTAGCAAATAGCATAAGCACATATGGCAAAGCATTATAGCAAAATAATATGTTAAGCAAAATTCAAAATTTAAGGAAAAATTACAAAAAAAAGTTACATGAAATCGTGAGGAGGCAGGGGCACAAGGCTGTGAATAATGAACCGACTAGCATGGCGAGAATCGTGATTTCATGATTAGCAAAGAGCCTGAAATCGCGAGGAGGCAGGGCGAGAATCGTGATTTAATCGTTCTTCTGATTGCGTTAACTTGGATTAGAAGGTATGCCGAGAATCGTGATTAGCAAACTGTCGTTCTTCAGATTGCGTGAAACATGAATATGAAACATCGAGACGTTGATGGATTAGGAATCAAGATTGTCTTCATTTAGATTTTTTATTAGGTTAAATTGTTTAAATGGGTAATGGATTAATTAAATGCAGTCTTAGGCTAAGGGGAGTACCCACAACTTTCCACACCTCCACACCCTTCCACCTTAGCGCCACATCAGATTCCACAACTTTTCCACACCCTCTACATTTGAGGGAAATGGTTCCACATCTCCACACCGCCACGTCATTTTTTTTTCTAATTTAATTTAATATTAATTTGTTTTAATAATTAATAAATTAAAAAGACAATAATAATTTTTTATTAATAAACTAAAAAATACATTAATAATAAAAAAGGAAAAATGCATTAATAATTAAAATACATAAAAAACTTAATAATAAAACTAGAATCTAATTGTTGCCCGAGTCGAGATGAAGCACCAAATCCTGACGAAGATTGTTGTGTATCTCACGATTGCGTTTATATTGTTCGTTTACGCTTTGTTGAGCCTCGCTAACTTCCTCTAATCCAATTGTCGCTTCAAATTCTTCTTCGTTGAACTCGCAAATTGCCTGGCCTTCATCCTCAATGATCATGTTATGTAGGATGATTTAAGTATACATTACACGCCTTATTTTTACTACACGAAAATTTTGTTTTAGTACACCAAAAGCACGTTCAATATCTTTTCTCGCCGATTCTTGTCGGCGTTTGAAATATTTTATAGGTTCATCTTTCGGCCATGAAAACGATTTCACAAAAGTAGCTCATTCGGGATAAATACCATCAACGAGGTAATACATGCCGGGTAGACCATGCACCTCCTCGTGATGTTTGTATATTTGTTGAATATCGCTAGGACTCGGTTTGCGTAAGTATCTTGACCCGTAGATATTAATTATACCTTTACAAAATTTGTATAAACAAACCCGTGCCGTATTTTCGGCGATCTTTATATTTTCATCTAATTCGTCGGGGACGGATCCGTATGCCAACTGACGCATAGCGGTAGGCTCCACTCCCAACGACTACATTTTCTTCTTCATGCTGTCGAGAACTTCACGCCTTGATTCCACGCTTGTGGACCACGCCAAGGGGGCATGGTGTTCCACGCCGGCCACGATGCCACCTCACCTCCACGCCCAGTTTCACGGGGGTACTCCCCTTGGCCTTAGTTGTCTAAATAGTAACAGGTTGATTAAATATGAGTTTAATTGTTTAAATGACTAAGTTTTTAGTCCAAATGTCCAGTTAAATTATTAGTTTAAATGTGGGTCGGTGTCAAAATTTTCTTGAAGATCTGTCGAGATTATACCGCATATATAACAAATAATTTGTTTTCATGGGGGTCGTCCGACCCACCTACCAGTCCGCCAATGGACATGTATTACCAATAATTTCTTCTCAAGTAAAGTTTTGTCATCACCGGAAATAACTTAAAAAACATCACGCACAAGTTAAAATTAAAATCACCTTCAGAAACAAATATGAAACTACACTAGAAAAACCCAAAATATTAGGTGACCTGACCTCGTAAAAGTCCCTATTAGTAGACATCCAGAAACCGGAAAATCGTGACCCGAAAAAAAATTCTGTTTCCACTGACTGATGAAAACCCCTGCTTCCCCTTATTATTTTTATTTTTATTATACGAGAAAATAATCATTTCACATATGTTTAACAAACTTTTTTAACGTCAATTAAAGATAAGGACCAAACACGTTACTATCTAACAAACAATTCGTAACTTTGAAAAATGACAAACCGTAAAACATGCATATATAGAGACCATCCGTGTAAATTATAACTAGATACAAACGTTTAGATAGAAAATGAACTTATGTTCAAAAATGGCCATTACATTAAAAAATCAAATGCCATAGGGGTTGGTGGTCCAATGATAGAAGAAAATCCTCTTGAAACACTAAGGTTTAAAAAGGTTATGGGTTCAAGTTTCACTCTGACAGGATTAAAGAAATTTGCTTTTCAAAAAAAGATTAAATAAATAAAAAATCAAATCAAGTTCGTTTAAGTTGGTTAAAGTGGTTGATAATAAATTACCATAAATACATTGTTTGTCTTAGAAATATCAAAAACATAATCTTTGGTATGAGGTAATAGAATGAACAAAGGAATGAAATGGACGGGTGAATGGAATGGACATGGGAAAGAAATAGATCATTACCATTCCCTTGTCATGTTTGGTAACCCTATGAGAATGAAATAAATCATTATTTCGTGTTGTTTAGTAGCTAGGAAAATATTTTATGAAAAATAATATATTTGTAATTAATAAATTTATACTATGGGCCGAGTCATGAAAATGTCATGGTTCGGGTCATGGGTTAGGACATAGGTTGGGTCATTGGTCGGGTCACGGCACAGGTGATGGTTCAAGGCATGGTTCAGGGCATGGTTTGGGCCATGGGACGGGTCATGGGTCAGGTCACGGTCGAGTCATGGGTCGGGTCATGCTCGGTCCATGGTTCGGGTCATGATACGGGTCATGGTTCGGGCCATGGGACTGCCCTTGGTTCGGGCCATGAGTCGGGTCATGTTTCTAGTCATGGGTCGGGTCATGGTTTGGTTATTAATTAAACAAAATAATTTTATTCTTTGAAAGAATGAAAAAAAAAAACACACATACCCCAAGAAATGAAAATCATTAAAAATGAAAAAATCACATTACTTATGTAATGATCCATTTCATTTCTATGTGATATCAAACATGTTTTGTTTTCATTCTAACGTAATGACTCATTCAATTCTATCATCCATTCATGCATACCAAACACTATCAAAAAGTTGTCAAAAGAGGGCAGCTGGCTGAGAGTATCTTGTTTCCATATGTGCATAATCATATCATTAAAGAAAGAACATGCAAATTTCTCTCACTATATATTCATTCCAAATGGCTCCATTGTCACCTTGTCTATAAAGTTGTCATATCAAGGCGAATAAAACGGCTAAAATAAGCGGATTACAACTTTGTAATAAAAGTTATTTATGATGGAAGGACAGTAAGTCAACTCTTTATTAAGTTTACCATTTTTAAAAAGTAAAAAACTTACTTTCATATAGTTTATTAACTTGTAAAGTTTATTAACTTTTACAAGTATACCAAAAATTCGAAATTTTATTCTCTTTACTTATTATATATCTTTTTTAAATGTTGATAAACTAATGCGTATAACGGTGGGTCAGGAACCATTTACACAGTTACGTCTAATTCAAGCGTCCGATCAGTACATGGTGCGTTAACCCATACAACGGTGCGTCGGAACCATTTACACAGTTGCGTCTAACTCAAGCGTCCGATCAATACACGGTGCGTTAACCCACACAACGCTGCCTCAACCCCATGTGTCTTTGCTACCATATTTTATGATTTTTGCTGGACTAATTAACCCTTTGTCCTATGATACACATCTCATGCTCTGCTGTCTTCTCATGTTTCTCAAGATTTTGATATTTTCTAGTATAAACTAGTGGGCAAAAACCGTGGGTTGTGCGGGGGTGTATTAAAATTTGTAAGACTCGGTTCGACAAAAAAAGTTCACATCGAAACGTTGATAAAAATAAGTACTTTGAAATGGCAATCCAAAATTTTTTAAAACTATAAAAAAGCGAAACCTTGAAGCTGCTTCGACGGTTTGGTCAGTGCTTCGATATTTGTACATTATCATGAAAACTCGGTTTTGAATGAAATTTATATTGAAACGTAGATAAAAATAAGCACGTCGCAACTGTATATTCGAAATTTTGTAAAACATCGTATTTTAAAAAATATAACCAAACCAAACCAAACCAAACGTACCCAGTATAATCCCACACATAGCTAACGCTATTAGTAGGGTCTGGGGAGGGTGTGATGAGGGCAAACCTTACCCATATCCCAAGGGATAGAGAGGCTGCTCCCATTTAGACCCCCGGCTCCATGGGAAAGAAAAAGATAAAAATATAAATAAAATTAATGAGTAATAAAGTAAAATAAATCTAACAGTAATCTAACAATTAGCAGTGTATGACTAGAGTATATTAGTCACAAGAAACACAACACACCTACAAGAAACAGGACATACGCAAAATCTTTGCTAAACAACTCTACTCTCCCACACAACGGGTCACTCATCCTAAAACCCTAATACGACGTCTCCATGAAATCCTATCATTGATCATGTCCTCTGAGAGGTGTAAATCTAGCAAATCAAGCCTAATTCTCTCATCCCACGTTAATTTCGGTCTCCCCCTGCTCCTTTTCCCCTCTACAACGAGAGTTTCCACCGTTCTCACTGGATCTGTGCTCTGTCTCCTCTTGACATGTCCAAACCATCTCAATCTTCCTTCTCTTATCTTATCTGAGATACATGTGACTCCCAATCTCTTCCGAACAACTTAAAAAATATAAAAGAAAAACAAAATATGTCAAAAATTAATTATAAATATTAAAAAAAACAAAGACGTGTGGGAGAGAAAAGCCAACAAAACGCGATGGAATCAAACCCGCACCGCACGGGTGAAGGGCGACTCGCGAACCACCTGGTCAGTACCCAAGTTTTGTTTAGAATCCGTTTCGACACACACGTATATAACTATTTTTTTTTAAACTATCGTTCATACCGACCTAAAACTTTTTCTAATATATATAGTGTCCATATATATACACAGTGGCGTACCCACCCTTTGTGGGTTTGGTCGCCCGACACCTATGAAAAAAAAATTTTGTTTGTTATATATACGATATAATTCCGAGCGACTCCCATGAAATTTTGACACCGACCCACATGAATTTTTTTTAACCAAAACGACACTAAAAAAATTAATTTAAAATTTTACACATATAATCTTATTAATCATTGTTATCAACTAATTGAATAAATATAAACATATTATAAATTATTTTAGTTAGTTGGACCTACTCATTAATTTTTATAAACAATTAAGTTTACTAGGTCACTAACCATTTAACTCAATAACCATTTACTCTAAGCCATTCTGTTCACTACTAAACAACTAACCGGTCTTGTAAAACCCTCTCCCTATGCTTGTAAATGAACCGAACAAATACAAACGAGTCTTGTTTGTGTTCGTTCGTTTAACTTTAACTGAACAAATGTACAAACAAAAACACTTAAATGAACAGATTTCAATCCGGAAAAAAAAATTCAACTCAAAATATTTCGGTGACTTAACTCAATCCGGTGAAAAAGTTCGATGACCCAACTCAATCCAGTAAAAATATTCAATGACCCGACCTGAAAAAATACCTTTTAATAAACATTCGAATACCGAAAATTTCCGACACCCATGAAAAAATTTCTTGGGTCCGCCGTTCTATATATATATATTCTCATAGTTTTAATACAATATAACTTTTTTAAGGTAATTTTGAAGGAGCTGGGATGAGGGTATTAAATATTAGAGAATTCACCATTAGAAGTAGAATTATTAAGTTCAAAAATACAGTTGGACTGGTCCTTGGTTCAGAGTTCATTGGCACAAATATTAAATAGTAACCGCCATGTTTTAGACAAGAAGAATACATTTATATATTACAAGATTGCCCTCTGCAACTGCCAATGATGAAACTAATGAACAGTTTTGAAAAGTAAACTAAACTTGGTCTCAACACAAAAAATTATATTCTGCATGAACATCAGAGTTCAACATAGAGTTGTACCTTCAGCCTGTCAGGTTGTACTCTAATGACCCTAACCTATTACCACCTGATATATTTACAGAAACATGTATGTATGTATGTATGTCAAGAAACTGTTCATCTCTTCAGGTCAGCTAACAGTGAAAAGGACCCACAATGATGCATTGTTCACATGATCATCATCTCTACTGAATCAGTTTTCATTTCAATCACAGAAACAGCTTATCTTTCTTGATTACTGATTCTGGTGAACAATATGAAAAAAAAAATTTGTTTTCTTGAATGTGATTCTGAACTTTTGAACATGAATGAAGAACAAGAATCAAAACAGTTATCTAACAAACTTTCTAGAGGAATCTCAACCGTTGATTCCATGGTAAATCTCACCATCAGGTTGATGAAATCCCATTAGTTTAATCTCCAAGCAAATGAGGGCAATTGGAGATGACGTGTAAATCAAGCAACTAGGATTTTGGCGGGAAAACTTGGGAGGAAAAGTGTTGTTGACAAAGAAATTTAAAATCTTGATGAAATCCCATTTTCAAAAAACAGATTTTTCACTGGCAGAGAAAGTGATTGCAGAAATTGAAACCTTTTTTTTAATGGATTTGGGGATTTTCAAGAAAATGAGAGCACAACTGTGAGTTGCAGATGAGGAAAGTGAAGTTTTGATTGGGGAAGATCAGTATTTAAGGCAAAATGTACTGAATTTATCGTTAAATCTAGGGTTAGATGTAACCACAGATGGCTTGATGAACAAGAAACAGAATCATTCAAGAGGATAAAGAGAGAATTGTTTCACGATATACATACCCTACTTGCTGATCATAGATAATCTTGACACAGAAAAAGAATGGTGGCAAGGGAAAGATTTGCATGGTTTGATACCAAGATGTGATTATACCCACTAGGCTTCTGAAAGTAATGAGTTTTGAAACAATGTAACTTCAACCGTTGCGGTTATCCAATGCAATGATGTTAGTAACCGTCTCAAGAGGTTGAAATTCTGAAGAAATTTGATGAGAAATTGGATGGGGCGAGTTTCGGGTTATGGGTCATTGGTTCTTGGCTATGTGAAGTTACTATATTGCTCTCTGCTCTCTTTCAAGCCATCAACCAGATCCTTGTAGAGGAAACTTCATGAAGTTTTGATCTTTTGCATTATTGTTTTGAATGAAACCAAGAATTGCCTTCGGTTGAAGATGCTTTTATCGGGTGTTTGGTTCGCTCCATCCCCCGTTTCAGCAAGTTTACTAGCTGCAGCAACAACCCACACGCGTCCACCCACAAACAGATCAAGAAACGGGTCAAAAAGAACAAGGTTCGGCTGGGGCTCGCTAGAAGAACCAACAGGCAACCCGGATGTTGTATCGTGTTTCACCCCATAACTCAAACATTTGCAAGAAGAAAAGGGGGTTTACTTGCAGCACAAGCAACAAGCCAAACCATAAGAAAGACAGGAAACCCGATCTTGAACTCAGACCATCTATGGGCTTCTGCTTTCCTAGTTTTTGGGTTCAAACCCACACCGCCACTGGTCCAACTTACGGCTTCTGAAATGGTCGAGTTTATCAAAAAGAGCTCCTCCTTTAGCCATTTGCGCGTTCACAACAGTTTCACTTTCAAGATGTAATTCAGCATTGGAGCTATTGAAAATGTGCACAAATGTGCTTAAGAAGTAAAACATAGATCTTGTACATTGATTAGTGGATCATTTTCTCCTAAATTTTAATGTTAAAAATTAATTTGATGATCTTCAATTAAAGATACAACAGATTCAAATCTAGCATTAGAATGAGTCAAACCATTCTAACCGATTTTAATTGTAAGTGAGTTCTATACCAAGATTATGAATTTTGAGAAGTTAATCATTTATAAGACTTAAAATAGCTTAGAAAACATCTCTCATAATTATAAGAACATGTTGATTATGTTTAATTTTAATTATATAGCCTTACTAAGAATTTAGATATAGGAATTCTTTATGGATTTTGACTAAGAATGAATTTTTATAAGAAATTTTATTACGAACATCTATTATTTATTTAAATTGACTACAATAACAATTATAATTGATTAAGACGGAAATCTAATGCTTAATTGCATAATTGTGAATTTTGACAAAAATGATGTTTTTTATACCAAAATTGGTTTAGAATGACAATTTGTTAAAATGATTGGTCAAATTGACTAAAAGTGGTTTTGAATGATCAATTATGCTTCCATAGGTTTTCAAACTTAAAAGTTGATACGGAAGTACTAATTTCAGAGTATTTTTAAAATAAACAAGTTGGTTCAGGTTAAAATAGAGCAGTTTAAGCTCAAATAAACTCTTAGGGGCTGTTTGGTTCATTAAGAGCTGAACCATTAAGAGCTCTTAATGGTTCAACATTGTTTTTGAGCTAAACCATTAAGATGCTGGCAAAATCTGAAACAAACACTTTCTACCTCTGACTGATTCAGAGGTAGCCTCTTAATGAAATCATTAAGAGGCTATCAAACAGCCCCTTAGACATGTTTTTTTCATGAAAAACAGGCTAGCTCTAACTACCTTATGGAGCAAACAAAAGATCCTCAAGTAATTAACAAAGAGACAATAATAGTTAATTTTGGTTTAAAAAAAAGGTTGAATTGATCAATGTAATTGATGAAACTAATCATAAAACCATTCAATTGTGATTATTATCAGATTAGCATACTTATTGGAACTGATATTGAACCATAGATGATTATGCACAAATCCTAACTTCATATTTTTTAAACTCGGTCACCCAAAACATGCAACAAAATGACACCTAAACTATAATGGCATGCACTTTAGAGGAGCATAACCCACCATTCTTGATTGCATAGATGCAATTTCTGTTATATAACTGAATTTATTGTACTAAAAGAAACAAAAACTCCAAGACATACGTTCAGTTTCTGATTCGAATGATTTCAGATAAAGGCGGTCCGTCCTCCCTTCCGACTATGTCTGTCGTACGCAATGTTGATTTTATCAACTAGATCGTTCATTGTGCTGCGAAAAATGTAAATCAAAAGATTATGCCCATGATATACTATATAAAAATATAACTGCCAAGCCTACCTTGAGCAATCGGTGAACATGGCCAGATAGCTGATTAATAACGTGTCATTGTATTCCTACAAATAGTAATAATGCATTCATCAGAAAAAAAAAAACGTTAGACATGACATATCGAGCATATTTCTTTCAAATATATTCAAGTTTCAGATCACATAACCGAACAAGATTGTGCCATTTGAAGACAATAAACTAAACTTTATATTAAATGATGCGTCTGTATATATACCCCCCCCCCTCTTGGTTTTAAAAAGCGAGAAGCGCACAGAAGCGACAAGGTCTAAATCCGAAGCGCAAAACGCAAATCGCAAAAGCGGACCGATTTTCTTACGCGAAGCGCAAGGTGCTTATATAAATTTTTTTATATATCCCATTGGTTTTTAGCATCCCATACCCAAAATATAGCCATAAATAAGGTTTATATATGATTTAATGTATAAATTACTTACATGTACAACCTCTTTAGCTAAATGTACAACACTTTGAAGCACAAAAACAGCCCCTGTACAAGAATCGAGCCTTTAAAGTGCGATTTTTTTTCAAAAAAAGTGCGAGTTTTGTACGTTGCTCGAGTTGGGTTACATGACTCGCTAGAGTCTGCGCCCTAGGTCGAGTCACGAGTTAAGCGCGCTTACTCGCGGTTTTTAAATCCAAGCCTCCCCCCCCAAAAAAAAACACGTATGTAAGTATCGGTTTGTAGCATTGAACAAATTCCACAATCAATAGCAAGTTTATTGTTCCAATCTTGATTTGTTCATTCAATTTTCATATCTGATTTACCAACATCATTCATTCATTGAAATTAAATTTATAAAAAGTTCTCACCATTAAGAACTCATCTTGAAATTTCTCAGATTCTATTGCTGGTAATCTCCTCAACAGACTAGACACCTGTCTTAGCAAAGAATTTTCATAAGGAATTTCACCTGCATTTGGAGGGAAAAGAGGAACAATCTAAGTCTTTCCGTCTTAACATTTTGCGTGTGTTGTGCGCGCACGTCATTTAGAATAAGAGAAGCTACCTTTTTGCATAGCATTAAGATAGTGATGGAGCACTCGGATTTTGCTATTGAGCATCTTGATGGCACTATGTATGCCAGTCAAGTGAGCAGCCACTACAGTATATATATTGAACAATCAAAAGTGTTAATGTCACTGCTGACGCAGGAAGTAAAAATGCCTAAAAAACACAACGATTTACAATAACGACCACAAGAACTGAACGACTCACATTGGGTAGCAGCTGAACCTCCATCAGATGGTTTGAGGTGTGCAACATGGTCAACAGATATCCTTTCAGCTTCTACTGTCTGGAGCAATATATGAATATAATTAAAAAACATTTATTCAGGTTATAATTCAGCAAAAAAGTGAAACAATGAAACGTAGTATTTAATCCAGACCTCTATAGTGTAGCTTGAATGTACAAAAATAAGCTGTGGTATCCCATCAATGACGTGCATCTCTTGAATTTTCATTATCAGAAAAAAGAGAGTCGGTGAAAGTTCTAGAATTATATGCATGAGTTGCTCATAACGTTATAGATATATCCACCACCTCTTTATTTTGCTTCAAATACCCAACTTCTGGCTAAAATTTCCTTACAGCGACTTCACCATCATGTTAATTGTCTGTTTAACCCTCAGCGGGTTGAATATTACTTTGATTGAATACATGTAATTCTACACAAAGTGAAAGTCAACTATTGCATCCACTTAATAATTCCAATTACTATTTTCTTCCAGTTTGAACTTCATTCTTAATTCTTTTCATTCATATTGAACCCCAACCCCCTCCCAACCAACCTAATATTCCTTCCTTGATCCCTCATCACCTTGCTAATTGGCAATTTTATCCCCATTTGTTGAAAGTATTACTTCTTTTACATCTAAGTATACACGAAGTACAGTTCACATTTACCTCCACTTAAAAACTTTATTTATTATTTTCTTCTAAATGATATTCTTTTCATCATTATTCTAAGATCTGAAATACTGTATTATTAGCAAACTCTATGTCATTCATCTTAACTGAACACAAACTCCGTTTTCTGACCTCGACCTCTTCCAAGTTAAGTAACTTCATATTATTAGTGCTCTCTCCAACATAGTTTATGGTGTCATTTATCTTTATAAAACCCAACTTTGAATGAAGCTCATGGATAGAAATTAAAAAGGGCATTTGCTTTACTAACATGAAATCCTTGAAGCAAAGACAAGGATAATGATCACAGATATTGAAATAGACGGTTCAACTGTTCAAGTGTGTTCATGCCCAAGATGTGTTTGAAATAGACGGTTCAGCCGTGAGGCTGTTTGAGCTTAATAGCTTATCCGCCAATCAAATACAATCTTTTCTGTGATGTCACCAATTATACATTTGTGTGAAAGAAGTAACAAACTTCAACTTTTATCATCAGTTCACACAGGTTATATGCCCATACAGTCATCTTGCGGCTAAAAAGCTGATTATTAAAAAATGATAGGTGTTGGTACAATGCCATGGACTTAATAAGTACCCAACAAATAAGCTTAGTACCATAGTCACAGGAAACGCTCAACATGCCACGAACAGCGATCCAGATCGCGCGTACCGGAATCGGGTACAGAGGCGTACCAATCGCCTGTGGTACGCGATCCGGATCGGAAAAATCAAGCGTTCCCGATTGAACAGGATTTCGAACCTTCTTCGACAGATTCACGATCCGGATCCTTTTGGTACGCGAACCAGCTCCCTTTGGTACGCGAATCCGACCCCTTTGGTACACGTACCGGAATTCCAACAGCCATTCAACCTCTTTTTTAAACAAAATTAATTTTCTGGGGTATTTCAAGAGATAAACGGCTAGTTTTCTTAATCAATGGGTTTATACTCTATAAATACACGAAATTTTATGAAATGTGTCATTTTTATTTGAAATTTTATGAAATGTGTCATTTTTATTTGAAATTTTATGAAAAAATCTTTTTTTTAAATGTTTTGTATATGATACAATGTACCGGACTATATGGTACACCGTACCACGTACCGAATGAACCTACCCCCCCTCGTACCGAATTTTAGAAATACACGTACCGCGTACAAGTTTTCGTTCCGCGTACCGGAACGTACCGCGTTCCATGTGACTATGCTTAGTACCTTAGACCATACATCTACTAGTCAGCTTGTTTCAACTCTCAAATTAGTCATTTGAGGTATCACTATTTCATAACACTAGCCAACCTGCGTATACTGCCTAAAAACATATAATGGTAGCTTGCCACACCATTTGTGAAAGTATATGACAGACATAACTGTTGAGAACGAACTAAAAGAAAACTTAGCATGGTAAATATAATTGCTAAGGAGAGAACTCCATTACATAATAACATAATCTGTAAAATATGTGGCCTACTAAGAAACTTATGCATAAACACTTGAATAAGAGCATACAAACATTGACACTAGCATGCAATACTATCAGCAGAAAAGAATCCACAAATAACCATTTATAAAGCATTAGGGAAGCTACAATGTTAAGCAACATACCACTTTCATAGATTGTTACTGGGAGATCCTTTTGTGTGTGATTGATCAACGGATTCAAAATAACATACACAGGGTTTTCATTGATATCCATCAACTGTTGCAACAAAACCAATGAACCATCATCATTAGCTAATACGACGACTAAAACTCTTTTTTGACGATTTTGAATACATTAGTTCTGGTTCCTTTTATTCAAGTTGCATGCCAAGAATGAACGAAATCGCCCCTGAATATATTTTTTAAAACATCCTCAAAGAAAAAATATTGAACATTTCGATAATTAACCGTTTTGAGAAACACAAATGCATCAAATAATATAACATCTTGAAGTTGATAGCCTTAAAGAAGAGTGCTCACAGCTTTGTGTATATGCATATCAGATTCTTCTGCATCGGCGCCTGTAGAATACCATCCAAGGATATAGAAATTGGGAAACACTTTCTTATCTGCCTCACACACAAACACACATGTTAATTATTGCACACGAAAATCCTCACAATCCATTAGCTTATGAAAACAAAACCCTAGCTTAATGTGAAGGCAAAACCCTAGCGTTTGTATGTAACTGAGTATATAAACCCTAGCAAACTCACATAGTTCTTGTTTTTTCTCGAGGAAGGAACGATCGAGAGAACGGGTGGAAGGATCGTAGAGAAGTTCGAAGCTGTTGAAGATCTCGACAGTGCGTGCCCTTTGAACTCCAATGACGCAACCAAAAACCCTAGGAGCGGGCGAATTGGTGGGCGGTTGAGACTGGGACTTGACACGAGTGTGGTGATCGGATATGTTGACGATGACGAGTGGGTGGAGCTTGAAGGTTAATCCGCTGCTGGACGATGCCATTTGCGGTGTTCGTGTTGAATCTTTGGGTGCCGCCAGAGCTCAATCGTATTTTCTCCGATGGGAATTTGATGAATGGAGAAGGGGACTGGAAATTGCCGTCGATGGGGTTAAAGAAAGTGTAGTAGGTGTTTGGGTTTTGTTGTTAAGAAAATTGGTCCTTTGTTGCGATATCGGTATGGAACCAAAACTCGCTACAGCAAACAAAAGAAAATATAAAAAATAAAGTTGTTACATACCCAGAAGGGTATCGACACGTGTTTTATATTGATCTAAAACAAAAAAAAGAACACTGTTACCGGTTTCGATAATACCGACGCCAGTATCGATATTGTTCGGTCGGTATCGATTAAGTGTTAAAATTTTTAATGCTGGGTTTCGACGACCTATGCACGGGTATTCATGCCGTGAAAAAACAAATCACATCGAAACGCTAATAAAAAAACGTGGAAACGGCGATTCCTGAACTTGAAAAAACATCATACGTGGTTAAATAAGGAATATGAAGTTGTTGCAGCTCGATTCTGAATATGAAAACCTAGATAAAAAAACACATTGAAAAGGTATTTGGAAATCAAGAAAAAGTCACGTCATTATAAAATTAAAGTTAAGAAACACGAAAGAGTATTTAAAAAAAGAAGTAAAAATATATCATATTGAAACGTAGACCGACTCGGTTTTGGATAAAATTTACACCGAAACGTAGATATAAATAAACACGTCATAATGGTATATTCGCATGTATCTCGAATAAGATAAGGGATGGTATGTTGAGATGGTTTAGACATCTTACAGTGGAGGGGAGGAAGGGCAAAGGCGGAGACGGACCCATACTAACATGGGATGAGCGGATTAAGAAGGATCTGATAAACTTGCATCTCTCTGAGAACATGATTAGGGATATGAATTTTTAAAGATGTCAGATTAAGGTTATGGACTTTTAGGGGATTACATAGATATGTCTTAGACTTGTCTTTAGCCTTAGCAAATTAGCCGTAGTCTTTGTTATTATTGTGCCTAGCATTTGTCTTGGAGTATAGACTTTTTTAGAGGAGTGTATACGCATTGTCGAGGGGCTAGTACTACATCTTTTTTGCATGTCTATGTGCTTTGTTTATCTTGGTGCTGCTTTAGTTTGCCACTTTATGCTAGTATTGTTGTGTCTTTTTTGCTCTGACTATATTAGGCACATTTTATATTACATGGATTTCTATATTGTACTTTAAACTGTACACGCAAAAAAAAAAGTTGAGCCGGGGGTCTTCTCGAAGTAGGCTCTTTATCCCATGGGGTATTGCCTACATATGGGATCCGGGTATTTTTACTTGTGTCTCCTCTATTAAAGAAAGAAATTTTCTATTGCTAACAGGTACGATGAATGGCATTCCGGAATTGATGAGCATTCTTACTGTTTATGCCCCTCAACTGAATTCTGAAAAAATTGCACTTTGGAACAAAATTTCCTCATTAAAACTGGCTAATGGTAGGTTTTGGGTGATGGTTGGAGATTTTAATTCTGTTAGGTCCGCCGATGAAAGGAGGAATTCCTCTTTTGATGCGGTGGCGGCGAGGAATTTCAATAACTTTATATATTCATCCAATATGTTTGAATATTTACTTGGTGGTCACTCTTTTACTTTTAAATCGGGAGATGGTAAGAAATTGAGCCGCATTGATCGTTTTATAGTCTGCTCAAAATTTTGGAATCGGTGGCCCAAAGCCTCGTATCGGGCACTTGACCGTGGGCTATCAGACCACAGCCCGGTTGTTCTAATCTCTACACATAACAATTTTGGATATATACCTTTCAAGTTCTATAACTCATGGCTACTTTGCCCTGAATTATGTGATTTGGTGGTCTCAACGACGAATACTTTTTGTGGTAGTGGTGCTCCTGATGTTGTTTTAGCATCCAAACTGAGGAAAATCAAAGGGGAAATAAAGAAATGGGTAACAAATAAAAAAGCTAAGGATAACGAAGCTATGGCAAAAGCATAAGAAATCTTGGCAAAATTGGATATGGAGGTCGAATCAAAAGATCTATCGGACGAGGAGATGCAGACTGTTTTGGATAACAAGAAAATTATCTCGGACATCAATAACACCAAATTTATGGATCTAAAACAAAAAGCGAGGGCTTGGTGGGCGTCTTTTGGTGATGAAAATTCTACATATTTCCACGGGTGCATAAAAGTAGGATTGGGCGAAGCCCCTTAAACGGGTTGGTTACTAATAATGAATGGTGTACGGAGCCGACAAGTATCAAAAAGGAAGCAATGGATTTCTTCGCTCAAATATTCAAGGAACCAATAATGCGAAGACCATCCTTTCGGTGTCATCAACTAAAGACTCTTTCGGTCGAAGATAGTATGTATCTTATTGCCCCTTCTCCAGACTAGAGGTTAAAAATGCGGTTTGGGATTGTGGAGATGATAAGGCCCTAGGCCCCGATGGGTTTAATTTTAAATTTATCAAACACTTTTGGGAGACATTGGAAGAGGATTTTTATGGGGTGCTAAACCATTTTCATAGTAATGGTTCTATCGGTTTCGAGTGCTTATCCTCCTTTATTGCTTTAATTCCCCAATCAAATAATGCTGCTAACTTGGACGAGTTTAGGCCAATTAATTTGATTGGGTGTATAAGCAAGGGAATATCAAAGGTTTTGGCAAATCGCTTGAAGGGGTAATTAACTCGGTTATATCGAAGGAGCAATCAGCCTTCTTATCGGATAGGAATATCCTCGATGGGCCGATGATCATTAATGAGATCTTATCATGGGCAAAGCAATCCAAATCTAAAGCCTTCTTATTCAAAGTAGACTTCAATAAAGCCTTTGATTCCATATCTTGGAGCTTTGTGGACTCGGTGCTTATGCAAATGTTATTCCCACATCGTTGGCGTTTATGGATTAAAGGTATTCCCTCATCCTCTCGTTCGTCGGTTTTGGTTAATGGTTCTCCTATAAAGGAGTTTAACTATGAGAGGGGGGTGAGGCAAGGTGACCCACTTTCCCCATTTATATTCATTTTGGCAATGGAAGCCTTCTCGTCTTTCGTTTCCAAAGCAGTGTTGTTGGGTAGTATACATGGTATTAAGCTTCCAAACGGGGGCCCCACTATAACACTTCTAATATTTGCGGATGATATCCTCCTTTTGGACGAATGGTCTAAGCATAACACTTTGAACATCTGTCGTTTGATGATGGTATTTTCCCTGTATCCGGTCTAAGATTAAACCACAAAAAATCTTGCCTTTACGGAGCCGGGGTGGACATGGGGGATGTGGGTCTCCTAGCCTCGGTTATGAATTGTCAAGCCAACTCCCTTCCGTTTAACTACTTGGGGTTTCAAGTGGTGGCAAATATGAATAGAGTACCAAATTGGGCCCCGATTATTGAATCTATGGAGCAAAGACTACCCCCGTGGAAGGCCTCTACCTTATCGGTCGGAGGGCGCGTCACATTAATTAAGTCGGTATTGAGTAGTCTTCCGGCCTACTATTTTGCATTATTTCGCATTATTTCGGGCTTCAAAACAGGTGATTGAAAGGTTAGAAAAAAAAAATAAGAAAAAACTTCTTTTTTTAGGGGGGGTCGATGGAAAATCCAAAAATGGCGTGGGTAAGATGGAAAGATGTTATTGCTCCCACAAAACACGGTGGTCTTGGTCTCGGTTCATTGCTGGATTTTAATGGTAGCCTTCTTGCAAAATGGGCATGGCGATACAAGTCGGAAGTTAATAGATTATGGAGGAAAGTAGTATCGGCATTACACCTTTCACTAGGGGTGGGATTTTTAACCGTAACCCAAAACCGACCCGAACAAAAGCGACCCGACCGATTAAAGTATAACCCGAACAACGATTATAACCAACCCAACTTCTTTTCTTTGGATCGGTAATTGGTTTAAAATAAGGGTAATCGGGTTAACCCGATTAAGTCAAGCCTTTAGAGTTTACATAAGATTGGAAGTGTAGCTTCGACAAATTCTAGGGGTTTGTAATTGTATATTTGCATTAGTTATATACATATTATATACGGCTGTTCATATTACGTATTCCATAATCCATATAGCTAGCGACTCAACGCCGATCTTCAAATATTCCATTCAAGTATTCGCAAGGTAGATCATCAAGTATTCCTTCCAAATGCTTGCTATTTAACACTACAGATTCTTATCATCCATTAGAGATTAATATTAAAGTGCAAAGTTTTGCATGAGTTTTTAATTGAATCAAGTTTTTTATTGTAGTTTACTTGGATCATCCTACAGATTCTTATCATCCTACATGTTCTTTTTTGTACCATCCTTATCGGGGACACTTTATGTAACATCAAACACATGCATAGAAGAGATCTATTACATTCCTGACGTACTAGATGAAGCTATTGGTAGTCCTGGTCTTTGTCAACTTGCAATGGCAATGAAGACAATGTATGATAAGTATTTTGGAAACATAAATAAAATAAACTTATTTTTATACTTTGCTTTGATTCTAGACCCGAGGAACAAAGAAAAGTTTTTAGATATATTATTTGTTGATCGTTATGGGAAAGACTTGGCACAGGTGAATAAGAAATTTGTTATGGAATCTTTGTGTGAATTATATGATGAGTATGTTAGAATTCATTCCCAAAATTCTGGTAGTACAGAGTCTTCAACTTCGTCGGTATTAGGTAAAAGACAAAACCCGAAAAATATGGCATCAAAACCACAGTTTAGGAACAAACTAAGGGAACAAATGAAAACACATAGAGCTGAAACTGTTGGTGAGTTGGATAAATTTTTAAATGAAAATTTTGAAGAGGATTTTGATAACTTCAGTGTTTTAGATTGGTGGAAAGTTAATAGCCCGAGATTACCGATTCTATCCCTAATGGCTAGAGACTTATTCGCCATTCCCGTGTCAACAGTTGCTTCTGAATCAGTTTTTAGCACAAGTGGGAGGGTTTTAGACCCGTTTAGGAGTTCTTTGACTCCTAGGATTGTTGAGAGTTTGATATGCACTCAATACTGGCTTCGTGAAAGCTCAACTTCAAGCAACAAGCTCATCAATGAAGAAGATTGGGACACAATCCAAGCAATTGATAAATGTACTTTTATTATTACTCATTTTTTAGATATTTCTTGATGTTAAATCTAACCATTGTAATTTCTTTTAATAAAGCTTTGGAAATGGATGAGCAGGAATAAAGTTTGCAATATCAACCGTAACGAGTGAAGACAATTAAGAAATTTATTTATTATTTTTTTATTGATACGTGTGTCTTTTTATTGAGATGTTTACTAGACATTTGTCAAGTTGGTATTTTTTGGATTGTGTTTTTTGTTAACAGAAACAATTTGAACTTGAAATCATGGATTGTGAAGTTTTGGATTAGAAATTGTTTATACCTTCGTATCCTATCTTATATTTTTAGAAAATAATCATCGGTCATTGTATTTGTAACCAAAACATTAGTTAATTTTTTAAGTTTATTAATCATTAGTCAATGTATTTGTAGCCAACTTCTAGGACAGGGACTCAACAAATGACTCGATTTTGGTAGTGATCCAACACCCTCATGCATCTAGTTCTAGGCCACTTTTAATTTGTGGGCCCAAAAACGTGGATTTCTAACCCATTAGTTGGCAATCTCATAGTCATACAAGACACAAGGTCCAGTCAGATTAAGCCCATTTGTGGCCCATTAGCTAACCCGAATAACTGATTAACCCGACCCGTTTAACCCGAATACCGATTACCCGATTACCAAAGACCCAAACTTTATTAGGGTTGGTCTTCAGTTTAGATTTCTAACTCCAAAAACCCGATTAACCCGACCCGAAAAACCCGAAACCCGATTAAATAACCTGAACAACACCCCTACCTTTCACCAAGGCGGCTTGATCTCCTTCCTTACAAAACTAGTAGGGCGGGAGTATGGAGTAACATTATAAAAAATGAAATTAATTTTCGATCTAAAGGCATACATCTGTGTAATATGATCTACGAGGTTTATAAATCAGGGTCTGGGGTGCGGTTTTGGATAGATACATGGATTGGGGATCGATGTCTAAAAGAGCTCTTTCCAAATCGTTTTCGCCTTGAGTCTTCCAAAGGATGTGTGGTAAGTGATCAGATTAATGCCTCCAGTTCTGGGCAAGCTATTTGCCGGAATTGGACTAGGCAACCATCATCAATTCAAGAGATCGATGAGCTGTAAAGGTGTTCATTGCTGATTTGAGACATTAGCTTGGAGTCGGGCTCCGATAGTTGGAAGTGGATTGCCGCGTCAAATGGTTTATTCTCGGTGGGTTCCTTACGGTCCATGTTGGCAAGTCCAGCTTCATTTTCCGATGGGTATGCATTTAAATGGAATGGGTGGGTGCCGAAAAAAATTAATATATTCAGGTGGAGGCTTTATCTAAACAGGATTCCGACTAGAACGACCTTAGCAAGACGAGGTATTGGCATTCAGAATTTGTTATGTCCTCTATGTGGTGAATTGGATGAGAATTTGGAGCATCTTTTTATCTCTTACTATGTGGCTACTGTCGTTTGGCAATGTGTATCATCATGGTGTTCCATTCCTCAGGTTTATGCTTTTTCTATGTCAGATCTCGTTAACTTTCACGATATTGTTAGTGGATCAGTGACAAAGAAAAGAATGGTAAAATCTATAATACTAATTGCCGGCTGGGTCTTATGGAGAGCAAGGAATGAAGCGGTCTTTAAATCAGCAAAGGTGGAAATCGGGAAGCTATTAGAAGAAATTAAAATTTTGGGGTTCCTTTGGGTCAAAAACCGGTCAAGAATGGAGTCGCTGAAGTGTGATCAATGGTGCATATTTAGTTTTTGATTGTAATTGGGTGGGGTTGCTTTTAGTTGTTTTGTAAATATGTAATTGGTGGCTCTGTTTCTTCCTATTTGTATGTTTTTGGTTTGTGAATAAAATTGGCTTTTAAAAAAAAATCCAATCTTTTTCATGTTTGTGAATAAAATTGGCTTTTAAAAAAAAATCCAATCTTTTTCATGTAATTCGTATTTGTTTAAGTTAAACTAAAATTTTCCTTTTATGCATTTTGTTGGTATTTGTTGTCGTTCTGATTTTGAATAAACGTGTCTTTCTAAAGGAGGCAATTTGCAAAATATAGAGGCAAAAATTATATATATATATATATATATATATAATTTTTCCAGTAGGGCTGTGTATATGGGTTAGACTCGACCCATATGGGTAGTCTCATGTACCCGACCCGGACCCGTTTAAGGCAAAATCTCATAACCGTGAACCGTACTCTAGAGATAAGGTATGCGGGTTTACGGGTAAGGTTTCACGGGTTTGTACCCGTTTACATGTATGGACCAATTCGGCATGCACCATGCATATGTGAACAACATATGTGAGTGTTGCATACTTCAACAAAGTAAGCATAACCGGATGCGATAAAGATTGCTTTTGAAGTTGCTGTTTACGTATGGAGTCAAGTAAACATAGTAAAACATATACCTTGCGATAGGGATGGCTTGCGAACTGCCTAGTTATGAAGATGGAGCAGGGCCGTCCTTGAGATTTCGTGTGCCCTGTGCGACTGGAAAAAATGGGCCCCTAAAATATCATGTTATAAGTGTGTAAAACAATAATCAACTAATCAAGAAATCAACTATTCAAGATTTAATAAATCAATAATCAAGATTATAAATCAACTAATCAGTATTCAAAATTTGTGAAGTTCTCCCCTTTGCTTCATCAATCATAAGAAATAAAAAGGTAAAAAAACTTACTTGATTGAAAATGGTTAGAAACTAAGAACAATCGAGTTTTCTCTTTGTTCAATTAGTCGATTGAAGCACACTCGGTTTTTTTTTTGTTCCAATTCTAAATTCTCGACACTCCACATTCGACTCAAACCCTCGACAGTCACCACTTTCTCGTCTGCTGAAACCGAATCGTCGAATAGACCCGTTTCTCAATTGCCGCTACTTTTTTTTATTAGGTTTAAAAATTGTTTGGTTTTTTCTAACAGGTTAAATTGATTTAAGTTGGGGTTTTTGGATTGGGTTAGTTTATAGAAAAGTTTATTAGGTTAATTGGTTAAATGGGTTTAAGTTGGGATTAGATGGACTAAAACCAAATAAAGGTTGTTGGGTTAGTTTTAATAAAAGTTTATGGAGTTAATTGGTTAAATGTGTTTAAGTTGGGTTTAGATAGGCTAAAACCAAATAAAAGTTGTTGGGTTAGTTTTAAAACAAAATTTTTGGGTTCTAAATTATTATTAGGTTTGAAACTTTATGGGTTTTTGTTTTAAAATATATTTATATATATATATAATGTATATAAAATAACTTTTAAAATTTTGGACCCCGAGAAAATGGGCCTTGAGCGGTCGCCCACCTGACACATGCTCTCGGCCGGCCATGAGATGGAGTTGGGTGACCCGTATGCATAGTCAGAGGTGGTGATGAATTACGTGAAACCTGTCAGCCTGAAGCCTTGCGATAGGGATGGAATGGAAGCCTTGCGATTAGGGGGTTAAAACGTGGGATTGGTATTTGGATGGTAAATTATCTCTAATTTTAATCATTGATTCTTAAATCTTTTTAAATTTGTTCAATTTTAAAAAGATTTTACACATATCCATACAGAATATACGCATAGTTTCAAATAAATCTGTTAGGTAGGGCTGTAAACGAACCAAACGTTCAGCGAACAATTCGTGAACTGTTCGGCGGTGAAAGGACCCAAACCGGGTACCTCTCATAGTTGGCAAACATAGTATAAAACATAGTTTTTAAACCTTGAATCAAACATTAAACTAACAACAGAAGTCTTATACAAAATTAAGAGTTAACAAAAACTTTAAACATAGCGTTGTTCAATTTTCATAAACTAAGGATAACGGGGATGCTAGTCTTGATCAGCAACAGCCAACAACCATCCATTACCAAGCTCTCGCAACTTCAAATCTTTTTCTTTCATTTGCTACCTGATGTGCATATTAAAATAGTCAGCTAACGTTGGTGAGTTCAAGTGTTTCTTTAACTTTAAATCTATATCAAAAGCTTCTTTTTTAAAAACTTTCTTTAATCAGGCATATCATATCGTATATATAATACAACAAAATGTTTCCTTCTTCTTTACATATAAACATGTTTAATTCGTGTTCTTCTCTTTAAGTCATACATTACTGTCTAAAATATGTATCTTTCCTTAAGCGTATCTGTGTCCCCGAAGGAACCTTGGATGTCGTGGGTAACCGTTACGTACCGCAGTCATTGCCACACCCTTTCATTTTGCGGGGTCAACCGTTACGTATCGCCGTCATTGCCCACACGCATCTTTCTTTTGGTAATCAACCGTTACGTATCACCGTCATTGATTTCCCCTTACTTCTTACCTTAGGATGATCGTCATCACCCGAGTAACCGTCGTTACTCCTCTTAACCAGTTATACAACATCCTCGTTACAGTGCCCTGCCGAGCACTGTCCCGATTTTTCATATGGTAATGTCATGGTCTCAGCCCCTGACGTAACCATAGGCTTCGAGTAGCACTAGCCATCAAGACTATACTACTACCTCAAGACTTTCTTCGAATTAGCATACTCTTACAAATTAGACAATGTATTTGACTTTTTTCTTTCTTTCTTTCTCTTTGTTTATAAAACATATAGTTAAATAAACCATTCTTCTTTCTTTCTTTTGTTTATAAAACATATAGTTAAATAAACTATTCTTCCTTCTTTCTTTCCTTCTTACAAACGTTCGGTTAAACAACCGTTATCTTTCTTATCTTTCTTTCTTACAAAACATTCATCTTTCTTATCTATCTTTCTTATAAAACATTAGGTTTAACAACCGTTATCTTTCTTTCTTACAAAACATTCGGTTTAACAACCGTTATTTTTCTTTCTTGCAAAACGTTCAGTTAAATAAACCGTTATCTTTCTTTCTTACAAAACATTCGGTTTAATAAACTGTTATCTTTCTTATCTTTCTTTGCAAGCGTTTAGGTAATAAAGTACATTTATTCTAAACGTCTAATTCTTGAGTATGCACACCACCCTAAAACAGTAAAATAGGGATCTTGAACTCACCTGTTGTGACAACCGTCACCAAACAAGGTTAACACCTACTTTAACATTAATCGTGTTCCTATTTTTTTTTTTTACTAATTGAGTCCCTAGTTGAGGTTTAAATTGGAACCCTAGTTACACACGCCACTTTTAGAAACTTTCTAAATCCAGAAATTATTGATTTAAAACCGACACTTGTTACACATCGCGTTAACCGACATATCAAAAAGTATTATTTTTTTAGTTACCTAAAATGTCCTAATATTCTTTATTTAGAAGAAACGTCGTCAAAGGTTTAACACGTTAGCCTAAGTCGTTGAACTGTTGACATTTATTTAAGTTTAATGATTTGTTTTAAAAAACAAAATATATATAATAAATAAATATATAAAAAGCTGGCCGAAAAATTTCAAGATAACATTATCTTTTTTATTTATTTTTCATCTAATCTCTTTGTTTTTTTTTAAATTTGAAATTCCTACTTGATTTTAATTAACAAACCAAATCCTATACAATTATAAACCCCCATCCCTCTTTCAAGATCAGCGCCTTTCATCTATATTCCTCTAGTCGCAAACTTCAAGCACTTAGAAGCAAACCGAAAACTTCGCATACAAGCAATCTAGAGCGTTTTAGTGCAAATCGGTACGTGTTCTTTCAAGTCTATCAAGTTTTCTTGCTCTAATCTTCCAAGATCTGATTTTTACTACTTTATAATCCACAAATCTTTGAAATCCAGCCACAAGTTTCCATCTTTTGGAAGATCTCGAGTAGTAAAGCCGTTGAACGCGTCTAGGTACGAAAAATCTACACTTTTCTTATCTTTTTTTGATTTCCAGAACTTTTACACGTTCTAAACCATAAAAAGATCAAAACCTTATAGTTTTTAATGATATATATATTCTATCCTCTATCATCATGGGTCATATTTGTAGTCGTTATAATCGAAAAGTTACTAAAAACTCGTTTTTGAAAACAAACCGTTACAGCAGATTCAAAACAGCAACTTTTTTCAAAACTCAACCAAATCAGTCGGTTCTTGAGTCTATATTGTAGTACATGGAGTATAGTTTCCAGAAAACTAAGTTTCTTAATTTTTCGATGAGTTTTGATCAGTTAAAGGTATTTTTTTATAGACAGTTATCAAACCTGTTTTCAAACAGCAAACTTAGTCTGTGTTTGTAAGGCCATATCTCATTCATTACAAGTCCAAATAAGTCCATTCTTTTTCTGGAATTTAAGTCTTTGAGTATAGCTTTAAACCCAATTGGAAAATCTTAATTTGGTTTTGAATCGAGGTCGTACCAAGCAAAAACTTTTTGTCGCACATTGAAATCACTGCAACTACCTTTCTATGTTCCACGATTTTTCATAATTTTTTTGCTTTCTGGAAAAATAATACAAAAATATATTTGAAAACTAGAAACGTGAGGCTTGATACCACCAAATTTTTAGAATTTAATTCGATCATTTGGTCAGTCAATAAAATTCGTGAAGATGTTCTAAAATCTGGCTTGTTAAACTATTTTGCTGTGATAAAGTTTCTAACTTTTCTTTTTATCCAAAACAATCTCTAATTACCTTTAGAGCACCGTGATTTGTCAATTATTCTACCCTAACGCCATACTTATCAATTATTTATGCTTAGTTCTTATATATAGTACCTTGAATGTAGCTTTCGAGTAGGACATTCTTTTCTTCATATTTGTATTCGTTGTGTGAAATCTCAAACTACGCTATCAGGTGAGTACATCATTGCCCCTTTTTCTACTTTTATCGTTTTAGGGTGAAAAGATGTAAGTATTTATTTTATCAAAATCTTGTGAAAGAAACCATACATGATAACATTTTCATAACTTGAATGGGTTAAACAGTAATTACACGTTCACACATCGCTAAGTCCCTCTCGCTACATCACACATCGCTAAGTCCCTCTCGCTACATCACACATGACCATTAACTTGCTATAAGCCAACGGTGGTACGATAATGGATCCATAGGTGTGACATACCTATTCATCTCCCTGGATAGGGCGGTGGATGATCGAAACCCGACATACATCACGATTTGGTGGATTCCAAGTCTATTAGAGGGCATTCTCGTCATTAGGTTTGGTCATGGACTCGTGTACTTATGTTTAAAGTTTCATGTTTGATTATATTATTATGGTATCTTATCTTGATTCGTTATAACGAACTGTGATAGCTCACCAACTTTTTAGTTGACCCATTTTCTACATGTTTTCAGGTGAAGGTACTAAGATGATTATTGCTCACGTAGGACGCTTTGGACCAAGATTAAATAAAATTTGGCAAACTCTGTGTTTATCTTCGATTTTTATTATGTCTTTGTTTGAATTGGATCATTAAATATTTCAACTTTAATAGAATCTCTTTATTACTTGTGTTATGATTTCAATTCGTTACGCCCTCGTGATTCCGCCTTTGTGGGGGGTGTGACACCTGTCTTTAGAGAGCCTAACACACTCAACACGTAAACTTCAGGCTAGGTGGAGGCTAAAGGATCTGCTAAGAGTCACGAACTAAAAAATTAACACCAAGTCTTTTCTCCCGAAAACTCCATGTCCAAAATCTTGTTCGACCAAAATCTATTTCGGTCAAAATCTTTTTCGACCGAAAACTAGGTCGATCGAAAACTTCTGTGTTAGAACAATCCTCTATAGCATGGCTTTTTCGTTCGAAAACATCTGTCCGAAAACTATTTCGGTAAAAATCTTTTTCAACCGAAATCTTTTTTCCTTTGAAAATTTTTTCGAACGAAAAATTTTTCGGAAAAAATTTTCGACCAGACGTATCTTGTCCGAAATCTTACTGTGTCCAAAAATACTTTTCAGACGACTCGACTTTAGGACCATTCAACGAGATTTCGGACGATTCATACGTTCTTGGCCAAATTCTTTGTTTTTGATCCAAGTTTGAGTCCTTTTACGTGCAAAACACTTGTTTAGCTTCCATGAAGCTAAATCTATGATTTCTAAGCCGTTTTATACGTAAAAATTCCGACTTTTAATCAAAACCCACTTAAAAACCCTAAAACCCATTTTCAAACAAAAAACTCGATTATGGAAGTGTTTGTTACTTGGTTTTCACTTGTTTCTTCTTCTCTACGATCCAGTAACGTTCTAGCAATAATCTCAGTCGAGATAGAGGCCTCGGGTGCGGGTGGTCACGCTTTCTCTCTCTACTTTCTCTCTCTAGAATTTGGATGGTGAAGAAGATAAATGGAGAAGATGTGGGATGAGGAGGCTTTACCCCTCCTCCCTTGCACCTCAAGAGACCGGCCCAAGCCCGGGTCTTCGAGCCCGCGGTCTATTTTTTTTTCATTCATTCCTTTACTCGATGCCCCGCCTTCTTTCATTTGATTCTTTTTGGTTATTTATTTTAGGGATGTTACAAGAGGTTTCGCCCTCTAAACCTTTTAGATTTAAAATAACTGAGGGTACAACTCCCTCATTTCGGATTCCGTTTCCCACGTGGCCTCCAATCCTTTTCGATGTTTCCATTGAACCTTGACCAGTGGAATAACTTTGTTGCGTAGTCGTTTATCTTTTCTATCCACAATTGCCATAGGCTCCTCAATATAGTTAAGCTTGTTGTCTAGCTCAATGTCATCGAGTGGTACTTGTGCCTATTCGTCGGCTAAGCATTTTCACAAATGCGATACGTGAAAGTAGGGTGGATTCCACTCAATTCTTCAGGAAGCCTAGTCGATAAGTCACCTCTCCAACTCGTGCCACAATCTTGAATGGTCCGACAAACCTCGGACTTAGCTTCCCTCTTTTTCGAAATCGAATTATTCCTTTCCAAGGAGACACTTTCAATAAGACTTTGTCTCCTACCTGGAATTCAAGATCTCTCCTTCTCTTATCTGCATAAGTTTTCTGCCTATCCTTTGCGGCTTTCATCCGTGCTTTGATTTGGTCAAAATTTTCGGAAGTTGACTTAACTACATCTAGGCTTGCGGAATCTTTCTGCCCAATTTCACCACAACAGACGGGCGTCCTACACTTTCTTCCATATAACATCTCATAAGGCGGCATTCCAATGGTCACATGATAACTGTTGTTGTAAGAAAACTCCGCCAGTGGTAAGTGGCTATCCCAACTACCACCGAAGTCAATGATACATGCCCGTAGCATGTCCTCTAGAGTTTGGATAGTCCTTTCAGATTGACCATCAATTTGCGGGTGGTAAGATGTGCTGATATTAAGTCTCGTACCCATTGCCTCATGGAATCTTTTCCAGAACCTTGATTTGAATCTTGTCCCGGTCCGACACAATTGACAAGGGCATACCGTGCTTGGCCACAATCTCGCTGATGAACATATTTGCTAGCTTTTTAGACGAGTAAGTCTCACGTATGGGTAAGAAGTGAGCGCTCTTCGTCAATCTATCCACCACTACCCATATGGTATCATGACATTTAGCTATACGTGGTAGCTTGGTTATGAAATCCATGGTAATGTGTTCCCATTTCCATTCAGGGATGAACAAAGGTTGCATCTTCCCACACGGCTTTTGGTGTTCCGCCTTCACCTGAGAGCAAGTTAGGCATTTGCTCACATAATCTGTTACGTCGTTCTTCATGTCGGGCCACCAGTACTCTTTCTTCAAATCATGGTACATCTTGTTGGTGCCAGGATGAGTAGAGTAGCGAGACTTGTGAGCCTCGTTGAGGATTTTAAATCTAAGTTCGCCACCCTTTGGTATCCATATCCTCCCGAATCGTGTTCGTACTCCATAAGCATTAGTTTCTAGCTTTTCCTGCTGACCCACTATCCTTTCCATCTTGACATTTTCCTCTTTCAAGGCTTCACCTTAGGAACGTTCTATTTCTGTCATAAGATCTGGAGTTACGACCGGTTGATAGGCTTTCACCTCGATAGGAGTTGTCGTCTCCTTTGGAATCAAGGCGTCGGCCACCACATTTGCCTTTCCGAGGTGGTAAAGGATTTCACAGTCATAGTCTTTCAACAATTCTAACCACCTCCGCTGCCTCATGTTTAACTCTTTTTGTTTGAAGAAATACTTCAAGCTTTTGTGGTCGGAGTAGATAGTGCATTTGACTCAATAGAGATAATTTCTCCAAATCTTTAAGGCAAAGACAACTGCCGCGAGCTCAAGGTCATGAGTCGGGTAGTTTATGTAAGGCCCCAAACCCGGGAGGCCTCACTTGTTGGATTTACTCATTCACAAACAGTTCTTAAACATGAATATCAAATAACGCAGCGGGAAATTTCATTCATTCATCATAATTAAAACTTGTTCATACATGCGGAAGCGTAAACATTGTTAAAAACATAATTACATCATAACTAAACATAACGGGATGCTAGTCTTCAAAAGCAGTCGGGTAACTCTTCAGTTCCATGCACACTAACCGTCGGTTCAGTGTGAACACTTCCTTCTCCGCTGTGCTCTTGGCGTGCAGGAATCCTGCCACGCCCACCATTTCGACCGTCAGTACGACCACCGGTACGGCCACCACGCCTTCCGTTCCCTCTCCTCGCCATTTCGTTCTATAAGACAAGAAATCCAATGTCATCACGCTAGTTAACAAATAGAATTCAATAAGCACTGTAAGATGTTAATATACACTGGCCATCTGCAATTAACCATTACACTACCTTTCGATTTCTATTTGACCACCTTTGTGATTCCATCATAACACAAGTCCTTACCTAACCCTTTCTAAGGCATACTATATACGTAAATATATATACTACCTTCATACCTGATGCTGTGGCTCGAGTTACCCATACTGGCATCTGCTTTCGGTCCCATTCACAGTTTAAGTTCAGACACTGGGAGTGTCCGAATCTCTCAAACTATTGCTCTGATACCAACTTGTAAGGCCCCAAACCCGGGAGGCCTCACTTGTTGGATTTACACATTCACAAACAGTTCTTAAACATGAATATCAAATAACGCAGCTGAAAATTTCATTCATTCATCATAATTAAAGCTTGTTCATACATGCGGAAGCGTAAACATTGTTAAAAACATAATTACATCATAACTAAACATAACGGGATGCCAGTCTTCAAAAGCAGTCGGGTAACTCTTCATCTCTAGCCAAGCATCACCGCCATCCTCATAACATGCCTTAACCTGAATGTGCACACTAAAAAGTCAGCTACGCTGTTGAGTTCTAGCATTTCATAAAAACTTTAACATCAACATTTGCCAAAAACGTATCATTCATTTAGTAAAACCTTTCACAAAAGCATGTAATAATCTAACATCTTTAAAAAGGTTTCGTACCCATATCGTTATCAACATCATAATCATAAACACCGTTAAACGGATCGTTCATTAAAACTTTTAACATTCATTTAAGTCATACATTATTATCTAAATTTGTGTTACCCTTCGTTCCGTCATTTAGTATGGTATTGCCCCTAAGGCTTAACTGCACGAAGACCGACAATACCATACATTCCGTCAATTCCCTTTTGGTATTGCCCCTAAGGCTAACTGCGCGAGGACCGACAATACCCATTCAGTTGCCCTTATGGCTCTCATGTCCATAAACCGACAACTTCCATCGACGGCCAAGGCTCACGGCCATGACACCGTCGGATCATAATTTAACCTTACATAGGGTCACGTTAACCCCTGAGTAACCGTCGTTACTCCCTTACCAGTTGTATAACATCATAACCATTGACATGCCACAGAGACACTGCCCCTGTTGTTCTTGTGGCAACTATGGCTCGCTGTCCATAATCTACCACAAGGCTGGGAATCTCATTCCCAGACTTCATTTGTCAATTCCATTCATTCGACAGATTAGATTTGTAATGACTTCTTTAAAACCTTTACCTCTTTCTCTTCTCATTAAACATTTCCTCATTTAGACCGTTCATAAAGCATTCGTAACCCTTTTTGGCAAAAACACTTCAAAACCTTTCCTTTCGTAAACATCGTTTCGTTAAAACATCATTTCGTTAAACATCATTTCGTTAAACATCATTTCGTTAAACATAATTTCGTTAAACATCATTTCATAAGTGTGACAATCCGAACTTTTTCAGTTAACTCCGTTAGAAAAATCCAGTTAAAGTTAACTGAAATTAACTTTATTCAAACTTCAGGGACTGTTTCTGTCAATATTCCAAACTTAAACTTCAGGGACTAGTTATGTCATAACCCTAAACTATTCTGTTGACTTTTGGAAAGTCAAAATCAATTCTGTTGACTTTAAAAGTCAAATTTAACCAAGAGTTAACTCCATTTAAACTTGAGGGACTTAAGCTGCCAAGTCTCAAACTTCAATTCTGCAGGAAACCTCAAGGACCAATTCTGCAATTCTCACATTCTTGATTTTTGACTTCAGAAAGTCAAACACCTCGGATTCGCTTGAAATTGATCGATTCTAGTCGGGATTCTTCGATGTTGAAACCGTTTGCCCGACTAAATGCCATTAACGATCATCATTGGCGCCTTAACGTCATAGTTAATCAAATTAAATCCAAATTAAAGACACCCACTCCATAACCGTCGACCACGATCTGATTAACATCAATTCGCTTCATTTCGATAATAGTTCTACGAATTGAGTCATTTCTCACAGTCGTCAAACCTCTCTGAAGCTTTCGCAAATCCTGCACTGGCCGGAGAAGCAGTAGAACTCGCCGGAGATTAGCCTGTGCAGCCGACACCTGCAAGAACTCGATCTCAGCCAATTCGACACGAATTCTGGTAAATTTATAACCCAATTGCTTCATTTTCATTCTGTGAAGGTAAGCCCTATGTTAATTCGGGCTTACACTATCAATTCGATCGAATTTCTGATATTAGGGTTCATCATCAGACTGGTTTAGTCGAACCCTAATCTAGACCCATTAAAAATGAAATTAAACTATGCATATAGATTCGAAAAGTCATATTCCTTGAAAGCCCTTTATCAATTTCAAGTTTCATTATCAAAATCTCTGTAACCCGTAATTAGGGTTCATATGAACCCAGATTGTCGAATTCGATTCAATTCTGTTTTTAAATCAAATTAATCTACTCCTATAGACTCGAAATCGTCGGTAGAGTGAAAGCCCTAAGAAATATCGGGCTTCCACTATCGAATTGATCATGAACCCGCAATTAGGGTTCATCTGTATTCTGAATTGGGTTTTTCGACCTTAGAATCAAAAGAAATGAAATTAAATTACTTCATAAGTATCGTAACAACCCGATTATCAAAAGCCCTATGGTTTCAATCGTTTTTAACATCAGAATTCTTTGAATCGATCCTAAGTCTATGAAATACGTTTTCGATAAATAAGCAATCTAATCTTGATCGTTTTCGAAATGGATTGTATGCTCAGGTTCGTAATCCTCTGAGCAACAAAACTTGTTTCTGTATTAGTCAATCCATCATCGAAATCATCGGATTTTGACCGGATTCGATCGCGGGCGATTTAGGGAGGGAGACCTCTTGAAACTGGATGTTAAAACCATTCTGATCCGAGTTCTTTCGCGATGACCCTAGCGGGCGTGATGGTTAAGCTCGAGTGCGTGTGTGGGAGAGACCCGGGTTCGAGGCCGGGCTCCCACACTATTTTTTTTGGGGCGATTTTTATTAAATAAAAAAATATATATATATTAAACCTATATTAATATAAACCCGTTTAAACGCGTTCTAGCCCGGGATTTAACCCGTGGGCTCGGGTTTGAATTTAATGAAAAATTATATTATTTTTACCATTTTTAAAATAATAAACTCTTTGCATTTCCAACCCGCAATCCCGTGAAAAATAATATTATTATATTATTTTGAACCCGTATTAAATATTTTGAACTATTATAATCGTTATATTGTTTTTAGTCCGTTCGTGACTATTGTTTTAAACTAAATAATATAAAAGTATATTATTTACCTACGTCCTTTATCCGATTTAAAAATAATATAAATTATTATTTTCCACTCCGAGAATAAATTGTCTAAATCATTCGTATTTAAAATAATATATTATTATATTATTTCCTAACCTTCGTAAGCGACTCAATCTAAAGAAAATAATTATCCTATTAGTATTCATTGTCGACGTTGGACACGTTCGTCCACTCTTAAACCCTTAGAAAGCGTTAAGATGTTCTAAATTCCGTGTCGTCGTCACAAATCCCATATGTCCCTAACTTATGTGTTATAATTATTGGGCATACATAATCCGTGCAGACTAACACTTGAGATTCTAAATCTCATACTTGTGCGATACTACCTACTACGCAACGCAGGTGAGTTTCACGGCCCCTTTTTACTGTTTTTATTTGGGGGAGAAAACATGTCACAACTTTTTGCTTTATTGAAATTCATATGATATCACTGTTGAGGCTAAGCGTAACACACTATCATGAAAAGTCCTCACACACATCGGACCGTTAATATGGTATGAACGAGGTAATTTTGGTAGTACTACTGGGTTTGACAAACCCCACCCGTGTTAGTCGCGCTAACTCGATTGGAGGTCGAACGGGTGTTATATTGACCTTAACACATTAGTCAGAGTTGATAGACCTGACTGGAGGCAAACAAACAAACACACTGTCAGTTTCGGTTGCGAGCGCTTTAGCAAAACATGAATATAGGCATGCAACCTATTGATATGCATATTGAATGTACATAATCCGCAAATGCTTTATTTGAAATGATTGAAACCTGTGAACTCACCAACCTAGTGTTGACTCGTTTTCTTACATGTTTTCTCAGGTTGGCACTCAGGATCACGTTAAGTCATGCATGTGTCTTGGACTCCAATTGAAATAATTATCTACTGAATAATATTTATCTTTTGTTTGTAATTGGACTTGGGCGCGTTGTTTTGCGCATTTATTTTCGTTTAACGCTTCCGCATATACACTCTGAACCTTGAACTTTTATGTTATTACATTTCAAGTTCCATATAGTGTCATTTGAAGTAACTGATGTCTGAGATCCTGGTTTGTCACCTTCCAAAACGGTAAAACTCCGTTAGTGGAATTTGGGGGTGTGACAATAAGTATGCACACCAGCCCAAAAACATTATATAAAACATTTAAAAGAGGGCTTCTAGAACTCACCTGATACGCTGGTATGGGTTGTCCTAAACGAAGGTCCAACAACGTCACTCCCGATCTGAATTGATTAGTTAAATACACATCAGACCAATCCCGACTCTAACGGTTTAACCATTCAAACATACTGACTTCACTTAATCAGTTATGATGTCTGCGCACTTACCAAGTGCGCAGACCCTGCTGCCTGCGCACTTAGCAAGTGCGCAGACCCTGCTGCCTGCGCACTTAGCAAGTGCACAGACCCTGCTGCCTGCGCACTTAGCAAGTGCGCAGACCCTGCTTCCTGCGCACTTAGCAAGTGCGCAGGACCTGCTCCGTGCGCACTTAGCAAGTGCGCACGACCTGTTCTTCTCGAAAAACCCTAACTTTCGCATTCGGGTCTGATCATGTCAAGATCCCGAACCTGTTGCATTCAAAACGTTCGTTTTCCATTAAGGAACTCAAATCCATGATTATCTTTCAGTTTCATCCGTTCAAACCTTACATTTTCACCCAAAACCCGAAAAACCCAAAAACGAACTAAAACTCAAATTTAGGTCGGATCGTTGCCTGAATCGAGTTTCTGATCCGGAGGTTATTCTCACGAATTATGGAGTAACACTTTGCTGAAGTCTCGGGTCGATCCGCCAACTTTCTCTCTCTACGGTTTCTCTCTCTAAAAGTTGCAAATGAGAGAAAAAGGGTGGCATAGGCTATTTATAGCCAGCTGACCCATCCGACCCGACCCGCCATGCCTCGTTCGTTTATTCTATTATTATAACTGTCGTTTTATTTTTGGGATGTTACAAGTCTACCCCCCTTACAATAGGTTTCGTCCCCGAAACCTATCATAAGTCAAATAGATGAGGGTACGACTCCCTCATTTCCTTCTCCGTTTCCCAAGTGGCTTCCGATCCCTTTCGATGCTTCCATTGGACTTTAACCAATTGGATAACTTTATTACGTAAACGTTTCTCCTTCCGATCAAGGTTGGCCACGGGTTCTTCGATGTAATTAAGGCTGTTGTCAACCTCGATGTCAGTAAGTGGTACGTGAGCCGATTCATTCGCCAAACACTTTCGCAAGTGTGATACATGGAAAGTAGGATGAATCCCACTTAACTCATCAGGCAACTCCATCCGATAAGCGACTTCCCCAACCCGTGCCATTATCTTGAATGGTCCGACAAACCTCGGACTTAACTTTCCTCTCTTTCTGAATCGTATGATTCCCTTCCATGGTGACACTTTCAGCATTACTCTGTCACCAATATCAAACTCAATAGGCCTTCGTCGTTTATCCGCATAGGATTTCTGACGATCTTGTGCGGCCTTCATTCGCGCTTTGATCTGATCAAACCTTTCCGACGTCTCTCTTACGACTTCAAGACTTCCTAATTCCTTTTGTCCAATCTCACCCCAACAAACCGGGGTCCTACATCTTCTCCCATACAACATTTCGTAAGGCGGCATGCCTATCGTTGTGTGATGACTATTGTTGTAGGAGAATTCGGCTAACGGCAGATGACTGTCCCAACTGCCGCCAAAATCGATAATACAAGCACGAAGCATATCCTCCAATGTCTGAATGGTCCTCTCGGACTGACCATCCGTTTGTGGGTGGTATGCCGTGCTGATATTAAGCGTCGTGCCCATCGCCTCGTGAAATCTTTTCCAGAACCTCGATGTGAATCGTGTGTCCCGGTCAGATACGATCGTCAAAGGCATTCCATGCCGTGCTATTACTTCGTTAATAAACACTTCTGCTAACCTTTCCGACGAGAACGTCTCGCGAATAGGTAGGAAATGAGCGCTCTTCGTTAGACGGTCCACAATTACCCAAATGGTGTCATGACCTTTAGCTGTGCGAGGTAGCTTAGTTATGAAGTCCATGGTAATGTGTTCCCACTTCCATTCCGGTATAACAAGTGGTTGAATCTTTCCATACGGTTTCTGGTGCTCGGACTTTACTTGCGAGCAAGTCAAGCACTTGCTTACATACTTCGTCACATCACGTTTCATTCCAGGCCACCAGTATTCCTTCCTCAGATCTTGATACATTTTATTGGTACCGGGATGGATAGAGTAACGAGACTTATGAGCCTCATCCAAGATCTTGGTTCTAAGCTCGCCACCCATAGGTATCCATACCCGTCCAAAACGTGTCCTAACACCAAGGGTGTTATATTCCAACTTGTCCTGTTGGCAAACCATCCTTTCCTTCTTTATGTTTTCCTCCTTAAGTGCCTCATCTTGAGCCTTTTCAATTTCTCTCATCACGTCCGATGTTACCACCAACTGGCAAGCTTTCACTCTAATAGGAGTAGGCACATCCTTTCGGCTTAGAGCGTCAGCCACCACGTTTGCCTTTCCAGGATGGTATATGATTTCACAGTCATAATCTTTTAGGAGTTCTAACCATCGTCTCTGCCTCATATTAAGCTCTCTTTGTTCGAAGAAGTACTTCAAACTTTTGTGGTCTGAGTAAATAGTAAACTTCACCCCATAAAGGTAGTGCCTCCAGATTTTCAATGCGAACACGACAGCAGCAAGCTCCAAATCGTGAGTCGGATAATTAGCTTCATGAATCTTCAACTGTCGTGACGCGTACGCGATCACTCTCCCGCGTTGCATCAATACGCATCCCAATCCCTGACCCGAAGCGTCAGAGTATACCACTAAGTCTTCATTGCCCTCGGGAAGGGTCAGGACTGGAGCTTGAGTTAGCTTTTCCTTCAATTCCTTAAACGCCTCATCCTGGGTCGAACCCCATTCGTACTTTACCTCCTTCCGAGTCAACTTCGTCAACGGCGAAGCTATTTTCTAGAAATCCTGGATGAATCTCCGATAGTAGCCCGCCAATCCCAAGAAACTACGGATTTCAGTTGGCGTCTTAGGAACATTCCATTCCCTTACCGTTACTATCTTTGCTGGGTCAACCATAATGCCGTTCGGGTTAATGACGTGACCTAGGAATTGGACTTCCCTAAGCCAGAACGCGCATTTGGAGAACTTAGCATACAACTTTTCTTTCTTCAGAGCCTCCAACACCTCCTTTAAGTGACATGCGTGATCACCCTCATTCTTGGAATAGATGAGGATATCATCGATAAACACGATTACCGACCGATCCAGCATTGGTCGACAAACTCTATTCATCAAATCCATGAACGCTGCAGGGGCGTTCGTCAATCCAAAAGACATTACGCGGAACTCAAAGTGTCCATAACGTGTGCGAAATGCCGTTTTCGGTATGTCTTTTTCCCTCACCTTCAACTGATGGTACCCGGATCGAAGGTCGATCTTTGAGAACCAACTTGCGCCTTGTAATTGATCGAACAGGTCGTCGATCCTTGGTAACGGGTACTTGTTCTTCACGGTACGTTTGTTCAACTCGCGATAATCAATACACATTCTCATCGAACCATCTTTCTTCTTTACGAACAACACCGGAGCACCCCAAGGTGAGATGCTTGGTTGGATAAATCCTTTCTCAAGTAACTCGTCTAGTTGTACCATAAGTTCTTTCATTTCCACTGGTGCTAGTCGATATGGAGCCTTAGCCACGGGCTGGGCATCTGGTACTAAGTCGATTCGCAACTCAATCTCTCTGTCGGGTGGTATCCCAGGCAAATCCTCTGGAAACACCTCCGGGTACTCGCGTACCACGGGTACATCGTCTAGTTCCTTCACTTCCTTACACTTGTCAATCACGTACACCAGATAAGCCTCGCATCCGTGCCTCAAGTAATCTGTTTCCTTAATCATCGAGATGACGTTTGGCATCGGGACGTCACGATCTCCAAAAACCTCGACTTTGCTACCATCCGGAGCCTTGAGTCGGATTATCTTTCGTTTACATATGATTTGTGCTTCGTTGGCAGTTAACCAATCCATACCCAGCACGACATCAAACCCTCCCAAAACCATAACAAACAATCTGACAAGGAACCTATGACCTTCTATTTTTATCGTAGAGTTGTCTACTACCTCGGTCACTCTCGCAGTTCTACCCTCAGCGGTTTCTACGCTAAAGGCCCTTTCTAGTATACTGACAGCGTACTTCACTCTCTTACAAAAATTCACAGATATAAAACTCTTACCGGCACCCGAATCAAATAACACAGAAACAAAAGTGTTGTAAAGGACGAACGTACCTGACGCCACGTCGGGGTCCATTCTGGCCTGGTCTTGCGTCAGCGCGTACGCACGAGTCTTTGCTCGGGGCCTCTCTTCCCTCTTCTCCGGGCCTTTCCCCTTCCCGGCTTCACCCATTCTTGGTTTGGTGCATTCCCGGCTCAGATGACCGGCATCCCCACAGTTATACCACTTGTAGTGTTGTGTGCACTCACGGGAGTAGTGCCCGGTCTTGCCACACTTAAAGCACAAGTTAGATCCCAGTCTACATTCACCTACATGCTCCTTTCCACACTTCTTACAAACAGTCGGCTCATCCACCCGAGCCCTTTTATCGCGAGCCCCAAACATCTTTCCACCAGTTCGCTTGTTTGGGAAGCTCGGTCTCTTCTTTGGTTCCTCGATGGCGGCGACATTCAGTACCAGATCATCAAATACTACGCCGCTCAGTTCTACTACCGAATCATAGGTAGTAGGGGCGTTTGCCTTAACATAGGTGCGGACCTGGTCCGGCAACCCTTGAATGTAGCAGGAAATTTTTCTCTCCTCCGTCGTAACAAGATGTGGCACCAGACGTGCCAGTTTATTGAATCGGGTTGTGTACTGCCGGTGCGTCATGCTCCCGGCCTTCAAACCCAGAAATTCCCTCTCTACCTTCTCAATCTCGTTCCTCGGGCAGAAATTCTTGATCACCAAAGTTTTCAAGTCAGCCCACATCATCGAGTCAACAACCTCATCCCCCTTAGCCTGACGTACACCTTCCCACCAGTGGGATGCTTCGTCCCTCAAGGAGTTAGCAGCAAACTTCACTACTTGATTAGCTCGACACTCGCTCAGACGGATGGCGGCTTCCATACGTATTACCCAATCAAAAGTAGCCACCGCGTCCTTCTTCCCAGTCAGGACCGGCGGGTCACATGCCTTAAAGGACTTATAGTCGCATCCGCGAGCAGGCGGTGCGTTGTCGGTCTCGTTGTTCTGGGCACCAGTTGCCGCACTAGATCCGCCTTCCCCACTAACTTTCTTTAATGCTTCAGCCAACAGACTTGGCAGAGAATTCTTCATCAACTCGGAGAACTCTCGAGCTATGGCTGCTCTAACTTCTGGTTCAAAAGTGAAAGGTTGTTCTGCAACTTGTGTCTGTTCAGTTCCATGCACACTAACCGTCGGTTCAGTGTGAACATTTCCTTCTCCACTGTGCTCTTGGCGCGCAGGAATCCTGCCACGCCCACCATTTCGACCGCCGGTACGACCACCGGTACGGCCACCACGCCTTCCGTTCCCTCTCCTCGCCATTTCGTTCTATAAGACAAGAAATCCAATGTCATCACGCTAGTTAACAAATAGAATTCAATAAGCACTGTAAGATGTTAATATACACTGGCCATCTGCAATTAACCATTACACTACCTTTCAATTTCTATTTGACCACCTTTGTGATTCCATCAGAACACAAGTCCTTACCTAACCCTTTCTAAGGCATACTATATACGTAAATATATATACTACCTTCATACCTGATGCTGTGGCTTGAGGTACCCGTACTGGCATCCGCTTTCGGTCCCATTCACAGTTTAAGTTCAGACACTGGGAGTATCCGAATCTCTCAAACTATTGCTCTGATACCAACTTGTAAGGCCCCAAACCCGGGAGGCCTCACTTGTTGGATTTACTCATTCACAAACAGTTCTTAAACATGAATATCAAATAACGCAGCGAAAAATTTCATTCATTCATCATAATTAAAACTTGTTCATACATGCGGAAGCGTAAACATTGTTAAAAACATAATTACATCATAACTAAACATAACGGGATGCCAGTCTTCAAAAGCAGTCGGGTAACTCTTCATCTCTAGCCAAGCATCACCGCCATCCTCATAACATGCCTTAACCTGAATGTGCACACTAAAAAGTCAGCTACGCTGGTGAGTTCTAGCATTTCATAAAAACTTTAACATCAACATTTGCCAAAAACGTATCATTCATTTAGTAAAACCTTTCACAAAAGCATATAATAATCTAACATCTTTAAAAAGGTTTCGTACCCATATCATCATCAACATCATAATCATAAACACCGTTAAACGGATTGTTCATTAAAACTTTTAATATTCATTTAAGTCATACATTATTATCTAAATCTGTGTTACCCTTCGTTCCGTCATTTAGTATGGTATTGCCCCTAAGGCTTAACTGCACGAAGACCGACAATACCATACATTCCGTCAATTCCCTTTTGGTATTGCCCCCAAGGCTAACTGCGCGAGGACCGACAATACCCATTCAGTTGCCCTTATGGCTTTCATGTCCATAAACCGACAACTTCCATCGACGGCCAAGGCTCACGGCCATGACACCGTCGGATCATAATTTAACCTTACATAGGGTCACGTTAACCCCTGAGTAACCGTCGTTACTCCCTTACCAGTTGTACAACATCATAACCATTGACATGCCACAGAGACACTGCCCCTGTTGTTCTTGTGGCAACTATGGCTCGCTGTCCATAATCTACCACAAGGCTGGGAATCTCATTCCCAGACTTCATTCGTCAATTCCATTCATTCGACAGATTAGATTTGTAATGACTTCTTTAAAACCTTTACCTCTTTCTCTTCTCATTAAACATTTCCTCATTTAGACCGTTCATAAAGCATTCGTAACCCTTTTTGGCAAAAACACTTCAAAACCTTTCCTTTCGTAAACATCGTTTCGTTAAAACATCATTTCGTTAAACATCATTTCGTTAAACATCATTTCATAAGTATGCACACCAGCCCAAAAACATTATATAAAACATTTAAAAGAGGGCTTATAGAACTCACCTGATACGCTGGTATGGGTTGTCCTAAACGAAGGTCCAACAACGTCACTCCCGATCTGAATTGATTAGTTAAATACACATCAGACCAATCCCGACTCTAACGGTTTAATCCTTCTAACATACTGACTTCACTTAATCAGTTCTGATGTCTGCGCACTTAGCAAGTGCACAGACCCTGCTGCCTGCGCACTTAGCAAGTGCGCAGACCCTGCCTCCTGCGCACTTAGCAAGTGCGCACGACCTGCTCTTCGCGAAAAACCCTAACTTTCGCATTCGGGTCTGATCATGTCAAGATCCCGAACCTGTTGCATTCAAAACGTTTGTTTTCCATTAAGGAACTCAAATCCATGATAATCTTTCAGTTTCATCCGTTCAAACCTTACATTTTCACCAAAAACCCGAAAAACCCAAAAACGAACTAAAACTCAGATTTAGGTCGGATCGTTACCTGAATCGAGTTTCTGATCCGGAGGTTCTTCTCACGAGTTATGGAGTAACACTTTGCTGAAGTCTCGGGTCGATCCGCCAACTTTCTCTCTCTACAGTTTCTCTCTCTAAAAGTTGCAAATGAGAGAAAAAGGGTGGCATAGGCTATTTATAGCCAGCTGACCCATCCGACCCGACCCGCCATGCCTCGTTCGTTTATTCCGTTATTATAACTGTCGTTTTATTTTTGGGATGTTACAGTTTACTTCGTCAGTCTTTAACTGTCGTGACGCATACACATTCACCTTCCCTCGTTGCATGAGCACACAGCCTAACCCTTGACCTGAAGCGTCAGAATACACCACTAGGTCCTCGTTACCATGGGGTAGGGTCAGCACTGGTGCTTGGGTTAACTTCTTCTTCAATTCCTCAAAGACATTTGTTTGGACCTGGCCCCATTCATACTTTATTTCTTTATAGGTCAATTTGGTTAAAGGTGAGGCTATCTTAGAGAAGTCTTGTATAAACCTCCGGTAGTAGCCTGCCAAACCTAGAAAACTTCGTATATCCGTTGGTGTTCTCGGAATTTCCCAATTCCACACTGAATCAATCATTGCTGGATCTACCATGATGTCTTCTGCGTTAATCACATGACCTAGGAATTGGACTTCTATTAGCCAGAATGCGCATTTCGAAAACTTAGCATATAGCTTCTCTGTATTTAGTGTGTCCAGAACTTCTAGTAGATGACATGCATGATCACCTTTGTTTTTAGAATATACGAGTATATGGTCGATGAAGACTATTACTGACCGGTCTAACATTGGTCGGCACACTCTGTTCATCATATCCATGAATTTCACGGGAGCATTTGTCAACCCAAAGGATATCACACGGAACTCGTAGTGTCCATACCTCGCCCGGAATGCGGTTTTGGGTATGTCTTCTTCTCTTACTTTTAGTTGATGATAACCCGACCGCAGGTCAATTTTTGAGAACCATTTGGTGCCTTGCAGTTGGTTGAACAGATCGTCGATCCTGGGGAGCGGGTACTTGTTATTCACAGTTCTTTTGTTCAATTCTTTGTAATCAATGCACATTCTCATGGCACCATCCTTCTTCTTGACAAACAACACCGGAGCACCCTAAGGTGAAATGCTCGGTCTGATAAATCCTTTTTCCAAAAGTTCTTCCAGTTGGGTCATCAGCTCTTTCATCTCAAGTGGCGCTAGTCAGTAAGGTGCTTTGGCAACGGGTTGGGCACCTGGCATTAGATCTATTTGAAATTCCGTTTCCCGGTCAGGCGGTAATCCAGACAGTTCCTCAGGAAACACTTCCGGATAATGGCACACCACGGGTACTTCGCTTAACTCTTTCACTCTCACGTCTTTATAGATCACATAAGCCAAGTAGGCCTCAAACCCATGCCTCATATAATTTTCTGCTTTCATCATTGAGACTACATTACTCAACAGAATGTCACGTTCCACATAAATCATGACCTCACTTCCATCAAGAGCGTTGAGCTGAATCACCTTTCGTTTACACACAATTCGAGCTTCATTGGCACATAGCCAATCCATTCCCAATACTACATCGATTCCTCCCAATGCTATAATGAATAATTTAACAGGAAATCTATGGCCTTCTAATTTATGGTAAGGTCGTCCACTAGCTCTACTACTTTTGTGTTTCTACCCACGACAGTTTCTACACTAAAAGCCTTTTCTATCTTGGAGGTTTTGTATTTTAGTTTTTTACAAAACGAGGAGGATATAAAACTTTTACTAGCACCTGAATCAAACAGAACAGAAACAAAGGTGTGGTCAAGTATAAACGTACCCGACACCACGTTGGGATCTCCCCTTGATTCTTCTTGCGTCAGGGCATAGGCTCTAGTCCTCGCTCCCTTTTTCTCAGCCTCCTTTGCCTTCTCGTTGTTTGTTGTTCTTGGTTTACGGCAGTCCCCGGAGAAATGCCCAGATTCACCACATTTGTGGCATTTCCCATAGTTGGTAGAACTTGGTGCATTAGTACAATCACATGACATATGCCCCGTCTTGCCACAACGGTAGCACATATTCAGTCCATACTTGCACTCCGCAAGGTGCGCCATACCACACTTGTTACAGATGATCTTTTCTTCAACCCTTGGCTTCTTACTTCTCGAGGCAGACCAATCCCCGCCTGAGCGCTTAGTGGTACTAGATCACTTCTTTTGAGTTTCAGCGGGAGTTGCACCTTCTGCGACCACATCATCAAAACCTTTTCCAATCAATGCCACCGCCAACTCAAAGTCACTAGGGGCGTTGGCGTTGATAATCCTGCGAACTCTCAGAGGTAGCTTTTGGATGTAACACTTGATTCTCCTTTCTTCAGTATTCACCAAGTGTGGAACCAGTTATGTCAGCTCATTGAATTTGGAGGTGAACTGTCGATGCGTCATGCTACCGGCCTTGAGTTCCACGAAGGCCTCTTACATATTATCAATCTAATTTTAGGGGAAAAACTTCTGAATGACTAGGGCTTTCAGATCATCCCACTTCATTTTGTCAATATCTCTTTTAGACTTAGCCTTCTTCACATTTTCCCACCAACTTAGTGCCTCGAAGGCAAAAGAATGAGCGGCAAACCCTATCGCCTGGTCAGCACAACATTCACTCATCTTGATGACTGCAGTCATGCGGTCGATCCAGTAGTATGCGGCAATGGCATCTTTCTTGCCGTCAAAAGTTGGCGGACCACAGTTTCGGAAGGACTTGTAGTCACATCCGCGCTTCTTATCATAGTCCGAGTCATCACTTTTTGACTTGTTTTCAATCACATTTATGTTCTCAGCCCGTAGGACCCTTCCTCTTTCTTCTTCCATAGTCTTCAGAGCCTCAGTGAGTGTTGCAGGTAGAGTGTTCTTTAGAACTGCAGCCACTTCGTCGGCTATCGCCTTCCTGACAATTGGCTCCAAGACTAAGCCTTCTTCATCATGTGCTCCAGGGTTACTTAGAGCATTCTCACTAGCACTATGGATTGACACTGATCCATGAACAGAGGGTTCACTTTCTTCTCTTTCGACCCGGTTGACACGTGGTCTACCCCTACGTCCCGTACCGGCTCCTCTCTTTGCACCTCTCTTTCCGGCCATTTCGTTTTCAAACTGCGAACAAGAAATACTCGTGTTATCATGATAGGCAATTATTTAGAACACCTCGAGTAATGTAAATTACTAATTACAGAGACCGGTATGAATATACTAATTTACCTTTACTGCTCGGGTTGTGAATATTCCCCGTCAGAGTAACATTTGCATTCAAGTTCAAAGTCCCTTCGTTAAAGCACATTACATCCACTTTTTCTAGTCTAAGGTATTTAGTGTTTATGTTCTAAGCTAGGACATTGACCTCCTTTCTATTCTAAGGCCTTACTGTTTACTGTGTCTACTGTTTTTTATTACTAAGGCCTTACTGTTCTTCTTTCATGGCTTGGCTGCTCTGACTGACATCCCATCTTTCTATCCCATTCTCAGTTTAAGTTCAGACATTTTAGCGAATGTCCGAATCTCTCAAACTATGGCTCTGATACCAACTTGAAAGGACCTAAACCGGGTACCTCTCATAGTTTGCAAACATAGCATAAAACATAGTTCTTAAACCTTGAATTAAACATTAAACTAACAGCAGAAGTCTTATACAAAATTCAGAGTTAACAAAAACTTTAAACATATCATTGTTCAATTTTAATAAACTAAGGATGACGGGGATGCTAGTCTTGATCAGCAACAGCCAACAACCATCCATTACCAAGCTCTCGCAGCTTCAAATCTTTTTCTTCCCTTTGATACCTGATTGTCATACTAAAATAGTCAGCTAACGCTAGCGAGTTCAAGTATTTCTTTAACTTTAAATCTATATCAAAAGCTTGTTTTTTAAAAACTTCTTTAATCAGGCATATCATATCGTATATATAATACAACAAAATGTTTCCTTCTTCTTTACATATAAACATGTTTAATTCGTGTTCTTCTCTTTAAGTCATACATTACTTGTCACACCCCGCCTCAGGCACTCCCTGGACGTGTGCGAGCTCGATTGGTATCACCTGCTTTGATTTCAGAGTTTTTATAAATACAGCGGAAGTCTTTTTCAAAAAGATCGGTTTAACATTCTTTCAACCTCAAGGGTTGTAATTGTAAATATCAAAACCAAGTTGGAAAACTAAAGTCTTGTATTTATTTTATAAACATAGGGATTTAAATACCCTTTTTATTTTGATTATAAAACAAAGTTTGAAATCAAATACATCTATAGCCACCGGAAATAGTACTATCCAGGGTTGATCAATTCCCCGATCCTATCTCCTCTTTTTCTTCAGGATTTCCTTTATATGAGGTCTGAGAATCCTACATATAAGTTATCATTTTCACTTTTCTTGGGTCAGATCTTATGTCTGCCCGAATCCCCATTTTCATCATATTTTATTCGTTACCTGAAAACATTTTGAAAATAAAACGTCAGCGCGAACGCCGGTGAATATGATTATCTTGACAGTAAAATCATTTGGCACAAACAAGCATTAATTTATAATCACAACTTTATGTTCAATCCACACATTCAGCAGGCCCGTCTTGTTCAATCGCACCACAGTATACACTGGCGTCATGTCTTATAACAAGGGACAGGTTTGCCTCCGAAGTTGTTATAAGACAACCACCGGCCGTAATTCGAGAATTTCACCCGAGACCCGTGTATCCCTTGCAAGTTTTACGCATACCTATGGCCTGAATGATTTGTTCATAGAAGAACATTAAACATTATTCCCTTAACCTTTATTTGGCCATTTTCATAAAAGTAAATGTTTGACACAAGTCTTGAAAAAGATAAAGTATTCACCTTGGTTTATAGGAATGAGCCTCTAAGTTGATAGCTTATAGTCTATCTTCTTAACTTGATTTCTCAAGCGTATCGACTCTTCTATGAGCGTTTCTTCCTACACCGGGCACTACAACGAGCGGAAACCGAACCGGGATCGCCGGGAGTGAGTTAGATGGTCTATAGAATGGATTTTGAGAGTGAAGATCGATTTTGGTGTGAAGAAAATGAATGAACTCGTCCAACTATTTATAGGGCTAAGTCTAGGGTCGTGACAGACCGTTATGGGTGGTGACGGTCCGTCACCAGATTAGGGTTCGCGAGTCATTAGACACGTGTCGCCCTTTGGTCAGTTTGCGTGTGACGGACCGTTACAGGGCGTGACGGTCCGTTACGGAGTGATACGTGACGCACCCGGGTGAATTTGGGGCTGTGACAGACCGTTACCAGTCGTGACGGTCCGTTATAGGGTTTCCACGCGTTAGAATTCGTTCATTAGTCACCGGGCACGTGGCGCGTCATCAGGGTTCGCGTGCCCAACCCGTAACAGACCATTACCGTCCGTGACGGTTCGTTACCGTTTGATTTTGATGTTTTGTACATTTTGAACCTTGATCTTGGGTATATTTACACTTATAGTCCTTGTGGTTTGTACCTTGCTTAAATCTTGGACATTTTTTCGGGCAGGTGTCACATCCTCCCCATCTTGTTTTGATCTCGTCATCGAGATTACTTGAACAAGTGAGGATATTTCTTTTTCATTACCAGAGATTTATTTGCCAAACACTTACGTAGATTTGACACATGGAATACATCGTGTACCCCATTCATTTCTTCTAGTAATTCGAGTTGATAGGCCACAGACCCAACTCTTTTCAAGATTTTGAATGGTCCTACGAATCTAGGACTTAATTTTTCTTTCTTTCCAAATCTTACAACGCCTTTCCATGGTGAAACTTTCAATAGAACGTTATCACCGACGTTGAATTCTAATAGCTTTCGTCTCTTATCAGCATAACTCTTTTGACGATCACGAGCCGCTTTCAATCTATCTTTTATTTGAATAACTTTCTCAGTTGTTTCTAGGACTATTTCAGGTCCGGATAACTGATTTTCTCCTATTTCAGACCAACATATTGGAGTTTGACATTTACAACCGTATAAGGCTTCAAAAGGAGCGGGCTGTATACTCGTATGATAGCTATTATTGTAGGAGAATTCCATTAGAGGTAAGTGGTCATCCCAGCTTCCTCCAAGATCAATAACACAAGCCCTTAACATGTCTTTAAGGGTTTGAATGGTTCTTTCACTCTACCCGTCCGTTTGAGGATGTTAGGCAGTGCTAAGATTCAATTTTGTACCTAGAGCTTTTTGAAAACTTTGCCAGAATCGAGAATTAAATCTACTATCTCTATCTGACACGATAGATAGTGGCACACCATGTAATGATACAATTTCTTTAACATACAACTGTGCCAACTTATCCATGCTGAATGTTTCTTTCATGGGAAGAAAATGAGCAGATTTAGTAAGTCTGTCAATAATAACCTAGATTGTATCATTCCCATGACTGGTTCGGGGAAGTTCAGTAATGAAATCCATGGTTATCATTTCCCATTTCCATACAGGAATTTCAAGTTGCTGTAATAAGCCAGAAGGCTTTTGGTGTCCAGCTTTTACTTGGGAACACGTTAAACACTTTGCAACATAGATAGCGATATGCTTCTTCATTCCTATCCATCAATAATTGGCTTTTAGGTTTTTGTACATTTTATCGCTTCCAGGATGCATGGTGTAATTAGATTTGTGGGCTTCTTCAAGAATTTCTTCACGTATGTTTCCATAGATAGGAACCCAAATTCTCTTATTAATTATAAGAATTCCATCATTACCCTTGACCAATTGGTCGATCATTCCTCCCAATCCTTCCTTCTCAAGGTTAGGTTCTTGCAAAGCAAGTTTCTAAGATTCCTTAATACGAGTAATAAGATCGATTTAGAGATCGAGTCTTAAAGCGCGAACTCGTTTAGGTTTCTCATGTTCTTTTCTACTTAAGGCGTCAACTACAACACTAGCTTTTCCTTCATGATAACAGATTTCGCAATCGTAATCATTTAGGACTTCCATCCAATGTCTTTGCCTCATATTCAGTTCTTTCTGACTGAATATATACTTTAGGCTTTTATGATCAGTGAATACGGTGAATTTGACTCCATATAGATAGTGCCTCCATAATTTCAATGCGAAGATTATGGCGCCTAATTCTAAATCATGAGTCGTATAATTCTTTTCATGAGTTTTTAATTATCGAGACGCATAAGCAATAACTTTGCTTCCTTGCATTAACACACAACCAAAGCCGGTGTGTGAAGCATCGCAGTATACTGAAAAGCCATCGTTTCCATCTTGAAAGCCAGTATGGGTGCTTTTGTCAGTTTCTGTTTTAGAGTTTTAAATGCTTCTGATTGCTTAGGTCCCCATTCATACTTAACTGACTTGCGAGTCAAAGAAGTTAATGGAACAACAATTCGAGAAAAAAATGGATAAATCTTTGATAGTAACCAGCTAAATCGAGAAAACTACGAACTTCTGTTGGTGACTTTGGGATTTCCCATTTAGATATAGCCTCAATTTTAACCGGGTCAACTTGGATGCCATCAGCGTTAATGACATGTCCAAGGAATTGAACTTCTGATAACTAGAACTTGCATTTTGACAATTTAGCATAAAGCTTTTCGTTTCTCAAGAGTTCAAACAATATTTTCAAATGATTAGCATGATCTTCCTTACTCTTGGAATATATAAGGATATCGTCAATGAATACGATAATGAATTTGTCCAAGTAAGGTTTACAAACTCGATTCATCATATCCATGAAAGCTGTTGGTGCATTAGTAAGTCCAAACGGCATTACCGTGAACTCATAATGACCATACCGAGTTCTAAAGGCAGTTTTGGGAATATCTTGTTCCTGGACTTTTAATTGATGATAGCCAGAACGAAGGTCGATTTTTGAAAAGCATCGAGCTCCCTGGATTTGATCAAAGAGATCACCGATTCTGGGGAGTGGATAACGGTTCTTAATCATGACTTTATTCAGCTCACGATAATCAATGCACATGCGCATTGAACCGTCTTTCTTTTTAACGAACAAGACCGGAGCTCCCCAAGGCGACGAGCTTGGTCTTATGAATCCTTTTTCAAGCAATTCATCCAACTGTTTCTTTAATTCTGCCATCTCCGTTGGAGCTAATATGTACGGGGCTTTAGCAATTGGTGCCGTACCGGGTACTAGATTATATCTAAATTCCATTTCTCTTTTAGGTGGAATTCCAGGCAGTTCATCGAGAAAAACATCAGGAAATTCAGCTACAACCGGCACATTGATCGCGGTGTCAAGGTCAATAAAAAACACTTATAAAAACTACTATTTATCTACATTGTACTGTAGACAGGGAAGTAGGGTTGTCGAATCCACATGGAATTGGTGGAAAGTTTTTAATTAAGAAAACTGTTCGGATTTTAATCAAAAAGCAATTGACTTTAAACTTGTAAAAACTATTTAGAGAAAACGGATTACTTCCAGATTCAGATTGCAAGTTTAGTGATTACTAATTTGTACTTATTGGAAGTTACATATACATAACTAGTTTTATTAGATTTGACAAATAACTGAAAATCAAGATAGTGACTGTGCTGAGCAAGGATTATAAGGAACCAGATACTTGGCACAAATAAAAACTCAATAATCAATTACCAATTTAGAACATCAGATCTAGACACTCAATGATTCACGATAGAAAACCGAAAATTGATGAATGTATTAAATCTAAGACAAACCAAACTGTTTAATCAAACAAAACAAACTATAGCATTCAAACAATCAAACGATTACAAGAACTCTATACCAAACTACATCTCTATAGAGCCTAACACACTCAACACGTAAACTTCAGGCTAGGTGGAGGCTAAAGGATATGTTAAGAGTCACGAACTAAACAAATTAACACCAAGTCTTTTCGCCCGAAAACTCCATGTCCGAAATCTTGTTCGACCGAAATCTATTTCTGTCGAAATCTTTTTTGACCGAAAACTATGTCGACCGAAAACTTCTGTGTTAGAACTATACTCTATAGCATGGCTTTTTCGTTCGAAAACATCTGTCCGAAAATTATTTCGGTCGAAATCTTTTTCGACCGAAATCTTTTTCCTTTGAAACTTTTACTTCTGAAACTATTTCGGTCGAAATCTTTTTCGACCGAAAACTTTTTCGATCAGACGTATCTTGTCCGAAATCTTACTGTGTCCGAAAATACTTTTCGGACGGCTCGACTTTTCGGACCATTCAACGAGATTTCGGACGATTCATACTTTCTTGGCCAAATTCGTCGTTTTTTATCCAAGATTGAGTCTTTTTACATGCAAAACACTTGTTTAGCTTCTATGAAGCTAAATCTATGATTTCTAAGCCGTTTTACATATAAAAATTCTGAATTTTAATTGAAACCCACTTAAAAACCCTAAAACCCATTTTCAAACAAAAACTCGATTCTGAAAGTGTTTGTTACCTGGTTTTCGCTTGTTTCTTCTTCTCTACGATGCAGTAACGTTCCAGAAATAATCTCAGTCGGTGATAGAGGCCTCGGGTGGTGGTCAAGCTTTCTCTCTCTACTTTCTCTTTCTATAATTTGGATGGTGAAGAAGATAAATGGAGAAGACGTGGGATGATGAGGCTTTACCCCTCCTCCCTTGCACCCCACGAGACCGGCCCAAGCCCGGGTCTTTGAGCCCGCGATCTATTTTTTTTTTCATTCTTTCATTTACTCGATGCCCCGCCTTCTTTCATTTTATTCTTTTTGGTTATTTATTTTAGGGATGTTACAGGCGGGAAGTTCGTTTACGTTTGTTCGTTTAATAAATGAACGAACATGAAAAAGGAATTCCGTCCGATTAACTAAATGAACGAACATGAACAGAGGTCTCGTTCGTTCAATTGTGTTCGTGAACATTCGTTTATTTACATTCGTTCGTTTACGTTCGTGTTCGTTCATGTTCGTTTGTTTGTGTTGTTCATTAAAGATTTTTTATATATTTCTTTTTTATTTTATCTAAACTTTTTATATTCTTTAATTTTTATTTTATTTTTTACCTTAACAATTAACTAAGTAAAGTAAGTTCGATACATGTACATAAAACTTGATATTAAAATGATTTTATTAAATGTTATTTTCGGAAGACATTAGGGTTGACATCAAAAGTCTCAAACAAGGCTCCGTTCGTGAACCGTTCGTGAACAAATACGTTTCCTTAATGAACGAACACGAACATGAAATTTTGTTCGGTTAGTGTTCGTGAACAGTTCATGAACAAGTTAAATGCTAAACGTACGAACACGAACAAGGCTTCGTTCGGTTCGGTTCGTTTACAGCCCTACTGTTAGGAGTATGGATATGGCGGGTCGACAGTTCTAATATGGATGGTACGGTTCTAGATCCGTACCCGACCCGGCTCCGTTTAATACTAAAAACTAGAACCGTGAACCCGTACCATAATTAACTTATAAAGTTCCACACGGGTCTGACCCGCATAATGCTCACCCCTATTGTTGAGTCAGCATGCATGGATTTTTCTGAAGTTCCGATCAAAGGGAAAAAGGAAGTGAACAACAGGAGAAGGTGAAAGATTGAGTATATGCATGGATGGACAAAAGACACATGGGTGTGTGTAAGTGTAATCAGAAGATCATGTGCATGACAGCGCCTTGCGTGCGGGATCTTACATTTTGCAAGTAAACCATCTTATCATTTGTACAATGCCCCACCCCCTATCTATCTACAACTAATCATACTACCTATATCTACAATTTTACATAGTGTGTAAATTATGCACCGTATCATAGAGAAACATGACAGGAGTGATTGTGAAAGAGTAAATAGAGAGAAATATAGATATGTAAGAGATTGAAAGAAGAGAGAGAGAAAAGAGGAGGGCATAGATTTAGATTTTTAGGTTTTTCATTTAAGATTACCTATACATACGTGTGTTTGTGTGTGCGTGCCCATGCTTAATTTGTTAGAGCATTCGGTAGACTCCGTGAAAAGGGTCCGTGAATGAGTGATGTGGCTCACGCCTCACGCTCATAGGGAACACCGTTCCCCCCCTCCCGTGAGTTGTCTGTGAGCTTCTCACACATGAGCCCACTCATGCTCGTGGGTTTGCTTTAAACATTGAATTGAAATCAAACAACCCACTCACATTGTGCCACGTATGCATTGATTTTTTATTATAATATTTTAGTTAACAATTAATTTGATTTTTCTTAAATAACTTGTGTTCGTTGACTAAAAAAAATAAAAAAAAAAGTCTTGTTTAACTTTTTCTTTTTCAACATCCCGGCATAATTAAGTTTAATTATATGAAATCGAGGTTGTTTAAAAAATATATATTTTTGGTCTTGTAAGCGGTTTTTGACATGCGTTTGATCTCGTAAGTGGTTTATTATGTTTTAACTAATTAATTAAATTAATTGTCTGCAATTAATTAATAAATAACAAAAAAAAACTCACTCATACTCACTAACCATACCCCTCATTAGTGAGTGAGAAGTGAAGGAATGAGTGGCGTCTAGTAACAAACACTTTTGGCTCACAATTATTGAGCATACCCATTTCTCTTATGATTTTGTATGAGATAATACTAACTAGGATTATCACTCGCGCTTCGCAGCGAGGCAATGTATATTTTAAAACGTTAATAGAACATGAGTATTAAAACTTGTAATGTAAAAATAATAGAAAAACGTTGTAAAAAACAAAACTAAAAATACTGGACTAAGAAATAACAAAAATAAACTAAAACCTGAAAATAGGAATAACAAAAATAGGTAAAAAAAAAACAGATTAAAACCCCCCTCCCTAGGGATTGAACCCGGGTCGATGGGAGAGGGGGCGCACAATCTTACCGCATAGCTAACCGATCTTTGCTGTTAATTACCCAAACATATTTGTTTAATACCATAAATAATTCGGTGAAAAAAACAAGAACCGGCCACTCAAGATTTGCCACGTGACACCGACGCCTAAATCCACCAATCCAAATTTAGAACTATTCACATACTTCTTGAAATGTATATAGTTAAAATTTGTAAGGTTGTTTAAATATCTAGGTGTCTTCTAATAGTTTAGAATTTGCTTGAAAAGAATTGATTAAATTCGACGTCATATATTTAGCCAAATTCGAGCTCATGTGAGCTTACTCGAGCAAAAAAAAACTCATATAAAAATAATATAAATATAATTAGTCCGTGTAATATTCAACTAACATAGTTTAAATTAAGGAACCTTATCTAGGTTGACTTAATATTTTGTTTGGTTCACATTAAAAGTTTATACTTGGAGTGCAATGATCAATTTTAAAGAGAAAAGGAAGTTGAAAGGGGGATTCGAAAGAGGGTGTTTATTAGTATTTAATTAAGGAATTTGAATATGAATATAATTAGTTAGAAATAGTTATTTATCTAGTAAGTTTAAGATAATTCCAAGGATTTTTGGATTATCTAGTAAGGTTTGTTTAGTCTATTTAATTAATAGGTTAATGGTTGTAAGTTTTATCCAGCAAGTTAATGATGGGGATTACATAATTAAATGATACATGGGCATCAATTGGTATCGGAGCATCAGACTTATACCATATAAGAAAGTCGTGATAAAAAAAAGAGGCGATAGAAGCAGGACAACAACCACACACGTGAAAAGTAAAAAAGAAAAGGAATAGCAATCAAACTAGTAGGTGAAGCACACAAGCAAGTAGGTAAGAATTAATTCAAACAAACTAACACACACCTCAAATTTGCGGTGGGAAGTTGTTGAGAAAGCACGTCACATTATGGACGAGCTACATTTTCTATTTTACCTTTTCAGGTATCTAACCTTAAAAATCTCTTTATGTTTCGTTTATTACCTAATTTAACTATTGCTACTTTGTAATCTTGATTTGTATATTATTATCATTTCTAATTCACTGCTTATTTGTCCTTTTTCTTGTTAGGATTTAGTAGTTGTTGTTTTGCTGATTCTTATACCTCATACCTCTTATTTCACCAAATTCATCAAAAGGAGGGGTAAAATTTTTAAATAACACACACCATTCATCTGATCAATTTGTTCTCTATGTTTTATCACCCTGAGCCATATTTGTTTTTAATGTAGAAGTAAAGTGGTAACATGACATTTTTTATTTTCTCAGATTGGATTTCAAGCAATTGCTTAAGCTCTTGGATTGGCTGCTGTGAAGGCACTTGTTGCTATTAGTGCCATTATAGTTGGAGGACGCTTAGTAAGCTCTTTACATTTCTGAAAATTTTAGTTGACTCGAGTAAATTAAAAAATATATGGTAAAAGGTTACACTTGGTAGAAGTTTTGATACATTTTGGGCACTTTTTAGCTTACTTTCCCTCTTTCTACTTGCAGTTGCTTCGCCCAATATAAAAACAAATTGCAGAGATATTCTCTGCAAACACTCTCTTGGTTATCCTGGTCTCCTTACTGCTAGGGTAAATAGATCATGCTATTTATAACTATATTTGTAAAACTCTGTGCCATTCATGTATGTATTTTTTGTTCATTAAAATTAAACAGGCTGGCCTTTCCATGGCACTAGGAGCATATTTGGCTGGTTTGCTACATGCAGAAACTGAATTCTCATTGCAGGTTGAATCAGATATTGCTCCCTATCGTGACCTTTTATTAGGCCTTTTCTTCATGACAGTAAGCTTTCTAACCTTTGACAATTAAATGCATGTTTTAGGGTCTTAGGCATTTTGAGAAATACAACCAAAAGAGAGAAAAGAAAGGAGTATTTTTATCTTTTGATGAGTAATTCAGCGTTTTACCATTTTTGAAGTATATATGTGGTCTTTGACATCTAAATTTATTTATAATATCAGTGACCGAGTAGCAGTTGGACGTGCACTTGACCTTCCTGTATATTTTGGGGATGCTGGTACTCAATAGGTGAAGCTAATTTCTGTCAACTGAAAAACCACATATGTGGAATCAGTCTGACATTCTTTTTTGTGCACTTGAATTTCAGGTGTTGCATAAGATTGGTGCAGAAAGAGCTTGTGCTGCAACAATAACTTTAGATACACCTAGTGCAAATTATAGAACAGTTTGGGCTCTCAGCAAGTATTTCCCAAATGTCAAGACTTTTGTACGTGCTCATGATGTTGATCATGGACTCAACCCGGAGAAGGCTGGTGCAACAACGGTATATTTCTCTTAACATCCTACTTTTATTCATGTCCTTATATTATATGTCAAATGTTTATATGGGTAACATAAATAAAAACTAAACGGATCGAAAGTCGTTTAATGTTTATTTTTATTGCATACAACATTCTAAATCGTTTTATTCAAGACATTAGATTCCTATTATAACATTATATATTTTACTTTTATACTTTAATGCATTCATCATTCATAAATTAAGTTAAAAAAAGTGGACTAAAGAGTCTTTAATGGCCAACCCTACCCGTTCCATCGCCCGCCCCGCCCATTTTGCCAACTCTTTGCAGAGTACACTCTGCGGGATTGGAGTGAGTTTCCCAAGTATTTGCTACATAGTAGGGGTGTTCAAAGTCGGATATCCGAAAATTTGGATATCCGAATTTCGGATAGTGGATTTCACTATCCGTATCCGAATCCGAAGTTTTGGATATCCGAAATTTCGGATTCGGATTCGGATAGTGAAACGGATATCCGTTTTTTTTAACTTAAATATATTTTTAAACTAAAATCTAAATATATAAAATATACTAAATAAACATCATCTTTATGAAATAATTAAAAAAACCAATTTTTGAGTAATTTACGAAATTACGACAGGTTTTAGTTTTTAAAAAAATTAAGAAGGCTAAACACATAAAATAAAAAACCATATACTTCATATATATTGTATTTATAACACTTTCTAGTAAACAATATATAAATTTGGCCAAAAAATATAATTTTGGAAATTAGGACGCAAATACGTTTTATTTAAAAAAAAAGCTAAACACATAACATAAAAACCATATACTTTATATATATCGTATTCATAACACTTTCTATGAAAGATATCTTAAAAAAAATATTTTCGGATATTCGGATATCCGAATATCCGAAATTTTTGAAAAATGCAATCTGAATCCGAAAATTCGGATATAATTCGGATTCGAAATTTTGGATATTTCGGGTTCGGTTTTGGATACAGATACTTTTGAACACCCCTACTACATAGGTGGATCAAACATTCTTTTATCCTTTTGCAAGAATGGGCTATTTTGTAGATGTAAATACAAGAAAAAAACCATCTTTCTTTAGACTTTAATTAATTTATTCATTCTTCAAAAGTTTAGAGGTTCTTTCTAAACAATGGTTTGTTGTAATAAAATGTAAGCATGATGATAAGAAAATGTTACATTCGATTTTGTTTTTTCCTAATCAGGACAATGTCTTCCACGACAACGCGCTGGATACCTCTTACGTGTGGTCATACCTCATATAAATATTTTATAATCAAGTTGCATTTGCATTTGCAAATGAGGTGTAATTTATTAAAAAACATTCGTGTAATTTAATTTGTTTTTTTCCTAATCAGGACAATGGATTAAACGGCAACGCGCGGGATACCTTTTATGTGTGGTCGTACCTCATATAAATATTAATTAAGGAGTTTGAGTATGAATATAATTAGTTAGTTATAGTTATTAATTGATTAGTATTGTTTGGCATTTATCTAGTAAGTTGTAAGACACCAAACCGGACATCCTACAGTTGGTTCTTATCACTAGGTATTCTTTTTAAAAGTACTCATTTTCTTATAGAAAAAAAATACAGCGGAAGACTTTCTAAAAATAATAATCATCTTTTGTACACATTATCACTAATAACTTTACCTCACGAATGCCTGCACATCATTCCGAGTAGCACCGCTCCCAAGCCAAGATAAGTCGACCACGAAGCTCACCTGCAAAACAATCTAACGTACACACAAAGTCAGCTACGTTAAGTGAGTTCTAATAGTTTGTTTAATAAGAAACTGTCTCGTTCCAAATGTTATTTATGTCAACTCAGGACATTTATGTCCTATATAAAAATGGTTTGTCATTTAAGACATATAGATTTCCCCCGTTATCTTACGACATCCTATAAGAGTTCACCACCCCCTACTCAACCCACAATTATAACCTAGTAAGTCTCTCTGACATGGATCGAGCTTACTACCCTGATAATTCAAAATCTACCACAAGTATTAACCATACTCTGGTTATCTCAACCAACCTCTAGACACCGACTTAACCAGCCGTAACCAAGACTCTCACAAGCCAATTAACACAACAGTTGTAAACACGATGTCCTCATCCTGACACAATGGTCACTCCAACTCTACGCACCACATTAATATCATCTACACACCACATCAATGTTATCTCATACACAATGAATATAACTCAACACTTGTATGCAATTTAACACATATATAATCACACAAGCACATACCTCATCACTGCACCCTCGTCAGGGCGTTCGTCACACCATGAGCTCATCATTAACCTGCTCATAATTGCCACCTTTGGTGACCTCCTGAAGGACTTCGTCCTTCACAATCCCGCTTGCTGTGTCATAGAGACAACGATTCAAACACAATACCCGCCGTGCCACAAGGACAACGACACAAAACACACAACATCAAGCACATAAGCCAGAACGGTCTACTAGCATTTACATGACTTATTAACTATACCTGTACCTGTAGGTCCCGGGAGCCTCGTCACGCAGCGAAAAATACACAGATCTGCTCGTGATTCGCGTGGGAACAAAGAAACATGACAGAGAAAATCACGAACATAAAGACAATAGAATCGACATAAACGAAACGTAATCCATAACAAAGAAGTCATCTCATATTACAGACCACATACCGAAGGAGTACACATCTCTCGTTTACGCATACGGTTCACGGGTGCCTGGGGAGAGCTCATCCCGGCCAGAACCTCTCTTAACCTTGTCCCAAGTTCCACCTACAAATGAAGACAACACCTTCAATTTATAGGGGCAGGAACAATACCTGTGTACTTGGCTAAGTACACAGGTCATTGGTCATGTGTACTTGATAAGTACGCATGGCAAAAGCCATGCGTACTTACTAAGTATGCAGCACCAATCTGGTGTACAAGCTAAGTACGCAGGAACACCTTCCTGCGTACTAGCTAAGTACACCGATACATAGAATTTTATCTATAGTTACTAAAACATGCTTCTACAGACTCCCTCTTAACTATAGCATTAAATTCTATCTATTAGTAACACTGATAATCATCAGTTTACAAAGAATGTCCTAACAGATTCCCTCTAAACTAATGACATCATGTGTCTTCTAGCGAGACTTGATCTTCTGGCATTCCACTTGAGATCATCAAATCTTCAAACTTCAGTCTTCAGTTGCCGAGTGACTTGACAAACCCGACTCCCTCTTAACTGTAGCTTTCATTGTAGATCAAACTAAGTGCTTCAATAGGAACCAACTAACCCAACACACCTCATTGTAGTTCATCCTCTCAGCAGTAGCTTCCTCCAACTTGACTTAGACTTCCTCCAAATCAACTGGCATATGATAGAAAGTTTGAATTTCCAATAACCTGCATCAAACTAATCAGCTCCCATAGGAATTCCAGTAAGATAAACTTTAGTCTTCAAACCAGATGTGTCTAACTCTATCCTGTATCTTCACAAGTCAACTAGATTCCCGAAGATGTTCATTTCCAATTTCCCCTTTCACTTTAAGCTCCATCTGAATAGACCATAAACAAGGGAACGTTTCCTATCCCATCGGCAAATGATAAAGGTTCCATCTTCAACTACTAATCCAACGGATATTCAGCTTCATCTTGAAAACACTAGATAGAATCTAACACGAAATCATGCTCAGCAGTGATCATCCTTAATCCAAAGTCGAACATTCTTCAATTAGATGTTCATTCTTGGTTAACACCTCCTAATCTGTATACATTCTCCACGGTGAAGTTCTATAACTAGGTTGTCTATCTGGATTCCGACCAGATCCCAAATGAGAAATCCAATCATAACTAAATCATATCAAATCTTGAACACATGCTTGACCAAAGAGCACAAAATAATATAGTTTACATGAGAAATCTTAGTTGAGATCCATGTTACGTTAAAGAGGTATATATATAGGAAGTACCAGTGGCTTATCCACCACCCCTTTAATGTCCCATGAATACTCCTTAGATTTTATCCCCCTCATTTCTCTGTAAACTATGACCAGCTTCATCACCGCTTCACCCGATTCCTCAAACACCACAACTAGTCAAATCTAGGATTTTTATTCTTTTATTCCTTTGCAAAGATCCAAAACAGCAAAACCTTGGGTTCAAGTTGTTCCAGTATTCATCCCCTATTAAAGAAGTATCATAGATACTCGTAGCCTACATATTCAGGTTTTAATACCTAAACAATATGATTTTTTTTCCAAAGACCCAAAGCAGCAAAATCTTCACAAATAAAATGAGACCTTTAGCCGATGACGACCCAGTTGCTCAACTTGATTCAGCATTCATTCCCTATTAAAGAAGTATCAAAGATACTCGTAGCCTACATTTTCAGGTGTGAACACTTAAACAATGTATGACAATTGGTATCATCCAATAAAAATCCCGTCCTTGTTTCGCCAAGCCACATCAAATACAAATTTCGGTCCCGAAAAAAAAAACCAAAACTGCTATCTTCTAAAAAAAGGCCCGAAACAAGCTTACAAACGATCCCTAAAAAATTTTGCCAAGAAAAGTTTGGATCTTTTTTATCCCAGAGAGTCTAGCACATGCGTACTTAGTAAATACACAGCTATAGGGTGTTCCTACGTATTTAGTTAGTTCGCAAAGCCAAGTACCCATGCGTACTAGTTAAGTACGGAGAGAAATGCTGATGCGTACTTAGTAAGTACGGACAACAACTCTTCATGCGTACTTAGTTAGTACGCAGGGCAAACCCATGCGTACTTAGTAAGTACGTAGAAAAGGTAATTTTGCGTACTTAGACAGTACAGCAACGTTCTTGACTGATCTTGAGGAGAATGCTCGAAAAGTATTGGATCTGAGAAATTGATGCTTCCAAAAGCTTAGAAATCATCTTCTAATAAACCCCTAGCCTTCCAAACACCAAATGAAGCGATAACAAAGACAAATTTAAGGATTTTTGACAGAAAAAGTTACGACCAGTGAAGAACTCAGATCTGCTCAAAACCCTAAAAACTCGAATCTGGAACACAAATCAACGAACACCGAGGCTCTGATACCAGTTGTAGGTCCCGGGAGCCTCGTCGCGTAATGGAAAATATACAGATCTGCTCGTGATTCGTGTGGAAACAAAGAAACATGACATAGAAAACCACGAACATAAAGACAAGAGAATTGACAGAAACAAAATGTAATCCATAACAAAGAAGTCATCTCATATTACAGACCACATACCGAAGGAGTACACATCTCTCGTTTACGCTCATGGTTCACGGGGGCCGGGAGAGCTCATCCCGGCCCGAAACTCTCTCAACCTTGTCCCAAGTTCCACCTACAAATGAAGTCAACACCTTCTATTTATAGGGGCAGGAACAATACTTGCGTACTTGGCTAAGTACGCAGGTCATTGGTCATGCATACTTGATAAGTACGCAGGGCAAAAGCCATGCGTACTTACTAAGTACGCAGCACCAATCTGGTGTACAAGCTAAGTACGCAGGAACACCCTCCTGCGTACTAGCTAAGTACACCGATACATAGAATTTTATCTATAGTTACTAAAACATGCTTCTACAACACCCTGCACATAGCACTAGAATAATGTATCCTACACGTAATCATAAGCGTTTAGCTTATATCCCGACTCACCCCGACTAACTCATAACACAATACACCACTATTATAGCAGCACACATACAAATACTATGTCTCGTTACCTAAGCACATACCATGTACGTGCACACCCAACAACACCTCCTAGTCGTACCCGTACGACATGTAAATACAATCCCGACTCACCCTTACTAGATCACTATACATCGTGCATCCAATAGTTCCATAACTAGCCCACCTACTCTAGGTACAAGACCCGCACCCTAGTCTCGTATTTAGATATTCAAATACATAGCTCATTAATTTAAAACTCAAAACTCGTAATACGTTTAGTTTCACAAACACGTTTGCTCACACACTCTAAGGACCCCACGTAGACCCTTAGTTAAATTATTATACAATTCGCCCATAAACACTTCCAAATCACATCATGACTTGTGTCACGTTTAGTTAATAGCATATAATGCATGAGTATGTACGATAGCCCCAAAACATTTAAAACATTTAAAAGAGGGGATTAGAAACTCACTGGTTATGCCGAGTCAAAACCCTAGCTCTGCACCCCGATTACTCGTTCAAACCTCGAACCTGTCAAACGTACGATCCATGGTTAGAAGACGTTCTACATATATGCTAAACAACTCATAAGCATAACCCCTACACCATCACATCATCAAAGTTTGATAATTCTCAATCACGAACCCTATTCTCCCGAGTTTATACATAATATGGTTCCAGTCTCGATTAGAACCCAAGTTCTCATGCATGTACGTAAACAAGCCATGCACAAACCTTAATCGTCTCACCCACACCCGACTCGTCCACGCACCCCTGCACGCCCTTCGCGCGTCCCCCACACCGTCATCCTATGAACGGAGGTCACCTCGTCGGCCATCCGCACCCCACCGTTGTCACACCCCGCCTCAGGCACCCCCTGGGCATGTGCGAGCTCGATTGGTATCACCTGATTTGATTTTTGAGTTTTAAATACATCGAAAGTCTTTCTAAAAAGGATCGTTTCAACATTCTTCCAACCTCAAGGGTTGTATTGGTAAATATCAAAACTCAGTTGGAAGACAAAAGTTTTATATTTACTTTACAAACATAGGTTCTTAAATACCCTCCTTGATTTGCTTACAAAAAATGGTTTGAATTCAAATACATATAAGCCACTGGAAATAGTACAACCCAGGGTTGATCAATTCCCTAGTCCTATCTCCTTTTCATATTTTCAGGATTTCCCTTTACACGAGGCCTGAGAATCCTACTTGCATTCCATCCTTTTCTTTTCATGGGTCAGATTTCATATCTGTCTGCCCTTATTCATTTTTCCATCATATTTTATTGATATCCTGAAAACATTTTGAAAATTAAACGTCAGCGCGAACGCCGGTGAATACAATTATATTGACACTAAAAAGCATTTGGCACAAATAAGTATTAATTCGATAATCACAACTTCATTGTTCAATCAACACATTCAGTAGGCCCATGTCCTGACTGTATGCACCACTGTATACACTGGTAGTATATCTTTATAACAACGGGGACTCATGTCTCCTCATTTGTTAAAAAAGGAAGTACCAGCCGCGATCCGAGACTTTCACCCGTGTATCCCTTGCAAGTTTTACGTATACCTATGGCCCGAATGCTTTTACGTAGGTGAACGTTGAGCATTATTTCCTTAACCTTTATTTGGCCATTTTCGTAAACAAAATAATTGACACAAGTTTTTAGAGAGATAAAGTATTCACCTTTGTTTAGTGGAATGAGCCTCTAGAGTCGAAAGCTTATAGTCTAGCTTCTAAACTTTATTTCTCTAGCGTACCAGCACTTCTACGATCTTTTCGTCTTAGTCTGGGCACTACGATGAGCGGGAGTTGGACCGAAATCGTTGGAACCCTCTTAGGGATCACCTGGAATGAGTTTTGAAAGTGGGAATCGTGTTTGGGATGAAGAAATCGACTGAGATCGTCTAACTATTTATAGGCTGAGTTCTGGTCCATGTCGGGCCGTTATCAAAGGGATGTCGGTCCGACATCCATCTATGCCCACGTCAGCCCTAAATGTCAACTCCTGATTGGACCACACATGTTTTTGGTGCATGTAGGACCGTTATGTAGACCATGTCGGTCTGACATCTAGACTCACGTCCCATCATTAGAGCTGAATCATTGGACACGTGTCAACACCATAAATTGCGGCTGAGAGGAGGTTTGCGGACCGTTATGGATTGATGTCGGTCCGATAACCGACCTATCCTTCCATTGCGGACCGCTATGAGAATGGATATCGGTCCGATGTCTGACTGAGCTTCGCCTCGGTCCGATATCAATGTCCTTATTCACTTCAGGCCGATATGAAAGTGATGTCGGTCCGATATCTAGCTATTTTCATATTTTTTCATTTTCAACCCTAGACTTATGTACTTTAGATACAACAAGCTCTTAAGGTTCTAACCTTGGCATTTCTCAGACATTTTTGTGGCAAGTGTTACATCCTCCCCACCTTGTTTTGATCTCGTCCTCGAGATTATTTGAACAATTGAGGATATTTCTTTTTCATTTCTGACTCCAGTTCCCACGTGTACCCAGTTCCACGTCTGGAGTTCCATTTTACTTTCACAATCATCAATTTCTTTCTTTTCAATCTCTTTTCTTACCTGTAGTCGATTTGCAGAGGTTGTTCCACAAATTTCAACTTTTCATCTACCTCTACATCGTGTAGGGGTATTACCAGAGATTTATCTGTCAGATATTTTCACAGATTTGATACGTGGAATACGTCATGTACTCCATTCATTTCTTCTGGTAATTCGAGTTGATAGGCCATTGGCCCAACTCTTTTCAAGATGTTGAATGGTCCTATGAATCTAGGACTTAACTTTCCTTTCTTTCCAAATCTTACAACGCCTTTCCATGGTGAAACTTTCAACAGAACGCTATCACCGACGTTGAATTCCAACGGCTTTCATCTCTTATCAGCATAACCTTTTTGACGATCACGAGACGCTTTTAATCTATCTTTTATTTGAATAACTTTCTCAGTTGTTTCTAGGACTATTTTAGGTCTAGATAACTGATTTTCTCCTATTTCAGACCAACAGATTGGAGTTCAACATTTACGACCGTATAAGGCTTCAAAAGGAGCGGCCTTTATACTCGTTTGATAGCTATTATTATAGGAGAATTCCATTAGAGGTAAGTGTCCCAACTTCCTCCAAGATCAATAACACAAGCCCTTAACATATCCTCCAGAGTTTGAATTGTTCTTTCGCTCTGCCCGTCCGTTTGAGGATGGTAGGCAGTGCTAAGATTCAATTTCGTACCCAGGGCTTTTTGAAAACTTTTCCAGAATCGAGAAGTAAATCTACTATCTCTATCTGACACGATAGATGGTGGCACACCGTGTAATGTTACAATTTCATGAACATATAGTTGTGCCAACTTATCCATATTGAATGTCTCTTTCATGGGAAGAAAATGAGCAGACTTAGTAAGCCTGTCAATGATAACCCAGATGATATCATTCCCACGACTTGTTCGGGGAAGTTTCGTAATGAAATCCATGGTTATCATTTCCTATTTCCAGGGAGGAATTTCAAGTTGCTGTAACAAGCCAGACGGCTTTTGGTGTTCATCTTTTACTTGAAAACAAGTTAAACATTTTGCAACGTAGATAACGATATGCTTTTTCATTCCTATCCACCAGTAATTGGCTTTTAGGTTTTTGTACATCTTATCGCTTCTAGGATGCATGGTATATTTAGATTTATGAGCTTCTTCGATAATTTCTTCACGAGTATTCCCATAAATAGGAATCCAAATTCTCTTATTTAGTCTAAGAATTCCATCATTACTTTTGACCAATTAGTTAATCATTCCTCCCAATCCTTCTTTCTTTAGGTTGGGTTCTTTTAAAGCCATTTGTTGAGTTTCTTTAATACGAGTAATAAGATTGATTTGAAGATCAAGTCTTAAAGCATGAACTCATTTAGGTTTCTCGTGTTCTTTTCTACTTAAAGCATCGGCTACAACATTGGCCTTTACTTCATGATAACAGATTTCGCAATCATAACCATTTAGGATTTCCATCCAACGTCTTTGCCTCATATTCAGTTCTTTCTGGCTGAATATATACTTCAAGCTTTTATGATCAGTGAACACGGTGAATTTGATTCCATAAAGATAGTGCCTCCATAATTTCAAAGCGAAAATTATGGCGCCCAATTATAGATCATGAGTTGTATAATTCTTTTCATGAGTTTTCAACTGACGAGAAGCATAAGCAATGACTTTGCTTCCTTGCATTAACACACAATCAAAGCCGGTGTGTGAAGCATCACAGTATACTAGAAAGCCTTCATTTCCATTTAGCAAAGCCAGTATAGGTGCTTGAGTTAGTTTCTGTTTCAGAGTTTTGAAAGCTTCGGATTGCTTAGTTCCCCATTCATACTTAACTGATTTGCGAATCAGAGAAGTTAATGGAACAGCAATTCGGGAAAAATCTTGGATAAATCTTCGATAATAACCAGCTAAACCGAGAAAACTTCGGATTTCAGTTGGTGATTTTGGGATTTCCCATTTGGATATCGCTTCAATCTTAACAGGATCGACTTGGATGCCATTAGTGTTAATGATATGTCCAAGGAATTGAACTTCTGATAGCAAGAATTCACATTTCGAGAATTTAGCATACAATTTCTCGTTTCTCAGAATTTCAAGCAAAGTCCTTAGATGAGTTGCATGCTCTCCCTTACTTTTGGAGTAAATAAGTATATCGTCAATAAATACGATAACAAATTTATCCAAGTAAGGTTTATAGACTCGATTCATCATATCCATGAATGCAACTGGGGCATTAGTAAGTCCAAACGGCATTACCGTGAACTCATAATGACCATATCGAGTTCTGAAAGCAGTTTTAGGAATATCTTCTTCCTGTACTTTCAATTGATGATAGCCTGAACGAAGATTGATTTTTGAGAAATATCATGCACCCTAGAGTTGATAAAAAAGATCATCGATTCTAGGGAGTGGATAACGATAATCGATACACATACGTATCGAACCGTCTTTCTTTTTGACAAACAAGACCGGAGCTCCCCAAGGCGACGAGCTTGGTCTTATGAATTTCTTTTCGAGTAATTCATCCAACTGTTTCTTCAATTCTTTCATCTCAGTTGGAGCTAATCTGTACGGAGCTTTGGCAATTGGTGCCGTACCGGGTACTAGATTAATTCTAAACTCTATTCTCTATCAGGTGGAATTCCAGGTAGTTTGTCAGGAAAAACATCGGGGAATTCAGCTACAACCGACACATCTTCAATCTTCTTTTTGGTTTCGGTGGTTACAGTTACAAGGTATGCTAAGCATCCTTTTCTTAAGTACTTTGTGGCTTTCAACATGGAAATTATTCCAACAGAGTTGGGTAATTTATCGCCATTGATTGTAAGAATATTGCCTTTCGGCGAACGAAGTTCTATTGCCTTTTTATCACATAGGATACGAGCTTGGTTAGAGGCTAACCAATCCATTCCTAAGACAATGTCAAAACCTGCCAAAGTCATTGGCAATAATTTTGTAGGTATAACATGTCCTGGGAGTGTGATATGGCAGTCGTTCAGAAATTCAGAGATTTGGACGAGGTCACCATTGGCAGTTTCTATCATATATTTTTTGTCTAATTTAGCTAGAGTTTTATTTAACAGTTTACATAATCTATGATCTATAAAACTTTGGTTTGCACCAGAGTCAAATAAAACTCGAGCATAAACATCATTGACAAGAAATGTACCTGTAATAACATCGGGCATACCTGCGGTATCATGAGTATTGAGAACGAATGCTCGCACATTCTTCTTTACTCCATAGGCAAGTTTAGGACCTGTCCCATCAGGTTTCTTCAGTTTGGGACAATTGGTTTTGATGTGGCCGGCTTCGCCACACTCAAATCAAGTAATTGGCCTTTTCCTAAAACAATTTTCAGTTTTGTGTCCAGACATTTTTTTAAAATTGCAATAAGGTCCAGATCGACATTGCCCTAAGTGCCTCTTTTTGCACCTTGGACACTCAGAGATAGAAGAGTTGTTATTTCAGGGAGTAAAGGATGATTTCTTGTATCCACTTGGGCCTTGACCGGATACTTCTTTCTTCTTCTTTACTTCGTCTTGATTTCTAATCAGGCTACTTGTTAATGATGCTCCCAAATCCATAGCATTATCTAGATTCTCACAATTTGTGACCTTAACCATGTCGCGAATTTCACCGATCAAACCCCAAATATAACGTTTTATCAGATTTGATTCAGGGGTAGCAAGATGTGGAACGATTCGAGCATATTCCAGGAGTTTGGTGGAATACTCTTGATGATTTGTTCCATTCATTTTCAAACTTAGAAATTTCCCTTCAATCTGTTCCCTCTCATTCTGGGGAACGTACTTCTTTTCAATACTTGCTTTAAAAGCATTCCAGCCCATTGTATATGCTGCTTCTCTTCCTTTGGCAGCAACAATGTTGTTCCACCATTCAATAGCTTGGTCTTTAAACAAGTTAGAAGCATACATAACCTTATCTTCTTCAGCACATTTACTGATTGCATACACAAACTCAGTTTTCTCGATCCACCTCAATGTGGCTATTCCTCCTTCTCTTCCAGAGAAGTTGAATGGCTTGCAGTCTTGGAACATCTTGTAGGTACATCCAACTACTTTCTTTTTATTTTCTACGTGACCGTAGTTGTTACCTATTCCTTCTTCTTCAGAGGAGTTGTGATAATATTTTTCTTTTTCCGTTCTCTTGGTTTTGTGAGTAGTAGAACCTTCAGGTTTCAGAGTAATAGGTTTAGATTGAGTGATAGTACAAGTATGTTGGATTGAAGGATTGATGGCTGAGTAGATAATTTATCGGCTTGCCTCTTTTCTAATTCGGTAAAGATCATTGGAAGAGCTTGATTCCTTCCGTAATCATCTTTTGGAGTTCTTTTCGGGATTCATTAGCATCAGCAGTATTCTCAACTGTCGCCTGTTTCTTTCTTCCCCTGGTGTTATGTGAAGGTCCAGTATTTTTCGACATGCTATCATAGGAACAAGGTTGGATATAAAATAGCATTTTTATTGATAAAATATTTACAAGGAAATATATATAGAAATCAGAAATTTTTAGAAATTTCTAAAATTCTTTTCTTCAAAAGCTTGAACTAATAAAGCATTCCGAGCTTCAACTTCGGCTTTTTCTCGTTCTAATTCAGTTATTCGGTTCAACAACATTTGTTCTCTTTCACTTCCTAATGCATTCTCATTTATATGCGGAGCAGAAATAGGAATTGTATCATAGTAAGGAACGTGAGGTATATTAGAGTCATCATGCTCTTCTTCTTGAGGATCACATCTATTTTCATAAGGTATTTCAGTGTATTTCTCATGAAAGTTTTGTGAATAAATTGGAGTGACGTTATAGCTTCTAGCGGTAGGAGCAGAATAAAAATCTATAAAAGGATTATAGGGAACACTAGGGTTTCCTATTTCTCCGAGGCTTCTGAAAGTTGAACTTTCAGTTTCCTCATAATTTTCTATAGTTGTTTCATTTGTTTTACGTCCGAAGTAATTAGCAGGAGCAAATTAACGAAGAAAGCCAGGGCCTTTCCCTTTTCCAACCATTCTGAAAATAAACAAAATGATTTTATTAAGAAAGTATATTACATTAAGAAACAAAATATAAGATTTAATCTTTCATCAGTTCTTCGCCAAGGATCATCAAGCTTTCTCCATACTCGTATACTTGTTGCCCGTAGAACTTGGTTCTTGTCTTGTCCATTATCTTCTCCCTTGTTACTTCGTCCGTTTGGCGCAACGAACGGTCTACACATTTGTTAGGGGAAGAAGGCATATTATGCTCATAACCGTATTTTGGTGGAGGTTCACGAAGTCCAACCATAATATCGTTATAAGCATTTTGGTATCCCAGAGGAGCTTGGAAATATTGTTTGAAAGGACCATCATAAGGTGGTTCAGGAAACATATATGGGTCGTATAAGACTGGGGATTCAGAATTTTGAGATTGATAATCAGAACTATTTGAAACATGATTATTGAATGGATAGTCTTCAGGATTTTCAGAAGCGGGTTCATAATGATGAGATTCTTCAGATGGATCTTCTTCCGTTGACATATTTTGCTGATTATGACAAGATTCAGCTGTAGCAGTATTCCAATTGCTGAAATCTGATCCAACATCCATCCATTGACTTGAAGTATCATAGGACTGGGGATGGGATTCAGGAACAACGTTATCCAGAAGAATGGCAAAGGGATCATCGTTATAGTAGGGTGATGATATAAGATTCATTTGGGAACCTAGTGAATGGTATTCCAGGGATTCTTGTTTAATCGGACGAATAGGATCATAATAAACAGGAACAGAATTATCTCCAGTCATCTGCAACCTTGAATTATTAGTACTTATCTTAGATACTAAAGCCAATATTCTTATTTTAACTAAAGTTCTACAAGGATGGTTATCTTCCCAGAGTAGTACCTCCAACAGAGATGTTCCAAGGCAAGAGCGACGGGTCTAAGAGAGATTTATACACCGCTCTTTCCTTAGACAGAACATTCCATTCGTCAGATAACTACATACTGGTCAGAAGGTTACCTTGTTTTTTTATCTTAAAAGCATTAATGGTTGAAGCCTAGATACTACTTCCAAGTATCTAATTCGCTAAAAATCCGTGGCTCTGATACCAACTTGTCACACCCCGCCTCAGGCACCCCCTGGGCGTGTGCGAGCTCGACTGGTATCACCTGATTTGATTTCAGAGTTTTAAATACAGCGAAGGTCTTTCTCAAAAGGATCATTTCAACATTCTTTCAACCTCAAGGGTTGTATTGGTAAATATCAAAACTCAGTTGGAAGACAAAAGTTTTATATTTACTTTATAAACATAGGGTCTTAAATACCCTCCTTGATTTGATTACAAAACATGGTTTGAAATTAAATACATATAAGCCACTGGAAATAGTACAGCCCAGGGTTGATCAATTCCCTGGTCCTATCTCCTTTTCATATTTTCAGGATTTCCCTTTACACGAGGCCTGAGAATCCTACGTGCATTCCATCCTTTTCTTTTAATGGGTCAGATTTCATATTTGCCCGCCCTTATTCCTTTTTCCATTTATTTTATTGATTTCCTGAAAACATTTTGAAAATGAAACGTCAGCGCGAACGCTGGTGAATATAATTATCTTGACACTAAAAAGCATTAGGCACAAACAAGTATTAATTCGATAATCACAACTTCATTGTTCAATCTACACATTCAGCAGGCCCATGTCCTGACTGTATGTACCACTGTATACACTGGTAGTATGTCTTTATAACAACGAGGACTCATGTCTCCTCATTTGTTAAAAAGGGAAGTACCAGCCGTGATCCGAGACTTTCACCCATGACCCGTGTATCCCTTGCAAGTTTTACGTATACCTATGGCCCGAATGCTTTTACGTAGGTGAACGTTGAGCATTATTTCCTTAACCTTTATTTGGCCATTTTCGTAAACAAAATGTTTGACACAAGTTTTTAGAGAGATAAAGTATTCACCTTTGTTTAGTGGAATGAGCCTCTAGAGTTGAAAACTTATAGTCTAGCTTCTAAACTTGATTTCTCTAGCGTAACAGCACTTCTACGAGCTTTTCGTCTTAGTCTGGGCACTACGATGAGCGGGAGTTGGACCGGAATCGTTGGAACCGTCTTAGGGATCACCTGGAACGAGTTTTGAAAGTGGGAATCCTGTTTGGGATGAAGAAATCAACTGAGATCGTCTAACTATTTATAGGCTGAGTTCTGGGTCCATGTTGGACCGTTATCAAAGGGATGTCGGTCTGACATCCATCTATGCCCACGTCAGCCCTAAATGTCAACTCCTGATTGGACCGCACATGTTTTTGGTGCATGTCGGACCGTTATGTAGACCATATCGGTCCGATATCTAGACTCACGTCCCATCATTAGAGCTGAGTCATTGGACACGTGTCAACACCATAAGTTGCGGCTGAGAGGAGGTTTGCGGACCGATAACCGACCTATCCTTCCATTGCGGACCGCTATGAGAATGGATATCGGTTCGATATCTGACTGAGCTTCGCCTTGGTCCGACATCAACGTCCTTATTCACTTCGGACCGATATGAAAGTGATGTCGGTCCGATATCTCGCTATTTCATAATTTTTCATTTTCAACCCTAGACTTATGTACTTTAGATACAACAAGCTCTTAAGGTTCTAACCTTGGCATTTCTCGGACATTTTTGTGGGAAGTGTTACAACCGTGCTTCACCGTCTTGCACCACTGTGCCCGTCGCCCACGCCATCGTCTTCCTAGTCAGGTTCCAATATTCCTCTCACCACCATGTGTCGCCCTGCACGCCACTGCCGTGAAACCACGAGCATCACCGGCCTTCGCCTTGCCTCCACAGTCGCTTCACAGCCACCGGAACCATCATCACCTCCACTCACCACTCCCTTTTTTTCGTTTCTGTCACTAGCCGAGACCACCCCCCACAAACCCTAGTCGAGGTTTTCTACCATACACACAAACCAACACACGTATAATATAAACGGATATTACCTCGACCTTCGTAAAGAGTTCCTTCGCTCGAGATCACCACCAAACCAACGCCGTCGACGTCCCTTTCCTTCGCTACTTCCGTTCGCCATGAGCCTAGGTCGATTGACCGAGGGTTTGCGCAAAGAGGGTACTTAAACCCCTTGATGTTTCACCTCAGGTCCCTCCTAATTCGTTTGACGCGTTTCCATCTCGAACCTTCACAACACGGCTAACCGAGTCCCTTAACTTTGATAAACCCAACTCCATGTGAAACCGTTATAGTCGTAGTTGTTATAAAGGGATTTTGGTTCCTTCATTAACTCGATCCATTAGTTAACGAATTTCCGGGATGATACATAAGTTTAAGATAATTCCAAGGATGTTTGGATTATCTAGTAAGAATTTGAGTAATGGTAGGTTTAGGTTTGTTTAGTCTATTTAATTAATAGGTTAATGGTTGTATTTTTTATCCAGCAAGTTAATGATAGAGATTACATAATTAAATTATACATGGGCATCAATTGGTATCAGAGCATTAGGCTTATACCATAGAAGAAAGTCGTGATCGAAAAAAGAGGCGATAGAAGCAGGTCAGCAACCACACACGTGGAAAGTAAAAAAGAAAAGAATTGCAAGCAAGCTAGTAGGTGAAGCATACAAACAAGTATGTAGGAATTAATTCAAGCAAGCTACAACACACCTCAAATTCGGGGTGGGAAGTTGTCGAGAAAGAAGCAGGCACACAAGCTGCTGAATTAGTTTAAGCTAGCAACCAGACGCGTATTGAATTCTTTTTTCCAAAGATCAACGCAGAAAAGTACACTACTAAAAAAATGAAAAATTTAAGACAACAGTTTCGTATGAAATTTGTCGGAATTGGCCGTAAGCGACAAGTTTCCGACAAAAAGTGTTTGTTGGAAAAAACCCCGTAGGAAATGTAATTTCCGACAAAGTCCCCGACTAATTTTCCGACGAATTAGCGACAAAAGCATTTCGTCGGTAATTTTCGACAATATTCCGATGATTATAATAAATAAGTTAACTTACTTAATAAATTTGTTGAAAATTTGTAGGAAATCTTGTGGTTACTTTTTTATTTTTGTTTTATCGGAAAGTTGTCGCAAACTTGTGGGAAATTTCTTTTGTTGTTAATTTGTAGGAAACTTTTGTAGAAAATATACATGTTTTCTAGATTCTTGAATTCATGTGAAAAAAAGTAAGTAAGAAATAAGAAAGAAAGATAAGTAAGAAAATAAGAAAGAAAGAAAGAACCAAAAAGAAAGAAAGCAAGAAAGAAAGAAAACAAGGAAGAAAGAGAAAGAAAATCACGTAAGGAACGAAGAAAGAAAAAGAAAGAAAAGCATGTAGGCAAAATGTTTGATCAACATTAGCATATCAAATCAAAGAAAGAAAGCAAAAAATAAAAAGGCAAGAAACAAAGAAAAAATGAAGCAAGAAGCAAGAGATCAAGAAAGGAAGAGCAAGAGCAAGAGTAAGATATTGGTCCGCTACTGATGATGTGAAGGTGAATGTGAACAAACAAAGATTAGGATGTGATTGTTAGACTTAATCTTTTGTTTGGTTCACATTAGAAGTTTAAACTTAAAGTGCAAGAGTCACTTTTGAAGGGAAAAGAAAGTTGAAATGGTAATTCGAAAGAGTGTGTTTATTAGTATTTAATAAGGAGTTGTATGAATATAATTAGTTATTTAGAGTTATTAACTGATTAGTATTGTTTGGTATTTATCTATTAAGTTTAAGGTAATTCCAAGGATGTTTGGATAATGTAGTAAGAGTTTGAGTCATGGTATGTTTAGTCTATTTAATATGTTAATGGCTGTAAGTTTTATTCAACAAGTTAACAATGGAGATTACATAATTGAAGGATATCTGGACATCAAGCTAAAATTTAATCATAATAACATTAGCTAAAATAATGTCAAGAAAGCTCAATAAATGAAGCTCCAAATATAAGAGTACCTCCAACGCGGAGATCTGCGCGAGGCGGACGACGAAGGAACCCATTGGAGTTGTTGTCCGGTGCTCGTTCGGTTGGCTCTACATCCGCAAATCCGGATGGAGGTGGATGAGGAAGGTGGGCCCCTTTGGGTGTTTAATTCATTTTTTTTCTTTTCAACGGTAAGTTTTTTTTAAATGAATAATATTTTTTTTGTTTTTTTTACCAAACCAACGTTTCAAAAAAATAAAATAATTATTTTTTTTTAAGTTTTTTACTTTCAACGGCTATATGCCAATTTAAAAAAAATTACTTTTTTTTTTCAAAAAATCACTATAAATACACAACACTACTCAAATTTTATCTATCTATCCAAATTTTATCTACATTTTTCTCTAAAATGGATGATAACACTCCGTATCAAATTGACCTCTTCCTGTTTAACCAAGACATTAACATACTAATGATGGATCGAACGCACATGGATCCGGAAATATTGGCGACTCACATGGCGTTATGTGAAAAAATTAAGGAAAAACATAACTTATAGGTTATGTAATTTTTAATTTTTAGTTTATGTAATTTTTAATTTTTAGGTTATGTAATTTCTAATTTTTAGGTTATGTAATTTTTAGTTTATGTAATTTTTAATTTTCATTTATTTTTATTATTTTGGAATATTATATTATTTTAAATAATACAAGATATAAAAAATAAAATTATAATAAATAAGTTTTTTGATATATAAAATATAAATGTAAAAGTAGGTGATGATGTAAAAATATAGGAGTGTTTGAAAGTGAATGTAGTGTTAGAGTAAAAGAGAGGGTTTTTGTTAGCGAACTTGTCTCAAGTTCGTCTGTTTTAATAGGGACGAACTTAGTAAGTTCGTCCGGTAGTTTTGTTAGTTTCTTTCCTTATATATAAATAGTTTATTTATAATCATTATTAAGTTATCAATCAAATCATTTCATTTTACCCCGATCATTCTCTATCATTTTCATTCTGCCGTTTATCATTCTAGCTCGCATTAGCGTTCAGTCACGATATCTTCACTTATTCGCTCTCAATTAATTACCACCTATATTCCATTCAAATTTACCGCCAGATTCAACTGATTTTCTTTGTTTGATTTGGAAGACGACTGATTGATTTTCTTTTAAAAACATGTAAAGTGTAAACTCGTGGAATAAAGTTTGAAAACTCCAACCTACCCAACTACAATCTAGTATACAAATAATTTACATAGGTACTATATATAGGGGTATTTGTGTACAAGATAAAGTTTGAAACACTACGTCTAATAGACCCTAGTTTGAAAAACTAACATTTAAGAGATCCTCTTACCCCAACACTAGATATTCATGGAGATCAAAAGTAAAAACAAAATAACATTTCATTTCAATGGACCCAGCTGGTCTTTTCTATTGTGGAGAAACAAATCAACTTTTCTTCTGAATATCCAATTCTACTATGAGTTAGAAATTAACCAAAACCTGATTGTAATAGAATCTGATTAAAGCCTTAATAGCAATTTACATATGTTTTGTATGGGTATGTTTGTACCAGATAAAGATTAAGTTTAAAAACTAATATCTAAGAGACCCTCCTGTCCTCGACCTGGATATTCTAAGATCCTTTTTCAAACGTGTTTCATTTCGAGTCAAGATATAAATAAAAAAGATGCATCCCATTTAATTCAAGCTTTCTCTAGACATCGGAGAAAAAACATGAAAAAGACTCAAAATTAAGGTATGATCACTAGTAGAGAAATGGGCAAAAGGTGCGAATGGGAAATGATCAAAAGGTGCGGTTCTCAAGTTCAACCGCACCTTTTGATGTCTCACACATATCACAACGGTTAAATCCAATAAAACCGCACCATTTGATACCAAAAGGTGCGAAAACCTAAAACCGCACCTTTTGATGTCTCACAAATTCAAAAATATCTACCTTCTTTTTTAATTGAACCTGTAACTTTTTTTTAAATCTCAAAATTTCTCCTTATTTCTTTAAAATATCTCCACATTCATTTCTTCAAAATCTCTTCACATTTATCTCCAACTTTTACATTTATTAAAGGTATTATTTCTTTTGTTAAAGTTATATTTTAGTTTTATTTAATATTATTATGTATTATTTAATATATTTTGTTATATGTAGGTAAAGATTGACTTATTCAAACTTTTTTCAATACTTTTTTCAATTATCAAGCAAAGGTATGAAAATTTAAATTTTATGCATTTATTGTTTGTTTCTTTATATTTATATGGTTATATTTTGTTATTTGCATATGACATGTGTTTGTATATGTGTATATATATATAAATGTTTATATATTTATGAATATTTGTATGTATGATATGTGTTTATATATATATATATACACATTTAGTGTGTGTGTATATTTGCATATAATGTATATGCATGTATGATCTATTTGTATATATATATATATGTGTGTGTGTGTGTGGGTTTTGTGTGGATGATATATGTATATATACGAGGTATAAATATAGTTGTATACATATACATTTAAGATACCCTTTAGAGAATACCCGTCCAAAATTTATCTAATAGAGATAAATTTTGGATTGCTTTTTGAATATTCTATCTCATTAGGATGTGTATACATTTTAATGTGTTGGCTATTTAAGAAAAAATTGATAGTTATTTCTCCTACTCTTTCGGGTTTGCGTTTTATACGCATACTTGGGGAGTTGAGGGGAAATGCTGTCGATTTTTTCTTAAATAGTTAACACGTTAAAGTGTATACATATGAGATAGAATATTCAAAAAGTGGGTTAGGATCCGCCGATTTAGAGCACCGGTTAACTTACATTTACATAACTTGTTTGCTTAATTTAGTTTTCAGATTGAACGTGATAATTGGATGTACAAAACTTCTCGTCTATCCGAAATTTATGTGATGGGTGTTAGAAGTTTTATTACGGTTGCCGAAGCAAATCGCGTGAATAAAGGAAGTCGGTCGATTTGTTGTCCTTATTCTGTATGTAAAAATTTTAACTATTATTATGGTACCGATGTAATAGAGTTACATTTGTTCGAAAAAGTTTTATGCCTGGATACAATTGTTGGTCAAGACATGGAGAATCACGAGTTGATCTAAGCACGTCGTCAAACACTTTACGCATTAATGATAGTGCATACAACAATGACTCATTATACCTTGATGACAATAATGACCATTCAAATGACCCCAATGACAATTACCATGAAATGTTACAGAGACTAATATGGGTGATGGCGAAAAAGAAAATTTACAACACCTATTTGAAGATGCAAAACAACCGTTATATACCGGTTCTAAGTTTATGAAACTTGATGTTGTGTTGAAGTTGTTTAACTTAAAATCGAAAAACGGATGGAGCGATGAAAGTTTTACACAACTATTAGTGCTTTTGCATGACATACTTCTGAAAGACAATGAATTTCCAATTTCGACATACCAAGCAAAAAAGTTGATGTGTCCGATGGGATTGGAAGTTGAAAGAATACATGCATGTCCAAATGATTGTATGTTATACAGAAAGCAATATGAAAATGAACATAAATGAGGTGTGTGCGGTGCATCGAGGTATAAACAGAAAAAAGATTCGGATAAACTCCCTAAAAGCTCAAGGTTAGACCAAATTCTTCCATTTAATGTTCATTTCTATCCAATTTTAGGTGATTAAAGAATTCAATGATTAGTGATACCATTTTACTAAAGATTAGATTTTATATTTGGGTGATTAAAGAATCCTAGGTTTATATAATCATATGAAATAAAACTAGGCCAAGTGTTGGCAACTGGGCTAAGTGTATGCTTTAGATATGTTCCATTTTTCATACCATTGTTCAGTTTTAGTATGCGCACTGTGTACAACGACATGGCTAGAAATCTATTGCTATTAAGACTAAAATATTTCCCAGTAACCAATTTTGAAAGTAGTATGTTGCCTAAGATTGTAGCTCCCTCGTATGTTGATATACAAACTTGCATATATTAAAAGTTTATACATAAAAGATTATACATATATACATTATATTTTTTAAGCTTCATTTTATTAATGTAACGTTATGTTAGACATTTTCTATGGTTCGGGTTACAAGAATGAAGAAATTGGTTCGGGTTGCAAGTATGAAGATGTTAGTTCGGGTTGCAAGAATGAAGACGTCGGTAAAAGAAGTTATTGTATTACTTTCATTTTTAAACATGTATGTATTTGTGTTACTTTGAAGATTTTGTAATTTTAAATAACTTGAATGGTTTATTTTATATTACTTTTGTATACCATTTTCATTTTTAGGCATATATATTTGTGTATATTGAGAATTTATTTGGAAATTTAACAAAATTTCCTGGAAATTCAAAAAAAAAATAATTATGTTTTTTTGACTGAAATCTCAAAAGATGCGAGAACCAAAAGGTGCAAGGACCAATAGTAAAAGGTGCGAAGAATACCTTTTGATGCGAGGACCAAAAGGTGCAAGGACCAAAAGGTGCGAGGACCAAAAGATGCGGTCAATACTTTAAGATGTGAGGCCAAAAGGTGCGGTTTTAGGACCACACCACTTGCTAATTTTAACCGCACCTTTTGTCTGTTTTTGTACCAGTGGATCTCTCTGTCACCCTGGAATGAAAGTGCCTACCTTGTATACTAGTTCTTGGTCTTTGAAGATGCATTGTTATGTGCTTGATCCATTTTAGTTTCCTATTAGAGTTGAACCTAAACTTGTGTTGAGATATAGATGCCTATACACTAATAAGGGATGTGTACATTCTCGAGAAGAAATGAGCCAAAAGTGATTCCCCTAAGATCGCCTGAATCCCATGATAATCAAAAGTTGGATCTACATTAGATGTCGCATGAATCGTCCATCTATAAGATGAAGGAGGGTGACGAATCTCTTTATGATAAGTACATACATGCATAGGTTGGTTACAGTAAAAAAAGACAATTTTTTTTTTAAATGTAAGAATATATTATAGTGTTTCAATTTCATCAAAATTAAGGTAATTGCATAGGCATCATTGTAACTAAGAAGTTAGATATATATGCATGTAAAGACAAAAGAAGAAGTCCAGTATAAGCAATTACACGTATTAATTTGTTTCAAAATTTAGTTTCCATAAGCTTTTTTAATCTCAAATATTTTAATATAATTTAGATTTTTATAAAAAAAAGTAATACTATTAAATCCAGAAATTTTATGCTACTTAATTTGATATGATTATCGCTACAAATTATTTTTTTTAAGTGACGTTTTTAACATGATCTGAACCACTATTAATTACATACGCATATCAAATCATTTACGATCTATACTATATAACAGATAAAGGTTTTTCATGCCTCGTCGCCATATTCATTCTCATCATTTTTTTCCGTCTCTCTTTTTTATTAAATACACCTCTATCTTTTAATAATAATATATTTTTAAAGAAAATAATAATATTTATATTAATAAATCTCATAACATATTTTGACAAGTGTATGTGTTAACAGATTATATTGTATTCTACGGGTTTATTCAACCCATGTAAAACACGAGTTTTTAAAAAATAATTTTTTTATTACTTAATATATAATATTATATTTATCCAACACGTGTAATAAACGGCATTCTAACCTAGTGGTCTATCTAAATAAAGCAAGGGCAAAGGTCGGATTGCACCCCTCGTAGAGTGAATTTTTGCATTTTTAGGAGGCTTAGAGATTTTGTTTTGGTTTCTAGGTGGAAAATAAATTTATAATGCATGGTTTTCAGCCTTTCAAAAAAAAAATAATGCATGGTTTTTAGGTAGTTCGTTACCTGAGGTAGCGGATTCTAGCATGGTTTTTAGGTAGTTCGTAACAATTCAAGCTACAATCGTTCTCATGCTTAATTTGGGGAGGGATATTAGACCAGTTATGATAATAGTGATAGACTTGGATAGAAAAATGTAATATGTCTCTCTATATAAGGAGACACCTTATAACCCTAACCAATTAGAAATACAATACATTATTCCCGATTCAATGAGCACAAAGTGCATTTTATATCGATTTATAACTTTGCCCTTTCTTATATGAAATATGCATAATTAATGTCTTCTTCCTATCCCCAAAATATAATCAATCTGTTACTACTTGAAACTTTTTTTCTTTTTAGGAACGACACTCACACACTCATCTAATCCTACTCCTAAATATACATAATTGTTTATCACGGGACTCTCACCTTCAACCTCATAGAGAGAGACACCACTACATATATAATATCATTAGACTACAAGCCTTTTGATAATTGAAACTTCTTACATATAATTTACTAGTTTATCACCCCGTGTCTACACACGGGGTGAAAAATATCAATATATAAAATTCTTAAATTTTTATGTATATATTTTACAGGTGTAAAAATGTATTACATATACTAAGAATAGAAAACAAAATTTAAAATATATAAAAATTAATATATAATTGGGTTTAAAAAAAAGTTAATTACTATTTAATTTAATTTGACTTTCATTTACTATTTAATTGAAAATAAAATTTACATAATTAGATTTCAAAATTTCTTAATAAGGGATAATTTAAAATAAGTGTGTTTTATTAGTATAATTAGTATTTTCTTTAAAAATATAATTATTATTAAAAGATAGAGATGTGTATTTAATAAGAGAGAGAGACGGAAAAAAGTTGATGATAATGAATATGAGGGCGACATGTGACACGGAAAAACCTTTATTTATTATATAGTATAGATATAGATTTATAGGGCAATTTCATATATACCCCTACAAACCTAGAAAATATCATATATACTCAACCAAAACTAAAAATATCATATATATACCCTTACAAACATGTAATAATATCATATGTACCCATTTCATTAAAAAACAATTTAAGAGATGAGCATTTTACCCTTATTTCTCAAAAACTTTAAAATTTAATATTTACCCATTTTTAACTTGAAATTTCATATTTACTGATTTTTAACTTTAGAATTTTATATTTACTCATAAACAATAGTTTTATCAAAATATTATATTTAAGTTTTTTTAAAATATTTTTAACAGTTTTTTATAGCATTTATATATCATATATAACAATTTTCTTTTATAGCATTTATAATTTCTCGCAATCGTTCTTTCTGAATCAATGCATTCTGAATAGGTTTGGAGAATCGTGATAGTCACCATCAAGTATAAGATATCGGGTGATCTTGTACGCATATGAGATAAAACTAAAAAATTAGGTTATAAAAATCATATAATGGATAAAAGTAAATGGTCATAAAGTAAAAGATTATTTAAATTGTGTATATTTAATATTTTTAATTTGGAAAAAAAATACCAAAATGGACATTTGACCAAAAAACTTATCAAAAGTGGACATGTCTAAATAGCCGGCTATTTCATGGACATTGTGAGACAATAGCCGGCTAAACAGCCGACAAAAATTTCCGTGCCCATATTCCCTCTAATAGAGTACGGACCAATGGCAAGTCGACACGTGGCTGGCTATAGCCTGCAATTACCCGACTTGAGCCGACTAATCCATTTTGCCGGCTATAGCCGGCTAATAGCTAGGCTTATAAATTTTCATGCCCACATTCCCTTTTTCAGAACAGGCGCTTGCTTAGCCGGCTAATCCATTCTGCCGGCTAAGCCGGCCACGTGTCGACTTGCCATTGGTCCATACTCTGTAAAAGGGAATGTGGGCACGAAAAATTTATGCCGGCTATGCCTAGCCGGTTTAGCCGGCTATTGTCTCACAATGTCCATGAAATAACTGGCTATTTATACATGTCCATTTTTGATAAGTTTTTTGGTCAAATGTCTATTTTGATATTTTTTCCTTTTTAGTTTTGGTTGGGTATATATAATATTTAGCCATATTTATAGGGATATATATGAAATTAAACCTTATTTATATGTTTTTTTGCTTTGAAACTATGTGATATCTCACTTATTTAAGTCCACTTATTCCCCTAATCTATTCCAAGATAAACTAATTAATAACAAGCTATAAGACATTTGTTAGCTTGTTGAAATGGTCAAACAGTGGATTAGCTACGTTGACCAAATCTCCTACTTATATAGACACTAGTTCCTTGTGTTGGGTTTCATGTGAACTGTGGGCGAAGCTCAGTGAGGGCCCGGGGGGCCTCTTTGGATTTTTCGCTTAGTAGTTTTTATTTATACGTATTCGACCGATTTTTTGTTTAGTAATATTAATTTATATGAATTCGGTCGAAAATTTTATAGTTTCGGCCCCTGATAGAAAATAAAAATCTTGCCCCCTGCGTTTTTCTTGAAGATTCGCCGCTGATGCAAACAATATACTAGGGTTCAATATATAGTTAGGGTTTCCTCATATAGATACATACCGATTATATTATTACAAATAATAAAAACTCATTGCCAAGAAGAAACACTGAAAAGGGGTTGACTCTGCCAACCCAAAAAGAAAAATCATTTACAACCTCAAGATTATAACCTTCACACGGGTAATGAAGTCTCAACAACAGTTTTGCTTGTGTAAGAGCAAACGGGCTCAACGCCACATTCTGGAATCCGGCGATTCTCATCATCATCTCCCACGATAAAAACCTCTCATGTCTCTCTCTCCGGCAGCCTCCCTCCGCCGCCACAATATCGGCAATCTCCTTCCCAAACCACACCTGCTCCACCTCCACCCGTTCCCGGCTGTTCGGCGGCATCGTCGCCTCAAGCGAGTCGAACACGGCCGTGTAATAACTCAAAGCTTCCTCAAATCTTGAAATAAATACCGGGTGGTTATGGTTTGCTTCGTTTTCAGCTAAAGTGACAACTTTAGGGTTCATGGATTTGATCTTTTTTAATAACAGGCAGAGTTTATGTTTATCTCGGTCTGTCAACAAGCGATGGAGGTAGAGCACACAGTTGACGGCTAGGGTTTCGTTCGGAGAGAGGAGAACGTCGGAGATATGGCAGATGAAGTCATCGACGGTTAGGTGGTTGTTATTATATATGAGGAAGTAAAATGGGAAAGAACCGGAATGGGAGACCGAGTGAGTGTGCGAATTTGGAGAGACGGTCACCGGTTGTGAGGAGGATGTCAAGGTTAGTTCCGGTGGCGGTGATGCGGAGAGTGGGAGGAGGATGGAGGCCGGCGATTGCTTGCATTAGTGGCGGCCATTGGACTCCATGCATGATGTCAAAATCTAGTATGTGAATATTTTGAGGATGTTCTTGTTGTTGTTGTTCAATGACTTCCAAGATTGCTTGATTCGCGGTTAGGTGACAGAATCTTACGAACGGGGTTATTCGATTGAGCGACAAATATGATGCTTGTAGAATTGCGTCATCGGAAAGAGTTGGTGGTGGGTGATGGTGGAGATGGAGGCGGATGGATAGTGCTTTGGTGAAAGAATGGATTAATCTTTCCGATGAATCGCCCGAAGGGGAAGAAGTGGCGGAGAGGATGGTGGTGATGCGGCGGGCGGCGGTGAAATCGGAGTGAGAAATGTAGTGTGCACAAGTTAAGAGTAGCCGGCGCAAGTAGATGGATGGTGGGAAGTGGTGGTGGTTGTGGTGGTTATGGGAACAAGATGATGAACCCAACATTTATAGACACTTTCTTGGTTGAACCTTGAAGTTGGTGGTTAGGTTTTTAACCTATTACGTACCCTAAATTAGAAACCCTAAAAGATCTTTAGAGATCAGTGAAGAAGATGAAGAATGATTAGGATAGGGGAGGTAGGGTTTGTGGAAGCTCACACACATACATATATAATACCATGAATATCTATAAATAATATACATAGAAAATGACATTTTTATGGACAAAAATATTTAGATAAGTGGTGACAATTTGTAGCTACACTGATATCTACAGTTACATGTTTGTAAAGTACAATAATTTCTCTTTAGATTCTGACAAAAATAATATTCGTGAAAATTACCAAAATAGATATTTTATTAACCAGTTTTTTTAAAATATATTTGACTTTTAGCCTACGAATTCATAGACGTTCTCTCTGAACAAACGGCTAAAGCCGGCTAATTAGCCGGCCTAAATTTCAGTGCATAACAGAGTTCTAGTCCAATAAAAACTCAACACGTGGCAAATTTCACGGCTAAAAATAGCCGACCCATTTAGGCTATTTAGCCTTAGCCGACCGTTATAAGACCCTTAGCCGAGGGGTTTCTGCACTTAGCCGGCCGTTATAATGCCCTTAGCCGTGAGCCTGGGCGCCGACTTAGCCGGCCGTTATAAGGCTTAGCCTTAGCCGTGAGCATGGGTGCCGGCTTAGCCGGCCGTTATAAGGTTTAACCGGCCGTTATAAGGCCCTTAGCCAGCGGCTATGTCACGTGTTGAAATTTCTTTGAACCAGAACTCTGTTGTGCACTGAAATTTAGGTCAGCTAATTAGCCGGCTTTAGCCTTCTGTTTAGAGAGAACGTTTATGAATTCGTAGGCTAAAAGTCAAAGTCTATTTTGGGAAAATTCTTTGGTCAAATGTCTATTTTGGTAGTTTTCCCATAATATGCCCATAATATATATAGGGACATGTTCAATTAAGAACCATAACTTTGGTGAAAACCAAAAGAACCATGTATTTCTACACAAATGTAAGGATGCATGTATGCATTTGTGCATATATGAAGTAAGGATGCATATATGCATTTGTGTAAGAATGTATGGTTCTTTTGATTCTCGTCAAAATTATGGTTCTTAATTGAACATATCCCTATATATATATATATATATATATAGGGGGAGTATCAAATAAGAAGTAGTTTTTTGATAAGAAATCTAAGAAATGACAAAAACTTTAAGAAACGATATCAAACGAACTCTGATTGAGCTAATTTCAGCGGCGTTGGAACCGTCTCGTCGAACTCTACCATCTTAGCTTTTAGATTTTAGTTTTTAAGGTTTAGATTTTACGTTTTAATTTTAGGGTTTTAGCCTTATGGTTTAGGTTTTTTTTGGGGTGAGGGTGGATGGTTTAGGTTTTTAGGGGTGGGTGGGGGTGGCTTTAGTTTTTTTTTTTTTTGGGGGGGGGGGGTGGGGTAAGGGGTTTAGGTTTTTGGGCGGTGGGGGTGGTGGTTTTAGGCTTTTCGGGGTGGAGTTGGAGGGGGGGTTTAGGTTTTTGGGGGTGCAGGTGGAGGGTGTCACACCCTCAAAATTCACATGCGGGGTTTTACCACGGGACGCGTAACACACCAGGATCTCAGGCATTAGTTATACGGAACGACTCTATATGAACTTAAATAAAATACTAATGCTGCTCATAGTCACGAGACAACAAAAGTTTAAGTTTGAAAACGTTGCGGAAGCATAAATAAAATCCAAATGCAAGAATAGTCAAATGCGTAAAACACCGCGCCCAAACCAAAGTAAATAATAGAAATAAATAAATTTAGTGTTTGAAATATGATGGGACTCCATGCATGTCCTATGCAGGTTCTCAATACCTTAGCGACCTAAGAAAACATGCTAAAAGTGTCAACACAATGGTTGGTGAGTTCATAGAGATGTAAGTAAATAAAAAGTTCGATGTTTGCTAGATAATATAACTAATGTATACCGATAGATAGCTAGTCTATGTCATGATACTACAAGTGTTCGAAACCGAAGCTGACTGTTTGTGTTTGTTTGCCTTCCGCCATGTCTACCGAACAATGGCAAATGTCTAGGCTAATCTTACACCCGTTCGACCTACAGTCAAGTCAGCGCGACTAACTCGGGTGGGGCTTGTCAAAACCCAGTAGTACTACTCAAAATCACCTTGCTATGTTCCAATACTAACGGTTCGAGAATGTAAGGACTTATTGGTATGTTTGCACTTTAGTAAGCAAGTGATAATACAATAATACAAAACCCAAAATGTTTGCGTGCATGCTTTTTTCCCAAAAAGGAAAGTAAGTAAAGATAGGGGTCATGAAACTCACCTGAGTGTGAATGCAAGTGAAAGCTAAGAGAAAACTGTAGAACCTCTAACTGCCACCCAAAACCATAGGTTTATAAGTGTGTGTTCGTGCAGGTTGATATGAACCCTTAGTATCTAAACAAGAACAATGTTTAAGTGTTTAGAAAAGGTTTGCAAGTTTGACCCAACGACCCGTTGGTGACACGTATTAAATTATGTTTGTTCAATATAACACTTCTATACTATACAAAAATGATCATGGTGTAACACTTAGCAACAAATCCTATTTATTCTAGCAAGATAGAAAGTTTTCATAATTAGCAGGTTTCTATAAATAGTAGGTTTCCATAAATAGAAAGCATGTTCAAAACTCATATTATCATTATCAATATGTTTGCATGATTACTATAACATGATCAAGACCGTCACATCACATACCAATTGCATAGAACCTAACATGTCACTTATAATTCAAGACAAAGTTTCTATCTTAAGTAATCTATGAGAGATATGCATGTTTCCAAACATCAAACACATTCCAACATGTTATTATGTCCTAATTAACATGCACCAATCATTAGACCATGTCATACATGTATAATTAGCAAGCTATGAACACTTTAGACAACTCTTTTAGTAAGTTTGCAAAACCGAGCTAGGTATTAGAAATCTAGTTTCACAATTCACTTATACATGGATCAAGTAGCATATAAACATCCTCATATCATTCAACACATGTCCAATATGCAAGATAGAATTTCTAAAAAGTTTCCATTATAAGTAAGCTATGATTTCTAGGGTTGTTTAACAAGATTCAAAGCATCAAATCCATCACGTATAATCTATCTAACATGATTATAACCATAAAAAGCATTAAACATCTCTAACATGCAATTATGCACCATCACATAATAAAAAAGTTTCAATATTTAACAAGTTACTAATCACATGGAGTTAGAGTTTTGCAAATAACCATAAAATTATATATATAAAAGTTTACATGGGTTTTTAAAATGGTTTAGATAATCCATGGGCTTTTTAAATTAAGTTTTACTAAATGACAAATAAAACCCTCTACTAATAATTTTATAAAAACTCCATCTTTAAAAAAAAATAACTAATAAAATAATTGTCCGGTAATTCTACGCGATTAAACGAAAGTTCACATAATTCACAGATAAATCACAAAACATATAAATTCACATAATTTACATTAAAAATAATTATTCGCAATTATTTTTATTAGTTCACCAACGTTACGGGTTCGACTCGTGTGTGATCCGAAAATTATACGAATTACCGATACGTGAGTGTTTGTGCGAAACTGTCACATCTAATCAATCCTAAATAAATGTAATGCATGTGTAGATGTTTGAGATAACTAAGTTTGAATAAATAAATGTTTGAGATAACGATGTTTGTGTTAACGAAGTTAACTATATATATATATGTATATATATATATGTATATACATATATATATATACACATATATATATACACACATATATATACAGAGGAGGTTATGGTGGAAACCCTCTAAAATTTATGTAACATACGTAACAGCTTAAAATATACGTACTTTTTAATTTTTCATTTTTGGAATAGCTTTTATATTTAAGTTTATCACCTTTGAAAAAAAAATAAAAAAAGCGCCAAGTGGATTTTAAAAAAAATATTTACCAAAATTTTATATATGTAACATCATGTGTTACGTATGTAACATCATGTGTTACGTACGTAACATGTTGACATCACGCTGACATACGATGTAAAAACGCTGATTTTGGCTATTTTTTCAAAAAAAATTTAAAAAAAGTACTCGGCGTTTTTTTATTTATTTTTGTTTTTTGGTGACGAAAATGTATATAATAACAGCCTAAAAAAACAAAGTTACATAGAGATTTTACGAGTTTTCTCAACTCAAGTAGGTTTTTATTTTATACTTTTCTTATATATATATATAGGGGTATGTTCTTTTGAGAACCAACAATATGTTAAGAACCGTGAGAACCGCATTAACTATTCCTCTATTTATAATATAAATTGACTAGAATTCATGTACATTTCAATATGTTTAAGGTTTGGTTTTAAAAGACCTCGAATTTATAGTCGTTTTTTTAAATGCATATATGCACTCACACTATATGCACAAATGAATGCATATATGCATATTTTTATACTTTTCTTAAAAAAATTCAGGAGAGAGGAGATAAACTCAAACTAAGAGTAGGAAGAGATAAATAAAACATTGTTGTTGAATTTTATTTTTTTCACTAAAGCGATATGTACACGTTTTGTGCGGTTCTTTCGGTTCTCAACATATGGTTGGTTCTCAAAATAACATGCCCCTATATATATATATATATGAGAAGTTTTAAATACAAAGGGCTTATTTCGTACGAAGCGTACGAAGGGATAGCTGCATCGCGTGTTCCTTTTAATTTTGAGTGAGAGGGATATTTTTGTAATTCTGCCAGTTATTAATAATACATGCGTAATTAAGCGATTTCATTAATAAAAAAACGTGATTCAATTGCTGAATCGTAGGATTCACCGAACTAGAAGTTGAAATTCACGTTTGAAAAAAAAATCACGTTTAAAATCCACGCTTGAAATCACGTTAGATACCCGAAAAACCATAAACTCACATCGATATTAATTCACGTTTCAAAAAAAAAAGTTTTATTAATTCACGTTTTGTTAATTCATCATAAATTCACGTTTTATTAATTTATCCATAAATTCAAGTTTTATTAAATCACGTTTTATTACCTCATCCATAATTCACGTGATTTTCAAATTTAGTTTTAATCAGAAAACGTGATTACGTAATTTCATAAAATCAGGTTATTACGTAATTTCGTTAAATTTAGTTTTAATTCAAATTTAGTTCCTAGTTTAAAATCACGCTTCAAACGTGATTACGTGAATATAAAAAAAATAAAAAATAAAAGGTTATAACCTTCGGACCACTATCATATTTATACCCAACAAATGACATTTATTTATAATAGAAGACATAAGTCTTCTATTTATAATAAGGTTATTCGAGAGTTTAAGGACATTAGCACCTCCAAGTCTCCAACCCGCCGTTTCCCAACAAATCACGCAAAAAATGTGAATTCAAAAATCACGTAAAAAAAATCATGCTATATAGCGTGATTATTAAAAAAAAGTCAAGCAATTGCGTGATTATTAAAAAAAATTGACATTTATGCCCTTTTTAACCTGGACGACGTGTTATTTTTTTCAAAGTAATTACATTTATGCCATCGTGTTATCCCCAACCCTAGATCATATTAATCGAACGGTTAGGGGCCCTTCGTACGATTTGAGCCTTTTGTATGATAACCGTCCCCTATATATATATAAAGGGATATTTTGAAAACCCACTTAAGTTGTGAAAATATTGAAAACTTCTCAAAAAAACGAGATTTTACGTGTTTTTTTTTAAATTGGAAATCGTTCTAAGCAACTTTTATAAGATTTTCGTCAAAAAAAATACAAAAAACGTCGAACGGTTTTTTTTTTTAAATCTTTGTTTTAGTGTAAAAAAATTGTGTTACGTATTTGTTACAACATGTTACGATATGTAACACAACTGGGCAGAATTTAATGCCCGGTTTAGCTTTAAGATTTAGTTTAGCTTTTATAGTTAGGTTTGGCTTTTAGGGTTAGATTTTTTATTTTATACTTACCTTGAATATATATATATATATATATATATATATATATATATATTTAAGGAGAAGTTCATGAGAAAACTCTTCCTTAGTAAGAGAACTTCTCATTAAATGGAAAAAAAAATCAAAAAAATCATAACTCAAAATATAAATAAAAAACTAAAACAGTGGTTCGGAGACCATGTTTCCCACGTCGTCCTCGTTAAAAAAACGCAAAAAATGTCCGGTTTAGCTTTAAGGTTTAGTTTAGCTTTTAAGGTTAGGTTTTTGGGTTTGGCTTTTAGGGTTAGGTTTTTAAGGGTATGGGTGGATGGGTTGGGTTTAGGTTTTTGGGTGGGGTGGGGTGGGTGGGTTTAGGTTTGTGGGTGGGGGTTTAGGTTTTTAGGGGTGGGTATGTGGGGGGTGGTATGGAGGGGTTTAGGTTTTTTGGTGGTGGGATGTTGGGGGGTTTAGGTTTTTTTGTGGTGGGGTGGGGTGAGGGTGGGTGGGGTTAGGTTTTTGGGTGGGGGTGGGGTGGGGGGTTTAGGTTTTTGAGAGTGGGTTAGGTTTTTGGGGTGATACTACACATATGCAGTATTGAAAATAAGAAGAAAAAAAATGAGTTAATTCTTATTTTTTATAACGTTATTTATATTTAAATGAAAGATAAAAAAAATTATTGATTTAATGGTGCAATTTAAAAATAATAATAATAACGTATGCAAAAGATAGAAATGTTTAAAAATTTATATATTTGAAGTTTCAATTTTATCATTGCTCTTTAAAATTCCAACCCTTTTCTTTTTGGTGGTTCTCTAGTCCTTTTATTAAAATAAGTTCTCTCATGAACATAACCCTATATATATATATATATATATATATATATATATATATATATATTTATAGGGTGGACCCGGTACAAAACACATTTAACATAAAAAAATGTAGGAACTATTGAGTTGGTGACACGTATACATGATTAGAAATTAGTAAAAGGGTAATAGAGGGAATTGACATCATCATTTGACTTTTTTTCATTAAATACTAGTTACACCAATTTTTTTTAAAACTAAAATAACTTTTACATACTTTATTATTTTAAAAAAAAAATATACCATAAAATAGAAAATTTTATCCTCTTTAATATGAGTATACTATTGCTATATTTTTTTATTTAAATATTTTTTAAATCAATGTGAAAATTACACTATGTTGATAACAACACCTTATACATGCGATAACAACATATAATAAGATATATCGGCATACTATAAAATGAGACAACATGCATTGTTCTGTGTTGTTATCCATTACAATGTGTTGTTATATAACTTTACACTATGTTGATATGCGTTGTTATGTGTTGTTATGCCATTACAAAGTGTTGTTATATCACTTTACACTGTGCTGATATATTTTGTTTTGTGTTGTTATCTCGTATACAATGTGCTGTTATAAATAAAGTGTTATTTTTACACGAATTTAAAAATAAAAATTCATTTAAAAAAAATTTCATTTAAAAAAAATATATCAATAGTATACTCATATTAAAGAAGATAAAATTCTTGATTTTATAGTATAATTTTTAGTAAAATTTAATAAAGTGTACAAAAGTTTCTTGACTTAAAAAAATGGGTGAAACTATTATTTAATTACAAAAAGTCAAAGATGATGTCAAATTCTCTTTTTACCCTTTTAGTGATTTTAACTTCTAATTAAATCCAAAATTAACACCTAATTAATCTTAACCATTAAATTAATATGATCAAAGGCAGAGATTGTTTCCTACATTTTTTAGGCTAAATGTATTTTGTACATGATCCTACCTATATATATATATATATATATATATGGGAGGGATAATATGGAAAGTCTCCCCATTTAAGAAAACTCTAGAAAGTTCATATTAGCCCTTGATCTATGTTGATCTATGGTTGAGATAATATTAAGCTTTTAACTTTATTTAAATCTTGTATTTTTGTTGTTAAAAAGTACAAGAAGGATAATTTGAGTATTTAATTTCTATGAGTAAGGCATTAAAATCTTGTACATATGTTGATTTATGTTGATCTATGATTCTGACAATTCTTACATATATACTACAAAAAAAGTGACTATTAGAGACTAAATTATCAGGGACTGATATATCAGTCTCGAATACGTAATATTTGAGACTGATTTATCAGTTACTAATAATATTAGGAACTGATTTCTATGCGACTTATGATAGCGATTGATAGTCAGTCGCTAATATTTTGGCACCTTATATGATACTAAATTTTAGTCACAAATATGTATGTGCCAAATAAGGTTTCGGATGGAAACTTTTTGGCTATTGAATTTTAGTCCCAAATACGTTCCTTATGTAATGAAAAATCACGCAGATGTATGGGCGACTGATCTTTAGTATCAAATGTGGAAGAAACATATTAGAGACTAACAATCAGTTCTTAATAGTCCTAAAACCGGTCGAATCAGGGAGTGATATTCAGTCTTAAAAGCCTTTTGTATATAAGAGTATCAAGGACTGATTTTCAGCATCCATTTACGTAACTATGCACATTACATATGTAATTATTAATGGTTTCTACATAAAATGATTATTACATATGTAGATAATCGAATGATTATTGTTGCGGAATAACTAAACAAATGATTATTACATATGGGCTGTTACATAAAATGTTTGAAAGAGTGGAAATACAGAGAAAAAGACACGAACAAATGATTATTACATATGTAGCTAATCGAACGGAACAAAAAAGAGCGTAACTGAACAAATATTACATGTGTAACTACGTTTGTTATATATGTAGCCAACGTTTATTACATATGTAACTACGATTGTTACATATGTAACTATTAATTGTTTCTATTTTGTTACAATGTCGAAATACCCACATGAGACAGTTTTTGATAGCAGTGGACGTATTTAGGGGAATGAAACTCGTTTATAACCTGGTCAACTCAATCAGAAGGTTGAACTTGCAAATTAGATACTATAGAAGGAGCATTACCCTACATCGATTCATGGTTACCAATAAAACTTTTTAAAAACAAGAGTTAAATAACTAACCTACATAAAACAATTATTTAATAACTAACCTACATGAACACCACAACTATATGTAAAAACCCATTAATTTCTTTAAGAATCAAAAGAAAAAATGGAGGTTTTATGTAACACCGGCCACAAAAATGTCCAAGAAATGCCAAGGTTAGAACCTATAAGGACTTGTGTACCTAAAATACCAAGTCTAGGGTTAAAAATGAAAATTCTGGAAATAAGTCAGATATCGGACCGATATCTATTTTCATATCGGTCCGAAGCGAAACATGTCCAGAACTTGGACCGACATCTATTCACATAGCGGTCCGCAATATGTCGTAGGTCGGTTATTGGACCGACATCAGTTCATAACGGTCCGACAACCTCCCTTCAGCCGCAATTTATGGTGCTGACACATGTCCCATGACTCAGCCCTAGAATCTGACGCGTGTCGTGATGTCGAACCGACATGGTCCACATATCGGACAGATATGAGGCCAAAACATGTGCGGTCTAATCAGATGTTGACATTTAGGGCTGACGAGGCATAGACGGATGTCAGTCCGACATCCCTTACCATATCGGTACGATATGGACCCCGATCTCAGCCTATAAATAGTTGAACAACCTCATTCGATTTTCTCCATCCCAAACACGATTCCAACTTCTAAAAATTGTTCTAGGAGATCCCTAGCCCATTCCAGACGATCCCGGTCCAACTCCTGCTTGTTGTAATGCTCGGTCTAAGAAGAAACGCTCTTAGAAGTGCTGATACGCTAGAAGAATCAAGTTAAGAAGCTAGCTTTATAATCTTAGAGGCTCATTCCTATAATCAAGGTGAATACATTATCTCTTTCAAAACTTGTGTCAAACATTTACATTTACGAAAATGGCCAAATAAAGGTTAAGGAAATAATGCTCAACGTTCTTCTACGAACAAAGCATTCGGGGCATAGGTATACGTAAAACTTGCAAGGGATACACGGGTCTCGGGTGAGAGTCCCGGATTGCGGCTGGTGCTTATCTTATAACAAAATTGGAGGCGTGGACCTGTCCGTTGTTATAAGACATGAACGGTTTTCGCTTTCCTAAGTAGATTGGGTTAAAGGTGTTACACAACCCATCTCTCTAAGTTAAAGGTGCTTATCTTATAACAAATTTGAGATTAGCCATCTCTCTAAGTTAAAGGTGTTACATAACCCTTCTAAGGTTTGAACGGTTTTCGCCTTCCTAAGTAGATTGGGTTTCTACACCCCACCAGGAGCGCACGATATCCAAGTATAGTTCAAGATAGTGGGACCAGTCTGTCATGAGTAGCTGACAATTTTACTATTTTTGGCTATATGTTAGACCTTACGAATATTATCAATGGAGTAACACGGACGTGTTATACAGCCGGGATGACCCAAGCAGTTTAACATTGACATGTTAACCAAAGGTTATTGGCATTTACATGTCACTACGGGTACAACCCACTACGTTGGCATGTCCCAAGTTAATAACTCAAGTACATCATTTGGCTCAGCCCAAGTATTTAACATTGACATGTTAACATAAATCACTCGCATAGCCCACGAAAACACTTGACATTTGAACATTGACACTGTTTTTGCAGAATGGGGACATCCCCGGGATTCCCACGATTTATCTAAGTAATTAGTCCATCAATGATGCAATCAGAACATCCCCAAGGATCCTAAGAATTTATTGTCTCAGAAAAATCTCTAAGAAACCAAGTGACTTCTGCATTGCTCATATACTGGGGACAGTCAAGGATCCCTAAGGATCATAACATACTGAGGTAAAATCTGTACTACTATAAGGTATGTTCACCTGTTCATGACTACTTTTGATTTGACAATGTATATTTCTCAAGAAGATTCCTGAAATCTTCTCACTATGTCATGATACTTTTTCCAAAACAAATCATATAAATTTGTTTTGATCAAAACCTATGTTTTAATCAAATATTCATGTAGATATAATATATAAACAATCATGGCATAATAGATCAACTGTTATTACTTCCTAGTAGATATTGAAATTGTTCAGCAGATTCTACCATTACATACCATCCAATCCTAAAGCCAACCAAAACAACCACCTCATTGTTCAACCACCCTTAGGGCAAAAAACCAAAACAAACCATTGTTTTTCAAACCCCAAAACAAACCAAAAAATTGTCTTTTGAAACCATGAATTGACTTTAGAACCATACCTTCACCCCAGGGCTCGAGCCTAGGCAATATTACTATTATAGTCCTAGGTCACCTCCTTCTCTCTAGCTCCAGCATCTGCTTCGACCTCAACCTATTGCCTTTTGCTTGTCTTGGCCACCTCGCCTCCCAAGGATTGACTAGAGCCTGGTGCCATCCCTGGAGATCTCACGTTGAAGCATTGAGATTTTTGTCAGCAGCCTGCTCCACCATCTGGATCCTAGATTGAAGCACGATCATCGCAACTGGTATTACTACATCTTTTGTTTGAAAATTTTAACAACTGTAAATGGTGATAAAAAACTGTCAAATTTTTGGGGACAATTGTTAGGGGTAGATTTTACAGCTCGGGATCCCGGATTCCTATTACAGTTCGGTATCCTGCGAACGGTTCGGTATCCTGCGTACTTATGTTACTAACCGTTTTATACTATTATGCTTGACTTATTCTCACAGGTACAACGGCTATGACTAACTTGGAACTGAAGAATCACATATAAATCAGTAAAGAACATGGGAAAATGATGGACTTAGTCTCTCAACGGCTATCTGAAGAGATCAAAGAATTTCCTAATTTTTCGGGATATTGTGATCAAATCTGACTTGCGAAATATCAGCTAAGGAAGTGGAAAACGTGAAGAAATTCTAGTCAAAGATTATCATAAAGATTGGCATTTAAGCTTGGAATAAGTTACATAACGGTCATATTTGAAGATTAATGACTCTCCACTTTTTAGGGGGAGTTATGATTCTCATTTTACTATAAATAGAGGTGAGATGATCGATTAAGGGACATCAAACACAACACACTTAGCTACGACACTTTGTAACACATAGTTCGATCATCTACTGCTCCAAACTTGTAATATTTTTACCATTTATCGAAGAAACGTGGTAGGTGTCGATTGTCACCTCCCGAGGTTTTATGCCGGAGATCCTCAAAGATCAAGGGCTTTCCTCGTAAACAACTGTGTCAATCTTCAAATTCTTGTATTGTTTTACATTGATTTTACAAGCACACTACCTCACATTACTAATTTGATCACTTGATTATCTTGTGTAATTTTTGGTCAAAACAAGAAAATAATGAGGAAACTGAAAGTTCAACTTTCAAAAGCCTCGGAGAAATAGGAAACCCTAGTGTTCCCTATAATCCTTCTATAAGTTTTCATTCTGCTCCTACTGCTGGAAACTATAATATCACTCCAATATATTCACATAAATTTCATGAAGGATATGCCAAAATTCCTTATGAAAATAAATGTGATCCTGAAGAAGAAGAACGAGCTGATTCTAACAAACTCTACATTCCATACTATGAGGCTGTTCCTTTCCTTTCTCCTCATATAAATGAGAATGAATCGGGAAGTGAAAGGGAACAAATATTGTTAAACCAAATAGCTGAACTTGAGCGAGAAAAGGTTGAAGTTGAAGCCAGGAATGCTTTGTTAGTTCAAGCTCTTGAAGAAAAGAATTTTAGAAATTTCTAGAAACAATGATTTATATATGTACTCTTTTCTTATACATATATATATATATATATATATTTCATCAATAAAAAGTTTTGTTTTGATTCCGATCTTGTTTCTTTTATAGCATGTCTAAACAAACCGGACCTTCTTATAATACGAGAGGAAGGAGGAAACAAGCAGTAATTGAAAATGCTGCTAAAGTTCCTGATTCTCATAAAGAACTTCAGAAACTGATTGCGAAAGGAATCAAAGATTCTCTTCCAATGATCTTCACTGAGATGGAAAATAGGCAAGCTGATAAATTATCCGCTCAACTGTCAATTCAAAAATCCATACATTCTTAACCCATAACTCAACACACCTAATCCAAACATGTTACTCTCAAACCAGAGGGTTTTGCTACTCATCCAACCAGGAAGACGGAGAGGGAGAAGTATTACCATAACTCTTATGAAGGCGAATGTATGGGGAATAATTATGTTCACCTAGAGAAAAAGAGGAAGATTGTAGGCTGTACCTATAAAATGTTCCAAGACTGCAAACCTTACAATTTCTCTAGAAAGTTGGTGGAATAGCCACATTAAGGTGGATTGAAAAGACCGAGTCTGTGCTTGCTATAAGCAAGTGTGCCGAGAAAAACAAAGTTTTGTATGCTTCTAACCTATTTAAAGATCAAGTTTTAGAATAGTGGAACAACATTGTTGCTACTAAAGGAAGAGAAGCAGTCTATGCTTTAGACTGGAATGCCTTCAAGGCAAGAATTGAAAAGAAATTTGTTCCCCATAATGAAAGGGAACAAATCTAAGGAAAATTCCTTAGTCTGAAGATGATTGGAACCAATCATCAGGAGTATTCGACTAAACTCCTTGAGTATGCTCGAATAGTTCCTCATCTTGCTACCCTAGAATCGAATTTGATAAAGAGATATATTTGGGGTCTAATCGGAGAAATCCGTCACATGGTTAAGGTTTCCAATTATGAAAACCTTGACGATGCTATGGATCTGGAAGCCTTCTTAACCAGTAGTCTGATCAGAAATCAAGAGGAGGGAAGAAAGAAGAAGGAAGCAACTGGGCAAGGCCCAAGTGGTTCAAAGAAACCAACCTTCCATTCTTGAAATAACAATTCTTCTATCTCTGAATGTCCAAAGTGCAAGAAAAGGCACTTGGGACAATGTCGATCTGGACCTTATTGCAGCTTCTGCAAGATGTCTGGACACAAAATAGAAGATTGTTACAAAAGGAAACCCATCACTTGCTATGAATGTGGTGAGGCTGGCCACATCAAGAGTTATTGTCCCAAGATAAAGAAGCCTGATGGGACAGGTCCTAAAACCACTGAAGGACTAAAGAAGAATGCACGAGCATTCGTTCTTAATACTCATGAAGCAGCATGTATGCCCGACGTCATTACGGGTACATTTCTTATCAACGATATTTATGCTCGAGTTCTATTTGACTCTGGTGCAAACCAAAGTTTTATAGATCATAAATTCTGTAAAGTGTTGAATAAAACTCTAGCTAAATTAAACAAGAAATATGTGGCAGAGACTGCCAACGGTGTCCTAGTCCAAATATCATAAATCCTAAATTATTATAACATCACACTATCAGAACATGTTATTCCTGTACAACCCGTTACCTATGACTTTGGCAGGATTTGACGTTGTTTTATGAATGGATTGGTTAGCCTCTAACCAAGCCCATATCCTGTGTGATAAGAAAGCTATCGAGCTTTGTTCGCCGAAAGGCAATATCATCACTATAAATGGTGATAAATTATCCAACTCTGTTGGAATAATTTCCATATTGAAAGCCACAAATTATCTACGAAAAGGATGCTTAGCATACCTTGTATCTATAACTACCGACACCAAAAAGAAGATTGAAGATGTGCCGGTTGTGGCTAAATTTCTCGATGTTTTTCCTGATGAACTACCTGGAATTCCACCCGAGAGAGAAGTGGAGTTCAGAATTAATCTAGTACCCGGTACAACATCTATTGCTAATGCCCCGTACAGATTAGCTCCAACTAAAATAGCAGAATTAAAGAAGCAGTTAGATGAATTGCTAGAGAAGGGATTCATAAGACCAAGCTCATCTCCTTGGGGAGATCCGGTCTTATTCGTTAAAAAGAAAGACGGATCAATGCGTATGTGCATTGATTATCGTGAGCTAAATAAAATCATGATTAAGAACCGTTATCCGCTTCCCAAAATTGATGATCTTTTTGATCAAATTTAGGGAGCTCGATGTTTCTCGAAAATCAATCATCGTTCTGGCTATCATCAATTGAAAGTCCAAGAAGAAGATATTCCCAAAACATCTTTCAGAACTCGATATGGTCATTATGAGTTCACGGTAATGCCGTTGGGACTTACTAATGCACCCGCTGCTTTCATAGACATGATGAATCGAGTTTGCAAACCCTACTTGGATAAATTTATTATCGCATCATTGACGATATCCTTATTTACTCCAAAAGTAAGGAAGAGCATGCAAACCATTTGAAAATCTTACTTGAACTTTTGAGAAATGAAAATCTATATGCTAAGTTCTCAAAATATGAATTCTGGTTGTCAGAAGTTCAATTCCTTGGACATGTCATTAACGCTGATGGCATCCAAGTCGATCCTACCAAAATCAAAGCGATATCTAAATGGGAAATCCCTAAGTCACCAACCGAAGTCCGTAGTTTTCTCGGTTTAGCTGATTATTATCGGAGATTTATCAAGCATTTCTCTCGAATTGATGTTCCATTAACTTCTCAGACTCGCAAGTCAGTTAAGTATGAATGGGGACCTAAACAATCTGAAGCTTTTAAGACTCTGAAACAGAAACTGACATAAGCACCCATACTGGCTTTACCAGATGAAAACGAACGCTTTTCAGTTTATTGTGCTGCTTCACACACCGGCTTGGTTGTGTGTTAATGCAAGGAATTAAAGTTATTGCTTATGCTTCCAGACAATTGAAAACTCATGAAAAGAATTATACGATTTACGATTTAGAATTTGGCGCCATAATCTTCGCACTGAAATTATGGAGGCACTATCTATAAGGAGTTAAATTCACCGTATTCACTGATCATAAAAGCCTTAAGTATATATTCAGTCAGAAAGAACTGAATATGAGAAAAAGGCATTGGATGGAAGTCCTGAATGATTATGATTGCGAAATCTGTTATCATTAAGGCAAAGCTAATGTTGTAGCTGACGCCTTAAGTAGAAAAGAACATGAGAAACCTAAATGAGTTCGTGCTTTAAGACTCGATCTTCAAATCGATCTTCAAATCGATCTTATTTCTCGTATTAAGGAATCTAAAAAATTTACCTTAGAAGAGCCAAACCTCGAGAAAGAAGGTTTGGGAGGCATGCTCGAACAACTGGTTAAAGATGACAATAGTATTCTTAGAATGAATAAGAGAATCTGGGTTCCTATATACGGAAATGTGCGTGAAGAAATTCTCGAAGAAGCTCATAAATCTAAGTATACGATGCATCCTGGAAGCGATAAAATGTACAAAAACCTAAAAGCCAATTACTGGTGGATATGAATGAAGAAACATATTGCTATCTATGTTGCAAAGTGCTTAACTTGTTCTCAAGTTAAAGCTGAACATCAAAAGCTGTTTGGCTTGTTACAGCAGCATGAAATTCCTGTCTGGAAATGGGAGATGATAACCATGGATTTCATTACTAAACTTCCCCGAACCAGTCGAAGGAATGATACTATCTGGGTTATCATTGACAGACTTACTAAGTCTGCTAATTTTCTTCCCATGAAAGAAATAATCAGCATGGATAAGTTGACACAATTATACGTTAATGAAATCGTGTCTTTACACGGCGTGCCACTGTCTATTGTGTCAGATAGAGATAGTAGATTTACTTCTTGATTCTGGAAAAGCTTTCAAAAAGCCCTGGGTACAAAATTAAATCTTAGCACTGCCTACCATCCTCAAACGGACGGGCAGAGCGAAAGAACTTTTCAAACTCTAGAAGATATGTTAAGGGCTTGTGTTATTAATTGTCACACCCTCAAATTCCACTAACGGAGTTTTACCGTTTGGCATGTGACAAACCAGGATCTCAGACATTAGTTACATCAAATGACACTATATGGGACATAAATGAAATATCATAATAGTTCAGAGTGAGTGCGGAAGAGTTAAACAAAGAAATAAATGCGCAAAACAAACGCGCCCAAGACAATTCCAAAAAGAAAGTATAGTAAATGTTTAATCAATGTTTGAAACAGATAATAAGACTCCATGCATGTCCTATCGTGCACCTGTACTTAGCGACCTGAGAAAACATGTAAGAAAGCGTGTCAACACTAGGTTGGTGAGTTCATAGGTTTCAAGTTTGTAATAAAAGCGTTTGTTAGATTATGTACGTTCAATATGTGTATCAATAGGTAGCTAACCTATGTTCATGTCTTACTAAAGCGCTCGCAACCGAAGCTGACTGTTTATGTTTGAATGCCTCCTACCATGTGTAGCAACCATGGTGAATGTGGTTATGTCAATATTACACCCGTTCGACCTCCAATCGAGTTAGCGCGACTAACGCGGGTGGGGTTTGTCAAACCTAGTAGTACTACTCAAATTACCTCGCTAAATCTATATTAACGGTCCGATGTGTGTGAGGACTTTCAATGATAGTGAGTTACACATAGTCTTAACAAGTGATATCATACGAGTTACAATAATCAAAAGAGTTTGCGTCATGTTTTCTCCCCCAATTTAAAACAGTAAAAGGGGCCATGAAACTCACCTGAGTTGTGTACGAGTAGTGGATAGCACCACACAAGGATGCAAGTAGAAAACACGAGAGTTTGTCTGTGAACTACTTACGTATGCCCTAGAATTATAAGCATAATAGTTAGGGACACATGGGATATTGTGACGATGACATCGAAGATTGAACGTCCTAAGACGCACTAATGATTAACGAGTAGACGAACTTGTCAATGAGATTAGAGGATTTCTTAATTTATTAATTAAGATAGATGCGTTTCGAATCGAGAGTTTACTAATTACGAATAATATTCTTTAAATAAATATTCATGTGTTTGTACCATTAAACGATGATTTAGGAAAATAATATAACTCTTTATACTATTTTTACGTTTGAAGAAATAACACGATAATAATTTATGTGGCAAAAATAATAAATATATTATTTTTATTCAAGAATATAAACGTGGGTAATAATATAAATAGTTATATTATTTTAAATGTGGGAAATGATTAATAACGAGCTACAATTCTAAACCCGAGCCTATGGGTGCTTCCGGGGTTAAAACATATCAATATATTAATATAATATTATAGGAAAGGTTTTTATTTTAAAATAATACTTAAAAAATGATTTAAAAAGAAAACAGGTGGAGAGATTCGAACCCGGGTCTCACCCACCACAGCCACACAATTTAACCAACTCAGCCCGCTAGGGATTCGCAACCAAGTCCGGTTCCAATTGGTTTTAACATAAACCATTGTGTTCCCCCCCTATTTGAACCGGATCAAGAACTAGTCCTAAATTCCACGAATTCGACCACGATCAACCATAATATCATAGGGGTTTTGTTAATCGGGGGCGAACTTGTGTACGTGTTTAATTGCAAAAACAACGAGTTTAAGGTCGTTTGATTTCTGTTAAAGAGATCGAAACCCTAGTTTAAGAACACAAATTTCAATTTGATTGAATCAGATAATGAAAGGGTTAGAATTCATGGGGGTATTACAGGTTTGTGATTGCGAAACTACCCATATAAGTTAATTGGATTGAAAATGTGTTTAGGCTGGAGTTTGATTGGACCCCGAATGTGATGAACCCTAGAATTGGTTCATCACTGATTTGGTGTTATATCATTGAATTAGTATAGGGCTTTCAAACGGTCAAGTATTGCGAAGCTAATGGTACCATTTGATTGGATTTAAAAAGAGTCTAAAGCAGGGTTCGATTAAACCGGTTTCATATAAACAAAGCTAAGGGTAGGTTTAATTACCAGATTCGATGTCGAATTGATGGAGATCGATCAAACCACAGGTGCGGCTCCAAAAGCTTGACCTCTGGCATTTCCGGCTACTTCTCCGGCCGAAATAAGTTGTGCAGAAACTCTAGTGAAGGTCGTCTGAAGTGTGCAGGGTGTTTGCTTGCGAAAAAAATGATCGAATTGCTCGAATTAGATGGATACTTGATAATGGTCGACGGTTATGGTTTAATTACCCATAATTGGGTTTAATTCTATGTAATAACGAGGTTTAAAGTCTTAATTATGTTCTCGTTAATGGTGTTCAATGTGCTTTCCGTTACTGATTCAAACAAAATCAGTTGTAATTTGCGAATTCAAGATCAAGAATAAATGGTTTGACTTTCAAAAGTCAAACAGGAACTAAAACTCAAGATTTTTGACTTTTAAAGTCAATAAATCATGTTTTGGGACTTGGCAAAACTAGTCCCTATGGTTTTAGGGCATGGAAGTTTGGGGAAAGGCGGATTTAGTCCCTAGGGCTTGAATTTAAGTTGAGTAGGTTAAAACTTAACGGAATTAACTAGGTTTTGCTAACGGAGTTAACTCTAAAAGGTCCAGATGTCTCGTTATCCCCTGGTTGAAAGAATTTTCGTCCCAAAAATTAGAATGGAAAAAGAAAAAAAATTTCTGGGGTGTCACATCATCCCCTAGTTGAAAGAATTTTCGTCCCAAAAATTACAATAGTACCTTAAGTGTTTGACGTGGAGTGCTTGAACAGATGAGGATACTTGCGCATCATCTGATCCTCGAGCTCCTATGTGAATTTCGGTCTGCGTTTCGAGTTCCAACGAACTCTGACAATAGGGATTTTACTGTGTTTGAAAGTTTTGACTTCCCTATCCATGATTTCTACCAGTTCTTCAACGAAGCATAATTGTTCATCGATTTGTAGTTCCTCAAGAGGAACTTCAAGTGTTTCGTCTGCTAGACGTTTCTTCAAGTTCAAGACATGAAAGACGTTATGTACACCACTAAGTCCTTTAGGTAGGTCCAGTTGATACGCTACTGGGCCAATTCTCTTCACTATCTTGAACGGTCCAACATAACGAGGGTTTAGTTTGCCTCGTTTCTTGAAACGAATTACACCTTTCCAAGGTGAGACTTTTAATAGGACCATGTCGCCTACTTGAAATTCTAACGGCTTTCGACGCTTATCAGCATAGCTCTTTTGACGGTCACGGGCTGCCGCCATACGATTTCAAATTTGAACGATCTTCTCAGAGGTTTCAAATACAAGTTCAGGACCCGTAAGTTGGATATCCCCAACTTTAGCCCAACAAATAGGTGATCGGCATTTCCATCCGTATAATACACTGGAACCCATATTCACTCTACGAAGTAGCGAATGCCATCCGATTTAACCTCAAGTTGGTTCTCCATACCACGTGTGGCTTTTGACGATAGGTTTTCCTCTTTAAGGGCCGAGTTGAGCAATACGGATTTGATCAGGTAATCTAGGGTGAATAGTAAGTTGTAATGCTCGAACTCGTTTGGGTTTGGTTTCTTTTCGGCTGGGGGCATCGGCTATTACATCAGCCTTGCCCAGATAATACTTGATCGCGCAGTCGTAATCATTCAAGAGTTCGACCCAACGACGTTGTCGCATGTTCAACTCTTTCTATTCGAATATATGCCGAAGACTCTTGTGATCAGTGTAGATGGTGCACTTGGTACCGTACAAGTAATGTCTCTAGATCTTTAGTGAAAATACCACGGCTCCTAACTCTAAGTCATGAGTCGTGTAGTTCTTCTCATGAATTTTCAGTTGACGAGAAGCATATGCGATCACTTTCTCGCGTTGCATCAGTACACAACCTAGACCTTGAATGTATGCATTGCAATACACTACAAAATCATTTGTTTCCTCCGGAAGAGTTAGGATGGGTGCACTGCAGAGTTTCTGTTTAAGCAGTTGAAACATTGACTCCTGGTTGCCACCCTAGTTATAGGGTTTACTCTTTTGGGTTAGGGCAGTGAGGGGTTGAGCAATCTTGGAGAATCCCTCGATGAAACGGCGGTAATAGCCAGCTAATCCCAGAAATTATCGTACCTCTGTAGGAGTCGTCGTTGCTGCCCAATTCTGATGGCTTCTATTTTAGATGGATCGACATGTATTCCTTTCTCGTTGACTACATGCCCTAAGAATTGTACTTCACGAATCTAGAATTCGCACTAGGAAAATTTTGCGTACAACTGTTCTTGTTTCAGCAATTCCAGAATCAAGCGTAGGTGTTCCTTATTTTCTTCCTTGCTCTTAGAATAAATGAGGATATCATCAATGATAACAATGACAAACTGATCCAGGTAAGGTTTACACACACGGTTTATGAGGTCCATGAATACCGCGGGTGCGTTGGTTAGTCCGAAAGGCATGTCCATGAACTCGTAGTGGCCGTACCTAGTTCTGAAAGCAGTCTTAGAGATATCCTCGTCTCGGACTCTCAGTTGATGGTAACCGGATCAAAGATCTATCTTGGAATAGAATCTTGATCCTTGAAGTTGATCAAACAGATCATCAATGCGGGGTAGAGGATAATGATTCTTGATGGTTACCTTGTTCAGCTCATGGTAGTCGATGCACATGCGAAAAGTTTCATCTTTCTTTTTGACAAACAAGACTTGAGCTCCCCATGGCGATGAGCTGGGTCGGATGAAACCTTTATCCAACAACTCTTGCAGTTATGTAGATAGTTCTTGTAATTCACTGGGTGCAAGTTTATACGGTGCCCGAGCAATAGGCGTTGCTCCGGGTGCTAAATCAATTTGAAATTCGACTTGACGATGAGGTGGAAGTCCAGGTAAGTCTTCGAGAAATACTTCAGGATACTCCCGAATGATTGGAATGTCATCAATCTTCTTCTCCTCAGATGGCTGCTCGGCGACGAGAGCCAGAATGGCAGTATGACCTTTACGTAGACACTTTTGGGCTTTCATGAAGGATATGATGCCAACAACTGCACCACTCCTTTCACCTTGGACAGAAAGGGTTTCTCCGCTTGGGAGAGGAAGGCGAACAATTCTTTCACGACAGATAATCTTGGCTTGGTTCTTAGATAACCAATCCATACCGACAATTACGTCGAAACTGCCAAGTGTGACTTGCATAAGGTCAATGTCAAGTTTATGACCGGCCAATACAAGTTTACATCCCTTAAGAATGTGGGTTGCTTCTATTATCTATCCATCGGCTATTTCTATGGTGTACTTATCTTCTATAAGGTTGGAGTTTCTTTTATTAGAATACTAAGTTTCTTAGATATAAAACTCCTATCAGCACCGGTGTCAAAAAGGACAGAAGCAAAATAGTTATTCAGAAGGAACTTATCGGTAACCACATTATGATCATATCTGGCTTCTCCGGATCTAATCACGAAGGCTCGTCCCTTCGCACCGTTTCCACCATTGTTGCCATTATTGTTACCGTTGTTGTTGTTGCCTTGATTATTGTTATTGTTGCCATTCCTACCTTTCTTCAATTGTGGACAATCCTTCCGAAAATGTCCTTCTTTACCACATTTAAAGCATCCCTTTGTAGATCCCAGTTGTTGGAATGGTTGCTTAGCTTGTAGTTCACCCCTACAGTCCTTGGCAGCATGGCCCATCTTGCCACACCGCTGGCAACGCTGCTTTTCACAAGCACCATTGTGGTGATTACTGTAATATCCCACATCGGTTGAGGGGGAGAACGAAGCCTTCCTTATAAGGGGGTTGATACCTTCTCTACCAAGACGCGTTTTTCCTAGGCTAGCAACTCGTCGTGTGAAAAACAAAATCGTGAGTTCCTGGATGGGCAACCTATCGGGGGCAAAGCGGACAATATCTTGGTATGGTTTGCTTGGGCTGTTACAGATGGTATCAGAGACAGGGGCCGGATTGGAGTGCCAGCGAGGACGCTGGGCTCTGTAAGGGGGTGGATTGTAATATCCCACATCGGTTGAGGGGGAGAACGAAGCCTTCTTATAAGGGGTTGATACCGTCTCTACCAAGATGCGTTTTGCCTGGGCGAGCGACTCGTCGGGTGAAACACAAAACCGCGAGTTACTGGATGGGCAACCCATCGTGGGCAAAGTGGACAATATCTTGGTACGGTTTGCTTGGGCTGTTACAATAACCACACTTGTTGCACTTAGGGTGTTTCCCAGCATAACCACCCTGGTTTTGACCTGAAGAGGTCGACTGAGTGAAACTTTTAGTAGGCTTAAACCTACGTTGTTGTTGTTGGGGTTGGTTTGACTGGAAACCCTTTGTGTTGGTGCTGTTGTCAAACTTGCGTTTGTTGTTGTCGGTGGCTTTGGAAACTGAACCTCTCGGGGGTAGAGTTTCCTAAGTCACCGCTTGATCGGTTAGCTTGTGGGCAAGCCTGATGGACTGTTGTATTGTAGTGGGGTTTGAAGAGGTGACCATGCTTTGGATCTAGGGTACCAGACCGTTGATGTACATTTCAATTATTTTGTAGGCAGGGGTCACCATGTGGGGACACATAACAGTAAGCTCGTATAAGTGGGTAGTGTAGAGTTCAATCTCGAAACCTTCCATTTTTAGATTCCAAAATTCTCCTTCCAGTTTCTGGATCTCATCACGAGGGCAGTACTCCTCCCTCATCATGGTTTTGAATTCCTCCTAGGGCAGAGCATTAGCCATATCCAGACCCAACATCTGGACTTAGGAATTCCACTAGGTGAGATCAGGTCCCTCCAGAGTACCTGATGCAAATTTAACTTGTTTTGCCTGTGGACAGTTGCACATGGCAAACACGGATTCAACCTTCTCGAACCATCGGAGTAAACCGACTGCTCTTTCAGCTCCAATGAACGTGTGGGGCTTGCAGTCCATAAAGGTCTTGAAGGTGCAGGCCGGTGGGTTGTTGTGTTGGCATGGATTGGAAACAATACTCAATTGAGATTATATGGTTTGGAAAGTGATTTGAGTGATGAATTGACTTGTTAAAGTCAATGGATATTGAATTTACCTACAACATTGTGTGCTGCCAAAGCTTTAGCCACAATATCATTGATAAGTGATGTTAGCTCTGCTGCTGTCATGTTGATGGTATTCGACCACCAGTACGACAACCGCGTCCAGACATGCTTCTTCACATTCACAAATACAAATAATGAGAAAATATATCGCATATCAACATCATATATGTACGAGTAAATAAATGAAAACCAAACCACAACATCTAATATTTCAATAATAGTTCTTGATTAAATAAATTGTAACGGCTACAAAGTAAATAAATCAAAACATCAAAATCATGAAACATTTGTTGGATGGGAACAACCCTGCCCATCTAGGTTTAGAAATAAAGGAAATAAACAAGAACGATAATAAGATAGAATATCAAACGCCACTGCCAGCTGAAGAAACAACTGACTGAGCATCCTCCTCATCAGCTGGTTCTTCCTCCTCGGACTCAGTATCCTGTGCATCTTCTGCCTCAAGGGCAGCCTTAAGATGTGCCTCCAATTGCACAATCCTGGCTATGGCTACTTCATTGGTAGCCTCTAGTGTGTCCACTCGTGCTTCCAACTGATGGACCATGTCCACTAAGTTCTCGTGGTAGTGGTCAGTTTCAGCTAACTCCGTCGTTAGCTTCTCGATCTTTTCGTTTTCCTGCCTTTCGCGTTCTAGCAAGCCTGTGATTTCTCCAGCAACATCTCTCATGTTCTGGATCTCCCGATCCATAGTAGCCACAAAAGCGGCTAAAGCCTGCTCCATGGTGCATGGCATAACTGGTAGAGTCTGTGAAGTAGAAAAAGTAGCTCCAAAATATGGAGATGGGACCCATTCCTGCTGAATCCAGCTCCGGATCATACTTAGGTCCCACTCCCAATCATGTGGGTTACCTTTCGTCTACACATGAAAAGGCACATCATACTCAATAGTGTCATCTATAGGACCAAGTCGACGCCTCTTGGGCTCCGATGAAGTCAAGATAGGAACATCGTGCTCCTGAGTAATGGGTGATGTAGGTGGTGTAGACATAGCCTGTAACGTAAGATATAAGTTCCATACTTGAATGTCTATGTCATGTAACTAATGTGTGTGGTTATAGTCTAGTATGCAAATCCTAGTTCTCTATAACCAATGGCTCTGATACCCATCTGTCACACCCCCAAATTCCACTAACGGAGTTTTACCGTTTGGCATATGACAAACCAGGATCTCAGACATTAGTTACATAAAACGAAACTATATGGGACATAAATGAAATATCATAAAAGTTCAGAGTGAGTGCGGAAGCGTTAAACAAAGAAATAAATGCGCAAAACAAACGTGCCCAAGACAATTCCAAAAAGAAAGTATAGTAAATGTTTAATCAATGTTTGAAACAGATAATAAGACTCCATGCATGTCCTATCGTGCACCTATACTTAGCGACCTGAGAAAACATGTAAGAAAACGTGTCAACACTAGGTTGGTGAGTTCACAGGTTTCAAGTTTATAATAAAAGCGTTTGCCAGATTATGTACATTCAATATGTGTATCAATAGGTAGGTAACCTATGTTTATGTCTTACTAAAGTGCTCGCAACCGAAGCTGACTGTTTGTGTTTGAATGCCTCCCACCATGTCTATCAACCATGGTGAATGTGTTTAGGTCAATATTACACCCGTTCGACCTCCAATCTAGTTAGCGCGACAAACGCTGGTGGGGTTTGTCAAACCCAGTATTACTACTCAAATTACCTCGCTAAATCCATATTAATAGTCTGATGTGTGTGAGGACTTTCAATGATAGTGAGTTACGCTTAGTCTTAACAAGTGATATCATACGAGTTACAATAATCAAAAGAGTTTGCGTCATGTTTTCTGCCCCAATTTAAAATAGTAAAAGGGGCCGTGAAACTCACCTGAGTTGTGTACGAGTAGTGGATATCACCACACAAGGATTCAAGTAGAAAACACGAGAGTTTGCTTGTGAACTGCTTACGTATGCCCTAAAATTATAAGAATAATAGTTAGGGACACATGGGATATTTTGACGATGAAACGGAAGATTGAACGTCCTAAGACGCACTAATGTTTAACGAGTAGACGAATTTGTCAACGGGATTAGAGGATTTCTTAATTTATTAATTAAATAGATGCGTTTCGAATCGAGAGTTTACTAATTACGAATAATATTCTTTAAATAAATATTCGTGTGTTTGTACCATTAAACGATGGTTTAGGAAAATAATATAACTCTTTATATTATTTTTAAGTTTGAATAAATAACACGATAATCATTTATGTGATAAAAATAATAAATATATTATTTTTATTCGAGAATATAAACGTGGTTAATAATATAAATAATTATATTATTTTAAATGTGGGAAATGATTAATAACGAGCTACAATTCTAAACCCGAGCCTACGGGTGCTTCCGGGGTTAAAACATATCAATATATTAATATAATATTATAAGAAAGGTTTTTATATTAAAATAATACTTAAAAAATGATTTAAAAAGAAAACAGGTGGAGAGACTCGAACCCGGGTCTCTCCCACCACAGCCACACAACTTAGCCAACTCAGCCCGCTAGGGATTAGCAACCAAGTCCGGTTCCCATTGGTTTTAACATTAACAACTGTGTCCCCCCCCCCTATGCGAACCGGATCAAGAACTAGTCCTAAATTCCACGAATTCGACCACGATCGACCATAATATCATAGGGGGTTTGTTAATCGGGTGTTGGCGAACTTGTGTATGTGTTTATTTGCAAAAACAACGAGTTTAAGGTCGTTTGATTTCTGTTAAAGAGATCGAAACCCTAGTTTAAGAACACAAATTTCAATTTGATTGAATCAGATAATGAAAGGGTTAGAATTCATGGGGCTATTACAGGTTATGTGTTCGTTAATGGTGTTCAATGTGCTTTCCGTTACTGATTCAAACAGAATCAGTTGTAATTCGTGAATACAAGATCAAGAACAAATGGTTTGACTTTCAAAAGTCAAACAGGAACTGAAACTAAAGATTTTTGACTTTTAAAGTCAACAAATCATGTTTTGGGACTTGGCAGAACTAGTCCCTATGGATTTAGGTGCTTGGGAGTTTGGGGAAAGGCGGATTTAGTCCCTAGGGTTTGAATTTAAGTTGAGTAGGTTAAAACTTAACGGAATTAACTAGGTTTTGCTAACAGAGTTAACTCTAAAAGGTCCGGATGTCACATTGATCTTGGAGGAAGTTGGCTTGACCACTTATCTCTAATGGAATTCTCCTATAACAATAGCTATCATACGAGTATACAGGCCGCTCCTTTTGAAGCCTTATATGGTCGTAAATGTCGAACTCCAATATGTTGGTCTGAAATAGGAGAAAATCAGTTATTTGGACCTGACATAGTTCTCGAAACAGCTGAGAAAATCATTCAAATAAAAGATAGATTAAAAGCGGCTCGTGATGGTCAAAAGAGTTATGTTGATAGAAGACGAATGCCGTTAGAATTAAACGTCGGTGATAACGTTCTGGTGGAAGTTTCACCCTGGAAAGGCGTTGTAAGATTTGGAAAGAAAGGGAAATTAAGTCCTAGATTCGTAGGACCATTTAAGATCTTGAAAAGAGTTGGTTCTGTGGCCTATCAACTCGAATTATCAGAAGAAATGAATGGAGTACATGATGTATTCCATGTGTCAAATCTGCGCAAGTGTTTGGCAGATTAATCTCTGGTAATACCCCTACATGATGTAGAGGTAGATGAAAAGTTAAAATTTGTGGAACAACCTTTGCAAATCGAGTACAGGCTGGAAAAGAAATTGAAAAGAAAGAAATTCGTGATTGTAAAAGTGAAATGAAACTCCAGACGTGGACCTGAATACACGTGGGAACTAGAGTCAGAAATGAAAAAGAAATATCCTCACTTGTTCGAATAATCTCAAGGACGAGATTAAAATAAGGTGAGAGGATGTAACACCGGCCACAAAAATGTCCAAGAAATGCCAAGGTTAGATCCTATAAGGACTTGTGTACCTAAAATACCAAAGTCTAGGGTTAAAAATGAAAATTCTAGAAATAAGTCAGATATCAGACCGATATCTCTTTTCATATCGGTCCGAAGCGAAACATGGCCAGAACTCGGAACGACATCTATTCACATCGCGGTCGGTAATATATTATAGGTCGGTTATCGGACCGACTTCAGTTCATAACGGTCCAACAACCTCCCTTCAGCCGCAACTTATGGTGTTGACACGTGTCCCATGACTCAGCCCTAGAATCTGAAGCGTGTCGTGATGTCGGACCGACATGGTCCACATATCAGTCCGAAATGAGCCCAAAACATGTACGGTCCAATCAGATGTTGACAATTGGAGCTGACGAGGCATAAACGGATGTTAGTCCGACATCCCTTACCCTATCGGTCCGATATGGACCCCGATCTCAGCCTATAAATAGTTGAACAACCTCACTCGATTTTCTCCATCCCAAACACGATTCCAACTTCTAAAAATTGTTCTAGGAGATCCTTAGCCCATTCCAGACGATCCCGGTCCAACTTCTGCTCGTTGTTGTGCTCGGCCTAAGAAGAAACGCTCTTAGAAATGATGATATGCTAGAAGAATCAAGTTAAGAAGATAGATTTATAATCTTAGAGGCTCATTCCTATAATCAAGGTGAATACTATATCTCCTTCAAAACTTGTGTCAAGCATTTACATTTACGAAAATGTCCAAATAAAGGTTAAGGGATAATGCTCAACGTTCTTCTACGAACAAAGCATTCAGGCCATAGGTATACGTAAAACTTGCAAGGGATACACGAGTCTCGGGTGAGAGTCCCGGATTGCGGTTGGTGCTTATCTTATAACATATTCGGAGGTGTGGACCTGTCCGTTGTTATAAGGCATGACGCTAGTGTATACAGTGGTGCATATAGTCAGGACATGGGCCTGTTGAATGTATGGATTGAACATAAAGTTGTGATTATGAAATTAATATTTGCTTGTGCCAAATGATTTTATGTCAAAATAATTGTATTCACCTGCGTTGGCGCTGGCGTTTCATTTTCAAAATGTTTTCAGGCAACGAATAAAATGAAAAAGAAAAAGGGGATACGGGCAGACATAAGATCTGACCCAGGAATGAATATTGAGAAAGGATAACTTGCCCGTTAGATTCTCGGGCCTCGTGCATATGAAATCCTAAAATATGAAAGAGGAGATAGGACCAAGGGATTGATTAACCTTGGATAGTACTATTTCCCGTGGCTTGAAACTTGTCCAAAGGAGACAAGAGATGTATTTGGTTTCAAACTTTGTTTTGTAATCAAATGAAAAAGGGTTTTAAATCCCTATGTTTATGAAATAAATACAAGGCTTCTGTTTTTTTTCCAACTGGGTCTTGATATTTACAAAAACAACCCTCAAGGTTAATACAAATGTTGAAAACGATCCTTGTGAAAAAGACTTCCGCTGTGTTTTATAAAAACTCTGAAATCAAATCAGGTACCAATCGGTGTCGCACACGTCCAGGGGGTGCCTGAGGCGGGGGTGTGACAAGGTTGGTATCAGAGCCATAGGTTTTAGCGAATTAGATACTTGGATTTAGTATCTAAGCTTCAACCATAAGTTATATGATGCATTAAAATTAAGATAAGAAAACAATGTAACCTTCTGACCGGTATTTAGTTATCTGACAAACAGAATGTTCTGTCTTAGGAAAGAGTGGTGTATAAATCTCTCCTAGACCCGTCATTCTTTCCTGGGACCATCTCTGTTGGAGGTACTGCTCTGGAAAGATAACCATCCTTGTGGAACTTTAGTTAAGATAAGGATACTGGCCTTAGTATCTAAGTCTTGACCAAAAGAATAGGATAAGCATTAATATTTTAAGATTACAGATGTCTGGAGATAACTCTGTACATGTTCATTATGATCCCAATCATCCAATAAAGCAAGAATCACCTGAATATCATCCCTTGGGTTCATAAATGAATCCCATTTCTTCGCCATACTATAACAATGATCCATTTACTATCATTCAGATAATGTTACTCCTGAATACCATCCCCAATCATACGATACCTCAAGCCAATGGATGGAAGCTGGATCTGATTTCAGCAATTGGAACAATGAAGTCCCATTACAACAAGGAAATGATGAGGTAGAGTCTAGTCAAGCCCATCAAAACATGTCAACCGAAGAAGAATCTTATCATTCTGTATATGAACAATCTGAAACTCCAGTTTTGTATGATCGTTATAAGTTTCCTGAACCGGTCTATCATGGTCCTTTTGAAACCTATTTTTAAGCTCCTCCAGAATACCAAAATGCTTATAACGATATTATGGTTGGACTTCGTGAACCTCCACCCAAATATGGTTATGAAGAAAGCATGCCTTCTTCTCCTATTGAGTGCCTAGATCGTTCGTTGCATCAAATGGACGAAGTGACACGGGAGAAAATCATGGACAAGGTAAGAACCAAATTTTATGGACAACAGGTCTATGAATATGGAGAAAGCCTGATGACCCTTGGAGAAGAGCTGATGAAGGATTAAAACCTATGTTGTATTCTATTTCCCTGTAATATATTTTCTAATGATATAATAAAGTTCATTTTGTTTTACTCTGTACAGCTATGGTTGGAAAAGGCAAAGGTCCTAGCTTTCTTTGTAAATTTGCTCCAGCTAATTATCATGAATGCAAAACAAATGAAACTACTATAGAAAATAATAAAAAAACTGAAAGTTTAACTTTCAAAAGCCTCGGAGAAATAGGAAACCCTAGTGTTCCCTATAATCCTTCTATAAGTTTTCATTCTGCTCCTACTGCTAAAAGCTATAATATCACTCCAATATATTCACATAAATTGCATGAGGGATATGCCAAAATGCCTTATGAAAATAAATGTGATCCCGAAGAAGAAGAACGAGTTGATTCTAACAAACTCTACATTCCATACTATGAGGCTGTTCCTTTCCCTGCTCCTCATATAAATGAGAATGCATCGGGAAGTGAAAGGGAACAAATATTGTTAAACCGAATAGCTGAACTTGAACGAGAAAAAGCTGAAGTTGAAGCCAGGAATGATTTGTTAGTTCAAGCTCTTAAAGAAAAGAATTTTAGAAATTTCTAGAAACAATGATTTATATATGTACTCTTTTCTTATATATATAGATTTCATCAATAAAAAGTTTTGTTTTGATTCCGATCTTGTTTCTTTTATAGCATGTCTAAACAAACCGGAACTTCTTATAATACTAGAGGAAAGAGGAAACAACCAGTAATTGAAAACGCTGTCGAAGTTCCTGATTCTCGTAAAGAACTTCAGAAACTGATTGCAAAAGGAATCAAAGATTCTCTTGCAATGATCTTCACTGAGATGGAAAAGAGGCAAGCTGATAAATTATCCACTCAGCCGTCAATTCCAAAATCCATACATTCTCAACCCATAACTCAACACACCCAATCCAAACCTGTTACTCTCAAACTAGTGGGTTCCGCTACTCATCCAACCAGGAAGAAGGAAAGGGAGAAGTATTACTATAACTCTTCTGAAGACGAAGGTATGGGGAATAATTATGTTCACCTACAAAAAAAGAGGAAGATTGTAGGTTGTACCTATAAAATGTTCCAAGACCGCAAACCTTACAATTTCTCTGGAAGAGGAGGAATAGCCACATTATGGTGAAATGAAAATACTGAGTATGTGCTTGGTATAAGCAAGTGTGCCGAGAAAGAAAAAGTTTTGTATGCTTCCAACCTATTTAAAGATCAAGTTTTAGAATGGTGGAACAACATTGTTGCTGCCAAAGGAAGAGAAGCAGCCTATGTTTTAGACTGGAATGTCTTCAAGGCAAGAATTGAAAAGAAATATGTTCCCCAGAATGAAAGGGAACAAATCGAAGAAAAATTCCTTAGTCTGAAGATGATTGGAACCAATCATCAGGAGTATTCGACTAAACTCCTTGAGTATGCTCAAATAGTTCCTCATCTTGCTACCCCAGAATCGAATATGATAAAGAGATATATTTTTGGTCTAATCGAAGAAATCCGTGACATGGTTAAGGTTGCCAATTGTGAAAACATTGACGATGTTATGTATCTGGTAGCCTCCTTGACCAATAGTCTGATCAGAAATCAAGAGGAGGGAAGAAAGAAGAAGGAAGCAACTAGGAAAGGCCCAAGTGGTTCAAAGAAACCAAGCTTCCATTCTTGAAATAACAATTCTTTTATCCCTGAATGTCCAAAGTGCAAGAAAAGGCACTTGGGACAATGTTGATCTGGACCTTATTGCAGCTTCTGCAATATGTCTGGACACAAAACATAAGATTGTTACAAAAAGAAACACATCATTTGCTATGAATGTCGTGAGGCTGGCCACATCAAGAGTTATTGTCCCAAGATAAAGAATCCTGAAGGGACAGGTCCTAAAACCGGTGAAGGAGTAAAGAAGAATGCATGAGCATTCGTTCTTAATACTCATGAAGCAGCAGGTATGCCCGGCGTCATTACGGTTACATTTCTTGTCAATGATATTTATGCTCGAGTTCTATTTGACTCTGATGCAAACCAAAGTTTTATAGATCATAAATTATGTAAACTGTTGAATTATACAAGAAATACTCTAGCTAAACTATACAAGAAATACGTGGTATAGACTGCCAATGGTGATCTAGTCCAAATCTCAGAAATCTTAAACAATTGTAACATTACACTATCAGAACATGTTATTCCTGTACAACTGTTGCCTATGACTTTAGCAGGATTTGACATTGTTTTAGGAATGGATTGGTTAGCCTCTAACCAATCCCATATCCTGTGTGATAAGAAAGCTATAGAGCTTTGTTCGCCAAAAAACAATATCATCACTATAGATGGTGATAAATTATCCAACTCTGTTGGAATAATTTTCATATTGAAAGCCACAAAATATCTATGAAAAGGATGCTTAGCATACATTGTATCTATAACTACCGACACCAAAAAGAAGATTGAAGATGTGCCGGTTGTGGCTAAATTTCCTAATGAACTGCCTGGAATTCCACCCGAGAGAGAAGTGGAGTTCAGAATTAATCTAGTAGCCAGTACAGCACCTATTGCTAATGCCTCGTACATATTAGCTCCAACTGAAATGGCAGAATTAAAAAAGCAGTTAGATGAATTGCTAGAGAAGGGATTCATAAGACCAAGCTCATCGCCTTGGGGAGCTCCGGTCTTATTCGTTAAAAAGAAAGACGGATCAGTGCGTATGTGCATTGATTATCGTGAGCTAAATAAAATCATGATTAAGAACCATTATTCGCTTCCCAAAATTGATGTTCTTTTTGATCAACTTCAGGGAGCTCGATGTTTCTCGAAAATCGATCTTCGTTATGGCAATCATCAATTGAAAGTCCAAGAAGAATATATTCCCAAAACAGATTTCAGAACTCGATATGGTCATTATGAGTTCACGGTAATGCCATTTGGACTTACTAATGCACCCGCTGCTTTCATGGACATGATGAATCGAGTTTGCAAATCTTACTTGGATAAATTTATTATCGTATTCATTGAAGATATCCTTATTTACTCCAAAAGTATGGAAGAACATGCGAACCATTTGAAAATCTTACTTGAACTTTTGAGAAATGAAAAGCTATATGCTAAGTTCTCAAAATGTGATTCTGGTTGTCAGAAGTTCAATTCCTTGGACATGTCATTAACGCTGATGGCATCCAAGTACATCCTACCAAAATCGAAGCGATATCTAAATGGGAAATCCCTAAGTCACCAACCGAAGTTCGTAGTTTTCTCAGTTTAGCTGATTATTATCGGTGATTTATTCAAGATTTCTCTCGAATTACTGTTTCATTAACTTCTCTGACTCGCAAGTTAGTTAAGTATGAATGGGGACCTAAACAATCTGAAGCTTTTAAGACTCTGAAACAGAAACTGACACAAGCACCCATACTGGCTTTGCTAGATGGAAACGAAGGCTTTTCAGTTTACTATGATGCTTCACACACCGACTTTGGTTGTGTGTTAATGCAAGGGAGTAAAGTTATTGCTTATTCTTCCAGACAATTGAAAACTCATGAAAAGAATTATACGACTCACGATTTAGAATTTGGCGTCATAATCTTCGCACTGAAATTATGGAGGCACTATCTATATGGAGTCAAATTCATCGTATTCACTGATCAGAAAAGCCTAAAGTATATATTTAGTCAGAAAGAACTGAATATGAGGCAAAGGCATTGGATGGATGTCCTGAATGATTACGGTTGCGAAATCTGTTATTATGAAGGCAAGGCTAATGTTGTAGCTGACGCCTTAATTGGAAAAGAACATGAGAAACCTAAACGAGTTAGTGCTTTAAGACTCGATCTTCAAATCGATCTTATTTCTTATATTAAGGAATCTAAAAAATTTACCTTACAAGAACCAAACCTCGAGAAAGAAGGTTTGGGAGGCATGCTCGAACAACTGGTTAAAGATGACAATAGTATTCTTAGAATGAATAAGAGAATCTGGGTTCCTATATAGGGAAATATGCGTGAAGAAATTCTCGAATAAGCTCATAAATCTAAGTATACGATGCATCCTGGAAGCGATAAAATGTACAAAAACCTAAAAGCCAATTACTGGTGGATAGGAATGAAGAAACATATCGCTATATATGTTGCAAAGTGCTTAACTTGTTCTCAAGTTAAAGCTGAACATCAAAAGCCGTCTGGCTTGTTACAGCAACATGAAATTCCTGTCTGGAAATGGGAGATGATAACCATGGATTTCATTACTAAACTTCTCCGAACCAGTCAATGGAATGATACTATCTGGGTTATCATTGACAGACTTACTAAGTCTGCTCGTTTTCTTCCCATGAAAGAAACATTCAGCATGGATAAGTTGGCACAATTATACGTTAATGAAATCGTTTCTTTACACGGCGTGCCACTGTCTATCGTGTCAGATAGAGATAGTAGATTTACTTCTCGATTCTGGCAAAGCTTTCAAAAAGCTCTGGGTACAAAATTAAATCTTAACACTGCCTACCATCCTCAAACAGATGGGCAAAGCGAAAGAACTATTTAAACTCTAGAAGATATGTTAAGGGCTTGTGTTATTGATCTTGGAAGAAATTGAGATGACCACTTACCTCTAATGGAAGTCTCCTATAACAATAGCTATCATACGAGTTTACAGGCCGCTCCTTTTGAAGGCTTATACTGTCGTAAATGTCGAACTCCAATCTGTTGGTCTGAAATAGGAGAAAATCAGTTATTTGGACCTGACATAGTTCTGGAAAAAACTGAGAAAATCATTCAAATAAAAGATAGATTAAAAGCGGCTTGTGATCGTCAAAAGAGTTATTTGGACCTGACATAGTTCTGGAAACAACTGGAAACAATGAAAGTCGTTAGAATTCAACGTCGGTGATAACGTTTTGCTGAAAGTTTCACCGTGGAAAGGCGTTGTAAGATTTGGAAAGAAAGGGAAATTAAGTCCTAGATTCGTAGGACCATTTAAGATCTTGAAAAGAGTTGGGTCTATGGCCTATCAACTCGAATTACCAGAAGAAATGAATGGAGTACATGATGTATTCCATGTGTCAAATCTGCGCAAGTGTTTGGCAGATTAATCTCTGGTAATACCCCTACACGATGTAGAGGTAGATGAAAAGTTGAAATTTGTGGAACAAACTTTGCGAATCAAGGATAGGCAGGAAAAGAAATTAAAAAGAAAGAAATTGATGATTGTAAAAGTGAAATTGAACTCCAGACGCGGACCTGAATACACGCGGGAACTTGAGTCAAAAATGAAAAAGAAATATCCTAACTTGTTCGAATAATCTCGAGGACGAGATTAAAACAAGGTGAGGAGGATGTAACACCGGCCACAAAAATGTCCAAGAAATGCCAAGGTTAGAACCTATAAGGACTTGTGTACCTAAATTATCAAAGTCTAGGGTTAAAAATGAAAATTCTGGAAATAAGTCAGATATCAGACCGTTATCTCTTTTCATATCGGTCTAAAGCGAAACATGGCCAGAACTCGGACCGACATCTATTCACATAGCGGTCCGCAATATGTCGTAGGTCGGTTATCGGACCGACATCAGTTCATAACGGTCTGACAACCTCCCTTCAGCCGTAATTTATGGTGCTGACACGTGTCCTGTAAGGATTAAACCTAATAGGCTAACGCATCAAGAGATCACCGGGAAGTTCAGAAGATGGCATTTTGGAAGTATGCGGCCGCATACTTCATGATCTAACCGCATACTTGAAGTATGCGGTGCCCAAACCGCATAGTTGGAGTATACGGCCCAGGCCTAAGCCTAACCGATTACTTTTGATATGTATAAATAGTTATTTTGTTTTCTGTAATCGGTTAGACAAGTTATTGAACGATCTTGTACGGTGTTTTCAGAGATTAATGAACATACGAATCGTTTGATATTTGATTGTGTCTCGTCCTCTTTGTTTGTACCTACAAGTCACGTGTCGAGTTTGATTCCGCCAGGTTCAACACGTCGTTGAATCCGTTGATTGAAGATCCTAAGGAATCCGGACCTTATAATTGGTATCAGAGCCTCTGTGCTCATTCGGTGAAGCTAGCAATGGATTTCTTTGACTCGTGAGGTATCAAAGTTACTGTTTTGAAGTTTATTTGAACTGACTTGTTTGTTGGAAAAGTTTGTGAATAGATTGACAGGTTCAGGATTTTGCCTCTGTCAATTATATTGAAGTTTACCGTTGATCTGCTGATTTTCGGCTTGAAAATCAAAGTTTTCTTTTTGATCATAATCGTCATCTGGAAGTTCACGGTAATCGAAGTTCTCGGTTACTCAAGTTCATGGTAATCGAAGTTTACGGTTACTCAAGTTCACGGCTTCTGAGGTTTGCAGTTTTCTAAAGTTCACGGTTACTTCCAAGTTTGTGGCTTTCTAAAGTTCACGGTTACTTTAAAGTTTGCGGCTTTCTGAAGTTCACGATTACTTCCAAGTTTGCGGCTTTCTGAAGATCACGGTTATCTCCAAGTATACGGTATTTATGAAGTTTGCGGCTTTGAAGTTTATGGCTCAGCGGGGTTTTTTTGTTTCTTGAGTTTGTCATTGAATATCTCTTGGGTGACTCTATTTTATAAGTCATGACTGATACTAATGCTATGGATAATGAGATTTGTAGTACAAATAGACCTCCACGTCTTACAAATGCAGATGATTTTGACAACTGGAAATTCAGATATGAGAACTTTGCTAAATATAAGAATTCATCTATTTGGAAGTCTTTTGAAAAGGGTCCTCAAGTTCCTATGGTCAGAAATGAAAAGAATGAATTTGTTCCTAAGGATCCTGATCTCTTTGTGGGTGAAGAGATTCTTCAGAAGGAGAAAGATGAGAAAGCCTATGCTGGATTGACAATGGCTTTGTCAACAGAAATTGCTCAAGGGTTCAAAGAGTACAAGACCGCAAAGAGTCTCTGGGATGCGTTGGTAGAAAGGTTCGAAGGCAATCTAGACATGCGAGAGAGTCGAAAGGACATGTTGAGACTGAAATTCAACATGTTTAAGTATGTTAAAGGTGAAAGTCTTGAATCCCAGATAAACAGGTTCACTCACTTAATGACTGAAATGAGTGGTGCTGGTATTGAAATGACCAAGGGAGAGATAAACAAGAAATTGCTCAATTCTTTGCTAATAAATTGGAATTTCAACATCACTACTATTAAGAGAACCAAAGACATGTATGCCACTTCACTTAGTGAGTTGATTTCTATATTGAGGTCATATGAGATGGATGATCAGCAGAGACAGCTCATGTTTATGTCTGAGACAGAACATTTAATGCCTCAAGGAAGTGCTTTACTCTCTAGTATGTCATCAGCCCATACTCCAAATGTGCCTACTGTCTCAAGTAAAACATCATTTGCTGCTCCTGTTCAACAGAATCATCTGCCATCATCGGATACTGTCAAAGCTGTTGAAACAAATGTTGCATTGTTCAGTGTCTTTCTGAATAGTTACAATGCACTGCTGGCTGGTAAACTCTCTCCTGCAAATTTAGTACATGACATGGAGAAAATTCATCCTAATGACTTAGAAGAGATGGATATCAAATGGCATATGGCAATGGCAGTGCATCATGCCAAGAAGTTTATCAAGAGAACTAGAAAAAACTCATTTGATGGAATAAAGTCTGGGGCAAAGAAGATTGGTTTTGACAAATCCAACTTAAGGTGCTACAACTGCAGTAAACCTGGGCACTTTGCTAGAGAATGCCCAGAGCCTAAAGTTGAGAAGGGAAGTTCATCAACCAGTTCACAAGAAAAGGAAACTGCTGTACCCGGTGAGAGCAAAGCTTTGGTCAGGCAGCAAACTGCAGGATATGATTGGGGAGATCAGATTCATGAGCTGACAATGAAGGTGTCAAATCATGCCCTCATGGCAAAAATTGAAGATACTGAGGTACTTACTAATACATGTTCTCATAATTGTTTAGAAAAGATAAATAGGTATAAGTGTGATAAAGGAAATCACTCAACTTCGGTATGCCAATGCTGAGCACAAGCGATCTGAAAATATTTTTAAAGATAAAATTGAGGCAAGTAAAAATGATTTTTCTAAACTAGAAATGGATTTTAGCAAAAAAGAATGTCTTTATCGTGATGTTTTAAAAATAATAGATGATCTAAGTCTAAAATTGAATGATGTTGTGACTCAATTGGCTAACACCAAACTAAAAATCAAAAAGATCGACCACTGTCGATCAGTTGTTTATGACATGTTAGATTCCCAAGTTCGAAAGAAAGGAAATCCAGGGATTGGTTATCATGCTGTTGAACATCCTTTCAATGGCAATTTCACTTCTATGCCAAGTGTTCAACATGAAGATGTTCAAATGGAATATGGTGTAGGCCGTAAACCAGATCAACCTTCTTCATCCATACAGTCCATGCCAGTGATTGTTGGTCCCTCGGTACAACATGTGAACGTTACTAACCCGTCTAAGTCTTGTGCAGAAACTGGATTAGTAGAGGGCATAGTGGAGGATTGTGAAAGTGATGATGAGCAGGAGGGTCATGTTTTTAATTCCAAGTCTTTGTCTTTTAAAAATACCATGTCTGGTTTTTCAAATTCTGCTACGTTTGTTAGTTCTGGTTTGAATGTTAGTTTGCGCAGTGGTACTTCTAAAAAGGGTAATAAATTAAAAACAAATTTGAAATCCACTTTTGTGAAAGGTGGAACTTTAGAGAAAGAAGAAAAGCAGATCTTGAACGGTAAGAATTTTCAGTTTGTTCTCAACAAAAACCGTTCTTCTAATCGTGAAAGTAGCAAACCATCGACAAGTCAGTCAAACTCGAAGAAATTGCCTCAACGTTTTACCAAAAGCAAGTTTTATGAAAAATTTGATAATCATCATCGTGATTTTGAACAAAATGTTAGAAATGGTGATAGAAATTGCTTCAAATCAAATCACAGAAATTATGATAGAAATGATAATCAAATGTTTGATAGAAGGTTTTCTAGGAAATATGAAAATGCAGGTTACTTCACAAGTTCTCCTTAACGGTCATCATCATGGGACACCGGATACTATGCCCCGTATCCGAGAAGGCAAACATGCTATGTCTGTGGGAATCCCGGACACTTAGCTCGAAATTGCGTTCACTATCGTGAACACTCTGGTAGTTATCCGAATGTTTCTCGATGGGATAATGTGCATCAAAGGCCAAACATGTTTAAAAGACCTACGGCCCAAAATCATAGAATGCCCAATGAAAAACAATCGGATAAAAGAACTAGTGTTGAGCATAAATCTCAACATCATGTTAAAGAAAATAATATTTTCCAACATAAACAAAAGAAAGTTGAGAAGCAGATAAAATCCAGAAAGGGAAAAGAAAAAATCGTCACTCTAACAGCAAGCTCAAACTTTCAAAAACCAAAGCCTGTTTGGAAACGAAAACCAAATGCACAAATAGAACCAGTTGAGTTTAATGACAAAAGAGATGAAATTGCAAGAAGTTTCATACTTGGATGAGATAGGGCAACCCAAGACAACCATGGCTTGGGTTCCAGTTACTAATTAAAATGTCCTATCAACAACCTCTGGTATGTTGATAGTGGTTGTTCCCGGCACATGACAGGAGACATCTCTCAGCTTCACGACATTAAGATGTTCGATGGAGGGTATGTTTCCTTTGCAGGTGATAAAGGTGGGCAAATCACAAGAAAGGTACTGTCACTAATGGTACTCTCTGTTTCGAATATGTGAATTATGTGTCTGAATTGAATCACAGCTTGTTAAGTGTGTCTCAAATTTGTGACAAAAAGTTTTCAACTCATTTTAATGACAAAGAATGTTTGATTTTAAAACCAGGGTTTGTAGTCCCTGAGGATTGGATTTTAATGAGAACACCGAGGTATAAGGATTCATATTTGTTGGATATGAATAGTGAGTCAGCTTTAACTAATACTTGTCTATTTTCTAAAGCTTCTGAAAATGACTCAATGCTCTGGCATCGTCGTTTAGGTCACATATATTTGAAAAACCTAAATAGAATTGCTAAAGGAGCATACGTGGTCGGTTTGACTTTAAAGGAATTTTGTGAAGTTGAAAAATGTATTTCGTGTGCTAAAGGCAAACAGCATAAACAACCACACAAACCTAAGCTGTTTAACTCAATTGAATCTGTTCTTCAGTTGCTGCATATGGATCTTTTCGATCCTGTAAGCGTAATGAGTCTTGGGAAGAAAGAATATTATCTTGTTATTACTGATGACTACTCACGATTTTCTTGGGTGTTCTTTTTAAGTAAGAAAAGTGAGATTGTAGATATTCTTAAGCAGTTCATGATACTTGTGGAAAATCAACTGAACTTGCAGATCAAGATTATCATGAGTGACAACGGGACGGAATTCCGAAATGAAGTTCTTAATAGCTTTTGTGTAGAAAAGGGGATTGTATGACAATTCAGTGCTGCTAGAACTCCTCAACGGAATAGAGTTGCTGAACGAAGAAATCGCACCCTAATAGAAGCTGCAAGAACCATGATTTCTGACTCTAAATTGCCGATATTCTTCTGGGTTGAAGCAATCAATACAGCGTGCTACGTGCAAAACAGGGTACTACTCAACAAGCATCAACTGAAGACTCCATATGAAATCATATCCAACCAGAAGCCAAAGGTCGGTCATTTCAGAGCATTTGGATGCCTATGCACTCTGTTGCATAATGACACCATTGGGTCCAAATTCGATGCAAAGGCCGACAAATGTTATTTCGTTAGATACTCATCCTACAAGAGAGCCTAAAGGGTTTACAAGAAGAGAACCAAGTAGATAGTGGAGTCCTACTACATTGACTGGCAGGAGCTTAACAAAACTTATGCGGACTCTGGTCCAAATTGGTTATTTGATTATGATTCGGTATTTAAGTTGTTTAATGTTTACTCTGACGTTTCTGATATGTCAGATGATGGTTTCTACAAGTACAACACAGTCGACTACAGAATTGATGAAGACCCTGATCAAGGATCATCTTCATCTTCCAGAACTCCAGAATCTTCTTCTCAAGAAAGTGATCATCAAATCGTTGATCCCATCAACAATGAGACTGCTTCATCTGGAAGTGGTAATGCTTCACAAGAGACTGTTGCATATGACAGTGGTCAAGCTTCTCAGGATATGATTCCTAACCCGCGTGTTATTGAGAAGCCGGTTCCCATAATTGAAGAAGAAGATCAGCATATCACCAACTTACCTGAAACGATACAAGAAGAAGAAGTACCAACATTGCGGATTCATAAAGATCATCCCGTAGAGGATATCATCGGTTCTCTCTCTGACGTGGTGAAAACAAGGAGTCAATCTGGAACAATAAATGTCTGCTTGTATTCTGCATTTATTTCTCAAATAGAGCCTAAGATCATCAAGATGGCTTTAAGTGAACCAAACTGGGTGGAAGCAATGCATGAGGAGCTGATGCAGTTTGAAAAGCTGAAGGTTTGGGAGCTCGTGCCACTACCATAAGGCAAGTTGCCCATCGGAACTCATTGGGTTTACAGAAACAAAAAGGATGATAGTGGAGCTATTGTCAGAAATAAAGCCAGATTGGTTGTGCAAGGATTTTATCAATAAGAGGGAATAGATTATGAAGAAGTATTTGCACCGGTTGCACGTCTTGAGGCCATTCGCATCTTTTTGGCCTATGCCTCTTACAAGAATTTCAAGGTATTTCAAATGGATGTGAAGACAGCATTTCTGTATGGTAAGGTTCAAGAAGAGATCTATGTGTGTCAGCCACTTGGGTTTGAAGACACCAATCACCCTCATCGTGTCTATAAACTGGATAAAGCTCTGTATGGTTTACATCAAGCACCAAGTGCATGGTATATCACTCTGACAGAGCACTTGCTTGCAAATGGCTACACTCGGGGAGCCATAGATCAGACATTGTTTCTTAAGAAGATGGGAGATGATCTTATTATTTTCCAAATCTATGTTGACGACATCATTTTTGGATCAACGAATGCTGCACTGTGCAAAGAGTTTGAAGAAATGATGAAGAAAAAGTTTGAAATGAGTTCAATGGGAGAAATGGAATTCTTTCTGGGGTTGCAAGTGAAGCAAAGTGATGATGGAATCCTAATTCACCAGGCTAAATATGTCAATGACATCTTACTCAAGTTCAACTTTGCTGACTCCAAACCTACATCCACTCCAATGGCCACTTGACCCTTTCTTACTCCAGATCTAGGTGAACCGGGAATTGACCAACATCTTTACAGGTCTATGATTGGCTTGTTGATGTACCTGACTGCCAGCCGTCCAGACATCATGTTTGCGGTTTGTCGGTGTACACAATATCAGGCTAATCCTAAACTTTCTCACCTTAATGCTGTCAAAAGAATTTTTAAATACTTGAAGGGCAAGTCTCGGCTCAGCCTTTGGTATCCAAAGGATTCGGAATTTAACTTGTTTGCTTTTACTGACAGTGATCATGGAGGTTGCAATATTGACAGAAAATCCATAACTGGTGGATGTCAATTTCTAGGGGAGAGACTCGTATCATTGCAGTGCAAGAAACAGACCACCATTTCGACTTCTACTTCTGAAGCTGAATATGTCGTCACATCCGCATGATGTTCTCAGGTTATCTGGATGCAACACCAATTGCTGGATTACGGTTTGAATTTATTTGACTCCCCTATTTTCTATGATAATAAAGATGCTTTACAAATTGTTAAGAACCCGGTCCAACATTCGAAAACAAAGCACATAGACATAAGGGTGCATCACATTCGTGATTGTTTTGAAAGAAAGCTTATGCATCTTGAGCAGGTTTCTATTGATAATAATGTTGCTGATATCTTTACAAAAGCCTTTGATTTGGCAAGACTCAACTTTCTGGTTGAATGTCTGAAAATGATCCCCTTTGATTAGAAGGTCGCGGGTTGAGTCTCCAAAAATATTTTTTTCTTGTTTTGATTGTTAAATTTTAATTTATTTCATAAATGCAAAAGTTTAGGGGAGAAATTTCCTAAAAACACCAAAAATATTTTATCTTTGAGTCTTTTTTTTTAAGCCTTAAAAAAAATTAAAATTAAAAAATTACAAAAAGATTTTATTTTACATCATTTTTAAAACAAAAAGAAATTGAGAACTCTGTCTATTGGGAAATAATAGTACATCATTTTAGAGGTTGGATCATCATATATAAGGCCTATAGTTGAAAAGATCAGGATATCATGGTGATATGTTGATAGGCTCTGCTAAAACTGGAAAGACATCTTGATAGTGTTTCACTTAAACATTAAGGTCATTGTCATAGTGGGGAACATCTCATAGATTGGTAGAATATTTATTTCCTGTTAATAATCGAGCACTTAAACATAAAGGTTGGTGAACTGTGGATGAACATAATATATCTGGATTGCACAAACCGAGACACTTCACAAAGGGGTTGCGAGCTGACTTGATTCAAGTCTGTACATATATTTATATACAGATAAAAGACATGTATTGACATGAAATAGGTGAAAATACACTCAATGATAGTGCAAAGCTACTCTGCAAAGCAGAATTCTGAGCAAAAAGACACGTAATATTAATGTCGTGCTATAGGAAAATTTCAAAAAGATATGTCTAAAGACGTACATATAAGTATACTTGTAAATATTTTTCTCTTTGGGAATTTGTGACTGGGAAGGAATCTCTTATCATGGCATGTAAGTCCGTCGTGCTATGTTTTTTTATCTCGTTTGCTAGAGATCTCCTGAACAGTTCATTGACCCATGCTAGTTATGCTCTTTTGGTTATTTTTTAGGCGCTCAAAAGATCATGAGGAAGGGAAGGTTTATCTGATAAGTTGTGGGGTCCATTCAGTTCATCAAAAACTCATCTAATTCAAAATAAAATAAATACAGGCTTCTGAGATGTGAGTGTGGGACCCACTATGTCATGAATAATTCTTACCTAGAAAACATGATAAACTCATTCACTGCTTGCTTGTCAACTAAGGTATAAAGGCTTGAGTTTAGAAGGATAATTTATATTGTCAATCACCGAGACCTATCTAAGAAAATAAATGGCTAATAAGTATGCTTTGGTCTGCACTGGAATGATATGATCCCATAACAGAGTTTCTCTAAAAAATAATGTGTTTCTGTAAGTGTCGCATGCTTTGAAAATAACAAAAAGATTTTGTGTTTTTAGCTTAGTTTAAGTTATTTTATTTTTTGTCTTTTATTTATACTTCATAATTATCTAAATGACTGTTCCTGCTTGACCCGAAAATCCAAAGGAAAGTGTTTCTATAAAGTTCACGGTTTTTCAGAAGTTTGCGGCCGCATACTTCATGCGGGGCCGCATACTTCATGCGAGGCCACATACTTGGGTTCGTCTATAAAAGCTCTAAAGTTTGCGGCTCTTGTCTTTCACATGCCGCATACTTCACTTTCTTTCTCAGCCGTATACTTCATTTTTCGTTCAAAGTGACCGATTACTTGATCCTAGTGTGATATTGTTGCTCTAATTGTGTTCAACTAGTATAGGCGACATCAAAGGTAAAGGACTTGACCATGGATTCATGCTAATCAAGTGTGTGGAGAGTTTTTGACTAAATCTAAACCTTAACCGAACTTGTTTGACTAAATTGACCGTCAAATGTTGTGCAAAAACTGAAATTAATCTACTAGATTAGGTCGCAGTCATAAGGCGACTCGATTGCACCAAAAACATGTTTAAATCTAACCTTGGAAGTTTGCGGTTTTCAAATGTTCACGGCCGCATCGTGTTGAAAAGTTTGCGGTGTAGTTTAAAAGTTCTCGGTAACTTCGAAGTTTGCGGTTCTACTTGAAGTTTGTGGTTTATTTCGTCTGCCCGAAAACTTCAAGCTTGTCATTATTGAAATCTAACTTGTTCTATTGATTGCAGTAATGGCGGACTTAAAGTTTGTTAAGGACCACAATGAATCAGCATACTTGGAAGACCTGCCTCAGCATCATAGCATTTTCAGATCCATGATCGTAGGTCTAAGAGCATCTAGAATCTTTCATGCGATTTCACAACATCCTGACATTCGGGATTTCTGGAGCACCGCTGAAATTGTCACCGAAAATGGAGTGGAAGGGATAGCTGGAACTGTGGCTGGAAAGAGAATATTTTTTACTGAAGCTGTTATTCGGGAATGTCTAAACTTTGTTGATGAAGCTGAACATCCTACAAGCTTTCATGTTGAACAAATGAACGGCATTTTCGAAAGAATAGGTTATGAAGGAGGTTTGCCGTCCTTAGAAAAGAAGTGCCTACCACCGTATTGGAAGTATTTGGCACATGTAGTGAACCAGTGTATCTCAGGAAGAAAGGGTGGATATGATGAGCTTAGTGCAAGCATGACTGCAGCGGTATATGCGCTTGTGACTCTAGAAAATTTCAACTTCTAAAGAATTGTGTTTGAATAAATGAAGAGTAATTTAACTGGGAAGAAGAAGTCAGTATTTTTTATGTATCCACGGTTTCTACAAATGATTATTAATAGGAACCATTCAGAGTTAGTCATGACTCAGAGGAGACTGCATGTGAAGGTAATGGACAAGAGCATTCTATCCTACATGAGTATGAACAAGAAAGGAAATTTTCTTAATCTGACTCCTTTAGAAAAGTTTGGAGCATTTCCTAAGATAGAAGGTGCACCACCACAACCTCAACAACCACCACCACCACCTCAAACCCGTCATAGACTCAGACATGCACCGCGTCAAGTTTAAAATCAGGCTGAAGCACCAATCGTTAATGAGCCTGTAATTCCATACGTGCAGCTGGCCGAAGAACAAGAAGATGAATTCAATTACAACATTGAAGGGCAGTGTTCGTTGAAAATGAAGAGAATGTGAGAAATTTTGAAGCTATGGCAGATTTAAATCTGGATGACTTGAACTTCTCTGACACTTAAGATCAAGGCACCAGTGGTGATAATGTTGAAGAAAAGGAAATTGAGTCTGAAGGAGAATCAGAAGGTGAAGAATTTGACACTTCCGAAACAGAGAGTGATAAAGAAGAGGTACCAATAAATAAATATCACAAGAGCTTATTGCTTAAAAGAAAGGTTGCTGGGAAACCTCCTCTCATCAACCCTTCTGAACCATAAAGTGATACTTTCGATGAAGACTATGATTTTGAAGCTGATCTAAGTCCGAGGAAGAGAGCAAAGTTTTCTGAACAACTCCCGCAACAATCCACACCAATCATTAAACCAACCGTCACCCCACTGTAGGACAAGGGCAAGGCAAAGGTGTTTGATCAACCCGCGCCTGTAGACGTTCAAGCCCTGCAACAGAGAGTCTTTGTTCTGGAACAGGACTCTGTTGCAAAAGACAAGAAGACTATAAGCCTACAGGATGATAAGATCAACAGTCTTAAAGAAAATATGGTATTTGTGCTTGAAGAGCTAAAAAGGTTAAAAGAAAAGAAAGATAAAAGGAAAAGAAAAATGAAGGATGGCTGCAGTGGAAAGAGTGACGTGAAGGGTGATGACAATGATGGTGATGGTGATGGTGATGATAATGATGGCAAGAATGATGATCATGAAAGAAATAAGGATCAAGAACATCTACATGAAGGAACCAGCTCTCAAGAAGACATGTCAAAAGCAATGGTTATTTATGATCCTAAAACAACAAATAAAGGAGCACAATAGTCAGAGAATGATTTATCATTTGACTTTGAGTATGATCTTGATGAAATACTCAAGTCTGGATCAATGTTTTCATTTGAAGATGATCTGACTACACTTGATAATAACATCATAGGAGAAGACATGAATGAAGATTTCTTTGATACAAATGTGTCTGTTTCTCCTACATACTTGAGTGCTCAAGGAAAGATGATTACCGGCATTGACAACGATTTATTCGCCGAAGGTAATTCACCTCCTCACGTGGAAACATCTGATGAGTATCATGATGCAACTTCCTCTTCAACTGACCTAGTTGGTAAGACAAGCATGCATAAAGTTATTCCTCCACATGAAGTTCATTATGTCACATCCTCCAATAAGCTTTCAAAGAAGAACGATCGTTCCCCTATCTTAAGCTGGATGTTTGACAATGAGAAGAATTTATACATGATCAAGAGAAAGAATGGACGAATAGAATATTTTGCATGATCACATGACATTATGTCACTGCCCAGATTTGATCTTTAAGAACTAAACAAGGCTCCCTTTTTCAACCCAGGAAATGTTGGCTTGGCAAAAAGCTTTGTTTCGCTTCTTGAAAGGGAATGTCACAGTGGTTTTAAGGTCCTGCAACCTGCTAAATGCAAGAAGGTGAAATCTAAGTACATGGTTGACAGAATCACTAAGAAACCCCTTGTAATGGAAGTCTATCCTCCTCCCAAGACTATGGATTGTGTTCCATTTCATCAAGCATTACCTGACAATTCACTAAGTCAACTGGATTACTGGTATTACAGCTCTATGACCGGTTACATTTACATCCAGTGTGCAGACAAATAATTTACCATTGATGATCCTATGGATCTATTGAAATTCGGGAAGGAAGATATGATTAGACTGTCAAAGCAGCATTTGTTCGTGCCTGATGAAGATGAAAAAGACACCAAGCCATTTGTGAAAATGTTGGCAACAGCAATAGTTAAAGGCCTCTATGCGGGAGGTGGTGATCACTTAGCTGACATTGATATACTATAAGTGTCTTGAGTGCATTAGCCTAGGAGGAGATTGTAAGGATCAAACCTAATAGGCTAACGCATCAAGAGATCACCGGGAAGTTCAGAAGATGGCATTTTAGAAGTATGCGGCCGCATACTTCATGATCTAGCCGCATACTTGAAGTATGCGGTGCCCAAACCGCATACTTGGAGTATACGGCCCAGGCCCAAGCCCAACTGATTACTTTTGATATGTATAAATAGTTATTTTGTTTTCTGTAATCGGTTAGATAAGTTATTGAACGATCTTGTACGGTGTTTTCAGTGATTAATGAACATACGAATCGTTTGATATTTGATTGTGTCTCGTCCTCTTTGTTTGTACCTACAAGTCACGTGTCGAGTTTGATTCAGCCATGTTCAACACATTATTGAATCCGTTGATTGAAGATCCTTAGGAATTCGGACCTTACATGTCCCATGATTCAGCCCTAGAATCTGACACGTGTCGGGATGTCGGACCGACATGGTCCACATATCGGTCTGATATGAGCCCAAAATATGTGCGGTCCAATCAGATGTTGACATTTAGGGCTGACGAGGCATAAACGGATGTCGGACCGACATCCCTGGCCATATCGGTCCTACATAGACCCCGATCTCAGCCTATAAATAGTTGAACAACTTCATTTGATTTTCTCCATCCCAAACACGATTCCAACTTCCAAAACTTGTTCCAGGAGATCCCTAGCCCATTCCAAACTATCCCAGTCCAACTCTTGGTCATTGTAGTTCCCGGTCTAAGAAGAAACGCTCTTAGAAGTGCTGATACGCTAGAAGAATCAAGTTAAGAAGCTATATTTATAATCTTAGAGGCTCATTCCTATAATCAAGGTGAATTATCTCTTTCAAAACTTATGTCAAACATTTACATTTACGAAAATGGTCAAATAAAGGTTAAGGGAATAATGCTCAACGTTCTTCTACGAACAAAGCATTCGGGCCATAGGTATACGTAAAACTTGCAAGGGATACATGGGTCTCGGGTGAGAGTCCCGGATTGCGGCTGGTGCTTATCTTATATCAAATTCGGATCAAATTCGGAGATGTGGACCTGTCCGTTGTTATAAGGCATGATGCCAGTGTATACAGTGGTGCATACAGTCAGACATGGGCCTGCTGAATGTGTGGATTGAACATAAAGTTATGATTATGAAATTAATACTTGTTTGTGTCAAATGATTTTATGTCAAGATAATTGTATTCACCGGCGTTCGCGCTGATGTTTTATTTTTAAAATGTTTTCAGGCAACGAATAAAATGAAAAGGAAAAAGGGGATACGGGCAGACATAAGATCTGACCCAGTAATGAATATTGAGAAATGATAACTTGCGCATTGGATTCTCAGGCCTCGTGAATAGGAAATCCTATAAGATGAATGAGGAGATAGGACCAAGGGATTGATCAACCTTGGATAGTACTATTTCTCGTGACTTGAAACTTGTCCAAAGGAGACATGAGATGTATTTGGTTTCAAACTTTGTTTTGTATTCAAATGAAAAAGGGTATTTAAGTCCTTATGTTTATGAAATAAATACAAGGCTTCTGTTTTCCAGCTGGGTCTTGATATTTACAAAAACAACCCTCGAGGTTAATACAAATGTTGAAACGATCCTTGTGAAAAAGACTTCCGCTATGTTTTATAAAAACTTTGAAATCGAAGCAGGTACCAATCAGTGTCGTACACGTCCAGGGGGTGCCTGAGGAGGGGTGTGACATTTTATATCAAAATCCAAAATTACATTTTAACACAAAATACTCCCCCGTCATCACAACATATGAAACATCTGTAGCATCGCTAGTTACATATGTAACTTTATCAGCTACATATGTAACATTTCAACATTAGAAGGTTGAACTTCATTGTACCAGTGAAAGACTTGACTTTCAACCAGAGGCTATCAAACATTGAAGGTAGTAAACTTTTTTACCCTCTTTTGACTTTCAAGATATGGGTTTGATTTCAAATATTCTTTTAAAGAAAACCCACAGACTCTAAAATTTTTATAAAAATTACTGAAAAATATATAACAAAGTACCTTGAATCGACCCATTTTTGACCCACGACCTAATTAAAATTTTGCTACTCCTACCCGTTTTTGACCCAAGACACAATTAAAATCTTTACCCATGTTGACTCTCACCTGGTGATCATATTAAACCTCCTACCTGTTAGAATTTTAATGGAACTTATCTCCGCATGAGCTTGAATTTGAGATCTAGTTATTTTCTCTCTCACACATTTAGTAGATGTGTTTTTGAAGATATGGATCTTGTGTAGAAAGAGAGAGAAACTTCCAAATCTGATGAATGGGGATAAAATGAAGATATGCAAGAGAATTTTTTTATTCTCTTTCACACAGTAGAGAGTGTACCGAATACAATCTGAATTTGCAAATCATCAATTTGAACAACCACAAATCTTGAATTCGACCAAATCTTCTCGTGGATTGCGAGCATGATGTTCGCCGCTGATGATGACGACGACGGAGCAGCCATAACGCGATGAATCAGTCGGCGATGATGATTAGCAAGTCAGTGATGAAATAAGGCGATGGAGTAAGGCTTGAGAGAGGGTAGATGAAATAAGAGTTGGAAGTTAGCTTGGAGAAGATGAAATGAGACATAAGAGACAGGTAAGTGAAGGTGTCAGGAAACGAAGTCAATGACAATATTACCCATTTGTGATTAACTTATTGAAATTGAAAAATGGATATGTAGCACAATCTAGACAATTAGATGGGTTTCTAGAGTTTTCTCATCTTAAAGGGTTTTCTCATCTAGAAGGTGCAGGGGACAGGTCTCGAACTCGTGACCTCTCCTACGTAGCTTAAGGCATTTAACCACTAGGCCACAAACTCAATTTGGTTTTCTTTCAGAAACAAAAACAGTTGACCATTAGATCACGTCGTCTTCTGTTTTTGTTTATGAAAGATAACCAAATTAAGTCTGTGGCCTAGTGGTTAAATGCCTTAAGCTATATAGGAGAGGTCACGGGTTTGAGACATGTCCCCTGCATCTTCTGTTTCTTTTTCTTTCTTTATTTTTAAACCTTCACACACACTAATGCTTTCTTACATATATTTAGTGATATAATTCTATTTTGAGAAATATATAAATGTGAGTTCTCTTATTGGAATATAATCAAATCAAGAAATTTTATTTTTAAAGTCATGATTTTATTAAACGAATGGATTATAAAATATTTTGTTCACCAAATGTTTTAAAAACTTTGTACACGAACACTAAAGGGATTTTAAGTCTAAATTACGATAATAAATTCGCAACATTTATTTCACGAGCTTAGGATTTTCAACGTTATCGTTTATCGTCAATAAGGTACCGACTTTCGAACAACTTATGTGTATGAATTTGGTTTCCAATACTCCGTTATTGGGATCTAAATTCGTTGTTACATGCTTATGTGTATTATATGTATATTGTTTATAAGCATTGAATTATTAAATATGACGCTCCGTGCGCATTTAACTATTAGATATGACCCTTCGTAAGCATTGAACTATAGAAGATGACACTTCGTGCTCATTGAATTACTGAATATGGCCCCTCGAAAGCACTGAATTACTGAATATTGTCCCTCGAAAGCATTGAATTACTGAATATGGCCCCTTGAAAGCATCGAACTATTGAAATGTCACTTCGTACGCATTGAACTATTGAAATATCGCTTCGTGCGCATTGACCTATTGAATGTGTTATGTGACTTATCGAATGTGAACTATCGTTAAGTGACTCACCGAATATGTTTAATGAATGTGTACATTTATATTGTTTGATAGATATTTTAAGTCATTGCATATTGTATAGTTGTTGTCCCACTGAGTAAAGCCAAGTTTTCTAGGTGTACATTCTTCCTGTTTATGTATGTTAGGCTGCAGTGCTTATTGGGAAGACTTGGCGAGAGGGCTCAAGAAAAATAAAGATCAAGAGTTTTTCTTTAAATAATTTGTAATATTTTGTATTTGTTTTCAAATTAATGTAATGTATTTATCATTTATGGATTGATATATTGAATTCTGATTACTGTATAAGTGACATGCCAGGGCTAGCCGGGTTGGGTGTTATAGTGTTTCTCTAATTCAATTCTTTGGTTGTTTAAACAGGGTACCATAACTTCATGACATATAGCAGAACTAGTAACCATATCGAGATTGGATATCCATCGTCCATAAACTAAGCAGTTTGTGAGGGACATGTGGATCTATAGTTAATATCAGACATTTGACAATATATCGAGATTTTTAAGTATGCATGGTTTCTCATTTTGAATTATTATTATTATTTTTTTTTATCAAATTTAAGGCATTTTCGAATACAATTGGTGGAATTGTTGTAGAGAGTTGAGGTTGTATCCCTTTTGAGTATAACAAGAACTAGGTATTCCGTATACTATGAAAGGGAAATGTATACAAACAAAGTAAACAAGAACAAATTCTCAATATTTATAAATTTAATTGAGTATATTAAGAACTAGATATTTTCAAGCCGCGCGTTGCGGCCGCAATGAAGGATGTTAGAGATGTTGCATGATACATGAAAAGTGATCTTAGTTATTCATACAAAAGTAGGAAACTGTTTAGATAACAAAAGATTATGATTCAAAATTTGGTGATGCTACAACACCACCATAACATTTCAAGGCAGCAATGTGCCTTTTATAGAATATGGGTGATATTATTGTGACATTATTCTCTCCCATATTATCGTTCTAGAATATTTCCTTTCCACTTTTATCTCCTAGAATTATGCCTTGCCTTGTGCCTCTCTTCTGTTTATATAGAGGCTCTTTTCTTCTTTTGATGTATCCAACAATTACAATCAATAAAATAGAACCATAACAATTTTGTTATGGTATCAGAGCGGTCTTTTTAAAGATCCTCCGATCAAAACCAAACCCCAATCATGGCCGGCGATGATGATAAGTCGACGGGCAAAGCCAAAGGAGGCATCGATCACGAGTCTCCATACTACATACATCCTTCCGATTACCCAAAACAGATGCACGTAAACGACGTGCTTACGGACAGCAACTATGCAGATTGGTCACAGGAAATGCAGAATTTTCTGTTTGCCAAAAACAAAGTTGGTTTCATCAATGGCTCGATCAAGAAACCGGAAGAAGATTCATCCAACTACATGCCTTGGATGAGATGTGATGCTATGATCAAGGGCTGGCTGCATACAGCAATGGAAAAGGAGATCAGAACCAGCGTAAAATACGCCATGACGGCCTGTGAAATCTGGGTCGATCTGAAGGAGCGGTTCGGGAAGGTAAGCGCACCGAGGGCGTATGAGTTGAAGCAATCACTGACGTCTACAAAGCAAGAAGGAACTTCTGTCTCAGCCTACTACACAAAACTTCGTGGAATCTGGGATGAAATCCAATCCGTTCTACCCGTCCCGAGGTGTGATTGCAATGGTTGCACCTGTGAAATAGGAAAAAGGTTTCAAGAATTAAGAGATAAAGAAAGGCTTTATGAGTTTTTACTTGGTTTGAATGCGGAGTTTGGGACGATTAGGACACAGATACTATGGCTAATGATCTTCAAAGTAGTTTTTTGCTTGCTTGTCAAGGTGTTGGTATGTCTGGATAGCGTAGCTTCTTCGCGTCGCTTATGCCTTGGGCTGTGAAGATACAAATGTTAAGCTTTTTTTTTAGAATGTTTATTGTAGACATTTGTTTTTATTGTATTACCTGGTGTTCCGAACAAAGATCTTTTGGTTGATGTCCTTTCAGTTGGATCTGATGCTGGTGTTTCTGGTGCAGGAGTTGGTTGGGTCATGTTGAGTATGGATTTCGCTGATGGTGTGAAAAACTGTTCCTGTGACAGTGTGCATCCTGAATCTGTGAATGGTGTAGATGTTAAATGCTGAATGTATTTTTATTTTATTGGTTTATTGATTGTTAAAGAAGGGTTCACATACCTGTGATAAAAGGCTTCTACTTGGTGTTTCTTCTGTTTGTTGATGTAGGCCTGTTGCTTTTGGTGTTTCAAGTGCCGATTTTGTTAACTCTTCATTTTCATGTAGTGTGGCATTTGAAATTTTGGAAACAGTGAAGATTTTGTTCCAGTATCGCTTTTGTTGTGGACCACGGAGATGAAATTTCTTGAGTTGACCTCTTAGAAGCAGAAGTGGTGGTGGTATAGCCTTCCTTGATGATCATGTCAGCATCCTTTTCTACCAACTGTTTCATAGCTTTGTCAAATATTGTGACATTTGCGGTTCCTGTGTCATCGGCAATGGTGGGGGATAGCCTAAACCTGCGTTTTAGATTTTAGTATTACTTTCAACGTGTTTTAGCATGGATAATGTTGGTATGTATACATGTATTTTGGTGATGCCGTCAGTTGCACAGGCCCATTTGTCATTTCTTTTGTCTATAGTCATTTGACATGTTGGACATGCAACATAAAACCATGGAATTCCGTCTGCATATTGTGTGAGTGATGCATCACAAACAAATGTTGATCCCTACATGTAATTTTTGTGATGAATAATGAATTTGTTTGTTAAAGCAGGCGAAAAGAGATAAGTTTCATTCTCTAAAATTCACTTCTTAATCACAATATTATAAATTTGCATATAGCTTTCCATTTATATGAGACAAGTTTCCCAGACCTGTTAACTAATTAGCAATTTTTAAATACCTAAATGATGATGAAGAGGGAAAGGACAAATAATGCAAAAAATATACCAATAAGATTCAAAGAAAAACCGCAGATGCTCATCATGATGCTTCATCACCAACAAAGGACAAATATGTAGCATTAAAGAAATAATAAACAGATAATGTATGGGATTAATCAAATTTCAAATTCCGGTAACAAACAAATTCTGGTAACAAACCGACATGTATTTCCATTTATACAAGAAGTGAATCCAAAATGGAAAGCTAAAACAATTGAAAATATTAAATAATCACAATACATAAACGCAAAATAAGATATATAACCGTTGAAGAAGTTATTAAATGCTTAAAACTTCACATTTGTTGCCTAGCATCTGTCTTTTTATATGACAAGTTTTATGATCTTTAAATCTTCACAAACTAAACAACCTTTTATGATTCTTTTTTATACAATGTTCATGTCAAAACAGGTCTACGAACTTCAGATTTTTTGCTTACCATGTGTCATTTTACATACAAATTTTACAATCCTTAAATGTTCACAAAAACTCAACCAAACAATCTTTTATGATACTTTTTTATATAAGTTTCATGTGAAAACAGTTCTGCTTAAATACAATCAAAGCAGAATACAATGAGTTGACCATAAAAACACAACAAAAATGCAAAGGCTGAAGAACACATTTTAAGAATCCCAAATTAACAACTAATGTTTGAATGTTCACAAATATGACAAAAACAACAACATTCATTTCATCTCAGCTCTATGATACTTTATTACATAAGGTTCATGTCAAAACAGTTCTTGTATACTTCACAAACCAACCACTTAAACGTCTAAACAAAAAACACACCCAAATTCTGTCAGTATTTTGTACTGCTACCAAACATTGTTTAAAAAACTACTTACCCAAACAGATGGATGGAAACATAACACAAAAGTTTAATTAAAGGTTCATCAACAATACTGAAGTGATGAATTAGATCAAAGATAATTATATGTCCAAAAACCAAATTAAGATAGTGAACAATCTTCACCTACAAATAACGAAACCCTAATTTACGAAGTTAAAAAATTTCACGAAAACTTGAACTAAAATCAAATTAAACAAAAACTCTTATTTACAGTTGGAAAAGGCAAAAATGATAAATTGAATATTAAAGTTAACAACTTTCACAAAACCTTAAACTAAAATCATATTAAACAATGTCTCTGATTTAGGGTATCATAAGCAAATAAGGAGTAATCGAAAATCATAAAAGACATGCCTTATGCGATGGTATTCCTGAACCGTTTGTGATGATGATTATGAGAAGATTAATGACTGACAAAGAACACAAAGGCTATAGTCATAAAATAATGTAGTATTTGTAAGCACTGATAGGGTTAAACCAGAATTGGAGAAGAAAAGCTAAGAATTAGGAGAAGAGAATAACTCAAACAATCTGATAATTTCATTCATGATTCGATACCAAATATATAATCAAACAAAATACTAAAGACACCCCCAACTAACAATAATAGCCACTAACCCCCTTAACCTAATTGACTAAATAATAATAAAAATAAATAAAAATAAAACGTAACAAGCACAAACAGAGATTGGTAAAAGCTTAACTGAAAAAAACAAAACCTTAGATGTGGATAACTAAGTACAGTGACCTAAACAACTTGAAAACATAAACACATTCAATAATAACGGAAAAAAAGACGCATACGATAAAACATTAAAAAAAGCATGTAGTCATTTAAAACAGTTGCTGCTTTTCCATTGAAAAACACTATTAATAAGTGTCTGAAAAAACCATGAGCAATGAAGAAAAACACAAACATGGCATAACATAAAACCGAAAAAAAAATACCTATCTTTTAGTATATTTCTGGGGTAAGGTTTGCCCTCATCACACCCTCCCCAGACCCTACTAATAGCGTTAGCTATGTGTGGGATTATACTGGGTACGTTTGGTTTGGTTTGGTTTGGTTTAGTATATTTCTGTAACAAATTATAACAAATAAAGAACGAAAAGATATGATAAAAATAACACAAACCTCAGACAAGTCCAATACTGCAAAAAAGTATGTCCAACAAGAGAAGGCTGAACAGGTTCTATAGCCAACTCACCTGCAAAAAAAAACAATTGGTGTATAAGGATTTAGTCTAAAACAAAAAAAAACTAAACCAGCCAAAACATAAAATCATTAGAATTAAAAGCCAAATTAGGAAAAATGTAGCATCATTAACAGAATTTGCATAGCACTGTAACAAGTTAATAGAAAATTGAAAAATAAATCAAATAGAAAAGCAGAAAAAAACAAATTTATTTGTGCCCACCTACACCTTCTGTGTAGAAAAACAAACCCATGGTCCATTTCCCCTTCAATTATCATCTTTTTCTTCAACAAAATTCATCAAAAAAACCCTATAAGTTTCTAAATCTTTAAATTTTACAAACACCCAATTCACCACAATGTCAATAGTCCTCAAATCTCGTTTTTGCAGGCAATCCAATAAGATCAAAAACCCCCAAATCAACAGACCCCTTTTCACCCACACCGGCCTTTGAAACAGTAAGTTTTAAATCAAAGGTACCAATCAAGAAAGAAACAACATTACACCACATGAAAAACCAATCCAACATTAGTCATTTTTTTTTGCAAGATGCATGCAGAAGAAAGTAGCGAAGATCAGAAAGCAAACAAAAATTGATCTCAATTACGATGAGCAATAGCAAAAAAAATTCAAACCTGATAACGAACGGCGTGCAAAATCGTACCAAAGGAGGCAAAAAACCCACAATTCGTACCAAAGGAAGGAAAAAAACCCAGGCGCAAGTGAAGAAGAAGACCCAGGTCAATAAGGAAAAAAGCATAGGAAGCCACGTTGATTAGCTACAACAGGTAGTTCATAGGGTACGTGTCTGCTATCAACGAAGCCAACAGATGATAAAAAGAAGCGTGAAAAAAAAAACCATGGCCATGTTTTTGAACCCTGGACGTATGGGTTATAAAGGCAAGAACTTACCAGGCCAACTACAACCAGATCACAGCCCATATGCTAAACAATAATCATGTAAAGTAAAAACAAAAAATCCAAGTAGTACAAAACGCAAGAACAGATGTACTTTACTATCGTTGGTAAATGTTTGGTTTGTTAATTATAGATTATAGATTGTTTGGAACGAATTAACAAGCAACACACGTGTAAGAATCTAAAGAGGGTAAATATGTTATTTTCAACTTTTTATAATTTTCTTTATATATTCTTTAATTGTTTATTAACAAGATATTAGCTTTGAAGACGTTATAAAAAGACACACATTAAGAATATAGCAAATTAGTTTTTAATAATTCAAACTATGACTTATTGGCTGATAATAATTCAAACTAACAGTTTGGCTGGTGATAATCTCAACTTTCACTTTTGTCATCAATTATAGTCCCAGTATCATAATCATCATATAATTACACTCGATTTACCCTCGATTCCCACTCGATTTCACTTGTATGTTTCTTCATTTCATTGAAAATCATCGTTTTGAGCGAAAATAAGTATAAATCTATGATGATTATGCTACTGAGACTGCAATTAACAACAAAAGTGAAAGTTGAGATTATCACCAACCAAACTGTTAGTTTGGATTATTATTAGCTAATGAGTCATAGTTTTAATTATTAAAACCAATTTGCCTTAGGAATATAGTCTAAAGTAGATAAATATCACCAAATAAACATAAAAAAATTTAATGATCGGGTTGATACGAAATAATTCACATCAAGTCTAATCCCTCATTTTTCAATCAAGATTTTCTTTATTGTCCTCTCGATCTCTAAATCATTAGAAAGTCTTTCCGTTGGCCATTTGATGCAATGGTAGCCCTAAGACTTCCCATAGTGAAGGTCTTGGGTTTGAATCCGGGTCACAGCAAAAAAAGGGTCTGTAGTCAGGTCAGGGGGTTTACCTAGTTGGAGGTTACTCCTAGGATGAGCTGCCTTGAATGTTCTAGGTGTTAAGGAAACTCAATTATCCTATAATATCTATGTGTTTTCATTCAAAATAAAATTAAACATTCTTTTCTATTACGTGATAATTACTTTTTGATAGAGATCATCAAATACTTTTCACTAGTCCCGATACTCATCATATTCACAACTCCTCTTAAAAATAGTATAAAACACAAAAAATGAAAACAATTTAAGCTTCAGTATTTTACTTTTTTTGAATTTCGATTATGGTTCTATATCATAGGTTTATTTGACTATTCGTGAATTAAAATAGAAAAGGGAATCTTGTTAAAACCAGTTATACAAAATTGTTTCTTTTGCTTTACGGTTATGATAAATGTGTGGGGGAAAACACGCAAAGCTTTAAATGCAACATGCCCACTCCCTTTCGTTAATCATATATCATTCGTATTTCAATTCAACATCAATAATTTCTGACGCATTTACTTCAGTCATTTATAAGATTAAAAAGCCATCAGGGTTGATGATTCAATAATAAACATCAAAGTTTGAAAAGTTCATGAGTTTAAGTCCTACTCCTACATAATTAAGAAATTCACCTTTTAAAAAAATTATAAGATTAAAAAATAATCAAACAAACATTTTATCACTTTTTTAACAATGGAGAGATATTTTATAAATACTCACATGGAAACTAGGGGTGGCAATTCCTTACACGACCCGCTTAGTAAGTGGATTGAACTGTTAACCCGTTTAAGGGTTTTTGAACTAAATCTTTTCATTCGTTTATTCTGATCTCGAACTAAATGTTTAAACCCAAGTTTATTTATTAGGAATGAAAGATAAAGAAACAAAAACAATAAAAGGACACCAATTACAAAAATGTTTCATTTGAGTCGGAGCATTAATTGTTTAAATTGTTACTAAGTCGATAGGTGTTACTCATATTCATGAATGAAAACAAAACGGGTCGACCTGAAACACGACCTGATTTTAAGTGCGTCGACACGACACGAATAAATATATGGGTTGGGTTAGGGTTGAAGAATTCAACCCGTCAACCCGAAACCCGCCAACCCGACACGATTGGCACCCCTAATGAAAACTAGCAAGAAACTAGATCCAATGAGACACTTACATAGACCTAGAAGAGATAATAATAAAATTAAAATTATACCAATTATTTTAATCTGTCGTTTGGTTCTTCGCCCTGTTTTTCATCCATAAGAATCCCTTCATCTTTATTTCTTCCAATGTCTTAGAAATTGACATTATCTTGTTGTTGAATACTTAATCGTTTATGGCCCTCCATATCCTCCAACATGTTATCATAAATATTGTAACATCCGGCCTCTCATACCAATAATATTGTCCGTTTTACCAACTAGGAGCTCACATATATTTTTTTTTGTTACCCGGGTGAAAACCTCCCAATGGTCACTCATCCCTGGATTACTCCCACCTGAGCACGCTTAACTGTGAAGTTCTCCTCTCATTCACAACCAATGCGCCCGAAACCGTTGTTGGTATTTGAGGCATGACAATTCTTATGAACCCAACATCTCTACTGTCCATGACCGAGGTTGAATTTGCCTAGAGTGTTACAATCACCCCCCCTTGTGGACTCATCGTCCTCGATGAGGTTTGCCTCACCATTCCAATCATGGATGTGAGATTTGCCTAAGGTGTCCTCTTAAACACCCTAGGGGACTCACCATCCTCGATGAAGTTTGCCCTACCATTCCGAACGGAACAGGAGTGGCTCTGATACCATTTGTAATCCGGTTTCTCGTACTAACAATATTGTCCGCTTTACAACTAGGAGCTCACGTATTTGTTTTTGGTTACCCGAGTGAAAAATTCCTAGGGTCATCCATCCCTAGATTACTCTCACCCTAACACGTTTGACTATGGAGTTCTCCTCTCATCCACAAGCCAATGCTCTCAAAACGCGTTATTGGTATTTAAGGCATGGAATTTCTTATGAACCCAACATCTCTCATGTCCACGATCGATGTGGGATTTGCCTAGGGTGTTACAAATACGGTTGTAACTATGTAGTTTTGAAAAGTCAATTTTAGGAAATCAACAAGGAATTCAATTACTCGAGAAACTAATTTGCAGCCAGATATATCTCGAGAAACTACAAGCTATCAATAGGTGATCAAAAAAAGAAGCAGCTTTTTCTTCCTCCATGAAGTTTAGTAGAACATAAAAACCCCCAATATACTGAATTATGACATCCTCATATCCATGATTCTTCAGCAAGGTTCTCAAGTTGTTTAAAGATTTTAAATCCCTTGATCTGCCCACTAAGGCTTTTTTATGGCAAAAAGAGAGCGCTTCAGTATTCTCCGGAACGACGATGATATTCCTACTATCCACCTCACCATCTACCTTACCACTGACCTTCGGCTCCTGAACCCCCCTCAAGACATCTCTAAAAGATCTTCCTCCCCCATACGACGGAAAAGATACATTCTTCTTGGCAGGAAGATCATACGATGTTGACTCCCTTCTCGCTTCATTCTCCTTTGCAAACCTAGCAACATTAATCCTCGGTTTGCATCCTCCCATTTTAATACCATCTAAACTTCTTTCCAGTTTCCTCGCATCTGTAACCCCTTTGAACGAGATAAAACCGAATCTTTTGCCTTCCTTATCCTTTTTCTTCGCAATGTATACCCCCCCCCCCATTTCACCAAAATCCCCTAAGAATTTTGATACTTCCCACGGCGTGCTTCCATCCGGAAGGTTTGAAACATAATATTTCACCACATTCAAGCTCCCACCCCCCTTCCTGATTCCTCCTCCCTTGTGTTTTCTTCGTTGCGTCTCCCATTCCTGGCTCCCCATCTCCACAGGTAAAATCATGTCATAGTGGACGTGGGGTTTAATCTCTTCCGTTTGAGAGGATTGCTTGGTTAAATTGCGTTGGAATCCCTCTTCACCTGAACTCTAAATGTGTTCTTGAAGCAATTGGGTCAGTTAAGGGGAAGATTGTTTATGTGCCTGAATTATCTATCGATGACGCTGATTTGTCGGTTGTTTGCCTCGGTGTATTGCTGGGGGAAGGTGACAAAGTTAATGATTTTGTGAAGCTGAGATGGAAGAATAAAGTGTTCAAAGTTTGGATTTCGGAAGAATCTTGCGACTGGATTCCTGATTGTCTTATTGGAAGTTCAGTCGTTGCGCCGGTGGCTCCGGATGAGGAACCGGAAAGGCAGAAGGAAGACGAGCAGTCGGAAGAAGGGGAGATTAATGCATCGGTGAACGTGAATATTGATGAGTCGGCGATGCATGGGGAGAAAGACAATTCGCATGCAGAGGCGGGGGTTGTTCGAGGAGTTTTTTTCGTTTGGTAAAAACATCAATGATGGTGTCGTTGGTGGAGGTTTTAATGTGGGGCCCATATTGAAATCGGGTAATGCAAAAAGAGTAAAACCAGGGATGGGCCGGACCCAGCGGAAATGTAACTCGTTTTCTCCTGATTTGGGCAGGCCCAAAAAGAGGATGAGGTGTGAGTTAGATGATGATCCTTTTGACCTTAATAGTTTCCTGGGGCTAGGGAAGAAGTGTCAGGAGAATGTTGGTGTTTCTGGGGGGGAGGTCGTTCAGGAGGTCTTTTCTGGATCGGGACCTTCTTTTGATCTTAATAAAGAGGCGGAGGGGAGGTCGACTCACACGGTTGATGTTGAAGTAGGCGAGGGCATGATGGCCGATGGGGAGGATCCTGTTTCCCAGTCGCCGGCTCCGTTCAATGAATTTGAGGTGCTGGTTGATATTGGGCAGAGGGTGGGGGCTCAATTACAAGAGGATGGCAATTTGGTCCACCGGTTATTAACGAAGAAGGTATTAATGTATTACCCCAATGAATTTTCTCTCTTTTAATGTTAGAGGTCTTGGGGGTGGGGGAAAGTCGGGGGAGGTTTTTAAAATCAAGAAAGAGCACAAGATTCAGTTCTTAGCCCTTCAGGAAACTAAGAAGGAGATTGTGTTGGATACGGATGTGGTGGGTTTGTGGGGAAATAGGGGTTTTCAAATGGAGTTTGTTCCTTCTGTGGGTTTGTCTGGCGGTCTTGTTAGCATCTGGGATCCGGGGGTTTTCAAGAAGGTCGAATGTGTGAAAAATAGGTACTTCTTATTGACTAAAGGTTTGCTGAGGGGGGATTGTTCGGAATTAAACATCATGAATGTGTACGCTCCGCAAAAGGTTAGTGAAAAAAGGCTCCTGTGGCAAACGATAAGGGATGTGGTGCTGGGTTCTCAAGGCGCGTGGATTATAATTGGTGACTTCAACGCGGTCAGAATTCCGGAGGAAAGAATCAATTCGGCGTTCAATGTAACTTGCGCTTCGAATCTTAATTCTTTTATTTTTGAAGCAGGGTTGCTTGAATATGATATGAAAGGCTTTAAATATACTTGTGTGAGAAATCAAGGAAGAAAAAGAAGCAAGATTGACAGGGCTTTTGTTTGTTTTAATTTTTTCAACAAGTGGCCGGAGGCATGCTTGAGATCAATTTATTCACATATCTCCGATCACTTCCCTCTAATTCTGGTTACTAGTGATGGAAATTTCAGCCCTAAACCGATTAGATTTTATAATTCTTGGCTGCTGAAACCGGGGTTTGAGGATATGATTCTCAAGGCTGTCGAATCGTTTAGCTATAATGACCCTCCGGATGTTTTCTTACATAAGAAGTTTGCCCACATCAGAGACAAGACGAAAATTTGGCGTGATGAGATGCTATTTAAAGAAAATGAAGAAGAGCTCAAAATGAGGAAAGAGTTGGAAACTTTGGAGGAGGTTTTAGAAGAAAGGGAGCTGGAAGAAGAAGAAGAGTGGATCTTGGTTGAGTGCAAGAATTCTATCAAAAAGATTTTGTGGCATAAAAATTTAGATTTAAAGCAGAGATCAAGAACCAGATGGGCCGTTGAAGGGGACGAAAACTCTAAATTTTTTCACGCCTTGGTAAACATGAGGAAGGGTGTGAATTCGATACCAGGGATTTTTGTGGATGGTATTTGGGTTTCCAAGCCAGCTCTTATTAAGAGGGAGGTGTTTAAATATTTCAAAGATAGATTCAGTGATCAAGTTAAACGCAGGCCTTCCTTAATTTGCAGGAATCTGAAACAGTTAAAGGTTGAGGATGGTGAGATGCTTATTTCCCCCTTTTCGGTAGAAGAGATTAAAGTAGCGGTTTTTGGTTGCGGTGCGGATAAGGCCCCCGGGCCTGACGGGCTGAATTTTAAATTCTTCAAGCAGTTTTGGCAGCTTTTCGAATTGGACTTTAAGGAAGTCATGGACGGGTTTTTCGTGGATGGGGTGATAAATAAAGGCTGCAGCTCGTCCTTCATGTCGTTGATTCCTAAATCGAATGATGCGGTTAATTTAGCCGATTATAGACCCATTAATCTGGTGGGAGCTATAAGCAAGGTAATTTCGAAGACGCTCGCAAACAGATTAAAGAAGGTGCTGCAAGGGGTCATCTCGGATTCGCAATCAGCTTTTATTAAGGGTAAATTCATTCTAGATGGTCCGATGGTTATTAATGAAGCCATTTCGTGGTTGAAGAAATCGAAGAAAAAAGCTTTTATCCTTAAAATCGATTTTGAGAAGGCGTACGACAACGTAAATTAGAATTTCCTTTCTTCCATGATGGGTCAAATCGGGTTTCCGGAGAGGTGGTGCAAATGGATTATGGGGGTTGTGCACTTGGCCAGATCTTCGGTGCTTGTAAATGGGTCGCCGACTTTCGAATTTCATTGCGAGAAAGGTCTTAGGCAAGGCGACCCGCTCTCTCCCTTTCTGTTCACTATAGTGATGGAGGCTTTATCTAACATGTTACAACAAGCCTGTGATTGTGGTATTATCAAAGGGATTAAATTCCCAAAGGATGGGCCGCTACTTTCGCATTTGTTCTTCGCGGACGATGCCATCATCATTGGTGAGTGGTCGACTGATAATGTTAGAAATGTCATGAGGGTCCTGCGATGCTTTTATATTGTTTCTGGATTGCGAATCAACGTGGCAAAGTCTAGTCTCATGGGGGTGGGAGTGGATCATGTAGAAGTTGTGCAGGTGGCTGAAACTCTGTGGTGTAAGGCGGATAAAATCCCTTTCGTGTACTTGGGGTTAAAGGTGGGTGCTAATATGAATCGAATTGAAAGTTGGAGGCCGGTAATTGATACTTTTCATAAAAGATTGGCTATGTGGAAAGGAAATCTTCTATCGATTGGGGGGAGAGTTGTGCTCATCAAGTCGGTGTTGGAGAGTCTTCCGTCTTACTATCTTTCCCTTTATAAGGCTCCGGTAATGGTGCTAAAGGAGTTAGAGGCGATCATGCGGAAGTTCTTGTGGGGTGGTTCGATGGAGTTTAGGAAAATTTGTTGGGTGGCGTGGGACCGTATTACGAGACCCAAACACCTAGGCGGAATCGGTTTGTGTAACTTGAAGGCTGTGAACATCGCGTTTTTATGTAAATGGGGCTGGAGATTAAAGGAGAAAGGGTCGGATATTTAGAAGCAGGTTATATTTTCTTTACATTTCTCAAAACCTTGTTTGGAATTCTTTCCTTACAAGAATGCGATGGGGGGAGTCTGGTGTTGTATGGCAAAGATAATGAACTCTTTGAAGGTGCATGGTGATCACTGGAGGGATTCTTTTGTAGCAAAGGTTGGAGATGGTGGGTGTTTTAGATTTTGGTTGGACCCTTGGTGTGGTAGCATCATTCTCAAGGACCGGTTCCCGTGTATTTTCCGGTTGGAAAAGGACAAATGGGCGTCGGTTAAAGATAGGATGGGCGATGTTGGTTCTCGGTTCAACTGGGATTGGAGGGTCAATCCGGGATCGGATGAGGAAAGGATTGAGCTGGTTTCGTTGGATAGCTTGCTTCCCCAATATGTCAGCTCGGACCAGAGGGATTGTTGGGAGTGGAGGTACGGGCCTTCCAAAAGTTTCTCGGTGAGAGATGTTAAGGATTTTCTTATGAAGGATCAACTGACAAGTAGCACATATGTTTTGAGATGGTGTAAGTGGGTTCCCATAAAGTGTAACATTTTTATGTGGAGGGCGGAGATGGGCAGAATTCAGACCGCGGTTGCTTTGAAGGAAAGAAAAGTTAATATTCAGTCGGTTATGTGTCCGGTCTGTGGGAGCATTGAAGAGACGGTGGATCATCTTTTTACCGCTTGTGGCTTTGCTCTGGAAGTGTGGCAGTGGGTGAGCTTTTGGTGCAGGATTGATGATTTCTTTGTTTTTTCCTTTAGGGATCTTGTTGAGCTTCATAATCATGTGAGGTTGGACGAGCCTTATAAGAGTGTTTTTCATGGTATTGTTGTCGTCTCCGCGTGGTGCATTTGGAAAGCCAGGAATGAGCTCAAGTTCTCCAACAAGAGGATTAAAGTGGAAGATATCATAAGGGAGGTTAGGTCGGTGAGTTATTTTTGGATTTGTAATAGATCGAAGATAAAGCCTAGTTCATGGGCGAATTGGTGTAAGTTTCTCTTTTGTAATCTTGTTTGTGTTGTGGCGCCCCTGCTTGGGGTTTTGCCGGTTAGTGAAGTTTGACCTTTCAAAAAAAAAAAAAATAGGTGATCAATCAATTCCTCAAACTCATCACATAACGAGAAATTTTTTGAGTTGACACTTACTCTCCTTTTCAAGAAAGCCTCTAAGGTAGGTAATTTATATATCATAGCTCTTCATCCAAAGAAATTGACTTTTAGATGTAACCATTTTGTCCAGATTAACTTTTCATTAGAATTATTAAAGCTTTTCTATTCGTTGAGCAGCCTAAGAGATTGTGGAGTGAACATGTCCGAATCGTTGCACATTCAGACCCACTTGTTACGCCTATCAGAGATGTTAGATTGATTTAGGTCGGACAAACATTGTTGGAGCTCATTGATTTCTGATGTATTGTTGATGTCGCCCAGACGGTCTATAAAACTAATGAATAAAAACCTAACTAGACTCCTAAGTAATAAATGGAGTACCTTCAACTAAACTGCACTGACAGGCAAGTGTACCTATCGAGTGTAGCATAGCTTAACGGTAAACCGAGTTATCGAACCCTATAGACACTGAATACTAATACTAGACTCTGACTCGGACTAAAGATTGATGATTGGGGGGTTGACTACACTAAAGATTAACTACTAATGCAGCAAACTATGTCGACTCAAACTATCAAGGTCAAGAACTAAGGAAGAAATCAGAGATGGGAAGAATACTACCTAGGTCGGAATCCTACTTGCAAAGCACAACTTCTACCGATTCTGGAAACTATAATGGATCTGGGTTTCTAAGAAAACAACTCTAGAGTGGATCCCTAATCACTCTCAGGGTGTCACCAACTAAGGAACCTAAAGGTGTAATAACTCACCAGATAGTGGATTACCTTTCGGTCTCTCCAACAATGATAAAGTACCCGAAAGACAGATCACCTTCCAGTCTCATTGTCAACAATACATTCGAGGAATGCACGGGGTAATCTCAAGATAACAACTATGACTCAGAATAGCAACAATCACTAGACACCTAATACCAACTTCCTCTCAGACAGCTGATACTCGGATTCCTAATGACGAAGAATAAACGACTATCTCTCACTTATTGGGTATTGAGACAGGATACACACTCAGCTCCAAATAACATTCAACCACAACTCCTATGGCTACTATTTCTAGCAAACCACACAACTAATCACAAACCCTAAAGTATATAACCTAGATACGCAAATCAAGCCAGAAGACATCCACGATCAACGTACGGAATCGAAATCAAACATAAATCAGATCAAAGCATGCATATACATCACAATTAATATCAAGAAACTCTTTACAAAATCATTAAACCATACTTTAGAATCCAAAACCAGTAAAAATCGCAACTTAAACAAGCAATCATCATAAGACCCAAGCAGTATCAATGTTTTAGCCTAGAATCATACTTAAACACATCAAAACCGAAGTATAAGACATCATCAAGGTTTCAAACAAAGCAAACAAAGATAAAAATCGAATCTTGAAACCGAAAACGTTAAATCTAACAAACCCAGACGCAAAGTCTTCAACTTTCCTCTTCAATTGACCTCCTAACTCCCAAAATCTCCCCTGGTCTCTCTATACTGCTGAATGTCGAACTCCTTGAATAATAGTATTGTAAATCTAATATAATTCAATTTAGGGTTTTTTCACGGAAATTATGTCTATCGTGTACCGCGAGACAATGGACTGGGTTCCTCGCGTACCGCGAGGAACAAATTAGTCGGGCGCATTTTTAGCTTCCCTCGCGTACCACGAGGCTCTGATCTTTCTATCTCGCGTACCGTGAGAACTCTAATTTCAACATTTTTGACTTTTAAACTTTGGGCTTCACTCTCTTGCTCGATTTCTTCATGTATTCACTTGTAATCTTCACGATCACCTGTAATCAAGACAACGACTCAATAGTATACAAAAATGACTCAAAACGAACATAAAACTAAGCAAAAACGCACAAATACAATAGGAATAAAGATGTGTGCTTCGCACTACATCAATTGTGCAACTCTCTCTTTCATTTCCAACTCTATATTATATATATAATAACTTATTATCACTTGGGCTTAATTTTAAAAGATAATAAATAAATAACACACACTTACACCTTTCTCTACACACATAAACAACCTAAAAACGTGAAACTCGGCCCGGTACGCGCTCGCAACTAGGAATTGCCCGCACTTCGTCTACAATACCCAGTAGATAGTTTAAAGGTAAGGTTCTGCCCAATATTACAATCAAGTTAAGACTTGTTTAAGTAATGTGGGTATTGCTTAGGACCTCAAGCCAAGTGATCGTGCTAAATACCAGTTCTGCCCGATTGTAGGCTTTGAACATTAAGTTGTTAAGGTGAGTTCTCAAAGGCCCTCTTTTCACTGTTTTGTTTTAGGGCTTATATACATAATACAAAACTCTACGTGAGTTCGTGCAACCCCTCGTTTAAATATTTTATTCTTGGGGTTATGCATAAATGCAAAATTTTTACATGAACTTGTAATGCTTACTTTCAAAATATTTTGGGCTATGAGAATGTCATAAAACTGATTTATAAAAAGGTGAGTTTGATATGCCCTTTTTTAAATATTTTAGGCTTATTGGTACGTTGTTAAAGAGTTTTCAGTTGCAAAGGTTTTAAGGGCAAACCCTTGAGAATTTGCAAAATGTAATGCTTTGATTAACGCATTCTCATGAATTCTTTTGAAACTAGTTTTCAAACCGAGATATGTAAACCTTTGATAATAATGTCTTGATGAAAATGAGAAATTACCACACGTTAATGAAATCAACATGACACGTAAATTTGTGGCATGTGCATATGACCTTGGTGGATGCTTGAGCTTTGTGTGCCCACATTCATGGAGGATGCTTGTGCCTTGTGTGCGAACATTCATGGTGTTGTCACTCGTATTGCGTGCCCTATGGGGGTTGAGTGCTACGAAGGACTGTTTGGTAGTGCGGGTGATGCCAACCGCTCTATCTTGAATTGATGGCATGATTTTATCCGTTAATTTCTTCTAAACATTTCCAGGACACCTAGTTGGCTCGATTGAACAAATGTTTTGGACACAAAACCATTATTTGGGAACTCACCAGTGTAAACTAACATGAAAATGTTTTAAACCTGTCTTAGGTGAAACTTAGTTGAGACTATGGAATAGTCAGTATTTGGAGAAAGCTAATACAAGCTTATGGAACATGTAGTTGTACACTTTGATTTTAGGAATTAGTAACAAGTGTAATTTGGTTATGCCTTTGGTTATGTTTCCACTGCTATAGTTTTGTATCAGTAAGTCGTGGTGAACCCATCCTGGGCGGGGTGTGACACGACTACATTGGCTTTGCAAGGGCGATACTTTATTTCACAACATAATCATTTATTAGTTCCATCCACCTTTGTTGCCTATATTTAGATTCTTTTGATCGAAGATATGGTTGAGGCTTTTATGGTCTGTGTATATAACACATTTGGTACCATATAAATAATGCCTCCATGTTTTTAAGGCACACACTACAGCTCCTAACTCCAAATCGTGTGTAGTGTAGTTCTTTTCATGAATTTTAAGTTGTCTGGATGTATGCTATAAGTTTACCTCGTTGCATAAGTACACATCCCAACCCAATTCGAGATGCATCACAGTAAATCTTGAAATCTTCATTACCTTCAGGTAATGTTAAGATAGGTGTATGCCTCAGTTCATGCTTAAGGGTATTGAAAGCCTACTCTTGCTTTATTCCCCAATCAAATTTAACTGCTTTCTGAGTCATTGTGGTTAGTGTTATGGCTATTTTATAGAAATCTTTGATAAATTTTCTGTAATAACCTGCCAAGCTATGAAGCTCCTTACCTCAGTGGGGGTCTTTGGAGTTTCCTAGTTTCTAATTGCTTTAGTCTTTGTAGGGTCAACTTGAATTCCATGTTGATTCACTATATGACCCAGAAACTGCACTTTTCTTTTCCAAAATTCACACTTGGATAGCTTTGCATATAATTTCTCTTTTCTTAAGGCTTCTAGAATTAGCCTTAAATGTCCAGCATGCTCTTCTGGAGTCTTTAAATAGATGAGGATATCATCAATGAATACAATGACAAACCTATCCAGGTATGGACTACAAGCTCTATTCATCAAATCCATGAATGTTGCACGAGCATTGGTTAGTCTGAAGGACATAACCAGATATTCATAGTGTCCGCATCTAGTTCAAAAGGCTGTCTTAGGTATATATTCATTTTTAACCTTGAGTTGATGGTATCCAAATCTTAAGTTGATCTTTAAGAAGTAATTGGCTCCTTGGAGTTGATCAAACAGATCGTCAATCCTTGGCAGCGGATATTTGTTCTTTATAGTAATTTTGTTTAGCTCTCGGTAGTCAATGAACATTTGCATGGTCCCGTCTTTATTCTTTACAAAAAGAACGGGTGCTCCCCAAGGTGAAGTGCTAGAATGTATGAATCCTTTGTCTAATAGATCTTTGACTTGAGTCACTAGTTCTTTTAGTTCCGCAGGTGCAAGTCGGTATGGTGCCTTAGCTACAGGCTTCGCTCCTGGTTCCAATTCGATTCCGAATTCAATCTGACGATCAGGTGGGAGTCCAGGTAATTCTTCTAGAGATACGTCTAAAATGTCACGAACGATTAGGATATTGGTAGGTTGATCTTCTGGTTTGCATCAATGGCATAAGCCATAAATGCTATACAACCTTTCTTGACGCATTTGCTAGCTTTGATAGCCGAGATCATTCCTACTTTACAGATTGCATTACTTCCGTAAATTTCAATTATTTCGTCATTCGGTTTATGTATCCTTACTAGTTTTTGGTCACACAAAATTTGTACTTGATTTCGTGACAACCAATCCATACCTAATACGATGTCGAATTCACTTAAGGTCATAGGCATAAGGTCTATACTTAGTTCTATAGTTTCGAAGTTAATGGTGCAATTCTTATACACTTCAGAAATCTTATTTGTTCTGTCATTAGTCGTTTCTACTATATAAGAGTTCTCTAATACGAAGGGTTTCTTTTTTAAGTAAGGGCAAAATGGTGTAGACACAAAACATTTAGTTGCACGTGTATCAAATAATATGTTTACATAAATGTTATTGGCAAGGAACATACCTTGCACTACTCGGGGTCCTTGTCTTTCCCCTTTTCACCAATCATAAATACCCTACCTTTTCCTTTGGCCGTATCTCCAGGTTTTGAATTTCCAAACTTTGGGTAATTCTGTTTCATATGCCTAATTTCTCCACATTAAAGCACTTTACTTCCTTTGGCCAATTCCTTCTTATAAGACCCTCAATCTTACAACTAAAGCAATCATGCCCTGGTTTTGGTTCATATTTTCCTGAAACCTCTTGTTTCCTTGTCCTGGCTTATTCTTATTATCTTCCCATTTTATTTTCACACCTTCAATCCTTTTTCCTTGACAAATCATTTCGTCATACATTGTACCTCCTAAAGTTACAGCAGAATGATACGTCTTAGGTTCAGATGCACGTACATGCGCTCGTACCTCTGCCGACAGACCCCAAATATACCTACTCATCCTTTTCTCCTATGGAGTGACTAAATGTGGCACTAAACGAGCCAACTCATTGAATCTTGTGGTATATTCTCTATGGGTCATGCTTCCGGCTCCAAATTTCAAAAATTCAGATTATGTCTTCTCCATTTCATTCTTAGGGCAAAAGGCTTCTTTCGTAATCCTCTTCATTTTCTCCCATGGCATACTATTTGCCTCTTCTTTGACTATGGCTTGAATGATAGTGTCCCACCAATGCAATGCTTCACCCTTGAATGAGTGAGCTGCATATTGAACTATGTCTTCCTCTACACATTTGCTTAAATCAATGACGTACCGCTTCCATCTCCCGCATCCATCGCAAAGCTTCCACCGCATATTTGTTTCCAAAGAACTTGGGTAGATCTCCTGCTTTAAATACCTTATAAGAGGATTCTCCTTTTCTGCTCTTAATTATTATCCCTTGATTTTGATTGTTACCATTAACGATCTCAACCTTACTCAGGTTATCGTTAATTTTACTTCTTTCATCAAGTTTGGTTTCCGAATGATGTTTATAAGTGATGTGGGAAATATGGGAACGAGTGTTCCATGTTCTTTTAGAATGTCCCTCAAGATTCTTTACTTCAGCATCAATTGTAGGGATTTCATTGGCAATGCCCTGAGTTATGAGTTTCTCGGTGTCATTTCTTAATTTTTGTATTTCGTGCAGATCACAATTTGTTGTTTGCTTAAAGGGTTCCTTAACAGTATGGTGTTCCGTATGTATAGAATCTCCATGGCCTTCTAAGGCCGCCCTCTTCTTACTTTGATTACGAATATTTTTTTATAGACCTTCCTTGTTGGCTTCACCAAGAAGATGAGTGTTCTTTTTCATCTAGAATAAAAACAACACTGTTCAATCTTTACTTCATAGTTCTAATTAGACAGAACTATTTCAGTTTAGATGAAAGAATTCAAGAGGAAACAATGGAATGCATACACATTTATTTCCACTAAATTTCATGTTCTTGCTTTTCTAATAAATCCAATAGTTTAACAACTAATTAGTATACATAATAGTTGATAATCCAGAATGCTAGGTGTAACTGAAAATCTTTAATCAAGTTAGCTACGTGTGATTATCCATTTACTTCACATATGTGTTCTAGATATCTCTATTACGTGTTTGGTTTGTCTAAGTATTGTATTTAGTTAGTCAGGCAACAGGCTATTCAGGTTTCGTAATCACAAATATTAGTTTAAGTCTAGATACTACCTACTAGTATCTAAATCCCTCAAACTAAGGCTCTGATACCAACCTGTCACACCTTGCCCAGTACGTGTTCACCATGACCGATTGATACACAACCATAGCAGCGGAAACATAACTTAAGGTATAAATCTTTCATTTCATTACATCCAAAAGTTTGAGTACAAGTCTTAAAACAAATTATATATCAAAATGGAGGTGCACAACTACATTATCCAAAGTTCATACTAATAGCTGGCCAATACTAGATATCTCCAACCATTGGCTATTCCATAGCCTCAACTATCATCCACCTGTGATAGGTTTAAAAATATTTGCAAGTCAGTTTACACTGGTCAGATCCTAAATCAAAGTTTTGTTTTTAAAAGCACTTGCTCAATCAAGTCAATCAGGTGTCTTGGAAATGCTTTAGAAATTAACATGAAAAACCTTTTAACATGTAAATATCCAATTCCAAATAGTGTGACTTGCATCATCAGCACTACCAAAAGTCTATTTTAAACCAAAATAGTGTGGCTTGCATCACCAGCACTATTTTAAGATAGTGTAGCTTACATCACTAGCATTATCAAAAGTCCATTCAAGACAGTACGGTTTGCATCACCAGTATTACCACAATTTGACATGCCATATTAGTTTCATTAACCTGTGGTAATTCAACATTTCCATCAGGACGTTTTCATAAAAGGTTTACACATCTTATTTTGGAAAACCTATTTCAAAAAGAATTCATGAAAATGTGTCAATCCAATCCTTTCATTTTGCAAACTTCCAATGATTTGTCATTCAAAACCTCTGCAATTGAAAACCAGTTTTAAGCGTGTACTCTAGCCCAAAATTTATAGAAAAAGGGCTTAGTATAGAATCCATCGCAAAGTCATTTAACAAAGTACCAATAAGCCCAAAACATTTGAAAAGGGCGTATGGAACTCACCTTTGTACAAATCAGTTTCATGACATGTCTCATGGCCCAAAATATTAAAATAGTTTTACAAGTGAGCAATTAGAACTCATGAAAAAATTTTGCTTTATGTATATAATCCTAAAACTAAAAAAAATTAAAAAGGGGCTTCAAGAACTCAACTCAACAGCTTAATGTTCAAAGCCTACAATCGGGCATAACCGGTACTTAGCACAATCACTTGACTTGGGGTCCTAAACCATATCCACATTACTTAAACATACCTTATCTTAATCGTAAAAGTGGATAGAATCTTACCTCTTAACTATCTAATGCGTATTGCAAACGAAAAGCAGGCAATTCACAATTGCGTACGCATACCGACTCGGATTCTATGCTCTCAAATCGTATGTGTTGTTAATGAAATGGCACACATTTCCTTCCATATATAGGCTGATATTGGGACCCGTAGAAGACCGCTATGAGGTGGGTAGCGGACCGCTACCACCTCATAATCAGTCGCCTTCCTTGCGCATCACGAAGCGGACCGTTAAACCCTAGGGTAGCGGTTCGCTATAGGGTTACACGCGTCAAAGTTCATCCGCTAGTCACCCGCCACGCGTCACCTTATCATTATTCCTTTGGTGGCTACGTATGGAACTGTTAAGGCCCTGGAAGCGGTCCGCTACTAGCCAGTTTTTCACATTTTTCACTTTTCACCGCTAGACTTAACCTTGGTACAATTGCATTTTAGTGTTTTGACGTTTATTTAGGACACAGAGCTTCATGAGTGTTACACTAGAAATCCAAGTGTAAGGCCCCAAACCCGAGAGGCCTCACATATTGGATTTACTCATCAACACATAGCTCTTAAACTTAAAACTTTCATAATCACAGCGGAAGCGCTTTAAAACCTTAAACATAACATAACGTAAACATACTTATCTAGTACAAATTTAAACTTGTCTTAAACAACTGAAACATAAACATAACAACGGGATGCCAGATGTTCACTTCGGGTAACTCTTCAAGCCAACCAAGCATCCACACTGCCACCTGTACTAACTGATATGCGTACTAAAAATCAGCAACGCTGAGTGAGTTCTAACGTTTACTTTAAATCAGTCATACAACAGATTTACTATTACATACATACTGCCCTTAAGGCTAAACTTTACATATAGTATCTCTTTTAACTCATACATACATTATTTCCAAAAATAACTTATCTTTAACTTTCCATTCCTTTCCATTACGCCCCAATGGCTTAAGTCCAAAGGCTGACGATTAAGGGAAGGTTACACGATGCATCACCGTATCGTTTTGTAACAGTCCTGACTAGTGTCAAGACGTTGTCACCATACTGTCGATTCCATTTGTAACTACTTAGGCACTTAAGCCCTACTATAGGCACCGGAACCCTTCACTAGGCACTGAAGCCCTTCAACTGGCACCGAAGCCCTTCAACAGGCACTGAAGCCCTTCTATAGGCCCTACGTTAGGCATCGAGCCCTTCTATAGGTACTTAAGCCCTGCTATAGGCACCGAAGCCCTACTATAGGCACCAAAGCCCTACTATAGGCACTAAAGCCCTTATCTGACTCTCTGTACATCGTAACATTTGTCCCCGTAGGAACCGTAGCCTGACTTCGTACTTATTCCCGAAGGAAACTTTATCTTTACTTTCCTTGTTAACGAAATGGCTTTCTTTAAGACTTTACATTCATTCTTCGTTTAAAATCATCTTTTACTACTCGTAGACATTTCATATTATCATTTATAAAATTCAGTTTGCCTCTTTTAAACTTTCCTTTTTAAATCATGACTTTAACAATCGTTTATCGTTTATTAATATACTATATAATAAACACATTATTCACTAAGTATGCACACCACCGCAAAAGTAGGCAAGAAAAGGGGATTAGAACTCACCTGACTTTCTTAGTTAACTCTTCTTAGGTATGAGGCTCAACGGGGTGCTAGAGGATCTGTTCGAGTGGTTATAAACGACATGTGTTAAATTCTAGATATGACAAAACGGTCTGTCCAAAATCCCCATCTGTCCGAAATCCCTTTTCGATCGAAATCTATTTCGGTCGAAAAGTCTTCTCCTAAAAACCAATTCGCCTGAAAACTAATTCGCCTGAAATATCTTTCATCCGAAGACTTATTCATCCGAAATCTATTTTGTCCAAAAACTGTTTCATCCAAAATCTTTCTTTAAGACTTTACATTCATTATTCTTTTAAAATCATCTTTTACTACTTGTAGACATTTCATATTATCATTCATAAAACTCAGTTTGCCTCTTTTAAACTTTCCTTTTTAAATCATGACTTTCATCATCGTTTATCGTTTATTAATATACTATATAATAAACACATTATTCACAAAGTATGCACACCACCCCAAAAGTAGGCAAGAAAAAGGGATTAGAATTCACCTGACTTTCTTAGTTAACTCTTCTTAGGTACGAGGCTCAACGGGGTGCTAGACGATCTGTTAGAGCGGTTATAAACGACATGTGTTAAATTCTAGATATGACAAAATGGTCTATCCGAAATCTGCTTGGTCGAAAACCCATCTGTCCGAAATCCCTTTTCGATCGAAATCTATTTCGAAGAAGTTTCAAAAAAATGCTGGAGAAGAAGGTTGGGCCGATCTTTGGTCAAAACCAACACACTCTCTCTAGACGTTTCTCTCTCTAGAAATGGTGGTGAAGATGATGAGGGAAATGGAGAAAAGGATGGAGGGTTAGTGTCTTAAAGTCCACCCTCACTCTCAGCTCGGCCCACCTAGCGGCCCGGCCCAAGGCCCGGTCCATCTCGCTTCTTCTTCTATAGTTCTATGTAAATCCCGTGCTCGTTCTATCGCTTTCAAAATACGGGATGTTACAAGTCTACCCTCCTTACAATAGGTTTTGTCCTCAAAACCTGCCATAAGCTATACTGATAGCAAATCAAAAAATGGATGGCATAAACCGTAGCTGTGCTGGGTAGCTTGGTTATGAAGGTTATTGTGAATAGCTAATATAGAGGGTCTATAACGATTCATCTTTTGGCTACACGTGGTCTAACTATGGGACAATTTCTATTCCTGAGGCATCTAGGCTAACTTGGTGGCTAAAGGTTTCCGACGGCACACGTTTCTATTTACACTATGACTCCCTTGAAAATACAGAAAATTTAAACAGATAGGAAAAAATACGTACCCGACCTAGCATCAAGCTCCCTCTCAATTCTCCTTATCGACTATCTGGTATACTCTTGCCTTTGTTGCGGCTTTCGGTTTCTTGCATTCGTTACCATAATGTCCCTTCTCACCACAGTTATAACATAAACGTTTGTCTGGACAACTGCGAGAAAGGTGGCCTTGCTTGCCGCATTTGTAACACCCCCTTATTCCTAACCTGCATTCGCCTCCATGCTTGTTTCCACACTTACTGCACGTCCCTTCGGTGTCTACCCTTGCTCTTACTTCGTTTGGACCCTAGAGGTCTTCGCCTGATCGCTTGCTTCTTGGTTGCTTCAGGGACGACGTCGATAGAGGCTAGGTCATCATACACAACTCCACTCAGGATAACCACCGACTCAAAAGTGCTCGGTGTGTTGGCCTTGACAAAGGTACGAACTTTTAAAGGCAGCCCTTGAACATAGTAATGAATCCTCCTCTCCTCTGTGGTCACAAGATGGGGCACCAGACGTGCCAACTCATTGTACTTCGAAGTATACTGCCGGTGAGTCATGAGTCCGGCTTGTAGAGTCAGAAATTCCCTTTCCACCTTGTGGACCTCGTTCTTAGGGCAGAACTTTTCAATTACTAAAGCTTTCAGATCATTCCACCTCATTAGTTTGATCGCTTAGTCACCCTTAGCTTGTTTCACAGTCTCCCACCAGTGTGCTGCCTCCCCCTTCGGCGACTTGGCTACGAACCTTACCACTTGATCTGGTCGGCAGTCACTGAGGCGGATGGTGGATTCCATGTCATTGATCCAATCCAAGGTATCTGTTGCTTCTTTCTCTCCAGTAAGCTCAGGTGGATCACAACCACGAAATGCCTTGTAATCGCACCCGCGAGTAAGCGGTGCAACGTTCTCTACCAGAATTGGTCCTCCCATAGCTGGAAGCACCACGGGCCCTTTAGTGACTGGGGTTGTGTTGGGGTTCTCCTTGGCTTTCCTCAAGGCTTCGTCTAGTATGACCGGTAAGGTTTCCTTCAGTAGTCGGGTGAATTCTCGGTCGAGAGCCGCCCGTACGGCTGGTTCAAACTCAAATGGCTAGTTACCTCCTTCCACATGTTCAACATTGTGCTGAGTAACCTCCGTCTCAGTATGGGTAGTGTGAACACTCCCCTCAATCTCTTGGTTTATACTAGCTCCACCGCGACGGCCGGTACGCCCACCACGTCTTCCTTCTCCACCTCTTCTAGCTTCTCCACGTCTAGCCATTTCTAACTGAAAGATATAGAACAAAGGGATTTAACTTCATCATGCTAGCGAATATGTAGAACGCAATTAGTAAGGTAAGATGTTAATATACACTAGTCATTTGCAATTAACCATTACATCACTTCTTGTTTTCTAATTATTCACTTTCTTGATTACACTAAAGCCTCTATTCTTATGGTCTGTTTGGTATGGGGTAATGGAATGGACGAGGGAATGGAATGGACGAGGTAATGGAATGGACAAAGGAATGAAATGGACCATTCCATTACATTGTCTTGTTTGGTTACCATGAGAGAATGAAATAAATCATTACTTGTTGTTTGGTAGGCTAGAAAAGACGAATGAATAAAATCGGTGGTGAGTGGTGGTGGCGGTGGTGGTGGTGGGTGACGTTGGGTGATGGCGACGGTGGTGGGTGGGGGTGGCGGTGGTGGTGGTAGGAGGTGGTGGTGGTGGTGGTGGTGGTGGTGGGAGGTGGTGGTGGGTGGCGGTGGTGTGGTTGTGGGTGGCGGTGGCGGCGAGAGATGGTGTGGAGGTGGGAGGTGGCGGTTGGTGGTGGCGGTGGGTGGTGGCGGTGGTGTGGTTGTGGGTGGCGGCGAGAGATGGTGGTGGAGGCGGCGACGGTGGTGGGTGGTGGAGGCGGTGGTGGTGGTAGGAGGGTGTGGTGGTGATGAAGGGTGAAAGAGGGGATGGAATGAAAAAAAAACTAGGGGGGTGGATGGAATGAATTTGAGGGATTTAGAGGGAATGACATTCCTTGTGGAATTGGTGATTCCATTCCATCGTCCAACCAAACACCATTTTTTTCATTCCCTCGTAATCGTCCATTCCATTCCACCTCCCATTCATGCATACCAAACGCTACCTTAGATCTCGGTCACTTGCTGCTCACACTTGTAATCTTTTTACCATTTATTCAAGAAATGAGGCAGGTGTCGATTGTCACCTCCCGAGGTTTTATGTCGGAGATCCTTAAAGGTCAAGGGCTTTCCTCTTAAACAATTTTGTCAAGTTCTACTTCTTTTTATCGATTTTCATTGATTTTACAAGCACACTACCCTACTTACTAAGTTTGGTTACAAAATTGGTTTACTTAATTTTTACCCAAAACAATTTGGCGCCCACCGTGGTGCAAGTGGTGCTTTTCATCTTTAAATCTTTGCTAAAATTTGTGTTCAATCACTAACTTTCAAAGCAATTTTCAAAAATGTCGTCTCAATCCAAAAATATTTCTGTTTCTGCTCCATCTTCGAGCTCTGGGTTGGTCAACCCTATTCCTCCTCCTCCATTTCAAAAAGGTGTTAATCAGTCGAAGAAAACTACTCCTGTGGGTTTTTCGGGATCCGAAATACCTGTGATCGTATCAAACAATGATATCCTCGATCTGTTCTCGGAGATGAAACAACAAATGGAACAAAATAGGAAGACTAACCAAGCGTTGTTTCAGGAGATTGAGAAGGTTAAGGAATTGAAGAAACCAGTGGAAGTGACGACCCCGCTGCAACTAAAGATCTTGGATTTTAACTATTCAGGATCCTCGGGAATCCATAAAGGAGACTTTCTTCCCATGCAAACAGGGACCACTGCAGTTGGCCCTACCCCAGTTGTTAGAGTTACGACAAATCAGGATCCTGGAGTTATTCCGGGATCATCGTTCCGAAATCCTGAGAACGGTAACACATTCAATCAATTTTCAAATACTAACGAATTTGTACAAGAGACAGGAATCACTCCGCCCATGGCCAATGAGTTAAAGAAGTTGAGAGAGATGATCTCCAGTGTACCAGGTGTGGTCTAACCTATACAGGAGATGTCCTCTACCAGTCACAGGATCTCCAGATTCGCTCCACCGATATGTGATGATGAGATCCCCAAGCGCTTCCAGACTCTTAACATGAAGCTTTACGATGGAACTACAGATCCTGAGGAGCACGTCGCTCAGTACAAGGAACGGAAGGAAATAAACCCCATTCCCTTGGACCTAAAGGAAGCCTGCTTATGCAAAGGCTTCGGCTCTACCTTAACCGGATCAGCCCTGAAATGGCAACTTAACGTTAAACCTTATTCTATTACTTCGTTTGCTCACTTAATCAATTTGTTTAACAATCAGTTCTCTTGCAGTAGAACTTTTGAAAAGTTAACAAGTGACTTATACAGGATAACTCAGAACAGCGGAGAGTCCCTTCGGGATTATGTCAGCAAGTTCGACCGGGAATCCCTAGATATCCCGAACCTTGACGTTGCCACTGCAGTCCAGGCATTTAAGATGGGACTACAGAAGTATTCTCAATTTTACGAAGACCTTGTTATGAATCCTTGCAGGAACCTTGATGAAGTCAGGAACCGGGCATTGAGTTTTATTAGGCTAGAAGATGATAAAAAGATCCAGCAAAGGGTGAATGCTCCGAAAAGCTACACTCAACCTAACCGGAAAGCTGAACCTGCACCTTTCAAGTCGTAGAGATCCAAGCCGTATTCTAAGCCAGACAATCATAGGGTCAACGCTGTAGAAGATGACGAGGAAGAATATCCTAAGTTGTCTGAATACTGTTTTTCTCTTGATACAACTGGTTTGCTATTTGCTATGCAGGATCTTGGAGAAAAAGCCATGTGGCCTCGCAAGTTTGAGAGGAACTCAAGAGGAAAGGACAAGTCCAAGTGGTGTGCATTCCATGAAGACTTTGGTCATATAACTAAGGATTGTATTGCTTTGTGAAAGGAGATAAGCTATCTCCCGAGCAAGGGATATCTCAAAGATTTTCTAGCCAAAGGAAAGAACAAGACTAAGGATCAAGACAGGATCCCGCAAAGAGCAAAATCCCCGCCGCTAGACGCCAAGGTAATAGGTTTTATATCTGGTGGATCTGATATTTGTGGTACTTCTTACTCTACAGCAAAAAGAAATGCCAAAGAAGTGAAAACAAAGAATGGGGACAGACCTATCAGGACCTCCCGCTTAACTGAGGAAATGGTGATCTCTTTCGACGAAGATGACAGGGATGACGTACATGATCCTCGTCATGATGGTCTAGTAATCACTCTGTACATTGCAAACCACTTCATCCGGAGGATACTGATTGACGAATGGAGCTCGGTGAACATAATTCAGCATGAAATCCTGAAGAGAATGGGGATCCCAGATTCTGAAATTATTTCAAAAGCCTCAGTGCTGGTAGGATTCAGCGGAGAAGTCAAAAGCACAGTCGGAGAGATAAAACTACCGATATACATTGAAGGGGTAAATTCTATTAAAAAAAATTTGTAATAGATTCTTTGTCTTGCTACAATATGGATACATGATATGAAGGCATTACCCTCAACGTATCACCAATGTGTCAAGATGCCGACCCCTTGGGGAGTGGTAAAGATGAACAGCGATCAACAGGAGGATAAAAACTGTTACACTTCTTCGATGAAAGCCTCCGTCAAAACCAGGCAAGCATAGCAATTAACGAAGCAGGCCACGAATGTTCTAGAAGCTAAAGAACATGATGTTAAAGAGGTATCCCTGGATGTTGAAAATCCAGAAGAAAAGATCCTTGTAAGGAGCAATATCCCTGAAGATATTGAAAAGGATATCTTGAACTTCCTGAAGGGCAGAAAAGCAACCTTTGCATGGAAGCACGAATACATGACAGGTATATCCAAAGATATCATAACCCATAGACTTGGTATTGACAAAAGTTTCAGGCCAATACATCAAAAGCGAAGGAAGTTTGCTCCTGAAAGAAATGTAATCATCCAAGAAGAGGTGGAAAGGCTTCTCAAGTCTGGAATGATAAGAGAAGTAAGATTCCCAAAATGGCTAGCCAATGTGGTGGTGGTCCAGAAGAAAAACGGGTAGTGGAGAGTTTGTGTAGACTACACGGACATCGACAAGGCATGTCCTAAAGATCCCTTCCCATTACCGCACATAGACTCAATAGTGGACGCTACAGCTGGCCACGAGATCCTGACTTTTATGGATGCCTCTTCGGGATTTCAACAGATCCAAATGGAACCATCAGATCAGGAAGATACGGCCTTCATTACTCCGACAGGTATTTATTGTTACATAGTTATGCCATTTGGTCTTAAAAATGCAGGTGCCATGTATCAAAGACTGGTAAACATGATGTTGAAAGACAAGATTGGGGACACAATGGAAGTCTACATAGATGATATGGTGGTAAAATCGAAGAAATCTTATGATCATCTTAGGGATCTTAGAGAAGCATTTGATATCCTGGACCAATACAACATGAAGTTGAACCCTTCAAAATGCCACTTCTGAGTGGGGGTAGGAAAGTTCTTGGGCTACATGGTAACCAAGAGAGGAATAGAGGCCAGTTCAGAACAAATCAAAGCTATCATTAATCTAAAATCCCCGGCAAACACCAAGGATGTCCAGAGACTGACCAGCAGAGTAGCAGCGCTCAACCGATTTATATCAAGATCCTCCGAAAAATGCAAGGAATTCTACGACATCCTGAAGAAGAACAAGAGATTCGAATGGGAAGAGAAGTGTGAATAAGCACTCCAATCACTAAAGGAATACTTGTCATCAGCTCATCTATTAATGAAACCAGAAGACGGTGAACCACTATCCCTATACTAGGCAGTATCCTGAAGCACCATAAGTGTTGTACTAGTCAAGGATCATGAGGGACAACAACATCCGGTATACTATGTAAGTAAAAGTTTGCTACCAGCGGAAACCAGGTACTCTCATTTAGAAAAAAATGATTTTAGCTTTAATAATGACATCCACTAAACTTAGACATTATTTTGAAACTCATGCTATTCATGTTAAAGCTAATTATCCCATTAAGTGTGTCTTGAGAAAGCCAGAAATGTCAAGAAGGATGGCTAAGTGGTCAGTCAAGCTCAACGCCTATGACCTCATATATGAACCTAGAACAACAATAAAGTCTCAAGCACTTGTGGACTTTGTGGCTGATTTCAGCAGTGACATTCAACATGAGGGAGACCTTGAAGTCTAACAACTAGAAGAGTCGAAGGATTAATGGACCTTATTCACTGATGGTGCATCAAATATAAGAGGAACAGGTCTGGGGGTCATACTAAAATCGCCACAAGGGGACATAATACCCCAATCCATAAGTTATGAGTTCCAGGAAACTAATAACGAAGCAGAATATGAGGCGCTGATAGCAGGATTACAACTAGCTCGGGATATCAAGATCAGGTATCTCCAGGTATATGTAGACTTATTATTAATCGCTAACCATTTCAATGGCTCGTGTGCAGTAAAGGGAGAAAAATTGGCCAAATACCTCGCAGTAGTTAAGCAATTATTAGTGGAATTCCATACTTTTAACATAACACAGGTGCCCAGAGAAGACAATACTGAGGCTGATGCCCTAGAAAACTTTGCTTCGGCTCTTAGGATACCGGAAGGCATCAAGATACCTGTCATACATATTCTGAGCCCAGCAATTGAGAAGATAAATGAAGTATCCAACACTGAAGAAGAAGCAGATATTCGGGATCTTGAATCTAGTCAAGGATCGTGGATTTTACCCATCAAAAAATACTTGCAGGATGGTGAGATCCAGAGTGATGAAAAGAACCACAAGGCTTTCCGCATAAGGGTTTCTCATTTTATAATTTTACAGAATGTTTTGTATAAAAAATCTATTGCAGGTCCATACTTAATATGCTTGGAGGATCCGGAAGCACATGAAGTTCTGAAAGATGTACACGAAGGCGACTGTGGTAACCACACTGGGGGCAGAGCGCTATTTTCAAGGATCCTGAGGACATGATATTACTGGCCTACCATGAGGAAAGATGCTATGACCTATTCCTAGAAATGTGACGCTTGCCAAAGACACAATAACATACTTCACCAACCAGTAGAGCCTTTATATCCAGTTATCTCTCTGTGGCCATTTATGAAGTGGGGAATGGATATCGTCGGCAAACTTCCCAAAGCACCAAGAGGAAAGGTCTTTATGCTAGCAATGACGGGTTACTTCTCCAAATGGATCGAAGCTGAGGCGTTTGTTCAAGTCAGAGAGAAAGAAGTCATCTATTTCATCAAACGCAACATCCGGACTAGATTCGGGATCCCGACGGAGATAATTTGTGAGAATGGATCTCAGTTCATTAGCAAGAGAACAACTGACTTCTGTGCCAGTTGGGGAATCAAAATGATCACTTCTACCCCAGTACATCCTCAAACCAACGGACAAGCGGAATCTAGCAACAAGATCATTATTAACAACCTCAAGAAGAGATTGGGGCAAAGAAAGGAAGATGGGTTGAAGAGCTACCGTTTGTACTTTAGGCAGACAGGACAACCATGAAGAACGTAACAGGGCAAACCTCGTTCTCATTGGTATTTGATACTGAAGCCATGATCCCTACAGAAATGGTCATCCCTACTGCCAGGACCAATCTCCAGACTCTAGAGACTAACAACGTAGCTCTTGCTCATGATCTTGACACTATGGATGAACTCAGGGATCTTGCCAAAGTTCGCATTGCAGCTTATCAACAAAGGATAGCAAGATCTTATAACAAAAACATAAGGATTAGAAGATTCCAATTAGGTTATCTTGTATTAAGAAAGGCGTTTCAAAATACTACCAATCCCAGTGATGGAAAGCTTGCACCAAAGTGGGAAGGCCCGTACTTGATTGACTCTGAAGTAGGCAAGGGTGCCTATTGGTTGGCTACAATGGAAGGGGATATCCTGCCAAGATCCTGGAACGCTATCCATCTCAAAACCTATTCTATGTAAGTTTAAAACTTATGTTCTAACTGAATTTGGTACGTCTCCTATCCTTGACTATTTTTATACTTATTACCCTTGATCAAAGTACTGACTTGAGCGTCGGAGGGGTGTTAGCCAAGCTAACACTCACCTTCACCAAGATTTCTTGTTTTGCAGGAAGTATCTCTAGGGATCCCGACAGAAGAAAGAGATTGGCCATCTCTCCCAAGTTAAGGTGTCCTGCATACCTTCTAAGGTTTAAAGGTTTTCACCTTTCTAAGTATTGAGTTTAAACACTCCACCTGTAGCACACGATATTCAAGTATGGTTCAAGGTGGTGTAACCGGTCCATGAAACAGTGGCTGATAATTTCATCACTGTTGGCTATATATTGAATCCTACGATAGTAACAGACGTGTTACTCCTAAGGTTTTTAGCATTTTCATGCTAACTTAAGTCTGGCTTGGCCCATGTTATTGTGGCTTGGCCCACATTATTCTGGCTTGGCCTACATTATTCTGGCTTGGCCCACGATTTTAACTTTTCACAGCTATTCAACACTTATGTGTTAACTCAAGAACTTAGCATCACTTTGCTGACTCAAGATCCTTGAACGGATTGAATACTTATGAAGATCCTGAAGTACGATTACTAAATCAAAGGCGTGTTCATTATACACAGGGGACAACTCAAGGTTGTAACATTTTAGACTACTTATAAAACATTTGGTATGTGCATCTATCCATTCTGATTTTCATTTAAGGTATGTACTTGAGACTACTTGTTAATTCTAAATTAAAAGTGGAACCAAGATTTGAATGACTAAGTCATGATTCGCTTGTAATTGGTAATCTTCCATACCATTTGCAAAAATTAAGATATGTTTTCTAAGTCAAAGTTTGATAAAAACCTAAGATAATATTTATAACTATTGAGGATCCGGTATCCCTGAATATATCCAAACCTATTTTTCTAAGTATTTTAAGATTTTTGCTACATAGAGATCCTAATTTTCTAAAACATGTCAAAACAAACCAAACAACAATCATGATAGTCAAAAGTTGCTAATTACCATTCTAAGTGCAGGAAATTAAGGTGTATCCTGGGTTTCATCCTAAAAAGGAACCATCCACCCAGGACACGAATTGTCAAATTTTCCATCCCTGTTAGGGATACCCAAAACAAAGAAAATGAAATTGTTCAATAGGTCAATAGAATTAAAGTTAAACGCATAAAAAACCACAAATACTAGGGCTCGGGTCTAGGCATCATTACCCTCATCGCCCTGATCAACTTGCTTCCAGTGACAACAGCCCCATGCTCCTCTGCTACCTTCGCTGAACCCTCAGCCTCATCCACACTCGCTTCTTGCACCGGCTCTCCTCCTAGCTCAGCCACAAGCCTTTGCCACTCCTGGACATCCCAATTTGATAGGTCAAAATCCTTGTCATCAGCCTCCTTAGCCATTTTTATCCTAGCTTGAAATATTGTAATTGCAGCTGATGTTTTGGCTTGTTCATAGGATTCCTCAAGGTCCTGGGCATGTTTAGCATAGGCATCCTCAAGCTCTGCCTTCACCCTGCCGAGCTCCTTGGTCTCATCCGCTAATTTTCTATTTTTAGCTGCGACTATCTTTTGCAGGTCGCTCGCTATTTGCTTAGCTTCTTCAGCTTCTTTCACCACCGACTCGTAGCGTCTAGTCATTCATTCCAGAGCTTGTCACAGAGGAAAATGTGTGAATATTTCTCCATTATAGGTTCAGGATCCGGGATACTAAAATTTCTTACAAATTGACCAAAAACGTGAAGCTTTTTGTGGACATCAACATAGCTTAGGTTCTCAAGTGAAGCTACATCAGTGACGTCAGAAGACTTCCTCTTCTTGCTAGCAAGGGACATGGAACGAGGAGTTGAGGATTCCGGTCGAAATCATAAAACCTATAGGTTTTATCCGAAATCTATCTTTCCGTAATCATCTTCGACCGAAATCTCCTTTGGTCGAAATCTTTCTCGGTCGAAATTTATCTCGGTCGAAATCTTTTTCGACCGAAAACTATTTAGTTAGAATTATCCTTTATTAGGTAATTATTTCGTTCGAAATCTTTTATCCGAAAACCTTTTCATTCAAAATATTTGCATTCGAAATCTTTCATCCGAGAACTTATTCGTTCGAAAACATCTGTCCGAAATCATGCTGTCCGAGATACTTTTCGGACGAGCAATAGTTTTCGGACCATTCATAGAGTTTTCGGACGATTCATATGTTCTTGGTCAAATTCTTCGTTTTTGATCCAAGCTTCGATCTTTTTACATCCAAAACTTGTATCTAGCTTCCATGAAGCTAGATACATACTTTTTGTGCATATTCACATGTAAAAATCTCGTCTTTTGATTCAAAACTCACTTAAACCCTAAAACCCATTTCGTAACCAAAAACTCATATTCGAGCATAGTGGTTACCTGTTTTCGTTTCCTCTTTGTTGCTAGACGTTCCTGAGATGGTGAGTGATGATTCCCGAGCTTTTGAGCCGCTTACTTTGCTTTCTCACTCTAGACCCGGTTCTCTTTCTCTCTAGCAACTTGCGAAAATGATGGAAATGGGGAGGTGGGCTGCTGATTAGAAGAGTTCTCCTTCAGTTTTCGGCACATGGGCCGACCTTTGGCCAAGCCCGCCCCTTTTCCTTTTCTTGCTTTCCTTTATTTGCCTTCGTGATAACCGCCCCAACCTTGTTTATTTGATCCTATTTATTCGGGATGTTACAATTCTACCCTCCTTACAGAGGCTTCGTCCTCGAAACTCTTTACTAGTTAAACAACTGTGGATACAGTTCCTTCATTTCGTCCTCTTTCTCCTACGTAGCTTATGGCCCTTTTATGTGTTTCCACTATACTTTGACTAAAGGAATCGACCTTTTTGCGTAGTCGTTTCTCGGCTCGGTCAAGGATAGTTACTGGTTCCTCTACATAGTTTAGACTGTTATCTACCTCCATCTCGTCATATGGTATGCGAGCCGTGTCGTCAGCAAGGCACTTACGTAAGTGCGATACGTGGAATGTAGGATGAATTCCACTGATTTCATCGGGTAGGTCGATTCTGTAAGCAACCTGGTCAACTCTTGCTAAGATTTTGAAAGACCCGACAAACCTTGGACTTAGTTTGCCACGTTTTCTGAATCGGATGATTCCTTTCCTGGGCGATACTTTTAATAGTACCATGTCCCCTACATGAAACTTTAAATATCTTCTCTTATCCACATATGATTTTTGTCTGTCTTTAGCGGCTTTCATGCGTGCTTTGATATGGTCGAATTTCTCGAAAGTGGCTTTGACCACTTCAAGGCTTGCAAAGTCTTTCTGTCCAATTTCCCCCCAACAAACCTGGGTTTTACATCTTCTTCCATACAACATCTCAAATGGAGACATGCCAATGGTTGAGTGATAGCTTTTGTTATACGAAAACTCCGCCAATGGCAGATGGCTATCCCAACTCCCACCGAAATCAATGATACAGGCCCGGAGCATATCCGCCAAGGTTTGAATGGTCCTTTCTGATTGACCATCGGTTTGAGGGTGCTAAGCGGTGCTAATGTTCAGTCTAGTGCCCATTGCTTCGTTAAATTTCTTCCAAAATCTTGACGTGAATCGAGTGTCCTTGTCAAACACGATCGACAATGGCATACCATGTCTGCTTACAATTTCGTTGATGAACAACTATGCTAGCTTCTTAGACGATGAAGCCTCACGTATTGGTAAAAAGTGAGCACTTTTCTTCAAGCGGTCGACGATCACCCAAATGGTATCATGGCCTTTAGCTGTTCACGGTAGCTTGGTAATGAAGTCCATTGTGATATCTTCTCACTTCCATTCCGGTATCGGCAAGGGTTGCATCTTACTGCATGGTTTCTGGTGCTTGGCTTTGACTAGTGAACAAGTTAGGCACTTGCTCACATATTCTTTCACATCGTTCTTGAAGTGTGAATTTTGATGTAGTTAAATATTATATAATAGTAAATGACGATAAAGTAAATAACATAAAAGTAAAACGTGCGTGATGTGTGTAACAGAAATGTAACGAACAGAATAGTAAATAGTAGAAAAGTAAATATCTCGAAGATGATCAGGTCACGAAGAGTATTGCTTCGGGCTTCGAATCCGCTTGGTACGTGATAATGTTAAGTTGACTAATCCAGTGATTTGACTACTACAAACTTGTGACTCGGGTCACCGCTAGAGCCTCGTCCTCACGAAATTTGATTTGCAAATTAAAATCTTTAAAAAGTAGTAGTGCCTCCCGTTAAGGACAACATTTACCCTCAACCCTTCGAATGGTCATCTCCGGGTTGGTTTAAGATATCGAATGTAAAATGCTTTGTATTAGAGTTAAATAGGTGATTATATTTTGTTCACCGGGAGGCGGTACAACAATGGGATCAAGTATAAAGACGTACCATTCCCAACATGAGTTCACCAATTCTTGATCGCATATTAAGTTCGTATAAAGAAGTACGACCTTAATAGTGTTGACCAATCCTTAGCTTATCAATCTTTGCTTGTATAAAGACGTACAAGTTTCAAAAGAAGTTTGATTAAAAAGGTTTTACGATCTCACACTTTAAAATCAATAACACTCACAAATATAAAGACGGATTTAGACAATAATAAAAGCCCACCAAGTGGTGGTTTTAAGGACGAATGATTAAAGACATAAACACATCACTTGGATTAATACGTTTAAACATTAACATGCACCAAACTTCATCTTCACCCAAGCAATACAAAGATTCTAGCTACGAATGGCCATACTAACTAGCATAACGCTGATTTTCGTAGGCTCCCCTATTGTGAAACAAGGAGGAGGAGCCCCTCTACTCACTACTACTACACTCTAACTACGAAATAAGCTTTCTCTGGTGTGTTCTTGGGGTGTGTAAGGGATGCTTCAATGAAGAACTCAAGCCATCTATTTATAGGCCTCAAAATGAGCAATGCACGGTCGTGCAAACACCTCAGGAATCAAATAGGGTACAAAGGACAGTGTACCGGAGTCTGGGGAGGCCAGACAGGCTTTGCACGACCGTGCAAAGGGATGCACGGCCGTGCATCCCTCTGTTTGCTCCCCAGGCTCGTCTTTTAGCTACTGGTTGACTTGTGTTGACCTGGTTTGACTTCATGGGGGTTAATGCTCGGGTTTGGTCTTCCAAAAGCTTGATTTCTTCATGTTTTAAGCTGGTTTTTGCTCTGTTTATCTTGGGAAATCGAATAACCTGCAATTGTGAAATATTAACGCATTAAGTATCATTTGCAAGGATTTTAATCAATTAGTACCATAATATGGGGATTATTATGCATGCAAAACATGTATAATTTAGGGCATATCATTATACCCCACACTTAAACTTTGCTTGTCTTCAAGCAAAATCATGCATGATCATACCCATAACTAAAAACTTTACAAAGGTAATGGAACTCCAAAGAAGTCTAAGCTCCGGGATAACTCTTGATTTGCTTATTCTATTTTTGTATTTTTCTTTGATGGAATCCATGACAAGCCTACTAGAACTTCAATTATGCATAAACTTTCACTTCTCACAATTTTCACTCAACTCTAGTGTTATATATGTATGGATAATGGAGGTTAAGTGGAACACTTAAGTTCGAATCGAATTATGCAATGGTCATAAGCTTGTATGCAGATCAAGTCTCCACCAACTAACTAAGTAGTATGCATGAATCAAGAGAACTTTAAAAGGATTGTAACGTGGCTAAAATAAAAATAAAGGGTGAAAATGAAAATCTTTTTGGATTTTTAGGGGTTTAAAGGGTTTGAAGGGCTGCAGCTATCGTGAAACACACAGCTACGGCCTCATGGCTTAAAATGGAAAATACTAGCAGGTCCCTTTACAGTGCTCAGATCATGAGGGTATAACTAATATGAGGGCTCGTTTATAGTCAGATTTCCAAGACCAAGATCTCTTATCATTCTCAACTCTTCCCTTACTGCGTAATACTCATTGCTGCCTTTGCGCATGGATCTTTCAGCTTGTAGCCTAACAGCTCCTACTTGGATCAGGTGCGTATACTCACTTTGGGAATAAGTTTGATTCTTACTGTACTTTCCATCGTGGCTCCAGTTGCCACACTTCACACATTTGCCGTATCTTTTGGCTCTTCTCTTGGCGACACTTTTTGACAAGTCGCAAAATGGTGGTAATTGTTCTTGCTTGCGCCACCATTTTCTTATATCACTGGTTGCTTGAAAAATCTTCTCTCAGAGTTCGGATGGTAATTCAGGCTTTGCGAAATGAATACAAGAAAGAAAATTGAAATCAAAAGAATGCATATCCAGCTCTTTAGGGTCTAACCGATAAAAGACCAACTTCTCTCTTTCTTTTCTTCTTTTTCTATTTTTTTATTCTTTTCTTTTTGTATCAAGACAAATTCTTCAATAACTCAATTTCCTTGAAATAATGTTTCCATAAATTCCTTGTAGATAGTTCGGTTGTTTCTTCCTAATACATCCACCTTCTTGTATATTCCAATTCTTTTGAGTAAAACAGATTTCTTTCCAAAATTGTCTTAATGATAATAAACTTGAAATGACGACATAAGATAATTTTCCCATTTTGAAGACATTCAGCCAATAACCGGTGTTTACGAAAAGCTGATTGGGTGATAAATGTGGGTAGTAGAAAATAAAAGATAAGGCTCAGAGGGCAATCTAGGCGGATAATATTTTTGGGATTTTTAAGGTTTAAGGATACTATATAAGGGTAATAAAGTCCTAGGTGCCTCAATCATTTTCATACTTCCACTAGTTCATGATCTTGATATGTATAAGTCATACAAGTTCTAATTATACATAAAATTCGATCGAATAAACACTCAATATACCAAACGAAAGAGCATGCGAAAGTGATAATAATGCTCGTGAAAAGGCTCAGATTTTTCTCACATGGAAACGGATGGAATAGGGTTTAGCGATTTGTTGTGCATAATATCCATTTGTTTCTACTTGACATGTCTTCGTTTTATTTAATTAGGTGCGAACTCAAAGAGGTTTAGATTTAAGGTTTAAAATATTTGAAAATTTTTCGAGTTTTTCAAAAGGTAGATTTTTGTAATGTTTTAGTCAAATGGGTAGAAAATCACAAGTTAAGTTTTACTGCTTTGAGGATACAAGTAGTCCTGAATCTCTAATTCCTCACCCCACACTAAAAACTGTGCATTGCCCTCAATGTACAAATGCATGTAATGAAATGCTATGCAGGAATTTAATACATGAAGTTTTAAGGGAAAAGAAACTGGTACTCCCTTGGTCAATTCGGTGTATAACCTAAGGCCGAAACTTATTGTTGTTGTCGGGCGGTGCCTATCAGCTGCTTGTCAACATGTTGCTTCAAAGACTTCATCGAATTTCTCATAAACTTGATGTGGTTTCCGGCTCCAAGCTTGTAGAGGTGGAGTGTAACTCCTCAAAGTAGACAGATGATCTGCTGATGCTATTCTACCTGACACACAAAGGAAAACATAAAAGCACACAAGGAAAATAAAAGGTAGTAGTTAAGCTACTAAGGTCCTAGTATCGAGAGCGCATACCTTGGGTTGAAGTATGAGAAACTTAAATTTGAAAAGTCAAACCTGAGGTCCATGATTCTGCCGTATGCACCAACCTCTCAATTTATTCATGATCATCGGGTTGCCTCCCGGAAGCGCCACGTTTATTTTAGGGTCGTTGGCTAGACCCGTACGTGCTTCATCAGTCTTTCTTCGGGTGGGATAATCAGTCAAATGGGTGGCTTGTAATATGGAGAAATTCACCCAACCCATTTGATAACCATGCGTACAATGATAATAAGTTGATCCAGGAATTAGTGGAGTCCATCCTATACCAGCTGGACAGAGAAAAACAGGGTAAAAAGTGTCTAAACTTGAAACGGTCATAACTTGAGCTACGTTTTGAGTTAAAGGGCCCCCGACCAGGGGACGGAAATGTTTCGACGAGCTGGATCATTGGCAAACCGCCGTAGACGGTTTTTCCCAGTGGTCCGAGCAAAATTCCCCCATTAAGTGGCCCAATTTCACAAATCAAAGATTTTCCCCAATTTTCTAATTTTTATAACTTCAACTTTTTAGTGCTAAAATGGGTGAATCATTGATATATATATTTTCAAACTCTATTTATAGTTTTAATTTTAGTTTGGATGGATCGATTTGAAATTTTAAAAATTTTTGTAAACCTGCCAAATTTAGAATGTTCTATAAAAGAGCACCTAAAGAAAATGGTGTAATTAAATCACGGCACCACCATTTGAAATTTCCTGGACCAAACTTCAAGAAACCCATGTAGTGAAGGAGACGGTCACCCCGATATGATAACTTTGTCACGTAATCTTCGTTGGATGAACGTTGCTTCTTCCAAGAGAAGTGGTCCTCAGAGTGATATGCCCTATCTTGTGGGTTATGTGATTCATGGAATGATTCACTGATATGCTTGGTCACAGGCCAGCTATCACTATTGCAAGGAAGAGGTGCCACCATTGTCAATTGTTTGTTAGTGATTACATCCCCCTGTGCTTCCATATTTAGGATTCCTACCAGTTCTTCTTTAGATCTTCGCTCTTCTGACTCATTTGATTGTTTAGCTTCAAGCTTCTCAGAGAAGTCAAGAAGTGATTATAAAGTTGCAGTAGCCGTCACTTCTGAATCACCCGGTCTCACCTCCGTCTGATCCATGCTTGTGAAGATGGAAGGTTCTTGCTCCTTAGAGTCACTCGACCTTACTAGAGATGTTGGAACTATAACTTCCGATTCTTGGACTTTGAAGGAATCATCTTGTTGTTTATTTGGATAGCTTTTTAGGATCTGAACCTTAATTTCTTCCAAATGAAGAAACACGTGTTGTTCAGTTGGAGAACTCTTTAGGAGTTGAACCTTAATTTCTTCCAAATGATGAAACAGATTTCCTGGGGTCCATGAGTCCGAATCTAGAGCTGAGTGTTGAATTTCTTGGGGCGGTGTGGTTTCCTCATATGGTTGCCAGTAGGGTTGGTGAAAATCTGTGGAATACCCTTGACAGTGATAACAATCTTGAGTGTAGTGGGGTTCCCCACATATCTCACACCAAACCTCCGAATAGTGGTACTCATAGTCGTATTGATATCCTTCATAACAACAATCGTAGTTGTCATCCATGAAAGTTGCTATAAAGAATAATCAAAACAAACCATAAAAATAAATGTTAAGGTTAAAAAGTCTACTCCGTTAACTCGAATTTTTCTTGAAATCATCGTGTCCCCGCAACGGCGCCAAAAACTTGATGTGTGAATTTTGATATAGTTAAATATAATATAATAATATTTAGAGATTATGGTTTTACGAGATCAGGTTTTAAATTTATAAAATGATAATTACTTTAACTTAAAACACACACAATAGGCAAGTGTACCTATCGCAGCGTAATATAGTATAGGTAAGAACCAAGTATCGAACCAATGGACACGGTCGAGTTCCAATACTCAACTTTTGTTATCGTTTAGCCGGATTAATTGATAAGTGGGTTTTGTGTGCTTGTGAAGCAGAATAGTAAATGACAGAAAAGTAAATGACGATAAAGTAAATAACATAAAAGTAAAACGTAACGAATGGAATAGTAAATAGCAGAAAAGTAAATATCTCGGAGATGATCAGGTCACGAAGAGTAATGCTTCGGGCTTCGAATCCGCTTGGTAAGTGATAAAGTTAAGTTGACTAATCCAGTGATTTGACTACTACAAACTTGTAACCCGGGTCACCGCTAGAGCCTCGTCCTCATGAAATTTGATTTGCAAATTAAAATCTTTAAAAAGTAGTAGTGCCTCCCGTTAAGGACAACATTTACCATCAAACCTTCGAATGGTCATCTCCGGGTTGGTTTAAGACATCGAATGTAAAATGCTTTGTATTAGAGTTAAATAGGTGATTATATTTTGTTCACTGGGAGGCGGTACAACAATGGGATCAAGTATAAAGACGTACCGTTCCCAACATGAGTTCACCAATTCTTGATCGCATAATAAGTTCGTATAAAGACGTACGACCTTAATAGTGTTGACCAATCCTTGGCTTATCAATCTTTGCTTGTATAAAGACGTACAAGTTTCAAAAGAAGTTTGATTAAAAAGGTTTTACGATCTCACACTTTAAAATCAAGAACACTCACAAATATAAAGACGGATTTAGACAATAATAAAAGCCCACCAAGTGGTGATTTTAAGGACGAATGATTAAAGACATAAACACATCACTTGGATTAATACGTTTAAACATTAACATGCACCGAACTTCATCTTCACCCAAGCAATACAAAGAGTCTAACCACGAATGGCCATAATAACTACGAACGGCCATACTAACTAGCATAACGCTGAGTTTCGTAGGCTCCCCTATTGCGGAACAAGGAGGAAGAGCCCCTTTACTCACTACTACTACACTCTAACTATGAAATAAGCTTTCTCTGGTGTGTTCTTGGGGTGTGTAAGGGATGCTTAATGAAGAACTCAAGCAATCTATTTATAGGCCTCAAAATGAGCAATGCACGGTCATGCATTGGATTTCCCAAGCGTGCAAACACCTCGGGAATCAAACAGGGTACAAAGGACAGTGTACCAGAGTCTGGGGAGGCCAGACAGGCTTTGCACGATCATACAAAGGGATGCACGGCCGTGCATCCCTCTGTCTGCTCCACAGGCTCGTCTTTTAGCTGCTGGTTGACTTGTGTTGACCTGGTTTAACTTCTTGGGGGTTAATGCTCGGGTTTGGTCTTCTAAAATCTTGATTTCTTCATGTTTTAAGCTGGGTTTTGCTCTGTTTATCTTGGGATACCGAATAACCTGCAATTGTGAAATATTAACGCATTAAGTATCATTTGCAAGGCTTTTAATCAATTAGTACCATAAAATGGGGATTATTATGCATGCAAAACATGTATAATTTAGGGCATGTCAGTTCTTCATGTTAGGCCACCAGTATTCTTTCTTCAAGTTTTGATACATTTTGTTCGTCCCGATGTGGATAGAGTAGCGAGACTTATGGGCCTCATCAAGGATTTTGGCCCTAACTTCACCGATCTTAGGTATCCACATCCAGCCTAAACGGGTTCGTACACCGTATGCATTGGCCTCCAGATTACCTTGTTGTCCTACCATTCTTTCCCGTTTCACATTCCTTTCTAACAGTGCTTCATCATGCGCCTTTGCTATTTCATTCATCAGATATGGGGTTATAATCAACTGACATGCTTTGATCCGGATAGGTGTTGATTCTTCCTTTCTGCTTAAGGCGCCAGCCACTACATTTGTCTTGCCTGGATGGTACAATATTTCGCAATCATAATCTTTCAGCAGTTCCAACCACTTCCTTTGCCTCATATTTAATTCCTTTTGTTCGAAGAAGTACTTCAGGCTCTTGTGATCGGAGTAAATGGTACATTTAACCCCGTACAGATAGTGTCTCCATATCTTTAGTGCGAAAACTACTGCCGCCGATTCCAGATCGTGAGTCGGGTAGTTAACCTCGTGAACCTTTAACTGTCGCGAAGCATAAGCAATCACTTTTCCTTGTCGCATAAGTACACAACCCAATCCCTGACCCGAAGCGTCAGAGTAGACTACAAAATCTTCATTTCCCTCCAGTAAGGTTAAGACTGGTGCTTGGTTCAATCGTGTCTTTAGTTCTTCAAACGCATTGTTTTGGGTTGGACCCCATTCATACTTTACATCCTTACATGTTAACTTCGTTAATGGCGAGGCTACTCTCGAGAAATCCTGGATGAATCTCATATAGTAACCTGCCAAACCCAGAAAACTGCGTATCTCTGTTGGTGTCTCTGGGACGTTCCATTCTTTTACTGTCTTGATCTTTGCGCGATCTACCATAATGTCGTTTGGGTTTATGACATGACCTAGGAATTGGACTTCCCTAAGCCAGAACGCACATTTGGAGAATTTTGCGTACAACTTCTCCTACTTCAGAATCTCCAAAACTTCTCTTAGCTGACAGTGGTGGTCACATTCATTCTTTGAATAGATGAGAATATCATCTATGAAAACTATCACTGATCGATCCAGCATTGGTCGACATACTCTATTCATTAAGTCCATAAACACTGCAGGTGCGTTGGTTAGTCCGAAGGACATCACGAGGAATTCATAGTGTCCATAACGCGTGCGAAATGCTATTTTTGGTATATCTTCCTCCCTTACTTTCAATTGATGGTAACCCTGTAACCTCCAGGATTTTCCAGCTTTATTTTACTATTCCGGTACTTGTATTTCCATTATTCTATGATTTGTATTTCTTTATTTCAATGGAAGCTATCATATTTATCCATCTCATTACATGAACATATACATACATAAGTGAATTGTGTACAATTGTTTCATTTCAAATATAACAAGGATCTATATAAGGAATTAACGTGGCAAAGCAAAAAAAAGAAACGTGATTACGTACATACAAAAAACGTATGAAGTTACAGCGACTCGGGTTAGCTCCGCGCTACGCGGTGGCAGGCGGGCCGATTTTTTAGAAAATGTAAACGGTTGAGGCAGTGACATTAACGTTTCTAAGCACACAAAAAAACTCATAAAATTCACTTCGCGATAAAAAATCAAAGAAAAAAACCCAAAAAAATATATAACAGACAACAGAGAGGTGAAACGTGGCGTGGTGGTGGGGAAACCCACCAACTTTTGACATTTTACAAAGTTGAGGGGAGAGTTGTGAGTTCGGTTACAAAGGTCACCGACACTTGTAAATGAGTATGAAAAAATTTATACCGGGACGTTAAGAAAAATATTAAACACATCCACAAAAAAAAAATTTAAATTAACGTTCAAAAGTTTTTGAGGAAAACTCAGATTATATATATTGCAATTTGAGGGGTCAAATTTTGGTAGGTTACAAAGTTGAGGGGGAAGTGTGAAACTTGAGGGGTCACTTCTACCAGGTTACAAAGTTGAAGGGGAGGTGTTGTCGTTGGCAAAGCCCACCGACACTTGTGTTTAAGTGTATTGATAATATTATAAAAATAGCCAATTAAATATTTTCACATTCATCATTTAAACCTAAACACTATATCATGTTTTAGCCAATTAAATATTGAATGGCCTTCTAGTCTAGTAGCATTGGTGATTGTCCCCATAAAATGGTGTGGGTTTAAATACCATAAGTGAGAGGTTTAGATGGTATTTAGGAGAAAAAAATTTGTTGTTTAAAAAAAATATTGGATGATATGCTGGTGGTGATTGAGAAAAAAAATGTACAAATATTGCTGGAGGGTTTCAAACCCAGGGTATTTGCTTCAACAGTAAAAGCCCACATCAACCCATCTACCATTCTAATCATGTTTCATGCTTAATTTAGCTTATTTAAATCAAAAGGAAGTTGCTAATAAAAAAAATAATTATTTTACTGCTTATACTGACCATCACAAACAATATACATATAATTGTGGGTACAAGACCTTTGAGGTTTTTATTTGTAAAATTGCATATTGATTCCAATTAAAAAAGAAAAGAAAATACATAAACCAGTTGCCCAAATACCAATATATAGACCTTTAGCCCAAATACATCTGCCAGAAGAAACAGTAAATGAAAAACATTGCCTTTACACAAATTCATGTCCTAATAATGAAATTTAGGGGCGTCTCAGATATATTCGGATGTCATGTACAACTTAAAAGAATGGGCCTATAAAAATGTAAAATACAAAGTTATGTATATGAAAAAAAATTCATTAATACGATGAAAACTGTAATGGCAATAAACAAAACAAAGTTATTGTAGTAAATAATATATATTACATAGTTAAACGAATCGTGAGGCTCTCTTAGCATTCTTGGTAGCAAAGTTATTGATCAACTCTGCATAATCCAAACTCTCTAAGTAATCGTTCTCAATAGCTATCATTGCTAATCCATTAAGTCTTTCTTAAGACATTGTAGATTGTATGTAGGACTTCAACAACTTTAACTTTGAAAAGTTTCTTTCTGCAGATGCGACGGTCACTGAAATAGTCAACAAAACTCTATATGAAAGATCCTCAAAATGACTTGTTATCAATGATCTCTTTCTTTCTTAAATTGCATGTATGCTACTTTATCAATTGTCTTGTTACTTTTCAATCTCTGGCGCATTTCATACCAAATACGCATATTCTTGAGATGTTCTGAGGCAGCTTCATGTTCTTTTAGTCTAGTGCTAACATGTTTCCAATCCCCATAACCTCCATTGTCCAATTGACCTTTCAGTAGTTTACAGCAAAAACAAAAGACTTTGTCAAGATCTTTTGAATATACTAGTCATTCTCTATCACACTTCTCATTATTTGATAGAATTCTAGTATACATAGTTGAAGAAAACCGTCTAGATAATTTATCCCTAGGACCCTTATCAATAGTGTTATCTTGTTTAGGACCTTTCTCTACCAAAAGTTTGATCATGTCATTATTAAGTCCATTCCAAGTTCTTGGATCAAATATATCAACATGATCTTCATTAACCTCACCATCATCTTCATCAACATTAGCATCTTCAACATTATCTCCATCTTGAACACCATTAGTATCAACACCATTACCCTCAACACTAGCATCTTGAACATCATTAGCATCTTTAACATTATTAGCATCCTTTTTGAAAAATCTATGTAGAGCCTCGGCTTGAGACTTTCTTAATTCTTTATCTAGTTTTCTCTTTTTACGTTTTTGACTATCGGATAATAGTTAAGAGGCGTAATTTCTTAAGATAAATAATAAATTATAACTTACAGTGGCGGAGTATGGATTTTTTTTCCACTAGGGTCACTTTTCTTTGGTGCCCGGGTATCAATCAATTCTACGTCATAATTTTCGGGTCATGTCAGGTCGGGTTCTTATCACTAAAGTTCTAATCAGGGCGGCTAAACCCCTTTGGGGGCAAAAGCAAACATTAAAAATGAGGCTTCTTCGAAATTCACTATTATCAACCCTACAAATATGTCACACCCCGCCGAAGGCGGAAACACGGAGGTGAGACGAGAGCGGTGCATCGAACACTTAGGCGCAAGAGAATGCTAACAGGTACATCGCAATTTACAAAAAAACCATTACTAAACCCAAAAATTAAAAGAAGTCATACAACATTCAAAATTCATACTACAAATGGAACGTCTTATAAACAACCAAAGTCATAGGTACTAAGTTTGTTCCAAAGTGAAACCACAAAATCTAAACAAAAGCGTGCCCCCATGAACTTTATCTTCATTTCTGTTTACCTGAAAGCATGTTTCAAAAACGGGTCAACTATATAAATAGTTGGTGAGAATCGCAGGTTTTACGACTCTATAAAAGTTTATAAAAATCCAAAGTCAGTACACATGTATTAGATAACATATTACCATGAGCCGTAATCAAAGCCTAGACAAAATAAAAATAAAGTACCCCATACGGAAGTCTTATGCCAACAACCGTCTAAAAAATAATTGGCTAACTTTGCGCCCACGTGACCCTACAAGTCTGGTTGGCGCGACCAAACCATCAAGCAATTGGCTAACTTTGCGCCCACGTGACCCTAAAAAATAATACGGAAGTCTCATGGCGCGACCAAACCATGAGCGAGGGTGTCAACCCAAGTAGTACTACTCAAAATTCTCAACGGCTACGCTCAGCTAATTGATTACAATAAAAAAAATTGGTGACTTTAATACATAAATATAAAAATAACTCATGTAATCCTTGTATCATGTAACATGTGACTAAATAAATAAAAACGAAACAGCTTCCCCCCAAAAATGGTAAAACATTAAGTAAAAAGTGGCCGCGAAAACTCACCTGTGAGTGAAACGCGAAAAAGTGCGGTATAACAGTGAAACAGCCAACGATGGTATCCTAATCGAGTCCTACTAATAAGTAGACACAAAATGTATTTAGGAAACCTAATATGTGTGACTAAGTCAACAAAAGTCAAAATTGGCTATGCAATCAATTGTATAGCCAAAAAACCCGTGCACGTTCGTACGAACCGTTAAGAATTGTAAAACCTGCTTTTATATGAATTAATAATCTTAAAACTTTAAGTTTTAGATTTTTAATAATAACATCAGTAGTTAAAAAAAATCACATTTGATAAAATCTCATGTCACGGTTTCGTATGTTCAAAAACGCGATTACGCGCGTAAAGTCCGGTCTACGGTTTAAATACGATTCGTCCAAAATTAGGGTTTTAATGTGATATTAGCACCCAATTTAAAAGTCAAACTTTATGTTTTAAATGGGTTTATACTTCTATCCAAAATCCCTTAGAATTTTTATAAAATCAATTTTATATAAAAATCTTCCAAAATTATTAACTTTTATAAAATTTAAATGGACCATAATTCCAAAAATATACTTAGACATAAATTTACTGCTTCAGATTTATACCAATTGATCATATATATAAATAAAAATTTCTGACCAATTTTCATATTTTTCTAATATTCATATTATTTAATATGAATTTAATATTATTAAAACTTTACAAATTCGGGAAAAATAGTTAAACACATCCAATATTTACCAAATTTTTACCATATTAGTTTTAAGTTAATATAAGATTCCATATCAAGTTTCAAGTCCTGATTTTATCCAGAAATATATAAACCCTAAATCATCCGTTTAAACTTTATAAATACTAAACGTATACTTAAACAACTCCAATTTTAATAAAATTTGGACATTAGTCTTAGTTAATCATATAATAATCACTTTCAAATTTCCAGAATTTTTCAATATTCAGAAGTATTTTTCCTAAATTTCCATGTATTAAACTTGTGTGAATTTTAATAAATAATCTATAAAGAATTAGATAACCAAATTTTCCAGATATTTATTTTAAAATATATACTACTGATTAAAACCACTTTTGGGTGCTAGATCAATAGTTTTTAAAAATTCATCAAGAACATGCTTGTTCTTGAACATTCAACAATTAACAAGTTTAATCAAGGATTATACCTTCCAAAATCAACAAATGAAGATGATATTTGATGCTAATCTACTGAGTTTTCCTTGATTTATAACCTGCAATCACAATGTGGTTCAATTCCAAGATCAAAAACTCAAAAATTAACAAAATGCTCTTTTTATTCAAGAAAATGCAAGTATGAACACCCAAGTGTTCATACACTTTGATCATCAAATCTTGCCAGTTTTTCACTAGATAACTCATTGTGGATGATTACAACTAGTTTTTATCCACAAATCCTTGTTAAAATCACAAGATTCAAGCTAAAACTCTTAAAAACAACAAAACTTGAAAATCAAAGTGAGTGTGTGTAGTGTGTGTGTTCTTGGTGTTCTTGAGAACACAAGCAAGAATCAAAACAGAAATTTTAAAGATGAAATCATGTTAAAAATACCTTTAAAACACTAAAACAAAGCTCATCAATCCATTGGAACCAGGAATCAAAGCTTGGAATTGGATTATTCTTGAGTTTGGATGAGATTTGGGAGTGTTTGGTTGCAAGGGGGGGTCTACGACTGGAAGAAGAGAAAGGAAGAGGGAAAATGGGGTGGGGGGTTGGGTATTTATAGGGGAGGTTTAAGTCTTGGTTAAAAAGACCATTTTTATAATAAAAAAATACCCACTTTTTATAAAAATTACACCCCTAAACACTAAAAATAAGCATTTTTATCAAATATAAAAATTAAGTATCTAAAATGATGAATTTTGAAAATTTTTAAAACATAAAAACTCAAAAATTTTCAAAAAGTTATACTGGGTGGACACCGGGTTTTTAACGGAAGAACCACCTGTGATCGTTAGTTAAATCAAGAATCACAAAAGTTAGCACATATAATGTTATAAAATTTCATTCTTAACTAAAATATAAATATAAAAATTATTTTCGAGAATTTAATTTTTACCGATTATTTAACGCGTTCGCAGTATACATAGTGTATGCACTTAACCGGGTTTTCTAGTTCGGACCTTAGTGTTTGTCTAAGGTAGTATTCCTAGAATTCCTAGAAACACTAAAATATATAAAATTATAATATAAAAAAAAATCTAACGTATAAAATTCGGGAAACGATAAGGACCTGAAAAACCGCAGTTGTCACATTATCCCCCAGTTGAAAGGAATTTCGTCCCGAAATTCAACTGTTGACAGTAGTAATCACTTCCTTCTCAAAGAGATGAGGATATTTTTGCTTCATTTGGTCCTCGCGTTCCCACGTGAATTCGGGTCCACGCTTCGAGTTCCATCGGACCTTCACGATAGGGATACGGCTACGTTTAAGCGTCTTGATCTCGCGATCCAAAATCTCGACCGGTTCCTCGATAAAATGAAGCTTCTTGTCAATACGGACTTCCTCGGGTGGTATCACTAAAGACGCGTCAGCTAAACACTTTTTTAGATTCGATACATGAAAAGTATCGTGTATACCACTGAGTACCTGAGGCAATTTCAATTTGTACGCCACGGGACCAATTCTATCAATAATTTCATATGGCCCAATATACCTCGGATTGAGTTTACTCCTCTTTTCGAACCAAATAACGCCCTTCCAAGGTGAAACTTTTAAAAGTACTTTGTCACCAATTTGAAATTCCATTGGCTTTCTTCGATTATCGGCATAGCTTTTCTGTCTGTCCGGCGCGGCTCTTAGTCTATCACGAATCTTAACAATCTTGTCCGTAGTTTCCTGAATTATTTCAGGGCCAGTTAAACGATTGTCACCAACTTCAGCCCAACAAAGTGGTGATCGACACTTACGTCCATACAAAGCTTCAAATGGTGCACATCTGAGGCTAGTGTGATAACTATTATTATAAGAAAATTCAATTAACGGTAGATGTGTATCCCAATTACCAACAAAATCTATTACACATGCCCTTAACATATCCTCCATGGTCTGAATTGTCCGTTCACTTTAACCGTCAGTTTGAGGATGATAAGTCGTGCTCATATCCAAGCGCGTTCCCAAAGCTCGTTGTAATGTCTGCCAAAATCGGGAAGTAAAACGACTATCCCTATCCGAAATGATGGAAAAGGGCACTCCATGCCTAGAAACAATCTCACCAATATACAAACGGGCTAACTTTTCCATCTTATAATCCTCTCGGATGGGAATAAAGTGACCAGATTTTGTCAACCGGTCAACAATGACCCAAATTGAATCATAACCACTGGAAGTTCGGGGTAATTTGGTGACGAAATCCATAGCACTCTGCTCCCATTTCCACTGTGGGATGTCGGGTTGTTGCAAAAGTCCCGACGGTTTCTGGTATTCTGCCTTGACCTTAGAACATGTCAAGCATCTCCCAACATAACTTGCAATATCTTTCTTCATTCCGGGCCACCAATAAAATTCTTTCAAGTCTTTGTACATCTTGTCGGCTCTAGGATGTACAGAATACCTCGACTTGTGAGCTTCATTAAAAATCAGTTCCCTCAAGTTATGGGAATCCAAAATCCACATTCGATCCAAATAATAAATCAACTCATCAGTTTTCTGTTCGAATTTTCTCTCAGCACCACATAAAAGTTCATCTTTCAAGTTATTTCTCTGTAGAGTTTCCTTTTGTGCCTCGAGAATTTGAGCTTTCAAGCTCGTTTGGATTGTCATCCCCAAAGCACGAACTCGAATAGGTTTTATTCTTTCCTTTCTACTCAAAGCATCTGCCACTACATTTGCTTTCCCAGGGTGATAACGGATCTCACAGTCATAGTCATTTAGAAGCTCAACCCATCGCCTTTGTCTCATATTTAACATCTTTTGATCAAATATATGTTGAAGGCTTTTGTGGTCAGTAAAAATAGTGCATCTGGTGCCATAAAGATAGTGCCTCCAAATTTTGAGTGCAAAGACAACAGCACCCAACTCCAGGTCATGAGTTGTGTAATTCTTTTCGTGCACTTTCAATTATCGGGATGCGTAAGCAATAACCTTATCCTTTTGCATCAACACACAACCAAGACCCTGGTGAGATGCATCACAATATACAACAAAGCCATCCGTACCTTCAGGAAGAGTGAGAATCGGAGCGTTACATAATTTCTGCTTCAATAACTGAAATGACTCTTCCTGCTTGTCACCCCATTCAAACTTTCTATCTTTCTGAGTCAAGAGGGTTAAATACTGAGCTATCTTCGAGAAATTTTCTATAAATCGCCTATAGTAACCCGCCAAACCAAGAAATTGACGAATCTCAGTTGGGGTCTTAGGCGTTTCCCACTTCTTTATCGCCTCAATTTTGGCTGGATCCACATGAATGCCTTTCTCATTAATCACATGACCTAGAAAGTGAACTTCTTTAAGCCAAAACTCACACTTAGAAAACTTGGCGAATAGTTTCTCGTTTCGAAGTAGTTCCAAAATCAACCGCAAGTGATGTTCGTGCTCTTCCTTACTTCGAGAATATATCAGAATATCGTCGATAAAGACTATTACGAATTTGTCTAAATAAGGTTTACACACCCTATTCATCAGATCCATAAATATTGCCGGGGCATTAGTTAGCCCGAAGGGCATAACCAAAAACTCGTAATGACTGTACCGAGTTCTGAACGCTGTCTTTGGTATGTCATCCTCCTGGACCCTTAATTGATGATAACCGGATCTGAGGTCGATCTTAGAAAAATGAGTCGATCCTTGTAACTGGTCAAACAAATCATCGATCCTCGGGAGTGGATATCGGTTCTTAATCGTCAATTTGTTCAACTCCCGGTAGTCAATACACATTTGAAATGATCCATCCTTCTTTTTCACGAACAAGACCGGAGCTCCCCAAGGTGAGAAACTCGGTCTTATAAATCCCTTCTCTAAAAGTTCCTGTAACTGATTCGACAATTCTTGTAATTCAGACGGTGCCAGACGGTATGGGGATCTTGCAATAGGTGCAACACCGGGTATCAAGTCAATCCGGAACTCAAATTTTCGTGGAGGGGGTATTCCAGGCAAATCTTCAGGAAAAACTTCTGGGTACTCGCGTACAACTGGAATATCCTGAATCTTAACCTCCTTTGATTTCTTCTCAATGACATTAGCAAGAAACGCGTAGCTTCCCTTTTTGAGGTATTTCTATGCCTTCATGCAAGACACAATGTTCAAATTCCTCCCGGGCTTATCGCCTTGGACATTCAAGACTTCACCGTTTGAAAGAGGAATTCGAACTATCTTTTCTGAGCAAACAATTTCGGCTCAGTTTTCGGATAACCAATCCATGGCAATAACAACATCAAAACTACCGAGCTCTATTGGGATGAGGTTTACATTAAATTGATGATTATTTAGGTTCATAGAGCAACCTCGAATAATGTCACTAGCTTTAATAAATTTACCATTAGCTAGTTCTATAGTATAGGCCTCTTTCAATTTTTGTGATTTTAACTTAATCAATTATCTAAATTCAGAAGATATAAAGCTTCTATCAGCCCCTGTATCAAAAAGTATAAATGCATAAAGATCGTTGACAAGAAACGTACCGGTCGTCACATTCGGGTCCTGACGTGCATCTGCAGCCCCAATCACAAAAGCTCTACCTTTAGCTTGATTTGCTGCGTTCCCACCAATTCTGCCTAATTTGGGACATTTTTTCGTGAAGTGATCAGTTGCCCCACATTCAAAACAACCCCTTGGTGCATTAGGGTCGAATCTGCAGTAGTTCGCCGTATGCCCCACTCGTTTACATATTGCACACATGAACTGCTCGCAAGCCCCAAAGTGTTGAGAATTGCACTTGGCGCAAAGAGGTGGATTTCCAGTGTTTGCCCTTTTCTGTGGTGTCACCGCCACATAATTCTTTACAAACTTACGCTTCTTACTTGGACCACCAGTAGATTTCTTCATAGCCTTCTCTTCTGGTTTCTTTCCAATTGTTCCTTTCTTAACCAAAATTCCATTTCTCACCATCTCATCAGTTAATTCACTTGCCAATTGGATCGCACTTTGCATAGTAGATGGTTTGGCTGAAGTAACCATTCCCCGAATCTGGGGCACCAATCCCCATATATACCTTTCAATCCTTTTAGATTCGGGTGTCACCAGATGTGGCACCAAACGGGACAACTCTTGGAATCGAGTTGTGTAAACCAAGATTTCAGCTCCTTCCATTTCTAGGTTCCAAAACTCAACTTCAATCTTCTTTATTTCATTTCGAGGACAGTATTCCTCAATCAACATTTTCTTAAACTCTTTCCAAGTCAGGTTATCAGTAACCTGTTCTCCTAACGCATCAACTTGAGAATTCCACCATGTTAGGGCTTCGCCCTGTAGAGAGCAAGCAGCATACTTAACCTTTTGATTATCCAAGCAATTGCTGATTTTTATGACAGACTCCATCTTTTCTATCCAACGAATAATTCCAACTGCTCCCTCACTACCATAAAAATCCAAAGGTTTTCCTGCAGAGAAGTCTTTAAAAGTGCATCCGCGGTTGGTATTACCAGTATTTGTGCCACCACCAGCACACCACTGGCTCCACCACCGGCTCCACCACTGCCAGAAGCACCACCACTAGTGCCGCCAGCACTCCTGATTAACCCTGCGGTGATCTGTGCCACTATTCTTGGTATAGCTGCATCTATCCCTTGGTTTATCAGCTGTTCCAAATCCGGCTGAGTATTCTCTGTCTCATTATGCTGAGGATCCCTCCTCGGTGGCATTTTCTAAAAAACAGAAACGGACAGGAATTTGATGAGAGTTTGAGTAAATGAGAATACTTGATTAAAAATTACTCAAAACATTGTAAACAAACCATATATAAAAGATATGTTTTTGAGAATGACAATAAAATTTTTAACCGAATCATGTACACAAGGTAACAAATAAGAATGGTAACAATACACAGACAATAACCAAATGAAGTTTATAACATACAAATAATCATCCAAAATATTGTTCCATTCCATCATCAAAAGATTTATAAAAATGCTTCATAAAGCATAGATAGTAGCTAGGGTTTACAAGAGCTAGTAAAAATTTTACAAAATTAGGCATTAGTTAGAACTAAGCCAATACCCCAAAAATTAAGTTTTTGTAACCCATCAAAAGGACCTGAGCACATGTCGCTCATTGTCTGAAATAGAAACCTAACACAACAGCAACCAGTAAAACAAGGAAAGCCACAAAAATAGCCATTTTGAAGTAGATCCTTTTCTCAAATCGATCCATGCGCTGGTTCCTGTTCAGCTCTGACGCCTGAAGAGTAGTAATATACTGATATAGCTCCGGTATCCTCTCTAGAACATCCTCCAACATAGTATGATGATGATTCAGTCTCGTCTCATGTCCAGCATAATCCTCCACTAACTCATCCATCTGTACCTCCCTATTAGTCCTGGTGTCCTCTAGCTCCTCCTCTTCATCTGATGATAACTCTATAATAATAGGTGCAGTCCTAGAAGATGATCCTCCGACTTCGAAGGTCGATCCAGGAAACAGTGACCGTCCAACAGCGGGAGTAGCAGGGTGTAGAACAACAGTCACTGGTGCTACCCTGGAAGGGGGTAGGACCGAAGTAGGTGAGGGTAGACGGCTCCCTAAATCCTCTAAGCTAGTTGCGTAGCTAGACTCACCGGGCACATAGTGCTCCGAAGGATCCTCCTCTGACGTATGACTTGGCTCGGGCGCACTCCAATCACCTGATGCTGTAGGGACAGGTACAAAAGGGAAACTGTTGAAGCTATCAGCCTCATCGTCTGAGAAGTACTGCTGAAATGAAGATGTTGAAGACGTAGACATGCTGTGACTGAGAACGTAAAGCTGGTAAGAATAAGAATTGCGAAATGATATGCAATGCACACATAGTTCCTAAGGTTCTTTGCAATGTTTCTTAAGGTCATAGTCTAGGTTCGAGTCTGGGGTAAACCTAATTCTCTATAACCAGTGCTCTGATACCAAGTCTGTCACACCCCGCCGAAGGCGGAAACACGGAGGTGAGACGAGAGCGGTGCATCGAACACTTAGGCGCAAGAGAATGCTAACGGGTACATCGCAATTTACAAAAGAACCATTACTAAACCCAAAAATTAAAAAGAAGTCATACAACATCCGAAATTCAAACTACAAATGGAACGTCTTATAAACAACCAAAGTCATAGGTACTAAGTTTGTTCCAAAGTGAAACCACAAAATCTAAACAAAAGCGTGCCCCCATGAACTTTATCTTCATTTCTGTTTACCTGAAAGCATGTTTCAAAAACGGGTCAACTATATAAATAGTTGGTGAGAATCGCAGGTTTTACGACTCTATAAAAGTTTATGAAAATCCAAAGTCAGTACACATGTATTAGATGACATATTACCATGAGACGTAATCAAAGCCTAGACAAAATAAAAATAAAGTACCCCATACGGAAGTCTTATGCCAACAACCGTCTAAAAAATAATTGGCTAACTTTGCGCCCACGTGACCCTACAAGTCTGGTTGGCGCGACCAAACCATGAGCGGGGGTGTCAACCCAAGTAGTACTACTCAAAATTCCCAACGGCTACGCTCAGCTAATTGATTACAATAAAAAAAATGAGGACTTTAATGCATAAATATAAAAATAACTCATGTAATCCTTGTATCATGTAACATGTGACTAAATAAATAAAAACGAAACAGCTTCCCCCCAAAAATGGTAAAACATTAAGTAAAAAGGGGCCGCGAAAACTCACATGTGAGTGAAACGCAAAAAAGTGCGGTAAAACAGTGAAACAGCCAACGATGGTATCCTAATCGAGTCCTACTAATAAGTAGACACAAAATGTACTTAGGAAACCTAATATGTGTGACTAAGTCAACAAAAGTCAAAATTGGCTATGCAATCAATTGTATAGCCAAAACGCGTGCACGTGCGTACGAAACGTTAAGAATTGTAAAACCGGCTTTTATATGAATTAATAATCTTAAAACTTTAAGTTTTAGATTTTTAATAATAACATCAGTAGTTAAAAAAATCACATTTGATAAAATCTCATGTCACGGTTTCGTATGTTCAAAAACGCGATTACGCGCGTAAAGTCCGGTCTACGGTTTAAATACGATTCGTCCAAAATTAGGGTTTTAATGTGATATTAGCACCCAATTTAAAAGTCAAACTTTATGTTTTAAATGGGTTTATACTTCTGTCCAAAATCCCTTAGAATTTTTATAAAATCAATTTTATATAAAAATCTTCCAAAATTATTAACTTTTATAAAATTTAAATGGACCATAATTCCAAAAATATACTTAGACATAAATTTACTGCTTCAGATTTATACCAATTGATCATATATATAAATAAAAATTTCTGACCAATTTTCATATTTTTCTAATATTCATATTATTTAATATGAATTTAATATTATTAAAAATTTACAAATTCGGGAAAAATAGTTAAACACATCCAATATTTACCAAATTTTTACCATATTAGTTTTAAGTTAATATAAGATCCCATATCAAGTTTCAAGTCCTGATTTTATCCAGAAGTATATAAACCCTAAATCATCCGTTTAAACTTTATAAATACTAAACGTATACTTAAACAACTCCAATTTTAATAAAATTTGGACATTAGTCTTAGTTAATCATATAATAATCACTTTCAAATTTCCAGAATTTTTCAATATTCAGAAGTATTTTTCCCAAATTTCCATGTATTAAACTTGTGTGAATTTTAATAAATAATCTATAAAGAATTAGATAACCAAATTTTCCAGATATTTATTTTAAAATATATAATACTGATTAAAACCACTTTTGGGTGCTAGATCAATAGTTTTTAAAAATTCATCAAGAACATGCTTGTTCTTGAACATTCAACAATTAACAAGTTTAATCAAGGATTATACCTTCCAAAATCAACAAATAAAGATGATATTTGATGCTAATCTACTGAGTTTTCCTTGATTTATAACCTGCAATCACAATGTGGTTCAATTCCAAGATCAAAAACTCAAAAATCAACAAAATGCTCTTTTTATTCAAGAAAATGCAAGTATGAACACCCAAGTTAAGAAAAATCAACAAAGTGTTCATACACTTTGATAATCAAATCTTGCAAGTTTTTCACTAGATAACTCATTGTGGATGATTACAACTAGTTTTTATCCACAAATCCTTGTTAAAATCACAAGATTCAAGCTAAAAACTCTTAAAAACAACAAAACTTGAAATCAAAATGAGTGTGTGTAGTGTGTGTGTTCTTGAGAACACATGCAAGAATCAAAACAGAAATTTTAAAGATGAAATCATGTTAAAAATATCTTTAAAACACTAAAACAAAGCTCATCAATCCATTGGAACCAAGAATCAAAGCTTGGAATTGGATTATTCTTGAGTTTGGATGAGATTTGGGAGTGTTTGGGTGTTTGGTTGCAGGGGGGGTCTACGGCCGGAAGAAGAGAAAGGAAGAGGGAAAATGGGGTGGGGGTTGGGTATTTATAGGGGAGGTTGAAGTCTTGGTTAAAAAGACCATTTTTATAAAAAAATACCCACTTTTTATAAAAATTACACCCCTAAACACTAAAAATAAGCATTTTTATCAAATATAAAAATTAAGTATCTAAAATGATGAATTTTGAAAATTTTTAAAACATAAAAACTCAAAAATTTTCAAAAAGTTATACTGGGTGGACACCGGGTTTTTAACGGAAGAACCACCTGTGATCGTTAGTTAAATCAAGAATCACAAAAGTTAGCACATATAATGTTATAAAATATCATTCTTAACTAAAATATAAACATAAAAATTATTTTCGAGAATTTAATTTTTACCGATTATTTAACGCGTTCGCAGTATACGCAGTGTATGCACTTAACCGGGTTTTCTAGTTCGGACCTTAGTGTTTGTCTAAGGTAGTATTCCTAGAATTTCTAGAAACACTAAAATATATAAAATTATAATATAAAAAAATCTAACGTATAAAAGTCGGGAAACGGTAAGGACCTGAAAAACCGCAGTTGTCACAAAATATCACTATAGGTAATAGTTTACAAATATTAATCGCTCATTTTCACTAAAGCATTATGAGTTACCAAAACTGTATCTCTAACCTCATCTTCTTCTACATTTCACAGTGGTGGAAATGATTTAGTAAATGAAAGAAAAAAATTATAGTCACTTGGCTTCCTCCGAAATGAATCGATGTTCTTCACAAAACTTAGGTGCAAAAAGATAGTCAATTCTAATGGTTTCCTCCAAAATAAGAACTTACATTTAGATTGGCCAGTAACTCTCTAAACAGGGAATCATTTTTTATCATTTGGGTAAACTAAATCCAACAATCAAGAACCCTAAAATTACAAGAATGCTCCTATTCAACAAAAACAAGTACCCTTAATTACCTCAATAATTGCATTGAAAAGATGGGTTTCCTACAGCTAAGTTCTACTCACAAAAGGCAAACATAATACAACAATCAAGAACCCTAAAATCGCAAAAATGAAACTAAAAAACACACAAGAAAGCATTATTCCTACAGCATAACGAAAACCCTAAAAACTCCAAATGCCTAGCATTTGATTCTATAATACAGCGAATTGATATGAATGAAACACCAATTTATATGGATTATTGACTCAAAGTAATGAAATTAGGGTGAAATCAAGACTAACCTGTTCATGCTTGAGGAAAACAATCACGTAACCTGAATCGTCTAGGGCTTTCGCCAAGTCTACTCCTTGAGTTTTACGACTTCTTCTCAATTTTGATTTCAACTTTTCGATTTGCAGACTAGGGAATAGTGGTTTGTGCAAGAATGTGCTTCCCTGGGAAAGCTAAACGGAAATAGCAAAAAAAAAGTCGATATGCAGACTAGGGAAATAGCGGCTTGTGCAAAAATGGGGTTTCCTTAACAAGGGAAAGGTAAAAAGAAAAAAAGCAAAAAAGATAAAAGATAAAGAAAAGAATTTCGAACCCAAAACCTTGAAATATTTGGGGATATTGTGTCAAAGTTATAAACCACTGAACTAGGACAAAGAGATATGTTAAGCTTTATGGGGTCAATGTTTTAAAAAGAGTGTGGTCATTTACAACTATCACACTATACCCTCCATGTTAAGTGCAAAAGACATTGGGGTCACTTGACCCATTCCCGACAACGTAGCTCCGCCCCTGATAACTTGTAGATGCAAAACAATAATCAAGTATCAACTAATCGTCTAATCAAGAAATAAAAAATAAACTATTCAAGAATCAAGAATTATTCAATAAGCAAGTAATCAAGAAATTTATAATCACTTATAATTATAAATCATTCAACTATTCAAGATTCAAGAATTAAATAATCATTAATCAAGAAATTAGTACTCATCTTTGCTTCATCAATCATAAATCTAAAGATAAAAATTAAAAAAAAAAAACTTACTTGATCGAGTTCTCCTCTCCGTCTAATTGATTTGAAGAAGGTCCTAAACGATTTGATTAGTCTGCTTGATGTTCAGACTAATATATGTTCTCCAAAAGTGCCGTTGATTTTTTTTATTTTTTATTAGGTTTAAGCAAGTATTGGATCGATTGCTTGATGTTTGTTGGATTGGAATATTGAATCCCATCTGCAATGTTTTATTTTTAATATATGTTTTATTTTTAAATCTGCCATAAAAGTCATGCTGTAATAGTGTTGGATTAATATATGTTTTATTTTTAAATGGGCTTTAACTTTTCAGACTTCAAGAATGGGTTTCAATGGTTAATTGGGCTTTTAGACTTCAGTTCAAACATTTAGAATTAATTACACGGATGGTCCCCATGGTTTGGTCAAATTACGGATTTGGTCTCTAACTTTGAGAAATTACGGGTTTGGTCCAAGAAACTTTTATTTCGTTTCACTAACGGTCCCTGAAGTGGATGGGAATTAACTTATTTTCTTAAGTGACCGTGAAAAGACTAAAATGTCCCTCTTTAAAAAAATAATAATAATAATAACATAAATAAATTAAAATATCTCTCCACCCCCTTTTTAAACGGGTCGTGTTTGGGTTGACCCATTTTTTAAACTGGTTATGCCAGCCGACCCAAAACCTTTTTTTTTCTTGTCGGCTTCGAGTCGTGTCAGGAATTGCCACCACTAGTTTCCATGTCAGTATTTATAAAATCTATCTCCGTCGTTAAAAAAAAGTGATAAAACTTGTGTTTGATTACTTTTTAATCTTATAAAAAAAATTTGAAAAGCAAATTTCTTAATCATGTGAGACTGGGACTTAAACCCATAATCTTCTTAAACTTTGGTGTTCAAAAAGGTTTTACCTCTATCAATTTTGATCTGGATTAGTGAAAAATATTTGATTATCTCTATCTAAAATAATTATCACGTAACATAAAAAGACTTTTAATCGGTGATCTCTAATGATCTAGAGATCGAGAGGACGGTAAAGAAAATCTTGATTGAAACATGAGGGATTAGCTAGACTTAATGTGAATTATTTCGTATCAACCCAATCACTAAAAATCTTTATGTTTATTTGGTGATATTTATCTACCTTTTAGACTATATTCTTAAAAGTATCTTTTTATAGCTTATTCAGAACTAATATCTTGTTAATAAACGATTAAAGAATTTTGAGTAAATTTCGTTTTGAGTTCATGTAGTTTGCTCAAAAAATCGTTTTGAGTCCAATGGTTTCAATTGGATTTTTTGCGTCCTTATGATTTCATTTTCGTTTCAATTAAAGGCAGACCTCTAACACCGTTAGAAAGGTTCTGTTAAGTTACCGTAGATTGACTAAAATACCCTTATTATTAAAAATAATATTAAAAGTATATAAAATATCTTCCATCCCCTACCTTGCAAACCCTAAACACAAACCATCCACCCCCATCAATCACTTAAAAATCATATGCCAGATCAAAGATGAACCGGCGTGAAGGATGAACCAGGTCCGCGTGAAGGATGAACCGACTGATGAGGCTAGAGTTTTGGCCCAATTCTGCCATCTTTGGAGGTCGGATAGGGTGAACCAGCAAAGATGAACCAGCGTGAAGGATGAACCAGAAAAATCGAGCTCCAGGAAGAAGAAAATCACCGAATCGGCAGCATTTAGTGGCGTTGATGGTCTAGCAGGCGCCGTCGCTTGCTGGTGGAAGGGGTTAGGGTTGGGATTTTTTGAGCAAATCTCCCTGATCCTTTTACTGAATAAAATTCCGTCCTTTTACTGGTGGAGGGTGTTAGGAGATGTCCAAATTTCTTCCTTTTCCTGAATTAAATTCCCTCACTAATGTTCCAAATTGAACTAAGAAAGAACACATCTGGACATATTTCGTTTTGAGATGATGTTGAAGTTGATACGAGAGAGGATACGAGAGAGGAGAAAGGGGAAGGGGAAGGGTTCCCTCACTAATGTTCCAAATTGAACTAAGAAAGAACACATCTGGACATATTTCGTTTTGAGATGATGTTGAAGTTGATACGAGAGAGGATACGAGAGAGGAGAAAGGGGAAGGGGAAGGGGAAGGGGATGGGGATGGGGATGGGGATGGGGATGGGGGAGGTGGGGTTTTATTTTGTTTCAGTGGTATTTTCGTCTTTTCGTAAAAGCTTAACTGAAAAATTGGATGGTGTTAGAGAGGGGGAGTTGATTGGGACAATTGACAAACCATAAAAATGTAAAAAGTCTAATTGAAACCATTAAACTCAAAACGCTTTTTTAGCAAACCACATAGACTCAAAACGAAATTTACTCAAGAATTTATAAAAAGTAATAAAATGTTGAAAATAACATATTTACCCTCTGTAGATTCTTACACGTGTTGTTTGTTTGTTCCAAACAATCTATAATTCTTATTATATACTCAATTAAATTTATAAATATTGAGAATTTGTTCTTGTTTACGTTGTTTGTATACATTTCCCTGTCATGGTATATACCTAGTTCTTGTATTCGAAAATGCCTTAAATTTGATAAAAATAATAAATAAATCAAAATGAGAAACCATGTGTACTTAAAAATATCGATATATTATCAAGTGTCTGATATTAACTATAGATCCACATGTCCCTCACAAACCGCTTAGTTTATGGACATGGTTACTAGCTCTGCTATATGTCGTGTCTTAATGATGTATTTGATTCCATATTAAACACCTCTCATGTACCCAAGAAACTCTTAGCACTTTAAGTGTATCATATGTGTGCTTAAAACGATCCATAGAAGTTATGGTACCCTATTTAAACAACCAAAGAATTGAATTAGAGAAACACTGTAACACCCCAACCCGGCTAAGCCTGACGTGTAGTGGTGCACAAAACGGTTTTTTAACCCGAGAACCGAACCGGTTTGGTCAACAAAAAGTCAAAACCGGTTTGAGATGGGCCGTTGACCGGGTTTGACCGGTTTAAAACCTTTTTGAAACCAGTTTTTAAACGGTTCGGTTCGGGTTAAACCGGTTTAAATATATAGGTTTTAAACCAGCGGTTTGAAACAGTTTAAACCTGTTTGGTCTAAATCGGTTCACGACCAGTTCGGGTATCGGTTTGAAACCGGTTTGGGTTTTCAAACCAGTTTTTTTGTCCATCTCTACTGACGTGTCACTTATACAGTAATCAGAATTCAATATATCAATTCATAATTAAATGATAAAAACATTACATTAATTTGAAAACAAATACAAAAGATTACAATTTATTTAAAGAAAAACTCTTGATTTTTATTTTCTCTAGCTCACTCGCCAAGTCTTCCCAATAAACACTGCAACCTAACGTACATAAATAGGAAGAATGTACGTCTGAGTAAACTTGGTGATGCGGGAGCATCTGACCCGACCCGAACGGCGACCTGCAAGGAAGAAACCTTGGAGTGTGGAACAAGATAGCTTGTTTGAATTCAAGATTGAGAAGATCTTTTATTATTCTTTTAATATTCAAGCTATCTTTTATTATTTATTTAAATTTTAATTTCCTAGTTTATTTTAATTGTTTCTTAATTAGATTATGATTCCCTAACTATAAATAGAGGATGTTAGGTTTATTGTTAGGCAGTTTTTGAGTTGAATGGAAAAAAAGAACTTTGTTCTTGAACCATTTGGTTCTTTGAGACATATGAATAATCATTAAACTTGTGAGCCATTTGATTGCTTCCGTAATCTGCATCATTTGGTATCAGAGCTTTTGGATTATCTACGTGGAGGCGAGTGTTTTCTTGTTCGAAGAGTCGCCAACCGAGGCATTGGCAAGAGCATTGGTGATTCACGTGCTCGTGAAGATTGATTCAACCGTGACCGTAGATCCGCCGGAAGAGGCAGCGAGATCGGAAACTGTGATCCACGGGATTTCGAGATCAAAAGACTCCAGCGACGAGTCCGAGACCTCGAGTTACAACACGAGATCCAGCAACTCAAGCAACGGGTCCAAGATCTTGTGGCATCGTCGACATGGAAGGAAACGGGACTGGAAGGATTCGTCGGGGACGAGTTCACCGGGGATGAAGAGCATCCTACCAATGGCGACATTATTTTTCATTCGCCTCTTGTATATGATGACTACGGGGACGAAAGTGATGATGTAGAAGATGACGAACATAATGACGGAGAGGAGGCAAGAAAATAAAATGCGAAAAAATATACGAGTATTTGTGATGTATTTTTGAACGACGAATATACGGTTACTAATGTTGTTGATATAGTGGCTAAGGGTTGTCGTGCAATTTCCTTGGCGTCACCTCAAATCTCGCAGGTTAGTATGGAAAGTTTGAACGATTCTTCAAGTATTATTGATCTTCCAATCAAAGAAAAACTTCAAATGGGGGGTTCCAAAAATAACGGGATAATAGAATTTAAGTCGGTGATGATTTTTGAATCCTTAAATTAGGAGGACATTCAAATTCAAAATCCATCGATTTTGCTTTCTGGGCACAGGCAACTGGGTAATGAAAGTGTGCCACCCCAAGGAGGTAACGATACGGAGCTTGCTGTTGGGCCTGTGGAAAAGGATAAACAACAAATTAGTGAGGCTTTAATCAACAATAATGGGCCTAAAGAAATTAAGCAGAATGGGTTAGATGTATCGCATGGGTATGGGTCTAGCGGGCCAGTTGATCAACATGGAAAATATCGACGTGTTTTAAGGCGCCATTGGTTTGTTCGTAAAGGGTGTCCGGATTGCCTGCCACTTTGTGAAGGTGTTTCTGATCTGTTTAAACGGGTCATAATGGTAATGAATACGAATCGATTTGATGTTCCTTTTGATCCAGGTGGGTTTGATCCGAAAGCAAAACTCGAGGACGAGTTTTTTCTAAAGATGGGGAGTATGTTGAGGGAGCATCTGACTCGACCCGAACGGCGACCTGCGATGAAGAAACCTTGGAGTGTGGAACAAGATAGCTTGGTTGAATTCAAGATTGAGAAGATCTTTTATTGTTTTTTAATATCCAAGCTATCTTTTATTATTTATTTAAATTTTAATTTCCTAGTTTATTTTAATTGTTTCTTAATTGGATTATAATTCCCTAACTTTAAATAGAGGATGTTAGGTTTATTGTTAGGCAATTTTTGAGTTGAATAGAAAAAAAGAATTTTGTTTTGGAACCATTTGGTTCTTTGAGTCATATGAATAATCATTAGATTTGTGAGCAATTTGATTGCTTTCGTAATTTGCATCACTTGGTTTTACTCAGTGGGACAACAACTATACAATATGCAATGACCTAAAATATCTATTAAACAATATAAACGTACACATTCATTAAACACATTCGGTGAGTCACATAACGATAGTTCACATTCGATGAGTCACGTAACACATTCAATAGGTCAAGGCGCACGAAGCGGCATTTCAATAGTTCAATGCGCACGAAGCGACATTTCAATAGTTCGATGCTTTCGAGGGGCCGTATTCAGTAATTCAATGCGCACGAAGTGTCATTTTCTATAGTTCAATGCTTATGAAGGTTTTAAGCATGGCGTCTACATGTTAAAGGTTTTAAGCGTAGTAGGGGCACAACCCTAAGTACCCAAGTACTATAATGGTTCCAACCAATGAGTGATAGTCACCTAATTTTTACCCAAATCCAAATCAAAGTACCCTAAGTATCTTTTTTTAAATTAAAACTATTTATATATTTAAAACTAATTTCATTAATTTAAAAAAAATAAAAAAAGAACATAAATCTAAAAATAAAAATAAAATACATAAAATAAATAAAAATAATAATTTTCATTAAAAAAATACATAAATATTTAATCAAACTACTCTTCATCCAATCCCGGGGTGTTTAGACTTGCAATATGTTCTATAAGATCATATCAAAGCCTGAAATGTGAACTTGCATCGTGCAACTCTGAAAGTACATTATCACCAATAACTGGATCGGTTGGAGTATCCCTTATGTAGACCGGTGACATTACATTTTCGTCATCTTTTAATATCATATTGTGCAGTAACATGCACGCATACGTCACGTTTCTAATCTTGTCCGACTTATAAGCTCCGGCGGGTCGCCTAAGTATACCCCATTTAGCTTTTAAAACACCGAAAGCTCGCTCGACATCTTTTCTTGCCGACTCTTGCACATTCTTAAACTTCTTTTCCTTTGGATTGATTCAATATGCGAACGCTTTCACAAACGTAGACCAAGTATCAGTAAGATAGTATCCATGTTTGTATTGTCGCACATTTACATGAAATGGACACTTAGGCGCGGTTCCAAGTTACTCGTTGGTATATAATAGAGATTGTTGGAGAACATTGATGTCATTGTTTGAGCGGGGCGGACCACAGAACGCATGCCAAAACAACAAATCATTTGAAGCCTTCGCTTCGAGCATGATCGTCGGGTATTGGTGATCACCTCTCATATATTGGCCACGCAGACTTGTCGGACACATTCTCCAAACGAAATGTGTACTGTCGATGCTACCGAGCATACCCGGAAGGCCATGTTTTTCTTCATGTGCGTTGTACAAAAGTGCAACGTCTTGGCTTGTCGGTCTACGTAAAAACTATTAGCCGTATAATTGAATTATGGCATTACAAAAATATTCTAGGCATTCACGTAAAGTCCTATTGGCCATACGTAATTACTCATCGCATTTTTCGGGAGGATTACCGGTTCCGAGTTGTTTAACAGCCGATGTGCATTTTTGTAACACCGTGAAACTCTTTTTCATCCTCCCGTTTATGCCCTCTTGAAACCATTAAAATTTGGCTTCTACATCTCCAACATTTTTTTAAAAATAATCCCTTCGACATCTGGAACTTTTCTCGAAATGTAACTGCATCGTATTTTGGATTTTCATCGACGAAATAATTTTTTATTGGAGTCTCTAGAGCTTGTTCACAATCACGTGGCACATATCCTTTTTTTATGTTGCCGTGTCTTCATTTTCGGCTTAGGTGACAATATTCGTGAGAAATTGAAAACTACTAGAGACGCCCTCGTTCAAGTCGAACTCATCTGATCGGGTGGAAGTAATAATTTACGATCCATTGTAGATAAAAAAACTAAGAGTATGGAATTGGAATTTTAAGTGTGAAAAAAAAATGAATGGATATGAGTTTATTTAGGGTGGTATTTATAGTATTTAAATTAAAAAAAAATAATGCAAATTTACCGTTGTACAACGGCTAGTTCTTAACCCACCTCCCTTAGCCGTTCACGGGTACTTATACCTGATTTGCATACCCGCCACGGGTACCTGCAAGGCTTACTGTGGTGTACCCGTGGTACCCGAGATACCCGCACGTAATGCCCGTTAGACGCCCCCAGCACCCTAAGTTTAAATTTGAATCGTATAGTTTAAATACTTAAAAATATAATAGTTAAATAATTTTAAGATTTAATAACAACTAGTAATCGTGCCCCGGCGCGTTGCGGTTGGAACAAACTCTATAGCAAAAATACTCGTCAAAGAATTTAAATCAAAGTAAATGCAACGGGACCGTACGGTGATATTAACGTGGTTAAGTACACAATTAAGCTTGCGCGATGTGGCGCGTTTGCAAACCTCATGCGTATTACGACGATGACATTAACGTTACTAAATAAATAAATGAAACGTATGGAGTTACGACAGTTCAGTATATCTATCTATACTAATAAACAAGTAAGTTAAAGAAACAATCCATCTCAAGATTTATTTCCCGCCCAAACCCTCTATTATCCGTTTTGTATCTTTGCGCGGATCAAAACCCGATCCAGCAAATACATATCGGATGTTCTTTTTGACATATTTAGGCGTGCCGGGGTTTCTACTAAGAAAGAGGCACAAGTGAATTTCTTGACGGACCCATTGGAAGGAAGATCAACACTTAGACCCGCTGACATTTTGGTCTTTGGGTGGATAGGTGGGAAACATGCGTGTGTAGATCTAACAGGGGTCTCCCCTCTGGTGGGCTTGGGAGTTAGTGCTTTCACGGTGAGTCAGGCTGCTCTAAAAGCTGCTTCGAGCAAAGTGACCAAACACGAGAAAGCGTGTCTTGACAACCAACACGTGTTTATACCATTTGCTTTTGACACTTTTGGTTTCCTTGCACCAGAGGCCGTGGAGTTACTTAACCGAGTACAGCGGGTCATGCATAGTAATGTTATGACCCCAAGATCTGTAGATGTAGTTTTTAAAAGACTTGGTTTTGCTATTCAAAAAGGGTTGACGGGTTGCCGTTTGCCTTCTATCTCTATGTAATTTCCCTTTGGGAGTTGTGTTTTAAATAAATTAGATAAAATATATCGGATCCTATAAATTGCTTTTAACCGTTTCCATATCAAATGAAACCCTAATTTGCGCTTCCTCCCTTCATCAGTTCCTATTCTCCCCTTGAAGATCTATCGGCTGCCGGATCCTATCATCAAATCCCTTCATCGTTCAATTAGGTATGTTCTATTTTGATTCAATTTCTTCGATTTTCATTCTACTTTTATTTCGATTTCTATAATTTCTTAGTAACGTGCTCCCTTCATCAATGGTATTCTCCCATTTAAGATCTATCGCCTGTAGGATCCTATCATCGCAACCCTTCATCGTTCAATAGGTATCTTCTATTTTGATTCGATTTCTTCAATTTTCATTCTATTTTTAATCGATTTTTAAAATTTCTTAGTAATGTGATCCGAATGATTAGTTTTTTTTTTTGCTTTACGGTGTATTTTTTGTTTATATGTTTCAGTTTTGACTTTTGGATTATTGATAAACAAAGAATTAGTTTTTGATGTATAGAAATATATACACTTAGTATTGGTTTTGACTTTTGAATATGTGAAAATAATGGTTAGATAATTGATAAACATTTGATTACATTTGTTTTTTTTATACATCAGTTTCATTTAGTGTTGGTTTGATTTATAAATAAACTACTCATTTTATTGAATTTTTGATGTTGAGCTCTCCAGGGGTTATAATGCTACTCCTTTAAACCTATTTTTTTGTTATCACATTGTTACATTCAATTCCATGTTGGTTATAACTTAGAATTGTGAGTATGTTAGCTGATATGATCTATATATGGACTTTTGTTATTATGTTAGTTTCTTGTGGTATGTAATTGACATTTTGATTCAGTTTACTTGGTATATAAATATCCTTCAAACTCATAAACAACCTTAGTCATAATCCAGTTGTGAGGATAAGGCTTGCCACTTGGTGTGAGATAGTAACCAACCTATTTAATAGGAGCATATGAGGTTCTGGTGCTATGTATACTATGGTTTACTGAATTATGTTGAGATTTAGTATCTTAATCAGTACCTCAGTTCTTGAATCTACTCCTTGTATACAAAATATGTTCTATAGAGGTGTTGTCTCCCAAGGTGTCAAAGGATTTATAACTAGATCACCATGATATAACCTTTATAATAAAGTGTTTGGTTTCAATCATATGTGGAAATATATTTTTGGTTGTGTCCTTTGTCGGCTGTCACCGCTAGGGTTACAAGAAGAACATCGATTTGAAGATTATCATGTTCTTGCATTTTTTTGGTTAATCTTTGGTAGCCTCATTATGCCAGGTAAATTTTCAGTTAGGTTTTTTGGGTTTTCCAATTCATGGAGACTTGTGAAATTTTGTTTGGTTTAATCACATAAATATGATTTTGTTTCCAATTCATCGAGTCTTCTTACCTTATTGTTGGTATTGACTTCACGAAGAGCAAAGGAATGGGACTGCGTGAAATATTGTGTAATATGTTGGTGTAGGTAACATAGGACCATGTTCACACAACTTTTCTCTGAAATAAAAAGCAACACATACAGTGCTAAAGATTTTGCTATCATATTGAAAGGAATGGTATGACAGCTTATTATATTTTTGTTGTTAATTTCATGAATCTAGATTGTTTTTCTTTCTATGGATTGACATTTTGTTAATGAAGTTGACTTATGGAGAAATCTGAGGAACACTTAACACACGTAAGTTTGCTAAACACGTTGCAATTGTTGAACTTGGTGCAGCCCAAGTGCATAAAGATAGTTCAGATGTGAAAGACCTCAAAGAATAGGTTTTTTTACATACCCTTTTGTATTTGTAGATATATGTTTTGATTTTAAGAAATTGCTTAGATTGAAAATTGTATTTGATGATGTTTTAGATTGCCAATCTTAAGGCAACTCTTGCAAAGAAAGAAGGTGATTAGGAAAGTGTGCAACACAAAGTATCTGGAAGTCCAGGTGGCAAACTGTCATCCTGTTCCCCTCCTAACTTACAACAGGTAGATTCATACGATGAGCCAAAGAATCATAGGAAATTGAGGGCTGATGTAGGCAATGCTGAGGTAATTTAGAAATTTAATTAAATAGATTTATCACTATGTGAGATGAAACAAAACTAAGGAACCTCAATTCCCTGAGACGTTTTTCTTTGCCCTCGCGCTTCAAGCGCGCCTTTTAAAACCAAGGTGGCACTGCATCGAGTTATATGATACTGATATGCTCTAATGTAATGAATGTAATTGTGATTTTTGAATATGTTGCCACTTACAATTATTTATTCACGTATAGCTTAAGTAATACAATTCCCTTTGCACTTTAGATTGTTATGGAAAGGTAGCTGGTTCATTCAAGAGAAGAGCTCTAAGATACTTACTTTGGTTATGAGGTACTTAAAGCAACGCTCATAATACATTAGAGTTCATAGATGGTTGTACTTATTCTAAAATATATTGATTTTTTTTTCTGTAATTGTAGTGCTAGGTCAAATAAAAATGATCCGGTTTCAAATGGAGAAGGCACAAAGAAGAAAATCACCTCAAGTGATGATGTTTTGAAATGATTAGTGGAGTGGCTTGTATTCAGGTATGTTATGTAATTTGGTATATGGCTTCCATCAAGAAATACAAGGTCTCATTTTGTTATGTAATTGTAATTTTTTTTTATAAAATTTGGTTCAAAGCTATTTGGGTAATTAGATTGCTTTTTACAGCTGAAAATGTCATCCCATCCAAACTGTAGCATTCCATCTTCTATCAACCATTCCTGCATCTTTGGTAATAGGTATGGGATGTTGTAGCTGGATGAAAGCAGTACACATTGGTCATGAGGGCCCTGTATATTCCGGCCTGCCCTCACTATAAAGAAACAATGCAGGCAAGTATCTTTTGTTTCTTTATCCACATTTTGCTCATATTTAACAAGCATTAGATTTTTTATATCCTAAAATATGAGTAGCCTATGATATTTACATGTGATCATGTGAACAATCGAATCTGTTTATTTTTTGTGAAGTTTATTTTCTCAACATCAGTTGATGGGAAAATCAAAGCATGTTGTGACACCCAACAAATTCCGGATAACTCCGTTAACTCAAATCCCGTTATCTCGTAACTAAGTTAACTAATTTCAAACTACAAGGACCAAATCTGTCAAATCTCAAACCAATTACACATAAACCACATGGACTAAGGCTGTAATTACCTCTAACTCAATCTGTTGACTTTGTAAAGTCAAAATCGGGTGTGTTTGTTCCAATTCAATCCGTAACCTCTCAAATCGGTTCGAATTCGTAACTGCAACACAAAACAATGATGATATCGATCATCATTGAGCCGTTTCTAAACGTTTAACATCATTATTGAGTACGCATTAATCCTATTAATCATCTAAAACCCGTAACCGTCGACCCCCTTGACAAACACTATCGAATTCGATTATTTGGCCAATCATTCTCACAATCAAACACTCTGCGCACCTTGTTCGCACTCCTTTGAAGCTTTTGCACATCCTAATTTGGCCGGAGGCGTAGTCGGAGTCGCCGGAGACCAAGCCACCCGAAGTCGGAACCCCGTTTAGTCGATCTCTACCAATCCGGTATCAATTAAGGTAACCAAACACATCCTCAGTTTCGTTTTCATCTATAGAATGAAAGCCCTAACCTAATTGAGACTTATAACACCGAATTGGTCGTGAACCGATTCTAGGGTTCATCACGTATACGGTTTAATCGAACCCTGACCTAGACTCAACCTCAATCAAATTAATTTATATGGTTAGATTTGCAATTCAGTGCTTGTCAAAAGCCCTATGAATCCAACCTCTAATCTCATCAGTTTTATCAGAATTGATTCGAGATTTCAAACATAGGGTTTCGGCATTTCAAAACAGAGGTTAACGACCTTAAACTTATTGATTTTGCAATTAAACGCAACCACAGATTCACATTTCACCAATGAACAAAACCCCCATGTTTTAAGAGCAATCGCGATCGAATTCTTTGAGTTTGGGACTGGTTTTTGGTTCGGATCGCATAAAGGGGAAGAACACAGTGGCCGGGAATGTTAAAACAAATCTGATCCGGGTTTTGTTGCAATACCCTAGCGGGCGGGACTGGTTAACGCTTTGGTGTGTTGTGGGAATGACCCGGGTTCGAGTCCCACAACCCCCATTTTATTTTTGAGCAACATTTTGAGTTATATTTTTATATAAAACCAACCCCTATATTATTATAATACTATATTAACGCGAATTATTACTAGAAAACACTCGTGTGCTCGGGATTGAATTTATAATTCGTTTTAAGTGTTATTTCCATATTAAAAATAATATAATTATTTATATTATCACCTAAACTATTATTTAATTCATAAAAACACAGGAATATTTAATTAATATTATTATGTCGTGTTTTGTGGTGTTTCACACATACCACATCCATACTAAATACCAAACTAGTGATTTTCTAATCCCGAAGACAAGATTTTCTATTCGTTATTCCTTAAGTATATTTAGGACATCCGATTCTCCCGTATCGTTGTCACTCATTCCTACGTGTTCCTAATTATCGTGATCATATTCTAGGGCATTCGTAGACTATCCGCTTGTAAACTATTCGTGGTTTTATGCACTCTTGTTGTGGTGCTACTTACTACATTCTACACATCTCAGGTGAGTTTCACGGCCCCATTTACTGTTTTAAACTAGGGTGAGAAAACATGATGCAAACATTAGATTATTGTAATTCTTAATTATCACTTGTTAAGGCTAAGCGTAACACTCTATCATGAAAGTCCTTACACATCGAACTGTTTAATATGAACTTAGCGAGGTAATCTTGAGTAGCACTACTGGTTTGACAAACCCCACCCGCGTTAGTCGCGCTAACTCGACTAGAGGTCGAACGGGTGTAAAATTGACCTAAACACATCACCACTGTTGATAAACATGGTGGAAGGCATCAAACACAACAAACAGTCTGCTTCGGTTGCGAGCGCTTTAGTAACATGAACATAGGTTAGCTACCTATTGATATATATATTGAATGTACATGATCTGGCAAACATTATTATTAACTGAAACCTGTGAACTCACCAACCTAGTGTTGACACATTTTCCTACATGTTTTCTTAGGTCGCTAAGGCACATGTGCACAATTAGGACATGTATTGGAGTCCTTTTAGTTATTGCAAACATTAAACTATTTATCTGCTTTTAATAAACTTGACTTTTGGGCGCGTTTGTTTTGCGCATTAAATACTTTATTTTTCGCTTCCGCATTTACTCTGAACATTAATGGTCATTACTAGTTTCATATAGTGTCGTTTGATATTATTAATAACTTAGATTCTGGTTTGTCACACGCCTCGCGGTAAAACCCCGCAGCTGGATTTTGGGGGTGTGACACATGTCTTTAGGGTTGTTTGATGGTTCGACCACTTTTAACGGTGTGACCGGAAATGAATTAATGTTCATTTTGTTTTTATATTTTCTTTAAGCACATTTTGTACATGTCTCCTATAGAGGATACCAAATAAATAGGGATAATATTCAAAATCCTCTTCTCGGAGAAATAACTTGTCGTTCTTTAATACTTCAATTACAAGTGAAATATATTGATTTCATCATTAAGGACATCATATGTCACTTTCTTTCATAATTCATGTTTGATGCGTTAATATTTTGTGTTAATGCAGAAAATTTGGGATAAGTTGGTGAAAGTGATGAGGAAAGAGATAAAACGCTTTTTCATTTAGAACAAGAGTTTTTGGATGTCTACAAAAGGAAAGTTGACCAGGCTGCAAAGTCAAAGGCTTATCTTCTTCAACCACTGATAGATGCTAAACCTGAATTCTCCACTCTTCTTGCATCTCTTGGATAGAATTTGTTAACATTATGAGTAGTGGGCCACCTACATTTTTTATTTGTTTGTTGGATTGTTTTTATTTATCTATTTTATGGTTTAATACGGGTTAAGTGGTTTGTAATCGGGTTGGCAGATTGATTTTATAATTTATATATATTAATTTCTAATTTTAAGTGATTTGGCAGGTCAACCTGTTTATCCAAAACTACACGTTAATTAAATAGGTTATATGGGTATATAGTCTACCTAAACTTGAGTGATGAACATCTTTGATTAGCATAATATTATAGCCAAGGGATTTGATTTATGGCATCAAAAAATTATTTTTTTGAAGACATATTTACTGAGTATTACTATTGTTTGTCAGGTTGTTTTGAGAAAAAAAACCTAACCTCTTTGTCAAAACGGCTTATAAAAAAAAATTCCATATTTAAACAAATAGCATTAGGTAAAACGGCTTATAAAAAAAATTGAAAACTATTGTCATTTTTTATCGAGATTTGAAGTTATAAATTAGTAGTTTTGACCTCATAAGTCAACATGTACCTCTTTTTTTAAAGTATCCAAATTTGGGAATTATCAAACGAACTCATAAAGCATATTTAATGTTTAAAGTAGATGTTAATTATCAATTCTATATTTTTAATGATTCATCTCGTGCAATACACTTCTATCCTAGAAAACACGATATCAAATACCCCCTTATTTTGGGCATTGTTTGTTTGATATGAGGCTAGCTTTGGGTTTAGCTGAATCTCTTTCTCAATCAACACCAATTGCAGCTGCTGCAAATGAGCTTTACAAGGTGGCTAAGTCTCATGGTCTAAGTTACACTGTATGTGGCATTTTCCAAAGTTAAAAGTAGAGACGGGTTAAAACTTTTAATCTTAGACAGAGATGGAAAAATTACAAACAAAACAGTCAAAGTTATATATAAAGAAATATTTACAGATTTATGAATTATATTCATTAAATTTTTTTCATTTCACATTGTATTGTTTATTAAGCCCCGTGTAATACACGGGTTCTAATACTAGTAAAGAATAGACTATTACACCCTAGCACGTTACAAAATTCGGAGAAAGCAAAAAAAAAATTAACTATGGGGTTCGAATCTGAGTCATGTAGAAATGCAAACCAAGCTTAAACCATTGGGCTACAACCCATTTCTTTATTTGTTTCAGTTTGTTAAGAGTTTTTATATATTAAAAAAACTTCAAAATTAAAAGGAAAATAAAAGATTCAAGCTTTAGGAGCTTGTACTTAAAGTTGTTTATGTTGTAAAAAAGGAACAATAACTTACCCTCAGAATAAAACTTTGCCTTAATATTTATATAATGTTTTATTTTCTAATATACTTGGTTAAAGTCTAATTGGTGTTCTTTTTGCAAAATTCATTTAATAGAAGTTTGTGATTATAATTCAAACTATGTTGATTATAATACATATTTTGGTATATAAGTTTTCTATCACAGACGTTTCTTAACACTTTATACAAATACAAATGTTGATAGTGGTCTTCTTTATTCTTTAAATAGACTAGAATGTTATCAATAAAATCAAGTATTGTATTTCAAATAACTATTATAAAGTTATTTTCTAAAATATTAAGTAGTTAACCTATTTTATTGCAAAACTAAAATTAAAAAAATAAGAGATTCTTTTATCATAAGAAATTTTATTTTTTGAAGCAGCTCAACCTTTAAAAAAACGCCAACTAGTAAGACACTAGTCGGTCCATAAACAAATTACAATGTCAAGATGGATTGTGCATCCAAGAAATCCAACTAATACTCACCTTATGATTCCTACTATTGAACCATAAAAACGAATAAGTAACAATAGAATCAAAAATATTTTCCGTCGGTTTGTTGTTGTAAAAAACCGTAGCATTCCAAAATCTCCAAATCGCCCACCAAGTCGTCATCACAATGGAATCTATCACTTGTTTCTTGACCATCGATCCATGTATCGAATCTAACCAAGATACAATGTCCGAAGGCTTAAGAGAATTAGAAAGATCTAAATCCAACCATCTAGCAACGGTATTCCAATGATTATGTCTCTTTCTCACAACAAGGGCAAAGAATCGATGGGATATCTAATCCTATATTCATGATGTTCTCTCTAGTAGGCAACCGATCCATCAAAATCCTCCAACCCAAAATGTTCACTTTCCTTGGGATATATTTGTTCCACCTCGTCGTCCTAAACCCATCCGGAAGAGTAATTCGATCGATGAATTTCTGAACTGCATTTACCATGAAGGTATCTTGATCATCCAAAACCAACACCCATTTATCTGAAGACTCAGTCGAAAGAATCTGCTGAATGGAATGAAGCAATCCACGTAACTAGACACTTTCAACCCCCTCCCCAACATTTCTACGCCAATTCCAAACCACCCGTCTGATCCCCTACAATCTTTGATGACACAATCCTTTTGAAACTCAAGATTATATATCCTCGATAATAGGTTAGCAAGAGTAGAGTTCCCAATCCAATAACCATGCCAAAATGAAGTAGATTCACCATTACCAACAATCTTTTTAATAGAAGCCAACATGATCACCCCTTTTTCGTTAAGATTAACACAAGCTTTAGCAATTCTCTTCCAAACTCCATCACCATTTAATATACTAGACCCTTCAAGAATACCCGCCTTTTCCCTATGAACAGATTTAATAATCCTTACCCATAAAATATTATTATTATTATTAACAAATTTCCATCTCCATTTTTGAAGTAAAGCATAACTAAACCCTTCCAAACTTCCAATAGATAATCCCCCTTTTTTCTTTTTCACCAAGAATCAAATCCCATTTGATCCAAAATATCTTTCGAGAATTTTCCCCTCACCCCAAAAAAATTGAGATCGACTACGCTCTAGAATATTTTTTACCTGAACCAGCATTAAGAAGATCGACATTTATTTACTTGGATTAAACCGATTAACATTTATTTACTTGGATTCAGTCGGTTTAATCCAAATAAATGTCAATCAGTTTTTATCTACTATGACTGACATTTATTTACTTGGATTAAACCGACTGGCATTTATTTACTTGGAGTCCTGCCATATTTACTAGAGTTCGCCCTAAGGTAGTGAACTATGTAGAAACCATTATGAACTTATTTTTCACCTAAAAACCTAAACAAAATCTCTAAGAGCATTCACAAAAGAGTCATTATCTCTATCTCCATCTTCATTATTTATATATTTCTTTTATTTTGCACCTCCATCAATATCTCCTTCTTTAAATTTTAGAGTAGGGTAAAATTTGAAGCGTAGGCTAAATTTAATCCATAGGCTAAATTTGAAAACTTAGGCTAAATTTTGAAAGTGTAGACTAAATTTAATCCGTAGGTTAAATTTAATCCATAGGCTTAGCCGACGTGTTATTTGTTAGGCTAAATTTAGCCTTAGCCACCAAAGTTAACCACCACAAACTATACGACTTTGGTCGATTATGGTGGAGCCGATCTTACAAGCTTATGGTCTATGGAAAGCAATAGATCCAAGAATGGAAGAACTGTTGAAGGTAGGAAGAACCTAACGGCTAGGGCGTTTATCTTTCAAAGGTTACACGATGATATCTTACTTTAGGGAGCAAAGCACAAAAATGCAAAAGATGTTTAGGAATCAATCCGGGTATGGTTTCTCAGAATTGATCGAGTGCAAAAATCCTGTCTACAAACCCTTATAACCGAGTTGGAGATATTGAAGATGAAAGAGAATGAGACAGTTAGTGATTTTTCGGGCAAGGTTTAGTGGAATTATCATGAAATTCAGGAGCCTTGGTTCAAGTCTTGATGACGAAGTAATCATGTGGAAGTTGTTTAGTTCGGTTTGCAAATCGTGGCTACTAACGAACAATACTCGGAAATCGAGTCTATACCATTTGAGGAACCTGTCGGGAGATTGAAAGCATATGAAGAATGAATCAGAGAACAAGACGGGTCAAGTGAAGATCAAGAAAAATTGATGTTTTCCAACCGCAATAGGCAAGAGAGTGATTATGAGCAGTACGGATGAGGGGTACTCAAATCAAGACAACCATGGAGGTGGCCGAGGAAGAGGTCAGGGTTTTGGTAGAGGACGAGGAGGCATTCCAACATCAAGTGTTACAACTTCAATGAGTTCGGTCATTATGCAGCCAAGTGCCCCAAGTGAGAGAAAAATGAACAATAGGCGAATTTAGTTCAAGAAGATGAGTTGGTGTTGCTGTGATAAGAAGCGGGTCCAAATCAGGATTAAAGAGGAGAATGAAGGTGTTAATCCCGATTTGGTTCACATGTACAAAAGGGGTATTTGGTAAATATGGAAAAGATAAAGTTTGTTTAAGTTTTAATTGTCCATAGATAATTAGAGTCTTGGTGCTTATGTTTATCTAGTCATTAGAAGTTAGAGTTTGAGTCTTGGTTTGTTTAGTCACTCGGTTGGGATTATCTAGTTTGGGTTTGTTTATTAGTTTAATTAGTATTTGAGTCATAGTAGGTTTAGGTTTGGTTGAGTTTTAATACCGGTTTATGTTTAGTTTGTTAAGTGTCGAGTTTATTGGTGAGTCATTAATAAAAAAAGAGTTGATATCCAAGGTTTGGAATCAACCGGCATGTTTGTGTTTGTTTATCATATCTGATCTTGATTAACAATTTGGGCCAACATTTTTTCCCTAAAATGTCTCATTTTAACCCAAACCTAGTTTGACCCGAACCAAATTGACACTTTACTAAAACACCCGTTTTGAACCTAACGCATTTGCTTGTAACCCGTTTTGATCCAAACACTTTTTGACTTTGTTATAATATCCGCATGTTTTGCTAGGCTTATATATTATGATTGTTTGTTGATATGTTTATTTGCACGTGTAAGTAAATTTACTGCTGCATATATATTTTATTTGAAACCTTCAGTCATTTATACCCATAATCAATTATTGGTAACTGGTATCTCCTATTTGTTTAATTGAAAACTTACAATTTTGTATCTTGTAATTCTTTTATGTTTCAATGGCAATTCTCATACCCATAATCACTTTAGTTACAAATTAATCAATTTTAATTTTAATAATATCTTAAACGGGCTGGATCGAAAAATTTGACTAAAAAAGGAATCATGTGAAACGGGTCGAAATTTAGTTGAAAGTATATTTTTAACACTATTAACCTTATTATATTACTTTACTAGGTTAGAATCCCGTGTATTACACGAGTTGTATATTGAAAACGATATAACTTATAAACTTGTAAATACATCCTAACTTGTCAGACTGTTATGATCGTCTCGAGATATATCAAATGGAAATGTGTGTATATAACAAATTAGTATTTTTCTTTAATTAGTTATATTTTGATTTCCTATTATATATTCTTATTTAATATAATTAGTATTTTTCTTTAATAATATATTTATAATATCATTTTTATTTAATAAGATACATACGTATTTATTAGGAGAGAGAGGCGGGAAAACCAATGTGAAGAGGTACGAGAAAGTGATAAATGTCCATGTTAAACATTTATTTATTAGTATAGATTAAAAAAATGTAAGAAGGGGACAATAAGATGTTTATGGGCCAACCCGATTTAATTCGGGCCCATTAACCTATCTTGCCAGCTCATGGATCAAAATCATGGTCTGCATGACAAGCTTCTGCTTGATGCTCATAGTTGTTCAGAAGCTGTGTCTGGGCAGAAATTGTGAAGAGAGCATGTGCAATGGCATGCAATGTGACAAGGTGGTGTTTCCACTACTTTTTGCTTCACATATAAACTTGTAATATTACAGATGACAATTACTAAAAGATATTTAATAAATAAGTGGGTGAAATAAATAGTGTTACATAAAAAAAAAAATAGCAACATTTAGTTTATATTTTTTTTTTAACGGCAAAGCAGAAAAATATTATTAAGAAGAAGAGAGAAGGTTACATAGTTACTTTACACGAATAATCTAATCGAATACGCTAAAATTACACCAATCATTTCACTGTATTGATTTTAAATTTCCCCTTTTGATTTCATCCATCACTTTTCCTTGATTCCAATACACCCCATTAAAAATTACCTCATTCCTTGATCTCCAAATGAACCACATGGTTGTTAACATAATCACGTGTAACGTTTCCTTGTATAGTATATTCCCTTTAAGTTCCTTCGAGAAGCATCAATATTTTTCTCACCGGTTGTTTTGTCATCCCGGTGATCTTGCACCACTTCCAGATTCTACTTCATATTTGAGCCGTCCAACTACAGTTTACTAGCAATGATCGGCCGATCTCGGCAGTATCCCACACATCGCACACTGAAGTCAACTTGTTGTATGTTTATCCTCAATGACGTTACTCGAGTAGGGATTCTTTCCATCCCGACTCTCCATATAAAGAAATTAATCGTGATTGGTATCCATTTTGACCACTCAAATATTATATTATCTTGTTTTGCCACCTCCAATTAATCAATGATCTAAGTGGATTAACTGAAAACATACCCGACGGGTGACCTTTTCAAATCCATTTATCTTGACACTTTGTCATTTTGTGTGCCTTGATCATCATTTCACAACTCTCTTTCTTCCTTTTCAACCTCTTTTAAACTTGAAGCCGAATTTGTCCATATTAATCTTGATAGATTGTTTTCCTCTGCAAGTCTTTCACATACTAATGCCTCTTTTTTCTGCTCCATCTTGTAAAGATTAGGAAAAATGTCCTTTAGTATTTCATTTTCGAGCCAAATCGCACCAAAACATCGTCTTTTCTCCATTGCATGTAGAACATTTAAAAAGATGAAAGATATCAATGTTAGTCTCTTTTAGTTCCATTTCCGCCTTATGAACTGAGCTCTAAACACCGGGGATATTTTTTTTTACCGGAAAAGATTCCGGCCTTCTTCTCCTATGAAGAAATTGATGAATGATACCTATATTGCCTCTGGATTCTCCTTATACCTCCACAACCATTTAGAGAGAAGGGCTAAGTTCATTGAGTGTATACCCCTAATTCCCAAACCTCCCTTTTCCTTTGGGGCCATTATCCTTTCCCATGACACCCATGAAATGTTTTTAGCTTCGTTCGAAGAGCACCAGAGAAAATCTCTTCTAATGCTTTCCAACTTCTTGATTACCTGTATTGGAGCTTTAAAGAGCGACAAATAATAAACAGGCAAACTCCCTAACACAGATTTAATAAGTGTAACTTTGTCCCCAACCGATAACGTTTTAGCTTTCCAAGTTGATAACTTCTTTCTAAATTTCTCCAAGATTAGGTCCCAATTTTTTATTCTGCTCTTGTTGTCTCCAACACGTAACCCCAAGTATATAAATGGTATTGACCCAAGTTAGCATCCAATTTGTTATGTTAAGTCCCTTCCTTCTTCGTTTGATACCCCTACTTCATATAATTTTGTTTTCTTTAAGTTTACTTACAGACTCAATGCTAAGTGAAAGCATCTTAAATTCATGCTATGCTCAGACCGTTTGTCATTGACCATTCCCCTGTTAAAACCACACCGTCTGCGAAAAACATATGTGATAAGATCGGACCTCCACTTTATATTTTTATCTCATAAAATATTCTCATATTACAGGTCAATTGTGTTGAAACATGTAATACTTCCATTCTCAAATTAAAAAAGAAATAGTGATAGTGAATCACCCTGCGTCACCCCTCTTTGGACATCTAACTCCTTTGACACGTCATTTTAACATTTTGATGACATGGCCTACAAGTTTGACCTAATTTTGGTGTTAAAAGAGCATATTTTTAAACTATTTACACCAAGTTAATTTTAGTTCCAATTTATGTATCAATTTTTCACACTACTTTTTTACTAATTGATTTTATTTTGTTTTTATGTATAAAAACTAATGACCATTTATTTTTGTATTACATAATAAAAAAAAACATTTTTAATAATGATTATAGTTGAATAATAAGAATAAAAACATATTAAGACAATACTTATTTAAAAATTAAATTTATCTATTATTGTTTTATATTGATGAATAGTATTAAATTAATTGTGATATAAAATGATCAAATAAACATTGTTGCATCAAATTTTATATTTTAGTTTGAAATAAGTAATTTATATTACAATATCAAATTTGATATTTTGGAGATATGACCCCAATTGGGGTTATGTTTATAAATCAGTCAAGTTGTTATAGCATTTAAATCAAAAGATTGTTGTGATGACGTGAGTAGGTTCGTTGACATGGTAAAACGCATGAAGCATGTAACCATGAAGCAAATGAACGTAGTAAGCTCCAGCAGCCGAAGGGTGGTGTGGCATGAAGACATCTTTTGATAGCGATCTGTAGATCATCTCACATAGTCAACATGCTTAGACAAAATACCATAATCTAGATAATTAATTACCCGAGCAAATGGGTTTTGTCCCAATAGTGAACTTTAGTTCTTTATACCAAAAAGGCAAAGGCCAAACCTGCACAAATGAAAGAAAGAGAGAAGATAGCCTAAAGAAGGCATGATACAAACGTCGAGGCTTGGTTGGGCGGGAACCCCCCCCCCCCCAACTATATAAGGGTGCCTTAGGCGCTTCATGTATTCATCCACACCCCTAAATTCATAACTCTAAACTCTCAACTCTTTCTCTCCATTATCGCCCCCAAAGAATAACTAATTTATTCTCACGTCGGAAGTTGATCACAAGAGGCCCCTTCCTGTAGTGAGACTAACGGTTCTTTCATCGTAGCAGGACCATTCGAGCTATTGATACCAAGGAACGTCCAACCTCTCTCCTGACCCATATTTGTTGTAGCAACAATATGTTAAATATTTGATGTAATCACTAATTAGATTGAATCGGTTCTTATCAAACAAACCGTTATCACGCTTTAATACATAGCGCTAAACAAACCCAGTGAATCACAATCAAATAGTAGGGTCTGGGGAAGGTGAGATGAGGGCAAAGGATAGAGAGGTTGCTTCCAGATAGACCCCCGGCTTAGGAAAAACAATTTTTTTTAAAGAGGATATAACATGCAACAGAGAACCATTATTAGAAATCGAAAAAATATATAAACAATAGTGCATACAAAATCCCTAATACTAAGGTAGCTTAGACTAAAGCACATCTAAGATTACCAGCCCACCTAGAAACTTGAGGTACACCTGGACACTAAAAAGTCCTCCTAAGCATAACGGTAGACCTAAGTGTAACATACCAAACTCCTAGGACAAGTGTCGGCTAAGAAACACGTCACTAGAATGTAACTGGACACGAAAACAAAACGATGGTTCAACCAGAAATAGCCTAAAACTTCAAATATGCATATCTCGGGCTAGAAAATGAGTTACGGAAGCCATAAAATATGAAACTTGGGTGCCTCGGCGAGAGGAATCTGAAATGGGTGCTATAACGGATCGTCACCGGCCGTGACAGTCCGTTACGCATCAAAAGTGAGAAAAGTCACCGTTTTACGCCACGTATCACTGACTTATCCCAACCCTAAGGCCATGACGGACCGTCATGGGTTGTGAAGGTCTGTTACATTGTCAGAAAGTGATAGGAGGCCAAGAAAACGGTGACGGACCATCACCGGCAGTAACGGTCTGTCACGGACCTGAAATTTTGCCTATAAATTAGTGTTTGAAGTCATTCACTTAGAAAAATAAACATACAAACACCATACTTCATACTTGATTACATGATTACGAGACGAAATTCCCTTTAACAATGGGAGTATGTGAAAACCGGAAATTTCAGGATAACATCCGTCCCCGACATTTACATGATTACGCGTATTTTCACATGCATCATACTTGATTATAGTTAATTAAGTTCATTTCATGTCTAGCAAAGTCCATCCGTTACATTTCACGCATCGGTAATTCAATGAATTACCGGATCACACACGCGTCTTGTAACACGTACGTTGGTTAATCACGAATCTAATACTTTAAAATATATTCTAAGTATGCAAATTATATGTAATACTGTGAAATATTATTTCAAGCTTAAATTAATTTTTTGATGATTTTTAGAGCGCGTTTTATTTAAAACACAGTCCGGGTTACACTGCGTATTGAACCAGTATCAATGTTTTTTTTTAACGGCAACACCTAGATATTCTATGATAATTGGGTTTCCCCGGGGCAACACCTATAACATCCAGGGCAGCCCACCACAGGAGGAACCCCCAAACCTGGCCACATACCCCTTTTTTGTTGTTGCTAGGATTCGAACCCAAGACCTCCATTATGGAAAGTCTTGAGGCTACCATTGCATCAAATGACCAACGATAACAGTATCAACTAACTAAATTATTTTAGACAAATTATTAGTTAATGTTTAATAATAAATTAATGTCATCTTGTGAATTTAATAAAACAACTTTATAAAAATAAAACTCATGATGTCAATACTTGGAACTAACAAACCCATCAACACACTCCACCCCCTCTCTACACCACCTAAAGCCGCCACCCCACCTACCCCACCTCTAATTATTATTTTTTTCAAATTTTAAATACCAATTTCCCTCTCATTTGAGTCTATAAATACCCACATCAATTCACTAACTCAACCTTTACAAACTTTAGCTAGTTCAAGCAAAAATCAAACCCCCATTCCCTTCCCTTTGAGCCGTCGGCTCTACCCACACCATATTTTTGTTGATCTTCAAGCAAAACAAGAGCATCTAGTGTGATCTCGAGGGCGTACGAGGTGATACCGAATTCTAGAACACGAGCTAACAAAGCCAAAACCTTGCTTGCTTACGTAAGGATTCATCTTTATATTTTTACTTATTTATTTTATCATTTACATACAAATGGTTATATTAAAACATTTCACCCAAGAAACAAACATACTTGAAAGTCATGACCATGTGAGTTGACATGTGTTTTTGCTATTTGGTTTTGTCAAAATAAACAAGTTTGTACAATACGAAGGTGCATTGGATTATTTGGTTTTGAGTTAAGACTTCCGCTGATTATTTTCATAAAGAGTTAAGTATTTTTAAAAGGATATACAGTGATGTGACCCAACTGTAGGTTGCCCGTTTTGGGACTTACATATATAAAAAAAACAAAAAAATTAGCGTGTGGTAACTTTTTCGATATTGCATATATGCAGTATTATCGTACTGTATAATGATACTGCATATATGCAGTATGGTGATACTGTATATATGTAGTATATGTAGTACTATCGTACTGTATAATGATACTGCGTATATGCAGTATGGTGATACTGTATATATGTAGTATAATTGTTATTACATGAAAATTTAGCCAATGGTAATTGGGTATCCCAATTTCCTCCGAAATTGTTTGTACATGCACGGAGTATATCTTCTAATGTTTGACTGGTCCTTTCACCTTGACCGTCCGTTCGTGGATGACATACAATGTTTATGTCTAGGCATATGCCCAAGGCCTCTTGTAATGATTGCCAGATTCTTGACACGAATTGGCGGTCTCTATATCTGAGATAATGGAGACTGGCACACCTTGTCTAGCCACAATTTTCTTAATACGTATCCTTGCACGTTTCTTGGTTTTATCTGTCTCTTCGCTTGGCAGAAAGTAAGCTGATTTCGTTAAACGATTGACGATTACCCATATAGTGTCATACCCGCTCGACGTCTTGGGTAACTTCGTAATGAAATCCATGGAAATCTGTTCCCATTTCCATTGAGGAATCTTAGGTTGTTGTGATCATCCAGGTGATTCCTAACATTCTGCCTTCACTGTCGGGTATCCCCCAACTTAGATAGCAATTTCCCCTTTCATGGTTGGCCACACAATAGAGTTCTTCGAGATCCCTATACGTTTTATTCGATCCTGGATGAACAGAGTACCTGGACTTATGGAGTTCATCTATAACCACCCACATAGGTTACCAGTACTTGGTACCTAAATTTTTGTCTGTATCATCCAACTTAGGCTCCAATTGTTTGATCTCCATTTACTTAGTAGTCCGTATTCGATACCAAGGAGAATACTTCTCCGACTATTTATATTATCCGTGCAAGAACTCCTTATTTGATTTCCCTCGATATGGTGGAGTTATGTGATACTCATTCCTGATAATGATAGAAATGGTTCCTGAGAATCTTAAGTGTATGCTGACACATACCCTCTATTCATCTACGCATTATGATGTACAATAGCCAGTTCTCTATAGATCTTAGAAAGGAATTACTCGACGAGATGTTCAGGTTTCAGTTGAAGATTGGGTAGCAATGACACAACATGAAAATGAATCATTATGTTTGTCCCTCTTATGCTTCTCGAAAGCATTTTCTTGGACTAAGACTTTATTCTTATATCAGGTTTCGTGTTTTCTAGGATCTTCCTTTAAAATGGGTCATAATGGATTTAATACTTCAAGTTCCCTGTGTGCTCTTACTAGCAAAGTTCGAGTCTAATCACCACTTTACTCTTTGCTTGTACCACCCCTCCGAGGCAGACTAACCTTTGGGTTGTAACTTCCTGATATGTAAACTCATGGCTTGACCCCCATACTATCGAAGTATGCAAGCGATACGAAGTTCCATGTTTGTTTGGAATATTCACATTCCGTTTAGGTGAGGAAATGAACATCGATACTGTGAGAATGGTCTCATCGAATTAGTGCTTTCCCAAAAATGGGCTATGGGTTTGTCAACCCATTAAGTTGGCAGAAAGGGTTGATGGCCAACTACTAGTCATATAGTGTGTCTGCACTTCCCTGGCGTTCGAATAGTACTTTGGTGACTTACCATTACGTATTCCACTCTTACCGGCCCTGGCCTGAAGTCCTTAGTACAAGGACTTAGGTCATAACATTGAGTTAATGAGTGTTTAAACATCAAAATTTTGTATTTTTCTTGAGCCTGCGTTAAGAAGTCATTTCTTAACAATAGATGCCCTAGAGCTCTTTATTTATAGAAAACTAGAGTGAGAGAGGTGACCACGCCTCTCCTCTAGGCTGAAAACTAGGATCCATTCAACAAGATGATCTTTGGGAAAGTGCGGGTACAAAGGGTATCAAACTGGGTATCAAACTATCCTTCTCGAATCCTTGTGGACAGTGGTCTGTTGTGAACAACTCATGCTTACGTCCCTTATGCATATCATGAGCTAATGATATTAGCAAGAAATTCCGCATTTGGGACTCCTTTAAGGGTTTTGTACGTCGTTCTTCTGTTATTGCTACAATATTCGTTAGTCCACACTTAGGTTTCTTTGGCATTCGCTTGAGAATAAATCACGGCTTATTCATCACCGAAAGAATAGTCAGACTTAAAGGTGTACTGAATGTCAAAGGTTGTGAGAGTAACCCTGTTTGTCCAATATCCTGAAATGTCAGATTACCTACTTGTCTCATGTCGAGCTTCCACAATGTCCGTAGGTGCCATGTGTATGCGGGTCAGAATAATCTTCTGCCCCATTACTGAAGTTAGTGCATAGCACTCCTGGCGTAACTTTCAAGCAATTGTGAGACTGAACTGTATGATGGATCCTCAGATTACGCTATAATCTCCCACAATAATTGTGCAATTATTGTAAGTGTTAGTTGTGGTAACTCTCAATTTGAAGCCTTCCTGACAAGTAGAATCTCAAAGAATGAATGTGCGAATTCCTTCGTCGTTCAGGACTCACTAAGGATTGGTTGAATTCAATTTGAATTTCTCTCGTTCCTCCCGAAACTAGGAGAATGCTTTGTGAACACCTAATTGAGAATTCTGATTTGTTAAGATCCAATCCTTAATCAATTGACTGAGAACATGGGTTGATCATTAGCTTGGACAACAAGACTCACTAAAGTTCCCATGCACTGCAAATTATGATTACGTGTGCACCCGTAATGATAATTTACTTTGCATGATCCCTGTAGTGTTCCCTCTATCCCCAGCTTTTAATTCAATGGGATTTGAAATATTCATTAGATCGTGTTTGCACACTTGTGTAGGAGTGTGTATTGTTCTACTGGATTACCCTTAATTATGTGTACCAATACTCATGAATCTGCCGAATATGGCTTTTGCCGGATGAGGTTAATGGTAGAGAGGCACCACCGTTGTCTCTCAAAAATAACATGTGTATGGAAGTCAGGCACTATGTGTAGGGCAGAGATCCTCAAATCAGTGTCGAGCAACTCATGTTCCAAGTCTGTATGTACGTATGGATCCACATGATCCTGATGAATGTTTGGGTCTCCTGACCCTTGGAGTTATCTCCCATTTACATGGCGTAAGTCTAGGCATCCGATCCGGTAACTTATGAAGGAGAGTATTTACACCGCACATATGTCAAAAAGAAAGCTGCCTCCACGGCTGGAGTAGTTGTAAGTGTGGTGCAGGCATCGGTACAGGTCCTGGTACGTGTTCAGCCTGTTGTGGTACCAAGATCGGTAAATGAAGATTACTACCGTCGTCGCCCAAGCTCAGCTGGTAACTCGATCTTCTAGGGTTGCAGTGTGCTGAGTACCCGTTATCCTTAATTCGTAATCCGAACAGTAACACTTTGTTGAGAAACGTTGTATGTGTTTATTATTTCCACGTCGTTGTTCGTGTTAAGTGTTAGTTACATGTGCCATGTAATTGTATTATGCATTAGTGTAGTTAATGATACCCTAGTGTAACTCCATACACTAATAGTCTACACAAGTTGTTCGGCAACGGTTGGAATTCCTATACTCAAGTCTTGGGTGTTCTTAGTGTGATGCAAGTCTTAGAAATCTTGGTCCCTAAATGAGTCCGGTTAGAGCCTAGGTATCACTAAGGAAACTTAATTCGCTAAAACCATTGCTCTGATACCAATCCGTCACACCCCCAAATTTATTCACTTAATAAATAAATAAAGGTTGCAACGATTGGTTCATTACACAATAGCGGAAGCTGTAATAGTGATTTCTAAGACTTGATTACATATACAATTACTAAAAATAAGTAATACAATGATCTAAGTTCTTCTAGATCAACGATATACTTGAGACTTGATACTCTATGCCCTTCCAGTTACTAGGAATTAATCCAGCATAGCTAGCCTATTCCAACCGCGCCATGGTTAAAGGTTACCTGAGAAACACACTTGAAAGTGTCAACACAAATGTTGGTGAGTTCACAGAGTTAGTTATATCAATGCTAGTAGTTTTTCCCGAAAACATGTACATGACTTTACCGTCATAAAACTAAGTAGTTTTCCCCGAAAAACTATACATAACTTAACCGTCATATATAATAAGCAGTTTTTCCCGAAAACGTATACATGACTTAACCGTCATAAAATAGGTAGTTTTCCCCGAAAACGTATCCATGACTTAACCGTCATAAAAATAAGTAGTTTTCCCTGGAAACGTATACATGACTTAACCGTCATAAAAATAAGTAGTTTTCTCTGGAAACGTATACATGACTTAACCGTCATAAAAATAAGTAGTTTTCCCAGAAAACGTATACATGACTTAACATTCATAAAATAATTAGTTTTCCCTGAACGTATACATGACTTAACCGTCATAAAATAAGTAGTTTTCCTCGAAAATGTATCCATGACTTAACCGTCATAAAATAAGTAGTTTTTTCCGAAAATGTATCCATGACTTAACCGTAATAAAATAAGTAGTTTTCCCAGAAAACGTATCCATGACTTAATCATCATAAAATAAGTAGTTTTCACCGAAAACATGCACATGATATTACCGTCATAATTAAGAACAAATAATTCTAAACGCATATGATAAACGAAACAAGTGTTATTGATCCATTTGTAAGCTAGCTAGGCTTAAAAATACCTATGTTCGAACATGAAACCGTAACCAAACCATGACAAATGAATGCCCCTCCCTCGCTAAACCACGAGAATAAGACAATATGCGGTCATTCGACCACGTGGACCTCAAGTTAGCGCAACTAACCATGACCGGGGACGTCACCCCCAATAGTACTATCCATAGAATCCCAGGCTAAGACCATAGCTAATGGTTACAAAAAGTGTTAATTCGTGGACTTTAAGCGCTATATTGTTGCTCATGTACAACATAATGTTAGTGTCTTGTTTACTTGTTATCATATAAAAAATATTTGCAATGTTTTCTCAACAATGTTTCCAAATGTACTAAACAATAATGTAATACATAAGATGTAAGTATGTTTCTCCCCCGCGGTTTAAAAAGCGAAAAGGGGGCCGTGAACTCACATTGTGTCTGATGAAATCCTAGCAAATAACAGTGTGCTAAAAGTTCCTGTCTATCCGTACCCTAATCACACAAGGGTACTAATGAGTTAAGACTAACCGTCTTAAAAGCAAGTTGTTCATCCGACTTAACGAATCCCGTTAAGTACGCCTTTGTTTAGAAAAACAGTGTTTTCATGTGACGACTCGTTGGTGATTATTATTCTAGTCTAGACGCTTATATATTTTCCAAGAAAATATTATGTTTCGATATTGGTGACTTGTTAGGTGTACCAAAAATAAATATTATTTTTGTATTGACTTATAATATATTCATATTATCGTTCGCATATAAACATATAATTATTTCTTACCAATAATTATATAAAACCACAAATATCGTCCAAGTATATTCTATGCATGTCAATTATCCTACATGCGTATAAACCTCGTTAACATGTCCACATGCAAATACTTGTTCTGAACGACATTTATTACTTTGTTTACGTTCGTCATGCATTTATTTATACTAATATATGAGTATTCCAACAATTCAACATATGCTTAAATATGTTTCACGATAACATGTGATCATTTATTTTTAACCGAACGTCTTTAATCTCATGCACATAAATTTACTCATGATTATTCCATCATGATATATGCATATATGATTCTTATGATTACCAAATGTCTTAAACATTTTAATCATAACAAGCTTCATGTTCAACACTTAACTATAATTTGCAAGTTTCAAATTCTTTAAGTGTTTCTTTTTATTTTCAAGGTAATAATTATAATTATGCACCCATATATATATATATATATATATATATATATTGATTTCCATATGTATATAATAATTCCAAGTTACCAACTTTAAACATACACATATTTATAAATCTAAATCATGATTATATATATGTATATATATATATATTTCACTTTTCATCAAGCATTAACCATACTTTTTAGATTATAAATCTTGTTTTTCACTTAACACCTAAATCTTATCATCACATGATCAAAACGTCAAGATATACACACACATATATATATATATACCTATACTAATTTCGACCATATGTATAGGTTTATACAAAACCATAGCTTTCAACTTAATAAAATTAACCTTTATAAAACTCTTTATTCTTTTAAATCCTTTATTTTCCTTGTGAACAACGAGCTTCAAACTAGAAAATAAAAGATGACGATAAAGATTGTGTCGGTTTCATACCACTAGACAAAGCTAGGTGAAGAACAACGAGTAGAAGATGATAAAAGCTTGAGTTGTTAGCAAAACCGGCTCCTAGACTTCAAGAACTCCTTGAATCACCGATTCTCTAGCTAGAATTCTCTACTTTTGCTCTTGGATTTTTGAAAGAGTAAATGTGTGTGTGTACATATGTCGATGTGTATATATATAGAGAAAAAGAGATTGAATGTTGTAGTGAACAAAATGATGATTAATGATGGTGGATTTGATGTTAGACTTATCCATACTCGAGTAGGGATGGCTTCTTATGAAGCGGGTATGTGACAAATGGAAAAAGACAAGTGGGTGGCCCCCACTAGGCCATGCTTGGCCAAACTAGGGGTAGGGTGGGGGGTTGGGTCTTGTCACATCAAGAGTCATCATTACTAAGAATAGACGATTTGACCTGATGTGATGTTGGCTTGGATGACACTTGAAAGGGCATGGCTTTTCATATCATATCATCATGGTGATGGGATTGTGATAACTAGTGGGTGGCCCCACATTGGTGTTGTCACCTCATGTATTATCATTACAATGTTTAAGTAGATGGTACTTAGGTAGTGTATACCCGGTAGGTGATCCCGTGATCTAATACCCAGTGTATAACTTTTTATGATCGAATAACTTTATATATTTTGTATCTTGATTAGTTTTAATAATCTACTAGTTAAACCCGGCATAGTTAATATTTTAACTATAATATACATGTATACACATAAAAATAACTTAACGTCATGTAATAAACATTTAGACGTCAACTTTTAAGAGTTTAGCCACAAATATTTAAGTTTTTATATTATAACGCGTCACTAGACTTTATTTAAATAAAATCTTGTTAATTATCAACGAACGTACCTTGCGGGTTATGATTGTTTATTACTTAGTAATTCTAAAAATTACTAAAATATAATGTGTGTTCCTTTGCTAGATTCCTTGACAACACTTTGTCAAATAATAAACCAGTAAATATAAATTATGAACGTAAAATCATGAATATGGCTTTTGATCTGTAATACTGGGTGTCACAATACTTCATATATGTAGTATCGAATAAATCCGACACATTAAAAAACTTTTTTTTTAATATAACAACATTATACTCAAATTAAATATAAAAAATGCTCGATTTTATGATGTAATATATTTTTTTAAATAATAACGTATGAAAAAGTTATTGAGGTTTAAAAACTAGGAAGGAGTTTTCTAGTTCTCTCTTAATTCTCTTCATATATATATATATATATATATATATATATGTATAGGGTTGGGATCTTTTCAAAACCCTCTTTTATTGTGTTAACCCAAAAAAACTCACAAAAATTGATTAAATTTTTATGGTTTTATCTTGTCGGTTTTGAATAACATTATTACACTAATATAACGTCATGTTATTTTTTATATTTTTGTAAATTCGCGAGTGTAAGAGAGTTTACACCGGTGTAAATTTTTCTGGAAAAATAAATATTTAGCTAAAAAAAACTTACACCAGGTGTAAACTCACCTTACACCAGGTGTAAACTCACCTTACACTTGCGAATTTACGGAAATGCAAAAAAGAACATGACGTTATATTAGTGTAATAAAGTTGTTCGCAAAAAAAAGGATTCGATCGATTTTTGCGGGGTTTTTTTGGGTTAACACAATAACAAAGGGTTTTGAAAGGATCCTTGCCCTATATATATATATATATATATATATATATATATATATATATATATACTTGTTTTGGGTAAAAATTAACAAGACTAATTTTGTAACCAAACTTAGTTTGTGAGGTAGTGTGCTTGTAAAATCAATGTAAAACAATGTAAAAACGTAAAAAGTGACACGGTTGTTTACGAGGAAAGCCCTTGATCGTTCAGGATCTCCGGCATAAAACCTCGGGAGGTGACAATCGACACATGGCTCGTTTCTTCAATAAATGTCAAAGAATTACAGGTGTTGAGCAGCAAATGGTCGATATCTAAGTGTTACAAGACGGATTGCGAGTGTATTCTATTGCTAAGTACGTTGTTGTGTGTTTTCTAATCGACCAAGCTACTGATTATATACAGAGATTATGCTAACTAACTATCCGAGAATCCTAGAATCGACTTAGTCTTCAAATATGACCGTTGGAGGCCAATCCACGAGTCTTCTACACGTTCTCTTTGACTTAAAGAGCGATTCTTCAGGGATGAATTTGACTTCGCATATTTTACCTGCGTATTGGTCAAGATAGAAGAAAGATACAATGGTTAGGTAATATGTAAATTGAGGATACCGAAACCTGTCAGTATACTGAAGTACGTTGAAGATCCAGGATCCTTAGCTGTAAAATGACCCCTAACAATTGTCCCCAAAATTTGACATTTGTCCAAGGAAGTTACAGCTGTGAAATTTTCAAAATTCAAAACTCAAAAATTAAACCGGCACATGATAAGACGTGGTGCGGTAAACGAGGCAGTGATACGGCGTCGTTTGAGGCAGTTATCATTACTTCTTTATAATTACCCTTCTTCTTATCTCCAAGATCGTCTTTTACATCTCTGGGATTTCAGGTAAAGACCCTATTTATCATATCTTAACTTTCCGATTTATATAAAAAATGTCTAAAAAGACCACTTGATCATCTTCATCTTCCGATGAACTCTACAGTCAACATATGCTTTCCAATCCTGATTCCGAAAAATGTACCTTTACTGACCGTGATATCAAATCCCTTGAGTCAGGGGGATCCTTTCCGAAGAACACCATCTTCAGACCTTTCGACCCCAAGACGAGGGCGGATTTCACCTCCAATTCTTGGGTTTGTTTTTCGTCTTTTTCGTTTACCATTGGTTTCTCATACCCTTTTCCAGCCTTCACCACCAAGATTTTTAAGAAGACAGGTTTGAGTTACGCTCAGACCATGCCCATGATTTGGCGAACCCTGCACACTTTGAAAATCTTGATCCGTAACCATGCTCTTAACTTCTCCATCTCTGATTTAGCTTACGTTTACAATCTAAGAAGTCACGGTTCTTCTCATTTTCTATTCCAAATCAAATCTGGCCAAAGTCATTTGATTCTTAAAACAACCCAGAATGATTCCAACTGGAAAAACAATTTCTTCTTTGTGAGAGGGGACTCGATTCCTGACGGGAATAAACTGCCGGTGAAATGGATTAAAAAGGGTAGGATTCCATCTGCAGGGTCCTTTTGATTCTGGCATTCGGGATATTGATTCTTAATTTTCTCTTATTGTTTCACAGCGCCGAGGTTTTTAGAAGTCACTCCTGCTACCGAGGATACTGCGAAAAGAGTTGCATTTTTCTACAGTGTCGATCCGATCGAAAGAACTTTCAAGGTCGGGGCTCCATCAGTGGAAGAAAGCTCAGAAACCTATCCTTCCGTCTCGGAGATGCTTGGTAAAAAAATGATAGTATTTTGTTAATCAATAATATCAGTAATGATCTAACCTGTTATTTTGATTTAGGGATCCGTAAATCAAGCTCCAAATTTGCTCTTGAGGATATTGACAGTATGCTCTCCAAGGTCAAGGCTATCAAAAAGGATCCCAAGCAATCTGCTACTCCAACGCTCAAATAGGATGTTCCTAAGCCTGAGGTCTCCGTTACTCACCCTAAGCCATCGTATAGCAAGAAGCAAAAAGTTATCGATCCTGCTGAACTGGCCATTCGGGAATGCTCTAATTTTGCTAATGCTCACAAGAAGCTGCATAACCTCAGCCATTTGGTAAGAAATGTCTATAATCCTACATCTTGAATTTGATCCTGCATTTATATTAACATATATATTGTATATAATAGGCTATGGATAAAATGGCCATGTTCTACGATCAACTTTCAAAGGAGGTTGAGGTTAGCAAGCTGAAGATTGCCGAATTGCAAAGGAGCGAAGCCGCTAAGAGCAAAAAAGCTATCTGATGTCACCAAAGAACTCAGCAATGTGAAAGCAAAAATGTAGGATATACATCTCCAATATGCCCGGGATCTTGATGAGTCCACAGAACAGGCCAAAGCCTCAGCTGTAATGTCCATTCTTCAAGTCAGGATCAAGATGGCTAAAGAAGCTGAGGACAAGAATTTTGATAGGGCTTCTTGGGATGTACAAGGGTGGAAGAGACTTGTTGCTGAGTTGGGAGGAGAGTCGGTGCTGGAGGAAGATGTGAGTAAATTGATGACCGAAGAAGAGACCGAGGGTTTAGCGAAGGTAGCAGAGGAGCATGAAGCCGTTGTTGCTGGGAAGCAAGTTGACCAAGGCGATGAGGGTAATGATGCCTAGACCTGAGCCCTGGAATTTGTGGTTTTTCTATTTTATTATTCCTGTTGGTACTTGTTAAAAACAAATTTTCTTTTGTGTTTGGGGATCCCGGCATGGGATAGACAATTTGCTAACTTGTGAACCGGGTGGATGGGTCCAGGTTTTGGATGAATCCCAAATCACTTTCTTTTCCCGCACTTTAAATATTAGTAAATGGTTTGCGACTATTTTCCATGATTGTTATGTGTTTGGCTTGCTTAGACATATTTTAGAAAATTGGGATCTCTATGTGGCAAAACCTTGAAATACTTAGAAAAATAGGTTTAGATATATTTTCAAGATATCGAATCATTAATAATTATTCACAAATAACCTCTCAGGTTTTCATCAAACTTTAACTTAAGAAAATATAGTTTGTTTTTGACAAATATTACGCAAGAATACCGAACATATCATGACTTAGCCATTCTGCTTTCAAATCTTCTTGAAATTGAAAAATTAGTAATACATTCCTTTGTGGAGTACGAAGTCGGATATATATACATACCGAATCAGCATAAAGTTTAGAGTATAACAACTATTAGTTTTCCCCAGTGTTCAGTCATCGAATACGTTGTAGGCTTAGTAAGTACATTTCGGGATCCTCATTAGTTTTTAGCTTGTTTAAGGATCCTGAGTCATCATATTGATGCTAAGTTTTTGAGTTAACACATAAGTGTTACATATTTAAAATCGTGGGCCAAGCCAGAAAATGTAGGCCAAGCCAGAATAATGTGGGCTAAGCCAATAACATGGGCTAAGCCAATTACATGGGCCAAGCCAGACTTAAGTTAGCATGAAAATGTGAAAAACCTTACGAGTAACACGTCTGTTACTATCGTAGCATTCAAGATATAGCCAACAGTGATGAAATTATCAACCACTGTTACATGGATTGGTCGCACCACCTTGAACAATACTTGAATATCGTGCGCTCCAGGCGGGGTGTAGAAACCCAATCTACTTAGAAAGGCGAAAGCTGTTTAAACCTTTGAGGTATTCAGTATACCCAAACTTAAGAGAGATGGCCAATCTCTTTCTTCTGTCAGGATCTCTAGAGATATTTCCTGCAAAACAGGTGTAACATCCATAAAATAAATAAATGAAAGTAAAAGGAAATAAAGATCGGGACTAACATCATAAGGCAAAAAAGGAACATGGGGGTTTGACCTTGGGTCGGCCCATGGGCCGAGATCAAGAGGGAAAAACCCCTCATATCAGCGCCCTCACCTCAGCCTCTCCTCATTTCCCTCATTTGCGCAAGGCTAGAGAGAGAAAGAGAGAGCTCGTGTCTAGCATGAGAAAGCACGGGATCAAGCTCAAAGTCTCAAGGATTGTTGCTCACCATCTCTGGAGTGTATAGAAACAAGAAGGAAGCAAAACCAGGTAACCATCATGCCCAAATCTGAGTTTTAATAAAATCGTGTAAAGGTTTAGTTTTTACGTATGATATTCAAAATAGACCACATAATTGTGTTCATGGATGAAAAAGAAACGTTTTGAACGTAAAAAGTTCAATGTTTGATCGATTAGAAAAAATTGGCCAGATCTAGGGTTTCTGGTTGGAGAAGAAGACTGATGCATCGAAACTACTAGTTTCAATATAGGTAAATCCATCGAAACTACCTAGTTTCGATATAGACACCTATCCCAAAAACGAATGATGAACAAAGAATGAAACGCATGTTTACAAAGAATGAATGAACGAATGGCATAACGTAAATAAGTGAAATCTTGCTTTATATTTTATATATTGCATGTTATGAATGTATGTAAACGTTATGGACGCTTCGATGATAACGGCTACTTCGGTAGACGGACGACCACGTGACTATTTTTGCAACCGAGACATATACGTTCCTTCATCAGCTAGGACGTATAAAAGGCATTAATGGATGTTCGAAGCAATTGCCTTATTATGATAAGTAGAACAGTTGCATGAATAATAGTTCGCATGGGAAACGGATGCCGTTTTTGGCAGACGGGTGAAAGGACGGACTACGACAGTAGACACGGTATACGGACGGCCAAAGGTTGCTAGACGGTAATGAAGGACGAACTACATCGGTAGACACGGTATGAATTACGGCCTACGACAGTAGGACGGAGCGTCTGTATTTGTGACTTACGCAATCAATGACGGGCTGATCTTCCTTATGTGTATGACCAATGAATGATCCAATGTATGCATGTGCACATATTATGTGTATAGTCAATGTATGTCCAATGTAAACAATGATATATATATATACACTAATAGAACCAATGAATGATTAAAGATATACCTAATTGCATTAAACTAGGACTCACCAGTGTTAGCTGACTTTTAGTATGCACTTCAGGTAATAAGAAGAAAGGACGGGCAAAGGCATGATGGCTACCTAGCATCAAGACTGACATCCCGTTAATTGAATTCATGTTAAGACAATGTTTACGTTAATGTCAAGACTTCCGCTGCTATGTTTATGTAATTGAATGATAAATGCTTCCACTATGTTTGAATGTTTTTAATTAATGATCAGTGACTTATGACTATGTTTATGAGTAAATCCAACGAGTGAGGTCACCCAGAAAAGGGGCTTTACAAGTTGGTATCAGAGCAATAGTTTGAGAGATTCAGACATCCCTAAATGTCTAGACTCAAGATGTTAATGGGATCAGCGCACGGATGTCAATACGGGTAGCCAACACCAACCCCATCACTGTAAGTAGGTAAGTAGTAAAGTTAATGCCTGTAGCTAGGAATAGATGCCTTAACTTAGAACACATAGATGTCAATGTCACCACTGATGTGAAGAGTTTTGAACCCGAAAAGCAATGATTATTAATCATAAACCGATCACTGTAATTAAGAATTTACCTTGCTCGTACTGTTCTAAACTATGATCTGAAGAAATGACATTGATGTATTCCCTTTTATACCAAGCCGGAAATTAGAAATCATGGCTCGTAGAAGAAGAACTGGAAATCGAGGCGGTCGTACAGGCCGAGTCGGTAGACCGCCATTGAACCGAATGCATAATGATGAGGAAAGCGTGCATGTTGAACATGAGGAAAGTGTGCACGAAGAACATACTGAAAGTGTGCATGAAACTAATGAGACTCCACGGGAGGATGGCAATGAAGGATCACTACGTCTCGAACCCGAAGTCAGGGATGTTATTGCCCGTGAGGTGGTACTAACTCTGAAAAATGTGTTGCCTGATCTGTTATCAGAGGCATTGAAGAAAAGCAAGGAGGAAGAGAACCACGAGGAGAAGGTGTATGATAGTGATGGTGATGAAGTGAAGGTGGCACTGAACACCCGAGGGTGTACTTACAAAGGGTTCAAGGACAGTGACCCGCCCAAGTTTGATGGGAACAAGGATTCGGTGGCTACATTCGAATGGATCGAGACGATGAACAGCGTGATCAACAAAAGCGAGTGTTGACCCGATCAAGTTGTTTAGTATGTGGCTCACTCTTTCACCAATGAGGCACTGAATTGGTGGAGGAACATTCAGAGTACTAAGTCACCGAATGCTCTTAGCAGGATGACCTGGGAAGACCTGAAGACGCTAATAATCCAAAAGTTCTGTCCACAACACGAGATTGATCGTGTGGAGAATGAATTCCTGAACTTCAAGGCTGGCAGCAAGACTCATCGCCAGTACACTTCCAGGTTTAATGAACTGGCTCAACTAGTACCCCACCTAGTAGAAACTGAAGAGATACTAATCAAGTACTATGTGAAGGGCTTGCCTCAAAGAGTTCGCATACATGTGAAAGCTAACCTACCCTCAACCATCGAGTCGGTAGTGAATTTGAGTGGAATCGTCTTTGACGACTATGCCAATGAGGACCCTGCACCCGAGGCACCAAAAAGAAAGTGGGAAAACCCGTCTAGGGGAAATGGAAAGGGAAATTTTTCACTAGAACCTACGAAGCCAAGGATTGAGGAGAATGAAACTTGCACGAAGTGCGGGAAACAACACCGCGGCGAGTGTCGAGCTGGCTCCACCATGTGCTATCGGTGTGGGAAGGCTGGACACTACTCGAAAGACTGTAGGGGAAACACCAAGTGCCAGAACTGCGGTTGGTTTGGGCACGATACTAAGGATTGCAAGAAAACTGGACAATCTGGTTCGGGAAAAGAAAAGGAACAGGAACAACCAAAGGCTAGGACTCGGGCCTACGACTTAACGGAGGAAGAAGCGAGAGGGAACCCTGATGTCGTGTCAGGTACGTTCCTAGTTAATGATGAAAATGCTGCTATTTTATTTGATTCGGGTGCTAGCAAAAGCTTTATATCAAACAACTTCTCTCGCAAACTAGACTGCTCAATTGATACCATAGTAAAGGCTTTTAGCGTAGAAACCGCCGTGGATAGAAACTCAACAGTATTTCAAGTAACTGAGTATTGCATGATAGAAATAGAGGGCCATGAGTTTCCTTCTAGACTATTCCTTCTGACCTTAGGACTATTCAATATAGTATTGGGCATGGATTAGTTAGCTGCCAACGAAGCCCAAATCATATGTAAACGAAAGATGATACATCTCAAAGCTACTGACGGTAGTCCGATTACGGTATACGGGGATTAGAATTGCACAATGCCGAACGTCATCTCGATGATCAAGGCCGAAAGTTACGTGAGGCGCGGTTGCGAAGCTTATCTAGCGTATGTTATTGATGATAGAATGAAACCCAAGTAATTCAAAGATGTGCCCGTGGTGTGCAACTTTCCAGAAGTTTTCCCAGAGTACCTAGCTGTCCTGCCACCCGATCGGGAGATAGAATTTCATATTGACTTACTGCCAGGAACTGAGCCCGTTGCCAAAGCACCATACCGATTGGCTCCGTCAGAAATGAAAGAACTGATGTCTCAATTGGAAGAGCTAACAGAGAAAGGATTTATCAAGCCGAGCATCTCTCCATGGGGCGCTCTGTTATTATTTGTCAAGAAAAAGGACGGGAGTATGCGCATATGCATCGACTACCGTGAATTGAACAAACGAACAGTAAAGAACAAATACCCACTACCTAGGATAGACAACCTCTTTGATCAACTACAACGCGTAAGTTGGTTCTCCGAGATTGATCTTAGGTCGGGGTACCATCAATTGAAAGTAAGGGAGGAAGATGTACCAAAAACCGCGTTTCGTACGCGATACGGACATTATGAATTCCTCGTAATATCCTTCGGACTAACCAATGCACCTGCAGCGTTCATGGACTTAATGAATAGAGTATGCCTACCAATGTTGGATCGGTTAGTGATAGTTTTCATAGACGACATTCTCATCTCCTCAAAGAATGAGGGTGATCACCACTATCACCTAAGGGAGGTTTTGGAGATCCTAAAGCAGGAGAAACTATATGCCAAATTCTCCAAATGCGCGTTCTGGCTTAGGGAAGTCCAATTCCTAGGTCATGTGATAAACCCAAACGGCATTATAGTAGATCCTGCAAAGATCGAGACAGTAAAGGAATGGAACGTTCCAAAGACGCCAACAGAGATACGAAGTTTTCTGGGATTGGCAGGCTACTATCGGAGGTTCATTCAGGACTTCTCAAGAATAGCCTCACCACTGACGAAACTAACGCGAAAGGAAGTAAAGTATGAATGGGGTCCAACCCAAAACAATGCGTTTGAAGAACTAAAAACACGATTAACCCAGGCTCCAGTCTTGAACTTACCTAAGGGTAACGAAGACTTGTATACTCTGACGCTTCGGGTCAGGGATTGGGTTGTGTACTTATGCAACGAGGAAAATAAATCGCTTATGCCTCGCGACAGTTAAATATTCATGAGGTTAACTACCCGACTCACGGTCTGGAGTTGGCGGCGGTAGTTTTCGCATTAAAGATATGGAGACACTACCTGTACGGGGTTAAATGCACCATTTACTGCGATTACAAGAGCCTGAAGTACTTTTTCGAGCAAAAGGAATTAAATATGAGACAAAGAAGGTGGTTAGAGCTACTAAAAGACTATGACTGCGAAATATTATACCATCCAGGAAAGGAAAACGTAGTGGCCGATGCCTTAAGCAGGAAATAAGGATCAACACCTATCCGAATCAAAGAATGTCAGTTGATTATAACACCGGATATAATGAATGAGATAGAAAAAGGACAAGATGAAGCATTGTTGGAGAGGAATGTGAAACGGGAAAGAATAGTAGGACAACAGGGTAACCTAGAGACCAATGTGTATGGTGTACGAACTCGTTTTGGCCAGATGTGGATACCTAAGATTGGTGAACTTAGGGCCAAAATACTTGATGAGGCCCATAAGTCTCGCTACTCTATCCACCCCGGGACGAACAAAATTTACCAAGATCTAAAGAAAGAATATTGGTGCCCCGGCATGAAGAACTATGTAACAAATATGTGAACAAGTGCCTAACATGCTTGGCCGAGCACCAGAAACCATGCGGTAAAATGCAACCCTTGACGATACCGGAATGGAAATGGGAAGAGATCACAATGAACTTCATTACCAAGCTACCGCGAACAGCTAGAGGCAATGATACCATTTGGGTGATCGTCGATCGCTTGATAAAAAGTGCTCACTTTTTACCAATACGTTAGACTTCTTCGTCTGAGAAACTAGGGGAGTTATTCATCAACGAAATTGTGAGTAGACATGGTGTGCTAGTGTTGATCGTGTCCGACAGGGACACTCGATTCACGTCAAGATTTTGGAAGAAATTCAATGAAGAAATGGGCACTCGACTGAATATCAGCACCGCTTACCACCCCAAAATCGACGGTCAGTTAGAAAGGACCATTCAGACTTTGGAGGACATGCTCCGAGCCTGTATAATTGATTTCGGCAGCTGGGATAGTCACCTGCCCTTGGCAGAGTTTTCATATAACAACAGCTATCACTCAACAATCGGCATGCCGCCTTTTGAGATGTTGTATGGAAGAAGATGTAGGACCCCGGTATGTTGGGGAGAAATTGGACAGAAAGACTTTGCGAGTCTTGAAGTGGTCAAAACTACTTCTGAGAAATTCGATCAAATCAAAGCTCGAATGAAAGCCGCTAAAGACAGACATAAATAGTATGCGGATAAGAGAAGGAGGGATTCAGAGTTTCAAGTTGGGGACATGGTACTGTTAAAAGTATCGCCACCGAAAGGGATCATGCGATTCAGAAAACGTGGCAAACTAAGTCCAAGATTTGTCGGACCATTCAAAATTTTAGCAAGAGTTGGTCAAGTTGCTTACAGACTCGACTTACCCAATGAACTCAATGGAATCCACCACCCTATATTCCATGTATCGCACTTACGCAAGTGCCTTTCCGACGATACGGCTCACATACCATATGATGAGATCGAGGTAGACAACAGCCTAAACTATGTAGAAGAACCAATAGCCATTCTTGACCAAGCCGAGAAACGACTACGCAATAAGTCAATACCTTTGGTTAAGGTACAACGGAAACATTGGAAGGGGTTAGAGGCGACTTGGGAGAAAGAAAGCGAGATGAGGGATATGTACACTTAGTTATTTGGCTTGTAGCAGGTTTCGAGGACGAAAGCTCTATAAGGAGGGTAGACTTGTAACATCCCTAAAATAAATAAACTAAAGTAAAATGAAATAAAGATCGGGACTAACATCACAAGGCGAAAAAGGAACATGGGGGTTTGACCTTGGGCCGAGCCATGGGCCGAGATCAAGAGGGAAAAACCCCTCATATCAGTGCCCTCACCTCAGCCTCTCCTCATTTCCCTCATTTGGCAAGGCTATAGAGAGAAAGAGAGAGCTCGGATCTAGCGAAAGAAATCTCGGGATCAAGCTCAAAGTCTCGAGGATTGTTGCTCACATCTCTGGAGCGTATAGAAACAAGAAGGAAGCAAAACCAGGTAACCATCATGCCCAAATCTGATTTTTAATAACTTTCGGGTTTCGGGTTAAAATCGTGTAAAGGTTTAGTTTTTACGTATGATATTCAAAATAGACCACATAATCGTGTTCATGGATGAAAAAGAAACGTTTTGAACGTAAAAAGTTCAAGGTTTGATCGATTAGAAATAATTGGCCAGATCTAGGGTTTCTGGTTAGGGAAGAAGACTGATGCATCGAAACTACTAGTTTCGATATAGGTAAATCCATCGAAACTACCTAGTTTCGATATAGACCCCTAACCCGAAACTAATAAGATTTTACATAAGTTACTTATCGAAACTACCATAGTTTCGATATAAACCCATGACCCGAAACTACCATAGTTTTTATATGATTCATCCATCGAAACTACTGGGTTCAAGCATAGTAATGTCTAGTGTCATCTAGGAGCACTACCTTATGTCTATGACTTCATTGTACAGATTGAGAGATACCTTAGTGACGCTCAGTAACGAGCTAAGTATATTACAGAAACCACTCATCAGGTGAGTTCAATGTGCCCCTCCCCTTTTACGTTACGTGCAAATCTTTTCAAATGTTTTGGGGCTGAAGTGTATACACTAAATGAATAAATGTTATGAATGCCAATGTGATCATACGTGATGTATATATAAATATATGAAAACGAATGATGAACAAAGAATGAAACGCATGTTTACAAAGAATGAATGAACGAATGGCATAACGTAAATAAATGAAATCTTGCTTTATATTTTATTCATTGCATGTTATGAATGTATGTAAACGTTATGGACGCTTCGATGATAACAGCTACTTCGGTAGACGGACGACCACGTGACTATTTTTTCAACCGGGACATATACGTTCCTTCATCAGCTAGGACGTATAAAAGGCATTAATGGACGGTCGAAGCAATTGCCTTATTATGATAAGTAGAACGGTTGCATGAATAATAGTTCGCATGGGAAACGGATGCCTTCGGGCAGACGGGCGAAAGGACGGACTACGACAGTAGACACGGTAGACGAACGACCAAAGGTTGCCGAACGGTAATGAAGGACGGACTACATCGGTAGACACGTTATGAATTACGGCGTATGACGGTAGGACGGCGCGTATGTATTTGTGACTTACGTAATCAATGACGGGCTGATCACCCTTATGTGTATGACCAATGAATGATCCAATGTATGCATGTGCCCATATTATGTGTATAGTCAATGTATATCCAATGTAAACAATGATATATATATATATATATATACACCAATAGAACCAATGAATGACTAAAGATATACCTAATTGTATTAAACTACGACTCACCAGCGTTAGCTGACTTTTAGTATGCACTTCAGGTAATAAGAAGAAAGGACGGGCAAAGGCATGACGGCTACCTGGCATCAAGACTGACATGCCGTTAATTGAATTCATGTTAAGACAATATTTACGTTAATGTCAAGACTTCCACCGCTATGTTTATTGATGTCATCGAGACGGTCTATAAAATAAACTACTAAACCTAACCTAGACTCCTAAGTAATAAATGGAAAACCTATGAACTAGACCGCACTGACAGGCAAGTGTACCTATCGAGTGTAGCACAGCTTAATGGTAAACCGGAATATCGAACCCTAGAGACACTACGAATAACAAAACTAGACTCGGACTAAAGATTTATCTGATTTAGGGGGGGTTGACTACACTAAAGGTTAACTAAGAATTCAGCAAACTAGTGTCGACTCAACCTATTAAGAACAAGAACTAAAGGTGAAATCAGAAGATGGGAAGAATACTACCTAGGTCGGAACCCTACTTGCAAAGCACAACTTCTACCGGTTCTGGAAACTATGATGGATCTGGATTTCTAAAGATGACAACTAAAGACTACCTAGTGGATCCCTAATCACTCTCAGGGTGTCACCAACTAAGCTACCTAAAGTGTGTTAGATCACCTCTCTGGTATTTCCAACAATGATAAAGTACCCACAAGACAAATTACCTCTCAGTCTCACTGTCCACCAATACACTCAAAGAACGCACGGGATATTCTCAAGATAACAACTATGACACGAATAGCAATATACACTAGACACCTAATACCGGCTTCCTCTCAGACAGCTGACACTCGGATTCTAAATGACGAAGACTAAACGACTAACTCTCACCTCTCGGGTATTGAACTAGGATACACACTCAACTCTAATCAGTAATCAAAGACAACTCCAATGGCTACTACGTATAGCAAACCACCCTAATCACAAACCCTAAGATCTATGACCAAGATACGCTAATCAAATTGGCAAACAACCACAATCAACGCAAGGAATTGAAACCAAACACAAGATCAGATCTAAACATGCAATAACATCACAATAATCAACTCAAGATCTTTTACAAAATCATAAACCCATTAATTGAATCCAAAAACCGAATAAAACCTGAAACTTTTAACAAGTATTCATCATGTGACCTAGGCAATATCAATGTTCTAGCCTAGAATCATGCTTAAACAATCAAAACAGAAGTAGAAACACAAAACCATGGTATCAAACATCGCAATTAAAGAATAAAAATCAAATCTTGCAATAAAAAACGCTACATCTAACGAACCCGGAAGCAAAGTCTCAATCTTTTCTCTTCAATCGACCTCCTAAGCTCCAAAATCGCCTCTGGTCTCTCTCTAGACGGCTAGAAATTGAACTCCTCTAAGAATGGGAATCAAATTCTATTTTAAATCGATTTTTAGGGTTTTGTCGAATTTTCCTTCCCTCGCGTACCGCGAAACATTTGGGTTGGATTGCTCGCGTACCGCGAGGAAAAAAATAGTCGCGACCCTTCCTGAGATTTCTCGCATACCGCGAAGCTTTCTCTTCTAGGTCTTCGCGTACCGCGAAGAGTTAAAATTTCTTCATTCTTTCACTTTTGAACCCTGGACTTTCTTCTCTTGCTCGGTTTCTTCACGTATTCACTGTTAATTCATACGAGCATCTGCAAACATAACATAAACACAAATGTACAACAAAACGACTCAAAACAAACACTAACTAATTAAAGATGTACTAAAAAGTGTAATAAAGATGTGTGCTTTGCACTACATCAAATATCCCCACACTTAACCTTTTTTCGTCCTCAAAAAAGTCTGCAATGGAATCAGAACTGAGATCTAACTTAACAACTCATTAGTTACCAATTAGCAAAACATACTCACGCGTTAAAAAGCAATAATTAGTATTTCTGTCCGATTAAACTCAACCACCAACTTTCAAGCCCCAGTAAAGTGTTCTAATATTACATTACCAAGCATATCAATCAATCTATGTGACTCACACTTAACAGTTACAGCTCTACCTAATACCGTCTCACGGTCATGTTTAGGCACGGATCAAACCATATAGATTTACCCTACCACGTTATACTAAAATTTACAGGTTTTTAGAAATCAGATGAAATATTGAATGAATGGATGATAATGAGCATTAATTAGCAAATACACTTTCGTCTAGAGGCGTTTCAACCAAGTCACTATACCGGAAGGTAACACATAGACTAAGTCAAACCAATAAAGCACATAAGAATCTAACCCCGTGGTGTTTCAATCAGGCTGGAACCCGACGTGTGACACGTAGGCGAAACTTAGATTAGCTCAAGAATTATGGAATATGGATGCTGGCGCCACCAAAACTCGGATTTATTCTCATAAAAAGAGAGTGGTGTGCCATGAAATTTCAAAAACCTCTAAATTTTAACTTAACGTGGTACCTATCACCCTATGTTGACAGTTTCAGTATTACCGATTACCCTAAGATGAGTACCCACAAGATATCATGATTTTAATTCAATTGATTCCTAAACAACACAAAAAGGATATTTAAGCTTTACTAGTTAGCTGTGTCTACCAAAACATCACTAATTAGACGCGTTTTCTATTATTTAAACCCAAATAAGATCCAGTTGTACTATCATTTTCCAAGTATAAGCAGTTATTTCCAAGGACATTTTTTCAAATTTTTTTTAATTTTTTTTGTTTTTTTTTATTTTTATAAATAAGACAAACTAGCTAAACTAGACACTCACATCCCCACACTTGAAAGACACATTGTCCTCAATGTGAAGTAAGACACAACTAAAAATAAAAATGCAAAAATAAACAGGAAGCGACTTAGCTGGTAATATAGCATGAATGGTCCAGCATTACTCTTCCACGTGTGCATCGTATAGCATTTCGGTCACGGTTGCACAAACGACTGTCGGGCTGCCTTTACAAGAAAGATAAGATAAGAATCAACCCCGCCTGATTGGAGATTGAGTACGGACGGAATGATAAAACCTGCAAAATAAACCTTACAACAAACCCACAGCATTAAACTGACTTAAATTAAAATAAAGACTCAACTGACTCACTAAGAATTAAAAGAATCAAGATAGATAGATGCAGAGAAACATACTCAATGGCTGGCAAACACATAGACATGAATGCCACAGCAAGGTCGGTCATTGGTCATGAACGGTTTCAATTTCCCCATGGTCAGTGGTGGTCGGTGAAAAAATGATATGGGTGGAAGTGATGATATTGGTGGTGATGGATGATATTTGAAAATAGAGGTGATGATGAAATGATGAATGATGATGATCGATATGGTAGGTGAATGATGATTAGGGTAATGGAGGATAGTGGTGGTTGATGCGGGTGAACGGTGAATGGTACCATGGGAAAACAAGGGAACAAGGCAAAACCAGGGGGTCCCGCGTACCAAGAGAGAATCATACCCTCTTCTCGCATACCACGAGGAGGTAAAAATTAGGCCGGCCCCTATTTCTATCCGTCGTGTACCGCGAGAACCCTCCAGTGATAGAAAGTTTTGAGGTTTTTTGTACTTAGAAAATTTTTGACCCCTCAAATTTCTTTCACCCAGATTCTTTAAAAACCTATTCCAAGCATAAAAACATATGTAAAAATACCTGGAACTTCATTCTCGACGATTTTCCACACCGAATCAAGCGCGAATTCCTGCAAAACATGACACAAACAAAACACACATACCGAAAAACACAAAAATTGACACGGACTTAAACCAAGTAATGCAAACAAACTCTACATCCCGGGCTCTTGCCCGAGATTCAAACAAGCCTATCAGGAGGCTTCTCCTTGATCCTAACTGGTATCGCCTTCAACCTACGCGGTCTCCCGGTTCTCCACATCTCTAGCAAACAACTACTCCTGTCAAATAGTGAACCTCTATCACTCAGGTCCTTCTAAACCTAACCTAAACTCCTAAGATATAAAATAAACTACTAAACCTAACCTAGACTCCTAAATAATAAATGGAAAACCTATGAACTAGATCGCACTAATAGGCAAGTGTACCTATCGAGTGTAGCACAGCTTAATGGTAAACCGGAATATCGAACCCTAGAGACACTACGAATAACAAAACTAGACTCGGACTAAAGATTTATCTGATTTAGGGGGGGTTGACTACACTAAAGGTTAACTAAGAATTCAGCAAACTAATGTCGACTCAACCTATTAAGAACAAGAACTAAAGGTGAAATCAGAAGATGGGAAGAATACTACCTAGGTCGGAACCCTACTTGCAAAGCACAACTTCTACCGGTTCTGGAAACTATGATGGATCTAGATTTCTAAAGATGACAACTAAAGACTACCTAGTGGATCCCTAATCACTCTCAGGGTGTCACCAACTAAGCTACCTAAAGTGTACTAAACTCACCAGATGGTTAGATCACCTCTCGGGTATTTCCAACAATGATAAAGTACCCACAAGACAAATTACCTCTCAGTCTCACTGTCCACCAATACACTCAAAGAACGCACGGGATAATCTCAAGATAACAACTATGACACGAATAGCAATAATCACAAGACACCTAATACCGGCTTCCTCTCAGACAGCTGACACTCGGATTCTAAATGACGAAGACTAAACGACTAACTCTCACCTCTCGGGTATTGAACTAGGATACACACTCAACTCTAATAAGTAATCAAAGACAACTCCTATGGCTACTACGTATAGCAAACCACCCTAATCACAAACCCTAAGATCTATGACCAAGATACGCTAATCAAATTGGCAAACAACCACAATCAACGCAAGGAATTGAAAGCAAACACAAGATCAGATCTAAACATGCAATAACATCACAATAATCAACTCAAGATCTTTTACAAAATCATAAACCCATTAACTGAATCCAAAAACTAAATAAAACTTGAAACTTTAACAAGTATTCATCATGTGACCTAGGAAATATCAATGTTCTAGCCTAGAATCATGCTTAAACAATCAAAACAGAAGTAAAAACACAAAACCATGGTATCAAACATCGCAATTAAAGAATAAAAATCAAATCTTGCAATCGAAAACGCTAAATCTAACGAGCCCGGAAGCAAAGTCTCAAATTTTTCTCTTCAATCGACCTCCTAAGCTCCAAAATCGCCTCTGGTCTCTCTCTAGATAGCTGGAAATTGAACTCCTCTAAGAATGGGAATCAAATTCTATTTTAAATTGATTTCTAGGGTTTTGTCGAATTTTCCTTCCCTCGCGCACCGCGAAACATTTGGGTTGGGTTCCTCGCGTACCACGAGGAACAAAAATAGTCGCGACCCTTCCTGAGATTTCTCGCGTACCACGAAGCTTTCTCTTCTAGGTCTTCGCGTACCGTGAAGAGTTAAAATTTCTTCATTCTTTCACTTTTGAACCCTGGACTTTCTTCTCTTGCTCGGTTTCTTCACGTATTCATCATTAATTCATACGAGCACCTGAAAACATAACATAGACTCAAATGTATATCAAAACGACTCAAAACAAACACAAAACTAATTAAAGACGCACTAAAACAATGGAATAAAGATGTATGCTTTGCACTACATCATTTATGTAATTGAATGATGAATGCTTTCGCTATGTCTGAATGTTTTTAATTAATGATCAGTGACTTATGACTATGTTTATGAGTAAATCAAATAAGTGAGGTCACCCGGGAAAGGGGCTTTACAACAGGAAATCTTGGTGAAGGTGGGTGTTAGCCTGGCTAACACCCCTCCGACGCTCAAGTCAGTACTTTGATCAAGGGTAATAAGTATGAAAATAGCCAGGGACAGAATACATACCAGTTTTAGTTAGAATTTAAGTTTTAACTTACATAAAGTAGGTTTTGAGATGGATAGCGTTCCAGGATCTTGGCAGGATATCTCCTTCCATAGAAGCCAACCAATAAGCTCCCTTTCCTGCTTCTGAGGCAATTGAGTATGGGCCTTCCCACTTTGGTGCAAGCTTTCCATCATTGTGATTGGTAGTATTTTGAAATGTCTTTTTTAATACGAGATCACCTGCTTGGAATCTTCTAACCCTTATGTTTTTGTTGTATGACTTTGCTATTCTTTGCTGATGAGCTGCAACGCGAATTTTGGTAAGATCCCTGAGCTCATCCATAATGTCGAGATCCTGAGCGAGAGCTTCGTTGTTGGTTTCTGAAGATTGAAAGTTGGTTCTGGCAGTAGGGATAACAATTTCTGTCGAGATCATGGCTTCTGTTCCATATACCAAGGAGAATGGAGTTTTTCCCGTCGCATTCTTTGTGGTTGTCCTATCTTCCCAAAGTACAAACGGTAGCTCTTCAGCCCATCTTCTTTTCTTTGCTCCTAATCTCTTCTTGAGGTTGTTAACGATGATCTTGTTGCTACATTCTGCTTGTCCATCGGCTTAAGGATGTATTGGGGTAGAAGTTATCATTTTGATTCCCCAACTGGCACAGAAGTCAGTTGTTCTCTTGCCAATGAACTGAGATCCATTATCACATACTATCTCCGCCGGGATCCCAAATCTCGTCAGGATATTGCGCTTGATGAAGGAGATGACTTCTTTCTCTCTGACTTGGACAAATGCCTCAGCTTCGATCCATTTAGAGAAGTAATCTGTCATTGCTAGCATAAAGACCTTTCCTCCTGGTGCTTTGGGAAGTTTGCCAACGATATCCATTCCCCACTTCATAAATGGCCACGGAGAGATGATTGGGTATAAAGGTTCGGCCGATTGATGGAGTATGTTGTTGTGCCTCTTGCAAGCGTCACACTTTTGAGAGTAAGTCACAGCATCTTTCCTCATGATAGGTTAGTAATATCCTGTCCTCGGGATCCTTGAAAATAGCGCTCTGCCCCCGGTCTAATTACCACAATCTCCTTCATGTAGATCTTTCAGGACTTCACGTGCTTCAGGATCTTCCAAGCATCTTAAGTATGGATCTGCAATTGATTTTCTATACAAAATATTTTCAAACATTATAAAACGAGACATCCTCATGCGAAAAGCCTTGTGGTTCTTTTCATCACTTGGGATTTCACCATCCTGCAAGTATTTATTAATAGGTGAAATCCAGGATCCTGGAATAGGTTCAAGATCCAGAATGTCTGATTCTTCTTCAGTGTTGGATACTTCATTCACCTTCTCGATTGCTGGGCTCAGAATGTGTATGATAGGTATTTTGGTACCTTCTGGTATTCTAAGAGCTGAAGCAAGGTTTGCTAAGGCATCAGCCTCAGTGTTATCTTCTCTAGGCACCTGTGTAATGTTAAAAGTTTCAAATTCCATGGATAATTGCTTAACTATTGTGAGATATTTGGCTAACTTCTCACCTTTTACTGCATATGAACCATTGAAATGATTAGCAATTAACAATGAGTCTACATATACCTAAAGATACCTGATCTTGATATCCTTGGCTAATTGTAATCCTGCTATCAGCGCCTCATATTCTGCTTCATTATTTGTAGTCTGGAACTCACATCTTATGGATTGGGCTAATATGTCCCCTTGTGGCGAAGTTAGGATGATTCCCAAACCTGTTCCTCTTACATTTGATGCACCATCAGTGAATAAGGTCCATTCATCCTTCGACTCTTCTAGTTGTTGGACTTCAAGATTTGCTTCGTGTTGGATATCACTGCTGAAATCAGCCACAAAGTCCGACAGTGCCTGAGACTTTATTGCTGTTCTAGGTTCATATATGAGGTCATAGGCGCTAAGCTTGACTGACCATTTAGCCATCCTTCCTAACATCTCTGGATTTCTTAAGACACACTTAATAGGGTACTTAGTCTTAACATGAATAACATGAGTTTCAAAATAATGTCTTAGTTTAGTTGATGACATTATTAAAGCTAAAATTAACTTTTCTAAATGAGAATACCTGGTTTCTGCTGGTAGCAAACTTTTACTTACATAGTATACCGGATGCTGCTGTCCCTCATGATCCTTGACTAATACAACACTTACGGTGCTTCAGGATACTGCCAGGTATAGGGATAACGGTTCACCGTCTTCTGGTTTCATCAGTAGAGGAGCTTTTGACAAGTATTCCTTCAATGATTGGAGTGCTTGTTCATGCTTCTCTTCCCATTCGAATTTCTTGTTTTTCTTCAGGATGTCGTAGAATTCCTTGCATTTTTCTGAGGTTCTTGATATAAATATGTTGAGTGCTGCTACTCTACCGGTCGGTCTCTGGACATCCTTAGTATTTGCTAGGGATTTTAGATTGATGATAGCTTTGATTTGTTCTGGGCTGGCTTCTATTCCTCTCTTGTTCACCATGTAGCCCAAGAACTTTCCTGCCCCCACTCCGAAGTGACATTTCGAAGGGTTCAGCTTCATATTGTATTGGTCCAGGATATCAAATGCGTCTCTGAGATCCCTGAGATGATCCTAATATTTCTTTGATTTTACCACCATATCATCTATGTAGGTCTTTAAACATCATATTTACAGTCTTTGATATGTGGCACCTGCATTTTTAAGACCAAATGGCATAGTTGTGTAACAATAAATACCTGTCGGGGTTATGAACGTCGTGTCTTCCTGACTTGAGAAGCCTTTCCACCTCTTCTTGGATGATTACGTTTCTCTTAGGAGCAAATTTCCTTCGCTTTTGATGTATTGGACTGAAACTTTTATCAATTCCTAGTTTATGAGTTATGATATCTTTGGATATACCTGTCATATCTTCGTACTTCCAAGCGAAGGTTGCTTTTCTGCCCCTCAGGAAATTCAGGATATCTTTTTCAATATCTTCAGGGATATTGCTCCCTACCATGATCTTCACATATGAATTCTCGGCATCTAGGGATACTTCTTTAACGTCCTGCTCTTTAGTTTCCAGAACATCACTGGCCTGCTTCGTTAATTGCTATGCTTGCCTAGTTTTGACAGAGGCTTTCATTGAATAAGTGTAACAGTTTTTTGCCTCTTGTTGGTCGTTGTTGATCTTCACCACTCCCCAGGGGGTTGGCATCTTGACACATTGGTGATATGTTGAGGGTACTGCTTTCATGTCGTGTATCCAGGGTCTTCCTACAATAATGTTATAGCAAGATAAAGAATCGATAACACAAAACTTTTATATAGAATTTACCCCCTCGATGTAGATTGGTAGCTTTATTTCTCCAATAGTGTTCTTAACCTCTCCACTGAATCCTACTAATACTGAGGATTTCGAGATGATCTCAGAATCCGGGATCCCCATTCTTTTCAGGACTTCGTGTTGGATAATATTTACAGAGCTTCCTCCGTCGATCAGTATCCTGCGAATGAAGTGGTTTGCAATGTATAGTGTAATCACTAGGCCATCGTGATGAGGATCCTGTACGTCATCTCTGTCATCTTCGTCGAAACAGATCACCTTTTCTTTAGTTAAGCTGGAGGTCCTGATAGGTCTGTCCCCATTCTTTGTTTTCGCTTCTTTGGCATTTCTTTTTGCTGCAGAGTAAGAAGTACCACAAATATCAGATCCACCAGATATAAAACATATTACCTTGGCATCTGGCGGTGGGGATTTTACTCTTTGCGGGATCCTGTCTTGATTCTTGGTCTTGTTCTTTCCTTTGCCCAGAAATTCTTTGAGATATCCTTTGCTCTGGAGATAGCTTATCTCTTTCTGTAAAGCAATACAATCCTTGGTTATATGGCCAAAGTCTTCGTGGAATACACACCACTTGGACTTGTCCTTTCCCCCCGAGTTGCTCTCAAACTTGCAAGGCCACCTGGCTTTTTCTCCAAGATCCTGCATAGCAAATAGCAAACCAGTTGTATCAAGAGAAAAACAGTATTCAGATAACTTAAGATATTCTTCTTCATCCTCGTCGTCTTCTACAGCATTGACCCTGTGATTGTCCAGCTTAGAATACGGCTTGGATCTGTACGACCTGAAAGGTGCAGGTTCAACTTTCCGGTTAGGTTGAGTGTAGCTTGTCGGAGCATTCACTCTCTGCTGGATCTTTTTATCATCTTCCAGCCTAATAAACCTCAATGCCCGGTTCCTGACTTCATCAAGGTTCCTGTAAGGATTCATAACAAGGTCTTCGTAAAATTGAGAATCCTTCTGTAGTCCCATCTTGAAGGCCTGGACTGCAGTGGCAACGTCAAGGTTCGGATATCCAGGGATTCCCGACCAAATTTGCTGACATAGTCTCTGAGGGATTCTCCGGGATTTTGAATTATCTTGTATAAGTCACTTGTTAATCTTTCAAAAGTTCTACTGTAAGAGAATTGATTGTTAAACATGTTAATTAAATGAGCAAATGAAGTAATATAATATGGAGGAACATTAAGCTGCCATTTTAAGGCTGATCCTGTCAAGGTAGAGCCGTAGCCATTGCATAAGCAGGCTTCCTTTAGGTCCAAGGGAATGGGGTTTATCTCCATCTGTTCCCTGTACTACGCGACGTGCTCCTCAGGATCTGTAGTTCCATCGTAAAACTTCATGTTAGGAGTCTGGAAGCGCTTGGGGATCTCAGCATCACATAACGGTGGAGCGAATCTGGAGATCCTATGACTGGTAGAGGACATTTTTGGTATAGGTTGGACCACACCTGGTACACTGGAGATCACCTCTCTCAACTTCTTTAACTCCCTGGCCATGGACGGAGTGATTCCTGTCTCCTGCATAAATTCGTTAGTATTTGAAAATTGATTGAATGTGTTACCATTCTCAGGATTTCGGAATGATGATCCCGGAGTAACTCCAAGATCCTGATTTGTCATAACTCTGACATCCGGGGTAGGGCCAACTGCAGTAATCCCTGTTTGCATGGGAAGGAAATCTCCCTTATGGATTTCTGAGGATCCTGAATAATTGAAATCCAAGATCCTTGGTTGCAGCGGGGTCGTCACTTCCACTTGTTTCTTCGATTCCTTAACCTTCTCAATCTCCCGAAACAGCGCTTAGTTAGTCTTCCTCTGTTCCATTTGTTGTTTCATCTCCGAGAACAGATCGAGGATATCATTGTTTGATACGATCACAGGTCCACCAGCAGGTATTCCGGATCCCGAAAAACCCGCAGGAGTAGTTTTCTTCGGCTGATTAACACTTTTTTGAAATAGAGGAGGAGGAATAGGGTTGACCATGCCAGAGCTCGAAGATGGAGCAGAAACAGAAATATTTTTGGATTGAGACGACATATTTGAAAATAGCTTTGAAATATAGTGATTGAGCACAAACTTTAGTAAAGATTTGAAGATGAAAAGCACCAGTTGCCCCACGGTGGGCGCCAAATTGTTTTGGGTAAAAATTAACAAGACTAATTTTGTAACCAAACTTAGTTTGTGATGTAGTGTGCTTGTAAAATCAATGTAAAACAATGTAAAAACATAAAAAGTGACACGATTGTTTACGAGAAAAGCCCTTGATCGGTCAGGATCTCCGGCATAAAACCTCGGGAGGTGACAATCGACACCTGCCTCGTTTCTTCAATAATTGACAAAGAATTACAAGTGTTGAGCAACAAATGATCGATATCTAAGTGTTACAAGACTGTTTGTGAGTGTATTCTATTGCTAAGTGCGTTGTTGTGTGTTTTCTAATCGACCAAGCTGTTGATTATATACAAAGACTATGCTAACTAACTATCCGAGAATCCCGGAATCGACTTAGTCTTCAAATATGACCGTTGAAGGCCAATCCACGCGTCTTCTACACGTTCTCTTTGACTTCAAGAGCGATTCTTCAGGGATGAATTTGACTTCGCACGTTTTACTTGCGTATTGGTCAAGATAGAAGAAAGATACAACAGTTAGGTAATATGTAAATTGAGGATACCGAAACCTGTCAGGATACTGAAGTACGTTGAAGATCCAGGATCCTTAGCTGTAAAATGACCCCTAACAATACTATGTTAGAAAACATGTATTAAATAGGTTGAATAAATCCAGCATGTTGTAAGCCAGCAGTTTTGGTGAAATAAGAAATAATGAAGATTTAATAATTATAAATAATAAATAATGAAAATTTAAGAATTATAAAATTATATTTTAAAATAAGATATAATTGAAATATTCGTTTGAATTCATAAGTTTTAATAAATTATTAGAATTAGAAGATTTATATTTTAGATATATATAATTATTTAAAATCATTATTATTTAATAGGAGAAACGAGAAACAAAAATCATTGTAACTTAAATTATTTAAGATTATTATCATTTAATAGGAGAGATAGGCGGTAAACTAAAAATGTAGACTTCACCACATACTGACAACTGACGGATAAAATTATTGATTTATTATAATAAGGATATATGCACACATGAGGCTATAAATTCATGTATCTACGTATCAATACCATACATCTAAAACTTTATTTTTGAACTGCAAAAGCCCGAACACCCGGGATAACCCTCGCAAACGGATCACCCTTCCGTCTGAAGGACAGAAGTATGGTGACCCCGCCTCACACCACGCAGGAGGAAACCCACAACTGAGAAAACCCCCTGGCTCAACCCGGAACATTTTGTCCCAAGCGAGACTCGAACTCATGATCTCATATTTGAAAAGCCATGAGGCTACCACTCAACTAAAAAGTTCGGTGGTACCATACATCTAAAACTTTTTTTTGAATGGCAAATCTACTATACTGCTACTCCTAAATTATATCAAATAATTTACCGTATGCCTAGATTTGAACTTAGAACCTCACATATAAGAAAAATAGCCTCTAACAAATGGGTTCGTCTCATATCGGGCATACATCTAAAACTATTATAACAAAATCTTTAGGTTTATCAAGTCAATCATCCTAGCCGGCAAACTTTTTAATATATGTTTATTCTTTTATTATTTTCAACATCTTATCAGATAATATAACCAACTCTATTATATTTTCTTCTTATCATTTCATTATGTTAAACTCGGCAAATATAACAAGAGAACTACAGTCATAAATCTGTTAAACTGTATTACGATTTTCTTTTGAACTTAAATAATAATAGAAACCATATATTAATATATTCGTAGATGATTTTCAAAATAAAATAAATTATTAAACATAATTGTGACATAAAAATTAGAAAAGGTAAAAGACAAAAGAATCAATACTTTGTTGTCATAAGCAATGATGGTCCACTTTTTCAAATTTCGAGGGTCAAAGAGTCTAATGGCAACGGGTATACCTTGCTCATCACTTTGCTAACTGGACGTAACATCAGCAATCAGAAAAGTGATGAGCAAGTGATGGTGCAAGGGAAATACTCATCTCTATCACCTTGTCATTACTTTATCACATCATCAACACATTTTTTTTAAATAATAATATTAAAATTATAAAAATAAATATAACATACAATAAAAATTAAAAACATACAATAAAATTACTGAAGCGATCGTTCGTAAACATGCTCAATCAAATCCGTCGTCAGTTGATTATGAATTGTTCGATCCCGTATCTCTAATAGGTTAGCGGTTTTTGCGTCGATATCAAGTTCTACAATAGGCAGCACTTCTTCGTCGGGATTGTATTGGCAAATTGCAACTTCGTCATCCTCTAGAATCATGTTATGCATGATAACGCACGCGTACATGACGTGTCTCATTCGCTTTTAAGACCAAATACGCGAGGGTCGGAAAATGATATGCCACTTGTTCTTCAAAAGAGCAAACGCACGTTCGACGTCTTTTCTCGCCGACTCATGCGCCGCTTTGTATGTTTGACTTATTATTCATTCGGGATAAGTAAGAGACTTGACAATCGTGGCGTAGTTGGGATAAATTTTATCTGCAAGATAATAACCACGTTTATATATAATGTATCTCAACTCATGACGAACCGTAACCCATATGACGCACTGCAACGGTACACTTTTGCAAGGCGATAAAACCAACCCGACCTTGCACGTCCGCCCGTTGCCTAAACCAAGGAACCTCCCTCTCGAAATCGCATACGATACGTAAAAATAATTCTCGGCTCATTCGGAAACGTCTTCTAAAATCATCGGGACCGTACGTTGAGAGATTGTTTTCCGGATCGTCTCTGAAATAGTCGTTCACTAAACGAGTGTGACCACCCAACTGATCACGGTTTATACGAGCGTTTCGGGATGTACGACGTAGACGTCGTACATTTTGCCACCACGTAACCGCCGCGGTTGTCATGGTCCGGAACATCAAAGCCCGTCGCCTATCGTCTTCGGAAGATGAAGTTTACATGTTGGTATTGATTGGGTGATGAGTTTAAAAAAAGATGGAGTTTTTATAAAATTTGAGAGAGAATGAGATGAATGATATAGTGAAAATGATGGAAATGGGATGGGTTTTATAAAGTGTGTGATGGTTTAAAAAAAATAATTTTTTTTTGAACCCCCAACGGTCATATTGACCAGTCAACGCGCCTCTCTCTCTTTGGTTTACCCCGTCACTTTTTCGACGCGCATAACCCACGCCTTGGTCACGCCGACCAAGGGGGCGGTGTGCCCTTGGTCACGGCGTGACTTTCGCCCTCCACGTCACCCATGACGTGAATTATGTTATGCATGCCGGACGCCCTAATCACCCAACCCCAAAACTTGTATAAATACAAACAATTATCCATTAAATCCATACTTTTCTATTTTATTTAACATAATATCGATAAAAAAATCTAAAACAAGAGGAAATCTTATTAATATCAATTCTTCCCATCTTTATTTATCAATATATATATATATATATATTTATGCAACTTTAATAACTTATAAATATTTGTTGTGAATATTAAAATTGATTTGTGTATACAACATACAAGATGATAAATATAAAATACAATAATTATATAATTTTAGAATATATAAACAGATTTTAATGGTATAGAGATCATATATAGATGCTATTTTGGTGTGTAAATACAATTTAAAACAATAACATTTTATAAATATATACATACGGTGTATTTAATTATTAAATTTTCATTTTTCTCTAAGTATGTAAACTGCCAAGATGCTTGTAAGATATTTAAGATTGGCTTCTTAAAAACTTCAATAAAGTCGAGTTTAAAATGGTTCGTGCCCTAGCTCAAACCTAAAATAAGATGGTTTAATAAATGAGGCTGAGCTCGAGGTTTATAACCCCATTAGGTTCATGTGCCTAAAAGAACCGGTTATTTATAAAAACATAATAACTTTTATTTAATATAATAATTTTTTTTAAATATATAAATATTTGTAAGTAAAGAATAGATAAAATATCAGAAAATAGGCAGGGAGAGGGCAGAGCCACAAAGCACTGGTGTTGTTATAGCTGGCAGAAAAGACATGACTACCTTCATTCAGACAAAGACCACTAAACCAACCCTATCCTTTATTTTCTTTTGGATAGCATATAAAGTTCCTATAATACTTTATTAAAATATTATATATATATATATATATATATATATAGAGAGAAAGGTTCACCTACAAAGTGTTTTTTTGTCTAAAAAACCTAGGAAGTCATCTCAATCATCCATTTTATTGATTAATGATTGAAATCTATTTAAAAGTTTGATATTGATTTACAATTATTTTTAAGGGCAATCTAGACTTTTTGTAATTAATTCTACCTAAATTAACTTTTCAAATCTCTTAAAAAACGTTAATCATTAAACACATTAATTTTCTCTCTCTAATTCCTATAACTGATCTATGCAAACCACAATACTGGTTTATAAAAAATAAGATAAATATAACTCAACCAGCACACAATTTATTTAAACAGCCTAGCACACTTTAAACAGCACACAATCATTTAAACAGCACAGCACAAAAAAAAAATGTAACACAACCTCAACATTATTTCAGCCTCGGTTAAACAGCACACAAGCATTTAAACAACACAACACACGTGGCATGTGCTGTTTGATGAAATAAACATCATATGTTGTTATTTATGGAACAAATCAACACACCTAATAAAACAGTACAAACACACGTGGTATGTGCTGTTTGATGAAAAAACATTATATGCGGTTATTTATGAAACAAATCAACACACTGTATACAGATCAGTACACATATATGATACATTGTGTGTAATTCAGCACCCAATCCAGTTTCAAATTTCATAAAAAAACATAAATACACAGTGTATACAAATCAATACATAATCAAACATCCTAATATAAATCAGTACAATCAGAATATTTGAACAAAACATTACCTTCGATCCTTTCTTCATTGGAATCGCTAGCCATTAAATACACAGTGTATACAAATCAGTACATAACCAAACATCCTAATATAAATCAGTACAATCAGAATATTTGAACAAAACATTACTTTTGATCCTTTCTTCATTGGAATCGCTAGCCATTGAATCTCTGAAAGTATGAACCAAACCGTATGGAAAAAATATGTTCATTTAGTTAAAACTAATTAAATTAATATGCAAATTAACTTACCATGATTATAGGATTTACCATAACTAAATTATAAGTAAAATACCAAAGTACTCTTTATGAATAAATCCATCAAATGTCAAATGTCACTCCCATATTATTTACTACACTTTTTAGACAAAAGAGACTTTATACTTGAACCCTCATATATATATATATATATATATATATATATATATATATATATATATATAGGGACATGTTCAATTGAGAACCATAATTTTGGCGAGAACCAAAAGAACCATGCATTCTACACAAATGCATAAATTTGTGTAGAAATACATGGTTCTTTTGGTTCTCACCAAAACTATGGTTCTTATTTGAACATGTCCATATATATATATATATATATAATTACTTAAAAATTAAAATACACATTTTAATCATATCACTACTATAAAAAATAACACTGATAAAATAAAATTCTTTCCCTTACACATTTATTATTTAAAATGAACATTTTATTAAAAAAATTAAATCTTTATCATTCACTTTCAAATCAATAAAAAGGCACGTGTTTGCGTAAGAAAATTTCGTATATATTTTTTTTAAAGGCAAATTTCTTTATTTTTGTAGGAGTGAGACTTTAATCCATGACTTTCTCAAACCTTGGTATTCCTAGATGATTTTTCTCTACTAATCGTCAGATCTGCTATATGACTCAATAAAATCATGTCACCTTGAACTACTATGAGAAAGTTGTAGCGTTTAAGCATTGAGAAGGAGTAAATTTCGCCTAGTGATCTCTTTTCTTTATATACATACATATATTTATATAATGAATATTTTTAAAAATTTAAATTTCTGATGACCATGTTTTGAAATTTAAATCTTCAACGACTATTTGAATTTTCGACGGCTATAATTTTTCCTGTAAAAAAACTATAAATGTAAGTTCTTTTATTTTATTTTGTTCGCAAATTAAAATTCTTGTAACTTTTATCTTTCTTGATTCTTCTCATTTCCTCTATAAAAGCATAAGTTCAAGTTATAATGAAATCCCGTCTACTTAACCTTTCTACCTTTGATCCCTCAAATGTGTCATTATCGATTTAGTCAAAATACAGTTTTAATGAAATGTCTTCCTATGATTTTGAAAACCTATATGAGCAATTGATGGATCTCCATATCGGAGAGGAGACAAGTGATACACGTCCAACAAGGAAACAGAAACATATAGAGAGGGTCGTGAAGATATAGACAATCGTCTTTGGAACAAGTATTTTGCTTTAGATTCAATGTACAATATTTGTCATTTTGGATAACGATTCCTGATGAACAAACATATTTTCAATCGAATTGCAGAAGGTATATCCAACCATTTTGTATACTTTGAAAAAATATGTGATGCGTCAGGTAGAAAGGGTGTCGCTCATATACAAAAATGTATATGTGCCATACGTAAGTTGGCATATGATAAATCAACTAACCAACGCAACGAATACATACGCATTGATGAAAGTAATGTTACTGAATATCAACAAAAGTTTTTTAGATGTGCTATTGAAGTTTTTTTTATAAGAATATCAAAGAAGGCCAAACCATAGTAACATCCAACGATTAATAGAGGCACATTCAACCAAGCATGGATTACTAAGAATATTAGGAAGCACTGATTGTATGCATTGGGTATTAAAAAAACTACCTAGTTGCATGAAAAGATCAATATATGCATGTTGACCATGGACATCCCACAATTATGTTAGAGTCAGACGCATCACAAAATCTCTGGACTTAGCGTGCATATTTTCGCGTAGGACTCTAACAATGATATTAACATGCACAATCAATCTCCAGCGTTCAACTAAGTTTTAGAAGTTAGTGGCATGCATACAATTTTACAGTAAATGAGGCACAATACATTAAAAAAATTACAGATGAAATATATCATGACTTTGTTACACTAGTAAAAAGTTTTACATGTCTACAAAACCAGAAGATACGAGAGTTTAAACCTCATTTTAACTGTAGAAGAAATAATCTCGAAAGAGCATTCTTGCTGACACGACACATATGTTAGAGTTTTCGAAAGATGTGACCCGGTCACCGTAGTTTGAAGACATGCTTCAATAATTTATTTCATAAAAAACCAAAATTCTAACAAGAATTCGTATAACGAGGACGAGGGAGGACTTAGCATTGGTAGTTTGAAGGGGGGAAAGATTTGAGGTGTTATTGAAAAATGAAAATAGATTCTATTTTTTTTTAACGACAATTTGGATCACTGACGATCCACTGATCCATTCGATCAGCTCCATCTCCCTAAGAAGGAAACCCACCATAAGTGAGAAAACCCCCTGACTCATCCTAAACCCTTTTTTTTGTCACAAGTAGGACTTGAACCCAAAACCTCCCTATTTTAATGAAGTTTTGGGTACACGCATTTGCCACTAGGCTAAGCTAGTGGTTGTAGATTCAATTTTTTACATTTTAACGAACCTGAGGCGCTTAGGAAGTGTATCTGCATGGGCAAAAGCAAAACGGGGGATTAATTTATTTTTTTTAACGGCAACACCTAGATATTCTAAGATAATTGGGTTTCCCCAGGGCAACACCAAGAACATCCAGGGCAGCCCACCCCATGAGAAACGCCCAACTGGGTAAACCCTCTGACCTGACCACAGACCCTTTTTTTGCTGTGGCCCGGATTCGAACCAAAGACCTCCACTATTGGAGGTTTTGGGGCTAGCATTACATGAAATAGCCGACGGTAAAAAAAAGGGGGATTAATTAGGGATATTTACCAAAATAGCCATTTGACCAATCCCATTTTCAAAAACAGCCTTTGACTTTTTTTTTTTTACCAAAATAGCCAACCAATCAAGTCGTGCCATTTGTCAAAATGGCGAAAATTTGATTTTTCGCTAAAAAACATCTGATTTATCGCCCAAAAAAAATCAGAATATATAGAATTTTCGCCATTTTGAAAAATGGCGAAAAAATATGGGATATTTTCGCCATTTATTATTAAATTATAATTTAATTTTTAATATTAAAATATTATTATTTTTTTAAATTTTTAAATTTTCGCCTTTTTTAATATTTAAATTTTTTTCAATTATTTTTCAATTATTATTTTTTTCAATTTTTGTAAAATAATAAAATATAATTTTTATTTAAAAAACGAATTTTAATAAAATATTATTTTTTAAAAAATATTTATACCTCTCCCTACCATTCATTTTTTCACCACTTATCTAACAAACTTTATCAAATATTTATACCCCTCCCTATCATTGATTTTTTCTCTACTTATTTAACAAACTTCATCAAATATTTATATCTCTCCCTATCATTCATTTCTTTCACATTCCATCTACTTAAACATTTTCTTCACTTATCCACTTTATAAAATTCATCCTTTTATCCATCAACTTATAACTTATTTTTAAGTAATGTCTTGTAATATTATTTTATGTACCGGTGGAAAATGGGATTTTGTTAACGGTGTTGAGGAGTATGTTCCTTTAAAAAAAATGTTTGCGACGTGTTTTTTGTGTTCCTAGTAATATTAGTTACGTGAGTTTGAAAAATCTTATTTGTGAAAAATGTGGTTTTAGCAATGAAATTCGTTTTTCTTATAAAATGTCTACTTACACACATCCAATTGATCTATTGGATGATCATGATGTTTTATTTTTTTTAAATGTTGTTTTAAATCAACCAAATGAATTGTTGTCTTTGTACGTTACTGAAGAATCTGGTGTGGGTAGTAGTTCAGCTGTTCCGTCTAATAAAACTCCTGTTGATTTTAAAGTTCCAGTGTCTTCTTCGGAGTCTAATGTTGTACCTAACATTTTTTGGTCTATGCCCGAGTCATTGTTTGATCGTACAACAAACGAAGTAAAAGTTCTTAACTCACACTCTTCACATATTTCTGAGGGTCATATTTTTAAAAACAAAGAAGAATTAAAACTCGAACTGGGTAAAATTTGCATTACTGAATGTTTTGAATATAAAGTTGAGAGATCTTCGAAAACCCGATTTGAGGCTTCATGTTTAAATGATGGTTGTGAGTGGCGTATAAGGGCGTATATGATTGAAAACACCGACGTTTTCCAAGTGAGATACTTTAAAGATCAACACACATGTTCAAGGACTCAGACGTATCCTCATATACGTCAAGCCAATAAAAAGGTCTTGGGTAACTTGATAAAAGATCAATTCAAAGATAGCGGGAGGATATACCGGCCGAATGATATCGTTACAGATATTAAAGAGAAATACAAAATTGATATATCTTACTCTCAAGGTTGGAGAACAAAATCTTTTGCGCTTGAACTATTGACCGGTTCCCCTGAGGATTCGTTTTGCGCTTGAACTACTGTCATAATTTGAAAAAGACGAACCCGGGTACAGTTACCCACACATTAACGGACGCAGCCGGAAGATTTGAAATGTTTTTTATTGCCCTTGGTGTGGCGGTAAGTGAATTTTTTAAATTATTATATTTTTTGAAAATATTTTTCATTGTTTTAAAAGTTCTAATAAAAATATTTTTATATACAGATTCGAAGTTTCGTCGGTTATTTACGACCGTTGGTAATTATTGATGGAGCACATTTAAAAGTAAAGTTTTTGGGCACTATGTTTCTAGCGGTCGGCATGGATGGAAACAATCAAATCCTGCCGATCGCATACGGTGTTGGTAAAACTGAAAGTGGTGAATCATGGTCGTGGTTTTTGTCAAGACTTAAGGATTGATTTGGCCAAAATCCAAATTTGGCGATCATATCAGATAGGGCTGCATGACGTTTTTCCCCATGCTTATCATGGTATCTGCTGTCGGCATCTTATGATGAACTTAAACACAATGGCAAGGTCCAAAAAAAACATTTGAATGTTTATGGTGGAAAACTTGTAAAGCTTACAGAGTTTTCGAGTTTAATGAGGGTATGCGGCTAATATGTGCTGCAGGTGCTGCAGGTCCAAATATTTACAATACTCTTGTTAATATTGGTTTTGAAAAATGGGCTAGAGCATACAGCTCTGGACAACGCTATAATGTTATGACATCTAACAGTGCAGAGTCAATTAACGCCTTGTCGGTTAATGCCCGAAAACTACCAATAATTAAACTTATTGAATTTTTTCGCGAAAGCTTACAGAAATGGTACTATAATCGTCGACAGGTTGGAGGTAATAATTAAACTTATTGAATTTATTTTTATTTTATTTTTAATGAAGCTGTATAATAATATTCCTGTATAAATAAACAAATATATATACAATTACGTAAATGATATTTTATCAAATATTAAATATAAAGAAAAATAACTATTAATAATAAAAGGGAACTTACATTAACATTCAATTTTAATGAAGCTGCGAGGAGAAAAGACTGGCGAAAATGAAAGTGGCGAAAATTTAGAGTGAGTGGCGAAAATTTGGAGTGAATGGCGAAAATTTGAAGTGAATGGCGAATTTATACTATAAATGGCGAAAATATGTCAAATCATAACGCTAGATTCCCTGAATTTTCGCTTTAAATTTTCGTCATATTCTCTGATTTTTCGCCACTTTTGGTCAAATCCGGTCAGAGTTGAAATTTTCGCCAGCTTTCAAAGATTCTCTAAATTTTCGCCATTTTTCTGAAATTTTCGCCACTTTTTTGAAATTTTCGCCACTTTTTCAAGATTCTCTGAATTTTCGCCACTTTTTTCAAGATTCTCTGAATTTTCGTCACTTTTTTCAAATTTTCGCCACTTTTTTCAAAAATTCGCCATTTTTCAAAATTTCGCCATTTTTCAGAAATTTCGCCATTTTCTATAAAATTTCGCCATTTTTCAAAAATTCGCCACTTTTAAAAAATTTCAACATTTTCAAAATTTTCGTCAATTTCAAAATTTTCGCCACACCCAATCGCCATTCGGTCCCACAAAATTTGAAAAAAAAAAATTTGTGGCGAAATTTTTTTGGCAAATTTTTGTAAATTTGGCTATTTTGATAAAAAAATAGTCAACGGCTATTTTGGCTTTTTGAATTAATCAAAAGGCTAGTTTGGTAATTTTACCGGATTAATTAAGGCTTAACACACGTCCGTTCAAGTTTACATAAAGCCATTTCGGTCAACATTTTACCTTCTTTCGTAGCTACCGATGCCATAGGAGTTCCCTCTTTCCAACTGCTCATATTGTTTGGATGGATTCGGGTTAAAAAAACAATAATAAATTAAATACGCTCTTGATTAAATATATTATTAAAATAGTTATTAAGGGATGTGGGAGTAGTACTCTCATACTTCAAAGTACTCTCTCAAACCCATCAATCCAAACTATCCTTCCAAACTACACTCTTAGATAGTTTTTCACTTGTATTCTAAACTTTTTGTTCCTTTCTAGCATCTTGCTAGTGTTTTTTTATTATTATATGTTTTGCCGTTAAAAAAAAAACTACTCTCTTAGGTGAGAGTGGTACCCTCCAACCCACTTATTTAAAAAAAACAATATTAACTTAATAAACTAAACTTTAATTAATTAATTAAAAATACATAATAAATTAAAAGACAATAAATAAAAAAAGACAATTAATAAAAACAACTTAAAAAAAAACCTAAAAAATTAAAAATCACATGGTCAATCATACTTTGCGGCTATTTCTCGTTCCCGTTTTAGGATTATTTCCAACAACGGTCCGGTTAGATGGTCGTGCGATTCTGAAAATATTTTAAATTCCCGGTCCATACGTTCAGACCTGACAGACTCTCGTTGCTCATTCACCAAAAACCGTATGTCGTCGTCTTTTCCCTTTCTTGAATCAATGAATTTATTCATAATATCCTCTCGTATATTCACAAAGCGTATAAGTTGTTCGACTACACTTCCTTTGCTTGACGGCGACTCAGACGACTTCTTTGGTTTCCGTGTTGGTCTAGATGGTGTCGCGTCTTCGTTTAGGTCGGGTGCCCAACTAGTGAAATGTTCGTCGTTTGAACCCGTGTCCCCGGACTTTCTTTTATGATTGGATTGATTATCAAACTCCTCACCCATCAACGGTTGACGGGTCCATTTGTCATGAACCCGTATAATGTCCCAACATTTGATTTCGCTAAAAGTTTTTTTTTTAATTTTTTTTTGTAGTCACTTAACGCTTTCTTCATTACATTCAAATCGTTGGCCCCGCTAGCACGTAGACGATCCTACAAAGTAATACATAAACAATATATTATTTTTAAAAAAAATTAACAATAAATAAACGTACAAAAAAATACATACCGCTTGAATCCAACATCCGTTGAAGTGACATGTGGTTGTATTCAAAGTAGTCCACTTTGAATTTAGTTGATGTCTACTTCGGGTGCTTCCTCCAAGTTGATTATTGTAATGCTCGAGTATCCGCTCCCAAAAATTATCTCGCTTTTGTTGATTTCTGATCATCGGGTCTTCGGAAATATGGTACCAAGCCTTACACAAAGCTTCAGTTTATTGGGGAGTCCACGGTTGATGGGCCGCACGTTTTATGAATTTACCTTTTTGACGGTTTCTTCGTCAACTTCAACCGCCTCATCTTCTTCTTCGTCAACTTCAACCTTCATCTCCTCATCTTCTTTTTCAACTTCATCTTCTTCCTCATCTTCGATATTTGGATATACATAATTTCTTCGATTATGTTTTAAGCTAGGATCCTCGTGAACATTGTAATCGCCACTGTCATCAAAGATGGGAAGTGAATGTTCTTCTTGACGGGTGGGTTTACGGAACGGTAGGTTGTGGTATCGAGGCGCAAATGGATCAAAACTTGTTTGATCTTGTAGGGGATAGGTGTATTGACTCGGTGCAACTTGCGTAGGCATACCCGGTATTTAATGATACGGTTGTTTGAGGATACGATTGTTGGGGAAAAACTGGGTATGGAGTATACGGTTGTTGGGGAAAAACTGGGTATGGAGTATACGGTTGATGGGGAATTTCTTGGCTCGTTGGTTGTTAGCTAGAACCGCCTCTCGGTTTTGAAACTTTTTTGGAATCCATTGTATTTTTATATAAAATAATAGAGAAGATAGTACGTATTTTTTGTGGATTGAGAATGTTTGATTTATGTATTTATAGGGGGTAAATTAATTAAATTAAAAGTTTTTTTTTATTTTAAACGGCATTATAGCCATTGAACGGTAAACAAACAACGGCTTCATTTCGATTTCAACGGGTATATTTACCCGCTCACCTAACCCGCCGAACCCGCCTAGGATGCGTCGGTGTTCCCCACTACCCGCCACCTACCCGCTTTGAACCCGTGCTCCACTCCCAGTCCCCTAATGGTCAATGTGAGACTAGCTCACTTGGTAGAGCCTATTGCCTCTTAGATTGGATGTCATAGGTTCAAACCCAGTCATTAGGTGAATTATTTGGTGTAATTTACAAGTAGAAGTAAAGTAGATTTGCTGTTGAAAAAAATAGTTATTAATGCTTTTTTGAAATTTATTAAGTTGACCATTACAAAGATTTTAAGGCCTTTTTTAGCGGTTAACGAGTGTGAAAAAAAAGTGATGTCAATTAGACGCCACATTGGAGGAGGTCAAAGTCAAATCTTTTATTTGAATAAAATATAGGTCTAGGTTCGAAGTTTTGGGTTGGTCGCTTTGGGACAATGTAGCTTTGCTTATTGATGGTAGATAGTCATGTACTGTCGGATTATTCATGTTTTGTTTCCTAGAGGTATTTCATTTCTGTATATGCTTTCAGGCGTTCTAGGGGTTTTGCTAGAGTTGGTGCTTTTATAAAATTATTTTCGAAGCCGTAAAAAAAAAAAAAACTTAGACGTCACATAAGCAGTATTTATTCAAGTGTGAGTAAAAAAGGTGTGCAATGGTTTAATGAGTGCGATCACTCTCACACAAAAACACATAGACCATCGAGTCACGCTTACGGCCTCATGCCCTTTCTCACAAGAATGCGGCTCGGTGTGTGACACCGTGAGGGGCTAAGGTGGCAGCTCACGTCCCATTACAGATAACCTAATAAAATAAACCCAACGTAGGAGCAAAAGTACTATCACTTCGTACATATAACACAACTTATTTCATTTGGTTATACCCGCCATTTTCCCTAGCTTAGTGTGAAAAAATATAAGTTTAAAATAAAACAAAATTTCATTTAAATATTAAATGTTTGTTAAATGAAAGCCGACGGCAGATAGCAGGGCATCAAAAAAAGCTGTCACCGGCTCCAGCACCAGCACCGGCACCGGCGTCTTATCGCTGGAACTGTTTTATTAACGGCCATTCTCATTTATACAAATCCATGTTAAAACTATTATAATATGTTTAATCAGATTCCTTTACCGACAACATAATTTCGCCGTCAGTAGCTATTTTAGTTTTTCTTCACTAAAAATAATAATATTTGAAGATTGAGAAGAATCTGATTCTACCATTAGGAATTAGCAGGAAGAAATCAACAAAAATAGGTACATAAATCTAGACCTAGTGCTGTCCTACGCTAACGCCATTGATGGATCCAAGTCAAATCAAATGTTACCGAATGCATTGAATTAAGAGCAATCTGTTCGAGATTTGTTGTGGATTCGTTGGCTTCGATTTGATCCGCCGTTGTTGCCTGCTTGAAGAAGCTTCTTGTTTCTGCTGTGAGAAGATCGGAAAACCAAACATACCGCCGGATTTTGAAGATCCTCTGAGAGAACACACCGGAACGTTTAGCACCGGTGTGATTCTTACATTAGCTGAATATGATCTCTCCATTCCTCTGTGTTTGAATCGAGGTCCACCGTTTAAACTGCTCGGACTGCTGGAACTCCGTTCGAGGCTATGGAAAACGATTTTTCCCGATGAGTTCATCCGTGGACTGTCGACGGACAATCCGCGGTTTACGGTGACGGCGGTGATTTCCGATGACCGGAGCATCGTGCTCCGGCCTACGCGCGTGCTTGCTCCTGCGTCGGTTGATTGTGTTCTCGTTTTCACCATTCGCGTTTTCGGACGATTGTTAGGGTTTATGTTGAGGTTGAGGTTCAGGTTCAGGTTGACCTTACCTGGCTTGTCGGAATCGAGAGAGAGACAAGGAAGATCGTCGAGATCGTGACCGGAAGATGAGGAGGAAAGAGACGGGCGTGATGAAACAGATACTGATTCGGTATCTGTATCCCTTAGAAGCGGATGGTTAATCGACGAATCGTTTGATGATTTTGAGCTTCGATTGAGAAATTGTCTGATAGACCTGGTTGCTCCGGTGCCGGTGTGCGAAGACGTAACCGGCGTTCGTTTGTTGTTATCTACCTTAGCGATGTTATTGCTGGACTGATAAAGCTTTCCGAAACCTAGAAGCTCTTTCCACCGGCTCGAACACCTCGGCGCTCGAGGAGAGAACAAGTAAGGATCGGCAGCAAACGTGTCGTCCGTTCTCCGACGAGAATACGGCGTATCTGGAGACCTAACACCGGACATGATAGTTGTTGTCGACGTGGCAACTTCCTGGTGGATAACTGACAGTTGCAGCGGAACAAGCTTACCGTCAGAGAACAGCTCGTCGGCGGGAAGCATCATAACCGGATCGTCAAGTCTGAACTCAAATCCGTCAAACTCCTTCGGATCTTGTTCCTCCGGCAGATCTGAGAGTTCCTTCGCCGGATCTTCTAGTCTAGACTCTAAGCCGCCAAAGTCCTTGGGATCTGATACCTCAGACAGATCTGAGAGGTTTTTGACCGGCGAAGAAATCCTCTTGGCCTTAGATTTAGATGCATCTTCATCATTCATTTCACGACCTATTGACAGCCTGGGACTGAACCAACCGTAGGAAGAATACTTCGGCGGACATTCCAATAAATTCTCCGGCGATATTCCGATTCTATTCAGGCAAGCGGAAGCCATAAGAACTGAACGTCACTCCAGTGGCAGTATGAAAGAAGATTAGATGAATTTGTAGGAGAAATTGACGGTACATAGCTAGGGTTTAGTAGTGGCAACTGGTATAAATAAGGAAGAAGATGATGTGGGACATGGAGGGGGAGCTTTCTGCATAATAAGTCCAAAAAAGCGAGTATAAGAATTAAAAAAATAATAAAAATATTAAAGAAATGGTGTTTTGTTGGAAAGGAAGGTACATGGAAAGTATCTGAAGATAATTTATCTTCAATTCTCCCACATGGATATTCTGTCTCTTCAATTTATTTTTAATTTTCTATTGTATTTCAAATTTTCAATGAATTATTATTGTTTTTAGGAATTTATTTTTGAAAAATTATTAATTTCATATAATGTAATATAAAATTATTTACTTTGAGTGTGCTATTATATTTTGATTTTATAAGGAACCAGATAAAAAGTTTTCAAATAAATTTAAATTAAACATAGGGTTAGACTAAACGTACCATCTCTATTTTTAGCTTTTTACTTTTATCTTTTTCATACCTTCTTTAACTTGTTACATTAGTAATATTTCATCGTTTTTAACACTAAAACATAAAAACGATTCATTTGATTTGATAATTTGGTGCTTTCACGGGGAATACAATAAAAATTTAGGAGAGGGGTTACATTTAGCATCTTATGGTACCCATATTGGACACATACCCATGGAATTTATAGTTGGATCCAAACAATATGAATGAACATAACGAATCTGACAACTATGGCATCTTATTAGTATAGTGGTTGAGAAAGCTTAAATCTCTCTGATTGAATGTGATAAGAAGACAAGTTGTTTCTGTGACAAAGATGTAAATCAAGGAACACCATGTTTCATTGATGTTTGAACACAATAAAGTCAAACTCTTGCACTCCATTTTATCTATCAAAAACTTCCTCCAACCATCACCAAAAGACCGGAGTCACTGAGAAAACAATAATGCACGTCGTAAACCAACTTACATAAAGATAACCCCTCTTGTCGATAAACGTACAAAACTCAGTTGCTTACAAACTGTTTATGAGAGTGCAAGAATGGCATGTGGGATCTGGAAGGCTCTAGAGAAACCAACTTACACAAAGATGTAGATTGGTCGAACACCAAAAAAGTCAAACACCATGTTTCATTTTCTAATACAAGGAATAACTAAGATAAAAAAAATGTAACTGTACTTTATGCAGACTATTTCAATTGTAAATGCTTCACCAAGCCGATGGTTTTGCATTGTGATCAATCACTTGTTTCCTACGTCCTCTTCTTTAAACTACACATACTTCTCCGATAAGGCGATGATCTGTATGCAATCACTTATTGTTTATTATAGTATACACTAAGTTTTAGAAATTGAAGAGGCATGTGCTGTTTTTTAACCCTAAATTTGATTTTACAGGCGGAAGAAGCATAGTACCAGTGGATATGGTGCCGATCAGTTTCATAAACAGGACAAAATATCAGTAGACCCATGAAGCTTGAATCAAAACAACCAATGTTCCTTGATTTATATCTTTGTCGTAAGAACAGCTTGGCTTCTTATCACATTCAATGAAAGAGATTTAAGCTTTTCAACCACTATGCTAATAAGATGCCATGGTTGCTAGATTCGTTGTGTTCGTTCATATTGTTTGGATCCAACTACAAATTTCATAGGTGTGTGTCAAATGCGAATACCATAGATCATGGAGATTTAAATTGAGACAGGGCATTGAAGTCTAGATATACCTCCATCTAGATAACGAGGGCATCAGAAATGAATAAACTCTCATAAAATCTGATACACTTCACACACATACATTTTATAACCTGTACCCCTGAACCTCAATCAATCTACAAATTTGTAATTTTTTCATGTATCTATCTATCTACTTTTATTGAGTTCACAACAAATAAAAATTAAAATATATAAAGCATACGAGTCGTATTGCACCATACTACTCGTATGCCATCAACCGTATTACCATACTACCTGTAACGTTGATTGATTTAACTGTTTTGAAACCATACCGGGTCAATGATTGTGGGGGCGTTTAAGATGTGTGTGTAACGAAACCCTTAACAATAATGAATTTCTAATTTAAATGGTAATAATTTAATAGTTAAATATTATAACACACGTTCAAACACCCGTCGACCTCATAGGAACTAATAAGTTGCCATACACTGTTCATTTTAAATTATTATCCATAAACAAACGGCTCATAATTAGAAATATGCAATTATTGTGTTTTTAATTAGTTGAATGTTTTTTCTCTTTACAAAATACATAAATAATACAATTTTATAACAATATAAATACAATGATGTTAATTATTTAGAAGCAATCAATTATTTTATTATAATAGTACAGTCAAATAAAGAAGTATATTTTGCATAAATTTCATGCAAAAGAACCTTTCTAATATATATAATGAATTTAGAACATGTTACATGTGACGTGAGTTCCTTATATAACACTAAACATGTAACGTGATCTCAATAAATGTTGACGTTTCGGATTACATGGAATTTTAAGTTAAAATCGAATTAAATATTAAAAATTCTCAAATAAAACACATTTTCTTGCTACAACAATCTTCTTCTATGAGGTCATCCGTAATGGGACGTATTTGGCAAAACAAGGAAGATGAGGGGCGTGAGAATTTTTGCCGACGTGGAGGACGGGCCACGTCTTGGGCGTGAGTCCACTATAGAGAGTCTGACAATGAATCATATATCCCACCTGTCGTCTCCTCTGGTCACCATCCCTGCAACTCCCTCATCCATTTTCTCTCTCGCCTCACATTTCACACCAAGTCACGAAAGTGAAAAACAAAAACTTGAAACAATAGGCAAACGTCAAACCCTGATACAAAGCAAACCCGCAACGTACAATTCTAATACATCAAAACTTGATTCAAATAAAAATTATAAATTGTAATACCCTTAGGGAATGTGTTATGCCCCCATCGCAGGTGCCGTGAAGGTGATGTGGAGTCACGGCAAGGTGCAGTAACACCACCCCCACCCCATTTGAGTCGCCACATTTTTGGTCAAACATTGGTAAAGATCCGTCGCACGTCACTTGAGCCTCCCCGCAGTTTTTGACCGATGGGCTAGCCGTTGGGCAACGGGTATAATTAAAAAAGAAACTTTTAAAAATTAATTTTAACCCCTATAGATACCATTTTATTCTTCTAATTTTTTACACATCTCATATTATCTCATATCCCTCTCTAAAAAAATGAATACAAACAACCCAAACAAAGTAAAACGGGCATCATCTTCAGCTCGACCGGACCCAAAATGGATTATGTATCAGTTAGGTTGGCACAATTTAATGAGATACAAATAGAAAGACTCCGTTTGAAGAAGGAAGCAGCAGGGAGGGAAGATTTAAATTCGTTGACGAGACCAATCGATCATCTAACCGGAACGGCCCGCGTTGCCGTTGTACAATTGATCGAGAGAATTGCTAAGAAATATTCTTAATGTTCTATTTATGTATTTTTTTAATTATTATACAATGTCTATTTATTTTTATTTAATATTAGTTTACATTTTATTTCTGTATTTTTTTAATATTCTTTGGAGACTTCCAATGGCGACTTGTCTCCTTCCCTGTTAGGTTTGCGGTTTGGGGTTGTATTCGGCAGTAGAGGCTTCATCCTATGTTTTTGTGGCCTCAAGGACACAATCTTGGGTGCTACAGGACCACATTTTATGATATAGTGACGTATGTAGTAAGGATTTTGATTATGATTGTGCTTTGGCTTGTCTTCGTGATATGATTCCAAGTTTCGACTTCAGCGGTTTCACTAACAAGGACACCGCCCCCCCTAAAGCCTAACATGCTTTGGCGAGTGACCTTTTTAAGGAAATTGTCCAGGACATGGAAGGGCACTTTGAAATGACCGTTAGACAAAAAAACCATTTTTGAGTGTCTACGAGTAGGGATGAGATGGGTACCGTACCGGTACCGGTACCGAAAATACCGGTACCGAATTTATGGAAAAGTGGGTACCGGTACTGAATTTATCGGTACGGTACCGGTTTGGTACGGTACTGATATTCGTTACAAAATGTTCATCTTTTTCGGTACCGGTACCAAAAATACCGGTACCGAATTTATGGGAAAGTGGGTACCGATACCGGTATCGAATCTATCGGTACGGTATCGGTACCGGTACTCAGTACCAAATGCTTATCCCTATCTACGAGCACCACATGCTCAAGATATTCTTATTGTTATCCATATCGACGGGCCAGGCCAACATATGTCGCCGGTGGAGAATCGTACTATCCATAAGTATCGCTTCATGATTCCCCTATTTCTGGTTGACGAGATATGCCTTGTTTGTCGCAAGGCGTGTTTGGACTCCTTTGGGGAGCATGCAGTACATTGTAGAGAGCTCCCTAGGTTAAAGTACCGACATGATTTGGTTAGGGACGTTCTTTTTGACATATTTAGGCGTGGCGAGATTTCTACTAAGAAAGAAGCATTACTGAATTTCTTAAGCGACCCGTTGGAAGGAATATCTACACTCAGACCATCTGACATTTTGGTCTTTGGATGGATAGGAGGGAAACACAAGTGTGTGAAATAGGGGTTTCCCTTCTTGTGGGGTTGGGGAGTAGTGCTTTCACGGTGGGCCAGGCTGCTTTAAAAGCTGCTTCATGCAAAATGACCAAACACGAGAAAGTGTGCATTGACAACCAAAACGTGTTTATTCAATTTGCATTAGATACTTTTGGTTTTCTTGCGCCTGAAGCTGTGGAGCTACTTAGCTGAGTCCAACGGGCTATGCATAGTAATGTTATGACCCCAAGATCTATGAATACAGTTTTTAAAAGACTTAGTTTTGCTATCCAAAAAGGGTAGCTTGTTTGCCGTTTGCCTTCTATTTCAATGTAAAAAAAAAAGTTTATGTTGAAATTGCATTCTTGATTAAAAAGTATAAATTTATGTTGAAATTGCATTCTTGATTAAAAGTATAAACCTAGCATCTCTAATGCTAAAGGTTGCAGATTTCATATTTAAACATCTAATTTGGGGTTTTGATTTTAGGGTTCTTAATGATGAAATTTGGGGGGTTTTGATTATGAATGATTAACTGACTTGTTAAGGGTTATTGGGAGTTTATGTTGTCTTTAGACTCAAAATCAATTGAAAACCTTAAATGTGACACCCGACATTTTCAGGTCATTATCCATACATAACTTAACGCGTTTATATTTTCAAGTTTCTGGATTGATTTAATTGCATGAATTAGGTCCTAAAGTCTAGCAATAGCCATGCACTAATTCATTTCATACTTTGGTAATTTTAGGAATTACCGGGTCACGTATACGTATAAGCCGACTAATACAAACGTTGGTGACTAACCTAAATGTCCAAATTAATGTCCAAAGATCCATAATACATAAAACATATGTTTATACATTCAAATACATATTTTAGAGTCCACATTTCATAAAACAATTCGTAACGACGTGAATCGAAGGTTTCACCGCCTACCTTCAACTCTAAACATAGCTACACGCAATAAATCATATATATAACTCATACAATACACGAATTAAGTGTTTTTTACTAAACTAGTTAACTATAATTTAAGATGTCATTAAAGAACCTAAAACCGAGTTAAATTATCATTCTGAATCCTAATCGAGTTTAGTTACTCTAATGACCAAAATATCTACATGATTAACCATTTAAACATCTAACCACCCAATACCCCCCCTTGACCTCCTAGCCGTGATTTTCTAGTGGGCTCTACCCCACACCACATCTTTCTCTCCACTTGATTTTTATTGATGACAACACACCACCTTTCCATCCCTCATTTCTTTCTTTGCTTACAAAAGGACATCAAGACCTTTACTTTCATCATTCATCCACACATCAAACACTCAAACTCACTCTCTCTTTCTCTTTCCTTTCTCACGACAACAACACATTCATCTTCATTTTCTTTCAAGAGTTCATCCATTCAAGCTTAAAAACCTTCCATCTTTTGGTGTCTTAAGAATATCTTCAAGTGTTTTTCTCAAGGAATCAAGCTAGGAGCTCAAGATCTTGCTTTTTCTCTCTATAAATCATCATTTAAGTGGTTATCTTCCTTAGCTTGTCTAGTGGTAAAGGCTTCATCTATTTCATCTTTATGTTCATGTAATTTAGTTTAAATCATGGTTTAAAATGTATAAGGTTCACCCAAAGTAAAATGTTTTCATTAAACTTTTAAAACAAGTAAATAAAGACATGTAATATGCATGAATGCATATAAGTTATGATGTTCACAAAAAGTCTTCTAAAAACGTGTCTTGTTGGTGATCTTGTGCATGCATGTAAAAATCATGCATATATACCTCTTAAAAACAAACATTTAAGTTTTAACTTGTTTGCACCTGGAATCTAAACATATGAACATGTAACATATGGAAACAAAGTCTATATAAACTTAAAATTTTAGATCTAACATGTAACATCCCGAAAATTCCTAAGAAAATAAAAGACTAAACTTGCCAATTTTTCAAAGTTGAGGGGTGAATATGTGAATAAACAAAGTTCAAGGACTAAAATAGAAAAAATTATGAAAATCAAGTGATAGCGGACCGCTATCCATGACCCCATCGGTCCGCTATGTGGGCAAGAAGTAAGTAATGATGATCTGCCACGTGTCAAGTTGACTCGCATTATCTCAAACCCTAAGTCGGACCGATATCCAGACCATAACGGTCCGACATGGACAAATGGTCCTAAATGGTCCGATAAGAAGCCCATAATGGTCCGTTACGTAGGCCTAAAGGCGAAATTGCGGATGAAGGCCATAGCAGACCGACATCCCTCGTGATAACGGTCCGCTATGGGTGCACATTTAGCCCTATAAATACTTGAATGATTTCAGCCATTTCTCACTATCCTACACCATCAAAACACACACATACTCTCTGAATTTCTGATCTCGAGCCCTGGTTCGTGTGCGAGAGTCCGGTTTCCAGCGTTTCGATTCCAAATTGTCGTAGATAGTGTTGAGGTAAGGTTCCGACCTACTGTTTAAGCTTTGGTTATAAACCATTTAGCTAGGATTATGTAATTTAGTAATGTCATGTTATATTTAGGAACTCTGCCCGAGGTGTTTGCCATATTCCTCGTTTGATAAGTCGAAATACTTCTAAGGTGAGTTCTTAAACTGTGATGCATGAACCCAATCATGACCTTGTTTGGCATGATTAATTTATGAAAACATTTAGAGTATCTTGAAACGATTGCACTGATTTTTTATATATAACGTATTCTAAGTGTTTATTGTATTTCCATTGCCCGTGGAACGACATGTTGGACATGACCCGTGGAATGGCATGTTGGACATGACCCGTGGAACGGTCTTTGGTATACTGAATGATTACTCATAGTTGTCTATGAGCGGGGGTGGAACCCTAGAACTATGTTCAAGATACTTTGGCGGGTCATTTTAATAAACTATTTTAGTTTATGAATTCACCAGCTTTATGCTGACCCATGTTTTATCAAATGTTTTTGAACGCATCACAGTTAGTCAATAGATGAGGCATTTCCAGGACTAGAATGAAACGATGAACGATCCAGATGATGGCATGCCTGGAACTATAAGTCCCGAATGATATGTTCCTTGTTAGGAACAAAGATAAAATGTTATGTAACATTTTGATGTCACGAATGTAAAACAATGTTTTGATGAAATGAAAGATGATGGTTTAGTTTTCGCTGTGTGTTTTGATATCAACATCACAGTAACTAGAAGGCGACCTTTTAACCAGTATGTGGCTATCTGACAAACGGAATGTTCTGTCTAAGGAAAGAGCGGTGTATACATCTCTTCTAGACCCGTTGTTCTTTCCTGGAAACATCTCTATTGGAGGTAATACTCTGGTTACATAACTGTCATGTGTTACGGGTGTGACATAACATGAAACTATATGGAAAACTAGATATATAACATGAAGAAGCCCTAATTTCTTGATATTGGACAAAACTTGGAACTTGGACATAATTATCATAAAACAAGGGTGTAAAGGACAAATCTGGACAATTAAACTCCTAAAACATGTCACACATAACATAATCATCAACTAGTATGGAAATCAAGAGTCAAACAAGTACAAATCTAGAGTAGTTGGTGACTTTGAGTGTTCTTGAAGCAAAACAGTGAGCTGGAAGAATACTTAGTCCAACTTTAAAGAACCATATCTCAGTCAAAACCTAACCAAATGGGACGAATCTTAAGTCTAAAACTAAGTACAAAGAATTTAGAAAACAAACCAAGTGGTCTCATGAAATTTCGTTGAGTTTTGGTACCCCAAAATGGTCATACAAGAAAAAGGTGTCAAATTTGTCTTTTTCAGCGGAATTTTTATATCATTTGCAGGGATCATAACTTGGTCATAAAAATTCCAAACAACCTGATTCTAATTCCTAGAGTTAGAATATTTTTGTATAAATTAAAAAGTTGTATCGTGTCATGGAAGTGAGTTTTGGTCAGCCAAATTAAAGAAATCCCAAAATCACTCTAAGAAAATCACTGTTGTACCTTCTGTCCAAAATAATTTTTTTTAAAATACCTAGACATGTTATAAAATGTTGGTTAATACATTTTTATAAACCTTAGACATGTAAGTAACTATGGTTAAAGTTTAGTGACTAAATGAGTTCATTTGGTTAATCAAAAGGAAGTCTCTCGGACAGCTCAAAATTCTGGAAAGTCACTATAGACTAGGGTTACCTTAATAATGTGGTTCGAAGTGAATAACTACCGAAGCCCTAACATGACCTATATACGAAAACTTATAGATAATTATTTATTTATATAACATCAATAATGTATATACTTATGAATAAATATGAATACACATCATGAAATTCAAAGACAAGTCATCAACGGTTCATCGGGTCGCACTTTCAAAATGTAACACATGTATCACCAAGTCTAACATTTTGGGTGGATCTTATACACGATCAACTTGTATGTTGACATCATATTATAAGGTCTTAAGATAACCGTAACTGTTAGGTCACGGTTAGGATAGTCTTGCATACACATCGGCTTTGCTAGCACTTACACATTGAAAGCTCACCAGGTGAGTTCACGACCCCTTTTAATTTTTAAATGTTTTAGAAACATCGGGGGAGAAACATAATTGCTTTACACGTTTGAAAACATGAAACATATTTACTTGATATGTGTGGAAAACATGAAACATACTCGTACTCGTTTTTATATGCTAACAAGAAAACACGACCCGACCTTTATGTTTGCATGAGTTAACATTGAGAGCTCGTAAAGTCTCTTACGTGAACATTTGGGATTGACACACCCCGGTCATGGTTTGATCGGTTTTGGTCGAATGACTGCATAGTGTTCAACCGTGTGCTTGGGAGGTACGAGATGGGGGCAAAATACCTGTGTCATGGTTTGGTTATGCCTCATGTATGAACATATTGTTCGTATTCCTAGCTAGTTTACGGATGTGTCAACCATTACTTGTTTTGTTTAACATATACATTGAATCGTTTTCGTGCAGATGGATCTGCCAATCGTTTTCATGCAAATCGGTTTTGCCAATCGTTTACATACAAATGGTTTTGCCAATCGTTTACGTGCAAATGTTTTTTTATCAATATTTTCAAGGAGAACAATTTAATATTATGGATACGTACATGTTATCCATGTTTTCAAGGAAAACTACTTTTCATTACGAAAATCAAACCTGTAACTCACCAACATTGCGTTGACATTTTTAAGTATGTTTTTCATGTAACACATAGATATGGTACGGTTGAAATAGGTTAGCCATTCGGTTTGAAACCTTAGAAGCCGAAGACGCGTGATTGTCAAACCTCAAGTCGATTTTGAACTAAAAGGTTCTAGGCCAACGTACCATCTCATTTTTTTATATGTAATGGTGTTCGGCACCGTATAAGTCTTCATTTTAGTTTCCGCTGTTGTGTAATGTTACCAATCTTTGCAACCTTAATTTATTTATTTATTTATCAAGTAAATAAATTTAGGGGTGTGACACTAAATAATTTGGTGAATTAAGAATTTGGGGATTTGGGTAAGAGGTGAATCAAACCTTAACGGGTCATTATTGATGTTAATGGTGATTTTGGGGAGTTTCAGGTTTGCTTAAAGATGAATTAACCAATTTAAGCACAGGTGCAAACCTTAAGTTTCATTAAATCTTGTGGTCTATTGGAAAAAACTTTTTGATCAATTATAAACACTAAAACCTGTGAACTCACCAACATATTTGTTGACCCATTTTAACATGTATTTCTCAGGTCGTTGAATTCGGTGAAGGTTAGCATATAAGCATGGAGTCAAATGGCACATAGGGTTGTGTCGCGAACATGCATTATTTTATCATTTTGGGACAATATTCATTTCATTTTACTTCCGCATAAACTCTGAAATTTTTCGTGTTGGTTTTGGTTATGCTTTGAACGTTCATGTTTTGAAATCATTTAGTGGTCTTCCTTATAACCAATGACTACGATCCATGACAGTCACGCCCGGTGGGAATCCGATATGGTTGGGGTGTGACATGTGTGGTTTCAATTCAAGGATGATGAGGTGGAAGTCGCATGGGGGAGAGAGATGAAGGGCTTATCAGGCTCCCTAAGGTAAAGGTCCTTAGCCCAGACCATCCATAGAGGAGAGAGGGAATTGATATGAGAAGGGGGGGGGATAAAGAATCATCCAAAGTCTACGACTTTGAAGAGAGAAAAAGGATTTTGGAGATGGAGGGTTCCTAAGAAGGCCACGTAAAAAGGAATGGATTTTAAGCCTTGAACGGTATAATAGTAATTGCTTCCAAGAAAGATAAATAACATACACATGCAAGTCACATGCATTTTCACCCTCATTTTTTAAACGTTTATATCTTTTTTATACGTCATTATTTTTTTAAAAAAATTATACCATAAAATCGAGCGTTTTTTTTATCTTTAGAACGAGTATGGTCTTGTTATATTAAAAAAAAATCGCTGAACTAGGTTTGTACGTTTTTAACAGCGTTTTCATGACGTTTTTTCATGGCTTTTTTCCAAGACGTTTTTCATGGTGTTTTTTCAAGACTTTTTTCACTGTGTTTTTTCAAGACTTTTTCATAACGTTTTTTATGATATTTTTTCACTGCGTTTTTTATGACATTTTTCACTGCGTTTTTTCATGATGTTTTTTCATGGTGTCTTTTTCATGGCGTTTTTTCAAGACTTTTTCATAACGGTTTTTTATGATGTTTTTTTCACTGCGTTTTTTTATATAACTTTTCACTTCATTTTTCATGGACGTTTTTCACTGCGTTTTTTCATAACGTTTTTTTCAAGGTGTTTTTTTATAGAGTTTTCTGGTGTTTTTGATAACCGATCGTGCGGAAAACATAAAAACGCATGTGAAACTGGGCGTGTTATGGTGTTTTTAAACTGGACAACTTTATAGTGTGTTTTGAACTGTGATTGTGCAGAAAACAGAAAATGCGTTTTATGGTGTTTTTAAACTGGGCAACTTTATGGTGTGTTTTGAACGGTGATTGTGTAGAAAACAAAAAATGTGTTTTTCAGATTCTCCAACACCTCCGAGAAATTGTTATCTTTGGTGTTCAACTCTATGAACGCGAGAGTTGCAGGAGCTCGTACGCGATCAAGCAGAAAACGCATTTCTGGACGCCATTACCATAATGGTTTTAGGTGTTTTATTTATGGTGTTTTTCTTTTCCAGACGAAACAAGCTCTTTTAAAAATACCATAAACTCCTCCAATTCAAAAACTTGTCCAGTTCTAAAAACAACATAACACGCTCACTTCAAAAACACCATAAAATGTCTAGTTTAAATGTTTTTTTATTATTTTTTTCTAATTTATGACGTTTTTATGGTATTTATACGTCGTTTTTTATGATGTTTTTATAGAGTTTATACAACATAGTGCAAAAACACCATGAATAAAAAACCCCACTTAACACGTAATTTTTTAAAAATTTTATATAACAATATTGTACTCATATTAAAGATAAAAAAACGCTCGTTATTATGGTGTAATTTTTTTTAAAATAATAACGCATTAAAAAGTTATGAACGTTTAAAAAATATGGGGGAATATGCATATGACTTGCATGTGCATATTTTGAACATTTGAAAAATCAAGCGAATGTTTCTTTCACGAATTTGCCCTTCCCCCTTGGTCCCCTCCTTGGACACATGTCACTCCATGGTGGCTTCCTACATTTCCTACACTTTTTATCCTTCTTAGAATATCCCTCCACAATATATATATATATATATATATATATATATATAGTATAGGGATCCGCTACAAAGTCTAAAAATTGTAAAAAGTGTAAAAAGTCTTTTAAAACGCTCATAACCAGCTCATACGAACTCCAATCTTACTCATTTCGGCGGCGTTGGAACCGTCTCGTCGAAATCTACGATCTTAGATTCTAGGGTTGTTTTTTCCTTAGGGTTTAGCTTTTAGTATTTAGGCTTTAGAGGGGTGGGGGTGGGGGGGTGGGGTGGGGGTTAGGTTTTTTTTGGGGGGGGGGGGTTGGGTTAGGGGTTTAGGATTTTGGGGGGTGGTGGTGGTGTTTTTATACGACTTTTTAGGGTTTTTTGTTAGGATTTAGGTTTTTCGGGGTGAGGTTGGGGTGAGGGTGAGGTTTTGGGGGGTGGTGGTGAGGTTTTGAAACAACTTTTTACACTTTTTTGTCTTTGTAGAATAACCTTCCCCTATAAATATGTATATATATATTTATATGTATATATATATGTGTATATATATAGGGGAGAGTTCTATTCAGAACACAAATTATTGCGAGAACATGGAGAACTAATCTGAACCACTCATTTTTATTAAATCTTAAAAGATAATAATTAAATGAGAAGGGTATAATGGTAAACATTAAAATATATCTCTCTAATTAATTATTTGTAACTCTTCTCCATTTAATTACTTTGTACACCTTCTTTCCTATTAATTAATTGAGACAAACATTATTATACAAAATAATCATATTTCTCTTATTTTTTTTTTCCAATTAATTAGTTAAAATTGATCTTACACTACTAAAATTCATCCTACACGTACTGAAACTCATCCTACACATACTGAAATTATCCTACATTACCGAAATTCGTCCTACACATACCGAAATTCATCCTACACATACCGAAACCCATCCTACACATACAAATTGTGTGTATGTTGATACTTTTATAGAGCTACAAACTCTGTGTAGGTTAAAACTCCATAAGTATAAGTCGAAAAGCAATACGCGTAGGTTGAAACTCCATATATGTGTATAAGTACGTGTATGTGTAGGTACCTACGCATGTCACTACAACATTATCACCCTATCCCGATGATTTTTTTTGACCCTATAGCGACGACTTGTCGTCGGTATAGCCTATACCGGCGACATGTCGTGGGTATAGATGTCGTCGGTATTGCCTCGTCCCAATAGGTCAAAGATGTCGTCGGTATATGTGTCGTCGGCATAGGTCAACCTATGCCGACGACATGTCGTCGCTATAGGGTTTAATTAAAAAATTCAAAAAGAAATTCTATACCGACGACATGTCGTAGGTATAGGTTCTGGACTTATCCGGACGACAAGTCGTCGGGACAGACCCAACCTATCCCGACGACATGTCGTCGCTATAGGCTATTTCCAATTTTTTTAATTAAATTTGAAAAATACCTATACCGACGACATGTCGTCGGGATAGGTTTTTCTGGTTTTTTTTTTTTTTTTTTTTAATTTTCAAAATTTTCCAGAAATATTTAATTTCTAATTACCAAAACCTGCAAATCAGATAATTCAAACCATTCAAAAATTGAAATCCGAAACATATTGTTCGATACAAAAACCTGTTCGACGCACAAACCAAATATTCAAACATAAAGTTGTCCGACACACAAACATAAAAATTGTTCAAACATTCAACAATAACACCGAAAACAAAGGTAAATGCGCAACAACTTCAAGCTAATTATCGTCACTGCTAGTTCGGCGTTCCCACATTCGACGCATTTCATCCATTTGTCGTTGCATTTCAAGCATTTGTTGATTATGCACACGACGTTCTTCCTCTCGTTGGGCTTCACGTTGTTGTTGATCTTGGACTTGTTGTTGAAGTTGAGTTACACGCTCATCCACTTCTTGCCAATGTGGTTGTGGAGGGGGTACGGAACAAATCCGGTGTGGGATTACTCACCACACGACCGACACCCCTGATATGGCCACGCCGATAACCCAATGCACGCTCCATGCATGCAAACTCATCGACAGCAGACGAGTTACCACCAGACTCAGCAGAGGATCTTGTATACTCCTCTTGGATTCGTTCCTGTATTAAACAATGTAATAAACAATCAATTGACTATTTTTCTAAAATCCGACAGAATAACTGCTGTAAAATGGATAACCAACCTATTAAACTATAAATTATAAACGAGCCAAATTCATAAATTCCAATCAACCAACACTAATAACAACAAATACTAATAATACTAGCAAAAATATTCAACAATTGGGCTAGAGTTGGATGTTCTAAGTCTATTAAAGTGTGTTTGAGTCATTTTGACCCGTTTAAAGTTACAGTTGGATGTTCTAAGTTTATTAAAGTGTGTTTGGGTCATTTTGAGATGTCCAAAGTTAAAGCTGGATATTTTAAGTGTCTTAAAGTGTGTTTGGGTCATTTTGACCCGTTTAAAGTTACAGTTGGATGTTCTAAGTCTAGTAAGTCTAACAACAAAATCATTTGACTTACATAATCTGATGATGAAGTCGGGTTGGCCCAACCGGTCCCTTCTTTATAATGGGTCGATTTGAACACATCAATTGGGCCGATACCCTGTGAAAAAAAAATAATATCACAAAGAATTAACAAGCATGTTTATATAATACTAACAATTGTATTTCATACCTCCATGTGCCGGCGCTGGGCGTATGATTTGCTGCCATGGTAACTTGGGTAACGTTGTTGTGATCGGTTTTGTTTGTTCTTTTCCGAGCGGTTTTTATAGCTCTCATCTAAAAACAGCTCATAAATCAAAGTCTCCCAAGTTTCTTGATCAAGATCTTCTGGTGGATTATTCATCGCCGCCTCCACATCATCGTATCCCCCATTCTCCTCGAAGAGAACTTTCAACTCTCACTTGTGATCTTTATACGCCCTCTGATGTCACACCCCCAAATTTCACTAACAGAGTTTTACCATTTGGAATGTGACACACGAGGATCTCAGTCATTAGTTACATCAAACGACACTATATGGGACTCAAATTGAAATATTATAAAAGTTCAGAGTTAATGCGGAAGCGTTTTAAACTAGAAAGTAAATGCGCAAAACAAACGCGCCTAAATTAAGCTTAATAAAACAAATGGATTGTTTTAAATGTTTGCATGAGAATGCTATTACAGTAGGACTCCATGCATGTCCTAGGTGTGCAACCTGTGCCTTAGCGACCTGAGAAACATGTAAGAAAAGTGTCAACACGAGGTTGGTGAGTTCACAGGTTTCAAGTTTACAATAAGAGAGTGTTTGCCAGATTATGTATATTCAATATGCATATCTATAGGTAGCTAGCCTATGTTCATGTCTTACCAAAGCGCTCGCAACCGAAACTGACTGTTTGTGTTTGTATGCCTCCTGCCAGGTCTATCAACTCTGGCAAATGTGAGTAGGCTAACATTTCACCCGTTCGACCTCCAATCGAGTAAGCGCGACTAACGCGGGTGGGGCTTTCAAACCCAGTAGTACTACTAATTATTACCTCGCTAAGATCCATATTAACGATCCGATATTAGTTGAGGACTTTCTGTGATAGCTTGTTACGCTTAGCATTTAACATTGATATCATACGAATTACAAAATCTAAAATTGTTTAATCATGTTTTCTCACCCAAGTTAAAACAGTAAAAGGGGCCGTGAAAACTCACCTGCGTTGCGTTGTAGGCAGTATCACACAAGTATGAGATTTAGAACCTCTAGTGTTAGACTGCACGGCTTACGTATGCCCTAGAATTATAAACACATAAGTTAGGGACATATGGGAATTTGTGACGACGACACGGAAGATTTGAATGCCCTAAAGTATACGTGGGACTAACGGGTAGACGATCGTGTCCACAGGAATGAGGGTTTCTTAATAAAATAATTATTAAGGTAAATACGTTTCGTGTCAAGCATTTCTGATTGCGAATAAATATTCAGGCGGTTGTACCATTTAAAATGGTTTAGGAAAATAATATAACTAAATATATTATTTTTAAGTTTGTAAGATTAAAATAATCATTTGTGTGGAAAAATATATTATTTTTATTCGAGCATAAAACCGAGGGTAATTAATATAAATGATTATATTATTAAATAGTTTAGAACGTTTCGTAAAGTTTATAAATGTGGTAAAAATAATATAAGAATATATACTATTTTTAGTTAGTGTCACGAGTTGAAAATAATATAAACATATTATTTTATTAGGAGTCACGGTTTGAGAATAATATTAACATATTATTTTTAAGAATGAGAAAATAATATTAAATAAGTTATAAAACCAAACCCGAGCCTACGGGTTATTTTCCTGGCTAAAACACTTTAATATATAATATAATAATATAGGGTATAGTTTTTATAAAATGGAAATCATTGAAAAAGTCCCCAAAAATAATTGCAGGAGACCGGACTCGAACCCGGGTCTCCTGCGTATAAGTCCAACGCCCTAACCAACTCCGCCCGCTAGGGTCTCGCAACAGAAATCGGATCAAAAATGGTTTTGACATATCAGTCTCCCGTGTTCTTCCCCCTCGAAGCCGAACCCAAAACCAGTCACGATTCCAACCGATTTGATCGCGATTGTCCAATAGATCATAGTGCTTTTACTCATCAACCGATTTCGAGTCTTAGGATGTAATTTACTGTAAAAATCGTTAAGCTGAGAGTTGTTAATTTCAGTTTCAAAACGCCAAAACCCTAGGTTCTAACATGAAATCGATTTGCTTAAATTCGATAATAATAACAGATGAAATTATAGGGCTTTCACAGAGTTGGTGATTGCGAAACTATCCACGTGGTTTAATTGCATTGAGATTGTGCCTGGGGTGTAGTTCGATTAAACTGGGTTCGCGAAGAACCCTAGATTCAGGTTATGATTAATTCGGTGTTATAAGATCTCAAATGGTTAGGGCTTTCAATCTACGACGGATTTAGAATCTAAACATGTAGTTTAATTAGATTTAGGTGATGTCCGGATTAGAGTTTGACTAAATCGAAATCAGATGAACCCTAGGTACTGGGTTATGCTTAATTCGATGTTGTGAGTCCAAATTAGGTTAGGGCTTTAGTTGTAGACCAGGAAACGAAACTAAGGGTGTGATTAGTTACCAGATTCGATGTCGAATTGGAGGAGTTCGACTAAAAGGGATCCCGACTTCGACGAGTTTGGTCTCCGGCGACTACGGCTCCTCCTCCGGTCGAATTCAACTGTGCCAAAGCTTCTGATGGATGCGATTAAGGTGTTTGTAGAGTTTGATTTCGAGAATAACACACCACATGGTCGAATTCGATGAACTAAGACGTGAGGGTCGACGGTTATGGTTTAAAGTTCTTAATGAGATTAATTCGTGCTCATTATGGACCAATAATGGATGTAAATAATCCAATGATGGTCTCCATAATCATAATCATGCGTTACAACTTGAATTTGGATTGGTTATAGTTTGTTGTTTGCGAATTTGGATCCAAAGGGGCTACGGGTTTGACTCTCAAAGTCAACAGAAGCAAAACTCATTCAATTTTGACTTTTTGGGGTCAACAGAAAGAGTTTAGGGTTATTACAATATTAGTCCTTGTACTATTAGTTGGAATAATGACAGAAATAATCCCTGGAGTTTTGTGATGAGGTTAAGAACATGGTTATTTGACTTTCAAAAGTCAACAGGAACACAATTACCAAAATTTGACTTTCAGAGTCAATCCGAATTGAGTTTGGACTAGTTACACAATTAGTCCTTGAATTTTCATGTAATATAGTTTGGATTAATGACAGAATTGGTCCTTGAGGTTTGAACTTGAGTTAGCTTGGAAAAGTCCGGATTGTCACATCATCCCCTAGTTAAAAGAATTTTCGTCCCGAAAATTAAATAACTATACAAAAAAAATTTCCTGGGATATCACATCATCCCCTAGTTAAAAGAATTTTCGTCCCGAAAATTAAATAGTACCTTAAGAATTTGACACGAAGTGCTTGAACAGATTCGGATAATTGCGCATCATCTGATCCTCGCACTCCCACATGAATTTCGGTTTGCGTTTCGAGTTCCAACGAACTCTGACAATAGGGATTTTTCTGTGTTTTAACGTTTTGACTTCCTTATCCATAATTTCCACGAGTTCTTCGATGAAACGTAACTGTTCATCAATGTGTAGTTCCTCAAGAGGATCTGCGAGTGATTCGTCTGCTAGACATTTCTTCAAATTTGAGACGTGAAAGACATCGTGTACACCACTAAGTCCTTCCGACAGCTCCAGTTGATACGCGACTGGGCAAATTCTCTTTACTATCTTGAAATTTCCAACATAACGAGGGTTTAGTTTACCTCGCTTCCCGAAGCGAATGGCACCTTTCCAATGAGAGACTTTGAGTAAGACCATGTCACCTATTTGAAACTCTAAGGGTTTACGACGCTTGTCGGCATAGCTCTTTTGACGATCACGAGTTGTCGCCATACGGTTTCTAATTTGAACGATCTTTTCGGAAATTTCGAATACAAGTTCAGGACCTGTAAGTTGGCTATCCCCAACCTCGGTCCAACAAATAGGAGAACGACATTTCCGTCCATAAAGTGCTTCAAATGGAGCTGCCTTGATGCTAGTATGATAGCTGTTGTTGTAGGAGAACTCTACCAACGGTAGGTGAGAATCCCAAGTGCTACTGAAATCAATCACACAAGCTCGCAGCATGTCCTCCAGCGTTTGAATAGTACGTTCTGTTTGGCCATCCGTTTGAGGGTGGTATGCTGTGCTCATATCTAGACGCGTGCCTAAGGCTTTATGTAACGACTGCCAGAAACGAGAAGTGAATCGTGCATCACGATCCGAAATAATAGAGATTGGCACCCCGTGCCGAGAGACTATTTCTTTCAAGTAAGTACGAGTAAACTTATCCATTTTGTCGGTCTCTTTGATTGCTAAGAAGTGAGCGAACTTTGTTAATCGATCAACAATTACCCAAATGGTATCACATCCGGTAGGAGTTCGTGGTAATTTGGTGATGAAGTCCATGGATATTTGTTCCCATTTCCACATGGGAATTTCTGGTTGTTGCAGGAGACCGAATGGTTTTTGATATTCAACTTTGACCTTCGCGCAAGTCAGACACTTACTAATATAGGTGGCTACATCGGCCTTCATCTTTGGCCACCAATATAGCACCTTTAGGTCATGGTACATTTTGTCGGAACCTGGATGTATCGAGTAACGAGATTTATGAGCCTCGTCCATAACTAGCTCCCTTAGGTTTCCGAATACTGGAACCCATATTCGCTCGGCAAGGTAGCGAATACCGTCAGATTTGACTTCAAGTTGTGCTTCCATACCGCGTGTACTTTCCAGCGGTAGATTTTCTTCTTTTAGGGCTTCGAGTTGAGCACTATGGATTTTGTCAGGTAATCCAGGGTAATAGTAAGCTGTAATGCTCGAACTCGTTTGGGTTTCGTTTCCTTTCGACTTAGGGCATCAGCTACAACGCTAGCTTTACCCGGATGATACCGAATCGCACAGTCATAATCATTCAAGAGTTCGACCCAACGACGCTGTCGCATGTTCAACTCTTTCTGCTCGAATATGTGCTGAAGACTCTTGTGATCGGTGTAGATGGTGCATTTGGTACCGTACAAGTAATGTCTCTATTTCTTAAGTGCGAAGACTACGGCTCCCAACTCTAAGTCATGAGTGGTGTAGCTTCTCTCGTGGACCTTTAGTTGACGTGCAGCGTATGCGATCACCTTTTCGCGTTGCATTAAGACACAACCCAGACCCTGAATAGATGCATCACAATACACTACAAAATCATCGGTTCCTTCCGGAAGAGCTAGAATAGGTGCACTGCAAAGTTTCTGTTTAAGATGTTGGAATGCTGACTCTTGGTTATCGCCCCAATAATAGGCTTTACCCTTTTGAGTTAAGGTAGTGAGAGGTTGAGAAATTTTTGAAAATCCTTCGATGAATCGACGGTAATATCCAACCAATCCCAGAAATTGTCGCACCTCAGTCGGAGTCATCGGTGCTGCCCAATTCTTGATGGCTTCTATCTTTGATGGGTCCACATGTATTCCTTTCCCGTTAACCACATGCCCTAGAAACTGAACTTCCCGAATCCAAAATTCACACTTGGAAAACTTAGCATACAGTTGCTCTCGCTTAAGTAATTCCAAAATTAGGCGTAGATGTTCCTCATATTCTTCCTTGTTCTTGGAATAAATGAGGATGTCTTCGATGAAAACGATAACGAATTGGTCAAGGTAAGGCTTACACACACGGTTCATGAGGTCCATGAATACCGCAGGTGCGTTGATTAACCCGAAAGGCATGTGCGTAATGGCCGTACCTTGTTCTGAATGCAGTCTTAGAGATATCCTCTTCTCGGACTCTTAACTGATGGTAGCCGGACTTAAGATCTATTTTGGAATAGAAACTTGATCCTTGGAGTTGGTCAAAGAGGTCATCTATGTGAGGTAAAGGGTATCGATTCTTGATTGTGACTTTATTCATCTCCTGGTAGTCAATACACATACGGAAAGTTCCGTCCTTCCTCTTGACAAATAGTACCGGAGCTCCCCACGGTGATGAACTAGGTCGGATGAAACCTTTATCCAAGAAATCTTGCAATTGAGTGGACAACTCTTGTAATTCACTAGGTGCTAACCTATAAGGTGCCCGAGCAAATCGGTGCCGCTCCGGGTGCTAGATCGATTTGGAATTCAACTTGACGGTTAGGTGAAAGACCGGGCAGGTATTCAGGAATTACTTCCGAAAAAGTACGAACGATCGAAATGTCATCAATCTCTTTTTTTTCCGGATGGTTTCTCGGTGACAAGAGCTAGAATAGCATTATGCCCTTTACGTAAGCACCTATGTGCTTTCATGAAGGATATGATACCTACGACAGCACCAATCCTTTCGCCTTGGACAGAAGGGTTTCTCCACTCAGGAGAGGAATGCGAACGATTTTGTCACGACAAATGATTTCGGCCAGTTCTTAGATAACCAATCCATACTGATAATCATGTCCAAAACTGCCAAGTGTGACTGACATGGGGTCAATGTCAAGCTTATGACCAGCTAATCCGAGTTTACATCCTATAAGAACGTGAGTCGCTTTGATTATCTGACCGTATGCTATCTCTATGGTATACCTAAAGTCTGATAGAGTTGGAGTACGACCGCACCAACATGAAGTTTGTGAAGTCATGCTGAGACTTCTAATGAGACCTGTGCTTATAAGGTAAGCATCGGTCAACGCAAAGGCTAAGAGAAAAGGTTCACATGCAAGGAAGAAAATTTCCATAAAGTATAGGTTCTAGTAGTATAAGGGATAGGATATCCGTTTAAGTAATCGCGTTCAACTGATGATCAGTTAGATTAAATACCCGTTTTCCATTGTCATTGGAATAACTGGATATGCTGGGGTATGAATCAAATTAGACCAAGGATTAATCACCGGATGAGGTAACAAGGTCAAATGGAATCTATTGTTGGATTTTAAGGAATAACGTGTTAGTTTTGGAAGGGCTTTCCAAATTCCGCTTACATAGTTGGAGTCGGTGGATTTACCATGAGGTTCTACTAGAGTTTCAATTGAGATGGTTTCATTGATCAAGTCTGGATGAGAGTCTTAAGTTCACTAAGGCTCTTACATGAGTGAAATCAAATGATGGGTCCTATGGATGATAGTTCAGTGTGTTCGTAAATACCTTCAACATGATTATCGCGTCTATCAACTGTTGAACATGTTTAATGATGCCAACTAGTCGTTGAGCGGGTTACAAGAACTTCTACTGACAGTGGAAGTTTAAGTTTGTAGATCACTGATTAGGACCATTTATCCACACACTAGGTTTTACTAGGACTTACATGCACCTCAAATTACTATTACGTGTGCACCCGTAATGATAATTTGCTTTGCATGTTCACCCTAGTTTCTCCCCGTCCTGTGCCATAATGTCCTTTAGTTTGTATTGCTGAGTACAGAGTGTTGTCAGATATGATAAGTCATCAAAAAGCTTAGTCATCAGCTATAAGTTGATCAACTAGAACTCATATCAGGATGTGTAGTCAGGAATCGTTTGATCCGAGTATTCACTCGAGTTGAAACACAATACGAGAGTCCAATCCAGTGGATTGTAAATGGGAACATGCACATGAAATAATCATGCACATGAAACACGATTTCGAGAAATGAAATTAATTCAGGAATACAAGTTACAGAAAGCAGCAAGGTAGCCGTCCTTTCAACTTAGTCAAGATAGGGTTTGAGTATGCATTGAGCAATGCATTCTCAGATTTGTGGTCAATCTATTCTCAACAGAATATTGACCAAAGAAGTGAGCCCATGGCTCGGTAAATGATGACATCTATGTGCCAATGGATTCTGAAATAATGCGTGCAACGGTCTGCCTTCATTCGGCGTATTGTTGCTGGGATGGTACAGTAGGGACTCGCCTCCGACGATCCCGACTCCCAAAGAGATATGCGTTAGTGTTGAGTGCCGTCCATAACATGGACCTGAGAAATCCCACCATACCCAACAGGTGATGGTGATATAAGTGACTCCTCCGAAGGCTCCGTCTCGTTGCCCTCGGACGTGAGTGGATGATGTTCTGGTGGTTCCCCGAGTGTCGTCACTGGGAATGATGATGCAATGCAAATGATGTGTCCCTTTTCCAACTGAGGGTGATACGGATGGTATTAACATGTCTGCACTACAATGTATGTATAGGTGCTATATGTATCAGGTATAAGTGTCGGTGCCGTGTAACTAATGCGTGAGGTTATAGTCTAGTATGCGATCCTAGTTCTCTATAACCTCGCTCTGATACCAATCTGTCAGACCCCCAAATTTCACTAATGGAGTTTTACCGTTTGGAAGGTGACACACCAGGATCTCAGTCATTAGTTACATCAAACGACACTATATGGGACTCAAATTGAAATATTATAAAAGTTCAGAGTTAATGCGGAAGCGTTTTAAACTAGAAAGTAAATGCGCAAAACAAACGCGCCTAAATTAAGCTTAATAAAACAAATGGATTGTTTTAAATGTTTGCATGAGAATGCTATTACAGTAGGACTCCATGCATGTCCTAGGTGTGCAACCTGTGCCTTAGCGACCTGAGAAACATGTAAGAAAAGTGTCAACACGAGGTTGGTGAGTTCACAGGTTTCAAGTTTACAATAAGAGAGTGTTTGCCAGATTATGTACATTCAATATGCATATCTATAGGTAGCTAACCTATGTTCATGTCTTACTAAAGAGCTCGCAACCGAAGCTGACTGTTTGTGTTTGTATACCTCTTGCCAGGTCTATCAACTCTGGCAAATGTGAGTAGGCTAACATTTCACCTGTTCGACCTCCAATCGAGTTAGCGCGACTAACGCGGGTGGGGCTTTTCAAACCCAGTAGTACTACTAAATATTACCTCGCTAAGATCCATATTAACGGTCCGATATTAGTTGAGGACTTTCTGTGATAGCGTGTTACGCTTAGCATTTAACATTGATATCATACGAATTACAAAATCCAAAATTGTTTAATCATGTTTTCTCCCCCAAGTTAAAACAGTAAAAGGGGTCGTGAAAACTCACCTGCGTTGCGTTGTAGGCAGTATCACACAAGTATGAGATTTAGAACCTCAAGTGTTAGCCTGCACGGCTTACGAATGCCCTAGAATTATAAACACATAAGTTAGGGATATATGGGAATTTGTGATGACGACACGGAAGATTTGAATGCCCTAAAGTATACGTGGGACTAACGGGTAGACGATCGTGTCCACGGGAATGATGGTTTCTTAATAAAATAATTATTAAGGTAAATACGTTTCGTGTCAAGCATTTCTGATTGCGAATAAATATTCAGGCGGTTGTACCATTTAAAATGGTTTAGGAAAATAATATAACTAAATATATTATTTTTAAGTTTGTAAGATTAAAATAATCATTTGTGTGGCAAAATATATTATTTTTATTCGAGCATAAAACCGAGGGTAATTAATATAAATGATTATATTATTTAATAGTTTAGAACGTTTCGTAAAGTTTATAAACGTGGTAAAAATAATATAAGAATATATATTATTTTTAGTTAGTGTCACAGGTTGAAAATAATATAAATAAATTATTTTATTAGGAGTCACGATTTGAGAATAATATTAACATATTATTTTTAAGAATGAGAAAATAATATTAAATAGGTTATAAAACTAAACCCGAACTTACGGGTTATTTTTCTGGCTAAAACACTTTAATATATAATATAATAATATAGGGTATAGTTTTTATAATATGGAAATCATTGAAAAAGTCCCCAAAAATAAATGCAGGAGACCGTACTCGAACCCGGATCTCCTGCGTATAAGTCCAACGCCCTAACCAACTCCGCCCGCTAGGGTTCGCAACAGAAATCGGATAAAAAATGGTTTTGACATATCAGTCTCCCGTGTTCTTCCCCCCTCGAAGCCGAACCCAAAACCAGTCCCGATTCCAACCGATTTGATCGCGATTGGCCAATAGATCATAGTGCTTTTACTCATCAACCGATTTCGAGTCTTAGGATGTAATTTACTGTAAAAATCGTTAAGCTGGGAGTTGTTAATTTCAGTTTCAAAACGCCGAAACCCTAGGTTCTAACATGAAATCGATTTGCTTAAATTCGATAATATTAACAGATGAAATTATAGGGCTTTCACAGAGTTGGTGATTGCGAAACTATCCATAATTGCATTGAGATTGTGCCTGGGGTGTAGTTCGATTAAACTGGGTTCGCGAAGAACCCTAGATTCAGGTTATGATTAATTCGGTGTTATAAGATCTCAAATGGTTAGGGCTTTCAATCTACGACGGATTTAGAATCTAAACATGTAGTTTAATTAGATTTTGGTGATGTCCGGATTAGAGTTTGACTAAATCAAAATCAGATGAACCCTAGGTACTGGGTTATGCTTAATTCGATGTTGTGAGTCCAAATTAGGTTAGGGCTTTAGTTGTAGACCAGGAAACGAAACTAAGGGTGTGATTAGTTACCAGATTCGATGTCGAATTGGAGGAGTTCGACTAAAAGGGATCCCGACTTCGACGAGTTTGGTCTCCGACGACTAGGGCTCCTCCTCCGGTCGAATTCAACTGTGCCAAAGCTTCTGATTGATGCGATTAAGGTGTTTGTAGAGTTTGATTTCGAGAATAACACACCACATGGTTTGATTTCAACTGTGCCAAAACTTATCAGTGTTTATCCAGGAGTCCAGATCAAAATAATCCTATAAATGGAAAGTAATTATAAATGTAATAGTTATGAAATTTTAAGTATTAATAAAACATCTATACTTACTATAAGAGTGGGATATAAGGCCCGTTTCTTCTCATTTGAAACCTTAGCCCAATTTGGTTAATATGGAGGAACAACTTTTTCAACCTCCAACGAGATAGCACGGATAAAATCCGAAGCGTTGGGACCCACAAACTCGTACCCCCCGTCATGAAGTTCTACATCAATGGGAAGAGGCTTCCTCCCATTTTGCTCAAATTTATTATACAATTTTAGGTTTTTGCCTTTAGATCGTCTTTTTTGGGAGGCACTACCTACATTGACACACGAAATTCAAAAGTTAGGCAATTATAAATACATCTATTAAACACTAACAAGTAACTTACCACCAGATCCAGTCGCACAACCCGAGTCGAAGTGATACGGACCCCCGTCTCCACCATCTCCACTGTGAGGACCCAAACCCGGGAGGCCTCTGATGTCGTCCAGACGGTCTATTAAAAACTAACAAATAAAACCTATTCTAGACTTTCTAGCTTTAAATTTATAAAACCTAGACTCGACCTAATACTAGACCACACAACCGGCAAGTGTACCGATCAATGCAATATAGCCTAACGAAGTCCGGATATCGAACCCAAAAGACACTGAATAACTAAATTAGACTCTAACTAGGACTTAATATGATTAATTGATTGGGGGGTTTACTACACTAAAGATTAACTAAAAATGCAATAAACTAAGGACAATTCAAGCTATCAAGAGTAAACTAAAGATGAAATCAAGAATGGAGAAGTCACTACCTAGGTCGGAATCCTATGTGTAAAGCTCAACTTCTATCGGTTTTGGAACTAGGTTGGATATGGGTTTCTAAAGATATAACACCTAAAAGATATCTAGTGGATTCCCGATCACTCTCGGTCTCGGGATGTGACCAGAAGACAACCTAAGGATATTAACTCACCAGATGATCGGATCACCTCTCGGGTATTTCCTACTATGACAAGTACCCTAATAAACGGATTACCTCTCAGTCTCACCGCTTACCATACACTCAAGGAATGCATGGGGTAGTTCTAGAATGAATACTATGATTCGGATAGCAACTATCACTAGACACCTAATACCAACTTCCTCTCAGACAGCTGACACTCGGATTCCTAATGACGAAGACTAAACGACTAATTCTCACCTCTCGGGTATTGAACTAGGACACACATTCACTTCTAATCAGTAATTAACTAGGTTTTCTATGGCTACTACGTCTAGACACCACTCTAACTCACAAACCCTAAAGTCTATGAACCAGAAACGAAGATCAAACTGGCAGACAACCACAATCAACGCAGAAAAGCATAATCAACCACATAATCAGAATTAAACATGCACTAACATCACACATAAACCAACTCAAACCTTTACTAAATCATAAATCCAACATTCAAATCCAAAAACCGAATAAAAATCGAAACTTTAACACATAATCATCATATTGACCTAGGTAGATCAATGATCTAGCCTAGAATCATACTAAAAACATCTACACAGAAGCAAATAGCAAGATCCATAGGTTCAAAACATAAAATCAAAGATAAAAATCAAGTCTTTAAAACCTAGAACGTATAACTACGAACCCGGAATCCAAAGCTTTAATCTTTAAGCTTCAATCTTCTTCCAAACTCCCAAAATCGCCTCCTTTCTTCCCTGGAACGGCTTAGAATCGAACTTTTTTCCTAATGGCCGTTTAAATCTTTTTAATTTAGAAAATTAGGGTTTTGCGGAAAACGGCCCTCTCGCGTACCGCGAGAGAATGTAGACTGGCTCCTCGCGTACCGCGAGGACCAAAATAGTCGGGCGGATTCCTGAGTTTCTCGCGTACCGCGAGGATCTTCAAGCACCTCCCTCGCGTACCGCGAGGGACCTAATATTCAGAAAATTAAAGTTCAATCCTTGGACTTTTCCGGGCTTCGTTTCTTTGCTCGTATTCTTCACGTATTCTTCATTAATATTCCGGAGCTCCTATAAATAAGACCAAAGACTCAAATGTACATAAAATTGACTCAAATGAATATAAAACTACTTAAAACACATTAAAACAAAGGAATAAAGACGTGTGCTTTCGCACCCTATCAAATATCCCCACACTTAACCTTTTTTCGTCCTCGAAAAATCTGCAAATGGAATCATAACTGGCATCTAACTCAACAAACATAAATTTCAATTTTCAAAACATACTCACGTGTTAAAAAGCAACAATTAGTATTTCTGTCCGATTAAACCCAAACACTAACTTTCAAGCCCCCGTTACGTGTTCTAAATCCATTTTATACAACATATCAATCAATCTATGTGACTCACACTTAGAAGTTACAGCTCTACCTAATCCCGTCTCAAGGTCATGTTTAGGCACGGATTAAACCATATAGATTTACCCTACCACGTTAAACTACTATTTACAGGTTTTTAGAAATCAGATGAAATCATGAATGAATGGATGATAATGAGCATAATAAGCAAAAGAACTTTCGTCTAGAGGTGTTTCAACCAAGTCACTATCCCGGAGGGTAACACATAGACTACATTCTATCAATGAAGCATATAAATCTTACTTAGGGGTGTATCCTCCAAGTCGCTATCCCAAAGGGAAACACATAAGCAAAACTCAGTATAGCTCATAAATTATGGAATAATGGATTATGGAATGCGGGCGCCACCGAAACTCGGATTTATTCTCATAAAAAGAGAATGGTGTGCCATAAAAAATTTCAAAAACCTTTAAATTTTAACTTAATCGTGGTACCCATCACCCTATATTGACAGTTTCAGTATTACCATTACTCTAAGATGAATACCCACAAGATATCATGATTTTATTCCGTGATTAATCCTAAATAACACAAACAGGATATTTAAGCTTTACTAGTTAGCTGGGTCTACCAAAACATCACTAATTAGACACGTTTTCAATTATTTAATCTTTTAAACTCATAAATAGATCCAGTTCTACTATCATTTTCCAAATATATGCATTTATTTCCAAGGACATTTTTCAAATTTTTCAATTTTTTTTTTTTTTTTTTATTTTATTTTTTTTTTTTGTATTTTTGAATTTTTATAAAGACAGATTAAACTAAACACTCACATCCCCACACTTGAAAGACACATTGTCCTCAATGTAAAGTAAGACACAACTTAAAAATAAAAATGCAAAAATAAACAGGAAGCGACTTAGCTGGTAATGTAGATGCAATATCGTAAGCAGCTTTGTTCTTCCTCATGTGTGCACCGTATAGCATTTCGGTCGCGGTTGCACATCAGCTGTTGGGCTGCCTTTACAAACTGATAATGGTGATCAGTCCCACCCGAATGGAGATTGAGTACGGGCGGAATGATAAAACCTGCAAGAAAAGACTAAACATCCCCACAGCATTAAACTGACTCGAATAAAATCTAGAGACTAGACAGATTCAAGAAAACTAAAAGACTCAAGATAGATAGATGCAGAGAAAACATACTTGACATGTGGCAAACACATAGACATGAACACCACAGCAAGGTCGAACATCGGTCATAAACGGTTTCTAGTTTCCCATGGTCATGGTGGTCGGTGAATGAAGTGAATGGTAAATGATAGTGGTGATATGGATGATAGTGGATGGTGGTGGTGATAACAATGGATGTTGGATAGAGGAGGTGGATGGGAGGTGTATGATAGTGAAAATGGTGGTGATAAAAGAGTAGTAGTGTTTATGGTAGTGGTGATAATGGGTATGGAGAACCATGGGAAACAAGGGAGGAAGGGCAAGTCCAGCAATTCCTCGCGTACCGCGAGAAGGGAAGATTCGATTCCTCGCGTACCGCGAGAAACAAGATATCATCGCCGGCCAGGAGTTTTGTCCTTCGCGTACCGCGAAGACCTGGACAGATTTTTCTCGCGTACCGCGAGGGGGTGTTCTTCACAGAAAGTTTAGAAAATTTTCCAATTTTTATACTTAGAATATTTTTCACCCATTTAAATTTTTCTTTACCCAAACTCACTAAAACCCCGTCCCAAGCATAGAAACATATGTAAAAATACCTGGAACTTCATTCCCGACGATTTCCCTCACCGAATCAAGCACGAATTCCCTGCACAACACGACACAAACAAAGCGCAAACCGAAAAACAAAGAAAAAGACACGGACTCAACTCAATGAAATCATACAAACTCTACATCCCGGGCACTTGCCCAGGACTCAAGCAAGCCTATCAGGAGGCTTCTCCTTGATCCTAACCGGTACCACCTTCATCCTTCGCGGCCTACCGGTTCTCCACAGCCTCAGCAAACAACTACTCCTACCGCACCATGGATTTCTATCCTTCATCTCCTTCCACCACAACTTAAATCTACCCGGTCCGAAGATAATACGCATTAAATAACCAAGTAGTTTGTCACTCCTCGATATCCCCACACTTGGGGTTAGCACTCTATCTACGTTGCCTAAGTCAATTAACTCTCGAGTCCTCTTACGAGGCGGCCTAGACCTAGGGGGTGACTCGATATTTTTCCCCAAAGCACAAACAGTGGTGAAGATATGTGAGGGTTTAGGAATGGGCACTTCTAAAGGAATGACCTCCACAATCTCACCAGGATCCTCGGGATCCTCATCAACCTCCACCAACTTCCCCACACTTGGGGTTTTGCCTATGACCTCTTCAAACTCTGCCATCATCTCCAGCAAATCATCAGGCACCTCATCTCCATAATCGTCTGGCTCATCTAGCAATCCTTCTAACTCCAACGCCCAATCATATGGTTCTTTTATATTCGGGGCGGGTTCACCTACTTCTATCACCGGATCGGGGTCCCAATGGTGGTCCATGAAAGAATCGAGCATGCACACGGAGTGGCTGTGCTCGCCAACATCCTTCCCGGACTCTACAGCATTGAATGTAAGGACCTCATCTCCCACACGAAGTGTGAGCTTCCCGTCAAAGACATCAATCATCGCCTTTGCGGTCCGTAGGAACGGGCGCCCTAAGATGAGTGGGACCTTGTCATCCACCTCCATATCTAGAATCACAAAATCCACGGGGAAAACAAAATTGCCCACTTTCACTAATAGATTTTCCACTATTCCCCGTGGATACTTGACTGAGCGGTCAGCCAAGGAAATGCTCATGCGCGTTGGTTGTGGTTCACCTAGGTCCAGCTGCTTGTACAATGAATAGGGCATCAAATTGATGCTAGCACCTAGGTCGGCCAACGCGTGGTGTAATGGTAGGTTGCCCAACAAGCACGGGATCGTGAACCGACCCGAATCAGACAACTTTTCTGGCAAATGATTTTGCACCACTGCCGAGCATTGCTCACCAAGTGAGACTCCAGAGACCTCCTCAAGTTTCTTCTTGTTGGAAAGAAGGCCTTTTAAGAACTTGGCATATTTGGGCATATGCTGGAGGACCTCTACAAACGGGAGATTGACCTTGAGTTGTTTGAACATATCAAGGAAGTGACCGTATTCCTTAGCATGTTTATGTGGCAACACACGTGTAGGATAAGGAATACGACTCAAGTCAATCTCGGGGGACTTCATCTCCACCCCCTTCTTCTTCTCCTGTGCCTTCTTGGTAGGCACCTCAACCACTATCTCCTCCTCCACCGGCTCTTCTTCTACTACTACCGGTGGGCTCTCATCCTCCTTCTCTATCATGCTCCTCGTCGAAACAGCATTCGACTCGGTCTCTTTCAGCATCCTTGCGTCGATTTCAGCAAATCGAGCTGCCCAATCAATCTTATTCACCTCCTCCACCGAGGGAATATTATGCTCTTTAGAGTGGGAGTCAACCTCTTCAACCGCTTTACTCTCCACACTCTCTATAGACACGGCCATCACTGAAGCGTTCGGGCCCGTAGAAGGGCTTCCTTGTCTATCATGTATGCTCCTAGCAATGTCTCCTACCGTGCGTTGCAAATCCTGGAACGCCGATTGTTGATTCTTCATCAAAGTGTCATGGCTATCCAGTCTTAGCCGAGCATCCTTGTTATTCTGCACCAGCTGGGCAAGCAACTGTGTCTGAGTCTCCATCATCTCCTCAATCCTTCGTGACCCAACAGTGCTCCCAGAACTCGCTCCTTCTTCTGCTCCTCCATACTGTTGCTGACGACCAGTGAATCCAGATCTCCATCCCGAACCAAAAGTATTAGAATTGTTGTAATTTCGGTTCTGGTATTGGTTGCCAGCATAGCTCACATGCTCTTGATTATTTACCGGGCAATCTCGGGTGTTGTGTCCTCCCCTACACACTTGACACCTCAAAGCACTGAGCTTGAGCTCCTTTATCTCATTCGCCATCGAGGCGAGGGCAGCAGCCACGCTAGTATCAGGAGTGACCTGATGCACACCTCTAGGAGAAGAGGCGTGTGACCTAGCAGTAGGGATGGAATCCCTAACAGAACGTGGGTGCTGCTGTTCGGCTTGAGCGAAGCTCTCGAACATATCCTCGCACTCCTCAGGCTCGAGTCTATCCATGATATGGCCTCCTGCAGCTGTGTTGAACATTTGCTGCGTCTCGAAGGTGAGGCCATTATAGAACTTCTCCACTAGTGCCCAGTCGGGGAGACCGTGCTGGGGACATCGGCTCAACAGCGCGTTGAACCGCTCCCAGGCCATATGGTAAGGCTCGTCGGGATCCATCCGAAACGAATGGATCTGGTCCCGAAGGCGAGCGGCCCTGGAAGGTGGAAAGTATTTCTTGAAGAACTTGGCTTCGAGATCCTCCCATGTGGTGATAGAATTGTCGGGAAGAGTGTCGAGCCAAGTAGATGCACGCCCAGAAAGAGAGAATGGAAAGAGACGCAAGTAGATTGCGTCCTTAGATACACCCGTGATATTAAATGTATCACATATCCGCGCGAAGCGGGACAAATGTCCGGGTGCATCCTCATCCTCGAGGCCATGGAATTGAGTGGCATGAGTGATCGTACTCATGACATGTGATGGGATCTGCCAAGAATTGGTGTTCGGTATAGTGGGGCGTGTGATCGAAGATCTCGCGCCCGTGACCCCCTCACTGGCCCTCTGGTGCACTGTACGTCTAGCCGGTGGGTTAGCGTCACCCATGATAGAAATTGGAACTGGGCTAGTAGAACGTACCTTAGATTTAACCAGCTCCTCTAAACGCTCCCGAAAGTCGCGGGTGCGCTCGTGAAGCTCTCGTTCGGGCTCTTGAAAAGCTGCAAAAGATGATGATCCTTGCGAACGAGTATTGGGCATAAACAGAAAGACTCTAAAAAGGAAACAGAATAAAGACTCACAAGTAGCACACAGGACTCAAAAGAAAACAAAAGACTCAAATAAACCAAAAATCAAACAAAGAACTAGTCAAAGCTAATATTGCTATTGCCAAGTGTCCCCGGCAACGGCGCCAAAAAACTTGATGTCGTCCAGACGGTCTATTAAAAACTAACAAATAAAACCTATTCTAGACTTTCTAGCTTTAAATTTATAAAACCTAGACTCGACCTAATACTAGACCACACAACCGGCAAGTGTACCGATCAATGCAATATAGCCTAACGAAGTCCGGATATCGAACCCAAAAGACACTGAATAACTAAATTAGACTCTAACTAGGACTTAATATGATTAATTGATTGGGGGGTTTACTACACTAAAGATTAACTAAAAATGCAATAAACTAAGGACAATTCAAGCTATCAAGAGTAAACTAAAGATGAAATCAAGAATGGAGAAGTCACTACCTAGGTCGGAATCCTATGTGTAAAGCTCAACTTCTATCGGTTTTGGAACTAGGTTGGATATGGGTTTCTAAAGATATAACACCTAAAAGATATCTAGTGGATTCCCGATCACTCTCGGTCTCGGGATGTGACCAGAAGACAACCTAAGGATATTAACTCACCAGATGATCGGATCACCTCTCGGGTATTTCCTACTATGACAAGTACCCTAATAAACGGATTACCTCTCAGTCTCACCGCTTACCATACACTCAAGGAATGCATGGGGTAGTTCTAGAATGAATACTATGATTCGGATAGCAACTATCACTAGACACCTAATACCAACTTCCTCTCAGACAGCTGACACTCGGATTCCTAATGACGAAGACTAAACGACTAATTCTCACCTCTCGGGTATTGAACTAGGACACACATTCACTTCTAATCAGTAATTAACTAGGTTTTCTATGGCTACTACGTCTAGACACCACTCTAACTCACAAACCCTAAAGTCTATGAACCAGAAACGAAGATCAAACTGGCAGACAACCACAATCAACGCAGAAAAGCATAATCAACCACATAATCAGAATTAAACATGCACTAACATCACACATAAACCAACTCAAACCTTTACTAAATCATAAATCCAACATTCAAATCCAAAAACCGAATAAAAATCGAAACTTTAACACATAATCATCATATTGACCTAGGTAGATCAATGATCTAGCCTAGAATCATACTAAAAACATCTACACAGAAGCAAATAGCAAGATCCATAGGTTCAAAACATAAAATCAAAGATAAAAATCAAGTCTTTAAAACCTAGAACGTATAACTACGAACCCGGAATCCAAAGCTTTAATCTTTAAGCTTCAATCTTCTTCCAAACTCCCAAAATCGCCTCCTTTCTTCCCTGGAACGGCTTAGAATCGAACTTTTTTCCTAATGGCCGTTTAAATCTTTTTAATTTAGAAAATTAGGGTTTTGCGGAAAACGGCCCTCTCGCGTACCGCGAGAGAATGTAGACTGGCTCCTCGCGTACCGCGAGGACCAAAATAGTCGGGCGGATTCCTGAGTTTCTCGCGTACCGCGAGGATCTTCAAGCACCTCCCTCGCGTACCGCGAGGGACCTAATATTCAGAAAATTAAAGTTCAATCCTTGGACTTTTCCGGGCTTCGTTTCTTTGCTCGTATTCTTCACGTATTCTTCATTAATATTCCGGAGCTCCTATAAATAAGACCAAAGACTCAAATGTACATAAAATTGACTCAAATGAATATAAAACTACTTAAAACACATTAAAACAAAGGAATAAAGACGTGTGCTTTCGCACCCTATCAGCCTCACTTATTGGATTTACTCATTCACAAGCAGTTCTTAAACATGAATATCAGATAACGCAGCGGAAATTTCATTTAAACATAACTTAATCGTTATTCATACATGCGGAAGCGTAAACATAATTACATCATATCTAAACATAACGGGATGCCAGTCTTCAAAAGCAGTCGGATAACTCTTCATCTCTAGCCAAGCATCACCGTCCATCCTTATAACCTGCCTTAACCTGAATGTGTACACTTAAAAACGTCAGCTACGCTGGTGAGTTCTAGTTTTCGTTCGTTTTAAGAAATGGTTCATCATTCAAACATTCAATAGGGTTTAACATTCGTATAAGAAAACAGGGCCTTTCATTCGTAAACCTTCGCATATTTAAACACAATCATTTGTTTAAAACATTAACATTCATTTAAGTCATACATTATTATCTAAATCTGTATCGTTACGCGTCTCTATGTCCCCGTAGGAACTTTTAATGTTGTGGGCAACCGTTACGTATCGCCGTCATTGCCACAACCATACCACTACGTTGGGTCAACCGTTACGTATCGCCGTCATTGCCCTTCAATGCGTGGGGTCAACCGTTACGTATCGCCGTCATTGCCCAACACGCATCTTTCCTTTGGAAATCAACCGTTACGTATCGCCGTCATTGATTTCCCATTACCTCGTTCGCTTAGGATGATCGTCATCACCCGAGTAACCGTCGTTACTCCCTTTACCAGTTGTACAACATCAAAACCATTGACATGCCACAAAGACATTGCCCATGTTGTTCTTGTGGTAACTATGGCTCACTGTCCATAATCTACCACAAGGCTGGGAATCACATTCCCAGACTTCATTCGTCAATTCCATTCATTCGACAGATTAGATTTGTAATGACTTCTTTAAAACATTTGCCCCTTTTTTTGTTTTCTTTTCATAAAACCTTTCCTTCACTTTCAAAACCCTTTACCTTTTCATTAAACCATTTCTTTATAACATTCGTTCGTAAGCATTCCGTTCATAAGCTTTCTTTCCATAAATCCTTCGTTCCAAATCATTTCCTTTCGTAAACGTAGTTTCATAAAAATCATTTTATAAAACATCATTTCATAAAACATCATTTCATACGTGTACACACCAGCCCGAAAACATTATATAAAAACATTTAAAAGAGGGCTTCTAGAGCTCACCTTATAAGCTAGTCTCGGTTGTCCTAAACAAAGGTCCAACAACGTCACTTCCGATCTGAATTGATTAATTAAATACACATCAGACCTAAATCCCGACTCTAACGGTTTACTCGTTCTGTTACAGGTGAATACACTGACTTCACTTACTGATGCAGACCTATCGAAACTACTTAGTTTCGACAGGTGCAGGCCCATCGAAACTTCTAGTTTCGACACCTGCAGGCCCCTCGAAACTTCTAGTTTCGACACCTGCAGGCCGCTCGAAACTCTAGTTTCGATACCTGCAGAACTCAGCTATCTTCCCCGTGAAAAACCCTAACTTTCGCAATGCAGGTCCGACCTGGTCAAGATCCGGACTTTTTACATTCAAAACGTGTATTTTCCCTTCGTGATTCCAGATTTATAACCCTTTCCTCATTTGGTTTATAAAAACCCGTCATTTTCCCGAAAATACCCGAAAACCCAAAAACGAACAAAAACTCAGATTTGGTTCGGGTGTTACCTGATTTCGAGATTCTGATCCGGAGGTTTTGCTCACGAGCTCAGTAGCAACAAGCTCCTTCAATCTCGGGTCGATCCGCCAACTTTCTCTCTCTACGGTTTCTCTCTCTAGATTCTTGCAAATGAGAGAAATGGTGTGTGTGTTGGCTATTTAAAGGGAGGAAACCCCCCCTTCCTTCAAGTTTGCCGGCCCAACCGGCCCGGCCCGTTACGCCTCGTTCTTTTATCCCGTTCGTCCCGGTTCAACCCGTTATTTAAAATCCTCATTTATTTTGGGATGTTACAAGTCTACCCCCCTTACAATAGGTTTCGTCCCCGAAACCTATCATAAGTCAAACAGTTGAGGGTACGACTCCTTCATTTCCGTCTCCGTTTCCCATGTAGCTTCCGATCCCTTCCGGTGCTTCCACTGGACTTTAACCAACTGGATAACTTTGTTACGTAAACGTTTCTCTTTCCTGTCTAGGATGGCCACAGGTTCTTCGATGTAGTTAAAGCTGTTGTCGACCTCGATGTCCGTAAGTGGTACGTGAGCCGATTCATCCGCCAAACACTTTCGCAAGTGTGATACATGGAAGGTAGGATGAATCCCACTTAACTCATCAGGCAATTCCAACCGATATGCGACTTCACCAACCCGTGCCATAATCCTGAATGGTCCGATAAACCTCGGACTTAACTTTCCTCTCTTTCTGAATCGTATGATTCCCTTCCAAGGCGACACTTTCAACATTACTCTATCCCCAACATTAAACTCAATAGGCCTTCGTCGTTTATCCGCATAGGATTTCTGACGATCTTGGGCGGCCTTCATTCGTGCTTTGATCTGATCAAACCTTTCCGACGTCTCTCTTACGACTTCGAGACTTCCTAATTCCTTCTGTCCAATCTCACCCCAACAAACCGGGGTTCTACATCTTCTCCCATACAACATTTCGTAAGGCGGCATGCCTATCGTCGTGTGATGACTATTGTTGTAGGAGAACTCGGCTAACGGCAGATGGCTGTCCCAACTGCCACCGAAGTCAATAATACAAGCACGGAGCATATCCTCCAATGTCTGAATGGTCCTTTCAGACTGACCATCCGTTTGTGGGTGGTATGCCGTGCTGATATTCAGCCTCGTGCCCATCGACTCGTGAAATCTTTTCCAGAACCTCGATGTGAATCGTGTGTCCCGGTCAGATACGATCGTCAAGGGCATCCCATGCCGCGCTACTACTTCGTTGATAAATACCTCTGCTAACCTTTCCGACGAGAACGCCTCGCGAATAGGTAGGAAATGAGCACTCTTCGTTAAACGGTCCACAATTACCCAAATGGCGTCATGACCTTTAGCTGTGCGAGGTAGCTTGGTTATGAAGTCCATGGTAATGTGTTCCCACTTCCATTCTGGTATGTCAAGTGGTTGAATCTTTCCATACGGTTTCTGGTGTTCAGCCTTTACTTGCGAGCAAGTCAAGCACTTGCTTACATACTTCGTCACATCACATTTCATTCCAGGCCACCAGTATTCCCTCTTCAGATCTTGGTACATTTTATTGGTACCGGGATGGATAGAGTAACGAGGCTTATGAGCCTCATCTTGGGTCGAACCCCATTCGTACTTTACTTCTTTCCAAGTCAACTTTGTCAATGGCGAAGCTATTTTCGAGAAATCCTGGATGAATCTCCGATAGTAGCCCGCCAATCCCAAGAAACTGCGGATTTCAGTTGGCGTCTTAGGAATGTCCCATTCACTTACCGTTACTATCTTTGCTGGGTCAACCATAATGCTGTTCGGGCCAATGACGTGACCTAGGAATTGGACTTCCCTAAGCCAGAACGCGCATTTAGAGAACTTAGCATACAACTTCTCCTTCTTTAGAGCTTCCAACACTTCCTTTAAGTGACATACGTGATCACCCTCATTCTTGGAGTAGATAAGGATGTCATCGATGAACACTATTACCGATTGATCCAGCATCGGTCGACACACCCTATTCATTAAATCCATGAACGCTGCGGGGGCGTTCGTCAATCCGAAAGACATTACGCGGAACTCGAAATGTCCATAACGCGTGCGAAATGCAGTTTTCGGTATGTCTTCTTCCCTCACCTTCAAATGATGGTACCCGGACCGAAGGTCGATTTTCGAAAACCAACTTGCGCCTTGCAACTGGTCGAACAGGTCATCGATCCTTGGTAAAGGGTACTTGTTCTTCACCGTTCGTTTATTCAACTCGCGATAATCGATACACATTCTCATCGAACCATCTTTCTTCTTTACAAACAACACCGGAGCACCCCACGGCGAGATGCTCGGTTGAATAAATCCTTTCTCAAGTAACTCGTCTAGTTGGACCATAAGTTCCTTAATTTCCAATGGTGCTAGTCGATATGGAGCCTTAGCCACGGGCTGGGCATCTGGTACTAAGTCAATTCGGAACTCAATTTCTCTATCGCGTGGTATCCCAGGCAAATCCTCTGGAAACACCTCCGGGTACTCGCGTACCACGGGTACATCGTCTAGTTCCTTCACTTCCTTACACTTATCAATTACATATACCAGATAAGCCTCGCATCCGCGCCTCAAATAATTCGTTGCCTTAATCATTGAGATGACATTTGGCATCGGGGCGTCACGATCTCCAAAAACCTCAACTTTGCTACCATCCGGAGCCTTGAGTCGGATTATCTTTCGTTTACATATGATTTGTGCTTCGTTGGCAGTTAACCAATCCATACCCAGCACGACATCGAACCCTCCCAAAACCATAACAAACAATCTGACAGGGAACCTATGACCTTCTATTTTTATCGTGGAGTTGTCAACTACATCGGTCACTCTCGCAATTCTACCCTCAGCGGTCTCTACGCTAAAGGCCCTTTCTAGCTTACTCACAGCATACTTCACTCTTTTACAAAAAGTCGCCGATATAAAACTCTTACTGGCGCCCGAATCAAATAACACAGAAACAAGAGTGTTGTCAAGGATGAACGTACCTGACGCCACATCGGGATCCTTCCTAGCCTGATCCTGCGTCAGTGCGTACGCCCGCGTCTTCGCACGAGATCCCTCTCCCTTCTTTTCCGGGCCCTTTCCCATCCCGGTTTCCCCCATCCTGGGCTTGGTACATTCTCGGCTCATATGGCCGAAATCCCCACAGTTGTAGCATTTGTAACCTTGCGGGCATTCACGGGAGTAGTGCCCCGTCTTGCCACACTTAAAGCACAAGCTAGATCCCACTCTGCATTCACCTACATGCTCCCTTCCACACTTCTTACAAACAGTCGGCTCACCCACCCGAGCCCTCTTATCACATCTTTCCCCCAGTTCGCTTGTTTGAGAAGCTCGGTCTCTTCTTTTGCTCTTCAACGGCAATAGCATTCAGTGCCAGATCGTCAAATACTACGCCACTTAGCTCTACTGCCAAATCATAGGTAGTAGGGGCGTTTGCCTTAACATAGGTGCGGACCTGGTCCGACAACCCTTGAATATAACAGGCAATCTTTCTCTCTTCAGTAGTGGCGAGGTGTGGCACCAGACGTGCCAGTTCATTAAATCGGGTTGTGTATTGCCGGTGCGTCATGTTCCCGGCCTTCAAACCCAGAAATTCCCTTTCCACCTTCTCAATCTCGTTCCTTGGGCAGAAATTCTTAATCACTAAAGTTTTCAAGTCAGCCCACATCATTGCATCCACAATCTCGCTCCCTTTAGCTTGACGTACACCTTCCCACCAGTGGGATGCTTCCTCCCTCAAGGAGTTAGCAGCAAATTTTACCACTTGATCCGTTCGGCACTCGCTCAGACGAATAGCAGCTTCCATACGGATCACCCAATCAAATGTAGCCACCGCGTCCTTCTTTCCAGTGAGTATCGGCGGGTCACATGCCTTAAAGGACTTATAATCACATCCGCGAGCAGGCGGTGCATTGTCGGTCTCATTGTTCTGAGCACCAATTGCCGCGCTAGACCCACCCGCCCCATTGACCTGCTTCAACGCTTCAGCCAACAGACCTGGCAGAGAATTCTTCATCAATTCTGTGAATTCTCGAGCTATAGCTGCTCTCACTTCTGGTTCAAAAGTGAAAGGTTGTTCTTCAACCTGTGTCTGCTCAGCTTCATGCACACTAACCGCCGGTTCAGTGTGAACACTTCCTTCTTCACTGTGTTCTTGGCGCGCAGGAATCCTTCCACGCCCACCATTTCGACCGCCGGTACGACCACCGGTACGGCCACCACGCCTTCCGTTCCCTCTCCTTGCCATTTCGTTCTATAAGACGAGAAATCCAATGTCATCACGCTAGTTAACAAATAGGATTCAATAAGTACTGTAAGATGTTAATATACACTGGCCATCTGTAATTAACCATTACACTACCTTTCGATTTCTATTTGACCACCTTTGTGATTCCATCAGAACACAAGTCCTTTCCTAACTCTTCCTAAGGCATACTACATACACATACTCTACTTTTCATACCTGATGCTGTGGCTCGAGTTACCCGTACTGGCATCCGCTTTCGGTCCCATTCAAAGTTTAAGTTCAGACACTGGGAGTGTCCGAATCTCTCAAACTATTGCTCTGATACCAACTTGTGAGGACCCAAACCCGGGAGGCCTCACTTATTGGATTTACTCATTCACAAGCAGTTCTTAAACATGAATATCAGATAACGCAGCGGAAATTTCATTTAAACATAACTTAATCGTTATTCATACATGCGGAAGCGTAAACATAATTACATCATATCTAAACATAACGGGATGCCAGTCTTCAAAAGCAGTCGGATAACTCTTCATCTCTAGCCAAGCATCACCGTCCATCCTTATAACCTGCCTTAACCTGAATGTGTACACTTAAAAACGTCAGCTACGCTGGTGAGTTCTAGTTTTCGTTCGTTTTAAGAAATGGTTCATCATTCAAACATTCAATAGGGTTTAACATTCGTATAAGAAAACAGGGCCTTTCATTCGTAAACCTTCGCATATTTAAACACAATCATTTGTTTAAAACATTAACATTCATTTAAGTCATACATTATTATCTAAATCTGTATCGTTACGCGTCTCTATGTCCCCGTAGGAACTTTTAATGTTGTGGGCAACCGTTACGTATCGCCGTCATTGCCACAACCATACCACTACGTTGGGTCAACCGTTACGTATCGCCGTCATTGCCCTTCAATGCGTGGGGTCAACCGTTACGTATCGCCGTCATTGCCCAACACGCATCTTTCCTTTGGAAATCAACCGTTACGTATCGCCGTCATTGATTTCCCATTACCTCGTTCGCTTAGGATGATCGTCATCACCCGAGTAACCGTCGTTACTCCCTTTACCAGTTGTACAACATCAAAACCATTGACATGCCACAAAGACATTGCCCATGTTGTTCTTGTGGTAACTATGGCTCACTGTCCATAATCTACCACAAGGCTGGGAATCACATTCCCAGACTTCATTCGTCAATTCCATTCATTCGACAGATTAGATTTGTAATGACTTCTTTAAAACATTTGCCCCTTTTTTGTTTTCTTTTCATAAAACCTTTCCTTCACTTTCAAAACCCTTTACCTTTTCATTAAACCATTTCTTTATAACATTCGTTCGTAAGCATTCCGTTCATAAGCTTTCTTTCCATAAATCCTTCGTTCCAAATCATTTCCTTTCGTAAACGTAGTTTCATAAAAATCATTTTATAAAACATCATTTCATAAAACATCATTTCATACGTGTACACACCAGCCCGAAAACATTATATAAAAACATTTAAAAGAGGGCTTCTAGAGCTCACCTTATAAGCTAGTCTCGGTTGTCCTAAACAAAGGTCCAACAACGTCACTTCCGATCTGAATTGATTAATTAAATACACATCAGACCTAAATCCCGACTCTAACGGTTTACTCGTTCTGTTACAGGTGAATACACTGACTTCACTTACTGATGCAGACCTATCGAAACTACTTAGTTTCGACAGGTGCAGGCCCATCGAAACTTCTAGTTTCGACACCTGCAGGCCCCTCGAAACTTCTAGTTTCGACACCTGCAGGCCGCTCGAAACTCTAGTTTCGATACCTGCAGAACTCAGCTATCTTCCCCGTGAAAAACCCTAACTTTCGCAATGCAGGTCCGACCTGGTCAAGATCCGGACTTTTTACATTCAAAACGTGTATTTTCCCTTCGTGATTCCAGATTTATAACCCTTTCCTCATTTGGTTTATAAAAACCCGTCATTTTCCCGAAAATACCCGAAAACCCAAAAACGAACAAAAACTCAGATTTGGTTCGGGTGTTACCTGATTTCGAGATTCTGATCCGGAGGTTTTGCTCACGAGCTCAGTAGCAACAAGCTCCTTCAATCTCGGGTCGATCCGCCAACTTTCTCTCTCTATGGTTTCTCTCTCTAGATTCTTGCAAATGAGAGAAATGGTGTGTGTGTTGGCTATTTAAAGGGAGGAAACCCCCCCTTCCTTCAAGTTTGCCGGCCCAACCGGCCCGGCCCGTTACGCCTCGTTCTTTTATCCCGTTCGTCCCGGTTCAACCCGTTATTTAAAATCCTCATTTATTTTGGGATGTTACATCCACCGTGTGATTGCGCCATTGTTGCCATTTTTCCTACAACAAAATTTATTAGTAAGCACAAATAATTATTAATTAACAAAGACAAATAGTACATTTTTAACATACATTCAATCAGAATCATCACTAAAATAACGTGTGTCAACAACATCATCATCTTCTTCATCGTCGTCATTTATTTCGTCTTCATCATCTGAATTGTATGCATCTTCTTCATCATCATTAATAAAACTTTCATCGAGATCAATCGAGGAAACATGACTTGGGTCACCACCCTCATTTAAAGTAGCGCAACACTTTATGTGGTACTTTCTTCCCCTTTGTGTTTTTATCAACCCATCTGCTTTCATTACAAACCGGACAGTTTTGCATTGATTCATTCTCCTTCCAAAACAGTGCACAATCATTAATGCAAGCATGGATAGACTGATATCCTAACCCAATCTTACTCAGTTTCTTCTTAGCTTCATAGTGTGACGCTGGAACGTGATTTTCCTTCGGCATTGCAATTTGTAGATGCTCTAACAGTTGGTCAAACGAACTATTCGTCCATTTGTTGATAACTTTGATATGCATCAATTTGGCTATGAAGTTTAGGGAAGATATTTGACTACAACCGGGGTATAACTCCTTATTTAGCTCCTCAAAAAACGCATCAAACTATGGGTCTAAACCAATTCCATCTTCATCTATATTATCCTCATTTGTATTTTGCTCTGCCATCACATTATCTATGGCATCAAACATCTCATTATTTATTGTTGTAGTTATTGGAGGAGTTGGTGTTGTTCTTGGGGCAAAAAGTGATGCTATCCCCGCCACACGAGGATGTTGTTCACCATGATAAATCCAATTCTGATATGATTGTAAAAACCCACGGTCATGTATGTGGCCATATATCGTGTTCAAATCCTGTCGACACGCATTACAACAACGTCTACACGGGCAAAACGCTCTACCTCAACCGTCGACATGGTTCTTAGCCGTCTCTATAAAGTTGCGAAGACCGCATAAGAAAGCCGGAGAATTCCGATTTCCCAGTGTAACCCAGCTTTTATCAATTGCCATATCTAGTGTTATATCTATTGTGTTATAAGCATATGCATATACGTGCATGTAATAAATGATATAAATGAATGTATGTGATTTGATCGGTGCTCTAAGGCGGTGGATCCTAACCCACTTTTTGAATATTCTATCTCATATGTATACATTTTAACGAGTTGACTATTTAAGAAAAAATCAACAGCATTTTTACTTAACTCCCCAAGTATGCAGATAAACCGTAAACTCGAAGGAGTAAGGAGAAATAGCTACCAATTTTTTCTTAAATGTCAACCCGTTAAAATGTATACATATCCTAAATAAGATAGAATATTCAAAAAGCAGTCCCAAAGGGGACAATCCAAAATTTATCTCTATCAGATAAATTTCGGACGGGTATATTCTAAAAAGTTTTCCTAAATAAACATTAACATGAGACGTACATAAAGGTATAAAAGTCGGGATGCGAACCTTAAAAAAATTCAATGAAACACAAATAAGATGTTATTCACACCTCTCCAACCGCAGTGAGTTCCGAACTTGCAACAAAATTAAATAAAGTTACATATACATACAAAGATATATACATACATTCACAATTACATAAATACATCCACAATTATATACATACAAATCATACAATTATATAATCACACATACGAACATACATACATATTATATATAAACACACATAAATAAATGTCCAAATTCTAAAATTACACACATACACATATATACATACATATTATATACAAACGTACATATATAATTGCTTAAATTCCCAAATTACATACATAAACACAATTCCATACATAAACATAATACAAATACATACAAACACACATACACATATATACATACATATTATATACAAACGTACATATATAATTGCTTAAATTCCCAAATTACATACATAAACACAATTCCATACATAAACATAATACAAATACATACAAACACACATACACATATATACATACATATTATATACAAACGTACATATGTAAATGCTTAAATTCCCAAATTACATACATAAACACAATTTCATACATAAACATAATACAAATACATACAAACACACATACACATATATACATACATATTATATACAAACGTACAAATATAAATGCTTAAATTCCCAAATTACATACATAAACACAATTTCATACATAAACATAATACAAATACATACAAACACACATACACATATATACATACATATTATATACAAACATACATATATAAATGCCCAAATTTCCAAATTTCATCTAAACCTAATTTCACATCTAAACCTAATTTCATCATAAAATTTCATAAATATTTATAAAATCATATATCTAAACCATATATACATACATACATACAAATAAACACAACAATATACATACAAACATACATCTAAACCTAATTTATAGAAAAATTACTAACCAAGTTTGCAAATAGCTTCAAGTAGCTTGAAATCCACCAAAAATGGTCAAAGCTTCAAACACCTAACAAAAATCAAAGAAATTAAGCAAAAAACCCAAAAATATTGATTTTCTTGTCAAGATTGAAACATAGATGTTAACTAACATCAAAACCCGAGAGATTGGTGAAGATTGCTCCAAAAAACACACCAAAAACTGGAAATCGCCAAAGAGAGAAGATGAGAGTTTTGGGGGTTTTTTTTCGTGGAAATGGGAAGCAGAAGCTGTTTCTGGGTTTATTCTCGTTGAGACCTATACCGACGACATGTCATCGGTATAGGTTCTAATGTCGGCGCAATAGGTAGCCTGTCCCGACGACAAGTCGTCGGTATAGGTCTTGTAGGGTTTTGACCGGTCAATAAAGTAAAAAACTCTATACCGATGTCGTCGGTATAGTGTTTTCCCAAAATTGTTTTTAATTAAAAAAAAATCCACCGTTGAATATTTAATAAATAAAAGAAAAAAAATCCAAATTGACCTATACCGACGACATGTCGTCGGTATAGGTTTTTCTCAGTTTTTCATTGGGCGCCATGTTTTCCCGCCATCTGGCTCAACCCTGTGCCGATGACATGTCGTCGGTATAGAGTCTCCCTTCTCAAATTTCCAAATTAGTCTATCCCGACGACATGTCGTTGGTATCGGTTATCCTATATATATATGTATATGGGTGTGTGTGTAGCCATAGGTTCAAATAATAGCCACTTTTAGTTGTTTGATCCACGATGGAAAAAATTTTACGCAGTGGCTTTTTCGTGATTAACGTGAAACCAAGTTGTATTCACCACCACCACCACTGGTGAATACACTATAAGAACACCGTGACAGTGCACTGTGTTTAGTAGTGAATACAATGTTAGAAACTATAGTCTGTTCATCGGTGAATACATGTATTCTATATATACATATAGTGTATTCACAGTGAATGCATGTATTCATACCAGTGAATTCACTATATGTTTTTACCTTAACTATGATAATCCCATCACTTAAAACAATCTTCATTAAACGGTAATAAAGTAGTTTCTATTTTTTAAATAGCTCTCAAAATTTGTGGCTCTCGTTTGCATTGTCCCACAATAATATGTTTCTATCTTGTAACAACAGATGATCGGGTATTTTGTGGTTTAGACAGATGAACTGTTGTAGTCTTGATGATCATTTTGGTTTTGGATTTGTGTTATAGGCAAATGTACAGTCACTTGGCACATGTCTTACAAATGTCCACCCCTTTTGGTTGCAGGAAATGATTACAAACCTTTGGCTACCAATTGCAATGAAACTGGCAACTTGTTGGTGTGATTTGGTTTTGTAGCCGACAAGATGGATGGGAAACGTGGATTTGGTAATGCATCAAAACGTGCCGGGATGTTAGGTCGAAATGTGTCTTTTATCCTTTATGTTTAGCGTTCTCTTCACCGAGTTTACCTACCTCTAAGTCAAGAAAATCTTATAGAAGAGAGGACGGCTAAGACACAGAGCGATCATAAATTGATCGTGCCCAAACCTAACGAGTCAAATTCAAGTTAAAGTCGAGCGCTAACATCTCCAACCATTCAAGATAAAGTTAAATGAGGCGTGGCATGATTTTTTGAATGATTGCTTGACACTTTGAATTTATATATTTGTCATCCTAAGTTTACAAAAATTATACATTTCTATAAATCTTTTTTTTTTATCAGAGACAGTTATTTATTACGGAGATATTTTATAGAACCAAACCCATCATAGTTAAATGTGTTGAACTAATTAGGCTAAATGATAAACACTTTAACCATGATACACCATTTTTCTACCTTCTTCAAACCAAGTGTATGGTCATAACTTCCGCTACTAAAACAACTTGTAAAACAGACACTTAAAGCACAAAAGTGGTATTAGAATTGCTTTTGCGAGTTCTTGAAACCCTGATCAAGTTTATTTTTTAACCATGACATGGTCCAAAAGACGAGAATACCTGTCATCCTGAGAGGATCTATGTAGGCAGTATGAGTGTCACGTGACACCAATAATTTTTTTTATATGTTATACTAGGTTAAAATTTCGTATACTACAAGGGTTGAATAAAAGAAATACTAAATATATATAAACATTTTAGCGTTTGAAAAGTTCTCGTGGTTGCTAATGGCTGATCATTCGATTATTAAGTGTTTGATCTTTATTTGATGAATTATGGTTTAATCTTAGTAAAATGAGAAACATATTTTTATAAATATATAGACATTTTAAAACTAACATTTAATTATATGTTTGAATTTTTAAGACCATCAAAATAACATTTTAAAATGGCCATATATAAATCAACAAACTTTATATTATTATTTACAAAGAGGATGCTAAATAAAAATTTTAATCGTTAAATTATAATAACCTCACTTATACTTTTCTTTATTGTTCTAAATATGATAAAGAATGTGGATTTAGAACCGGCTATCTTTCTCTCTCAGTACATGTGATTATTTTTCATGTATCACGTATAAATAGTTATACGATATCTTAGTTAAAAATGATTGTGTATTATGTAAATTAAAATATATGTATATACATACTAAATCTTTTTTTATATTATATATGATTAATGTAAAATAATTTTTATGTTAATTGCATAACTTATTTCTTTTAAAAATGAATATGGTTAAACCCAAAAGGTTTTTCATTAAATTAAAATAAATATTTATAAATCATCCGTTTCATTCTACCTTTGTTTTCTGTTGACAAATAAAATAATAATGAAGTCACAATTATGTTTTTATATATTTTTGTTTTGTGTGTAAAAGTTAAATAGTCGGGACTCGTTTATTGCATTTAGGGTTTAAACTGTTAATGAATAGTGGTTGGATAGTGTATGATGCTGATTTTGTCATTTTGTTTCCTTTGACTGCTTTCCTTACATTTAGTCTCATGAATTGGTTTGTATCCGGATCGGTGGTTCAATGACTCAGGCAAATCTTTTGAAACACGTAAGTTTGTAGGTGTTAGGTTCATGTCTCGCATAAGTAAAGAAATTCGTTGTTCTAAAAAATAAAAATTTTGACTTGTACTAAAACATACTAATTAGTTTTATGTAAATAAAATATATAAATGAACGAATTTAAAAAAATAACTGGTCCAACGGCATGAGTGTGACGGATTGGACCTTGGCCTCTTTAAGGTCATGTGTTCGATCACGACTCTAAGGGGTTTTCCCACAGTGGTGAGTTTCCTCTTGGACTGGTGATATGCATGGTGCGACTGATGTACGAGCTACCATTATATGGGACGTGCCAGTCGAGCTTTCGGTGTTAAAAAAAATCTTTCAAACTATTTTACACACGCGGGGCCCTTTTAGTTGGTCTTATGAAAATGAGGTCTTTGATTAATAACGAATTTAAAGGGTTGAAATAGAAAAGAATGAATTAGCTAAGAAAAATCCAAAGAGTTGAATCGAGATAGTGAATTCACTTTAATATCTAATAATATGTAATATTAAAAATTAATAAATACATAGTTGTGTTTAGTTTTTATTTCTAAATTTCGATATAAATTTTATTGAAAAGTAAGTTATGTCTAAAAAAATATTTTTGGATCTCGTGATATTAAAAATATTTTATTTCGGATGCAACTCAGTTTTCAATAAAAATTATATTAAAATAAAAAAAATTAGATAAAACCATGTATTTATATTTTTAAATATTAAATATTACATTCTTTTGAAAAAAATAAATTATATGTTAAATGAAAACTAAAAAAGCAAAACCGTAATCTATTAAATTGAATTCTATTTCAAACAAGGCGAATTCAATTTTTTCCCATTTCCAAAACTTCGAATCGGCTAATTTTAACAATGAAAACCTATTGTACGGTTTTTTTGGTAATTTTATTCTTAAAACTCGAAATTATTTTTAAACCTTTATTTGAAACTTAACTTTTACTTAAGATTTTGTTAACTAAATGAATTAAAATAAAAAAGAATTAGTTACACTACAAATTACAAAATAGAATATTTTATAAAAAAAATTGAGACAAAATAGAAGTGCAACAGTATTAAATGGGTCATGGGCTAGACCGGTGGTTTATCCGGAGGGTACAACTGTAAATAAACATGTGTCTTCATTGAAGTCCAGGGTATGTCACTGTACCTTTCCCACACGAATAAAGGCATCACTGTGCCCTTGGTGTCATTATTGTATAAAGGAATTTTATGGATTAACAATTCTAAAATAAAAATTTAAATATATTTACACATTTTTATAAATTCAAATCTCTTTATACAATATTTTATTTGAATGAGCTTGGTAAAAAAATAAAATAAAACTAAATAAAAGAAAGAGTAAACTACGGTTTTAATTCATTTGATTTGATCTAATTATCACTTTTAATCTATTAATTTTAATTTTATTTTTTTAGTCATTATGGTTACAGATAGCTAACATTGTCAAAATTTTCTATTAAGTTAAAAAATTAAAAAGACTATAATACCCTTCTCTCAATAGTCTTATCAAATAAATTTTTTATAAAAATAAATATAAAACCAACACACCTCACTCTCTCTTCAAAAACTCTCTCTCTCTCTCTCGTTGGTCTCATCGGCCACCTGACCACCGCCGACCACCACCGGCATATGACCACTGCCCTTCTTCTCCCTCCACTCTCTAAGAACTAAACCCTCCCATCTATGAGTCATCTGCCCCCCTCTGGCTACAACCTACACACAACCATCACCAACCATCACCGTCATCGGCAACCACGTTCATCTGAAAACAATCACCTGTTAAAATCCTCCAACTTTCATCTCCCTTCCTATAATTATTGACTCCATACTAGATACACAGCCACAGATCCACCCCGTAAGATTTCCGGTAGGCGGATGATGGTGGTTTCAAGCAGCAGTGACGATTGATGGCGGTTCATCTACCTTTGGTTTGATTGGAGTTTGGTGGGTGCAAGCGATTGGAGGGGTGAACTCGCCGGAGAGAAAACTCAAACCCTCACCTAGATCAATGGTGGCAGTGGTTTGGGCTGTTGGTGGCGGTGTAGTGAACAGAGGTGGGTGGTGGCCTAGTTGGAAAAACGCGGTGGTTGGTTTTCAGATCTGATTAACGGACGTGGCATGGTGGTGGGTTTTCAGATCTGAGAGTGGCCGGATTTTGGTGTGTGGTGGTTGCAATGGAGGTGGAGGTGGAGGTGGAGGTGGGTGGGTATTTTATGGTTTTTATGGAGAAGAAGATAGTGGAGGTGGGTATTTTTAATTTTTTTTTTGAACGACAACAATAAGATTACTCAAAGAAAGCTGGTCATGTGGGTATTTTTAATTAGAGGAGTATTTTTATTTTTTTATAAAAAAACTTAACAAAAAAAACAAATGGTGTTAACCATCTGACTTTAATTGAAACCACAATTAATGAAAAAGTGAAATTAAAACTAACAGATTAAAATTGATATTTGAACCAAAACCCAAGGACTAAAACCGTAGTTAATCTAAAAGAAAATATATTATATTCTTCAAATAAGGTTTGAGCTATTAACTTTTATCAAGTTGGAAAATATATAATCTTAACCCAATTACTTTAAAGGATGTTGATAAATAAGTTTTAATCTTTGTAGACTTTTAAAGGAGGATTAAGTCTTCATTTTAATCAAACATCTTGAATGGTTGAGGTATCAATATCTATCCTTTATATAACGATTCTTATATCTGTGTATCATTTTGTTTCTTTTTTCATATACTATATACGATGTACATTGTTATATTCGATCTTTTGTTTTGTCATGCATATAATAATTAATTAAGTTAGTTACTCTTGAAATCAAATGTTTCATGCTATGATTTTTTATTGGTATAGTAGGTCAGATACTTATGTTTTACACGAATTAAATAAATGAAATCTTAATAGTTAGTAATGAAGATTCATGAATTATAAATTAAATATTAAATTATAATAAAGATTTATGAATTATAAATAAAATATTAAATAATAAAGAATATTTAAAAATTAATAAATTAAATATTAAATGATTAGTAATAAAATATTAAATAGTTACTAATAAAGAAAACATAAGCATGAAAAAGAATATTAGACTTACAGAATTATGACGCATGTCATAACCAGTTACTTATTTATTAAGTATAAATTTACACGTGTAACCCTATGTGAATCTCGTTAGGTATTTCTATATGTTTCATTTATTCATATACTAGGTTAGAAACTCGGTGTATTACATGAGTTGAATAAATACACTGTTACATACTTAGTAATAAAAATTTATATATTACATAGTTTTTAATATAAATTCTAGAAACTTATATATGTATTTTTTTAAAATGTTTTATAAAAAGAATGAAAGAAATGTTCAATTTACAAAAATGTTTTATAAACAAACCTATTTTTTTAAGTAAAAAACGTTTTATAAAAACAATTATAGAAATCATTATTATTTAATAGGAGAGAAGCGGGAAACAAAAAAAATATAAAAAATAATTAAAGAAATTTTGTATAATTAATAGGAAAGAAATGTGGGAAAAAATGATGAGAATGCATAAAAAAGTGACAAGTGACCCACCAAAACCTTTATTTAATATAGAGTATTCTTTGATGTTTGCACATAAATACTTGTTAGTGTTCTTTGAGGAACCACAAAAAATTGGGGGACCGGATAATCATGTGTTTCACATGTGAAAACCTCTTTTTTACTTCATTTTTTTTTGGATCTTTTGCATATAATACATATATAAGGCGTTCTAATTTAAAAAATAAAAAAAAGTTAATAAATGTAATTTTTTTTGTAGAAACTCATTTTTTTGTTAGGACGGCTTCTTTATGTGTTTATATGTAAAAGCTCTGAAGAAAGCTATGTAAAAATGAGTTTTTCACATGTGAAACACATGGTTCACTGGTTCTCATTTTTTATGGTTCCCGAATGAACCCCCCCTCTCTCTATATATATAGGGTATGGTTATAACAAAAACTCATTCCATTTGAAAAAACCAACTAAACCCTATTTTTACATATGTAACACATCAAACACAAAGACTTTTTATTTTTGGGATAAATTCTACATTCAATTTTATTACTTTGGGTGAAAAAATATAAAAAAAAACGCCGAGCGTTTTATTTTTATTAAGTTGACTGACGTTTTTTACGTATGTAAGTTGCTGACATGTTGCTAATGTAAGAAAGAGAAAACAAGATTTTTGGATATTTTTTACATGTTTTTTATCTTTTTTTTCACTCAGTGTTTTTTTATATTTTTTTTGACGAAAATCATTTTTTTAGGTGTATAATCAATCCCAAAAAAAATTTAAATTTTTTTTTCTATTTTTTTCGTAGGGTTTAGTCGATTTTCTCAAGTTGAGAGGGTTTTCATTTTACTCTTTACCTATATATATATATACACACACACACACACACACAGAGGGCGTGCTTCAAATAATAACCAAGTTTTATTTGAAAACCGTATCTCAACCATTGATTGACTTTGATCAATGGTTGATTTCTTTTAATGGCAATATTTAATTATTAAGAGAAAAAAATAGTTATATTTAATGAAAAAGGGTAACTTGGGTAAAATAACACAACTTAACTTATGTAACCATTAATTACTAATCCTTGAAAATCTCATAAACACTCTCTCCTATTATTTCAAACTTAATAATTAAAAACCCATAAAAATTAATTCAAAACAAAAAAAAATCATTTTTTTTTAATTTTACGTAATATTCATACAAAAAAAATAATACTAGAACATAAAACTCGAGCCAAAAGTCGTTACGTATACATAACAAATGTTTTATGTATACGTAACACATGTGTTACATATACGTACCAAATTGATTTACATGTGTTACATATATGTACCGAACTATTTTATACGCTTGGACAGTAAACCAAAACATAGTACTTTTAAATAACAAATAGATTGAGGTCTGTGTTACATATATGTACCAAATTAAATATATTGATTCAGGTCTGTGTTGCCTATACGTATTAAACTGATGTACACAAACTGTAATACTCGATAAAAAAATTAAAATAAATAATAATAATTAGATAATTAAATAATGAAAAAAATTAGTAGGTTAGTAAGCAAATTAAACCATGCGGACCAGTAACTGAGCCACGTGAATCCGACTCGTAACCAAACTCAATTTGACCTAAATATCGTTCTCCTCTCTGGATATTGAAACAAAAAATAATGACCAATTTTTTAATTTAATAACCAATTTTTTTATTTTACATAACAATTATACAAAAAAAAAATCACTTAATTTTAATTTAATTTAATATTGAAGGGGGAAGTTTCATTTAAAATAAATACTTACCTAAAATAATGGAGTGCATATTTACCAAAAGACCCTTTAGAATTAAAAGAAAATAAAAAAATATCTAAATTATGTGATTGGTTGGATAGTGGTTTTCATGGTTATCACATAAAAATTTGGTTATCATTCGAACCCTTCCATATATATATATATAAATATATATAAATGTGAACCACCTTTAAATGTGTAAAACAAAAAACCAAATTCTGGTCACATATTTATTATAGTTAATTGGATGTTTGACTTTTAGGGAATGAATATAAGATGAAAATAAACGTGGGGTCAGAATTTGATTTTTTGCTTTACAAGTTTACATTTGATCCTCACCCTATATATATATATATATATATATATATATATATATATATATATATATGGAGACATTCTTTTGATAACCAATAATATGTTAAGAACCGTGAGAACCGCATTAAGTCTTGCTTTATTTATAATATAAATTGACTATAATTAATGTAGATTTCAATATGTTTAAGGTTTGGTTTTGAAAGACCTGGAATTTATAGTCGTTTTTTTAAATGCATATATGCACTCACACTATATGCACAAATGAATGCATATATGCATATTTTGATACTTTTTTTTTAAATTCAGGAGAGAGGGGATAAACTCAAACTAAGAGTGAGAAGAGATAAATAAAACATAATTGTTCGATTTTACCTTTTTCATCAAAGCGATATATACACGTTTTGTACGGTTCTTTCGGTTCTCAAAAGAACATATCCCTATATATGTGTAGAGAGAGAGAGAGAGGAGGGTTCTAGGCAGAACCAATATTTTTGTAAGAACTAAGGAAACTAATTTCATCCTTAGATTTTTTTTTGAACGGCAACACCTAGATGTTCTAGGATAATTGGGTTTTCCCGGGTCAACACCTAGAACATTTAGGGCAGCCCACCCCAGGAGGAACCCCCAACTGAGTAAACCCCCTGACCTGACCACAGACCTCCCTTTTTTACTGTTGCCAGTATTCGAACCCAAGACCTCACTATGTGAAGTCTTGGGGCTACCATTGCACCAAATGAGCAACGGTTAATATGACAATTTTGTAAATAGTTTAAATGGCCATTTCTTTATTTACACTACTTAAGGGTAAAAATGACTTTTTGGTGTGTATGATAATTTAATGCTTGTAACTGAAAAATCATTTATCGTCTCGTAAAAAAAGAATGATTTGATTATTTAGTGTGTAGTTTATTAAATCATATTTGTATTCTTCTTAATTATTTAACCTATATATGTGTAGGAATTTTACACATGTGTATGGATTTTAAATATGTGAAGGAATTTTAAATTATTTTAGGAACTTAACACCTACATAGGAATTTCACATTTGTGTAGGAATTTCCCTTATGTGTTAGAATTTCACATACATGTAGAAATTTAAAGCCTATGTGGGAATTTCACAAGTATGTATGAATTTTACACTTAATAGGAATTTCACATACATGTAGAAATTTAAAGCCTATGTGGGAATTTCACAAGTATGTATGAATTTTACACTTAATAGGAATTTCACACATGTGTAGGAATTTTACATTTGCGTAGTAATTTCACATGTGTAAGAATTTTACATTTGTGTAGTTACTATGTTTTTGTGTAGGAACGCGAAATTGACTATATGAATTATATTATTAAAAAAAAATTGACAGTCATATGTATTTTTTCGGTTACAATAGTATGAAAAAAAATTGTTTACATTTTTGTAGATACTATGTTAAAAAAAAGAATATGTTAACATCAATGCATAAATTTCACATATGTATAGAAATTTTAAATCTATTTGGTAATAATTTTAGATTCGTGAGTCCCTAATACTCGTTTTTTTATTTGGTAATAATTCAAAAAATTAAAAAAAGTAACCTATAGCTAAAATTATGGAATTGCTATTAGGAACAATTAATTAATTATAAAATTACTATAAAACCCTTTTAATAAGATAAAAAAGAAAATGGAATGAAAATTGTGAAAGTATTTCCTCAGTTCTCGCAGTTTTTATTAGTTCTGAAATGAACCTTCATATATATATATATATATATATATATATATATATATATATATATATATATATATACGTGTGTGTGTATGTATATGGGTTAGGTTCAAAGGAGAACTCTAAATATTTTGAGAACTCGTGTGTAAGGTCCCAGACACGGGAAGCCTCACGTGTTGGATTTACTCAATCACAAACAGTTTTTAAACTTTAAATGCATTCATGGCAGCGGAATTTAAACGTCTTTACATCAACACAAATTGTCAACCAATCAAAACATTTAACTATTGTCTCAAACTATTACAACTTTCAATCACACATGAAAGGACCTAAACCGGGTACTTCTTATAATTGGCAAACATAGCATAAACATAGTTCTTAAACCTTGAATTAAACATTAAACATCAACAACGGAAGTCTTGTACGAAATTCAGAGTTAACAAAAACTTTTAAAACATAACATTGTTCACATTCATAATCTAATAATGGGGATGTCAGTCTTCTTGCCAGCAACAGCCATCCAGTCATCCTCTTCTAAACCCTTACGGCATCATGTCTTTTTCTTTCCTTTGCTACCCGATGTGCATACTAAAATAGTCAGCTAACGATAGTGAGTTCAAGTGTTTCTTTTTCTTTAACTTTATATCAAATATTTTCTTTAAAAATGTTCTTTAAGCATACATATTATATTATATACATAATACAATAAAATCTTTCTTTCTTATTTTACATACATACGTATTTACTTTGTGTATACTTTGTGTTTTTATCTTTAAGTCATACATTAATGTCTACAATCTGTTCAGTGCTCCCAAGCGGACTTCTTTATTCTTATTTCCCGAAGGAACTTTCTTTCGCAGGTATTGTTCCCTAAGACTCAACGTCCAAAGGCCGATACCCACTTTCTGTGCCCCCAAGAGGACTTCTTCATTCTTACTTAGCGACCGTCGCCGCTAGAGTAACCGTCGTTACTCATCTTAACCAGTTGTACAACATCCACGTTATCTTGCTCATCGGCTTCGAGTAGCACTAGTCTCAAGGACTAGACTACTACATCAAGACTTGCTACTATGCTTAGGGTACCATTAGTCTCGAGAACTATGCTACTACCCCAAGTCTTTCATCGTATAAGCATACTCTTACATATTAGACAATGCATTTGACTTATTATTCTTCTCTTTGTTTATAAAACATATAGTTAAATAAATCATTTTTTCAATTTATAAAACATATAGTTAAATAAACCATTATCTTCTGTTTATAAAACATATAGTTGAATAAACCATTCTTTCTTACAAATCGTTTAATTAATAAACCGTTATCTTGCTCATCTTTCTTTCTTACAAAACGTTTAATTAATAAACCGTTATCTTGCTCATCTTTCTTTCTTACAAAACATTTAATTAATAAACCGTTATCTTGCTCATCTTTCTTTCTTACAAAACGTTTAATTAATAAACCGTTATCTTTCTTTCTTACAAAACGTTTAATTAATAAACCGTTATCTTTCTTACAAAACGTTTAAGTAATAAAATACATTTATTATAAACGTCTAACTCTTGAGTATGCACACCACCCTAAAACAGTAAAACTAGGGATTCTTAAACTCACCTGATTTATTAAAGATTAACTCACTCAGCAAGAACTTCGAGCTAGTTAGAGGCTAAAGGATCTGTTAAAAGTCACGAAGTAGACAAATTAACACCAAGTCATTCTGTCCGAAAACTCTATGTCCGAAATCTATTTCGATCGAAATCTATTTCGTTCGAAATCTTTTTCGAGCGAAAACTAGTCGTTCGAAAAAGTCTTACTTCTCATATTTTTGTTCGAAAACATTCTTGTCCAAAAACTATTTCGATCGAAATCATTTTCGACCGAAATATTTTTCCTTTGAAATCGTTTACTTCTGAAACTATTTCGGTCGAAATCTTTTTCGACCGAAAACCATACCGATCTGACATATTCTGTCCGAAAACTACCTATGTATGAAAATACTTTTCGGACGACCAGAGTTTTCGGACCATTCAACGAGATTTCGGACGATTCATATGTTTTTGGATAAAATCGTCGTTTATGATTCATGTTTGAATCTTTTTACGTCCAAAACATTTGTTTAGCTTCCATTTTTTAAGCCGTTTTACACTTAAAAATCCAGACTTTTGATTAAAACCCACATAAAACCCTAAACCCCATTTTCAATCCAAAACATTTGTGGGTTGGAGTTTCTCGAGATTCATTTTGTCAAATATAGCGCGAGGTAAAATATTTACGCTGATATGCAGGTCAGCAATATCATTACCTTGGATTGAGTCGCTTATAAGATGGGACATCATGAATTGGTTGGGAGGTTTCCTTCCTCTCACAATGGCTTAGTAGCATAGAGTTTAATGATTTGATCTTTTATTTCCTCTAGATTACAGAATAGTGTGTCTGGTTTCCAAGGATCTGGTTCGTAGAATACACAATCTGTGTTTACTGATGGAGGTGGTGAAGGATGTAAATCCTCAAATGGTGACGGGTGGAGATTTATCTCATGATCTATGGGGCGACATACGGAAAGATAACACTCCTCAATGTAGTGTGATCCTCCACATAACTCGCACCATGAATCTGAGAAATTGTTGTCAAATTTGAAAAATTCTTCTTCGGTAAAGTTTTCATGGTATGGATCCAGGATTATATTTTTGTGAAATTTTTACTTTTAAAAAGGCTAATCCGTTAACTTGAATTTTTCTTGAAATCACCGTGTCCCCGGCAACGGCGTCAAAAACTTGATGTGTTGTGTAGATATAGTAAATAATATATATATATAAATATATATTTATTTTAGATATGATTTCACGAGATCAGGTTTTAAATTTATAAAATGATAAATACTCAAACTTAAAACACACACAATAGGCAAGTGTACCTATCGAACCAATGGACACGGTCGAGTTCCACTACTCAACTTTTGTTATCGTTTAGCCGGTTTAATTAGTGAGTGAGTTTTGTGTCCTTATGAAGCAGAAAAGTAAATGATCGAAAAATAAATGACGGTAAAGTAAATGACAGAAAATTAAGAACATGCGTGAAATGTGTAACAGAAATGTAACTAACAGAATAGTAAATAGCAATAAGGTAAATATCTTGGAAATGATCAGGTCACGAAGAGTATTGCTTTGGGCTTCGAATCTGTTTGGTACATGATAATGTTAAGTTGACTAATCCAGTGATGTGACTACTACAAACTTATGACTCAGGTCACCGCTAGAGCCTCGTCCTCACGACATTTGATTTGCAAATTAAAATCTTTAAAAAGTAGTAGTGCCTCTCGTTAAGGACAACAGTTACCCTCAACCCTTCGAATGGTCATCTCCACGTTGGTTTAAGACATTGAACGTAAAATGCTTTGTATTAGAGTTAAATAGGTGATTATATTTTGTTCACCGGGAGGCGGTGCAACAATGGGACTAAGTATAAAGACGTACCGCTCCCAACATGAGTTCACCAATTCTTGGCCGCATAATAAGGTCGTATAAAGACGTACGACCTTAATAGTTTTGACCAAGCCTTGGCTTATCAATCTCTGCTTGTATAAAGACGTACAAGTTTTAAAAGAAGTTTGATTAAAAAGGTTTTACGATCTTACACTTTAAAATCAAGAACACTCATAGACATAAAGACGGATTTAGACAATAATAAAAGCCCACCAAGTGGTGGTTTTAAGGAAGAATGATTAAAGACATAAACACATCACTTGGATTAATACGTTTAAACATTAACATGCACCAAATTTCATATTTACCCTAGCAATACAAAGAAGTTAGCCATGCATGGCCATACTAACTAGCGTAACGCTGAGTTTCGTAGGCTCCCCTATTGTGGAACAAGGAGGAAGAGCCCCTCTACTCACTACTCTCTACGCTAACTACGAAATAAACTCTCTCTGGTGTGTTCTCGAGGTATGGATGGTAGTTGTAAGGTGTATGGAATGAAGAACCCAAGCCATCTATTTATAGGCCTCAAAATGAGCAATGCACGGCCGTGCATTGGATTGCACGGGCGTGCAAACACCTCGGGAATCAAACAGGGTACACGGGACAGTGTACTAGAGCCTTGGGGAGCAAGTAGGGCATTGCACGACCGTGCAATGGGATGCACGACAGTGCATCCCCTATTTGCTTCCCAGTTTTGTCTTTTAGCTGCTGGTTTGACTTATGTAGACCTGGTTTGACTTCTTGGGGGTCAGTGCTTGGGTTTGGTCCTCCAAAAGCTTGATTTCTTCATGTGTTGAGCTGGTTTTTGCTCTGTTTATCTTGGGACACCGAATAACCTGCAATTGTGAAATATAAATGCATTAAGTATCATTTGCAAGGCTTTTAATCAATTAGTACCATAATATGGGGATTATTATGCATACAAAACATGTATAATTTAGGGCATATCATCTTCATCTCTTACTTTTAGTTGATGATAACCCGACCGTAGGTCGATTTTTGAGAACCATTTAGCGCCTTGCAATTGGTCGAATAGATCGTCGATCCTGGGTAGCGGGTACTTATTCTTCATAGTCCTTTTGTTCAATTCTCGGTAATCGATGCACATTCTCATGACACCATCTTTCTTCTTGACAAATAGCATCGGAGCACCCCATGGTGAAATGCCGGTCTGATAAATCCCTTTTCCAAAATTTCTTCCAGTTGGATCATCAGCTCTTTCATCTCAAGTGGCGCTAGTCGATAAGGTGCTTTGGCAACGCGCTGGGCACCTGGCATTAGATCTATTTGAAATTTCGTTTCCTGATCAGGAGGCAATCCAGGCAATTCCTCAGGGAACACTTCCGGATAATGGCACACCATGGGTACTTCGCTTAACTCTTTCACTTTCACGTCTTTGTCGATCACATAAGCCAAGTAAGCCTCACACGTGCGCCTCATATACTTTTCTGCTTTCATCATTGAGATTACATTAGTCAATGGAATGTCACGTTCCCCGTAAATCACGACCTCGATGCTATCAGGAGCATTGAGATGAATCACCTTTCGTTTACATACAATACAGGCTTCATTGGCAGCTAACCAATCCATTCCCAATACTACATCGAATCCCCCCAAGGCTATAACGAATAATTTAACTGGAAATCTATGGCCCTCTATCTTTATGGTAAGGTCGTCTACCAATTCTACAACTTTACTGTTCCTACCCACGACAATCTCTACATTAAAGGCCCTTTCTATCTTGGAAGTTTTGTATTTCAATCTTTTACAGAACGAGGAGGATACAAAACTTTTACTAGTACCCGAATCAAACACAATAGAAAAAAAGGTGTGGTCAAGGATGAACGTACCTAACACCACATTGGGATCTCCCCTTGCTTCCTCATGTGTCAGGCCATAGGCTCTGCTCCCCGCTCCCCCTTTATCAACCTCCTTTGCCTTTTCATTGTTTACCGCCTTAGGCTTGCGACAGTCCCTGTAGATATGACCCGACTCACCACAGTTGTGACACTTTCCATAGTTGGTAGAACGCGTGGCACGGGTACAATCTCGGGATATACGTCCAGTCTTGCCACAACGGTAACATATGTCTAGCGCATACTTGCACTCCCCAAGGTGCGCCTTACCACATTTGCTACAGTTGACCTTTTCCTCAACCCCTGGCTTCTAACTTTTTGAGGCAGACCAATTCCCGCCCCAGCGCTTAGTGGCGTTAGACCACTTCTTTTGAGTTTCAGCGGGGGTTGCGCCTTCCGCGGGCACGTCATAAAAAATCTTTCCACTCATAGCCTTCAAAAATCTCCATATAGTCAAAATCCTCCAAACTCTTGGAGGTAGCTTCTGGATATAACATTTGATCCTTCTTTCTTCCGTGTTCACCAAATGTGGAACCAACTGAGTTAACTCATTAAATTTGGAGGTGAACTGCCGGTGCGTCATCCTACCAGCCTTGAGTTCCACGAAGGCTTCTTCCATCTTATCAATCTCATTTTGGGGACAAAAATTTTGAATAACTAAGGCTTTCACATCGTCCCACTTCATTCTATCGATATCCCTTTCAGACATAGATTTCTTCACAATCTCCCACCATCTCAGTGCCTCGAAGGCAAAAACATGTGCGGCAAACCCTACCGCCTGGTCAGCGCGGCATTCACTCATCTTGATTAATGCAGCCATGCTGTCAATCCAGTAGTCTGCGGCAATAACATCTTTCTTGCCATTAAAAGTTGGCGGATCATAGTTCCGGAAGGACTTGTAGTCACATCCGCGTTTCTCATCATAGTCGGAGTCATCACTTTCAGTCTCGGTTTCAATCATGTTTCTGTTCTCGGCCCGTAGGCCCCTTCCTCTTTCTTCTTCCATAGTCTTTAGAGCCTCAATGAGTGCTGCAGGTAGAGTGTTTTCAGAACTACAGCCACTTCGTCGGCTATTGATTTCCTGACAATTGGCTCTATGACTAAGCCTTCTTCTTCTTCGTGTGCTCCATGGTTTTTATGAGTATTTTCATTTGTAGTATGGATCGACACTGATCCATGAACAAAGGGTTCGCTTTCTTCCCTTTCGACGTGGTTGACGCGACGTCTACCCTTACGTCCAGTACCTGCCCCTCTTTTAGTACCTCTTCTTCCAGCCATGATGTTTTCTTACTGCGAACAAGGAATACTCGTGTCATCATGATAGGTTATTGTTTAGAACACCTCGATGTAATGTAAATTACTAATTACAGAGACCATTATGAAATTACTAATTTACTTTACTTCATGGGTTCTGAACATTCCCAGTCAGAGTAAAATCTGTACTCAAGTCCAGAGTTTCTACATTAGGACACATTCTTTCTACTTTCTATTTTAAGGTATTTAGTGTCTGTGTTCTAAACTAGGACATGGACCTCTTTCTATTCTAAGGACTTTACTGTGTACTGTTTCTACTGTTATCTATTACTAAGGCCTTACTGTTCTTCTTTCGTGGCTTGGCTGCTCTGACTGACATCCCATTCTTCTGCCCCATCCTCAGTTTAAGTTCAGACATTTTGGCAAATGTTCGAATCTCTCAGACTATGGCCCAGATACCAACTTGAAAGGACCTAAACCGGGTACCTCTCATAGTTGGCAAACATATCATAAACATAGTTCTTAAACCTTGAATTAAACATTAAACATTAAACATGAACAGCGGAAGTCTTGTACAAAATTCAGTGTTAACAAAAACTTTTAAAACAAAACATTGTTCACATTCATAATCTAATAATGGGGATGTCAGTCTTTTTTCCAGCAGCAGCCATCCAGCCATCGTCTTCTAAACCCTTACGACATCATGTCTTTTTCTTTCCTTTGCTACCCTATGTGCATACTAAAATAGTCAGCTAACGCTAGTGAGTTGAAGTGTTTCTTTTTCTTTAACTTTATATCAAATATTTTCTTTAAAAATGTTCTTTAAGCATACATATTATATTATATACATAATACAATAAAATCTTTCTTTCTTCTTTTACATACATACGTATTTACTTTGTGTATACTTTGTGTTTTTATCTTTAAGTCATACATTAATGTCTACAATTTGTTCAGTGCTCCCAAGCGGGCTTCTTTATTCTTATTTCCTGAAGGAACTTTCTTTCGCAGGTATTGTTCCCTAAGACTCAACATCCAAAGGCCGATACCCACTTTCTGTGCCCCCAAGTGGACTTCTTCATTCTTACTTAGCGACACCGTCATTACTCATCTTAACCAGTTGTACAACATACTTGTTACAGTGCCCTGCCGAGCACTGTCCCGATTTTTATGATGGTACGTCGTGGACTCGTCCACGACGCAACATCGGCTTCGAGTAGCACTAGTCTCAAGGACTATACTACTACCTCAAGACTTGCTACTATGCTTAGGGTACCACTAGTCTCGAGAACTATGATACTACCCCAAGTCTTTCATTGTATAAGCATACTCTTACAGATTAGACAATGTATTTGACTTATTATTCTTCTCTTTGTTTATAAAACATATAGTTAAATAAACCATTCTTTCAGTTTATAAAACATATAGTTAAATAAACCATTATCTTCTTCTTATCTTCTGTTTATAAAACATATAGTTGAATAAACCATTCTTTCTTATCCTTCTTTCTTACAAATCGTGTAATTAATAAACCGTTATCTTCTCATCTTTCTTTCTTACAAAACGTTTAATTAATAAACCGTTATCTTGCTGTAACATCCCAAAAATAATAAAACGAATAAATATAGCGAGACCGGTGATTTAGTCGGAATATTTAAACAAAAGGGAGCGGGCTTGGGCTCGGCTTCAATGGGACGAGGGAAGCCCAGCTATATAAGAGGCAGGGCAGCCCTCTTCTCTGCTCATTCCCCACTCACGCAACTTTTAGAGAGAGAAAGGAGAGCTCGGGTCTAGAGAGAGATGGTTGACGGATCATCCCGGAATTGAGGGAGCACGTTACTGCTAAGCTCGTGAGAAGAACCTCCGGATCAGAATCTCGATACAGGTAATAATCTTGCCTAAATCTGAGTTTTGTTCGTTTTTGGGATTTTCGGATTTTGGCTAAAAAGGCAACGATTTTGCGGATGGAACTTGAAAATGAGCTTAGGTATAGCATCTAGAATGAAAACCGAACGTTTTGATCTAAGAAAAGTTAAGATACTGACTCGATCAGACTCGCATGCAAAAGCTTCAGATTTTTGGGAAGACAATCTGTGCAGACCCCATCGAAACTACTAGTTTCGATATGTGCAGGTCCATCGAAACTACAAGTTTCGATATGTGCAGGTCCATCGAAACTACATAGTTTCGATATGTGCAGACCCATCGAAACTACATAGTTTCGATCTGTGCAGACCCATCGAAACTACATAGTTTCGATATGTGTAGACCCCATCGAAACTACTACCTAGTTTCGATATGTGCAGACCCATCAAAACTACTAGTTTCGACATAAACAACCTATCGAAACTATCAAGTTTCGATATAAGCAAATCTATCGAAACTACTAGGTTTAAGCATAGGGATGTCTAGTGTCATCTAGGAGCACTACCTTACACGTATGGCTTTATTATAACAGATCGTGAGTGACATTAGTGACGCGCAGTAGCCAGCTAAGAGTATTTCAGAAACTACTTATCCGGTGAGTTCTAGAAGCCCTTTTTTTTAAATGTTTTATATAATGTTTTCGGGCTGGTGTGCATACATATGAAATGATGTTTTATGAAACTATGTTTATGAAATGAAATGATTTAGATTGAACGGTTTATGGAAAGAAAGTTTTATGAACGGAATGTTTACGAACGAATGTTTATGAAGAAATGGTTTAAAGTAAAGGTAAAGGGTTTCGAAAGTGAATGAAAGGTTTTATGAAAAGAAAAGAAAAAGGGCAATGGTTTTAAAGCAGTCATTACAAATCTAATCTGTCAAATGAAGGGAATTGACGAATGAAGTCTGGGAATGAGATTCCCAGCCTTGTGGTAGGTTATGGACAGCGAGCCATAGTTACCATAAGAACAACGGGGGCAGTGTCTTAGTGGCCTGCCAATGGTTTGATGTTGTACAACTAGTATGGAGTAACGACGGTTACTCAGGGGTTAACGTGACCCCACGTGAGGTTAAATTATGATCCAACGATGTTATGGCTGAGAGTCATAACCGTCGATGGAAGTTGTCGGTCAATGGCTGAGAGCCATAGCCTTCAATGGAGGTTGTCGGCCTATGGCTGAGAGCCATAGGGGGGCAACTGAATGGGTATTGTCGGTTCTCGTGCAGTTAGCCTTGGGGGCGATACCAGAAAGGGAATTGACAGAATGTTGTGGCAACGACGGTGATACGTAACGGTTGACCACGACATGCAGGGTTCCTCCGGGGACACAGAGACGCGTAACGATACAGATTTTAGATAGTAATGTATGACTTAAATGAATGTTAAATGTTTTAAACAAATGATTCGTTCAATGTGTTTAAATGTGTGAAAGTTTATAAATGAAAGGCCCTGTTTTCTTATACGTGATGTTAAACCCTAATGAATGTTTTGAATGATGAACCATTTCTTAAATCGAACGAAAACTAGAACTCACCAGCGTAGCTGACTTTTTTAGTATGCACATTCAGGTTAAGGCAGGTTATGAGGATGGACGGTGATGCTTGGCTAGAGATGAAGAGTTACCCGACTGCTTTTGAAGACTGGCATCCCGTTATGTTTAGTTATGATGTAATTATGATTTAAACAATGTTTACGCTTCCGCATGTACGAACAATGATGACGTTATGTTTGAATAAAATTTTCCGCTGCGTTATTTGATATTCATGTTTAAGAACAGTTTGTGAATGAGTAAATCCAACAAGTGAGGCCTCCCGGGTTTGGGGCCTTACAAGTTGGTATCAGAGCAATAGTTTGAGAGATTCGGACACTCCCAATGTCTGAACTTAAACTTTGAATGGGACCGAAAGCGGATGCCAGTACGGGTAACTCGAGCCACAACATCAGGTATGAAAAGTAGAGTATGCGTATGTAGTATGCCTTAGAAAGGGGTAGGTAAGGACTTGTGTTCTGATGGAATCACAAAGGTGGTCAAATAGAAATCGAAAGGTAGTGTAATGGTTAATTGCAGATGGCCAGTGTATAGTAACATCTTACAGTACTTATTGAATTTTATTTGTTAACTACCGTGATGACATTGGATTTCTTGTCTTATAGAACGAAATGGCGAGGAGAGGAAACACTGGTAGAAGAACAACCTTTCACTTTTGAACCAGAAGTGAGAGCAGTTATAGCTCGAGAGTTCACAGAATTGATGAAGACTTCTCTGCCAGGTCTGTTGGCAGAAGCATTGAAGTAGGTCAATGGGGAAGGTGGGTCTAACCCGACGGTTGATACCCCGAACACTGAGGCAATCAACGCACCGCCTGCTCGCGGATGCGACTATAAGTCCTTCAAGGCATGTGACCCGCCAGTCCTGACAGGAAAGAAAGACGCGGTAGCTACGTTTAACTGGATAATCCATATGGAGGCTGCCATCCGTCTCAGCGAATGTCGAGCGGATCAAGTTGTGAAATTTGCTGCTAACTCCTTGAGGGAGGAAGCATCCCATTAGTGGGAAGGGGTAGTCAGGCAAAAGGGAGCGAGATTGTGGATGCGATGATGTGGGCTGACTTGAAAACTTTGGTGATCAAGAATTTCTACCCAAGGAACGAGATTGAGAAGGTAGAGAGGGAATTTCTGGGTTTGAAGGCCGGGAACATGACGCATCGGCAATATACAACCCGATTCAATGAACTGGCACATCTGGTGCCACACCTTGTCACTATTGAAGAGAGAAAGATTGCCTGCTATATTCAAGGGTTGCCGGACCAGGTCCGCACCTATGTTAAGGCAAACGCCCCTACTACCTATGATTCGGTGGTAGAGCTAAGTGGCGTGGTATTTGACGATCTGGCACTGAATATTGTTGCCGTTGAAGAGCAAAAGAAGAGACCGAGCTTCTCAAACAAGCGAACTGGGGGAAAGATGTTTGGGGCTCGTGATAAGAGGGCTCGGGTGGATGAACCTACCGTTTGTAAGAAATTTGGGGTAAGACATGTAGGTGAATGTAGACTGGGTTCTAACTTGTGTTTCAAATGTGGCAAGACCGGGCACTACGCCCGTGAGTGCACACAACACTACAAGTGCTACAACTGTGGGGATTTCGGTCATCTGAGTAGGGACTGCCCGAAGCCGAGAATGGGTGAAGCCGGGAAAGGGAAAGGCCCGGAAAGGAAAGAAGAGAGGCCCCGAGCAAAGACTCGTGCGTACGCACTGACGCAAGAACAAGCCAGGGCAGACCCCGATGTGGCGTTAGGTACGTTCATCCTTGACAACACTATTGTTTCTGTGCTATTTGATTCGGGTGCCAGTAAGAGTTTTATATCTGTGACTTTTTGTAAGAGAGTGAAGTACGCGGTCAGTATACTAGAAAGGGCCTTTAGTGTAGAAACCGCTGAGGGTAGGACTGCGAGAGTAACCGAGGTAGTTGACAACTCCACGATAAAAATAGAAGGTCATGAGTTCCCTGTCAGATTGTTTGTTATGGTTTTGGGAGGGTTTGACGTTGTGTTGGGTATGGATTGGTTAACTGCCAATGAAGCACAAATCATATGTAAACGAAATATAATCCAACTCAAAGCTCCGGATGGTAGCAAAGTCGAGGTCTTTGGAGATCGTGACGCCCAGATGCCAAACGTCATCTCGATGATTAAGGCAACAAATTACTTGAGGCGTGGATGCGAGGCTTATCTGGTGTACGTAATTGACAAGTGTTAGGAAGTGAAGGAACTAGACGATGTACCCGTGGTACGCGAGTACCCGGAGGTGTTTCCAGAGGATTTGCCTGGGATACCACCCGATAGAGAAATTGAGTTCCGAATTGACTTAGTACCAGATACCCAGCCCATGGCTAAGGCCCCATATCGACTAGCACCAGTGGAAATGAAGGAACTTATGGTCCAACTAGACGAGTTACTTGAGAAAGGATTTATCCAACCGAGCATCTCGCCGTGGGGTGCTCCGGTGTTGTTCGTGAAGAAGAAAGACGGTTCGATGAGAATGGTATTGATTATCGCGAGTTGAACAAGCGTACCATAAAGAACAAGTACCCGTTACCAAGGATCGACGACCTGTTCGATCAATTGTAAGGCGCAAGTTGGTTCTTGAAAATTGACCTTCGGTCCTGGTATCATCAGTTGAAGGTGAGGGAAGAAGACATACCGAAAACTGCATTTCGCACACGTTATGGACATTTTGAGTTTCGCGTAATGTCTTTTGGATTGACGAACGCCCCTGCAGCGTTCATGGATTTGATGAATAGAGTTTGTCGACCAATGCTGGATCGATCGGTGATCGTGTTCATCGATGATATCCTCATCTACTCCAAGAATGAGGGTGATCACGCGTGTCACTTGAAGGAGGTATTGGAAGCTCTGAAGAAGGAAAAGTTGTATGCTAAGTTCTCCAAATGCGCGTTCTGGCTTAGGGAAGTCCAATTCCAAGGTCACGTCATTAACCCGAACGGCATTATGGTTGACCCAGCAAAGATAGTAACGGTAAGGGAATGGAATGTTCCTAAGACGCCAACTGAAATCCGCAGTTTCTTGGGATTGGCAGGCTACCATCGGAGATTCATACAGGATTTCTCGAAAATAGCTTCGCCGTTGACGAAGTTGACTCGGAAGGAGGTAAAGTACGAATGGGGTTCGACCCAGGATGAGGCGTTTAAGAAGTTGAAGGAAAAGCTAACTCAAGCTCCAGTCTTGGCCCTTCCCGAGGGCAGTGAAGACTTAGTGGTATACTCTGACGCTTCGGGTCAGGGATTGGGATGCGTATTGATGCAACGCGGAAGAGTGATCGCGTACGCGTCAGGGCAGTTGAAGGTTCATGAAACTAATTATCCGACTCACGATTTGGAACTTGCTGCTGTCGTATTTGCATTGAAAATATGGAGGCCTACCTTTACGGGGTGAAGTTTACTATTTACTCCGACCACAAAAGTTTGAAGTACTTCTTCGAACAAAAGGAACTTAATATGAGACAGAGGCGATGGTTGGAACTGTTGAAAGACTATGACTGTGAGATCATGTACCATCCTGGAAAGGCAAACGTGGTGGCTGACGCTCTAAGCCGAAAGGATGTACCTACTCCTATTAGAGTGAAAGCTTGCCAGTTGGTTGTAACATCGGATGTGATGAGAGAGATTGAAAAGGCTCAAGATGAGGCGCTTAAGGAGGAAAACATGAAGAAGGAAAGGATGGTTGGCCAACAGGACAAGTTGGAATATAACACCCTTGGTGTTAGGACACGTTTTGGACGGATATGGATACCTATGGGTGGCGAACTTAGGACCAAAATCTTGGATGAGGCTCATAAGTCTCGTTACTCTATCCATCCCGGCACCAATAAAATGTACCAAGATCTGATAAAGGAATACTGGTGGCCTGGAATGAAACGTGATGTGACGAAGTATGTAAGCAAGTGCTTGACTTGCTCGTAAGTAAAGGCCGAGCACCAGAAACCGTATGGAAAGATTCAACCACTTGATATACCGGAATGGAAGTGGGAACACATTACCATGGACTACATAACCAAGCTACCTCGCACAGCTAAAGGTCATGACACCATCTGGGTAATTGTGGACCGATTAACAAAGAGTGCTCATTTCCTACCTATTCTCGAGACGTTCTCGTCGGAAAGGTTAGCGGAAGTATTTATTAACGAAGTAGTAGCACGGCATGGGATGCCTTTGACGATCGTATCTGACCGGGACACACGATTCACATCAAGGTTCTGGAAAAGGTTTCACGAGGTGATGGGCACGAGGCTTAATATCAGCACGGCATACCACCCACAAACGGATGGTCAGTCCGAAAGGACCATTCAGACATTGGAGGATATGCTTCGTGCTTGTAGTATCGACTTCGGTGGCAGTTGGGACAGTCATCTGCCGTTAGCCGAATTTTCCTACAACAATAGTTATCACACGAAGATAGGCATGCCGCCTTATGAAATGTTGTATGGGAGAAGATGCAGAACCCCTGTTTGTTGGGGCGAGATTGGACAGAAGGAATTAGGGAGTCTGGAAGTAATAAGGGAAACGTCGGAAAGGTTTGATCAAGTCAAAGCACGAATGAAGTCCGCACAAGATCGTCAAAAATCCTACGCGGATAAACGACGAAGGCCTATTGAGTTTAGCGTTTGAGATCGAGTAATGTTGAAGGTATCGCCCTGGAAGGGGATCATACGATTCAGGAAGAGAGGAAAGTTAAGTCCGAGGTTTGTCGGACCGTTCAGGATAATGGCACGGGTTGGTGAAGTCGCTTATCGGTTAGAGTTGCCTGATGAGTTAAGTGGAATTCATCCTACCTTCCATGTATCACACTTGCGAAAGTGTTTGGCGGATGAATCGGCTCACGTACCACTTACTGACATCGAGGTAGAAAATAGCCTTAACTACATTGAAGAACCCGTGGCCATCCTAGATCGAAAGGAGAGACGTTTACGTAATAAAGTTATCTAATTGGTTAAAGTCCAGTGGAAACATCGAAAGGGATCGGAAGCCACTCGGGAAACGGAGACAGAAATGAGGGAATCGTACCCTCAACTATTTGACTTATGATAGGTTTCGGGGACGAAACCTATTGTAAGGGGGTAGACTTGTAACATCCCAAAAATAATAAAACGAATAAATATAGAGAGACCGGTGATTTAGTCGGAATATTTAAACAAAAGGGAGCGGGCTTGGGCTCGGCTTCAATGGGCCGAGGGAAGCCCAGCTATATAAGAGGCAGGGCAGCCCTCTTCTCTGCTCATTCCCCACTCACGCAACTTCTAGAGAGAGAAAGGAGAGCTCGGGTCTAGAGAGAGAAGGTTGACGGATCATCCCGGAATTGAGGGAGCACGTTACTGCTAAGCTCGTGAGAAGAACCTCCGGATCAGAATCTCGATACAGGTAATAATCTTGCCTAAATCTGAGTTTTGTTCGTTTTTGGGATTTTCGGATTTTGGCTTAAAAGGCAACGATTTTGCGGATGGAACTTGAAAATGAGCTTAGGTATAGCATCTAGAATGAAAACCGAACGTTTTGATCTAAGAAAAGTTGAGATACTGACTCGATCAGACTCGCATGCAAAAGCTTCGGATTTTTGGGAAGACAATCTGTGCAGACCCCATCGAAACTACTAGTTTCGATATGTGCAGGTCCATCGAAACTACAAGTTTCGATATGTGCAGGTCCATCGAAACTACATAGTTTCGATATGTGCAGACCCATCGAAACTACATAGTTTCGATATGTGCAGACCCATCGAAACTACATAGTTTTGATATGTGTAGACCCCATCGAAACTACTACCTAGTTTTGATATGTGCATACCCATCGAAACTACTAGTTTCGACATAAACAACCTATCGAAACTATCAAGTTTCGATATAAGCAAATCTATCGAAACTACTAGGTTTAAGCATAGGGATGTCTAGTGTCATCTAGGAGCACTACCTTACACGTATGGCTTTATTATAACAGATCGTGAGTGACATTAGTGACGCGCAGTAGCCAGATAAGAGTATTTCAGAAACTACTTATCCGGTGAGTTCTAGAAGCCCTTTTTTTTAAATGTTTTATATAATGTTTTCGGGCTGGTGTGCATACATATGAAATGATGTTTTATGAAACTATGTTTATGAAATGAAATGATTTAGATTGAACAGTTTATGGAAAGAAAGTTTTATGAATGGAATGTTTACGAACGAATGTTTATGAAGAAATGGTTTAAAGTAAAGGTAAAGGGTTTCGAAAGTGAATGAAAGGTTTTATGAAAAGAAAAGAAAAAGGGCAAAGGTTTTAAAGAAGTCATTACAAATCTAATCTGTTGAATGAAGGGAATTGACGAATGAAGTCTGGGAATGAGATTCCCAGCCTTGTGGTAGGTTATGGACAGCGAGCCATAGTTACCATAAGAACAACGGGGGCAGTGTCTTAGTGGCCTGCCAATGGTTTGATGTTGTACAACTAGTATGGAGTAACGACGGTTACTCTGGGGTTAACGTGACCCCACGTGAGGTTAAATTATGATCCGACGATGTTATGGCTGAGAGTCATAACCGTCGATGGAAGTTGTCGGTCAATGGCTGAGAGCCATAGCCTTCAATGGAGGTTGTCGGCCTATGGCTGAGAGCCATAGGGGGGCAACTGAATGGGTATTGTCGGTCCTCGTGCAGTTAGCCTTGGGGGCGATACCAGAAAGGGAATTGACAGAATGTTGTGGCAACGACAGTGATACGTAACGGTTGACCACAACATGCAGGGTTCCTCCGAGGACACAGAGACGCGTAACGATACAGATTTTAGATAGTAATGTATGACTTAAATGAATGTTAAATGTTTTAAACAAATGATCCGTTCAATGTGTTTAAATGTGTGAAAGTTTATGAATGAAAGGCCCTGTTTTCTTATACGTGATGTTAAACCCTAATGAATGTTTTGAATGATGAGCCATTTCTTAAATTGAACGAAAACTAGAACTCACCAGCGTAGCTGACTTTTTTAGTATGCACATTCAGGTTAAGGCAGGTTATGAGGATGGACGGTGATGCTTGGCTAGAGATGAAGAGTTACCCGACTGCTTTTGAAGACTGGCATCACGTTATGTTTAGTTATGATGTAATTATGATTTAAACAATGTTTACACTTCCGCATGTACGAACAATGATGACGTTATGTTTGAATGAAATTTTCCGCTGCGTTATTTGATATTCATGTTTAAGAACAGTTTGTGAATTAGTAAATCCAACAAGTGAGGCCTCCCGGGTTTGGGGCCTTACACTTGCTCATCTTTCTTTCTTACAAAACTTTTAATTAATAAACCGTTATCTTGCTCATCTTTCTTTCTTACAAAACGTTTAATTAATAAACCGTTATCTTGCTCATCTTTCTTTCTTACAAAACGTTTAATTAATAAACCGTTATCTTTTCTTATCTTTTTTTCTTACAAAACGTTTAATTTATAAACCGTTATCTTTCTTACAAAACGTTTAAGTAATAAAATACATTTATTATAAACGTCTAATTCTTGAGTATGCACATTGTTTTGGTTAAAAAATATTTAAACTAACTTTGTACCAAATTTCATAAGTGAGGTAGTGTGCTTGTAAAATCAATGTGAAACAATACAAAAATGTAAAGAGTGACACGGTTGTTTACGAGGAAAGTCCTTGATCGTTCAAGATCTTCGGTATAAAACCTCGGGAGGTGACAATCGACACCTGCCTCGTTTCTTCAATAAATGATAAAGAATTACAAGTGTTGAGCAGCAAATGATCGAATACTAAGTGTTACAGAGCTTCTCGCGAGTGTTTAGTAATGCTAAGTGAATTGTGTGTGTTGCTAATCAATCAAGCCGCTGATTAAATACAAAAATGATCCTAACTAACTTTTGAGGATCCCGGAGCTTTACTCGGTCTTCAAATATGACCGTTGGAGGCCAATCTACGCGTCTTCTACACGTTCTCCTTGACTTCAAGAGCGATTTTTCAGGGATGAACTTGACCACGTACGTTTTACCTGTGAATAAGTTAAGATAGAAGGAAGATACAACAGTTAGGTAATATATAAATTTAGGATACCGAAACCTGTCAGGATACCGAAATACGTTGAAGATCCAGGATCCTTAGTTGTAAAATGGCCCTAACAATTGTCCCCAAAATTTGACAGCTGTACACCGAAATTACAGCTGTTAAATTTTCAAAATTCGAATTCTGAAAGATAAACGGCTGCACGATAAGACGTGGCGCGATAATTGAGGGCAGAAACGACGTCGTTTGAAGAAGTCGTTTTTACTCCTCTATAATTACTTTTCTTTTTTATTAATCCCAACTTCATCTTCTCCAATCTTCTCTCTGTGATCTCAGGTAACAACCTTGTTCCTTTTCTTGTCTTTCTGGTTTTTGTTTCAAAAAATGGCTAAAAAGAACACCCGATCGTCTACATCTTCCGACGATCTTTATAGTAAAAACTTATTAGCTAATCCGGATCCCGAAAAGTGTACTTTCACCGATCTTGATATCCAATCTCTTGAATCTGGAAACTTTTTTCCTAAAAACACTGTTTTCAAACCTTTTGATCCCAGGACCAGAGCCGATTTCACTTCAAAGGGTTGGGTCTGTTTTCTGTTTTCCCCCTTTTCTCTTGGTTTCACGTACCCCTTTCCTTCTCTTACTACCGAGTTCTTTAGGAAAACTGGTCTAAGCTATGTCCAAATCATGCCTATGATTTGGTGAACCTTATACACTCTGGAATTTCTGATTCATCATCATGCTATTAACTTCTCTACTTCGGAATTGGCGCACGTTTATAACCTAAGAAGCCATGGCTCTTCCCGCTTTCTGTTTTAAATCAGACCTGCCATGACCCATTTGATCTTGAAAACAACTCAGAATGATTCCAACTGGAAAAATAACTTCTTCTTCGTGAGAAGAGATTCAATCCCTGATGGGGATAAGTTGCAAGTCAAATGGATCGTTAAGGGTAGGGTTCTATCTTGTAGGATCCCGATAAATTTGACATCTGGGATACTGACTATTGATTTCTTTTTGTTTCGTAGCGCCCAAGTTCTCTGACCCAGATCCTGCTTCTCCTGAGACTGCCAAGAAGGTCGCTGCCTTCTACAGCATCGAGCCCATTGAGCGGAACTTCAAATTCAGGACTGCGCCGGTTGAAGAAGGTCCAGAAGGTTCTCTCTCCGATTTAGAAATGTCTGGTAAGAAATACAATACCACATTATTTTATCAGTTAGTGACATGATAAATATTTTAACCTGCTATTTCGAATTAGGTGTACGAAAGTTCAGCTCCAAGTTTGCTTTAGATGACATTGACAGCATGGTCTCCAAAGGCAAGGCCGTCAAAAAGGAACTTAAGCCAACTGTCGATCTATCTCCCCCACCGGTTGCTCCTAAGCCTGAAGCCTCCACTGCTCATCCTAAGACATCGTCTTGTAAGAAACGAAAGATTACAGATCCTACTAAACAGTCCATTCGGGAGTGCACTGATTTCCTTGATGCTTACAAGAAACTACACAACTTTAGCCATCTGGTAAGAAATATTCGTTATCCTGGATCTTGAGTTTAATCCTGCACTTATGTTAACATTTATATTATATATGACAGGCTTTAGATAAGATGGTTAGGTTTTATGACCAGCTAGCGAAGGAGATGGAAGTGTGCAAACAGAAGCTTGCTGATTCGCAGAGGAATGAAGCTGCCAAGGGTAAGAAGTTATCTGATGTCACTAGGGAGCTTAACCAGGTCAAGGCTGAGCTACAAGATGTACATCTTCAACATGCCCGGGATCTTAATGAGTCCAACGAATAGGCTAAAGCCTCAGCAGCTATGTCTATATTTCAGGCTAAAATCAAGATGGCTAAAGAAGCTGAGGACAAGGACTTTGATAGGGCTACTTGGGACGTAGAGAAATGGAAGAGGCTTGTTGCTGAATTATGAGAAGAGCCGGTGTTGGAGGAAGATGCAAGCAAGTTGGTGATTAAAGATGAGGTTGAGGGTACAGCGAAGGTAGCTGAGGAGCATGGAGCTGTTGATGCAAGTAAACAAGTTGATCAGGGCGATGAAGGTAATGATGCCTAGACCCGATCCCAGATATTTGTGGTTTAACTTAGATACTGTTAACCTGTTGAACAATTTAATTTCCTTGCTTTTAGGGGATCCCTGAATGGGATGAACAATTTGACAACTTGTGTCCTGGGTGGATGGTTCCTTTTTTGGATGAAACCCGGGACATTTTCCTGCACTTTGAATGTTAGTTGATGGTTTATGACTATTTGCCATGAATGTTGTTTGATTGTTTGTAGAAAATTAGGTAATTAAACCTCAGAAAGAATAAGTTTAGAAAGAATATTTTTTTAGGATACCGGATCCTCATCGATATTTTACAAATAACACCTTAGGTTTTTATCAAACTCTGACATGCAAAAATACAATTTGATCTTGATAAATGGTATATAAAATATCAGTTGTAAACATATCATGACTCAGTCCTGTGAATTTCAAATTTTTCTATAAATTGAAAATTAACAAGTAACACATACCTTTGTCGAGAACTAAGTCAGGCAAACACACATACCAGATTATGATGTTGAGTTCGACATATAACAACCGTTGGTTGTCCCCAATGCATAGTCTTTAAATACGTCGTAGGCTTAGTAAGTACACTTTGGGATCCTCATTAGTCTTTAACCCGTTTAAGGATCCCGAGTCAGCATATTGATGCTAAGTTCCCGAGTTAACACATGAGTGTTAAATATCTGTGACAATTTAAAATAGTGGGCTAAGCCAGAATAACGTGGGCCAAGCCAGAATAACATCGGCCAAGCCAGACTTAAGTTAGCATGAAAATGCTAAAAACATTAGGAGTAACACGTCTGTTACTATCGTAGCATTCAAGATATAGCCAACAGTGATGAAATTATCAGCCACTGTTACATGGACTGGTCGCACCACCTTGAACTATACTCGAATATCATGCGCTACAGGCGGAGTGTTTAAACTCAATACTTAGAGAGGTGAAAACCTTTAAACCTTAGAAGGTATGCAGGATACCTTAACTTAGGAGAGATGGCCAATCTCTATCTTCTGTTAGGATCCTTGAGGATCCTTCCTGCAAAATATGAAACCTTGCTAACACCCCTCCGACACTCAAGTCAGTACTTTGATCAAGGGTAATAAAAAAAATAATAGTCAAGGATAGAATACGTACTAGTTTCAGTCAGAACATAAGTTTTAAACTTACATAAAGTAGGTTTTGAGATGGATAGCGTTCCAGGATCTTGGCAGGATATCTCCTTCTATAGTATCCAACCAATAGGCATCCTTACCTGCTTTAGAGTCAATTAAGTACTGGCCTTCCACTTTGGTGCAAGCTTTCCATCACTGGGATCGGTAGTATTTTGAAACGCCTTTCTTAATACAAGATCACCCACTTGGAATCTTCTTATCCTTATGTTTTTGTTATAAGATTTCGCTATCCTTTGTTGATAAGCTGCAATGCGAACTTTGGCAAGATCCCTGAGCTCATCCATAGTGTCGAGATCCTAGGCAAGAGCTTCGTTGTTGGTCTCTGAAGATTGAAAGTTGGTTCTGGCAGTAGGGATAACCATCTCTGTCGGGATCGTTGCTTCAGTTCCAAATACCAAGGAGAATGGAGTCTGACCTGTCGCGTTCTTCGTGGTTGTCCTATCTGCCCAAAGTACAAATGGTAGCTCTTCAGCCCATCTTCCTTTCTTTGCTCCCAATCTCTTCTTGAGGTTGTTGACGATGATCTTGTTACTAGATTCCGCTTGTCCGTTGCCTTGAGGATGTACTGGGGTAGAAGTTATCATTTTGATTCCACAACTGGCACAAAAGTCATTTGTTCTCTTGCCAATGAACTGAGATCCATTATCATATACTATCTCTTCTGGGATCCCAAATCTTGTCAGGATATTGCGCTTGATGAAGGAGATGACCTCTTTTTCTCTGACTTGGACAAATGCCTCAGCTTCAATCCACTTGGAGAAGTAATCTGTCATTGCTAGCATAAAGTCCTTTCCTCCTGGTGCCTTGGGAAGTTTGCCAACTATATCCATTCCCCATTTCATGAATAGCCATGGAGAGATAATTGGATATAAAGGTTCGGCCGGTTGATGTAGTATGTTGTTGTGCCTCTGGCAAGCGTCACATTTTTTAGAGTAAGTCACAGCATCCTTTCTCATGGTGGGCCAATAATATCCTGTTCACAGGACCATTGAAAATAACGCTCTGCCCCCGGTGTGATTACCATAATCTCCTTCGTGTAGATCTTTCAGGACTTCACGTGCTTCAGGATCCTCCAAGCACCTTAAGTACGGACCTGCAATTGATTTTCTATACAAAACATTCTCAAAAATTATAAAACGAGACATTCTCATGTGAAAAGCCTTGTGGTTCTTTTCATCACTTGGGATTTCGCCATCCTGCAAGTATTTATTAATAGGTGAAATCCAGGATCCTAGGATAGGTTCAAGATCCCGAATGTCTTCTTCTTTAGTGTTGGACACTTCATTTACCTTTTTGATTGCTGGGCTCAGAATGTGTATGATAGGTATTTTGGTACCTTCTGGTATTCTAAGAGCTGGAGCAAGGTTTTCTAAGGCATCAGCCTCAGTGTTATCTTCTCTAGGCACCTGTGTAATGTTAAAAGTTTCGAATTCTATGGATAATTGCTTAACTATTGTGAGATATTTGGATAGCTTCTCACATTTTACTGCATACGAACCATTGAAATGATTAGCAATTAACAATGAGTCTACATATACCTGAAGATACTTGATCTTGATATCCCTGGCTAATTGTAATCCTGCTATCAACGCCTCATACTCTGCTTCATTATTCGTAGCCTGGAACTCACAGCTTATGGATTGGGGTAATATGTCCCATTATGGCGATTTTAGTATGATTCCCAGTCCTGTTAATCTTACATTTGGTGCACCATCAGTGAATAAGGTACATTCGCCTTCGACACTTCTAGTTGTTGGACTTCTAGATCTGCCTCTTGTTGGATATCAGTGCAGAAATCAGCCACAAAGTCTGCTAGTGCCTCAGACTTTATTGATGTTCTAGGTTCATATATGAGGTCATAGACGCTGAGCTTGATTGACCATTTAGCCATCCTTCCCGACATCTCTGGTTTTCTAAGATCCAGGATATCAAATGCGTCTCTAAGATCCCTGAGGTGATGCTCAGCTTTCTTTGATTTTACAACCATGTCATTTATGCAGACTTCCATAGTGTCCCCAATCTTGTCTTTGAACATCATATTTACCAGTCTGTTGAAATCCTGAAGAAGCGTCCATAAAGGTCAGGATCTCATGGCCTGCTGTAGCGTCCACCATTGAGTCTATGTGTGGTAATGGGAAGGGGTTTTCAGGACACGCCTTGTTGAGGTCCGTGTAGTCTACACAAACTCTCCACTTCCCGTTCTTCTTCTGGACTACCACCACGTTGGCTAGCCACCTTGGGAATTTCACTTCCCTTATCATTCCATACTTGAGAAGCCTTTCCACCTCTTCTTGGATGATTACGTTTCTCTCAGGAGCAAATTTCCTTCGCTTTTGATGTATTGGCCTGAAACTTTTATCAATTCCAAGTTTATGAGTTATGATATCTTTGGATATACCTGTCATGTCTTCGTGCTTCAAAGCAAAGGTTGCTTTTCTGCCCCTCAGGAAATTCAGGATATCTTCTTCAATATCCTCAGGGATATTGCTCCCTACCAGGATCTTTATATCTGGATTCTCAGCATCAAGGGATATCTCTTTAACATCATGTTCTTTAGCTTCCAGAACATCCGTGGCCTGCTTCGTTAATTGCTATGCTTGCCTAGATTTGAAAGAGGCTTTCATTGAAGAAGTGTAACAGTTTTTGGCCTCTTGCTGATCGTTGTTGATCTTCACCACTCCCCAAGGGGTCGGCATCTTGACACATTGGTGATATGTTGAGGGTACTACTTTCATGTCGTGTATCCAGGGTCTTCTTAGAATAATGTTATAGCAAGATAAAGAATCGATAAGACAAAACTTTTGTATAGAATTTACCCCCTCGATGTAGATTGGTAGTTTGACTTCTCCGACCGTGTTTTTAACCTCTCCATTGAATCCTACTAATACTGAGGATTTCGAGATGATCTCGGAATCCGGGGTCCCCATTTTTTTCAGGACTTCATGCTGGATAATATTTACAGAGCTTCCTCTATCGATCAGTATCCTGCGAATGAAGTGGTTCGCAATGTATAGTGTAATCACCAGGCCATCGTGATGAGGATCCTGTACTTCATCTCTGTCATCCTCGTCGAAACAGATCAACTTTTCTTCAGTTAAGCTGGAGGTTTTGATAGGTCTGTCCCCATTCTCTGTTTTTGCTTCTTTGGCATTCCTTTTTGCTGCAGAGTAAGAAGTACCACAAATGTCAGATCTGTCACACCCCCAAATTTCAACTAACGGAGTTTTACCAGTGACGAACCAGGATCTCAGACATTAGTTACTTTTAACGACTCTACATGGGACTCAAGTGAAAATATCATAATAATCAGAGTTTAAATGCGGAAGCGTAAAGAAAAGTAAATGCGCAAAACACACACGCCCAAAAGTCCAAGTGTCCAAACCAAACACAATCCAAAATAGTCCAAACAAATTAAATAAAGCAACAATCAAAATTGAAGAATCCCATGCATGTCCTAACGTGCACATGTGCCTTATCTTAGCGACCTGAGAAAACATGTAAGTAAAGATGTTAACACGAGGTTGGTGAGTTCACAGGTTTCAGTATATAAATAAACGTTTACCTGATTTATTGATCATTCAATATGTATCTATAGGTAGCTAACCTACGTTCATGTTTAACTTAAGCGCTCGCAACCGAAGCTGAATGTTTGTTTATTTGCCTCCTGCCAGGTCTATCAACCCCGGCGATGTGAGTAGGCTAAGATTTCACCCGTTCGATCTCCAATCGAGTTAGCGCGACTAACGCGGGTGGGATTTGTCAAACCCAGTAGTACTACTAAACATTACCTCGCTAAGATCCATATTAACGGTCCGATATAAGATGAGGACTTTCTGTGATAGCGTGTTACGCTTAGCTTTAACATTGATAACATATGAATTACAAAATCTCAAAATATTTGAATCATGTTTTCTCCCCCAAGCTAAAACAGTAAAAAGGGGCCGTGAAAACTCACCTGGATTGAGTAGTGGTTTGGATTACACAAGAGATGAGTTGAAACCACAAGTGTAAGTCTCAAACGACTTACGTATGCCCTAAAATTATAAACACATAAATTAGGGACAAGTTGGGATTTGTGACGACGACACGGAAGTTGGAACATCTTAACGCTTTCTAAGGATCTAAGAGTAGATGAACGTGTCTACGGAATTATATAAATTTCTTAATATAATTATTACGGGAAAGCGTTACGTGTCGTATGTTAATAACTAATAATAATTAAACAATTACATAAATTCGTACGTTTGAGTCGTTTACAAAAGTTAGGAAAATAATATAATTGAATATATTATTTTTAGGTTCGTAGGATTAATTAAATAATCATTTGTGTCAAAAATAATAAATATATTATTTTTTATTTGAGGTGATAAACACGAGTAAACAACATAAAAATTTTATTATTAAATAGTTTAAAACGTCACACGAGGTATAAAACCATACGAAATAATATAAATATATATTATTTAATAACATTTGTCACGGGTTGAAAATAATATAAACATATTATTTTATACGAAGTTACGGTTTGAAAATAATATAAATATATTATTTTTATTCGATAATAACATAAATATATTATTTTTAAAAGTGGAAATAATATAAAAATATAGGTTAATAATTCAAACCCGAGCCTACAGGTTGTTATCTGGGCTAAAACCCAATTATATAATAATATAATATTATAGGGTTTGGTTTTTATATTAAAATAATACAAGAAAAAATGTTTAAAAATAAAACAGTGTGGAGAGACTCGAACCCGGGTCTCTCCCACACAAGCACACACACTTAACCACTCCACCCGCTAGGGCAATCGCAACAAGCTTAGGACCCGAATGGTTTTAATCAAAGTTCCCGAGAATCCCTTTCCCATACCCATTCGCGATCGGTCAAAGCCAAAACCCACCGATTCGATCGCGATTTCACAAGGTGACCTGAGGGTTTGGATAATCGGGTTATAACGAATCTATGCGTGAGTTTAATTGCAAAATCGTTGAATATAAAATCGTTAATTACCCGAATTAAATACCGAAACCCTAGATTAGAAACCACAAATAAAAATGGTCGAATTCGATAGTATTAACAGCTGAATTCATGGGGCTTTTACAGAGTGATGTATTGCGAATCTAACCATATAAGTTAATTGGATTGAAATCGTGTGTAGATTAGGATTCGATTAAACCCAGATCGCGATGAACACTAGAATCAAACCAGGTTCAATTTGATGATATGAGCCCTGGATTTCATAGGGATTTCAATCCAGGCGTTGAGACGACACTAAAGGTGTGTTCAATTTTATTATTTGATATCGGATTGATAGCGTTCGACTAAAACGAAATTCGTATGAACCCGAGGTTTCGATTGAGTTAAATCCGATAATATGAACCCCAATTAAGTTAGGGTTATTGCTCCATAGACTGAAACGAAAGTGATGATGTAAGAATTTACCAGAATGTGATTCGGATTGATAGCGTCCGACTAAAATGAGTGTCGTTGGCAACGGGGTTGATCTCCGGTGATTCCCACAGCTTCTCCGATCAAAGTAAGTAGTGTAGCAGGTTCCACAGTGTGCGAATAAGATGTGCGAGAGTTCAATTTGTAAAAACAATACAAGGATCCGTCGAATTTGATGTATACGAGGGGTGGTCGACGGTTACGGGTTTAATACCCATAATTGAGATTAATTCGAACATAATGACGATGTTAATCGTCTCAATGATGATCAAAATTGACATTAACAACCATTTCAGTCATAATTTCGGATGAATTTTGGATATAGATACGAATTTGAATCAAGAATAAAACTAGTTTGACTTTTGAAAGTCAATAAAGGCAAAATCAATCGATTTTGACTTTGTAAGGTCAACGTAATTGGGTTTTGGGTAATTACAACTTTAGTCCCTACAGATTTAGGTTAAATAAGTGACAGAAACAGTCCTCGGAGTTTTAGATTAGGCTAACTGGGTTAGGATTTAACGAAATTTATTAACTGGGTTAATCCTAAAAATCCGGGTTATCACATCATCCACCAGATATAAAACCTATTACCTTGGCATCCGACGGTGGGGATTTTGCTCTCTGCTGGATCCTGTCATGATCCTTAGTCTTGTTCTTTCCCTTGCCTAGAAATTCTTTGAGATATCCCTTGCTCAGGAGATAGCTTATTTTCTTCCGCAAAGTAATTCAATCCTCTGTCACATGGCCAAAGTCTTCGTGGAATGCACACCACTTGTCCTTTCCTCATGAGTTCCTCTCAAATTTGCGAGGCCACCAGGATTTTTCTCCAAGATCCTGCATAGAAAATAGTAAACCAGTTGTATCAAGAGAAAAACAGTATTCAGACAACTTAGGATATTCTTCCTCGTCTTCGTCATCTTCTACATCGTTGACCCTATGATTGTCCGGCATAGAATACGGTTTGGATCTGTACAATTTAAAAGGTGCGGATCCGGCTTTCTGGTTTGGTTAAGTGTAGCTGTTCGGAGCATCTACCCTTTGTTGGATCTTCTTATCATCCTCCAGCCTAATGAACCTTAGTGCCCAGTTCCTGACTTCTTCAAGATTCCTGCAAGGATTCATGACAAGGTCTTCATAGAATTGAGAATCCTTCCTTAGTCCCATCTTGAATGCTTGGATAGCAGTGGCGATGTCAAGTCTCGGGATATCCAGGGATTCTCGACCAAATTTGCTGACATAGTCTCGGAGGGATTCTCCGGGATTCTGAATTATCTTGTATAAATCACTTGTTAACCTTTCGAAAGTTCTACTATAAGAGAATTGATTGTTAAATATGTTAAATAAATTAGCAAATGAAGTAATGGAATATGGAGGAACATTAAGTAGCCATTTCAAGGCTGATCCTGTTAAGGTAGAGCCGAAGCCTTGCACAGACAAGCTTCCTTTAGGTCCAAAGGGATGGGGTTGATCTCCATCCTTTCTCTGTATTGCGCCACATGTTCCTCAGGATCTGTAGTTCCGTCATATAGTTTCACGTTGGGAGTCTTGAAGCGCTTGGGGATCTCAGCATCACAAATTGGTGGAGCAAATCTAGAGATCATGTGACTGGTAGAAGACATCTCCGGTATCGGTTGGACCACACCTGGTACGCTGGAGATCATATCTCTTAATTTCTTCAACTTCTTAGCCATGGACGGAGTGATCCCTGTATCCTGCGCAAATTCGTTAGTATTGGAAAATTGATTGAAAGTGTTACCGTTCTCAGGATTTTGGGATGATGATCCCGGAGTAACTCCAAGATCCTGATTTGTTGTAACCCTAACAGCCGGAGTTGGGCCAGCTGTAGTGATTCCAGAATGCATGGGAAGAAAATCTCCCCTATGGCCTCCTGGGGATCCCGGATAATTAAAATCCAAGATCCTTGACTTCAACGGGGTCATCACTTCCACCGGTTTCTTCGATTCCTTAACCTTCTCAATCTCCCAAAACAACGCTTGGTTAGTATTTCTCTGTTGTTCCATTTGTTATTTCATCTCCGAGAACAGATCGAGGATATCATTGTTTGATACGATCACAGGTCCACAAGCAGGTATTCCAGATCCCGAAAAACCCACAGGAGTAGTTTTCTTTGGCTGATTAACACTTTTTTGAAATGGAGGAGGAGGAATAGGGTTGACCAACCCAGAGCTCGAAAACGGAGCAGAAACAGAAATATTTTTGGATTGGGACGACATCTTTGAAATCAGTTTCGAAAGATAGTGATTGAACACAAACTTTAGTAAAGATTTGAAGATGAAAAGCACCACTTGCCCCATGGTGGGCGTCAAATTTTTTTGCGTAAAAATTATTTAAACTAACTTTGTAACCAAATTTCGTAAGTGAGGTAGTGTGTTTGTAAAATCAATGTGAAACAATACAAAAACGTAAAGAGTGACACGGTTGTTTACGAGGAAAGCCCTTGATCGTTCAAGATCTCCGGCATAAAACCTCGGGAGGTGACAATCGATACCTGCCTCGTTTCTTCAATAAATGATAAAGAATTACAAGTGTTGAGCCGCAAATGATCGAATACTAAGTGTTACAGAGCTTCTCGCTAGTGTTTAGTAATGCTAAGTGAATTGTGTGTGTTGCTAATCGATCAAGCCGCTGATTAAATACAAAAATGATCCTAACTAACTTTTCGAGGATCCCGGAGCTTTACTCGGTCTTCAAATATGACCGTTGGAGGCCAATCTGCGCGTCTTCTACACGTTCTCCTTAACTTCAAGAGCGATTCTTCTGGGATGAACTTGACCACGCACGTTTTACCTGCTAATAAGTCAAGATAGAAGGAAGATACAATGGTTAGGTAATATATAAATTGAGCATATCGAAACCTGTCAGGTTACTGAAGTACGTTGAAGATCCAGGATCCTTAGCTGTAAAATGACCCCTAACACACACCACCCTAAAACAGTAAAAATAGGGATTCTTAAACCCACTTGATTTCTTAAAGATTAACTCAGTCAGAAAGAACTCCGAGCTAGGTAGAGGCTAAAGGATCTGTTAAAAGTCACGAACTAGACAAATTAACACCAAGTCATTATGTCCGAAAACTCTATTTCTGAACTCTATTTCGATCGAAATCTTATTCGAGCGAAAACTAGTCGTTTGAAAAAGTCTTATTTAGTCGTTCGAAAAAGTCTTATTTCTCATATTTTTGTTCGAAAACATTCTTGTCCAAAAACTATTTCGATCGAAATCTTTTTCCTTTGAAATCGTTTACTTCTGAAACTATTTTGGTCAAAATCTTTTTCAACCGAAAACCATATCGATCTGATATATTCTGTCTGAAAACTACCTATGTCCGAAAATACTTTTCGGACGACCAGAGTTTCGGACCATTCAACGAGATTTCGAACGATTCATATGTTCTTGGCCAAAATCGTCGTTTATGATTCAAGTTTGAATCTTTTTATGTCCAAAACATTTGTTTAGATTCCATGAAGCCAGATCTATGCTTTTTAAGCCGTTTTACACGTAAAAATCTTGACTTTTGATTAAAACCCACATAAAACCCTAAACCCCATTTTCAATCCAAAAACTCAGATCTGGAAGCGTTTCGTTGCCTGTTTTCCACTTGTTCCTCCTTCTCTAATCGACACAAAGCTCCAGCAATGATCTCGGGCCAAGGTGATGGACTTCGGGTTCGGGTTTGAAGCTTTCTCTCTCTCTTTCTACTCTCTCTCTGTCGAACTTGTTGATGGAGATGGAAATGGTGGAGTAGTGAAGGTGAGATGGGTTTTACCCCTATCCTTGCACCCCATTTACCCGGCCCACGAGCCCGTGATCCATTTTCTTTTATTGTTCTTTTCTTTATTATTTTCGGGATGTTACAACACACGATGCCAGAAGCCTTCGATGCCGGGTTACTGTTTATCGCCAGCCAAGCAATCCATGAGCTAAAGTCGTACCTACACTTAACCTGATGTGCATACTAAAAGTCAAATAACGCTGAGTGAGCGCTGAGTGAGTTCTAGCTTTACATAAAACATACATTCACACTATTTAATAAAAGAAGAAGGATTTACACACACTATCACGCTTGCTGTTAAGGGCATAACATTCACACCTTTTACTTTTCAAGTCATACATTATTATGTCTAATCTGCTTTCAAACACACACTGTCTGTTTAAGTCGGTATCATCCATGACTACTGTCCATGGAATGAATACCACATATGCCAATTCACACTAGTTACTATCTTCCATGACGACCGTCCATGAAACTACGCAACGCTCATGACGACCGTCTATGAGACGTGTGTACTGTCTTTATCATGACGAACACCCACGATGCGGACTCACACATGATGGGTCACGTTAAACCTATGAGAAACCGCCGTTACCTGTACACACAAACCAATTATACAATTGTTAGCAAACCATAAATGCTCTTATAGAGGGGGGAAATCCCGTAACTATCCTAACACTAGTCCCCGTAGGAACCCTTTCCTTCCCTTCTCAGACTTATGTTGGGTTATTGTGCACCGGTTTTAACATTTAAAATAAAACTTTATAAAATCAGATTTACAATGGCGGAAGCAATTACAAAAGCACACGATAATAAAGATCCAATCTTTTCCGACAGTGATCCGATTACACAACGTTTAGACAATAATAAAATAAGTAAAACACAACTATAGGGTGTTTAGGGTTTATACCTTTGACGAATAACCGGATTGTAACACTCGGGTACAAAGAACGTCACGCTAGATGACAATAACAAACTCGTCACACGAACTCGTCTCACAAAACACTTTAAACGAGAACCCAGTTCTCTCATCCTTGTTCGGTTCGGCTCGCGAGAAAACAAGGTGACACATCGGTGGCGCACGGCTCACAACGCAAGGGGTAGAGGCGGCCTTCGGTGGCTGGTCACGGCGACAGCAGTGGCAGCCGGTGGTGGCGTCGGACGGAAAAGGTGAAAGAACCCATACTTTGTGATCAAAAACCTAGTTTTACCCCAAACCCATTTAAACTGAAAATCAGTGGTTTTAGGTTCGATCTTTACCTCAAATTGGATGCTTCTTTGTGTAATCTTCTTTGCTATCATTGGAGAAGGGATTTGGAGCAGATCTTGAGCCTCAAGAAGCAACTTCTTCACTTTCCCTCTCTAAAAGTGCTCTATCTCTCTCTAGACGAATTTTGTGGGTTGTATAGAATGAGGAAGATGGAGTGTGATGGCTAGGGTTTAACCCCCTCCACCCCTCATAGTTTTAGGCCCAAGCCCACACCAATAGCCCATCATTCTCCATGCTTAATTCTTGGCCCAAAGCGTATGTCGGGTTTTTCGGATGTTACATCGTGAGAACCCGCAAAAAACAATAAGAAATCATTTATTTTATCTAAAATACTAACATTACTATTATAATACAACATTTTTATATGGATTGATATGTGTAAATTTACATGTACTCGTATATTATAAACATTTACACATGTGTAAATGGTAAAAGCTTACACATATAAATGAGAGACTTACACATGTGGAAATTTTTATAATATACGATTACATGTAGATTTACCCATATCAATTCATATAAAAATGTTGTATTTTAATAGTAATGCTAGTATGTTAAACAAATGAATGGTTTTTTATTGTTTTTAACAAGTTCTCAAAATATTTAGTATTTTAAACTTGGCGTCTGTTTTAAGGATGTATCACATGCCGCTCTTGCTTAGATCAAGAGACATGTCGATGACCGGAGGAAGAGATGCTGTTTAATTAAGAACATAATGCTGTACTTCTGTTTCCCAAACAATGTATAATGCGTTTGTATATTGAAATAGTTTAGCTTCTGCTTAAGTTGGTATCAATTGTACATTGGCATCCGTATTGAGTGAGGTGTTACAAAGGGTATAATGGTCTTATTATATATTATTTTTTGTGAAATAGGTAAATATGAAATTTTAATTATTTTAACACTGTTTTGTCTGCTTATTCTGTTTTGATTATGTTCCTTCTAAATATGCAGGTTTATAGTTGTTTATTTCAAACTGTTTTTATTTTATTTTAAACACACTATAATTTTAACAAGCAACTCACAAGACCGGTTTTTAGTTACAAAAGTTGGTAGGGGGTCTGGATAATAAAGTAGTTATATTAACAACTGTGTGAAAGAAGAAGATGGTTATGTTAATACTCAAAAACCTGCACCTAGAATGGAAGAACATTGCTAGAAACAATATACATCTAGAAATTGCTACTCAAACAGTAGCTGCATTTGAGAACCAATCCAACTAAATTCTAAATTTAAGTTCATTCTGTCAATTTTTTGTGTCTTGATTTCTGCTCTAACTCTTGTTTTTTATTTGATCATCCAGTTTTAGGCCCCCAAAGAGGTTGAGCCGCCCCTGGATATTATACATGTTTTGAGGGGTATAAATGAAATTAAACCATCAAAAGGTGTCTGCCTTGCAACATTAAGCTGTAAAGGTGAATCTTCAGAATTCCAATTATTAGTTAAAAAATGGTTTTTTTATTTGATTGGAACTTTCATAATCATGTTATGTTTCTCATTGTCAACATCATGAACACCTCCATGATGCATCTTTCTAAACTAGAAGGATTTTCCGCGCGTTGCGGCGGCCCCTGGTCTTGGTTTAGCCAAGGAGGTTAAGCTGAACGGCTTGAAAAGTGGCTGAAACAATGCTATGAAGGCAAAGTAATTGGAGCTAATTAACATGTAAACCATGTAACCAAAAGAAAGCCATCCGATGTAATTACTTGCTAATAGATGTGTTAACCATGATTACCTCATGTATAGTTCTGCACAAAAGCTTTCATAATGACTATTTTTTGTTAACTACTTGCATCTTTTACTAAGCATGATGCATACGTACATTGTTTGACAGATAGCGAATTTTCCTATGCTTCTGGCATACTGAAAAGAAATTTTTTTTTGGCCATTTTCAGTTTGGCGTTGACAACAAAAATTGTGAAGATCTGTCTGTGCCAAAAAATTGGTACGTCTTGCTGCCTACTCAGGATATCTGATCCGTTTGGTGTCGCTGATACGTGGACCTGTATGGTTTAATGCCTGCTTTAGTTTTTTTTTAATTTTTAGTTAAGTAGACATAAAAATACCTTGTTCCCGGAAGAGTTACCTCTTTGAATTCTGCAGGAGTTCAGCAAGGGTATATTTGTCCCTATGGTGTTCAATTGTGTCCCGCTGTAGTGACCCATGTCTTGGACCAAGAATCGCATCGCCTCAGATTTCATTTTTGAACCTGTAATTAACGTGTAGACGTTATGTGCTTGTTGTGTATTGTAATTGCAGAAAATGTGCATGGCCTAAGAATAGAAATTTTTTAAGTAAATGGGATGTTAATTGCACATTTAAAATTTTACATGTACTTTTTTTTACCTTCTCTCCCTTCAGCATGGAATTCTTTCTCCATTTTCTCAAAAAAACAAACATAAGGCTCATGCTTACTGTCACCCCATGGTTAATGCAACAATGAAGGGAAATATTTTTCGTTTCTTCTTATGAGAACCTAAAACGCCTTTTATCAGATCGAAACAGTTAGGTTAAGGACTTAAGGTGATGCAAACATGTTAATTGTAATTACTAAATAAGAAAAGCAAAAAGGATCCACAACAAAGAAACAAACAGTGACACAAACATAGGCTAAAAGAAATAAACCAAGAATAATCTACATTTATTGAAAGGTTATTACCAAAAAGATGAGCAATTATCACTTTGGTCATTTTTGAAATGAAATATATATATTATATATATATATATTCATCTCTGTTCTCCAAATTAGAAATTCCAGTAACAATTTTACCAAGAAATTTTTAAAGTTGTAAATTAAATAAATTTTTGTCTAGAAGTGGCAATTTCGATCCATCTAGTGATCTCTGGACTATGTTTTATCTTCAACGGGTCAAAGAGGCAAAAAGAAAAAATACCTAAAAGGGGAAAGGGTTGCCAAGTTATTAATGATACAATTTCCTAAGCCAATTTTATTTGAAAATCTTGCCTATTATTGTATTGATATTATAAATTGTAATCATGATAACTCATTAGTTATTTAAACAAATTTTAAAATGGAAAAAAATTGTTGCAGGCCAACCAGCCCATCCTTGGTCGTTTCGACCGATATTAAAAGTTACCCATTTCATACGTTTCCTGTTTTGACACATTAAACAACCTACCGGACCCACCCGTCTACACACCTCAAGTCCTAAACTTAACTCAAATGGTTGATAGTATGTTTGCATTTTGTGGTAATTAACCCTTTTAAATATCACATAACCAAAACTCGCGAGTATCTCACAGTAACATATAAAAATACATTTATAAACCCATTTTAAATCTTAAAGGGAATATGGAAATAATGGAAGTGAAGCTATCAGTTTTGTAATCTTGTGCTACAGGTAAGATCCTAATGTCACTATTACTCTTTAGAACAAAGAACTTAGAATTTATTTTGTGCACAAGAAGTAAACTTAAAATCCAAAAAGAAATCTTCTTTGCAAATTAACATCTGCACAATCAAATAGAAATGATTTCTTGTGATTTCATTACAAACTACTGAAATTATCATGTTATAAGAAGAACAAAACCCAAATGTGAAACACACACCCACAACCTAGATTTCTTCACTAAAACACAAAAACACACACAAAGGTGGTTTAATTCGACCATCATCGACAATGTGTGTAACCGATCTCTCTCTCATCCCTCTTCTTTTTCTGTGGTCTTAGAAGCAGATAGACCTAAACAGGTCACCTACATCTATTTTTCTAACTTCAAGATAAACTTGGTAAATTGTATTGTATATTGATTTGTATGTTCTAGGATTACAATATGACATATATATATAGGGATCTACACAAAAACCTAGTGCCGGCTGACATAGCATAAATGGGCCGACCCCTATACTAATAATATCGTCTAATATTTCCTCTCAAGTTAATGCCGGGGACCAACTCTTAGCTTGGACTTAAAATGAAGAAAACGTTCTGATGGCAGCGGCTTCGTGAAAACGTCAGCAATTTGATCATGGGTAGAGATAAACTGAACATGTAACTTCCGTTGTGCAACCTTCTCTCGAACGAAATGAAAATCTACTTCCACATGTTTGGTTCTAGCATGAAAGACCGGATTAGTAGACAAATAAGTGGCTCCCAAGTTATCGCACCACAGAACAGGAACTGAGTGCATCTGAACACGAAGTTCTCTCAGTAATGTTTCAAGCCATGTCAATTCGGCAACTGTATCAGCTAAGGCTTTGTACTCGGATTCGGTGGATGACCGAGATATAGTCTTCTGTTTTCTAGCAGACCATGAAACAAGATTTAATCCAAGGTACATAGCATACCCCCTCCCCCCCCCCCTTGGATCGACTGTCGTCGGGTAATCCAGCCTAGTCAGCATCAGAGAAGGCAGTCACATCAGTAACATCCGTATAAGCATATAAAATAGGAGTGGAGGAGCTAGAAACCAATAGACCATGATTATCAGTCCCGTGTAGATATCTTAGAATTCTCTTCACAGCGGACCAATGATTTTCAGTAGGTGAATGCATGAACTGACACATTTTATTAACTGCAAATATGATGTCAGGTCGCGATAGAGTAACATATTGTAGGGCACCAACCATTTGCCTGTATTTTACCGGATCATCAAAAGGAGGACTGTCACCCCAAGAAAGTGGGGCGCTGGTGGTGCAAGGTGATAGAACTGGTTTAGAATGAGACAAGTTGGCTCTAGTCAGCAATTCATTTATGTATTTCCGCTGCGAGAGAATGATATCAGACCCTTTTCGAGCAATCTCAATGCCCAAAAAATAGGATAATGGACCCATGTCTTGGATTGCAAACGATTGACTGAGACTGTGTACCACGTGATCAATAGCCTGGTTGTTGTTCCCTGTCAAAATAATATCATCTACATACACAAGCATATATAGAAGGATCCCATTGTGGGAAAAAATAAACAACGAAGGATCCGTTTTGAATCCTCGAAAATCGAGAGTTGTAAAAGCCGAGGAGAGCCGTTCAAACCAGGCTCGTGGTGCTTGTTTGAGACCATACAGAGACTTGTGCAAGAGACATACATGATTTGGCTTATGGGGATCAACAAAGCCTTGGGGTTGCTTTAGATAAACTGTTTCCTTCAAATCACCATGTAAGAAGGCGTTTTGTACATCAAGATGTCGTAGTGACCATTGTTTGGTGACAGCTAAGGGGAGAACAACTCTGATCGTGGTAGATTTCACTATGGGACTAAATGTTTCTTTGTAATCTATACCCGGTTGCTGATAGCAGCCTTTTGCAACCAAACGCGCCTTATAGCGCTTAATAACCCCATGTTGGTCTCGTTTTACTTTATAGACCCATTTGTAATCAACCAAATTTGTATTTGGAACACGAGGGACCAAAGACCACGTACCATTACGGATAAGAGCCAAGTATTCATCCACCATAGCCTTACGCTAGTGAGAATCTGTGTTGGCAATGGTAAAGGAGGTAGGTTCAGTGTCTTGGGTGGATGTATGAAACGAGGAGGGATTGTATGGATTACTTTGTTTGGGTTGCGGTCTCAGGTTAGCTGAGCGGTGGCGTGGAGGAGGTGGTGGCGGCGTGGGGGCGGATAGTAGGGTTGGGGATGTTTGGGTGGCTGGGGTTGTTTGTGTAGTGGCGGATGGCTGTGGTGTAGCTGCTTGGGTGGTGAAGGATGCCGTGGTAGACGGCTGGTCAGGATGGGGAGTGGGAGTGGTAGAGTTGGAGTGAGATTGTTGGTAGTGATCAAAGGCAGAAACTGAAGGGTTCGGTTGAGTTGTGGACCGACGAGAGTAGGTATGGGCTGGTGGAATGGCAGATTGTGTAGGAGGTGAAGCGGGTGTGGTTTGTTGGGAGTTCACGGTAGTGGGTATAGGCATGGATTCCGTTGGAAAAGAGGAGACATAAGGATCAGGATATGGGGAGGGTGGCGGTACGGTGGACTTTAGGAAAAAGGGAAACGCGGTTTCATGGAACCGAACGTGACGAGCAATATATATGCGTTCGGAGACGGGGTCAAAGCATCGGTATCTGATGTGTCGTTTTTAGTATATAAAAATATAATAAATATATTTTTAGGATGGTTTTACGAGATCAGGTTTTAAATTTATAAAATGACAATTACTTTAACTTAAAAACACACACAATAGGCAAGTGTATCTATCACAGTGTAATATAGTTTAGGTAAGAACCAAGTATCGAACCAATGGACACGGTCGAGTTCCAGTACTCAACTTTTGTTATCGTTTAGCTGGATTAATTAGTGAGTAGGTTTTGTATGCTTGTGAAGCAGAATAGTAAATGACAGAAAAGTAAATAACGGTAAAGTAAATAACAGAAAAGTAAAAATTTGCGTGATGTGTGTAACAGAAATGTAACGAACACAATAGTAAATAGCAGGAAAGTAAATATCTTGGAAATGATCAGGTCATGAAGAGTATTGCTTCGGGATTTGAATCCGCTTGGTACGTGATTATGTTAAGTTGACTAATTCAGTGATATGACTACTACAAACTTGTGACCCGGGTTACGGCTAGAGCCTCGTCCTCACGACATTTGATTTGCAAATTAAAATCTTTAAAAAGTGGTAATGCCTCCCGTTAAGGACAACAGTTACCCTCAACCCTTCGAATGGTCATCTCCAGGTTGGTTTAAGACATCAAACGTAAAATACTTTATATTAGAGTTAAATAGGTGATTATATTTTGTTCACCGGGAGGCGGTGCAACAATGGGACCAAGTATAAAGACGTACCGTTCCCAAATTCTTGGTCGCATACTAAGTTCGTATAAAGACGACGACCTTAATAGTGTTAACCAAGCCTTGGCTTATCAATCTCTACTTGTATAAAGACGTACAAGCTTCAAGAGAAGTTTGATTAAAAAGGTTTTACACTTTAAAAATCAAGAATACTCACAAACATAAAGACGGATTTAGACAATAATAAAAGCCCACCAAAATGGTGGTTTTAAGGACGAATTATTAAAGACATAAACACATCACTTGGATTAATATGTTAAACATTAACATGCACCAAACTTCATCTTCACCCTAGCAATACAAAGAGTCTAGCCACGAATGGCCATACTAACTAGCATAACGCTGAGTTTCGTAGGCTCCCTTATTGCGGAACAAGGAGGAAGAGCCCCTCTACTCACTACTACTACACTCTAACTACGAAATAAGCCTTCTCTGGTGTGTTCTTAGGGTGTGTAAGGGATATATCAGGTGTGTGGAATGAAGAACCCAATCCATCTATTTATAGGCCTCAAAATGAGCAATGTACGGCCGTACATTGGATTGCACAGGCGTGCAAACACCTCGGGAATCAAACAGGGTACAAGTGACAGTGTACTGGAGCCTTGGGGAGAAAGTTAGGCAATGTACGACAGCGCAATGGGTTGCAGGGCTGTGCAACCCTCCTTTGCTCCCCAATTCTGTCTTTTAGCCGTTGTGTTGACTTTCCTTGACCTGGTTTGACTTCTCTGGGGTTAATGCTCGGGTTTGGTCTTCCAAAAGCTTGATTTCTTCATGTTTTAAGCTGGTTTTTGCTCTGTTTATCTTGGGATACCGAATAACCTGCAATTGTCATAACTAAAAACTTTACAAAGGTAATGAAATTCCAAACAAGTCGAAGCTCCAAGATAACTCTTGAGGTGCTTATTCTATTTTTGTATTTTTCTGTTTCAAGATGATGGAATCCATAACAAGCCTGCTAGAACTTTAATTATGCATAACCTATCACTCCTCACAATGTTCACTCAACTCTTAGGGTTATATATGTATGGATAATGTAAGTTAAGTTTGAATCGAATTATGCAATGGTCATAAGCTTGTATGCAAATCAAGTCTCCATCAATTAACTAAGTAGTATGAAAATGAAAATCTTTTAAAGGGTTGTAATGTGGCTAAAGTAAAAATAAAGGGTGAAAATGAAAATCTTTTTTGGATTTTTAGGATTTTTAAAGGGTTTGAAGGGCTGCAGTTATCGTTAAACACACAGCTACGGCCTCATGGCTTAAAATGGAAAATACTAGCAGGTCCCTTTACAATACTCAGATCATGAGGGTATAACTAATCTGAGGGCTCGTTTATGGTCAGATTGCCAAGACCAAGATCTCTTATCATTCTCAACTCTTCCCTTGTTGCGTAATACACATTGCTGCCTTTGCGTATGGATCTTTTGGCTTGTAGCCAAACATCTCCTACTTGGAATAAGTTTGATTCTTGCTACGCTTTCCATCGTGGCTCCAGTTGCCACACTTTACACATTTGTCGTATCTTTTGGCTCTTCTTTTGGCGGCATTTTTTGACAAGCCGCAGAATGGTGGCAGATGTTCTTGCTTGCACCACCGTTTTCTTACATCACTAGTTGCTTTGAAAATATTTTCTCGGAGTTCGGGCGGTAACTCAGGCGTTGCGAAATGAAGACAAGAAAACCAAATTGAAATCAAAGGAATGCATGTCCAGCTCTTTAAGGTCTAACCGGTAAAAGACCCACTTCTCTTTTTTTTTTCAAGCCAAATTCTTCAATAATTCTTTTTCCTCAATTTCCTTGAAATAATTTTTCCATAAATTCTTTGCAGATAGTTCGGCTGTTTCTTCCTAATACATCCACCTTCTTGTATATTCCAATTCCTTTGAGTGAAACAGATTATTTCCAAAGTTGCATCAATGGTAATGAACTTGAAATGACGACATAAGATAATTTTCCCATTTTGAATACATTCAGCCAATAACCGGTGTTTACGAAAAGCTGGTTGGGTGATAAATGTGGGTAGTGAAAAAGAAAAGGCTAAGGCTTAGAGGGCTATCTAGGAGGATAATATTTTTAGGATTTTTAGGGTTTAAGGATAATATATAAGTCATACAAGTTCTAATTATGCACTAGCTCCACTAGTTCATCTGCCACCATTCTGCGGCATTTTTCATACTTCCATTTGGCATAAGGGTAATAAAGTCCTAGGTGCCTCAATCATTTTCATACTTCCACTAGTTCATGATCTTGATATGTATAAGTCATACAAGTTCTAATTATGCATAAAATTCGATCGAATAAACACTCAATATACCAAACGAAAAAGCATGCGAAAATAATGATAATAATGCTCGTGAAAAGGCTCAGATTATTCTCACATGGAAACGGATGGAAAAGGGTTTAGCGATTTGTTATGCATAATATCCATTTGTTTCTACTTGCCATGTCTTTGTTTTATTTAATTAGGTGCGAACTCAAAGAGGTTTAGATTTAAGGTTTAAAATTTTTGAAAATTTTTTGAGTTTTTCTAAAGGTAGATTTTTTTTAATGTTTTAGTCAAATGGGTAGAAAATCACAAATTAAGTTTTACTGCTTTGAGAATACAAGTAGTCCTGAATCTCTAATTCCCCACCCCACACTTAAAATTGTACATTGCCCTCAATGCACAAATGCATATAATGAAATGCTAGGCATGAATTTAATGCATGAAGTTTTAAGGGAAAAGAAACTGGTACTCCCCCGGTTAATTCGGTGTATAACCTAAGGCCGAAACTTATTGCTGCTGTCAGGTGGTGCCTATCAACTGCTTGTCAACATGTTGCTTCAAAGACTTCATCGAATTTCTCAGAAATTTGATGTGGTTTTCGATTCCTCAAGTTGTGAAGATGGAGTTTGATTCCTCAAAGAAGTAGAGAGACTATCTGGTGATGCTATTCTACCTGACACATAAGGGAAAACATAAAAGCAGACAAGGAAAATAAAATGTAGTAGTTAAGCTACTAAGGTCCTAGTATCGATAGGGCATACCTGGGGCTGAAGTATGAGAAAATTAATTTTGAAAAGTCAAACCTGAGGTCCAGGATTCTGCCGTATGCACCAACCTATCAATTTATTTATGATCATCGGGTTGCCTCCCGGAAGCGCTACGTTTATTTAAGGGTCTTTAGCCCGACCCATACGTGCTGCATCAGTCTTTCTTCAAGTGGGGGCATCAACTTCCCCCGTGTCTCCTGTCCCTTCATTCAAATCCTTCAACTTTGGTATTTTATCAAAGTATTCATCGATCCAGTCAGTGTTCTCAAAATCCTTGCCAAGATTCAGTTTCTTCCTTTGTTGAATTCTTTGGCTTTCTTCAACTGGTAGTCCAGATTAGTATCGATGAATTGTGCAATTTCAAATGGATCATTAGACAGGCATTCATTTCCTCCTGTGTTGTAGGTCACTGATTGTTTTCCGACACGAAGTATCAAAATTCCTTCATTCATGTCAATAACAGCTCGGGCAGTAGCTAAAAATGGACGACCCAAAATCAGAGGTACATAATAGTCGGGTCCCATTTCTAAAACCATGAAGTCGGTAGGGAATACAAACTTGCCGACTTTTACTAGTAAGTTCTCAATGACTCTTATGGGTGATTTGACTGATCCATCCGCGAGTTCAATAGTTGCATTGACAGGTTGTGGATTTCCAATTTTTAACCTTTTAAACCTGACACATGGCATTACATTCACACTTGCTCCTAGATCAGCGAGTGCGTAGGTTATCGGCAGTGGTTTGATAGAACATGGTAGAGAGAACTTTCCAGGATCTGAAAGTTTCTTCGGAAGACATCTTTCAATGAGAGCGACACAATGGTTGGTCCTTTTTACTGCCTCTTCCATGTTTCTCTTGTTTGTGAGGAAATCTTTCAAGAAATGTCCATACTTAGGCATTTGTTGTATGATATCTAAGAAGGGAAGGTTGACATGGATCTGACTTAATAGCTCGATGAATTTCTCATATTGTTCGTCAGCCTTCTGCTTTACTAACCTTCCTGGCTAGGGTATGTGAGAATGGAACGCTCTTTTTTCGGGAGTTTTGGAGGAGTATCCACTGGAGTAGGAGGTGGAATTACTTTTGATTGTGATCCTTGGGTAGTTGTGTCTGCGATATGCGGACGAAGTGGTATTCCGGTGAACATTTCTTTCCTTGGTGATTGAACTTCTTCTTCTGGCATTAGTGGTTCTGGATAAACTTTGTTATTTCTAAGAGTGATAGCACTCACGTTAGCTTTTGGATTGGTTTTAGTGTTACTCGGGAGACATCCTGGTTGTCTTTCGGATAAAAGTTTTGCAATTTGCCCTAATTGCGTTTCAATGGCTTGAAGAGTTGCTTTTTGTGTCTTGAACTCAGCTTCATGAAGACTAAACCGTTCCTCATATTGTTTGTGACGAGAGTCCGCTAGAAGTGCTTGACTTTCAGTTGTAAAGATCAACTTAGTTACCGCTTCCTCTAGGCTTAACCCATTAATTGGCTTGTTAGCTCCTTGCAATTGTTGACGAGGCTGATAGTTCTGGGATTGTCTTTGTTGAAACTGTTGTTGTTGTCCGAAGCCAGATTGTCCCTGATTGTTATTATCCCTCCAGCTGAAATTCGAATGGTTCCTCCATCCAGGGTTGTAAGTATTGCTGTAGGGGTTTTTGTACGGGTGATTTGTTCCTATAAAATCAACCTGCTCAGCATCAACAGTGATGCTTTTTACTTTTTTAGTAGTTTCAGGGGTTGTTTTGCCCCTGCTAAGTTGATTGAGTCGAGTGGTGAGGGCATCTACTTTAGCAGAAAGTGAAGTGACAATATCGAGAGAGTGGACTCCTTGCCTTGCTCCCCTGTTACTCCTTGGATTGTACCATTGATAGCTATTCATTGCTATTTCCTTAATTAGGTTGTATGCTTCTTGTGGCCTCTTGTTTCCAAAAATACCACATGCGGTAGCGTCAAGTGTCTGACGAGCTTGGTTGTGCAACCCATTGTAGAATGATGACACTTATAACCAAACCTCTAACCCATGATGAGGACATTTTCTCAACATATCCTTAAAGCGTTCCCATGCCTCATATAGTGATTCACCATCATCCTGAGTGAAAGTCTTGATATCATTTCTTAGTTTAGCAGTTTTAGTTGGCGGAAAGTATTTTGAAAGGAATTTCTGAGCAAGATCGTCCCATGTAGTGATTGACCCAGTAGGAAGAGAATTTAGCCATGCCTGAGCTCGTTCCTTTAAGGAGAAAGGAAACATTCGGAGGCGAATTGCGTCATTTGAAACTCCGTTCAATTTGAAAGTGTCACAAATTTCAAGAAAATTTACAATGTGGGCATGTGGATCTTCATCGGGTAATCCATGGAAAGTGCAGGATGACTGGATCATGTGGATAATATGAGACTTGATCTCAAAGTTGTTAGCGTCCACCGTTGGCCTTGTGATGCTAGACCCCAAAGCTTCTAGTGACGGTCTTGCGAAATCAGAAATAATGCGGTTTTCAACTGTCGTTTTTCTAGCACGGTTTTCTCGTATTCGGCAGTGAAAGAATCTTTCAGGCTCTGCTAAAGGTCGATATAAACCAGTAGTGGAGCTGTGGATCATACACTACCTGCAACTAAATGTAAGAGGAAAACATATGGAAAATGATAAGGTTAATCGTTAACTTGAATTTTTCTTGAAATCACCGTGTCCTCGGTAACGGCGCCAAAAACTTGATGTGTCGTTTTTAGTATATAAAAATATAATAAATATATTTTTAGGATGGTTTTACGAGATCATGTTTTAAATATATAAAATGATAATTACTTTAACTTAAAAACACACACAATAGGAAAGTGTAGCTATCACAGCGTAATATAGTTTAGGTAAGAACCAAGTATCGAACCATTGGACACGGTCGAGTTCCAGTACTCAACTTTTGTTATCGTTTAGTCGGATTAATTAGTGAGTAGGTTTTGTATGCTTGTGAAGCGGAATAGTAAATGACAGAAAAGTAAATGACGGTAAAGTAAATAGCATAAAAGTAAAAACGTGCGTGAAGTGTGTAACAGAAATGTAACAAACACAATAGTAAATAGCAGGAAAGTAAATATCTTGAAAATGATCAGGTCATGAAGAGTATTGCTTCGGGATTTGAATCCGCTTGGTACGTGATTATGTTAAGTTGACTAATTCAGTGATATGACTACTACAAACTTGTGACCCGGGTTACGGCTAGAGCCTCGTCCTCACGACATTTGATTTGCAAATTAAAATCTTTAAAAAGTGGTAATGCCTCCCGTTAAGGACAACAGTTACCCTCAACCCTTCGAATGGTCATCTCCAGGTTGGTTTAAGACATCAAACGTAAAATGCTTTGTATTAAAGTTAAATAGGTGATTATATTTTGTTCACCGGGAGGCGGTGCAACAATGGGACCAAGTATAAAGACGTACCGTTCCCAACATGAGTTCACCAATTCTTGGTCGCATACTAAGTTCGTATAAAGACGTACGACCTTAATAGTGTTAACCAAGCCTTGGCTTATCAATCTCTACTTGTATAAAGACGTACAAGCTTCAAGAGAAGTTTGATTAAAAAGGTTTTATACTTTAAAAATCAAGAACACTCACAAAATAAAGACGGATTTAGACAATAATAAAAGCCCACCAAAATGGTGGTTTTAAGGACGAATGATTAAAGACATAAACACATCACTTGGATTAATGCACCAAACTTCATCTTCACCCTTTAGCAATAAAAAGAGTCTATTGGCCATACTAACTAGCATAACGCTGGATTTCGTAGGCTCCCCTATTGCGGAACAAGGAGGAAGAGGCCCTCTACTCACTACTACTACACTCTAACTACGAAATAAGCCTTCTCTGGTGTGTTCTTGGGGTGTGTAAGGGATATATCAGGTGTGTGGAATGAAGAAATCAAGCCATATATTTACAGGCCTCAAAATGAGTAATGCACGGCCGTGCATTGGATTGCACGGGCGTGCAAACACCTCGGGAATCAAACAGGGTACAAGTGACAGTGTACTGGAGCCTTGGCGAGAAAGTTAGGCAAAGCACGGCCGTGCAACCCTCCTTTGTTCCCCAGTTTTGTCTTTTAGCTGTTGTGTTGACTTTCCTTGACCTGGTTTGACTTCTTGGGGGTCAATGCTCGGGTTTGGTCTTCCAAAAGCTTGATTTCTTCATGTTTTAAGCTGGTTTTTACTCTCTTTATCTTGGGATACCGAATAACCTGCAATTGTGATATTAACGCTTTAAGTATCAATTGCAAGTCTTTTAATCAATTAGTACCATAAGATGGGGATTATTATGCATGCAAAACATGTATAATTTAGGACATATCAGTATCCGTGATGAGATGTACTATAACCAAGAAAGACACACGGTGTAGAGTGAAAATCCATTTTGTGTGGATTATAGGGACGGAGATGAGGAAAACATTGGCAACCGAAGACACGAAGAAAGGAAAAGTCGAGTTTGTGTTGGAATAGGTGTTCAAATGGAGATATGGTGGAGTTTGTACGAGAGGGCATCCGATTGATTAGGTAAACTGTCGTTTCAAAGGCATAATGCCAGAAACGTTGAGGAACATGGGATTGTGCCATTAGGGTAAGACCGGTTTCAACAACATGACGATGAAGTCTTTCAACGACACCGTTTTGTTCACTGGTGTGAGGGCAAGAGAGACGATGAATAATGCCAATGGAAGAAAAGAAAGATGAGAGGTTTCTGAATTCCCCTCCCCAATCAGTTTAGACAGTTTTTAGTTTAGTGGAAAATTGTCGTTCAGCCATGGTGACAAATTGTTTAAAGGTTGCAAACACATCATATTTTCGTTTTAAGGGAAACAACCACATAAATTTTGAAAAATGATCAACACACAGAAGAAAGTAGTTATGACCATCAAATGAAGTCACATGGGATGGTCCCCAAACATCACAGAAATCTAAATCCAAAATACGAGTACTTTTATAATCAGATGATAATAAATTGAGTTTGGAAGATTTTCCAACTGAACAAGAAACACAATTAAAATCAAAAGTCTTAGTAGAAATAGGTAAACAGTATTTGAAAAGCATAGTCTGAAACAACTTGGAATGTGGATGTCCCAATCGTTGATGCCATGTAGTTGTTGTAGCACGAGATGTTGAGAAAGCAACTTTTGGAACTGGTCGACTGAGCGGAAGGTTGATAGAGTAGAGTCCACCGTCACTTGGACCCGAGAGGAGGGTAATGTGTGTATACTTGTCCTTCACAGCAAAAAAAGTTACGTGAAATTCAAAATAAACATGATTATCGTGGCAAAATTTTTGTACAGAAAGAAGGTGTTTCTTGATAGCTGGAACATGAAGTATATGTTTCAAGTAAAAGGTTTTATTAGGTGAGGAAAGTGTGGAGGAGCCAATGTGTAAAATGGGGAGAGCCTTACCATTACCAACACGGAGATTGTCATCACCGTAGTAGGACTCAGCGGAGTCAAAACCTGACATATCCGGTGCTACGTGATTGTTGGAGCCCGTGTCCGGGAGCCATGATGGGGATGCTTATGAGCGATAGTCAGCAAAGTTGGCGGACATCTGTCTCGTCCGGAAGGTGAATGGGTCTCGGTTTTGACATTGAGATGGTACATGTCCAATTCCACACCTGTTACAAGTTCCATAAACGGTGTTTTGATTAGAAGCCCAACTAAACTTACCTGGGTTGCGATTGTTGCTTCCTTGATTACCGTTGTAGTTGTTGTTTCCACGGCCACCGCGATCGCCACAGTAATAACCTCGGCCACGACTATAGTTTGATTGACCGGGCCGGTTGGAGTAAAAGGCTTGAGGAGTAGCAGCTTGGGACGAACTGCAGATGGTTGCAGCTGAAAGCCTAAACGGGCAACCAATTGTTAAATGGCTTGAACTGTATCACCCGGAGGCAGAGACAGGCTGGCTGTTGTGGCAGCCGTGAAGGCTTGACTAGGTATGGTGTCAGTAGTCGGTTTGGGTATCAAAAACTCGTGGTCTGCAAGTAGACCAGGAAGCTCGGAGAAGACAGTTGTGAACTGTCTCACAAGGAGACTTTGTTTGAACCCGTTGTATTCTTCGCGAAGACCTGCAACAACTAACATAACTATATCTGCGCCAGGCATTAGTCGCCCAATATTTGCAAGGTCATTGGCATACTCTTATGCCCCGGTAAGGTAGGCAGCAGATGTCTCGTCTCCTTTCATCTGTATTTTCAGAAGTTGTGTTTTCAGGGTAAATTCTCTAGAAGAGGTATTTGGAGCATAAACATGTTCAAGGCTGAGTCACAGATCCCGTGAAGTTGTACCTTGAACATGCTGAAAAGATGTCTCAGAGACGGTTGAAATAATCAGCATACGAACATGGGTATCATTAGACAGCCATGTCGTGTAATCGGGATTAGGTCTGGTGACAACAACAACATCCTCCTTTCCAGAAGTTCCTGGAGAGGAGATCGTTGAGGGAGGGCAGGGAATACTCCCATCAGCATAGCCGAATAAACCATGTGTAGTCAAAAAAAGGTTGAATCAAAAGTTTTCAGTGACCATAGTTTGTAGGAGATAGCGTGAAACTAAACTTGTGAGAGTTGTGGGAAGTTTTCTCGGTTGAGGTGAGGGCTACAATCGGATTTGCCATTGGTATGATTGATAAAAAAAGGGGAAAAAGAAAGGGATTGTTGATGACAGCAGCAACCGATAAAGAAAAAAAAAGGCGGGTGTTGGAATCGATAGTAGCAGCAAATAAAGAAAAGGATTTCGATGTTGGTTGTGCTACAGCAACAACAGCGATTCAGAAAAAAAAATTAAATAAATAAAGCAGGCGACAGCTGCGTTGAACAGTGCCGTGAACAGTACGATGAACAGTGTCGTGAAAAGTGTCGATGAACAGTACTGATAAACAGTGTCGATGAACAGTACCGATAAACAATGTCGATGAACAGTAGCGATGAACAGTACCGGATTTAGAACCGGGAACCGGAGGCGGCGGCTAGGTGGTTTGCACAATAAGATGGGTATATATAGACCATCAAGTTACACTTCCAACCCTATACTATTACATAATATTATTGTAGTCTAATACTCCCCCGCAAGCTAAACGAGGGCGCGTAGTAGCTTGAAATATAAAAGACTAAAGATTAAAAAGAATTTATTCTTGTTCTTCAACCAGATCTGGCCCGTGTTCACCTCCTTCTTTTGTCTTGGGCCTGCTTTTTGGGCTGTCTTTTGAGCCTGTCTTTTGGGCCACATATATTAAGACTCCGTGAAACAAAGTCTTCAGGCCACGAATGATGTCAGACTTCCCAAAATTCAGATCATGTTGCCTAATTGAAACTTCCTGATCTGAACCTTTGTGAGCAAAGGGAAAGCCGATGTGAATAAAAAACCAACGGCAGAATTCTGTTGAGCCTCCCTTTCGCCTGCCTTTTCCCGGTCGGATCTCGGACTGCTTCTACTCCCCATCGGAAACTTCCTTTTTTTTACTGACGGCCTTTCGCAACCTGTGACTTGGTGGCGGACTTGCAACAGCCGCCAGAATAATCCGCTGTTGTATAGCGGCGGCGATCTACAGTGGCGTCGCGTTGTATGCGACGACGATCTGCGTTGGCGTCGCCTTGTATGCGACGACGGCTAGGATTCTAGAGCATTGTGTCTGCTAACCCTTGACATGGGAGGAGCTGTGACTGCCTGTGGTGGCAGCGGCGGAGATCTAGGGTTTTGGTAGGTAGGCGGTGGCGGCAAATCTAGGGTTTTTGTGGTGGCGGCTGGTCGTGTAGAGTGATGGAGATGGTTGTTGTTGACGCAGATCTAGGGTTTGGCGGTGGGGGATCTGGTTATTGAACGATAAAAGAAAATCTTGTAGCCGCCCCGCCAGAGATGTTTTCCGGTGGTTGTAACCTAGCTTTGATACCAAAATAAACTTGGTAAATTGTATTGTATATTGATTTGTATGTTCTAGGATTACAATATGACATATATATAGGGATTTACACAGGAACCTAGCCGGCTGACATAGCATAAATGGGCCGGTCCCTATACTAATAATATCGCCTAATACTTCATGTAGTTAAACTTACAAAGTAATCATTCAATAAATGTTGCTCTTCAAATGTTAATTGCTAAGGAGGTTAAAAAGAAGAAGTGATATACCTGATTGGAGAAGATCACATAGTGAAACACACAGTTACACGTTTCTGCCTTCACGCAACGTCACCATCTGTGCTACCGGTCGAAGCGCCGGCGGTTGCCCAATGAACAGACGGCAAACAGCTACCAGCCACTATTCAACAAGACTCTCTTTTAATCTAATGAAGAATAGGAAGTTGTAAACACTGCTTTTCTAACTTGTAATTCAAGGGTTGCCTAATGTTTAGTTTATAATTTCAAAGATTCTTGAACCAGATAGATAATCTAAATTTGTAATTAGAAGTTTGAAAATGTTATGAACAACTTGGAGATTAATTAGATTCCAAATGTGTGAACATTTCCCCATGTAACTTCAAATCTCAATGTATAACTTTCCATTATTGATATTCAAATTGGTTCTGCATTAACATATGCATCCATATATGGAGTCATGCGTCCATGTAGCATATGTATGACTTTTTGTGTGCACATTATGTGGCAGGAAACAAATGAGAAGGCTGCAAAATAGGCTGACAATTTCTAACACGACCCGTTTAAACGACACGACACGAAGTTAAGTAGGTTCGGGTTTGAGTTAAACAGATATGGGTCATGAACGGATCAACACGACTAAAATCGTGTCAAAACGGGTTTAACTTGCCTAACCCGACTAGACAAGTTTTACCAGCTCTATTGCAAAAGGACCCGCCAACAAAATCTTCCATCTTATCGTGGGTCCCAGCTGCCAACAAAATCTTCCATCTTATCGTGGGTCCCAGCTGCATATGCATTCGATCTGCACTAAAATCTTCGTGAAAACGAACTGGTTTTATGACATCTTGTTGTAAATTGTGGTAGTTGTGAGGGCAATGGCGGAAACAATGATGGTGGTCGAGTGGGAGATTCAATTCGTTTGGTTAAATTCCTTTACTGTTTATTCGAAATCTAATTTCATTATTCACAACAAAAACTTGTCTCCTTGAATTCAAATTTCAAAATTTAACAAATTATGCAAATCAAACACGTATGGAGTACAACTCATATTCTAATTCATTGAATTCCAAAAAATCAAACGCCCATATAACCATTTGTTACAAAGATCAACTCATTACACAATAGTGACAAAGCACACAAAATTTGGTAAACCATTTTCCAACAGCAACAATGTTAAATATACTCGAAAAAGCAAAAAGTGTGTGATATCATTAATGTGTACAAACAAAGTAGAACCACAACTATAAATCTAGGTTGAACAAACTCCAACAGTTCATTCTTCCAAATAACATAAACATGCTAACCAAGAGGAGCCTTGGTGCACCGGGGTCAACTCACCCTTTTGTAATCAAATGTTAATATCACATTATATCCTCAATTTGATTATTAAGATGATTTTACCAATCATGAGGATCCCTGAAGCAAATCACTCTTGCTTTTCTTCAATTTGGCTTTGACTTTGACCCGTGATTTTGACACGAGGGTTTGAACTGTGTTTGTGAAATTCCCCACAGCCATAATTATCAGAAGGATTCCACACGCAACCACCTGGTTACGGATAAAAATTCATTTTTTTAACTTGAGTATACATATATTATGCAAGTGTTCCCAACAAAATTGAATTTTAAATGATGAAATGTTCGTTTTTAAGGTGTAATTTTAAAAAAAAATATTAAAGTATGAAAAAGTTATGGCTGTTTAAAAATCATGGGGGGAGTTGGTTTAAAACTCAACAATATGTTTTAAATGATTGTACCATATGTTTTAAAAGTTGTAATTACCGTTCTAAAATCTTAAAATTATGTAAAATTACCTTTTTGTCCTCATATGTATTATAATATAGTATAATTTCTTGGCTTCTTACCTGCCACTCAGAAACAACACCAACCATTGCGGTATTCAGCAATAGCAGACCCACATATGCTTCAAAAGCCTAAAAAGAGAACAAATAGGGAGTAAACATAGAGATTCTGCTTCTGATTATATGAAAGTAAAATAAAAATGACATATACCATTTTTGGGGTAAAATCATGAAATAATAACCAAGTTTCGATAGTGTTCCAATAAAGCCAGTCATACTTTATTCTAACATTAAAAACCACTCAAGTTTTCATTATTGTTCCATTGTTACGAAAGTTTTTTATAAATGTTAATTTTGTTTTTAAATTAAGTGACTTAACTGGAACATATATGAATCTTGGTTAATATTAGTGATTATTTTTTTTCCATGGAACAATTATGAAACTTGGTTATTATTTGGCGAATTTTTTTTTCTTCACACTTACCTCCAACTTCAGGTTAAACAAGAAAAAAATAATCATTAAATAGTAACCAATTTTCATATATGTTCTATTAGGTCACTTAATTTTAAAAACTTTTAATATTTATAGAAAAATTCACAATGAAGGAACAAACATTGAAACTAGAGTGGTTTTTGTAGTTAGAAAAAAGTGTGAGCGACTTTAGTGGAACACTAAAGAAACTTAGTAACTATTAGGTGAAATATTCCCTTATTTAAATAACTAGAATTCGTCAAACGTTCAATATCTCATATCTGATCACTACAACTTCAAACAACAGAACACATCCAAAGACACCCTTATATCAAACCAAGTGCATTTCAAAATTAAAGTCAGAAATTGCGCTTCTAGAACTTATCCTTTGACTCTTAAAAGTCAAAAGTGTACATCAAATATCGGAGTAAGTGGGCATAATCTAGTTAAGAAAAGTTTCAAAGGGTAGCCAGTGGCGGACCCAGGAATTTGTTTCATGGGGGTCGGAAAATTTTGGGGTCGGTTGAGTATCGATATATAATGCGTATATAACACTAAAAACTTTCGTGTGGAGCGATCGGGGTCTATTACAAAATTTTATGGGGGGCGATCGGAATTTTAACGTGTATATAACACTAAAAAAGTTTTCATGGAGGGCGGATGCCCCCCATAGTCAAAGAATAGGTCCGCCTATGAAGGTAGCTTTCAAGGTGTAAATGACCTTAATGGAACAGCCTGTAGGTAACAATATAGTTTGCAAATTTCATAGTTCTTCACAAAGCATAAGCAATTTTTCAAATTATTTAGAAAGAACCAAGTACACAAAAATTCACCTGCAAGACAAAGAGTATCGGGTATAACAACCATATTTGACCTTCCACTCCTGCAGTTTCTCCCCACACAACATCCATTCTTCTAGCCTACAATAAAAATGAAGTCAATTTTATGATTTTAGGGTCAATTAAGAACAAATATATTTTGTGAAACACTAGAAGTTGAAGAACATAAAAGAACTTGTATACTTTATAACAAATTTCTTTTCAATATTTCATGACAGTGTGCTTTTAGAGAAAGACACCTTTCCCAGTGCAATACGCGTATATAGCCTCTGGCGTTGGTATCTGTTCTGTAAAAGCATTGCAATTCCTTGCATGATTGCCCATTTCAGAAACAATTGTATACCTTTCTGCAAGGTTAAATACACAAATAAGATTAAACAATCAAGATAAAAAGTTACATGAAACATATAATAGAATAACCTGCTTTTGGGAACAATCGGGTTGCCTTTCTATCTCCCATGTGAGGCTGATGAGTGCCATAAGCATTGCAAAATAGTGATGATATATCCACCTGAAAAAATCAAATTTAATAGTATACATCAAAATAAGAATCTCAACTTGTGCATTCATTTATATTGATAACATTAAAATATGGCATAACGGGTAATTTTATTTATTTATTTTTTTGAACGGCAAACACATACCCCTAAAATCTAACTCCTAAAATCCACCTATTTCCCACATTGTGGGACTTGAACCCGCACCACTTTGGTGGTGATAAACACCAGATGCCACCAGGCCAAGACGCCATCGACGGGTAATTTTATTTTACTATGAATAATTAGAAGCATTAGAAATTGATTATGAAACTTGAAGTCGCAATAATCAAAGAATCAATATATAATAAAAGTAACACAAACCATACATGAAAACAAATTCTTGACTTGAGGAAAAATGTGGTGTAACACCATTGTTAAAAGAAAAACTTGAGGCAAAATGACATAAAATTACCATGGGCGTATGTCGCTTCCATTAACTCTCAAAATATTCTCTCTCAAAGCCAACCCTGTGTAGAGAAACAGCAACCACGCCTGAAAAGATGAAACTAATAATAATCTTGGAACAGGTCCCATTCACTTGTATGATTTAATAAATCAAGATACATGAGTATCATGATATAAAAATATATATTACCTGGTAAAGCTGGACAGGCGGCGCAGGAAAACATCCATTCCACAACCAGGACCTTAGCAACAGTAACAAAGACGGGAAAAAGAGAAACAGATATGCAGTTCTATCCTGCTCATACAAACCAAACAGAAAGAAAATATAGTTCCATGCCTCATTGTTTAGAAAACAAAATTGATTATACATTACATTCATAAAGAGGGGATTAATGTAAACAAAAGGAGCCACTTCTCATTAGATGTATGTTATTATCGCATTTATAGCCAGATATAAGGGTTTTATTTGGAAGGGGGATTTTAAAAAAACATGAGACGCTTTGAGGCGTTTAGGCCCCGAAAGCCGAGGCGTTGCTCTATGTACAACCAATACGCTTTATGTACAACCAAAAGTTGTATCTCTCTCATCTCTTTTACATTTTAGCCTTTTTATCAAGTAAACCATTCATAATCTCTTCATCCTCTTGATTGTTTTTACATATCAGCCTGCTACACACCCTAGTTTTAACCAACTTTGACCAAAATGTACATGAAGCGCCGCTTCAAGACCCAGAGGCGGTGTTGTAAAAATCGGGCCTAGGCGGCCATTTAACTTGTAATTTTGAGCTAGGCGGACCATTAATCGGAATCGGTCCTAGGCGGCCAGATTCCGGAGAAAATTCTGGCAAAAACCTGAAATTTTCGGCCAAATTCCGGCGAAAACCTTGGATTTTCCAGCCAAACCCTTCAAATTCCAGCCAAATATGTGTATAAATATTTAAAAATGAACATATTTATAAAAATTACATATAAAAATGTGTGTATATATATAAAAAACAGAAAATTACATATAAAAATTCCAATCCGATTAATCCCGCCTAGGCCCATTTAATCCCGCCTAGGCCCCACCGCCCGCCTAGCGCCTAGCCATAGTTGTCAATAGCGAATAGCGGTAAATAGCGACAAGCCACCTATACGCTACGTAGCGAATAGCGGTAAATAGCGGGCGCTATTTCACGTTTAGCGATACACTGCTAGAAATTTTTAGAAATATTTTATATTCAACTATTGTAGGATTTGTAGCAATTATAATCAATAATCATCTAAATCTTCATATATTAGGGTTATTAGCAACCCTATTTATATTAATCAAGTAAAAACTTAAAAAATAATTAAAAAAAAAGAAAAAACGCTATTGGGTCGCTATCTGGTCGAGAAATGGAAATAGCGGGGCCTTAACGAAACGCTATGTAGCGCGCTATAGCGCGCGCTACGAGCGCTATTGACAACTGTGCGCCTAGCGATTTTTCCAACCATGCCCAGAGGCGCTTTTTAGATCGCCTCGCTCCATCAGGCGCGCTTGTTAAAACTAGTCTTTACATATCAACTTTTTTATCAAGTAAACCATTCATAATATATGTTGGTTGTTTTTACATATCAGCCTCATATAGACCCTAACTTTAACCAACTTTGACCAAAATGTACATGAAGCGGCGCTTTAAAGCCCAGAGGCGCTTTTCAGATCGCCTCGCTCCTTAGGTGCGCTTGTTAAAACCTAGTCTTTACATATCAACCTTTTTATCAAGTAAACCATTCATAATCTCTGTTGGTTGTTTACATATCAGCCTCCTATAGACCCTAATTTTAACCAACTTTGACCTAGATGTACATGCAGTGCCGCCCGCCTCAAGGCCCAAAGGCGTTTTTCAGATCGCCTCGCGCGTCTGGCGCATATAAACCATTTTATCAAGTAAACCATTCATAATCTTTGTTGGTTACTTGGTTGTTTTCACATATGAGCCTCCTGCAGACCCTAACTTTAACCAACTTTGACCTAGATGTACATGAAGCGCCGCCTCAAGGCCCAGAGGCGTTTTTCAGATCGGTGCTTCTTAAAACCATGTTTGGAAGGCAACATATATGCTCGCTTTCCGAGCATAATATGGGAAAGCCGCATAAGGCAGAACTTGGTCACCAATTATCATATGAAATAGGAAACCATTCATGTGCATAATGAAAAACCAAATATGAGTCTCAAATATTAAAACATACCCTGAAATTATTGTATTCCTCTTTCACTTTCAACTGAACATCCTTTCTAGTGGCATAAACATTTATTGGACCAAGAAACATCCTCAAAAATCTCCCTGTAACCAAACACCACCAATCAAACAGAAAAAATACAAACTATTAAACTGTGATGTCAAACTATATTGCTTTCAAAATACAAATTTAATTAGTTAGTTTAGCTAATAAAATCAAACTACCATAAGATTTACTAGGAAGAAATGCAGCTGCATCTCCTTCACTCAATGTATACCTTGCTCTACTTAACTCCTCAACCAACTGTATAACAACAAAACAATTAATCACCTAAATTGCTGTTAAAAAAAAACTAGCTAAAATTTATAGTGTGATTTTGCAGGAATGATTTAAATAACAATCAATCAAACAATTAGGTTTTACCTTTTCTGCATCTTTTGGATCCAAAATTCCTTTCTTAACAGAAGAAGCAATGAACGAATTAACACTTTTAATGTTCGAATCAAGAGCTAGGGCTCGTTGCCTCAGCGATGTTTCCTCCTGCGAATTTCGAGAAATTAAAGCTGTCGCTGATTCCTGCAACTCCTTACTCTGTTCCACGATTCTAGAAACTTCCTCCGCCGCGTTTCTGTTATTATCACCGCCGCTGACGGTGGCGGTGGATTCGCTCATCGAAACAGATCGGTCGATCGATTTTGTAACCGATTTTCAGTGAACGGATTGCGTCTGTGGTCCTGGAGTTATTGATAACTATGCGTCCGATTCGATGATTAATGAGTGAAGTGGAAGGAATTGAAGAGGTGGCGGTTACCGGCGACGGAACGGCGGCGACGATGGCGAATCTAAAGTACACAATGTGAGAGAAGAAAGTGGTTATTAGTTTTAGGGGGGTGTGTTATTGACTTATCATATTTTGGAATAAGGTTATAAGTTATAAGTTTGTTTGGACAATTCAAAATAAGATGGAAAATGTGAGATAGAGAAGTTAAAATCCAAAAGTAAGAAATTCTTACTTTTAGAAATGACTTTTGGAAAAGTCAAAAGTAGCTTCAAAAAGTAATCCCAAACACCCCCTTAGTTGTAGCTTTTGTAATTTGTAAAGCATCTGCCAATATTCATCAGACATCACCACATGATTTTATCGTTCTATGTTAGAATCTCGGGTATTATACGGGTTAAATAAATGTAATGACAGTTGGTCATTTGGTGCAATGGTAGCTTCAAGATTTTTTATAGTGGAAGTCTTGGTTTCGAATCCTGGCCACAGCAAAAAAGGGGTCTGTGGCCAGGTTAAGGGGTTTACCCAGTTGGGGGTTCCTCATGCGGTGGGCTGCACTTGATATTCTAGGTGTTGACTCGGGGAAACCCAATTATCCTAAAATATCTAAGTGTTGTCGTTCAAAAAAAAAAGAATAAATGCAATGCTATATACTTAGAGCAAGGGGTATACCCGTGTGATTGTGGTGTGGTGTGATAATAAAGTGCACGTCACATAGCAACACGTCACTACTCTCATTATCACACCACTCATCACTTGACAAGGGGTATACCCGTGTGATTGTGGTGGTGTGATAATTAAATGTTTTTTTTTATTTAAATAAAATAAAACATAATATTTTATTAATAAAAATAAAATAAAACATAATAAATAATATTTCATTAATAATTAAAAAAAATTACATTACTAAAAAAAATTACCTAATGATTTGAATTTTCATAAACATACTCAATCAAGTCCGTCTTTAATACGTTATGAATTTCTCGATTGTCGGTTTACTCGCTTTTGATTTCATCAATTTATTTGTGCGTATGCTGCTACTCATTTGGAGATATAAATTTTTTTTAATAACATGAAACTTAATCATGTTATTAAAAGAGTAGAGAGTGGTAATATTAAATAGTTAATTATTCTCTTTGCAATTCTTTCTCCTTGAAATCTTAGTGAAAATAGATCAATAAATAAAATAAAAGTTAAAATGTGTTGCTATTATCCTTTTGTTAGTTTTGACTTCTTCAACATTTCCCGTGAAAATTATCACGTACAAGAACAACGTCATGAATTTTTTTTTGAGGGGGTGGTGTTCCAAATGAATCACGGCGTGATTCATTCTCGCACGTCGGATCACGCCTGATTTCACGGGTGTATACCGGATACTCTTAATAATAAAAAAAATTTATGTCTTTAAAAACATGTGTATTACACGGGTTGAATAAAATTTTACGTGACAGTTATAAATTCTGTTAAGTTAATTTTTAAAACATTTTTTAGCTAAGTGTTAATTTTTTTATATATAACTGATAAATGTTAATTCATGTTAAACTTTAGAAACCCGGTGTATTACACGGGTTAAATAAAGAAAATTTTATATATATTTAGTAATAAAGATTTACATATTACATATTTATGAAAAACGTTTTATAAAAATAATTATAGAAATCATTATTATTTAATAGGAGAGAGAGGCGGGATACAAAAAAATATAAAAACAATTAAAGAAATTTATATAATTAATAGGAGAGAGATGCGAGAAAAAAGCTAAAGATGTATGAAAGAGTGACAAGTGTCACATCAAAACTTTTATTTATTATATATTATAGATATAGATATAGTAAATATACATTTTAATGAGAAAATCTCAAATAACCAGGGAGACCGGTACCGAAAATATCGATACTGAATTTTTTGAGAAGTGGGTATCGGATACTATACCGAATCTATCGGTACCGGTATTCGTTACAAAATGCTCATCTCTAGATGGTATCAGTACCGGTACTGAATTTCTAGAAAAGTGGATACCAAATAAATCGATACAGGTAACGGTACTTGACTACTCGGTACCAAATGCTCGCTACAAACAATAACTAATTTTCTTAATATATTTACATGTATTTATATAACAAAAAGGTCACACAAAGGTGTGCAGGAAAAGCGTTTTTTTACGTAGTTGAGGGTTCAAGTATAAAAAATTATAGATTTAGGAATAAGATAAAAGTGTGTGAGTTAGCTACTTAGCTGTAATAAATAAAGGTTGTATTTATATTAGATAGATTCATCTGTTATCTCTATAGTCATTAAATACGTAAAATTATCTTTTAAGTATAATCAAAGTTATCTTGGAATATACAAACATTTTATATTTTTATATGTGAAATTTTTGTTGAGCTTCTGCATTTCACGACTATCGGTTCTACGCGTAGCAATATTATTTTTACACACCTAGTTTATTTTCTTAAAAATGTATTAGTTTTGTATATTTTAAAATATTTATAATGACGTGTGAAGATAAAGTGAATATATGAAATTTGTTTGTGTATTTGAATCTTGTTTGATATGGATACGAATATATAAAAACTAGAAATTGTACCCCGCGCTTTGCAGTGGGAACCGGACTTTAAACGATATAGGCGGTGACATTAACGTGTCTAAGCACAAAAAAAACGTGGTTAAAAAAATTTTGCTCTATGCCCCAAGGCGGACTTAAAACGGTCACATTAACATGGGTAAGCACAAAAAGAAACGTATAAAATTACGGCGACTCGATTGTGGAGGTCGAAACAGAGATAAAAGACAGTTTGATAATGGTACCGATGTTTTTCAATCGGTCTTGGTCTCGGTCTTATTCTTCACGGTTGTTAGATAACCACGATACCCAAAAAAATAATTTATTTTGAATACGACTCCGTTTTAACAACATTTACATTGAGACATCAACAAAAAAATAATAAACAAACAAACGCGAAAGTTATTGAGGAAAAATCAGATAATGTATACTAAGGGGGTAAACTCGAAACTTAAAAACTTGAGCAGGTTAAAGTTAAAATTTATAAAATGAAGGGGTGAGTTTTGTCATTTGAGTAAAGTATGGGGGAGAAGTTGTTGGTGGTACAAAGCCATCGACACTTCTAATTGAATAATAGTATAATAGAATATTGTTTTACCTCTTTGATCGACAGTAATGGATCTAGGAAAAAAATTCAGGGGTATCGGAAAACATAAAAACGGTAAAAAAAAAAATTCACTGCGCGTCGAAAGGTACCCAATGATAAAACATAATAAAAGTTGAGGAGTGAAATAAGTTTGTAGTAGAGATCGATGAGAGTGTGAAGAAAATGGGTGAATAACTCAAATTATAAGTTCAACCACAAATATATTTTCACAACTTAAAATTCTTGATAAATTGAAGAATCTGGAATTACAAAAGTGTTTGTTTTTAGCATAATTGCAAACAATTTTATTAAGAAATCACTCAGAGATAACACTTAATTCGGACTTACTCAATTTATACTAAGAATTCTCTTATACAGAAACTCGTACTAAAGAATAACATTTTAATAGAGAGTATGATCTCCTACCACTTAGAATAATTCTATTTGACGGAGAGTGGAGATGCTCTTATGCTAGCTTTTACAAATGACTCACGTCTCGTCCAGTGGCGGATCCAGGAAACTTTGTAAGGGGGTTCACCTTATAATATTTTAGGGGGCTCACCCCAGTTTTTTTACCTACCGTTACACTAAAATTTCGAAACTCGGGGGTTCCTGTGCACCCCCCCTCCCGCTTCACTTAAGTCCGCCCCTGTCTCGTCTACATGACAACTCATTGAAACTGAATAAACATTTTTTGGATACTATTCTCTAGATTTGCTTGATATCCAACGTGTCTTCGCGAGTGAAATCCAAATACTAAATTGTCTTAGTATTCAGATTTTGGGAGTAACATTTGAACGATTAAATATGAGTAAATCTTTACATTCAACTTGATAGTTTAGCTTATTTTTATCAAAACTTGATTTCAAAGCTGGATATAGGACTTGATATAGACAAACACAAACACAAAAAAATAAAAAATAAATAAAATAAAACATTACATTAATAATAAGTTTTTTTATCTTTTAAAAGAATGTGTAAAATATAAAGATAGTGCTTATAACAATTTAAGACTTAATTTTATAAATTTTTTTTATCGTAAATAAATATATAAATAATAATGTTGAAACAAAATAATAACAAATAAATAAAATGAAAGAAAAGAAAAGGATAAAAGAATAAAAAAATATTTAAATAAGCATTCTAACATACGTCTCCACGCCATATATGTCATTCACACCACTAATAATCACAGATCACTGTCGCCTCGTGTTCAAAAACTTCGACAACATAATCTCCAATTCGATATAAATGGTAACTTATACCAACCTTGTTCATGTTGCATTGTTGTTTTGATTATGTACCAATATAAGATCTCTAACCACAGTGATGGATGCTGCGTTAGTATATATATTTTTATTAAGATTTGTAACACAATTATCAGGTTTTAAATTTATAAAAATGATTAATACTTGCACTAACTACACACAATAGGTAAGCGGACCTATCGCAACATAGTATAACTTAGGTAAGAACAAAGTATCGAACCCAAGGGACACAGTATCGTTTAATACTCAATCGTTATTATTGTTTAGTCTAATAAAAAATGGAGTTTTGGTTGAGGCAATAAATCGAGACAAAGGAGTGGTTGAGAGAAAATCATATATATTCCTGTGAGAAACCTTGAGAGACTCTCCCTTCTTGCTTAGTTGAAATGAGGAGTCAAGGCCCTCTATTTATTAGGGGTGCTCAAAAAAATCCAAATACGAATTATCCGAAATTCCGAATCCGAATTATTCGAAATTTCAAATCCGAAATATCCGAATTTTCGGATTCGGATATTAATATTGAAGGATATCCGAATTTTCGGATTCGGATATTAATATTGAAAAATTTTGAATATTCGAATCAGAATTTTTTTTAATATATTTTAAATATATATAACAAATATAGAGTTTGAAGCTCAAAAGCCCTAATTCCCTTCTGCGTTCTACGTTTCCGTGTTCTACGCCTCAAGTCTTCTACATCTCCAACTCTCACGCTAGTCACTCAGCGTCCCTGCGGCCTCAAATCGGACTCTCCTGCCACTTGTGACCGGCCGACTGCTGCCTTTCGACCGACTGCTGCCTTTCGACCGACTGTTTCCTGCCGCCTTCCGGCCGACTGCTGCCTGCCGCCTGTGTTCCGACGGCAGTGCCTGCTCGACGGCCACACTTCTGTGTTCTGTTCTTGGCTTCTTGCGGAGGGATTTTGTGATAAGCTCAATTTTAAGAAAGAAACTTTAGAGAGAGAATACCCAAAATCAAGCTAACCAATTTGGTTGCTTCCAACTGATTATAACGACCGTAGGGTTACAGTTACAAGAAATGACAAAACCAGTCCCTCAACTTTGACATAATTACAAAATGAACCTTTAACTTGTTTACACATATCAATACCCTACCCTTATTAAGAATCCTTGACCACAAGGATAGAACAACAACAATCAAGACTATTTACAAGGTAAAATCAGGAAAACGAAGTACAAAATCATGTCTGTTTTCCCAAGTAGCTTCCAAAACAGATTGACCCATCCATTGAACCAACACTTGTGCAACTCCTTTCCTGCCTCGCCTGATAAAACGATGATCCAAGACTTTAGCAGGTTGTAAAGTGAATCGAGGAGTTTTAGGAATAGGTGTAATAGAAGCGGGGCTCCTCGTGCCTGCCTGCTTCAACAAGGAGACATGAAATACCGGATGCAGTTGGGCATCAGCAGGCAAGTCTAGCTTATAAGCAGCTTCACCAATCCTTTGAACCACCAAATAAGGCCCATAATACCGTGGAGAAAATTTGTTGTAACCCACCATGCGTAAAGAAGACTGAATGTAAGGCCGCAGCTTAAGATAAACCCATGAACCTTCCTTGAAAACTCTATCAGAACGATGTTTATTGGCTTGTTACCCAACCTATTTTGGGCCAGATGTAAGGTTTGTCTGAGAATAGTAATAGCATCTTCTTTAGAACACATCTCACCATCTAAAGCTTCCACATTAGTGTCTCTATGTACATAAGGCACATGAATAGGAGGTGGGAACCCATATAAAGCTTAAAAAGGAGAGGATTTGAGAGAAGAATGATAGTTAGTATTATACCACCATTCGGCCAAGGATAACCAATTGATCTAAGAAGTTGCATAGTTCAGAACCATACACCTGAGGTAAGTTTCTAAACACCTGTTAACCACTTCAGTTTGCCCATCAGTCTGTGGGTGATAAGCAGACGACATAGCCAATGATATTCCCTGCAGCCTAGTGAATTCTTGCCAAAAGCTACTGAGAAAAATAGAGTCTCTGTCAGAGACAATAGTGGATGGCCAACCATGTAATTTATACACATTATCAATGAAAACCTGAGCTACATCAGCAGCAGTAACAGGTTGAGTAAGCACCATAAAATGAGCATACTTAGTCAATCGATCCACTACCACAAAGATCACATTTTTACCCTTAGATTTAGGCAATCCAGTAATAAAATCCATACTAATATCAGAGAAAATACCAGTAGGAATAGGTAAGGGCTGGATCAGTCCAGGAGAAGCTACAGTTTCATACTTGGCCTGCTGACAAACATGACATTGTCTCACCACTTGTCGAACAGATTTGTTTTGGCCTTTCCAATAGAACATACTCTTGAGTCTTTGTAAAGTGGCATTGTCACACCCCGACCGATGGCGGAATCATCGAGGCGGGACATGTAAGACTGTTCATAGCACATGGTTGACTAAATTGAAATATATTAAAGTCAAATTGCATTTCAAATAATCCAAGTACAAAACCAAATTCAAACAAGATACATAAAATAATTCATAAAGTTCTTGATTTATTTTGCTAAGTCCAAATCCTATGTTGAACACGTCTTGAATCAATCTCAGATATTGGGGCCTGAAACATGAATAAAATAAAGTCAACTAAAAAGTTGGTGAGTATAACACAGTTGTATATAGATAGCATATAGTTGAAAACAAATCCTTTACATGACATGATAAATAAGGCGTTCATGGGGAGTAACTATTGTGTAACCAAATGTACAATCAAACCTTGTAACTAGCATGCAAAACAAATGTGTTTTCGGTTTCAATCACCGCGTACCATGGGTGGGTTTGTCAGACTCAATAGATCCATCATTGAAAACCGTCGGCTTGTATAGTTAATGATTGCACATAAGAGCATACAAAGGTTAAACACACCTAGCACTCGGGCACAAAGCTCAAATTTTTGCACACATGTATGTAAATAGGATTTTTGCACTTGTGCTGTTTGTGTAAATGTAATTGTGTAATGTGTAATGAGTATAGAGTTCATGTTCCACCCCAAAAGTGTAAAAGAGTAAAAGGGGTTGTGAATACTCACTTGGTATGGAAGTGAAGCTAACAAGGAATATAGATAGCAAAAGATCCTTGAAAAGCACACTTTAACCTAAATAGTAATATGCATTGAATCACATAGATGTATAAAGTTTAAGAATGAAAGTTGGATTTGTATGTAAAACCATTGGTTTGTATTTAAAAAGGATTGAATAAAATATATAAAGTTTGAGGTAAAATATGTTTGAAACAATTTAATTAGGTTTGAATTAAATAAATAAGTGTATAACTATAGTTTATGAAATAATGTCAATATTAATTGTAATTAAGTATAAATAAATAAAACGATTTTGATTTAAAATGTAAAGTAAATAAGTCATCATTATTTATAAATTTTGTAACTTAATTATTTAAAATATCATTTAAGTGTAAGATGATAAATATAAATTTAATTTTTATAAACTTTTCAATAAATTACATTTATGCCAAGATTAAACTTTTAATCTATTTTTAAATACAGAAAACATATTTTTATAAAATCTGAAACATTTACTGATTAAAATATAAAAATTATAATTCTGTTAAAAATTCTGAGTCTAGCACGACCGTGCCTCGGAAGGGCACGATCGTGCTCAAGCCACGGGCGCGACCGCGCTAGTCGGGGCGCGACCGGGTTGATCAATCAGGAGCACAATCTAGACAAGTCATCAGGCACGACCGTGCCTTAGCCCGGCACGGTCGCGTCTATGATTTTTAGACACAACAAAGACTAGCCCAAAGGGCATGACAAGGTCTGGACGGATGACACGACCGCGCTTCTAGTCGACACGACCGCGCTAAACGAGGCACGGCCGCGCTAGATGATTAGCGCGACCGTGTCTAATCTAAATCAGACACGAATCGAGAATTTCTTGTATTTTAAACACTGGAATTGTTAGGGCTTTTGATTAATAGGTTATTACGTGTCTTTTCATATACCTTAATTGTATGGAAATCGGGTTTAAGTAGGGGTTCGATTAAATCATTTTTATTGGAAACATGGTTTCTGATTCTGGTCGATTTCTATTGTGGAAGCCCAAATTGGATGAGGGCTTTTGATAATGATACTGAAATGAATGAGAAGACGATTATATTTACCCTGAAACGAAACGAATTTATAGAGAACGGTTGGAAGGAAGCTCCGGCGACGACGGCTCGAGTTCCGACAATCTTTACTGCAACTCCGGTCAATCCAGACAGTCCGGAAGCTTCAGAGATGGTTTGATATCGTGATTCTGCTACTGAGTTGGGAGAATTTGGGTCGAAAAGCTTTGAGAGAGTTTCTTTCTTGAAATTTGCTTGAGAGAGTCTTCTTGCAAAAGAATACTGAGGCGTTTGGGATTTGAAAAGTGGTAATACAATTGTTAAGGGGAAAAGAAACGTATAACGGTTTCGGATTCGAACGATCGGGTGATTAATCTGCATTTACGTTTTTCTGTTACGCAGGCGCGACCGTGCCAAGGAGAGGCGCGACCGTGCCTAGGCACCGGGCGCGATCGTTCCAGAGCAGGTCGCGCGACCGTGCCAAAGCACTTGGCGCGACCGTGCTAGAACGAAGCACGACCGTGCTCACTAGGGTTTCTTGATGTTTTTCAATTTTAGTCCTTGACTTTTCAGGTTTGATAAGTTTGTACCAATTAGTTTCTTGTATAGCGTTTAAATGTAAATAATCGAGTAAAACTTGCGAACTTGTATAGAATCATTGCATTTTATTTACCGCGGGAAAAATATTGAGACATTGCACGAGTATAGAACTTGAAATTTCATTACATTGAATTGAAATATGAATACTAAAAATCAGAAATGTTACAGTCTCCCCATGTTGAGAGAATTTCGTCCCGAAATTTAGCTAGAGGAAACAACATTAATAGTAAAAAGATGAGGGTACTTGAGCTTCATTTGGTCTTCTCGTTCCCAAGTGTACTCAGGACCACGCTTAGATTCCCAACGAACTTTAACGATAGGAATGCGACTTCGCTTGAGTTGCTTGACTTCACGATCCATAATTTCCACCGGCTTCTCAACGAAGTGCATCGTTTCATCAATGCGCACGTCGTCAAGCGGTATATGGAGATTTTCATCAGCGAGACACTTCTTTAGATTAGATATATGAAATGTAGGATGCACATTGCCAAGAGATGGAGGTAACTCGAGCTTGTAAGCCACTTTCCCAATCCTTTCAAGGATTTTGAATGGACCAACATAACGAGGTGATAACTTGCCTTTCTTTCCAAAATGGATCACACCCTTCCATGGAGATACCTTAAGAAGAACGAGATTACCGACTTGAAATTCCAAGGGTTTTCGACGTTTGTCGGCATAACTCTTTTGCCGACTCCTCGCTACTCGAATATTGTCGCGGATTTGAATAATTTTGTCGGAAGTTTCTTGAATTAACTCGGGACCGGTGATTTGTGCTTCACCAATCTCGTTCCAACAGATCGGAGAACGACACTTGCGACCATAGAGAGCTTCGAATGGAGCCATGTTGATACTTGTGTGGTAGCTATTGTTATAAGAAAACTCAATAAGGGATAAATGTGAATCCCAATTGCCACCAAAATCGATTACACAAGCTCTAAGCATGTCTTCAAGAGTTTGGATTATTCGCTCGGTTTGGCCATCAGTTTGGGGATGGTAAGCCGTGCTCAAATCCAAACGAGTACCAAGAGCAGATTGGAGAGATTGCCAAAATCGAGAAGTGAACCGAGCGTCTCTATCAGATATTATGTTCAAGGGAACACCATGACGGCTCACAATTTCATCAATGTAAATTCGGGCAAGTTTCTCCACTTTGAAGTCTTCACGAATAGGCAAAAAGTGGGCAGATTTGGTGAGTCGATCAATGATCACCCAAATACTATCATAACCACTCGAGGTGCGAGGGAGCTTGGTAATGAAATCCATAGCTAAATTCTCCCATTTCCACACGGGAATTTCCGGTTGTTCAAGCAAACCAGAAGGACGCTGATGTTCGGCTTTGACTTTGGAGCAAGTTAAGCATTTGGCAACATAAAGAGCAATGTCCTTCTTCATACCGGGCCACCAATAAAGCTGACGAAGATCTTGGTACATTTTATCCGCACCAGGATGAATAGAATAACGAGTCTTATGAGCCTCATTCATGAGATTTGTACGGAGATCATCGCGATTGGGAACCCAAATACGGTTCAAGTAATATAGTAAGCCATTGGGTTTAGATTCAAGAAGAAGTTCAACACCACACGACATTTCTTCATACATGTTACCCTCGGTAACCGAGACGTGTTGAGCTTCCACGATACGGGTTTGAATATCGGATTGAATACGGGCGCAATGAAGCATAACATGGTCTTTTCGACTCAAAGCATCGGCTACAACATTCGCTTTGCCGGGATGGTAACGAATCTCGCAGTCGTAGTCGTTAAGGAGTTCGACCCAACGTCGTTGCCTCATATTGAGTTCTTTTTGGTTGAAGATATGTTGAAGACTTTTGTGGTCGGTGAATACCACACATTTCGTGCCATATAGGTAGTGTCTCCAAATCTTTAACGCGAATACGACCGCACCCAACTCGAGGTCGTGCGTCGTATAATTCTTTTCATGAATTTTGAGTTGTCTTGATGCATAAGCGATCACTCTGCCTCGTTACATGAGGACACAACCAAGACCTTGGTTAGAAGCATCACAATAGACAACTAGATCATCATTTCCATCGGGGAGAGTCAAGATGGGAGCATTGCACAACTTTTGCTTAAGAGTTTGGAAAGCTTCTTCTTGCTTCGGTCCCCATTCAAAAGCTTTACCCTTATGGGTCAAGGCGGTAAGAGGGACAGCAATCTTTGAGAAGTTTGAGATGAAACGACGATAATAACCCGCAAGACCAAGGAACGAACGAACTTCGGTAGGAGTCTTCGGGGCATTCCAATTCTTAACCGTTTCAATCTTAGCAGGATCAACATGAATACCCTTGTCGTTGACGATGTGACCAAGAAATTGAACTTCTTTTAACCAAAATTCACATTTGGAGAACTTGGCATATAGTTGTTCTTTCTTTAAAAGGTCCAAAACCAATCTAAGGTGTTCTTCATGGTCGGCTTTAGTCTTGGAATAGATTAAGATATCGTCAATGAAAACGATCACGAATTTATCAAGGTACGGTTTGCACACACGATTCATGAGGTCCATGAAAACTGCGGGTGCATTGGTTAATCCAAAAGGCATAACCATGAACTCGTAATGACCATACCTTGTCCGGAAAGCAGTCTTAGGAATGTCATCTTCTTGAACACGGAGCTGATGATAACCAGATCGAAGATCAATCTTCGAGAAACACGTAGAACCTTGAAGTTGATCAAAGAGATCATCGATTCTAGGCAAAGGATAGCGATTCTTGATAGTAAGCTTATTGAGTTCGCGATAGTCAATACACATGCGAAATGATCCATCCTTCTTCTTTACAAATAAGATGGGTGCACCCCACGGTGAATGACTCGGGCGAATGAACCCTTTATCGGAGAGTTCTTGAAGTTGACTTGTGAGCTCTTGCATTTCGGAAGGTGCAAGACGATAAGGAGCTCTAGCAACAGGGTTAGCTCCGGGCATGAGATCAATACGGAACTCGACTTGACGAACGGGAGGAAGACCGGATAAATCTTTAGGAAACACTTCGGGAAAATCTCGAATAATGGGAATGTCTTGGATACTCTTCTCCTTGACATCCTTTTGAACAATATGAGCTAGGAAGGCGATGTACTTCTTTCGCAAGTACTTTTGAGCAGTAGTACAAGACATCAATTTAAGACCCTTGCAAGGCTTTTCACCAAAAACCCTTAAGGTTTCTCCCGAAGGTAGCGGAATTCGGATGCACTTTTCAAAGCAAATAACTTCGGCATGATGATTTGATAGCCAATCCATACCTATGATAATGTCAAAGCTTCCTAGTGGCATTGGAATAAGGTTGATTGGGAATGCATGATCATTAAGTTCTAAAGAGCAATCATAGATAATAGACTCAATTGTAAGGGAGTCACCATTTGCTATTTCAACGGTGAAGGTTTTCTCTAATTGGGATCGTGTCTTTGCAAGTAAAGGCTCAAAATTAAGTGACACAAAACTTTTATCGGCACCGGTATCGAACAAAATGGAGGCATATTGACTATTAACAAGGAACGTACCATTAACCACGTCATTGTTGGCTTGAGCTTCGTTGGCGTTAATGTTGAAAGCATGCCCACGAGCTCCACCTTGTCTAGTATTTGCGAGCCTTGGACATAGATTACGAAAATGATTCGGGTCACCACACTCATAACAAGCACGCCCATTAGCAATGGCGGGAGCACCTTGATTAGCTACTTGAGGTACGGTTTGGTTTGGAGGGTTGACTTGGCCCGTAAGGGCTTTGGTCCTACAAACATTAACCGTATGATCATATCTCCCACAATAAGTACAAAGGCGACATGGGATGTTTTGGGGATGATGATAGTTGCAGGTGGCACAAAGTGGGTAAATTCCACCATATGGCTTTTTGACTGGTGCTTGAACCATAGGTGCAGCTTGGTTCACGGGAACAGCAGGAGTAACCACAGCAAAATTTCTAACCTTCCTCTTTCTAGTGTTACGAGAGGGCTCGGTTGTAGCTTCTTTGGTGTGGTTAGGAGGGGCTACGGTTTCAGCAACTTTCTTAGAACTCTTTTTGGTAAGAGTTCCAGCTTTAATATGATTATCGGTTAGGGTAGCAGACAGGCGGATGGCATCTTCCAAAGTAGCAGGATTTCTACCTAAGACAGTATCTTGAATTTGTCTTGGTAGCCCACCAATGTACTTTTCGATGCAACGAGATAATGGAGTGACCATGTGGGGCACAAGAAGACTCAATTCATGGAACCGAGTTGTGTAAGCCAAGTGTTCCCCACTATCTTGGGCAAGATCCCAAAATTCGGCCTCTAACTTCTTCACTTCATTGCGAGGACAGAACTCCTCGGTCATAAGCCTTTTGACCTCATCCCAAGGTAAGGCCATAGCTACATCAACACCCCTATTCCTTTTCTCCCCATTCCACCATGTAAGTGCCCGCTTTTGAAGGACACTAGTAGCATGACGAACACGGAGGTTGTCGGGACAGTCACTATTGAGAAAGGTATTCTCAATACTTTCAAACCATTGGAGGAGTCCGGTAGCTCCTTCGGTTCCATAAAACTTTAGGGGATTGCACGAATTGAAGTGCTTGAAGGTGCATTGGGATGGATTACCACCATTTCCACCATTACCACCATTATTACCACTATTGCTTCCATTTCCATTAGTGGCACCATTGGCTTGGGTGAGTTGTGTCACCAATTGAGTAAGGATAGCAGCAATGTCGGAGTTGGCGTTAGCGGCGGGAGCACGACGAGGAGGCATTCTACAGATTTGAAACACAAGACAAGAGAGATTGTAAGAACTTATGAGAATTTCTAGGATTTAATAGAATGAGATAACAAAATAAAAGATAGATAATCATAGTTTGGATTGTACTCAAAAGTGACAAAAATTCACTTGAATACTAAGGCATATTAAGGTTAATTTAAACTCATATAATTTTCAAGGAGACATGCTTTAGCCTATAGGTAAACACTCATCTCGGGAGTTCCCAGGAAAGCATACGGGTCCCTCGGTTGATTGGGATTTATGCGAAATGCTTTCCTAGACAGAAAACCCAAAATACAGGTGTCACCCTTCCAGATTGCACGTGTCCTCAAATAATTTAACAAGTTTAAAAACCTCAACGAAGAAATAAAAATTTTATTTAAAGATTTTTGCTTCAAGAATTTTCCACATGCTTAGAAAGGATAAAGATAGAAAAAGAAGATAAGAATAATAAGAGGTTTAGGCCATAGGAAAGGATGTTATTTATTTAATTATTATCTAAGAATATCCTAATAAGTCATGCATTTCTAACAAAGAAGGTAGCAAATATAATAATAATTAATCATGGTAAGCATGTAGCACATAGCACAAAATCATGAAGCATAACATAAGTGGGTGTCCTAAAGTTATAGTCTAGGTCAAGATGTCTAATAACCTAAATCCCTATAACCAAGGCTCTGATACCAATCTGTCACACCCCGACCGATGGCGGAATCATCGGGGCGGGACATGTAAGACTGTTCATAGCACATGGTTGACTAAATTGAAATATATTAAAGTCAAATTGCATTTCAAATAATCCAAGTACAAAACCAAATTCAAACAAGATACATAAAATAATTCATAAAGTTCTTGATTTATTTTGCTAAGTCCAAATCCTATGTTGAACACGTCTTGAATCAATCTCAGATATTGGGGCCTGAAACATGAATAAAATAAAGTCAACTAAAAAGTTGGTGAGTATAACACAGTTGTATATAGATAGCATATAGTTGAAAACAAATCCTTTACATGACATGATAAATAAGGCGTTCATGGGGAGTAACTATTGTGTAACCAAATGTACAATCAAACCTTGTAACTAGCATGCAAAACAAATGTGTTTTCGGTTTCAATCACCGCGTACCATGGGTGGGTTTGTCAGACTCAATAGATCCATCATTGAAAACCGTCGGCTTGTATAGTTAATGATTGCACATAAGAGCATACAAAGGTTAAACACACCTAGCACTCGGGCACAAAGCTCAAATTTTTGCACACATGTATGTAAATAGGATTTTTGCACTTGTGCTGTTTGTGTAAATGTAATTGTGTAATGTGTAATGAGTATAGAGTTCATGTTCCACCCCAAAAGTGTAAAAGAGTAAAAGGGGTTGTGAATACTCACTTGGTATGGAAGTGAAGCTAACAAGGAATATAGATAGCAAAAGATCCTTGAAAAGCACACTTTAACCTAAATAGTAATATGCATTGAATCACATAGATGTATAAAGTTTAAGAATGAAAGTTGGATTTGTATGTAAAACCATTGGTTTGTATTTAAAAAGGATTGAATAAAATATATAAAGTTTGAGGTAAAATATGTTTGAAACAATTTAATTAGGTTTGAATTAAATAAATAAGTGTATAACTATAGTTTATGAAATAATGTCAATATTAATTGTAATTAAGTATAAATAAATAAAACGATTTTGATTTAAAATGTAAAGTAAATAAGTCATCATTATTTATAAATTTTGTAACTTAATTATTTAAAATATCATTTAAGTGTAAGATGATAAATATAAATTTAATTTTTATAAACTTTTCAATAAATTACATTTATGCCAAGATTAAACTTTTAATCTATTTTTAAATACAGAAAACATATTTTTATAAAATCTGAAACATTTACTGATTAAACTATAAAAATTATAATTCTGTTAAAAATTCTGAGTCTAGCACGACCGTGCCTCGGAAGGGCACGATCGTGCTCAAGCCACGGGCGCGACCGCGCTAGTCGGGGCGCGACCGGGTTGATCAATCAGGAGCACAATCTAGACAAGTCATCAGGCATGACCGTGCCTTAGCCCGGCACGGTCGCGTCTATGATTTTTAGACACAACAGAGACTAGCCCAAAGGGCATGACAAGGTCTGGACGGATGACACGACCGCGCTTCTAGTCGACACGACCGCGCTAAACGAGGCACGGCCGCGCTAGATGATTAGCGCGACCGTGTCTAATCTAAATCAGACACGAATCGAGAATTTCTTGTATTTTAAACACTGGAATTGTTAGGGCTTTTGATTAATAGGTTATTACGTGTCTTTTCATATACCTTAATTGTATGGAAATCGGGTTTAAGTAGGGGTTCGATTAAATCATTTTTATTGGAAACATGGTTTCTGATTCTGGTCGATTTCTATTGTGGAAGCCCAAATTGGATGAGGGCTTTTGATAATGATACTGAAATGAATGAGAAGACGATTATATTTACCCTGAAACGAAACGAATTTATAGAGAACGGTTGGAAGGAAGCTCCGGCGACGACGGCTCGAGTTCCGACGATCTTTACTGCAACTCCGGTCAATCCAGACAGTCCGGAAGCTTCAGAGATGGTTTGATATCGCGATTCTGCTACTGAGTTGGGAGAATTTGGGTCGAAAAGCCTTGAGAGAGTTTCTTTCTTGAAATTTGCTTGAGAGAGTCTTCTTGCAAAAGAATACTGAGGCGTTTGGGATTTGAAAAGTGGTAATACAATTGTTAAGGGGAAAAGAAACGTATAACGGTTTCGGATTCGAACGATCGGGTGATTAATCTGCATTTACGTTTTTCTGTTACGCAGGCGCGACCGTGCCTAGGCACCGGGCGCGATCGTTCCAGAGCAGGTCGCGCGACCGTGCCAAAGCACTTGGCGCGACCATGCTAGAACGAAGCACGACCGTGCTCACTAGGGTTTCTTGATGTTTTTCAATTTTAGTCCCTGACTTTTCAGGTTTGATAAGTTTGTACCAATTAGTTTCTTGTATAGCGTTTAAATGTAAATAATCGAGTAAAACTTGCGAACTTGTATAGAATCATTGCATTTTATTTACCGCGGGAAAAATATTGAGACATTGCACGAGTATAGAACTTGAAATTTCATTACATTGAATTGAAATATGAATACTAAAAATCAGAAATGTTACAGGCATGAAAGCCAAAATGACCACCCAAAGAAGAAGCATGACACTGGTGAATAATGTCAAGTCTAAGGCCCTCATCACTGCCTACTACCAGTTTTCCCTTTCTTTTAAGTAACCATTGCACCAATTGGAAGTGGCCACAAGTGTCACTAGACTGTAACTTTGACAGAATAGGTTGCAAATGCACATCAGTGGACCAAGAAGTTTTGATTCTATCAATTAAAAGAGGTGCAAAGGTTGAGATGGACAGTTCAAAGAAGGCAGAACTTTGTATTCTAGATAAGGCATCTGCAGCTACATTCTCTACACCCTTCTTGTATTAGATCTCAAAATCATAATGCATCAATTTCACCATCCAAGAGTGTTGTAGTGGTGTAATAATTTTTTGTTCCAATAAGTGTTTAAGACTCTTCTGATCAGTTTTGATAATGAAGTGTCCAACAATCAAGTAATAATGCCACTATTTAATTGCCAACAAGATAGCTAATAATTCCTTGTCATAGACAGAAAAAACCTGTTGTCTAGGAGATAAAGCCCTACTAATAAAAGCCAAGGGATGGTGATTCTGCATTAGTACAGCCCCAATACCCATAGCAGAAGCATCAGTCTCCACTACAAAAGTTTGAGTAAGATCGACAGGAGCAGAACTTAAGGCATGCTTCAGTTGTTGAAAAGCCATTTGGGCACAGTCAGACCATTTAAACCCATTCTTCTTGAGAAGTTCAGTTAAAGGTTTAGCAATGACCCCATAAGATTTAATAAATCTTCTGTAATACCCAGATAAACCCAAGAATCCTCTTAATTGTTTAACAGTTGTAGGAATAGGCCATTGAACTACAGCTTCAATTTTGGAAGGGTCAGTAGAAACCCCAGCCTTAGTGATTATATGACCCAAGTATTCAACTTGTTGACCCCCAAAACTACATTTAGACCTTTTAGCATACAATTGATGGAGTCTCATAGTTTCCAAAACTTCTTGAAGATGAATTAAATGTTGTGGCAAATCCTTACTATACACCAATATGTCATCAAAGAAGACCAAAACAAACTTCCTTAAACAATGTTTAAAAGTATGATTCATGAGAGCTTGGAAAGTAGCAGGAGCATTAGTCAACCCAAATGGCATGACTAGAAATTCAAACAGACCCCTGGTGTGTCCTAAAAGCAGTCTTAGGAATGTCAGGTTCATACATCCTAATTTGATGGAAACCAGATCTTAAATCTAGTTTAGAAAACACAGTAGCACCCCCCAATTCCTCCAACAACTCATCAATAAGGGGTATAGGGAACCTGTTCTTCAATGTGGCTTCATTCAATTGTCTATAATCAACACACATCCTCCAAGTACCATCTTTCTTCTTAACCAACACCACAGGAGCAGCAAAAGGACTCTTGCTGTTTCTAATCACCCCTGAATCCAACAATTCCTGAGTCATCTTCTCAATCACATCCTTCTGCAAATATTGATATCTATAAAACTTGAGATTAATGGTTTGTCCTTCCTTATTAAGAACTATCTGATGGTCATAAGGTCTGGAAGGAGGAAGAGATGTGGGCACTTGGAAAACAACTTCATAAGAATCTAATAATTCCTGTAAGGAATCATCACTGATAGGATCACCCACAATAGAGCCAAAAGAATTATGAGTCTCACCAGACTCCATAGACAGTAATTGTAACCCAAACATTTGGGATGGAACCACTTCAGAAGAGTTATTCAAAAGAGAAGCCATTTTCTTAGTTGAACATAAGCTCATATCATTAGAGTCAGTCCCTTTCAATGTATACACCTTGCCTTGTAAAGTAAATTGCATAGTCAACTTGGCAAAGTTCCAATTAATGTCACCCAATAATGTCAACCATTGTACCCCCAAAACCATGTCATAGTTTTCAAGTGGAATAAGCAACACATCAGCACTAAACCAAACACCTTGCATCATCCATTTAAAATCAGTGCACTTATGACTACAGTCCAATTGATTGCCATTAGCGACAGCCACTTTCATGGGAGTGACAGTTTGTAAGGCACACTGCAGTTTAGTTGCTAAAGAGGCATCAATGAAATTATGAGTTGACCCTGAGTCAATCAAAATGTGTAGTTTCCTAGTACCCATAGATCCAGTAACCTTCATAGTAGAGTAAGAAGGTATACCAGTCAATGCATGGATTGAAATGTGTGGATCAGGCAACACCCCATTAGGAATTGGATCAACATCAATACTAGGTTCATCCTCAAAAATTAACTCAATGTTAAACAATTGCCTATTCTTGCAATTATGAGAAGGAGTAAATTTCTCTGTACACCAGAAACACTCTCCTCTTCCTCTCTTTTCAGCCATTTCTTTAGTAGATAATCTTCTAGTATTTCTCACAGGTTGAGCATTAAGTGGAGTAGGTAGTAAGGGTAAACCATTAGCATTCATTGTAGATGGTGGTTTAAGGCCAGTTACAGCAGTTTTAAAGGTAGAATTAGGAGTGAAATTATAAGGGCTTTTCTTATTAGAAGCAGAGCCAAATAATGTGGCATGCACAAATTCTTGTTGTTTAGCACAAGCATATGCTTCCCTTAATGTTTTAGGCTTAAAGGTTTTGACTAAGCATCTGATTTCTAGTTTGAGGCCACCAACAAACAAACTAGTAGCATATTCTTGACAGATGGTTACCTTATTCAAGAGAGCATCAAAGGCATCACAGTAATCTTGAAGTGAATTAGTCTGATGCAAATTCTTCAACTCTTCCATAGCATCCTCAAGCAGATGTACAGAAAAACGAGCAGTAGTAGATCTCACATATTCATCCCAACTAATATCTTCAATAGTCAAGTTATTGCTACGAAGATAACCTTGATGCCATTGCAAAGCCTTCCCATCCAAATTAATCACCGCAAATTGTACCTTCATATGATCAGGAGTATGATCCACATTAAAGAAATGATTGCATTTGTACACCCAACCTTCTACATCTTCACCATTAAACTTTGGAAAATCTAATCTTCCCAATCGAACTAAACGGTTATCTCGAGCATCCCCTGCGCCTACATCCGGTCCTCGATGATGCGCATTGCCCATTGTAGCCAACCGATCCAACACAGCTTGAATTTGTAATTGCATTTGCGCCACTGCCAACCCATTTTCTTCAATATTCGTCGCCATTGTCTGAACATTTTCTGAAATTGCATGCGTATTAGCTTCTAATCCTTGAACATTCAAATCAATTCGATCAATTGACATTGCATTATCGCGAATCGCCTTTTCCATTTCTTGTTGTCTGGTCATCGTTGCCGTCGTCATGAATTCGTTACTTTAGGTCACCGAAGCTTGAATCGATCAAGCTCTGATACCAATGATAAGCTCAATTTTAAGAAAGAAACTTTAGAGAGAGAATACCCAAAATCAAGCTAACCAATTTGGTTGCTTCCAACTGATTATAACGACCGTAGGGTTACAGTTACAAGAAATGACAAAACCAGTCCCTCAACTTTGACAGAATTACAAAATGAACCTTTAACTTGTTTACACATATCATTTTGTTATTTGTGAGAAATTTTTAAGCTTGTTGGTTGACCTTGAAAATCCTTCGTGAAGGTCCATGAGCTCCAGAACCCTCACGTTTCAGAAATGGAGTAATCACGAGTATGATGGTAAGTATTATATTTGATGGTGTGAAATTAAATGAATGTTCCAGAAGAGAGATTATAAAATTGGTAGGATTAAAAGGCAAATCATATGTTTCTTTCATTCTGTGTTATGTATATACTAATTTTCCTTTTCTCAAATCAAATATCCATCTGAGTTTATAAACTTTTGATTAGTTATAAATTTGTTACTTTGTTTGTAACATTAGAGATTTGCATATTTGTTAGCTTGTTAATGGACAATTCGGATATCCGGTTCACTATCCGAAATTTTTGAATATCCGAAATTTCAGATATCCGGTTTTAAACACCCCTGCTGTTTATAGGAAAAATCTGGAGGGGAGCACATTTGTGCTTAGGGGAGCACGGGCATGCTCCGTACTTCCGTACGAATCTCTGTTGTCATTGTTCCATCTTTTGGCAGGTATGCTCAGGAGCACGGGCGTGCTCAAGGGAGCATGGGCGTGCTTGTCTTCTGATGATAGTTAGCTAGTTTTGGAAGCTTCCTGAATGTTCCGGCTTGATTCCTAGGGGAGCATGGGCGTGCTTGGCCTCTGACTTTCACAAATTGTTGACTTTTTGTTCCTTTTTGCTTGGGAGGTCAAATAACCTACAGAAATCAATTAGGAAGCAATTAAGCATGTTTTCTAATGTAAGTGCTATAAAATTAACCGGATATGAGGATGATTATGTGCGTAAAACATGTATAATTTTGTGCATTTCACACATCCCCACACTTAAACTTTTGTTTGTTCTCAAGCAAACTCATGCATAGACCCATGGCTTAATAAGATAGATTTTCCTTAGTCGTTGAAGTTTCCTAGAGCATAAGTGACTATCAAGGATGTCAACAATCAAGTGATAAACCAATGAGTCAGTTATTATATTTTTGTGTTTTTATATATGAAGATATTTGATAAAAGGTGGTAGCATGCTTACTAGAACTAGGATTATGCATAACTTCACTTTCTCATGATGTTCCCTCAACGCTCGGTTATAACAAAAAGGGTGAAAAGGTTAATTTGGTTGGGTGGGTTTTAAGATGTGGGTAACAAATGAAGAATTGGAGAAGGCTCAACATGGCTAACTAAGGGATAATGTGCGGATGGTGAAAAAGGAAAGGTTTTAAAATAAAAGAGGGTTTTATTCTAAATGCCTCAATCATTTTAATACTAACACTTAGATCAAGATCTTAAAATGTTTAAGTCACACAAGTTCTAATATGCAAACAATAGTTGACATTTACACACAACTTCCAAATGAATGAGCATGCGATAATATAATGTATAAAATGCTCAGAAAGGCCTAATTACTCACTGGAAACAAATGGAATGAGTAAAACGTGAAATTTTGCATAATTCATGTTTCTTTCTATTTGCTACTTCTTAAATATCTCATTTGTTATTTTAAAATAGACTCAAAGATTTTGTCAATCATGTGACTCGAGAATGCACTATGACAAAAAGGTACTAAAACTATATGTTTAAGGTTTTTATTTAAAACTAAAGATAACATATTTTTGAAAATTTTCAGAAGTTTTTTATATTTTTATGTCAAAAACGGTTAAATTATGAGTTGTGATAACACATGAGGCAAGCAAAGTGTATATAAGTCACATCCCCATACTTAAATTGTACATTACCTTCAATGTACTAATTCAATATTAAATAAGGGAAAAGAGACAAATACTCCCTGGGTTGAAATTCTTGAAAGTGGTTTATGCCCGCGATTAAGCCTTTTGTATCGGAGAGAGAGACACTTGGCTACATTAGATACATAATTAGTAAAATAAAACATAATATTCTAATATGAGGAGGCATACATATGGTAGAAACAGTGATCAGGGTTGAATAGGCAAATGTGAAAACGAACTCTATGTGCTCCATGATGGACGTCAAGCTTTAGTAGCTGCCACTAATAAAAATGTCTGTGCTTCCTACGAGTTATGGCATTCTCGCCCAAGACATGCAGCATTTGATATTATTTCTCTTTTAAATAAGTTGGATTGTCTCTCGGTTACCTCAGTTTTACCGAAACCCACCATTTGTTCATCTTGTCAATTATCAAAAGGACATCGTTTATCTTTTGACTTAAATAACAAACGTGCTTTGGCACCTTTGGATTTGGTTCATTGTGATTTGTGGGGTCCTGCACCCGTTATTTGTAAGGATGGTTATAATTATTTTGTGTTGTTTATAGATGATTACTCCCACTTTACTTGGTTCTATCGTTTAAAAGAGAAATCTGAATTTTATTTGGTGCTATCAACTTTTGTCAAGTTTGTTCAGGCCCAGTTTGATTGAAAAATCAAGATCTTTTCAGAGTGATGGTGGAACTGAGTTTGTCAATAAATAGTTCGCCGCATATTTGATGACAATGGAACATTTCATCGTCTTTCATGCCCATATACGCCTCAACAAAATGGTCGGACCGAACGCAAGCATCGTCTTGTTGTCGAAATGGGTCTAGCTATGCTATTCAATGCACATGTCCCGGCCGCTTATTGGGTGGATGCTTTTAGCTCTGCTGCTTATATTATTAATCGACTACCTACAAAGGTGTTGCGTGACAAGTCACCTTTTGAGCTTTTTTTCTCGTCCACCTATGTATGGTAACTTTCGAACCTACGGTTGTCTTGTATATTCACCGAATAAAGTTGCTCCCCAAAGCCTTCCATGAATATTCATTGGCTATTGTTCTCAATACAAAGGATATAGATCTAGACCCGGTCACATCTCGTACTTATATCACTCGACACGCTCGTTTTGATGAAGAATGATTTCCGTTCTATGGTAGGACCGTCTCTACGGAGTAACACTCACTGTTTTTAACAAGTTTTTTTTATGAACCGGCTCCTCATTTACCGCCACCTACTGTTGTTGTGGTACCTCCCATACCGGTTGCTTCATCTAAACAACCTTTCTCCTCCTGTTCCTCACTACAACACTCGGCTGAGCAGCCTGCTTGTTCAGGTCCAACAACCCTATAATCCGCTTCCCGGTCTGACCCTATTCAACCTATTCTTGGGTCGGAACCTACTGTTTCTGGGCCACCCATTCATCCAGAGCTGGTCGTTGCCTCTGACCCAGTTGTAAGAATCAACTTCAATTCATCCCATGATTACATGTGCAAAATCAAGAATTTTCAAGATGAAACATCAAGCGGACTTAGCGTTTACATCCACTCATAATTTCTACTCTGCTTTTTTGCTCAAAAGGATCCAAAAGGATTCAAATCCGCCACCAAAAATCCTAAATGGATGGTTGTGATGCATGAAGAAATCTCGACTTTACATAAAATGATACTTGAGATTTAGTAGCGAGACTGAAAACAGGTAATGTTGTTGGTTCCAAATGGGTCTTTCGCACCAAGTTTCACTTTGGCAGCTCAGTTAAAAGCCTAAAAGCACACCTAGTTGCTCAAGGTTTTACACAGGCACGTTTAGTGCTGTTGTTAAAGCATCCACAGTTTGTATCGTATTATCACTTGCTATTATCAAAAACTGGCATCTGCATCGGTTTGATGTCAAAAATGCATTTCTCAATGATCATCTTTTAATGAAACGGTGTTCATGTACCAACCATTAGGCTTTGTTGATCCTCATTTTCCCAATTACATTGCAAATTGAAGAAGGCATTATATGGCTTTATATAGGCCCCACGCACTTGGTTTCACCATCTCAGTATCTTTCTTCTTGCAAATGGTTTCACTTGTAGCCGGTCAGATACATCTCTATTTGTCTTCTGAAAAGACGCATGCATAATGTATCTACTTGTGTATGTCGATGACCTAATTTTAATCAGCAATAATGAAGCAATTTCTTCATTTATCACTTGTTTTCATCGGGAATTTACAATTAAAGATCTTGGTGATCTTTATTAGTTTTTAGGTCTTGAAGTTGCTTATACAGATGATGGGTTATCTGTTAGTCAATCTAAATACGAGCATGCCATTCTTGACCGTGCTCATTTATTTGATGCCAAACCGGTTGGAACACCTCTTGTCGCTAATGAGCTCTTCTCATCGATCGGTACTTTTTACTCCAATACAATAAAGTATAGATATCTTGTGGGTGCTACTCAGTGCTTGACCATTACTCGACCCAATATCTCTTATGCTGTAAATCAAGTAAGTCAATTTCTTTAGAATCCTACTATGGATCATTTTCAATGTGCAAAAAGGATCCTTCGATACATAAAAAGAACTATTTATTTTGGACTTATTTTCAAAAAGCTACACAATACCTCTATCTTGGGTTATTCAGATGCCGATTGGGCTCGATGTATTGAAATCTGAAGATCCACGTACGGTTACTCTATATTTCTTGGGTGCAATCTAGTTTCTTGGAGTGTCAAAAAGCAAGCGCTCCAGTTGTGAATCGGAGTATCGAGCGATGGCTAATACCGCTGCTGAAATAGTTTGGGTCACTCATTTATTGAGGGAGCTTCATGCTTTACCTCCAAATCAACCCACCTATTGTATGACAATCGAAGTGCCTTATTTCTTAGTCAAAATCCCGTCTCACACAAACATGCAAAGCATATTGATCTCGACTATCATTTCATACGCGAGTTGGTCTCTTCTAGGAAGTTGTATACTAAATTTGTTCCGATCAAGCATCAGGTGCCAGGCATTTCAACAAAAAGACTTTCACGTCCTCAGTTTGAATTCTTCCGGTCTATGCTTCGTCTTGGACCGCCACCGTTCCGCATGCGGGGGATATTAGGAATAAATCAAATCAATTATATTAAATAATTGATTGTATGTAAAATATATTTTGTATCTTTTCCTGTAATACGTTTATATGCTTATATATAGATCTCCTCCCATATTGGTGAGGTTGACTTTTCCCAATTTTTACAGGTTTCATGGGTTTATATAAGTAGTTAATTGTGTTGTACTTTATAATTCCAGTTTTTAATTAGAATGTGTCGATTATTGTGTTTTGATCAAACCAAAATCTTCTTCTATTTTCTGTTCGTGATTAAAGTTCATGAGCCGTTAATTGGTATTAGAGATTGGCTCTTTCAAGAATGGTCGACCAGTAGAAGGAATCTAGTTTCAATAAGCAGGTGTAGTCCAGCATCTGGGGTCATAATCAAACATGTGTAACAGGGTTTGCGATCAAGGTGTGATCGGTGTTGAGTTTTTGATCAAAGGATGTTGAAGAAGTTGTTAATAGCGGGTTGGAAAAAATGGCAGCACCATAAAACGCACTCGGACCAATTATAGAGGGGGATTAATAAACATTCAATGCCCCATTCTGACCTCGACAAATTATTCGGTACGGGCGGTAAGGGTTCAAACTATTATTGATGCAAACGGGTTTTGGGAGGCAATTGAACCCACAACCGGGGCTGTTGTGGATGTAAAGACGTTCTGTTTCAAGCCAAACCAAAAGATCTTGTGCTACATATGGCAACTTAAACTAAAGCTAAACATGAATGGGATGCATTGAAGACAAGGTTTCTTAGGGTCGATCGGGTGAGGATGGCTAGACGTCAAACATTGAGGAAATAGTTTGAAGGACTTCAAATGAAGGAGGGAGAATCGGTTGATGTTTTAGCAAGTAAACTAAGTGGATTAGTGTCACAGGCAAAAGGACTTGGAACTGTTATCGAAGAAGGACAACCAGTGAGGAAGCTTTTGGACTCGATGCTAAAATCGTTTCTTCAAATCATAGCATCAACTGAGCAGTGTTTCGAGTTAGATAAGATGCCACTCGATAAAGTTGTTGGAAGATTGAAGGCCTACGAATAACGTGTTAAAGAACCCAATGAAGGTGGTGATCCTCATGGTAAGTTGCTATTCACAAAGCATGGTGGGAAATAAAAGGAAAACGATTTGTTTTGTTAACATTGTGGTCAAGGTTGTCAAGGAAGTTTGAACCGAGAAGATCATGTGCGTGGCTGTGGTGGAGGTCGCCGCTTTAGTCAAGGACGAGAGGGTTGAGTCCAACAAAAATGGAGGTCGAGGGGAGCGACAAAAAAGTCATATACGTTGTTTTAAGTGTAACGAATTGGGACATTATGTTGCTAATTGTCCTAAACAAGTTTACGTCAACCACCGCGCTGCTGCGGGGGCGTTGAATATTCTAATATAAGTAAGCGTTTTAATAAATAATTTATTAAGTTGTACTTTAACTTACATTACCCTAAATTAGTAATAATCTAAATTTCTTTCACCTAATTTTTTTTTATCATGTGTGTAAATGTGAACACCAACACAAAGAGTAATTAAACAAAACAGGGCCGGTCCCGAGAATCTTTAAAAAGTTCTGGACCCTGGACATGTAAAAAAAAATGGGCCCCTATAATATAATTATCATATTATATAAAAAAAACCTTAATACGACAATAATAGTTATAACAATAATTAATAAAACAAAAGTAATGTACCAAAATGATCGATATTACTTACTTATGTGAATCGTGAGGCTCTCCTAGCGTTTTTGGAAGCAAAGCTCTCGATCAAGTCTTCATAATTCATAGTCTCTAATGTATCACTTTCAATAGATATCATCGCTAAACCGTTAAGTCTTTCTTGGGACATTGTCGATCTTAAGTAGGACTTCAACAACTTTAACTTTGAAAAACTTCTCTCCGCTGAAGCCACCGTTACCGGAATACTCAACAACATTCTATATGCAATTGATGCATTAGGAAAAAACCCGAACCGGTTCAGATTGTTTAAAACATCAATAGGGCTAATGATTTGACTAGTTATAAATGTCTCAAACAACTTCAACTCCAAGTATAATTCATTGGCATCAATATCAGATTCTTCTTTATACTTCAATGCATCTTGAAGGGGATAACAACACAATTTGAGATCTTTTTCATCAAGCTCCTTCAACTTTTTAGGAAACAAAAAGCCAAATAGTCTTTCAAAATCTTTGTATTGTTCGAATCGTGTTTCAAGGGAAGCAATCGCTTGATCAACAATACATAAAAAGTAATTGACTTTAAAATCCTCCTCGGGTGAAAATAAAACTTCTTCACTTGAAGTCTCATCATATTGTTTTTTCCTACGTATCAGACGCCTTTGCGGGAATATCGTATCAACACTCAATTCGTTTGCAATTTCTTTTGCTTCGTCAATCGCCTTAGAAAACCCCGTTTCTCTATAATTCTTGAAGTATTTAATCAACTTGTCTACTTCTTCAATACCAACATCAAGAAGCATATCTTTCGATTGCAACCTTTTACCAACATCAAAATGCGGGCCCCTCGGAATACCGGGCCGTGGGCGGTCGCACACCCCGCCCCCCCTCTGGGCCGCCCCTGAAACAAAATAATATAATATAACTCATGATGTTTACATACTTAGGGGAGCATCAAATAAAAATATAGTTTTTTCTAAAAAATCTAAACAGTGACAAAAACTTTAAGAAACGATATCAAACGAACTCCGATTGAGCTAATTTCAGCGGCGTTGGAACCGTCTCGTCGAACTCTACCATCTTAGCTTTTAGGGTTTAGCTTTTAAGGTTTAGATTTTACGTTTTAATTTTAGGATTTTAGCCTTATGGTTTAGCTTTTAGGGTTTAGATTTTATGGTTTAGGTTTTTTTTGAGGGTGGGTGGGGGTGGGTTTAGGTTTGGGGGGGGGTGGGGTGGGGGGGTTTAGGTTTTTGGGGGGCTGGGGGTGGTGGTTTTTGGCTTTTCTGGGTAGGGTTGGAAGGGGGTTTAGGTTTTTGGGGGTGCAGATGGAGGGGGTTTAGGTTTTTGGGTCCGGGTTAGGGTTCGATGAGACGGTTCCAACGTCGTCGGAATGAACTCAATCGGAGTTCGTTTGACCCACTTCTTAGTATTTCTTAGCGAAAAACCACTTTTTAGTGGAACCGTCCCCTACATACTTATTCTATTTACGATAATTCTCATAGTCCAAAGGTTTTATAAAACTTTTGACAAAGGAGAAAAAAATAGTAATCATAAGGAAATTAGGTTAATAATAATAAGAATTAATTACATGGATGGCCCTTGTGATTTACTCAGATTTCACTTTTGGCCCCTGGGAATGCTAAATTACAAGTTTGGACTAATAGTTTGCACACTTATTTCATTTTTGGCCCCTGAGTTGGATGGAGGTTAACTTTTCTGTTAATTTTGTAAAAAATAACAAAAACACCCTTCCCCACTATCAGACTCAAGATTTCTAATTTTGACTACTAATATATCTGGAGTTTAAATCCCTGTAAAAAATGACCTGATGATCCCGATGGTCAGCAACCCCCATCTCCGGTTCATCCCTTAAATGAACTAATGATCCCGATGGTCGGAGTTGCAGCAAAGACAAAGGATAGAAAATAAGGGGAGATGGTCGGAGTTGCAGTGACGATGGTCGGAGTTGCAGCGATGGTGACCTGTTGTAGATGGAACACCCCTCCTACGCCGTCGCCTGCTGTAGATGGAACACCCCTTAAATGATATGATGATCCCTCCTATGCCGTCGCTTGAACACCCCTCCTACGCCGTCGCACCACCGGAAAAATCGCAACAAGACGTAATCAGAAGATAACCAAGAAATCAAAATCCCTAATTGCTTCATCCATACCTTTCCGATTTGATTTCTTAAATTCCACAGAGAAAAGGTAACCCTATTCCTGTTACAGGGCGGAGATGGCGGTGGAAGGCGGTGGAGGTGGAGGAGGTGTGGGAGGGTGGAGATGATGGTTGGAGGTGGAGGAGGTGTGAATAGTTAAAATCTTGAATATGATATTAGGGAAGAAGGTTCAAAGGGGGGGGGGGGGTTTGACATTTTTGTTCAGAGGGGTGTTTTAGTCATTTCACATGCACTTAACTGAAAAATTTAACCTTCATCCAACTTAGGGGCCAAAAATGAAATAAGTGTGCAAACTATTGGTCCAAACTTGTAATTTAGCATTCTCAGGGGCCAAAAGTGAAATCTGAGTAAACCACAGGGGTCATCCGTGTAATTAATTCTAATAATAATAATAATAATATAATAATAATAATAATAATAAATCTCAGAAAATAAAATAAAAGTTAAAATTAAAAGAAAGTTTAAAGTTAAATAAAATGCTAATTATTATTTATATGATTCGAGTGATGAATTGTCCAAAATTATACAGATATTCAGGATAACTTTTAGTATTTAATAACTAAAATATTTGTTAAAAGTATGTCTTTCAAAAAAAAAAATTGTTAAAAGTATTATTACATAATAAAAAATTTAGTAATGTAGGAATAAATTTTAGAAAAGCATAGATTGAAATATTGAATATCCAGTTGGTTTTTCAATGACCAACAAATTGACCAAAACTCTCTCTGTCGAAACTACCCACCACTCCGCCACCGTCTGCCGCACCCTCCGGTCGGTCACGGCCACGACCATCACTGCCACCACCGTAACAGGCGGGCGTAGGTGGGTTTTGTATTTCACATTCTTTGACGGAAACAAAAAGTATGGAGCGGAAACGGAAGTTATTTGACAATATTTTTTTGACGGAGGGCAACATAACAGGGACGCCAAGTTGCTTTTTGTATATATATATATATATAACTAGTGTTTGAAGCTCGCAGAGGATGTGTTAGTTGAAGTATGAATGGGATAACAAAAAAATGTAAACACAACAACCATTAACCATCATTATATTTACATAACAACAAGGTGGTTTACATAACAGGTTAACAACACTCCAGCCACCCTTAACCAAAACTCATTAAAAAACTAACAAACTGTTCATACAATGACCAAAGTTGGATCATCAAAGTAATGCACGCGGTTCTGGACCGCCTTAACGGCCGCCACCCTTAAAAAAATATGAGTAAACTTCTGTTTTGGCCCCTGTAGTTTAAACATTTTAATCATTTTAGTCTAAAAAATAATCTTTTATCAAATCAGGAGCTATGGTTTACAATTTATAATTATATTGGACCATGGGTTTCAAAATTTCTGTTATCTTATGACATTTGCCCCTCATATGAGTGGCATTTTTTACTTTTCCTTCTTTATCTTCGTTTAAAACCCTAATGCCCCAAAACCTTTTCTTCCTCAAATTGAATTGCATAAGAAATTCTGTAAAAGAACCTGTGATCATTACCCATCGCCACCACCTGCTACTCTCTTTTCCCTTTTCCTCAATTGATCGCCAATATGATGAGGGAGTCGATGGAGAAGAGTGACGATTGATGAGGGAGTAGATCGCTAACTTCACGCTAGCGAACAATTTACTCCGGCGATTTCATGATTCGATTCCCCGATCTAGCCGGCTTAATCCGCGTGATTGAAAGGGTTTGTGAAGGGACTCTTCTGCAAAAGATAGGCGATTGAAAGCGATTTCAAAATGTTCGATATTCAGATTCATTATTCTTTTATCTTTTCCATATTTTGTTTTGATTTTTAAGATTCTTGTTTTACATACTTTGATTTTAGGATTTATGTTTTATGATTCTTGTTGTTTTCCATCTTTTGTTGTTGCTGCTGTAGTTCCGTTCTAGAGGCTGTTTCATAAATCCAGCTAGTTAGAATATAGAAAACCCATATAAATTTTGGTCTCTGTAAATGGTTGTTGAAGAAGATGGTGACAGGATGAGGAACTGTAAATTGTGGTCTCTCAAAATTTTGGTCTGTGTAAATGGTTATTCAATTCAATTTGGGGAAGAAAAGTTTTTTTTGGACATTAGGGTTTTAAACGAAGATGAAGAAGGAAAGGTTAAAAATGCCCCTCATGTGGCATGAGTTGATAGAAATTTTGAACGGCGTTTGGCCCATGGTTCAATATAGTTATAAATTGTAAACCACATGTCCTGATTTGATAAAAAAATTCTTTTTTACACTAAAATGGTTAAAGTGCCTAAATCACAGGCGCCAAAACAGAACTTTACTCAAAAAATAAACTCAAAACAAATTTCTTCAAAAATCAAATTGTGTAAATGTAGATGGCAGATCCTTTGACTGCATTGATTTATGTGATTCAGGTGATGAACTTTCTCAGTATTTTATTTCAAAAGAACAGACTTAAAAAAATATAACATCCCTACGTCAAATATAACTAACAACAACATTATTTGAAAATGTTAATTTAAGAATTAGTGGCTAATAAAAATGAAATAATACAAAAAAAAGCTTTATTTCATAAACAAATGTCAAAGCAGCTTTCAACTACCATCTTTAAAACAGAACATCAAAATATAAAGTTGTTGCACATAATCACATTGTTCTTAAAGGACTTCAAAATGAAGCTGAAGTTTTAGGCAAAAGCTGGATTTTGTACCCACTGCTGGAGATGTTGATGGTTTTTTTATTCTTGTTATCATAAAAACTTTTTATTAAACTTTATACTCCAAGTAGTGACAGCTTTTTTCTAACTGATAATAATTTTTTTTATTCAATTGCACATATATCTTGAATTAGGAATTCAGTAGTGTTGATGTATCCATCCAAAATACGTATACTACAATATAGAGTAAATATACCCGAAGGAATGGCAACAGTGATGATTACTAACCTCAGAATAATTCATATGTACTAATTAAGTAGGAACAGGGGCGGATTCACTTCATTTGCAGATGGTGGGAAGGCACCCAATGAGAATATGTCCAGTTGGATTAAAAAGCTTTAATTTTAAATAAAAAATAATCAGGCACCTAAGCTCTAGCGACGGAATTAAAAGGGCAGGCACCTTAAGTCATTTTCGTAGTTTGAATGATCGGAAAAGAAAAATATTCCGGCAAAGAACGGCGGTGCTAGCTACTGGTTCAAAGTTGCTTTAGAGAGATAAATGAAGAAGGAAGAAGTACTACTACTAGAGATGACAAGGAAATTATGAGTAACTAATGTTTTTACTTTTTTGACTAGGTTATGTAGGGCTAGAGATAGAGTGATCTATGTAAAAAGAAAATCTGACATCTTTATACTCTAATCCATTAATTAATTATTTATTTTTTTAAAAACTTAAATTAAAATGTAACATCTAACTTTTGTATGTAATTTATATTAGTTGCTTTATTTAGTTAAAAAAATCTATTTTTTATTTTTATTTGTATTACTTTATCGATTTACTTGATTCAATATTTATTAGGGTGAAGGTGAAAGATGAAAACGTATGTTTGGGATTTAATTTGGGTTCGGGTTCATTCGGGAACACCAATGCAACTTATTTGTGTTCATCCGGGTTCATTCGGGTAAATATGATGTGGCAATATATGGTTGGTTGGTTGGTTGTAAAAACATTTTCGAGTAGTTTTGTGTTTTACCTCTTCCACCCTTACTTTCTTTACTTTTCAGACACATATATACATATAATTTATCAACTGAATAAATTATCATTATTTGGCATGTTTTGACCGGTCAATTTTTGTTATCTTTGACCTGCTTTGACCGTTTCATTTTTTTGCACCCTCTGACGAAAAATCCTGGATCCGTCACTGAGTTGGAACCAAAGTATTTTGTTGAACGCTATGAAATGTTTAATTTGAGTTGGAAGGTATTGACAATGGAATACATCCTGAACCTGAAAGATGAAATTATAAAAAGAGGAATAAATCCTAATGGTAAACTTATGGCAGCTGCAAAGCAGTAACCTCCATTGACCCAAGAGTATGAAACTTGTAAATAAAGACTTCTTTCCTTTTTTTTCCAAAAACTTAGACCGTGTTATTATTGAAATGGAATTGACTCTAAAAAATAATCAATATAATGAGCCAGATGGCATCTTACTAAGGCAACATACAGAATATCCAGTTAAATAAAAGGGGAAGGGGAATAACTAAATAGATGGATTACCGATAGCAATAATGCAATTTCAAGAGCCCTTGGATCTTTGAACGTGACAAACGCAGTCTTATTTTGTTCTGAATCACTACATCAAAATCAGGACAACATTTGTGATGATGGTAAACAGTTGAATCATTAAGAATTAACAAACTGATAGATGTCACCGTGTGGATTTCTCTCTCGGTAGCAAGTAATGTGTTTTCAGAAACTCATACAGTCCATCAAGATTAGAAGATTAGTATACCTAGCAAAATGTACAATCAATTAATATAGAAAAACCTTCATGTATACCAGCTTTATTTCATCAAAAGCATGTGTAACCTCCAACCCAAATCAATTTCAAAAGTCGTAGTGAAATTTGGCTATCATTAAAACCCTAAATGTCACACCCCGCCTAGCCGGAAACGCGAGGCGTAACGTTCATTGGTTTCCAAAGCATATGATTACCGCAAACACATACATAATGATTGGATACAAAATCAAGTTTAAAGTTTTACATCCCAAAGTATCTATTTGAGTTTACAAAAGATTAAGATTTCACAAATATGACCCATAACGATGAGTTATACAAGGGAAATCCCCCAATAAGCCGTATCCGTTCATGCATGCATGTAATCCTACATTGCTAACCATTGCGACCTCGTTCAACTTCCTGAAAAACATACTTAAAAAGTGTCAACACGAGGTTGGTGAGTTCAAAGGTTTTGATCAAATATTCTTGTAGTTCCAACGTTTACAAACGTTTAAATGAATAAGTTTTCCGATCAAATAGTACATATATAACACCAATGAATTGAACATTTCCTGACCAACTGACCCCATTTGTAACCTTGCAAGGAATACAAATAATATGTAAATGCACGAGACCATAACCAAACCATGACAATGAATGCCCATCCCTTGCTATACCACGAGAATAAGACGATATGCGGTCATTTGGCCATATGGACCCCTGGTTAGCACGACTAACCATGACCGGGGGCGTCACCCCCAATATTACTATCCAAATAATCTCAGGCTAAGACCATAGCTAATGATTACTAAATATGTTTGTTCCAGGGGACTTTATGAGCTCTATAATTGTTCCCTCAATGCACACATAATGATCTGGTCTTTGTTCATTCATTTATATGAAAATAGTTTACAAGTATATTTCCTCCCCAAAACCTTTTCAACACTTAGAAAAAGGGGACAATGCAACTCACAAGGAGTAAAACCAGAGTATCCATGTTTTTCCAAAACATAATTAGTTATGTATGTTTCTCCCACGATGTTTACAAAACAGTAAAGAGTTAAAAGGGGGTCGTGAAACTCAACTTGACAGAATGCTAGTAAAAACTTGAATAACCGTAAACCCCGCTTATCCGTACCCTAAATACACAAGGATACCTTACGTGTTAAGACTAATCGTCTTAGACGCAAGTTGTTCACTCGACTTAACGAATCCCGTTAAGTACGTCTTTAATTAATAAAACTGTTTTATCGTGACGACTAGTTGGTGATTATTATTCCAGTCTAGACGCTTACTTATTTTCCGAGAAAATATTATATTTTCATATTGGTGACTTGTTACGTTTATCAAAAATAAATATTATTTTTGCATCATCTTATAATATATTCATATTATTGTCCACTTAAACAATAATTATATAATATAACAAATATCGTTCAAGTACGTTCTATGCATGTCCATTACCCTACGTGCACATAAACCAAGTTAACACGTCCACATGCAACTACTTGTTCTGAATAACATTTGTTAATTTTTTTTCATTCAACATGCATTAGTTTCTATCAATATGTACACACAAGTATAACCATATATCAACATGCGCTTAACTATGTTTCACGATAACATGCGATCATTTATTTATTTATTTTCTACTTTATGCACCCATGTCAACGTTCCATGTTATCAAATATAAAAAAGTTATAAATATATATATATATATATATATATATAGATTTCCATTATTTAGTCATTTCATAACCCATTCCGAGTTAACAATTTTCCATCATTTATATATCATGACTTATATATATATATATATATATATATATATATATATATATATATATATATATTACATGCACATTATTACCCATTTTTCAAGTTCTACAACTTATGATCATACACCCGTATATACGTTTAACCTCCTTATATGAACATATTATTTCAAACTTAACAATATTCCAAGTTACAAATTTGAACACACACACACACACACACACACATATATATATATATATATATATATATATGCACATATATTTTACTTTTTCCTCAAGTATTAATTTAGACTATCCAACATCAAGAATACATCCATATATATATATATATATATATATTAAATTAACATTCTTATTCATGTATCCATATATTTGGTTATTTTCAAATCATTTACCAAATCAAACATATATATATATATATATATATATATATATATATATATATATATGCATGCATATTTCGGCCCATATGTATGTATATTCTAGTTTCCCTTTGCTTTAAAACTTGACATCACACGAATCAACAACAATTTATCATTAAAATGATCAAATCAACAAATTATACATATAACTTCATTATTTTCGGTCCATATATATATATATATATTTATACAAAAACCCTAATTTTTAAACTTATTAAAGTTAAGCTTTTATAAAAACTCATTAACTCTTTAGATCTTCTTGATTTTTATGGTGAACAACATGTTTTAATCGAGAATATAAAGATGCAAAGAAAGAATTTGAATCGGGTTCTCACCACTAGTCAAGCTAGGTGAAGATTTCACTAGTAGATGATGATGGATGCTTGGTACTCTAGCAAAACTGACTTTTAGCTCCAATCTTCCTTGAATCTCCAATCTCCTAACTAACTTTCTAGACTTGTGTTCTTTGGATTTTGAAAGAGTGGAAGTGTGTGTGTGCATATGGGTGTCGATATATATCAAGAAGAGAGGGAGGTGGAGTGTCTAACACACCATCATCATTGCATGAGTTGAAGAGTAGATAGATTTGACCTTGGATAACCTAACACTTGAATGAGCATTGATTTTATGACACAAGATCATGAAATAGATGGGTTTAGGTGGCGGTTTGGTGAGTGGGTGGCCCCACTTGGTGGGTCTCGGCCCGGGGGGGGGGGGGGGGGTGGGTCTTGTTCCAACTTGTAGTTTAAGTCTAACATTTAGTTGATAGGTTTTTAGATAGTATATCTCCAGTATGTGATCCCGTGATTTAACACTCGGTGTACGAACTTTTAAATGTCAAAAACCCTATATATTTTTGTATCTTGACTATTTTTAATAGTTTATTAATTAAACCCATTATAGTTAATACTTTAACTATAATATATATGTATGCACACAAAAACAACTTGTTACTATGAAATAAACATTTTTGTGTCCACTTTTAGTTTTGTCACAAATATTTATGTTTTTATTAAGACGTATTACTAGACTTTACAGGAATAAAAATTTTGTTAGTCACCAACGAACGCACCTTGCGGGTTAAAATTACTTATTTCCTAGTAATTCTAAAAAATTACTAAATATACTGTGTGTTCCTTTGCTAGACTCCCTGACAATACTTTGTCAAAATAATAAATTAGGAAATATAAATCATGAACGTGAAATTATGCGATATGGATATTGACCTGAAATGCCGGGTGTCACACTAAAACGCAAGTCATTGGTAGTGGCCAGCAATCAATTCATCCAAAAAACACAAATTCACAGACGACCTAAATCCATACAACAAACGATCGTAAAAACAAATCAAATGAAAATACTATGCGTCGGTGTGGTAGATGTAAGCAAACCGAAAGCTGAAGTGATCACAATAAGACGACGTAACGAAACAACACTATTTTTTTTATCAAATGCCATCAAAACCTGTAGTAAATTGGAGTTTATAGATTCCACACTCTCCTTCTTCTACATTGCAATCCCTAGCGGCTGGAATCTCTTCCTTGGAAACCCTAGTTTTCAAGTAAAACAGATAGTAGGAAGAAGCAAAAATTTCTGAATGATTTACAGGGATGAAATCGTGAAGCTGGGTAGGTAGAAAAACCCCATATCACCATCCACACCCAAATCATCTCCTTCTCACGAAAGCTTCCCTGACTTCGTACAGAAGAAGGCGTAGCGGGAAATCGTACTCCAAAGTCTAAACCCTAATTAGACGCTTTTGGTGTGTCTAGGGTGGAAGTGGAAATTATGCTGATGAGGACGTTATCAACGGTTCTACTGGCGGAGACGGCAAACGGTCATGGAGAGTGAGAGCAGGTGCAGGTTGAAATAACCGGAGAGAGAAGAATGCCTTTAAAGTCTTCCTGACTTTCAGTCACCCACAAGTTATATGAGCACAAGCATAAGCATCGGTACTTTGAGCTGAAAGTAATTATACTTCACTGTTAACATCATTTTGAAATGTATGGTTTATAATGAGAGCAAAAGGAAGAAATGAACTTAGTTCAAAAGGAAGATGTTGGTCCTTTTGCTCCCCCGTATGACAATCTTGTATAGTTAATGAAATGGTCGGTTTCTTTGACCATTATATAATCAATTAATTGCATATTAATAGTCATTAATTGAAACTAAAAACCGTTGAACAGTTTTATTTTGAGAAAACTATAAAATGAATATTGATTCATTTTGTACAAGCAAAATAGATATAAAATAAGAGGAGAGACCCAAAAATATAGTTCAGAAAATTTAGAGAGGAACTCTCATCGATTGGTTTAGTTTCGCAAAACCAAGACACTGAAGTCTTGTCTTCATTGGCGTACTCCTTCACTACTTCCTCTTTTTCCACAAATGATGTAACAAGAAAAAAAAACTTGTTATTATATCAGACTTGCGAGTTCATCTCTAGCGGTACAACTATTTTGTCCGGCTGTTGTATTCTTGACAAACGTGGTCATCTTAATTGAGACACGAAACCTATTTTAAGGGAATCGTGCCAGACACGAATCCTCAGCCAAAGATGACATCTCTTATTTATTCATTCTTCTAGCTGCACACTAGTTTGAATTCTTTTACATTTATGCAAAATGTATGTTACACTTATTGTTACCTAGAAAATAAAAAGTGTATTTTATTTATTTTATAAAAGAAGAAAAATAGACACATTTCCAAACATATTTTACATGTAAATGACTAGAAAGAAGTGAGATAAAATGGAACATAGTTAACAAGTCAGACATCCCACATATCATTAATCTAGTCTATTACCAACCACAAACAACTATAAGCAAATACAACATAAGTAGCGATATGGGGTACAACAGAAAAATCACATAACCGCTCCAAAGGGGGTAAACTGTTCTCGTACTTCTAAAAACCGCCATCACTCCACAAATTATCAACACTACCAACACTTGAGCTGATACATCCCATGGCAGATCTCTTATATACACAATTGATAGAAATGTCGTCAAACTACTCATACTACTAATGGCCACTCCCGAATAGATCTGCAAAACGATAACATAATAAGGTGAGATTCTTTAATATCATTAGGTAGTTTCAATTGTGAGTCGTGTTATGGGTGTTAGAACTAGGGTTACTGATCTATGTATTTTACATACAGTATATCTGTAACATCCTAAAAAGTTAGAAATTTTATGAGATTAAACACGTATTTATGACATAGTCAACTAGGTTCAAAAAATGTATTAATATGTAAACCAAAGGGGCCAATGTGTCAATATGGCAAAGCAAAGGGGGCATAATGAAAAATCTTCTAAACCTAAACACTCCTTTCTCATTTACAGCCGCCAACTTCCCTTCATGTTTTCCCCATCGTCGACCCGCTACTTCCACGCCACCCTTCGCCATTGAAATCGATGGATGGCCTCTATATCCTTGCACAGTTTGAATGAAAAAGCTCATCTCAGTTTCAGGAGCACAAGGGGACGACGATGTGCAGCGCCTCACGGCACCCTGCTGTGCACTCCGGTGGTGCAGGTTAGCCGGAATAATGAGATAAAGAGGGACAACGGGTGTTATCTTGGCTGTTACGGGGGACAACGGATAGTAATGGTGGATGTTACCCAACTGTGTTTCACGACGATTGCCCTATGGTGGCTGTGCGGATCTCACGGCAGTGATTAGTGGTGGAGGTACGTAGGCGGTGTTGGCCGTCTATGGCGTGATGAGGGTTAGTGGGTTTTGTGTGGTACTAACGACGACAACTTGATGGTTCATGTGTTGGTTCTGTGGTGGTTCACGGAGGTAAGGATGGCGGGGTCAGTTTACGTAGTAACCTCACGGTGGCAGCGTAATGGTGGTGGTGGTCGGACTTGATAGTGGTGGTGTTATTAGAGCAGCACTCATGATGACAGCCTCAAGGTGGTGACGAAATGGAGGCTGGGAGGAAGCTCACGATGGCGGCGGTGGTTCTTAACAGTTAGCATGGTGGTGGGAGGCAACTCGGTACGAACCTGATGGTGGTGATGGTACGGACCGGACGGTGGTCGGAGATGAGATGTGGTGGTGTTAACGGCAGCCCCATGGCAGTGGGTTAACGGTGGTCGTATGATCTACATGGTGGCATATGGTGGCTCACGGTGGGTCTACGGTGGTAGGGTGAGGTGTTTTGCATGACGAGAATAATTCGGATTGATCTCGATGAGGAGGGGGTAGTTAAAGTTTGATAAAATCACTTGGGAGTGGTTTGTGTCCAAGTTCGGGTACGTTACGGGTTCGTGTTCTTGGAACAGTGTTCGAGAAGGTATAATTCTTAAAACCCGTAGAAGATTAATTATTAATATTAACTCGGGTCATAAATACCGTAATTAAGGAGGACGCGTAGAGATCTCTTTTGACAAATAATTAACGATGTATAATTATGTATTTTTAATAATTATTGCTCGTTAAAACGTTTTGAGTACGTTATTATCGATGCTATTCGCTAAAGCTCGATTGTATGGATTATTGGTTATGACTTGGTGATGGAAATTATACAAATTGAATTGTCGGGATTAGACCAAAAACAAACGGAACTCTATCCGATTTTTGTTAGAATTAAAGAAGCATATTCTACCTAAACGTCCTCATTACGGTTTGGGTTGTTTGAGGAAAATAACCGGTTCAGGCGAACCTAGCATGTTCTCTTGAGCAGGGATGACGAACTTAGTATGTTCGCCTAATGTGGAGGAGGCGAACTTACCACATGTTCGCCTAAGCCAAAGTTGCGAACTTACTATGTTCGCCTAAGCCATGAGTGGCGAACTTGCCCAAGTTCGCCAAACCCTAAATATAGAAACGTCCGGTGTCGGTTAGGTTAGTTACCTTAACTTACACGAATGATTGATCCAGAGTGTACGTGAAATAGTTTGGGCGGTAGATAACGTATTGAGGATAGCTTACTATGTGAGTTCTAAAAGCCCTCTTTTAAATGTTTTAATAATATTAACTTACCATGTTCGCCTAAGCCATGAGTGGCGAACTTGCCCAAGTTCGCCAAACCCTAAATATAGAAACGTCCGGTGTCGGTTAGGTTAGTTACCTTAACTTACACGAATGATTGATCCAGATTGTACGTGAAATAGTTTGGCCGGTAGATAACGTATTCAGGATAGCTTACTAGGTGAGTTCTAAAAACCCTCTTTTAAATGTTTTAATAATATTTTGGGCTGGTGTGCATACATACGAAATGATGTTTATGAAGTGATGTTTACAAAACGATGTTTAATGATACGGTGTTATTGAAAGGCGTTTTAAAAGTAAAAGTTTTGACAAGTGATTACGAAATGTTTTGCCAAAGAAGTTTACGAATGGTTTAAGAAGTGTTTACGAACGAAATGTTATTTAATAAAACGTATGATGCTTTAACTGAAGTGAATAAAGGTTTTATGAAAGTCACTAAATTGAACGAATCTGCCATGGTTCCTTTGAGAATCGAAGTATGTATGTTATGTAAAGGCCTTACCTTTATAGGGGCGAATTTACCATGTTCGCCTAAGCCATGAGTGGCGAACTTGCCCAAGTTCGCCAAACCCTAAATATAGAAACGTCCGGTGTCGGTTAGGTTAGTTACCTTAACTTACATGAATGATTGATCCAGATTGTACGTGAAATAGTTTGGGTGGTAGATAACGTATTGAGGATAGCTTACTAGGTGAGTTCTAAAAGCCCTCTTTTAAATGTTTTAATAATATTTTGGGCTGGTGTGCATACATACGAAATGATGCTTATGAAGTGATGTTTACGAAACGATGTTTAATGATACGGTGTTATTGAAAGACGTTTTAAAAGTAAAAGTTTTGACAGGTGATTACGAAATGTTTTGCCAAAGAAGTTTACGAATGGTTTAAGAAGTGTTTACGAACGAAATGTTATTTAATAAAACGTATGATGCTTTAACTGAAGTGAAGTAAAGGTTTTTTGAAAGTCACTAAATTGAACGAATCTGTCATGGTTCCTTTGGGAATCGAAGTATGTATGTTATGTAAAGGCCTTACCTTTATAGGGGCCTTTGTGGCTGGCCAACAGTTGTACAACTGGGTGGGAAAGGGGTGACGACGGTAATCAAGGGGATTACCGTGATCCTTGAAGTAAGTATCGTTCTCTGCGAGGGAACGGTGCTTGAAGTTTGGTACGTGCTATCCTTTGGGACGCCGTACTTGAAGGGAATTGACGATTATGTATGGTTACGAATGGTTTATGTTGGTACGTGCGCTCTATGAAGCACCGTGCTTGATGTTGGTATGGGTACTCTACGGAGTACCGTACTTGAAGGGAATTGACGGTTACGAGAAGGCGAAGATTTGGTTTATTATTGACTTATGTTTTATGTTTATGTTATTACATGTTTTTACGTACGCTTTTATTAATAATGAATGAAGTTATGTTTTTGGCAAAATGTTTATGTTAATGTTTTACGTAAAGCTAGAACTCACCAGCGTAGCTGACTTTTAGTATGTCAGGTTAAGGACAGGTAGGAAGTTGAACGGTAATGCTTGGCTGGCGAAAGGAGTTACCCGGTTGATCATGAAGACTGGCATCCCGTTATGAGTTATTTATGTTATGTTTATGTATTAGACAATGTTACGCTTCCGCATATTGAACGATGTTATGTTGAAATGAAATTTTTCACTGTGTTATTTGATATTCAAGTTTAAAAACTGTTTGTGAATGAGTAAATCCAACAAGTGAGGCCTCCCGGGTTTGGAGCCTTACATTATCACATGTTAATTATTTAATAATGCACCATTTATGTTACGGAAATATGCTACATAAATCTATTTTCGTATTACGTAGGTTTAGAATAAACATATAAACGGAATTTTTTTTTTAATTTAACATCTATCTAACACCTAGATGTTGAACCAAACGGTTGTTTCGGTCAAACCAAAAATTAAACCAAACCAAGTTTAAAATGGTCAAAACCGAACCAAATTTTTTTTGAATTCGGTTCCGTCTTTTTTAAGTGGAAGGAGCAAGAGAAGCTTGTACCTGAGAAAGGGTTAAAGATGTGGCCCGTTCACTCTTTTGTCTTGCAGAGCTAATTGTTGGTAACAAACATGATATGTTTGAGGCACACGGTATTATAAAGTATGGGATGAGGAATGAAGGGACATTTGCATCAGTCGCAAAATTCACAACGTTTGTTTTTAGTGGTGTTGCAACAAGAAACGTCAATACGCTGCCAAAGAACACCAAAAACAAAGCCTCTAAGAACTCGAATATCGAACTTTGATCGTTAGGGCTTTCCTTAGGTATCAAAGGCGTTTGGTGTTCTTCATCTGCATCCTATACACATGCATAAAAATATCATTAAACTATTTTGTACTTTGATTGTTAGACAATTTGCATTTAAAGATCCAAGCTATGGGATTTGTCTAGATTAATAACTAATAAGTAAGAAGGTGAGCTTAGATTAATGATTCACTACTATAAAACGGAGCATTTGCGATCAAATTTTACGACCTAAAAAAGCGGTCGCAAATTTAACGATAGATTTGTGATCGTATGCACAACGGTTGCAGTATCGATAGCGCAAATACTAATTTACGACCATCGAAAATAGGTGGCAAAATGTTCCAAATTTTGTGGATAAATAAATTGAAATTAAAATTCTAATTAAAGTTGCACCGCTTGAATTCAGTAGTAAACCGGTCGCAAATTTATGTAAAAGATATATATGAAATAAAATTTTAGTTAAGGTCGCAAAATTTGCGACTTGGTCATAAATCGGTTGCAAATTTGTGAAAAAGGTAATTAAAATAAAAAAAAAATTAACTACGGTTACAAAAGTTATGGCTGTTTCAAGTCGGTCATAAATTTGTAAAAAGTAACGTATATTGATTCGTGTTCGTCGTTAAGTAGAGATCAACAAACAGAATCAAGATTGTTTAAGTTTTGCTAAATATTAGAAATGTTACCCCATTAGTATTAGATTTAATAAAGAATCTAAGAAGGCTATAATCATTTTGAGGGCGTGATTTCCTTGCTTCCATGACCCATTTTGTTAGAATTCTAACAAACTCATTCTCTTGAATAAATCCATCGCCTGAGATGTCTAATTGATCCATGACTTTTTGTACCAGATCATCACTTATTTTACCATCTTCTTGTAGTTGTATTCCCAATATTAAAGTTTTCAGCTCAGCATTGGACACTTTACCATCATGATTTCTGTCAAGTCCCTCATAAATCCTGCACATCAAACAAAAAAAATGTTCATAACGAGTTATTCAAAATGCAAAAATGAGTACTTTGAGAAATAGATTTGGCTCGACTCTACCAAAAAAAATGATCATAACTTCGTTTAATATTATGTTTTCACCGAAAGTCGTCACTTCAACTCCATTATGTGTAATTATGTGACTTTTAGAAATCGTATATAATAAATTTTGGTCATCATATTCATCACTAGAAAACATGTATATTTTCTACAAAAGTTTCCGACAAGTTACCAACAAAAGAAATTTCCCACAAGTTAGTGAAAACTTTTCGACAAAACAAAAACAAAAAAGTAACCATAAGATTTCCTATAATTTTCCAACAAATTTATTAAATAAATTAACTTATTTATTTAATATAATCGTCGGAAATTATCGACGAAAGGCTTTGTCGCTAATTCGTTGGAAAAACATTTCCTACGGGGTTTTTCCAACAAACACTTTTTGTCGAAAACTTGTCGCTAACGGTCAATTCCGACAAATTTCCCACGAAATCTGCTATCACAAATTTTCAGTTTTTTGGTAGTGATTCCCACGTATTAATTAGTGTCCTAAACAAAGAAAAAATATATTTTTTTTACGAAAAGGCCCGAATTTTAGAATCTGCTTTAGGCCCAAAAGATTAAGCCGAGTTGTTGAGAAAGATACTAACTCTTTAATTAGCTGCACATTCGGCTTTCCTTTTGTAGACAGTAGTGTCTGTAATTTGTTATTGACAAATTTTTGTGTCACATAGTCGAATATCCTGTTTTGAGCCCATGGTTGGAAGATCTGCATATGAATTATAAAAATGAATTATTTTCATTGAAATATGAAAATTTTTATTTCTATGTTTAACCACCAAAAGTTTTATGTGATTTGTATGGTTTGAAATATAAAAAAGTAACCTGATACACGGTGTAAGTAACATAGAGAGATAACACAACGACGAGGGTGATTAGAAGTATCACTCGGGTTACTGATGTCGAATCGATGATTGCTGGGAGTTGAAGGATGACGAAAGGGATTACAGACACAAGCATGATTCTCGCGGTGTAGCTTGTTTCGACATCAGTTGTAACACCATATGCTAAAAAGTAACAAAAGGAAGACATAAGAAACTAAAAACAAGTTTTATTTTACTCTTTCAAGATCATGTGTTTTAGGAATTTTTTGCTTTTACAGGGGACTCGGGAAAATTGTTTTCGTTTATGGGTGAAATTTGAATTCAAAATGGTTTCTAGGTAATATGCTTGTTGAGGTAACGGATTCAAGAATTTTAGACAAGACGTGCTTAGCGGAATACATGGCTTCGTTCAGGTGTCAAGTGGAATAGATGGGAATCTCTGCCATCTGCACCATCACATGTGAATCTCTATAAAAAAGAAAAGTGAATCCGCTCCTTCGACCAGCGGATTTAGTGATAAGTCCCACCAAACTCTTGCCACCTCAGCGGGTTCTTGTCAGAAATTCTTGAATCCACAATCTCAAAGAGCGGATTAGCTAGAAACCGGCCATTATGAATTCAAATTTCACCTAGAAACCAAAACCATTTTCCTAAGTCTCCTATAAAAACAAAAATTTTGTGTTTTAGTGACTTATTTTGTGCACTATATGCATGAGATACCTGTTAATTTTGTTAATAAAGATGGCTCTTCTTCTGCAAGGGAGTCATCATCATCTACCAGATTATAGCTTCCAAAAGTTATGACTAAGGGCCAAATCAGCGTTAGATTCATGACTGTTGATCCTGTTAGAACACTCATTCCAATTCCAGTGCTACTAGATGCACCTTCCGCGTCATCAGTTAATCCTGACTCTGAAAATTAATTATCAAATATGTTAACAATGCACAAATTGCGCGTAAACTTTAATTAACATGTGTAAGGAATATGTTTTAGAGTTAGAGATCATGTTGACAAAAATCTTTCTAAACAAAGTAGAGTATGTGAACCTTGCGTTGAAGATCATGTTGATAAACAGTCTTTCTAAACAAAGAACATATTGCATTTTAGAGAACCTAAAATGATTTTAAATTAACGAATATTTAAACATTTTGTTTAAATAGTATGCCAAAACGCCGGATTATTTTTAAATTAGAACGAAAACGCCGGATTATTTTAAAATTAGAATGAAACGCCGGATTATTTTGAAATTAGAACGAAAACGCCGGATTAGTTTAAAATTAGAACGAAACGCCGGATTTTTTTAAAATTAGAATGAAACGCCGGATTATTTTAAAGTTAGAACGAAAACGCCGGATTATTTTAAAATTAGAACGAAAAAAATACACGTGTAATTTTTTTGTGAACACACGTAAGTCGGCGATTTCGCCGCGGATTTAGTGAATAATCCGGCGTTTTTGACATATTTATTTTATGGAAGTTGAAAATTCAATGTTTCTTTTAGGAAAAAGATTGGTAAAATGTTCATTTTGGGAATTATCCCTTTTAATAATCTAAGGTATGAATTATTAGCCGATAATAATTCATATTGACAACTAGCTAATGACACTAGTCAGTTTTACTTTTGTGGTCAACAGTAAAATCACTCGCATAATCATTATAGATTTACACTTGATTTTCACTTGGTTTTGGCTTACATGGAAGTTATGTTTCCCTATTTCTCTCATAATCATTTTTGCCGGCGAAATCAAATAGAAATCAAGTATAAATCTATTATTATTATACGAGTGAGATTTTTCTTGGTAACGTAAGTGAAAGTTAGAAGCGTAATTAGTCAAATTGTCAGTATAAATTATTATCGGCCACTGGGTCATAGTTTAAATCATTAAAATCCAATTTGCAAAAAAGAAAGTGAAGAAATGAAGCTTACGAAGGACTAGGAAAAGTGTAGGAAAGTTGGCAATAATGTGGAAGAAACTTGCACCAAATATACTCGGCCCGATAAGCCCGAAAAACTTATTTGATCCATCTGAAACATAGCTTTGATCAACAACCATCAAGTATTGATAAACCACAACTAAGAAGAAAGTGCCCCAAGTTCCACTCGTGCATGGCAAGAACCTATATTCAAGTTCACATGTCACCATTGCAGCCTCGATGGTCCCACAAAACACCATCAAAATCGTCAACAAAATAACAAAACTCCCATTTTTTTGTCATTTATGTAAACTAAATGTTGCAAAGCCACTACAACAGTATCACTCTATCCCGACGATTTTTTTTACCCTATAGCGACGACTTGTCGTCGGTATAGCCTATACCGACGACATGTCGTCAGTATAGATGTCGTCGGTATTGCCTCGTCCCAATAGGTCAAAGATGTCGTCGGTATAGGTGTCGTCGGCATAGGTCGACCTATGCCGACGACAAGTCGTCGCTATAGGGTTTCAATAAAAAATTCAAAAAGAAATTCTATACGTATAGGTTCTGGACTTATCCTGACGACAAGTCGTCGGGACAGACCCAACCTATCCCGACGACATGTCGTCGGTATAGGCTATTTCCAAATCATACAATTACATAATCATACATACGAACATACATACAAATATACATACATATATAAATGCCCAAATTTCATCTAAACCTAATTTCATAATAAAATTTTTAAAATATTTATAAAATCATACATCTAAACCATATATACATACAAATAAACACAATAATGCCCAAATTCTAAAATTACATACACAAACACAATTACATACATAAAAATACATACACATATATACATACATATTATATACAAACATACATATATAAATGCCCAAATTCTCAAGTTTCATCTAAACCTAATTTCATCATAAAATTTCAAAAAATATTTATAAAATCATACATCTAAACCATATATATACATACATACATACAAATAAACACAAACATATACATACATCTAAACCTAATTTTTAGAAAAATTACTAACCAAGTTTGCAAATTAGCTTCCTCTCAGCTTGAAATCCTTAAAAAATAGTTAAAGCTTCAAACACCTAACAAAAATCAAAGAAATTAAGCAAAAAACACCAAAATGTTGATTTTCTTGTTAAGGTTGAAAAATAGATGTTAACTCACTTCAAAACCGAAGAGATTGGTGAAGATTGCTCCACAAAATATCCAAAAATCGTGAAATCGCCGGAGAGAGAGAGATGGAGTGATTTGGGGATTTTTTTTGTTGGAAATGAGAAGCAGAAAGCTGTTTCCTGGGTTAATTCGCGCTGAGACCTATAGCGACGACATGTCGTCGGTATAGGCTCAAAAGTCGGCACAATAGGTGTTGTCGGTATAGGCTTCGTAGGGATTTGACCGGTCAATAAAGTAAAAAACTCTATCCCAGATTTTTTTAATCTAAAAAAAAAAATTTGAGCGAACGAAAAATTATTATATTAAAAAAAACAAAAAGAAAATCAAAATTACCCTATACCGACTCGGTATAGGTTTTCCTCAAAAATTCATTGGACGCCAGCTTTCCCTCTAATCTGCCTCAACCCTATAGCGACGACATGTCGTCGGTATAGGCTAGAAAGTCGGCGCAATAGGTCCCTGTGTCGTCGGTATAGGCTTCGTAGGGGTTTGACCGGTCAATAAAGAAAAAACTCTATACCGACGACATGTCGTCGGTATAGGGTATTCCAGATTTTTTTTTAATCTAAAAAAAAAAAATTTGACCGAACAAAAATTATTATATTAAAAAAAATAAAAAGAAAATCAAAATTACCCTATACCGACGACATGTCATGAGTATAGGTTTTCCCCAAAAGTTCATTGGGCGTCAGCTTTCCCTACAATCTGCCTCAACTCTATACCGACGACGGTGTCTCATTCAAAATTTTGGTTTTCACCTATAGCGACGACATATCGTCGCTATAGGATAACCTATGCCGACGACAAGTGTCGTCGGTATAGGCGACGTCGGCACAGGGTCATTTTACTTGTAGTGAGCGAAACTAACTAGTTTCGCCCAACAAGAACAAGTTTAATTTTAGCCCTTTAACGAAAACAACGAATATGAAAATGATATCGATCGATAAAGTATGCGAATGGCTTTTCGAATCTGTAGGGTATTTGAGGAGGATTGTTTGAATGAATCATTTTATAGAGGAGAAACAATGTTGCTTGTTGGAAGATGACAATATTGGTTGAGTATGATTTCGGATTAAATGATGGAAATTAATCAAATCTGCATGTTTTTAAATGGCTAACATGCACCCTCTACTACGTTAGATTAAAATTAAAAGAAAGAAAATCAAGAATATGAGTATTAATTCCCGGATAATTATTTAGGACCACGTGAGATGGCGTGATCAATTGGGTTTTACAAATAATTATACGTGAATTATCTTTATTATGTATTGAAATATTTAAACAACTGGCTCAAAAAATTTTAAATGCATGTGTGGAGTATATGTTGTCACAGGAGACGATGATACTAATTGTGATTTATCATTTTCATTCACTTTTTTTTATTAATAGTTACTACTAGAAAATGGATCATCACCGAAGGCTCTTATCCGGTAATATAAAAAAATAAAAATAAAATCTATAACTATTCGTTGGTAATTCTTTGGTAGATTACCGATAGATAATTTAAAAAATAAATAAATAAAGAGTATATTTTAATATATTTGTTGGTAATCCCTTTATATTTAGTGTCCCATCACCAAGAGAAATTTGTTGACGTCGGTCATGAAACTTTGAGACAAAATCTCTGTCGGTAATCCTTAGGCAATTGTGAAGATAAGATATCGGATAACATTTTATCCCAAACTTTTCAGTTGTTGTCAGTAGACCGGAGTTGCGACGGGCTTTAGCTGATCGGTAATCATCAGGAAAATTACTCCATAAGTATCCAATCCCCTTTCCAATTTTTACATTCATGATTATCGAAATATACACTATAAGTACTCCCAACGCCTCTTCAGTTTTTATGAATGTTTCTGTATCGAAATACAAATTTCATAGGTGGATTTATGATGGAATGGATGGACTCAAAGTTAATCACTGATGGAAATGGGTTTGCATGGTTTAACATCTGTTTGTAATATGTGCACCTTTGCAAACCTATGGGGTCCGGGAATGGATATTGTTTTTAACATGTGTTTGGAATATGTGCACCTTTGGAAACCATCAAGGTATCTTGAAAGCAGTGGCTGAGCTTGAAAATCTAAGAAGTGGGGGCCGAAAAAAATAAACAAGGGCCGGCTCTATACGTAAAAAAAATTTCGGACGAAAACGGAAAAACTAACACTACTAACGGAAAAAACGGCAGGGGCCGGGGCCCTCCCTGGCCCCTTCATAGCTTCGCCCTTGCTTGAAAGTGAATCGTATTTCATGAATATGATATCTATCTAGTGTGATATATGAAATAGTAGAGTGTTGGAGTATTTCAATTGATCGGTCATGTCATATATGCCTGAATTGGACATCCAATTGCTTCGATTTGAATGATCAGGAGAATGCCTTATTTGGATATCCAATATATCAAAAAAATGGACAATCAAACCTATTTCTCGAATTAATAGAAGCCCAAAGAGGTAAATAGGGTCCCAAATAACGAGAGATATGTAAAAAGCATGTCCGATTACGCCTATTCTTAATCCTAAATGGAATGTGACGACGTAGGGATCCATATATAAACATAGTATCTAATATATATATAAACATAAATATATTACATCTAAATACTACTTATTCTTGTATTTGCAAGAACTTAAACCTGTATTATTTTTGTAAAAAAAAAACTATACCACTAAATCACTAAATTATGGGAAGCAACCAAATTACTAGATTATGGGTTGAAATGCAATATATTATTTATCAAGCAACCTAACTACCGAATAATTTATCAAGCCTTGTGGTTGAGTGGTTGCATCATTACTTTCCAAATGGGAGGTCATTGGTTCGAGTCTCGCTTGGGACAAAAATGTTTCAGGTTGAGACATGAGGTTTTCCCAGTTGTGGGTTTCCTCCTGGGGTGGTGTGGAGCTGAGTCACCACGCTTCTGTTCTTCGGACAGAAGAGTGGTCCGTTTGCAAGGGTAATCCCGGGTTCGGGCCTTTGCTGTTAAAAAAAACTGCCAAATAATTTATGCCAACCATTGGGGTTTGTGGCCCAGTGGTAAAGGAAAAGCCTATAGATACACCAAGGTTTGAGAAGCTAATGGGTTTAAGTCTCATTACCACATGAATAAAGAAATTTGTCTTTTAAAAAAAAAATTTACGCCACCTTTCATTGGGACAAATAAAACGTAAAGAAAAGGAAAAAACAGTACATTTTTTTCCGTACGCAGTGGAACTCCTACGTTCTTTGTACAAAATACAATTAAAATCATAGAAGACATGAATCGAAATACCATTTAATTATTCTTTCAAATATTAGTTTTAACATATATTCAAGGGCACACGCATACAAACTTTGTTTTTAACTTTGATTTTGTATTTTGGGAACATGTTTTAAAAAAAATCATTTGAATGTTTGTCCCATACATTTTATGCCTTAAAGATTGATATATTTCTTCTTATATTTATTGTAAAAATGAATACTTTTATATTTTTTGATGATCTTGTAATAAAATATGTTTTTATCTTTTAAATGGTCACATGGCTAGTATAATAATGATTAAACGATAATTGCCTTGATTTAAGGATTTTCAGTATTCAAATTGACTTTTTAATTGTAGAGGAGTTGCATGTGAAGATCATCAATGTGTTGGAGACACGTAATTTCGATCGGTTGGCTGGAGATTATAAAAAGTAAGAAATATATGATTTAAGGAAGAAAAAAATGCAAGTACGTGTACTTATTCTATTTTCCGTTATTATTAGCCTATTTTAAAAAAAATTGTGAAAAGGGGAACATGTTATAAAAGCCATAAGACCGGAGGGAGTGGTTAACAAGAAGTCTATGGAACCTTATCATTTTATTCAATTAAAATATGCAATGTTAATTTTATCTTTTTAAACCATCTCCAACCTTAAAAGAAGGGTGTGAAACCAATAAGCCTAAGAATTTTTTTTTATTAAAACAATATTTCATTAAAAAACATATCTCATTAAATGAAAATACAATTAATAAAAAACATACAATCAATAAAAAAAAATATAAAAAAGTACAATTAATAAAAAAAACTACTCGTCTTCGTCGTTCGTTATATGGATGTCCAAGTTTGTGGCAACATGTGTCGTAAGATCAAACTTCAAATGAAAGTGTGTGGTTTCGTTCCGCAATTCCATTATAATATTATCGGAAACAACTGGATTGGTAGGCGGATCCGCAATGTGAACCGATGAGATTGCATTTCCGTCATCTTTTAATATCATATTGTGTAATATGATACACACGTACATCATGTTCTTCAACTTTTCTACCTTCATTTGACGTGTCGGTCGTGCAATTATGGCCCATTTAGTCTTCAATACGCCGAATGCTCGTTCGACGTCTTTCCTTGCCCCCTCTTGCGTTTTCTTGAACTTTTTTGGTTCACGTCGGTTGGATAAGAATATGATTTCACAAACGTGGACCAAGAAGGGTATATGCCATCGACAAGATAGTAACCCCGCTTGTATTGATGGCCATTAACAAAAAATGGACACCTAAGAGCGGTTCCATGCAACTCATTTGTGAACAATGGAGATTGATTGAGGACGTTTATGTCATTGTTCGACCCGGCAATACCAAAATACTCAAGACATTCCCTAGAGGTTCTTGCGGACATACATAAATATTCGTCGTATGAATCGGGAATATTACCTGTTGCGAATTGTTTTATGGCCGATGTGCAATTTTGAAGTGGAGTGAAACTTTGTTTCTTTCGTGCGTCTTGTCTAACTTGAAAGTATTCAAAATTTGCGTTAACGTCGTCAACTATTTTTAAAAATAGTGTCTTCGACATACGAAATCTATTTTTAAAAACGTACTCGCTGAATTTTGGATTCTCAACAAAGTAATCTGCCATTAGGATTTCATATGTTTGGACACGATCACGTTCCACATGTCGGCGAGTCGATCTTGCAGTGTCTTCAATCTCAGCTGCTCAAACAAAGAGGTTTAAAAATTCAAGACTACTCGAGTCGGACGACGACGAGCTATTAGATGATTTCGGGATGTAAATAGCACGCTTAAACATTTTGAATTTTGTGTGATTTAAGATATATTTGATGTTTTGAGAAGAGGTTATTGTAGATGGAATATATTGTTTGGGTAAATATATTTGATTTTTATTTATAGGAGAATTTATTTTTATTTTTTTTATTAAAATCGCCCCTACAACGTTAACATCCACGGCTTCCAACGGGTTAAAATACCCGTGCCATCCAACCCGTGACAAACCCGCAATGGTTGCGGCGTTGTTACCCGTCCAACCCGTGAAACTCGCCGTTAACCCGTGCCTCCACTCCGTTCCCCCTAAGCAAGACAATACTTGTACCTGATGCATTAAAACTTGTAAGTCACTCTAGTTACTATTTACCTCCGTGAGGTTTAAATAAGTTGATAATAATATCTACAATGATTTTAAGAATTTTTCATCATTATTTTATTTATATAATTTATAACTCGTAAGGGTTTTGTCTAGGGCTGTTCAAAAAGCCCGTGGCTCGTGGCTCGAAGTTTGCTCGAAAAAAGCTCGGAAAAAGCTCGGCTCGGGAAAAGCTCGGTTTTAAACGAGCCGAGCCGAGCTGGCTCGAATTCTAAACGAGCCGAGCTCGAGCTAGGGTTGGCTCGGCTCGGGCTCGGCTCGTGGCTCGGCTCGTGGGCTCTGCTCGTGGCTCGGCTCGTCTAAATAACTAATATATATATATATATATATGTTATATATGTGTTATATTTGAAATATGATGTTTTGATTTTTTAAGTTAATTTGTTTTCAAGAACTCTGAGTTTTGGACTAAAATTTTACTTTATCTACCATTGTATTTACTCTCTACTTTTTAAGTTTTAGGTTATCTATGCTTTTTTTTGTATTTTATATATTGTCTCTTCCATCTATTTAGTTTTTTGAAGACAATCAATTTCAAACCGAGAATAAAATTTTTTTTTTGTTGTTGTTTATATATATATTAATATGTAAAAAAAAAACGAGCTAGCTCGACGAGCCACGAGCTGGCTCGAGCTTTTTACGAGCCGAGCTCGAGCTCGAGCTCAACTTTTCAGCTCGGAAAAAAAATCGAGCCGAGCCGAGCTGGCTTGTTTAATTTCGAGCTCGAGCTCGAGCCAAGCCTGGCTCGGCTCGTTTACAGCCCTAGTTTTGTCAACCATTTCTGATTTCCTTACCCAGCCGCACACACATTCACACATTTAAGCCTTTTTTAATTTCTTTTACAGTTTTAATATTTATAAATAATTTTAAACATATTTTATTTTTCTTTTATACCTTTTAAAATATAATGTTTTCGTACATTTCGAATGTACCGTTGGCTTATTTATATCTACGTTTTGGTATAAATTTTATTTAAAACCAAGTCGATCTATGTTTCGACGTAAATTTTATTCAAAATCAAATCCGGTAAAATACGATAGATTTTTAATTCTTTTTTAAGTCGCTTTCGTGTTTCTTAAAACTCATTTTTACAACGATCATACGTTTTCTTGATTTTTGAATATACTGTTGCGACGTGTTTTTTTATCTATGTTTCGATATTCAGAATCGAGCTGCCGCAACTTATACGCTTCTTTTTACATGTTTTTTTTTATTTTTGTTTAAAATCGAGTCATGTCGGATTAAATATATTTCCTAGTTTTGTGCACTTACGGAATTACCCCCGTAACGCGCTGCTCATGTCTACAAGTTCATCACCCAATTTCATTTTGTAAACATAGAAAGACTGACAATTCGGTTGATAAATTTTAATAATAGATCATAGAGTAAATTACAATCAATGCTACTAAAAGTTGTGAATATGAATTCTTAGGACGTCTGGTATACCGGGCGTGAGAACCCCTTGAAGGGCGTTGTTGGTGTGGAACACCCCCCTCCAGGGCGTGAGGGGGGGGGGGGGGGTTAGATGGGGGCATGACTTGGCTCACAGGTTTAGACTAGGCGTTTGTGACCGTTGTAAAACTGTTAAATCATATAAAAACAATTTAAATTAATTTTTTACCAATATGTATATATATATATGAGAAAGTGAATATGGTGTTGTTAATCATCTAACTTATATATGAAATCAATCAAAATTACATCGTTTTGATTAAATCTAACTAAAATATAATTTAAATCTTTTAACTCCTTGTTTACTCTATCAAATTTTCATTTATTTTTATGAGAAATTGATGGAAAGTAAAAGGAGAGTTAAAATGTTAGATTATTTTTTAGTCATATTTAATCAAAACGACTTAGTTTTGATTGGTTTCACATATAAGTTAGATAACTAATAGCATCATATTCACTTTCCCAACATATATATACATTTTAAACATACTACAACATACCTCTCATACAACTAATCTCACACACATATTTTTTTTTAATGTTGTCATCATCATCTTCATCCGGCTCCGCCGACGACATGTTTTTCAGTGGTTTCTCAAACGCGGCGCTTCAGTTGTTGCAACAAGGTCAAACTTTGCAACTAAGGACTTGAAGAGCTCGTCTAAACCATGATCGTGCAGCTGCTAACACTCTTCTACAACGAGACTATTTTGTGGAGGTGCACATGTACACGCTTGTGACATTTAGTCGCTGGTTTCGAATGAGCCGAGATTTATTTTTATGAATCAAAGTTGATCTGGAGAGAGGTGCCTTGATTGCGGCAACGAATTGATACGAGAGGTCGGGTTGGTTTTACCGCCTTGCAAAAGAGTACCACCGCGATTCGTTAAATGGGGGTACAGAAACGCTAATGATTCGTTTGACGAGTACTTGAAGACGTCTGAATGAATTATCAGGTCTTGTATTTACAAATTTTGTAAAGGTATTACTCAATTGTACCGCATGAAATATTTACGAAAACCGTTTTAGCGACATTCAAAAATTATATACAGAACACGAAGCTAGACACATCTATACGTGGAACATAGCGACTTGTTGGTTAGTCGAACCACATGGTTCGAATGTTTTTAACCGGTAGTATTGTCAATATTGTTCTTGAATAATTGCTGACATCCTTGTATGTTTTCTCTTGTGAGAGATGTGTTTTTCTAGATGCAAATATGATTTTGTGTTTAATCTGAACCTGTCTAGCTGTGTCTTATAGTCTAGTATAAATAATACTACTCTCATTATTATCAGACTTATTCCTTGAATCTCGTGATTCAGTATTCGTTGTTAAGTTGTAAAAGTTTTTACTTGAGTCAAATTAGTCTTTAAGTTTTTCACAAGTATTATATTTCAGACTTGGTTCTGAATTCTTAAAGTCATGTGACTTTATGTTTCATCATATGTGTATCTGATTATCTGATTCTGTTATGCAATCTTATATTTCTATGTTATTCGGATGATGTATCACTGTATGATTGTTCTTTTCTCTAATAATTATAAAAATTATGATTTGCTTTGTGGCATTTTCTGAGTTTGCTCTTTGTAAATTATGAATCTAAAGTTCATTGTTTGATTAGCAGTGGGAACTTATCGTCCTCGATAAGTATTGATTTGTCGTCCCGAACACTATATGATTTGCTCTAAAACCATATTGTAACACCCCATCATGGTCATGAATGATACCATCTTATAACTTTGTTTTTAAAGACCAACTGAACGAGCACTTACACTAGTACACAAATTAGCTTTAGAGGCGGTGAAAACACATTTTAGAAGCGGTTTATCCACTGCTTTAACAAATATCGCTTCAAAAGATAGGACCATTTTTAAGGGCGGTTTTAAAACCGCACCAAAAAAATAGATTACCTGCTCTTAAAGATCCTGAAAATCCATCGCATTAATCACACAAAAAATCACTGAACCGCCCCTAAAAATCAGTTGAACCGCCCCAAAAATAATATGCAACAAATATTGTACCGCCTAAAAAATACCCAGCTCTTTCAGATTTTTTGAGCCATTTTTTTTCAGCTATCACCACCCTAAAAAATACCCAGCTCTTTCAGATTTTTTGAGCCATTTTTTTCCAGCTACTTTTCATACGAAGTACCTGCTTTCAAGCCAATTATTCATACCTGCTTTCAAGCCAATTATCCATACAAATGCTCCAACAATTTTCATACAAATCCATCAAAATTTCATACAAATCCATCAAAATACACTAAAATAACATCCACGATATATAAATTTTCCAATTCAATTAAACTACTACATAAAATCTATGCATTACCAAATACCGTACTAAAAAATCTTGGCATGACAAATTCGAGTAACGCGTCGATTTCCGGATGGGTAATATAAGCCTTGTCGTTCCAAGTCTATAAAGAAAATAAATAAAAAATATGAGATAGTGTAATAGACAAAGTGGTGTCGGATTTTCCGAAAGCGGGTCTAAATAGGTTCGCGTCAAATGTCTTATTTATTAAAAATAATAAAACGTATTCGTATCGTCACAACCCGAATTCGATTAACCCAGACCCGATTAACCCGAACAACTCACATAAGAAGTATATAAATTAGGAGAAAAATACTTACATTATCCGGAAAAGTATATTGAAGACGCATGACAAACTCGAACATATGTTTTACAACCATATATCCGCATTCCCAATGACCTTCTGTTGATTACACTACATAGAATCAAGAAAAGAATAAATTAACATAAGAATCACTTAATTATTTAAAAATACAAGAGAATCAAACAAGAAAAATTTAGATTGCGTACTTTCACCATTTCCCATTCAAATGGACCCCCAAATGAAACTTCAATTGCTCGTGAAAGAGGGTAATTGTTGTATGTCTTCTTTGCCATTATTGAGTCTGATATGTATCCTTTTCGTTGTGAAGGGGAAACGATAAACAACACCCAATGACGACTACAAAAAATAAATATACAAAATACTTAAGTTAAATATAGTCAACAATTAAAGGAAAATAATTGAAATAAACTAAAAAGCAATAATTTATATTACCTGATAAAAAATGGTGCTAGAAAATACTTTTTGTCATTGTGGAGTTGGTAATCCGAGAGTAAGTGATCTTTAACATTATTAAAATTTCCGAGCACTCAGAAGTAGTGATAACACGTGTGCTAAAGAAGGCGCATTGAGATGCAGAATCACTATTGTTGGATGACTCGTATAAATACCTTACATCAAGAAAAATAAATATGATAAATTAGTTAAAATCAATTATATTTAATAAATAATATTGTACCATATAAATTAATTACAAAAACTTACATCTCACGCCAATGTATAAAGCAAATATCAAGCTCGCCGTTGCAGAAACAGTTTAAAATGCCCTCATAATCCAGATAGTCAGTTTGGATCAACTTTTGGCTCTCGGGATACATACCGAATGGTGATGAAATATGGATGCTAATTTCATCACCAAAAAAATCTTTTAGTAGTGCAGCCATGTCTTGAATTTTTGGAGGCCGCTCATTCTGGATCTTGTCCAAGGCACGAATTAATTCCTCATTAGGTTGTAAAGGGGTATCTTCAAACTACATTAGTTAACAAACGGTATTTAAATATAATATATATATATATCGGCTTCATTTGAATCGACGTGATTTAAATCGGCTTCATTTGAATCGACGTCATTTAAACCGGCTTCATTTAAATTGTAGTTTTCGCTAATGTCTACATTCATCGATGACGTGCCACGATTAACAAGTGATTCCCCATGACTTGACCAACAAGTGTATCTAGGCATAAAACCATTTTGAAACAAATGAAACTCTATTTCTTGAATATTGTCAAAACTTTGGAATTTTTTACAAATTACACAAGGACACCAAATATATTGAGCGCCAAAATTCACCCGATTAGCTTCTGCAACTTTAAGAAAACTTTGAACTTCATATATATTACATTAGCACGTCCACTTTTGTACATCCAATATTCTCTATGATTCATCTGAAAATTAAAATACACTAATAAATAATATGAAATGTATGTATATGATTTAAATTAGTGCTCTAAGACGGTGGATCCTAACCCACTTTTTGAATACTTATCTCATATGTATACATTTTAATGGGTTGGCATTTAACAAAAAATCGACAGCATTTCCCCTATCTCCCCAAGAATGCGGATAAATCGCAAACTCGAAGGAGTAAGGTAAAATAGCTACAAACTTTTTATCAAATGTCAACTCTTTATAATGTATACACATCCTAAATGAGATATAATATTCAAAAAGTAGTCCCAAATGGGATAATCCGAAATTTATCACTATTAGATAAATTTAGGACGGGTATATATTCTAAAAAGTTATGCTAAATGAATATGAACACAAATATATATTATAAATATATTCTAATATATATAAATATCACAATAAGAACTAACAATAAATATCAATTATACACATAAATAGTTAAAGTATTTAATATATAGAATAATGTAAAAGTTTGAATTACTAACCTTAAATGAAGCTTTTTGTATATGGATAGAAAATAAAGATGGATGTTGAAAAAAATTTCTAAAGATCTAAACAAAAAAAAACTAACAATAAATAAAAATTATACACATTAATCAACATATAATAATTAAAATATTGTAAAAATAAAAAAATTAATAACCTTAAATAAAATTTGTGTAGAGCTTCTTGGAGAATAAAGATGGAGTAAGAAGTTAGATAGGAATAGAAGAAGATTAGGAAAATTGAATTTGAAACGGTGTTGAATAAGAAATTTGAAATAATCTGTTTATATCTTTTGCATTTTTTGAAAAGGTAATCGAGATATTTGTTGCTCTTAAAAAGGAATTTAAAATAGGTTTGTTGAAAAAGAAATTGGTTTATTGATATGAACCGCTTCAAATAATTGTCCATTTTTAGGAGCGGTGAACCACAAAACCGCTTTTAAAAATCATCTTTTGAGGCGAGCATTTTAAAAATGTGTACGATGTGGCATTATGGGGGCGGTTTACACTACCATCGCCCCAAAAAAAATAAATGAACCGCCTCTAATATTCATTTTTGTACTAGTGGAATTACCACGAGTCACACATCTTATTAGTTATTACTACTTTCACCCAAACATGTTGAACCCGGGAATTCCCATGTGATCCGTTGTGGTTGTGACCTCAAACATGTCATCCCTTATAAGATAATACACCCTACTTAACCTAATATATATTATATTTTCTATAAATGCGAGATTAAGGTGGCTCGACTATACAAAAAGATAATCTGTCGCTTAGGGCCCCACTATTTAAGGGGCTCCTAATTTAGGATTGAATTTCATTTAAGTTTCAGGTTTTGACAAGGATAATATAAAATCAGTATACTTAGAAAAGTTTTCTTTTTATTAAAAACTTACTTTAACTTTAATATGTGTGATTAAATGTCTTTTAAAAACTATATACGAATATTCCCATGTGATGATTCTAAGCAAAAGAAATGTTTTTTTTCTATGAAAAAGGCCCCGATTTTAGAATTCGCTTTGGGCCCCTAAAAAGGCCGAGCGTGCGAGATTCATCTAGGATTACATAAGATCTATTTTCTTTATCAGATTGAATTAGCTAACTTTTGAGAACTTTTCGAATATGGTGTTTTCCATAAGTATAAATGACTAGTTTAACGTGTTTTGATTAAAATTATGAATTGATAGGACTATATTGTTAAAAATTTAAATAGGATTAAACCATGAAATTTTTAGAATCATTAAAGGCAAAATTATTGATGTTTATATATATTTGTTTTATTACATGACTAGGTTAAAATCACGTGTATTACACGGGTTGAATAAATATAATATTATATATTAAGTAATAAAAAATTTATTTTTTAAAAACTCTTGTTTTACACGGATTGAATAAACCCATGAAATACAATATAATTTGTTAACATATACACTCGTCAAAATATGTCAGGAGATTCATTAATATAAAGATTAGTATTTTCTTTAAAAATATATTATTATTAAATGATAAATGTGTATTTAATAAGAGAGAGAGTCGGGAGAAAAATGATGAGAATAAATATGGAGGCGACACATGAAATGAAAAACCTTTATTTATTATATAGTATAGATTTACATAAAAAATAAAACCATTCCACTATATAAGAGGGAAAACAAACAACTATTTTTAACCTCCCAAAAAAGTATAAATAAATGAAGTATTCTTTACATTTTTTATGAAATTAAGTTATATATATCATCATTCACCTTAATGAAACGTTAGGATATTCTAGTAGACAAATGCTTCTAACAAAAGATAATAATACAGTCATTAGCTTAGCCTAGTGGCAAAAGTGTATATTCAAGACTTCACTAAAATGGGGAGGTCTTGGGTTTAAATCCCACTTGTGACAAAAAAAGAGGTTCAGGTTGGGTCAGAGGGTTTTCTCACCTATGGTGGGTTTCCTCCTAAGGGAGGTGGAGATAATTAGGTGAGTCAGTGACCCGTCACTGATCCAAATTGACGTTAAAAAAATAAAAGATAATAATATATAATTATATACTAAAAAGTGATTCGGTTCAACGCATTAAACCAGGATTCAAAGCAAACTATTTGTTTGTAAAACTATAGCTAGCTTTAGATTTAAACTATATTCTTGGACCATCTAGCATTCAGGTTAATTAGCAGCCTCATTACTTTTTAAATGAAAGGTCATGGTTCGAGTCTCGCTTGGAACAAAATGTTCCAAGTTAAGTCAAGATGTTTTCCCAGTTGTGAGTTTTCTCCTGAGTGGTGTGGGGCCGGGTTACCACGCTTCTGTTATTTGGACGGAAGGGTGATCCGTTTGTCAGGCTGATCCAGGTGTCCGGGCCTATGCTGTTAATTTTTTTTCTATATTCTTGCTTCAAAGTTGAACAAAACAACCCTATTGGTTAAATTTGTCCAATGAAACTTAATGATTTGAAGCTTCAAACATACCACTCATTGTTATACTTTTTGATTCATGGGAAACTTCAAAATATGGCAAGTGATTCTATACAGAATAACTTAAACTATATATTTAATTGGTATATCACATTAGTTTGTAAAACTCATTTAGAAGTTGCTTAGTAAATGGAAAACTAATTTGTGAAAATATTTTGAGACTTCTTCAATACCTTGCTTAATTTCAACTCGACAATAAGCTAGATTGCTGGGAAATCTTCATGAAATCATCAAAAATGAGTTAAAAACGAAGTAAAATTTAGATCGAGTCTTATAAACTTAAGTAAATTTTTTTGACTTAAAACAAAATTTTAAGAGGGTAATAAAAATTTAGATGGTATTGAAATTTAGATCGAGCCTTATTTAATCTTTGTATTGTCTCTTTTTTAAGAGAGAGTAATAAAAATTACATTGATCTTCTTGATACCTTTGAATTTTTAGATGGTGTTAGAGCGGGATCCCAACATGCTCTACGAAGAAAAACCCTAGAAGCCAACAAGACCAACTCGGGAAACCCAGTTGCTAACATGACAAGTAGACTTAATGATGAGGATGAGTGGGTTGTGGAGTTTTTTTGGGGTATCCTCAAGGAACGAAAGGGTATAAAATTTTTGACTTAGAAAATAAAAAGATTGTTATCTTAAGAGATGCTAGATTTCATGAAGACAGTTTCCTTTTCTCGACTTCTCCTTAAGGCTGTAACGAACCTGATGTTTCTGATATTGGGCCGACCCATTTATCCGAAGATGAGGATAATGGCAAACAACATACAAGAGATAAACAAGTGGATGAACAATCTCCTTCAGACTCATATCGTCAAAGCCCACAAGATGGCAATGCAGATACGGCCCAACAGGAACAAGATCCTTCGAGTCCACATCTTCAAAGCCCAACGAATAATAGTGAAAACACATCCTAACATGATGGAATTGTTAACAAAGGAATCGATGTCACCAAGAAAAAAATGGACAATCCACCAACTCGATGTCAACAACGCCTTTCTACATGGCGATCTGGATGAGGAAGTATACATGAAAGTTCCACAAGGCTTTCTAAGGAAAATGAGACTAAAGTATGTCGGATGCGAGAATCTCTTTACGGGCCAAAACAAGCTTCACGTAATTGGTATCAAAAGTTCACAACCGTTCTTCTTGGACATGGTTTTGATTAATCTGAGTCCGATCACTCTTTTTTCATTTACATGAATGGTGACCTCTTCATTGAAGGTCTCCTTTGTGTTGTTGATGTTATCATCGTAGGAAACAACTCATGCAAAATACAAGAAATTAAAAGATGTTTGGATTAGAAGTTTAGTATTAAGGATCTAGGGAATCTGAAATATTTACATGGGATCGAGATGGCAAGAACCTCTCATTGGCTGGTACTAAATCGAAGAAAATATACTCTTGATATTTTGGAAGATAGTAGAATGGAGGGATGTTGGCCAAGTACATTCCCTATAGAGTAAAATTTGAAGCTAAACATGGATACTAAGAATCCTAAGGTTAACGCCAATCAATATCGACGTCTGATAGGACAGTTACTTTATTTGCATGCAACTAGACTCGATATAGCATACACGGTCAATATCCTTAGCTAGTTCGTTGCAAACCCTAGATAAAACCATTTGGATGCCGCCACTAGGGTCCTACGGTATCTCAAAGCTACCCTAGGTCAAGGAATCATATTACCACGAGAAGGGGAACAAATATGCTTGCGTACTCTAATTCAGATTGGCACGACTGCCCTCTCACTAGGCGATCAAGAACATGCTACTTATTACTTTTAGGCGATGCCCCTATATCGTGGAAGACCATGAAGCAATATGTGGTATCACGTTCTTCTGCTTAAGCAAAATATCGAGCTATGGCTACTACGGTGAGTGAAATTTTGTGTATGTGTTGGCTCCTGTAGGAGTTAGGCATTTCCCCCAGCGGGTTAACCCCCTTTTTGTGATAACCAAGCCGCCTGCCACATTGCCAACAACCCTGTTTTCCATGAACATACTAAAAACGTGGAAATGAACTGTTATTTTGTTCGTTTAAGGGTTGAGTCCCAAGAAATCCAGCCTATGGAAATTGATACAAAGCTAAAGTTTAGGCACACAACAATTGCGGTTTCTCATGTACAAGCTGGGCACTAGTAACCTATATGCTCCAGCTAGAGAGGGAGTATTGGTTTATAGTGTTCTCCTCCTTCATTATATCTTTATCTCTTCCTTTTCATCAATTACTAGTCATAACTTGTAGGTTTTTCATGTTCACATCTTGTTCTTATTCCATCCTTGTATTGTCTCTTTTTTTTAAGAGAGAGTAATAAAAATTACATTGATCTTCTTGATACCTTTGAATTTTTAGATATTTAACAAATCAAATACAACATTAGAGATTATCTTTTGAGATCGTCTATTATTATACAAAAATCAAATCAATGACATACATAAAGATCAGATATCAAGGACACAAAGCAGTACATCAAAAACAATGAAACATAATCAAAAGTCGAATGCAAGATATACCGTTAATCTAGCCTATGACCAACCCCACACAACAGTAAGAAGATACAACATGAGTATCGAGATAGGATAAAACAGGTACCCAACAAAACCTGTCCAAAGTGGGAAAACTGTCCTTGTACTTGTGAATGTTCCCATTACTACACAGATTACCAACACAACGAGAACTTCCGCGGACACATCCCATGCCACATCCTTTATATAAACCGTTAACAGAAATGTCGACAAGCTACTCATATTACTCATAAACAATCCTGAATATATCTACAAAAACAAATTCAGTTAGGCCAAATTTATTTTCAACATTACTCATTTTCATTGCTGTGTACCATCTATATGGTGTTGGAATAAAACAAATAAGCATATGGATGAGAAAATAAAATACCTGAGAAAGAGTTAAAGATGCGGCACGATGAGTCTTTTGGCTTGCTGAGGCAATCGTTGATAAGAGACGTGGTATGCCTATGGCACACGGTATTACAAAGTATGGGATGAGAAATGAAGGGACGTGTGCATCAGTAGCAAAATTCACGATATTAGTTATGAGTGGTCGCACAATGAGAACTGTGACAACAATACCAATGAGTATCAAAGCCGAAGCCTCCAAGTACTCCCAAACAGAACTTTGAGCATCAACATTTGGGTCCTTTGGTATCAAAGCCTCTTGTTGTTCTTCGTCTGCATTCTATATAAATACCCAAGATGGTCACTTTATTACTTACTTATCACATATGTAGGGTAATACTAAGGGCCGACAATTTATGACATGTGACATTAACACGACAGGACTCGATGAGATGTTAAACAGGTTAGAGTTTGAGGTAAACGTGTTCAGGTCGTAAATGGGGAACACTTTAATGACACGGTTAAAAACATATCTAAATGGGTTCAACCCACTTAACTTGTTTATGACACACGTAACCCGTTTAAGTAATCATGTTAACAGGTAGACACGGCACGTTTATGACTTGTTTATCAAAATGATGTAGTTTTATTATTTTTTAAATAAATAAATATATCATAATCCCCTAACCCTAATCTAAAAACTATAATTACAGTTTATGTTTTATTTTTCTAACCTTAAATAGTCGCAAGTTTCTTGATTTTGTCCGTATTTTATATATTCATGTTAAACGTTTTAGCCGGGCGGTGTCATGTCATTCGTGTTGTTGGACCGGTTGCATTTAATTATGTTAAATGGACGGTGTCGTGTAACCCGTTCATTAAACATGTTCGTATTGTGTTTGGGTTCAATAGTCGTGTTAAATGTGTTGCGTCGTGTTTAACCTGTTTAGTAGAACACGAGACGTACTGCCAGCTCTAGGCAAAAACATCTAAAACTAAACAAAATTTGTCAACATTTTATACCCTATTTTGAGTTATGAGACAACTTAGAAACTATCTGTCGAATAATAGAAGCTAAAATTGATTCTGTTTCTTGAATTAGAGAGTTACCGCTTGAGGTTTGTTGAAGAAACTAAGAGGATTATAGTCGTTCCTTGAGAGTGATTTCCTTGCATCCTGTAGCCATTGTGTTATTACTCTAACAAACTCAACCTCCTGAATAGATTCATCTCCTGTAATGTCCAGTTGATCCATGATTCTATCTACAAGATCTTGGCTTAATTCACCGTCTGCTTGCACTTGAATTCCTATGAGTAAAGTTTTGAACTCAGCACTGGTCACTTTACCATCATGATTTTTGTCAAGTTCCTTGTAAAGGCTGCACGCAGATATATTTCTCAATCAGAAAAGTGATGAGGAGTTTATTCAAAAGTTGGCAGACTCTTATTTGAAACAGTTAAGACAATGGGAACAGGACAGAAAAGGCCCAAACTGGATAAGAGTGGAGTTATGGGGCCATAACCTGTGAACAGAAAGGTCTCGACGAGTCTGATCACAAGGCAAAACAGCCTAAGACAGTTTGGCCTAACTATCAGCCTATGAATGTTTCATCCTTTCCTTTTCTAGTCTAAAACGCGTAAATCGGTATTATTTACACGTCTAATTATAGTCTTAATTTCAGTATTTAATTGACAAACTTAGAATCCCCTATATAAGGCCCTTATGTAATAATTTGAAGATTTGTAAATTTTATCTTTTTTCTTGATAAGGCCCTCTATGTTTATTCTTGCTTCCGCTCTGCGTCAAAAAAGTTACGACTAATTCCAGTAAAAAAGAGAGAATTTGAGGTGAGTACTAACTTTTTAATAAGCTGCGCATTTGCTTTTCCGTTTATAGAGAGTAGTTTCAATAATTTGTTCTTCACAAATTGTTGTCTCACATAGTCACATCGTCTGTTTTGAATCCAAGGTTGGAAGATCTGTGTATAAATTAAAAACAATTATCTTCACTTGAATATAAAATTTTACTATGGCATAAGAACATATATTGTTTCATGTTTAAAATAGAAAATGCGAACCTCATACACAATGTAAGCAATGAAGAAACTCAACGATATAATGAGAGCAATTAAAACTATCACTCGAGTTACCGAAGGCGAATTGATGATTTGGGGGAGTTGAAGAATGAGAAATGGGATCATTGACACGAGCATGAGTCTCGCAGTATAGCTTGTCTCACTATCAGTTGTAAGACCATATGCTGAAAAAAAAAAGAACATATAAAAAACCAAAACATATTTGACTACTTAAAAAGTATGTGAGATTGTTCTTCAACTTTAGGCTATGTGTTATGATTAGTGACTGTGAGCCAAAAAATGTTTTCACACTCACACTCAGTAAACATGTGTTATGGTTTAGTGAATATGAGTCATTTTCTTGTAAATATTAGCTAATCATTGTTATTATATGGGAGGATTCTAGAGAAAACCACGTAGTTATGCGTGAAAACTTTGCTAGAGTCGTGGTATTTTAAGTTATAATTTATAAATTATGTGATCCGTACCTTATATACATATATATAATATTATATATATATATATATATATATATATATATATATATATATATATATATATATGTATGGATCAAATGAAAACCGTAACATAGTCTTACTTACGTATATGTAACAACTTCTTATTGTAATCATTCTCGTATTTATGTTCAACATATAAATAATATATATTTAATACCCTTTTGACAATTAAAAGAAAAAAATAATTTATAAATTATGTTATTGGTTTTCTCTAGTTTTCTCATAACTATGTGGTTTTCTCTATAACCATTCTCAATATAATATAATATATATAGGGGACGGATCATGAGAAAATCACACAGTTATGCGAAAAGCACTAAGAGCCAATCCAATAATTTATAGATTTTTTGTTTTTTTTAAAATTTAATTCTAAGGGTTTTAATGTAATACTACACATTTTAACAAAAAAACCATTTTACGTATTGTGTTTTATGTATACATAACTGCAACTTTTTTGTTTTCTGTTTACGTATAAAACTATTTTAAAACACTTCTTTATTGAAAGAAAACATAAAATTATTTTTAAATACTTATCATATGAAATGTGAATCAAAACACGTGTCAACAACGCTTACGATACTAAAAACATTTTTTTAAAACAACTTCGTTTTCATTAAAATTTTTACTTGATCTTCAGAAGAAAAAAAACATGACTGTGTATTTAGTTTTTTTTAAAATTAACGCGAGTATAAGTTATTTGAGAAAAATCAAAATAATACTAAAATAAAAAAATGGAATAAAAAAAATAATAAGGAGAAGGTGATGTGTCATTGTTTGATTGGCTGTCTTTTTTTTTTTAATAAAAAATAAACAAGACTACACTCACCCTCGTTGTTGGGGCCCTCATGGGCCACACCCCTCTGACAATGTTGCGACGCACTGCACAGTGGCGTGACGGGCTAAGGTGGCACTCACGCCCCACTTATTGAATGTGATCTTAGTAAAAATGATCAAGTACCTGTTAATTTCGTTAGAGATGATAGCTCTTCATCCGGAAGTTGAGGTAAATTGGTCTCATCATCATCTGTAAGATCATAGCTTCCGAAAACTATTACAGATGGCCAAATCAGTGTGAGGCTCATGACTGCTGACCCTGCTAGCACACTCATCCCCATTTCAGCCATAGAAGATGCACCAGTGTCGTCGCTCGATAGCCGTGATTCTGCATAGTTATTATCAAACACAACACCAATTATATGTTTCTATTTCTTGAAATCAAATGTAAAGAATACTCTGATCTACATATTGTGGTTTCCGACTTTTGGACTACTAAATCCATCATGACTTAAAAGATGAAGCTGCTATAGTAGGTATATAAGAAACTAAACGGGTGGACAATATTGTTAATTTGAAGTTAAAATTCTTCAATATCATTCACAATTTGAATAAATTGTTAAATTAATTTTTCGACTTTTGGGGATTAAATCAATCGTCAATTTGAATACTTTAAAAAAAATTAGTATCATCCACTATTTCATGTTCTATTTGGTGTGTTTTTAAACTCTATTTTGTGTACTTTGCTAGGGCTCTGCTAGTTCGTTTTCTATATGTAATCTTTGTTGTTTAAGAACTAAATTCATTTTATGATAAAAATATAAAAGATAGTTGTGAGATTAAATTACTTATAAGGCAGAAAAACTAAACTGATTAACTATTTTGACGACCATTGGGGTTGGTAATGGTAGAGACAAAGCCTCTAGGAACACATAAGGGGTTTGAAGATCACGAGTTCAAGTCCCACTAGTAATAGTATTAAAAGAAATTCGTCTTTCTAAAAAAAAACTATTTGACGATTAAAAGGAGATCTTTTATTGAGAATTATTAAAACTAAAATAGAAAATATAAATTAATTTAAAAGTAAACTAGTAATATATAAATTTTATTAATTGTATATGCTTAGCTTTAAATTCTGATTTAAGCTCCCATCCTTAAGATCCTACATGGCAATTCTTAGACTATGTGTAGTGGGTGTTAAAAAATAGTGCGTGAGTACCACCTTAACTATTCACGCTACTAAACATCGCGCCGCAGGGCGTTAAAGGGGCGAGAGCCATGGAGGGGCATTAGCAAATTTATGGGCACTCACCAATTCATTTTTCTATTTGAATTTAATGAGCAACAAGATTTTGGCACCTCGACAATCAAGAATGGATACCTCACCGATTTATTTTTCTATTCTTTAATTCAATGTTTATATTTAGATTTAATTTGATTTTTCTTAAATAACTCGTGGTTGGGAATTATTTAAAAAAAACGAAATACACAGGATTGTTTATTCTTTTTTTATGAACATCCTGGTATAAATTTTAATAAAAATGGAGTTATTTTAAAAAAAAAATGGTATTGTAAATGGTTTTGACACGCATATTGTTTTTCATAAATATTAAACTAATATTTTTTTGTCTTCATTTTAAATAAAAATTAGTATTGTTGAAAAATATTTAAATAAATTTGTATTATTTAATATTAAAATTAATCTAATTTTTTATGTTTAACTTACGTTTTTTTATTATTAATTCATGAACGTAATTTTGTATTTTTAATTTATGTTTTAGTTAATTATTTAAGTAACTATTAGTTAATGATTAAAAATTTAATGCAATCTGATAATGAAACCATTACAGAGCTTAGTATTTATTGCCAGCATAGCTTAGTATTTATTGCCCATATGCTGACATGGCAGAACTTGATTACATTTTATAGTGATTTGAGTCCTAGCCTTGCCTTTGAGCATCCTTGGCGCATCCTTGAGGTGCTTATTGGTGGTGAAGGATGAACAAAAACAGGTGGGGTAGGCCAACTTTGTAAATCATTTGTTTTTCTTTCCCTTTCCTTTTTTATATAATTTGTAAAGTTAAAAAGTTGTAATGATTTATAAAATTTACATTATATATCTATAAAAATCTGTATGTTCCTTAAATGTTTTTTTATTATTATATAATTCTTAATTATCACCCTAAGTCAGTTAATTAAGTTTAAACTTTTTATATTTTCTAATTATTAATATTTACTTTATTATCCTAATTTTAAACTAGTCGAATAGGTTTCCAAGTTTATTATTCTAATTTTTAATAGTTACTTTAATATCCTTGTTTCGTTAATGAACAAACACGAATAAAAAATTTTGTTCGGTTATTTGTTCGTGAACCGTTCGTTAGTCCGGTAATTCTTAATAAACGAACACAAACATAGTCTCATTCAGTTCGGTTAGAGCCCTACGCGTGAGTGTGGATGATGGGGATTCGCCAAAGGTGTGTTTGATTCATTTGACAGTTGCTATAGTGATGGTCAATTGGGTTGCATGATAATAAAAAAAAAACACGTCATATTTATCTCTTAAAATATGACGAATTACATTGACATTCATGATAGCAAGTTTTGAGAGTCTTCTGATACACATAATTATAAATGTCAAATTAATGCAATATCTTTTGTGTAGTTAACACTTTCGTTTATAACAAATATAACTAATAGAATTAATTACACAGACGGGCCCTGTGGTTTGGTCAAATTATGGTTTTGGTCCCTGGGAATGGGAAACTACAACTTTGGCCCAATAGTTTGCACGATTGTAACACATTTGGCCCCTGAAGTGGATGTCAGTTAAGTTTTTCAGTTAAGTGTATGTGAAATGACTAAAATACCCTTACATAATAAAATATATACACACACATATAACCGTCCACCACCATCGCCTGCCACCACCTCCGCCGGCCACCACCTGAACCCACCCACCACTTCCGCCGGCACCTGAACCCACCCACCACCTCCTCTAACCACCCCCTCCACCGTAATCCTCTAACCACCCCCACCACCGTCCTCAAACCAAAACAAGGACCATCTTTGATTTTAACATCCAAACATTGAAAACCACCCAAAATCAAAATCAGATTCAACATATTCGTTTACCCCCTTTCTCCTTCAAACCCTAAATCAAAATCAGATTCACACAAAATCAAAATCAGATTCAACATATTCGTTTACCCCCTTTCTCCTCCAAATCCTAAATCAAAATCAGATTCGTGCAAACACCACCTAAATCTGAAACAAGGACCACCCAAATCTGAAACAGGGACCACCCAAATCTGAAACACTGACCAACCGGGGTGGAAGCGAAGGACGGTGGGGAGAGGTGGAGGGACGACAAAAAAGACCTTTGTTTAATGGTCCAGGAGCAAACCGCAAGTCGCAGAGGGTGACTGATGGTGGAGACGAATGATGGTGGTGGCTGATGGTGGAGACGAACGATGGTGGTGGTGGTGCTGGTTGTGGACGGCGGCAACGATGGTGGTGGTGGTGCTGGTTGTGGACGGCGACGACGGTGGTGGACGGTGGCGGCGGCAGTGGTCGGCGGCGGTGCTGGACGACTTGCAAACCTCTGGACTTCCTCTCAAGATTATAAGTATATATGTGTATATGTGTGTATATATATATTTTTGTTTTCATTATTTTATTATGTAAGGGTATTTTAGTCATTTAACATACACTTAACTGAAAAACTTAACTGGCATCCACTTCAGGGGCCAAATGTGTTACAATCGTGCAAACTATTGGGCCAAAGTTATAGTTTTCCATTCCCAGGGGCCAAAACCATAATTTGACCAAACCACAGGGGCCATCTGTGTAATTAATTCTAACTAATAACATGTTAAATTACGTATATTTCATTCTTAAGTTCTTTTATTACATATTTACCCAACCCTAAAATTTAATTACATATTTCCCCTTTCTAAAACCTATATATTACATATTTATACAATTCATTTAAAATAACTTATTTTATTATCATCTTACCTTTAATGAACCAATTAAAGTACTATTTACATATATCTCCTTTCTAAATATTTGTGAGGGACAATTGAGTAATCTTAAATTAATTGGGGAAATATGTAATTAAAGTTAGGGGTTAGGAATATATGTAATTGAGAAGTTTAATAGAGGTAAATATGTAAAAAAAAAACTTTTTTTTATTTTCTAATGCTTAATATTGTTCTAATTTACAAACAAAAAAAATCAAAGGATTTATATTAAATATTATAGATCCATATTTTTTTTAGATTCATATTAATCCAGCATGTTTAATTCTCAAATTTAATATAATAATTGAAACACATAGCTTTTTTAATGTCTATAAGTAGTTTTAATAAACAGGTGAATTAATTGGAAAATTAAATAGTTGAATTAAGTCATTAATCACTATAGATTATCATTTAGGAAAAGGGAAATTGAAAATTTTATAAAAGTTGTCAACCCTACCCTACCTGCCCCCAACAAAAACAAAGAAAAAACGATCATTTCAATAATTTCAATAATAACAGTATTCTCTTTTTATTTTCGAATCAATTACCTAATATATTTTGGGCTCTAAAGCGAACTTTAAAATTGAGACCTTTTTATAAAAGTTCTTTAAATATATGAGAGTTTTTAAAATATAATTTTTTAGAACTGCAAAACGTATAATATTAATGTTTAGGTCAAATGTTAATATAGTATCCCCATAAATAAACATTCGTAAATAAACATTAATCATATTGTTATCTCTTCTCGTGTCTCTTTAAAAACACAAGATTAGTGGATTATCAGATATATTTTTAGCTCAGAATACATATTAAAGTAGGTTTTTTAACCTTTTTAGAGGCTTAAAAGGGTTGCTTTAATTGTTTGTACTGTATGGACGCCCCTGTTACCTAAAAAGCTTAAATATCATATCTAGGTAACACTTTATAAAATTATCACACATTTTTATATATGATATTTTGAGCGTTTCTTATAATAATACACAAATATGTAAATAATGAAGCTTACCAAGGACGATATAAAGCATAGGGAAGTTTCCAAGAATATGGAACAAACTAGCCCCAAAGATACCGGGTCCAACAAGGTTGAAGAATTTATCTGAACCATTTGAAAGCCAACCTTGACCGACGGACATCAAGTATTGATAAACCACGATCAAGAACAGTCTTCCCCAAAGACCATTTGTGCATGGCAGGAACCCGTATTGAAGGTCACATGTTACTGTGGCACCTTCTATTTCCCAACAAAACGCCATCAAAATCATCAAGAACATAATAAATCTTCCATTTTTAACGTATATTTCCATCTTCCACGATCAATGAGATTTCCAAAGAGTTTCTTAGGGTTTAAACGTCAGGATCGATGATCGATGAGACCAGACGACCGGTTGATATGATGGAGAAAGTTTAAGATTGAGTGAAGACTATTGTGGAGGTGGTGTATGGAGTTTAGAATGGTTGAGGGTATTTGAAGGGGTTTGTTTGAACAAGATTTGTAAGAAAATTAGGGGTGTTGCTAGTAGGAAGGTAACGGTGGTTGACTTAAAATAACAATTTGTGTGTAGGGTTAGGTGGTTAAAACTTGTTTAATAGTTATTAATTAAAGGTTCAAAATGAGATCACATGTTTTCATAGACTAATAAATTGAAGGAGGTTGTTAGTTATTCTAACCCACAAAAAAAACAGGCTTAAGATACTACTGGTATAGACATTTGGAGGTAAAAAAAGTATAACTTAATTTTATTTTTTTTTTATTTTTTTTAGAACGTTATGTCGGTTAGGATGTCGTTAATCCCACCTACCTTAGAGTTCAAGTCCTGCCACATAGGGTGTTCCTGAAATTATGAAGTACACCTTGTTAGGATTGAACCTGAAACCTTCATAGAAGAAAAGCGTTATGGCAAAACCCCCTGACCACCAGACCAAAGGTCTGATGAGAGGTATAACTTAAATGTTGGGTCATTCCAAACCTTACCTACCAAGAAAATTAGTAGTGCTCCATTAATTGCAGCAAGAACTAAACCTCCATATTTCTTCCACCGCTAAGAAAACCTATTGAACTTTGTGTCCAACAAAACTTTCTCAAAATTGGTGACCCAAAGAAAATCGGTCTTAAAATTAATGATGGAAAATAAATCGATGGTAAAAACAGTCAATACTTTTAAAAAATAAAATAAAAAATTGCTCTTAGTTTTGTTCACCGGTAAAACTGTTAGACACAACAATAGAGGTTGTGTTTGTGGATGGGGAATGGGTAGGTCGAAAGTGTAAGCGGCTACGCGGGAAGGGAAGGTGTTTTTCGGGTAGCGTGATTTTGGTTTTGAACTGTTAGGAGGTTATTAGGGTGTTAGGAGTAACAGAAATCGAAAATCAAACAGCAAAGTCAACCGTTGACTGGTCCGCTTTGACCAGAGTTGACTGATAAGGTCAACAGTAATTCACGATGGTAATGACGACTGTAATCAGCGGGGCAAACAGGAGACCAACACAGACACACGACACACATTTGTCAATAAAGAAAAACATAAAATATAGAGTATTGTATTTTTGTAAGCTGATGTCGTCAATATATTTTTGAATAATGTTAGTTTAGTTTATTTACTTGTAATTTCTTTTGATGTATTTTCTATTTTTAGTCTAAGTCTGGTCAATCGAAACTACTTAGTTTCGATTAAGTTTGTTCAATCGAAACTAGTAGTTTCGATAGATGGTAAGTTTCGATAGGCTTGTTCTTTCACTTGTAAATGCTCAACCGAAACTACTAGTTTCGGTGAGCATAATTTCGATGCCTGTCAAGTTACTATAAATAGTCTAGTTTGAGAATGTTTAGGGTGTAGATAGCGGTTGTAACCCTGAAATTCTCTCTTTCACAGTTTTCTGAATCAATACACATTTAGAGTTAATTTATTTGTTGTTCTTACAATTTCATATCATACTTGTGTTGATTCCGTTGTGGTTTGCCTGTTTATCTTCACCAATTATGTTTCTACCCTCTGTTTCACCACCATACACACAGATTCCTCCTCTGTGTGTGTAATTGATCGCTTTGAGTGATTTTGTCTAAAATCTGGACCTACAATTGGTATCAAAGCTTTATGCTCTTGATTTCTAAGTATTTTCAGGTTGTTTGATCGATTTTAGGTGATCTTTGTTGGAATTTGAAGGTTTATTGGTTTCACTCTTTTGGCACTGTTTCATCGATTTTGGCAATGTTTCTTCGAGTTTCTCAGTTTTGAAGATTGATTCGTGTTCAGAAACTTATTTAGAAGCTTTTCGCTGGATCCGTTTGTGATTTCATTATATTTGATATTTGAAGCTTTTCATCAATAGATTCTGCTGAAGCTTGAAGAAGGAGGTATCGAAACTACTGGGGACAATCTCTACATTTCCGTTGGTCATTGAAACTACTTGTCTGTACTGTTGTCTAGAGAAGGTATCATCGAAACTAGTTATTTTTCCTGTTATATCGAAACTAACTTGTGCAGATTGATCACCCTGTTCACAAATAACTAGTTTCAATCGAAACTTGTAGAAACTACTGCACTATTGAAACTAGTTTCAATCGAAACTTGTAGTTTCTACTGAGTTTGCTGGATTTTCTGCTGTCTTCATCATCGAGACTAGTTGTTTCTGGATTCTGTTTCTTCTATCGAAACTCGAAGTCCCGGGCAAGCTTTGTTCAATCGAAACTAGTTGTTTCGACCAACCCTGTTCACCCGAAACTAGCTACTGTTTTGGTTTATTTTTCTGAGTTATGGCATCTTCAAGCAACAATGAATATGCTGGGGGTAACAAAACATATGTCTTGGTGTCCACTAGAGACTTTGATGATTGGACCAAGAAAATGAAGACTTTCTTTCAGTTCCATGACCACACTCTTTTACCGTCAATCACTGATGGTCCACACAAGTCAGTTACTACCACTGCAGATGTTCAGCGTCCCAAGCTTGTGTCTGAATATGATGAAAAGGATATTGCCTTAATTGCCAGAGATAACAAGGCTTATGGATCTATTTCTATGGCTCTTCCTATAGATGTGTTTAACATATTTGCTGAGTATACTACTGCTAAAGATCTTTGGGTTGCTTTATGTACAAGATATGAAGGAAGTGCTTAGGTTAGAGAAAGCAAGAGGGATTTGATCAAGAAGCAATATGAGATGTTTAGTAGTGTCCCTGGAGAACCCATGTCTGAATTGATCAACCGACTCTCAAGCATTGTCTCTAAGTTAGAGGTTTTGGGAACCGAGTATCCCACTGTTGAGTTAAACAAGAAGCTGCTTGATTCACTGCCCTAGGAATGAAATATGTACCAAATTATGATCAAGAAAACTGAAAAGCTAAGTGACTTGTCACAACAAGAACTCTACAGCATTCTGGAGTCTTATGAGTTGGAGATAAAAAAAGGCTGCAGTCACTCCAACTAATCAGTCTGGAAACACAACTTTTCTTGCTGGTCAAGGTTCCACCACTTCATCCAACAAAACTACAATGGCATACTTTCAAACCGATGTCCCACCTTCAATTTCTGGAGTTAAGCCTACTACTTCATCCACATCTCAGAAGCCAACCACTATGATCCCCGATGAGTATCTGCCTATCATGACTGCCTATCATGACTGCCTTCATGTCGTGCTATGATGCCCTGATTTCTGGAAACCTAACACCGGTCAGCTTTCAACCTGATGACTTGGAGCAGATTAACCCGGATGATTTGGAGAAGATGTATATTGATTGGTGCATGGATATGCTGACTCTGAGGGCCAAGAGATTCATCAAGAGGACTGGGATGGAGATAAGGAAAGACTCTAGGGTTTGACATCAAAAAGGCAAGATGCTACAACTGTGACCAACTGGGTCATTTTGCAAGGAATTGCAAGGAGCCATCATCAAAGGAGAAGCATGAGAAGAAGAACTCATCTGGAAAGCAAGCTGCCGTCTCTCCCATATCCACTACAACTTTCAGCTCCTCAGCTCTGGTCTGTCAAGCTGATGGACATTATCATTGGGGAGATCAAGAAGCAGCTAACAAGGCTCTGATGGTAGACATTGAAGAAAAGGAGAAATGTGTCATGATTGAACCAACTGAGGATCTCACTGCCGTACCAGCTGAGATAATGTCAAGACTTTGCAATGCTAAATCTTGTTTAAATGAAATTCAGAAATATAGATTCATCAACCAGGCCTTGGTCGATGAACGAGATCACATAAAGGTGATGTATGATTCTGTGGCTAAAAATGAGAAACTTTATTTAAAGAAAATTTGTGATATTTCTGGAGAAAACCGATCTTTGATTGTACAACTTACTACACAAAAGAATAATAATCAAATTTTAACTGAAATACTTCAAAAGGTTGAAAAAGCAAATGTTCAAGTTGAACACATGGGTATGGATCATAAAATTCTTTTTGGAATCATTGACAACCAAATTAATAAAAAAGGTCACAGAAGGCATTGGGTATAACTCTCACCCTCCTCCGTATTCCAAGTATGGTAGATTTGCTGATATGTCAGTTCCTCATGTTCCCACACCCTTTGTTTGAAAATTATCTACTGATGATTATATCCAAACTTCAGATTCTGACAGTTTTGCTTCATATGCAGAGTCAGACTGTGTAGGTTTCGAAGATGATTGTGATGAGAGTTCTAGTAAGGGAAATGTTTTAAATGAACTTGAGTCGGATGAATGTAATAATATGTCCATGTCTAAACCAGATATTTGTGAACATGTTGAAAATTTGTATTTTGGTTCTATGCCTTCTGAGCATGACAGTTTGAGAAATGTTATTTCTAAGTTTAAGAATGCTTTGCCTTTTGTTCCTAAATCTGTAAATGCTATGAGTTGTATTGCAAACTTTAAAAGTGCAGGAGTTGTTGTGACTGATATTCCACAAGAATCAATGAGCAATTTGGAATTTTTCAGATTAAAGGAAGATCAAAGTCTTCAAGAAAGACTTGTTGAAGAAAGAGTTGCCTCTAGTTCTGATGTCTCAACATCACAATCATCTTCATCATCATGTGATGACAATTATCAGGCTAAGACTTCTTGTGATAAAGTGTGTTTTAGTTGTGGTGAATCCAATCATGTTTCAAAAAGTTGTAAATTGACAACATTTCAATCTAATGAAGACTCTGTTCCTCAAATTGCCTTAAATTCAATTACTCCGTCTAAGTCACCACATACTAGAGTTTTAAGACGTAAAAGAATAAAAAATGCTAAAAACACATTGAAGAGGATTTGGAAAGTTAAAAGTAATGTTCTTTATGATGATCATACTTCATTAAAAGAGGATTCTGATTATGATTTTCGAGAAATATCTTATCATGATAAGAAATTCCAATTCAGCAATGGCTAGGGCACAAATATCTAAATATTGTGGTCCGTATAGGTGCAATCAAGACGGACTGGAGACAACATTTGGCATGTTGACAGTGGATGCTTAAGGCATATGACATGACAGTTTAGTTTGCTGCAAAATTATCATCCAATGGTTGGAGATTTTGTCGCCTTGCAGGCAATCCAAGAGGAGGAAAGATTGAAGGACAAGGAAAAGTGTCCAACGGTGTAAATAGCTTGGATAATGTCAACTTCGTCCAACAGCTAAAGTATAATCTGATGAGCGTGTCCCAGATTTGTGATAAAGACTGTTGTGCCCTCTTCAACTCCAGAGAATGTTTGATTCTGAAGCCTGGAGTGGTTATTCCCGAATACCTAATCCTCATGCGTGCCCCTCGAAAATTCAATACTTACAGTCTGGACATGAACAATCCATCTGGAATTGAATCATGTTTTATGTCAAAAGCCTCTGAAGATGAATCTTTTCTTTGGCACAAAAGATTGGGGCACGTAAACTTCAAGACCATGAATCGTCTCGTTCGAGGAAACCTAGTCACCGGTTTGCCTCTAAAATATTTTTCTCCTGTGGAACATTTTCTTTCCTATTCCAAGGGCAAGCAGCACAAATCAACTCACAAGCCCAAAACCACCAATTCCATTGACTCTCCCCTCCAATTGCTTTACATGGATCTCTTCGGTCCTGTGAGTGTCATGAGTCTTGCAAGGAAATCCTACTGCTTGGTGGTAACCGATGATTTCTCTCGATTTACTTAGGTATTCTTCCTAGCAAAGAAAGATGAGACGCCAGAGACTCTGAAGATTCATCTGCTATAAATCGAGAATCTGTTCAATCTAAGCGTGAAGACTATTCGCAGTGATCATGGCACAGAGTTCAAGAATGCCATTCTGGATTCTTTCTATGAAAGTTAGGGTATCTCTCGGCAGTTTAGTGCACCTCGCACTCCTCAACAAAATGGTGTAGCTGGACGAAGAAATCGTACGTTGATAGAAGCAGCAAGGACTATGATCGTTGATTCTAAGCTTCCTGTCACGTTTTGGGCCGAGGCAGTTAATATTGCATGCTTTGTGCAAAATCGAGTTCTCATCACCAAAAGCTGCAACAAGACACCTTATGAAATTATGTACAAGCGCAAGCCTGTTATTGATTTATTCAGGAAGTTTGGGTGTGTTTGCACAATGTTGAATACTTCTGATCACCTGAACAAGTTTGAAGCCAAAGTGGATGAGTGCTAATTCGTGGGCTATTCCTCTAACCAAAGAGCTTTTCGTGTTTACAACAAGAGACGAAGGATTGTGCTGAAGTCCATTGATATCAACTGGCATGAAAGCAATCATACAGATGCAGGGGACGGTCCTGATTGGCTTTTTGATGTCGATTCTTTGTTTAAATCATTTAATCTTCCTGATTTCACTAACATATCTGTCTCAGCTAATCCTCTTATGTCTGTGAATATCCTAGGTACCTCTACTGCTTTAGGTTCTTCTTCGTCAGGTCAACATATAGATGTTCCTCCTACAATAGCTAATGATGAATCCACTCAGGACTCCTTAAACTCTGTGGCAACAAGTGAAACCGTTGAAGAAAACAATCACCTAATAGTGGATGTTGCTCCACAATCATCTGCTGAAGATCCTATTGTTGATGAAGCTGACCTTCCTAACAATAACATTACCAATCTGGATGACCACTTGGAAGAGGATGAGATTCCACAATTAAGAATTCACAAGGATCATCCTACAGACAACATCATTGGTCCACTAAATGTGGGAGTCCGAACTCGTAGTGCCACCGATGCAATGAACGACGGTCTCTTCACTTGCTTCATATCTCAAGTCGAACCTAAGAATATCAAAGCTGCATTGCTTGAGAACAGTTGGGTGGAGGCCATGTAGGAAGAATTGCAGCAGTTCAACAAGTTACATGTGTGGAATCTGGTAGACCTTCCAAAGAACAAAGTCCCAATCGTCACTCGTTGGGTATTTCGTAACAAGAAGGATGAAGGGGGAATCGTGATTAGTAACAAAGCCCGCTTGGTGGTTCAAGGGTTTTATCAAGAAGAAGGGATTGGCTTTGAGGAAGTATTTGCACCAGTGGCTCGCTTAGAAGCCATCAGAATGTTTCTCGCCTGCGCAACCTATATGGACTTCACAGTTCATCAGAGGGATGTCAAAAGCGCATTTTTATATGGAAAGGTTCAAGAGGAAGTTTATGTCAAACAGCCGCCGGGTTTCATTGATCCAAATTATCCTGACCGAGTTTACAAACTTGACAAGGCATTGTACGGTCTCCATCAAGCACCTCGTGCGTGGTATGAGACGTTATCTAAGCATCTGCTTGATAATGGTTTCACACGAGGGGCAATTGACCAAACTTTGTTCAAAAGAAAGGATGGTGCGGATACCATTTTGGTGCAAATCTATGTTGATGATATCATTTTTGGATCCACAAATCCTCGGTTGTGTAAAGAGTTCAAGGAAGTGATGCGTTCTAAGTTTGAAATGAGCTTTATGAGAGAAATGAAGTTTTTCCTTGGTTTGCAAGTAGATCATTCTAAGTCGGGAATTCTTATCCATCAAGAGAAATATGTCAAAGAAATCCTGACCAAGTTCAAAATGACTGAGTCTCATCCTTACAAGACTCCCGTGGAAGTTCGACATTGTCTGTCTCCTGACTTGGATAGTGAAAGCGTTGATAAGCACCTCTATCGCTCGATGATAGGATCTCTCATGTATCTCACTACTAGCAGACCAGACATCATGTTCGCAGTGTGCCTGTATGCACGCTTTCAGATTCAGACTACGGGGGATGCAACTTAGACGCAAATCCACTTCTTGGGGTTGTCAGTTCCTTGGCAACCGCCTTATTTCCTGGCAATGTAAAAAACAGAACACCGTCTCCCAATCCACAGCCGAAGCCGAATACATTGCCACAGCCCTTTGTTGTTCCCAAGTGAGATGGATCCACCATCAAATGCTTGATTACGGGATCACATTCCATGAAACACCCATCCTTTGTGACAACACCGTCGTTCCCCATATCACTAAAAATCCCGTTCAACATTCAAAAACCAAACATATTGAGATCAAACACCATTTCATCTGTGACTGTGTCGAAAAGAAACATATCAAAATCGTTGAAGTCAAAACCGACAAGCAAACCGCCGACATCTTTACAAAAGCCTTTGATTCTGCCAGATTTGAAAAATTGGTGGAGATGCTCGACATGATCAACTTTCAGTAACCCTTGTGCATATTGTCTTTACTATTTAAACTTGTTAATCGGGAAGATGTCCAAAAAGATTTTATTTTTCTGTATAGTTGTTTTCTTTATCAGATTGTGAAAGCAAAACTTTTAGGGGAGAAATTGAAATTTGTAGTTAGTTAGTAAGAAAAGATTTGCTTTGTCTCGTCAGAATGTAAAAAAAAAATATTTCTTCTCCTCATACTCACTATAAGTATCAAATTTTGTTTCAGTAAAATCGGATCCGACCTTGTGAGAAATGATAGAGTCTAATCACACTTCATGAACATGGAATGGACCATAAGCGATGGTGCTTACTGAGGTATAGCCGGTAGGTCCGACATATGGTTATAACTTTTTAGTAGTGTGAAAATCTAATTCTCAATCGTACACGAGTGTTTGAACCCATTTTTTGAAACATCTAACCCATTTTAAGCTAAGAAAACTGATTCAATCAGATATAGGCTTACGTGTTGGATTCTGATTCATGCGCCAAGTGACCATCAAAGTAACGAAAGTTACCACCTATGACCCCGTATGTTTTGCTTACGCAAAGATCTCGGGAGTTCATCTTTTTCCCATCCACTTGGATGATTTGACCCCGTCTGTTTTACTTACACAAAAATCTCGGGTGTTCAACCTTTTCCTATCCGCTTGGATAATTTTACGGCTTCTTTTGTTTTGCTTACGCAAAGACCAAGAATGTCCGTACTCACTTGGATGTTTTTCCTTTTACAACTTCGGTATCCAGTTGGATCTTATTTTACTTTTGGCGATGATTTTGACTTACCAAGATGGTACCCTGGTTAATCTGTAAGAGATGATAAGATGAATGCAGGTATTTCTTGAGAATTGATAGGCTTTCAAAACCATTTTATTTTAAAATTGTGGGGTACGCCGTATTTCATGCTCAAATGGTACCATTTAATCACATGAAATCATTGTACAAACAAATGTTCGGGTTTATCTTGCAAAAATATCGGCTATCTTCAGGGATTCACAGTAGTTGAGTGCAAAATGAAGTGTTTCAAGGGTCTTGATCAGACATGATTTTACGTTGGATCTTTTCCAAGGCTAAGTGTTCATATCTTTTATTGTTTTTACTTTTATTTTTCAATATAAATTTCTTAATCTTCCTTATTAGCTTGTTTAAATTGTGTACATATGAGAGTTTTCCTTTGTTTCTGATCAAGTATCTCATATCACCCGAAACAACATTCCCATCGAAACTACTCAAACCGCCCAAAACTTCCTCCCACCCGAAACTACTTTGCCCTATCGAAACTTGAAGTTTTGATAAAGATGAAGCAAGTGTAAAAGTTGATTTGGTGAATACTGAACCAACCAGCACTGAACCAACTCATACAACTCACACTGAGTCAACACCTATTGAATCTACCCCAACTGAACCAATCCAAGCTCCTAAACCAAATCCATACTATCCCGGTCCTAAAAGGCCTTGGATGAGGGAGCTCTCTGTAGAGGAGTCTCCCAAGTACTATGAGTGGTTCGCTGAATACTAGGAGCTGAAAAGACCCCCTGTGGGATAGAAGTATGATAATGAGAGGGGTTTGTATGTTGTGAGGAGATACAAAGGAGCAATAGAACACTTTAAAACTTCTCATGAGTTCAGCTCCCTTCCATGATATGATCTGAGGGCTCTAGCCAAATTACCCCTTCAGAATCCTGGTAAAGTCAATGAGGCCCGTAACTTTGAGCAGTTCTTGCAACAACAAGCCCTCAATGACTTCAGGTCAATGAATACCACTCTCCGAAAAAGAATTATATCCAAGACCAGGATTCATCTGTCACACCCCCAAATTTATTTACTTAATAAATAAATAAATTAATTAAGGTTGTAACGATTGGTAACATTACACAACAGCGGAAGCTAAATAAAGAATTCTAAATATGTCGAACACCTGTCTTCATCTTCTAAGGGCTTAATCTAAATGTTTAACCTATTCCAACCGTGCCGAATATATTGCCTGAAAAACATGCTCGAAAATGTCAACGTAATGTTGGTGAGTTCACAGGTTTTAAATGGATACAATTAGTAAAACCATTTGTACGAAATCGTTTGGCAAAAACCATTTGTACGAAATCCTTCGACAAAAACTATTTGCACGAAATTGATTGTCAAAACTGTTTGTACGGGTACTATTGGCAAAATCCTTTGCTCGAAATTTACTAGCAAAACCATTGGTACATATACCTTTGGCAAAACATTTTGCTTGAAATTGTCTGTCAAAACCATTGATACGTATACCATTGGCAAAACCTTTTGCTAGAAATTTACTTTATGCATATGATAAACAAAACAAGTTAGCGGTTGATTCATCGAAGTCTAGCTAGCACTTACGAATTATGTGATGCACAAGCCTATAACCAAACCTTTAACGAATTCTCGAATTTTACCCAGCCCATTGTACCTTTAAACAATGAGAAACAACAAGACCTAATATACAATCATTTGACCCTGCTGGTCAGGTTAGCACGGCCAACCATGATTGGGGGTGTCAACTCGAATAGTACTATTCATATCGATCTACGGCTAAGTCCATAGCTAATGGTTATAGTTCGAAATACCGAGGACCTTTTAGTGTTAACTCATGCTCACAAGGGAATCAGATGATTGTTTCTCGTTTTCTAGTTATCATACCGTTTGAAATTAACATGTTTTTTCCCTAAAATAGAAAACAATAAAAAGGGGTCGTGAAACTCACAAGGAGTTAAACCAAAATGTTCATGTTATCCAGAGTGTAAACAAATATGTTTCATTCTTTCAAATATGTCGTATAAGCATGTTCCCCCCCCCCCCCCCCCCGTGTTTACAAAACATTAAAAAAAACTAAAAGGGGGCCGTAAAACTCACCTGAAAATGTTGCGGTAAAAATGTATTCCTCAAATATGTGACAGAGATGGGTATACATCCTACTTGAGTCCCACGATACACGCTGGCACTATAAGTTTTATGGATTACCCTATGTTTCATATAAACGTGTCAATATGTTTTTCAATGCACAAGTAGAATCATGCTCTAGTCCTACAAGTTCTGTGTTTAGATGCACGACTCGCCATGACGTCTCTCAAGTTCCAATTATTAACGCTCGCGTCAATAATTATATATATATTCGGGAAGACGAAAAATATAAGTTTGATTCATTGCAAAATAATAGCAGATTCATGCGTAGAAAATATTGTTCTTTACTTTGAAACATAGTATATGTATGTGTATATATATATATATATATATATATATATATAGATTTAGTTAAAAGAATAACCAAGTGTAAAATACTTAAAGTTACTTCTGAATACCGATTGTATGTATTACGTATATAATACTTATTTTCAATCTATCCATAGACTCGTATAATCAATCTTATCCCAGATATCTATATGTCGTCAAAGTGTTAATAATATCAAAATTAATAGTACTATGATAATTTGACAAATAAATAATAACGGCATAATGTTAGCACATAGTAACGCCAATATACGAATTGTATTAGTACCAAAATCATGATAACTAACCTTTCATCATATACGTACTACCATTAGTAAAATAATATTGTTAAATAAACGTTCATATATGTTTCATCAACGGTTGTTGTACCTAAAAGAGATAGGTTTGCTCTTATAAAAAAAATATAAATTATAGTTTCCCTAATGAGATAATTAAAGAAAATAATATTAGTTTAAAATCAATTCATAAATAAATTTTTAGTATCGATACGAAAAACATTAGTATTATTGATAGTAGTTATGTTACTTAACTTATATATGAAAGCATTGTTTATCATACTGGCGATAATAATATTAACATTTTGCAACAAAATACTAATAACGGTTAACTAATTTCAAAAGTATTATCTTAATCTTAAAAGGTTCTATTTATATAGTTATATATCTATACTTGATAAAATCATCTCTCATCTTACAATTAATTAGTTTACACCAATAATAAATGGGTACGTGTCGGTATATTAAGTTTTACGAATTAATCGAGAGGAATATACATATTTATGCATATATATATATATATACATATATATATCAACATAAATCCACCATTAATATCGTATGCATTTGATATAAAATTTCAATTGGTACTAAAAGTTATCGTACTTTATGTTTAAGCAGTGTTTTAATTAAAGTTACCCAAGATTTATAAAATTATTAACTGTCATGTTTGGTATGAAATTTATATGTAAATATCTAAACGTATATTCGAAGACTCGTATGTCATATTATTATTAATGTGGTGTTATTTATTTAAACAATTATGCACGTTTATTTACAAGTTCCAATAATTACAAATAAATCTCTCGTCCTCATTACTTTCACGTTAATTGATTTCTTTTCATTTTTATCTCACACGCATTAGTTTTATTATTTTTATAATGCGTATGCAAATATATAAAAAATTTAGCACGCGTATATACCTTTCCGTACATTCCGTTTATAGACCGACGCGTTCTAAACTTCACGGTTTATGTATTGACCACGTTTGACCGCCATTGACTCGGGTTTGATTCATTTGACCAAGTTTGACCGTGACCCGTGACGTCATATCCTGTTAAAAAACGTGTGTTTAACGCCCGGGAATGAAACCCGACCACAAACTCAACCAATCTAGACAAAAATAACAAACAGTAATGTAACTCATTAGATTTTGACAAAACAAAACTCGAACCTTATAGATCGGGTCGGTAGAGCAATGATCAACACAAGATCTAGTCTGTTTGGGGCTCGTCGGAGACTCGCCGGAAAAATGGAATCCGTTTTCTTACCATGAGTCACCTGGAATATTAGATCTGACCACTATCGCCTCTATTTCTCAAAACCACCACCATGAGACGCCTTTATCCAGCGGCTACCGGCTTTTTCCGCCGTCGACAGTAGCTGTCGTCACCGGGGACTCACTAGGAGGCGTCATCTAATGGTTTAATGGCACTAGCAACACAAATCGGCTATTAACGAGTGTATCCTACCAAGTAAATCGAAGAAAACTGTTGGATGTTACCTCTATTGCCAGAAACCGTATCTTGAAGTGGCCAGAATCCTAGGCGTTGCCGTTACTGACGTGTCGGAAAGTCGGGTTTGCTCAGATCCGAACCCGAGTCGTCTCCTGTAACCAAATTCGTCCTAGGCTTGGTCCATCGGAACCCTAACAGTCGCTTGTCGCCGAGGAACAACTCGTTGCCGCCGCCACTCGCAGTCGGAGAACTGGCCGCCGCCATAGCCGCCTTCGTCTTCATCTTCCGTCGCCGCTGCTGGGGGCGGAACCCTAGCAGCCTTCATTACCGGAAAAACGACTTGAAGTAGGAATAAGAAAAAATGGTGGCGGTTTCAGTAGGAGTGACAGGACGAGTGGTGGTGGTTGCGTGAGAGCCAAGTTGTAGCCTTTGCCCCTCGTTGGAGCCTGCCGGAGGGACGCCGGAGGGACGCCGGAGACGCGCCGGAGGTGACGGCCCTCCCACTCTCTCCGATGTTCTTCCCCCCTCTCACTCTAGACTTCTCTCTCTCTAATTTAGGGGTAGGATTTGTGTAAAATGAGAGAGATGGAAGAGGTGAATCTTATTTATATCTAGGGTTTCAAGTGGGTGTGGGAGTGTAGGTGGATACCGTGTGTCAACACCCGTAACGTAAAACTTAAACGTCACGTTTGGTAAAATTTGTGTTAGTATCCACTTCGTACGACATTAATAATAATTAATATTATTTAAACATTTAATTTACGAGGTTTCCGCTCTGACTCTCGTCCAGGCCGGTACGTGCCAGTACCGCGTGTCTAACGTGTTCGCTCGTTTTAACGTTTCGCGCTCCATTAAAATTATTATTTCTCAAATAATATTAATAGTAATTAAATAACGACGATATAGATATTCACTTATATTATTTAATCATATAAAGTAAAAAAAATAACAGAATTTACGTTTACGCTGGTGTTAGTCGTATTCGAGCGTTCTATGTCGTATGACTCACGTGTAAATATTAATACTTACTATTAACATTTATTATTAACACTTGGTGTTAGATGTAGCGTCGTTTGTCGATTACTAACCATGAACGCGTTATTCAATTTAACTGTACCCCGAACGTAGTGCATAACCCTATGTGTTAATCATATGTTTTCTCGAATCATTCAGTGATCCGTCAAGTAAGGCCTCATATCAGGTTCGTCTATTGGGCCTACAACCGAGCCGTTAATGGGCCGAACCCGATTACGATGAATTAACTATCAACGTAATTGACCCTAACTTTAGGATTGTCACATCATCCCAGAACGCAAAAGCCCTGGGTAAGCCTTCGGTACAAGCAGGCAGAGACTGTCAAATCCATCATACTACCACGATCAGTACCAGTCCAGCTTCAGAATTTCAGAAAATGGTTTTACAACTCAACCATTGGAAGTGATGTGATCGAGTGTGAAGGCAAGGAAGACATTCATATATTTGAGCCCATGGAGCTATTAAAATTTCAACCTAGGGATCTTGAGGCGTTATTCAAAAACCCCATCAAGCTCTTTCATTAAAATGATGAGGTTGATGCCAAAGCTTATCAAAGGGTGGTGACTATTAATGCAAAACCTCACTTTCAGAAATCAAGTCAAGAGCCAACTGCTTAGCGAGAGTTGAAGACATTGATGCAGCAGCTTAGGGGGAGATTGTAGAGTCTTGTATTTTTGTAAGCTGATGTCATCAATGTATTTTTGAACAATGTTAGTTTAGTTTATTTACTTGTAATTTCTTTTGATGTATTTTCTGTTTTTAGTCTAAGTCTGGGCCATCGAAACTACTTAGTTTCGTTTGAGTTTGTTCAATCGAAACTAGTACTTTCGATAGATGGTAAGTTTCGATAGGCTTGTTCTTTCACTTATAAATGCTCAACCGAAACTACTAGTTTCAGTGAGCATAGTTAGTTTCGGTTGAACATAGTTTCGATGCCTGTCAACTTACTATAAATAGCCTAGTTTGAGAATGTTTAGGGAGTGGATAGCGGCTGTAACCCTGAAATTCTCTCTTTCGCAGTTTTCTGAATCAATACACATTTGGAGTTAATTCATTTGTTGTTCTTACAATTTCTTATCATGCTTGTGTTGATTCCGTTGTGGTTTGCATGTTTATCTTCACCAATTCTGTTTCTACCCTCTGTTTCACCACCATACACACAGATTCCTCCTCTGTGTGTGTGTGTAATCGATCGCTTTGAGTGATTTTGTCTAAAATCTGGACCTATATAAAAAATAAGACGAGACAAGAGATTTTACTTCGTTCGGTCAGTTTGACCTACATCCACGACTGCAAGTAGCGAGTCAATTTTATTAAGGTGTTTAAGATTGCAATTACATCAAGTCTTAATTTATAGACTAAAAAATTAGGGCATCCCTAATTATTTTAGGAAATATATGGCTAGCAATTTCCCTTTCTAATTGCTCACTTTCCAAATTGCTGACCTCACTTGGAGACAAAGAAAGATAGCTGGACTTAATTTTGGCATTGCCAAAAGTCGACTTGGCACCAGGGGCGGCTGCCTTGGGTGCAAATGTCTATTGTTGTAGGTACTAAGCCTCATAGGTAAAGAAGTTATCAAAATTAGTATCGAGCTTAATAGGTACTAAGCCTCCACAAAAAAACTTAACAGCTTCCTACTAGGAGACTTGAACACTTCATTTGTGCTCCATCTTTTAATTCTGTAATCTTCTTCTCAAACTAGTGCAACGCCTTCTCAAAAGATAACTTTGAAGGCAAGTTGAAGCTACACAAAGCTTCAACTAATCCAGCATCACGACTTTTGTGACCATATCTAGTGGATTATTTAAACCATGGATCTTATCCAATTATAGGATGCCTTCACTGATCAGCCCTTTGATGAAGTAATATCTCAACCAGGTGTGTATCGTCTTCCCATGAAATAGTGAAATATTGGATTCTTTGACGAGATGAATGACACTTTGAATGTCACCGAACAGTGGAAAATCTACTTCTTTCTTGCTAAGTTCTTCAAGAAAATTCTTCAACCAAATAACTTCTTTACTGGTTTCGATAACTTCCATGTCCTCTGCTTCAGTAGTAGAAAGAGCAACACTTCTATGAAGTCTGGGCATCCAACTGAGTGTTCCTCCCACTGTAAAGACATACCCAAAGGTGCTTTTGAATGATTCTTTGCAGCCACGTAGATCAACATATATGTAACCTTTCAAAACATCATTTTTACCTTTGAATGCTCACTCCATGGATTGGACATAAACGGACTAACAATTCCTGCTGCAAGTGCTATATATGGTCTCGTGCATACCATAGCATACAAGGGGCTACCAACTACTAAATTATAAGGAACTTTATACATATATGTTTTGTCTTAATCCATCTGAGGTGATTTATCTTTGGAAAGGTTAAAGTGACTCCCCAATGGTGTGCTTCTGATCTTCGCATCATTAAGGCTGAATTTATCTAACACTTTCCCAATGTACTTCTCTTAAGATAAGGTTAGAGAACAGAAACACCCCAAACCCGGGGGTTCCGAAAGTTGTATTTACACATTTGCAACATAGTTCTTAAACCGTAAGATTCATTCAAGAGCAATGGGAAATCATTCAAACGTAACGTAACATGTCTTTTCAATCAAGTACATAATCCTTAACATAACATAAATGTCTAATGAAGAACATAACAAATGGACTGCTAGTCTTCAAATATGGTAGCCTCTCCAACTATGCCAATCAAACCCTCATAAGCTTACATAACGAACCTACACTTTAACCTGAAGTGCATACTAAAAGTCAGCTTTGCTGAGTGAGTTCTAACTTTCATAATCCTTGAAAAGGGGTCTTTAACGTAAAACATATGTTTGCATCATAACATGACAGTAAATGAGACATATAACATATTTATCGAAAGAATACATGACATTATAGAAAACATTCATTGATCATTCATCATAACATATCATTAGTGATTGTCATCATGTCATATTGTTAGTCGTCGCTACCGTGTTCATACCGTTAGCAGAAGCTATCGTGTCCATATCGTTTGTTGTCGATATCATGTTCATATCGTGATATTAAATCATTGTCTTTAACATTCTTTGAACCAAATCATTCATACTTTATATCATTTTCATTTACTATGGTTACATGCATTCATTTCATGTACTTTTAACAAGTATGCACACCATCCCAAAGTAAATAGAAAAAAGGGTTCTTGAACTCGCCTGGAAATAGCTTCTAACTGCTATAGGTTGGATGATCTTGACCATCACAGAACACTTGAACTCTAAGTCAACCTAATCAAAGGGTCACATGTGGATTAGGTCAACTTTCATGTAGACTCTCATGCAAAAGTAAATGAACTTTCGCATGAACTTTTACGCGTAACTTATAGAACATTCTTGTAGAATAACCATACAAAAGTTGGGGAAAATTTCGTGTAAATCTTCCATACAAAAGTCAGGGAAACTTTCTTTTAAGACCACTTTCGCATAGACTTCCATGTGGTATAACTTCTGTGAGACTTTCACACGAAATACTATATTTCGTACGAGAATGTAAGTTTCATGTGAAAGTTACTGTCTTCTTCTTTGGCAGAAACCTTAATTTTGCATGATACGATGAAACTATTGAAGGAAAGGTTCCAACAACAGATAAGGATTGAATGTATGAGATACATGAACGTTCTTTCCTCATGCAATATGATTGAAGGTAGCCATGTAAGCCAAATTTTCATAAAATGATTGGCTACATTGGTCAGCTCAAGGAATTGGATTTTGATATGGGACACGACATGATTGTGGATTTGATCCTAAGCTCTCTCCCAAACTCATATGATGGTTTCATTAAGAACTATTTGGTGATTGATATGGAATGTTCTCTTCCTGAACTATACATGTTGCTAAAAGGTGCGAAGATGACGATTGCAAATCCAAGTCAATTCCTAGTGCTGATAAGAGAAAGGGTACATGACGAGTACAATGCTTTTGGCAAGGGAAAAACAAAGGTTAAAGGAAAGGGTGTTGCTAAAGAACAAGCTCCTGAAGTTTCTCATGACAACGTGAAATGTTTGCGTTGTGGTGATTTTGATCATTGGATAAGGAATTGCCCGGTATACATGTCAGAGTTGGAGGAGTACACTGCCTATGTAGCAGAGACTCCAAGTATGTAGAACCCATCATTTTCCCTCAAGGATATATGAATATAGTATTCATACTAACACTACACAATTGTTGTTGTAGTGTCTGAGGAAGAATGAAGAATTGAATTCACGGGCCTTTTTGAAGATCTCATCACAATGACATGAATAGATTAATCTACATTCTTTAAATTTGCCTAAGTTTTAAACATTTGGATGTTTTTAAACCGTATTTAAGTTTTGGTTTTTATTTGATAACACATTTATGATTATGGTATTTTGGTTTAATCCACACGTCTAAATAGTCTATCAGATACAAAGGTTCTACACAGTTGTTACTTAAGGAAGTGACCTTATAAGATCTCATCTATAGATTTGCTATTAACGCCATAACAAACAAGAAATGGTTAAGAATGATGAATTGTTCGTCAGTTCTAGAACCATGTATCCAAATAAATTATGTTTGAAATGATTAATAGCAAGAGATCATTCATGATATCTATAGAAGATTTCGCATGATGGGGACACTGCTTTTAGTAACATAAAACTTCATAGTCATGCGTCGATTTGAGATTACTAGGAAATGTTTCCAAGTAATTAATGAAGTATAACCAGCAGGACAAGATGAGAAATATTTTGATCAGATCAATAGCTTCTCAAAGAAAGTAAAGTGGTTACTTTCAAGTTGCTAAAATGCATTAACACAAATGTAACATCCCAAAAATAATAACGACAATAAATTGAAACGGATTCGGTACGCGACGAATGGAACGAACGAAGCTCGAAGGGTCAGGTCGGGATTGGGCCTAGCGAACATGGGGGCGAACTTGGAGGGGGTTCCCTCCCTTAAATAGCCAACCCCTCATGTATTCTCTCATTTTGCAAAACCTAGAGAGAGAAAGTGTTGGATCGTATCAAGATCGCAAGAGAAGGACCCTCCAGTACTCGTGAGCCTAATCTCCGACTCAGAAGCTCGAAAGAGGTAATGACCCGTTCTGAAACCGAGTTTTTGTTTATGTTGGTTTTTTACGTATTTGGTAAAAAGGTCGGGTTTTTATGAGCCAAATGAGAAAAGGGTTATAGATATGTAATCAGGAAAGAAAACTATAAGTTTTGAACATAAAAAGTTAGCATCTTGAATGTAATCAGATCAAACCGCCATTAACATGCAAACTTAAGGTTTTGGGGAAGATAACAGCCCCCGTAGGAGAACTTGTCTAGTTCGCCTGTATTTGAGCGAACTTGGCCAGCGAACTTGCTATGTTCACTGGCAACCTATGAATAGCGACATTGATAACTTCGCTTATGATGGCGAACCTGCCAAGTTCGCTGGGTATGGATCAGGAGAACTTAGCCTAAGTTCGTCTGTATGTTCACTAAGGTTATGTGGGGAGAACGTAGCCTTAAGTTCGCCTAGGTCAGAATAGGTAAACTGTTAGAGTCGGGAGTGGTCTGATGTGTATTTAACTAATTAATTCAGATCACGTGTTTTGCTTGTTGGACCCTTATTAGGACAACCAGAGGCTAGCTTATCAGGTGAGTTCTAGAGCCCTCTTTTAAATGTTTTAAATAATGTTTTTGGGCTGGTGTGCATACGTAACGATGTGACGATTATGAAACGAGGTTTTCGAATGATGTTTTGAAGGTTATGAAATGTGTTTACGAAATGTTTTGCCAAAGACGTTTACAAAGTGTTTACGAATTAATGATTTTTAATAAAACGTTCGAATGCTTTAAATGAAGTTTTGAAGTAAAAGAAATGAAGGTTTATGAAAGTCACAAAAGAACGAATCTACCATTATTCCTCTGGGAATCAAGGTTATGGGTATGGGATGTATGTTATGGGCACTAACTTTATAGGGACATTTGTGGCTGGCCAACTCTTGTACAACTGGGGTGATGATAGTCACCAAAGGGATTATCGTGATCCTTAAAGTTTGGTACGACTTACTCCATGGAGTATCGTGCTTGAAGTTTGGTACGAGTTATCCTTTGGGACGTCGTACTTGAAGTTAGGTGTTGAATGGCCTTGAGGTCTTGGGCCCTAGGTTTCTCCGACAGCATGTAATGCATAGTGTTAAAGGGCCTAGTGGTGGTGAGCCTCGAGTTTATCCGCCAGTATGGAAGTTATGGAATTGATGGTTACGAGAAGGCGCAGATGAGATATGTTTGTTTGACTTACGTGTTATGATTATGTTATTGCATGTTTACGTACGCTTTTATTAATGAAGTTAAATGGTATGTTTTTGGAAAATATTTGAAGTTAAAGCTAGAACTCACCAGCGTAGCTAACTTTTTAGTATTCACATTCAGGTTAAAGACAAGTTATGATGATGGACGGTGATGCTGGCAAGCGAGAAAAGTTACCCGGCTGATAATGAAGACTGGCATATCATTACGATTTATGATTATGATTATGTAATGAATGGTTTAAGACAATATTTTGTTTACGATGTTGAACATGGTGACGTTATGTTTTAATTTGAAAGTTTTTCAGCTATGTTATTTGATATTCAAGTTTAAGAACTATATGTTTATGGGTAAATCCAATGAGTGAGCCCAAATCCGGGTTTGGGGCCTTTGTAACATCCCAAACTCTTAACAATAGGTTAGGACACGTGTAGGCTAAGAAACGCGACACTAGAACGTAACCGGACGCGAAAACAGAAAGACGGTTCGACCGGAAATAGCCCAAAATTCGCATAAGCATACGGAAGCCATAATATATGAAACTTGGGTGACTCAGCAAGAAGAAAATAAAAATGGTGTTATAACGGACCGTCACCTGGTATAACGGTACGTCATGACCCCCAAAATCCATAATGGACCGTCACCGTCCGTGACAGTCCGTCACGCTGCAGAATCGTGAAAACGCACCGTTTTACGCCACGTATCACTGACTCATCCAACCCTAAGGTCATGACGGACCGTCATGGGCTGTGACGGTCCGTTACATGGTCAGGAAGTGCTTGGAGGCTAAGAAAACGGTAACGGACCGTCACCGACGGTAACGGTCCGTTACGGACTCAGAATTTTACCTATAAATTACTGTTTGAGGTCGTTCACTTTCAACAACACTCACAAACACAACAACACACACAAACGAATCTGAGAAGGAGCAAGGGACCGGGTGTGACACGTTTAAGTGTGAGTGCGACACGTTTAAGTGTGAGTGCGATACGTTGCGAGTGCGGTTCAGATCCGAAGAGACGTTTAAGCGAGGAACGAGCGTAGGAAATGACCCTAGCTTAGATAAATGTTTATGTGAATTGTGTGATGATGTGTTATGTGTTATGTGTGAGACTAAGGTATGGGGGAATAATGGTGAGTTAGTCTAAACACTAAACTGGAATAATGGAGTAATCACGAGATATCAAAGGTGTGGTGGGTACGCTACTGGTACACCCTATATGTAAACCTCTTTGATACCTCGAGGTGAAACCATTACAAAGGTTTAGGGGTATAGACTAAGAATAAATAGCATGACACGAATGCATGCTAAACAAACAAGGATAAATAAAGAGGAGCTTGATTCCAAATAAAGGAACATATTTGATATGTTAAATGGGTGGTGGGTACGCCCTTGGTACACTGATGTGTTAGAACTTATACATCTTTTTGGCACAAAACTTCTCTCTTTTTATGATCAGTTCTTGGTTATTTTCAACGTTTAGACACTTATTTGCTTCATTTCCAGTTTTGTAGGTTTTTGTGAAGCTAAGTGAACAAACAAGAGAATTTCAGGACAAAGATGAAGTATTTAGGGTTTCTGAGTTAGAGGCACGGTCGTGCCCCCTACTTGGCACGGCCGCGCCAAAGCTTGAAAACCCTAGACACGGTCACTCCCCTCATCTATCACAACCGCGCTCAAGTACCCCACAGCCTCGTGTTATCCCGTGAGTCTGATCCATGACCTCAGAGTCGTACTTCCTCATTCAATGGGACCCAATAGAAGCTCCGGATCGGTCAACCATCTGTCCCACGACCGTGCTAGACCTTAGGCACGGTCGCGCCACAACGACAGGCACGGTCGTGCCTCCCCACATGGCGCGGTCATGCCTACCCAGTTCTATAAATGCAGAAGCTTTTCTCTCACTCAGACATTCAGCAACCAGAGCAAAAACCCACTGTTTGAGCTCCGAACCAGCCTTGTTCCAGCCACTTTTTAAGCAACTTGGAGGGATTACAACATCAAGAGGATCACCATACATCAACAACAACAACTAGGCTTGGAGGAGTGGTTTGATTCTTGTATTTCTATCATGTTTCTTGCCATTTTTCCCTGCTTATTTGTCATTCTTGAGCTCATGATGAGCTAAAACTCTTGTTCACTTTGTTTTAGATGAATTTTAGAATCGTTTTACAAAATTTATGGATTATTGGCAATCATTGTGTTAATGTTATGACAATCATATAATTATTCTTCAATGAAATTATATGTTTGAGAATCTAAAGTTGTTTGTAAGACTTGTATTTGTGTATGCTATATTATGTTGGAAAACTTATGGTGTATGCTTATATTCATGAATTGGTGTATGTTTGTATGCTAGTTTATGGCTTTTGACTTGGAATGGTGAATGAAGTCTTGCTTATGATTTATGATTCTTGAATGTGTATCCCTATGCTTATGTTTAGAAAGACAAAGTGTTTGTTATGATATTTCATGCTTAGTATTATGTTTATCTAGGATTTGTTGACACAATCCCCTAATTTGTATAAACTTTGTATGAACATTGTATGTTGAAGAAGTGCATGTGATTATCTCATTAAATCAACTTAAGGTGGGTAGTGTGTCTTTCATATTATCTTTCCAACTAGTTGTTTGATTAGTGTACCTATATCGAAAGCTAGTTCAATCTTTATAAACATTGACATGATTACAACACGTGAGCTTCATTGTATGATTTTAGGTGGTTAGTTTGTATCATTCATTCTAGCTTTCTGAATGTTCATTTGATTAAAGTTCTTTGATGAGAATTTAGTCAATCTATGTTTCGTGTATTTGTCATGTTTCCATGAGTGTATTGAATGTATTATAGATGGATTCGACACCGAATCCGGTCTACTATTGCAATCCACCGTATCCACGGATTGATATCCGGTTCTTACCTTTATTATATTGCTATCCGACGGGTACACTTGCCTTGGCGTGTGTGTGATTAGTCTTTGGTGAAAACCCCTTTTAAAACTAATTGTGTAAAAATCTTCATAAATATATATATATATATATATAGTTACAACACATCAAGTTTTTGGCGTCGTTGCAGGGATACGGTTTTGCGAGAACGATTGGAATTGATTTTTAGTCATTTAGTATATATTTGTTCATATCGTATCTTCTTGTTTGTTGTTTGCAATTTTCGTGTATAGATAGTTTGCATTTTTACTTGTTATTTTTAGTTGCATTTGTATATATATTTTAGTTAATATTATTTCCATTTTATTTTTATTTTTATTTTTATTTATTTTGTCTAACTTGTGTTTTCATTTTCCTAGGTTCGTCCATTTAAATCTAACTTGTCTTGCAGATCGTCCATGTCCTCAACTCCCGCCAGGGAGGTGCTTGAGCCGTCTTCCTAGCCAAAGCGCGATCTTCACCAGAGATTGCGGGCCTGTTCCCGATTTGTGGCCCAGTTACTCGAGCTTGATGAGGTTTTTGTTGACGAGGTGGTTGAGATGGCGAACGAGGATGAGGGTAGGACGCTTTTGGATTTTGGAAAACCGTCACTTGTAGGTTTGGAGTCGAGCATCAATAGGCCGACCGTTGGAGCACATCAGTTCGAGATCAAATCCAGCATCATCCAAATGGTGCAAAACATGTGGCAGTTCGACGGCAAGGATCACGAGGATCATAATACTCATCTGGTTGGTTTCTTAGAGATTTGCACCACATTCAAAATCCGTGACGCTGCCGACGATGCTATTCGACTTCGGTTGTTCCCGTTTTCCTTACGAGATGGAGCCAAGGTTTGGTTACTGTCACTTCCCCCTGGTTCCATCAACACTTGAGATCAGATGGCTGCTAAATTCTTAGAGAAATACTTCCTTCCGGAGAAAACAGCAAAATTGAGGGCTAGGATTCTTTCTTTCCAGCAGGATGACGGGGAGACGATCAATGAGGCATGGGAGAGATTCAAGGAACTGATGAGGAAGGTTCCCCACCATGGATTGTTGAAGTAGCAGCATTGTGAGACCTTCTACAATGGTCTAGATATGACAGGGAAGCAGCTGATCGACGCATACGCGGGTGGAGACATCGGGACGAAGACACCCCAGGAAGCGTATGACTTACTAGAGAAGGTGGCGTCTAAGAGTTACACTCAGCACACTTTCTGAGCGAGAACTCAGAGGCAGGGTGTCCATCACGTGGATGGGATCACCTCTTTAGCTGCCCAGGTGGAAGCACTTTCCACCAAGATCGATCAGATGCAGGTCTACAAGGCCTCCTTGTGTGAGTTATGTGGTGGGGCATATCCCACGAGTGCTTGTCAGATTGGGGATATGGGGACCTATGAGCAGGTTGACTTCATGTCTAACCAGAATCGTCCCCAAAATAATCCCTATAGTAACACATATAATCTGGGGTGGAGGAATCACCCGAACTTTAGTTGGAAGTCTAGCAACAGTGGCCAGAACCCACCCGGATTCACTCAGCGATTCTAGCATCAGTCCCACCAGTCTCAGGGACAAGGTTCCCATTCCAGACCTCAGCAAAACCAATTCCAAGGTTAAGGTTCTAGCAGCGGTCCACCGCCCGCATCTGATGGTAAATCCAGTATAGAGGACATGGTTGCACGGCTGCTTTCCAACTCGGAGAGTCAGAATCAGTTGGTCGAGAAGCAGAACCGTTATATGGAGGAGCGTTTTCATACGCACGAGACTGAGCTGAGGAATCAGAAGGCTTCGATCCAGACTATCGAGAATCAGGTTGGACAGATCGCGAAGCTCCTTTCTGAGAGACCGCCAGGTAGCCTACCTAGCAACACTGAGCTGAATCCTAAGGCTCGTGTGAAGGCTATCACTTTGAGGAGCGGTAGAGCCACAGGACCAGATCCACCAGTCCATGTGCACGCATCATCCAAGGAGGATATTGTGATTGAGATTTCGGATGAGACACCACCGAGGGAGGAGCCGGTGAGTGCATCACGCCCCTGAGAGGCTGTGAGAGATTATACTCCGTCCATTCCATACCCGGGCAGGTTGAGGAAACAGAAGATGGATGAGCAGTATGGCAAGTTTTTGGGGTTAGTATGGCAAGTTTTTGGGGTTGTTCAAGCAGTTGCATATCAACTTGCCATTTGTGGAGGCTCTAGCTCAGATGCCTAAGTATGTGAGATTCTTAAAGGACATCCTCACGAACAATAGGAAATTGGAGGAGTTATCTCATGTGACGTTGAACGAGGAGTGTTCTGCTGTGATTCAAAACAATTACCTGAGAAGATGAGAGATCCGAGGAGTTTTACCATCCCCTGCTTGATAGGTAGCTTGTAAGTTAGCAATGCCTTAGCTAACCTTGGTGCTAGCATTAACCTCATGCCATATGCGGTCTTTGCTAAGCTTGAGTTGGGAGAACCTAAAACGACACACATGAGTATCCAGTTGGCCTATCGTTTAGTCAAGTATCTGCGAGGGATAGTGGAGAACATGTTGGTTAAGGTTGATCGCTTTGTGTTTCCTATAGACTTTGTGATTCTGGACATGGATGAGGACAAGAATGTTCCTATTATCCTAGGTCGACCGTTCCTGGCCACCACCAAGGCCCTGATTAATGTGTATTCAGGCAGGCTTACACTGAGGGTGGATGATGAGGAGGTGACTTTTGACATTGGGAGATCCATGCAGCACACCCAGAATCAGGATGATTCACTCTATTTCATTCAGACTGTCTATTCTTGTGTGAGTGATCATCTCCAGGACACAGTTGAGGAGGAGTCCCTGGACACACAGATTGTAGGAGGGGAGACACTTGATCAAGTTAGTGAGGATCGGTTTGTGGAGCAGATGTATGGCCTGAAGGGCTATGAGTTTCCCCCGTGTCCAGAGGTGTGTGAGATAGTTGATAGAGAGTCTGAGCCGAAAGAGCGGCCTTCTATTGAGGACCCACCACATGTTGAGCTTAAGGAGCTCTCGAGCCATTTGGAGTACGCCTTTTTGGATGGTGAGTCTCGATTACCCGTCATTATCGCCTCTGATTTGACACGTGATGAGAAGGAGAGGCTATTAGAGGTGCTGAAGCAGCACAAGCAGGCCATTGCATGGAGGATTATGGACATTAAGGGAATTAATCTCTCTTTTTGTACCCATAAGATCCTTATAGAAGATGATTTCAGTCCCGTTGTGCAGCACCAGAGGAGGTTAAACCCAAATATGCAGGAGGTGGTGAAGTAATCAAGTTACTCTACGCTGGTTTGATTTACCCCTTCTATGATTCACCTTGGGTCAGCCCGGTTCAGGTTGTCCCTAAGAAGGGGGGTATGACTGTCATCACCAACGAGAGGAATGAGCTGATTCCTACTCATACAGTCACAGGTTGGCGAGTTTGTATCGATTATCGCAAACTCAATGATGCTACTAGGAAGGACCATTTTCCCCTCCTGTTCATTGATCAGATGTTGGAGAGATTGTCGGGGAAGATGTTCTACTTTTTCCTAGATGGTTTCTCTGGCTACTTCCAGATCCCGATTGCTCATGAAGACCAGGAGAAGACGACATTCACAAGTCCGTATGGCACATTTTCTTATCGGCGAATACCCTTTGGATTGTGTAATGCTCCCGCCACATTCCAGCGTTGTATGGTGGCAATTTTTCATGACATGATTGAGGACTCCATTGAGGTTTTCATGGATGATTTTTCTGTGTTTGGGAGTTCCTTCGATCATTGTCTCGGGAATCTGAAGAGGATGTTGGCCAGATGTGAGGAGGCCAATCTAGTGTTGAATTGGGAGAAATTCCACTTCATGGTGAAGGAGGGCATTGTGCTTGGGCACAAGATTTCACGCGCGGGGCTTGAGGTTGATCGAGCCAAGATTGATACTATATCTAAGCTCCCACTACCTACTTCTGTGAAATCTATTCGGAGTTTTCTTGGTCACGCGGGCTTTTACAGACACTTCATTAGAGACTTTTCAAAGATTGCTCGACCGATAACCCAACTTCTTGAAAAGGAAGCCCAGTTTGTGTTCTTTCGACGAGTGCCTCAAAGCATTCAATTTGTTGAAGGACAAGTTGGTGAATGCCCCTATCATGGTGGCTCCTGATTGGGAGTTGCCATTTGAGATTATGTGTAATGCGAGTGACTTCGTTGTTGGGACGGTCTTAGGACAGAGGAGAGAGAAGCAGTTTCACCCAATTTATTATGCGAGTAAGACGCTCAATGACGCACAGGAGCACTACACCGCGAAAGAGAAAGAGCTCCTCGTCGTTGTCTTCGCTTTCGATAAATTCTGGTCTTATCTCGTCCTATCAAAAACCATTGTATTCACTAACCATGCAGCACTTCGGAACCTATTCAGCAAACAGGATGCCAAACCCCGACTGATCCGGTGGGTTTTGATGCTTCAGGAGATCGACATTGAGATCCGCGATAAAAAGGGCGCAGAGAATGTCGCTGCGGACCACTTGTCCCGTCTTGAGTTCTCAGCTTCATCTGAGCTTGTGGGGTCATCCATAAATGACAATTTCCCCCACGAGTTTCTCATGCACATACAGACACAGGATGAGGAGTGTCCTTGGTTTGCGGATTTTGCAAACTTCCTTGCTAGTGGGATTGTGATTAAGGGCTTGACGCATCAGCAGAAGCGAAAGTTCTTTGCCGATGTGAAGCACTATCTTTGGGAGGATCCCTATTTGTTTCGAGTCGGGGCTAATCAGATTGTGCGTAGGTGTGTGTTTGGAGTTGAGGCACGTCAAGTGCTTAGACACTGCCACGAGGGCCCGACAGGCGGATATCATGGAGCCACATTGACCGCGAAGGTCTTTGACGCCGGCTTTTTCTAGCCTACCATCTTCCGGGATGCTCATGAAATGATCTGTGCATGTAATGCTTGCCAGAGAGTGAGCAACATTTCCTCGAGAGATGAGATGCCCCAGAATGGCATCTAGGTGTGTGAGATTTTTTATGTCTAGGGCATAGATTTCATGGGACCTTTCCCAGCTTCTCATGGCAACTGTTATATCCTAGTGACTGTTGATTATGTTTCTAAATGGGCCGAGGCTCAAGCCTTGCCCACTAATGATGCTAGGGTGGTTGTGCGATTCTTGAAGAAGTTGTTCTCTCGCTTTGGTGCCCCCAAAGCTCTTATTAGTGACCGTGGGACCCACTTCTGAAACTCCCAGTTGGAGAAGGCACTATCACGATATGGTGTAAACCATATAATTTCCATAGCCTACCATCCACAGACTAGTGGACAGGTAGAAGTCACGAACCGGTGCATAAAGCGGATTCTTGAGAAGACGGTTAGCCAAAACCGTAAGGATTGGTCGGATAGGTTAGATGATGCACTTTGGGCTTTTCGGACTGCGTATAAGACGCCTATTTGTACCACACCATTTAGGTTGATCTATGGGAAATCGTGCCATTTTCCAGTGGAGTTAGAGCATAAGGCGTATTGGGCATTGAAGGCGGTGAATCTTGACTTGGTGAATGCGGGGGAGAGCCGGTTTACTCAGATTCACAAGCTTGAGGAGTTGAGAAATCAAGCATATGCAAACTCCACGATTTACAAGGAACGCACCAAGAGTTTACATGACCGACGCTTGAAGGACAAGAAGAAACTCCTAGTGGGTGGTCGTGTGTTGCTTTACAACTCTAGGTTGCGGTTGTTTCCCGGGAAGTTGAAGTCCCAATGGACGGGTCCTTACACGGTTAGGGAGGTGTTTCCTTATGGAACCGTTGACGTTGAGCATGAAGATGGGAGGATCTTCAAAGTCAACGCTCATCGTCTCAAGCCATACATTGACGAACCGGTTGACTCGGCATTGGAGAAGTGGACCTCTACCCCAAGGACTAATTAATTCAAGGACTTGAGTCTAGCTAATGACTCGTTAATAAACTTAGCCTGTTTCGGTATCATCTTTGGTAACATTTCTTAGATTTTATCTTCTAGTTCTATTTTCCTGTTTTTATTTCTTTTTTTGTAGGATTTCACCATTTATTTTTTAGTTTAGGTTGTCGGGACGTGTTTTGGATCGAACGGATTGGGAATAATGATTGGAACGTCTCTGGTATGTCTTCTGAATTTTTAGAAATTTTAATTTTGAAGAATCGCAATCGGGTTTGGTACAAGCTGCATAAAAAATCAGGGTTCTGTGTCCTCTAGGCAAGAGACACGGTCGTGCCCCTTCTTGGCACGGTCGTGCCTCAAACGCTAGGCGAGGTCGTGCGTAAGCACTAGGCGCGATCATGCCTCCTTGTTTGGAAGCCTATATAGAAGGATTTTAAAACCCACAATTCTCAAACTTTTCAAAACCACTCGCAAGCAAGCAGACCATACTTTCTCCACATTGCGATTTGCCTCCTCTTCCATCTCATTGATCTTCATTACTCCTATGGTTTAAGGTACGTTTCAGCATTCTATTCTCTTTGTTTCATGTTTAGGAATAGGATTATCACCGAATGTGTTTGAATTCCTAGGATTGAGATTTTTTTAGGTTTTATAAATCTTTCTGTTTTACGCTTTGTTTGAGCTCATGACCAAGCGTGGTCGTGCTCGGCTTTTGAAATCCCATGTAGGTTTGGTTTTTGATTGGCACAGTCACGGCTCCTATAAGCGTGGTCGTGCCTCTTGAATTTCAACTTAGCGCGGTCGTACCAAGACCAGGCGATACCGTGTTACCGAGCAGTTGTGCCCGTGGTCAGCCACCCGCGACCGTGGGCTGGCATTTTGGCGTTGGCGTGGTCGTGCCCCTTCCAACGCGTGACCGTGCCCCTTCATAATTGGGTCAGAAAACTTCATATCTCAATCTAGCATCTTCATAACCATTCTGATTGCATTTTTGTTGCTCCTGCAGATGGCAGGAAACAGAGATCACCCGTACCTCGAGTTTGATCTCAACAAGCAGGAGTATGAGGCTCGGTTTCGGGGCCGGATTTTAGCTGCCTGTCGCATCGATCTAGCAGCTATTGAGGTTGTCGGTCAGCGGGACCGATGGAACGATCTTGTTACCGCCCCCTGGCGCCGTATGTTCAGGTTCCATGTCATGCAGTATGTAGAGCTCGTGATGGAGTTTTTCTCCACCTATGAGTTCGTCTATCCTTGTGCGGACCTCGAGCAGCCCGAGACAATTAGATTTAGGCTGGTAGGGGAGTGGCGAGTGATGTCGATAGCCAGATTTGGGCGTTTGTTGAGGTTGTATACCCGAGATGAGATCCAGACCAAGTTGTTTATTGCTGGGATTAAAGAGTTCCCGAGCGAGGAGGAGAAAGATCAGTTTTGGCATGAGTTCGGTTTCGGTATCTACAACCCTAGTTTAACCAAGGTTTCGAGCCTTCGAGATCCTCTTCATCGTATTCTCCACCGCTGCATTGTGTATTCTATTTCTGATCGAGTACATGGAGAGACGGTAGTGAATTTGAGAGAGTTATTTTTTTTTTCCTAGTACGCCCGTGCACATGCAATCTTGCGCATTCTATCGCGGGGTACTTGGTGAACATTTCTGGGAGAAAGGTCACCAGTGCCATTTGTGGCGGTCACTTTGTGACCAAGATCGCCAGACACTACCACCAGCTCATTGATGAGCTTAATGGAGATTTGACCCCGGTGGCGAGACCGTGGTGATGACCATGCAGACTCAGGAACATGCATGTGGCTCGTCATGCACCGGGAGGAGTGAGATTGGTAGATAGATGGGGTCAGGTCTAGGATCCAGATCGACCGGGTCCTGACCCCGATATATCCGCCGCCCACCAGGCACACATGGCTCAGCAGGACCAGGAGCAGCACGAGCATCATGAGGCCGATCCACTTGCTCCACCACCTCCTCCGCCTCTACCACCACCACCTCCGGTTGTCATCCCGCATGACCTTTTCATGCGCTACTGGACCTGGCAGTATGAGGTCCAGTGAGCTACTTCTGCTCCATGCGGAGCACCATACGTGGTTCCTTTACCATTCTTCATACAGCCCAAGCACCAGCCTTCACCACCACCTTATCATTCGTCGGCTCATCATACTCCACCACCATCGCCGCAGCACCAGCCTACACCTCCACCAGCAAGGGGAGCTGAGGAGGGTGGTTCCACTTGCATTGACTTGGAGGGTATGCAGTGGGAGTAGTACCTCCCACTGCCGTTTTGGTATCACCTTTTAACGAGTTGCACTTGGTTGTATGTTGTACAAACTCTTTTACCATGTTTCGGCGTTTGTGGTTGTATTTTGTTGTACTTTGTTTCCTTTGTATTGTTTGTGAATATTTATGTTTACTTTTTATATTTTTGGTTTGATGTTATTGATCTGTGTTTGATGTTGATAGTCTTGATTAGATCTTGGAATTGTGGAACTGCATGGAACATCATTTTTTTTGGGTAGACCATTTGATTTTGACCAAGATCGTTGCATTGCATGTTTTTGGTGTACATTGGGGGCAATGTACATTTCTAAAGTGTGGGGTTAGGTTTTCATTCTTCACTTTGCATTCTTTTTTTTGTTATAGATTGAGGGCAATGTATGATTCTAAGTGTAGGGTGGAAATTTGTTCACGTGATGTTTGTCCTTTTAAGCATTTTATCACTTCATTTTTTTGCAAAATATTCCTTCATAATTTTTATTGGCACTAAATCAGTTTTATAAAATTTTAAAAACACAAAAATAGAATAAAAGTTAACCGTTTAGCATTCACATTTTTAGTAAATATTAGAGGTTTGATTTTTCGAAAGCATTCGAGATAGAAATTCCATCGAGTCAAACACAGTTTTTTTGTGATAACCATGAGTTTAGTGGGCTAAACGAATGAATTGCATGTACCCTTTTGCTTACACCCATTCCTTTCCGTTTCCATGAGTTTATTTTTTAGCCTTAATAGCTTTAGACATTGTTTGCTCTCGATTTTGCGGATTTGAGTGTGTCGGATGTTTCATGCTTATTAGAACTTGCTTTTAGTATACATTTCAAAATCATAAACATAAATATTGCATAAAAATGATTGAGACATTAGGATAAACCACTTTGTGAGCCTTTCTATTTTTGTTTTCTCTCGCCCGAACACATCCACTAGTTAGCCATGTTGAGCCTATGCCGTGTTTTTCTTGTTTTTACCCAAATATACACCGCCACATAGCCATATTAGCCTTTTATTTTTATTTTTTCGACCGTGTTAGAAATCCGGTTGGCTAATGTTAATTTTATAGTTTTTATTTTGTTGAAAGTTTTTTCTCTTGAGAAGTTTTTAGCTAAGGAAAGATGCATATTGACTTAGTTTCCTTCAAAAGAAAAGAAAAGAAACAGTTATATATTCAAAAAAACATCACCAAAATTAGGTGAATTATAGCCGATTAGGGCAATTTTGTGAGCAAAGAAGAAAATAAATTCGGTTGTTAGCTCTTATCTACACAAAAGTATTATCTAGTTTATTTTTCATGTTAGAAGTTGTAGTAGTTTTTGAATTAGCATAGCCGTCGGGTTTTTAACCAATTAGCCACTTTCAAATTCCACTTCCTTACCCTTAGCCATAGCCAAGTTACAACCCGTTTAAAGTCCTCTTGATTTATGCTTTGTTTCATGTTATTTGGTAGAGAATTGATCTTTTAGCAAGCTTATGATTTATGCATAATCCATTGTTGTAACAAACCAACCTTCGGGTTTATAATATAATATGTTAAAAATATTATTATTAGAAGGATTTAAAAAAAATTTATAGTTAGAGGTTTGATGCATTTGGAGTTCTTACAAGTTTGGGTGAAAGGAGACAATTAAGGAAGTTCAGGGGCTGTTGTGTAACTTCCTAAAAACTCATATTTTATGGAAGAAAAGTTACGTGAAAGGCAAAAAAAAGGAGGGGAGAAGAAGCTCAAGATTACAAAGCAAGTTGGTGCATGTGAAATCGGTTGGATTTGGTGCAATCCTCTTCTTCCAAACATCATGTAAGCTTCCTCTTCGTCATCTAAATCACCATTGTTGGTGTTCTTGGTGGTTTTGGGGGGAATCATGTTGAGGCGCTGAATTGGGTGGTTTGTATGAATAATAACTCTTTAAAAATGTTAACCTAGCTTGATTGAAGGTATTGGGAGGTAGTTAACATCACCTAAACATCTAATTTGATGATTCAAGAATTAGGATTCTTAAGTGTGATTTGGGGGTTTTCATTTGATTGATGCCAGAATGATAAATTGAGGTTGGGTAAGTGTCTAGGGAGTTGATAGACATATTTTATGTAAGAAACCTCATCCAATTTCATGATTTGAAAATTAGGGTTTTTGAGGTGAGAAATCGGGGGGTTTTGATTGGGATGGTTTAAATGGTGAATTGGAGTTTGGTAAGTGTTTATGGTGTTGATAAACACATTACTTAGTAGAAACCTTATTCAAATGGTGAATCAAGAACCTTTGGGAATTGGGTGAAATTGGATGAAACCTAAACGGGTCAACTTGGGTTGAAAGTTGATTGTTGGGTGTTGGAGGTTTGGTTAAGGTTGTAATAACCAAACTAAGTTTGAATCTTGATTTTTAGATCATAACTGTGTGTTGGGTGTTAATTGGTGATCATTGGATTACTAATTGTAAATGGGTCATATAGGTGATCAAATAGTAAGGAAACTAGATTTAGGGATCAAGCGGGATCATCATTAGCAAAAAGGTAAGTGCTTTGCACTTACTTAGTAATGATAGGTGGTAATAATGTACATACTTGATATACATGTTTATAGTGTTATTTATCATGTGTGCATGTTGATTTGGTGAAATTGCATATGGTGTATGTATGCAAAGGGTGGGTGCTTGAGGTCTATAAACCTCACAGTGTCGTATGGTGATTAGAGTCATAGAATTACTTATGACTTTTATGGTGTTATTATATGTCTATGTTGAATGTAAGGTAGGGTGAAATAGTGGTTAGAAGTCTTCGAACTTCCAAATGGAAAGGGTGGAATTGGGATCTTTGAATCCCACGTGTAGGTAAATAACGGATGGGTTATAATGATGGTTTGCTATTGTGTGTGTATATTTGTTTGTATGTTTAAGGTTGGTAATTGAAGTCAAAAGAACCACACACGTGGTAATTGAGGTCATGAACTTAAGTTGTATTGTTGTTGCTTAAAGTCTTGAACTTCACTATGGTTATGGTGATTTGAGGTCTTTGAACCTCACATGGGTGTTAATATGATATCATATAGAGGAGTTTGAAGTCTAAGAATCTCACAAGGTAATTATTTTAGGTCATGAACTTCACAAGTTTTTTGTGGTATTTGAAGTCTAAGAACCTCACACGAAAGTTAATTGAGGTCATGAACTTCACATAATCGTTTGTGGTGCCTTGAGGTCTTTAGAACCTCACAAAGAAGTGTGGTAGGGATGTAAGGTGTTTAAAACATTCATAAAATGTTGTTGGTGGTTTAAAACGACTAGGGGTAGAGTCGGGAGGGTCAAAAAGGTCGAAAACTGAAAATTTAGTTGTGTAGACCTGAGACCGAAGTATGGGACGCCGGTGGGGGTCTGTCATACGTCGACCCATACGCCAGTTGGTGGATTTGGGAATTTTTGGAGAATTGGGGAGTTAATCACTTGGGGGTTATTGTGCAATGTTATATCATTACTAATGGTGTTATTTGTGGTGTTTCCCTTATAGGTAAAGCTCTTGTATGATGTCTCGGGTCAAGCTTCGCATTGGTTGGATTCTCTACTTTTTGGATGGTTTTATATGTTTGGAGTTATGACTCATTATCGCGAGTCACCTAACTTGTTTTGAACTATCTCTTGGATGTTAAAACTTGTTGTTATTTTGAAATGTCGGTCGGTTGTTTTTAAAGAAAACCATGTCGTTGTCGTTTTGTCGTAATTAACATGTGTCGTTTGTTAAGGGAATTTTATGGGACCTAAATTCCACTTATTTTGGAGGTTAAATTTGGTTGAAAATTTTGGGTGTTACAATTGTCTTGGCATTCGAGTGTTCTATACATACACCATTACTTGTATGATCATATATATACCCGAGTGTGTGTGAACATTGTGAGCAGTATAAGGTTGCATGCTAATGATTTATAAGGCATATTCAGTTTCTCATCGGTTGTTACTTCTTTGGGTTCCTTGGGTTTCATTCCGTCAACATTGTATTTCTTGAAAAACTTGTCAAACCTTTATAATTTATTAATGCTTACGGTTTTCTGAATTGATCCATTGTGCCATTGGAAGTTTTGATTTAGTTTGATTTGCTTGAGGACAAGCAATGTTCAAGTGTGGGTTGTTTGATGTGTCAGAATTTACACATTTTTTGGCATTAAACTTCGCTATTTTCATGATCAATTCTTGGTTATTTTCCACGTTTAGACACTTATTTGCTTAATTTCCAGTTTTGTAGGTTTTGGTGAAGCTAATTGAACAAACAAAACAATTCCAGGACAAAAATGAAGTATTTAGGGTTTCTGAGTTGGAGGCACGGTCGTGCCCCCTACCTGGCACGGCCGCACCAAAGCTTGAAAACCCTAGACACGGTCGCACCCCACATCTGGCACGACCGCGCCAAGCAAAATCATCTGAGAAGGAGCAAGGGACCCGGTGCGACACGTTTAAGTGTGAGTGCAATACGTTAGGAGTGCGGTTCAGATCCAGAGAGACGTTTAAGCGAGGAACGGGCGTGGGAAACGACCCGAGATTATCGTAAGTACACTGGACCCGTACCTTAGATAAATGTGTATGTGAATTATGTGATTACGTGTTATGTGCTATGTGTGAGACTAAGGTATGGGGGAATAATGGTGGGTTAGTCTAAACACTAAACTGGAATAATGGAGTAATCACGAGATATCAAAAGGGTGGTGGGTACGCCGCTTGTACACCCTATATATAAACCTCTTTGACACCTCGAGGTGAAACCATTACAAAGGTTTAGGGGTATAGACTAAGAATAAATAGCATGACACGAATGCATGCTAAACAAACAAGGATAAATAATGAGGAGCTTGATTCCAAATAAAGGAACATCTTTGATACGTTAAAGGGGTGGTGGGTACGCCGCTGGTACACCCTATATATAAACATCTTTAACATATCATGGAGAAGCCTTTGTGAGGAATTAGAGCATGAATTGAATAAAAGCACGAAGAAATCATGCTATGAATTAAATGACAATACTATGGTTTCATAATGGATGGGTAACCTTCCGACCAGTATGTAATTATCTGACAAATAGAATGTTCTGTCTAAGGAAAGAGTAGTGAATAAATCCCTCCTGGACCCGTCATTCTTTCCTAGGAAAATATCTGTTGGAGGTACTACTCTGGGACGATAATCACCCTGGTATACAAAGTGTGACGAGTGTAAATGCATGACAAAGATGAATATGTGAATGCATGAATACGTGAATGCATGACGAATATGAATATATGAATGCATGATGATACGTGCCAATATGAATGAGTACGATTGAACGAATCTAAGCCCTAAAATGGAATAACGGTGTACTCACGAAATATTAAAAGGGTGGTGGATACGCCGCTGGTACTTCCTATATATAAAACCTTTTAGTGCATCGTGGAGAAACCGTTACGAAGTTGTAAGGGGAGGACTGGTTGGGGAATAAATCAAGCATATATACGTGAAATGAAAACAAATGCTTGATATATTTGAGAGGCTGTGAGTCTAAGATACTCAAGGTCCCAAATGAAAAGAGATACCCGGCCTATAAGGTGGATCTCAATAAAGAAGAAGAGAACTAAATTAAAAGATCAAAGCCCACAGGCAGATCTAAAGAATGAATGAGTCTTCGTGACAAATGCAAGGGGTCTATACTGACGAGCATAAGGAACTTGCCAATACTGTGACCGGAGGTACGTCCTAAGATGGTCATGAGGGGGTTAGCACACCCATAAAATATACGAATGACGTGACCGGAAGTACATCCGGAGATGGTCACGTGGGCTCCGAAAGCCCGGGAAACTTGAACAATAATAAGAACCTAAAGGGTTCATAATAAAATGAATGATGCAGTGTACTTACTTAGCGTAGGCTAATTCAAAACGTTTTCCAAACACTGTAGGAAAGAGGCACGTGGAATGAAGCTTCCTAGGGACGTGGCCGGTCGGAGTTGAAGAATCCATATGTTACATGATGTAAAATTTTATGTAAAGACAAATATTTCTAATCAAATACACCTTTATCATTATAGTGATAAGGTTTTGAAAAATCTGGGACCTGTTTTCCGCTATAAAACTATGATAAATCAGTAAGGTAAAAGTAGGATGTTTAAGCCTTACAACAAACCTCCAGGATAATTCTAATATGAAAACCTTTTACCAAATCACTAAATGAAAGGATGCATACATAGAGATGTAAAGATCCTTAGTCCATTACGATTTCTTAGTGAAAGAGATTCTACTATTAGAAGTACAGTCCTTCTCAGAAGTTCTCCAACAGCTTAAAGAAGCTACTCATAGATTACAAAGGTTCTAGAATCTTAGAGTCCTTGTGCAAAAGAAGATTAGAATCATAATCAAATAAAGTGTTATTTTAAACACATATTCGCCTTTAGAACGTGAAAACAAGATCTGTAACAACTCAATTTCCAAGAAAATATAAAGTACAGGGGCAGGAATGCAATTAGTCCAAAGGTCAGGAACTAAAAGTGCAAAATTATGAAAGATGGGACGGTAGCGGACCGCTACCAAGTCTCTGGAGGTCCACTACGTAGCAAGGAAGGCAATGATGAGGGAATGACGCGTGTAAGGACGGTGCGCTACGAGGTTCATAACGGTCCGCCACGCCGCAATTTGGGTAGCGGACCTCTACCCAAGCCGCTAACGGTCCGCTTCGTGGGGCGGCAGCGGACCGCTACCATCCTGCTTAGCAGTCCGCCACCGGTGCGAATTTCAGCCTATAAATAGGTGCATTAGCCGTTCACTTTTACACACACAACACAAACACTTCACACATACAAACACGTAAACCGAGGAGCATCAAACGACGGTTACGAGCTCAGCGATTAAAGGGTGTGGTGCATTAAAGTTACGAGCGAATTCCGGAGAGACGTTTAAGTGAGAAACCGAGCTTAGGAAACAACCCGAGATTGTTGTAAGTACACTGGACCCGTACCTTAGGTAAATTATTATGTGATTACGTGATTATGTGTTATATGTGGAACTAAGGTACGAGGTAATGGTGGTTTAGACTAGACACTAAACTGGAATAATGAAGTATCCATGAGATATCAAAGGGGTGGTGGGTACGCCGCTGGTACACCCTATATATAAACCTCTTTGATACCTCGGGTGAAACCATTACAAAGGTTTAGGGGTATAGACTAATGATAAATAGCATGGCACGAATGCATGCTAAATAAATATGAATACATAACGGAAGCTAAATTCCAAATAAAGGAGTATTCATGAGACATTAAATGGGTGGTGGGTACGCCGCTGGTACACCCTATATATAAACCTCTTTAATGTAACATGGAGAAACCTTTACGAGGAGTTAGAGCTGGGATGGGATGGAAGTATGACAAGAGATCATACCGCGCATGATAAGTAATCATGCAATACGTGACGAATGTGAATATGTGAATGCATGATAATAAATCATGCAATACGTGCTAAGTGTGAATGTGTGATGGAGACGAATCTAAACCCTAAAATGGAGTAACGGAGTATTCACAAAGTGTTAAAGGGGTAGTGGGTACGCCACTAGTACACCCTCTATATAAACTTTTTTAATACATTGTGGAGAAACCGTTATGAAGTTTTAAGTTAAGGACTGGTTGGGAATAAATCAAGCATAAACATACATGATAAAAGTAAACATGCATGTTGTAAACGAAGGCTTGATACATTGGGAGGCTGTGAGTCTGTGACACTCAAGATCCTAATGAAATGGGATGTCCAGTGTACAGGGTGGATCTCAATAAGAAATTAATGAAATAAGATGTCCAGCCTATGGGACGGGTCTCAATAACCTTCGTTCGTTAATTTAAAAATAATAATTTGTGATTGTGTTTAATCTTTTTTCTTGGCATCCCGGTATAAATTTTGTTATACTTATTTACAAGTGTCACCACAGCTCACCTCTCAACTTTGTAAAATGTCAAAACTATGTGTCTTTCCTCACCGTCGCGCTACGTGTCATCTCCCTGTTGGTCCGTCTTAATTATTTTTGGGTTTTTTCTTTTGTTTTTTTACATTTTTTTTATTGGGCTAACTGAGTAATCGTAACTTCATACATTTCTTTTTGTGTTTAGCCACATTTCTTTTTATGCTTAGCCAAATTAACTAGTAGAATACCCGTCCCAGTCCGGGTTGCACAATGTAATCATAGAAAAACTGTTAAAACTATATTTCTTTCTTTTTTCTCTACTACCTTCGTATTCCAAACATTTTTAAATAAAACGGAAAATAAAAAATCGTCATGTTCGGTAACGGAAATGAACCCGATAATTACTAAAACGGAACCCAGTAATTACTAAAACGGAACCCAAATCAACCCATAAATTTCTAAAATGGCTTAAACTTGTCACCTATAATTTTATATAATAAGAGGGGGGTTTCAAATTAATAAAATTAAAACTTAACCAAAATGTTTACAAACAAAAGTTACTAATTAACAAACGTAACACAAAAGTTTACTTCAAATTAATAAACTTGACCTAATCAAACCATATCAAACTTAACAAACATGTTCACCAAAATAAACTTACAAACTCGAAAGATTACAACTGAATCCTTCAAATGATAACGTATATACTTTCTAAATCAAATCAAATGACATAACTTAACATGAAATTACTCTAAATACTCTATCTTCTACTATAAATCATCATGATAAAAAAATGTATAATATCATAAGACAATAAACCTCTAATTCTCTATCAACTTGTGTCATATCCTTCACAATGCTATACAATTGAGATTGTAAGATACAATTGAGATTGTAAAATAAAGTGCTTTATAGTAACCTGCAAAAGTCAAAGTCAAAATTACTGTCAAAGTAAACTAAATTAACATGAACTGATGTCGCCTAGACGGTCTATATAAAACTAACTATAAAACCTAACCTAGACTCTTAAGTAATAAAAGGAGTACCTTCAACTAAATCGCACTGACAGGCAAGTGTAACTATCGAGTGTAGCACGGCTTAATGGTAAACCGAGTTATCAAACCCTAGAGACACAATGTAACAAAACTAGACTCTGACACGGACTAAAGATTGATTTAGTTTGGGGGGTTTACTACACTACTATTTAAACTAATGAATGCAGAAAGCAAAGATCGACTCAACTATCAAGACAAAGGACAAAGGTAATATTAGAAGATGGGAAGAATATCACCTAGGTCGGAATCCTACTTGCAAAGTACAACTTCTACCGGTTCTGGAAACTGTGATGGATCTAGGTTTCTAAGGAAACAACTCTAGACAACCTAGTGGATCCCTAATCACTATCAGGGTGTCACCAACTAAGGAACCTAAAGATGTACTAACTCACCAGATTGTTAGATCACTTCTCAGGTATTTACAACTATGATAAATTACCCTAATAGACAGATTACCTCTCAGTCTCTCCGTATACCAATACACTCAAAGAATGCACGGGGTAATCTCAAGATAACAAACCAAACCAAACCAAACCAAACGTACCCAGTATAATCCCACACATAGCTAACGCTATTAGTAGGGTCTGGGGAGGGTGTGATGAGGGCAAACCATACCCCTATCCCAAGGGATAGAGAGGTTGCTCCCGTTTAGACCCCCGGCTCCATGGGAAAGAAAAAGATAAAAATATAAATAAAATTAATGAGTAATAAAGTAAAATAAATCTAACAGTAATCTAACAATTAGCAGTGTATGACTAGAGTATATTAGTCACAAGAAACACAACACACCTACAAGAAACAAGACATACGCAAAATCTTTGCTAAACAACTCTACTCTCCCACACAACGGGTCACTCATCCTAAAACCCTAATACGACGTCTCCATGAAATCCTACCATTGATCATGTCCTCTGAGAGGTGTAAATCTAGGAAATCAAGCCTAATCCTCTCATCCCACGTTAATCTCAAGATAACAACTATGACACAAATAGCAACAATCACTAGACACCTGATACCAGCTTCCTCTCAGACAGCTGACACTCGGATTCCTAATTACGAAGACTAAACGACGAATTCTCACCTCTAGGGTATTGAACTAGGATGCACACTCAATTCAAATCATCAATTAATCACAATCCCTATGGTCACTACGTCTAGCAAACCACTCACAATCACAAACCCTAAGATCTATGACATAGACACGCAGATCAAACTGGCAGACAACCACAATCAACGTAGGGAGTTATAATCAACCACACAATCAGACATGAGCATACATATTCATCATAATTATTAACTCAAAGATTGCTTACAAAATCACAAACCCATTAATTGAATCCAAAAATCGATAAAAATCGAAACTTTAACAAGTATTCATCATTAACCTAGGCAATATCAAAGTTTTAGCCTAGAATCATGTTTAAACAACCAAAACCAGAAGTGAAAACAAGATTCATGGTTTCAAACAATCAAATCAAAGATAAAGATTCAAACTTGCAAACCCGAAACGCTTAAACAACGAACCCGGATCTCAAAGCCTTCACCTTTTCACTCCAATCAGCCTCCTATGCTCCAAAATCACCCTAAACCCTTCTCTAGACGACTATGATACGAACCCCCCTCATAATGGGATTAAAATTCTATTTAATTTGAAAAACTAGGGTTTTGCGGAAAATAGCTCTCTCGCGTACCGCGATACATTTGGGTTGGGTTCCTCGCGTACCGCGAGGAACAAAATAGTTGCGGCCTCATCTGGCTTCCCTCGCATACCGCGAGGTTCTTGGTCTCCACTCTTCGCGTACCGTGAAAGACCTATTTACTTCATTTTTCACTTTTGATCCCCGGGCTTTCTTCCGGCTTCGTTCACTTACTCGGTTTCTTCATGTATTCACTTGTAATTCATACGAGCACCTGCAAACAAGACAAAGACTCAAATGTACATTAAAACGACTCAAAACGAACACAAAACTAGGTAAAGACGCACAAAACACTAGGAATAAAGATGTGTGATTTGCACTACATCAAACATCCCCACACTTAACCTTTTTTCGTCGTCGAAAAAGCTGCAAATGGAATCATAACTCAGATCTAACTTAACAAACATCAATTACCAATTAGCAAAACATACTCACGCGTTAATAAGCAATAATCAGTATTTCTGTCCGATTAAACCCAAGCACCAACTTTCAAACCCCCGTTACGTGTTCTAATTCCAATTTATACAGCATATCAATCAATCTATGTGACTCACACTTAGAAGTTACAGCTCTACCTAATCCCGTCTCACGGTTATATATAGGCACGGATCAAACCATATAAATTTACACTACCACGTTAAACTAAAATTTACAGGTTTTTAGAAATCAAGATGATCAATGAATGAATGAATGAAAATGAGCATTAATAAGCAAATTAAACTTCATCTAGAGGCGTTTCAACCAAGTCACTATCCCGGAAGCTAACGCATAGAATAAGTCATATCAATGAAGCACATAAGAATCAACCCGGTGGTGTTTCAATCAGGCTGGAACCCGACGTATGACACGTAGGCGAAACTTACATTTCAATCAAATAAGCTCAAGAATTATGAACTATGGATGCGGGCGCCACCAAACTCGGATTTATTCTCATAAAAAGAGAGTGGTGTGCCATGAAATTTCAAAAACTTCTAAATTTTATCTTAATGTGGTACCTATCAACCTATTTTGACAGTTTCAGTATTACCGATACTCTAAGATGAATACCCACAAGATATCATGATTTAATTCAATTAATTCCTAAACAACACAAACAGGATATTTAAGCTTTACTAGCTAGCTGGGTCTACCAAAATATCACTAATTAGACATGTTTTCAATTATTTATTCATTTAAACTCAATAAGCAGATCCAGTTGTACTATCATATTTCATTTATTATGCAAAAACTTTTGATTTCAAAGGACATTTTTCAAAAAATTTCATTTTTTTTGTATTTTTGTATTTTTTATAAAGACACAAACTAAAACTAAACACTCACATCCCCACACTTGAAAGACACATTGTCCTCAATGTGAAGCAAGACCCAACTAAAAATAAAAAATGCAAAAATAAATAGGAAGTGACTTAGCTGGTAATGTATATGCAAACAAATGTGCAGCTTCGTTCTTCCTTGTGTGCACCGTATAACATTTCGGTTGCGGTTGTCACACCCCAACCGACGGCGGAATACGTCGGGGCAGGACATGTAGACTGTTCAAAAGCTTAAGGTTTACTAAAGTTTAAATATTTAAACAACCAATTTCATATCACAAATAATCATGAATCTAACAATACAAGGAAAATAGAAATACATAAATAGTCTCTTTAAATTAAATTCTAGGTCCTCGGTCCTAAGTAAAGCATCTTGTACTTACTCTCAAGCATTAGTACCTGAAACATGATGAAAACAAGATCAACTAAAAAGTTGGTGAGCATACATAGGTTTTGACACACAACAAAGTTTAAAGTGTTTTATACAATTCATACGATACATGTGTATAAGGCATTTATGGAGAATCTATAGTTAAACTAAGTGTGTACAATCAAACCTTGTGACTGAGGCATAACACGCAGGTTACCCTAATGTAAAGTCGGTAACAAACACCCTAACCGGGTGGGTTTGTCAGACACAATAGATCTATCAATGTTAACCGTTTGCTTGTACGGAATTAATGATTGTACTAAAGTCATGTATGTGTAGTCTTAACTCATAGCATTCAAGCACAAAGCACATAACACATAATATCATATTATTGAATTGTATTTAAGTCTATGCAAAAGTTTCAAAAAGTAAATCATATTTCACCCCAAAAGTACAAAAATGAAAAAGAGGCTATGTAAACTCACCTGTATCAAAGATGTTACTAGCACGAGGGTCTAGGTAGCAAAGTGCTCCTTGTAACTTACAACGTTAACCTAGAGTGTAATATATATGAATTTAGATTAATAACATGCACAATAGTCTAAGGCCAAGTCTAGGGTTGGAATGGAAGTGTGTACAAAGTGTTTGTGTTGTATTATGTAAAGGAATGTGTAGGTGATTGTGGTTTATACTTGAATGAGTGTAAAATGAAAAGTTGAAATGAATGGTTTTAAAATAAATAATTTAGGGTTTGAGTTTGAATAACTAATTAAATCAAATATTTGATATTTATTTATTTAGCAAGAAAATAGTGTGGGAATTATATTTATTTAAATATAATTAAAATAAACAAATTTACTTTATTTCTTGTTTATGAAAATGTGTCAAAGTAATGGTGTAAATATATATGAGTATATATAATTATGAAATATTATGATTTAACTTTAAACGAATTGTACATGTAAAAGAAAAATAAATAACTTTATTTATTCATTTATCATTGAAAACTAGAATATCCTTTTAAGAAAATTTGAAAAATGTAAATACATGTTTATTTAGAAGGTTTTATTTTAAATAGGGTTTTAAACCCTAATAGGTAATTAAAAGGAAATGATTTGTAAAATTTGTTTTATGAAACGGAAATGCATTTATTTATATATATATATATATATATATATATATATATATATATATATATATTTTAAACTTAAATAACATAAAAGCTTTTGATTAAAACTAATGACTTTAATTACATACCTTATTTATATTGTAAATGTGGTTTCCAAATCGTTTAAATTGTAAAAGAATTAGTTCTTGAGTAAAACTTGTGTATTAATGTACAAATCAAATCTAATTAGTACTAGGTTTCATAGAATAATTTTTATACAATAAAAATAGTATTAAAAACGGTTTTAAAAATTAATGGGCTCGCCCGGAATCGAGCCCGGGTCTGCCCGGTGCAAGCATCATGTGTTAGCCGCTGGACCAGGGGCACAATCCTGGTAGAACACCTGTTTAAATTTTACTTAACACTTAATCGTAAAGGGTCGGACTGGGTTTAAAGGGAACACGCAAAAATACGCCGGAGATGTGGGTTTCGAACCCACGCCACTTGATCCGATGGGGCAATGCCTTAACCAGTCGGACCATGTGGTTTCGCTGGTTATGTATGAACCCGATAGGTTAAATACCCTAACGAACAGAATCGAAATCCCCTTTTTAGAACCGTATAAACTGGTTCACGGAATTAACAGAAATTGAATTTGATATACTCGATTTCTGTAAATTGATAAGGGGCATTCTTTGTATGAACAAAAACGAATTGAATGAGATAAACCTCACCTGATTTGATTAGATATTGAAAGCTGACGGCTAGAGGCATAGGTCCGGTGTTCTTGGCACTCGATCAGAGGTCAGAAGTGATATGCAGTGGATTTGAAGGTTGGGAGGGTTTATACGGGTTTGTGCGAAGGTGTGAGGGTATATCAACTTGTTCAAATTTGTTTAATTTACACGATTTGATTCGTGGTTCGAGGGTGACAATTGTAGGACAAGATTTACGCATCAAATCGATAATTGATAATGTATTGAGCCGTGTATATGGTTTGAATACAGGTGCGGAGTAATTATGCGTGATTTGCGGGTTCTAAACGCGTCCAATTTCCTTGATTTGTAACTGAATTAGCTCGGTTTGACTTTGCGAGTTAGACTTGTTTGAATTTCGAATTAAGCCGCGTAAAGGTTAAATTGGAATGTTAAATGGGTCTGGATTTGATCGATACTGGATTAGGTAATCATGATAAGTCCATACCCATCGGGTTTGATCGAATTCAGCCTTGAATTGTGAGGGATTTGGGGCTGTTGACTTTTGAAGAGTCAAAATAGGTCAAATGTTCTTGAATAGGGTCAAGTTGATATCAAAAAGGTTCAAGATTCAATATTTTTATTTCTAAAAAAAATGTATTTACAAAATTTATAAAACTTAAACATTAATTATTTAATTTACATTACTTTATAAAACTCCATTTATTTTATGAAATTATAAATTGTAATAATCATTTATTCAACTATAATCAATATATATATATATATATATATTCTTACCTTTATATTTGTAATTGAATACGTGTATATATATTTAAAAGATTATGGCTTAAAACTCACATGTTTTGTTTTGGTTATAACAAAGTATTGGTCTTATGGTATATTTATATGCATTTATATTAGAATAAATCGATAGAAATTTCCAATCTTATATATTAATGTGAAATAAAGAGATTGTAACTTCGGGAGATCGGGTTGATTATGTTCTGAACTAGAAATGGAATTTGAATTACTGTTTACTGTATAAAATAAATATAAGGAAAATCAAGGATGTTACAGCGGTTGCACAGACTACTGTCGGGTTGCCTTTACAAGATAGATAAGATGAGAATCAACCCCGCCCGAATGGAGATTGAGTACGGACGGAGCGATCAAAACCTGCACAATAAAACTCACACAAGCCCGCAACATTAAACTGACTCAAATTAAAAGGAACGACTCGACTGACTCACTAAGAATTAAAGAATCAAGATAGATAGATGCAGAGAAATGTACTCGATGGGTGTGTGGCAAACACATAGACATGAAAGCCACTGCAAGGTCGGTCATCGGTCGCGAACGGTTTCTAGTTTCACATGGTCGGTGGTCGTGGGATGGTATGAATGGTATGATAATAGTAGATGAATGATGGTGGGTGATATGGTGGATATGGGTGAAGTTGAATGTTGGATGATGGTGGTGGTAATAATGGATGGTGAAATGATGGTAGACGGATAATGGTGTAAGTGATAGTGGTGGTTTATGCGGGTGAATGGTACGGGAAAACATGGGAAAAGAAGGGCAAAAGGGCATTTTAGGTACCCCTCACGTACCGCGAAGGAAACTTGTCCACTCCTCACGTACCGCGAGGGAGTGAATTTTAAGCCGGCCAACACCCTTGTCCCTCGCATACCGCGAAGGAACTTCCTCTTCTGCGTCGCATACGGTGAAGGACCGATATTAACAGAAAGCTAAGAACTTTTTCCATTTTTTATACTTAGAATATTTTTGACCCTCCAAAATTCTTTTTCACCCAACTTCACTAAAAACCTGTCCAAGCATAAAAAATGTAAAAATACCTGGAACTTCATTCCCGGTGATTTTCCTCACCAAATCAAACACGAATCCCTGCAAAACACGACACAAACAAAACACACATACCGAAAAACAAAGAAATGACACGGACTCTAAATCAAAGAAAGCATACAAACTCTATATCCCGGGCACTTGCCCGATAATCAAACAAGCCTATCAGGAGGCTTCTCCTTGATTCTAACCGGCATCGCCTTCATCCTTCGGGGTCTCCCGGTTCTCCACAACCCTAACAAACAAAAATTCCTACCAAACCTCAAATGTGTATCATGTATAGCACTCAAATCCTTCCACCAACACTTAAACCTACCAGCTCCGAAGATAACACTGTTCAAATACTCCAGCAAGAGGTCATCTCTAAACATCCTCACACTTGGGGTTTGCACTCCCTCTAACTCACAAGTATCTCTCAACGTACGGGTTCTCTTCCGGGGTGGCCTAGATCTAGGGGTGACTCAGTCTCACGCCCCTCAGCACAAAGAACAGAAATGGGTATAGGCTCAGGAGTAAGATTCCCTATGGTTACGACCTCTAAGCTCTTACCAGGATCTTCTGGTTCATCTACACCCACCACCGTGGGTGGCTCACATACTATCTTCCCCACTTGTGCTAGAATCTCACTCAAACTGAATTCGTCATCGTCAGCACTCAAAAACGGGGACCCTATCAAACTCTTTTCAAACTCCTCCAACCAATCCGGAGGCTCCTCTAACATTCCTTTATCCAAATCATCCTCTAATGGATTTGAGTCCCGATGATCGTCCATGGAGGCATCAAGCATGCACACGGAGTGGCTATGCTCGCCAACATCCTCCACGGAGTTTGTAGCATCGAATGCAATATACTCATCCCCCACACGAAGTGTGAGTTTCCCGTCGAAGACATCGATCATCGCCTTGGCTGTACGTAAGAACGGGCGTCCTAGGATGAGTGGGACTCTATCATCCACTTCCATATCTAGAATAACAAAATTCATGGGGAATACAAACTTGCCTACTTTAACTAGAAGATTCTTCACAACTCCCCTTAGATACTTGACTGAGCGATCAGCCAAGAAAATGCTCATGCGTGTCGGCTACAGTTCACCAAGGTCTAGCTGTTTATAGATAGAATATGGCATCAGGTTGATACTAGCACCCAGATCAGCCAACGCGTAGTGTAAGGGCAAGCCGCCAAACAGACACGGGATCGTGAAATGACCTGAATCTCCCAATTTCTCGGGCAGCTTGTTCTGCACCACAGCAGAACATTGCTCACTAAGTAAGACTTCAGAGATCCCTCCTAGTTTCTTCTTGTTGGAAAGAAGATCTTTGAAAATTTTGCCATACTTAGGCATGTGCTGGAGAACCTTTATAAACGGAAGATTGACCTTGAGTTGTTTAAACATATCCAGGAAGGTACCGTACTCCCTAATGTTCTTATATGGCAGTACGCGCGCTAGGTAAGGAATACGACTCAAGTCAACCCCGGTCGACTTCATCTCCACCCCCTACTTCTTCCCCACTACCCTCTCGACAGGCTTCGCCATCTCTATCTCTTCATCCACCGGTTCTTCCCCTTCTACCACCGGTGGGCTCTCCTTTTCTTCGACCATCTTAGCATCGATTTCAGCAAATCGAGCTCTCAAGTCTACCTTATTCACTTCCTCTACCGAAGGTATGCCATACTCAATGGAGTCGGAGTCATCCTCTTCAACCTCTTTCTTCTCCACACTTCTAACTGACATGGCCATCACTGAATCGTTGGAGCCTGAAGATTGACCTCCTTGTCTACCCTTCAGGCTCTGAGCGATGTCTCCTACCGTGCGCTGCAAGTCCTTGAATGCCGACTGTTGATTCTTCAATAGAGTGTCGTGGCTATCCGGTCTTTGCCGAGCATCCCTATCATTTTGCACTAACTGAGCAAGCAATTGTGTCTGATTCTCTATCGTCTCCTCAATCTTCCTTGTGTTGACACTGCTTCCTGAACTTGCTCCCCCTTCAGCTCCTCCATACTGCTGCTGGCGACCATTAAACCCAGGCGGGTTATTTCCTGATCTCCATCCCGAGCCAAAAGAATTGTAGTTGTTGTACCCTCGGTTCTGGTTCTGGTTGCTAGCATAGCTCACGTGCTCCTAACTATTTACGGGGCAATCTTGGGTGTCGTGGCCTCCTCTGCACACTTGACACCGCTGAGCACTGAGCTTCAGCTCCTTAATCTCGTTAGCCATTGAGGCGAGTGCAGAAGCCACACTAGTCTCAGGAGTGACCTGATGGACACCTCTAGGAGAAGAGGCAGTTGTCCTAGCACTAGGAATGGAAGTCCTAATAGATGGATACTGCTGTTCGGCTTGAGCGAAGCTCTCGAACATTTCCTCGCACTCATCAGGCTCGAGTCTCTCCATGATATGGCCTCCCTCAGCTGTATTGAACATTTGTTGCTTCTCGAAGGTGAGACCATTGTAGAACTTCTCCACTAGCGCCCAGTCGGAAAGACCATGCCGGGGACATCGGCTCAACAGCATGTTGAACCGCTCCCAGGCCATGTGATAAGGCTCGTCGGGATCCATCCGGAACGAATGGATTTGATCCCGAAGGTGAGCAGCCCTGGAAGGTGGATAGTACTTCTGAAGAATTTGGCTTGAAGATCCTCCCAAGTGTGATAGAATTGTCAAGGAGGGTGTCAAGCCAAGTAGATGCGCGACCAGAGAGCGAGAATGGGAAGAGACGCGGGTAGATAGCGTCCTTAGACACACCCGTGATATTGAAGTTATCACATATGCGTGCAAAGCGGGACAGGTGTCCGAGTGCATCCTCATCCTCAAGGCCATGAAATTGAGTGGCATGAGCGATCGTGCTCATAACATGTGATGGGACCTGCCAATAATTGGTGTTCGGAATAGTGGGGCGAGAGATCGAAGATCTCGCGCCCATGACCCCATCACTGGCCCTCTAGTGCATGATACGCCTCGCTGGTGGGTCAGCGTCGCCCATAGTAGGAAATGGAATTGGGCTAGTAGAACGTACCTCGGATTTGCAAAGCTCTTTCAAACGCTCCCGAAAGTCGCGGATGCGCTCGTGTAGCTCTCGTTCGGGCTCTTGAAAAGCTGAATATGGTGGTGATCCCTGCGAGCGAGTATGGTGCATAAACAGAAAGACTCTAGAAGGAAACAGAACAAAGACACACAGAAAGACTTGATTCTAAATTAGACACTCAAATAAGACTCACTAGTAGCATAGAAGACAAGTAGCACACAAGACTCAAAAGAGAACAAAACAATCCAAAAATCACTAAAAGAACTAGTCAGAGTTAATATTGTTATTGCCAAATGTCCCCGGCAACGGCGTCAAAAACTTGATGTCGCCTAGACGGTCTATATAAAACTAACTATAAAACCTAACCTAGACTCCTAAGTAATAAAAGGAGTACCTTCAACTAAACCGCACTGACAGGCAAGTGTAACTATCGAGTGTAGCACGGCTTAATGGTAAACCGAGTTATCAAACCCTAGAGACACAATGTAACAAAACTAGACTCTGACACGGACTAAAGATTGATTTAGTTTGGGGGGTTTACTACACTACTATTTAAACTAATGAATGCAGAAAGCAAAGATCGACTCAACTATCAAGACAAAGGACAAAGGTAATATCGAAAGATGGGAAGAATATTACCTAGGTCGGAATCCTACTTGCAAAGTACAACTTCTACCGGTTCTGGAAACTGTGATGGATCTAGGTTTCTAAGTAAACAACTCTAGACAGCCTAGTGGATCTCTAATCACTATCAGGGTGTCACCAACTAAGGAACCTAAAGATGTACTAACTCACCAGATTGTTAGATCACTTCTCAGGTATTTACAACTATGATAAAGTACCATAATAGACAGATTACCTCTCAGTCTCTCCGTATACCAATACACTCAAAGAATGCACGGGGTAATCTCAAGATAACAACTATGACACGAATAGCAACAATCACTAGACACCTAATACCGGCTTCCTCTCAACAGCTGACACTTGGATTCCTAATGACGAAGACTAAATGACTAATTCTCACATCTCGGGTATTGAACTAGGATGCACACTCAATTCAAATCAGCAATTAATCACAATCCCTATGGTCACTACGTCTAGCAAACCACTCACAATCACAAACCCTAAGATCTATGACATAGACACGCAGATCAAACTGGCAGACAACCACAATCAACGTAAGGAGTTATAATCAACCACACAATCAGACATGAGCATACATATTCATCACAATTATTAACTCAAAGATTGCTTACAAAATCACAAACCCATTAATTGAATCCAAAAACAGATAAAAATCGAAACTTTAACAAGTATTCATCATTAACTTAGGCAATATCAAAGTTTTAGCCTAGAATCATGTTTAAACAACCAAAACCAGAAGTGAAAACAAGATTCATGGTTTCAAACAATCAAATCAAAGATAAAGATTCAAACTTGCAAACCCGAAACGCTTAAACAACGAACCCGGATCTCAAAGCCTTCACCTTTTCACTCCAATCAGCCTCCTATGCTCCAAAATCACCCTAAACCCTTCTCTAGACGACTATGATACGAACCCCCCTCATAATGGGATTAAAATTCTATTTAATTTGAAAAACTAGGGTTTTGCGGAAAATAGCTCTCTCGCGTACCGCGATACATTTGGGTTGGGTTCCTCGCGTACCGCGAGGAACAAAATAGTTGCGGCCTCATCTGGCTTCCCTCGCATACCGCGAGGTTCTTGGTCTCCACTCTTCGCGTACCGCAAAAGACCTATTTTCTTCATTTTTCACTTTGGATCCCCGGGCTTTCTTCCGGCTTCGTTCTCTTACTCGGTTTCTTCACGTATTCACTTGTAATTCATACGAGCACTTGCAAACAAGACAAAGACAAATGTACATTAAAACGACTCAAAACGAACACAAAACTAGGTAAAGACGCACAAAACATTAGGAATAAAGATGTGTGCTTTGCACTACATCATGAACCTTAGTCATTACAAATGTATGCTTTAGCAATACGAGGAAATTGTGCGCGCATCATGGAAGAGCAACCATGGTATCGCTGAATTTGAAATTATCTACTACATCATCGAGATGATACATCTATTAACCCTTGGATACCATCAAACAAAAAGGAAATTAACTACTAAAACATAAATATAATATCTAAAATGAATTCATTATGTGTTTAAGAGTCTAAACCCAATTTTATATTATGAATTCATTTGAAAAAAATATATGTAAAATTCTTAGGTAATCTTTAAACACTTGAGTGTGTTGTAGACCATTTTCAAGACATGTTTTCTAATTAGCAAAAAGTTAATTATTGAATATAACTTGTTAGCAGTGAATTATAACTTTGAACAAAATTAAGGCCCTGAATGAGGAATTTGCAAAAAAAGATAGATTTTTATCATCCATCTTGACCCGTACCCCGCCCGACCCGACCTTTTTGCTAGGAATACCTGTTTATCACTGTTCATTATCAAAAAATCAAGAATATCAAAACCACAAAATCCTTATTCCATATCTTCCTTGACTCAAGAATTTAATTTTGTTTTATTCAAAATGCTCAAATTATGCACAAGAAGAATATAGTTGGAACATTTAGCCTTCTATGGGAAGTCTCTTCTCTTACATATGACCACAAATGTAAGCCAAGCCGCATCTGCAATCAACATTTTATAAAAACACAATATAGAGTTATAATCTAAGAAACATATCACATTTTAAGCAACAGAAATCTTCTTGTTTAAAGGTAATACTAAATTTCTTGAGAATATTAGCATGAGTGTTTAACTTCCCTCTCCATGCTTGTTCAAGAGGTGCACTACCATCAAGTTAATAAAAATGACGTTAATAGACCAGTGTAACTTATTCTTTAATGAAGAATATATATTTCAGATTAAAGGAAATAAGTAGCTGACTATTACGTATTATATACAAGCGTGAACTTTAGAAAATCAAAATTCTCAAAAACAAAAAAGCGCCCGCCCACTTTACCCGTTCCTACACCCGGCACCTGTTTGTTATAGCAATTGACTGACGTCTTCACGGAAATCCCAAAAACTGGTCTAAATAAAAAATCTTCTACGGTTACTGTCTGCTCAGATTGGGATCTGGATTTCACCCTAGAAGAACTCTAATCAATTGAAGCTGTATTCTGGGTCAATTCTGAGATAACTGGTTACTAACACTTTTGGTTAGACAGTTCTGAGATAACGGCCCACCCCATCTGATATACTTAGTAATAAATAAAGATGATATCAAGTTTATTAAATGATTCATTAACAAATTACGATTAACAAATATGATAAAAAAAAGGTTAAAGAAATAATGGTTGATGAATATAATGTACTCACGTGTGTAAGTTTCCCATCCGAGCCCATGCAAGAAAAGCAGGTGCACCAAAAAAATTGTTTAATTCTTGAGCACTAATGTTAAAATCCTGCAATGAAATAGATATATTTCACAACTAATTTGTATAAGAACTCAAACTACAACTGATGTGTTTTCAGAATCTGATATGTTGACTTCATATAATTCAAGATTATAATCATTATGATTGGAAAAATGGCTACTTTGTAGCATACATAATAAAAATTATGTTTTTGGGTTTCAAATCTCGATGGAATACATCTGTTGCAAAAAATATATATAATTAACACAGAAATAAGCAACTAATTCAAGATAACAAAATCTAAAAAGGATGAACAGATGATCTGTAAGTCTGTAACCAGGACCCATAAAAAAGGACCCAAACATGCATGAACCACTTCAATTGACATAAATTATATCTAAATTAGAGCAAAAACCAGATCGATAATTTTGGTTAACAGAAAAATAAAACGAAATCCACATCAAACAAAATCAAGTATCAAATTCATCCGTGAAGAAATAATGATCGCTGATTAAGCAAGTACACTAAGAAATTGAACCCTAAATTGAAGTTAAAGCAGGGTGAAAGTAGCAACAGAATCATATACTCAAGCAAATCGATAGTAATCGTTGTAACTTACAGAGAAAACCTTACGCCTGAGATAGTAGCATAGGAATTCTTCATCTTCCTCAAACGATTGTGACGTAGGTTGTAGATGGAGGTTGCAGGCGATATGGGGAGGGGAAAAATGGAGGAACCGTCGATCATTAGCTTTCGGAGAAATGGATATCAGATCATTAGCTTTCAGAGAATTGTTTGGAATCAAAGGAATTCCAAGAGCGAGAATGATCAAGATGAAAAACAAACTATTTCTATGAAGAACCCCCTAAGGCTGTAATCTCCCATTAGGAGAAAATGGGGGAGACGTGGGGAGGGGAGTGTGTAATCCGTGTGTAATCCGTGTGACGTGGAGGGACGATCAGTGTGAAATGAGTATACAAATTCTTAACTTTCAAAAATTTGTAATTTAAACGGCTACGATCTTATAAAAAGTTAAAAAAAGGTAGTTATGTTTATTGTTCTCGGTTTATATATTAATAATATCACCGTCTCAAATGTTTAAGGTCCGATTCCCACCGCGAAACGCGGATGCTAATTTGCTAGTATATAGTTACTTTCTGTAGTCTCTGTCATGTTTTATTTGACAAATAAAAACATAAAAACGTAATTGAATTTTGAAAAACAAATAATTACAAAAATACAAGTAGTAGTTATTTAAATTTTTTTTTTTTGTGTAACTATACAACTAGTAGTTATTTAAATTATTTTTTTGTACAACGATATAGATCACGTAAAACACGTCTTAAAATGTCATTATTACCTAGGGTACACATTTTATAGCTTATGCCAACCATGAATTTTAAAACTATGGTTAAGAGCATAGATCTTAACTAACTCTTTAAAAAATTGATTAAAATAAATTTAATTCAAGAACGTGTTAAGATTCATAAAATAATATTTTAAACGGTAATCAAGATTGATTCTCTTAACTATGGTTAGCAAACCTCAAAATTTTATATATTTTTTAATAAAATTCACAAATAGTACTTAAATACATCGAGAAGTGAACAACTCATTTGATAGGAGGATTTTGGGTCCCGTATATAATAAAGGTTGACTTTTCAAATTTTAAAGGGAGTTCTATGTACAATTCTTCTAAAACTCGTAACTATTACAGGGAGGGTTCTTTGGAGAATTCTAAAAAAATGAAGAACTGAGAAACCATGCGTTTTACATGTAAAAAAACCTAATTTCACATGTGAAAAACTCATTTTTATATAAATTTTTTGAGAGCTTTTGCATATAAACACGTTTAGGAGCCATTCTAATAAAAATATTAATTTAAAAAAATATGAAAAAATGGTAATTTTTTTTTACAGAAACTAGGATTTTTTTATAGAAACTAGGATTTTTTTGTTATAACGACTTTTAAATGTGTTTATAAGCAAGAGCTCCGAAAAAAATTATGTAAAAATAAGTTTTTCACATGTGAAATTGGGTTTTTTATGAGTTTTTTACATGGTTTCCCGGTTCCCATTTTTTTATAAACAATTTTTTTATATATATAAAAGGTGTGGTTCAAATGATAACCAATTTTTATGTGTTAATCATGATAATCATATCTCAACAATTGATTAAGGATAATCAATGGTTGATATAGTGTAGTGGCAAATTTGTAATTATCAAGAATTTAAAACCATTTAAAATTAATGCTAAAGGGTAGAATAGGAAAACGGTATTTTTTTTTCAATTTTCGAAACCGACTATCATTATAAATTCTTAATATTACTCTTTTCTCTCTCCTATCTTTTATTTCTCTAACACAAATTTATTTTTAAAAAAATGATGATATTTTTTTTTATTTTACGTAACAAGCACAAAAAAAACACATCAGAACATAAAATTTAGAGTAAATTACAAATTATGTCATTTAACTATATATCAAATTACAAATATTGTCCTTTGATTTCTATAATTACACTAGATGTCCAATTTTTACAACTTTCGTAAACATTTCATCCTTTTTAGTAACATTAGTTAACTTTTTATGTTAAATCATCCATGTCTTTTCCACATGAGAGCAATTTAGTCATTTTATTGCAAAGACAAAAAGGTGAAATTTAAAATTCAAATTATTAAAACCCAATTCTTTCTACTCTCTATCTCTCTCTCTCAAGAAACCCAACCACACCACTTGCCCCCTCTCTGTTCTTCCCCATCTACACACTCTCTGCTCCTCCCACCCACCTCCGTCGTTGAATCCATCTACTCCTCCCCATCTTCATCTTCAATGGACACTCCAACTTCGTCACATACGAATCTCCTCTCTCAATTTCAAGGTTTACATTTTCCGGGAAGACTCCGTCATAAATCTGATTTTTTGTCGTCTCACCATGATTTGGCATCCGATAAAAACACAGAAACAAAACCGAAGCAAAGGCCAAGTTCAAGCAGATTTTCGAAGCCTAGGACGTACTCAACGATCCTCAGAAGCGTCAGATCTACAATCTCTTCGGCGAAGAAGCTATCAAGTCTGGTCAAGTTCCTTTGCCGCCTCCATCCTCATCCAGCCGCGGTTACTATGTCGACCACCATACAACAATAACAGTCACGAGAATCCTAATTCTGATTTTCGATGGTTCGGGGAGGTTGCACACATTTGGATTCATTTTGCTAGATTAATCCACAAAAAACATGATTGCTTGCTGTAAAAATCGTTCCTTAATTTCTACGAGCTACTCAAGTTCTTTAGTTTCTTTGAATCTTAATGTTTGCTTTCAGTTGATGTCTTTAAACCATGGTGAATTTAATTAAACAAAGAAACAACAGCAATATCGGTTTGAATGGAGATGGCAACACCCCATTTAATTTTTTGTTTGTTTTTATGAATGAGTGGGGCTGTCGCCGACGATCGGACTAGACACAAAGAGAAGTTGGGTGTTGTGTATGGGGGAGTAAATTATAAAAATAGTAAATTAAGAGTAAATTACATAAATAGTCTTTTTAGACAAAAAGATAATTATACCCTCATGTGCAATTCAAAAAAAGGACACCTAATATAATTTTTGAAGTCAAAGAATATAACCTGTAATTTTAATTATAGTTAAAGGACATAATTTATAATTTACTCTAAAATTTACTGATTTACATATATGTTACTGAGTTATGTATATGTAACTTGAAAAATTACATACACAATAATTATACAAAAACAACAAAACTTAAAATCTAATAAAAATACTGAGTTGCATATATGTAACAAAAATGACAAAACTTAAAATTTGATAAAACTACTGAGTTACGTATATGTAACAACAAAGTTACATGTATGTAATTATAATAAAATTGCACATCTTAGGGTGGACGGAGTGGTAAAAAAAAGCTCATATAACCCTCTCATTTTACACAATTAAAATGTGTCATGTCATTTTTATCCTCTTGAACCCTCTCCAACCCTAAGAGGAGAGTGTGAAACCAATAAGCCCTTGATTTTTTTTAATTATTTCATTAAAACAAATAAAAAAACCACATTTCATTAAATAAAAATTAAAATGATACATATTAAAACCTAAAATTTAAAAACAATAAAAAGAAAAAAAAAACCTCAAACATCAAAATAAAAAACTAAAATAACCTAAAAATTACACGGCCAATTGTATTTTGCCGCAATTTTCCGTTTACGTTTGAGTACGATCGAAAGAAAAGGTTCGGGGATATCATCATGTTTTTTTAGAAAGTATTCCAAGTCGTGGTCATGTTCTTCTTTGGAAAGCATTTCTTGTTGTTTCTCCAAGAGTTGCAACGCGAGTTCATCCCGTCTTAGTTTTGTTTCCTCCCTTTTCTTGCGGTATTCCAATTTTTTTTTTCTCTTTCAACATCTTTAGACGCCTTATATTCGGAAACAACCTCCAACAAACTATTGCTTGAAGACTCGGCGGTTTTCTTTCCTTTGCTTTTGCGAGTCGGTTGAGTCGGTAGGGATTGTTCAACGGTCCTCTCCAACAAACTAAAATAACCAAATTTTTTTTATTTAATTACCCAACCCATTCCCCCTCCCAACGATCCTCTCCAACGGCTAGATTAAGTGATGCAGCGGTGTTACCCGTCCTACCCGTGCGAAGCCCGTCCCTCCACTCCGTCCTCCCTTATGCATGAGAATTTCTTTAGTCAAGAAAACTGTCCTTATTTAAACTTGTTATCATCACATAACTTTAATGAACGATATATGATAATTTTAAACGTTATTAAGACAGTTTGGTTCACAAAATTGAGTCTAATTTTGTAGAAAAGCTTCAAGAAAAATGAGTTTGGTTGGTTGATTCATTAGTTTTCCTATTTTAGTTTAAAATTTTTAATCACTTTAGTTTAAAAACTAGATTATTTATGTAAAATACTAATCTTTACAGTTTTAAACCAAAATGAAAGGTAAAGAAGAAGAAGCATAAGGGTGCAAGAGGCACTATCATAACATTTTGAATGACTCTAAGAAAATACTTAATGAATGAGTGACACCTTATTTTTATCCAAATCTAACCCCCAATACCCTAAGTGGTGGGGGCACTACCCTAAGTACCTTAAGCCTTTTTTTTATTTTTTACCCAACGGCTAGATCTTTTAATTGTGCACGGGTAGTAATACCCGATGTGATGAAGTCGAACCCCTACCCGTGACCCGTGCGGTCGTGTACCCGATGAACCCGTAGAACCTGATCACCTACCCGCTTGACGCCCCTTGCACCCTAACCACAAATATTGTTTGCTTCATGCAAATGTGAAAGAGAGAACTCTTAATATATAGGGGAAAAAAATTAAAGAGACTGAAATATAATATTATATCTCGAAGTTGTGTATTAAAATAAAGGGAGAACTCTTAATATATAGCAAAAAAAATTAAAGAGACTGAAATATAATATTATATCTCGAAGTTGTGTATTAAAATAAAGGGAGAACTCTTAATATATAAGAAAACTAGAAACCATAGACTAGTTTGGCCTTGTGGGCTAAAATAACTAAATCCTAATACGTAACTAGTTATATATTTAATATATCTCCTCAAGTTAGAACATAGATGTTACTCATGCCCAACTTTTTACAAATAAAACCTTAAAGCATAATCAAAAAACTAGACTGGAACACACGCTGGACAATTAGAACAACATGATAAGGAAAAAGGAACATAAAGATCAGGATTAAGAATAGGAAACAGGATCAGCAACAGGAAACAAGATCAGCAGGAGGAAACATGGTTCTTGTAAGAACAAGAATAGGACAGGAGCAGGTTACTTGTAAAAAACAAGAACAAGGGTTGGAACAGGATCTAGAACTGGATTTGGAACCAACAGACAAGGAGTATTCAACATAAACAAACAGCTGACGGGCAGTCAACAGGAACAAACCAGAAGTCAATAGGAACAAACGGACTTTCCGGCGTGAACAGTACTCCCTGTCATGAACAATACTCTTCGATGATGAACGGTATATTTTCGGCATAAACAGTGCTTTTCGCTGGTGAACAGTTTTTTTCGTATGAACAGTACTTTCGTCATGAACAGTACTTCAAGGACGAGGAGCCTAAAAAAGTGTGCAGTGTCGTCCAGAACAAGAACTCTGGACAGGAACAAGAACTTAAACTTGGAACCGGATCAGGGACAGGGCAGCGACGGCTTGTCACTCTGTCTAGGGTATGTATCAAGTGGCGGAAGTGACGACAACTATGGTTTGTATCGTATCTAGAGGCTTAGCTCTGATACCATGTGAAAAAGACTAGAAAATAATATTCTATCCGAATGTTGTGTATTACAATGAAGGAAGAGCCCTAAATATATAGAAAAACTAGAAACCGTAAACTAACTTTGGCCCATGACTAAATATAACTAAACTCTAATATTTAACTAGTAATATATTTCATCATGAAAGTTGGTTATTTATAAATTCAAATTATAACTCTTTATAGAGGCAAGAAGATATTTTGTTATGTTTGAGTTCAATTTAAATGTTCACATATTAATTACAATATATCTTTTACATTGTAAATGATACTGAATCTCCTTTGTATCATTTTTAATTCATTGAGAAGTTGTTTTATATGCCATTTAAGGTTTACTCTTGCTTTTTTTTTCCCTCTACAACAAGTAATTTTTTTTGCCACTATAAGAAACTCTCATTGTCAAGAAATTAAATAAGGCAAACACTATGTCTAGTTGTGTGTCCAGTCCATGATTCTTGGGTCAACGAATCAACATGATGGCTAAACCAAGAAATATATTTTTATTGGTTTGATCAATTCAAACAAAAGTACTTTGAGAGTATTCTTTTTTTTTTAGGACAATCTACCGTACTACTACTCTAAATTACACCAAATAATTCAATCTATGTCTGAGTTTGAACTTAGGACCTTTTATCTAAAAGGCAAGAGACTCTACCAACTAGACTAGTCTCACATTAGCACTTAGAGTATTCAACAAGTAATAATGAAGAGAGAAAAATAAAACAAAATCAATGTAAAGGATAAAAACAAACATATTTGTAATAAGAGTGACGGAGTTATGAATTCTTTTCTTATGGGTTGCTATTTTTCAATTTCGAATATCTAACTAGCCGATAAAAGATTTTTTTGGTCTGGTACGGGTGATTGGGTCGGGTTAGTCACATAATAAGATACAATATGATAATGAAAATACATCGTTGTTAAAAAGCAAATAGTAAAAATACAATGTCATTAGAAAAAAAATATTAGATTCTATAGTTGTTCTATATTGGTTTTCATCTTTTGAAAACGATCTATTACATCTTCGACCGAAACATTCGCAAAGAACTATTTTTCAATGTAACAAATGCAAGAATCATTCATATATTCATCACCCATCCGGTTACGCAAGTCCGTCTTAATCATATGCTTCATTGAAGAAAAACATCTCTCAACACTTGTCGTTGCCACCGATAAAGCTAGTGATAACTTTAATAAACGATATATTAATGGATAATCAATGTGTAACCTTGTTGAGCTGTTTCCACAATCTTTTTTGCAAGATTAGATATACCATTTATGTTGGCAAACCTTGTATCTCATTTCACATTAGCAATGTTGTTGTCGAGCTTATGCATAAGTTTGTCTTTAACCTCATAATCAAAACCATATGTGTACATATCAGCTAATCTTAGTATCTTTGGTATACTAAAGTCACAAAAATTATTATGCAGGCTTAAAGTGGACATAAGCAATTCCAGGCTTAAAGTTTGAAACACTTCGAGATCAACAATCTGGTCGCTAGGTCGAATAATGTCACACCCCGACCGATGGCGGAATCATCGTGGCGGACAATAGAATGATTGTTCATAAGCACATGATCTACTAAGGTTGCATAATTCATTAACAAGATTTAAATATCAAATATCCAAATACAATTCAAGTTACAACACCCTATTCTAGAATATTACACATAATTATTTTACTAGGTTCAAAAGCCTTATGTGTAGCACCTTCAACACATAGTCACACAATCACATATCTTCACCTGAAACGTAATCCAAAACAAGTGTCAACTACGAGAGTTGGTGAGTTTACATATGTTTAAATAAAGTAAAAGTTTAGTTAAAAATGTTTATACAATTCATAGTTTGACATGGTATAATATGGCATAATGTGGAGAGTTCACTATATGTATACCGATTGTAAGCATGTAATTATGTATATAAGCATAAAGGTTTAACGTGATAGGCATAGCATACAGCTACCCTAAAAGTGATAGGCATGGAATCAAGACTATGTGGGTTACACATAATTTAAACCATCCTAAAAGTATTCATAGCATAACAAGTGACCAAGCACAAAAGCACAATATTCTACGCATGTAAACACAAGTTGAATTGTATGTAAGTAAGCACAGATTACGTTTCACCCCAAAATGTATAAAAAGGTAAATAGGGGGGTATGTAACTCACCTTGCAACGAGGGTTTTACTTCACGCGCGATGGTGATATTTGTATTGTTGTTATACACGATGAAATCCTATGCAAACGAATATGTATCAAATATGTATTCGCGTACGCGTATATTTGTTTAAATATATGTGGATTTGTAAATGGAATAACCTTTGCGAAAGATTGTATGTTTTAAAATCTTTGTACAAATTAATTTCTGTAAGACTTTGCATTTTTATAAAATTCCAAATTAAATATTTAAACTTCTCGAAAAAGAAAAAAGAAAAAAATATATATATATATTTTTAATAACACTTGCATTTTATAAATCATAAATTACCTATTTTGAATTTTGTGAAAATATTATGTTTTAAATAATGCGTATTTTTATTTATTTATAAAAATGCTATTTTATTTTTTCGTGGGTTTTAAATAATTAATTTAACTCATGAAAACGTCGGTTTTATTATTTTATAAAATTTAACGGGTTTGAATATGTTCAAAAGTTGGGTTAAAATAAATGGGCCGAGTCAACGAGCTTGAAATAATTATTAGTGGGTTATAAATATTTAGAAATAATTAAATGAGTTTTAAAACATTTAATTTAAATAAGTAATATTAAAGAAATACAATTTGATTTTAAATTACTTATTTTAACATGTTTATAATAAACAAAACAAGATTTAATTAGTTATTTTAATATACAGATGGGTCGGACCGGGTCAGCCCAGGGAGGAGAAACGCGGGTCAACGGGTAACCGGGTCGGGCGAGAGGATCCACGGGTTGGTCAACAAAAATAGGAACAACAGTGTGGACCTGATGCGGCCTGGGATCGAACTCGGGTCTCGGCTGTTATCGGGAAGGAGTGTGACCAGCCGGGCTATAAGCCCATTGCTGATCACAACTAATACTTAAAATACATAACCAGTCCGACCTTTGTCCCTGTGTTCTCGGCAATACGACCACGGACTCCGGCAATGGTCTGATTCGCCCGGATGCGAAGTTAATGTTATGCAAGGGGGGGTTGGTTAGATTGCTAGGACAGAAACGAAAATATTGAAAACAATTTGTAGAACCAAAGACTGATTGCTACCAAATTATTCTAAGTACAAATGCTGCTGATAGGCTTATCAGCAGCATTCAACACTTGTTGCTGCTGATAGGCTTATCAGCAGCATTCAGCACAAGTTGCTGCTGATAGGCTTATCAGCAGCAACCTTCACTTTTTGCAGCTGATAGCTCTATTCTCTGAAAACCAAACGTTGCAGCTGACTATCCAGGCCAAGCGTTTCTGACACCTTTCTGCAAAAGCAACTGACAGACTCAAAGCAGAAGGAACTGCTATGGTCAACCAATGACGGACAACAATACACTTCTCCAAGCATGCAAACAATGATGCCTAAGAAGACGTTTCAACAAAGTTATCTAGATTAGCCTTTGCGTGTAATTTAGATTAATAAACAAGATCAACGGTCTGTGTTCGATCTGATCCTCAGAATCAAGGGTTTGTCTTGATTCTGAGTTACTATAAATACTGTGTAAACACTTCATCGTAAGTGTGTCTTGATAGTGCTTGTTATACTTATTCTTTGAGTTTCTCACTTGTAATCTTTGCATTCACAAAAGCTTAATACAACAGTGTTTATCAGTATTCTTTGTGTTTACTTGACTATAAATTGTGTAGTTGATTTTGTTTCCGCCAACCTCAACTAAGAACAGAACCATCTTGTATTCTCACGATCCTACAAGTGGTATCAGAGCTTTGGCTCAGATTAAACAAACTAACATTTGTTTAATCATCTCTGGTTCTATTCTAAACTCTCTCTTTGAACAAGTCACCCAAAATCAAAACAAAAATGGCACAGAGTAATGGCTTTGAAGATATTGGCAGCATCAACCGACCACCAAGGTTGGTATCTGGAGAAGACTATGACATGTGGAAAAATCGCATGGAAAGTTTCTTCTGTTACCAGGAATACGGAATGTGGAGATCCATCAAGGAGGGTCCATATATTCCCATGGTGGCCTCTGCTGATAATGGAGGGCTACAAGTCTCGAAGGAAACCTCCAAGTACTCTGAAGAGGACATCAAGAAAATGGAGGTGGACTTCAAGGCACTAGGAGCCATCCAAATGTGCCTTCCAAATGAAGTTTTTCACAACTTCAGAAGTTACAAAACTGCCAAGGAGCTCTGGGAGGCGCTGGAAAAGATGTTTGCTGGCTCTGAAGAAGTCAAAGAGAACAGAAGGGACATACTGAAGCAGCAGTATGAGAACTTCGTCTGGAGGGAAGGTGAGACCTTAACTATTTTATATAACAGATTTACCTATCTTGTAGGTGAACTGCAGTGCTCCAAGGTAAAGCTGGAGAATGAAGACATTCTCAAGAAGTTCATAAGATCTCTTCCTAGTTGTTGGACATTATACACTGTGTCCATCAGAAGAACAGAGAATCTGAAGACTCTTCAGATGACTGAGCTCTTTGGCATGCTCAAAACCTATGAATTAGAAATGATTCAAGCTAAAGAAAGGAGCTCCAGTTATCAATCAGCTACCACTTCCTCCACTACCTCCTCAGCGCTTCACTCTGATCATTCCGGTCCTAGTGCAAGCAGCTACTATCCTCCCATTGTTACTCACCCTCAGACCCCAACCGCTTCACAATCTAACTCATCACCATTTCTTCTTGAGGCACCTCCTCAACAGCCAACCTCTATTGCTTTTGTCTCTGACAACTCAAGCAGCATGTATTTCATAAAAGAGGATCTGGAATGCTTTCATCCAGATGATCTTGAAGAAATTGATATTCAGCACTCATATGCCATGCTCTCCCTCAGAGCAAAAAGGTTCTATTCTAGAACCGGAAGATCATTTCCAAGCAACAACTCAAACAGCAGAGTTGGGCTTGATAAAAGCAAGATCCGTTGTTACAACTGTAACCAAATGGGTCACTTTGCTAGGGAGTGCAAGGCACCTAAAGCCAATCAGGGTGCCGGCAATCAAAGACAAGCCTACCAAAGTCAGCCCAGACAACAGCAGCAACAACAAACTCCCCCAGCACAAAATGCAGCCTGTGCAAATGTTGGAACTGCAGAATTCGACTGGATTTTTCAATATGAAGATGTTCCTGTCTCCAACCAAGCACTTATGGCAGACACTGCAGAGATACCACCTCAGGTATTTGAACATCTATGCTCTCAAGCTTGCATTGATAAAGTTTTAGGTTATAGAAAACATAACCAAAACCTTATAGATCAAAATGAAGAGTTTCTTCAAATGAAATCTGAGTTCAAAAAGGTTGAAATCACTTACAAAGAAAAAATTGAATGCCTTAAGAAAGAGATTTCATCTCTAAAACATGAACAAACCAATCTTGAAACTCAGATTGATGATCTATTAGTAAAACTTAAATCAACCAGAGCTGATCTGGCAGAACAGAAAGTTCATGTTGAAAAATATGAATTTTCTTCTAAAAAGCTACAGAGACTTCTAGATATTCAAGTCCATGAAAAGGTAAAGCTTGGAGGACTTGGATATGGCAAGGAACAGTACAATACTGTTCCTCATCCAGCTGACTATGTTGCCATCTATGAACCAAGCTTCGATGTTGCAAAACTCGACACTGCAAACAGAAATCTTGATCCTCCAATGGATGAACCCCTTGTTAAAGACTGCACTACCTCATCAGAATCTGAGTTAACCTTCTCAGACCATGTTGAAACAAGTACAGCCTCATCTGAAGCTGTTCTGAATAGAGTCCCAGTCCCTACTGTTCTCCCAGCTGTTCCAGCCCCTGTACCATTCAAACAGATAAGGATCAGCTATCCTCCAGGTGGAAGAAAGCTAAACACTGAAAAGGGACAGACATCAGGATCCACAAACTCCAAGTCTCAGTACATGCCAAATCAGCAACAGGTTAGAAGAGTTACAACCAAGAAAACTCAGTTCAGAAACTCTTCTTCTCCACCAAGGAAGCAGCAGCCCAAGGTTCAGCAGTCCTGCATCATATGTGGGGAATCAAACCACTTTGCTGCAAAATGTCAGTTCAACCCCTTCAACCAGATCCTTCTTCAATCAGCGCATAAACAAAAGAAGGATCAGCATACTTCAGTTGATAGGCCATCTGCAGACAGTAGAAGAGTTGAGACTGCAGAAAAACACAAGCAGCAGCAAAAGGCAAAGCCTTCAGCAGCCACCAAATCTGCTGCTGCTCAAACAAAGCAGTCAGCAGCAAAAACTAAATCTGCTGCTGCTCCAAATAAGCCCTCAGCAGCAAAAGAAAAATCTGCTGCTGAAAGGCCAAGGTCATCAGCAGCAACATCTGCAGCTGATAAGCTGAAGCCATCAGCAGCAAAACCTGCCCCTGCTGACAGGCCAAAACCTCAAGCAGGAAAATCAGCTGCTGATAGAGCAAATTCATCAGCTGCCAAAGCCAAATCCGCAGCCGATAAAGAAAAGAGAACTGGAAAACCACCACTTAAGCAATGGAAAGCCAAAATCTCTGCTCCTGTCAGCAAAATCATCATCGGTGCTGTTGAATGCACGCATGATGAATCAGAATGTCCAAGAACTCTTTTCTTCAAAAAGGAGAGCTCTTAGACCACTCCCACTAACTAAATCTCTTTCATGTGCAGGGACAGCCAGGTAACAAGAATAACACCTGGGTGGTAGATAGCGGCTGTTCCAGGCACATGACAGGCAACAGGTCCATCCTCTCCAACTTCAGACACTTCAATGGAGGATATGTTGCCTTTGGGAGTGACTCAAAAGGTGGATCTATCACTGGACAAGGCACTGTGTCTAATGAAAGGATGAGTATTGAAAGAGTCAACTATGTTAAAGAACTTGACTTCAATCTCATGAGTGTTTCTCAAGTATGTGATCAAAAGCATCGGATGCTCTTCACTGACAAAGAATGTTTCGTGTTAGCTCCTGGCCTATCTAAACCTCCCCCAGAGAAGATTCTCCTAACTGCTAATAGAAAGGACAATTTATATGTGCTTGACATGAATGAAGTCACTCCATCTGGTAGTGTTTCATGTTTTCTGTCAAAGACATCAGTTGATGAATCCGCTCTCTGGCACAGGAGGTTAAGCCATGTTAACATCAAAACAATCAATAAATTAGTGAAGGACAATCTTGTCAGAGGGCTTCCTGACAAAGAATTCCAGCTAGACGATCATTGCATTGCCTGCTTGAAGGGAAAACAACACAAAAGTTCTCATAAGCCCAAGACATTGAACACAAATGACACTCCTCTCCAGTTACTGCATATGGATCTCTTTGGTCCTACAAATGTCATGTCAATGGGCAAAAAGTCCTACTGTCTGGTGATCACTGATGACTTCTCCAGATTCTCTTGGGTATTCTTCCTAAGAACAAAAGATGAAACTGCTGAGATTCTCAAATCATATATTCTCAGGGTAGAGAATCAAAGCAATCTGAAGGTAAAGATCATAAGGTGTGATCAGGGAACAGAGTTCAAAAATCACACTTTGAACAGTTTATGTGAGAGCAAGGGCATTGAAAGGCAGTACAGTGCTCCAAGAACTCCTCAACAAAATGGGGTTGCTGAAAGAAGAAACAGGACTCTGATTGAATCAGCAAGATCTATGCTGGCTGACTCAAAGCTGCCCCTTACTTTCTGGGCAGAAGCAGTAAGCACAGCTTGTTATGTGCAGAATAGAGTCCTTATTGTTAAGCCTCTCCAGAAAACTCCCTATGAACTCTGGCTCAAAAGAGTTCCCTACATTGGCTTCCTGAAGCCCTTTGGATGTCCATGTACCATCCTCATCACACATGGAGTTCTTCCTAAATTCGGTGCAAAGTCTGATGAAGGTTACTTTGTGGGTTACTCCTCTCAATCGAAGGCCTACCGAGTGTTCAATTCTAGGACTCGGATTGTGGAAGAATCTGCTAATGTGGAATGCAGGGAACACGTTGTCTGTGAACAAGGCAAAGGTCCCAACTGGCTTTTTGATATAGACTCCTTCACCCAGATATTTGAGCCCCTCATATTCTCAAATATGGAGCCTCCTTCTTCAAACTCAACACCTTCTACCTCAACCTCTTCTTCTGACTACAGACTGGAGTTTCCCAGTCCCTACATCAGGATGAAAAGGCCATCCATTGATCCTCCATCAGTGGCAGAAGCTATTGAAGCCAGTGCAGGTGAAGCCGGTACATCCAACACCACAAGCAGCAATCTCTCTGACAATGAAATCCTAAATGAAGCCTCCTCAATTCATGCTGAAGAGGCCTCTGATGCTAATGCTGCTGACTATGTGGAACACAATGATCAGATCCTCCAAGCTCCTCTCCACACATCTGAAGACAATACTGATCTAAACCACAGTAATCTTGAAGAGGGAATACGGCTGGATGTGATACCTGCTCAGAGAATAAACAAAGAGCATCCTCTGGAAAACATCATTGGCCAAGTCCACACAGGCATCCAGACAAGAAGTAAGTCTCATGAAGCCAACATTTGTTTGTTCTCTTGCTTTCTATCACAGGTGGAACCCAAAAGGATTGATGAAGCTCTCAAGCACAACAGCTGGATTGAAGCAATGCAGGAAGAATTGCTGCAATTCAAAAGACAAGATGTTTGGAAGCTTGTTGATCTTCCACCTGGTCAAACAGCCATTGGAACAAGATGGGTTTTCAGAAACAAGCAAGATGAGAGGGGCATCGTAGTCAAGAACAAAGCCAGACTGGTAGCTCAAGGTTACACTCAAGAAGAAGGCATTGACTATGATGAAGTTTTTGCTCCTGTTGCCCGTCTGGAAGCCATTAGAATTTTTCTGGCTTATGCAGCATCCAAAAACTTTATGGTCTATCAAATGGATGTGAAGAGTGCCTTTCTGTATGGCACGATTGATGAAGAGGTCTATGTCAAACAGCCTCCAGGCTTTGTAGATCCTGCACATCCAAATAAGGTCTTAAAACTGGACAAAGCTCTCTATGGCTTACACCAAGCCCCAAGAGCCTGGTATGAAATTTTATCTGGATATCTACTTAGTAACAACTTCAGAAGGGGGGCCATTGATCAGACACTTTTCATCAAAGATGAAGGGGGCGAAATTTTGTTGGTCCAGATTTATGTTGATGACATTATCTTTGGATCTACAAGAAAGAAGCTCTGCAAAGACTTTGAAGTTCTGATGCATTCCAAGTTTGAAATGAGTTCAATGGGTGAACTAAATTTCTTTTTAGGACTTCAAGTCAAACAGGTACCAACTGGAATCTTCATAAGTCAATCCAAGTATGTCAAAAGCATCTTGGAGAGGTTCAAAATGACTGACTGCTCTGCTGCAAGAACTCCTATGCAAGTGCACCATCAATTATCTCCGGATAAAGAAGGACAAGACACTGATCAACATCAGTACCGAGCAATGATAGGGTCTCTCATGTACCTCACTGCCTCAAGACCAGATATCATGTTTGCAGTTTGTCTCTGCGCAAGATTTCAAGCAGCTCCAAAAGTGTCTCATCTTCAAGCTGTCAAAAGGATCCTTAGATACCTAAAGGGAGCTCCAAAACTTGGGCTATGGTATCCAAAGAATGAAAATGTCAATCTCTATGCCTACACTGACAGTGACTATGGGGGTTGTAACTTGGACAAAAAGTCCACATCTGGGGGATGTCAATTTCTTGGAGGAAGGCTCATCTCATGGCAATGCAAAAAGCAAACATGTGTTTCTACTTCAACAGCTGAAGCAGAATACATTGCAGCTTCAAGCTGCTGTGCACAGGTCATCTGGATCCAAAATCAAATGCTTGACTATGGAATGACCTTCATGCAGACTCCAATTCACATTGACAACATGAGTGCTATCTCTATCACAAACAATCCGGTGCAGCACTCAAAGACAAAGCACATCGACATCAGGTACCATTTCATAAGAGATCAAGCTGAGAAAAGGAGAATTATTTTAACCAAAGTTCATACAAATGAGCAATATGCTGATCTGTTTACAAAACCTTTTGATGAAGCTAGATTCAGATATTTAGTTGAATCAATTGGTATGATGAACTTTGATTAAAATCCATCTCACGTTTCTCCTTAAAATGTGTCTTTTTGTCCCTTGTTGTAAATAAAAGTTATGGGTCAGCAGCATTTTTGCCCTTCAGCTGCTGACAGGTAAAAGCATCAGCAGCAAAAGTTTTGCCACTGATAGCTTTAAGTTATCAGCAGGTACATGTTTCCTGCGGATAGCTTTAAGGCTCTCAGCAGCAATTTCTTTGCTGCAGATCTTTAAACCTTTCAGCAGCAAAATCTGCTGCTGACAGACTTATCTTTCCGCAGCAACCAAGTTTGCAGCGGATAGGCTTATCCATCGGCTGTAACCAATTTTGCTGCGGATACTCTTATCTTTCAGCAGCAACCAAGTTTGCTGCTGATGGGTGAAAATAAGTCTAAATTAACTTTTACCCGCTGTAAAAGTAAATATCGTCAGTCTTCACCATGACTGCTCGAGTGTTTTACAGCTGTAACAATGAAAAGTGAAACAGGTTGTACTGTACAAGTAGAGTTGCTTTTTCTCCGTCTGCCTTTATATCACTAACTCAAATCATCCCTCTACCTCTTCATATTCAATTTCAAACCTTGCTCCCATCACTTTCTCTCCCGTCCCCACAGCATTCAAAGCCCTCCACAATTAACCACCATTCAAACACCTTTCTCTCTTCCCTCCGAATCCATAACAATGGCAGGCGCAGATATAAACAACCCCAACGATAAGTTCTCCCCATATCACAACCTAACTGCATACCTAATCAAGAGCAAGAAATCCGAAGGTTTCGACGGTATGATCGACTTCCTCTGTCGGTCCAAAATTTACCATGCCCTAACCGTCAACCCAACCATATATACTTCACACATGGAAGATTTTTAGAGCTCAGCCGTGTATTCTACTGAACAGGGCACTCCTCAAATCAGAGGCACAGTAGACGGTAAGGAAATGATCATCACTGAAGCAAAACTCCGCCAACACCTCAAGCTTCAGGATGAAGGGGACGCCCTCTCTTACCCAAGAGACGTATACATGAGGACCTTTGTATCCATAGGGTACACTGGGAATCAAACAGAGTATACGATAGAGAAGGCACTCATGGGTCCTAAATGGAAGTATCTCTGCCACACTCTTCTCCAATGCATATCTCAAAAGAGGAGTGGCTGGAACCAACTCAGCTCCGGACTTGCGTCGGCCGTTCACGGTATGATAACAGGGGCAGGTTTCAATTTTTCCCACCTCATTCTTGAAGGTTTGAGATACAACCTTCAAGAAGGGGTGAAATCTCAGTTCTTCATGTACCCAAGATTCTTGCAAGAAGTGTTCAATATTGAACACCAAGATCTTTCAAAAACTGCAAGAATCTACTCAATTCTGGGACATAAGAACAACATTTTTCAAAGCATGAGAACAGTTTCATCAAAGTTCTCAGGGGCCGATGTTCTATTGTTATCTACAATGTTGAACACACATAGTGCCCAGGGTGACAGTTCAGCAAACCCAGCTGATACTGATCCCACACCCTCCACCTCACTGCCACAAACTCAACCTACTGTTTCCCTTGATCGAACCCCTGTGCATTCTACTGAGGATGCACAGGCACATACATTACTCATTCCCAGTTTGATTGCTCAACCGAAACACAGGGCCCCGGTTGCAGCCAAGTATACAAGGAAGAGGGGCAAGAGAACTCCTTCTTCTCTTGCCTCCAAGGCCCAAACCCAAGCCAACATCCCTCACTCAGAATCACAACATTCTAGTGAGAATATCATAAGGGAAAGCCACATTGCTAGGGAGACTCCTTCGGAAGTCTCTCTATTAGGATTAGGATCACTTCCCGGATCCATAGAACAGCCCTTCGGGCCATTCCTCTCTTCTTTGAACTTAAGTGTAGAGGAACCTGACCAAAGTGATGTACCTTCTCCAACTACCACTATCAAGGGGGTACTGATTGGTCTTGCTTCCGAAACACCCAGCCCAAGTTCTTCAACCTTGAAGGTCCACTCTGGGAGTATTGAAAGAGTGGATGTGGACGAGGCTGTCACTACTGCTGGTCCATCAACTGACCAGGAGGACAGTGACAACATCTTTAAGACCTCAACCACGGCAACTCACGGTGAGGGTGTTTCCTTGGAAACTCCCTTCACTGAGAGGAATCCCAGGCGCCAAGAAACCACGGGTGATGGGGATGCTGAGGCTAGGCCTACGGCCCCATCTGGGTCCAAGGATTCCACAACTGTGGATGTGGACAGTCTGAAACTACACAACATGGAATTGACGGCCAGGGTGGCTATGCTTGAGGCCGAAGTGTCCAAACTACGACACCAAGTCTTGATGCATGAAGCCCATCAATGTCCCTCCACGGCTTCTCCCTCTCTTGTCTCAGTGGGCACTCAAACAGATGCCTATATGTCCACTGATGCAACCAAAAAGGGGGAGAAAGTCTCCATGGAAGAAGACGAAGACAGTCTTGACAACTGGATTCAAGAGCAGTTTGTTCTTCAAAGCTCACAATACAAGCCAGCTTTTGTCCAAGTTCATGACTTGCCAGCCCCAGATAACGAAGACGAAGAGATATCTGAAGACTGGCAGTTGGTTGTCAGGGCTGTCGATGAAATGCTGAATGATGCTGAAGACACAGAACAAACAAATGCATCATTCAGCATCCTTCCTCAAGCAGCAGCCATCATAGGTCAATCCACCACCCCCCAAATCTTCAAATCTTCAAGGAAGCTAGAGTTTGACTCTATTCTAGCTTGGGGGTATGATGGATCAGCTGAGAGGTTCTGGATTGGATGGGAGTTCAGCGGAGTAGAAGAGCTGAACTGGAACTCTCTCAATGCCCTCCAAGTCCTAGAACTGCATCTAACTGACTGCATCAACACTTCAGCAGATCTCTCAGCTGAACTTGCCATTGGCAGGTTCTATGACCTGATGGAGGATAATCTACCCAGGTTCCAAAGATTCCTACAAGCAGCACATCGGGTAGCTTATCCTGAATCTTCGTCGGCCGCAGAAAGAAGACTGTCTCCCAACAATCTTGCAATAACAAGGAGCAGTCTTCTCACTGAAGAAGAAGTTCTGGGCCTTCAAAGATTTATGTATGCCTTCCTGGTCAAGGACTTGGATGTGCTAGGTTGGGTGAGCACTAAGTCTCTTGACCACACTTTTCTGCTCAGCAACGGCTCCTCTCTCATGATCAACACCAGAAACATCCTTCATCTGCCCTCAGACTTTCTCTTCAAGATCTATCAGCTCAGAACCAACATCTGCAATGTCAACTCACTTGAAAGCCAGGCAATGATAGATATTGTCAGAGCCAATCTTGAACAAGTAGGAAGAATTACTGAGGCAGTATATGTGTCAAACTCTGACACTGACACTGACTCAGCTTCCCCTCGAGTTAACATCTGCACTGCAGCTTATGAGTCAAGATCAACTATCAAAGAAAAACTGAGAGAAATAGAAGGTCCTGAGTATCAACTTGATGAAGACGATGACCTTCCCTTATTCACATCTCAAATTGCCAATGAAGCTGAGGCAGAGATCCCAATAGCAGCATCACCATCTGCTGTTGTGATCAATGAAGCTGAAGCAGAGGCATCCAATGTAAACAAAGGAAAGGGAATCATGACTGATGAAGATGAAGAGAGGTTGCTAAAAGAGAAAAGAGAAAGGGAAGAGAAAAGAAGAAGAAGAGAAGAAGAGGAGATGGTTGACATAAAAAGGGTTCAAGAAAGAAAAACAGCCATTCTCCTAAGAGAACAAACCATCCAGTTGTATGCTAAACAGCTGGATGAACTGAAAAGAAAGATTCCTGCAGTCGACCAAATTGAGAAAGATGAACAACTGGCCAGACAGCTGCAGGAACAGCTTGCCAAGGAAGAAGAAGAAGAAAATGAAAAGAAGAAGAAGAAGGATGCTAAGTTTAGAATCACTGATTCTAAATTAGCAAAAGAATTAAGGGAGGAGTGGACTGAAGCTCTGATCTCTCAAGGTGAGGATGCAGACTACCTTGAAAAACTTTCAAACAAAGAGATCTACAGAGCCTTCATGGGTCAGCAAGGTCAGTTGGCAAAGAAGAAAAAGGCTGAAGAAGAAGAAAAAGCCAAACAACAGTCCAAAAAGACCATTGCCTTCAATAAAAGGACCCATGAAGAAAGGAAGGTCATGATTGACTTCCTTAAGGCCAGAGGAGATAGTGGAAAGAGGCTAGGTCCTATGAATTTCATGAACCTGCAAGCCCTCTACTTTAAAGTTAAAAAGGATGAGGAAGAAAGACTAGGGAAGAAGGGGTCCAAGAAAAGGGTACCTATCAAAGAAGATGAAGAACCAAAGACAAAGAAACCCAAGCCTTCTCCCTCACCTACCTCTTCCTCAGTCCATCATCCTTCCACTCTCCTCCCCAAACCTTCCACTCCTCCACCCAAAAAGTCCAAGTCATCCCACTGATGTAGTCCAGACGGTCTATAAAAACTATCAAATAAAACCTAATCTAGACTCTCTAGCTTTAAATTTATAAAACCTAGACTCGACCTAAAACTAGACCACACAACCGGCAAGTGTACCGATCAATGCAATATAGCCTAACGAAGTCCGGATATCGAACCCAAAAGACACTGAATAACTAAATTAGACTCTAACTAGGACTTAATATGATTAATTGATTGGGGGGTTTACTACACTAAAGATTAACTAAGAATGCAATAAACTAAGGACAATTCAAGCTATCAAGAGTAAACTAAAGATGAAATCAAGAATGGAGAAGTCACTACCTAGGTCGGAATCCTATGTGTAAAGCTCAACTTCTATCGGTTTTGGAACTAGGTTGGATCTGGGTTTCTAAAGATATAACACCTAAAAGATATCTAGTGGATTCCCGATCACTCTCGGTCTCGGGATGTGACCAGAAGACAACCTAAGGATATTAACTCACCAGATGATCGGATCACCTCTCGGGTATTTCCTACTATGACAAGTACCCTAATAAACGGATTACCTCTCAGTCTCACCGCTTACCATACACTCAAGGAATGCATGGGGTAGTTCTAGAATGGATACTATGATTCGGATAGCAACTATCACTAGACACCTAATACCAACTTCCTCTCAGACAGCTGACACTCGGATTCCTAATGACGAAGACTAAACGACTAATTCTCACCTCTCGGGTATTGAACTAGGACACACATTCACTTCTAATCAGTAATTAACTAGGTTTTCTATGGCTACTACGTCTAGACACCACTCTAACTCACAAACCCTAAAGTCTATGAACCAGAAACGAAGATCAAACTGGCAGACAACCACAATCAACGCAGAAAAGCATAATCAACCACATAATCAGAATTAAACATGCACTAACATCACACATAAACAAACTCAAACCTTTACTAAATCATAAATCCAACATTCAAATCCAAAAACCGAATAAAAATCGAAACTTTAACACATAATCATCATATTGACCTAGGTAGATCAAGGATCTAGCCTAGAATCATACTAAGAACATCTACACAGAAGCAAATAGCAAGATCCATAGGTTCAAAACATAAAATCAAAGATAAAAATCAAGTCTTTAAAACCTAGAACGTATAACTACGAACCCGGAATCCAAAGCTTTAATCTTCAGCTTCAATTGACTTCCAAACTCCCAAAATCGCCTCTTTTCTTCCCTGGAACGGCTTAGAATCGAACTCCCTCATAATGGCCGTTTAAATCTTTTTAATTTAGAAAATTAGGGTTTTGCGGAAAACGGCCCTCTCGCGTACCGCGAGAGAATGTTGACTGGATCCTCGCGTACCGCGAGGACCAAAATAGTCGGGCGGATTCCTGGAGTTTCCCGCGTACCGCGAGAATTATTACACTCGTCTTTCGCGTACCGCGAGAGACCTAAATTTCAGAAAATTGTCTTTTGATCTTTGGACTTTTCCGGGCTTCGTTTCTTCGCTCGTTTTCTTCACGTATTCTTCATTAATATTCCCGAGCTCCTACAAATAAGACCAACGACTCAAATGTACATAAAATTGACTCAAAACTAATATAAAACTACTTAGAACACATTAAAACAAAGGAATAAAGACGTGTGCTTTCGCACCCTATCACCCACCCAGCTCCCTCTCATCAACAGCCTCCCTTGAAGATACCCAAACCCACTCCTAAACCAGAAGACTCAAGAAATATAGTTAACTGGTTCCACAATTCACAAGATCAAGTGTTTGAGATCTTTAGGGGGAGAACTGAGAGAAGAAAATCCACTTACAGGTCTGTTGATGAGGTTCTGCAATTACCTGATTCCGATCTTCAAAGAATTTTAGAGCTGGGTGAAGCTCATAAGCCTACAAATGAGAGTGGGAAACATCTTATGCTAGCTATCAAACACTACTTCAACCCTAGCAAAGATGTGATTATAAACATCAAACCACTCAAGTCCCACTCTCCATTTGTATCCTGGACCTAAAATGCTGATTTGGATGAGTTCACACTGACTGATGTAAAGAAGCAGCAGATAAGATGTTCAAGCAAAGCAATCTACAAAATGCAGCACAAAGACATCAAGAATCTGTCTGAACTTCCACTGAACAATCCCAGCAAGGATCCAAGAGGCTATGAGGTTGAAAGGATAGTCAGCCACATGCAAAAGCTTCAGCAGCAAAGTGATTAGAAGAATTTTTGGTTGCATCAGTCTAGGGGGAGTTTGTAGAACCAAAGACTGATTGCTACCAAATTATTCTAAGTACAAATGCTGCTGATAGGCTTATCAACAGCATTCAACACTTGTTGCTGCTGATAGGCTTCATTCAGCACAAGTTGCTGCTGATAGGCTTATCAGCAGCATTCAGCACAAGTTGCTGCTGATAGGCTTATCAGCAGCAACCTTCACTCTTTGCAGCTGATAGCTCTATTCTCTGAAAACCAAACGTTGCAGCTGACTATCCAGGCCAAGCGTTTCTGACACCTTTCTGCAAAAGCAACTGACAGACTCAAAGCAGAAGGAACCGCTATGGTCAACCAATGACGGACAACAATACACTTCTCCAAGCATGCAAACAATGATGCCTAAGAAGACATTTCAACAAAGTTATCTAGATTAGCCTTTGCGTGTAATTTAGATTAATAAACAAGATCAACGGTCTGTGTTCGATCTGATCCTCAGAATCAAGGGTTTGTCTTGATTCTGAGTTACTATAAATACTGTGTAAACACTTCATCGTAAGTGTGTCTTGATAGTGCTTGCAGTGCTTGTTATACTTATTCATTGAGTTTCTCACTTGTAATCTTTGCATTCACAAAAGCTTAATACAACAGTGTTTATCAGTATTCTTTGTGTTTACTTGACTATAAATTGTGTAGTTGATTTTGTTTCCGCCAACCTCAACTAAGAACAGAACCATCTTGTATTCTCACGATCCTACACAATTTTAGGGGTTATACCTGCTTGGAAACCCGTCTGCGGTGTCGAGAACGGAGCCGAGAGGATCCAAAACTGGAAACGGGCCTTGGGGTCGAATTGGAACTCCAACTTTGAAGGGGGGCTTCGGAAGGAGGAGACGAACCTGAGAGTGTTGCCAATTTAGAGCGAGAGGGTGATACGGGGGAGAATGGGGCTCGAGAAGGACCGGGTATGGTCATTTATACTCGAAGGGAATCCGTATGATGGAACCAGAAATTGGTTCTGCAATTGGGTTCGGACAGGTCATACGAAACTAGCGAGACCGTTTTTAATCGTGGAGGTACTGTGTGTCGGTCGAATTTCATGGGTTTGTCTTCGGAGGACTAATGGTGTCGTGGGATTTTGATGATGAAAAGGTAAATTGGTCGGGGGAACGTGGTCGCGTGAGGACGGCGAGTACAATGGCGCAGGTTTTAGGTGTTGAGGGGGGTAGGGGGACAGAGTTGTCGGGCTCGCCGGAAAAGTGGTTTACCCGCCGGACCAAGGGACAGGGAGACCGGAAACACGAATTGAAATATGGCAATTTTGGTCCCTGGGGTTTGAAAACGTTTAAAACAGACCCTGGAAACATTTCAAAATAAACCCCTCTAGTTCTGTTAAATTCCAAACGGCCCTCCAACTTTAATTTATTTACAAACTTTAATTTCTTTTTAAACTTTAATTAATTTAAATTATATTTATATATTTTTATAAATCCATTTTCTTTATTAAAACTAATTATTTTTAAATAATTATCTTATTGAAAATAATACCTTAAGTTATTTATTTAAATTATTAAGTCTATTTAACTTAAGTTCTTTTAAATTAAATAAAACTTAAGTATACATATATTTTTGTAGAACTTATGTTTTTAAAATTAATCATTTTGAATGGTTAATTTAATAAAATTTAAAACCATTGATTTATTTATATAAATTATTTAATGTAATAACATAATTTATATAGTTTATAATCTTTAAATATTTTTAAAAATTAAGAATTACGTAAATTGTAATTTGTCAATACACCAATTTGTATAAATGTGATTAAATATGCGTGTATATGTTTTGAAATAAAATGTTAATATTTACGTAATAAATTTCACAATGAAAATTTTTGAAATGTCATAGTCTCCCCAAGTTAAAGGAATTTCGTCCCGAAATTCGATTAGCGAAGGTTATGGAAATGGGAAAAGGGATGCCAATGGACTTAGAATGGAATTATTCACTGTAGAAAGATTCAGCGGGGAAGTAGTGTATGATAACGAATGACGGGGTTAGTTCGAGTCGAGTTGACAATTAGTTGATCTAATAGTAAAATGAGATTTATGCATACAATTGTTTATACAACGCATGAATGTAAACTACTAGAAACCAGATTTAACAATATTGGTGCCAATCACCTTGTGACATGGCATTTTCCTTTAAAACTCCACTTCACGGGTGTTCATATTTTCAAACTTTGCAAAAACATTTTCAAAAACCGGTCCTCCTCCTAGTACTTATGCATGGTTTATACTCGTTATATCAAGTGGGTTTATGTATAGGGTGTACCAGCGGCTAACCCACCACCCCTTTGATATACCGGGGATTCCCCGTGCATAATTACTAGGATTTGGAACTTCAACAATTTAAGTAAACTTTAACAGAGCTAGCAAGTTGTATGACCGAGTTTAAACATAATAGGTTTGTTTCACAAAAGTATAGGGATGAGATGAATGGTGATAGCATAGCTGTCATATGCAATCACGGGTTATAGAACTCATAGCAGTGGATTTCCCATCCGCTATTTCCATGATATACGAGTTATCAAGATTGGTTGGTTGTTTAGCAAATAGTTGGTTAAAAGCAAGAGACACAATTTTTTTTCTATTGGCATGAATATTAAATAAAACGGATGTATAAAGATAGTGAACAAAGGAACGTACCGTTGACAGTGTCGTCATTGGCCGGAACCTCGTTAGCATTTATATTAAATGCTCGTCCACGAGGACCACCTTGATTTTGAAGTTTTGGACATTGGTTTCGAAAGTGGTTTGGGTCTCCACATTCGTAACAGGCCCGTCCATAGGTGACAGTGAGAGGCACTGGATGATTGCCTTGAGTAGCTTGATTAACGATAGTGCGAGCACGGCAAGTAGTAACAACGTGTCCATAGCGTCCACATTTTGAGCATAGACGGCATGCAGCATGCGGGGCATGGTGATACTTGCAAGTAGGGCATTGGGGAAATGAACCTACATAATTTCTCAGAATTTAACCCGCAGGAGTAACTTGGGTCACAGGTACGGCAGGGATGATGGCCGCAAAGTTTTGGGCCTTGCGCTTCCTATCATGATGGGAAGATTTGAGCTCTTCGTCTTTGTCGGACACGAAAGTAGCAGCTTTGTCGACCACTTTCTTGGTACCCTTCCTGGATGAGGTACCCGCTTTGACGTGATTGTCAGTCAACACAGCAGACAAACGAATAGCGTCTTCGAGAGTGGAAGGATTACTTCCCAATACGGTGTCTTGGAGCGGCATAGGCAGTCCACCTATGTATTTCTCAATTCCCCGAGCTAAGGGAGTAACCATGTGGGGCACGAGCAGACTTAGTTCTTGAAAACGAGTGGTGTAAGCCAAATTCTCTCCGCTATCTTGGGTGAGATCCCAAAACTCAGCTTCGAGCTTCCTCATTTCGTTGCGAGGACAGAACTCGTCAGTCATAAGTCGTTTCATTTCGTCCCAAGACAAGGACATAGCGGATTCGTTGCCTCGAGTACGTTTCTCACCGTTCCACCAGGTGAGAGCTCGTTTTTGGAAGACGCTGGCAGCATAACGGACCTTGAGACCGTCGGGACAATCGCTGTTTAGGAAAGTACTCTCCATACTTTCAAACCATTGAAGAAGGCCAGTTGCACCTTCCGTCCCGAAGAATTTGGTGGGGTTGCAAGAATTGAAATGCTTGAATGTACAGTATGGTGGGTTTGCGTCATTCCATTGCGTGTTAGACCCATTACTGTTGTTATTAGCTTGGATCATTTGGCCTATTAGTTGAGTAAGTAGTGCAGCAAGGTCAACGTTGGAGTTGCTAGAGTTAGCATTAGCTGCGCTACGGGGAGGCATTCTATAAAATACCACGAGAAAAGGCAAAATTTTATGAGACTTAGGATTAAAATAGGCATGCATGTGCTACAGTTGGTAGACTGTTCACAATAATGTAAGCAGGAACGCGAGATGACACTCATCATGTCGCATGATAATGTATGTAAGTTCTGACTAAAACTGATCACATAATTCATTCAAAATTTATAACACTAAAGAATAGGGGAAATAAGCCATGAAATCTATTCCTGGGAGGATATGATAACATGGATCATTATTCGCGCGATAGGAATGGTCGGGATTCGCATGCACTACAAATTGTTATTACGTGTGCACCCGTAATAATGATTTGTTTTGCATGTTCGTCTAGTTCTTCCTACCTTGCTATAATGTCCCCAAATTTCGAGTTTAAGTTCGGATTGTATCCTTGCGAATACGTTGACTTATCAACGTTAAATAATTCCTCAAAACTTTCAAGGAGACATGCTTTAGCCTATAGGTAAACACTCACTTCAGGAATTCCCAGGAAAGCATACGGGTCCGTTTATTTGGATTTATACGAAATGCTTTCCTAGACAGAAAACCCAATGTACAGGTGTCACCCTTCCAGATTGCACGTGTCCTTTACTGGTTTCAAGAAATTAAGTCGTTGACGAGATTTTCAAGATTTTTATAGTCTTGAGAGGCTATGAGTATAAAATGTGTAGGAATGTTTCAATTAATTAGGAAAGAGTATGGGTAAGGATGGGTAGTGTATTTGTTTGCATAAGTTTTGTTGTCAAATGTGTATGTAAAGTATGTATCATGTATTAAAGCCTTGTATGTATGTGTATAAGTCTCATGTACCAAATTTGGGAAAATTCAAATAATACCTAACTACAAATAATTCACATAGCAATTAATCATTTAGCACATAACACATAAAAGGGAGTCCTAGGGTTATAGTCTAGGTCATTGTGTCTAATAACCTAATTCCCTATAATCATGGCTCTGATACCAATCTGTCACACCCCGACCGATGGCGGAATCATCGAGGCGGACAATAGAATGATTGTTCATAAGCACATGATCTACTAAGGTTGCATAATTCATTAACAAGATTTAAATATAAAATATCCAAATACAATTCAAGTTACAACACCCTATTCTAGAATATTACACATAATTATTTTACTAGGTCCAAAAGCCTTATGTGTAGCACCTTCAACACATAGTCACATAATCACATATCTTCACCTGAAACGTAATCCAAAACAAGTGTCAACTACGAGAGTTGGTGAGTTTACATATGTTTAAATAAAGTAAAAGTTTAGTTAAAAATGTTTATACAATTCATAGTTTGACATGGTATAATATGGCATAATGTGGAGAGTTCACTATATGTATACCGATTGTAAGCATGTAATTATGTATATAAGCATAAAGGTTTAACGTGATAGGCATAGCATACAGCTACCCTAAAAGTGATAGGCATGGAATCAAGACTATGTGGGTTACACATAATTTAAACCATCCTAAAAGTATTCATAGCATAACAAGTGACCAAGCACAAAAGCACAATATTCTACGCATGTAAACACAAGTTGAATTGTATGTAAGTAAGCACAGATTACGTTTCACCCCAAAATGTATAAAAAGGTAAATAGGGGGGTATGTAACTCACCTTGCAACGAGGGTTTTACTTCACGCGCGATGGTGATATTTGTATTGTTGTTATACACGATGAAATCCTATGCAAACGAATATGTATCAAATATGTATTCGCGTACGCGTATATTTGTTTAAATATATGTGGATTTGTAAATGGAATAACCTTTGCGAAAGATTGTATGTTTTAAAATCTTTGTACAAATTAATTTCTGTAAGACTTTGCATTTTTATAAAATTCCAAATTAAATATTTAAACTTCTCGAAAAAGAAAAAAGAAAAAAATATATATATATATTTTTAATAACACTTGCATTTTATAAATCATAAATTACCTATTTTGAATTTTGTGAAAATATTATGTTTTAAATAATGCGTATTTTTATTTATTTATAAAAATGCTATTTTATTATTTTTCGTGGGTTTTAAATAATTAATTTAACTCATGAAAACGTCGGTTTTATTATTTTATAAAATTTAACGGGTTTGAATATGTTCAAAAGTTGGGTTAAAATAAATGGGCCGAGTCAACGAGCTTGAAATAATTATTAGTGGGTTATAAATATTTAGAAATAATTAAATGAGTTTTAAAACATTTAATTTAAATAAGTAATATTAAAGAAATACAATTTGATTTTAAATTACTTATTTTAACATGTTTATAATAAACAAAACAAGATTTAATTAGTTATTTTAATATACAGATGGGTCGGACCGGGTCAGCCCAGGGAGGAGAAACGCAGGTCAACGGGTAACCGGGTCGGGCGAGAGGATCCACGGGTTGGTCAACAAAAATAGGAACAACAGTGTGGACCTGATGCGGCCGAGGATCGAACTCAGGTCTCGGCTGTTATCGGGAAGGAGTGTGACCAGCCGGGCTATAAGCCCATCGCTGATCTCAACTAATACTTAAAATACATAACCAGTCCGACCTTTGTCCCTGTGTTCTCGGCAATACGACCACGGACTCCGGCAATGGTCTGATTCGCCCGGATGCGAAGTTAATGCTATGCAAAGGGGGGTTGGTTAGATTGCTAGGACAGAAACGAAAATATTGAAAACAATTTTAGGGGTTATACCTGCTTGGAAACCCGTCTGCGGTGTCGAGAACGGAGCCGAGAGGATCCAAAACTGGAAACGGGCCTTGGGGTCGAATTGGAACTCCAACTTTGAAGGGGGGCTTCGGAAGGAGGAGGCGAACCTGAGAGTGTTGCCAATTTAGAGCGAGAGGGTGATACGGGGGAGAATGGGGCTCGAGAAGGACCGGGTATGGTCATTTATACTCGAAGGGAATCCGTATGATGGAACCAGAAATTGGTTCTGCAATTGGGTTCGGACAGGTCATACGAAACTAACGAGACCGTTTTTAATCGTGGAGGTACTGTGTGTCGGTCGAATTTCATGGGTTTGTCTTCGGAGGACTAATGGTGTCGTGGGATTTTGATGATGAAAAGGTAAATTGGTCGGGGGAACGTGGTCGTGTGAGGACGGCGAGTACAATGGCGCAGGTTTTAGGTGTTGAGGGGGGTAGGGGGACAGAGTTGTCGGGCTCGCCGGAAAAGTGGTTTACCCGCCAGACCAAGGGACAGGGAGACCGGAAACACGAATTGAAATATGGCAATTTTGGTCCCTGGGGTTTGAAAACGTTTAAAACAGACCCTGGAAATATTTCAAAATAAACCCCTCTAGTTCTGTTAAATTCCAAACGGCCCTCCAACTTTAATTTATTTACAAACTTTAATTTCTTTTTAAACTTTAATTAATTTAAATTATATTTATATATTTTTATAAATCCATTTTCTTTATTAAAACTAATTATTTTTAAATAATTATCTTATTGAAAATAATACCTTAAGTTATTTATTTAAATTATTAAGTCTATTTAACTTAAGTTCTTTTAAATTAAATAAAACTTAAGTATACATATATTTTTGTAGAACTTATGTTTTTAAAATTAATCATTTTGAATGGTTAATTTAATAAAATTTAAAACCATTGATTTATTTATATAAATTATTTAATGTAATAACATAATTTATATAGTTTATAATCTTTAAATATTTTTAAAAATTAAGAATTACGTAAATTGTAATTTGTCAATACACCAATTTGTATAAATGTGATTAAATATGCGTGTATATGTTTTGAAATAAAATGTTAATATTTACGTAATAAATTTCACAATGAAAATTTTTGAAATGTCATAAATAACTCGTAAACACCCGTGAACCAGAACCCTTCAGATTACTATTGTGGCTCTCCTAGAAAGGAAACTAGAGATTGCCAATTTGCTTTGTGCAGAAAGGTGGCGGTGTGCAATTGTGGCACAGGCGACGGCAGCCCAAACGGCGGTGTCGCAGGAGAGGTAGCGGAAGTTAGCCGACGGGGATGGCGGCGACGGACCTGGGGTGGTGCGATGGCGGTATTAACACCGACAGTCGGGAGCGGTGGGGGTGTGGAGAGATTAGAGTTTTTTATTTTTTTCACATTTTGATTCTCCATATCCCCTCCTGTTTATAATCTCTCAAAACTTTAGGAACAAGCGAGGGTTTTTGAATTTCAAATCAATATTCAAAATTCAAAATAATATTTAAATCTAATATTTAAATATTAATTATCTACTGACTAGATAATTTAATTAATAATTAAACCTTTATTAATTTATTCTTAAATAAATTAATTACTTTTCCTTTAAATTATTTCATAAATAATATATTTCTGTCACCAATTTTCGTGTCTATATTATTGTTGCTTAAAATATAATTATTTGGTTCATACCTCATTTCTCTATATTACCTCATTTCTCTATATTATTGAGGCCGAATGAGAAACTGATTTTGGTTTCATCCCCATCATCAAAATTACGTTCTTTTGATCTCAGCCGTATTAATTCTTTTGAAGCAGTTCCTCAAGCGGTTCTCTCCGATCTTTCCTCCCACGTCACCTCATCTTCCAAATTGAAACCCTCAAAATCTCACTTCCGTTCAAAATTGAAACCATCAAAACCAAATGGCTTCCTCCGTCTCCTCTGATATCTCCCTTTCAAAGCAGCAATCATGGTTCTTCTTGATTCTCACTTGTGTTCTGCACCATAATCTCTCCATTGCCATTCCCCTTCACCATTTCCAAGCCTTAAACCTCCCCCGATATCTAATTCATCATCTTAATTCCAACTAGGGTTTTCTCCCTCACTTCGGGGGTTCAAGGATTAGGAAAATGTCAAGTTCCACCACCACAGGCAGCAGTGTCAATATCCAAGTCATCGAGGATGTCAAAAATAAAGTTCGATAAGAATTCATCAACAATGGCGGTCCAGGTGAAGGTGTCCTTAACTAACTTCAAGTAGTAGATGTTTTCAGATTACGATTATATCCGGTGAGATTATTCTACTGTAGATCTACTTTTACGAGTTTTTTATGTGAATCGAAAGGATTTTCGTTTGAATTTATAATATGAAGTTCGTACCATTTGTATGTTGTTTTGATGTTCTCTTTAGTTATGGGAGTTGAAGATGATGCAATTGTTATAATTACAACAGATTGAAGCAGATTATGACCATATTCTTGTAAAACAATTTTAAAAGAAGTGTTATTTTTGTTCTTGCATTTCAAGAGAATGTGTGTGTTACTTCATGTTGATTAGGAATTAGAGTTATTTTGATTGGAAATTGTTTCATAATTCACTGTGGGTTTTTGAATTTGATGAATCTTTATAATTTTTGCACCCTGATCGAAATTTTTTAGCACCCTACTGACATCAAATCATCAAAGAGATTAGTTTCAAAGGAAAATGGATATAAGTTTTCAAAACAAGTTGCTCGCAAGGCTTCTCAGGAGCTTTTTGTTCAGAAGTTTTCTTGCAAATCTCTAGTGTATCATAACTGTAGGATATATGCTAATGATGGAAGATTGAATTCAAATCCTCTACCAGATTGGAATGTATGCTGCAAGATTATTCTAAAACATTGTCTCCGTCGGCGTCAGCTAGGGTTGGATTCACAGCAAGTTTCTATTTATGGTGTTTTCATTTTTAATTTCTTTACTTTATTAGGTGACAGAAACATGGCTTGCTGCAAAGGTACCTAAAGGAAATCCATATCATACTGTCACTTCTGGAGAAATGGCAATTTATCGAGCAAACATCATGATTCTTAAAAAGGTTAGTAAATCTTTTACTGCTGCTAAATTACATTTTGGTCCCTTACTTATTTCTTGTGTATGTCTCAGGCAGGTGTTAAGGTTAATCGAAAGTCAACCAATAATATTGAAAGTTAACCCGTAATATTTGATTTTGAAATTTTAACTGAAAATTTGCGGTGGTTAGGGTGTAAACGAGCTGAGCCGAGCCCGGGCTCGAGTCGTTTAACTTACTGTGAGCTCGAGCTCGGCTCGATTCGACCTCTATTTCTAAAGCTCGGGCTAAGCTCGTGGGTAGTTTTTCACGCTCGACCTCGGCTCGTTTTTTATTTATTAATTAAATTATTAATTAATTTATATATATTTATAATCATTTTTATATAAATTTTATTATAATTTTTATATATAACATAATATATATACTATTTAGTTATTTTTACATATTATTATATATACTAATTTATAAATATATATTTAATATATTAATTAAAAAAATTATATAAATAATAGGCTCGCAATCCGGCTCAAGCTCGATAAGTGAAGCTCGGGCTTGGCTCGTTTATTAAACAAGCTTATTCTAGGCTCGAGCTCGTTTAAGCTCGGCTCGATTCAAGTTTTTAGCGAGCCGATCTCGAGTAGCTCGCGAGCCGGCTTGGCTCGTTTACACCCTAGCGGTGGTGTTCTTTGGTGGAGATGACAATGGTTTTCGGATATGGTAGCCGAGAGGAAGTTGGAAAGTGAGGAAGGGGGAGGGGATGTTTTGTATTTATATATTTTTATTAAAAAATATTAATTTATCTTTATTTAATAAAATATTTTTAGAGTAAATTACATTTTTCGTCGTTTATATGGTAAAATGAGTATATTGCCCTTATGTGTAAGACACATGACTGGACTTAACGGAAAAAGTTAAACCCAGTTAGTAGAAACCTTTAATCTAAGAGGTAAGAGCCTCTACCAAATAGGCTAGTCCCACGTTTGCTTGTAATTTACTAACTTTATCTTTGAATGCTTGGAAATGTCGAATTTGAATTGAATTTTGAATCGTTTGGTTGCCCAGACACGACACGTCCGATCTATGATTGCATTGTGTTAACTATCGCTTCTTCTATCAAATTTTCTTGACTATCTTTAATTTAATTTTTTGAACATATGTTATTAATGCTTTATAATAATGTACGCTATGAACATATAAATATTTGTATCGTTATATTTATATGTTACCGTACTTGATATAATAAACAATTTTGTAATACATAAACACTTAGGTCCTAACATTGAGTTTTTAATTTTTTTTAGCATCAAACAAAACCGAATTTATTTTCTTTCAAACCGAATTAATATAGAATATAATATTGTAATTGCATTAAATCTTTTTAGGGTCAGGGGTGTCGTCCCTGTAACTTCCCTCACATCTTTAACACACTCTCTTCCACATCAGATTTCTCATTTCATCCTTAAACCATCCATGCGGGGAAAAATGCCAACTCAGTTATTTCTTTCCCGAGACCTAAACCACCCCCACCCCCTTAGAGGTAGGTAAACTTGGTGAAGAGAACCCTAAACATAAAGAAAGCGCAAAATCTCTTTTAAAAACAATGTGGTTCTTGGTAAGAATTCAATAGTTTTAATTAGAGAAAAACAAACTTACATAAAAGAGTTTACGTATGTCAACCCAACCACGCACATTTTGACCTAAAAACTTGACACGTTTTGATGCATTACTAAATCCACTTTTCCCATCCATCTTCTCGGCTACGAAACCAAATCACGCCAACAAGTTACCAGCTCCAGTGCAATTGGTAGCCAAAAGTTTATAATCATTTCCTGCAACCAAAAGGGGTGGATATTTGTAAGACATATGCCAAGTGACTGTACATTTGCCTATAACACAAATCCAAAACCAAAATGATCATCAAGACTACAACAGTTCATCTGTCTAAACCACAAAATACCCGATCATATCATCTGTCGTTACAAGATAGAAACATATTATTGTGGGACAATGCAAATGAGAGAAACTAAAAATCTGAGAACCATTTTAAAAAATGGAAACTTTATTACCGTTTAGTGAAGATTTTTTTTTAAGTGGTGGGATTATCATAATTAAGGTAAAAATATATAGTGTATTCACTGGTATGAAACTATGAATACATGTATTCTCTGTGAATACGCTATATGTATATATAGAATACAGGGGACGGTTCCACTAAAAAGTGGTTTTTCGCTAAGAAATACTAAGAAGTGGGTCAAACGAACTCTGATTGATCTCATTCCAGCGGCGTTGGAACCGTCTTATCGAACCCTAACCCGGACCCAAAAACCTAAACCCCCCTCCACCCACACCCCCAAAAACCTAAACCCCCCCTCCAATCCTACCCCGAAAAGCCTAAAACCACCACCCCCCTAAAAACCTAAACCCACCCCCACCCACCCCCAAAAACCTAAACCCACCCCCAAAAACCTAAACCCCCCACCCAAAAAAAAACCTAAACCTTAAAATCTAAACCCTAAAAGCTAAACTCTAAGGCTAAACCATAAGGCTAAAACCCTAAAATTCAAACGTAAAATCTAAACCCTAAAAGCTAAGATGGTAGAGTTCGACGAGACGGTTCCAATGCCGCTGAAATTAGCTCAATCGGAGTTCGTTTGATATCGTTTCTTAAGGTTTTTGTCATTTCTTAGATTTCTTAGCGAAAAACTACTTCTTATTTGATCCTCCCCCATAGAATACATGTATTCACCGATGAATAGACTATAGTCTCTAACATTGTATTCACCGGTGAAGACAATGCGCTTTCACATTAATACAAAACTGACACCGTTTTATTAGAGTGTATTCACCGGTGGTGGTGAATACAACCTGGTTTTGCGTTAATTACGGAAAAGCCACAGCGTAAAATTTTTCCATCGTGGATCAAACGGCTAAAAGTAGTTCTCATTTGAGCCTGTGGGCTATACATACATACATAAATATACATACACATACACGCACACAAAGATATGCATATATATATATAATATATATATAGGGGACGGTTCCACTAATAAGTGGTTTTTCGCTAAGAAATCCGAAGAAGTGGGTCAAACAAACTCCGATTGAGCTCATTTCAGCGGCGTTGGAACCGTCTCATCAAACCCTAACCCGGACCCAAAAACCTAAACCCCCCTCCACCCGCACCCCCAAAAACCTAAACCCCTTCCAACCCTACCCCGAAAAGCCTAAAACCACCACTGACCACCCCCACCCCCCCTCCCCCCCCAAAAAAGCCTAAACCCCCCCCCCCCACCCCGCCCCCCCCAAAAACCTAAACCCCCCACCCCCACCCCCAAAAAAAACCTAAACCATAAAATCTAAACCCTAAGGCTAAACCATAAGACTAAAACCCTAAAATTCAAACGTAAAATTTAAACCCTAAAAGCTAAGATGGTAGAGTTCAACAAGACGGTTCAAACGCCGCTGAAATTAGCTCAATCGGAGTTCGTTTAATATCGTTTCTTAAGGTTTTTGTCATTTCCTAGATTTCTTAGCGAAAAACTACTTCTTATTTGATCCTCCTCCTATATATATATATATATGTGTGTGTGTGTGTGTGTGAGTGTATGCAAAACCACAGATAATACGAAAAACGTGAGAACCAATCTACAACGGTCATTTATTTGTGTGTTATCTAAGATTCTAATATGACTATTAAAAATACATCATTGTTATGTTAATATACTAGGTTAAAATCCCGTGTATTACACGGGTTGAATAAATATAATATTATATTCTAAGTAATAAAAAAATTATTTTTTAAAAACTCGTGTTTTACACAGGTTGAATAAACCCGTGGAATACAATATAATCTGTTAATACATACACTCGTCAAAATATGTCGGGAGATTTATTAATATAAGATTAGTATTTTCTTTAAAAATATATTTTATTATTAAAAGATAGAGGTGTATTTAATAAGAGAGAGAGAGGCGAGAAAAAAATGATGAGAATGAATGTGGAGGCGACATGTGACATGGAAAACCTTTATTTATTATATAGTATAGATTTGACTTGATATATGCATATGTGCAAATAAATTTACGTGTATTCATATATTCTAAACATATCAGTGTAATTCTTTATCTACATGTGTACAAATATTGTTACGAGGAAGAGAGATGAGAGAAAGTAGAGAAATTATTAGAGAGTGAAATACCGTTGGCCATTTGGTGCAATGGTAGTCCCAAGACTTCCCATAGTGGAGGTCTTGGGTTCGAATACTGGCCATAGCAAAAAAGGGTCTGTGGCCAGGTCAGGGGGTTTACCCAGTCGGGGGGTTCCTCCTGGGGTGGGCTGCCCTGGATGTTCTAGGTGTTGCTGTTCAAAAAAAAATTAGAGAGTGAAATAATTTAATAATAAATGAATGATTTAAATTGGTTCCCATTAGTTCTCGCATTATTCATATTCCTTTTGTGAACCCTTAGCGGTTCATTTCAGAAACAGATGATGAGAAATGCAAGAACCGCATAATGCATTTGTACACAATGCATAAAAGATAATCAAAGCAGTGAGAGAGAGAGTGAGGCGGTTACATAACCGTCTTATGTATCACATTCAAAGCACTACGTATAGAGTTGCAGTTCTCAACATATTCTTAGATTCTGAAATGAACACCCCTCTATGTACACACACACACACACACATATATATATATAGAGAGAGAGAGAGGGGAGAGAGAGAGAGAACATAAATGATCAAACAGATGGCATCAACATAGTGATACACTCAGTTGGCAGCCAAACATAAACAGAACTTTTCAACACAATAATTGTTATTGTTGGACAATGTAAAAAGGGTTGAACAGGTTAATAGCACAATTTCAAGCTTATTTTAACACAAAACAAGGAAATTAAAAAACAGATAATGAGAATTACAAAAACATGGTAGTAGTTTAAACTGGGTCTTTTTTAGAGTTTAAATTCATTTCAGTATTTCTATATAAAACATAAATGCAAATTAGTACAGTCATAGTCCTAGATCTTGGCAAAAATCTTACCCAGACAAACACTAAACAGCTTTCTTGTTTCAATCTTGTACAATGCATTGCACCTTTTCTGTGAGACATTCAAAAGTAAATGGCGCCAGATTTTTGCAATTTAAGTTTTGAGTAATGCTAATATTAACTTGGTACTAACCTAAAACTTTTAAATTGCAATGGTATAAGCGTTTTTTTGGGCATAAAATAGGGACATACTATACACTAATTCCTAATTCTAGCAAGCAACCATGATGATTTCCTTTAATAGTAACAATGAAAAATATTGAATATTAAAAGGAAATTCCACATGGGTGACACATAGGCAAAGAAAGACAAAAATGACTAGCTACCTGGTAACAACGTAAAAAATTGATAGAATTGCAAGAAATTGAATGCTAGGTAATTTTCAAAGTTGGTTTCTAGAATCAGGAATCGATGCATAGTATATTGCTAAAAAATTTATAAAAAAAACCATGATAAAAATATCAAATGTTATTATATGAATTTATGAGTAACCCCAAGCATGGTTTTACACTGTTACTTCCCTGCATTTAACCTAAGTAAAAAATCAGTATAAATGGCATTTACACCTTTCCATGACAAGTATATTGATTACCTCTAAATCTTTAACTCAAAGATGGTCAGTTTTCTGCAGGACTTCCACTGGCTATTTCTTCTGCCAAGGGTAAAAAAAAAGTAATTGACACAGCAAGTGGAAGAGCATCTATCAATGAACTTTATACATGACCAAGGCAAAAGGAAAGCATGTGTAAAAATAGCTGCAACCCTGGCAACAGTGTATTCAAAATATAATTTATGAAAACCTCATGCAACACTATAGTTCGTAGTTTCAGCAAATATTACACAAGATATTTGCTGAAACTATGAACTATATAGTATTAAGTCACTTGAACAAATCTCTCTTTTCAAGAAAATCTATATACCAAGTTACCGAAGCAAGTGTTAAGAATATAAAACAACTGAATTGACAATCAAACGATGCAAATTCATGAAAAAAATGAGCAATTGAATGTGCTGTTTATATATACCATTAGGGAAGCCAGCAGAGACCAATCTGTCTATATTGTCCACACGCCGTTGTATGGACTTCAAAACTGAATTTAGAGATGATACTCGTTTCCTAACACCAGATATTTTTGCAGCATGCTGCATAATGAAAGGTGATGGTGCATCTGCTAGAATTTGATCCAACTCTGCATAATCACAGGTAATCAAATATGTCATAGACCAGCATTGAAGACAATTCATCAGCCTCATATCAAAGAAGCTAGTTTTTGTTCAAAATTGACCTGACTATAAACATTTTTAGCTTACACTTAAAGATTTAGTACTACTCCACATCTAGATTCTAGATTTGCCAAATTTGCAAGGTCTACTTCTTATTGTTTTAATCAACAACCAATTCCATGAGAAAACTGAATTAACAAATTAAATAGTAAATAATTCGAATTCAGAAATATGTTTGATGTATACGGTGCTGGATTACCGAAAACCCTAATTTCAGTAGATATGAAGATCGCTTACCGTTGGTGAGACGATCGATTGCGGAAGATAACTGATCTTGACTTCGAGAAGTATGTTGCGCCTGACTATCAAAATCCCTAATTATAGTTGAAATGGTATAAGACAAGCCCTTGGCCATTTGAGAAGACGTATTATTGTTCTTACTGTCATCAACGTCGGTAGTTGCGGTGGTCGCCTCCTCCGGGAGCTCACTGGCAGTAGCAGGAGCTTTGTTGTTAGAATACGGCTTGTCATTGGCGAGGTTAACGCCTGTTTGTTCTTCGCCGGAATCGTACTGCCGCCCTTCGTCGGACATTATTTTTGGGTGGGGATTTGAGGCCGTAGAGTTGTGAACGGGAAATTAAGTCACGATTCACAAAAACCTCACAAAAGTTGTTTATGCTAATTAATAGTTTTATTTTACACTTTTTTATGTATAACTAGGTCAGTTCCCGTTAATTACACGGTTAATGAAAATAAACATATATTATTTATAAGTGTCTAAATAAGAATTACTTTACATAGTGAAAAAAATAAAATTACAATTACATTCACAAAACCAAATCACATAAGGTAAATTTTTTAGATTCTAGAAAGTTGATTTTGATTAATTGTTATTTGCTTAACAAAGATAAGTTGTTAATTTTTTAAAAAAATTGTCAATTTAGTTCTCTAATTATAGTAAATTTGCGAGAGTTAATTTATTGATTTTGTTATAATTTAAATAATACAATGTTCAAAATTTTCAAATCAAACGGGCTTTAAGTTCTAGTCAAATGATATTAAATAATTTTTTAGCAATTATATTTGTTAAGTATTTATTATTTGTGAGTGGTTTAAAATCTTAAATTATAATTAAACTTTATATGGAAAAACCATTTTACAAAAACCTTTATTTATTAGGGAGTATAGATTAGTATTTTTCTTTAATTAGTTATATTTTGAATTCTTATTATAAATTCTTATTTAATATAAATATTATTATTATTTAATAATATATTTATAATATAATTATTATTTAATAAGATATAGGTGTATTTATTAGGAGAGAGAGGCGGAAAAACCAATGTGAGGAGGCATGAGAGAGTGACATGTGGCAATCCAAAACCTTTATTTATTAGTATGTATAGATATGGTTGGTGAAACAGAAACATAGTTTTTAATCTGTTTTTAAATTAGTCGGCGATGATAAATATTGAATTCAGCCGAGAAGACCAAGTCACGATTCACAAAAACCTCACAAAAGTTCTGGAACAACGGTCTCAAAATTTAATTTGATTGGCCAAAGCATTAAGAGTATCTGCGATGGAGGAGGTTAACGTCACCCTTGCCCGATCTAGCCTCACCCAAAAATCCTGTCTCTCTCTCCAAAGTCATAAACTTTAGAAAATTCTGTATCCTCCAAAATCATATCAATTCCCTCTCTCCTCGCTAAGGCTGACTTTTACCTTGGGACCCTGTGGCTTCCACCTCATCATTCTTGAATTGAAACCACGGATGTATTAAATTTATGGTTTACTTTTTGTTTATGAAAAATTAATTAAGGATGTGTCTAAATACATTTTTATGATCACCATTAAATTACTTCAATGGGTTTCATGTGAAAAAGAAGCAATTTTAAGACCATTGGAGTTGTTGATTTTTTTTAGCGGCGAACATTGAATGTTGTGACGTCTCATCCCCCGTCATATGGGAGAGCCTCGTCCAACTCCGGACAATATGTTGTCTTAACCGGGCCCACTTGACATCAGAGTTGGAGAGCATCCAAGGAAAAATACCACCCAATACGGCCCCTTCCGGGCTTGAGGAAGAGCCGAGGCTCGAACCTTGGATCGGCGTGGGTAAAACCCTGGTGCATCAGCCCTAAGAACTAGGCCTCATTTGCATGCCTCAGAAATTAATGGTGGTGGCAGGGGTTGAACCCGAGTCCCTTGGGACTTCAGGTCTCACCTCAACAACTACACCAAAATTTTTCTTTGGTACTTTGATGTTATATGCTTACAATTAGACATCACTTGTTTGAACTTACATAGCTGCATCTAGATATGGTTAAACTAGCCCGACCAATCCTTGTCCTCGGCCTTGCTCGAGACTGGACAGTCTAGGTTTATTACAACTTAAAAAAAAATATTCAGGTGCAAAACGCTTGTATTTTATATGGGAAATTGGATTTTAATAATTTCATCTTTTACCAATTGGTCAATAATCCCAACTGAGAATATTATTACCACCTCCTAACTGAGAATATTATTACCACCGGTCCCTACTTTCAAACTATTTTCTTATATTAGACCCCCGTTAAAAAAACTTAACGCCGTTAGATTTTATATGACGTGGACATTTGCAAACCGCCGGAAAGTCGAACCAAGCTAGCAGTGGTCTCGTGGTGGGTTTTTACATTGGCTCTGGTGGTGTTTAACGGGTCTCATCTTTCCGGCAAGTCCAAACGGAGACAACGGTGGTGTTTAACGGTGAAGACGGTGGCAGACTAGGGTTTGCAGACCACCCCTCCGGCGAAGGCGGTGGCTAGGGTTCCGGCTTGGCTCGACTTTCCGACGGTTTGCAGATGTCCACGTCATATAAAATCTAACGGCGTTAAGTTTTTTTAACGGGGGTCTAATGTAAGAAAATAGTTTGAAAATAGGGACTGATGTTGGTGGTAAGAATATTCTCAGTTGGGACTATTATTGGTCAGTTGGTAAAATGTTGGATTATTAAAATCCAATAATCCTTTTTATATTGGACATTGGTTACCTTGTGATCAAGGACTATGCATATTTTGATATTTTCAAAATTAGTGTGCATAATTGTTATACAGTCAAGTGTTTGGGGAGGGTGTAGTGAATGGACTAACCACTTAACTATCCCAAAGTGTGAACTGATCAGAAACTTGAACACGATTGGCGTCAGAGAGTCGGAAAGAACCATCGCTAATGCCACGGTTAAAACTGACACACCAAAAACTAGGGGTGACATTTTTTACGCGAGAGAAATATTTTGGTTTTGGGTTGTTATATCCAATACGTTTAATAAACAGGCCATGTCCGCGATGACCTATTAAACCCGTTTAATTAAACAGATCGACCCGCCAACCCGTTTAACCCATTTACAACCCACTAACGTGTTTAACACATTTACAACTTGATTGCAACTGGGACGATTTTAAGTGTGTCCGGGTTAAGGTTAATGTCTTTGACACGAATAATATGTGGGTCATGTTTAGGTTTAACGATTCAACCCGTCAACCTAAAACCCAACACGATTGACACTCCGAGTTTTCTGAATTGAGCTTTTATGAAAGAATTAATCGACCAAACAGCATGTTGAATTTTCAAGAATTGAGCATTTGAACTTGCATTTTCAAAATATCACTTTAGCATATTAGATAAGATATACAATAGAGATCATGCTGTTTTATAAAACCTAAAACCGGTTATAAGTGAAATTACAGGGCATGAACAACAAATCAACATTAGCAATTTAGCCTGCAAATGCATAACATTTAATAACCTTAAAAACTGCATCCTTCAGCCTGCAAATGCATAACATTTGCTAATCCAATCAGCAACATCTTAATTGAACCCTGATCTGTTCGATCTGCTTGTTTTTCCTGAAAAAGTTTATAACTTCCTTGCAGCTATTTACGCAGTGAGATCCTCAAAATCATATTGCATAAGAAGCCTATCTACTGTATTTCTACCAATCACCTGCCTTGAATATAGCTCTCTTAAGACTAAAGCTGCCAGCTCCTTTTCACCTTCATGGGCAATCCCTTCAACAATAATTGTATAAGTAGTCTCATTAGGCATATACTCTTTCTCTACCATCATCTCATAAATCTCCAAAGACAAATCTGTCCTCTGAGATTTGCAGAGCCCAAGTATAAGTGCGTTACAATTGTCAATATCAGCCCTGCAACTACTTTCTTCAATGATGCTAAATACCTCCATTGCTTCATGTAACAATCCCTCCAAGCACAACCCTCTAATCAAAGACGAATAAGTATAGGAATCAGGTGTAAACCCATACCTAGTCATTTCATAAAGAAGCTGAAATGCAGGAAAAGTATTCCCTTTTCTACACAATCCCGATATCACATTCTTGTAGAAGTCATGATTCGAGGAGTTTTGTTTACTGCTTAAACTATTGATGATCGAGAAAGCTTCTTGCACCATGCCCTCTTTGCATAGCCCAGCGATTGCATTATAAGTTCCCTCATTCGGACTACAACCCCTATAAGTCATCAAATCAAGACACTTCATTACATCTTCCACCTTCTTTTCCTCACAAAGGCGCGCGATGATTGGATTGTAGGTGGCAGCAATGGGCTTAAACTCTCCCTTAGACATTTCATTGAGCACCTTGAGTGCATTATCAGTTCTACCATGAAAAGCCAGAGAACTGATTAATATATTGCATGTAACCAAAGACGGTGACAACCTTTCTTCAACCATTTCAGCCAAAAGCTCATTTGCTTCGTCCCACCGCCCTTCACGACACAAACTTCTCAACAAAATGTTATAAGTCACAACATTTGGTGGAAACCCTTTTGAAGGTAACTCCCTAAAGAAAGAAAGCGCCTCATTGGTTCTACCTTCCTTGCACAATCCAGTTAACAAAACATTATAGCTTACCAAATTCGGCTCACCGCCTTTCGAAATTATATCACTTAAAAGCTTCATCGCTTCATCAACCCCTCGTTCTTTATACGCAGCCTCTAACAAGATCGAATAAGTGAACGCATTAGGAACCAACCCTTTATGTATAAACTTATCAATAAACTGCAAGGTCTGATTCAAATTCCCAAGCATACAAAGCCCTCTAACCAAAGAGTTATAAGTAACAGTATGTGTCGGATACCCATGATCTTCCATCTTCTCCACCAACTGCATCGCATGCCCTACATTCCCTCGTTTACACAACTGGCTCACCAAAAAACTATACGACGCTGCGTCTGGAACACCACCTGAATCAACTATCATCTCCATAACCCTAGTGGCTTTCCTAAGCCTTTTGGATTTACACAAATCATATAACAATTGAGTAGCATGATAAACATCAGGTTTGTGACCTTTTCCTACCATATATTCCAAATATAAAAACGCATCGTTAATCCTATAGTCTTTGTTCTTCGGATCTGCTCTACCTGATCTCCAATTCGGTAGAGTGAAAACAGTGTCTTTTGAAGCTAATGCTACCTGAGTAGATGCTAAAACCCTAGAGAATCTAATTTTGGGGGGGAGATGGTGAAATTGAGAAATTTCAGACTTTCTGGCGTGTTCTGACGACAGATTTGTCATCGGAGGGACCGAATTTAGCAGAACCTCCATGAATGATCTCGAATTCAAACGGAAATAGTGGATTCAAACGGCACAAATGGTATGATTTTAAGCTGAATTGCGAAATTGAATATGAATATGAATGTTAACATCAAAATGAAGGAAGGAAGGAAGGAAGGAAGGAAGAACATACGAGATGCCGTTAGGGTTTGGAGAAGCAGAAGAACGATGCTATTGTTGGCTCCGGTCCTGTCCTGTCCACGACGATGTTCCTGTTAACCATCTTATCGTTGAGAAGAATAAGAAGATACACTTTTTTCTCTCTATACAAACAAAAGAAGAATATAAAGTTTGCACCCTCAACTTTCATCTAAAACAACTCTGCCCCTCTATCTTTTCAATATAAACTCCCAAACACCGGTTAAAGTTCTTGTTCAAACTTCGAACTCAAATATTTTATTCATAAAAATTTTGTTTGAAAAATACATTTCCTACTTCCTATATTTATAACTTTTGATCAACTAAAAGATGTAATAAGTTGTTATTTTAAAAAAATCCAGAGGTACATGTATTTTAAACAAGTTAAAAAACTCTAATACATTAAAGTTGAATTAAGAGATTTTTTCGTACATATTAAGTTTGTATGGTATTAACTTAATATATAATATTTTTCTCTTAGATAATTATGTTAGTCATTTAGAAATAGATTTTTAAAATAAAATTCAAGTAAAAAGGATAAAGTTCCCCCCCTTTTTTTTTCTCGTTATTGTGTATAAAAAGGGTGAGAAGGATTTAGGGTCATTAGATCAAATTATAGAAATGATTTAATGGTTGACATCAAATTGTAAGAGAAAAAGTTGTTGGAATGTTATTTTAGTCATGACCATTTTTGTTGACTTTTTATCAAGTTCCCCCCTTTTTTTAAACGTTCATAACTTTTACATACGACATTATTTTTTTTAAAAAATCATACCATAAAAACGAGCGTTTTTATCTTTAAAACGAGTATAGTGTCGTTATATACAAAAATGAAAAAAATTTATGTTTTCCAGCACATTGTGTCTAATGTGTCAGGTCATTGTGTAATGTCAAGTCTGGTCATTGTGTAATGTCAGGTCTGGTCACTGTGTCAAATATTTTTAATTATTGTGTTATATGTATTCATCATTGTGTTTTACGTTTTAGATAATTTCGTGTTAATTTTGTCACTGTTTTTATGTATTATATATAACAAAGTGATGAAAAATATTTGATACAATGACCCGACATTACACAATAATGTCAGGTCTGGTCATTGTGTAATGTCAAAAATAACACGAAATTGTCTAATACGTAAAACAAAATGACGAAAACGAGTGTTTTTTATCTTTAAAACGAGTATAGTGTCGTTATATACAAAAATGAAAAAAAATACGTTTTCCATCTCGTTGTGTAATTTGCTCGTCATTGTGTCTAATGTCAGGTCTGGTCATATTAGTCATTGTGTCAAATATGTCAGGTCATTATGTAATATCAGATCTGGTCATTGTGTCAAATATTTTTCATCACTATGATATATATAATACATAAAAAACAGTGACAAAAATAACACGAAATTATCTAAAACGTAAAACACAATGATAAATACATATAATTCAATGATGAAAAATATTTGACACAATGACTAGACCTGACATTACACAATGACTTGACATATTTGACACAAAAACCAATATACCCTCCCTTCAAAAACAATAAAAGGACATATGTCAAGCCCATAATCCTTCTTACCCTTCTTATTTTTAAAACTTTTTTTACCATAACCTAACCCTATATATATATATATATATATATATATATATATATATATATATATGAACTTTTGTTACAAATTTTCTACAGTTTTACAAGAGATTATGATATTGTTTGATTATTTAACAAAATTGGTGGATGTTTTCGCGTGTTACGGCGGTGACATTGACAGCGTGTGATGCCGTGAAGAAAATGTATATTACAAAATAAGAAATAAATAGTTTTTACAACAATAATAGATTTAACGAAAAGATAAAACTGTGACCTAGCAAAAAATATTACGAAATAAAAAAGTTAGTTTAATGAAAGAGTAAATTACCATTTGCGTCTCTGTGGTTTACACGATTTAACACAATGCATCCCTAACACGAATTTTTAACGCTTTGAGTACCTCTGGTATAAAATCTGTAACACTCTAAGCCCCTGGCCCTAACTTCGTTAAAATTCCGTTAAGTTTAGTTTCGACAGGGTAAGATGGTAATTTACTTTTTTTTATAACCCTAATTCTCACTCTGAGCCACTGGGCCTATTTTAACTCACGCCCCCTATCGAAACTCGCCGTCCTCTCTTCGAAACTCACAGTCCTCCCTCTTCCAAGCCGTCCCCAACATCTTCCTAGACAATGGCTCTTCGAGTCGATGCCATCATCGACAACCAGGCCGTCACATGTACAATTTTTGACCAATTTTGTGTTTGATCGTTTTTTGTTAATAATCGGTCCAATTTTTTATGTTTGAAGCTGGAATGCGAGTCCGCGCGACCCCTACTCACCTTCGGGTGTGGGTAAGGGTCGTGTTGAAGTTCCTTTTCAACTGTGAATTCAACTTTCAGGTGGAATATCACGGTGACAGGTAGTTTCAGGGACTTCATATTAGTAGTTTCGGTTTGTGTTTTTTGGTGTTTTTTGTGAATGTATTTTTGGATTGATTTTTGCGTGATAATGAAATCAGTAGTTTCGTGTGATATGTATTACACGTAATATCGCTTATATTGTATCATTTATTTTTGCATGATAATGAAATAAGTAGTTTCAGTTGAACTTAGAAGTTTCGGGTGAATATCAGACAAGGACGCAAACGAATATTACATGTTTCTAGGGACGCAGACTGTTATATAGTAAAAGGGTACAACGAGCATTTCACCTGAATTTAAACGGAATTTTTTAACGAAGTTAGGTTCAGGGACTCAGAGTGTTACAGATTGTATACCACAGGTACTCAAAGCATTAAAAACTCGTGTTAGGGGTGCATTGTGTTAAATCGTGTAAACCACAGGGACGCAAACGGTAATTTACTCCTAATGAAAAGATAAAACAATGACCTAGAAAAAAAAAGTACAAAAAAATATATATTTATAAAAGTATTAGGTTTAACCAAAAGACAAAATCGTGACCTACCCAAAAATATATCGGCAAGCTTGCGATCTAAAATATTAAATGAAATTTAAAATTTAAAACATTTATAATTTATATAAAATATATATGGTTAAGGAATAAAAATTCAAAAAAAATAAAAAAATAAACGTAAAGCTACGAGCTACAAATTCAAAAATATGAGCGTTAAGGAACATCAAAATTAATTTAAAAAAAAACAAAAACATATTATACTTAACTCATCTCGGCTTTCAATAAAATATATACCAAAACTTGGATAAAAGAAGAATGACCCAACGGTGAATTACGTTGTTGCGAAAATGAACATTAAGGAACATAAAAAATTAAAAATAAATAAATAAATAAAATATATTATATTTGATCCGACTCGGTTTTGAATTTTTTTTACATAAAAACGTAGACAAAAATAAGCATGTCACAACTAGGGATGGCAATGGGCTGGGGTATCGGTAATCCCAGACCCATACCCGGTTATAAAATCGTGTCCCATACCCGACCTATTACCCGTCGGGTATCGAACATGCTCGCGGGTATCAGCCAATACCGTCGGGTATGTGTTGTGTACTTTTCCAGTACTCTATTTTTATATTTATAATAACATATTAAATATGAATAAATTACATACATTAATATTATAAAAATACATATTTCAAAAGAAAATTTAATTTTTCACATAATAAACCTACTCTAATGAAGCATTAAGAGACAATTTGAAAGGGACCACTCTTCTAAGAAAATGGCATCATCTGTTTAATATATTAGACAGAATCGACCCATGGTTTGGAGTTTAGATACCATGAAATATGCCCATCGAAACGGCTTGTTTCATGGCCACACTTAAAGCGATTACAAAAAGAAAAAGGGACACCGGGTCACCTTGACGAACCCCTCTTTGATGACGAAACTCTATCAAAAATCCATTAATTAGAATGGAGAGGATGAAGACAAGCTTTAATCCATTTCCTCCCAATATTGGAGGATTCCATTTGGCAAAGCAATGAATCTAAGAACTCCCATTTAGAGAATCATGTGCTTTATTAAAGTCAATTTTCAAAAACATAGATATTGCTTTAGATTTCTTAAGCCAATACTTCATTTATAATGAGCGGGTCGTCTAGAATTTTTCTGCCTTCAACAAAGGCAGTTTGGAAGCCATATATGAACGAATTCATCACCAATTTTAACCGATTAGCTAGGAATTTAGCTACTACCTTGTAGATACAACCAACAAGGCTCATTGGTTTGAATTCCAATAAGTATAAAGGATCTTTAACCTTGGGTATCAAAGTGATAAACAAATTATTACATCCCCAACTTATAGAACCAAACTGATGAAAATGAGTCAAAACATCATAGAAATCTGATTTTAATAGATCCTATAAATGCTTTATAAACTTGAAGGTAAAACCATCAGGACCCGGGCTTTTTCGGCCCCACAATCACATACCACGTTCTTTATCTCGTCTTGTGAAAACTCAACAGTCAACATGGTTGCACCTTGAGGAGAATTTTTTGAAGCCACCATTGACGAACTTTAGTTAGGTAGACAATGGTTAAGCGGATTCGTTTTTAAAGAAGCACAAAACTTCCTCTTCGACAATTGCTAGTTCAGTAACCCAACCGTTGTCGATTTGGGGGCTATAGATAGCATGAGAAGCTAAATTAGAATTAGTGATGCCATGAAAAAGGTAGTGTTTTCATCCCATCTATGGACCAATTTATTCGAGCTTTCTTTTGTGTTTCATTGTTTCCAAGTCGAGGATCATTCTCTTGCAATAAAGCCTAGAAGCAATATCCTCATCAGACAACACAAAGGATTCAACCTTTAAGTCAATTGTGTCGAACTTCACTTTCAAATCCAATAAAGCTTTTTCCTCCATTTCTCTTTTTACAAGTCGTCAACTCTTGATATCTGATTTTAAGGTTTTAAGTTTGGAATTTGGATGCCAAAATCTTATCAAGAGGTCCTCCCACACCTAGCACCGTTATGGAAGATTCGTCAATACCCGCAAGACCTTCCTTATTAAGCGATGTATTGAAGAACTGAGGTCCATAGTCCACGACACATGTTTTAAGCACCATCGGACTTAAGTAACTTTAAAAATGAAACTTATTTTGTTTAGAAAAAAAAAACATGTAAGTAACTTTAAATTTAAAAAGTAAAATTTATAAAATTTCATAATAATGAAACTTATTTTGTTAAAGAAACGTGCAAGTAGCTTTGACAAAAACCAAAAGCTTAGTTATTAGTTATTAGTGGGCGATCAAGTAACCCAGCACAACCAAATTGGTAAGTACCCAACCCAACACTCTTAATCCAAAATAAGCTTCAAATAATTGAACCAACAACAAGTGTTTTCAGACGATTTCAATCGCCAGCCACCAAAATCGGAAGCTAAAATGCGACCATCGTCAACAAAGCAGGTTGCAGAGAACAATCGAGGTTTAAACGGCCGCTTCTTTACTCTCCATAGCCGCCTCTACAATGCTTTAGGTCTTGGTTTCAGGTTTATTCACTTCTTTTCGGCAATTTAATTCAATTTTGTGTGTAAGAATGATCAATTTCTTAGGTTATGTTGGCAAATTGTGTTTCACTTATATGAATCGTTTTCAGGTGGTTTTGAAATTGTCAAGCTGAACTTTTAGGGTTTTTAGAGAAGAACGATTGTTATATTGGAATGATTATATATCAGTAGATTTTCTGAAAGTTTGAACAATTTGATCCTGTGATATTGATAATCAGAACAATTTGAGTGTTTAGAAAATTGATGTTTTATTTTATTGTGATCTTACATAATTACATATATAGATAGACAAATTGGATTTTAATAATCCAAACTATGATCCATTACTTTTGTTGCCAAGGACAGTCCAGTAACATAATAATCAGATATTTAGACTCGATTTACACTTGGTTCCCACTCGATTTCGCTTGGGCGTTTCTCCATTTCGTTCAAAATCATCATTTTGAGCGAAAACAAGTGTAAATCGAGTGGAAATCTATGGTGATTATGCTATTGGGACTTCCATTGGCAACAAAAGTGAAACTTAGGACTGTCACCAGTCAAATTACCGGTATGTATTATTATCGACCAATGGTTCATAGTTTGGATTATTAAAATCTAATTTGTCTATATAGATATTGTTTGGATTTTCTTTTAGGGTTTGCTTTAAGTTGTAATTATGTTTAGTGGAATTAACTGATGATTAGTTCCCAAAACACATTTTTTGTGAAAATAGATAATCATTTTCTGAAATGAGAGTAATAATTTCTCGCTGGTTGATAGGTAATTTTAGTTCATAGTTGAATAATCATCTTGTTGCGTGTAATATGATAATTGATTATCCAAAAACTGGTTATTTTGCTTCAAAATAATCTGATAATCAAAGCAAAATCTGTTTATCCCAAACACCCCTAAAGAGTTCTCAAGAAGCTGTTTATGTGATATAAAACAACTTTTTTTTAGTACTTTATTATGATGATGTGATAAAACAGAAATCATTGATTCACAGAAATGAGGAGGGAGGACGGAGATGGTCATGTACAGACGTCGAGACACAAAGACATGTTGTTCGTTCTGTCGATGCTTTTCTTGATTGTATATCCAGCGACATGACAATGCACCCTTTAGTAAAGGTATTCACATATTATTGTTATTGTTAATCTAATTTAAAAACTATCAAATCCTAAAATGCATGGTTTAATGTTTTATATCAAATGTCAGGAATCAGTTGCTGATATTGTACCAGCGTTGGGAACTACACTTCTTCAAAAAAATGAAGCAGTGATGAAATTAGCTTCAAAGGTGTTTGTAAAAATGGTGAATGTTATACCTAGTTCAATTATTGAATCTCTTGTGTTGGATATAGTCCACCCCATATCATCTTCTTTATCTTCGTGTCATGTACCAGTTGTTATTTTATGTGCCACCGCGTTGAATTTGATCCTATCTTGTCTAAGTTCCAAAAAAGAGAGAGATGTATGGAAAGTTCTGGAAGAAACAGAGACGATTAATTATATCATCCACCATATACAGTGTGGCGGGAGTAAGCCACCTGATTTCTTCTTTCAAACAATCTCACTTTTGAGTAAAATACTTCAGCGTTGGCCGTCTTCTAGATTTTGTGTTTGGAATAATAATGGATTAATGGAAGTATTAAATTCTCTCAGCCTTGAACCTATGCTTTCTGTGAAAGCTGCAGTTTTGCAATTGTATTCGACCATAGGTAATCAAATTTTGTGTTTTAAATGTTTGATTTAAAAAAAAATATTTTCTAAACATTCCCTGATTTTGGGTACCAGCCTTGTGTAGAAATGGAGCTAAGAAGCTTTTAGATAGCGGGAACTACCCTTTACAACTAATGGTGGAATCCATGGATTGCTTAAACCCTAATTACCTACAGTTGGCTGGATTTACACTGGCTGAATGCTTTGTGGTATTAGACTATATTCAATACTTATCACTTATCTTTTACTATCATTATGATTTTATGTTATATTTTGTAATAACATGTACTAATGGTCGTGTCACTTAGGTAAGTGAAGAAGGAAGATTAAAAATGATCGAGTCGTATGGTGAGCCATTAGTGAAATCTATCATTGATGGAGTAAACAACTGGAGTTTGCAGTCAGGGAAGCTTACTAAAGAACAGATGTCATTAATTAAGGCCTCTTGTTGTGTGTGCAAGATCATTTGTTGGCCTGGGAAGCATCATAATTACTTCTGGAAACTAGGAATCGAGAGTGTTCTTCTTAAGTTACTTCTAGATGATTTTCATATCAAGCAAATCCCCGAGCATTTTTCTTCACCAGATGAATTGGAAGCCTTTGCACGAGATGGTTTAAGTGCTAATTTTCTACCTGTAATTAAGCCTCATGTGTGGGATATTCTTGGTGGGCTTGCAGCACATTGTGCAGAAGATTTTACTGCACAAATGCTTAAAAGCGAACCTCACCTTAAACTTCTCATCACATGTGCGTGGTAATGTTCTTGGTCATCTTAATATGTATTATTATTGTTATTATTTTCAACACAATTTTGATACTTTTAGTCTGTTATGTCTTTTGACAGCTTAGGGTTTGCGGGTTCATTGCGTTCGACACGTCAGCACTGCCAAAATGTTGAAAATGAGCCAGTGTCTAGAGCAGTTTTATTAATGATTTACTCTCCTTCAAAGTACATTTCATCACAGGCCAAATCGGTATTGTCAGGAATTTTAAAGCCAAATGCCAAGGAGGATATTAATTACCTATTGAATACCCTTAATGCCACATCATCAGGTGTCAACAATACAGTGTCTGATAATCTTCAAGTGTTACACCTAATAAGCATGGCTTGTTATTCGGGTCTTCATCAATACCGTAGGTATGTTATGAAGAATCAAGGAATACATATATTATTATCTTTCATACACGAGTTATCAAGAAACCGTGTCCATGCACAAGGGATGAATACATCACTTCATTATTGTGATCATAACATGAAGATGTGTTGCTATGAGTTTGAAGAAGAAGATTGGCAAGGTGATGAAATTTTTCTGGTTTTTGGTTTGTTAGGGCTAGCTGAATTGATACACCATTCTGGTTCAGTCAAAGATCAGGTATGGTTGAAGTCAAACGAGGGTCAACTGATATCTCAAGTGCAGGAAATCTGCATCAACTCCTTTGCTTCTGGACCAAAATGGCACTGTGCTTATCTTCTTAGCTATTTTGGCTTTTATGGATTCCCATCAAAACTTGGAAATAGGATTGGGAACGCCCTTAGTGGGGATAAAATTACAAATTTGACATTGGTTCTTGCTAACCAGGAACATGTAAATGTTCATGGTGTCATCCTTAGGGTTCGTTGTCCATCACTCTTACCATCCGAAGTGAAAACTTCTAGAAGAAATGAAATTCGGCTCTCTGCTCATGTGAATCCGCAGGCGTTGTTGAAGTTATTGGAATATGTGTACTCCGGACATTTGGTTGCAGGAGAAGACCTTGTGAAAAGATTAAAAACATTGGCTAAACATTGTAATTTGCAGCCTTTATTGCAAATGCTTTGTAGAAATCGTCCCAAATGGAGAACTCATTTTCCAACCTTTGACCTTACTTCAGCTCTCGGATCAAACGGTTTCTGTTTCTCGTAAGAATATATTTTTCTCAAAATAATTACATTCATGATTCATCTCAAGCTAATTATATATTTATATCCAACTTAAATTATACTTTCTAGGGACATTGTCCTTGAAGCAAAGGGTAATACATTTGAGGAATGGAAGTGTGAATCATGCAATTTATCACAACCACATTTACATGCTCACAAGGCCATTTTATGTGCAAGTTCTGACCACATGCGTGCTTTGCTTTGTTCTGGAATGCAAGAAAGGTGCTTTACTGGTTTCATGTTCTAGTCTTCCATTTATGCATTGTTTTCATAATCGGACCGGCCGGTCGGACCGGGTATCGGAATACTGGATACATAACCGGCCTGGTTGAGTCTATTTGAACCGCCCCCGTTTGATCCGGCGGCCGATTACCAGTTGAACCGGCACACCAGACTGAGTGGTCAGACCGAGTTTTAAAGCTTTTTATTTATTTTTGTTTCAAAATCTCGTTTACTGATATATTTACTACTTCAGGCTCCATATTTTATTAACAACAAATCCATATCAAAAGTTAAAGTACTTTCTTATTTTGTTTTGAATTAGTTATATATATATATATATATATATATATATATATATATATATATATATATATATATATATAACAATCATACCCAGTAAAATCCCACTTATAGCAGAAGCTACTGGTAGAATCTGGTGAGGGTGGAACGAGGGCAAACCTTTCCTCTATCCTAGGGGATAGAGAGAGAGGCTGCTCCCAACTGAGCCCCCCGCCTCTAAAAATTGTTTTCCATGTAAAGTATAGTAATCTTGATAACAGAATACATAAAGTATGCATGGCTAAGGTAATCAAAATAAGCATCAAGATAGAAAGTACTAATAATAGTAATAATACTCTACCGATAACATAAAGTGGTGAGAAAACTACATTACAGATAAAAGAACAAAGACCATACTGCTTGTTTTGATTACCTTAGCCATATATACTTTAAGAAATCATACACACCTTAGCCATATATACTTTATGAAATCATATATATACAACAACCGTACCCAGTAAAAAAAATTAAATTATTTATGATGTCATCTGGTTTCTGAAACCGGTCCGACCAGTGGACTGGTTAGGCGGATGGTTCGATGATTGGTCCGGGTATGAAAACATTGCATTTATGTGTTTCATACTTACGTTAGAATGTTTCATCATATATCATTTGTTTGCAGCCAGTCAGAAAGTATAAAGATTGATCTTGGTTGGAAAGCACTCGTTCGACTAGTAAACTGGCTTTATTCTGGTAAGCTAGTGCCAAAACCGAAATCCGGTTGTTTATGGCATAATCTAGACGAAGAAGGGAAGTTAGAACAAGTGATTCCGTACGTAGAGCTTTACTGTTTATCAGACAGTTGGCTTCTAGAAGACCTTCACAAAGAATGCTCAAGAGTAATTATGAATTGCTTAGATTCAATTAACATGGCAACTAAAATAATTCAAATCGGCGCTGATTGTTGCCAGTGGGATTTGGTTGAGTTGGCTGCTAAATTTATGGCACCATCGTATCATCATCTTCGTAACTCCGGGCAGCTTCTGGAACTTGATGAACAGCTTGTGGATATAGTGCGCGCTGCATCTGTTGCTATACTCTCTCAATAAGGTCATCACATGTGGCTAAAAAAAGATTGGAAATCAGGTATTGAGTTTATGAAATATAGAGAAATGTTATATAGATAGTGTTTTCATCTTCTTCATTTGTTAAAATTTTAAGGCCGCTATCTGAATCACAATGGCCACCAGGCTTCTGGTCTCAGGGGGTTTTCCTTTAAAGGTTTCCTCCTGGGGAGGTCATGGGTTTGAATCCCAACGAGAGGAATTTTGTCAGTACTCTCCACAGGACTAGGAGTTAGCCATTAAAAAAAAATCTGAATCACAATGGTTTTACGGTAAATGCATCAACTGAAAAAGGTGATACTTTTAACTTTAATGTAACTACTTGGTTGATTGCACAAAATATAGTCATATAGTATTTGTTTGAAAGTCGAAACTGTAGTTAGTGGTTTGACTGAAATGTTTTTTTTAAACCGACCAAACCAGACCGTGAACATCCCTACCTAGCAATCAGTGTAGAGGCCACCACACATCGTCATCGCTTCCACCACACATCAAGAGTCGTCACCACATACCGAACAGCTGATGCCACAATCATCGTTGAGAATGTGTTGCAGTTCAAATTTGTCACGACAAGACTATTCTACCTTCTATTATTAAGCTAAAAAATTTAATCCTTTGGAAAAGGGATGTGATTTGTGTTGTATTCCACACCACTAAAGATGATAGAAATAAGATGTGTGAGTATTTTTAAATCAAACCATTTTTATATAAAAGGAAGGAAGAGAAGTATCTTAAAATATTTAAACATAAATTAAAATATATTTTAAATCAATTATAAATGTTAAAAAAATAATATTTGTTATAAAGAGTGGCAACAAATTTACTCCTCTACCATGACTTAGAGGTGCACAAAAGAACCGGAACCGATCCGATGGATTATCCGAAACCGGATCCGGCGAGAACCGGTTTTTTTAGAACCGGTCCGGATATTATTAGAACCGCCGGTTCCGGGACCGGTTTTGGGTTTTTTGACGGACCGGTTAAAAATCGGATAAAAATCGGATTTTTTGGAACCGGTTCGGAACCGGTTCTAGCCGTTGGGGTTAAAAAAAAAACGGCTATATAGCCGTTTTATGGCCGTTTTTTTGTTTTTTTTTTGTTTTTAAGGATTGAAATTTAGTATAAATAGGTATTGGGTGTATGTGTTAGTTCACCACAATATTCTAGCTCTCAAAACTCAAAAACGCTCTCAAAACGCAAAAAAACGCTCACTTTAAGCAAAAAAAAAAACGCTCTCATGGCTTCCGCTTCCGCAAGCACTCAAAATTCGGTTGGTGGCTCTACTAGCGATGTTACGGTTGTGTCAATACTTCCTTGCTCCCGAAACCAAGAAATATGGGCTTATTTCGATTTATGCGAAATGTCGAGCGGCTCGCAAAAGGCTCGTTGCAAACGTTGTGGTAAACTTTTGGCTGCGGCGGGAAATAGCAGTTTGAGGAAACATATTGCTAGTCACGCAAGACACACTCAAGAAGGTGAAAATCAAACTCAAATTGGTAGGGATGGATGAGTTTGGCAATACAATGTCGAAAGTGTTCGTGAGAGAATGGCACATTTCGTCATTCAAGAAGGCTTGCCTTTTGATCATTTTGATAATCCGCGCTTGACGAGGATGATACAAGAGACGCTTCAACCGAATTACACAAATGTAAGTCGTTCTACTTTGAGAAGAGATTGTTTAAAAATGTGGAAAAGAGCCAAAAAAGAATTAATTTTAGGTTTTGAAAAATTAAATACCGGCATTAACTTAACAACGGACGTTTGGTCCGCTCCACATGGTTTACCCGAATCGTACCTTTGCGTTACCGCACATTGGGTTCAACCGGAGTCGTGGCAAATGATGAAGCGTACGATTGCGTTTGATTATTTTGGATATCCACATACCGGTGAAAACTTATTTTATATTTTAGACTCGGTAATTCAAACTTATAAAATTCAACCGAAAATATTTTCAATATCTTTTGATAACGCTTCAAATAACACAAACGCGGTCGAAAAATTAAAAATAAAATATGAACCGCCTTGTAACGGTGTTTTTTTTCATAGTCGATGTGTTGCACACATCATTAACTTGGTTGTGCAAGACGGTCTAAACGTCCAAGAAATAAGAGACGTAAAAGAAAATTTTAAAGTGATGTTACGTAAAGTTTTTAGCACAAGCAAAAAAAGATATATAAACTATAGAAACTTGTGCCAACAAACGGATTCCATCTTTTTAGGTCCGAATTGGGACGTACCTACTAGATGGAACTCGACTTGGAAAATGTTTGAATCGGCCTTAAGACAAAGAATTACTTTAAAACATTTCCATGATGAACTTGTACAAAAGAAACGTTGTTTACAAAAATTTGATAATATAAGTTGGGATATGATCGAGAAACTAACTAATTTGCTTGAGGTTTTTAAAAATGCAACTACATGTTTATCGGGAGTTTATTATCCCACGTCTTCGCTAATACTTCAACAATTATACTTAATATGTAATAAATTAAAAGAGTTTGAATATCACGGCACTATTTTTGAAAAAATGGTAAAACCTATGAAAGCTAAATTTAAAAAATATTTTTCAGAAATGCCGGCCGTTGTTACATGTTCGGCCGCCTTAAACCCAACGATTAATGTAACCGGTGTTGAAACATTAATTGGATCAATATCGGATGATTTAAATATGTTCGAGGAAGACCCAAATTTTGAATCAAATGCAATAAGGGATTTCAATTCGGCTTTTAATAATATGTTTGATTATTATTTACGCAAATATGGTGAAAGTGGTGATCCATCAAACATACGTGAATCAATGGGTTCGGGTTCAACTTCTAGTAGTTCAAGTAACCCGATGCTAAATTCATTTAACACTTTAAGAAACGAAAATACTAAACGAGCTCGTGGAACCACACCAAGTAGCGAGCTTGGGAGATATCAAGCAACCGACTTTATTTCTACTCTTAGATCCGAAGAGTTTGAAAACTTTGATATCTTGAGTTGGTGGCAAGGAAGGGAATCCCAATATCCCGTTCTAGCCGCAATGACCCGTGACCTACTAACCGTCCAAGCTTCCACGGTAGCTTCGGAATCCGCTTTTTCTCTTAGTGGCAGGGTTTTATCTATTCGAAGAACGAGGCTTACACCGGAATCTATGGAGATGTGTATTTGCTTGAAGGACCATTTGGATGCCGCCGAACGTGTACAACATGTTGCAAAACTAGAAGGCGAGCTTGACGTTGAACAAGAAATACATGAATTCGAAGTAGAACATGGGGCGGCGACTCCACTTTCGGACGAAGAACAAGCTTACGATGAAGCCCAACGTATCTCAAGCGAAGAAGAATGAAAACCGATGTTACAAAGACTACGACGAAGAATATTGAAAACATAATAAATAATTAATGCTTTGTGATTCAATTATGTTTTTTGTATTTTTTTTGTACGAACTATTGTTAAATAACTTAAAAAAATCTACAAAATAAATAAAACATGTATTTTATAGTGTATCTTTGTTAATTTTTAAATTTTTTTTTTCCGGAACCGGTGGAACCGGTTTTTTTTATCCGGTCCGGTTCTAAATATCCGAACCGGTCCCAATAGGTTCCAAGTCTCCACACCCGGAACCGGATCCGAACCGGAACCGGTTCTAATGGATCCGGTTCTTGACCAACGTTGACGGAACCGGTCCGGATCCGAACCGGATCCGGTTAAAAAAAAAACCGATTTGTGCACCTCTAACATGACTTAATGCTGTGAGAGTTCTTTTTTGAATGACCAATGTGAGATTTCGTCGGATATTATACTTTGAATGACAAATTTGATAATGTACTATTGTACTCCTCTACCTAAAAATTGGTTTTTTACTTCTTTAAGCGGTAATAGTTTAAAGCTCGAATGACCAACAGGGAGCTTTAAGTTTGTTACACGAGTTGAACAAAATAAATATTAAATAGTTAGTAATGAAGATTTGGATAAATTGTGCATTGCTTGTTAAACGTTGAATTGTAGTTATGAGAGTAATAAAAACATCAATAATAATAATAATAGTAATATCCAAAACACGAAAAAATAAAACATGACTAGAACTAAATAGTACGTCTAACCGGAAAAAAAGATAGTATCAAACATTAAAAAAATAAGAACATGAAAGTTCGTGTTACTAGAACTAAAAAGTTAGTGATAGAATAGTCTCGATGTATACCGCTCTTCTTAAGCCATGAAACAAACTCATAGGGTAACAACAATCAAACTCCTTTGTCTTTATATTTATTTCATAAACATCTTCCCAGTCCGTCATCGCAAGCCATGTATCGTTGGTCATCACGTGTGTAATGCAACACCATTTCGACAATGGAAGATGATGGATATGAGGAAAAGCCGACACCTTAGTCCACTTGTCGACATCCATCTTCCACTGAACCCGTAGCTAACAAACATTTGAAGTTCGTTTTTAACACTCATTAAATTGCCTTGGCAAATACCAACAGTTGGAACGCCAAGAAATTTTTATCTCCTTAAAGTTTTCTGAATTAACATCAAAACTAATTATCATATTTTGACCGCCAACCATTCTCTTATCATATATAATTACATTTTATACTGCCATAATTTTTCTAATTGAACATTAGTCGGTCTACTTTAGATGAAAAGTTGGTGGACTATCCACGGTCGAACTGTGAATAGTTCTCGTGGTTGCTGATGGCTGATCATTCGATTATTCAGTGTTTGATCTTCATTTGATGAATTATGGTTTAATCTTAGTAAAATGAGAGACATGTTTTATATAAATATAGACATTTTAGAACTAACATTTATATATATGTTTGAATTGTTATGATCATCCAAGTAAATTTTAAAATGGACATATATACATTAACGAACTTTATGTTATATACAAAGAGGATGCTAAATAAAAACCAATTTTAATCGTTAAATTATAATAACCTTATTTATACTTATATTTATTGTTCTAAATATGATAAAGAATGTGGATTTAAAATCAACTCTCTTCTCTCTCTCACTGCACTTGATTAATTTTTATGTATCACACATAAATAATTATACGATATCTTAGTTAAAAATGATTGTGTATTATGCAAATTAAAATATATGTATATATATGCTGACACTTTTTTATATTATATGTGATTAATGTAAAATAATTTTTATGTTAATTGCATAACTTTATTTTCTTTTAAAAATGAATGTGGTCAAACCCAACACGTTTTATTAAATTAAAATAGATATTTATAGAGCATACAAACCATACTTTACTACATCTTAAAATGCGTTGATTCTCTGTTATGCCGCCGCTAAATGCGCCGGAAAACCACTGCCGCCGTTAAAGGCACCGGAAAACCGTTTATTTAGCGTGGCTTTTCCGTCGCCACTGTTTTCTCCCGTCAACAACAATCGCCTCCACCACTTATTCAACCGTCGCAACCTTTCTCTAATAACCGTTAACGGCCAACCGTCACCAATACCATACCTATAAATAACAGATCAGTCACCGGAGATTGAAAGATCGTGGTTACAGAGAGAAAGTTAGATGCGATAATGAAAGCAAATAAAAAAATTAGAAGAACCAGTGTTGACATCGAGGGGGTCTAGGAGGGTACCAGAGCGAGTGGTGGAGGTTCTTAACGATTGAAGGAGATCTGAAACTTCCACATAGAAAACCCAAATCGCGAAATGAAGATGAACTTCTGCGGCGAAGCCGATTACAGAGGCCAGAGCGAGTGATGAAGATGAACTTGCTGCGAAGGAGGCCCGTGGTGGCCGTGTGCCTGTTTGTGGCGAGAGACAAAGGGGGGAGAACTAGGGTTTCAAAATAGGAGAATTAGGAACAAGAGTTTTGGATCTGAGAGATGGGTTTTGGAAATAGTTAAAACTTGGGAAGTGAAAATCTATACAAACGGGCCCATCATAGTGGTGGTATAATTAAATTTACTTTATGTATTTTCAATAATTTTTATTATTTATTACACTGCATCTTTAATTTTTAATTTATTTTTTTATTATTTAGTATATGAAGTATTTTTTTTTATAACTTATGAAAAAGATAAATAGAAATGATTTTTTTTGTTATTCAGTATACACTGAATTTTAATTTAATTTTTATTATTTAGCATATAAAATACTTTTTTTTAACTTATGAAAAATAAAAATAAAGATGTTCATATAACACAAAACGTTAGATAAAAATATTTGACAAATATACACTTATGTTATTTACGTTTTAATAAATGTGTAGCTCTACATAATATATTATTGAAGATGTATATCATACCTATATATCTTCGTATTTGAACAACACATGTGTCTTTATTAATTTTCTAAATTCTTGCAAATATCATATAAACTATTAATACCATAAATGTAAAAAATATAAAATTTGTCTTAATTATTAAAACATAATATTTGATCATTACATAAACATGTACTCAAAAAGTGTGATTCCTAAAAAAAAATGATCTGACAGTGAGAAATTTTTATAGCTATTTATTGTCACCGTCGTCGTCCGTTTTCTCCCTACAACAATCGACACGCTCTTCCTCCTTCACGCCTTCCCCAGGCAATGTAGTCTTCCCCATTTACAACTCTACGTATTTGTAGATATGGGTTACCAAAATTAGGGTTATCGAAGATTCAAAAATAGTACCAAAGTTACGTTTTCGAAGATTTAGAAATAGAATCGAAAGATGTTACGATCAAAAAAGTTTCCCGCTTACATGAAATTTTCTTTTTTTAGTTTTTAAAAATCATTTTCGATATTTTCAAGGAGATATGGGTTGGTTGTTTACGATAATGTTTATTCTGGCTGCAACACGTCGGGACAGAAATACTAGTTATTAATTAAAATGCGAGTTAATTGTGTTTTAATTAAGGAAGGGATGAGATGATGGACGAGAACGATTTGGATGGGAAAATAAGCGGTTGACTTCACGTGAACACGTTATATATAAACTATAGATTATGTAGTTTATAAATTTTGTATTATGTGTATGTTAAAAATATTATTTTATTTATATATATGCATGCAAAAAAAATATAAAATCTAACTCTTTTTTTTAAATAAACGAGCTGGTTCAAATTCCACACCATACGATTCAAAATGATGTGACCATTTACTCTTTTTTTCATTCGTCTTTTAGGCGGCTGGCATGTGGTGATGTTTAATTTTATTTGTTTTACTTTAAATTAATTGATTTATTCTTTAACAAAAAGCCAATAAGCTTTCAAATCAAAATCGAGTATTTTATTAGATTAATTTTTTTTAGTTTTCATTTTTAACCCTTACACTACAATAAAATATACGCATTTAAGCCGTTTGATTTTGTAATAATTTCATTTTTATGTGACATCTTTCGTTCGTTAGGTAAAAAAACGGAACGCGGCTGTTTTTAGTTTCTTTTGATGAACGTCCCGTTTTTTTTAACGGAGTGGTATTGGATCGCACGCTATAGCAAGCAATCATACATTTGAAAGTGACGTGAATAGTACTTGCAGCCTATTGGTCGGTTACGCCATTTAACGAGTGTTGTTTGGTGTCTATTTTTTTTTTACTTAACCGAAATTTGCTTTATCTTTTAAGATTATGTTTTGGAATATTTACACTAAAGGGGCCTACCCCATTTGGTAGTAGCGCGCATGTATTCCCTTTTATCCCATCCACCTCGGTTCGAACCTAGGGTGGCATGTATTTCTTTTTTTTTACTTTTTAATCCACTTTTTTTTAGTTTTTCTTTCGTACGTTTTAATATTTTCATTTAGTATTACCCACAATTTTTTTATAAGGAATTAAATTGAGTGTCTTAAACATAAAACCCTTCACGACCCAGCGGCAAGGCCACGCTCCCTATTTTTCATCAACCCGGGTTCAAACATTGGGGTTTGCCTTATTTTTTTATCCAATTTTTTTAGTTATCGCTTATATAATATAAGTTATATTTGGGTTCAAGCCCGCTACCCCGCCGCGGAGCACGGACACCAATTGCTAGTTATTTACATTACCTTTTTTTTCTTGTTATAAGAGCATTCACATCAGTTTCTGTATATGTTTGTGAGTAGGTTCTGTATATTTTAGGGAGTGGTTTAAAGTGGTTGTGAGTGGAAGAGAGAGAAAATGTATAAATTTTTTGTATATTTAAGGAAAACCCTGTTAACCTCTATTAATTTTTTAATATTTTTTGAAAGTGGTTGTGAGTGAAAGAGAGAGAAAAGATAATGATAAAGATATATAAAAGTATTATTTAATTGAAAAGAACAGAAAAATTAGTGATTTTTAATATAAATATAAAGAAGGGATAAAGAAACTAACTGAAATGCTCTAAATACCGGACCCTAGTACGGTTCCGAGCGGCTTGAGCAAAATCTCGAACACCCCTGCAACTCTTACTCCCTCGATCTTCGACAAAACTGCCACTAGCCCTAAGCCATACCTTCGTTTGGTAATCCAATCAAATCAAATTTAAGCAGCGGATATGTCGGTTCTTGTAGTCACAAGCTTGGGAGACATCGTCATTGATTTGCATACAGATCGTTGCCCTCTCACCTGCAAAAATTTCTTAAAACTCTGCAAGTAAAACCCTAATTTCCCCTTTTAACTTCGTTATTGCTATTGCTGTTTTATTATATTACCTGATTCCGTCTATAACTGATTAGTCATAATAATTGTATCAGTTTGTAGCTTAATGTATATGTGGTGGTTGGTGCAGGATTAAGTATTACAATGGCTGTCTGTTTCACACAGTTCAGAAGGATTTCACTGCGCAGACCGGTGATCCCACTGGAACAGGTTCTGGTGGTGATTCTATCTACAAGTAAGAAGAAATTGTGTTTACTTTTGGTTTGATCTTTTAAAACTTTTTAATGTTGATCATAGTAGTCAAAGGCTCAAGGCGCACTCAAGTCTCTAAGGACGAGCCTGTCGTGCAAGGCGCTTGTAAAGCGAGGGCTTTTTAAGCAAGACGCACATATAAACATGCCATTTTTAGGGGTATTGGTACGGGTGTAAACGAGCCGAGCCCAAGCTCGACTAGTTTAACTTGCATCGAGCTCGAACTCGACTTGTGAGTACTTTTTCAAGCTCGGGCTTGGCTTGTTTATTATTTATTAATTTATATATCTATAGGGTCCGGTTATTAAAGTGGTTTTAGCGTACGAAGGCGCCAGCATGCGACACGTGTTCAGTGGGCGAGGGGTAAATGCGTCCGCACAATATGCATGACCATAATCACGTATTTTTTGTAGTAACATATGACCGTAATCATGCAATCACGCATGTTATACACATAATCACGCATGTTGTATAATAACGCATTACTATAAAAGTAATCACGTAATCACGCAATCACTCTCAGCACATCAACATATAAAAAAAAGTCAATTTTTTTTTTAATAAAAGTATAGCAAAACTATACTCAAATTAAAGAGAATAAAATGCTCGATTTTATGGTGTAATTTTAAAAAAAAAATAATGTCGTATAAAAAAGTTATACGTGTTTTAAAAAAATGGGAGAACTTGAAAAAAGTCAACAAATGTAGGCTATACCCATTTTACCATATCAGACTCTTTTCACGCTTAAAAACAAGCTGGCTAGGCACACTCTTGATCTTAACCCTTGAATTCTTAGATCAATGGTCTATAATCCCTTCGTACCTTCGCACCAAAAAAACCCTTTGTATTTAATACTCTCTCTCTCTATATATATATATTTATAATTATTTATACATATTTTTTATTATAATTTTTATAGATAACATAATATATATTATTTAGTCATTTTTATCATAATTTTATATATACTAATTATTACTTTTATCACGAGCCGACTTGGCTCGATAATACCCCTAGGTTTTAGACAGGTTTAGGCTAGTTTAGACATGTTGCAAGCCATTTTTAGATGTTTCAGACCAGTTTTGGCTGGAATCCTCCTCGCGTGAGCGGCTGAGCGCCTTGATGGACGCAAGGCGGTATGGGCACGCCTAGGCGAGCGCCTTTTGCGCATTTGACTAATATGTTGTTGATGCCATATGCATTTGGTATTCAGTATCAAAACAATCACTAGTTTTAGCATCAATGAAGGATGGCATACATGGAGTTTTCATCGTGTTCATGTTTATCTGTGCTAACAAGGCTATGCCATTTGAGTCTGATTTAACATGTTTAGACTTTAGTGTCAAATTCTTGGCTCATTTAAAAGCCCACTAGTAAATTTAAGATTGAGTGTGAATCATAGTTGTTAAAGGCCCTAGGCTCACTCAAGGCGCATAGGCCTAGCTTGGGGCCTAGGCGCAAAGCGCAAAAAAAACGTACTTAAATGAAAAGAATCTATACTTAAAAATAATACTATTCTTCAAATAAAATAAAGCAAAAGTATTATATAACATTTAATATCATCTAATTAGAACCAAAAGTTCTAAAACAGACAAGATTCAAATGTAATTCCAAAACTTGAATAACAAAATGTTCATAGTAAATTACCAAAATCTTCTTCAGCTTCACAAGGCTCTCGCCTTAAAAATCAAAGCGCCATTATCAACCCACTAGTAAATTTAAGATTGAGTGTGAATCATAGTTGTCAAAGGCGCTAGGCTCACTCAAGGCGCACATGCCTAGCCTGGGGCCTAGGTGCAAAGCGCAAAAAAAGCGAACTTAAATTAAAGGAATCTATACTTAAAAATAATACTATTCTTCAAATAAAATAAAGCAAAACTATTATATAACATTTAATATCATCTAATTAGAACCAAAAGTTCTAAAACAGTCAAGATTCAAATGTAATTCCAAAACTTGAATAACAAAATGTTCATAGTAAATTACCAAAATCTTCTTCAGCTTCACAAGGCTCTCGCCTTAAAATCAAAGCGCCATTATCAGCCAACTAGTAAATATAAGATTGAGTGTGATTCATAGTTGTCAAAGGCGCTAGGCTCACTCAAGGCGCATAGGCCTAGCCTGGGGCCTAGGCGCAAGGCGCAAAAAAAGCGAGGGTCTGAGAAAAAGAAGCGCACTTAAATGAAATGAATCTATACTTAAAAATAGTACTATTCTTCAAATAAAATAAAGCAAAACTATTATACAACATTTAATATCATCTAATTAGCACCAAAAGTTCTAAAATAGTCAAGATTCAAATGTAATTCCAAAACTTGAATAACAAAATGTTCAAAGTAAAGTACCAAAATCTTCTTCAGCTTCACAAGGCTCTCGCCTTAAAATCTAAGCGCCATTATCGCGCCTCGCCTTAAAATAGCGCCTAGGCGCACAAGGCTTTCGCTTTTGATAACTATGGTGTGAATGTGATCACCATTCCAATAGCTTGTTTAAACTTGAGCTTTGGTGGCTCGAATACTATACTTTTAAAACCAAAAATTTATTTCAGTTGTAGCTGCAGTTAAGAAACTAAATCATTAGTTAGACGGTGAATGTTTAGTGCAAATTAGCATTTGACGGTTTCGTCTTTCAGATTCTTGTATGGTGAACAAGCTCGCTTTTTTCAAGATGAGATTCATTTGGATCTAAAGCATGCAAAGATGGGTACAATTGCCATGGCTAGTGCAGGAGAGAATCTTAATGCTTCTCAGGTATTTTTGGCTTTCTTTTTGTACTCTTGTTGAATTAAAAGTTACAATGTATTCATCATTTCATCTATCTCTTCACCAATTAGTCCCATTTTAACATCGACTAGAAAGCATCGATTTTTATAATTTTTTATTTTGGTAAAAATGATATTTAGTCCAAGAAACTTTGATTCTAGTATGTTTTCATAGGCTATATTTTTCCCCTCATAGCTTAAACACACTAATTCAGTTTCTGAGTCTGAAATATGATCTAAATTCTGTTCGCACTATTGCTTTGTATGTTTTTTCAGTTTTACATTACACTGCGTGATGATCTTGACTACCTTGATGGCAAGAAGACTGTGAGTTTTGTGGTTTATGATATGTTTTTTTGGTTATTAATTAATTTGTATTATCTTACGTTGCTATATGCCATTCAACTATTGTAGGTGTTTGGAGAGATGGCTGAAGGGTTTGAAACTCTCAGCAGGATAAATGAAGCTTATGTAGATGATAAAAACAGGCCATATAAAAACATACGGTTCATTAACCTTTTCACCCTCAATATCACATTAAATATTCTCATACTGTGATTTTTAATTCATAGTAACTTGAAAAATTAATGTTTTTGCTACAGCATCAAGCACACTTATGTACTTGATGATCCTTTTGAGGATCCTGAACAGCTAGCTGAGCTAGTGCCAGATGCTTCACCTGAAGGAAAGCCAAAAGATGAGGTAATAATGACCACAAAGGGTTACAAGTTTGATATGTTTTTGGGTTCAAAATGTTTAATAGTTTGTTCCAAATCCACTTAGGTTGATGATGAGGTGCGGCTTGAAGATGATTGGGTGCCCATGGATGAGAAATTAGGTACAACGGAACTTGAGGAGGTCATTCGTGCCAAGGAAGCACATTCTAGAGCAGTTGTGCTTGAAAGTGTATGTATCCATGATTTTAATGATTATTCATTATTGTTAACATTGGAGGTGGCGATTTCGACCCTTTACATATCACAGGTCGATTCGGGGGTGTTATGTTTATCTCTAACGGGTAAAATTTAAAAAAAATTGGCTAAAGAAGAAATGGCTCAATCGGGTTGAAGAGGTGGCAGGTCGTCCAAAGGGTATTTTTAATGTTTAAAACCTCCTAAGTCATTTTATTCCAAAAAAATGATTATTATTAAAATAACATAATTTGTGCCACATATTTGACACACTAGTTAGTTATAAAAGTTTATAAATTTTGGACAAAAGTCTTTCGGGTCAACTCAACCCGTATTGACATGTGCGAAAAAAACTACTGTTTTGACCCTTACCCGAGCCACTTGACCTGTCCACTTTGCTCCTTTAGTTAGTATATTCGTTGGTGAAGAAAATGAGCCTTAGCTTTGTAAGTTGCACTAAGTTTTGGATAGAGGTTGTAATTTCCAATATTATTGGCTTCATAAGACATTCACATTTTTTTTTTGCATTCCAGATAGGGGACATTCCTGATGCTGAGATAAAACCTCCTGATAACGTGCTCTTTGTATGCAAACTAAATCCAGTAACTGAAGTAAGTTGTTAGCCTGTTAGGCTTTTAATTAAATATATACAGTGATTATACTTTATTGATTTTCTATCTATTATTTTCTTTTCTCATAACCTCCCCCTCTTCTTTTTTATCATAGGATGAGGATCTGAATACTATCTTTTCACGGTTTGGAACAGTAACCTCGTAAGTTATCAAGCCTTGAACCTTTCTATCTGAACGAATCTATTTACTGTTTGTCGGAAGAATAACTTCTAGAATCTATAAACTCATGCAGAGCTGATATAATCCGTGACTATAAAACTGGAGACAGCTTGTGCTATGCCTTTATTGGTGAGTCTTTATGATTCAGTTTGTAGCTACTGATATAATTGCAAGTCAATCAGTTTCTTGATGACTTGCTATTAGCAATTCATGTTGCTTCAGCAGTCTTGTTATTTTCATCGATATTCCAATACATGTGGCCGTCTCCACCATATTGTTGATTTGAGAAGTGGCAGATTATATAATAAACTAATTAGTAGTCCCTGAATTTTCTGGGTATGAAGGACAGTCCCTCAAATTTATGAAAATTGTGAGATAGTCCTTGATGTTTTTTAATCTATAAATGGCAATTGCTATATTGAAAGTACGAATTGTTGGGAGAAAGAGACATGTTAATGTTCTATAAACTAGTACAATAGAGTTGCATAAGTAGGTTTGAAATTTATTTATTTTAGTATGAAGGTCTGAGCTTCTTACTGTAGTTACTATAGTAGTGAGAACAAATGGAATCTATGTCTAAAACATTAAAATCTGTAATAAGTTTGAGAGCGCTAGAGAAATGATGTTTCTTGTTTTTTAAATATATATTTTATAGTAATAATAATTATTTATAGAAATATTTAAAATACTCTTTTTATATATTTTTTTATTCATTTTTTTTAAATATATTAAAAAGGAAATATACAATTACTAAAAGAAAATATATAAAATGATTATATATTTTCTAAAATTATAAAAAATAAAGTTATATTGAAAATAAAACTGTTTTAAAAATTATACCCTTTTTAGTGTATGTTAAAATAAAATAAAGTATTCCTTTTGTTGATTAGATTAAAAATAAAATTATATCAAAATATATCTTTTCTAAAAGTATATTGAAATAAACTAAACTGCATCTTTAAATTATATTAAAATAAAGTTTAATTGAAAATAAAATATATTCAAATATGCCTTTTTAAAAATTATATTAAAATTTGATATATAAATAAATTATACCTTTTAAAACATTATATTAGAAATAAAATAATACTAAAGTTATACCTTTTCTAAATTAAAATAAATAAATCATGCCTTTTTGATATTATATTAAAAATGAAAAATAAAGTTAATTTTTTTATGTCAAAATGTATGAATTCTTTTGCGGTTACAAACTTTACTCCCATGTTGGGAAGTACAGTTGAATTTCTTGCACACAAATTTGATGGAATTTGGAGAAATCCAGTTTCATCTATCAGGTTCCAACGAATATCAGTGGGTCTTAAATATTTTTTATTTTCTTATGTGTATGCAATTAATATGTGTGGTGGTGTAACCTGATCTTGTCATTTATATTCCAGAGTTTGAGGACAGAGAAGCTTGTGAGCAAGCATACTTCAAGGTACACACATATACTTTTCTATTTTCATGTTTGCATCCCCTTTTGTTGAAGTCTCAAGATCTGATTTATAGAACAAAAAGTCGCACCACCAGAAATAATGATGGCTGCGATCAGAAAGAAAGATGAACTAATATCTCACGTAAACTCCATTCCTTAATTCATTATTAACTTGCAATATAAAGACCCTTTAAATAGAATAAACAAACCTAAACATACTTAACCTACTAGGACTCAAACTCATACTAGACAAATACCAAAGTAATTAATAAAACCCTAGCTTATCTAAGACTCTAACAAACTCATTTAATTAATATTAATAAACAAAGACTCTTATCTAGTAAAAACTTGCGACCCATACTTTGAACCCAACAGAAACTTGCGGCCTCCATAAGACTCATATTCCAACTCAAAAGCTTCACATGTGAACTAAACGATTAATTTCCAACATTTGTTGCCTGTTTTTATGTCATTTAAAGAAATTTCAAGCTACAAATGTCATTTCTAAAGTATTCTGTACAAACTTTGATGACAGATGGATAATGCATTAATAGATGATCGGAGAATACACGTGGATTTCAGTCAAAGTGTTTCAAGAATGTGGAACCAATACAGGCGTAAAGGCAACCGGTCTGGAACAGGTAAAAATGGTTGGTAGCACTTAAAGCTATTATATTCAGCTCTTGTTTTGTTAAAAGTTACTATTGGCTTTGTTGTAGCTGGTAAAGGGTGCTTCAAATGTGGTTCTCTTGATCATATTGCAAAAGACTGTACCGGGAACCCTGATGCCCCTGATGCCAAACAACCTCCAAAATACGTCTTGAAGGATGATGAGTTCTCTAGAAAAGGTGGCAATGATAGTTCAAGGTTAGTAAACAAGTATACAACTATACATGCATGTAGAGGTCACAAGATGGGCTATTGGGCGGGTCCGGTAATGGGTTAAGTCGAGTCATTTTTTTAGTACAGACGGTGTTGTGTTGAGCTGCAAACACTTCTTGTCTCCTTCTTTCAAAGAAGTTATAAATAATTAGAGGGGCAAATGTCATAAAATAGCAATATACTTCGAACGGTGGTCCATTTTGATAATTATAAGTACTTATTGCTTTCCGAAAAAAAAAAAACTTACAAGTTTTGAACATCCTAATTGGGCAATTAAACAGTTTTTTTGGTCCCTGGTTATTAATTTCTATGTTTTTTACGCGATAATTACCAAAGTAGACTTTTCACTGAACTGGTAATTTACCAGAATGGCTCGAGAAGGGTATAATTACCAAAATGGACGACATCCATAAGTATATGCTATTTTTTTACATTTGTTCATAATTAATTCCTTAAGTATGATTACAAAAACAATATTGTTACAATAACAATATAAATATTTGAATGAAAATTATGAAACAATGTGGGAGGTTGTACCATAGTTGTCAAAAGCGCTCGCCTGGGGCGCATTTTTGAGGCGAGGCGCAGTGATTGCGCTTTCATGTCCTAGGCTTAGTTTGAGGTTAAGAGGCGTAGTTTTTTTTTATTTTATGCTTTATTATCATTTTCTAGGTTGTGATTGAGCTTATAAAAGCTTTCACAATACCGATGGAAGCTCATTTCCTAGGTATTTGAACATTTTGGTACTAATTAGATGATATTAAATGTTTTATAATAGCTTTTCTTTATTTTATTTGAAAAATAGTATTATTTTTCAATACATAAATTTTTTTTCCCTTTAAGTGCGCTTTTTTTTTCTCAGACCCTTGCTTTTTTTGCGCCTTGTGCCTAGGCCTCAGGCGAGGCCTATGCTCCTTGAGTGCGCCTAGTGTCTTTGACAACTATGGGTTGTACTCATTAAAAATAGACTTTGTATGACTTCCAACAAGTCCTACTCCACATTTTGCAAACTTTTTTGACTTGACCCATTTGACCAGTTTGAAATAAAACACAACCCACAACCTAAATCGGCCCATCCATAAGTAATCAGGTCAAAATTGCCACCTCTCTCTCTCATAGCTCAAGGTTTGCATACTCTCTCTTAAGACTAACAAGACTCATTTTATAGGTATGACATGGTGTTTGATGATGACACTCATGCAAGTCCACAAAGAAAGAAGCCACCAAGACACAATGACGTGGACCGTCACGAGCATCGAAAATCGAGTCATCGGGCCATGGATGACACAAGGAAAAATGATTACAGACATAAAGACTCGGTGGATGAAGGAAGAAGAGACCATAGGCGAGATGATAGGCACCACACATCAGGGGGGAGAAGAGATCACAAGAGAGACGAGTTGGATCATAGAAGTAGTAGAAATGATGATAGAGACAGAAGTCATAACAATGATAGGAGGCGCGATAGTAGAGAGGATAGGAAAAGATACAGTGACGACGAGTATGACAGGAAAAGGGATAGTCGAAAAGATGAGTCATATAGCAGAAGAACAACACGCGAAGATGATATCGCACGTAAGAGGAGTAAGGGGGAAGATCGAGATCATGTGAAAACCAGCACAAGATATGATGATAGGGATCGTAGTAGAAGGGAGTAAATGGTTCATTTTGATTCTCTGTGTTTTTAACCATTATACCCTGATGCTTGTGTGGCAGTTTGATCACTATGATTTTCAAGCATGGATGATTTGCTCTTATTAAATATGTTTTCTATCAACCATTTAGATTTGTTGTAGGTTTGAATATATTATAAAGATTTATGAACTTTTGGTTTGCAAAATCATTGAAGTAGTTTTAAAGAATCTAACATTATAGTTCATAAATTGTCGACATCAATCAAAATCAAAATAAGATGAGTGCATTCCGCTACAAAAACTCAAGTGATATCTACAATATGTCATTATTTTTATAAATTATTATGACCAAAGTAAAAGCATTTCAGGACTCAGGTTATAAGAATATTCTCATAATTTGATTAGCCATTTCACCATAACAAGTGCAATGTTGGCTTTGGAAGAGGCCAGGGGATGAACGGTAGGTCAGTTGAGATCAATCGGATGCTGATATACTCCATAAGATCAATATAGAGCTTGGAAAAACAAAGCGTTTCCTCACGTTTAGGCATGGAGAATACTAAAAAATCATTACGTGGACGCTTGTAGCCAAGCAAGGAGACGATTAACGACTCAAACGATCATAGAATTTCCAGATTAAGAACTCGAAAGACCGCAACAAAGATGGAGGACACCGTCTTCTTCACAAAACTTGAGGAAGGACAAAAACTACTTGCTAATTTCAATAAGTAAAATTAGTAAAGCGGAACACGATGACAAGAAACGACATCGAGTAAGGATGGAGAAGATGAGGATGCAATAAAAAGAGAAGGATTTCAGTTCTACATTCAACCCTACGAACATTTGACTGATGAATCGCGCCTAAAAACTAACCCATAGACCAAATTCATACATGTAACTTGTTGGTGATTTTAGTGTCATCAAACTATTTTGTGTATTTAGATTTATTTGGTGACCAAATGAGAAGTCATAATGAAACATCAAACAAGTTAATAAGTGTGGAGTGCACACTTGTTTGATTATCTTATGACTTCTGGTGCTAAAGACAGTTTGTTGTATCAAAGGAGCGAAACTCACTGAATAAGGGGGTCCAGGGCAACGCCCCTAGTTAGAAGGGTCTTAGGGGCAACAACCCCTAGTGGAAGTGAAAACTACTAAAGGATTCATGTTTTGTTATGCATTAAAAAATGATTCTTGTGACAACCGGCATTTCAGGTTAACATCTGTTCTTGCCTTATGTTCTTGCCTTAATCATAATTACATGATACATTTGCATGTTAGACTTAATTTTGGATTAATTAGGTCATCACATGCATAACAAAGTCCATTCATCACATGACATGCATTGGTAATTTTAAAAATTACAGGGTCACACACCAGTTAACTCGACACGCACGTATGTTGGTGATAAATATCAAATGCTAGGAACATCAGTCTACATTATTATTTTATGTGTAATACTATAAATATATAAGTAATTATATAATTGGCTATTAATTGGGTTCGTTAACACGTATTTTAGACTTTAATACGTACATTGCACATTAAACGCGTCTTAACTATATAAGTATATATATATTTAATGTACCCGACACATTCTTATTTATATCTTGATGGTTTTGAATTTATTTTATTAAAACCGAGTATTTAGCGGGTATTATGCCGCGGTTTGAACCACCACCACTTACCATCACCACCACCCTACCCTACCCCCTACCCCCTTTTTCGCGGCTCCATTAGCCTCCATATTGTCACTTCTTGTCTTTGTTTTGATGAGTTTTATGCATGTCAAGTCACCTCTTGTCTCCCATGATGCTTCGATCTCTTGGTTATTAACCAAATGAAAGTTCAAGAGTGCCTTTAAATAAATACACCTACACAACACCCTCTATCTCTCCCTCTTCTCACGGCTCTCCCCTCTCTTCTTTCTCTCTAAAACCGAATTCACACACACAGTTCATTTTCAAATCCTTTCAAGAAAGAAATCAAGTGTTCAAGGCTCAATCTAAGGTGTTTTCAAGGTGTTTTGCAAAAACCCAAGGCTTTTTTCATCCATCTACCTTCTCCTTGCTTGCTTTGTGTGAATGATTTTCCAAACTTTAGTATTTATCAAGTTTACTTATTGTATTGTGTAGTAAATTCACCTAAGTAGTGCTTATTTCAAAAGAAAAGTCATTAGCTTTAAGTAAAACAGTTGCTGACAGAAATTTTAGTCAACTTTAGAGGGTCGTATCTTGGTCAAAACTTAACCAAACTGGATGTTTTTTGAGTCTAAAATTAAGTTTAAAGAGTTATCTTTCAAACCCAAGTGATTTTATGATTTTTTGTGGAGATTTGATACCTCAAAAGACTGATACAAAATGAAAGGTACAATCTGGATTTTTGGACATATTATCAAGGACAACTTTAAGGGGTCATAACTTGTTCAACAATAGTCCAAATGACTTGATTCTTTTTCCTAAAAACTAGTATTTTGTGTTAGCTTTAAAACCTATATAATCTCTTATCATGAAACTAACATTTTGTCCTCCAACCAACAATATTCCCTAGATCTATCTGACAAAACCGAAGTTGTTAACCTGAGTTATGATTTATGTTTGAAACCCTTAAAACTATTTGTAACCCATGATCTCTACATTTTTATAAAGCTAAGACATATAGTTATACATATCTAGAACCCCATATTTTCTTGAGTTCATTTAACTAATTAAAAACGTATCACAAGTGGACTTAAAAACCTGAATACTTTACTAAAGACTATTTTGATATGAAAATTTTATCTTTCATAATATATATTTAATTTTAACCCCTAAACTTAATGTTGGCAAGGGAACGGAAAGACATGTTTTGAAATACATATCTTATTTATATAAGTGTATATAAATATATTTTATTATCACGACCCGTCACCAACAGTCGTCATGTCAAAACTGTCGGATACATAAGTTAGTACTCATGTCAAGTCTAGTTGGGTGAATCGTATACACGACCAACTTGCTCATTAGATACATTGTTTAGACCTTAAGGTGTCTTAAATGTTTTAGGGCACGAGTAGGTCGGATTCATTTGTCGGACTTTTCTAGACATCGTACGTTTCACACACCTTGCTTGCAACATGTGAGTCTCACGACCCCTTTTAAATAGATATACTTTTAAATACTTGAGGGAGCATACACGCTAAGTTACATTTATTTGGATACGAGTGGATACATGATGCATTGGTTGATACACTATTCATTGTTACATGAGTAGATTCATTATCGCATTAGGTCCCTGATATTTCTAAATTGTTAGTTGTGGTTAGACGTGAAAATTGTGAATAGGTCTATTTGGGTTGACACTTCCATCCGTGGTTAGTCGCTCTAACCATGATATTGATCAAGTCGGGTGCATTATTGTCCATTTTCATTACAATGTTACGCGATAAAACATTAGGTTGGAGCTGATTCAGTTACAGGTCAAGTATCAGTTTTGGGAGCTCATGGTAACTATTACACTTTGATATTATTTTAATTAATAATATGATTCATTAAAAACTTGGAATCCAAACGAAACAATTTTGATACAATTAAACTTGTGAACTCACCAACATTATGTTGACTGTTTCAAGCGTGTATTTCTCAAGAAACTGAAGATCTTTGTGGTAACATTTTGAGATGGATTGCATGGAGTCACAAGGCACTTAGGAGCATTTTGAGGACTTAGGCCATGTTTGTAAAATCATAAACAATTCATTTGTGTGAACTTGAAACAATGGTTTTTGGTGTTTGAAAACAATTTGAAACTTTTGGTGAATCATTTAGATGTCGTTCAATATAAACAATGATTGTGATCCATGACGTACACACCCCACTAATATCCGCTGTGACGAGGTGTGACAATTCTGGAAGTGAAAACTGCTAAAGAATGGTCCTACAGACTAGTTTGGTCATGTTGACCAGTTTACTCCTCCGGAGTAAAGATTACTCCTCCGTAGTAAAGTCTACTCATCCGGAGTAAAATTGATCATCCAGAGTAGATTGTTCCTGCGGTGTAAATTGCCTTTCCAGAGTAAAATGACTTAGCAGTTATAGACTGACGGTTTTTGGCGGTTTCAGCCAATAACCATCATAACGTTTCAGTGTATCTGTTTACCCCATATATACACACGCTTTGGTCGGTATCAAACACACGAAAATTTCATTCTTTAAATCTCTGATTTTTATCCGATTAAATACTCGTATAATACTTAAAGATCTCAAGGTCCAATGGTAGAGGTAAAGCCTCTTAAACACAAGATCTCAAGGTCATGGGTTCAAGTCCCACTAAGTAAAGAAATTTGCCGTTCAAAAAAAAAATACCCGTATAATACCGTTGGCCATTTGGTGCAATGGTAGCCCCAAGACTTTCCATAGTGGAGGTCTTGAGTTCGAATCCTGGCCATAGCAAAAAAAGGGTCTGTGGCCAGGTCAGGGAGTTTACCAAGTTGAGGTTCCTTCTGGGGTGGGCTGCCCTAGATGTTCTAGGTGTTGCCCCAGGAAATCCAATTATCCTATAATATCTAGGTGTTGCGGCTCAAAAAAAAATACTCGTATAATAAAAAATAATTCAATTTGACTATGTAAGTCAACCATTTAAGCATAATGCCGGAAAATCCAGTTTATTCAACGGCGTTGTAAGTCTCATATATACACCTTCTGCAACACCGAATTTGAACAATTATTTATATATGTATGTTCTAATGGAAATTAAGTGCCTCTCATAGATTATTGTATAAGAACCACTCATCAAATTTCATTTGGAATTTATCGTAGAAATCAAAGTTTACCTCCATTTGGTAGATGAACTATACCGAATTACAACTTTGATTTCTACGATAATGTAAGTTTGAATTACAACTCGCTTATTTGAATATCTTTTATCTGTTATGCTTCACAGATCACTTTGCAAGTAGTGTTTTCAAAATATCATTTACTCTTGTGTCAGGTTGTACGTTGTTCTGATGACATTGTTCATGTGAAGTAGATCCTAAGTAAGTTAGATATTGATGTCATCAACTTAGAGCTACCTTTCTCAGATTTGGACCAGGTATTCTCATGGTTTAAAAAATCGGTCGAGGCGAGGCGGTACGAAAACGAGTGCCTCATAGGGTATTTTTATACGTACGCCTCTAAAGGGCTGAGGCGGTAGAAATGGAAAAAAATTACTTTTGACCCATTTGAGCTGTGTATTTCGTTACATAACTCAAATGGGTCAAAAGTCCATAATTCATATCTGGTTCTCCTTAATTTGACCTAATTTCTCATTCTTCTCCCACACATATCACCTGGGAAAGACATTGGAAGGGGTTGATGTAGTCAACAAACAAGATACAAACAACTTTTGATATTTAGTATTTTATTTTTTGTAAGATATATAATTTTTATATTTATTTTTTAATTCCGCCTCGGGCTTACGCCTCGGTTCGCCTCGAGGCGCGATTCCGTTCTTTTAAACTTTGGGTATTCTATCACCATCTGCTTTTACATTTTGCGTCAAATTGAGGTAAATTCTACACAAGTTTTATGAGAACATAACCTTCAATAGGGGTGGTGCAGTGGTAAGCACTTGGTTTTCGGCCTTTAACCCCTTTGAAGGCCACCTGCCCAGTGTAGGATGTGTTGTACCTAATCCCATTGGTTAGCAGGGTATTGGTGGGGTCCTGTAAGTTTTCCGGTAATAGGTTCTCACGGTTACCAAAAAATAAGTTTTATGACAACATGATATAGTTGTAACAGTTGAGCTGATGGAACTGAACTGACTATTGTACAAGAAATGCAGATTGAGAAACGAATAGAGAACGTGGAAAATGTTGCAAAGTTTGATTTAGCTACACCTGAAAATAATCCTTTTATTGAGCGATTTGTGTATATTTTACTATGCAGGAGCCAAAGCATGGACCATACATGCAGGTTTAAGTTACTTCAGTACATGAACTTTGTGCTTGATTGATATCTTTTCTACTTTATGATCATTAGCGTTAGAGGTGGCAAGATGGACTGGACGGGTTGGATAAGGGGTTCGGGTTGAAATGGGTCATTTTTAACAGGGATTGAAATCAGGTTGGTTTGCATTCGTTTCGGGTGGATTGACCTGCAAACATATTTTTGTCCCTTTTTCAACTTCTTTATTATTGCTAACTAGTAGTTTTTTTCCCGCACGTTGCAGCGGGATATAAAAAAGTTTATTTACCGTAGTATTAAATTTAATCACACAAACATAACACGTGCCCCCGTGTAACCAAAAGATAAAGCCGTAATATGCCCAAGATGTTGAAATTGTCATTTGATTAACCCGTGGAAGGTAGTAGGAGCTGTTATTTTTTTGGTGTGATCATCGGTCGAATATGAGAAAACGGAATGGGAAAAAGGGAAAATAATAATAACAAAACACAATTTAAAAAAAAAAACCAATTGGTGACACATGACAAGAAACCAATGGGTGGATTTGGTTGGCCTTTGGTTTTTAATATATATAATAATAATAATAATACACTAGTTATGATTACAAAAACATTGTTATTACAACAATTGAGGGCGGGTCTTAGAGCAACTGGTAAGGTTACTGCTTTGTGACCTTGAGGTCATGGGTTCGAACCGTGGGAAACAACCTCTTGCACAAAAGTGTAGTGTAAGGCTGTGTACATCAGATCGATGTAGGAGCTAAGTCAAGCACCAGGTACGCCTTTTATTACAACAATAATCTAAGTCTTTGAATAATATGATTTAATTGGTTGCATGCATTAAAAATTGACTTTGGATGACTTTCAACAATTAACCTGTTTGACTCGTTACCCTTTTAATCCAATTTAGCTGTGCCCCTTTTAAAGCTAAATTAATTAATGCCTTTACCATTTGATGCGCTAGGAATGACCGCGCAGGGGTTATCCATTCTAACTTTGAGAAATGAGCACAGTAATCAGTTTCATATATATAATCAGGGGTTATCTTTTTTTTTTGTTATTATTGGATAATTATTTTTACCTTTTGTCATTATTATTAGGTGGCATATAATGATTTTGTTGCTGCTGCTGCTGCACAGGAGAAAGGACTTGTAAGTTGATTCCCTGATACTGTGACTTTGCTTTTAATCAGCCAAATCTAATGTGGACGAGGTAATGGAATGAGCACAGTATTCAGTTTCATTACATTGTCATGTTTGATCGACCAACAGGAATGTAATGGACTCCAGTTTCATTCCTCTGGGCCCTCACTATCCTTCGCCCATGGTAATGGTCATTCAAATATGAGTTAAATTAAATTGGTATGCAAAGCTACATATGCTTTTCAGTGGAAATAAATTTTAACTGTGAGATACTATTATTATTTATATTTTTACTAAATTGTTTATACTATAAGTCATAATGTTATAGCTTAACTTCTAGTTAAACCACATTTTAAGTAAAACTAATTAAAAGTTTATTGTATAAAAATAAAATACTAAACAAACTAAAAGATCAAGAATCTATAAAAATAAGGTTACAAGAAAAAAAAATTAATTATTATTTTTCGGCAAATTGGTTTTTAATAATCCAAACTATGATATCCATACTAACAATCTGGTTGGTGACAGTCTAAACTTTCACTTTTGTTGTCAAAGACAGTCCTAGTAGCATAATCATAATAGATTTACACGTATTTCGCTCAAAATGATTATTTTGAATGAAATGGAGAAACGTACAAGCGAAATCGAGTGGGAACCGAGTGTAAATCCATTATGATTATGCTATTGGGACTGCCCTTGACAACAAAAGTGAAAGTTGGGACTACCACCAGCCAAACTGTTAGTATGGATTATTATCAGCCAATGGTCATAGTTTGGATTATTAAAAACCAATTTGCCTTATTTTTTTATGATTAGCAGATAATTTCTATGTCCTAATTTCATTTACACAAGGTCTATCCTGGTACATGCGGTTAAGATCCGCGGGAAAGATTATGTTGTACAAGAAGATGACGTTATGCTGTTCCGCTTTAACATCTGATGATGTTGGAACAAATTTTCGCAGTCGCACGGTTATGAAGTGGTTCAACATACGACTTTTCCGAGGTAAGCTTCTCATACACGAGACAAGTAATCACCGTCTTTCGTAGCTTTAATAGAAAGAAATGTTTATATCAAATCACAAAACAAGAGTTAAGGAGGTATCCCTTTGTAGAAAAGGAACATTGGGATGAAGTTGAGTAGAAAAATTCTTTTAAAACTTATGATTTTGATACTAACAGATTCAAGTTGTTGATGGTATCATTTATAAACTATTAGTAGTGGTTTGTTGTGATTATTCCAATCTTGATTGATTGGGTAATTGCTATTGCTTTTAATCAAAACACATGGTGACTTAGAAGCTAGCTAATGCATAATGGTGATGTTAATGTCATGTGCCTTGCTTCCAACATCTACCTATCGCAATCATCAAATACACTATCAAACCTTTTTGCTTAAAGGCGGAGCAGTATTTCATACCAACCAATATTAACCGTTTTGTCTATCAGGAGGTCACGAATTTGGCTTTGGTTACCCAAATGGAGACCTGAAATTTCTCCCGACTAAAACGTGTTGTTGGTATTTAAGATCAGATATTTCTTATGAACCCTTATTTGTCTTGTCTGTAAACGCATGATGTGTGATTTGACCAAAATGTCCCTGGCATAAATATTATTTAAAAAGTTTCAAATAAAATAGTTGATTGTATATTTTGGTGATTGTTCCCACTACCATGTGGTAGGGTCCTTGTGGGGGTGGGGTGTTACCTTTTTAGTAAACTTTTTGGGACACTTGCCATCCTGAAGTTAAGGGTCAAGGGTCCTGGACTACTTGTCCATAAATAGGCTTATTTTTATTTATAATTTTGATTGAAAAGAAGTTAAAATATATTTTTTCTTTTACCAGTCAAACAAAATGTTTTGTATTTTTATTTTATTATTATTTTTTCATTTGGCATTTAACCAATTAAATTCATGGGTCTAAAGCTATATTTGACACAACTTTTATGAGTTTTTTTTTTATTTTATCAATGTCATTTGGTTATTTTACGTGTATGATTTTATATTTTTCAACTATAACTACTTTTATCAAACATTTTTATACCAACTTTTGGTACATGAAATTGGCATTTGGTTGGTGAGATGATAGTTGCCTAACTGCATGACTTAGCTCTCGCATTTGTGTAGGGGCCGGGATGGGGCGGATCATTTCGTGATCTGATGTACGCAGTCTTACCCTACACTTTGTGCAGGAGGCTGTTTCCACGGCTTGAACCCGTGACCTCAAGGTCACAAAGCAGCAAACTTACCAGTTGCTCCAAGGCCCGCCCTCCAACCACGAATTTGAAAAACAACAAACCAAAACCGGCCAGGTTAGTTAGGTGGGATTGACGGTTCGTTTTTTACGGTTTGACTATTTTGAACCATTTTTTTTTAATATTCTTCTAAAGCCAAATTTTTTTATTAATTTTAAAAAATGATAACAATGGTTTATGAATATAATACACATACACAGTTGCACATTTCTAAAATGAACAAGAAAATGCTAAACGAATGGTTCCAAATTCTGAACCGTAAAATCGTCAAACCAAACTGTATAAATTTCAAACTAGCTGACTTGTTTCGTTTTGGATGGTTCGAACGGTTTATAAACACCGTTAATAGTGGGGTTGGTGAGTTATGTTGTTGGGACTCTAGACTGAAAAAGTTACATGGGTGAGACCCAATTTTTCGTTAAAGCAGAAAGTGTAGTTGGAGAAGCAAAATATAGTTGGTATCTTTTGTATGTATGTGGGGAAAAGTGAAAGCGTTGGGTGTTGTCTGTTTCTGGTGGTACTATGGTAGTGGCAGTGCAGTTATTTTGGATGGTCAAATTATGTGGCGGCCCTTGTTTCCCGGAGTTGTGGCAGAAATCGCCATTTTATTCTGATTATTGCTATTCCATAAAATAATTGAACCTTTTCTTCATAAGACTGCCCACGTACACTGTGGCCAAATGGGGAGTTAAACACAGCGACGGGGGCGTCAAAGGGCGGGGCGTGAGGGGTTTAACAGGCGCGAGGGCGGGAGAGTTGAGGTGGGCCAATCAAATATGGTAGTGGAGGTGTCAAGAGGTTGGGAGCGTTGCCCCACTACACATAGTCTACTACTTTATTTTCAAAAGTTGACCTTTATGATTCATGTTAATATCTTGTAAGCTAATTTATTTTCAAGAGGTTGGGAATCGGTTTGTAGTATATTGTAAGACAACTACGGCAATCAAGTCACTTGTTCCTGGATGAAATGTGGGTATTGTATATTAGTCGGACCTGTATAGCTTTTTAAATCGTGTACGAATTCACTTTCAGATTAAAATATTTCATGTATTAACAAATTTAATAATCGGATAAGACAATATTATGCAAAGAACAAGATTTTCTTTTATGTAAAAACGAAGTTGTAATTCCGTTGTTTGAACAGATCAAACGGATTCCTTTGTATAGGGATTGATCTATCACAACGTTTTAGTTGACGGTTGACAGTTAGCTGTTATAACAGTTGGCGGTTAAGTAATTATATTAGTGGGAAAGCCTATCTGTAGAAACTCTATCAGCATTTACTGTTTTGATGACCAAGCTACCATTGCTTGCCTATTGCCATTGCTGACCAAGTTGCTACTGCTTATTAAGTTGTCACTAATGTTTAGTTGCCACTTGTGATCAGTAGTAAATTGCTACCGGTTATTAGTTCTTTCTGAATACTGAAATTCATGTAACTTTTTATCAATCAAATAAATTAGAAGCGATCCCTGCTAGGGGCTCTGTCATTGGACCCCGTCGTGTTGGTGCCCCAAAATTAGATTAGTCTTGCAACGAACCTCCTAACTCGTATCAAGATTTATTCTAATTCCTCATTTAATCTTAAGTAAATCCAGTTAAACTAAAATGTCTATGATGATACTAAATCACCAACATGAAACAAATACATACATAATATGCACACGTGAGATTGTTACTATAAAAAGGTTAAAAGTCATAAAAGTGTGAGCGAGTCCATATAAGTACGCATGTTTCAGTGAAAAAAATATATGTAAATTAGACACAATTTTATTGATAGATGTAGTGTTGTAATTGAGTTAGACAAACTCTTGTATCAAGGTGAGATGCTCTTTGTAATCAACACTGCACCAACATTTAAAAAAATCATCATTTTTTAAAATATATTAACTATACTAAAAGTAAAGAGAATAAACTTAATAGATTTTTTTAAATAATAAAATATATACAATTTATTTGAAATTGAAAAAATTGATGAAACAAAGTTTAAATGAAAAAAATCAACAATAACAATTATATTATTTTTTTGCCTTTTCCGGTAATATTTAACTTCTGGTTAATTAATTTTTACAGTTAAATAGATTTTCAAATTGTATCTCTGTATTATACTTTTGTGGTTGGTTGAAATATTTCATAAAATGATTAAAATAGGTATTTGTTTAAAATATGGGAATAAAATAAATGGACAAATAAGACATAAATATCTATTTGTATTCTCATGTCTCACAAAGTCGGTACAATTATATTGTTGGTTTCCCATCTGCCTAAACTTATTATTGTTTTGTTTTCCAACTTTTAGAGTCCCAAGTTGAGATTTATGATTTGATTCTGGATAAGTTGTAAATATCTATCATAAAAAAAAGTCATCCAAAAATATTCCAATTCATCCTCCTTAGCAACTAATTTATCACCTATATCTACTGGTATAGTGGTATGATGTTTGCCTAAAAAGGTAAGGATGATTCACTCACCGAATCACTTATTATCTACATTTGTGCTTATTTTTCGATTGTGAGCTGAGAATTTGGTTCTGAATCAAAAGGTTATAGTCGATATAGGTTTGTAGAGTTGTAGATGTAGTTGTGTTTATGCAAAAGTTGATACACACTTTTAGTCACTTTGTGTGTTTGGGTGAAGTGGTGAGCAATTGGTGTTAATAATGTTTCTTTTCTTTTTTAAATACGCTTTGGTGTTTTTTAACGTCCATTTTTATGATGACGTGGCTTTTTCTTGATTTTCGAATGTACTATTGCACATGTTTTTTATCTATGTTTTGATATTCAGAATCGAGTCACCACAATTTCATGCGCTTCTTTTTACATACTTAACTGCATCATTGTCACCGCCGTAATGCAATGTAGCGTCTACCAGTTACAATCTAAATAACATTCAAAGCTTTATGCTGTACTAGTTTTAACTTTAATTTTGAGATGTCACATCTTATTGAAGGAAGATTTCACATTTATACATCTTATAATTTTTGAAATTATTATTATTTGAATAATTAGAATACGACATATCTAGTTATAGCTACAAGATGGATACATAAAAATATTTTATAAATAAAGTACTCCTGATTTAATATGGATAAAGTATCACTAATTGTTTATAATGAGTGGGTTATCCTCACGTTTTGCGATGGTTTGGTTTTGAAAAAAGTTTTCATAGAAACGTAGATAGAAATTAGTACGTCGCAATGGTATATTCAGAAATTAGATAATATAATATTTGAAGAGAAACAAAAACCGTTACATCGACCCAAAACCATAAAAACGAATGTCGGTACCGGTTCCGATAATAACGATAACGATACTGATGTTGTTCGGTTGGTGTTGGTTCCGTCCATCACACTACCAGTACGATACCAAAAGAAGACCCTATTTCGAATGCAACTCCGCTTTTTTATAATTTAGTGTATACCTTAAATATAAGCATTCACCTTGGAAATTTGGGCTATTAATTTTAAAATTCTCGTTTCATTTCTCTTGACTTGCTAAAAATCAAGTCGTAGTATGCTTTTTTGAGCACAATACATAAACAGTTCACCTATTTGTCAAATTCACTAATTTTATAATCAATTCAACTCTAATTATCTTTGATCATGTTTAAATTCTAAGAGTTGTTGTGAGTTTTAACTGACCCAAACTCAAGTCGATCCAACACGTTGGGTTTAAAATTCACCAACTTTGAATTTGAGTATTTTAAACCCAAAACACATTATCTATACTATATAATAAATAAAAGTTTTTTCATGACACGTGTCGCTTCCACATTCATTATCATCATTTTTTTTCCCGCCACTCTCTCCTATTAAATACACATTTATCTTTTAATAATAATATATTTTTAAAGAAATAATAATTATACTAATAAAACATATTTATTTTAAATTATCCTTTATTATAAGAAACTTTGAAATATAATTATGTAACTTTTATTTACAATCAATTAGTAAATGAAAGTCAAATTACATTAAATAGTAATTAACGTATTTTCGAAACCCAATTATATATTAAATTTTGTTTTATATCTTTAACATATGTAATACATTTTTACACATGTAAAATATATACATAAAGATTTAAGAAATTTATGTATTGATATTTTTAATCCCGTGTGTATTACACGGGGTCTAAGCTAGTAGTAGTAGTATAAATTCACCAAATTACCATCCTAGAGGAACTTTGACATAATTCAATATTTTCATCAAAAATCTCCATTTTGATACTATCCTAGTAGTATTTGTAACCAATTAGTGACCGTCATAACACAAATTTATACCAAGACTCTAGGCTAAATGTTGGTTAAAATCCTTTAAGAACATATATATCAAAATCCTTGATTTAGTCACATATTCAAATTGAACTTAACTAACAAGTTCTAAACATTATATGCAACTTTATAAAACATGTAGATGCCATAAAGCAAGAATTTTCAGAAATTACTATGTTTGAATATAAAACATACTTAAAACTCTAAAATTTACAAAGTGGAGTTGCAAGAAGGTAACTAGTGATCTCATCAATTAGCAAATATATAAATAGGTTTGTTTTATTAATCTAAGCCTTCAAATTCTTGATAGATTTATGTTTCTTCTCCTAAGTTCATGAAACATGCACACACTTTATCTCAAATTCATGTCTTTTTGGAACCAAACTAACCAAGTTATGCAAATATCCTATATCCTAGAAGCCAAATAAAGTCAGGGCAATAATGGCCCTTCAAGAGTAGATATTCTGATATTTGACACAAATTTAATATTTAATTTTTTAACTAGTATTTTAACAATTTATAACATTTTAGTCTAGGTTTCATTGTATTTTATTTGAACATGCGTCGACATATCACACAAGAGAATTCTAACATTATTATATAAAATAAAGTATTCCTAATATAATATTTTGAAAATATAGAATGTTACAAAAATATCATTTATTATACTTCTAAGATGATATAGTATATTAATATATTCAATAATGCGGGTAATTGGATATGAGATTAATTTATGTAATAAGACCGGTATCATCAAATACCATACTCGTTCTAAGTCCGTTAACTTTTTTATAGTTAATCTCACACCCGAATATTCCTCCCATTTCCCGTTACAAATGTTTCATGTTTCATGTTTCAATTTTCCCATTAGTGTTTTCTACCACCCTTAAATGAAGATATCTAGTTCATAATACCAAAAGGGAGAGACCCATAATTAGTGTGTTATAGATTATTAGGTTAGTGCTATTTCTTAATTTATATAAATTTGTAATAAATACTAGCAAATATCTTTTTTTTTGAACGGCGAACATTGAATTTTGTGACGTCGCACCCCCCGTCACATGGAAGATACTCGTCCAACTCCGGCCAATATGTTAATAAGATACTATGAATTATTAATCAATTATCTAATAGGATAAATCAATAATTATAAAAGAAATCCAATCTAATGATAACTTTTACTTAAGATTTAAATAGTTATAACAATTAACAAATCTTATCAATACGATAAACTACAATCATATCTAACACTAACTAATATAGTTTATATAATAATTAATAACCGATAATTATAAGATTTTAAAATAAAAATATTTTTAGATTATTAATAATCGAAATTTTCTTGTATTAGGAAAATTTTGAAGTAGATATTCATTATCTACAAAAAAGATTAGAAAGAATTACATGTATCCTTATATTTTAAAACATAATTACATATATACCCTTATTTTATAAATTATACATTATGACAAAAATAACATTTTAAACTTACAAGAGAAACACGACTCTTCTGATTCTCGAACCAGCGATACGACCTTCTTATTCAAACTGGCGATTCAACAGGTGATTGTTTCCTAACCGGGATTCAACAGGCGATTGTTTTCTAACCGGCGATCGACGATTTCGATTCCATCGATCCCAGTATAACGGCTGATTCCAAGTCGAAAAAACGAAAGTAAAAACCGATAAAAAGGTTAAAAAAAACTATAAAAAAGAAGTAAAAACAAAAAAAAAAGACAAAAAAGAAACTGAGAAAAAGAAGAAATAAAAACCGAAAAAAGGTTAAAAAAACAAAAACAAAAAAACCTAGTTAAAAAATGGGTAAATTTGAAATTGAGTAAATTACAGAAAACAACCTTTAATTATATACCAAATTACACTTACAGACTTTAATTTTCACTAATTATGATGGACATGTTTTATGTATATGGTTTGTATCAAATTATAACATTTAGACTAACAAACGTTAGTTTTTCAGTTAGTTTTTTATAAATGACCAAAATACCTTTACTATTATAGAATAAAAAAATAAAATAAATTCAAAAGTATTGTAGGCCCCATCCATTATGCCTTTGTTCGATTCTTCCTAAGCAAAAACCCAAGACCTGCAATCAAAATTCTCATGCTTAAAAAACAAAAGCCAGCACCCATGGACAGAGAACCAAAACCAAATTCAATCGATGGAACCTAAAATCAATCATGAATCATCCAAACTGAAATCAATAGAGAATTCGACCGAAATATAAAAGCTTACAATTGGTGGGCAAAATCCAAATCCAAAATGAATTCGAACCAAATGGGAACCATTGGTTTGATGCAGGCTAAATTAGGGTTGGAATCATGTGGGTGTTTGGCCGGCAGTCAGGTAGGTGTGGGTTTGGGTTATTGGCCGCCGGTTTGGCGGTGGTTGGGAATGTGGGTTTACCAGGTTAGGGTTTGGTTGTTCCGGCCGGAGAACAAAGGGGAAAGTCAGAGAACAGAGAACAGAGAGGGAGGGAGAGGGGGTTTGGTTGTTCCGGCCGGCAGTGGGAGGACGATGGTATGTGTCTGTGTAGACGATGGAGAGGAGAGAGGGAGTAAGAGGAGATGTTGGTAGAAAGAGAGGTTAGAAACTTACAGGTGAAGAGGCGAAGGGGCGGGCGGGCCGCGGTTAGCGGTGGTGTAGTTTCGGCCATCGGTTTGTGACTGTTGTGGTGTGGCTTGTTACTTGTTACCGTTTGCGTTTACATATCTTGAGAGAGTTATATATATATATATATATTAATATGTTAATATAAGAATGAAAGGTAAATTGGTCATTTACATGTCATCTAACTGAAAAATCTAATGTCTGTTAGTCTAAAGGTTATAACTTGATACAAACTATATAGATAAAGGATGTCCAGCGTAATTAGTGAATATTAAGGTCTGCGGGTGTAATTTTGTATATACTTAAAGGTTGTTTTCTATAATTTAGTCTTTGAAATTTTGAAGTTTAGTAAAAAAAATATAAAATAGTTATTCTATAATTTTTTTAATAAAATAAATCAAAATATATATATTTGATATTTTTAGGCTTATGTAATTTATATTTTGTGTCGGGCTACATCTATAGTTGTAGTAATTTATGAAATTTGCATGGATATATGAAATTACCAATAAAGATTATCTCTCTATTAAAACTGGATTAATCAACAACTGAGACCCCTCATCTTCTTCAAACATCCACATCACACCCACCTCTTTATTAATATTTCCATTCACCGCCCTTCCCCTCCACGTGAGTATATATACACATATATGAACAATGAACTCATATATTATATGCTTCATATCGCCATCTAAACCTAATTTCCTGCAACCAACATTCTTCCAATCATGAAGAAAATCAATCTCATGCTACGAAAATGCAAGACGCTATCACGGCAACTCGTCGGAACCTCCTCTTCCGCCAATCGGAGATCCAAATCCAGTACCGCCGTCGAACGTCAAGCAGACGCCGGAGGAATAATGTGGAAGGATATCTCCGTGGATAACTACGGCGGCGGAGAACAACTTCAGGAAACCGTTTTCGTCGGAAGCACGAGGAAACGGTACGTGATTGATTCCAAGTATTTAAGTCATCCGCTCGTGAATGCTCTGATCGGAAAATCGACCGGCGGTGATGGCGTATCGGTTGTTAATTGTGAAGTTGTGCTGTTTGATCATCTGTTGTGGATGGTTGAGAATTCTGATTTGAATCTTAGTTCCGATTCTTGGGCCGAGTTAGCAGATCTCTATTGTGTTGATTAACTCGTTAATTCCTCTATATGTATGAAATCTGGTTTATATTTTTTTTTAGATTTAGGTGATTATTAGGTTTAATTGTGAATCCAATATTATATTAATTTGATTCATAACTTTATTTGGTTGTTGTTTGTGTATACTTATAGCTACTTCATGGTGTTTGGATTAATATTTGATCATGAAAGTTTTTATTTTAATTTGTTGGTAAATTTATATTAACAAAATAAATAAATTAATAAAACAATCCAGAATGTGTGACATGACATATGTAACTTTTTATTTGTTATATAGTATTTGATATTTTTTTTATGTGTTATTTATGTATCTAACACTTGAAAAGTCAAAGTTCTACAGATGTGTGTCATTTGCAGAGTCAAAGTTCAGTAAATGTTTCTTAAAAGTTTCTTTCCTGAGACCTTTATTTCACTTTCATAAGAGTATGAGGTATGGGAGGAGGTCATGGGCACCTTCACATCAGCCTGCCTAAAGGTTGTCGTTCAAAAACCATCATATTCTATCTCTGAAAGTCATGGACCTCTCTACCTTTTCTCTCATCCCTTCTCACATGAGACTCAGAAATGACACGGTTTTCTCTAAGAAACGGCATCGGAAAGACACTCTTTTTGATGATAATACTCATTCTCGTTTTTTGGTATAGTAGTCGTGATCGTAAATGTAAAATTTCGAGGATCAAGTGGCTTAAAACCTGCTATTGTACATGTATTTTTTCTATCTTTCTAGCTCATTGCTAGAAGTTTTTTTGTTTAGTAATAATATGCCGCCGTTCAAAAAAAACATATTTTCCCGTGTGTGGCCAACAACCAAGCTCTCATTAGTCATTATCAATGTTTTAAAAACTGGATGACATCATAAATAATAAAAAAAATTAAAACTATGTATATAGATACAAAATATAAAATAATTTTTTTAATATGAATTTGCAACTGAAAACAATGCTCATTATCTGCACATATGCAACCTCTCATTCCCTTCCACATATGCAGCCACCGGCTTCAAAAACATTACAGATGGTCTAACTTATCTTTTGCATTGTAGCAGTCGGGTTGTCGAGCCATCAAAATTCACTAGCTATATTACTATGTCACTTCGCAAGTATCTTGTTAAAGTTTAAACATGAAAGATTCAATCTTCACAATCAATCGATCCATTTACTAATAAAATACAAATCTTGAAAACATTGGGATGTAACAACGGGTCCAAACTAAAAATTGACCCGAACCGGACTCGATTGAGACTGGACTGTCCGGTTGTCGTCTCAACATATCTTAAACTTCGGCCGACCCGGTTTTCTGCCTATGCTCCGCCCTACCAAGGTTTTGGTCACCAACTGTTTATTCATTTCTCTTCTAATGTCCCACTTCTTTGGTCATAAATGTGAAAGATCTAAAAAGATTTTATTGAAGAGGAATATAATTAAACATTTTTTTTTAACGACCAACCAAAATTTTATAAACCAGAGGCAAGCAAAACACTTAGCCCAACAAAGACAAAACAACATAGAGGGAAAACAAGCAAATAGAGAGGAAAACCACCAAAAAACAGAGCCCACAGGCAAGCAAAATTAAATCTTAAAACCCCGCCAATCCTTCCAAGTAAGAGCCGCCGATTTTGAACGACACTGGACCCAAAGGAAGCCAAGGATTTTAACTTCCTCGACCAAGTTGGCTAAAGACAGCCGCCTACCTTCAAAAATGAGAATGTTTCTCGCTTTCCAAAGACACCAAAGAGTGGTAAGAACGATAGCATGAATCATCTTTGCCTTCTTCTTAGAAACCCGGATAAACTTATGCATCACCAAGAGATCCTTAACCTCAAAAGCATAAATAGACGGAATTTTGCACCACTGCGAAATGATTTGCCACAAAGATTGGGCGAGACCACATGACACGAAGATATGTTCCACCGATTCGTTAGCCTCCCCACAACAGCTGCAAGAGATCGATACAAGAGATACATTCTGTTTAACCAACTCAAGTCTAGTGGGGAGCCTACCCAAGTTAGCCTGCCAAGCTAGAATTTTAACCTTTTTAGGCACCCAGTTATTCCATATAATAACGTCTTTCAAGTCTCCCCCACTCATAGCCTGTTTAATTGCCTAATTGGTCAATGAACTAAAAGCTTTTTAAAAATCCTGTCACATCTTTATATCATGTAAAATGATTAGTTTGTGATGGTTATTAATTGTTTTAGTCATACATATTTATAATCACTATGAAACATAAAATACTTTTTATATACTAGAAAATTCTATATTCTAAATGCATTTTTCTCTCTTTATAACAATATATTCTAGAGGTGTTAATCGTGTTCACATTTATGGGTTAAATTTGAGGAAGCTGAAATGTTCTATAGGTTTCATTGTGACAATAAATTTGAGGAAAGTGTTAGGTTAAATTATGTTTTAGATTTGATTACCGTTATAGCGACATGTAAGTATATCCGGGTTAGTTATAGTTATGATATCAGACATAAAAGGTTCTAATCAAGTTTGACCAAATTCCATAATAATTATAGTGCTCAACTTTAACCCAAATACACTCAAAATTAAATAAATAGAACATGGACTTGTGTAACTCATTTATCTAAACGACTTGGAGTTATAAATGAGTTGTAATCAAATTGTAAGTGATAACCGTAACGAGTTTGATAGGTTGTAATAAAGTTGTAATTGGATTGATGGTTTAAAATAATGAATTATATATTTCTAAAATTTTATTTTAAACTTAAATAGGTTGATGGTTTGAAATGTTCAATTTTAGACAACCAAACTAGAGGTGCAAATTTTGGGGCAAAGGATTGGTTTTAAACTGGTTCGAATCGAGTCAAAGAAAGTCAAAACCGGTTCGGATTAGAAACCGGTTTATAAGGGCAATAAACATTTCGGTTAGTTTTAACTGGTTTCAACGGACATATTCTCAAACCAATTTCAAACTCGGGTCGGACTGGGACTGGTTTCACCCAAACCGGTTTCACTATCGGTATCTGATCCCTAACCAGTCTGACAATCTTGACCCAAAAAAGGGGAAATGGGTTGATTTGGGTAAATAATTTTTGTATTTTGGGTTAAATTGGGCAACGCCATAACATAGAACGGTTGAAATATGTAGCACCTTAACACATTTTGGGTCAAGATAGGTCGCCTAAAAACTATGTAAATTTAGAATGTGTTCAAACAAGTAACAACATGTCAATGTCATGTTTGGCGAGAAAATTACTTAAGATTATCACCGACACTACCACTATGTGGCTAGTGGCAGAGCCACATAGTGGAGAACGGTTTCATCCGACACCAATCAATTTTCGTCTCAAATGTAACGTGTAATAGGAAAAATTCGAGCGACACAATTTTTTTTTATGATTGACACCATTGGTTTTTAAATAAAAATATTCAAACGTTTTAAATAATAAAAAAAATTTATAGTTTAAAAATTAAGCCTTAAAGGCCCATGTTTAATTTATAAGTTTTTAACCAATAACCATTATAGGCCCATGTCTAATTAGTTTATATCATTTGTTTAACCTAAATAATAATAAAAAGCCACTACATGATTGATCATATTCTGTTCGACGGTAACTGAAAAGACAGGAGAGTCATCACTCACGCTTCAACAGTTCGCGATGGACATGGTCTAATGGTCGATCGTTTCTGAATCTATGATCAATCGATGGACGATGATCATCTAATCATAGTTCATATTTGATTAACGATTCTGATTTCTGTATTCTGATAAAAAATCGAGCCAAGGACGATTATTCATTTAAACTAAACATGAGTAAAGATTAGTTATTCTTCAATATTTAATGTTAGTTATTCTTCATTATTGAAATTAGACATGAATACATGATTAAAGTTGAAATTATGCGTGTTTATTATGTCCCTTGAATACTTGATTAAAGTTATGTGATTTTGTTTATATGATTGTTAGATTGTAAACTACTTAGTACTAGACTTGGTCAACTGGTTATTGATTTTAATGATAGTATGATACTTTATAGGCTCGAGTATCAAAAATTTTATGTGATTCGACCTGATCTGAAAATTTTAATTCCGAGTTATTATAAACCCCAATATCGAAAAAATGACAGCATAGGAAAAAATTTATGGCTCTGTCACCGACCACCACCCACCGCCTGCCTCTTGCACCACCACGACGCCGCAGTCACCGACAGCTGTCGCCGCAGCGCCACCACCGGCCGTGAAGAAAATTATAACAGATTTTGATACTTTTCTTTTTTACGACGACTTATTTCAATCCAAACCACTTTTTATTACTAACTCATTCTTTTATAATTTTTTAGTATAGATAAAAATAAAGTAAATTAAATTTAAAGTCTGACAAATTGGAATTGCCAGTTATGCTTTAGCGGATTGATTTATTTGATACGCGCCACTTGGCCCAATGCCCAATAAAGTAACCTTCGAATTCAATATTCAAAAACTCAAAAGCCAGGCCCAATCATAATTCACAATCGGAGGAACCACACCGTTGTTATCATGGTTCCCCCCGTACGAGATCAACCCACCACTCCCACTCCAGGTTTATTTACCTTTACAAGCTCTGACCTTATTTCCGTATATGTATATATCATCATGTATGTATAGTCATCAAATCTTCGTAATATTCAACAATTGAAGCACCAAAACCCTCTTTCCCAATCAGTAAGTCCTAATTTACTTGATCATACAGTTTGTTCTTGTTTAATCTTTCATTTTTCTAAGGTTTTGCCTGTTAATTCTGTAATTCTGGTTATTTGATTTGTATAATTATGTTATATATGCTTCAAGTTTTTATTTTTGCTATGTTTTAGGTAATTGCAAAGCCAAAATTGGTTAGGGTTATGACTGCCCATAAGGTGTTTGTATAAATGCCCCACTGAAATTATTATCATGTATTCATGTCCATATGTGTGTTTATCAAATTTCAAAGCCTTTTGATACCGCTTGAGAACTAAGTAACTAACCACCAGTAATCCAGGGCTGGTTAATTGGTTAAGCTCGTATGGATCCGAATCCAACGCGAGTAAACATGAGAGTTCGTTCTTCTGGATCGACACCGTCTGAAGAGTCAGCATTGGATTTGGAGAAGACTTGTTACAGTCAGTGTAATTTACCATCATTTACTCCACCAACACTTCAACCTTATGCTTCGGGTGGACAGCACTCGGAGAGCAACGCTGCTTACTTTTCATGGCCTACTTCCAGCCGACTAAGCGATGCTGCTGAAGAAAGAACAAACTATTTTGTTAACCTACAAAAGGGCGTTTTGCCCGAATCTATAGGCAGGTTACCTAAAGGGCACCAAGCAACTACTTTGCTTGAGCTAATGACTATACGCGCGTCTCATAGTAAGATCTTGCGTTGTTACAGTCTTGGTACTGCAATTGGGTTTAGGATCCGTAGGGGTGTGTTGACGGATATACCTGCAATCCTAGTGTTTGTATCGCGTAAAGTTCACAAACAATGGCTTAGCCCCATTCAATGTCTACCCACTATTTTGGAGGTAAGAAAGTAGGAGTGTAAACGAGTTGAGCCGCTCGTGAGCTACTCGAGATCGACTCACTAAAAACTCGAATCGAGCCACGCTTAAACGAGCTCGAGCCCGAGCTTGAGCTTACATTGGGGCTCATTTAATAAACGAGCTCGAGCCCCAACTTCACATATCGAGCTCAAGCAAGCTCGTGAGCCTAAATGAGCCGTTCATTTATATAGCTTTTATTTAATATATTAAAAATATATTTATAATAATTATTATTATATATTAAATTATGATAAAGTAAATTAAAAAATATATATTGTGACATATGAAAGTTATAAATATAAATATATTTAAAAATAATTATAAAAATATATAAATAAAATAATTATTAGATAATTAATAAATAATAAGCGAGCCGAGCTCGTGCTTTAGAAATAGAGCTTCAAACGAGCCGAACTCGAGCCCGAGCGCTGTTTAAACTAAACGAGCCTAGCTCGAGCTTGACTCGCCTTTCTTGTTTACACCCTTAAAGAAAGAACATCATATTGCATTGATTATGCATTGTTATGATTATTCAAATGTTCATTTTCTGTTGGTGGATCTCTTTGTAACCCAACAGGGACCAGGGAGTGTGTGGTGTGATGTGGATGTTGTGGAATTTTCATACTTTGGTGCACCTGAACCGACAAGCAAGGAACAGTTGTACACTGAGATTGTGGATGATCTTCGTGGAAGTGGTTCATGTATCGGTTCAGGTTCTCAGGTATTATTAGATCCTATACAATCTTTACTTATTGGATGTGATTTAAAGTTGCATCAACCACTGTTATTTATGTCTTTATGTTGAAATTATTGACCAAGTAGTTAACTTTATATGAAAATGACTGGTTAAATAATGGTGGTTTATTGTATATATGATAGGTAAAAAGTTGCTTTTTTTCTTTCTTTCTGAAAGACATCTGATTTATATTTAAAAAAGTTGAATAATCAACTTATATAAAAAGTCACATTTTCTGCATGTTAGGTAGCAAGTCAAGAGACATACGGAACGTTGGGCGCTATTGTGAGAAGCCAAACAGGCAACCGACAAGTTGGTTTTCTTACAAACCGCCATGTGGCTGTTAATTTAGATTATCCAAATCAAAAGATGTTTCATCCTTTACCACCAACACTTGGACCTGGGATATATCTTGGTGCAGTGGAGAGAGCTACTTCATTTATCACAGATGACCTTTGGTATGGCATCTTTGCTGGCATTAACCCAGGTTAGCATTTTATAAACATTGTCATCCTATGCTTACCAACTTTTGCGGTTGTTGAAATGGAAGTAAGACCATCCACAATGCAAACCTCAAAAACACTCACAAACGCGCTTATTTAGCTGCCACATCAGATTTCCATTCATTTTTTCAAAAACACACATCTTCTCTCCAACTCTACAAACATACTTACAAATCCTTACATTTCCACATCATCGCTACTTTTTACATTTATTTTTCATAATTAGTATGTTTTTTATACCAATTCAAGTTAATTTATATAAATTAAAGTATTTTAAAAGATTAAATAAATTAAGGTTTTTAAAATAAAACATTACATATTTTTGTTATTTTACCCAATTACTACATTTAAAATGATTTAAAATTAAAAATAAATGTGGTGTACAAGTCACTAAAGCACTACAAATCAAATTGAAACAAAAAAAAGGGAAAAATATAAATTACTTGGGCCCTACCCATTCCATCCGTTACCGCCCTTGTACACGGGCCATACTCCATCTGTGAGAGAGCTCCAACGCAGCCCTTGTGAAGGGCCGGGCCATGGGCTTGCATTGTGGGTGGTCTAAAAAGCATCAGAATGTTTAGTTTTCTAAATGTGATTTTGAATCAAATAAAATGATAATATCTGTGATTAAAGTTTGGAATCTGGTGGACACACAGAGACATTTGTGAGAGCAGATGGGGCATTCATCCCCTTCAGTGATGATTTCGACATGTCCACTGTAACTACATCTGTAAAAGATGTGGGAGAAATTGGTGATGTGAATATCATAAATCTGCAATCTCCTATCAATACTCTTATCGGCAAGAAAGTGATGAAAGTTGGAAGAAGCTCAGGTTTGACTAAAGGAACGGTCTTGGCTTACGCCCTTGAATATAATGACGAAAAGGGCATTTGCTTTTTCACTGATTTTCTTGTTGTTGGAGAAAACCAACAAACGTTTGACCTTGAAGGTGATAGTGGAAGCCTCATTATCTTAAAAGGTGAAGAAGAGGAGAAACCGAGACCCATTGGGATAATATGGGGCGGGACTGCAAATCGGGGTCGACTTAAACTTAAAGTCGGTCAACCACCGGAAAACTGGACGAGTGGTGTTGACCTTGGTCGCCTACTTAATCTTCTTGAACTTGATCTTATTTCAACTAGTGATGCCCTAAAAGGTTTGGAAGTTATTCTCTTTTAAAGTTGGGCTTTTTTATATATTTATATTAGTTTGTGAGATTTTTATATATGGGGCAGGCGCGGTTCAAGAACAAAGAGCTGTATCAGCAACAGTGGTTGGTTCAACAGGCGGGGATTCCTCACCGCCAGAAATAGTGCTACCTAAAGACAATGCAGAGCCATTAGGGCTTCACATCCAACAACATATACCTTTAGAAGACGGAGCATCCGGTGGTGGTCCTGATATCAATTTGTCTCCTACCGAAAACGCAGCAGATGGACCTAATGTGGGCCCGAGTATTGAGCATCAGTTCATTCCAAGTTTCAATGAACACTCGCTGTTCCACAGAAATGAGCGGCGGAGTAGGGAGGTTTCTGAGAATCTAAGCGCTCTGAAAAGTGGGACCGATGAGGATCTCGGGTTTGCACTTCATCTGGGAGACAATGAGCCCAAGAGAAGGAAGTCTGATCCTTTGTCACCAGGTACAGATGGAGAAGTTAAATGAGGGGTAAGCCAGGGGTGTGATGGACCACATGTGTTTAAGTGTTGGGTTGGTTGAAGTTGAGCTTCGTTTCGTGGTATGTTAATCCTACTTTTAGCTGCAAGTTATGGCGCGAGCTACCCCCCCAGGGAAAAAAAGAAAAAATATATTTGAAACAAGTCGATGTTTATACAACTATCTTGTCCTCATCATCTTGTAACGAAAAATGTTTGTTTAAGGAGTCATTACTAATGAGCAGAACCAAGCTCGACCACGTGGTCCGAGTTTGAACTGTATTCGATCGTTTGACAAGTCTTCATGTTGCAAATCTGAACTCAGCATCAAGCTCAACTCGAGCTTGAATAACTTGAAAATATTAGTAGGAAACCACGCTTGATGTAGTTTTGACTTGAATGAGTGATAAGAATTTGACTCGTTTACAACGCTAAATTTAAGCATACGATAAACAAAGTTAATTAAAGAAACTAGAATTTGCACAACTAGTGTACTTTTGTGAAACAAACCGTTTCTAAAAGATCCCAACAAAAATCAACACATCCTGATGTAGATGCTGCGAGCGCCCGAGCTGAGTTTGTCTACAACTACTAAATCAGATGACTTTTAGCGACGGACATATATGTTGGAATTATCGTTCAAAATTGATCGCGAAGTGACTTTCAGTTCTAGAACTGACCCATCATTTTTATTTTAAAAGTTAACACCCATGTTATATATTCCTTTAATGAATAGTCAATTGGGTTCAATTTTTATTTTTTATGTTGATAGAATCCATTTGTTGACGTACTTACGCATCTGGTAACTAAATATATATTTTTTCTTTCTTTAAAATTGCAATATAAAAGGACATGATGTATCAAATCGAGAAATGTGAGGTTACAGTGGTTTGTCATGTGCGTATGACATGTAACAGAGGTTGGTGAATTCGTCTTCAACTACCATTTTAGATTAATGCACTTGTTTTCTTATATGTTTAGTGTCATCTTTATAAATTGCCAAAATCAAAATAATAAATAAATAAAAGAACACACATAATTTGACATTGATTGTCCTTCAAAATAGAGCTAATATGAAGTAGACAACTATGAGAATCACAGAAATATCTAAGTATTGCTTTAAATGTGATACATAAGATGGTTATGTAACCACATAATCGTCTCTCTAGCTATATTCAGCCAGTACTATGTGTAAATGTTTATGAAGTTTTCTAATTAAAATTGATTCTGTATTAAACATGCCTCTACCTAATTGATATAGCTTCTTTATGGGTGGCCATGCTATCACCGATCCATGACATGCTACATTACCACACAAACGAGCGTCTAAGTAAACATAACCCTCAATGTGGTGCACAACAAAAAAGAGTTGAAGGTAGCAAGAATCGAATCAGATGCAACTCCTTGGATATATTCTCCTGGAGGCTCTACTAATAGACACTCCCCATGATGATCACTTCATTGTTGCGAACATGTAGACTAATCCGGCCCATTTGTCCCTGGTCTTCGGTTTACATAATCCACAATGGCAGAATTCTCGGATTTAACCAAGTAAGTCACATAAAAATAAAATAAATAGGTTTTTATTTTCACATGTTTATTTAGATAATAATCTTCTAGTATTTGACGTCGATATTAAAATTTGAATATTTGATGAACGTGCTAAAAATAGTAAAGTCGTTATACGACATCCTTTATGTCGAAGTGTGTCATGTATTATTGTTGAAGCACATGCGATGCTTCGTACAATGATGCCAAACTCTTGCCCATGTATTTCAACTTTAAAATGTTTATCATCAAATGAAAATTTTGAATTTAATTTTCGTTTTAGTAACATAAAATATCAACATATAAAAGTATAACATGACCATATGGCACACCACTACCGTTTTAATTATTCATTTCTCTTATAAAAGATTATGTTTAAAAAATAATAAAAAAACAAATATGAATGATATTTCAATGAAGTTACATAGAGAAAGAGGACAAACATTTTGATAGATATGTAACTATATAGGCAGGGCCCCTCATTGGAAGTATATATGTTTTGGTTTTATTTTATATATTTGTTGACATTGTACTAGAAATAATTTGTAAATAACATTTCATTTTATCACCTTTTGAAAAATGAAAACTATATCTTGATTACAATAAAGACTTTTAGCTAGTGAGGTCCATATATATAATATTATTCCATTCTTGCTTTAGAAAATATAATTTCGATTCAAAGAAAATTCAAACTTAATACTATTTCTTAACTTCATATTTAGGCATTTAGCAATTAATATTAAGTATTAAATCAATGGATAGTCTTACAAAAAGAATGGATTATACACCGTCATTCCGAGCTTCGAGTTAACTATAACGATAAAGGGAATCCGTTAGAAGAGATCTTGAAGTCGGGGCATTAAAATCACCTTTTAACCATTTTTTTTTGGACAGCAAAGCAAATTCTATATAAGCGGATGCTGGTTAGAAAAGGCTAACAAATATAAAAAGCAATTATTTGAATAAATCCAAATCTCACCTTGCTATTCCTATTACAAATCCAAATGTACGAAAAATGACAAATCGAATAAAAAACAAAATCCTTTTTTAGATCGTCAACTTGGAAGATGGCACATTTCTAGACTTCCAAATTACCCACCACGATGGCTACAATATAGCGTCCAGAAAATCCTTCTTTTGTTTCGATAAAGCTGAACCGTCTAACCACGACAATAACTTTTCATGTCAATTCGAAATCCATTCACATGATCTAGCTATCTTCTTACCTAATGGAATACATGAGACACTCATAAGAAATAAATGTAAGCGAATAATACATTTTTATTTTAAAATAATAGCTAAAAAGAAGATTTATTATACAAATGTCATTGAAGGTATCTATTCTTTTAAAATACAAATTCAATTTTGAAGAAATTTAGCCAATAACCAGTCACCTTTATAAACGTAAAGTTATGGGAAAGTCTTCTGTACAAAGTGTAGGGTAAGACTAGGTATATCAGATCGCGAAACGATCCAGCCCCTTCCCGGACCCTGTACAAATACGGGAGCTAAGTAAAGCACCAGATAAACCCTTTATAAACGTAAAATTGAACTTATATTATCATTAAGATGTAAAAAAACAAATTTCATCATCTTTTTCTATACATTTCTTCTTTACTTTCTCATGTTTAAAATTTTTCCTTTTTTTACAAAAAAAATCCCCTTTTTAGATGGTAAATGTATACTCTTAATCTTGATGTTGAATTTTGATCAAATATAAATAAAACGCGTAGTAAATTATTAAAAAAAACACGTAAAAAACACGTTTTGGCCATAAAAATAAATATGCATTAATAGGAAAAGAAAAGGATGAAATTGGTGTTAGGAACGAGGCACTCTGTCTTTCCACCATTGCAATTTCCATGTAATTGTGACCACCCCCACCCAACCTTTTTATTTTATTAGACATCCACTGCACACATTTCTCAATTAGTCAATCTTCCATTATCGTTGACCAAAGTCAACTGATGATTTTCAACTTTACTACATGAAACATATCATTATCAATATTTAATTATTTACTCATCTTAAAAGTTTAAAACTTTTAAAATACTTCATTTGATGCAATTATTATACACATGGGTAACATGACCAACAAAACTTTAATACATGCATAATGCATTTGAAGATGAATCAATACCACCATATTATTGTGTTTTTCATAAAAAGCTAGTAATAATATTATAATAATGATATTTTCATTGAAATTTGCATATAATTAAATTATAACAAAGAATGATATTTCAATAAAATTGTTATTAAACGTGAATCAATACCACCATATGACCTGGTACGATGTAGGTTGGGAGTTTTGAGTCATAGAGAGTATGTATCTTATTAAACGTGACGAAAAGTGTTAAGCGTAGATTAGGCTAAGGGAGAAAAAGAGGATTAGGATGCTTATCCTCATTCCTAGTTCCTACACCTAACTTGGCTTTCGATTTGTCAGCTTCAGTCCCTGTTAAATCGAAAAGCCAAGCCACGGAGTTGCTAAATCAGCCGATGGAGTGCAACTTAGGTGTAGTTATTAGTATCGATACAATTCTAACTTCAAGTTATTGTTTTTGTATTAATTGTTTGGAGAATTTGTATCGAAACTCTTCCCCTATTTGGGGTGATTTTAATATGAGCTTTCTTTTTCAGTCATATTGACACTACTTTCCCTTCGGACAATGATGTTGGATACAGTGTGAGAAAGAGAGACACATGTTGAATGGGCCGTATCAGTTGGGTCTGGCCCATATCAAAACCTATGCCTTACGACAAATAACGGGCCCACCTGCCGATTTTAACGTTATAAACAGTCAATTCAAAATATAAAACAAAAAGCCTCGCATTTTGCTTCTATCACGGACTTCCCCATTGCTTCGGTCGGTAGTGAGATCGGTATAAGATCAAGTCACACCATCTACACCTACACCTGCACCTTCATTTGCATGATTTTGCTTTCATGGCGGTTGAAGCTTCACATATCACTCTCTTTCCACCTCCAAACATGTATATTAACTTTCATTGTCTATTGATTAGTTGTTTTACATTTCGATTCATGAAAAATATCTGATTACGCAGGGAGATGATTTATCACAGCGACGGAAGTGCATACGATAATCGCCTTCAAACGGCGTACGGAAATAAGCCGGAGAAAATCCTTCCGGTGTACGGTTTCGGAATGCCGGATTCGTTTCCTGCACCGGTGTTCAAGGCGGAATACGGACTTACTTCTAACCTTCCGATTTGCAGGAAGCGGTTACGTGATTCGTCCTCGTTTAATCCACCGTTCTCGCTTCCAAACGCTCCGATTGCTAATCCGAATCAACAACAGTTTGGCGCGTACGCGTTAGAGTTTCTTACCGACGATATCTCCTCGCAGATGTATCAACAACAATTGGAGATCGATCGATTCATTTCTCATCACGTAATAAACATCTATCTATAACATTTCATGATTCGTGAATTACATTCTGTTCGATTTTAGATATCTGATCTGGAAATTGAATTTGTTACGAATTACAGACGGAGAAGGTGAGAACGGAGATCGGAGAGATGCGACGGCGAAACTCGAGTAGATTAGCGGCAGCATACGAAGGAATAATGAACAAGTTGAAGACGAAAGACGACGAAATTCTGAAAATCGGACAGTTGAACCGATCGCTTGAAGAAAAAGTGAAATCTATAACCGTCGAGAATCAAATATGGCGCGAATTGGCTCAAACAAACGAGGCAACCGCCAACGCGTTACGAAACAATCTCCAACAGGTGCTAACAGAGATTCAGTTACAACAGCAACAGCAACAACACCGTCTCGATCTCGCGGACGGCGGAGATGACGCTCAGTCACAGTGCGGCAGCAATTTCGAGGAGGATCACCGTCAGGTGGTGGACGATGGCGGAGGAGAGAGAAAAGTGAATAATCCGAAGGATGAAAGTGAGTACTGTAAACGTAGCAGTAGGTACGGCAGATTGAACAGGCGGTGCCGGAATTGTGGAGAGGAAGAGTCATGCGTGTTGTTGCTTCCGTGCAGGCATCTCTGCGTGTGTAACCGGTGTGTCTCCTCCATCGACATTTGCCCCGTCTGCAATTCCACAAAGTCTGCCGGCGTTCATGTTAACATGAGTTAATTTTGACAGATCAGTAGCATAGAGAAATGTATTTATTTAAAATATTAAATCCTTTTTTATTTATTTATTTTCGAGTTAAATAAATGGTATAAAAATGTAATTAAATCTTTTTTATTTTTTATTTTCACGGCTTTTGATGAAGAGAGCGTATATCATTTCGTATCTCGCACGAAGTTGGTCGCTCTTTTTGATGCCTATATGCAAAAAAGATAAGGCAACAGAGAACACGTTAATTGAATGGGGTCCATTGTATTATCTGATTGGATGGAGGTACACAAATTATGGAGATAGTGTTGTTGAGGAAGTAATAATTTCTTACCTTTTACTAGGTTTTTAAAGTAGACCAAATCTTCAGGGAGTGGGTGGGTTAGGCCTGACAGACGTGCTCTATTCGTCGGTTGAAATCTTTTTTATTTATTTAGGATGTATAAATAAAGTTATTGGGAAGGTGTTAGAAAATAGACTCAAAAAAGTCATCGGGTCGGTCATTAGAGTGGCTCAGTCAGCTTTTATTGAAGACAGGTTTATATTGGACGGGCCCCTCATAATTAACGAGATCATAGCTTGGTTAAAGAGTTCAAAGAAGGATGGGTCACAATGCAACCAAGACAATTGGGAATGGAATAGATGGGTCATAATACAAAAGAGTTCTCGATGAAAGATGTTAAATCTCTAATAGCTGAAGGTCAAGGTACTCACAAGAATCGGCCTACCATCTTCTTACATCTTGCTACTTTGCTTCGGTGGTATGGTAACATGTTAGTATGTGGTGCAAGATCAACCCGATCTATGCTTTCTCGGTTCGTGATCTAGTTGACCTTCACAAGACGATTTTCTTGGATAAGGTGTACAAAGAAGTCTTCAAAGGCATTATACTCATCACGTGTTGGTGCATATGGAGGGAAAGGATTTAAGACCTCTTTAACAACAAATCACCTTAAGGTAGAATATATAATTACGAGCATAAAAACTTTAGGATTCCTTTGGCTCAAAAGTCGTTCAATCATTAAGAATCTTACTTGAAAAGACTGGATTAGTTTCAATCTTCTGTAATTATGTTTTGATTCCCTGTAGGTTTTGGTTCCTTTGTATGTTTTGATTCCTTTGTATCTGTTGGTTGGGGTTCCCCCCGGTTTCTATAAAATCTTGTCTTTCGAAAAAAAAAAGAGTTCAAAGAAGGAGGCTCGGGTGTAGCTTGGACATCCATTTATAGTTAGATTGTTGGAACAGGGCTGAGCCTTTATCTACCCATTTTTTTTGTCAAAGGGACTCTCGGGTATGGCTCGGACATCCATTTCTGGTTAGATTGTTGGAACGGGGCTGAGCCTTTATCTACCTAGTTCCCTAATCTCTTCCTGTTGGAGGTATCGAAATTTTGTTTCGTCGCTAATCGCATACACTTGTGCAATAGGAATATGATTTGGAAGCCCCTTTGTGTGCGACGACCCACTTCTCCGGTGGAAATTCATGAACTACAGGCCATGGCTCCTCTCCTTAGGTATGTTTCTTTGCACTTGGGATGTGATCGTTGGTCTTGGTCGCCTGATGAGTCAGGATCATTTACTATGAAAAATCTTAAAGGGCTCATTCAAGCTGTTAATTTAGTGGAACCAGATTTCAAATTCGTTTGGAATAATTGGGTCCCTCTAAAGGTTAGTTTTCTTGCCTGGCGGGCTGAATTGAATCAGCTTCCAACTTCTGATGTATCGGTGGCAAGAAATGTTATTATACCATCCCCCTTTTTTGTAATTTTTGTGGTGAACATTGTGAATATGTTGAACATCTCCTTATCTCTTGTATTTTTGCGCAACTTGTCTGGAACTTTATTTCAAGTTGGTGCAGGATTCCTCCTCTTTTTGCCTTCAGCATTCGAGATTTATTGGAAGTTCATAAATTTCTGCGAGGATCTATGTAATGGAAGAAAGTTGTGGATTCAGTGGTTCTAACTACAGTTTGGTGTTTATAGAGAGCTCGAAATGATAAGGTATTTAATCACAAGTCGATCTCTCGGGAGATGATATTTGAGGAAATAAAAGTTCTTGGTTTTCTTTGGTTAAGGATCCGTTCGAAATGCAACAATTTAACCTGAGAGCAATGGTGTTCTTTTGATCTTTCCTGTTTTGGTGCTTAATTTTGTATCATGATACTTAGGTTTGTATTCTCTTGGTTCTAGTTTCTTGCTAGACCTATTTTTATAAAATTATTTTGTTGGCCGTTCAAAAAAAAAAGTTCATAGAAGGATGCACTGTTGTTTAAATCGGATTTTGATAAGGCATTTACTACATAGTTATTTTTTAACAATAAAGGCCCGGACACCCTGGCAAACGGACCACCCTTCTACCCGAATAACAGAAGCGTGGTGACCCGGTCCCACACTACCCAGGAGGAAACCCACAACTGGGAAAACCTCCTGGCTCAATCTAGAACTTTTTGTCCCAAGCTAGACTTGAACCCATGACCTCTCATTTGGAAAGTCATTTTGCTAACACTCAACCAGAAGGCTCGGTGGTATTTAATACACAGTTAATGGGGAATTATGGACTTGATCCTTGGTCATTCGGGCTTCCCGAACAGGTGGAGTAATTGGGTTCATGACCGTCTTTCTTCGGCTAGAATGCCAGTTTTGATAAATAGAGAAACCCCCCCCCCTATCTCTCCATTCCTTTTTTGTATTTTAATGTAAGCGTTGAATGACCTTTCATTCAAGGCTTGCAATCTCAGAGTGTTTCACTCAATCAAACTCCCCAACAATGGACCGCAAATCTCACACCTTTTCTATGAAGATGACGCTATTTTCATGAGAGAATAGTCAATTTCTAACTTGATAAACCTGGTAAGAATACTTAGGTGTTTCTATTTTGCATCTGGTCTGAAAATCAATCTTAAAAAAAAGCAAACTTATTAGTGTTGGGGTGACGAAAGAAGTTGAAGATGCTATGGCTAGAAGGATGCATTGCCTTGTTGGTTCACTTCCTTTCGACTATCTAGGTGTTTCGATTGGAATTAATATGAATATGATCAAGGGATGGAAAGTAATTGTGGATAAGATGGTGGCAAGATAGTCCAATTGGAAAGCAAATAAGTTATCATTATGGGGAAGATATACACTATTAAAAGCAGTCCTAGGCAGTCTTCCTTTGTACTATTTATCGATTTTCAAGGCTCGAAGGCGAGTTATTGACACTTTGGAAGGTTTAAGAAGGCGATTCCTATGGGGTTCCTCAAATTCTTGGCCAAAAATGTGTTAGGTAGCCTGGGATAAGGTTTTAGCTCTAAAAACGCAAGGGGACTTTGGAGTGGGCAGCTTAAGGGCAGCGAATATCGCTCTCCTTCTTAAATGGGGGTGGAGGTTCAAAACAAATCTAACTACACTTTGGGTAAAAACCATTAAAGTATTGCATGTGAGAAGAAGAAAGTGGGGTTGTTTCCATGTTAAGAAGAGCATCATAGGCCCTTGGCACAACATTATGGAGCTAGACAAAATATTAATCGAATTAGGGGAAGAACAAGACTGATTCCTTCAATCCGGATTGGGCAACGGGGAAGATTGCTTGTTTTGGCTCGACAACTGGTCTGGCCACGGGCTTCTCATGGATACATTTCCGGATCTGTCCAATATGGAATCGCAGAAATCATTCTTGGTTTCAGAACACATCAAAATGGTGGACTCCTCCTTGGTGTTTTTATGGTAGTGGAAAGTCCCCCATCACACATTCTCGTGATCTCCCAGATTGAGGTACGTGAAGCTAGGGGTGTTCATGATTCAGTTTTGATGGGTTTTTTGTTCAAACCGTTAGCAACAGTTTTTTATTATCCAAAACCAAACCGTTACTAACAGTTTTGTTTCACGATTTAGACTTTATTGGACCTCTATATAGTATGTGTAAAATGTAAACTAAAAAAAGGGTTTGTTATTTTTACACAAAAAGCAGTTGAATTAAGCAACCTGTATGTTATTATCCAACATTACTAAATAGATTTAAAAGACAACGGGCAGGAATAGTAGTCACTCCACACAAACTCTCCCATGTCATGCTTTTTTTTTTCATTTTCACCCCTTTATTATATATAATATACGTTTTTAACTCATTTAAATTTCAATTATTTTGTTTTCGTTTAATAACTTTTGTTCGTTGACTTTTTTCAAAGAAAAGAGTACGAGACTGTTTTTAGTTTTTTTTGTTAACGTTTCGATATAACTTTTTTTGAAAACGGGGTTTTATTTAAAATCGAGTTTTTGTTTTGTATCGTTGCTTATATCGAGTGCTACCGTGACGAGCCGAACCTATTATGAGCGAAAAACATCATTGTCGGAATTGGTAACCGGTCTCGGCATTCGTTTTTATGGTTTTCGACGACCTTAACCGGTAATATTTTATATTTTTTTCCTTTTCTATTATTTAGTTTTATGTTTCTTCTTTATTAACATTATTATTACCGTTACGCTTACGTTTTCATTTAAATTTTATTAACGCGAAGCCCGACACCCGCCGCGGAGCACTGGTAAAACCACCTAGTTTAGTTTTACATTTGAATTCTAGGTGGTCATTATTTGTTTTCTGTGAAGCACCGATCCAACATATTGAACTAACTAAAATATGTCATTTGTAATCAGTTTATTATCGATTGGAAAAATAAAATAACATATTGAACTAATATTCAAATTCAACAGAAAATAGAACTTAATTCATCAAACTCAACAAGCAAAGTAGAACTTAATATGGAAAAAATATAATAAATCAAGTCAACCCAAAACAAAAGAAAAGGTGATGCCTGAGCGGGGCGCTCGTGAGAGACACGTCATATGGAATATTAAAAAAACATAAAGTATATATCAATCTTACGTCCAGTCTGGTTTTATACGACCGGTTTTCCGTATAAACCGTAAATCAAACCATTTGCTACGGTTTGAAAATTTTGAAACCGACCGACCTGAGGTATTAGAAAAAACCAACCGTGAAACCAAACTGATGACCAGCTTCACGGTTTTAAACCAAAACCTTAGTACATGACCCTTCCAAATTTAAATGGTCAAAGTGGGTTCCAATTAAGGTTAAACGATTTTGTTGGAAAACTGCCATTACGAGAATAGCAACCTTTGATTCATTAGCTGTTAGAAGGGTGAATGTACCTATGGAGTGTCTGATTTGTGGGTCCCATGCAAAATCGGATGTAGTAAGAAGATGGTGCGGTATTCCATTGGCCGGGTCATCGACAATAATGGAGGTGATAAACGAGTATAATTCTTGGCCTTTCTAGAAGTAGCAAAGAAAATCCATTCATGTGGTGTTTTTAACCACTTTGTGGTCCTTGTGGCAAACTTGAAGCGGGTGGGTATTCAACAAGTCAAAGCGAGGCGCGTCCAGGGTAGTGGAGGATCTCACACCTCGTTTTCAGGACACCCCGGACGTGCGACTAATTAGCACCGTTATCATTTCTTTTCTCTCTGAACATAAGAGTTTTGCAGCGGAAAATTATTTAAATCTTTTCTTTCATAAATATTCAACTTGACGTTGAAGTAATATATTCAGTTCTTTTGATTGAATAAAACATTTTTCATAGATAGGTTTTAAACACCTCTTTGATTACAAAATATTATTTGAAGTCAAATTACATCATATCCTGCATCACAACAGGTTTAAAGCCATAAGGGTGAAAGGGGCACCCTCGGGTAAGGGTGTCGGGTACACGGGTTCACGCGGGTACACCGTCACTGCGGGTACCCCTTGCTGGTAGTATTTTCTGGTAAAAGTACACGTGTTCTTGGGTAGGAGAGCAAACAATAAATGGATGGATCAAGTGGAGAAGAGGGTTAGGGTATTAGGGTTGTACCCCCAACCCTTTAGGGTATTGGGGTTGTATTTGGGTAAAGTGAGGTGGCACACCCTCATTTGATATTTTTGTTAGGGTAGTTTTTGGGTGAGGGTTGTGCCCCCTTCACCCTAAGATAGTTTCCTGTGCCTAGGGAATCATAATACTTTTAGCACCTATCTTTGTTTATATCATGGAGAGTTATCTCCGTGCATAGGGAGTCGACATCATTTCAGCATATAACTCTGTTAAAAACATTTATACATTTATCCACGAGACCTTTTCTTAGGCCTGGGATTTCATAACCCTTTTGGCTAATTCCGTCAAACAAATAAAATCATTCATTGTTACCTGAAAACATTTTGAAAATAAAACATTAGCGATAAAGCTGGTGAATAAATTTAACTAATGTTTTTCGAACCGGACTGGACGTCGAATCGGTCTCCTTATCGGTCCACTGGTCGGACCGGATTTAAGAACCGGACGACGTCATAAATATTATAAAAATATATCAATCCAAACAAATGATTTAAAACTAATCTAGTTTAATTAAAATCATTATATATTTTTATTATAAAAGTTATTTAAAATTTTAGTATTATTTTATTATTGTTAAATCTTTTTATCAATAGTGTCACACCCCGACCGACGGCGGAATACGTCGGGGCGGACATGGAGACTGTTCATAAGCACATGGTCAACTAAATTTCATATTGTTTATTAAATCAAGATTTCATTACATAAGTTCAATCAAACCAAACCAAACATACAAGAAATAAAGTATTCCCACAAAGTTCATTTGTTTAATTAACTAAGTCTTCAATCCTATGTGTAGCGTCTTGTAAATGATCTGAAATGTTAGTACCTGAAACATGATGAAAACGAGGTCAACTAAAAATAGTTGGTGAGCATACATATGTTTTGACACCACAAGTAATATCAAGAGTTTGTGTACAATTCATATAAACCATGGTTTAATAAGACAATTATGGAGAACCACTATAGTTAAACCGGGGTGTACAATCAAACCTTGTGACTGCACACAATGTTATCCCAAATGTAATACCGGCAACAATCACCCTACCTTGGTGGGTTTGTCAGACACAATATATCTATCATTGTTACCGTCACCTTTTACAGAGTTAATGATTGCACTTGCACTATGCACACATGTATGTAATTGTAGTTTGCACTCATAGTGTTCAAGCATAAGGCACAAATTGCACGCATGTTCAAAATGTTTGAATTATATAAATTGCAAATAGTTTCAAATGAAATCATGTTCCACCCTAAAAGTATAAAAATATAAAAGGGGCTATGTAAACTCACCTGGTATGAGTAGTGTAAGTACTAGATACGTGAAAATGTCAGAACTACACGTGTCCTAAAATATGTAAGGACGTAAGTTCTATGAAATGTTATGCTTGATTATGCGATCAATCCACCCAACTCGACTCTTTGTAAAATGTGTTTATCTTTTTGGGTTTGATCATATTTGGCTTGACGACACGTTGGTGACTCGTTAAAATAGATAAAAATATATTTATTTTCCAAGAATAAATATTAACAATAGATCGTATGATGGAAATCATGCATGACATAAAATATGCTTTTGATATATCAAAATATATATATATTGACGATTGAAACATTATACAAATATCCAAGTGTTATTTAGTCATGTCTAAAGACACATGCATGCAAATAAATAAAGTATTTTTAAATCATCCAAAAGTTAAAAATAGATGTGTATGAATGTTAATAAAAATGGTTTCATCATCAACAATTATGTAAAGATAAAGACCCAGTTTTTGACTCAACAAAGTTTCCTTAAAATATAGAGTGATTCCCATGCCTTCCATGTTATAAAAATGATGATCTAAACAATAAATATACTTATATTTTTCATAAAAATACTCTTTGTAAATTCAAATGACAAAAGATTCATGTCTAATATAAAACCCATTTTTGAAAACAACAAAGTTGCTACTATTAGAAATACAATCCATCAACATGCATGTGATCAAAATGATGATCCATCAACATGCATGTATCATCTAAGATATATAGAAGCAATAAATCATAAAAGAAAGTATGTAAACTAATTTTTATATGATGCATGTTACATATTTGGATTTCTTTTTATAAAAGAATGTAAGTTTTGTTGGGTGTTATGATTCAAGAATAATAGACTCAAAATAAACATATAATGAGTTAATAGTTTAAGTTTTCTTAGTTAAAGAAAACGAAAAAGATTAAGGCTTGATCCTAGAACCCGAGAAAGCACCAAACGAGACTTGAACACTCGAGTCTTGAAATTGAAATGAAGGGTGTAGGTGGGTGGTGGTGTGGCCGAAAATGGCTAGAGGGAGAGAGGAAGAGAGTTTTGCTTTTGAGTTGTGAAGCAGAAATGGTGTGAAAATGAAGTGAGAGTGATGGTGTATTTATAGTGTGGCAGGAGAGAGAAATGAAGGATTTTAAATAAATAAAAAAGAAAATAATTATTTAATGTTGGGTGGTGGATGGAAGTAGATTGGTGGTGTAGGGAGGTGGAGTGTGAGAAAAGAGATTTTGAAGATTTTCTAGAAAGATGGTAATGATTATGTTGGATTATTAAAAGATATTTTGAAAATTCAATTTTTATAATTAATTTTTAATCATTTGTAATAAATAATATTATTTTGTATGCATTAGTTAAATACAGTGTTATCCGGACTTTGTTTAAAACAAAACGTTCGTTAAAAATTCTTAAACTTTTATTTTTGACTTGAAATATTAATTCGCATTGTTACGTATAATTTTTATATTCTAAATCATACTTTTAGTTATCTGTCTTAGATATCACCAACGTTCGTGTGTGACTGGAATGGTGTGTGACCCGGTAATTCTCCGAATTACCGATACATGATATGAATTGATCGAACTTTGATATGTAACAAATGAATTTAATTACTATAAATTATGTATGATATGCACATGTTGTACATGATTAAAAATTCATAAACTTTATTTTTGATTTATTTATTAAAACCAAGTATAAATAATTATATACATATATACTAGGAGAAAAAAATTATATGTAATTGCAAATATTGAAACTTTGAATTTAATACTCATTGAAATAATAATTGGTGTGTCATATTGTGTTGAAAATTACGGGTTTTAAATGTAACGTTATTATTATATAAAATAAAATAAGGCCGGAGAATCATGTATGTTACAGTATCCTCAAGTTGAAGGAATTTCGTCTCGAAAAAAATATGTGGGTTTGGATTTTTCAACGGGCTTTGACTGTCGGTTTGAGGAGTACAATCGATATCAAGATTTAGGTCTGATAGTCAAAGTCAGATCTGGTCATTGTGTCAGGCATGAATGATGATAGTGGATTTAGTTTAAAGAGAAAATTGTCGAAGAATATTTTGGACTCCAAAGATGGAATGCATTACCTGAAATGGGAACGATAAGAATTTTGTTGATCAAAACTCGTTTAGGACGTAGTCTAATATGTTCAAGGAGTATCATTGGATAACAGATTTCAAAAACTTTGGTCAAGGTCAAAATAACATAAAACTTCACGTGACACGAACAATGCTACTTCTAACAATGTGACAGGAACACTTATATATAGGAAGTACCAGCGGCGTATCTACCATGCCCTTATCATATCATCTCAGTTTCGCTACTATATAACACGATAGGTTTTATGTCATAACGCACGATATAATTCACTATGTTTTTCCATGCACTAACTTTTATAATTACGTGTGCACCCGTAATTACTCAAATCATCGCATGGTCCGTATAGATCATCCTATTGTGTGTGGGTCAAGAGGGAACACAAGATCACTTAATTCATAACTATTGTTTTCACATATGTGTTGCTAACAAATAACTATGTTCGTAGATAATAAAATCAATCAAGGAATAAAAGAGTAACAATGTGGCACCATGTTTGTCCTAGATAGATGGCATAATCCTCAAGATTACCTATAAGGTTTATAGCTCCCTCGTGTATGTTACAAATAGTACCGCTATGGTTCGTGAGCCACTCACAATCACGGGAACACGGCTCCCCTCACCCATGAATGAGTCGTGGCCCTTGAGTGGGCTCGCGTTCGTGAGGAAGCACCACACTTCAAACCAGCCAATCACCTTTGGACACATGCATTTTATTTTTTTATTTAAAAAAGACCACTCACAGTCACTAACCACACCTCTCACTAACACTCCCTAACTATACCTCTTACGTGAATGAGGTGACGCCTACGTGGGACACACTTTTTACTCACAATTACTAACCATGCCCAATGTATTTAAAAATTTGTGATTTAAATTGACCATTATACACATCTTATTCATGAAATGAATTTTTTTAAGACTTAATTAAAGACATTAAGATTTAAAAGGTAATATTTATACTAATAAATAAAAATTCCAAAGGGACATGTGTCACTTTTCGGTACATCCTCAGCATGTTATTCCTGCATCTCTCTTTTATTAATTAATTATATTAAAAAATATATTATTAAATATTTAATATAAATCTAATAATTATGGATAATTATTATATCATTAACCAAATTGATTTAATATGAATTAATAGTTATCAATTAAATGAAATAAAATTAATACGCAGTTGAAAAAAATGTTTTAAAAATTAACTTAATAAAATTTATAATTGTCACGCCAAAATATATTTTTTTAAAAACATATTTTCACGAGTGTATGTGTTAACAAATTACATTATATTTTATTCAATCCGTGTAATACACATGTTTTTTAAAATATAACATTTTTATTACTAATTATGTAAAATTACAGTTATTCAACATTTGTAATACACGAAATTCTAAGTAAATTAATAAAATGATTGATACATAAGCAAAAAAAAACAAATAAGAAAATACTTTCACCATCTTCTAATTTAACTTTTATACTATTCAGCGATTATTTTCCTTTTTTTAATTTAAAATGTAAAAAGGAAATCTCTAAATAGTTACTGAATTTCATAATTTTTTTAATAGTAAATTTCGCTTTTGACCTCTCTGGTTTGGTTTGTTTAACAATTTTAGTCTAAAAAGTAATATTTTAACATATCAGTCCCTGGGATTTTTAAATGATTTAAAAAAATGTTTTTAAAAAGTAGAAAAATTTTTTTTTTAATGAAAAAGCCTTAAAAAAAGTTTTTATTGGACTGAAAATGTTAAACTAGTTCACTTAGAAATAAAATGACTAAAATGCCCCTATACTTAACAGAAAAAATTAACATGATTAGTGTCATGGACAGAAATGGTTACAAAAATACAACTTTAAAGACAAATATGTTAAAAGATTCCTTTTAGGACTAACATGGTTAAACAAATCAAACCACAGGGGTCAAAAGCGACATTTACGCTTTTTTTAATTGAGTTTAATAACTTATAAAAATCATTCATAAAACTTTAATGATTTTTAGAGTTAAAACAATTAAATTACTTTAATAAATAACATTAAAACTCCATCACAACTTTATGATTTTAAAATATCATAAAAAAAATTATTATACCTTTTTATTTTTACCTTTGCGTATTAAAGTCCACAAATATATGAAAAAAACACGAAAACGTCTCTCAAATCAATTTTATTATACTAAAGTTCCTTATACTTATCTATAATACATGTATTTGTGAAAAATATTTAAAATAATGACTCGTTACTCTTTAAATTGGTCAAAATAAAATTATATAATTTTTTTTTTGTATAAAAAACTTGAATGTTACTTTATTAAATTTGACTAATTTAAGTTGTATTAAGTAATTTTTTTAAATATTTTTCACAAGAATAAGCATTTTAGACAAATTTAGAAACTTTGATATAGCAAAATTGTGTTGAAAATTTTTTTTCGTGCTTTTTTTTATTTAGCGACTTTAATATGTTATAAGACTTTTTTTCATTAAAAATTAAGAAAGTACCATAATTTGTAATGAAGTTAACCCTGATAAAACAACAACCTCGTCATTGGGGTTGGTGGCCCGATAATAGAGGAAAATTATTTAAGAATATCAAAGTTTAACAAAGTCATGGGTTCAAGTACCACTTTCACATAAATTAAGAAATTTACATTTCAAAATAAATAAATAAAACAACAACCTTTCTATAGTTTATGTGAAGAAATTTCGTGCTTTGACCATGGAAAAATAGAATCTTACAAGTACCATAAAAGAAATAAATTTATTGCAAAGATGATGAAATGGGTGAGCATTGATTATATTATTTTCTAGTCACGAGATGAGCACTTGGAAAATATCAGAGCTTGTCTTTTAATCAATCAATTAATTAATTAAATGATTTGTGTCTATCATATTAGTTGGGACTCATAATTAATTAAAATTTTTATTTCACAACTACTTTTCACATTCGCATTTTATCATTTATTGTAAAATTCAAAATTGGAACCTTAAGTTTTCGCATTGTGATGGTTATATGACGCATGAGGTGAAACGGGTCTTGTGGCCTAACGGTATCATGAAGTGTAAAATGGTACCTCTTTCTTTGAGGTCGAGGATTTGAGTCCCACGATGAACAATGATATAAAATTAAAAGTAGATTAGATTATCGTTAAAACATATATATATATGACTCATGAAGTGGGTCTAGTTGGAAATTGGATCATCTAAAGATTGATTGTTAGGTGAGAGGAGACAAGATGCATTCTAAAAATAACTCAAAATTTGAATGAACCACCTAACAATATCGTCTAATTAGACACGATTCTCAAACAAAATGGAAATAGAAAATAAACTAAAATTATTGAAGATTAGGGAAATTTGAAATTTGAAACGAAGGAATATGAGCCAGAGAGTTAGACAAACACTTGTTGGTTGTATGACATAAATTAGCTCGTTCAAACAGCACGTGGTTTTCAATACACTCGTATAAATTAGTTCATTAAAAACTCAAGTTGATTTTGCTAGAGCTAGATGACTCATGTAAGTGTTTGAGTTGAATTCAAATTGAAGGTATTTCATTCATATAAAAACTCGAGTTGAATGGACTCGCTTAAATTAGCTCGTTTTTGTGTATGTTCATAGTCCATTGTTGTATCACTTATGATTAATTGATTATCATTAATTTGTTATTTGAGGTTTTTTTATTAAAAAAACATAAAAAAACCATCAGAATATAGAAAAACGAGACAACACGTGGAGCTACGAGGTGGCTCGAGCTGGAGACGCACCAAATACAAAACCATTAACTTGTTTCTAGCTCGGATCGTATTGTTACTGGCTCAAGCCTCAGTCGGTCCTGATTCATCTCTAATGGATCGTCGAAACCCTAATCATAACATCCAGCCCATCGTTCGCCTGCTATTCAATGCATATAAGGTGAATATGATAAGTTCAAACAAGAAATTTGTTTTTTACAGCCGGTTTACCATTCTCCTATGTAACAGTCTTCTAGTATTTGGATATGACCCGTGTTACATACCCATGTTCTCTTATTAGAAACTTTCATTCTAGTTTGATTACCAAAGTTAATTACACTAATCATCTATACTATATAATAAATAAAGGTTTTTCATGCCACATGTCACTTCCACATTCATTATCATCATTTTTTTCCCGACTCTCTCTCTTATTAAATACACTTCTATCTTTTAATAATAATATATTTTAAAAGAAATACTAATCTATATATTATTTTAATAAATAAATCTACTGACATATTTTGACGAGTGTATGTGTTAACATATTATATTGTATTTCACGGGTTTGTTCAACCCGTGTAAAACACGAGTTTTAAAAAAATTATTACTTAATATATAATATTATATTTATCCAACCCGTATAATACACGAGCTTTTAACCTAGTAAGTTAATAAACACAATGAGGCCAATCATTTTGAGTCGCCGAACATTTAAAAATCAAGTTTTAGCATAATTCAATTGAATTGATTTATAGGGGAAAATGCTTTCTTTTATTAAAACGTGGAGCAAGTTAAAAGTAGCAAGTAAATTAAATGACATTATCATTTCCATTATCCACCTATCCCATTAATATCATAAAATTTCCAACAAAAAGAAACTATATTTTTTTTCCTTGATTGTATTAAAATTAAGAAAAAAGATGAATAGAAAAATAGTAAAATTCAATCCATTAAAAATATGGATAAAAAAATAGTATATTTCGATCCATTGAACTATACCAAGAGCCAAGATGATAAATCATTGAAACGTTTGTTAAGCAGCGATAAATATATATATATATATATATATATATATTTTGATTAAAGCCCTCCGTTCTCGTAACACAAAGAGCCAAGACGATAACTTGTTGAAACGTTTCTTAAGCAGCGATAAATATTACTTTTTTTGAATAAAACCCCTCCATACTCGTAACACACACATTTACATAGAGAGAGTTTTCTTTTATTGTTCAATACCTTTTTTCACTACGAGTGTATAACGAGAGTATTTTTTACGTTTTTTGCTTTTGATTTGCGTTTTAAAGTGATGTAATTAACCAATTCATCCAACACCTACTTATAAGTTATACTAACTATATTAACTTAGGGAGATAAAATGGTCCAACAAAATGTCAAAAAAAAAAAGTCAATAAAGACAAAAAAAATGGCTAGAAAGCCGTTACCCAACAGCTCGAACTCAAAATCCTTTTCTAATGATAGGAACCAATTTGGAACCGGGTACAATTAGGTCGGGTTGGAACCGGTTCAAGTAGGAACTAGTTTTCAGGTGTGGAAGAGGAACTGAGTTGGAACTGACGGGTTCAATCAGGTTAGAATCGGGTCCAGTGGTCGTCAAGTAGGATCCAGAACCGGTTCCAGATTAGGTTGCGGGGTCCGGTTTTGAAACCGGGTTTTTTCCCACCTTTAATCCAAAGTATTAAGTTTCATAGAGAGGAAAGTGTTTGGGTGGGCTTCCTTTAGGCCACTAGCCCATGCATTGTCAATTTGTCATAATTAACATGATATATTCCTATGAATTAATTTTTTAATTAAAATATTTTGTTTTATACTTTTAGTTATATACATTAAAAGATAAATAATAATTGATAAGTGATCCTCTTATCCGTGAGTATTGATCGATCACATCAAGATAGACAAAACCACTTAATCGTTATGTTCCTTTCCACCTTTTCTTTAATATAAATACAAACCCAACTATTTTGACAACATAGACCCATAATAAAATAAAATTATTTAAATCTCAATTCTCTCTAAATAAAAAAAAAGTGAAATTACTTTTTGCCCAAAATAAAACTAGTGCAAAGATGATGTAACCTTGGGACGTGAAAGTCGGAAATCAGGGGCATATTTGGTAACTGAATCTTATTAATACACTAACAAACAAAATCCTTTGTCCCCAACCTCCTGTCACCTCTATTTCTATGTTTCTCTCCACCATAACTCAAACGCAACTCCATATGGCCGTTGAAGCCGCTCGTCTTCTTCCTACCATCCCAATGATGATGACCGACGCCACTGATAAGCAACCTGATGGAACTGACCGATTAGGATATCGTACGGTGTGTCCTCTCTCCGCCGGAACTCTTTTTCCGATGTACTCTTCCGTTTTCGCTAATCCAGATCCGTTGAAAGCAGAGAGTGAGCTTACTTACAACTTTCCGGTTTCTAGAAAGAGATCTAGAGATTTTTCTTCTGTTTGTACATTTTCCGATGCTCCGAACGTCAACTGGAGTCCGGTGGACCGTCTCGGTACCTTCACGTTTCTCGGCGAAGATGTATCGTCTCAGATCCAACGGCAGCAGTTCGAGATCGATCAGTTTCTCGCTCGTCATGTAATAATTCATCTCGTCTCTATCGTTACCTACAATTTGTCGGTTGATTTTTTGTTAAACGTTGTTTTCTGAATTTTATTTTTGTTGATTCGTTCAGACGGCGAAAGTAAGAATGGAGATCGAAGAGAGACGAAAGAGAAATTCGATGAAACTAATATCGGCGTTGGATGAACGTATAACACAGAGGCTGAGGGCTAAAGACGAAGAAATTATGAAGATGACGAGATTAAATTGTGCGTTGGAAGATAAAGTGAAATCTCTGTGTATAGAGAATCAAATCTGGCGTGAATTAGCGCAAACAAACGAAGCAACAGCCAACGCATTACGAAGTAATTTGAAGCAAGTTCTGGATCAAGTCGTCCATGGCGGTTACCGGCATCATAACACGACGGCCGCAGCCGCGGTGGTCTTGGCCGACGATGCTCAGTCGTGTTGCGAAAGCAACGACGATAACGAGCGCATGTTAGCGGAGCAGGATAGTGGTAACAGTAATATGAAGAGGTTGTGCAAAAGTTGTGGTGAAGCGGAGTCATGCGTATTGTTGCTTCCTTGCCGGCATCTATGCCTTTGTACAGTATGCGTTTCTTCCGTCGATATTTGCCCTATTTGTAAATCCGCAAAGAACATCAGTGTTCATGTTCACATGTCCTGATGCCATTATTTCAATTCTTTTTAAATATTGATATATAGTGTTTAAACTTCATGCCTTAAATAGCAAACCCAAGTATTGTGTTGTCATTGCGGAGAAAGTAGATAATTCGCGGTTCAGTTTTCGCGTGTGTATTGTATTTTGTTAGCGAACTACTACCAGAAAGACGTTTGCCAATGATACGGGGTGAAAACAATAGACCTTGTTTTTTTCTTACAAAAGTATCAGAATAATTTTTTACACAACTATTACACTATAGCAAATGAATCGGCGGAAGCAATAGTAAAACAAGTAATTCGATAAAACGATTTAATTGTTTGTGTGTTTTCACGTATTTTATATGTATTTTTTCAAAATGGATTCTATTGGATTACAAATCATTTTTTTATAAAATGGATTTCATTCTCATAACAAAGTTTAATATTTGAAAAACTTTTAATTGATTTTTGTAACAAAAAACAGAAAGTGTGTCAATTTTTAACGTGTTAAAAGATAGCAAAGGACTTTTATTAGAAAAAAAGAAATTATATTAATTTTTTATTAGCTTTTTCTTATACCAAAACAACCGTTTTGGCTTTTATTTAACCATAATATTTTCATTTTCATATTTAATCTAAAGGGTACATGAACACAAGTGCAACTTAATCTAAACAAGCAATGTTTCTTTATTGTCACTGTCGCTGAAATTCAAGTCGCAACTTTAAATTAATCGAGTTTACGTGAATAAGCAACGTCTTAATTAAAAACTTGTAAATATCACTAGCTATCAACATTAAAGAACCACTTGCCATTTATCGACTTACATTACGGCAATAATTTTGTATCAAATATAGTTTTGAATCCATAATTGCTGGTCTTGACGGTTGGTTTGTTGATAATTGAAACAAGTATAAATAAAATAATCCAAACTCTTGAACCACCTTTTATGAATTATAATTATTTTATTATTTATATTTATATTATACGAGTGGTAAACGAGAAAGCGACACGTGCAGAGAGGAAAGGAACACGTAGGGTGTGGGTCCATATGTGAAATCTGGGTCCCACTTTATGGTCCGGGAAAGCCGTAAATTCTGAAAACAAATAACAAGAGACGTAAAGGATCTGTTTATAGGTAGATGTAAACTCCAAACCAAGTTACGACTCCTTCATTTAATTTTAATCACCAACTAGTAATTTATCTACCGCGTTACGGACGTTAAACGGCTTGAAACTCTATAAAGAAAGGAAAACTAAATTGTTAAATAAATTAAAATATTCGAAAAGGCTAAGAAAAACATACGTTAATCGGCTTCAAAACTTAAAAAAACATTAAACCGTTAAATAAATCAAAGTTTTCGAAGAGCCACATGCGTTGCGGCGCGTTATTAACATGACAATTGTAAATATTTAAATGTTATCAAATATAATTATGAAATAAAATATATAATTTATAAATAATGTTGCTAATTATATTATTAAAAGTATAAAACTACAATAAATATAATTCATTTTGCCTTTTCTATTGCCGTACAAATTGGACGCATAGACGCTTTCACATATGATTGACAAAAAAGGGTGCAATGGGTGTTTGTACCCTATGCTTTGTTACTTCGCAATATTAGAATTGTAAGTAGGGGTGTTCAAAACCGGATATCCGAAATTTCGGATATCCGAAAATTTCGGATAGTGAACTTCACTATCCGAATCCGTATCTGAAATTTCGGATATCCATTCGGATAGTGAAACGGATATCCGAAAATATAAAAAAAATAAAAAAATATATAAAAAAAATATTTTTAAATTACAAAAACAATTAAAAACCTTAAAAAACATTAGAAAATATACATATAAAAATATATAAATATAATATATCGGGTTTTGATTCAAATTTTCTTATTTTTAAATAATAAAAACAATTAAAAAAAATATATAAATATAATATTTCGGATATTCGGATATCCGAACTATCCGAAATATCCTAAAATCACTATCCGAATCCGAATCCGAAAATTCGGATATCCGAAATTTCGGATAATTCGGATTCGGATTTTCGGATAATTCGGGTTCGGTTTCGGATTCGGATTTTTTTGAACACCCCTAATTGTAAGTACTTAAATAATATCAATAAATTCAAAAATAAAACTTGTAGTATGTTTCTTCATTGAGTTATTTACGTAACTAGTTTTTTTCACCCGTGCTTCACGGTGAGAGTTTGGTCGTTTTTCCCTCATGCCATTCGGCAGGAGTCTGGTCGTTTTCGGTTCCACTCGTCGAAAACCACAAAAACGAATACCGATATTGGTTAAGATAATACCAATACTGGTCAAGGTATCGCAATGGTAACGACAGTCGCTATAACCTACGATCCCAAAAAGTTACTCGATTTTGAATATAACTTCGTTTTCAAAAAAAAGTTATATCGGAACGTTGACAAAAAATATACAAACAGTCGCGCACTCCTTTTTTTAAGTTAAAGAACGAAATTTATTAAGAAAAAACAAAATTATTAGAAAACTAAACGGATTAAAAACATATATTGTATATAGTATGAGGAGGGACATGAAAATTATGTAAAACTTTTGTGGCCAATGTACAAAAACATAAAACTTCACTATATATACCGAGCAACAAGTTTTATTAATTGTAATGAAATTTTACATATTTTAAAACAAATTAATTGTAACATTTTTATAAAATTATAATTTGTAAACATGTCACTAGATAGGCCATCTATGTCTCATATATTTGAGTATTTATGTTTGGTCGAGCTACACAGCCTAGAATAGGACAATAGGTGCATGTCTAAAAATATTAAGGTGGCCCCTTTTCGGGGTCTATATCTATCGTATGTGGTGTACGTAATCTGTATCATTTATATTGGTCGTGAGATTGGTCGCTTTATTTATAAGTGCATGTCTAAAAATTTTGGTATTTTAATGAAAATTTTTTAAAAATTCGTTTTAAAATAATAAAATATAAAAACTCGTTTTTTTTAAATTTCTTATTTTTTAATTTTTGATCTTTTTTTAAATATTCACATTTAATGATAATTTAAATAAAATGTTAGTCGATAGTAATAATAATGAATTGATTTGATAAATGTTTATTTATGTAATATTCCAAAAAAAGGAGATAAATATAGAAATATTGAATGAATGATGTAAATATGGTTTTGAGAGGAAAATGGATGTGAAGATGAATATGGTGTTAACAAATGACACAATATTTAGTCTTTTATTAGAATAGGGATTGGGTCCTCAGTTTTAAAAAAAAAATTACAGGTCCAGTCCAAAAATATGGCAGTTGGTAACAATAAAGGCCCCTACTATGGATGGTCGTTAAAGAATTCTATTAAAATTATAAAAATGGCTATTTTATAGTTTCTTTAAAAAATTAAAAATTAAATGATGGGAGCCACAACTAAACTACTCAATCCCATCCCTCCACCTATCCACACATCTTCATCTTCTTCCTTAATAAACCTTATAAATAGTCCAACACCCTCCCCCTTTCTTCTCTTCTTGCTTGGACCACCACCACCAGAAAACCGGCGGCCAAACCATCACCACTTGAGGTTTGGTAAATAATATTATTGTTGATCACATCATTAATCCTAGTTATGCAGTGAAATGTGGCAATTGCATCCTTTTTGCTATCCAGCTTGGGTGGATCACGGGCCTTAAAGGACTTGTAAGAACATCCGCGAGCAGTTTAGGTCTTAGAGTCGTCACTGTCAGACTCAACATACCCTTTACTCCATCAGTTGGGTTATACTTAGAGTTAGCCTTACCTCTTGCAGCCTCATCCAGTTTCTTCCTTGCCCCTTTCATGGCCTCGGTTAGAGTCATAGTTAGAGTGGCTTGTAACACCAGTGCCACTTCCTTGGCCATAACTGCCCTAACCTCGGGCTCTAAAGTCAATCGCTCATCATGCCTCGACTCGGCACGAGTCACACTGTGCTTCGATCCATTGCTTTCATTCCCTATTTTTCAGTTTCATGGAGAGAATCCTTAACTGCCTCTGTTTGCCTCTGATGAACTGGCGGTCTGCCCCTTCGACCACCTCGACCTCCACCACGACTACCACCTCTTCTTCCAGCCATTCTAAGGTTCTTGTGAATGATAAGGAACATCGACATTATTATGCTAGGAAATAATACCGAACATTACAGGTAATGTAAATTGTTAATGACAATGGCATGTTATAATTAATATTTTACTTTACTTTTCAGGTTCTAAACATTTCCTCTCAATGGTAACATCGACATTCAGGCATCTATCCTATGTCTAAGGCATATGATTCTACTTAACTATTGCTCGAGGCATCGGGCTACTCATGCTGACATCCTTGACTTGGTCTCATTCTCAGTTTAAGTCCAGATAATAGGGAAATGTTCGAATCTCTCAAGATATAGCTCTGATACCAACTTGAAACACCCTAAACTCGGGGGGTCTCGCACGTCGGATTTACACATCGACATAATAGTTCTTAAACCAAAAAAATTAATCAAATGCATCGAAACTTTGTTCAAACATAAAGATCGAGTCATTACATCAAGTAAAACATAATTTTCTGAAAGGAAAAAAAACAACTAATAGGATGTCAGTATTCTCGTCGAGTAGCCTTGCAATCCAAACATCAATAGACTAATGAGCTTCCCACTACCAACTAGTTCTTAACCTGGCATGCATATTAAAAGTCAACTACAATGAGTGAATTCTAAAATTTAAATAAAACTTTAAGAGATAAACTTTGAACTTTGTAAGTTTAAAACTGTTCTCTTTATAAGATAATAAACTTTATTATAACAATACTTTATCAATCTTTTTATTTTATAAAGTCATAAAATATGTTTTAACAATAATGCTTGCACAAAGCAAGACTCCTTTAGCATGATTGTACTCGTACAAGACTCCTTTAACGTGCTTACATGAAGTAAGACTTCCTTATCATGCCCACACGAAACATGACTTCCTTTATCATGCCTAACTATGGCAGGACTTCCTTTATCATGCCTAACTAAGGCAGGACTTCCTTTATCATGCTTGTAGCAAATAAAAGACTCCTTTAGCGTGCTTACACAAAGTAAGGCTTCTTTATGGCTCTTTATAGCTATCACACACTTTAATTATACACTGTAACTCAATAAAGTGTCACTTTAGCACATTAAAGCAATTAGTCAAATAAACATATTATGTCACACAATAACACATAACATAGGTGTCATTCTTTATCTTTATTATCTTTACCTTATCATTTTATAAAAATGTTTTATAAGTGAGTATGCATGTCAACCTGACACTTAGAAAATGACACTTAGAACTCACCTGACTGTCAGCTACTGAATTGAACTAAAGGCTTGACTAGGTGGAACGCTTTATAATCTGCACGAAGATTCACCCGTGAATAGGGATGGCAATGAAACCCGAACCCGATGGAAAAACCCGAAACCCGAAACATTCGGGACGGGTATGGGCTGGGTAATTGGGTATGGGACCGGGTTTGGGATTACATTTGAAATTTTTCACGGGTTTGGGACGGGTATGGGATATGGTCATATACCCGTTTATCTGCCCCGATTACCTGATAACATATACTCGTTTGCTCGATTATATACCCGACATATCTTTCTTTCTTTTTTATTTAATTTAAGTGTATATACCACATTTATTTTAAGTATATATACCGTATTTATTTTAAATGTATATACCAAACATGATTTAATTTTCTTTCTTTTTTTTAATTACAACTTTATATATACCCGATAGATACCCGACGGGTTTTGGTCGAGTATACCCAACGGGTATTTTTTACAAACTAACGGGTATACCCGAAACCCGACGGGTATTTACCCGATAGAAACCCGACGGGTTTTGGGCCGGGTATGGGACAAGATTTTATAACCGGGTATGGGGTTGGGATTACCTAAACCCATCCCAAACCCGACCCATTGCCATCCCTACCCGTGAACCATGTCAAATTGGGGAAAACTTTCGCCTAACTTCTGTCTCGTCCGAAACTTTTAAAGTTTCGTCCCAATAACTTTTGTCCGAAACAAATGTTTTCCCAACAACTATCGTCATAAACTTTTAGGGTTTCGACTAGAAAAACTTTCATCCGGCTAGCAAAATTTTCGCCGCCTTCAAAAACGTGTTCTTCTCTGTTTTGATGCAAAATTACAACTTGTTTTGATCCAAAATTCCAATTTTTTACCTTCAATCCTTTTATTTAACTTAAATAAGACCAGATCCAATGTTTGTTTGCTAATTTATACGTAAAAATCCGGACTTTATGGAGAAACCCTAGGATTTGTCGGATGGTTCCAACATAACTTTCAACCTTTCCCCAATCCGTAACCCAATCCTCAACCCGACTCACAACCCGGTTCTCACCCAGATTCCGTTAGAGCTCCAAAAGGAAGAGCTCTAGAAAGCCCATCATTACACGTAGTCCAGGTTTCGCATCGGATAAACCATGGACTATTGACGAGGAAACGACTTTGGCCCAAGCTTGGGTCGATGTTTTGGAGGACCCCATCACCGGTAATATTTTATTTTTTTATGTAAAAGTATATTTGCACACTAAATTTGTTTTATAATTTAATTCCAATTGTGTAATATATTTTTTAAGTAACTCATAAACTTTTAGCCATTTTTGAAGAACTGTTACAGAAAAATTTCACATGGTTATGGGATGTGAAAAATATTAGTATAACTATCAACTTAATTCTAACTTTCACATTGTTAATGAAGTTTTGTGGCATCTACAACATCCTCTACAATCAACAGAAAAATGGCCAAATGATTCAGACATTTTAAAGGCGACTACTACCCAATATCGTACACAGAATAACCGCCAAACATTCAACCAAATAGAGGCATGGGAAATTGTAAGGCATTTTCCTAAGTGGCATGCGGTTCCCAATATTAGCGTCACTCAACTAAATGGTCGAAGACGTCCGAGTCTAGCATGGGTGCTGGTTCCGATGTACGAGGAGAGCTGATTGACCTCAACGATGAAGAGGATGATGAGAACAACCTGCTAGAACCACCTCGACCCATCGAGAGAAGTAAAGCAAAACGAACGTCATCTTCATCTCAAGCGGGACCCAAAACAAATTATGTATCGGATAGGTTGACACAATTTAACGAGATGCAAATGGAAAGGCTCAAGCTGAAAAGGGAAGCGGCCAAGATGGAAGATATAAATACGCGGACGAGACCAATTGATCATCTAACTCGAAAGGCCCGCGTTGAGGCTAAAAAATTGATAGAAAGAATTGCAAATAAATATGTATAGTGTTTTATTTATGTAATTTTTAATTAGTGTCTATTTAATTTTAATTATTATTTGTGTCATTAATTTTTTAAATTAGTGCATATTTTATTTTAATTATTATTTATTTTTAATTATGAAATTAGTATTATTGTTATCATATAAAATTATTTTATTAATTATATTAAAAAAATTAAAAAAAAAGTGAAAGAGGTGAAGTGAAAGATGTTGATCTGGTGTTGAGATGATGCTTAATGCTGAAAAGTGAGACGTGACCATTACACATAATCTAACAACTATAAATGTCAAAATAAAACAATTTTGTATGAACATTATTATTTTATATAACTAACCTATGGAAAAAAGTGTAAATGGGTCAGGTAAAATTGAGCTCGGCTTATTTCATACCCAATATCTAAAACTTCAGATTGTCTCATTTATAAAATATATACATGCAAACATATACATATCTATACTATATAATAAATAAAGGTTTTAATAGGACACTTGTCAATCTTCTATACATCCTCATCATTTTTTTTCCGGCTCTCTCTCATATTAATTATACAAATTTTCTTTAATTGTTTTTTTATAATTTTTTGTTTACCACCTCTCTCTCCTATTAAATAATAATGATTTGTATAAATGTTTTTATAAAACTTTTTTCATTTAAAAAAATAGGTATTTAAAAAAAATAGGTTTGTTCATAAAACATTTTTAGAAATTAAACATTTCTTTCATTTTTTTATAGAACATTTAAAAAAAAGAACTATATAACGTTTTAAAAATTTGTATTAAAAAACTATGTAATATGTCATAAATATGTAATATGTAAATTTTTATTACTAAGTGTATAAAATTGTATTTATTAAACCTGTATAATACACGGGGTTTCTAACCTAGTGTGTGTGTATATATATATATATATATATATATATATATATATATATATATATATATATATAAAAAGAGAGAGGGTGGTTCAAAAGAGAACACCAAAAAAGGGGAAACAGGGGAGAAACGTAGGGGAACCGACTCAAATGTCGGCTCCAACGCCGGTGTAATGAGTTCAATCGAAGTTCGTTTGACTCGTTTCCCAGCGATTCCCCATTTTTTAGAGGATGATTCAAAAGGAAACAGCAAAAAAAAGATGAACAGAGAGTAACCAGCTCAAACGAACTCCGATTGAACTCATTCCAGTGGCATTGGAACCGTTTCGATGAGCCAGTTCCAATGCCGCTGGAATAAGTTTAATCGGAGTTCCTTTGAGCAAGTTCCTCTCTATTCCCTTTTTTTATCTTTAGGGTTTAGGTTTCTAGGGGGTTTGAGGTGGGGAGGGGGAGGGTTTAGGCTTTTGGGGGGTGGGAGAGGGGGAGGCTTTACGTTTTCTTTTTGGTGGGGTGGGGGTAAGGGGTTAGGTTTTTTTTTTTTTTTTTTTTTTTTTGGGGGGGGGGGGGGGGGGCGGAGGGCTTAGTTTTAAGGTTTAGCTTTTAGGATTTATAGTTTAGCTTTAAGGTTTAGGATTTAGCTTTAGGGTTTCTGGTTTAAGGCACGATGAACCGGTTCCAACGCCGCTTAAATGAGTTTAATCGGAGTTTGTTTTAGCCGGTACCCCATTTTTTAGCTTTAGAGTTTAGATTTGTAAGGGTGGGGGGAGTAGGTTTAGGTTTTTTTTGTGTTCTCCGGTTCCCTTTTTTTTTGTTCACTAAAGAACCTTCCCCTATATATTATATTATATTTGTTTTCAATTAATTATATATATAGTAGGTTAAAATCTCGTGTATTACATGAGTTGAATAAATGTAATATTATATAGTTAGTAATAAAAAAATTATGATTTTAAAAACTCTTGTATTACACGGGCTAAATATAATATAATATGTTAACGCATACACTCGTCAAAATATGTATTTTAAAAAATGTACTCTGACGTGATAGTTATAAATTCTGTTAAGTTAATTTTTAAAATATTTTTTTAACTGGATATTAATTTTTTTATATAATTGATAAATGTTAATTCATGTTAATTTATTTGGTTAGAGATATAATAATTATTCATAGTTAAATAATAAGTATCCGTAATTAGATTTTATTAAATATTTTTTAAATATCATTCTTTAATAGGAGAGAGACGAAAAAATCATGCTGAGAATATATTAGAAAGTGACATATGTCTTCTTATGATTTTTATTTATTAGTATAAAGATATATATGTGTATATTCTAGTACTTATCATATAATTATATATGGTTAGGTTATGGTAAAAACGGTCTTAAAAATAAGAAGGGTAAAAAAAAATTATGTGCTTGACATGTGTCATTTTATTGTTTTTGAAGGGATGACATATTGGTCATTGTGTCAAATATGTCAGGTCATTGTGTAATGTCTGGTCTGGTCATTGTGTATGTCAGACCATTGTGTCAAATATTTTTCATCATTGTGTTATATGTATTAATCATTGTGTTTTACGTTTTAGATAATTTCGTGTTATTTTTGTCAATGTTTTTTATGTATTATATATAACATAGTGATGAAAAATATTTGACACAATAACCTTATATTAGACACAATGACCAGACCTGACATTACACAATGACCAGACCTGAAATTACACAATGACCTTACATATTTGACACAATGACCAAAATAATCAGACCTGACATTAGACACAATGATGAGCAAATTACACAATGAGCTGGAAAACGTAATTTTTTCGTTTTTGTATATAACGACACTATACTCGTTTTAAAGATAAAAACGCTCGTTTTCGTCATTGTGTTTTACATTTTAGATAATTTCGTATTATTTTTGTCATTATTATTTTTTATTAAATATAACACAATGATAAAAAAATTTAACACAACAAATTGACATTAGAAATAATGATCTGATACTAGAAAAAAATTTGACATTAGACACAATGATGAAAATTATTTGACATAATGACTTGACATTAGACACAATGACAAGCAAATTACACAATGAGCTGGAAAACGTAATTTTTTTTTTTCGTTTTTGTATATAACGACACTATACTGGTTTTAAAGATAAAAAACCGCTCGTTTTTATAGTGTCAAATGTCAGGTTTGGTTATTGTTTCAAATATTTTTTATTATTGTGTTATATGTATTTATCATTGTGTTTTACGTTTTAGATATCTTCATGTTATTTTTGTCACTGTTTTTTATGTATTATATAACAAAGTGATAGAAATATTTGACACAATGGCCTGACATTAGAAAAAATATTTGATATTAAACACAATGATGAAAAATATTTGACACAATGACTTGACATTAGACACAATGACCTGACATTAGACACGATTACGGGCAAATTACACAATGACTAGCAAATTATACAATAAGCTGGAAAACGTATTTTTTTTTCGTTTCTGTATAAAACGACACTATACTCGTTATAAAGATAAAAAAACGCTCGTTTTTATGGTGTAATTTAAAAAAAAATAATGTCGTATGTAAAAGTTATAAACGTTTAAAAAAAGGGTGGGGGGAACTTGATAAAAAGTCAACAAAAATGGTCATGACTAAAATACCCTTGCAACAACTTTTTCTCCTATAATTTGATCTCAACTATTAAATCTTTCTTAATTTGATCTACAATTTGATCTAATAGCTTTAAATCCTTCTCACCCTTTTTAGTTTAAAAACCATTTTTATTTGAACCTAACCCTAATTATATATTATATTATATAAAAACTATTACATTTATAAAGTAAAACACTAGTTTAAGCCAACAAGTTTAATCAAGATCCAAGCATAAAGTTGCAGTATGAGTTCGTTTATTAAATAAAATTCAATTTAATCTTGTGTTTATTTAAAGTCGACTTGACTCTTAATTTTATTTAATGAAGATAGTCGTTTAGACATGACTCATACTTAGAAACTAAACTAAAAGTTTGCGATATGATATTGTTGCAAGGTAGATAAAGTTGAGCACAATCACTAGCTTAGCCTAATGGTAAAGGTGTATATCCAAGACTTCATTAAAATGGAAAGATTTTGGTTTCAAGTCCCACTTGTGACAAAAAAAAGGGGTTCAGGTTGGGCCAGAGGGTTATCTCACCTATGATGGGTTTCCTCCTAAAGAAGATGGAGATGATCGGGTGGTTCAGTGGCCCGTTAGTGATCCAAATTGCCGTTAAAAAAAAAGATAAAGTTGAACACACGCATTAACAAGGGATTAGTTGAGCTTAATCCCTTTCTTGATTTGACCACTCTAATCCACATTACAAACATAAAGATATTATTATCATCTTTTCATAAAATAAAAAAATAAATAATAATAATAACAATAATAGTAATATGTCTTGATCCACCATCCAACCAATTAATCCAACTTTCAAGGCCACATGGTATTTTAAATGTATTACTTTCATACGATAATGACAAAACATTGATGATAACAAGTGGAACCTGTTTAGAAAATTTATTAAGTCAAGACTAGAAGTTTCAAAGTTTTTGTCTCTAAGTTTCATCTTTCTTATAAGGCAAATAATACGCCAAAACATGTTTTGCTATTAATACTCGATATTAAATCAATAATATAATTGCTTTCTAGCAAATAGGGGTTTTCAAGTAAATTAAAAGAGTGTTTTTATTTTAACCCTTACAAATATCTTTTCTAACTTTATATATTTATTATATATATATATAAATATATATATATATATATATATATATTAGATCATTATAAACCACACTTAATTTATTAAACCAATTTATTTAGGAAAAGTACAATTGTAAAGAAGTTATGATTCATGATATATGATAGTGATCCCTTCCAAGATATTGGGCACCATGTCATTCGTCATTATGTCACACATTTATGTCAATGACTTTATAGGGATGCGAGAACCTATCATTCAATAAATTATTATTACAAAATAAAGAGAATATTTGTATATTTATATCAAAGAATCTATATATTGGGGACCAGTAATGGTACATGAAATTTGCTATTTGAACACACCGTCAAAAGTTATACGTCTCGTATAGGTTAATACGGGGCGTATAGCCCCTAACCTTAAAAGACAGAACTGCAGGTCAGTTCTTGTCTGGCGGCTGACCCTATACGACCCATATAGGCCTATACGCCACATATAGACATATATGACCCATATAGGTCTATACGTCATCTATTTTTTCAAACTTTAGCAAATTTTGATTTGTATATGGCGAGTATAGCCCTATACACAGAATCCTATACGCCCCATATATAAGACTCTATACGACCCATATAGGTCTATACGCCACCTATTTTTTTCAAACTTGACCAAATTTTGATTTGTATATGTCGAGTATAGCCCTATACGCCCCATATACGCCTATACGACCCCTATACGTCACCTATGAGATTTTTTTTCCAAACGTGGTCTTGTTACGTATAGAGCAATGTGGAGTATAGCTCTATACGCAGATAATAGGGCTATACGCAGAGTATATATCCATACACTCTCTATACGCAGTCGATTGCTTCTCATGAAATAAGATTCGAACAATTTTGGCTTTTTGTTTCCTAAAAGGTTAAGGATACGATACTATACGATACGATATCATACCATACCATACCATACTATACGATACGATACTATACTATACGATACTATACTATACCATACTATATACGATACCATACGATACTATACTATATTATACGATACAATACTATACTATATATACTATATACTATACTATACTACACTACACTATACGATACGATATGATACCATACCTTACCATACCATACCATACCATACCATATACTGTACGATAATATACGATACTATACTATACTATACTATCGTATCGTATAGTATGGTATAGTATAGTATGGTATATTATAGTAAGGTAAGGTAAGGTAAGGTATGGTATGGTATGGTATGGTATAGTATAGTATAATATAGTATAGTAACGTGTAGTATCGTATCGTATCGTATCCTTAATCTTTTAGGAAACAAAAAGTCAAATAGTTTTTCATATTGTTGGTATTGTTCGAATCTTGTTTCAAGAGAAGCAGTCGAATGCGTATAGAGAGCGTATGGCTATATACTCTGCATATAACACTATTTTCTGCGTATAGTGCTATACTCCACATTCCTCTATACATAACAATACCAAGTTTGGAAAAAAAAATCTCATAGGTGGCGTATGGGGGTCATATAGGCCTATATGGGGCGTATAGGCTTATGCGTATAGGGTTATACTTGCCATACACAAATCAAAATTTGCTCAGTTTTGAAAAAAACAGGTGGCGTATAGGCTTATATGGGTCGTATAGGCCTATAAGGGGGCGTATAGGCTTTTACGTATAGGGCTATACTCGTCATATACAAATCAAAATTTTCTCAATTTTGAAAAAAATAGGTGACATATAGGCCTATATGAGTCGTATAGGCCTATACGCGACGTATAGGCCTATATAGGTCGTATAGGGTCAGCCGCCAGATCAGAACTGACACATGCAGGTCTGTTTTTTAAGGTTAGGGACGTATTGACCTATACGAGGCGTATAGCTTTTGGCGACGTGTCCAAATAGCAAATCTTCGTATTCCACTAGAATTTCCCATATTAAATAAGTTTTATCTTTATGTTATTAAATACGAGAAATTATGTCAATGAGTTCCAGATCAATTGGTTTGGAAGAAGATATCTCCATGGTATTTCAATGTGGAGGTCATGGGTTCGAGACTCAGTTTGTGCAATATGCTCAGGTGGGCCAGAAGTTTTTCCACAGTGGGCTTTCGGGTGGTAGCTTTCCCCTGGAATGGTGGGCGGGCCGGGTCACCAGCGCTGTCTGCGTTCGTGGGCGCGAGTAGCCTCTCGCCAATGGATTTACCCGAGTGACCGGGTTTATACTATTCTTTGGCCGTTAAAAAAAAATTACGAGAAATTATTTCTTGTATGTATTTAATATACGCATGATATCATGAAATATATGAATCCAAGTTACTTTAATTTTTCTATTTTCCGTAATATTATTATCGAGTTTTTTTTATTTTTTTGTGTTCATTTTATTTTCCCTTAATATGAGATCATATATGTGTATTTTAATACATTTCAAATTATACATGAGTTAGGGTGTAAATTGTATCATTGTGACGCATGAAAAGATTTTTGTATAAAAGGTTGATAGATTGAATAGTTGAACCTATAAAATTAGTTTCGGGAAGGTGAGGAGAGGAATGCGAAAGAAGTATTGCATGACTTTGGGATGGGAGAAGAGCGTGAGAGGAGGGAATAGGTCTTTCTCATCCCTCTCAATCTAAGCTCTCTCTCCATCAAATCAAGCCCACATCGACTTTTTTTCTTCCCTTTACACTCTATCTCTAAACTTTAAAAATAGTTTTTTCTCATATCTTTCATCCCTAAATCATTTTTAATAAAATAATTAAAATAAAAAACTCAAATAAAAAATTAAAAAAATATAACACTTGTAAATAAAGTAACATTTCATTAATTAAAAGAATTACAAGACTAAATGAAAATCTATCAAAAAAAATATACATCGTCTAAAGTGTTTACGATTGAAATCGGATGAAGAAGGATTAAGAATGGTGTGAAAAAATAAGAAGATTTTACATGAATATAAAAAAATAAAAATATTCGTTAAGTGGCCGTTAACAGTCAATAAATCTAGCTCAAATGAACTTTCTTTGTTATTAGTGTCTATTTAATTTTCCTCTTTTCTCTCATTCCGAATTAACAAATCTGGGTTTTTATATATTATTCCATAGTAGAAAAACATTTGAAACTAAAACAAAAAGGCAACACGTTGCAAGGAAGGACGTCAAGATGAGACAAAACATTAAGAGCATCTCCAATGGCTCGTTTGTAAGAAATTTATGGCTCATGGAGCTGAAGTGAAAGAGAGAGAGAGGAGAAGAAGACATTTATGAGAAGAACGTCCAAACATAGAGACTATAAGAAATCTGGAGAAGGAATCCGTACGAGTAAAAACAGGCATTGCCAACGTTAAAAAATGAGGGGACGCCCGTAAACACATTTGAGGGATGCTAATGAAGTCATAATTGGAATTATGAGGTGGTCCTTGTACTTCTTAAGAAACAAAATAAAATCTTGCCAGCTTTCTTGTGTGAAACGATAAAAAGAACGTCGTAGAAAAGGAGCTAGGACCCATAATATGCCTAGGTGTAACGAACTAATTTTCGGGTTTATCCCATAATATATTAATTATATTGTAGGGGGTGTATTTAAATAAAAGAAAGTTGATGGGTGTCACTTAAAAGGTGAAATTAACTAGTTTAGAGAGGAGGATGCATTTATATAAGTGCAGGGACTGATCTTGTAATTGGCTCAAACCTGATTTATGTGGTTAAGGGGGGTGGCGGCACACACTCTTTCATGAGTGTGTGTGTCGTGATTTGCATTGAGAAAAGAGGAGTCTCATGATCAAATCTGGAAGTTAGAGCTTGAAATTGAGGGTTTTAATCCACTCAATCCATTCCAAAACATCAAGTGAGCTCTCTTTCTTCTCTTGAATCCACCATCTATGTGTTCTTGGTGGTTTTTTTTATAAAAATCAAATTAGGGGCTGATTTGGTGGTTGAATATGGTTAATAACTTGTTTAAAGTTAAAACCTAGCTTGATTAGTGCTAAAGAGTAGTTAATAACATCATGATAACATCTAATTTGGAGATTCAATAATTAGGGTTCTCGAGGGTGATTTGGCGGGTTTTCTATTTGAGGATGTTTAAATGATGGAATTATGGTTGGTAAGTGTTTATGGGGGTAATAAACACTTTAGTTCATAAACACTTTAGTTGATAAGAAACATCAATCAATTTAATGGTTTGGAATTTAGGGTTCTTGAAAACCTAATTTGAGGGTTTTGTAATTGAAGGTGTTTAAATAGTGAATTCAGTATGGATAAGTGTTTATGGTATAATATAAACACATTTTCAAGTATAAAACTCAATTGAATTGGTGAATTATGAATTGATGAAATTGTGGAATTTTGGTTAAAACCCAAACGGGTCAACTTGAGTGTGTTGTTGATATTTGAGTTTTTATGGGTGAATATTATGATTGGAACTAAGACTAGTGTGGATGTTAGTCTTTTAGTCTTAGAAGAGTGTTGTATCTCAAATGAAGTAAGTTTGAGATATTTATATTACTAAACAAGATGAATTGTTTAGGTGATCAAGACGATAAAGGTGTTAGCTTTGAAGATCGACTGGAATCTTCATTGGGAAAGGTAAGTTCTTTGCACTTACTTAGTAGTAGATAAGTAGTGGTTACATGTAAATAGATGTGTTGTTATTTCTATTTATGTGTTGTATGTTGATTTTAACTTATGTGGTAAATGGTCAAAGTAAAGTGTGAATATGGTAGGATTGTTGTAGTTGACATAATGTGGAAATTAGTCAAACTAATGAATGTCACTTGGTAAAAGTGGTGTAGTTGAACTATGTGGAATATAGTTAAAACTAAACGTGGTAAATTGGTGTAGTTGACTAGTGTGGTATATAGTCAAACAAAAATATAGAATGTGGTGATTTGTTGTAAATTGACTTAGTGTGACATAAGTCAAACCATTTATGGATAAATAGTTAAATTGATATAAATTGACTTAATATGGTATAAGTCAAACCATTGTGGATAATGGTGAAATTGGTGTAATTTGACTTTAGTGGTATAGGGTCAAACTATCATGTTGGAATTGGTATAATTAGACTATGTGGTTAATAGTCAAACTTGAATGTGCAAACGTGGTAAATAGGTGTTATTAGACTATGTGGTTAATAGTCAAACTTGATTGTGCAAAAGTGGTAAATAGATGTAACTTGACTTACGTGGTTATTGGTCAAACTAATGTGTGATATGTGGATAAATGGTGTAAATGACTCAATGTGGTCAAGAGTCAAGTAAAGTGTAGAATGTGGTAATATTAGACTAAAATTGACTTAATATGGTAAAAGTCAACCGTTGGTGGAAAAACGGTAAATTGGTTGATTACATGAGCTGTGGATATTTCATGGAGGTGTTTACATAAAGTGTGGATACTTCATGGAGGTGTTTACGTGAAGTCAAATACTTCACGAGTGGTAGTGAGGTCAAGTACCTCACGGGTGAAAGAGAAGTTAAGTACTTCACAGGTGACATGAAGTGTGGATACTTCATGGGTCGGCATGGAGTCAAATACTCCATGCGAGAAAGCGAGTGGTGGTTCTCGCAATAGACATGTGGATATGTCAAGTTGGTGAATGGTGAAACGTTAGGACTTGTCTGGGTCAATACATGTCTAAGTTATAGGTCGTTGTATGCCTAAACAATTAATTGGTAGAACTTGAAGTTAAACACTTCATGGATGCAAAACGAGTTGTGGTTCACGTGTCGGGCATGTCTAATAATTGATATTTTGACATTGGGTGTTTAAAACATTCACAAAATATTGTTGGTGGTTTAAAACGACTACGGGTCGAGTCGGGAGGGTCAAAAATGCCAAAACTGCAATATTGGGGTTGGCTGGTGCAGGGATGGAGTCTGGGACGCCCCTTGGGCTAGTGGGACGCCTAATGGGTTCTACCAGCGCCTTTCTTCCTAGGACACTTTGTGGGGTCTTGGGACTTGCTGTATCATTACTAATGGTTATTTGTGATGTTTTGAATGTAGGGGAAGCTCCGGTGTGAATCTCGGGTCTCGCATCATATAGATGGATTCTCATGGATCGTGTTGAATTAGTATTTGTTTCAACTTCTCGTGGGGAATGTTTACAAACTTAATGGGTCGTTAAATGTTGTGGATAACATTATAGACGTTAATGTTATGTCAAAACTATTTTGTGGTTTCATGGGTAGTCAAATCCATATTTATAAACTTAAAACGTGTGGATACGTTATATATTTGTCTGGGACCTAAACTCTGTATTGTTTTAAAAGCTTAAATTGGTTTGAAAAATCCGGGTGTTATACTAGGAAGATGAGGGTGACCCAATAACATGTAATTGTGACCAAAGTGTGCCCATCTTTGTGTTGTTCCGATGTGTCACTCATACCTAAGGTGCGATGTGTCACTCATACCTAAGGTGCTGCAATACCCATATCCATTTTATTATTATCTTACTTTTAACTTTAAAAACTATACGAGCCAGCTTGGTTCGCGTCGAAATCTTGCCATACTGTAACGCGTTGGGATTCCTTATGGACGGGCTCATATGGACTATCGGGCTTCTAAAGTGGTCTACGTTAGTCGCGCTTCTATAGATGAGATTTGTGACATCCGGACTTTTTAGGTTAACTCCGTTAACAAATTCCGTTAAATCTTAACCTGATTAACCCCATCACAAACCCAAGGACTAACTCTGCCGTTTCTCAAACTCTTATGTACATGAAATCACAGGGACTAGTCCTGCTAACACCTAAAACTTGATCTGTTGACTTACAAAGTCAAAATCAAGAGCATTTGGGTTATGTTTGACTTTTAAAAGTCAAACTCGTGATGTTCTTGGCTCAAATTCGAAGTCATAACCGATTTAGTTGTCCAAATGTAATTGAAATACACAATTAACACCATAAACGTTCATCATTGGGGCATTATTGTGTGTTAATGAGTTGAATTAATCCCATTATTGGGTAATTAAACCCATAACCATCGAACACCATAACTAAACAATCAAATACGACCATTTGATGTGTTATTCTCTCAATCAAACTCTCCAAACACCTTAATCGCATCAATTAGACGCTGCTGCACACGCACAATCGTCCGGAGACGGGGTTGGAGTCACCGGGGACCAAAACCGTCGACGTCGGAGCCTATTTTAGTCGAGCACTGTCAATTCGAGTCTCAATCTGGTAATTGTTTACGCCCCTAGCTTCGTTTTAATCTCTAGAATAAAATCCTTTTGATAATTTGGGCTTATATCATCGAATCAAACAAGAACCCATATCTAGGGTTCATACGTTTTCGGTTTGATCGAACCCCAATCCAATCACCATTTCAATCGAATTAAACCACATGATTAGAGTCGCAATCCTTTGTTGATCAAAATCCCTATGATTCCAACAGGTTTTATCATCTGAATTGTTCAAATCGATTCTAGGTTCTAATTCTAGGGTTTCGGTACTTTCAAACCAAAATTTACAGACTTAAACTCGATGATTTTACGATTAAACCTAACCACAGATTCGTTTGAAGCCATTGAACAAAACTCTTATGCTTTGATGATCAATCGTGGCCGAAATCATGGGATCTAGGGGTAGTTTGGATCGGGTATCGATGGGGGGAAGAACATAGGAGAACTGTTGGTTAAAACCTTTTGGATCTGGACTTGGTTGCGATACCCTAGCGGGCTGTTATGGTTATGTCGTTTTGCTGTGGTGGGAGAGACCCGGGGTCGAGTCTCTCCACTCGTTTTTCTTTTTAAATCATTTTTAAACAATTATTTGTTATATAAAACTTTTCCCTGTATTATTATATTTATATATAAATATGTTTTAGACCCGGAAAACACCCGTAGGCTCGGGATTGGTTTTATAACCCGTTTTTAATGTAATTTTCTCACTTTTAAAATAATATATTTATTACTCTAACCCGTGACTCCGAATAAAATAATATATACATATATATTATTTTCACCGCATTGATACGTACCGTGCCATGCTTCAAACTAATAAATAATATAATTATTTATATTATTACCCACGTTTATATTCTCGAATAAAAATAATATATTTATTTTTTTGTCACTAAAAATAATTATCATATTATTTCTTCAAACTTAAGAATAATATAATAAGTTATATTATTTTCTTAGACCATTATTTAATGGTGTGAACACACGAATATTTATTTAAATAATATTATTCATAATTAAAAACTCTTGATTCGAAACGCTCCTATCTTAATTATTATATTAAGGAAAACCCTTCCCGTGGACAAGTTCGTCTACTCGTTAATCATTAGTGCGTCATAGGACGTTCACTTTTCCGTGTCATCGTCATAATATCTCATGTGTCCCTAACTATTATGCTTATAATTCTAGGGCATACGTAAGTCGTTCATAGGCAAACACTTGTGGTCCGAGTTGTATCCTTGTGTGGTGCTACTGTCATTTCATTCATATGCAAATATTTAAAACAATTTACTTGCTTTTATTAAACTAAACTTGGGCGCATTTGTTTTGCGCATTTAATTCTTTGTTTAACGCTTCCGCACTCACTCTGAACTTTTATGATATTTCATTTATGTCCCATATAGTGTCGTTTGATGTAACTAATGTCTAAGATCCTCGTTTGTCACACGCCAAACGGTAAAACTTCGTTAGTGGAATTTGAGGGTGTGACAAGATTTTTGCTTAAGTGAGCCAACGAGTTGAGTTTACTCAAGTTGTTTTCCGAGCTAATTCTGAACGAGTTACAAGTCATAGGTTACTTGAACAATAGTTTTAGACAAATTTCTTCCATCTAAACATCCAATTATCAAATAGTTCTTATTATGAATATTACTGCTACTACGGGCAGCCATTTATCTAAATGATTCAAAGGAGTAGTAGTTGTAAACAGGTTCATCGAGTCGTAAGCAAGTTGGCGGGTTACCGTTATAAAAAAATATATGTTTTATTGTTTTTAGGGAAAATTACATGGATGGTCCCTGCGGTTAACCCATATTGCAGATTAGTCCCCACATTTCTAAAATTACAACCACAATCCCTATTATTTATGGGTGGGTAACACGTATAGTCCATGGCGTGGATGGCCTTCTATTTTTCAGGTTAAGTTGCCTCACGTGAGGGCAACTTAACATTTTAATAATTTTCTTTCTTTTTTATTTAAAAGGAATATCCCCTTCCCCACGATTGCAACGTCTTTCTTCTTCTTGTTGTTGATTAAAGGTTCATCTAGTGATATGCAGTTGTGGCCGTTTTGCAGTTGTTCGCTCTTCATGGATGGATAACAACCCTGTACAACGATTCTACTAATGCCCTAATTAGTAAGTGTAACATTCAGAAATTTTTAGTTAAAAATTTTCACTTTATTTTCATTTGTAACTCGTGTACAAGTTAATATACCGTAGAATCGATTCGACCTATAACATGTATCATGAATTTTCGTTAAATTTCTTTAATAAATTTTGTGTCTACAAATCATTTAACAATACATAGTTCCATATATTTTATGAATATACATGCAATAAATTACGTGTGTGTATATATATATATATATCCAATAGTGAAGAACATGTATTTAATAATTATGTATGTGTAAATTTATATATACACACTCAGATGTATACATAAATTTTATGTCGACAACTCTTTAAAAAGTTTAATAAAATGAGTTTATATAAAAATTATGACTGCTCAAAAGATTCATAAAATTTATTATTTAAGTTCGTGAAAAATTAGAAGATTTTAAATAAAAATTATTGGGATTTTATTAAATTTGGTATATATGGTTTACACAAGTCTTATAAATATTTTTAGTGAAATATAAGATTTTTTTTAGATTAGTTAAATTTTATTACAGTTAATCAAGGTTAATAAATTATTTTTCTTGTTTGAAACTATTGAGTTTATTTAAAATCCTGATCCAAATTTAAAAAGAACCAAACTTGAGGGGTTACTCTTGCCATTTTGGAAACTTGTTTAAATCCCAAACCAAATCCCGCCCCGATCCCTGCTAACTCGCCGGAAATCCCGCCGGACAACAACCCTTTCCTCGGCAACCCCATACCCAACCCGATCAATCATCGGAACAAGGAAATCGACTTGCCATAATTACCCCTAATCAACCACCGAGATCTCCGGGACTGATTACGCGTTACCGAGTTGTACCCGCTGTCAATCACACTCTTTTCGTTTCAATCACGCCGGAGATTTCGGAGTTTCTCAATCGAACCCAACGCGTGTTGTGAACTACTTAAACAAGTTCTCGTAACCTTCATTTGTTTCGGAACACTCGCAAACTCCCTCCCTACCCTCTGCTTTCTGATTCGAAACTTGCACCGCCGCCACCATAGGAACTCCGATCAATCATCCTTCCATCTGTTTCTGTCACCAATCGAAGGTAAATTTTACGTCATTATGTTCGTTTTTCTATTTGGAACATTAGCCCTAAACCAATTGTGAATTAGGTGCATTGAATATATCGAATCGATAGACGATTTGGGACTAGGGTTCTTAGGGCCGAATTGGGGATGAACAGGATGAGCAGTTAAAGTATAATACGTAATTAACGTTCGAATGCATCGCTGCTTGGGCCTTAGTTTAATGGTTAGAACACGGGATAGGGAGTAGAAGGTCACGGGTTCGAACCTGTCCTACCTCTTCTCTGCCATTCTTTATCCAGTTCTGTTTCATCAACCCGGTAGTCACAGGTTCGAACCCGGTCAGCCGCAAAACAACCTTCTTTTTGGTTTCTTTTATTCAGAACAATCCTGTGTGCATTTTATTATTTAATAAACGGTTTTTAAGTAAATATATAAAACAGTTTACAAACAAAAAATCAGAAATTATAAAATTATTGTATCTAACAAATTAAATAAATAAAATTTATAATTAAAGTACTCAGAACTAATAAACAAACTAAATTTGTTTTATTTAAATAAACCCTTTTCATTTACACTCGATTCATCAAAATAATCTTTTATAAACTCCATTTGATTTAATTTACATCTTTAAATTTAAAATGGATTGTATACACTAGGAAATAATCTTAATTAATATTTTATACACTTAAATATATATTTTTTTTCTTTTCCAAAAATTATTTTAATAATTAATTAAATATCTAATTAATTATTTCGATCATAACTAAAACAATTAGATGGAATTGTTTAGACACACTTTTCGTTTAAATTTGAGGGATTGATTATTTACTTTCATTTAATTATTTAAACAATTTATGTCATTTCTAATTAATTAATTATTTAAATAACTTATATAGTAACTTAAATCATTACTAGTTAGTTATTTATTTAAATAACCTATATAATAATTAAAATCACTATTGGTTATTTACTTATTTTAGATAACTTATTTGACTAAAACCAACGCACACATTTATTCAAACAACATTATTTATAAACTTTGTTTTCATTATTAATCTCCAACTAATTATTAATCTCCAACTAATTGAATCCTCAAGTTCGATCTAGAATCCCTAGTTCCCCAAATGCCCTAGAAAATTTCACTCACAACTCCTGTTTTATTGCTTATTTAGGGTCTTTAAAAACTGTTTTTCACAGATCTTAAATGGGCACCAATATTGATATTGAAATAAATCATTCTGTTTTGAGTCAAGATTGTCATAAAATACTTTTGAACCAAACAAGGGCAACAAAACAAGGAAATAAAACACAAAAAAGTCAATACAAACGGTTTTCATATATGAAAAGTCAGATGCATCGATCATTTCAAAACATCAATCTTGCTCTTTTGAAAACTCAAAAGATCAATCTTTATTTTCACGTTGGTCCTAAAAAAGTATTTACCGAATTTCAGACATGAAAACTCAAAGCCTCAATTTTTCTGTTTTCAACACTCAAAAGATCGATCGATCCTTTAAGTAGTTTCAATTCTTTAAGAACATGACAGAAGAGAGAGAGAGCACATGACAGAAGAGAAAGAGCACATGACAGAAGAGAGAAAGCACATAAAAAGGTTCAAATGAGAAATATCATAAGTGATCGTGGAAACTGTGGCGCTTTGTAAAGCAAGTAGAGAGCGTAGGACGGGGTTAAGAGTCTTTCAGGCGAGTTGGGTAGTCACCCCTCCAACCCATTCCGGACGTTGCCCCAATTCGCCCCCTAGCAGCGCTCTCAAAACTTTACAATGCACATACAAGAAGGCCACGATTGAGTTAACGGAAGCGTCTAGTTATTTTTGCAAAATAGAAGACTCAGCGCTTGATAAGTGGTTTAATACTTATTCGCCCGTTCTCGGCTCCTTGGGGATTAGTGCCCCCAAGACACAGCCACGCCAATCGACCGATGCGGCTCCATACCCCTGAATAGTATTATAGCAGTTGTTTTTCGTTTTGTTTTTGTGTTTCTGAGGAGCAAAGAAAAAAGTAAATTTTTTTTATTTTTTTCGGACGGCAAGCCCGGTAGGAAGGTGAGAGAAATCTCTCCCCCTCCCCGGACCCCTCCCCCTCTGTTAATGTTGAGTCCTTACACAATTCATCGGATGAATTGCGGACTCAACGGGACTTGTTAGCAGTTAAGTAAGCTAAGCTTTTATCGCCATGGGGCTCTCCCCCCTCCCATGGCTTGCTTTGTTGCTGCTCTTTGCAGCCTATGTTAGCTGCCAAGCCCGCTCTCCCCCTGCTTAACACAAAAACAAAACTCAAAATCTTTTGAATTAGATATTATTCGAACAGTTTAGGTTAACACTTGAGCTTCACTCAAGCTACTACACCTACACGCTTATTCGAACTCTTCACTAGCTATTTAACAATGTGAGTTTTACATAGCCCCTTTTTACATTTTTGCATATTTTGGGGTGAAACATGATGTTCATTGAAAACTATTTACAATTACAATATACAATTCTACATTATGATCATATGTGTGATTTGTGCTTTTGTGCTTGAATGCTATGAGTTGAACTACATATACATGACACACTCGTGCAATCATTAACTTTGTACAAGCCAACGGTAACATTGATAGATTTATTGTGTCTGACAAACCCACCCAGGTAGGGTGATTGTTACCGACAATACATTAGGGTAACCTGCGTGTTATGCCTCAGTCACAAGGTTTGATTTTACATCTAGTTTAACTATAGATTCTTCATAAATGACTTATTTACCATGTGTCATATGAATTGTATAAAATTCTTGAAAACTACTTGAGTTATTTAAACCTATGTATGCTCACCAACTATTTATAGTTGACATTCTCATTTTAAACATGTTTCAGGTGGAAATGTTTGAAGTGCAAGTTTATCACTTAGGAGCTTATGGACCTAGCGACAAATAAATTGGATTTATTGTTAGCCTTTGTTGTCTGAACGATATGTATTTGTACTTTTAAATCAGTTTAATAAAATTATGCAATTTAGTTGAATCATGTGCTTATGAACAGTCTTCATGTCCCACTCCAACATCTTCATTAATTACGTTGAACACTGTTAAACTAAAGAGTTTTTACACATTGCATCATTTCCGCTAACAAATGTTAACTTTTTTTGTAATTTTCACTATTCTTTTTTCTTTTCTTTCTTTTTGTTTTTTATTTTATTAATTTACTTTTCTTTCTTTTTCTTTTAATTTTTCATCTCTTTTAGTTTATAAACTTATCTTAAAAATTATTAATTAATTAATTTAACTTTTTTCTGTAAAATATAATTTTATTTATAGATTTTTATTTTATTACAAAATTTATTTTCATTAGCTCAAATTACTTATTTACTTTCCTAAATAAAACCAATCAAAATTAGAGACCTTATTGTTTTTTATATTTAAGAAAATTATATAACTGACTTTATTAAAACTTATTTAATATTTTATAACTTTTATCCTTTTAGTAAATATTTAAATCTATAATAATAATCCCAAAGTGGTAGAAAATTGATGGATGGTGACGTTACGGTCATTGAGTACGTACGTGTTTGGAAATTGGGATTGATAATGGTGGCAATGGGTCCACGTCATTAATTTGCATATGAATCTCAACTTGCATCATTATTGTTATTCATTTGATTTTGATGTTGATGGACCGTCACATATACCCAATTTAGGCAGTGTACAACACAACCATGTGGACTTTGCAACGGTTGGTGATTCTTACTGTTTAATAGCGACTTCATTGTATCTCACAACTTCTCAAAAGTAAAAACTATCTTTCTCAAATATCTTCTTTTATAACAACTTGTAATATATTATTGAGTAAATTACGGAAATCGCTTTTATGTTTATACTCTTTTTCAGATATTGTTTTTTAACCAAAAAATTATTAGAGACAATCCTTTATGTTTACAGATCTTGCACGTTACGTCCTTTGACCCTAACTCAGTTAAATTTCTCAGTTAAGTATGGTCATGTGTAAGACACATGATGGTACTTTTATAATTTTATCCATTTAATTAAAAATATGTTAATTAAAATATATCTATAAACTCACTCTTTCTTTCCTCTCCCTGTCTCTCCTCTATCTCTCTTTCTTTCTCTCCTCTATCTCTCTAAAGGAGAGAGTGAAGAGAGAGAGAAAGAGAAAGAGTGGGTTCATATATTTTAATTAACATATTTTTTAACTAAATATGTAAAATTACAAAAATACTCTCATGTGTCTTGCACATTAACAGACTTAACTGAGAAATTTAACTGGGTTAGGGCCAAATGACGTAACGTGCAAGATTTGTAAACATAAAGGACGATCTCTGACAATTTTTGGGTTAAAGGACAATATCTGAAAAATGTATAAACATAAAGGACGATTTCTATAATTTACTCTATATTATTTATATAAAGTTTTCCTAGAGGACTTAACCAGCTTTTTTATCTTTTTATCACTTGGCATATGAGGCCTTTATTCTATCATGTTCATATGATTTAGACTTATCTTATAAAGATGTTTATGATAATTATCATGGCATCTCTTCTAATATAACTTGTTCTCAAATCACATGAATAATAGACCTTGTATGGACACCGACAGAGCAAGTACTTCACGTCGACGACTTGTGTTTATCTTTAATATTTGTGACAATGCCACTTCTAGCGCGTATATGCATGAATATGGTGGTACTTTTTCGTCACATGATGTAACTTTATCATACGACGGATCACATGTCATTGATTATGTGTTTATTGTCCATACACGGCGTGGTTTTCTTTCTTTATATTCTTTATAATGTGCTTAATCATATGGAGCCCTCTATCACGCACGTCTATTAATTGTACGAGGGTGTACTCTAGGTTTTTTCATGCAAACATGGTAGGACATACGGGTCAAAAGAACATAGCATAACGTTATACTACCCGATTAAGCATTGTCATACATAAACACATCTTAAACCCCCAGCTTTGAAACTTATAAGTTAATTACTTTCATCCTCTCAATTGCAAACTCAAGACGCTCAACGATTTAGAATGTCTTATATGAGTTCGGTTATGGCAAAATCATATATTGGTGCTGATTACCAAGGAAAACTGATTATGAATAAGAGAGGAACACTCCAATTGTGGTTGTGAACAATGGAGGATGACGATTGCTGTAAAAATATTGCTTCAAATTAGAAGGTACCCCCAACCCAACTCAGTTCATCGTCTTCGTTTTCTAACTTTATTCAATTAACTAGAAGATGAACCTCGACGATCGCTTCCACATGGCTCGATTGGATTATCTGGGTTTCTTTTGAACTTGATCCAGATACTTTATAGTCATCAAATGCTAAATGAAACAAACCATCATTATAGTAAAAACCAAATCAATTTCTGTCAATCGTTACCCTGCTTCACGCATTGTTCGTCATTAAACATTTCTGAGACTTGAATTTTACACAAAAAAATGTGTTATTTGCATATATGGAATCATATACATATGATTTAAAGGAGTAGGATTCAGATACTTTCTTCGATCGTGTTAATCGAGAGGGAAAGATTTTAGAGGGAAAAGTTATGCGGAGTGGATCAACATATTATTTCGAATGATAAAGATTGATTTCATTTTGATCTTCAAAACAGAGCTTAAATGAACAAATAGATTCAACACTACCGCACCCAAAACTTAACTAACCAGATCTGCAAATCGAAGCTGGTGAAGAACTCGCCTGCAAATCGAGAGAGTCACACGACCCCAGATCTGATTGAAGACGAGACGACTATCGGGAATTTAGCTTTTGAATATTAAATTTTTTTTTAAACTCAAAATGGGTTCCACCACTTAAGGAGAGTTAGTAGGTTTTTTTATTTTCGAATAACAACGGTCAAAGGGTAAATTTATATGGGTTTAACAGAAAAACTAACGTATGGTAAGTTTTTGGACCATAGATGAAAGCAAACATGGTAGGTGGGGACCAAATCCATAAAATTTAAAGCATAAGGACCAAATCCATAATTTGACTACATCACAAGGACCACCCATGTAATTTACTCCCAAAAAAATTAGGGTTTTAATGATACGGGTCAAAAAATACGGGTTATGACCCGCGCATTAACTGTAAACGGGTATGAAAAGATACACGTGTGAATTTGTGTGGTTAGTAGTTTTGCTGGGAAAATAGGTTGAGAATGAATGTGGTGATGCTAAGTGACAAATTATTTAGTTTTTCATTAGAAGAGAGATTGGTTCACATTTAACGAATGTTAACATATTTTATACACAAATCTTGTAAAACCATTACCTATATAAATGTTTTGAAACTTTATTGTTCATAAATTTAATTTATGAAATTGGATGTTTCATCTTATCAAAGATGAATTTCATTTGCAATTGAACATAAATTTCTTCTTGCTTTTATTTTGTAATCACAGATTAATTTTTAAGAATTTATACTATTTTTATTAATTCAACTCGTTTGATTTTAGCTTTTTATTCATTTGTGTCCACATTTGTTGCTTTCTACTCGTAGTTTAATACTCGATATAGAACTAAGGTTATTATATCTAAGAGAAGGTGCTTAGATGGTATGTGTTTTTTTTTTCATGACATCCTTTTTTTGTTTTATACATGTAGCAATGATACCGTTGCCCATTTGGTGCAATGGTAGCCCCAAGGCTTCCCATATTGGAGGTCTTGGGTTCGAATCCTGACTATAACAAAAAAGGGTCTGTGGCCAGGTTAGGGGGTTTACCCAGTTGCGGGGTTCCTCCTGTGGTGGGCTGCCCTGGATATTCTAGGTGTTACCCCGGGGAAACCCAATTATCCTAAAATATCTTGGTGTTGTTAAAAAAAATGTAGAATGATTCAATTAAAGGTTAGAATATTGAGATACACACAATGTGAGTTTTTTAGCTTTATAGCTTTTGGTTTATGATTTTGAAAAAAAACATTATAAAAAATATTAAAAATTCATAAATCCGGTCCGACCACCCAGCCGGTTCACCGATCCATGATATGTGTTTTTTCTTAGTACATATTTGAACACTCTGATATATTGGAGGGAGGTTTTCATAATAAGGAAACGATATTACTTTACTAAAATATCATTTCAGTATTACAAACTCAATTATTTAGGTATCATCATGGAGTTTAAAGAAATTGGAGTTGGAAAACTTCCCGTCAAGAGTCATGTTTGGTTTGTTTTAAAAGAGATTGGAATTGGAAAGTATTCCACCATATTCCATCAAACAATGGAATTTAACAATCCTTTTTAACTTAGTGGAATGTCTAAAATCCAAAGGAATTCATGTAAATTGACTATCATACCCTAAATAAAACCTGTATTTTCAGAACTAGACCGAACTCTGGTCATAAAACCGGTCTGGTTATGTCTAATAGAACCGTTTTCGTTTGAACCGGCCAGTTACCAGTTAGACCAGTGAACCGTACTTGGTGGGCGGACTGAATAAAACCCAAAGGAATTCATGTAAATTGACTATCATACCCCAAATAAAACCTGTATTTTCAGAACTAGACCGAACTCTGGTCATAAAACCGGTCTGATTATGTCTAATAGAACCGTTTTCGTTTGAACCGTCCAGTTACCAGTTGGACCAGTGAACCGTACTGGGTGGGCGGACCGAATTTTTGAGTTTTTAATGTTTTTTATAGTGTTTTTTTTTAAATCATATTTTTTAATTAATTTAGTATTCCAACTTTCTTGTTTATTTATTTAAGTGTTTATATGTCATTAAAATTACAAATTTACGTCAAACACAAAATATATTTATATTTTGTATCTATATACATAGTTTTAATTTTTTATATTATCTATGACGTCAACCGATTCTAAAATCTGGTCAACCGGTCCAACTAGTGCACCTTTAAGACGGTCGGTTCATTGTTCGGTCTGATTTTGAAAACATTGACCCACTCTCATCTTCTACAATTTAAAATATAAATATGTGAACCTTCGGAGCATAGCCCAAATCAAATACAGGTTGATGAAAACCTTTGATGCAAAACCAAAAATCCATGTCATTGAAAACCTTCAAAGAAATATAGGAGAAGTTACACTTTGATGGAGAGGCGGAATCCAGGTCCACATAGAACTTCACCTCAGAGCTACCGCCGCATGCTACCACCACATACATCTACAAAAGTTGCCACAAAATTTATTTAGAACATCGATTTGCTACCACCACGATTATCAAGATTCAACAAAGACGAGTATGAAGATCGAAGAACAACTAGCGTGATGATTATCAAGATCGACTTGAAACATAGTCCATCTTCTTCTTTGTTTTTGATCTATGGAAACCTAGAAAATTGATTTGGAACTTTATCCATCTTCTTTGTCGTTTCAATTCAGAAAATTGATTTGGATCAAAATGACGGTTTCATTTAAACACGTCGAAGATGATGAAGTCGAACCATAAATTGCCAAATTCCAAAACGACATCTGCGATTTTGAAGATGAAGATGATGATGTTATGCGATTTCAAAGATGAAGCAACCAATCATATTAGAGAATTACATTGGAATTAATTCCATTTATTTTTAGATATATAAACAAAATGTGCTTCATTATTCAAAAACTCACCCGTTAAAGTATACTAACCAATTTGACCACCATGAAATTGTGACACCGTTTTAATTTTTAATTCCGATTAAATGAAATACAAGGAATAATAGTTTAATGGGTAAGGGATGGGCCATATAGCCTAATTCGCAAACTTGACCTACTGAAATCCTGCGATTGCTATATAGGGTTTTATTCCGCCATACTTACACCTCTCGGTCGACACTAATCAAGTCGTTTTGATTGGTAAGCATCTTTTTCATCACATATGTTGTTCATTTCTCTCCGCTGAAATGTTTGATTTTGTTATTGTTTCATCGATTTCTTACCTAATTCCGATTCGGTTTAATTGTATCCATTTAGATCTGTTATTCTATCGATGTCAATTTTTCCTTATTATTTATTGCTGTTTATATGATCTGTAGGTCAGTTTATATGTTTATTGGGATTTTGATATTTGTTATCCAATCCAAACCAAACCAGGAAGTAGAGTACATGATAATTGATCATATTGTTGCTGTATTTAAATTGGTAGTATGATGTTCCTCTACCTAATATGCCATTTGTTATTCTTTTTGCAGGAACTGTGATTTAAGCTAGTCAAAATGGTAAACATGTCTCTACTTTGAACCTATTTCACGTATTTTGTTTATTCACAATTGTTTTTTATATATATTTTTAATCTATCAACAGGTGAAGTTTACTGCCGAGGAGCTTCGGCGGATCATGGACTTCAAGCATAACATCCGGAACATGTCCGTCATTGCTCATGTTGATCACGGTATATATTTATCGTTTTGTTACTTTGTTTATGATCATTCAATAGAAATCCTAATTTCCTTTTGATGAACAGGGAAGTCAACTCTGACCGACTCTCTCGTGGCTGCTGCTGGAATCATTGCACAAGAAGTTGCTGGTGATGTGCGTATGACTGATACGCGTGCTGATGAAGCCGAACGTGGTATCACAATCAAGTCAACTGGGATCTCACTCTACTATGAAATGACTGATGAGGCTCTCAAGAGTTTTAAAGGAGACCGTAATGGGAACTAGTACCTCATCAATCTCATTGACTCCCCCGGGCATGTTGACTTTTCTTCTGAAGTCACTGCTGCTCTACGTATCACTGACGGTGCCTTGGTGGTTGTTGATTGTATTGAAGGTGTTTGTGTTCAGACTGAAACCGTCCTTAGACAAGCCCTTGGTGAAAGGATCCGACCTGTATTGACTGTTAACAAAATGGACCGTTGTTTCCTTGAGCTTCAAGTTGATGGGGAAGAAGCATACCAGACATTTCAGAGGGTTATTGAGAATGCTAATGTGATTATGGCTACTTATGAGGACCCGCTTCTTGGTGATGTCATGGTTTACCCTGAGAAAGGTACTGTTGCTTTCTCTTCTGGGCTGCACGGTTGGGCTTTTACATTGACCAACTTCGCAAAAATGTATGCTTCTAAGTTTGGTGTTGACGAGTCAAAGATGATGGAAAGGCTTTGGGGTGAGAACTTTTTTGACCCAAAAACTAAAAAGTGGACCACCAAGAATACGGGCTCTCCTACATGCCAACGTGGTTTTGTTCAGTTCTGTTACGAGCCCATCAAGATGATTATCAACACGTGTATGAATGACCAGAAAGATAAGCTTTGGCCCATGTTGACTAAACTTGGTGTCACCATGAAGTCTGAAGAAAAGGAGTTAGTGGGCAAGGCGTTGATGAAACGTGTGATGCAAAACTGGCTTCTCGCTGCCACTGCTTTACTTGAAATGATGATATTTCATTTACCTTCTCCTCATACTGCCCAGAAATACCGTGTTGAGAATTTGTATGAAGGCCCGTTGGATGATGTTTATGCCAATGCCATTAGGAACTGTGACCCTGATGGCCCGCTTATGTTATATGTGTCGAAGATGATTCTCGCATCTGATAAAGGAAGATTTTTTTTGCTTTTGGTCGTGTGTTTGCTGGTAAGGTTTCAACTGGTTTAAAGGTTAGGATAATGGGCCCCAATTATGTTCCTGGTGAAAAGAAAGATCTGTATGTGAAAAGTGTTCAAAGAACTGTTATCTGGATGGGAAAGAAACAAGAAACTGTAGAAGACGTTCCTTGTGGAAACACTGTTGCAATGGTCGGGTTGGATCAATTCATCACCAAAAACGCAACATTAACAAATGAGAAGGAAGTAGACGCACACCCGATTCGAGCCATGAAATTCTGTCTCACCAGTGGTTCGTGTTGCGGTTCAGTGTAAGGTTGCATCTGACCTTCCAAAGCTTGTTGAAGGTTTGAAACGGTTAGCTAAGTCAGACCCAATGGTTGTTTGCACCATCGAGGAGTCTGGTGAGCATATCATTGCAGGTGCAGGAGAGCTTCATCTTGAAATCTGTTTAAAGGATTTGCAAGACGATTTCATGGGCGGTGCTGAGATTGTCGTGTCAGACCCCGTCGTCTCCTTCCGTGAGACCGTTCTAGAAAAATCATCCTGTACTGTTATGAGCAAGTCCCCGAACAAACACAACCGTTTGTACATGGAAGCCAGACCCATGGAGGATGGGCTAGCAGAGGCTATAGACGAAGGTCGAATCGGGCCACGAGATGACCCCAAAGTTCGTGGTAAAATCTTGGCAGAGGAATTCGGTTGGGATAAGGATCTCGCCAAGAAAATTTGGTGTTTCGGGCCAGAAACCACGGGTCCAAACATGGTGGTTGATATGTGTAAGGGGGTTCAGTACTTGAATGAAATCAAAGATTCAGTTGTTGCTGGTTTCCAATGGGCTTCAAAGGAAGGTGCATTAGCAGAAGAGAACATGAGGGGCATTTGTTTTGAGGTTTGTGATGTGGTCCTCCATGCCGACGCCATTCATCGTGGCGGTGGTCAAGTGATCCCAACCGCTAGGCAGGTCATCTACGCTTCCCAGCTCACGGCTAAACCACGACTACTTGAGCCGGTCTACCTGGTTGAGATTCAGGCACCTGAACAAGCTCTTGGTGGAATCTATAGCGTGCTGAACCAGAGGCGTGGGCACGTGTTTGAGGAAATGCAGAGGCCGGGCACACCGTTGTATAACATCAAGGCTTATCTACCTGTGGTTGAGTCTTTCGGGTTTTCGGGTGCATTGAGGGCGTCCACATCTGGTCAAGCTTTCCCTCAATGTGTGTTTGATCATTGGGACATGATGTCATCTGACCCGTTGGAAGCCGGGTCACAGGCGAGCACGCTTGTAGCCCAGATCAGGAAGAGGAAGGGTTTGAAGGAGCAGATGACACTGCTTTCTGAGTTTGAGGACAAGCTGTGAGTGAGTTGAGAATTCTTGGTTTTACTTTTACTACTATTTCTGATATAATACTTGGATGTTAAGTTTTGTTATGTTTTTATGTTAGTTTTGACATTTTGGTCTATTTGGTATTAATCTTATTCTATTTTTTTTTTTTCTGTTAATGCTTGTGTTAATCTTTTGCTTTTTTTAGAACTTGTTGAATTAGTTAAATATATATATATATATGTTTATAGTTTTATGAACATTATAGAGCACTCAAATTTAAGTTCTAGTTTGACTTCATCACTTTCTACATACAGCAAGGAATCCCAATGATGTTTTACAGGATTTGTGTGTTTGCTGGTCTAAATTACCAATAAACCTACACATTTAACAACTTAAAGTTATGAAAAATCTCAACTCTAAACAAGCAGGAAAAAGCAAAGTAATCATGGACACAGGTAAAATCTTTTTGTTTAATCTCTTGCAACTGCTTAAAGTTAGTCCAAGTCTTGCCTGCAAAAATAGCTAATCGGGTCAAGTTTTATCAACTTGCATTGGCCTCTTACCCTCAGCTTTATGCAGCTTCTTATCCAGTGTCTTTTCCTCTGAATTTTTTTTTTTCAAAGGCAGACTTATTTTGAACCAAAAAGGCTATGAGCTACAATTTAATGACCAACCCGGGCGATGAAGCGTGATAAGATACGAAATCAGATGTACGCATGTCTTATATTACACAATATGATTTTAAAAGATGACGAGAATGCCATATCACCCGTGTATATTCAGGATTCTTCGACCGATGCAGTTGTTGACGATAATATAATTTCGGAGTTGCATGATCAAAACACACATTTTAGGCTTAAATATGATCTTACAGAACACGTTGCAACAAACTTGGACATCCCGATTTCTGACGACGACGAGTAGTTTAGTATTTTTTTTCCAGTTATTTATGTATTTTTTTTAATGAAAATTATTTTTTTTTTGTTAATTTTAATTTTAACTCAAATGTATTTTTATTTTTTTAGTTAATGAAATTGTATTTTTAATTTTTATTTAAAAAAAAGTCTAGGATAATTTAGAATTGCATCCCTTATGTTTAAGGTAGTATAGGGTAAAAGTGAACTAACACATTCATATCAACTAACTTTGTGGTAGTTTATGGTACTTGAGGGTGCAACCCCCTCCATCATAATAAATAAAAGTTAACCAGCACTAACAAAATCTTTATCTAATATTCACTATAACTTCTGATATGAAAACTACCGCAAATCAGTATGAAGGTTTTTTTTGACAACAAAATCTTAATTTTTATTAATAACTATCTTCGAAAAGAATGACGATTACAATAAAGTGGCAGGTAAACGAGCAACAAGTTGCGCTGCAACCCCCTTTTGAATAGCAAAACCGATCCTACTAGAAACAAAGCTTTGGGTCTTAGGGGCCGAAATATAACTATGCACGACTCGTTGAACCCTGTTTAGGAATTCCACTGCCTCTGGTGCTAGGAACCCAAAAGTATCAAAAGCAAAAGGGATAAACACGTGTTGGTTCTCTAAACAAGCTTTCTCGTGTTTAACAACTTTGCATGATTCCGCCTGTCACACCCCAACCGATGGCGGATTATACGTCGGGGCGGACGCGGTTGTTCAATAGCACAAGGTTGACTATTAAAGTTTCAATATTTCATTAATAATAGATTCAAAGGTTCAATACAAAGGAAATAACAAGTATACAACATTTATTTAATAAGTAGTCTAGGTCCAAAGCGTCCTATGTGATCACAAATAAGTCTCACGATGTAGAACCTGAAACATGTGAAAGAATCTGTCAACTACAAAATAGTTGGTGAGATACAAAGGTTTTGACACAGTTTAACAAGTATTTGAAAAGAGTTACAATTCACTATGATTTATGCATTCTATAATGTAAGTATGAGAACAAGTATCTTAAACATTGTGCATATCAAACCTCCAACCAAGTTTAGGCATAACCCGCAGGTTACCCTTATAAGTCTCAAGTTTAAAAGTTTAATTCAATAACAATCACCAAGGGCTCCCCCCGAAGGGTCAATCAATCAAGGTGGATTGGTCAAATGCAATAGATCTATTATTGTTACCATAAGCTTGATCAAATTTAATGAATATGCTAGTTTTAAGTTTAATCTAAGCATACAAGTCTCAAGTTTAACATAAGAATAATCATCTAGTCATAGTTGTACAAGAATTGTATAAGTTTAATGTTTTTGAATATGTTTCACCCCAAAAGTATAGAAAGGAAAAGGGGCTAAGTATACTCACTTGGATTGATGAAGAGTATCTGACACGGATAAGTATTTGCAAGACTTTGAGAGAGAATATCCTCACAATAAGCCTAAGTATGCAAGTCTAAAGATTTAAGTTTGCTTCTACAAGTATAAGGCAAAAGATCTAGGATTTCGAGATTTGACTAGGGTTCCAATGGGAGACGGGAATGATTGTGTTTATAAAGTTTAGATTGAAGTTTCAAATAAGAATTTCGAATGACATAAGACTCCAACATCAAAATGTAATAATTTTATTAGTTTAGAACAATTATTAATTACAACAATTATTTAAAACTTCTTTACACAAAATAGGTAATAATAATCCATTAAAGTTTTCTAAGTATTTATAATTAAATAAATTTAGTGTAAGACTAAATAATTGTTTAAGATTTATAAGAATTATTTAAAGAATAATCTTAGATTAAAGTGTACGGATAAATAAAATTATTTAACAATTAAGTAGTGATCAAGGATTTATAATAATTTGGAAAGATGGATAATTATTAAGGTAAAATAATTACACATAAGGATAAATACCCTTTTTTTTTAAATCAATATAGTTCATTACGATTTATTAAAGTATCTAAGTGTTAATCATTTGTTTCACAATGTAACTTTAAATAATATTTAGAATGTAGTTGTATGTTTAAATGTAGTTATAAGTTTATAAAAAAAGTAAAATAGAATTTCTTATAGAGTTTACATCTTAATTAAAAATGTATAAATATTTAAAGTTTAAAAGAAACTATAAGTTTAATAAACATTAGATTATAAGTTTATAAGTGTTTTATAAGTGTTTAAATAAGGTTTGTGTTAAAACCTATAAGTTTATAAGTATTCCAATTGTTTGTAAATTTATAAATGTTTTAAATAAAGTTTCTGGAGGTATTTAATAAAGTCTACAAGTTTATAAATGTTTATTTATTTTCTTGTAATAAATAATTAAATAAGTTTTCTGCTTTATTTAAATAGATAAAGAAGTTCAAGTTAATATAAAATTTATATAAATGTATAAGTTTATTGTTTCAATTAATTTATTTTAAAGTTTTAAACAATTAAATGTATTATTCCCGAAAAGAAATAATAACGAACTAAAGTTTCAACTTTTATAAAATATCTCCTGTAATAAGTCTTTGTAAAGTTTAAAAGTATTTATAGTTTTTAAATGTGTAAAACTATTTTTTTTAAAGAATTATTTATTTCAAGTTTTAATCATTTAAAATAGTTCCAGAATCTAAAAGTATAAATAAAAACCATTTTTGAGTTTATAAAACTATTCCCGAATTTATAAAAAATATTAAAAACGAAAAACCTGTTTGGAAAATGGTTTTAAAAAGAAAAAGGGTAAAACCGGCTCGAACCCAGGTCACTGACCGGGTCGAACATACCCACACACACCAACCATCCCGGCTACGGGTCTCGCTAGTAGTTTATCCGGAAAAGAATGTTTATAAACACAAGTTCCAAACACCCCCAAATCCGATATGAACCCTAGAATTTAATTGCCCAAATACGATGTGATTAACCCCCTGTTAATGCAAATTAACAGAGGGCTATTGATCCCTGGATGAAAAACGAAACAGAGGGCATTCGAATTACCTGATATGATGTCGAAACGAAGGAGAACGGGTTTGGGTTTCGGTCGACTGTTCCACGATGTCGAATCGGCAATTGCAGGTATCGATCGATGGAATTGGGTGTTTGCGGAGTTGTGGTGTGTTGTCGTTAAGGCATTACCGTGGTTATTTATAGTCGATTTCGAGTTTAAATGCTAAAACAGTTGGGAGGATTTCGGTTGGCGAAAATGGAATTCAAATTCGAATCACGCGTGTCTGGGACTGTGTTCAAGCATTGAATGGTATCGGGGTTAGGTCGCACGCTCGAGTCGACGCTCGAGGCGCATTGAATTCGGCCGATTATCGCGTTTTTGGCAAAATCGGGTTGGAACCGGGACTGTATGGGGTTCGAACCTGTGACCGTTTTGGTCTCAGGGAGTTTGAGCTAAATACAAGATCGGTCCCTGTAGTTTAAAGGTTCTGACATTTTATGTTTAAAGTTAGGTTTTCAGTTTAAAGCAAGTTTCAAGAGTTGGCAGTTTTGGTCCCTCGACTTCATAAACATATAATAGATGAGTTTCTTTTTATAAAATCAAATATATAGAAGTTTAATAAGTTTTTATTTTGTATTTTATAAAATGGTTTATATGTTTAAGTAATAAGTTTATATAGTTACAACTTGCAATTATATATATATATATATATGTTTAAAAGTTAAAATTTATATTTATTGTTTAAAGGAAATATGAAATCGGGTTTTAAATTAAATGATACGTGCATGGGCTTTAGACGAAGAAAGGTCGGAAAGTATCGGATATTACAGTCTCCCCTACTTTAGGAAATTTCGTCCCGAAATTAAAGTAGAAAGTTTCTGTTTTCAAGATTTAAGTTTATGATACGTGTAATGATAAGGAGTGATGTATTGCAAAATACATCCGTTTTACTGTCTATTTTATTCCCAATTTGTGTTTGTTTTGCGTCGGTTTTCTTCTATAACTGCTCGTACTTAATATTTCTATATATTTTGGTTGTTAGGTCACAAAGGAAGCGGATATGATTGAAAACGAAGAAGAACGAGTTTCCGGTTCGTGCGAGAGGGCTGTGGATAAGAAAGAAGAAACTTTCTGGATTTTTACCCCTGTCGCGTAGCGCGACAGGTATTGGAATTTCGTCGCGCTACGCGAGGATTGCAAAATGACAGAATTGCCCTTTTAATGATTGCCCGACTGTTTTGTCTTTTCTGGGGCCCTCGCGCTACGCGAGGAGTGTGCAAGATCCCGTCGCGCTACGCGACGGGTGGTTTTTCGCAGAAACCTCTTTTTAAGCCAAAAATTAGAAAACCCTAGGGGGAGACACGAGGGGGAACGAGCCTGGAGCGGCTGGAGGCGACGAAAAGTGACGGCAAAAGACGAAAAGGAGGAGGAGAAGTGGATATTGATCAAGAACAAGCGTTGGGATCGAAGAATTGAAGCCGGATTCACCTCGGGTTACATATTTTTGATTCGTTCTTGTTTTCTTGTCAATTCTAACATGATGAACAACTTAGTTACTTATTGTTTTATAATTTTGAACATGTTTCTTGGCTAGATTCTTGTTGTCTACCTAGGTTAAGATGATTGCACATGTTTAACATTGGTTTTTGTTGGTTTTTGGAACTTTTGAATGTGAAGAACTCATGATGTAACAAACTTGGTTTTGATCATTGGATGTGTATGCGTATTTAGTATTATCAATTAAATGATTTTTCAGTCCTCATGTGCTTTGATGAATATCTTTCATATAATAGGTGCATGCTAGATCAATTGCCGTGTGTTTTTGATTATTGGATGGTTTGCTAGACGTAGTATTCCATAGGAATGAAATTCGTGAATTGGTAAATCTAAATATTCAACCAATCTTAATAGCTGTGAGGTGAGAGATTGTCGGTTTATCTCGTGTGTCTGATCGCTAGTTTAGAATCTCTGTGAGAAGGTCTGTCTAGTTCATCGTTCACATCTTGTTTACTGAGTCCAATAGGAAATTCTTAGTTATCCTTTGCACTTAGGTGTATTGAGACTTTCGCGCTGTGAGGTAGATTGTCTAGCGGATACTTCTTGAGTAGACTGGATGACCTGTGAGGGGAACCCGTCCAGCCGGTGGTTTAACGGCTTTTAGGTCTCTTAGTTGACAATCCTTGAGAAGGGTCGAGGGTGCTCTAAGTTCCCTTTGAGTTTAGTATTTTAAGATCTCGGTATCACATCAGTTCCATTACCGATAGAACCTTTGTCAAGCATGTGTAGGATTCGGGCCTAGGTAGTGCTTTCACCCTATCTGTTTTCGTTCCGTAGTTATTCTCACGCTAGTTTGTTTGTCCTCGTCTTTTCCTTTATTTTCTATAGTTTATTTCTCTCTTAAATAAAAGAAACCCCCCTTTTTGTAATTAGTTATCCTGCATCTGAGTCAGTATTTCGCTGTACATACAGTGTCCGTAGGTTCGATACTTGGTCTTATCTATCTATTCTGCAAACGATCGGTACACTTGCCGTATTGTGCGCGTTAGTTTAGGTTTGTCCGTTTTATTATAAATATTAGAACTTGTAGGTTTTTGCGTATAGTTCGTAGCACACCAAGGAGAAAGATACCTTACGTTCCCAAGTAAAATCTGAGTTACGTTTAGATTTCTAAAGGGAAAGTATCTATAGGAATAAGATTTCGCTTGAGTTTCTAAGTTTTCAAAGCATATGATTGTTAAGAGTTTCCCTAAGAAGCATATAGTTTCATTGAAATATATGAAGATTTGTTTTCAGAAATGTATTTGAGAGGATAACTGATGAACTCCCATTCAAGATTTAAAGTGAGATGCATCACTCAGAATGGGTTCGACGATAGTTTAACGATTTGAGTTTGTAGACTATTACGTCTAAGGATTGCTACAGTACCTAAGTTCCGTGGCTACCTTTTACGATAAGTCTTGGATCATAGCACACGACAGAGTTTACTATGTCTTCCCATACGCTGATTTTCATACTTACGTGTGCACCCGCAAGCATTTAAATCGTCGTATAGTCTGCATAGGTCCTTCCGTTTGTGTGCGGATCAAGAAAGAGTACAAGAATTTGTTTAACACACGACTAAAGTTTCCACATAAGAGTGATCATTGATTAACGAGTCCCTCAGAGAGAAACGTCATTCAATGATTAAAGAGAAAGAATGTGACAAGATTTAGAGTTTCAACGTTTCCCCGTGTTTGAATAAGAACACCTCACTCATCGAGTAGTTTAAAGTCTTTACACTTTCCTCGTGTTTGATCAAGAATACATCAAACCTTGAGTAGTTTAAAGTCTTATACGTTCATCATGTTTGAACAAGGATACGTCAAACATGGAGTAGTTTAAAGTTGTGTTTGAACAAGAATACGTCAAACATAGAATAGTTTAAATTGTGTTTGAACAAGAATACGTCAAACATAGAATAGTTTAAATTTTGTTTGAACAAGAATACGTCAAACATAGAATAGTTTAAATTGTGTTTGAACAAGAATACGTCAAACATAGAATAGTTTAAATTGTGTTTGAACAAAAATACGTCAAACATAGAACAATTTAAATTGTGTTTGAACAAGAATACGTCAAACATAGAATAGTTTAAATTGTGTTTGAACAAAATACGTCAAACATATAATAGCTTAAAGTCTCTTAGTTTAGCTTCAGTGTATAGAAGTATACGATTATGTTTTGAGTATAAAGCGGTTATCTAAATACTCTAGTATTTAAGAGAGGTGTGGGACAACGTTTGGAACAGGATTAACCGTTATACGCTCTTCCACAGAAGATTCGAGTTGTCCAGAAGGTTAGGTGGATCCCGATGTTTGGGTTTGAAGAGAAGACTAGGGAGGTATTCTGCTAAAGAGAGCAATGTCTCCCTTCATTTTAGTTTCTAGTACCAAGAATGAAATTTTCTCATGTATTTGGAATGTACGTTTATCAAGTCTTATAGGGTTTGGTTAAGATGGACACACAAAAGTTTTCAAGACTAAGAATCCAAGTATAAGTTTGAAAATAGGATAAGTCAGTTGAGTTTCAAGTTTCAGTATTAAGCTTCACATGATCCCTTATTGGACATGCTTCCTTTGGTGGTTTGGAAGGTGTTTAGTTTCAGGAATACGGGATTGAGTATTTGTACGAGTTTTACATGACTCAAAAGTCTCCGACCTTATAGTGGTGTATACGAAGTTTAATGTTTTAGCAACGTGTATTTGAGCTTTTAGTCCCCGTTGTGATTTATAGTAAGTCTTTTACGTGACAAGAGTTGAATGAGGAAAGTCTCCAAGCATAGGGTAACGGGAAAAGTTTCGATAAGGTTTATGATAGTGTGTTTATAAATGATTTTATCTCGTTTCATAACAGCAGGTATAGTTTTCTTTTATATAGAAATTAGGATGTTCAAAAATGATGAGTTAGACATTGATAAATAGTATAAGTAAGACTTATGAAAAGGTATGTATGATTGTTAAACGAAATGTTGGTCAAGTTTAAAAGTGTAAAGTCTATATGAGGGGTAAGGATCATAGTTGATTATGGCAGTGGTTCGTAAGTCGTGTTGTTTTAAAAGAGTGCTTACGAATTAGAAGGTTTGTTCAAGATTTATTCTTCAGTTACATGTGTCACTTAGGATTTTTATAGTTTAATGCAACGTGTTAATAATCTCAAGTACTAACGTGAGTTACTCTTGACGGAAGTGTTTGGGTAAGAGGGTTAAGTTTGTAATGATGAAAGAAGTGTCAAGTTAATAAGTGATAACAAGATGAAATTTCAAAATAACTTTCATTAGATGTTTCAAAATTGGGGCTTCTAGCCCTTACATAAGACATTCGTCTTTTAAATGAAAGATTACAATTTTAAGAGAAATAGAGGCTTCATGCATGCCTTAGGTAACTCTCTACTACGAAGCAGACAAGTACTACCACAAGAACTGCTAGGGTTACCCGGATGGCAAACCTAGCCTCTACCCTAGTGGTCTCGGTATGGTGCTCGAGGATTTCCCTGTCTTCCTCCAAAGTCGTGATCTTTTCTTCCTGGATCCAGATTTGATTGGCCAGGTCGTCGATCCTTTGGTTTAACAGGTCCTGTCGAGCCATATGCTCCATCTCTCGTCTCATAAATTCCGCGGTTTCCACAAATCTAGGAATGTTAGGCACCAGGATTCCCATTGCCACGTGAGGTACTCCGGCATGCCTAGCCCTTAGGGGAGGGGTAGGTGCTAGATATGGGTCCCTTGGTGGTGATGAGAACCGGTGGTGAAGATGAGGTGCTTGATAAGGATTCCTCGGTGGTGATGTCCTAGGGTTTCAGATCCAATTGGTGTTTAGCTCAGCTCTTGCCCGTGCATTAGGATAAGGACTTGGTTGATACACCGGTGACTCGCTACTCTCTTCCCGGTCGGACTCTCCTCTTGGATGGTACACTGGTGAAGAGTGTGAGTGTGAGTCCATTACCTAGCTAGAGAGAGAGAGTATAAAGAAAGGTTGTTCAAAAGTTTTTATTCATAATACTGAGTTATCACAGTAATATTTTTAAAAATAGTTTTTAATTAGAAGTTGATGGGCTAATGAGGAGAATTTCCCGGAAGAAGGGGGTGGTCACAAGGACTCACTTAAGTACCCTATTTCCCTAGCCAGAACTTCCTCATGGGCCTACAACTTCTTTCAGTTGTTGTCACCGATGTTTGGATTTATGGTACTATGTCAGGGTTCATTGTGGGCTTAGAGTCTTTAAACATGGAGCTTGTCTATTCCATGCTAGACTCCTTTTCTTACAAGGAAAAACACTTAGGTTACTAATTACTTTGTTAATGTATTTTGGATTCAAAAGTCGTTAAGTTTTGTTTACAAGAAACGGTGATGTGTAAGTTTTAAAGACGTATGAAAGTTTCGGGATGTAATAAAGTGTAACAAAGTTTGAGTAAATCGTCAATGAAGTTGTGAGTGATAAAATGAAAACACAAGAGTTTCCCCTTTAGTGTCAAGTTTATAAAATAATACATGGTTTTAAATGTGCTAGTATTACAAGGATCATGAAGTTTAAGGACGTATGAAAGTTTTGAGATGTATAAAAGTCTTGAGTTAGTTATCAAATGAAACTTGGTTAAGTGCTAAGGAGGTAAGGTAAAAATACAAGGGTTACCTCTTAGGTGTCATATTTATAAAATAATGAAGTTTTGTAGAAGAATTTGTAGGGTAATACATAGTTCTAAGGGTTGTATTACAACGATCATGAAGCTTATTGGGTAGTATCTGCATAAATATAAGTTTATGTATATAGTCTTTAAGTATAGTCTCGTAAGAATTTCTTCTTGAAGGTAACTCCTTTAGGTCATGACGAGTAAGCATGCTGTCACGTGACAAGACGGGACTTAAGAATCATAGAATAAAGGTTATAGAGGATAGTTTTTGAATCATGAATTTATGAAGCGTAAAGTATTTGAGATGGTACTCGAGTACTTTGACATATCAAGAGAAATTTGAGCTCACTAATGTTTAGAGAAGTCATGCATTCCTATAAGTGGATACCCATCCCAAGAATTCCCAGGAAAGTATACGGGTCCAACGGTTGATTTGGATTTATACGAAATGCTTTCCTTGACAGAATTTCCCAGAATACAGGTATCCACCCTTCCGGTCCACACAAGTTCTCATACATTGTTTAGAACTTAAATACTATTGACGAGAGTTTGTTGGAGGATTAGACTTAAAGCCTAAGAATGTATCCTCGATGTAGTAGACTCTTGTAGCACGTAGGTAAGTAGAAACGTAGAATTTCCAAGCGTTCACGTATAAGATTTAAGAATAGAATGAGGAGAGAATTTCCTAGTAAAGGACATGAGATAACTCATGTTTGGGTCTCCTAAGTTATAGTCTAGGTCATGTGTTTAATAACCTAATTCTCAATAACCAAGGCTCTGATACCAATATGTCACACCCCAACCGACGGCGGATTATACGTCCGGGCGGACGCGGTTGTTCAATAGCACAAGGTTGACTATTAAAGTTTCAATATTTCATTAATAATAGATTCAAAGGTTCAATACAAAGGAAATAACAAGTATACAACATTTATTTAATAAGTAGTCTAGGTCCAAAGCGTCCTATGTGATCACAAATAAGTCTCACGATGTAGAACCTGAAACATGTGAAAGAATCTGTCAACTACAAAATAGTTGGTGAGATACAAAGGTTTTGACACAGTTTAACAAGTATTTGAAAAGAGTTACAATTCACTATGATTTATGCATTCTATAATGTAAGTATGAGAACAAGTATCTTAAACATTGTGCATATCAAACCTCCAACCAAGTTTAGGCATAACCCGCAGGTTACCCTTATAAGTCTCAAGTTTAAAAGTTTAATTCAGTAACAATCACCAAGGGCTCCCCCCGAAGGGTCAATCAATCAAGGTGGATTGGTCAAATGCAATAGATCTATCATTGTTACCATAGGCTTGATCAAAGTTAATGAATATGCTAGTTTTAAGTTTAATCTAAGCATACAAGTCTCAAGTTTAACATAAGAATAAGCATCTAGTCATAGTTGTACAAGAATTGTATAAGTTTAATGTTTTTGAACATGTTTCACCCCAAAAGTATAGAAAGGAAAAGGGGCTAAGTATACTCACTTGGATTGATGAAGAGTATCCGACACGGATAAGTATTTGCAAGACTTTGAGAGAGAATATCCTCACAATAAGCCTAAGTATGCAAGTCTAAAGATTTAAGTTTGCTTCTACAAGTATAAGGCAAAAGATCTAGGATTTCGAGATTTGACTAGGGTTCCAATGGGAGACGGGAATGATTGTGTTTATAAAGTTTAGATTGAAGTTTCAAATAAGAATTTCGAATGACATAAGACTCCAACATCAAAATGTAATAATTTTATTAGTTTAGAACAATTATTAATTACAACAATTATTTAAAACTTCTTTACACAAAATAAGTAATAATAATCTATTAAAGTTTTCTAAGTATTTATAATTAAATAAATTTAGTGTAAGACTAAATAATTGTTTAAGATTTATAAGAATTATTTAAAGAATAATCTTAGATTAAAGTGTACGGATAAATAAAATTATTTAACAATTAAGTAGTGATCAAGGATTTATAATAATTTGGAAAGATGGATAATTATTAAGGTAAAATAATTACACATAAGGATAAATACCCTTTTTTTTAAATCAATATAGTTCATTACGATTTATTAAAGTATCTAAGTGTTAATCATTTGTTTCACAATGTAACTTTAAATAATATTTAGAATGTAGTTGTATGTTTAAATGTAGTTATAAGTTTATAAAAAAAGTAAAATAGAATTTCTTATAGAGTTTACATCTTAATTAAAAATGTATAAATATTTAAAGTTTAAAAGAAACTATAAGTTTAATAAACATTAGATTATAAGTTTATAAGTGTTTTATAAGTGTTTAAATAAGGTTTGTGTTAAAACCTATAAGTTTATAAGTATTCCAATTGTTTGTAAATTTATAAATGTTTTAAATAAAGTTTCTGGAGGTATTTAATAAAGTCTACAAGTTTATAAATGTTTATTTATTTTCTTGTAATAAATAATTAAATAAGTTTTCTGCTTTATTTAAATAGATAAGGAAGTTCAAGTTAATATAAAATTTATATAAATGTATAAGTTTATTGTTTCAATTAATTTATTTTAAAGTTTTAAACAATTAAATGTATTATTCCCGAAAAGAAATAATAACGAACTAAAGTTTCAACTTTTATAAAATATCTCCTGTAATAAGTCTTTGTAAAGTTTAAAAGTATTTATAGTTTTGAAATGTGTAAAACTATTTTTTTTAAAGAATTATTTATTTCAAGTTTTAATCATTTAAAATAGTTCCAGAATCTAAAAGTATAAATAAAAACCATTTTTGAGTTTATAAAACTATTCCCGAATTTATAAAAAATATTAAAAACGAAAAACCTGTTTGGAAAATGGTTTTAAAAAGAAAAAGGGTAAAACCGGCTCGAACCCAGGTCACTGACCGGGTCGAACATACCCACACACACCAACCATCCCGGCTACGGGTCTCGCTAGTAGTTTATCCGGAAAAGAATGTTTATAAACACAAGTTCCAAACACCCCCAAATCCGATATGAACCCTAGAATTTAATTGCCCAAATACGATGTGATTAACCCCCTGTTAATGCAAATTAACAGAGGGCTATTGATCCCTGGATGAAAAACGAAACAGAGGGCATTCGAATTACCTGATATGATGTCGAAACGAAGGAGAACGGGTTTGGGTTTCGGTCGACTGTTCCACGATGTCGAATCGGCAATTGCAGGTATCGATCGATGGAATTGGGTGTTTGCGGAGTTGTGGTGTGTTGTCGTTAAGGCATTACCGTGGTTATTTATAGTCGATTTCGAGTTTAAATGCTAAAACAGTTGGGAGGATTTCGGTTGGCGAAAATGGAATTCAAATTCGAATCACGCGTGTCTGGGACTGTGTTCAAGCATTGAATGGTATCGGGGTTAGGTCGCACGCTCGAGTCGACGCTCGAGGCGCATTGAATTCGGCCGATTATCGCGTTTTTGGCAAAATCGGGTTGGAACCGGGACTGTATGGGGTTCGAACCTGTGACCGTTTTGGTCTCAGGGAGTTTGAGCTAAATACAAGATCGGTCCCTGTAGTTTAAAGGTTCTGACATTTTATGTTTAAAGTTAGGTTTTCAGTTTAAAGCAAGTTTCAAGAGTTGGCAGTTTTGGTCCCTCGACTTCATAAACATATAATAGATGAGTTTCTTTTTATAAAATCAAATATATAAAAGTTTAATAAGTTTTTATTTTGTATTTTATAAAATGGTTTATATGTTTAAGTAATAAGTTTATATAGTTACAACTTGCAATTATATATATATATATATGTTTAAAAGTTAAAATTTATATTTATTGTTTAAAGGAAATATGAAATCGGGTTTTAAATTAAATGATACGTGCATGAGCTTTAGACGAAGAAAGGTCGGAAAGTATCGTATAGTAGACCTCCCTTCAAGCAGATCTGTTAGAAAGTTCACGGGGGCCTCTTGTTTAGCAGAAATTCCTCCCCGTTTGAGAACATCACAAAGAACATCCCTAACCAAATCATGCCTGTATTTAAACCCGGCTAACTCTTTGCAATGAACCACATGCTCGCCAAAAGAATCCAAATAAGCTTTGCGATAAACTGGGCATGGCTCATCAATATGAAGATGAAGAATGTCAAATTGAAGTCTATCTCCATGAAGAGATATCCCCTATTAACCAGCAAAAAGCAAGAGAAAATGCCAAGATTCAGAAAAAATCTGAATAACTGATGTATAGTAAACATGTTCACGAGTTTGACTAGAAATTTACCTAAACCAGTTTAGATCTGGGGCAATTTCATATATACACCCCTTCAAAGTTGAAAAATATCATATATACCCAACCAAAACTAAAAATATCATATATACCCTTACAAACATGTAGTAATATCATATATACCATTTCATTAAAAACAATTTAAGAAATGATCATTTTACCTTATTTCTCTAAAACTTTAAAATTTCGTATTTACCATTTTTAACTTCGAAATTTCATATTTACTTATTTTTAACTTTATAAATTTATATTTTCTCATAAACAATAGTTTTCTCAAAATATTATATCTAATTTTCTCTCTTAAAAAAAAAATAATTTTACCAATTTTATTTTATAGAATTTATAAATCCGTATATAGCAATTTTCTTTTATAGCATTTATAACTTTCTCGCAATCATTCCTTTTGAACGAGTTTGGAGAATCACGATGGTCGCCATCTAGAACAGGAGAATGGGTGATCTTTTACGTATACGATAAAACTAAAAAATTAGGTTATAAAAAATCATATAATGGATAAGGGCAAAATGGTCATAACGTTAAAAATCATTTAAATTGAGTATATATGATATTTTTAGTTTTTGTTGGATATATAAAATATTTACTCGTATTTGTAGGGGTATATATATATATATCTATATATCTATACTATATAATAAATAAAGGTTTTGCATGCCACGTGTCGTCTCCATATTCATTCTCATCATTTTTTTTCCGCTTCTCTCTCTTATTAAATACACATCTATCTTTTAATAATAATATATTTTTAAAGAAATACTAATCTTTATATTAATAAATCTCCTGATATATTTTGACGAGTGTACGTGTTAACATATTATATTGTATTTCACGGGTTTATTCAATCCGTGTAAAACACGAGTTTTTAAAAATAAATTTTTTTATTACTTAATATATTTATTCAACCCATGTAATACACAGGATTTTAACCTAGTGTATATATATATATATTTACCAAAACCGGTAAATTTCGTGTAGTTTCATAAATTCACACCCCTACGAATAACTAACGATTTTGCATTTAATAAACTATGATTTAATTAATAAATCATAGCCCCCATATTTTAACTATAATAATTTGGGTTAAATACTTAAATGGTTCAGAAAAATGCGTCAATGGGTAATCTATGGGTGAAGAGAATACTCAAAGGTGAAAGCATTAGATTTGGTGTGCTTTTGATGTTGATAGTTTCGTTTAGTAAATGGTTTGACAAATTAATCTTTTAGGTCCCTCGAAAACAAACTCATACAAAAATCCCTCTTATATTTGGAAAAAATCTAAAGGGTTATATCCGGGCATATTAATCTCCATGTTTATCATTTTAATATTTTATGGTCTTAAGAGATGCATCTTTATATGGTCACATGTGAGTCTTTTAGCTATCCAATATGTAGCATTTGCTCGATTATTATATGTTAAGCATCTAGTAGATCATGTTCAAACATAAAAGATTTAGCTGAATCATTAATTAAATGATTATAGTTAATCGCTAGATCGCTCTTGATAAAATACAAATTGCCATCTTATATAGGAGGATATATCGTTGTCCTAATCAGATTAAAATCAACTGCTAATAACAAATACTCCTTACTACAACTGGTCTCCAGAATAGAACCAAGTTTTTTTTAACTAAAAATATTTGGTTGTGTGGTTTATGTACCAATACCACCACCATAACATACAAAAATGAAACATGTTTTAGCACAATATGTTGAATATCACTTTAATGAGACTGTATTCCCAGTATTAGGGGGAGATTAAGTAAGAAAAGATCAGTAACATAAGAATTAACATGACATGCATTATTATTATCAAATTTTGATCCCTGAAGTGATCAATGTGAATCTGAAGTCTAAAATATCTTTGCAAATAATAGTAAATGATTTACCAGATGCATTCACATACGTAAACAGAATTGACAAAGTCACGTATACCAACATCATGTACACTTGCTAGAATTAAAGTAATCTTAGAAGTGATTACCATACAAAGAAAAAGTGGGAAATAAATCGATTCAAAGATAAAAACCCACGAAAACAAAGGAGTCGAATAATGTAGTTGGTGTAACACAGAAGAGGATATAGACAAACCCTAGAAGAAGTTATTAATAAAATCACAGAAGAGATTAAAGAAACCTTAGAAGAGGTTATTAATAAAATTCCAAAAGAGATTAATATAACTCCAGAAGGGAATAATAGAGTTATAGAAGAAACTTAGATTCCAAACAAATATCAGATCTTAATAAAATATGTACTAAACAGTGCAATATGGAACTGAAATGATATACATAACAAAGAAGATTATGTACCGAAAACTTCTAAAGTGTGCATGCAAAGAAACAATTGGCCAAAATTGAAAGAAGTCCTAAAGGTTGAACTAAAATCCCTAGTAAACAAAATGTTTTCAGACATATAATCCGAACACCCATAGACGTCAAAATAGTAGGTTATAAATGAGTGTCTTTAAATACAAAAAAAAATGAAAAAAATGAGATGGTGTGATGTAAGGTATGGCACGACTTGTAAAACAAAGGTGTTCTTAAGTCCCAGAAGTTGATTATGAGGAACGTATTCCCTGTAGTAGATACGATAACCTTTAGATGTTTAATCAGATTCCCAATTTCAAATTAACTTCAGATAGAACTTCTAGATGTCAACACCGCATAATTGTACAAGACACTTGAAAATGGCATATACATAAAAGTCCTAAAGGATTAAAATTGCCAGAAGCACTAAAATAAATACCTAATATGTGTGTTATAAATCTCAAAAAGATCTTTATATGGCCTCAAAAAAACTGGTCATGTTTATCAAAATTGCCAGTTTGAAAAAATCGACTTATAAATCTCAAAAAGATCTTTCAAATTAACTTCAGATAGAACTTCTAGATGTCAACACCGCATAATTGTACAAGACACTTGAAATGGCATATACATAAAAGTCCTAAAGGATTAAAATTGCCAGAAGCACTAAAATAAATACCTAATATGTGTGTTATAAATCTCAAAAAAATCTTTATATGGCCTAAAAAAACTAGTCATGTCTATCAAAATTGCCAGTTTGAAAATATCGACTTAAAAAGATCTCCATATGGTACAATTGACTTAGTGAAAATTTGAATAAAAGGTATAGTTTGATAAAACCAGGCATGCCTATTTATCAAAATTGTCACTCTTAAAGTTCACTATAATCGTAGTTTACAGTGATGATCTAAACATTATTAAGAGAAACTATCAAACTTCTAGAGAGAGAATTTTAAAAGACCTTTACACATAATAATTATTACTCGACCTGTAGTTTGAGTATATGTGTAATCGTATATATGTGAATCCAAAAATAATGAGTTAATAGGGATGGCTTAAAGAAGTTTAACCGGCCTGACCGACCGGTCCAGTAATACAAAACTATGAAATATGTTATTTAAAAAATAAAATAAATATAGATTCTTAATACCAATCAACATATGTTTCAAATTAGTCATACCTGTTTTCAATGTTGGTTGTTGCTTCCACTTTGAGTGAAAAGGACATTGATGATAAGTAATCAATACATGCAACACAAGTAACTACCCATTTTGCATTTTATAGTTTTGGTTTGATCCAGAAATCATAGCCACCGTCTTTTGACTATAATATTTAGGGTTAAATGGCTCACGAACGAAATGACTATCGGATTGGTAGTATAATATTTCAAATTAGTCATACTAATTTCAATGTTGGACACTACTTCCACTTTTAATTAAAAACACACTAAACGGTTAATCGTTTTGCATAATAATTTGGTTTGATTGCAAACTCACAGCCACCGTTGTTTGACGAACGAACAAACGCACCCTAAGGGGACGTTTGGTTCACGAAACTCATTTGAATTAGAATTGAAATTGGATGGATTCATAATGTGTTTGGTTATCATATTTGTTACTGAATTGTAATCTAAAAATACTAAAAGATAAAATTACTCCTTAAAATAGAGAGGGATTCTGATCCATTGAAATAGGGAGGGATTTTGAATTCCATTAGTTGAGAGATTTTATTGGAATTAATTCCAATTCCAATTCCAATTCCAATTATTTTTCCTGGCCAACCAAACATGTCAAGAAATGGAATTTAAATTCCAATTCCACTGAAATCTCAAAAATTTATGCGAGCCAAACATGCCCTAACTACTATATTTATATTTAGATTGTGAACACCATTTTTGGCGTATGGATTTAAAAGACAAGTGAATCGCAATCAATAGTTACAATAATTGTTTGCATTAGGAGGCCTATCTCTATCTAATTTTCCACACATTTAACTCACCTTTATCCCCCCCATACTCCTTTACTCAATTATTGGTCTGTACTATAAAACAAATAATTGAGTGCTACATATTATACCTAGCTTTAACTAAAATATAAATAAATTGTTGGTCTTCGAATTGCAGTTTTGATTTTTGAACATCAAACAACACAATAATATGTATACATTGTTTTCACACATTAACTTGGTTTTAAACATTGATTTATCATTAACATTTTAAATAATGCTAATGATTATGGTTATTAATTAATAACCGTCAAAGAGGTTGTGGTGTAGCGCTTGAGGCGAGGCTTGAAGTCCCAAGGGACCCGGGTTTAATCCCTACCATTACCATTAATTTCCGAGGCATGCAAATGAGGCCTAGTTCTTAGACTGATTCAACAGGGTTTTACCCAAGCCGATCCAGGGTTCGAGCCTCGGCTCTCCCTCAAGCCCGGAAGGGGCCGTATTGGGTGAGATTTTTCCTTGGATGCTCTCCAACTCTGACGCCAAGTGGGCCCGGTTAAGAAAACATATTGGTCGGAGTTGGACGAGTCTCTCCCATGTGACGGGAGGGTGCTACGTCACAACATTCAATGTTCACCGTTCAAAAAAAAAATTAATTAATAACCAAATATATAAGAATGGGTGTAAATCTTGAATAAACACATCATCGTTATTATGAACGAAGAGAATTTAATCTTTGATAATTGTAGGAAAATGATGATATCGTATGTGTTGAGATTACTTGATGATATTGGACGACTTTAGTGAGATTAGCCATTTTTTTAATGGATCGAAAACAAAACTCCATTTCTTTATATGTTTAATCTAACTTGTGCCTTTTGTCTATTAATTAATAATCTCCGGATGCGATTGAAATGGTGAATTAGAGATTATGAAATTTATGGTTGGTGAATTGGTTATCAAATGAAGAACTTCAAGTTTAGTCGTACGGAGAATTTAGTTCTTTGAGACATTTGTGTTAATTGTGTTTATGATAATTAGTTCAAGTATGTTCGGTAATTATGTCAATTGTCAAATACTTTATATTTATTTTTGGTGGATTTTGTGTAATGGTAATTTAGGATGAAAATGCTGATTTTATTCTCAAACGAATTTGTGTTCTTTTGTGTTCGTTACATAGAATTAGCGGACGGACACAAACAAACACGAACATGTTCAATTCCTTAAGAATGAACACGTACGGACATGTAATCTCGTTCGGTTATGTGTTTATGAATAGTTCGTTTGTCTTGTAAAAGTTTAACATGCCTTGTTCATGTTTGTTTGGTATTTTTGCAGCCCTAGTTTTAGCTGTTGCGAAGAGCGGTTCATTACACTAGTTGGTGTCTTTAGAATCAATGTTAATTCACGGTAATGCAAATATAAAGTACTGCACATTTGCAGTAATGGTCATTATCCATAGTAATTTTTTTTATATATTCAATTGAACACAGGAGATGGAAATGACACTACTAAAAAAATAAAAGTTTACGACATCAGTTTCGTGAGAAATTTGTCGGAATTGGCCGTTAGCGACAAGTTTCCGACAAAAAGTGTTTGTTGGAAAAAACCCCGTAGGAAATGTACTTTCCGACAAAATCCCGACTAATTTTCCGACGAATTAGCGACAAAAGCCTTCAGTTGGTAGTTTTCGACAATATTCCGACGATTATATTAAATAAATAAGTTAAGTTACGTAGTAATTTTGTCGGAAAAATGTAGGAAATCTTGTGGTTAATTTATTGTTTTTGTTTTGTCGGAAAGTTGTCGCAAACATATGGGAAATTTCTTTTGTTAGTAACTTGTCGGAAACTTTGTAGAAAATATACATGTTTTCTAGTAGTGTGAATTGGGCTCGGTCGCGGTGGTAGTGGCGCTCTATCATAAAAGGCGACACGGGTTCAAGTCCCCCATCCTGATCCCCTTGGCGGTTCAACTGAAGACGCCAGCAGTCCCAACTGCCGACTCCTGCAAAGCAGTAGTTGGGTTTTTTTTATTTTTTAATTATCATTTTTAAATATTTTTTAATTTATTTTTCTAAATTATTTTAACCTTTATAAATATTTTGTGTTTCTCCTATAGCTTATAAAATATGATGTTTTTTTAAGTTTTAAATGTACCGTTGTGACGCGCTTATTTTTATTTACGTTTCGACAAATGTCGTCGTTATAGCCTATGTCGTCAGGATAGCCGTCAATTTAAACCGTTTATACAATAAAATAACATTAGAAAATCATCCGCAACTAATATAGTAATTAGCAACCAAAGATGGTACATGAAACAAAGGGTTTATTCAAATTTAACTCCAGCTGCATGCATGCCTCCACCAACGATCAAATATCAGCAAGTTTGGTTATTGTTGATCGGAAAGAGCCTAACCTTCAAACCATATTTCATCTGTAGTATAATCGAATCACTTGGACAAACATCATGACCTTCCACCAACTCCACATGATAATGGTAAATAATTGCACTCGCCACCATTTTCATCTGAATCAAACCCATCTCCTTACCCAAACACGTCCTCGGTCCGGCGTGAAACGCCGGAAACTTGTATGACGGTTCATGCTTTACCCTTCCGCCATCAGAAACCCACCTTTCCGGCCGGAACTCCATGCAATCCTCCCCCCATATCCCTTCCATTCTTCCCATGGAATAAAAAGATAGAATTATCCTGGTGTGGTCATGTACAACATGACCACTTGGCAGGATGTCCGCGGTTGCCGGAGACTTGTGCTCCAAAGCAACCGGCGGGTATAGCCGTAGAGCTTCACATATACCTGAAATTTTTTTAGAAAGTCGTAATTTTGTTAATCAGGTTTCTAGTTGAGTTTTGAAGATTTAATGGTTTTTAGGTGATCCGCTAGTTGAACTAGCAGATGTGAACAGTGCAGATGTAAATTTTTTTTTTCAAAATGGGGAGTAAGGATTTCGTGATGGTTTCTAGGACTGACTTCAAACATATTTGGTCTTTGGGTGTTCCGTGAATAACATTCACGGAACCATCCTATGTGGCATGAAAGTTGCAGAGATCGACCTAGATCCGTGAATGCCATAAACGGATCGTGGCATGAAAGTTGCAGAGACCGACATAGATCCGTGAATGGTTCCGTGAATGACATTCACAAAACACCCAAAGACCAAAAATGTTTGAAGTTAGTCTTAGAAAATCATGCAATCCTTATACTCCCTATTTTGGAAAAAAAAAAATTCATTGTAGGTGGTGATCCACTAGTTGAGCTAGCGGATATGTGAACAGTGAAAGTGAATATGATAAATGAACATCAACTTTGTTAATTTTGTTTTATTCACTTTCACTGTTTACATCAGCTGGTTCAACTAGTGGATCACCGCCTACACTATTCATATCCGCTAATTCAAGCAGATAATCACCTAAAAACCATGAAAACTTCAAAACGCACGTAAAAACTATATACCTCCATGAAGATAAACCAATTCTTCGAACTCTTTCAATCCAAAACTTTCCCATTCCCGGCCACCCAATTGGCCCTCGATCTCGTCTCGAATATTTTTCTCAACTCTCCGGTTTCGTGCAAGGAGATAAAAGAACCATGAAAGCGCCGTGCTCGTCGTGTCTCTCCCGGCGATCATCAGATTCAATACCACATCTTTTATAAACTTTCTAGACATCTTTTCAGATTGAAAACCTCTAATCAACAACGTTAACACCCCAAACTTATCTTCCTTAAACTCCAAACCTTTTAGATCCAAACACTTGTATATAAACTCATCAAACACCTTGGAAGCTTCACTCAACTTCTTCTCCTTCCACAACCCTAATCTCTTCTGCATCTTCCAAACCCTTTCCGGCAACACATGTCTCCACAAAAGAGCTTCTTCAGCTTCCGTGAATGCCTTTTCGCATCGAACGAATGGTAAATCGATCGACAAGCTTTCCGGGTCATAATCTAAAAGCAATGTACAAGTAGTATCAAAAGTGAACCGCTGAAATATTTCCTGCAAATCTGTCTGGTGGTGACGAGACGAGACGAGGTTAAGAACGGGGAGAAGCCCGTTTTCGACTTTCGTCTTGAAGGTTGTTTCGATAAGAGGTAGAAATTCGGGGTGTTTAAGGACAGACATGGTTGTTTTGCGGTGGAGTTCCCATAACTCGTGGTCGGAGTTGAAGATTCCGTCACCTAGAATGTCGAAGAGGGAACGGAATTCGGGGCCTTTCGGGTAGTTGGAGAAGTTCTTGCTCAACATGTAGTGGATGTTCGCGGGGTCGGAGGTGACGAGCATGTCCGTGTTGGTAAACCAAGGACCTTTGACCATGAAAGTAGCGTTGGTGAGTTTGAGTATCTGTGTGGCGTAATCATGCATACGGTTGCGGTTTAGGATGATGTCCGGCGTCATGCCGAGGAACGGCCAGTTGGTTATAGGGAGGCGTCTTCTCCGGTGGAGGAACACGGTGGCGGAAATGAAAAAGACGATGAATAGAAGAAGCATATTGGAGTATTGGGGATGAATAACGCTAGATCGAGAAATTGGAATTAAGAAATAAGAAGAGGTCATGATATACACCGGCAATTTCTGACACGACACGACACAAAGTTAGGTGGGTTTGCGTTTGAGTTAAACGAATATGGGTCATAAAAGTGTCGACACGATTAATATCATGTCTAAAAGGGTTTAACCCGTTTATGAAAGATTAAACCCGTTTAACTAATCGTGTTAAATGGTTAACATGTTAACACAACCTATTTATAACCTATTTATCAAAACTATATGATTTTATATTTTTATTTGATTAAACATATAAAATTAAAGTAGAATATTAGATAACCTTACCTTTCATTTTCCATTTTCCATTTTCCATCGCTAACCTTTCAGTTTCCACTTTCGAGCACTAACCTTTTAGTTTCCAATAGGGTTGACAATTTTTGACATTTACATTACATGACACGACACGAAGTTAAACGGGTTTGAGTTTGAACTAAACGGATATGGGTCATAAACACGATTAAGACACGATTAAAATCGTGTCTAAACGGGTTCAACCTGTCTAACATGACTACTCGTTTTGTCAGCCCTAGATATAGGTACATCATCCACAATCAGATACCACTTTCTATGTCACATCATACATGTCGTCTTGTGATTAACCAAACTAATAACGTTTCAGCCATATTACATTAGTTACGTTGAAACATCCATACTATTAATATTACAGACAAAAAGAAATGCAATATGACACGTATTATACTTATCATAATTGGTGTAAGAAAAAAATAAGGGGGTGTCGGGATAAATATTATCTTATGAAGAAGATGCGATGATGATACTGAGAGTGATAGTTTCTTGTTTTTTTGTGTTCTAATAGCTTTGTGACAAAAATAGGAAGATAGGGATGGTTTTTTTTTTAAGGCGAACATTGAATGTTGTGACGTCACACTCCCCCGTCATATGTGAGAGACTCGTCCAACTTCGGCCAATATGTTGTCTTAACTGGGCCCACTTGACGTCAGAGTTGGAGAGCATCCAAGGAAAAATCCCACCCAATACGGCCCCTTCCGGGCTTGAGGGAGAGCCGAGGCTCGAACCCTGGATCGACGTGGGTAAAACCCTGGTGCATCAACCTAAAAACTAGGCCTCATTTGCATGCCTCAGAAATTAATGATGATGGCAAGGATTTAGGACTTTAGGTCTCACCTCAACCACTACATCACAACCTCTTTAACACAGTTGGATAGGGATGCTTCTAGTTAGCTTATTGAAACAGTTGGATTGTGGATAAAACGTGTCCACCGACAAATATTTTGTTGTTAGAAATAATTTTGTTGATTTTCTAGTAATAAAAAGTTTAAAATGTTATTATTTTTCTTTTTTGTTGTGATGGTTAATTTATGTTGATTTTAGTCGGACGTTTGAAATGATATGAGGCTCGGTATCGAACTCTGAACATGTCCATGAGAAAATAACGTTACAATGATTTGATAAACTGTGTATAGAGATGGAATCACAGGAGGTTTGGGGATCTCTTGCTTGAATGCTAAACCGTAAAAAAAATAATATGACTCTAATATAAAGTGTTAAAAGTTAGAGTTTGAAGATTTTCAGGCCGGGCGGTTCGGCGGTTGTCGGTTGATTTCACAAAATTATTGTGAAATGATGAAAGAGGGAGGAAGAAGAAAAAATAAAATGATAGTGGATAATCGGATAAATAATATAATATAGTGTTTAAATGGGTTGACATAGGCTTTCTTATAAAAAAAATCATCTTTGTTTAACGAGGCACAATTAAAAAAAAGTAATGTATTGTTGCTTCTCTTTTCTTTAGTTGTTCCTAAATAGACATACCATGTCGTCTATAACAATTTGCAACCTCCTATAGCCCTACTAACATCAATTCACAATTTTCAATTCTCATAATAAAGTAAGTTTTTTACTTTCTTTAGTTTTGATTTTTATTAATTACTAGGTACAAAACCCCGTGCATCACTACGGGTTACCAACGAGTATACGTGTGACGGTGGTAACCGGTGATGGTGCATGCGATCTATGGTGTTGAACGGCAAACCACGGACGGTGACATGCCACTGGAATGGGTTTAAACGGAGTACGTTTGGTTCCCCCTGTTTTTTTGTCGTTCTCTTTTGAACAACCGTGTGTGTGTGTGTATATATATATATATAAATATATATATATATATATATATATATATATATATATATATATATGGGGAATGAATCATTTGAGAACTCCTAAATATTTTGAGAACTCGTCAAAAATCCAATCAAAACCGTTTTTTTGTTTTTACTATTTTTATTGTTAAAATACAATATAAAAAAATGATTTTATATATGTAAATTTACATGTCTTCATATATTAAAAAATGTACACTTGTGTAAGTTTACCACTTACACATGTGTAAATGTTTACCATTTACACATGTATATAAAGTTTTTTAAGGATAACTTAGAGAGAAGGGATAAATTAATTAAGTAGATAAATCATTTTTTATGTTATATTTTAATAATAAAGATAGTGAAAACAAAAAAATTGGTTTTAATTGGTTTTTTGACGAGTTTTCGCGAGTTCTTAAGTATTTATGAGTTCTCATTTGAACCTAACCCTATTTATATATATAATAAGGTGGTGATTGAACTCTTGGGGACCTTGTAGCCGCTAATGCCGGGATGGGCACAAAGACTTTTTATGGTCTGACATTTACTAACCTCATCTTAGAATTCCATATATTTCCTAAATGTTTATATATATATATATATATATATATATATATATATATATATATATATATATATGGAAGGGTTCAAATACTAACAAACTTTTTATATGATAACCGTGCTAACCACTATAAAACAATCACACAATTTATAAATTATTTTTTCTTTTAATTGTTAAAATAGTATTTAAGTATCTTGAATAAATATTTTGAACGCAAATACGGAAATGATGAGTCTTACGTATACGTACCAAATAATGTTACATATACGTGACACATAGTGTTTACATATATGTAACATTAACATAATGATAATTGTTACATATACGTAACACTATGTTTGAGAGTGGTTATCATGGTTATCACATAAATATTGGTTAGCATTTGAACCTCACCTTATATATATATATATATATATATATATATATATATATATATATATATATATATATATATATATATATATATATATATAGGGGAGGGATCAAGAGAAAATCACAAATTTAGGCGAAAACCGAGAAAACCACTACAAATCAATCAAATAATTTATATATTTTTTATTTTTTTAATTTATTTCTAAGTGTATTAATATAATATTACACAATTTACCAAAAAATCATTTTACTTATTGTGTTTTACGTATACGTAACCGCAATTTTTTTTGTTTTCTTTTTACGTATACGTAACACTATGTGTTACGCATATGTAAGCCAATACTTAAATGATTTTTTGATAAAAGTATGTAATATTAAATTGATACTCTTATAAATAAATAAAAATAAAATAAAATAAAATAAAAAATAATATTATCGTATGATTCGTTAAAATTGGTTTTTTTACTGGTTTTCTCGATTTTCGCCTAACTATGTGGTTTTCTCTGGACCTTCCCCTATATATATATGGTTGAGTTCATGAGAGAACTAACTTTAATGAGAGAACTACAGAACTCCTCATTAAAGGCAAAAAAAATAATAATAAAAAAATCATAACTCAAAATATAAATAAAAAACTAAAAAAGTGGTTCGGAGACCATATTTCCCACGTCGTCCTCGTTAAAAAAAAAAGCAATACTGCATATGTATAGTACCACCCCAAAAACCTAATCCCTCACCCACCCAAAAACCTAACCCCACCCCACCACCAAAAAACCTAAACCCCCACACCCACCCCAAAAAACCTAAACCCCCCACACCCACCCCCACCTAAAAACCTAGACCCACCCACCCCTACCCTTAAAAACCTAACCCTAAAAGCTAAACGCAAAAACCTAACCCTAAAAGCTAAACTAAACCCAAAAATTAAACCCTAAAGCTAAACCGAGCATTTTTGCCTTTTTTTTGAACGAGTACGACGTGAGAAACATGGTCTCCGAACCACTTTTTTTAGTTTTTGATTTATATTTTGAGTTATGATTTTTTTTATTATTCTTTTTTGTATTTAGTGAGAAGTTCTCTCATTAAAATAAATTTTCTTATGATCTTTTATATATATATATATATATATTAAAAAACATTTTTTTAATGTGGTGTGCAATTATATACGTGTTGGTGTTGCCTAGCTATATACATATGTGTGTAATCATGGTTCATAACTATATTAACGCATACACCCAGTGGCAGAGGTAGAGGTGAACAAAAAATCGGAACCGGAACCGGTTCGTCCTGAAAACTGGTTCTCTCCAAAAACCGATTCTAGTCAAAACCGGTTCTAAAAACCATAGGGTCTGGATAGGTTTTAATATTTTTAGTCAAAACCGGTTCTAAAAATACCCAAAACCGGTTCTATCCAAAACCGGTTCCTACACAACCGGTTCTCTCCCAAACCCGGTTCTCCCAAAACCGGTTCATCCAAAAACGGTTCTCTCCCGAAAAACGTACTGTATATGCATTTAATAGGAAAAGAGATAAAGATTCAGAGTCATATACGTTTAATAGGAATAGAACTTTGAAATTATTTATATATTTCAGTTGTATACACATTGGAGTTGAACTTCCTCTCATGTCCACTTTACGTTAGTCTTGCTGTATATGCAAGCTAACACACAAGAAATATATAGGGGAGGAGTTGAAATAGCATGTTTAAAGTTTCTTGATCTTTTAAACATCAAGCAAATATTACATTTTCATTGTTCATTAATACTTGGATATGTTTAAAGTTTCTTGATCTTTTAAACATCAACCAAGAACCAGAACCGGTTCTTGAGAATACCCGATTTGTGCACCTTTAGGAAGGGGTACCACAAAGGTATCAGACAGTCGATTTTAATTTTTTAGTAGCGGGTATATGACGTGAATGCCGAGCAGCCCCATTTTTTCGAGGTTGACCCATTGATTTTTCTTTTGAAATATTTGACCCGTAAACTTGAAAAAGAATACATAAAAAATTTTAAAAACTTTAATTAGCTCTATTAGTTAAGCCAATTAGTTAGATTTATTTAATAGGCTCATTTCGAAAATTTAATTAACTCTAAGCCAATGAGTTAGATTTATTTTGTTAGCCCATTGATGATTGGTCCATAATCCATTAACCCAACTAGCAATTACCTAATTCTAAAATAAAAAAAAACCCATGCAAAAGAGAGCGACGAATGGAATTCGACAGAAGCATTCTGTTTCCTCCTCTTCTTCGGCAAATGATCATGAGGTTAAAGAGAAATTATAAATGAGCTCGACACCTACATTGCTTATGTGAAAGAAAGTACAAGGGTTAACAACATGAATGGTATATCTAATCGTGCAAAAAAAAAATGGTGGAAACAAGGTTACACATTGATTGTCCGTTAGTCTATCGTTTATTCAAGTTATCACTAGTTTTACCGGTTCCAACGACAAGTGTTTAGTATTTTTTTCTTCAATGAAGCATGTGAAGACGGACTTGTGTAACCGGATGAGTGATGAGTATATGAACAATTCTTGCATCTGTTACATTGAAAATAAATTCTTTAATAATGTTTCGGTCGAAGATGTAATGTATCGTTTTCAAAAGATGAAAACGCGTAGGGAACATTATTAAAGACGATGTATTTTCATTATCGTATCTTATTTTATTATGTTACGTGACTGATAAACTAATATCAATTGTAGATAAACTAATATTTATAAATATCAAAATTTGAGAGTTTTAGAGCATTCACATCAGTTTCTGCATATGTTTGTGAGTGGATTCTGCATATTTTATGGAGTGGTTTAAAGTGGTTGTGAGTGGAGGAGAGAGAAAATGTATAAATTTTTTGTATATTTGAGGAAAACACTGTTCACCTTTATTAATTTTTTAATATTTTTTGAAGTGGTTGTGAGTGGAGAAGAGAAAAGGTAACGATAAAGGTATAAAAAAGTATTATTTAATTGAAAAGAAGAGAGAAAAGGTAGTGATTTTTAGTGTAATTATAGAGATGATGATGAAGAAAGAGATGACAATGCTCTTATAAGCCAACAAGGATAGTGGGCTAGGACTGTTTGGGCTTGGACGGTTCCGAACGGGATCTGGATCCACCATTTTATTCAGTCGCTAACCCGGTTGCAATCTTAAAAAAATAATCTAATTTTTTTAAAAATATGATGTCGTCATAACTTTTCAGAAGAATTAAAAAACGTGAATGATAATTCGGTCATAATTTAAGAAATTCATTACAGTATTTAATAAAATAGACTGTCACAAAGTCGCCCATTAGTTTTGCGACGGAAATTTCAATAACTAATATTGGTGATAAAAATATTTCGGTCGTAAAAGTGAGAACAAAATTCAAGACCCATTAGCGATGAAGGTATAAGCAACCGTACGACGGGTTGCAACAATTCTGACGGTCGCTAATGGTTATTTTTGTAGTACTGCTTAGAGGTGGGCAAAAAAAACCGGTTTCAAACCGGGTCCCCGGTACCCGACCCGAACCGGGTTCACAAACAAACCGGTTTCACCCAACCCGATCCGAAACCCGATCCAAACCCGTAGGTGTGTAACCAGTTTTTAAAAAAAATTTGGATACCGGTTCTTAACCCGACCCGAACCGGTTTCACCCTCAAACCGGTTTCGGGCCCTACCCGGTTCTCAAACCGGTTCGAACCGTTGTAAATTTCGATTTTAACGGTTTTATAGCCGTTGGAACGGCTATATGACCGTTTTTTTTTGGTTTTTTTTGTATTTTGGAGCCCCTACAACTTGTATAAATAGGTGTGGGTTGTATTGGTTCAACCACACAATTCCAAAACGCTCTCATTTCTCAAAAAACGCTCTTATTTCTAAAAAACGCTCACGCTCGAAAGTCGAAACTCCCAAAATGGCAAACGAATCTCAACAATCTAATATTGTTGGTGCTTCTCAAAGTGTTAGTGCTCCCACGGTTGTGCGGGTTATTCCTACAACAAGGAATCTCAATGTTTGGCAACATTTCGATTTATGCGAAATGTCGAATGGTGGTCATAAGGCTCGATGCAAGTTGTGCGGACATTTTTTTGGAAAAGACGCAAACACAACTTTGAAGAATCACATTGAAAAAAACTATTGTTCGGTTATAAAGTCTCAAGCTTCGCAAGGTCAACCAAGTATGACAAACGAAGGTAATATTTTTGCGTATAATGTTGACTTGGTTCGGGAGAGGATGACGCATTTTGTGATTCAAGAGAGTCTACCTTTCAAACACTTTGACAACGAGCGTTTGACTCGGCTTATTCAACAAACGCTCCAACCTCGCTACACTCATGTAAGTCGTGCTACTCTTAGAAGAGATTGTATAAATATGTGGAAAAAAGCTAAAGTAGAAATAATAAATGAATTTGAAAATTTAAAAACCGGTATTAGTTTAACTTGTGATGTTTGGTCGGCTCCCCACAATTTGCCGGATTCTTACCTTTGCGTTACCGCTCATTGGATAAATCCGGAAAATTGGCAAATGATGAAACGTACTATTGCGTTCGATATTTTTGCATACCCCCACACCGGTGACAATTTATTTTATATTTTAGACAAAGTTATAAGAACTTTTAAAATAGAAACAAAAGTTTTTTCAATATCGTTTGATAACGCCTCGAATAATACCGTCGCGGTAAACCAACTTATTTTAAAATATAACCCGATTTGTAATGGTATTTTTTTCCATAGCCGATGTGTTGCACATATTATTAATTTAGTTGTGCAAGGTGGTCTTAAACACATTGACGATGTTAGAAATAAATTTAAACAAATGTTGCGTGACATTTTTCATACAAGTCAAAGAAGATATCATCGATATATAAAATTTTGTAAAGACGGTGAAACCGAATGTTTAGGTCCAAATTGGGACGTTTCAACACGTTGGAACTCAACGTGTAACATGTTCGAAAAAGCCATTCAACAAAAACGAAGTTTGCAAATGTTTCATGCCCAACTAGCAAGGCAAAATAAAGTAACAAAATTTCTGACAGCGGGTTGGGGTCTCATTGAAGGTGTAGCCGATATGCTCCATATTTTTAAAACCGCTACAACCTATTTATCGGGAGTTTACTATCCCACAAGTCCTTTGGTTTTAAATCAACTTTTTTTAATGGTCGAAAAATTAAACAAATATTCCATGCGAGGCGGTGTATTTAAAGAAATGATACCGCCAATGAAAGAGAAATTTAGAAAATATTTTAAAGAAATGCCTCCGATTATTACTTGCGCCGCCGCCTTAAACCCGTGCTTAAATGTTTCGGGTGTTGAAACTTTAATTGAAAAAATAATTTACGGTTTGGATTTATACGAAGAAGACGTATTTTTAACGGATAGAGCAAAAACTATTTTTACACAAAATTTGTCTACTTTATTTACTGTTTATGTTGAAAAATATGGTACAACATCTACCGTTCATGAGCAATTTAGAAACGCTCCATCAAGTGCAAGTACTAGTCGGAGTTCAATGTTAAACTTATTTAATACTATACTTAATGAAAATAGTAAACGTCAACGGGGTAATATCCCAAGTAGCGAATTAGGTAGATATATCGGTTCAGATTTTTTAACCGGTATGAATGCTCATGATTTTGAGACATTTGATATCTTGGCTTGGTGGAAAGGGAAGGAAAACCAATTTCCCGTCCTATCCGCTATGGCCCGTGATCTACTAACCGTCCAAGCTTCTACGGTAGCTTCGGAATCTGCTTTTTCTGTTAGTGGCAGGGTTGTTTCTTTACGAAGAACAAGACTAACTCCGCCATCGGTGGAAACGTGCATTTGCTTAAAAGATTACTTGGACGCGGCGGAAAGAATACAACATATATCTTCCCTTGAAGGCGAACTCGAAGTCGAGGGAGAGATATACGAGGACGAGGTGGAAGGAGGATTGATTGAAGCAATCGGCGAAGACCTCCTACGAGGGAGTTCGGGATCCGACTAGTACCGACTACCCGGATTTTCAATATATCCACGAAGAAGACTTTTATATTTAATGTATTTTTAATTTGTAAACTTTTAATTATTTGTTTTGTAATTTCTAAACTTTATCTTGTATGTTTTGTAATTTTTAAGTTAAGTTAATATCTTTAACGGTTAATTTTAAAAAATTAACGGTTTTTTTTTTTTAAAATCCGGGTAAACCGGTTTTGGACCCGAACCGGTTTAGTAGCCAACCCGGTCCGATCCGGTTTGGTAGGGTTGGGTTCGATGATCCTTGAACCCGGTTCGTGACCCGAACCGGTTCGTACGTCGACCCGGTCCAAGCGGGTTTTGCCCAACCCGACCCGGTTTTAAACCCGAACCGGTTTCGTTAAAAAACCCGATTTGTACACCTCTAGTACTGCTAACCTAATTGCAGGAATTTTGGCGACCACAACTTGGAAATTGGAATGTGAATAGCAAAACCCTAATTACATGAATTTGGAGCCCTAAGCTAGGGCTTATTTTCCAAGGAAGAAGAGCCAGCCATGTAATCGATCTATACACGATGAAAGAATGACGAATGTAAACTTTCCTAGAGCAATCATGTTTATAAGCTTCCCTACAACAATCAATATTTCTAATAACATATTTTTAGGATTTTGATAATGTTATTCCTTTAAATTTCATTTTAAAAGATTTTAACTTTTATTTGTTTCAATGTATAAGTTATCGTTTTCCATAAAGTTATTTCATATTTGTTATATAGTATTTAATAATTTATATTTGAAAAGAATCCTTATATGAATTTTAAAGTTAAAAGTGATTTCCTTTACCGTTGGCCATTTGGTACATCGGTAGCCCCAAGACTTTTCATAGTGGAGGTCTTGGGTTCGAGTCTCATCTGAAACAATTATTTGGGTTGAGCAAAAGGTTTTTCCCAGTGGTGGGTTTCCTCCTAGGTTGGGGGTTTGATCTGGATTGATGGGGTAGTTGGGCCCGATTTAGATAACATCTATCTTCCAAAAGGATCCTGATATGACACTAGTGGTGTCTGCTTTAAAAAAATAAGTGATTTCCCTTGGAAGAAGTTTAGTCAATCCTTCCAAGAAAATGTTGTCACTCTATCAAAAGTAAAAACAGAATATACACAAAACTATAGTAAATACCGAGTTATTACTACAACAAGCGGTAGTTAAATTTGGACTATTCACGAGCCGAACCAAGATGGCTAGAACTCGTTTCGTGTATAAACCGGGCCGGCTTGTTTAAAACCGAGTTTTTTAGAGCAAGTTTCGAGCTATTTGAACAACCCTAACTCAATATGATCATGAATTGGAGGCTCGGTTCCACCAATTGATTCTTTGTGAGAAAAGATTCTACAACGTCATAAAAAAAACTAGAACCTTTAATAACTTATAAATCTTTACAAAATAAGCTTGATCAACATTCAAGATTAAAAAAATTACACTACCGAATGTATAACATAATTAAACTAAAATTAAAATAAAGTTAAACAGAATACAAAATATATACACCGCCAAGGTTCAACAAATTACCGAAGAATTCAAATACTAGGTCACTAAATCTGTGGAATAATGGAAAAAGAAACTAGATCACCTGTCACCATTAAGTTGAGAGTATTGGGGTTGGGCACTTGGACCGGAAACTATGGGGGTGAGAAAAAGTAATAATGGACTAGGATATAAAACATTAAAAGTTGGATTTAATTTAAACAAGTCGGGTCACAACTCGAATTCGGTTCGTTTACAAATCGAGCCGAGCCAGGTCGTCTCGTTTACAAACAAATCACTTTTGAGCGAGCTGTTTTCGAGTTTTTTCGAGCTACTTTCAAAGGAGTTCCAAAGAATTATTTGGAGAGCCCTAGGTAGTTTAAGATTGAATCTAAAATTTACTTTAAAACTAATTACTTTGAGAAAACTTGAAGGACAAAAAATTGATTTTTGCTTTGGAAGACAATAGGAAAGATTCACAATCACATCCTAGAGATTTAATAACGTACTTATTTAAATATGTTAGATTAATATTGCGTTTGCGTAACCAATTCATGTAGACAATTTTTACGAGTGAATTATAAAAATCAACCTTCTTGTTTGGTAGAAACTATAGATTTCAAATTTGGATTTGGTTTATTACACTCGACATCCCAATTTTTAGTGGGCGTAGCTAGGGATGCTTTCCTATGAGTTCACTATTTTTCGATAATTGGATTTCTAACAAGGCGGCATAAGATTTTCGAGTAGAGTCGGTCACATAATAAAATACGATAGAATAATAAAAATACATCGTCATTAGAAAACACATAATAGAAATACAATGTCATTAGATATGAAAAAAAGAACATTACACTCTATGTTTGTTACATATAGGCTTTCATCTTTACAAAACAATCCATTACATATTTGATTGAAACATTTGCAAATAACTATTTTTCAATATAACAAATGCAATAATCATTCATATATTCATCACCAAGTTCTTCAAAAATATGCTTTTATACTTCTCGTGTAAAACAATTACAAATGTATTTTGATGCGTAATGTTTTAAGTATATAAAAATATAATAAATATATTTTTATGATGCTCTTAAGAGATCAGGTTTTAAATTTATAAAATGATAATTAATTTAACTTAAAAACACACACAATAGGCAAGTATACATATCGCAACGTAATATAGTTTATGTAAGAACCAAGTATCGAACCAACGGACACGGTCTTATTCCAATACTCAACTTTTGTTAACGTTTAGCCGGTTTAATTAGTGAGTGAGTTTTGTGTACTTGTGGAACAGAAAGTAAATGACAGAAAAGTAAATGGCGATAAAGTAAATAGCAGAAAAGTAAAAACGTGCGTGAAATGTGTAACAGAAATGTAACGAACAGAATAGTAAATAACATGAAAGTAAATAGGTCAGAAATGATCAGGTTACGAATAGTATTGCTTTGGTTTTTGAATCCGCTTAGTACGTGATAATGTTAAGTTGACTAATCCAGTGATATGACTACTACAAATGTGTGACCCGGGTCACCGCTAGAGCCTCGTCCTCACGACATTTGATTTGCAAATTTAAAAACTTTAACAAGTGGTAGTGCCTCCCGTTAAAGACAACAATTACCCTCAACCCTTCGAATGGTCATCTCCGGGTTGGTTTAAGACATCGGACGTAAAATGCTTTATATTAGAGTTAAATAGGTGATTATATTTTGCTCACCGGGAGGCGGTGTAACAATGGGACCAAATATAAAGACGTACCGTTCCCAACATGAGTTCACCAGTTCTTGGTCGCATAATAAGTTCGTATAAAGACGTACGACCTTACTAGTGTTGACCAAGCCTTGGCTTATCAATCTCTACTTGTATAAAGACGTACAAGCTTCAAGAGAAGTTTGATTAAAAAGGTTTTATACATTAAAAATCAAGAACACTCACAAATATAAAGACGGATTTAGACAATAATAAAAGCCCACCAAAATAGTGGTTTTAAGGACGAATAGTTAAAGACATAAACACATCACTTGGATTAATACGTTAAACATTAACATGCACCAAACTTCATCTTCACCCTAGCAATACAAAGAGTTTAGCCACGAATGACCATACTAACTAGCATAACGCTGAGTTTCGTAGGCTCCCCTATTGCGGAACAAGGAGGAAGAGCCCCTCCGCTCACTACTCTATACTCTAACTACGAACTGCACTCTCAAATGAGGTCTGGATGGGTGTTCTTTGATCTGAATTGGTGTGTAGAATGAAGAACTCAAGTAATCTATTTATAGGCCTCAAAATGAGCAATGCACGGCCGTCATTGGATTGCACGGGCTTGCAAACACCTCGGGAATCAAACAGGGTACAAAGGACAGTGTACCGGAGTCTGGGGAGGGCGGAAAGGCATTGCACGACCGTGTAATGGGTTGCACGGCCGTGCAACCCTCTGCCTGCTCCCCAGGCTCGTCTTTTAGCTGCTGGTTTGACTATGTTGACCTGGTTTGACTTCTTGGGGGTCAATGCTCGGGTTTGGTCCTCCAAAAGCTTGATTTCTTCATGTTTTAAGCTGGTTTTTGCTTTGTTTATCTTGGAGCACCGAATAACCTGCAATTGTGAAATATTAACGTTTTAAGTATCAGTTGTAAGGTTATTAATCAATTAGTACCATAATATGGGGATTATTATGCATACAAAACATGTATAATTTAGGACATATCATCTTTCTAAATTGGTGGAGACTAGGGATGAGATCGGTACCGTACTGGTATCGAACCGGTACCGGTACCTCTCGAATTTTGTTGAAAAACGGATACCGATACCGGTACCAAAAATATAGAATCGGTACCTGTACCGGTACGGTACCTGTATTTCGGTACCTGGTACCAGTTTGGTACCCGAATACAAATTTTTATAAATTATTGGTTTTCATAATAAGAAGTTGAGAACTAATGCTAACTATGACAATATCATCATCTTTTAAAATATCGTCTATGTCATCCACAATTTGTTTTCTCGACTTTCTCACTAAATCTTGAGTGCAAATCAAAGATTCAACAATATTGATTTTTTTATAAATGGGCTCACTATTACAAGTTTCTTCACCTGAGGGCCTAGATGAGTTGAGCTTGAGAAAAAAATATTCAAAGAATTTAAAATACATTGAGATACATTAAGAAAATAGAAAAAAAAATAGAAAATAGAAAATAATTATTGAGAAAATAACAGCATACATTGAGAAAATAGAAAAAAAAATATTGAAAGAATTTAAAAATAAAAAATTATTATTTTTAAATTAAAAAAAATATTCAAAGAATTTTCGGTATTTTCGGGACTAAAAGAGTATTTTTCGATAAAGTACAGACCAGTACCGATACCGAAATCAGAGAAAATCAAGGTATCGGCACCCGTTTTCGTTTTTTGGTACCGGTACCGGTACGGTACTGGGTACCAAAAACTCATCCCTAGTGGAGACGTTATTTGGCTATTCCCCATAGCATTCCTTATATGATTTTACCAATGGATTCACTTATTTCTCCCAACAATTTAAAAAATACAAGAAATGTCCTCTATAAATGACCATAAAAAAGGTAACGAACCATTCGGTAACGCTTTAGCACTCAGGACGAAAACGTCTTGATTTACCACTAAACACTCGTTATGGAAAATCATGGCCTATTGGTTGACGTGGACCTCTAAGCAAACATGTTCGTCTAATTTTATCTTTTTGATCAGGGTGATAAGATAAAATTGGTTTCTGTTCAGAAGGATCTCATTAATGACCATCCAAATACATTTTTTAAGGGATTACTATTTAAAGATGATGAATCAATGTTTGTTAACTTTTTTTTTTAAATTGTTGCACAATCCCTAATATTCAAGTTTCAACAAGAAGTCAAGAACAACTAAAATTATTAACCAATCACTAAAGTTTCTAATAACCCAAATCACTTAAAAATCTAAAATCAATAATCTTTAAAATTTCACATGTAATTTCAATCACGTTTCAAGTTTTAATCAAGTCTAAACAAGTATCATTCAACAATAAGCATTCAACAATACATTATCTATTATGGAAAAAAAAAACATAATTCGACGACGACACCAAATAGATTGAAAATGATTTTAGTTTTGTTAAAGAACATGTAAGCTTTTGATGTTGTACGTGCGCTATATTTTTTTTAACAGCGGAATAAAATAAAAAATAAAAAACCACGACTAGTAAGAAGCTAGTCGGGCCAAAGTTATAGTGAAGCAGGGGATTTAACATCCACTTTTTCCAATTGATATTACATTTTCGATTCCTACTAAAATACCACAAAAAAGAAACTTGAACTATATCATAAAAAAAGTTCCTTTTTATATTGATTTTTGAGGAAGAGCGCGTCGTTCCGAAGTCTCCAAATCACCCACCAAGTCACATAAATCACCGAACCTATAACAAGCTTTTTTCCCTCCAAACAACAGCTATAACCATCAAGCCACTCCATTATCTGCGTAGGATGTAGACTCGATGAACACTCTATCCCAAGCCAAGAAAAGATCAGATTCCAAATGTTTCTTATGCAATCACATTCAACAAAAAATATGGATAGAAGACTCAGGATCATTCCCACAAAAATGATAAAGAATAGACGGGATGTCAATATTTTTTGCATCAAGATTCAAACGCTTAGGAAGTCTATCAAGTAATATTCTCCATGCACAAATGTTTACCTTTCTCGGGACATATCTGAAAGTTAGAGTACTCCTTGACCCCATCGGCAATAAGAACTCATCAATTTGTCTTCTAACCATCTTAACCGAGAACCCTTCTGCTACATTCATCTTCCAAACCCATGTTTCAGGATACTAATTAATAACCACTTGAGCTAGTAAAGAACTTAAGGCGACTAATTGAGAACCCTCGGATCCCCCACGAACTGGCCGACGCCAAAACCATCTTACGCCATTAACCCTTTGAGCAACCACCCATGATTTATCAATTTCCAATGCAAACAATCACGGGAATCGAATATATAAAGGATCTTCCCCCGACCACCTGTCCTTCCAGAATGAAGTAGCATCCCCCTACCAACACACTTAGTAATCGAAGAATAAGGAATTATCCCATGAATTGTTTTTTGTATTTTTGACTTTTTATAAAAGAAAAACAAACTAAACTAAACTAAACTCAATACGTTTCCCATCCCCACACATGAACGACACATTGTCCTCAATGTGAACTAAGAAACAAAAAAAAAATTAAATAACAACTCAAAAATAGACAAAAATAGTAAAGTGGAAACGACTTAGTTGGTAATGATAGCATGATTCTGTCCAGCCTTGTTCTTTCACTTGTGCAACCGTATAGCATTCTATTTGCGGCTTGCACATACACTCTCCTGGGTTCCCTTTACATGAATATAAGATTTGAATCGACTCCGTCCGAATGGAGATTTAGTACAGATGGTGTGATCTATACCTACAACATTAAATTCACAGCAAACCCAAACAGTATCAAATAGACTCAAAATACAGACTCAAAATAGATGTTATACAAACTATACACTCGGGTTCTAACCCGAGAAACAAGCCTAATCAAGAGGCTTCTCCTTTATGCCACCCCCGTCCGGCCCGTTCAATATGATTTGTCTACCACCGATTTAACACACACTGATGGTAGACTTTAAATTGGTTTTGAAAAATGTAAACGGGTCGGACCACCAATATTTGAACTTACCTGGACCAAACCTGATACGTGGCATGTAATGAGGTAATCGGTCGTCTCCAGTATATTGCATCCTATTGTCCTTGTGTGAGCATCCCAGGACCCTCAAAACATGTCGGTCCATACGTCTCTGTGCCCTATCCCGTGGTGACTTTGGTTGCTGTGGCACCCTGCCATCGGCTTCATCCACGGGCATTTTCTTCTTGCTCTCTAAGGTTCAATTTGGTGGGTCCGACACCAGCTCCCTCACTTGCACCTCTCTTCTATCCCCACACTTGGCTCTTGATACAACAGATCTTCAAGTAATTTTAGCTCGCCAAGTGGGTCGAAACTTCGTCGAAACTTCCTTCACTAGGAGTTGGCCGGTCACCAACTCATCACCGAACTCATCTGTCACACCCCAACCGACGGCGAAATACGTCGGGGCGGACGTGTAGACTGTTCATAAGCACATGATCATACTAAAGTTGCATATTTCATTAAACCAAATTTCATAACAATTGTTTCACTAAAACAAAGACAAAACAGAGAACACGGTACTTCATACAAAGTTTGATTTATTATCTAGGTCTTGAAACTTCCTACATGATGACTCTTGAATCTAACCCTTAATTATTGGCACCTGAAACATGATGAAAACAGAGTCAACTAAAAAGTTGGTGAGCATACATAGGTTTTAGCACAACAAGTGTTATCAAAATTTTTGTGTACAATTCATATGATACATGGATTAATAAGACAATTATGGAGAATCACTATTGTTTAAACTGAGCGCACAATCAAACTTGTGACTGATAGGCATAACACGCAAGTTATCCTTAAATGTTTTCGGAAACAATCACCCTAACCGGGTGGGTTGGTCAGACACAATAGATCAATCATTGTATACAGTCGGCTTGTACTGAGTTAATAATTGCACTTGCACTATGCAAAAAAAGTATGTAAATTTTGTTTGCACTAATAGTATTCAAGCATAAGACACAAACTGCACACATGATCATAATTTTTGAATTTTAATAATTGCAAATAGTTTAAATGTAATCATGTTTCACCCCAAAGATGTAAAAGTGAAAAAGGGGCTATGTAAACTCACCTAGCAATGAGTAGCTTGAATGTCACACAAGTATGTTGTTCGTTGCACAAATGTTCTAGCTAACCACAAGGTTAACCTATGTTTGTTGGTCAATATGTATCAATGATTTGTACAAATGAAATAGGGAATCCTAATGTGCGAGGAGATTGATGTGAGTGTCCTCATTTTAATAATAAAATAATTATTTGAGTTGCAAATAATATTTTATGTAAATCTTTGATAAATAATCGTATTGTAATAAGTGAATGAATGAATAAGGATTTTGTTTGTTTGTAACAATTATATAAATGTATAAAAAAAATAATTAGGTTTCTTTTATTTGTAAATAAATACACAAATAAATAAATGAGTAGTTTTCTTTTAACTGCAATCACATAAATTAATAAATGGATAAATAAATAAATGAGTAATAAGTAATTAAATAATTTACTACATAAATAATTGAATAAAAACTTTCATTTTATTTATGAAAAATAAATGTTAAAAATAATGATTTAATTAATTAATAATAATGTTCTAATTAATTAATAATTAAACCATAATTAATTATTAATTAAAAGTATAGAATTGTGTTTTAAATGTTCTCATATAATAAAAATGAATTATATAAAAGTTTGTATAAATATTTGCAAGAAAGGGGTTTATAATCATAATCATAATTAGTTGAAAGTGGCTGTTGTACACTAGAATGGTTATCATTCCAGAGTAGTACCTCCAACAGAAAAGTTCTCAGGAAAGAGTTGGTCGGATCAGAACCCGTCTTTTCCTAGCCAGAACTTTAATGTTTGCTAGATAACTACATACTGGTTTGAAATTTACTCTATTTGCATACTTAACCAAGTTTAGGGTGTGTTTGAAAAGTATATGGCCTAAAGTGAAAATATGAGTTTTGTAAAGATAGAAATTGAATATTAAATAATTTAATTTGAAAATAAAGAGTTTTAGAAAAAAACATGATTTTTGAAATTGAAATGAATAAGCTTAACATAAATAAGTGTTAAGTTTGGTTCTATAACTTATAATTATTAATAATTCTACTTTTAAAAAGGGGAAAGAGAGAGAAAAAAGTTATTCATCTAAAACTCTAGGGCTTTAAGAAAGGGAAAGAGAGAGAAAAAGTGTCAACCTTGGTCCCAAAAAGGGGGCGTGGTGAAGAAGAAGTTTAAGTACAAATGCTACAATTGAAGCGAAAATGGCCACTTAGCTCAAAGTTGCAAGGCATCAAAGCGTGAAAAGGCGCACATGGTTGATGATGATGGCATGCCTCTTGTGGCAACGATCACCGAAGCATCGGCAATGATAGCGGAAGTCAACATTGCGGGTGACAAACCACAAGGTTGGTATGTTGACACGGGAGCGCTCCCATGTGAATTCCGGTCCGCGTTTCGAGTTCCAACAAACTCTGACAATAGGGATTTTACTATGCTTAAGCGTTTTGACTTCCCTATCCATGATTTCTACCGGTTCATCAATGAAACGCAATTGTTAATCGATTTGTAGTTCTTCAAGTGGAACCGCGAGTGTATAATGCCTCGAATGGCGCTGCCTTGATGCATAATAAGATTCATGTTACAAAATGACGTACCGATTTCGGTGGGGCAGAGACCGTTTAGGGGTGTTGGGCTGAAGCCAGCCTGTAGGAGCGGACCCATTGAATTGGGCCAAGTGGGCCTGCTGTTGTGGAGGATGCACCTGTGGGGTGAAAGGGGCAGATGGGTACGGGGTAGGATGCGGCAAATAATTTTGTTGAGGGGTGTATCCAAACTTGGCTTGAGGCCCAAAGCCACCTACTGGTCTAAATTGTTGCCAAGAAGCAGATCTAGGACCCCCATAGCCATATTGTGGAACCGAAAACCGACCACTGTCGTCCCCTACTACGGCCACCACGCCATTGACCGCGACCTCTGCCACGGATTTTGGGGTCATAATTATTACCGCGATAGGATGATTGATGAGGAGGGCGTTGCGTATCGGTCGTAGGTGGGTTATTGTTTGGATTTTTGCCATGGTTTTGTGAGTGAAGAAGGACCGAATCACGGGTCTTCCCTAGCCGTGCCGCTGCTGCTCCAATTGGATCTGTCCCCTTGCCATATCCCACGTTAGAGCCGATTGGTTAATAATAGTTCCAATAGTGTCAAATTCAGTGGGTAGTCCACGAACTAACTGCATCATAAGTCGTGTTTCGCTTACCGTTTGCCCGACATCGGCCAATTGTCCTACGATGTCCTTCAATTTTTGGCAATAATCATCGAGCCCGCCACAGTCGGTAAGGGTCGTGTTTGTGAACTCGTGCTCAAGGGCAACCTGTTGGTATTGGAAATAAATAAAGATAGACAAATATGCAGAAGGAAACTTGCTTTGATTAATAATGAGATTGCCTACAAATAAAGGAAATACGAACTCTCTTAAATAGAGAGAAAATCAAACGTAAACATAGCTAAAGACTCGGACTCTTATAACAGATAGAAGACCCAGTCAACTTTATTCAAACTACCGAAAGTAAAGCAAGTTCCACACGTGCATGAATTATATTCATCACCCTCCCTTGATTCGTGCTCCATAACTCCAAGCCAGTGACAAAAATAGACAAACTTTTCTTTTTGAGAGGGCTTTTGTTAAAACATCTGCAAGCTGCTCATTTGTATGAACTGGAGTCAGAAATGAAAAAGAAAAATCCTCACTTGTTTGAATAATCTCGAGGAAGAGATTAAAACAAGGTGAGGAAGATGTAACACCTGCCACAAAAATGTCCAAGAAATGCCAAGGTTAGAACCATAAGGACTTGTGTACCTAAAATACCAAAGTCTAGGGTTAAAAATGAAAATTCTCGAAACTAGTTAGATATCGGAACGATATCTCATTTCATATCGGTCCGAAGCAAAATAGGCTCGGATATCGGACTGATATCCATTCTCATAGCGGTCCGTAATATGTCGTAGGTCGGTTATCGGACCAACATCAATACATAGCGGTCCGACAACCTCCCTTTAGCCGCAATTTATGGTGCTGACACGTGTCCTATGACTCAGCCCTAGAATCTGACGCGTGTCATGATGTCGGACCGACATGGTCCACATATCGGTCCGATATGAACCCAAAACATGTGCGGTCCAATCAGATGTCGACGTTTAGGGCTGACGAGGCATAAACGGATGTTAGACCGACATCCCTTGCCATATCGGTCCGACATGGACCCAAAACTCAGCCTATAAATAGCTGATCAATCTCAGTCGAATTTCTTCACCCAGAAACATTTCCAACACTCCAAACTTGTTCTAGGAGATCCCTAGCCCATTCCCGACAATCCCAGTCCAACTCCCGATCGTTGTAGTACTCCATCTAAGAAAAAACGCTCTTAGAAGTGCTGATAGTATAAGTTTATGGCAAGGGAGATACCCACTTTTACGTATTCATATTCATGTGTATAAATAGATGTGTGTTGGTATAATTATGCATACACACAAACAGTATTTTTACTTATTTTCCCATTGTCTTAGGGCATTCTGAAAACAAGATTTCTTCATCAAAGATTGATTTCTAAAAAACACAGTATCTCGTTCGGTTTCTAAATGCTAGGCATTACTCCGAGATCAGCAATGAACTTCTTCATCCAAGCAGCCTCTTTTGCAGCTTCCGAAGCGGCAATGTATTCTGACTCGGTAGTGGATTGAGCAACATCACTTTACTTAATACTCTTCCAAGTGATCACACCACCATTCAGAACAAATACAAATCCCGTTTGAGATCAAGAATCATCTCGATTAGTATGGAAGCTAGCATCAGTGTAACATTTAACAACTAGTTCTTCCTCCAGTTCTCCATATATCAAAAACATGTCCTTAGTTCTTCTCAAGTACTTTAGGATTTTCTTTATAGCTATCCAGTGACTCTCACCAGGATTCTGTTGATATCTGCTTGTCATGCTTAAAGCGTACGATACGTCAGGTCTAGTACACAGCATGGCATACATGATTGAACCAATTGCAGAAGCATATGGAACCTTTTCCATTTTCTTCTTATCCTCGTCAGACTGAGGGCACTGCTTATTATTCAGTATGGTTCCATGTGCCATAGGGCAAAGATGAAACACCCTACTTATCTCTTTTTTTATCAGAGTTTTATATTGCGAAAAACGGTCCCATTTTGACAAAAACCTTGCCATGAATGGCTAATGTATATCTTTCATTATATTATTATAGTTTTACAAAAGATGATATAATTACATCATTATACATAGGGTTCTCTAACTCATGCTGCTCTGTCCTCAGGAAGCTTCTTTCCATGTGCTTCTTTCCTGCAGTGTTTGAAAAACATTTTTTTGAATTAGCTTTCTCTAAGTAAGTACACTACATCGTTCATTTCATTATGAACCCTTTAGGTTCTTATTATTTTTCACGTTTTCCAGGGTGCTCGGTGCCCCCGTGACCATCTTCGGACGTACCTCCGATCACGGTATTTGTATATTTTAAGGGTGTGCTAACCCCCTTGCAACCATCTTAGGCCGTACCTCCGGTCCGAGAATTGCAAAGGTTCTTAATACTCGTCAGTATAGACCCCTCGAATTTTTCACGAAGACTCATTCATTCCTCAGCCCCGTAGGCTTGGAATCTTTTTAGTTCTCTTCTTTATTAATTTTTGAGATCCACTTATAGGCCGGGTATCTCATTTCATTTAGGACCTTGAGTATCTTTGACTCATATCCTCCCAAATGTATCAAGCATTTATTTTCATTTCACGTATATGCTTGATTTACTTCCCAACCAGTCCTCATCTTAAAACTTCGTAACGGTTTCTCCACGATATATTAAAACAGGTTTATATATAGGAAGTACCAGTGACGTATCCACCACCCCTTTAACACTTCGTGAGTACTCCGTTATTCCATTTTAGGATTTAGACTCGTTCCATCATACTCTTTCATATTTGCACGTTGATGTGCACTAAATTAGTCATATATTTCACATCAATTGCGTCCCGATTATTGTCGTTTTCTTTGTATATCGATTAGATTTATTGCTCATTTAGCTTAAATTGTATTTTCAGGAAATATTTGGCCTAGAACGAGCAAACAAGCAAAAACATGAAGAAAAGTGAGAAATAAACAAAGAATGAAAAGGCACGACCCTCCGACAGCAGAACTTGTTTTTTACTTTCCCGTTTCGTTACAACTTAGAATTAAGCCTTGTTTTCGCCCATGGATCCTATTTTCAGTCCTCTACATGTTTATGGAAAAAGGTGAAGCAAGGGCCGTGCTCAACTAGGCACGGGGCCGAGTTTCCTTCCAGGTGTTCAGAAATCAGCGTTTTCAAAGTCGGGGCTTTGTCCCATGAAGCACGGGGTCGTGCCCCACCCAAGCACGGCCCGTGAATCACTAGGCACGCCCCCGTGCTGACAATTCCTGCAGTACGTTCGCGACAAAGCGCTCAGAGTACTACCTGGTCCCAGCACGTCCATAGGCACGGGGCCATGCCTCACTTCCCAGACACCAGCCTTGCTTTCAAGGTTTGCACATTCCCATCCATGTCGATTTTCTTCTTGAAAACGCACTTGCTTCCTACGGTCTGACTCTCGGGAGGAAGATCAACCAAGTCCCATACATGGTTGTCGTACATGGATTGGATTTCAGCGTCCATGGCTTCAAGCCATTTCTTAGAATCAGAATCTAAGATTGCAGATTTGTAACTAGTGGGCTCTGCCTGATCAACTATCAGGATGTCGTCAATCCGGTGAATCCCGATATACCGGTCGGGTTCATGACGATCCCTAGCACTTCTGCGAACAGCTTGTGTCACAGTTGAATCTTGAACATTTTTAAATTCAGTTTCAGCAGTCTCATGCTGAACGATAGGTTCAGATTATGGTTCTTGGATCTCATCCATATCCATATGGTTATCTCCAATCCCACTCGCAAGAAGTTCTTTCTCCAAGAAAGTAGCTCGGTGTTTAATGAAAACTTGATTGTCAGCAGGATTGTAGAAGTAGTAACCGTTTGTTTTAGGGTATCCGACAAAAACAACTTTATCGCCACGAGGATTTAGTTTATCCATAGATTCACTTGTAACATATGCGTTACATCCCCAAACCCTAAGGTAGGACACTTTGGGTTTCTCTCCATGCCAAATCTCATAAGGCTTTTTGTCCACCGTCTTTGTAGGAGCTAGATTTATGATTCTCGTGGCAGTCTCGAGAGCAAAAATCCAGAAGGAGTGTGGGAGGTTTGTGCGACACATCATGGACTGAACCGTATCTAATAGAGTTTGATTTCTCTTTTCGGATACACTGTTAAGTTTAGGTGTTCCTGGTGGATTAAGTTGAGAAATGATCCCACATTTCTTTAGATGTTCATCAAACTCTTGACTAAGATATTCACCACCTCGATCAGATCGAAGCATCTTAATCGTCTTTACCAAGCTGATTTTGTATTTCGTTCTGGTACTGTTTGAACATTTCAAACATTTCATGTTTATGCTTCATAAGATAAACATAACCATATCTACTGAAGTCATCAGTAAATGTCACGAAGTATCTCTCTCCACTTCTAGACATTGTTCTTGTCACACCCCCAAATTCCACTAACGGAGTTTTACTGTTTGGCGTGTGACAAACGAGGATCTCAGTCATTAGTTACATCAAACGAAACTATATGGGACTTAAAATGTCATAACATAAAAGTTCAGAGTTAAATGAGGAAGCGTAAACGTTAGAATGAAATAAAAAGTAATTACACGCAACAAACGTCAATTAATGTAAATAAGGAACACTGTTTAAAATGTTTGAAATGAATGATATGACAGTAGGATTCCATGCATGTCCTAAGTGTGCAACTTGTGTCAAAGCGACCTGAGAAACATGTAAGAAAAAGTGTCAACACAAAGTTGGTGAGTTCATAGGTTTGTATGTAAATAAACTGTTTGAGTATTGCTGGATCCACATACGTAAGTCACACCTATTGCTTGCTAGACAATGTACAAGTTACTCTAAGCGCTCGCAACCGAAGCTAACTGTTTGTTTGTTTGTTTGTTTGCCTCTAGCCAGGTCTATCAACTCTGACTAATATGTTTAGGCCAATCTACACCCGTTCGACATCCAATCGTGCTAGCGCGACTAGCTCGGGTGGGGTTTGTCAAACCCGGTAGTACTACTCAAATTACCTCGCTAAGTCCATATTAACGGTTCAATGTGAGGACTTTCATGACAGTGTTTACGCTTAAGTATACAAGTGGTAATGAAATACTATGTGATCCATGTCTATGTGTATGTCTCTCCCTGGCTGGAACACAAGTAACGGATGTCTGTTCGTATGCATGTTTCTCCCCAACGGGAAAACAAGTAAAATGATGTTTGTTTGTACGCATGTTTCTCCCCAACGGGAAAACAAGTTAAATGATATTCATTTGTATGAATGTTTCTCCCTAACGGGAAAACAAGTAAAAATAATATTTGTGTGTATGCATGTTTCTCCCCAACGGGAAAACAAGTAAAATAATGTTTGTGTGTATGCATGTTTCCCCCCAATAGGAAAACAAGTAAAAAGGGGCCGTGAAACTCACATGCGTTGCGTAGTAGGTAGTATCACACAAGTATGATATTTAGAACCTCAAGTGTTAGCCTGCACGGCTTACGTATGCCCTAGAATTATAAACACATAAGATTAGGGTCATAAGTTGGGATTTGTGACGACGACACGGAAGTTAGAACGTTTTAACGCATTCTAAGGATTTAAGAGTAGACGAACGTGTCTACGGAGATATATATATATATATATATATATATATATATCTTAATGTAATAATTAAGATCAAAGCGTTACGTGTCGAACGTTAATAACGAATAATAAATAAATAAATAAATAAATAAATTCATACGTTTTCCAGGGTGCTCGGTGCCCCCGTGATTATCTTCGGACGTACCTCCGATCACGGTATTTGTATATTTTAAGGGTGTGCTAACCCCCTTACAACCATCTTAGGCCGTACCTCCGGTCCGAGAATTGCAAAGGTTCTTAATACTCGTCAGTATAGACCCCTCGAATTTTTCACGAAGACTCATTCATTCCTCAGCCTCGTAGGCTTGGAATCTTTTTAGTTCTCTTCTTTATTAATTTTTGAGATCCACTTATAGGCCGGGTATCTCATTTCATTTAGGACCTTGAGTATCTTTGACTCATATCCTCCCAAATGTATCAAGCATTTATTTTCATTTCACGTATATGCTTGATTTACTTCCCAACCAGTCCTCATCTTAAAACTTCGTAACGGTTTCTCCACGATATATTAAAACAGGTTTATATATAGGAAGTACCAGTGACGTATCCACCACCCCTTTAACACTTCGTGAGTACTCCGTTATTCCATTTTAGGATTTAGACTCGTTCCATCATACTCTTTCATATTTGCACGTTGATGTGCACTAAATTAGTCATATATTTCACATCAATTGCGTCCCGATTATTGTCGTTTTCTTTGTATATCGATTAGATTTATTGCTCATTTAGCTTAAATTGTATTTTCAGGAAATATTTGGCCTAGAACGAGCAAACAAGCAAAAACATGAAGAAAAGTGAGAAATAAACAAAGAATGAAAAGGCACGACCCTCCGACAGCAGAACTTGTTTTTTACTTTCCCGTTTCGTTACAACTTAGAATTAAGCCTTGTTTTCGCCCATGGAACCTATTTTCAGTCCTCTACATGTTTATGGAAAAAGGTGAAGCAAGGGCCGTGCTCAACTAGGCACGGGGCCGAGTTTCCTTCCAGGTGTTCAGAAATCAGCGTTTTCAAAGTCGGGGCTTTGTCCCATGAAGCACGGGGTCGTGCCCCACCCAAGCACGGCCCGTGAATCACTAGGAACGCCCCCGTGCTGACAATTCCTGCAGTACGTTCGCGACAAAGCGCTCAGAGTACTACCTGGTCCCCAGCACGTCCATAGGCACGGGGCCATGCCTCACTTCCCAGACACCAGCCTTGCTTTCAAGGTTTGCACATTCCCATCCATGTCGATTTTCTTCTTGAAAACCCACTTGCTTCCTACGGTCCGACTCTCGAGAGGAAGATCAACCAAGTCCCATACATGGTTGTCGTACATGGATTGGATTTCAGCATCCATGGCTTCAAGCCATTTCTTAGAATCAGAATCTAAGATTGCAGATTTGTAACTAGTGGGCTCTGCCTGATCAACTATCAGGATGTCGTCAATCCGGTGAATCCCGATATACCGGTCGGGTTCATGACGATCCCTAGCACTTCTGGACTGAACCGTATCTAATAGAGTTTGATTTCTCTTTTCGGATACACTGTTAAGTTTAGGTGTTCCTGGTGGATTAAGTTGAGAAATGATCCCACATTTCTTTAGATGTTCATCAAACTCTTGACTAAGATATTCACCACCTCGATCAGATCGAAGCATCTTAATCGTCTTTACCAAGCTGATTTTGTATTTCGTTCTGGTACTGTTTGAACATTTCAAACATTTCATGTTTATGCTTCATAAGATAAACATAACCATATCTACTGAAGTCATCAGTAAATGTCACGAAGTATCTCTCTCCACTTCTAGACATTGTTCTTGTCACACCCCCAAATTCCACTAACGGAGTTTTACTGTTTGGCGTGTGACAAACGAGGATCTCAGTCATTAGTTACATCAAACGAAACTATATGGGACTTAAAATGTCATAACATAAAAGTTCAGAGTTAAATGAGGAAGTGTAAACGTTAGAATGAAATAAAAAGTAATTACACGCAACAAACGTCAATTAATGTAAATAAGGAACACTGTTTAAAATGTTTGAAATGAATGATATGACAGTAGGATTCCATGCATGTCCTAAGTGTGCAACTTGTGTCAAAGCGACCTGAGAAACATGTAAGAAAAAGTGTCAACACAAAGTTGGTGAGTTCATAGGTTTGTATGTAAATAAACTGTTTGAGTATTGCTGGATCCACATACGTAAGTCACACCTATTGCTTGCTAGACAATGTACAAGTTACTCTAAGCGCTCGCAACCGAAGCTAACTGTTTGTTTGTTTGTTTGTTTGCCTCTAGCCAGGTCTATCAACTCTGACTAATATGTTTAGGCTAATCTACACCCGTTCGACATCCAATCGTGCTAGCGCGACTAGCTCGGGTGGGGTTTGTCAAACCCGGTAGTACTACTCAAATTACCTCGCTAAGTCCATATTAACGGTTCAATGTGAGGACTTTCATGATAGTGTTTACGCTTAAGTATACAAGTGGTAATGAAATACTATGTGATCCATGTCTATGTGTATGTCTCTCCCTGGCTGGAACACAAGTAACGGATGTCTGTTCGTATGCATGTTTCTCCCCAACGGGAAAACAAGTAAAATGATGTTTGTTTGTACGCATGTTTCTCCCTAACGGGAAAACAAGTTAAATGATATTCATTTGTATGAATGTTTCTCCCTAACGGGAAAACAAGTAAAAATAATATTTGTGTGTATGCATGTTTCTCCCCAACAGGAAAACAAGTAAAATAATGTTTGTGTGTATGCATGTTTCCCCCCAATAGGAAAACAAGTAAAAAGGGGCCGTGAAACTCACATGCGTTGCGTAGTAGGTAGTATCACACAAGTATGATATTTAGAACCTCAAGTGTTAGCCTGCACGGCTTACGTATGCCCTAGAATTATAAACACATAAGATTAGGGTCATAAGTTGGGATTTGTGACGACGACACGGAAGTTAGAACGTTTTAACGCATTCTAAGGATTTAAGAGTAGACGAACGTGTCTACGGAGATATATATATATATATATATATATATATATATATATATATCTTAATGTAATAATTAAGATCAAAGCGTTACGTGTCGAACGTTAATAACGAATAATAAATAAATAAATAAATAAATAAATTCATACGTTAGAGTCGTTTACAAAAGTTAGGAAAATAATATAATTTAATATATTATTTTTAGGTTCGTATGATTAATAATTAATCATTTGTGTGAAAAAATAATAAATATATTATTTTTAATCGAGTATATAAACGTGAGTAAATAATGTAAACAATTATATTATTTTTAGTTTAAACGTCACACAAAGTAATTAAACGAGGTGAAATAATATAAAACTATATATATTATTTTATAGTAGGAGTCACGGGTTAAAAATAATATAAACATATTATTTCATACGAAGTCGGGGTTAGAAAATAATATAACTATATTATTTTAAAAGTAAAATTATTAATAATTATAAGTTATAAAATCAAACACTTCCGGTTATACTATGATATTTTAAAAGGTTAGGTAACCTGAAGAATTGAATAAGCTTAACATGAATAAGTGTTAAGTTTTGCATGTAAAAATTTTTATAAAACAAACCATTGTTTATTAGGATATCACTTCATAAGCTCATGTTTGCTCGGTTAGCTTCAGTTTGCTTGTGTCATTCTCGGAAATTACACAAATCTATAGGTATCGGTACCGTACCAGTACCGGTACCGGTACCGAATTTATGTAAAAGTGGGTATCGATACCGGTACCGAATCTATCGGTACGGTACCGGTTCGGTACGATACCGATACCGGTACTCGGTACCAAATGCTCATCCCTACCCAAACTTGTATGTGCCCTATATATTTTGTCATCCCGTTGAGATCCTTATGCTCAAGTATTAAAAGAAAACACTTACCTAGTTTAGTAATATTTCATTTTTATAATGTTTAGTAATATCTTGTGTAGGAAGGGGATTTCATTGTAATTATTTTCCTAATTCTTAAGTAAAGAGCTCATTTTTAAGGTGTTTGTAACAACAAAAATTTAAAAATATATTGTTTTTCTTTAGCAAAACTTTTTTTTTTAATTTAGGGGAGCAACAAACGATAGGAGACATGCTGAACTTTGAAGACAAAGAGGATGGTGGCATGTAAATATGTAATATGTACGGTGGAATCCAATTACTCTTATGTCCACTTATGTTCTCCCGCGTTATAATATTTTATTTTCATTATATAGTATTTAATAATTTATACTTAAAAAGATTATTTATTTACAAGTGATATTACGAACTCTTTTTTCACTAAAACTAGACCCAAAAAAAATCAATGTTATTTTATTTGGTATAACGTACCAAGTAGAGCATGCCAAACTTAGATCATCCATAATGGAAGCTTTACGAACGTCCTAGGATGACCTGGCGCTGAAGTGGAGTAGGAGAGTGATGGCATTGTCCTAACCACAACTGTCCCGACCAAGACTAATGTTGGAACTCTTCAAGAATATGTAAAAATAAATAATAATAATAATAATAATAATAATAATCTATACTATATAATAAATAAAGGTTTTTTGTGCCACGTGTCGCATCCATATTCATTTTTATCATTTTTTTCCCGCCTCTCTCTTATTTAATGCACTTCCATCTTTTAATAATAATATATTTTTAAATAAAATACTAATTATACTAACAAAACACATTTATTTTTAACTATCCTTTTATTATAAGAAACTTTAAAATTTAATTATATAACTTTTATTTCAATCAAATAGTAATGAAAGTTAAATTATATTTTTGAAACCCAATTATATATTATTTTTTTACATATTTTAAGTTTGTTTCTATACTTAGTATATGTAATATATTTTTACACATGTAAAATATATATACATAAAGATTTAAAAATTTTATATATTGATGTTTTTCACCCCGTGTGTAGACACGGGATCTAAACTAGTAATAATAATAAAGTAGTATGATTCGGTTATGTTAAGTTTGATTTTATTTTGTAAAAAATCTTTCAATTTTGAATTCTATTTAGTTGTTACAACTTTGAATTCAAATTTTTGAGTAAAGTCTATATGTGCTTCAACTTTGAATTCACTCATTAAGTAATGACTTGAAGAGTGTTTCAATTTTGATTCACTATAAATACAAAGGTATGTCTTTGTAACTAGACACAATTAAACACGCCATAAACTTCCTACTTGAGCTCTCTCATCATTCTCTAAAAAAATTGTAGCAATCATTCTCTATACTACAAGGTAAAATTTCGGGTTTAGGGTCCTCCATGGCTGTACACAGTTTTGGCCGTTGTACCCTTGGAAACATTCGAGTTCTCTTGGGAGACCCAAAATTTGTTTTAAGAGACTCGTGTTAAACACGAAGCCCCGGTCACGAATTTAGTATTCGTCTTTGTTTTCGTACTTTTCTTTTATTTCTTTTATAAAAGTATTGTAATTTATAGCTTTCTTTAATTATTGTATTGTATTTAGAATTTATACAAGTGTTAGTTTTTATTTTTTGGCGAACGGTTCTTACAATCTTAAAACAAATTTTAAAACCGTCGTTCGTCTTAAAAACAAAAAAATATATATTTATAAAATAAACCTTTTGTAGGTTATTTTATTTTTCAAAGAAAAATGCTATATAAAATTTAATTTGGGCGAAACCTTCTGTTGCTCTTGAGTGACAAATTATTTTGGTTCTTTTGTGTCCATATAGCTCTGTTGGTATTTGCTTTACATAAGTTTTTTTTTCTTTCTAAATTTATTTTAGAAACCTACAGTTGTGGTTCTTTTCATTTGTTGAAAGCATTTATAACCATTTGTAAGTTTTATTATTTTTTTTTTGAAAGCCTTTGCATCCTAGTGTTGTTCTTATTCAAAACTTAGTGGTTGTACAAGTTTAGTGCTATTTTTTTGTCATCATAACCTACTGTTCCTTTTGGTGGCTTCAAATTTTTTTTATCTTAAGGCTCATTTAATACCTTTTGTTGGTTTTATTTGACCTCTTTAAAGACTCTAAAAACTAATAAACCTTTTATAGGTTTCAGCTCCAATTATTAAAAACCTTGTGTAGGTTTAAAACTTAATAATTATAAACTTTTTGTAGGCTTCAAGACTAATTATTTAAAAACTTTTTGTAGGTTTATTCTTGGTTTAATTTTTTAAAAGCCCCTAAAACATAGTGTATGGTATCTCAAAGTTGGACTTAGAGAACCTACGGTTGGTTTTAATTTCTTTGTTTAGTTAAAAAAAATCAAACTAAAAGTGACGGAAACCTTTTGTAGGTCTCATAATTAATTATTAGAAACCTTTAGTAGGTTATAGTTTAGTAATCATATATCGTTTGTCGGTTTAATCTTTAATTCTTAAAGACTCGTAATTTTCGGAATTTTATTTTCAGGAAATGGCAACACCAAATAACTCTTCTTCCATGCTACCATTAGTTGGTAACCAAATCGCAACAACGATTGCGAACCATGCGGAAAAACCCGAAAAGTTTTCGGGATTGCACTTTAAAAGGTGGCAACAAAAGATGTTCTTCTACTTGACCACCTTGAACCTAGCTCGGTTTTTAACCGAATCCCTTCAGTTCGGTTAGTTAAGTCAGAGTCTAGATAGAGTTGTCACTAGTGTCTCGTGGGTTCGATATCCGGACTTACAGTAGACTTTACTGCAATAGATCGGTACAGTTGCCGGTTGTGTGGTCTAGTATTAGGTTGAGTCTAGATTTATAAATTTAAAGCTAGAGTGTCTAGGTTAGGTTTTATATTAGTTTTTATAGACCGTCCATCACATATCAAGTTTTTGGCGTCGTTTTCGGGGACACTTAAGCGATAGCGTATCTAACTTTGATTGAACTTAACTGATTATTTGGTCTTATTTTTGTTTTGAGTCGTAGAGCGTCTAGTTGTTCGAGTTTTTCTTTGTTTTTAGTGAGTCTCTGTAAACATTTGTTTATTTGCTTAGCTTAGTATTTTTCTTATTTATTTATTTATTATTTTTTTTATATATCTGGTGCCCGTGATCCTTTTGTTTGAGTGTCTATTGCAGTGACTTATATAGAGCGTTATTACGGGAACAACTACCAAGGACATTATTATGCTCAGAGGGATCAACACATGAATGTGTGGTGCGAGTTCTGTGGAGGGCCCCATTACACCAAGAATTGTCCATATTCATCGGGTCATTCCACATATTACTATTGTAATCCTTATCTGCACCCGCAATCATATGAGAGTTGCAACCTGCCACCATCCGAGGAGAGTTAAACCCATCCTTGATTGAAAGCCACAAGGCCCTATGTGAGACTTTTAATCAATGGCTGGAGATTAAAGAAGAGAGAAAGAGAGCTCAAGCACGGAAGGCCCCAATCTGGGAAGAGTTGCTTCAACAATCAAATGACACGCTTGCTCAAATGGTGGAGAATAAGAGAATTGAGGATGAACAAAGAAGAAGAGCGTAGTGAACAAGAGGAAAAACTCCGTAGAATAGAGGCACTTGAAGCTGAATATCAGGAGATGTGTGCTGACTATCGAAGGGAGAGTTCATCTTACAACATGAAGTTGACCAGGGATAAAGAAGATGATGTGTTTTTTGCTACTCCACGTAGTTCCACACAAGTCCCACATCCAGGTAAGTTTTCTGACTCTACTGTCGATTGTGACGAGCTTTGTTCACCAGATCCCACACAAGATCACATGTTTCATTGTAAATCTTTACACTTGTCTTGTGAGGGTGATACATTGCAGGAAAAGCAACGAAAAGTGCAGGAGATTATGAGCACTCAGTGGACCTTTTTAAGTAAGGCCGAGCAGCTGCACTTTCTGGAAGAAAATGGTAAGCTTACGGACGAGCTAGCAAGTCTGAAGCTAGCTAAAGAACCAGAGACTTCAAAGGAAGAGGTGCAAGTCAAAAGTGTACAACACTTTGTGCCAGACCCACCTCCGGTCCCTACACCACACAGTTACGGACTAGAGCCCCTCGAGGACGATTTCTTCAGTGATGATGAGATAGAGATAGAAGAGTCCTCGGATTACACTGGGGGTGATGACCCAGGTAAGTATTCGGAACCCGATCTAATTGAGCATACTTTTGATAATCTTGAATTTCTGGGTAACGAGCTTGACTCTTCAAATGCACTTGCTACCTTACGCTTGTTCTTTGAGAGTAATTTGATGCAGGATATAGAAAGTGAAGCCGAGTGTTGTCAAGAGGGACTAGTCGAGTTGTGTGAGATAGAGGATGAAAGTGAGGATCAACCTGGCGATCCATAGGACGAGTTAGAAGAGGAGCAGGTCCTATCCTGGGAGGATGATGTAACCTCCACGATTTTCTAGCATTATTCCATTCTATTTTAAATAATAATAACACTTTATTTCAAACCCGTACTTATCACATTAATTAATACTTTAACGGGTATTAATTCAAAGTTTCATTCTTATTGTAACACATTATTTTCTAATTGTACATATATAACATATGTATGTATATTTATATAGATATATATATATATATATATACTTTGTTATAATAACTACGAGCTTTAAATCATGTATTTACAATTTATATATATACAAATATATGTAAATATATATTTGTTTGCAATAAATAAATCATTTATACAACTTTATAATTTTATAAAAAATAGAAACTTTTTCCTTTTATAAAATTAGTGTGATAAAACAAATAAGTATATAATTACATTTAATATGAATTATGTTGAAACATAAAATTAATGAGCACTTAAGTTAGAATATTAAAAACTATTCTTCAACTTTTGCATCCTAGTCCAATTATCTATTTAAATTTTACGAATAAGTCTCTAATCCCACCCTATAAATAGAGCCCTTATTCCTCCATTATTCTTCGCACCTCAACGATCCTCTAGGGCTCTCTAGCTACTAAAGGTCGTTCCTCTCATCTTTTGGAAAATTCTAGCTTAAATCTTTCCATTATAAGTAAGTTCTTCTCGTGTTGTTGCTCGTTCATACTTTTTCTTTCAAAATTCTTCATAACTAGCTAGATCTATGATTACCTAACATGTTTATGTTATAATCATAGACCTATCCAAGATCAGAAGTCTTATTTAATCAAAATTGTTCAAACTTATATATAAAAAACTTGGTTTGATCTTTCTTGTTCATTTCAATTTCAAAAATCATGTTTTTTCTAAAACTCCTTATTTTCAAATTAAATTATTTAATATTCAATTTCTATCTTTACTAAACTCATATTTCCACTTTAGCCCATATACTTTCCAAACACACCCTAAACTTGGTTAAATATGCAAATAAAGTAAATTTCAAACCAGTATGTAGTTATCTAGCAAACATTAAAGTTCTGGCTAGGAAAAGACGGGGTTCTGATCCGACCAACTCTTTCATGGGAACTTTTCTGTTGGAGGTACTACTCTGGAATGATAACCATTCTAGTGTACATCAACTACTTTCAACTAATTATGATTATGATTATAAACCCCTTTCTTGCAAATATTTATAAAAAACTTTTATATAATTCATTTTTATTATATGAGAACATTTAAAACGCAATTCTATACTTTTAATTAATAATTAATTATAGTTTAATTATTAATTAATTAGAACATTATTATTATACTTTAAATTTTGGTTTAATTACCAATTAATTAAATCATTATTTTTAATATTTATTTTTCATAAATCAAATGCAAGGTTTTATTCAATTATTTATGTAGTAAATTATTTAATTACTTATTACTCATTTATTTATTTATCCATTTATTAATTTATGCGATTGCAAATAAAAGAAAACTACTCATTTATTTATTTGTGTATTTACAAATAAAAGAAACCTAATTATTTTTTTTCTACATTTATATAAATGTTACAAACAAACAAAATCCTTATTCATTCGTTCACTTATTACAATACGATTATTTATCAAAGATTTACATAAAATATTATTTGCTACTCAAATAATTATTTTATTATTAAAATGAGGACACCCACATCAATCTCCTCACACCTTAGGATTCCCTATTTCATTTGTACAAATCATTGATACATATTGTCCAACAAACATAAGTTAACCTTGTGATTAGCTAGAACATTTATGTAACAAACAACATACTTGTGTGACATTCAAGCTACTCATTGCAAGGTGAGTTTACATAGCCCCTTTTTCACTTTTACATCTTTGGGGTGAAACATGATTACATTCAAACTATTTGCAATTATTACAATTCAAACATTATGATCATGTGTGCAGTTTGTGCCTTATGCTTAAATACTATTAGTGCAAACAACATTTACATACTTTTTGTGCATAGTGCAAATGCAATCATTAACTCAGTACAAGCCGACTGTATACAATGATTGATCTATTGTGTCTGACCAACCCACCCTAACCGGTTTCTAAAACTCTAGTGTTATTAATAATTATAAGTTTCTTCAGTTCTACCCACCAGTAATTGGCTTTCAGGTTTTTGTACATTTTATCTCTTCTAGGATGCATCGTATACTTAGATTTATGAGCTTCTTCGAGAATTTCTTCACGTACATTTCCATAGATAGGAACCCAGCTTCTCTTATTCATTCTAAGAATATTATCATCATCTTTCACCAATTGTTCAATCATGCCTCTCAAACCTTCTTTCTCGAGGTTTGGTTCTTGTAAGGCAAAATTTTGAGATTCCTTAATACGAGAAATAAGATCGATTTGAAGATCGAGTCTTAAAGCATGAACTCGTTTAGGTTTCTCATGTTCTTTTCTGCTTAAGGCGTCTGCTACAACATTAGATTTGCATTCATGATAACAGATTTCATAATCGTAATCATTCAGGACTTCCATCTAACGCCTTTACCTCATATTCAATTCTTTTTGACTGAATATATACTTTAGGCTTTTATGATCAGTGAATATGATGAATTTGACTCCATAAAGATAGTGCCTCCATAATTTCAATGTGAAGATTATGGCGCCCAATTCTAAATCGTGAGTCGTATAATTTTTTTCATGAGTTTTCAATTGTCTGGAAGTATAAGCAATGACTTTGCTTTCTTGCATTAACACACATCCAAAGCCGATGTGTGAAGCATCACAGTATATTGAAAAGCCTTTGTTTCCATCTAGCAAAGCCAGTATGGGTGCTTGTGTCAGTTTCTGTTTCAGAATTTCAAAAGCTTCTGATTGCTTAGGTCCCCATTCATACTTAACTAACTTGCGAGTCAGAGAATTTAATGGAAAAACAATTCGAGAGAACTCTTGGATAAATCTCCGATAATAACCAGCCAAACTGAGAAAACTACGGACTTCGGTTGGTGATTTCGGGATTTCCCATTTGGATATCACTTCGATTTTTATAGGATCAACTTGGATGCCATCAGCGTTAATGACATGTCCAAGGAATTGAAATTCTGACAACCAGAATTCACATTTTGAGAACTTAGAATATAGCTTTTCATTTCTCAAAAGTTTAAGTAAGATTTTTAAATGGTTCGCATGCTCTTCCTTACTTTTGGAGTAAATAAGGATATCGTCAATGAATACGATAATAAATTTATCCAAGTAAGGTTTGCAAACTCGATTCATCATGTCCATGAAAGCTGCTGGTGCATTAGTAAGTCCAAACAGTATTACCGTGAACTCATAATGACCATATCGAGTTTTAAAAGCTGTTTAGGAATATCTTCTTCCTGGACTTTCAATTGATGATAGCCAGAAAAAAGATCGATTTTTGAGAAACATTGAGCTCGTTGAAGTTGATCAAAAAGATCATCAATTCTGGGAAGCGGATAACGGTTCTTAATCGTGACTTTATTCAGCTCACGATAATCAATGCACATACGCATTGAACCGTCTTTCTTTTTAACGAATAAGACCGGAGCTCCCCAAGGCGACGAGCTTGGTCTTATGAATTATTTCTCGAGTAATTCATCTAACTGCTTCTTTAATTCTGCCATCTCAGTTGGAGCTAATCTGTATGGGGCTTTAGCAATAGGTGCCGTACCAGGTACAAGATTAATTCTGAACTCCACTTCTCTCTCATGTGGAATTCCAGGCAATTCGTTCGGGAAAACATCAGGGAATTTAGCCACACCCGGCACATCTTCAATCTTCTTTTTAGTGTCGGTGGTTACAGATACAAGGATGCTGAGCATCCTTTGCGTAAATATTTTGTGGCTTTTAACATGGAAATTATTCAAACAGAGTTGGATAATTTATCACCATTTATAGTAATGATGTTGCCTTTCGGTGAGCAAAGCTCTATGGCTTTCTTATCACACAGGATATGGGCTTGGTTAGAGGCTAACCAGTCCATTCCTAGAACAATGTCAAATCCTGCCAAAGTCATAGGCAACAGTTATACATGAATAACATGTTATGATAGTGTGATGTTACAATCGTTTAGGATTTCTGAGATTTGGACTAGGTCTCCGTTGGCAGTTTCTACCATGTATATCTTGTCTAATTTAGCTAGAGTTTTATTCAACAGTCTACAGAACTTATGTTTATATTTGCTCGGTTAGCTTCAGTTCAAAATTTTATAATTATAGAGGTCCGCCCTGATGTATTCCGCCGTCGGTTAGGGTGTGACAGATTGGTTCTTTGATGAAGAAATCAATCTTTTTGCTTTAAAGAGATCTGATGGTGTTCAATATCTGAAGCCAAGGCTTGGATATTTTAATACTTTGCCTAGATGTACGCTGAATGGTTTGGCAACAAAGTCATTAATCAACAATTCAAAGAATGGTATTGCTGATGCTATTGCAAGGTTGATTAGATTGGAAGGTAATTCAGGGAAGTATGAGAAGCTGAAACCTCAGAAGGGCAAGAGAGTAAAGAGTATTGATTCTAAAACTGGTAAATTGATTTGGAATTGCAAATTTAAACCAGTCAAAGTGGTAAAGAAGATACCTTTGAAGAAAATACCATAAGATTGTCTAGGTAATATGAAGTGGTGGGATCTGTAACATTCAAAGCAAATTGACAAGCATAAAAGTCATCATACTCAACTTCTACCTGTCTTGCATTAGCATAGATATCTCCCAGGGTTTTTAGTTTGGGAGGAGCTTCCGTAGCTGAAGAACTTGCTACATTTAAGGAGGAAGCAATGGATGTATTAGGAGTTTGGCTTGAGGATTGGACAGATCTAGGGTTAGGAGTTTGAAGTGAAGGTGAGTTTGTAATGCTAAGGCTTGAGGTTTATGAAACTGGTGAGTGAGTTGGGCTATGGTTTGGAGTTTGTGAGGATGAGTGAGTTGGGCTAAGGTTTTGATCAGTAGGTGGTATAGGAAATGGATCAATGTAGGCTTGAGACTGTTGTGTTTGATCATGATTCCACTGCCATTTTTCATTCTCAAGAAAGGTTACATCTCTACGAGTTATGAATTTCTTAGTGGTGGGATTGTAGAGCCTGTAACCTTTGCTTTAAGGTGAGTAGCCAATGAACACACATTTTTCAGCCTTGTCATCTAATTTCCCCCTGAATTGAGAAGGAATCAGTCCATATGCAACACAGCCAAATATTCTTAGATGATACACTGATGGTTTCTTATCATGCCATGCTTCATGGGGGGTTTGGTTTCGAACATCTTTGGTTGTGGCTATGTTAATGAGATAGACTGAAGTGGCCACTGCCTCGGCCAGAAACAATTAGGCATTGACATTTGTTTGAGCATGCTTCTAGCCATGCCATGATGGTTCAATTTTTTCTTTCTACCACCCCATTGTGCTCAGGTGTATAAGGAACTGTAAGTTCTCTCCTTATACCATGAGTTTCACAAAACATGTTGAACTCATTTGAGCAGAATTCTCCCCCTCTGTCAGATCTTAGGACTTTAATTGTTTCTTCACACTCTCTTTCCATCATGCATTTAAAAACTTTGAAATTGGCAAATGCTTCAGACTTGTTAGCAACAAAATATATCCAACACTTTCGAGTAAAGTCATCAATAAATAATACATAATAGCGACTACCTCCCAGACTTGGAACTTGCATTTCCCCACATAAATCTGTATGTATTAGTTCCAGTCTTTTAGTCGCTCTTCATGACTTGAAAGGGAAGCTTTCCCTGGTCTTCTTTCCAATAACACACCCTTCACATTTTTCAGCATGTTGTATACTTGGTAGACCATACACCATTCGTTTAATATGCAGAAGCTTTAAGCTTTGGAAGTGATAATGACCATACCTCTTGTGCCATAGAGTAGATACTTCATCATTTGTGGGACATACAACAGGGTTAGGTTCGACTTTTGAAGCATCCAAAAGGAACATGTTGTTACCTTGAACTGGTACATTCATTAAAAGCAGGCCTGTTACTTTACTTTTGATAGTACACTAGTCATTATCAAACAAAAGTGAGTAACCTTTTTTCATTAGTTGACCTACACTTAGGAGATTATATGCCAGTTGAGGAGCAAAGTAGACTCCATCAAGAAGTCTAGTGTCACCTTTTGGAGTAGTTATTTTGACTGTCCCTTTACCATGAACAACTAGCTCCTTCTTATCTCCTAATCGAACAATTACCTTGAATGTTTCATCAAGGTTGGTGAACATCTCCTTGCACCCTGTCATATGGTTAGAAGCACCAGAATCTAAAAACCATAGATAAGTAGGGTTACCAATTTGGCCTGCATCAGTCATTAGTGAGAGCTTGTCATTCGTAATAGCCATAAACAAGTGATCATCATCTTCACTGTTTGTTTCCTGTTCTTTTGCCACATTGACTGCAGGTTCGTCATTATACCAACAATCACGTTTAAGATGACCAAACTTGTTGCAGTGATTGCATTGAGGGACCTTGGATCTATCTTGACTCCTCCCTTTGTCTCTCCCTTTGAAAGAAAGGCGGCCTCTTCCTCGGAATGAGGTTTGTCTAGACACATTAGGAGTGTCTTGCATAACCTGTAGGGCTTGCTCATCACTTACACTTCGCTTTTCTAGAGTCCTGCTGTTTATTCTTTCTTCTTGAGATTGAAGACACCCATAAGTTTGACTGGGGTGAGGCTGGAAAGGTCATATGCTACTTCAATCGAAGGTACTACGTAGTCAAACTTGGGAGTAAGACTGCGTAGGATCTTTTCAACGATGGTTTGATCAGTAATGATCTCTCCATAGGCCCTTTTTTGACTCACAAGGGCCATGACCCGTCCAAAGTAATCACCAATAGGTTCTCCTTCTTTCATGGATAAGTTTTCAAAATCTCGTCTTAGACCCTGTAGTTTTACAGCTTTTACCAAAGAGTCTCCTTTATACTCCATTTGTAGAATCTCCCATGTTTCTTTGGCCGTGGAAGCAGCAGCAACTCTTGAAAATAATTGATCATGCACGTCTTGTTGAATGAGAGCCATGGCATGTGCATCTCTTTTCTGGGCATTCCTTAGTTTGCCTGGGTCTTTTTCTGACTCATCAACACCATCATGAACCAGATCCCATAGATCACGAGATCGAAGAATTGTTTTCATGCGTATACTCCAATATTCATACCCCTCTCCTCGAAACACCAGAATCGGAGTGGGGGCAGTCGGAAGCGTGCTGGTCTGATCGGCCATAGGGAATCATGATTGAAGCACACACAGAAAACTGGATCAAAGCCGTGGCTCTGATACCAAATCTGTTGGTATTGGATATAAATAAAGATAGACAAATATGCATAAGGAAACTTGCTTTGATTAATAATGAGATTGCCTACAAATAAAGGAAATACGAACTCTCTTAAATAGAGAGAAAATCAAACGTAAACATAGCTAAAGACTCGGACTCTTATAATAGATAGAAGACCCAACCAACTTTATTCAAACTAACGAAAGTAAAAGCAAGTTCCACACGTGCATGAATTATATTTCATCACAACCGGCCGGGCCTGCTTGTTGTTGAGATAGATTTCTTGGATCTTCATCCAAGCGGTATATGTCGAGATATCGTTTTAAAGAATACAGGCGACGACATCGTTAGATACTGTGCTATATATCCATTGAAGAATAAGAGCATCAATTTCCGACCACTAGCCGTAGGCGGGATCAGTTTTTGTGGGTGGCGATGTGCCATCAATATGGTCGAGAACTTTGTAGGCTTTAGCATGCAATCGGAACAACTTGACCCACGATGAGTATGTGACTGTTGTGCCATCGAGGATCCAAACTTTGTTTTGTATGTTTGTAACCGTGTATGCTGGGTGAAAAAGGGCTGTTTTGGTGGTGTCGAAAGTTTCACCATCAGAGGCATGTTTTCCTTCGTCGCCGGCCATGAAAGGATTAATCGAAACAAGAAAAAAAGGAGGCGGCGATTAGGGTTTGCAGAACCGTAGCTCTGATACCATGAAAGTGTTCAATGGTATTATGAATTGTCGAATGATGAAGAATTACAATACCCTATATATAATGTAAACCTACCATACCAAACCCCACTAAACAAGGAAGGAGATAAACATAAATAATACTCTAAATATATTCTCCTAATATTTTTGTGCTTAAATCACACTTTGATATTTACAGCTTCCACATACATTCTACTGTCATGAAAAAAAACATATTCCAACAGTAACACCAAATAGGTTGAAAGTGATTTGAATTTTGTTAGAGAACATGTTGCTTTTGGTTGTGTATGTGCGCTATATATTTCTTCAATAACTAGTTTATGAATATCTTGACGAAAGGGTTGTCACATTTATTTTTCGAGTACGCTTTTAGTTAAAACGTTCAAGATCCTTATGCTTAAGTTGCGAGTGCTTTTTAAAAGAAAACCTTTATCTGGTTTAGCTATATTTCATTTATATATTGTTTTGTATTATCGTGTGTAGGAAGGGGTTTCATTGTAATTATTTCCCTACTTCCAAAGTAAAGATCTCCTCTTTAATCAATTTTAAGGTATTTGTATCAACAAAAAATTAAAAAAAATTGTTTTTCTTTACCAAAACATTAACTTTTTTTAAAAAAAATTTATTTAGGGGAACAACAAACACAAGGAAGACACATGCTGAACTTTGAAGACAAAAAGAGGATGGTGGCATGTTAACATGTAATATGTACGGTGGAATCCAATTACTCTTATGTCTACCTATGTTCTCCGCGTTATAATACTTCATTTTTATCATATGTTCTACAAACTATTGCTTTAAAACAACACTGATAGTTGGATCGACCTTCTATTGGTTTATTATTTGGACCGGGCAGACCAGTTGATGACGGGGGTAGCCCAATGATAAAGTCCAGAAGCCCAGAACAAGTTTATAAGCCCAAATCAGGGCCCAAAACCAAGAGAACAAGCCCAATAATAATACAGAGAGCTCGGCCTCAGCCGGGGGGAAAGCTCCCCAAGCATGATAGGGAAATAACATGCAAAGTAATAAAGACCAAAATCCAAATAAAGTATAAATGAGGAATGGTCAGAGTTAACAGGAAGATATAGTGTCTTCTCCCCTCTTCACCTGCAGGGAAAGAGGGGAAGTCAACGATCAAGACAAGAATCTTGGTAAGAACCATTGTCAACATGTTATACCTTTTAAGGAGAATCTCCCAAACACGAGGCAGGGACCAAAGAACAAGGTACCTGCCAAACCACCAAAATAGAAAGCTCTAAGTCACGGGAATCCCAACGTTCGCAATATAAATAGAGAACACATCTATCCAAGGTAAATCATCCAATTCTAACTCTAATCTCTTATTCCTCTTTACTTCCCACTAAGAACCTTTTACTGATTCTCACGCCGGATGTGGATCGCAGGAGATCATCTCCTACGGTGAGCCTAACGGTTTCTTTTATCTTAGCAGGGCAAGGCCACCTTGGGATGCTTTCATCGGTGTAGCAACAAGTGGCGCCCACTTTGGGGCACGCTTCATTTCAGACGATTTCAAAGTTGTGTCTCATCACTAACCAAAAAATCTCTTCTGAATCTATTCTATTTGTTGCACCTCGATCGCCATGACCGGAGAGCATACTCCCCAAGGTCGCTTGGCCCAAACTCTTGAAGGCCCTGTGGAAATCTCGGATATGATTGAGTTAACGCCTGAGGGAATAAGGGACAATTTCCCACGCCTCAAGGAACTCATGAACGAGTACGCCAAGGAAGCACGACTACAGGGAGTCAGGGTTCGCCTTGATTACGAAGAAGAACCAAGTATCACTCTGACCCTAGCCTCCCCTGAAGGGGAAAATGTTGTAGTCACAACGGAGGCCGGAGAAATACCCATCAGTCTTCCCGCAGGATCACTCATGAATATGGCAATCACCAACCCTGCAACCGGGTTTGAAAACATGTACAATCCTTTCCTCCACTCTTTTCAGTGGATGGACCCAAGGCAATTTACCCCCCTCCTTGGAGGCCAGTCCTTCCCTAGGGGGCTAGGGTACCAGCAATTCCCTTGGCAATTCCCAAGTCAACCAGTATAGACTTAAACCTAGGGGTTCACCCCCTTTCAACCTCATATACAACCCCCAACCCTAGGAGGTATACAAATGACCTCTATGCAAAATAGCCACACCATCCTCCCACAAAACTACTACCCATACTACTCATCTGCTCCTATGTTAACCCAACCTATAACCACTTATACTCACCCGATACCTCGCCTGGGGGAAGAAGACGACCTCTCAAGACCATATGTGCCCAATGCTCATACCAAATTTACCCCCCGGATAGCAAATTTCAAGTTTCCTCCAAAAACCAAGATGCCATCAAATGTCAAGACGTATGACGGTCTCGGGGACCCGGAAGACAACCTGGAGCTCTTTTCCGGGGCCGCTAAAGTAGAACAGTGGTCTATGCCCACACGGTGCCATATGTTCATGCAAACACTGTCAGGCCCCGCCCGCTTTTGGTTCAACAGCCTACCAAGCGGAGGCATAGACAACTTTGAGGATATGAGCAGGAGTTTCTTAACTAACTTCATGCAGCAGAAAAGATATACCAAAGATCCAGTGGTCCTCCACAACATAAAGCAGAGAGAAAATGAAGACCTAAGGTCTTTCATGGAAAGATACAAGCTGGAGGGTTTAAGTATAAGCGGGGCTGTATAACAAACACGAATCTATGGATTTATACATGGAGTACGAGCACAACAGCTTATAGAAGAATTAAACCGCAACATCCCAAAAACCATGGAAGAAACAATGGGGAAGGCCGAGGCTTTCCTAAGGGAGAAGAAAGCAACTCAGGTGCAAGAAGGGGGCAGAAAGTTGAAGAATCCCACCTGAAAAAACCATCCGCAAACCCACAAAAGTCAGCAACTGTTTCAGCCATTCATGGAGAAACGGCCCACAAGCCACTTCCATGTGCCTCGACGTCCATACGAAAGGTCAATCCACCTATACGGCCGCCCAAGGCACCACGAGGATGACAGGCCAAGATCCACGCAATTCACAACACTTACCAAGTCCCCAAAGGAGATCCTGACCACAGAAGAGGCTAAATTCGGATTCCGCCCACCCAAGGCCGGCAACAAACCACCAGATGCAAAAACAACACACAGGTATTGCGAGTTCCATGGGGATATAGGCCACCATACTAACGATTGTTTTCAGTTAAAGAAAAGGATCAAAGCGGCAGTACAATCAGGTGAACTGGAACATTTAATCAAAGACATCAAAGGTAAGAAACATGAAGATAAGCAGGAAAAAGACAATGGAAAATGAAAATAAATACTCATGATATCTAGCCCGGGCCAGCCCAGGCCGCAGGATAAAAGGACATCCAGGAGCCTATCAAAGAAAGAGATAAGTTTCCCACCGATTGCCCCAGGAAAGTCCACATGGTCCCCCATGGTAATACAAGCTAACATAGAAGGTCAGGAGGTAAGACGAGTTTACCTCGATGGTGCAAGTGCGTCTGAAATCATGTACGAACACTGTTTCCTACAGCTAGACAAATAAATAAGGAGGAAGCTCTCGCCATCCACCACGCCGCTGGTCGGTTTCTCAGGGAAAGGGTATACCTAGTTGGAGAAAGCAGGTTAGGCGTGTCCCTGGGAAGAGGAAGATATCAACGAATGGAAGAAATGTTGTTCATAGTAGTTTGATCACCATCAAGGTACAACGCCATCATAGGCAGACCGAGGATAAGCTCACTCGAAGCCGTTGTGTCTACGGAACACGCCATGATGAAGTTCCCCACAATGGTGGGAATATGCACAATCTACCCTTCACCGGACGCCCTCCTCATAGGGACAATAGAGGAGGAACTCTTCGAAGGAAAGATATGTATCAATAGCAGATACCCGGTGTAGAAAGTTAACATTGGCCCTGGCCTTTCAGAACAAGGAAAGAGAAAGCTGGTAGAAGTCCTACGAAAGAGCAAAGATGTGTTTTCCTGGTCACCAGCAGATATGACCGGAGTCCCTAGAAGTATCGCTGAACATTCTTTAAACATTAGCCTAGCTCAAACCCCATTCGTCCAAAAGAAAAGAAGCCTAGCTTCGAAAAGAAGCCAGGCGGTTGCAAACGAGGTTAACAAGCTAGTGTCAACTGATATCTTAAAAGAAGTCAAATACCACACATGGGTAGCCAACTCGGTGATGGTAAAGAAATCAGACGAAAGCTGGAGGATTTGCGTTGATTTTAAAGACTTGAACAAGGCATGTCCCAAGGATTTCTATCCCCTCCCAGAAATAGACCTCAAAGTGGACTCACTAACAGGTTTTAACTTAAAGTGTTTCCTTGACGCATACAAAGGCTATCACCAAATAAAGATGAGCAGAGCTGATGAAGAAAACACTGCATTCCACACTACCAAAGGTATATTTTGTTACAAAAAAATGCCATTTGGATTAAAAAACGCAGGGGCCACTTACCAACGTTTGATTGACAAAGCTTTTGAAGGGCAACTAGACAAAAACATGGAGGCTTACGTCGATGACTTAGTCATTAAAAGCCAAAGCGAGGAAGACATGATCAAGGACATTGAGTAAACGTTCAAAAATATACGAAAGATCAATATGAAACTCAACCCGGGGAAGTTCTCATTTGGATTTGAAGAAGGCAGTTTCTTGGGACACTTAGTCAATAAACGAGAAATCCGGGCAAACCCTGACAAGGTCAAGACGGTGAGAGACATGAAGTTACCCAGAAGCAGAAAAGATGTACAAAGCCTAAACGGTAAAATGGCCTCCCTCCATCGATTTTTGTCAAAATCAGCAGAATGCTCATTGCCATTTTTTAAAACATTAAGAGGTTGCTCAAAGAAAATACTACTCTAATGGAGCGCGGAGGAAGAAGAAGCCTTCCTAGACATTAAAACTTACATCGCCAAAATACTTGCAATGGTAGCTCCTCGGAAAGGAGAACAACTGTACCTATACATAGCGGTCAGGCAAGAAGCGGTCAGTGCAGTATTAGTCACCAACAGGGCAGGAAGCCGGCTGCCATTTTACTTCGTAAGCCGGGCCATGAAAGACCAGAAGCAAGATATTCTAAGCTAAAAAAATCAGCCCTGGCAGTAGTGCACGCTGCAAAACGCCTGAAAAGATATTTTCAGGCACACCCGGTCTAGGTCCTTACCAATTACCCACTTAAAGAGATGCTTGCAAAGCCAGAAACATCCGGAAGACTGGCCAAATGGATGATAGTGCAAGGAGAGCATGGGATCACATATGTTCCCCGGGTAGCAATCAAGGGACAAGACCTAGCCGACTTCATAATTGAAGAGCCCCACAAGGAAAAAGAAGTTCATGACGTCTCCGTTCCCCAGGAAGACAACGCACCAAGGGAATGGGCCCTACACATAGATGGAGCGTCAAACGTGGAGGGATCCGCGGCCAGCCTCATATACGCACTACACCGATCCTGAGGGAAAAGAAATCACATACGCACTACACCTAAATTTCCCCAGCACCAACAACGAAGCAGAATATGAAGCATTCCTGGCTGGGCTGAGGATGGCAAGAAAAATGGGAGCAAAATACTTAAAGGTCCATGTAGACTCCCTTCTGGTGGCCAGCCAAGTAAATGGGGAATACGCAGCAAAGGAGCCATCAATGCAAAAATACAAGGAAAAAGCAAAGCAGCTAATGAAGGGCTTTAATAGGTGTACGGTGATCCAAGTTTCGCGAACACAAAACAAACGGGTTGATGCTCTAAGAAAGTTAGTGTCACTAACTTTTGCACACCTCACTAAGAAAGTACTAGTCGAGGTACAAGAACACAGTTCAATCAAGGCCAAATAAGTGGGTGATATAGTGGAAGAGGAAGGGAAACATGGATGACCCCCATCAAGGATTACTTGGTCACCGGGGTCCTCCCAGAAGAGGAATCAGAGGCCCCGCGCCTGATAATTAAAGCATCACAATACACAATGGTAGAGAGTGAGCTATTCAAAAAGTCATATTTATCTCCCCTCCTGAGGTGTGTAGGTCCAATCCAGAGCAATTATATCATCAGAGAAATCCATATGAGGCATGCGGAACACATGCATGCCCAAGGATGGTGGTATCAAAAATCATGAACCTGGGATACTATTAGCCCGCGATGCATAAAGATACTATCAAAGAAATCAGGAAATGCAAATCTTACCAGCTACATGCCCCGGTCACACATGTCCCAAGGTACAATCTAGTAACAATCAAATCCGCGTGGCCATTTTTCAAATGGGGCATGGACATTGTGGGCCCTTTCCCAGAAGGAGCTTGTAAGGCAAAATTTCTCTTAGTGGCTGTTGATTATTTTACAAAGTGGCCAGAGGTAAAACCTCTAGCTTCCATTACTGGAAAACAAATGATAATTTTTTTCTGGGAAAATATCATATGTCAGTTTGGGCTCCCCGGGGAACTGGTTACAGATAACGGAAAACAGTTCGTCGAAGATCCATTCAAGGGATGGTGTAAAAGTTTTCACATAAAACAACTCTTCACATCAGTAGCCCACCCGCAGGAAAATAGCCAGGTTGAAAGAATGAACAGAAGTATTGTGGAATGGTGTAAAAGTTTTCACAAGATTGGAACGTTATGGGAGGAATTGGCTGGAGGAGCTTCCCAGTGTGTTATGGGCCATAAGAATAATAGGAAAAACAAGCAACGGTAAGACCCCCTTCAGCCTCACCTTTGGATCAGAAGCCATGATCCCAGCCGAGATAGGATTCATGTCAACCAGAAGAAGTACGTTCAGGGTGTCAAGAAATGACCCTTAACTCTCCCTAAACATGGACCTACTGGAAGAACGTAGGGACGAAGCATACTTCAAAGAAGCCCGGTACAAGCTACAGATGGAAAAATACTACAATGCCCAGGTGAAACCAGAGTCATTCCGCCCAGGAGACCTCATCTTAGGAAAGAATGAAGCCGGTCGCCAACAAGATACCGGGAAGATGGGTCCAAGGTGGGAAGGCCCCTACCAAATCGCAGAATATCACAAAGGAGGGTCATACAAGCTACGTCATATGGATGGAAGACCGGTGCCCAGGCACTAGAATATGGGAAACCTTCGACGTTTCCACACGTAGAAAAAGCAAATCAAAACCGCAGGCGCAAGAAACAAGATCGCATTTCCTTTTGGTGAAACAGTGTAACAAAAACACTAGGAAAAATCTTATGCGTTAATCTTTTGCTGTTATGTTTTGAAGGCCACTTGGCCATATGTAACACAATTATCAAGTAATGAATGCCGACAGTGGTTTTTGCTTTCAGAAAATATGTTTGACACACATACACAACACATAAGTCAGCAGACTTCAAAGCAGATACACAAAGGTTGAGAAACTAATAGCTCCATGGGTTCTGGCCTTGAGCTTCCCATGTAAAGCACCTAACATAATATAGCTCCATGGGGTCCGACCTTGACCTACCCATGTAAACAATATTGCGCAATACGTAAAACGTTATATAAACGAACCCAAGGTCATGAGACCAACACAAAGCACCAAATGAAATAAAACCCTAACAAATGTTAGGTTCATGCATAAAAAGATAAGAACATTGTTTATACAACCACAAATACCTCCAAGAGGTAGCATCCACACACACATTCAAAAGACATAGCTATATTTCACAAAAGGACAAGTCAAAAGATAATGTTTAACAAACAAACAGGCCACGCAGAGCCACAAGGCAAACAAACTTAAAATCCCTTCAAGGATCCTGGGACATGTTATCATCATCAGCTTCAAGTTAAGCTCCAGCATCACCCCGACCTTCAATTACAGAACTTCCATCAGCAACCTTGGCTTTTCCATGAGCTTTAGCACCTGCATCAAATAAGGGAACCGAAGCAGGGGATTTTCCTCCCCTACCAAGAACAGATGGATGCAGCGATGACATGCCTAGTCTAACCTGAGTTTGCATGGTCTGACCGCTACCAGCCCCCAGTAAGTTCTTCTTCGCATGCATCACGGGCTTTATATCCCGAAAAAGGGATAAGGGCTTGGTAGCACAGGCAGATAGGGAATCCAGGTAAGGAAAAGAGGCATTCTCAAAGGATTGAACAGCCTTGACAAGCTGATTCTTGGCATTAGGCCGATAGGAGTTCGAGTCAGATAGGAGTATCTTATTTGTAGCAAAACGGTAACCATAGCACAAACCTTTGAACTCATCATAGGCCATAGAAGCTTCTTGGATGGCCCCCAAGGGAGTGAGAAACTCTTTGCTGGCTAATAGATTGCGGACAACATAATGCAACCCCTCCTCAATCAGCCACCTCTTATCAACACATACATCCTCAAGGGAGCGTTGGAAGTCTTGGTTAAGTTTCATAAGTTGGGCCATAGAATACTTCATCTTCTCCACATTAGCCTTGAACTCTTTCTTCTCCTCTAAGAAGACAGCCCGGTCACGATCGAGCTGAGCACGCCCATCCTCGGTGGCCACTTGAAGAGCGGTCAAATCATCAGCCAGTTTTCACTCGCGCTTTTGTCTATTGGTAAGTTTCCTCTCTAAGGCAAGGATGCTATTCCCCTTTTCCTCCTTCAAGGCTACCATCTCCTTCTTCACTTCAGAAATCCGACCCTGAAGAAGGGCAATCTTCTTTTTATCATGTTGCTGATAAAAGTCACAGGCTGACCAACGCTTGTAGGCATCAAGAAGGTAGCTACCAAGTAAGGCCCAGGAAACACACATCTGGTTGAACATCTGCTTGTTATCCCAACGCTGGTTAGCTAGTTGCTGGCCGGGAGTAGAGAAATGAGTAAGAATCTGCTGCTGACTGCAGCACTAGAAAAAAGATCTTTGTTCAAAATATTAAACTCCGGCACAAAAGGTGAATCAACAATGTCAGGACTCGACTCAACATGATCACTACCCTGATAAGGAAGGGTAGATGATCCATCAGAATCCATAATAAGAGGGGCATGAGAAGACCCCGCTTTACAAGCAGCAGAGACCAAAGGGGCAGCCTCAACATCAACAGCAGCTTTAGAAGTTTTCCTCTTAGATGATCGGGTAGGAACATGCTTGGACTTCTCGACACTGGAAGGAACCTCTTTCTTCCTCTTTCGAGAGACAGTCGATATAGCAGGGGCGTTGGGACAGGCACCCCCATCCTTGGGGACAGAAGTAGAAAGATCGAACGGATCCCTAATAGAGTAGGTAGCCTTGGCATGTAATGTAACAGCATCATCCTCTCCAGAAGACAAAGGACGCTGGGTAACCTCGATCTCGTTATCCGAACTCAAAGACATAACATCAAGTAAGCCCATAGCTGCAAAAGAAAAGTTGAGAAAAATCAAACATACACCGCAAAGCTGAATACAAACGTGAACAAACAATAAACATACCAACACCATGCTTGCTAAAGGTAGGGTGAACGCCCGGGTGATCCCAAATAGGACTGAGCTCAGCCAAAACAAGAACCTCCTCTAAACAAGGGCGAGCCCAGGTAAGAGTACCATGAACAAGAGAAAAATTATGAGAGTTAAAGGCAGAATCAAGGACCTTAGGCTCAGAAACAGACCCCATGGGGTCCCTCCAAGCAAGAGAACAAGGAAGAATCCTCCTCGAAACCCAAAAGAACTCCCCCTTCCAGTCTTTTATAGTAGGGTTGGAAGGATGAATGCACTGAGGGGCAGGCTTTGAGGGGCAGGCTCCTTCCTCCTCTGAATAGTAAACCAATCGACATTCTGGGCAAGATGAAAAAACTTGCGAAATAGACCAAGAGTAGGAGCAATACCATGAGCCTTGCAAACAATCTCGAAGTGAAAAACTTTACTCACTCCAAAAGGAGCAATCTGAGCGAGATTCAAACTATAGAATATTAAAACCTTAATGCAAAATTCAGAAAGCGGTAGATGAAGATTCGAAAATTCAAAAAACCTGGCGTAAAGAGCAACAGAATCGAAAGGACAATCTAGGACAGTTTGATCCGGAAGAGGCAAGGTCGGTTGGCAATCCTATAGGATACGATATTTCAAACACGTCAAGGGAGGATTGCTTCAACAAACACATCCTGTGATCCATATCTAGCCGGACACTCATATCGAAAGAAAGAAAGAAAGAAAAAAAATAGAAGAAAAGGAAAGAGTAGAAACTGACCTGCGAGAGAGAAATCGGCGAAAAAGAAGAAGGCAAATGAAGACCCCAATAACTCCTCAGCCTTTTTTATAGGAAAAAATTTTAAAAACTGCTTGGAGACGCGTAACCAACAGAACTGGTCACATCATGTCACCATCTATCAAGGGTAGAGTAATGATACCCTGCTAAACGTTTAAATATTGATTAGACAATCAGGAAGCATCCCTAGGAGAAAAGAGCCTGGGTTCAGATAAAAAGGCCGGGCGAAAGTCAGATATATTCAAAATCTGAATTTTAAACTCACCTGACTTGGGGGGCTGATGATGGGGGTAGCCCAACGATAAAGTCCAGAAGCCCAGAACAAGTTATAAGCCCAATAAAAGCAGGGCCCAAAACCAAGAGAATAAGCCCAATAATATTACAGAGAGCCGGCCTCAGTCAGGGGGAAAGCTCCCCAAGCATGATAGGGAAATAACCTGCAAAGTAATAAAGACCATAATTCAAATAAAGTATAAATGAGGAATGGTCAGAGTTAACAGGAAGATACAGTGTCTTCTCCCCTCTTCACCTGCAGGGAAAGAGGGGAAATCAATGATCAAGACAAAAAGCCTGGTAAGAACCGTTATCAACATGTTATACCTTTTAAGGAGAATCTCCCAAACACGAGGGGACCAAAGAACAAGGTACCTACCAAACCACCAAAATAGAAAGCTCTAAGTCACGGGAATCCCAACGTTTACAATATAAATAGAGAACACCTCCCTCCAAGGTAAATCATCCAATTCTAACTCCTCTCTTTTATTCCTCTTTACTTCCCACTAAGAACCTTTTACTGATTCTCACGCCGGAGGTGGATCGCAGGAGATCATCTCCTGCGGTGAGCCTAACGGTTTCTTTTATCTTAGCAGGGCAAGGCCACCTTGGGCTGCTTTCATCGGTGTAGCAACACCAGTCTTAAGATTTGAATAGCGTTATAAATAACCAATTTAGAACTTAAAAATACAAAAAAAAATTATAAAAAGTACACTATAGCTAATTTGACATAGAAAAAATTAAAAGCAAAAGTTTAAGAAATACACAAAGTTAAATAATAAATTAACAACTATAAATTAAAAATTGTAAAAGTATATGAACAAGTCTTCCTACCCGGTAATAAAAGGCTACAAAACTTTCAAAAGAACACTATTAAAAACAATGTTAAAATAACGTCTTTTGATATGTGTAACTGTGTAAGTTACTGTTGCTGCATCCAAATCCGGGCCGGGCTTGATATGAGATTGGACCGTGTCTAGCTATTCCGATCTTGGATCTGAGCTGCAACGACAAAGGAGATCTACGTTAGATGGCCCGGGAGGACTAGCCCCGAGGGCACTCCGATGCTCAAGTCAGTAATTTATACAAGATAATCATGCGTATAAATATATATATGTATATATATATAAACATATAAGCATATATTATAAGATATGAAGTGATAAGAAGCTAGTTGAAGAGAAAGGGCCAAGTTTGGTAGCAAGGAGCCATCCTAGGGAGATGCTTTAGCAGCAAGTAGTTGCTTCATTAGCAAGCTTCATCAGCATGAGGAGGCAGAGAAGTGACATGCATATTAAGTATGTTTCTTTCTTGTAAAGGGGGGTCCCTGATATGTGTGAGGTGTGCTCTTATCTATAGAGGCCAAGTTGGTAAACCCTAATGGGCTTGTCTAATATGGGTTGGTTCGGGCCCAATGGACCCAATGTTGTATTTGTTGGGCTTTAGTCATTAAACCCACTTCCATGTTGCTGGGTAATATCACTTAGGCAAGCTAAGGTAGAGTTAGGTGAAACATGGCCAGGCTAGGGAAAGGCTTGCCAGATTAGCCTAAGGCAAGGTATTGTAAGAGACGAGGTCAAGACAAGGCCAAGGTAGATTTTGGAGAGGTGACGTTCGGTAATGTAACACAAGGCCATGTATATTACTTCTCCTTGATCGTAGACCTACCTACGCCATCAGCCCCCTAGTCATGTGCGAGCATGATTCTAAGCGTGGTTGTGCCTGACTCAATCTATACTTTTCTCTGGTGCCCCACACTTTCTTTTGAAGTTATAACTGGTTCATGAAATGGGGGTTAATCTGAAATGACTGTTAATGTGGCGGGGAGTAAGTGACCAGTAATTTCTGACAGTCTTGCTAAACCTCTCTTGGAATGAGGTTTCTGAGGCACATGGTCAATTAAGGTAACCGTGACATGTATTGAAGCCAGGTTTCCAAGTATGGGTCAAGGTAGGGTTCCCTTCACATGTGAAGTGGTCATGTGAAGTTGTCATGTTGTGTAGCGAAGTAAAGTTCCCACATAACGCGGTCAAGTAGTGTTTATAGCATGAAACCATGTAAGTAATGTACCTGGTCTTTGATCAGGTAGAGTTTCATTGGCATGTGGCCAGGTAAGGTTTGTATCCAGTGGCTATATAAGAATCTTGTCCCTTGATCATGTTACCTGATCATGACAGGTGGCCGTATGGCAAAGCCGAGTAATGTCGGGTCAAGACAGGTAGCATATATCCAGATGTGGGGTCATGAAAGGCTTGGAAAATCATGTAAGCCAAGTCAAGTCATGTACACTATGGTAAGGAGAGGAAAAGAAAAGCAAGGCAAGGTCAGGTAACATCAGGCAATGCCATGTAGGCTGAGGTAAGGCAAGTAAAAAAGTGAAGTAAGGCATGCTTTGGTAACGTCAGGAAATGCCATGTAGGTTGAGGTAAGGCAAGGGAAAACAAAAGCAAGGCATGGTTTGGTAACGTCAGGCTATGCCATGTAGGCTGAGTTTTTTCGTAGTCGTAAGCTTTCTTTCGTCATCAGTCTTTGCGAGATCTTGGTTGGTCTTCCGTTTTCTATATAGAATAGAATGAGGTAGTCTTGGTATGCGTGACTTGTCTTGGGGATATGAAGGTTCTCTTTTAGGTGCAATAAGTTGACTTCCCTTGACTCTGAGTGGAGCACCTTGACTTCGTGGTTCAATGCTGTTGCTCCTTGCCATATGTGTTGATATACATGTTGTGATGATTAAGGAAAGGTGAATCCTCTGATGTAATCTTGACCTCCTGCTATTACCCTTCTACGAGTTATTCCTTTCTAAGCATTTTTTTATAATCTTCATCTTAAGCCCTTGTTGAGAAAATGGCCTTGTTAACTGGCTAGGAACTCCTTGCTAGAAAATTGGCCTTTCTAAATAGCTAGGTCGTCCTTGGCAGGGTGCCTATTTATGTCATCAGCCCCCCAATCAGGTGTGAGCATGATCCTGATCATAGTTGTGCCTGACTTGATAAATAATTTTTTAGCCCGAGTTTCTCTTGTTTTTCCTGATGGAGGAGGTATGGCGAAAACAAGACCATTTCGGTCTTTTATGTCAAACTTGGAATCTTCAAAAAGCAGTTGAGGTTTAGCCCTGACACGCTTGGCCGAGTAAGGTTCTCCTAGCAGTCAGGTAAGTTCTCATGGTGAGTGCCCATGTTATGAGGCAGGGTAGAACTGCAAGTAAAACGGTGCCATGCAATGCACTCGACTGGAGAAAATAATAAGTGAAGTTCAGTCCTCATGGTATAACACCAAGGGAGGTATTAGTCATGAACATCATGTCTCATGGTGCGACATAAGGCGCGGCGCTTGGCCTTTAATAAATATATAAGTTTAGGCTATACTTCATGATGGAACATCTGGTGAGGTGCTCACCCTTAAGTAATATGTCATGACTTGCTGCCGAAACGGAAAGAGCTTCCCTAGTTTGGCCATGTGCCATTTATCCTTTATGCATCTTTGTTTTGCTGTTGGTGAAAAAATTGTTTCCTCGTTTGTGAGGGCTTTATTAGTGTTGCCTCTTTAATGAGGGCTTTTTACTGCTGCCTCGTTAATGAGGACTTTTTATTGTTTATCGCGCGGTTTTGTGCATGGGTAGGTCAAGGCCGAATCCCATGGAGCGTTATTGTTTTAGGAGCTCACCCTTTACATGAGAAGGTTAAGGCCGAAACTCATGGAGCAGTATTATGAGGTCCTCACCCTTAAGTAATAAGTCATGACTTGCTGCTGAAAGTTGTGATTCGCGCTTTTGATGATTCAACAGTACATTTGTTCTTGCATTGATCATGTTGAAGTGTGTGGACATGATTTTATGTTCCAAATTTATGCCATGTTAGCTTTAAGAAGCTACGGAGATGACTTGAGCTTAAGCTATGATGAGGCAAGGTTACTTGGGAGCTGGACAAGTAGGGTGAGTTGAAGTCTTTCAAGGTAAGGTAAGGTGTCTTGAGGTTTGGTCAGGTAAGGTGACCTGGGCTCCGACCAGACAATATGACCTTCGCTAGTGACTTGAGGTCTGGCCAAGCAAGGTGATTTGGCCCTTGGTTAGGCAAGGCGAGTTGAACTTCCCATATGAAAGGCCAGGTGACTTACGCTTTAAGAAGGCAAGGTGACCTGAGCTTGGAGATTTTGAAAGTCAGGTTGATATGACTTGGAGCTTTAGCATGACATGGTGATCTGACTTGGGACTCTAACAAGTCTATAAGACATGGCATTTGTTGAATCATTTGTTGAATGTAAGGAAACCTAGTCCTTGCCATAGGTTTTCCTTTCATAAATACAGTGACTTTTTAGTCACCCCTTTGAACCTGCACTCTTCACAGTGTGTCAGAAAAAGATGACATTTTTTCATCAAAAAGTTATAGAATATGTCAGAAAAAGATAACACATTATTATTATTATTTTCTTGTACTTATTTTTTTTAATTTATTTTTTTATATATAAAAAAGGTTTTGATAATGACAACTCATTATGTCTATCAAAGTTTTATCTAGCCTTAAGAAAGTACTTTTAATCTTAAATATCATGCCTAATAAATTGTGATACAAATGTCACAAAATATATAGTGTTCAGAAGTATAATCATTACCGTTCTAATGCCTAATAATTTTATTTTATTTCAACTGTTACATAAGGTGGCTCGCGCTTTAGCAAGGCAAGGTAGCTTCCGTTTTGGCAAGGCAAGGTAGCTTGACTTGGGCCTCTTGCAAGGTAAGACAGCGTAACTTGGGACTCTAGTCAGGAAATGTAGCTTATGTTTTGTTCAAGGAAAGAATCATGTCTCGCTAGAGGCTCTGCCCCCGGACACAGTGACCTTTTCTCACCTCTTCGTACCTGCTTCTAGTACAATGTGTTTGGAGCTTTTAAATGTGCCAGAAAAAGTAGACCTTAAATTGAAAGTGATTTCACTTGATAACATGTTTCTTACAATGTGTCAGAGAATTTATTTATTATTTATTTATTTTTATTTTTTTAAAGAAGATAGTGACAATTCATTAATTCCTTCAAAGTTTTAGCTGGCCTTAAGTAAGTAAATTTATCTTTCAATAAAATACATACAATTCATCGAAGAAAGATAATGCCCAATTTAACATATTCTACATTGGACAATGCCCAAATTTAACATATTTTACTTTGGACAAAATGTGTCAGACATGTGTGTAGTTGACATGGGGAGGTTCATGACAAACTAACTTACCTGCCTCCTGTTTAGCATATTTTACATTGATAACGTGGGTAGCCCCAGGAGACCCATCACACAAGAACCTAAAATACATGAAGGCAAGGCAGAAAGATGAAACCAGGAAGGCAAGGCTATAAGACAAACCAAGAGTAGACTAACATACCGCTAGATAATACAAAGAATTAACTCTGAATTAATAAGACCAGTCAAGTCATATGGAAGACTATTTTTTTATCCTTGATAACCAAAGCCATTTGGTTTTGTCAGAAAAGTTGATATGGACTCTCAATTAAGAGTATTAGGTGTCAATGTCAAAAGGTGGATTGAATCAAAGCATTAAAAAGAGATTGAGTGCATGTCATACTTTTGTCAGGAAAGTCAATAGGGTCAAAAGCTATCATTTTACCCTTATGAGACCTCATGCCCTAAAAAAAATATTATTTTATAATACCTTTTTATACTAATATATAATTATAAAATGGTTGTTATTAGATTTTCTTTTCTTATTTTCTGTTATACTTATGAACCATATGTTTTCTACGAAATTTTAAGGTCATTCAAGGTTTCTCTTCCTTTTTTTTAGGCTATTTAATTGTGAACCAAATGCGAGTTTTCACATGAATGCTGGCTCTATACACGTTTGTATGCATGGACAATAATATTAACATGCAAGGGAGAAATAAATAAATAAACAAAGCATGGGAGATAACATCTCACAAATCATGCGGTTGTGTTATTCGAGTTGTACCTCATGAAGAAGTAGTTGTACATCCTTCCTTTGTATCTTAAAACGTTCGACTATGGAGGAGATTTGGGATTTATATCTGCATCTTTCTATTTTTGTTACTTTTTATGGAGGTTTAAATATGTAAAAATATATACCATCTTAATTTGAGGAAAAGAAAATTGGTGAATGAGATACCTCCCGGTAAAACCTATTCACCTTATAAATGTAAGGTTTTAGACTTGAAAAAGGTTATACATCTCTAAAAACTCATAAACAAGTTCTTGTGAATGTTTCTGAATGGGTCGAAAAACAAGACTGCAGTAGATTTCATACAAATCGTTTTCGTGTGATCTTTTTAGAGCATATGATGTTAACTTTTTCAAGAGGTCCAAAGATCTATTATCACACACATAAGTGGGTTTTTAGAGAGATTTTAATAGAGAAACGTATGTACCAGGCTTTGTTCTTAGAGAATAGCACAGACAGTTGCAACGAGAACGCCGTTTGGGACGACCTGAACCAGATTTGATGACTTCGAGTAATGAAAATAAATATGGATATTATGGAGAGCACCCGAAGAACAGATACGGCCGTTGTGTAGGGAACACGATGCATGTTTTGTTCGTGCCCCACGGTGGGCGCCACTTGTTGCTGCATCCAAATCCGGGTCAGACTTGATATGAGATTGGACCGTGTCTAGCTATTCTGATCTTGGATCTGAGCTATAACGACAAAGGAGATCTACGTTAGATGGCCTGGGAGGACTAGCTCCGAGGGCACTCCGACGCTCAAGTCAGTAATTTATACAAGATAATCATGCGTATAAATATATATGTATATATATAAACATATAAGCATATATTATAAGATATGAGGTGATAAGAAGCTAGTTGAAAGGCAAGGGCCAAGCTTGGTAGCAAGGAGCCATCCTATCAGCATAAGAAGGCAGAGAAGTGAGATGCATAATAAGTATTTTTTCTTATAAAAGGGGGTCCCTGATATGTGTGAGGTGTGCTCTTATCTATAGAGGTCAAATTGGTAAACCCTAATTGGCTTTTCTAATATGGGTTGGTTCGGGCCCAATGGACCCAATGTTGTATTTGTTGGGCTTTAGTCATTAAACCCACTTCCATGTTGCTGGGTAATATCACTTAGGCAAGCTAATGTTGAGTTAGGTGAAACATGGCTAGGCCAGGGAAAGGCTGGCTAGGTAAGAGAAGGCTGGCTAGGTAAGAGACGAGGTCAAGACAAGGCCAAGGTAGATTTTGGTGAGGTGACACTCGGTAAGGTAACACAAGGCCAGGTCTATTACTTCTCATTGATCGTAAACCTACCAACGCCATCAGTTACATATACTTTTATTTACCACCGGGATTGGTGGTCTAGTGGCAAAGACAAACCTGCAAAGACAAACCTCTTGAAACACATAGGTTTGAAGATATTTGATTAAAGTCCTACAGGACTAAAAAAATCTCCGTTCTAAAAAAAACATATACTTTTATTTATCTATATTTGTGATAAAAAAAAGTACATGTTATTGTGTAGTAATAAATGAAAGAAAGCAACATATTGTTAATTAATTTCATGAATCAAGATGAAACGTGAAGGATCAAATTGTACCAAATATAGCACAACTCCTTACGTCCTTTGCATTGTTTTACTTTCCTTCTCCATAGCTATTTGTCGTTATTATTATTAACAATATTATTGTATGCAGGAACGTAATTTTATATTCTTTTCAAAGAAAAGGAGAAAAGGACATATAAACTTGTTTTCTTTCCATTTTATTTACGTTAATCGTAAAGATAATATAACTTTAGAAGTATATTAATTAGGGACTTATTTGTATGATTTTTTAACTCCTAAATACTATTAGTAATTTTAGTATTATCAACTTATATGTTTGTATAGTGAATTAACTTGTCGATCGAGGAAATAACGTTAGAGATTAAATGAGTTAGGTGACGCGGGAGTGTGAGCTTGATCTAATCCTAAATGTTATTTGGGTTTATTATTTATTTGGGCCTTAATTACTTGGGCTTGACTTAAGTGTATGATTAAATAGGCTTCTTATTACATGTTATTAGAATTGGGCTCACTGACTTGTATTTGGGCTCATTCTTTCAACTGGATGTAACATGGACTTTTGTATGCTTATATCGATCACAAAAGGGGGTTTTATCCCTGTTCGCTCATTCTCATCGTTGATGGTTTCCATCGAACAAGAAAAAAAATGCAGAGACATTATCAAAGCTTGATTCCTTCAAGGAAATCTTTGTCTAATCCGATAAATCATTGTGGTAACCCACAAATAGGTTTATCTTATAGTTCTCCAACGATTCAAGACTAATCCACGGTTTGTTCATTTTCGATTCAAAGTTCCAGGTTTGCAATTCATTTAATTTTGTTGTTACAGACCACAAATACAACAAATACTACATAAACCTATACTTGTATGATTTGAACTCAAACCACTTTTGTAAAAGACAATGACCAATTCCACTAGACCACAAGGCCACACACAAGAGTAATCTACTAAAAATATGAAAGCGCATAAGATTCATAACAAGACGTCTAACTAAAGGATATAATTCATACACCGGACATTCGCACAAGTTATGGTACGTTTCATAAATACTTTTATATCTTAGGAGAGATATTTATAATAAAAAAATTATTAAACATTAAATCTATATCTATACTCTATAATAAATAAAGGTTTTTCATGCCACGTGTCTCCTTCATATTCATTTTCATCATATTTTTTCCCGCTTCTCTCTCTTATTAGATACACCTTTATCTTTTAATAATAATAATTTTTTAAAGAAAATACTAATTATACTAATAAAACACATTAACTTTAAATTATCCCTTATTATAAGAAACTTTAAAATCTAGTTATGTAACTTTTAATTTCAACTAAATAGTAAATAAAAGTCAAATTACATTAAATAGTAATTAACGTTTTTTCGAAACTTAATCATACATGTGATTGAAGTGTAGGTCAAGTTGTAACATGTGACCAAAGACAGAATAATAAAGTCCAGATGTTGGATTAGTCTATCCGATATGGTCATCCCGTCCAAAGTAGGAATGGTAAAATAACCCGAGCCCGACAGGTATACCCAAAACCGATTAATTTTAAAAAATTTCACAGGTATGAATTTAGGTAATACTCGGCCCGATTACCCGAAACCACATATCCGTTTACCCGAACCATATACTCGAAAAATTTTAATTTTTCCCTTAACGCATGTCTATTAATACTTCATTTTAATAGGTTAATTATGTGGAACTAATTTTCTTTTAAATATGTATTTGATGATATTAATATACGTAATTTATTCATATTTCATATGTTATTATAAATATAAAAATAGAGTCATAGAAAAGTACATAACACATACAAGACGGGTATTGAGCGATACCCACGAGGATGCCTGCTCGTCTCTAGTACTACCACATCATCTTCTCCATCCGGTTCGTCATTGGTTCCTTCTTTGTTTCTAACACTGAGCAGGGCCGCATATCGCGGCATTATGTTCCCTGTGACACTGTTCTTCCACCTCAGCCCGCAACGATGTAGTGGTGACTGAGTGGGCGGTGGTATGGGGTCCCTATCGTACAAGTGGGTGTTGGAAGACCTGAAAAAACAGCAAATTAAAGATGGTGACGTGGATAGGTAACGTCTGGTGTACGGCTTGGACCGTACGGCAATTTACGGACACACTACATACGTATCATCATAAGTCACAACTTGCGGGCCCCACTATTTCCTCTCTTAAAATACACACTAAACCGAATCCAATTTTATCCTCCTAATCACGTTTCAAGAAAATAACAATCTAGTTTATTTAATATTTGAATGTTTTTAATTTAAATATATGAGATAATTACAAATCATATCCCACCTAAACTTGATGTAAACTACCTTAATTTGAGTAATATTAAATAAGAAGCCGTCGTATCCGAAACGATAATATTCGTCGACGCATTCCTCAAGATTATTTAAAAAATTAAGTCTAAGATCCATCACTCTCTGTTCTGCTCGTACAGTACATAATAAAAAGAATGTAGTTCTCGTTCATGACTATAAATTGAAACATTGTATTCACGAAGTCGACTCCGTCTTCCCTTAAGATTTAACATCAGCAAGATTGTTACTGTTAACAAATAAACATCTACAAAGAAAATATGGAGGCTCAATGTTATTCAAGTGAAGATTAGCTTACAAATGAGAAGAAAGCAAGCATTAAATAGGAAGCTAAGCTCAAACTAAATGGGCTAAATCTCATAACAGACTTATTATGCTAACATCCCCCCTCAAACTCACAATGCAACAGAAATAAACATTGAGAGTTTGTCACACAAAAAAAGAAACCGAGATGCCGATTGAGCCTTGGTGAAAATATCTGCAATCTGCAAGGCTGATGAAACAAAAGGAAGTGAGATGGTCCCGAGCTGAAGATAATGACGAGTAAAATGACAATCTATCTCAATATGTTTTGTCCGTTCATGAAAGACAGAGTTCTTAGCTATCTGCCTAGCACTTAGATTATCACAATGTAATAGGGTAGGCGAGGAAACAACAACCCCCATGTCTGTCAGAAGCCATCGTAACCAAACAATTGCATATGTAGTCAAAGCCATAGCATGATATTAAGCCTTAGTAGAGGACCTAGAAACAACATCTTGTTTCTTGCTTTTCCATGAGATTAAGGAATCACCAAGAAAAATACAGAAACCAGTAGTGGATTTACGATCATTAGGATCACTATCCCAATCAGCATCACAATAGGCACGCAATTCCAGAGAAGATGTAAAGTGGAACAGAATACTTTGAAATCGAGTGCCACGAAGATATCTCAAAATATGAAGAACAGCTCCCCAGTGAACAGAAATAGGAGCGGTAACAAACTGGCTAACCACATGAACAGCATGAGCGATATCAGGGCGAGTAACTGTAAGATAAACCAAACTGCCTACAATGGAACGATATAGGCTTGGATCATATAGAGGAACACCATCAGTGAGAGAGTAACGCCGGTTGGTTTCAAGAGGAGTGTCTACAATTCTGTTATCAGAAAGTCTCGCACGTTGAAACAGATCAGAAATATACTTCGTCTGAGAGAGAATATATCCTTTTTTAGATTGAGCTACCTCAATCCCCAAAAAATACCGTAATAATCCCAAATCTTTCATAGCAAAACGGTGAGCCAAATCACGTTTCAAAGATTCAATGCCATTATAATCATCACTTGTAATAATCATATCATCCACATATAAAAACAAGAGAATGCGTCCAGCATTCGTATATCAAACAAATAATGCTGAATCATGATTGTTAGGGAGAAAACCAAGGGAAGTGATAACTGTAGAGAATTTTTCAAACCAGGCACGAGGAGCCTGTTTAAGCCCATATAGAGCTTTTCGAAGCCGACAGACTTCACTGGGCTGATGAGCTATTCCCGGGGGTGGAGTCAGGTAAACCTCCTCATGAAGATCACAATTCAAAAAAGCATTTTTGACGTCCATTTGACAGATCTTCCACTGACGAACGGACGCAAAAGCTATTAAAGTACGAACTATTGTCATTTTTGTCACAGGGGCAAAGGTCTCCTTATAATCTATACCATACGTTTGCAAATATCCTTTTGCCACAAGTCTGACCTTGTATCGTTCAATAGAGCCATCAAACTTTGTCCTAATCTTATACACCCAATGACAACCAACCTTATGTTTACCTAGTGGTAGTGGAACCAAATCCCAGGTGTGAGTCTGATGAAGAGCTGTGAGCTCTTCAGCCATAACATTTTGCCTTAGAGGGTTAGAGACAGCCTCTCTATATGATTCTGGTTCAGACAAATGATGAATACTCACGACAAATGAACTAAACGAAGCAGAGTAGGCAGAGTATGCAAAGTCTAGTAGTTGAGTAGACTTATATTCACGAGTAGACTTTCTCGGAGGTGAAGGATTTCTGGTTTCAACCGGCGGGGGATCAACATTAGTACCGGATGACGTGGGAGGTTCATGAGCTGGCACATCATGTGCAAAAAACGTATCTGGAGTAGGCATATTATGATCAACAGACGAATCTGGAACATCAGAGGTAGAGACATCAATGTTGCTAGCAAAAGGATCAATGTTCTGAAGATCTGACTTTGTTACATCATGTGACTTAGTTGGAATCGAATAGAAGTGAATATGTTCAAGGAATGTAACATGTGTTGATACATATAACTTCTGACTTATAGGATCAAAACAACGATATCCTTTCTGTCTCGTGCCATATCCTTTGGGACCACTGGCATAGCCTAAGAAAACACATAAGGCTGACTTATTTGACAATTTGTCTCGTTCAACATGAGGACGGAGAGCAAAGCAAGTACATCCAAAAACCCGTAACTCACCATAATTTGGGCGTTCACCGAAAAGACTTTCAAATGGAGACATCACATCATTGTGAGAAGTAGGGATCCTATTAATCACATGTTGGGCGGTCTGGAGTGCTTCTCCCCAAAACACACTAGGTACCTCAGCAGATAAAAGGAGTGAACGAGCGGTTTCCATAAGATGGCGATGTTTCCTTTCAGCAACACCATTCTGTTGAGGGGTGTCAGTACAAGACGATTGGTGTATGATACCATCTGATGAAAGCAACTGATTAAAGTCATTAGAGGTTTATTCACCCCCTAAGTCACACCTCAAGCACTTTATCACAGCCGAATGCTGCGTTTGAACATAAGCCCTAAATTTTTTATAAATGTTAAAGAACTAAGATCTACATTTCATAAGGTACACCCAGGTATAACGAGCGTAATCATCGATAAAGGAAACATAATAACGTGAACCACCCTTAGTGGATACTGGTGATGGTCCCCACACATCAGAATGAACAATATCAAATGGTGCAACAGAATGAGAAATATTTTTTATCAAAAGGTAAAGCAGAAAATTTGGCAAGTTTGCAACCACTACAATCAGAAATATCACAAGTTTGCAATTGACTCAAAACACATGTGGAAGCCAAAAATTTTAAACGAGATGCGGACACATGTCCCAAACGAGAATGCCAAATATAAAATCCAGACGACAAAGGACTTAAACAAAAAGAAGATAAATCAACACTGGAGGCAGCAACACCAGGTGCCGGTACTTTAAGTTCTTCTAAGACATATAAATCTCCCACCCTACGGTCGATCCCAATCACCCTCTGAGTGTGTTGATCCTACACAACACAAGCAGAGTCACAAAAGAAAACCCAAATACCAGACTTACACAACTGACCGACCGAAGCAAGATTTAAGGTAAGTTTCGGAATATAATAGACATCATTGAGAGACACATGAGGGGTAGACACATAGCCAACACCCTCTACCGACATATATGTAGCACTAGCAGACATTACAGAAACGAGAGAGACATGAGACAAAGAGAGAAAAGAAGACAGATAGGGAGACATATGATGTGAGCCACCAGAATCCAAAATCCATAATGATGAAGAAATACCTGAGGTACCAAATGAAGACAGTCCCGCTGCAGACATGGTGGTAGGGTTGGCGGTAAGAAACTGTCTGAACTGTTCAAACACCTGCGGATCCAGAGCGGATGGTGGTTTGGAAGTTTCTATAGATGGCGGTGTAGCAGCAGCAGTAAACTGGGGTGGTTTAAATATCCATGAAGATGGACCAGATGAACCAACAGAAGTAGTTGAGCGAAACGGAAATTGTCCATCTGATCTGTTCTGTTGTTGGGGCTTCTGAAAGTTAGAATTCCTTCTGCTAAGTAATAACGAACATTGAGACTTCCAATGATTTTTCCCTTTGAAGAATGCACATTCATCAAAAGCAACTTTAGCACCTTGTCTAGACTGGTTAGGAGGAACGGCAAACACAACTGGAGTAGTAGTTACTTTAGGACCTTTATCAACCTTAGATTTTAACCGAGTTTCCTCTGCAATTAACTCGTGAACAACTTAATCAATTGTTGGAAGAGGGAAACGATGAAGAATCGTTCCACGCGGTCCTTCAAAATCTGAACGTAATGCCATCAAGAATTGTACCAAACGTTGTTCCTCCCTTCGATCAATATAAGGTTTAAACACCTTCAGTTCTACAGATTCCGTAAGTGCCAATTGATCCCATAAATCCGACATAGCTCCATAGAAGTCTTGAATGCTCATCTCATTATGTTGAAGAGCACGGATATCAAACTCCAACTGATACTGCTTGACAAAATTAGACTGAGTATACAGCCTTTCCAAATGATCCCAAACCTCCTTAGCTGTATCATATTTAGCCAACTGAATACCAATGGACTGACCTACAGAGTTGTTGATCCAAGTGATAACTTTAGAGTTATCCGTTTCCCATGTATCGAGAGCTAAGGCATATTCAGCAGCCTTAGACTTATCAGTAGGCTTTCCCTTAGTACCTGTGACATAACCCCACATATTTTTCCCTTGAAGAAAGTTTTTCATTACGTAACTCCAGTAGGCGTAGTTTTTACCATCCAGACGAGTACTAATAGACCAAAGAGAGTCATCTTTTCCAGCCATATTATTAAAACAGAATGACATCAGAAGAACCACAAACTTGATGTAACCGAGCTCTACCCTTCAACAGCGAATAAACCAAACAACGAACGAATCAACAACGGAGCGGAAGCGACAAAAAAAATTTCAATCAAGCATGAATCGAGTTAGCTCTGATACCATGTTAACAAATAAACATGTACAGAAAAAAGATGGAGGCTCAATGTTACTCAAGTGAACATTTGCTTACAAATGAGAAGAAAGCAAACATTAAATAGGAAGCTAAGTCAAAAGCCCATAACAGACTTATTATGCTAACACTTACTTCACCAATAATCTTCTCATGTTTATTGTAAACTTCAATAAGTTTATGTTGATCAACATAATTACCTAAGTTTTTATGTAAATGTTTGTAGTTCATATTCCAAGTCATTGTTTGGGTTTTTAAATAGTATTAATTTTTGGTTAATATCAACATAACCGAATTCTTCTATTATATGGTTATTTTGTAGAACATAAAATCTATTTCTTTAAATGTTAACAATCTCCTATGATGTTTGATGATCTCTCGAGACGTTTTGATTGTCAGAATGAGACATTGATGGATTTTGCCACGTGCCATGATGGGTTGCTTTCTCACATATGATATCATGATTAGGGGTGTTTAAAAGTATTCGTATCCGAAACTGAATTCGAAATATCCGAAATTCCGAATCCGAATCATCCGAAAATTCGGATATCCGAATTTTCGGATTCGGATAGCATTTTTCAAAAATTTCGGATATTCGGATATCCGAAAATATATTTTTTTAAGATATATTTCCTAGAAAATGTTATGAATACAATATATATAAAGTATATAGTTTTTATGTTATGTGTTTAGCTCTCTTAATTTTTTAAAAAATAAAACGTATTCGCGTCGTAATTTCAAAAATTTTATTTTTTTGTTCAAATTTATATATTGTTTCCTAGAAATTGTTATAAATACAATATACATGAAATATATAGCTTAATTTTATGTTATATGTTTAGCCTTCTTATTTTTTTAAAAAACTAAAACGTATTCGAGTCGTAATTTCGTAAATTACTCAAAAATTATTTTTTTAATTATTTCATAAAAAGGATTCCACTACATCAGAAGATGACCTTTAATTTGGAGGAGAGTTTGAGGGTGATCATATAGAGAATGGTGGCCATTGAGAGGGTTCCATCGGTGGTAGCGGCAGCCATTGAAACAGTTGGTGATATGATGTTTATTTAGTATATTTTATATATTTAGATTTTAATTTGAAAATTATATTTAAGTTAAAAAAAAACTTGATATCCGTTTCACTATCCGAATCCAAAATTTCGGATTCGGATACGGATAGTGAAATCCACTATCTGAAATTTTCGGATATCCGACTTTGAACACCCCTAATCACGATATGTTGTTTGGGCAAGATATAGGAACATCGTGATCTGACCCTCATGAGCATAATGGTTCTTTCATTACAGTTGATCAGCTTTTGTTGGAAAGATTATATGGTTTTCTTTTTAAAAATGAAAATCAAAACATTGCAAGCGTACTTACATTGTGTTCTCGAGTCATTTTTAACGAGGAGAAATGAAAAGAAGTGTAGAGAAACTGAAAAAGATTTGTGTTCCCGAGGTTTTTATTGAAAAAAAGATTTCCAAAATGAAAAGATTTGGAGAGAAATAAATGAAATACAAATATAAGGTTTTATCATTTACCATTTTACCCTTCCACTTAATTAACCTATATATATCTAAACATAAAGGTTTGTAAACTGTAACTTTCTTTTCTCTCCCTTTTAACACGGGAACACATAAAATCTTTAATTTCTTTTTCTTTCCTTTGAATTCGGGAACACAAAATTAAATTATAAATTTCTCTTCCCCTATTTTCTTTTCTCTCGTTAATCCCATTTCTCTACTTTCCTTTTGTTTATAAAACTCGAGAACATTGCCTTATAGAAACATTAAACATGTAGTTTGATGTGACGTATATCTGTTTCTTGTTTTTTATATGTATTAAATCTTAAACACTTGATTGATACCCATTTATGGAATATCATTGCTAAATGTGAGATCATAAAGGTAAAGTAGTGCTTTTGTTTGGTAACAGAAAAAGACGGATTGACTCCAAACATGGCACTCATCAAATTCACTTTGAATTACAAATAAGTACCATTGGGGTTGGTGCCCGATGACAAAGCAAAATTCTTTAAAAATATCAAAGTTTGAGAAGGTAATGGGTTCAAGTCTCACTCTCACAGAAATTAAGAAATTTGTATTTCAAAATTTTTTTACAAATAAGTGACCTTAATCGAATTACGTTAATTTCTTCTTAGTAAGACATATTTTAAAAGAATACAATTTTGTTTAGGTTTAAGTCGATTTTTATTGTAGATGAGTTCACATTTAACCATAAAATCATTTATATTAGTTTAAGTGAAAATGAATCAAATGAGTTTAAAGTTGTTCGGAATGTAATTTGTATGCATATAATAAATAAGTAATTGGTTGCGTCATGTGTAATAATTTTGTGAGTTTTTTTCCTGCTTATTTTTTCTCAACTATTTAATATTTCCTTTATTCAAATATTTAATATTTTTTTCTCAACTATTTAATATTTCATTTCTAAAGTATTTTTCCTTTATTTTTTCCACGTATTACTAACTATTTAATATTTCCTTTATCAAAACCGTGTATTACACGGGTTACTAACCTAGTAACTTTATAAATCGTTATATCAAAAGTTACAACAATATAATTGCGATAATCATATTTAATAAGATTAAAATACAAAGAGAATTGAAACCAACCTAAATAATCTAAGCTAAAGAGAAGGATTTGTAAAGTATGAAATTAATACTCTTCCTTTATCAGTTGATCTTGAAAACATATACATCTTTTATAACAATTTAGGATGGTTTACTTGTAACATCTTTAGAGTATCTGTTATACATCCGCTTCACTTTGCACATCTTTCACTCCACATTAGCGCCACATCACCATCTCTCACTCCATGTTTCATCCTATGTAATACCACATTTCACTTTTCACCCATTTAAAAAAAAGAAAATTAAATATTTAAGAGAGAGAGAGAAATGGTGCGGCGAGGAAAACATACACAACGTCGATGAAGCACCGCTATAACCCAAATGTGTGGCGACGTAGTGGGGGGCGTGGTGTTTCCGTTGACGCTGAACAAGCCACTTATACATTGCCGCACCTGCGGCAAATGTATAACAGACGTTACAAGTAAACCATCTTAAATTGTTCTAATAACTACATGAGAAAACCAACTATCATAACAACATATAGGTTAAGATGATTGATATTCTTAATTCGATTCAACAAAGTAATTGCTTACTTATAACGTTTACAAATGAAGGAAATAATGTATGCGTGTCACACAACATCATATGCTTCTAATCATACAGTATTTTCTTTTCTGTTTAACATGTTCCACAAACTTATAGTAAACTCTATTTCACATGCATACACATGCAGGCTATTCAGGGCCGGCCCTGAGGTAGGCCGAGCCGGACCTCCGGTCAGTGCCATTTTTTTAGGGGGGCTAAAATTTTATATATACACACATATATATATATATATATATATATATATATATATAGGGTTAGGTTCAAATGAAAACTCATAAATACCCGAGAACTCGTCAAAAAAACAATTAAAACATTTTTTTTGTTTTCACTATCTTTATTATTAAAATATAACATAAAAAATTATTTATCTCTTCAATTAATTCATCCATTCTCTCTAAATTATCCTTAAAAAAATTTATATACATGTGTAAATGGTAAACACTTACATATGTATAAGTGGTAAACTTACACAAGTGTATATTTTTTTAATATATGAAGTCATGTAAATTTACATATATAAATTCATTTTTTTATGTTGTATTCTAACAATAAAAATAGTAAAAACAAAAAAAAATGGTTTCGATTGGATTTTTGACGAGTTCTCGCGAGTTCTTAAAATATTTAGGAGTTTTCAAATGATCCATTTCATATATATATATATAGTATATATTGGGTGGAATCCCATGCCACTGGTGAAAACTCTACAAACTCATTTTGTGGTCCATATTTTGACACATCCATGTTTTCAACAACTTTTGTTTTTATGCATCAAGGGTATAATGGACATTTACTTAGCCACAAACTCTCCTAATTCTCAAGACGACATTCTCTTTCCTCATTACATTACTTCATCTCTCTCTCTATCTCTTTTTAATTTCAAAAGCATCACCATCACCATTTCTCTCTAACTCTCTTTAGATCTACCATCACCATTTCTCTCAACCTCTCCATCTTTAGATCTGCCACGAATCAATAGAATTCAAATCCAATTCGATTCAGTTCAAAACAATGCTGGAGAAATCCAAATCTCTCACCAATTCCACAATTCCTTCTTTGAAACTCACAACTCAACTGAATTCTTCAAAATGCAGTACAAATAACACAAATCCACTTCAATTCTCCGGTAGACGGACAATTGAATCTCTGGCCACCCTCCACGGTGGTCGTTGACGGTCTAATTCGTAAATTGAAGGCTAAGGATGGAGACACAGAAGCAATGGGTTATGAAAGGATGGGGAAGATCGATTGCGGGAGAGATCCGGTGAAGCCGAAAGGACGATGAGTTCATGTATTTTGAAGGTAAAATTTTTTATTTCCATCTATATTTGCTCTTTGTTCTAATTATTTTGTAGTTTTTAATTTAAGCAATTTTGACAACTTATTATGGTGGTGTTACCCGTCTGATGGTTAATACTATCCTTCTTATTTGGCAATTAGAGTCTGATTTTAACTTTAAGAGTCTTAAAGTACTAATTTATAACTACAAAATAAAGATTAAACAGAAAAGGTAATTTTGTGTGAAACTAAAATGCCAATGGTTATGTTTTTGAAATGCTAAGTTTGAAATTATCATGTGGACTAATTTATTAGACTTATTGGATATAGTATGTTTTTTACAAACAAAATGATCTTATGTTGACTAAATGAAGGCCTCTCATATAAATTCTTTATTGGTCTGGGCATTTATGTCTAAAGAATCTTGATTCTTTTTTTGTACTTCTAATATTAACATCTGCTAATTTAGATTTAACTTTGTTTGTATTGCTCATTCAGTTTTAATTTTTATTGTGTTAAACAATCTTCAAATGTCAACCCGAAAGCGTAAGCACGAATCCGATGCATTAAAAAGGGCAAAAAATAAATAAATAGTACTAAACAAGATGCTTTAGACATGACTTTTGGAAAAGAGTTTATAACTTGACTTTTGAAAAAGGACCTCAAATTTTTATTTCGCTTGAGGTCACCAAAAACGTTGAGCCGCCCCTGCCTAGTTAGATAAAGTTTCTACACGAATACCATGAGTTTGGTTTGATTTTGAATTATGGTAATTATAAGTTTGGTTTGATATCTAACAATCCTCTTACTGCAAAACCATCACTCTCGAGGTCGGTAGTTCGGACCCAATCGACAACATTAAGGCTAAAATCCAAGACAATGAAGGAATCCTCCAGACCAGCAGTGTTTAATCTTCGCCAAAGAAAACAACTCGAAGATGACCGCACTTTAGCAGACTGTAACATCAAGGCTAATAAACCAAAGACACAATTGTAATGGATTTTATATGTGAGGTTTTATGCTTCTTGTAAAATTTTACATAGGTAGTTACCAAATGTTACATTTGTAACATTTTATGTAACATTTTTTTGTTAGCTACATATGTAACATCTTTCTAGTTACATAATATAAATATTGTAATGTTCAAGTAATTAATATTTACTTATTACATTTATGGTGCTTTTCATTGTAAGCTTTTGACAGTCCAATATGTAACATTGATAGTTACATATGTAACATTACTAGTTACATATTACTATACTCGGTGTATACATATAATGTCATATTTACATATATTATAACACTAGTGTATTTACATATATTTTAACACTCGTTTAAAAGAAATGATGTTTAAAAAACAAAATGAATATGAGATTACATAAATGTAACACTAGTGTACATTTACTGATTACGTTTCTTTTTTTCACACCCCTACTAGTTACATATGTAACATTTTTGATAGTTTACACAATGTAAATATTGTAATGTTAAAAATTCCTTTTTTAATAGTAACATTGTTTTTTATATAAAAAAATTGAAATCTCGTTTTTTAAAAGTTTCGTTTTGATTTATATAAAAAAAACCATTTAGTTTCATATAAAAATCTTACTTTTTAATAAAAATATCGCATTTAGTTTTCACAAGTCCATATGAGATTACATATATGTAACATTTATGTTACATAAATATAACACCAGTGTACATTTACCGATTACTTTTTTTTCACACTCGTACTAGTTACATATGTAACATGTGTTAGATACATATGTAACATTTTTTATAGTTTACATAATATAAATATTGTAATGTTTAAGCAATAAACAGTTAAAAATTCTTTTTTTTATAATAACCTTGTTTTTTATGAAAAAAAATGAAGTCTCGTTTTTAAAAGTCCTGTTTTGATTTTTATAAAAAAAAAAACCTTTAGTTTTCTTACAAAATTAGTTATGTTTCTAAATAGAAATCCTTGGGATGACTAAATCAGTTATGTTTCTAATTAGAAATCTTTCGTTATGTTTTTCCATCAATGTATTGTTTTTTTCAATAAAAGTAAGTTTTCGTCATTTAACCTTTTTTTACTTAACTTTATGTTTCATTCATATCATTTAACTCAATGTTACATATATGTTACAGAATTAAAAAAAGAACGTTACATTTCCATTTAAGAATGAAATTGATTTGTTACATATACGTTACATGCATGATATATAATATGTTACTCATTTAATATTAAACCAAAATAAATTATTACATCTAACAGACATGTAACATTCCTGTAACAAAACTTCTATAACAAAATTTCTATAATGTTTTTATACAATTCTATTTTATACATATCTAGTAAACATTTACAATGAATAAAACTTTAAAAAACCGGTAGCAAGTATGTATATTTCCCAAATCCTACAATATTTTTTTACATATGTTCAAATGTAACATTTGAATAATTCAAAAATTCTCAGCATATTACATCCAACAGACATGTAACATTCCTGTAACATGCAACCGATATGTAACATTTCTTTAATAAATATGTATAATTCAAAAATTCTAGAATAGTTATATACATATATGTGTTTGCTTATAAGAAGCTTGAGTTAAATTAATGCTTATAAGAAGCTTGAGGTCGGAAGTTCGGACCCAATCGACAACGTTAAGGCTAAAATCCAAGACAAGGAAGGAATCCTTTAGACCAGCAGCGTTTAATCTTCATCCAAGAAAACAACTCGAAGATGACCGCACTTTAGCCGACTGCAACATCAAGGCTAAGAAACCAAAGACACAATTGTAATGGATTTTATATGCTTCTTGTAAAATTTTACATAGATAATTACCAAATGTAACATTTTTTTGTTAGCTACATATGTAATATTTTGCTAGTTACATAATATAAATATTGTAATGTTCAAGCAGTTAATATTTCACTTATTACATTTATGGTGCTTTTCTTTGTGGATTCATGTAACATGCAACCGATATGTAACAGACCGACATGTAGCATTCCTGTAACATACAACTGATATGTAACATTTCTGTAACAAATATGTATAATTCAAAAATTCTAGAATAGTTATTACCGTATACATATGAAACCAAAATGTATAGTTAGCTAACATGTAACAAATCATTGAAATTAAATTTTTCCTGAAAAGGCATGCAACAAATTATAGCATCCCAAAATCTCTTTTCTTAAAACACAAGATTAGTTTAGGACTTAGGTTGTCAAAGAATGAATTATGGTACCATACCTTATAAAACTAAATAAATTAAAAAGTCGATAATGTAGTTTCCTCAAAGACAAGGGGCAAGAATGAAAATTTTAATTAAACCTAGGTATCATTTAATTAAGTGATGTAGAATTGGGGGATTGAATGCGAGGATTAATCATCATAGAATAAGTTATTTAAAAAATATAAATAAGTAAATAATGTAATTTGGGTTTGGAACGAGGTTGCCAAGAACCGTAAAAGGTATTTAACTAAAGTTGGATCAAATTATATTTAGTATTCAAAACAATATCATTTAAGTTGGTTTCGCAATGAACTCCCTGTAATAGGTTCAATATTTAATTATATTTAACCATATTAAAATTTAATTAAACCTAGGTATCATTTCTTGATACTCAGTCGCCACACCTCCATTTGAATCCGATAACCCTTTTTCTCTCGGGTGACCTGCAACTCCAGCCGTCCCCTCCTCAGTGAGAACCCTATACCCATCCATGGCCTTATTTCTTACTCTCGGCCTACAATGGAAAACGATGAGGCTGGTTCGCGACACCGGGATGACTACGATGATGGCCTGTTCGGGCCAGTGCCACGCAAGGAAGGTGAGGCCAGCAGTAAAGAGGACCTTTAATCCCCTTTTCCGATTGTGAAATTTCAAACGAGTAAAGAAATGTAGGAGAGAATAATTTCAAATTCCTTCTCAACCACTCTTATCATTTTTGAAGAAAAGATTAGGATAAAAGAGAATAGTAATTTTTTTTTTTTTTTTTTTTTTTTAATGAAAATCATCAATGAGATTAACGGCAAGAAGTACCAAAATTACAAACTAATGGCAGGTAGACGGGCAACAAGCTGCGCCGCTACCCCCTTCTGAATAGCAAATCCTACTCTACTAAACACAAAGTTCCCCCCATAAATAGTAATCGATTGTAATTTTGAAATTTGAATTTTTAGGGTACAAGGACAATAAGATTTGATGGGATTGATAGGTACACTGATTGTACTAAGATTTGTACTACCCATCACAATCTTGAATCCAAGTCAAATGTTCTTATTACCCTTTTGATACTTTAAAGTAATAAAATAATATTAAAAAAGATGATCAAATGTTTAAAAGGATTTTAGCCCTACATCAAAAACCAATCAATGGTCCATGTAGGGTTTTCACAACCAAATTGGCTTTCCAATCTAACTCAACCCTATATATATATATGTGTGTGTGTGTGTGTTTCTTTATAAAATTTTATATACCGGTTTTATATATTGGGACCTTTTTATAAAAACTTAAAAACATATTGGGCCCTTTTTATTATGATATTTGGACACTCTTTAATCTTTATAATGGTTGAGCCCTCTTTAATCTTTATAATGTAATGGTTGGGCCCTAATCCGTTTAATCTTTATAATGTAAATATGTAATGGTTGATTAGTTGGGCCATAATCCGGTAATCAATTTAATCTTTATAATGTAAATATGTAATGGTTGGGCCTTAATCTTTATAAAGAAATTAGAAATCATCGGCTGTTTAAAAAAAGGACGAATTGAATAACAGAAGAAGCAGGAAACGAAGAGTCGAACTGTCGAAGACCATCGACTGTTTAAAAAAAGGACGAATTGCTATAACGTTAATCGTCCTTTAAAAAAATTAGTTTATATATTTTGTTCGTAGAGGCCTTTTTTTCGGCTCGGACGGGACACTTAAATCCTTGGGACCGGCCCTGACTATTTATATAATGACTTTCACAACGTTGTTATAACATACCATATATATTATGTTTGCCTCTATATAAGCTAGTTAGTAAAATTTTAGCATGGTTAAAAAAAACACTAGCTTAGGGCCTCATAAAGCAAGTAGGTCATACATGAAGTTAAATAAAATGTTTATGATAAAGGTAAAAAAATCTAGGAGGATGAATAAAGTATTTTGTTTTTCACTTTTTTTTATAAAACTCTTGCTGAAAGGTTCATTTTTGTCAGTTTCGTTTAAAAGGTTTATTTTTTACCTGTGCATTCTTGCGGTTTACAAAAATTGTTATTTTCATCAATTCACTTAACTTCATCCATATTTTAACGTTAAATGATGGGTAATTGTGCCCAATCACTTAACTTCATCAGTATATTTCATTTTATGTATTCTAAAAAAATATATAAAAAGACACAAATACCCCTCATTTAACGTTAAATATGGATGGAGTTAACCAGTGGGATGAAAATGATAAGTTTTGAAAACCACGATGATACACATGAGAAAAATAAACTAACAAAAATGACTAAAACGTATGAACGAAAATAACAGTTTACTCTTTTTTAGTATTAATAAAAGTATAATGAAAGAAAGATAACAAGAGATGTATGGTGTTTGTTTCAACGATAATGTTTGTGCACATGCTGTCTTTGTGTGACCACATACTTTGCTTTAATTGTGAATAATGCCACCAAGATTTATTTCATGGAGGAAAATTGAAGTGAGTGAACCTGCTGTGGATGAGTTCGCTTAGCATATAGGACATCCACGCCTTTTGAGTATCACAATTCAAGATTGATATGACCCTTTATGTATCAAAAGATAATTTGCCGCATCATAGTGGAATTTTTTGTATTTTCTTAAAAACGTACACAAAGACAAAAATTATGCATAATCTTATGGGTTGTTTGACAAAATCTGAACCATTAAGTGCTGAAACGTTAAGAGGTCTGAATGTTTCAGCATGTTTCCAAAGCTGAACCATTAAGAGGTAAAATGAACCATTAAGAAGTGGGCTCTTAGCGAAACAAACACTCTTACTTCTGACCAATTCAGAGGTAAGCCTTTTAATGGAATCATTAAGATGTAAAGAGGCTACCAAACAGCCCCTCAGACTATTGTCATTAGATAAAAGCTCCTAATCGTACTTTTATGGGCAAATACCATAAAAACTCAACATACTTTCTGTTTTTTTATCACAAAAGTCACTCAACAAATTTTTGTATATAAAAAACCAACATATTTTTTTGGTTTTCTTACAAAAATCTCTCGACAACAATTTACTCTAGTAAATGAATCGGTAGAAGCAAGACAAACGAAATCAACCGACAAATTAATTCTATAAAGAGATGATTTGTAATCAAATTAAATCCATTTTGTAAAAATGCCTATAAAATCTATGAAAACACATAAACAATCAAATCGTTTTGCAATAGAATCATTTGATTTGCTGTTGCTTATGTTTGTCGATTTCTTTTGCTTTACTTCTGCCGATTCATTTGATAGGATAAATAGTTGTCGAGTGAATTTTGTGAGAAAAACAAGAATTTATTTTTGGATTTTTATGTTTAAAAATTTGTTGAGTGACTTTAGTGAGAAAAAAAATAGCATGTTGGTTTTTATGTGTAAAAAATTGTTAAGAAACTTTTGTGAAAAAAACCAGAAATTATGTTAGTTTTTTATGGTATTTGTCCTACTTTTATATAGAAAGATGATTTTGACCGCATCATATAGAATTTTTTTTGTGTTTTCAGTTCCATATGTTCATTTCTTTCCATCGATAATTTATCGCTTCAGTTAAGATTTTTGTTAATTTACAAGGATTGTATTTATAATTTTATCTACTTGCATTTTTGGAGCTCGATTAATAAAAGTTCAATATGTTTTCCTCTTCGGTTTTTACAATTTATTTTGGATCATAGCTTTGCCTATCTTGCGAATTATCTATCGTATGACACTATTGACCAACTTTTTATTTAATTATCCGACGTTATGATCATAAAAGTGGGTCGTCGAAGATATCATAAATGATTTTATATGAATTTACTATTAAATTTGAGTGCGTGTGTATTAACTTTCCACCATCATGTACATGTAGATGCTAACTATAAGGACAACTTGATTGATCATCACATATGTTGCTTTTTCGTAGGGAGTGTGCCATTCCTCGTCATGTCCACCTAAGACACTTTTATAACACACACATAGGCATATATGAGTGTGCACATATAGATATAGTAAGTTTACGCCTCACTTGTTTATAATTACACGACATGTGTATATAATAACACGCAATTATATATATAATTATGCAAAGTTCAAAATATAATAACACAATTTTTTATATATACACACACACATTTACACACAACTACACAAGAACAAAAATGTTCCTTTTTAAGTTGTTTTTTAATATATAACTATACTATATTCAAATTAAAAAGAGTAAAATGTTTGATTTTATGATATAATTTAAAAAAAGGATATAAAAGTTATTTGTATTTACAAAAATGGTGGAATTAGATAAAAAAAAAATCAACAATTGTAACAAATTTTTTTTGAACGGCTAGAATTTAATAAAACATTGACTAGCAAAAAGCTAGACAGGAGGAACAAAGACTATTACAAAAACAAAAAATGAGTTTTGCAACCACGACACCTATTTGCCAAATAACCCACCAAACAGTCATGATAATCGCTTTCAGCGTCGATTTCTTAGCCTTAGATAAAGAAGAAGCATTCAACCAAGACATCAGCTCAACATGTGTGGTGTGTGGAGGAAAGACAATGTCAACCCATTTTTCAATGCTTTTGCACACTTTAGTCGCCATGTCACAAGACCCAAACAGAAGTTCAGAAGATTCTACCAGTTTCATACAGCAAATACACAAGTAGATGGTATATCCAAACCTTTATCCATTAAGTTAACTCTAGTTGTGAGGCGATCAATAATAACTCCCCACGCCAAAATGTTTACCTTTCTTGGAATAGATCTATTCCACCTCGTGGAACATCACCCATCCGGTAGCACAACCCTTGTTGAGATTCAGTGGTGATCAGTTTGACTTTTGTAAAAACGGGTTTTGACAGAGAAATAATTAATTCAGTTAATTAATGAATACGCAGCGGAAAATAAAATCATAACCTATTTAACAGCACTGACAAACCGAACAGGATCTGGTTATAAACACGCAAACACACAAAAAAACAATTAATCTACTGATGAGATTAATTATACCTTAGTGGTTAATAAATAACCGCTCGAGACACCGAGGTACAACGAACCGATGTTAGATCACGAACTGACAACACGAGAGACGAGTAGCGCCGGGGCTGGCCGGAAACGGGACAGTAGCGGGGCAGGGTCCGGCTTGGGTTGGTTTGGTGGTGCAGAAATCACCAAACTAATGACCCCTTTTAGTTCTGCTTTCCTCGATAAAAAGGAAAAGAAACGGCGGCTGTAGACTTGTTCTTCTTTCAAACATATTTTAGGTTTATTATATAAAATAATAATAATAATAATAATAAACCCTACTAATTGTTTCCAGGCCCATAGTCCAATACGAGATGCAAAAACCCGAACTCATTTAATTGTTTTAATTAAAGATTAAAACAATATATATAATTATTATTTATAAACTAGTATAAATAATAATTCCCGTCTAACAAATATACATAAAATATATCGTCTCGCTAACAGTTCGTAATTACCAGTTAAGCAGGTTAAGTGGATTTAATGTTCGTTGCCCTAGGTGTAACTCTTACGGGTCATAGCTCGATCAGCCACGTTGTCCATCGGGTCGGTCCATAAAATCCAACAATCTCCCACTTGGACGATCCACGATAAATCAACGCAAACAGTCAGCCGCGCTCTAGCTGCACATGGATGTCCTTAACAAGGTATGACGCTTTAAAGTCATTAACCAAATATCTCGGTGTTAGTAACAGCTAACTAAAGCAAGACAATAGACTTATGACAATAGTTGTTATTCATCCTTTCCGTATAAAACATCAATTGAATCAATGAGACATGGATTTAGTTCATTCTCATATGGCGTTCAATTATTATTGTTCCTGATCAAGAATCAAAACGGTCCAATCAAACACACAGTAAGTTTGGGTAAGGCCTTACACTTCACCAGTTTGAATCAACGAGGGCGCCACGATGCTTATCTGTTACATATAATGCAAGAGTACAGAATCCCTTATTGACTACATACAACTCCCACTGAACTTCAGAACTATTCCTAATCAAAGTCTTTATGACTGGTAGTTACGCGACATCGTTTGACAGTGATTAAAGAATGGTTCTTGGTAAACGGCAGTTCTAGTACGTATCTCAGGCCAGAGGATATTAATGAGTATACCAATAGCAAAACATCTTATGACAAAGATCCATGAAGATGATTTGATGCGAGTTACATCCAACGTCATTCAAAATGAGGCATGTGAAGTTCGGAGTCAATTCCTTGAGCCGAAGTTCAGAATAGTCTTAATTCAGAGTCGTTCCCACGATTCTGATCGACTACGGATAATTAAGAATACAAGATTCATGGATTAAACGTATTAAAATCGAACACAGTTATAAGAATTCAGAATTGCATTTAAATCAGTAAACCAAAAGAATTCAAAAGTACAACTGTATAAATGTTCGCACATTCAAAATACTAAATCAAAACATATCGCTAGCAAAACTAAGACCGGCTTAGTGAACGGGTCCGCTAGGTTTTGATCTGTGTCTACTTTGCTTATCACGACGTCTCCACGTTCCACAATTTCCCGTATATAGTGGAACTTCCTTTGAATGTGCTTGGCTTTGTGATGAGATCTGGGCTCTTTGGCTTGAGCTATAGCACCTGTGTTATCACAAAGTATCTCGATTGGTTGGCGAATACTCGGAACCACATCGAGGTCAGTAATGAATTTCTTCATCCAAGCAGCTTCCTTAGCAGCATCTGATGCGGCTATATACTCAGATTTGGTGGTTGAATCTGCCACTACACTCTGCTTGGAGCTTTTCCATGAAACAGCTCCTCCATTAAGAGTGAATACAAAACCCGACTATGAGCGAGAGTCATCTCGGTCAGTTTGAAAGATAGCATCAGTGTAACACCGTACAGTGAGCTCCTCTTTCACTCCTCCAAATATTAAGAACATGTCTTTGGTCCTTCTTAAGTACCTCAGGATGTTCTTGACTGCAGTCCAATGGGCAATGCCAGGACTTTGCTGAAAACGACTGGTCATGCTTAAAGCATACGAGACGTCAGGTCTAGTGCACAACATAGCATACATGATAGAACCAATCGCTGAGGCATATGGAATTGCTTCCATTTCCTTAAGTTCAATGTCCGTGGAAGGAGATTGCGATTTGTTAAACACAGTCCCTTTAGTTATCGGAACACCTCCTTTCTTGGAGTTTTCCATCCTAAAGCGTGTCATCATTTTGTCTATGTAAGTACTCTGACTTAGCCCTAGAAGCCGCTAAGATATATCCCTATAGATCTTGATTCCTAGAATGTAAGCAGCTTCTCCAAGATCCTTCATCGCAAAACAAGATCCTAACCATTGTTTGACTTTGTCAAGCACAGGGATGTTGTTTCCAATGATCAGTATATCATCCACATACAAGATGAGAAATGATATAGTGCTCCCACTGGCCTTTCTGTAAACACAAGGCTCATCTTCATTCTTGACAAAACCAAATTCTTTGATTTTCTTATCAAAATGAAGATTCCAGCTTCGAGATGCCTGTTTAAGTCCATAAATGGACTTATTCAGTGTGCAGACCCTACTAGGATACTTTGGATCAACAAAACCGTCAGGCTGAACCATATAGACATCTTCAGAAAGATGTCCATTAAGAAAAGCGGTTTTGACATCCATTTGCCATATCTCGTAATCATGGTACGCGAAGCAGTATCCTGATCGATTTGATCATAGCAACGGGTGAGAAAGTTTCATCATAGTCAATACCTTGAGTTTGAGTGAAACCTTTTGCAACTAGCCGTGCTTTATAGGTTTGTATATTACCATGCATGTCGGTTTTTCTTTTGAAAATCCATTTGCTCCCTATTTCCCGAGAACCGGGAGGTAGCTCAATCAAGTCCCAGACCTGATTATCACGCATAGATTGCATCTCGGCGTTCATGGCTTCAAGCCATTTCTCGGATTCAGGATCTGAGATAGTAGATTTGTAGGTTCGTCATTTGACTCAGCTACTAATAGGACTTTAGAAGCTTCAAGATTCCATAGGTATCTATTAGGTTCTTTACGAGACCTGCTACTTCTGCGAACGCTTGTGTTTATGTCTGATTCATCAGCAATAACTTCTTGTTGATCAGACGCTCCGACTTCCTCAGCGGTTGTTTGTGTTTCTCGAATTTCTTCAAGATCCATAATATTATTTCCGGTTCCTCGATTTAGAAGATCTTCCTCGAGAAAGCGTCCTTTCCTTTTGATGAAAACAATGTTTGCATCAGGATGATAGAAATAATATCCGCTTTTGTTGTAGTAACCGACGAAAACAACTTTTTCGCCTCTGGGATCGAGCTTGTCATCAGAATCGCTGGTGACATATGCATCACATCCCCATACTCTAAGGTAAGACAAATTGGGTTTAGACCCGTGCCATATCTCATATGGGGTTTTGTCCACCTTCTTAGTCGGTGCCAGATTTACAAGGCGGGCGACGGTTGTAAGAGCATACCTCCAGAAGGAGTGAGGCGAGTTAGTTCTACACATCATCGATCGAACCATATTAAGTAGCGTTCGATTTCTCCTCTTGCTCACGCCATTAAGTTGGGGTGTGCCAGGAGGAGTGGGCAGAGAAATAATTCTGTGCTCCTTTAGATGATTAAGAAATTCTAAGCTGAGATACTCCCCACCTCGATCTGATCGAAGTGTCTTGATAGATTTATCGAGTTGTTTCTCTACTTCGTTTTGAAACTCTTTGAACTTTTCAAATGTTTCATGCTTATGTTTCATAAAATAGACATAAGCATATCGACTATAATCGTCAATAAATGAAACGAAGTATCTTTCATGATTTCTAGACATGGTTCTGAAAGGGCCACACAGATCAGTGTGTATAAGGTCTAGCAGATCCTTGGCTCGTTCACCAACATGGGTGAAGGGGTCCTTTGTGAGTTTGCCAGCTAAACAAGACTCGCAATTATCAAATGAGTCATGTCCGGTAGGTTCAAGAATTCCCTCGGATTGGAGTCTTTTAATGCGTGCCTTGCTTATGTGGCCAAGTCGACAATGCCATAGAAAAGTATCATTAATGCCAGATTTGATACGTTCAAAAAGATTATATATGTTATTGTCAGTTTGAACGTCAATCTCATAAATACCGTTTTGAGGTTTAGCCTCAAAATAAAAGATATCATTTAAGTAGGCAGAAATAGCAATACCATTAAAAACGTACTTAAATCCTTGTTCAAACAATAAAGAAACTGAAATAATGTTTCTGGTTAAACCAGGTGCAAACAAACAATTGTTCAAAACAACCACAAGGCCAGAAGGACATGAGAGATGATATGTTCCAGTTGCAAGAACTGGTACTCTTTTCCCATCACCAACGATGAGTTCCATGTCGCCTTGTTTCAGCTTCCTCCAACTTTTAGGCTCCTGCGAGACATTAATGATGTGGTATCCACATCCGGTATCAAATACCCATGTGTTGCTAGAAACAGTAAAAATTTCAATAACATAAATGAGAATACTTGAATAGGTGCCCTTACCACTGGCCCTCTGCAGCTTCAGCTTGGCTAGATATTCAGGACAGTTACGTTTCCAGTGCCCCATTTTGTTGCATTCAAAGAATTGGCGCTCCTCAGGAGGGGGTGCTTTTGAAGCTTTCTTGTTATTGTTGGTGGCAGGCTTGGCAACAACATTAACCTTCTTCTTGGCTTTGCTATTAAGACCTCTTTTCTTGGGGTTAGGCTTTTTAACACCAGCAGATCTGACCATCAGAACTTGATTTTTCTTTCCTTGGATATTCATCTCGGCCGTTTTGAGCATACCATGTAGCTCGGCCACTGTCTTCTCCAAGCCATTCATGTTGAAATTCATAACGAATTGAACATAGGAGCTTGGGAGAGAGTTTAAGATGAAATCAGTAGCTATGTCATCCTTCATGGGATATCTAAGTTTGTTCATCTGGTCGATGTACCCTTTCATCTTAAGTACATGAGTACTAACAGACGTGCCCTCTTGCATCGTGCAGCGAATGAGCTGAGAGATGGTTTCATAGCGTTCTTGTCGGGCTTGTTTCAGGAACATGCCCTTAAGTTGCTCAATCATGTCAAAGGCATCCAGGTCCTCTATGCTCTTTTGGAGCTCACGGGACATACAGGCTAGCATAAGGCAGGCCACCTCAGTGGCATCATCTCTTTGTTTTTCCCAGGCCTTACGAGCGGCAGCCGTGTTACCATCGGGTGCCTCAGGGACTGGTGCATCGAGAACATAGAGCTTCTTGGCCATCTTGAGAACTATTCTCAGATTGCACTGCCACGAGAGAAAGTTGGTGTTATCCAGCTTTTCATTCTCAAGGATAGACTTGAGAGCGAATGAGTTATTAGTATTATTATTTTCAGTAGTCATCTGTCAACATAAGCAAAGAAAATAAATTAGTATAAAGAAAGTGAAAAATCCTTATTAATTTATGACCCAATTACAGAAATTAGAATAAGGAGTGAGAATCTAGTTAAATCAGTCACTAATGGTAGCTGTGGCATACAACATTAGTAAGTGAGTAACTAGACTGACAATTAGTGTCAATTGTGGAAAGATGCACAACTCTCGTGTATGAGGCCGCTAAGACAAGACATGTCTATGCATTGATACGTTTAGCCTCATCTATGCCCACTTTTGATCTCTTGACAGCTGGGGCATGTAACAAGAGAGAAAAATAATAGTCGTCCTAAAACAGGTACTTGCGGAAGGGCCGAATGTGTCAACAAAACCCTTACGCCTTGGAAGGATATACTACGCATCCAGTGCGGTGCTGTGGCTCCAAACACCGATGTTTCGTTTTATGCTTCAAGTGTTCCTTATAATAGGATGGCATAGACTATTGGTTTTAAATATGGGTTCCAATTTTAGTGTTTACGGAATAGGGTCAAACACAACGAATGATTAAATCATATGTGTGTTGTAAAAGCCAGTTTTACTATTTAAAGTCATGACAAATTTTTGATGAACCCTTTCATCTCTCAGGACACTTAATTTTAAATAACCTATTAAAACTAAGTTTGTCGTGACTTGAATAACCAGTTAAAATTAATAGTTGAAAACTATTAAGTTATAAGTTTTGAAATTAAATTTAGTTTAAATTGCAAAACTTTAGCGGTTATTTATTTTATAAAAACAAGCCAGTTGTCATTTTTTTATAAAATTCTACAAGTTGTAAAATTAGAACTTGTGGTGACAGATTGTGACATTTTAAAACTCCTTTTAAAACGTTTAGTGTTTGGTTGGTTTATAATAAATTTCAGTTATAAAAAATTAAAAGCAACCATAAAGCAAATAAATATGTAAATCTTTTAGGGCCAAGTTTGTTTGATCTTGCTAGAGCCAGTTAGCGAGACCAAATGGGTCACGGGGTCCAAAAAATTAAAACAACCACAAGGATGGACTTCCGTGCATCTAGTCGTCTCGGATGACTCTCACTGACTCCATGATTCCTGTTGCGTCTTCAGATTTGTCTTCGGGTTTTTATTACATTACATAAAATAAAAAGTCTATTCTATTACAACTTTGAGCCATCAAAAGTGGGCCAAAACCATAAAACCAAAAACTGAATAATAAACACAAACAACTCAATCACATGGGTCGTGCCAGATTTACATATTAACACAATCACATGCGGGCAATAAATTTGGTCAAATAAAAAAAATTAAAAACGACCAAATTAATAAATAAAAAAATTGCCCCAAATAACAGATCAGATCAGAAACTTCAAGATAGTTAAAGTTTGTGATTAATCTAACCGGTGAAACCAGACCGGTTCCGATTTGCGTGTTATAACCCAGGCTCTGATACCACTGTTGGGATTCAGTGGTGATCAGTTTGACTTTTGTAAAAACGGGTTTTGACAGAGAAATAATTAATTCAGTTAATTAATGAATACGCAGTGGAAAATAAAATCATAACCTATTTAACAGCACTGACAAACCGAACAGGATTTGGTTATAAACACGCAAACACAAAAAAAAAAATTAATCTACTGATGAGATTAATTATACCTTAGTGGTTAATAAATAACCGCTCGAGACACCGAGGTACAACGAACCGATGCTAGATCACGAACTGACAACACGAGAGACGAGTAGCGCCGGGGCTGGCTGAAAATGAGACAGCAGCGGGGCAGGGTCCGGCTTGGGTTGGTTTGGTGGTGCAGGAAATCACCAAACTAATGACCCCTTTTAGTTCTGCTTTCCTCGATAAAATGGAAAAGAAACGGCGGCTGTGGACTTGTTCTTCTTTCAAACATATTTTAGGTTTATTATATATAATAATAATAATAAACTCTACTAATTGTTTTCGGAGCCATAGTCCAATACGAGATGCAAAAGCCCGAACCCATTTAATTGTTTTAATTAAAGATTAAAACAATATATATAATTATTATTTATAAACTAGTATAAATAATAATTCCCGTCTAACAAATATACATAAAATATATCGTCTCGCTAACAGTTCGTAATTACCAGTTAAGCAGGTTAAGTAGATTTAATGTTCGTTGCCCTAGGTGTAACTCTTACGGGTCATTGCTCGGTCAGCCGCGTTGTCCATCGGGTCGATCCATAAAATCCAACAACCCTGTCAATATACTTCCTTACTGAATTCACTGTGAAATCAAGATTACCATCTAAATCCCATACCCAATCATCCTGGTTCTCAGAGCAATAACCCCATCAAGCACCATAAGTGATTATTCAACTTGAACACATCCCCCCCCCCTCTCAAAGGCCAACACCAATCCCACTTCAACACATCGTTCTCCCTTCTATCAATAACATAACAAAATTTATCATTCTCTAAATTATACAGCCTTGGAAACGAAAACGAAGAGGCGAATCTCTCACCCACAATCTTGCCAAAAACGAGTATCCATCCCATTCTCAATCCTCTTTCTTAACGAATTTAAGGGAATGACACTGTTATCATTAAGTTTTATTACGGACTTAACAATACAGTTCCAGATCCCGTGACCTTTAGGCGACCGATGACCATTGAGAGCCTCGCACTTTCCCCATGAATAGCTTTAATAACCTTTACCCACAGGTCCTGATTTCTTTTCACCAACCTCCAACGCCATTTTTGTAATAGTCTTATTGAACGTATCTAGACTTCCGATCCCCAACCCTTTTTTTCTAAATTGGCAACAACTAAATCCCATTTCACCCACAATTTTTTTCTCGAGTTCCCCATGGCACCCGAAAAAAATCTAGAACGTAAAGATTCGAGAATATTTTTTACTTTCATCGGTAAAGAGAAAATGAGCATATAATAAATAACCCGTGATCCTAAAACAGACGACAGGAGCGCAGATCTACCACCTATAGAAAGCATAGCTTTCCATTTGGAAAGCTTCTGCTGAAATCTATCCACAATAACCTAGTGGCCTCGAGCACGAGCCATATTCGATCCAACCGGGATACCCAAATAAATAAAAGGAAGCTTTTTCCGGTCTACACCTAGACACAGATGTAACGTTCTCTTTTTCTTCTCTTCTACTATATCTAGCATGCACAAGGACACAATCTTGTCATCCTCTAGTTAAAATTGACTGTGTATAATGTACGCCTCTATATACATTTATGTATGTATAGGTATATGTATATATGTATATGTATGACTCTGATTCATATTGCTCATCTTCTGTTACATAGCTTTAGTCGTAGCAATGATTGCATAATCATATTCATTATTCTCATTCTGAAATATATTAATTAAATTCCATTATGATTGATTAAGCATGACCAGGTCCAGTCCAGCATAGCTGGTATAGGACTGTCCAAAAATATATAATAGTGGTAGATAAGTTAAGTAAGATGATGACACCGTTAGCTTATTAAAGAAATTAAAATATAAAAAAATTGGGGATAAAATTAAAGGTGCAACAAAACCAACGACAATTAATAATATCGCCTCTTCCTTTTTTCCGACGACCTGCCATGCCATATATTATAAGATTCTTTTTTTATTTTTAGAATAACTAGGGAAATATGTAAAACTAGAGGGAACCTCTACTTCATTACGGTGCAGTAAATCGCGACGTTTCGTGGTGGGGCATGTATTTATCCTAAAAAAAACACCCTCATGATTTGAACCCGGGTGGTGGGGGAAAGAAAGGAAGAAGTTGCGAGCTTAGACCAGAAATTAAAATGTTAAAACACAAAAAAAAGTTTAACAAAAAAAGGCCCCACCAGGATTCGAACCCGGGTGTGACTGAGAATGGAAGGATAAGGGGCTCTCTTGACTAGTTAGGCTAGTCTCTAGTAGTAGTAAACTTCCAAACTGAAATCTTAAAACATAAACACAAATCCATTAAAAGTAAAAAAAACTAAACCAATGAAAACATGACACATGTCCCCACATCTCAAACCAGCCAATCACAAGTTATTAAAGTTCACATGCTTAGTGAGTTATTCACACCTATGCACTACAAATTAAATATATCAATTATGTGTATTTTTCTATATATTTTTATAATAAAAAAGTAACATTGACGGAACCGAAACTTTATAGTTGTAAGGTTATCATAAGATTATTTTTTGTATCGACTATAACTAAGGGTACAAATCATGTTTTTCTTAAAGAGTACTTAGCTTTTACATATAATAATCATGTTTTCCTCCTTAAATCCTGGTAGACCCTCTTGATCTTCCCTTCGTTTCGCCCCACCTAACATTTTCTCAGGTTTTTTTGTAACTATAAACGTGAAAAAGATTACTACATTTACTAGTGGTAAGATTCATTAAAACTAGAGGAACTTTTACTTTCGGTCTAAATTATAAAAAGTTATAACACGATACTTAAACTTGTTGTAATGTAAATATTTTCGCATTCAATTTGTAAAAGAAGGCTTACATTTATGAGCTATAAATACATAAAAGTTACGTTTACTTAGAGTTTATAAAACCATTTTGTTACATTAAATTTCTCACGCTTTAATACGTGTGAGAAATTATATGTGCAATAACATAATGTTCATATTAGGTTAGAATCATGTGTATTATACAAGGGTTGAATAAATGCAATATTATATATACTAAGTTATAAAGATTTACCTATTACATATTTATGACATATTACATAGTTTTTTAATATAAATTTTAGAAACGTTATATAGTTATTTTTTAAAATGTTTTATAAAAAGAATGAAAGAAATGTTTAATTTATAAAAATGTTTTATGAACAAACCTACTTTTTTTTTTAAATAAAAAACATTTTATAAAAAAATTATAGAAATCATTATTATTTAACAGCAGAGAGAGGCGGGAAATTAAAAATTATAAAACCAATTAAAGATATTTAATTGTATAATTAATAAGAGAGAGATGCGGGAAAAAAAACTTGAGGATGCATAGGAGGATGACAAGTGTCCCATCAAAACCTTTATTTATTATAGAGTATAGATATGTTTTAAACTAGAATTAAACCTGTGCGTCGCGGCGGGGTTTTTTTCTCTGTAAACACTATGGCGCGAAACTCTATGTCACGAAACTCTATGTCGTAAAACTTATGTCGCTTCGCAGTGGGAATGTGACCGCTTTTTCCCCGCATTATGCGGCAGGAGTTTGATCGTTATCGGTTCGGCTCTTCGAAAACCATAAAAGTGAGCACTGATATCGGTTACGATAATACAAAAACACTGGCAACGATATTTTTCGCTCATAAGCGGTTGGGTATGTCACGGCTACGCAACGTTAACGTCACTCATTATAGCCTACGATACAAAAAAATACTCGATTTTGAATACAATTCTGTTAAAAAAAATTATACCGGAACATTTACAAAAAAAAACTAAAACCAATAGCGCATTCCAATTTTTTAAAAAGGTTAATGAGCGAAAGCTATTATAAGAAAACGATAATAATAAAAAATTAAACGGGTTAAAATCATATATTATATATATAGTATAAAGCGATGAAAACAAAAAATTTAAAAAAGCTTTATAGGCACCGACCAAAAGCCACGTGGACCAACGGTGGCATGCTACTATAGATGACAATTCAAATTGTATAGGATATAGAATGTAAAGAACTTATATGGTTTTATACAATTATTTATATCTATATTCAATTACTACTGTTACAAAAACCATATTGCAAAGTTTTTTAACATAATATACAAGTTAGTTATGCACATGATTTTTTCGTGGTTTGTAATTTGATTTGTCGCTTTGTCCCATTGTTTTCTCACTTATCTTTTGCAACCAATAGAAAAAGAAAAAACTGAAAAGTTTTTATTTCTTTGTTATTTTTTATAGAGAATAGTTTTTGTGAAGTAAAGTTTTTATTTCTTTATTATCTTTTAATATAGAAAATAATTTTGTTAGTGTGATTAAAATGTGTGGTTAGAATTAAAATTCTTTATAAATTTATGAAATTTTTTTGTTTTGTTAAATTTCTTATGGTTATAAAAATGTTCGTTAAGAAACCAATTTGAACATACGTTTCAATTTCATAACCAAGCCGTTGTTACATGCGTCCGTCGTTGCGCACTGCTTTTCTATATATTTTTTTTCACTTTTATTTGTTTTTTAACGCCTTTTTGGTAATTTTTGTGTTCGTCACGCCACGTTAACTTTATTTTTTTACATTGTGTCTATAATTCTGTTTAAATTTTGTTAAAAATCGGTCTACCACGCCGTGGAGCACGGTGTAGCCCACTAGTTACTTATAAATCTCAAAATGAGAATCCATTATGCACATTTTACAATTTCGTACTGCATGTTTTACAAATAGGTTCTCGCCGAAGTTTTGTTGTTTTTTTATAGTTAATTATTTTATTATTATAATTAATTTTAAATTTATTTTATTTTTCTTTTATAACTTTTAAAATAAGATATTTTAAAAAATTTCGAATATGTCGTTACGACGTGATTATTTTTATCTACGTTTGGGTGTAAATTTCATTCGAAACGGAGTTGGGCGTAATAATATACAAGTCATCAAATCAAAAATGTTAAACGTACGAGTTATCAAAGCTGCTTTAAGGTTTCGATTTTTTCATAGTTTTTTTTTTATTTTCCACTTACAATTTTTAAAATATGATATTTTATAAAATTTCAAACTTGACGTTGTGATGTGCATACTTTTATGTACGTTTTAGTTAAATAAATAAAATGTCTTTCATTTATTTTTAGTTAAATAAAATTTCTTTCATAAAAAGAAACAAATAACGTCCTTGGCTCAGTGATTCACATACGTACACATACTACAATCACATCCGTATCTACATTTCGAACCCGTCGCGGAATACGCCATTTTAATAAAAAAATGAAATCATTTACTCTTACAACTTCTAAACTATGATGTTTTCTAAAATTTCGAAATTGACATTGCGACTTGCCTATTTTTATTTACGTTTTGACGTGAATTTTCGTAACATTATTTTTAAACCAACCGGTTGTTTTAAATGTTTTTTAAACCGACTGGCTCTCATCTCAAAATACACCATTACAACGTTTTTTTATCTACGTTTAAACAGACCCGCCGTAATACGCCGCCGGCGTGCTTATTTTTGTCTACGTTTAGGTGTAAATTTTTTGAATAATTTCACTTTCGTATACAACGAGATAACTTTTTCGTTACTATCGAATATACCGTTGCAACATGTTTTTTTTAACGTCACGTAGAAAGTACTGTCGTGATTTGCTTATTTTTATGTACGTTTCGAACACGCCGCGAAGCGCGGGTGCTGAACCACTAGTTATTTTTGTATATGGGATTTGAGGTGATTACTATATAATATTTGTGTGTATGCATGTCCTCATGTGCATAACATTCATGGTATTATCAAACATGAATAGAGACAAAATAAAAGGAATATATAAGGTGTAATAGCGTGAAGTAATGTCAATCAAGGTTGATTGGGCCATTTAAAAAAAAGGTTGATTGGGATGATAAATGAGATCCCTATTAGTAATTCTAGTTTCATGATAGCTTATAAATCGAGTTTTGTACCGGTATCACATTCGTAGAGAACTCAACTCAGCATGACAGTATCAGAATATTAACAGTATCAGATATATTAGTTAGTTTGTTAAAAAAATGTCTATTAGAAACTTTACATACATTTCTTACTTCTTGTAAGTTTTATATAATCTTATTACAAAGGAATTATAAATATAAAAACTAAAAACACGGTATATTTATATATTACCCGAGAACAAAGAAAAGTAAAAGTAAACAAAAAATATATTTACGGGTATGGTTCGGATAAATGGATATATATATATATATATATTTTCGTGTAATCAGGCATAGTATCACTTAATACTATACCCGACCCATCAATGCAAAAAGTTTTAGAACTAATCTCATCCTCGAATGCTCGTCCCAAATATTTCAGTATACTGGTCCGATCAGGTTGGGGGTTTCATTGCCATCCCACATGCTGAGCATATTATTATGAGTAAATCACATTTTACGTCCTTTAGGTATTTATCAAATTTCAAATTACGTATTTAAACTAAGAAAAATATAGAAAATCACCCTTTATGTTTAAATTTGTTAACATGTTTAATCCTTTACACTAACGGGCGTCTATTTTTTTTGCGTTAAATGAAACAATGTGCCTCTCACGTGAGGGCAAAATCTGTTAACAAATTTAAACATAAAGAATGTTTTCTGTAATTTTCTTAGTTTAAAATCGTAAACTAAAATTTAATAAAGAATGGTTTCTGTAATTTTCTTAGTTTAAAATCGTAAACTAAAATTTAATAAATAATTTAAGCATGTAAAATGTAATTTACTATATTATTATATAAAATAACCGAAAAATAAAAGGAGAAAAGGAAAAAAAATAGAAAAAAAAGTACTAGTAGTAGGTTATGAGTCACAAGACCCATATTATTTAAGGAAAATATCAAAATGGACATTATGTTCATCAATAAAATAATTTGGAAGCTAAAGGCTTAGCCGGCTTTAATCGGTTTCAAACAGGCTAAATGTCCATTTTGATATTTTTAATAGAAGTATGTTCATTTTGGTATTTTTTCTTATTGTTTATTGGTATATATAAAAAATAATAATAAATAATAAAAGGTAAAAAATTGTACCTTCCAGTACGCCTACCTGTACCCTCCCTATTCCCTTTTTATACTCTCATTTCCCCCACGCTCCTCATTTATCGTCATCTCAAACTGACAACCTTAACCTTAAACCTTAACCATGAAGATTCTCATCCGCCGCCTCTCCCGTGTCGCCGACTCATCCCACTACTCTCTCCTACGATCAGACTGTCGCTTCTCCCGCCGCTCACGTACGCCCAAAACCCGCCGCTCCGGCGGAGTTCCCGAGGGACACCTACCAGTTTACGTCGGCGACGAGATGGAACGGTTCATCGTCAGCGCCGACCTACTTAACCACCCCATCTTCATCAGCCTGCTCAATAGATCGGCTCAAGAGTACGGCTACGAGCAGAAAGGCGTCCTCCGTATCCCCTGTCACGTGCTTCTCTTTGAACGGGTTCTGGAAGCCGTGCGGCTCGGCCAAGAAGCCAGTTATGAGCAGCTCCAGATTCTCCTCGGCGATGAATTCGTCTGTTAGATTAATTTTTTTCTTAATCAGGATTAGTGGAATCTTAATTATCTCTTGATATTTACATATACGATGACAGATCGGTTTTTATGTGGTCTGTACATACCGATTTTCATGTGGAAATTATTCATGAGACCATTAATTTAGTGTTTTCTATGCTTTATTTGATTAGTGCCTAGATTAAATTAATTATTGTTCTTTTCGCTTTAAATTAAATTAAATCTTTTTTAAATTCAATTTTTTTTGTAAACATAACATGTTATCAAAAAACTCGCGGTTCCAAGGAATGAGATTGTCCTAGAGGGACATTATGCCACAACCAAAAGGTTGAGGGTTGAAAGCAGGTTCTGATGTATTTATCCTAGAATATCTAGGAATTGCTAGATTTATCCTAGAAAATATAGGAATTGTTGTTTAAAGAAAAAACCTAACTAATGGGATCGGTACTAGTGGAAGCGGGATTCAGGCGCGACATCTGCTGAGAGGAATCAGGTGTTTACCACTAGGTGCTTTCAGTACACCACCACGGTTATCTTTTTGAAATCTTGTTATGAAATGTGACCCAAAATCATGGATTTTGGGTAATTTTGATGAGAATTTGGTGTGAAGTTGCTTTTTGAGAGGTTGAAACATTTTGAGAAATAAAAAAGATTAGGTGATGGCAACAGATGATGAGTTTTTGTGTGGGTTTAACCCGTGATGCTGATTATGGACATTGGAAAGAAGATTAAATTGAAAGGTTTTTTGTTTTATTCATAATATAGTATATAGTATGTGGCACCATGTGCTTGGTTTCATATATGTTTTTACCTAAATTTGAGTTTACAATTTATTCTTCAGGAGCTACCTAAATTTGACACTTGAAAGGAGAGTCTGAAAACTGTGTCATTGGATTCATCCCATCTCTTGGCTATTCCTGATTCATCTTATGGTGTTTTAGGACTAGTGCATGAGGTAAACCGTATTGCTAGTCTCTTAATACATTTTTGTAGTGTCCGGATAGATGGAATATCGAGACTTATGAGCCTCATGTAGAATCTTAGCCCTAAACTCGCCTTCCTTAGGCACTCACATTCCGCCGTTTGTTTATATTTTAGGGTTTCAAGGAGTTTGATATTTCGTATGTAGGATGGTTATGGGTCTGAATTGAGTTTCAGTCTTACAAGGAGTTTATCAAATTTAAACAGCGTGCTGCGTGATGGAATCAAACGATGCTTTAAAGAAATAAGGCTGTTGTCGGAGACTTTCGTTCTTAAAAGAAAAGATGGTTGGATACGGTGGACTTCGAATGTGTTGAGATGTGTTATATATATAAGTAGTTTAATGTTTGGGTTTAGTGATGTTAAGTCATCGGCCCAAGTTAGTCTAGGGTTTCTAGTTTATTTCTTATATATTGAGGATTCCCCTCTCTTGTAATTACAACATTCAGGTATAATATTTATTCCAATCTTTTTTACAAGAGGGTTGAGTGCTCATGGTGTAAGGTTATTAGGGATGAGATCGGTACCGTACCGGTACCGATACCAAAAATACCGGTACCGAATTTATGGAAAAGTGGGTACCGATACTGGTACTGAATTTATGGATACGGAACCGGTTCGGTATGGTACAGGTACAAAATGTTCATTTGTAGATGGTAAGGCAGTTTGACCTGTTTGGACATATTTTTGGTGAAAGCTTAACTGTTCAGTTTAATAGGTATGTCAAGCTTGTGTGTGAGTTGAGATCTGCTGAAGTTGAGCATAGGCTGCTATATCCCTGTTGGGATGAATGACAGAGAGACTCTACATTTGGCATAGATTAAGTGGGGAAGACCACTTAGAGGATGTATCGGTACCGTACCGGTACCGATACCGAATTTATGGAAAAGTGGGTACCGAAACTGTTACCGAATCTATCGGTACTGGTTCGGTTCGGTACCAAATGCTCATCCCCAGAGGTTATGTTACTCGTAGAATATTTCTGTTCATATTGGAGAGTCTAGTTTTCTTGTGAGAGTGAAGGAGATCTCGAGTTGGCTTCCCACTATTTTGAAACATGTCTAGTGACTCGTAGGTGGAAGATGGTGAAAAAAGTTATGATGGTGATTTGGTTTCGAATGGGGCATCCGAAGAAAGTGTGGACAATGTGGTGCTTCAACTTAATAGGGAATTTTGAAGAAGCAAATGAGGCTAAGAATGTAGACCAGTGTTTTGAAACCCGGACCGGTCGGATCAGGAACCGGTGGTCTGGCCGGTCCGGTTATGTATGTTGAAACAGTCCTGCAGCAACGGCGGTCGGACCGAAAAACCGGTGGTCGGACCGGACGGACTGGTTGGTTATTTTATTTATTTTTTAATTATTTTTTTAATCTCTTTTTGGATTCGTATTTCATAGCTAATTGTTAGTTTAAGATTATTGAAATTAACTTGTTGGTGGTTTTTAAAGGATTAATGGTTGTTAGGATTGATATATTTTTATAATATTTATAACGTCGTCCGGTTCTTAAATCCGGTCCGACCAGTGGACCGGAAAGGAGACCGGTTCTGAAAACATTGATGTAAACCAGGCGCCCAGGCGGTGCAAAACATTACGGTGACGGTGGAGAAATATGGAGAAAATAGCCATGCGATGGAGAATGGTGACCAGGAACTTCAGTGGGTCAAAACACTCTTCATCCTTGTCTAAACCACCATGTTTTGATGGATTGATTTTCGAGTCACAAGTGGATCCGAATAAGGTTCAATTGGAGGATTTTGTTGATCGCGACCTCCTCGATTTGACAACAGGTAAGGGTAAAGGAAAAAGGTATACTTGAAGAGAATAATATGGATAAATGAATGTTTTGTCTCTAAATGCATGTGGATCAGGAATGCCTCAAAAAGAAAAAAAGATTGTGAATTTTGGTCCAAGTTCGGTGTATGTTTTATGGGGTTGCAAGAAACATGTATGATTTCGTTGGATTTTTTTAAACTCGAGAGTTTGTGGGAAACTGTCAATTTGATTATGCGATTAGTAGTGCTCGAGGTCGATCGGGATGTATTATTAATGTGTGATCCTTCCGTATTCGTTAAGAGATCAATTACTTGTATGGATAGTGTGGTTATTGTTGAATGAGTGGGCGTTATTTAAATTAAGGTGTTTCATGATTAATGTTTATGCTCCTCCGGGTGACAGGGGGAAGAGAACTTTATGGGATTCTATGTTGGATTTTATGGACCGACCCGATGGACAACGCGGCTGACCGAGCTATGACCCGTAAGAGTTACACCTAGGGCAACGAACATTTAAATCCACTTAACCCGCTTAACTGGTAATTACGAACTGTTAGCGAGACAATATATTTTATATATATTCGTTACACGAATTTTTATTATTTATACAAGTTTATAAATAATAATTTATATTTATTTGTTTTAATCTTTTATTAAAACAAATTAAATGGTTTCGAACTTGTCATTAACTATTGGGTTTTAGGCCCGGTAGTGATTTAAAAGGGTTATATTATGATTTTAGGTTTAATATAAAATTATATATAAATATGTAATTCCTTTTAGATCGAAAGAAGGAGATGCAAAAAAAACTTTGTTTTTTTCTTTTTGTTCTTTCGACAGCCGCCAAACAAGAAGAAACCAAGAAATCGATTTTTCTTGATTTTCAAATTCCAAAGTAGCTAGCAAAGTATTGCTCCTGCTTTTGTAAGTTTTGGTTAACCCTGCGCTTTCCGTCTTTCGTGTTGTCAGTTCATGATCTAGCATCGGTTCGTTATACCTAGGTGTCTCAACCGGTTAATCATTAACCACTAAGGTATAATTAATCTCATCAGTAGATTAATTGTTTTTTTTTTGTGTTTGCGTGTTCATAACCAGATCCTGTTCGGTTTGTCAGTGCTGTTAAATAGGTTATGATTTTATTTTCCGCTGCGTATTTATTAATTAAATGAATTAATTAATTTCTCTGTCAAAACCCGTTTTTACAAAAGTCCAACTGATCACCACTGAATCCCAACACTGGTATTAGAGCCTGGGTTATAACACGTAAATCGAAATCGGTCTGGTTTCACCGGTTAGATTAATCACAAACTTTAACTATCTTGAAGTTTCTGATTTGATCTGTTTTTGGGGCAATTTTTTATTTATTAATTGGTCGGTTTTTTATTTTATTTAACCAAATATATTGCCCGTATGTGATTGTGTTGAATATGTAAATCTGGTCCGACCAATGTGATTGAGTTGTTTGTGTTTATTATTCAGTTTTTGGTTTTATGGTTTTGCCCACTTTTGATGGCTCAAAGTTGTAATAAAATAGTTTTTATTTTATTTTATGTAATGTAATAAAAACCCAAAGACAAATCTGAAGACGCAACAGGAATCATGGAGTAAGTGAGAGTCATCCGAGACGACTAGATGCACGGAAGTCCATCCTTGTGGTTGTTTTAATTTTGTGGACCCCATGACCCGTTTGGTCTTGCTAACTGGCTCTAGCAAGATCAAACAAACTTGGCCCTAAAAGATTTACATATTTATTTGCTTTATGGTTGCTTTTAATTTTTTATAACTTAAATTTATTATAAACCAACCAAACACCAAACGTTTTAAAAGGAGTTTTAAAATGTCACAATCTGTCACCACAAGTTCTAATTTTACAACTTGTAGAATTTTATAAAAATAACAACTGGCGTGTTTTTATAAAATAAATAACCGCTAAAGTTTTACAATTTAAACTAAATTTAATTTCAAAACTTATAACTTAATAGTTTTCAACTATTAACTTTAACTGGTTATTCAAGTCGCGACAAACTTAGTTTTAATATGTTATTTAAAATTAAGTGTCCTGAGAGATTAAATGGTTCATCAAATTTGTCATGACTTTAAATAGTAAAACTGGCTTTTACATCACACGTATGATTTAATCATTCGTTGTGTTTGATCCTATTCGGTAAACACTAAAATTGGAACTCATATTTAAAACCAATAGTCTATGTCATCCTATTATATGGAACACTTGGAGCATAAAACGAAACATCGGTGTTTGGAGCCACAGCACCGCACTGGATGCGTAGTTTATCCTTCCAAGGCGCAAGGGTTTCGTTGACACATCCTGCCCTTCCGCAAGTACCTGTTTTAGGACGACTATTACTTTTCTCTCTTGTTACATGCCCCAGCTGTCAAGAGATTAAAAGTGGGCTTAGATGAGGCTAAACGTATCAATGCATAGACATGTCTTGTCTTAGCGGCCTCATACACGAGAGTTGTGCATCTTTCCACAATTGACACTAATTGTCAGTCTAGTTACCCACTTACTAATGTTGTATGCCACAACTACCATTAGTGACTGATTTAGCTGGATTCTCACTCATTATTTTAATTTTTGTAATTGGGTCATAAATTAATAAGGACTTTTCACTTTCTTTATACTAATTTATTTTCTTTGCTTATCTTGCCAGATGTTTACTGAAAATAATAATACTACTAACTCCTTCGCTCTCAAGTCTATCCTTGAGAATGAAAAGCTGGATAACACCAACTTTCTCTCGTGGCAGTGCAATCTGAGAATAGTTCTCAAGATGGCCAAGAAGCTCTATGTTCTCGATGCACCAGTCCCTGAGGCACCCGATGGTAACACGGCTGCCGCTCGTAAGGCCTGAGAAAAACAAAGAGATGATGTCACTGAGGTGGCCTGCCTTATGCTAGCCTACATGTCCCGTGAGCTCCAAAAGAGCATGGAGGACCTGAGTGCCTTTGTCATGATTGAGCAACTTAAGGGCATGTTCCTGAAACAAGCCCGACAAGAACGCTATGAAACCATGTCTCAGCTCATTCGTTGCACGATGCAAGAGGGCACGCCTGTTAGTGCTCATGTACTTAAGATAAAAGGGTACATCGACCAGATGAACAAACTTGGATATCCCATGAAGGATGACATGACTACTGATTTCATCTTAAACTCTCTCCCAAGCTCCTATGCTCAATTCGTAATGAATTTCAACATGAATGGCTTGGAGAAGACAGTGGCCGAGCTACATGGTATGCTCAAAACGGCCGAGATGAATATCCAAGGAAAGAAAAATCAAGTTCTGATGGTCAGATCTGCTGGTGTTAAAAAACCTAACCCCAAGAAAAGAGGTTATAATAGCAAAGGCAAGAAAAAGGTTAATGTTGCTGCCAAACCTGCCACCAACAATAATAAGAAAGCTTCAAAAGCACCCCCTCTTGAGGAGCGCCAATGCTTTGAATGCAACAAAATGAGACACTGGAAACGTAACTGTCCTGAATATCTAGCCAAGTTGAAGCTGCAGAGGGCCAGTGGTGAGGGCACCTCTTCAGGTATTCTCATTTATGTTATTGAAATTTTTACTGTTTCTAGCAACACATAGGTATTTGATACTGGATGTGGATACCACATCATTAATGTCTTGTAGGAGCCTAAAAGTTGAATGAAGCTAAAACAAGGCGACATGGAGCTCATCATTGGTGATGGGAAAAGAGTACCAGTTCTTGCAACTGGAACATATCTTCTTTCATGTACTTCTGGCCTTGTGGTTGTTTTAAACAATTGTTTGTTTGCACCTGGTTTAACCAGAAACATTATTTCAGTTTCTTTATTGTTTGAACAAGGATTTTGTAACATCCCAAAAATAAAACGACAGTTATAATGACGGAATAAACGAACGAGGCATGACGGGCCGGGCCGGATGGGCTGGCGGGCTTGAAGGGGAGCCTCCCCTATAAATAGATTGAGTCACCACCCATTTCTCTCATTTGCAAGTTCTAGAGAGAGAAACCATAGAGAGAGAAAGTTGGCGGATCAACCCAAGATTTGAGAAGTGTGTTGCTCCAGAGCTCGTGAGAAGAACCTCCGGCTCAGAAACTTGATTCAGGTAACGATTTGGCCTAAATTTGAGTTTTTATTCGTTTTTGAGTTTTTGTTCGTTTTTGAGTTTTTCAGGTTTTGGTTGAAAATGTAACGTTTTTACGGTTGAAATTGGAAGGAAAACATATATTTGGATTCCTTAATGAAAAGCAAACGTTTTGAAGTAAACAAGTTCGGGATCTTGACGTGATCAGACGCGAAGGCGAAAGTTAGGGTTTTTGCGAACAAGCAGTTCGTGCGTACTTATTAAGTACGCATGAAGATGATCCCGCGTACTTACCAAGTACGCAAGAAGAGGATCCTGCGTACTTATCAAGTACGCATGAAGAGGGTCATGCGTACTTATCAAGTACGCATGAAGCAGGTACTGCGCATTTATCAAGTACGCATGAAGCAAAGTCTGCGCACTCATTAAGTACGCAAGAATAAGTCCCTGCGCACTTGCTAAGTGCGCAGGCATCAGACTGGTTAAGTAAAGTCAGTATGTTTAGAATGGTTTAACCGTTACAGTCGGGATTGGGTCTGATGTGTATTTAACTAATCAATTCAGATCGGAAGTGACGTTGTTGGGCCTTTGTTTAGGACAACCGAGACTAGCTTATAAGGTGAGTTCTAGAAGCCCTTCTTTAAATGTTTTAATTAAATGTTTTTAGGCTGGTGTGCATACATACGGAATGATGTTTTGAAATGAGGTTTACGAAATGATGTTTACGAAATGATGTTTACGTAACGATGTTTACGATGTGATGTTTACGAAATGATGTTTACGTGATGATGTTTATGAAATGTTTTGCCAAATGAAGTTTATGAAAGGTTTACGAAAGAGATGATGTTTTGTTTAATAAAACGTACGAATGCTTTAACTAAAAGAGGTAAAGGTTTTATGAAAGTCACGAATGAACGAATCTGCCACGAGTTCCTACGGGAGCTAAGGTATGTATGTATGTATTGGCCTCACCTTACGGGGGGCCTTTGTGGCTGGCTAACGGTTGTACAACTGGTTGATGATGGGGTGAAGACGGTCACCCATGGGATTACCGGGATCCCGATGGAAGGTACTATTCCTTGCGGGGAAATCGTGCCTATGTTATGTTCTGTCTACCTAGAGGTAACGAGCCTTAGGAGACATATGTTTGGTCTACCTATAGGTAACGAGCCTTAGGAGACATATGTTTGGTCTACCTAGAGGTAACGAGCCTTAGGAGACATATGTTGGGTCTACCTAGAGGTAACGAGCCTTAGGAGACATGTTTGGTCCACCTAGAGGTAACGAGCCTTAAGGGACCTGTGTGACGGATGACTTAGAGGTAACGAGCCTTAAGTTCATCCGCTGGCATGCGATGTATGGAATTGACGGTTACGAGAAGGCGCATATTCGGTTCATGTTGACTTATGTTATGATGCTATGTTACGATGTTTTGAGGATGTTAAGTTATTGCATGCTTTACGTACGCTTTTGTTAAACAAATGTATGTTATGTTTTTGGCAAATTGTTTATGTTAAGGTTTTATGTAAAGCTATAACTCTCCAGCGTAGCTGACTTTTTAGTATGCACATTCAGGTTAAGGCAGGTATGGATGATGGACGGTGATGCTTGGCAAGCGAGAAGAGTTACCCGATTGATCATGAAGACTGGCGTCCCGTTATGATTAGCTTATGTTACGTTTATGTAATAGACTATGTTACGCTTCCGCATGTTGAACAATGTAATGGTTATGTTAATGAAGTATTTTCCGCTGCGTTATTTGATATTCAAGTTTAAGAACTGTGTGTGAATGAGTAAATCCAACAAGTGAGGCCTCCCGGGTTTGGGGCCTTACAAGTTGGTATCAGAGCAATAGTTTGAGAGATTCGGACACTCCCAGTGTCTGAACTTAAACTGTGAATGGGACCGAAAGCGGATGCCAGTACGGGTAACTCGAGCCACAGCATCGGGTATGAAGGTAGTATATGTTTACATGTATAGTATGCCTTAGAAAGGGATATGTGAGGACTTGTGTTTTGATGGAATCACAAAGGTGGTCAAATAGAAATCGAAAGGTAGTGTAATGGTTAATTACAGATGGCCAGTGTATATTAACATCTTACAGTGCTTATTGAATTTTATTTGTTAACTAGCGTGATGACATTGGATTCCTTGTCTTATAGAACGAAATGGCAAGGAGAGGAAACGGAAGACGTGGTGGGGGCCGTACCGGTGGTCGTACCGGCGGTCGAAATGGTGGGCGTGGCAGGACCCCTGCGCGCCAAGAGTATAGTGAATAAGGAAGTGTTCACACTGAACCGGCGGTTAGTGTGCATGGAACTGAGCAGATACTGGTTGAAGAACAACCTTTCAATTTTGAACCAGAAGTGAGAGCCGCTATAGCTCGAGAGTTCACAGAGTTGATGAAGACTTCTCTACCAGGTCTGTTAGCTGAAGCATTGAAGAAGGTTAATGGGGAAGGTGGGTCTAACACGGCGGTTGATACCCCAAACACTGAGGCAATCAATGCACCGTTTAACCGTGGTTGCGACTATAAGTCCTTTAAGGCATGTGACCCACCGGTCATGACTGGGAAGAAAGACGCGGTAGCTACATTTGATTGGGTGATTCGTATGGAGGCTGCCATTCGTCTGAGCGAATGTCGAACGGATCAAGTTGTGAAATTTGCTGCTAACTCCTTGAGAGAGGAAGCATCCCATTGGTGGGAAGGTGTACGTCAAGCAAAAGGGAGCGAGGTTGTGGATGCGATGATGTGGGCTGACTTGAAAACTTTGGTGATCAAGAATTTCTGCCCAAGGAACGAGATTGAGAAGGTAGAGAGGGGATTTCTGGGTTTGAAGGCCGGGAGCATGACGCACCTGCAGTACACAACCTGATGAAATGAACTGGCACGTCTGGTGCCACATCTTGTCACGACTGAGGAAAGAAAGATTGCATGCTACATTCAAGGACTGCCGGACCAGGTCCGCACCTATGTTAAGGCAAACGCCCCTACTACCTACGATTCGGTAGTAGAACTGAGCGGAGTGGTATTTGATGATCTGGCGCTAAATGTCGTTGCCATTGAAGAGCCCAAGAAGAAGCTGGGTTTTCCCGCTAAGCGATCGGGTGGGAAGTTGTTTGGGGCTCGGTACAAACAGGCCAGGGTAGGCGAGACGGCAGTCTGTGGAAGATGTGGGGTGAGACATACGGGTGAATGTCGGATAGGGACAAATCTGTGCTACAAATGTGGCAAGACTGGGCACTACTCCCGGGAATGCAGGCAAGGCATTAAATGTTATAATTGTGGTGAAAGCGTCATATGAGCCGGTGATCGGTGTCGAAAGTACCGGTCAAAGATAAAGAAATAGAGTGTCCTAATCACCTTAAACTAGTTAGGGTAAGAAGGGTGTCGAACCACGAAGAGTTTGTGGTCGGTGCTTAACTTCAATTGACAAAGTGATTTATGAAGTTGCAATGGGTCTTTCTGACCAAACACAAGCAATGGTTTAGGTGAAACTTATCAAACTCAACAAACAAGGATTATCAAGTAACAATTATGATCAATAGTAATCACGTATCAAACAAACGATTTATATTGTAACAATAATTAAAAAGGAATCATGCCCGGGTTTCAAGTTCACAAGTAATTAGGGATTATCACGCCAACATATGAGTTCAAGCAATCAAATGGTTATCTAAATGAAATTGACCAAATCTAACCAAGAACATCAACATTCATACATCATCGGCAAATAGTGTAAGACAATATTCACGAATGAAATCGAGACAAATGTATGCAATATAGAATTAGATTAATCAATAGATTCAACACAAATCAAAGTTCATAGCAATTATCATCTAACGGGGTCAATGGTGCAAGAATTTATCGACTCCCGTGAGTTCATAACCATACTAAACACAAAGATTCAAGTATTTCAAACCAAACGATTATAAGAATTGTTTCTCAAAGCTAGCACATGATAAAACCCTAAAAACTTACAAACAATCCACCCGGGAATGATTACCGATGGATTAGCGCTCATGGTTGTGGAATTCATCTTCAATCTTTCAATCTTTCGAGTATCAATCTTCAATTGGATGTTAGAATCGTGTTCCTTAGCCTCCAAGAACTCCCAAAATCGCCCAAGAACTGTTGTAAAAAATGGTGATTTTGAATTTTGGGGAAGAAACCCCCACTTGAACTCTCAAAATCGGCAGTTTCCCGAAAATCCGCGTCAAAATAACGTAACCAGCGTAAGCTTACGCTGGTATGGCGTAAGCTTATGCCGCAACACTGAAGCCTGCTGTGAATGAACTGGTTAGGCGTAGGCCTACGCTGGGCGGCGTAAGCTTACGCTGCATGGCGTTGGCTTACGCTAGGTGGCGTAGGCTTACGCTGGATCCTGGGTTTCTGCCCCGTTTTCTCCGTGTCTCTTCCGACTCTTGCATCTCTCACTTAATATCTTCCAAAATCATACTTTAAGCTTTCAACACCTGCACATGCATAGCTACACAAAACTTTTGTATTCCACATGTTAATTTACATAAATATAACATGTTACACCCTTTAATGCATAAAACTTTGGTCGCTTATCACATCCCTACACTTGAGTTTTGCTTGCCCTCAAGCAAAGTCTTTTGCTTCAAATCCACATTACAAATTCTCAAATAATTGTTTTAACTAAACATAAGCTAAGGTCCAAGGTCATGCAAAATTCATAAGAATTATACTCTCAACAGATTTACAATCCAACAAACCATCGATGAATTTTTAAACAAAAGGAAATATTGGAACGCGCTTAACTCATATCTAGTTATGGCTTTGCATGCACACACCCCTCACAATCAATTACTCCCCTTGGTTTCATATCTGGACTAGCGATGATGTGCTAGTATTTTTCACTCAAACCCAAACAATGAACCACATTATCATAAGCTTGCATATTGATCACATCTTATCCTACTAACACAACTAACATGCACAAATCAAAAGGTCTATTAAGGTTTGTAATGTAGGCTAGGGTTACGGGTATGGATAAGGATTTTTAAAGTGGCTAAAGGTGAGTGGAATTCAACTAATGAAACTACAAATCAATCCTAAAACTTTCAAATCTCTACTATAGGTATAAATGACCCATCAACACTAAAATTCTTATTTCTTCAAACTATCAAATGAAACTTGGGTTAAATTGACCCAATAACATCTTTTATTATAATTCAAACTAATACTTAAAACCTTTGGGCACATGTTGACCCAATACAATTTTTGTATTTCTTTTTCATTCATTTTTTTTTCTTTTTTTTTTATGCAATTGCAACCGCAACTTCAATAATCTAAGTTAATTGAATTCCAACTCACGGGTTTAAAAAGAAAAGGCTAAAAAGGTGAATGGGCTAATGTTATGGGTTTTGTCAACAGAAAAGGTATAGGTTCAGAGTGGGCATCTAGTGGATATTAATGGGTAAGGGTATAAAAATGGCTAAAAATAAAAAGGTTTCTCCTAATGCCTTTATCATTTTTGTGCAATTAATTGGTTCAAGGTCTCAACATGTATCAATAATATGCAAGTTCTAAAATGTGAAACAAAGTGGTTAAACACTCAAGTAAGAGAATATATATATCAATTTGGCTCAAAATCTCACAACATGGTGGAAAATAGGTTACCGACATATGCATGCAAACCGTCACCTTCAATTTTGTTACTCCCAAATCCAAAATTTCCAATTTTTTTTTTTTTTTGGAAAAACTTAATCAAGTAACTTAATGAATTAACCATGACCAAAGACCTCTACCAAACACTTTGTAAAACAATTATTCAAAAATTTGCATGGTTTTATTGATTTCTCACATCCCCACAATTGAACCTTACATTGTCTCAATGTAAATAGTTATAAAATATAAAAGTGCGGTTTGTGGGTGCAAAAACATCCAATACCCAATATCTCCAAATATCCAACTCAAAGATTACCATAACTATAAGCACCAACCCAACCATAATCAACCAAGTTTTAAACAAAAACACACCATAACACACAAAAACAAACTCGTTTAATCAAAGCAACATAGATATGAGAAAGAGTACGTGGACCTGATTAGAGGCGATCATAGAGTGCCTGAACCACCACCAAAAATGGACTCGTAAGTCTTCCATGAGTCTTCCCCACACTTGAGTGTTGCTATGGTGACGAAAAATAAAACACACAAAACAAAACAAAGTTGCAAAAAGCCGGGTTGCCTCCCGGTTAGCGCTAAGTTTAATGTCCTCAGCCCGACATTACATCCTTATGGAGGTTGGAACATAAACTTGCTTCCACTAGTTCCCCCAACGCCTTGGTTGTTATCACTCCAACTCCAAGTCTTCTCTCTTGTAAATTCCATATCAAACAAATCTCCTTTCTCGTTTGGATGTTGGACATGGTCGGGTGGCTTCTTTTCATCCTTCAACCTTTTAGTTTCCTTCTCGATTGCCTTCGGCTCGTCTTTCACATTAAACCTGTCAAACATAATACCTTTCTTTTTGGTGTCACCCTCATTTGCCTTGGCACGAGGATGACACACGTTAGTAGTAACCGATTTTGAACATTTCTTTTCAACCGAATATGTAAATAAATTTGAAAAAACATTTATGTTCAACTTACGATTCCCAAAGATCATGTCAACAGTTCCGTTTCGGCAATTGATTTGCGCATTTGCGGTTGCCAAAAACGGTCTTCCCAAAATCACTCGTGGCTTCTCCTCCTTAGCAAGTGGTGCATAATCGAGCACCAAGAAATCTCCCGGATAGTAAAATTCTCCAATATTCACAGCCACTCCCACTAGTTTCCCCCGAGGCCGCGTGCGTGTAGCATTCGCTAACACCAAGGTGGTGGTGTATTCTTCTAATGGACCAAAATTGTATTGGTCATATACGCTCCACGGTAAAATGCTCACCCCCGCTCCATAATCTAATAATGCCAATTTGGTTTTAAATTCCCCAATTTGAATAGGAACTAAGGGTTCTCCAAACTCAATTTCTTCCTCTTCTCTTTCTTCATATTCTTCATTACCATGGGCTACATCAATTGCACTAACATGATGTTTTGGGTTCAAAGTGGTGTCACTTGGCAATTTACCTTCATTTTGTTTGAGTTGAGCTATTTCTTGTGCCAATTGCCCAACTTGTCTCTCCAATGCCACAAAAGACTTGTCTCTCACTTCATTCTCCTTCTTTGATTCTTTCATCATCTCCAATAGTGCATCCAACTTTGAATTAACCGCATTATCACCCCCTGATGACTCATCTTGTTGTTGATGGTCTTGATTGTAATTCCGTGAGGGATAATTAGAGTTCCGGTTGTTGTTATATAAATTCCTTTGGTAACCTCCCGAATTGTAATTTCCTTGTTGGCGAGGTTGGTATGACGAGGTACCTTGATTTACACCTTGGATGTTTGGGTTTAGTTGGTTTGAAGCATCCCCATATTTGAAGTTGGGATGATTCCTTGAGCTCGGGTGATAGGAGTTTGAGTTTGTATCATATGGTTTCCTATCACCATAAACTTGGTTCACTTCTTCTTGTCTACCTTCTTGGAATGGGCAAATCGTGGTTTTGTGCCCCAAGTCCCCACACTTCTCACAAACATCAAAACGGGTTTTCAATCCCGCTACTTCCTTTTTCTCTCCTTTCTTCAATAAGGCCAACTCTTTCTCCATAGACGCCAACCTCTCTTTTGTTTCATAATCCGGGACAGATTTTGAAATTGGGTGTTTGGCTCTTCGGCTAGCCGATGCCTCGGCTTTTGAACTTTGGCTCATTCTTTCTAAGAAATCCCAATCATCTTCTTCGGGATTAGACAACAATGTCCCATTACTTGTGGACTTCAAGTACTTCCTCTCCTCTTGAGTCAAACCATCCACAAAGCACTTCACTAGTTCCCACAACTCGATTTGATGGTGGGGACATTTCCTCAACAACTCTTTGAAAAGGGTAAAAGCTTCATGTAAAGGTTCACCTGTTTGTTGTTGAAAAGTCCGAATCTCAATTCGGGAGTCATCCGTCTTTGCAACCGAATAGTACTCATCCAAGAAAACTTGTTGCATTTCATCCCATGTGTGGATGCTATTAGCCGGCAATGTGATGAACCATTGTTTTGCTCTATCTTTGAGGGAAAACTGAAAAAGTTGGAGTTTGACCTCATTTTGGTCAAAGTTTTCATCCCCAATGGTGCTACAAATGGCGGAAAACTCGGCTAAATGGGTGTATGGTTCTTCAGTAACCATGCCATGAAAATGGGGAAGGACGTTGATGTAATTCGGTCTTGACTTGAACCTTCTCATTCCCGGAATTGGTGGAACAATTGGAGAAGCATTCTCCGAAATAGCCGGTCGAAAGCGACCATTAACTCCACCCATAGGGGCTACCGGTTGTCTTCGGTTTTCATTATTGTAGCCCCCATTAAATCTCCTCCCTTCTTGTCTAGGATGATAAACAGGTCTATCGGGTCTACCCGTTCGACCCATTGGTTGTCTCGGTCTTTGGTGAACATAATTCACCTCTTCTTCCTCTTCAAAGCCTTGCCCCTCATTGTATTCTCCATATTGGCTCCGCTCACCATCTTCGTACTTGTAATCTCCAAACCCATTACCATTCCCAACCTCTTCATTATCATCATACCCAAAGTATTCACCATCGTTGTCCTCCCAACCATCGTTCTCATTTTCGTTTCTTGGTTGAGTTCCAAAGATGTTTCCAGGAGGGGTTTGATTTTGTTGTGGTCCCCTTCTACCTTGGTACGTGGGATTGGTTCGGATGTTAACGGGTCGGTTTTGTTGAACTGGACCTGATCCACGGGGTTGGTTGTTATTGATAGGTATAGATGGGGTTGGGGTTCGGTGAGGTGGAGTTGGTGGGCGGTTAGGTATAGGGCCTCTTTTTGGAGTTGGGCCACGGTTTCTCATGCTAGATCCAGAATGACTGCTTCGACCATCCATAGATGACGGTTCCGATGAAATAGGTTGTAGATTTTGTTGTTGGGTTCGGTTTTGCCTTGCTATCTTCTCAATTTCTGGTTCAAAAGCAAGCGGTGAAGTCCTCCCGGATGAACGGGTACGCATGCATTAATATGTCACCTGCACACACAAACAAACACCACGCGTAACACAAAAATAGAAGAAGATTAACCAAACATAACAAGTAACAAATAATAAGTAAACAAGTAATCACACAAATCAACTAGAATAAAACACCAAGCGCACACACTCCCCGGCAGCGGCGCCAAAATTTGATCTGTGTCGAAGGTACCGGTCAAAGATAAAGAAATAGAGTGCCCTAATCACCTTAAACTAGTTAGGGTAAGAAGGGTGTCGAACCACGAAGAGTTTGTGGTCGGTGCTTAACTTCAATTGACAAAGTGATTTATGAAGTTGCAATGGGTCTTTCTGACCAAACACAATCAATGGTTTAGGTGAAACTTATCAAACTCAACAAACAAGGATTATCAAGTAACAATTATGATCAATAGTAATCACGTATCAAACAAACGATTTATATTGAAACAATAATTAAAAAGGAATCATGCCCGGGTTTCAAGTTCACAAGTAATTAGGGATTATCACACCAACATATGAGTTCAAGCAATCAAATGGTTATCTAAATGAAATTGACCAAATCTAACCAAGAACATCAACATTCATACATCATCGGCAAATAGTGTAAGACAATATTCACGAATGAAATCGAGACAAATGTATGCAATATAGAATTAGATTAATCAATAGATTCAACACAAATCAAAGTTCATAGCAATTATCATCTAACGGGGTCAATGGTGCAAGAATTTATCGACTCCCGTGAGTTCATAACCATACTAAACACAAAGATTCAAGTATTTCAAACCAAACGATTACAAGAATTGTTTCTCAAAGCTAGCACATGATAAAACCCTAAAAACTTACAAACAATCCACCCGGGAATGATTACCGGTGGATTAGCCGCTCATGGTTGTGGAATTCATCTTCAATCTTTCAATCTTTCGAGTATCAATCTTCAATTGGATGTTAGAATCGTGTTCCTTAGCCTCCAAGAACTCCCAAAATCGCCCAAGAACTGTTGTAAAAAATGGTGATTTCGAATTTTGGGGAAGAAACCCCCATTTGAACTCTCAAAATCGGCAGTTTCCCGAAAATCCGCGTCAAAATAACGTAACCAGCGTAAGCTTACGCCGCAACACTGAAGCCTGCTGTGAATGAACTGGTTAGGCGTAGGCCTACGCTGGGCGGCGTAAGCTTACGCTGCATGGCGTAGGCTTACGCTGGATCCTGGGTTTCTGCCCCGTTTTCTCCGTGTTTCTTCCGACTCTTGCATCTCTCACTTAATATCTTCCAAAATCATACTTTAAGCTTTCAACACCTGCACATGCATAGCTACACAAAACTTTTGTATTCCACATGTTAATTTACATAAATATAACATGTTACACCCTTTAATGCATAAAACTTTGGTCGCTTATCAGCCGGGAATGCACCAAGCCCAGAATGGGTGAAGCCGAGAAAGGGAAAGGCCTGGAGAAGAAAGAAGAGAGGCCCCGAGAAAAGTCTCGTGCGTACGTACTGACGCAAGAACAAGCCAGGGCAGACCCCGACGTGGCGTCAGGTACGTTCATCCTTGACAACACTTTTGTTTCTGTGTTATTTGATTCGGGTGCCAGTAAGAGTTTCATATCTGCGACTTTTTGTAAACGAGTGAAGTACACTGTGAGTAAGTTAGAAAATGGCCTTTAGCGTAGAAACCGCTGAGGGTAGAACTGCGAGAGTGACCGATGTAGTTGATAACTCCACGATAAAAATAGAAGGTCATAGGTTCCCTGTCAGATTGTTTTTTATGGTTTTGGGTGGGTTCGATGTCGTGTTAGGTAAGGATTGGCTAACTGCCAATGAAGCACAAATTATATGTAAACGAAAGATAATCCGACTCAAGGCTCCAGATGGTAGCGAAGTCGAGGTTTTGGGAGATCGTGACGCCCCGATGCCAAACGTCATCTCGATGATTAAGGCAACAAATTAATTGAGGTGCGGATGCGAGGCTTATCTGGTGTACGTAATTTACAAGTGTAAGGAAGTGAAGGAACTAGATGATGTACCCGTGGTACGCGAGTACCCAGAGGTGTTTCCAGAGGATTTGCCTGGAATACCACCCGACCGAGAGATTGAATTTCGAATCGACTTAGTACCAGATGCCTAAGGCTCCATATCGACTAGCACCAGTGGAGATGAAAGAGTTAATGGCACAGCTAGACGAGTTACTTGAAAAGGGATTTATCCAATCGAGCATCTCGCCGTGGGGTGCTCCGAGAAAGACGGTTCGATGAGAATGTGTATTGATTATTTCGAGTTGAATAAACGTACGGTGAAGAACAAGTACCATTTACCAAGGATCGACGACATGTTCGATCAATTGCAAGGCGCAAGTTGGTTCTCAAAAATCGACCTTCGGTCCGGGTACCATCAGTTGAAGGTGAGGGAAGAAGACATACCAAAAACTGCATTTCGCACGCGTTATGGACATTTCGAGTTCCGCGTAATGTCTTTCGGATTGACGAACGCACCGTTCATGGATTTGATGAATAGGTGTGTCGACCGATGCTGGACCGATCGGTAATCGTGTTCATCGATGATATCCTCATCTACTCCAAGAATGTGGGTGATCACGCATGTCACTTAAATGAGGTGTTGGAGGCTCTGAAAAATGAAAAGTTGTATGCTAAGTTCTTCAAATGCGCGTTCTGGCTTAGGGAAGTCCAATTCATAGGTCACGTAATTAACCCGAACGGCATTATGGTTGACCCAGCAAAGATAGTGACGGTAAGGGAATGGAATATTCCTAAGACGCCAACTGAAATCCGCAGTTTCTTGGGATTGGAAGGCTACTATCGGAGATTCATCCAGAATTTCTCAAAAATAGTTTCGCCATTGACAAAGTTGACTCGGAAGGAGGTAAAGTACGAATGGGGTTCGACCCAGGACGAGGCGTTTAAGGAGTTGAAGGAGAAGCTAACCAAAGCCCCAGTCTTGGCCCTTCCCGAGGGCAATGAAGACTTAGTGGTATACTCTGACGCTTCGGGCCAGGGATTGGGATGCGTGTTGATGCAACGCGGGAGAGTAATCGCGTATGCGTCACGGCAGTTGAAGATTCACGGAGCTAATTATCTGACTCATGATTTGGAACTTGCCGCTGTCGTATTTGTATTGAAAATCTGGAGGCACTACCTCTACGGGGTGAAGTTTACTATTTACTCCGACCACAAAAGTTTGAAGTACTTCTTCGAACAAAGAGAGCTTAATATGAGGCAAAGACGATGGTTGGAACTCCTGAAAGATTATGACTGTGAGATCATGTACCATCCTGGAAAGGCAAACGTGGTGGCTGACGCTCTAAGCCGAAAGGATGCGCCTACTCCTATTAGAGTGAAAGCTTGCCAGTTGATAGTAACATCAGATGTGATGGGAGAAATTGAAAGAGCTCAAGATGAAGTACTGAAGGAAGAAAACATAAAGAAGGAAAGAATGGTTGGCCAACATGACAAGTTGGAATATAACACCCTTGGTGTTAGGACACGTTTTGGACGGGTATGGATACCTATGGGTGACAAGCTTAGAACCAAAATCTTGGATGAGGCTCATAAGTCTCGGTACTCTATCCATCCTGGTACCAATAAAATGTACCAAGATCTGAGGAAGGAATACTGGTGGCCTGGAATGAAGCATGAAATGACAAAGTACGTAAGCAAGTGCTTGACTTGCTCGCAAGTAAAGGCCGAACACCAGAAACCATATGGAAAGATTCAACCACTTGATATACCGGAATGGAAGTGGGAACACATTACCATGGACTTCATAACCAAGCTACCTCGCACAGCTAAAGGTCATGACACCATTTGGGTAATTGTGGACCGTTTAACGAAGAGTGCTCATTTCCTGCCTATTCGCGAGACGTTGTCATCGGAAAGGTTAGCGGAAGTATTTATTAACGAAGTGGTAGCACGGCATGGGATGCCTTTGACGATCGTATCTGACCGGGACACACGATTCACATCGAGATTCTGGAAAAGATTTCACGAGGCGATGGGCACGAGGCTCAATGTTAGCACGGCATACCACCCACAAACAAATGGTCAGTCCGAAAGGACCATTCAGACATTGGAGGATATGCTTCGTGCTTGTATTATCGATTTCGGCGGCAGTTGGGACAGTCATCTGCCGTTAGCCGAATTCTCCTACAACAATAGTCATCACACGACGATAGGCATGCCGCCTTACGAAATGTTGTATGGGAGAAGATGTAGGACCCCGGTTTGTTGGGGTGAGATTGGACAAAAGGAATTAGGAAGTCTTGAAGTCGTAAGAGAACGTCGGAAAGGTTTGATCAGAAATCCTATGCGGATAAACGACGAAGTCCTATCGAGTTTGATGTTGGGGACAGAGTAATGTTGAAAGTGTCACCCTGGAAGGGAATCATACGATTCAGGAAGAGAGGAAAGCTAAGTCCGAGGTTTGTCGGACCATTCAGGATAATGGCACGGGTTGGTGAAGTCGCTTATCGGTTAGAGCTGCCTGATGAGTTAAGTGGGATTCATCCTACCTTCCATGTATCACACTTGCGAAAGTGTTTGGAGGATGAATCGGCTCACGTACCACTTACTGACATCGAGGTCGACAACAGTCTTAACTACATCAAAGAACCCGTGGCCATCTTAGACAGAAAGGAGAAGCGTTTGCGTAATAAGATTATTCAATTGGTTAAAGTCCAATGGAAGCACCGAAAGGGATCAGATTCTACTTGGGAAACGGAGACGGAAATGAGGTAGTCGTACCCTCGACTATTTGACTTATGATAGGTTTCGGGGACGAAACCTTTTGTAAGGGGGGTAGACTTGTAACATCCTAAAAATAAAACGACAGTTATAATGACGGAATAAACGAACGAGGCATGAAGGGCCGGGCCGGATGGGCTGGCGGGCTTGAAGGGGAGCCTCCCCTATAAATAGATTGAGTCACCACCCATTTCTCTCATTTGCAAGTTCTAGAGAGAGAAACCTTAGAGAGAGAAAGTTGGTGGATCGACCCAAGATTTGAGAAGTGTGTTGCTCCAGAGCTCGTGAGAAGAACCTCCGGCTCAGAAACTTGATTCAGGTAACGATTTGGCCAAAATCTGAGTTTTTGTTCATTTTTGGGTTTTTCGGGTTTTCGTTGAAAATGTAACGTTTTTACGGTTGAAATTGGAAGGAAAACATATATTTGGATTCCTTAATGAAAAGCAAACTTTTTGAAGTAAACAAGTTCGGGATCTTTACGTGATCAGACCCGAAGGCGAAAGTTAGGGTTTTTACGAACAAGCAGTTCGTGCGTACTTATCAAGTACGCATGAAGAGATCCTGCGTACTTACCAAGTACGCAAGAAGAGGATCCTGCGTACTTATCAAGTATGCATGAAGAGGGTCATGCGTACTTATTAAGTACGCATGAAGCAGGTACTGCGCATTTATCAAGTACGTATGAAGCAAAGTCTGCGCACTTATTAAGTACGCAAGAATAAGTCCCTTCGCACTTGCTAAGTGCGCAGGCATCAGACTGGTTAAGTAAAGTCAGTATGTTTAGAATGGTTTAACCGTTAGAGTCGGGATTGGGTCTGATGTGTATTTAACTAATCAATTCAGATCGGAAGTGACGTTGTTGGGCCTTTGTTTAGGACAACCGAGACTAGCTTATAAGGTGAGTTCTAGAAGACCTTCTTTAAATGTTTTAATTAAATGTTTTTGGGCTGGTGTGCATACATACGGAATGATGTTTTGAAATGAGGTTTACGAAATGATGTTTACGAAACGATGTTTACGATGTGATGTTTACGAAATGATGTTTACGTGATGATGTTTATGAAATGTTTTGCCAAATGAAGTTTATGAAAGGTTTACAAAAGAGATGATGTTTTGTTTAATAAAACGTACGAATTCTTTAACTAAAAGAGGTAAAGGTTTTATGAAAGTCACGAATGAACGAATCTGCCACGAGTTCCTATCGGGAGCTAAGGTATGTATGTATGTATGTATTGGCCTCACCTTACGGGGGGCCTTTGTGGCTGGCTAACGGTTGTACAACTGGTTGATGATAGGGTGACGACGGTCACCCATGGGATTACCGGGATCCTGATGGAAGGTACTATTCCTTGCGGGGAAATAGTGCCTATGTTATGTTCTGTCTATCTAGAGGTAACGAGCCTTAGGAGACATATGTTTGGTCTACCTAGAGGTAACGAGCCTTAGGAGACATATGTTTGGTCTACCTAGAGGTAACGAGCCTTAGGAGACATATGTTGGGTCTACCTAGAGGTAACGAGCCTTAGGAGACATGTTTGGTCCACCTAGAGGTAACGAGCCTTAGGGGACCTGTGTGACGGATGACTTAGAGGTAAAGAGCCTTAAGTTCATCCGCTGGCATGCGATGTATGGAATTGACGGTTACGAGAAGGCGCAGATTCGGTTCATGTTGACTTATGTTATGATGCTATGTTACGATGTTTTGAGGATGTTAAGTTATTGCATGCTTTACGTACGCTTTTGTTAAACAAATGTATGTTATGTTTTTGGCAAAATGTTTATGTTAAGGTTTTATGTAAAGCTAGAACTCACCAGCGTAGCTGACTTTTTAGTATGCACATTCAGGTTAAGGCAGGTATGGATGATGGACGGTGATGCTTGGCAAGCGAGAAGAGTTACCCGGTTGATCATGAAGACTGGCATCCCGTTATGATTAGCTTATGTTACGTTTATGTAATAGACTATGTTACGCTTCCGCATGTTGAACAATGTAATGGTTATGTTAATGAAGTATTTTTCGCTGCGTTATTTGATATTCAAGTTTAAGAACTGTGTGTGAATAAGTAAATCCAACAAGTGAGGCCTCCCGGGTTTGGGGCCTTACAGATTTAAGTACGGTTTTAATGGTATTGCTATTTCTGCCTACTTAAATGATATCTTTTATTTTGAGGCTAAACCTCAAAACGGTATTTATGAGATTGACGTTCAAACTGACAATAACATATATAATCTTTCTAAACGTATCAAATCTGGCATTAATGATACTTTTCTATGGCATTGTCGACTTGGCCACATAAGCAAGACACGCATTAAAAGACTCCAGTCCGAGGGAATTCTTGAACCTACCGGACATGACTCATTTGATAATTGCGAGTCTTGTTTAGCTGGCAAACTCACAAAAGACCCCTTCACTCATGTTGGTGAACGACTCAAGGATCTGCTAGGCCTTATACACACTGATGTGTGTGGCCCTTTCAGAACCATGTCTAGAAATCATGAAAGATACTTCGTTTCATTTATTGACGATTATAGTCTATATGCTTATGTCTATCTTATGAAACATTTGAAAAGTTCAAAGAGTTTCAAAACGAAGTAGAGAAACAACTCGATAAATCTATCAAGACACTTCGATCGGATCGAGGTGGTGAGTATCTCAGCTTAGAATTTCTTAATCATCTGAAGGAGCATGGAATTATTTCTCTGCCCACTCCTCCTGGCACACCCCAACTTAATGGCGTGAGCGAGAGGAGAAATCGAACCCTACTTAATATGGTTCGATCGATGATGTGTAGAACTAACTTGCCTCACTCCTTCTGGAGTTATGCTCTTATGACCGCCGCCCGCCTTGTAAATCTGGCACCGACTAAGAAGGTGGACAAAACCCCATATGAGATATGGCACGGGTCTAAACCCAATTTGTCTTATGGGGATGCGATGCATATGTTACCAACGATTCTGATGACAAGCTCGATCCTAGAGGCGAAAAAGTTGTTTTCGTCGGTTACTACAACAAAAGCATATATTATTTCTATCATCCTGATGCAAACCTTGTTTCCATCAAAAGGAAAGGACGCTTTCTCGAGGAAGATCTTCTAAATCGAGGAACCGGAAATAATATTATGGATCTTGAATAAATTCAAGAAACACAAACAACCGCTGAGGAAGTCGGAGCGTCTGATCAACAAGAAGTTGTTGCTGATGAATCAGACATAAACACAAGCGTTCGCAGAAGTAGCAGGTCTCGTAAAGAACCTAATAGATACCTATGGCATCTTGAAGCTTCTAAAGTCCTGTTAGTAGCTGACTCAAATGACGAACCTACAAACTACAAATCTGTTATCTCAGATCCTGAATCCGAGAAATGGCTTGAAGCCATGAACGCCGAGATGCAATCTATGCGTGATAATCAGGTCTGGGACTTGATTGAACTACCCCCCGGTTCTCGGGCAATAGGGAGCAAATGGATTTTCAAAAGAAAAACCGACACGCATGGTAATGTACAAACCTATAAAGCACGGCTAGTTGCAAAGGGTTTCACTCAAACTCAAGGTATTGACTATGATGAAACTTTCTCACCCGTTTCTATGATCAAATCGATCAGGATACTACTTGCCATAGCCGCGTACCATGAATACAAGATATGGCAAATGGATGTCAAAACCGTTTTTCTTAATGGACATCTCTCTAAAGATGTCTATATGGTTCAGCCTAACGGTTTTGTTGATCCAAAGTATCCTAGTAGGGTCTGCAAACTGAATAAGTCCATTTATAGACTTAAACAGGCATCTCGAAGCTGGAATCTTCATTTTGATCAGAAGATCAAAGAATTTGGTTTTGTCAAGAATGAAGATGAGCCTTGTGTTTACAGAAAGGCTAGTGGGAGCACTATATCATTTCTCATCTTGTATGTGGATGATATACTGATCATTGGAAACAACATCCCTGTGCTTGACAAAGTCAAACAATGGTTAGGATCTTGTTTTGCAATGAAGGATCTTGGAGAAGCTGCTTACATTCTAGGAATCAAGATCTACAGAGATAGATCTAAGTGGATTCTAGGGCTAAGTCAGAGTACTTACATACACAAAATGATGACACGCTTTTAGGATGGAAAACTCCAAGAAAGGAGGTGTTCCGATGACTAAAGGCACTGTGTTGAACAAATCACAATCTCCTTCCACAGACATTGAAATTAAGGAAATGGAAGCAATTCCATATGCCTCAGCGATTGGTTCTATCATGTATGCTATGTTGTGCACTAGACCTGACGTCTCGTATGCTTTAAGCATGACCAGCCGTTTCCAGCAAAGTCCTGGCATTGCCCATTGGACCGCAGTCAAGAACATCTTGAGGTACTTAAGAAGGACCAAAGACATGTTTTTAATATTTGGAGGAGTGAAAGAGGAGCTCACTGTACGGTGTTACACTGATGCTAGCTTTCAAACTAACCGAGATGACTCTCGCTCATAGTCGGGTTTCGTATTCACTCTTAATGGAGGAGCTGTCTCATGGAAAAGCTCCAAGCAGAGTGTAGTGGCGGATTCAACTACCGAATCTGAGTATATAGCCGCATCAGATGCTGCTAAGGAAGCTGCTTGGATGAAGAAATTCATTACTGACCTCGATGTGGTTCCGAGTATTCGCCAACCAATCGAGATACTTTGTGATAACACAGGTGCTATAGCTCAAGCCAAAGAGCCCAGATCTCATCACAAAGCCAAGCACACTCAAAGGAAGTTCCACTATATACGGGAAATTGTGGAACGCGGAGACGTCGTGATAAGCAAAGTAGACACAGATCAAAACCTAGCGGACCCGTTTACTATGCCCATGACTCAGGACAAGCATGATCTTCACAGAGATGCTATTGGTCTTAGATTTGCTAGTGATATGTTTTGATTTAGTATTTTGAATGTGTGAACAATTAAACAGTTGTACTTTTGAATTCTTTTTGGTTTACTGATTTAAATGCAATTCTGAATTCTTATAATTGTGTTCGATTTTAATACGTTTAATCCATGAATCTTGTATTCTTAATTATCCGTAGTCGGTCAGACTCGTGGGAACGTCTCTGAATTAAGACTTTTCTTAACTTCGGCTCAAGGAGTTGGCTCCGAACTTCACAGGTCTCATTTTGAATGACGTTGGATGTAACTCGCATCAAATCATCTTCATGAATCTTTGTCATAAGATGTTTTGCTATTGGTATACTCATTAGTATCCTCTGACCTGAGATTCGTACTAGAACTGCCGTTTACCAAGAACCATTCTTTAATCACTGTCAAACGCTGTCGCGTAACTGGCAGTCATAAAGGCTTTGATTAGGAATAGTTCTGAAGTTCAGTGGGAGTTGTATGTAGTCAATAAGGGATTCTGTACTCTTGCATTATAAGTAACAGATAAGCATCGTGGCGCCCTCGTTGATTCAAACTGGTGAAGTGTAAGGCCTTACCCAAACTTACTGTGTGTTTCATTGGACTACTTTGATTCTTGATCGAGAACAATAATAATTGAACGCCATATGAGAATGAACTAAATCTATGTCTCATTGATTCAATTGATGTTTTATACGGAAAGGATGAATGACAACTATTGTCATAAGCCTATTGTCTTGCTTTAGTTAGCTGTTACTAACACCAAGATATTTGGTTAATTACTTTAAAACGTCATACCATGTTAGGGACAGCCATGTGCAACTAGAGCGCCGCTGACTGTTTGCGTTGATCTATCATGGATCGTCCAAGTGGGAGATTGTTGGATTTTATGGACCGACCCGATGGACAACGCGGCTGACCGAGCTATGACCCATAAGAGTTACACCTAGGACAACGAACATTTAAATCCACTTAACCCGCTTAACTGGTAATTACGAACTGTTAGCGAGACGATATATTTTATATATATTCGTTACACGGAATTTATTATTTATACAAGTTTATAAATAATAATTTATATTTATTTGTTTTAATATTTTATTAAAACAAATTAAATGATTTCGGACTTGTCATTAACTATTGGGTTTTAGGCCCGGTAGTGATTTAAAAGGGTTATATTATGATTTTAGGTTTAATCTAAAATTATATATAAATATGTAATTCCTTTTAGATCGAAAGGAGATGCAAAAAAAACTTTGTTTTTTTTCCTTTTGTTCTTTCGACGGCCGCCAAACAAGAAGAAACCAAGAAATCATTTTTTCTTGATTTTCAAATTCCAAAGTAGCTAGCAAAGTATTGCTCCTGCTTTTGTAAGTTCCGGTTAACCCTGGCGCTTCCTATCTCTCGTGTTGTCAGTTCGTGATCTAGCATCGGTTCGTTGTACCTAGGTGTCTCAACCGGTTAATCATTAACCACTTAGGTATAATTAATCTCATCAGTAGATTAATTGTTTTTTTTTTTTGTGTTTGCGTGTTCATAACCAGATCCTGTTCGGTTTGTCAATGCTGTTAAATAGGTTATGATTTTATTTTCCGCTGCGTATTTATTAATTAACTGAATTAATTAATTTCTCTGTCAAAACCTGTTTTTACAAAAGTCCAACTGATCACCACTGAATCCCAACTCTATATTCTTTTGTTTGATAAATGGGTTAGTTTTGGTTCTACTTGGACCAAAATAACTCACCCTTATAAAATTTATCGACTTATGACGGATCCAAATTGGTCATTATCACCCACCGCCGTCAATACCATCACTGTCTGTTGTCACCAATAGTTGTCATAGAAACAAATGTAACAAGTGAACTCATTTTGATTAGAACCCGATTTGACACGAATCAAATTGATTTCTAAATGACTCGTTTGGCCTAAACTCATTTTGATATGTTCCCTAAACTGATCAAACCAACCATTTTGCAAGGCTTAGTTGCTATCAAAACTCCCATTCGAGTATCTTAACTCATTAAAATCGCCAATTATGATTGACAAAGTGTTTATGATATGGTTAGATTCTCCCAAAGAACACCTTTTTTGTTGGCAATGTGCTGCTGTGGATAGACATCGGCCATCAAGCAGGCCATGACCGTATTGGGACCCAGACTCTCGATCCAACTCTTGAATTAGTGGTCAACTTTGATATCATTTCCTTGACTTTAGCAACTCATTTGGCAGTTGATCTAACTTCAAATTACAAACTGCTTCTTCGTCTGCAATCAACCAGAACCTCCATCTTGTCAGTGATCGTCGAGATTCAAATCCTAAACAGCCGATGTGTGGCTAAAGCTATTATGACTAAGAGCATTCACATCAGAGTCTCTATCTCCATCTCTATTATTTAAAGATTTCTTTTATTTTACACCTCCATCAAGATCTCCATCTCCAACTTTAAATTTCAAAGTTTAGTAAATAGTGATTCTCTAAATATAGAGATCTATTTTTATCAATCTCTATATTTTCTATGAGTGTCTAAGAAAGAGAAAAAATAATAAAATAAATGTTTATGAATGAGATAGAGATAGAGTGGAAGGTTAAGCCAAATTTAGAGAAAGATGATATTTAGTTAAATTATGAAGATAGAGATGATATTGTGAATGCTCTAAAGTCAGTCAGCCATTTTGTAATTATCCTAGCTTCTAAACAGAACTCCATTAACCAATAGAATCATAATAATAGTTTCTATATACTCAAAATTCATTCTTAAAAAACAATATATTAAGATCTTGAACCACCCATCTGTGTTTGGGAACACAACAATAAGACCTTAAATTTATGACGAAGCATCTACAACAAACTCATGTTCTTGTTTACAGACTCACTGAACCATAAGCATGGTGAGTTGGCACTAAAAAAATATCAAATCAGACTTTAGAATTATGTCTTACACAGAGACAGTTGCAACTGCTTCATCAAGAGCATCAACACCAGGAAGTACTTTGCCTTCCAATAACTCCAAACTTGCACCTCCACCTGTTGAGATGTGACTCATCACATCCGCCACTCCAACTTTCTCTACTGCCGCCACGGAATCACCGCCTCCTATGATGGTAGTCACCCCCTTTCCACTAAGTTCAGCTAGCTTCTTTGCAACCGCCTGCAATTCACAGTTAAATGTACGATTCCGTCATTTGAAATTTTAAATGTGATTTGCGAAATAGAAAGTTGAACGAGCTAAATGTAACGCACCTCAGTTCCAACCGCAAATTTGTCGAATTCAAACACTCCCATTGGTCCATTCCAAATAACTGTTTTAGTAGTCTCCAAAGCATCATTAAATGTCTTGACAGAATCCGGACCAATATCTAATCCCATCCAACCATCTGGGATAGCAGATGCGGGCACAATCTGCATAACCGTAACAAAATATAACTTCTTGATCTAACTTCTAACCAGTATAATTGAAACTTTCATAACTAAGAAGAAATAAGCAACCTTGCTGTTTGCATCTGGTGCAAACTTATCTGCAACCACCACATCGGCTGGTAATAAGAGGGATACGCCTTTTGCTTTGGCCTTTGCAAGGAGTGTGGTTGCAAGATCAAGTTTGTCTTCTTCCACCAATGAAGATCCAACTGACAAGCCTTGTGCCTTGTAAAATGTAAAGATCATTCCACCACCCAAAAGCAATATGTCGCACTTTTCGAGAAGGGATTCGATAACGCCAATCTTGGATGAGACCTTTGAACCACCAACAATGGCAGCAAATGGCCTCTTTGGGTTTGAAACCGCCCCATCAAGGTAATCCAATTCCTACATCAAATACAAAACAAGTTTAACTTAATTATTAGAAAGGTCAAAACTCAAAATAGGTATTAGGGTTGACTAAAGATGAGCTATCAAACCTTTTGCAAAAGGAAACCAGCAACAGATGGTTTTAAGTATTTTGTGACTCCCTCAGTGGAGGCATGGGCTCTATGTGCGGTTCCAAAAGCATCATTTACATAAAGATCTGCAAGTGATGCAAGTTTTTCTGCAAAGGATGGATCGTTCTTTTCTTCCTCCTTGTAAAACCTAACATTCTCAAGGAGAAGAACACCGCCATCAGGAAGTGAAGCCACCAACTTTTCAACCTCTGGACCAATACAGTCATCAGCCTTCACAACCTGTTTATCAGTGATATGATACCTCAGTTATTTCTAAAACAACCATCTAAATTCTAACTTTTTCAGATGCGGACGATAAATCTCACGTTTTACAAATAATATGTAATAGTGATTTAGGATGATTTACATAGCAAAACAAATGAACAAATTCTATAAATTTTACATTTTGAGCAAAAGGGTTCGTTTATTTTGTGATGTGAGTATTTAGCTCGGTTTGCTTTTTCTTTTTGGAACATTAAGATGTACCTCAACACCGATGAGTTCGGTTAGTCTCCCAACAAGAGGAGCCAAGCTGTACTTGGGAGTAACACCTTTTGGTCTACCCTGAAATTTCATAAAAAGAAAGATATGAGAAAATAGGCAAATTAACAGAAACCTCATTAGAAATTGGAAAATTACAAAAGTCCATCATCTCACGGTCCGGTCCAGTTTTTTGCAGCCGGGTTGGTTACTTGAAACCCTAAACAACCCAAAACTTTTAAAAGAAACCTACCGCGAAACCAGCCGAACCATGAACACCCCTAATAACCAGATAAAACACACATGCACTTGAAACCAAATACTATCATATGCCATCAGTCCTCACTACTATTTTCTTCAATGAGTTGAATGATAACCACCTAACAACAAGCAAGGCCACAATAACACCACTTTATTATGTACGGAAACATCTTAATATTTTGATAGAGGCAAAACGTCGAACACCTTGTGTGCAAAATCAAATGATCAAAACAAACAGCAAAACGTCGAACATCTTGTGTGCTATTACGATTTAGATTTAAACATAATCTATATGCATGAAATGTAATTGGGGCAGGCTACATACCAAATGACTGGAAAGGATGACTTTAGCGCCATTGCTGATAAGATGCTTGATTGTCGGTACGGCAGCTCTGATTCTGGTATCATCTGTAATATTCTGACTATCATCCAAAGGAACATTCAAATCAGCCCTAACGAACACCTTCTTGCCCTTTAGGTCAGCCGGAGACAGGTCCCCAACGCTCTTCTTGGCCATCGACACAACGCGACTGATTGGCTTGTCGGAGGTGGTGAGCGATCGGAGATTGGATGCCACGTGTGCGAAGAGAAGCGGATCGGCGGCGGCGAATCCGAGGCCGCGGAGTGGAGATCGGAGAAAACGAGAGTGGAGGCGGACGGTGGGGGTGCTACGGGAAGTGGTGGAGGATGAAGAGATTGTGGGGAGGAGGGAGAGAGAGGCGGGGGATGGTGCTGACGCCATTGTTGGAAGATTGAGTTGCAGAGAGCGAGTGAGGAGGAGATGGGTTTATTATGTGGAGGTGAGGGGATTTAGGGATTGGGTGTGGAGGTTTTCCTTATCGTTGAGGAGAGGCCGAAGATTTTCGTCCTTGGATATGCCCCCATTCATTATTCAATGTCTCTTTTTACTTTTAGCAACGGATACCAACCGTCACATTTGTGTGAATTACAACGTCACTAATATCAAGTCGTTGAGTGAACAATGTGAGGTTAGGCAATTGGCGTTGTCTTCCTATTATTTTCCATATTATAAAGAAACTAAGACTGCCCGCAACGCTAAGGGTCTGTTTGGTATGATCTAATTAAATGAACAAGGGAATGAAATGGATGCGTAAATGAAATGGATCATTACCATTCCATTGTCTTGTTTGGTTACCCTATGGGAATGAAACGAATCATTATTTCGTGTTGTTTGGTAGACAGAAAATTATTTTATGAAAAATAAAATATTGTCTTGTTTGATTACCCTATGGGAATGAAACGAATCATTATTTCGTGTTGTTTGGTAGACAGAAAATTATTTTATGAAAAATAAAATATTGTTAACTAATAAATTTATCTTATGAGACGGGTCATGGGCCGTGTCATGGGACGAGCCACGGTTCGGGCCATAGTTCGGGTCATGGGACGTGTCATGGTATGGGCCATGGTTCGGGTCATGGGTTGGGGCATGAGACGAGGCATGGGACGGGTCATGGTTTGGGTCATGGTTCGGGTCATTGGTCGGGTCATGGGGCGGGACATGGTTCGGATCATTTTTCGAGTCATGGGTAGGACCATGGCTGGGGCCATGGTTCGGGTCATAGGACGTGTCATGGTTCGGGTCATGGGTCAGGATGGCATGGGTCGGGTCAAGCGACTGGTCATGGTTTGGGGCATGGGGTGGGTCATGGTTCGGGTCATGGGTCAGGATGGCATGGTTCGGGTCAAGCGACTGTCATGGTTCGGGTCATGGGTCAGGAGGGCATGGGTCAAGTCAAGCGACCGGTCATGGTTCGAGGCATGGGGTGGGTCATGGTTTGGGTCATAGGTCTGGCCATGGGTCGGGTCACGGATCAGGTCATTGGTCGAGTCATGGGTCGGTATGGGTCGAGTCATGGGTTGGGTAATGGGTCAGGTTATGGTTCCGGTCATGAGTCGGGCCATGGTTCGAGTCATGTTCGGGTCATTAATTAAACAAAATCATTTCATTCCTTAAAGTAATGGAAAAAAAAAACCCCTCCCCTAAAGAATGAAAATCATTAGAAGAAAGAGATCACATTCCTTATGTAATGATCCATTCCATTCCTATGTGATTACCAAACATGTTTTATTTCATTCCAACGTAATGACTCATACCATACATTCATGCATACCAAACACCACATCAGATTTTCACCCATTCTTCTCACAAACTCTTTTTACCCTCGACACTACCATACTTATCCTTCCCACATACAACCTACTTTTTAATATTTTATTATTTAATTTGTGAGGAAAACAAAAAAAGAATTAAAGCACAGGCCACAGGCGCCGCACGTCCTGACGGATGGAACACCAAGGGCAAGCCATGACCAACGCTGCAAATGGGAGGGATGATAGCCACCTCAGCCACGGGCGATTGAAAATTTGTTCGTTGTGGACAGCCTAATGATTTTTTTTTCTCGCACGATACAGCAGAAAACATCTGTATTAGATTTATAGTAGTATTAGATTTAGTTACTCTGGAAGAATACTTGAAGAAAGAATAACCGAATACAATAGCTTATCGGAGTACAATGTCTATGAGCAATTTTTGTCAGTAGAATGGCCATTTCTAATTGACATTCATGAAATGATCTACCCACGTCATCTTTGTGGTTTTAAATTTGATCCCTCTTCCTCCACAATCACTCTCATCGTGTATAATCGAACATGGTTTTGGACATTTGTAAATTTCTGTGATATTCTTCACATCCCTGTTGATGGTCCCAAAATGTATACAAGAAGTCAAGATCTAACCGATCTTGATGTGGTTTCAAGCTATGAAATCGTTGCCAACACTACTACATCTCCTCTAGCAACCTATCTTTGTCAAGAATGATCTCTTGTCCGAGTGTGTCGTTTGGCACAAGATTCTTTCACATAACCTCTTCATGAAAGGTAAGGAACATCACAAAATCTTTACTCTTGAAACAAATGTACTTTTAGGAAGGTGGTTCAAAGAAAAATGATGTTGGGAAGGAAGAGATTGCCAAATTCGTTCATGACATTAACAGGTGTGCATATCTTAACTTATTCTCCATGCAATCTTATGTAAAATGGCAAAACAGTGGCGGTATCATATGTCTAGCATATTAATATATTATAAGGTGTTTTGGATGAGCAAATTGAGAGGGATTATAGCATATTACACGGGTTGGATAATGAGTCAAAACCGGTAAATTGTTTATGTCAAAACGCCTAAATTTTGTAGAGTTGACGACAATGAATTTTTTTTTAAAAAGGCCCCTTTTTTTTAAGTTCGTTTTAGGCCTCCGAAAAGGTTGAGTCGCCCCTGGATGAATGATGGTTTGTGTTGAACAATTTATCTTAATTTTTAGTTTGTCACAGTTGATGATCATTTATGGATCACTTTGGGTATGATCATCAACCATGCTTTGATATATGCTTGTTTGTCTGATAAATGTTTGCATTGTGTAGTTACTACCATTCCTTAAATAGGGTTTATAATTATATATTTTTTTAATTTTATTTTAGCCCCTTATACTGTATATAATATACGCTTTTAACCCGTTTAATTTTCTACTTATTTTATTTTTCTGTAATAACTTTCGTTCGATAATTTTTCTAAGAAAACGGAATACGCAACTATCTTTAGTTTTTTTTGTCGATATTCCGATATAATTTTTTTTAAACGGGGTTGTATTCATAATCGAGTATTTTTTTTGTATCGTAAGCTATAGCGATTAGCGAGTACCGTTATCGTTCAGGTACCGTGACTAACCGAACCGATAATGATCGAACAATATCGTTGCCAGTATTGGTATTATCAGAACCAATATCAGTGTTCATTTCTATGGTTTTCGGTAGATGTAAAACACGAATTTATTTTTTGGGTTACGCCATACAACATTTGTGTGACGAAACCATCGTAAATAAACCCTTTTTTCTTCGTAAACTATACCGAGCCCAGGTGCATACACGAATCGAATCGATAGTTAACAGACAACATCGGTACCGTTATCGGTATTATTGGAACCCACATTGCTATTTGTTTTTATTGTTTTCGATCGATGTAAAACACATGTCGTTTTTTTAAATTTATTTTTATTTATCTTTTTCTTTATAACTTTTTTTCACCGGTTTTTATTTTTATGGTTTTTTTCATGACGGTTTCACATGGTTTTATCTTTTCGTCAAACGACTTTTTTTATTCGTTTTCGGTTTTTTTTCTCATTCATACAACGTGATGTCCGAAGATATCATCACTAGATTTTTTTTTTACAATGTTTTTATGTGTGCAACCGAGCCGGCTTAGCGCGTGCCCTGTCACAACGCAAGGGTTAACACCCACTAGTTTATAATTTATTCAGATAAGTTCTCATCATCCGCCACTCCAAATTTCTTTGATAATGATTGAAATAGCCTTGATGTTGATTAAATCTTAATTTTAGGAGACCTTAAATTAGTTACCTTATCTAAAGTTATATATAATACAATATCAATAAACTATCAAATTTGTATATTATGAGGACATCTTAAATAAAAGCTTATAGTAAGAAGGCAAAAAAGTTGATTGTTTGAAACCTTACAAACAATTATAAACATGTCAATATAGATCTGAAAAAATATATATTTTTTAAAAAACCGACTCTTTTCTAATGATATGATTATAGGGACATGTTCAATTAAGAACCATAATTTTGACGAGAACCAAAAGAACCATGCATTCATACACAAATGCAATCATGCATCCTTACTGCATATACGCACAAATGCATACATGCATCCTTAAATATGTGTATAAATACATGGTTATTTTGGTTCTCGTCAAAATTATGATTGTTAATTGAACATGTCCCTGTAAAGGTTTTATGCATTTGAATAATTTTTGTATCACTTTCCATTGTTCATCTTGTTTATCTCACTTGATAGAACACTTAAGAAAGATTATACATAGTTCTCTTTGTATAGAAGTTCTTTCATGGATTTATAGATTTCCCTGCTAATTACTTTATGTTTTAAAGGTGAGAACGTGAAGAAAGATTCTAGTTCTCACACATTTCTTGGAAAAGTTAGTACCTTTTTAAGATCAATTCTTGCTCGTTGTAGATACATAAATAGGGAAGCTTTGATAGTTCATCGTCATTCACTTCACGCTTCAAAGGTTGTTTCTTGAAATATCATATGTTTTATTTCGGTTTATTATAGTACTCGCACTTGATGTTGATTTTAAAAGAGTTTTAAATTAATGTATTTTCTCGCTTTGTTGGTGTTACGTGTGTGATGATTATGTAGAGATTCTTTACCAAATTATTGGAACTCAATTAATGGTCAATAACTAGATATAAAGCGGACTTGGAAGCAACAATGGAGGTCAGATGAGTTCTAGGGTTTTGAGGAAACCAAAGATTTGAATCAAATCGTGTGTTAAATGGAGAGTTTATTGTGTCTTAAGGTGGAGTTCTTGAAAGGGGATTTGGATTGTTGTTTATTTAGATCTCAAATCCTTTCAATACGATGTTTGCTTATGTTCAAAAGTACCTAAATAATATTTGAAGAATGTGAAAGATCAAACTATGACTTGATTTTGGGAAGAGAGTGCACACACTACATACATTTACGGCATCTCATGATAAGGGTAGAAAATTTTGTTTTTACGAAGGTTGTATATTTATGGCATATATAGGATTACTTTTCTAAAAATCATATAAAATAAACTCTAACCCAGTTTATGACATGTAGGCGTTTCTAGGTAGAGGAAGAACTCGTAATGTTATGTAGGTCCATGTGTAATGTAGATTTTACTTTTTAGTTTATACTTGTAAAATACCGAATTATATAGATGATCAAGGACAAGCCCTACAAGGTTTTTGTGGATTTCTAACTATCAATTACCTTATATACTTATGAATGTTAAAAATTTTGTATTGAAGCAATGTTTTATAAAGTACTCCACAAAAAAAAGGTTATATTTGAATTTAAAATTTTAAAATAAAAAAAATGTGGTATAACATTTAGGGGTGAGCATATCTCGGTCCAACATGAGAAAAACCGACAACCGTTCGAGTATGTGTTATATGTACCACATGTGCAATGACGGTGATGTGGAATCGCGTCATCACCACCCCTTCCATGTGTGACGCCGCACTTGGGCAAAAATGCAGTAACGATCCACCACTCTCCTCCCTTCTCGCTGCATCGCTCTCTCTCTCTCTCTCTAATATATTGCAAATTAAAAAAGAATGGGAGTAGAGTAAATCAGGAGTATAACATAAGGTGAAAGATGGTGATATGACACTGAAGTGGCGAAAGATGATGAAAAATGAAATAGTGGTATAACACATAGCCTTAAACAAAGGCTGATTTCGGCCTTGGGTTTGGTTTTGGACCGGCATACCCAATTGAACCCAAATCGACCAGAGGACTGTATCTATTAATGGCCATTTGATCCTTTATTTTGAAATGCTACCGTCAGCTTACCTGCTCAACATAGACCATGGATGAATACCGTGAAAGCCACCTCATTTGCACCATAACCATCTCTTTTAGACATTACATCAAACACTTGGAAGGCTTCTTTAAGATCACCAATTCTACAATAACCCAACACCAAAGAAATAAAAATACAAACATCCATATCATACCCAAGTTTCACAGCTCTTGAAACGAACATCTCTGCGGCTCGTAGGTACAAACCAATTCTTGCTCAAAGCATTTATCAATGTCGTGTAATCGATTGAACCTAACGAACCCATCATCACCATTCTTTCAAAAACTTAGAAGTGGATAAACCCATTTATAGCTTACTTAAAACATATCTTCAAATCACTCAAGTGAAAAATCCCCCAAATAGAAGATAAAAACACAGATACCAAAAAACAATAACAGTTATAGAAATGTACCCAAACGTCAATACAATTCCTAAGCAACAACCCATCTCCATGAATGCATAGACTTAAAAACACAAGTGCCATCAAGAAGATCACACCAAAGCCATAATTTTTTTATAAAATCAAACCATAACGGGAATTGATTTGCAAGATGTCAATGGCAAGCTTTTTGGGTGAGATTCAAGAATCCTTCTCGAACTCAATTCACGACTTCCAAGCACAAAATTAAGAGGGTGTACCATCCGACCACACATACCAACCATATTGTATGCACTGGGATTGCTTATTTAACTTCAAAAGTGTTTTTTTTATTAAAAGTGCTTATTAGCTTATGAATTTTTGATAATGAGTTTTTAAACAAGTGTTTGGATTAGCTTTTGTGGTGAGAAAAGCCAATAAATCAATAAATCGTTTTTTAAAAAGTGTTTGGCTTATCTTATTCACGTAAAATGACCAAAAAGGATATTTTTATATTTAAAACCAAAATGATTAAAAAACGTTCACGTAATATAATGATATATATGTATTTGTTAGAAATTGTTAGGGGTATATTGGTAATATTTTATTGCAAAAGCCATTTGAAAAGCCACGAATTTGTGGCTTCTTAAAAAACAATTTTTTAGCTTTATCAAAAAGTCAAAACAAAAAGTGTTTTTATGTTTGCCAAACACTTTTTTTAGCTTATTGACTTTTGAAAAAACCAATAAGTCAATAAGCAATTTCCAACGCAATCCCAAACACCCTCTTAACTCTGAATTTACCTTCTCATCATCAGCTAATGCGCCCAAAAGCGTTGATGGTATTTGAGGTAGGACATTCTACATGACCCCATGGACGGGAGACGGAACTATGTGTAATTTATCTAAGATGTCACATCAAGAAAGAAAGGCTGCAAATATAGACAGATTCTTAAATTGAGTAATTGGCTGATTCATCATGTGCTAAGTACGCAATTTAAATCAACATGAATGGGTCCAGAAAAGCTTCTGTGAAGAGGAAAACTGAAGGCAGGGGACTTTGGAAATCAAACAGATGGCTAAGTTAAATTGCCTTGTACCTATTTTCTTGACTGCTCCAGTGCTCCGAGGTCAACCATTTGACTTTTTTCTAAGATTTCTCTTTCTGGATACTTGATTTATAATTACATGGCAGGTGGCTGCTGTTGTGTTTACTAAGAATTTGAAAATATAACATGCAACTAGGAATGAAGTGTTCCCTCTAGAATATGTTGTAAGCCTCATGTTTCAAGATTTTTAAGGAAATTGCATTTCCTCTATACTCAGCTGTTTTTCCTATATAACTACCTTTATAATCTGCTTCTCCTAGATCCATGTGGGGATGTTATTCACTGTTCATTCCAAATGTAGCTTAATTTTGATCATAATCATACGAGATTTGCAACCAGTACAAGATTTCAGTGTTAATTTGGATTAGTCGACGCATCAACATCCCCACATTCCCTACTAATATATGAAACAGTTGCTGAAATATATGATTTATTTAACCGAGTGTAATCTGTTCCAGAAAATTACATCAATAGCAATAATTGTACTCACCAACTGTAACGAAGAAGTTGACAGCAAATTCCCAAATCCATCATTCATTCCCTCGGGCTACAATTTGCTGGAAGGCACCCCAACGGGTGCAGCTCTAGCTTGTTTTTCTACCACCCGAGAAAGCATTTTCACTTCCTCCTTTGGTAAATGACGTGGCCGGCTCAACCATAGTCCACCATCAACAACAAGGGTTGTCCCATTCACATATTTACCTTCATATCAATCATGGATGTTAATTCTGAACTTAGAAAATAACAGACCAAATGAAAAAGAAAAGGCATAGGTTAGGTTACCAACCAGCATCTGATGCAAGATAGAGGGCTGCAACAGCAATATCCCATTTTTCACCAAGTTTAAACAGGGGCATAAGCTCTCTAGTCTTGCTTTGGCTTTTTATCTCGTCTGGCCCAAGTTTCCTCATGCCAGCAGTGTCACCTATTGGTCCAGGTGCAATCCCGTTGACTCGTATATCGTAATCACTACCCCATTCCAGAGCCAAATTTCTTGTAATAGCATCTACAGCAGCCTATTACAAAGGAACATGAATAAACCATTAGGGTTAATACCATAAAAAACCAATATAATTTCTTATGTTTCACGAAAAAGTCACTAAACCTATTTTTGGTATATTAAAGTTCCTCGACTAGTAAAAAAGTCACTAAACTATTTTTTGTATATTAGAGTCCCTAAACTCAACGTACTTCTGACTTCTTTTTTAAATAATGAGTTTTTAACTCTTAAATTGGTCAAAATAAGTTGGTACAGTTTTATTTTACTTTATTTATTTATTATTATTTTTTTTTTTGCAAACATGTTTAATATCACTCTACCAAACTCTGACCAATTCAAGACGAAAAAGTCATTATTTTAAAAATAATTCAAAAGTATGTGCATTTTAGACAAGTGTAGGAAATTTAATATATAAAAATTAGTTTAGTGACTTTTTAGTGTATTTTTTACAAGTTGTGGGACTCTAATATACAAAAATTAGGTTGAGCATGAAAAATAAAAAGTACATTGCTTTTCTATGGTATTAACTCTCGAGGCATGTTCATTTCGGAACCAATAATATGCTAAGAACTGCGAGGACCGTATAATACACTTGTACGTTGTGCACAAAAGATAATCAGATTAGTGGGAGAGAGAAACAGATCAGTTACATAACCGTCTTATGTATCACATTCAAAGCAAACGGTACAAATGTATTATACAGATCTCACGATTCTCAACATATTATTTGTTCTTATGTATCACATTCAAAGTAGCATGTACAAATGTATTATGCAGATCTCACAATTCTCAACATATTATTTGTTCTTAAACAAACGCCTCTCTTAACCCTAAACTATATCCACACAAATTAAATTAAATTAAATTCAGGTTCATTGTTACCTTAGCGGCAGCTACATGAATTTGGTACCAAGCAGCTGTATAGTGCAGGGTAGCACTGATGTTCAGTATTATCCCACCACTATCATCCGAGCTTCTTCCATGTCCTCCTTTCTTAAGATAGCTGATAGCTTCATGACACATGGTAAACGTACCAACTGAATCAATGTCCATCACTAACCAAGGCAAAAAACATTGATCAATGTTCTTCCATTACTAAGGGTTTTGACTAAATATTAGGGCAAATTCAGTTTGAAGAACAATAGTATGAACCGAAACCTGTTCTAAAGCCATTCGGAGATAGATCTTCCGGTGAAACCAGGAAATTGCCGGCTGCGGCATTCACAAGAATATCTAGCTTTCCGTACCGTTCAATTGTTGATTCTATTACTCTCTTTGCATCTTCCTGCTTGCGAACATCTCCCGCGAAACCAACAGCCTGTACAGATTCACCGTATGATATAATTTAACCTAGCTTCTAATTTAACAAATCGAATAGAACAGATCGATCGACTGATAGCAGGGATAGAATTAGGGTGTGCGATGAATGAATTGATAAGGGATAAAGTACTAGAAACGAGCTAATTGGTATTACTGAAACCCTAGATTGACAGTTAGTTGAGAAGAGTACCGGAATACCGAGAGATTGGAGAGAAGCGACGGCGGAATCAACGACGTTTTTGCGACGGCCCATGATAGCGATGGAGGCGCCATGTTTACCAAACTGTGTGGAAATCTCGAAGCCTATGCCGGAGGCTCCTCCGGTCAATAGGGCTACTTTGCCTTTGAGAATATGTGGCTTGAACGGCGACTCCATTTCGTGTCTGAGAGTGGTCCTCGAGAAATTCAAGGACTCGTATTACAATTTACAACTAACCACATGATTACATTTATTATTATTATCACTTATTTATTTCTTATTTATTGTTTCTTTTAAATTAATATCCACGTTAAGAAAAAATAAGTAGAAAAATGTAACACATGATACAAACAGTTACTTATTTATTAGGTATAAAAGATAATGGTTCTACGTCACTTCTTCACCGAGTGAGAATTTTATAAACTTCCTAAATATATAATCATATTTTTTTTCATTTATTTATTTTTTAGAACGGCTAACTTGCACATCCGCTAATTCTACTCCTAAATCTAAATCTCTGCCCACCATAGGATCAGAACCCTCAACCACTTAGGGAAGAATACCACTATATACAACAATGATACTACTAAGCTAGAACTCATTTGGTAAATAATCATATATAATTGAACCAAAATCACCTAATATAGTTAAAGAAACATCACACACATATTATTCGGACACTCGTGGTTATACAGCCCATATGATTTTTTATACGGCATGTATGAGCAATGAGGTGATGTTTGACACATCATACGACCTATATGATGTGTTCGACTAACATTGTGATGATTGATGTGACCAATGACAATGTCATATGACGCATATGACATAGCATACATGTGTCTGTACACTTTTAGGCTACCTGGTGAAACAATATAAAAGGGCTACTTGGTGCCACAAATATCATAAAAATAAGGATTATTGGATTTTAATGATCCTACATTTTATCATTTGGTTAATAATAATTTAAACTGAGAATATTCTTACCATCAGTCCCTACTTTCAAAATATTTTCTTACATTGGACCCCCCGTTAAAAAACTTAACGTTGTTAGATTTTATATGACGTAGACATCTGCAAACCGCTGGAAAGACGAGCAAAGCTAACAGGGTCTCGTGTTAGGTTTTGAAATTGGCTCTGGTGGTGTTTAACTGGTCTTGTTTATCTGGCAACAGAGACAACGATGGTGTTTAATGAGACCAGTTAAACACTACCAGAGCCAATTTCAAACCCACCACGAGACCACTGCTAGCATGGCTCGACTTTTCGGCGATTTGCAGATGTCCACGTCATATAAAATCTTACAACGTTAAGTTTTTTTAACGGGGGGTCCAATGTAAAAAGATAGTTTGAAAGTAGGGACTGGTGTTAAGAATATTCTTAGTTGAGATTATTATTGATCAATTAGTAAAAGATGAGATTATTAAAATCCAATAATCGTAAAAACAATAACCATGACTTTCTCGCTTTTTTATATAATTTTATTAATTTTTTTTTATACCTGTTTTCTTTTATAATAACTATTAAAGAGAACACAATAGTCAACATTAATCAAGTTTTCATATGTACCAAAAAGACGACATAATGTAGCACGAAATATAAAACCCAATTAAAAAAAATAGCCACAAATCTCATAAAAACAATAACCATAAATGCAAAAAAAAAAAGTTTGGTTATAGAAGATCATATAATGTATATGTGTAAAATGGTAATAAATAAAAAAATTATTTAAATTAAATATATATGATATTTTTAGTTTTAGTTGAGTATATATGATATTGACTCATGTTACAGGAGCATATACGAAATGTCTCCTACATTGAAAATATTATTGGATTTCTAGGACTCTAACGTGGTGTAAGGTTGTAAGCTAAAGCAATATATAGCGGAATCCACATACCAATAACATTTAGTATGTATCTGTAAAAGGTGTCCATAGTCTTGTGGTCTAGTGGCATGCTAGCATTGGTGATTGCCCTCCATAAAAGCGATCTCAAAGTGTTGAGTTTGATCAGTCAGTCGGTTTCACGAAAAGCATAATTGTCTAACCCCCTATGGTTGTGTTTGTTTCTTATTGATTTGCAACTGGATTCCTGGTGAGCAATCTAGGGTTTTGGTCTAGACTGGTTTGTACTATTTTATTTATTCCGCTGCATTGCTCAAAATTGTTTTGAAAACCCTGTACGAAACCGCAACATAAAGATCATACGACTTTGAGGACATACAATATATAGCTGTGTGCTTTCTAGTCCAAAATCATAATTTATTTTATAGAACGTGACACAATTACGTAGAAGAATAGCACAGATGTGTATGCTTTTTCATTTACAAAACATTACTTTCAAGTAACACAAGTACACAACTACGTGCAAAACTTGAAGATAGTCGCGTGACATGTTTTTTCTTAAATCTTTAATATATCATCCTGGATATAATTGTGTGCTTCAGAGGTCAAAGGCAAACATAATGAACCTATTACTTACTTTATGACAAGAACCGTACCCATATCTAGTTGTAGCGGACCGCTTATTCATTATTCGTCATTTACATTCACAAGTGTATTTTCAAGTCTTTCCATATTTCTTACATTAACATATCAAACTAGGATCAGCACGATACTTGATCATTCAATAGCCGCAGAGCGACATGCATTTTCAAGCTTTCCATCACTTGCACCAAATTTTCTAATATAAGAGCATTCACACCAGGGGAATTATATCCCTTCCCATCTCTAAAATTTAAGGCAAATGCTAAAAATCTTCTTTTTTTTCACTTCACATTAGCCTCTCTATTCACATCTCATATCTCCTAAATTTTAAAGTTTTGCTAAAGTAAGCCCCTAAATTTAGGGCTCTACTGTTTATCCCTAAAGTTATTATTTTATTATTTTTTTAGTTTTTCATTTTAAAATATTATTTTATATATGTATATATTGTTTTATATAAATTCAAATACACATTTGTTGTTTTCGGTATAAATTTTATAAAAACTAAGTCGTTTTCGGTTTATGAAAATATTTATAGAATATGACTAAAATTCTTATAAATATTATATCAAAACGTAAATAAAAATAAACACGACATAATAACGTATTGATATTTATAGAATATGACTCAAATTCTTATAAATTTATATATATATATATATATATATATATATATATATATTAAAAAGTAGTTAAGATTGTAATTGAAAGAAAAAGAAAGAAATAATAAAAAAGAATATAGAGATAGGGATGAGGAATGAGATGTTAGAGGTTTTAAAAAATGATCAACAAATTTAAGAAATAATAATTTTTAGTTAAATTATAAGAATGAGGATGAGAAACCTTATGTGAATGCTTTAAGGTATCATTACAATATAACTATATATTCAGTAATCTACACTTCTCAAGACTTCACTAAAATAGGGAGGTCTTGGGTTCAAGACTCACTTGTGACAAAAAAAAGGGTTTCAGGTTGGGCCAAGGGGTTTTTCTCACCTATGATGGGTTTCCTCCTGAGGGAGGTGGAGATGATCGGGTGGGTCAGTGGCCCGTCAGTGATCCAAATTACCGTTAAAAAAAAAGTAATCTACACTTCCCGAGGTAAGCCCCGGATCGAAAGCAAACTCCAACCTGTCTCTTGAGCACCTTCCGGCTTCCTTGTCGTAGTTTTACCTGTTACCGATTCATATAATTAGTTGTATGTTCTATTGTGTAATTAAAATTTTAAATTTTCTATTAAATAATGTAGAATGGTTTTCTTAATTCGTATTGGTTCAAAATTAAACTAATAGGGAAGTTAATTAAAGAACTAATTATACGAATGGCCCTTTGGTTTACACGGATTTCACTTTTAGCTCCTATGATTGGGATATTACAGATTCAGTCCAATACTTTGCACGAACGTAACAAGATTGACCAATAAAATGGATGGACGTTAACTTTGGTCGTTAAATTTTTTTATAAGTGTAGGTTAGGTGGTATTTAGGAGTAACAAGTTGTTTTTCAAAGAAATGTTAACGTAAGAGGTGATTTATACATCACTGTTATTATATCATAAACATGTGTTGGTCTATTTTTATAATTTGTATTGAACGTTATACTACTAGCTTTGATGGTTCACAATCTCCTTCGCAATCAAATTAAGACGTAGAAAGAAACTTGAAGGGTATGAGAATGAAGGAATCAATGGTGTTTGGTTAAGAGAAAATCAAGAAAGTAATCATTTCTCGGATATGTTATACCTAACATGCCTATTAAGTAAATTATTATGTTTTAAGTTTCTTTAGAGTGCGAAGTTACTTAGTTTTAAAAAGAACGCCTAGGTTAGGGCCGATGTGCTTTCGCCAAGTGCGTGCGATGGTTGTACAAGAGGCGGAAGCGACTCAAACAAGGTGCGACTCAGTCTCTTACAGAGAACAGACCGGAACATACTAATCGGAAAAAGAACATAATCAAAGCTTAGTTACAGATTTGAAACATAAGGCCATGAGTATAAACTTTAAGCGACTCTATGCTAGCGATGATGTGAACAATGTATCAAATCGGAGCTTTCCAGTGGATTGTAGACAAAGAAAAGATGATAGAAGTCAGGGGTGCGATGGATAGAAGAGGAGATGAATCACCGACTAATCCCAATTTTTACAACACTGATCTAAACTTTGAGCGTTCAAAGATTAATGCTCTAGTAATATTATTATCTATATAATTAATTTATAAATAATATATGAATACCACGTACCGATGCATGCACCTTTGCCTCGCTTCGGGACCCTATGGCCTTAGTGCGGCTAGCACTTTTTAAAACCAAGAAGCATATACACAACCACGGATACATGTATCACATTACTATAGACTAATAAATGTTTTCTAACATTAATATAGATTATAGACGTATAAACAGTTGCTTTCGTAATTTTCTCTTTTCATTGATAGGTATGTATGTCCGTAATGGAAAAAACAGGGGTTGGTGAGTGGAATGTTTGAAAAGTCAGAAAACCCAGGCGCTCTTTTTGTTCATATATGATTGCCCCTCTGCCTTTTTTGTTCTTAGACTGGTAAAATGGGTTGTGTACCCTCCAACCCATCCAGTCATCAGCAACCTAACAACCAGGTGATCAATCCCAATCATCACTTTCACTCTCCCTCCAACACCAACCACACAATTGATCATGCCAACACCATGGAAACACGTGCAAGCTTCCAAACAACAAACGACTATGATAGGTCGCCAGATTCATCAGGGAAGAAAGATAGCCATGATGAGACACAGATAAAAAGAAACACAACAGGGGATATGGGAAACATGGAGTTTCAGAAGGTGGCTAGCCTGAAGCAATGGCTTCAGGCTCCTGGTGGTGGCGGCGTAGCAGCAGCTGCAGCTACGGCCGCTGACTCTACGACACCCAAGTTTGGTTTTAGTTTCTATGACGATAATAAAGTGAGTAATAATACCCCTGTGCCAGAATAGAATTCGGATTTGTCTGAGTGACAATGAACAGGAAGATAAAAGCAGAGTAGAACTGACATGCATGCATACAAACATATTTCCTACTTGAATCATCATTAAACGTCTCGTTTTCATTTTTATGTCACATGAACATATAATATGTTCATTGATCTTTTTCATGTGTTATGGTCTAACCAAATTCAATCAAAGTATAAATATCACTCTAAAATTTTCCATGTAAATGAGCACAAACCTGACATCAACGGATAATTACAACGTCTTTCCCCTACCCTTTTGAATTATGGTGTTCTCAGTTAGATACTCCACAAACTCATCGATTAGATATGGCCATGCACCTTCAGCGTCATAATTTGAAAGTCCAGGATCCACACCCTACAAATAAAACAATATAATCTTCAACATTCTTAAAGAATTGGTTACAAATAGGTGTGCTTTATTATATATCTTGTAATTGCAAAGAAACATCTTACAGTTGCAAACTCGAGTAGTTGAGACCAAGTATCCCGAGAAATAGCTTTGTTATGCTTTGCCTGCAATCAACAACATCACCATAATTAATGTCTAAAATCAATAAATCCACATTGTAAAATAAGATACTACCTGTAAAAACTGACACCAGTGATCAACCAAAGGCCACTTTTTTTCAGCAAACAACAATTGCCACATCCCTATAGCTGTATCCAACGCCAAAGACTTTTGACCCTGAAATCATATACTAAAAATGAGCACGTGCACATTAAGACTCCTAAAACTGACCATTATTTTATAAGTGAATATGCTACGTATGGACCTTCTCCTTTGCCCAGTCAAATGCGAAGATATAGATCTCCTTGAATTTTTCTGAATAAATGATAAATCAATATTCACAAATTAGCAAGCGAGCATAAAGTTCTCATAATTTAAACATTTAGATAATTCCATAGTTTAAGTTAGGCAAAAATATGCAGCAAAAACGGATATGTTGAAGAAAACACCAATCAGCCAGACTTGTTTTTAACTAATGAAAGAGTTATGATATGGTACATACGGTTATCATTTAGTTCAGAACGTATAAATGGTAATCGCTCGCGAAACTTCTCCAAAGAATCTATCCTGTTACACAAATTACAAAACAAAACCAGGTAAGTTTATGACACATCATTTCTAGATGCAGAAAAACAAGATAACATTAAAACTATAAGTACCCAAGAGATTGCAAGCCACCAACAAATTCCTGCTTGGAGAATTCACACATGGTAGCAGCCTTCATGTACCATGAGACAACCAACTGAAGTAACAATCCAAGATTATGTCATTCAAGTTCAAAATGTATCCTACCATAAGAAAGTTCTAGAAATTTCATTTGAAATCAGCATTCATGCTGACATACCATGACAATATCTTGAGGGTCTACCTGCAAAATGACAAACAAGTAATGTCAAATCAATAATATCTTGTGAAGACTCCAATGTGAAGTAAACCATGGCAATAAATGTAACTCTGACGTTAGTAGTTAAGCATGTTGTTTTTTATGTGAACTAAGATGAAAATGTATGCTGGATTTACCATTAGGTCGTTGCAGAGGGTGCTAATACCATCAGCCATAATCATATCAGTATAAGGATCTGAAAGGCAACGTAAAAAACTTAAATCAAGTCGTCCTGGATCATATCAGAAAGCAATTTGCGTGTGTGTGTGGGGGGGGAGTCAAACACCACCATTTTTTCTTATGAACTAGAGGTACCATAAGATACTTTAATTGGTAAACCATGCCTTTGTATCTGTTGTATAGTGTCTCCAGACGTCTTGAATCTGTAGATGACTGGACTTGAGGTTGACTATAGAATACATCAAATGCTCCTTCAATATGCCAATCACTGGCCTTCAAAACCTGAAGTGCAGCTCTCTCACTGCAATCAGAAAGATAGAAAGTGAAACAAGCTATCAAAATCAATTAATGTACACACAATATCACTGCAATATAGACGCGTGCTACCTCTAAAAGGTCTTAACTAACTAAATGCAAGTTCTAACTAGCTATTAATTGACCAGAAAGGGGTATTGTACACTGCCAATGAAAGGTTTCTTTTATGTTTAGCAAGCCTGCCCTCGCAAATCTTTAGAAATTAGAATACTGATAAAACCCAGATTTTACTATGATTCTATTATTATTTTTAACTATGGGAAATTATTTGATTTTAGTTAACATGTAGATTTTAACTTGGAGGAGCAAGATAGGTTTTACTATAAACAAAGTAGAGGATATCGTATTATTATGTTGAAATTGGTCCTTGATTAGGTCTAAAGAGAGTTCCTACATCTCAAAAGTAGGTCAGAGAGAGAAAGGTGCCTCTCAAAAGCATGGAGACTATTATATATATATATATATATATATATAGGGGACGGTTCCACTAAGAAGTGGTTTTCCGCTAAGAAATCCCAAGAAGTGGGTCAAACGAACTCCGATTGAGCTCATTCCAGCGCCGAGACGGTTCCAACGCCGCTGAAATGAGCTCAATCGGACGTTTGATATCGTTTCTTAAGGTTTTTGTCATTTCTTAGATTTCTTAGCGAAAAACTACTTTTTATTTGATCCTCTCCCTATATATATATATATATATATATATATATATCTTCCTTTATGTAACCATGCAAAAATGCATTGTTAACATCAAGTCGGTGCAACAACCATAACTCTGTTGTTCCTAGTGAGATTAAAACTTAAAGAGAAATAGTTCAGCAACACACAAGAAAGAATGCTTGTAATCCTTAACTTCCTTTTGATCAAATCCACCAATGAGCAACCTTGCTTTCAACCTTTCTACAGTGCCATTAGGATCTATGTTATCAAGGCGCGCGCCTAGGCGCAGAAGCGCGGCGAGGCGCAGGTATAGGGCATGGTGGAGACCTAGGCGCAAATTTGGGCTTTTTTTTGTAAAAGCGAGCTCAAGCGAGCGCCTAGGCGCGTTTTCCGGCCAGATTCCGGCTAAAAAGTCGCCGGAACTTACTAAAAGTCACTGGAACTTGTCTAAAACCCCTAATCAAGCTTGGAATCACCTTAAAAAAGACTAAACTAGCTCGAAACAAGCCTAAAACAAGTTTAAAACCCCTAAAAATGATATTCTTACACTATGCGCCTAGCTTAAAAAAGCCCTCTCTTTTTTTGCGCCTTGCGACTAGGCTCCAGGCTCGGCCTTTGAGCCTTGAGCGCCTATGCGCCTTGACAACTATGATTAGGATCCTATTTTGTTTTATAAACTCACATAGAAGAAATATCTTTTTGGCCACCAAGTAAACAGAATAAGGTCCAAAAATTCATTTTTCTCCAGGGCTTCAAGCTCTTTGTTCATGGGAATAACAATAGAGTTAAGAAGGCCGTTATTAAGAGTAAAGTGGAGAGAAGGGAAAGTGTGAAGAGTTTGCAGGGTATACATGTTTAAAAGGAAAGACATTTTCCTAAAAAACATTCCTACTATGAAATACCTCCTTTATAGCTAAATTATAGAGTTCATATCCCTTTTGTACAAAAGGATACCCTACTAAAACACATTATGCAGCCTTTGGTGCAACTTTATCTTTATGAGGCTTAGTGATAGTTGCATAACTAAGCAGCCGATGGTTTTGATATATTCATAAATCATAAGTAGGCAGCCTAATCTATCATGAAGGATTTCAAAAAAAGTTTTCCAAGAAAGATTTTTCACTGGCATCTTGTTTATTAAATATGTAATTGCAAGTATGCAATCTCCCCAAAAGGTATCAAGAAAACTGGCAAGAAGTTTTATGGCTCTTATAGTTTCTAATAGTGCATGTGTTCCTTTCAACCACTCCACTTTGTTGGGTGTATAAGCCATAGACCTTTGATGTAAGATGACTTGAGATTGCATGTAAGCTAAACACTGCTTTATGGCTTTTTTACAATTCCTGTTCCATTATATGATCTCACAAACTTTGGTTTGGCTTTGTAATAATGTGCAATTTGGGTGACAAAAGTAGAGAAGATAGAAGAGAAGACTTGGTCCTTTGTGTTAAGTAGATAAGTCTAGGTCGCTCTGGTTTTGTCATCAATAATGGTAAAGAAAAAATGTGCACCATTAGGGGCGTGTATTTCATAATTCATATAGTCCAAAAACATCCACATATAACAAATCAAAAGGGAGAGGAGATGAAATACGACTTTTAGAGACAGGTCATATTTAATGTGCAGCAAGCATACAACTTTCACACAAAAAAATTCAAAAGCATCAAAATTCTTGCAATCGCTTACATGAACCATTTTGGACAAGAAATGCAACCGAGTCTAGCATGAAACGTATACAATCAAGAGTCTTTTGGGGTATGAAAAGACTGCTACAAGCAAACTTATTATTGAGTATTGACAACAAATGTGTTTATCACATTAAATGATTACAAATTTCAAGAGTGTTTTCAGAAGAAAAGATGTACAATCATCTTGACCCTTTTCTAACGGTAACAACTTGGTTATTTGAAGAGTCCGTAAAAACATGGCAAGTAGAATAGAGTTGAGCAACAAGATTTTAAAATTTGACAAGTCCAACAGGTAGCTCATTGAATTTAAAGTCAGGACATGAAACATCAATAAAACTAGTTCAAATTTTACACACTGTCATTTTGGTAGTGTGATTTCAGCCGAGAAAAACTCATCAATATAAGAGGCATTAGTCAAAACTCAAAACCATCAGCAAAAATAGGAGTATTCTAGTATTATAAACATTAAATTATGAAATCTCTGTTGACAGATTATAATGGCAGTTTACCAAAAAAACTCCAGGAAAGATTCAAATCCCTAATTTCCAAATCCAGATTAATCATGAAACAAACTAATCAACTGAGGTTGAGAACAATTAGCATTTGATTTGATTTAAGAACTTGGTTAATCTCCAAAGATGGAAATTAATTGACTACGAACGCGAGTGTGGAGATTCAATTGAGTCGTAGCTGTGATACCATGCTAAAACAGAAGAGAGAAAACAAAGAGCTCAGCTCTTTATGTGTGTGTGTGTTAAATTTGTAACTAATTAACTCTAAAAGGTGTTAACTAGCTAAATGAAATCGCCATCTAATTAGGCTGCCAATGAACCGAATGAACACAAACAAGGCCTTGTTCGTGTTCATTCATTAAGGAAATTTCCTGTTCATGAACACATAACCGAACGAAATTTCTTGTTCATGTTCGTTCATTAAGGAAATGAACATGTTCGTGTTCGTTTGTGTTCGTCCGATAATTCTATCTAGCAAAAGTAAACGAACACAAATGAACGCAAACAAACGTTCATGAACACAAATTCATTTGAGAATAAAATCATCATTTTCATCTCAAATTAACCAATGTTGTAAAAATCGCGCCTAGGCGCCGATTAATCGTTGGGCGGTCACACGAGGAGTAATTTTGGCCTAGTCGCTCCAGAAATCGCTGGGCGGTCCAAATCGGGCCTAGTCGGGCTAGGCGGCCCAAATCGGGTCTAGGCGGCCTAGGTTTTTTGGGCCTTTTTTATGATTTTTAGCCCAAATCGGGCAAAATCCTTTCTTGAACGGCTGGCATACTCATTCAATCGCTACTTTCCTTTTCAAACCCTAAACTAAACCTGCGCTCCTGCTTCACATCGCTGCTGCTTCACCATTTGATCTTTGTGTTGTTTGAACTTATCTAGTAGCATGTTAATGTGTGTGTTTTGAACTATTTAATCTTTGAATTTTGAAGTATTTAATCTTTAATTGTTTATGTTTGAAGTATTTATGTGTATATAACTATATATATATATATATATATATATATATATATATATATATATATATATATATATATATATATATATATATATTACATATAAAAATTCCAATCCGATTAATCCCGCCTAGGCCCCGATTAATCCCGCCTAGGCCTAGGCCCTACCCCACCGCCCGACTAGCGCCTAGCGATTTTTACAACACTGAAATTAACACTACACAAAATCCACCAAAAATAAATGTGAAGTACTTAACATTTGACATAATTATTTCCACATACTTGGCATAATTATCATAAGCACAATTAACAAATATTTTTAGTTGATAAAAAGTAAAATATAAAAACCTTTAAAGACCGAACGAACACAACACAAACGAACATAAATGAACACATTTCCGAACGTTCACAAACATAAATGAACGAACGCGACATATGTTCATGTTCGTTCATTTAACCAAAAAGAACGGAATTTCTTGTTCATGTTTGTTCATTTATTAAACAAACAACCATAAACGAACTTCCCGCCGAACAGAAATCCCTAAAAAATAAAACAATCAGCAAGTCTTATGGCATCAAACAACAGCACACACCTATGAATTTATAATTTCAATGATTTCAGGAAATTCTCAATTACCTGGCAATGAAATCAAGCAAGACATAACATAACAACAGACTGTTTGCACTAGCACAAATTACGAAAATAACAAGCAACTATTTCATGAAAAAAGCGAACCACCTTGCGCCGGTAATAGCCATGAACTGTTGAACCTTGTCACGGTGCCCTCTGCCCAATTTGTTCTGTAACGTAATAAAAAAAATGAACAAAAAGTAAATATGAACTGAAATGGTTCAGAGGTTGTCGCCGGAAACCCTAAATGATGAATGAAACAATCGATTATATGATAAATGTATGGTGACGAAACTGAGATGTAAAAGACTAACCATTTTGAGGTTGCTCGAGAAACCCTAATCCAGTGGATGGAGAGGAGGAGATGCCACACGGAGGACCACCGTCTCGCTTTCGGCAATTCGCCTCACTCGTCAAATTAAATGAATAATAATAGTTTAATTAAGACGATTTTACAACCCGGCCCGGTATTTATGGGCTTACACAGTAACAAAGTTTTGGAACAAATCTGGGCCCCAAGATGCTTGTGAGTTGTGAGTTGTGAGTTGAGCATTTTGGTAAATACTTGGAAATTATAAATCACCCGTAGGGTTAGAATTGTAAGATGCAACCTAACGCTTGCACATGCGAGTTACATGTCAGTTTCCCTGTTTTTTTTAATGTTCTTAACCTTTTTATATGTCATTACTTTTTTTTTAAAATTTCACCATAAAATCGAACGTTTTTTTATCTTTCCAACGAGTATAGTATTGCTATATTTAAAAAAAATCAACTGGGTGGTGTTTGAAATTGTGCGTTTTTATGTTGTTTTCTGGCGTTTTACACATGTTGTTCAAAATTGTGTGTTTTACACATGGTGTTTTATACTTTAACATTTATATACATGGCGTGTTATGTTTATGACGTTTTTCTTTTATCATGGTGTTTTTACACTTTTTGTGGAAAATTTCAATACGACGATTAGTTTTTCATTGCGTATACAATGTGATATTAAATTTAACATCCATGTGCAAAAAATTTAAATGCATGTACAGGTGTGTAAAACACCGTGTTATTTGACACACAGGTGTAAAACACCATGTATAAAATTGATATCCAGTTAAAACACCGTGTGTAAATTTGCGCACAGGTGTAAAACGCAATATGTAAATTGACAGCTAGGTGTAAAATACCGTGTGTAAAATTGGCGCCAACATGTAAAACACCATGTGTAGATTGACGTTTAAGCATAAAATACCATTGTGTAAAATGTTAAAAACATCATGTATATGGATGTTAAAGTATAAAACACAATGAAAAACTAATCGTTGCGTTGAAATTTTAGCCAAAAGTGTAAAACACTATAACAAAATAAAAACGTCATAAACATAAACACGCAATAAAACACCATAAAATACCATGTATATGGATGTTAAAATATAAAACACCATGTATAAAACGCACAATTACGAACACCATATGTAAAACACCATAAAACGCTCAATTTCAAATAACACTCAGTTGGTCTTTTTTTTTTAAGATATAGCAATACATTACTTGTTGAAAAGATAAAAAAACGCTCGATTTTATGGTATAATTAAAAAAAACAAAGACGTATTAAAAGGTTATGAACGTTTAAAAAAATGAAGGAAATGGCATGTGACTTGCATGTACAGATTCCTTAACTTTTGTTTTGACGCAATTGTCATTTCCTTCCCTTTTCCTCCTTGGACACGTGTGACTTCCTACACTTTATAAGGTTTTACTCCTTTTTAATGTAACTCTCCCCTGTATATATATATATATATATATATATATATATATATATATATATATATATATATATATATATATATATATATATATATATATATATATATATATATATATATATATATATATATATATAGAGAGAGAGAGAGAGAGAAAGAGAGAGTTGGGTTAAACTAAAAAGTGTAAAAAGTATATGTTTAAGCATGATGTTCATTAATTTTAGGCATAGTGTTTTTTAACTTTAAATATGTTCACAAAAATAAAACATTGACACCATGCCTAAAATGAATAAACACCTTGCCTAAACATGTAGTTTTTGGTATAACTCACCCCTATATATATATATATATGTGTGTGTGTGTGTGTGTGTGGTCTTATTGACCTATTGTACAAAGGGTTTTTTGCGTACGAAGGACCCAACATGCGACACGTGTTCAGTGGGCGAGGGGTATATCCATCCGCGTTATAATAATAACGCATGTTTAAAATGATAATAACGTATGCTTAAAATGATAATTACGTATGTTTTATAATAACTCATAACCATAATCACATATGTTTTATAATAAACGTTGATCATAATCACACATGTTATACACATAATCACGCATGTTATACGTACAACACATCGACATTTTTTTTTAAAAGTCATATTTTTAAAATAAAAGTATAGCAAGACTATACTCAAATTAAAGAGAATAAAATGCTTGATTTTAGGGTGTAAATTTTTTACAAAAATAATGTCGTATAAAAAAGTTATGTTAGTTTAAAAAAAATGGGGGAATTGAAAAACCTCAACAAAGATAGGCTATTCCAATTTTAGTTTTTCAGACTTTTTTCACGCTTAAAAATAAGCTGACTAGATACACTTTTCATCTAAACCTTTAAATTCCTAGATCAATGGTCAATAATTATTCGTACCCTTCGCACCATAACAATCATTTGTATTTTAAACTCTCTCTCTCTCTCTCTATGTATATATATATGGTAATTATAGGGCGAAAACCCATATGAGTTGTGAAACCCATATGAGTTGTGAAACCCATGAAAACTCTATGTAACAACATTATTTTTTTTAAATATGGTAGTTTTGTTACATATTTTCGTCACTTTAAAAAAAATCAAAAAAGCGCCGAAGTACTTTTTTTTTTAAAAAGATGTAACAATTGTAAAAAAATTCCGTTTTTATATGTAACAACACTGTAACGGTAATTTTTTTTACAATTGTTACATATTTAAAAAAAATCCTTCGGCGCTTTTTTTATTTTTTTTTTATAAAAAGTGACGAAAATATGTAACAAACCTACCATATTTTTTTTAAAGTTGTTAAATAAAGTTTTTATAGGTTTTCATAACTCATATGAGTTTTCATTCTATCCTAACCCTCTCTCTCTCTCTCTATATATATATATATATATATAGTATGGGGTTATGCTAGGAAGGGAAAAAAGTGTAAGAAGTATAGGAAATATTTTTAGCCATTGATCTTGAATATGAATGATTCTCAACATGCCACATAAAAGGGGAGATAATTTAAAGACCGAAAGGGTATAATAAGAGAGATAATATACACATGTACCTTCCACCCCCATTTTTTAAACATTTATATCTTTTAAAAAAAATTATATCATAAAATTGAGCGTTTTTTTATCTTTAAAACGAGTATAGTTTTGCTATATTTAAAAAAAATCGCTGAACTGGGTTTGTACGTTTTTAAGAACGTTTTCATGGCGTTTTTTCAAGACGTTTTTCATTGTGTTTTTTCATAACGTTTTTTTGTGATGTTTTTTTCATTGCATTTTTAATGGTGTTTTTTTATTACTTTTTTCACTGTGTTTTCATGGACTTTTTTCACTGTATTTTTTTATAACGTTTTTTAAGACGTTTTTCATTGTGTTTTTTCATAACGTTTTTTATGGTGTTTTTTTATGACGTTTTTTTCATTGCGTTTTTTAATGTCGTTTTTTATGAATTTTTTCTCTGCGTTTTTCATGGACTGTTTTCACTGTGTTTTTTCATAACGCTTTTTTCATAGCGTTTTTTTAAGACGTTTTTCATTGTGTTTTTTCATAACTTTTTTTATGGTGTTTTTTTATGACGTTTTTTTCACTGCGTTTTTTAATAGCGTTTTTTATGACTTTTTTCACTGCGTTTTCATGGACTTTTTTCATGTGTTTTTTCATGACGTTTTTCATTGTGTTTTTTCATAACGTTTTTTTTCACTGCGTTTTTTCATGGCGTTTTTTTATGATTTTTTTCACTGCGTTTTTCATGGACTTTTTTCACTTCGTTTTTCATGGATTTTTTCACTGCGTTTTTTCATGACGTTTTTTCAATGGTGTCTTTTTTTATTGAGTTCTCTGGTGTTTTTGATCACCGATCGTGCGAAAAACAGAAAAACGCATGTTTCAGATTCTCCAACACCATCGTGGAATCGATATCTTTGGGTGTTCAGCTCTAGGAACACAAGAGTTGCATGAGCTCGTATGCAACATGATGTTTTATGGTGTTTTTTGATGCAATTACCATTATGGTTTTAGGTGTTTTCTTTATGGTGTCTTCTTTTATAGTATTTTTGAACTGGGGGTATTATGGTGTTTTTAAACTGGGCAACTCTATGGTGTGTTTTGAACTATGATTATGCAGAAAACAGAAAATGCGTTTTATGATGTTTTTTGATGCAATTACCGTTATGGTTTTAAGTGTTTGCTTTATGGTGTCTTCTTTTATGGTGTTTTTGAACTGAACGTATTATGGTGTTTTAACTTTATGGTGTGTTTTGAACTGTGATTGTGTAGAAAACAGAAAATGCGTTTTTCAGATTCTCCAACACCTCCGAGGAATCGTTATCTTTGGTGTTCATCTCTATGAACGCGAGAGTTGTAGGAGCTCGTACGCGATTAAGCAGAAAACAGAAAACGCATTTCTGGACGTCATTACCATAATGGTTTTAGGTGTTTTATTTATGGTGTTTTTCTTTTCCAGATGAAACAAGCTCTTTTAAAAATATTATAAACTCCTCCGGTTCAAAAACATCAAAAACTTGCACAGTTCTAAAACACCATAACACGTTCACTTCAAAAACACCATAAAATGTCTAGTTTAAATGTTTTTTATGATTTTTTTTAATTCATGACGTTTTTATGTATTTGTACGTCGTTTTTATGATGTTTTATAGAGTTTGTACAACCTAGTGCAAAAACACCATGAATAAAAAACCCCACTTAACACGTAATTTTTTTAAAAAATTTTATATAACAATATTGTACTCATATTAAAGATAAAAAAACGCTAGTTATTATTGTGTAATTTTTTTTAAATAATAACTCATTAAAAAGTTATAAACGTTTAAAAAATATGGGGAATATTCATGTGACTTGCATGTACATATTTTGAACATTTGAAAAATCAAGCGCATGTTTCTTTCACAATTTTGCCCTTCCCCCTTGGTCCCCTCCTTTGACACATGCCACTCCATGGTGGCTTTCTACACTTTTAGCCTTCTTAGAATATCCCTCACCTATATATATATATATATATATATATATATATATTGAAACGAGAATAAACGTAATCAGTTACTCTCTTATTTTTATCATTTCCCTATTTATTTGATTTCTAACCAATAAGAGTTAAGAAATTAAGAAAATCCTTCTACATTATTTAATTGAAAATTTAAAAATATAATCACACAATAAAACATTAGAACATACAACTAAGTATATGAATAGGTAACAGTGGCGGATCTAGAAATTTTTGTTAGTGGGTGTCAAAAATAGGTCAGGTAAGAAGGGGTCAAGTTAGAACGGGTGGGGTCCAAAAAATTTCTGTCCAAAGCAAGATAAAGGTGAATCTCTAAAAAAACCTGAGAATCTGTCCACAATAAAAATCACAAAAAAGGTAAATGTGAATTATTCTTCTTCTTATTGAAAAACCTTAGGAATTGAACAGTAACACACGGCCAGGCACGACCGTGCCTAGACATGAGGCACAACCGCGCCACAGCATGAGGCACGATCGTGCCTAGACATGAGGCACGACCGTGCCTTGCCATGAGGCACTACTGTGCCTAGACATGAGGCACAACCGTGCCAAGGATTGGCACGACCGTATCTTAATCTAGTTAACATTAATGCACAAACTCATCAATAAAAAAAGATGAATTACAAGTGATGGGTAGACTTTTACCCAACAATGTAATTGTGAAGCTGCAAAGATATTTCACACATACATGATACAACCATGTTTTACCTAGCAATAATATGCAAAATAACATTTACTATAGAACTGTGAGAATCAAAAGAAATTGTATAAACAAAATAATCAACAATTATCAATGATAACTCTTTAAAACTTTCCATGACCTCAAGCTAGCATGAGTCACATAAAACAATGTAATATTCCTACGACAGATTAGTATGTGAACCCTAGGATCCATTCACAGATTGCATAAACCATCTCGGCATAAAATTGAAATGATACCTTGGCTACCAAATCCATCTGCACAAAATTAGTTGCATTCGAACCTCAAGCATTAACCCTTAATAATACAACCTAGAATGTGAACCTAGTTAATTTCTACATCATAAATCACATAAGTTTCTGCAAACACTCGAATATAAGGCCAATGGGACATTTGTCACATGTTATCTTGGTCACCTTATATGATTACAACAAAAGAACAAGAAGCAAACACCATGTATTAATTTCACATTTGAAAGCAAGCATCGTTAAGTGGATCTGTCATGTCGCTATCTGCTTGGCGCCTCTTTGTTTTAATTTTAAGGATCTGGAGGGGATTAGGGAATAACTAAACGTCCGAACAAGAATGGAAACCTGCTGTGATTTCAAATGGCGGCGATTTTGGAACATGCTACTATTGTTAAACTACGATTTCAATCTACGTATATATGAACTAGGGTTGTAGTTGCTTACGATTTGGGGATCTCGCTTGCTGTTCGCGTGTGCCCCTTACATGTTCTCTCCCGCCTTAAGCTCCACACACTTCAATATAATTTGAGGGCTTTAGATGGGCCTGCTCAGAAATTAATGGATGCCTGCTTAAAAACTAATGGGTGCCTGCTTTAAATTTAAAGATCATTTAGGGTTTTTACACACTAATGGGCCTAATCCAGTGGGTGCCTTGCCACCCCCTGGAACAACAATAAATCCGCCCCTGATCGGTAACATGTAAAATTACGACAAGGAAGGTACTCACGAGACGGGTTGGTGCTCGCTTTAAATATGTGGCTTACCTCGGGAACTGTAGATTATTGAACATATAATTATATTGTAATGATACCTTATATTGGAATATTTGATGCAAGTTAGGTAAAGCTTAAAAATGCACGTCGAGGTGCGGCTATTGAATGATTAAGTAGGGTGTTCATCTAGTTTGATATATTCATGTGAAATATATGGAATGACTTGAAAATGTACTTGCAAGCAAGAGAGAGGGAACGAATGAGATCGGGTTACTTGGTTCACAAGTTTGGTTAGCACCTGTTCGATACACGTTGTTACAGCGTGTGAGTTTTTAGTTGTGATCTTCATCATAACCCAATGTAAAAATCCATACTCGTCTACAGCCATGAAACCGGGTTCTCTGATTTTGCAATTAGATCACTCGTGGTCATGTTGACTAAATCATCATGATTTTCGTTTTTATAAAATATTCCGCTCGTTGTTTTATTAAAACCTAACGAGAAAGCCCGACACCACTACTAAAGAAAAAAAAACGTTGAAACGTTAAGCCCAACAAGATTTCCTCAAATTCACATCATACTTAACTATGGGAACATTCATTGTCGCTAGAGTATAAATGATGAGTAGCCAAATGCTAACCAACTCCTCTTCCTATAAGTACTCCCTCCCTCGGTTATCTCTCATCTTACAATAAAATAATCTCTATTTGATAACACTTTCAACTTGCTCTAGGGTTGTACACCAATAAAAAAAATTCAAATCCTTTGGTTGAAATGAAAATATAACGTTTTTATTATTATTTTTATCATTCATTTTCCAGGTTAGAAAGAACGGGCAATTACATATATCCTTTTAAAAATTTCATTAAATACATATATACCCAGCTCAAAATTTTATTTACGTATATCCACTTCATTAATTACATATATACTCAACTGGATGATGTAATCGATCAGAAGCGACGATGGATGTGGAGTCGATCGAAAGCGGGAATCAGAAGGTTATGGTTGAGATCAATGGAATAAGAATAGTCGTATATTTCTTGTAAGGTTAAAATGCTAATTTTATAAAAAAAAGAGGATATATGTAATTTAAGTTTTGGGTTATGAATATATATAATTAAGGTTGAAAATAGTGAGATATATATAATTCTACCTAGAAAGAATATCACCGGGGTAAGGTTAGGATCGAGAAGAGTCCCATAATCAAAAGATTATGTGTTCTAACCTTGTGTACGAAAAAAAAAAGAAAAAAATATCATTGGACTTAGTTTAAGGTGGTGGAGTAGTTGGCTTGTAAAAGAAAAAAAACCCGAGTGCAATTTGATGATGACATCCATATGAATAGAATATGAATATATATCATATCGTCTCTCCTCTCCCTTTACTTAACCGCTGCCCTGCAAGTAGTTTTCACTACTTTTCATTGCATTGCATTGCATTCCTTTAAGAGATAAGAAACAGTTGGTTCATATCATCAATGGAAGGTGATACCGGAATTACCGACGACGGCGGCACAGGCGCTGCTCCTACAAACCTCCTCCTATCTCCTCCGCCACCGCAATCTTTCTCATGGAGACTCAACATTGATCACTTCCGTCTTCCACAAACTTCTAGCTCTAATTCTTCCGACCGGTTTTCGGGTTTTCGAACACGACCCATATATTTATTCATTTAACCCGAACATGACCCATATATTTATTCATGTCAAAAGTATCAACCCTAACTCACACACGTTTAAAATCATGTAACCTGAACACCGACTGTTATAACCTATTTATTTAAATGAGTCAAATGGGTTGGCAGGTTGTAATCAAGTTATAAACGTGTTAAACGGGTTAGTGGGTTGTAATAAAAGGGTTATGGGTCCTAAAGGGATTGGTGGGTCGGACTGTTTAATTAAACGGGTTGAATAGGTCATGTAAATACCACCTGTTTAGTTAAACAGGTTAACCCAAACACGATCTGCTTATTAAATGGTTTAGATACGACATCCCAAAACACTGATTATTTTTGTGTTGTATTCATATCATGTTTCGGGTCATGTCAGAAATTCTTTGCGATGCCTGAGACTCTAATGTCTCTTTTCTCCCTCCAACGATCACAAAATATAAATGGTTTAGGGAATGGATTCCGCCCCTTTAGGGATGGATTGGGAAGAGATGAAAAATCTAATGTGACATTGACGTGGCTTCAGGGATGGGAGGGATGCACTCCCTCCACCCTTAGGTTAAATTTTTTTTTACTAGACTTTATATATTACTCTTTTGTTTTCTAAGCCTATTATACATTTTCTTTTATTGTTTTTTAATCGCCTTTTTGTTTTGGGTGTACCCCTTTTTTTGCGCCTTGCGTTTAAGCGACAGGCGAGGCCTTTGCACCATGAGCGCGCCAAGCGTCATCGACTACTATAACTTCAACTACTTTACCATCGAAATTTAGACATCAAAGTATAAGAAAGCGATGACGTTAGATACCCTATTAACAGAACCGGCTCACCAAGTCACCATAGAAAAGTTTTAGGCAATCGCCTTGGGCCCCATTTTTGAAAAAGTTTCTTTATATATTATATAATGGATTATTTAGGCAATGGTCATTGTGTTCAATCATCATGTTCATTTTGGATTTCTTGCACAGGTTAGTTTAGACTTATTGAAGACTTGATTAGTAACTAATCAATAGTTATTAGTTAATCACATACATAGTCACTCTAGCTGATTCCTTCTTTTTGGGCAAAGAAACCCTTGTTTACTTATATGCACAAACACATATTTTCTGATCAGTCTGTACATGTAGTAATGTGATAGTTAAGATCCAGTTAAATCCGCTTTTTAGTTTATTATTCTAAGTCCTAAGCCCGGATAAACGCGGATGGTTTAGAATAATGACATTTGAAAAAGAGCCCGGATTTTTACTTCGTCTTTGCCCCCAAAACTGTGAGCCGACCTTGCCTGTTAATAGAAAGTTTGGTCAGTAGGAGAACCCACAAAATTACTCCATGAACTTCAACTTTATGTTATTCATACATAAAGTTGATGACAAGAATCAGAATAACTTCCTGGGCTGCTCCCAACATGAATATTTTCAATTGTTTGGAGAGGAAAAATATCAACTTTTGAGCTAACTGTCAATCAAATACACAAAGTTTCCCTCAAACTTGTTTTTGCAGGCTAGAGCCTTGCACATATTGCTCTTTGTTTATGGCCAAACCGGACTTGTTATCGCTTACAGATAATTATCGACTTCTCCCTTCAGGGAAACATGGAAAGGTTCGAGAGTACTACCAGAAACAGGAACAACTCCTAGAAGGATTTAACGAGATGGAAACGATTAACGAGTCAGGATGTTTACCCGAAAGCTTAACCGAGGTCAGTTTGCTACTTGTGTTATTTGTTGTAATTTGTTGAATATATTTTGCATTTTTTTATATTTTTGTTTGTTGCAGGATGAAATGAGGAATCTGGCTAAGAGTGAGAGAACCGCGATCACTGTGTCGAATGTGGCTAATTTGATTCTTTTCATAGCTAAAGTATATGCTTCTATTGAGAGCAGATCTCTAGCTGTCATTGCTTCAACCTTGGATTCACTCTTGGACTTGTTATCAGGGTTTATTTTATGGTTTACTTCGCACGCCATGAGAAACCCGAATCACTTTCACTATCCAATCGGGAAGAACCGGATGCAGCCTGTTGTAAGCCCTTCATTCTTTTACATATGTGATACCTTAGGCAGAGCAGGCAATACCGGCTGGTATGAGGGGTGGGATGTTATAAATCACCCTGTTCATCATGCTTTAATCAGGAAACACATGATTTATTTTCTACACGCGTGCGTTTACATATATACGATTTTATTTGCACTTATTATGTTGGACTGCAGGGGATTATTGTTTTTGCATCAGTAATGGGAACTCTTGGGTTTCAAATATTGCTAGAGACTGCTAGACAACTTATTGCCAAGGTTTGTCCTCAATTAGACTCTGCATATCATTTTTTTATCAGTCTTGATTTTTGTTTAATATGCACTTGGACCGGTTTCAGACTCACCCTGAGACAGACCGCGATAATGAAAAATGGGTGATCGGCATCATGGTGGGTGTGACGGTGGTTAAGTTTATCCTGATGGTCTATTGCCGAAGATTTCAAAACGAAATAGTGAGGGCTTATGCACAAGATCATTTCTTTGATGTTGTTACTAATTCTGTTGGATTAGTTTCAACTGTTTTAGCTGTTCGCTACCAGTGGTGGATTGATCCTGTGGGCGCCATAGTTGTAAGTATGATAAAAACTAAGCCTGACAGGTCAAGTCAGGTCAAAACGGGCTTGGGTCAAACTGGGTTCGGGTCAAAACAGGATTGTGGTGGGTGGTGCTGAGTCATAATTAACATGGGTACCAAACACGAACACGACCCATTTAACTAAACATGTCAATTACCAAAACACGAACCCGTTTAACTAAACGTGTCAATTACCCAAACAAGAACACGACCCGTTTAACTAAACTTGTCAATTACCCAAACAGGTTTAATCGTGTCATAAACAGGCTGGCCAGGTTGAACACATTTAGACACGATTTCAATCGTGTCATGGACATGTCGACCTGTTTATGACTCGAAACCTGTTTAACTCAAACCCAAATTTGTTTAACTCCGTGTCATGTTAACGGGTCGTGTCAGAAATTTTCAGCACTAGTTTTAAGTTAGCTAGTTTCATAGGAGTGACCCATTTATTTAAGAACAGGCCATGATTTGCAGCTGTAATAAGAACAAACAAAAGTGGCTAACTGTTTATATTATTTTTGACTTGGTTGGTTGCAGATAGCTCTTTATACAATAAGCACATGGGCGAGGACGGTTACGGAGAACGTGAGGGCGTTAATAGGTAGAACGGCCCCACCGGATTTCCTAGCAAAACTGACTTATCTGGTATGGAACCACCATGAGGAAATAAAACATATTGACACAGTGAGAGCATATACATTTGGTTCACATTACTTTGTGGAGGTAGATATTGTGTTGCCAGAGGATATGCTGCTCAGCCAAGCTCATAATATTGGTGAAATGCTGCAAGAAAAGCTTGAACAACTCCCTCAAGTCGAGCGGGCCTTTGTTCATATCGACTTTGAGTTTAGTCACAGACCGGAACACAAAGCCAAGGTCTAGGTAACAGTTATTGTTTAACGCGTTTTTAGTTAAATAAACACGCAAGGATCATATATTATACGATTTTTTGTGTGGGTTATAATTTGTGGTTATTGGTTTGGCTTGGCTGATTGATAGAATATTAGAATTTGAATGGAATCTTGTGATGATGTTAATCATGTATTCTATTTCTTTGTTAACGTTTGCTAGGGGGTGGAACGAAGTAGGGGTGCAAATGAGTGGAGCCCGAGCTCGCTTCTTTTAAAGCTCTAGTTTTAAAACTTGAATTCGGCTCGTGAGTAGTTTTTCAAGCTAAAGCTTGGCTCGTTTATAATTTATTGATTATTTAATTGTTTTTATTAATATATCTTAATAATTAACTTTATATATATATAATAATTATAAATTTTATATATAACATAATATATGTTATTTAATTATTTTTATCATAATTTTATATATTGTGTTGCCAGATGATAGGTTGACCATGACAATAGGATGACCACGTTTTTTTTCAAATACGCATTGACTTTTATTCATAGCCCACACACCCATAATCCGACACCTTTATAGCCCACACGCCCATAATCCGGCACCTTTACAGCCCACACATCCATAACCTGGTAGTCCGGCATCTTCAGAGCCTACACTCCATAAATCTGGCATCTTCACACCCCACTAAGAAGTCAATGCCAATCAGGCTCCTTCACAACCCACACTCCAAAAATCCGGCACCTTCACAGTCACACACCCATAATCCGGCACCTTCATAGCCCAGACGGCAATAATCTGACATCTCCGCAACCCACTTAAAAGTCAATGCCTATTTTATAAATTTTTTTTGTAAACTTGCCTATTCTCATGATTATTATTATTATACGAATATATTTAATATATTAAATAAAAAATATATAAATAAAAGACTCAGGCTCGCGAGTCTACCCGATCTTGATATGTGAAGTTCGGGCTCAAACTCATTTATTTCATAAGCCTCAATAAAAGCTCAAGCTTGGGCTCAATCGGCTTGATTCGACCATGATCAATTTTTTTTAACAATAAACACACACCCCTAAAATTTACTTCTAAAATCTACCTGTTGTCCACTTTATGGAATTTAAACCTATACCACTTTGGTAAGGATAAACAATAAATGTGATACGGATAAAGATGCATGAGTTCAAAATTATCTATAATTTAAGTTTGAATTTGAATATCTATGTAACACCCACAAATTTCAACAAATTTTAACTTTCAACGCACGCGAAAAATAGGTCTCATATAACACTCTTGACAAAACAACACATGTTATTTACAAAAAAAATCGACATAACTTGTGTTAAAACGTTCGACCACATCTCAAAACGATAACAAGTTTCAATATCTAAAAGATGATTCAAACAAGTTTAATGAACCCCAAACAACGAGTTCTAACTCCAACCGTTAACATACAATAAACCGAATGAGAATCCAATTCCACCACAAAGCGTGACCCGAGACTTCAAACCGGAGCTTTACCTGCAAAACGTCATGCATAACACCATTAGTAATGATATACAACCTCCCTTATACCCCCATGGGTTAGACCCAAGCAAATACCCAAAAAATGAGAAGTTTTGAAGAAATAAATTTTCTAATATGGCCACATGCATAACCTGACATGACATGTGCACTTGATGCCCACAACAATTTTCAGGAATGGCCATGTGCAGACTCACATAACCATGTCCACCTGATGAACTAAAAATTTCTAACATGGCCATGTGCAGAATCAGACATGACCATGTCCACCTGCAACAAATTTTAGTTTTCCACATTTTCGACCCTCCCAACTCGACCCCGATCGTTATAAGCAACCAAAAACATTTTGTGAATGTTTTAAACTCCTCATACGAGAACCACAACTCATTTTTACCCCTTATCCAATCCGACTCATTCGTTATTATTGGATTCTTTGACTACAAGCTTACCATCCGAGTTTACCACACTCGTTAAGTTATGTCATTGAGTAATTGACTCCAAGACCGACATTTAGACAAGTATTGACATCATACAAGTCCTATTATTATACTAATTCATCATTATTCCACAATGGTTTGACTTATACCACATTAAGTCAATTTACAACATTTCACTAGGCCTGACAAACTGGGCGGGTCGGGCGTGTTCGGGTCACGAGTCAAAAGGGGTTCGGGTCAAAACTGGTTGTTTTAAAAAATGATATTTTGGTTCCGGTCAAAACGGGTTGGTTTAAACAATGTTGCAGCTACTAGCTTGAGAATATACACACACACACACACCATATCCTTGAACCCACATCGCCATCCTCAATCTCCCATGCGTTGGTAGCAGCGAGGGATGTTGGAACCAATGGAGCTAAACAACTTAAATTATAACAGCTATGTACCAATTTTATTCGTAATCTTTTGGATACAATTATAAAAGGCGTTAATCGTTGATGATTAATTTGTGTTCAGTTCAAAGATTCGATTCGATTGTCGGTGGGTTTGCAACGAGGACGATGTATGATGTTAGGCGGTAGTAGCGGCGACGACCACCGTAGGTGGTGGTGGTCGGTAAATCAAGGTGGTAGCGTCAATAAGTCGAGGTGGTGGTACCGTGGTAGTAGGTTGACAGGTTGTAGTAATCTTATTGTTCATTTGAACAATCTTAAATTCTAAAGAGTTCTGTCATCCTGTTTTTTACCCATATGGATTCATTACCTAACCCATCCTAACCCGTATGGATTCATTGCATTACCCATCTTGACCCGTACTTAATTATAATCTAATATTTTCCTGCCCATTCCAACTCATTCTCTTTTAAGTGTTTGTCCATTTCAACCCAAATGCAAAAAAAATTTACCCATTTCAACCCATTTTCCTTTTTTCGGTTCAAGATTGTCAGGCATGCATTTCACCATTATTCCATAATGGTTTGACTAATATACCACATAAGTCAATTTACACCAATTTCACCATTATTTCACAATGGTTTGACTTATACCACATTAAGTCAATTTACACCAATTCACCATTATTCCACAATGGTTTGACTTATATACCACATAAGTCAATTACTCCGAATTACCACATTTAGTTTGACTTTACACCACATAAGTCAATTACACCAATTTACCACATCTAGTTTAATTATACACCACATAAGTCAATTTCATCAAATTAACACATTCTACTTTTTAGTTTAACTATATACCATATAGTCAACTACACCAATTTATCGTATTCTACATTTTAGTTTGACTATATACCACATGGTCAACTACACCAATTTCAAACTACATTATGCATACAAGTTTGACTTTTACCACACAAGTCAATTTTACACCAATACACCATATAAGTTTATTAACGTAATTCATCAAACAACAAGGCGAGGTTCTTAGACCTCAAATACCATGCACCCACCCTTGCATATTTTCATCATATGCAATTTCTTCAATTTTCAACATACAATTAAACACATATAAGATATTTGAACAGCCAACATGTAAATCAAATATGTGCAATTACCACCTATCATTACTAAGTAAGTGCAAAGCACTTACCTTTAGCTAGAGACGCTTCCACTTGGTCTTCCAAGCTAGCTCCTTTAACGCCTTGATCACCTAGCAATCAACTTGCATTTAGAAATCTTATGATCTCATTTCATTCACCAAATTGAGATTCAAGACACACCTATGATCTAAAGGTCAACACCTTAACTTAGTTTGGATATCATAACCTTAACCAAACCCTCAACACCCAATTCAACCTTCAACCTAAGTTGACCTGTTGGGTTTCATCCAATTTCACCCAATTCCTAAAGGTTCTTGATTCACCATTTGATTGAGGTTTCTACTAAGTAACGTGTTTATCAACACCATAAACATTTACCAAACTCTAATTCACCATTTAAACCATCCCAATCAAAAACCCTCAAATTTTCATCTTAAGAACCCTAATTTTCAAATAATCAAATTAGATTGAGTTTCTTACATAATAATGTGTCTTTTAACACCATAGACACTTATCAACCACCAAATTATCATTTAAACATCATCATATTGAAAATCCCCAAATTTCCCTCAAGAACCCTAGTTCTTGAATCACCAAATTGGATGTTTAAATGATGTTATCTACCTTCCATTACCATTAACCAAGCTAGATTATAACTTTTAACAAGTTATTAATCCTTTAATTCACCAAAACAGCCCCAAATTCGTATTTCTCCAAAAACCCACCAAGAACACCATTGATGTAGGTTTAGAGATGGTAAAGCTACTTACTTGAAGTTTGGAAGAAGATGAACACCTCCAAGCATCCAGATTCTTCATACAAACACCTTAATCTTTGATATTAGCCATCTCCCTTTTCTTCCTTTCTTTCAAGACACAAACACACACACACAATGTGTGTTTTGCAACCACCCCCCAATAAAATCCAGAATTTTAAAAGTTACGTTTCAACCCCTGAACTTCCAATTTTGACTCCTCTAGTCTAAAGTTGATAAATTTCACCTTTTGCAACAAACCTTACACTTTCATTTTTATTTATTTACACCCTTATAATATGTTTAACATATTATATTATAAACCCGAAAGTTGGTTCATTACAATCTATTTATTTAATTGTCTTTTTTAGTTTGTCTGTTTATCATTCATTATCTTCAGATTGTTAGAAACTAGTAATAAACATTAGGGTTTGGTGAACATTTATTATCAGTTTTATATTGAATTTGAATGTTCCTTTTGAAACTTTGATTAACTAATCGTTCTTGAGTCATTTGATTGTTTCCGTAACTATATCAAAATGCCACTATGCCAAGAGACCATTGCCATATAAATTTTAATTATTAGTAGAATGAATTGAACTGTTTTAACAACTTTTTTTCTTTTATGTTTTACCTTCATTAATTTTTATTTATAAAGTGACTAGTTTGTAACATGTGGGACTGTGTGTGGTAGAATTATACAAGAACAAGAGAGAAGTTAACTATAACGGATGGTGTTATGATAAAATGAACGAGAAAACGAAGGGTGTTATGGTAATTTAAACCAAACTAGGGTTTTTCTTCGTCCCTATAAAGATGCTTGATTAGTACTCGCATTCAATTTCTGAGGCATCCTTCTTCTTTATATTTTTTAAGTTCATGATTATATATTCAGTTCTTGATTTTGTACTTGTTAATAACAATTGGTGGAGAGTCGCTCGTTTGTTTGATTGGTGGTGAATTGAGTGCTGTACGTTGCCTATATGAATTGGTACTCATATTCTGGCATTGTAGGATCCCATTTCTATAAATGCATTCTGATGTTCCTACAATTTATTACTATTTCTAGTTTAATTTCAAACTGTTGTATGTTCAGTTAAATTTTTGAAAGGCGATTTTTCTTTCTCTTGATAAGGTTTGAATCTATAATTTCTTGGTTATGCTTCCTCATAATCACTAGCACCAACCCTCCATCCTGTTATAATAAGCAGGTTGTCTGTTTTTGGGGAATTTGTGTATTTTTACTTGTATGGCCAAACAACATGAAGGAGTGAAATGAAAATGTCAAAAAATCAGAGGGCTGAATTGTATATTTTTATGATAAATTTGACATCTTATGTTAAATGTATAGCATAATGTTGAATATCCATAGGATACATAAAAGTGTACAAGAAACAACTAGAACTTAGGCTCTATTTCCGAGTTTACTTGAGGAAAGAAGAGAAGAGAGGCTCAATTTCCTTTCCACTTTTTTCTGATTTAGAAGGATGGAATTTAGGCCCAAACTCACATTCTTTTCTCTTCTCTGGAACACAACATTCTTTGTTTTACTTCCACTTCTTTCTAAAAAAAATCTCCAACACAATCAAGTTTTTCTTTCCTTCCACTTCCCTTCTTTTAGCGTTACTATTCTTATCATATTTGTTTCTATTAATTAAATTGCACCTTTCTTGATCTATCTTTGAATTCAACTTCTCTTTTATATGCATGAGTAGGTTATAAACGAACCAAATGAACATGAATAAAGCTTGTTTGTGTTTATTTGTTTAACTTTAATTAAATAAGCAAACATGAACAAACTATCTTGTTTTTATTTGTTCAATAAAAATTTTCTTCATGCAAAACAATAAAGGTCATTTCATGAAAGGACTAAACATATAGAAGACAATTGTTGGTCGCTGCGTTGAAATCGAAATAATAACTAATTGTCACAAGCAATTCAATCTTTTATCACTTTTAATAACCCATCCCAAACACCCCCCCTTTAAATGTTTGTTGCGGTTGCGATGTATCGAAAGGTGAAGGACTATAAGCAGTCCAAACTTGAAACTGTTTGACGAGTACAACATTGGCTATGTTCTTTCAAGCAGGCTATCATCTACAACCACACCTTCGCCCAAACAGCCCTCTCTCTCCCCATCCCCCTCCCCTCCCTCCCTCCCTCCCTCCCTCTCTCTCTCTCTCTCAACATATTGTCAGGCCTTAGAATTGATGTCTTTGAAGAATAACTGTTATACATCAGGTTTGGTTCATCAAATGGGTTATTGGGTCACATTTTTACCCGCACCTAAATACGAAGACCCCGCATGATCTGACCCATCAGCAGTTACCTCCGATCCAGACACGAGCAACAACCAAGTTTTTATTTCAATTACTTGTTGTGTTGTCTGTCCATCAGTGACGGATCCAGAAATTTTTTCCAGGTGGTTCACTGTTTTTAGATGCTCCAATTTCATAGAGGCGGACATAAAAAAAATCGGTTCGATTTTTGCGTGAACATAAAAAAATTCGGTTCGACAGTTGAAGCTCCCTCGAGCTTCAACCCACCAGTCTTAAAAGACCCATCCTTTGTCTCAACCGCCTTGCACACTCCACCGGATCCAGAGATACACCAATGACCATTACCACTCTCCAAACTATCTCCAGGAGAGAATTTTCCAGTCGGAACCTTTGTCTTTAAAACCCATCGGCTTTTTGAGACTGTATTCGAAACACGTCCCGTGCTCCCACTGTCACCAAGTCCCCTAACTGGTTTAAACTTCCGAACACATTCGACTGACATCTCTTTAGCTCCAAGCTTCACGTTTGCAAAGTGAACATTCTTAGCTCTAGATTCAGTAAACCACACTTTGTCTTGCTTGACAGGGACGATTACTCCCTCAGCAGGTACTTCCACCATGTATAACGACCCACGCTTCTTCCCATGTCCCATGAGCAATAACCAGATTACCGTTAACTACCTTCCATTTGCCATTGCCAAACCTTACTTCCAGTCCCAGTTTATCCAATTGACCGACCGAAATGAGTTTAGTCTTCAACTCAGGAATTACCCGGACATTCTTCAGGTTCCAAGTTGTTCCCAAAGGCGTTACCAAATTTACATCTCACATGCCTGTAACATCAAGAATGTGACCGTTTGCTAACCGTACCTTTCCAAAGTCACCAACTTTCATATTCACCATCGTCTCCCTAATGTGCGTGGCGTGAAACGAAGAACCAGAATCCATAACCCGAGAGTCCATACTACTCTCCACACTACAGACCAGTGCATCATCATAACAGACGACCACAATAGTGTTCACTCCAGCAGCATTTTCCTTTTTCTTATTTGGACATTGACTCTTAACATGTCCAACTTCATTGCAGCTCCAGCACCTCACATTCTTCCGAGCTCTAGACGAGCTCCTCCCCCTACTCCCACTGCTCCTGTTATTTTCCCTTACTCTGCCCACATTGAATATATCAGAAGAAGATCATCCACTAGTGTTCCTCCGGCGAATGTCTTCACCCAGAATACTATCCCGGATCACGTTAAACTTTAAATTCCCAGCTCCACCAGAATTAGTGATCGCTGTCACATAACCTGACCAGCTGTCAGGCAAAGAGGATAACAGTATCGCCGCTTGAGTATCATCATCAAACTTCGTCCCAACGGCCGATAACCTAGACAAAATTGAATTTATGTTATTTATGTGATCATGTACTAAGCTTCCCTCGTTCATCCTCATCATGAACTCTCTCAACAAGAACACCCTATTACCAGCAGACGGCTTTTCATACATGTTTGACAGAGCCGTCATCATACCATGAGCCGTGGTTTCTTTCATGATATTAAACGCTACACTCCTCGTCAAGGCCAGTACGATCTTACCTCTCGCCCTTTTGTCCTTAGATTTCCATATCACTTCTTCGGCCTGACTCAAACTACTTGCCAAACAGTCACCAAAACCGGGCTGCGATTAGCCCCACCAGCAGCAAAACTTGGAACAGTAGCAGCAAATCAGAACTGAAAAATCCCAGAAGTTACTGTTCACGCACAAAGAGTACTATTCACGCCGGAAAGTACTGTTCACTGCGGCGGTACTGTAGCAGCAGATCCGAACAACAGCAGCAAAACAGAACCGAACCAGCCCCTCTCGAACCGCCCTTAACCCCCTTCTTGCGACCGAACCAGTAGCGAAGAACCGTGTATAAACAACGAGCCAAAGCCCTGATACCAGTTGTTAGGTATCAAGAGTCGTTATCGCAGCGGAATCACACACACATGCAATCAATAAGCAGAAAGTAAAAGACACAAGAGATTTATAATGGTTCAGCCCCAATTAGCCTACGTTCACTTTGTAACTAGGATTCTTTATTATTAGGTGCTCAATGAATACTATTACATCATAGGTTCTATTTATAATACTAGGATTAGGGTTAATAACTTAATTAACAAGAAACTAATAACCGGGCGCAAGCCCATTAGGGCCAGCTCCCTACTAATTTCTTCACAAGTCTTCACAACCCAACAAATTGCTGCTTCTAGAAATGAAGTATGAGACATAGCCATACTGGATCCCCTTAGTTAGCACCACAAAGAAAGGTATTGTGATACTGGTGCGCTGCACTCAACTTATAGACAGTTTATAGGTCTTGAAAACAAGTGCTTATATATCTATTGCTATATGATCATGGTATATATTTGCTAAGTTACTGGTATATCCAGGTTCTACAAAGTGAAACTTTAACGTATAGGGCGGTTAACAAACCGGGCGGGTTTCTGATGACTTGCTCGTATTCAGGAGTTATGACTCAGTGGCAGTTCTTGCCAGTTCTTCAGGCTAGTCTCCTATTTGATACGTAACAATTTAGAGAGAGATAAAACTAAAGAGAAAAGGAGAACTAGGAGAAGATTGGGGAATTCAAACTTCATATATGATTCTTCCATTAGGATACGCAGCATAAAGAATCAATTCAATTACAATAAGCACCCTCTAACTATCTCTAATTAACCTAATCTATGCAGTCGATAACACCGATATCTCGGATATCGGAGGTTGGACTAAATATCGGTCCAAATATCGGAGCCGATATTATCGGCGATATTTACCGATATATCGCCGATAACATGAGTTCATTATATCGGTCGAATTACCGATATTCTCGGTTTTGACCAAATCGAGCAAGTAGAACGAATTCTTACCTTATTTCGAAGCATAATTGAACCACATGTGTCTCCATTGTGGGAAATCAACCCAGCAATCCACGAATTCGAACCCAATCGATCTGATTTTGGAGCTGGTGTGCGTGTGATTGGAGGCTCCGAGGCAGAGGGGGAATGGCGGAGCAGAGGGGGAACGGCGCAATGAACGGGGTAGAGGGATTTAGGGTTTATTAAGTTTGGATTTTTAACTTTTAACCCCTCTACATTTTTACTAGTTTTTATTTGGTCCTCAAACTTATAAATTTATACATAAAAAGCATACAAGTAATGATATATTTATAAATTTATACATAAATTTTATGTTACTAGTCTATGACTATTGAATCTAATGATTAATATATAATTTTTATATAAATTTATGGTTACCGATATCCCACCGATATCTCACCGCGATAACCGATATCTCGAATATCGGCCCTTGACTGATATCCGATATTTTACTGCATTAACTGTTTAGAACCTAATAACCCTTGAACTAAAGATAATAGTAAACCCTAATAAAACACTAATAATTTATGTAAGACTATTCGTATCTACTTAACACCTTTATGTTATCAACATAATACACTTGGAAGTTATGTAACTGTAATACCTAATTTGTTTGTTGTTTATGCCTTATTTATGCTTGTTGTAGGGCTGCTTCAATGGCTGGTAGGAAGATAACAGTGGTGCATCAGGACTTTGCAGCCATCCCTATGACCCATCTTATCCCGAAGGGCATACCTTTCCAACAAACCATTTGAATCACTAGATAACAACCTCGAAGGGCCTAACTTTAAACTGCTTATTTAAAACACTTATTCCATTTGTAAATAAGTAGATATTCAGATAATAAACATAATAAATAAATCCTAAACCACCCCTAATTCCCTAAAAGCAAGGGGTATATTAAAAAATATAAGTAACGCCTAAAACAAAAATTCCATGCAGAAATTACTGAATAGATAAGAATATTACGTTACAGTATGACAGTTGCAAGTTACTAGTTTCTAACACAATGTTAAAGTTGAAGAAACTGATATTTCCGAGGTACAACTTAAAAAGAACACATGTTAAATACTTACAGCCCCAAAAGTGCATCCTTTTAATACTCGATTTAATCAGTGACCACCTGGACTACGGTTCCAAGACAAATATGATGGATCTCCAAGACGCCTGCATCAGATAATGAGAACAAATTAGTATCCTCCCACATATCAAATCATATAACATCCCACCATACAGTATAACCTCGATAAATGTATGTTATAACCTTGCCAAATGAATAACTTTCTCCAGTCAATATTGTTATTATTATTGTTATCATTATCGATAAATAAATAACCTCACTAAACGAATAATTTACAGAGGCCTTACATTCTTATTGTTGTACTATACTATGCGTAAGTCATATGAGAGTCTATGAAAACTAACATGGCAAAAAAATTACCTTGGCTTAACCAAATAAATAATGGTGAAAGTCATAGCTAGGACGAAGCACAAGCCACCAACAGCAAGATATGCAATGCCAATGAAGTTGTTCTTTCCACCAAGCCAGCTGGCGGTTGAGAGCACAAGTTTCTTCTTTCCATTAAAACTGTAGGTGTTGTAGTTGTTCTGCATAATCACGTTTATTGTATCACCTGCCCGAAGATCCATCTCTATCTTCCCGTACAACTTCCTAAAAGTTGGAAGAGCTGCGGTCCGCATCCACACAATAAGGTCTTCCTGTGCACTTAACTATATATACACCCCAATAAGCTCTTTTCAGCTACTCATACTTATCTTTTGTCAACAAGAAAATCTACAATACTTTATTAAAGTTCATGAGAAAAGAGACATTACAATAATAGGAAACCGTATAGGAATGGGGACAAGATTGATTGGTAATCAAAATATAATAATAGCAATAACTATCTTAACAAACAACAATTATACTTGAGAAATAAGCCGACTCTCCTCACTCCTAAATCCCTAATCCCAATTTAGAGACTTACTAACTAAGGAAGTAACACAATTACTAAAATAATATCATTAATTATGGAAACTAGGCTTATGACTTCCCTCCAATAAAACACCTTGTAATTGAGTTGGAATTCTTAAATTGATTAATTTCTCTGACTTCCTGCCTCCTCGTTCTTTTTCTTCCCACACTCTTTCAAGAATCTTGGTTTTGTCGTCTTCCTTGTAAAAGGATGTGTAAGGTGCAGCTCAAACAATACTGTCATGGTGCATGCGTTTCACATTTAAAATATAAAACCCTTAGCTCGTTTGTCATGCAATTAAGCCACCGTCATCTTTTAGAACCTATCAGGGACTCTGACATTGCTTATTGAGCCCTCACATCCTTTGGTTGTCATGCAATTCAGACCCATCAAAAACCCTAGGTCCATAATATTCTAGAGAAGCAGGTCCTATGTGTCTTGCTCTGATACTAACTTGGTAGGGTCACCCACAAAGAAATTATAAACAAGTTGAACCGTAATCAAAACAAAACAACAATAATGATTTTAACGAACAACCTTATGACTTATATTCGAGAGATAAACCAACCTCCTAATCCTACTTTATACACTTGTTTAGTTAAGGAAATAGCATACTTAGTTACTTACTATGCTAATACCATTAAGTAAGAAGCTAACATCACTGCCATATTTGAGACCTATCATACAAGTTAGACCATATTTATATGAACAACTAGGGTTCATTGATGGCTAACCAAAAGTAATATGATTTCCTGAGGATCTCACCCGAAAACATTTCTAAATTGTGCGAAACATACCAAACATGATTGGAATCCTTAATAATGGTTAAGAGTCTTACTGGTATAGATTCATTGAGATGTGCACCACCAATAAGACTTCCATTTTGAAAATTTTTAGGGAAGACGTCTTTTCCGAACTTATGATCCCTATCGCTCTTCCATGAAATACCTCTCTTTGTTATGGGCAATTGCACATTGTTATTAGTAGAGAAGCTGAAAGTATCATTAAACATACTCCACGCTACAAGGCCACAAGGCACAATCGTCGTTCCATTTACAGTATCTTCAGGCTTACAAGTACTTGTGTCATTCTCATCATTTCTGTTCCTCAATTGCTGGTCACTTCTGCTCTTAACATACCTGCAAAAACAAAGGCCTTGCTGTTCTCATGGAACCATATAATAGACGGTAATGTTAATCGTTACCTTCGATGATTCTGATAAAAGTTGTCAAGTTGATAATAGACATAAATAGGCCGCTTCATATGTTTTGGCACCTAAAAACCATTTATATGCAAATCAGATTATAAACAGTTAGGGTTTGACAATTCATTTTGCATAACGAAAGTCTTACAGTTAGGGTTCTATTGCAGGTTTTGTCTGCATCAGATTGTATAAATCGAACCTTGTCACTTCTAGATCCAGACGGTGCACAGTATTCATCATAACGATTAACAATTTCAACTACCTAGAATTAAGAAATCAGTACCACGAGTAACAAAATAAGACGTTGATGAATTTATTCAATTAACGCATACATCACGTGATGCAAAGAGCGATGCAAGCCCTATCGGCACGAAGACGATCGTCACAAGCATGAATGCAGAAATCACCTGCAATAAGAACAATTACCGCGTGTTTTAGCTTAATCAATCGTATAGAGTATCGATGAAGAAGACGAAGATACGCACCCATCGTGGCGTAAGAATCGGTTTACACGCTGGAAGTTCCTGCTGCGTAAACCTAGAATCTGAAATCGGAGGTTAGTATAAAATTAAATACCTAATCGGAATCGCAATTGTAATTATCGGTTGAGAATCGATGAACACAAGTATCTGATGGCATCTGTGATGCTAATTAATGAAGAAGACGAAGAAAAGAGGATTTACATTTAGGTCGCTTGGAGTTTCTCCTAGGAGAAGATGAATCCGGTGGTTCGGCGGAGGTGGAATTCGTTGGAGGCGTTGCGTTATTCATGAGGTGAGAAGACGGTGATCGGAAGGTGGACGGGGGCGGAGAACGGCGGTCGGACGGAGGGGGGAGAAAGTTGTTAGGAGGGTAGTTCCGCTTGCTCTGACTTTCTATCTACACTTCTTTGACCGTTTGATCCTCAAGAAAAGAACCCTTTTCTGTTTCGGCCGGCAATCGACAATTCGACATCCCTCTTTTGTGTTCAAGTCATTTAATATGTGTTTTAATTTTTAAATAGTGTGTGAATGTCGTCTCCATATTCACTGGTATCATTTTTTCCTCTCTCTCCCATATTAAATACATCTTTATATTTTAATAATAATAATATATTTAAAAAATACTAATTATACTAATAAAATACATTTATTTAAATTATCTTTTATCATAAAAAACTTTGAAATCTAATTATTTAACTTTTATTTTCAATCAAGTAGTAATGAAAGTCAAAATATATTAAATAGTAATTAACGTATTTTCAAAATCCAATTATATATTAATTTTTACATATTTTAAATTTTATTTTTTATCCTTAGTATATGTAATACATTTTTACACCTGTAAAAAATACATATAAAGATTTTAGAATTTTATGTATGATATTTTTCACCCCGTGTGTAATACACGGGGTCTAAGCTAGTTGTTTTATAAAAGAAGGAATGTTTTTATTAGATCATCAGTGAGTGAGTGAGTGAGTGAGAGAAATACAGGAAATATTTGAAGTTTCGAATCCAAGTTGCGAAGTTTATATTGGCGTGGCTAAGCATGTAAAGAGAAACGTATGAAGCTGTGACAGTTAGATTCTGGATATCAAAACGTAGATAAAAAAACAGGTTGTAACGGTATATTCAGAAATCAAGGAAAAATCTCTTCTTTGTAAAAAATGAGCGTTAAGAAACACGAAAGCGTATTAAAAAAAATGTAAAAAGGTATTATATTTGGCTCGATTTTGATTTCTGAATATAATTTACGTACGAAATTTAGATAAAATTTATACTAAAAAGTAGATAAAAATAAACATATCGTAACGGCATATTCCGAGTGTACGAAAACATAAATTTTTTTTAAGTTATAAAAGAAAAAAATAAAATATGTGTAAAATTAATTATAAATATAAAAAAATTGGTGTGTATCCTATGAACCAAAGAACAAAATAAGTTTAAAAAAAAATTGGGGACGGGGACAAGGAGGGTGGGAGGGCGATGATTTTGGGGTGGAGGTGGGGGGAGAAGATGAAAGTCAAGCTCAAACCGTTGAGCGTGACAAAAAAAAGTTTGGGGGAAGGGAGAGAGGGAGATGATTTTGGGGTGGGGGGATAGAGAAGATAAGAGTCAATCTCAAACCGTTAAGCCCAAGCCTAGATTTGTGTTTATGCTCCATTGGATTTTATTAACTAAAAGAAATAATACAGTTTCAAGTTAAAGGAATTTATAGATTCAGGGTAGAGAGGGTACAACCCCTTCAACCCCTAAGTATCCTAAGAATTACTCAATCAAAACGCGCCATGTAATGGCACGTCATTTGTGTCACACCTCCAAATTTATTTACTTAATAAATAAATAAATGTTGCAACGATTGGTTCATTACACGATAGCGGAAGCTGTAATAGTGATTTTTAAGACTTGGTTACATATACAATTACTAAAACTAAGTAATACAATGATCTAAGTTCTTCTAAATCAACGATAGACTTGAGACTTGATATTCTATGCCATTCCAGTTACTAGGAATTAATCCAGCATAGCTAGCCTATTCCAACCGCGCCATGGCTAAGGGTTACATGAGAAACATACTTGAAAGTGTCAACACAAAGGTTGGTGAGTTTACAGAGTTAGTTATATCAGTGCTAGTAGTTTTTCCCGAAAACATGTATATGACTTTACCGTCATAAAACTAAGTAATTTTCCCCGGAAAAACTATACATGACTTAACCGTTATAAATAATAAGTAGTTTCCCTGAAAACGTATCAATGACCTAACCGTTATAAAAATAAGTAGTTTTTCCTGGAAACGTATACATGACATAACCGTCATAAAATTAACTAGTTTTACCAGAAAACGTATATATGACTTAACCGTTATAAAATAAGTAGTTTTACCCGAAAACGCATCCATGACTTAACCGTCATAAAATAAGTAGTTTTCATCCGAAAACATATCCATGACTTAACCGTCATAAAATAAGTAGTTTTCACCCGAAAACGTATCCATGAATTAACCGTCATAAAATAAGTAGTTTTCACCCGAAAACGTATTGGTGACTTAACCGTCGTAAAATAAGTAGTTTTCACCCGAAAACGTATCCATGACTTAACCGTCATAAAATAAGTACCAATAAGTCTAAACGCATATGATAAACAAAACAAGTGTTATTGATCCATTCGTAAGCTAGCTAGGCTTACAAATACCTATGTTCGTACATGAAACAATAACCAAACCATGACAAATGAATGCCCTTCCCTCGCTAAACCACGAGAATAAGACAATATGCGGTCATTCGGCCATGTAGACCCCCGGTTAGCGCGACTAACCATGACCGGGGCGTCACCCTCAATAGTATTATCCATAGAATCCCAGGCTAAGACCATAGCTAATGGTTACAAAAAGTGTTAATCCAGGAACTTTAAGCGCTATATTGTTCCTCATGTACAACATAATATTAGTGTCTTGTTTTCTTGTTATCATATAAAAAATGTTTGCAATGTTTTCTCAAGTGTATAAAACAGCAAAGTTTACAAATGTATTAAACAATAATGTAATACATAATATGTAAGTATGTTTCTCCCCCGCAGTTTACAAAACATTAAAAAGCGAAAAGGGGGTCGTGAACTCACCTTGTGTCCGATGAAATCCTAGCAGATAACAGTGTGTTAAAAGTTCCTGTCTATCCGTACCCTAATCACACAAGAGTACTAATGTGTTAAGACTACCCGTCTTAAATGCAAGTTGTTCACCTGACTTAACGAATCCCGTTAAGTACATCTTTGTTTAATAAAACAATGTTTTCATGTGACGACTCGTTGGTGATTATTATTCTAGTCTAGACGCTTATATATTTTCCGAGAAAATATTAGGTTTCCATATTGATGACTTGTTAGGTGTACCAAAAATAAATATTATTTTTGCGATAACTCATAATATATTTATATTGAACATATAATTATTTCTTACCAATAATTATATAACATCACAAATATCGTTCAAGTATGTTCTACTCATGTCAATTTTCCTACGTGCACATAAACTATGTTAACACGTCCGCATGCAAATACTTGTTCTGAACGACATTTATTAAGTTGTTCTTATTCAACATGCACTTGTATATTTCATGATAACATACGATCATTTATTTTATTTTTAACCGAACGTAATTAGATTTCTCGTATTCATGAAAACGTCCTATATCATCAACTATAAACAACTTAGAATCATATGAATGATTTCAATTATTTGGTCACTTCATTACTCATTCCGAGTTAACAATTTTCCATCATTCACACACACACACACACACATATATATATATATATATATTTACATGCATATGTTTAACAACTTTTCCAAGTTCTACCATTTATGTTCAGACACACATATATCTATATGTGTCGGTTTCTAAACAAGTATACATACACTAGATCATTCATCTACATATACATTTAACCCCTTTATATGAACACATATTTTCATGTTTAACAATTTTTCAAGTTACCAAACTTAAACACACACACACACACATATATATATATATATATATATGTTTCATACGATTTTACATATATATATACACATATATTTTATTTTTTTCATCAAGTATTAATTTAGACTTTTACTAATCTATAATTTATTAACATAATCATCCAGACATCAAGAATACATCCATATATATATATACTAAATTAAAATTCTTATACATGTATCCATATATTTGATCATTTCCAAATCATTAATCAAATCAAATATGTATATATATGCATGCATATCTCGGTCTTTATATATATATATATATATATATATATGTATGCATATTTTAGTTTTTCTTGTCTTGAATCTCAACATCATATGAATCAACAATAACTTATCACAAAATGTTCAAAAGAACAAATCATGTATATTATGTCACCAAATTTTCGGTCTTTTTATATATTTTTATACCAAAACCCCAAATTTTTAAACTTAATGAAGTTAGGCTTTATAAAAACTTCTTAAATCTTTAAATTCCTTTGTTCTCCTTGGTGAACAACGTGCTTTGAACTAAAAATAAAGACAAGGATGAAATGTGGTGTCGGTTTCATACCGCTAGACAAGCTAGGTGGAGTTTTACGAGTAGAAAGTGAGAATAACTTGATATCCTAGCAAAAACCGACTCTTGAATCTTCAAGAACTCCTTGGATCTTCAAATCTCTAGCTAACTCTCTCTATTTTTGGTCTTGGATTGAAAGATGAAAATGTGTGCATATGTGTGGGTATGTCTATATATATAGAGAGAAAGATAAAGACGATGTGTCATTCCATCATCATCATTACCAGGTAATGATGGAAGGATGGGGATTTGATGTGTGCATGAAAAAGGCTCGATTTGACGTCTCACTTACAACATAATCATGAGGATTAGGTTGATTAGACAAGACTCTTATAACATCATCATGGGGATTAGGTTGATTAGACAAGACTCTTACAACATCATCATAATGATTTGATGGGTGAGGACATGTGATATTTCGGCCATCATTACTAAGCAGGGGGGGGGGGTTGAGTCTTGTCAAATTAAGTAATTATTACAATGATTACTATATGGTATTTATGTATTGTATACCCGGTAGTTGATCCCGTGATCTAATACCCGGTGTATGAATTTTTATGATCGAATAACTTTATATATTTTGTATCTTGACTAGTTTTAATAATCTACTAGTTAAAGCCGACATAGTTAATATTTTAATTATAATAAACATGTATACACCTAAAAATAACTTAACGTCATGTAATAAACATTTAGACGTCAACTTTTTAAAGTTTAGTCACCAATATTTAAGTTTTTATATTATAACGCGTCACTAGACTTTATTTAAATAAAATCTTGTTAATCACCAACGGACGTTTCTTGCGGTTTATAATTGTTTGTTTCTTAGTAATTCTAAAAATTACTAAAATATAATGTGAGTTCCTTTGCTAGACTACTTGACAATACTTTTGTCAAAATAACGATTCAGGAATTATGAACTATGGATGTGCTAAAATAAATATAGTTTTTGACCTGAAATACTGGGTGTCACAATTTGAACCCTAAACTACTCTAATCGGTTGCGGCGGTGTTCCCCTATACCCGCTTCACGAACCCGACTTTTCAACAACCAACCATGGCTTAAAGCTCGGCTTCACGAACCCGTGAAAAGTACCCGTGATGCTCGAACCCTTGAACCCCTTGGTGTTGTGGCGGTGTTGCCGACTTGCCGTGGGAACCCGAGCTCCACCCCGTCCACCCTTATACTTAACTTGTAAGCCATTGAACAATTTGTAAGCCACTGTTGCATGAACAATGGCCGTCTACACTTCGAATTGTAGTGTATGCGATTAATGAATTTTAAATAAATTGGAACATAATTTGTTTACGCAATTACTACTACTCTTAAAAACTAAGGTCGGTGGCATTTGCCATCGACAATTAACCCCCAACAATTTTGTGAAATGGCTATTCAACCCCCCTAACTTTGCAACTTTGTGTTATGACAAAACTGACTCCTTAACTTTGTAAAATGTTACTTTGACGCCTTAAGTTTTTAAAGTTTTAAGTTTACCCCCTGTAAAATGTCAACTTGGTGTATCGTGGGTTATATTGTTTGATTTTATCTATGTTTCGATCTTCACAACAGAGTCGCCGTAACTTCATACGTTTCTTTTACGTACTTAACGACGTTTCTTTTGGTGTTAGCCACGTTAATGTCGTATTCAAAATAAAGTACTTTTTAGGTATCATGGGTTATATCGACTTACAACCATGAAGAATGAGACCGAGCCTAATTGAAAAACATCGATACCGTTATCTAACTATCTTTTATCTATGTTTCGACCTCCACAACCGAGTCGTCGTAATTTCATATGTTTCTTTTTGTGTTTAGCCACGTTAATACGACCGCCTCAACCGTTTAAAGTCCGTTTCCCAGCGTGGAGCGCTGAGCAACATTTATTTAACCACGTTTCTTTTTGTGCTTAGCCACATTAATGTCACTGCCTCAATCGTTTAAGGTTCGGTTCCTGCCGCGAAGCGCGGGGTACAATTTCTAGTAAATCTTTAAAAAGATGTATATTCAAATATATCCATATGCAATAACAAATCTTAAGTGATGACGATTAGTTCTAATAAAACAAGCTCAAACATATCATTTTGGGTACTTGTAGCCATTTATAATCACATGGTGGGCAGTGGCGGAGCCACATTGGGATAAACGGGTGACATCAATGAATTTCGCTTCTTATATGTAATGTGTGGTAGGGAAATTTCGAGTGACACCATTGTTTTTTTACGATTGACACCATTGTTATATTGAAAAAAGATTTCTTTGCGAAAGTTGCGATTAAAGACACTGTGAATCATTTTCAAAACATGGAAACACGTAAAAAGCAACTATAAAATGTATTTTTTTTATATTTTAAATAACTGTAGTTTTATTATGTGTTTTTATTTCAATAACATTGTACTTTATTATGATATTGCCTTTTATTATGTGATTCGACCCGAAAACTTTGACTCTGGGTTATTATAAACCCAAGTATCAAAAAAATGACACTATAGGAAAAAATTTCTGACTCCGTAATTGGGTACAATGTAAGTGTATGTGGTTACCCATACTTTTTTAAATGTTAATAATTAATGTGTCAAATATGATTAGAAAAGTTATATTAGTACAATAACAAGTTAACTTATTTTAGTAAAGGAATTTAGAAGGTTTTATGTGTTTGAGTATAGTTTGGATGACTTTTGCCCATTTGACCAGTTTCCTTTAAGTTAATAAAGAGCGAATTACAAATTACGTCCTTTAAGTATTACCCAAATTTCAGAATACGTACTTTAACTAAGGAAATTATAAAAAAACGTCCTTTATGTTTAAACAACCTTGCACGTTACGTCCTTTAGAGTAACAGGCGTTAAATTTCACCGTTAAGTCAGATCATGTGCAAGGCACATGAGGGCAAAATTGTCTTTTCCCCTTTGTTTTAAATACATTTATTTTAAATTCTCTTTGTACAAGTCTTTAATGCTGAATGTACAATTGTTAATGTATATAATAAATAAAATATTAAATATTTTTTTAATTTAAATAAAAACCCACCCCACCCCCCATCATCTTCTTCATAACGCAAGGATAGGTCTGAGGCAAAAAAAGTGAAACCCTCAGTCACAATGGTCGCATAAAAGGAGCTCCGATCCAAAATCACCCTACCCGCATGTGACACCCGACAAATTTCAGGTTAATATCCATACCCGGGTAAAATACATATTATATTATTTGACTTGTATCACACTTAATTTTATGGTAATTAAGTTCATTTCACACTTAGCAAGTCAATTCGTTTACACGTGTCGGTAATCTGGAAGATTACGAGGTCAAACATGCGTCCTGTTGCACGACCGTTTGTGATAAATTAAAACAAATACCTAGACATATAATATATGCGTGTAAATTATATGTAACACTGTGATATAATAAATAATGCCTATACGAATTTTTCAGTAATTTTTAAAGACACTTTTCTTTTCAGCACAGTCCGATAGACACGAAGTGTGCACTAGCTAGGTGATTAATTTAAGAAGACACTTAGACGTATATTTGGTGCATACATATTACACGTAATACTGTGAAATATTATTTTAGGTCTCTGTGAATTTTTTAAGAATTTTCTAAGAAACTTTCTGTTTCGACGCAGTCTAGCCAATACGTAGTATGTACTGACATTTTCAAATAAAAATATGAAAATTTTATATGTTAAACATACCAATATGAGTCAAATTATTTTGAAGTCGTTTGATTTTTACTAGTTCGGGAATCCCGTAATTAAATCGGTGACTGTTCGTTTCTCACCACCCGGTGTTAAAACCCCCTATTTAAACCCCCCTTCTTCCCCACTTTCACTTTTTCCTCAAACCCTCTCCCCCTCCCTCTCTTTTTCAGTCGAGACCTCCTCCACCACCACTATAACATCCAGAAATAATAAACAGATATAATGGAAGTGAGGTTGTGAATTAATTAAAGTAAAAATGAAAGAAAGGAGAGCAGGCTTGGGCCCGGCTCCAATGGGCCGATATAGCCCATGAATATAAAGGCAAGATCAGCTCCATCATCCTAATTCCACCTTCCTCAAACTTGAAAACCCTAAAGAGAGAAAGAGAGAGTTCTAGATAGAGAAAGTTCAAGAAGGCACTATCAAGCTTGGATCCTGCTTCCATCTTGTTTCTCCATCATCCTTGATCGATTCTACACGAAGAACCACGAGTTTTGTGGTAAGAATCAACCTTAGATCTGAGTTTTTCTTCAAAAATGGGGTTTTAGGGTTTATGGGGTTTTTATACAAAAAGTTTAGATTTTTACATATGAAAAGTGAATCTAAGCTCAGATCTAGCTTCATGGAAGCTAGATAAACGATTTAAACGTAAAAAGTTAAGGTTTTGGATCGAAATATAACCTAGAAAGGCTTGATGTTCTTGAGCCGACTCTTAGAGTGTCGGCCACCTGCGAGTGCCGACACTTGGCGAGGAAAAAGACGATGAGAATCGACCACAAGAGAGAACCGACCCTCAGAGAATCGGCTCCTAAGAGTCAGCCCTTTGAGAGTCGGCCCTCTAATGAACACGCTGAGAATCAGCTCCTTTCTCGAACACGAAGTCCTGAACGCAAGTTCAGGCGACACTTGTGAGTGTGGCTAGCGACTCTCCTAGCCGACTCTTGGGTGTGGCTAGCGACTCTCCTAGCCGACTCTTAAGTGTGGCTAGCGACTCTCCTAGCTGGCTCTCATGTGTGCCTGCCGACACTCCCGGCCGTCACTCCTATGCTTTAGCCGACTCTTGCATGAGATAATAGGATTTGTACTTTGACTTATGTGCAGATCAATATACGCTTTAGCAATAGTTGAAACATTACTTTCAAGTTGAATACCAGTATACAGGTGAGTTCTTTGTGCCCCCTATGTGTTATGTGCAAATGATTTTAAATGTTTTGAGGCTGAAGTGTATACATGATTTGATTATATGTTATGTTATGTGTTATATGACAATACATGCTGAATATAAATATAAAAAGTATGTTTTTAAATAAAAAAATTAAAGCATGACATAGCATATAAGAATGAAATCTTGTTTTATATCTATGTATATATTGCTTACCAAGTATGAAAAGAATGACACGATGTGTAAGAATGAAATCCTGTTTTATATCTATGTATATATTGCTTGCCAAGTATGAAAAGAATGACACAATGTGTAAGAATGAAATCTTGCTTTATTTCTATGTATATATTACTTGCCAAGTATGAAAAGAATGACACAATGTGTAAGGATGAAATCTTGCTTTATATCTATGTATATATTGCTTGCCAAGTATGAAAAGGATAACATAACGTGTAAGAATGAAATCTTGCCTTAAATCCATGTATATATTGCTTGCCAAGTATAAGTAAACGTTATGGATGCTTTGATGATAACGGCTACTTCGGTAGACAGACGACCACCTGACTATTTTGCAGCCGGGACATATATGTACATTCATCAGCTAGGAAGTTTGTAAGGCAATGAGGGACGGCCACATTTGTGCCGGACAGTTGCAATAATAAGTAGAACGGTTGCATAAAGAATAGTTCGCGTGGGAAATGGATGCCTTAGGGCAGACGGGCGAATATGACGGACTACGACGTTAGGACGGTAAAGACGTACGACCGAAGGTTTGTCAGACGGTTTAAGATATGACGAACGGTTTCTAGTGCCGGACGGTTAAGTAAATGGGCTACGGCGGTAGTTCGAGAACGTTTGTCTTTGTGACTTACGTAAGCAAATGACGGGATGATCACCCATATGTGTATGACCAATGAATGTGCACAAAGAAATAAGCATGTATGTATTTATATACGTACCAACTAAGAATGTTATATGAAAGTAGTAAAGTAAAGAATGTACAAATAAGTATACACACACACACACATATATATATATATATATTTATTCTTATAAAATAATGTTAATATCTGATTGCTTTTAAAATAGAACTCACCAGCGTTAGCTGACTTTTAGTATGCACTTCAGGTAGAAAGAAGAAGGGGTGTGCTAAGGCGTGATGGCTACTCGGCACAACTGACATCCCACTAATTTGAGTTTATGTTAAGACTATGTTTATGTTTAAATGTTAAGACTTCCGCTGCTAAGTTATGTAATCGAATGATGTATGCTTCCGCTACTTTGACTTTTTAATTTAAGTTCGGCATTTTATGGCTATTTTATGCGTAAATCCAACAAGTAAGGTCTCCCGAAAAAGGGTCCTTACAAGTTGGTATTAGAGTAATAGTTTGAGAGATTCAGACATACCTAAATGTCTGGACTCAAGCTGATAATGGGACCAACGCACAGAAGTCGGTATGGGTAGCCAACGCCAACACAGTAAGTAAGTAGTAAGGTTAATGCCTATAGATAGGAATAGGTGCCTTAACTTAGAACAAATAGATGTCAATGTCATCACTGATGTGAAGAGTTTTGAACCCGAAAAGGAAAGCAAATTATTAATCACAAACCGGTCACTGTAATTAAGAATTTACCTTGCTCGTACTGTTTTAAACTATGATATGAAGAAATGACATTGATGTATTCCCTTTACTTATCAGGAAATTAGAAACTATGGCTGGTAGAGGGAGAGGCACCATGGCGGTCGCACTGGCCGAGTCGGTAGGCCTCCATTGAACCAAAGACGCGAGGAGGAAGAAAGTGTGCACGTGGAACACACCGAGAGTGTGCACGAAACTAATGCGACCCCAACTGGGGAAGGCAATCAAGGGTCCCTACTACCTGAACCCGAAGTTAGGGATGCTATTTCCCGTGAGGTTGTACTGACTCTGAAGGACGTATTGCCTGATCTGTTATCCGAGGCATTGAAGAAGAGCAAAGAGGATGATGAAGAAAACCACGGGGAGAAAGTGTATGACAGTGATGGTGATGAAGTGAACGTGGGACTGAACACCCGTGGGTGTACCCACAAAGGATTCAAGGACGGTGACCCGCCCAATTTTGATGGGAACAAGGATTCGGTGGCTACGTTTGAATGGATTGAGAGGATGAACGGCGTAATCAACATAAGCGAATGTCGACCTGACCAGGCTGTTAAGTATGTTGCTCACTCTTTCACCAACGAGGCACTAAGTTGGTGGAGGAACATCTAGAGGACTAAGTCACCGAACTCTCATAGTAGGATGACTTGGGAAGACCCGAAGAAGCTGATAATCCAAAAGTTCTACCCCGAGAATGAAATTGATAGAGTGGAAAATGAATTCCTAAACTTCAAGGCTGGCAACAAAACCCATCGCTAGTACACTTCTAGATTCAATGGGCTGGCTTAACTGGTACCACACCTGGTAGAGACTGAAGAGAAATTGATCAAGTACTATGTTAAGGGCCTGCCTCAAAGGGTCCGTGTACATGTGAAAGCAAATCTGCCCTCGACCTTCAAGTCGGTAGCAAATCTGTCTGGAATCGTCGATGACGATTATGCTAATGAGGCCTCGGTGCTGGAGGCACCAAAGCGGAAATGGGAAAATCCGTCTAAAGGGAATGGAAGGGGAACATTTGCAACTGAAGCTAAGAAGCCAAGGACAGATGAGTATGAAACATGCACGACGTGCGGAAGGCAACACCGCGGTGAGGGCAACGCTGGCTCCACAATGTGCTATAAGTGCGGGAGAGCAGGCCACTACTCCAAAGATTGTCTGAGGGACGTCAAGTGCCAAGGATGTGGGCTGTTTGGCCACCTGACTAAGGATTGTAGGAAGACCGGACAATCTGGTTCGGGAAAAGAGAAGGAAAAGGAACAGCCAAAGGCTAGGACTCAGGCTTATGCCTTAACCGAGGAGGAGGCAAGAGGAAACCCTGATTTCGGGTCAGGTACTGTCACACCCCCAAATTCCACTAACGGAGTTTTACCGTTTGGTGTGTGACAAACCAGGATCTCAGACATTAGTTGCATCAAACGACAATATATGAGACATAAATGAAATATCATAAAAGTTCGGAGTGAGTGCGGAAGATTTAAACAAAGAAATAAACGCACAAAACAAACACGCCCAAGTCAAGTCTAAATAGAACATAATAAATGTTTGATCAAGGTTTTGAAAGGATAATGATGTCGTCCAGACGGTCTATAAAAACTAACAAATAAACCTAACATATACTCCTAAGTAATAAAAGGAGTACCTTCAACTAAACCGCACTGACATGCAAGTATATCTATCGAGTGTAGCACAGCTTAACGGTAAACCGAGTATCGAACCCTAGAGACACTACAAATAACAAAACTAGACTCTGAATCGGACTAAATAATGATTTGGTTTGGGGGGGGGATTTCTACACTACTATTTAAACTAAGGAATGCAGAAACAAAGATCGACTCAACTATCAAGATAAGAACTAAATTTGAAATTAAGAGTGGGAAGAGTACTACCTAGGTCGAAATCCTACTTGCAAAGAACAACTTCTACCGGTTCTGGAAACTATGATGGATCTGGGTTTCTAAAGATGACAACTAAAGACTACCTAGCGGATCCCTAATCACTTTCAGGGTGTCACCAAGTAAGCTACCTAAAGCGTACTAAACTCACCAGATGGTCGGATCACCTCTCGGGTATTTCCAACAATGACAAAGTACCCTAATAGACAGATTACCTCTCAGTGTCACTGTCTGCTAATACATTCAAGGAATGCACGGGGTAATCTCATGATAACAACTATGACACGAATAGCAATAATCACTAGACACCTAATACTGGCTTCCTCTCAGACAACTAACACTCGGATTCCTAATGACGAAGACTAAACGACTAATTCTCACCTCTCGGGTATTGAACTAGGATACACACTCAACTCTAATCAGCAATCAATCACAATCCCTATGGTCACTACGTCTAGCAAACCACTCACAATCACAAACCCTAAGATCTATGACATATACACGCAGATCAAATTGGCAGACAACCACAATCAACGTAGGGAGTTATAATCAACCACACAATCAGACATGAGCATACATATTCATCACAATTATTAACTCAAAGATTGCTTACAAAATCATTAGTCCATTCAAAATAACCAAAACCGATAAAAATCAATACTTTAACATGTATTCATCATGTGACCTAGGCAATATCAAAGTTCTAGCCTAGGATCATGTTCAAACAACTAAAACAGAAGTAGAAAACAAGATTCATGGTTTCAAACATTCAAATCAAAGATAAAAATCGAATCTTGAAAACCGAATACGTTAAACTAACACACCCGGAATCCAAAAGCTTCAAACTTGCACTCCAGTAGCCTTCCTTGCTCCCAAAATCGCCCTAGGGACTGCTCTAGACGGCCAAGATACGAACTCCTGACCTAATGGGATTAGAATTCTATTTAAATTGAAATTAGGGTTTTTTCTAGGAAAACAGTTTACTGGGTTCCTCGCGTAACGTGAGGAACAAATTAGTCGGACGGAATTCTGGAAGTCCTCGCGTACCGCGAAACTTCCTCTGTCTCTCTCTCGCGTACCGCGAGAGACTAAAATTTCATCTTTTTAACTTTTGATCCTCCAGCTTTCTTCTCTTGCTCTGTTTCTTCGTATATTCCCTTGTAATCTTCACGAGCACCTACAAATATAACAAAGACTCAAATGTACATTAAAACGACTCAAAACAAATACAAAACTAAGTAAAAACGCACAAAACACTAGGAATAAAGATGTGTGCTTTGCACTACATCAAACATTCCCACACTTAACCTTTTTTCGTCCTCAAAAAAGCTGCAAATTGAACCATAACTCAGATCTACTTAATAAACATCAATTACCAATTAGCAAAATATACTCACGTGTTAAAAAGCAATAATTAGTATTTCTGTCCAATTAAACCCAAGCACCAACTTTCAAGCACCCGTAATGTGTTCTAATATTCTTTACCAAGCATATCAATCAATCTATGTGACTCACACTTACAGTTCTACCTAATCCCGTCTCACGGTTATATCTAGGCACGGATCAAACCATATAGATTTACTCTACCACGTTAAACTAAAATTTACAGGTTTCAGAAATCAGATGAAATCATGAATGAATGGATGAAAATATGAGCATTATTAAGCAAATTAACTTTCATCTAGAGGCGTTTCAACTAAGTCACTATCCCGAAAGGTAACACATAGACTAAGTCACAACAATGACGCACATAAGAATCAACCTAGTGGTGTTTCAATCAGGCTGGAACCTGACGTGTAACACGTAGGCGAAACTTAGATTTCAATCAAATAAGCTCAAGAATTATGGAATATGGATGCGGGCGCCACCGAAACTCGGATTTATTCTCATAAAAAGAGAGTGGTGTGCCATGAAATTTCAAAAACCTCTAAATTTTCTTAACTTGGTACCTATCATCCTATGTTGACAGTTTCAGTATTACCAATTACCCTAAGATGAATACCCACAAGATATCATGATTTTAATTCAATTATTAATCTTATTTAACACAAACATGCTATTTAATCTCTACTAGTTGACCGGGTCTTCCAAAACATCACTAACTAAACACGTTTTCTATTATTTAAACATTTAAACCCAATAAGTAGATCCAGTTGTACTATCATTTTCCAAGTATATGCAATTATTTCCAAGGACATTTTTTCAAAATTTTTATTTTTTTTTGTATTTTTTTATAAACAAGACAAACTAGACTCAACTAGACACTCACATCTCCACACTTAAAAGACACATTGTCCTCAATGTGAAGCAAGACACAACTAAAAATAAAAATACAAAAATAAAAAGAATCGACTTAGCTGGTAATGTAGCATGAATGGTCCAGCATTACTCTTCCACATGTGCACCGTATAGCATTTCGGTCACGGTTGCACCAGACTGCTGGGTTGCTCAATAAGATATCAAGATCAGTACCGTCCAAATGGAGATTAAGTATGGACGGAATGATGTACACCTGTAAAACAAACTTCAAACATACATGCAGCATCAAACTGACTCAAAAGACTGACTCAAATTAAAAATAAAAGACTCAACGGACTCACAATGACTCTGGATAGAAGCAGGGAAACGTACCTGATGCGTGGTAAACACATAGACATGAAAGCCACAGCAAGGTGGTCATCAGTCACGAACGGTTTCAACTTCCCAATGGTAATGGTGGTCGGTGAATGATATTATGAATGATGGATGATGGTATTAGATGATGTGATAGATGATGGATAGCTTTTGTGGTGGTAGTAGGTGATAGGTGATGATTATGGTGGATCATGGTAATGGATGCAAATGGTGATGAGTGACGGTGAATGGTGGTAGGAATGGTGATCGGATAGCATGAATGATGTGGATTATGAATGATATGGTGATAGTGGATGATGGATAGGGGATAGAGGTGTGGATATTGTATGAATGAAAGTGGTGGTCGATGTGGGTGAACGGTGAACGAAACCATGGGAAAACAAGGAAAAAAGGTGAGCTTAGGAATACCTCGCGTACCGCGAAAAACAAGTGGCCACTCCTCGCGTACCGCGAGGAGGTGGCATTAGAGCCGACCTTGTTGTTTGGCCTTTGCGTACCGCAAAGAAAACCCCCATACCGCGAGGGACTGTTGTTCATAGAAAGTTTTAGAAAATTTTTTAATTTTATACTTAGAATATTTTTTTGCCTCTTAAACATCTTTCTCACCCAAATCCTTTAAAAACCTGTTCCAATGATAAAAACCAATGTAAAACATACCTGGAACTTCATTCCTAATGATTTTCCTCACCGAGTCAAACGCGAATCCCTGCAAGACATGACACAAACAAAACACACATACCAAAAAACACAGAAAATGACACAGACTCAGACCAAGTAAAGCACACAAACTCTACATCCCGGGCACTTGCCCGAGACTCAAGCAAGCCTATCAGGAGGCTTTTCCTTAATCCTAACCGGCACCGCCTTCATCCTTCGCGGTCTACCGGTCCTCCAAAGCCTCATCAAGCTCCTATCAAACCTCAAATGTGTATCATGTATAGCACTCAGATCCTTCCACCAACACTTAAACCTACCGGGTTCGAAGATAATATGATTTAAATATCCAAGTAGCTTATCACCCGTAAACCTCCCACACTTGGGGTTTTCACTCTCCCTAAATTAGATGGATCGACTAAAGCACGGGTTCTCTTACGGGGCGGCCTAGATCTTTGGGCACTAGCACTAGGACTCAAACTTAGAATTCTCCCCTCAACATGGATACTAATGACGGGTAAGGGCTCGGGCACAGGTGGTTTTAATGATGTAAACTCTAAAATCTCAACCTTAGGAGTTTCACAAACTATCTTCTCTATTTGTGCTAAAATCTAACTCAAGCTGAAATCATCATCGTCAGCACTCAAAAACGGGGACCCTATCAAACTCTTTTCAAACTCCTCCAACCAATCCGGAGGCTCCTCTATCGTTCCTCTATCCAAATCATCCTCTAATGGATTTGTGTCCCGATGATCGTCCATGGAGGCATCAAGCATGCACACGGAGTGGTTATGCTCGCCAACATTCTCCACGGAGTTTGTATCATCGAATGTAATAAACTCATCCCCCACATGAAGTGTGAGTTTCCCGTCAAAGACATCAATCATTGCCTTGGCGGTACGTAGGAACGGGCGTCCTAGGATGAGTGGGACTCTATCATCCACTTCCATATCCAGAATCACAAAATCCACGGGGAATACAAAGTTGCCTACTTTTACTAAAAGATTCTCCATAGTTTCCCGTGGATACTTGACTGAGCGGTCAACCAAGGAAATGCTCATGCGCGTTGGCTGCGGTTCACCTAGATCCTGCTGCTTATATAACGAATAGGGCATCAGATTGATGCTAGCACCTAGGTCGGCCAACGCGTGGTGCAAGGGCAAACTGCCTAAGAGACACGAAATCGTGAAATGACCCGAATCTCCCAATTTCTCGGGCAGCTTGTTCTGCACCACTGCAGAACATTGCTCACTAAGTGAGACTTCAGAGATCCCCCCTAGCTTCTTCTTGTTGGAAAGAAGATCTTTGAGGAACTTTCCATACTTAGGCATGTGCTGGAGGACCTCTACAAATGGAAGATTGACCTTGAGTTGTTTGAACATATCAAGGAAAGCACCATATTCCCTAGATTTCTTATAAGGCAACAAGCGCGCTGGATAGGGAACACGACTTAGGTCAATCTCGGGGGACTTCATCTCTTCCCCCTTCTTCTTCTCCACTGCCCTCTCGGTAGGCTTCTCCTCTACTATCTCCTCGTCCACCGGTTCTTCCTCTTCGATAACCGGTGGGCTCTCCTTCTCTTCTGCCCTATGACTTCTTGTCGACACAACTTTTAACTCGGGCTCCTCTATCCTCCTAGCATCGATCTCAGCAAATCGAGCTCTCCAGTCTACCTTATTCACTTCCTCTACCGAAGGTATGCCATACTCAATGGAGTGGGAGTCATCCTCTACAACCTCTTTCTTCTCCACACTCCTAACTGACACGGCCATCACTGAAGCGTTGGAGCCTGAAGATTGACCTCCTTGTCTACCCTTCAGGCTCTGAGGATTGTCTTCTACCGTGTGCTGCAAGTCCTGGAATGCCGACTGCTGATTCTTCAATAGAGTGTCATGGCTATCCAGTCTTTTCCTCGTATCCTTGTCTTGCTGGACTAGGTGGGCAAGCAGTTGTGTCTGATTCTCAAGCATATCCTCAATCTTCCTAGTGTTGACACTGCTTCCCGAGCTCGCTCCAACTTCTCCTCCATACTGCCGCTGACGACCATTAAACCTAGGCGGGTTATTTCCAGATATCCGTTCCGAGCCAAAAGAGTTGTAGTTGTTGTACCCTCGGTTCTGGTATTGGTTGCTAGTATAGCTCACGTGCTCCTGATTATTTACGGGGCAATCTCGGGTGTCGTGGCTTCCCCTGTACACTTAACACCGCTAAGCACTGAGCTTCAGCTCCTTAATCTCGTTAGCCATTGAGGCGAGTGCAGCAACCACGCTAGTCTTAGGAGTGACCTGATGCACACCTCTAGGGGAAGAGGCGGGTGCTCTAGAAGTAGGAATGGAATTCCTAATAGAACGTGGATGCTGCTGTTCAACTTGAGCTAAGCTTTTGAACATTTCCTCGCACTCATCAGGCTCGAGTCTCTCCATGATATGGCCTCCCACAACTGTATTGAACATTTACTGCTTCTCGAAGGTAAGGCCATTATAGAACTTCTCCACTAGCGCTCAGTCGGAAAGACCGTGCGGGGGACATCGGCTCAACAGCGCGTTGAACCGCTCCCAGACCATCTGATAAGGCTTGTCAGGATCCATCCGGAAGGAGTGGATTTGGTCCCTAAGGCGAGCGGCCCTGGAAGGCGGATAATACTTATTGAAGAACTTGGCTTCGAGATCCTCCCATGTGGTGATATAATTGTTTGGGAGAGTGTCGAGCCAAGTAGATGCACGCCCAGAGAGGGAGAATGGGAAGAGACGTAAGTAGATAGCGTCCTTAGACACACCCGTGTTATTGAATGTATCACATATCCGCGCGAAGCGGGACAAATGTCCGGGTGCATCATCATCCTCGAGGCCATGGAATTGAGTAGCATGCGTGATCATACTCATGACATGTGATGGGATCTGCCATGTATTGGTGTTCGGAATAGTGGGGCGAGTGATCGAAGATCTCGCGCCCGTGACCCTATCACTGGCCCTCTGGTGTACTGTACGCCTCGCTGGTGGGTCAGCGTCGCCCATTTGTGGAAAGGGGATTGGGCTAGTAGGACGTACCTGGGTGCTGCACAATGCTTTCAAATGCTCCCGGAAGTCGCGGGTGCGCTCGTGAACTCGTTCGGGCTCTGAAAAAGCTACAAAAGATGGTGATCCCTACGAACGAGTATGGTGCATAAACAGAAAGACACAAGATAAGAGAGAAAGAAAAGACTCAAAGGCAGAAAGACTCGATCCTAAGTTAGACACCCAAGTAGCACAGAAGACAAGCACACAAACAAGACTGAAAAGAAAAGAAAAGAAAAGACTCAATTAAACCAAAAATCAACCAAAGAACTAATCAGAGTTAATATTGCTATTGCCAAGTGTCCCCGGCAACGGTGCAAAAAACTTGATGTCGTCCAGACAGTCTATAAAAACTAACAAATAAACCTAACCTTGACTCCTAAGTAATAAAAGGAGTACCTTCAACTAAACCGCACTGACATGCAAGTGTACCTATCGAGTGTAGCACAATTTAACGGTAAACTGAGTATCGAACCCTAGAGACACTATGAATAACAAAACTAGACTCCGACTCGGACTAAATGATGATTTGGTTTGTGGGGGGGGATTTCTACACTACTATTTAAACTAAGGAATGCAGAAACAAAGATCGACTCAACTATCAAGATAAGAACTAAATTTGAAATTAAGAGTGGGAAGAGTACTACCTAGGTCGAAATCCTACTTGCAAAGAACAACTTCTACCGGTTCTGGAAACTATGATGGATCTGGGTTTCTAAAGATGACAACTAAAGACTACCTAGCGGATCCCTAATCACTTTCAGGGTGTCACCAAGTAAGCTACCTAAAGCGTACTAAACTCACCAGATGGTCGGATCACCTCTCGGGTATTTCCAACAATGACAAAGTACCCTAATAGACAAATTGCCTCTCAGTCTCACTGTCTACCAATACATTCAAGGAATGCACGGGGTAATCTCAGGATAACAACTATGACACGAATAGCAACAATCACTAGACACCTAATACCGGCTTCCTCTCAAACAGCTGACACTCGGATTCCTAATGACGAAGACTAAAGGACTAATTCTCACCTCTCGGGTATTGAACTAGGATACACACTCAACTCTAATCAGCAATCAATCACAATCCCTATGGTCACAAAGTCTAGCAAACCACTCATAATCACAAACCCTAAGATCTATGACATAGACACGCAGATCAAACTGGCAGATAACCACAATCAACGTAGGGAGTTATAATCAACCACACAATAAGACATGAGCATACATATTCATCACAATTATTAACTCAAAGATTGCTTACAAAATCATTAGTCCATTCAAAATAACCAAAACCGAGAAAATCAATACTTTAACATGTATTCATTGTGACAATCCGGACTTTTCAGTTTAACTTCGTTATTTAAATCCGGTTAAAATTAATCTAATTAACTTAATTCAAACTTCAGGGACTATTCCTGTAAATTCTGCAAACTCAAAATACAAGGACTTAGTGGGTAATTAGACAAAACCAAATCCTGTTGACTTGAGAAGTGAAAATCAGAATGTTGTTATCCCTATTGACTTTTGAAAGTCAAAGTAACCAAGTCTTAACCCAAACTCAAACCTTAGGAACTTGTTCTGCCATTTTCCAAACTGCAAAGCATGGAACTACAAGGACTAAACCTGTAGTTTAGCTATATTCGATTACGTTGACTTTGGAAAGTCAACCTTAGCGTTCTTGATTCAAATCCTTGCGATTTACACAAATTCGTTTAATCTTCATAACTGCAATATACATTAACTGTCATAAATGACCACTACTATGGCAATTAACTAGTTAATGATTCGAAATTAGTCCCAATTATGGGAATTCAAATTGAAACCGTCGAAGTTATCCCCTATAACTCACCAATTCGTACAAATTCGATCGTTTACACTAAAATCGATCACTTGCGCAAACTAAACGAAGTCCATAGAATCTGTCTCACACCCCAATTTGATCGATATAGCAGCAGGAGTCGCCGGAGGCTAACCCCGTCACAATCAACAACCGTTTTAGTCGAGCACCTCTAATCTGAAACACATTCTGGTAATTCCTTACATCATCACTTTCGTTTTAATCTATGGAGCAATAACCCTAACCTAATTGGGGTTTACATTATCGGATTTAACTCAATCGAAACCTAGGGTTCATACGGATTTCGTTTTAGTCGAACCCTATCAATCCGATATCAAATTATGAAATTGAACGCGTCCTTAGTATCGTCTCAATGCCTGGATTGAAAGCCCTATGAAATCCAGGGCTTATATCATCAAATTGAACCCGAATTGATTCTAGGGTTCATCGCGATATGGGTTTACTCGAACCCTAATCTGCACACGGTTTCAATCCAATTAATTCATACGAGTGATTTCGCAATGTCCTAGTCAGTAATAGCCCTATGATTCCAATCGTTTTTATAATCGAATCCATCTGATTCAAATCTGGGTTCATAAACTAGGGCTTTGGATTTCGATCGAGTAATTAACCGATCTAAACTTGATAACTTTTCAATTAAACCCAGCTATAGGTTCGCAATACCAGGTTTAACAAAACCCCTATTCTTGCTGGTTTGATCGTGGTCTAAATCTGTGGATTTGGGTTCGGATCGCGATTGAGGGAAAAGGGGTTGGAGTTTGGAAACATTAAAACCAATTCGCAAGCATACCAGTCGCGATACCCTAGCGGGCGGGACTGGTTAAGACAGTGTGCTTGTGTGGGAGAGACCCGGGTTCGAGACCGGGCTCCCACATTTTATTTTTGGGGCCTTTTCTTGTATTATTTTAATTTAAAAATCAAACCCTATAATATTATATTATTATATAAATGTGTTTTAGCTCGGGAAACAACCCGTAGGCTCGAGTTTGAATTATTAACCTATTTTTATATTATTCCCACTTTTATAAATAAAATATTTATGTTATTATCAAATAAAAATAATATGTTTATATTATTTTCAAACCGTAACTTCGTATGAAATAATATGTTTATATTATTTTTAACCCGTGACTAATGTTATTAAATAATATATATTTACATTATTTCGTATCGTTTTATACCTCGTGTGACGTTTTAAACTATTTAATGATATAATTGTTATATTATCTACCCACGTTTATACATTCGATTAAAAATAATATATTTATTATTTTTCCACGCAAATGATTATTTGTTAATCCTTCGAACCTAAAAATAATATATTAAATTATATTATTTTCCTAACTTTTGTAAACGACTCAAACGTACGAATTTATTTATTTAATATTATTCGTTATTAACGTTCGACTCGTAACACTTTGATCCTTAATTAGTATGTTAAAGAAATATATATATATTTCCATAGACAAGTTCGTCTACTCTTAAATCCTTAGAATGCGTTAAGACGTTCAATCTTCCGTGTCGTCGTCACAAATCCCAATGTGTCCCTAACTGTTATATTTGTATCTCTAGGGCATACGTAAGCCGAGCAGGCTGACACTTGTGAACCAAATCTCTTACTTGTGTGATACTACCTACTACGCGACGCATGTGAGTTTCACGGCCCCTTTTACTGTTTTTATTTGGGGGAAAAAACATGTCACAACCCTTTTTGGGTTATTGTAATTCATATGATATCACTGTTGAGGCTAAGCGTAACACACTATCATGAAAAGTCCTCACACACATCGGACCGTTAATATGGTATGAACGAGGTAATTTTGGTGGTACTACTGGGTTTGACAAACCCCACCCGCGTTAGTCGCGCTAACTCGATTGGAGGTCGAACGGGTGTTATATTGACCTTAACACATTAGTCAGAGTTGATAGACCTGGCTGGAGGCAAACAAACAAACACGCTGTCAGTTTCGGTTGCGAGCGCTTTAGCAAAACATGAATATAGGCATGTAACCTATTGATATATATATTGAATGTACATAATCCGCAAATGCTTTATTTGAAATGATTGAAACCTGTGAACTCACCAACCTAGTGTTGACTCGTTTTCTTACATGTTTTCTCAGGTTGCCACTCAGGATCACGTTAAGTCATGCATGTGTCTTGGACTTCAATTGAAATAATTATCTATTGAATAATATTTATGTTTTGTTTGTAATTGGACTTGGGCGCGTTGTTTTGCGCATTTACTTTCGTTTAACGCTTCCGCATATACACTCTGAACCTTGATCTGTTATGTTATTACATTTCAAGTCCCATATAGTGTCGTTTGAAGTAACTGATGTCTGATATCCTTGTTTGTCACCTTCCAAAATGGTAAAACTCCGTTTGTGGAATTTGGGGGTGTGACAGATTGGTATCAGAGCCATTGGTTATAGAGAACTAGGACTGCATTCTAGACTATAGCCACACACATTAGTTACTTGGCATGGACACTTACTCCTTATGTTTCAGGAATTATGTCTACACCACCATCTTCACCACCTACCATTCAGGAACGTGACATTCGTGCCATTGCGTCACCGGAGCCCAAGAGGCGTAGGCTTGAGCCCATTGATAACTCTATTGTGTATGGAGAGCCCATGCATATCCGGAATGGGAGTGACTGGGATTGGTACCCCGGTTTACTGAGCAAATGGGTTAGACAGGAATGAGTTCCATCACCATACTTTGGAGCTTCATCATCATCAGAACCACGTTTACCATTGCTACCTTGTCACTTGGAGCAAGCCTTTGCATCATTTTGTAGCAACTATGGATCGAGAGATCCAAAATATGAGAGACGCAGAAGGAGCGATCACAGGTCTGTTAAAAGGGGAGAAACAAACGGATCAAAAGATGGATCTGCTAGTAGCGGAACTGGCAGGCACTGACCGCTTGCATAATGCATTAGTGGACGAGGTAAGGGCGTTACAGGCTAGAGTGAATGTACTCGAGGAGGCTGAGGTAGAATCTCAGGAAAGAATTGGAGAGTTAGAGATACAACTTGCAGCTGCTTTAGAGCCAGTTGAGGTACCCGACCTTGAGCCTGAAGATGAGCACGAGGAAGTAGAGGAGGATGATGCCGAGTCAGTTATCTCATCCGCCGGCAGTGGATCTTGATATTCCATTCTATTCTATCTTATCTTATTTTGTCATTTCTTTATGTTTTAAATAAAAACCTAAATGGGTAAGGATGTTCCCATTCCAATAAAATCTTAGTGATCTAGTTTCGTTGAGTTATTTATTCTATTTATGATTTAAGTTAGCCTGGTACTAAAATCATAAACCTGCATGTCCTTACACATCTCCTTCTGCTTGCTTACACTTGAATGATGTTAATATGCGATATATTTACTCATTTCTTGTGTTTGTGAATATGAAGAATCATGGCCAGACGTGGACGTGGCGGTCGCAACGGTGGTTGTGGAAATATGAACCTGACACCAGCCGAACTGGCTGCGTTAAATAATGACAGTGTTGCTGAAGCCTTAGCAGCACACATTGCAGGGCAAGCGGACAATCCACAGAACAATCAGCATGTCTGTACCTTCAAGACATTTATGGACTGCAAGCCCCACACATTCAGTGGAGCTGAGGGAGCTGTCGGATTAATCCGATGGTTTGAAAAGATTGATTCTGTGTTCTCCATGTGTAACTACCCTGTGACCGACCGAGTCAAATTTGCATCGGGAACTTTAGAGGGTCCTGCCCCTCACATGGTGGAATGCACAGGTCCAGATGCTAGGTCTGGACATGGCCAATGCATCACCATGGGAAGACTTCAAGATCCTGATCAAGGAAGAGTACTGTCCCAGGGATGAAATTCAAAAACTCGAGGGAGAATTCTGGAATCTAAAAATGGAGGGTTCTGAAATAGAACTCAAAACTACTCGCTCGCACGAGCTAGCGGGGATGTGTCCTTATATGGTTACACCACCCTACAAGCAGATAGAAATGTTCATTAGTGGATTAGTACCACAAATCCAGAGCATGGTTACTTCATCCAACCCCACTACCATTCAACAAACCATCCGTCTTGCTCACAAACTAACGGACCAAGTCGTTACCCAAGGGACACTACCTCCCAGAAAGTCAGCATCCAAGTCTACTGACAACAACAAGAGGAAGTTTGACAGTAGCAATAACAACATGGGATTTCAGCCAAATCAGCGACAAAAACAACATCAGCGTAGGTTTGAACCTACGAAGAACTTCAACCAGTCGACCTCTTCGGGTCAGCATCAGAGTGGTTATACTGGGAGACTCCCCAGGTGTAACAAATGTAATTACCACCACCTCGGTTCTTGTGACAAAAATCGTTGCCAACGGTGTGGCAAGGTGGGCCATGCTGCCAAAGACCGCAGAGGGGAATTACAAGCCAAGCAGCCTTTCCAACAACCGGGTCTTACCAAGGGTTGTTTTGAATGTGGAAAAGAGGGACACTTCCGGAAGGATTGTCCAAAATTAAAGAAGGGTGGCATCGACAACAACAACAACCACCAAGGCAATAATAACAATCAGGGCAATAATGAAGAGAATGGTGCAAAGGGGCGAGCTTTTGTGCTAGGATCCGGAGAAGCTCGTTATGACCACAACGTGGTTACCGGTAAGTTCCTTATTAAACAACTATTTTGTTTCTTTACTATTTGACACTAGTGCTGATAGGAGTTTTATGACTAATAAACTTAGTGACCTACTAAGAAAAACCCCAACCCTGTTAGAGGCTAAATACACCATAGAAATAGCCAAAGGACAAATAATAGAAGCAACCCATGTTCTTAAGGGTTGTAAACTTGAACTGACTAGTCATAAATTTGACTTTGATCTCATGCTGGTCACACTCGGTAGTTTCGACGTAATTATCGGAATGGACTGGTTATCTAAGAACCAAACCGAGATTGGCTGTCGCGAGAAAATCGTTCGCCTTCCTTTTCCTAATGAAGAAACCCTCTCCGTCCAAGGCGAAAGGAGTGGTGCTGTTATGGGCATCATATCCTTCCTGAAGGCACAAAAATGTCTACGTAAAGGACATACTGCCAATTTGGCTCTCGTAAATGCCGATCTCCTATATGTTGGGCTGAAGTGGGGGATAGCCAACTTACAGGTCCCGAACTTGTATTTGAAACCTCTGAAAAGATCGTTCAAATCCGAAACCGTATGGCGGCAGCTCGTGATCGTCAAAAGAGCTATGCCGATAAGCGTCATAAACCGTTAGAGTTTCAAATAGGCGACATGTTTCTATTCAAAGTCTCACCTTGGAAGGGTGTAATTCGCTTCGGGAAACGAGGCAAACTGAATTCTCGTTATGTTGGAACGTTCAAGATAGTGAAGAAAATTGGCCCAGTAGCGTATCAGCTGGACCTACATGAAGGACTTCGTAGTGTACACGATGTCTTTCTTGTCTCGAACTTGACGAAATGTCTAGCAGACGGAACATTCGAGGTTCCTCTTGAGGAACTACAAATCGATGAACAACTGCGGTTCTTTGAAGAACCGATAGAAATCATGGATAGGGAAATTAAAACACTAAAACGCAATAAAATCTCTATTGTCAAAGTTCGTTGGAACTCGAAACGCGGATCGAAATTTACGTGGAAGCGTGAGGAACATGTGATAGGTAAGTATCCACATCTGTTCAAGCAATCTACTCTAAACTCTTAAAGGTACTATTCTAATTTTTGGGACGAAAATTCTTTCAACTAGGGAATGATGTGACACATCTAAAATTTTTTTTTATTTTAATTTTCGGGACGAAAATTCTTTCAACTAGGGGATGATGTGACAATCCGGACTTTTCAGTTTAACTTCGTTATTTATATCCGGTCAAAATTAATCTAATTAACTTAATTCAAACTTCAGGGACTATTCCTTTAAATTCTGCAAACTCAAAATACAAGGACTTAGTGGGTAATTAGATAAAACCAAATCCTGTTAACTTGAGAAGTCAAAATCAGAATGTTGTTATCCCTATTGACTTTTGAAAGTCAAACTAACCAAGTCTTAACCCAAACTCAAACCTTAGGGTCTTGTTCTGCCATTTTCCAAACTACAAAGAATGGAACTACAAGGACTAAACCTGTAGTTTAGCTATATTCGATTCTGTTGACTTTGGAAAGTCAACCTTAGCGTTCTTGATTCAAATCCTTGCGATTTACACAAATTCGTTTAATCTTCATAACTGCAATATACATTAACTGTCATAAACGACCACTACTACGACAATTAACTGGTTAATGATTCGAAATTAATCCCAATTATGGGAATTCAAGTTGAAACCGTCGAAGTTATCCCCTATAACTCACTAATTCGTACAAATTCGATCGTTTACACTAAAATCGATCACTTGCGTAAACTAAACGAAGTCCATAGAATCTGTCTCACACCCCAATTCGATCGATATAGCAGCAGGAGTCGCCGGAGGCCAACCCCGTCACAATCAACAACCGTTTTAGTCGAGCACCTCTAATCTGAAACACATTCTGGTAATTCCTTACATCATCACTTTCGTTTTAATCTATGGAGCAATAACCCTAACCTAATTGGGGTTTACATTATCGGATTTAACTCAATCGAAACCTAGGGTTCATACGGATTTCGTTTTAGTCGAACCCTATCAATCCGATATCAAATTATAAAATTGAACGCGTCCTTAGTATCGTCTCAATGCCTGGATTGAAAGCCCTATGAAATCCAGGGCTTATATCATCAAATTGAACCCGAATTGATTCTAGGGTTCATCGCGATTTGGGTTTACTCGAACCCTAATCTTCACACGGTTTCAATCCAATTAATTCATACGAGTGATTTCGCAATGTCCTAGTCAATAATAGCCTTATGATTCCAATCGTTTTTATAATCTAATCCATCTGATTCAAATCTGTGTTCACAAACTAGGGCTTTGGATTTCGATCGAGAAAATTAACCGATCTAAACTTGATAACTTTTCAATTAAACCCAGCTATAGGTTTGCAATACCAGGTTTAACAAAACCCCTATTCTTGCTGGTTCGATCGTGGTCTAAATCTGTGGATTTGGGTTCGGATCGCGATAGAGGGAAAAGGGGTTGGAGTTTGGAAACATTAAAACCAATTCGCAAGCACACCAGTCGCGATACCCTAGCGGGTGGGACCGTTTAAGACAGTGTGCTTGTGTGGGAGAGACCCGGGTTCGAGACCGGGCTCCCACATTTTAATTTTGGGGCCTTTTCTTGTATTATTTTAATATAAAAATCAAATCCTATAATATTATATTATTATATAAATGTGTTTTAGCTCGGGACACAACCCGTAGGCTCGAGTTTGAATTATTAACCTGTTTTTATATTATTTCCACTTTTATAAATAAAATATTTATGTTATTATCAAATAAAAATAATATGTTTATATTATTTTCAAACCGTAACTTCGTATGAAATAATATGTTTATATTATTTTTAACCAGTGACTAATGTTATTAAATAATATATATTTATATTATTTCGTATCGTTTTATACCTCGTGTGACGTTTTAAACTATTTAATAATATAATTATTATATTATTTACCCACATTTATGCATTCGATTAAAAATAATATATTTATTATTTTTCCACGCAAATGATTATTTGTTAATCCTTCGAACCTAAAAATAATATATTAAATTATATTATTTTCCTAACTTTTGTAAACGACTCAAACGTACGAATTTATTTATTTAATATTATTCGTTATTAACGTTCGACTCGTAACAATTTAATCCTTAATTAGTATGTTAAAGAAATATATATATATATATATATTTCCGTAGACACGTTCGTCTACTCTTAAATCCTTAGAATGCGTTAAGACGTTCAATCTTCTGTGTCGTCGTCACAAATCCTAATGTGTCCCTAACTGTTATATTTGTATCTCTAGGGCATACGTAAGCCGAGCAGGCTGACACATGTGTACCAAATCTCTTACTTGTGTGATACTACCTACTACGCAACGCAGGTGAGTTTCACTGCCCCTTTTACTGTTTTTATTTGGGGGAAAAAAACATGTCACAACCCTTTTTGGGTTATTGTAATTCATATGATATCACTGTTGAGGCTAAGCGTAACACACTATCATGAAAAGTCCTCACACACATCGGACCGTTAATATGGTATGAATGAGGTAATTTTGGTGGTACTACTGGGTTTGACAAACCCCACCCGCGTTAGTCGCGCTAACTCGATTGGAGGTCGAACGGGTGTTATATTGACCTTAACACATTAGTCAGAGTTGATAGACCTGGCTGGAGGCAAACAAACAAACACGCTGTTAGTTTCGGTTGCGAGCGCTTTAGCAAAACATGAATATAGACATGTAACCTATTGATATATATATTGAATGTACATAATACGCAAATGCTTTATTTGAAATGATTGAAACCTGTGAACACCAACCTAGTGTTGACTCGTTTTCTAGCATGTTTTCTCAGGTTGCCACTCAGGATCACGTAAGTCATGAATGTGTCTTGGACTTCAATTGAAATAATTATCTATTGAATAATATTTATGTTTTGTTTGTTATTGGACTTGAGCGCGTTGTTTTGCGCATTTACTTTCGTTTAACGCTTCCGCATATACACTCTGAACCTTGATCTGTTATGTTATTACATTTCAAGTCCCATATAGTGTCGTTTGAAGTAATTGATGTCTGAGATCCTGGTTTGTCACCTTTCAAAATGGTAAAACTCCGTTTGTGAAATTTGGGGGTGTGACATTCATCATGTGACTTAGGCAATATCAATGTTCTTGCCTAGGATCATGTTCAAACAACTAAAACAGAAGTAGAAAACAAGATTCATTGTTTCAAACATTCAAATCAAAGATAAAAATCGAATCTTGAAAACCAAATACGTTAAACTAACACACCCGGAATCCAAAAGCTTCAAACTTGCACTCCAAGAGCCTTCCCTGCTCCCAAAATCGCCCTAGGGACTGCTCTAGATGGCCAAGAAGTGAACCCCTGACCCAATGGGATTAGAATTCTATTTAAATTGAAATTAGGGTTTTTTCTAGGAAATCAGCTCTCTCGCGTACCGCGAAAGAATTTACTGGGTTCCTCGCGTACCGCGAGGAACAAATTAGTCGGCCAGAATTCTGGAAGTCTTCTCGTATCGCGAAACTTCCTCTGTCTCTCTCTCGCGTACCGCGAGAGACTAAAATTTCATCTTTTTAACTTTTGATCCTCCAGCTTTCTTCTCTTGCTCGTTTCTTTGTATATTCCATTGTAATCTTCACGAGCACCTACAAATATAACAAAGACTCAAATGTACATTAAAACGACTCAAAACAAATACAAAACTAAGTAAAAATGCACAAAACACTAGGAATAAAGATGTGTGCTTTGCACTACATCAGATAACAAGACTCCATGCATGTCCTATTGTGCACCTGTACTTAGCGACCTGAGAAAACATGTAAGAAAGTGTCAACACTAGGTTGGTGAGTTCATAGGTTTCAAGTTTGAAATAAAAGCGTTTGCCAGATTATGTACATTCAATATGTGTATCAATAGGTAGCTAACCTATGTTCATGTCTTACTAAAGCGCTCACAACCGAAGCTGACTGTTTGTGTTTGAATGCCTCCCACCATGTCTATCAACCATGGCGATGTGTTTTGGTTTATATTACAACCGTTCGACCTTCAATCGAGTTAGCGCGACTACCGCGGGTGGGGTTTGTCAAACCCAGTAGTACTACTCAAATTACCTTGCTAAATCCATATTAACGGTTCGATGTGTGTGAGGACTTTCATGATAGTGTGTTACGCTTAGTCTTAACAAGTGACATCATATGAGCTACAATAATCAAAAGAGTTTGCGTCATGTTTTCTCCCTCAATTTAAAACAGTAAAAATGGGCTGTGAAATCACCTGAGTTGTGTACGAGTAGCACCACACAAGGATGCAAAACGGACCACATATATTGCCTATGAATGGTCTACTGATGCCCTAGAATTATAAGCATAATTGTTAGGGACACATGGGATTTTTTGACGATGACACAGAAGCTTGAACGTCCTAAATACAGTGGTAAGGGAGAGATTTGGTGTACCCAGTGACCCAGGTTAATTCCCCGCTCTCCACATTAGTTTATGCGGCATGTGTGACGTTTCGGATTTTTATTCACGCACTTGCGTTATATTTATCGTGTAGTCATCTCCTATTTTAATAAAGTGTAAGAGTTTTATTTAGTTTTATACGATTAGGTATTTTATTTCACGGATATAAATTAATTAAAATTTTATAAGTTTTAAAAAACTTATATAAAATTTTATATAAAATCTAAATTTTAAAAGTTGCATATTTAATAAAAGAATCTATTTAAATAAGATAAATAACTTTTATAAAAATTATTTATAATAATAATAAAAAAATAAATAAAATAAGTTTATAAAAACATTTTTAAATTAATTTTATTTAAAAGAAATTAAATTAATTTAGTTAAATAAAAGTTCAAGGGTTGTTTGGTAATTCATCAAACTAGAAGGTTTTAAAACTGAAACCTATTGAGGGACCATTCCTGGACAAAGCAAACTAAAAGGTTTAATCCGAAGTTATTCCAGGGACTAAATTTAAGTCAAACCAAACTTCAGGGACAAAAACTGCCAATACTCGATTCGTTTATCCGGTCACCCCCAACCATGGTCCGGCGGTCCAAGGCTTTCTCCGGCGAACGCCCGACAGGACTGTTCCCTGCACCTCAACAGCCGACAAAGGCTTCTCTGGCTTCGTCTCCCCCACGCGAACAATACCCCTCGACCCATTGGTCTCCCCAACATAAGGATCGTCTGATCCTGTTGGTGGCCGAGATATACACGTTCAAATTCGTGCCCGACAAGCCACCTACACGCATGTTGAATGTCTAATTAGTTTTGTCTCGTCCAGACTAATGTCGGGACGTGCCAAATTGCACGTTTGAACATAAGAATCAAGCCCGGCTATAAATGGCCATGATCGGCCCTGCGCGAACTGGCTACCCTCCTCCCACACACTCTCACTCCAAATTGAGGACTCCATCAGCTTCGTCGACCCTGAGTGAAGCTGTGACCAGGGTTACAAGAGCTAATTCCACTCAGAAATCGATCCCCGCTTGTGACTTTTTCGAGTTCCAAAGCCCTGCCGTCCAGGCCCTTCGCGACCAAGTTCGAACCTCATTTCGGTTCCATTAGCTTCTGTTATCATCAGGTAAACAATCCCAGTCGAAATCACAGCAATCGCACGAGAGTTACCGGGCAAACCCAATGTCCTCGGACACGGTTTGCCGGTCACTGAGGTCCAGCGACCTGAATTGCCCTTGTGTACTTAATTTATCCGTTACACACATAACCAGCGATGGGCAGTAGCCCGACTGGTTATGCGTGTGTGTTTCCGAGGCTGAGGTCGCGGGTTCGAACCTTCCGGCCTCCGACCCAACCCCATTTTGCTTCTGTTTTCATTTTTTTTACTTTATTTAATTATCTTAACTTATTTTAATATTATTTTGATACACTAAAGACTAAAACGAGTCGGTTTGATCGTTCATTTATTTTGAAATCAATTAAACGATCTTTTTATCTATAAACTATTCCAATTTTTATAAATCTTGTAATACATGTTTATGTATATAAAATATCCCATATATTTTATAAACCTTATAATATTTTTATAAAATTATTTAAACACATTTTTATATAAAATGTCCTATAATTTTTATAAATCTTGTAACATTTTTATAAACTTATTAAAATACATTTAATATATAAAATGCCTCATTTTTATGAACCTTGCATTATTTTTAATAAACTTGTTAAAATAAAATTTTAATATATAAAATATCAATATAATTAGTCAAATAAAGACTTTTCTTTTATTTGTTATTATTATATAAATACATAATACATAATAACTACTTATCGAAACTAAGTAGTTTCGATAGAAGAAAGTTTCGACAGCTCTGTGATCAATCGAAACTAGTAGTTTCGATGATTGAACATAGTTTCGATGATTGAACATAGTTTCGATAATTAAACATAGTTTCGATAATTGAACATAGTTTCGATAATTGAACATAGTTTCGATACTTGAGCATAGTTTCGATACCTGAAACAGTTTCGATCAAAATCAGTGATTTCAAGTAAATCTAAACCTACACTTTACACAAACAATTTTAAGGAATATTATTATAAACCTATACACAATTAAATACGGATACACACCTATAAGCATATAATAATACCCATTTATCTACATAGGGTTCCATCGTGCTTAGGTTTCAAACATCCGTATCACCTACTCTCGTGAATTATCATATCCGCTAGCCAGGTGAGTTACATAGCCCCTATTTTACATTTTCATACGTTTTGGGGTGAAACATTATACATGCTACTCACATCGTTTATACGTGTTACACATGAGACTATATGCTTATTCTTTGGATGTACATACATTTAAACACAAGACAACCAACTGTAATATTGATAGATCTATTGTGCCTGACCAGCCCACCCGGTTAGGGTGTTTATTATTGCATACTCGTATATAGCCGCGTGTTATATTCAAACATATCGGATATAGTGGGTAACTATATTCAAACATACCGGACTTAGCTGTTGTGCTCTGTTCAAGCGCGTCAAACTCGGTTTGAATTGTGATTAAATAAATGATACATCATATACTATGTTTAACAAGATAAACAATGAGTTGCAAAACGATTTACACTACTATTTACCGGATTTACTAAACCTATGTACTCACCAACTTTTTAGTTGACACTTGATTTAAATAATGTTTCAGGTTTGGATATGTGACTGCTTGCCGAAGATCTCTCCACTTAGGAACTATGGACCTAGTTAAATAAATTAATGTTTTGAACTAGACTAGGTTATTTGAAATGTATTGTATTTGGAACTTGTTGTCTTTAAATTTAATTAATGAATTATGCAACCTTTAGTTATCATGTGCTTTTGAACAATCATCACATTGTCCGCCTCGATGATTCCGCCATCGGTCGGGGTGTGACAGATTGGTATCAGAGCCATGGTTATAGGGAATTAGGTTATTAGACACGATGACCTAGACTATAACCCTAGGACTCCCTTTTATGTGTTATGTGCTAAATGATTAATTGCTATGTGAATTATTTGTAGTTAGGTATTATTTGAATTTTCCCGAGTTTGGTACATGAGACTTATACACATACATACAAGACTTTGATACATGATACATACTTTACATACATATTTGACAAACAAACTTATGCAAACAAATACACTACTCATCCTTATCCATACTCTTTCCTAATCCATATTAATTGCAACATTCCTACACATTTTATACGCATGGACTCTCAAGTCTATTAAAATCATGAAAATCTCGTCAACGACTTAATTTCTTGAAACTAGTAAAGGACACGTGCAATCTGGAAGGGTGACACCTGTACATTGGGTTTTCTGTCTAGGAAAGCATTTCGTATAAATCCAAATAAACGGACCCGTATGCTTTCCTGGGAATTCCTGAAGTGAGTGTTTACCTATAGGCTAAAGCATGTCTCCTTGAAAGTTTTGAGGGATTATTTAACGTTGATACGTCAATGTATTCGCAAGGATACGATCTGAACTTAAACTCAAAATTTGGGGACATTATAGCAAGATAGGAAGAACTAGACGAACATGTAAAGCAAATCATTATTACGGGTGCACACGCAATAACGATTTGTAGTGCATGCAAGTCCCGGCAGTTCCTATTTCGCGAATAATGATCTATAACATCATATTCTATCCGAAATAGATGGCTTAGTTTTCCCCATCAACTTTGAATAAATACACATGCACTGGCACGCATCTTGATGAAACCCGCTTTTCTGCTTACATTATTTCCCGTTATAACTCATATTTATCAGTCTTATCTAAAATATCATTGTCTTTTCTTATGATGTTAGAATGCCTCCTCGACGTGCAAATTCTAGCACTTCCAACCCGGATCTTGCTACTCTCCTTGCCCAGCTAGTAGGACAAATGACGCAAGCCAATAACAACAGTGATGGGTCTCACAACATCCAAGGGAACGGTGGTACCAACCCGCCTCACTGCACGTTTAAGCACTTTAACTCGTGCAATCCTACAAAATTCTTTGGGACTGAAGGTGCTACCGGCCTACTGCAATGGTTTGAAAGCATGGAAAGCACGTTCCTAAACAGTGATTGTCCCGATAATCTTCGGGTTCGTTATGCCACAAGTGTACTCCAAAAGAGAGCCCTCACCTGGTGGAACGGTGAGAAACGCACTCGTAGTGCTGAGGTTGTTACATCCTTATCATGGGATGATTTGAAAAAGGTCATGACTGATGAATTCTGTCCTCGGAATGAAATGAGGAAGCTCGAGACTGAGTTTTGGGATCTTGCCCAAGACAGCGGGGATAATCTGGCTTACACCACCCGGTTCCAAGAACTAAGTCTATTGGTGCCTCACATGATCACTCCCCTCGCTCGAGGAATTGAAAAATACATAGGCGGCCTGCCTATGCAAATTCAAGATGCTGTGCTAGGAAGCAATCCTCCTACTCTTGAAGCTGCTATCCGTCTATCTGCTACACTATCCGACAACCATGTCAAAGCCGGAACCTTATCAAGAAAGGGTTCCAAGAAGGTCGTGTCTACTTTTGCGGCCGTCAAAGATGTGAAACCCGAGTCTTCTAACCGCAACAAGAAACGAAAGGGTCGAAACTTCGCAGCCGTAACTCCCGCTGTACCTGCTTTTTAAGTGGCCCCTTTTGGTTAAAACCCGAAGACTTATCAGGGCCCGAATCCCCAATGCCAGACCTGCAAGTACCATCACCCTGCCAATCTACCATGCCGATTGTGCTCAAGCTGCGGGCGATATAGACACATGGTCACTACCTGCTGTACCCATCCTCCCGTCCACCAAGCTGCTCCAGCCAACCGTCCAAACTATCCGGCACTTCTCAATGGTCGGGCATGTTACGAGTGTGGAGACCCAAACCATTTCCGTGACCGATGCCCAAAACTTCATCACCAAGGTGGTCCCCAAGGACGAGCGTTTAATATAAACGCTAATGAGGTACAAGCAAACAACGACGTAATAAACGGTACGTTTCTCGTAAACAATCATTATGCATCCATTTTATTTGATACCGGTGCCGATAGGAGTTTCGTGTCCCTTACTTTTGAATCTCGACTTGCTAAACAATGAACGAAACTTGACAATTCTTATTCCGTGGAGATAGCAAACGGGAAATCTATTACCATAAATTCTGTTATCCGCAACTGCAATCTCGAGCTTAATAGTCATGAATTCTCCGTTGATCTCCTTCCAATGCAATTGGGAAGTTTCGACATTATAATTGGCATGGACTGGTTATCCAAACACCATGCCGAGGTTATTTGTTACGAAAAGAGCATTCGTATACCACTCTCTTCGGGCGACACGTTAGTTATTTTTGGTGAAAAACCGTGTCGTGGTCTTCAAATCATGTCTTGCACATTGGCACAAAAGTACTTGCGGAAAAAGTACGTTGCATTCTTGGCCCACATAGTTGACACGAAAGACAAGGGTAAGAAATTGCAAGACATTCCAATCATCCGAGATTTTCCCGAGGTATTCCCCGAGGATTTACCTGGTCTTCCTCCCACTAGACAAGTGGAGTTTCGTATCGACCTTGTGCCCGGGGCAACTCCCGTGGCAAAAGCCCCCTATCGTCTTGCACCTTCCGAGATGCAAGAGCTTGCAAGTCAATTACAAGAACTCTCATCCAAAGGATTCATCCGCCCGAGCCATTCACCTTGGGGTGCTCCCGTACTGTTTGTAAAGAAAAAGGATGGATCATTTAGAATGTGCATTGATTATCGTGAACTCAACAAACTTACAATTAAGAACCGATATCCTTTACCCCGTATCGACGACCTTTTTGATCAACTTCAAGGTTCAACATGTTTCTCCAAGATCGACCTTCGTTCCGGATACCATCAACTTCGTGTTCTCGATGAAGACATTTCGAAGACTGCCTTTCGAACTAGATATGGTCACTACGAGTTCATGGTCATGCCCTTCGGTTTGACAAATGCACCTGCGGTCTTCATGGATCTCATGAACCGTGTATGCAAACCTTATTTGGACAAGTTCGTGATCGTTTTCATTGACGACATTCTTATCTATTCTAAGACGAAAGCGGAGCATGAACAACATCTTCGTTTGATTTTAGAACTCTTGAAGAAAGAACTACTATACGCGAAGTTCTCCAAGTGTGAATTCTGGCTAAAGGAAGTTCAATTTCTGGGACACATAGTCAACGATAAGGGAATTCATGTGGACCCGGCAAAAATCGAAGCAGTAAAGAATTGGAATACTCCTAAGACTCCTACCGAGATTCGTTCCTTCCTTGGACTAGCGGGTTACTATCGTCGCTTCATCTCAAATTTCTTCAAGATTGCGGTTCCGCTCACTGCCTTGACTCATAAAGGTAAATCTTACGAGTGGGGACCCAAGCAAGAGGAAGCTTTTCAAACTCTCAAGCACAAGCTCTGCAATGCTCCTATTCTAACTCTTCCTAGTGGTAATGACGACTTCGTCGTTTATTGTGATGCATCCAACCAAGGTCTTGGTTGTGTCCTTATGCAACGTGGCCAAGTAATTGCATATGCATCACGTCAACTCAAATTTCATGAGAAGAACTATACGACTCATTATCTCGAGCTTGGTGCTGTCGTTTTCGCCTTGAAAATTTGGAGGCATTATTTATATGGTACCAAATGCGTGGTTTTCACCGACCACAAAAGTCTCCAACATATTTTCAATCAAAAAGAGCTTAATATGAGGCAACGACGATGGGTTGAACTTTTTAACGACTACGACTGCGAGATTCGCTACCACCCCGGCAAAGCAAATGTTGTAGCCGACTCTTTGAGTCGTAAAGAACGTATCATGCTTCATAGTGTTCGTATTCATAATGATATCCAAGCCTGCATTCTCCATGCACAACACACCTCGGTTACCGAGGGAAACATGTATAAAGAAATGGCGTGTGGTGTAGAACTCTTGCTAGAAACCAAAGCCAACGGCCTATTGTATTACTTGGATCGTATCTGGGTTCCCGATCACGACGATCTTCGTATGTTTTTGATGAATGAATCTCATAAGACTCGATATTCGGTACATCCTGGAGCTGATAAGATGTACGTGGGTCTTCGTCAGCAATATTGGTGGCCCGACATGAAAAAGGATATTGCCCTCTTTGTGGCAAAATGCCTAACTTGTTCTAAAGTGAAGGCCGAACACCAAAAGCCTTCCGGACTCCTCGAACAACCTGAAATTCCCGTGTGGAAGTGGGAGAACCTTGCTATGGATTTTATCACCAAACTTCCACGCATTACTAGTGGGCATGATAGTATCTGGGTTATTATCGACCGACTTAAAAAGTCTGCTCACTTCTTGCCTATTCGTGAGGACTATCGAGTCGAGAAATTGGCTCGGATTTACATTGATGAGATCGTAAGTCGTCACGGAATCCCTTTGAACATCATCTCCGATCGTGATTCGCGTTTTACTTCCCGATTTTGGCAATCATTACAATCAGCACTTGGTACTCGTTTAGATTTAAGTACGGCTTACCATCCTCAAACTGATGGACAAACCGAACGAACAATCCAAACTCTTGAGGATATGCTTAGAGCTTGTGTCATTGACTTTGGTGGCAATTGGGATTCTCACCTACCACTGATTGAATTCTCCTACAACAACAGCTATCACACAAGTATTAACATGGCACCGTTCGAAGCTCTTTATGGACGAAAATGTCGTTCACCAATTTGTTGGAATGAAATTGGCGAAGCACAAATCACCGGTCCCGAACTTATCCAAGAAACCACCGATAAAGTCTCTCTTATCCGTGACAACATTCGGGTAGCAAGAAGTCGGCAAAAGAGCTATGCCGACAAGCGACGGAAACCCTTGGAATTTCAAGTTGGAGATATGGTCCTTCTAAAGGTATCACCTTGGAAAGGCGTAGTCCGATTTGGAAAGAAAGGAAAACTTGCACCTCGATATGTGGGTCCATTCAAGATACTCGAAAGGGTAGGAAAAGTGGCCTACAAACTCGATCTCCCTTCAGAACTCAGCAACGTCCATCCGACTTTTCATGTGTCTAATTTGAAAAAGTGTCTAGCCGATGAGAATCTCCACATCCCCCTTGATGAAGTGCGTATTGACGAGAAAATGCACTTTGTTGAGAAACCCGTGGAAATCATGGACCGAGAAGTCAAGAAACTCAAGCGTAGCCGCATCCCCATTGTCAAGGTCCGTTGGGAGTCTAAACGTGGACCCGAGTTCACTTGGGAACGTGAAGACCAAATAAAGACCAAGTATCCGCATCTCTTTTCATAGCCTCCACCAGTTGAATTTCGGGGCGAAATTCCTCTAACATGGGGAGACTGTGACGTTTCGGATTTTCATTCACGCACTTGCGTTATATTTATCGTGTAGTCATCTCCTATTTTAATAAAGTGTAAGAGTTTTATTTAGTTTTATACGATTAGGTATTTTATTTCACGGATATAAATAAATTAAAATTTTATAAGTTTTAAAAAACTTATATAAAATTTTATATAAAATCTAAATTTTAAAAGTTGCATATTTAATAAAAGAATCTATTTAAATAAGATAAATAACTTTTATAAAAATTATTTATAATAAAAAAAAAAATAAGTTTATAAAAACATTTTTAAATTAATTTTATTTAAAAGAAATTAAATTAATTTAGTTAAATAAAAGTTCAAGGGTTGTTTGGTAATTCATCAAACTAGAAGGTTTTAAAACTGAAACCTATTGAGGGACCATTCCTGGACAAAGCAAACTAAAAGGTTTAATCCGAAGTTATTCCAGGGACTAAATTTAAGTCAAACCAAACTTCAGGGACTAAAACTGCCAATACTTGATTCGTTTATCCGGTCACCCCCAACCATGGTCCGGCGGTCCAAGGCTTTCTCCGGCGAACGCCCGACAGGACTGTTCCCTGCACCTCAACAGCCGACAAAGGCTTCTATGGCTTCGTCTCCCCCACGCGAACAATACCCCTCGACCAATTGGTCTCCCCAACATAAGGATCGTCTGATCCTGTTGGTGGCCGAGATGTACACGTTCAAATTCGTGCCCGACAAGCCACCTACACGCCTGTTGAATGTCTAATTAGTTTCGTCTCGTCCAGACTAATGTCGGGACGTGCCAAATTGCACGTTTGAACATAAGAATCAAGCCCGGCTATAAATGGCCATGGTCGGCCCTGCGCGAACTGGCTACCCTCCTCCCACACACTCTCACTCCAAATTGAGGACTCCATCACCTTCGTCGACCCTGAGTGAAACTGTGACCAGGGTTACAAGAGCTAATTCCACTCAGAAATCGATCCCCGCTTGTGACTTTTTTGAGTTCCAAAGCCCTGCCGTCCAGGCCCTTCGTGACCAAGTTCGAACCTCATTTCGGTTCCATTAGCTTCTGTTATCATCAGGTAAACAATCCCAGTCGAAATCACTGTAATCGCACGAGAGTTACCGGGCAAACCCAATGTCCTCGGACACGGTTTGCCGGTCACCGAGGTCCAGCGACCTGAATTGCCCTTGTGTACTTAATTTATCCGTTACACACATAACCAGCGATGGGCAGTAGCCCGGCTGGTTATGCGTGTGTGTGTCCGAGGCTGAGGTCGCGGGTTCGAACCTTCCGGCCTCCGGCCCAACCCCATTTTGCTTCTGTTTTCATTTTTTTTACTTTATTTAATTATCTTAACTTATTTTAATATTATTTTGATACACTAAAGACTAAAACGAGTCGGTTTGATCGTTCATTTATTTTGAAATCAATTAAACGATCTTTTTATCTATAAACTATTCCAATTTTTATAAATCTTGTAATACATGTTTATGTATATAAAATATCCCATATATTTTATAAACCTTATAATATTTTTATAAACTTATTTAAACACATTTTTATATAAAATGTCCCATAATTTTTATAAATCTTGTAACATTTTTATAAACTTATTAAAATACATTTAATATATAAAATGCCTTATTTTTATGAACCTTGCATTATTTTTAATAAACTTGTTAAAATAAAATTTTAATATATAAAATATCAATATAATTAGTCAAATAAAGACTTTTCTTTCATTTGTTATTATTATATAAATACATAATACATAATAACTACTTATCGAAACTAAGTAGTTTCGATAGAAGAAAGTTTCGACAGCTCTGTGATCAATCGAAACTAGTAGTTTCGATTGAACATAGTTTCGATGATTGAACATAGTTTCGATAATTGAACATAGTTTCGATAATTGAACATAGTTTCGATAATTGAACATAGTTTCGATAATTAAACATAGTTTCGATACTTGAACATAGTTTCGATACCTGAAACAGTTTCGATCAAAATCAGTGATTTCAAGTAAATCTAAACCTACACTTTACACAAACAATTTTAAGGAATATTATTATAAACCTATACACAATTAAATACGGATACACACCTATAAGCATATAATAATACCCATTTATCTACATAGGGTTCCATCGTGCTTAGGTTTCAAACATCCGTATCACCTACTCTCGTGAATTATCATACCCGCTAGCCAGGTGAGTTACATAGCCCCTATTTTACATTTTCATACGTTTTGGGGTGAAACATTATACATGCTACTCACATCGTTTATACGTGTTACACATGAGACTATATGCTTATTCTTTGGATGTACATACATTTAAACACAAGACAACCAACTGTAATATTGATAGATCTATTGTGCCTGACCAGCCCACCCGGTTAGGGTGTTTATTATTGCATACTCGTATATAGCCGCGTGTTATATTCAAACATATCGGATATAGTGGGTAACTATATTCAAACATACCGGACTTAGCTGTTGTGCTCTGTTCAAGCGCGTCAAACTCGGTTTGAATTGTGATTAAATAAATGATACATCATATACTATGTTTAACAAGATAAACAATGAGTTGCAAAACGATTTACACTACTATTTACCGGATTTACTAAACCTATGTACTCACCAACTTTTTAGTTGACACTTGATTTAAATAATGTTTCAGGTTTGGATATGTGACTGCTTGCCGAAGATCTCTCCACTTAGGAAATATGGACCTAGTTAAATAAATTAATGTTTTGAACTAGACTAGGTTATTTGAAATGTATTGTATTTGGAACTTGTTGTCTTTAAATTTAATTAATGAATTATGCAACCTTTAGTTATCATGTGCTTTTGAACAATCATCACATTGTCCGCCTCGATGATGCGCCATAGGTCGGGGTGTGACAGCATGCAAATGAGGCCTAGCTTAGGCTGATGCACCTGGGTTTTACCCTCGCCGATCCAGGGTTCGAGCCTCGGCTTTCGCTCAATCCCGGAAGGGGCCGTATTGGGTGGGATTTTTCCTTGGATGCTCTCCAACTATGACGCCAAGGGGGCCCGGTTAAGACAACCTATTAGCCAGAGTTGGACGAGGCTCTCCCATGTGATGGGGGGTGCGACGTCATAACATTCAATGTTCGCCGTTCAAAAAAATGAGAAGACAAACGTGTACTCGGGTTTATAGAATTTCTTAATTTAATAATTAAGATAGATTCGATTCGTATTGAAAGTCTCTAATTATGAATAATATTATTTAATTAAATAATCACGTGTTTTTACCATTAAATAATGGTTTAGGGAAAATAATATTATTGTATTATTTTTAAGTTGGAGAAATAACACAATAGTTATTTACGTTACAAAAATAACAAATATATTATTTTATTCAAACTCGTAAGCTTAGGTAATAATATAAATAATTATATTTTTTTTTAAATGTGAGAAATAATAACTAAAACGGGTTATAAATTCAAACCCGAGTCTACGGGTGTTTTCCGGTTTCAAAACATATCAATATAATATAATAATAATATAGGAATGATTTTTATAAAAAAAAGTAGTGGAAAAAGCCCCCCAAAAAAGATGTAGGAGGCCGAACTCGAACCCGGGTCTTCTGCACTCGAGTCAAGTGCCTTAACCATCTCCGCCCGCTAGGGTTTCGCAAACATATTCGGATCTGTTTAGTTTTAACACAAAGGTATCTAGTGTTCTCCCCCTTTACGCGAACCGAATCAACTCCAGTCTCAATTCCATCGATCTCGATAATGATTAGCAACAAGTGTTTGGGGGGTTTTGGTTATAGGTCTAAAGCGAATCTGGTCACGAGTTTAATTTGAAAAACATCAAGTTTAAGGTCGTTAATTTCCTGTTTTAGAATCCGAAAACCCTAGGTTTGATCAAAGATCAAATTGAACAAATCTGATAATGAAATATGTTGGAATCATAGGGCTTTCAACAAGCAAAGCATTGCGAGTGTAACCCTGTGATTTAATTTGATTGAGGTGGTGATTGGATCAAAACCCCCAAATTAATTTATGAACAAACCCTAGGTTGTAGATTCTGATCAATTCGATATTGTTTGATAAAATTAACATAGGGCTATCATTAAACGAAGGATTGCGAAACTACTCATATGAATTAATTGAATTGAAATCGAGTGTAGGTTGGTGTTAGATTAAACCCGAAAGAGTATGAACCCTAGAATATGTTCTTGATCGATTTGACGTTATAAGCCCCAATTAGCATAGGGCTTTCAATCTAGAGACAAAAACGAAACTAAGGGTATGCTTAATTACCAGAATGAATGTCGAATCGACTGTGTTCGAGTAAAGGGGGCTCCGGCTTCGCATGGTTTGATCTTCGGTGACTCCTGCTGCGACTCCGATCGATCTAATAGGTGAAACTGGTTCTATGGGACTTGTTTGAGGTGCGCAAAGGTTTGATTTAAGGAATTACAATACCGAATTGTCACACCCCAACCGACGGCGGAAACGTCGGGGCGGGACATGTAGACTGTTCATAAGCTCATGGTTTGCTAAAGTTGTAATAATTAAACAATAAGTTTCATTTCATAACTCAAGAAATCAATTACATCATTTACAAGAATTAAAGAATACATAAATCTCCATATTAAAATTTAAGACTAGGTCATCAACCCTAAGTGAAGTAGCTTGAATCTTAACTCAAACATTTGTACCTGAAACATGATAAAATGAGAGGGTCAACTATAAATAGTTGGTGAGCATACATAGGTTTTGACACCACAAGTAAAGTTCAAATGTTTTGTGTACAATTCAAATGATACATGGTTTATAAAGCATTTATGGAGAATCTATGTTAAGCTAGTTGCACAATTGAAACGTTGTAATTGAAGGGCATAACAACACATGTTATCCTAATGTAGGGCATAACAACACATGTTATCCTAATGTAAATGTAGGGCATTACAACACATGTTATCCTGATGAAAATGTAGGGCATAACAACACATGTTATCCTGATGTAAATGTAGGGCATAACAACACATGTTATCCTGATGTTATGTGTTAATGATTGTACGAGTATGTCATGTATATATAGCCTTAACAAATAGCATTCAAGCATAAAGCACAAATAAACACATATGATCATATTGTAGAATTGTACGTGTGTAATTACAAATAAGGTTTGTTGAGTAATCATGTTTCACCCCAAAAATGTACAAAAGGAAAAGGGGCTATGTAAACTCACCTTGCAAGTTTAGAGGGTTGAACTTGAACTTGTAGTAACTTGGATTCAATGCCTTAAGGATTGCCTAAGTTAAGTTTGTTAAGTTAGAAACACGTTATGGATAGTCAAGGGGTTGACAACGTATTTAGTTGAAAGTGGTTGTTGTACACTAGAGTGGTTATCATTCCAGAGTAGTACCTCCAACAGAAAAGTTCCCAGGAAAGAGTTGGCCGGATCAGAACCCCGTCTTTTCCTAGCCAGAACTTTAATGTTTGTCAGATAACTACATACTGGTTTGAAAGTTACTCTATTTGCATACTTAACCAAGTTTAGGGTGAGTTTGGTAAGCTTGGAAAGTATAAGGGCTAAAGTGAAAATATGAGTTTAGTAAAGATAGAAATAAATTTAATTGAATATTAAAGGGTTTTAAAAATAAGGAGTTTTGGTAAAAACATGATTTTTTTGAAATTGAAAGGAATATAAAGATCAAAACCAAGTTTTTAAATAAAGTTTGAACAAGTTTTATTAAAATAAGGCTTTTGATCTTGGATAGATCTATGATTATAACATAAACATGTTAGGGATCATAGATCTAGCTAGTTATGATGAACTTTTAAAAAGAAAAGTATAAACAAGTAAGAACATAAGAAGAACTTACTTAGAATGGAAGGATTTAAACTAGAATCTTCCAAAAGATGAGAAGAACAACCTTTAGTTGCAAGAGAGTCCTAGAGGATTGTTGAGGTGTGAAAATGAGTGAGGTTTAAGGCTTTATTTATAGGCTAAGGAACTTATTTGCAAAAATCAATTTGTTGATAAGGACTAGGATTGCAAAAGGTGAATAATAGTATTTAATGCACATTAATGTTATGTTTGACTCCATAATTCATATTTAAAATTGTTTTTATAAAGTTTATAAAATCTTAAATATGTTACTTGTTTAATTACAAAAGTTTATAAAAAATATGTCTTTCATTTTTATAAAGACTACAATTTGTGTAAATGGTTTACTAAAATAGATATATGTTTACATATTTATTTAAAATTAAATACATACATTTAGAAAATGTAAACTCTTGATTAATGCTCATAAATTTTAAAACTTACAATTTGTATAGATGATTAATTTAATAACATCAAATACATATATCATATATACATATTTATAATTAGATTCCTATATCTATATAGAACAATATGTAAAAACGTGATTAAGGATATATAAGTCCTATATCAAAAGTTGTATAATTGATTTATTTGATATAATCATATATAAATATATATATATATATATATATATATATGAATATATATATACTAGGAGGGTAATATTTAAATGTAAGATCAAAAATCTTAATTGATAGATGTTAAAATAATAATTAAAGTGACATATTGTTTTAAACAAGTATGGGGTTCATTAGGAGTGTCGTTACTGTATAAAGTAAAATAATGTAGTATTAGAAAAATCTTGGATGTTACAGTATCCCCAAGTTGATGGAATTTCGTCCCGAAATTCAATTTTTTGGAGACTACTGAATCAGGAAGGAGGTGAGCTTGGATTATCGGTTTGAGGAGTATAGCTAATGTCAAGGTTCAAGTCTGGTTATCGTGTCAGGCATAGATGGTGGTAGTGGGTTTAGTTTGAATGAAATTAAGGGGAAAACTGTTGAAGAATATTTTGGATTCTACAGATGGAATGTATTACTTAGAATGGAATTGATGGGAACTAGATGATCAAGGTTTGTTGAGATGTAATCGAATATGTTCAAGGATTATCAGTGTATAAAGGATTTCACAAACATTGGCCCCGTCAAACAACATAAAACTTTACGTGGCAAGAATAACGCTACTTCTAATTTTATGACAGGAACACTTATATATAGGAAGTACCAGCGGCGTATCCACCATGTCCTTATCATATCCCATTAGTTTTTGTTACTATGAACCACGATAGGTTTCATGTCATAACACACGACATATTTAACTATGTCTTCCATGCGCTGATCTTTATAATTACGTGTGCACCCGTAATTATCCAAATCATCGCATGGTCCACATAGTTTATCCCATTGTGTGTGGCGTCCAGGGGGTAACCCAAAAACACTTAATCCGTAACTATTGCTTTCACGTATGTGTTGCTAACGAATAACTATGTCCATAGATGCTTGAGTCAATCAAATACTAAAGAGTAATAACGTGGCATAATTTAGGATCCCATAGCATTCCTCGTGTTTGAACAAGAATACGTCAAACACCGAGTAGCTTTCATAGATAAGGTGAATAATCATGCCTTGTGTATAATGGACTTAATCAATTGTCACAATGTAAATAATCTAGTTCTGTGTATAATGTAAGCACTCAAGTTCATGTATGATCTACTGTCATGTACATTGTAAACAAATGGGCTTTATGTATACTGTAAGCAATTTAGTATCAAGTATATTGTAACCAAATAAGTTTCATGTATAATGTGAGCAATGTAGTATCATGTGTTTAGCATCATGTATAAATGTAGTATCATATATATCATAAATAAATAAGTTTCATGTATAACGCGAACAATTTTAGTATTATGTGTTTAGTGTCATGTATAAATGTAGTATCATATATATCGTAAATAAATAAGTTTCATGTATAATGCGAACAATTTTAGTATTATGTGTTTAGTGTCATGTATAAATGTAGTATCATATATATCGTAAATAAATAAGTTTCATATATAATGCGAACAATTTTAGTATTATGTATTTTGTAAATAAATATGTATAATGTAAACAATTTAGTATAAAGTATTTTGTAAATAAATAAGTTTCATGTATAATGTAAACAATTTAGTATCAATAAGTTTTCATGTATAATGTAAACCATTTAGTATAATGTATTTTGTAAATAAATAAGTTTTCATGTATAATGTAAACAATTTAGTATCAATAAGTTTTCATGTATAATGTAAACTATTTAGTATAATGTATTTTGTAAACAAATAAGTTTTCAGGTATGATGCAAACAATCTAGTATTATATATTTTGTAAATAAACATATATAATGTAAATAATTTAGTATAATGTATTTTGTAAATAAATAAGTTTTCATGTATAATGTAAACAATTTAGTATAACGTATTTTGTAAATAAATAAGTTTTTATGTATAATGTAAACAATTTAGTATCAATAAGTTTTCATGTATAATGTAAACAATTTAGTATAATGTATTTTGTAAACAAATAAGTTTTCAGGTATGATGCAAACAATTTAGTATTATATATTTTGTAAATAAACATATATAATGTAAACAATTTAGTATAATGTATTTTGTAAATAAATAAGTTTTCATGTATAATGTAAACAATTTAGTACAATGTATTTTGTAAATAAGTTTCATGTGATTAATCTAGTATTATGTATATTGCAAACAAACAAGTTTCATGTATCATGTGATCAATCAAGTATCATGCATATTGTGAATGTTCATATGTAAGTTATTGAATCTCTTGTGTAACGTAAACTATCAAATTTTGTAGGTGTTGGAGTGTTGCGGATAAGCGTGTTGCTTGACGTTTATGTATAATGCGGGTAGTTGGGTTATAATTTTTTTTTTCAATCTCGTTGAGGTTTATATGGTTGGTTAACGCCTACGCGAAATGATTCATCTCCTTGTAGTGCCTAGTATACATTTTCGAATGTGTAAGATAACGAGAAGGTTGTGTAGATATTCAGAGTATTGTGCTAATGAATAACTAATTTGTGCTCTTTGTTTGTAAATAAACAAGTAATTGCAATTTGTTCTTGTTTGTAAATTAATAAAATAGTGAAAATAATAAGTTGAATAACTAGATAGATGGATAAATAAAAACTTTTTATTAAATTTTTAATCATCGTAAAGAGAATGTTTCAAGGGAAAATAATGGCTAAGTTATCTAATACATAAGTAACAGTTTAATAAAAGTTAATTTAACGAAATAAAAGGCATAAATAATTATTAATTAAGATAATGCTTTTATGAAACAAGTTGTATTAAGTTTCATTACAAGGTGAAAATGTTAATAGAAAATGTCTATTTCTGATACTATCTAAAGATTTGATAAACGTTTTGTTTGAACAAAATAACGATGTTGTTTAATTCAGATAATAAAATGATTAGTTACAAAGAAAGCTTAGGTACGTGTAGTAAATTGTAATAAACGAAACGATGGTGTTTAGATTGTACGCATTTGATAATATAATCAAATGGATATTTTGACAAATCAAAGTGATTCAAGTTCTTTATATTTATGAGAAAACATGCTTAAGCCTATAGGTGAACACTCACTTCGGGAATTCCCAGGAAAGCATACGGATCCTTCGGTTGATTTGGATTTATATGAAATGCTTTCCTAGACAGAAGACCCAAAGTACAGGCACTCACCCTTCCGAATTGCACGTGTTCTTTACTAATTTTCAGAACTCAAAACTTTGATGAGATTTTAGAATATTAATAGGCTTTAGGCCTAAGAGTTCAAATTCGTCACAGGTGATGATGATGAAGACGTAAATCTCAAGGTGTGTGTGTGTGGAGGTGTATGAAAGCTTAAATATAAACAAGTGTGTGGTAAGACTTAGGATAACATTTAATAGCCTCAAATGAGTAGCATGAAATCAAGCAGTGATAAAGAAAGTATTATATAGGTAGCAATGTTTTTAAGAATATGAGTTATCAAGTAGTGTATCATATAAACTATCATGTATTGTATCATGTGATGTAACACTTAGAATAACATGTAAGAAGATCACACATAGTAGTGAACATGTAACACGTAGCAATGTGGCAAAAATCATATAACATAGAGCGTAGCATTTGATGGGTGTCCTAAGGTTATAGTCTAGGTCAAAAGGGTCTAATAACCTAATTCCCTATAACCAAGGCTCTGATACCAATCTGTCACACCCCAACCGACGGCGGAAACGTCGGGGCGGGACATGTAGACTGTTCATAAGCTCATGGTTTGCTAAAGTTGTAATAATTAAACAATAAGTTTCATTTCATAACTCAAGAAATCAATTACATCATTTACAAGAATTAAAGAATACATAAATCTCCATATTAAAATTTAAGACTAGGTCCTCAACCCTAAGTGAAGTAGCTTGAATCTTAACTCAAACATTTGTACCTGAAACATGATAAAATGAGAGGGTCAACTATAAATAGTTGGTGAGCATACATAGGTTTTGACACCATAAGTAAAGTTCAAACGTTTTGTGTATAATTCAAATGATACATGGTTTATAAAGCATTTATGGAGAATCTATGTTAAGCTAGTTGCACAATTGAAACGTTGTAATTGAAGGGCATAACAACACATGTTATCCTAATGTAGGGCATAACAACACATGTTATCCTAATGTAAATGTAGGGCATAACAACACATGTTATCCTGATGAAAATGTATGGCATAACAACACATGTTATCCTGATGTAAATGTAGGGAATAACAACACATGTTATCCTGATGTAATGTGTTAATGAATGTACGAGTATGTCATGTATATATAGCCTTAACAAATAGCATTCAAGCATAAAGCACAAATAAACACATATGATCATATTGTAGAATTGTACGTGTGTAATTGCAAATAAGGTTTGTTGAGTAATCATGTTTCACCCCAAAAATGTACAAAAGGAAAAGGGGCTATGTAAACTCACCTTGCAAGTTTAGAGGGTTGAACTTGAACTTGTAGTAACTTGGATTCAATGCCTTAAGGATTGCCTAAGTTAAGTTTGTTACGTTAGAAACACGTTATGGATAGTCAAGGGGTTGACAGTGTATTTAGTTGAAAGTGGTTGTTGTACACTAGAGTGGTTATCATTCCAGAGTAGTACCTCCAACAGAAAAGTTCCCAGGAAAGAGTTGGCCGGATTAGAACCCCGTGTTTTCCTAGCCAGAACTTTAATGTTTGTCAGATAACTACATACTGGTTTGAAAGTTACTCTATTTGCATACTTAACCAAGTTTAGGGTGAGTTTGGTAAGCTTGGAAAGTATAAGGGATAAAGTGAAAATATGAGTTTAGTAAAGATAGAAATAAATTTAATTGAATATTAATTGAATATTAAAGGGTTTTAAAAATAAGGAGTTTTGGTAAAAACATGATTTTTTTGAAATTGAAAGGAATATAAAGATCAAAACCAAGTTTTTAAATAAAGTTTGAACAAACTTAATTAAAATAAGGCTTTTGATCTTGGATAGATCTATGATTATAACATAAACATGTTAGAGATCATAGATCTAGCTAGTTATGATGAACTTTTAAAAAGAAAAGTATGAACAAGTAAGAACATAAGAAGAACTTACTTAGAATGGAAGGATTTAAACTAGAATCTTCCAAAAGATGAGAAGAACAACCTTTAGTTGCTAGAGAGCTCTAGAGGATTGTTGATGTGTGAAAATGAGTGAGGTTTAAGGCTCTATTTATAGGTGAGGCTAAGGGACTTATTCGTAAAAATCAATTTGTTGATAAGGACTAGGATTGCAAAAGATGAAGAATAGTATTTAATGCTCATTAATGTTATGTTTGACTCCATAATTCATATTTAAAATTGTTTTTATAAAGTTTATAAAATCTTAAATATGTTACTTATTTAATTACAAATGTTTATAAAAAATATGTCTTTCATTTTTATAAAGACTACAATTGTGTAAATGGTTTACTAAAATAGATATATGTTTACATATTTATTTAAAATTAAATACATACATTTAGAAAATGTAAACTCTTGGTTAATGCTCATAAATTTTAAAACTTACAATTTGTATAGATGATTAATTTAATAACATCAAATACATATATCATATATACATATTTATAATTAGATTCCTATATCTATATAGAACGATATGTAAAAACGTGATTAAGGATGTATAAGTCCTATATCAAAAGTTGTATAATTGATTTATTTGATATAATCATATATAAATATATATATATATGAATGTACATACATATGTTATATATATAATAGGAGGGTAATATTTAAATGTAAGATTAAAAATCTAAATTGATAGATGTTAAAATAATAATTAAAGTGACATATTGTTTTGAACAAGTATGAGGTTCATTAGGAGTGTCGTTACTGTATAAAGTAAAATAATGTAGTATTAGAAAAATCTTGAATGTTACACGAATGATCATATTAAGGGGTTTTAGTCACGGTTTTGACAGTTACGGTTTAATTAATCATAAATTGGTTTGATTAGAATCAATTTCGATGTTTATTGACTCAATGATGGACGTTAATGGTATTAGTCGTGCAAAACAGTTACAATTCTATCAGATTTCAGTTGTGGAGTTTGAATTTGTATCAATGGCCGCGAGTTTGACTTTCAAAAGTTAACAGGACACAAAACCTTCTATTTTGACTTTGGAAGTCAACAAATCAGGTTTTGGGACTTGGCAGAACTAGTCTCTGTAGTTTTAGGTGTATGAGGGTTTGAGGAATGGCAGAATTAGTCCCTGAGGTTTGTGATTGGATAACTTAGACTAACTAGACTAACTGTGTTTGTGTGAGATAACAGAACTTGAGTTAATAGAGTTATCTCTAAATAGTCGGATGTCACATCATCGTTTAGTTGAAAGAATTTTCGTCCTGAAAATTAAAATAATAATTTTTTTCTGGGTGTCACATCATCCCCTAGTTGAAAGAATTTCGTCCCGAAAATTAGAATAGTATCTTATGTGTTTGATTCGAAGTGCTTGAACAGATGAGGATACTTGCCCATCATCTGGTCCTCGCGCTCCCATGTGAATTTCAGTCTGGGTTTCGAGTTCCAACGAACTCTAACGATAGAGATTTTACTGTGTTTGAGCGTTTTGACTTCCCTATCCATGATTTCTACCGGTTCTTCAAAGAAGCGTAATTGTTCGTCAATTTGTAGTTCCTCAAGAGGAACTGCGAGTGTCTCGTCTTCTAGACATTTCTTCAAGTTTGAGACGTGAAAGACGTTGTGTACACCACTCAGTCCTTCAGGTAGGTTCAGTTGGTACGCTACTGGGCCAATTCTCTTTACTATCTTGAACGGTCCAACATAACGAGGGTTTAGTTTGCCTCGTTTCCCAAAATGAATTACACCTTTCCAATGTGATACTTTCAATAGGACCATGTCACCTACTTGAAATTCTAACGGTTTTCGACGCTTATCAGCATAGCTCTTTTGCCGATCACGGGCTGCCGCCATACGATTTTGAATTCGAACGATTTTCTCTGAGGTTTCGAATACAAGTTCAGGACCCGTAACTTGGTTATCCCCAACTTCAGCCCAACAGATAGGTGATCGGCATTTCCGCCCATATAATGCCTCAAACGGTGCTGCCTTGATGCTAGTGTGATAACTGTTATTGTAGGAGAACTCCACTAAAGGCAAGTGAGTTTGCCAACTGTTACCGAAATTGATCACACGAGCTCGTAGCATGTCCTCTAGGGTTTGAATAGTACGTTCAGTTTGGCCATCTGTTTGAGGATGGTATGCCGTGCTCATATCTAGGCGCGTGCCAAGAGTTTTTTTGTAAAGATTGTAAAAAACGTGAGTTGAATCGAGCTTCACGATCAAAGATGATTGAGATTGGCACTCCGTGCCGAGAGACTACTTCCTTCAGATAAATGCGAGTTAACTCCTCCATCTTATCAATCTCTTTAATTGCCAGGAAGTGAGAGGATTTAGTCAAACGATCTACGATCACCCAGATGGTGTCGCATCCGCTAGGAGTTCGAGTTAGTTTAGTAATAAAATCCATGGAAATCTGCTCCCATTTCCACATCAGGATTTCTGGTTGTTTGAAGCAAACCAGAAGGTTTTTGGTATTCGACTTTGACCTTCGAGCAAGTCAGGCATTTGCTAACATAGGTGGCTATATCAGCTTTCATGTTCGGCCACCAATAGAGAACCTTTAGGTCATGGTACATTTTATCGGAACCAGGATGAGTAGAATACCATGATTTATGAGATTCATCCATTACAAGCTCCCTTATGTTCCCGTACTTTGGAACCCATATTCGCTCCATGAAGTAGCGAATTCCGTCTGATTTAACTTGGAGTTGTTACTCCATACCACGCGTGGTTTCTACGGTAGGTTTTCCTCTTTCAGGGCTTCGAGTTAAGTACTATGGATTTGATTAGGTAATCCATGGTGAATAGTGAGTTGTAATGCTCGAACTCGTTTGGGTTTGGTTTCCTTTCGACTTAGGGCATCGGATACTACGTTAGCTTTGCCCGTATGGTACTTGATTGCACAGTCATAATCATTTAAGAGTTCGATCTAACGACGCTGTCGCATGTTCAACTCTTTTTGTTCGAAGATATGCTGAAGACTCTTGTGATCGGTGTAGATGGTGCACTTGGTAACGTACAAGTAATGTCTCCAAATCTTTAGTGCAAATACTACAGCTCCCAACTCTAAGTCATGAGTCATGTAGTTTTTGTCATGAATTTTCAGTTGACGAGAAGCGTACGCGATAACCTTCTCGCGTTGCATCAAAACACAACCGAGGCCTTGAATGAAAGCATCACAATACACTACAAAGTCGTCCGTTCTCTCTGGAAGAGATAGGATGGGTGCACTGCAGAGTTTCTGTTTCAGTAATTAGAATGTCGATTCCTGGGTTTCACTCCAGTTATAGGGCTTTCCTTTTTGGGTTAGGGCAGTAAGAGGTTGAGCGATCTTTGAGAAACCTTCGATGAATCGTCGGTAGTAGCCAGCCAATCCAAGAAATTATCGCACCTCGGTTGGAGTTGTTGGTGCCGCCTAATTCTTGATGGCTTCTACTTTAGATGGATCAACATGTATTCCTTTCTCGTTTACTAGATGCCCTAAGAGTTGAACTTCACGAATCCAGAATTCGCACTTGGAAAATTTTGCATACAATTGCTCTTGTTTCAGCAATTCTAGAATCAAACGCGGATGCTCCTCATGTTCTTCCTTGTTCTTGGAATAGATAAGGAAATCGTCAATAAAGACGATGACGAACTGATCAAGGTAAGGTTTACACACGCGGTTCATGAGATCCATGAACACCGCGTGTGCGTTGGTTAATCCGAATGGCATGGCCAAAAACTCGTAGTGGTCGTACATAGTTCTGAAAGTAGTCTTAGAGATGTCTTCGTCTCGAACTCTCAGTTGATGGTAACCGGATCTAAGATCGATCTTGGAATAGAAACTTGTGTTGAAGCACTTTCCTATGACAAACACTCTGGATAGAGTCTTAGTTTGTATTTTCTTGTTTGTAATTGTCTTTGTATGTAAGAGTCTTTATGTATTAGTTTATCGAGTTGAATTTACTTTTACATATTGAATGTTGCATTTTTCTCTAAGTGTTTTGCGCACTTGTAAGTGCGCAGGAGAAAGCTCCTGCGTACTTAGCAAGTACGCAAGAATACCTTTGCGTACTTGCTAAGTACGCAAGAGCATTTTGCCCTGCGCACTTGCTAAGTGCGCAGGCATCAGGTCTTGTATAAATAGGATAGGTTGACAGAAGTTAAGTACACAGGCATAACAGCAAATACGCAAATTGTAATCTCAGTACTTCTCTATGTAACCTTCAAGTGTTTATAATACAAAGAACGTTTAAAGTGTTTTCTCTTGTCGGTTTACTTTGTTTAGTCTAACTCTCCGCCTAGTCACGGGTATTCCGCACCCGGTCCGACTAGTAGACCCACTTGCATGTGACGATCCGCCACACCTGAGGGACCTACAAGTGGTATCAGAGCTTTGCTTCTGATTTCGAGTGTTGTGAGTGAGTTTGGAGAGTTTCTACCGAGTTTTTACAAGCAAAAAAAAGTATTTTTGTTGATTTTTGTGATAAAATAGGGGTAGCTCTTGAGCACTATTTTAGAAGCAAAAATCACTCAAAAACTAATTTTTGTTGTGTATTTGAGTATTTTGAGCATCAAAGGTTGGTTAGAAACAAGTTTCTAACCCTTTGGCTCATTTGCATTGATCATCAGTCCAACTTTTACCATCTCCGGCGATTTTCAGGTAACCGGAATAGTTAGGTGAAAGTTGCTGAAAAGGTGTTGTGCGTACTTACCATTTCTGGCAAAAAGTACAGTTCTGTTGCATACTTGCTAAATACGCAAGACTAATCTCCTGCGTACTTACAAGTGCGCAAGACTGATCTTCTGCGAACTTAAGTTATATCCTGCGTACTTATCATTTACTCCTACGTACTTATCAAGTACGCAAGAGCAAATCTAAATACGCAAGACCATTTCTCAAGTGCGTAAGGCCAAAAATCAAGTGCGCAACTGTGTCTGATTTTTCTGAAATTTGACTAAGTGTTCACTATGTCGAATCCTCAGAATCTTGGAAATCTGTTAAACTATGATAATGAGATCGGTACACCACAGAAACCGCCAAAGTTGCTGAACGTGAACGATTATTCTAATTGGAAAGCACGTTTTGAGCACTACATTTCTTATACCGACTCATTGCTATGGATACCAATCCTTGAGGGATACAAGCATCCCATACACATCTATCTTGATGAAACCATGCCCAAACCTATCTCTATGCTTTTCTGACGAAGAAAAGAAATCTTATGATCGAGAAAAGAAGGCACTTGGTTCGATCATTATGGCATTAACTCGGGAATTGTTCCACAGTTTCTGAGGATATGACAATTCTAGGGATCTTTGGAAAGCTTTACAGAAAAGATTCGAAGGAAATAGTGACATCAAGAAGAGTAAGCGGGATCTTCTCAGGAAGCAGTATGAGTGCTTCAGATTTTTAGAGAACGAATCTCTAGATGACCTCATCTCTAGATTCTATCATTTATAGACTGAGTTGAAGGCTTTTGAACTCACGTATCCAGATGCAGAGATGGTGGAAAAGTTTTTGGATGCTTTGCCACCCAAATTTGAGATGTACACAACCCTGATGAGGGAAAATCCAAAATTCTATGAGTTGACAGTAGAGGAAGCAATAGGAAAGGTTCAAGCTCATGACATGAACCTAAAAAGAAAGGAGAGCTCAGGAAGGCCTCAGATACAAGACCCTTCTATGTATCATGGGACGACTTCTACATCCAAGTCATCGGGCTCTGGAATTGCCCTTTTCACTAGAAACTCTACTGATGAAGACCACTCAAATGGTTGTGGTGGTCATGCATGCTATGCATCTGGATCAGGGTTGGGGTCTCATCATCAACATACCTTAAGAAATCCTCCTGCTACGTCTTCAGCTAACCAATTAGCTATAGCCAGAATAGCTGAAGATCATGTAGCATTATTCTCATCATGTATGCTTGCCTATGAGAACTTCATTAGCGGCAAGCTTACAGATCCCGAGACGATTGAAGAAGATTTTAATCAAGTGGATCCTGATGATATGGAGGACATGGATATTCAATGGAATATGGCCATGCTATTGAGGAGAGCCAAGCGTTTCCTGAACAGATCAGGAAGAAAGTTTATTGGCGGGCATCCTAATGCCAAGGTCGGGTTTGACAAATCTAAGGCCAAATGCTATAAGTGTCTAAATTTTGGACACTTTGCTTGTGAGTTTCAGAAAGACAGAGCACCTGCCTCTGGTTTTACCAGACCTAGCCAAGGAAACAGCCATGGCCACAAAAACCCAAACCACCACAATCAAATCCAAGGTGGAACGTCATGCACTGGTAGCTCAACAGGACGAAAGCTTTGATTGGGGTGTTCATCTGGAGGATGCCATCATCGTACAGACTCAGGTTGGTCTCACAGCTGAGATCATGGAGATGATGGAAGCGGAGAAAAGGGAAGCTTCTATGGCTGACCTAGAAGAGTCTACTGCTGCTACAGAGGAAGAGGAGGAAGCTGAAGAAAAGGAAGCTTCTGTAGCTGAGAGTGAGGAATTGACTACTGCTGTTGCTCTCATGGCCATTGGAGAAGCAACAAGTTCATCTTCTGAGGTAGATTCTAATCCTTTCTATGTTATTTCATGTTCTAAATGTCTAGGGCTAAAACTTGAAAATTCTAGGCTCTAAGACAAAGTCGAACCCCTAAGTATGACAGCTCTAAACTATAAAGAAAACAAAAAACGTTTTAAAGATTCTATTGAAACGTTGAAAAAAGAAAAATGTGAATATTCTCTAAAAATAAGTGATCAACAGCTTTACTTAGATGTTGCATACAGGGGGTTGGAAAAACGGAACAATGAAATCAACAAACTGCAAAATGAGATCTTGCAGTTAAAATGTACTAATGAGAAGTTGAAAAACTCTCGTTTTGGGGTGGAACACTACAAATCTGTAGTGAGAAAAATGAATGGGTTAGGGCTGGGTACTAATGCCATTCCTCCACCAGTGAGCGGGAAGTTTGTCAATAGCTTAATAGACATTGATCTCACTTGTCTAGATGAGTCCTCTGATAAGGATGATTCCCCTAAAAAGGATGAATCCTCAAGTAAGGCTAACTCCACATCTAGTGAGGAGTTCGTTACTGCTTCTGAAGATGTGTCGGTTAACACTTGCCCTGAAGGAGTAGTATCTGAGTAGTTGTTTACTGAACAGAAAGTAAAGAAAAACATTATCACTAATGGTGATAATTGCATTTTAACTGAACCCGATATCACTGAAACAAATGATAATCTAAAGGTATTGCTTTATGGGGGTTATAAAAGTCTTAACCAAGCAAAGAAAGAAGCTTTTTCAGCTCATTATGGGCTTGGGTATAAAGAAAATTTGCAAAAATATTATACTCCCAAAAACCAAACTGTAAAGGTTCAAACTCCTGTTCATAAACCCACTCCTCCTGCTCATAATGCTGAGTTATCTAAGGCCAGATCTAATGAGCCTTACAAGAGAACTTATATAGACAAGAGGAATTGTTTTCACTGTGGCTTGGTTGGTCACATTCTTGTGAACTGTCCTTCAAAGAACCAAGGGAAACGACATGTTGTTTCACAATCAGCTGTTATCCCTAAGTCACCATTAGTGAAAACTCCAAAAAATCCAAAACAAAATGTGGTGAAACCACTAGTCAAACCGATGGTAAAGCCTAAGATAAAGTCTGAAGCTAAACCATTTGTTTCAAGAAAGGTAACGCAATCTGCTGTACCTTGTGTATCTACCTCTGGTGGTACACGTACTGGTGAGAAACCTGTGGCGAGACTTTCTAAACCACAGAGAAGGAGAAGGAACAAGAGGTTGAGAAAGCTAGAATAGCTGACTTCAGTTCAATCAGGTGAAGCTTCCATAAGTTCACCTGCTGTTGTTGAACCAAAGTCTCCTGTTCCTGTTAAGAAACAGAAGAGATCCTTGACTGCCAAATCCAAAACTTCTCAATCTCCTAGTTCTAATTCTTCTAAAGATTCATCAATTTTGAACAGTCATCACGACTGTGAGTTAAAGGATGTAGTTTATTTTGAAAAGGATGGACGACCCAAGACCACAATGGCTTGGGTCTCCAAATCTAACTAATTATTTTATGACTCGTGCAGGGACGTCCGAAGGGTACTATCTCTAACCGCTGGTATGTAGATAGTGGATGCTCCCGGCACATGACAGGAAACATGGCCTTGCTTCAAGATGTTAAACCATTCAGAGGCGGCTATGTGGCCTTTTTCGGAGAAAAAGGCGGCAGCATCACGTGTCAAGGCGTGGTTTCAAACGGTTGTGTCAGCTTTGACAATGTCAACTTCTGCGAGCAGCTGAAGCATAACCTGTTGAGTGTCTCCCAAATGTGTGATAAGGAGTACTCGGTAATGTTTGACAAGTCAGAATGCCTGATTCTCAAACCTGGTTTTGAAGTTCCCGAAGACTGGATTCTGATGAGAGCGCCAAGAACAAACGACACCTATCAGATCGATATGAGAGTGGCAACAACCACCTCATTAGTTGCTACTTGTTTGCTTACAAAAGCGATAGAGCTTTGTGGCATAAGAAACTCGGACATATTTCGTATCGTAAAATGAATCATCTTGTCCGAAACGGTTTGGTAACTGGGGTTCCTAAGCTGAGATTTACCGTTGCAGATGACTGTATGCCTTGTAAAAAGGGCAAACAGCAGCGGAAGTCTCACAAGCCCAAGCTCCAAAACTCTATTGATACCCCTTTGGAGCTATTACACATGGATCTGTTTGGCCCCATAAGTATAAGGAGTATTGGAGGTAAGTCGTTCTGTCTGGTTGTAACTGATGATTTCTCACGTTTTTCTTGGGTGCATTTTTTAGGTACTAAAGACGAGACTGCTGATATTCTTCAATACTTGATCCTGAGCTTGGAATCTCTTTGCAAGCTGAAAGTTAGAAGAATAAGGAGTGACAACGGAACTGAGTTCAAGAATAATTTGATGGAGCTTTTCTATCTCAAGAAAGGGATCCGTCACGAATTCAGCGCGCCCTACACGCCTCAGCAGAATGGAGTTGCTGAACAAAAGAACAGAACACTGATTGAGACTGCAAGGACTATGCTGTCGGATGCAAAGCTTCCTGTCACTTTCTGGGCAGAAGCCGTTAATACAGCTTGTTATGTCTTAAACAGAGTTCTGGTTGTGAAGAGGCACAACAAGACTTGTTACGAGTTGATCAACAATCGACTTCCCAATCTTGATTACCTAGTTCCTTTTGGTAGTCCTTGTTCCTTGTTGCTACAGTACAAAGACCACCAGTCTAAGTTTCATGCAAAAGCGGTGGAAGGCATCTTCTTAGGATACATTGCCAACTCGCCTTCAAGAGAGTGTACAACATAGGAACTCGTACTGTCGATGAATGGTTCGAAGTGGATTGTAGTAAACATAGCATTCCACCTGAACCAACAGGTCCAGCTTGGGGTTTTGATTATGATGCGCTATTCAAGTCATTCAATCTTCCTGATCTATCTACAGTTGACGCCGCAAATGTTTATGAATTATTGGGCTTTGGACTTAGTTAAAATTTAAATAAAGAATATCATGTATTCCACTTTATGTACTTGGTTTGATTTTGTTTGTTTTGATTCTATGTAATGAATTTGAATAATTAATATATTTTAATATTAGTCAACCTTGTGCTCATGAACAGTTTACATCTCCCGCCCCGACGTTTCCGCAGTCGGTTGGGGTGTGACATCTACTGACAGTGGAAACTTAAGTCTGTAAAACACTGATTATGACCATTTATCCACACACTAGGTTTCACCAGGACTTACATGCATCTCAAATTACTATTACGTGTGCACCCGTAATGATAATTTACTTTGCATGCTCACCCTAATTCTCCCTGTCTCGTGTCAAAATGTCCCTCAGTTTATTACTGAGTTCAGAGTGTTGTTAGAGATGATAAGTCATCAACTATAAGTTGATCAACTAGGACTCATATCAGGATGAGTAGTCGGAAATCGTTTGATCCGAGTATTCACTCGAGTTGAAACACAATACTAGAGTCTAATCCGGTGGATTGTAGATGGGAACATGCACATGAGATGCAGCTTCGAGAAGTGAAACTAGTTCATGGATATGTGTTACTGGAAGAGGCAAAGTAGCCGTCCTTCCAACTGTGTCAGGATAGGGTTTGAGTATGCAATGAGCAAGGCGTTCTCAACCTTGTGGTCAATCTTTTTTCAACAGAATATCGACCAAAGACGAAAGCCCATGGCTCGGGAAAGTGATGACATCTAGGTCTTACTGGATTTCTGCATCAATACGTGCAACGGTCTGCCTCCACACGGTGCACCTCACGCGAAGTCCACGGGTTCGGGCTTGAAGTAGAGTAAAGCTAGTGAGGTCGGGGAATTGTTGCTAGGGGTGTAGGAGGGACTCACCTCTGACGAACCCAACTCACAAAGAGACATGTGCTAGCGCTGGGTGTCGTTCCTAACACGGACCTGAGAAGGCCCACCATACCCAACAGTGTCATCGATAGCCTCAAGCCGGTGTCTTCTTCGACCCTCGTGGTGTGGCGAGGGGTGCATATGATGGTGGTGTGAGAGACTCCTCCGAAGGCTCCGTCTTGCTGCCCTCAGACGTGAGTGGATGTTGTTTTGGTGATTCCGGGGGTGTCGCCACCGGGAATGATGATACAATGAGAATGACGTGTTCCTCGTCTTCAGAGGGTGATAAGGATGATGTCAGCATGCCTTCAATGCCATGTATGTATGGGTGCTATGTGTATCATGTATGAGTGTCTGTGTCATGTAACCAATGCATGTGTGCGGTTGTAGTCTAGTATGCAATCCTAGTTCTCTATAACCAATAGCTTTGATACCAATCTGTCACACCCCTAAATTCCACTAACGGATTTTTACCATTTGGCTTGTGACAAACCAGGATCTCAGACATTAGTTACATCAAACGACACTGTATGGGACATAAATGAAAAATCAAAAAAGTTTAGAGTGAGTGCGGAAGCGTTAAACAAAGAAATAAATGCGCAAAACAAACGCGCCCAAGTCAAGTCTAAATAGAACATAATAAATGTTTGATCGAAGTTTTGAAAGGATAACAAGACTCCATGCATGTCCTAGTGTGCACCTATACTTAGCGACCTGAGAAAACATGTAAGAAAGTGTCAACACTAGGTTGGTGAGTTCATAGGTTTCAAGTTTGTAATAAAAGCGTTTGCCAGATTATATACATTCAATATGTGTATCAATAGGCAGCTAACCTATGTTCATGTCTTACTAAAGCGCTCGTAACCGAAGCTGACTGTTTGTGTTTGAATGCCTCCCACCATGTCTATCAACCATGGCGATGTGTTTAGGTCAATATTACACCCGTTCGACCTCCAATCGAGTTAGCGAGACTAACGCGGGTGGGGTTTGTCAAACGCAGTAGTACTACTCAAATTACCTCGCTAAATCTATATTAACGGTTCGATGTGTGTGAGGACTTTCATGATAGTGTGTTACGCTTAGTCTTAACAAGTGATAGCATATGAGTTACAATAATCAAAAGAGTTTGCGTCATGTTTTCTCCCCCAATTTAAAACAGTAAAAAGGGCTCGTGAAACTCACATGAGTTATGTATGAGTAGCACCACACAAGGATGTAAAAGGGACCACAAGTATTGCCTGTGAACGGTCTATTGATGCCCTATAATTATAAGCATAATAGTTAGGGACACATGGGATTTTGTGACGATGACACGGAAGCTTGAACGTCCTACATACACTTAGGATCAACGAGTAGACAAACGTGTCCTCGGGTTTATATAATTTCTTAATTTAATAATTTAGATAGATTCGATTCGTATCAAAAGTCTCTAATTATGAATAATATTATTTAATTAAAAAATCGCGTGTTTTTACCATTAAATAATGGTCTAGGGAAAATAATATTATTGTATTATTTTTATGTTTGGAGAAATAACACAATAGTTATTTACGTGACAAAAATAATAAATATATTATTTTATTCGAACTCGTAAGCTTAGGTAATAATATAAATAATTATATTATTTTTAAATGTGAGAAATAACAACTAAAACAGGTTATAAATTCAAACCCGAGTCTACGGGTGTTTTTCGGTTTCAAAACACATCAATATAATATAATAATAATAATGGAATGATTTTTATAAAAAAAGAAAGTAGTGGAAAAAGCCCCCAAAAGAGATGTAGGAGACCGGACTCAAACCCGGGTCTCCTGCACATGAGTCCAGTGCCTTAACCATCTCCGCCCGCTAGGGTTTCGCAAACATATCCGGATCTGTTTAGTTTTCACACAAAGGTATCTGGTGTTCTCCCCTCCCATACGTGAACCGACTCCACTCCAGTCCCAATTCCATCGATCTCGATAATGATTTGCAACAAGAGTTTGGGGGTTTTGATTATAGGTCTAAAGCGAATCTGATCACGAGTTTAATTTGAAAAACATCAAGTTTAAGGTCGTTAATTTCCTTTTTTAGAATCCGAAAACCCTAGGTTTGATCAAGGATCAAATTGAACAAATCTGATAATGAAATCAGTTGGAATCATAGGGCTTTCAACAAGCAAGGAATTGCGAGTCTAACCCTGTGATTTAATTTGATTGAGGTGGTGATTGGATCAAAACCCCCCAAATTGATTTAAGAACAAACCTTAGGTTGTAGATTCTGATCAATTCGATATTGTTTGATAAAATTAACATAATGCTATCATTAAACGAAGTATTGCGAAACTACTCATATGAATTAATTGAATTGAAATCAAGTGTAGGTTGGTGTTCGATTAAACCCGAAAGAGTATGAACCCTAGAATCTGTTCTTGATCGATTTGATGTTATAAGCCCCAATTGGCATAGGGCTTTCAATCTAGAGATAAAAACGAAACTAAGGGTATGCTTATTTACCAGAATGAATGTCGAATAGACTATGTTCGACTAAAGGGGGCTCCTGCTTCGCGTGGTTTGATCTCCGGCGACTCCTGCTGCGACTGCGATCGATCTAATGTGTGAAACAGGTTCTGTGGGACTCGTTTAAGGTGCGCAAAGGTTTGATTTCAGGAATTACAATACCGAATGATCAGATTAAGGGGTTTTAGTCATGGTTTCGACAGTTACGGTTTAATTAATCATAAATTGGTTTGATTAGAATCATTGTCGATGTTTAATGACTCAATGATGGACGTTAATGGGGTTAGTCGTGCAAAACAGTTACAATTCAATCAGATTTCGGTTGTGGAGTTTGAATTTGGATCAATGGCCGTAAGTTTGACTTTTAAAAGTCAACAGGACACAAAACCTTCTATTTTGACTTTGGAAGTCAACAAATCAGGTTTTGGGACTTGGCAGAACTAGTCCCTGTAGTTTTAGGTGTATGAGAGTTTGATGAATGGCAGAATTAGTCCCTAGGGTTTGTGGTTGGATAACTTAGACTAACTGGACTAACTGTGTTTGTGTGAGATAACAGAACTTGAGTTAACGGAGTTATCTCTAAATAGCCGGATGTCACAGGTACGTTCCTAGTTAATGATGAACATGAGACTATTTTGTTTGATTTTGGTGCTAGTAAAAGCTTTATATCGAACAACTTCTGTCGCAAACTAGACTGCTCAATTGATACTATAGTAAAGGATTTTAGCGTAGAAACCGCCGTTGGTAGAAACTCGGTAGTATTTCAAGTAACTGAAGATTGCATGATAGAAATAGAGGGCCATAGGTTTCCCTCTTGATTATTCCTTCTGACCTTAGGAGGATTCGATATAGTATTGGGCATGGATTGGTTAGCTGCCAACGAAGCTCAAATCATATGTAAATGAAAGACGATACATCTCAAATCCACTGACGGCAGGCCGATTAAGGTTTGTGGTGATTGGAATTGCACGATGCCGAACGTCATCTCGATGATCAAGGCCGAAAGTTACATGAGGCGCGGTTGCGAAGCTTATCTGGCGTATGTTATTGACGATAGAATGAAAACGAAAGAGCTCAACGATGTACCCGTGGTGTGCAACTTTCCATAAGTGTTCCAGAGGACCTACCTGGCTTGTCACCCGATCAGGAAATATAATTTCAGATTGACTTACTGCCTGGGGCTTAGCCCGTTTCCAAAGCACCCTACCGATTGGCTCCGTCAGAAATGAAAGAATTAATGTCTCAACTTGAAGAATTGACAGAGAAAGGATTTATCAGACTGAGCATCTCACCATGGGGCGCTCCGGTATTATTTGTAAAGAAGAAAGACGGAAGCATGCGCATGTGCATCGACTACCGTGAATTGAACAAACGAACAGTAAAGAACAAGTGCCCACTGCCTAGAATAGACGATCTTTTTGATCAACTGTAAGGCGCGAGTTGGTTCTCAAAGATTGATCTTAGGTCGGGTTACCATTAATTGAAAGTAAGGGAGGATGATGTACTAAAAACTGCATTTCGCACGCGTTAAGGACATTATGAATTTCTTGTGATGTCCTTCGGACTAACGAACGCATCTGCAGTATTTATGGATTTAATGAATAGGGTATGCCGACCAATGTTGGATCGGTCAATAATAGTTTTCATCGATGACATTCTCATCTACTCAAAGAACGAGGGTGATCATCACTGTTACCTAAGAGAAGTATTAGAAGTTTTGAAGCAGGAGAAGTTGTATGCAAAATTCTCTAAATGCGTGTTCTAGCTCAGGGAAGTCCAATTCCTAGGTCATGTTATAAACCCAAACGGCATTATGGTAGATCCTGTAAAGATCGTAACAGTTAAAGGATGGAACGTCCCGAAAACGCCAACGGAGATACGAAGTTTTCTGGGATTGGCAGGGTACTATCGAAGATTTATTCAGGATTTCTCGAGGATATCCTCTCCACTAACAAGGCTAATGCGTAAGGAAGTAAAGTATGAATGGGGTCCAACCCAAAACAACGCGTTTGAAGAACTAAAGACACGATTAACCCAGACTCCAGTCTTGACCTTACCTGAGGGAAACGAAGACTTGGTGGTTTACTCTGACGCTTCGGGTCAGGGATTGGTTGTGTACTAATGCAGCGATGAAAAGTAATTGCTTATGCATCACGGCAGTTAAAGATTCACGAGGTTAATGTGACATCCGACAGCACCATTCGAGGCATTGTACAAATAGAAATGTCGATCTCCAATCTGTTGGGCTGAAGTTGGGGATAGCCAACTTACAGGTCCTGAACTTGTATTTGAAACATCTGAAAAGATTGTTCAAATTTGAAACCGTATGGCGGCAGCTCGTGATCGTCAAAAGAGCTATGCCGATAAGCGTCGTAAACCATTAGAATTTCAAGTATGCGACTTGGTCCTATTGAAATTCTCACCTTGGAAAGGTGTAATTCGCTTCGGGAAACGAGGCAAGCTAAACCCTCGTTATGTTGGACCATTCAAGATAGCGAAGAGAATTGGCTCAGTAGCGTACCAACTGGACCTACCTGAACGACTGAGTGGTGTGCACAACGTCTTTCATGTCTCAAACTTAAAGAAATGTCTAGCAGACGAGACACTCGCGTTTCCTTTTGAGGAACTACAAATCGTTGAACAGCTATGCTTCGTCGAAGAACCGGTAGAAATTATGGATAGGGAAGTCAAAACGCTCAAACACAGTAAAATCCCTATTGTCAGAGTTCGTTGGAACTCGAAACGCGAACCGGAATTCATTTGGGAGTTCGAGGACCAGATGATGCGCAAGTATCCTCATCTGTTCAAGCACTCCACGTCAAGCACTTAAGGTACTATTCTATTTTTTCTAGACGAAAATTCTTTCAACCAGGTGATGACGTGACACCCAGAAAATTTTCTTTTATTTTAATTTTCGGGACGAAAAATTTTTCAACTAGGGGATGATGTGACATCCGGCTATTTAGGGCTAATCCCGTTAGCAAATCCAGTTAAATATCCAATTAAATACTAACCTATTTAACCTCATCACAAACCATAGGGTCTGATTCTATCAAATATCAAACTAAAACTTTAGGGACTAGTTGTGTCATTAGTCCAAACCCAATTCTGATTGACTTTGAAAATCAAAATTGTGCATTTGTGTTCCTGTTGACTTTTGAAAATCAACCAACCATGTTTCTTAACCTAATTCAAACCTCAGGGACTATTTCTGCCCTTTTCAAAACTTAAGAACATGAAACTACACAGACTAGACTTGCAATTAACTCATTTTCAATTCTGTTGACTTTTGAAAGTCAACCCGATCATTCTTGAGCCTAATTCACATGCAATAATCGATTTCAGTTGAAATTGTAACTGATTTTCACGAACATTATCATTAACGTCCATCATTAACTCATTTAAACCCGACATTGATTTGAATTTGTAATACCCGATATTTTCAACCGATTTTAACTTTAAAAATCATTCGGAACTAGATCCCATAAACATACTCTTGACAAAATAACACGTTTTAATAACAACAAAACGACCACGACATAAGTTGTTTTAAAACCACGACCAACAAATTAAGGATAACGACCAGTTTTAACATCAACAAGATAGTTCAAACAAGTTTAAAGACTCCTAAACCAAGAGTTCTAACTCCAACCATAAACATCCACCAAAAGTGTTGAGAATCTAATCCGACACGAAGCGTGACCCGAGACTCAACCGGAGCTTGCCTACAAGAAAACACCATAAATAAACCATTAGTAATGATATACGACCCCCATGTGAGTCCCCCAGGCCCTTACAACAATAATCAACCAAAATCGACATTTCAACATTTTGGGCGTAAATAGGAACGTAAACAGACTACTTTGGGAGTAAAATACTCCGACCAGCCGTAAATTACTCCGGTCCAAAATCAGCCAAATTGTTTTGCAAAGTTTTAGCCTTTTCGACCCTCCCGACTCGACCCCCAGTCGTTTTAAGAAACCAACAACATTTCATGAATGTTGTAAACACCTAACAACCCTACCATACTTCATTGTGAGGTTCCGAAGACCTCAAAACACCACAAATGACTATGTGAAGTTCATGACCTCAATTAACTTTCGTGTGAGTTCTTAGACTTCAAATACCACAAAACGACTTATGAATTACCATGTGAGGTTCTTAGACTTCAAACTCCTCTATATGAGGTTCTAAATACCTCAAACGCCACAACACAACCTTGTGAAGTTCATGAACTCAAATTACTTTCGTGTGATGTTCTTAGACTTCAAGCAACAACGACGTTAGTGAATTTCAAAGACTTCAAGCTACATTGACATATGTGAGGTTCATGACCTGAATTCCACCAAGTGCAATTTACTTTGACTCTTACCACATATTAGTAAAATTACACCAAATCACCACATATTACATATTAGTTTGACTCATACCACACTAAGTCAAATTACACTAATATACCACATTCCACAATTTAGTTTGACTCTTTACCACATAAGTCAAATTACACCAATACTCCACATTCCACAATTTAGTTTGACTCTTTTCTACGTAAGTCAAATTACACCAAATCGACATACTTCATACACTAGTTTGACTCATTACCACTTAAGTCAAATTACACCAAATCGACATATTTCATACACTAGTTTGACTCATTACCACTTAAGTGAAATTACACCAAATCGACATATTTCATACACTAGTTTGACTCATTACCACTTAAGTCAAATTACACCAAATCAACATATTTCATACACTAGTTTGACTCATTACCACTTAAGTCAAATTACACCAAATCGACATATTTCATACACTAGTTTGACTCATTACCACTTAAGTCAAATTACACCAAATCAACATATTTCACACATTAGTTGGCTCTTTACCACACTAAGTCAACTTACACCAAATCACTACACATAAATAGAATTAAACTACACAAATCTATTTACATGTTACTAACACCATATCTATTACTAAGTAAGTGCAAGGAACTTACCTTTAGCTAGAGACGATTCCACTTGGTCTTCAAAGCTAGCTCCTTTATACCTTGATCACCTATCAATCCAATTGCAATTAGCAATCGTGTGATCTCAATCCACATACCAAATTGGGATTTAAGACACCCTTATGATCTATAGATCAACACCCCAACTTAATTTGGTTAACACAACCTTAACCAAACCTCCAACACCCAAAAACAACCTTTCAACCCATTTGACCCGTTTGACCCATTCAAGTCAAACTCCCAAATTCACCGGTTGATATCTAACACCCACCCTAGACCTTATGGGTTACACCTATTCTAAACTTGATTAAGTACACCTTAAACAAGTTTTAACCTCCCAACACAATCATTCACCCATTTGACCCGTTTGGATGCCCAAATTCACCAAAAAACTCTAATTTTACAAATCACCATAAAAATTAGGGTTTTATGGTTAATTATGTGTCTAATAACTCCCTAGACACTTACCTAACCTCAATTCAACATTCAAACATCCCTAAATCGAAAACCCCCAATTTGGCCTCAAGAACCCTAATTTCAAGATTGTTAAATTGGATGGTTTAAGGATGTTTTAACCATTCAATCAACATTAGACAAGTTAGATTATAAGTAATGAACCATAATCCACCACAAATTCAGGCTCTAATTTGATTTTCTTCAAAACCCACCAACAACACCATGAATGGTGGATTCAAGGTTTGAAAGAGAACTTACTTGCATTCTTGAAGAAGATGAACATCACTACTCATCTAGATTCTTCATGCAATTCACCAATTTCGATTTCCAGCATCCCCACCTCTTTCTCTCTTCTCATTTTCGCAAGACGCACACACAAACTTCTCCACCAAAACCAAAACCAGATTGGTTTAATTACACAATCAGTCCCTCAAGTTCATATTTGATCTCCTTCTTGCCATAAGTTAGTCAAAACCAATTATTTACAACATAACACCACCAAACTTCCAATTTATTTACTTCACCACTTCAAATAATATAAAATATATTATTTTAATAAACCGAAAGTTGGTTCGTTACAAATCATCCCCCCTAACTTTGGGTTTTGTCCCCGAAACCCGCCACCACATGATCAACTTAGGGTAGCAATTCAACAATCCTCCTCTATACTTTCTCAAAGTCAATTCCACCTTTCTTTATGCTTTCAAGGAATAATACATGGTAGGTCCCTCGTCGCGCAATTAATTCGTCCCACTTAAGATAGTCTCCTGTTCATCCACAAGATTCAAAATCATAACCTCAACCTCACCGTGAGAAGAAACGACAGCTTCTCTCGCCAAACATTTCCATGGATGGGCCACACGAAATGTAACATGTAGTTTACTTGATTCCTATGGTAACTCCAATGGTAAGCCATTTACCAATATAATCTAGAGCTTAAACGGTCCCACCAGACGGGGACTTAGTCTCTCACGTTTTCAAACCCGATACACCCCTTTTAAGGGAAAATTTTTTATAACACCAAGTTGCCCAATTGAATAACAAAACACCTATATTCGACTAGGGATTCATGTCACATCTTGAGTGGATTTTTCAATCGCACTCAATACACAAGATCTTTCACGCTAAATCTTGAATCACTCCATGATTCTTAGTCTCACGACATCCAATACAACCCCAACCAAACGGTATTCGACACCGTTCACCATTTAGTAATTCGATTATCGGCATATGAATACTCAATGGTAATTAAGATGACACCATCTTCTAACCAACAATAATTACTCACTTGATTTCCTCCAATCGATAAGTAAAACCGAAATTTCAACCTGACTTGAAAAAGGTAGGGTCATACCACGCCGTGTCACACCCTTCCTTAAAATCGACATTCTACAACTACTTGGAAGAGTAAGTTTTCTTTTATGAACAATAAATATGCATTCTCGGCCATACGACCCGCCATTACCAAAATTATAACAAGCTCCCACCATTTTCATATAACTTCGTAGTCAACTCCACTACAAGTTTCGTAACCTCCACACCAACCCATCCATTGAGATTTAAGGTCTCAAGTGTTTCATACTTTTGGGATTTAAGGATCCCATCACATACATACAACACTCCTTTGAAGCTCGAGACTTCAATTTAACCACCCAATAAACAGTCACTCGTTCCCTCCTCGAGTTATCCCCTTTAGTTGCTACAATCAAGTTTACAACTGACTAAGAGAATACGCGATAATCCCGCCTCATAGCATAACGACATAACCGAGTCTAATGTGAGAGGCACCAAAATAACCGACAAGAACATGATTTCTCCAAGTAAGGACACGACAATTGCCTTACCCAAATCCTCTTTCACAACTCTGAAAGGCAACTCCTTATCCGTGACCCAAACATTCAGTTTATCCCAACAACTTAATCATAAGTCATCCTTTGAGATTCAAAGATCTTAATCACAATCCCTCTTGAAGTTCGAATACTTCGTTCTCAAATAACGTTGGTGAAGTTCTAGGACTTTGTAGAAATAAAGACCGATGGCTACAAAATTCTCTAAGTACAAATGCTGCTTACCTAAGAGATTACTGCTGACCAACAAACTGCTGCGGATAAGCTTATCTGCAGCGGATACTTGTTCTTCTGCTGAAGACCAAAGTTGCAGCTGATAGGCATATGCTGCTAATCACCAAAGTTGCAGCTGATAGGCATCTCCACTGAAGATCAAACGTTGCAGCTGACTGTTCTTGATAAAGCAACCATTACCACTTACAACTTTCTGCTGCTACTCTGACACACTCCACGCAGAAAGAATGTCATTGGTACAAGACAATAAAAGACAACAACGCTCTTCTCCAAGCATGCAAACAATGATGCCTTAGAAGACGTTTGAATAAAGTTAACTAGCATAGTTATTATCTTTGTATGTACATGTAGAATAGCTTCAATACAAGATCAACGGTCTGTGTTAGATCTGATCCTTAGAATCAATGGTATGTCTTGATTCTAAGTTACTATATAAGTAGTACTTAGAGTCATTGTATCTAAGTGCATTTCTTAGAGTTTTCTCTGTAATCTTGTAACCATTGAAGCTTAATAAAAATTGCATTTATCAGTACATCTTGTGTTTACTTGTTTACTTTGATTAAGTTGTGATTGTTTCTGCCAATCTCAACTGGAATAGAACCATCTTGTATTTACCGATCCTACAAGTGGAATCAGAGCTTTGGCTCATAGATTAAACAAACTCACACTTGTTTAATCATTCTTCGGTTCTATTCTAAACTATCTCTTTGTTAAAGTCTCTCACTATCACAAATCAAAATGGCTCAAAACAATGGATTTGAAGATTATGGAAGCATCAACAGACCACCAAGAATGGTGTATGGGGCAAACTACGATATGTGGAAGAACATAATGGAAAGCTTCTTCTGATATCAGGAATATGGGATGTGGAAATCCATTAAAGATGGACCATACACACCCATGGTGTCCTCTGCTGATTCCGGAGGTGCACTGGTTCCCAAAGAACCCTCCAGGTACTCTGATGAAGACATCAACAAAATGGAGGTAGACTTCAAAGCCTTGGAAGCCATACAGATGTGCTTACTAAATGAAGTTTTTCATAACTTCAGAGGTTACAAAACTGCAAAGAAGCTATGGGAGGCTCTTGAGAAGATGTTTGATGGGTCAGAGGAAGTCAAAGAAAACAGAAGAGACATCCTGAAGCAGCAGTATGAAAAATTCGTCTGGAAGGAAGGTGAGTCTCTAACTGTTTTATACAACAGATTTACCTATCTTGTAGGTGAGCTGCAGTGCTCAAAGGTGAAGCTAGAGAATGAAGATATTCTCAAGAAGTTCATCAGGTCTCTACCAAGCTGCTGGACACTGTACACAGTGTCAATCAGAAGAACTGAGAATCTGAAGACTCTCCAGATGACTGAGCTCTTTGGAATGCTAAAAACTTATGAGCTAGAGATGATTCAGGCAAAAGAAAGAAGCCTAAGCTATCAAACAGTCTCAACATCCACCACCTCCTCTGCCCTTCATTCTGACCACTCAGGTCCTAGTTCAAGCAACTATTATCCTCCCATCATCACTCATCCTCAAACTCCAACCTCTCAAACAAACACATCTCCATTTCTCCTAGAAGCCCTTCCTCAAACCTCAACCTCTGCTGCTTTTGTTTCTAAAAACCCAAGCAACATGTCCTTTATCAAGGAGGATCTGGAATGCTTCCATCCAGATGACTTAGAAGAAATGGACATGCAGCACTCGTATGCCATGTTATCTATAAGAGCAAAAAGGTTCTATTCTAGAACCGGAAGACCCATTCCATGTAACAACTCCAACACCAGAGTTGGCTTGGATAAAAGCAAACTAAAATGTTACAACTGTAACCAACTGGGTCATTTTGCTAGAGAATGCAAGGCACCCTGGGCAAACCCAGCAGCTCCTCAACCAAGACAAGCTCACCAAGCCAACCAAGAAAACAACAGCAACAAGCTACTCCTCCAGCTCAAACTGCAGCTTGTGCAGCTGTTGGAACATCTGACTTTGACTAGAGCTTCTAGTATGAAGATCTGCCTGCTAACAACCAAGCTCTTATGGCAGACACAACTGAGATACCGCCTCAGGGGCAGCCATGTCATAAGAATAACACTTGGGTGGTAGACAGTGGTTGTTCCAGGCAATTGACAGGCAACAGATCCATCATCTCCAACTTCAGACATTTCAATGGAGGATATGTTGCCTTTGGGAGTGACTCAAAAGCAGGATCTAATACTGGACAAGGGACTGTGTCCAATGAAAGATTGAGTATTGATAAATTAAATTATGTCAAAGAATTGGACTTCAATCTCATGAGTGTTTCCCAAGTATGTGATCAAAAGCATTGGATGCTCTATAAAGACAAAGAATGCTTTGTGCTATCTCCTGGCTTATCCAAACCTCATCCAGAGAAGATTTTATTAACTGCTCAGAGAAAAGAAAATCTTTATGTGCTTGACATGAATGAGGTCACTCCATCTGGAAGTGTATCCTGTTTTCTGTCAAAAGCCTCAGTTGATGAATCAGCTCTCTGGCACAGGAGACTAAGCCACGTTAACATCAAAACCATCAACAAATTGGTGAAGGACAATCTTGTCAGAGGGCTTCCTGATAAAGAATTCCAACTAGAAGATCACTGCATTGCTTGTCTGAAGGGAAAGCAACACAAAAGTTCTCACAAGCCCAAGACCTTGAATACAAATGACATTCCACTACAACTGCTGCATATAGATCTCTTTGGTCCTACAAATATTATGTCAATGGGTAAGAAGTCATACTGCCTTGTGATAACTGATGACTACACCAGATTCTCATAGGTATACTTCTTGAGAACTAAAGATGAAACTGCTGAAATTCTCAAATCCTACATCCTTAGGGTTGAGAATCAAAGCAATTAGAAAGTGAAGATAATAAGGTGTGATCAGGGCACAGAGTTCAAGAACCACACTTTGAACTGTTTCTGTGAGAGCAATGGAATTGAAAGGCAATACAGTGCTCCAAGAACTCCTCAATAAAATGGAGTTGCTGAAAGAAGAAACAGAACTCTTATTGAGTCAGCAAGATCTATGTTGGCTGACTCCAAACTGCCTCTCACATTTTGGGTAGAAGCAGTAATCACAACATGCTATGTGCAAAATAGAGTTCTCATAGCCAAGCCTCTCAACAAGACACCTTATGAACTATGGTTCCAAAGAATTCCATACATCGGATTTCTAAAACCTTTTGGATGTCCATGCACAATTCTAATCACATATGGGGTTCTTCCTAAGTTTGGTGCCAAATCTGATGAATGATATTTTGTGGGCTATTCCTCTCAATCCAAGGCCTACAGAGTTTTCAACTCAAGAACAAGAATTGTGGAAGAATCAGCTAATGTAGAATGCAGAGAACACATTGTATGTGAACAGGGAAATGGCCCAAACTGGCTTTTTGACATAAACTCCTTCACCCAAATATTTGAGCCTCTCACCTTCTCTAATATGGAGTCTTCCTCCTCTCAAGCACCTGCTTCCATCTCCTCTGACTACAGACTTGATTTTCCAAAATCCTTTATCAGTCTGAGAAGACCATCCATTGATCCTCCATCTGTTATGGAAGCCATTGAAGCAAGTGCAGCCAGAACCACACTCACAAATGTCACCAGCAGCAGCCTGTCTGAAAATGAAAACTTTAATGTAGACTCTTCGGTAAATGCTGTAGATTCTGCAAACACTAATGCTGATAACACTGATGTAGCTGTTGATCTTAAAGACTCTTCAACCATGAATGAAGAAATCCCTGATCCAAATCAAAGCAATCTTGAACAAGGGATACAGCTGGAGGTGGTTCCAGCTCAAAGGATCAACAAGGAACATCCTCTGGATAATATAATTGGCCAAGTTCACCAAGGAGTTCTAACCAGAAACAAATCTCATGAGGCCAATATATGTTTATTTTCATGTTTTCTATCTCAGGTGGAACCCAAGAAGATAGATGAAGCTCTGCAACATAGCAGCTGGATTGAGGCAATGCAGGAAGAGTTGCTGCAATTCAAAAGACAGGAGGTCTGGAAGCTTGTTGATCTTCCACTTGGTCAATCTGCTATTGGCACAAGATGGGTTTTCAGGAACAAGCAAGATGAGAGAGGCATTGTAGTCAAGAACAAAGCCAGACTTGTAGCTCAAGGCTACACTTAGAAAGAGGGAATTGACTATGATGAGGTCTTTGCTCCTGTTTCCAGACTGGAGGCCATCAGAATCTTCCTGGCATATGCTGCATCCAAGAATTTCATGGTCTATCAAATGGATGTCAAAAGTGCCTTTCTATATGAGAAGATTGGTGAAGAAGTATATGTCAAGAAGCCTCCAGGCTTTGTAGATCCTTCACATCCTAACCAAGTGTTCAAACTAGACAAAGCTCTATATGGCTTACATCAAGCCCCAAGAGCCTGGTATGAAACTTTGTCTGGATATCTGCTAAGAAACAACTTTAGAAGAGGTGCCATTGACCAGACCTTGTTTATCAAAGATGAAGGGGGAGAAATCTTACTGGTTCAAATCTACGTAGATGATATCATCTTTGGATCAACAAGGAAGAAGCTGTGTAAAGATTTTGAGATCCTTATGCACTCAAAATTTGAAATGAGCTCAATGGGTGAGCTAAATTTCTTTCTAGGTCTTTAAGTCAAACAAGTCCCAAATGGAATCTTCATCAGCCAATCTAAATATGTCAAGAGCATTCTGGAAAGATTCAAGATGACTGACTGCTCTGCTGCTCGAACCCCTATGCAAGCACACCATCAGCTGACTCCAGACAAAGATGGTCAAGACACTGATCAACATCAGTACCGTGCAATGATAGGGTCTCTCATGTATCTCACTGCCTCAAGGCCAGATATCATGTTTGCAGTATGTCTCTGTGCAAGATTTCAAGCAGCTTCAAAGATTTCACATCTTCAAGCCGTCAAGAGAATTTTCAGATACCTAAAGGGAGCCCCAAGACTTGGGCTATGGTACTCTAAAAATGATAAGTTTAATTTGTATGCATATACTGACAGTGATTTTGGGGGATGTAACTTGGACAAAAAGTACACTTCAGGAGGATGTCAGTTTCTGGGAGGAAGACTTATTTCATGGCAGTGCAAGAAGCAAACATGTGTTTCAACCTCTACAACAGAAGCAGAATACATTGCAGCTTGAAGTTGCTGTGCACAAGTCATTTGGATACAAAATCAAATGCTGGATTATGGGATGACTTTCATGGCAACTCTCATTCATATTGACAACATGAGTGCCATATCAATCACAAACAATCCAGTGCAGCACTCCAAGACAAAGCACATTGACATCAGGTATCATTTCATAAGAGATCAAGCTGAGAAAAAGAGAATTATTTTAACCAAAGTTCATACCAATGAGAAATATGCTGATTTGTTTACAAAACCGTTTGATGATGCTAGACTTAGATATTTAGTTGAATCTATTGGTATGATGAACTTTGATTAAAATATGTCTCCAAAATTTGTCTTTGTAAATATGTTTGCCTTTTGTTATAAATAAAAGTTGCAAGTCAGCAGCATCTTTTTCCTGCTGACAGGTTTAATAATCAGCAGCAAAGTTTTTGCCACTGAATGCTTTAAGTTATCAGCAGGAACAAGTTTCCTACGGATAGCTTTAAGGCAGTCAGCAGCAACTCCCTTGCTGCGGATCATTGCGTCCATCAGCAGCAATAGAGTTTGCTGCTGACAGACTTAACTATCCGCTGCAACCAAGCTTGCAGCGGATATGCTTAATCATCCGCAGTAAACAAGTTTGCTGCTGATGGGGTAAAAATAAGTCTAAATTAACTTTTACCCACTGTAAAAAATTCCTTTCAGTCTTTACCATGACTGATATAGTGTATTATAACTGTAACAGTAAAAAGTGAATGTGGTTGTACTGTACAAGTCATTATGCTTTTCCCTCATATTCCGTTATAAGAACAAATCAAATTTCTTCACCACCCCTTCACATTCAATTTTGCCCTAACTCCCATCACTTTCCCTCAAGCCCCCACAACATTCAAAGCCTTCCATTCATAACCACCCTCCAAAATCCAACAAAAATGGCAGACATCAACAATCTTGATGATAAGTTCTCCCCTTATCACAACCTTACGGCATACTTAACAAAAGGGAAGAAATCCGACGGTTTTGATGACATGATCGACTTTCTCTGTCGATCAAAAATACACCATGCACTCACCGTCAACCCTACCATATACATTCCTCATATAGAGGATTTTTGGAATACCGCCGTCTACTCTACCGAACAGGGGATTCCACAAATAAAAGCCAAGGTAGACGGCAAGGACATCATCATCTCTGAAGCCACTCTCCGAAAACATCTTCAGCTTCAAGATGAAGGGGCAGCCATTTCATACTCAAAGGAAGAATACATGAGGACCTTTGTATCCATATGGTACACTGGGAATCAAAATGAGTACACAATCGAGAAGGCACTGATGGGCCCTCCATGGAAGTATCTCTGCCACACTCTTCTACAATGCATATCTCAGAAGAGAAGTGGATGGCATCAAGTGAGCTCTGCACTTGCCGCTGCTATTCACGGTATGATTACTAACCAGGGATTCAACTTTGCACACCTCATCTTTGAAGGTTTGAGATATAACCTTCAAGAGGGTGCAAAGCAACAATTTTTTATGTACCCCAGATTCTTGCAGGAGGTTTTCAACCAAGAACTAAAAGATCTCTCAAAACCTGCAAGAATCTACATCATGTTGGGTCATAAAAATAATATTTTTCAAAGTATGAGAACTGTTTCCAAAAGGTTCTCGGGGGTCAATGTTCCATTGTTATCTACAATGGTAAACATACAAAGTACCCAGGGTGACAGTTCAGCAATCCCAGCTGATACTGATCCTACACCCTCCACCTCACATCCTGAACAACAAGCTGCTTCCATTTCTCGAACCCCTGTGCAAACTACTAAAGATGCACAGGTACAAAAATCACTTACACCTCTTTTGGATGTTATCATTCAACTGGAACACATGGCCCCAGTTGCAACAACATACACAAGAAAGAGGAGCAAGAAGACTCCTTCTCTTCTTGTTTCAAAGGCCCAATCCCAACCTCAAAGCCCTCATTTAGAATCCCAAAATTCTGGTGAGAATATCAAAAAGGATAGCCACAACATTAGAGAGATTTCCTTGGAAGCCTCTTTATTAGGATCAGGATCAGATCCTGGATCCATAGAACAACTTTCTAAGCCATTCCATTTTTCTTCTCTGAACTTAAGTGCAGAGGCACCTTGTCAAGATGATATACCTTCTCCAACAACTACTATCTCAGAGGTATTGATTGACCTGGCTGCTGATGCACCCAACCCAAGTTCATAACCCAAGAAGGTTCACTCTAGTGGTACTGACAGAGTGAATGTGGAAAGGGCTGTCACTACTCCTGGTACATTAACTGACCAGGAGGACAGTGACAACATACCTAAGACCCTAACCACGACAACTCACAGTGAAGATGTTTCCTTTGAAACACTCTTCACTGAGAGGAATCCCAGGCGCCAAGAAAACCAGGGTGATGGGGATGCAGAGGCTAGGTCTAAGGCCCCATCTAGCTCCAAGGATTCCACAACTGTGGATGAGGACAGACTGAAACTTCATAATTTGGAATTGACAGCAAGGGTGGCTATGCTAGAGGCTGAAGTGTCCAAACTAAGGCACCAAGTCTCTATGCATGAAGCCCATCAATGCCCATCAGTGACTACTCCCTCCCTTGTATCAGTGGGCACTCAAACAGATAACACTTTACGCACTGATGCAACCAAAAAGGGGGAGGTAATTACCGAGGAAGATGATTCGGATAGCCTAGAAGACTGGATACTATAGTAGACTGTGTTTCAAATTTCGCTATTCAAACCTGCTTTTGTTCAAATCCATGACTTGCCAGACTCAGTTGATGAAGAGGAAGATATCACTAAGGATTGGAAGCTAGTTGTCCGAGCTGTTGATGAGGTGTTGCAAGATGAAACTCCCTATGAAGACACACCTCCATCTTTCAGCATACTTCCTGAAGCTGTAGCCATAATAAGTTAAACTTCTACCCCCCAATTCACACTGACTTCAAACAAGCTAGAATTCGACTCCATTCTAGCTTGGGGGTATGATGGCATAGCTGAGAGATTCTGGATTAGATGGGAGTTTAGTGGAGTAGAAGAGCTAAACTGGAACACTCTCAATGCCCTCTAGGTTCTTAATCTGTATCTGAAAAGATGTGTCAACACTTCATCAGATCTCTCAACAGAACTTGCAATCAGCAGGTTCTATGACTTAATGGACGGTAATTTGCCCCGGTTTGAAAGACTACTAAAAGAAGCAAAAAGGGTGGCTTATCCTGAATCTTCATCAACAGCAGAACAAAGACTGGCTCCAAGAAGACTTGACTTAATCAGGAGCAGTGCTTTAACTGAAGAAGAAGTTATCTGCTGGCGAAGATTCCTGTACAACATAATGGTCAGGGACTTGGAAGTGCTAGGATGGGTAAGCACTAATTCCTCTGACTTCACCTTCTTCCTAAGCAATGGATCTTCTCTCTCAATCAACATCAAAGAGATCCTACTCCTTTCTTCAGACTTCCTACACAAGGTCTTTGAGCTTAGATCACTCATCTGCAACATCAACTCCTTAGAAAGTCAAGAAATGATCAAACTCATCAAGGCTTCTCTTTATAAGGAGGAATCGCTTGCAATGAATAACTCTGACTCAGATTCATCCCTGCCCTCCTCACCAACTACTATATTGAGTGCAGCTGAAGAGTCAAGAAGACTGGCTGCTCAGAATGTCAAAGAAGCTTTTAAAGCTCTACATGGGGGTGAATGGGAAAAGAATAGAGTGAAGCAGTCTCTTCCTCTGTGTCTACTCCTCATTCTGCCAATGAAGCTGAAGCTGAGATCCCAACAGCATCTACTACATCTGCTGTTGTGGTCAATGAAGCTGAAGCAGAGGCATCCAGAAAAGACAAGGGGAAGGGATTCATGACCAAAGAAGATGAAGAGAGGATAATGAAGGAGAAGAAATAAAAAGAGGAAGGAAGAAGGAAAAGAGAAGAAGAGGAGATGGCTGAAGTACGAAAAGCCCAAGACAGAAAAATAGCCATTTTCCTCAGAGAACAACAGATCCAGCTGTATGCCAAACAGCTAGATGATCTGAAAGTCAAAATTTCTGCAGTCTATCAAATTCAAGAAGATGAAGCTCTTGCTCTTCAACTGCAGGAACAATTTAATAGAGAAGAAGAAGAAAGAGAAAAGAAGAAGAAGGAAGAGGCCAAGTTCAGAATAACTGATTCTGAACTAGCCAAAGAAATGAGAGAGGAGTGGATAAAGGCTCTGGTTTCTCAAGGTGAGGATGCAAACTATCTTGAGAAACTCTCAAATAAAGAAATCTACAGAGCCTTCATGGGTCAGCGGGGTCAATTGGCAAACAAGAAAAGGGCTGAAGAAGAAGAAAAAGCCAAACAAAAATCCAAGAAGACCGTTGCCTTTAACAGAAGATCCCATGAAGAAAGGAAGGTCATGATTGACTTCCTAAAGGCTGGAGGAGAGAGTGGAAAAAGGCTGGGTCCTATGAATTTCATGAACCTGCAAGCCCTTTACCTTAGAGTCAAAAAGGAAGAGGAAGAAAGATTGAGGAAGACAAGCTCCAAGAAAAGGGTAATCACTCCAGCTGATGACAGAGAATCAAAGAAACCCAAGCCTACTTCCTCATCCTCCCCTTCCTCTATCCAAAAACCTTCCACTTTCCCTCTTAGACATCCATCCTCTCCACCCAAAAAGTCCATATCCTCTCACCCAGCTCCTACTCATCAACAACCCCCCAAGAAGAAAAGCAAACCTACTACCAAACCAGATGACTCAAGAGAAATTGTCAACAGGTTCTACAGCACTAAAGATCAAAGGTTTGAAGTCTTTAGGGGAAGAACAGAAGAAATAAGATCAATCTATACATCTGTTGATGAGGTATTGCAGCTTCCAGAATCTGATCTACGAAGAATGATGGAGCTGGGTGAAGCCAATGAGCCTGAGAATGAAGGTGGGAGACATCTATTGCTGGTAATCAAACATTACTTCAACCCTAGCAAAGATGAAATCATTGATGTCAAACCCCTCCAATCCCACTCTCCATTCATCAGATGGTCCTACAATGCTGAAAAGGATGAATTCACACTGACAGATGTTAAAGGACAGAAGATGAGGTGTTCAAGCAAGGCTATCTTCAAAATGGCAACCAAAGACATCAAGACTCTATCTGAGCTTCCTATTAACAATCCCAGCAAGGACCAGAGAGGATATGAGGTTGAAAGAATAGTCAGCAACATGCAAAAGCTTCAGCAACAAAAGCAGTAAGAGAGTTTTGGTAGCATCAGTCTAGGGCAAACTATTTAACAAATAAAAAAACTGAAAGGAATTAAAAGGCTTTATTGTATAAACTTTTAAAAAGAACTTACAAATTTTAAGAGGGAGGTTGTGTAACATAGACCAGAAGTAATTAAGCAAAACATAGTATCAAATTCATAAATCAAACACAAAGATTTAAACTTGAGTTTGTAGAAATAAAGACTGATGGCTACAAAATTCTCTAAGTACAAATGCTGCTTACCTAAGAGACTGCTGCTGACCAACAAACTGCTGCAGATAAGCTTATCTGCAGCGGATACTTGTTCTTCTGCTAAAGAACAAATCTGCTGCGGATAAGCCATATCTACTGAAGACCAAAGTTGCAGCTGATAGGCATATGCTGCTGATCACCAAAGTTGCAGCTGATAGGCATCTCCACTGAAGATCAAACGTTGCAGCTGACTGTTCTTGATAAAGCAACCATTACCACTGACAACTTTCTGCTGCTACTCTGACACACTCCACGCAGAAAGAATGTCATTGGTACAAGACAATAAAAGACAACAACGCTCTTCTCCAAGCACGCAAACAATGATGCCTTAGAAGACGTTTGAATAAAGTTAACTAGCATAGTTATTATCTTTGTCTGTACATGTAGAATAGCTTCAATACAAGATCAACGGTCTGTGTTAGATCTGATCCTTAGAATCAAGGGTCTGTCTTGATTCTAAGTTACTATATAAGTAGTACTTAGAGTCATTGTATCTAAGTGCTTTTCTTAGAGTTTTCTCTGTAATCTTGTAACCATTGAAGCTTAATACAAATTGCATTTATCAGTACTTCTTGTGTTTACTTGTTTACTTTGATTAAGTTGTGATTGTTTCCGCTAATCTCAACTGGAATAGAACCATCTTGTATTTACCTATCCTACAGACTTCAAACACCACTTGGTGAAGTTCTAGGACTTCAAACACCACTTGTGAAGTTCTAAGACTTCAAACACCACTTGTGAAGTTCTAAGACTTCAAACACCACTTGTGAAGTTCTAGGACTTCAAACACCACTTGTGAAGTTTTAGGACTTCAAACACCACTTTGTGAAGTTCTAAGACTTCAAACACCACTTTTCCTCGTTTACCTCTATCTTTGATGGGTCTACAGATATGCCTTCATAATTCATCACCTCATCCAAAAATGGATTTCCACCAAAGCCAAAAATGGCACACCGCAATCTCATAGTATCCACAATGGATTTCATAACCATTTATGGGATATCACCCTCCTCTACATTCATTGGTTGAACCTAGGACCTAAGTCACTTGTTCAACCTCGGTCACTTGTTCAACCTCGACAATTGATGCACAACGCATTCTCCCATTCTTCAACTCTACAAAGAATTGTTACATCCCAAGAAGAGACACTCGTGGTATAACACCCTTAATGAACTCTCTCAAAACTGGAACATCAAGTATTCCATTACTCCGGTTGGTGTCAATGGCATAAGCCAGGTACACACTAATTCATGCGCCATGTGTTTCACCGTCTCTAGATAAGAACAGATCGACACGTCACCTCTTGGCCACACACGACAACGATATGGTCACTAAGTAACCACACAAGTTCCACTACAATCGTAGGACTCCATTCCATGTGATTGTTTCACCCGCAACCTGACAAATAAAATCAAAGGACTTCAGTCTCGTCATTGGTAGTTAGAAATGTCCGACTCGAAGGCCTTGAAATTTCTATTTTCTCCCCCTTATCACCCTTGTGATTTAGCTCGAGACATTCACTTCAAATGTGCCCCTAATTATAACAACGGTAGCACATGTTATTAGGACTATAACACTATGGCATAGTGTATCCCATCATTCTCCAATCGAGTTACTTTCCATACATACGACAGTAACAAGTATTGCCTCCCCAAAAGGTTTCTAGCTCGGCTAGAATATTTGGGTTTCTTGAAGCCACCTCTAAATCCTCCTAACGATCCACCTGTCTCCCGAGTTTGATCTCCCTGCAACATATAATAATCAACTCCACCAAAGTTGTACACCATGTAGGAGAATCCACTCTATATCGCCAATCGATAGTATCAAGAAGCCAATAAAACTCCATTCCTTCTGACACTTCAAGATTTAGGCAAGACTATGCTTAGTCATACAGCATGCCCTTAATAATAATCAATTCACCGGTCTACCACACGTGAAGGAATTCTCCAGATACACGGTCCACTATAGCTTGTGGATAGAAACATTTCAAGAACGCCTCTTGAATTCACCATGACGCATTGCTTTCACGCCATTAAGATTTTCTCCTTATGGAGAAATCTCAACCAATTCTCCACCATGTCCCAGAGTCGACTCACTGCGAATCGTACTCTATCCGACAATCATAATGGATTGCTTCCGAAGTCAATACCATTATAGTGATGCATCGTTGACTAACCAACGAATAAACTACCACCAATTAACTCCTTTGTTCGCATGCCACGAAACCCTTGTGGAAACAAGGTTTTCTTCCTCCTTAATTCGCCAAAGTTGTTCCTCCCGCTCCTTAGGCTTCATTTGTTTCTTCCTAAGGCTCGCCTCGAAGAGCCCTATCTTCCTTGAAGGAAGTTTCACACGACAAGATAGAAAGCTCTAGCCGTCCTCCACTAGAATGATGCTCTCTAATTCTGCCGACTAACTTCAAGATCCTCATCATCCCCGAGGTGAATACAAGCGTAAAATCTTTCATACATGAGTCTTTAAGACAACTCCCATCTATAATTCCACCTACTAACATCTGTCTCCGTCAGTCGTTCCTCAACTGTGTTAATACGATCGAATCGTCATACGTATATAAGCATAACTATAAGCATCTATCTTAAGTTATACTCCTATATGTATATAAGTATATTTACATCTATATACATATAAATACATATATATTCAGCTTCACTTACTCCTTGGTGATGGTTATTATTGCATGGCCACCATGAAGACATGTAAACATGTTACATTACTAATCATCCTAGCCAGACATGATTAGTAATATACTATGCCTAAGTATATTTATTGTCCCCATGTGATAACTCCCAAGACAAGTTTCGGCACACATAAACACCTTGGACACCAAATAAACTACCAACAAATATCATTACTAACCTCTACCTTAGCTTCGTGTCTCGGTCATGCCTTCGTTGGATCCTCATTACACCCACCTTATCAAGAGCAAATAAGTTTGAGTTCAGTGTCTTGCACACCCGAATCCCTCAAACCATTGCTCTGATACCAAATTGTAACACCCAAAATTTTTAACCGATTTTAACTTTCAAAATCATGAGAAAATAGGTCCCATAAACACACTCTTGACAAAACAACACGTTTTAATAACAACAAAATGACCACGACATAAGTTGTTTTAAAACCAAGACCAACAGATTAAGGATAACGACCAGTTTTAACATCAACAAGATAGTTCAAACAAGTTTAAAGACTCCTCAACCAGGAGTTCTAACTCCAACCATAAACATCCACCAAAAGTATTGAGAATCCAATCCGACACGAATCGTGACCCGAGACTTAACCAGAGCTTGCCTACAAGAAAACACCATAAATAAACCATTAGTAACGATATACGACCCCAATGTGAGCCCCCTAGGCCCTTACAACAATAATCGACCAAAAACGACATTTCAACATTTTGGGCGTAAATAGTACCGTAAACAGACTACTTTGGGCGTAAAATACTCCGGCCCGCCGTAAATTACTCCGGTCCAAAATCGGCCAAATTGTTTTGCAAAGTTTTAGCCTTTTCGACCCTCCCGACTCGACCCACAGTTGTTTTAAGCAACCAACAACATTTCATGAATGTTGTAAACACCTAACAACCCTACCATACTTCCTTGTGAGGTTCCGAAGACCTCAAAACACCACAAACGACTACGTGAAGTTCACGATCTCAATTAACTTCTGTGTGAGGTTCTTAGACTTCAAATACCACAAAATGACTTGCGAGTTCATGACCTCAAATAATTACCATGTGAGGTTCTTAGACTTCAAACTCATCTATATGAGGTTCTAAAGACCTCAAACGCCACAACACAACCTTGTGAAGTTCATGACCTCAAATTACTTTCGTGTGAGGTTCTTAGACTTCATGCAACAACGACGTTAGTAAAGTTCAAAGACTTCAAGCTACATTGACATATGTGAGGTTCATGACCTGAATTCCACCAAGTGCATTTTACTTTGACTCTTACCACATATTAGTCAAATTACACCAAATCACCACATATTACATATTAGTTTGACTCATACCATACTAAGTCAAATTACACTAATATACCACATTCCACAATTTAGTTTGACTCTTTACCACATAAGTCAAATTACACCAATACTCCACATTCCACAATTTAGTTTGACTCTTTTCTACATAAGTCAAATTACACCAAATCGACATACTTCATACACTAGTTTGACTCATTACCACTTAAGTCAAATTACACCAAATCAACATATTTCATACACTATTTTGACTCATTACCACTTAAATCAAATTACACCAAATCGACATATTTCATACACTAGTTTGACTCATTACCACTTAAGTCAAATTACACAAATCAACATATTTCATACACTAGTTTGACTCATTACCACTTAAGTCAAATTACACCAAATCGACATATTTCATACACTAGTTTGAATCATTACCACTTAAGTCAAATTACACCAAATCAACATATTTCACACATTAGTTGACTCTTTACCACACTAAGTCAACTTACACCAAATCACCACACATAAATAGATTTAAACTACAGAAATCTTTTTACATGTTACTAAGACCATATCTATTACTAAGTAAGTGCAAAGCACTTACCTATAGCTAGAGATGATTCCACTTGGTCTTCAAAGCTAGCTCCTTTATACCTTGATCCCCTATCAATCCATTTGCAATTAGCAATCCTATGATCTCAATCCACATACCAAATTGGGATTTAAGACACCCTTATGATCTATAGATCAACACCCCAACTTAATTTGGTTAACACAACCTTAACCAAACCTCCAACACCCAAAAACAACCTTTCAACCCATTTGACCCGTTTGACCCATTAAAGTCGAACTCCCAAATTCAACAATTACATCATTCACCAATTGAGGTCTAACACCCACCCTAGACCTTATGGGTTACACCATTCTAAACTTGATTAATTACACCTTAAACAAGTTTTAACCTCCCAACACAATCATTCACCCATTTGACCCGTTTGGGTTCCACCCAAATTCACCAAAAACTCTAGATTTACAAATCACCATAAAAATTAGGGTTTTATGGTTAATTATGTGTCTAATAACTCCCTAGACACTTACCCAACCTCAATTCAATATTCAAACATCCCCAAACTAAAAACCCCCAATTTGGCCTCAAGAACCCTAATTTCAAGATTCTTAAATTGGATGGTTTAAGGATGTTTTAACCGTTCAATCAACATTAGACAAGCTAGATTATAAGTAATGAACCATAATCCACCACAAATTCAGCCTCTAATTTGATTTTCTTCAAAACCCACCAAGAACACCATTAATGGTGGATTCAAGGTTTGAAAGAGAACTTACTTGCATTTTTTAAGAAGATGAGCACCACTACTCATCTAGATTCTTCATGCAATTCACCAATTTCGATTTCCAGCATCTCCACCTTTTTCTCTCTTCTCATTTTTGCAAGACACACACACAAAATGTGTGTGTCCGCGTTCTTCTCCACCAAAACCAAACCAGATTTGTTTAATTACATACTCAATCCCTCAAGTTCATATTTGATCTCCTTCTTGCCATAAGTTAGTCAAAACCAATTATTTACAACATAACAACCCCAAACTTCTAATTTATTTATTTCACCACTTTAAATAATATAAAATATATTATTTTAATAAACCGAAAGTTGGTTCGTTACAGAATTAATCTCATTAATGTATAACTATATCGTAATCGTCGACCGTACCATCGAGAGTGATTAAATTCGATAATTTCGTTTGTTAACCTCACAATTGAATCACCTGCGCACCTTACTCGAACTCCCCAGAACCTGTTTCATACCTCAATTCGATCGAAATAGCAGCAGGAGTCGCCAGAGATCAGACCACGCAAGCCGCAATCGGGTTTTACTCGAACTCCATCAATTCATCATCAAATCCGGTAATCAAAGGTTTCCTTAGCATCGTTTCAGTCTTTAGATCAAAATCCCTATCCTTAATGGGGCTTACATTATCGAATTAACCACGATCCGATTCTAGGGTTCTTAACGCATTCGGGATTAATCGAACTCTTACCTTGACACGATTTAAATCTAATTACTTTATATGGTTAGTTTCGCAACACTCTAATCTGTAAAAGCCCTATGATTTCAATCATTTCTATTATCAAAATCAACAAATTCAAATTCATGTTAGAACCTAGGGTTTTCAATATCTCAAAACAGAAATTAACCTCTTTAAATCCAACGATTTTGCAATTAAATCTCACCCAAGACTACCCCTTTATCGTTTGAGTCAAACACGATCAAATTCGATGGATTTGGGTCTAGTTTGGGTTCGGCTTGCATATGGGAGGGAAACCACAAGAACTTGTATGTCAAAAGCCACTGGAACTGGGTTCTTGTGCGAAAGCCATACGGGTGGAGTGGTTAGGTGTGTGTGCTTGTGTGGGAGATACCCGGGTTCGAGTCTCTCCACCGGTTTTTCTTTTTAAACATTGTTTTAAGCATTATTTTATTATAAAAACCTTTCCCACTATTATTATATTTATATATTAATGTGTTTTACCCCCGTAAACCACCCGTAGCCTCGGGTTTGGTTTTATAACCCATTTTAATATTTTACCCACCTTTAAAATAATATATTTATATTATTTTCAACCTATGACTCCAATTTTAAAATAATATATTTATATATTATTTTCGCCTTGTTAATAAACACCGTGTAACGTTTCAAACTAATAAGTAAAATATTTATTTATATTATTACCCACGTTGTTATGATCCGAATAAAAATAATAGTTTTATTATTTTTGTCACACAATTAATTATCGTGTTATTTCTCTAAGTTTAAAATAATATAATAATTTATATTATTTTCCTAGAACATTATTAAATGGTACAAACGTACGAATTTTTATTAAATAATATTATATTCGTAGTTAGAGACGTTCGACACGAAACGTATTTATCTTAATAATTATATTAAGAAACCCTTATTCCAGTGGACACGTTCGTCTACTCGTTGGTCATACGTATATTTTAGGACATTCAAATCTTCTGTGTTATCGTCACAAAGTCCCATATGTACCTAACTTCTGTGTTTATAATTCTAGGGCATACGTAAGCCGTTGCAGGCTAACACTTGTGTACCTAACCTCATCCTTGTGTGATTCAACATACTACTCAACCCAGGTGAGTTTTCACGGCCCCTTTTACCGTTTTAAATTGGGGGAGAAACATGCATACAAACAAACATTCTTTTACTTGTTTTCCCGTTGGGGGGAAACATGCATACAAACGAACATTCTTTTATTTGTTTTCCTGTTGGTGAGAAACATGCATACAAATGAACATCATTTTATTTGTTTTCTCGTTGGGGAGAAACATGCATACAAATGAACATCATTTTTACTTGTTTTCCCGTTGGGGAGAAACATGCTTGCAGAAAAGCATCTTTTTACTTGTTTTTCCGTTGGTGAGAAACATGCACACAAACAAACATGGATCACATAGTATTTCACTACCACTTGTGTACTTACGCGTAAACTCTATCATGAAAGTCCTCACATCGAACCGTTAATATGGACTTAGCGAGGTAATGTTTAGTAGTACTACTGGGTTTGAAAAACCCCACCCGCGTTAGTCACGCTAAATCGATTGGAGGTCGAACGGGAGAAATGTTGGCCTAAACACATTACCAGAGTTGATAGACCTGGCGGGAGGCAAACAAACACAAACAGTCAGCTTCGGTTGCGAGCGCTTAGAGTGACTTGTACATTGTCTAGCTAGCAATAGGTGTGACTTACGTATGTGGATCCTTCAAACACACAGACAGTTTATTTACTTACAAACCTGTCAACTCACCAACCTCGTGTTGACACTTTTTCTTACATGTTTCTCAGGTCCCTAAGGCACAGGTTATACACCTAGGACATACATGTATTCTTACTGTCATTACATTTTTATGCAAACATTTAAAACAGTTCACTTGTTTTTATTAAACTAAACTTGGGCGCGTTTGTTTTGCGTAGAAACTATTTGACATAAACCGCTTCCGCATTTAACTCTGAACTTTTATGATATTTCATTTATGTCCCATATAGTGTCGTTTGATGTAACTAATGTCTGAGATCCTGGTTTGTCACACGCCAAACGGTAAAACTCCGTTAGTGGAATTTGGAGGTGTAAAGATTGGTATCAGAGCCATTGGTTATAGAGAACTAGGATTGCATACTAGACTATAACCGCACACTTGCATTAGTTACACGACACAGACACTCATACATGATACACATAGCATCCATATTGCATTGCAGGCATGATGACATCATCCATATCACCCTTTTCTGACGAGGGACACATCATTCTCATTGAATTATCATTCCTAATGGCGACACTCGAGTAATCATCAGAAACATCCACTCTCGTCTGAGGGCAGCAGGACGAAGCCTTCAGGGGAGTCTCTCACACCACCATCATCTGTCGGGTATGGTGGGCCTTCTCAGGACCGTGTTAGGGATGACACCCAGCACTGGCACATATCTCTTTGGGAGTTGGGTTCGTCGGAGGCGAGTCCCTCCTACACCCACTAGCAACTATATTCCGATCTCACTAGCTTTACTCTACTTCAAGCCCAAACCCGTGGACCTCGCTTGAGGTACGCCGTGTGAAGGCAGACCGTTGCACCCATTATTGCAGAATCCATTGACACATAGTTGTCATCACTTTCCCGAGCCATGGGCTCGCATCATTGGTCGATATTCTGTTGAAAATAGATTGACCACAAGGTTGAGAACGCCATGCTCATTGCATACTCAAACCCTATCCTAACTCAGTTGGAAGGACGGCTACTTTGCTTCTTCCAGTAACGCATATCCATGAACTAGTCTCACCTCTCGAAGTCGCATCTCATGTGCATGTTTGTTTCATGTGCCTGTCCCCATCTACAATCCGATGGATTAGACTCTTGTATTGTGTTTCAACTCGAGTGAATACTCGGATCGAACGATTCCCGACTACTCATTCTGATATAAATCCTAGTCGATCAACTTGTGGTTGATGACTAAGCCTTTCGATGACTTATCATCTCTAACACACTATGAACTCAGTAATAAACTGAGGAAAATTTTGACACGAGACAGGGAGAATTAGGGTGAGCATGCAAAACAAATTATCATTACGGGTGCACACGTAATAGTAATTTGAGGTGCATGTAAGTCTTGGTGAAACCTAGTGTGTGGATAAATGGTCCTAATCAGTGATTTACAGACTTAAGTATCCACTGTCAGTAGAAATTCTCGTAACTTACTCAACGACTAGTTAGTATCATTAAACCTGTTCAACAGTTGATAGACATGACTATCATGTCGAAGATATTTACGAACACACTAAACTATCATCCATAGGATCCATCATTTGATTTTGCTCATGTAAGAGTCTTAGTGAACTTAAGACTCTCATCCAGACTTGATCAATGGAACCACCTAGAATGAAACTCTAGTAGAACCTCATAGTAAACCCACCGATTCCAACTATGTAAACAAAATTTGAGGAATTATTTCTAAGCTAACACGTTATTCCTTACACTCCAACAATAAATTCCATTTGACCCTATCACCTTATCCTGTGACTAATCCTTAGTTTAATTTGAATTATACCCCAACATATAAATCGAGCTGAAATCATTTGTCATGACAAAATTTCTCGCCTTCCTCTCCCGAGTGGAGAAACCCTTTCTGTCCAAGGCGAGAAGAGTGGTGTAGTCATTGGAATCATATCTTTCATGAAAACACAGAAGTGCTTACGTAAGGGTCACACTGCCATTCTTGCTCTTATCGCCGAGCATCCATCTGAGGAGAAGAAGATTGACGACATCCCGATCGTTCTTGATTATCCAGAAGTATTTCTGGAAGACTTGTATGGACTTTCGCCTCATCGTCAAGTAAAATTCCAAAGTTACTTAGCACCTGGGGCAACGTCTATTGCTCGGGCACCATATAGACTTGCACCTAGTGAGCTACAAGAATTATCTACACAACTGTAAGAGTTGTTGGATAAAGGTTTCATCCGACCTAGCTCATCGCCATGGGGAGCTCAAGTCCTATTCCTCAAGAAGAAAGACGGTACTTTCCGTATGTGCATCGACTATCGTGAGCTGAACAAAGTGACTATCAAATCCATTATCCTCTACCGCGCATTGATGATCTGTTTGATCAAATCCAAGGATCAAACTTCTATTCAAAGACCGACCTTAAATCCGGTTACCATCAGTTGAGAGTCCGAGACGAAGATATCTCTAAGACTTCTTTCAGAACTAGGTCCGGCCATTACGAGTTTATGGTCACGACATTCGGACTAACCAACGCACCCGGTGTGTTCATGGATCTCATGAACCGTGCTTGTAAACCTTACCTTGACCAGTTCATCATCGTCTTCATTGATGACACCCTCATCTATTCTAAGAAAAAAGAAGACCATAAGGAACACCTTTGGCTAATTCTGGAATTGCTGAAACAAGAGCAACTGTATGCCAAATTTTCCATGTACGAATTCTGGATTCGTGAAGTGCAATTCTTAGGAAATGTAGTCAACGAGGCGGGAATACATGTCGATCCATCCAAAATAGAAGCCATCAAGAATTGGGCGGCACCGATAACTCCGACAGAGGTGTGACAATTTCTGGGATTGACTGGCTATTACCGTCATTTCATCGAGGGATTCTCCAAGATTGCTCAACCCCTCACTGCTCTAACTGGGGTGACACCCAGGAGTCAGCATTTCAACTGCTTAAACAGAAACTCTGCAGTGCACCCATCCTATCTATTCCGGAGGGAAAAGAAGATTTTTTAGTGTATTATGATGCATCCATTCAAGGTCTTGGTTGTGTACTGATGCAACGCGAGAAAGTGATCGCCTACGCTTCTCGTCAACTGAAAATTCATGAGAAAAACTATACAACTCATGACTTAGAGTTGGGAGCTGTGGTATTTGCACTAAAGATCTGGAGACATTACTTGTATGGTACCAAGTGCACTATCTACACCGATCACAAGAGTCTTCAGCACATCTTTGAACAAAAAGAGTTGAACATGGGACATCGTCGTTGGGTCGAACTCCTGAATGACTATGATTGTGCTATCAAGTACCATCTGGGCAAGACTAATGTAGTAGCCGATACCCTAAGCCGAAAGGAAACCAAACCCAAACGAGTTTCAGTGTACAGGAACTTGTACTGGATGAAGCTCACAAATCTCGGTACTCTATTCATCCTGGTTATGACAAGATGTACCATGACCTAAAGGTGCTATATTGGTGGCCAAGGATGAAGGCTGATATAGCCACCTATGTGAGCAAGTGCCTGACTTGTACAAAGGTCAAAGTGGAATACCAAAAGTCTTCTGGCTTACTTCAACAACGAGAGATGGGAACAAATATCTACGGACTTTATCACCAAATTGCCCCAAACTCCTAGCGGATGCGACACCATCTGGGTAATCGTCGATCGTTTGACGAAATCCACTCACTTCTTGGCAATCAAAGAGACAGACAAGATGGAAAAACTTACTCGTATTTACTTAAAGGAAGTAGTATCTCGGCATGGAGTACCAATTTCTATCATTTCGGATCGTGACGCTCGATTCACATCACATTTCTTGCAATCTCTACAAAAAGCCTTAGGCACGCGTCTAGATATGAGCACGGCGTATCATCCTCAAACAGATGGCCAAAAAGCTATGCCGATAAGCGATGGCGGCAGATCGTGACCGTCAAAAGAGCTATGCCGATAAGCGTCGTAAACCGTTAGAATTTCAAGTCGGCGACATGGTCCTATTGAAAGTCTCACCTTGGAAAGGTGTAATTCTCTTCGGAAACGAGGCAAGCTAAACCCTCGTTATGTTGGACCATTCAAGATAGTGAATAGAATTGGCCCAGTAGCGTAACAACTGGACCTACCAGAAGGACTGAGTGGTGTGCACAACGTCTTTCATGTCTCAAACTTAAAGAAATGTCTAGCAGACGAGACTTCCGTGTTTCCTCTTGAGGAACTACACATCCGTGTTTCACCTTAAAGAAATGTCTAGCAGAAGAACCGGTAGAAATTATGGATAGGGAAGTCAAAACGCTCAAACACAGTAAAATCCCTATTGTCAGAGTTCATTGGAACTCGAAATGCGGACCAGAATTTACTTGGGAGCGCGAGGACTAGATGATGCGCAAGTATCCTCATATGTTCAAGCACTTTACGTCAAGCACTTAAGGTACTATTATAATTTTTAGGATTAAAATTCTTTCAACTAGGGGATGACGTGACACCCAAAAATTTTTCTTTTATTTTAATTTTCAGGACGAAAATTCTTTCAACTAGGGGATGAGGTGACATCCGGCTATTTAGGTGTCACACCCTCAAAATCCACTTGCGGGGTTTTATCGCGAGGCGCGTGACACACCAGGATCTCAGTCATTAGTTACACGGAACGGCTCTATATGAATTTGAATAAAATACCATTGCTGCCAATAGTCACGAGACAACAATCTTTAAGTTTGAAAATGTTGCGCAAGCGTAAATAAAAATCCAATGCAAGTAAAATCAAATGCGCAAAACAAGGCACCTAAACCATGCAGTTTAAATAAATAAAATAAGTTCATTGTTTGAAATATGATGGGACTCCATTCATGTCCTATGCTCGTGCTAAATACCTTAGCGACATGAGAAAAACATGCTAAAAGTGTTAACACAATGGTTGGTGAGTTCACAAGTTTGAATGTAAGTAAAAGTTTGATGTTTGCAAGATAGTGTAAATAATGTATACCGATAGATAGCTAGTCTATGTCATGCTACTACAAGCGTTTTGAAATCAAAGCTGACTGTTTGTGTTTGTTTGCCTTCCGCCATGTCTACCAAACAATGGCAAATGTTTAGGTCAATATTACACCCGTTCGACCTCCAATCGTGTTAGCGCGACTAACACGGGTGGGGCTTGTCAAAACCCAGTAGTACTACTCAAATTACCTCGCTATGTTCCAATACTAACTGTTCGAGAATGTAAGGACTTATGTGGTATGTTTGCACTTTAGTAAGCAGCCGATAATACAATAATACAAGATCCAAAATGTTTGCGAGCATGTTTTCTCCCCCAAAAGGAAAGTAAGTACAAGAGAGGGGTAGTGAAACTCACCTTAGTATGCGTGCATATGAAAGCTAAGTAAAAACAGTTGGACCTCTAACTGTCACCTAAAACCATAGGTCTATAAGTGTGTGTTCGTGCAGGTTGACATGAACCCTTAGTATCCAAACAATACCATTGGTTAAGTGTTAAGAAAAGATTTACAATTTTGACTCAAGTTTGACCCGACGACCCGTTAGTGATTTAATGTTTGATTTGAATACTAAAACATAGTACACAAGTAATTCAAGTTTCATGCTTACACAACTCAAAACTATCTTAGCATAGCAAGTTATGTCTACACAGTGCACGATCAACAAGTTTCTACTTTTATATAATGTATGAACACAAAGTTTGGTTTCCATATGATACTCATTTATAACACGTTTGCATGATCAGTATGTTCATAACATAAATCTTACTTGCCCTAGGTAGTCATAGCACATAACAAAAGTATTGAACTTAACATGCAAATCATACTTCAACTAAAGTTTTCAAGTACAGTAAGTTGTGAATATCATGCGTGTTTTGAACTATCTAACACGTTACAACATGTTATTATATCCTAAATAACATGTAGCTATCATTAAACCATATCATACATGTCTAATTAGCAAGCTATGAACACTTTAGACAATTAAAGTTTCCTCTTTTAGAAAGTTTGCAAAACCGAGCTAGGTATTAGAAATCTAATTTCACAAATCATTTATACATGAATCAAGTAGCATATAAACATCATCATATCATCTAAATCATGTCTAGTATGCAAGATAGAATTCTTAAAAAGTTTTCATTATAAGTAAGTTATGATTTCTAGCTTGTTTAATGAGATTCAAAGAACCAAACCAATTGCATACAACCTATCTAATATAATTATAACCATAACAAGCATCAAACATCTCTAACATGCAATCCTACAACATCACATAGTCAAAAAGTTTTATCTTTTAACAAGTTATGAATCATATGAAGCTAGGGTTTTCCAAATAACCATATAAACATCAAATAAATGCAAAACAATAATAAAGTCACCATCTTTATTGTTAAAATTCATGTTTGGATGAACTAGGGTTTCAATCTAAAATCTTGGAATAAAAAAGTAACAAAATCGGATGAAACAAATTACGTAGTAGTGTTAGGAATGCGTAGGGGAGTCCTAATACGCGTTCAATTGCAAGATTCAAGATCAAACGGGTGGTGTTTGGGTGCTATGTTGTTCTCGTCTCACAAGGGGGGAGAGAGGCTTGGATCGCGACGGCAATAGGGAGAAGGAGGAGATTAGGGTTTATTTTTTTTTATAAAATTATATATATAAGCATGCATAGGTTAAACATGGGTTATGGATACTTCATGGGTTATCTAGGTGATCCATAGGTTATTTTAAAACAAGTTTCACTAATAGCAAATAAAACCCTTGAGTATTATTTTTATAAAAACTCCACCTCTATAAAAATAACTAACGAAGTAAATTTCCTTTAATTCTACGCGACAACACGAAAGTTCACATAATTCACAGAAAAATCAGTAAACACATAAATTCACATAATTTATATTAAAATAATTGTTCGCAATTATTTTTGTTAGTTCACCAACGTTCCGGGTTCGACTCGTGTGTGATCCGGAAATTCTACGAATTACCGATACGTGAGTGTTTGTGCGAAACTGACACATCTAACTAATCCCAATTAAATGTAATGCATGAGTGAATGTTCGAGATAACTGAGTTTGAATAAATAAATGTTTGAGATAACGATGTTTGTGTTAACGGAGTTAACCTGAAAAATGCCAGATGTCACATCATCCCCTTGTTGAAAGAATTTTCATCCCGAAAATTAAACCAAGTTGCTAGTTGTCTGAAACAAAAAGTTTGGGTTGTCACATCACCCCCTTGTTGAAAGAAATTTCGTCTTGAAATTTAATTAGTACCTTTCGTGTTTGCCGTTGACTGCTTGAAAAGCTGAGGATATTTCTTCATCATCTGATCCTCTCGTTCCCATGTGAACTCCGGTCCACGTTTCGAGTTCCAACGAACTCTAACAATTGGGATCTTACTATGCTTGAGCGTTTTGACCTCACGGTCCATGATTTCAACTGGTTCCTCTATGAAAAGTAACTACCCGTTGATTTCCAACTCCTCGAGTGGAACCACTAGTGTCTCATCAGATAGGCATTTCTTAAGGTTTGAAACATGAAAGACATTGTGTACTCCATTGAGTTCATCTGGTAGGTTTAATTGATGCGCAACCAGACCAATCCTTTTCACTATCTCGAATGGTCCAACATAACGCGGGTTTAGCTTACCCCGTTTTTCAAAACGAATTACACCTTTCCAAGGTGAAACTTTTAATAACACTCTGTCACCCACCTGAAACTCTAATGGTTTTCTACACTTATCTGCATAGCTCTTTTGGTGGTCACGGGCTGCCGCCATACGGTTTTGAATTTGCACAAACAAGTTCAGGGCCTGTAATTTGGCTTTCTCCAACTTCAGCCCAACAGAGAGGTGATCGGCATTTCCGTCCGTATAACACCTCGAACGGTGCTGCCTGGATGCTAGTATGGTAGCTATTGTTATAAGAGAACTCCAACAATGTTAGGTGAGTTTCCCAACTATTTCCTAAATCGATTACGCAAGCCCGTAGCATGTCCTCTAGGGTTTGAATTGTACGCTCACTCTGGCCATCAGTTTGGGGATGGTACGTTGTTCTCATATCCAGACGCGTACCCAGAGATTTCCCTAGGGATTGCTAGAAGCATGAAGTGAATCGAGCGTCTCTATCTGAAATGATTGAAACTGGCACTCCATGCCGAGAGACTACCTCTTTTAAATAGATGCGGGTTAACTTCTCCATTTTGTTAGTTTCTTTGATAGCAAGCAAGTGAGCGGGTTTAGTTAGGCGATCCACTATCACCCAGATTGTGTCACATCTAGTAGGGGTTCGGGGTAATTTGGTGATAAAATCTGTAACATTCCGGATTTTCCGACCCTATTTTAATTTATTTTAATTAATAAAATAACGACGCGACATTGAACCCTACAAGGACTAGTTGTGTAATTAGTCAAAATCTAATTATAATTAACTTTGAAAGTCAAAGAAAAATTGAGGAAATATGCTCCCGTTGACTTTTAATAAATAAATCTAACGAATCCTTAACCAACTTAACTCAACTCAAACCTGAGGGACCAGTTCCGCCATATTCAGAACTTTTAAACAGGAAACTGCAGGGACCAATCTGTAAATTTCCCAATTTTGATTTAAGTTGACTTCAGAAAGTCAATTGGCCGTTCTAGGCTCGAATCCGAATCCCACTCCCGAAATCCGTTGAAATTCGTAACTGTTATACACGTTAGTGTCATTTTCGATCATTTTAGAATCAATTAACAGCCTCATCAATGCATGATTAAATCCCATTATGGCTAATTAACCGGGACCGTCGACCTCAATCATCTTACCCCCCCCCCCAATTCGCAAATATCGATCATTTACACAGAAATAGATTACCTGCCCATCTCAAACGAATCCCCTTGAACTTGTTACACCATTCAATTGCATCGAAGAAGGACGCAGAGTCGCCGGAAAACCGATCCAGTCACATTCGGGATTCGTTTAGTCGATCTCAGTCGATTCATACATCATTCGGGTAATTAAACCTATCTTTAGCTTCGTTTTCATCTTCAGATTAAAAGCCCTATGCTTATTAGGGCTTACGTTACAGAATCAAGCATGATATGATTCTAGGGTTCTTAACATTTTTGGATTTAATCGAACCCTACCCCCGACTCTGATTAAACCAAATTAATTCATACCAGTAGATTCGAAATTCATTTTTAATTGATAACCCTATGCCATTTCAGTCTCATATCATCGAATTAATCAAGACCTCGTAACTAGGGTTCGTTTATAAAACAACTTGGGGGTTTCGACCCTGGACTTAATCATAATCCAATTAAACCATACTGACAGATTCGCAAGACCCTAATTAGTAAAATCCCCATGTTTATATCGCATTCCATTATCAGAATCATTCAAATCAATTTTGAGTTCAAACTTAGGGTTCGGCTTTTGAATCCGAAATTAAACAATCCTAAACCCGTTGTTTTTGCAATTAAAACTCACCCCAGACTCGTTTGAGGTTAACGAATAAAACCCCTATGATCTTGCAGTCGGTCACTACCAGATTTGGTGGGATTGGGACTGGGTTCGATCGGCTCGGGTAAAGGGGAAGAACTCACCGGGTTTCCTTGTTAAAACCATTTCGGCCCGGACTTGTGTGCGATACCCTAGCGGGCGGAGATGGTTAAGTGAGTGTGCTGGTGTGGGAGAGACCCGGGTTCGAGTCCCTCCACACACATTTATTTTTAAAACATTTTATTTGTATTATTTTAATATAAAAACAATACCCTATATTATTATCTTAATATATTAATGTGTTCTAGCCTCGTAAAACCACCCGTAGGCTCGGGTTTGGTTTATAACCTCTTCTTATTTAAAAATACTAACTTTTATAATAATATAGTTATATTATTTTCAAACCCCGTCTTGGAATAAATAAAATAATTATATTATTTTCAACCCGTGACTCCAATTAAAAATGACATATATTTAGATATTATCTTCACCTCGTTATTAAACTTCTGGTAACGTTTCAAACTTATAAATAATATAAATACTTATATTAGTTACCCACGTTTATATCCCCGAATAAAAATAGATATATTTATTATTCATATGAATTGTAATTTCAACTCGCTTAGTGTTAGATGGTATGTAACACTAATTTTTTTATAAACTAATATATATTTACCCAAATTTGACGTATTTTCATGACTAAATAACTAAATAAGTATAGACTTAATTATTTTGTTTATATTTAAAGCAAGGTAATTTCATACTACGTTTCAAATAAATAAATCTAATTTATTTAGTTAATTACCCCAGGCTCTAAATCATTATTTTGAGGATACTATATCCCGACTTTAATAATTATAAAACAATTATCCAAGAATAAAACGCAAACACCTACGCAACCCTTTTATATAATTCTACACGAACTCATTACACAATTTCCTATACTCACATCCTTTGAAGCCCTAGACTTCGATTTAGATATTTTATTAACTCATCTTCATACGCAATACACTCTAGGTTAACGTTGTGCGTTACAAGGATCACTTTGCTACCTAGAGTCTCGTGTTAGCTACACATTAGATTCAAGTGAGTATTTCATAGCCCCTTTTACTCTTTTACACTTTTGGGGTGAAACATGAACTATATACAAATTACATGTTTACATTTACACAAACAACACAAGTACAAATCCTATTTACATTCATGTGTGCAATTTGAGCTTTATGCCCGAGTGCTATTTGTGCTAACTTTTGTGTGCGATTTATGTGCAATCATTAACTATTCAAGCCGACGGTTTTCAATGATAGATCTATTGAGTCTGACAAACCCACCTTGTTGAGGTGATTGATACCGACAACACAATTTGCATACTAGTTACAAAGGTTTGATTGTACTTGGTTACACAATAGATGCTCCCCATAAATGCCTTATTTATCATGTTATGTAAGGATTTGTTTTACAAACCATATGCTACCTATTTACAAACCTGTGTTATACTCACCAACTTTTTAGTTGACTTTATTTTATTCATGTTTCAGGTGCTTTCATATGAGCTAGATCAAGACATGCTACACATAGGCTTTGGACCTAATTAATATTAATTCAAAAACAAATTTTATTTCATTATGTTCTGTGAATTTGATTCATGTTTGTTTGAATGGAAATGGATTTAACATATTACAATTTGTCAACCTTGAGCTCATGAACAGTCTACATGTCCCGCCCCGATGATTCCGCCATCGGTTGGGGTGTGACAAAATCCATGGAAATCTGCTCCCATTTTCACATCGGGATTTCCGGTTGTTGGAGCAATCCGGATGACTTTTGGTACTCCACCTTGACCTTTGAACAAGTTAGACACTTGCTCACATAGGTGGCTTTGTCGGCTTTTATGTTCGGCCACCAATACAACACCTTTAGATCGTGGTACATTTTGTCAGATCTGGGATGAACAGAGTATCGGGAATTGTGAGCTTCATCCATAACAAGCTCTCTCAGGTTCCCATATACTGGAATCCATATTCGCTCTGCAAAATAGCGAATACCATCAGATTTAACTTCCAATTGTTTCTCCATACCACGAGTGGCTTCCAACGTTAAGTTCTCTTCTTTTAGGGCTTCAAGTTGAGCATTACGGATCTGTTCGGGTAATCCTGTATGAATAGTGAGTTGCAACGCTCGAACTCGTCGAGGTTTGGTTTCCTTTCTACTCAGAGCATCGGCTACCACATTAGCCTTGCCCGGATGATACTTGATGGCACAATCATAATCATTTAAGAGTTCGATCCAGTGACGATGTCTCATGTTCAACTCTTTCTGTTCGAATATGTGCTGGAGACTCTTGTGATCGGTGTAAATGGTGCACTTGGTACCGTACAAGTAGTGTCTCCAGATTTTCAGCACAAAAACCATGGCTCCCAACTCCAAGTCGTGAGTCGTGTAGTTTTTCTCGTGGACTTTCAATTGTCGAGAAGCGTATGCGATAACTTTCTCGCGTTACATTAGCACACAACCGAGACCCTGGATGGAAGCATCGTAATACACTATGAAGTCATCCGTCCCCTCTGGCAGAGATAGGATGGGTGCGATACAGAGTTTCTGCTTTAGAAGTTGGAATGCTGAATCTTGAGTTTCGCTCCAGGTATACGGTTTACCTTTTTGAGTTAGGGCGGTGACAGGTTGAGCGATCTTAGAAAATCCCTCGATAAACCGACGGTAGTAGCCATCTAATCCCAAAAATTGTCGCACTTCTTTCGGAGTCGTTGGCGCTGCCCAATTCTTAATGGCTTCTACTTTGGATGGATCGACATGTATTCCTTTCTCATTGACTACATGTCCAAGAAATTGAACCTCGCGAATCCAAAAATTGCATTTAGAAAACTTGGCGTATAGCTGCTTCTGTCTCAGTAGTTCAAGAATTAAGCGAAGGTGCTCCTCGTTTTCTTCCTTACTCTTAGAATGGATAAGGATATCGTCAATGAAAATGATGACAAATTGGTCGAGGTAGGGTTTACACACACGGTTCATGAGGTCCATGAACACCGCGGGTGCGTTGGTTAATCCGAATGCCATGACCAAAAACTTATAATGGCCGTACCGAGTTCTGAATGCGGTTTTGGATATATCTTCATCACGATCTCGTAGCTGATGATATCCAGATCCTAAATCGATTTTTGAGTAGACACTCGACCCTTGAAGTTGGTCGAATAGATCGTCGATGCAGGGAAGTGGGTAGAGGTTCTTTATAGTTACCTTGTTCAGCTCTCGGTAATCAATACACATACGGAAAGTCCCATCTTTCTTCTTGACAAATAGGACTGGGGCTCCCCATGGTGATGAACTGGGTCGGATGAAACCCTTATCCAACAGTTCTTGCAGTTGTATGGATAACTCCTGCAGCTCACTTGGTGCAAGTCTATATGGTGCTCTGGCAATAGGTGTTGCTCCGGGTGTTAGGTCGATCTGGAATTCGACCTGTCGGTGGGGTGGAAGACTGGGTAAGTCTTTAGGAAAAACTTATGGGAAGTCGCGAACAATAGGGATATCTGTAAGTTTCTTCTCCTAGGAAGGTTTGTCAGCGACAAGGGCTAGTATTGCGGTATGACCCTTGCGTAGACATTTCTGCACCTTCATATAAGATATGATGCCCACGATTGCACCACTCTTCTTGCCCTTTACAGAAAGGATCTCTCCACTAGCCAGGGGAATACGAACAATATTATCTTTACAGATGATCTCATCTTGGTTTTTAGATAACCAATCCATGCCAACGATTATGTCAAAACTGCCAAGTGTAACTGGCATGAGATCGATGTCGAGTTTGTGACAAGATAATCCTAACTTACATCCCTTGAGGATATGAGTTGCCTCAATTAACTTACCGTCAACTATTTCTATGGTATATTTCTAACGGGGTTGTGGTCATCTCTATCTGTTTACTAAAGTTCTCAGAATTAAAACTCCTATCGGCACCGGTATCAAATAGTAAAGAAGCAAAATGATCATTTAAAGGAAACATACCTTTCTAGCCTCTCCTGAGCCGATCATGAAGGCCCGACCCTTCACACCATTCCCATTATTGTTACCATTTCCACCCTGATTATTTCTATTACCATTCCCATTGCCAGCTTTCTTTAATTGAGGGCAGTCCCTTTTGAAGTGGCCCTCTTTATCGCACTCAAAACATCCCTTGGGTGCGTCACCAGTTGGTGTTTGTTTATTCTGTAGATCTCCTCGACAATCCTTAGTCCAATGGCCCATTTTTCTACACCGCTGGCTGCGGTAACGTCGCATGGCCCGTTATGGTGGAAATTACACTTTTGGCACTTCGGGTACTTACCAGCATACGAACCCTGATTCTGTTGAGTAGAGCTAGACTGTGAGAGATTTTTAGCAGGTTCAAAATTTCGCTGCTGCTGTTGATGCTGGGGTGGGTTGGACTGAGAAGATTTGAAGTGCGTACTGTCGAACTTACGCTTATTGTCAGTCAGCTTAGAAACCAATTTTCTAGGAGGTAGTGTGCCTTGAGCGACTGCTTGGTCAGTCAACCTGTGAGCTAAACGGATAGTTTTTGGACGGTGGTGGGGTTTGATGAGGTCACCATACTCTGAATTTGCGGGACTAGGCCCTCGATATACCTCTCGATACGCTTGTAAACTTGGGTCACCATCTGAGGTCATAAGGTAGCTAGCTTTTGAGAGCGGGTGGTGTAAGTTTCAATCTCTGACCCTTCCATTTTGAGGTTCCATAACTCGACCTCTAGTTTCTTCACCTCGTCGCGAGAGAAATATTCTTCTTTCAGCATGGTCTTGAATTCCTCCCATGGCAAAGCGTTTGCCATTTCCAAAGTTAGCATCTGTACCTTGGAGTTCCACCAGGTAAGGGTTGGTCCCTCCAGTGTGCCAGATGCATATTTCACCTGGTTGATTTGCGGGCAATTACACATGGCAAAGACCGACTCAATTTTCTCCATCCAGTGGAGTAGACCTACTGCTCCCTCGGCTCCACTAAAAGTGTGGGGCTTGCAGTCCATAAAGGTCTTGTAAGTGTAGACCTGCTGATTGTTGTGCGGACCTAGATTAAATACAAAGAATATGTTTAGGAATATTGGATTCGGTATTGAGTTTAGAATGAGTGTTGACTCACTAGAGTTGACAAATGATAGATTTACCTCCAACCGGGTTGGCTGCTAAAGCTTCAGCCACACGTTCATTAATCAAAGCGGTGAGTTCTGCAGCGGTCATACTGAAGTTACCGCGTCCGCCGTTACGTCCACCTCGTCGTCCAGACATGATCTTTACATTCACAAACATACAATAACGAGAAAAATATATCGCATATTATCATCATACAAGTACAAGTAAATAAAAGAAAATTAAACCACAACATCTAACATTTCAATAATAATCCTTGATAAAATAAGTTATAAAGGCTACAAAGTACTTTCAATCAAACATCAAAATCCGGAAACATTTGTTGGATGGAAATAACAATGCCCATCTAGGTTTAAATAAAAGCAAATAACTAGAATGGTAGTCTGTCAATCATCACTACCAACTGAGGTCACATCAGAAACCGCATCATCATCCTCATCCTGCTCTTCCTCGAGCTCATCCTCTTGTGCAACCTCCGCAGCGTTGGCAGCCTTGACCTGTCCCTCCAGATCATCGATCCTAGCTCACACTGCCTCGAGGTTAAGGTGTTGCACGTTCGCTTGTGCCTGTAACTCATGGAATGCTGTCACTAGGTTATCGTGTACTATGTTTGCTCTACCCTCTGATCAGTCTGGTATCCATGCTGCAACAGTCCGATGATCTCACCTGCATGTTGCCTATCTCTCTGTCCATCCTCGCCACTAGGGTAGCAAAGGCCTGCTCTAGTGGGTACTGTAGAGGAGGTAGAGTCTCCACAGAAGAAGTGCTAGCTGCAAGGTGTGGGGGCGGGACCCTCTCCTGACGGACCTAACTCCTGATCCTGTTCGGGTACCAATCCCAATCCTATGTGTTACCGCTGACACGCACGTGGAAGGGCTCGTCATATACTATGGTGTCATTAGTAGGTGTCAATCTCCGCCTCTTAGGCTCTGGGGAAGGTACTGTAGGAACATCGGGTTCCTGAGTGACTGGGGATGTAGGTGACTTGGGTGAAGTAGACATATCCTTTAACGAAATGCATAAGTGTCATGTATGAGTGTGGGTGTTGTGTAACTAATGTAGTATGTGGTTGTAGTCTAAGTCTACTACTAATGCAAACCTGGTGCACTAGAACCAATGGCTCTGATACCAATCTGTCACACCCTCAAAATCCACCTGCGGGGTTTTACCGCGATGTGCATGACACACCAGGATCTCAGTCATTAGTTATACGGAATGTCTCTATATGAATTTGAATAAAATACCATTGCTGCCAATAGTCACGAGACAACAATCTTTAAGTTTGAAAATGTTGCGGAAGCGTAAATAAAAATTCAATGCACGTAAAATCAAATGCGCAAAACAAGGAGACCAAACCATGCAGTTTAAATAAATAAAATAAGTTCAGTGTTTGAAATATGATGGGACTCCATGCATTTGCTATGCTCGTGCTCAATACCTTAGCGACCTGAGAAAAACATGCTAAAATTGTCAACACAATGGTTGGTGAGTTCACAAGTTTGAATGTAAGTAAAAGTTTGATGTTTGCAAGAGAGTGTAAATAATGTATACCGATAGATAGCTAGTCTATGTCATGCTACTACAAGTGTTTCAAAACCGAAGCTGAATGTTTGTGTTTGTTTGCCTTCCGCCATGTCTACCGAACAATGGCAAATGTTTAGGTCAATATTACACCTGTTCGACCTCCAGTCGTGTTAGCGCGACTAACGCGGGTGGGGCTTGTCAAAACCCAGTAGTACTACTCAAATTACCTCGCTATGTTCCAATACTAACGGTTTGAGAATATAAGGACTTGTGTGGTATGTTTGCACTTTAGTAAGCAAGCGATAATACAATAATACATGATCCAAAATGTTTGCGGGCATGTTTTCTCCCCCAAAAGGAAAGTAAGTACAAGAGAGGGGTAGTGAAACTCACCTTAGTATGCGTGCAGATGAATGCTAAGTAAAAACACTTGGACCTCTAACTGCCACCTAAAACCATAGGTCTATAAGTGTGTGTTCGTGCAGGTTGACATGAACCCTTAGTATCCAAACAATACCATTGATTAAGTGTTTAGAAAAGATTTACAAGTTTGACTCAAGTTTGACCCGAAGACCTGTTAGTGATTTAATGTTTGATTTGAATACTAAAACATAGTACACAAGTAATTCAAGTTTCATGCTTACACAACTCAAAACTATCTTAGCATAGCAAGTTATGTCTACACAGTGCACGATCAACAAGTTTCTACTTTTATATAATGTAATAACAAAGTTTGGTTTCCATATGATATTCATTTATAACACGTTTGCATGATCAGTATGTTCATAACATAAATCTTACTTGCCCTAGGTAGTCATAGCACATAACAAAAGTCTTGAACTTAACATGCAAATCATACTTCAATTAAAGTTTCCAAGTATAGTAAGTTGTGAATATCATGCGTGTTTTGAACTATCTAAAACGTTACAACATGTTATTATATTCTAAATAACATGTAGCTATCATTAAACCATATCATACATGTCTAATTTGCAAGCTATGAACACTTTAGACAGTTAAAATTTCCTCTTTTAGAAAGTTTGCAAAACCGAGCTAGGTATTAGAAATCTAATTTCACAAATCATTTATACATGAATCAAGTAGCATATAAACATCATCATATCATCCAAATCATGCCTAGTATGCAAGATAGAATTCTTAAAAAGTTTCCATTATAAGTAAGTTTTTATTTCTAGCTTGTTTAATGAGATTCAAAGTACCAAACCAATTGCATACAACCTATCTAATATGATTATAACCATAACAAGCATCAAACATCTCTAACATTCAATCCTACAACATCACATAATAAAAAAGTTTCATCTTTTAACAAGTTATGAATCATATGAAGCTAGGGTTTTTCAAATAACCATATAAACATAAAATAAATGCAAAACAATAATAAAGTCACCATCTTTATTTTAAAAATTGATGTTTGAATGAACTAGGGTTTCAATCTAAAATCTTGGAATAAAAAAGTAACAAAATCGGATGAAACGACTTACGTAGTAGTGTTAGAAATGCGTAGGGGAGTTCGAATATGCATTCAATTGCAAGATTCAAGATCAAACGGATGGTGTTTGGGTGCTATGTTGTTCTCGGCTCATAGGGGGGAGGGAGGCTTGGATCGCGACGGCAATAGGGAGAAGGAGGAGATTAGGGTTTATTTTTTTTTTATAAAATTATATATATAAAAGCATGCATGGGTTAAACATGGGTTATAGATAGTTCATGGCTTATCTAGGTGATCCATGGGTTATTTTAAAACAAGTTTCACTAATGGAAAATAAAACCCTTAAGTATTATTTTTATAAAAACTCCACCTCTATAAAAATAACTGACGAAATAAATTTTCGATAATTCTACGCGATAACACGAAAGTTCACATAATTCACAGAAAAATCACTAAACACATAAATTTACATAATTTATATTAAAATAATTGTTCGCAATTATTTTTGTTAGTTCACCAACTTTCAGGGTTTAACTCGTGTGTGATCCAGAAATTCTACGAATTACCGATACGTGAGTATTTGTGCGAAACTGACACATCTAACTAATCCTAATTAAATGTAATGCATGCGTGAATGTTCGAGATAAATAAGTTTGAATAAATAAATGTTTGAGATAACGATGTTTGTGTTAACTGTAGGATCGTGAAATTACAAGATGGTTCTGTTCTTAGTTGAAATTGGCGAAAACAATAACAACTACACAAATGTAATCGAACAGACAGAAAGAATACTAGTAAGATCACTGTTGTATTAAGCTTAGTGAATAAACGATTAGAAATGAAAACTCTGTGAAGAAGCACACTTGCAATGAAGTGTTTACACAGTATTTATACTAACTTAGAATCAAGACAGACCCTTGATTCTAAGGATCAGATTGAACACAGACCGTTGATCTTTTATACAAAAGCTAATTTTACACGTTAAAGCTAAAGTAGCTAACTTTATTGAAGCGTCTTCTTTATGCATCATTGCTTGCATGTCTGGAGAAGAGCATTGTCGTCCGTCATTGGTTGCACCATTGAGGTTCCTTCTGCTTTGAGTGTGTCAGTTGATTTTGCAGAAAGTTGTCAGTGACGCTTGGCATGGATAGTCAGCTGCAACGATTTGTCTTCAAGGAACATAGCTATCAACAGCAAGAATGAGAATGATGCTGCTGATAAGCCTATTAGCAGCAACATTGGTCTTCAGCAAATAAGGCTATCCGCAGCAGATTTGTTCTTCAGCAGGAGAACAGGTATCCGCAGCAGATAAGCTTGTCCGCAGCAGTTTGTTGGTCAGCAGCAAACTCTGAGATCAGCTGCATTTGTACTTAAAGAATTTTGTAGTCATCAGTCTTTGTTTCTACAAACTCCCCCTAGACTGATGCTACCAAAATTCTCTTACTGTCTTTGTTGCTGAAGCCTTTGCATGTTTCTGACTATCCTTTCGACCTTATATCCTCCATTGGGACCATCTCCCCCTTTTTGGGTGCATCAGTGGACGAATAAGCATCAGTTTGGGTGCTTATTAATACAAGGAAGAGAGTAGATAAAGTTTGGAATTTATGAGCTTCATGCATAGAGACTTGGTGTCTTAATTTGGACACTTCAGCCTCTAGCATGACCATCCTGGCCGTCAATATCAAGATATGAAGTTAAAGTCTGTCCTCATCCACAGCTGTGGAATCCTTGGATCCAGATGGGGTCTTAGGCCTGGCCTCTTCATCCCCATCACCCATGGTTTCTTGGCACCTGGGGTTCCTCTCAGTGAAGGGAGTTTCCAAGGAAACATCCTCACTGTGAGTTGCCGTGGTTGAGGTCTTAACAATGTTGCCACTGTCCTCCTGGTCATTTGATGGACCAGCAGTAGTGACAGCCTCTTCCACATCCACTCTTTCATGGCTCCTAGAGTGGACCTTCAGGGTAAACGAACTTGGGTTGGGTGTGTTGGAAGCAAGGTCAATCAGTACCTCTGAGATAGTAGTAGTTGGAGAAGGTACATCATTTTGATTAGGTTCCTCAACACTTAAGTTCAAAAGAAAGAGGAAAGGCTCAGGGGGCTGTTCTATGGATCCGGGAAGTGATCCTGATCCTAATAGAGAGACATCCAAAGGAGTCCCCCTAATAATGTGGCTGTCCCTTATGATATTCTCACCAGAATGTTGTGATTCTGAGTGAGGGCTGTTAGGTTGGGTTTGGGCCTTTGAGGCAAGAGAAGAAGGAGATTCCTTGCCCCTTTTCCTAGTCGTCGCAACCGGGGCCCTGTATTCCGGTTGAACGATAACATACTAAAGAGGTGAAGTGATTTTTTGTACCTGTGCATCCTTAGTGGTATGCACAGGGGTTCGAATGGTAGAAGCAGACTGTTGTTCAGGTTGTGAGGTGGAGGGTGTGAGATCTGTATCAGCTGGGATTGTTGAACTGTCACCCGGGGTACTTTGTATGTTCGGCATTGTAGATAACAATGGAACATTGACCCCTGAGTACCTTTTTGGAAACAACTTCATCTTATCACTCCAAATCGGCGAAAATGCAGATCTTCGTGAAAACCCTAACTGGTAAGACGGTCACGTTTGAGATCGAATCCTTTGACACAATCGACAACGTGAAGGCAAAGATCCAGGACAAGGAAGGCATCCTGTCAGACCAGCAGCGTCTAATCTTCGCCGGAAAACGGCTCGAGGATGGCAGAGCCTTAGCCGATTACAACATCCAGAAGGAGTGAACTCTCCACCTTGTCCTTCTTCTCTGTGGTGGCAAGAGCGGAGTTTACGTGATGCCATCTGCATTTCTTCTGAGATATGCATTGGAGAAGAGTGTGACAGGGATACTTCTATGGAGGGCCTATCAACGCCTTCTCTACTGTATACCCATTTTGATTTCCAGTGTACCCGATTGATTTCCAGAGATACTTCCATGGAGGGAAGGTTTGAAGGTTGGTGGATGAGGGTTGGTTGAGACTTGTGAGAAAGTGATGCTGGTGGGTGGAGGTTGGTGGGGACTTCCATGAGAGAGTGATGTTGGTTTGTGGAGGAAGGTGAAGAGGTGGTAAGAAAATTTGATTTTGTTTTATAAGGGCAGAGATGAGAAAAAGAAAAATGACTTGTACCGTACAACCTTATTTACCTTTTATTGTTACAGCTGTAATGCACCGAGGCAGTCATGGTAAAGACTGACGTTGATTTCTTTTACAGCGGGTAAAGGTTAATTTGGACTTAAATTTACCCAGCAGCAACAAACTTGGTTGCTGTGGATGAAAAGCCTGTCCGCTGCAAGCTTGGTTGCTGCGGAAGGTTAAGTCTGTCAGCAGCAAACTCTATTGCTGCTGATGGATTCAGTGATCTGCAGCAAGGATGTTGCTACTGATGGCTTTAAAGCTATTCGCAGAAAACTTGTTCCTACTGATAACTTAAGGCAGTCAGTGGCAAATCCTTTGCTTCTGATGATTAAACCTGTCAGCCGCGAAAGGACAAAAATGTTGCTGACTTGTAGCTTTTATTTACAACATAAGACAAAACACTTTTTAAATAAAAATTTTAGAGAAAGATTTTAATCAAAGTTCATCATACCAATGGATTCAACTAAATATTTAAATCTGGCTTCATCAAAAGGTTTTGTAAACAAATCAGCATATTGCTCATTTGTATGAACTTTGGTTAGAATAATCCTCTTAATTTTTTATTTAAAAAGTGTTTTGTCTTATGTTGTAAATAAAAGCTACAAGTCAGCAACATTTTTGTCCTTTCGCGGCTAACAGGTTTAATCATCAGAAGCAAAGGATTTGCCACTGACTGCCTTAAGTTATCAGTAGGGACAAGTTTCTTGCGGATAGCTTTAAAGCCATCAGCGGCAACATCCTTGCTGCAGATCATTGAATCCATCAGCAGCAATAGAGTTTGCTGTTGACAGACTTAACCTTCCGCAGCAAACAATCTTGCAGCCCTTCCGCAGCAACCAAGCTTGCTGCAGACAGGCTTTTCATCCACAGCAACCAAGTTTGCTGCTGTTGGGTAAATTTAAGTCCAAATTAACCTTTACCCGCTGTAAAAGAAATCAACGTCAGTCTTTACCATGACTGCCTCGGTGCATTACAGCTATAACAATAAAAGGTAAATAAGGTTGTACGGTACAAGTCATTTTGCTTTTTCTCATCTCTGCCCTTATAAAACAAAATCAAATTTTCTTACCACCTCTTCACCTTGTTTTGCTACCAATGGTCATCTTCTCAAAATGACTTGGTATCAGCTGCATTTGGGACCAATGGTCATCTTCTCAAGTCATTTTGCTACCAAAATTTTCTTACCACCTCCAGCAGCAAACTCTGAGATCAGCTGCATTTGTACTTAAAGAATTTTGTAATCATCAGTCTTTGTTTCTACATTAACGGAATTAACCTGAAAAATGTCGGATGTCACATTAGGGCTAATCTCATTAGCCAATCCAGTTAAATACTAACCTATTTAACCTCATCACAAACCTTAGTGACTAATTCTGTCAAATATCAAACTAAAATTTTAGGGACTAGTTGTGTCATTAGTCTAAACCCAATTCTGATTGACTTTGAAAGTGAAAATTGTGCATTTGTTTTCCTGTTGACTTTTGAAAGTCAACTAACCATGTTTCTTAACCTAATTCAAACCTCAGGGACTATTTCTGCCCTTTTCAAAACATAAGAACATGAAACTACATGGACTAGACTTGAAATTAACCCATTTTCAATTCTGTTGACTTTTGAAAGTCATACCGATCGTTCTTGAGCCTAATTCGCATGCAATAATTGATTTCAGTTAAAATTGTAACTGATTTGCATGAACATTATCATTAACGTCCATCATTAACTCATTTAAACCCGACATTGATTTGAATTAAACTCATTAATGGATAATTATATCGTAACCGTCTATCGTACCATCGAGAGTGATCAAATTCGATAATTTCGTCTGTTAACCTCACAATTGAATCACCTGCGCTCCTTACTCGAACTCCCCAGAACCTGTTTCATACCTCAATTCGATCGAAATAACAGTAGGAGGCGCCGGAGATCAGTAGGAGGCGTCGGAGATCAGACCACGCAAGTCGTAATCGGGATTTACTCGAACTTCATCAATTCATCATCAAATCTGGTAATCAAACGTTTCTTTAGCATCGTTTCAGTCTTTAGATCAAAAACCATATCCTTAATGGGGCTTACATTATCGAATTAACCACGATCTGATTCTTGGGTTCTTAATGCATTCGGGATTAATCGAACTCTAACCTTGACACGATTTAAATCTATTTACTTTATATGGTTAGTTTCGCAACACTCTAATCAGTAAAAGCCCTATGATTCCAATCATTTCTATTATCAAAATCAATAGATTCGAATTCATCTTAGAACCTAGGGTTTTCGATATCTCAAAACAGAAATTAACCTCTTTAAATCCAACGATTTTGCAATTAAATCTCAACCCAGACTCGTTAAACCCCGATTAACAAAACCCCTTTATCGTTTGAGTCAAACACGATCGAATTCGATGGATTTGGGTCTGGTTTGGGTTCGGCTTGCATATGGGAGGGATACCGCAGGAACTTATATGTCAAAAGCCACTGGAACAGGGTTCTTGTGCGATAGCCCTAGCGGGTGGAGTGGTTAGGTGTGTGTGCTTGTGTGGGAGAGACCGGTTTTTCTTTTTAAACATTGTTTTAAGCATTATTTTATTATAAAAACCTTTCCCACTATTATTATATTTATATATTAATGTGTTTTACCCTCGTAAACCACCCGTAGGCCCGGGTTTGGTTTTATAACCCATTTTAATATTTTACCCACCTGTAAAATAATATATTTATATTATTTTCAACCCGTGACTCTAATTTTAAAATAATATATTTATATATTATTTTCGCCATTTTAATAAACACTGTGTAATGTTTCAAACTAATAAATAATATATTTATTTATATTATTACCCACGTTGTTATGATCCGAAAAAAAATAATAGTTTTATTATTTTTGTCATCAATTAATTATCGTGTTATTTCTCTATGTTTAAAATAATATAATAATCTATATTATTTTCCCAAACCATTATTAAATGGTACAAACGCACGAATGTTTATTAAATAATATTATATTCGTAGTTAGAGACGTTCGACACGAAACGTATTTATCTTAATAATTATATTAAGAAACCCTTATTCCTGTGGACACGTTCGTCTACTCGTTGGTCCTACGTATATTTTAGGACATTCAAATCTTCCGTGTCATCGTCACAAAGTCCCATATGTCCCTAACTTCTTTATTTATAATTCTAGGGCATACGTAAGCCGTTGTAGGCTAACACCTGTGTATCTAACCTCATCCTTGTGTGATTCAACCTACTACTCAACCCAGGTGAGTTTTCACGTCCCCTTTTACCATTTTAAATTGGGGGAGAAACATGCATAAAAACGAACATTCTTTTACTTGTTTTCCCGTTGGAGAGAAACATGCATACAAACGAACATTCTTTTATTTGTTTTCCCGTTGAGGAGAAACATGCATACAAAGGAACATTCTTTTATTTGTTTTCCCGTTGGGGAGAAACATGCATACAAACGAACATCATTTTACTTATTTTCCAGTTGGGGAGAAACATGCATACAAACGAACATCATTTTTACTTGTTTCCCATTGGGGAGAAACATGCTTGCAGAAAAACATCCTTTTACTTGTTTTTCCATTGGGGAGAAACATACACACAAACAAACATGGATCACTTAGTATTTCACTACCACTTGTGTACTTAAGCGTAAACTATATCATGAAAGTCCACACATCGAACTGTTAATATGTACTTAGCGAGGTAATGTTTAGTAGTACTACTGGAAACCCCAGCCGCGTTAGTCGCGCTAACTCGATTGGATGTCGAACGGGTGAAATGTTGGCCTAAACACATTGCCAGAGTTGATAGACCTGGCGGGAGGCAAACAAACGCAAACAGTCAGCTTCGGTTGCGAGTGCTTAGAGTGACTTGTACATTGTCTAGCTAGCAATAGGTGTGACTTGCGTATGTGGATCCTGCAAACACACAAACAGTTTATTTACTTACAAACCTGTGAACTCACCAAACTCGTGTTGTCACTTTTTCTTACATGTTTCTCCGGTTGTTAACGCACAGGCTGTACACCTAGGACATGCATGGAGTCCTACTGTCATTACATTCTTATGCAAGCATTTAAAACAGTTCACTTGCTTTTATTAAACTAAACTTGGGCGCGTTTGTTTTGCGTAGAAACTATTTGACATAAACCGCTTCCGCGTTTAACTCTGAACTTTTATGATATTTCATTTATGTCACATATAGTGTGTAATCTCCAGGAAATTTCCCTCTTTTATTTTAACTTTTCCGGCAATGTAAGTTCATTATTTTGGTGAATCGCATTTATGAAGAACCTTAATTACCTACTTCAAATTCATAAGTAATAAATATTTATGTTATATGCTTTGTAAATAATTGTCACCATCCTATTCCATAAATATATAGGTACATACTAAGTCATTTCTAAAACTATATATATACACACATGATATAAACAATTTATTATGAAAATATAACATTGGTAGTATTTTTAAATTACTAAAGGTAAATAAAACAAATAAATATATAATTATATCTATAAACATATTAAATATGAATTATGATGGAATGAAGTCATGAACATAAAATTTATGAGCACTTAAGTTGAAATATGCTATGAAATTAAAAACTATTTTTCATATTTTGCAATCTTAATCCCTATAACAAATTAAATTTTGTAAATAAGCCCATGATACTACCCTATAAATAGATCCTCATTCTTCCCTCATTCTCACACCATATCAAGTTCTAATCCCTCTCTCAAGATTCAAAGTCGTTTCCATATTCATAAGTAAGTTCTTTTTATATTCTTGCTTGTTCATACTTTTCCTTTAAAAAATCTCTCATAACTAGCTAGATCTATGATCCCTAACATGTTTATGTTATAATCATAGACCTATCCAAGATCAAAAGCCCTATTTTAATTAAAATTGTGTCAAACTTTTATTTAAAAGCTTGGTTGATGATTCTTACTCCTTTCAATTTCAAAAATTATGTTTTTACTAAAAATCCTTATTTTCAAGTTGAATTATTTAATATTCAATTTCTATCTTTACATAAACTTATATTTTCACTTTATCCCATATACTTTCCAAACACAAACTAAACTTGGTTAAGTATGCAAATAGAGTAAATTTCAAACCAGTATGTAGTTATCTGGCAAACATTAAAGTTCTGGCTAGGAAAAGACGGGGTTCTGATCCGACCAACTCTTTCCTGGGAACTTTTCTGTTGGAGGTACTACTCTGGAATGATAACCATTCTAGTGTACAACAACCACTTTCAACTAATTATGATTATGATTATAAACTCATTTCTTTATAAATATTTATACAAACTTTTATATAATTTATTTTTATTATATGAGAACATTTAAAACTCAATTCTATACTTTTAATTAATAATAAATTATGGTTTAATTATTAATTAATTAAAACATTATTATACTTTAAATTTTGGTTTAATTACCAACTAATTAAATCATTATTTTTAACACTTGTTTTTCATAAATCAAATGAAAGGTTTCATTCATTTATTTATGTAGTAAATTATTTAATTACTCAACTAATTATTACTCATTTATTTATTCATCTATCTATCTATTAATTTATGCAATTACAAATAAAAGGAAACTAGTCATTTATTTATTTGTGTATTTATTTACAAACAAAAAAAACCTAATTATTTATTCATACGTTTATATAATTATTACAAACAAACAACATCGTTATTAATTCTTTCACTTATTACAATACAAATATTTATCAAAGATTTACATAAAATATTATTTGCAACTCAAATAATTATTTTATTATTAAAATGAGGACACTCACATCAATCTCCTCGCACAATAGGATTCTCTATTTCAGTTGTACAAATCATTGATATATATGTTCTATCAAACATAGGTTAAGTTTGTGATTAGCTAGAACATTTGTGCAATATACTTGTGTGACATCCAAGCTACTCATTGCAAGGTGAGTTTACATAGCCCATTTTTACTGTTTTTGCTTTTGGGGTGAAACATGTTATCAACTTTATCTATTTAAACAATTCAATATCTATGTTCTTATGCTTGATCTTTATGCTTTATATTTGAACTACTTGGTGACCATTGCATGCGTTTCATGCCAATACATTCATTAACTTGCAGCCCAAGCCTAAGGTAGTACCTAACATGATCATTTATATGGGAAACTGAAAATATAACTTACCACAAGACCTTGGCAGGTTTTGTTGGGTATCAACTATAACTTAGAGTATCCGCTTGCTCCCTTTTTCAAAATGGCAATCAGTGGGATTGCGTATCTAGTTTTCTATTATCAGGCTTGAATTGTATGCTTGGAACCTTGTATGTTCTCACATATATGCTTTAGACATGCGTTGAAAATATTGAATTGTAATCTATACTAACTCTTTGGTGTCAAAACCTGTGTATCTCACCAACTACTTGTAGTTGACAGTTACATACATGTTTCAGGTGCACCTGTTTGAGGACTACTTGCTCACCTAGGACTTGGACCTAGTTTAATTTAAATTATGTTTTGAACGTTTCATTTTCCTATGTAACGGATGCTTTTAATTTGAATAATAAATATTATCATATTTAATAGATGATCATGTGCTTATGAACAACCGCGTTAGCCCCGGCGTTTAATCCGCCGCCGGCCGGGGTGTGACATAGTGTCGTTTGATGTAACTACTGTCTGAGATCCTGGTTTGTCACATGTCAAATGGTAAAACTCCGTTAGTGGAATTTTGGGGTGTACAGATTGGTATCAAAGCCATTGGTTATAGAGAACTAGGATTGCATACTAGACTACAACCGCACACTTGCATTAGTTACACGACATAGACACTCATACATGATACACATAGCATACATACATACATTGCATTGCAGGCATGATGACATCATCCATATCACCCTCTACTTACGAGGGACACATCATTCTCATTGCCTTATCATTCCCAGTGGCGACACTCGAGGAATCATCAGAACAACATCCACTCCCGTCCGAGGGCAGCAAGACGGAGCCTTCGGAGGAGTCTCTCACACCACCATCATCTGTCGGGTATGGTGGGCCTTCTCAGGACCGTGTTAGGGACGACATCCAGCACTGGCACATATCTCTTTGGGAGTTGTATTCATCGGAGGCGAGTTCCTCCTGCACCCACTAGCAACTATATTCCGATCTCACTAGCTTTACTCTACTTCAAGCCCGAACCCGTGGGCCTCGCTTGAGGTACGCAGTGTGAAGGCAAACCGTTGCACGCATTATTGCAGAGTCCATTGACACATAGTTGTAATCACTTTCCCGAGCCATGGGCTCGTGTCATTGGTCGATATTCTGTTGAAAATAGATTGACCGCAAGATGGAGAACGCCTTGCTCATTGCATACTCAAACCCTATCCTAACTCAGTTAGAAGGACGGCTACTTTGCTTCTTCCAGTAACGCATATCCATGAACTAGTCTCACCTCTCGAAGTCGCATCTCATGTGCATGTTTGTTTCATGTGTCTGTCCCTATCTACAATCCGCTGGATTGGACTCTTGTATTGTGTTTCAACTCGAGTGAATACTCGGATCGAACGATTCTCGACTACTCATCCTGATATAAGTCCTAGTCGATCAACTTGTGGTTGATGACTAAGCCTTTCGATGACTTATCATCTCTAACACACTATGAACTCAGTAATAAACTGAGGAAAATTTTGACACGAGACAGGGAGAATTAGGGTGAGCATGCAAAGCAAATTATCGTTATGGGTGCACACGTAATAGTAATTTGAGGTGCATGTAAGTCTTGGTGAAACCTAGTGTGTGGATAAATGGTCCTAATCAGTGATTTATAGACTTAAGTTTCCACTATCAGTAGAAATTCTCGTAACTCACTCAACGACTAGTTAGTATCGTTAAACCTGTTCAACAGTTGATAGACACGACTATCATGTCGAAGATATTTATGAACACACTGAACTATCATCCATAGGATCCATCATTTGATTTTGCTCATGTAAGAGTCTTAGTGAACTTAAGACTCTCATCCAGACTTGATCAATGGAACCACCTAGAATGAAACTCTAGTAGAACCTCATAGTAAACCCACCGATTCCAACTATGTAAACAGAATTTGAGGAATTCTTTCTAAGCTAACACATTATTCCTTACACTCCAACAATAAATTCCATTTGACCCTATCACCTTATCCGGTGACTAATCCTTAGTCTAATTTGAATTATACCCCAACATATAAATCAACCTGAAATCATTTGTCATGACAAAATTTCTCGCCTTCCTCTCCCAAGTGGAGAAACCCTTTCTGTCCGATGCGAGAAGAGTGGTGCAGTCATTGGCATCATATCTTTCATGAAAGCACAGAAGTGCTTACGTAAGGGTCACACTGTGTCACACCCCAACCGACGGCGGATTATACGACGGGGCGGACGCGGTTGTTCAATAGCACAAGGTTAACTATTAAAGTTTCGATATTTCATTAATGAATAATTTAAGATTCAATACAAGGAAGAATAATACGAATACAACATTTAGTTTAAGTAGTCTAGGTCCAAAGCATCCTATGTGATCACGAATAAGTCTCATGATGTAAACCTGAAACATGTGAAAGAATCTGTCAACTACAAAATAGTTGGTGAGATACAAAGGTTTTGACACAGTTTAACAAGGATTTGAAAAGAATTACAATTCAATATGATTCATGCATTCTATAATGTAAGTATGAGAAAACAAGCATGTTAGACATTGTGCATATCAACCCTCTAACCAAGTTTAGGCATAACCCGTAGGTTACCCTTATAAGTCTCAAGTTTAAAGTTTAATTCAGTAACAATCACCAAGGGCTCCCCCCCGAAGGGGTCAATCAATCAAGGTGGATTGGTCAAATACAATAGATCTATCATTGTTACCATAGGCTTGATCAAAGTTAATGAATATGCTAGTTTTAAGTTTAATCTAAGCATACAAGTCTCAAGTTTAACATAAGAATAAACACGTAGTCATAGTTGTACAAGAATTGTATAAGTTTAAGAATTTTGAACATGTTTCACCCCAAAAGCATAAAAAGGAAAAGGGGCTAAGTATACTCACTTGGATTGATGAAGAGTATCCGACACGGATAAATATTTGCAAGTCTTGGAGGGAGAATATCCTCACAATAAGCCTAAGTATGCAAGTCTAAAGATTTAAGTTTGCCTCTACAAGTCTAAGGCAAAAGATGTAGGATTTCAAGATTTGACTAGGGTTCCAAATGAGAGACGAGAATGGTTTCGTTTGTAAAGTTTAAACCAAGTTTTAAATAGGGTTTTGAATATCAAAGTTTGATAGGCTTAGTTTAGAATAATTATTAATTACAATAATTATTTAGAAGTTTTACAATCATTAATTTCACACGATAGGTAATAATAATCAAAAAAGTTTTTCTAAGAAGTAGTGGTAATAATAATCAAGTGAGACTAAATAACTATTAAAGTTTAACAATAATTATTTAAAGAATAAATAATTATTAAAGATTAACATTTGCTATTTTAAAAAAATATATAAGAATAAGCATTATCTCAAGAATAGAATAGTTATTAGGGTAAGTGAATTATTTATTAAGGTTAAATAATTACCTATAAGAATAATCAATTATCTATGATAAATAATTTATTCATATAAATCCTTTTTAGACTTATTAAAGTATATAAGAGATATATATTTATCTTATCATGTAAATGGATGAAAAGTGTTTATAATGTTTCCTTTAAATTAAATGTTTATAAGTATCTAAATTAAAGATTATAATTTAATTATAAGCTTATTAAAGTTTAATTGCAAATCCTAAATTTTTATAAAAACTTGGAAAAAAAATTTAGAATAAAAGTTTACAAGTATTTAAATAAAGTTTATGTTTAAAACTTATAAGTTTATAAGTATTCTTTATAAATTATAAGTTTTCTTTTTTTTTACTTTAGGTTTTGTAAAGCTTATAAATATTCAAAAATCAATAAAGTATATATATTTGTTTTAAAATAATTACGCAAGTTTTATGTTTTTTATAAAATATGGATTTTACAAAGGTACAAGTTTTCAAATTCTATAAAATATTTCCTATTCAGAAAATAAATTTTATAAAATAAAAAGGTGGTTTTTATAGTTTTTAAATGTTTATTATCAAGGTTTAATAACTTTTAACTAAGTTTTACTTAATTAAAATATTTCCAGAATACAAAAGTATAGTTAAAAATCATTTTTAAGTTTATAAAAGTTTAATAGATTTTATAGGAATTATTTGGGGTATTTAATCTGAATAAATAGCACAAAAAATGTGAAATAGGAAAATGGGGGTGAGCCGGATCGAACCCGCGCCCTCCTCGGGTCACTGGTACACGCACACACTAACCATCCCGGCTACGGGTTCGCTGATGATTTGTATGTAAAAAGAAATTTAAAAGCAACAGTTAAAATCTTCCTCAATTTCTCAATGAACCCTAGATTATCAAATCCCACAAATACGAGTCGATTAGCCCTCTGTTTGTGTAAATTGGCAGAGGGCTTTCGATCTATGAAAGGAAACGAAGAGGGTGGCTTTTGGAATTACCTGAAATGATGGTGATTTGAGTGAGATCCAGTTCGAGTTTCACGTTCGGCTGTCGCGAATTCAAATCGAAAATGCAGGTACAGGTTTGAAGGATTTCGAGTTCAGGGAGCTCGAGGATGATGTCGTCTACGAGTTCATATCCGAATTTATAGTCAATTTGGTGTTAAATGCTCAATCGGTTAGGGAGTTTATGGTTGAGGGAAGTTAATGCCGAATTCGAATCCCCGGGTGATTAGAGTTAATGTCGAGCATTGAATACGGTTAGGTTGGAGTCGCACGCCGGGGGCGAGACTCAAGGTTCATTGAATCAGGCCGGAATCGCGATTTCGCGTAAAAGGGACGAAAAACCGGGCCTAGCCGGGATCAAACTCGTGACTGATCCTAGTTTCGAATGATTGGCTTTGTGGCAGAACAGGTTCCTGAAGTTCTTAGGTTCTGTCACTTTATGTTTAAAGTTTCAGTTTCAGTTTTAAAATAAGTTTCAGCATTTGACAGTTTTAGTCATCGGACTTTTTATATAAAAATAATTATGTTTTATTTTTTATAAAAACTAAGTAAGTTTTATAAGTTTTTATTTCCTTTATTATTTTATGAAATAATTTCTAGGATTTATGATTTGTAAGTTTAAAGGTTTTAGAAATAAGTTTATAAATTATTTATATAATTATAAACTTATATGTTTTAAGAATTTTAATAATATCCTGTTTAATAAAGATAAAATATAATAAACATACATATATATATATATATATACACACACATATATGCATGTTTTCCTTAGATTCATATTAAATAAAAAAAAATTACTATTTAAGAAAATAATAATTAAAATTTAAAATAAAACGGTAAGCGTTTAGGGAAAAGGTACATCGGAAAATCCGGGACATTACACACTGCCATTCTGGCTCTCGTCGTCAAGCAGCCATCGGAGGAGAAGAAGATTGACGACATCCTGATCGTTCGTCATTATCCGGAAGTATTTCCGAAAGACCTGTCTGGACTTCCGCCTCATCATCAAGTCAAATTCCAAAGTTACTTAGCACCCGGGGCAGCGTCTAATGCTCGGGTACCGTATAGACTTGCACCTAGTGAGCTACAAGAATTGTCTACACAACTGTAAGAGTTGTTAGATAAAGGTTTCATCCAACCTAGCTTATCGCCATGGGGAGCTCCAGTCCTATTCCTCAAGAAGAAAGACGGGACTTTCCGTATATGCATCTACTATCGTGAGCTGAATAAAGTGACTATCAAAACCGTTATCCTCTACCCCGCATTAATGCTATGTTTTATCAACTCCAAGGATCAAGCTTCTATTCAAAGACCGACCTTAAATCTGGTTACCATCAGTTGAGAGTCCGAGACGAAGACATATCTAAGACTTCTTTCAGAACTAGGTACGGCAATTACGAGTTTATGGTCACGCCATTTGGACTAACCAACGCACCCGCAGTGTTCATGGATCTCATGAACCGTGCATGTAAACCTTACCTTTACCAGTTCGTCATCGTCTTCATTGATGACACCCTCATCTATTCTAAGAACAAAGAAGAACATGAGGAACACCTTCGGCTAATTCTAGAATTGCTGAAACAAGAGCAACTGTATGCCAAATTTTCCAAGTACGAATTCTGGATCCGTGAAGTGCAATTCTTAGGACATGTAGTCAACGAGACGGGAATACATGTCGATCCATCCAAAATAGAAGCCATCAAGAATTGGGCGGCACCGACAACTCCGACAGAGGTGCGACAATTTCTGGGATTAGCTGTCTATTACCGTCGTTTCATCGAGGGATTCTCCAAGATTGCTCAACCCCTCACTTCTATAACTCAAAAGGGTAAACCCTATAACTGGGGTGACACCCAGCAGTCAGCGTTTCAACTGCTTAAAAAGAAACTCTGCAGTGCACCCATCCTATCTCTTCCGAAGGGAACAGATGATTTTGTAGTGTATTGCGATGCATCCATTTAAGGTCTTGGTTGTGTACTGATGCAACGCGAGAAAGTGATCGCCTACCCTTCTCGTCAACTGAAAATTCATGAGAAAAACTACACAACTCATGACTTAGAGTTGGGAGCCATGGTATTTGCACTAAAGATATGGAGACATTACTTGTACGGTACCAAGTTCACTATCTACACCGATCACAAGAGTCTTCAGCTCATCTTTGAATAAAAAGAGTTGAACATGCGACAGCGTCGTTCGGTCGAATTCTTGAATGACTATGACTGTGCTATCAAATACCATCCGGGCAAGACTAATGTAGTAGCCGATGCCCTAAGCCAAAAGGAAACCAAACCCAAACTAGTTTCAGTATACGGGAACTTAACGGAACTTGTACTGGATGAAGCTCACAAATCTCGGTACTCTATTCATCCTGGTTAAGACAAAATGTACCATAACCTAAAGGTGCTATATTGGTGGCCGAGGATGAAGGCTGATATATCCACCTATGTAAGCAAGTGCCTGACTTGCACAAAGGTCAAAGTGGAATACCAAAAGTCATCTTGCTTACTTCAACAACCAGAGATTCCAATGTGGAAATGGGAACAAATATCTATGGACTTTATCACCAAATTGCCCCGAACTCCTAGCAGATGCGACACCATCTGGGCAATCGTCGATCGTTTGATGAAATCCGCTCACTTCTTGGCAATCAAAGAGACTGACAAGATGGAAAAACTTACTCGTATTTACTTATAGGAAGTAGTCTCTCGGCACGGAGTACCAATTTCTATCATTTCGGATCGTGACGCCCATAAATTTATATGATACCTATAAATTTATCTATTATTTTAATTTTTGGCACGAAAATTCTTTCAACTAGGGGATGATGTGACATCCGGCCATTTAGGGCTAACCCCGTTAGCAAATCCAGTTAAATATCCAGTTAAATACTAACCTATTTAACCTCATCACAAACCTAAGGGACTGATTCTGTCAAATATCAAACTAAAACTTTAGGGACTAGTTGTGTCATTAGTCCAAACCCAATTCTGATTGACTTTGAAAGTCAAAATTGTGCTTTTGGGTTCCTGTTAACTTTTGAAAGTCAACTAACCATGTTTCTTAACCTAATTCAAACCACAGGGAATATTTCTGCCCTTTTCAAAACTTAAGAACATGAAACTGCAGGGACTAGACTTGCAATTAACCCATTTTCAATTATGTTGACTTTTGAAAGTCAACCCGATCGTTCTTGAGCCTAATTCGCATGCAATAATCGATTTCTGTTGAAATTGTAACTGATTTGCACGAACATTATCATTAACGTCCATCATTAACTCATTTAAACCCGACATTGATTTGAATTAAACTCATTAATGGATAATTATATCATAACCGTCGACCGTACCATCGAGAGTGATCAAATTCGATAATTGCGTTTGTTAACCTCACAATTGAATCACCTTCTCACCTTACTCGAACTCCCCAGAACCTGTTTCATACCTCAATTCGATCGAAATAGCAGCAGGAGTCGCCAGAGATCAGACCACGCAAGCCGCAATCGGGTTTTACTCGAACTCCATCAATTCATCATCAAATCTGGTAATCAAACGTTTCCTTAGCATCATTTCAGTCTTTAGATCAAAATCCACATCCTTAATGGGGCTTACATTATCGAATTAACCACGATCCGATTCTAGGGTTCTTAACGCATTCGGGATTAATCGAACTCTAACCTTGACACGATTTAAATCTAATTACTTTATATGGTTAGTTTTGCAACACTCTAATCAGTAAAAGCCCTATGATTCCAATCATTTCTATTATCAAAATCAATGGATTCGAATTCATGTTAGAACCTAGGGTTTTTGATATCTCAAAACAGAAATTAACCGCTTTAAATCCAACGATTTTGCAATTAAATCTCACCTAGACTCGTTAAACCCCGATTAACAAAACCCATTTTATCGATTGAGTCAAACACGATCGAATTCGATGGATTTGGGTCTGGTTTGGGTTCGGCTTGCGTATGGGAGGGAAACCACAGGAACTTGTATGTCAAAAGCCACTAGAACCGGGTTCTTGTGCGATAACCCTAGTGGGTGGAGTGGTTAGGTGTGTGCGATAACCCGGGTTTAAGCATTATTTTATTATAAAAACCTTTCTCACTATTATTCTATTTATATATTAATTTGTTTTACCCCCGTAAACCACCTGTAGGCTCGGGTTTGGTTTTATACCCATTTTAATATTTTACCCACCTTTAAAATGATATATTCTTTTACTTGTACCCAACCTCATCCTTGTGTGATTCAACCTACTACTCAACTCAGGTGAGTTTTCACGGCCCCTATTACCGTTTTAAATTGGGGGAGAAACATGCATACAAACGAACATTCTTTTACTTGTTTTCCCATTAGGGAGAAACATGCATACAAACGAACATTCTTTTATTTCTTTTCGTGTTGGGGAGAAACATGCATACAAACGAACATCATTTTACTTGTTTTCCCGTTGGGGAGAAACATGCATACAAACGAACATCATTTTTACTTGTTTTCCCGTTGGGGAGAAACATGTTTGTAGAAAAGCATCTTTTTACTTGTTTTTTCGTTGGGGAGAAACATCGCAAACAAACATGGATCACATAGTATTTCACTACCAATTGTGTACTTAAGCGTAAACTCTATCATGAAAGTCCTCACATCGAACCGTTAATATTTACTTAGCGAGGTAATGTTTAGTAGTACTACTGGGTTTGACAAACCCCACCCGCGTTAGTCGTGCTAGCTCGATTGGAGGTCGAACGGGTGAAATGTTGGCCTAAACACATTTCCAGAGTTGATAGACCTGGCGGGAGGCAAACAAACATAAACAGTCAGCTTCGGTTGCGAGCGCTTAGAGTGCTTGTACATTGTCTAGCTAGCAATAGATGTGACTTGTGTATGTGGATCATGCAAACACACAAACAGTTTATTTACTTACAAACCTGTGAACTCACCAACCTCGTGTTGACACTTTTTCTTACATGTTTTTCAGGTCGCTAAGGCACAGGTTGTACACCTAGGACATGCATGGAGTCCTACTGTCATTACATTTTTATGCAAGCATTTAAAACAGTTCAATTGCTTTTATTAAACTAAACTTGGGCGCATTTGTTTTGCATAGAAACTATTTGACATAAACCGCTTCCGCATTTAACTCTGAACGTTTATGATATTTCATTTATGTCCCATACAGTGTCGTTTGATGTAACTAATGTCTGAGATCCTGGTTTGTCACACACCAAATGGTAAAACTCCGTTAGTGGAATTTGGGGGTGTGACTGTTAACTACCCGATTCATGACCTAGAGTTGGCGACAGTAGTTTTCGTATTAAAGATATGGAGACACTATCTGTATGGGGTTAAATGCACCATTTATTCCGATCACAAGAGTCTGAAGTACTTCTTCGAACAAAAGGAATTAAACATGAGACAAAGGAGGTGGTTGGAACTGCTAAAAGATTATGATTATGAGATATTGTACCATCCAGGCAAGGCAAATGTAGTGGCTGACGCCTTAAGCAGAAAGGAAGAGCCGACACCTATCCGGATAAAAGCATATCAGTTGATTATAACCCCAGATCTGATGAATGAAATATCAAAGGCATAAGATGAAGCACTGCTAGAAAGGAATGTAAAACGGAAAAGAATAGTGGGTCAACGGGGTAACCTAGAGCCCAATACGTACGGTGTACGAACCCATTTTGGCTGGATGTGGATACCTAAGACTGGTGAACTTGGGGCCAAAATCCTTGATGAGGCCCAAAAGTCTCGCTACTCTATCCACCCCAGGACCAACAAAATGTATCAAGACCTGAAGAAAGAATATTGGTGGCCGGGCATGAAGAACGATGTGACCGAATATGTAAGCAAGTTCCTAACTTGTTCACTAGTCAAGGCTGAGCACTAGAAACTATGCGGTAAAATGCAACCCTTGCCGATACCGGAATGGAAGTGGGAAGAGATCACAATGGACTTCATTACCAAGCTATCGCGAACAGCTAAAGGCAATGATACCATTTAGGTGATCGTCGACCGCTTGACGAAAAGTGCTCACTTCTTTCCAATACGCGAGGCTTCTTCGTCTGAGAAGCTAGCAGAGTTATTCATAAATGAAATTATGAGCAGGCATGGTATGCCAGTGTCGATCGTGTTCGACAGGGACACCCGATTCACGTCAATATTTTGGAAGAAATTCAACGAAGCAATGGGCACTAGATTGCATATCAGCACAGCTTACCACCCCCATACCGACGGTCAGTCAGAAAGGACCATTCAAACCTTAGAGGACATGCTCCGGGCCTGTATCATTGATTTCGGTGGGAGCTGGGATAGCCACCTGCCTTTGGCAGAGTTTTCATATAACAACAGCTATCACTCAACCATTGGCATGCCGCCATTTGAGATGTTGTATGGAAGATGTCGAACCCCGGTCTGTTGGGGAGAAATTGGACAAAATGACTTTGCCAGTCTCGAAGTAGTCAAGGCTACTTCCGAGAAATTCGACCAGATCAAAGCACGCATGAAAGCCGCTAAATACAAACAAAAATTTTATGCGGATAAGAGAAGAAGAGATTTAGAGATTCAAGTGGGGGACATGGTACTATTGAAAGTGTCGCCTTAGAAAGGAATTATCTAATTCAGGAAACGTGGTAAATTAAGTCCAAGGTTTGTCGGACATTTCAAAATCCTAGCAAAAGTTGGTCACGTTGCTTACCGACTTGACCTACCCGATGAGCTCAGTGGAATTCACCCCACATTTCACGTATCGCACCTATGAAAGTGCCTTGCTGACGATACGGCTCACATACCATATGATGAGATCGAACTAGATAATGGTTTATGTAGGTCCCTTCGTGTGTGTCGGATCGTCACATGCAAGTGGTCTACTAGTCGCACCGGGTTGCGGAATACCCGTGACTAGGTGGAGAGTCTTACAAAACAAAGTAAACCAAACACGAGAGTCACAATAAACGTTCTTTCTATTATAAACACTCGACGGTTACAGAGAGAATACAAGCTGCGTACTTAGCAGAACTGAGTTCGTCTTAACAAATGGTTTCTGCTTACTTATCCTCTGTCAACCTATCCTATTTATACAGACCTGATGCCCGCGCACTTAGCAAGTGCGCAGGACCAAATGCTCTTGCGTACTTAACAAGTACGCATGGGTCTTCCTGCGTACTTGCTAAGTACGCAGGAGCTTTCCCTGCGCACATACAAGTGCGCAAAACACTTAGAAGAAATGCAACAAACATTATGTAAAAGTAAATACAACTTGATAAACTATTACATAACGGCTCTTACATACAAAGACAAAATACAGACATTAGACATACAAACTAAGACTCTGTCCAGAGTGTTGTCACAGGAAAGTGCATCAACAAACTCCCCCTTGACAACAGCTCGGGATCTTCATTGTCTTCAGTCTTCAATCTTCAGTCTTCACAGCACTGGTTACTTAGCTTCCATCTTTTTTTTGTAATCAAGACAAAACTTGATTAACTTGTCGTATTTGGCCGAGAGAAGCTTTGTCCATTCGTCAGTGTGGATGCAGAACTTGTCTGCTAGTACCTCCAGATCGTTCACAGAGAAATTGATGAAGCAGACTTCATCAAAAACCCTGATCACTTCCTTTGGCACTATGTTTCCACTATCTGACTTACCTTTACCCATAACCACAGCCTCGCCCGTTTTTGGATCAACGTACCAGTACCACATGTCACCAAGAATATCCTGAGGTAACTTGCTCAGGGGAATCTTAGTTTCATATCGCACTGGCTTGTATACCAATCTCTTTAAGGGTTTCTTAGTCACAGGATGCACATCGTGCTTATCCTTGACTCTTCTGGGCACCTGAGGCTTGAGGTATTCAAATTTCCCTGATCTTGCTTCCCGCTGTAGTGTAACCCACAAACCCATTGCTACTGCATTACTCGAGTGACTCAGCAGGTCGCGGTTTACGAGGTTCACAAGGTCGTACTTGGGCAAAGAGTTGAACGCCTCACTGGTGGGTTTCAAGTATTGAACTCCCCCAGATCTTTTGATGGTGAACAGCTGCTTGTCCTCCTCGAACCTAACAGCCAAGATCATACCTGTCGCTCCGTGCTTGTCTGTGATAGACGTCTTTTGCCACATGGGAGCTGGACCCTTTGTAGATGCAGAAGGCATGTATTTCTCTTTTGGTGCCTCGGGGTCCACAGGTGTAGGGTCGACTGGGGAGGCTTCAGTTGTAGCTTCAACATTACTTGCCATGTCAACTGAGCATGTGTCTGTTTCGAGCAGAGATTCGAGCGATGGTATTTCAAAGATCTCACCATCCTCTAACTCGTACTCTAGTTCCCCGTCGCCCTTGGGAATCTCGATTATCACATCATCATCATCATCGTTCCAGTCATCACCAGAGTCAATCTCTCCTTCTTCCAGATTAAGGAGAGCATCGATCTGTGCCTCTTTGGAATAGTCAGGTTCTAAGTAGAGGATCTCATCATCAGATAAGTCCTTGAGCACGTCAGCCGCTGACTTCCCTTTATCTCCACCACCACCACCTGAGGTATCACCACCCTCTTGCTGAGTAGACTCCCCCTCAGCCAATGGAACAGAAGAGATGGGCACAATCGCCAAAGCTAGGTGCTCACCTCCACTAGGACCGACTTCAGGATCCTTGTCTTTATCATCATCCTTAGTCAGATCGACCGGATGACAAGACTCGGCACCGGTGGATTTCTTTTCTTTGTCTTTCTCTTTCTCTTTCTCTGTCTCCTTCTCCCCCTGAGCACCTAGCTTCGCGGTCAGTTCACCAACTAATTTGACCATCGTTGCGTGCTCTTTTCTCTGCAAGTCCATCCTCAGCTCAAGTGAAGTTCTGTGGCCTAGAATTATTTCGTTAGTCTTCATTAACAGTTCATTCTATGCCATGACATTCTTCAATTGCTCATTTGTCCCTGTTCTCTGGCTGTGGAGAATCCTAACTTCATCGGCCAGGGAATTAATCTGTGCTTGTTGAGCATCAGACTCCTCCTTTGACTTTTGAATGGTCTTCAACAGTTCAACAACTTGGGTCTCTAGCACATCGATCCTTTCATCATTCGGATCAGGATGCCTAGATGATGAGGCTTCGGCATTATGGATGGGGGAAGAGAAGATTGTGTCAAAGTCGAACCCCTGTGAGAAGTCACCATAGATAAAGGGTTGACCTGACGGCTCTTTGGTGGGTGTTGGAATTGGGGATGTAATGATGGGAGTTATGGTTGGGGTGACGGTAACTGACTCTATGAGAATTGGAGTAGTCACTGTCACCTGGACAGTTGGAGTAGGGAGGGTCACCGTCACAGGAATCTCCTCTGTGACCGCCGTGACTGCCACATCTGCTTGTACTAGTGGCCTTCTCCTCCGTCTATACAGTTGCTGTTCTGATAGGGTAGATTCTAACTCTGGACTGGCAGCTTCAACCTGTACTGGCTGCACAGTCGGAATCTCTTCAACCCTGGGGATAGCAACCTTTTGCCTATCGCCCCTTTTCTTGTTGGCACTCTCATGCCTCTGTCTTTGTAGAGCAGCGTCAGAGTCGGAATCCGGCTCATATTTGCTGCTCGAGCTTTGTCGCTTTCTTTTTGAAGACAACGCAGGAAGGGTAACCTGTGCCAACCTCCTCGGATGTACCTGTGATGGTGCGTCATCGGAATCAGAAGAATCTGATTCTGTTGCTTCCGAATCGGATTCCTCAGCACCACCAACACCACCTTCTTCATCACCTTCATGTTCATCATCACCTTCATCATCCTCATTCTCTTCATCTTGTTCTTCATGAGAGTGATCACTCATCTCTGGTCCCGAGTTGGGACTATACCAGTTCCAGTCCTCCGGAGCGACGTATTCTTCATTAATCAGGTGGCCGAAGAGTTCAGTATGCTCAGGGGTAGGTTCTACACTGCCTGGCTTTAGAAATTGTGCAAAGACTCTCTTGTCCACCCTTTTTACCTGCAGTCTCTCCCCGATAGCACGCAGATTTGGCAATGCATCATCGATCAGTAGTTGCACAAACCTCGGGTATAAAAGGAACCTAAACCTCTCTGCTGTATTTATCTGGTCATTAATTGCTTTGAAAATATAGCGAGAGAAGTTGTAGCCCCGATTGAGAGACAGGCCCACCATGGCCGCTGCAAGGTCATGACCCATGGCATCTTTCCCCGCTTTCCTGGATGAGATGCACACGATCATGATGTGGGCAAAATAACGCCATTGATCCAATACCCACATCTTCTTGTAAGAAGCATAGTCCCTTGCCCCGACATACCCCATTCTATGCCTCCAACACCCATCCATGTAGTAATCTGGATAGGATGTCGGGTCGGTAGCAAGGTCTCCGAACCGCAGTACTCTCCTGATTGTTTCTTCAGAGAACGCAATTGCCCGACCATCAACGGTTGCCCTTATGACATTAGGGGACACCGTGCAATCGTGCTCTGCTGTCTCCCAGAATTGCTCCAGGTAAGGTCTTGAGACTGTTGGGTTTGCTGAGATTGCATAACTTATCCTTGATTTGTTTATAAAATCTACAATCTCCCTGTATTGCAAGGCTGCGCCTTTCCATTCTGGTTCGGTGTTAGCCAATAGGTTGAATTCGTCAGTGAATGCACGAGCCATAGCCTGCAAACACACACAGAAAACATATTCAGAACAACTTATAACACTGGAAGTAGACACACATGACACAGTATAGTAGTTACACTTTGAAAAAATTTTCAGACTTAGAAAAAATTTCTAAGTGTTGGTCCTGCGCACTTAGCAAGTGCGCAGGTTTTTCCTCTTGCGTACTTAACAAGTACGCAAGAATTACTTCTTACGTACTTGCTAAGTGCGCAAGAACAACCCTTAGCAAAAAAATTCAGAATTTTAAAATCGTTCAAAGCGTGGGTTGATTAGGTCGCCACTAGGTCGGAATCAGGGATTCCAGTCTATGGTACCATTATTAACACCACAAAACACTACACCACGAGCAATTTTGACCTAGGTCAGTCGAACGACCCACTGACTGTTCAACTTCAATCGACGGATCAGACGATGACTAAGAGAATGAATAGAGGATCAATTAGGCGTGTATTAGCAAATTAATGTCAATAAGTTACCCAAACAACCCCATATTATCCCAATTTTTAGTCGGATTTAACCAAAAAAATTCTAAGTCAGAAACACGATCCAAATGTCATGAATCTACGGTTGGAATCGGTCTATAATCTTACCAAGGAGATGAAATAGGATGATGAAAATATTGACGGGATGAAAAGAGGGTTTTAACACACTCGATTTTTGAGAGTAAAGTTGCAAGGGGGGAACTTTGGGTCTGAAAGTGTAAAGTCTGAGAAAAGTTCTAAGTGTCAGATTTATACCCCCACTCAATGTTCGTGCGTACTTGTTAAGTGCGCACGAGTTAACTCTTGCGTACTTAACAAGTGCGCAAGGCTTAACTCTTGCGTACTTGTTAAGTGCGCAAGTGTTACTTCGTGCGTACTTAACAAGTGCGCACAACCCTTAAGTGCGCAATTTACAACTCAAAATTTATGAAGATTTTCAAGTCAAATAACGAACAAGATAAAAATATTCAACCAAGAGGATTCAAATACAATTCATGAAGGTTAAACATAAAATATTTTTGGCTTTTTCTGATTAAACTTGAACAATGCATAAACTTAAAAACTTAAAATCTTTTTGTTCTTTTCAAGATAGATATATACAATCATTTACACAAGCTATTTTTGATCAAAGACACGAGCAAAGGATCATATCAGGCTATCTTTTAGCAAAAACGATACAAAATAAACATCAAAGAATATGGGATCATGTCATGTATTACTCTTTATTCATACGTAATAAGCACATAAACAAGTAATTCAAGTTGACAATATTATAAGATTTGAAACTATATGCATCTTTGTATCATGTTCTTGTGTATTAAGGTATTAATTATAAGATATACAACGTGTACCCCACTGAGATGCTATGATATTTTGCACTATCTTCAAGGCATCTAAGATTATTTTCAATTATTTTCTTAATTTTCAGAATGAAGTTACATCAATTAGCACAGAAAAATCAAGCAGAATCCATAAGGATTATCAGGAATCATAAGATTCAGAATCGAGTGATTCTTTTGTCTTGGTTTCATGTGATTTTCTTCTTTGAATATCGGTATGATGATTCGGGATAATGAACATGGTGTTTGATTATAGGGTAAGGGGATCCAACTTTTATCTGGATTTGATTTCAATGAACCAGGAATGATTCAAGGGTGTATACATGCTCAACGGTTAATGTAGAGACATGTCTTGATTCAATCTCTCCTTGCATACTTGTGAGTATGGGCAGTGAGATGAACCGCATTAATTGTGCTAACAACATAAACCGAAACTGATCTCAAAAGAAAATTATTTTCAAAATCTAACATCCTTTATCTGATAGTGATCTTTTCTAATCTTTTACTCACACACGCTTGCAAACATGAGTTCAAATCACAGTTGTAATTTAGATTTAGTTTTCACACTACTAGTGATTCAAAGACGCATACAGCCTATGACAATTCAAATTACTTGTAAATAAACAAATTAAAAACATAATAATTTTACACAGATAAGTAAGCATGACGCAATCATTTCCCATATGAGCAGTCTATGGTGTTTAGATCATTTCTGATGTACTATCATTTCCTCTTTTCTCAAGTTAACTTTGAAATTTTCTCCATTTTCTATTTTTTTTTTTTTTTTTTTGGTTTTTGTAAAATATTTTAAAGACTAAAAGAACTATACAGAAAATTTAAAAGAATTAAAAATTTAACTTCCATTAATTGAAATGATTTAAGAAAATGTAGTTTTCACTCAGGATTGAACATTCCTATCAAGTTGACAAGATGCTCAAAACGGGATCGATCAAATGCCTTTGTGAAAAGGTCAGCAAGATTGTCATCCGTGTGAACTTTTACAAGTTCAATTAAATGCTTTTCAGCACAGTCACGGATGAAATGATGACGAATCTCTATGTGTTTAGTTTTGGAATGTTTCACCGGGTTATTTGTGATGGACATGGTGGCATTGTTGTCAATGAATAGAGGAGTTCCAGTGAAGTGTAAGTCGTAGTCTCTCAACTACTGCTGAATCCACAGTATCTGAGAACAACCGCTCGCTGCAGCAATGTATTCTGCTTCACAAGTTGAGACAGAAACCGTTGACTGCTTCTTGCACTGCCAGGAGACCAGCCTGTCTCCTAAAAATTGGCATCCACCAGAAGTTGACTTTCTATCAAGGTTACAACCGCCATAATCTGAATCAGTGTAGGCTTTGAAGTCGAATGACTGCTGCTTAGAGTACCAAAGACCTAATCGGGGTTTCCCTTTTAGGTATCTGAAAATTCTCTTCACGGCTATCATATGTGACTCCTTCGGTTGAGACTGAAACCTTGAGCACAAACATACAGCAAACATTATATCGGGTCTTGAAGCTGTGAGATACATAAGTGATCCGATCATCCCACGGTACAACATGCTGTCCACATCCTTTCCATCTCTGTTGGGATGCAAACCATGATTGACTGGGATTGGTGTGCCATAAGTAGTGCTATCACTCATCTTGTATTTTGACAAGATGTCCTGCACGTACTTAGTTTGATATAGATAAATTCCATTCTCTCTTTGACTGACTTGCAGACCTAGAAAGAATGACAGTTCACCCATATTGCTCATTTCAAACTTGGACTTCATCAGTTTCTCGAATTCCCTACACATCCCTTCATTGGTCGACCCAAAGATAATGTCGTCGACATATACTTGCACAAGAAGAATGTCACCTCCTGCTTTCCGTATGAAGAGAGTCGAGTCAATCTGTCCACGGTCAAAACCATTAGACAGTAAATGCTTAGATAAAGTCTCATACCATGCCCGCGGTGCTTGATGAAGACCATAAAGTGCTTTGTCGAGCTTGTACACTTTATTGATATTATGCGGATCTTCAAAACTGGGAGGTTGAGTGACATAGACTTCTTCATGCACCTTACCATAAAGGAAAGCACTCTTCACATCAAGTTGATAGACCTTGAAGCCGACATATGTGGCATAAGCCAAGAACAGTCGAATGGCCTCAATTCTAGCAACTGGGGCATATACTTCATTGTAATCCAAACCCTCTTGTTGATAAAAACCCTGAACAACCAATCTTGCTTTGTTCTTCACAACTACATGATGATCATCCGTCTTGCATTTGAACACCCATCTGGTACCAATTGGCTGAAAGCCTTTTGGCAAGTCAACTAAATCCCACACGTGCAACTTTTGGAATTGAGACAGTTCATCTTGCATCGCCTCAATCCAGCAGTTGTCAGTGAGAGCCTCCTTCACATTCTTCGGCTCTAACTGGGACACAAATGCAGCATGCAGACATATTTCCATGACACCAGTGTCAAATATCTCTGTGTAGAGACTGGTGTTCTCAGTGATGGTTCTATGACGAGTCTGAACACCGGCATGAGGATCACCAATAATTTTGTCGATTGGATGATTCCTATGCACCCTCGTCTCCGGTACAATTGGTTCTTGAATTTCTAGATCTAGATTTGTGCTTAACTCCCCCATTTCCTGTGTTCCAGAGGAAGAAGATTCAATGTTAATTGGATCAGCTGGAGCATCATTTCCTATAATTGTGTTAGGATTGGCTTGAGCGTCATCTCTAACAACATGAACACCTTCACTGTTATCACTGTCATGAGTTCCAGATGCAAATGCAGCATTGGAATCAGGAGTTATAATTGGTACAGTAGCACGAGTAGAAAAACTGGAGTCTTTGTCGCCACGCCATAAATCATAGACATTTGCGGCGTCTTCATCAGATAAGTCAGGAAGATTGAAGGACTTGAATAGCGCATCATAATCAAAACCCCAAGCTGGACCTTTTGGTTCTGGGGGAGTGCTGTGTTTACTACAGTCCACTTCAAACCATTCCTCGACAGTACGAGTTCCTATGTTGTACACTCTCTTGCAGGGCGAATTGGCAACATATCCTAAGAAGATGCCTTCCACCGCTTTCGCATGAAATTTAGACTGACGGTCTTTATACTGTAGCAACAAGGAACAAGGACTACCAAAAGGAACTAGATAATCAAGATTGGGAAGTCGATTGTTGATCAACTCATAACATGTCTTGTTGTGCCTTTTCACAACCAGAACCCTGTTTAAGACGTGACAAGCTGTATTAACTGCTTCTGCCCAGAAAGTGACAGGAAGCTTTGCATCTGACAGCATAGTCCTTGCAGTCTCGATCAGTGTTCTGTTCTTCCGTTCAGCCACTCCATTCTGTTGAGGTGTGTACGTCGCGCTGAATTCGTGACGGATCCCTCTCTTGAGACAGAAAAGTTCCATCAAATTATTCTTGAACTCAGTTCCGTTGTCACTCCTTATTCTTCTAACTTTCAGCTTGCAAAGAGATTCCAAGCTCAGGATCAGGTATTGAAGAATATCAGCAGTCTCGTCTTTTATACCTAAAAAGTGCACCCAAGAAAAACGTGAGAAATCATCAGTTACAACCAGACAAAACGACTTACCTCCAATACTCCTGATACTTATGGGGCCAAATAGATCCATGTGTAATAGCTCCAAAGGGGTATCGATAGAGTTTTGGAGCTTGGGCTTGTGAGACTTCCGTTGCTGTTTGCCCTTTTTACAAGGCATACAGTCATCTGCAACGGTAAACCTCAACTTAGGAACCCCGGTTACCAAACCGTTTCGGACAAGATGATTCATTTTACGATAAGAAATATGTCCGAGTTTCCTATGCCACAAGATGGAGTCAAGTTCTGTCCCTTTTGTAAGCAAACAAGTAGCAACTGATGAGGTGGTTTTTGCCACGCTCATATCGATCTAATAAGTGTCGTTTGATCTTGGTGCTCTCATCAGAATCCAGTCTTCGGGAACCTCAAAACCAGGTTTGAGAATCAGGCATTCTGATTTGTCAAACATCACCGAGTACTCCTTGTCACACATTTGGGAGACACTCAACAGGTTATGCTTCAGCTGCTCGCAGAAGTTGACATTGTCAAAGCTGACACAACCTTTCGAAACCATGCCTTGACACGTGATACTGCCGCCTTTTTCTCCGGCAAAGGCCACATAGCCGCCTCTGAATGGTTTAACGTCTTGAAGCAAGACCATGTTTCCTGTCATGTGCCAGGAGCATCCACTATCTACATACCAGCGGTTGGATATAGTACCCTTCGGACGTCCCTGCACGAGTAACAAAAGAATTAGTTAGATTTGGAGACCCAAGCCATTGTGGTCTTGGGTCGTCCATCCTTCTCAAAATAAACTACTTCTTTCAACTCACAGTCATGGTGACTGTTCAAAATTGGTGAATCTTTGGATGAATTTGGAACAGGAGATTGAGAACCTTTAACTTTCTTGTTCCAGTATCTCTTTTGATTCTTAACCAGAACAGTAGACTTTGGCTCAACCACAGCCGGTGAACTTGTGGAAGCTTCACCTGATTGAGTCTTAGTCAGCTGTTCCAGCTTTCTCAACCTCTTATTCCTTCTTCTTCTTTGTGGCTTAGAGAGTCTAGCCACAGATTTCTCACCAGTGCGTGTACTACCAGATGTAGATACACGAGGTACAGCAGGTTGCTTTACCTTTCTTGCAACAGATGGTTTGGCCTCAGATTTAATCTTAGGTTTTCCCATGGGTTGTACTGGTGGTTTCACCACATTCTGCTTTGGACTTTTGGGAGATGGTTTCACTGGTGGCGACCTGGGGATAACAGCAGGCTGTGAAACAACATGCTGTTTTCCTTGGTTCTTAGAAGGACAGTTCACAACAATGTGACCAACCAAGCCACAGTGAAAACAGTTCCTCTTCTCTACATAAGTTCTCTTGTAAGGCTCATTAGATCTGGCCTTAGATAACTCTCCATTATGAGCAGGAGGAGTTGGTTTATGAACAGAAGTCTGACCTTTTTCAGTTTGGTTTTTGGGGGTATAATACTTTTGCAAATTCTCTTTGTAACCAAGCCCATAATGAGCTGAAAAAGCCTCTTTCTTAACTTGGTTAATATTTTTATAACCCCCGTAAAGCATTACCTTAAGTTTATCATTTGTTTCAATGATATCAGGTTCAGTTAAAATGCAGTTATCACCATTAGTGATAATGTTTTTGTGGACTTTCTGTTCAGTCAACAACTCCTCAGAGACTACTCCTTCAGGGCAAGTGTCAACCGACCCATCTTCAGAAGCAGTAACATACTCCTCACTAGATGTGGAGTTAGCCTTACTTGAGGATTCATCCTTTTTAGGGGAATCATCCTTATCAGAGGACTCATCTAGACAGGTGAGATCAATGTCTATCAAGCTATTGACAAACTTCTCACTTATTGGTGGAGGAATGGCATTGGTACCAAGACCTATACCCTTCATTTTCCTCACTACTGATTCGTAGTGCTCCACCACAAAGCGAGAGTTTTTCAACTTCTCATTTGTACATTTTAACTGCAGGATCTCATTTTGCAGTTTGTTGATTTCATTGTTCCGTTTTTCTAACCCCCTATACGCAATATCCAAGTGGACTTGTTTCTCACTTATTTGTAAAGAATATTCACATTTTTCCTTTTTTAACGTTTCAACAGACTCTTTAAAACGTTTTTCGTTTGCTTTGTAATTATGAGCTGCCATAGTTAGGGGTTCGATTTTGTCTTGGAGCTTAGAAATTTCATGCTTTAGCTCTAGACATTTAGAACAAGAAATAACAAAGAAAGGGTTAGAATCTACCTCAGATTATGAACTCTGTGCTTCTCCAATGGCCATGAGAGAAACGGCAGTGGTAGACTCCTTTTCAACAGCTACAGAAGCTTCATTCTCCTCAGCTTCTTTTCTCTCAGCCTCCATCAGCTCCATGATCTCAGCCATGAGACCAACCTGTGTTTGAGCAATGATGGCGTCCTCTAGATGAACACCCCAATCAAAATTTTCGTCATGCTGAGCTACCAGTGCATTTGACGAACCACCTTGGTGTTGATTGTGGTGGCTAGTGTTGTTGTGGCCGTGGCTATTTCCCTGGCTAGGTCTGGTGAAACCAGAGGCCGGTGCTCGGTCTTTTTGACACTCACGAGCAAAGTGTCCATAGTTCAGACACTTGTAGCATTTGGCCTTGGATTTATCAAATCCAACCTTGGCATTAGAATGTCCACCAATGAACTTTCTTCCTGTTCTGTTCAGGAAACGCTTGGCCCTCCTCAAAAGCATGGCCATATTCCATTAAATATCCATGTCCTCAATATCATCAGGATCCACTTGGTTAAAGTCTTCTTCAATAGTTTCGGGATCCGTTAGCTTGCCGCCTATGAAATTCTCATACGCAAGCATACATGATGAAAACAATGCTACATGATCTTCAGCTATTTTGACTATTGCAGAATGGTTAGCTGAAGACGTAGCTGGAGGATTTCTTGAGGTGTGTTGATGATTGGTTCCCAACCCTGATCCTGATGCATAACACGCATGACCACCACACCCATTTGAGTGGTCTTCTTCATTAGAGTGTCCAGTAAAGAGGGCAATTCCAGAGCCCGATGATTTTGAAGTGGAAGTCGTCCCATGATACATGGAAGGGTCCTGTATCTGAGGTCTTCCCGAGCTCTCCTTCTTCATAAGATTCATGTTATGAGCTTGAATCTTACCAATAGCCTCATCTACTGTTAACTCATAGAATTTAGGATTTTCCCTCATCAGGGTTGTATACATCTCAAACTTTGGTGGCAAAGCATCAAGAAATTTTTCCACCAGTTCTTCATCGGGATATTTCAGTTCAAAAGCTTTCAACTCCGTTTGTAAATGATAGAATCTAGAGATGAGATCATCTAACGATGCAGTTTCCATGAAATTGAAGCATTCATACTGCTTCCGGAGAAGATCCCGCTTACTCTTCTTAATATCACTGTTCCCCTCAAATCTTTTCTGAAGTGCTTTCCAAAGATCCTTGGAGGTGTCATAGCCTCGGAAACTGTGAAACAATTCCCGAGTTAATGACATAGTGATTGAGCCAAGAGCCTTCTTTTCCCAATCATAAGCTTTCTTTTGTTCTTCATCAAGCTTAGAGTTGGGCTTTGGCGCCTCTTCATCAAGATAGATGTGTGTGGGATGCTTATATCCCTCAAGGATTGGTATCCATAATGATTAGTCGGTGTATGAAATGTAGTGCTCAAAACGCGCCTTCCAATTTGAATAATCGTTTACATTTAATAGTTTAGGCGGTTTCTGAGGTGTACCGATCCCATTATCATAATTTAACATGTTTCCAAGATTCTGAAGGTTCGACATAGTGAATTACTTGGTCAAAAAATCAGAAAAATCAGACACTGTTGCGCACTTGGTTTTGGCCTTGCGCATTTGAGAAATGGTCTTGCGTAGTTAAGATTTGCTCTTGCGTAGTTGTAAGTACGCAGGAGGAAATATTAAGTACGCAGGAGATAACTCTTGCGTAGTTAGTAAGTACGCAGAAAACTGTACTTTTTACCAAAAATGGTAAGTACGCATGACACCTTTTCAGCAACTCTCACCAAACTTTTCCGGTCACCTGAAAATCGCCGGAGATAGTGAAAAATAGGCTGATGATCAATGCAATCGAGCCAAAGGATCATAAACAAGTTTCTAACAAACCTTTGATGCTCAAAGCACACAAATACACAACAAAAATCGGTTTTTGAGAGATTTTTGCTTCTAAAAAAGTGCTCAAGAGCTACCCCTTTTTTATCACAAAAATCAACAAAAATACCTCTTTTTGCTTGTAGAACTCAGTAAAACGTCTCCAAACTCACTTACAACACTCGAATTCAAGAGCAATGCTCTGATACCACTTGTAGGTCCCTTCGTGTGTGTCGGATCGTCACATGCAAGTGGTCTACTAGTCGCACCGGGTTGCTGAATACCCGTGACTAGGTGGAGAGTCTTACAAAACAAAGTAAACCAAACACGAGAGTCACAATAAACGTTCTTTCTATTATAAACACTCGACGGTTACAGAGAGAATACAAGCTGCGTACTTAGCAGAACTGAGTTCGTCTCAACAAATGGTTTCTGCGTACTTATCCTCTGTCAACCTATCCTATTTATACAGACCTGATGCCTGCGCACTTAGCAAGTGCGCAGGACCAAATGCTCTTGCGTACTTAACAAGTACGCATGGGTCTTCCTGCGTACTTGCTAAGTACGCATGAGCTTTCTCCTGCGCACATACAAGTGCGAAAAACACTTAGAAGAAATGCAACAAACATTATGTAAAAGTAAATACAACTCGATAAACTATTACATAACGGCTCTTACATACAAAGACAAAATACAGACATTAGACATACAAACTAAGACTCTATCCAGAGTGTTGTCACAGGAAAGTGCATCAACAGTTTAAACTATGTAGAAGAACCAATAGTTATTCTTGACCGAGCCGAAAAACGACTACGAAATAAGTCAATTCCTTTGGTTAAAGTACAATGGAAGCACAGAAAAGGGTCAGAAGCTACATGCAAAAAAGAGGATGAGATGAAGGAACTATACCCTCAACTGTTTAACTTGTAGAAGGTTTCAAGGACGAAACCTCTATAAGGTGGGTAGACTTGTAAGATCCTGAAATAATAAACATATATAATGGAAGCGAGGTCGGGAATTAATTAAAGGAAAATGAAAGAAAGGGGAGCGGGCTTGGGCCCGGATCCAATGGGCTGATATAGCCCGTGAAAATAAACGCAAGATCAGCTACATCTTCCTCCTTCCACCTTCTTCAAAATTGAAAACCCTAGAGAGAGAAAGAGAGTTCAAGAGAGAGAAAGCTTAAGAAGGCAATATCAAGCTTGGATCCTGTTTCCATCTTGTTTCTCCATCATCCTTGATCGATTCTACACGAAGAACCACGAGTTTTGAGGTAAGAATCAACCTTAGATCTGAGTTTTTCTTCAAAAATGGGGTTTTAGGGTTTATGGGGTTTTTTTATACAAAAAGGTTGGAGTTTTACGTATGAAAAGTGAATCTAAGCTCAGATCTAGCTTCATGGAAGCTAGATAAAGGATTTAAACGTAAAAAGTTAAGGTTTTGGATCGAAATCCAACCTGGAAACGCTTGATGTTCTTGAGCCGACTCTCAAAGTGTCGGCCACCTACGAGTGCCGACACTCGGCGAGGAAGAAGACGATAAGAATCGGCCACAAGAGAGAATCGACCCTTAGGGAATCGGCTCCTAAGAGTCGGCCCTCTGATGAACACGCTGAGAATCGGCTCCTTTATCGAACACGGAGTCCTGAATGCAAGTTTAGGCGACACTTATGAGTGTGGCTAGCGACTCTCCTAGCCGACACTCGGGTGTGGCTAGCGACACTCCTAGCCGACTCTCAAGTGTGGCTAGCGACTCTCCTAGCTGGCTCTCATGTGTGCCTGCCGACACTCCCGGCCGACACTCCTATGCTTTAGCCAACTCTTGCATGAAATAATAGGATTTGTACTTTGACTTATGTGCAGATCAGTATACGCTTTAGCAATAGTTGGAACATCACTTTCTGGTTGAATACTAGTATACAGGTGAGTTCTATGTGCCCTGTATGTGTTACGTGCAAATGATTTTAAATGTTTTGGGGATAAAGTGTATACATGATTTGAATATATGTTATGTTATGTGCTATATGACAATACATATTGAATATAAGTATGACAGGTATGTTTTTAAATAAAGAAATGAAAGCATGACATAGCATATAAGAATGAAATATTGCTTTATATCTATGTATATATTGCTTGCCAAGTATGAAAAGAATGACACAATGTATAAGAATGAAATCTTGCTTTATATCTATGTATATATTGATTGCCAAGTATGAAAAGAATGACACAATGTGTAAGAATGAAATCTTGCTTTATATCTATGTATATATTGCTTGCCAAGTATTAAAAGAATGACACAATGTGTAAGGATGAAATCTTGCTTTATATCTATGTATATATTGCTTGTCAAGTATGAAAAGGATAACATAACGTGTAAGAATGAAATATTGCTTTATATCCATGTATATATTGCTTGCCAAGTATAAGTAAATGTTATGGACGCTTCGATGATAACGACTACTTTGGTAGACGGACGACCACGTGATATTTTGCAGCCAGGACATATACGTACATTCATCAGCTAGGACGTTTGTATGGCAATGACGGACGGTCACATTTGTGTCGGACGGTTGCAATAATAAGTAGAACGGTTGCATAAAGAATAGTTCACGTGGGAAACGGATGCCTTAGGGCACACGGGTGAATATGACGGACTACGACGGTAGGACGGTAAAGACGGACGGCCGAAGGTTTGCAGGACAGTTTAAGATATGACAAACGGTTTAAGATATGCCAGAAGGTTAAGTAAATGGGCTACGACGGTAGTTCGAGAACGTTTGTCTTTATGACTTACGTAAGCACCCATATGTGTATGACCAATGAATGTGCACCAAGAAATAAGCATGTATGTATTTATGTACGTACCAACTATGAATGTTATATGAAAGTAGTAAAGTAAAGAATGTACAAATAAGTATATACATATATATTTATTCTTATAAAATAATGTTAATATCTGATTGCTTTTAAACTAGAACTCATCAGCGTTAGCTGACTTTTAGTATGCATTTCAGGTAGAAAGAAGAAGGGGCGTGCTAAGGCGTGATGGCTACTCGGCACAACTGACATCCCATTTATTTGAGTTTATGTTAAGACAATGTTTATGTTTAAATGTTAAGACTTCCGCTGCTAAGTTATGTAATCAAATGATATATGCTTCCGCTACTATGACGTTTTAATTTAAGTTCGGCATTTGATGTATGCTTCCGCTACTTTGACCTTAGAACCACCATTCTCCATTTTTTTTTGTTTGATCCTTGTTCCACCAAATCCAAGCTTACAAGTGTGATTATCAAGTATTTGTAGAGAGGAATCAACCATCAATCCACCCATTTTCGAATTTTGGTACGATTCTAGAACCATTTTTTCTCCATTTTTCATCTTCATGTTCATATGAACATGCATCCAAGCAAAAACCATTTTATAAATGTTTAACAAAAACCAACCACGGATTCTTGAATAAAATGAGTTTTATAACAAAATGGTACATATTGTTGGTGGTTTTGGACTCGGGTTTTGTTCTTAGGCTCGGTTTCCTTAAAAGGAAACTTTATTGTATGAGCATTTACTAGAAGTTATGTTCTTGATGATTTGATGTTGGATTATGTTGTAGTAATGATTATAGATGGATAATATGTGAAAACCTTGTTAAAATTGTTGGATCATACATGCATGCTCGTTTTTGCTATTTAAGGAAACTTTAATTTCGGGTTTTATATTAGATGTCATGTTTAGAGTGATTTGATGCTGGGAAATGGTTAAATATGTGTAGAGAATGGATAAAATGAGTAGATTTGCTAGTTAGAACTTTGGTCATATGAAATTTCATTCTCGGTTCTATTTGTGGAAACTTTAATTTTTGGGTTTTTGTTAGGAGAGGTTATGGTGTGATTTGTTTGGTGGAAATGATTCATAAACACTAGATATAGATATTGTATGGATTTTTTTTTGGTAAAATCACTTGTTCATGATGTTTTTAGGCTCGTTTTCTATTTTTAGAAACTTTATTTCTCGACACGTATGAAAACTTGATGATTTGATACATTTAAAGCATGAAACTAGCATAGTGAACATTATGGAAGAAAGCTTGACGGAAATGATGGGTTAAAATGCATATGTGTGAGTTCTAGGGCTCGGGTTCTAAATAAGGAAACTTTATTTTTTTCAAAAGTTAAGCTTGTAAGTTATGAACATGGTTAAAGGGTTTAAGTGACTTAGTAACACTTAACTAAGTGCATTGTATTATAATATGTGTTGTTTGTCCATAAACTTGACAATTTGGCATGGTCTTTCTATAATAGGAAAACTTTAATTATCCGAAACCCGCATACTTGTCTATTTTTAGCAATAAAACATTGGAATGTTTTATATGTGTTATAACATGCCTAATTTCATGTGTGAATGTTAACTTTGCATAATTGCTATGTTTAGGACTCAAAACTTGACCTTCCAATTAAGGAAACTTTAATGTATCAAAAGTTGTGTTTCAAGTTCTAAATTCCAACTGAATGCTCTAACGTGTTTATTAGAATGTAAATAGGCTATTTGAAAGGTTGTTTGAATTTTATGTTAGGATTTGAATGTTTTAACTCCATAACGTGTCACCAATAGGTCGTCTAGTCAAAACATATTTGAAATACCAATGTCACTTTTCAAGTAACATGTTTGGATGTATAGAGTTTCATGGTCAAACATTTACAATACTTAGACCCTAAAGTCCTAAATATTTCCTAGGGTATGAGTAGGCCGTCTCACTTAGCAGGATTTGCTAGGACTTTTCATATCATTTTCACCGATTTAACAGTTGAGTTCTCACAGCCCCGCTTTACTTGTTTTTCCTTTGGGGTGAGATACATGCTCAAGTATTACATTTTTCAATAAACATATTTTCCATGCTTACACGGTTACATTAATTATATAAGTTGGTACTGTTGAGTACAAAGTCCTCTCAGAGTTAACCGTTAATATTTCCATAGCGAGGTAATCATGAACAGTACTTTTGGGTTTAACAACCCCTACCCCAATTAGTAGCGCTAACTTAGACTGGAGGTCGAACGGGTACATTATTGACCTAATTCATCCATGTGCAAGGCACAAAGAGAAGAACCACATCCCTTTCATTGGCTACAGTTGAGCGTCGGTTGACGGGCTTGGTATAGTTTTTTGTTTTGTCTGATCAACAATGATTGTGTATAGCACATATGATTTCCAGTACATTTCATAATATGATTTCAATTACATTTAACATGTGAACTCACCAACGTTATGTTGCCCTGCTTTAGCATGTTTATTTCAGGTCGTTGAATGCTTAAGCTATATGGCTAGGATGCACCCTCTGGAATCGCACTTATCATGCATGGGCACCTTATTTTGACAAACGCTTTTTAATCATTTTGTTCAAGCGTTGTAAACTTTTGAAAAATTGCTTCCGCATAGTTACTTTGAATTATGTTAAACTTTATTTTGGGCTCGTTTGAGCTTCGTTTAAAACAGGTATTTGAAAACCATTTAGTGGTTGTTCAAAGTAACACATTGGTAAAGATCCTCTCGAGTCACGCCCCGCGGGTATAACCCGAAGTGGAATTTGGGGGTGTGAAAGACTGGTATCAGAACCATTGGTTATAGAGAACTAAGTTGCATTTAGTGTGCTTAGTCTATAACTATAGGCCCACGTAGTTCACGTCACATCATACATGCATTTCATACATACATCGAATTACCGGATATTACCTTGTTACAGTATGTCGACTTCATCAGACCCGATCATCATTTCCGACTCAGATGAGGAGCCGACGGTCGACCTTGAGGAGGATCCAGAGGAGGATCTTGAATAGGACCCTGCGGAGGAGACCGACGATGCACCAGCCCACGGGGGCGGAGGAGACGCTGGTGCGGGAAGTGACTCGGGCGAGTCCGTGCCATATTCTGTGTTACACGGGGACTCTTCGTCCGATGATTGTTCCATTCCACCATCACCTCCCCGTCTGGCGGACCCAACGCCACCATCACCGTTACTCGCACCACGAGGAGCCAAGACCAAGCTTACTGCTCGGAAGAAGAACATTAGCTTGGGAAAGAGACCGATCCGATCATCAGACTTTGTAGAGCCATCGGTCAAGAAGGCCTGAACTTCATCACCTGACACATCATCTACTAGGGGGTCATCTGAACCATCCTATCCACCACCCTATTGGCTCCGGCCTGTGGGGTAAGTACTACCGATACTTGCAGCGCATAGAAAGTTACACGATGCTGATATCTCGTCCCTCAAGGACGAGGTTGATTTGACAGACCAGGCGCTCATGACTATGCGCGACCGGGTCGAAGCTACTTAGAATTGAGCGAGAGAGGCGGATCATAGCAACGCTGCTACAGAGGCTACCATACAGACACTGCAGGGGCAGGTGGTAGGATTGATAGAGGATCGACAGCGAGATTCAGCCAGGATCACTGTTCGATCTGACCGCCTGGCCGAGGCGGAGAGACAACTAGGGATAGCACACTAGAGAGTTGCTGTAGCAGAGCATTGAGCTTCACTTGCTGATTCAACAGCCATGGCAGCGGAACTCATAGCAAATGCTGTCAGGGCGGAGTTGGAACCCGCTAGGGTTCTGATGATTCTCTACGCCATATTGCTCTCGGCCGTTGTGCAGAACGACACTTTTCCACCACCTGTTTGATTTGCCTATCGTGAGAGGGCTGTGCTCACGCAATATTTTGAGATGTTACTTGTTTTGGAGGAATGTTTACTCCTGAAAATACTTTGTATTTCGTACAACTTATTTATCAAGTGTTTATCTTTTATTATATTGCATGGTTGGTTGATTGTTGTGTGTTACTTTATGCACATGTGTTGGTTGTATATTACATATAAGATAACTCTTGCTAACATTATGATATGAAGAGACATGCCGCCCCGAAGAAGAAACGATCATGGCCATGAGGCGCCAATGACTGCAACTCAGATGGAAGCCGTGATAACACAGAGGGCGTTAAATGTTTAAAACACCTTGCACCTTACGTCCTTTAGACTAACGGGCGTTAAATTTCACCGTTAAGTCAAGTCATGTGTAAGGCACATGAGGGTAAAATTGTCTTTTCCCCTTTGTTTTAAATACATTTATTTTAAATTCTCTTTGTACAAGTATTTAATGTTGAATGTACAATTGCTAATGCATATAATTAAAATATTAAATATTTTTTAATTTAAATAAAAACCCACCCCACCCTACCCCACCCCGCCCCCATCGTCTTCTTCATAAAGAGATCCGGTGAAGTGAAGCAACACCACAGCGGCCCTAGAGCGGCCGCCTGCGTTCGTCGGAACCCTAGCACCGCCGCTGCGTTCGCCGGTGATGCGTCCGCCCCACATCGTCCCTTCTCCTACCCTTCCCGCCGATCGGAGCATGCCATCCTTGTCGATCTGAGCTGATGAGGTCAGACCCGTCATATCCGCCGCCTGCCGGAGCCATGCTCCCTCTAGATTCCCTTGTTCGTTAATGATGGCTTCTACGCCGAGAGTCGTAGCTAGGCGGAGGACCGAAGCTGCAAGATTGAAGGAAGACTACGACGACACAAGATGTGAGGAATGCGGTGTCACACACCCCCCCCCCCCAAATTCCACTTCGGGTTATACCCGCGGGGCGTGACTGTAAGGCCCCAAACCAAGGAACCCTACTTGTTGGCTTAAACGCAAGCTAAGTAATCATAGACATCAAACTTAACACAATTCATTGCAGCAGAAAACAAATAGTCAACAAAGGTCAACGACCCAACCCAAAGCATAATTCATTCAAGTACTAATATCAAACTGTCTCAACGAAATAACTAGTAAATAATGTCATCACAAACAACCACGGTAACCAAATGCCATCCAGAAGCTGCTAGCTCACACCTTCTCTTTACCTGAAATACATGCTTAAAAGTCAGTTACGCTGAGTGAGTTCTATAGTAATTCTTTAGGGAATAATAAATCCCAAAACGTTATTAAATAGTTTCCATCTCAAAGGTTTATTCATAATACTTTCTCAACAGTTCAAACTGATATATTTTATCGGCAAACAATTATACAGTGTTGTCCGGTCTGAAGACACAAGCCAACACGATCTCCCGCCTGACTTACGTCAGACACAATACCCCGTCGACTAAGGTCAACACAATATAAAGCTTACGCTCGATCTCTCGCCTGACCCAAGCCAAACACAATATCACGTTGACTAACGTCAACACAACATCAAGCTTACGCTTGATCTCCCGCCACGAGGTTTAAGTACGTGACACAACTCATACACATATGCAAGTATAACGATTATTGAAAAACATATATTTCATTACCAAAAGCGTCGTCTATGCATGCAACTTACTAAAAACACGTTTCACATGTATCCATGCCCAAAACAATAAAATATTTAAAAGTGGGCGATAGAAACTCACATTTTCTCGACACACCTCGTTCTCTAGAACTCGCTAACGCCTCGTGCTCGCCTTTCAACCTCGCACCTATAATGCACACAATTCACAAGTCAATATACGACTTGACATTAAACCTCCACCTACACGACTAACCATACGCCGCACGACCATTTTCACGTGCATGGCACCATGCATGGGGTTCATGCGTTACGTGAACTCCCCCCGTCCACATTCCCGACGTCCCCTCCTATACTCGGCTCCACACCGGGTCCCTGAGCTCACCAATCATCACTTTCGTTCTTCACCGAGCACCGTAGTGCCCCTCCGCACGTCACCCGCCCTTGGACGGCTTCGCAATACACCGTCCGGTCCCCTAGGGTTGCTGCAGTGATCCTCCGAAACAACCACGTCCCGTCACCACCACCCCGGGATCACCACAGTCCCGTGTATGGCCTGCGGGTCTCCCCTTGCGGCTGTCGTCACCTCCTCGCGTCATTACCACCGTGTACAGCCCCATCGGAGGACCGCCGTGGCTGTCTCGCACCACCGCCTGCTGCCTTGCGCGGATTCCGGCTTCCCCGCTCCTAGCCGTATGCCCGTAAATCCCCACCCTAGTATTCTAGGGATTTTGGCTAACTCTCACTTAGCACACACAAGTTTCAAATGACAAAAACCATCATACGTAATGGATATAGGGATTATACCTTTGATCCGAGTGACTCGTGTGAATCCAATCACCAAGAACTCATCTCCTTCCTTCACTTGTCACCTACGAAACCCTAGAATCATGAAAATGGTTATCACGATTAACCGGGTCTAAAACACGTATACAAAGGTTAGAGGCTCGTGATCATACCTTTGATCCTACAAGAACACGTCGAATGAACTCCGCGTCTCTCTCCCTTGATCTCGACGGCCGCAAAATCATGAATGGGGTCTTCCCCTTTTGCGTCGTGATCCTAAAGGGTTCACCACCCTTGGACCGGGCCTCGGCCCGTGCACGTGTCCAATACGTCTTGGATTTTAATAAAAACCCTTCTAAAGCCTTAATATTTACTCGCCACCCCTTCTAGTTTCTTTTTATATAAAAAGAAACTCGATACTACATGTGACACCCAGTATTTCAGGTCAAAAGCCATATTATTTTAGCACGTTCATACTCCATATTCCTGGAATATTATCTTTGACATAGTATTGTCAAGGAGCCTAGCAAAGTAAAACGTATCATACTTTAGTAATTTTAAGAATTACTAGGTCAAAAACATTTATTACTCGTAGTGTACGACCATTGGTGATTAACAAGATTTTATTCCAGTAAAGTCTAGAGAAACGTTTTAATATAAAAACGTATATATTGGTGACTAAACCTTAAAACATGGACATAAAAATGTTGGTTGCATGACCTTGAGTTATTTTATGTGTATACATGTATGATATAGTTAAAGTAATAACTATGCCGGGAATTCACTAGCAGATTATTAAAGCTAGTCAAACTACACAAAATGTAGGACATCTTAATAATTAAAGATATTAAGGCGAGTATTAATTTCGGGTAATATACCGCGTCTAAATCAATCACATCTTCATCATGATTGCTTTGCTTACACAACACTCAAGCGTCATAATCATCATGATTATGACCAAGAGTGCAAGCAACCTCAAAGATCACATCACAATCATTATATCTTTGCTTATATTTCACTCCAACATCAAATCATGTTAATGATGACTTGTTGAGATCTACACTCAACCCCCGTTTCATCAAATAATTATAATTATATATATATATATATCTAGGTATATAGATATCAAGTTTACATCAGTAAAAGTTCCTACACCGGGTGTTATATCACGAGATCACCTATCGGGTTTACACCATCTAAAAGCCACCCACTTTGCCTAGTTCATCACATTTCTCATAATTGTCACACCCCGACCGATGGCGGAATCATCGGGGCGGGACATGTGAGACTGTTCATAGCACATGGTTGACTAAATTGAAATATATTAAAGTCAAATTTGCATTACAAGAAATCCAAGTACAAGATCAAATTCAAACAAGAAACATAACAACTCATAAAATTCTTGATTTATTTTGCTAAGTCCAAATCCTATGTTGAACACGTCTTGAATCAATCTCACATATTGGGGCCTGAAACATGAATAAAATAAAGTCAACTAAAAAGTTGGTGAGTATAACACAGTTGTATATAGATAGCATATAGATGAAAACAAATCCTTTACATGACATGATAAATAAGGTGATTATGGGGAGTAACTATTGTGTAACCAAATGTACAATCAAACCTTGTAACTAGCATGCAAAACAAATGTGTTGTCGGTTTCAATCACCGCGTACCATGGGTGGGTTTGTCAGACTCAATAGATCCATCATTGAAAACCGTCGGCTTGTATAGTTAATGATTGCACATAAGAGCATACAAAGGTTAACACACCTAGCACTCGGGCACAAAGCTCAAATTTTTGCACACATGTATGTATATAGGATTTTTGCACTTGTGTTGTTTGTGTAAATGTAAATGTGTAATGTGTAATGAGTATAGAGTTCATGTTCCACCCCAAAAGTGTAAAAGAGAAAAAGGGGTCGTGAATACTCACATGGTATGGAAGTGAAGCTAACAAGGAATATAGATAGCAATTAAGATCCTTGAAATGCACACTTTAACCTAAAGAGTAATATGTATTGAATCACATAGATGCATAAAGTTTAAGTCTAAAATGAAAGTTGGATTTGTATATAAAACCATAGGTTTGTATTTAAAAAGTGTTGGATAAGAAAAACGTATAAAGTTTGGGGTAAAATATGTTTGAAACAATTTAATTAGGTTTGAATTAAATAAGTAAGTGTATAACTATAGTTTATGAAATAATGTAAATATTAATTGTAATTAAGTATAAATAAATAAATGGTTTTTTTGATTTAAAATGTAAATTAAATAACTAATCATTATTTATAAATTTTGTAACTTAAAATATCATTTAAGTAAAGATAATAAATATTAATTAATTTTTTTTTATAAACTTTTCAATAAATTCTTTTTGTGCCAAGATTAAACTTTTAATCTATTTTTAAATACAGAAAACATATTTTTATAAAATCTGTAATGTTTACTGATTAAAATATATAAAATTGAAATTCTGTTAAAATTTCTGAGTCTAGCACGACCGTGCCTCGGAAGGGCACGATCGTGCTCAAGCCACGGGCGCGACCGCGCTAGTCGGGGCGCGACCGGGTTGATCAACAGGAGCACAATCTAGACAAGTTTGACAGGCACGACCGTGCCTTGGCCCGGCACGGTCGTGTCTATGATCTTTGGACACAACAGGGACTAGCCCAGAGGGCATGACAAGGTCTGGACAGGAGGACACGACCGCGCTGATAAACGGCACGACCGCGCTAAAAGAGGCACGACCGCGCTAGATGATTAGCGCGACCGTGTCTATTCCAATTCAGACACGAATCGAGAATTTCTTGTATTTTAATTGGTGAAATTGTTAGGGCTTCTCATTTATGGGTTATTACGAGTGTTCTGAGATATTTTAATTGCATTAATAACATGATTAGGAGTGATTTCGATTAAACCATTTTTCTTATAAAAAGGATTCTGGTTCTGAATGATTCCTGTAATGAAAGCCCGAATTGACGGAGGGCTTTTGATACATGGACCGAAACGAAAGAGAGGGATGATTTAATTACCTCAAAAAGAAGGGAATTGATAGCGATCAGAAGAAGGGAGTTCCGGTGACGGCAAGATTGGCTTCCGGCGGCTTCTGCTGCGATTCCGGCTGATCCAACCCTTTAGAAACCTTAGAAATGATCGGAGGATCGAGTTCCCTGAATAATTGGTAGAATTTTGATCGAAAACAGAGATTCGAGGCTTGGGAGATAATTTGGACGTTTTTCTTGAGAGAATATGCAATCGAATGGTAATGATCGTAAATGGCAAAATTATTTTCTTTGTCAATGAAAATGAAACGTATCGGTTTTGAATTTCGAATAATCGGGCGTTTTGAAACTGCATTTACGTTTCGACTGTTACGCAGGCGCGACCGTGCCAAGATAGGCGCGACCGTGCCAAAGCACTTGGCGCGACCGTGCTAGGATGAAGCACGACCGTGCTAACCAGGGTTTTCTTGATATTTTTCAACTTTAGTCCTTGACTTTTTCAGGTTTGATAAGTTTGTACTAAATAGTTTCTTGTATAGCGTTTAAATGTAGATAATCGAGTAAAACTTGCAAATTTGTATAGAATCATTGCATTAAATTTACGGCGAGAAAATAATGAGACATTGCACGAGTATAGAACTTGAAATTGCATTATATTGAATTGAAATAGGAACACAAAAAAAAATCCGAGATGTTACAATAATGGTTGTCATAACCTCCATACTCTTTTGCCCAAGATGTCAAGCAAGATTAAATCCATATCCTCACACCATGTCTTGTGATGATTAGATTGAGTCCAACACTCCACCTCCCTCTTTCTCTTGTGGGTCACGACACCACAAAACCACCATCAAGTCACCATACTTGTTTCTCCAACACTCCACTCAATCCATCTCATGATGACGGTCTTGGACAAGCTTACACTCCATCTACTTGGTATATATAGGAGTGTATGGAAACAAAGCAAGAACTCTTGCTCCTTTCTCCCTTTCTCGGCTCAAATAACACACACACATACCCACAAATTCAAGTGCCAAGCCCTAGTACCTCAAGAAGAAATCACCCTCTATCCCACTCTCCAAAACCGAAAATGCAAACAATTCCCGTAACTCAGCTTCATGCCAGATTTTCGGTCAACTTCGGAAGGCCATATCTCCTTCGTTACTTGGCCAAATAAATTTTTTTCCTAGAATGAATCTCTATGTTAACAGAGGAGAACCCAAGTGGAATCACACGAATCCATGGAGTATTCGACCTCCAAACAGCCGACGCAAGAAGACCGCTCAGTGCAGGTCGAATCTGGACACCTCTTCTCATTTTTCTGTTTTGAGGTACCTACACAACTCCAAATCCAGTAATTTTTTTTACATCTCCTCTGGTTTCAATAAAATTGATTTTAGAAGAAAACCCCAAGTCATTTGGTCTTCTAAAACCATCTAAAAGTCTACTCGGAGTACGCCTAAAAATCTGAGTTTTCAAGAACAAAATAAAACATAAAAGTCTTCATGAGTTTTGGCTTTATTTCTTCATAAGTCATGTTTGAATACATATATTTAAACATGTACATGTTCATACATAAAATACCAAACTAGAAGGACCATGGACAAGACAAGGACACATCAAATATAAACTACATACATATATATATATATATAATCACATAAAATAACACTTGGATGATGGTGTTCTTCATAAACCCTTCATTCCATTCATGTGTTATGTTGAAGGATACATGTTCGTGAAGTTATATGATCATGTGTGACTTACCTGGCAAGACCCGAGGTAGTGTCCTATGATTCAAGAAGACATACGAACGATTATCATCAACATATAAACATGAAAGGTGTTACTAAAAATATATGTTTATGGATAAAATTTGTGATATATATGTGTTGGTGTACGGTTTTGGTTAAATTATGGAAATGTTCTAGGAATTAAATATTAGTATCCTAATATGAACATTTGATATATGTACATGGAACATATGAAGAGATTCGGTTAAAAAAAATAAATAATCACATGACATCGTGGAACATAAGTGAATACATTTTAAGTTGCTACAAAAATAAATTTTTTTTTTGTACACTTAATAAGTCACCAATAGGGAAACATATTATTTTCTCGAAAAATATGTAAGCATCTAGACTGTAATAATAATCACCAATGAGTCGTAAATAAAAACACTATTTTTACTAAACAAAGGCGTACTTAACGGGATTCGTTAAGTCGGATGAACAACTTACGTATAAGACGGGTATCATCCAACAAAAATCTCGTTCGTGTTTCGCCAAGCCACATCGTATACAAATTCTGGTCCGGAAAAACCAAAATTACTATCTTCTCAAGAATGGGCCGAAACACGCGTACAAATGATCACACAAAATTTTGGCCAAGAAAAGTTTTCCCGCCAAAAAACTCTTTTTTTTTTTGAATCCCAGAGGCTAGTCCATGCGTACTTAGTAAATACGCATATGTAGGGTGTTGCTGCGTATTTAGTAAGTTCGCAAAGCCAAGTACTCATGCGTACTTGCTAAGTGCGCAGAGAAATGCTCTTGCGTACTTAGCTAAGTACGCAAGTCACTTCTCATGCGTACTTACTAAGTACGCAGGGCTAACCCATGCGTACTTAGCAAATACGCAGAAAAGGTGATTCTGCGTACTTGTTCAGTACAGCAGTGTTCTTGACGGATCTTGAGGAGAATGCTCGAAAAGTGACGGATCTGATAAATTAATGCTTCCAAAAGCTTCGAAAACATCATCTAACAAACCCTCAGCCTTCCAAACACCAAATGAAGTGATAACAAACTCGAATTTAAGGATTTTTGGATGAAAAAGTAGCGAACTTTTATTTTTCAGATCTGCTCGAAAACCCTAAAGCCCGAAACTGGAACACAAATCAACGAACACCGAGGCTCTGATACCACTTGTAGGTCCCGGGAGCCTCGTCGCGCAGCGGAAATAACACGATTTGTTCTGTGATTTGTGTGGGAACAAAGAAAACGAAGCAAAGAAAACATGAACAAAGACAAAAGATAATGAAACGAAACATAATCCATAACAAAGAAGTCATCCCGTATTACAGACTACATACCGAAGGAACACACATCTCTCATCTAAGCTCACGGTTGTAGGATCGTGAGAATACAAGATGGTTCTGTTCTTAGTTGAAGTTGGCGGAAACAAAATCAACTACACAATTTATAATCAAGTAAACACAAAGAATACTGATAAACACTATTGTATTAAGCTTTTGTGAATGCAAAGATTACAAGTGAGAAACTCAATGAATAAGTATGACAAGCACTACAAGCACACTTACAATGAAGTGGCAACTCAGTAATTATAGTAACTTAGAATCAAGACAGACCCTTTATTCTAAGGATCAGATCGAACACAAGCCGTTGATCTTGTTTATTAATTTACATTACACGTAAAGGCTAATCTAGTTAACTTTACTGAAACGTTTTCTTTATTCATGATTGTTTGCATGCTTGGAGAAGTGTAATGTTGTCCGTCATTGGTTGACCATAGCGGTTCCTTCTGCTTTGAGTCTGTCAGTTGCTTTTGCAGAAAGGTGTCAGAGACGCTTGGCCTGGATAGTCAGCTGCAGCGTTTGGTTTTCAGTGAATAGAGCTATCAGCTGCAAAGAGTGAAGGTTGCTGCTGGTAAGCCTATCAGCAGCAAACATGGATGACCGCTGCTGATAAGCCTATCAGCAGCAACTTGTGCTGAATGCTGCTGATAAGCCTATCAGCAGCAACTTGTGCTGAATGCTGCTGATAAGCCTATCAGCAGCAACTTGTGCTGAATGCTGCTGATAAGCCTATCAGCAGCATTTGTACTTAGAATAATTTTGTAACAATCAGTCTTTGGTTCTACAAACTCCCCCTAGACTGATGCTACCAAAATTCTTCTAGTCCCTTTGTTGCTGAAGCTTTTGCATATGGCTGACTATTCTTTCCACCTCATAGCCTCTTTGATCCTTGCTGGGATTATTCAATGGAAGTTCAGACAGAGTCTTGATGTCTTTGTGTGGCATTTTGTAGATAGCTTTGCTTGAACATCTCATCTGCTGCTTCTTTACATCAATCAAAGTGAATTCATCCAAATCAGCATTATAGGACCAAGATACAAATGGAGAGTGAGACTTGAGTGGTTTGATATTCATGACCACATCTTTGCTAGGATTGAAGTAGTGTCTGATAGCTAGCATAAGATGTTTCCCACTCTCATTTGTAGGCTTATGAGCTTCACCCAGCTCTAAAGTTCTTTGAAGATCGGAATCAGGTAATTGCAGAACCTCATCAACAGACCTGTAAGTGGATCTTCTTCTCTCAGTTCTCCCCCTGAAGATCTCAAACACTTGATCTTGTGAATTGTAGAACCAATTAACTATATTTCTTGAGTCTTCTGGTTTAGGAGTGGGTTTGGGTATCTTCAAGGGAGGCTGTTGATGAGTGGGAGCTGGGTGGGATGACTTGGACTTTTTGGGTGGAGGAGTGGAAGGCTTGGGGATGTTTGTGGATGGTGTTTGGAGAGAGGAAGTAGTTTCTGGTGCAGAGGTTCTTTGTTTCTTGACTGGTCTCTTTTCCAGTCTTTCTTCCTCTTCCTTTTTCACTGTTGTGTACAGGGCTTGTAGGTTCATGAAGGACATGGGACCTAACCTTTTTTCACTTTCTCCCCTTGCCTTAAGGAAGTCAGTCATCTTCTTCCTTTCTTCATGGGTCCTTAGATTAAGGGCAATGGCTTTCTTTGACTTCTGTTGAGCTTTTTCTTTCTCTTCATCTTTCTTTTTCCTTGCCAATTCCCCCTGCTGACCCATGAAGGCTCTATAGATCTCTTTGTTTGACAGTTTTTCAAGGTAGTCTGCATCCTCACCTTGAGAGATCAGAGCTTCAGTCCACTCCTCCCTTAATTCTTTTGCTAATTTAGAATCAGTGATTCTAAACTTAGCATCTTCCTTCCTTTTCTTTTTAGCTTCTTCTTCTTCTTCTTTTGCAAACTGTTCCTGCAGCTGTCTAGCAAGTTGTTCATCTTCCTCAACTTGAGACCCTGCATGGACTTTTACCTTCATTTCATCCAGCTGTTTGGCATACAGCTGGATTGTCTGTTGTCTGAGAAGTATGGCTGCCTTTCTATCTTCATGCCTTTGTTTTTGAGCCATCTCTTCAGCCAACTCTTCTTCTTCTCTTTTCCTTCTTCTCTCTTCTTTCTCTTTCTTTTCCTTTTGCAACCTCTCTTCATCCTCTTTTGTCATGATGCCCTTCCCTTTATTAACATTGGATGCCTCTGCTCTGGCTTCACTGATCACAGAAACAGCTGATTGTTGTGCTGTTGGGATCTCTTCCTCGGCTTCATTGGCATGTTGAGAGGTAGATAAGGGAAGGTCTTCAGTTTGGCACTCAGGATCTGTAAGTTCTAGCAGCCTTTCTCTCACAGAGGATCTTGCTTCATAAGCTGCAGCGCAGATGTTAACTGGAGGGGAATCTGAGTTGGAGTCAGTGTCAGAGGATGACACATCTTCTTCCTCATCAATCCTTCCTTCCTTCTCAAGGTGAGCTTTGATAATTGCTATCATCGCCTGGCTTTCAAGGGAGTTGACATTGCAGATGTTGGCTTTTAGTAGATAGATCTTGTGGAGGAAATTTGTTGGTAGCTGAAGGATGTTCTCGGTGTTGATGATGAGAGCAGAACCGTTGCTTAGGAAGAAAGCGTGGCCAAGGAGCCTAGTGCTTACCCATCCTAGCACGTCCGAGTCCTTGACCAGGAAGGCATACAGAAATCTTTGAAGGCCCAGAACTCCTTCTTCAGTGAGAAGACTGCTCCTTGTTATTGCAAGATTGTTGGGAGACAGTCTTCTTTCTGCGGCCGACGAAGATTCAGGATAAGCTACCCGTCTTGCTGTTTGTAGGAGTCTTCTGAACTTGGGTAGATTATCCTCCATCAGGTCATAGAACCTGCCAATGGCAAGTTCTGCTGAGAGATCCGTTGAAGAGTTGATGCAGTTAGATAGATATAGTTGTAGGACTTGGAGGGCATTGAGTGAGTTCCAGTTCAGCTCTTCTACTCCGCTGAACTCCCATCCAGTCCAGAACCTCTCAGCTGATCCATCATACCCCCAAGCTAGAATAGAGTCAAACTCTAGCTTCTTTGAAGATTTGAAGATTTGGGGGGTAGTGGATTGACCTATGATGGCTGCTGCTTCAGGGATGATGCTGACCAATGTAGATGTTTGATCTTTGCCTTCAACATCAGTCAGCACTTCATCCACAGTCCTGACAACCAACTTCCAGTCTTCAGAGATCTCTTCTTCTTCATCTTCTGATACTGGCAAGTCGTAGACCTATACAAAAGCTGGCCTGTACAGTGAGCTTTGGAAGGCAACCTGCTCCTGTATCCAGTCTTCAAGGCTGTCTGTATCATCTTCCATAGAAACCATCTCCCCTTTTTTTTCTTTTTTTTTTTTTTTACTGATAAACTACACAATTTATAATCAAGTAAACACAAAGAATACTGATAAACACTGTTGTATTAAGCTTTTGTGAATGCAAAGATTACAAGTGAGAAACTCAATGAATAAGTATGACAAGCACTACAAGCACTACAAGCACACTTACAATGAAGTGGCAACTCAGTATTTATAGTAACTTAGAATCAAGACAGACCCTTTATTCTAAGGATCAGATCGAACACAAGCCGTTGATCTTGTTTATTAATTTACATTACACGTAAAGGCTAATCTAGTTAACTTTACTGAAACGTTTTCTTTATTCATGATTGTTTGCATGCTTGGAGAAGTGTATTGTTGTCCGTCATTGGTTGACCATAGCGGTTCCTTCTGCTTTGAGTCTGTCAGTTGCTTTTGCAGAAAGGTGTTAGAGACGCTTGGCCTGGATAGTCAGCTGCAGCGTTTGGTTTTCAGTGAATAGAGCTATCAGCTGCAAAGAGTGAAGGTTGCTGCTGGTAAGCCTATCAGCAGCAAACATGGATGACCGCTGCTGATAAGCCTATCAGCAGCAACTTGTGCTGAATGCTGCTGATAAGCCTATCAGCAGCAACTTGTACTGAATGCTGCTGATAAGCCTATCAGCAGCATTTGTACTTAGAATAATTTTGTAACAATTAGTCTTTGGTTCTACAACGGTCCAGGGGTCGGGAGAGCTCTTCCCGACCCGGACATCTCTCAACCTGTTCCAGAGTTCCACCTACAAATGAAGACAAGTCTTCTATTTATAGGGGCAGGAACACTTCCTGCGTACTTACTAAGTACGCATGGTTTGGTCATGCGTACTTGACAAGTACGCAAGGCAAAAGCCTTGCGTACTTACTAAGTACGCAGGACCAAACTGGTGTGCGGGCTAAGTACTCAGGAACACCCTCCTACGTACTAGCCACGTACACCGATACATAGAATTTAATCTATAGTTACAAAACATGCTTCTACACATGCAACTTACTAAAAACACGTTTCACATGTATCCATGCCCAAAACAATAAAATATTTAAAAGTGGGCGATAGAAACTCACATTTGCTCGATACACCTCGTTCTCTAGAACTCGCTAACGCCTCGTGCTCGCCTTTCAACCTCACACCTATAATGCACACAATTCACGAGTCAATATACGACTCGACATTAAACCTCCACCTACACGACTAACCCTACATCACACGACCATTTTCACGTGCATGGGGTTCATGCGTTATGTGAACTCCCCGCGTCCACGTTCCCGACGTCCCCTCCTATACTCGGCTCCACACCGGGTCCCCGAGCTCGCCAATCATCACTTTCGTTCTTCACCGAGCACCGTAGTGCCCCTCCGCGCGTCACTCGCCCTTGGCCGGCTTCGCAATACACTGTCCTGTCCCCTAGGGCTGCTGACGTGATCCTCCGGAACCACCACGGCCCGTCACCACCACCCCTGGGATCACCACAGTCCCGTGTACGGCCTGCGGGTCTCCCCTTGCCGGTGTCGTCACCTCCTCGCGTCATTACCACCGTGTACAGCCCCATCGGAGGACCTCCGTGACTGTCTCTCACCACCGCCGGCCGCCTTGCGCAGATTCCGGCTTCCCCGCTCCTAGCCGTATGCCCGTAAATCCCCACCCTAGTATTCTAGGGTTTTCAGCTAACTCCCACTTAGCACGCACAAGTTTCAAATGACAAAAACCATCATACGTAATGGATATAGGGATTATACCTTTGATCTGAGTAACTAGTGTGAATCGAATCACCAAGAACTCGTCTCCTTCCTTCACTTGTCACCTACGAAACCCTAGAATCATGAAAGTGGTTATCACGATTAATCGGGTCTAAAACACGTATACAAAGGTTAGAGGCTCATGATCATACCTTTGATCCTACAAGAACACGTCGAACGAACTCCGCGTCTCTCTACCTTGATCTCGACCGCCGTAAAATCATGAATGGGGTCTTCCCCTTTGCGCCGTGATCCTAAAGGGTTCACCACCCTTTGACCGGGCCTCGGCCCGTGCACGTATCAAGTCCGTCTTGGATTTTAATAAAAACCCCTCTAAAGCCTTGATATTTACTCGCCACCCCTTCTAGTTTCTTTTTATATAAAAAGAAACCTGATACTACATTTGTTAAGTCTCGTTACAAACTCGTACAAATCGGTCCATTATGTTACAACGTATACACATATATACATTAATCCCATTAGTCATAAAAACCGGGATGTTACAGTGACCCGAGAGGATCTTTACCAATGTGTTACTTTGAACGACCACTAAATGGTTTTCAAATACCTGTTTTAAACGAAGCTCAAACGAGCCCAAAATAAAGTTTAACATAATTCAAAGTAATTGTACGGAAGCAATGTTTTAAAAATTTACGACGCTTGAACAAAATAATTAAAAAACGATTGTCAAAATAAGGTGTCCATGCATGATAAGTGCGACTCCAGTGGGTGCATACTAGCCATATAGCTTAAGCATTCAACGATCTGAGAAAAACATGCTAAAACGGGTTAACATAACGTTGGTGAGTTCACAGGTTAAATGTAAGCCTCGCAAAACGAGCGGGTTGGGTCGGGTTAGGTGACGGGTCAGAATGCGTTCGGGTCAGAAGGGGTTCTGAGCAAAATGAGTCCGGGTCAAAACGGGCCGTTTTAAAAAAGTATCAATTTGGTTCGAGTCAAAATGGACTCGGCTTTTAGGAAAAAGTATCAAAATAGGTTCACCCGCTATACCTATTTATGGTGGCTAGTAGCGATGGGTAGATGTGGCGGCAACGAAGGTGCCTCATTCAAGGACCTGACTAGTTTTAGATCAAGTCTGACCGAGACCGTTTCTTTGTAAAAAATTCAAACCGAGGACCTGACCGGTTTTACACACTTCAGTTTATGTCGATCGGTCTTCCGCATTGGACCGAAACCAATAATTTGACCTGACCAGTTTATTTGGGTGTTATTTCCAGATTATGGTTGGGTAAAAAAGAGTCTTCTTTGCTGTTGGGCTTGGAAGCCCGATTCTCCTTCTTGGGTAATTAAAGATTCGGTGGCCCCTTATATATTGGGCCATATATCTGTCCTCTTTTGCTTCTTATATACTGGGCCATATATCTGTCTTCTCTTTTGCTCATAATTAGAGGTGCACAAATCGGTTTTTTAACCCAAACCGGTTCAACCCGACCCGAACCGGTTTGGTCAACAAAAAGTCAAAACCGGTTTGGACCCAAACCGGTTCGGGTTAAACCGGTTTTAGTAAAGGGAAATGTCAAACCGGTTAGGGTTGGCTTTAAACCGGTTTGCCCTTTAAACCGGTTTAAACCGGTTTTTATTAAAAAAAAAATTCAAATAAATTTTAAATTTTTAATACTTAAAGTTCAACGTTTATTAATATTTGAAAAGTTCGGAAATAAAAAAACATGACAAGATATATTTATAAAATTGTAAAACATTATAAAAATATAACAAATATAAAACATTAAGTTCAACGTCTTATTTTTTGGAATATTGATTAATTATTCTTGTGCGTTGTCTTCGGAACTAGAGCTTCGTAGCCTTGCATCTTCGGCTAGTTCTTCATCGGTGACTGGTTCGGATATTCCAAGATCAACCTCGTTGTTGTGTATGGTTTCTTCGGCTTGAATTTCGTCTTCGAGAGAAGTTTGGTCTTGTATCCTATCCATCGCATCCAAATGGTCCTTCAAGCAAATGCACATTTCCATCGCTAGGGGTGTGAGTCTAGTCCTTCGTATCGATAATACCCTGCCACTAAAATAAAACGCAGATTCCGAAGCTACCGTGGAAGCTTGGACGGTTAGTACATCACGGGCCATGGCGGAAAGAATCGGAAACGAAGCTTCGTTTTTTTTCCACCATGCCAAAATATCAAAATAGATCGTAATTGCACCAAATTGCCGGATTTCTCGTTGTTGCTCGAATTTCCACAACGGTAACTTCGTTTGAGGAACCACCAACACCAAAACTTGCCATGCTTTTTTTTGAGTTTAGAGAGAGTATAGAGAGCGTTTTTAACGGGTTTAAAGAGCGGTTTTAGAGATTAGAGAGTGTAAAGAAAGGTGTGATCAACCCTAAACACCCCCCACCTATTTATAGTGTTTTAAGGGTGAAAATGGAGCCAAAAAAGGGCTAAAATCGACCCCAAAGGTCATATAGCCGTTACCCAACGGCTATTTTTTTGCCCAGCTCGAAAACCGGTTTAAACCGGTTTATCAAACCGGTTTGTTTGAACCGGTCCCTAACCCGATCTCATCCATAAAGCATCAAACCGGTTTCAAACCGGCGGTTTTTTGGGTAACCCGAACCGGTTTGGTCCAAACCGGTTTGCCAGTTTGGACCGGGTTAAAAAAAAACCGGTTTTTTTGTGCACCTCTACTCATAATAGATTCAGCTCCTCTTGGTACCACAATGGTAACGGCATTCGCTATATGCAACGATAAAATAATCGATTTTGAATACAACTCCGTTTTTAAAAAAAATATCGGAACGTTGACAAAAAAAACTAAAAACAGCCTCACACTCCGTATTTTAAAAAAAAATTAACGAACGAAAGTTATTAAAGGAAAAAGAAATTAATAGAAAATAAAATAAGCTAAAAATGTATATTATATATAGTATAAGGGTTAAAAATAAAAATATAAATAAAAAAAACTTTTACGTGTCAAACTTTGTATGGAGCGAACACTATTCATTCCCACTTTGTTTTAATCTTATTTGTAATATGTAACATTTTAGTTCAAATTTATTACGGGCTAAGAATTAAGAAGATATTCTTTAATTTGGGCCAAGCAATTGGTCGTTGTGGCGTTTTATTTGGACCTTTTTATCAAATTAAGTAGAGAAGCTAGGCCCGGTTGAGTATATTTATAAAATATAATCTTTCAAAACTTTACTTTTGTTGAAATCACCACCAAATTTTATAAAATGGGATGCCTACTTCTTTTACTCACATGTTGTAAAACATGATAAAGCTTGATCTTCGAAGTTTAAGTGGTTTCGTGATATTTTCTTTTAGATAATACAATTTAGGTGTTTTCTTTGTAAAACAATTATTTTATTTTCTGTTATAGCTATGACCGTTCAAAATTATAACTCATGACTTAAAACTTGCTCGTAATCAGTTGAGTACTTTTTTAGTCGAGCTAGCAAACCGCCATAGTGTAGGATAGGTGGGAGGTGGTGACAAACAAAGACCGCAAACCACTACCAACTCTCGCAGATCTGTTTTTGAGCTTCCTCTAGATACCTTCTCATTATATTTTAAAAAATCAAATTTCTAAAAAGAAACTAGACGGCTTGTTGAGCCACAAGCTAGATTGGTTTGTAAATGTGTCGAGTTTGAGCTTAAGTTTTCATCTCGGTAGAAGATTTTGAGCCAAACTAAGCTCGAGCTAACCATGGCTCAGCTCGTGAAACCCTAATTTTTAGACGCTTATCATCCTCACCCATTTGAACATCTCTCACAATTCTAAAATTTCTTCTCTCTTAAATACGTGGATAAGAAGAACATATTATAATCATGTGAGAGTTTAAATATTAACTTTGTTGTGTATAGAAAATTAGATGTATTTTGTAAAAAGTTAGTTTTTTACATAAAACTACATTTGATTTTTAGGGTTTGTGTTCTTGAGTTTTGTATTTTCTTTTCATTTAGAAGAACACCTATTCATGTAAAACAATTAATAATAATAGTAAATAAATATCTTAAAGTTTATAAAATAAAATTGTTTTAATTATAAAAAAAACTATAAAATTAAAGTAAAGTAAATGTGACTTGTAAGTAAATAAATGAATATTGATCGTGTGATTACTATTTTGAGTTAAAAAGATATAGAAATCCAAGTGTCCAAAAAAAGTTGAGCATCGAAATGAGAATATATTCATCAAGAAGATGAGAATAAATTCCAAAAGGAAGGCATTGATGCTTCAAGCTCAAGCAAGCCATCTCGGCCAGTTTGAACTAATAAAGAACCAACTGATCGTTTAACTTGATTTATAACACAAACATAATATTAAATAATATTAATATATTATATTAATCAACTAAAAGTTAAAACTCACCTTTATTTTTCTTCTTTACCTTTTGATGCACATGCTTTTGTGTTGTTAAAGACCGAGTAGATCTACTAACATTGGAGTTTATCCTAGGTTTACTCTTGTATGCTCGTTGCTGAGTGTCTCTCTGTAAACAGTTTCTTTATCCTCCGGGATAGATGTATGGTTTGCCTATATGGTTGTATCTCACACTCCACAGACCCTACCAGTAGCTTTGTTAATGATGGATTTTTACTGGGTTCGGACGTTTGGTTCTTGACTCTTGTATACTTGTTTAATAAATTTTAACCAAAGAATTAGAAGAACTGTATAAACATGTACATGTTACTTTAACTGTTACACATAAAACTGTTATATATCCACATAATTCACTTGTCCTTTTCTCTTCTATCATATATGGCGAACATAACCGTGCCAAATTAATAAGTTTTGGTTAATTTGGCATAAACAAAGTTTAGGGCTTGATATGTATTTAAAACCAAAGAATGCTTATTGGCATGGATAGATCATCAAGCTCGGATATTTTGTCCTCTTCTATATCACATGTTATAATGCGCGAAAAAATCTTATAATGCAAGTGCGACAAACATAAGACATAATGGAACATCATATGCCGATTTTAGATAAGGGTACCCCTATTAACTAAATTAAACAAATTAAAAATAACTCGAACGATAGTTTTGAACATGATCCGACAAGTTATGTGTTTTTGGCTGATGATAGACGTTCTTCCCATCACGTCTAGCTAGATGTCATTGTATTTGTTCATGAAAGAAGTGGGTAGTAATTGAATTTTAACATGAAATAAGATAATATGCTTGAATTGAAAAATATAATAAAGTAAAATTAAATTAGTAATAATTACAAGAAAAAAAGAGGAGAAGAAGAAGAATGCGAATCTTTTTTTGATTGTGAAAGAAGAAAGCATTTATTCCGATGGGTTTGAAGCATCCATTCCATTGTTCTTTTAACTTTGATGCTTTGGATATTTTAACCTTACTGCTAGTATATATGCAACATACATACATATGCATACATATATTTTTATATACACACACATAGAACAAGTTGGAGTACAAAGTGGATTTCGCTTAAGAATTGTAGGACACAAGTAGGTGACGACGCATGTAAATGAGTGAGTTTAATCTGCGAGGGCTTTTTTCATTATGTTATATCATGCATAACAACACTTTACAAAAGATATCCACACTATGCAAAATGATATAACCACACCGTGTTAATGGTAACCCCACAGTTATATCGAACGGTGCATTATATCATTTAAAAAATGTTATTTTCTAAGAAAAATATATAATAGTATTATATAATCAATATATAAAAGAATAATTTTTTTTTGATTTTATGATATAACCTTTAAAAAAATAACGAAGCATATAAAAGTAATTTGAATTTAATTTTTTTTATGCAATGAGTATTTAATCAAAAAAGTAAACACAAGGGGTGAATCCCCCCTTTTACCCAAGCTTGGGTGTTGCTAACTTTCAATTAGTTACGAAGTTGTCACCTTGTTAATTTTAACCATTATATAGAATTGATCATTGGTGAATCTTGAAGAAAAACGTGGGGGGCGGGTTTTTTTTCCTATTACGGGTGCCGGAACTATAAAATTTTCTCCCGAATACATATAAATTAACACTTCTGAGTGAACAATCGACCGAATACGTATAAATTAACACTACTGAACGAAAAATCAGGGGGATGGAATTGACCAAAGGTACAAATTATTTTATGCGATTTTGAGGTGAAGTTTATTTGATATGCTCTCTATGTATATACTAGTAAAAAAAATGCCCGCGCATTGTGACGTGGTGCTTGTAACGACGACTCGGTTCTGAACAACGTAGATAAAAATAAGAACGTTGCAACGGTACAAGCTAAAAATTTTTTATTTTAATAGTATTAGCCCAAAATTAATTATAAAGATTTAAATTATTAAGAAAAATAAATAAAAAAATAATTATGACATCAACAGACGTCAGTGAACCAGAAGGGGGGGGGGGCTGGGGATCGAACCTGTGTGGCGAGTGTGGAGGTTCAACGCGTTACCATCAGAGCAAAGCCACATTGGTATTGCATCAGTAATACACACACACACACAACCGGAAAATAAAAAAAAAGGCAAACAGAAGTTGTCACGTGGTAGACTCTGATTGAAAGGGATGGGTTACTATTCACAATCGTATGCTTTTAATATAGATAGTAATACGTAAGATAATTGATGATTAATTATAGTTGATCTCACTACTTTCAAATATAGTAATTTTTAATTGGTATTAATTGAGTAATTATAGTAACTAGTTGGTTCCCCTTTTTCGTTGCTGGATGTATCCACGTAAAATAAGAAATAAGACTTGAATAAACTTGTAAAAACAAATACCCGCATTTCTTCGCGAGAGTCTGGTCATTTTTCACCGACACCACACGGCAGAATTTGAAAACCATAAAAAGAAATACTGATACCGGTTCCGATAATACCAATATCAGTAATAATGTTCGCTCATAATAGGTTCGGGTCGTCACAGTAATATAACGGTAACTATGCTCGCTATAGGCTACGATACCAAAAAATATACGATTTTAAATACAACTCCGTTTAAAAAAAATTATATCGGAACGTTGACAAAAAATAAAATAAAAACAGCGATGCATCCTGTTACTTAATAAATTAACGAATGAAAGTTATTATAGAAAATCGAAATAATTAAACGAGTTAAAAGCGTAAAGTATATTTAACATAAGGTAAACTGAAAAAAAAAATCAGAATCATATTATGTATAATTTTTAATATTAAAAAAACATAAAATATATAGTTGATCTATGTACTTTTTGTTGCATGCCATGCCATGCATGTTTTAATTTCAGATTGCATGGGAGTTAATTAAAGATTGTTCTATGCATAACCAATAACAAAATCAAATCCAATTCGACAAAATAAATACCCATCAATACATAATGATTTACACGACTCACTCGATCGAGTCAAGTCGACAATCTTACAAACAATTAACGATAACTCAAGTTAATTAGAGGCATGAGAAAGCACATGCATGGATGGCAGGTGGACAATCTTGTACCCTACAAAAGTTTAGAATTAGAAGAAAGTTAAAGGAACAAAAGATATAAATGAAATTGAAGAATCCCTCGATCTCTCCACCCCCAAGAAAAAAGGTTTTAGAGGTCCACAAACCTATCATCACTTTAAATTCATCATCCTCAAGTTAAAGAGCAACAAACCTTCAAAGCGTGATACAATGGTAAGCACCTGATCTCTCTTTAGTAGAAATGTCCGATGTAATTAAGCTGTAACTTTTCCGATCTTGCTGGTTAGTAAAGTATTGACAGGTCCCATTAGTTTACTAAGGTGTACACATGGTTTTAAAAAAAAGTTAAAAGAAACATACCCTTTATTTATAAAGTAACTTACTTGCATTATAATAATATCATGTTGTTTACTACATTCTTTTCCATATACAACAAACTTAGTTTCCACTACACATTTCTTCTAGCCACAAATTCTTCTTTTTTTTGGAAGGCGCCACAAATTCTTCTTATAAGATCTTCTTCAATCCCTACCACTTTTCATCTTTTTCTCTTTTGCGCGTTGAATGATCACCTAGGAATAGGTGAATATTTCCATGATTTAAGTTAATTCTCGTCATATATATGTATATAGGGAGATGATCAAATAACAAGTAGTTTTTCGCTAAAAAATCTAAGAAATGACAAAAACCTTAAGAAACTATATCAAACGAACTCCGATTGAGCTGATTTCAGCGGCGTTGGAACCGTCTCGTCAAACTCTACCATCTTAGCTTTTAGGGTTTAGCTTTTAAGTTTTAGATTTTACGTTTGAATTTTAGGGTTTTAGCTTTATGGTTTAGGCTTAGAGTTTAGATTTTATGGTTTAGGTTTTTTTTTTTGTGGAGGTGAGGGGTTTAGGTTTTTTTTTGGGGGGGGGGGGGAGGGAGGGGGGGTTTAGGCTTTTCGAGGTAGGGTTGGAGGGGGTTTAGGTTTTTGGGGGTGCAGGTGGAGGGGGGTTTAGGTTTTTGGGTCCGGATTAGGGTTCGATGAGACGGTTCCAACGCCGCTGGAATGAGCTCAATCGGAGTTCGTTTGACCCATTTCTTATTATTTCTTAGTGAAAAACCACTTTTTAGTGGAATCGTCCTCTATGTATGTATATCGTTTATTAAAGAGTAAATTACATGAAAGGTCCATGTGGTGTGTCAATATTTTGGATTGGCTCCCCAAATATAAGAAACTACATTTTTGCTCCCTGTGGTATGACAACGGGTAACATATTAGGTCCCTACAATGGATGCCAGTTAACTTTTTACGTTAAGTAAATGTAAAATGACCAAAATACCCTTATATGAAAATAAACCTAATTCCTCGTCAAATCAGCCGACGACTTGTTCACCATGACCACCACCACCGCACCATCCTCACCTTGCAAAAATCCTCATTTATGAAAGGTCTTTCTTCTAAATAGAAATCAGATTCCATCGGATGGGATTGAAGCTTTCAAATCAAGAATTCAAGATTTAACAATTATCACTTCTCTCAACTTGGTTAAAGAAATGTCAGTGCCGCATACACATACAAGCTTGATACTTACTTCATATGTCGAGATTCACACTAACAAACCAAAACAAAATTTTAAATCAAATCTCAAACCAAATTAAGTTTTACACTAGTGAATCTTGAATTTCTTAATTCAAATCAAAACTCATATTTAAGTTCTATCTACAGATGAATCTTGAGTTTCTAGTACATCAGTAAATTGAACAAATTTTCTTGAGTAAATCGATGTGGTCAGGTTAATCAAAGGCAAGAAAAAAAGTGAAGAAGGGTTGGCGGTGTAGACTCCATCATCATTGCCGTCGCATGGGGGGAGGTGAAGTTGATGGCGATGGGTGGGATCGTGGAAAATTTCATTATCTCTTGGGGGAAGAAGACGAGACCAAAAGTGGTGGTGGCAGTGTGGTTGAGAAGAGGATCCAACTGGTTCCGATTTCTTCATCATGGCGGGGAAGCAAATGGATGGAGAAGAATGTGAGACAGTGGCTGTGATGGTGGTGGTTGTTCAGTGAATCAGTTCTCCATGGATGCGGTGGTTGACTCACCGGAGATGATGGCGGTGGCGGTGGCGGTGGCGGTTTGAACTAGAGCGGCGATAATGGAGGAACAGACGTGGGGTTGATTTAAGGTTCTTTTATGTCCCGTAACTGTTTGAGTTATTAATTCTTTATTTTTGTGTATTTAATAGTAAGGGTATTCTGGTCATTTTTTTGAAAAGTTAACTGGCATCCATTGTAGGGACCTAATATGTTACCCATTGTCATACCACAGGGAGCAAAGATGTAGTTTCTTATACTTTGAGAGCCAATCCAAAATATTGACATACCACATGGACCTTTCGTGTAATTTACTCTTTATTAAATTATTCAAAACACTCGTAAATTACGATATAACCTACGAGAAAATGGTTAGGCTTCGATAACATACGTGCAAGTGATCATTTCCTAAAACACCGCTTAAATCAATATTCACATGATATGATATCGTAAATAGAGTTGTTTTTTGAAATTGTAAATCATAAGTTTTGTTAAACTGAATCAAAATCATCACTACATTTTATGTTACGGTCTTAGAATAGGTGTAGAGGGCTAGCCCCCCACTTCGCCTCACCTTTTAACGCCCGTGAAACCATTTCTAGTATGGATTTGAAGGGCGTGAGCCCCAAACGGAGCCACCCCTAACGCTCGTGAAACCATCTTTTTATTCCCCATTTAATTGTTTTACCCAATCAAAAAATTACACATCGCCCTTTTTGTTTTAATTTATTTATTTTATTTATTTTATTTATTTTATTTATTTTATTTAATTTAAACATTATTTTAATAAAGTAGTTAGTTAAACCATTACACACTTGTAAATGCATAGTTTAATTTAAGCCCCACTGTCTACGTGGCATGCACATTTTAGTTAAACCACTACACATAGTCTTAAAATGTATAGAAATATGGCAACGGGAAAGACTATAGATACAACCCTCCCCAAAGAGAGTTAGAAACTTACAAGAAAAAAGAAAATAAAATGTAAGCAATTTAAAAGGTGATGAAATCATATAGTAGATAGATACTAGATATACATCACTACTAAAAAAATGAAAATTTGCGACAACAGTTTCGTGAAAAATTTGTCGGAATTGGCTGTTAGCGACAAGTTTCCGACAAAAAGTGTTTGTTGGAAAAAACCCTGTAGGAAATGTATTTTCCGACAAAGTCCCGAATAAATTTTCGACGAATTAGCGACAAAAGTCTTTCGTCGGTAATTTTCGACAATATTCCGACGATTATATTAAATAAATAAGTTATCTTACTTAATAAATTTGTCGGAAAATTGTAAGAAATATCATGGTTACTTTTTTGTTTTTGTTTTGTCGGAAAGTTGTCGCAAACTTGTGGGAATTTTCTTTTGTTGGTAACTTGTCGGAAACTTTTGTAAAAAATATACATGTTTTCTAGTAGTGCATATCATGGATGCGATTCAAATGATAACCAATATTTATATAATAACCACTCTCAAATATAGTGTTACGTATATGTAACAATTATCATTCTATTAGTGTTACATATACGTAACACTATGTGTCACGTATATGTAACATTATGTGGTATGTATATGTAAGATTCCTCATTTCCATATTTATGTTCAAGATATATGTTCACAAAGTATTTAACAATTAAAAGTAAAAATAATTTATAAATTATGTGATTGTTTGAGAGTGATTATCACAGTTATCATATAAAAAACTGTTATCATTTGAACCATTCTCTATATACCATATTACTATGCTAGTTAAATATAACCTCAATTTATAGAACCTTGTTTCTTTATGTGGAAGATTAATAAATGCATGTCCATCCTTTTTATTATGACCCATTCGTATATATGTACTAAACAAATTTCCTATAATAAACATGGAAAACAATCTGGACATTTGATCAAACCAATTAACATGATGACAATTTTGTTATAAATATAAAATTAGTAACGGCTTGGATAGTAAAAGGGAGAATTTGCCTCTTGTGATGATTTTTTTATTAAATACTAGTTACATATTTTTTAAACTCAAATAACTTTTATACAGTTAAGCATCCAAAACACATTGGATGTACATAGATAAAACGAAAACTCAACGGTTAAACGTGCCAGGTCCTGAGAAGTTTTTACACACGCAATTAAAAACAAATTGATGAGCTCGTTCTATGGTATAAGAGGTTGGACGTTACAGTTTTAATATATTAGATTGTTAAAATGTTTTTTTATAGTTTAATTCCGATCCTATGGCAAATATAAACTAAGGTGTATATATAAATCAACACATAGAAAGTTAGAAACAAAGATTCTCTTCTTTTATTCTTTCTATGTATATAACCAGTAACTATTATCCATAGCTAGCAAAGTTAGCTTCTTCTTGAGGCTATTTTATACAACCAATATTAATTATTTTAACCCCAAAAAAAGGGTTTTCCATCTTTAAAAACCGAACCCTATATCGCATTTGTTCTTTCTGAATCTCTCTTACACGCAAGTACACACACACAGATCAACAAACAAAAATTAGAATGTTCCATTCCAAGAAAGCAGCTGCCGGATCCACAACTGCCATGAATTCACTTCACCATAATCATCATCATCATCATGAAAGATCCAACATGTGTGGAGCTGGTGGCAACAACCATAGCACCACTGGTTCCGGCACCATACAAGGTGACTCGGGTCTTGTGCTTACCACTGACCCCAAACCGCGGCTCAGGTGGACCGTCGAGCTCCACGAGCGCTTTGTTGATGCTGTGGCTCAGCTTGGAGGACCAGACAGTATGCTAACTTAATCCCCTTTACTTCCAAATCATACATACTGTATCAGTATTAGAGAGAATATATTAGTTAGAATTTATTGCTATAGTATTTAACATATGAAATTTAGGGTTATATATACTATAACAGTAAAACCTAACTAATATATTGTATCTAATATGCGTGTGTCATATATATGAAGTAGATCTAGTCTCCATGATTGTTGACTGATGCCAATTGTATGTTTTTGTTTGTAGAGGCAACACCAAAGACAATCATGAGAGTCATGGGTGTAAAGGGTCTCACACTTTACCATCTCAAGAGCCATCTCCAGGTATCTCAAGTTAATTTCACCACAATAAATTATTCACATACGCGCAAAATTAATATAAAACATCGAGAATTATTTCATTTTATCTCGTCTCTCCTTATATTTTTAAAGTGTAAGAATGTGGACCATATTTTTAAAAATAAATCTCAAACATATTGAAATCCACATGCATTTTAATCGATTTATATAATAAATAGTACAACAATTAAGGTGATTCTCATAGTTTTCTACCTTGTTCTGAAAATGAACCGCCCTATATATACATACATACATAGGGTCATTTCAAAATTAATATTATGTTAAAACCGCGACAATTATTTCATTTTATCTCATCTCTCCTCATTTTTTAAAAGTATTAGAATGTGCACTGTATTTTTAAAAATAAAGCTCAAACATATTAAATCTATGTGTATTTTACTCAATTTATATAATAAATAGTACAAGAATTAAGGTGATTCTCACAGTTTTCAACTTGGTTCTGAAATGAACGGCCCTATACATACATACATGTATGTGTGTGTGAGCGCACACACGTGATTTAATGATTTCTTGATTTAAATCTTGTTTTGAAACAGAAATTCAGGCTAGGAAAGCAACCTCACAAGGAATTTAATGACCACTCTATGAAAAACAGTGAAAGAGGTGAGTTATACATGTACTCATGTGTGTGATTTCATAATCCAAATCATAATAAAAGTAACCCAAGGATATATGATCATTATGCAAATGTTTTATCGCAGCTTCCGCGTTAGAACTTCAAATAAACAGTAATGCATCATCTTCTGGAATGACAGGCCTAAGCATGAATGAGTAAGCATTGATCATTTCTGATTTCCCACATATGTATACAACTTACTTGTGTATATATGTTTGTCATTTATAGTCTTATTAATGTAAAAAATATGGGTGCAATTAACTAGGATGCAGATTGAGGTTCAGAAACGAATTCATGAACAATTAGAGGTACTTGCTAACTGATATTCGGTTGTTTAATTATTGCGTATATGTTAACTAGAAAATACTTATAGTTGATGATATAAATTTCAGGTGCAACGGCACCTGCAGTTAAGGATTGAGGCGCAAGGGAAGTACATGCAGTCGATACTCGAGAAAGCTTGTCAAACTCTAGCTGGAGATCAAAGCATGGCTGCAGCTGCAGCTGGTGGTTACAATAATAATGGTAATTAGTGTGAAAGCTTTTGTATGATACTAATCTGATAGAATCTAGAGAGAAATTACAGAAAATAGATAATGTATACTGTAATTTGCGATTATATGTTACATGTTTATAAGTTACAAGTTTTTATATTACCGTAACCAAGTATTTATAATAACTGATATAACTGAAATACATCTACCTAGTTAACCACTTAACTAACTAAGTGTAGCGAACTAACTAACTTTCATTAGCTAGTTACATTTCTTAACATTCCTCCTCGAGCTAAACGTAAGTATTGATGTATAGCTTGAAACATGTAATGGAAAATAAATAATGAGAAGTTGTGAAAACTTTTGGTAAATTGGTATTGGTTTATGTGAAGCCCAAAGAGTTTTCACTGAAGGCCCAATCAATGCTTAAAGATGAATGAACAGGCCCATTTTGGCCCATTCAGTGAATAATAATCATGAGAGAAAGTATGATACTAAGAAATTAACAAAGAATGTAAACTGTTATTTGTGTTTACAAGTTGCTACAATACCCCTAAGTATGTATTTATACTAATTGATATAACCGAAACACAACTAATTTGTTAAGCACTTAACTAACTAAGTTTAACTAACTAACTACCATTAACTAGTTACATTTTGTATTCTTAACAAAGTGGTTGGAAATACTGGTGCAGGCATTGGAATGAACATGAATATCAGTGCAAGCACTAGCAGTACTAGACATCTTGATCAACCACCACCCGACCATAGAGGTAGCGCGATGCTTTTTCCAAGTGATCACGTGCCATCGGCTATTAAGGACTTCGGGCCTCTTAATTTTCCATCCTTTCAAGACCTTAACCTTTATGGCACTTCTCCATCACCATCTCCACCCGCACTAGGAACAGCAGGTGGTGCTCTTCTTCATCACTAACTATTTAATACAAAAAAACATATAAACAATTGTCATAAGCAATCCCAAACACTATCTTACATTGTTTAGGATTGCTTATTAAATATGCGTACTTGTTTATCTTTTTTTAAATAAGTAATTTGGAATAATCAACTTCTAACTATATATTTAAAACGACTTATTCACTCACTAATATACAAATAAACAGTTTGGATAAACAATTTCAAATACGCTCATTACTGATCAAAACACAGTAGGCAGATGAACGGTTTTAACAAGCACATCAATATTTACATATATGGATGAATTAAATTTCAAATGATATGATTTGGATATAGCACAGGTACTGATGCCGCCCGAAAGAGCCCCCTAATGTGGTCAGATGATCATAACCGACAACATGAGCATCATCATATTGGGGTTCTATCTAACAGCAACTCTGAGGGAGGGGGAGATGGATGTGATCTTGATCCAACTGTCACCAACCATATTTTTGAAACAAAGCCATTAACTTTAGCTAGTAGTCACAATATCAATCATCATCAGAAGTTGGAGAGAACATCCCCAAGAAGACCACCATTGTCATCAAACAGTTCTATGGATAACTTGAGGGCCACCCTCTCTACTAACAGCAATTCCAATATGTCTCCACAAGGAAGAAGCTCTTCCTTAGGCTAGCTAGCTCATTATATAATATTTCAAATTCAGACACTTATATTTATAGAATTATAAATGATAGTTAATAACTTGTTTCAGTATATTAATTGGTTGATAATTTAGCTGGTGTAAAGAACTTGCTGATGTTTTCAGATGCAGACATGCATGCTGTATTTTTGGTAATTTGATGTATTCCCACATGCATAATATTGATTTATAATTAATGTTACTTATAGTTTGTATCCTTGTGTCTCTATTTTAATTATGAAAATCAGGTTTTGGTGCTTCATGATTCATGGCTCATGCCTATGAGCATTGTCTTGACAATCTAGTTGAACTGTTCATTCCAAAGTAGAGGTGCGTAAAAAAACCGGTTATTACCATTACCGGTATAGGAATAACTGGCTTAGGGTAGAAAAAATCATAGGTTTGGAACCGGTTATTAACGTTACAAATAATAAACTAGTTGTTTGTTACTATTTAAGAGACTTTTTTTGGACCATTTTGGACACACCCCATCGTATGTTTGTATAAATAGGTATTGGTTTGAACACGACACTTTTGTAGCTCTAAAAAACTCTCAAGTCTCAAACGCTTAAATGGCAAGTGAAGTAAACGTGGTGATGATACTAGCAACAAAGAGAAACCCCTAATTTTTTTCAAAATTCAATTTATGTCTAATGTCATATATTACTGAAATGGCTCGATGCAAGAATTGTCATGTGTTTCTCAAAGTCATATCCAACTCCATTTTGAGAGCTCATTTGGGGAAACATTGTGACGGTGAAAACCAACCTGGCTCATAATCAAGCACAAACTTCAACCGAAGCCCTCGAGCCCCCTAATAAACACTACACAAAGACGAAGACGACTTATATATCAAAAAATAAAATGTATTCGCGATTTTATCTGGCTTTTTTATAACGATATTATGTTTTGTTAAATATAAAAATTTAAAAATAAATAAAATAGAAGTTTATTAAGTTTATTTTATATGTTTAGTATTATTTTAACTTTTTTGATTTTTTTTAATTATTTATAAAAAAAACCGTCAAGTTAACAGGTTTAATAGGTTATGAGTCTCGACACCCCAAACCTACTAAAAAAAATAATATGATATATATCATATTATTTTTGTTTTGTTTTTTTTTCTTTATCTTTTTGATGTTTTGTATTTTTATGTTTATATTTATTTGTTGAGAATTATTATTATAACAATTTGCTTCGGATTATAATGAGTTGTAACAAAAAAATGGCTCTAGTTGAAATGAGTTGTCTTAGAAAAAAAAAAATACCAAAATTTACTAGTTATATAATACATTAAATCCGGTTCCAATCCAATCTGTACCGGTTCCTATAGGTTAAGATTTTTTCCCTTAAAAACCGGTTCGGGCCAGAACCGATTTTGACCTGATTGACCGACCCAAACCGAACTCGTTTAGCCCAAAATCCGGTATCAGGGTGGTACTAGTCCAGCTCGGCCCATTAACCAATATATTATTAGTATTCCCATTATCGATCGAGCTCTTTCACCATTTCCACCGACTCTGGCCTTTGACGAACCACCGCAAGGGTGAAATGTCGATACTGTGGGAGAAAAGCTCGGCGTGGAGATGGTTAGTGAGGAAGACGAGAGATTCGAAGCCATTTTTCTTCGGTTTCGCGACGGTGTGTGCGGTGGTCCCTGGTGTCGTCGGCTATTACGTCATGCAGCTCACCAATTCACGCAACGATCAGCTTGAGGCCCAGCTCCGCCGTGACGCTCGCCCCGATACCCTTGTTAGTACATCTTTCCATCTCTCTTACACTTACTTTCTTCCAATCGAACGAATCGTTATATCAAATACATATCCCCCCAATCCCCTCAATTGATTTGATGTTGATGCTTGATAAATCATGATCCGTGAAATTAATTGAACAATATTTCATCTGTGAATGTTAGCTAGGCTATATCCTTATGACCAGAAACTTAGGGTTTAGAGGATTTATATTGTTGTAAGATATTTTAGCAAGCAATTACAGTGCTTAAACTTTAGGGTTTATATAATTATAAGATCTTTTAGTAATGCATCTCTTAAGCTTAATGAAACAAGGGCATTCGTCTTGCACTTGAGACCTTGGTTTAAAAAAGCGCGACGCATTTTAGGTACTAAAAACCGAGGCACCAGACGTGAGGTTCTGCTTAATGTACAACTAGATAAGCTTCATTTACAACCAGAAGATGCATATCTCTCATCTGTTTTACATATCAACCTTTTTATCAAGTAAACCTTTCATAATATCTTCCCTACTTTGGTTTTTTTAAATATAAGCCTCCTATAAACCGTAATTTTGACCTAGAAGTACACGAGGCGCTTTCTCAGACCCCTATGCGATCTCCCGAGCGCCTCGTGCTTCACGCATGCCTTTTAAAACCAAGGTTGAGACATGATGAGCCTGGCGACAGGTGGGTCTGGTAACAGGTCAAAACGGGTTTTGAGCAGAATGGATATGGGTTGAAATGGGCTATTTTAAAAGGTTTCAACTTGGTTTGGTTCAAGACGGGTTTTGACCAAAATGGACCGAAGTTAAAATGAGTTGTTTTAGGGGAAGGAAATGGGTTCACTGTTCACCTGCTTAAAATAAAATCTTTCAATTTATATGTGTATTAGTTGATGGGAAAAGTGAATAAAGAGAGGCTGGGAGAGTTTCTTGGGGAGCTGCAGCGGAAGGAAGATACGAATGATAGGTATGTTGCTGCTTTAAAGGGGGAAACTTTAACCCGAAATCCATACATGAGAGTTCAACCTGTCAACACCTCTCAAGTTGATGATGGAAGAAGCAGCAGCAGCTAGGCAAGATCTGGTGAGAATACATACACTTTTATCAATCAGAGTATTTTGTAATTTTGCAAGCTTATGATTATGACGAATTTGCAAGAAGAAAGAAGTTAATTTGTGCTGTACCTGACGATAATATGTATTCATGGTTTTCCTTGTGTATTCACTATTGGCTTCTATCTTGCCTTAGAGGAAGTTAAATTTATGATCTTTTTAAACTCAGAATAAAAAGTAGATAAAAACAGGGGTGGCGTGTTTGTAAACTGTTAGAAGCTTAAAACAGATTTAACCGTCTAAAGGCCCTAAACCAAAGCAAGTCGCATAGTTGTCAATAGCGAATAGCGGTAAATAGCGACAAGCCACCTATACGCTACGTAGCGAATAGCGGTAAATAGCGGGCGCTATTTCACGTTTAGCGATACACTAGTAGAAAGTTTTAAAAATATTTTATATTCAACTATTGTAGGATATATAGCAATTATAATCAATAATCATCTAAATCTTCATATATTAGGGTTATTAGCAACCCTATTTATATTAATCAAGTAAAAAACTGTTTAAAAACATAAAAAAAAAATAAAAAAGGGAATATTCGATATTTACTCGCTTTTCACTCGCTATTTACCATATAGCGACCATAGGCCGCTTCGCTACATAGCGCGCTATAGCGAGCGCTATGGTCGCTATTGACAACTATGGCAAGTCGGTTTTGGATTTATACAGTTCGTTCTATGGTCTGATTTTGGTGATTTCGAAACCGACCATATAAGTCTAACAGGTTGTTTAACCTGTATTTTTTTTTTACTTTTTTTTTTGCATTTTTAGAATGTACTTATGTATATTCAACTCACAGATAACAAACACAAATATTTTGAATTTTACCCTGCAAATCTATTGAAATATGAGAAGAGCTTCTTCAGTATTAGCAGAGCAGAATGGCTAGAGTTTCACAAGCATATGGGGTTTTGTTTGGAACACTTGTGAGACCTTCACTAGCCTCTAACAAGGTAAAACTATTATATGAAGAGTTAAGTACATGGATGTTCCCTATGTCAAAATTTTGGATTTAGTCTCCATCTTTGAAAAACTACACTGACAGTCCCAAACTATGCATAATGGTAACACGATTGGTCCCTGAGTTGGATGGAGATTAACTTTTTCTGTTAAGTGAGTTTGTAATGACTAAAATACCCCTTAATCTTAAAAAAAATATTTAAAAATTGACCACCTACTTCATCGTTGTTAACTCCAGATCTTCTTCATCATTGTTAACCCTAATATGAATTTGGTATCACTGCACAAGTATGATGGCTGATCAAATTGTAAAACTGAAAAGTAGGGTGTTATGCTTAACTCCAGATCTTCTTCATCGGCACGACCAAACCAAATTGGAGATTTGTTGTGGGAGTGTGGGTCGATTAACACATCCCCCGCATCGTTTCATCCATGGAAGAAGACGAAGTTGGTGGTGGTGGCCAAAATTACGGTTGGTGGTGGTGGCCGGTGGGTCGCCGGCAAAGTGTAGAAGACGAAGAGAGGGAGCTGTGTAATCTACTCTATATTAAAATCTCTATATTATTATTATTATTATTATTATTATTATAATTAAAAAAGAAGCAGGGTCCACATCTATTTATTTATAGTTTTTAATTCTAAGGGTATTTTAGTCATTACACGCCCACTTAACAAAAAAAGTTCACTTTCATCCAACTTAGGGACCAATGGTGTTATATTTATGTATAGTTTGGGACTGTTAGTATAGTTTCTCAAAATTAGGGACCAAATCCAAATTTTGGACATATCACAGGGACCATCCGTGTACTTAACTCTTATATGAATTTGCTTGCAAATATATACAAGCCGTTTTTATACATTCACGTGTATCAGCTCCGTTCGGTAAAAATAATTACAAAGAACTGAGACGAGTAAAAAAGAATGAGGCAGAAAGATCAAACATACTGCAAAAGAATAATGGTTGGCTGCTTTCCTTTTTGGTTAACTTTGATGGAAGATAACAAAAACATATGGTTAATGCTGGAGATATCAGCAAAATGACCTAGCAACCAAATTCTTCATCCAAAAAACTACCCTAACAAAATACCTAATACGGGTGTGTCATCTCATTCTTACCCAAATTCAACCATAATACCCTAAAGTGTGGGGAGCATAACCCTAATACCCTAAAAAAAAATTTAATTAATTCTTTATTTTAATAAAAAAAAACTTTATTAATTAAAAAAAAGGGTACGCAACTAATAAATAAAAAAAGGTTTTAGTTATTTTTATATTTTAAGTATCATAATATAAAATAATAAAACAAAAGATTTCAATTAAAATACATTTATCAACTAATTTTATATCTTAAATATAATAAATATACAAAAAAAAGAAATAAGATATTTTGTCTATAGCAACCCAACAACACACAAATTCCATCTCTTTCCTCTGCAACAAACTCATCTCCCTTTCTTTCATCTCCTCGACTTGTACCGACCAGAAGCAAAAACAAGACTCACCATGAAGAAAGAAAACAGATCTGTGATTCTTGTGATAAGCAAAAATAATCATATACCCAAAACAGGACTTGCCCAACGGCTACATCTCTTACCTGAGATCACGGGTACATATACCCGAGAACTCTTACCCGTGTGGCTACCCGAAGGGTTGGCGGCGGTGTACCCGCCTTACCCGTGAACCCGCAGAAGCTTAGCCGAGGGCGTCCCCTTCACCCTTAGTAAAGCTGTTAGGCAAAGGTTTCACACTCATAATGCCAGTTTACACCTATTTTCAACATATCTTAGGTGGGGACGTGGTTCCACATTTCCGCACTGTTTTCACTGCCACGTCATATTTATATAATAATTAAAAAATATATTAAACATGAAATTTAAATAAACTAAAAATAGATGTAACTTAAATAAACGATTTTCATTTAATAAACGATTTTCATTTATAATTAAAAACATTACATAATAATAATTAAAAAAATACTAAAATATTAAATAAGGACTGCTAAAAATAAGATTAAAAAAACTAAAATCTGAGTTGTTTAAAAAACCACAAATGTGAAATACAAAGCCGTATACGAGACCAAAAAATATTGTATTTTGGAACAACTCATTTTTCAATGAAATTTATACGAGATTGTTCATAAATTAATAAACAACATTTTGTATTTAGATTTTTTTAAAAGGTTAAAGAGTATAGGTTATTAAATAAAAATCATTTAAGCTGCGTAATTCATTATTGAATTAAAAATTAAAATAAAAAATAAAAAAATTTAAATTATTTTCCTTCCACGACCGTGAAGAACTCCATGAAAAACTTCCACATCTGTGGACTACGTCATAGGGGAGTGGTGTTCCACGCTGCTATGTCATCTCCACATTCCACGGCCCATACCTGATGGCCTAAAGGAGCACAAAACAATCCACAATTGTCTGTTTGCCTAAGGTATTTATTACAACCATGCTCCATGTCACTTGACTTCATTGAGCACCCCCCATCACAAACACCCTCCGACCAAACAGTTACCCTCAATAACTGTAAGAACCCGTTAACCAAAAACTCACAGATCCCATCAATACCTTGCTAACCAATAAGATTGGTAAAACACAACTTGCACTGTTAGGTTCTACCAATGAGGTTTAGCACCCGCGAGTAAACCTTCCACAACACACTTGCCGCTACACCAGTCGTCTTTGCCCTAAAATAAAGATTTTAAAAGTGCAATATTTAAATGATACAACAGACCTACAGAACCATACTAGAGTTGGTAATAATCGCGACTATGAACTGTTTCACACAAAAGAAAAAGGTTCAAACTTCAAACACATTATCAGAAAAGATTACCAATTCAATAACCACGCATTACTCTGAAACTTACTTCACATGATCTTCTCCATAAGACTGCAGTTTTCAATCATGCATACAACTATATGGGTATTGAAACCAACCCACCATATTGCCAAAAACAATTTCCAACACAAGCATCAGTCTCCCAATCTATGCAAACAATCAAAACAACTATATGTTGCCTACTTGTATAACTGAGAGTTTTCCCAAAATTCACCAGAAATATACACAGAAACAGTTAAGCCCATAAAAAGCATACCATTTGCATGTTTTTACTTGGGAGAGGGTGTATGGGTCCACCAACTGCCTTCAGCAACAACTACCTTCTTCAGCTTTTGAGATCCACCCTCACTAGATGACCCAGCTTCTGATACATCACCAATGTCTAAAGAATCTGGAAGATTCTCTGTAAAATCACCGCTATGCAGCTGCAAAATTGCAAATAATCCAGTTACCAAAAAAAGAGGCCAAGAATACAGACAGGGTGTCTCTATTGTTCTAGAAAAAAAGCCGTCACTTTAGGCCCCCAAAAAATGTCTAGGGATTAGGGTTCTGGATGTGAGTAACAATGATATTTGGCTTCACTTCTTCAATGTGTGCATTTTAGGGATTAGGGTTCTAGCCATGAGTGGCGATCAAGACTAATTGTAGCATATGTGTGATTTTTTCTTGGTTTCACTTGTCTTAATTGTTCTCAATAATTTGTAAATACATATATTTCTGTGTAGCAGAATATGGTGATTCTAATGTGATGATTTTGTTTGCGGTTTACGCTCATATTAAATCCGGTAATGATGGTAAGTCATTATTAGGATTGTAATAAAATAATTCCGTTTATTAAAACAAGGCCCCAATTTTAGGATTCGCTTTAGGCCCCGGAAAAGGTTGAACCGACCCTGAATGCGTTGTAGGATCTGTGTGTGTGTGTGTGTGAGGGAGGGAGAGACTCGTCAGAGACATTAAGTCTTACCTCAAGTTGAGTCAGCATTTCAACCGCAGCTTCTATATCACCATTGCAAGCAGTATAGACACTGGAAAGAGACTCATCAGAAACACCAGGAAAAACCATCTGAAGATATGCCAAATTCATGTCATGATCAACATCCAGAGCCTGTTTTCCAGCTAACTCTGCGGTATGTGATGATGAACCATAAGACCCAAAACCAGAATGACTCTTAAGTTTCAAGCTATCAGGACTCTCAGTCACAGCATCATGAGTCTCAGAATATCTTGGTGACTGGTTTAGTGTAGTACTCCCATGATCATAGCTTTTGCTTTCATCAGTTTCTCCTCTTCTCGAGAGAGGTATGTATGAAGTAGCATATGGATTCAATGATGATGACCTTGCCTTCATTCTCTTAGTTCACAAATGACTTCTCATGTACCAAGCAAAAGAGAAAAAAATTCATGAAAACAGGTTTCAGCCCAGATTATAACAATTTAGTAGGGAGTGGTAATGTCACATTAACACAGCGATAGCTCTAAGGCATCTTGACATCAACATCTTTGTTTACCAAAAAGATGCAGGATAAAGCGGTTGCCTCATGCATGAAACTACATTCACGACATCGCCTAATTCATAACATATATAATTGAGCATGTTACTTGATATTCTCCACTGGATTCCAATTGAAGACCAACATCCACAGCACTTTATCTATTTAGATAGCTTCACACCTTACTACTTTAACCTTAATTGACATGCATACATTAAAACCGGTCATTAGCATTTCACTAAGCGTGTGTCTTCTTGAAAGATGAATTAGTTGGTAGCAAATCTACAAGGCCAAAAGTGACGGGCTAGAGTTCAAGCAGAAGAATTCAATAGTTTGGTTTTCTACCTTTAACCCCCCTTGATCGCCACCTGCCTAGCGCAAGCTGCGTTTTACCTAATCTCATTGGTTAGCAGGGTATTGGTGGGTCCGGTGAGTTTTCTAGTAATAGGTTCTCTTGGTTACCAAAAAAATTACAAAGAATTCAATTTGTCACATCACATGTTATGACTTCCTTTTAAATAGAAGCAATGATATGCACATGTTCAAAGCAAAAGGAAATGGTGTATTAGCTCTGAAAGAAACCAGCAGATATATGCTCATTCACTTCATACAAGGGGGAAATAAGGGCTGAGAGTTGCAGTGTTCATTAATTAGTTAGAGCCTATGATACTCGGTCATTATTGCTCATTCACATCATACAAAAAACTTCATGAATTCAGAAACTGTAAAATAACAAGGTTACATCTTATGATCATAGGTGAGGTGATCATCAAGAACAAATTCCATAGGTGTGATTCCTAAATAAACTTACAAATTTATTAATCGTTTAGGCACTTCAAATGTTACAAAGCATCAAACACAAGTGTGATTTCCAATACAGACATACACAAAAAGGACACAAAATTCACCAAAATTCAAATTCGTTATAAACGATCACCAATTCCAATAATATTTCATCTAAATTGTGAATAATTAGGCATCCGCAAGGAGAACCTCAATCCAACACGAAGCAACAACAATCAAATACGAAGAAACTAGATCAAGACATAGCGAATAATCTGACGACGTAAGAGATTCTATTAATTCAGAAGCATCTTACATGATGATTGATAACGGATGATGAAGTTACGACAAGCAAGCTACCGATCCGACCACCGGAAGCCCTAAATTTTCGCTAGCGATGAAGACGATCGTCTCTCTCTCTCTCAACAATCTAAGTTTCTCTCTCTAGAAATGAAATTGGGGAAATGAAAATGAGATCACAGGCTAAACGGGAAGGAAGCTGGTTTTGACGTGGCTTTGTTTTTGTCTGGCCCATTCTTCCATTAATGATTAATCGCTCTGTCATCTATAATATATATTTTTGAGTTAATTACGGTTTTCGTCCCTATGATTCATTGAAATTTTTAATTCCGGTCTTTATATTTTGTTCATCTATGACGTTTTATGTGGTTTTCATTTCTTGTTATTTCAGTTCTCAAGACTAACAACGTCTATTTTTATTTTTTCTATTAATTTTTTATAAGTCGACTAGATAAAACTCTACCACCTGCTAATCGAAACTTTGGTCATCAAAATCGACCAAAGCGAAGCTGAAGCAAACCGCCAAGTAGGAGTTAAAGGTGACGCACTCAGCTGAATGGTTCGTATCCATGAACGGCATCACCATGAACGGTAAGTAATCAACTTTTTTCTTGGCAATGGTTCGTAGATTGAAATTTAATTTATGCAAATTTTAATGAATGAACATTTTAAAAAGATCCAATTTTGCCTCTTGAATCTTGCCAGTCAAACAAAGAAATGGAACATGTTGTGGTTTATATGGAATATTTAGAGATCTTACAGAAATGGGTCATCTGTCGTCGTTAAATCCGTCGGAAAAGTTCAATTTTTGCCCTACTAATTTCACTCATTATTGTAAAAGTTAAATCTTTTTAGATCCAATTCGAGCATAGTGGCACAATTGAGACCTATTAGCTTTGAAATTGTTTTCATGTTCTCAGCCAGAAGAGAGAGATCGAGATAGGCTGAACGAGAGAGTGAAAGAGGTGCTTTGGTCGGAGATGGACGAGAGTAAGAAATTTTCTTTTAGGGGGAGGGAGGGTGGGGGGTTGGTAAGGCCATCCATAATGGATGGTGTGAAAACCCCCGTGAATGTAGTTGGCATGGAATTGGGGCGGTATTGGCGCCAAATACCGCCCCCATGGGGCGCCAACACCGGCGTGGGGCACAGGTGAGTAGAATCGCCGGTGTGGGGCGCTTTGTATGTGTGTGTGTTATGTATATATGTGTGTGGATAGGGAAACCACTACGCACCCTGGTGATTTAGTTTAGTGATTGCCCATGTTGATGTGGCGGTGACGTGACAGACGTGAATGTGAAACAACTACGGATGACCTAAAAGGAAATAGGAAAAGCCTTAGCCAATCAGATTTATCAACATGCACATGAGAGTGAGGGTTAAGTTTTATTTTTTTAACAGGTTATTATGGTTAATCCATAAAAAAAGTTGATAGCAAAATTGCAATAGTGTTGGTCTCAGGGGCTGAAATCACAAGAAATGAAAATTATTGTCACCGATACCGCTTTGTTGTAGCCAGCAAAACCGCCTGAACCTAAACCAACAAAAACCATCGACAAAAACCACATGATTCTTTGTTTTCACTTTCCACAATCTTCATTGCTCTAGGAATCGTTCTCACTTTCCACAATCTTCGTTGCTCTAGGAAGCGGAGGTATTGTTAAAAAAATAGATAAAGAGAAACAACAGAGATATGTTGAGAACCGTAAGAACCAAATAATGAATTTGTATCTATTAATGCTTTGAATGTGATATACTATATGGTTATGTAACCACTACTGTTTTCTCTCCTACTAGTTCTGATTATTGTTATGCATGTACAAACGCATTATGTCATCTCATGGTTCTAACATATTATTGGTTTTGAAACGAATACGCCCAGTACTTTAAATGATATGCTGGTTATTTATACTGGATTTTAGTTTTTAAATTAATTATACCGCTGTCCCGTTTTTTAAGAGTAATGAGTGAACCGATAAAGCGATGGTTAACTACCGCTGTCAGCTGATTAGTTGCTTTGTTTTGCCTGTTTCCCAGGTTGAATCGCCTCGATCCTTAATCTTTACAGGGTAAAAAAAAAGGTATGTCGTGATGAACGAAAAATGAACAAAAAGGTGTTAATTTAATCCCCATAACCCACGAGTAAACTCACAAGATTTTCCATGATATAACTGATTACAACAGTGAATCAAACCAAAAAAATATTACAGCAGCTATCACAAAAAAAACAGTTAAATTTAGTTATGGCATCGTTACCAGAACAGCTGTAGTATTCCCTGATATGGGCTGAAGATTCGCAGCATTCTCAAGGCGATCCCATGCTTCCTTCCGCTTCTCTGTTTCAAAACTCTGTTTTTCTTGTTCCTCCAAGAAATGGGCATGGCAGACCAGAAACAACATGTCATCCATCTCTGTGAACACACTTATCACATTCAGTGTTAAGTTAAGAACTGATGGGTTCCAATGATTTTGCACATTCATTTCAAGTGCTGGAAAAATGATGGGTAAGATCACTTGTCGATTGTGTCCGATTAGATTGAAGATTTGGTCATTGTTCCATAAAAGCAGCGCCCTTTCTGCCACCTGAAACCGTAATAATTTGTCAAGTTGCCATCTTTGATATTCCATCAAAGAAAGTAGGCGATGTGTTGGAAACTAGAGGACCAGAGGTGGCAATTTCGACCCGTTTACTTGTGAATTGGTCGATTTGGGTTGTGTTTTATCTAAACAGGCCAAATCACAAAATTTAGATAAAAGGGAACGGGTCAAATCTGAAATAAAGTCACCCGAAGTCTGTTTCTAATTAAAACAACTTCCTAGATTGTTTTATTTAAAAAGTGATATAATTATTGTAGCAACAGCTATAATGCATTCATTATTTGTAATTTTCAGATGAGCAAAAAAAAGTGTTTGCGGTTTGATCCAACCTAACTAAGCCCGTTTCAACCACCCAAAAATGATCTTTGACCCATACCCAAAAGTCAATGGTTTCTAAATGCAGCAATCTTTATCATGTAATGTACCCTGTTATATTATATCAAACGCATACATTTTAATTTCAGTAAATTTTAAGCTTAAAGCAGGTTTATACTTATGGTCCCTGATTCCAACCCATTACATTATGGTCATAGTACAAAGCAGTGAACATGAGGGCAACGGGCAACCATGGTGCACCAAGGGCCACTTTGTAAGGTTGACCTTTACTTGAACCCTTGATATTCATATCACATATAAATAGCGGGTCGAAGCAGGTTCAAGTCAATTCAAACGATATTTTAATGCACGTCAAACAGACCAGCAACAACTTTTTTATTCATTGTTCTATAAATAAGTAATATGTTAAATATGATAATATATTATCAACAACTTTAATGAGATCTTATGCACGTTTGATAGGTTTCCTGTTTAGTTAAAGGGAGCTACTGTAGATACACCACCCCCCCCCCCCATCTGTACGGGCCGTATAGATGACGAAAAAGGGTTATACGGCCTGTATAGCCTCTATCAGTGGTGTGTGCTGTCACAATAGTTGTTTCTGTGTCAGTCAGACACTCTATACAGCCCGTATAGCCTTCTCTCATATGACCCATATAACGGGAAAACCCTCATACGGGCGGAAAATACACTTCATACTCTGGATAGTAGGGGGTGGCGTTCATTTAGTTCAAGCCTAGTTAAATCTTTTAACCCGACCCATTTGACCAATTGAAGTTAAAACATAACCCAAATCAACCCATTTGCAGTTATGGACCGAATCATTTTTTTACCTGAAAATGTGAGCTGTTGATGCAGCAGCCAATCCGCCAAAACAAAGGAACCATGACTCTTTGAAACTCACACATGCTAATCGTTTCACAAATTTCTTCAATTTCTCCCAAAAACATCACTTCCTTTTGACTATTTGTAATCGGCCAGTACTTCAACAACCCCCTAATCACCGTACTAGCTAACTTCGGATCTTTTTCAACGAACTGCGAAACACAATACGACAACTGCTGAAAATAAACCCCTAAACATTTCGGTTTATGCAGTGGAATCAAAACCCTCCAAAGAAAAATCTTGTGTTCTTCTTTCAAAGGCAATGCAAATCCAGTGATCACACTCCCAAAAATCTCTAACAACTCTGCTATCCCATTGTGCCGTTCGCTTTCAAAAACAAACCTACAGAATACATTACTTATACTCTTCCTAATAAAAGGCCTATGCACCATGAACTTGCCATATATTCTATGCATTACCGCCTTTAAACGCTCGCGCTCCCTAGGATCTTCAGATTCAAATAGTTCAAGCATTTGCAAAATAAATGAATGGTTTATATACTTTTTAGAAACTTTTGGTTCAACCAAAGACGATGTAACAAATTTGAGTAACATATCATACACAATTTGCAAATGAGGCCACGCGGGATCAAACGAGGGCTCATCATCCTCATTCTCTGGTTTCTGATTCCCTACTCTGTTGTTACCACGTAAAGATCGATAATTTGGGGGAAACACTCTATACAGATTAACAGAACACATTTTACACAATGCAAAGATTGCAGGCTCCGAAAATCTCGGAGGCCCGGATGCAATAAACTCGAGTAACTCGATTAATGTTAACCGTTTTAAATCTTTTTCTGCTGTGTTCTTACTAGGGTTACTGAAATCGAAAACCATACAGCAAAGACTTAACTTACTGATGAAAAGTGACATCTTTTCTGAATTTGGGGCATCTTTAAAGGGTAACAGAGGTTCAATTCCAGCTAGGATGCTTGATGGGAACACTACTGATGATGTTCTTTTGGGTGCATTTGATCTTGGTGGTCCACTGTTGGGATCATTTGAAGGGTCTTCAAAAGATTCAGACTGGATTGGTCTTTTGGGGAACCTGGCTAGAAGCTGCTTCAACATTGTGAGATTGATGTGTTTCAAAGCATGAAAACTAACAAAATTGCTTAGAAACCCTAGAAATTTAAAAAATTAAAAACTGGGGTTTCAAGAAAGATGTTTGAAATCACAAGATCCAAACCCATGAATCTGCACAATGAAATTTACATAAAAAAAACATATTTTTGGAAAGACCCATGTTCTGGGTCGATCAAAATATCATAAAAAAATATAGTTCTCTCACTAAAATGGCAAAGTTAGAGAGAGAAAGTGAAGTCTTTGTGGGTCTTTTTGAGAAAAATACAAAATTTGAAGGCACATGAAGTCAAAAGGCTTCGGTTTTTTACTTTTAAGGGGTTGATTTGGATCCTTTTTTGGCATAATGGGTGAAGATCACGTTGCAGACAAAGATTGCAGGCACGAAGAAGAAAGAAGGGGGAATTGAAAGAAAGATTATTAATTCGAATGGCTCAAGCTTCTAAAAAGACAGAAGGAAAAGCAGAGTGAGTGAGAGAGCCTTTGGAGAAAACCTTGACGGTTAAATTAAGGGAGCAGATCTTGGTACATCCCCCCGTCAAGTATAAGACTAGTATACGACTCGTATAAGTCTGTACGAGTCGTATGCGTGTCAGATTGTCAGATAATGTCTGGCCACAAACCCTGTATGAGTCGTATACAGGGATACGACGCGTATATAATTAATTTTTAAACTTATTTGACATGACATTTTATTCTTCAGTATGCGTGTGTAACACCCAAAATTTTCAACCAATTTTAACATTTAACGCACGTGAAAAATAGGTTCCATTTAAAACTCTTGACAAAACAACGCTTGTTAATTTCAAGAAAAAGACAATGACAATGTTGTTTTAAAGCAACCGACTGACAAAACAACAAGTTTCAACCTCCAAAAGATGAATTATAACAAGTTTAATGAACCCCAAAGGAGTTCTAATTCCAACCATTAACAACCATAAATCACACGAGAATCCAATCCGACATGAAGTGTGACCTGAGACCTCAACCGGAGCTTTACCTACAAGGGAACACCACAAACATGTTAGTAATGATATATACAAGTTCTCATAGCCTTCTCATGGGTTAAACATAAGAAAAAACCAAAAAATGGGTTTCAGCGTAGGGAGAGGGCGTTTGAGGGGCGTAGGACAGTGCCCAGGGCGAAGACACAATCATCCCAGCGTAGACTACGTCGGGTAGGGCGTAGCTTACGCCCCCACCGGCACAACAAACTTTTATTTTTGAATTCCTCACGTCGAGGCACCACAAATTCATATATTACAGCTTTCGTAACTCATTTTCTAGCTCAAGATATGCTTACTTCAAGTTTGGCATTCCTCTTTTATCCGAATTGCACCAACTTAATGGGATTCTAATGATCTCAATCCCTCCCCTTTACCTCCTTAATGAAGTTCATGGACTTTAATCGGCCCATTATCCAACCCGTACTAGTTAGCACCCAAAGACTCTAACTAACATATATAACTCATAACATACATTACACTTATGTATACACTAGTTAGTTACTCTACTACCAACCCGACCATACACCTTGAGAGGTTCTTAAGACCTCAAAACACCACAAACGACCTCGTGAAGCTCATGACCTCAATTCACATCGTGTGAGGTTCTTAGGCTTCAAACTCCTCTTTATGAGGTTCTAAAGACCTCAAACGCCACAACACAACCTTGTGAAGCTCATGACCTCAAATTACTTTCATATGAGGTTCTTAGGCTTCAAACAAAAACGAAGATAGTGAAGTTCAAAGACTTCAAGTTACAACGACATAAGTCAAGTTCAATGACTTCAAAAGACAACTACATAAGTGAGGTTCATGACCTCAATTCCACCAAATTGCATTTTACTTTGACTCTTACAACATATTAGTCAAATTACACCAAATCACTACATTTTACATATTAGTTTGACTCATACCACCCTATGTCAGATTACACCAATATAACACTTTCCAAAATTTAGTTTGACTCTTTACCACATAAGTCAAATTACACCAATACACCACATTCCACAATTTAGTTTGACTCTTTACTACGTAAGTCAAATTACAATAAATCAACATATTTCACACATTAGTTGACTCTTTACCACACTAAGTCAACTTACACCAAATCACCACACATAAATAGAATTAAACTACACAAATCTATTTACATGTTACTAACACCATATCTATTACTAAGTAAGTGCAAAGCACTTACCTTTGCTAAGAAGGATCCCACTTGATCTTCAAGCTAGCTCATTTGACGCCTTGATCACCTAGCAATCAACTTGCATTTAGAAATCTTATGATCTCAATTCATTCACCAAATTGAGATTCAAGACATAACTTAGTTTGGTTATCACAACCTTAACCAAACCTCCAACACCCCATTCAACATTTCAACCCATTTTGACCCGTTAAGGAATCACCCAAATTCACTAAAACTCCATTTTACAATTTACCATAAAAATTTGGGCTTAATGGTTAATTATGTGTCTATTAACTTACTCAACTTTAATACAACATTCAAACATCCCCAAATCAAAACCCCCCAATTTTGGTCCTCAAAAACCCTAACTTTCAAATCAAGAAATTGGATGAGGTTTCTTACATAAAATGTGTCTATTAACACCATAGACACTTTCCAACCACCAATTCATCATCCTAACATCATTAAATTGAAAACCCCTAAATTGACCTCAAGAACCCTAATTCTTGAATCCAAAATTTGGATGTTTAGATGTTGTTATCTACCTCCCATTACCTTCATTCAAGCTAGGTTATCACTTTTAACAAGTTAATAACCACCTAGACCACCCAATTCAGCCCCAAATTCGTTTTCATCAAAACCCTACCAAGAACTCTATTAATGGAGGTTCTAGAGGATGAAGAAGACACTTACTTGCAATCTTGAAGAAGATGAATACTCTAATCCAATCTGATTTCACATGCAACTCTTTGATTTCGATTTTTGGCTCTCCTCCTCTTCTCCATTGAAGAATTTCGCAAGAACACACACATGTGCATGTGTGTTCTGCGCTACCACCACCATAAGACCAAATCAGCTTTTGCTAAATTACCAAACAACCCCTGGACTTATAAATTTGGTCCTTTTAGCTAGAAGGTCAAGAATTGCTCAATTAAAATTAAACCATCCATTTAGATTTAATCTAATTTCACCCTCACAGTATTATTTAAGCAAATAATATTTTATTTTGTATTTCGGTTCGTTACAGCGTGCCAATTAATTGACGCAACGTTAGATTCCGTGAAAACTTATTATAAATACTGTTGTATGTTAATTCATTTGTTCGTTCAATTCACACGAGTCGAGAAACCCTATACGAGTCGTTCCGAAAAAAAAAGATTTCGTCTAACGGGAGAAACGGAATGTGTCACACCCCCACCAACGACGGAATCACGGGAGCATAACGAAATTGAATACGAGAACCTATGGAATAAAGATAACTAAAGGAAATTTATTAAAAACCAAGCAATAGTTTTACGTCAAATTTGTTCAAACCACATAACACAAAAAGAAATGTTTTAATTTTTATTCTAAGTCTAAGTGTCCTATGTGTAAGCACCACTTCACAAGCATACCTCAATCTCCTAAAAACATGTAAAAACAAGGGTCAACTATAAAGTAAGTTGGTGAGTTTCATAGGTTTTGACACACAAAATGTATATGTACAAATCAAAACAATTTAAATATACAAGCCAATTAAATCTATACACATGAAGTCCACAACCAACTCTATTGACTAACTTGCCCCCAAATCATGAATATGTTGGATTTCGATCATCCACCACCCTTGACGGTAGAGGTGCACAAAACGGTTTTTTCAACCCGAACCGGTTTGGTCAACAAATGGTCAAACCCGGTTTAGCCCTAAACCGGTTCGGTTCAAACCGATTATCAACACATAAAAACCCAACCCTATCAAACCGGTTAGGGTAGGGTCCAAACCGGTTTGAGGGTTAAACCGGTTTTTTAATTAAAAATCAAATAAATTCAATATATTTAATAAAAATTCAAAAAAAAATATAATAAATATAAAACATAAAGTTCAACGTTTATTAATATTTGAAAAGTTCAGAAAATTAAAAAACATTACAAGATAAAATTATAAAATTAGAAAACATTACAAATTACAATATATATATATATATATATATATATATATATTTTGGACTATTCTTGTACGTTTAGAGAGTTTAGAGAGTGTTTAAAGAACGGTTTAAAGATTAGAGAGTTTAGAGAGAGGTGTGATCAACGCTAAACACCTCCCACCTATTTATATTGATTTATGGGTGAAAATTTGACAAAAAAAGGCTAGATTTAGCCCCAACGGCTATAAAGCCGTTTTGTAACGGCTAGTTCACTTTCAGCGAAAAAACCGGTTTGCGTACCCGGTTTGATTAAACCGGTTTTCAACCCGATGCTTCCCTTAATTTCTTAAACCGGTTATAAACCGGCGGTTTATAGGCAACCCGAACCGGTTTGTCTTAAACCGGTTAGAGGCGAACCGTTTTTTTGTGCACCTCTACTTGATGGGGTGGGGGATGGGTATGTCACATCTATGGATCCATTATTGTACTACCGTTGGCTTATTAAGTTAATGGTTGTGTAAGAGCTGCGTGAGGGACTTTACGAACACGAGTATGAATATGCATCATGTGTAAACCATTTAAAGCTAACAAGTATATAAAAATGTTTTTAATTGATTTGCATGAAAAAACATTTGATTTGAATGTGCAACGGTACATGTTTCCACCCCAAAACTTAAAAAGAAAAAGAGGCTAAGAAGAACTCACCTTGATGATTAATGATTTGACCAAATGTATGCAACCTTAATGTAAGTGTCCTAAAGTAAACAATGAAATTAATAAGAGAAAGATTCACGAATTGGGACGATGAATGATTAGGTGTTTTAGGGTTTGGAAGAACGAACGGGAGATGAAGTTAATATGCGGTCAAAATATAAAAAAATGGTAGTTTGATGTATTAAAACAGTTTAATAAGTCATAAATCATATAAATATTATCATAGATTAGGGTTTTAGACAATAAGGTAGAAATTCAGATTTGGACAGAAAACCAAGGTGAAGAAAATACGATTTTTAGTTAGCAAACAATTTTTAAAAATTCTCATATTTTGCATGTGTAGGTCTCGGAGAGGTCAATACGGATCTAACAAGATGAGTAACCGACACACACGTGGAGTGCGGAATCCAACGCATGCATGCTTGTGTATAAATGACAACTAGAATAATAACAATGAACACAGAAGGTAAATAATCTCCAATTGTATTGCTCTCAAACTCAGAGTGTTTACAAGAACTGAATGAACAAAAGCTTACAACTCAAACTAGTAAACACCTATTTATAGAAAAGTAACTGTTGCAGGCGAACTTAACAAATTCTCCAGAACTTGTCCTAGGCGAACTTACTAAGTTCGCCTATGCCAAAACTTAGTTACTTCCTACACATTACAAGTATAAAAGACAAACACAAAACATAAAGACATTACAAAGACCTAATCTATTACAAGGCTACTTGTCACAAAACATGTCTCTACAACTGGTAGTTAATTTAGAAAGTTTAGAACAATTCTTATTTAGAAAACTTTTTAATTTAGGCAATGGAGCATTACAAAAAACGTGACACAAGATCAGAGGTACGGAATTGACCTTAATGCCTTGTTTTGTTAACTCAGAGAGTTATACTACGAATTAGGGTGTCAATCTTATATGGTTTTAAAGAGGATTCCAATATATTTAATTTAAAAAAAAGTAGAACAAATTTGGAATAGTAGATTAGGAGATATGGTCTCGCAAAGTCAGTACAGTTATTCTGTTTAAGAAATCAGATTAGACCTTTGATTTTATTTTAATTAGTTGAATGACCAAATCACATTGAGAAATTATGAGGTTTGATTTTCTGAAACCTAGACTCTTCAAAGTTAGTTTTAGACTTAGAAAACACATGATTTAGAGTTATAATGACTAAGATGTGGTCGAGAGAAGTTGAATAAAACATTCTGACCAGAAAGTAAAATTACGTGTATGCTTTGTTTTTAAGGTTTTTAGGTGATGAAACACCAAAACAAGTTATGACTACCCATTAAACACTTATTTAGGTTATGATAGAGGGTGATTATTTTAGCAAGAATGTTCCAAAGCATCGACAGAGCCACTTTTGCAATGGAACATCTTGTAGGATTCACAGAATGCGGCGACATAACCGCCACTGCAAATGGGATCCTATGGTTGATTAATTAAGTTAGCTTGATTGTGTTTAAAGTTTAATAAAAAAAGGTAGAAAATCAGAATAGGAGAAGAAGAGAGAGATGAAGAAGATGGTTAGAGGATTAAAGTGTTAAAAAGAAAGTAGAATGCAAGATAGAAGGACTAGAACTTTGAAACAAGATGGGACTTACCTTGGGGTCTTTCACGAAATCTTGAAGGTATGAGGCTGATTATTGGCGCAAGGAGGGAGGGTTTAGAAGTTGTTTGAAGTGAATGAGCAAAGATCCAAGCACCCCAGGCTATCTATTTATACTAGAGGATGCAAGGATGTATTTATGGAATGTCTTAGAGACTAAGACAAGTAAGGGGGAGCCCTAGAATTGCCGCCACCCCCTCATGACCAGCCACTTCATGCGCAAGTTTTGGGTTTAAGGAGTGGACATATAGGTCCCTCAAGTTAATAAGTAGCGATTTGGGGCACATAACGTTCGCTTTTTGGCTTTTTGAAATACAGACTTTAAAACGGTAAATTGTGAAAGTAAGATGTTTGTTTTCTTGAATGAGCTGAATTACTTCATTAGGCACTTAAGGTTGATACATTCATCTTGCTCTAGTGATAGGTGAGTGAAGTGTTACATTGGTTTACACATGCGTAATTTGATTGTTTTACAAATTTCAGAGTCTATTTAAGGAAAGTTTTGGTCACGAAAGTTGTTCTATAACATGAAATGAATACGTTGAGCATTTAAAATAAGAATTAAGGTTATGTTAGACATTTTTGTCGATAGTAGACGGTACACAGTAAACGAAGGTTTAGAAGGCGAACGAAGATGTGCAAGCACTAATTAACATACTAAGGTATCAAATTGAATTTTTTTGAAGTATAATGGGATAATATAATAAATCCAATTGTTATTAATTCATGAATATGATAAACGTTACAATTACACGAAAAGCATAAATGTTACAGAATGCGTCGGAATGGATCATCTTCTAATGCACCCATCATAGACATTCCGGCACCGGTAGAGAACCATGTTTGGGAGAATGGTCATAATTGGTCTCGAAATGTTGTCCAGTTCTTTTACAACGGAGATCGTCTCTTGTATGGGTCGTACGAGACTTGACATGGAATTTTGGGGTACCCCTCTACGACTTCGTGGAGACAGTTATATAGGTTCAATTTTAAGTTTTTAAAACATATACACGTCGTATTAATGTATTTCAAATGTTAGTAGTTATAGTTTTAATTTACAGCATGTTCAGGCTTGGACAAACAGTCTTCTTGTTTGGCGGTTAGAATATATACTAAGAACGGAGAAGCTGTCGACCGGGGATCGTTGGACGATTCTCCTGTGTCACTTTATGGATCTAATATTTGAAGGATCTGTTGATTACTTCGAGTATGGTGATGGGACGAATTCATTATGACCTCCACCGTGGGAGGTTGATATGGTAAAGTTGTATTATTTTGAATTTTTTTAAACCAATAAAATTAATTTCTTCCGGTTTTTACAGGTATATTACCTCTGTCCGATGACAATGAAAACTAGTATCTTTTCCGGATTTGTATGGTGACACTACAAATTAATGTGTTATTTCCGTTTAGTTGTCGTGCAAATATGTGCAATGATTCACGATGCATTCGTCGTGATGTTTATGCAAATTCCTTTATATGGTTTCTACAACGTATGTCTTATTTTCAACACTCTGGCCAATAGGCGATACTTGAATTAGTAGTAGACGGGGAAAGTGTGTGGCCTCCAAATGGTGGTCACATTGTTAAGAGATTCAGCGCCAACGTTGTAAGAACATTAACCACCCATATTATAAGAATATTCACCACCCATGTTATAAGAATATTCACTAGCTATATTGTTAGAATATTCACCACCCATATTGTAAGAATATTCACCATTGAATATGTTGTTGCTATCTATTTTATAGTGAATTGTAACGCCCAAAATTTTCAACCAATTTTAACATTCAACGCACATGGAAAATAGGTTCCATTTAAAAGTCTTGACAAAACAACGCGTGTTAATTTCAACAAAAAGACAATGACAATTTTGTTTTAAAGCAACCGACCGACATAACAACAAGTTTCAACCTCCAAAAGATAAATTATAACAAGTTTAATGAACCTAAAGGAGTTCTAATTCCAACCATTAACAACCATAAATCACACGAGAATCCAATCCGATACGAAGCGTGACCCGAGACCTCAACATGAGCTTTACCTACAAGGGAGCACCACAAACATGTTAGTAATGATATATACAAGTTCCCATAGCCTCCTCATGGGTTAAACATAAGAAAAACCCAAAAAATGGGTTTCAACGTAGGGAGAAGGCGTTTGATGGGCGTAGGCAAAATCATCCCAGCGTAGGCTACGCCGGGTAGGGCGTAGCTTACACCCCCACCTCCACAACAAACTTTTATTTTTGAATTTTTCACGTCGAGGCACCCCAAATTCATATATTTCGGCTTCCGTAACTCATTTTCTAGCTCAAGATATGCTTACTTCAAGTTTGGCATTTCTCTATTATCCGAATCTGTCACACCCCGCCACGGCGGAAACGCGGAATGTAACGAACATAGTTTCCACAGCCTTTGTTTACATCGAACAACCACCAATAGACAAACCAACCAAAGGTTTCAAATGTTTACACAAAAACCAAATACAAATTGTTTCATAAACGACATGTTTTCCAATTGTTTCGCAAAAGACATGTTTCAAATGTTTCACAAAAGACGAGTTTTACGGCTATGGCCTATGAAACGTAGGCTATAAAAGGAAAACTCCCAAAAGGCTCCTAAATGCATGCGACTCCAGTGTGACTCCACCATCCTTAATTTCCTGAGAAAAACATGCTTAAAAAGTCAACATAATGTTGGTGAGTTCACAGGTTTCAATATTTAAATGACTCTGTTTTACATAAAACACTTTGATGCCGGATAACGAGTTCGTTGCATTGCCGAAACAACACAACCAATGATGCAGTTACCATGAGGCCTATGATCAAACTTGATTGTTTCTGTTTCTGCCTCTACCAACATCCTAACGCAAAACGTTGAAATGAGATGGACAATAATGCACCCTTTTTGACCTCCAGTCAAGGTTAGCGCGACCAACCACGGGTGGGGGTGTCAACCCAAATAGATCTATTCACAATTTCCACGTCTACCCATAGCTAATGATCATAGTATAAAAGAGGACTTAGATGCGATAATGATTCTACTCATTCAACCAATGATGTCATGTTTCTACTCGTATCCAAAATGCGATGCTAGCATGTTTTCTCCCCCAAGTATTTAAAAGCAAAAGTATTAAAAAGAGGGGCCGTGAGACTCACCTGATGAGCAACCAATGAAGCAAAGCAAAAACAAGTAACAACTAGCAAAGTCCGTGAATACGTGAGACGACCTAATCGTGCCATATGGTAAAATAAGACACTTTAAGGTCTAAACAATGTTTCTAATGTGTAAGTTTATCGTGTATACGATTCACCCGACTAGACATGCGATGAGTACTAGTTTATGTTTCTAACAGTTTTGACATGACGGCCGTTGGTGACACGTTTTGTTTCCCGAAAATTTTATTTATTTACAATAAATATAAATAATGTTACGCATCAAAATATTCATGGATCCATAATTATTTCGTGTCATGTTTAGTTTTGAGTCATAAAATAAATATTTGACTCAACCCGAGTCGTAACTCGCTACGTACAGTAAAAATATATATAATATATTTTTATTCAAACTCACGTTTTTAATACATGACGCGAATACAAATAATAACTTCACTTATATATCTTTGCCAAAAATAACCATGTGGGAAACTTCACTTAGAATAAATATCGGTTTTCGTTTTACGACCAAGTATATATATATATATATATTTATAAAAATATATATATCGTTTAAACACATATCAAACCCATAATAACATCAAGAAAACCCTTACGTTTCCAAATAAAAATATATATATATAACTTATAATATTTTAGAAAATTTCATAAAGTATACTTATACATTTTAGGCCTTTCGAAATCCAAGTTACTAATATGTAGATCCATATATAAAAGTACTAGATCTAGTGTTATAAAACTTGAAAACATATTAACTTGACCATAAAACCCCTTTTTGTTTCAAATGACCATAAACTCATATTTAACCATCAACTTGTTTCACCAAGTGTCATGAACCAAAAATTATGTTTATAAGTTGTTAGTGTCAAAAATTTGCATCATTTAACTAAAATACTTCTATGGGTGAAAGAGTTACACAACAACTAGTAGGTTGATAAAATATAAATTTTAGTATGGTAGAAGCTCACTTAAATCAAGCAAGGAAAGGTGTTGGAGATGGATGTGCGAGCTCGAAACACCAAAGACTCTTTGATCTTCTCTTGAACACTTGAAAGAATACTTGAATATTGAGATAAAGCATGAAGAAATGAGATGTTTATGTGTGTATGTGTTTGTCTTGAAAAAGAAAGAAATGAAGAAGAAAAGAGTTGGTGATCTTGTTAGATAATTTTCCATATATAATCAAAATATCTCAAACCATGATGATGAGGATTTGACATAGGTATGGATGATATGTACTAAAACCACAAAAGTTGGCAAAAATAAGTGGGTTGGTGATGATGATGATAGGTGATGGTAGTGGTTCAACGCGGTACGCTACCCGTAATTAATACCTGCTAAATAATCGTCTTAATAAATAGATTTCGAGGTCGTCATAATATAAATAAAAATGTGTCGTGTATATAAAATTTATATATATATATATATACACGTTCATCGTTTACACGCGTTAAATGCGTAAAGTATGTATTTAAAGTATAAAATACGCCTTAACGAACCCAAATAATAACCAAATATATATTTACCAATATATTTATATTATTACACATATAATCACATAAAATAATGAGATAGAATGTTTTCCTAACATTTGATATTTGTCACCAACGTACGCGCATGTTGGGTAAAGGGTGTGACCCGGTAATTTCTAAAAATTACCAAATGCAAGATGTGACATGAGTGGACTTTGCTATGCATGAAATGACCTAATTAAACCAAATTAAGTCTTTCATGCAAATGGTTTATGTAAATGTGACTAGGGTTTGTACGGATAATGACCTGGAATTTTGTCGGTTGTCACATTCTCCCCCCGTTAAAAGAATTTCGTCTCGAAATTCAGTTTGTGTCATCTGTTGCTGGGGTGTTCTCAAATAGAGCGGGATACTTGAGTCTCATATGATCATCGCGTTCCCAAGTAAACTCTAGTCCTCGTCTAGAGTTCCATCTGACTTTTACAATAGGAATGCGACTTCGTTTTAGCCTCTTGATCTCACGATCCATGATTTCTACCAGTTCTCCAACAACACTAAAGTACTCGCTGGACAGATTACCACTCAGTCTCAATATCTCAATACACCTTTCAGTGCAAGGAGTAACTTGAATTCACTTGACTAGACACAGAATAACAATGAATGCTAAGAAACCCTAGGAAACCCTCCTTTCAGAGCAGTTAACCTAAAACCCTAACACCAAAGATTACCCGACAACTTCTCATCTCTCAGCTATGAATACTCAATCCTAATAAACTTTCAATCGATGTTCCTATGGATATGATGTTAATCAACCATAAACCAATCACATGCACACATCTAGCAACCTAATATGCAACCATACATGAAAGACATTCATAAAGCAACAAATGGAACATTCAATAGATCATAAATCAAGATCAAATACGCAATTACATCTAATCAAACAAAACCAAGTTCTTTACTTTAACGTTAATCCATCAACAAATATCCGAAATCCGAAATCAAACCAATTAACAAAACATAATCATCAAAATCTAGGTAGTTCAAGAAATCTAGCCTACTACCATCATCAAAACATCAACACAAAGTCTAATATTCAGAATCATGAAGCAAGATAGATGAATCAAAAAGCAAAAGATAAGAAACATAAACCGAAAAGACGATAATACAATCGATCCACGCATCCAACGCTTCAATTCTTGATCCCTTGAGACTTATCCCACTCAAAATCGCCAAAAAGCTTTAACCTTTCGTCTGGAATCGACTTTTTTTACCCTAGAAACGGACTTAAGCTTTTATACCAAGAAAATAGGCAAAAATTGCCGACATTGGGGTCTCTCGCGTACCGCGAGGCCCATGGGTCCAGTCTCCTGCGTACCGCGAGAGACAAGACAGTCGCGCCTGAAATCACACCCCTCGCGTACCGCGAGGGGGAAGGCCCTACTGGCTCGCGTATCGCGAGGCACCCACTTTGACAGAAAGTTTTCTTGTTTTCTCTGTTTCGCCTCGTTCGCTAGTGCCTTCGCATATCTTGATCGTTTAAGCTCCAAAGTAACCTGATTACCTACAAACCATGGCACAACTCAATATTAAACATAAACGACTCAATACGACTCTAAAACTATACAAAAACGACACGAAATAGGACAGAAATGCATGTGTGCTTTGCAACACATCAAACACCCCTACACTTAACCCTTTTTCGTCCTTGAAAAAGACCTCTGCAATGGAATCACAACTGGACACATCTTTAACACTCTTATAAATTCATTAGCACAGATATAATCACGCGATAAAATGCAACAAATGATATTTCGATCCAAGTAAACCCAACACCAACTATCAAGCCCCCGATTTGTGTTCTACTTCCTTATTACCACGCATATCAATCTATTTATTGGTCCCACACTCAAGAGCTACAGTTCCACCTAATCCCGTCTCATGGTCATGTTTAGGCACGGGTTAAACCGTATAGATTTCTCCCACCACGTTAAACTAAAATTTACAGATTTTTGAAGTCGTCCTTACCACTATCAGTTTTTGGCGCCGTTGTCGGGGACACCACATCCTAATATCATGACTACAATTACAACCTACTTTAAACTATTAACTCATAATTTGACCCATTTTACGACAAATTTGACTACAAAAACTCAAAATTACAAATTATACAATCTACGACAATTTTCTAGACCATAAGAAATATACAAATAATAAACTACGAATAACTAATATCATGAATACAATTACAACCTACTTTAAACTATTAACTCATAATTTGACCCATTTTACTAGCTTTGACCCAATGATGCACAAATACAAGATAAAGGACACAAATGAAATACATTTTACAAAGCTAAACACGTTTGCTTCAATGGTCCCAATCAAACCGACACTATATACAATTTTGGGCTCAACTAACCAAATCAAAGACGGACATGATGCAACGACTTCAAGTTAGACTCACATGCGGTACGCGAGGCAATGAAAAGTTACCACCGCCCAACCGGCTCTCGTTGTACGCGAGACTGTAAGCAAAAGTCTCCTGCGGTACACGGGAGCCTGGCAAATTCAGAAAAAATATTAAAACCCCCTTTTTGTCATCGACCGCCACTACCACCTCTCTCCATTTTCATCTCCGGTGATTCACCAACCGTATCTCCACCGACCACCTTTCACCATTTCCATCAGCCACCACTGCCACTAGATCTCGCCGGCAACCACTATCTCACAACCATCTGCCACCGTCATCATCACTGATTCGTGACACTCACATGGGCTTGGGTCCACTCATATCACTTCCATTTAGTCATTTAGCTCTATACCGAGGTACGAATTCATGTTTCACCCCTAAGATCGAGTCAATAGTAGTGTAAATTGAGTCAATAGTTCTAATTAAGTCGTACAACGTGTAGATTGGAGTCTTTCTTTGCATAGTAGTGTAAATTGAGTCATTTTGGTCACTTCAGACCTATATTAAGTCTTTGATTAGAGTTTAACTAGAGTGTCTAGGTTAGTTTGTGCTTAATTTTATAGACCGTTTGACTGACATCAAGTTTTTGGTACGCACATGTTGGGTAAAGGGTGTGACCCGGTAATTTCTAAAAATTACCAAATGCAAGATGTGACATGAGTGGACTTTGCTATGCATGAAATGACCTAATTAAACCAAATTAAGTCTATCATGCAAATGGTTCATGTAAATGTGACTAGGGTTTGTGTAACGAACCAAAATCCGGGTTTCGTTTTCAAATAAATAAATAAATATTTAATAAATATTATGGTGAAAATAATATTTATGAAATAAGTTGAAACAAGTGGGTTTCAAGTTAGTAATGGGGTTACACTAGTTTTGGAATGAAGTGGGTGAAATGAAAGTTGAGGGGCTAAATTTGTAAATATGGCAAATCTGCCATATTTGACTTGGTGAAGTCAAAATTGAGCTATTTTGTTGGTGTGGGTCGTTCATCTCAAGAGAGCAAAAAGAGAAATCGAGTTTGAAGCATAAATCGTGCAATTGAGGCTTGTTTTGTGAAGGTTTTGGCTCACACAACATCTTCATAACATCAAGTAAGTGATTCTCTTCCTCTTGATTTCACCATGAATGTGTTCTTGGTGGGTTTTGGGTGAAATCCGAAATTATATATGCATGTGATAAAATGGTGTTAGATTATTGATAATTTAGCTAAACTAAAGTTAAAGAATGATGATTAACATCCTAGAACCCTTTGATTTTGGTTATGAGAAGTTAGGGTTCATATGGTGGAAATTGGGGGTGTTTGGATCATGATGCTAAAATGATGAATTAATGAAGATTAAGTGTTTTTAAGATGTTAGACACTTGAACAAACACCACATATACTTAATAATAATTTTTGAAAGAAAAATTAGTGTTAAGATTAAGATAATGAAACTCAAGTGGGTGAGTTTGTGGTGAAAGAGGGTGTTTGGTTATGAGGATAACCCAAACGGGTCAATTTGAGTTGGAAATGTGGAAATTGAGTTGTGAACTCAATTGTAGTGGAATTTTGATGTATGATAGATTACTAAACTAGGTGAATTTGTTTAGGTGATCAAATTGCAAAGCTAGAAGGTGTTGCGGGATCTTCTAACTCAAAAGGTAAGTGCTTTGCACTTACTTAGTAATGATAGGTGGTGGTGTTGATCATGTTTGAATTTCATGTTGGTTATTCAAATATCTTATAGGTGTTAATTGGTATGTGGATGAATTTAGTTAATAAACCTATATGGTGTAAGAATTGACTTGTGTGGTAAAAGCCAAGTTTGTATGCATAATGTAGTTGACTATGTGGTATATGGTCAAACTAAAATGTAGAATATGTTGAATTGGTGTAAATGACTATGTGGTATATAGTTAAGCTAAAATGTGGTATGTGATAAAGTATAGTAATTGACTTATGTGGTGTAAAGTCAAACTAAATGTGGTAATTTGAGGAAAGTGGCTTATGTGGAATATAAGTCAACCATTGTGGAAAAATGGTGAAGTCGGTGTAAATTGACTTATGCGGAATATAAGTCTAACCATTGTGGAAAAATGGTGAAGTCGGTGTAAATTGACTTATGCGGAATATAAGTCTAACCATTGTGAATTAATGGTGAGATTGGCGTATATGGACTTATGTGGTATATAAGTCAAACCATTGTGGAATAATGGTGAATGTGGTGTAATTGACTTATGTGGTATATAAGTCAAGTGTAAGGGACCTTAGTTGACCAATTGGGTGTGAACGGGTCAAATGGGTGAAAGGGATGAAAACAAGTTGTAAATACTTGTTTGTTAAGTCTAGCACATTACTATGGTAATATGTTAATGAAATGCTAATGTATGGAACCATAATTGACCAAATAGACGCAAACGGGTCAAATGGGTTAAATAGGTGAAAAGGGTGAAAACAAGTTGTAAATACTTGTTTGATATGTTTATATCATTACTAATGGTGAAATATTATTGTGGTTATGCAGGGAAAGCTCCGAGGTAGGTCTATGTCAATGTTCAAGGGTGAAGGATTCTCGTATGCAATTTTTGTGTTTTTGAGGATTTATGTAAAATCCTTGTAAAGTGGTGTGTTTGACACTTGATTTATGTTTTGGTGAATATGAAATGTCATATGTTTGTTTTTGGTCAAAACCCAAGTGTTGGGAATTTTTAGTGTCTTGAAGGTTTAAAAAAAAAAGATGGAAATTTGGCTAAGTATGAAAACTGCAGAAAAAGCTGGAAACTTTCTGTGAGAAAGGCTTCCTCGCGGGCCGCGACGGGGTGGCCTATGTTTCTCGCGGGTTGCGAGAGGTAAAAAAAAAAATTCTGGGATTAAGACTTCCGCGCGTTAAAGTATAGTTTTTAAAAGTGGTGTGTTTCAGTTTGTATGGATAATGACCTGGAATTTTGTCGGTTGTCACAGAATTGCACCAACTTAGAACATTGTGTGTTATGTAGTAATGTCTATCGGTGTGTGTCCTTGTAGTACACGCTTAGTCGTGCATAGGATGAGTGGTCAGTGTGCTCAAGTATAGTACTTCTATTTTGACGATTTTCTCAACGTTGATACATCGAGGTGATGCGAGAAGTTTTGGCGTCTTTCTAGACGATCGGTGAGACGCTCTTATGAGATGCCTATGCTTATATATCGGGAATTCAGAGCACGAAGCCAATGGGCAGAGCTGTGAGAGTAGATGATGAAAGCATTTATGTGGACGCTTGACCAGAAATGTTTATGATGAGATTAAAGTGATGACGCTGAAGGTTTCAACACAAAGTTAATAAGGAAACGAAGGACCTTCATGGAACACGTTCCATATGAAAAATTCAGTCGAGGTGAGACACCAGAGAAATAGGGATGTTTTTCCCTGGACGAGACAACGAAAAGCTGGGGCTTGTGAGCAGACGGACTTCATGTTCGTACATGATAAATGAGATGCGGTCGGTAATCGCATGGTAATAGTAAAGCAACAACAAGAAAAGTGAAATTCAAGAGGGGTAAGTGTAGGATTGCACGTAAGTGACTGGGAAAGAGATGCCTACAGTGGCAAATTTAAGACTAGCTTAAAGTGAGCTCCTGTGGAGTATTTAAGGAAAGCAAGTGTTTGGATGTTGAGCCAGACCCGACAAAGGTAAATGATCCTTGAGAAACATCGAGAGCTAATGGGGATGACCCTAGTGTTGGGTGTGTACATACTTAAGGGACGTATTAAATGCGTGATAATGAAGTAAAGAGATACTATGGTAGAGAAATTTGGTGGAGACCAGTCTAGCTTGGCACAAGCTCCCGGAGATCATCGGAGAAGGACAATAGTGATGCCCTTATGGGTAGGGAAATGGGATTGAGTTTGGGAAGTCATCGCAGGATGGTAATCAAGGCATGAGGAGAGTAGTATAATGACTTCACGGTAGAGGAGTAAATAATGATTATATTCTAAAGGGCAAGAAGCCTTACTTGAGGATGACCTTGGGAATGGCGAGATCATCTGGGCTATAAGAGGAATGACGGCATAGGTGTTGTGGGAAATTAGGAGAATATGATAAGTAAAAAAAGTATAGGGGAATATGTAGATGAGCCTACGAGTCCCAAGGTTGTAAGCAAGCAATGAAGGAGATTTCCTTTGAGCTTCAGGGATGGTGACCGTGTTGAAAAGTAATAACCTTGACGCGATTTTGGCACCAATTGACTTTTAGTGCACCAAGAGTAGTAGAAAGGCAATGGTGTTGGATTATGCCGACGCAGGATTTGAGGACGAATCCTCTTTTAAGGGGGGTAGACTTGTAACATCCCGGAAATTCGAGAACTAAGTGAATCGGGTTATTAGTTGAACCGAGCCTCTTTCAAATAGCATGGGCTATGTGACTTTCACGTAAAACTTGGATTACCGAACTTTGAGGACCCGATTGGTCGTTATCTTTGAAAGTTCGGATAAGAAAAGCATTAGATGGATATTGAAGGACCCGGATTGAAACTTGAAGGGGTATTTAAACCACCTAAGCCGCAAACCCTAGGCCATTTTTCTAGGTGTGAGCGATGGCAAGGAAGCAAGCCGCGAGGAAGGGAACCCGGCGGAGGAAGAGGAAGGCGGGTACGACTTTCGCATCACGTGAGGTAACATTCAGGTCCATTCTCTTTCCTTTTTCTTATTCGTTTATGATGGTGCATGGCGACCCGATTAGGGTTTTACACTTGCTAGGGTGACCGGATGTGGAGGCGGTGGTCACGGGTGAAGGTGGCTGCGGGAAGCAGGTCGGTGAAGGCATGGTGGTGACATGCAGCGGTGATCGGCGGCAAGGGAGAGGCACGGGGAAGACCCGTTTGGCATGGTGGATGGCTGTGGAGAGGGAAAGAGAGGGTGGAGGCGGCTGCCGAGGGCAGTGGAGGTGGTGGTCACGGTGAAGGAAGCAAGTACATGATGGTAAGATGGAGCCGAGGGCGGTGGTGCCATTGTGGTGACCGGCGAGGAAGACGAAGGTAAAATAGACGAGGGAGCACGGGACGGGCTCATACGGGGGCTCGGTCCGAGTTATTGAATGGCCTGCATGCATGGGAACCCGACGTGGTTCACGGGGTTAAGGTTCGACCGTGCATGGCGGTGCCTCGTGCATGCATGGAACCCGATTTATGTGTTCGAGTTCTTAGCGGGTCAAGAACAGTCCTACTCGTGTACCCGTGGAGCTAGGGTTTAATGGTTCAAGCGACAAGTGGTTACGACGAGATGTGGAGTTTATATTTATACGTTATTCAACGTAAGCTTAGAAGGTGTTCTGATCACGTGATCAAACGTTTGGCAGGTACGGGGTTTGAGCAAGTAATCGGGGTGCAAAGCTAGGATTTGGACTCAGTATAGTTTCTAATCCCCTCTTTTAAACGTTTTACTGATTTTGGGGCTATCGTACATACTCGCATGTTTTATTATACGAACGTATTATGAGTTATGATTTAAACTGAAAGTGTTTTATAAGATCATTAAGTAATAATGAAGCTAAGGGTCGTTATGGGTTCCTTAGTGTGGGTGAACAAGAGTTGTGATGATCTGTGTGTGTCATCGTGTGAGTTAGTCGGGGTGAGTCGGGAATTTAGTTAAACCTGTGATGGTTATTGATAGCGTGTTTTTAGTAGTAATATATATATTCTATTTAGAGCTACACAAAATCAGGTTTTAAATTTATAAATTAAAATGATAATTACTTCAACTAAACTCACACACAATAGGCAAGTGTACCTATCACAACATAGTATAGTATGAGTAAAAACCAAGTATCAAACCATGGACACGGATCCCGTACTCAACCCTCGCTATTGTCTGACTAGGATAATAAGTTGGAAAATGGGTTTTGTTTTAAAAGAAAAATCAAAGGATAAGAAATGTAACTAGAAACATTATCTTGTTTAAGATGTCACTCTAGTTGTTATCCCTTGTTAATTAATGTTATATTTAGAGTAAGGTTGGTCATTGTTACCAGTACTAACCCTTTCGATAGGGGAGTTAGCATTTCGTAATGGAATAGTGGATACAGTCGGTCAACTGTTCCTTAATGAATCTCCGGACCATGAACGGGGTCTCAAGTCCGCCGGTTATATCGTGATTCATTATTCGGACTAGGATTATCCAATGACTGGCGTACGTCATGTCTTGTAACTTCTTCCGGTAAGTCGGAATGCACGACTTCCTCCAAAGGTACTTTATGAACGCTCGGACCTAACAAATTATGTTCTTAAATAGTTGTCTTTACTTATAATATTATTTTAAATAAATAAGACTTTCATTCTCAAGATCAAACCCCATGGCTCCCGCTAGAAGTCCTCTGCAAGCCGACACAAGAGAAGTAAAGAAATACCGACACAAACCGCATGGTCTGGTTAGGGCTCAAACGGCTTGCTGAATACCCAAACTTCCAATCAACCCATAATATTAAATCTATACTACCCGACCGTTGCTAGCACCAAGATTTGTATATAGACCGTACAAACTCGAATAAGCTTCCCAAACAAGAAGTCTTGCTTAAGTAACTTACAAGATTTAAGATTATTAGATTGGTTTAAAGATCACTTATTTTTGTCTTTTTAAGATAACTCATAGTAACGACTTTAAAAACATAACATACTAAAAATATTTCATTAATTAATTAAAGTTCAATCAACTCGAGTAACACAAGAGGACTAGCAATGAATGACCATACAAGTGACTCTACTAACCCTTAGATAATGTGTGAAAGTATTCCAACACCAAGGGAGAATGTGTGTAGATTGCCTCTTGATTACTTGAACGAGAAGAAACATTCATATTACAAGACTTTAAAAAGGAAAATTGATAAGAAAAGCTAAACGGACCAAAACCGAGAGAGTTCCGGCTCTTAGCAGAGCACTAAGGCCTTCCCTACTCTTTATCTTGGACACCTAAAACACTAGAATGAGCTTGCTATTTATAGGCAAAGATTTTGGCAATACACGGTCGTGCATTGGATTGCACGGGCGTGCAAAGTACTCATTTCTTTCACGTGCGGAATCTGGCAGCTTTAGAGAGTACATGGACCCAAAATAGGGTTTGCACGACCGTGCAAGGCAATGCACAGCCGTGCATTCCCTTATTTTGGTCCCTGTTGACTTTTTGACTTCCAGGTTTGACCTTCTACATCTGGTTTCGTTCAATTGGCTTCCGAATGCTGATTTCACCTTGTTTTTGAGTGTTTTCTTCATGTTTTTGCATATCCAAGTCAATTATCCTATCGGAACACAAATAGATGAATTAAGTGCCAGTTATTATCATATTATCTCTAATTGTGATAAATTCGAGGATAATTATGCGTGTAAAACATGTATAATTTACGTCATATCAGTTATATAGGGAGAGTTAGCATGGGAACCCGTATGTGGTTCATTAACGAGTCAAGAAGACGCGAGTATGCTGTTATGCGTCATGTGCTTATTGTTGTGTGTATTGCGTCGTTGTCCTTGTGACACGACGGGTATCGTGTTTGCTTGGGACTATGGGGTGTCCATAGTATATATGGGTTAGAACTCAGTATGGGGTTAGTGTGTCGTATAATTAATTATTCAGAAAGAGTTGGGTAATGTGTCTAGACGTTAAGAGGATACGTCTAAAGTATGTGTTGGATTACACACGTAAGTGATCCGTGAAATGGTGGCGAGTCGTAGTACATGTCCAGGTAGTGTCATGTGTATATATGTGTTGCTTTGTGTACTTGCATTGTTGTCCGTGTGTAGGGTCAACAGTGGTGTGGAGGACAGAGTCCTTCGGGGTCATCATTGTACGTGTGATCTGGCAGTCATTGTATGGGTGATGTATCAGTCACTGTGTGGGTGGCTGGGTAGTCATCATAGATGACGAGTGTGTCGCTATGTTTAGTGGCGGGACCCTGTGACAAGGGTAAAGATGAGCTTATGACGAGTATCCCGACGGAAATAACCCTGACGAGGGTGCAGTGATGAGGTATGTGTTTGTGTGTGTATATATGTGTTAATTTGCATACAAATGATGAGTTATATTAATTGTGTACGAGATGATATTGATTTAATAAATAGATGATATCAATGGGGTGTGTCGAGTTAGATTAACCGTTGTGTCGGGATGAGTACGTTGTGAACAACTATTGAGTCAGTTGGTTTATGAGGGTCCTGGTTAGGAATGGTAAGTTGGTGTGTAGAGGTTGGATGAGTTAACCAGTGTATGGTTAATATATATAGTAAATAGTGTGTTATTAGAGAAGTACGCTCGTTCTATATCGGAGAGACTTACTGGGTTAGAATGGTGGGTAGAGTCTGGGGTGGTGAATCCCTTGGGATATTATAAGATAACTGGGGTTATTTATATGATGAAAATCTATACAACTATTTTATAATGACCAGAGGGTCTTCGGTGGAGATAAACAATAAATGAGACGAGTTGGCTTTTGTTTTAACTAAACTATTAGAACTCACTCAGCGTAACTGACTTTGTATGTACGTTAGATTGTTTTGCAGGTTAGTCTGCTAGACGAGGTATCTTTGCTTGGAAGCGGGGCTACTCGGGTTGGTGTGCGTGCATTCGTCAGGTAATGTTATGAAAGTTAACGAGTCTAAAGATAATACTATTTTGAGAAAGTCTTTCGTTGTTTATTTAAATGAAAGTTAGATGTTTTTAAAGAATATAACCAGTTATGAGAACCAACTGTAGGGTGCCTGGCTTGGGGCCTTACAACATTGTATCATGGAGTATACTCGATTCCTCTGGTAACTCCAATTGGAAATCCACACCATTATAGTCCATAAGTTGGACGAACCAACAAAACGGGGACTTAGCCTCCCACATTTTCGAACAAGAATCACCACCTTTCAAGGGAAAACTTTTATAACACCAAGTTTCCCCCTTGAATTTAATCAGACTTCCTCCCTAAAACCGTTAGGGTTTTTCTATCTATCTTGAGTGAACTTTTGACTTCGCTCATTTGATAGACCTTTCCCCGCCATGTATCGATCCTACAACATTACTTCTAGGCCTTTGTTCACCAATTTCATCCCATCCAACCGGTGTTCGACACCGTCCACCATTTAGTAATTCAAATAACCGCATATGAATACTCAATGGTAATTAGGATGACACCATCTTCTAACCAACGATAATTACTCACTCGATTTCCTCCAATCGATAAGTAAAACCGATATTCCAACCCGACTAGAAAAAGGTAGGGTCACACCACGCCATGTCACACCCTTCCTTAAATCGACATTTTCCAACTACTTGGAAGAGTAAGTTTCCTTTACGAACAGGAAATATGCATTCTCGGCCATACAACCCGCCATTACCAAAATCGTAATACGCTCCCACCATTTTCATAAAACTTCATAGTCAATTCCACTACAAGTTTCTCCCACATCATAGAGGTATTTCAAGACCCCCTCAACGACCCGCCCGTTGAGATACAAGGTCTCAAGAATTTCATACTACTAAGATTCAAGGATCCCATCACATGCATACAACACTCCTTTGAAGCTGGAAACTACAACACACCCACATAATATTCGTCCGCGTATAAAGTCACCAGTTCTTCTTCCGATCCTCTCCTTTGGTTGCTACTATCAAGCCCACAACCGTCTAGGAGAATACGCAATAATCCTTCCTCACTGGATAAGGACATAACCAAATCCAAATACACGAGGCTCTAAAATAAACGACAAAGCATACGGTCTCTCTAAGTAAGGACACAACGACCGCCTTACTCAAATCCTCTTTCACAAACCTGAGAGGCAAATCCCTAACCGTGACCTAAACACCAATTATCTCCAACGACTTCATCATAAGTAATTCTTTGAGATTCAAGGATCTCAATTACACAACCCTTCTTGAAGTTCGAAAACTTCATTTTCAAGCTCCATTTTGCAAAGTTCTAAGACTTAAAACACCATTTGTGAAGTTCGAAGACTTCAAGCACCATTTACCCTTTGATTACTTCAATCTTTGACAGGTCAACAGGGATGCCTTCAGAATCTACCATATTATCCAAAACTGGATTTCACTGAAGCCAAGATGGCACACCCAACCAATTCAATGAAGGACCTCTTCTTCTAAGAATTTTCATAAAGCTCATGTCAATATTGAGCATAAACAACCTTTTTTGAAGATAGAAATGACTATCGACGATTATACGACCACTCGTGAAGTTAACGCTCAATACACCCAACCCAAAACGTCCACTAACCGTAGGGCATTAGGTCACTTTGTTCTACCTATGACAATCCGTGCACACACGCACTCCTCAATCCTCCCTTTCCACCGAAAGGTTGGTGTACTTCCAGACGAGCATTCATGCATAATAGCCCTTATTGAACACCTTTACAACTGGAACACTAAGTATTCCATTGTACCCCCCGTTGATGTCAATGGCATAAGCCATGCATACACCATTTCGTACGTCTCGTGCTTCGCTGTATCTAGATGAGAACATATAAAACAAATTTATCCTTGTTCACCCATGACATTCTTATGGCTACTAAGTAACCAAACACCTCTTTCACAATCTTCGAACTCAATCCACATGATTGTTTCATCCACAAAATCTAATTAACACATCATGAAATCGTCAACTTTTAATACCCCCAACGTTGATCACCTGACATAACGACCAAAGGACTTCATTCATGTCCTTAATGGTTAGAAATGTCGGACTTTTAGGCCTCGGAAATTTCTGTTTTCTCCTCTTTATCACCCTTGTGTCTTAACTCGGTACATTCACTCCAAATGTATCCTGATTTATGGCGACTGCAGCACAAGTTATTAGGACTAAAACATTGTGTCGCAGTGTGTCCCATCATCCCCATTTGTGTTACTCCCCACACATTCGACAATATCAAACTTTGCCTTCCCCAAAAGGGTTTTCTAGCTCTGCTAGAATGTTTAGCTTTCATAAATCCACCTCTCAATTCCTCCTTACACTCCACCCGTCTCTTGAGTTCGATCTCCCTGTAACATACAATAATTAACTCCACCAGAGTTGTACACCATGCAGGAGAATCCACTCTATATCGTCAACCGATAGCATCGAGAAGCCGATCTATCTCCATTCCTTCCGACACTCCAATATTTAGGAAAGACTATGCTTAGTCATACGACATGCCCTTAATCTTAATCAATTCACCGGTCTACCACACGTGAAGGAATTCTCCAGATACACGTTCCACTACAGCTTGTGGATAGAAACATTTCAAGAACTCCTCTTGATTTCACCCCACACGTTGCGTTCATGCCTTTCAACTTTTCTCCTTGTGGATAAGTCCCAACCAATTCTCCACCATGCCCCGAAGTCGAATCACCCCGAATCATACTCTATCCGCCAATCATAATGGATTGCTTCCCAATACCATTATAGTGATGCATCATTGACTAACCAACGAATAAACTACCACCAATTAACTCCTTTGGTTTGCATGCCACAAACCCCTTATGAAACAAGGTTTTCTTCCTCCTTAATTCGTCAAAGTTGTTCCTCCCGCTCCTTAGGCTTTGCAAGTTTCTTTCATAGGCTCACCTCAAAGAGCCCTATCTTCCTTGAAGGAATATTGACACGACAAGGAAGAAAGCTCTAGCCGTCCTCCATTAGAATGATGCTATCTAACTCTCCCAACTAACTTTGAGTTCCTCACCATCCCCGAGGTAATACACACGTAGACTCTTTTGTACATGAGTCTTTAAGAAAACTCACGTCTACAAATCCACCTACTAACATCTATCTCCGTCAGTCATTCCCCGGCTGTGTCAAGGAAAGTGACTTGTCATACGTGTATAAGCATAACTATAGGCATCTATCTTAAGATATACTACTATATGTATATAAGTATATCTACATCTATATATATATATATATATATATAAATACATATATAATTACCTTCACTTACTCCTTGATGATGGTTATTATTACATGGCCACCATGAAGACACGTAGACATATTACATTACTAATCATCATGGCCAAACATGATTAGTAATATAATATGTCTAAATATAATCATTGCCCCCATATGATGACTCCCAAGACAAGTTTCGGCACACATAAACACCTTGGACATCAATTAACTAACGACAAATATCATTACTAACCTCCACCTTAGCTCCGTGTCTCGGTCATGCCTTCGTTGGATTCTCATTACACCTACCTTATCAAGAGCAAATAAGTTTGAGTTCGGTGTCTCGCACACACGATTCCCTCAAACCATTGCTCTGATACCAAGTTGTAACAACCAAAATTTTCAACCAATTTTAACATTTAACGCACGCGGAAAATAAGTCCCATTTAAAACTCTTGACAAAACAATGCTTGTTAATTTCAACAAAAAGACAACGACAATGTTGTTTTAAAGCAATCGACCGACATAACAACAAGTTTCAACCTCCAAAAGATAAATTATAACAAGTTTAATGAACCCCAAAGGAGTTCTAATTCCAACCATTAACAGGCATAAATCACACGAGAATCCAATTCGACACAAAGCGTGACCTGAGACCTCAACCGGAGCTTTACCTATAAGGGAACACCACAAACATGTTAGTAATGATATATGCAAGTTCCATAGCCTCCTCATGCGTTAAACATAAGAAAAACGCAAAAAAATGGGTTTCAGTGTAGGGAGAAGGCGTTTGATGGGCGTAGGACAGTGCCCAGGGCGTAGGCAAAATCATCCCAGCGTAGGCTACGCCGGGTAGGGCGTAGCTTAAGCCCCCACCTGCACAACAAACTTTTATTTTTGAATTCCTCACGTCGAGGCACCCTAAATTCATATATTACGGCTTCCGTAAGTCATTTTCTAGCACAAGATATGCTTACTTCAAGTTTGACATTCCTCTATTATCCGAATTGCACCAACTTAGCGGGATTCTAATGATCCCAATCCCTCCCCTTTACCTCCTTAATGAAGTTCATGGACTTTAATCGGCCCATTATCCGAACCGTACTAGTTAGCACCCAAAGACTCTAACTAACATATATAACTCATAACATACATTACACTTATGTATGTATACATTAGTTAGTTACTCTACTACCAACCCGACCATATACCTTGAGATGTTCTTAAGATCTCAAAACACCACAAACGATCTCGTGAAGCTCATGACCTCAATTCACATCGTGTGAGGTTCTTAGGCTTCAAACTCCTCTTTATTAGGTTCTAAAGACCTCAAACGCCACAACACAACCTTGTGAAGCTCATGACCTCAAATTACTTCGTGTGAGGTTCTTAGGCTTCAAGCAACAATGACGATAGTGAAGTTCAAAGACTTCAAGATACAACGACATAAGTGAAGTTCAATGACTTCAAAAGACAACTACATAAGTGAGGTTCATGATCTCAATTCCACCAAATTGCATTTTACTTTGACTCTTACAACATACTAGTCAAATTACACCAAATCACCACATTTTACATATTAGTTTGACTCATACCACACTAAGTCAAATTACACCAATATAACACATTTCACAATTTAGTTTGACTCTTTACCACATAAGTCAAATTGCACCAATACACCACATTCCACAATTTAGTTTGACTCTTTACTACATAAGTCAAATTACAAAAAATCAACATATTTCATACATTAGTTGACTCTTTACAACACTAAGTCAACTTACACCAAATCACCACACATAAATAGAATTAAACTACACAAATCTATTTACATGCTACTAACACCATATCTATTACTAAGTAAGTGCAAAGCACTTACCTTTTGCTAAGAAAGATCCCACTTGATGTTCAAGCTAGCTCCTTTGACGCCTTGATCACCTAGCAATCAACTTGCATTTAGAAATCTTATGATCTCAATTCATTCACCAAATTGAGATTCAAGACACGTCCATGATCTAAAGATCAACACCCTAACTTAGTTTGGTTATCACAACCTTAACCAAACCTCCAACACCCCATTCAACATTTCAACCCATTTTGACCCGTTAAAGAATCACCCAAATTGACCAAAACTCCATTTTTACAATTTACCACAAAAAATTGAGCTTAATGGTTAAATATGTGTCTATTAAGTCTTTAGACACTTACTCAACTTCAATTCAACATTCAAACATCCCCAAATCAAAAACCCCCAGATTTGGTCCTCATGAACCCTAACTTACAAATCATGAAATTGGATGAGGTTTCTTACATAAAATGTGTCTATTAACACCATAGACATTTTCCAACCACCAATTCATCATCCTAACATCATTAAATTGAAAACCCCCAAATTGACCTCAAGAACCCTAATTCTTGAATCCAAAAATTAGATGTTTAGATGTTGTTATCTACCTCTCGTTACCTTCATTCAATCTAGGTTATCACTTTTAACAAGTTAATAACCACCTAGACCACCCAATTCAGCACCAAATTCGTTTTCATCAAAAACCCACCAAGAACTCCATTAATGGAGGTTCTAGAGAATGAAGAAGATACTTACTTGCAATCTTGAAGAAGTGGAATACTCTAATCCAATCTGATTTCACATGCAACACTTTGATTTCGATTTTTGGCTCTCCTCCTCTTCTCTATTGAAGAATTGCACAAGAACACACACACATGTGTGTGTGTTCTGCGCTACCACCACCATAAGACCAAATAAGCTTTTGCTGAATTACCAAACAACCCCTGGACTTATAAACATGGTCCTTTTAGCTAGAAGGTCAAGAATTGCTCAATTAAAATTAAACCCTCCATTTAGATTTAATCTAATTTCACCCTCACAATATTATTTAAGCAAATAATATTTTATTTTGTATTTCGGTTCGTTACATGAATTGAAGTAATGAAATAATGAATGAAGAAAATGAATAAACATATAACGATTTATATATAGTTTTTTACGGAATCTTACGTCGTGTCAAATAGTTTGCATGCTTATCGAGGAATCTTATATCCCGTCAAATAATTAGCACGTATTACGAGGAATCTTACATCAAGTTAAATAATACTCACGTAAACCAAGGAATCTTATATCTCGTCAAATAATACGCACGAGGCATCTTATATCGCAGCAAATAATACGCACGCATATCGATACATCTTTAATAATCCTCCAAAACGATTATTTTATTAAAAAACCCTATATGAGTCGTATAGGCGCATACGAGTAGTATGTGTAACCTACACGACCCGTACATGTCTATACGGGTCGTATAGAATAAACATGAATGACTGATTAGACATGCCACATATTTGTCGTTTGAAAAAGTATCTAAATGACTCGTATAGATTTATACGATTCGTATAGAGGGTGTGGAAAGAACCAATGTTTTAAAAGCCGGTTCAAATCGGCCGGTAATATCGGTTGAACCGGATCTCGGTCACTAGTCCGGTAAGTTTGAGCCCGGTAAATTGGAAGAATGGTTTGTAACTTGAACCCCCGGTATTACTAGGTTAGACCGTTGTACCGGTTTAGGTCAAAGTAAAATTTTAGGTTTAATTATGATATAGATAGCATGTTTGGTGAGGAAAAGCATGAACTAATTTCTCAAACACAATGTTACTTGTTATATATGATACTTATCTTAAGTAATTTTAGTATATTATGATTAATGGTAACTAAAACTTCTTATTTAGTATTGTAGGAAAAAAATATCTATTCTCTTGTTCACAAGGATAACGATGATAGTGAATTCATCTTTTAAGGGATTGTGAATTTGATGCATTCAACACTCCAATGGCATAAAACAATTGTACGCTTTTATTTAAAAAAAACTTTGTTGAAAAATTGAATGCTTTTGAATTATTTTTTGATTATGGATTAATTTTTATTATGGAATCATGTACTCTTGGATTATTTTTTAGTTGAAGTTGTATTTTTATGGAATTTTAGGGTTAACTAGTTAACCCGGTTAAACCGCCCGGTATAACCGGTTAAACCATTTATGAGCCCAACCCGATACGATTTAAAACTGGTTTTTTAAAACATTGGAAAGAACGGTTTGGGTCTACTGATAATAGACCCTTTCTTTAAAAGGAAAATTACCAAAATGGACATTTGACGAGTCAAACTTACCAAAATGGACAAATTTTTTCAACCTACTAAGTTGTGGTCATTTAGACTGTCATACCCCCAAATTTCACTAACGGAGTTTTACCGTTAGGCGTGTGACATACCAGGATCTCAGGCATTAGTTACATCAAACGACACTATATGGGACATAAATGAAATATCATAAAAGTTCAAAGTGAGTGCGAAAGCGTTTAAACAAAGAATTAAATGCGCAAAGCAAACGCGCCCAAGTTTTGTTTAATAAAAACAAGTGAACTGTTTTTAAATACTTGCATAAGAATGCAATGACAGTAGGACTCCATGCATGTCCTAGGTGTGCAACCTGTGCCTTAGCGACCAGAGAAACATGTAAGAAAAAGTATCAACACTAGGTTGGTGAGTTCACAGGTTTCATGTTTATAATAGTAGCGTTTGCCAGATTATGTACATTCAATATGTGTATCAATAGGTAGCTAACCTATGTTCATGTCTTACTAAAGCGCTCGCAACCAAAGCTGACAGTGTGTTTGTTTGTTTGCCTCCAGCCAGGTTTATCAACTCTGACTAATGCGTTTGTTTGTTTGCCTCCATCCAGGTCTATCAACTCTGACTAATGTGTTTAGGACAACATTTCACCCGTTCGACCTCCAATCGAGTTAGCGCGACCAACGCGGGTGGGATTTGTCAAACCCAGTAGTACTACCAAACGTTCCGTCGCTAAATCCATATTAACGGTCCGATGTGTGTGAGGACTTTCATGATAGTGGTTTACGCTTAGCCTCAACAGTGATAACATATGAATTACAATAACCAAAAGAGTTTGCGTCATGTTTTTCCCGTATGTTTTCTCCCTCAACGGGAAAAACATGTAAAATAATGTTTGTTTGTGTGCCTGTTCCTCCCCCATGGGAAAACAAGTAAAAGTATGATTGCTTGCGTGCATGTTTCTCTCCCAACGGGAAAACAAGTAAAAGATGTTGGTTTGTGTACATGTTTCTCCCCCAACAGGAAAACGAGTAAAAATGGGCCGTGAAACTCACTTGCGTTGCGTAATAGGTAGTATCACACAAATATGAGATTGGGACCACAAGTGTTAGCCTGAAGCGGCTTACGTATGCCCTAAAATTATAAACATAGCAATTAGGGACACATTGGGATTTGTGACGACGACACGGAAGATTAGAACGTCTTAAAACATTCTAAGTACTAACGAGTAGACGAACGTGTCCACAGGAATATAGGTTTTTTAATATAATAATTAAGATAAATGCGTTACGTGTCGAACATCTCTAATACGAATAATATTAATTAATAAATAAATTTGTGCGTTTGTACCATTTAACAATGACCTAAGAAAATAATATAACTAATATATTATTTTTGAACTTGTAGAAAATATACGATAATCGCTTAAGTGACAAAAATAATAAATATATTATTTTTGTTCGAGTATATAAACGTGAGTAAATAATATAAATAATTATATTATTAATTAGTTTTAAATGTTACACGATGTTTATAAACGAGGTGAAAATAATATCTAAATATATATTATTTTTAATTGGAGTCACGGGTTGAAAATAATATAAATATATTATTTTAAAAATGAGAAATAATATTAAATAAGGGTTATAAAATCAAACCCGAGCCTACGGGTGGTTTTCCGGGCTAAAACACCTTAATATATTAATATAGGGATAGATTTTATATTAAAATAATAGCTTAAAATTACTTTTAAAAATAAAAGAGTATGGAGAGACTCGAACCCGGGTCTTTCCCACACAAGCACACTGTCTTAACCATCTCTGCCCGCTAGGGAATCGCAAACGAATCCGGTTCCAAATGGTTTTAACACAAAGGTCCAGTGTTCATCCCTCCCATAAGCATACCCAGTTCGAAACCCGTCCTAAACCATCGATTTCGACCGTGATAGACTAAGTTTGATTAGGGGTTTTGATAATCGAAGGTTTGCGAATCTGTAGGTAGAATTAATTTGAAAAAATCAAGTTTAAAATCGTTTAATTACAGGAACTAGAACCGAAAACCCTAGTTATGAACACCAAATCAAATTGAATGATTCTGATGATGAAAGTTGTTAGAATCATAGGGCTTTTACTATATCAGACCTTGCGAATCTATTGGTGTGATTTAATTTCATTGAAACTGTGTCTAGAATCAAAACCCCCAAAACAGATTATGAACAAACCCTAGAATCTGGATCTTGTTAAATTCGATGATATAAGCCCTGTATTTCATAGGGCTTTCAATCTAGCCATCAAGACGAATCTAAGGATGTGTTCAATTTCATAAATGGACATCGAATTGATAGGGTTCGACCAAACTGGAAATGTATGAACCCTAGATTACTAGATTGTATCAATTCGATGTTGTAAGACCTGAAAATGATAGGGCTTTCAATCAAGACATTGAAACGAAGCTAAGGGTGAGGTTAGTTACCAGAATGGATGACGAATTGAGTGTGGTCGGCTAAAACTGATGCCGACGGTGACAGGTTTGATTCCCGGCGACTACTGGTTCTACCTCCGATTGAATTGATGCGTGCAACAGCTTCACAGGGTCTTGTTTGTCGTGTGCAGGGTGTTCAATTGTGAGAGTGATACACGAATTCGTCGAATTTGATTGATAAGGGACAAAGGTGTCGACGGTTTTGACATAACTACCCATAATTGGGTTTAATTCGTGAAATGATGATGTTTAATTCGGTAGTTAAGACCATTAATGTCAGAATTCATGTAGTTTCAGTTTCAATTTCAAATAGAAACTATCGTGGGATTCGAATTTGATCAAAGTCACACGGTTTGACTATCAAAAGTCAAACATAATCATGAATGGGTTAATTTCAGGTTTAGTCCCTGTAGTTTCATGTTCTTAAGTTTAGGAATTGGCAAAAATAGTCCTTGTGGTTAGAATGAGTTAAGAACATGGTTAGTTGACTTTCAAAAGTCAACAGGAATATAATTACACAATTTTGACTTTCAAAGTCAAACAGAATTAGGTTTGGGCTAATGACACAACTAGTCCCTCTAGTTTCAGTTTATTATTTGACAGAATTAGTCCCTGTAGTTTGAGTTAAGTTAACTAGGTTAACTGGATTTGGTTAACAGAGTTAATCTGAAAAGTTCGGATTGTCACATAGACCATTAGTCGGCTGAAGCCGGCTAGTTCAGACTGCTTGAAAATCCGTGCCCAATTTCCTTTTTGTCAGATTTTTAACCAACCAGAAAGTGACACGTGGAGGCTTTAAAACCCAAGCCGGCTGAAGCCCACTTCTAAGTAGGCTAAACGGGCGTGTTTTGTTTTGCTCGATTTTAGCCTGCTTAATGCCTTTTCTTAGCCGGCTATTTGCCTTTGATTAGCCGACTATTTGCCTTTGTTTAGCCGGCTATTTTTCTTAAAATAAACACAACATTCATATAATAAGTAGTCAAAAATAATATAAGTTTAATGTTTTAAAATAGGTTTTTTTACATATTTTCCCCTATTAAACTTCTAAATTACATATATCCCTAACCTCTAACTTTAATTACATATTTCTTCAATTAACTTAAAATTATTCAATTACCCCTCACAAATAATGAAGGGTAAACATTGTGTTTGTATGTATTTAATTGGTTCATTAAGGATAAAATGGTAATAAAATAAGTTATTTTAAATGAATTGGATAAATATGTAATATATAAGTTTTAGGAAAGGGAAATATGTAATTAAATTTTAAGGTTGGGTAGATATGTAATAAAAGAACTTAGGAAGGGGATATATGCAAATGCCCCTTTAAAATAAGCACAACAATCATATAAAAAGTAGTGCTAAAATAGATATTGTTGTATTTGATATTCTATTTTAGTACTACTTTTTATATGATTGTTATGTTTATTTTAAAACATTAAACTTATATTGTTTTTGATTACTTATTATATGATTGTTGTGTTTATTTTAAAAAAAATAGCCGGCTAAACAAAGACAAATAGCTGGCTAAGCAAAGGCAAATAGCCGGCTAAGGAAATGCATTAAGCAGGCTAAAATCGAGCAAAAAAAACACGCCGGCTTAGCCTACTTGGAAGTGGGCTTCAGCCGGCTTGGGTTTCAGAGCCTCCACGTGTCACTTTCTAGTTAGTTAAAAATCTGACAAAAGGAAGTTGGACACGGATTTTCAAGCAGGCTGAACTAGCCGTCTTCAGCCGACTAATAGTCTAAATGACCACAACTTAGTAGGCTGAAAAAGTTTGTCTATTTTGATAAGTTTGAACGGTTAAATGTCCATTTTAATAATTTTCAGTTCTTTAAAGCCAAGGGGTCATTAGCACTGGATTTTCGGGACCGTCTCGTGCCTAGGTCCGTTGACTCATCTCATGTCATCTCTGGCCACTGGCCAGAACTTACACGTAGCGTGCGACTCCAACAACCACTACTCTCCACCCTTGGGAACACCGATCGGAATCAACAAATCAGTGGTTTCAACTTTGAACACTGTTCGTGTTTGTATCAATCGATCACTCCATTGATGATTTCACCGGTTAGATCTATCTCCTTCGACGTTAATTTTCACGTTTTCAATTTCATTTACAATTGAGGCTTATTTCTTCATTGCGATTGCTTGTTGATATGATTAACGAAGTTCTAAAGAAATTGTGAATTGATTTAATTTCGGAGATTTTGTATTTGTGTTGAAGTTTTGTTCATGAAGTTGTACCTAATTGGTTACTAGGTATAATGTTAGTAAATTTGAGCTGATTATTCTACTGGAAGTGAAGTAATTTTGTGTGACCTAAGCAATTGGGGAAAATATGTTCATATGAGCATTTTCAATTTTTCATATTAGACAATAGACATAAACCCTAATTTCACGAAGTACCACTGCTAATGGAACGATCAGAAGGTTATAATGGCAGTGAACATGTTATTGATATTACAAGCAGTAGTGAATTTTCCCCTTCTATCTCAACTGTTGAAGTTGATAGACCAGTCAATCAGTCAAACTCAAGTCAAAATGAATATCCACCCTCAACTAGTGTCACAGCTTCTACTGCTAGTGTTGGAAACTCAAGAAACACATCATTTTCTAGCCATGGTCAAAGGAGTCCGTTGAATTCGGGCTATTGGGTGTTCATCGAGCTGGTCATAACCATGAGCCAGATTATAGCGGCAATTGTTGTTTTATCTTTTTCAAGGCATGAGCATCCGCAAGCTCCATTGTTTACATGGGTTATTGGTTATGCTTCTGGATGTGTTGCAACTCTCCCATTGCTCTTTTGGCGTTTCCATAATCGTAACCAACTTTCAGATCAAGATTCAGCTCGGCCTGGTCAGAGTTCTACTCCAAGCAGCCTATCAGCAGCAAGTTTTTTGACAAGTATATTACTAAATGCAAGGTAATGTTTTCTGTGATTTTTGGTTCATTTTCTAATCTCTGCATTTTTATTTCCATTGGTCTTTTAGGGTTCTCAGATCTTACTTACTAATAATCTTTAGACTTGCTATCAGTTGATCATTATACCTTGATACTTGTAGTAAATCCATGGCCATGCTTTTGAATTTTAAATAAGGCTAGTATATATTTCTGTTTGTTTTGTTGCTGAAAATAAGGGTTGGGAGATATTTTAGTTATTTAGTTCCAAAATAATGATGCCAGGGAAACCAACATCTATAAATATAGTCTTTTTATGTAGTTCTTTACATATGCAGAAGAATTAAAAGTTTCTGCTCTCACTTATATGGTATCAGAACAACATGAACAGCTCTCTATCTCTCTCGAGGAAAGCTCCTAACAGAAAACCAATCTTTCTCATCTCGCCGTCAAACTCATTTCTTCTCAAGAACTGTGACCAAGTTTCCCCAATGTGGTCACCACTCACCCAAGCCACCAGTGGTATCACTGTGTCATCAGATAGTCAAACTTAATCCCTTCTTCTCTTGGTGTGGCGGATTCTCAGATGCTTTGTATTGATGGTCATAAACTTAACAGTGAGAAGTGAGAACGATAACCAAGGATCTTATTATGTCATGATTTACATATGTGGGAAGGTCAAAGAGCAGTATCTCACCAGAGCTGCTGTCAAACCAGATGTAGCCAACCTGTCATTCAGAACATGGAAGGTGGAAAAAAATATGGCAATGTCGTGGCTCCTCCTCAATTTCATGACTGATGAGACATGGAAAAATTTATGTAGTACAAGACAACGAAGGAGATATGGGAAGCCACTCATGAAACCTTCTCCAACAAGGATAATACCTTAGTTATATGCGAAATTAAGGGAATCCTCTATGATCTCTGACAAGTAGAACTATCTGTCACAGCTAGATGTCTTTGATTAAACAAAATCTGTCGAAAGGGTTTACAACTTCCTCCTTGCTCTGAATCAGGATCTGGATGAAGCACGGGAACAGTCCTTAGTAGACCATTGCCTAGTGTCAGAGGGGTTTTTCCAAAGGTTAGAAGAGAGGATAGTCTTTGAAAAGTAATGCTCAGAGGCTCTAAATCCGTCCCTGCTGTAGAAAGCGCTGCCCTAGCAGCAAGGACTAACCAGGGAGGGCACCAACCACCAATTTAGAACTCGCAAGCCAGGCCAGGAGGTTTCTAGCGTCACAATCGTAGACCATGATGTGACCACTGCAAGCGATCTGGACAAATCAAGGAAACCTGCTGGAAAATACATGGCAAATATTGCATAAACTAAAGAACCAACAGCCCAATTTAGCGAAGAATAACTCAAAACCAATCAACACCTTCTTCAAAACACGATCATAGGTGTATTGGTTAATTCCGGATGGAATCAATTATGGTCTGGAAAATCTTTTATTTTGGGAAACCCGCGTTTTTCTAATTAGGAAGGAGTATTTTTTGCATTTCTTACAGCTGTATTCTGTTTTGGTCTTTTAGTAGCATAGTTCTTTCCATGTTTTATAGTTCTAAACTTTTCTTTTCTTCAAGCAATAAGAAAGAGCGGGTCGATTATTTTCTCTGCTGTTTTGCCCTCTGATCCTTTTGTTTAACTTACAATTGGTATCAGAGCTTGGTTTGAAAGACAACCAGTGCTCAATTCTTGATCCGAAGGGTGTGATCAAGAGCTGAAGGACCGTGCGATCAGGCAAGAAGCAGAAGAATGGCTGAAGGACAAGCAAATCAGGTCGTAACTGTACCTGCAAGAGAGAGCACAAACCTGTCGCTGCAATGCCCTATTTTAACAGCCACGAATTATACGATCTGGGCTGTCAAAATCAAGGCAATCTTTAAAGTTCACGGTGTCTGGGAAGCGATCGAACCTGGAGTGAATGTTGACCCAAAGAAAGACAGCCTTGCAATCGCCTATCTGTACCAGGCGATACCCGAGGAGCTCGTTTTACAGATTGCACAGTTTGAACGAGCAAAGGAAGTCTGGGATGCCTTGAAGACTCGTTTCATGGGTGTTGATCGGGTGCAACAAGCTCGTTTGGGTTCACTGCAAAGTGAATTCGAAGCCTTGAAGATGAAGGAAGCAGAATCAATCGAAGATTTTGTTGGGCGTATAAGTACAATCGTCTCTAAAGCAAACAGCTTTGGGGGTGTGTACGATGACAAGAAATTAGTCAGAAAATTTCTTGGTTCACTTCCTGAGCCATTTTTACCAATAGTAGCTTCCATTGAACAATTTGCTGATTTGGATACCATGTTGTTCCAAGAAGCTATTGGCAGATTACGGGCTTTTGAAGAAAGGATCAAGCCTTGTGGAAGGTCTCAAGGACCCAAGAACGACCGGCTTCTGTTGTCTTACAACGATTGGCAGAAACAGGACCAGAAAGGCGGTGGTCGGGGCCGAGGGTCTGGCAACACTGACAACCGAGGCCAACGAAGGGGCCGAGGTCGAGTTTTTGGTAAAAATCAGAACACGTCACAACAAAGGAATCAGCCGGGACGAGACTGGTCGAAGGTGAAGTGTTTCAAATGTGACAACATGGGATACTTTGCATCTGAGTGTCCAACAAGGAAGAAGGATGAAGAAGTTAATCTGACACAAGCCCAAGATGAAGAACCAGCGCTGCTAATGACGGTTCGAGTAGAAACAGTCTTCTTAAATGAAGAAAACGTGATACCGAGTAAGTATTCTTCTACTCAAGACAAGCACTTGTGGTTCCTAGACAATGGTGCTAGTAACCACATGACTGGGAACGAGGAATTCTTCTCAAAATTGGATGGCAATGTGGTTGGGCAAGTCCGATTTGGTGACGGGTCGTGTGTTGAAATAAAGGGTCGAGGCTCAATTATATTGGAGTGTAAAAATGGAGAACAAAGGATGCTATCAGATGTCTATCTTATTCCATCCTTACGAAGCCACATAATAAGTCTTGGCCAGACTACTGAAGCTGGATGCAAGGTACTGATGGAAAACATTTTTTTATGGTTGTATGAGAGAAGTGGAACCCTCCTCATGAAGGTACCAAGATCTCTAAACCGACTCTATAAAATTGAATTAAAAATTGCTTCACCAGTGTGTTTATTTGCTAATATTAATGACCAAGCTTGGCTATGGCACGCACGGCTGGGTCACTTGAATTTTGATTCCATCAAACAATTAGCAGTGAAGAATTTGGTACAAGGAGTCCCAAAAATCACACACCCCACTCAGATTTGTGACTGTTGTTTGGCTGGCAAACAGTCACGCCTACCATTCCCTGGTGAGTCAAGCCACCGAGCCTCACAACCGTTGGAGTTGATTTATGCAGACGTGTGTGGACCAATCACGCCTACCACACAAGGAGGAAACAAGTATATGCTTCTTATTGTCGACGATTTTAGTCGATACATGTGGGAATATTTAATTAAAACCAAGGATGAAGTGTTGAACTGTTTTAAAAAATTTAAAAGCTTGATCGAGATGAATCTGGGTTTGAAGGTGAAGAATTTAAGAACCGACAATGGAGGTGAATTCACATCTCGAGATTTTACTAATTTTTATGATGAAGCAGGCATTACACATCAGTTCACTGCTTGGTTTTAAATTGCGCACATTATGCGCGCATAATGCGTATTGCGACGTTGCGATGGGTTTAGCGCATCGCTGCACATAATGCGTAGTGTTTCGTTGTTGCGCGAATATTGCGCCGATTTCGCATTATGCGGTGAATCGCAAGTTGCGCTACATGTAATTAGGACTTGAATCGGACTTTTTAAACTGAATAGGGAGTCGGATCTTACCAGGAGATCTCTTGGAGAAGGCTAGGAACCTTGGAGAGAAGATGAACTCATAAAATTGACATGGAGATGTAGATGAAGATGGCAGAGGATGAAAAATGGAAGTGACGGCTATAATATGTGTTTAGGGTTTACTACTTTATATGTATCTTTTACTTTTTCTTATAAATCATAAATTACACTTTCATCCTTAATGTTATAGGTTTTATCAAATATGACCCTAAACATTTTCTAATTTGTTTACTTTATTTTCTTTACTTGTTTTTTGAGTTAGGTTTAGTTGGTTATACATAAAGCTTGTTTGGTGGTACCTATAGCTTTTTCTTTATTTATTTATCTAAATTTCTTTTTTTTTATGTTTGAAAGTTGAACATGTTAAAATATTATGTATAATTAATTTTTTAGAATTTTTCTAATAAAGAACGCATCACATACGTGATGCGCTCGCATCGCGCAACACGCATCGCGCTTCGGATTTTGGGACGAAACGCATCGCGCAATTTAAAACCAAGGTTCACTGCTCCTTACACTCCCCAACAAAACGGGGTTGTGGAAAGGAGAAACAGAACCATTCTTGGCACGACCCGATGTTTACTCAAGGCCATGGAGCTCCCACAAAATTTTTGGGGAGAAGGAATTAGACATGCCGTCTACCTGTTAAACCGGTCACCCACAAAGGCACTAAATGATAAGACTCCGTATGATGCTCTAAAAGGAAGGCGACCGAATCTAGACCACCTAAGGGTGTTTGGATGTGTGGGACATGTAAAGGTTCCAACCAGCAGGCTCACCAAGCTTGATGACAGAAGTTCCAAAATGGTTTATCTAGGAACTCAACCGGATACAAAGGCGTACAGGTTTTATGATTCTGAAAGGAGGAGGATCGTGGTGAGCCGGTATGTAAAATTTGAGGAAGACAAAAAGTGGGACTCGAGAACCTATCTGGCAGAAGTAAGCAAGGACAGCCCTGAGTGGGCTGATTTTTCAGTTGAGCTGGGCTCAACAAATGGACCTGATGAGTCATACAGCTCAACACAACCAACCCCATCTGACCCAGAAACTATTTCTAGTCTGTTTAACTCCAGCACGCTTAACACAGCCAGTGGGCCCAGCAACCCAGTTTCAGTTGGGCAAGAAGGCCCAATTTTCGGGAACAGTCCAACACACTTAGGGAGCCTCTTTTACGAGGATAGCCCTTCCCAGTCAGAATCTGAAAGCCCAGGAAGAGGTGTTACGGGTCGCGGACCAATTTTGCCACACTTACCTAGTGACATTGTTGGTTCATCAGATCCCTCTGTTGCAGATAAAGAAGTTCATGATGATTCGCCAATTCGGGAACTAAAACCACCGGAAGAAGTATACAACAAAGCCTCCCATGGAGTTGTCGACTACAATGATCTTCTTCTCATGGAAGAAGAACCCAACACCTATAGGGAGGCAGAAGAAAAAAAGGAATGGAGGGAGGCAATGACGACTGAAATAACATCAATTGAGAAAAACAAAACCCGGAAGCTCACAGAACTCCCACCTGGTCATCGGCCCATAGGGCTGAAATGGGTCTTTAAGCTTAAAAAAGATGCGGATGGGAACATTACCAAGCACAAGGCAAGGCTTGTAGCCAAAGGCTATGTCCAACAACCCGGAGTGGATTTCGATGAAGTTTTCGCCCCAGTTGCTAGACTCGAAACAGTCCGGTTAATTCTAGCCCTCGCAGCTCAACAAGGATGGCAAGTTCACCATCTCGATGTGAAGTCGGCCTTCCTTCATGGTGAACTTAAAGAGGAGGTATATGTTTCACAACCGGAGGGGTTCGTGAAAAAGGGAAACGAGCACAAAGTCTATAAACTGTCAAAGGCGTTGTATGGCCTTCGACAAGCTCTAAGGGCTTGGAACACTCGACTTGATGGTGTTCTAAAACATTTCAGATTTCAACGGTGCAAACAAGAGCAAGCGATGTACAAAAGAAGTTCAAGCAAGGATTTTCTAATTGTGGGAGTGTATGTTGACGATTTAATCGTCACAGGTAGTAATCAAGAAGGTATAGCAGAATTCAAGAAACAAATGGAGACGATGTTCGAGATGAGTGATTTAGGTCTCTTGTCATATTACCTTGGAATTGAGGTAATTCAAAAGGAAGATGGAATAGCAGTAAGGCAAACAGCCTATGCTAAAAGAATACTACAGCAAGCTGAAATGTTGGAGTGCAATTCAACTAAATTTCCTATGGAACCTGGATTGAAATTATCGAAGAATGATGATGGTGAACCAATAGATGCAACGGAATACAGAAAATACATCGGGTGCCTTCGCTACTTAACCCACACAAGACCAGATTTGTCTTATTCGGTTGGATACACAAGTCGCTTCATGCAGGCCCCTAAAACAGCCCATATGCAAGCGATAAAGCAGATTTTTCAGGTATGTGAAGGGTACGACAGACCTGGGAATTAAATACCGAAGAAAGGGAAGTAATTCACTGCTGGGCTTTAGCGACGACAGCTATTCGGTTGATGTGGATGATGGAAGAGGCACAACAGGGTTGGTATTCTACTTCAATGACGGGCCAGTCGCATGGAACTCTCAGAAACAGGGAACAGTGGCACTGAGCTCGTGTGAGGCTGAATTCATGGCTGCCACTGCAGCCGCATGTCAAGCTATGTGGCTAAGGGGATTGCTAGCCGAAGTAACAGGAAGGAAAGAAGAACAGGTTCTGGTCAAAGTGGACAACAAATCAGCTATGGCACTGATGAAGAATCCAGTTTTCCATGGGAGAAGCAAGCATATCAATACACGGTACCACTTTATAAGGGAGTGTATTGAAAGGGAGCAAATTATAGTTGAACATATTAGCGGGGATCAACAGAAGGCTTATATCCTCACTAAAGCATTGCCAAGAATAAGATTTATTGAGATGAGGGAGACCTTGGGAGTAACAGCCATAAAGTGAAAGACCTGACGAAGTGAAGACCGGAATTAAGGGGGTGATTATTGGTTAATTCCGGATGGAATCAATTATGGTCCGGAAAATCTTTTATTTTGGGAACCCGCGTTTTTCTAATTAGGAAGGAGTATTTTTTGCATTTCTTACAGCTGTGTTTCTTACAGCTGTATTCTGTTTTGGTCTTTAAGTAGCATAGTTCTTTCCATGTTTTATAGTTCTAAACTTTTCTTTTCTTCTAGCAATAAGAAAGAGCGGGCCGACTGATTATTTTCTCTGCTGTTTTGCCCTCTGATCCTTTTGTTTAACTTACAAGGTGCTCTAAATACACAAGGTCAGAGCTTGACTACAATGATAAAAGGTTGTTTTCCGATTGCTCTAAATATTATTTTCTGGAACATAGATGTATGCGTTGTCGTTTCTGCCGCAACTGATCATATGACCAGCAACATCAACCTATTTTCCAATTTTCTTCCCAAGGGAAATGGTGCAACAGGATGTTGCTGACGATACAGAGGGCTAGTTGTTATTTCCCCTGACATAACTCTTCACTCTGGTTCAATTTTTCCTGGTTTAATTTATAACCTCTTCTCATCTAGAAAACTCACATAGGATCTCCATTGTATTACTATGTTTACCGCAGATGTGTGTATTTTCAGGCTGTGAGCCCATGGAAGATGATTCATAGTGCCAAAATGAGCATCAGCCTATCTCATTCAAGCAAATCCAAACAAGAATAGTCAATCCATTTCATGCTTTGCTTCTTGTCAAACCTTGAAAATAATGTTGCGGTACTGTACCTTTAGCTGACTAGGCCATTAAAATTTCGTGTACTTGAAAAAAATATATTCCCCAAGTTATTTAATGGAAGTCCTAAGATTCTGCAATTGTGAAGTGAGTCAATATTCTAAGCATGTCCGCCATTCATATTCTCCTTTACCATATGAATTATCTCCATCCATTTTATTTAATTCGTAGTGACATATGGGGACCATCATGTGTGAAAAATATCTCTAGGTCTAGATTGTTTTGAGCTTTATTGACGACCAATCAAGAGCCACTTGGATTTATTTATTGAAAGAAAAAAAGAGAAGATGTTCACATTTAAACAATTCCTTGCTATGGTCCGAACTCAATTTCAAGCCGAGGTCCAAGTGTTCAAAACCAATAATGCGAAAGTGTATTTCCAGAAAGAACTAGGAAACTTATTAGGGACAAGGGATAAATCTTTTGAGCTTGTGTGTTAACAACCCAGAGGCCCAGAAAATAATGAAGAGCAGAGAGAATTACCAACACCTTTTAGAAGTTGCCCAGTCCCTTCTTTCCTTGACTAACGTCCTAGAACGTTTTTGGGGTGAGGTTGTCCTTACTGCTGCATACATAATTAATAATTCAATAGGATGTCGTCATATGTTTTTTACACACCCCACACAAATCTGTATACACTTCCTGTTCACATATGAGATCCATGTCTATCCTACCACCAAGGCACCAAAAATGTTTGGAAGCAGTAGGTTTTAAGTGAGTTTTCTTGGTCAACATAATTCCTATGGGGTTGTACAATTTAAAGCGAGGTTAGTAAGGGCTTCATGCTATCTTATGGAATTGGTTACAAGACATTTTTCCCTATTGTCAAACTCAATACCATATGAGTACTCTTGTCATTGGTAGCAAATTTAGATTGGCTGCTGCGCCATCTAGATGTCAAGAATGCATCATTGGATGGCAAACTTGAGGTGGAAGCGTACATGGATATCCCTCATTCCCTCCTGGCCTTGAGACACCAGTCAGCATCTGGAAAGTATGCAAATTGCTAAACTCTTTACTGTTTGAAGCAATCTCCACAGGTATGGTTTGAACGCCTTACTTGGGGTGGTAAAACGACTAAATTACCCATTGTCAGACCAATCACACCATGTTCATCAAGTCCTTGACCAGTGTTGTAAAAATTGCTAGGCGCTAGTCGGGCGGTGGGGTACCGACTAACGATTAATCAGGATTAATCTGATTGGAAATTTTATATGTTTTTAGAATTATTTACCAAAAAATTAGCTATATATAAGCTTTATATATGTTTTAATATATAAAAAATATATATGTACAACCTAAAACCTATATGTACAACATCTTGATGCACACACGTTAAAGTCTTAGTCAGTTTTGTTAAAACTATAATTTTGAGGATGAACTTGTAATTTTATTAAAGAATAAGTGATAAATGAAAAAAAAAATAAAAAAATCTTTGGGCCGATTTGGACCGCCTAGTGATTAACAGACCGATTACATGAAAATTCCAAGGTGATTCTCCGATTAACGATTAATCCCGATTTTTGCAACACTGTCCTTGACTAATAGGAAAAAGGTAATCATGATGGTGTATGTAGACATTGTTGTAAAAATCGGGATTAATCGGAAATCGGTGGAATAGCTTGTAATTTTGGGCTAGTCGGACAATTAATCAGTAGTCGGTGCTAGTCGGCCCTAATCGGCCCAAAGATTTTTGTTACTTTTTTTTTTTTTTTCATTTTTCACTTATTTTTTAATAAAATTACAAGTTTCATCCTCAAAAATATAGTTTTAACAAAATTAATCAAGACTTTTACATTTTTTTTTCATTTCTCACTTATTCTTTGTAACTGGTATTAAACCAATTGTATGTATTTCAGAAGTAATTTAGAATACAAATAAGCCTCTCTATATATAGGGAGAGACAGGGACTAAAATGAAATAACTATTTACATGAGTAGGTCCCTATACACTTATCATTATACATAACAGGTTCCTATACACTTATCATTATACATAACAGATCCCTATACTCTTAACACTCCTCCTCAAGTTGGAGCATAGATATTAATCATGCCCAACTTGCTACATATAAAATCCATCTGTGCCTTTCGGAGTGGTTTCGTGAAGATGTTTGCAAGTTGAAATTCTGTCTTGACATGAACCGGCTGAATGGATGGAGGATCAGTGCTAGTGCCCATCACACGATCCCTGATAAGGTGACAATCGACTTCTATATGTTTCGTCCTCTCTTGAAATACTTGATTCTTGGCTATGTGTATAGCCGATTGAATGTCACTATATAACCTCATCAAGTTATCAGAAACAACCCCGAGTTCTCTGAGAAGACGACGAGTCCATATAATTTCTGATGTAACCTCTGCCATTGCTCTATATTCTGATTCGGCACTTGATCTAGATACTGTGTGTTGCTTCTTACTCTTCCAAGACACCAAATTTCCTCCAACAAACACACAATACCCAGTCGTAGATCTTCGTGAAATGGGACAACCTGCCCAATCAGCATATGAGAACCCTGATATGTACCCGTCTCCTTTTTCTGTAAAGGCACCCACACGACAATGACCCTGATCAGAATATAAGATCCCTAGACCTGGTGTAGTCTTGAGATATCGCAAGTGTATGGAGTGGCCATGAACTGACTCAGAATACTAACAACAAAGGAGATATCTAGTCGTGTAACTGTTAGATAGTTAAGCTTTCCAACTAATTGTCTATATCTTTCAGGATCCTTCATTGGGCTTCCATCCTCTGGAAGGAGCTTCCCCGTAGGAAGCATCGGAGAATCAACAGGTTTACAACCCAGTAAGCCACACTCGGTCAACATATCAAGGACATACTTCCGTTGAGAGAGAAGTATTCCTTGTGGAGAGCGAGATACCTCTATGCCAAGAAAATACCGAAGTCGACCCAAGTCGCTAATCTGAAACCGAGACTGAAGAAACTGTTTAAGCTCGGTAATCCCGACCTCATCATCTCCTGTAATAATGATGTCATCAACATAGACCACTAAAATAATCCTTCGGCCTTGCCGATGTCTAAAGAATACAGAGTGATCATATGCACTGCGAACCATTCCAAATTCTCCCATAACACTAGAGAACCGATCGAACCACGCTCTAGGGGGCTGCTTAAGGCCATATAAAGAACGACGTAATTTGCATACTTTCGAGGCCTCCTCCTTGACGATGAATCTAGGTGGCTGCTCCATATATACCTCCTCCTCAAGAACACCATTAAGAAAAGCGTTCTTGACATCAAGTTGATGGAGCGGCCAATGATGAATGGCAGTAAGGGAAATACAAATACGTACAGATGACATTTTGGCAACAGGAGAAAAGGTCTCATCATAATCAATGCCATATGCCTGAGAGTAACCTTTAGCAACTAGCCGGGCCTTCAGGCGATGCAAGGAACCATTCGGGTGTAGTTTAACTGTGAACACCCATCGACATCCATCAATACGCTTTCCATGAGGTAGTGGTTCAAGATCCCATGTATGATTAGCCCTGAGGGCCCCGATCTCCTCTTCCATAGTCTGTCTCCACCCTGGGTGAGCAAGGGCTGTCATCACATTCTTAGGAATTGTGTAGGAGTCAATAGCAGTAGTATAGGCATGGGATTCAGGTGAGAGGTGGGAATAAGCAACATAATCCTGAATTGGATATCTAGTGGCGTGTCGAGGTTCTTTGTGAAAGGCAATTGGGATGTCAGGAAAGGGTGCACCCGGAGGGTCATAAGCAGGTGTGTCTGGTGTAACAGGAGTAGAATCAGGTGTATCAGGCTCAGGTGGTGGAACTGAGGACGTACCAGGTTGGTCTGGTTGTGAATCAGGTATATCAGGCTCATGTGGTGGAACTGAGGACGTACCAGGTTGGTCTGGTTGTGAAACAGGTGCCTCTGTTGATTTATCCTTATGTCTTCATGCATATGTGAAAATCAATGGTGGGAGCTCTGTCGATAGGTCAGATGCAGCAGGAATCGGATCGTTGACGACCGGAGGTGCAGGTGTAGATGAAACAGGGGATATAGGAATGGTAGGAACAGTGATGGACTCGGGTATAACAGGATCAGGAAACAGGTCAGGCAATGAGACAGAAGACTCAGGAAAATAAGGACATGACTCGTGAAAAGTGACATCAGCACTGGTAAAGTATCGACGAAGGGTGGGGCTGTAGCACCGATACCCTTTCTGAACATGAGAGTAACCAAGGAAAACACAACGGATGGCCCGCGGGTCAAGCTTAGTGCCCCTGGGCGATGATCATGAACATACGCCACACATCCAAAAATTCGGGGTGCGAGGGAAAAGGAGTTCCTATAGGATACAAGACAGAAAACGGGGTTTTACCATTAAGGACAAATGAAGGTATGCGATTAATTAGGTGGGCTACAGTAAGAACAGCATCACCCCAATATCTATGAGGAACATGAGAATGAATCAGGAGTGTGCGAGTAACATCCAACAAATGGCGATTCTTTCGTTCAGCAACACCATTCTGCTGAGATGTATATGCGCATGATGTCTCATGAATGATACCATGGGTTTTAAGATATGTGGAGAAATCAGTGGATAAATATTCTTTTGCATTATCAGTACGGAGAGTTTTGATTGATGTATTAAACTGATTTTGGATATACGAATGAAATCCACGAAAGATCGAATTGACTTCACTACGAGATTTTAACAAATAAACCCAAGTAGTACGAGAAAAATCATCGATGAAAGTAACAAAGTACTCAAAACCTAGAGGGGTTTTGACAGGGGAAGGGCCCCAAACATCAGAATGCACAAGTTCAAACAAATGACAGACTTTACTGGACACTTTTGGAGGATAGGGATGTCGGGTATATTTACCAAGCTGACACGACTCACAATGAAAATTATCTCCGGTCTCATCTGCCTTATAACTGTTGCAAAGGGATGGCCTAACCGACAGTGAGCATCCCTGATATTGGAATCACATATATTTGCTTTAGGGTGTGACAATGGGGACAAACGGTAGAGACCTCCTGATTCAAAACCGGTGCCAATCACCCGTTTCGTTCCTAGTTCCTTAAACACACAATGGGTAGGATAAAACGTTACTTTACAGTTATTTTGTTTAGTAGTTTGACTAACGGAGCACAGGCTGGTAGGAAACATAGGAACAAATAGGACTGAAGACAGGTTTAGGGTGTTTGAGTTACCAATGGACCCGATGCCTCGAACGGGGCATGATGAACCATTAGCAAGTTGAACAGGTCGGTGAGAAGTATCATGTAGGCTAGTGAAAAAAGCTTGATTCTTTGACATGTGATGGGTGGCTCCAGAGTCGATCACCCACGATGAGTCAAGGCTAGAAAACGTACCTGGGTGTGCCGAGTTGGTTTGAGGACTAGGTGATAAAGAGGTAAGCAACCGTTGGAGCAAATCATACTCCTCCTTGGTGACTGTAAAGGTGTGAGCAGCACTCTTTCGGTCTCCCATTTCCAATAAAAGGTAACTCAAGAACCACAACGAGACAGGAGACAGGAGGTTCCGGCAAAATTCAGGAACAAGAACAAGACAGAAAACAAGTAGCAACAGGTACTTAGCTTCCACAAGGAGCAAGTCAAATACGAGACAGGAACGGAGGTGTTCTTCAAAGGATAACAATATGGAAACGGGAACAAGAGCCACAAACAAAACAGGAGTACAAAATGACGTGACTATTAATGATTCTCGACAATAAACAGGAACATAATCGTGGTAAAAAAAACGCGATAAAACGGTGGTAAACTTGGTAAAGTGTACTTCAAGAGTTCCGGGAACAGAAAACAGTACTTCGGGTGTTTTAGGGACAGAAAACAGAACAGGCAAATTATTCCGGTCAGGTTCCGGCGGCGGCGGCAGGCGGCGGAAATGGTTGGGTTTTGTTCGGAATTTCAAGGAGAGTACAATGGTACAGGAGGTGAGACCTCACTTGCTGGAAAATGGCCGGGATCTGACAAGTACGCAACGGCGCGTGGCGGCGAGTGACGGCGCGTCGGGTGGAGGTACTGGGTCGGGTTTTCAGGGTTTGCTAATCGGAGGGTTCTGAGAACGATGGTGGTGGCGGTAAGACGCAATAGTCTCTCGAAAAAGGATTCTCGAACTGGAGCAGGGGGCGGTGGTGAGAAACCAGTAACCGGAGTGAAAAATGCACCAAGTCTGGAGCAGGGCTGGTGACCGGAATAGTGACGGGACGGAAACGGGATACCGGATCTAGAGCCGTATCTCTGATACCATGTAACTGGTAATAAACCGATTGTATGTATTTCAGAAGTAATTTAGAATACAAATAAACCTCTCTGTATATAGGGAGAGACAGGGACTAAAATGAAATAACTATTTAGGTCCCTATACACTTATCATTATACATAACAGGTCCCTATACACTTATCATTATACATAACAGGTCCCTAAACTCTTAACATTCTTTAATAAAACTAGAAGTTTCATCCTCAAAATGATAGTTTTAACCAAATTAACCATGACTTTTACATGTGTGTGCATCAAGATGTTGTACATATATGTTTTTAGGTTGTACATATATATTTTTTTATATATTAAAACATATATAAAGCTTATTTATAGCTAAGTTTTTGGTAAATAATTCTAAAAACATATAAAAATTCCAATCCGGTTAATCCCGATTAATCGCTAGTCGGTACCCCACCGCCAGACTAGCGCCTAGCGATTTTTACAACATTGTATGTAGATGACATTATCATTACAAGTGATCACTTGGAAGAAATCACAAATTTTAAAGGAGTTCCTGGAAAGGAATTTGAGATCAAAGACGTGGGGCAACTCAAGTATTTCCTTGGAATGGAGATAGCTTATGTTCTATTGAGTGACCACAAAATGTCAATGGTGATTGCCAGGAATCCAGTCAATATTACCAAACCAAACACATAGAGCTAGACCGACTCTTCATCAAAGAGAATATAGAAGAAACAAATTGCAACTTGCCAACTTGAATACGTTCCTTCTGATTTCCAAACTGCTGGCATACTCACAAAGGCTCTACCAGTGAGGAAGTTCAAAAATATGATAAACAAGCTAAGCATGATTGATATCCATACATTAGCTTGAGGGGGAGTGTAAAATATTATGAACAAATCCATCTCCAGGGTTTTTGAATTTTAAAACAAGGCTAGTTGATATTTTTGTTTATTCTGTTGCTGAAATAAGGTTAGGGAAATATTTTAGTTATTTAGTTCCAAAAGTAATGTTGTGAGGGAAACCAACATCAGCCTATAAATTTAACCTTTGTATGTAGTTCTTTATATATTAAGAATAAAAAAGGTTCCTGCTCTCTCACGTTCTGTACCGAATCACCAAACCTAGCGGATTGTTGATATCAATAAACGCTCAACAACAATTCAATAACAGGGAATGAATGAATGAACATGACATTTACATGGCTCAGCAAAATGTTTACATCCATTTTTATAAGAGTACATTCATATAGAAAAATACAGCCCTTATTTTAGAGGATAAAATTCAGAGGGAATTATGGTAGTTGTCAAAAGCAAAACAATGAATTCGACTGAAAGTAGGATCGATGAAGTCAGGGACTGTTTCATCTCTAATTAGCCGCCATATCCAACTGTGCACTAAGCTCTGTACTTATATATGTAGACACCAAAAGACACTAAGTTAGTGTTGGTGATCATTTTTAGACTTACCCAGTTGAATTTTTGTACATAATATGGGAATTGGAGCACTTTTTAGTTTGTTGTGTAATTTTGTTTATGTAACATATATCATTCTGTTGCGAACTGTAAGAGTATGTTATTCTAACATAATCTACACATACCTCATACCTGATGGAAGAAAAAAATCTGGTTTCTGTTTTGTAGATTCAAGGTATTCATCGAATACTTGAAAATGGGTTTGGATTGCTTCTTTGCAGTCTGGTTTGTGGTTGGGAATGTATGGATCTTTGGGGGCCATTCTTCTTTTTCTGATGCTCCTAACTTGTACAGGTATCAGTCTATATTGTTAGGATTGACCAGTGTTGTAAAAATCGCTAGGCGCTAGTCGGGCGGTGGGGTAGGGCCTAGGCCTAAGCGGGATTAATCGGATTGGAATTTTTATATGTAATTTTCAGTTTTTTATATATATACACACATTTTTATATGTAATTTTTATAAAAATGTTCATTTTTAAACCACACCAAAGGTTTTCGCCGGAATTTGGCCGGAAATTTCAGGTTTTCGCCGGAATGTTCGCCGGAATCTGGCCGCCTAGGCGCGATTTGGACCGTCTAGCGATTTTTGGACCGACTAGGTCAAAATTCCTCCTTAGCCGAGCGCCTAGCGATTAATCGACGCCTAGGCGCGATTTTTACAACACTGGGATTGACCATCACACACAGCAACAAAAGTGACTGGAAATATAAAATGAAAGGCATGATATTTATGTGATTCGACATTATCATGCATCCATGATTGATAGTAGAAACTGTTTATGTTATAACAAATACACAGACTGGATCACTGAATGGATAAAACTAGAGGTGGCAAATTGGGGTGGACGGGCGGCTAGGGTAACCGGTCAAAACAGGTAAAATAAATAACAAAATTGGATTCAATGCTTTTTCTCCAAAAGAATTTGTGAATAGTTGCCGTGTTAAATATTACTACAACAACTATTTTAAAAAATAATAATTGATAGTTTGAACAAAATGATTGAAGAGTTTGTATGCATTAAAATAAAATTGAAAAGCACACTTCGGGCAACATTCGACGTGTTTCCTTTTTAGCTAAAGTTTTCAATTTGACCCATTTTGCCCGTTAGCGATTAAACATGACCCAAATCATACCATTCATAAGTAAATGTATCAAAATTGCCATACCAACGATTATCCTAAAAGATTCAAAAAACAGTGCAAATCAAGCTTCATATCCAACGTATATATTTCATTTTCTTTTTTTATTATAATATATATATATTTTTTTTGTAATTTTGTTGACAGATTATGTAGTCTTTCTTACCTTAAGCTGTCTTGGATATGCAATGCCATTTATCTTGTGTGCAACAGTCTGCTGCTGTCTCCCATGTATAATTTCAGTCATGGGTATTAGAGAAGAACAGACACATAATAGAGGAGCCACTACAGAGTCAATCAATTCTCTGCCTACCTACAAATTTAAGGCTAAAAAAAGTAAGCACACAAATGACAAAAAAACCGACTTCAGTGCTGGTGAAGGCGGGGTTGTGGCTGCAGGAACAGAAAAAGAGCATGTAATATCAGGAGAGGACGCGGTTAGTCTCATTTTCTACTAGTTTTTCACCAAAATAACTGACCTTGAAATACATTTATCTTGAATCTTGAAGTCTTGATGCATTCGTTTAACAAAGTTGGGAATATTTTCATAGCCTGATTCAACTATTCAAGTTACTTGAACTGGTTAAATACTATAAACGTACATTAGTTGCATATATTGGACCTGTTACACGACCCGACCCACCCGCCCACTATTCCAGGCTTAATATTAGTCAACTAGTCTTTTAACGAGCTCCAAGTTATCTTGAGTTTTTGTAACCATAGTTGTCGAAGGCGCTAGGCGCACAGGGTGAGCCTTGGGCCTAGGCGCAAGACACTTTTTAAGCAAGGTGCATAATATAAAATTTTCATTTTTAGGGGTTTTAGACATGTTTTAGGCTGGTTTAGGGCTAGTTTAGGCTGGTACCAGATGTTCCAGGCCAATTTTAGCTATTCAAACCCGAGCGCCTAGGCGCGCCTCTTTGACAACCATGTTTATAACAACTGCTAGCAAGCCATCATTCTTAAGAAAGGTCAGATATGATGGGTTTATTAGAGGTGGCAAACTGGGAGGATCAGGTAATGAGTCAAAATGGGTAATTTTGGTTCGGGTCGGGCTGACCACTTTTGTTTATACTTTTGTTGATTTAGGTATTTACTTTTTCATCAGGTGTGCTGCATTTGTTTGGCCAAGTATGCAAACAATGATGAACTGAGAGAGTTGTCTTGTTCTCATTTCTTTCACAAGAACTGTGTTGATAAATGGTTGAAGATTAATGCTTCCTGCCCCCTCTGCAAGAGCCAAGTTGGTGAAAGTGGTTTGACTTCCCAAACTGAAGCAACTGCTAGCAATGTGTCTCTATGAAGAATTTGGGTATGTTCATATGCAAATCTTACCTCAAGATTGTGGTTTCTTAAATGAACATATGCCCAAAAATCCAATTTTAATGGTTTTTTCCTTCACTTTTGAGCTGGAAGCTGTCATATGGTGTTGAGAATGGAAAAATGTTTTTGGCAAATTATTCTTTTTAATTTTTTTATAACGATTGTATTTTAGCAATTTGCACAAATATTTGGTTTTTTTATTAGGTTTTGTTTTATATAATAACGAATCAAACAAGTAAAATAATAAATAACTGTTATAAATGAAGCAGTTGAAAGTCTGTCTAAATTTTATTTTCAAGCTTATAATAATAATTATTATTATTATAGTAACATATTTTTCTGTAATTATATTTATACATTGGTTATTTAACAATTATGGCTAGCCAAAACTAGTAACATCACATTTAAACTTTGAAAGTTGATTGTTTTTATCCACCGAAGGAAAGAAGCATTTGCGACGGCTAGTTAGATTTATGACAAGTGGTATTGGATGCGTAACTGATTTCTTAAATGACAGTTGGTGTCGATTAGTAATGGGTCGGGTTATAAATAGATCATATCATAACAGATATTTTAAATCGTGATAGAAAATGCTATTATTAGAAAGTTAGAAGTAAGAAACATAGTTGACTTGCCATTTAAGTGATTTTATTAACATTCGAGTATGGAGTTGGGGATGTCCGGAAGGGGAATGGGACATCCTAGTGGTAAGGCGCCTTCCTCTATTCAAGAGGTTGAGAGTTCAAATTTTATAAGATGCATATATTGATAGTTAATATGAATAATTTATGAGCGGTTCTAAAAAAATTTCAAACAAGGAATAATAAAGAAAATTAAAATTAGCGTAAAAGTTGGAAAGTAAGAAAATAACGATGTCAAAGATGTAAAAGGGTTAAACCTTATCATTTAAGCACAAAAATGAAATTTGGGGTGTTTTAAATAAAAGTTGTTAAGCCTGTTTAATTTAGGAATAAAAATTAATTAATTTACATGTTAGTGCTATCCTATGGGTCGGATTTGAAAGGACCATAAGTGTAGAATTATAACTCTTTACAGTTTCCAAAATGAGTCCAAAATGTACCAAGTTTTCCTTGCATACGAATGTCAGTTTTTCTTTTTTTGGATTTTACACATAAGCCCTTTAATTGTATTAGATTTACTTTTTAGCCCTTAAACTTAAAAAAAAGTTTTTTTTTCCTTTTAACAAATTTATACTATAGCTCATCAACTTCAATAAAGTTATCATTTGCACATTGAATATTGTTCTCTTTTTTTTTTCACCAACCGAGTTACGAGACGTGGCATATACACTAATACACAATTGTAACGGAGTTGCGCGTGATAGTGTACAAGTTATTTAAACACTTCGTTATGAATTTTTTAAACGGTTTTGCTTTTTTTTTTCCTAATTTTTTACCCGTTGATTTTTTTAACGTCTTTGTTACAGTTTTGTTTTTGTTTTTTTTATAAAGTTTTTGGAATATTACTAGATATTTCGCAGCAACGCGTTGGTTTACGTAAATATTTTGCTTTTTTTTAGTATACATATAAAAAGCAAATTTCTTGGAATATTAGTAGCTATTTCGCTGCAACGCGCATACACACAATTCTACCTTAAATGGAAGTGTCGGTGGCATTTGCCAGCGACCAATCTCCCCCTCAACTTATTGAAATGGCAAAAATCACCTCCAACTTTGTAAAATGTATTTTGACCCTCTCAAGTTTATAAAGTTTCGAGTTTACCCCCTGTGGTATATATAATCTATTTTTTCCTTAAAAACTTTCGCGTTTGTTTGTTTATTTTTTTCATGACGTCTTGGTATATATATATATTTAAAACGGAGTCGTATTCCAAACAGTGTATTTTTTAGGTATCGTTGGTTATATAGACTGACGGTGACGTGCTGGCACCATAAAGAATGAGACTGACACCGACTGAAAAGCATCGGTACCGTTATCTAACTGTCTTTTATGTATGTTTCGATATCCACAACCGACTCGCCGTAACTTCATACGTTTCTTTTATGTATTTAACTATGATTTTTTTGTGCTTAGCCACATTAATGTCACCGCCTCCCGCCGCGGAACGCGGGACAAAATTTATTTAACCACGTTTCTTTTTGTACTTAGCCACGTTAATAACACTGCCTAAACCGTTTAAGGTCCGCTTTCTACCGCGGAGCGCAGGGCAAATTTTCTTGTTCGTAACAATTATTCAGAATCTATATTGTTTTATAAAAAATAATAAAAAATAACTATAAAATATTATAGAGCGAAAGCAAGAATATAATATAGAGAATAATTCTCAAATAAAAGTTTATAAAATTCTAAATGATTGAATCATTACATAAGGTAATTTGACACATTTATCAGATTTTTAAAATTACAAATCGTTTGGCAACGCATGAAATTAACACTATAAATAGACACATATCATGCTAATAATTGATTTACTTGTTTTAGACTAAAAAAAATAATTGAAAATTATGAAAATTATGGAAAATCTTTGACTGACGAAATCGAAGCCTTTATTAAAAGATTTCGGCTATGATAGCTGGGCAGCAGTTTGGCATATGATCCGGTTCGTCGAGACCTTTTCGTCCATTGATTATGAATCTTTTCGCCCAAGTTATGTCCGCTTTAAGTTTGATGTTTTCTGCTCTGTTTTCCTTAATCTGGTGGGTTTATGTATGAGTCCACTAACTCCTAAATTAGCTCATAATCAAACATACATTTATTTCACACATTAATACATAAAAAATATATTGAAAATAGGATATATAAGTTAATGTATCTTATGTGACTAAAATAACTTAAAACTTTTTAACCTAATATCATCTTACTTATATAACAAACTTAAATTTCATAAAATAATCTCATATATATAATATAGTTTAAAATAGATCATCTTTTAACCTAACATTTTTTTTTTTTTTTCATACACACCCATGTCCATATAAAACTGCACATACGTCCGTTTAGACCTTTTAATCGCCCGTTTACATTTGTTCCCAAGCCGTATAAAACTTTTAAACCACGTTTTAGTGACATGAAAGGTACGTTTAATACAACCCCACTAGGTTAACTCCAAATTATTTTGACCTAACCAAACAATTAAATTAAATAACAAATAACACCATCTTCATGGTAAGATATCATGACGATGGTATTGAATTCAACTGACACATTTTAAACGAGCAAAACTCTCATTGAACAACACTGTTTACACACCATCACCTCACCTCACCTCACCTTCTTCGCACCATCCTTTTCCTTTGATTTCCAAACTTCTCTGACCAAACAATCCCAGTTTATAAAATTCAAACACCCAAACTCCCAATTCTCTTCAATTCCCTTCTCCCAATCGTAGCCCCACCGACCAATTTCTCATGATTCCATAGCCCCAATTCATCAATTCAATTTCAACCGGTTCCCCCAAATTCCAGCAAAACATGAATTCCTTGGTGGGTTCATCTGTTCTTCCTCTAAATCGGCGGAATGCGTCTTATCCCTCATCTGGGTATATTAAATCTGGTAAAAAAATTGTTAATTTTTTAGTCAACGCAAGGAGACCTTTCTGTTGTAGTTTAGCTCCTCATAATTTAAAGCCTGCTGGTGAATTTCGCCCCTCCAAATTCAAAGTATGAATTTTTAATTTATTGTGTGTTTTATTATTTAATTTATAGAGATTTTTGTGATGATTAAATGGTTTTGTAGTGAAGTGACTTTTTTGTTTGGTTGTGATAGGATTCATCTTTGAGTTTGTTTACAGAAGAATCAGAGGAGACTGATGTGCTTATTGAGTGTAAAGATGTTTATAAGTCATTTGGGGAGAAACATATCTTAAGAGGTGTAAATTTTAGGGTAAATGTTCAAATTATCTTCATAGATTTCAGAAGAAACAAACACATATGGGTTACTTATGATTCTTGGCTTGAATTAAACGGACACCACCCCCTACTATCCAGACACCGCTGACGTGTTAAACGGCCTGTATGATATGAGGTGTTTTTCCCACCCATGTGAGGGTTTTCACGTTGTACATGTCGTATGAGAGATGGCTATATGGGCCGTATAGACTGACATAGTAGCCACGGATGTGACGGCGCACATGACTGGCAGAGGCTATACAGGCCGTATAACCCTTTTTCGCCATCTGTACGGGCCGTATAGGTGGGAGGGTGGTGTATCTATAGTATCCCTCTTTTTTTTTGCTGTAATTTGTGTTACATTGATTTGTAAATTGTTAGATCAAGTATGGAGAAGCAGTTGGGATCATTGGGCCTTCTGGCACTGGAAAATCTACCATTTTAAAGATCTTTGCAGGGCTCCTTGCTCCAGATAAGGTGTTAAAAATTGTATTTTGAATTAGCCATCCAATGGCCTTGAATTATTTTATTTTATTATTTTAAGTATGAGCTGGTTTGGCAATTGACCAGGGGGAAGTTTACATTCGGGGTCGAAGAAGACATGGATTGATAAGTGATGATGATATGTCCGGTCTTCGAATTGGCCTGGTGAAGTGTCCTTCACCTGCTTAGTATTTACAAAATTTGTAGGATTTTTGGTAAAAAATAAAATAGTTATTTTTTGTTTCAATTATCAGGTATTTCAAAGTGCTGCACTTTTTGATTCTTTAACGGTTCGGGAAAATGTTGGCTTCCTTTTGTAAGTTCCCTATGCTAATGAGTAATGATCTTCTTTGTATGTGTTCTTAGTCTCTTGTTTTAATTTTTTCTTTAAATTTTATAGGTATGAGCATTCAAAAATGCCTGAGGATGAAATTAAAGAGCTTGTTGCAGAAACATTGGCTGCAGTTGGATTAAAGGTGAGTTAAAAGGCAATCCCATATAAAAAGTGTGGAATTATAACCATTTGTGTGAATTTATGTAGAATTGTAGACTATAGAGGTATTGATCTTATTTTGAAATTAGACTTTTTAATATTGAAAACGAGTTTATAAGTATCCACATTCATAGAATGATCTTTTTTGCTGCTTTCTGATCATAGTAGTCAAAGGCACTAGGCGCACTCAACGCGCAAAGGCTGAGCCTTGGGCCCAGACGCAAGGCGCTTAAAAAGCGAGGGCTTTTTTAAGCAAGCCGCATTGTATAAACAAACCATTTTTAGGGGTTTTAGACATATTTTAGGCTGGTTTAAGGCTAGTTTAGGCTGTTTTTGACCGGTTCAAGGCCATTTTTGGATGTTTTAGACCATTTTTAGACGTTCAGACATGTTCAGATCGGAATTTGGCCGGAATTTGCAGAATTTTGCAGGAATCTGGCCGGAACTATGCCGGAGCGCCTTGATGGCCGCAAGGCGGTTTGGCCTCGCCTGGGCGCGTGCCTTTGGCGCCTTTGACTACTATGTTTTTGATGAAGGTGTAAAGATCATCTAGTGGTGCAAAACGTGCTTAACATAAGTCTTTTTGGTTTATATGATCATCAGAATGCTTATTTTTACGTCTTATTTGTTTAGAATTTTAGAAACTTTTTAATGTTAATCTACAACCTGTTTCAGTCTTTGATTCACCATTACAGAACTGATCTAGTAGCTATTATTCGGTTCCTGAATTACTAGTATGCCATTGAAGAACAGTTTCGTTATGGTGACTATTGGATATTCTTTAATTTTTTCTAAACTTGGTTGACTTTCTTGGCAGGAAGTTGAGGACCGGATGCCATCGGAGTTGTCTGGAGGGATGAAAAAAAGAGTCGCTTTGGCACGATCAATAATATATGATACAACAAGTAGTACAATAGAACCAGAGGTATATATACTAGTGCTCGATTATTTAACTATTTAATTTTACCCTTCATTTTTATTTAACTATTCTTGATATGTGGCTTGGAGCAACCGGTACGGTTGACTATAAATCATGTAACTTTTCTTTCCAAGAAACCTGTTGGACCTTAGTCCTCAAGAAAGCAGGAAAAGATATCAGAAAACTTTTCAAGAAAGGAACTTTTTGCAATTTTCACGGAATAACTTAGTCTGTATTGGCTACATCATTATACATAGGCGTAAATTTCGACTTGTTTACTTATGAATGGGTCAATGTGGGTTACGCTTAAATGGAGTCAGATTAAAAATATAGCTAAAAAGGAAACGGGTCAAAAGTCTTCCGAACCATATTTTAAGTGCATTTAACCTCTTAAATCGATTTATTACAGTTTTAGATTATTATTATTATTACTACTAATTTAGCTTTTGTAATCATACTTAACACATTTATCATTCATAAAATAATTTTAAAAAATGGACAAAAAGTTAAAACCTGTTTTCAGGCTTTTTTCAAAAGAACATTTATGGTTAGCAGGTAGGAATTAAAACCTGGTGGAAATGAAGACGACCCAAGTTCATATTGTTGACGTTTTTTGGTTAAAAAGTGTTTTAAGGACGTTTGCGTATAAAATTTTGTATTAATCTGTATCAATTGTAATCTTCTGTTTTGCTGCAATCTTGAACAGGTGCTTTTGTATGACGAACCAACGGCAGGACTTGATCCGATAGCATCTACTGTTGTTGAAGATCTAATCCGGTCCGTTCATTGCAAAGGCGAAGATGCACTCGGGAAGCCTGGAAAGATTGCATCTTATGTAGTTGTAACTCACCAGCACAGTACCATTAGAAGAGCCGTTGACAGGTATTATAGTTATGTCTAAGAAAGGAGACCCATAATCATATTACAAAATGCAACATAAAATTAAGAGTAAACTGCAGTTTTCGTCCATGAGGTTTGAACAAAACATCAGGTTTCGTCCACCTGTAACACATTTGATCCCCGACGTTTGATGTTTTAACACTTTGCGTCCCTGGTCCTTAACTCCGTTAAAATTTATGTTAGTTTTTATGTAAAATTACTGATATACCCCTCCTTCAAACATCAGACCAATTTTGACTCCCAAAATCAAACGCATGAAATCATTCTCAATCCACCAAATTCTACAATTTAAGTTCCATTTGATTAACCTATTTACTCTAATTACATAAAAGTTCTACAAAGAAGAGGGTATTGCTTGCATCAGGAGGTAAAGAAATTTCAGGCCTCACACCTAGTAACCCTGATTCACGAAATTTTGTTGCAGAATCCCCACTCCCCAATAGGCCCATACCCGTCAGACGAGGATCTTCCTGATAACCAACACCAAGGCCAACACCCATGAGTCTAGAAGACTTGTTGCCCCCACTATATGGTGGAAATTGCTGCTGATATAACAGATTGCTAGTATGGGATTTTGCAATTTTTGTCAGGATTGGTGAAGGGTTAGGGAGATTTGGCAACAATTAGTTCTTTACGGACTCTAACGAGACACGCGGAGTAACAGGGGTTGACCGGCGGGAATTTGCAAGAGATATCGGGAGGGATGAGGCGGAGATTGGGGCCGGTGTAGTTAGAGTTGAATATCGGGTCGGAGCAAAGGGGGATGCAGTCTGAGACGGAGCAAGTGGCGCTGGAGTCGGAGAGGATACTAGCGTTGACGGCTAAAAGCCGTTAGAACTTGAACTGCTGTTTGCCGTTGGGATCATTCCCTCAGGCTGACGGAACCCTAATCCACCATAACCACCGCCCCTGGTCATCGGAGATCTCGTTTGTGCTTCGTTGGTTGAAAAAGACGTCTGCTTCACCTGGATTGTGGTTCGGATCTGAAAAGAGTAGAAGGTGGGGATGTAGTTGGTCACATCTGAGCCGTAGCAGTCGCTAACGCCGCCTGCCATGGCCGGAAAACGGTTGGAGAAAGATGGAGGTGTCTCTCTCTCTAAATTGTGTATGTGGAGATTTATTGAAGAAGAAGATGGATTTAAGGCTTAAGGGTATATCAGTAATTTTATATAAAAACTAACAGAACTTTTAACGGAGTTAAGGACCAGGGACGTAAAGTGTTAAAACATCAAACGTCCGGGATCAAATGTGTTACAGGTGGACGAAACCTGATGTTTTGTTCAAACCTCAGGGACGAAAACTACAGTTTACTCTAAAATTAATATGTCAAATGTTAAATGAATAACATGATGTTTAATGTTTCATGTTGGTTTCTTGATTTTGGTTTAATGGTATTGTGTTTTCAGGTTGGTGTTTCTTCATGAGGGAAAGGTTGTATGGGAAGGAATGACTCATGAATTCACTTCATCTACAAATCCAATAGTCCAGCAGGTTAGTTCTGTTCATTTGCAAAATGTGCGAGCGTGTGGGTTGGGTAACAAGTTGTTTTTAGTGCGGGTCGGGCAGGGGATGGGTTGATCCACACATTTTTTGGCATTTTTTATAATAATCAATCTGTTAAATATAATTACATTAGTAAATTAACATTTTTAGATAAAACAATTCAAGAGGCACATATAAAATACACCAACCAGTTTCCCTTTTAACAATTTCTTTTACTTTGACCGGTAGGATTGTTTATAACCCGTTCATAACAGTCGATATTAGGGATGGCAAACGAACCTGAACCCTAGGGATATCAATGAGCCGGGTATGGAACTATAGATGGGTATTGGTAATCCCAGTACCATACTAGGTCTCATACCCTTCGGATACCTGTTAGTCTGTTACTCAATACCCATCGAGTTCGCGGTATACCCGTTTACAGTCTTATGTGGTTAAAGTTTACCTGTTGGGATGACCGTTACCTGAAATCTAATCGTGACCGGAAATGTAAAATATTCAACTATATTCTAACAGATCTACAAATTTAGCAATTTCAAGTTTTTAACAAATTCAACATACTATTTGTTTTATTTTTTTATATTGGATAATATATTAATATATCCGGTTTCGATGTGGATAAATGGGTGGGTATCACCTAATACCAAACCTGTCCCAAGCCCACGAAATTTTTTGAGACTAATCCCATTACCCGAATTCCCGTTCCGAAAGTTTCGGGTTTTTCCATTACTCGATATAAGGATTAACAATAAAACAGGAAAAGTTTACATAAATATACGATTAATATAACAACTAATGTTTGTGTCTTTTTCTCTTTATCGCGTACTTCTTATCATGCCAACAAAAAGTCGATATCATACGATTAACATTAAAACCGGGAAAGTGTAGATTTCTTTGAATTCATATCTTAAATCTTAAAAAGATTTACTTACTGATGCTGATCATTTGTTTTGTGGCTATCAGTTTGCCTCTGGGAACTTGGATGGGCCTATTAGGTACTAACTCAAAATGCAAAGATTATGGTTGTTGCACTTTTTCTTGATCTTTGGAGTTCTATAATAGATACTTTGAAGAATCTAAACGGATCCCTACACGGGTTAGAAACTGGAGCCGAGTAGATATCCATTTGACCCGAAATCGAGCTTTTACACGCGTGTTTGAGGGTTCTCATAATTATTATATTTTGAAATGCAAACAATTCTCAATTCTGTTTGGGATGTAACACTTCAAGGACTTGTAGTTTTAAAACCTTTTTTCTTTACTTAGATTTTATAGTAACCAATGATAATTCTGTCAATATCAATACTCAGGTTATGCAGACAGTAGTATCAAACAATAATGGGTATAAAATCTAGGCCATTTGACATTATTATTAACTAGCATTTTTACCCCGCGCTTCGCGGGGGAGCGCAATTGTTTTTTCTCCGCATGACGCAGCTGGGGTTTTGTCGTCATCGCTTCAACTCGTAAAAAACCATAAAAGCGAAGACTGATACCGGATACAATAAAACCACAAAACAGCTAACGATGTAGTACGTTCATAAGCGGTTGGGTTTGTCACGGCACCGCAATGGTAACGTTGCTCGCTATATCGTACGACACAAAAAAGATATGCTTGATTTTGATTAAAACTCATTTTTAAAATAAATTGATAGCAGAACGTTCATAAAAAAAAGCCAAAACCAGACGCGCATTCCATTTTTTTAAAAAGGAACGAACGGAAGTTATAACAGAAAAACGAAATTATTAGAAAATGAAACGGGTCAAAAACTGAAAAAGAAAATAAATAAAAATATTTTTTTTCCACTAACAACATGCCACATGGACACAATTTTTAGAAAGGGTTAATAATTTCCTTGAAAATTAGTGCAATCTAATACTAAGGTAGTGTTTGGTATGAGTGAATGAACGATAAAATAGAAAGAGTCATTACGATAGAATGAAAAAAAACATGTTTGGTAAACACATAAAAATGGAATGTACCATTACATAAGGAATATGATTTCTTCCCATTTAATGATTTTCATTCCTTGGGGGAGGGGTTTTTTTTTTCATTCTTTCAAGGAATGAAATGAATTTATTTAATTAATTACCCGAACCATGGCCCGACCCAAACACTAAGTCATGATCCGATCCATGACCCGACCCATGACATTAACCATGCCCCGACCCATGCCCCGTCCCATACCCGACCCATAACGCAAACCATGATCCGACTCATGACCGCCCATGACGCTACGTCGCGACCCATGGCTCGTCTCATGCTCTGTCTCATGACCCGACCCATGACCCGACCCGTGACCCGACACGACTCGACCCATGACCCGAACCATGACTCGTCCCATGCCCCGTCCCATGACCCGTCCCATGCCCCGACACATGCTTGGATAATGATCCGATCCATGAACCACCCATGACCCGACCCATGAGACACCCATGACCCGACCCATGAACCGACCCATGCCATGACCCATGGCCCCTCCCATGATCTGTTTCATGACCCGACTCATGCCTCGTCCTATGACACGACCCACGACCCAACATGACTCGACCCATGACCCGACCCATGACACGTCCCATGCCCTGACCCATGACACGTCCCATCCCATGCCCTGACCCATTCTTTTCCCTCTTAACAAACAACACTAAATAATGATCAATTTTATTCTCATAGGGTAACCAAACATGACAATGGAACCCTCGTCCGTTCCATCCACTCGTTCATTCCATTACCTCATACCAAACATACCCTAAGTTGTAGAATATAGATCCGTTGGGTTGGTTTTAACTATTGGGTAAGACTGTAAGATTTGCATTTTGTAGGAATGTGAATTTAAGTTTGACTTGATATCCCTCATACTAGTGTGTTTATTTTCAGATTGAATTATTTCGATGGTATGTTCGAACATTCAATCAGAGAAGAATAAGAGATTCAAGAACGAAAATATGAAATATGTTAGGAATTTCATGTATATGAAAACTGTGATGTTGGACATCGTCACCTTTGGTGACCTCCCGAAGGACCTCGTCCTTCACAAATCCCGTTTGCTGTGTCATAAAGATGACGATGCAAACACATCACCCGCCGTGCCACAAGGACAACGACATATAAACACACAACTCAATTATAAACATGTAATATTACACTACACGTATATGACTTGTTAACTACACCTGCACCTCACACATAGCATTAGAACAATACATATATCCTACACTTAGTCATAAGCGTTTAGCTTATATCCCGACTAACCCTTAACACAATACCCTACTACTATAGCAACACACGTACAAAAACCATGCCTCATTATCCAAGTAAATACCACGTACATGCATACCCCGTGACACCTCCTAGTCGTATCCGTACGACCTGTAAATTCAATCCCGACTCACCCCTATCAGGTCACTATACGGTCCACGACCATTTACCCACCTTTAACCTACACATCTTAAGGAGAATGCATAGTCCCTTAGCCCTATATTTAAATACTTAAATTCGTAAACTCATCGAGTTAGACCCCAAAACTTGATACACATTTAATGTAATAAAACACGTCTCGAAAGTATGTACGATAGCCTCAAAAACGTTAAAAACATTTTAAAAGAGGGGATTAGAAACTCACCGGATATACTGGGTCCAAGTCCTTGCTTTGCAATCCCGTCCGTCCATGCTCGAATCCCAAACCTGACAATGCGTGATCACATGATCAGAACACGTTCTAAACATATGTTGTATGACGTACAAATAAATAACCCTAACACTCGGCCTTGACTACACGCTACCCCAGCTTCTCAAATCCTTACTGCGGGTACACGTGACACGGGTCGCCCTTGACCCGCTTAGAACTTGGATACTTGATTCGGGTTCTAATGCATGCTCATACATGATCATGCAAACCCTAAACCCTTGAAGACGCGCGTACACCAGCCGGGTTCCATACACGCCTGCTAGCCATGCAAGGAAAACCCTAACATGTGAACCGCATGAACTCGGGTCGGGTTCCCATGCATGCACGTAAATCCGTCAAGCAAAACCCCACTCGGGTATCACTCCGGCTACCTCGTCGGGCAGAAAATATAGCAGGCTAACACCACCACGTCGCAGATGACCCTCCACCTGAGCCATTTAGTTCGCCGGAGACACCACTAGTGTGGCCGTATGCCGCCACCATGTGTAACATCCACGACTTTTGCTTAAATTAATTATTTCATTTTTGTGCAATAATAACATTCGTGACCACCACATTATTTCAACCTCGTTATAACACACCCGTACATTTCATTATGCCATTACTTTCAAACAAATAACGATTCGAAGTTTTTGAGATTTTTAAACTTTTATTTTGTATTCTCCTTATATATATATATATATTTCTTTTGTTAAATTAAATAGAAAAATTATAAACTTTAATTTTTATAAAATGAGGTTTTATTTTTATAAAAGAAAATTAATAATAACAATAAAATGAATAATAAATAAGTTTTAAGTCTTATAAGTATTATAAAACAAATTTATTAATTTAAATGATAGTTTGTCAAAGGTTTGAGGTTTGGACCCCCCCCCCCCCTCATTTCAGCCTTTAAACCCTCTCAAAATGTTTGAACCCCTTCTCTTTTGGTTGACCCCTGTTAGAACTCAACAAAAGTTTGACTTGTAAAAGTCAAAACCTATTTTTTTCTCTCCTATTTCCACCGAATTAGCAACCAAAACTCAATTCTTTTGAATCCTAAACGTTCAAGATCGTGTATTAATTACATATCAATCCCCAATTTGAGAGGTTAGAATCAAAATCGTGAGATTTGGGACCCAATTTTGGTATGTCACGTAAATGGGGATGAGATTTGCAAAATCACCTAAATCAATCCCCAATCTCGCAAATCTCGTCCCTTAACAGTTCTAATACGCGTTAAAACGTCCTATAAATATCCCTACCATCTTACAACTCGAAATCACCACTCGAATTCGTCCTCTTTCTCCTCCTCGTCACGATCGGCCCTGTGGAGAACCTCTCGTACAACTTGGATCGCGAGAAACCAGGTAACGAATCATCCCTGTTAATCGCGTTCATCCCTGATCTCTTTTTCTTCTGGTAATCGTTTGGGTCTAGGGTTTTAAGAACCTGGAATGCGATATGTTCTTTTTTTTATTTGAGGAAGATGAATTGAGCATTGGTTTATAATTTTGTTTTACCAAATGGAACATGGTCTGATGGTTAAAACCTTTGATTCATGTAGCTAGGGTCGCGGGTTCTAAACCCGTTACCTTTCTTTTTTTGATTTAAGACTCACTTAAAGTATGTAATCTATACTTCTATACTATATAATAAATAAAGGTTTTTCCATGCCACGTGTCGCCTCCACATTCAATTTCATCATCTTTTTCCCGCATCTCTCTCTTATTAAATACACCTTTATATTTTAACAATAATATATATTTAAAGAAAATATTAATTATACTAATAAAACACATTTATTTTAAATTATCCCTTATGAAAACTTTAAAATTTAATTATGTAACTTTAATTTCTAGTCAAATAATAAATGAAAATCAAATTACATTAAATAATATTTAATGTATTTTCGAAACTTAATTATATATTAGTTTTTACATATTTTGAGTTTTGTTTTCTATCTTTAGTATATGATACATTTTTACATCTGTAAAATATACACATAAAAATTTAAAAATTTTATTTACTGATATTTTTCATCTCGTGTGTATACACGGGATCTAAACTAGTTATTTATATAAAACAGATTTAAATATTTAAAGAATGTATACATATATATATATATATATATATTTAATGATTTTACTTATATTATCTTGTTACGCATTATGATTATCACAAACGTATAACTTAGAGTATATGAACATCATTATTAAGCATGTATTATTTCATTACCATTATATATTTCAAGAACGTGACGAACGTTATTGTATTAACACAAACTCTATTATCTTATATATGTAACTTTTAAAACCATAAAATAATGGTCGTGTTTCGTTAACGTCATAAGTTTTATTAATCAAAAGGGTTATAACCTAAACCTTTATAACGACTTGATCAATAATATATTATTAGTAATACGATTTTATTAGTGTTTTAATAATTGTTTTATTATATGTAATACTATAACTTCATTCATTCATTTATTCTTACACCACTATGCATATTCATACCACATAACACATTATGCAACTTATCACATTATGCATACAACATTGCATATAACATCATTTATCATCAATTACTAAGTAAGTGCAAGAGCACTTACCTTTCGGGTTAGAAGATCCCGCACCACCTTCAAGTTTTGCAATTTGATTACCTAAACATATATAACTAGTTTAGTAATCTAACCATACATCAAAATCACATTATAATTGGGTTTACAACCCAATTTCCCATTTCCAACCCAAACTGACCCGTTTGAGTTATACTCATATCCAAACAACCTCTTTCACCCCAAACTCACCTACTTAAGTTTCATTATCCTTATCTTAACAAAAATTTTCATTCAATAATTATTATTAGGTTAATTTGGTGTTCATTCAAGTGTCTAACATCATATAAACACTTAATCCTCACTAATTCAACATTCTATCATCATAATCCAAACACCCCCAAATTTCTCCATATGAACCCTAACTTCTCATAATCAAAATCAAAGAGTTCTAGGATGTAAATCACCATTCTTTACCTTTAGTTTAGCTAGATTATCAACAATCTAACACTAATTAACCACATGCATCATAAATTTTGGATTTCACCCAAAACCCACCAAGAACACATCAAAGGCGAAATCAAAAGGAAGACAATCACTTACTTGATGTTAGAAAGGTGCTGTGTGAGCCAAAACCTTCACGAATTCAAGCTAAATTGCACGATTTAGCCCCAACTCCTCTTTTCTCCTTTTTCTCTCTTGAAATGAACGACCCTTTTCACCAAATGAAGACCAATTTTGACTTTCACTAGTCAAATATGACAGATTTTCCATTTTACACTTTTAGCCCCTCAATTTCCATTTCACCCATTTTCATTCCAAAATTAGTTAAAAACTAATATAACCCCATTACTAACTTGAAACCCACTTGTTTCAACTTATTTCTAAAATATTATTTTCACCATAATATTTATTAGAATATTTATTTATTTATAACAAAACCCGAAATTTGGTTAGTTACAAATCACCTCCCCTTATTTGGGTTTCGTCCCCGAAACCCGACTTCACATAAAAAGGTTCGGATAATATTTGAGCATTTCTTCCTCGGTTTCCCAAGTCATTTCCGCTCTCTTCTTATGTTTCCACCTCACCAAAACTTGGCAAATCTCTTTATTACGTAAACGCTTCACCTTTCTATCCAAGATTGCCACTGGTTCCTCAACATAATTCAAATTTTCATCCAATTCAATATCATCCAATGGAACAAAAGTAGATTCATCCGCCAAACATTTTCGCAAATGAGACACATGAAACGTGTTATGAAGTCTACTTAGTCCTTCCGGTAGCTCCAAACGATAAGCCACCGCACCCACCCTTGCTATCACCTTAAACGGTCCGATAAAACGTGGACTTAACTTCCCCCGTTTCCTAAACCGTATCACCCCTTTCCAAGGAGAGACTTTCAAAAGCACAAAGTCCCCCACTTGAAACTCAATCGCCCGCTTTCTATTATCCGCATAGGAATTTTGGCGATCTTGAGCCGCCTTCAAGCGTGCCCTTATTTGGTCAATACTACTTTTAGTTTCCTTGACCACCTCTTTACTACCAAGTTCCCGTTGACCAATTTCACCCCAACACACGGGTGTTCGACATTTCCTCCCATACAACGCCTTAAAAGGCGGCATAGCAATACTAGAATGGTAGCTATTGTTATAAGAAAATTCCGCCAACGGTAAATGGTCGTCCCAATTACCCCCAAAATCCAAAGCACACGCTCGCAACATATCCTCGAGCGTTTGAATCGTTCGCTCTTTAACCATCCGTTTGTGGATGATAAGCGGTGCTAAGATTCAATCTAGTCCCCATATCCTCATGGAATTTCTTCCAAAAACGAGAAGTAAATCTCGTATCACGATCCGATATAATGGTCACTGGTACACCATGACGTGACACAATTTCCTTCACATACATTTCTGCCAATCTATCCGAAGAATACGTTTCCTTTATAGGAAAGAAATTTGCACTCTTTGTCAACCGATCCACTACTACCCATAACGCATCATAACCCCTTCGGGTCTTTGGTAGTTTAGTGATCAAATCCATGGTTATGTTCTCCCATTTCCAGAGCGGTACTTCAAGCGGTTGAAGCTTTCCACACGGCTTTTGATGCTCCGCTTTTACTCTTAAGCATGTAAGACATCTCTCCACATACTTAACAATATCACGCCTCATACTCGGCCACAAAAAAATGACACCTCAAATCATAAAACATTTTTGTGGCCCCCGGATGGATAGAATACTTGGATTTATGCGCCTCGTCTAAAGTAGTTGTCAAAACACTTGACAACCTAGGAATCCAAATTCTATCAAAGCGTGTCTTTAAACCCGAACTATTTTTCCCATGCTTGTCAACATAAGCAACCATCCGTTCTTTCTTCAAATCACCACCAAGTGCTAACACTTGAGTCTCCCGGATTTCATCAATAAGAGATGATGAAATTGTCATCTTAAATGACTTCACCTTGAAAGTGTATGACTCGTCTTCCGACTCAGCGCATCCGCTACTACATTCGCTTTACCCGGATGATAAAGTATCACAATCATAGTCCTTGACTAATTCAAGCAACTCCTTTGCCTTATGTTGAGGTCCTTTTGGTCAAAGAAATATTTGAGACTTTTGTGATCCTTGAAGATCGTACACTTAGCCCCATACAAATAATGCCTCCAAATCTTTAGCGCAAAAACCACGGCCGCAAGCTCTAAATCATGGGTAGGGTAATTCACCTATTGAGTCTTCAATTGCCTAGACGCGTAAGCAATCACTTTCCCCCTTTGCATTAATACACACCCAAACCTGAATGCGAGGCATCCGAATACACCACAAAATCTTCAATCCCGTCCGGCAAGGATAAAACAGGCGCCCTAGTCAACTTTTCTTTCAAGAGTTGAAAGGCAGATTCTTGCTCGGAACCCAATACAAATTTAGTCTATTTACGAGTCAACTTCGTCATCGGCAAAGCAATCCGAGAGAAGTTTTCAATAAACCGCCGATAATAACCCGCCAACCCCAAGAAACTCCTAATCTATGAAGGCGTTTTCGGCGTTGACCAATCTTTAACCGCCACTATCTTGGATGGGTCGACTGTAATCCCTTTCTCATTAATCACATGACCCAAGAACTGGATCTCGCGCAACCATAATGCGCACTTAGAGAATTTAGCATAAAGCTTCTCCCGTTGTAACACTTCAATAATTTCACGAAGATGAAAGACATGATCACTTTCACTCCGCGAATAGATGAGGAGATCATCAATAAACACAATGACCGAACGGTCGAGGAACGGTCTACACACCCGATTCATAAGATCCATGAAAACCGTGGGCACGTTGGTTAAACCGAAAGGCATAACCGTAAACTTATAGTGACCATAACGAATGCGGAAAGCCATCTTAGGAATGTCGTCTTCTTTCACTTTCAACTGATGATACCCGTACTTCAAATCAATTTTAGAGAACCATGACGCCCCTTGCAATTGGTCAAAAAGGTCGTCAATCCGAGGTAATGGGTACCTATTCTTTACCGTCAACTTGTTTAACTCCCGATATTCCATACACATCCTCATGCTTCCATCCTTCTTTTTACCGTCAACTTGTATAACTTCATTCATTCACTTATTCGTACACCACTATGCATATTCATACCACATAACACATTATGCAACTTATCACATTATGCATACAACATTGCATATAACACCATTTATCATCAATTACTAAGTAAGTGAAAGAGCGCTTACCTTTCGGGTTAGAAGATCCCGCACCACCTTCAAGTTTTGCAATTTGATTACCTAAACATATACACCTAGTTTAGTAATCTAACCATACATCAAAATCACATTATAATTGGGTTTACAACCCAATTTCCCATTTCCAACCCAAACTGACCCGTTTGAGTTATATACTCAAATCCAAACAGCCTCTCACCCCAAACTCACCTACTTGAGTTTCATTATCCTTATCTTAACAAAAATTTTCATTCAATAATTATTATTAGGTTAATTTGGTGTTCATTCAAGTGTCTAACATCATATAAACACTTAATCATCACTAATTCAACATTCTATCATCATAATCTAAACACCCCCAAATTTCTCCATATGAACCCTAACTTCTCATAATCAAAATCAAAGGGTTCTGGGATGTAAATCACCATTCTTTACCTTTAGTTTAGCTAGATTATCAACAATCTAACACTAATTAACCACATGCATCATAAATTTCGGATTTCACCCAAAACCCACCAAGAACACATCAAAGGTGAAATCAAAAGGAAGACAATCACTTATTTGATGTTAGGAAGGTGTTGTGTGAGCCAAAACCTTCACGAATTCAAGCTAAATTGCACGATTTATCTCCAACTTCTCTTTTCTCCTTTTTCTCTCTTGAAATGAATGACCTTTTTCACCAAATGAAGACCAATTTTGACTTTCACTAGTCAAATATGGCAGATTTTCCATTTTACACTTTTAGCCCCTCAATTTCCATTTCACCCATTTTCATTCCAAAATTAGTTAAAAACTATTATAACCCCATTACTATCTTGAAACCCACTTGTTTCGACTTATTTCTAAAATATTATTTTTACCATAATATTTATTAGAATATTTATTTATTTATAACGAAACCTTGAATTTGGTTCGTTACAGTATATTTTATTATTATATGGTATTAATAGTTGAAAGATTCTTTTAATAATTATTAATTAGAATTTTTCATAAATAGAAAACTCGTATAACTAATTTATTTACTTATTTTAAATGATATCCATATAAATATTGTTCCAACATTGTCTTAATAGGACATTTATTATATTAAATTTGAAATTAATATTTGACACCTAAAATCTCTTTTATAAATAAAATCTGTAAAACATTATTTCATGTAACTTGATTTATACATTTAACTTGTTATCGTAATAATTCGAATCTTTAATTTTTTCGTTCGCCAGTTCGTTCCAAAAATCCTAAAGTCCCAAATCATTCCGCTATTGTTTCTTTTAATCGTTTCCATATGTTAAATGACATATCTTATTTATTTATGGCGTCGTTAAACCGGTTCGCTCGTTCTCCCGTTCTAGTTCAAGTTTAAGATTTAATATCAAGGTGAGATTCATAGCCCCTTTTTCCTTTTACTTTTGGGGGAAACTTGTATACATATGTCTTGATAACTTAACCTTTTTATCAAAATATATTCTTAAACAAGTAATTTCAATTATGTGCTTGATATTTGAACACTATAATAACGTTGCAATCATTAACGTGTTCATAAGCCTAAGGAAGTACTAGTATGACCATATAGGGGAAACCGATATAACAACGGCACAATCTTTGGGATTTTGGATGCAATAACATTTCAACGACACAATCTTTGGGATTGTGGATGCAATAACATTTCAACGGCACAATCTTTGGGATTGTGGATGCATATAACATTAAGGGTTGATTGCAATAAATATTGTGTTAATATGTTTGCACATTTGATTGAACTTGTATTGAATTTGTTTATATCTTTTCATGCCAACTTATTTTAATGACTTATAAAACATATGTTTCTCACAAACTTTATGTTGACAGTTTACCTTACATGTTTCAGGAAATGACAACTAGGACGTTGAAGGATCACATAGGAATGCTCTTGGACTTAGCTAATAAATTTGAACAATATTACTTTTGATGTTTGTTTGTTTGTTTTATTGAAACAAGTGATGACATTAATTATGAAATTTAATAAATTATGTGATGCTTTAGCATTTGTATTTATACCTTGTGTTATGAACTAAATGTGTGACACCTCGCGTTTCCGCCTTGGCGAGGTGTGACACCATGGCCACTACCTTGACCCGTTTCCGTCTCCCTAAGTTCTCATCGTCCTAGTCCGTTACCACCTCGTACCACCACCATACTTCTCGTGTTACCCGTAGCCGGCCATGCACCACCATAGTATCACCACCACCATCCTATTCCGTTGTTTCCCCTCCTGCTATGCCCGAACTCACCCTCGCAACTGACTGCCACCGCCCTCGGGTGGCCGTCTCCTCCGTCGAACACCACAACTGTAACATCCCAAAAATAAAACGATAGTTTAAAATGATGAAATAAACGAACGAGGCATGTCGGGTCGGGTCGGATGGGCCGGCGGGCTGGAAGGGGAGCCTTCCCTATAAATAGCCAAGGTCACCACCTATTTCTCTCATTTGCAAGTTCTAGAGAGAGAAACCGTAGAGAGAGAAAGTTGGCGGATCGACCCAGGATTTGAGAAGTGTGTTGCTCCAGAGCTCGTGAGAAGAACCTCCGGATCAGAAACTCGATTCAGGTAACGATCGGGCCTAAATCTGAGTTTTTGTTCGTTTTTGGGTTTTTCGGGTTTTGGGTGAAAAGGTAACGTTTTCACGGATAAAACTGAAAGATAAACATAGATTTGAGTTCCTTAATGGAAAGCAAACATTTTGAAGTAAACAAGTTTGGGATCTTGACATGATCAGACCCGAAGGCGAAAGTTAGGGTTTTTGCGAAGAAGCAGTTCGTGCGTACTTATCAAGTACGCATGGAGATGATCCTGCCTACTTACCAAGTACGCAAGAAGAGGGTCCTACGTACTTACCAAGTACGCATGAAGAGGGTCCTGCGTACTTACCAAGTACACATGAAGCAAAGTCTGCTCACTTATTAAGTATGTAAGAACAAGTCCATGCGCACTTGCTAAGTGCGCAGGCATCAGGCTGGTTAAGTAAAGTTAGTATGTTTATAAGGGTTAAACCGTTAGAGTCGGTATTGGTCTGATGTGCATTTAACTAATCAATTCAGATCGGAAGTGACGTTGTTGGGCCTTTGTTTAGGACAACCGAGACTAGCTTATAAGGTGAGTTCTAGAAGCCCTCTTTTAAATGTTTTAATAATGTTTTTGGGCTGGTGTGCATATGTAACGATGTGACTATTTTATAAAACGATGTTTATGAATGTTGTATGTGACGTTTTATAAAATGATGTTTATGAACGATGTTTTGGAAGGAAGGGTTATGAAAGAAGTGTTTATGAAATATTTTGCCAAAAGAAGTTTATGAAGTGTTTATGAATGAATGAATGTTTTTAATAAAACGTACGAATGCTTTAACTGAAGTTTTGAAGTAAAAGAAGTGAAGGTTTACGAAAGTCACAAACGAACGAATCTGCCAATATTCCTTAGGGAATGAAGGTTAAGGGTATGGGAAGCATGTTATGGGCCTTTACCTTTTAGGGGCCTTTGTGGCTGGCCAACTGTTGTACAACTGGGGCGATGACGGTCGCCAAGGGGATTATCGTGATCCTTGAAGTTTGGTACGATTTACCTTACGGGGTAGTTGTGCTTGAAGTTTGGTACCTGTGCCCTACGGGGCGCAGTGCTTGAAGTTTGGTACGTGTCATCCTTGTGATGTCGTGCTTGAAGTAGTGTTGAATAACCTAAGTATCGGGCCCTAGGAGTTCTTTACCCAAAGGACAGTACGGTGATTGATGGGCCTAGTGGTGGTGATCTTTAGGTTATTCAGCCAGTATGTGACGTTTGGATTTGACGGTTACGAAAAGGCGCAGATTCGATATGTTCGTTGACTTATGTTTATGAAGTGTTATGTTTTGTTATTGCATTATTTTACGTATGCTTTTTATTAAATGAAGTGTGAAGTTATGTTTTTGGCAAATTATTTGAAGTTTAAAGTTTTATGTTAAAACTAGAACTCACCAGCGTAGCTGACTTTTTAGTATGCACATTCAGGTTAAGGCAGGTTATGATGATGGATGGTGATGCTGGGCGGCTTGATGAGTTACCCGGATGATACGAAGACTGGCATCCTGTTATGATTAAACTATGTTATGTTTATGTAATAGACTATGTTACGCTTCCGCATGTTGAACAATGTAATGGTTATGTTTTAATGAAGTATTTTCCGCTGCGTTATTTCGATATTCAAGTTTAAGAACTGTTTGTAAATGAGTAAATCCAACAAGTGAGGCCTCCCGGGTTTGGAGCCTTACAACAACAAGGGTAAACCCTAATCGGGTCCTTATGTACAACCGTAAGCAAACAAGAAAAGGAACAAGAATAAGATTGGGGGTTACCTTAACACGCTCCGGGGACCACACCACTGCGTGACCACCGTCTTGCACCTATCCGTCGTCGTCATCCTTCTTCTCTGGTCGTTCCCTTCTCTCTTCTGCCGTTGCACACCTAGGATCACAAATGGCCCCAGGGTTAGCGATAAAGTGGCTTATAAAAACCCACTAGTTTCGTTTCGGGTCCCTTTACTTCTTTCTCGCACGCATCGATCTCGAACATTTATTTAAACGACTAACTATGACGTTCTCGGTAGTTAAACGCACCTAGGATAAGAATCCTTTCAATTTCTTCTTATTTAATATAGGTTCGGGTCGTCCACTAACCTAAACTACTAGTTTAGAATTTCCGGGATGTTACACATTCACATTTACGAAAATGGCCAAATAAAGGTTAAGGGAATAATGCTCAAAAGTTCTTCTACGAACAAAGCATTCGGGCCATAGGTATACGTAAAACTTTCAAGGGATACACGGGTCTCGGGTGAGAGTCTCGGATTACGGCCGGTGCTTATCTTATAACAAATTCGGAGGCGTGGACCTGTCTGTGGTTATAAGGTATGACGCCAGTGTATACAGTGGTGTATACAGTCAGGACATGGGCCTGCTGAATGTGTGGATTGAAAAAAAAGTTATGATTATGAAATTAATACTTGTTTGTGTCAAATGATTTTACTGTCAAGATAATTGTATTCACCGGCGTTCGCGCTGACGTTTCATTTTCAAAATGTTTTCAGGAAATGAATAAAACGAAAAGGAAAAGGGGATACGGGCAGACATAAGATCTGACCCAGGAATGAATGTTGAAAAGGGATAACTTGCACGTTGGATTCTTAGGCCTCATGTATAGCAAATCCTAAAAGATGAAAGAGGAGATAGGACCAAGGGATTGATCAACCTTGGATAGTACTATTTCCCGTGGCTTGAAACTTGTTCAAAGAAGACAAGAGATGTATTTTATTTCAAACTTGTTTTGTAATAAAAAAGGGTATTTAAATCCCTATGTTTATGAAATAAATACAAGGCTTTTGTTTTCCAACTGGGTCTTGATATTTACAAATACAACCCTTGAGGTTGAAATGAATGATGTTTCGATTCTTATGAAAAAGTTTTCCGATGTGTTTTATAAAAACTCTTAAATCAAAGCAGATACCAATTGTGATCGCACACGTCTAGGGGGTGCCTGAGGCGGGGTGTGACATAGATCATATTGGAACCATGGTTTTAACCATTTTCTTGAAACTTCATCTGAAAGTATATGTAAAACACATATTCGCTTTCGCTAAATGAGTGCACAACCACTCATATATGTCGCATAACCCTATAGTGACAGCCTCAACACAACCCATTGGAACCGCGGAACTCTAATGTGATCTAGAATCACAAAACTCACTTGTGATTCTATATTGGACCAGGAAACTCTCATCCGAGTCCAATACCATCCCATCATACTCTGATATACCCTCTAAGATCCGGTTCAACTTCGTTCTTGATAGAAATGGGTAGAGACGGGTTGTCGTGAGCCAAAACAAACACGTAGATTGATAGATAGAGACGAGTAGAAACAGAAAGTAGCAAACTTCATTGATTTTGGACAACAAAATTACAACTTTCATCCACCCCAGGTGAGCTCCTAGGGGTGGTGGCTCCAGTGACAGATCCAAGATTTTTTTTCTAAGGGGTTCACTGTTTTTAGATACTCAAATTTCGTAGGGCCGGACATAAAAAATATTGGATCGGTTCGATGGTTCGGGTAGGGTAAGATTCAGCGGAGGAGAAAATTTCTAAAAGGAAATACGTGAAAAAAGAATAGAAATTAGACACATCATAGCAAACAATTAATCACATACCTTACTCCACTAAAGCAGGAATTTAATAACGTTTAGTCATTGTGGAGCCACGCAATATTCCTAACAGAACCCGGAGAATGCTCAAGTTCTTTTGGAGGTGCATCTGGTCAAAAATTCCAACTCCTTCACAAAAGAGCATGTACCAGAAGGGGCAAAGCTAATTCCAACTCCTTGACAAAAATCTCTGCAACTTGATTTGTGTTCCTTTTCCCATATGATCAAGTATATAAACAATAAGCCTGGACATGAGATTCAGAAACAAAATAAATAAACCACACATAATTAAACATAAAAAGGGAAGTTTTAGAGCACTAACAAATGAAAAACACACAAAATTATAATTGAATACAAGAGCTTTCTGTTTATCGTAAACCTTTGTTCTTTATTGCTTATCCTAATTGTATAGTGATATCTCAGTTCTATACCAACAGATATTAACACTCTCGAGCATGTGTGTGAAAATGACGGAATTGTTCTTGTTTAGGTCGTCGTGTCCTTGTATAACTTAATAAAGAAATCAAGTTTATATATTATTTTATTAAAATTATTTAACTTTTTTCGTACGTCTGCAACACTGAAAATTTAATACTTTTTTGTTATTGAAAAGTTTTAGTAACTTGATCAACTCTGAAGGGTGAAGCTACCAGTAAAAAAAAGTTTTAAAAAAATGACAGTGGGGGGATTCGAACCCATTACCCCTAGGTTATAAACCAAAACCTAAACCACTACACCATTTGTTAAACTTTGTATAGGGGTACACCCTGTAATTTATTTAGGGGTTCACCCTAGTTTTTTTACATACCGTTCTATAAAAATTTCAAAACGCGGGGGGTTTCGGTGAACCCCCTCGGGTCAATGTAGGTCCGCCCCTGGGTGGCTCAAACATAAACCAACAACAACAAATGAAACCATAAGTTCCTATTTATAGCCCCGTGAGCCTTGGTCTCCAAGCAAGCCGCCACTTCTTGAAAACCCTAAGGCCCCGTTTGGTTCGCGAAATGTTTTGAAAGGAAATGGAATTAATTCCATTAAATTTGTATAAGTTGTTTGGTTTGTAAATTTTTTAATGGAATTGCAATAGAAAAAAGTCAAATGACAATTTTACCCTACTCACTAATACTTTCTGCTCAAACTTATTCCCATTATTATTGTATCTTCTTTAGATCGTTGATTTTCTTGTTCTTCATTTGATTTTCGGCTAACTCATCTCGTCCCATCTTCAAATCACTTGATTTTGTAATTAATCTCGTTCGATTTCTGGTTCTTCTTCACTAGTTGAAATCGACGTGGAAAGATTTGTTGAAAAAATCGATTGAGGATTTGCTGGTTTGATTATGCCTTCACCAAGCAATGAAGGGCTTTCTGAAAAAAAAATCAATTTTCTTGTTCAATTTGGGCCAAAACCATCAAACGATTTTGAACCGACAACCTTCATCATGGATAGCCTCCATCAGAAGTTATAATTTATCAATCTTCTAATTTTTCAGGTTCTAGATTGAAATATTTTTTTAATTAGTGGGTTTGTTCTTTGATTTTGGTGAGACTAGTTCTTCAATTTTGTTAGTTCATTTTCTTATTCGGATTCTTTTTGTCCGATTTTGTTCGTTCAATTTTGATTTTGTTTGTTTGTTCATAGAATGTTGCATCTGGATTTTGGGGTTGGACTGGAAGAAATGAGGGTAATTTAGTAATCCTTGAACATTCCATAGGAAAGTATATAATTCCATCACATATGGAAAGGAATGTCAAATTCCTTTGACCGATGGAATTTGATGGAAAGTTTTCTAATTCCAATTCCATCAAAAACTAACCAAACACATATTTCAACGAAAGTTCTCCAATTCCAATTCTAATTCTTATGAATTTCACGAACCAAACGGCCCCTAAGAGAGTCGGCTATCACGTGTGTAAAATCACTGAGTGTCGGCTGAAACCGACCTAGCGACACTCAGAGAGTCGGCTGAAAGCAACCTAGCGACTATCAGAGAGTCGGTTGAAGCCGACCTAGCGACTCTCAGAGTGTCGCTAGCGACACTCGGACCAAAACACGTGACGCAACCCTAAACTTCTCGTGATCGCTTGAATTTATAAAGATCATTCTCAAACTAGACCCAACAATCTACCGACACATCCTTGCTTGAAGTCGTGGCTATCTGGATAAAAGTTGAAATGTGCTTAGACAGGTTGAATCAGTATGATCTCGTATCAGGTCATCTCTACATCTCAAAGGTTGGAAGTTCTTAAAATATAAAAAATTAATTAAAAATAAGGTGCAAAAATATTTTGATTTGTGTTCATTTGTTTTTATTTCTTGTTTCCTTTTGAAGTCTTACATATCAGTTTTGACTGTGTCTCAAAACGTTTGAGATACTCACTTGATTGCACACTAGAGATGAATCCGATTTTGTCTGTAAGTTGAAATTGTCTAAAGAAAATTCGGAGTTGTGTTTTTTATTGTGAACAGGTTTCCTTATCTATTTGTTGCAATGATGGATGATCATCAATTGAGCAAGATAGCAGTCCAAAGCACCCGTTTCCTCAAGTTTGCAGAAGATACCGAGTTAGGAATCCTCCTCCTACATCTTCTATATCACTCAAGAAAAGAGAGTTGGAAAAGTTTTTCTCCTGATTGACAAGATGATGCATACAAAAAAGGGAGATTGTCAGAAACAAGATCATCAGTAAAGTAAATTTGGAAAGCATCAGTCTAGGGGAGATTGTTGGGATTGAAATTGAGATTGAAGCTTGCCAAATTCAAGAACACGGTATGCATGAAATGACGGTTCTGAAGATGGGAAATTTTTGCTGGGTCGATGTGGGAACCTCCAAAAGCAACCAAAAAGATTTCAGTCCAAGTTGAACACATCCATACCTTTCATATTGAGTTTCAAAAATCAAAATATTTCACTAGACACCACAAAACTTGCAAATCTACGATCATAGAAATAAAATCCAATCAAGTTCTCACATATTTTATTTAAATAAAAATCAAGTTCTCACCCTATTCCCCTTAAATGATTATATTTATATATATAATACATAATTTATTGGAAAAATATAATAAAATATCATCCGGTTCTTAAATCCGGTCCGACCAGCGGACCGGTAAGACGGCCGGTTCAATGTCCGGTCCGGTTATGAAAACATTCGCCAAAACAAACAAACACATAGATTGATAGATAGAGACGAGTAGAAACAGAAAGTAGCAAACTTCATTGATTTTGGACAACAAAATTACAACTTTCATCCATCCCGGGTGAGCTCCCCCGGGGTGGTGGCTCAAACATAAACCAACAACAACAAATGAAACCATAAGGTCCTATTTATAGCCCCATGAGCCTTGGTCTCCAAGCAAGCCGCCAGTTCTTGAAAACCTTAAGAGAGTCAGCTATCACGCATGTAAAATCACTGAGTGTCGGCTGAAACCGACCTAGTGACACTCAGAGAGTCGGCTGAAAACAACCTAACGACTCTCAGAGAGTCGGCTAAAACCAGCCTGGCGACACTCAAACCAAAACGCGTGACGCGGATCGCTTGAATTGATAGACATCATTCTTAAACTAGAACCAACAATCTTCACTGAGAATGATGCTATCAACGATATCCAAAGATCGTCAAACGTATTCTCAGTAGTTGATAATATGTTGCCTCTTCCTCTCTGCTTCGAAAAAAAATCAATTTTCAGGGGTTTCGATAGCTGACATTGTCTCATAACTTCATGAATCCACCGATAACCCAAAGTCTTTCATTGTCGTTCTCCCCCACAGATATAGCTCCCTTATATATAATTCAGTCAAAGTCTCATATCTCTTTATTAAGTATAATCTTGTAATAGGCTAGGATGAAGGTTTTATCACAAATTTCTTTGACTCAGTCAGACAGGGCTCATTATGATCATCACATAATCCAACAGTCTTCAATTTTGTTCTCGTTCATTGTGAAAAACCTTCCATTTTAGACTAAGATGAGAATTCAAACCTAATTGACTAAGGTTAAATCACATGATCCCGATCATTTTAAACATGGATGAGCTCCCCCGTATGGAAACCCAAACTTCAACAATTCAGAAGACGATAAAAAGTCGTTCTTTGAATACTCTAATCAGCTCCCGTTCCGATATTGTCGAAAACACGAAAATTCCAAAAAGTTGTTTCCAAGTTTTTGAACAGTTAACCTCCTGTTCTTCGCAATATCCACCAAAAAATTCATTCAAGAAATTTTCTTTTTTTATTTTTTACTTGATTACTTGGGTTGGTTATTGTTCTTGGAAGAAAGTCGACCCGAAACCTTCACTTAGTCAAGAGTCGCTTGGACTGAGACAGTCGGTGTAACATCTGGGCTCTCGTGCCAACAGTATTGTCCGCTTTGCCCCATAATAGCTCACGGATTTGTTTTTGGTTGCCCGGGTGAAAACTTCTCAGGGTCACCCATCCCTGGATTATTTCCACCTGAGCACGCTTAACTGTGGAGTTCTCCTCTCATCCGCTACATTAAGACCCAAAACGCGTTGTTGTATTTGAGGCAGGGCATTCCTTATGAACCCAACATCTCTCCCGTGGACAGAACAGAGTGATATGTGATTTGCCTAAGGTGTTACAAACACCCCCTTGGGACACATCGTCCTCGATGAGGTTTGCCCCACTATCGTAAACAGAACAGAATGGGAGTGGCTCTGATACCATTTGTAACATCCAGCCTCTCGTACCAACAATATTGTCCGCTTTGTCCCATAAAAGCTCACGGATTTGTTTTTAGTTGCCACTGTGAAAACTTCCCAGGGTCACCCATCCCTGGATTACTCCCACCCGAGCACACTTAACTGTGGAGTTCTCCTCTCATCCACTACATTAAGACCCAAAACGCGTTGTTGTATTTGAGGCAGGGCATTCCTTATGAACCCATCATCTCTCTCGTGGACAGAATAGAACAGAACGATATGAGATTTTCCTAAGGTGTTACAGTCGGCCCGGACATTATTGAGTGGCGGCTGGGTCATTGGCAAGAGTGTGTCTGGTAACTTCTGAGAGTCGACCTGCATGAACTGGAGAGTCGGCCCGTAAAAGCTGGAGAGTCGGCCAGTCACAAGAGAATCGGCTGCGACAGTCGGCCCGGTGACTCGTGAGAGTCGACCCTGTGACTCTTGTGAGTCGACCCGACTTTGAACTTGCGTTCTATAAGGGGTATCGGCTTAAGAGCCGACACTTATCTTCTTCAACCTCAGAGAGTAGCTCCAAGAAACTAGCTGAAATGAGCCACCATGGCTCTGATACCAATTGACATACCCTCCAAGATCTGGTTCAGCTTCGTTCTTGATAGAATTGGGTAGAGACGGGTTGTTATGAGCCAAAATAAACAAACAAACACATATATTGATAGATAGAGACGAGTAGAAACATAAAGTAGAAAAATTCATTGATTTTGGATAACAAAATTACAACTTTCATCCACCTCGGGTGAGCTCCCCCGGGGTGGTGGCTCAAACATAAACCAACAAAAACAAATGAAACCCTAATGTAACACCCTTAAATTAAACACCGGTTATAATAAACATCTACACACGCGGAAGCATTTATCCCGAGAAATTTTTTTTATAGATATCTTCGCGTGTCGCGAAGAACTAGGACCCTCCTTTCGCGTGCCGCGAGGGAGTCCAAAAAGGCAGGTCCGGGAATTCAGGTCTTCACGTGTCGTGAAGACTAAACCATAGTTTTTCTCGTGGCGCGAAAACCCTCAGCAGACAGAAAGTTTAGAGACCTATGCAGTTTTCAACACTTAGCCAAATTTCCACCATTTTTTCATTTTAACATGACACCAAAAATTTTCAAACACTTGGGTTTTTTGACCAAATATTCAATCACCAAAATATACACCAAAACATCAATTCTTGTTTCAAATTTGCATCCCTTTCGAGGATTTCAAATTACATCCCAAAATCACCAAAATATGCATACGAGAATCCAACATTCGCCATAGACTTGACCTTGACTATCCCGGAGCTTTTCCTACATAACACCACATTTAATACCATTAGCAATGAAGATAAAACATATCAAACAAGTAAATACTACTCGTTTTTCACCCATTTGACCCGTTTCCACCCAATTTGTCATTAGGCTACATATCACTTGCATTTCACCTACAAGTTTCATTCTTTTCATTTATCATTCATAATTAACACATTTCCATTTCCATTATGACACATAGGCTATAACCTCATTTCCATTATGATACTTAGATCATAACCTCATATCCCATTTCTATTATGGTACTTAGACCATAACCTCATTTCCATTATGGTATTTAAACCATAACCTCATTACCACATTTTCGTTATGATTCTTAGATTATAAACTCATATTCATATTTCCAATATAGTAATACAATTATAACTACATTCAATCACATTCGTATCACTTAAAACATTATGCATACAACATTGCCTATCACACCATTTATTATCAATACTAAGTAAGTGCAAAAGCACTTACCTTTCGGGTTAGAAGACCCCGCACCACCTTTAAGTTTTGCAATTTGATTACCTAAACATATACACCTAGTTTAGTAATCTAACATAAAACAAAATCACATTATAATTATGGTCATAACCCAATTTTCCCATTTCCAACCCAAATTGACCCGTTTGAGTTATACTCATATCCAAACACCCTCTATCAACCCAAACTCACATACTCGAGTTTCATTATCCTTACCTTAACACTAATTTTTCATTCAATTTACATTATTAGGTTAATTTGGTGTTTGCTCAAGTGTCTAACATCATATAAACACTTAATCATCATTAATTCATCATCTTATCATCATAATACAAACACCCTCAAATTTCTCCATATGAACCCTAACTTCTCATAATTAAAATCAAAGGGTTCTAGGATGTTAATCACCATTCTTTACCTTTAGTTTAACTAGATTATCAACAATCTAACACCAATTTACCATATGCATTCAAAATTCTGGATTTTATCCAAAACCCACCAAGAATATTCAAGAAATGAAGGAGGAACTTACTTGATGTTAGAAAGGTATTATGTGAATCAACACCCTAAATCCCGAGCATGCAAGCCTCTAATTTCGTTTTTGACCGGATTCTCCTCTTTCTCCTTCTTCTCTTGGAAGAATCGACCAAAACACCACAAATGAGGTTCAATTTTGACTTCCACTAGTCAAATATGGTAGATTTTACCATTTTACACTTTTAGCCTTTCAACTTCTATTTCACCCATTTCATTCCATAATTAGTTAAAAACTAATATAACCCCATTACTAACTTGAAACCCACTTGTTTCAACTTATTTCTAAAATATTATTTTCATCATAATATTTATTAGAATAAATATTTATTTATAACGAAACCTGGATTTTGGTTCATTACACCTAAGGTCCTATTTATAGCCCCATGAGCCTTGGTCTCTAAGCAAGCCACTTCTTGAAAACCCTAAGAGAGTCGGCTATCACGCGTGTAAAATCATCGAGTATCGGCTGAAACCGACCTAGCGACACTTAGAGAGTCGGCTAAAAACAACCTAGCGACTCTCAGAGAGTCGGCTGAAACCAACCTAGAGACTCTCAGAGACCAAAACGCGTGACGCGACCCTAAACTTCTCGTGATCGCTTGAATTGATAAATACCATTCTCAAACTAGACCCAACATACTCAGATCGCGGAATTCACGTGCGATCTCATGTTGAATAAGGAAACTCACATCAAATTCAACATTTTCGCAAAACACAACCATGTGAACTCAACCAATGCAAGATCTAAGTTACTCATATAATTAGACTTGCAAATCATATAAGTTTTACACATTATCATATGGTTTCACATTACACATAAATAACACATAGAGCACGTATACCTTAGGGGGTATGTACACTCATATGGATTTCACACTTTTCTCGTTAATCGTTTCCCTTGTTTAATTATCTAGATAGAATCACATGTTCCTATACTGTTTAAACATCTCAAATTAGCCGTGTTATTAACTGGTATCTACCCTGGGTATTTAACCAAAATCCCCAGCTTATTCAACCCTATACACCTCGAGTATTAACCCGTATTCACCTCGGGTGTTTAACCTGTACCTCTCGGGTACCCAACTCGTTTACACCTCAGGTATCTAACCCGTAATCCCGTACCCATGGGGTAACCAACCCACACACACCCGAGTATCTACCTTTGAGCGTGTCATTTTAGTGTATTTAGATATGCGTTGTACATTTATGTGTGCTTTGATCCAAAAAAATACTTAGCAATAATATATTGAAGTATATTACTTCGCTTATATATTTAAATAATAATGATTTTAATATTATTTGAGTTGGACGTTGTAAATATATTATTTCACCTAAATAAAGTATTATTTGAGTTGACAATTTTAGTATATTTGTCTTAGGTGAGGCGTTGAGACCAAATAATAAGAGGAGAGTCTCACAATCAAAATGTGACGGATTCTAACATTGTTCAAAAAAAGAAAAAAAAAAGTTTATTTGTGTTGAACATATACCATATTTGAATATGAGGTTGATGGGTACACATTAAATTTCTTTATAATTTTTAAATATTAATTTTGTATGAATGCAAGAACACCTCACTTGAGATAGAGTTGGTCCCACCAGCCCCATTTTGACCACTTCCGTGTTTCTCATAACCACCCCTACGTTTCTAGCCTTTACCAACGCTTTCGCGATCGATATATGAACGGCTAACCTTTTTGTCTCTTGTATATTTCTAGGGTTTTCAGTTTCTAACTTCCTCTCAAACTTCTCGGCATGTTTCACCCTTTAGGTAATCCTCTTTCCTTATTGCCTAATTTCTTTGTGTTTAATAGTTAGGGTGAATTCAATTTGACATCTTTTTTTTTGTGGCTATACGTTTCTGGTAGGGAGATTTTGTTTTTAAAGCTCTTGTTTTAATCGACGTAAGGATATATGCTTGAAATTGTTCTGCTTTTTGCTTGCAAAAGTAGGGTTTGATGCGTGGGATTTGGTGATTAATTGGTCCGGGACTTTTGGTAGATTGTTATATCAGTTAGGTTGTTATGATTTGGCGATTTGCTAACAACATGTTTGGATTCTGTAGTTTTCAATCATTATGGGGTTCTTGTTGATAAGAATAATTTAATTGTGGAAAACAATTTGAAGAATGGATTTGATTGGATTGAGATCATCATTGGGTTCTTATTGATGAAACTGATTTGATAGTTTTATAGAAGGCCTTATTTATTTAGGGGGCTGCTATTAGAACACCGGGCTAAAAGTGTATACGAGGCCCTGTCACATCATACGGGCCGTATGATTTTGTCAATGCAGTCATTTCAAATTTTTGATGTCAGTCAATCACATCATACGGGCCGTATGATTTGGTGTACACCACCTCATACTGACCATATAAAAACATAATACGGGGCGTATGACCTTTTTCGGGTTTTTTCGCCATATCATACGGGCCGTATGATACCTGGTGTGTGTATAGTTGTACATTGGTGGTGTTCCTTTAGTACTGCACTTTATTTATTTGTGTTCATCTATCCTCTGTATTCTTGCGATGGAAAAAAGATGGTTGCTTATCATTTTATTGGTTTGTGGGTTACCAAAATAGTTGATATGCGAGGATGCTCAGTTTTTGCTTGGGCAATGATGAACCGGTACTTTGGCCTAATCTCTGATAGTTGTTACTGTTTCAGCTGGTTTTCTGTAGGATTCACCATATTTGGCTGCTTTCTTCTCTTGGTGTTGCTCAGGGCAAATTTCATGCTCTGCAGTGTTCAGTTGGTTATACTCTTTTCACCTGAAACTGAAGGGTCTTATTTGGTGGAGTTGATGTTGGAACCTCTACTGGAGGTGTAACATTTTTAGAGTAATTTAAGTTGCCATTCTTGTAACTGTAGGTTGCTTTTTGGTTAAGTTTTCCCTTCTGTAAGCAGAGCTAGGTCTTTTATTTGTAATTTTTTATGTTCTAAAATGTTAATGCAATCCATTTGGTCTAAATAACCGATCATGATCACTCTATTGTGTACACTACTAAACGGAGAATGTGAAGGAACTGCAAGGCGGTAATACTTCTCCTTCAAGTACAAGCTTCAAACTAAGTGGATGGCATTTGAAGCAGTTGACAGCAGTTTTGGGTGAATGTATTTGTGATTCAATTGTTGGACAAGGTTATAACCATTAACTGCCTCCAACATCCCCTCCATGCGTAAAGAAAGTTTCAAAGGATAACTTTGTGACTAGGGTTTTGGCAGTTGATATTTGAGCAAACCTTGTTCCAGTGCTTATGGAAATCAAATGCATGTGTAGTCAGTTGGATGGATTTGAAATTTCAGATTCTGTATTTATAAACCAGTTCTTAAACAAGAAGAAACTCTGCATATAAAAAAAACCAAGAATTTTATCAAATGATCAAATTTATGTTTTTCCTTTCTAATGTTACTGTGATGAAGGCTCCATTTCTGGGCATACAGAAAGCACATAATTTTGCACTTTTTAGTGGATCTTTTTTCGTTTTTGTTTTTATCATGTTGAGGAGAAGAATGATTTGAATTGAAAATCTGAACACAAGCAGCTTGGGGTTGGGGGGTTACACAAATGAGGTGTTAGCATTAATATTTCAACTTAAGAATTTTTGAAAATACACTTTGATGCTACCTGGATGTTTTTCATCAGTGAATATCCAGATTTTTGTCAAGAAAAGATGCTCTTGAAAAACGTGTTCCCTTAAGACGGTAGACACAAAATGTTTCTGGTAAAGGGGGAAGATTAAATGGTCCAAACAATACATGCTTTTAATGATAAAGGATTTGGATGAGTGTCTGGAAGCAATTGCATTCTGTAACATGCTAATATCCATAGTCAGGCTTAAGGGCCGGTTAAGTGTATGAAAAGTGCAGGGTAGACATAAGTTAGATCTTACTTCAAGAATCTTCTTTACAAATTGTCTGCTATGATCAATAGGATGTGGAGTTTACAAGTTAAATCTTTGTGAATCAGTTTATGGTAGTTTGGTAGGTTGATTACTTTGACATGATACTACATATGTGTGATCATCCTTGCTACTGGGTTATCTGCAGTTGGTATTTTTAGTATATTGCTATTTGCAAATTGCTTTCATGTTTACTTGTATAATTATATGTTTGTTTATAGCAGATAGACTCTGATTAGCCACGTGTAAAGAGGATAGTGAATTGTTACATTTTTCAATGATTTCATAGGATGGGGTTATAGGTGTTATTGAATGGCAGCTTCATGGTTTTCTCTTTGTTCTATTGTGAATTGAATTTACTTTATGCAACTAAAACACATCCAATAAGTGCTCACATGTTCCTGATTTGTTTGATTGCAGACTGCTATTCTGGAACTTGATGGCGTACTTTAGGTAGCATGTTAAATAACCTTTATTTCACAGCCATCATCAATATCTAGCTGGGAGATGGAGCCAATGTGGAATAACACAGGTTCACAAAAGCTGTTGCTACCCACAAAACGGAAGGAACCAACAGAATCCCTGTCTCCTAGTGGTGTAGACAAACGTGTGGCTCAAATGAAGCCCCATGTGAATAAAAGACCACCTCAGTTGCAGCCCATGCCCCGTAAACCTGGGTCTCAAAGGGTCCAGACACCAAAGAATAGAACCGCAACTCAAGAAGTCTCACCCAAGGTTCAAAGTGGGTCATTTGAAGCCGTACGCTCAAAAATGAGAGAAGCATTAGCTGCTGCATTATCTGTTGGCATTCAGAATGAAGAAAAACCTGATAACGAGCATAATAGTCCTCCATCTGAAGCAGGTAAAGAGCGTGTGGATTCTCAGCCTGATGGATCTACTGCTACTGTTGGTAAGCTTGAAGAGTGTGGAAGCACAGAAGGGCAAATTGGGAAAAATGACGTGCAAGAGCCTCAGTACAACTATGTCATGCTTGATGCAGAGAGTTCATTTGGAGACGCATTTTTTGTCAAAGATGAACTTTTGCAGGGAAATGGGCTTTCTTGGGCCTGGGATTTGGAAGTAACTGAATCAAAGGAAATCAACGGGCCCAAACAGGATCAAAGTGGTGATACAAACGGAAGAGAAAATATTGTTAAATCTCCTGAAGAATTAGGTTCAAGAATTGAAGCAGAGCTATTTAAGCTGTTTGGAGGGGTGAATAAGAAGTATAAAGAAAAAGGAAGATCTTTGATGTTTAATCTAAAAGACCGTAATAACCCTGAGCTAAGAGAGAAGGTTTTATCTGGTGTCATCTCTCCTGAAAGGTTGTGTGCAATGACACCAGAGGAACTTGCTTCTAAACAGCTTTCTGAATGGCGAATGGCAAAAGCTGAAGAACTAGATAAAATGATAGTTTTACAGGAGTCTGATGTTGATATAAGACGCTTGGTTAAGAAAACTCACAAAGGTGAGTATCAAGTTGAGGTGGAACAGGATGATGGTGTTTCGGTTGAGGTTTCTGTGGGATCCACTTCGTTTACTCAGTTTCAGCCAAAAAAGAAGAAAACCGCACATGAAGTGGAAGAAAAAGAAATTACTGATGGTGACAAAAGCAGTTCAGAAAACCTTACAATACCTGCTGACGGGACTGATTTCATGCAAGAATTAATTGTGGATGAATTTAAAGATGAGGGATTTTTACCTCCAATTGTGTCGTTAGATGAGTTTATGGAATCCCTCAACTCTGAGCCTCCGTTTGAGAACTTGTCTACAGATTCCGAGACAAAACCAGTCACTGTTGTTAAAACAGATGGTGAAAATGTGTCGTCTGAACAAGCTTCTGCTGGTGGGGTTGACCAACCGAAAGCAAAGCCAAATGAGGCATTATTGAGCATGAAAACTAGTGACATTTCTGTAGAAAGAAAAACTATTCCTGCTTCTAGTGCGGTTATTGGGGAAAATGTGTGGGAAGGTGAACTGCAGCTCACAATCTCGTCATCCATATTTGCTATTGGACTGTTCAGAAGGTATATTACACAAATTACTTAGCGATAAAATTACTTTCTTTTGTTGAAATTTTTGTTAATTAGAACGGTTCATTTTCATTTTGTCTGGTTATTTGTTCTTATTATTGGATGAATTTAGAATTATACTAATGGTTATGATTCTTGTGAGGGTCGATAGGTGCTTAGTTTTTCACTTGCACTTTCATTCATCTCAGTTTATTTTTTATTTTATTTTTTTAATTTTTTTTATCATTGTTATGGCCAGATTTCAGTATTTTGTGAGATTTTATTAGTTTATATTTTTTAATAGTACTTTGTTTTTAATATATATTTCTATTTTAGTGGTGAAAAAACATCAACAAAGGAGTGGCCTGATTCTATGGAGATCAAGGGTAGAGTTAGACTTGATGCATTTGAAAAGTTTCTTCAAGAACTTCCCATGTCCAGAACCCGTGCAGTCATGGTATTTTGATTCTCCTTGCTATTAGTGTTAAACCAACCAATAACATAAAAGAAATCTAAAATTATATTTTTTTCTAAAATTTTTACTCCTTTTGCAGGTTGTGCATTTTGTTTTGAAAGATTCTTCTTCTGAGATTCACCGTGCCTTTCTTTCTGAGGTGAGACTAATAAAAAGAGGTGTCATTAATATCTTTTTTCATAATGTTTTGTAATGTTGGTTAATTTTTTAATATATTTTTGTTTAGGCGGTGAACTCATATATTGGAGATGAACGGCTAGGATTCGGTGAACCAAATCCTGGAGTTGAACTTTATTTCTGCCCACCGCATACAAGGATCATAGAGATGCTCTGCAAGCACCTTTCTAAAAACCAGACAGATATACTAAGGTCAACTGATAATGGCTTAATAGGTGTAGTCGTATGGCGAAGACCTCATATTAATTTCAGTAATTCGTCTTCGTCTTCTCAACATAAACATCATAAAAAACATAACTTTCCAACCAGTAGACACACAAATATAAACGCCAATACAAATTCGAACTTCACACCAAAATCTGTCAACCGTATGCTGCCCGAACAGCCCAATAATAATAATGATGATGACGACATACCTCCTGGTTTTGGTCCTGGGGCGGCTACTGCTGCCCGGGATGAGGATGACCTGCCTGAATTTAGATTCTCTGGAAACCCCAACTCATCAGGGCAGAAGAACCCTGCCCAAGTTGGGTTCAGGTCAAAACCGACACAGTTTAACCCATCTGCACCTGTAGATCAGATGAGACATCTTATTTATAGATATGGGCAGACTGCAACTGGTGGCGACGGTGCAAGTCGGATAAATAGACCATGGAATAAAGATAATGAAGATGATGATGTGCCGGAGTGGCAGCCACACCTTCACCAGAACCTCCACCACCCTGAAGTGCCGCCTGTACACCACATACAGCCGCCTTTGGGGTCGCATATGGTTAATCAAGTAAGACCACAAATAGGGCAAGTTATGATTCCACATATGCCTGTCCAACCTCATGTTAATGTGTTGCAAAATGTAGTTAGATGGCCGCCACCGTCATCAGGTCCTCCTGTGCTACCGCCTAATGCCGCCGTATCTGGGCAGCATTACGACGGGCAGTGGAGGCTGGATGCGCCTAGGAGTAGGGGTTTTTGATTTCTGCCATTGTAAATAGTTCATCATCTTTATTGGCTTTAGTTATTGTAGTACTCAGATTTTTTTTACTTTTGTAATGGAGATAAAGTTTTACCGTCTTAAGAAACCATTTGATATTTCTGTTGGGTTTTAACATGTCCTTTTAAAGCGAGTTTTGCAACGGAAACGGTTTTGACACGTTAGTTCTAAAACTTTAGAAAACAAAAACCTATCATGGATTCAAATGTAGTTCTTGAAACTTAAAAAAGCAACCATAGGATGTTTAGAGATAACCTTTGATGAGAAATGGTTGCAACAAGATGAAAGATGAGCTAGGAATCAAGTGTTTCCTCTCCAAGAGAATCCACACCAAACAAGTTGCTTCCTTTTATGCTAGTCACTAACCAAAGTCAAGAACACACTCACTAGAAACACTCTTTGAAGTGATTATGAATGTGTAAATAGAAATCAAAACAATATTCAAGAACCAAGACAAACTACAAAATAAGATAGTAGTTTGTTGTAGTTCTTAAGTTGTTTTTCATCCAACAACTCCTCTCCCTTTTCTTTTCTCAAACTCACGACCAGTAAGCCTATCAAAAAAAGGGTTCTTGCAAGCTATTTCAAAAGAATAATAAGCAAGGAATAATGCCCCCTTTTTCATTCTTAACTTTTGTAATGCCAATTGTGAGCAATACTTGGAACTCACAAAAAGCATTAGTTGGTCAAACACTCCAATCTTTTGGCTTCTAATGAAAATCTCGATCAAAAAGAAAAGAAATTGGGAGAATGGAATTTCCAAATTGTATGTTGGTTAGAAGATAGAAATTAAATCATTTTGATTTAATTTTAACATGTTTTATAAACTTTTACTTATTTTATTTATACTAATCTTATAAACTTGAGTTATAAATGTTTAGGTATAAACCTACATTTCATTAACACATAAGATTATATATATAAAATATCCAGCATAAACACAATGCATATAATGATTAACAACGTAATTAATCAATTATATATATTTATGTAACTCGATAAATATATTATGCAATGGTTATTCCATATTATCATTTTACTTAATGATAATAGTCTTAACATAATAATGGGGTTGTACACGTTAAACCTAGTTTAAACGCGTATGTGAAATATTTGCTTCGTGTGTGACCTTTGGGATCATATATCAATGGCAACCTTGTTGCACGTTGCGTCTTGGGCATATAGTTCCAACAATCTCTCACTTGCACAAGATTCAACATACATTAATGTAGGCAGTGGTTGACTTCTAGCAACATCTCACTGCCCTCAATGATATAAGACTTAATATCATCCTCAACACCTATTTAATTAAGTCTTTAACTTAATAACAATAGTGTATGGTTAGCTATCAATTATCCCTCTGTAATAGATATCTAGTTGAACATGAGACATGGATTGACATCAATCTCATATATTGTTCAACAAATAGATTTCTCGATCGAGATTCAACGTGATTTAAATCAAACATAAGTTTGAGCACGACCATGCATTTGAATCAGTCTGAATCATCGAGGGGCCCAAGGATATCAACCTTATAAAGGTACAGATTCCTTTACTGACTACATACGCCTCTCACTACATTTCTCTTTGTTCCCAACAAGAGCCCTTATTACTGCCTCGTCAGAGAACAGTGTTAGGTAATATCAAAGAACAACGCTCCATGCAATCAAGCCCCAATATGTATCTCAGGTCAAAGGATACAAAGATACTACCATTTTTCAAAACACTTAAGACGCCGATCCTTGAAGGATCTTTGAAAGCGGTCGCGTCCAATATTCACCTTCCATGAATATTTGTGATCTTTAGTTACTCATCTCCAAACTAAACGACCCACAATAGTCTTAATTCATAGTTACTCCCATAACTTTGACTGACTATGGACATTTTGAATAACTTGGTTATTCATGGATGTAATTGTGCTAATATAGAATACAGTACGCATAAAGAGAACGCATAAAGAGACAATATGTCATAATAAGGAAATGATACTGATATATATAGCTTCAAAATATCCAAAGTATAAATTAGATCCAATCGCTGGACATACAAAGCCCTAAAGATCCAACATGTGCCTCATGTTTAGCTTGAGGCATGGGCTTAGTGAAAGGATCAGCCAAGTTTTGATCCGTGTGTACTTTGCTAACGATGACATCTCCTCGTTCCACTATCTCCTGAATATAATGGAAGTCCTCTGGATATGCTTGTTTCTATGATGCGCCATTGGTTCTTTCACTTGCGCAATAGCACCAGAGTTATCACAATAGATCTCAATAGGTTTCTCGATGCTCGGCACCACCTGGAGATCAGAGATGAATTTCTTCAGCTATGCAGCCTCCTTGGCCGCCTCCGAAGCAGCAATGTACTCAGATTCAGTCGTGGACTGTGCAACCACCTTTTGCTTGGAACTTCTCCAGGTAACTGCTCCGCCATTAAGGGTGAAGACATACCCCGATTGGGATCGAGAGTCATCTAGATCAGTCTGGAAGCTAACATCTGTGTAGCATCTCACAGTAAGTTCCTCTTCCACACCTCCATATACCAAGAACATGTCTTTAGTCCTCTGAAGATACTTGAGAATGTTCTAAACAACAATCCAATGTCTTTCTCTAAGATTCTGTTGGTAACGGCTCGTCATGCTTAAAGCATACGACACATCCCTAGTGCACAACATGGCGTACATGATGGATCCAATTGCCGAAGCATGTGTAATCCCTTTCATCCTTTTAATCTCCTCGTCCGAACTAGGACATTGAGATTTGTCAAGAACCGTGCCATGCGCCATAGGTAAGAAACCTTTCTTGGCTTCTTGCATTGAGAAGCGTTTGATAACCTTATCAATGTATGCACTTTGACTCAATCCAATGAGCCGTTTAGATCTATCTCGATAGATCTTGATTCCCAGAATGTACGCGGCTTCTCCTAAATCTTTCATTGCAAAACACTTTCCCAACCGAGACTTAACGTCCTTCAAGGTTGGAATGTGGTTTCAAATGAGTAATATGTCATCGACATACAAGATTAGGAATGCAAAGGTGCTCCCACTAGTCTTCATGTCAACACATGGCTCATCTTCATTTTTGATAAATCCATACTCCTTGAAGATTCCAGCTCCGTGATGCTTGCTTTAATCCATAAATTGATATTTTAAGCTTGCATACTTTATCGGGATGTTTAGGATCGACAAACCTTCTGGCTGAACCATATAGACATCCTTAGTCAGATGTCCATTTAGGAAAGCTGTTTTGACATCCATTTGCCATATCTCATAATCGTGATAAGCGGGAATGGCAATCAATATCCTGATAGATTTAGTCATGGCTACAGGAGAAAAGGTATCCTCATAATCAATTCCTTGAGTTTGAGTGAATCCCTTTGCAACTAGTCGTGCTTTAAATGTATGCACATTTCCATTCATGTCCGTTTTCTTCTTGAAAATCCACTTACTCCCAACGGCCTTTCCATTGGGAGGAAGATCAACCAAATCCCAGACTTGGTTGTCATACATGGACTGCATCTCGGCGTCCGTGGCTTCAAGCCATTTATCAGATTCTTTGTCTGATATAGCAGATTTGTAGTTGGTAGGTTCGGTCTGATCCACCAAATATACCTCATAATCACCATATCTCTCAGTTTCTTGACGAATTCTACATGATCTGCGGATGTCTTGTGTTACATTGGGTACTTGAACCAGCATAGGTTCAGGTTCAACAATATTCTGTTGAGCAGTGGTTCCAACCTCAGGTCCGACATTGTGTGGTTCCCGAATTTCTTCAAGATCCATACTATTTCCACTTGGTTCTTTTGAAAGAAAGTCTTCTTCCAAGAAGATTCCACGTCGACTAATAAAGACTTTATTATCAATTGGATGGTAGAAATAATATGCCTTTGTTTCTTTAGGGTATCCGACGAAGATTACTTTCTCACCTCTTGGATCAAGCTTGTTGGAGGTATCACGTTTAACGTAAGCCTCACAACCCCATACCCTAAGGTAGGATAAGTTTGGAGTTCTTCCATGCCATAATTCGTATGGTGTCTTATCCACCTTCTTTGTTGGAACCATGTTGACTATTCGAGCAGTTGTCTCCAAGGCATAGCTCCAAAAGGAGTGAGGCAAGTTCGTACGACTCATCATGGAACGAACCATATCAAGCAAGGTCCGATTTCTCCTTTCGGACACACCGTTGTGTTGTGGTGTTCCAGGTGGAATGAGCTGAGAAACTATCCCACGTTTCTTGAGATGTTCATCAAAGTCGCAACTTAGATATTCACCACCACGATCCGAACGGATGGCTTTTATCGTTTTCCCAAGCTGATTTTGTACTTCATTTTGAAACACTTTGAAAACCTCAAATGCTTCATGTTCATGCTTTAAAAGATAAACATAACCATATCTATTGAAATCATCAGTGAATGTAATGAAGTACCTCTCACCACTTCTTGACATTGTTCTAAAAGGACCACACACATCGGTGTGTATAAGTCCTAATAGATCCGTAGCTCGTCCACCCGTACCGGTGAAAGGTGCTTTGGTCATCTTGCTACAAAGACATGATTCACATATGTCAAAGGATTCTGAACCGGTGGGCTCTAAGATTCCATCGGTTTGGAGCTTTGACATACGTTTCTTGTTTACGTGGCCAAGTCTACAATACCGTAGATATGATTAGTTAAAGTTCGGTTTTGATCTTTTAGTGTTGAGAGTGTAAATAGAGTTATCACTACATGAGCCATGAATGTCAACTTCATAGAGATTCCGTTATGAGGCCTAGCCTCAAAATACATGACATTTGATTTAAAAACCAAAATGTTTCCTTCATGGAAACCAAAAGTAAATCCTTGCTCATACAGTCGAGCAGCTGAGATAATATTCCTAGTTAGACTAGATACACAACAAACATTGTTCAAAATAAGATACAAGCCATTTGGTAACAAAATGGAGTATTCTCCTACGGCTTCAACCGCCACATTTGCTCCGTTTCCAGCGTGGAGCACCAATTGGCCTTCTCTCAGCTGTCTAACCTTCTTTAACCCCTGCAAATCATTGCAAATGTGAGTACCACAACATGTGTCAAACACCCACGAGTTACTAGTGAAGGCATATAACTCTATTACGAAGATACCTGAAGCTGAAGCCCCATTGGGGTTCTTCTTCATATCAGCTTGAAACTTGGGGCAATCCTTCCTCCAATGACCTGCATCCCCACAATGGAAGCAATTGGGGTTCTTTGGAGGCTTGGCAGGTGCCTTTGCTGTTGGTTTAGGGACCAACTTTTTGTATTTGATAACATCCTTTGGCTTTGCCCTTGGACTCACCCATGGCTTCTTGCCCTTGACTTTGCCTTGAGTAGTTGGCTTCTTGATTTGACCCTCCCTTATCATAAGAACCGGTTGAGACTTGGTGGTGATGTTCTTCTCGGCAACCCTAAGCATGCCAAGAAGCTCCGAGATGGATTTCTCAAAACCATTAATGTTGTAATTGATTACAAACTGGTTATACGACTTCGGAAGTAACCCTAGTATCATGATGATGGCTAGGTCATTTTGAAGTGGAGATCCAAGTCTCTTCAACCGTTCCACGTAGCCTTTCATTTTTGACACATGAAGGCCTACAGTTTTGCATCCGACAATTGGTAAGTGAGATCATGGTGTCATAGATCTCTTGCCGGGCTTGATCTTGGAACATCAACTTGAGTTCCTCGATGATGTTGAATGCCTTTTGGTGCTCCAAATCATGTTGCAGATTTGGTTCCATAGTGGCAAGCATAAGACATGCTACACTTTGTGCATCATCAAAGTGTTTAGCCCATGCATCCCTAGCAGCTTTGGGAGCATTTTGTGTCAGAGGGGCGGGGACGGGTCCCTCAAGAACGTACATCTTCTTGTCTTGTGTAAGCACAATTCAAAGATTGCGATACCAATCCATGAAGTTTGCGCCGTTGAGTTTCTCCAGATCCAAAATGGGTCGGAGAGCGAAAGAGTTTGAGGCGGGAACGATAGCGTTGGTTGGTGTTGTTGTCATCTACAAAAACAAAGTTTTGATTTTAGTACTTTGATATTTTAATTCCTTTAATAATTAAGTACCCTCGTTTTAATGATTAAAAACTTAATTAGTTAAAGGCTAAGATCCACATCACCTTTAACTTCTCGTAATTGGCTTAGCGCACTTGTTACAAGAAATAAGTTGATTGGTAGGTGTATAAACCAATTGCTAACTTGCAACTCTTAGACTATTGGGATTCGATAACAATAAATTGTTAAAATGACACGATTAATCCCGAACTATGCCTACCCGCACTTCGTGTTTGGCCACGCACTTTCCACAAATCCTACTTTAGAGACGTGTGATATTTGGTCCAAGACTCTTGGTGACTCGAAGTATCACCTTATACACGTTATAAGGTCAATCAAGTGTTTGGCAGAGCGCACTTACCACTAGAATACCTTAGTAACGTCATAAGTGTTCTAAATAGGGTGGCAAAAACTTATATTTTGAAAAAAGGGGTTTTTGACGTTTTTGATGTTTTTAATGAAGTGGGTTTGACAAAAACGTTTATGTAACGAAAATTTTTCATGCATTGAGATCGTTACATTTAGAAATAAAACCAAGTTTTATTTTATTGGTCTTGCGTTTAATTTTACGGATTGTGACGATATAATTTTAATATCCTAGATATTAATACGTCGGTATTTAAACACGTCACACCGATTTTAGCTATTAATAAATCCTCTTATTATTAGCCATTGAGTTTTATAAAATAAAGTCCTTATTGTTTTATTTTAAAACCCAAAAATTGTGAAACTCAAAATAATCTTTATTTTAGTTTCTTACAAGTCTTCCAACTTGTTAAAATATATTTTGTGTTAGAGTTTATAAAATGTTATTTTATCAAACTCATTTATTTTTGCATTTTATACTTGTTAAAATGGTTTGAAATCCTAGATTCAACACAACCTCCAAACATAATTAATAAACATGCAAAAAAATAAGTGCAAAGCCAAGCCAAAAAATATGGTGTTCTTGTGAGACAACAAAAACACCAAGAAGGTCTAGGGACAACAATATACAAATCTTGAACTTTTGCTCCCAATAGCTTCAAGATCCAAGTATGACCGCCTTGTTAGACTCCTTAGTTGCACCTTATTTTGGACTCCATCTTTCAAGTCTTCAAAATTACATTTTGAAATAAAAATAGAAACCAATCTATATTTTACATCTCAAAAAAATAGATACAATACTTGGAAAAAAAATAATTACATGCCCAAATAAATAATATTACAACCAAATAAAAAATCTAACACAAACATACAATGGTCATGCCTTGCTTTGCATTACAAACAACACAAAATATATATTCTTGACTTTTAGCAACTTGTTAGCTACTTGCAAGCATGATGCAAGTTGGTAACATAAAGCTAGCTTGAAAATATAAATGTTGCTACCACATATATTATTTTTCTAACTTGAAAAATAATATATCTTTTGATTTTATAACTTTAAAACCAAAGTATGTCTAAAAATTTCAAGAACAAACATAAGAGGCTCTGATACCAATTGTTGGGGACTAACATATCCTTTTAAAGCGAGTTTTGCAACGGAAACGGTTTTGACACGTTAGATCTAAAACTTTAGAAAACAAAAACCCATCAAGGATCTAAATGTAGTTCTTGAAACTTAAAAAAGCAACCATAGGATGTTTAGAGATGACAACCTTTGATGAGAAATGGTTGCAACAAGATGAAAGATGAGCTAGGAATCAAGTGTTTCCTCTCCAAGAGAATCCACACCAAGCAATTTGCTTCCTTTGATGCTAGTCACCAACCAGAGTCAAGAACACACTCACTAGAAACACTCTTTGAGGTGATTATGAATGTGTAAATAGAAATCAAAACAATATTCAAGAACCAAGACAAGCTACAAAGTAAGATAGTAGTTTGTCGTAGTTCTTAAGTTGTTTTTCATCCAACAACTCCTCTCCCTTTTCTTTTCTCAAACTCACGACCAGGAAGCCTATCAAAAAAAAGGTAATGCCCCTTTTTCATTCTTAACTTTTGTAATGCCAATTGTGAGCAATACTTGGAACTCACAAAAAGCATTAGTTGGTCAAACACTCCAATCTTTTGGCTTCTAATGAAAATCTGATCAAAAAGAAAAGAAATTGGGAGAATGGAATTTCCAAATTGTATGTTGGTTAAAAGATAGAAATTAAATCATTTTGATTTAATTTTAACATGTTTTATAAACTTTTACTTATTTTATCTATACTAATCTTATAAACTTGCATGTTGGTTATAAATGTTTAGGTATAAACCTACATTTCATTAACACATAAGATTATATATATAAAATACCCAACATAAACACAATGCATATAATGATTAACAATGTAATTAATCAATTATATATATTTATGTTACTCGATAAATATATTATGCAATGGTTTATTCCATATTATCATTTTACTTAATGATAATAGTCTTGACATAATAATGGGGTTGTACACGTTAAACCTAGTTTAAACACGTATGTGGAATAGTTGCTTGGTGTATGACCTTTTGGGATCATATATCAATGGCAACCTTGTTGCACGTTATGTCTTGGACATATAGTTCCAACAATTTCTACTTTGGCGGTTAACTAATGACACGTGGGCATATGGACGTTATAATGGCAACGATACTACACGCATTCATGTGTATACTTCTTGATGTATATTAGAGGTGCGCAAAAAGGCTATTAGAGGTGCGCAAAAAAGGCGGTTTGGAAATCCAAACCGGTTTGTAAATCGAATTGAACTGAAAACAGTACCAGTTTTAGTGAAACCGGTTTGTAACCCTACATGTAGAAACCGGTTTGACCCGATCTAAACCGGTTAAATCCTCCTTAAGAATTGGTTTCAATCCGGTCAAAGCTCCCCTCAAGAACCTGTTTCAAACCGAATCGGTTTGACCAAAAACCTATTTTGATTTGTGTTGATCAAAACCAAATCGGTTTCAAATCGAACCTTATGTTGATCAAAACCAAATCGGTTTCAAATCGAACCAGTTTAGGATTTGAAACCGATTTGTGCATCGCTAATGTATATGTTGGCTTTTAACACAATTTTGTCAACTTCAGCCATTAGATATATATGGATTTACCTTTATTTCTAATGTTAATTTCTATAAACATTAAAGTAAGAGGAAATCATGAAAGTAGCCATGAGCGCGTTATATAGATACAGTCATATCAGGAAACCATGTTTATAGTTATGATACACAATAATACGATGTATTTACTTTTGCTTGCATAAAACATTTTATGCCCATAAATGCATGTTTTATGTGACTACTACTCGCATGGCACTTTTTAACTTGTGTAGCATTAGAAAGTCTTTTTGATGGTGGATTACTGATAAGTATATAGGGTCCGTTTGGTTCACAGAATTGTATGCAATTAGAATTGAAATTCGAATTAATTCCAATGAAAAATGTGTTTGGTTGGTCCGTTGAAGTAATTGGAATTGGAAAGTTTTCCTACAATCAAAGGAATTCATATTCCTTCACACTAGAGATGGAATTCAAAACATTCTGTTGGAATGTTTGAAGATTACCAAAAAAACTCTATTTCTCTTTCTTTTCTCATTCATCGCTACTACTTCAACGCATCCAAGTTCTAATTCATCATATCCAATTATCATCACCATCATTCCTCCGTCACCATCACCAAAATAATCCAAATCCAGAAACAAAAATTCACGAAAACTAAAAAAATTCGGCAACCGTAACGAACAACCGTAACGAACAAAAATCATTTTAATAAAATCAACCATCTATTTCCAGTACCAAAATCCAATTCCAAATTCAACGATTCAAATTAAGTGAAATCAACCATGGATTACCAACCGTAAGAACAAGAAGCATGCTCCCAAACGGTCCAACAACGATACTCAAGAACCACAAACGAAAAGAGGGGGAGAGGCAAGTTTTTCCTTTTTAACTGTCACACCCCAACCGTGAATGTTAACCACGGGTGCGACTATTTGAATAAAAAACAAGGTATAAAGACATTTACTATTAAAGTTTCATGATATTAAAAACCCAATTACATAAGTCTAGAATTCAAAGAAACCAAACAGGCAAATTCTCAATAATTAAAACAAAATTTCTTCACTTAGTTTCTAGGCAAATCCTATGTGATCTTGACTTGACCTATCACGAGCTTAGTCACCTGAAACATGTACGAAAAACAAATGTCAACTAAAATAGTTGTGAGAAGTCACATGTTTAATAAAAGCATATGTTTGGCAAAGGTAACAATTCATAATTCAAGATCATCATATAGCACGTAAAATAAAACAGACACATGATTAGCAAATCCAACCTAAAATAATGAATAACAAATAAGTGGTACAACCCTCAAGTTGCATAATAAAGAATAAGATGTCCAACCAAAAGTTGTCCATAAAGTATATGCGGTTTCCATCCTATGGCCCATATCTGTACTACCGTTGGCTTGAAAACTTCAAGTTATGGATTTGCAAGTTTAACGTTTATCATGTTGTGTTCATTTATTCACATACCTATAAGATTCGCTTGTTTTAGAATTGTTTGAAAAACGTGTTTTAATGCGTGCCAATGCGTACATGTTTCCCCCAAAACAATTTGAATAAAGTGGGGCTATAAAGTCTCACCTTGATAGCTAGGAGAGATAAGAGACTTGAACAGATAAACGAGGTGAATCACGGACCATACCCTAAACAAATAAATAAACTAGTTTTAGGATAGGTTCGATGGTTACGAGTGTTAGATAGGCGGTTCGGGTCATAAGGTTAAGAATTGGATGCAAAAAATAGAGTTTTAGTCGTTTTTCTGATTTGGATAACAAAGCAGCTGAACAGAAATGTGCTTGTTAAAAATATCAAACGACGTGTTAAAATCATGAAATTTTACAAGCGACTATTTAAATCGTTCCGAAGAAGTTTCATTTAGAAAGTTTTTCTGTTTGAGACTCGGATCATAGCCAAAACAGTCAAACAAGACAGATGGTACGAAAAAATGCTCCTGTCTCGTTTTGGCTACTACGGAGTCATACGTTTGAATTAGAAAACGAGCCAATTATGGTTGGAAAACGAAATCGACGAACTACGTCGTGGAGTTTGAGTTTGCTCAGTTTCGTTTAATTATGATCAAGTTATGCTTAGTTAAAGTCAACACAGTTTCTATCCACATTCAACGGTTGCACTTAAGTGGACCGTTTAGGGTTTTAAGGTTACCGAACGCGTAAATAAAAATTAGACGAATGTTATAATATTATCATAATACATAATATACTCAGATTAGGTTAGCCAAAACGTCCCGTGTCACCGGTCTAGCCATGATATTCACAGAAACGTTTTGGAGAATCACAGAATGCAATCGGCATAGTCGACACGCGTAAAAAGATTCTATTTTAAATTAGCGTGAGTTCATATAAGTGATACACACGGAATAATTAACATGTTTTAAATTAGCGTGAGTTCATATAAGTGATACACATGGAATAATGCAATCGGCATAGTCAACAGATCCACTTTTGCAATAGTTGTCTTGAGGATTCACATAATGCGACGACATAACCATCTTTGCAAACGGGATCCTTTAGATTATGCTAGCGTGTTGTTAACTTGTATTAGAGTTGTTAGAGTTTGATAAAGTGTTAGAGGAGTTAAGAATCAATAAAATAATTGTAATAAAAGGTAAAATAAGAAGAAAGAAAGAAAGAAAGAAAGAAAGAGGAAGAGGAAGAGGAAGAGGAAGAGGAAGAGGATTAAGAATAAAATAAGAACACTAAAGACTTACCTTGATGGAGTAGCAAATGAATTTCTTGAAATCCCTTGAGAATTTTCGGCCAAAAGAGGAGGATTTGGAGAGATTTTTAGTATAAGAAATCAAGGGAATTAGCAAGGAATATTGCATGAGATAGGCCTTGTATTTATAGATGATTTAGGAGGTTTTAAAGAATGAAAGACAACTCACCATGAGTAGGAAAAAGAGGAGGCCATTATGGCCGATTTTTTTTAGCTTCTCCATCAAGTTTTATATAAATTTTTAAAGGTTCAATTTACTTATAATGTGTTATAAATTTTATAGAAATAATTGGCTAGAAAATGGATGGCTTGTAACATGTTATTATGTGTGTGTGATGTAACTTTCTTAAATAAAAGTTTAACTTAAGGAGGTTTATAAAAAATATATATTTTTTTAGCCTTGAAATAAAATGCTAGGATTCTAATATTTATAAACATGTCATTAGTAATGCATGATTTATAATTTTAAGAAATAATTTCGCGAGTTACTAAGCAACTTTCACATGTGAAATAACATATTGAAATGTTTAAGCATGTGATAACAAGATTGATATAAGATGATGAACATATACATTCTCATTGATAAGTCTAGAACAAGTACAAGTAGTAAAAAAAAGTCACGAATGTCACATTAACCTTTTAACATTTCAATTCCATTTAAAATTTATCAACCAAACACCTTATGAATTTTGGAAGGATTCCATTCCAATTCCATTTCTAATTCAAATTCCAATTTCTTTACAAAACATTCCATCAACCAAACGGACCCTTAATGTCTACGTGACTTGGAATCACATATCATGCATTCTGGTATTTGTATACGTTATGACAACGTAATGCTTTTGGGTAGAACATATTAAGTTAAACGCGAACATAATATGTTTATATAAAAAAAACTTCATTTTCTTTAATAAGAAGTACAACATGTCTATTTAGACTAGTATAGAGAAAAAAACCTTATATATATATAGAGAGAGAGAGATCGGACGCATACTCCTTAATAGAAAGTTACGATATTTCACAATCTTTATGTTGTTCGAAGTCTTATTATGAGGGTTTTATTGTCTAACATGTGCATCAAACCCACCACTATATTTGTGGCACATTCCCTTTACAAACAACTCTTACTATTTGCTTGTCGTTTCTCTAAAAGGCCAATTCCCTCATGGTTTCAATAGCATGCCTTTTGATACTATCCTTCATCTCTTTTGATGTACCAAATATCCGCCCAACATAGAAGGAAACCTCTGCAATAGGATGTTTTTCTTTCCTCTTCCCCTCTATAAACAAAATCATGAAAACCCCTCATGTCAACCTCCACCTCATCCACCTCATTGTCCTTGTTAATAATATAATTATTATCTCAGAATCTGAATATAACTATCAACAGACCTAGGAAATTCTCTGTAGAAGTTTATATCATCAAAATTGTATATAGAATCTTCCACAAATGATGCCTCAACTACATCCTCATTGCCATGATTTGCAGCCTCATCAGATCCCAAGTTAGCATGATCACCCTCCTCACCATCGTTTGTAGCCTCATTTGATCCAAAGTTAGCCTCATCACCCCCGTCACCATCATTTGCAACCTTATTTGATCCAAAGTTAGCCTCATCACCATCATCACAAGCTCTCACCATGATTTGCAACCTTATTAGATCCCAAGTTACTCTCATCACCCTCACCACCATGATTTGCATCCTCATTTGATTTAAAGCTACCATCATCACCATGCGTTGCACCCTCCTCACCATGAATTACAACCTCATTAGATCCCAAGTTATGCTCATCACCCTCACCACCATGATTTTCATCTGCATTTGAATCAAAGTTACCCTCATCACCATCATTTGCACCCTCATTTGATTCAAAGTTAGCCTCATCACACTCATTTACAACCCCATTTCCTATAGGGTTAGAACCTCACCAACATCCTTCCATTCAATGAGCAATCTCTTTGAATCACTTTTTTCTTTTGGCTAATGTTATTGATAGAAGCTACTACATCATCTAATTCTTAAATAACAACCTTAGATGATTTTGGGGAAGTAAAATAAGTTGCAAGGTTAGTGTCATCGTGTTTTATGAATAGTTTAATAACCTTATGTTCTTTCACAAATTACCCCAAATACAGAACATCCCGATCATTCCCTAAAGTTGCCAAACTAAAGTCTAAACCTTTGCCTGGTATTTGAAAATGATAGAACAATTGTACATTTGGTTTGTCAAGTGCAATTCTTGCATTATATAATTGATTTTATGGACATGAAATTTGTCTATGTCCAATAATCGATAAAGGTAACCCTACCGTATGCATATCTTCTTCCTAGGAAGTTCTCATACACACCTCTATGATGATCCTTTAGCGAGAAGTAGTTGGGCTTACCATATGTTAATCAAACAAAAACATATTAGAAAAACCCTAACTTCGCTACATTTAGGGTTCTTATAAACCTTAAACTCGTTACTTTAACATGCGTAATCAGGGGAAAAATCAAACTAAGAACATATCATACGCCTACTCTGCTAAAAAAGCGTTGTACAAAATCCTTATACCCCCAACACAAAACGTCTATGTTCTTTGCAACTTAAGTATGTTAAAATTGTTTGAGAAAGGCTGGATAATCGCTCACTGTAATGGTCGATGAAAGATGAAGACGATTAACAAGGCAAATGGGAGGAAGCCGAGAAATGGGAATATGGGGTGAAATGATGAGGGTTTAATGGTACCCTCACGTGGATAGCACACATACCATTTTTTCATTAAAAATAGACGACCGTCCATGTCAAGGACCACCTATGATACCGGCTTGTGAACATTATGGAGCATAGATGTAATTTTAGAAAAGTGGGGACTAAAGATGCAATATGCCCTTACCCCAAGTACTTGATGTAGTTAACTCAATTATTTTTTATGTAAAGTTTTCTTTTCTTGATAAATCAATACATGCTAATTAATAGTTACGATATTACATAATCCTAAAAGTTTATGACCAACCCAACTGTATTAAAATGATGTGTGTTTTTTTTTTGAAAAACAATGCCAATTTTATAAAACATAAGGGAATTACAATAAAGTAGCAGGTAAACAGACAACAAGCTACGCCGCAACCCCTTTGGATAACGAAACTAATCCTACTAAAAACAAATCCGTTTTGAAGTCCCGTTAAGCCAACCACAAAACCTTTTTAACACCTTTACAATCGTTTGATTTGATTCGGTTTTAATTTTCAGCGGCCCGATTTAGTTGGGTCGTTGGACATGGGCCTGTTGGGAGGCCCAGCCCATCAACCCTGCTTATTCATGTGAAGCACCGATTAAGCATTGACCCTTCTTGTTCTTGTCAAGGGCAAATTTTTGTGGCGGCGCACCCACTTCGTTGCTGTCGATACTCGCACTCATTTCTTCCTCAATTTTCAATGCCATCGTTTCGAGTTTAACAGGAATAGGTAAAATTCTTGTTTAATCGTCTTCCGTCGATTGTTCTTCGTGTTTTCCCCAACATCGTCCAATTTTGTTTGCCCTATATTTGTTTATGTTATCAACAATCAATTAGGGTTTCTCGGTTACCTAATTTAGTTTCTTTGCTTGAATATTTGTTTGATTGTTGAGTAGCTTAGTAGACCTCGTCCAATTACTCTCGAGATTATCACAGTTTTCGATTTGTAAGTCCAAAATGTTCTAATTTTCATGATGGTGGTTGGTCAAAATGTTGCAACTTTTTGTGCTTGAAATAGAAAAATGGTTATCGTGTTTCTTTCCACATATGTATTGTTTTTGGAAGGAAGTGTGATGTAGTTGTTGTTGGATCTGCCTCTTCAGAGCCTTTATAACTTTTTTCTTCCTTTTTGTGTTTCTTATTAAGTGATAAAGCTTGTGGTGTTTGGATCTTTTGGGCCGAGACGTATGATCTAATTTTCGCGATATTTTGTTATCTGATTATCTACTTAAAGTTAGGAGTCATGTTTGCTCTGTCTGATTCATTAAGGCTTGTGGAGTTTCAGTTTTTTGGATCCAAACGAGTCCGGATTTATTCTTTAACATTTGTTATTTGATTGTCTAATTATTGTTTGCTTTTTTTTTCCGCTCATGTTTATGTTATTTACTTATCCTGAAAGTAGTAGTTGGATGCTTAATGTTAATATAGAGTAAGGTTTATTTGTTTTTTTATTTAGGTTTCTAGCATGGTTGTAAAAATCGCTAGGCGCTAGTCGGGCGGTGAGGTAGGGCCTAGGCCTAGACTGGATTAATCGGATTGGAATTTTTATATGTAATTTTCAGTTTTTTATATATATACACACATTTTTATATGTAATTTTTATAAAAATGTTCATTTTTAAACCACACCAAAGGTTTTCGCCGGAAATTTTAGGTTTCACCGGAATGTTTGCCGGAATCTGGCCGCCTAGGCCCGCCTAGCCTTGATTTGGACCGCCTAGCCTTGATTTGGACCACCTAGCGATTTTTGGACCGACTAGGCCAAAATTAGTCGTTAACGAGCCGCCTAGGCGTGATTTTTACAACACTGGTTTCTAGTGAATATCCTATGTTGATTAGGTAGTTGAATTCATAAATGATGACTGTCCTTAAAAGACCAATCCAATGATTAATGATGGGGCTGTGAAATCTTTTTAAATCTTTTATTACTTTTTTATCCTAAAGTTGTGAACGTTGGGTAGCCGGAAAGAAGTCTTGGTACATGGTCTTTTTTTTGCTTCTCCAAATATACTGGCATATTGCATCCATGACTTGAACCAATGAATCTGTAGGTTAGTTTATTAGCATCGTTGTACGTGTAATTAGTTATTTTTTCTCCTTTGCTTTGTTTTCTCATTTTTTTTGTGGTATAAGCTCCAACGGGGTTGATCAATTAGGTTGATAGGTTGTAATATGTTTTCTTCTGACTTCGCTATTTCATATCCGAGCTTAGACGAGGAGCATCTTCTACTAGCTTCTTAGTGTTTTGACGGGCGAGGAGTCAACCACTTATGAAGTGTTGTCGTATTTTATGATTCTAAGTATTAAGTATTGACTTGGAAGAACTCAACAACTTCTGATGTAGTTTTCTCCAAGTTATTCAATTTTCGATATGAGTTGGTTAGATTAATGAACAAACGTCAATGAAGAAGGCTGTCGAAATTATTTTCGTGTTCGTTGCTTTTCTATAGCAAATTGAGCCACATGTTTTGAATAATTCTGGGAGATTGACTGAGTGGGTATAAACAAGCATGTTACCTTAGATCTTTTACCAAATTTCTATTCGTTATGGGTTTTCTTGTGCTTATCATGCTTGTGTGCGCCTCTAGGGTTTTTAGTTGTAACATTGTGTATTTATAGGGGTTTTGTTTCTCAGTTTTAACACATAAATTTGATGATGATTGAAAAAATGAATACTTAGATATAGGAAATAAAGTCTTTGCTGTAAAAGCTGAGATATTTAATCCAACCTAAAGACTTAGCAATAAAAGTTTATGATATGTTTATCTAGCCTTAGGACCGTCCAACCTAGAAGAATCAACTACCAGACCCGGGCTAAGCCTTTATGAAATTCTATATTCAGCCTTGAGATTCAACTTTGTCAAAAAGAAGCTGAAGTCTCAAGCTGAAAATTCATCTCCAGCATGTATCCATTGTAGAGATCCAAAGCTGAATCCATGATCTCTCGCTAACATTTCAAGAGGTGGACATACAATGCAATTCCACTAAAACTTGAAGCAAGCTTACTTAAAGCTGAGGGCTCAACTTGCTAGTGTTGTAAAAATCGCTAGGCACTAGTCGGGATTAATCGGATTGGAATTTATAAGTAATTTTTCAAACTTATATATATATACAAATACAAACATTAACATATTATTATATTAGTTCAAAATCTCAAATACTTCAAAAATCAAATACTTCTATTATTAAATACTTCAAAATTCATCATCGTCTTGTCCATATTAGCACAGGTGGTCGTCGATTTGAAGCAGCAGGTAACGATTAGGTTAAAGCAACAGCGAGAACAGGTCGGAGGTGGAGAACGACCTTCGGTTTTGCGATTAGGTTAAATAAAAACCCATGGATCCATGGATCGGGTCATTATTTGGGCTTAATTCTGTTTAAAACTCACATTTCAATTTGGTCCGATTAATCCCGACTAGGTCGAATAGTGCCGATTAATCCCGACTAGGTCCGATTAGGGCCGATTAATCCCGATTACCGATTAATGGTCCTACTAGCCCAAATTTACAAAGTAATCCACCGATTAATCCCGATTTTTACAACACTGCAACTTGCTGCCTTACTTAAAGCAGATATTGCACAAGCTGAAGATTTGCTCAATGTTCAAGATCTGAATACTTATGATTTTATGATATAGTTATTGAGACTTCATTCCAGCATTGAGGAAACACGTTGGGTGTGTTCACACGATCTTCAACAAATCAGTAATATTAGAAACAGTTACTCAAAACTAAACGAGTTGTCAACCATAGACATATTAACTCATCTTCATTACCGACATTACAATGGCTTCACTCATCTCTAACTGGAAATATTCTGTGCGAGTCAAGGCAATATCCTCTTGTAATACGAATATCTTGGGTACTCTTTGTGTTAGCCTGTGTGAGAGAATCTAGCTACTGTAATTAGAGTGTGTTAGAAATTTCTCTAAATCAGATCTCAGAATGTTTCTCATCTGTGTATTTAGTAGTTCAAGTTCTTAGTATCAGTGAGAATTTTGAATTATAAATTCTGTGTTTTCAAATTGATTGAGTATCTAACACATTTCCTCTTACTCTGATCTCTCTTCTCTTGTAACTCCCTGACTGTTCATGATTAATAGTAAACCTTACAATTCAAATTGTTGTTAGGGTATCACACAACACACAACACGCAACACACGCTAAAACGAATAAACAACACGAAAGATTTATAGTGGTTCGGTCGGTATGACCTACATCCACTTACTGCAACTAGGGTGTTTATTATATTTAGGTGCTCAAAGAATCACAAGACTATTACATCATATATATAGAGACTAGTCTAGGGTTAATAGCTTAACCAACAAGTTAAACCCATATGGGGCCCAGCCCGAAACCCGTAACCTGACAGAATGTAGGGCCGGCTGACCCTAAAAGCCTTCATACTCTACAATCTCCCACTTGGAGGCTTTGATAAACTTCAAACTGTCTCCGTCTTCTTTGTAGTCTTGTAACTTCTCAACCTCTAGCTGCAGCGCCTTCTCATCATTATTCCTGAAGGCCAGTTGAAGCTATACATAGCTTCAACTTCTCTAAGGTCACCACCTTAGTAAGCATATCCGTGGGATTCTCCGTTCCTTTAATCTTTTCAAGCTTCAATGTACCATCACTGATCAAACCTCTGATGAAGTGATTCCTAAGTTGAATGTGTTTCGTTTTTCCATGAAACATAGGATTCTTCCCCAGATGAATAGCGCTTTGATTATCACAAAACAATGAACTATCTGGCTGTTTCTTCCCAAGTTTTTCCAGAAAATTCTTCAACCAAATCAACTCTTTACTGTCTTCAGCACAAGCCATATACTCAGCTTCAGTAGTTAAAAGAGCAACGCTCTTCTGTAATCTGGACATCCAACTAACCGCAGTTCCTCCCACTGAAAAAACAAACCCGGTTGTGCTTTTATAAGAATCCTTGCATCCCCCAAGGTCTGCATTTGTATAGCCCCTTAGAACAATATCTTTGCCTGAGAACCGTAACCCCATCTTCGCAGTGCCTTTCAAATATCTTAGCAGCCATTTGACTGCCTCCCAGTGTTCTTTTCCTGGATTAGACATATAACGACTGACTACCCCCACGGCCTGTGCTATGTCTGGCCTCGTGCACACCATGGCGTACATAAGGCTTCCCACAGCTGATGCGTAAGGAACCTTAGTCATTTCGGCTATGTCTTCTTTGGTTTTTGGTGACTGGTCTTTTAAAAGCTTAAACTGACTTCCTAGTGGAGTGCTTTGGGACTTGGCATCTTTCATTTTGAATTTCTCTAACACTTTCCCAATGTACTTTTCTTGAGATAGTGTCAGAGATCCGTCTTTGTTCCCGGAGATACTCATTCCGAGTATCTGTTTGGCAGCACCCGGATCTTTCATTTCAAATTCTTCTGACATTTGCTTCTTCAATTTATTTATCTCTTTCATGTCAGAACCTGTAATTAACATATCATCCACATATAGAAGGAGGAGGATGATGTAGGACTTTTCGAACTTCTTGATGTAACATCAGTGATCCATCTCACATTTCTTGTATCCGGATCTACCCATGAAGTTGTCAAACTTCAAGTACCATTGCCTCGGAGCTTGTTTCAACCCATACAAACTCTTCTTTAGTCTACAGACCATGTTTTCTTTTCCTTTAACCTGAAACCCTTCAGGTTGAGCCATGTAAATATCTTCATTCAGATCCCCATATAGAAAAGTTGTCTTCACATCTAGCTGCTCTAGATGAAGACTCTCGGCAGCAACAATACTTAGGACCAACCTGATAGTAGTCATCTTCACAACCGGAGAGAAGATTTCATTGTAATCAACCCCCGGTTTCTGTTGAAACCCCTTAACTACTAATCTAGCCTTGTAACGCTTAGAACCATCGTGTTCATCTTTGACCCTGTACACCCATTTGTTGTGCAATGCCTTCTTACCGGGGGGAAGCTTTGTCAGCTCCCACGTTCTGTTCTTCTCTAAAGATTTCATTTCATCCTTCATTGCTATCTCTCACTGCAATGAATCTTTCAGACAAATGGATTCTGTGTAGCATTGCGGTTCTCCGTTCTATGTTAGCAACAAAAAATTAGCAGATGAAGAATATCTCTCAGGCGGTGCAGCAACTCTAGTAGATCTCCTGACCCACTTAGTCTCAGGAGGAACGGGAGCGGTAGCTGGTGATGGTTCTTCAATTTCTTCTTCAGAACTGTCACTGTCGGTTGAATCATCAACCTCTGAGCTCCCACTGTCTTGAATATCTGTTGGAGTTTCAGTATCACCTGTATTCTCGGTCTCAGTATCAACAACGATGTATTCTTTCCGAACTTCTGGTTTTGTTGCATTCTTGTCTTTGTATAACTCTGTTTCATTGAACGTGACATTTTTACTTCTGATTACCTTCTTACTTTCAGAATCCCAAAGTCGGTAACCCTTCTCGTCTAATTCGTAGCCAATGAACGTACACTTTTTGGCCTTTGGATCCAATTTATCCCTGTCACTCAATAAACGGTAAGCAGAACAACCAAATACCTTCAGATGTTTGAGACTAACCTCCTTTCCTTTTCACACTTCCTCTGGTATTTTGAAACCCAAAGGAACAGACGGTCCACGATTAATTAGATAAGCCGCAGTGTTAACTGCATCGGCCCAGAACATTTTGGGGAGCCCTGCGTTTAACCTCATGCTCCTCGCCCTTTCATTAAGTGTTTTTTTCATCCGTTCTGCAACTCCATTTTGCTGAGGAGTTCCTGGGACTGTCTTGATCATCTTGATTCCCTGATCAGCACAATAATCAGTGAATTCTTTGCTGATGTATTCCCCACCATTGTCCCACTTCAGGCATTTGACCTTCAAATCAGTTTCATTTTCAACAGCAATTTTCCATTTCTTAAAGGTATCAAAAACTTCAAATTTATTTTTGAGGAAATAAACCCATACCTTTCGAGTTGCGTCATCAATGAATGTCACATAGTAGGAAGATCCTCCTACCGATTGGACTGAGGTAGGTCCATAAACATCCGAATGAATAAGCTCCAGTTTCTGAGCTTTTGGTGCCTGAGTTGTCTTCAAGAATGTGACTTTCTTCTGTTTACCGAGAACGCATGGTTCGCAGAATCCGGTTTCAACTTTCTTTAAATCTGGAAACTTCCCTGTCTCGGCCAACATTTTCAATCCTTTATCACTCATATGTCCGAGTTGTTGGTGCCATAAATTGGACTCGGACTTGAAGTCATGGCATTAACACCGTCGGCGGGTACCTCCACCATGTACAGTGTCCCCTTCTTCTTTCCACGTGCAATCACGAGATTGCCCTTGATAACCTTCCATTGACCATCCCCGAAGAAAACCCCGTGACCTTGGTCATCCAGCTGACCAACTGAAATTAATTTCCTCTTCAAGTTGGGAATTACTCTGACATCTTTCAATGTCTAAGTGGTTTCGAGTGTGGTTTTTAGATCAACATCACCAATCCCTGCAATGTCAAGTGTCTTATCATTAGTCAAACGAACTTTACCAAAGTTACCTGTTCGTAGATTCTTCACAAGCTCTGGGCAAGGGACAACGTGAAAAGAAGCTCCTGAATCCATGATCCAGGACTCGATAGTGTTTTCAACGCAGCAAATAAGAGCATCATCTTTTATTTCCTCTTCTTCTTCATCGGCTGTTACGTTGTTCACCTCTTTATTGTTTTTTGCAACGACTGGTTTAGGACACTGGCTCCTAAAATGACCATTTTCTTTGCAATTCCAACATTCAATGTCAGCCCTTGGTTTTGACTGACCTCTCTTTCTGGATTTGGACCTACCCCTGTTATTGCCCCTTTCAGGTCTTCTCCCTCTTCCTTCAGTATGTAGAATAGAACTGGAAGTTTCTCCAGCGTTTTTCCTACGCACGTCTTCATTTAGAATCAAATCTCGCATCCCCTTGAATGTGAGTTTGGTAGCTCCTGATGAACTACTGACAGCTGTAACAGTACCTGACCAGCTTTCAGGCAAAGAAGACAATAGAAGGAGAGCTTGTACCTCATCCTCAAAGTTAATATCAACAGATTCTAACCGAGTTAAAATAGAATTGAAATCATTAATATGGGCAGAAACAGACGAACCTTCTCTCAACTTGGTGTTAACCAATTGCCTGATGAGAAATACCTTATTAACGTAAGCGGGCTTCTCATACATGTCAGCCAGGGCTTTTAACAAACCTGAAGTGGTCTTTTCTTTGACTATGTTGTAGGCCACGTTCCTTGACAAAGACAACCTTACTACTCTCAAGGCTTGTCTGTCTAGGAGATTCCAGTCGGCTTCAGACATTTTCTCTGGTTTTGCTGTCAAACCAATTATCGGAAGATGTAAGCTCTTCTGATAGAGCATGTCTTCAATTTGCATTCTTCAGAATCCATAATCTTGTCCATCAAACGCCACTATCTTTACCTTACCTTCTTCTGCCATTGAAACAAAACTTACCGAGTAGAACTGATCGAGTTGAGACCAGGAACAGTGAACAAACACAGCAGTGGCGGCGGTTTGAACTTATTGACTGTTCTATTGGACACTGTCTATTCAACCAATCTCAACCAAAAAATCAGTAATAAACGACTTTGAACACCGATAAACAGTTTACCGGATTTAGAGTTTTGACGGCTGCGGTTGACTAGGTCAACAACAGCGGAAATGGGACAGAAATCTGTTCTGTCGGCGGCAGTTCGGCGGAACCCTAATCAGTAGCGATTTTTTTTTAAATACTGTTCATGGTGGTACTGTAGCAGCCGGAAAACACTGTAGCAGCCGGAAACATTGTAGCAGTCGAAAAACACTGTAGCAGCGGCGCTACTGTTCACGACTCGGTACTGTTCACACGGCGGCAGGAGAAACCCTAGTTACTCCGGAGGTGGCTGTGAGTGTGACACGATCAAGAGCCAAGCTCTGATACCAGTTGTTAGAGTATCACACAACACGCAACACACGCTAAAACGAATAAACAACACGAAAGATTTATAGTGGTTCGGTCGGTATGACCTACATCCACTTACTGCAACTAGGGTGTTTATTATATTTAGGTGCTCAAAGAATCACAAGACTATTACATCATATATATAGTGACTAGTCTAGGGTTAATAGCTTAACCAACAAGTTAAGCCCATATGGGGCCCAGCCCGAAACCCGTAACCTGACAGACTCTAGGGCCGGCTGACCCTAAAAGCCTTCATACTCTACAATTGTTTTAAGACCATGTGTTAGGTTTTTATTTCCTATTTGTATTTATAAAAACGAGGTACACATTATTGCTTCATTTTTTACCATTGATCTTAGCTTGTGTTTTTTGGGGGGTTTGTGTTTGTTATCTAGTGTCCATTTCCATTATTTATTTTTTCGTGCAGTCATCTGTTTAGTGGTTTCTAGCATAGTTGTCGAAGGCGCAAGACGCACTCAAAAGCAATTAAAAAGCAAGGGCTCTAGATAAGCGAGGCACATAGCATAAACATACCTTTTTTTTTGGGGGAGGGAGGGGGTTAGACATGTTTTAGGCTGCTTCCAGACCATTTTTGGATGTTTCAGACTAGTTTGGCTGGAATTTGCTTATTTGCAGAATTTTTCCGGAATTATAGGATTTGGCCGAAAGCTCTCCGGAGTGCCTGGATGGCTGCAAGGCGTTTTGCCTGGCCTGGGGTGCCTTTGACAACTATGATTTCCAGATTATCAAAAGAGTTCTATGCTTGAATATTTATTTCTTTTGACCTGCTTAATACATGCCAACTTCTTGTTTATAAGACCTTTTTCCTACCAAGCACTTAACAATTTGATAGAACTGCTCTCTTTACTCTGGGAAAATTAACCTTCCTGATTTGCAGGATGCAAATGGTTTTAGTTTTGTAACTCTGAAAATGGCTTTGTCTTGATGTAGCTTTTAAATTCTTTTTGGATTAAATCATAACAGCCTTTTCTTTTAGAGATTTGTACTACGAATCTGGTGATTTTCTGATTACTCTAGGCTGATTTGGTATTTTGGATAATTATGTAATGGATGTAGAAAAAGATTACTAGTTTTGAATATCTTATAATTGATACCGAAGGGGATCTTTATTTTTCTTGGTATCTTTTTATGTAATCTACCACCTATTGTAAAGCTAGGGAAATAAACTGAAGCTGCACATAAGTTTGTTTGTTGACAAAAATGCCCTCCATGTGCAATTTGTTTGTTAAATTTTTAGGGTATATCTTGGAATCAAATCCTATTGCCTTCACTTGTATCCCAGCTGCACTTGTGTCATCGAAAACATATTTGGGTTTATTTACAATTTCTTTATTTCAAGCCAGAACGTTGTATGAGACCTTTTCAAAGACATAACAAGTTATTTTTGTTTTTTATAGACTAGCTAGTGCAAAGCTACATATGCGGTTTTATGGTACCTACTTTGCAGATGGAGTTTCAAAGCTGCTTCTAGTTCAACCAACCTATTCAATGACAAAATTCAATAGTGTCATATGAGGTAGTGCTTACTAGCACTCTTTTATGATTGTTATATTATGCTACTATGGAGGAGATTATTACGATGAAAACATAACATTTATTGAATTAATCAAGGGAACATAACGTTACATAAAATTTTTATAGTTTCTTTCCATAGACAGTATTAAAAAACATGACACGAGTTCATCAATGAAATAATTAAAATAATTAATTTCTTGTAGTATACACACATTCACGTGCATGCTTGTGTGCTAAACACTGGTCACAATATACACAAACCTTACTGCTTACATGGCTAAAAAAGTTCTCATTTGTGCATTTTAACATGTAAGAAAAACAATCCAATTTTGACCGTTTTTCTGACTAAGTGAAGGTGATTGAACCCTTACTTCTGGGTCAGTGATGGATTGCAACAAAGAGGAAGCGGTGAGGGCTAAACAGCTTGCAGAGAAGAAAATGGAGATCAAGGATTTCTCTGGGGCTCTAAAGATTGCAGTCAAAGCCCAACAGCTTTATTCCGCACTTGAAAATATTTCTCAATTGATATTAGTATGTGAAGTACACTGTTCTGCTGAGAAGAAATCATATGGTACAGATAAAGACTGGTATGGAATTCTCAAAATTGAGCCTAACGCTGATGATACGGCAATTAAAAAGCAGTACAAAAGGTTAGCTCTTATACTTCATCCTGACAAGAACAGTTTTCCTGGATCTACTGACGCTTTTAAGTTAATCGGTGAAGCTCAAAGAGTGCTTTTGGACCGTGAAAAAAGAATGATTCATGATAGTAAACGTAGAGCGTTTGGAAATATTTCATCCCCAAGTTGGATTCCTAAGCAACCAAGCAGACCATCAAATGTCCAACATCAACATCCTTGGAATCAAGGTCAACCTGTTAATTTTACTCGGGGTCATTCTAGTAATGTTCAGTTTACCCCACAGCAGGTCCCAACTGGTGTTAGTGGACTCACATCAACTTTTTGGACAGTTTGTCCTTTCTGTTCGGTTAGGTACCAGTTTTATAGAGATGTTCTTAACAAGGCTATTCATTGTCATAGTTGCAAGAAATCCTTCACTGCCTATGAATTGAACGCCCGCGGTGCTTCTGCTGCACCAACTGCAAACAAAACTCAAACCGGGCAACATCAGAATAGGGTTTCTCCCAAACCTGCAAAGGGTCCCAATGGTACTTTTACTACAAAACCAGTATTTGAAAAGAAAGAACCTCCCAAGACACACGGAAACGTGAACAGAAAAAGAAAAAAGAGAATAGAAGAATCCAGTGAAAGTTCTGACAGTAGTGAGAGCTCTGAATCCGAGGAAGATGTAGAAGCACACAGTGTGCAGAAAAACGGTGATAAAAATCCCGCTAATCCTGATTTTCATCATTTTGGTGAACCGCCTCGCAGATCCTCTCGTTCAAAAAGGAATGTTTCTTACAAAGAAAATATAAATGATATTGATAATGCTGCTGATAATGACGATGATGATGACGATGATGATGCTACTCCTTCAAATCCTGCTGAAGGAGCAAAAAAGGCAGAATTTGATGATGAAAAACCCCAGAAGGACAAGCGGAATTCAGATAATAAAGGGGGTGAAAGTGCAAATGATGATGATACAGAAGAAGAAATCGAACCTGAAGTTTTTGAGTGCCCTGATCCAGAGTTTAGTGATTTTGATAAACAAAGAAAAGAAGAAAGTTTTAGTGTAGGGCAGATATGGGCTTGTTATGATACCGAAGACGCTATGCCCAGGTTCTATGCTTTAATTAAAAAAATATCTCCCGGGTTTAAACTTCAAATCCAATGGTTAAAACCGGATCCTGTAACTGCGAATGAAAAAAAATGGGTGGATGAGGAGTTACCGGTTTCTTGTGGCAGATATAAACACGAGAAACTAGATAAATCTCAAGATCTTTTATCATTCTCACACTTGGTCACATGGGAAGCGGGTCAAAAAGCCAAAACAGTGAATATAATTCCAAGGAAAGGCGATACATGGGCCCTTTTCAAGAACTGGTCTATGAACTGGAACTATGACGAAGAAAGAAAATACGAATACGAGTTTGTGGAAATTTTATCAGATTTTGATGAAAAAGCGGGTGTTCGTGTTGCATATTTGGAGAAAGTGAAGGGGTTTGTATGTCTTTTTAGGAAAAAAGAGGGTGGAGAGATGGTGATTGCAGGGAGTGAAAAGTACAGATTTGCCCATATGGTTCCTTCTAGTAAAATGAGTGGGAAAGAAAGAGATGGTGTTCCCAAAGGGTCTTATGAACTTGATCCTGCTTCTCTCCCTGCATCAACATTTGAATAGGTAATTTTCAAAAACCCAACTTTAATTTGAATATTATGTGGTTGTTTAGGGCTTAATTTGTTGGTAATTAGATAGCCAAATGGGTTGATTAATCATGTGGAGATTCTTTTCGACTACTGTGGACCCTTGGTGGACTTGTTCTTAAAAAGATTTGAAATAATCCTTAATGGGTCACATTTGATTGGGTGAACTATGTGGCATTTATTTCAAAAAAGCGCACATGTAACATCTGGCATATATGCTCTTGGTTTTAAAAAGCAAGAAGCGCACTGAGGCGCCGGGGTCTAAAACTGAGGCGCAAAGCACAAAATGGTTTTGGGTAATCGGGTAAAGGGGTAAGTGGTTTCGGGTAATCGGGCAGGGTATCACCTAATCCCATACTCGTTCAATACTAGTGAAATTTTTTAAAATTAATAGCATACACGATCCCATGCCTGAATACCTGTCTCGGATGTCTTGGGTTTCTGGCATGGATTTAATTCCCATCCCTAACCTGGTGAGGCCATAGTTTCATACTTGGCCTTTTGACAAATGTCACAAGTTTTAATGAATCCTTACATGTTTTGAGCAACCTTTCCCGTAATACAAAGATTTAACCCTCTGAATCGTAGGATGTGTTGTACATGTTATGCCCAAGTAACGACATAAGAGAGATGGTAGCTGAGTTGATACTAAAGAGTCACACAACGAGCAACGTAAATTAATACACACATTTAAAAGAGTTTAAACGTTTGAGTGAATCAAAGGTTGGCGTTCATAATCCTAGACTAGTAATTATTATTATTTAGAGAAATAGTATGGCCCTGTTTCTGCCCCGTTTCTCCTTACCCAACTAGTCCAAATAAGAGTCTGCCAACTCTCGGATAAGCTCCTCATCACATCGTTATGACATAAAATGTAACTGTGATGGTACGTTGAGATTATGACGTTTCAGTTTGGTATATTATGTACAGTTTGTTGGTGTGTTGAAATAAAATAATACCATTTTGCTATCCTCTATCCGCTCACACACAGACGATTATTGTATCTGCTAAATAAAAGATTAAACATGATATAGAATGAAAACATTAATATATAAAAACCACAAACAAGAAATACACTAGATTGCAAGCAGTGTAACTTAACTAACTTCAATGACAGATCTTAAACCCAAAACTGGAATTATTCTATAATCACTAAAGCCACTGTCAAGGAAGAGATTTGCCCAATCTTTTTCGCTCCTCTGTCTTCCGGTTAGACAAATCATCATAAGCATATCAAAGAAAAGTTGAGTCTCCAATATACCATTGCCACCTTCGTCAACCTTCACGACCATGTCTATGATCACCAATTTTCCTCCATTTTCTTTGCTTGGAATCGCCTGTTTGCAGTTCTTCAGTATCTTTACACACTCCTCGTCATTCCAATTATGCAAAATCCACTAATTTTTCAAAAGATAAAATATAAATCAATGTCTAAAGTTCTTGTTCATAACGAACTTATAAATATATTTTAATACAACATATGAGTATAGGTTTGTATTCTTTATGATGAAATTATATGTAACTATGACATATAATTGTATTTGTTGTATAGGTTTGTGTTCTTTATGATGAAAAATTTACAACTTACAACTAGTTAAGATGTGTTCAAATTAGAGCTTTGGTGAATGAGATTTTAACTCATGAAGTAAGACATTTGAAATAGAAGTAGAAAGAAATGTAGGGGTTTTGGCTTGTCTTACGTGGGATAGAGGCCAAAAGTTTTCCAGAGTAAGGGTTTTGGAAAGGTTTACAAGTTATTTGTTGTGTTTTACTTCCATACCTATACCTAGGAGTGAGCAAACATGTATTACCCAGCCTGTACCTGTACCCGTACCCGTACCCGTTTGTTGATTTTTATGAAACCCGTAACCCGTACCCTTCATTACTTAAACGGGTAATCACGGGTCTGGTACGGTTTCTCTTACGGGTATTCGGTTCTAAACTCGTTTTTTGCTGTATAGATTGAAGTCCAAATAGCTTGAAACCATTAGGACATGTGTAGCGCTTTCGTGAATGGGGGCGCGATCCACCTGGCTCGTGAATGGGTATGGAACACCGCCCCCCTTGGGCGTGATCCGTGGCGTGAGAGGCTTCTGTGGGGCAAGGATGGGAAGGGAACTAGCCGTTGGTGAGAGCCGTTAGGCTCAACTTTTCATAAAAAAAATTATTAATTAATTTTTAAAATTAAACTTATAAATAACACTAAAATCTTTAACATTTTTCACAACCTTTCTCCTACTCACTCTATAAAAATCTCTCTACAAATCGTCCAAGTGTCGGATGATTATTTGTATTTTATTGTCTTTATTTTAAATAAATTTGTATTTTATTATATTTATTTTAAACAATTTAGTATTTTATTGTCTTTATTTTTGATAAATATTAGTATTTTATTAAAAAATAGTAAATGATTAGTTAATGGTTAAAAATTAAATGCAAATATTAGTATTCTACTGACGTGGCCGTGGCGGGCGTGGCGTGAATCATTTTTTAATGATTCCACTACACATAGCCTTAAACAAACACTTATGCGCGTCACCATGACTAGAACATGAAATTCCAGACTCATTTAGACCCAGTTTTGCTCTAGTCCATCTATAAGTACGGTATTATACTGGGTGCGTTTGTTATAATAATTTACTATGCTTAGTATAACTTAAAAGAATTCCACTTCGGTCCAGATCCTTCCATATGTTAAATAGCCTCACACGTACTACTCATCTCTTCAATTTCCCATATGAAAAGATTGAAATAAAATATCCAAAAGAAAATAGTGATTCAAAATAAAAAAATATGAGACATTAAGAATACCTTGAGCAGAACCACGTTAGCTTTAGGAACGGCTTCAAACATGTCTCCACCAACATACTTCAAGTTCTTACTTCCATCCAAACCATTAACCACATGAGGAAGATCAAAACATATGCAACTAGTATCGGGAAAGGCTTTCGCTATAGCTTCGGCAACTGTCCCAGTACCACCCCCAACATCAACAATAGAATCTAACCCTTGAAAAACACCTCCACATTGTTCAAGAATGACACTTATAACAAGCCTTGCATCACTAGCCATCGCGTCATTGAAGAACTGATTAAGCGTCGGCTCTTGGCCTGCCAGATCCCATAAAGCCCTCCCATGAGTCGTGTGAAAAGGGGTGACATCGTCGTTTTGAAACCATTTGCTCATGTCTTGCCATGGATCCATCACTATTGGATCCAACAAGGCTAGCAAATAAGGCCTAAGGCTTAATGGATCTTCCTTTAGAAGCAATTGAGAAGAAGGTGCTAGCAAATAGCCTTCTCCTTCCTCCTCATCATATCCTGTGGATATGCTTTGTTTCATGAAGAAGCCTGAGTGAACAAGGATGCGCATAAGCCGATAGACACATTGAGTTCTCTCCTTTTTTATGGCGAGGGTTTCTACTAACTCAGAAAGCAACATTGGTGAACCATGGCGATTGATGATATCAGGTATCTGTAGCTGAATTGCGCATTTGAGTGACATGGACTTTATAAAGCTGAAAATGTGGCTCCAAATGTGAGCTTGAGACTCAAGCAAGTTCTTAGATAGCTCACCATTTTGCTTTGCCATTTCTATATTCTTACAATCTAGTCTTATAGACAATTTGACATGTTAGAAACCTTGTAAACCTTGCCAATATATAGTAACATGTGTGAAGAAGTTAGAGGTAATTTAAAAACAATTGAAATCATCAAACCGTTTAAACAAAAACAAATCGGTGTTTTCGAGATTTATACGGTTCTGTTCATGGTTTATGCCTTGAAAAACCAGGTTTAATGGTTAAGTGTTGGATAACTGGATCAAACTCGAACAATAAAACATCGAAAATATTGATCAAAAGATCGACTCTTTTTATTAATATCAACGACCACACAAATTACATGGATCCTAACCATCTATTTATAATAAATCTATACTAATCCTAACCAAACTCATATACTATTAAATGATCAAATAAATAAACAAACTCAATCCTACTCTAATATGAACTTAACCAAATAATAAATAAATTAATATTACTAATTATCAAGATTAAACCTTCATTAAGTTCATAGTATGAAACTTAAAGCAGGTGGTCTATATCAAACTACTAGTCGTTCGCCTTTATTTTTGTAATATGCAGTTGTGCATACGTATAATAATCATTTTATAATTTTTAAGAAAGAATTAAGTACAAACTTACAATTTTAAATAAAAAAATGAATTTAATCCGTCTAAACTATAAAACCAAAACGTTTTAGACGGTTTAGTTGGTTCGGCCAACCCAACCAATATTTTAGGTTTGATTTGTGATTTTTTGAAACCGTAATTAACAGTTGAATATATATATATAAGGACATGTTCAAATAAGAACCATAGTTTTGACGAGAACCAAAAGAACCATGTATTTCTACACAAATTTAAAGATGCATGGATGCATTTTTGCATATATAAATTAAGGATGTATGTATGCATTTGTGTAGAATGCATGGTTCTTTTGGTTCTTGTCAAAATTATGGTTCTCAATTGAACATGTCCCTATATATATATATATATAATAAATAAAAATCACTTATGCCACGTGTCGCATCCACATCTTTTATTACAATTTTTTTCTCGTCTCCCTCCCTTATTAAATTCAGTTCTCTTTTTTTTAATAATGATTTATATTTAAAGAAAAATATTAATTATACTAATAAACATATTTATTTTAAATTATCTCTTATTTTAAGAAACTTTGAAATTTATTTATGTAACTTTTGTTTTTAACTAAATAGTGATGTAAGTCAAATTATATTAAATAGAAATTAATGTATTCAAACCGTGTAATATACGGGTTTTTAAAGATATAAACTTTTTATTACTAAGTATATAACATTACATTTTATCAACCAGTGTAACATACGAGTTTTTTAAAATACAAATTTTTTATTACTAAGTATATAATATTACATTTTATCAACCCGTGTAATACATGAGATTTTAACCTAGTATGTATATATATACATATATATATATATATATATATATATATATATATATATATATAGTGGAGGGTTATTCTAGAAAGTCTAAAAACTGTAATAAGTGTAAAAAGTCTTTTAAAAATTCCACCACCACCCCCCAAAAGCCTAAACCCCCACCCCACCCCCCAAAACCTAACCCCCACCCCACCCCGAAAAACCTAAAACCCCCACCCCCAAAAACTTAAATCCTAACAAAAAACCTTAAAAAGCCGAAAAAGTTGTCTAAAAACACCATCACCACCCCCCAAAAGTCTAAACCTCCAACCCAACCCCCTAAAAACCTAACCCCCACCCCACCCCCAAAAACCTAACCCCCACCCCACCCCCAAAAACCTAACCCCCACCCCACCCCACCCCCAAAAACCTAAAACCCCCCACCCCCCAAAGCCTAAATACTAAAAGCTAAACCCCTAAGGCTAAATCCTAAGGCAAAAACTAAACCCTAAAATCTAAACCATACAAGCTAAGATCGTAGAGTTCGACGAGACGGTTCCAACGCCGCCGAAATGAGTAAAATCGGAGTTCGTATGAGCCGGTTATGAGCGTTTTAAACGACTTTTTACACTTTTTTGACTTTTTAGCGAAACCTCACACACTATATATATATATATATATATATATATATGTGTGTGTGTGTGTGTGTGTGTGTGTATTTTCAGTTGCGGATACATAAATTTTTTGTAGGAGGGGCAAAATACGGGTGGATAAAAAAGGAACGGAGAAAAAAAATAAAATGATAATAAAATAATATAGTTCATCAAATATTTAAATACAATATAAAAATAACTCGATTACAATTGTCCTCTACGTGTTTTTCATTAGTAACATTGAGAAGTTCATTGACCTATTAAAACTCACTATTATTTTGGACCGGACGGTGAGCATCGGCCCACCCTCATTTGTACTTGGATCCGCCTCTGTGTATTTTTGTTGTTAAAACCTGGATTGTAAACACGTTAACTGAGCAGCATGAACTTGAACGATAAGCTTAAAAATGATCAATTTTTATATGGAAAAAATACTAAAATGGACATTAGCCGGCAAAAAATTACCAAAATGGATATTTAGCCGGTACAACGCCGGCTAAGCCTTTAAATTTTGCCGACTTAGCCGACGCCCATTTTTCATTTTGGTATTTTTCCCTTTTTATATTCATAGCATTGTAAGTTTCCCAATTCAGTTGTTATTATCCACGTCATTTAAAAATGTTATAAGTACAGACAAACCTCATTAACAATGTACATCCCAATGCAAAGAAGGATAATGCCGGAATGGCCGCATAAGCTGATTCCATACTTCTATTCCATACTTATATGTACACATAAAATATCAAAAGAAACATTAAAAATAAGATTTGTTCTAACAATCCAGCAAAAGATTTGTTCCATCGATTCCATACTTATATTTCATACCATACTTACATTAAAAATGTATTGGATTATGCTGGATTTTTGTTCATCTGAATGTGTTTGATTTTTTTTTCTTTTAAATGCGATGGATTGTGCCGAAAATTTGGGTTTTCTATTTGTATCGGATTTTGCTAGATTTTTGTTCTTCTGAATGTGTTGGATTTTTTTTTTTTTCTGAATGTACTTGATTTTTTGTTCTTTTGAATGTGCTGGATTTGAGCAAAGATAAAAGGAATATGTGCTGAATTTGAAATACATCTCATGTAAAACAATATAGGTAAAAACAACATTTAAAACAACACAAGTAAAACAACACGGTAAATAACCCAGTTAAAACAATACAATTAAAATAGCACACATAACATAGAACAAATAAAATTACCCAAAAAGATACAACACGGAAATTCAACACAACAATACAACACAGTTTTTGCTATATTTTTTTAAATTGATATTTTTAATATAGTAATACTATACTCAAAATAAAGATAAAAAATACTCGATTTTATGGTGTAATTAAAAAAAACAATGTAGTTTAAAAAAGTTATAAACGTTTAAAAAATTCAACAAAAGTGACCATTCCGAAAAGACCCTTCCACATCTATTTTTTCCTACACTTTGATCTCAACACTTAATTAGAAAAAATGGAAGGTTGAGATGCCTTCTCTTTTTAGAGGATCCTCCCCCCTCCCCCACCCCAACAAAAACACACACACATATGTATGTGTGTGTGTCTATATATATATGGGATGGTTATCATACAAAAAGGGATCTTATGGTACGAATCATACAAAGCCACCAAGACGAAACATGTGTCATTGGGGCAAGGGGTAAATTTGTCCGCGCTATAATTACGCATAAGTTAAATAATTACGCATAAAAAATTACGCGATCCATATGATAATAACGCAACATATGTTTATAATTATGCACGATGATGATTACACAACCTATTTTATAGTTACACAATACGCAACCTATTTTATAATCACACATGGTTTGATCTACCCTATAGCTGATTCGACATGGATGAGCCTGATACAGGTGGTACCGAAGAAGGGTGGCATGAAAGTTGTCACCAATGAAAGGAATGAGTTGATTTCCATCGGGACGCTTACGTGGTGGAGAGTTTGCATTTCAATGACGTTGCACGTAACGATCATTGCCCCTACAGTTCATTGAGCAGGTGTTAGAGCGTTTGTCGGGGTAACAGTACTGCAATTTCCTTGACGGTTTCTCAGGTTACTTCCAGATTTCCATTGCACCCGAGGATTAGGAAAAAAACGACTTTTACATGTCCTTATGGTACCTTCATGTACAAAAACATGTCGTTTGGTTTGTGTAACGCTCTAGCTACATTTTCCATGGTGACGATATTTCATGACATGATCAAGGACTCCATGAAGGTATTTATGGATGACTTTTATGTATTTGGGAGTTCCTTCAATCAATGTCTTTAATGATTAGGCCGGATGATGGCCCGATGTGAGGAGACCAAGTGGGTGATCAATTGGGAGAAGTGCTGTCAAGGAGGGTATTGTTCTAGGGCACAAGATTTCACGAGCGGGACTTGAGGTGGATTGAGCTAAGGTGGAGACGATCGCCAAACTTCCACCGCTCACTTTCGTGAAATCCATTAGGAGTTTTCTAGATTACAAAGGATTCTACCGTTGCTTCATAAGGATTTTTTTTCCAAAATTGTGCGATCTATGACCCAACTCCTTGAGAAAGACATATCATTCGTCTTCTCGGACGAGTGCTTATAGGCATTTAATATGTTGAAATATAAGTTGACGAATGCCCCGATCATGGTTGCACCAGACTCGATTCTACCCTTTGAGTTGACGTGTGACGCTAGTGATTACGCGATTAGGACAGTCTTGGGACAACGGAAGGATAAACACTTTAACCCGATTTACTATGCGGGCAAGACCCTGAACGACGCATATGCACATTACACTACGACTGAGAATGAGCTCCTGGCAGTGGTCTATGCCTTTGATAAGTTCAGATCATACCTTGTCTTGTCCAAGACCATCATGTACATGGACCACACAACATTGAGATACCTGTTCAGCAAGCAGAATGCCAAACTGAGATTGTTACGTTGGATACTATTGCTACAAGAGTTTGATATAGAGATCCGTTGAATATTGCGGCCGGTCACCTATCACGCCTAGAGAATCAAGACATGGAGGAACTCAGGGAATCCCAATTTACAGATAAGTTTAACCTTTTGTTCTTCATTTTATGATTATTGGGATATTTGGGATGTGTCTATAGTCCTAAAGTGTTACGTTACTTTTTATATTATTATTATTATTAAGCTAGGGATTAGTATGTTTATTTTGGTTTAGTTGGGGGTGCTAATTGTAAGATTAAAGTTTATTTATATCATTGAAGATCATATGAATGAATTAGGAGATTTGAGATAATTTTCTTCCTTCTTTATAGTTTTCTTCTTCTCCAATTCTGGTTTAACCCTATCACAAAGGGTTCTAATTTATACAATTTTTCATACGTAAGTCATTTCGAGGGGTCATTGCATAATTAGGAGGATTCCACGCCAAGATATTTCTCTCCAACTATTACTACATTTTGAATTGTTACTTGAATTTGCTTCTTTAATCTTGTTTTAATCATTAATCACATCACTTGTTTACATCGGTTGAATATTGACAACGGTTTATTATTGGTAGATACTGTGTCCACGGATTGATATTCGGTTCTTGCCGATACTGTACTGCATATTGATAGGCACACTTGCATAACATGTGTAGTTTAGTTCTTTGATGAAGACCCTTTTTAATCGTGTAATCGATTTTCAAATTAAAACACATACACTTTACACACATCATAGTCAAAACACAACAACTTTATCCTGCACCGGAAATCATTTCTCAATTGATGTTGGTATGTGAAGTACAGTGTTCTGCTGAGAAGAAATCATATGTTACAGATAAAAACTGGTATGGAATTCTCAAAATCGAGCCTAACGCTGATGATATTATGGTAATTTTCTGTCTATGGCCCTGATAGGTACCCAACGTTGCTAATTTATGACTTAAAAGAAGCCCAAGACGACCCGTGGAGTTTCATTAAATATTGTTAATCGGCTTATGGGGTGTATTAATGTTTTTTTGTTGCCTAAGATTAGGGTTATTGTATCTAAGTTTTGAGTCAGTTTCTTGGATATGAGAGTTAATCTAAATTATGTGTGTGTTTGCGTTTTGTTTATCAATTCAATCCTTCACCCAACCCACACTCTTGGGTTACTGCATGCATATTATTTCTTTATTTCCTTGATGATTTCTCATTACTGCATTGTCTTCTGTTGGTTGTTCCTCAATTGTTAGTTTATGGTAGGTTAGTGGTTTAGTGGGTGTTGATTAATCATGTGGAGATTCTTTTGAACCCTTGGTGGACTTGTTCTTAAAAAGATTTTAAATAATCCTTAATGGGTCACATTTGATTGGGTAAACTAGTTTTTATCATATTGATATTTTTTATGTTCATTCTGAGCTACAAATGTTTAAACCGCTAGATGAATCGAAAAGTTGCTAACAAAAGAGTCTATCTGACATCCATGTCAAAAACTGAATTAACCGAACCGAACCGAACAGAATTTATAAATGTATCAGTTGCAGCAACATGGCTTGTTACGTCGCATTATGTTCTTAGTTTGAGGGTGCATCATTTTGAGGCTACTGTGAAATTTTTGTTTTTATTTATACAAATATTCAAGTTTGAGTTGACTGTATCATGTCAGTTATATAAGGTGATTAAAATAACTTCCTTCAGATTATATGTTTGTCACAATGATCCAAATCTAGAGGTGAATGTTTGTCACAACATGTTTTGTATTAGTATCCTGGTCACTGCAGTTTGGGTTTCTCTGTTCTAAGCAACAACAGTAACAAACTTTTAAAAGTCTCAGCGCCTTTCTATCGGTTAACCGACCCATGCCAAAAACTGATTAACCGAAAACTTATCGGTTAACATTTTCCAGAAACCGAAAATTTCATTTTCGGTTGGTTGGAACTCAAAATCGAACCGAACTGCCCTATGTACACCATTTTTCAATTTAACTATGAAAACATTTCATGATTTCAACCATAGAAAAATGTGTTAGAAACCAATAGACATTTAAATGAACGGATTTGTTTATGTTCGTTCGTTAAGAAAATGAGCGTGCTCATGTTCGTTTGTGTTCATTCATTAATATTCTAAACGAACGATTGACGAACTTAAACGAACGATTGATCACCAATTAAAAGTAAGCGTAAATATCCAATATAAGTCTAAAATACCATCATCTTTACATCCAAAATTTTAAAACTAAACAAAGATATCAAACTAATTTTAATTTGGACTTAAGGGTTTTAACATGAAAACAAATTGGTTTTAAATTAATATTAGTGAAAGATAAATTTAATGAATATTTAAACGAACGTAAATGAATGAACTTGATGAACGATCATAAACAAATGTAAATGAACGAACGGGACATGTGTTCATGTTCGTTCGTTTATTAACGTAAATGAACTTTCCGCTCAACGGTTATGAACTGTTCACCGAACGTTCGGTTAATTTACAAGCCTAGTGACATTTGATACGGTAAAAGTAATTATAAATAAATGAAAAAAAATGTGACATCAATTTAGTTTCCAAAAAGAGATCAACAAGCTAAAGTGGTAGTTGTTTTGTGATTTTTTGCACATTTCTATATTGAAAGATTTTTTATATAAATTGAAAAAAAAAGAACACTTTAACTTTATGGTATTATCTCTTTCTTTTAATTATTTGGTTTTAAAATATATGTTCATACACGATCCGAAATACCATTTCTGGAACCGACCCACCATACACCACCCTATAGGCCAGTGAGATCGTGGGGAATGTGACCAAATAGCACCCACAAACATCGTGGGCTGGTAGTTAAATGCCATGTGTCATTGGGGTTGGTGGCTCAGTGATAGAGAAAAATCCTCTAATAGCATCAATATTTGAGAAGGTCATGGCTTCAAGTCTCACTCCTAACATGAATTAAAAAAGGTTAAATGCCATGTCTTGGCGGTTACTCCGCAGATCCGGGAGGGGCGTCGTATCCTGAAAGACAATATAAATACCCGGCAACACTGAGGGAAAAAGGTTAGAACACAAAACTCAGCTTTTACCGACACACATTCTCAAACAAATATTTATTCTTACGCTGGATATTGGCCACATGGAAAAATCTCATCCCACTTTGACGAGGCTAACGGTTATTCTGTTTTAAGGGTAGTTCACCAGGGGTGTTCTAGCTCCATACACGTGAATCATTAATCCAGAACTTACCCATGACGAATTTTTGCTTTGATAGTTTTAAACGAATTAAAACAACTAGTTTTTTTCACCCTCGCTACGTGGCGGGAGTCTGATTGTTACCGGTTCAGCTGGTTTGTAGGGATAAAACTTACGTCGAAACGCATACTCGCTATAGCATACGATAAAAAAAAAGTACTCAATTTTGAATGCAACTCTGTTTTCAATAAAATTTATACCAGAACGTTAACAAAAAAAACTAAAGAAACCACATATTCAGTTTTTTAATATAAATTAATGAACAAAAGTTATTATAGAAAAACGAAATTATTAGAAAATTAAATGGGTTAAAAGCGTATATTAAATATAGTATAAGGGGTGAAAACGAAAATTAAAAAACAAAAAAAAATTTGAATTGCCACTTGTCACCCCTTTATTGGTGGGGTACTATTCTCTCTCATGGTCTTTAAATAGTTATATAATGTGTACATCTTATATTCAATTATTTTATAATTTATTTATTATTATTATTATTATTTTACTTTGGAGGGTATTTATTCGCTAATATAAATACTAAGTAATTGTTAGTGAATGTTTGTTTAATATCCAAGAATTTTTTAAACCATATTTTTTTTAACTCTGTAAATCTGACTTCTTTTGGAATAAATAATCTATTTTATTAGTTTTCAGATTTTATAAAATATTGAGCCGTGAAGCCACGGTAATGTTGCTGTCATGTGACCTGAAGGTCACGTGTTTGAGTTGTGTAAACAACCACTTGCAGAAATGAAGCGTAAGGATGTGTACATCAGCCTCAAGTTGGCCCGACACCTCTTATACCCCTTGCATATGAAAGCCTCGTGCAATGGGTTTATCCCTAAGTGTATTTTGTATTTTAAATTTTAATAGGTAAATTTGACGCCAATGAGCCTCAGATAAACTGGTTTGGGAGGAGGCACCCCCATGGCATTCCAATGTGGAGTTCATGAGTTTGAGTCTCACTTAGTGCAATATGCTCAGGTGGGTCAGGGGTTTTTCCACAGTGAGCCTTCAGGTGGTGGGTTTCCCCTGGAATGGTGGGCGTGCCGGGTCATCAGCGATGTCTGTGTTCACGGGCGTGGGTGGCATTTCGCCAATGGGTTTACCTGGGTAACCGAGAATTTGACATAAACCCCTTCTGCATCCGGTTCAAAAATTGCCCTGATAAATTTCCATCCAAATAGTTCATGCTATTAAGTAATCAAATAATCTAATTTTTCTTTATTTTTAAATTATATAAACAGTTAAAGTGGCTAAAAGTTTAAAGTTAATAATATATAAATGTTCGGTTATTATATATATATATATATAAATTTAGAAATAATGATCACTAACTAACCAATCAAAATTTGTCGCGTGTAATAGTAGATATATATTCCATTTTTGACAGATATTTTTTTAAACACCAACACCTAAATTATCTAGAATAAATACAGCATAACATACACCTTACATGATTTGAACCTCTAACCTTTTAGTTATAGGGTACCACACTTAACCAACAAATTGAATGCGGTTCAGCTAGTTGCCTCCCACCCCTCCATAGAGTGTCGTGGGTTTCATCTTGCTCCCCCGCGGTTTTTTAATCTAGGTTTTTTGTTTATTTATTTAATCTCATTATTATTATTTTAATTATTATATTATTATTATTATTCTTTTTTGTTGATACTAAAATAATTATTATATTATTATTGTTATTATAATTATTTTTTGTCAATGAAAACCACTGTTACATTCTGTGAACCAATGATTTGGTTAATAATGTACTTAATTATCATCGGTGTAAAACACGTTTTAATATCTTTTTGGGTATGTTAAATCTTTATGATTTGGTTACACAAGACTTCTTTTTTCAACTCTAATAATGTTGTAAATAAATTTTTGAGTAAACTTTGGTTTTGCTTCCTGTGGTTTCATCGTTTTAACCATTTTGCTCCAATAGTTTGGAAATGGTCATTTTGCTCCCTGTGGTTACAATTGTTACTCCATTTTGCTCCCCGCCCCTAAGTCTATCCATATTCACCGTTAAATGGAGGGCTCTGTCGATGACAATTAAAACCTTAAAATTCCATACACAATCGTTCATCTTCAAACCAATGTGCAAAATCATTCTCTGGATCATCATCAAACGGATTCAAAATTCTCTCCGGTTCATCTTCAAACCGACGTGCAGAATATACGAAGGTGAAGAGCTAATCGTTCATCAATGTCGTTGTGGTACATTCGTCCTCAGAGAGAAGAAATAGATGTTGACAATCTTTATGGTCTGTTTATTTTTTTCAAAGTTTATACATTTTGCTTGATTATGTTGACAATCGCGGATTATGGTTTCAATTTTACAGTGGCATCTACCTTGTTCTCACTGAAGCTTCATCATGGCAAGCTTTTGGCAGTGTCCTTCAGTTTTAATTCAGTATCAAACAATGGCAATTTTTTGGCAGTGTCTTTCTGTTTTAATCACTGTTTAGTCATCATTTTGGAACATTTTTATGTATGGATTTTAGTGATGTCAGTGTATTTGAACATCCATTTTGTAATCACTGTTTTGGAATTGCCTTAGTTTGGTATTTGAATATCCATTTTGAAATTGGTCTACTGTTTGGTTTGCACAGGTTTATACAGGACTGCATAATGCTCTGCATAATGTTCAATAAGGATCTGTGTTTATACAGTTCTGCATATGCATAATGTTTATACAGTTCTGCATATGGCTTATCTGCATATAGTCTACAAACAGTTTGGAGTTTGATGTCCTGAATATTGTTAAGTATTTAGACAATATGGTCTGCATATTTTGAAACAGCAAAAATTTATCCCTAATTCTTGATAAATAGCTTTGATAAATGTTGGTATCAATCCCCTGCATATGGTAGAAACTGTTTGATTAAACTGGTATGTATATGGTATCAATCCCCTGCATATGGTAATAAACTGTTTGCTCAAACTGGTGCAGACCCACTTAAATATCATGTGTTTGCATATGCTGAAACTGGTCTTTGACAAAAAGTGCAGACCCTAAAACACATGCTCAAATCCTTGTTTTTTAACACTTTCTGATGTGATGCATTTTTCCAAATTTTCAGGAGAATTAAATTTGTCTGCATAATGGTCACCCAATTTGCTGTTTGGTTTGCACAGGTATGGTTTGGTCACCCAATTTGCTGTTTGGTTTGGTCTCCATAATGGTATGCACATTTGTTGTTTGGTCTGCATAATGGTGTGCACATTTGCTTAATGGTCTGATAATATGCATAATGGTACGCATTTAGACAGGTTTGCATAATGTTAAATAATTCCATTTTGCAGACCAATTTGAATTTCATATGGCAAATAATTCCATTTTGCATTTGAATTCACCTGCTGATGAGCTATTTTACAAAGGCAGACTCCTCCCACTTCACCTTCATTTTTTACAAATGGTGAATGATCAACCGAATTAACCGGGTTCATCGGTGATCACCACAAGAACTAAACCCTGTTGCAAATTGGTCTGCAGTCTGCATATTGTCCACTGCTTTATCAAGCAAAAATTTGTAAAACAGTTTGCAAAAATTTGACTGTCATGTGGCATATTGTTCAAATTTGTCTGCATAATTCAACAGTTCTTACAAAAACTTGGACAACATTGATAATTTCATTTCATTACATCAAAATACATCATACATTTTACCCTTACAAAAATGGCATTCACAGCATTTCTAGGACACAAAATCCTAACAAATGACCTTCACATCAGTTTGATAACAAAGAATAAGATTACAAACAACCATGTAAACCTCCGTCCTGGATTTGCTCATGTCCAAGAAGTCCGATAGAAGGTTGGAGCTCCACAACAACACATCACATTATCGTCGACGGCCATTGCACTTTGATCCACCGGAGTTACTTGACTGCTTGTAAACGATTGAATGTGAAGGGGAATTTTAGGGTTTTATTTGTCGTTTGAATCAGACATGAAAGGGAAAAGACAGAAATGCCCCTCCATGTGAGGGGCACGTGACTGCCATTTAACGGGATAATAAACAGAGTTAGGGGCGGGGAGCAAAATGGAGTAAAAATTGTAACCACAAGAAGCAAAATGGCCATTTTCAAACTATTAAAGCAAAATAGTTAAAACGATGAAACCACGGGGAGCAAAACCAAAGTTTACTCTAAATTTTTTTATTTTATAATATACGTCTTACGTCGCTATCACACGGGGAGAAATATCCAAAGGTCTTAAGTTGAATTATGTTTTGTTAATTCTTGTCGACTGAAAACTCTTTGTTGACTTTGCTTTAAAAAAAGGTTTTTGCAATAGTGATATTAATAAGTTTAATTCGAGATAGTGACTAAATAATTATACTAGTTAATTTTTGTTAATTTTAAATAACTGAATCAATTAGAAATTTTAAAGTGTATTTATTAAATTTAAAAGAAAAAAAAATATTAACTTGACCTAAATCATTTGACGCGGTTCAAAAAAATATCCAAAGGAAACTGACGGGCCAACTTAATATGAATCCGTCCAAACTTTTTTGATTTGACCCGTTTTAACTCGCTTCTGCTAATTGACGTATCTCTCACATCTATTTAAGATAGACTTTTTAGTGAATATACTTCTAAAGTCTAAACTATCAAAATGATTAAATAACACTTTTAAATATAAATTTAATTAATATAGTTTTTGTTAATTTTTGAATTAATAAATACTAAAAGTAATAAAAAGTTTTAAAATGCGTTTACTAATACACATTTAAGAAAGTGAAGTGGTTTTATCTAAATTGTTTTGACATGACATCTAAATACTAAAAGACATTTGTTCTAATAGTATCTAGGTGTGTAAAATTGTGTCCTCATCAAAAGGTCAAGAATTCTAGTCCCGCGATATGCAATGGTGAAGAATACGAGTATATTAAATTGTTGTTTAATAAAACATGACACCTAAATCTCCTTTGATCCAAACCTGTTACATAGGATTTTGTCACATCTACTAAACCTTAACAACATACATATGAAAGCTTTACTATAAAATTACTGTTATATAACTATGAAATAAATATTACTGTAAATGTGGAGAATTTTTAAACTATATTTATCTGCATTTTAATATTTTGGGTTCTCTTTACTAGCTTATTTACTTTCTAACTGTTTGATATCACATTTATGCAAGTACTCAATACTTGAATTAAAAAGATAATAGCCAGACATGTTCATCTTATGTGCTCCCAACAAAAGGTTGTTATTCTAAGTCCCACTTGAAACAAATGTGTCGAGTAAATACAAGGTGTGTGAGTTTAACTTGTTTAAGAAAAATAAGAGCTGTACATCACATAACTTGTTGACCAAGGTAAGACGTGTAACATCCAACGTCTTATATCAACTAATATTGCCAGTTTTGCCTACTAAAGACTCACAAACTTGTTTTTAGATGTTCGAGTGGAGACTTCCTAGGAGGTCACTGATCCTGAAAATACTTTCACCCAAGCATGTTTAATTGAAAATTTTTCCTCTTATCCACAACCAATTAGGGTGTTCATTATTCGAATCGTACTTGAATAACCCGAAATTCGATTCGAATAAAAAATTTTAATTCGAATTTCGGGTTATTCGAATCGAATAATTATTCGATTCAAATAAATAAGTCGAATTCGAATTTGAATATATGTTATTCGAACCTATTCGAATAACCCGAATAACAACACACGCACACACACACACACACACATATATATATATATATATATTATATTATATAATCATTGGGCTTGTAACTTGTTTAATTGTTTTGGGATTATCTTATTAGGGCTAAATCAAAAAAAGATAAAAAAACATAATCCCTAATTCACTATCACTCATCATCTATCGATCGATTTAAATATTTAACTCATTCAAAATCTGACATTAATAAGTCTTAACCTAGAACTCGATAGTTGTAAGACTCTTTATGTTGATTTTGAAATTATGTATGTGTTAGATTGTTAAAAGTTTAGTAAATATTGATTTAGTTTTTGTGTAATATTTAACTTTTTTCCTTATTCGAATAAGTCGAATAAACTTGAATTCGACTCGAATTCGAATAAGCTTATTCGAATCGGTTTATTTGAATATTATTCGAATTCGAATACAGTTTTCAAAACTTCAAATTCGAATAACCCGATTCAAATAACTCGAAATTCGACTTATTCGACTCGATGAACACCCCTACAACCAATGCACCCAAAACATGTTGATTTATTTGGGGTGGGGTATTTCTTATAAACCCAACATCTTTCTAGTCCATGACCGATGTAAGATTCACTTAGGGTATTACAAGTATCGAAGAACACTTACTATTTAAGAACTAAGATTAGCGTCCAAAACGTTTAGTCGACAATGACAAAGCTAAATTCCCCGAAAATTATTTACTAGTCAATGAAAGTGAAATTAATAAGAGCAATGTCAGATGTCTTGTTCCAACTTAGTTTGATGAATTTCAATGGTTAGAGTATAGTGTTAAAAAAGTACAATGTCTTTTACTTGTGTTACTAATTTAGAGATTATGATGTACAACAAGGTGGGAGTTATGCATTTGTGACATAAGTGTTTAATAGTTGGAGAACAAAAGATAAGAGTTACTACTTACCACAAGAATTGCAGGTTATTGCGAGGACACTTTTAGCGCGAAGAAAACGGGTCGTCAGTATAGCCTAGCCTGTCTCGAGGACATGTCGTCGAGATAGGGTTTCTTAAAATTCAGAATTTTTGGACTCTATTGCGAGGACATATCGTTGTAACAGCATAGGCGGGCTATATTGACGACCCGTTTTCTGCAACTCGTTTAGGCCATGCTAATAATGTTCACAATAAAGTATGCTAGAAATGTGAAGATCTAGTGAAAACAATAAACTTAATCATGATGAGACGTGAAACTCTTTTTGTAAAGTAATTTTCTTGAAAACAATAACTTAATCAGAAATCAAAATGAGACTTTTGTAAGGTTATATTAGGAAGATCTTCAAGGAACAATCAAATGAAATCTCAAATCCATTTTTGAAGAAATTTGGTTTAGATAAACTAATGTTTATGCACTAAGACTTAATTCAAGTTGCATGCATGTTCCACAATATACACATATGGGTGTAAAATGGGGACTTAAGCTTCATACATCAAAAAATCTTTTGCATGAATTGCCACTAAACTTGAATGTTTTGATCATTGATGCTTGATGAGCAATTTGCTAAAGAAATAAAGACTATACCACTAATATTACTTTGACCAAACACCCCCTTTGACTTTGACTTTCTTTGACAATTGCCAACTTAGCATAAATGTATGCCACTTTTCATATTAAATTATACAAACTAGAACATAGATTCACCACCTTGTTTATACAAGCTAATTGTGTAATTATAACTAAAATATAATCTTTGAACTAATAAGTGGATTGGTCAAAAGTTAAGCTAAATTCTAATTAATTGATGTGTAGTTTGGCACAGTCCACTCTCTTACTTAATGATACTTAATTCTCTAGTTTGGCATAATCTTTGGACTAATAAATGGGCTGTTCGAAAGTTAAGTCAAAAGGTACCATTTTTTTTTATATTTAGTAAGAGAGTGGATTGATTCTGGAAATATATTGAAGCTCAAAACAATATTGGACCACAGTTTTGAGTAAGGATGTATACGAGCCGAGTCATTCTTGAGCTTACTCAAGATCGGCTCGTTAAAAGCATGAATCGATCAGTAGAGCTCAAATTAATTAAGCTCAAGCTTATATTGAAGCTCATTTAATAAATGAGATCATGCCACGATTCACATATCGAGATTGACTACGCTCGCGAGTCTAAACGAGTCTATTATTTATACAATTTTTATTTAATATATTTAGTACATATTTAAAAACTACAATTATAATTTTGATAAAAATAACTAAGTAATATATTATATATAAAAACTACAATTACAAATATATATATATATAATATGTAATTACGAGTCAGTTAAGTAGATTACCTCAGTTAAGTAGTAGGGGTGAACAATTCACAGTTAGACCCGTGAAACCCGTATAAACCTCCCATAAACTAATATAGGTTCGGTTCCGGTCCAGTTTTGCACCCAATGAAAATTGGTTCGGGGTATACCCGTCAATTCTAACAAAAAACCGAAAACAGTTTAAGATTTTAGATTTAACTAAAAACCTAGTTTTTCTAGGGGGCTATACAGTATACCAAAAATGGTACATCACATTCTTCAGTTCATCAGTTCCGAGTATCGCCAAGTCCAATATCCGGTTCTTTCTTCTCATTCGGTATAAATCGCCTTCTTCGATTGTCTTCTTCTCTCAAGTCTCTCGCTTCAGTCGCTTCGGTTCATCTTCTCGGTTTAGTGCATCATCTCCATCGACAGAGTGCATATGTATCATTGTTAGACTAGTCTTGATAAATTAAAAGGAAGGAATAGATAAATTAAAGAGATTTAACAAATCTAGGAACATAAGGTTTGGCAACTTGCAAAATTCTTAGGAACTTTAGTCTAGTTGTGCAAGTTGATCAAGTTGGTTAAGTTTTTAGTAAAATAAGAGTAAAGAGTCTTCTAAAAGTGTGCTATCATTGATATATTAAAAGAGTTGTGGGAGGGATTCCATAAACAACCGTGTATCTTTGTTCGTGTTCTTATTTTTTGCTGTGATTATTCGATCATCAAAGGGCTGAACCAACAATGCGTATGTGTGTATCAAGTGTACGTGTGTATGTATCCATCCATATAATGCGGATGTATGTGTGTTAATCAGAGTAGAGAATGCTTGTGAAATGTGATTGTGATTGTATTTCCAAATTAGGGTATTACATGGGGTATATATACATTTGTATATTTACATACACTATCCTCAACTATTGTCTAATTACAATATAATATAATATTCCCCCATAAGCTAAGGGCGGGGAGCGACCTGTAGCTTGGAACTAAAAACATAAATATTTGAGTTGGTAGTGGTTTTGTGAAGATGTCTGTAATCTGATCTCCCGTAGATATAAATTGTACACAAAGTTTTCTTGTGCGACTCTTTCTTTGACAAAGTGAAAATCAACTTCAACGTGTTTTGTTATGGCATGAAACATAGGGTTACCTACAAGATTGTCACACCAGAGAGTGGGAGCGGATGTCGTTTCTACCCTGAGTTCTCCTAGTAGAGCTTCTAACCAGGTCAGTTCAGCAATAGTATAGCAAACACTTTGTGTTCTGACTCTGTGGATAACCGAGGGGGTTGTTTCTGTATTCGTGCGGTCTGAGAAATAAGATTAGAGCAAGATAGATAGCAAATCCTCCCTTGGACTGACGTTCATCCGGACAACCAGCCTAGATAACATCGGAAAAGGCACGAATAGGAGAGGATCCTTGTCGATGAACATCAGTGAAGGCTTGAAGTTGGGACCAAGAGTTATAGCGAATTAGTAAACCATGATTAATAGTGCCCTTTAAGTATCAAAGGATGTGCTTGATGGTGGACTAGTGGTTCTTTGACGGGGCGTGCATGTATTGACACACTTTGTTGACAGCAAAATATCTGGTCTAGATAGAGTGACATATTGAAGAGCCCTAACAATCTGGCAATAATTGACCAGCTCATAAAAGAAGGGAATGTCCCCGAGAGATAAGGTCTGGGATGTGCTCATTGGAGAGGAGACCGGTTTACAGTAAAAAAGACCGGCTCACTGAATGACCTTGAAGATGTATTTCTTTTTAGATAGAAGGACATTCCGTCCCTGTGGAACAATCTCAATACCCAGACAAGACTGCCAAGATTGTCTATGACAAAGTCCTTGTCGAGTTGTTGTATAACTCGGTTAACTGCGGTCGTATTGTTGCTAGTAACAATAATGTCATCAACATAAAGCCAAACATACATAAGAGTGTTACGAGACTTGTAAGTAAATAGGGAAGGATCAGTCTTTGAACCAGTAAAGCCCAGTGTTTGAAGAGCTTGTGTAGACGGTGAAACCATGTCCGTGGGACCTGTTTAAGGCCATATAATGACTTGGGTAGCAAACAAACATGATCCAGATGTTTAGGATCAACAAAGCCTTGTGGCTGCTTGAGGTAGACCGTATCTGTAAAGTCACCATGTAAGAATGCATTCTGAATATCTAGCTGATAGAGAGGACATTGCCTTGTAATAGCAAGAAAGAGAACCACTTTGATGGTAGTATGCTTGACAACATGGCTGAAAGTTTCCTTGAAATCTACGCCTGGTTTTCATGCCACAAGAATGAAAGTTTCCTTGAAATCAACGAATGGTTCTTTTATCCTGTAAACCCACTTATAATCAATAACATTAGCTCGGGGAAGAAGAGGAACTAAAGACCAAGTGCCATTTTTTACAAGTGCTTTAAATTCATGAGTCATGGCTTGACGCCACTCCAGATGTTGATTTTCAGTGGTAAAGGATGGGGCTCAGAGAGTAGCGTAGAGGATATGATTGTATGATTAGCGGAAGGACTATAAGGAACATGAGGCTTGAGATTTTGGCGCATATTAGATGGGCGTGTAAGAGGTGGTAGTGGAGGTGGTGGAGGAGGTGTGAAAGGATTTCGAGTTTTCATCGGCTTTAATGCTCCAATTCAATTTAGCCTTTTGAGTCCTATCTTTCACATGAATGTTGTCCAAATCGGCAATTTGTTTGGAAATATTGCAACGGATTAAGAATAGAATCGGAATTTCGCAACCCCAAACAAATATTTATGTCTAACAGTTCCAACTCATTCACTAGATCATACCTTTACCTTCCTGCCTCCACTAATCGAGATTTGTTCTATTTTTTTTAATGCAATTTTCAAACTTTTAAGCTTTTGTTTAACTCTAGTAAATTCGTTTGGAACGCAATTGAATTCAATTGCATCCCAAAAATCTTTAAACACTTTTCGGAAACCTTCAAGCTCTAACCAAGAACTAAAAAAATTTAAGGGAATAGGGCCAAAATCCACCACCTTTTGTCTAAATAGAATATGTCGGTTGATACGGATCAACTAGGAATAAGAATGTTTTACAAAAAAAACTAGGAATAAGAATAGTAACAGGGAGAAACAAAAGAACATGGATACTTCTATTTAGAATAATAATCAATCACCACTTGAACATCAATTCTCTAGCTATTTAAAGTCCCACCTTAGAGATAAACTAACAAAGCAGATACTAATAAAACGAAACAATCAGAAGATAATTCATAGTTCAAATACGAAATTCAAATAATAAATAAAAAAAAGATATTTCCTTCCTCCTTCCACCTAGAACCCGGCCCAGGTGACCCACACCCGGATCGCGACCCAAGAGGGAGTTCAAATAATATTCGGACTCCCTCCTGGGTCGCGATCCGGGTGTGGGTCATCTGGGCCGGGTTCTAGGTTATGATCGGTAATCCAATATCGTTCTCTCCATAGCAATCACCTCAATAGACGGAGATATATCTAAACTTCATCGATTACCAATAATCTGTCAAGTTTACTCATATTTAAACAATTATGTTCAACACTAGTGAAATTAAAACCTCTCATAGTAATTTCTATTAAGCCCGAGTTAATAAAAAATCATTAAAACTTGAACCCACCCGTTCAGAAGAAATCCTAATAGCACTGAAATCACCAAAAACTATAAAATTACCCGAATGAGAGAGAGATATAAATACCTCAAGAAATCCTATATTTATAACTTACAGCGAGCTCGTTTATAAATATACATTTAATATATTAATTAAAAATTTATATAAATAATAGGCTCGTATAGGCTTGCGAGCCGGCTCGAGCTCGATAAGTGCTCGGGCTCGGGCTCGTTTATTAAACAAGCTTATTTTTAGGTGCTCGGGCTTGTTTAAGCTCGGCTCGATTCAAGTTTTTAGCGAGCCGATCTCGAGTAGCTCGCGAGCCGACTTTGCTCGTTTACACCACTAATTTTCATCACGAGGAGCATATATATTAATAATAAAATACCTCAAGGTTAGTCTTAACTAAGAGCTAGTGATAATATATATCATGAATCCATAAACAAAGCATAGCAACCATTGTTAAAAACACAAATAAAATCTAAGAAATCATAATCTAATGATTCGGTTTTACTAATATAAACATTATATATCTCAATTAATTTTATTCTAATTTAATTTACAAAAAAAGGAATGAATATATAAATATAAACTATATAATACATGTTGGTACAACGAATAGGCTAAGTATACTCACTGTTTCAACAAATACAAGTTAGAGTGAGGGTCTTGAGGTTCTCGATTGAATCAGCTACTTCAGGTACATGCTAAGATCAAAGCACCGTTAGTCTCACCGCAGGAGGGGGTCTCCTGCGATCAGCCTCTGGCGTGATAATAAGATAACGATTCTTTGAAGGTGATAAGGAATTTCGGAACGAGAGTAGTGAACGGTGTATTGAAAGTATAAGAGTAACAGTGCAGACCGGACTTGGGACTTTAGGGTCCAAGCCCTCTCTTTTATACATGAGTTTGTCTCCAGCTTCATGCTGAATGTGGGGGTATCTCCTTCTCTTTCCTTTCCCTACAGTGAGCCCCTTTCCTTTTTGGTGTAAATGGTTATAGTCTCTTAAATAGACAAAGATCCCTTTCCTCAAGACCATTAAGACTTATTGTCTCCTAGTCTTGACTTTCTAGAGATTCCAAATAGGTCACTATCATTTATGCCACGTCACCTCGTCGTTTGGGAGACATGGTTTTGTTGTTCTGCTTGGTACGTATGCTTCGTGAATGAAGTCGTGCTTCATGACCGTACCCCCGTCATCAGCCCCCAGTCAGGAGTGCTTATTGCGTAGTAATGAGGGCTTCTGACTTACCCTGAACTAAATTACTTTGCTTTGTTTTGTCTTGTCCTATTTGAACTTGATTTAATTATTCTGGTTAGGTTTGAACCCCTGGTTGGATAACGCATCATGAGTCTTTCGAGGTGATGGGACTTCCTGACGGCTTGTGTCAGTTATCACCCTCTTTTCCCTCTCTCGTTTCAAATTTGAATTTTGAAAAATCTTTATATTCGACCGAACCTCCCACTTTGATCCTTTCATCTTCGCAAAATGGTTTCCTCTCCCAAGGGTCTTCTTCTTCGCTTTCACTTACTTTTCGCCGATCGTCTTTTTGGAGGTTAGTTTATTTTTTCCTGCCTTTGTCTACCGTAGCAATGTCTAAGAATGATTTAAGCATCCAAACTTCCAAGATGACCCAAGTTGCGGTGGATAAATTCTGCAAACAATGGGGTTTGGATGCGAAGTTCAATCCTACTGCTCCGATCATGGGGAAAACTGTTGATCAGTGTTCAGAGGGGATGCTTGCTATGTATAGTCGTCACTTTGAATTTTTGAACCTTCGGTTTCCTTTTCCCTATTTTTTTGTGTTTCCTTGAATATTACCGACTTACCTTTGGTCAACTGTCACCCGTTGGGGTTAGCAAGGTCATCCATTTTGAAGTGTTATGTGGATCCTTGGGTCATGAGCCGGACCTCACCATGTTTCGTCGCTTTTTTCGTCTTATGAAAAACGGTGATTAGTACATTGTTGAGAAAACAAAGTGTGAGGAAAGGCTTACGTATGTGACCATTTCTTGTCTTCGTTCTTGGAAAGATTACTTCTTTTGGATTTCGAAAGATATTCTTCCTTTCACTGTAAACCCTAGGAAGCCATCTGACCAACTTAACCCTCAGTAGCCTGAGGTGTCATCTTTAGATGCTGTTGTGTATAGCAAGCTTAAGTGTTTTTCTTCTCCACTCCATGTCTATCCGGAGCAATTGCTTGTGAAGCTCGGGTTGAGTGTACTGTGGGATCCAGCCTTTGTTCCTTTGTTAACTTTGGATGGGAAGGGTATGGTTTTACTTTCTTTGCTCACATGTTTACTTTGCATATTTTGCTTACTTTGTATTCTTCTTTTGTATAAATGAGTGCCTTGGACTTTCTTCTATTGGAGGATACTTCTGATGTTGCAGAGGGGAGGAGGGAATTGAAAAAGGGGGAGACTAACGCCTTGGTTATCAACAAGTTTGTTCGTTATGAAAGTGGTGCTTATGTTGGTGTTTCTGAGGTTGCTAGCATGAAGCGGGTCAAAGGTAAGGGCAAGAATCCTGCTTCTGCTCCCAATACCAAGAAGGGTAAGACCCATCTTCGTTCTAGCAAGAGGCTTGCTACGTCCGGTTCTCGTGCATCTGCTTCCCAATCTCCTGATCCTATTGATGTGTCTGATGATGATGATGATTTTTTAGCTGGTTGTACTGGGTCTGTTCCTTCTACTGTGAAGTTGGAACCTCTGGATGGTGAGAGTGACAACGGTGGTTTAGATGCTAGTGGTAGGCGTAAGCCTGAGCTTGTGCCGGAGGAGGCTAGCGATGTGTATGTTCCTGATTGGTCTGTTAAGAATTGTAACTCTGTGAAGAGTCATGTTGTTTTTCAGGAGATGGTCTACAATTTTGCTACCCCTGCCGATCGTGATGCTTTGCGTAATGACAGTGATGAGGCACTTATTGGCCGCATCCTTGTTAATGTTGCCAGGAATTTTACGTCCATCTTCGAGAGTGTTGATCGACTTTGTGCGTATACCAAGAAATTAGAGCGTGTGAACTAAAAGAATGCTGCCCTGAAGGCCCAGCTATCTGATGTTCAAAACCAGGTTTCTACTCTAGCTGATCGTGAGAAGCAGCTTGTTGAGGAGCTTAACGCTGCTCGTAAGCAGTACGATGTGGTTAGTGAAAAACTTTCTTCACTGAAGCAGAGTTTGGTAGATGAGAAGACGAAGATGGATGTTGAGAGGGTTGCACTTGATTCTGAAAGGGCAGTGGTTCAGGCTGAGAAGGAAGCGTTAGATGCTGCTGTTGAAGAGTAGAGGTTTGGAGCTGAAACTCTTGCCGGAGAAGTGGCTCATTGAACATGGCTTTCAACAGGTTGTGACCTACCTTCTTCATAGCAATGAGTTCAACGCTCCTCTGAGTGATGTTTACAAGAAGCTTCTGAAGCATGGACGCCATGTGGGACTTGTTTCAGGCTACAAGCTAATCAGCCTTTGAAGCCAATTTCTGAATGCAACAACTATCACCCTAAGGCAGAGCAGGAATCTGTTGAAGCTATACAACAGATGGAGCAACTAACCTATCCTTATGTTAACAAATTATCTAAATATTTTGATAGGCCCTTGTCTGAGTTGCAAGCGTTGGAGCCTCAAGGTTTGAAAAGAGAAGCTGCTGAGTCTGTGCTGAAGCCTTTGGGAAGCAAACGTTCTCGTGACGATGATGATGTTTCCAAGTCTGTTGCTTCGGTGTCCCAGGGAGGGAAGGTGAGGCAAATAAAAAAGAGCCGTACTGATTCCTCTTCTGAGGCGAAAACCCAAGCTTCCATTGGACTTCAAGTCCCAGGGAGGGAAGGTGAGGCAAATAAAAAAGAGCCGGACTGATTCCGCTTCTGAGGCGAAGACCCAAGCTTCCATTGGACTTCAAGTTGTTGATACTCCAGACAAGACTGTTGCTGCTTCTAGCGAGGAGAGTGTTGGTACAGGACCGAAACCTGATGTTGTGGAGCCTGAGAAGGGTGGTGATCCTTCTGTTTGATTTGATCCTTTTCAAAGATGTTGTTGTTACTTGAATAATTGGTATGCTTTTCTTTTGTGGACATGTTATTTGGACCCTGCGTGGTTATGTTTGATGTAAGCCTTGGTTGGCAAAAAACAATTTGTGTTTAGTTTGGTTTAACTTCATGGTGCCCTTCGTGGCTTTGACTTGCTGATATGGAATAGACTTTTGGATTGTGATCATGTACTTTTCTTGTTATTTGACCTTGTTAGATCATATGCCTAGTTATTTTTCTTGTGGCATCAAACTGTTTTAAACCAAGGAGATTACCTTGTTGGTTTGGCTTTCATTTCCCTTAGAAACATGAGATGTTTTTCTCTTGCCATTGTGTTTTGTATATCGTTTACTTGTGTTTTCATAATTCGAGGTTTTGTCAAGGAATGATGCTGCAGACATCATACTAGATAAATCCAAGTTATTACTAACATGAAATGTTATCCTATCTTTATTTTTGAGAATTTATTTGGGAGTGATCATAAGCTTAGTGTGTTGCTTATGGAGCATTGTTGATGGGATCTCACCCGATTCATAGGTAAACAAGACTTGATACCTAAGGAGTTGTATTGTTTTAGGAACTCAACCTGTATACAGGTAAGTCAAGGCTTGAACCCGTTGAGCGTTTCGGCCTAAGAGCTCATCCCTTTACATGGAGAGGTTTTACCCGGACCCCCATGGAGCTATATTTGTTATAGGAGCTCACCCTCGATAGGACAACATGATATCAAGTATACTTCAAAATACAAGTTTCATTCATTAATCTTGTTTCATACAAAATATTTGTCATAAAATACCCGTTGGGCTACATTGATCTCAGCTTATACGAAGAAGCGTCGTAGGTGTTTGGCATTCCAGTGTCTTGGAAGCCTCTTTCTTTCCATATCGTTGAGCTTGTAAGAACCACCTATGTGTGCTTCTGCAATTTGGTAAGGGCCTTCCCATTAGGGACCAGCTTTCCTGTATCCTCCTGCCTGTTTGCATCATTGTTTCGCAGTACCAGATCTCCAACTTTGAAGTTTTCATGTTTAACCCTTTTGTTGTAGTAGGATTCTATTTTCTATTTGTATCTGGCCTCCCTGATTCTGGCATGATCTCGGGCTTCTTCTAGGAGGTCGAGGTTCTACATGATTTCTGAATTGTCTTGCTGCTTATGTTGGCTGTTGATTCAGTGTGTGGCTACCCCTATTTCGGCCGGAATTACTGCTTCTGAGCAGAAGACTAGACTGTACGGGGTACGGCCGTGGCTTGTTTTCTCCATCGTTCTGATATCCCACAGACGCTTGGTAATTCTTCCGGCCAATCTTTTCTGTGCCTTCCAAGCCTTGTTTTTATTCCGGATACGATGCTCCGGTTCATTTGTTCAACCTGTCAATTGGACTGAGGGTAACCGACGGAACTAAATATTTGTTTGTTGTGCAGCTCCGTGCACCAAGCGCCGAATGGCTTATAAGCAAATTGTTTGCCATTGTCTGTGACAATTTGTCCGGGAAGACCGAAGCGGCATTTGATTTGTTCCCATACAAAGTTTATCACCTGTTTGACAACGTTTGTTATTTGTTGGTCGATGCGACCGAATTTGTAAATGATTTGATTTTTTTATCACCTGTTTGACAACGTTTGTTACCTATTTGCCCATGATCGAAGCTAGTGGTTTGACCTCGGGCCACTTGGTGAAATAATCAACCACAACTAGTAAGAACTTGACTCTTCCACTTGCTTTGGGGAACAGACCAAAAATGTCCATTCCCCATTTGTAGAATGGCCATGCAGAAGTGACAGTGACTAGGTCATGCTTCAGACTTGGTTTGATTGGTGCATGCAACTGGGACCCTTCACACTTGTGTATTTTTTCTGAAACATCCTTGTGCATTGTAGGCCAGTAATATCCCAAATTCATCAGCTTTGTGACCATCGATCTAGGGTTGGAATGAGTACCTGATGTCGCCCAGACGGTCTATAAAAACTAATAAATAAAATCTAATCTAGACTCCTAAGTAATAAATGGAATACCTATGAACTAGACCGCACTGACATGCAAGTGAACCTATCGAGTGTAGCACAGCTTAATGGTAAACCGGATTATCTAACCCTAGAGACACTGAATAACTAAATTAGACTCTGACTACGACTAAAGATGATTGATTGGGGGGGTTTTCTACACTACTGATCAAACTAATAATGCCTAATACTAAAGATCGACTCTAACTATCAAACAAGGACTTGGGAATATTAGGAATGGGAAGAATACCACCTAGGTCAGAATCCTACTTGCAAAGCACAGACTTCTGCCGGTTATGGAAACTATGATGGATCTGGGTATCTAAGGATAACAGCTCTAGACAACCTAGTAGATCCCTAATCACTCTCAGGGTGTCACCAACTAAGAAACTCTAAAGATGCAATAAACTCACCAGATGGTCGGATTACCTTTCAGTCTCTCCAACAATGACAATGTACCCAAAATACAAATCACCTCTCGGTCTCAAAGTCCACAATACATCAAAGATGCACGGGGTAATCTCAGATAAAAACACACTATGACTTGGACTAGCAACAATCACTAAGAACCTAAGGCAACTTCCTCTCAGACAGTTAACACTCGGAATCCTAATACGAAGACTAACCGATTATCTCTCACCTTTCGGGTATCGAGATAAGATGAACACTCAGATCTATTGAACTCTCAACTACAACTCCTATGGCATACCACGTCCTACTTCACCTCCAGCTTGCTGATTAGGGCGGGCATTAAACCTAGGTGGGTTGTTTCCAGATCTCCTGCCCGATCCATAAGAATTGTTATAGTTAATATTGTACCCTATGTTCTGGTTGCCCGCAAAGTTCACCTGCTCCTGCTGACTGACAAGGCAGTACCTGGTGCCATGGCCTCCCCTGCACACCTCACACCTTTGAGCATTCAACTTTAGCTCTTTAATCTCATTCGCCATCGCTGCGAGTGCAGCAGCCACGCTAGTATCAGGTTTGACATGATGCACACCTCTAGAAGAATAGGCGGGTGCTCTACCACTAGGAATGGAAGTCCTAGTAGATGTCCGCTGTTGCTCAGCGAGAGCGAAGCTCTCAAACATCTCCTCGCATTCAGCAGGCTCAAGTTTATCCATGATATGGCCTCCCGCAGCTGTGTTGAACATTTGCTGCTTCTCGAAGGTGAGGCCATTATAGAACTTTAACACAATCACCCAGTCAGAAAGACCAGGCTAGGAACATCGGCTTAGCAGTGCGTTGAACCGCTCCCAGGCCATGTGATAAGGCTCGTCAGGGTCTATCCGAAAGGAGTGGATTTGGTCCCTAAGGCGAGCGGCCCTGGAAGGTGGATAGTACTTTTTAAGGAACTTGACTTGAAGATCCTCCCAAGTGGTGATGGAATTGTCAGGGAGGGTGTCAAGTAAGTGGAAGCACGCCCAGAGAGCAAGAATGGAAAGAGACGCAAGTAGATTGCGTCCTTAGATACACCCGTGATATTGAAGGTATCACATATGCGCGCGAAGCGGGACAGATGTCCAGGTGTGTCCCCATCCCCGGGGCCGTGGAACTGAGTATCATGAGTGATCGTACTCATGACATGTGATGAGATCTGCCAAGTATTGGTATTAGAGGTAGCGGGGCGGGCGATCGATGACCGCACCCTGGTGGCCCCACCACTGGCTCTCTAGTGTACGCTACGTCTCGCTCATGGGTCAGCGTCACCCAGACGGTCTATAAAAACTAATAAATAAAACCTAATCTAGACTCCTAAGTAATAAATGGAATACCTATGAACTAGACCACACCGACAGGCAAGTGAACCTATCGAAGATCGCACCCTGGTGGCCCCACCACTGGCTCTCTAGTGTACGCTACGTCTCGCTCGTGGGTCAGCGTCACCCAGATGATCTATAAAAACTAATAAATAAAACCTAATCTAGACTCCTAAGTAATAAATGTAATACCTATGAACTAGACCGCACTGACAGGCAAGTGAACCTATCGAGTGTAGCACAGCTTAATGGTAAACCGGATTATCGAACCCTAGAGACACTGAATAACTAAACTAGACTCTGACTCGGACTAAAGATTATTGATTGGGGGTTTTCTACACTACTGATCAAACTAATAATCCAGAATACTAAAGATCGACTCTAACTATCAAACAAGGACTTGGGAATATCAGGAATGGGAAGAATACCTCCTAGGTCGGAATCCTACTTGCAAAGCACAGACTTCTACCGGTTATGGAAACTATGATGGATCTGGGTATCTAAGGATAACAGCTCTAGACAACCTAGTGGATCCCTAATCACTCTCAGGGTGTCACCAACTAAGAAACTCTAAAGATGCAGTAAAGTCACCAGATGGTCGGATTACCTTTCAGTCTCTCTAACAATGACAATGTACCCAAAAGACAAATCACCTCTCGGTCTCAAAGTCCACAATAAATCAAAGATGCACGAGGTAATCTCAGATCAACACAATATGACTCGGACTAGCAACAATCACTAAGAACCTAAGGCAACTTCCTCTCAAAAAGTTAACACTCGGAATCCTAATACGAAGACTAACCGATTATCTCTCACCTTTCGGGTATCGAGATAAGATGAACACTCAGATCTATTAAACTCTCAACTACAACTCCTATGGCATACTACGTCTAGCAGACCATACAAACAACCACAAACACATAGTCTATGATCTAGATACGCTATTCAAACTGGAAGACATCCACAAATAACATACGAAACTTTTAATCAATTGCAAAACAGATCTAAACATGCATATTCATCATAATTATTAAGCCAATATTGTTACAAAATCATTAATCGAACATACGAATCCAAAAACTGAATAAAAATCAGAACTTTATCAAGTATTCAAATCAAGCCCAGGCAGTATTAAAGTTTTAGCCTAGAATCATAACTAAAACATTCAAAATAGAAGTATCAAACAAGAACATAGGTTTAAACACAGAAATCAAGAATAAAGATTTGAACTTTGAAACCAAATACGCTAATCTAACGAACCCGGGATCCAAATTCTTCAACTTTAGCCCTCAATCCACCTCCAAACTCCCAAAATCGCCTCTAAGAACTACTCTGACGGCCAAAAGATCGAACCCTCTAGATTATGGCATTACAATTCGATATAAAGTTGAATTAGGGATTTTTGCGGAATAATAGGCCTCTCGCGTACCGCGAGAAAAGGTATCCGATCCTTCGCGTACCGCGAAGGACAAACTAGTCGGGCTCGGTTCCTGATCCCCTCGCATACCGCGAAAACATGGAGCTAACCCTTCGCGTACCGTGAAGAAAAGAATTTCCAACTTTTTTCTTCTTTTCTTCTGGGCTTCTTCTCTTGCTCGGTATCTTCATGATATCACTTTCTATTTCACACGAGCTCCTGAAAACATAACAAAGACTCAAAACGAACCAAAAACGACTCAAAACATGTAAAACTAACTAAAACACATGAAAAAAATAGGAAATAAGATGTATGCTTTGCACTACCAGTACCACATATTCCCCCGTGCACTTCCCTGATCAAGTAATTACTTTGATCTGGTCCGACGCAACGGAGGAGCGGTGACAAGTAGGACTTTTTGTAGAGACATCTATCTATGATCATGTATTGCTTTGCTTTCATTTGCAGCCTTGCTGCTTCTACTTCATCCTCTGGCAATTTTCCCTCTTTCAAGAAGTTTATGATCGGGGTCATCTAATTCTTTCCTTCTTCAGCTATTACATCAGGTATTTCTTCTTCACAGATGGATGGAGCTTTGAGTACTTCTACTAGGACCTTCTTGGTTAGGTGTGCAAAGGTAAGCGAGGCCAGCTTGCTGAGGGCATCAGCCTACTTATTCTTTGATCGTGACACTTCCTTCACGATGCAACTTTCAAAGCCTTGTATTAATTCTTGTGCTTTAGCTTTGTATTTCTTCATGCTTTCCTCTTTGGCCATGTATTGGTCATTGACCTGGTTAGCCACCAAGAGTGAGTCAACAAACACTTGGATCTTTGACACCTTCATCTCTATAGCTATCCTCAATCCTGCAAGCAGTGCTTCATATTCAGCCTCGTTGTTGGTACGGGAGAAGTCTAGTCGAAGAGCATATGTGAACTCTTCTTTTTCGGGGCTTATTAAGACTAAACCAGCCCTATACCTTTCTGTGCTGGAGGCTCCATCTGCATATAAGATCCATGTGTTTGGAGGATGCTTCTGCTGTTAATCACCCTTTTCCGCCTCCGGTGCTTCTTTTTCTTCTTTAGGAACTTCTGCAAGGAAGTCTGCCAGGACTTGAGCTTTTACTGTCGTTCTAGGTACATATTGTATCTTGTGCTCTCCAAATTCGATGGCCCATTTGGCTAGTCGGCCGGATGTTTCATGCCTTTCAAGTATTGCCTTGATAGACTGATCAGTCACAACCTTTATCAGGTGTGCTTGAAAGTATCTTCTCATTCTTCTTGCAGTGTGAACAAGTGAGAGAGCCAGCTTCTCCATTGGAGGATAGTTTACTTCAGCTTCCTTTAGTGCTCTGCTTATGAAGTACACTGTCATTTAAGCCTGGCTTCTTTCGATCAGCAACACAGCACTCGCAGCTTCCTTACCTGCTGAAAGATAAATAAAGATTAGTTCTCCAGCCTCAAGAGCCACCATTGTTGGTAGCGAGGCTATATTTTCTTTCAACTCCTGAAAGGCAGTTTTAGCTTCTTCTGTCTACCTGAAATCTTTCTTGTCTAAGCATCCCTTCAATGTTTTAAAGAAAGGTAGTGACCTTTGCTCTGACTTTGACAAGAAGCGTTTGAGAGCTGCAATCTTTCCATTTAAGCTATGTACATCTTTCTTTGTTCTTGGAAACCTCATCTCCATGACTGCTCGAACCTTGTTAGGATTTACCTTTATACGTTGCTTCCCCATAATATGACCCAGGAACTTGCCTTCTTCAAAGCCGAAGGAGCATTTTCCTGGGTTGAGCTTCATGCTGAAGCTTCTTAGATTGTCAAACGTCTCTCTGATATCATATATCATTTCTTCCTCACCTTGGATTTTGATTACTAGGTCGTCGACATAGGCTTCCATGTTTCAGCCTATCTGATCGGTGAACGTTTTGTCAATGACCCTTTGGTATGTAGCTCCTGCATTCTTGAGGCCGAAGGGCATCTTTTTGTAACAAAAGATCCCCTTGGTTGTATGGAAAGCCATCTTTTCTTCATCCTCCTTCTTCATGTGAATATGGTGATAACCCTTGTAAGCATCTAAAAAGCACTTGAACTTAAAACCTGTCAAAGCGTCAACTTTCAAGTCTATTTCAGGCAAGGGATAACAATCTTTTGGACATGCTTGGTTTAGATCTTTAAAATCTACACACATACGCCAGGAGCCATCTGATTTTTTTTAACCAGAAATGGGTTTGCAACACATGATTGATATTGCACTTCCTTTAGGATTCCTGCTTTTACCAGTTTTTCTACCTCCTTGCACGCAGCTTGGCTTCTGTCAGGGGCCAAGCTTCTCTTCTTTTGTACCACATGCTTAACACTGGGTGATATGTTGAGGGAGTGTTCAGCTATATCCCTTGGTACCCCTACCATATCGGTAGGGCACCAGGCGAATACATCCTTGCTTTCTTCAAGTAGATCTTTAAGCCTGTTCACCATTACGGGTGAGAGATTACCACTTATTTTTACCTTTTGATATGGGTATGAAGGATTTATGCTCAACTCTAAGATTATTTCTTGCTTCTACTCCTCATCTTCTTCGGCAGCAACGATGAGCAAAGCTTCTTTCTTTGGCTTGATTGTGGCTATCCCCCGATCAGTGGGAAATTTCATCAACCCATGTGTAGTGGAAACTACGGCTCTGAAGGTACTTATACCTGGTCTCCCTATGATTATGTTGTACCTTAACGGTGCCCGGACCACTAGGAATGTTAGACGCTCCGTACGGGAAAGTGGTCAGTTCTATCTGACCCGGTGGGAGCACCCTTTCTCCTGAAAATCCGATGAGTGGAGTGTCTGCCTTTTCCAATCTTGCTTTAACTTCATCTCTTAGTTGTAAGAAGCATATTTCATACATGATCTCGGAAGCGGCCTCGCAATCCATGTATATTTTGTCAACAAACGTTCCTTCCACTTCTACAATGATAGATGTGAAAATCAACTCTGCTTCCTTTGTTGGAGGGAAGCATATGCATTGCTTATCCCAAGATTCTCTTATTGGCCTCTTCTGTGCCTCGCTTATGGTGAGGTGTATCATGATCATCTATTTGTTTTTTTCCCTTTCTGTCACACCCAAATTTATTTACTTAGTAAATAAATAAAGATCGCAATGATTGGTTCATTACACAATATCAGAAGTTGTAATAGTAATTTCTAGGACTTGAGTACATATACAATTACTAATACTAAGTAATACAATGATCTAAGTCCTTCTAGATCAATGATAGACTTGAGACTTGATAATATATGCCCCTTCAGCTACTAGTATTTGATCCAACATAGCCAGCCTATTCCAACCGCACCATGGCTAAGTGTTACCTGAGAAACATACTTGAAAGTGTCAACACAAAGGTTGGTGAGTTCACAGAGTTAGTTGTCTCAGTGCAAAGCAGTTTTCTCGAAAACATGATGATGACCTCATAGTCATAAAAACAAGTAGTTTTCCTCAAAAACATGCACATGACCTTACAGTAATAAAAACAAGTAGTTTTCCCCGAAAACATGAACATGACCTCACAGTCATAAAAACAAGTAGTTTTCCCCGAAAACATACACATGACCTCACAGTCATAAAAACAAGTAGTTTTCCCTGAAAACATGATGATGAATTCCTTGTAAATCCAACGTTCACAAAACGTTCAAATGTTTTTATAAATCCAACGTTCACAAAACGTTCAAATGTTTTTATAATTCCAACGTTCACAAAACGTTTACGACAAATAACCAATGCATTGAACAAAGAATGAATAACTAATGCATTGAACAATGAATAACCACCAATGCATTAAACCATGAATAAATAACCAATGCATTGAACCATGAATGAACGACCGAATGACCCCATTTGCAAACTAGCTAGGAATACAAATAATATGTTAATACATGAGACCATAACCAAACCATGACTGGTGAATGCCCCTCCCTCGCTATACCATGAGAACAGAATAAGACAATATGCGGCCATTCGACCCTCCAAGTCGTCGGTTAGCGCGACTAACCATGACCGGGGGCGTCACCCCCAATAGTACTATCCATAGAATCCTAGGCTAAGTCCATAGCTAAAGGTTACAAATGATAATGATGTCCAAGGGACTTTAAGAGCTCTATAATTGTTCCCTCATGCAAACAAAATGGTCGTGTTTTGTTTTCTTATTATCATATAAAAATGTTTGTAAGTGTGTTCCATGTTTTCTCAAATGTATCAAACATTTATTTTTCATGCTTTTAGATATGTAAGCAAATATGTTAAGTAAGTATGTTTCTTCCCCGATGTTTACAAAACATTAAAAAGCTAAAAGGGGGCCATGAACTCACCTGATAAGTGCTAGCAAATCCGATGAGTATGGAAGACTGTCCTAACCGTGACCCTACACTTACGATTGTCTTAAGTCCTTATAATATGATGTCAACATACAAGTTGAATGTGTATAAGTTCCATCCAAAATGTTAGACTAGGCGATAAGTGTGTTACGTTTTGAAATTGTTGATGTTATATAAATAAATACTTATCTATAAGTTTTCGTATATAGATCGTGTTAGGGTTCCGGTAGTTATTCACTTTGAACTACATTATTATGGTAACTCTAGTTTATTGTGATTATCCAGAATTTTAAGTTGTCCATGTATCGTGCTTTTGATTAACCAAATGAACTCCTTTAGCCATGAAACTTTATACCAAGTTACCTACATATCTTAGGGTTACAAGGATGCATTAACCAACACTTTATGACATGTCTAGGTATTTTAAATAAATTCATTTTGGATAGAAGGTACAACAATAGTTTTTTTCTGGAATAACTTGGGGATTTCTTTGAGTTGGCTGACCAAAGCTTACTTCCATGACACGAGCTCACACAAATTTTAATTTAGACACAAAATACTAACTCTAGGAATTGGAATCAGGTTTTTTGGACTTTTTATGACCAAGTTATGACTCCTACAAGTGGTACTAAAATTCTGCTGGAAAGGACAGATTCGACACATTTTCTTGTATGACCATTTTGGGGTACCAAAACTCAACGAAATTTCATGAGACCACTTAGGTTGGAATCTAGACTCTTTTTACTTAGTTTTAGACTTAGGATTCGACCAGTTTGGATGAGTATGGACTGAGTTATGGCCCTCCAAAGTCGGATGTAGTTTCTGCCAGCTCACTGTTTTACTTCAAGCACAATCAAGATCACCAACTACTTTAGATTTGTACTAGTTTGACTCTTGTTTACCATCTACTTGATCTTTATGTTATGTATGACATGTTCTACAAGTCCCAAGTCAGATTTGTCCAAGGATTCACTTTATGCCATATGTTTTATGTCCATATTTTCCTTTATGTCCATATTTTCCTTTATGTCCAAATACTTGTTTTAACAACAAACGATCAAGATCTTCACATATGTGCAACAACATCACCAACAACTCTCTTTTTAACCAACTCCTCTTATAAAAACAAGTATGTACAAGATGTTAGGTTTTTCTTTAGAGATTTTAGTATGTTTATAAGATATGTACATGTATTTTTAAAGAAAACTCATGCTTAAAAGATGAAACCATGTTTTTTTTACTAGTTTTCTTTTGGGTGGTGGTTTTAGACAACAAAAATACTTGTAATGTTAGTATAAATGAAGGAAATGAAGATGTGTAGACACTCACTTTAAGCAAGCAAGGAGAAGGAACGTTAGAAGGTAGTTCCCAAAGCTTGAACTCTTGCAACAATCACCTTGAAACACTTGAATCCCTTGATCTTTACTTGAAAATGCAAGATATATATATATATGTGTGTGTGTGTGTGTTTTCGGTTCTAGAGATGGAGCAAAGAGAGAGAACCTAGAATGAGATAGAGGTTGTTTGTGTGTTCCAAATGAATAAGTCGTGATATAAATACTCAAAATATCTAGTGTCATGATTACAGTGACTTGACAAGGTATGGTTCTCAATGTCTCTAGTCAATCAAAAGGTCACATAGGTATGGGTTTGGGGATGGAGAGAATTGGCGTGAATGAGGGATGAGGGTGGGTAGGGTGAGTAGGTGACGGTAGTGGTTCAACGCGGAACGCTACCCGCAAACAATACTCGCTAAATACTTGGTTTAATAAATAAATTCAAGACCATAATAATTTAAATAAAAATGTGTCGGGTTTAATATATATATATAATATATTTATATTCGTTCATAGTTTAGATGCGTTAAACGTGTAATGCACGTATTAATATTAAAATACGTGTTAACTAACTCGAATGAAAAATCAGATATATATTTATGTTATTACACATATAATCAAATAAAACGAGAGACATAATATTTTCCTATCATTTGATATTTTCACAAACGTTCGTATTGTGTGGGATGTTTGTATATATATACATATAGTCATTAAATGAGGCGGAGGTTGGGTGTATATTTGTATAAAGTCATCATTATGGAGATTTGACCTCTTGAGTGGAGTGTGAGTTAAGCAAGGTGATGACAAGTTGGTGTTGATGGTGATGTGATTGAGATAAACACGGTATATTACCCGAAATTAGTACCCGCTTTGATAGATAAAAATTCAGAGTTGTCATTATAATATATATATATACACACACATATATATAATCTTATATATGTATATCTTTAGTTTAGGCGCGTTAACAAATTTGAACGAATGCGTTCAAGTTTTCGTATATTTTTAGTTGTAAATGTGTTCGCTCACATTTATACGCATCCTACGAGAATGTTTACAACGATAACTCTAGAAATGTTTTTACGAGAATCTTTCGTATATATCGTAGAATATATATTCAAGACTTAATCGTTGGAACATGATCGTTTATTTAGAATACAATTCTAAATATTTTTTTGTTATAATACTTAATTGCTATCGTTTACGTTATACGAATTTTTACGTCTGCATGAATCGTTAATTCTTATTATTACTACGGTATAAACGATCGATGCATTATGTTCTCTAGACTTTTATCGTTCGAGTGTACGATTTTAAGTGATTCAAGAAATATATTAACGTAAACACGTTTAAGTCGTGTACAGAATGTCGGGTGTCACACTTTCCCTTCGGATCGTTCTTCCTTTTAATGTCTTTTACCAAATGGCGAGTTCACCCGACTTCACCGCCTCCTCTATTATTTTCTTCAATTGATAGCAATCATTCGTGTGATGACCCTTGTCATCATGAAATTCACAGTACTTATGCGAGCTTCTTCCATCAGAGGATTTTGCGAGAGGACGCGGAGGTCTGAAGCTGTACCTAGCTTCTTCAGTTGCCATTATTTCTTCAGGTGTCTTGGTTAAAGCTGTGAAGGCAACAAACTTTTCCTTTTCTTGGGTATTCTTGCGGTACGGAGTACGGTAACGGTCGTCCGTTTTTCTTGAATCAAGATGGCGATTGGACCTCCTTTCGACGAAGGAGTGAAACTTTGGCTTCGAGCCAGAAGAGTGGTGGTTCTTCCAAGGGTCTCGCCTCTCCAGGTTTTGTAACGCTTCTTTTCCCCTCAAATATGCTTCCGCTCGCTAAAGAGCTTCATCCATGGTCTGAGGGATGTTCTTGTTCAGATCTTCAATGAGTTGCTTTGGTCGTACCGCATTCATGAAGCCAGATACTCTCATCTTCTCCGTTGCTCCTGCATAAGACAGTCCTTCTTTTTTGTATCTGCCTATGAAACTGCGGAGACCTTCGTCTTCCTTCTGCTTAATATGGTACAATACAGCAGCGTCCTTCGTATACTTCTTCAGCTGGGTGAAGTTAGCAAGGAATCTCTTACTAAGATCGTCAAAGGAATCAATGTTTCTTTCTGGAAGGCTGTTGAACCATAGGTGTAACAACCCCAATTTTAGGGTCATATTTTTTTTTACTTAATACATACTTTAGATGACATAAGTGACACATACGTAGACGGATACCGGTATAGAAATTTATGACATGAAAACTGGTTACAGACAAGGCCCAATGGGCTTGGCCCGTCTTCGAGTTATTGGGCTTGGCCCAATCTTCCATAACCCACCAAATTTAAATTAACTCAAAAACACTAAATATATTAATTATTGATTTAAAGTTCACTAGTTTTACTCGACACATTTCACATACGGAACCGAGGGACATAAAACATATAACGCATTAACGTAAGTATCAACTAAGCATACAATAATTACATAATCTATGAATTTATAATTACATAATTAAAATTTTACATATATATACAATTACGTGCACACACATATATTATTTAACGTCACGAAACCGCACGTTCCGTCACAAATATTACAACAACTAATTTAAACATTATCACATATTAAAAATAATAAGACTTCTTATAATAAATTATTTTATTGATATAACTTTATTTAATTAAGTAGTAACTTTAAATATATAATAGTAATACAAAGTAAATTAATTAAAAACCTATTTAAGACATATTATCCTAAAAACTTGGAAAATGAAATTCCATGTTCCATTCTCTCCCATTCCATACGTAACCTATACAGACATCTATTTATTTATTTATTTATTTTTATTTTTATTGGATAGACATAAAGATTAAACTTAAAACTAATTCCTAATAATTCAAAAATCCTATCATATATTTAAATCCTATAAAATAGCAAAACACTCCTCCCTATCTCTTGCTCTAATCCGTCTAAAGAGCCCCCTACGAGTTTTTATATAAATCTTGCCATATCTCTTAAAAAACTTTATTGATATCTTATGCAAATCTCAAGATCCTACCAACTAAGTCAAACCCTACCCAAATCTCTTAAAAATCTTGCCATATCTACACCATCCAAGAAATATTAAGGTTCCTAGAATCATCTCAGGGATTCTCACGCAAGAATCCTTCTTCTCCAATCGATTTTCATCTTGGTTCTCCATAAACAAAGAATTATTGCATGCTACCCCATTCTACTATCATCTCTCAATCCTTAATCTCTCACAAAGCCTCAAGAACACTCTCACATCTTCATTGAGTTCGAATCCAGCCTCTAATCCCCTCCAGACTTCAGTTTTTGAAGAAGAAACACAAGTTTTCAAGCCACTTTGATCCATGTAAGTTGCTACAATCAATCATCATTCAAACTCTTGTGTTATTACATCCTTACATATTGATTATAACCAGAAAATACGGACATATTCATCTCTGTACAGCCCTGAATTCGAATTCTTGAAGGCTTCCTAAACAAATTCTAGTATTGTTCAATTGTTCTTCAAGAGTCGTCAAAGTAAACCATGGATTCAGCCTCAACTTTTGCATAATTCTTACTCTAACTCTATGATTCTATGATTTCTCATAAACTCTACTTTGTTCCAGCCGTTAAACCCCACAAAAACCCTTGCTTATTCTGCTGAGAATTCGACCCAAGACCATCCAAGAAGGCATGGGCTCGATTCTTACACATACTGTCACACCCCCAAATTTCAACTAACGGAGTTTTACCGTTTGGGAAGTGACGAACCTGGATCTCAGACATTAGTTACTTTGAACGACTCTACATGGGACTCAAATGAAAATATCATATCTATCAGAGTTTCAATGCGGAAGCGTAAAGAAAAGTAAATGCGCAAAACACACGCGCCCAAACCAAAAGTCCAAAAGTCCAAACGAACCAAGTACAATACAAAATAATCCAATCAAACATAAATAAGCACAATCAAAATAGATGAATCCCAAGCATGCCCTAATGTGCACCTGTGCCTTATCTTAGCGACCTGAGAAAACATGTAAGAAAATATGTCAACACGAGGTTGGTGAGTTCACAGGTTTCAATATATAAATAAGCGTTTACCAGATTTATGATCATTCAATATGTATCTATAGGTAGCTAACCTATGTTCATGTTTAACTCAAGCGCTCACAACCGAAGCTACTGTTTGTTTATTTGCCTCCTGCAAGGTCTATCAACACTGGCGGTGTGAGTAGGCTAACATTTCACCCGTTCGATCTCTAATCGAGTTAGCGCGACTAACGCGGGTGGGATTTGTCAAACCTAGTAGTACTACTAAATATTACCTCGCTAAGATCAATATTAACGGTCCAATATAAGATGAGGACTTTCTGTGATAGCGTGTTACGCTTAGCTTTAACATCGATATCATACGAATTACAAAATCTCAAAATCGTTTCATCATGTTTTCTCCCCCAAGTTAAAACAGTAAAAAGGGGCCGTGAAAACTCACATGTGTTGCGTTGTAGGTAGTATCACACAAAGGATAAGTTGGAACCACGTGTGTAAGTCTCAAAAGACTTATGAATGCCCTAAGATTATAAACACATAAATTAGGGATAATAATAGGAATTGTGACAACGACGCGGAAAATTAGAATGTCCTAATGCATTCTAAGGATTTAGGCATAAACGAGCGTGTCGACGGAGCTTTTTATATATTTAATTATATATATCTTATTATAATGATTTTAGGAAATTTGTTTTACACGCCGAAAGTTGATAACGGATAATAAATAAATAATTATTTTCATGCGTTTGAGTCGATTACAAATGTTAGGGAAATAATATAATTTAATATATTATTTTTAAATTCGAGAGATTGACTAGATAATCCTTGGAGTGGAAAAATAATAAATGTAGTATTTTTAATCGAGGTAAATAACGTAGGTAAATAATATAACTATTTATATTATTTATACTTTAAAAAAAATGCTATACAAGATAATTAAATGAGTCGAAATAATATAATATATATATATACTATTTTATTAACGTTGAACGCGGGTCGAAAATAATATAATTATATTATTTTATACGAGGTTACGGTTTGAAAAATACATAAATACATTATTTTTATAAGTGGAAAAAAATAGTAAAATTGGTTATAAGGTTCAAACCCGAGCCCACGGGTTTTTTCCCGGGCTAAAACACGTTTATATAATATAATAATAATATAGGGTTTGATTTTTATTAATTAAATATTATCAGAAAATGTTCAAAAATTAATTGTGGGAGCCCGGTCTCGAACCCGGGTCTCTCCCACACACACACCAGTCTCTAACCAGTCCCGCCCGCTAGGGTATCGCGAACTAATCCAACTTGGAATGGTTTTATCAAGGAGCTCCCGTGAGTTCCTTCCCCACATCCATTCACGATCGAAACTGTCCCAATACTCACGATTTCGACTTCGATTAATCATGGGAATATAGGGGTTTTGGTAGACTGATAATCACGATCCTGTGTATGGGTTTAATTGCAAAAACGATAAGATTAAGGTCGTTTAATTTCTGAAAGAAGGATCGAAACCCTAGTTTATAAAGTCATAATCGATTTGAACAATTCAAATGATAAAATATGTTTAAATCATAGGGCTTTTACTAATTAAGGTGTTGCGAGACTGATGATGTAGTTTAATTTCATTTCAAACGGGTGTAGGTAGTAGTTTGATTAAACAGAAACATGCATGAACCCTAGTTTACGGTTTATAATAATTTCGATGTTATTTGATTCAATTGGTATAGGGCTTTCAAAGAGTAAAGGATTTCGAGTCTAATCGTAACAATTAATTGGATTAAGATTGTGTTTAGGTTAGGGTTCGCTTAAACCCGAATCGTATGAACCCTAGATTCTCGATCATGATCAATTCGATCATGTAAGCCCCAAATAACATAGGGCTTTTGATCTAGACGTCGAGGCGAGTCTGTGGGCATGATCAATTTCAGTTTTTATTATCGGATTGATGGGATTCGATTAAATAACATTCATATGAACCCTATGTTCTTGATTTCCATCGAATTGATGTTGTAAGCCCTGATAATGATAGGGCTTTCAATGATTAGGCAGAAACGAAGGTGAAGGTTTAGATAATTACCGGAATAGAGTTCGAACTGATGTCCCCGACTAAAACGGTTGCTGACTTGTGTGAGTTTGATTTCCGGCGATCCTAACTGCTTCTTCGGCCGAATTTATGCTTGCAACAGGTTCTAACAGATGCGACAGAGGTGATTATCTTCTCAATTCATGAGAATAATACCGGGTTTCGTCGAATTTGATAGAAGGGGCGACGGCTTCGACGGTTATAACTTGATTAGCCATTAATTGAATTAATTCTTGCGTAATGATAGTAATTAAGACTCCATGATGGTCGACATTATCATGTTAATGGATTTTGGTTTCAAATTTGGACAGTTGAGAAAAGATACGGGATAATTGGATCAAAGGTGGATTCAATTTTGACTTTAGAAAGTCAACCGGGGTTAATTTATCCTGATTTTGACTTTGAAAGTCAATATAACTAATTTAGAGACTTGACAGAATTAGTCCCTGAAGTTTGAGATCAGGGAATGGCAGAATTGGTCCTTTGGATTTAATATCGAGTTAAATGGGTTAGGTTTTAGAAGAATATTTAACGGGATTGCTAACGAAACTAACTAAAAAGTCCGGATTGTCACATCATCCCCTAGTTGAAAGAATTTTCATCCCGAAAATTATATAAATAAATAAAAATTTCCGGGATATCACACATACGTACGTTAATCTTGTAAATTCTAGTACCTACATATGTTTATTTAAATCCTAATCACTCTAACTTATTTACTCAGGGTATAATCAGTACCCAAGGTGTTAAAATCATCCTACTATAGCCCCATAAAGTGCCAAGAAAGAAACACCCGAAAGGTAAACCGAAAACCATACCGTATTCTATGATTTCATGTGTAAATCAATAGTTTTCTTTAATATTTCTAATCAAACTCTTATTCCTTCACAACCCACGAAATTTACAGCTCAATTGGATCTATTTGGAGCCTTCTATTTTCCCATTTGATCAGCCCTACAAGAAGGTACATAAATCCTATACGAAAATCTCCCGTTTAAAACGTCAATTTCATTATTTTACACATTTGTAGGCAAGTACGACCTCCTATATGTCCAAACTATTAAATATACTAAATGTACAGTTTTTAAGGTTCCTAAAACTAATTCATGACAAATTATGGCTCAAAACTTCAAAAAACTAGCAAAAATCACTGAAAAACCGTTGTAAAACTGTCGAAAACGGTCTTCACAACGTTTTTTATTTAAAAAATTGGATTCTTACCCACTAAACTACCAAAAAAGATTTTTCCAGAGGACATAGGTCCTAAATAAAGAGTTCTTCAAAAAGAATCACTCAAAAACGTTTACTAAACGACCGTACGATTTTAAAAACGAGTTTTAAAGCCATAAACTGGAAAAATAGTTAAACACCTCAGAAAATTATGAAAATTTATAGAGAACTTCCTAATACTAATCAAAACCTAGAAAAAAAATATTGATTTCGGTGCAGGTCTCAAATTACTATGAAACGTGTTTAACATACGTAAAATAAACTGGTAACTACATGAATTTTTAATAAATAGTGAATCTGACCAAAATTCAAACTTTATAATTTTTAGAACTTACATATACTGTATTAGGCCTGTAGAAAATATAAAATCTAATTTTTAAGTTTATTTAATAATTAATAGGAATTTAGGTCATTTTTAGACAATTAAATCCACTAAAAATATAAAAATACAGAAAATAATTATATAAAATTATACCTTGTGAGTCATAAACTACTGTATAAAAATTTAACTTAGAAATTTTGAGGTAATTTTAATTATTCAAGAATATATATCATTTAAACACATTAAAACAATAGTTAATTAAGTAAAAGTAACAAAATAATAAAATAGTTATAAACTTTTATTTTTTATTCCAGAAAGTGTTGTCTTATATAACTTAAGTATGACTTTAACTTAAATATTATAGATAATCTTAAATTATATATTGAGTAATCACTTCAAAAACGTGAGTTTTGGTATAACCGACATGCTAGAATAAAGCGGTATTACAATATTATTATTTTACCTTATTTTGTAGACATAGATGACTTATATAATAAATAAGAACTATAATTACTTAAGTATTAATATGTATACTTGACCTAAACTTATTCGATGATAACTAATATACTAACTAAACTAATAACAACGAGTTTTTGGACATAGTATACAACATCACCTTAGGACACCGACACATATGGACTCGTCTATAATACTTGTATTGTTAGTAACGCATTGTCCTAAACATAGGGGCCCTAGTGTATACCAACCGGTGATTATCTTTCAAGCTACCGCAAGGTGAGTTCATGTGATCCCCTTTTTCACTACTTTACTTAAACACTTTGGGGATGGGATACATACTCCTAAACTACTTTTGTTATAAACTTGGTGTAAATATAAACAAGACTGTTTTTGCTGTCGTAACAAACCCCGACTTTTTGGGAAAATCATTAACTCCATAAGGAGCCGACGGGATATATGGGTAGTACTATCTGGGGAAGACCCCCGCACACAGTGGGCCTAATTGACCGGAGAGACCACTCACTGAATGATAAATGAGTAACTTGTGACATATATCGGCGCACTTTTATTGACTTATGTGGGCAGACATAAGTATGACCCATAACAATAAGGGGTATGGGTAAGGGGTTTCATTGTGATGTTCACGGGTCGTGAGCACAGGTTGATTGTGAACTTGTTTATTATACACCATACTTATTTATTTGTGTCTATTGTCTTAAACGCATGAATTCACCAACATTTTTGTTGACGTATTTTGAGTATGTATTTTCAGGTAATAATCAGATTTGAAGAATGACTAGGCACCACACCACTTGGAGTTGTAGCCATAATCGAGGATTGGAGAATAAATAGTTTAGAAAAATTTAATAAATGTCCGAGTTGGGTTGTAGCTTTAGTTATTATCTTTGAATTTGTAACGAACGAGACATTTCTAGTTTTGGTTATGTAATATTTTAGTACTTTTCCGCTGCGTTTGGTTAATATCAGTCGTCACGCCTAGCCCCCTGGTCGGGTTGTGACAATAGGCGAGTAGATCCGATGAGTGTTTGCATGAACATGTGACAACACTCAGCATTTGTCCATCTTTCAACACATGTCGCGCCAGAAAATACTTGCAGATGGTCCTCAGGGTCATTAGTGTCATCATATGTCTTAATGTTTGCTGACATCTTTATCTTCGTTGGGAAGTCAAAATTGGCTATTCTTTCAGAGAAGCATGATAGCGAAGTAGACCGGTACGGTCGAAAGATCTCGTTTGCTTCTGTCTGAGTGGCTGTGAGAGTTTCTTGCATCAAGGGTCTCACTGCTAGCGTCGCCGGACCACTCGTCATAGGAGCCATATGCTGTTTGAACAGATCCTCACCTGCTGCGAGTTGAACCATGGGCATGCCACCGACCAGATGCTGCTAGGGGTAAGTGGTTTGCCAAGGGTTAGCATATTGAGTCATCATATATGCAGCAAGCTGAGGATGTACCATGTGTGGGTATGTAAACCCAGGGTGTTGAGTAGTGGGAATAGAACAAATTACATTCATCGGGGCTATCATTCCCATACTTCGTGCTAGTGGCAGGGATACCATGGCTTGGCTCATCTGCAATGACATGGGAGAAAACATCATAGGCTGCGTGAGCTACATTAGCTGCTCAACTGTGTATTCCGGTGTTTAGTGCACCAAGGGAGTTTGGTTGAGAAGAGAAGGATTCTCTCTCCGGACACTAGGACATGCTTCTGTTACAAGGGTCCTGTTCTGACTTGGACCGGAGGTGACTGCTGCCTCCTCGTGGACAGCATGAATCTCAGAAGGAGGAGGAATAGGTGAGAACGTCACCTCAGGTTCATCTTCGTACGCCAACCGGACCTTAACGCCCTTTGCAGGTTCTTCTTGTATGTAGCTATTCATCAGTTCCCTCAGTCAAAGGAAATTCTTCTGCACTCCTTCAGGCGTAACATCCATCCTTTCCATGCGCAGCAAGGTGTCCGTTCGAAGGGACGCGCTTGCTATCTTGAAAGGATAAGGAGTTTGAAATGGAGAGTTGTTTTGTAACAGTTCGACAGATGGTCCGTCTGTTACAGGAGAGTCTCGTCCTGCTTCTTTTTGAGACGTCTGGCTACAAGCATGTTGTATGTTGCGAGGAGGTGGAGTTGTGTCCACCCCCGGAGAAACGTCATCACCTGACATCAAAAACACTTAGGAACAGAAGGAGCGGAACTACGAACGGATCTCTGTTCTAAGTAGAGCCTCCCCACGGTGGGCGCCAACTTGTTGCTACAACGAATAGGTTAAGTATACTCGTTGCTTCAACAAATACAAGTCAAAGTAAGGGTCTTGACGTTCTCGATTGAATCAGCTCGTTCACGTACCTGCTAAGATCAAAGCACCGTTAGTCTAACTGCAGAAGGGGGTATCCTGCGCTCCGGCGTGAGAATAAGATAACGATTCTTTGAAAGTGATAAGGAATTCTGGAACGAGAGTAGTGAACGGTGTTGAATGTATGAGAGTAACAGTGTAGATCGGACTTGGGACTTAAGGGTCCAGGCCCTCTCTTTTATACATGAGTTTGTCTACAGCTACCTGCTGAATGTGGGAGTATCCCCTTCTCTTTCCTTTCCCTGCAGTGAGCCCATTTTCTTTTTGGGATAAAGGGTTATGGTCTCTTAAAAAGACAAAGATCCATTTCCTCAAGGCCATTAAGACTTATTGTCTCATGGTCTTGACTTTCTGAAGATTCCAAATAGGTCACTATCATTTATGCCACGTCACCTCGTCGTTTAGGAGACATGGCTTTGTGGTTCTGCTTGGTACGTATGCTTCATGAATGAAGCCGTGCTTCATGACCGTACCCACATCATCAATACCAAAATTCATGAGACAAATAAAACTTTCTTGCGTCACTTCCCTTGCTTTATTTTGGTCACATTCTAAACTACCTTAACGTAAATCATGGTATTGTTTCTATTCATAGTTGTTCATTGTTGAATGATTTAGAAACCTTCCCGTCTTGGCGTCTTTAATCTAAAATCCTACAATAATATAGTTTATTATTATCTCAAAATTAAATTAATAAATATATACATATACAACAAAACTAATATGTTTTTTAATCTGCGACATCTTTTAAGTATACACAATATTTGATTGAACGTTTGAACTAACACGTTTGTGATGCTCATACGATGCCAAATATAAAGTAATTGATTCATGATTGATTGAAGTAAAAGTTTATGATGCTCATGTGATGCCATGTGTGTTGGAATTTTGGTTCGTGTATATGATATAACTTGGATTCTCTGACAATCGTGATAGCTCACTTTCGGATTGAATTATTTTCGTGGTATGCATAGAATTTAATCGTATAAAAATCAAAGATTCAAGAACGAATATGTGAAAGTCTGTTTGAATTTTGTGTGTTTGATATTGACCAAAACGCATGTATATATGGGGGAAAACAGATAAACTAGAACGTTATGATGGTTATTGGCTGAAAAACCGTCACAGCCGTCAATTCATAACTGTTAAGTCAATCTACTCCGGAGAGTCAATCTACTCCGGAGGAACAATCTACTCCGGAGAGGCAAACTACTCCGGAGGACCATCCTTTAGCAGTTTTCTACTTCCGAAATTATTTTCTGATGCATAACAAAACAAGAAAATATTTTTTTTCCAAGCTGACCTGACAGCTTAACCTCAACCACAGGCGTTGCCCGTAGGGCCTTGTTAAACAGGGACGCTAACCCCGAATAGAGGTGCTCAAAAAACCAGTTTGATTTTTCAAACCAGTCAGAACCCGAAAACCGGTTCAAACCCAAAATGAACCGGCGGTTACAAACCGGTTTATATGTTTCTGAATTTGATCGGGTTAGGGACCGGTTCTTCCAAACCGGTTTTGTAGCTGAAACTTTACCGGCTGTTATATAACAATAAAAAGTCCAAAAAATAAACCCATTTGTCACCCTGTGAACAACGCCATGGTCCATGAGCTATGCATCCAATCAACTCGCTTGAACCTCCCTGCAAATGAATCAAACGAAAAATAATAGTTGTATGGTTTATACAATACACAAAGGGTACTCTTATATGCTATGAAATATGAATAAATTGAAACTATACCATCTCAGTTGGAATCGTTGTCTAACTTTGAAAGAAGGAAGATACAAAATCTACCGAAATTGCTGAGGAAAGATTGGAAGATAAAAGTGAAGGAAGAGAGAATATATAATAATTGAGGACAGGCTTAATGTGCAGAGTGGAAAACGAAGAGACAAATTGCATGTCTCGTGAACCAACGAAATGTGCAGGGAGGTTCAAGCGAGTTTATTGATTTTTTTGAATTTAAAAAAAAACCGGTTTAAACCGGTTCAGTGGGCAAACCAGGTTTGAACTGGCCCGGACCGGTTTGGGAGGTTTAGGTTTTTATGCATTGTAAACCGGTTTGAATCGAACCGGTTTGGGGGCAAACCGGGTTTGACCAAAAGTTGACCAAACCGGTCCGGTTCGGGTTAAACCGGTTCGGTTCAAAAAAACCGATTTATGCACCTCTAACCCCTGTTGTTCAGTCCCTTTCATACAACAATGTGTTTTTAGCACCAGAAGTCATAAGATCATCAAAGAAGTGTGCACACCACACTTACTAACTTGTTTGATGTTTCATTATGATTTCTTATTTGACCATTAAGTAAAACCTAATTTGCAACTTCCAATGTGTTGTAGTGGTAGGAAGCCTGGATTCTCTAAAAAAGACCCAGGTTCTATCCCCACAGGCATCACTGTAGAAGGGGCATGGTGGCTCAATGTAGGAAGACCAGGGATCTTTGTGATCTCCTGTTCGATCACGAGGGCGTCCGGGTTTTACCACCAGTGGGCTTTCGGGCGGGTGGGTTTTTCCCGGAACTGGAGATAACTTGGGGCGCTTAAGGGCTCCGTACGGCTGGGTTAGGCCAGCTGGCGGTGGCCATTTGCCAATGGGTCACCCCGTACGGAGTACCTAGGTAATTCTCTGTTTGTTGGCCGTTCAAAAAAAAAAGTAAAACCCAATTCAACAAAATAACTAAAGAGTAAACTACGGTTTTCGTCCCTGAGATTTGAATAAAATATCAGGTTTCAATAAAATATCAGGTTTCATCCCCCTGTAACATGTTTGATCCCCGACGTTTAATGTTTTAACACTTTGTGTCCCTGATCCTTAACTCCGCTAATTTTTCTGTTAGTTTTTGTGTGAAATTACTTATATACCCTTAACTTCATCTTCTTCATCATACCACCACCACCACCACCACCACCAACCCACACCACCACCACCAACCCACGCTACCCATCTTTGATTTCAATGCAATTTCTGGTTTTAGAAAATACACCACATAAAATTGGGTCCTCTACAATGACAATATACATTCGTTTGATAGACCAGATTAAACCCCATCCTCTTTGGTCAATTGAAATCCATTAATTTAGCCTACCCTTTATCACAGGTTCACAAAATCCAAATCATGACGCCATTGTTTAGTTTTCCACTCCTGTTCAATGGTAGCTCGATATCGTGAATAATTTTAACTTCAAATCGTTATGTTAAACCTTCTCCAATCCATCACTTATTCCCCTAATCGGCTAATCTAAAAGAACAAAATTAGGGGTCTTCAATGGTTTAATCAACAACTCACCTGCAACCACCGTCGGAAACCCCGCCACAGCCACCCTACCAACTCACCTACAACCACCGTCGGCAACCCCACATCGCCACATGTGTACCACCATATAACCGTTGCCACCACACAACCGCCTAGATTTGATGTTTTCGACCACCACCACTACACAACCCCTCTCCTCCCTTCTCTCTCTCTTGAAAACCCTAAAATCCCACCACCACCACTCCGCCGACACTTACTTATGAGGAAGCATTTAACCAATCAACCACAGCCTCTGAATCCTCATTCACGTCACCTGATTTTGATGTTAGTGGTGTAATTGATTTTGTTGTGGAGAATCCTTTGGTGGTAGCTGGTAGCGCTGCCGGCAATTCTATCTGAAGTGTTTGGAAAGAGCAGCAAGCCATGGGGGGTGGAAACTACAAGAATTGCTTATGAGAAATTGGGTGATGATGAGAATACTCAATTGCTTGATATCAGGGCTAATTGTGATATTAGGGTGGTGGGTAGTTCAGATATTTGGGTCTTGAAGAAGAAGCTAATTCCAATGAGTTAAGGGTATACAAGTAATTTCATACAAAAACTAACAGAAAAATTAACGGAGTTAAGGACCAGGGACGCAAAGTGTTAAAACATCAAATGTCGAGGATCAAACGTGTTAGAGGGGGACGAAACCTGATATTTTATTCAAAACTCAGGGACGAAAAATGTAGTTTACTCATAACTAAATGACATTAAAATCACAACAAATTTAATGCTCGTACTTTTCATTTTTAAAATTTAGTATTAGTGTTTATCCGTTTGTCCTTTCTGGTTCTCAAAGCAATTTTGTAGTACGGATTTGAAAATTTTAAAACATCTCGAGTAAATTTGGAACTTCAAACTTTGAATTTTTGTTATTCTTCAACGGTTCAACAGAACAATGTTGTGAAAATGGTCCTAACATCCTCTTGTCGAAGCAATGCTGAGAACGTGTTTTCACTAAATTACCGAATTAACTGAACCGTTTATTACCGAAAGTCCGAAACCAATCAGAAAATCTAAAAACCAAAACGACATATGCTAAGTTGTAGGGCGAGTGAAAACAACCCACTCCCTAGAGTACGAAAGGTAAGTAGGACCAGATGAGAAAGATATCACTTTCTTGTGGGTAACTTTCATTACATCCATCACCTGCAAGTGTGCACACTTAACTTGACTTTGGGTGTCGATACTATAGTGGGACCGGTGAGAGTGAGACAACAAGAATATGAAGTATTTAAGCTCATGATCAGCAATGGCGTTCCACCATGTTATGGTGTTCTAATGACACTTAGTTAAAAAAAAGGTGTTTGATGACACTTATTGAGACCAACTTATCCCCGGATTACTCTCACCCGAACACGTTTAACTGTGGAGTTCTCTCATCCACTGCCAATGCACCAAAAACGTGTTGTTATTTGAGGCGGAACATTCCTTATAAACCCAGCATCTCTCCCATAGACAGAACAGAACGATGTAAAATTTGTCTAAGGTGTTACATTTATCTTCATTATAACAAATTAGAAAAAACTTAGTTAAGGACTTGCATCAAACAGTTGGTGGGTGTGATGGACGTCACCAAATAAAAATTACGTGAGGCAAACTAAATTAAAAATTATTTTTTTAATAAAAATGACTGTGAAGGTGACATAAGTACATGCATGAGTTTTAGGAGAAAGTAATATCTGTATCCATTTATGTACGTGTAGTTTTGACAGCAGTATACATAAGTTGAACATACAACTGAAAATTAAGTTTGATGATCCGTGTAATCCACTATACATCAAAATTCGTTTGACGCACAGTTGTATGAGTTAAAAAAACCGTTGCATACGAAATTAAACGAGGTTTTTTTTTTAATATGATCAAATTAAAGAGAATAAAATTCTAAATTTTATAATATAGTTTTTTTTTTAAATTACGCGTATGAAATAGATAAATGATCACTTGTAGGTTAGTTAAATAACCATCTTCTACAAGGTCAAAAGGTCAAAAAAGTTAAACTTGCCATACCAATTCAAAACCCCCCAACAGAAATATGTTTTCCCGGTAACTCAAACCACCATCGTCCACCGGAAAAAAAAAAATGACGCCTCCCTCGCCACCACATCTCCTCCTTCTCTTTGTCTTCATCTTCCTTACCTCCGGCGCAAATTCACAACACTTCTTCACTACCGAGCGAACAACCTTACTTAACCTCAAGCAAGCCTGGGGGAATCCGCCGTCGCTAGCAAACTGGAATTCCACCTCATCAACGTGCACGTGGCCGGAGGTGCAGTGCCGCAACGGCTCCGTCACCGTACTGAAGCTTAAAACCAAGGAACTTACCGGTTCCGTACCTCCGTTTATCTGCGACCTCGGTAACCTGGAGAACTTGATTCTGCATGATAATTTCCTCACCGGAGAGTTTCCTAGGGTTTTCTATAACTGCTCGAAGCTGATTAAGCTTGATATCTCGCAGAACCTGTTCACCGGAAGGTTGCCAGACGATATTGACTGGCTATCGCAACTCGAAGCCCTAGAACTTGGAGCTAATAACTTCACCGGAGACATACCTCCGGAGATTGGCAATCTATCGGCGTTGATTTCATTGCATCTGTACCAGAATTTGTTTAACGGTACTATACCTCCGGAGATCGGTAAATTATCAAATCTGGAAATATTAGGGCTGGCATATAACGAATTTGCAGATCCGGAGATTCCGTCTGAGTTTGGAAGATTAAACAAATTGAAGGTTTTATGGATGCCGGCAATTAATTTAGTCGGCAAAATTCCAAAATCCTTGTCGAATTTGATCAATCTCGAATTGTTAGATTTGAGTTTGAACAAACTAGAAGGTGAAATTCTTCCTGAATTGTTCCTCTTTCGGAAATTGGATAGTGTGTTCTTGTATAACAATAACTTATCCGGCAAAATTCCTGCCGTTGTTCAGTCTCTGAATTTGAGTCAAATTGACATCTCCATGAACAAATTGAACGGCTCAATTCCGGACGATTTCGGCAAATTGCAAAAACTCGAGGTTTTGAATTTGTACTCGAATCAATTTTCAGGACAGATTCCGGAAAGGATTTCTCAAATTACAGCACTGAGGATCTTCCGCGTGTTCAGAAACAATCTCACCGGAGAATTACCTCCGGAGTTTGGACTTCACTCCAAACTTGAAGCATTTGAGGTATCCGAGAACAAATTCACCGGGAAATTGCCGGAAAATCTATGCGCCGGGGGTGCTTTGACAGGTGTGATTGCTTTTTCAAACAACCTCACCGGAGAATTGCCGAGATCACTAGAGAGATGTGACAGGATTATTACTATCCAGATCTATGATAACAACTTTACCGGTGAGATTCCCTCTGGTATTTGGACATTATCAAGTATTTCAAGTTTGAGGCTATCAGGGAACTCATTTTCTGGTGAGCTTCCGAGTAAAGTTGCTAGGAATCTATCTAGATTAGAAATTAGTAACAATAAGTTTTCCGGCCGGATTCCACCGGAAATTTCTTCTTGGGTCAATCTCAATGTGTTCATAGCTAGTATTAACATGTTTTCAGGCGAAATCCCACCTGAATTCACTGCTCTTTCGGAGCTAACCGTTCTATATCTCGATGGAAATTCACTTTCCGGTGAACTTCCATCACAGATCATGTCCTGGAACTCGCTAACCATTTTGAATCTTGCCAGAAACAATCTCTCAGGTCAGATTCCGGCTTCGTTTGCTTCTTTACAAGATCTTCTTGATCTTGACCTATCGGAAAACCAACTTTCTGGCCAAATTCCACCACAATTTACCAGTCTGAAACTTACAGCTTTGAATCTTTCTTCCAACAAGCTCACCGGAAGAATCCCTTCGTCTTTCGATAACATGGCTTATCAAAACAGTTTCATCAACAACCCTAGCCTTTGTTCGACTTCCCGAGTCTCCAACCTCCATAACTGTTTTACCAAAGCCTCACACTCCAATGGATTCTCACCCAAAATCATATCCATGATCATAATTTTATCAACAATTGTTCTGCTTGCAGCCGTCATGTCCACGTTGTTTATGTTCAGAGACTACATAAAGACGAAACCCAAACGAATTTACACATGGAAACTGACCTCATTCCAGAAGATGGATTTCACAGAAGCTAACATTTTATCATGCATGACTGAAGCCAATGTGATTGGCACCGGTGGTGCAGGGAAAGTGTACAGAATTGGGGTCGGTCAGCCGCATGGCTATGTTGCTGTGAAGCGGATATGGAATAACAAGCTAGATCAAAATCAAGAAAATGAGTTCACATCTGAGGTTCGAATACTGGGTTCGATTCGTCACTCAAACATAGTGAAACTACTATGTTGTCTGTCTAATGAGAACTCTAAGCTTCTGGTTTATGAGTACATGGTGCACCAGAGTCTAGACAAATGGCTACATGGGAAGAAGAGGAAAGTGGAGCCTGGTTTGGTTCCAGGGTTTGTCTTGGACTGGCCTAGGCGGCTGCAGATTGCAATCGGTGCAGCCCAAGGGCTTTGCTATATGCATCATGATTGTTCGCCCCCGATCGTGCATAGAGACGTGAAATCGAGTAATATATTGTTGGATTCGGAGTTCAGAGCAAAGATTGCGGATTTTGGACTTGCGAAAATTTTGGAAAAGCAGAAGCCTGGTGAGGGTGATATGGGTTACATAGTTGGGTCATTGGGTTACTTTGCTCCTGGTAAGAACTCTTCCCATCGCTCTTTGACTTTTCATGTCAACCTTGTTCTTATTCTCATTTGAACCGGGTTTTGATCAATGTTTTCGTAACTGAACTTGTCATCGTACCGACTGCCTTACCGATCCACTAGTCGGATCGGTTTATAAAACCGGTTAACATCATAAATAATTTAAAAATCAATATATACATGTGTGTATATAACTAATATAAAACAAAATATGGAACTAGTTTATCTTTGGTGTATATTTGCAATATTAACATAATATGAAGCCTGAAGTAAACAAAATCTAAAGCCTGAAATAGTAATGAATTAGTAAATGAGATTTTGAAATGAAAAAATAAAAAAAAAAAGTTTAAAATCCTGTCACTGGGTCAACCTGTCTAACTGGTAACCGGCCGATTCAATTGGAGGATGTCAAATACGTGACAAGTTATGCAGTCTGTTCTCGGTCTGGCGTGCTGGTCTAGTCTGGTTCTGAAAACAGTGAAACTTTTTGTTTTTTCTTGTATGTGTCAAAAACTCATAAAATCTCAAAAACTATACATTTTTTTAAAAAAACCAACGATTTATGTATAAAACTAAAGTTGAAACTTAGTCAGACCTCAAAAGTCAACGTGTGTTTGACTGCAGAGTATGCTTACACAAGTAGCATAAATGAGAGGATAGATGTATATAGCTTTGGTGTGGTACTACTTGAACTTGTAACGGGAAAAGAAGCTAATGACGAGGATGGAGACTTAAATCTAGCCGAATGGGCATGGAAGCACTATGGAGAAGGTGATTCTGTGGTGGGAGCTTTGGATCGAGAGATCAAAGATCCAGATACTTACATGGAGGAGATGAGCATGGTGTTCAAATTGGGGCTCATTTGCACAAGCACATTGCCTTCGAGTAGGCCGTCGATGAAGGATGTTCTTGAGATTCTTAAAAGATGTAATCCTCTTGATCAACTACCGGAAGTGATGAAACAAGGAAGACAAGAGTTTGATGTTGCACCTCTTCTTGAGAGAGAGAGTTACCTCACGAGCTATCACGAAAGTGAGAATATTCTCAACACGGATGCGTGATTTTAGACCTAGAAGTAGGTATATGGTGTTACACACCAACTATGAGATTATTATTCTTACAGTATGTATGTGACATCTCCTAATGTATAGTAATGAATGTTGTAGTATGATCATATAGTAATTAATGTTTATGCTATGAATGTAGGCATCAAAAGCAATTAATATGCTTAAAAACCACACTTATTCTATCCTAACAAAGTAAGCGAGGCAAAACAGGTGGGTCGGGTCAGGACCGACTACCGAGTAACGGGTTCAACTAGATTTGACCAAATATGCACTCGGGTTGAAAGTTGAAACGATTCGTTTTAGAAAAAAAGTACCAAATGTGTTTCTATGGTGGCTAGTGAAGATGGTAGGCAGAGGTGGTGGTTGTGTCGGCGGTGATAGATACATGGTGAAGGCAGACAATGGTGTTCTAAGTAAGTAAGCTTAATAAGAGTGACCCTTTCTAACCCGTTGTAAAATCTTTTATGACCCAAACTAACCCAATTAATAAGATTAGTTTCCATGATAAACATAAAACATGCTTAAATGAAATCCATTAGATTCCAAGAAGCACAACTTAACCTGTTTGACAGCAAGGTCATGACACAAAATTTGTCTCAGACAAACCATAAACATCAGTAACATAACAAGAAACTTTTAAGGTCCAAAACAAGCCTTGTCAATCTTGCAGAGTCTAGCTGGATTACACACCATGCCGTTGTATCATGTTCAACAAGAAGCACCAGGGGTTGATGCAGATCACGCTCTCGATAGTTTAGGCAGTTGACTCCAAGCTAAGTCTGCCACACACAAAAAAAAAATGAACATGAAAATGATTGAATATAAAAGTAATTTTGATTAATTTGCATTAATTATGAATTTAGATTTCCTAATGAGCTCACTTTAGTGAGTTTCCAATATAACATACCTTATAGCGGGGGGCTGCATTGATTCAGTAGTTGCTACATCCTCGGAATCCATTACAACCTTCAGTTGAATCGGAGACTGTAAACAGTATAAGTCAACAAGAAACAAACTAATAATAAGTCGTCGAGAACATGGTTCAAATAAAAGACATGGCACCCGTACACTAATACAGCAAAAATAACTCTAGACTAACCCCTTAAGTTGTGAATTTGGACTTTGGATCTAATTAGAAACACGGGTGTGTGAGTTTATTGCGTTTCAGAAGCAACTCCCGAAGATCTCCTGAGCTTGAGATCAGTCATCAGTCTATAGATCGAAGATGAAATAAAGGACTTATAACAATTCTTTACTAGGGACATTTATGCTTCTCTCTCTCTCATATTCAAATGAGAACCATCAAATCGTTAGAGACCAAAGATACCGCTTTTTAGCCCTTGGATCATATTTCAATGGATGGTTGAGATTTCTCTTATGTCTATTTCACTCCATGAATCGCGATGTTCCCTCATTTTGTTTGTTCCATGATCAAAGGGTAAAAAGTGGATCCGTTGGTTCTTAATTATTTTGTGGTTCTCATTTAATATCAACCCTACACACACACACACAAACATATATGCATGCATACACATATACAAACACACACATATAGAATCAGGATCAAGACATCAAGAAGCTAATATATATATATATAGGGTTGAGTTCATGAGAAAAATCATTTTCATGAGAAAACCAAAAAACTCCTCGTTAAAGGTACTGCATATGTGTAGTAACCCCAAAAACCTAACCCACCCCCAAAAACCTAAACCCCCCACCCAAAAACCTAACCCCACCCCACCCACCCCCCCACCCACCCCCAAAAACCTAAACCCCCCACCCACTCCCCAAAAACCTAAACCTCCCAACCCCCCCCCCCCCCCTTCAAAAAACCTAACCTAAAAGCTAAACTAAACCCAAAAAACTAAACCCAAAAGCTAACCCCACTATTTTTTTGAGTTTTTTTTTTTTTGAACGAGGACGGCGTGGGAAACATGGTCTCCGAACCTGGTTTTTAGTTTTTAATTTATATTTTGAGTAATGATTTTTTTATTATTTTTTTTACCTTTAATAAGTAGTTTTTTTGTTTTCTCATGAACAATGAGTTTTCTTATGATCCTTCCCCTATATATATATATGAGGTGTGAGAAGCAAACTGATTCACTACTTTTGTTATGTTGATTCACAACTTCACATATTTGAGTAGTTTTACAGTTCTGACTCAATGTAACAGAAGTAGCAAATCAGTTTGCTTCTTACATATATTTAGCTTCTAAACCTAACCTTACACACAAATATAAATATAAATAGACACAGATATGTATATATATATATAGATATATAGAGGGGGAGAGAGAGAGAGAGATAGGATCACACAAGAAGGGTGAGAAGCATATTGGAGATCAGTGTTATCTACTAGCAACTAACGTATTATGGCCCTTATTTCTGTCTCCTCATTCTCACAAAAAAAGTCCTTCTCAAATGATCCTAATCCTATAGTTCGTGTGGGTGCGCACGTGTGTGTTCAAATGAGAACCATTAAATAATCAGGCATATTTAGCTTCTTAATAGATCTTAAGTCGATATAGGCTTAGAAATTATAATATATACTTGTACAAGTATGGGGGAGTGACGAATAACAAAAAATATATATTGAAGCTGGAAAAACTCACCTCAGGCGTGAGTCCTTGAATTATTGGGCCAGTAGTTTCAGGTCTTTGTGGGCTTACAGAGGCTTGTTTCTGTAATTTACTAGGCCCAGCATCCACGGTAGGAGCATCATCATGCTTCCTCTTGGAACACCTCTCAGAAGATGGAGAAATGGAGCCTTGAGCATCTCGATTTGATGCTGTTGTAGATGGCTGTGGAGTGTGCCTTAATTGTCTTTGACGTCTATGCCCTAGTGGGAAAATATAATTCGGAAGTTCTCTCCTACGCACATGAGACACAAAAATGTCCATCCCGGGTCTCCAATGAGTGTAATTGTTTACCTCTTGCTTAAACTCGTCCACTGTTCCCCGAATATCAAACTGATTGTTGTCTTGAACTTTCACTCCCGGCTGCCTCTGAAGCCCCATAAAAAATGCACAATGTGAAAACGGTTTTGATGTATCCGCATACGCATTTGGGAATGGGTGACACTGTAACGTAGATTCTGTATCGCGTTCAATCTGAAAACCTCAAAATAAAAAGGAAAACAGAGGTCATAATAGGGCTATAAACGAGCCGATCCGAGCCAGGTTGGGCTCCAGCTCGGCTCGTAAAAATCTTGAGCCAGCTCGTGGCTCATCGAGCCAACATATTCTTTAATTCTTTAAATTTTTCATTTTCTTACACATTGATACATATAAAAACAAAAAAATAATATTTTTAACATACACATAACATATACATATAGGGTTTGATCAAATCCTAAATATTGTGAGAACTCGCGAAAAACAATAAAAAATCATTCATTCATCTAAAATATTAGCATTACTATTAAAATACAACATTTTTACATGAATTGATATGTGTAAATTTACATGTACTCGTATATTATAAACATTACACATGTGTAAGTCTCTCATTTACACATGTGTAAGTTTTTACCATTTACACATGTGCAAATGTTTATAATATACAAGTACATGTAAATTTACACATATCAATTCATATAAAAAAGTTGTATTTTAATAGTAATGCACTAATAATGCTAGTCGTTTATATAAATTAAAGATTGATGAAATGGACCTTCAGAGTAAGGAATCTAAGGCGGGATTCCACCCATCCTCTCCATGAAAGCAGATCATCAGCATCTGCAGCTATAATGTCTACCTGCAAGTAGTTTTTATACGACTCGAAAAAAAGACAAGGTTCAAATAGAGCACTCCAATTTGCTTTGTTCAACTCGATTTCCTAAATTGCATTCAGAAACAAGAATACATCATCAATAGTAGACATATTTAAAGAAATTAGTAAATCAAGGGTTTTACTTTTTACCTCGCAAACCTTATTTCCAAAATGGAACTGTTCTACCATAACATGGAGAGTACTTGCAGAAACATTGTAACTAGAGTTCATGCAGGGGTATGCAGGAGTTATAATTGGCATAAGATGAGTTCGGTCACGGGAGCACTTGCGTGGGTCCCACACACTAAATCCAAGATCATCCTCTTCAATTGGGGAAAGCATGACTGGGTTGGGCCAACGCCAGTGTGTATATACTCTGAAAAAACGAGAAACCAGCATACTAGGTATTGCATTGGGATAAAGCTGGCATACCTGAGCAACTAAAAGAGCCCAATTCACACCACCAAGAAACCCCGTAACCTAATCAAAACCATTAGTAGTAATAACTATCAAAACACATTTGTCATATAAAATAAGCAAAATAACAGATTTGGAAAACAGGTGAGTCAAGAGTTAGAAAATTGATCAAAACAGTGAATGTTATGTGGTCAAACAAGTTGGGACTGATCTAGTTGAGCTGACCCGCATACATTTTTTTATTTTATAATAACCAAAGTATTAATTAGAACTGTAAAAACTACATCGTTAGAACATAACCAAATTTTAAAATCTACCCGTATGGGCTGTTAGAAATAACATACCAGTCGAATTAACCCAAATCTTGATAAATGGATCAAAACTATCATCTCTAGCAATAAAGCTAAGCATAGAATGAAAGCTTACGTTCGAATAAACGCCACGCTTCTTAGCCCAAAACTTCAAACATCTTAGTGTTGTGCAGAAGTTCTACATATTTTATGGCAGTTGAATAACCGTAAAAAATCAATAGTGTTCAGATATAAATATATATATATATATATGAGTGTGTGTGTGTGTGTGTGAGAGAGAGATTATGGACCAAAATACATGCCTCTACATTTGGAACAAGTTTAAGAATTTGATCAGCAACCCGACATCCGTTAAGACTTCTCACAGTTTTTTCATCAGTGTTGTACAACACAGAATTATGAGAGATGTCCAAATCCTGTCACAAGTTAGTTTCACAAGGGGAAAAACCAAACTCAAAAACAAAAAACAGAAGCCTACCTTATACCACTAACAATACATAAAACCACAAATTGCAATATTGCATAATTAAGAGTAGAAGGAACCGTAAAAAAACATGAAGCTGATAAGTGTGTGTGTGTGTGTGTGTGTGTGTGTGTCATAGTAGCTAACTAGCCATACAGAGAAAGAAGGAGAAGCAAAGCACAATATGATCATGTTAGCACAAAAACAATTGCAAAATCAATACTTAAACGAAGAATGAAATAAAATGAGCATTGAAAAAAGTTTAACAGGAGCATAACATAAGTTATTATGTCTTTGCCTGAAGCCAGTGAAGGTCCTCATGGTTTGGCCTTTACTTTTAAGTTTTACTAATACAGTAATACTGATACGCTACATCTTAAGGATTGAATGACAACATTTCTACTCAAGCAACAATCAAATATCATAACTCATGTTACCCATGAAATTACTACTCAAGCTACGGTATCTTTCTTATCATGTTATTCATCTTAGCATTTATATTTCCCTGATAACAGCTGCTACAAATTTATGGTTTTACTATATAACTGGCTCACTAAAAAGAGCCTATATAGAAAATACCCAACCATCTAAAGGAATAACCCCCTCTAATTTAATCTTCTACTCAAATTCATGTCAGACTTTCCTTTGTTGATCAGCATTTATGCAGTTAAGCTGTCTGTGCAAAAAAAACTTATCAGTTGCCCTAAGTGAATGAAGGGCATTAGGTACTTACTTCTGGAACAATCAGTAGAGATACACTAGCATAGAGAAGATCAATAGATATTCCTTGGAACTTGAACTTCATCACAGGAACATGTGCATCTCCAATTGGCTGAAGGTCTGACACTTCTTCCATCCCCAATAAAATGTTATGCAATACAGTGAAAAAATCATGCTGAGGAAAGATACAAAAAGGTTGATTTAAGCACAAATATGACCAAATCAAAACATACGAAATACATTTTCAGCTAAATTCTTTGATCACCTCTCGATTCACATATGATGGACCAATGCAAAGTGTATCGATATCAGCGTTGGGACCATGTACCTGTAACCAAAATGCTCATTTTTACCATGATTAATTCTTTTCATCCCCAAAGACATTCAGTTTTTACATTTCATGTTCCACGATCAAAATTATAGACAATGCATATTATGGATAATTATAGACACAAAGAAGACCACTTAATAAACCAAAAAACTTCCAAGAGAAACAAAAAGTAGAGGCTCTTACCCCTAGGCGATAGGATCCAAAGGTGCGAATAATACCATTTGCTTCCTCAACCATTTTTTCCGTGTACCCTTTTTGGCGGGTTAACTGCTTCGCCCAATCTTTGATAATCTAAAACAAAATGATGACCTTACAAATTAAATAGACTCAAAAGGAAGGGGAGAAAAGTAGGAAAAAAGAGAGTTCAAAAACAATACATTTGTATCTTTAGATCATCAAAATGATATGTGTGGCATGTCTAACAATGCATGAACAGAAATGATACAACAGTTGTTATTTTAGCAAACTGCTATAGTTTTGTTCAATATGTTTTAGAGTAACTGAAGGTCAAAACAGCAATACAGAAGTTGAAAATGATATCAAAGACAACTACACGCAAGAAAAAACATATTTATCCAGTCCCTGATCAACTATTTAAAAACTTAAAGCATCACTGTAATAAGAATATTAGCAATTCAGTCTTATTGTACTTTCTGTCTTTCAATTGCAAAGAAAATTAATCTGCAAACATTCTAAACTGAATCTCCTCTGCTTCTATTTTTACAAGAGAATTAATGTAAATGTTGCCAACCTCTACTAATAAATCCCCTGTAATCTCTTTTATTTTCCTTTGACCTAGTATGAATAATAAATGGGTTCAATACATAAAGCGACATGGTGCACAAATGAAATTGCAAATAGCCAAGATGCTCTACCGTTGTGCATCCGAGCAATTTGTCAAATGTGAACCGTAACATTTGATGTGTGCCAATTTAATCCCATAGTTAAAGATGAACTCAAACAAGGGCTCCGTGATGATCTGCAAGTGTCTTGGACTTAGTTGCCTAAAAATTTTGGACAACCTCTAAAGTCTATATCATATTATCATACAATATTCAATCTAGAAGGAGACCATTCCCATTATAACACTGCACCTGTTTGAGCCCTTTCTAGACAGCCTTATTACAATAAATCATTTTTGAAGTCATGGTTATTACTAGAGATTGTTTTCCCCGAGTAAGATGTAGAGTCCGTGGGCAACTAATAACTCCTTACGAGTTAAGACTACAAAATTTTATAAGGATGTGTAGTGACACACATTAAGACTGCAATTAAATAAATTATAAACATTAATTAATTAGTGAAAACTTAGAACCTGATCCAGATGACGAAGAACCTCTTCTCTTTTTGCAATTTCTTCTGCACCCTCATAAACCCCTGAGTCCCTCAGAAGCTTACAACAAATACAAATAAATTAGTTTTCGGAAAGTTAGAAGAAAAACTTTGAACGTAAAAATGTGGTCAAAGAACCACCGTGCTCTCCTGCTCTACCTTTTCCAACAGTGCATTCCTGTGAATGTCAAGTTGAGTGGGTCCAGCATATGATATTGGGTTCATCACACCATACTTCTTCTCATCCGCCTTCTGTGGCGGTGGTGTTGGTGAAGAACCATTCTCTCTCTCAGAGCCCACCATCTCAAAGCAACCGAAACTCTACAACAAACCTAAATGAATAACAAAATAACTTGTTTACCTAAAAAGAAACATAACAAAACTAAAGAAATAAATACTTTGAACACTAAATCCAGACTAATTCAAGATCACATCAAATGGAATGTTAGAATGGGATCGCCAACTTGTTAAGAAGTGATAAAAGCTACATTTTGATCTCTATGGCCAAATGTGGAAATCTTCAGTGAACAACTATACACACTTGTCAAAAAGCCTAATAGTTATCAAATCTGTCTAAATTCTTATAGTACAGCCAAAAACCATATATACAAAGTGCAATTACTAAAAATGATATTCAAAACCCTAAGTTTCAACTTTGGAACAGCATAAACATCCATTGCCATGTCTAATTATCTAAAATACACACCAGTCAAGGTTCATAATCCTCAAAAACAAAACCCTAACCAGCAACAAAATCATGAAAACACAAAAAGGAAACTCGAATCATCAAATTGAGTCTAATCAAGTTACGGAACTCAGTAAAACTAACCATACAGCAATTAGATTGTAAATTCAACATACAAATCATAAAATTAAATAGCGAATTCACTGAATTGAATAGTATCTATACCGTTGCTAGCAATTATGCATACATAGAAACATATAAACGGATCTAAACGCATTTTTTTCTTGATTCGAAAACAGAAAGAGATTTTTGGAAGACCTGAGGGAGAAGGACGTGATACGGTGCATCGTACACCGCGGAAAATCGGAATTGAAACCGTTTGGAGGTAGATTTTCCGGTGGTTTTCTGATTTGAGGTTTGGGGGCTGAAGTCAAAGTTTTAATTTCATCGATTGTCTTAGCTGTACTTTTTCTTTTTAATCCACGGTAACCTCTATAATTTAATACTCGATAAATTAATAATCTCGATAAAATTAATAATTTGTCCGGTCCTAATTTGGGACCAGTATAAAATTGGACCCCAATCGATAAAATAATAAGATAATAATTTTTTTGAAATCTCAATGTAAATATATTGGTCCCAGCGAAACTATAAATTAATAATTACTAAAATATTCCAAAATTTTAGGATTTTCTAGTAAAAAATGAATCTATAGTCACTTGTTTTTTTGTGAAGTTCAAATCTATATTGAGTTCATCTTTAAATCTCCCCATTGCACTTAAGAGTTGAGACACTGTATTCTCGTATTACAATAAAAAGTTGTGAAGAGTTGTTGCCGCTTGTAATGCTTCTTTCCGAGTGATCGGTTCCAAGGGTACTGAATCATCATCAACTTCATCATCAACGGATTTTGAACGGCATCCGCCATAATTTCTTCAATGCTTTGAACCTTGTAACATTCATTATTTTCACATGGATAATTCAACAACTCATTCACATCCATTTTGTGCCGATAATGCATTCCCGTAATCAAGTTCTCAAGCTCACGAATGTCTTCTCCAAAATTTACATCGTTTAAATCATTTGAGCCGGTTGGATTAGCCGAACGAATTTTACAGTGTCGATGCATTAATTTGAGAGTTGCTCACAAATATAGGCCTACTTTTTAAATTAATAATTTATTAATTTATCGATATAATAATATCTCGCTAAATTAATAAAATATATCGGTCCCAACATTATTAATTTATAGAGGTTCTACTGTAGTCGTTTTTATTTTCAAAATCTACCCTTCTTCTTTTTTGTTTTCTAACTTTGGCCACAAGTGTTTTGTTTCTTTTATAAGTAGTATGTACATGGTGATGGAGACATAGATAGTGATGTGGCCCGTCACGTCCAAGCAGGTTGGTGTCGGTGGAGAGCAGTCTCGGGCATTTTGTGCGACATGAGGTTCCCTACTAAATTAAAGGAAAGATTTTATAGGGTTGCAGTTAGACCGGCTATGCTATACGGAACAGATTGTTGGGCCATCAAGAATACACAAGCACGTAAGCTAGAGGTAGCTGAGATGAGGATGTTGAGGTAGATTTGTGGGCACATAAGGCTGGACCGGATAAGAAATGAGAATTTTAGGAAAAGGTTAGGGGTGGCTAGTATATCAGACAAGATAAGAGAGGGGACATTGAGATGGTTTAGGCATGTGAAGAGGATACCGATGACGGCGCCGGTTAGAACTGTGGAAACCCTTACTGTAGAGAGGAAGAGGGGTAGAGGCAGACCAAAACTGACTTGGGATGAGGGAATTAGACAGGATTTACTAGATTTGCACCTCTATGAGGACATGGTCGAGGATAGGACTTCGTGGAGGCGTATGATTAAGGTTAAAGACTTTTAGAGAGGGGGTTAGGGCTTAGTTTTTCTAGACATGTGATGATTATTTGCATGTCGCCTTCTTGACTAAGTGTACCTATGATGTTACTTGTACTATTTTCACTTTTAACTTTTTTCTATTATTGATAGCTGACTAATAATTTATTATTAGAGTTTTTTGTTGTTTAGCTTTTATGGATAGAACTCTTTAGTTATATTATACTTGTTATGTCTTGTTATGGTTTGTGAAGTTGATGGTCTCTCTGAGTGTCTTTATCTTTTGGGATAGAGATATGGTTTACCTACATCCTACTCTCCTCAGACCCTACAAATATATCTGCTAATGGTGAGATTTTTACTAGGTATGATTGTTGTTATTTATTTTAGCAATTGTTGAACATTAGATATTTTTTATGTTGTTTACTTGTTTTTTTTCATAAATACTTGATTTGTGTTAAATAAAGGTTTTACACAATGAAAAAAAAAACAAAAACAAAATCGGCTTAGTTTGTATAATTATTGATTATCGGTGCCACGTGTTATAAAGAGATATATTGTAATCATATATGAAAAGCAGTCCGTATATAGTTGTTGTTTTCTAGTAGATGCATCAAATCTAAATGGTCACGTAATATTTCATTTGTTAATGTATCGATGATGAAATAAAAGAGTTGAAGTAACTTAATTACCCTTGTGCGTATGAAGTTGTGTGTGAAAAAATTCAGTAAAACATATATAATTATAAATTTGTTAGATGCATAGTTTTTGCAAGTATATTTTTGTACCACCACTGAAAAAAGAAAGAAATTGTTAGAATTTCAATCTTTTTTTTTAACAGTAAAGGTCCGGACACCTGGGATCACCCAGGCAAACAGATCACCCTTCCGTCTGAAAAACGGAAGCGTGGTGATCCGGCCCCACATCACCCGGGAGGAAACTCACAACTAGGAAAACCCTCTAACTCAACCTCGAATCCATGACCTTTCATTTGAAAAGTCATGGGGCTACCACTCAACCAGAAGACTATTGTAGATTAACGAGATGTAGTAATAAAATTATTATTCAACATTGATGCTAAAGTAATTAGTTGAAGTTGAGTGGTGAATATGTGAAAAAACAAAGCTTGTTGAGAGGATTCGAAATTTTATCAACTTTTTAAGACATAAACTAATAGTAAAAAGGATCATCAAGTTTTCACGGATTTTTTCATTTGCATATCTAAAAAAAAGATACCCCATCACATCATTCACTAAGGGTGAAGGGGCGCCCTCGGGTAAGGGTGTTCGGCTTCACGGGTACACCGCCGCCGACGATTCGGGTAGAGAAGCGGGTAAGGTTTTGCGGGTATATGTACCCATGACTCCGTGAGTGAGGGTAGAAGAGCAATCAAGCAGCAGGTGAGATTGAAACCCCCCCCCCCCCCCCCCCCCCCCCCCGTTTGGGTTTTGAGAAGAAATCGAGCTGTAGGTTTCAAATGGAGAAGATGACTATTTTTTAAATATTTAATATTAAATTATTTAATATTTGCACATTAATTTAATCTTAAAGGCTGCAGTTGCTGCAGTAATTTAATATTTAAATATTAAATTATATTTGCACATTAATTTAACAAGTTTAGTTCCGGTTGATGATTATTTTTTTTATATATTTAAACTTAATAATGTATATTAGTTTTAATTTAAAAAATGAAAAAAAAAAAATTAGGGTATTAGAGTTACACTTTAGTGTATTAGGGTAACATTTGGATAAAAGTGAGGTGACACACCTTTATTGGTTGGTTTTGTTAGGGTAGTTTTCGGATGAGGGTTGTGTCCCTTTCACCCTAATACATCTAGAATTTAAGATACTAAAATGAAATCATATTTAATAGATTTAATTTGGATTGGGTAATTATGGCTAGAAAATCGGTTTTATGATTCTTAAGTGTGTGCAACGCACACAGCACATATGAATGATTAAGATTAATATGAAGAAATTTTCGAAATCCAATCACGTGTATAAACACATGTGTATACACCGATGAATCAATTTCATCTTAAAAATGAACAGCTATTATAAAAAACGAAGGGAAGACAAAAATCAAACCTTATTGTTCAAGTAGCAATAAAGGTCTATCCTTAAAACATGATCGTCATTTACCTTTTCTAAACCGTTGGCCATTTGGTGCAATGGTAGCCCCAAGACTTCTCATAGTCGAGGTCTTGGGTTCGAATCCTGGCCATAGCAAAAAGGGTTATGTGGTTAGGTCAGGGGTTTACCCAGTTGGGGGTTCCTCCTAGGGAGGGCTGCCCTAGATGTTCTAGGTGTTGCCTCGGGGAAACCCAATTATCCTAGAATATCTAGGTGTTGTCGTTCAAAAAAAATTTACCTTTTCTATGTTTTTCTTCCGTTACACCTTGCTTCGTTGAAGAGGTTTACAGAATTTGATGAGAGGTAATAGCCAAAGGCCTTCTATATAGTTATTAAAGGTCGACGTGTCGGTGAGCCGATGCTACGTGTTTCAATATACGGGTATCGTATGAACACATGTCTATATATTGTACTGGTATTCATCACATGCATTAAATCCACATTGTCATACGAGATATTGTTTTCTAAATTTAGTAAGGCCTTCATATGGTGCGGTCAGCAAGTCAAAAACCACTATATTCCCCTTCTTATTGAAAGACCTTAGGAATTGAACAATAACGCACGGTCACACACGACCGTGCCTAGACATGAGTCACAACCATGCCAGAGCATGAGGCACGATCGTGCTTAGACTTAAGGCACAACCATGCCAAATCATGAGGCACAATCGTGTCTCATCCGTTCAATTACCTAGTTTATATTTATCAACTAAAGTTATTCAAAGAAATTTTAAACTTTAAAAAATGACTTAAGTTTTAATATATATATATATATATATATGTATATATATATATACACACTATATATATCTATACTATATAATAAATAAAGATTTTGATATGACACTTGTCACTCTCTTATGCATACTCAACTTTTTTTCCCGCCTCTCTCTCATATTATTTATACAAATTTATTTAATTGTTTTTATAATTATTTGTTTCCCGTCTTTCTCTCCTATTAAATAATAATGATTTCTATAATTTTTTTATAAAACGTTTTTCATAATCTATATCTATACTATATAATAAATAAAGATTTTGATGGGACACTTGTCACTCTCTCATACATTCTCAACTTTTTTCTCGCCTCTCTCTCCTATTCATTATACAAATTTATTTAATTGTTTTTATAATTATTTGTGTCACGCATCTCTCTCCTATTAAATAATAATGATTTCAATAGTTATTTTTATAAAAGGTTTTTCATAAATATGTAATATGTAAATTTTTATTACTAAGTATATATATAACATTGTATTTATTCAACCCGTGTAATATATCGGGTTTCTAAAGTTTAATATGATTAACATTTATATAAAAAAAATTAATACTCAGCTAAAAAAATATTTTAAAAATTAACTTAACAGAATTTATAACTGTCACGTAATATTTTATTCAACTCGTGTAATACACGGGTTTTTAAAGACATAATTTTTTTATTACTAAGTATATAATATTATATTTATTCAACCCGTGTAATACACGAGATTCTAACCTAGTATATATATATATATTGTTAATTTGAAAATTGTCATCCTAAATTTGTAATGAGTAATCACTAAATAAATAGTACTAAAGTTTCATATATATTTTGTTTAACAATTCATGAAAAAGTTTCACAATAATTAAAATAATATTGAAATTTGAGTGGTTTTTAAAAATAAAATAAAATTCAAATGATGATTTTAAATTTCAAAATAATCGCATCTATTTGTGAAATACATATGGCTATGGTGTTAATGGGACACAACTCAAATTTAATATAGACAATCAACTTGGGAAGTTCAATTATGGCATGAATTTATGGTTAAAAGTTAAGTTTTTTATAACACCAAATGCCCGGACACACGGGATCACCCTTGCAAACGGATCACCATTTCGTCCGAAAAACAGAAGCGTGATGACCCGACCCCACATCACCCAGGAGGAAATCTACAACTGGAAAACCCCCTGGCTCAAACTGGAACATTTTATCCCAAGCGAGACTCGAACCCATAATCTCGTATTTAGAAAGTCATGAGACTACTACTCAACCAGAAGGCTCGGTGGTTTCAAAGTAAAACAACCTAAGGCCTCACCCTTAGCGGGTTTAGTGAACTTAGTCATTTCCTTTATGTTCAATTCTTGTTATGAAAGGCTTTATAAACCGCCGACCGTATTTGCTAATGATATGAACGAATTAACCAGAAAAGTTGAAAAGTGTTATCTTTTCTTTATTTATTTGTTTATTTATTAAACTAGAAGGAGGCCCCGCGCGTTGCGACGAATTTCGGGCGAGAATGCTTGTTTTTACACACTCGTGTTGCGGCGTGTTAAACCGCAGAAGAAATTAACGTCCTCGAAAACTTATAAAATAAAGTCAAAACCTTTAGATAAATTCACCATGAGCGAGAATAGCGTATAAGATTTATGATTAAAACGCAAGAAAAAAAGTAAAAAAAGTAGCATTAAAAAACGTAAGGAAAAAAAAAGAAAAAAATAGCATTAAAGTAAAAAAACAAACCAGCCAAGGGGGGACTGCGGGTTCGAACCCGAGTCGCCTGCTAAGGCTTGACCCATAGAAACCACTGCGTCAAAGCAGTTCTTGTATTACTTTTTGCTCCGGTCTTCTTTTAAACATTAGCTTTACATAAGAAAAAAAAAAAAAATTTAAGAAAACCATACAACAAAGACTTGTACCATATACAAACCGACTTGTAAATTATCTACAATAACTTTGCCTATAATTTAAAGTTACCTTTTAATATTATTTATAATTATAATTATAATATGGTATGTAAAACTATAGCTTTTGCAAAAGCGATATATATATATATATATATATATATATATATATATATATATATATATATAGACAAGAGTTAAATACGGTTTTAGTCTCTTTGGTTTGATCAAAATAACCATTTTAGTCCAAAAGTTAAAATTTAACATTTTTAATCCAATAGTTTCATTTTTGTTTCAACTTAAGTCCAACCATTTAACATCATCTATTTTTTCTGTTAGATTTTTATGTAAAGACTAAAATACCTCTGTTATCAAAAAATTAAAAAGATATAAAGAAAATTAAATTAAAATCCCCCTTTTATACAGATTCATACAAGGACTTAAAAAAAACCTTTTAAGTCCCACCCCACCCCCATATTCTTCCCGTCAGTCAAGCATTACGTCGCTCCGGCGACCTCCACCATCACCACCGCCGAGCTCCACCGCCACCATCGTCCCTTCTTCGTCGGCAGTGCAACTCTCTCTCTCTCACTCAATCTGTAACCCTAACCACCGCCGGCCACCATGTGTTGCTATCTGTCACCTCTCGTTCCCCACTCGACCCAAATGCTTCCCATTTCCGTTATTTGCTACTGGACCTTTCCGTTATTTGCTACTGGACCTGCAAACAACGCCAAAGCAAACCTATTTCCTTGATCATTATAATAACTTTCGTCATTATGGTTCAATGTTGATTATTCAATGTTCTGATACTATTACAATAATACGCCACCCATTATATACTAAAATGGATCAAAGGAAAAATATTGTAATAAGACCGAATTATTTGCTCTCCTTATTTACTATTGTTTCCTATCTTTTGTCCCTAATTATAGCCTAGATTGGTGTATCTCATTTATTTTTCCTTTGACCCATTTTAGTATATAATGGGTGGCGTATTATTGTAATAGTATGAGAACATTGAAGAATCAATATTGAACCATAATGTTCTGATACTATTACAATAATACGTCACCCATTATATACTAAAATGGGTCAAAGGAAAAATAAATGAGATACACCAATCTAGGCTATAATTAGGGACAAAAGATAGGAAACAATAGTAAATAAGGAGAGCAAATAATTCGGTCATTTTACTCCCTCTCAAGTTGGCGCATGGAGGTTGATAATACTCAACTTGTCAAGTAGAGTGTGGAGAGGTTGTGTCCCTAATGGATCGGTGAAAACATCCGACAATTTGTGCCTTTGTGTGAATTTCCATAGGTTGGATTTCCTTAGATTCGACCCTTTCTCTGACAAAACAACGATCTATTTCAACGTGTTTAGTCCGTTCATGAAAAACGGGGTTATTTTGCGATGTGGTTATCACAAAATAATGGAGTAGGATTAGGACACGGCATTTATAGTTCACCAAGTAACCATCGCATCCACAAAACTTCACTAACTGTGGATGCCATTGCCCGATACTCGGCCTCTGCAGAAGAGCGGGAAACAACTGCCTGCTTTTTCAACTTCCATGATATAGGAGCTCCCCCTAGAAGTAACAAGTAGCCCGTTCTTGATCTTCTTGTGATGGGACATCCAAGCCAGTCTAAGTCACAGTAGGCTATCAAGTTTGTGCCTCCATCTTTGGTGAGAAGGATACCTTGTCCTAGTGTTGCTTTAAGGTACTGAAGGACACGGTTGGCAGCTTCAAGGTGGCTCTCTCTCGGGTCACTTACAAACTGACTTAGGACATTGACCGAATAAGTGACGTCGGCCTTGTTGCTTGCAAATAGAGAAGTCTTCCAACGAGTCTTCTATATTGATTAGCATCCACACTTTTTTCTCCTTCCCGTTTATCTAGCTTTAAATTTTGTTCCATGGGAAACAAACTCGGTCGACAACCCATCATGCCAACATCATCTAAAATATCCAAAGTGTACTTTCTTTTGCTGAGAACCATGCCATGTTTGGTTCGCGTAACTTCAATGCCAAGAAAGAATTTCAAGGGACCTAGGTCTTTGATGCTAAATTCCTTATCAAGAAAGTATTTATTGTCCTGTATTTTGTTCATGTCATTTCCCGTGATGATGGCATCATCCACGTAAATGAGAGCATCCATGAATACACCTTCTCTCTTGAACAGGAACAACGAATGATCAACCATTGATTGTTTAAAATCAAGTCTTTGCAATGAAGTGGTGAACTTTTGGTACCAATTCCTTGATGCTTGCTTAAGGCCATAAAGGGATTTCTTGAGTTTGCAGACACGATCATCATTTTGCTTGCCAAAACCTTGGGGAATCTTCATGCAAATGTCTTCATGCAAGTCACCATTGCATTATTTACATCAAGTTGGTGAGTATGCCATTCCTTTTTTTACTGCAACCGCTAGTAGGGTCCGAATCGTGACTAACTTGGCAGTGGGGGCAAAGGTGTCGTGAAAATCAACCTTCCATTTTTGTGAAACCCTTTGCAACGAGACGTGTCTTGTATCGTTCTATCTCACCACTTGGCTTATATTTTATTTTATACACCCACTTCGAGTCGATAGCTCGTTTTCCTTTTGGCAATTCCTCTAACGTCCAAGCCTTGTTTTGTTAAGAGCTTGTATTTCACTTTTCATGGCTTCCACCCATTTTGGGTTATGCATAGCCTGGCCAAAATGCTTTGGCTCATTATTGGAAGTAATGGCCGCCAAAAAAACTTTATGCGAGTTAGTAAAATTATCATAAGAGACAAAATGTGCTAAAGGGTGTACCGTTGAGGGTTCTTGATTGGAGTTGGAGGATGAATGCTCTTGATCTAAAGATGGAGGGAGTTTTACGCTGTAATCTTTCAAGTAGGTTGGCTGGCTTCGATTTCGTTTGGACCGTTCAAAAACTTCGGGCCCGCTTCCATGCTCTTCATCCATCGGGGCAGGTACATGGATGTCTTCACTGTTTTGAGTTTCTGGTTATGGGCCTTCGATAGTTGGGTCACCTGGTTGAATTTCTAGTTGTGGGCCAGTTACATGGATGTCTTCACTAGTTTGGTTTTCTTGTTGTGGGTCTTCGACAGTGGCCAATTGTGGTCTATGTGACCCCCCACTATTATTTGGCTTGTAAATGGTATCTGAAACAATGGTTTGAAAGGTTTCAGAAGGGTTTATTTGAGTAACAGTAGGGTCATCCACCCAATTTTTATGAAAGGAAAAACCTCCTCCACAAACTTTACATCTCTTGTGATGACAATTTTCTTGTGTTAGAGAATCATATATTTTGTAACCTTTCGTGCCCGGTGGATAACCCACAAACATTCCCGGTCTTCCCCTCATTTCGAATTTGTCCCCCTTCGTCTCCGTGCTTCGATGATATGCAAGGCATCCGAACACCTTTAGGTGTTCAGAATTAGGACTTTTGTTCTATAGCAACTCATAAGGTGTTTTGCCATCGATCACATCGGACGGGAGTCGATTGATGATGTGAGTTGCGGTTAAAATGCACTCTCCCCAAAATCTAGTAGGAAGGTTTGCTTCAAATTTTAAAGCTCTCGTCATCTCTTAAAGATGACGATGTTTTCGTTCTACTACACCATTTTGTTGTGGTGTGTGTGGACATGTGGTTTCTAACAATATTCCTTCCTTAGCATAAAATTCGAGCATGTTGTTTGATGTGAATTCACCCCATTATCACATCTTATTCATTTAATATTTTTTTTCAAATTGTACTTGAACCATTTTGTGAATACATTAAACGAGTGCTAGCTTCATACTTGTGTTTGAGGAGGAAAACCCACACGACTCGACTAAAATCATCTACGATAGTAAGAAAATAATTCGCTTGTGGTATTTGCCCCACACATCACAATGAAAAGTTCAAAACATGCACCGGTTTTTGTGGTACTATTTGAAAATGGTAGTCCGGCAAACTTTGCTTTAATGCAAGCATCACAAACCCCTTTTGAATTCAAAGAAATATCCTTAATAAAACCAACATGAGAAAGTTTAGAAGTAGACGCGTGACCCAGTCTTTTGTGCCACGTATTAACACTAGCCATCATTGCTTGCCTCTCGGTTCCCATCATCCCCATCTTATATAGACCTTTGACACATTCACCCGCTCCAATCAATGCCCTAGAACATAAGCCCTGCATGACACAAAAAGTTGGGGAAAAGGTCACAGCACACTGTAAGTCATTGGATAATTTACTAACCGACAATAAGTTGCATTTAAAATCTGGGACATGTAAAACATTTTTGATAATCATTCCGTTTGGCAAGGTGTATTCACCACGACCCTTAACGGGTATACTTGCACCGTTCGGTATCGTGACAGGTAACTCATTGTTTCCTTTGATTATGTTTCTAAGAAGTAAGCTATCATAAGTAAAATGCTCGGTTGCACCCGAGTCAATTACCCACTTACCCTCTCGGTTGATGTTACCTGCAATGTTAGCATTCGGTGCATTTTCTTCCTTTGCTTCTTGCTCGTTATTGCCAAAAAACTTTATGAATTGCCGGTATTGTTCACCATTTAGTCCCGGTATAGGACTCTTCTCGCTTTCCACGCATGTGACTCTCGGTTTCGTTTGCTTTCCTTTGCCCGGCCACCACTCCGGGTAACCAATGCATTTAAAGCAACCATCCTTGTTATGGCCATTTTTGCCACAAAAGTCACTGTGTTCCACAATTTTACCAACAGTTCATTTATCTTCTTTTCTTATGAATTTATTTTGTGACTGACCTTTGTTTTGTTTTGCCGAGAAAGGCGCTTGGAACGCAGCGGAGTCAGCGGTGGATCTCTTGGTGCCAGACATTGCCCTTTGTCGCTCATCATCTTTGCCTGAGCTGGCCATGGGGCTAGGTTTATTTTTTGTATAGGATCTCAATACCGCTCTGATACCATAATAACTTTCGTCATTATGGTTCAATATTGATTCTTCAATGTTCTGATACTATTACAATAATACGCCACCCATTATATACTAAAATCGGTCAAAGGAAAAATAAATGAGATACACCAATCTAGGCTATAATTAGGGACAAAAGATAGGAAACAATAGTAAATAAGGAGAGCAAATAATTCGGTCATTTTACATTAGTTGTCCCCGCCTCCTCTCTCAGGTCCACTAAATCACCAGTGTGTTGCGGTTTAGGAGGCGGCGATGGCGGTGGTGGTGGAGCAGTTTCTGGTGCCGGCAAAGCCTTTATTTCATTCATATCAGGATTTGGCTCTTCTTTAACCTATTCAATAACCTCAGTTTTCTTCTCTGGGCTTTTCATAGCTTTTGCTCTGTCTCTCACAAATTCCTCCAAAGTCTCTAGCACTTACTCTCTGAACTTCTGGATACTCAGATGATCTTGCAATACCCATATCCTTACAAATTGGTGGATGGGGATGGCGTGGAACGGTGAGTAACGGATCGTGGAAGTCTTGTTGGCTTCGATGTAGCCGCGTGGAAGTCTTGCTGGCGGAGATGTAGCAACGATGGGTCTTGGAGGCTGAATTTAGGTTGGGGGTAAGAGATGGAGAGAGAGATGTAGTGTCAGGGTTTTTAATTTTAATTTTTATAAGAGTAAACTTCGTTTTTGACCCATGTGGTTGGCCTGTTTAACCCTTTTAGTCTAAAAAAAATCTTTTAACATATCAGCCCCTGATATTGTATTTTTGTAACCATTTCAGTCCATGACACTAACTCTGTTAAATTTTCTGTTAAGTATAGGGGCATTTTAGTTATTTTATTTTTAAGTAACCTGGTTAATCTTTTCAGTTCAATAAAAACTTTTTTAGGCTTTTTCATAAAACTTTTTTTCTACTTTTTTTAAAAACGTTTTTTTTTTATTTTTTAAAATCTTTTTTTTTGTTTTTTTTTCCGTAAAAACGTCTTTTTTGAATCTTTTTAAAAACGTTTTTTCACATTTCTAAAAAACACTTTTTTAACTTTTTTCATAAAAAACGTTTTTAAAAACATTTTTTTACTTTTTTTTATAAAAAAGTTTTTTAATTTTTTCGTAAAATGTTTTTTTAACTATTTTAAAAACGTTTTTTTTTACTTTTTAAAAAAATACATTTTGAATCTTTTTAAAAACGTTTTTTCACTTTTCTAAAAAAAAATTTTTTAATTTTTTTTTTCATAAAAAACGTTCGTTTTTTTTATAAAAACGTTTTTTAGCTTATTCTTAAAATATTTTTTAAGTATTTTAAAAACGTATTTTTTTAAATAGTTCACTCAAAAAAGTAAAAAAAAACGTTTTTAAAATAGTTAAAAAAACATTTTATAAAAAGCTAAAAAAAATTTATAAAAAAAACTAAAAAAATATTTTTAAATCGCTTTTTATGAAAAAAAGATTAAATTTTTTTTTTATCAAAAAACATTTTTAAAAAGATTCAAAAAATACGTTTTTATGGAAAAAAGAACTAAAAAAATAATTTTTAAAAGTAAAAAAAAACGTTTTTAAAAAAAGTAGAAATTTTTTTTATGAAAAAATCTAAAAAAAGTTTTTATTGAACTTAAAAAATTAACTAGTTTACTTAGAAATAAAATGACAAATGCTCATTTACTTAACAGAAAAGTTAACAGCGTTAGTGTTATGGACTGAAATGGTTATAAAAATACAACCTCAGGGGCTGATACGTTAAAAGATTCCTTTTTGGACTAAAAAGGTTAAACAGGCCAAACCACATGAGCAAAAAACGAAGTTTACTCTTTTTATAATTAAGAGTAACAATTTTAATTGAGGGGAATTTTTTGTCTTTTTATAACAACTTAATAGAAAAATTGGATGGGGTTAAATGGCTGAACTTAAGTTGAAACAAAAATGAAACTATTGGACTAAAAAAGTCAAATTTAAACTTTTAGACTAAAATAGTTATTTTGATCAAACCATAGGGAATAAAACCGTATTTAACTCTATAGACAACAATGGCACAATTTTTAAAAAATATACATTTCAAAATGAGCATTTTAATTCAGAAGTTAGGATTTGACTAAATAGTAAATACTCTTATCTAATAAAAAGAAATTATGTGGAACCACAAGGGTTTGATTGTTTGTTGCAATATAGTCCATATTTGACCGGCAATGCAATACAAATACTTCAAGCAACTAAAAATGCACAATTTGAAATAGTCCAAGGACTAATCTTGTAATTCACATGAAAGAATCTGTTCATAATCAAGACAAAGTCCGAGCTACAATTGAATGAAAATTTGGATCAAGACATCAAGCAAGAGACGGGCAGAAAACAAAAGTTCAAAGTCAAGGATTTACTACAAGATGCTCATGATAAAGATGTTAAAGCATGAAGTTGTTGAAGGCATGGATTAAGAAATTAGAGAGGAATATTGATTTATAATTGCTTAATCCATGTGGGTAAAGTTAATGGGTCATTATGTAGTTATTGTAAAGTTGTGTTTAGAGTGTAATTTGTATAAGTCAAAGGGTTCCACTGTAATATGTCAAACTTAGAAACTAAAATTGTCAAATGGTGCGTCGTTTAGAAAGGTCACGACGTTTCCAATTAGGGTTATAAGAACCCAATGTTGGAGCCTGTACTGAAGGTTACGATCATTGTAAATCAAAAGTCAAGTTTGTGTTAATTGTTATCATTGAGATCTTAGGTTGCAAAAACGAGTTGGTTTTTGTACGCGGACGTTAAAATGGGGTGGGTCAAGATCGCCGTAAAACTTTTTGGTAAAAAAAATTGTTTCTTTTTATTATTAACTAGATTAGAAACCCGTATTTTACACGAATTGAATAAATGAAATATTAAATAGTTAGTATTGAAGATTTATAAATTTTAAAGAAAATATTAAATAATAATAGAGGTTTAGGAATTAATAAAAGAAATATTAAATAGTTAGTAATAAATAAAAAATAAGCGAAAAAAAGAATCATGGACTCACAGAATTGTGACACATGGTGCAAGCAACTACTTATTTATTAGAGGGTGCGGTATACTCTGTGTGAAGGTGCCCGTGAGTGTGTGATAGCCGTGAAACACCGCCCCCTCGATGGCATGAGGGGGTGTGATGTCTTTGCGTGAGAAATCTCACGACTTTCTCTCTCACACACACACTACAGGATGATTGGTATGTCCCTCTCTCTCACACACACACATACTACAACCACACCACTCACACAACTCTCACTCACTTGGGTATACCATATACCAAGTGAGACTGTGAGCAGTGGCGATAATTGTTTTTGTTATATATATGGTATATTTCCGACCGACCCCATAAAATTTTGATACCGACCCCCAAGAAATATTTTTTAGGATTTAATTAAACCAAACCTTTAACCATATAACAATTGACCCATAACCCATTAAATCTTATAAATCTCTTAGACCAAATATTTAACAGTTTGACACAATAACCTTTAAACAAAATAGGTCCAAATAACACATAAACCCATAAATAAATCCAATATTCATTTAAAAATTTTAAACCTAATTAACTATTGAAAAAAAATATTAGCGGCATTGACAAATGACAAGATATCGCCGTGAGGGAGGTAGTTCAAGCGACACGAATAAATTCAATTGAAGTTTGAAGTTGGAATCGTGTGGCGCTGGCAGGAAGAAGAAATAACTTATTTCTTGAAATAAGCAGGTTAGTTTATTCATAAGCAGGTTAGTTTATTAATTTATATATTCTTTCTATCTCATTCTTAGCAGGTTTAAAGTTGGACCCATTCCACTCTATCTCATTCTATATTCTATAATAAGCAGGTTAGTTTATTAATTTATATATTCTTTCTCATTCTATATTCTATAATCTTTCTCATTCAATATTCTTTCATATGTATTAACTGAATTTGTGTGTTAATTTAATTTATACGTTTATTGAATTTATATGTTATGTGTATTTGTTTAGTGATTAGTTAAAATATGAAACTTGTTTGTTGATTTGGGTTTAATTTTTTTAATTTTAGAAGTATGAATATTGAAAGGTTTCTTAAAAGAAAAGTTGAGTCTTCATCTTCTAAGACTCTCGCTTTCATAGATTTGGATAATCTTTCATGGGATCCCGTCGAACGACCACCGGTTTTAACTTATCACCCTAATCAACGAGACAAAATTAGAAAGGCTTACCTAATTAAAGAAGCATGTCAACCAAAAGGTCATGATTTTCCAAAAAAATGGTTGTCGCGAGGCAAGACGTTTTAATAGTGATTGGTTTAAAACTTTATATCACTCTGTTATTAAAGTGCTCGAATATGTTGAAGAAACAGGTAACACTATTGCTAGCAAAAAACAAACGGATGGACTTCAATCGGAAATGAAAAAAATATGATTTTGTTTTTTACCTACACTTGATGAAGCATATTCTAAATCACACAAACATATTGTCACAACGTCTTCAAAGGGGAGAACAAGATTTGTTGAATGCAATCTCGTTGGTCAAATCGACAAAGCAACAACTCAAGACGCTTAGATTAGATGGTTTTGAATCATTTTTAAATGAAGTCAACTCCTTTTGTGAAAAACATGAACTTGAAATGGTAAACATGGATGACTACTACATCAACCCAAAGAAGCCAAGACAAAAGACAAATATGACATATCGCCAATATTATTAGTATGATTGTTTCAACACGGTGTTTGATATGCAAGCTTTTTTAACGAGGTAACATCCGATTTACTTATTTATATATCCGCTTTGAGTCCTTGTAATAATTTTCATGAGTTTGATATACCAAAGATATTATTGTTAGCCGAGATGTATCCATATGAATTTAATGAACATGATAAGGAAAACCTTAAGATTGAACTCTCAAACTACATGGATAATTTGAAAGTGGACATAAGATTTGCAAACTTGAATGGTTTATCTAGTCTTGTAAGATTGATGGTTGAAACAAAGAAACACCACAACTTTACGTTGGTGTACCGTTTATTGAAGTTAGCTTTCGTTTTACCCGTCACAACAACAAGTGTTGAGAGATGCTTTTCTGCAATGAAGTACGTGAAGTCGGATTTGCGTAATCGGATTGGTGATGAGAATTTGAGTGATAGTTGTGTTTGTTATATTGAAAAAGAGTTGCGTAGAAAAGTTTCTATAGATCATATAATGGTTCGGTTTCAAAAAATGAAAACCCGTAGAGAACAATTATAGGGATATTATTTTTTTATTATGCATTTCTAATGACAAACATCGTATTATTATTGTTCATCTATAATTTTGTTTGTTTTTATAGTTTTATTGTGTGACGATCTGACTCGGGCCGAAAAAAAATAATATTTAGTTATTGACAATCGATCCCAAAAAATCTCCGACCCCTATGAAAAAAATTTCTGGGTCCGTCACCTGAGTTGGGCCACTGACTGTGAGAGTGGTGTGAACAACCCACTCAGGTGACGTGGCGTCCACATGACAGAAAAAGTGCCATCACTTGAGTCTCACTCACTTGGATATACCCATGCTGTTAGGTATAGATTAGTGTGTGTGACATGATTAAAATATTATACGATTTCAATAGTAATCTAATTCTTCAAATAAAATGATTTATGAGATTTTTTTTTGGGAAAAATACGAAAATGGACATTTGACCAAGAAATTTATCAAAAATGGACATCCTAATTTACCCGCCTATTTCATGGACATTACTCTTGTGAGTCGGCTAAGCTAGCCGACTCTTTTTTCCGTGCCAACATTCCATTTAACAGAGTACGGACCAATAAGAAAACGACACGTGGCAGGCTTAGCCGGCTAATAGTAGGCTTTAGCCGGCTAATAGTAGGCTTTAGCCATCTAATCCTCTAAGCCGGCTATAGCCGTCTATTAGCCGGCTAAGCCTCCGCTTTTTTTTAAAATCGATTTGGCTTGAGCCGGCTCCGTTATTGGCTCGGTTTGGTGGCTTTTAGCCGGCTCCTTTCGAATTTTGTGGGTTATAGTCGGCTAAAAGTAGAACTTAGCCGTTAATTTTTTTTTTTTACTTCTAGATTTGGATTCATACTTGGTTTTTCAGTTGTTTTGAAACCATAATTTTTTTTACCATTGTGGAGTGTTTGAAGACTAGGTTTTGTGTTACACGCAAAATGTCTGTGAACATTGTTATCTATAGTGGTGGTAAATGGGATATTGTTGGGGTGCTGTTGAATACGTTCCGTTGGATTGTGCAAAGCGTGGTTTAAGGTTATCTACAGATGTTACTTACTCTTTTTTATTATCTATGCTTTCAAAAGTTTGTGGTTCTAAGAATATTAGTAGATTATCGTATAAAATGTCAACATTTACCGATCTAATCGACATATTTGACGATGGTGATATTTCGTTTTTTTTTGTATAGTTGAAAAAAATCCATATGAAATATTTAAGTTGTATGTTGTCCAAGAAGATGGTGTTGGTTCATCGAACAAGAAACCGGTTTCTAATGGTTCGTCAAACAAAGTTCGTTTGTCAGTTGGTTCTAGTAGATTGCCAAGCTCAAGCTCTGATGAAATACCTAAAGTGGATAAATTACCGTTTGATTTAAATGTTCCAGCAGATAGTTATGATTCAGATAATTATGTGCCAGATAATTACGAGCCTTATAAATACGAGTTATATTCAGAAGCAAAATTTTCACGGGGTAATCTTTTCTCGATTCAAGAGACCCAAGAGCCTTCATTTGAGCCATCATTTGAACCATCTTGTGAGCCAGATTTGCTTGTTGACCCAACCCCCGATCATTTTGGTACAAATAATAAAAGTGTGCAAGGCGGTAAATCGCGTGATGTTTATGTAGGTATGTGTTTCAAAGATAAAGATCATTTAAAGTTGGTGCTTTCGAAACTATGTCTTAAAGAGTGTTTTGATTTCAAAGTGAATATATCTAAACCCAAAAGGTTTGATGCATCATGTATTACGCCTGGTTGTGAGTGGCGTATCAGGGCATATATCTATGGTGAGTCTAGTGTGTTTCATGTTAGGTATTTCAATAACCAACACAGTTGTTCACGAACGCAGACCTACCCTCGTTTAAGAAAAGCAAATAAGCAGGTAGTTGGTGAATTGATTAAAGATCAACTTAAGGATAGCGGACGTGTGTATAGAGGAAAAGAAATAATGAAAGACAATAATTCAAGGTTCCCAGTTATTTTATCATACCAACAAGCTATGCGAGGGAAGGAATGGGCGTTGGGTTTATTGATGGGAAATTGTAATGATTCATTTTCTGAACTTCCAACTTATTTCCATAATTTGAAAAGGGCAAATCCTGGAACTGTCACAGATATTTTAACAGATGATCAGAGCCGTTTTGAAATGTTGTTGCTATTGGTGTCGCGGTTAGTATTTATTAATTTTTTTTGTATATATTAATGACCATGTAAAATACATGTGTTACTGATGCCATGTTATTATTTTGTGTTACAGATTCATAGTTTCAAGCATTATATTGACATGTAATTATTATTGATGGGGCACATCTAAAAGGTAGTTTTAAAGGAACAATGTTCTTAGCGGTCGGTATGGACGGGAATAATCAAATTTTGCCTGTTGCATATGGTGTTGGCAAATCAGAGTCCGGTGATTGCTGGACATGGTTTTTATCAAAGCTTAAAGAGTGTATTGGTGAAAATTCAGATTTGGTGATCATATCTAATAGGGAAGCTTCTATTGACTTGGGTATTAGGACAGTGTTTCCGTATGCACATCATGGTCTTTGCTGTCGGCATTTAATGATGAACTCACGATTAAAATCTACCAGGGCCAAGACAAACGAGCTCCTATGGTGGAAGACATGCAAAGCTTTTACCACGTCTGATTTTGAAGAGCAATTTAACGCGCTCTGTGAAGCTGTTCCTAATGTCCGTGACACGTTACTAGAGGTTGGTTTGCATAAATGGGCACAAGCACACTTTATTGGTCAACGCTATGGAATTATGACTTCAAATAGCGTCGAGTCTGTTAACGCGTTATCCCGATTTGCTCGTAAGATGCCTATCACCAAACTCATTGAATTCTTTCGTGATTCCCTCCAGCAATGGTATTTTAAAAGGCGACAACTGGGAGGTATTTGTATATATCAAAAACGTTCCTCATATTACGTATTTGTATATCTTTATTAATAGGCGACAATTTTTAATTTTACAGCTAAAAATACACATGTGCTTACTATATGGGCTGAGAATAAAGTCTCAAAGAGAATATCTAAATATGTGACATGGATTGTACGTGGGGTTTACGCGTACAAATTTGAAGTAGAATCCCAATATCATAAACGTTTTGTGGATTTGCTTAGTCGAACATGTAGTTGTCGACAATGGAAACTTTCTGGTTTACCAGCTTAAACACCTTGGAACTCTCTGTTTGTATTTTGTCACTAAACTACGACACTCAGGTAGAGTTTCATATATCCAAATCTATTGTTATGATATGTAAATTAGTAATAAATTCATGTAAGTATGTATACAAATAATTATTCCACTAAAAATATTACCTTGAACGCCCAACAAAAACCAGGCAATGAGTAATTCATCCAAGGGAGCTTATGTTCTTCCTTGTATTTCTTCTTCCTCTTAAACAAATTGTGAAGATGAGGATATGTTAGATCCCGCAAATAAGTTCCCCATGGGTAACTGTTCCATGCACTTATATCATCCACCAATGCCACCAAAAGTCGTCCATGTATGAGTTTTTCTAGGTACCCTTCATCCCAACCTCTACAAGCAGCAACAAAGACAAACATACTATATCATCATCTTGAATATGTGATGTATCCCTTTGTAAAGCTGCTCTAACTGTTCAATCTTCGTTCTCCTCCCACCAAACACACGATCTTGAAACTTTGAGTCTAAAGAAGGAATTTCACCATCCCATTTTCTAAATCGTAACCCGGTAATAAGACAGAATTCTCGGGGCCCAAACCGTAAAGGCTCCCCCCAACCACATAAAATAACCCATCCGTTCTTGGGTTTAGGTCTGACTTTATCTCATGCTGGTACATTAGATGCACCATTACCGAGTCAGCCACGGTGCATTTTGCTTTTAGCCAAACATCAAAACAGGTGTGGTTCCAAATAACCCTTTGATTAGACGTTAGCTTTGCTTTAATGGTGGAAACCACACCCGCCTGAACATCTCATCTTCACTGAAGCCTGAATAATTAAGGAAAATGTAAGAGGGTGAAATAGCAAATTTAGTAATAATAAATGGACATAAACCCTAGAATCGATTCCATCAAACAAACCCTAACTATAATCATAAGCTAAAACTGTAAAAATAACGAATGGACCTAAGAAAGAAACCCTAGAATCGATTAAATCAAACATACCTGCGTGAACTCTATTGACGAAGCCATCTTCTAACGAAGTGTAACACCTGCCAAAAAAATGTCCAAGATTTAGTCAAGGTACAAACCCTGGGGACTATAAGTATGAATATCAGAAGTGTAGGGTCAAAATTGAAAAATAAGAAAATTGAGTAGATAGCGGACCGCTATCAAAACCCATAACGGTCCGCTATGAGTCCGGGTTGGGTGACGGACCGCCATGACCCTCATAACGGTCCGCTAGCCACAATCCAGCCGCAATTTCTTGAGCTGACACGTGTCTTGTGACTTAGCACCAATAACGGACCACCATGAACCTCATAACGGTCCGCTAGCCGTAAAACGAGGTGCGGTCCAATCAGAATGGGACGTGTAGGGCTGACTTCATGTGTGGGCGGTAGAGGACCGCTACGCCCATACATAATGGTCCGCTACGAACCTAGATTCACCCCTATATATAGCTTGACGATTTCATTCGTTTTCTTCACTCCAAACTCAATTCCAACTTTCAAAACTCGTTCCAGGTGATCCCTAGCCCACTCCGGACGATCCCGGTCTAAACTCCCGCTCATTCTAGTTCCCGGATTAAGAAGAAACGCTTGTAGAAGTGCTGATACGCTAGAGATATCAAGCTTAGAAGCTAGACTATAAACTTTCAACTCTAGAGGCTCATTCCACTAAACAAGGTGAATACTTTATCTTTCTGAAAACTTGTGTTAAACATTTTGTTTACGAAAATGGCCAAATAAAGGTTAAGGGAGTAATGCTCAACGTTCATCTACGTGTAAGAATTCGGGCCATAACTATGCGTAAAACTTGCAAGGGATACATGGGTCACTGGTGAAAGTCTCGGATCGCGGCCGGTATTTCCCTTTTTAACAAATGAGGAGACATGAGTCTCCGTTGTTATAAAGACATACTACCAGTGTATACAGTGGTGCATAAAGTCAGGACATAAGGGCCTGCTGAATGTGTAGATTAAACAATGAAATTGTGATTATCGAATTAATACTTGTTTGTGCCAAATGCTTTTTAGTGTCAAGATAATTGTATTCACCGGCGTTCGCGCTGACGTTTCATTTTCAAAATGTTTTCAGGAAATCAATAAAATGTGATGGAAAAAGGAATAAGGGCGGGCATATATGAAATCAGGCCCATGAAAAGAAAAGGATGGAATGCACGTAGGATTCTTAGGCCTCGTGTAAAGGGAAATCCTGAAAAGATGAAAGGGAGATAGGACCAGGGAATTGATCAACCCTGGGTTATACTATTTCCAGTGGCTTATATGTATTTGATTTCAAACCATGTTTTATAATCAAATCAAGGAGGGTATTTAAGACCCTATGTTTATAAAGTAAATATAAAACTTTTGTCTTCCAACTGAGTTTTGATATTTACAAATACAACCCTTGAGGTGAAAGAATGTTGGAATGATCCTTTTAAGAAAGACTTCCGCTGTATTTAAAAAAACTCTGAAATCAAAGCAGGTGATACCAATCGAGCTCGCACACGCACAGGGGGTGCCTGAGGCGAGGTGTGACAGGTTGGTATCAGAGCCACAGGTTTATCGAATTAGATACTTGGAAGTAGTATCTAGGCTTCAACCATTAATGCTTTTAAGATAAGAAAACAAGGTAACATTCTGACCGGTATGTAGTTATCTGACAAACGGAATGTTCTATCTAAGGAAAGGGCGGTGTATAAATCTCTCCTAGACCCGTCGCTCTTACCTGTGAACATCTCTGTTGGAGGTACAACTCAGGGAAGATAACCATCCTTGTAGAGCTTTAGTTAAAATAATAATATTGGTTTTAGTGTCTAAGATAAGTACTAATACTTCAAGATTGCAGATGTCTGGAGATAATTTCGTTCCTGTTTATTATGATCCTAATCGTCCGATTAAACAAGAATCCTTGGAATAGCATCCACTCGGTTCCCAAATGAATCCTATATCATCACCCTACTATAACGATGATCCCTTTGCCATTCTTCCGGATAACCCTGTTCCTGAATCCCATCCCTAGTCCTATGATACTTCAAGTCAATAGATGGATGCTGGATCAGATTTCAGCAATTGGAATACTGCTACAGCTGAATCTAGTCATAATCGGAAAAATATGTCAACGGAAGAAGATCCATCTGAAGAATCTCATCATTATGAACCCGCTTCTGAAAATCCTAAAGACTATCCATTCAATAATCCTGTTTCAAATAGTTCTGATTATCAATCTCATAATTATGAATCCCCAGTCTTATACGACCCATATATGTTTCCTGAACCACCTTATGATGGTCCTTTCAAACAATATTTCCAAGCTCCTCCGGGATACCAAAATGCTTATAACGATATTATGGTTGGACTTCGTGAACCTCCACCAAAATACGGTTATGAGCATAGTATGCCTTCTTCCCCTATCGAATGTGTAGACCGTTCGTTGCGCCAAACGGACGAATTAACAAGGGAGAAGATAATGGACAAGGCAAGAACCAAATTCTATGGGCAACAAGTATACGAGTATGGAGAAAGCTTGATGACCCTTGGTGAAGAACTAATGAAAGATTACATCTTTTGTTATATTTTGTTTCTTAATGTAATATACTTTCTTAATAAAATCGTTTTGTTTATTTTCAGAATGGTTGGAAAAGGGAAATGCCCTAGCTTTCTTCGTAAATTTGCTCCTGCTAATTACTTCGAACGTAAAACAAATGAAACAACTATAGAAAATGATGAGGAAACTGATTTTTCAACTTTCAGAAGCCTCGGAGAAATAGGAAACCCTAGTGTTCCCTATAATCCTTCTATAAGTTTTCATTCTGCTCCTACCGCTGGAAGCTACAACGTCACTCCAATTTATTCACAAAACTTTCATGAGAAATACGCTGAAATACCTTATGAAAATAGATGTGATCCTGAAGAAGAAGAAGAGCGTGCTGACTCTAATATACCTTACGTTCCTTACTATGAGACAATTCCTATTCCTGCTCCACATATAAATAAGGATGCATCAGGAAGTGAAAGGGAACAAATGTTGTTGAACCGAATAACTGCATTAGAACGAGAAAAAGCCGAAGTTGAAGCTCGGAATGCTTTATTAGTTCAAGCTCTTGAAGAATTTTTTTTTAGAAATTTCTAAAATTTATGATTTCTATATGTATTTCCTTGTAAATATTTTATCAATAAAAGTGCTATTTTAATTCCAATCTTGTTCGTGTGATAGCATGTCGAAAAATAATGGACCTTCTCAGAACACAAGGGGAAGGAAGAAACAAGCAATGATTGATAATGCTGCTGAAAATAATAACTCTCGTGCTGAACTTCAGAAAATGATCACGGAAGGAATCAAGGATTCTCTTCCAATGATCTTTACTGAGTTAGAAAAGAGACAAGCCGATAGGCTATCTGTTCAGCCAGCAAATCAAAAATCTATCCATTCTATACCTTTGACTCAATCCAAACCTGTTACTCTGAAACCCGAATGTTCTACTACTCATAAGACCAAGAAAACGGAAAAAGAAGAATATTATCATAACTCATCCCCTCTTCCCTCTCGGTCGCGACAGCAAAAAGGGTTCGTACCCCTCTTCTCCCGACGAATCCAAGTCCAATTTCAGGTAATTTTAATCGTTTTCCTCTGATGATAATCTAGTAATTAAAAGCCCCATCGTTTGATGATTATTGGAGGGCAATTCAGATGGTTTGATGATTAGGGTTTGGGGTTGGGACGATTTGGGAAGATAGATTCAGGGGGCCTTCTTGTTTAAAAATCAAAATAACCATCCCTTTACCAAGGCATTATGCCCAGATCAACCGATTTACACTCTCCGCTCTCTCGGGTCAGGTCGCGGGTTCTAAACCCACTCATCCTGCCCCTTTTTGCTTAATGACAGTATCAAATCCAGACCCCTTGAAATTACGTGATAATAGTAAATTCGAAACCTTTTATTTCAAGGACTAGCCCCTAGCGCAGTGGTTTATGCCTTCACCTATCGTCGGGCAGACCCGGGTTCGACCCGGGCAAGCCCCAACCTTTTTAAAATCATTTTTCTACACTAGTTTAATTCTATAAAAATTATTATATAAGCCCTTGAATATTCAGATCAGTTTTTATTAAGTTAATTTGTTAAATTTCAAGAGAAACTATTTTGTTTGGGATTATTAAGATATAAACTTCATAAACCCTAATTTATTTAAAACAAATTCTTTAACAAATTAGTTATTTAAAATCCCCAATTTATAAATGGTATTTGGAAAATAAAGACGGGTATTCTATAGAAAAAATTTTGTTTCTTGGGAAGAATTATACATCCTCGCATAATGTAATTATATTAGATAAAACCATTAAATAAATTTTATACTTTAATTTTGAGTTAATCATAAATTAATTAGATCTTTATTTTTACACTAAGAAAATTCATGAAAAAGAAACTAAATAAATTAAGATAATTATTTATCTATTAGTTATTTATTTAGTCAACTATTTCTTAATCCATTTATTTAATTAGTTGAACGCAAACAAAGGAAAACCCTTTATTTATTCTTCCATTTATACAAACTAAAATGCGCTTTACTTAGCAAGATTTACATAACTATTATTTGAAACTCAAATAATTACCTTCTTATTAAAATGAGGAAAACCGCATCAACCTCCTTGCGCATTAGGATTCCCTGTTTCGTTTTGTACAAATCATTAATACCCATATTCCACAAATCATAGGTTATCTTGAGACTTGTCAGATCTGTGGTGCAACAACATCATATTGTGTGATATTCCACTACTCAATTGCAAGTGAGTATTCACAACCCCTTTTTACTCTTTTACATTTTTGGGGTGAAGCATGAACACTATTCAACTTACATGTTTACATTTACGCAAACAACACAAGTACAAATCCTATTTACATTCATGTGTGCAATTTGAGCTTTATGCCCGAGTGCTAGGTGTGCTAACCTCTTGTATGCTATTATGTGCAATCATTAACTTTTCAAGCCGACGGTTTTCAATGATAGATCTATTGAGTCTGACAAACCCACCCAGGATGCGCGGTGATTGAAACCGACAACACACTTTGTTTTGCATGCTAGTTACAAAGGTTTGATTGTACTTGGTTACACAATAGCGGCTCCCCATAAACGCCTTATTTATCATGTTATGTAAAGGATTTGGTTTACAAACTATATGCTATCTATGTACAAACTTGTGTTATACTCACCAACTTTTTAGTTGACCTTATTTTATTCATGTTTCAGGTGCTTTCATATGAGTTTGATCAAGACATGCTACACATAGGCTTTGGACCTAGATAATCTTAATTCAAAAACAAATTGTATTTCATTATGTACATTGAATTTGATTCGTATTTGTTTGAATGGAATTTGATTTAACATATTACAATTTAGTCAACCTTGAGCTCATGAACAGTCTTACATGTCCCGCCCCGATGATTCCGCCATCGGTCGGGGTGTGACAGATTGGTATCAGAGCCTTGGTTATAGGGAACTAGGTTATTAGACACTCCTGACCTAGACTATAACTTTAGGACACCCATACATTTCAATTCCTGTGTGATTATTTTTACATGATATCATAAGTATTTACACCATTTGATACAATACATGATGACTTATGTGTCACACTACTTGATAACTCTCATGCTTACACTCATTACTACCTACATGCTATATGCTTATTTCCTATGTGAATATCTTTATATGTTATAATATATGATTACATCACATGATACAACACTCAATAGTTTATGTGTCACATTTCCTGCCAACTTTTCCCTTCTATTCATAGCTACCTACTTAAATTATTTAAAACACTATGCTAAGTTTAACACACACACATACACACCAAATTATTCATACACATTTAGACTCCCATACATGATACCATCACCTTTATGAACAAAGACTTAAATTATTGAGCCTAATGTCCACCAATAATAAACCAAGAAGCCCATATATCCTACAACAAGAAGAAGCCCACTAAAATGCATAAACCTTACCTTGGGCCTCAAAGCCCAGTCCACAACAATTCCCATCATAACCATGAGCCCAACAATAGTGTTATTAATACATGATGGCTGGAAGAGTGTGTAAGCCCATGAGGAATTCTGGCTAAGGAAAAATAGGGTACTTAAGTGTGTCTTAGTGACCCACCCCTCTTTCCTGGGAATTCTCCTTAGGGATACATTACTTATAGGTTAAGTGTATTTCTAAAATACTATCGTGAAGGTTCGGCGTTATGACTAGTCAAACTCCAAAACCCATAAGAACTTCTATATTCGACACTTCATATTTCATTATCACTTACAACTTTTTCATTGTTTTTCTGCTAGACATGGACTCCTAACCTCCTCCCTCCCCGGTTTACCGTCCTGGATCAGAATCTGATTGGGAAGAAGACACCGAGACACCCGTGTATTGGGCACCAACACCCCCAACTGCTAGGCCAAGGTTTGATGTAAGGGCGGACTGGATTAGGAACACCGGCCCGAGACTTCGAACACCTGAATCACCCGTACCCGTAAACCCGTATCATACACCTCACCTCCATAATCAATTGCCACCCCCACTAAGAGACCCATACCTAATGCCCGACCCATACCATCCTAACCCTTGGGTAAGACAAACCATGGCACCCACTAGTGTTATGAGGATTCCAACCCATGACCTCCATCAATATGTAAGAACCTCAGAATTCGAGAGGCAAAGGATAGAGCAGGGAGTGATACACGACTTGCAAAGACAAAGAATGGATAGCCTAGCAAACCAATTAGGGTACCAAAAGGAGTTAATCTCCATCCTCGAAAAGGAAGTACAAGAACATTGCACGGAGACCGCCAGGACTGAAGCCAGATCTGCTACTCGAGTGACTATAGCGGTGCTCATCTTGGCAATTATTTTCTTCCTAGTGGAAAGCTACCAGCGACGTTAGAAGAAGCTTCTACTGATTTCCTTTAAATTTTCAATTTGAGAACCATTTCCCTATGTTTTGAATAATGTTTAACATTTCAGCATTTAATCAATTCCATATATTTCAACTCTACAGTTATTGTTCATTGATTTGACCCGTGGGGCGTAAATTACACCTGTTATATTCCCATCAAAATTTCCCAAATATCACTTCTTTCATTCAACATGGTTTAGTACATTACCAACAATCTCTTTCATTAAATAAATCATCCTATTTTGTGATTTAAACAAAACCTCGTTATCTTGTTTAAACAAAATGTTTATCAAATTTTTAGATAATATCAAAAACATAAATTTTCCATAAAAACTTTTTCACCTGGTAAGGAAAGTTAATACAACCAATTATAAAAAAATATTTTTTTAAAACTAATAAATACTTATGATTTTCTTATTAAAGTAAATATTTCTAAACTTTGGCTAAATTAATATGCTACTACTTATTTAACCAATAGTTGAAATTTTAAATTAAAATTTTTGTTTCTCATAAAATTGCATATTCATTTAAAAATATGCGATTCAATGATTTCATTACTTTATATATCTACAACCAAGAACAATTTCCCACTTTCTATGTTCAAACAAAGACCCGTAATTGTAAACACAAATTCCCGAACATTTCCAAAACCTCCTCGCTACCTTTCACTTGACGCTTCAAGAGACGATCCATACCGCGTAAACGTTAACCTTTCCCACCAACATCAATGAGATTTGAGGACTTGAACCTAACTACCACATGATGCAAGAACGTCAAACAACACGTTTGTCCGCAACACTCGATCACATGCAAAACCCGTTAGTACACATCGCACGCGAAGTTCAATACTCATGTATACACATTTACAATATATCCAACGCAACCACATGATACATGAAACTCAAAGAACCTCTATATACCCAATGCTACACAAATTTCATAATACATGAAACTAGTTTGCCTACAAATTACAATTTGCTCGATTGATCACGTAATGCACGAAACATGTTTATTTGCAATACATATGCTATTGGATTGAGCACATGATACACGGAACTTAGATTGTTTATATTACACGTTATAGTTTATCGATTACAAAATACAAGACGCTAAATTGTTTACTCTATATATATGAGACTTATTTGATTACGAACTACGTGACACTAGATCATACATGAGAATTGTGTGCTTACTATATAATCGAAACAAAATTTGCTTACAAGTATTGCAATGGATTAATTTCATTATACACAAGACATGGTCATGCCTTTTGTACACCAAAGTTGAAGACCATAATGCATTGAAACGACTCGGGGTTTGACGTATTCTTGTTCAAACACGAGCAAACTAAGAAACTTTAAGCTATACTACTTTACTACTTTTAGTTGCGAACTGACTTGATTAGGGACATAGTTACTTGTTAGCGACTTTTATGTGTAAACAATAGACGTGATAATAGTGAAATTGTGCCCCCTTACCCGCGCACAACGAAACGATCTATACGGACCATACGATGCTTTGAATAATTACGGGTGCACACGGAATTATAAAAATCAGCGCATGGAAACTATAGTGAAATTTTGTAGTGTGTTGTGACCTAAAACTTATCATGATATGTAACAACGAAACTGATGTGATATGACAAGGGCATGGTGGATACGCCGATGATACTTCCTTTATATAAGTGTCCTATCATATTATCATGAGTAGCGTTTTTCGTGTCACGTGAAGTTTTGACCCAGACCAATGTTTATGAAATCTTTTACCCACTAACAATTTTGAGCATATTAGACTATATTTTACACAAACTCTAAATGTCAAAATCCCATCAAATTCATTCCAAGTAATACGTTTCACATTTAGAATTCAAATTATTATTCGATAATCTTCAATTCAAAACAAAATTTATTATCCCTCTTCATATTCAAAGTATAAGGCCTAAGCCATGTCAGCGGTTACACACCCCAGAATCCAACACTCAAAGCTACCTGAGAACCCAAAACTCCCTCCTCCTTCTTGACTTTTGCAGCCACCATTACTTAAATTTCGGGACGAAATTCCCTTAACATGGGGAGACTGTAACATCCGTGATTTTTATAATGTCATTGTATTAAAATTTTAAACAATAATGATACTTCATTTATATCCCGAGCTTACTCATTTATGAATGGCATATTAACTTCGTTTATTTCATTTTGTTTTAAAACACGTATTAGTTCAAAGTTCAAATATACAACCCCATAGTATATATAACACATACATTTATATTTATATATATACTTTATTATAAAAATTAAATCAAAAATAAAATTTTATAAACTTAATGATATATTTACGTCCTTTGCAAATATATATTTATCAATTTAATTATAAATATATAGATGAACCATGTATACAAATTATAAGTTTATAAAAGAATTAAACAAAATTTTTCTTTATAAATTTATTTAATAAATCGTACAATGTTAAATTTTTCTTGTAAATCTTATAAAAATTATTTTTATAAATAATTTAAGAAGGTCGAAATCAATTAAAGGAGTAAACCCCAATTATTATATTTTGAACCCATTTATCTAGTTCTTCCCAATTTTGACTTCTAAAGTCAAACCAACCAAAACCAAATTCCATATCCACGAATTTGAGGGCCTTAACGTTTGATTAATCAGGAGGGGTGTTACTCGATCAATTATAAATGCGTATGACGATTCAATTCGATCTTAATCAAGGGTTTAAAATTTCATTAATGAAGTTTTCGGTTTTGGGTGTTGAAACCCCGAAATCGGATTTAAATTCCACAAATTCTTTTCCTTACGACGGTTACGAGACATCATCACTCTCCTAGAATTCCCTTTAATCATTCACGATCATTCAGAGACCCAAAACAACAATCGATTTCAGTCCCTGCTTCCCTCTCGGTCGCGACAGCAAAAAGGGTTCGTACCCCTCTTCTCCCGACGAATCCAAGTCCAATTTCAGGTAAGTTTAATCGTTTTCCTCTAATGATAATCTAGTAATTAAAAGCCCCATCGTTTGATGATTATTGGAGGGCAATTCAGATGGTTTGATGATTAGGGTTTGGGGTTGGGACGATTTGGGAAGATAGATTCAGGGGGCCTACTTGTTTAAAAATCAAAATAACCATCCCTTTACCAAGGCATTATGCCCAGATCAACCGGTTTACACTCTCCACTCTCTCGGGTCAGGTCGCGGGTTCTAAACCCACTCATCCTGCCCCTTTTTGCTTAATGACAGTATCAAATCCAGACCCCTTGAAATTACATGATAATAGTAAATTCGAAACCTTTTATTTCAAGGACTAGCCCGTGGCGCAGTGGTTTATGCCTTCACCTATCGTCGGGCAGACCCGGGTTCGACCCGGGCAAGCCCCAACCTTTTTAAAATCATTTTTCTACACTAGTTTAATTCTATAAAAATTATTATATAAGCCCTTGAATATTCAGATCAGTTTTTATTAAGTTAATTTGTTAAATTTCAAGAGAAACTATTTTGTTTGGGATTATTAAGATATAAACTTCATAAACCCTAATTTATTTAAAACAAATTCTTTAACAAATTAGTTATTTAAAATCCCCAATTTATAAATGGTATTTGGAAAATAAAGACGGGTATTCTATAGAAAAAATTTTGTTTCTTGGGAAGAATTATACATCCTCGCATAATGTAATTATATTAGATAAAACCATTAAATAAATTTTATACTTTAATTTTGAGTTAATCATAAATTAATTAGATCTTTATTTTTACACTAAGAAAATTCATGAAAAAGAAACTAAATAAATTAAGATAATTATTTATCTATTAGTTATTTATTTAGTCAACTATTTCTTAATCCATTTATTTAATTAGTTGAACGCAAACAAAGGAAAACCCTTTATTTATTCTTCCATTTATACAAACTAAAATGCGCTTTACTTAGCAAGATTTACATAACTATTATTTGAAACTCAAATAATTACATTCTTATTAAAATGAGGAAAACCGCATCAACCTCCTTGCGCATTAGGATTCCCTGTTTCGTTTTGTACAAATCATTAATACCCATATTCCACAAATCATAGGTTATCTTGAGACTTGTCAGATCTGTGGTGCAACAACATCATATTGTGTGATATTCCACTACTCAATTGCAAGTGAGTATTCACAACCCCTTTTTACTCTTTTACATTTTTGGGGTGAAGCATGAACACTATTCAACTTACATGTTTACATTTACGCAAACAACACAAGTACAAATCCTATTTACATTCATGTGTGCAATTTGAGCTTTATGTCCGAGTGCTAGGTGTGCTAACCTCTTGTATGCTATTATGTGCAATCATTAACTTTTCAAGCCGACGGTTTTCAATGATAGATCTATTGAGTCTGACAAACCCACCCAGGATGCGCGGTGATTGAAACCGACAACACACTTTGTTTTGTATGCTAGTTACAAAGGTTTGATTGTACTTGGTTACACAATAGCGGCTCCCCATAAACGCCTTATTTATCATGTTATGTAAAGGATTTGGTTTACAAACTATATGCTATCTATGTACAAACTTGTGTTATACTCACCAACTTTTTAGTTGACCTTATTTTATTCATGTTTCAGGTGCTTTCATATGAGTTTGATCAAGACATGCTACACATAGGCTTTGGACCTAGATAATCTTAATTCAAAAACAAATTGTATTTCATTATGTACATTGAATTTGATTCGTATTTGTTTGAATGGAATTTGATTTAACATATTACAATTTAGTCAACCTTGAGCTCATGAACAGTCTTACATGTCCCGCCCCGATGATTCCGCCATCGGTCGGGGTGTGACAGTTAAGGTCGTAAATTGTGTGAATCTAGATGATGCTATGGATTTGGGAGCATCATTAACAAGTAGCCTAATTAGAAATAAGGAGGAAGGGAAGAAGAAGAAGGAATCTAGGCAAGGCCCTAGTAGATTCAAGAAATCAGCCTTTACTCCCCAAAATAACAACTCTTCTATCTCTGGGTGTCCAAGATGCAAGAAAAGGCACTTAGGGCAATGTCGACATGGACCTTATTGCAGCCTATGCAAGATGTCTGGACACAAAGCTGAAGATTGTTTTCGAAAAAGGCCGATTACTTGCTTTGAGTGTGGCGAAACTGGCCACATCAAAATCAATTGTCCCAAGCTAAAGAAACCTGATGGGACAAGTCCCAAGCCTGCAGATGGAGTGAAGAAGAATGCACGAGCATTCGTTCTCAATACTCATGATGCCGCAGGTATGCCCGATGTTATTACGGGTACATTTCTTGTCAATGATATTTATGCTCGAGTTTTATTTGACTCTGATGCAAACCAAAGTTTTATAGATCATAGATTCTGTAGACTGTTAAATAAAACTCTAGCTAAATTAGATAAGAAATATATGGTAGAAACTGCCAGTGGTGACCTCGTCCAAATCTCTGAAATTCTGAACGACTGCCATATCACACTCTCAGGACATGTTATTCCTGCAAAACTGTTGCCAATGACTTTGACAGGTTTTGACATCGTTCTAGGAATGGATTGGCTAGCCTCTAACCAAGCTCGTATCCTATGTGATAAAAAGGCGATAGAACTTCATTCGCCAAAAGGCAACATTCTTACGATCAATGGCGATAAATTATCCAACTCTGTTGGAATAATTTCCATGTTAAAAGCCACAAAGTGCTTACGAAAAGTATGCTTAGCATACCTTGTAACTGTAACCACCGACACCAAAAAGAAGATTGAAGATGCGCCGGTTATGGCTGAATTCCCCGATGTTTTTCCTGACGAACTACCTGGAATTCCACCTGAGAGAGAAGTGGAGTTTAAAATAAATCTAGTACCCGGTATAGCACCTATTGCTAAAGCCCCATACATATTAGCCCCAACAGAGATGGCAGAATTGAAGAAATAGTTGGATGAATTACTCGAAAAAGAATTCATAAAACCTAGCTCATCGCCTTGGGGAGCTCCGGGCTTGTTTGTCAAAAAGAAATACGGTTCGATGCGTATGTGTATCGATTATCGGGAACTAAATAAAGTCACGATAAAGAACCGTTATCCACTCCCTAGAATCGATGATCTTTTTGATCAACTCCAGGGAGCACGATGTTTCTCAAAAATCGATCTTCGTTCTGGCTATCATCAATTGAAAGTACAGGAAGAAGATATTCCTAAAACTGCTTTCAGAACTCGATATGGTCATTATGAGTTCACGGTAATGCCGTTTGGACTTACTAATGCCCCAGTTGCATTCATGGATATGATGAATCGAGTATGTAAACCTTACTTGGATAAATTTGTTATCGTATTTATTGACGATATACTTATTTACTCCAAAAGTAAGGGAGAGCATGCAACTCATCTAAGGACTTTGCTTGAAATCCTGAAAACCAGAAATTGTATGCTAAATTCTCGAAATGTGAATTCTGGCTGTCAGAAGTTCAATTCCTTGGACATATCATTAACGCTGATGGCATCCAAGTCGATCCTGTTAGAATTGAAGCGATATCCAAATGGGAAATCCCGAAATCACCAACTGAAATCCGAAGTTTTCTCGGTTTAGCCGGTTATTATCGGAGATTTTTCCCGAATTGCTGTTCCATTAACTTCTCTGACTCGCAAATCAGTTAAGTATGCATGGGGACCTAAGCAATCCGAAGCTTTCAAAACTCTGAAGCAGAAACTAACTCAAGCACCCATACTGGCTTTGCTAAATGGAAACGAAGGCTTTTTAGTATATTGTGATGCTTCACACACCGGCTTTGGTTGTGTGTTAATGCAAGGAAGCAAGGTCATTGCTTATGCTTCCCGACAATTGAAAACTCATGGAAAGAATTATACGACTCATGATTTAGAGTTAGGCGCCATAATCTTTGCATTGAAATTATGGAGGCACTATCTTTATGGAGTCAAATTCACCGTGTTTACTTATCATAAAAGCTTGAAATATATATTCAGTAAAAAAGAACTAAATATGAGGCAAAGGCGTTGGATGGAGGTACTCAATGATTACGATTGTGAAATCTGTTATCATGAAGGAAAAGAAAATGTTGTAGCTGATGCTTTAAGAAGAAAAGAGCATAAGAAACCTAAATGAGTTCGTGCTTTAAGACTTGATCTCCAAATCGATCTTATCACTCGTATTAAGGAATCTCAGAAACTTGCCTTGCAATGACCCAACCTTGAGAAAGAAGGATTGGGAGGAATGATTGACCAATTGGTCAAAAGTAATGATGGAATTCTTAGACTGAATAAGAGAATTTGGATTCCTATCTATGGAAATACTCGTGAAGAAATTCTTGAAGAAGCCCATAAATCTAAATATACGATGCATCCTGGAAGAGATAAGATGTACAAAAACCTAAAAGCCAATTACCGGTGGTTAGGAATGAAAAAGCATATCGCTATCTACATTGCAAAATGTTTAACCTGTTCTCAAGTAAAAGCTGAACATCAAAAGCCGTCTGGCTTGTTACAACAACTTGAAGTTCCTGTCTGGAAATGGGAAATGATAACCATGGATTTCATTACTAAACTTCCCCGAACCAGTCGAGGGAATGATACAATCTGGGTTATCATTGACAAACTTACCAAGTCTGCTCATTTTCTTCCCATGAAAGAAACATCCAGTATGGATAAGTTGGCACAATTATATGTTAATGAAATAGTATCATTACATGGAGTGCCACTATCTATCGTGTCAGACAGAGACAGTAGATTTACTTCTCGATTCTAGCAAAGTTTTCAAAAAGCCCTGGGTAGGAAATTAAATCTTAGCACTTTCTACCATCCTCAAACGGTTGGGCAGAGCGAAAGAACTATCCAAACTCTGGAAGATATGTTAAGGGCTTGTGTCATTGATCTTGGAGGAAATTGGGATGACAACTTACCTCTAATGGAATTCTCCTATAACAATAGTTATCATACGAATATACTGGCCGCTCCTTTTGAAGCCTTATACGATCATAAATGTCGAACTCCAATATGATGGCCTAAAATAGGAGAAAATCAGTTGTCAGGACCTGAAATAGTTCTGGAAACAACTGAGAAAGTCATTCAAATAAAGGATAGATTGAAAGCGGCTCGTGATCGTCAAAAGAGCTATGCTGATAAAAGACGAAAGCCGTTAGAATTTAAAGTAGGTGATACCGTTCTGTTGAAAGTTTCACCCTGGAAAGGCATTGTAAGATTCAGAAAGAAAGGAAAATTAAGTCTTAGATTCGTAGGACCATTCAAAATCTTGAAAAGAGTTGGGCCTGTGGCCTATCAACTCGAATTGCGAGAAGAAATGAATGGAATACACGATGTATTCCATGTGTCCAATCTGTGCAAGTGTTTGGCAGATGAATCTCTGGTAATGACCCTACACGATGTAGAGGTAGATGAAAAATTAAGATTTGTGGAACAACCTGCAAATTGAGGACAAGCAGGAAAAGAGATTGAAAAGAAAGAAACTGATGATTGTGAAAGTAAAATGGAACTCCAGACGTGGACCTGAGTACACGTGGGAACTGGAGTCTGAAATGAGAAAGAAATATCCGCACTTGTTTGAATAAACTCTAGGACGAGTTTAAAGCAAGATGGGGATGATGTAACACCTGCCACAAAAATGTCCAAGATTTAGTCAAGGTACAAACCCTGGGGACTATAATTATATGAATATCAGAAGTCTAGGGTCAAAATTGAAAAATAAGAAAATTGAGTAGATAGCGGACCGCTATCAAAACCCATAACGGTCCGCTATGAGTCAGGGTTGGGTGACGGACCGCCATGACCCTCATAACGGTCCGCTAGACGCAATTTCTTGAGCTAACACGTGTCTTGTGACTCAGCACCAATGACGGACCGCCATGAACCTTATAACGGTCCGCTAGCCGTAAAACGAGGTACGGTCCAATCAGAATGGGACGTGTAGGGCTGACGTCATGTGTGGGCGGTAGCGGACCGCTACGCCCATACATAACGGTCCGCTAACCCAGATTCACCTCTATATATAGCTTGACGATTTCATTCGTTTTCTTCACTCCAAACTCGATTCCAACTTTCAAAACTCTTTCCAAGTGATCCCTAGCCCACTCCCGACGATCCCGGTCCAAACTCCCGCTCATTCTAGTTCCCAGATTAAGAAGAAACGCTTGTAGAAGTGCTGATACGCTAGAGATATCAAGCTTAGAAGCTAGACTATAAACTTTCAACTCTAGAGGCTCATTCCACTAAACAAGGTGAATACTTTATCTCTCCGAAAACTTGTGTTAAACATTTTGTTTACGAAAATGGCTAAATAAAGGTTAAGGGAGTAATGCTCAACGTTCAACTACGTGTAAGCATTCGGGCCATAAGTATACGTAAAACCTGTAAGGGATACACGGGTCACGAGCGAAAGTCTCGGATCGCGGCTGGTACTTCCCTTTTTAACAAATGAGGAGACATGAGTCCCCGTTGTTATAAAGACATACTGCCAGTGTATACAATGGTGCATACAGTCAGGACATGAGGGCCTGCTGAATGTGTAGATTGAATAATGAAATTTTGATTATCGAATTAATACTTGTTTGTGCCAAATGCTTTTTAGTGTCAAGATAATTGTATTCACCGGCGTTCGCGCTGAAGTTTCATTTTCAAAATGTTTTAAGGAAATCAATAAAATGTGATGGAAAAAGGAATAAGGGCGGGCATATATGAAATCAGGCCCATGAAAAGAAAAGGATGGAATGCACGTAGGATTCTTAGGCCTCGTGTAAAGGGAAATCCTGAAAAGATGAAAGGGAGATAGGACCAGGGAATTGATCAACCCTGGGTTATACTATTTCCAGTGGCTTATATGTATTTGATTTCAAACCATATTTTGTAATCAAATCAAGGAGGGTATTTAAGACCCTATGTTTATAAAGTAAATATAAAACTTTTGTCTTCCAACTGAGTTTTGATATTTACAAATACAACCCTTAAGGTCGAAAGAATGTTGGAACGATCCTTTTAAGAAAGACTTCCGCTGTATTTATAAAAACTCTGAAATCAAAGCAGGTGATACCAATCGAGCTCGCACACGCCAGGGGGTGCCTGAGGCGGGGTGTGACACGAAGGAGTCAGACCGACTACGACGGTGGCGAAGGAGATAGAGATATACGGTGGTGGAGTGATAGTGGTTTGCACGACGGTGAAGTGAACCGACTAAGCGTAGCTAGTAAGATAGTTTGAGTTAGATTAATTAGCCGACTAAGCTTAGCCGCTTGGAAAGAGTAAAATGTATAAAATGCCCGGCTAAGCCCCCGTGTTTGCATCGGGAATGTAAAAAGCTGCCACCTGCTTTTGTAGGCTCGGTTTTCTACAATATTTTTGAAAATTTTAAATTTTTCCCGCCTTTTTTAATTTAGCCGCCAAAATGAATATATTTAGCCGTGTATTTAAATTTTTAGCCGGCTAATTAAAATAAAATAATAAAAATTGAATTTTAAAATTTCAAATTTCAACTACTATAATAATGTACGTCTACGTTTGAAATGGTAAACAATAATGGAAAACGAAGGAGAATATCAGTCGCAAGCGCCTGAATTGGCGTCAAAGTGGACTACCACAAGGTGGTGACATTTGCAGAAAAGGCATGTAGGGGAATCATCTTCGTCCCACCATGACCAGGAAGTCTAGGAAAAGCCTAAATGGTTATTTCCGTGTACTGACTCTGAAAGTTGGTCCCCAAATGTTCTTGAGTTTTATAACAACGGAGATGCCCCTTTTTGTTATTCAACATTACTCGAATCAACTGAAAAACTCTGTAAATAATTTTGGGGCAGTTTATTAGGTTTAAAACACCACGGTTCTTTTTCGCCACTGGTAAACAAATTAAATTGTTTTTCCTATTGTTTAAATAATAACCTATTTTGACTAATATTTTTTTGTACAACATATAGAAGCATGGGTCGGTCGAATTATGAGAATTAGACATGTTAAGGTGACGAAACAAGAATCGCCAGAGAATTTGCGGTGGACGATTATACCAACGAAATTTTATCATTATTTGCTAAATCAGTCAACCAAAAAAGCGTACTGTTTTTCTATAGGCCAGGAAAATTTTTTCCTAAGTTGTGGGAAGTTGATCACGTTTATGTTCCACTCTTTATTGAAAGAAGACGTTGGCTACTAATAGGAGTTGATATGAAGAAAATGAAAATAAATCAGTTATGGAGTGAAAATTTTGATACTCAAACATATTATCACCTAATTCGCGGTTCACTTCGGGGCTTTGTTAGTCAACATTCAATACTGGAGAAAAACAGGTCAAGCAGAGAAACAGTTTACATTATGAAACACGAAAAATTACATTCAAACCAATCACCGTTACCTAGTAGCAAATTCGGGGGTTCTAGCTTGTATGGTAATGGAACATTTAACTCTCAAAAAGCCATTAAATTTAGATGAAGATTTTTTGGACAGTGTTGAGAAATATCGTCGATTTATGACAAATAAAATTTATATTTGCCGTTGTGTGCCTACTCCCGTGACTGAAAGTTAGAGTTTAATATATTTTGAATATTTTAGTATGTATTTTCGTCAACATTTAATATATTTTGGATAATTTTGTTGGTGTATCGATTGCTTACATGAATATTCATATTAAACTACTTGTTTAACAAATTAGTTAATACAAACATATTAAAAAACGAGGCTACATGTATTCAAACAACATGCTAAATATATTAAAAAAACAGGCTAAATCTATACAAACAGCAGGCTAAATCTATTTAAAAAGCAGGCTAAATCTATTAAAAACATAAACTAAAGATTTTACAATAAAAGTAAATTAAAATACAAAATAATGTTACGGACTCCAGCAAGCGTCTAAATCGGTGATATCGTCTTCAAATGGATCCCAGAAAGGAGTCGAGCCACCGCCTCCATCTTTTAGTTCGTTCAGTTCATTCATCGCCGCCCAATCTTCGTCATAATTGTATAAATCGTCAACTATACCAGCTTCGTTATGATCCGCCCAATCTTCGTCATAATTGTATAAATCGTCAACCAGAGGATTCTCTGGTTTGTTAACGAAATAGTTCTAAAATACGTTCTCAGGAGGTGTGTTGGAAGAATTTTCCATATGAGGTTCCTACAATATGAGATAACAAAAATGAAAAGAATTAAGATTTATTTATAAATTTTTTTTAAAATTTTGAAAAAAATAAATAAATAAATAAAATAACTCTAGCCGGCTAAGCCACCAAGCCGAGTCATTAACGGAGCCGGCTCAAGCCAACTCGATTTAAAAAAAAACGGAGGCTTAGCCGGCTCATAGACGGCTATAGCCGGCTTAGAGGATTAGACGGCTAAAGCCTACTATTAGCCGGCTAAGCCTGTCACGTGTCGAATTCTTATTGGTCCGTACTCTGTTAAATGGAATGTTGGCACGGAAAAAAGAGCCGGCTAGCTTAGCCGACTCACAAGAGTAATGTCCATGAAATAGGCGGCTAAATTAGGATGTCTATTTTTGATAAATTTCTTAGTCAAATGTCCATTTTCGTATTTCTATGTTTTTTTTCTACATTTAAGCAACTTTCAACACTTTCCTCAAACCAATTACTCCATCCATCCCAGAATAAATACAAGATTTTAAGCTGGGCATGGTTTAGTGGAACTGTTTAACTACTAGGACATATATAAAATCCACATTGCTGGTGACAAAATAGAGTAAACTCTAGTACTTATCATTTATCCCCTTCAGGTGCTTCTAACCTACAGTTTATCTCTAATTATTTGGATATACTTGAAAAGATACCTTGAAAAGATACCTGCAACAAGCAATACCATGTGCATCAACTAGAGAATTTGACCCGTTTACTCTTTACCGGGCCGATTCAATTCATCTTTTATCTCTAACAGGTCAAATAAATAAAATCAACTCTTTTCATTATCTCTAACAGGAGACCGTTGATCTTGTATGATCTCTCTATAACGTTTTTCAACGATTTCTGAATCCTATATGTTAAATTGATTACGATTAATTGACTCTTTTCATTATTTGATCATACACACGACGAATTTGAATAGAGAGTTTTGATGATTCCCGGCTTTTATGTTTTGCATGAGGATCGAATGATTTCGTAATCTGGAATATTGTGTTGGTTACTGAAGGAGTCTGTTCGATTAGTTACGATTGATTGACGATTTCATGATTCGATTTAGGCGGCGACAGTCGAGGCGAGCGACGGGGGTGGTGGTCAGTGGCGGGGGCGGCGACAACGGCGGTCGACAATGGGCGAGGGCGGAGACGGGGGGCGGCGACGACGGTTTGCGGGGGAGGGGGTGGCAGGGGGCGACGGCGATGACGGTGGTCGGCAGGGGGCAGCGCGACAGTCGGCCGAGGCGGGGGGCGGCGGACGAGGGTGGTCAGGGTGGTGGGGGCGGGGTTGGCGTTGGGGGTGCTTATGCGACAACGGTGAGTGGTCGGAGATTTCATTTCCTTTTGATGAATTTTTTCACAATTTGGAAGGAATTTAAAATCATTTATTTGAAGAAATTTGAGAAAATTAATTTTAATTTTTATCTCAACCTAACACATTTAAAAAGAAATTATATTATATCTATATTTATTTGGGAAAGAAATGAATAGTAGCGCTTTTGTCCTGTAGTGATTTTTTTTGACTTTTTTTTTAAAATTGTTACGTCTATATTTATGTTCGCGTTTTATGAGATTTTACGGTGAAGTGATGTTCACTTTTACGACGGGGTACAACGTTTGAGTTTTTTCCTTTAGTTTTTTTAAATTTTGAGTTGCGATTTTGTAAAATGGAATCAACATACTTATTCCGTCTATGTTTGTGTTCGCGTTTTTTGAGGTTTTACGGTGAAGTGACGTTCACTTTTACGACGGGGTACAACATTTGAGTTTTTTTTTTTATTAAATTGTCGCGTCCATATTTGCATTCGCGTTTTTTGACACTACGATCTTACGTTTTACGTTGAAGTGACGTTCACTTTTACGACGAGGTACACTATAGGGTTTTATGGTAGAGTAATAGCCGCCATGTTTTTGTATCTAGCTTTTTTTTTGTTACTTGATGCTATGCTTTCAGGTTTTTTTGATGACATAGTGACGCTCGCTTTTACGAGGGGTTATGTTTTAGGGTTTTAGGCCAGAGTGACAGCCGTTGCCGTAGACAAACCGAACCGATAACGACCAAACTCACTCGACTATGAGCGAACATCATTGTTGCCGACATTGGTGTTATCGGAACTGGCATCGGTATTCGATTTATCGTGATTCGCTTTTATGGTTTCCGATGACCCGAGCCGATAACAACCAATGTCACGCTACGTTTCACGGTGAAGAAACGACTAAGCTTTCGTCATGTAACGTGAACCTTTTCATAAATAAAACCCGCGCAATGCGCTAGTTTAAATTTAAATTTCAACGAATTAACCAAAACGATAGAATTCAGATTTCATTGAAACAGACGCATGGTAAAAGTCAAAATTTAGTTTCCTTATTAACCCATAAATTATTATTTATACTTTATTTCTCTTTTACTCCTAACTTGAGTGTAAAATCAAGATTCCTACCACTCCATCGTCATTTTCTTTCCCCGCCGACGCCGGCGGACCCAACGGCAATCGCGAAAGAATCCACCAACTGGACACAAATTTCCCTCATTTGAGGTCACATTTCTTGTAGGTTTGTTAGATTACTCCTTTCTGTATGTGTGTTTTACTTTGATTAATCAAATCTTTTAAATTAGGTTTATATATACCTTCCTTCTTTTATTGAATCATCATATATGCTAGAGAAATTAGGTTTATATATACCTTCATTCTTTTAAATTTTGTATTTTTTTTATTGATTATTCACTAGCTTAGAACCCGTGCAATACACACGGGTTGAAAAATATAAATATATAAAATTTTTAAATCTTTATATATATATTTTACAGGTGTAAAAATATATTACATATACCAAGGATAGAAAATAAAATTCAAAATATGTAAAAATTAATATATAATTGTGTTTCGAAAATACGTTAATTACTATTTAATGTAATTTGACTTTTATTTACTATTTGATTGAAAATAAAAGTTACATAATTAGATTTTAAATTTCTTATAATAAGGTATAATTTAAAATAAATGTGTTTTATTAGTATAATTAGTATTTTCTTTAAAAATAATATTATTATTAAAAGATAGAGGTGTATTTAATAAGAGAGAGATGCGGGAAAAAATGATGAGAATGAATATGGAGCCGACACGTGGCATTGAAAAAACCTTTATTTATTAAATAGTATAGATTAAGGATTTAAATATTTATTGGTTAACTGTAACTAGCATTTGTCTGTATATAGAGCCCCTATATAACCCTAATTAAACACAATCAATATACAATATTTTTATGGTTTAACTCTCTGCTACCAATGATTTTGAATTGTTTGAAGAGTTCTTGTTGTTAATGAGAAGCTCCCTTCCAAACATGTATTCAACAATCACGGCCCCTAAAACTTTTAGACATCTTAATAATTTAACACCTTTTCATTTTTGTTTATCAAACAGGGTTGTGTTTTCCTGTCATTATATCATTCTTTTCATTTTTCTCTAATTTCTAGTTCCTTAGCCTAGGGTTGGCTCAACCTTTCTTGTGGTCCAAAGCGAATTATAAAATCGAGACCCTTTTCATAAAAAAACATTTTTTTCTTAGAATCCTTACACATGGGAATACGATGATGCTCATTTTTTGTATACAATTTCTTAAAGTCGCACAATCACATATTAAAGTTGGAGTGAGTTTTAGTTAAAAAAAAAAAACTCTTTAAGGTATACTGATTTTTTGTTCTACTTACCAAAACCTGAAAATTTAACGAAGTTAAATCATAAAAATTGGGGGGGCCCTAAGCGGCAGCTTATTTTTTTGTATAGTCGAGCCACCCTTGCCTTAGACCTTAGTAATTATAAAAACACAAGGGTACCTAGATTTTCCATTGTTTTAGGAGTTTGGCAAGTAAAGTTTAGATTTTTACCTGAAAAGATTGAGTGAGCCCCCTGCTTGAGTTGTTTAAAATAAAAAAAAATAGAAAGCTGACATGGCAGCCTGCTTGGATTTTTTCCACTACAGAAGTGCTGATGTGGATAACGAGTTGGATTTGAATTGAAAAGATATTGAATGCAGTATGATCATTAACTTGGCTTTCAAGCAACTTAGAAGCTAGTGCTAGAATGGCGCGTGCAAGTACTCAAGATTGTTGCTTTGTGCTTTCCATGATAATCCTACAAGTCATATGCGGGTACTTAATCAGTTAATTGAACACTTGTTTAATAAATCCGTTGTCCTCGCCTAAATTTTCCAATATTTTGATTAATTATGCTGCAATTACAGGGCAGACAGTCACGTTTTGAATGTTGGGAAGGAACTACAAAAGGAAACTATACCGTTACAAAGGGGGACCCGCGTCTACCAACTTCATGGGCTTAGACCAAGCATGTGGTATGAAGTCAAGATATCGTATCCTGCTTCTGTAGGTACAATACATCAGTTTCTTGTGTGCTTACCTTGTGGTTAAACTAATAATAATACATTTTATGCCAGATACCCGCGAGCTTTTCATCACAGCTGACGAGAGGAGATTCGGATTTACTGTTAAAGCGCCATAGAAAATTACTGAATACTGAAAAGTTGATTTTCAAGAATGATACAGACTTGCAAAATAACCAGGTTTGATCATGTCTCAAGTTTTTTAATTGGATTGCTTGTAAAGGTAGTGATTTGAATTTCAACCCGTTTACTTGAATATAGGTCGATTTTGGTTAGATTTTATCTCTAACGGGTCGAACTGGTCAAATTTTAAAAAATTTATCTAAAGTGAAATGAGTTGAAAAATTGGCCAAAGTGCTATTCAAGCGTTTTCAACCTTTTAAATTGAGTTTATTCAAACAAATTAGATAATATTATCATAGTATAGTTTTATAATTATTTTGATACATAATTCATTAAATAAAATTTTGGCGGGTCAACCCATCCGACCCATTTTGATCTGTTACCCAACCTGCCCATTTGAGAAGCTAATAATTGAGATTTTTGGTTTTAGGGTCGAACGTCATATGTCATGCTGACTGTTGAGCCGGAGGGGGTGGTTGCCATACCTCATGGAAAGGAGAGAAAAATTGTCATTTATAACATAGGTAAGTTTCATCTCATTAACTGAAAAATCGATCATCTTGCACGATGTATTTTTCCCTGCTCAATGTTTATTGTGTTGAACACTTGAAATATCGATATGTTTCTCTCATACATGAAATTAAGTTTAAGTCTGTAACATGACTTGTCCCGCTGAAATCTTAATGCCTGATAATATGATGTCAAAAGATAATCGTTCTTCCCCTACACACACACGTGAAACACTTTATTAGCAGAATCACTCGTTATAAAATTACTCTATCGGGTCAATGTGAACCCATTTCTTATGCACAGGTCAATTTGGGTCATGTTTGATCTCTAATGGGTCATATGAGTAAAATAAGAAAGTTAGCTTAAAAAGGATATGCTAAATGGGTCAAACGGGAAAATTGCTCAAAAATGTATATTTAATGCATAAGACTTCCTAAATTATTTTATTAAAAAATATATATTTTAATGCATAAAGCTTCCTAAATTATTTTACAAAAAAAATAGATTACTATCAAAAGCATATAGTTATTGTAGTCATATGAAACAATCATTTTTGTTGTGCTTTCGACAACCTCATTCGACCCTTGAAAAGGTTACCAGTTTTGAGTATCGCACGACCTGTTCCGTTTCCCCTTCTGTTTAATTATTTTTTATTTATTTTGATGGCAGTTTGTGATGAACTAGCGCTAGGTATCCCGCACAAAGCCTGGTGGGTGGTGATTCTGGCAGTTGTTTGCTTGGGTGTGGCATTTGTGATCCCTTCATTTCTATCATCACTTCTTATAAGTGCTGATCGAACCCGGGGATCCACTTCCAAGAATTCATGACTTGGTGATCTTTGTTAATTTATTTTTTTGAATATTTTGTATAATTTGTTAAGCAGTACCTAACATTTTGTCACATACCAGGATGTGTCCGGGTGTTGATTATCGTACAACCTTTTGACATTTTTGTATCGAAATGTTTGGCTTTGAATGTCATGAAGGCACGGGACTAAGTAGTGATTTGCCTTAATGTATCATCCAAAGCCTCATACAAATTGTAACATTTGACCACTCATACTAATGTTGTCTATCATTTCTATCTGGGGCTAACGACTTTATTTTTGGTTACTTAGAGGTCACTTGTGTTGACACTACTCCAACTCAAGCACGTTTAACTGTGAAGCATTGGTGGTATTCAAGGCCAGACTTTCTTTATAAACCTAGCATCTCTCATGCACGTCCAACCACGAGTGAATGGTGGTTGACACCTCTTATGATTTTTGATGTGGATGGACCACAATCATTCTTTTAGGGTCACAATCAGTCATCGATCTCTCATCCCATCAACATGATCAATCGTCCTTTATTAGTCTATGCTATGTCTACCATTCTAGAGGGTTCTAATTGTAATATCTAGGGGTCCTAAGTGTATTATCTAGCTCTTTATAATGAGCTCTTATTGTTTCATAATTCACTAAATCAATATACACAACCCTTGGCTTATCTTGGTATCAGAGCCAAGGAAACCTTTAAAAAAAACTGTCGGCTCTCTCTCTCTACAAGACTGACCAGAATCCCTGTAATAACCTTCTGATCAGAATTCCGGTAAAAACCCTTCCCTTTTCCGGTAAAATCCTTCCTGCAAACAACCATGGCATCAATTGCTCTCTTTTGTACTATTGAGAAAACCTCACACAACAGCCATAAATTCCTTTTTACCTTCGCCCCCTCCAACTATGGGTATTGGAAGGCTATGATCGAACCGTTTCAGATCACCAACCTGTTGTTCGATTATGTCAATGGAACGATCCCTTGACTAGCAAAAACCATCGCTATTGAAGCTGACAAAGCCAGTGACTCCTCTGTCACCGAGAACCCCAATTATACCTGCTGGATTGCCAATGATGCACATGTAAGGATGATCATCCTATCTACCATCTCTGAAGCCTCCTTCCAACATGTTCAAGGTATGTCTTCTAGGGATATTTGGCTTTCTTTAGAACGTGCATATGCACCAAATATAGCCTCTCGTGAATACACTTTAAAAACTCAGTTACTCCGAATAACCATGAAGGGTGATGAAACCCCAATTGCTTATTTAAGTCGAGCAAATGAATATGCATCAGCCCTTGTAAATATTGGGGAACCAATGAAGGATAAATACCTTGTCATGCTTACTATTTCTGGCCTCCGAGATGAGTACAACGGGTTAAAACCCACTCTCCTGGCTCGACACCCACCAGTTACATTTACTGAACTACACGGCCTTCTATCTGATCATGACTACATGATTAACATACCCACTGTCCCGACACCCCTGGTCTTCACTGCCACCACAGGGACTCCAAATCAGCCTCAACTAAGCAACTTGCAACAACTTGCATCTCAATTAGGGTATCTATTAAATCCTATTGGCTATCCGACCTCTCAGCCCCAGGCCTTTTATGCTGCTCGGCCCTACACCAGTCGTGGAAATCATAGAGGTAATTCCCGCGGTAACTCACGCAGCACTTATCGAGGTCGTGATCGTTCTGTCCCTGCTCGACAGTTTGCCTGGGCTTCAACCCAAAACATGGTACCTGGCCATTGTTCTCGTTGTGGTATAGGCCACCTTCCCTCTCAGTGCCCGAATCAGTCTTCTCAGCCTACTGCTGCTGCTTCCCGAAACAGTCCCCAAGCCAATTTTGCAAGTTTTTCGGATTCTGGCTCCACATCAGCAGCCACTTGGTTTCCCGACACAGGTGCTAACAACCATGCTACTCTTGATTTATCAAACCTTGACAACTCCGAGGTCTATCCAGGTAATGATTCTCTCCATGTTGGAGACAGTAATCCTTTACCCATTCTTCACATAGGTTCATCTACATTCTTTTCACCAAATAAAACCTTCAAACTTACTAGCTATTCAAAAGAATTTGTTATCTGTTAAGCAATTTTGTCTTGATAATATTGTTTATTTTGAGTTTCACTCTTCTTTCTTTGCTGTAAAGGACGAGTCTTCACACATTACCCTGCTGACGGGCCCAAGTAAGAATGGTCTATACTCCCTTTGTCTTCCTCAGCTTCAAGTGCTTCCTAAACAAATCTTCACAGCAACCAAAGTTCCTTCCAACATTTGGCGTCAACGTCTTGGAGACCCACATGCATGTGTTTTTAATTATGTTATTTCTAGTTGTTCCTTACCCGTATCTACAAAGCTTTGTTCTTCTTTATGTACCCCATGCAGTTAGGAAAATCTTCCAAACTTTCATTGGACTAATCCACATTTCAAAGTAATAATATTTTGGGCTTAATATATTGTGATGTTTGGGGACCCTCACCTACTTTTTCTCTTGATGGACATCGATTTTTTTTATTATGTGTTGATCACCACTGTCGTTATATGTGGTTTTATCCCCTTACCTAAAAATCTGATGTTTACTCTACATTTACAAATTTTATAACCATGGTAGAACGCCAATTTAACACCAAACTGAAGTGTGTTCAAACCGATTGGGGAGGGGAGTTTCGTAACCTTTCTCCGTTCTTTACTGTTAGGGGTCATTTTTACAGCTAAGGATACTTCGGTATCCTGACAGGTTTCAGTATCCTCAATTTACATATTACCTAACCATTGTATCTTTCTTATATCTTAACTAATACGCAGGTAAAACGTGCGAAGTCAAATTCATCCCTGAAGAATCGCTCTTGAAGTCAAAGAGAACGTGTAGAAGACGCGTGGATTGGCCTCCAACGGTCATATTTGAAGACTAAGTCGATTCCGGGATTCTCGGATAGTTAGTTAGCATAATCTCTGTATATAATCAGCAGCTTGGTCGATTAGAAAACACACAACAACGCACTTATCAATAGAATACACTCGCAATCAGTCTTGTAACACTTAGATATCGATCATTTGCTGCTCAACACCTGTAATTCTTTGTCATTTATTAAAGAAACGAGGCAGGTGTCGATTGTCACCTCTTGAGGTTTTATGCCGGAGATTCTGAACGATCAAGGGCTTTCTTCATAAACAACCGTGTCACTCTCTATGTTTTTACATTGTTTTACATTGATTTTACAAGCACACTACCTCACAAACTAAGTTTGGTTACAAAATTAGTCTTGTTAATTTTTACCCAAAACAATTTGGCGCCCACCATGGGGCAAGTGGTGCTTTTCATCTTCAAATCTTTACTAAAGTTTGTGCTCAATCACTATCTTTCAAAGCTATTTTCAAAGATGTCGTCCCAATCCAAAAATATTTCTGTTTCCGCTCCATATTCGAGCTATGGCTTGGTCAACCCTATTCCTCCTCCTCCATTTCAAAAAAGTGTTAATCAGCCGAAGAAAACTACTCTTGCGGGTTTTTCGGGATCCGGAATAGCTGCTGGTAGACCTGTGATCGTATCAAACAATGATATTCTCGATCTGTTCTCGGAGATGAAACAACAAATGGAACAACAGAGGAAGACTAATCAAGTGCTGTTTCGGGAGTTTGAGAAGGTTAATGAATCGAAAAAACCAGTAGAAATGACCACCCCGACTGTCAAAGTTACGACAAATCTGGATCTTGGAGTTACTCCGGGATCATCGTTCCGAAATCCTGAGAACGGTAACACATTCAATCAATTTTCAAATACTAACGAATTTGTGCAGGAGACAGGAATCACTCCGTCCATGGCCAAGGAGTTAAAGAAGTTGAGAGAGATGATCTCCAGTGTACCAGGTGTGGTCCAACCTATACCGAAAATGTCCTCTACCAGTCATAGGATCTCCAGATTCGCTCCACCGTTATGTGATGCTGAGATCCCCAAGCGCTTCCAGACTCCTAACATGAAGTTGTACGATGGAACTACAGATCCATAGGAGCATGTCGCGCAGTACAAGGAACGGATGGAGATAAACCCCATTCCCTTGGACCTAAAGGAAGCCTGCTTATGCAAAGGCTTCGGCTCTACCTTGACAGGATCAGCCTTAAAATGGCTGCTTAATGTTCCTCCATAATCTATTACTTTATTTGCTCATTTAATTAACATGTTTAACAATCAATTCTCTTGTAGTAAAACTTTTGAAAGATTAACAAATGACTTATACAGGATAATTAAAAATCCCGGATAATCCCTCCGAGACTATGTCAGCAAATTTGGTCAGGAATCCATGGATATTCCGAACCTTGACGTTGCGACTGCAGTCCAGGCCTTCAAGATGGGACTACAGAAGCATTCTCAATTTTATGAAGACCTTGTTATGAATCCTTGCAGGAACCTTGATGAAGTCAGGAACCGGGCATTGAGGTTTATTAGGCTGGAAGATGATAAAAAGATCCAGCAGAGAGTGAATGCTCCGACAAGCTACACTCAACCTAACCGGAAAGTTGAACCTGCACCTTTTAGGTCGTACAGATCCAAGCCGTATTCTAAGCCGGACAATCACAGGGTCAATGTTGTAGAAGACGACGAGGACGAGGAAGAATATCCTAAGTTTTCTGAATACTGTTTTTCTCTTGATACAACTGGTTTGCTATTTGCTATGCAGGATCTTGGAGAAAAAGCCAGGTGGCCTCGCAAGTTTGAGAGGAACTCAGGGGGAAAGGACAAATCCAAGTGGTGTGCATTCCATGAAGACTTTGGCCATATAACTGAGGATTGTATTGCTTTGCGGAAGGAGATAAGCTATCTCCTGAGCAAGGGATATCTCAAAGAATTTCTGGGCAAAGGAAAGAACAATACCAAGAATCAAGACAGGATCCCGCAAAGAGCAAAATCCCCACCGCCAGATGCCAAGGTAATAGGTTTTATATCTGGTGGATCTGATATTTGTGGTACTTCTTACTCTGCAGCTAAAAGAAATGCCAAAGAAGCGAAAACAGAGAATGGGGACAGACCTATCAGGACCTCCAGCTTAACTGAAGAAAAGGTGATATGTTTCGACGAAGATGACAAAAGTGACGTACATGATCCTCATCACGATGGCCTGGTGATTACACTATACATTGCAAACCACTTCATTCACAGGATACTGATCGACGGAGGAAGCTCTGTAAATATTATCCAGCACGAAGTCCTGAAAAGAATGGCGATCCCGGATTCTGAGATCATCTCGAAATCCTCAGTATTAGTAGGATTCAGTGGAGAGATTAAGAACACTATTGGAGAAATAAAGCTACCAATCTACATCGAGGGGGTAAATTCTATACAAAAGTTTTGTGTTATCGATTCTTTATCTTGCTATAACATTATTCTAGGAAGACCCTGGATACACGACATGAGAGCAGTACCCTCAACATATCACCAATGTGTCAAGATGCCAACCCCATGGGGAGTGGTGAAGATCAACAGCGATCAACAAGAGGCCAAAAACTGTTACACTTCTTCAATGAAAGCCTCTGTCAAAACTGGGCAAGCATAGAAATTAACGAAGCAGGCCGGGGATGTTCTAGAAACTAAAGAACAGGACGTTAAAGAAGTGTCCCTGGATGCCGAGAATTCATATGTGAAGATCTTGGTAGGGAACAATATCCCTGAAGATATCCTGAATTTCCCGAGGGGCAGAAAAGCAACCTTCGCTTGGAAGCACGAAGATATGACAGGTATATCCAAAGATATCATAACTCATAAACTTGGAATTGATAAAAGTTTCAGGCCAATACATCAAAAGCGAAGGAAATTTGCTCCTAAGAGAAACGTAATCATCCAAGAAGAGGTGGAAAGGCTTCTCAAGTCTGGAATGATAAGGGAAGTAAAATTCCCAAGGTGGCTAGCCAACGTGGTGGTAGTCCCAAAGAAGAACGGGAAGTGGAGAGTTTGTGTAGACTACACGGACCTCAACAAGGCGTGTCCTAAAGACCCCTTCCCATTACCGCACATAGACTCAATGGTGGACGCTACAGCAGGCCACGAGATCCTGACCTTTATGGATGCCTCTTCAGGATTTCAACAGATCCAAATGGAACCATCAGATCAGGAAGACACGACGTTCATGACCCCGACGGGTATTTATTGCTACACAGCTATGCCATTTGGTCTTAAAAATGCAGGTGCCACTTATCAAAGACTGGTAAATATGATGTTCAAAGAAAAGATTGGGGACACTATGGAAGTCTACATAGATGATATGGTGGTAAAATCAAAGAAAGCTGAGGATCATCTCAGGGATCTTAGAGACGCATTTGATATCCTGGACTAATACAATATGAAGCTGAACCCTTATAAATGTAACTTCGGAGTGGGGGCAGGAAAGTTCTTGGGCTACATGGTGACCAAGAGAGGAATAGAAGCCAACCCAGAACAAATCAAAGCTATCATCAATCTAAAATCCCCAGCAAATACTAAGGATGTCCAGAGACTGACCGGCAGAGTAGCAGCACTCAACAGATTTATATCAAGATCCTCAGAAAAATGCAAGGAATTCTACGACATCCTGAAGAAAAACAAGAAATTCGAATGGGAAGAGAAGCATGAACAAGCACTCCAATCATTGAAGGAATACTTGCCAACAGCTCCTCTACTAATGAAACCAGAAGACGGTGAACCGTTATCCCTATACTTGGCAGTATCCCGAAGCACCGTAAGTGTTGTATTAGTCAAGGATCATGAGGGACAGCAGCATCCGGTATACTATGTAAGTAAAAGTTTGCTACCAGCAGAAACCAGGTATTCTCATTTAGAAAAGTTAATTTTAGCTTTAATAATGGCATCAACTAAACTAAGACATTATTTTAAAACTCATGCTATTCATGTTAAGACTAACTACCCTATTAAGTGTGTCTTAAGAAAGCCAAAGATGTCAGGAAGGATGGCTAAATGGTCAGTCAGGCTTAGCGCCTATGACCTCATATACGAACCTAGAACAACGATAAAGTCTCAGGCACTCACGGACTTTGTGGCTGATTTCAGCAGTGATATCCAACACGAAGCAGATCTTGAAGTCCAACAACTAGAAGAGTCGAAGGACGAATGGACCTTATTCACTGATGATGCATCAAATATAAGAGGAACATGTCTGGGAATCATACTAAAATCGCCACAAGGGGACATATTACCCCAATCCATAAGCTGTGAGTTCCAGGCTACAAATAATGAAGCAGAATATGAGGCACTGATAGCAGGATTACAATTAGCCAAGGATATCAAGATCATGTATCTTCAGGTATATGTAGACTCATTGTTAATTGCTAATCATTTCAATGGTTCATATGCAATAAAGGTGAGAAGTTAGCCAAATATCTCATAATAGTTAAGCAATTATCCATGGAATTCAAAACTTTTAACATTACACAGGTGCCTAGAGAAGATAACACTGAGGCTGATGCCTTAACAAACCTTGCTTCAGCTCTTAGAATACTAGAAGGTACCAAAATACCTATCATACACATTCTGGGCCCAGCAATCGAGAAGGTGAATGAAGTATCCAACACTGAAGAAGAATCAGACATTCGGGATCTTGAACCTATTCCAAGATCCTGGATTTCACCTATTAATAAATACTTACAGGATGGTGAAATCCCAAGTCATGAAAAGAACCACAAGGCTTTTTGCATGAGGATGTCTCATTTTATAATGTTTGAAAATATTTTGTATAGAAAATCAATTGCAGGTCCATACTTAAGATGCTTGGAAGATCCCAAATCACGTGAAGTCCTGAAAGATCTATAAGAAGGAGATTGCGGTATTCACACCGGGGGCAGAGCGCTATTTTCAAGGATCCTGAGGACAGGATATTACTGGCCTACCATGAGGAAAGATGCTGTGACTTACTCTCAAAAGTGTGATGCTTGCCAGAGGCACAACAACATACTCCATCAACCGGCCGAACCTTTATACCCAATCATCTCTCCGTGGCCATTTATGAAGTGGGGAATGGATATCGTTGGCAAACTTCCCAAAGCACCAGGAGGAAAGGTCTTTATGCTAGCAATGACGGATTACTTCTCTAAATGGATCGAAGCTGAGACATTTGTCCAAGTCAGAGAAAAAGAAGTCATCTCCTTCATCAAGCGCAATATCCTGACGAGATTTGGGATCCCGACGGAGATAGTATGTGATAATGGATCTCAGTTCATTGGCAAGAGAACAACTGACTTCTGTGCCAGTTGGGGAATCAAAATGATAACTTCTACCCCAGTACATCCTCAAGCCAATGGACAAGCAGAATCTAGCAACAAGATCATCGTTAACAACCTCAAGAAGAGATTAGGAGCAAAGAAAGGAAGATGGGCTGAAGAGCTACCGTTTGTACTTTGGGCAGATAGGACAACCACGAAGAATGCGACGGGACAAAATCCATTCTCCTTGGTATTTGGAACAGAAGCCATGATCCCGACAGAAATGGTTATCCCTACTGCCATAACCAACTTTCAATCTTCAGAGACCAACAATGAAGCTCTCGCTCAGGATCTTGACACTGTGGATGAGCTCAGGGATCTTGCCAAAATTCGCATTGCAACTTATCAGCAAAGAATAGCAAAGTCATACAACAAAAACATAAGGGTTAGAAGATTCCAAGCAGGTGATCTCGTATTAAGAAAGGCATTTCAAAATACTACCAATCCCAATGATGGAAAGCTTGCACCAAAGTGGGAAGGCCCATACTCGATTGACTCATAAGCAGGCAAGGGTGCTTATTGGTTGGCTACTATGGAAGGAGATATCTTGCCAAGATCCTGGAACGCTATCCATCTCAAAACCTACTTTATGTAAGTTAAAACTTAAATTCTAACTAAAACTGGTATGTCTTCTGTCCCTGACTATTTTTATACTTATTACCCTTGATCAAAACTGACTTGAGCGTCAGAGGGGTGTTAGCCAGGCTAACACCCACCTTCACCAAGATTTCCTGTTTTGTAGGAAACATCTCCAGGGATCCCGACAGAAGAAAGAGATTGGCCATCTCTCCTAAGTTTGGGTATTCTGAATACCTCAAAGGTTTAAACGGCTTTCGCCTTTCTAAGTAGATTGGGTTTCTACACCCCGCTAGGAGCGCACGATAGTCAAGTATAGTTCAAGGTGGTGCGACCAGTCCATGTAACCGTGGCTGATAATTTCATCACTGTTGGCTATATCTTGAATGCTACGATAGTAACAGACATGTTACTCCTAAGGTTTTTAGCATTTTCATGCTAACTTAAGTCTGGCTTGGCCAACGTTATTCTGGCTTGGCCCACGTAGTTGGCTTAGCCCACGTTATTGGCTTAGCCCACGTTATTCTGGCTTGGCCCACGTTTTCTGGCTTGGCCCACGATTTTAAATATGTAACATTTATGTGTTAACTCAAAAACTTAGCATCAATATGCTGACTCAGGATCCTTAAACAAGTTAAAAACTAATGAGGATCCCGAAGTGTACTTACTAAGCCTACGACGTATTCGATGACTGAACACTGGGGACAGCTAATAGTTGTTATACTCTAAACTTCATGCTGATTCAGTATGTATTGTAACATCCCTGATTTTTCCGACCCTATTTTAATTTATTTTAAATAATAAAATAACTGCACGATGTTGAATCATATACTTGTTCAAACCTACACCTCATAAATCGTCAGCCGATCGTATTAAATTCAAAGATTTAGAACTCATAATCATGTGGTAACACCTCCTAGAGTTAATTCAGTTAGTAATCTCGTTAGGGGTTCTGTTAATTCCTAACCAAGCTAATTCTGTCAAAGCTGAATTTGCAAGGGCTGATTTCGTAAATAACCAGAAACCCTAGTAGGCACGGTCACGCCACGTTTTGGCACGGTCGCGCCTCGTCCGGCACGGTCGCGCCACGTTTTGGCACGGTCGCGCCTCTTATAGGCACGGTCGCGCCTCACATCAGTTAAAACGTAAAAACAGTCTTTAATCGCAAATCTGTTCGAATCCAAAATTTGTAACGCTTATTGTGCCGTTTCAAACCAATCATTTCGAATTAATCACTTTCTAATAACCGCGTAGTGATTAGGAAACCAAAACCGTCACCTCTCCATTTCTTTCTCTCAATCTCGTCCAATTCACGAAACACTCCCGAAATCAATCATATGCGCATGATCTTCAAGCTCTTGTAATCACATTCCTCACATCAATTTTGCCGGAATCCCAACAGGAGACTCCAGGGATCAACGCATCAAAGTCGGAACTCCGTTTGGTCGAACTCCACCAATTCGATATCGTTTAAGGTAATTAAACACATCCTCAGACTCATTTCAATCCCGTGAATGAAAGCCCTAACCTATTCAGGGCTTATACCACCGAATTAAACTCAAACAGAATCTAGGGTTCATCACGTTTTTTTTGGCTTAGTCGAACTACACCCTAGACACGATATACATTCAATTAAAATACATGGTTAGATTCGCAAACAGTCGTTCTTTGAAAACCCTATAAATTCAGCCGTTTTTAATACAAGAATTTGTCAGATTAGGTTCTGGAAAATCCAGACACGATCGTGCTAATCGCATAGCACGGTCGTGCCTCTTGTCCTGGCATGGTTGTGCCCCATGCCTAAGCACGGTCGCGCTCCATGCCCAAGCACGGTCGCGCCCCATGCCCAAGCACGGTCGCGCCCCGTGCCTAAGCGCGGTCGCGCCATACCCTTGGCACGGTTGTGCCCAACCTTTGGTCAGAATTTGTTTCTTCTGTTATTTTAATATAAATTCCTTTTATAAAAAAAATTATTATAAAACTCCAAAGCCCAGAATTGTTTTCATAAACTAAATTATCAACTTGGGAATCTTAAACAAATTAATTAAATCATTTCTAATGGATTAAAAAGTAGTAAATTTTAAATAAGAAGTTCACATAAAAATTGTCTTATTCCAAACTCAAACCTTATTCAAAATGTTGTAAAAATATTCATTTCAAATCTTCCGTTTTATACAATACCTCCAAGTACCAATCACTAACTTTATCCAATTCAACCTTAGACTATTGTGCATTATTAATGCAATATACATTACACTCTAGGTCAACGTTGTGCGATACAAGGATCACATTACTTTCTAGTATCCCGTGTTAGCTACGTCTTCGAATCAAGTGAGTATTCACAACCCCTTTTTACTCTTTTACACTTTTGGGGTGGAACATGAACTCTATACACATTACACATTACACATTTACATTTACATTTACACAAACAACACAAGTGCAAAAATCCTATTTACATACATGTGTGCAAAATTTGAGCTTTGTGCCCGAGTGCTAGGTGTGCTAACCTTTGTATGCTATTATGTGCAATCATTAACTATACAAGCCGACGGTTTTCAATGATAGATCTATTGAGTCTGACAAACCCACCCATGGTGCGCGGTGATTGAAACCGACAACACAATTTTTGCATGCTAGTCACAAGGTTTGGTTGTACATGGTTACACAATAGCTGCTCCCCATAAATGCCTTATTTTATCGTGTTTTGTAAAGGATTTGTTTTCAACTATATGCTATCTACATACAACTGTGTTATACTCACCAACTTTTTAGTTGACCTTATTTTATTCATGTTTCAGGTGCTTTCATATGAGCTAGATCAAGACATGCTACACATAGGCTTTGGACCTAGTTAATATTAAATCAAAGACAAATTGAATTTCATTATGTACTTTGAACTTGTTTCATGTTTGTTTGAATGGAAATGGATTTAATATATTACAATCTAGTCAACCTTGTGCTCATGAACAGTCTTACATGTCCCGCCCCGATGATTCCGCCATCGGTCGGGGTGTGACATGTATATATATCCGACTTCGTACTCCACAAAGGTATGTATTACTAAATTTTCAATTACAAGAAGATTTGAAAGCAGAATGGCTAAGTCATGATATGTTTGGTATTCTTGCGTAATATTTGTCAAAAACAAACTATATTTTCTTAAGTTTGATGAAAACCTGAGAGGTTATTTATGAATAATTATTAATGATCCGATATCTTGAAAATATATCTAAACCTATTTTTCTAAGTATTTCAAGGTTTTGCCACATAGAGATCCCAATTTTCTAAAATATGTCTAAGCAAGCCAAACACATAACAATCATGGAAAATAGTCGCAAAACATCTACTAATATTTAACGTACAGGAAAAGAAAGTGATACGGGCTTCATCCAAAACCTGAACCCATCCACCCGGTTCACAAGTTAGCAAATTGTCTATCCCATGCAGGGATCCCTAAACACAAAAGAAAAATTGTTTTTAACAGGTACCATCAAGATAAATCAAGTAGAAGAACCACGGATACCAGGGCTCAGGCCTAGGAATAATTACCCTCATTGCCCTGGTTAGCTTGCTTTTCACCATCACCAGCTCCAATATCCTCAGCAACCTTGCTAGTCTCCAATGCTTCACCTCCAAGCTTAGCCAAAGAAGAACGCCATCCCTGAAGATCCCAGGCTACAGGATCAAAACCTTCAGTAGCAGCTTGCTCAACCATCTGGATCCTGGATTGAAGAATAGCCATGGCCGCAGACCTCTTGGCATTATCCACAGTCTCCTGCAACTTCTGCTCGGATTGAGCAAGATCCTCCTACAGTTTTTCCTTCAAAATTTGGATCTCTTTCTCCAAGTACTTGGACTTGTTGGCAACAATTTTATTCAGATCCTCAACCTTCTCCAAAGCTTCTTCAGCGTTCTTCTCTGCCGCAGCCAAGTTGGCGTTCAACTTCTCAAGACCCTGCAAGATTCGAATACATGAGTAATTTAGGAATCCTGACATTAACTTAGGGATACCAAAAAGTTGCTTACCAGGTTCATCAAGCCTTGCAGCTTCTTGGTAGTTTCAGCAGAATCCATACCCTCAAAGAATTCCACATCCATCACATCCGTTGTCTTCCTCTTTTTGCTTCCAGAAGCCTTAGACCGTAGGGCCGGGATACGAGACTTGATGGTGGCAGGTGTGGAACCTTCCTTCTTGACAACAACAGCCCCGGAAAAAAAGGCTATCAAGATCAGACAAAGCAAACTGGGAACTCGACTTGGGGATTCCTACACAAAGATAAAGCTATTCAGAATCATAACATTTTGGTAACACAAATACTAATTGTTCTGTACCTGAAGACATCTCAGATTCGGAATGCTGGGTATCAAAGGTCGCTTCACTGACAGTGGACTCAGAACGGAAGGATCTCTCCCCCATAGGTATTTCTAACAAGGCTTCGATTCTCTTTTCTGTGTCACTTCTTGCAGGAACTAGTTCAGTAAATTTTGGAGCTACATAAGGATAAAACAAAGATCATTAGCAGCAGGTGAAATGTAATATAAATTGCAGGGATCCTAGCTATTTCCTACCCTTTTTAACCCATTCAAGCGGCAAATGTTTCCCACCGGGGATTGAATCTCTCCTTACAAAGAAGAACTTTCCCTTCTGGTCAGTATCATTTTGGGTGGCTTTCGGAATCAAATGAGTTTGTCCTGACTTAAGCTGAAGAACGAATCGAGAAGAACCATGGGTTCTCAAATTATAGACAGAGGCTAGCTCAGGGACGCCAATGGTCAAAGAATGAGAACGATTCAACTTTTCCAAAGTTGCTAAAATCCTCCAAACCATCGACATGATTTGGGAATAGCAAAGACCAGTAAGTTTGAAAAACTTGGTGATGAGTGGAGGAAAAGGATATGACAGAACTAGAGTAAAATGATAGCTATGGAAGCAAACCCATGTTTTAGAAATCAAATCCGCTTTTGTTCTGAAATCGAAAGGCCTAAAAACGTTTTTTTGAGGAAAAATATTGTTTGATTTCAAGAGTTTGATCTCCGAATCAGTGAAAGAACATAGTTCAAGATCAGAGTGATCAAGGATCCCCTGATCAATGAAGTCATCTGTTGTTTCGACGTTGATGGAGGAAGTCGACCTGATCATTTTCTTACCCATGACTGTGAAAGATTAGAAAGAAAGAAGAAATTAGAAATCAATGAAGATTTTTACCTGCTTAAGTCTTGAGAAGGTTGGAATGAAGAAGAAGAGGGTAATAATAAATTTATCCTGCAGGAAGGCAACGGTTAAATCGCCTCGGAAATCGAGAACGGTCATATCGCAACCCTATCATCATTTACTATTTGAATTTTAAAATTTTACAGATGTCGATATAATTGACAGCTGTTAAATTTGTGGACAATTGTTAGGGGTCATTTTATAGCTAAGGTCCTGGATCTTCAACGTACTTCGGTATCCTGACAGGTTTCGGTATGCTTAATTTACATATTACCTAACCATCTTGACCAATACGCAGGTAAAACGTGCGAAGTCAAATTCATCCCTGAAGAATCGCTCTTGAAGTCAAAGAGAACGTAGAAGACGCGTGGATTGGCCTCTAACGGTCATATTTGAAGACTAAGTCGATTTCGGGATTCTCGGATAGTTAGTTATCATAATCTCTGTATATAATCAGCAGCTTGGTCGATTAGAAAACACACAACAACGCACTTAGCAATAGAATACACTCGCAACCAGTCTTGTAACGCTTAGATATCGAGCATTTGCTGCTCAACACCTGTAATTCTTTGTCATTTATTGAAGAAACGAGGCAGGTGTCGATTGTCACCTCCCGAGGTTTTATGCCGGAGATCCTGAACGATAAAGGGCTTTCCTTGTAAACAACCGTGTCACTCTTTATGTTTTTACATTGATTTTACAAGCACACTACCTCACAAACTAAGTTTGGTTACAAAATTAGTCTTGTTAATTTTTACCCAAAACATTTACCACTCTTGGAATTATCCATCGACGCTCATGCCCTTATACTAGTGAACAAAATGGCATTGTTGAGCATCGTCATCGTTATGTTGTGGAAACTGGGCTTGCTCTTCTTGCCCAATCTTCTTTTCCTCAACGTTTCTAGCATTTTGCATTTGAAACTGCCACTTACCTCATTAATCGGCTACCATCCATAATCTCCTCCATCATATCACCTTTCCAACAAATTTTCAAATGGAAATCAAATTACTCGTTCCTTCGTGTCGTTGGTTGTCAATGTTTTCCATAACTCCGCCCATACAACTGCCACAAAATTGATTTTCGCTCTACTGCATGCATTTTCCTTGGCTACAGTCCTAACCATCATGGGTATCGTTGCTTTGACCCTATCAGCGAACAAATCTATATCGTTCGACATGTTTGTTTCAATGAAACTGTCTTTCCTCTTCAAACTCCTACCTCAGAACCCCCGGCCCCACCATCTCCTCCATATATTTCTATTTTTCCTATGCCACCTCCTACCCCTCTACCCACTGATCTTACCCAAACTGACTCTCCTTCTCCACCCCAGTCACCCACACCCTCTTCACTACAGTCACCACCTCCAAACACCAGTCCCACTTCCAGCCAGTCTCCTACTCCGACACCTCCACACTCCCCAAATGCTCACAACAGTCCACCTGCTACCCCTTCTATTCCTTATCCACCACCACCTCCTCCTAGGTCTCGGCCATCCCACCTCCGACAAAACCCTAAAACCACAACTCCATATGATCCCTCTGCCTCTGTTACCACTCGTTCTCCTTCTCCAATTCTAGAACCCACTTCCTTTACCGTTGCCAACAAATCTCCGGAGTGGCGTAATGCCATGACCGAGGAGTTTCAATGTGACACCTGCGAAATTCCATACTCTAAAACCTAGTTGTTGGGATAAATCCAACTAGGCCCAATAGAAATCCAAGCACATTTGAGGCCCATTAAGGATCCAATCCTGTTAGAGACCCAATTTACATAATCCGAACATCATATTAGTCACTCGGTTTCAACTAATGACTCGTTACGAGATCTTGAGAATTAAGAAAAGATAGGTGTACGTACGGGATTCAGAAATTTAAATGTTAAACGCGACAGACATCGGTAAGATGATTAAATAAGATAACGAATTATTGATATTAAGTATTATTGTTCGTTCGGAAGGACTGGTCAGATAAATACACGCGTAGTACGTTTATGAGAACGACGTTAGAGGCTCGTAAGATTAACGATAGCGGTACGATTGTTACCGATACGTATCTCGATGCAGAGAAGATTATAAATATTTATTTTAATATTATTAGTAAAATAATAATAATGCATGGAGTGCGAAACGTTTGAAAGGACAAATACGTTAGAGACGTGGAGCCGACGTGTACCGGTGTAATTATCGAATGAAACAGAAATGTCACGATTTAAACACGTAAATGATATTTATATTAATGTTGCAAAATTCTAAGCACTTTAGAATAATAATTCGTAATTTTAATCGTAACGGAGACTCGAGTGGATACACGTTTTCTCTAAACTAGTATTATTTCTCTTGGAAGCCTCCACCCAAACCCTAGATATATAAGGATGGAATACCTCTTTTTCTTCATTTGCTCCGCACCACACAAAACTCTATAGAAAGAGAGACCAAAATCGGGAGAGAGAGAGAGAGGGGCGAGGTACGACGACCCTTCGGCCACCCCTGCAGTGAAACCGCGGCGGCAAATCCGCACCGTGAAGGTGGCAGACGGCGGAATACGGCAGCGGCGGTGAGTGCATCACGTAATCTGATAGATCTGGAGGAACTGAGTGCGATGGTGGTGGTGGTTTGGCCATTTACACAAAGACAATGACGTTAGGTGGTCTTGAAGCTTTTCCGACCAGACTCCGGCGACCCCGAATGCGCCGATCTAACTCTGCATGAGTACCTCTCGAACGGATATGAAGGTTTATGAGGTTAGTTAACGAAACCTTTCGGCGATGATAGCGTTTAGTTGGGATGTGTTTGGGGTTGTCTTAGGTGGTGGCGAACAAGTAGGGGAGTGAAGGAACGACCGACCGACGACGCCGGATTTAGGCAGAAAAGCGAACTCAGCCGCGTTTAGCGGTGGGGGACACTGTTCGAGTGGTTGCTGGAGGCCGACGATGGAGGAGTAGGACAGAGGACGACAAGTGATGGTTTTAGACGAGTTTTAACGGTGGTTCTTGGCTGTTTTTGATGGTGTAAGCCCGACCAGAGTGTAACGAACCAATTTTCGGGTTTGCCCTATAATATATTAATTATATTATAGGGAGTGTTTTTAAATAAGAGAAAGTTGGGAGTGCCTTTAAAAGGTGGAATAACTAGGTTTTTGAAAGAATGAGTCTTTTATGAAAGTTCAGGGACTGAACTTGTAAAGTTTACAAATCAGATTTTATATGTGTGTGGTGACACACACACACACACTTTAGTGTGTGTTGGGTTCGTGAAAAGCAAGAGAGGAGAGGGGGAAGAACCAAGTGCTTTAAATTCTTGAAATTTGGTGAGAAAGATTGAAGTTTTGAAGGTGTTGATGGTTCAAACAACGATCATGTAAGCATATCTTCTCCATTTTCATCTCTTACATCTCCATTAATGGAGTTTTGGTGGGTTTTAGTAGAAAAAAAAATTGGGTATGATGGTGTGTAAATTGTGGTTTAGAAGTGTTAGTCTAGCTTATCTAAAGCTAAATGATTAATCAATTCATGTTAATTTCATCTAATTTGATGATTCAATAATTAGGGTTCTTGAGAACCCAAATTGGGGGTTTTGGAATTGGAGTGTTTAAATGGTGAATTTATTGTTGTTAAGTGTTTATGGTGTTGTATAAACACATTTTCAAGTTGGAAACCCAATTGAATTGGTGATATATTAATTGGATGAAATTGTGAAAATTTGGGTGAAAACCTTAACGTGTCAAAATGAATGAATGATTGTATAGGGAGGTTAAAACTTGCTTAATGTGTAATTAATCAAGTTTAGAATGGGTGTAATCCATAAGGTCTAGGGTGGATGTTAGACCTCAATTGGAAATGGTGAATTGGTGGATTGGAAGTTTGACTATAATGGGTCAAACGGGTCATTTGGGTTGAAATGTGGTATTTGGGTGTTGGGAGTTTGATTAAGGTCATGTTAATCAAACTAAGTTAGTTTTGATCTTTAGATCATAGAGGTTCGTTTGGTGTTAATTGGTGATCAATGGATTACTAATTGTAATTGGATTGTATAGGAAATCAAGTAGTAAGGAAGCTAGATTGGAGGATCAAGCGGGATCATCTTTGACAAAGGTAAGTGCTTTGCATTTACTTAGTAATGATAGGTGGTGGTAATTGCACATATTTGATTTACATATTGGTAGTTCAAATATCTATATGTGTTTAATTGTATGTTGGAAATTAAGGAGATTGCATATGGTGAAAATTTGCAAGGGTGGGTGCGCGATGTTTGAGGTCTAAGAACCTCGCCTTGTTGTTTGATGAATTAAGTTAATAAACTTATATGGTGTATTGGTGTAAAATTGACTTGTGTGGTAAAAGTCAAACTTGTATGCATAATATAGTTTGAAATTGGTGTAGTTGACTATGTGGTATATAGTCAAACTAAAATGTAGAATATGATAAATTGGTGTAGTTAACTGTGTGGTATATAGTTAAACCAAAAAGTAGAATGTGGTAATTTGACTTATGTGGTTTAGAGTCAAACTAAATGTGGTAATTCAGAGTAATTGACTTATGTGGTATATAAGTTAAACCATTGTGGAATAATGGTGAATTGATGTAAATTGACTTAATGTGGTTTAAGTCAAACCATTATGGAATAATGGTGAAATTGTTGTAAATTGACTTATGTGGTATATAATTCAAACCACTGTGGAATAATGGTGAAATTGGTATAAATTGACTTATGTGGTATATAAGTCAAACCATTGTGGAATAATGATGAAATGTTGTAAATTGACTTAATGTGGTATAAGTCAAACCATTGTGGAATAATGGTGCAATTGATGTAAATTGACTTAATGTGGTATAAGTCAAACCACTGAGGAATAATGGTGAATTAGTATAATAATAGGAATTGTATGTTGTCAATACTTGTCTAAATGTCGGTTGGTGTACATAAATGTAAAAGGGGATGGTAGGACTTGGAGTTAAACACTCCATGGGTGAAAATTAGATGTGGTACTCGTGAAAGGGGGTGGATAAACTAGCATTTGATGTTAGTATATGTGGTAAGACTTGTATGGTGTCTTAAATACATGTCCATAAGTTGTTTACTTGCACAAGGATGCAAACGGTGTGGGTTGGATAAGTTAAAAGTGGGTTTTGGACTGTATGACAGCAGGGAGTTTCAAAACGCCTCTATGGTAAAGAGTGCTGTGGAAACCCACTGTCCAATGCCTCTGAAGCGCTGCCAAAACGCCACCAGCCTTTGGAGTTTCAAAACGTTGTTGTGGAGTTCTAGAACGCTGTGTTGTAACTTTTATGCGTTCTTGGCCATTTTTCTTGGGTGTTACCCTTCGGGGCTTGGGGGATTTTGTATGTCATTACTAATAGTGATATTGTGGTGTTTCCTTATAGGTAAAGCTACGGTTTGATGTCTCGGGTCACACTTCGTGTCGGATTAGATTCTCGGTGGCCTTTGGTGGTGGTTAATGTTTGGGTTGGAACTCCTTATAGGGAGGTCACTAAAGTTGCTTTGAGTTGTCTTTCAAGTGTTAAAACTTGTTGTTTTATTTTGCGATGTCGGTTGGTTGTTTTAAAACAAAACTATGTCGTTGTCGTATTATTGTACCTAATATGTGTTGTTTAATCAAGAGTGTCAAATGGGACCTATTTTTCGCATTATTTTGAAATTTAAAATCGGGTGTAAATTTTAGGTGTTACAACTTGGTATCAGAGAAATGGTTTGAGGGATTTGGTGTGCGAGACACCAAACTCAAACCTATAATGCTCTTGATATGGTCGGAGAAATAAGAATCCAATGATGGCGTGACCGAGACACGGAGCTTAAGGGGCAAGGTTAGTATTGATTATAATGTTGTATGTTTTAATTGGTGTCTAATGTGAACTAGTTATGCCGAAAGTTGTTAAGGGATTCGTTATATGGAGATAGTGAATGTAATTAGGCATAGTACATTATCAATCATGCCTGGCCAGTGTGATTCGTAATGTAACATGTGCGAATATCTTCATCATAACCATATGATGATGAACACCGACAATAAGTAAGTGAAGGTGGTTATATGTGTATATGTATATAATATGTGTTTGAGCATAGATGATTATGTGAGGGTAATTAATAGACACATAAAAACAAGTAGAGCCTTATAGAGTAAGAATAGAGGCCTATAAGTAGGTAGAACACCTACAAAATTTTTACTTCATGGTCAGGGATGACTGGGAGGAATCATAAGTTAGTGGGCGAAATTTGTAGATAGAAGTTGATTTAAAGACTCATAATTGAAGGAGTCTAAGTGAGTATTACCTCGAGGATGGGGATGAACCTTGATTAGTTGGGAGAAATAGAAAGCAACATTCTAGTGGAGGATGGATAAAGCTTTCTGTGATGTCATGTCAATTTTCCTTCAAGAAAGATAGGAGCTCATTGAGGCGGAACATTGAAGAACCGCATGAAGCCTTAAGGACGGGATGATCAAATGTAGTCGAATACGTGGAGGAAGGAAACTTTGTCTTCACAAGGGGTTCGTGGTGGGCGAGCCAAAGGAGTTAATAGTATGGAGTTTGTTCATTGGTTAACAAATAATACATCACTAATGGTATTGGCTTGAAGCAATCCATTGTGATGGGTGGATGGAGTACTACTCGTGGAGAGTCGACTCTGGAAAATGGAAAAAATTTGGTTGGGAGTTCTCCGTAGGGAGACAGGCTTAAAGGCGTGAAGATAATGCAACGAGGTGAAATCAAGAGACGTTCTTGAACTAGCCTGTCCACAAGCCGTTGTGGATCTTGCAAATTGGGTTTTTTCTTCAAGTACGTTAGACTGGTGGATTAATCAACGGATTATGGGCATGTCGTATGACTATGTGTGGTCTTGCCCAAATCTTGGAGTATCAGAAAGAATGAAGATAGATCAACTTTCTCGATGCTATCGGTTGACTTCTAGAGTGGTTTCTCCTTCATGGTGTACAGCTCGGATGGAGTTGATTATTATGTGATGCAAGGAGATCAAACTCGGGAAGCTAGTGGGGTGTGAAGAGGAATTAGTGGTGGCTTCAAGCAAGCCAAATATTCTAGCCGAGCTAGAAATCCCTTTGGGGAGGCAATACTTGTTGCCATATATGTGGGAATGATGGGACACACTACGCCTTAGTGTTCTAGTCCTAAAAATATGTGCTACAGTGGTTACAAATTGGGACACATTCGACTTGAATGTCCCGATTTAAAGCACACGGGTGAAAGGGAGAAAATAGAAATTTTAGGGCTGTCGAGCCGAACATTTCTAACTACCAAAGACGGGACTGAAGTCTTTTGGTGTATTGTTGAATGAGAATTTACGTGAATCGGTGGATTTGGAGGCGATCAACATTGCAGATTCATAATGTTGACAATTGCATAATCGAAGGACGTGGGTGAAACAATCATGGAATGGAGTTCTACGATTGTAGTGGAAATTGTGTGGTTACTTAGTAACCGCATCAATGTCGTAAGACTAAAGGGTGATGTGTCGACCCGTTCTCGTCTAGAGACAGCGAAACACATGACGCGTGAATTGGTGTATGCCTGGCTTATGCCATTGACACCAACCGGGGTAATGGAATACTTGATGTTCCAGCAGTAAAGAAATTCATAAGGGTTCAATACTCGAATGTCTCTTCTTGGGGTGTAACCGTTCTCTTGGGGAAAGAAGAATGGAAGAATGTATACATACATTTTTTGGATTTGAACAGGTGTTTAATTCCTAGTTCAACAATAAAGGTAGAGGTGGATGTTATCCCATGAATGGTATCATTTCCGTTATAAATACTATGGGATTGCGGGTGTAACTTTCTAACTTATTAGAAGTTGCGCGGATTATGTGGATCAGTGTGAAAGGTGTGTAGACCCATGTATGCTCATACTGTGGTCATTATTCGATGATAGTCGTTTTTATCTTCGAAGCAAGTCGTTCAAACTCATAATCTTCGTGAGTTTTCTGAAATTCCCTGAAAGGAGAGGCCTTTCTTCGGAATGATTTGGTGTGCCATTTTGGAAAAGGGTGGAAATCCATTTTTGGATAAGGCGATGAATTCAAAACTTATATGTTGACCCGACACTGATGGATGTAATCAAGGGGTATATGGTGTTGGAGTCTTAGAAGTTCATAGTGGTGTTTGAAGTCTTAAAACTTCACAACCGGTGATTGAAAATGAAGTCTTCGAACTTCAAAGGGGAAAATTTGGAGAGGGAAGTGATGAATCTATACGCGGGCGAGCGTCAGAAGTTTGAATTGAAGTCCTCAAACTTCATCGGTGATCTTGAAGTCCTTGTACTTCATGGGTGATGACTAAGACTTAAAAGTCTCGTGGGTTATTGTATGATTATTTTGGAGTTTAACTTTTGGTGGCTGCGGATGAAAAGAGGCACAATTAAGTGTGTGGTTATGAGTGTCTCACTTGCCTATGGGTAAGTTCGAGTACCAAAAGTGAACCAACTCTTCCGAGTGATAGGAGAACTTTGGTTCAAGAAGTGTGTGGTACGACATGGTACATTGGTACATGTTGAGTCGGATTGAGGTGCTAGTTTCTTCTCCGGATTGGAGGAAATCGAGGTATTATTTACCATTGGTTGAAAGTTGGTGTCATCTTATCTACCATTTGAGTATTCATATTCGATCGAATGAATTACTAAATGGTGAAAGGTGTCGAATACCGTTTGGTCGGGTGCTATCGGTGGTCATGAACTAATACTCGTGGTGTGATTCGAGTCTTAGCGTGAAGGATCTTGTTTATTGAGCATCATTGAAAAATCCACTCAAGGTGGATGGAAACCCTAAGTGGATTCAGGGAGGAGGTGTCTTGAAATTCAAATGGGAACTTTGTCGATGTAAAAGTTCCCTTAATAAGGGGGTGTATCGAATTCGAAAATGTGGGAGGCTAAGTCCCCGTTTAGTGGGACCGTTCAGACTTCACTTTAGTTTGTTAAGTGGTATGTTGTTAGGAGTTACTCGGGGGATCGTGTAGACTCCATGACACATTCCTCGTGGTTCATCCACGAGAATGTGTTGCAAGAAAAGTGGACGTTGCTTCTCATAGCGGTATTGAGGCAACAGATGATAGATCTTTCATCTAGAGGAACCGGTGTCTATCTTAGAAAGAATGGTGAAACGATTGTCGTATAAGCGGATTAACCAAGTGTTGGTTCAGTGGGATCATTAGATAAGGGGCGGAAAACTACTCGGAAATCTGAGGATATATACCCGAGTGTTACCGTAATCTTTTGATAGATCGGGTTTCGAAGACGAAACCAAAAATTAGGGGGAGTGATTTGTAACGAACCAACTTTCGGGTTTGCCCTATAATATATTAACTATATTATAGGGAGTATTTTTAAGTAAGAGAAAGTTGGGAGTGCCTTTAAAAGGTGGAATAACTAGTTTTTGGAAAGAATGAGTCTTTTATGGAAGTTCAGGGACTGAACTTGTAAAGTTTACAAATCAGATTTTAAATATGTGTGGTGACACACACACACACACACTCTAGTGTGTGTTGGGTTCGTGAAAAGCAAGAGAGGAGAGGGGGAAGAACCAAGTGCTTGAAATTCTGGAAATTTGGTGAGAAAGATTGAAGTTTTGAAGGTGTTGATGGTTAAAGCAACGATCATGTAAGCATATCTTCATATCTTACATCTCTATTAATGGAGTTTTGGTGGGTTTTAGTAGAAAACGAAAATTGGGTATGATGGTGTGTAAATTGTTGTTTAGAAGTGTTAGTCTAGCTTATATAAAGCTAAAGGATTAATCAATTAACGTTAATTTCATCTAATTTGATGATTAAATAATTAGGGTTCTTGAGAGCCCAAATTGGGGGTTTTGGAATTGGAGTGTTTAAATGATGAATTGATTGTTGTTAAGTGTTTATGGTGTTGTATAAACACATTTTCAAGTTGAAAACCCAATTGAATTGGTGATATATTAATTGGATGAAATTGTGAAAATTTGGGTGAAAACCTTAACGGGTCAAAATGAATGAATGATTGTATAGGGAGGTTAAAACTTGATTAATGTGTAATTAATCAAGTTTAGAATGGGTGTAATCCATAAGGTCTAGGGTGGATGTTATACCTCAATTGGAAATGGTGAATTGGTGGATTGGAAGTTTGACTATAATGGGTCAAACAGGTCATTTGGGTTGAAATGTGGTATTTGGGTGTTGGGAGTTTGATTAAGGTCATGTTAATCAAACTAAGTTAGTTTTGATCTTTAGATCATAGAGGTGCGTTTGGTGTTAATTGGTGATCAATGGATTACTAATTGTAATTGGATTGTATAGGAAATCAAGTAGTAAGGAAGTTAGCGTGGAGGATCAAGCAGGATCATCTTTGGCAAAGGTAAGTGCTTTGCATTTACTTAGTAATGATAGGTGGTGGTAATTGCACATATTTGATTTACATATTGGTAGTTCAAATATCTATATGTGTTTAATTGTATGTTGGAAATTAAGGAGATTGCATATGGTGAAAATATGCAAGGGTGGGTGCGTGATGTTTGAGTTCTAAGAACCCCGCCTTGTTGTTTGATGAATTAAGTTAATAAACTTATATGATGTATTGGTGTAAAAATGACTTGTGTGGTAAAAGTCAAACTTGTATGCATAATGTAGTTTGAAATTGGTGTAGTTGACTATGTGGTATTTAGTCAAACTAAAATGTAGAATATGATAAATTGATGTAGTTAACTATGTGGTATATAGTTAAACCAAAAAGTAGAATGTGGTAATTTGACTTATGTGGTTTAGAGTCAAACTAAATGTGGTAATTCAGAGTAATTGACTTATGTGGTATATAAGTTAAACCATTGTGGAATAATGATGAATTGGTGTAAATTGACTTAATGTGGTATAAGTCAAACCATTGTGGAATAATTATGAAATTGTTGTAAATTGACTTATGTGGTATATAAGTCAAACCATTGTGGAATAATGGTGAAATTGGTGTAAATTGACTTATGTGGTATATAATTCAAACCATTGTGGAATAATGGTGAAATGTTGTAAATTGACTTAATGTGGTATAAGTCAAACCATTGTGGAATAATAGTGAAATTGATGTAAATTGACTTAATGTGGTATAAGTCAAACCATTGAGGAATAATGGTGAATTAGTATAATAATAGGACTTGAATGATGTAACACCCATATTTTTCAAACCAATTTAAGCTTTTAAAGCAACGCAGAGTTTAGGTCCGAGACAAAATATAATGTATCCACACGTTTAAGTTTTACAACATAAGTTTCGCCTTTCTAAAATACGTAAAAGAAGTCAAGTTAGTCACACTTATCCACAAGTGTTAAACAACCCAACAGGTTTGTAAAAGTCTTCCACGAGAGGTTTAATTAAAACAAACATTTAAAACAACTTTGAGAATCCGATGTCCAACTTTGGCGAGACCCGAGATCACTCTGGAGCTTTCCCTACATCCAAAAACACCACAAATAACCATTTGTAATGATACAACAAGTCCCAAGACCTCCCAAAGTGTCCTAGGAAGAAAACTCAAAATTCAGCCAATGGGCGTCCCACTTGGGGCGTCCCAGAAGAAAAAAGAAGCCATCAGTCCCAGGGATACCAGACGTCCCACTTGGGGCGTCCAGAAGCCCAGGGGGCGTCCCAGGGACCAGCCCTGCATCAGCCAACCCCAAATTTGCAATTTTGTCATTTTCGACCCTCCCGACTCGACCCCCAGTCGTTTTAAACCACCAACAACATTTTGTAAATGTTTTAAACTCCTCATACGAGAACCACAACTCGTTTTTACCCCTTATCCAATCCGAATCATTCGTTATTATTTGGAGTATTTGACTACAAGCATACCACCCGAGTTTACCACACTCGTTAATTTATGTCATTGAGTAATTGACTCCAAGACCGACATTTAGACAAGTATTGACATCATACAAGTCCTATTATTATACTAGTTCACCAATATTCCACAATGGTTTGACTTATACCACATTAAGTCAATTTACAACAATTCACCATTATTCCACAATGGTTTGACTAATATACCACAGAAGTCGATTTACACCAATTTCACCATTATTCCACAATGGTTTGACTTATATACCACATAAGTCAATTTACACCAATTTCACCATTATTCCACAATGGTTTGACTTATACACCACATAAGTCAATTACTCCGAATTACCACATTTAGTTTGACTTTACACCACATAAGTCAATTACACTAATTTACCACATCTAGTTTGACTAGACACCACATAAGTCAAGTACACTAAATTACCACATTCTACTTTTTAGTTTAACTATATACCACATAGTTAACTACACCAATTTAACATATTCTACATTTTAGTTTGACTATATACCACATAGTCAACTACACCAATTTCAAACTACATTATGCATACAAGTTTGACTTTTACCACACAAGTCAATTTTACACCAATACACCATATAAGTTTATTAACTTAATTCATCAAACAACAAGGCGAGGTTCTTAGACCTCAAACACCACGCCCCTTGCATATTTTCACCATATGTAATTTCCTTAATTTTCAACATACAATTAAACACATATAAGATATTTGAACAACCAACATGTAAATCAAATATGTGCAATTACCACCACCTATCATTACTAAGTAAGTGCAAAGCACTTACCTTTGACAATGAAGATTCCAATCGTTCCTCAAAGCCATCATCTTTATCGCCTTGATCACCTAAACATTCCATATTTTTAGTAATCTAATATATCCCCAATTATTCCTCAATTGAGGTTTGACACCCACCCAAGATCTTATGATCTTCAATATCATCTAATCTTGGTTTATTTAGCTTTACACAAGCTTTCAACATTCTGAACCAAATCCACCCATTTTGACCCGTTAAGGATTTCACCCAAATTCCACAATCTCATCATTTCATAATTCACCAATTCAATTGAGTTTTAAACTTGAAAATGTGTTTATATTAAACCATAAACACTTATTCATACTCAATTCACCATTTGAACACTTTCAAGAACCCTAATTTTTAAATCAACAAATTGATTGAGATTTCTTATCAATTAATGTGTCTAATTCCACCATAGACACTTACCAACCTTCATTCCATCAATTAAACATCCCCAAATATAAAACCCCCAAATCACCCTCAAGAACCATAACTTTATGTTCTTGAATTTGGTGTTAAAAGGGTGTTATTAACCACTCTTTAACACTAATCAAGCTAGGTTTTAACTTTAAACAAGTTATTAACCACCTAGACCACTCAATTCATCCCAAAATTCATTTTCACCAAAAACCCACCAAGAACTCCATTAATGGAGGTTCTAGAGATTGAAGAGGTACTTACTTGCAATCTTGAAGAAGAGGAACACTCAAAATTGACCGGATTCTTCATGCAATTCGTCAATTTAGTGATCACAGCCCTCCTCCTCTTGCTCCCTTCATAATCATGACACACACACACATTTGTGTGTGGTGTGTGACCCCCTTCCCCCATATGCAATCAGATTTGCAAGTTTTAGACAACCGGTCCCTGCACTTTCAGTTTTGGCTTCTCCTTCCAAAACTAAGAAAGTCCACCTTTTGCGACAAACCCTCAACTTCCAATATATTTATTTACACCCTTATAATATGTTTGACATATTATATTATAAACCCAAAAATTGGTTTGTTACATATGATGTCAATACTTGTCTAAATGTCGGTCGGTGTACATAAATGTAAAAGGGGATGGTAGGACTTGGAGTTAAACACTCCGTGGGTGAAAATTAGATGTAGTACTCGTGAAAGGGGGGTGGATAAACTAGCATTTGATGTTAGTATATGTGGTAAGACTTGTATGGTGTCTTAAATACATGTCCATAAGTCGTTTACTTGCACAAGGATGCAAACGGTGTGGGTTAGATAAGTTAAAAGTGGGTTTTTGTGTGTATGACAGCGGGGAGTTTCAAAACGCCCATGTGGAGTTTCAAAATGCCTCTGTGGTAAAGAGTGCTGCGAAAACCCACTGTCCAACGCCTCTGAAACGCTGCCAAAACGCCACCAGCCTTTGGAGTTTCAAAACGTTGTTGTGGAGTTCTAGAACGTTGTGTTATAACTTTTATGCGTTCTTGGCCATTTTTCTTGGGTGTTACCCTTCGGGGCTTGGGGGATTTTGTATGTCATTACTAATGGTGATATTGTGGTGTTTCTTGATAGGTAAAGCTCCGGTTTGATGTCTCGGGTCACGCTTCGTGTCGGATTGGAGTATCGGTTGCCTTTGGTGGTGGTTAATGTTTGGGTTGGAACTCCTTATAGGGAGGTCACTAAAGTTGCTTTGAGTTGTCTTTCAAGTGTTAAAATTTGTTGTTTTATTTTGCGACGTCGGTCGGTTGTTTCAAAACAAAACTATGTCGTTGTCGTATTATTGTACTTAACATGTGTTGTTTAATCAAGAGTGTCAAATGGGACCTATTTTTCGCATTATTTTGAAATTTAAAATCGGGTGTAAATTTTGGGTGTTACACGGGGTGTTTAGTAACAAGTTAACCAATTGGTGCGTTTGGACGTAACCATAGTTTTTGTGTTATAAGCTTTGGGGTGTTTGGACCAGGTCAACGTTGGTCAAACCTGGACGACCGGTCAAACTGATGGTCAACAAAAGTCAACTAGACAAAGGAGTCATTTACGAACGGGTCTGCGTATGCGAATCGGATATACGAAAGGTATAAGTGTGTTTAATGTTAGTTATGCGAAATTAATATAAACAATAATGTTAAACACAAGTGACCTTCGAGTTGAGCTTAACCGACCCTAGAGTCATCAATTTAATTAAATATATATATATATATATATATATATATATATATTGTCACACCACAAATTTCAACTAACAGAGTTTTACCATTTAGGAAGTGACAAATCAGGATCTCAGTCATTAGTTACATCAAACGACACTATATGAGACTAAAAAAGTCATAACATGAATGTTCAGAGTTAAATGAGGAAGCGTAAACGTTAATAGGAAATCAAAAGTAATTACACGCAACAAGCGTCAATTAATGTAAACAAGTAAAACTGTTTAAAATATTTGAAATGAATGATATGACAGTAGGACTCCAAGTATGTCCTAAGTGTGCAACCTGTGCCAAAGCGACCTGAGAAACATGTAAGAAAAAGTGTCAACACGAGGTTGGTGAGTTCACAGGTTTGTATGTAAATAAACTGTTTGAGTGTTGCTGGATCCCCATACGTAAGTCACATCTATTGCTAGCTAGGCAATGTACAAGTTATTCTAAGCGTTCGTAACCGAAGCTGACTGTTTGTGTTTGGGTGCCTTCCGCCATTGCTAACATCAACAATGGCAAGTGTTTAGGACAATCTACACCCGTTCGACCTCCAATCGTGCTAGCGCGACTAGCCCGGGTGGGGTTTGTCAAACCCAGTAGTACTACTCAAATTTCCTTGCTATACTCCATATATTAACGGTCCGAGTGTGTAAGGACTTTGCATGTTATCTTTGCACTTAGGTACATAAGTGGTAATGAAATACTATGTGATCCATGTCCGTGTGTATGTCTCTCCCTGGCTGGGAGACAAGTAACGGATGCCTGTTCGTACGCATGTTTCTCCCCAACGGGAAAACAAGTAAAATGATGTTTGTATGCATGTTTCTCCCCCAACGGGAAAACAAGTAAAATGATATTTGTATGTATGTTTCTCCCTAACGGGAAAACAAGTAAAATGATGTTTGTACGCATATTTCTCCCCCAATAGGAAAACAAGTAAAAAGGGGCCGTGAAAACTCACCTGCGTTGCGTTGTAGGTAGTATCACACAAGTAAGAGATTTGGAACCTCTAGTGTTAGCTTGCACGGCTTACGTATGCCCTAGAATTATAAACACATAAGTTAGGGACATATGAGATTTGTCACGACATGGAAGATTAGGTTGTCTTAACACATTCTAAGGATCAATGAGTAGGCGAACGTGTCCACGGGAATATAGGGTTTCTTAATGTAATAATTAAGATAAAAGCGTTACGTGTCGAATGTTAAAAACGAATAATATTAAATAAATAAATAAATTCGTACGTTTGAGTCGTTTACAAAAGTTAGGAAAATAATATAATTTAATATATTATTTTTAGGTTCGTAGGATTAACCCAATAATCACTTGTGTGGGAAAATAATAAATATATTATTTTTAATCGAATGTGTAAACGTGGGTAATAATATAACAATTATATTATTAATTAGTTTAAAACGTCACAAGAGTTAATTAAACAATACGGAATAATATAAAAATATATATTATTTAATAATAGGAGTCAAGGGTTGAAAACAATATAAACATATTATTTTAATTGAATCCGTGGTTTGAAAATAATATTTTTAAAAGTGGAAATACTAATAGTTTTAAGTTATAAAACCAAACCCGAGCCTACGGGTTGTTTTCCGGGCTAAAGCACTTTAATATAATATTATAATAATATAACAATTGATTTAATAAATAAACAATCAATAAAATAACTATTTAAAAAGAAAACAGGGGAGGAGGGTTCGAACCCGGGTCTCCTCCCCATCAGTCCAACGATATAACCATCACAGCCCGCTAGGGAATCGCAAAGGTATCCGGATCCATTTAGTTTTAATCATTAACGCTCACTGTGTTCATCCCCCCTCCCATTGAAACCGAACCTAAATCCATACAAAAACCATCGAATTCGATTTCAATTGAACACCAAAGCAAAGGGGTTTTGTTTATCGAAGATTTGCGAACCTGTTGTTGGTTTTAATTTGAAAAGTATCAAGTTTTCAATCGTTTAATTGCAGGAATAGAGGCCGAAACCCTAGATCAAGGGATCGATTTGATAAAATCTGATGTTAAAAGTTGTTTGAATCATAGGGTTTTCACTGATTAGAGCATTACGAATCTATTGGTGTTGTTTAATTTCATTTAAAACAAGTTTAGATATGAATTCGATTAAACAGGGACGTATATGAACCCTAGATTCGATCCAGTTTCAATTTGATGATATAAATCCTGGATTTCATAGGGCTTTTACTGGGTAGGTGAAGAAGAAGCTAACCATACCCGTTGATTGAATTGAGGTCAAGTCTAGACCCGATTTCGATTGAACCATAATTGGGATGAACCCTAGAATTTGTTTGCGGTTAATTCGGTGTTGTAAGCCCCGATTAGTAGAGGGCTTTCAATCAACAGATAAAGACGAGTGTGAGGGAGGTTTCAATTACCTGATTGGGTATCGAATTGATGGTTTCCGACTAGAATAGGCTCCGACTATGGAAAGCTTGATCTCCGGCTACTGTGAATCCCTCTCCGATGGAATTGAATAGTGTAACAAGTTCAGTGGGTCTCGGTTTAGGTGTGCAGTTGATCAATTCGTGAAATGATATACGAATTCGATGAATTTGATTGATAAGGGGCAAAGGTGTCGACGGTTATGGGTTTAATGCCCATAATTGGGTTTAACTCGATCAATAATGCTGTTAAAGACCTCAGTGATTGTCGTTTAATGATATTGATCGTGTATTGCAGTTACAAGATAACGAATTTCGCGAATTCTAGCACAAGAATGAAAGTTTGACTTTCAGAAGTCAACATAAATCGAAATTGGGCAATTTACAGTTTCAGTCCTTGAAGTTTCATGTTCTTATGTTTAGAACTTGGCAGAAATAACCCTTGTGTTTAGATTTGGTTAGTTAGGTTTTTGCTACTTTGACCATCAAAAGTCAACAGGGAATCAACTATATATTAATTACAAGTTTGACCCCTCAAGTTTTGTGCATGTGAGTTTGAAAATAGGCAGACTTAGTCCCTGGAGTTTGAGAATAGTTAGGATTTAACTGGATTTGATAACGGAGTTAACCCTAAATTACTGGATGTCACATCATCCCCAAGTTGAAAGAATTTTCGTCCCAAAAATTAGAATAGTATGATAGTTTTTTGACGTGGATTGCTTGAAAAGATGAGGATACTTGCGCATCATCTGATTCTCACGTTCCCAAGTGAGTTCCGGTCCATTTTCGAGTTCCAACGAACTCTGACAATAGGGATTTTACTGCGTTTGAGCGTTTTGACTTCCCTATATATGATTTCTACCGGTTCTTCAATGAAACGCAACTGTTCATCGATGTGCGATTCCTCAAGAGAAACAGCGAGTGTCTCGTCTGCTAGACATTTCTTCAAGTTCGAGACATGAAAGACGTCGTGTACACCACTAAGTCCTTCCGGTAGGTCCAGTTGATACGCTACTGGGCCAATTCTCTTCACTATTTTGAATGGTCCAACATAGCGAGGATTCAATTTGTCTCGTCTCCCAAAGCGAATTACACCTTTCTAAGGTGAGACTTTGAGTTGAACCATGTCGGCTACTTGAAACTCTAACGGTTCATGAAGTTTATTGGCATAGCTCTTCTGACGATCACGAGCTGCCGCTATACGGTTTCGAATTTTAACGGTCTTTTCAGAGGTTTCGAATACAAGTTCAGGACCTGTAAGTTGGCTATCCCCAACTTCAGCCTAACATATAGGAGATCGGCATTTACGTTCGTACAATGCCTCGAATGGTGTTGCCTTGATGCTAGTGTGATAACTGTTGTTGTAGGAGAACTCCACTAGAGGCAAGTGAGTTTCCCAAGTGTTACCGAAATCAATCACATAAGCTTGTAGCGTATCCTCTAGGGTTTGAATGGTACGTTTCGTTTGACCATCGGTTTGTGGATGATATGCTGTACTCGTGCCTAGGCGTGTGCCTAGGGATTTTTGTAGAGATTGCCAGAATCGAGAGGTGAATCGAGCGTCTCGATCCGAAATGATAGAAATTGGCACTCCGTGTCGAGAGACTACTTCCTTCGAGTAAATACGAGTAAGTTTTTCCATTTTGTCAGTCTCTCTGATTGCTAAGAAGTGAGCGGATTTAGTCAGACGATCGACGATCACGAAGATGGTGTCGCATCCGCTAGTAGTTCAAGGCAACTTGGTGATAAAATCTAAAGAGATTTGCTCCCATTTCCACATAGGAATCTCTGGTTGTTGTAGTAGACCAGAAGGCTTTTGGTATCCTACCTTGACCTTTGAGCAGGTCAGGCACCTGCTCACATAGGTGGCTATATCAGCTTTCATCTTCGGCCACCAATATAGCACCTTTTAGGTCATGGTACATCTTGTCGGAACCAGGATGAATAGAGTATCGAGATTTATGAGCTTCATCCATAACCAGTTCCCTTAAGTTCCCGTACACCGGAACCCATATTCGCTCTGTGAAGTAGCGAATGCCATCTGATTTAACCCTAAGTTGTTCTTCCATACCACGCGTGGATTAAAACGATAGGATTTCCTCTTTCAGGGCTTCGAGTTGAGCACTACGGATCTGGTCAGGTAGTCCAGGGTGGATAGTGAGCTGTAATGCTCGGACTCATCTGGGTTTAGTTTCTTTCGGCTGAGGGAATCGGATACTACGTTAGTCTTACCCGGGTGATACTTGATATCACAATCATAATCGTTCAAGAGTTCGATTCAATGACGCTGTCGCATGTTCCACTCTTTCTGTTCTAAGACATGTGGAAGGCTCTTGTGATCGGTGTAGATAGTGCATTTGGTACTGTACAAGTAATGTCTTCATATCTTTAGTGCAAATACCATGGCTCCCAACTCTAAGTCGTGAGTCGTGTAGTTCTTCTCGTGGATTTTTAGTTGACGAGAAGCGCATGCGATGACCTTCTTGCGTTGCATCAGCACACAACCAAGACCTTGAATGGATTCATCACAGTACACCACGAAATCATCCGTTCCCTCTAGAAGAGATAGGATTTGGTGCACTGCAGAGTTTCCGTTTCAGAAGTTGGAATGCTGATTCCTGGGTGTCACCCAAGTTATAGGGTTTACCCTTTTGAGTTAAGGCTGTGAGGGGTTGGCCAATCTTGGAAAATCCTTTGATGAAACGACAGTAATAGCCAGCCAATCCCAAAAATTGACGCACCTCCGTCGGCGTTGTAGGTGCTGCCTAATTCTTGATTGCTTCTACTTTAGCTGGATCGACATGTATTCCCGTCTTGTTGACTACATGTCTTAAGAATTGCACTTCTCGAATCCAAAATTCGCACTTGGAAAACTTAGCATATAGTTGCTCTTGCTTCAGTAATTCCATAATTAAACGAAGGTGTTCCTCATGTTCGTCCCTATTCTTAGAATAGATAAGGATGTCATCAATGAAAACAATGACGAACTGATCAAGGTACGGTTTACACACACGGTTCATGAGATCCATGAATACCGTGGGTGCATTGGTCAATCCGAAGGGCATGACCATGAATTCGTAGTGGCCATACCTAGTTCTGAAAGCCGTCTTTGAGATGCCCTCGTCTCAGACTCTCAGTTGATGATAACCGGATCTAAGATCTATCTTGGAATAGATTCTTGATCCCTGGAGTTGATCAAACAAACCATCGATGCAGGGTAAAGGAAAACGGTCCTTGTAATTCACTAGGTGCAAGTCTATAGGGTGCCCGAGCAAGAGGCGCTGCTCCGGATGCTGGGTCAATTTGAACTTCATCTTGACGGTGAAGTGGAAGACCTGGTAGATCTTCGGGAATACCTACGGATAATCACGAACGTTCGGGATGTCGTCAATCTCCTTCTCCTCAGATGGATGCTCGGCGACGAGAACCAAAATGGCAGTATGACCTTTACGTAGGTGCTTTTGTGCTTTCACGAAAGATATGATGCCCACGACAGCACCACTCTTTTCGCCTTGGACAGAAAGGGTTTCTCCACTTGGGAGAGGTAGGCGAACAAATTTGCTCACGACAAATAATTTCGGCTTGGTTCTTAGATAACCAATCCATACCGACAATTACGTCGAAGCTGCCGAGTGTGACTGGCATAAGGTCAATGTTAATCTTTTGACTAACCAATCCTAGCTTACATCCTCTAAGAATGTTGGGGTATAAATCAATTTAGTCTAAGGATTAGTCACCGGATAAGGTAATAGAGTCAAAGGGAAATTATTGTTGAAGTGTAAGGAATAACGTGTTAGCAGTAAAGAATTCTTCCAATTCCGCTTACATAGATGGAGTCGGTGGGTTTACTATGAGGTTCCATTAGAGTTTCAGTCCAGATGGTTTCCTTGATCAAGTTTGAATGAGAGTCTTACGGTCACTAAGACTATTACATGAGTGAGACTAACGTTGATGGTTTCCATTGATAATAGCTCAGTGTGTCTGTAAATATCTTCAACCTGATAGTCGCGTCTATCAATTGTTGAACAGGTTTAACGATACCAACTAGCCGTTGAGCGGGTTACGATAATTTCCACGGACAGTGGAAATTTAAGTCTGTAATTCACATATTAGGGCCATTTATCCACACACTAGGTTTCACCAGGATTTACATGCACCTCAAATTACTATTACGTGTGCACCCGTAATGATAATTTGCTTTGCATGCTCACCCTAGTTCTCCCTGTCCTGTGTCATAATGTCCTTAAGTATGTATTGCTGAGTACAGAGTGTTGTTATATATAATAAGTCATTGAGAAGCTTAGTCATCAACCACAAGTTGATCAACTAGGACTCATATCAGGATGAGTAGTCGGGAATGGTTTGATCCGAGTATGCACTTGAGTTGAAACACAATACAGGAGTCCAATCCAGCGGATTGTAGATGAGAACATGGAACAAACATGTACATGAAATGCGACTTTGAGAAATGAAACTAACTCATGAATACAAGTTACAGGAAGCAGCAAAGTAGCCGTCCTTTCAACTGAGTCAAGATAGGGTTTGAGTATGCATTGAGCAATGCGTTCTCAGATTTGTGGTCAATCTATTCTCAACAGAATATCGACCAAAGACGCGAGCCCGTGGCTCGGGAAAGTGATGACATCTACGTGTCAATGGATTCTACAATAATGTGTGCAACGGTCTGCCTTCATTCGGCGTATTGTTGCTGGCGAGTACAGTAGGGACTCGCCTCCGACGATCCCAACTCCCAAAGAGATATGCGTTAGTGCTGAGTGCCGTCCATAACATGGACATGAGAAAGCCCAACAGGTGATGGTGATGTAACTGACTCCTCCGAAGGCTCCGTCTCGCTGCCCTCGGACGGGAATGGATGATGTTCTGGTGATTCCCTGAGTGTTGCCACTGGGAATGATGATGCAATGCAAATGATGTGTTCCTCATCAGCAGAGGGTGATATGAATGATGTCAACATGACTGCAATGCAATGTATGTCTGGATGTTGTGTGTATCATGTATGAGTGTCTGTGCCGTGTAACTAATGCATGTGTGCGGTTATAGTCTAGTATGCAATCCTAGTTCTCTATAACCAATGGCTATGATACCAATCTGTCACACCCCCAAATTTCAGCTAACGGAATTTTACCGTTTGGGAAGTGACAAACCAGGATCTCAGTCATTAGTTACATCAAACGACATTATATAAGACTTAAAAAGTCGTAACATGAATGTTCAGAGTTAAATGCGGAAGCGTAAACGTTAATAGGAAATCAAAAGTAATTACATGCAACAAGTGTCAATTAATGTAAACAAGTAAAACTGTTTAAAATATTTGAAATGAATGATATGACAGTAGGACTCCATGCATGTCCTAAGTGTGCATCCTGTGCCAAAGCGACCTGAGAAACATGTAAGAAAAAGTGTCAACACGAGGTTGGTGAGTTCATAAGTTTGTATGTAAATAAACTGTTTGAGTATTGCTGGATCCACATACGTAAGTCACACCTATTGCTAGCTAGGCAATGTACAAGTTACTCTAAGCGTTCGCAACCGAAGCTGACTGTTTGTGTTTGGGTGCCTTCCGCCATTGCTAACATCAACAATGGCAAGTGTTTAGGAAAATCTGCACCCGTTCAACCTCCAATCATGCTAGCGCGACTATCCCGGGTGGGGTTTGTCAAACCCAGTAGTACTACTCAAATTTCCTTACTATACTTCATATATTAACGGTCCGAGTGTGTAAGGACTTTGCATGTTATGTTTGCACTTAGGTACACAAGTGCTAATGAAATACTATGTGATCCATGTCCGTGTGTATGTCTCTCCCTGGCTGGGAGACAAGTAACGGATGCCTGTTTGTACGCATGTTTCTCCCCAACGGGAAAACAAGTAAAATGATGTTTGTATGCATGTTTCTCCCCCAACGAGAAACAAGTAAAATGATGTTTGTATGCATGTTTCTCCCCCAACGGGAAAACAAGTAAAATGATGTTTGTATGTATGTTTCTCCCCAACAGGAAAACAAGTAAAATGATGTTTGTACGCATATTTCTCCCCGAATAGGAAAACAAGTAAAAAGGGGCCGTGAAAACTCACATGCGTTGCGTTGTAGGTAGTATCACACAAGTAAGAGATTTGGAACCTCTAGTGTTAGCCTGCACGGCTTACGTATGCCCTAGAATTATAAACACATAAGTTAGGGACATATGAGATTTGTGACGACACGGAAGATTAGGATGTCTTAACACATTCTAAGGATCAATGAGTAGGCGAACGTGTCCACGGGAATATAGGGTTTCTTAATGTAATAATTAAGATAAAAGCGTTACGTGTCGAATGTTAAAAACGAATAATATTAAATAAATAAATAAATTCGTACGTTTGAGTCGTTTACAAAAGTTAGAAAAATAATATAATTTAATATATTATTTTTAGGTTCGTAGGATTAACCCAATAATCACTTGTGTGGGAAAATAATAAATATATTATTTTTAATCGAGTGTGTAAACGTGGGTAAATAATATAACAATTATATTATTAATTAGTTTAAAACGTCACAAGAGTTAATTAAACGATACGGAATAATATAAAAATATATATTATTTAATAATAGGAGTCACGGGTTGAATACAATATAAACATATTATTTTAACTGAATCCGTGGTTTGAAAATAATATTTTTAAAAGTGGAAATACTAATAGTTTTAAGTTATAAAACCAAACCCGAGCCTACGGGTTGTTTTCCGGGCTAAAGCACTTTAATATAATATTATAATAATATAACAATTGATTTAATAAATAAACAATCAATAAAATAACTATTTAAAAAGAAAACAGGGGAGGAGGGTTCGAACCCGGGTCTCCTCCCCATCAGTCCAACGATCTAACCATCACAGCCCGCTAGGGAATCGCAAAGGTATCCGGATCCATTTAGTTTTAATCATTAACGCTCACTGTGTTCATCCCCCCTCCCATTGAAACCGAACCTAAATTCATACAAAAACCATCGAATTCGATTTCAATTGAACACCAAAGCAAAGGGGTTTTGTTTATCGAAGATTTGCGAACCTGTTGTTGGTTTTAATTTGAAAAGTATCAAGTTTTCAATCGTTTAATTGCAGGAATGGAGGCCGAAACCCTAGATCAAGGGATCGATTTGATAAAATCTGATGTTAAAAGTTGTTTGAATCATAGGGTTTTCACTGATTAGAGCATTGCGAATCTATTGGTGTTGTTTAATTTCATTTAAAACAAGTTTAGATAGGAATTCGATTAAACAGGGACGTATATGAACCCTAGATTCGATCCAGTTTCAATTTGATGATATAAATCCTGGATTTCATAGGGCTTTTACTGGGTAGGTGAAAAAGAAGCTAACCATACCCGTTGATTGAATTGAGGTCAAGTCTAGACCCGATTTCGATTGAACCATAATTGGGATGAACCCTAGAATTTGTTTGCGGTTAATTCGGTGTTGTAAGCCCCGATTAGTAGAGGGCTTTCAATCAACAGATAAAGACGAGTGTGAGGGAGGTTTCAATTACCTGATTGGGTATCGAATTGATGGTTTCCGACTAGAATAGGCTCCGACTATGGAAAGCTTGATCTCCGGCTACTGTGAATCCCTCTCCGATGGAATTGAATAGTGTAACAAGTTCAGTGGGTCTCGGTTTAGGTGTGCAGCTGATCAATTCGTGAAATGATATACGAATTCGATGAATTTGATTGATAAGGGGCAAAGGTGTCGACGGTTATGGGTTTAATGCCCATAATTGGGTTTAACTCGATCAATAATGCTGTTAAAGACCTCAGTGATTGTCGTTTAATGATATTGATCGTGTATTGCAGTTACAAGATAACGAATTTCGCGAATTCTAGCACAAGAATGAAAGTTTGACTTTCAGAAGTCAACATAAATCGAAATTGGGCAATTTACAGTTTCAGTCCTTGAAGTTTCATGTTCTTATGTTTAGAACTTGGCAGAAATAACCCTTGTGTTTAGATTTGGTTAGTTAGGTTTTTACTACTTTGACCATCAAAAGTCAACAGGGAATCAACTATATATTAATTACAAGTTTGACCCCTCAAGTTTTGTGCATGTGAGTTTGAAAATAGGCAGACTTAGTCCCTGGAGTTTGAGAATAGTTAGGATTTAACTGGATTTGATAACGGAGTTAACCCTAAATTACTGGATGTCACACACACACACACACACACATATATATATATATATAAGGACATATACACTATTAATTACCGAACTGTGGCGTATTTATTGCGACTATCTTTTTATTGTTTTGTAACACGACGAGGTTTTGAAACATGACAATTATATAAGTTACTTGGGTGTAATATTCATAAAGACATACAATATTTGTATATGACTCGTACATATATAAAAGGATGTATAATAAACATGATTCAATCATGTCTATATGTTTTATGTCATACACACATTTACAATTATTAAGATATCGAAACAATATATGTATATATAAATATAATCTCTTAGTATATATATAGTTTACCTTATCAAAGTACATTTATTTGTACAGTGGATTACAATTTTACATATTTAGCAAACTATGAATATCTATTTTGTATATAACCCTATAGTTATTTAAGTGGTACGAGTTTTAATCAAATACTCCTTGGTACAATTATAAATATATATATATATATATATATATAAATACATTCGTGTATGTGTGTCCAAAATATATTAATACCATCGTGCGGGTTAGTCATGCACTTACTTTACGAACCTTAGACATTTAACTTTCCATACAAATATATTTTACTCAAGACACGCACTATTCAAAGGGATTGAATATATATATATATATATATATACACACGTTCATAAATAAATTTTTATCCATACTCTGTTTTATATATATGTATATATGTACATTTACAACCTACAATCCTAGAATGATAGTCAAACAATCACAACACTTTAACGTGTCGGTTGAGCTCAGTCACACGTGGAATAACATTACTCTAGTACCATGTACAGTGCACTGCTTGTGTTTACTGTTAATGTGCATTTATACTTTGGGGGAGAAACATGCAAAGTTTATACAAAAACATACCAATTTTACAAAAACATACAAGTTTTACAAGAGTTTACATTGTTTCCAAATCATACAAAGTTTACAAATACATGCAAGGATTTCATATGATAGCGAGGTATTTCGATCTCGAATGGATTACATGGGTTTACAAACATCACAGGAAAAGTCCACAGGAACTCATCATAACCATTAGCTATGGACTTAGTCTAGGAATATATGAATAGTACTATTGGATTGACACCCCCATTCATCAAGTTGGTCGCGCCAACCATCGATTTAATGGATGCATATTATCCGAAAATTTCACTTCAATGTTTGTGATGGAACATTGGTAGGGCAAATATCAAGAATCGTCTAGGGTTGGTTATGGGCTCATGGTAATTGCATCACTTTTGTTTATTCCTAGCTAGACAACAATAGATCACCGCAGGACTCGTTATCACATTTATGACATTTCAATTACTAGTTTACCAAAAGCTTAACAAACATGTCCATCATGATTTTCAACGATAAGTCCAACATGATTATTAAGCATGTGTTTATCATGCTTTTCGATGAAACGTTTTATAAATATTCCAAGGGAATGTCCTACGGGAATTCCAAAGGCATTGTTTTCAAGATTTACAAAGAAATGTTTTACAAAATCCTAAGGGTATGTTTCATAAGTTTTTCAAGAAAATGATCTTCTATTATGGCACTTAAACCTGTGAACTCACCAACTTTATGTTGACCTTTTTAAGCATGTTTTTTAGGTATTGTTTGGCAATGACACATTTGGAATATGCTAGTCAGTTGGATTAAACCTTAGAAGCCGAAGAATCAGGATTGTCTAACCTCAATACGGTTTTGACCTATATAGTCCTAGAACAATGTACTAGTTTATTTTAGTATTTGTAATGGTGTTCAACACTATAGAAGTCTTCATTTTAGCTTCCGCAACCATGTAATGATATCAGTCGTTACAATCTTGAGTTATTTATTAAGTAAATAATTTGGGGGTGTGACATTCAAGAACTTCATAAAAATGGAACATGGACTTTAGTACCTTATGTTAACAATACTAATCTTATTGACTGTAAGTGGGTATATAGGTTGAAGAAATATTCACAGGGCAAAGTCACTCGCTATAAAGCTCGCCTTGTTTCAAAAGGTTTTACTCAACAACCCCGACATTGACTATCATGAAACATTCAGCCCTGTGATTAAATCAAGCACTATTCGAGTTATTTTATCTCTTGCGGTGACCAAAGACTGGCCTTTACGATAATTGGATGTGCAAAACGCCTTTTTTCATGGTGACTTAAAGGAAACCGTTTATATGAAACAGCCACCCGGTTTTACTAATCCAACTAAACCGGATCATGTGTGTCTTCTTGTTGGAATCTGCTGGACCCAAGAAAAACAGATGATTGGAAAGCCAAAACTTGCTAACATCTGATCCTTAATAAAACAGAAGTTAGAAGATCTGTTTGCCCAAAAGACTGTTGATACTACAACCTCTGCTTATACAAGATCTGTCAAAGCTAACATCTGCTGGAGCTAACATCTGCCCAAGAACTTGCAAGATCTGTTTTGAGCTAAAGTCTGCTAAAGCTAACCTCTGCTGATGAAGACACAAGGTCTGTTCAAGCCAACAGCGTTTAGCAATAGAACAGTGTCTATATAAACAGTTGTTAGGATAACAGTGTTTAGCTATAGAACAGATGTTATGTAAACAGATGCTAGAGTTTGTTAGAGGTTGTTAGATGTCGCTGTCTTAGGTGACGTCAGCCTTGATCAACAGATGTTTGGTTCGTGTATAAATAGATCAGTACCTGTACTGTTCTATTCATCACTCTGCACACATTCTCTGCACGAACAAACTGAGTGATCGGGCTAAGGGGGAGTTTGTAATTCTTGTACTGTTATTCTTATATGAATGAATGAAAAGTACTTGATGAAAAGCAATCTTCTGTTTGTTATGAATTAAAGCTTATTTCCGCTGCACTTTCCATATTTACTCATTCATCTTTCACTGTTACATTAGCAAAAAGTTCATAACAATCAAACTCAGATCCAACAATTGGTATCAGAGCTTGGTCGATTGAATTTGATCTAACCAATCAAATTTAATACAAATAGATCAGCTCTCTTATTGATTTCGTTTGTTCGTTTTTGAAAACAAATTTAAAGTTTATTGACGATCAAAGTTTTATAAAATCTATTTTGAAAACAAGCAGAGAATGTCTACCATCAATCACGATCCACACAACACCGGCACGAACAACAAGCCACTGATGCTTGTCAGATCTGAATACAATATCTGGCAACGTCGGATGAGCCATGTTCTCGCACAACAGAACACGGGATGCTGGAAATCGGTCATCTATGGACCACATGTTCCGATGGTGCCGAGTACCGAAGATCCCAAAATCCAGGAGCCTAAAAAGCTTGAAAACTACTCTGACATAGATTTTCAGAAAATCAAGTTAGATGCCAAAGCTTTCAGTATTGTAGCAATGGCACTACCGAATGATATCTATGCTGGGCTGTTACACTGTAACAGTGCCAAAGAGTTGTGGGATGTTTTGAAGGAACAATTCGGTGGAACTGAAGAGGTTATTGAAAACAATCGTGAAATTCTGAATCAACAGTATGAAACATTCTGTCATGTGAAGGGAGAGTCATTAACTCAACAATTTGAGAGGTTTAACTGTTTAATCAGTGAATTAAAACTTGTGGATCTGACTTATCAAAATTCAACTTTAAACCACAGATTTTTAAGATCACTACCTGATAGATGGGATACTATTGCAATTGTTATGAGAAACTCTCTTGGTTTCAAGGACTTGTCTCTGACCCAGCTTCATGGTAAGCTCTTGACTTATGAGAGAGAGCTTAACCAGAAAAAGAAGCTCCAGGATTCTGGAAAAGTGTCTGATGACTATGTATTTGGGAATACAGCACTTTTGGGTCAAGATGAGGTGACTAGCAATAAGGATCAGGGTTATGATCATTTTATTGATATAACTTCTGGTTTTAACTCTGATTCTCATTCATCCAATTATGCTTTTGCAGCAAATGGTGACAGTCAAGTTTCTAATAACATGTCCTTTGAGTATAATGACCTTCAATATTTTGATCCCTTAGATTTGGAAGAAATGGAACTAGTGCACCAACTGGCCCTACTCAGTATTAGAACTAACAAGTTTTATAAGAAAACTGGTAGGAAATTTCCAGGGTTACATGGGCGGACAAAGGTAGGGTTGGATAAATCAAAGCTGAAATGTTACAAATGTAACAGACTTGGCCACTTTGCTAGGGAATGTAGGAGTCAAAATAGTGTACCTATAGTATCCTACCCAGACCAAAGGCCTCAGACCAACAATTATCATTATCCCCAAACTACCCCTCCTGGTCAAAATGTGCAAAACACCGCCCACTTTGCACAGACCCCAACCACTGTTCCAGTGCACTTTGTCCAAACCACTGTTCCTCAGATCCAATATGTTCAAACCCCTGTTGCTCAGTTTTCAGTACCACAAGCTGCTGGCCCATCCTCTGCACCTGCAGAGGCTAGTCAACAAAGCTTCTTTACACAAGGTTTTGTTGACTGGAGCAGTTTACCAGATGAGTTAACAGATGAGAACTTTGCTCTAGTTGCCAACTCCACTGAACCAGAAAACTTCTGTTTCATGGCATTAGAGTCAATAATTGAGGGAGTTGAATCTGAGGAAGTGGTCTCTGAATCTGAAAATGTGACTAATGAAATGATTAAAACAGATGTTTCAGAAGAAAAGGTTGAAAAGGAAGTTGTGAATCTCTCAGATCCATGGAATTCTGATGATGTTGAGTGCAAGTGTGAGTGTGCATTGATGGCTGCTGCTAAGGTATCTCCTCAAATCCTAAAGGATCTATGTTCAAAAACATGTGTGATAGCTTTTGCTAACATAAAAGAGGTGAATGAAAACCTTAGAAAGAAAATTTTGGAAGACGAAAATCAGTTTGAAAAACTCACAAAAGAGTTAAAATCAAAATTAACTGAAAAGGATTCTGAAATCAACAGTTTAAAACATGAGGCAAGCATAACCAAAGACCAGCTCCAAACAATGATAACCAAATATCAAAGTTGTAAACAGGAGCTTGAGTCCACCCAGATCACTTGTGAAAAATGGGTGGAATCATGTAAAGGTTATGAGATCTTGCTCAACCAACAGACCAAGAGCAATGTAAAATTTGGCATTGGCTTCCCTGAAACCACTGATGTTCAAAACACTGTTGGAAGGGAAACAAACTTGGTTGAACTTGTTCCTAAAAATGAAAAGGGTCAAGTTGTCAAAATCACTGAACCAAATGGTAAGAAAATTGTTCTTACAAAACATGAAGGTTCCTCATCTCATTCTGAGGTTGAAAAATATCAGTTTAAACCTACTTGGTCAGATGAGTGTGATGTTCTTGAAAATTTCAAACCAGTAGAATTTTCAACCACTGATGGTGTGAAAGCACCAACTGTCAAAATCATTCCCCTAACAGATCTTCCACTAGATGATCAAACATCTGTTGAAAGGAAGAAAGAAAAGGGGAAGAAGAAAGAAAAGGATTTGAACTTGTTTTGTGACTTCTGTGAAAAGAAGAATCATGTTACTAAAAACTGTTTTCTTCTAAAAGCTTATGATGTCAACAAAGAAACAAGTGTGTGTGATTCTGATTCAAATTGTTCAATATGTAGGAAAAAGAATCATAAAACTCAAGAGTGTTTTTATCTCAAAAATTTTGATGTCAAGATAAAAGAGTATAAAACTAAAACTCAAATGGATCAAGGGATTAGTACTTCAAAAGGAAAGTCCAGGCAAACTTTTGGTGTTCAAAACCAAAAGGAAAACCATGTTTCAAAACACTTGTCCAAACAGACCTTCACACCTATCCAAACATCTGTTACCAAAAGCTTGAATGAAAACTATGTCCATAGAGATATTCAAGTAACAGATGCTCCACCTTCAAACCATTTTCCAAGAGGCTATGGTCAACCACATTACCATAGATTGTCCCATGTTTATGAAGAGCCAAAAAGGCCTTCTAAACCAAAGGTAAACAGGCATCCTCATGGCTATTCTCACTTAACAGGCAATGATCAAACATCTGTTGCACCAAGTGTAAACATTCAAGCACTGGAAAATGGTCAACAACAATTGTTACACTTGGTCCAAAAGCTTGTTCAAACCACTGATCATACACCAACTTCTGTGCCTATGAACACTAAGACCCCATCCAAAGCCAACTCGGCTTTGGACACTCACCAAAACTAACCCTTTACTGATGTGCAGAGAGCTTCTACTTGCTTAGACAGTTTATGGTATGTAGACAGTGGAGGCTCCAGGCACATGACAGGATGTAAAGCCCTGCTCAAAGATTTCTTGTCTCATGGAGGGGGTGATATATCCTTTGGTAATGACTCTAAAGGTAAGGTATTGGGTTCAGGGACTGTTCAGGCTGGGAAACTCAAGTTTGAGAATGTCAATCTCATTGATAATCTTAAATTTAATCTTTTGAGTGTCTCACAAATGAGTGACAAAGGGTATGGTTCATTTTTCACTAAGAACACCTGTAAAAATCATTGGGCCAGAAGTGGTGAAAAAGATTGAAACAATCATTGCTGAGAGCAAAGCACAACTTGTTGCTCACAGAAGTGGCAATGTGTATGTTGTTGATATGATGAGGGATAACCTAATGGCAAATGTTTGCCTATTCACCCCTGCCTCTACAAAAGAGACAGAGTTGTGGCATAGGAGATTGAGTCACACAAACCTTCAAACTATTAACACACTCTCCAAACAAGGCCTTGTTCGTGGTCTTCCACCAAAAGATTTTAAATGTAATGAGCATTGCATTTCTTGTTTAAAAGGAAAACAACATAAAAGCTCTTACAAATCCATTGATGAGTCCAAAACAATCCAATGTCTTCAAATGTTGCATATGGATTTGTTTGGCCCAGTTAAAATCATGAGTCTAAAGAAAAAGAGATATTGTCTTGTCATTGTTGATGATTTTTCTAGGTTTACATGGACTTACTTTTTACACTCTAAGGATGAGACTGCAGGTATCTTGAAGGACTTTGTCATCAAAGTTGAAAAACAATATGACTTGCCAGTAAAAGTCTTTAGAAGTGACAATGGAACAGAATTCAGAAATAAGGAGTTGGATGAGTTTTGTGTGTCAAAAGGAATTGTGAGGCAGTACAGCATTCCAAGGACACCAGAACAAAATGGGGTGATTGAAAGGAAAAACAGAACTCTGATTGAGGCTGCAAGATCTATGCTAGCAGATTCTGGTTTACCACTGTCCTTTTGGGCAGAGGCTGTAAACACTGCTTGCTATGTACAAAACAGAGTTTTAATCAATCCAGACATCAAAAGACTGCTTATGAAATCTTGTTCAAAATCAAACCACTGATATCATTTTTTAAAATCTTTGGCTGCCCATGTTTCATTTTAAATCTCAAAGATTCTATTTCAAAATTTACAGCCAAAGTAGACTGTGGTTACTTTTTGGGATACTCTTCTACTGCCAAGGCCTACAAAGTTTTTAATACAAGAACCAGGTCTATAGAAGAAACTTTGAATGTAAAATTCAATGAACTTTCATCCCTGAAAATCCCTGCAAATCCTGCAGAACTGTTTGATTTAGATAAATTCAAATTTGAAGATATCACAAATAAACCTTACAGTGCATGTACACCACAAGTCTCTCCAAAAGATTTCAGATTCGACATAGTGATTCCCTCACCATGCAAAGGTCTGTCCACACAAGGAGCATCAGATGTTCAGAATGTCTGTCACAGCTCTGCCTCAGCTGTTTCAACCATTGTTGATCAGTATCATCCCCAAACCACTGATTCACCAAGTTCATCATCTGTTGACAAAAGTTCATCCTATGGTGACAAAAGTCAATCCACTGCTACACCACTTGGACCCATACCTCCACCTCCATTTCAAACATCTGTTGGCACCTCTGAAGAACAAAAAGATGTTGCACCAGATACAGCAACAGCTGTTTCACATCTCTGTCCCTCTCCTCAAAATGTCATTATTCCATACACAGGAGACCTCATTTACCTCAGAGCTCATCCACCAGATCTCATTATTGGCAACATCGATGACGGGGTCCTTACAAGGAGTCAAACCTCTAACATTTGTCTTTTTGCTGGCTTTCTATCACTCATACAACCTGTCAAATACCAAGAGGCATTAAGAGACAACAGTTGGGTAGAGGCCATGCAAGAAGAGCTCCTTCAGTTCAAAAGACAACAAGTATGGGAACTTGTACCATTACCAAAAGATGTTTATCCAATTGGCACAAAATGGGTCTTCAAAAACAAAACTGATGAAAGGGGCATTGTTGTAAAAAACAAAGCCAGGCTTGTGGTTCAAGGCTTCAGACAAAAAGAAGGAATTGATTATGATGAAACCTTCGCTCCTGTAGCTAGGTTGGAAGCTATCAGACTCTTTCTAGCCTTTGCTGTCAACCACAACATCAAGGTGTATCAGATGGACATCAAATGTGCTTTCCTATATGGCAAAATTCAGGAAGAGGTATATGTGTGCCAACCACCTGGTTTTGAAGACACATTCCATCCTGATTATGTCTACAAGCTCAACAAAGCTTTGTATGGCTTGAAACAAGCACCAAGGGCCTGGTATGAAACTCTCTCAACTTTTCTCTTATCCATAGGTTTCACAAGAGGTAAAATTGACAAAACCTTGTTTCTAAAATGGAAAGGAAAAGATTTAATGATTGTTCAAATATATGTGGATGACATCATTTTTGGGTCCACATGTAACAAAATGTGTGAGGAGTTTCGGACACTCATGACAGCAGAGTTTGAAATGAGTGCCATGGGTGAACTCCAATGCTTTCTTGGTCTCCAAGTTAAGCAATTGCAAAATGGAACTTTCATTCATCAAAACAAGTATGTTAAAAACCTACTAACAAAATTTGATATGAATGATTGTAAGCCATGCAGTACACCCATGAGCACCACAAAGTTGTTCACTGTTGAGGAAAACGAAGAACTGGTAGATCAGACACATTATAGATGCATGATTGGTTCTTTATTGTACCTAACTGCTTCTAGGCCAGACATTATATTTGCCACTTGTGTTTGTGCAAGATACCAAGCTTCACCCAGAAAGTCTAATCTCATAGATGTGCAAAGGATCTTCAGATACCTAAAAGGTGCTCCCACACTTGGTATCTGGTATCCTGCTAATGGTTTTATTGAGCTTTCAGGTTTCTCAGACAGTGATTTTGCTGGTTGTCAAACAACAAGGAAGTCCACCTCAGGAGGCTGCCAGTTCCTAGGCAATGCTTTGGTTTCTTGGCAAAGCAAAAAGCAGGTAGCTGTCTCAACCTTAACAGCAGAAGCTGAATACATTGCAGCTGCCAGCTGTACAGCCCAACTTCTGGGGCTTCAAAACCAGCTGCTGGATTTTGGTATAACTGCTCTAAAGACTCCACTCATGCTGGACAATCAAGCAGCTGAAAATATCATCAAAAATCCAGTATCACACTCAACCACCAAACACATTGACATCATACACCATTTTGTCAGAGACAGCTATGAAAAAGGTCTGATTTCTCTGCATCATGTTCCAACAGAGGATCAACTGGCAGATGTGTTAACAAAACCTTTAGACACATCCACCTTTGAAAGCTTGATCTCTCAGATAGGCATGTTAAACATGCAGTAACAACAAAAATTTGTTTTCAAAACATTAAAAATGTTGAAAAATTCAAATCTTTCATAAAAATCCATCTTGTTGTTACACATCTGTTCAGATATTTCAAAAGTCTGTTCAGAATCCACTATTTTCAACATCAAAACATCTGTTCAGATATTTCAAAGTCTGTTCAGAAACCACTGTTTTTGCAACATCAACATCTGTTCAGATATTTCAAAAGTCTGTTCAGAAACCACTGTTTTCAACATCTGTTCACTTTGATATATAAAAAAAAAAAAATAAAAAAAAAATCCCCCACTGTTGAAAATAACCACTGTTTTCAACATCTGTTGACTAGTCAAACAGATGTTTGTCTAAACAGAGTTTAGCACAAGGTCAACAGACCTTGATCATCAGATCTTTCAAAAAGATATTTTCCAACAGATGCCACGTCAGTTCTCAAAAACAGACGTTTGGCCATGTCAGCATCACTTTTTCATTCTATAAAACCCTTTTTCCCCAAAACAGAGTTTACGTTGTCTTCTTGAAATTAAATTTCTTGCGAACCGTTTTACTCTCTCTCACAAACACCGTCACCTCCGTTCACAGTCATGGATCTTCCAATCAAAACCCCACACAATCATCTTCCATATCTGGTCAAAACAGATACCAACACACCATTTCATCGAATCATCGACATGCTCACCAACTCTAAATATCTCTCCATTCTTACTGTTGATGCTCCAATTTTCTCCGACACCCTTCAAACATTATGGCTGAATGCCAACACACTCATGGCCAACAAGAAGCCATCCGCCATTATTTCAAAAATCGGCGACACCACCATCCAAATCACACCACAGAGCATTTCAGCAGTATTCAACTTGAATGACTTAAACGGTAAAACTGAATTCACCAAGCATGAACTTCACACAGAGTTCATTGAGAGGGGTTATGATGGTCAGACAACTGGGGCAACCATTTTTAAACCTAACTTTCCCCCAGAAATGAAAATTTTCTTCCATACCCTTCTCATATGTCTCTCTGCCAAGACAACTTCTTTTAATGAGATTCCCTTGAAAGTTCAATATCTGGGATATGCGATTTTATCAGACACTGATTATAATCTATCCCAGACATTGTTCATGGACTTGGCAGCAAATGTGAAATCCATCAAGTCAGGGTCCAACAAAGCATTTTTATTATACCCTAGACTGCTAAGTGTTTACCTACAAAAAGTTTTTCCTCAAAAAGACTTTCAAGATGGTCAGGCTTACAAAATAACAAGCCTTTCACATGAAACTTTTACAAGAATGATGGGTTCAAAACCCCAAGCAAAATCTTCAAAAGTATCTGTTTCTGCACCACCCACCAGCAGTGTTGTAACAACATCTGTTGAAGCAACATCTGTTGCCGAGCCCACTGCTCCTGGTGACCACAGTACTAGAACCAGTGCTGTGGAACCCCCACCAGTTATCACATTCACAAGAAACTTTCCATCCAAAAAGCCCACCAAAACAAAACCAAAAAGGGCAACTCTGGAGGATGAGATACCAGATGATGACCCTGTTGCAACACAACGACAACTAACAACCACTGTTGATACTTCCTCTCAACAGATGGAAATATCTCAACCCAGCCAAACTCCTCATGTATCCTCTCAAAAGGATCATGTTGAAAGCCAAGGGGAACCACATAATGAAACTTATGAATCACTTGATCATTTGTTTACAAGTCCTTCTCCCGGGGCTGAAATGCCTTTTCATACACAACCCACACCATCTTCTACATTTCCCTCTACCCTACAATCACTGTTTGAAGCTATAAATCAAACTCAGGCACAAACCAGTTCCTCTCAACCACCCATCACTGAGAGTATACTTCAACAAGTGACTGGGCCTGGGTCAAATTTATCAGCTATCCCACAAACAGAGGAGGCTACACCCCTTGAGTTACAAGTAACTCTTGGTGGTAGTTCAAGAGAAGCAGCCACTACAGTTGTAGAGACCATTGTCTCACAATTGGACAGTGGTTCCATTGCTAAGTCTTCCTTGAAGGCAACAACTGTTGAGGCTACAATTGTAACCTCTGTTCCAGTTGGAAGTCCCCAGTACCATGAACAAGGGGCAGCTGGTTACTCTTCCATGGACTCACCTCCTAGGAAGAAACCAACTACAACTACCACATCTGGTAGGAATTCAGATGATCCTATTCAGTTAGGTGATGGATTAAGATACCAGGAATTGACGGAAAGAGTGACAAATATTGAGTCATCAATCACTGAAATCAAGTCTGACATGAAGACTATGATGACTTCTTTAGAAAAGCTCTCCAACAGTCAACCATCAACCGCTGATCTTGCCAATGAGCTATGGAAAAATGTCAATCCCATCATCATAGCTCAACGAAAATTAGCAGACATCACCCATGACTCCCACATGGAGCTCATTCGAAACATGGTGGAGGCCAGATACAAGGATACCTAAGCAGATATCAAGGCCATCAAAGACCACCTATTGAAGACCACTGGTTCAACCCCTACCACTGTTCTCAGGGATGATAACCCTGATGATGCCAAAAAGGGGAAGAATGAACAGGAAGGTCTTAGAAAGCTGCACACTGAAGCCCCATCAAAACCATCTCCAAATGTGCAAGCATCTGCTCCTCAAACCTCTGCCAAGCAATCAGCAGATGACAAAGGAAAGAAAGTTGATGAAGCTCTCAACATCACTGCTGACAAAGTTGCTTTGGAAAAACAAAAGAGGTTTGACACAAGGGAGGCAAAGGCTTGTCCGCTGATTGAGCAAAGAAAAGAAGAACAGAAGAAAAAGGAAAATGTTGGCTCTTCAACAGAGGATTCCTCAGCTCCTAAAACCTCTGTTTCTGTAACCACTGCTCTAGCCTTTGTAAATCCCACTCCCTTGAGCTCATATCCAACATATGTTACATCACCACCTTCTCCCACTATATCCAAACCAATTCCCACTCAAACCACCACTTCAAAATTACCATCACCACCATCTCCTCTCATCAAAACTAAAAGAAAAAGAAAAACTTTCGTTGTTGTAGATGATGAAGAGGAGATCCACACATCTGTTCCCACACCAGCCATTCCCTTCACATCATCCACACCCACTGCAACCACTTCTTCCATTGGCCCATTGGGTGCTCAATACCCACTTGAGCTTGCAGCTATTAGGGATGAAATCAAATCATTCTATTATGCTGATGACCCATCTCAACTATCCTTTCCATCTCTACAAAACTACCCTAAACCAAAAAATGTTGAGGAGTATCTAAAGATCAAAGCTCAACAAGCTGATACTATTGGGAGGGAGAAAAGTAAGGGGAAGGATGACAGGGCTGCTCAGGGAATCTTGTCAGCAGTACTTAGCAAACTCAGACTCATAGAAGATTATGCTAAGGACCTGAGCAAGTCCATGTCAGAACAACCAGTCAGTGGTGATCTTGAAAGGGAAGTGAGGGAAGCTTATTTGGATCACATTATGAAAAACAAACCCTACAAAGCCACCAAAAAGCAATTCAGTGGCTGGACCACTCAAGCTCTCAAAGACGAAATTGACAGGATTCAAGGTATGATAAAAAACTCTTCTATCAAATCCACTCCACCACCAAGAATGGGTAAAGATCCAAAACATATCTTGAAACTGAGAAGAATGAGAGAAGAGCTGGTAGCTGCTGAATATGGTCCCATGAGATCAGTTGCAAGATGGTCTGAGTTGAGGTTAGTTGAAACTTACAAGAAGCTAAGACAAGACAGGCTAATAAATCCTTCTCTTCCCAGAAGACCTGATTACCCATCTGATGAGGAAGATGACCAACCATCTCGACAGACCCAAACTCACAATCCACAGCCTTCTTTATCCAATGCAGTGATAGCTGCAAGAAGACAAGCCAAAAGGCAAAAAGAAATGTCTGAAAAGGATCAGAAGAACTTTCATGACGATCTGTGGAAAGAAGGGCTGTCTCATCAATTAAGATTTTTCTCAGATGATGTTTCAAATGAGATAAGACAGCTCTTTGGTAGACCCTCTTCACCAAACTCATCAAGAATAAAGCTTCACCCAAGAAACCCCTCAGATTCAAAAATTCTAAAGTGGAAGTCAGATAAAGACACCCACGAATTGACTCTGCTCAGATCTGATGGGGAGGTTCAAAAACTCAGCATGGACGATGCTTACAACTTAAGTGAACAAGATCACCAAGACCTGCTGAATTTAGAACTAGAAAGGGATTTTGAAGATGTGATCTCCTTTAATTTTGAACTTCAACTGAAGGGACAAATTAGGGAATCAATGATGAGGAATAAAGATCAGCAATAAAGACTGAGTTTTGGCATCATCCGTTCTAGGGGGAGATTGTTGGAATTTGCTGGACCCAAGAAGAACAGATGATTGGAAAGCCAAAACTTGCTAACATCTGATCCTTAATAAAACAGAAGTTAGAAGATCTGTTTGCCCAAAAGACTATTGATACTACAACCTCTGCTTATACAAGATCTGTCAAAGCTAACATCTGCTGGAGCTAACATCTGCCTAAGAACATGCAAGATCTGTTTTGAGCTAAAGTCTGCTAAAGCTAACCTCTGTTGATGAAGACACAAGGTCTGTTCAAGCCAACAGCGTTTAGCAATAGAACAGTGTCTGTATAAACAGTTGTTAGGATAACAGTGTTTAGCTATAGAACAGATGTTATGTAAACATATGTTAGAGTTTGTTAGAGGTTGTTAGATGTCGCTGTCTTAGGTGACGTCAGCCTTGATCAATAGATGTTTGGTTCGTGTATAAATAGATCAGTACCTGTACTGTTCTATTCATCACTCTGCACACATTCTCTGCACGAACAAACTGAGTGATCGGGCTGAGGGGGAGTTTGTAATTCTTGTACTGTTATTCTTATATGAATGAATGAAAAGTACTTGATGAAAAGCAATCTTATGTTTGTTATGAATTAAAGCTTATTTCCGCTGCACTTTCCATATTTACTCATTCATCTTTCACTGTTACATTAGCAAAAAGTTCATAACAATCAAACTCAGATCCAACACTTCTTCATAAGTCCCTTTATGGCCTTAAACAGGCTCCCCGGGCCTGGTTCAAATGCTTGTCCACTGCCCTTCATCACACTGGGTTCTATGAATCCAAGACTGATCATTCACTATTTTTTCTCAACAACAGTGGCACGCTTGTTTATGTTCTTGTATATGTGGACGACATCATTATTACCGGCAACAACACATCGAAAATTGATAGCATCATTCATCGTCTGAGTTCCATTTTTGCTATTAAAGACCTCGGCCAACTGCATTATTTTTTAGGGATTGAAGTCATTCATCATAAGGACATTATTCTCTCACAACAGAAATACATTCGTGATATTCTCCATCGATCATGCCTTTCCACTTGCAAACCAGTATCCTCTCCTACGTGTCCTTCTCAAGTGTTAAACATCGATGACAACCCATTGCTTTTTGATCCCACTCAGTATCGTCAGACCGTTGGGGCTCTGCAGTATGCCACTCTCTCTAGAACGAATATTGCTTTTGCTGTGAATCGTGTGTGTCAATTTATGCATGCCCCAACAAACAATCACTCGTCTGCTATTAAACGAATCCTGTGTTACTTACAAGGGACATTAAATTTGGGCCTTCTTATTCGAAACACCTCCGGCTCTTGTTTACAGGCTTTCATCGATGCTCAGTGGCACAATGTTGCCTCCTCTCCGGTCCAAGCTACTTTGACTCTGATTGGGCTGGCTGCCCAGTCGACCGCCGATCCATGGGAGGATTTTCTATCTACTTGGGATCAATGCTTTTCTCCTGTACTTCACCCAAACAATAAACTGTCTCAAGATCCTCCACTGAATCTGAGTACAAGCCACTAGCTGATACAGTGGCTGAACTAATTTAGCTAAAATCCCTCCTACATGAACTTAGCACTTCAGTAAACTCACCTCCTACTCTTTGGTGTGACAACTTGGGGGCTATTTATCTTTATGCCAATCCTGTGTTTTGTGCTCGCACTAAGCATGTTGAAGTGGATTTTCATTTCATTCGTGAACAGGTGGCTCAAGGGCATTTGAAGGTTCAATTTATCTCTACATCTGATCAGATCGCAGATGTCTTTACCAAGCCTCTATCTTCCAAAATATTTATGTTCTTAAGGTCCAAGTTGCAGGTCGTTCCCCGCCCTCAACTTGCTAGGGAATATTAGTCTATGCTATGTCTACTATTCTAGAGGGTTCTAATTGTAATATCTAGGGTAAGTGTATTATCTAGCTCTTTATAATGAGCTCTTATTGTTTCATAATTCACTCAATCAATATACACAACCCTTGGCTTATCTTCATTTTGAGGTGAGCGCCACATACCACACACCAGACCAAGCACTAGACAAAAGGAATAATCTGTGGAAAGGACACTGACTTGGATTGGGTTTACAATTTAGAAACATGAGATATTTGAGAGGCGTCTACTTTGTTCACTCCTCCTATTCGGTCATTGAAGAACCACTTGATGTAAGCTGGAACCAAGATTGAAGGCTTTTAATCCTAATGTGAAAGAATCAAGAAAGTTGAAGGGCTAAACCGTAAGAAAGTTAGTAGATTAGTTTGAATGTTTAGATAAAGTTATTTTATGTTTATTGATAGTTTGTTGGAGTTGGTTTAGGATTACAATTCATATTTAAGTAAGATTAGAATCGTCTGAGTCAGATTCATTATAAATAACACATAGGTTAATGTGATTTGCAAGTGTCAAGAATTAATAAACAAGAAAGAGTTGGTCTCTTGTTGAAGATTAAATTCCGTGTTTGTGTTCTCGGGCCTGGTTTCCATCAATTGGTATAAGAGCTTACAGGGTTTGAGAGCCGTTTTCCAAGAAAGGGGAGCAACCCCCTTCTGTTGCAGGACTGCAGACGAAAGAAGATTGAAAGGAGAAACAAATAATTAATCGAAGAAAGAAAATAGAAGCATGGAGTTTGGACGGTGGAACTGAAAGAAATTGCTAGCAAGCAGGAGATTATTTTTTGAAGCAAGTTAGCAAGCTCGTGACTTACTTGAAACTGCGTCACCATCAAAGAAGAAAAAAAGTGATATCAAGCAAGCACACACGTCATTAGTTTTTTTTAACTGCTAATACACCACCTCCTACACTACTCCTAAACTACACCTTTTGAACTTGGGTCTCCTTCGAAGAGGCTTTGTCTCTTACCAGTACTGTGCTACAACCCAAGTGGCTCATGGGTCATTAGTTAAAGCAAGAAGGAAAGGAGGTGAAATTAAAGCAGGCAAGAGACAGCCATCGAAAGGAATTAAAGAAGCAAGCATGTTAGGAGGTAAAAAAAATTAGAAGCAAGCAAGCACACACGAGGGGAAAAAGGTACTGTTGAATTCCTTCGAATATATAAGCACACAAGTAGGCACGCCCATTAATTTTAAGAAGGCATCCTAGCACCACCCGAGCCACGGTTGGAATTAAAAAGAAAGAAGTAAGCAAGTAGAGTCGCGAATTAATTTAAGCAGCCAAGAACACACTTCAAACACGTGGCTGTGAATAATTCGAGAGAAGAAGTTATGATCGCAGGAAGCAACAGGTTGTTCGCAAGAGTGTGATCAGCTGTTTTAGTTCCTTTATGAAAGCCGAGAGCAAGTTTAGGCAGCCGGGTTCAAATTTTTGAATCCAAAAAGAAAGCAAGTAAGTTCTTTCTAGTAGGTTTTGTTTTAGCAAAAAAACAAGTCACGCAGAAACGATTTTCTGCAAGTAAGTAAGAATCTAATCTTTTGATCAACAACAAGAGCAAGTAATCTGATCTTTGATCAGCAGCAAGAGCAAGTAATCTGATCTTTTGATCAGCAGCAAGAAGCAAGAAATCAAAGACCGTTTTAGTTTTGAACAGCAAGAGCAAGAGAAAGAAACCTAGTTCCGTTTATAGCAAGAGCAAGAAACTCGTTTTCAAGTTAAAGCAAGAAAGAATTCACAAGAATTCAAGCAAGTGTAAGATCGTAAAATACTCAATTGATTATTACTGAATAATGCTTTACCATATATAGAGAACAGAATGCAAACCCTAGATACCTAATGGGACCGTGGGTTCATAATAATAAACCTAATATCCAATAGCAAGAACATAATTAAGAAAGAACAGTTTAAACATAAGCAAGAACTGTTTAAAAAAGCAAGCAAGAATCGGATCATGCAAGAAGCAAGAAACAACCTGTGTGAGGTGACTATAGAGAAGACCGAAGCAAGAAAAAGCCACATGTGTTGAGGCAAGTAACGAGTAAGGAACCTGTGTGGTTCAACCAAAGAGCAAGAAACAAGTCCTAATTAGGATTAAAGGGGAGATTGAAGGTTTGTAATCCTAATAGGATAGAATTAAGAAAGTTAAAGGGCTAAACAATAAGAAAGTTGGTAGATTAGTTTGAATGTTTAGATAAAGTTATTTTATGTCTATCGATAATTTGTTGGAGTTAGTTTAGGATTACAATTCATATATGAGTAAGATTAGAATTAATAAGCAATAAAAAAGTCGATTTCTTGTTGAAGATCAAATTCCGTGTTTGTGTTCTTGGATCTGATTTCCAACAAAGATTAGATGTATGCTTTTGGGTGGATTACTTCCCATAGAACGACTTGTCATCTCAAATATTAGATGTATGCTTATTTTAATCTTTATATCATAGTTCATTTAAATGTTTATAACGTTTTACACGTGTTCTTTTCAAGCATTCAATTGACAGACAGTTTAGTTGGACGGTACATGAGCTCGTCGAAGAAGAGACTTGCAACAAGACAAGAGAGTAAAGTTTAAATAACTAATGAGACGAGTTGTCTTTTAATTAAACTAAACTATTAGAACTCACTCAGCGTAGCTGACTTGGTGTGTGCGATAGAGTGTTTTGCAAGTAGGCATTGCGTTGACATATCTTGGCTTGGGAGCGATGCTACTCGAATTGGTGTGCAAGCATTCGTGAGGTAACCTTATGACATTAAATACTAATTAATGTTTTTAGAAAGACTTCCGATGTAGTTTAATATATCTAAAATGAGTAATTTCAAGGGAATAACCCGTTATGAGAACCAACTGTAGGGTGCCTGGTTTGGGGCCTTACATGAACACACACTTAACTGCTCTAGGCTCCAACTTCCCATGATTCACATGAGCATAAGATACAAACCCAAATACCCTTAAGCCTTCATAACTAGGTTTTTCCCCTAAACATAGCTCCATAGGAGTCTTCATATTTACTATTGTGGATGGTGACCTGTTGATCAAATAAGCTGTTGTGGATACTGCTTCAGCCCAGAAACTCTTCGGAAGACCAGAACTTGCAAGTAGACATCTAACCTTGTTAAACAGAGTCTTATTCATTGTTTCTGCCAAACCATTCTACTGTGGAGTGCCAGCCACTGTCAAGTGCCTTGCAATAACAAACTCCTTACAAAATTGATTGAATTGGCCACTAAAAAAATCCAACCCATTGTCAAACTTAGTTTCTTGACCCTTCTATCAGTTTGATTCTCAACCAGAAGCTTCCATTCCTTAAACTTATCATAAGCTTCATACTTGTGTTTAAGTACATAAACCCAAACCCTTCTTGATAAATCATCTATGATAGATAGGAAATATCTAGCACCACCCAATGACAAGTTCTTAGCAGCCCCCACAAAGCAGAGTGTATATAGTCAAGCACTCCTTTTGTGGTATGTTGTCCCCTACCGAACTTAACTCTGTGTGCGTTTCCCAGAATGCAGTTTTCACATAAACCCATCATTCCTTCATTAAGATTTTTGATAACCTGCTGCTTCTTCAATTCTTGAAGGCCCTATCACTTATGTGACCTAATATTTTATGCCATAATTCTGCCATGTTAACCTTTTTGCAGTGACAGTGGATGCATCATATTCAATAACCTTGCCATCCAATAGGTAGATGTTGTTCTCCCTCCTAGTCCTTGATAAAACCACCATAGACCCTTTAATAACTCTAGCCTTCCCATTTATGAGATTAGCATGGTATCCTGCTTTCTCAAAGGTTCCCAATGAAATAAGATTCTTCCTTAATTGAGGGATATACCTCACATTCTCCACCTCAATTTCTAACCCATTATCCAGCCTAAAAGCCACTGTTCCCATACCAAGAACCTCACATGGCCTGTCATCACCAAGTTTAACTGTTCCTAAACTTTCACTGGTTAAAGACTTGAAGTAGTCCTTCTTGGGTGTCATATGAAATGAACACCCTGAATCCATTACCTATTCATTACTTGTTTCACCCTTTGATACCACCAATACATCAGAACTGTCATAACCATCTGAAGAACCATCAGTTGGATAGTTATTACTATGACTCTTGGAATTACTTGCCTCATTTCCCTTCTTATTCTTCTTCCATTCAGGACAATCTTTCTTGAAGTGCTTCTCAGAATTACATACAAAACATCTTCTCTTGAATTTAGACTTAGACCTATTAGAAGTCTTAGACTTAAAATTCCCCTATTCAGGCCTACCCCTAGCATACAGCCCATCACCAGATTCCTCTCTAACATCCCCTCTTTTCTTTAATTCTTTTGAGTTCATAGCAGACAGGACTTTTTCCATAGAAAGGCTCTCTCTACCATACATGAGATTATCCACAAAATGTTCATAATTCTGTGGTAATGATGCTAGAAAAAATAATGGCCTGATCCTCATCATCTAGTGACACGTCTATGTTTTCTTAGTCAAGAACTAACTTGTTAAACTCATCAGTGTGGTCATCAAGAGATTTACCAGAGGACATATGAAAGGTATACAATCTCTTCTTCAAGTAGAGCCGGTTGGCCATTGACTTGGTCATGTACAGGCTTTCGAGCTACAACCAAATTTCGGCTGTCGTGTTTTTTTTTGGAGACTTCCCTGAGCACCTTATTACCGAGGCACAGAATCAGGGCACTATGTACCTTCTCCATAACATCCTTCTTCTCTTTTTCGTTCATAGTTGCCAGCAGATTAGCTTCTCCGGTCAAGGAGTCTACAACCCCTTGATGAACTAATAGCGCCTGCATCTTCAATCGCCACAAACCAAAGTCGTTCTTACCATCAAATTTCTCGAGGTCAAACTTAGTTAAAACCATCGTCTTCTCCGATTAACACGAAACTGAATTCTCCCTTTGAAATCGAGCACAAGGCTCTGATACCAATTATACTAAGCAATCAAGCGGAATAAGATTGAAATACACCAAAGACAAGAATCTATGACGCCAAACGATTCTCAACTAAAACGATTGAAGGAACGATTACAGACCAAATGAATCAGAAGAAAAGAAATTACAAGAAAAACGAACTAAACTCTATGAACTTGCTAATCACCTATATCCCCAAATCTGTTAACAACCATTAACAACTAAACTTTCAGTATTAACCAAATAACCCATGAACAATCATGCTAACCCAAATTAGCCCTCCAACTTTGTATTGCAACATTGACTTTTATTAGTAACCAAAACTTTGACTTTGGCTTCCATTGACTTTACCAAATTGAGAAGAATATGCAACACATTTGCCTAATGATAATATATATTCATTTTGATCCCGTGATATTCTTGTTTCAATATCATTTCATTTGTAAGCGAATCAAACACCCTTAGTTTTCCTTTAATAACTTTCGTTCGTTAACATTTTTTAAAATTGAGTGCGCGGTTGTTTTTAGTTTTTTTTGTCAACATTATGATATAATATTTTTTTAAAAACGTAGTTGTATTCAAAAGCGACTATTTTTTTGTATCGTAGCGTATAGCGAGTGCCATTACTGTTGTCGTACCGTGACGAGGCAAGCTTGTTATGAGCGAACAACATCATTGTCGGTATTGGTGTTATCGGAACCGGTATCAGTATTCGCTTTTATGGTTTTCGACGGCCCCAACCGATAATGACCAAACTTCTGCCGTGTTGCGTTAGTGAAAAACGACCAGACTCCCACGACGAAGTGCGGCTTGTCATTTATACAAGCTTATTTTCGTTAACTATTTAAAAAAAGGAGTGCGCGGTTGTTTTTATTTTTATATTTTATTTTTGTCAATGTTCCGATATAAATTTATTTGAAAACGGAGTTGTATTCAAAATCAAGTTTTTTTTGCTATATTAGCTTATATGAGTGTCGTTACTGTTGTGGTATTGTGACGAACCACAACTGTTATGAACAAATTAGACGACCTGACACCGGCCAAGCGCTAAGCCATATTCAACTAGTTTGGATTAATCGTCTATAGCGTCGCATCATTACTTGGAGAACACTCAAAATGTTGGATTTGTCATTTTAGATTTTTTATTACTTTATATTTTATGCAGTCAAACAATAAAGTCTTGATGGACCTATGTTTTTATTATTTCATACAACAATAAAACTGAAAATGCAACGAAATGTTTTAAAATTTAGCAAACCAATTCACACTATTTGTAAGTGTCAATTCATTCGATAATAAACTTCATACTTTTCTTTCTCCCTCTCCAAAAATTTAGCATATATCTTTTAATAATTATTTAAATTATTTCTTTATATAGTTTAGATTTTTATACATATTCTTATAATAAGTACGTTATTAATTATTTGTAACAAAAATAGTTGAAGATCATCGGAATCGGTTATATTGTGTTCCGGATGATAAATGTTATTCTAATGTTGGGAATTGATTTGTTTGATAATTAAATTTAGATGCATGTATAGAGCTATTTGTTTTCAAGAAAATTGAAAAGGAGAAAAAAAAATCCGAGTCTGACGGGTATGTGATTAGTTTTAAAATATTTTGCGGGTATGAGATTAGTTGATATCCGACCCAATTACTTGAAATCACATATACGTCTACCCGAACCATATATTAGAATCTTATACCCGGAAATTTTAATTTTTATTGTTATTTTCCCTTAATCCTAGTCTATTAATGTTTCATTTTAATAGGTTCGTTATGTGGAATATTATTTTTTCTTTTGAGATATGTATTTGATGATATTATTTATATTTTATATGTTGTGACGTATATACATAAAATTATATAAAAGTTATAATGATATTTATATATTATGACGTTTGTATGTATCTAATGTAACATGTTTTAATTTGTAATAGCTGCTATATAAATAAAAATTATACAATAACTATAACGGTAAAAAAAAGATATTGTAGAACCAAAGACTGATTGCAACAAAATTCTTCTAAGTAAAAATGCTGCTGATAGGCTTATCAGCAGCGTTCAACACTTGTTGCTGCTGATAGGCTTATCAGCAGCGTTCAACAGATCAGTCTTGATGCTGATCCTCATCCTTGCTGCTGACAGCCTTGTGCCTTGAAGATAAATCGTTGCAGCTGACTATTCATGTCAAGCGTCACTGACAACTTTCTGCAAAAGCTACTGACAAACTCAAAGCAGAAGGAACCTCAATGGTGCAACCAATGACGGAAAACAATGCTCTTCTCCAAGCATGCAAGTAATGATGCATAAAGAAGACGCTTCAATAAAGTTAGTTAGTTTAGACTAAACTTGTATTATTAGCTTTGTACAAAAGATCAACGGTCTGTGTTAGATCTGATCCTTAGAATCAAGGGTCTGTCTTGATTCTAAGTTAGTATAAATACTGTGTATACACTTCATTGTAAGTGTGCTTCTTGATAGAGTTTTCATTTGTAATCGTTTATTCACAAAAGCTTAATACAACAGTGTTCTTATTAGTATTCTTTCTGTTTACTCGATTATACTTGTGTAGTTGCTATTGTTTCCGCTAATTTCAACTAAGAACAGAACTATCTTGTACTTTCACGATATAACAAGTGGTATCAGAGCTTTGGCTCAGATTAAACAAACTCACACTTGTTTAATCACTTCTGGTTCTATTCTAAACTTTCTCTTTGATCAAGTCACCCAAAATCACAAAACAAAGATGGCACAGAGCAATGGATTTGAAGACATCGGCAGCATCAACCGACCACCAAGGTTGGTATCTGGCGAAGACTACGACATGTGGAAGAATCGCATGGAAAGCTTCTTCTGTTATCAGGAGTACGGAATGTGGAAATCCATCAGGGATGGACCCTACACTCCCATGGTGGCCTCTGCTGATTCTGGAGGACCACTAGTCCCGAAGGAGCCCTCCAAGTACTCAGAAGATGACATAAAGAAGTTGGAGGTGGACTTCAAGGCACTAGGAGCTATCCAAATGTGCCTTCCAAATGAAGTTTTTCATAACTTCAGAAGTTACAAAACTGCTAAGGAGCTCTGGGAGGCTCTTGAGAAGATGTTTGCTGGCTCAGAGGAAGTCAAAGAAAACAGAAGGGACATCCTGAAGCAGCAGTACGAAAACTTCGTCTGGAAGGAAGGTGAGTCACTAACCGTTTTGTATAACAGGTACACGAACCTGGTGGGAGAACTGCAGTGCTCCAAAGTAAAGCTAGAGAATGAAGATATTCTTAAAAAGTTTATCAGATCTCTCCCGAGCTGTTGGACACTATATACAGGGTCTATAAGAAGAACGGAGAATTTAAAAACTCTCCAGATGACAGAGCTCTTTGGCATGCTGAAAACATATGAATTAGAAATGATTCAAGCCAAGGAAAGGAGCTCCAATCATCAATCAGCCTCTACTTCCTCCACCATCTCATCTGCGCTTCACTCTGATCACTCCGGTCCTAGTGCAAACAATTACTATCCCCCCATCGTCACTCATCCTCAAACACCAACTGCTTCTCAATCCAACTCATCACCACTTCTTCTTGAAGCCCCTCCTCAACAGTCAACCTCTACTGCTTTTGTCTCTGACAACTCAAGCAACATGTACTTCATAAAAGAGGATCTGGAATGCTTTCATCCAGATGATCTTGAAGAAATGGATATTCAGCACTCATATTCCATTCTCTCCCTCAGAGCAAAAAGGTTCTATTCTAGAACCGGGAGATCTGTTCCAAGCAACAACTCAAACACCTGAGTGGGGTTAGATAAAAGCAAGATCCGGTGTTACAACTGTAACCAATTGGGTCACTTTGCTAGGGAGTGCAAGGTGCCAAAAGCCAATCCGGGTGTCAGCCATCAAATACAAGGCTACCAAGATCAGCCCAGGCAACAGCAGCAGCAACAGCAAGAGCAAGGAACTCCTCCAGCTCAAACTGCAGCTTGTGCAAATGTTGGAACTTCAGACTTTGACTAGAGTTTTCAATATGAAGATGTTCCTACCACCAACCAAGCTCTTATGGCAGACACTACAGAGATACCACCTCAGGTATTTGAAAATCTTTGCTCTCAAGCTTGTATTGATAAAGTTTTAGGTTATAGAAAGCATAACCAAAACCTTATAGATCAAAATGAAGAGTTTCATCAGATGAAATCTGAGTTCAAAAAGGTTGAAAATACTTATAAAGAAAGATTAACTGCCTTAAGAAAAAGAGATTTCATTGTTAAAACACGAACAAACTAATCTTGAAACTCAGATTGATGATCTACTGGTCAAACTAAAAGCTACCAGAGCTGAACTGGCAGAACAGAAAGTTCATGTTGAAAAATATGAATTTTCCTCCAAAAAGTTACAAAGACTTTTAGATATTCAAGTCTATGAGAAGGTAAAGACTGGACTTGGGTATAACAATGATCAGTACAAATCTGTTCCTCCTCCTGCTGACTATATTGCCATTCACGAACCAAGCTTCAATGTTGCAAATCTTGACACTGCAAACCGAAATCTTGATCCTTCAACGGATGAACCTTTCGTCGAAGACTGCACTACCTCATCGGAATCTGAGTCAACCTGCTCAGACCATGATGAAACCAGTGTAGCCCCATCTGAAGTTGTTCTGAATAGAGCTGAAGTTCCTGCTGTTATTCCAGCTATTCCAGCCCCTGTCCCATTCAAACAGATCAAGATTAGCTATCCTCCAGATGAAAAAAAGCTAAACATTGAAAAGGGAGAGACATCAGGATCCACTAACCCCAAGCCTCAGTCAAAGCCGATCACAAAGAAGAAGGTGTTTGATATATGTCATACGCCTGGAGAAAAAGTTCCATATGTTCAAAAGACCCTAGAAGAAGCCACTTTTGAACATAACAAAGCTCATCCATGGAACTTCAAGGATCTGTTCCAAAGAAAGGACTATGTCTACCTTTCAAGAGACAAACTGGCCAGATCATGCTTTGTGTGTGGCAGATATAATCACACTACCAGCACCTGCTTTCATTACCTGGAATACCAAAGAAATTCAAAGCAGCATATCTTTGAAAAGACTAACAGAAACAAGAAGGTAAGAAGCTACGAGGCCAAAGCAACTAAGTTCAGGGAGTCTCTATCTCCCCCAAGAGTGAAGGTGTCAAGACCTCAACAAACCTGTATCATTTGTGGTGAAACCAACCACTTTGCTGCCAAATGCAGATTTAATCCCTTCAACCAGATTGCAAACTGCTCATATAGATTTACACCATCAGCAGTAAACAAAACAGCTGCTGATCTTGAAAAGTCTGGAAAAACAAAAGTTAAGCCTTCAGCAGCAAAAATGTCTACTGCGTATAAATGGAAATCAAAGGCAAAGCCATCAGCAGCAAGAGTGTCCACTGCTGATAAGGCAAAAACCAAGGCAAAGCCTTCAGCAGCCAAAAATGCTGCCACTCCAGCAAAGCCATCAGCAGCAGAATCTACTGTTGACAAGCCAGAAACATCAGTAGCAAAATCCGTTGCTGACAATATGAGGAAAACTAGAAAATCACCAACACAGCAATGGAAAGCCAAACCATCTCCAAGAATTATCATTGGTTCCATTGCAAACATACTGAAAAGGATAAACTAACAACCACCTTTTTCAAGTCTGCAGACTCTTGGATTCCTCCCACTAATTAGATATCTATCATGTGCAGGGACAGCCAGGTCATAAGAATAACACTTGGGTGGTAGACAGTGGTTGTTCCAGGCACATGACAGGCAACGGATCCATCCTCTCCAACTTTAGACACTTCAATGGAGGATATGTTGCCTTTGGAAGTGACTCAAAGGGAGGATCCATTACTCGACAAGGAACTTTTTCCAACGAAAGAATGAGCATTGATAAGGTCAACTATGTCAAAGAATTGGACTTCAATCTCATGAGTGTTTCCCAGATCTGTGACCAAAAGCTTTGGATGCTCTTCACGGATAAAGAATGCTTTGTACTGTCTCCAGGCTTATCCATACCTCCTCGAGAAAAGATTTTATTAACTGCTCAGAGAAAATAAAATCTCTATGTACTGGACATGAATGAAGTCACTCCATCTTGGAGTGTTTCCTGTTTTCTATCAAAATCCTCAGTTGATGAATCAGCTCTCTGGCACAGGAGATTAAGTCATGTTAATATCAAAACTATTAACAAACTGGTGAAGGATAATCTTGTCAGAGGGATTCCTGACAAAGAATTCCAGCTAGAAGACCACTGCATTGCTTGCTTAAAGGGGAAGCAACACAAGAGTTCTCACAAGCCCAAGACCTTGAATACAAATGACACTCCACTACAACTACTGCATATGGATCTCTTCGGTCCTACAAATGTCATGTCAATGGGCAAAAAGTCATATTGTCTGGTGATAACTGATGACTACACCAGATTCTCATGGGTATACTTCTTGAGAACTAAAGATGAAACTGCTGAAATTCTCAAATCCTACATTCTTAGGGTAGAAAATCAAAGCAATCAAAGGGTGAAGATCATAAGGTGTGATTAGGGCACAGAGTTCAAATACCACACTTTGAACTGTTTCTGTGAAAGCAAGGGGATAGAAAGACAATACAGTGCTCCAAGAACTCCTCAACAAAATGGAGTTGCTGAAAGGAGAAACAGAACTCTAATTGAGTCAGCAAGATCTATGTTGGCTGACTCAAAACTGCCTCTCACATTCTGGGCAGAAGCAGTTAGCACAGCCTGCTATGTGCAAAATAGAGTTCTCATTGTCAAACCCCTCAACAAGACACCTTATGAACTTTGGTTTCAAAGAGTTCCCTACATTGGGTTTCTAAAGCCTTTTGGGTGTCCATGCACCATTCTCATCACACATGGGGTTCTTCCTAAGTTTGGTGCCAAATTTGATTGAAGGATATTTTGTGGGCTATTCCTCTCAATCAAAGGCCTACAGACTATTCAATTCAAGAACAAGAATTATGGAAGAATCAGCAAATGTGGAATGTAGAGAACACATCGTTTGTGAGCAGGGAAAAGGCCCAAACTGGCTCTTTGACATAGACTCCTTCTCCCAAATATTTGAGCCTCTCACCTTCTCAAATATGGAGTCTACGTCTACACAAACACCTGCCTCCACTTCATCCACCGACTACAGACTGGATTTTCCCAAATCTTCTATCCGTATGAGAAGACCATAAATTGATCCTCCATCAGTTGTGGAAGCAATTGAAACAAGTGAAGCCGGAACAAGACTCTCCAATGTCACCAGCAGCAGCCTGTCTGAAACTGAAAATCTAAATGAAGACTCTTCGGTAAATACTGTAGATGCTGCTGATGTTATTGCTGAAAATATTGATGTGGCTAATGATGTTGAAGACTCTTCCACCAAGAATGAAGAGACCCCTGATCAAAATCAAAGCAATCTGGAGCAAGGGATACAGCTGGAGGTGGTACCAGCACAGAGGATCCACAAAGAACATCCTCATGAAAATATTATTGGCCAAGTCCACCAAGGAGTTCTCACAAGAAGCAAATCTCACGAGGCCAATATATGCTTGTTTTCATGTTTTATATCTCAGGTGGAACCCAAGAACATAGATTAAGCACTCAAACACAGCAGCTGGATTGAGGTAATGCAGGAAGAATTGCTGCAATTCAAGAGGCAGGATGTCTGGAAACTTGTTGATCTTCCACCAGGTAAATATGCTATTGGCACACGATGGGTTTTCAGGAACAAGCAAGATGAGAGAGGTATTGTAGTCAAGAACAAAGCCAGACTTGTCGCTCAAGGCTACACTCAGGAAGAAGGAATTGACTATGATGAAGTCTTTGCTCCTGTTGCCAGGATGGAGGCCATCAGAATCTTCCTGGCATATGCTGCATCCAAGAATTTCACTGTCTATCAAATGGATGTAAAATGTGCCTTTCTGTATGGGAAGATTGGTGAGGAAGTATACGTCAAACAGCCTCCAGGATTTGTAGATCCTGCACATCCTACTCAAGTGTTCAAACTAGACAAAGCTCTGTATGTCCTACATCAAGCACCAAGAGCCTGGTATGAAACCTTGTCAGGATATCTACTAAGCAACAACTTCAGAAGAGGTGCTATTGACCAGACCTTGTTTATCAAAGATGAAGGGGGAGAAATCTTACTAGTTCAAATCTATGTTGATGATATCATCTTTGGATCAACAAGGAAAAAGCTGTGCAAAGACTTTGAGATTCTGATGCACTCAAAGTTTGAAATGAGTTCAATGGGTGAACTAAATTTTTTTTTGGGTCTACAAGTCAAACAAGTCCCAAATGGAATCTTCATCAGCCAATCCAAATATGTAAAGAGCATTTTAGAAAGATTCAAGATGGCTAACTGCTCTGCTGCAAGAACCCCTATGCAAGTACATCATCAGCTGACTCCAGACAAAGATGGCCAAGACACTGATCAACATTAGTACTGTGCAATGATAGGGTCTCTCATGTATCTCACTGCCTCAAGGCCAGATATCATGTTTGCAGTATGTCTCTGTGCAAGATTTCAAGCAGCTTCAAAGATTTCACATCTTCAAGCCGTCAAGAGAATCTTTAGATACCTAAAGGGAGCCCCAAGACTTGGGCTATGGTACTCTAAAAATGACAAGTTTAATCTGTATGCATACACTGACAGTGACTATGGGGGATGCAACTTGGACAAAAAGTCCACTTCAGGGGGATGTCAGTTTCTGGGAGGGAGACTGATTTCATGGCAGTGCAAGAAGCAAACATGTGTTTCAACTTCTACAGCTGAAGCAGAATACATTGCAGCTTCAAGTTGCTGTGCACAAGTCATCTGGATACAAAATCAAATGCTGGATTACGGGATGACTTTCATGGCAACTCCAATTCACATTGACAACATGAGTGCTATATCAATCACAAACAATCCGGTGCAGCACTCCAAGACAAAGCACATTGACATCAGGTATCATTTCATAAGAGATCAAGCTGAGAAAAAGAGGATTATTTTAACCAAAGTTCATACAAATGAGCAATATGCTGATTTGTTTACAAAACCTTTTGACGAAGCTAGATTCAGATATTTAGTTGAATCCATTGGTATGATGAACTTTGATTAAAATCTATCTCTAAAATTCTGTTTTAAAAAATGTGTTTTTGTCTTTTGTTGTAAATAAAAGTTATGAGTCAGCAACACTTTTGTCCTTCAGCTGCTGACAGGTTTAATCTTCAGCAGCAAAGGATTTGCCACTGACTGCTTTAAGTTATCAGCAGGAACAGGTTTCCTGCGGATAGCTTTAAGATTGTCAGCAGCAACATCCTTGCTGCAGATCATTGAATCCATCAGCAGCAATTGAGTTTGTTGCTGACAGACTTAACCTTCCGCGGCAACCTAGCTTGCAATGGACAGGCTTATTCATCCACAGCAACCAAGTTTGCTGCTGATGGGTAAATTTAAGTCCAAATTAACTTTTACCCGCTGTAAAAATTAACGTCAGTCTTTACCATGACTGCCTCGGTGTATTACAACTGTAACAGTAAAAAGTGAATAAGGTTGTATTGTACAAGTCATTTTGCTTTTTCCCTCATCTGCCGTTATAAGAACAAATCAAATTTCCTTACCACCTCTTCACATTCAATTTCACCCTAAACCCACATCACCTTCTCTCAAGTCCCCACCACATTCAAAGCCTTCCATCCTTAAAACATTCAAAGCCTTCCACACTCTTAACCTTCAAACCTTCCCTCCAAAATCAAACAACAATGGCAGACATCAATAACCCTGACGATAAGTTCTCCCCGTACCATAACCTTACAGCATACTTAACCAAGGGAAAGAAATCCGAAGGATTCGATAATATGATCGACTTCCTATGCCGATCAAAGATCCATTTTGCCCTCACAACCAACCCTACCATATATATCCCTCATATGGAGGATTTATGGAAAACCGCCGTCTACTCTATCGAACAGGGGATTCCCCAAATTAAAGCCAAGGTAGACGGCAAGGACATCACCATCTTGGAAGCCACACTCCGAAAACATCTTAAGCTTCAAGATGAGGGAGCAGCCATCTCATACTCAAAGGATGAGTACATGAGGACCTTTGTATCCATAGGGTACACTGGAAATCAAAATGAGTATACAATAGAGAAGGCACTGATGGGCCCTCCAGGGAAGTATCTCTGCCACACTCTTCTCCAATGCATATCTCAGAAGAGAAGTGGATGGCATCAAGTGAGCTCCGTACTTGCCTCTGCTTTCCATGGTATGATTACTGGCCTAGGTTTTAACTTTGCACACCTCATCTTTGAGGGTTTGAGATATAACCTCCAAGAGGGTGCAAAGCAACAATTTTTTATGTACCCATGATTCTTGCAGGAGGTTTTCAACCAGGAAATAAAAGAACTTTCAAAACCTACAAGAATCTACATCATGTTGGGACATAAAAATAACATTTTTCAAAGCATGAGAACTGTTTCAAAAAGGTTCTCAGGGGTCAATGTTCCATTGTTATCTACAATGATGAACATGCAAAGCACCCAGGGTGACAGTTCAGTAAACCCAGCTGGTACTGATCCCACACCCTCCACCTCACTTCCTGAATCACAAACAACTGCTTCCCTTGATCGAATCCATGTGCATTCTACTGAAGATGCACATGCATATACACTTCTAACACCCAGTTTGATTGCACAACCGGAACACAGGGCCCCCGTTGTAGCCAAGTATACCAGAAAAGGGGCAAGAGAACTCCTTCTTCTCTTGCCTCCAAGGCCCAAACCCAACCTAACAGCCCTCACTCAGAATCACAACATTCTGGTTAGAATATCATAAGGGACAACCACATTGTTAGGGAGACTCCTTCAGATGTCTCTCTATTAGGATCGGGATCACTTCCCGGATCCATAGAATAGCCCCTTGAGCCACTCCTCTCTCTTATGAACTTAAGTGTTGAGGAACCTGATCAAGATGATGTACCTTCTCCAACTGCCACTATCTCGGAGGTACTGATTGATCTTGCTTCTAACACACCCAACCCAAGTTCTACTCCCCTGAAGGTCCACTCTAGGAGTTATGACAGAGTGGATGTGGAAGAGGATGTCACTACTGATGGTCCATCAAATGACCAGGAGGACAGTGACAACATCGCTAAGACCTCAACCACGGCAACTCACAGTGAGGATGTTTCCTTGGAAACTCCCCTCACTGAGAGGAATCCCAGGCGCCAAGAAACCATGGGTGATGGGGATGCTGAGGCTAGGCCTACAGCCCCATATGGGTCCAAGGATTCCATAAATATGGATGAGGACAGTATGCAACTTAAAAATCAGGAATTGACGGCCAGGGTGGCTATGCTTGAGGCTGAGGTGTCAAAACTACAACACCAGATCCTTCTGCATGAAGCTCATCAATGCCCCTCCATGGCTTCTCCCTCCCTTGTCTCAGTGGGCACCCAAACTGATGCTTATCTATCCACTAATGCAACCAAAAAGGGGGAGATAGTCCCAATGGAAGAAGACTCAGACAGTCTTGACGACTGGATTCAAGAGCAGGCTGCATTTCAAAGTACACTATTCAAGCCAGCTTTTGTACAGGTTCATGACTTGCCAGCTTCAGATGACGAAGAAGAAGAGACTTCTGAAGACCGGAAGTTAGTCGTTAGGGCTGTTGATGAGGTGCTGACTGATGTTGAAGACAAAGAACAAACATATACATCTTTCAGCATCATCCCTGAAGCAGTAGCCATCATAAGTCAATCCACTGCCCCCCCAATTTCCACTGACTTCAACACAACTAGAGTTTGACACAATACTAGCTTGGGGGTATGATGGAAAGTCTGAGAGGTTCTGGATTGGTTGGGAGTTTAGCGGAGTAGAAGAGCTAAACTGGGACTTTCTCAACAGCATCCAAGTCCTTCACCTATACAATCTACAATGCATCAACAACTCTACGGACCTCTCAGCAGAACTTGCTATTGGCAGGTTCTATGACTTGATGGAGGATAATCTACCCAAGTTCGAAAGACAAATACAAGCAGCAAAAAGGGTAGCCTATCCTGAATCTTCAGCAGCAGCAGAAAGAAGATTGACTCCTAGAAGACTTGAAATAATAAGGAGCAGTCTTCTCACTGAAGAAGAAGTTCTGTGCTTAAGAAGATTTATGTATAACTCCATTGTCAAGGACTTAGATGTGCTAGGATGGGTAAGCATTAAGTCTCTTGACCACACCTTACTACTAAGCAACGGCTCCTCTCTCACCATCAACACCAGGAACATCCTGCTACTGCCTACAGACTTTCTTTACAAGATCTTTCAACTCAGGCCAAATATCTGCAATGTCAACTCCCTCGAAAGCCAGGCAATGATAGCTACTGTCAGATCTCATCTTGAACAAGAAGGAAGGATTGCTGAGGCAGTATATGTGTCAAATTATGACACTTATTCTGACTCAGCTTCCCCTCGAGTAGACATCTTTGCTGCAGCATATGAATCAAGATCTACTGTCCAAGAAATGCTGATAGAATTTACAAGTCCTGAGTGCAAATCAGATGAAGCTAATGACCTTCCCCTATCAACCTCTCAACTTGCCAATGAAGCTGAGGCTGAGATCCCAACAGCAGCACAATCATCTGCTGTTGTGATCAGTGAAGTCGAAGCAGAGGCATCCAGTGTAAACAAAGGGAAGGGAATTATAACCAAAGAAGATGAAGAGAGGTTGCTCAGAGAGAAGAGAGATAAGGAAGAAATAAGAAGGAAGAGAGAAGAAGAGGAGATGGCTGACCTGAAAAACGCTCAAGAAAGAAAAACAGCCACGCTCCTCAGAGAACAACTTATCCAGCAGTATGCCAAACAGCTGGATGAGATGAAAGTCAAACTCCATGCAGTGTCTCAAGTTGACGAAGATGAAGAACTTGCTAGACAGCTGCAGGAACAACTAAACAAGGAAGAAGAGGAGGAGGAAGAAAAGAAAAGGAAGGAAGATGCTAAATTCAGAATCTCTGATTCTAAATTAGCAAAAAAAATGAGGGAGGAGTGAATTGAAGCTCTGATCTCTCAAGGTGAGGATGCTGACTACCTTGAAAAACTTTCAAACAAAGAGATCTATAGAGCCGTCATGGGTCAGCAGGGGCAATTGGCAAAGAAGAAGAGAGCTGAAGAGGAAGAAAAGGCTCGTCAAAAATCCAAGAAGGCCATTGCACTTAACCAGAGAACCCATGAAGAAAGGAAGGTCATGACTGACTTCCTAAAGGCAAAGGGGGAAAGTGGAAGGAGGCTAGGTCCCATGACATTCATGAACCTACAAGCCTTGTACAGACAAGTCAAGAAGGAAGAAGAAGAAAGACTAGGAAAGAAAGTCTTCAAGACAAAGATCACAGAAAAGGAAGACAAGAGACCAGTCAAGAAACAAAAGACTTCTGCCCCAGACACTACTTCCACTATCCAAAAACCTTCCACAAATATCCCCAAACCTTCCTCTCCTCCACCCAAAAGGTCCAAACCATCTCACCCAGCTCCCTCTCATCAACAGCCTATCCTGAAGAAATCCAACCCACACCTAAACCAGAAGACTCCAGAGATATAGTTGATTGGTTCTACAGTTCACAGGATCAGTGGTTTGAAATCTTCAGGGGGATAACTGAAAGAAGGAGATCTGTTTACAAATATGTTGATGAAGTTCTACAATTACCAGATTCAGATCTCAGTAGAATTCTGGAGATGGGTGAAGCTCATGAGCCTGCAAATGAGGGTGGGAAACGTCTTATGCTAACAATCAAACACCATTTCAACCCTAGCAAAGATGTGATCATAGATATCAAACCACTTCAGTCCCATTCTCCATTTGTAAGTTGATCCTACAATGTTGATCTGGGTGAGTTCACCTTAACTGATGTTAAAAAGCAGCAGATGAGATGTTCAAGCAAGACAATATTCAAAATGCCAAGTAAAGACATCAAGACTCTGTCTGAGCTTCCACTGAACAATCCCAGCAAGGGTCCAAGAGGCTATGAGGTTGCAAGGATAGTCTGCCACATGCAAAAGCTTCAGCAACAAAGAGATTAGAAGAATTTTGGTAGCATCAGTCTAGGGGGAGTTTGTAGAACCAAAGACTGATTACAACAAAATTCTTCTAAGTACAAATGCTGCTGATAGGCTTATCAGCAGCGTTCAACACTTGTTGCTGCTGATAGGTTTATCAGCAGCGTTCAACAGATCAGTCTTGATGCTGATCCTCATCCTTGCTGCTGACAGCCTTGTGCCTTGAAGATAAATCGTTGCAGCTGACTATCCATACCAAGCGTCGCTGACAACTTTCTGCAAAATCTACTGACACACTCAAAGCAGAAAGAACCTCAATGGTGCAACCAATGACGGACAACAATGCTCTTCTCCAAGCATGCAAGTAATGATGCATAAAGAAGACGCTTCAATAAAGTTAGCTAGTTTAGACTAAACTTGTATTATTAGCTTTGTACAAAAGATCAATGGTCTGTGTTAGATCTGAACCTTAGAAGCAAGGGTCTGTCTTGATTCTAAGTTAGTATAAATATTGTGTAAACACTTCATTGTAAGTATGCTTCTTGATAGAGTTTTCATTTGTAATCGTTTATTCACAAAAGCTTAATACAACAGTGTTCTTATTAGTATTCTTTCTGTTTACTCGATTATACTTGTGTAGTTGATATTGTTTCCGCCAATTTCAACTAAGAACAGAACCATCTTGTACTTTCACGATCTAACAGATGTACACTACAAGAAATCGGACATATGGCGACGACGGAAGTCGTTGCTATAGACCCCAAAAGTCGTCGCTATAGGGTTTGGTGACGACATAGTCGAGCCGCTAAAGATGGAAAAATTCGTTGCCATAGATGTCGTCGCCATAGCTAAGCCTATAGCGACGACATGTCGTCACAATAGGGTTGTAGTCAAATACATTTTCCAAATAAAAAAATCTTATTTAAATTAATTTTAGACCTATGGCGACGCCATGTCGTCGCTATAGGTAATGAATTTTTCATTATTTTTTTATTTTTTTAGTTGTTATAATTGATTTAAAATATTTATTTAAATTAATTTTAGACCTATGGCGAAGACATGCCGTCACAATATGTAATGAATTTTTATTTTTATTTTTTTTCCAGGTTTTACGAATGATTTAAATAACAAAGCATTAAAAATTCATACAAAGTTCGATTCGAATACAAATTATCATTACACATCAAAAATTTTAAAATATTTGTGAAATTGTTAAAAGTATTATATATATATATATATATATAATATGTATAATATATATAATATATATAGGGTCCGGTTATTGTACAAAGGGGTTTAGCGTACGAAGGCACCAGCATGCGACAAGTCTTCAGTGGACGATGGATAAATGCGTCCGCATAATAATAACGCATGTTTGATAATAACGCATGACCATAATCACGTATGTTCATAATAACGCATGACCATAATCACGTATGTTTTATAATAACGCATGACCATATTCATGCAATCAAGCTTGCTTTATAATAACGCATTCACGTAATCACGCATGTTATACACATAAATACGCATGTTGTATAATAACGCATGACCATAAAAGTAATCACGTAATCACGCATGTTATAGACACAGCATATCGACATTTAAAAAAAAGTCGATTTTTTTTAAATAAATGTATAGCAAAACTATACTCAAATTAAAGAGAATAAAATGCTCGGTTTTATGGTGTAATTTTTTTTTAAAAATAATGTCGTATAAAAAAGTTATACCTGTTTTAAAAAAACGGGGGAACTTGAAAAAAGTTAACAAATGTAGGCTATACCCATTTTACCCTTTAAAAACAAGCTGACTAGACACACGTTTCATCCCAACCCTTGAATTGGTAGATCAATGATCCATAATCCTTCGTACCATTCGCACAATAAAAGCCATTTGTATTTAAAACTTCCTCTCTCTCTCTCTATATATATATATATATAGACACACACAAAAACTAAACAAAACTAGCTAATCACTTTCATCACTTTGTTCTTCAGATTGACTCGTCCGTGCAGCTTTTTTGTTGGCCATCGCAGCAAGTAATTGATTTATCTTTTGTTGCCTCTATTCATTTGTTTTTTGCATCTTTTTATTTATTTGTTGTTGCCAGCGTTCATTCCATTGTCGCACCTATTCTTTCATTTCATCATATTATGAGGAGGATAAATATGCACTAGCAGTCATGTCGGGGGAAACATGTTTCGGTTTTCGATCAACACCCTGTGTATGGCAACGCCATTCACCTAAGGCTCGTGTGAGACATTCAATCTTACCAACTGGTGAATCATCGGCCTCACTTTACAGTCTGACATACTCTCGTTGAATCTTTTCCAGCATTAAGAGAGAGATTGCAATCCTAACGGCCGGCATTTGGGTGATTGTGTATCAAGAGAGAGAGAGAGAGAGATGGTGGCGGGAGGTGTGTTATTTGATTAATGGCAGACTAGACCCTATGCCGACAACATGTCGTCACCATAGGGTCAACAAAACGACGGCGTTTTTTTCTTTTCGTCATTTCAATGTATAAGAAGAATAAAAAAAAAATTTCACCTATGATGACGACATGTCTTCCGTACACCTTTTCCAAATGGCGGGCTAATTTTTCACAAATCCCGCACACTATAGCGATGACAAGTCATCGGGATAGGACTTTGAAACTCTAGAATCTGATCTACTCTATGGCGATGACAAGTCGTCACGGTATGTTGAACTATGCTCACGACAGCCTGTCGCCGCCGCAGACCTTGCCGCCATAGACCTAAATTCTTGTAGGAGTACTTGTAAATCCAAACATGTATTTTTTTAACAAATTAACATGTAAAGCCGATACCCGACGGGTAATTACCCAATGGGTATTAGGCCGAGTATGGACACGATTTTACAACAGGGTATAAGACTGGGATTACTAACATCCTGGCAAAACGTGACACATTGTCATCTCAAATGAGATATTGGTACAATTTAAAGTTGATATCTTAGTTATACGGATTTCTTACTTTTCCTTGTTAGACTTTTTTAACTAGTATTTACTTGTATAATCCAAAGTCTAGCCCGCGCGTTGCGACGTTGGCATTAACGTGACTAAGTATATAAAAGAAACATATGTGTGACTCAGTCCTGGAGAGCGAAAAATAATTAAAAAAAGTATTATGCCTCGCACTTTGCGACGCGGATAGGAGTTAATATTGAAACGACAAATTCGCTAAATACGTTAGCAACAAAGAAAAATAAACTAAAAAAAACAAATACAAAAAAGGTAATTTTAAAAAACAAATATAAAAGAAGTAAAAGCAAAAAAACTAAAAAACACGGTTTTTCAGACCCTGGACTCGAACCCGCGTCGGAGGGTTTAGCAGAAACATCGCCTTACCAGTGAGCTAAGGGACAAATTGTAATTTTAATTTGAAAAGAATTGTATTTGACCAAAATCGATAAGGAAAAAAAATGAGTAATAGTTAGTGTAAAGACCTGCACGTTCTGGCAGTTGTGTTGAACCTTAAAAATTTTTACGTCAAAACGTTAATAAAAATAAGTATGTCGATTCCCCACGTGTTACAACTTGCCTCGCACGTCACGTCGTATACAGAACTCAATTATCGCACATTAGTGTTATGTTGACATTTGCTAAATTAATGAAAGAAATTAGATTAAAGTAAAAAAAACATTTAGACGTTATGGCTCGTTAAAACGCGAAATCAAATAACGTTTTCGAAACTTTGTATTAAAAAAAATCAAAATCTTTTTGTAAATTCACGCGTTACAGTTAGAGCATTGGTAATATTGAAGACCTTATATAAAAAAAGCCACTTAAAAAGTTATCGCAAGTGTTACAGAACAAAAAAAAAACTAAACATAAAATCTCTTAAAATAAAGAAAAATAAAAGCTAAACAAAAAAAAAGCGTAAGACATCAAAAAGAAAAAGCTAAAAAAGGAAAAGAAATAGTAGAAAAGATGGGTAGAAAAGAGGGGAAGACAGCTTCGAACTCGCGTCAACTGGTTTTAGGGGTGAGCAAACCTTAACCGTTAATCTAAATTAACCGATAATCGAACGGTTATCGAACCGAATTAACCGATAACCGAAATTAACCGACGGTTATGGTTAAGTTTCTTTGATTAACCGATCAAACATTTATGGTTACGGTTAAGGTTGTCCCATAACCGAACGTTAACCGAACCGAACCTATACAGCCCTATGCATAAGATATATGCACAAAATAAAAATAATTTCCTCCATTCACTATAGTTATGGTTAAGGGTGTACAAAATATATATATTCTCAAATTTTTCTATCTATTTTCTAAAAAATTTGTAAATAACTTATACATTAATTATGAATCTATGACTAGAAAAAAATAATATTACTAACATAACCCTAAGTCTTTACTAAAAAAAATTTGATTCATGATTACAGAACGAAAGTGATTAATTAACCGAAACCGATCCATAATCGATGGTTAACCGACCAAACGGTTATGGTTATGAAAGAAGCCAAAACCGACTCATAACCGACTTTACACAACCATAACTGATTGACAAAGTATTTGTTTACCACTTAGACAAAGCATCTTCATTGTAATGATTGCCATTCTTTATATATTTGAAGTAAAAGGATGGTCGGGTGGCATAGTCTGATTGGTTACTGACCTTCCTTTTTAAGAGTTAGTAATAATGACTTTCATTAAAAAATATATTTTCATATACTTGAAATTTATAATTACACTTGTATCCAATGTTTTCAGAACCGGATCGGACGTCGAACCGGTCTCCTTACCGGTCCACTGGTTGGACCGGTCCGACCGGTCGGACCGGATTTAAGAACTGGACGACGTCATAATAAATATTATAAAAATATATCAGTCTAAATAGCTTTTAATCCTTTCAAAAACCACCAACAAGTCAATTCCAATAATTTTAAACTAACAATTACCTACGAAATAAGAAGCCAAGAGACTTAAAAAAGATTAAAAAAAAAAAAATAGTCAAGCGGTTCAACTGGTCCGACCACGCGGTTTCCGGTCCGACCGCCGGTTCAACCGGTCCGACCACCGGTTCGCTGCAAAAACGGTTCAACACATATAACCGGACCGGTCAGACCACCGGTTCCCGGTCCGACCGTTCCGACCGGCCGGTCCGGTCCGGGTTTCAAAACATTGCTTGTATCTTACAAAGTGTACATAAATAATACGCAAACGACACAGAATAGAAATGAAAAACTAAGTTAAAACGTTTATATAAGACTCAAATAAAAGAAAATTTATTATCATATTAAAAGTTCTTTATAACATTAAAAGTGAGCCTCTATGCTCTAATAACCTAACCAATAATTTGTCAAAGTAACCTTATTGAAAATCTAGATACTTAAATAAAATAAAAACTAGTCAGATTTCATTCGTGCTTTGTGACGGGGCGGGCCGATTTCCAATAAAACTTAAATAGAAATATACACGCAAATTGATTAAAAACAAAACACGCCCACATTATAATAGTGTACGATAGAATATATGAAAACAAACATTAAAACCGTGTAAAATAAGTTAAAAGACAAAGAAAAAACAAAAAAAACGAAATAATAATTTTTTAAAAGAAAAGTTGACTTTAGTCGTCAGCTGTGAGTGGGGGTGATTATTGGGCTTTAACCGGACGACCCCGGACTGGACTGGACCGGGACCGGGACCGTTAACAGGGTAAATTGGAGGACCAAGGACCGGACCAATTGTTAACGGGATGGTCTGCGTTTTCGTAGGCTTTACCGGGCCGGTCCTCGGGCTTTAGTATTCAGGCCCTTTTAATTTAGTCTACAATCAATTCTTCAAAACATAGTACATAAATTAATAATTAGTCTACAATTAATCCTTCAAAACATAATGCATAAAACATTATATGTAGTATTTAATCTTCGTAGGAGATATATGCAATTGATCTGGGTTGCTAATTATGACTAGTAAATATCAAAAGAATAGATAGGGCCGTAGAGTATTGAAAAAGCTTTTGCAAGCAACAACAAATGTTCATAATCAAAAGTATGAGGGTGCGAATTGTAATTTAAAATTGTGCATTCAGTTATAGTTCTCACATGCGATAAACGAAAAGTATAAAGAAAGTTTAAGAAACATCAGCGTTTATATAACAAAATTGAATAAAATAAAAAAAAAAGTTACATTTATGCAAAAATTGTTTTCCTGTTAAAATAAAAAGAAAACTTGAGAACGATTATTGTTTAAACTGAGAAAAAAAAAATATATAACTATAGTTAATATTTCACAAGCGTTAAATGTTCTAATCGTAATAATATAAAGGAAACTTTTAAATATGGTTTACGTAAAACATAAATTAAGGGCTAGGCTTTTTATAAAATTACTAATTGTTCTATACATACGGGCTTTACGGGCTTTTTTGAAAACCCGTGGGCTTAGACCGGACCGGGACCGTAACCGTTAAGCTATGAAAGATAGGACCAAAGACTGGACCGATTACATGCATCATGGGCCGGGGCCGGGTTTAATGGGCCGGTCTTTCAGGCTTTCATGGGCCAACCCGTTTAATGCACACCACTACTGTGAGTCGGGTGGGGGGGAGGCTAGGTTTCGAACTCGGGTCCCTTGCTTAAACGGTGCGGCCCTACCACTTCTCTTCAAAAGTTGCCGCCTTGACTTCTTTACTCTATGCTAACGTCTTTTGTTACCTCCAGCATTATGGTTTGAGCTTCATTACCATTGTTGTCAACATCTATATCTTGATGTGGCATATTACCATCGTTACGAGATTCATCAACGACATTCATCAGTTCCAACATTTGAGTTATTATCAAAATGAGCATATTTCTTGTTAAGTAAGAAGTCAGAATAAGGGAGAGACAATCTTCATGTTGGCAAGATGTCGAAAACTATGACTCGTGCTACCAACGGGGGATCCAGAATAGCACCATAGTAACCACCCTCGTGGTTTTTTTTCCACGATTAAAACCGTGTAAAATAAGTTAAAAGACAAAAACACAAATATTTTTTTAAAGAAAAACTGGCGTCTGATCGTCAGCAGTTTAGCCGGGTGGGGGGGGAGGCTAGGTTTCGAACTCGGGTCCTTTGCTTACATGTTCTAATAAAATTTAAATTGAAACATAGAAGCAAATTAATTAAAAAAAAAAGAAAGAAATAAAGAAAAAGCGCGCCCTATTTTTTAAAAGTGTACATTAAAATATACGAAAACGAATATTAAAACCGTGTAAAATAAGTTAAAAGACAAAAAAACAAATAATTTTTTTAAAGAAAAACTGACATCCGGTCATCAGCAGTTTACCCGGATGAGAGGAGGCTAGGTTTCGAACTCAGGTCCTTTGCTTACACGGTGTGTGCCCTACCACTTCTCTTCAAAAGTTGCCGCCTTGACTTCTTTAGTCTATGCTAAGGTCTTTCGTTACCTCCAACGTTATGGTTTGAGCTTCATTACTCTTGTTTTCAACAACTATATCTTGACGTGGCATATCACCGTCGTTATGAGATTCATCAACAACATTCATCCATTTCAATATTTGAGTTATCATCAAAATAAACATATTTCTTGTCAAATAAGAAGTCAGAATAAGGGAGAGACAATCTTCATGTTGACAAGATGTCAACAACTATGACCCGCGCTACTAACGCTTCCCTAGCACACAGTGGGATCCAGAATAGCACCATAGTTAACACCCTCGTGATTTTTTTTTGCACGATTTTGTCACCACGCATATGTCTTCAAGGAGCATGTTGGTTTGTCAAAGATCGTGTTTAATTTGTCCGTCACATAATATTGAGACCCTCAAATGTACGACATAAACCATCAACCTCACGATCTCCACACAAGAACAAGGTAGTTGGTTTACTGTAACATGTCGTTTCATCAAGATACTAACGGAAGTGAAAAGGCTAGATATGTCCTACGAAACGTTTAGATAAAACTCAAATAAAAGAAAATTTATTATCATATCAAAGTTGCTTTTTAAATATTATAACTGAGCCTCTATCCTCAAAATCATAGCGTCACATAAAATAAGTCTTAATTGTTTTGTATGACTTTCAATAAAAAATATATTTTCAGATACTTGAAATTTATAATTACACGTAAGTGTACATAAATAATATGAAAATGACGCAGAATGGAGAGGAATAACTAAGTTGAAACGTTTAAGGAAATTTATTATCATATTAAAAGTTCTTTATAACATTAAAAGTGAGCCTCTAGATATAAGATGCTCTAATAACCTCCCCAATAATTTTGGTCAAAGTAACCATATTGAAAATCTAGATGCTTAAATAAAATAAAAACTAGTCAGATTTCACCCGTGCTTCGCTGCAGGACGGGCCGATTTCTAATAAAGTTTAAATAGAAACGTAGACGCAAATTGATAAAAAAAAACACGCCCTCATTATAAAATCGTACGTTAAAATATACGAAAATGAACATTAAAACCGTGTAAAATAAGTTAAAAGGCAAAAAAAAAATAAAGAAAAGCTAACGTCAGGTCGTTGGTAGTTGAGCTGGGTGAGGGGGGCTAGGTTTTGAACTCGGGTACCTTGCTTACATGGTGCGCGCCCTACCACTTCTCTTCAAAATTTGCCTCCTTTACTTTTTTACTCTATGCTAACGTCTTTTGTTGCCTCCAACATTATGGTTTGAGCTTCATTAGTCTTGTTTTCAACATCTATATCTTGATGTGACATATCACCATCGTTCCAAGATTCATCAACGACATTCATCACTTCCAACATTTGAGTTATCATCAAAATGAACATGTTTTTTTTGTCAAGAAGTCAAAATAAGGGAGAGACAATCTTTATGTTGACAAGATGTTGACAGCTATGACTCGTGCTACCAACGCTTCCCTTGCTCGCTGTGGGATCCATAATAGCACCATAGTAACCATCCGTGTGATTTTTTTTTTTTGCACGATTTCACCTTGATCAAGACAAGTAGTTCTTCAAGGATCGTGTTGGTTTGTCAAAGATCATGTTGAATTTATCCATCATATAGTATAAAGACCCTCAAATGTACGACATAAACCATCAACCTCGCCATTGGCGAACCTAGCTTAGTGGTATGGGGTCGTCCGACCCCCATGAATTTTTACTTTCTTTTGTTATATATGCGGTAGAATCCCGAGCGATCCCCTTAAAATTTTAACACCGATCCCCATAAAATTTTGACACCGACCTAAAAAAAAATTATTTGAGATTTTAAAATTTATAAATATAAACTTATTATCAACTATTTAGCAAATATAAAATTTAACTATTACAATACTCATTTAAACTAATAACTTAATCGGACTAACTTAATTAGTTAATTGGATTAAAAACTTAGCCCTTTAAACAAATACCATTTAGTTACCCATTGACTATTTAAATTTTTAAACAATCAACCCCAATAACATTTAGTTAACCCTCTACCCATTTAAAATTGGATTATTGGATTTTAATAATCCCACCTTTTACCAATTGGCCGATAATAATCTCAACTGAGAATATTCTTACCACTGGTCCCTACTTTCAAACTATTTTTTTACATTGGACCCCCCGTTAAAAAAACTTAACGCCGTTAGAGTTTATATGACGTGGACATCTGCAAACCGCCGGAAAGTCGAGCCAAGCTAGCAGTGGTCTCGTGGTGGCTTTTGAAATTGGCTCTGGTGGTGTTTAACTGGTCTCGTGGGTCCGGAAAGTCCAAACAGAGAAAACGGTGGTGTTTAACGAGACCAGTTAAACACCACCAAAGCCAATTTCAAGCCAACACGAGACCATTGCTAGCTTGGCTCGACTTTCCGGCGGTTTGCAGATGTCCATGTCATATAAACTCTAACGGCGTTAAGTTTTTTTAACGAGGAGTCCAATGTAAAAAAATAGTTTGAAAGTAGGGACCGGTGGTAAGAATATTCTCAGTTAGGATTATTATCGGTCAATTGGTAAAAGGTGGGATTATTAAAATACAATAATCCTTTAAAATTTTAAACAAATAAACCTAATTAAAATATCATTAGCGACAATCAATAATTCAGTGTTCAAACCCAATGTCAATAGCAGCAATCGACTTGTGAGTGACTGCCAATCCCCTTCGATTTGTTCAGACGATAATCCGGCAAATCGGTGATCCCTCTTGGGCCCCTTCGATTTTAGATTTTAGTGCAATTAGCAAATAGCAATTCTATCTTCTCAGCCCTGCAATTTCATCTTTTAACTTTACAGCATCTGTCTGTGTAGTGTCGTTTTTTTAATTTTTTTTATTGTGTAGTATGTTGCTATTTGCTAATTGTTATGTGGGTATTGCAATATTTTGACTATGTATTTATGTTTATTTAATTAGATTGTTATTTGTTAGTTTATTATCGATGCATTATAAATTGTAATTTGATAATGTGTATATTTTTATTACTTGATTAGGAATATGAGCATTGAAAGTTTTTTTTTTTTTAAATTGGATCTTCTTTTTCTAAGACTCTAGAATCTATTGATTTGACCTTTCCTATTAATATCTGACCTGACCCGATTCAAAGCAAAAGAAATTAATATTTACCGATATACAACAGATCTACAAAAATTTTCGACTCTCATGAAAAAATTCATAGGTCATCCATTGAACCTCGCGATGTCCACACAAGAACAAGGTAGTTGGTTTACTCTAACGTGTTGTTTCATCACGATACTAACGAAAGTGAAAAGGCTAGATATGTCCTAGGAAACGTTTAGATAAAACTGAAATAGAAGAAAATTTATTATCATATCAAAATTTCTTTTTAAATATTATAACTGAGGCTCTATTTACATGGTATTCTAGTAATTTACACATTAAGTTCGGTCAAAGTCACCGACATATTATAATTAATTAGATTAAAATAAAAACATAACTGAAATACTAATTTCGATTAAAATTACATAAATTTTAAATCTAATTAAAATAAAGAAACAATTGACAACCTAAATAAACTCATTAATTATTAATAAGCTTTGTTTGTAACTTCTAGTAGCTATTAACCCGTTTCTTTACCTTTTTTCGTATTCTCATCGATATACATATTAGTCGATCATTCGAGCACAGATCTATATAATACAACTTAAAGTTGATTTCCTTAAGGTTATCCAAATTTCTTACTTTTCTTTGTTAGACTTTTTGATTGGTATGTACTTGTATAATTCAAAGTCTTCAATGTTTTTAATTACTTATAATCAACAACATATTTTCATATATTTGAAATAGCTTACATGTGTATTTTTCAAAGTGCACATAAATACACGCAAGTTTCATTTGAATTGGAAAATTTGTAAGAAAACGTGTTTCATTTTTGAAAAGTAGGCCTCATGCAATTTGCTATTTCTCAATTATCCATTTTTTTATCTCTATATTTATATTTATTTATTATTGGGTAAAGTGTCATTTTCGTTCCTGTGTTTTGGCCATTTTAGCCACTTTCATTCAAAAGCTTTTTTTTAGCTTTTTCGTCCCTAACTTTTCTAAATCTAAACATTTTCATCCACCTGACTAACTACGTTTACATTTTAACGTTAAGTCAGGGGTAATTTGGTCTTTTCAAAAATCCTTCTTGAATGCCATAGAGAGTAGAAGACAGTTGAAAATATTAAATTGCCCATGATTTAACGTTAAAATGTAGACGGGGTTAGTCAGGTGGATGAAAATGGCTAGATTTTGAAAAGTCAAGGACGAAAGAGCTAAAAAGAAAGTTTTTGGATGAAAGTGACTAAAATGACCAAACCATGTGAATGAATGAAAATGACACTTTTCTCTTTACTATTTATTATTATATACGATAGAGTAATTTCGCTTTTGGCCTATGTGGTTTGGCATGTTTAACCCTTTTAGTCCAAAAATGAATCTTTTAACATATCAGCCCCTGATGTTGTATTTTTATAACCATTTCAGTCCATGACACTAACTCTGTTAACTTTTTCTTTTAAGTATAGAACATTTTACTCATTTTATTTCTAAGTGAACTAGTTTAACATTTTCAGTCAAATAAAAACTTTTTTTAGGTTTTTTCATAAAAGCTTTTTTCTACTTTTTTTAAAAATGTTTTTTTTTACTTTTTTAAAATCATTTTTTTTAGTTTTTTTTTCAGTAAAAGCGTCTTTTTGAACCTTTTTAACTTTTCTAAAATTATTTTTTCTTGATTTTTTTCATAAAAAACATTTTTTTATAAAAGCATTTTTTAGCTTTTTCATAAAATGTTTTTTAACTATTTTAAAAACATTTTTTTTTAACTTTTTTAAGTGAACTAGTTTTTAAAATAGTGAACTTTAAAAAAAAAAACATTTTTAAAATAGTTAAAAAAATGTTTTTATAAAAAAACGTTTTTAAAACCGTTTTTTATGGAAAAAAAATTTAAAAATTGTTTTTAAAGAAGTTAAAAACGTTTTTAAAAAGGTTAAAAAAATACGTTTTTATAGAAAAAAAACTAAAGAAATGATTTTAAAAAGGTAAAAAAAACGTTTTTAAAAAAAGTAGAAAAAAGGTTTTTATGAAAAAACCTAAAAAAAGTTTTTATTTGATTGAAAATGTTAAACTAGTTCACTTAGAAATAAAATGAGTAAAATGCCCTATACTTAACAGAAAAAATTAACAGGGTTAGTGTCATTGACTGAAATTGTTACAAAACTACAACCTTAGGGGCTGATATGTTAAAAGATTCATTTTTAAACTAAAAGGGTTAAACAGGTCAAACCAGATTAGCCAAAAGCGAAATTTACTCTATACGATATGATGAGTACCCAAAATGATGTTTTCAACTTTGGATTAAGTTTTAGTATGACAATTTTGAAGGTCAAATATAAATTAAGACTTTCAATTGTCTATAAATTGCATGCACCAATCAACCTCAAACCATGCAAAATGGCAATCACATCTTCTAATTCCAACATGCAAATTTCCAATTTTATTTTCACTCTCCTTCTTGTCTTCCTCTCTACCCAATCTTTTGCCACTTCAAGTTCCATCACCGAACGCTTCATTCAATGCTTAAACAACCGGGAAGACCCTTCATTTCCGATCACCGGCGAGGTCTACACTCCCGGAAACTCATCTTATCCCACCGTCTTACAAAACTACATCCGAAACCTTCGGTTTAATGAAACTACAACCCCAAAACCCATTCTAATCATCACCGCGGAACACGTTTCCCACATTCAGGCAGCCGTGGTTTGTGGCAAGCAAAATCGCTTGCTAATGAAAACGAGAAGCGGTGGCCATGATTATGAAGGTCTTTCCTACCTTACAAACACGAACGAACCCTTCTTCATCGTCGACATGTTCAATTTAAGGTCGATAGATGTTGACGTTGAAGAAGAAACCGCATGGGTCCAAGCTGGTGCGACTCTTGGTGAAGTCTACTATCGAATAGCTGAGAAAAGTAACAGGCATGGGTTTCCGTCAGGAGTTTGTCCCACGGTTGGTGTGGGAGGGCATTTTAGTGGTGGTGGGTATGGTAACATGATGAGGAAATATGGTTTATCGGTTGATAATATTGTTGATGCTCAATTGATAGATGTAAATGGCAAGCTTTTGAACCGAAGGACCATGGGTGAGGATTTGTTTTGGGCTATAACCGGTGGTGGTGGTGTTAGTTTTGGAGTGGTTCTAGCCTACAAGATCCAACTGGTTCGTGTTCCAGAGGTCGTGACCGTCTTTAACGTCGAAAGAAGATCGGAACAAAACCTTAGCACCCTCGCCGAACGGTGGATACAAGTTGCGTACAACCTAGATGACAATCTTTTCGTTCGAATGACATTTAGTGTCATGAACAGTACAAACGGTGGAAAGACAGTTCGTGCTGTCTTTCCATCGTTGTACCTAGGAAACTCGAGGGATCTTGTTACAATCATGAACAAAGATTTCCCCGAATTAGGGTTACAAGAGTCTGACTGTATTGAAATGAGTTGGATCGAGTCTGTGATGTATTACTGGGGCTTCCCTGATGGCACTCCTACCACGGCTCTATTAAGCCGTACGCCTCAAAGACTCAACCCGTTTAAGATCAAATCCGATTACGTGCAAAACCCTATTTCGAAACAAGATTTCGAGTTCATATTCGAGCGGATGAAAGAACTCGAAAACCAAATGTTGGCTTTCAACCCGTATGGTGGAAGAATGAATGAAATATCCGAATTCGCAAAGCCTTTCCCTCATCGAGTGGGTAACATAGCCAAGATTCAATACGAGGTAAACTGGGATGATCTTAGCGATGAAGCCGAGAATCGATTCTTGAATTTTACGAGATTGATGTACGAATACATGACTCCGTTTGTGTCGAAGAACCCTAGAGAAGCATTTTTGAACTATAGGGATTTGGATATTGGTATCAACAGCCATGGAAGGAATGCTTATATTGAGGGAATGGTTTATGGGCACAAATATTTCAAAGAGACAAATTACGAGAGGCTAGTGAGGGTGAAGACTAGGGTTGATCCTGATAATTTCTTTAGGAATGAGCAAAGTATCCCAACTTTGTCATCTTGAAGGACGTTAATGGTATACTCGTGCATGGCATTTTCAGGGTTTTGAAGTCAAAATTCAGATATTAATTATATGATTTTGACTTGTATTTTATACAATCAAAATTGTGTGGTTATCTTGATTTTAGACTTTTATTTCTGAAAAGTGCCTATTAATATTGATCTTTATTATTTTAAGCACCGTGAACATTTGGTTTTAATAAATAAGATTATTTATTTGGTTTTAATAAAGTCACACTTTGTAAAGTTGTAATATTTGTAATAAATCATTACTTTATTGTTTTGATATATAAGTCAAAGTTCGTGTTGTATTAAAATAATATACTTATAATGTCATATTTATATTGGTATGGATGATTTATTTTTATTTAATTTCTTTTTATTTGATTTCTTTTTTTAGAGAGTTAATTACATGTATGATTTTTCTGGTATGTTATATTACGATTTTAGTTCTTTATTTTTCAAAAACTATAAGTTTAGTTCTAACTTTCACTTTCACTTAGACGTAACACGTTTAATCCCGGCCGGCTTCTTTTATTATTTTTTTGAAATTACCTTTTTAAAATCTAAAACCCACCGAGATAAAGATGGAGGGCTTGAGTAGGGAATTCTATCAAGGTTAGGTGAACCAAACGCACCCTTAAGATTATGAGTGAAGTATTCTACTAAAATTTGTGAGGAAATGTGTATGGCTATCGGCGAAAGGAAGGTTCGGGGGTGTTTAGGTGGGTTATACATTTTTATTTTTTATTTTTACTTTGTTTTTTTAAATATATAAAGTGCTAATTTCATGAAATAAAATAATACCAATATCAATGATCAAAGGTGTTACGTGTGAGTGAAGAGTCAGGACTAAACCTATAAACTATGAAAAAGTTTGAATCAAATTCGTAATATGAACATACACTTAATATGGACATACCACAATGATCATTGGTGTTTGTTTGGGCATTCATGGGATATTGTGGACATAGGTAGCCGGTTTTCTTGTTTCTTTATGTTCGTCTCCTTGATTTAAACTTAGTTGTTATGAGTTAGGTGTAAGACCTAAAAATTTCAACCAATTTTAACTTTCAACGCACGCGGAATTCAGGTCCCATAAACGCCCTTGACAAAACAACACATGTTATTCACAACAAAATGACGACATAACTTGTTTTAAAACGTTCGAACAACATCTCAAAATGACGACAAGTTTCAATATCTAAGAGATGACTCCAACAAGTTTAATGAACCCCAATCAATTAACTCCAACAGTTAACGCACAACAAACCGAATGAGAATCCAATTCCACCACGAAGCGTGACACGAGACTTGAAACCGGAGCTTTACCTGCAAAACGTCATGCATAACACCATTAGTAATGATATATAACCTCCCTTGGACCCCCATGGGTTAGACCCAAACAATTACCCCAAAAATGGAAAGTTTTGAAGAAATAAAATTTCAGACATGCCCATGTGCAAAATCAGACATGGCCATGTGCACCTGATGCCCACAACAATTTCCAGACATGGCCATGTGCAGACTGACATAACCATGTCCACCTGAAGAACTAAAAATTTCTAACTTGGCCATGTGCAAAATCAGACATGGCCATGTCCACCTGCAGCAAATTTTAGTTTTCCACCTTTTCGACCCTCCCAACTCAAGCCCCGGTCGTTACAAGAAATCAACAACATTTTGTGAATGTTTTAAACTCCTCATACGAGAACCACAACTCTTTTTTACCCCTTATCCAATCCGACTCCTTCGTTATTATTTGGTATCTTTGACTACAAGCTTACCACCCAAGTTTACCACACTCGTTAAGTTATGTCATTGAGTAATTGACTCCAAGACCGACATTTAGACAAGTATTGACATCATACAAGTCCTATTATTATACTAATTCACCATTATTCCACATTGGTTTGACTTATACCACATTAAGTCAATTTACAACATTTCACCATTATTCCACAATGGTTTGACTTATATACCACATAAGTCAGTTTGCACCAATTTCACCATTATTCCACAATGGTTTGACTTATATACCACATAAGTCAAGTTACACCAATTTCACCATTACTTCACAATGGTTTGACTTATATACCACAAAAGTCAATTTACACCAATTTCACCATTATTCCACAATGGTTTGACTTATACCACATTAAGTCAATTTACACCAATTCACCATTATTCCATAATGGTTTGACTTATATACCACATAAGTCAATTACTCTGAATTACTACATTTAGTTTGACTTTACACCACAAAAGTCAATTACACCAATTTACCACATCTAGTTTGACCATACACCACATAACTCAATTACATCAAATTACCATATTCTACTTTTTAGTTTAACTATATACCACATAGTTAACTACACCAACTTATCATATTCTACATTTTAGTTTGACTATATATTACATAGTTAACTACACCAATTTCAAACTACATTAGGCATACAAGTTTGACTTTTACCACACAAGTCAATTTTACACCAATACATCATATAAGTTTATTAACTTAATTCATCAAACAACAAGGCGAGTTTCTTAGACCTCAAACACCACGCACCCACCCTTGCATATTTTCACCATATGCAATCTCCTTAATTTCCAACACACAATTAAACACATATAGATATTTGAAGAACCAAAATATAAATCAAATATGTGCAATTACCACCACCTATCATTACTAAGTAAGTGCAAAGCACTTACCTTTGCCAAAGATGATCCGTTTACCTTTGCCAAAGATGATCCGTCTTGATCCTCCAAGCTAGCTTCCTTACTACTTGATCACCTATACAACACATTTACAATTAGTAATCCAATGATCACCAATTGACACCCAACACACCTTTATGATCTAAAGTTCAAGTCCCTAGCTTAGTTTGATTAACATGACCTTAATTAAACCCCCAACACCTGAATATCACCTTTCAACCCAAATGACCCGTTTGACCCATAATATTCAAACTTTCGATCCACCAATTTACCATTTCCAATTAAGGTCTAACACCCACCCTAGACCTTATGAATTACACACATTCTAAACTTGATTAATTACACCTTAAACAAGTTTTAACCTCCCTACACAATCATTTACCCATTTTGACCTGTTTGGGTTCCACCCAAACTATTAATTTCTTAAATCACCAAATAGATTGAGGGTTATTACGTGGTTGTGTTTAATCACACCACAAACACTTACCAACCCCAAATTACCATCCAAACAACCTCAATTTCGAAAACCCCCAATTTCACCTCAAGAACCCTAATTTTTCAAACATCGAATTAGGTGTTATAATCATGTAAAACATGATTCTCTAACATTAATCATACTAGATTAAGGTTTATAAACGACATTAAACCCAAATCACAACACCAATTGACCCAATTGGGTCTTTTTGCTCAAGAACACCATAGATGGTGATTGAGATGATACTTACTAGCAATCTTGAAGAGGATAATCACTCCAAATCATCTAAGTTCCACATGCAAATCATCAGTTTCGAGTTTTGGGTCCTCCTCCTCTTCTCCTCTTGCAAAATTCACAAGAAACACACACAAGTGTGTGCTGTTGCCTAATCATGATATTTAACACAAATTGAGTTTGTGTTAAATACAAAACTACCCCTCCATCTATCAAAATGACTCCTTGTACCCAAAACTAGGTATTTCCATATTTACAACATGCCTCCAACTTTATTTTATATAAATATACCCCCCTTACAATATAAATATTATATTATAGGGTTAACCCTGAAATTCGGTTCGTTACATTAGGGTTCCATTGTTGTTGTGGTTGAGTTCTTGACAGGTCTTGGGCGTATCCAACATAGTTGAGATTATCCATTATCCGGATGTACATACACAAAACTGAGGTGCTTAGGTTCACGATAGGTCCACAATTGATTAACAAATGGATAACCCCTGATATCACCCGATATCCCAGAGTAGCTCGTTACCCAAGACTCATCCTATAATAATTCATGTTCAAGTACATGTATTAACTCGACACTTGGTTAACACAACAATCCCCTAGACCTCAACTTACTCAGCCTTGACCAAGGCTCTTACAAGTCAACTGATATAATCATTATGAACATCACATCACAATCCTGGCACCACGGCCAATCTAACTCTACTCATCACATTAATACTATCTCAAGCACAATAAATATAACTCAAAGCTTGTATGCAATTTAACACAAATATATAAGCACACAAACACATACCTCATTACTGCACCCTCGTTAGGGAGTTCGACACACCCCGAGCTCATCACTGTCCTGTTGGACCTCATCACCTTTGGTGACCTCCTGAAGGACATAGTCCTCCACAATCCTGTTTGCCATGTCATAATGACAACAATGCAAACACAATACCCGAAGTGTCACAAGGACAATGACACAATGCACACAACACATGTATACTCACATAACAATATAGTCTATATACATGATTCATTAACTGCACATGCACTTCACACATAGCACTAGGATAGGATACCCTACACGTATTCATAAGCATTTAGCTTATATCCCGACTAACTCATAACACAATACAATACTAATACAGCAACATACATACAATTACTATATCTCATTATTTACGCATATACCACATACATGCACACCCTGTGACACTTCCTAGTCGTACCCGTGCGACCCATTTACTACGATCCCGACTCATTCCTGCTAGGTCACTATACGACAAGTGACCACATCGGGTTAAACCCCAAAGCTCGGTATACATTTAATGTATTAAAACATGTTTCGAAAGTATGTACGATAGCCCCAAAATGTTTAAAAACATTTAAAAGAGGGGGATTAGAAACTCACTGTTTATGACGAGCCTCAGTGCTAGCTCTGCAACTTGTCCGTCCACGCTCGAATCTAAAACTTGTAAACGTATGATCCAAGGATTAGATTCCGTTCTAAAAGATTCGCCTCGTAATGCATAAAATATAAACCCCAAAGTCATCTTTATAGCTCGTTATTTCTTTCCCCGAAACCCTAGTCACACATGTCCACACGACCCGAATCGTCCTCGGTCCGCTTAGAAGCCGAATACTCGAGTTAGGTCTTAAGCATGCAAATACGTGAACATGCAAACCCTAACCCACGAGAATACGTGTAAATGACCCGGCTTCCTTGCATGTGTGTCATGCAAACGTAGGTCCTAACCTCGGAATGTCAAAACTTAGCGCGTATGTATTCGATTCATTCTCCTCCTGTGTACGCATGCATGCAAACACGTCATGCCAACCCTAACTCGCCATCGTTCCCATCCCCCGATCTCACCACCATGCACCACCGTGCCACGCCTCCGTCCGAGCTCACTCTCCACGGTGGGTACGTCGCCATCAATCACTCCATTGACCACCACCGTCACGCCGCCCCTGCTGCCACCACGACAGCCGTCACCGCTGTCCCAGCCGCCCCCTTTCCACCTTCTCCGTTTAGTCCTTCCATATCCTTTAAGCACCACCATAGCCCATCATCCACTTCAAGCATCCCTAGATGGACCACCGTTGTCTCCTCCTTCGCTACCACCACCACAGCCGGCGACCCTTCCCTTCATCGTTCACCGTGACCATGGCCGCAAACCCTAATCGGGTTCTCTTGCTTACCGGAAACAAGGCTAAAAGAAAAGGAATGAATATGTTTAGCGTTTACCTTGCGTGTGAAGTTCTCCCCTTGCTCGTTGCCGCCGTAGAACCTCCGCAAGACTACCTTGCTCGACCGTTCCCTCCCCCTTGCGCCCTTCCTGCAGCCGTCGAGTACCCCTAGACCGATTATGGTCTAGGGTTCGCATAAGGGAGGTATTTAAACCCTTGCATAATACATTCGGGCCCCTCCCTACTTGTTCCGTGCGCTTTCTATCCCAACCGTTCTCATAGTGGCTAACCGGGTCCTCTTAGTTTCTGAAATAGGGTTTTATGTGAAAATCTATATAACACAATCCATTTTAAAAGAGACTTGTTAACTCATCAAACTAACCCGTTAGCCTACGAGCTTCGGGATGTTACAAGTCTACCCCCTTAAAAGAGGATTCCTCGAATCCTGCGTCGGTACCAATCCACCCAACGTATTCTTATGCACCCCAATCATTCTGTGTCAAACATTCACCATACACTACCTGTTTTCATTACTTTGCTTTGCAATAAAACCACCCTTCTAGGGGTTCAAAGAAGCCTTCCGCATTGCCCGTTTTCAGCTTTGGAACTTGTAGGTTTTACCTACACCTCAACTCTCCTCTCGTCCTTCCATCCATTAGTTAAACGGCTGTATTTCCAACTCTCGCCATCCCGGCACTTGCCAGAAAATGCCATTCGTGTTTGCCTTGATTACCAACCCCTTTCACTAAGGTTCCACTGTCATTGTCCTTGACCATACTCCATTGCTCTTATTGTTCCTAAGAACATCGCACGTACTCTTCCCTAATTAGGTTCCTTAACTTTCATGGATGGATTCATTCGTCTTCCTTCCCAAGTGAAGTCATCATACTTCTCGCCTCTACCTTGATCACCGACCTGCGATGATTTCTCAAACTCTAGCCCATTGCCCTACCCATAAGGGTATCACTAATGTCTTTCTTCAATGATCTTCAGGAGATCGTGCAAAGCTACCCAGGTCTCCACTAAATTTCTTCATATTAGTATCTATTTACTTCATTATCACGCTTTTAATACATCCCGTAGGTACATACATACCCAATGTTAGGGTCATCTTCATTAGCTATCTATGTTTCTCAAGGCTCATATGCCTTTTTCGTGTCCGTTTCGATCATCTAAACGCTTGCTTTGCTCCACGGGAGCTCGTATTAAGCTGGTCTTGGATTTGCTAGCGTAGGCATGTCCTTCTTAGTCACTTACGTGCAATCTTGCACTTGCCCCTCCTGAGTTTCACCATTCCCCTATGTTGCTCTACCATTACCATGCGATCTCCGACCGCATCTCATTTATCATGTACGAACATGAAGTCTGCCTGCTCACCGGCCTCAGCTATTCGTCGCCTCGCATAGGAAGAAGCACCCCTAATCTTATGGTGTCTCATCTCGACTGAATTCTTCATATAGAACGTGTTCCATGAAGATCTTTCGTCATCTTGTTAACTTCGTGCTGAAATCCTCAGGGTCCTCACCTTGATCTTATCAAAAGAATTTTGGTCAAGCGTCCACGTAAACACTTTCATCATCTACTCTCACAGCTCCGCCCATTGGCTTCGTGCTCAGAATTTCCGAGATATAAGCATAGGCATCTCATAAGAGCACCTCACTGGTCGCCCGGAAAGACATCAAAACTCCTTGCATCTCCTCGACGTATTAGCGTCGAGAAAATCGGCAAGATAGAAATACCATACTTGAGCACACTAACCATCCGTCCTATGCACGACTACGCGTGTACTACAACGACACACACCGACACACATAACTACAGAACACCCATTGTTTTACACATGTACTAGTATCTCAACCTTCTAACTCGCACAAAGTGCACATACACAACTAGCTAGATCTGGGTAAATCTACACGCATACAATATGACCTCGTCATTTTTAGACACACAAATATATCATGTTTCCTGGCCCGAAGACACAAGCAACACGATCTCCCGCTTGACTAATGCCAGACACAATATCAAGCTTACGCTTGATCTCCACCCACGACTATTAAGTACGTGACACAACTAACTCATGCTCATAAGCAACTCAATTAACGACATACAAGTTTATTCACCACACTCACTCATGTCCTTAAGCACCAAAACATTTACCTCGCGACGATCCATGTCTTAAGATATAAAGACATTTAATATCATAGTAAGGCCAAACACACCCCTTACACTTCACACATTACCTAAGCATAACACATAGGTGACACTATCCTAAGACCGTAGACACACACAACTAATTAAACTCAGGTATACACTGGTCTATTCATATAGACACAATATCAAGCTTACGCTTGATCTCCACCCACGACTATTAAGTAAGTGACACAATTAACTCATGCTCATAAGCAACTCAATTAACGACATACATGTTTATTCACCACACTCTCTCATGTCCTTAAGCACCAAAACATTTACCTCGCGAAGATTCATGCCTTAAGATATAAAGACATTTAATATCATAGTAAGGCCAAACACACCCCTTACACTTCACACATCACCTAAGCATAACACATAGGTGACACTATCCTAAGACCGTAGACACATACAACTAATTAAACTCAGGTCTACACTGGTCTATTCATATAGTCTAATCAACCAAGTCATAGCAGCACATCAACGATATGAACTCACGTTGTTCCAAAGGTAATCACCTAATCACACATAATTAACACTGCACCACAAATAGCAAGATATCACACATGCAACTATCATTTGTCATACCCAAATCGTCTCGCGGTATAACTCGCACTCAATGTCAAAATCAAATAATCAATATTTGAAATAATCATCACACCACGTAAACGTCTAATCACTCAAAATGTTAAATCACCCCACAATCTCTAGTGACAACCGTCACGTCCAAAAGTAATCTAGAAGTTCAATGTCTCAAACAACGCTCACAAGATTACTACTGAACCACATTAGGTGTATCTGCTGTGACCTCCTCTCGTTCCTCCTCATCGGACCCCGTGTCAATCACCGGGTCCTTTTGAAATAAAGCTCTCTTAGCTAACGCACGTGGTCGATCTTTCAGCCATACAAGTCCACACCCTGGAGGGAAATCGCGTACTGCCAACACGGCCCTCCTTTTCCATCATGTCACTCTGGTTTCAGCGTCACGCGGGACGCTTCCATCCTCAGCTCTAGTCACACTTAACACGGGAAGCGCCAACACCACTTCTGTCACTGTCCTTCTTGTCTACAGCAGCCGCCTATTTGTCCTGACGATCTGCTCCTCCCCCAACCGGAGCTCACCGCCTGACAGATTTGGTACGCTTTGTCTTAGCCATCAGTACCTGCACAAGATAGAAAGTTGGAGTGATTACTAAGGGCGTGAAATTCAGAGTATGAGAGTAATTATAGACTGCCAAATCACGGTGATCAAATGCAATTTGGTGGTCCACATTACAGCTCGAATTCTAAACTTTCCCCATCATATTCACACTAGCTTTCTATCTTTCGCACACCCCGGAAGCACATGCATCCCACACAAATCACATAGCATCACACAATAATCTAGCAAATTATCAAATTTATCACAATTTCACACCATCCAAGGTTACACACAAAATCACTAAATCATATCGACACACCAAACTATCTCACATAGTTACAATTAATGCTACTCTGCATTACTCAATTCGCAACATAATCTCACTTAATCACACCACACAACTCCACTTAGTTCTACATACTACTACAACACATAACACACATCATGATCCCACACGGAACCATAAATCAATTACTCACACCAATCGCTTTACCTAGTATAACACTACACAAACGGTAAATAATAATTACTGCTCAATTCGAAAGACGTACCTCTTGGCTCGCGGCTACTCGTGGTGGCATTCGTTTCACCCTCATCCCATTCTCCGTTTAAGTTAACGCATTTTTTTTTATTAAAAACACCGATTTTCTCTTAAACCTCGGCTCTGATACCAACTTGTAAGCCCCCAAACCAGGCACCCTACAGTTGGTTCTCAAAACGGGTTATTCCCTTGAAATTACTCATTTTAGATATATTAAACTACAACGGAAGTCTTTCTAAAAAAATTAATTAGTATTTAATGTTATAAGGTTACCTCACGAATGCTTGCACACCAATCCGAGTAGCATCGCTCCCAAGCCAAGATATGTCAACGCAACGCCTACCTGTAAAACAATTTATCGCACAGACCAAGTCAGCTACGTTGAGTGAGTTCTGATAGTTTAGTTTAATTAAAAGCCAACTCGTCTCATTAGTTATTTAAACTTTACTCAGGACCCACGGTCCTTATAAAATAGGTCCACAATTGATTAACAAATGGATAACCCCTGATATCACCTGATATCCCATAGTAGCTCGTTACCCAAGACTCATCCCATAATAATTCATGTTCAAGTACATGTATTAACTCGACACTTGGTTAACACAACAATCCCCTAGACCTCAACTTACTCAGCCTTGACCAAGGCTCTTACAAGTCAACTGATATAATCGTTATGAACATCACATCACCATCCTGGCACCACGGCCAATCTAACTCTACTCATCACATTAATACTATCTCAAGCACAATAAATATAACTCAACGCTTGTATGCAGTTTAACACAAATATATAAGCACACAAACACATACCTCATTACTGCACCCTCGTTAGGGCGTTCGACACACCCCGAGCTCATCACTGTCCTACTGGACCTCATCACCTTTGGTGACCTCCCGAAGGACTTAGTCCACCATAATCCCATTTGCCATGTCGTAATGAAAACAATGCAAACACAATACCCGTCGTGTCACAAGGACAACGACACAATGCACACAACAAATGTATAATCACATAACAATATACTCTATATACATGATTCATTAACTGCACCTGCATTTCACACATAGCACTAGGATAGGATACCCTACACATATTCATAAGCATTTAGCTTATATCCCGACTCACCCCGACTAACTCATAACACAATACAATACTAATATAGCAACATACATACAATTACTATATCTCATTATTTACGCATATACCACATACATGCACACCCTGTGACACTTCCTAGTCGTACCCGTGCGACCCGTTTACTACGATCCCGACTCATTCCTGCTACGTCACTATACGACACGTGACCATTTCCCCACCTGTAACCCGCACGTCCTATGGACACACACAGTCCTTTAGCCCCACATTTAACTATTTAACTTCATAAACTCATCGGGTTAAACCCCAAAGCTCGGTATACATTTAATGTATTAAAACATGTTTTTAAAGTATGTACGATAGACCCAAAACGTTTAAAAACATTTAAAAGAGGGGATTAGAAACTCACTGTTTATGACGAGCCTCAGTGCTAGCTCTGCAACTTGTCCGTCCACGCTCGAATCTCAAACCTGTAAACGTATGATCCAAGGATCAGATTTCGTTCTAAAACATACGCCTCGTAATGCATAAAATATAAACCCCAAAGTCATCTTTACAGCTCGTTCTTTCTTTCCCTGAAACCCTAGTCACACGTGTCCACACGACCCGAATCGTCCTCGATCCACTTAGAAGCCGAATACTCGAGTTAGGTCTTAAGCATGAAAATATGTGAACATGCAAACCCTAACCCACGAGAATACGTGTAAATGACCCGGTTTCCTTGCATGCGTGTTATGCAAACGTAGGTCCTAACCCCGGAATATCAAACCTTAGCACGTACGTATTCGAGTCATTCTCCTCTCATGTACACATGCATGCAAACACGTTCATGCCAACCCTTACTCGCCATCGTTCCCGTCATCTGAGCTCACCACCATGCACCACCGTGCCACGCCTCCGTCCGAGCTCACTCTCCACGCTGGGTATGTCACCATCAATCACTCCATTGACCACCACCGTCACGTCGCCCCTGCTGCCACCACGGCAGCCGTCACCGTTGTCCTAGCCGTCCTCTTTCCACCTTATCCGTTTAGTCCTGCTATCTCCTTCGAGCACCACCATAAACCATCATCCTCTTCGAGCAGCCCTAGATGGACCATCGTCGTCGTCTCCTCCTTCGCTACCACCACCACAGCCTACGACCCCTCCCTCCATCGTTCACCGTGACCATGGCCGCAAACCCTAATCGGGTTCTCTTGCTTATCGGAAACAAGGCTAAAAGAAAAGGAATGAATATGTTTAGCGTTTACCTTGCGTGTGAAGTTCTCCCCTTGCTCGTTGCCGCCGTAGAACCTCCGCAAGACTACCTTGCTCGACCGTTCCCTCCCCCTTGCGCCCTTCCTGCAGTCGTCGAGTACCTCTAGACCGATTATGGTCTAGGGTTCGCATAAGGGAGGTATTTAAACCCTTGCATAATACATTCGGGCCCCTCCTTACTTGTTCCGTGTGCTTTCGATCCCAACCGTTCTCATAGTGGCTAACCGGGTCCTCTTAGTTTCCGAAATAGGGTTTTATGTGAAAATCTATATAACACAATCCATTTTAAAAGAGACTTGTTAACTCATCAAACTAACCCGTTAGCCTACGACCTTCGGGATGTTACAGTTCATAGGCTACCCTGAAGGAGTAAAGTGATATAGATTGTGGAAGCTTGATAATGTGAGTCCTAGGGTGATGATCAGTATGGATGTGACATTCAATGAATCTGCTATGTATAACGATGAAATGGGCAGTGATAAACCCTAAAATAATGTCGATCAGGTTAATGATCAGGGTATGCAGGTTGAGGTGGAGCTTGGTGGTGATGACAAGTCAAGTGAAAGCAGGCAGGATACTCAAGGCTCTAGTAGTATGAGTGGTGAGTATAATTTGGCCAGGGACAGGCCTAGGAGACAGATTCAAGTGCCTGCTAGATACAGAAATGAAGAAGATTTGTCTGCTTATGTGTTTATGGCAGCTGAAACTGAAGATACATGTGAGCCAATGTCCTATAGTGAAGCAGTTGGTTCTAGTGATAAGAATAAATGGATGCAGGCTATGAAGGAGGAAATGGATTCATTATACAAGAATGAAACTTGGGTTCTTGTAGATAAACCTCAAGACCAGAAATTAGTGGGCTCCAAGTGGATCTTTAAGGTGAAAGAAGGGGTTCCAAGGATGACAGATAAGAGGTATAAAGTTAGATTGGTGTCAAATGGTTTTACCCAAAGGGCTGGTTTGGATTATAATGAAATATTTTCACTAGTTGTGAAACATACATCAATCAGAATTATACTTGATTTGACTGCCTATGAAGATTTTGAACTGGAGCAATTTATGTGAAAACTGCTTTCCTTCATGGGAATTTGGAAGAAGACATCTACATGGAGCAGCGTATGGGGTTTGAGGTAAGTGGTCAAGAACAGAAAGTTTGCCTGCTGAAAAAGGTCACTTTATGGGTTGAAGCAGTCTCCTAGGCAGTGATATAGGAGATTTGATGAATATATAGTGGCTAAGGGGTTTGCAAGAAGTTCTTATGACAGTTGTGTGTACTATAAGGAATACACTAAGGGAGAATTTATCTACTTACTTTTGTATGTAGATGATATGCTTGTGGCTTGTAGAGACAAGGCTGAGATTGAAGTTACTAAGGACTTATTAAAGGCAGAGTTTGACATGAAGGAGTTAGGTCAAGCTAGAAAAATTCTTGGTATGGAAATAAGCAGGGATAGAGCAAACAAGACACTGAAGTTGTCTTAAAGCTCATACCTGAAAAGGGTATTAGCTAACTATTTCATGGAAGGAAGCAAAACTGTGATAACACCTCTTGGTTAGCACTTCAAGTTATCAGGGAAGGACTCACCTCAGTCAGAGTCTGATGCTAGAAAAATGCAGTAGGTGCTATATGCAAGTGCAGTTAGTAGTTTGATGTATTTTATGATATGTACAAGACCTGATATTGAGTATGCTGTTAGCATGGTGAGCAGGTATTTGTCTAACCCTGGCAAGGCTTACTAGGAAGCAGTTAAATGGGTCTTAAGGTATTTGAATGGGACACAAGAAGTTGGTTTGGTATTTGGCCACTGGGATAAAGGGAAGTATAGTGAATTAATAGGATATGTGGATTCAGATTTTGCAAGAGATCTGGATAAAGGAAGATCTGTCACTGGCTATGTTTTCAAAGTTTTGGGCAGTGTGGTTAGTTGGAAGGCCACACTGCAGAAGGTGGTTGCCTTAACTACTACAGAAGTTGAGTACTTGGCGCTCACTGAAGCTATAAAGGAATCATTTTGGTTGAAGGGATTTGTTTCAAAACTGAGGATCTAAAGCAGTGAGGTATGTCCAGTTGTGTTTTGTGACAGTCAAGGGGATGTTTAATTGGCTAAAAATTAGTGCTTTCATGAAAGAACACATCATATAAATACTAGATTGCATTTTATTAGAGAAGTGATTAGCTCTAAGGAAATGGTGGTTGAAAAGGTTAACACTTTGGAAAACTCAGCTGATATGTTGACTAAAGTATTAGCGGGTCCGAGGTTTAAAGAGTGCTTGGATGATTTACACATTTGTTGACTTGAATTGGTGAAGAAAGGTGGAGATTGTTGCATATTCTTCTCAATTTGGTAAAGTCAATGGAAGTCAAAGTCAAAGTTTTGGTTACTAATAAAAGTCAATGCTGCAATACAAAGTTGGAGGGCTAATTTGAGTTAGCATGATTGTTTAAGGTTTATTTGGTTAATACTGAAAGTTTAGTTGTTAATGGTTGTTAACAGATTTAGGTATATAGGTAATTAGCAAGTTCATATAGTTTAGTTCGTTTTTCTTGTAATTTCTTTTCTTCGGATTCATTTGGTTTGTAATCGTTCCTTCAATCGTTTGAGTTGAGAATCGTTTGGCTTCATTGATTCTTGTCTTTGGTGTATTTCAATCTTATTCCGCTTGATTTTTTAGTACATGTGTAATGATTTCGTAAGAGAGGGGCGTGGGTTGACGTGGCGGGCGAGCAGGGGTGCCTCGACTATATAAAAAAATAAGTTGTCAACTTAGAGCCTCCATATTTAAGGGCTCCCCAATTTTTATGATTAAGTTTCGTTTAATTTTCAGGTTTTGACGGTGAGAAAAAAAAAGTATACTTAAAAGAATTTTCTTTTACTAAAACTCATTCCAACTTTAATACGTGTAATCGTGTGTCTTTAAAAAATTGTATACATCATCATAATCCCATTTGTTAGGATTCTAAGAAAAAAATATTTTTTTTATGAAAAGGGCCTCGATTTTATAATTCGCTTTGAGATCCAAAAAATGTTGAGCCAACCCTACGGGCGTGAAACACCGCGTCGCCTCTCTGTGAGAGGGGGCGTGGGACGGGACCGTGGGCATAATCACAGGCATTGCCTTTCTCTCTGCGGCTCTCTCCGCTTTAGCCCATGGAAAAGCCCCAAAGGGGCGTGGGGCGTTGTGTACTACACATAGCCTTACTGGTCACATTATTACAAGAGAGATTGAAAGAACTATTTTGCAGTTATTCTTATGCATTAGTTTCATTTAGAGGTGCTCATAAAAACCGGATCCGAATCCGATCCGATGGTTTATTCGAAACCGGATCCGGCTAGAACTGGTTTTTTTTGGAACCGGTCCAGATTTTTTCAGAACCGCCGGATCCAGAACCGGTTTAGGGGTTTTTGACGGACCGAATAAAAATCGGACAAAAACTGGACATTTTGGAACCGGTTTTTTTCGGACAAAAAAAAACGGGATAGAACCGGTACTAGCCGTTGGGTTAAAAAAAACATGGGCGTTTTTTTTTTTTTTTTTGAGGCTTGAAACTTAGTATAAATAGGTATTGGGTGTATGGGTTAGTTCACCACAACATTCTAGCTCTCAAAACTCAAAAACGCAAAAAAACGCAAAAAAAACGCTCGCTTTACGAAAAAAAAAACTCACTCATGGCTTCCGCAAGCACTCAAAATTCGGTTGGTGGTTCTACTAGCGATGTCACGGTGGTGTCAGTACTTCCTTGCTCCCGAAACCAAGAGATATGGGCTTATTTCGATTTATGCGAAATGTCGAACGGTTCGCAAAAGGCTCGTTGCAAACGTTGTGGTAAAATTTTGGGTGCTGCGGGAAATAGCACTTTGAGGAAACATATTGGTAGTCACGCAAAATACACTCAAGGTGAAGATCAAACTCAAATTGGTAGAGTTGGAGGAGTTTGGCAATACAATGTCGTGAGGGTTCGTGAGAGAATGACACATTTTGTCATTCAAGAAGGGTTGCCTTTTGATCATTTTGATAATCCGCGCTTGACGAGGATGATACAAGAGACGCTTCAACCGAGTTACACAAATGTAAGTCGTTCTACTTTGAGAAGAGATTGTTTAAAAATGTGGAAAAGAGCTAAAAAAGAATTAATTTTAGGTTTTGAAAATTTAAATATCGGCATTAACTTAACAACGGACGTTTGGTCCGCTCCACATGTTTTACCCGAATCGTACCTTTGCGTTACCTCACATTGGGTTCAACTGGAGTCGTGGCAAATAATGAAGCGTACGATTGCGTTTGATTATTTTGGATATCCACATACCGGTGAAAACTTATTTTATATTTTAGACTCGGTCATTCAAACTTATAAAATTCAACCAAAAATATTTGCAATATCTTTTGATAACGCTTCAAATAACACAAACGCGGTGGAAAAATTAAAAATAAAATATGAACCGCCTTGTAACGGTGTTTTCTTTCATAGTCGATGTGTTGCACACATCATTAACTTGGTTGTGCAAGACGGTCTAAACGTCCAAGAAATAAGAGACGTAAAAGAAAATTTTAAAGTGATGTTACGTGAAGTTTTTAGCACAAGCAAAAAAAGATATATAAACTATAGAAACTTGTGCCAACAAACGGATATCTAGTTGTCCTGGATATTCTAGGTGTTGACCCGGGGAAACCCAATTATCCTAGAATATCTAGTTGTTGTCGTTAAAAAAAAACTTGTTGCATATTCAGCTCAAATCCATCACCGAAATATTTAAAACCCGATTAATAATATTCCCCATAAGCATCTCTAGATATAAGAATAAGTAATTAAAGAACTTAAAAGCTTCCAGAAAGTGGAACGGGTGAAGTGGGTCGAATGAGTTAAAAGTCACCCAATGTGTTATTCTATACATAAACTATTCATGTATAGTTTTGGCATGTGTGATCAAGAACTGATACACTGAAGAAATAGGAAGCGGGGTCAAGATCAAGAACTGATGCATGCTATAAAACACAACCAAAAAGCCAAATAAAAACCATCAACATAAGAACTTCTAGTCACAATTTGTAAGTTTCAATAATGTAAACATTCAGAATCTATCACATGTTTTGTTTTCAGTTTCAATAATGTAAATATTCTGCGTCAAAGAAATCTATGTATATCACACCTACTTTAGGATAATATATAAAGAAATATGCAACAAATGAGAAAGAATAGGTAAATCTTATCGCAGATGGCGCTAAACTAATTGATATCTCGCAACGTCACCCCCTTACATAGTAGTTTGCAAAACCCACTATACAAATCCCCTTATTAAATAACACACCAAGAAATGACACAAAAGCTCGCGAAGAGCTAAACAGAGCAACGAAAGTCGTTTAAGAAAACAAAATAAACCGAAAAACTCAGAATATGTTTATCCAAACACTAAACCGATTACTAACACTTGATGAAAGTATATCAATATATAAAGCATTTGAATAACACAAGGATCCAATGTGTACCTCAATGGTTTCAGACTGAATGCTCTTACGGAGTCAAAAGCATACTTTTTTGTGAGTATAAACCTTTATTTACATTATCTAAAAAAACTGAAAGTCAGATTTTGAAGGATATATATTGTAATAAGGCTGAAAGCATAGATGGAATCACTTAGTAAAAGCCTTTAGAGAGTACCTATTATATATTTTGTTTTCTTTAATAGTTGAGGCCACATTGCATAAAACCTTTTTCGTTAGTGGTGTTCTTTTAGACACATCCAACACAAAATTGGTAAAAAAAATAATAGAATTATTTGGTATAAAAAAGCCTACATGATGGTTTTATCTTCCCAGTTTTGCAAAATTTCGAAACTCTAAGCAGCAAATTAAGTAATCAAACCGGTGATTAGGTGGATACATCAGATAAGAAAAAAAGTTTGGAGGAAACACAGAAACCTGTCAAAAGCTAGATGAGTTCCGATTTAAGTGGATCTATATATGAAATAGATGAAACTACTGCATAAGTGAATCCATAGCTATGAATCTCAAGTTAATTTTCACGAGATTGCACAGTCCAAAAACAAATCAATATCTAGCAAAATCAATTCATTCTGATTAAGAAACACCAAAAACCTAAACACAACTTACGAATTTGATTTCAACAAACAAATTTCGACCGGATATATAGCTAACAATTCAATTGCATATTGCACAGTCGTAGAACAAATCAAAATCAGCACGTAAAGTATTTATCACAATCTATGATCCTGGTTTATGATCGTCGTAAAGTAATTGATCAATGGAGATTAGAGAGAGAAGGATGACATAATCATACGTGAGCCATTTCATGATGGAAGGGAATGTTCTGATCAGGCGGAGATTCATTAGCGGTGTAAACACGACCGATAACTTTGGTTCTGGAGCGTGCACTAACGACGCCGTAGCTAAAATTTTCATAGCCAGAGGATCTGTAGCATGGAAGAAATCGCGAATATAGGCTGCGAGATTGAAGGAATGAAGTTTAGGTAGAATTGGGTTTTAGGGTTTGAGAGAAAAGAAGGGAAAAGTGAAACGGGCATGGAAGTAGATTGGGTCGGACTCTAGGTCCGCGTGTTTGTGTTTAGGCGGGAAAATAGAAATGGGGAAGGCTGAGAAAAGGACACGTGTCAGAAATTATTTTCATTTATTAGTATAGATTAGAAGAACATGCTTGTAATTTATCAAAAATTTTAAGACACTTAACACAAATTGTTGTGCATAATGTATACTTTACCAATGCATAAAATATGTTGAATTACCATTTAACCTCACAATTAAAGACCAACACTTAATAATTACCATTATTTAATGCACATAAGATTATTTAATTCATTACATTAAGTATTATTTTATTTATAATACTTAAAATTAAGATTTAAATTTACATTTACTATTTATATTTTTATAACAAAATACTATTTAAATTAAGTATTATCTTATTTAAATGCTTAAGTATATAATTACTAAATATTTACATAGTTATAATAATAATAATAATAATACCCAAATATAATCAGTGTTTAATACAGTTCGGATGATACCCGACGCTTTGCGCGGGCCAACTCACTAGTATTTATAGAAAGGATAAGAAGAATAAGTGTAAAGAAAACCTGATTAAATTATATATGCTAATTATGGTAAAAAATATTATAAGAAGCTCTAACTAAAATATTCTCTCTAATACAACCCCAGTTGGAATGAGAGGAAATTGAACGTTTAGTGAAGCGAAAAACAATGAATATGTTGGTATAAGAATAACATACAATCTCGAAAAAAAGAGAGAAACTCATAAAAACGTTAAAAAAACATTGTAGCAACAAACGACGGCAACATACCTACGACCATAGCGGTGGCAATGGGAGGCACATTGGCAGAGCTATTCTGATAAGAGCTATGACTGTGGCCATAGCGGTGGCAATGGGAGGCACATTGGCAACACTATTCTGATAAGAGCTACGAATGTGGTAGTACCACGACGGCATGGTGACAAAAGCTGTGACTGTAGCGGTACAACAATGACATGAGAAAAATAAATAAAATATAATGTGTACAATGAATCCTACGGTAGGATGAGAGGGATAAGACGCAAAAGAAAGTCCTCACATAATACGAGCGATGACACGAAAAAAGTAGTAGAGAGGGTTAGGAAGGGAGAGTAAAGAAGAAGTTAAGAACCCTAAGGCTGTGATGCCATATGAAATAATGAAACCTCATAAGGTATTATACATTACTGATTTATAAGAGTACAATTATGATAATTACAAAAGAAACATAATCAAATCATATTAATTACTAATTATATACATATTATTATAATAAATTCTAACTAATATATATTCTCTCTACCATTATATTATATATATAGTTATATACATTCATAATTCTATTGAGTCATTTCATCAACACACATACAACTTTTTATACCGTAATATGGACCCGATCTAGCAGATAATTTTCTAATACGAGATAGTCGTTGCTCTTCGATACCTAACTAGCACTTGTTTGGACCTTACCTTCGTTGTCAACAAGGTATGTTGATTCATGCATCACCATATATATGGAATGCCTAGATGATCGTTGGTCAAAGAATGACCAACCTACTAGCGTCTTTGCAAAACCCTCCCTTGACCTAGATCTATGTCATTACGATCCAAACTACATGTTATGCAACACCCACATTTTCTAAAACCCTTTTATAATCATTTAATAGTGTTCCTCAAAAACCGGTTCCAAATTTTTCATTTTTAACATACGATTGCGAAAGGGTATTAAAAAGATTTACTTATGATTACAATCACACATGTAATTCAAATTCAATATCCAAACCAACATTATAGTTGGGTAAGTCTATAATACCATAATGTAACTCAATAAACGTTTTGCACAAAAGCGGGTTTATCTAAGCTAAAATGTTCGATTCGTTAAAACATACCAAGAGGGTGTTTGGGATTGAGGTGGTTTATAACTTATTGACTTATTGGTTTTTTTAAAAAGCCAGTAAGTTAAAAAAGTGTTTAGCAAACACAAAAACATTTTTTTTTAGATTTTTGAAAAGGGTAAAAATTTGTTTTTCAAAAGCCACAAAAATCTGGATTTTTAAACTCCTTTTAGCTTTTTGAGAATCAAATTAACATTCTACCCACCCTTTTACCCTAACTAAACTCGATTTTAGATTTTAAAATTAATTTAATTTAATCAATTCTTTTATACGTGTTTCTTTTTATTTAAATAACACGTTTATATAAATAAATCTTAAAGTTTAAATAAATGTTAGTTAAATCATTTAAATATTTTTGAATCCTTAACTAAGTCCCAAAATTTTAATTTCTTTATTTTTCTTTATAAATTCCAAAACTTTCACATATAATATTAACACAATAATGATAAAATAATCTTATTTTTCATTTACAAATTCAAATTCTTATTAACTCCAACTATTACAATTTTAAATCACAAGTATTATTAATCATTTCTTTTAAACAATTTCACAATCAATCATATGAACTGCAATTCTATATGTTTTATTTGACTTTAGTTGTTTTAGTAAATTTAATTTATTTGTTTCAAATACAAAATTTCTTAATTATATCCTTTAAAATTTCTACTAATAAATTTCATATTTAAATATTTAGTTGAATTAAATTATTTAAAATTTCTTATCATTAAATTATCAGCATTTTAAAATTTTCAATATTTTGTGAGTATGTTGTATTTTTAGTAGTTTTTAGTTATTTTACTGTTGTTATTTTTTTTAAATTATAATTTTTGTCTAAAAAAAATTGTTAAGTATATAATAGTATATGTAAATAAGCAATCCTAAACACCCTCAAAGTAGTAAATGGTTTTAAATATAAAAGAATGTCTTTTTTGGTTATTTTATATGAATAAGCTACGTCAAGCACTTTTTAAAAAACAACTTATTGGCTTTTCCCACAACAAAAACTAATCACAACACTTTTTTAAAAACTTATTTTGAAAAAGACATAAGTCAATAAACACTTTTGACAAAAATCACTTTTGGAGTTAAATAAGCAATCTCAAACACCCTCCAAGACTCACATTTTATCCCGGTCCTCTCTTTTTGGTGATTTACCTGAAAAGTATTTGCTTAAAAAACATTAGTTATTGTTAAGTGAGTCCATACAATTTAAACTCCAACACACAATTTGAAAAACACTTGCAAATTTATTTAAAAATAATTTCTCCCTACCGAGCCTACTCCAATTAGCGTAGGCATACTCAAACTATAAAACCCTAACCAGCGTATACAAGACACTTAGAACCCACTTTAGGCTTGGCGTAGGCATACTCTGGTTAGCATAGGCATACTCCAACGGCCTTTTTACAACTAAGCAGTCCTCCCATTTTTCGCTCAGTAGTGTTAATTTATACGTATTCGGGCGATTTTTCGCTCAGTAGTGTTAATTTATACGTATTCGGCCGAAAACTTTATAGTTCCGGCCCCCTTGATAGGAAAAAAAATTCCAGGCCCCCTGCGTTTTTCTTCAAGCTTCGTCACTGTTTACAACAGTATTGTTTTCAAGTAGATAAATGACAATGATAGAAAACTGAATTAAATAAATTAAAATTATTTTTTGACATAATTATTAATGGATTCATGTATCACGTGGCTATATAGGTATAAAACATATAGGAAAATATATATTTTTGTGATTTTCCATTATTATTACCTTTATCATTTTCTTGTGTCTTATTACCTTGAGATTGTTAAACATGTGGTGCAACACTCTCGTCTATGCACGCCTGTGCCGATGGGAATGCACGGCCGTGCATGATTTTCTGAATCGGTCTAAGTACAAATATGGAAGCACGCCCATGCGAGTAGGGAATGCACGCCCGTGCTTCTATCGTGGCCAGAACATAGTAAGTGTGCAATGATGTGTTTTAAAGCTCTTACTCCACCTAATTGCGATTCTAAACATTTGTAATCTACTCCTAATATCAATCCCCTTCATCGAGATTCGACTTTTATTTTTCCAATTTTTCATACAAAAATCTCCCTTCTCTTGCTCTCACCGTCAACACTACCATTTGCATCCGATTTCATGTTGAATCCATACTATTTTGGTGATATGATCGAATTCAAGATTGAAGTGGAGTCACCATCTGTGTAACCATCCATTTAGCATCTGTTTGAACTCGTCAATTTCTTGAAGTTCTAGGGTTTCAAAGGTGATTTAGGTAAAATCCAGAAGATTTGAGGTTATATGGATCATCTTTTTCTATATCAATCATCAAAATTATGTTTAGTGAGTTCCTTAACCCATAATTCTGAATGATAATGTGTTAGTCTTCAAATTTGGGGGTTTTATAAACCAATTTGGGTTTATACTTACAATCAAAGCCATGGAAAGAACTTAAATGAATTTGGGTCCTCTGAACGTTTTACGAACAACATGAAATCAAGTGTAAATCATCTGTTTAGGGATAAAATTAGATTAAGATGGTTGCATTGCTTGAATTGCGAAAACTGAGTTCTGACATACGAGAGGCACGGGCGTGCCTCATGAACGCATGATCATGCCAATCGGTGACCTAGTGTATAGCATTGTATTAAATGGTAATGTGTTAGATACAATATGATGTTTGGCAATTCCATAATGATTAGCATACACACACATGCGTGAATAATGCTTATTAAGTTCCAAAGTGGATGAAACTTATTGATGAAATTGATCCCCCATAATACTGTGTTTAGATTTTGCTTAGTTGATGTTAAAAGTTGCCGCTATATACATGCATGTGAGCCCTGATGTTCGACATGTGTGCTTGGGTCGGAATTTGCATGATTATTCTTTGCATTATCAAGATGGTGTTTTAAATTAGTTTTGAATGATGTTGGTTTATAAACTCACCAACGTATGTTGTCCAAGTTATCTTTTAAATTTTTTAGCACAACGAATTTTGACCAAGTTATCTTTTAAAATTTTGAGCACACATCTCAGTTGATCAGTAGTCGGATGTTAGAAGGCTTGTAGCTTATGACATTCCAAGATGAAATAAATTATGACGAGGCGATTTGAAGGCTAGTATTAAAACATTAAGTCCTAAATATCATGATTGATTGCTTGAAGTCTTAACTATTCTGTATTGTAAATAGAATGCTTTAGTAATGAAAGACTTGATTTTAGTTTTCATTATGTTTTTGTATCAATCAGTCACGATAAACTCTGCCTAGACGGGATGTGACATGTGTTGTTCATGATCATGGGGTGATAAACCCGACATGAGCCCAAATATCATATCAGACACAACATGAATACAGCCGAAGGATTTTTATTTTAGCATTACACTACTTTTAAAATACGAATTTACATAAAAAACCACAATTCTCTATAAATAAGTGCTTTTAAGCTATTTTTTTCTTACTTTTAAATTTTAAAATAAATACTCTATCACCTTATAAAAATAAAATAAAATACTCCTTAAAAGTTTATAAAAATAAAGGACTCAGCATGTTAACTCTAGATAATGTGTTTAGCTAGAGATGTTTATGTGTTTGATTTAAAACTAACCTAAATCCGTTTAGACTAAATCCAAACACTCAAATTTTATGTTAGATTTTAGTCATGTGCAGATTCCGCACCACTACATAGGGGTGTTCAAAGTCGGATATCCGAAAATTTCGGATAGTGGATTTCACTATCCGTATCCGAATCCGAAATTTCGGATTCAGATAGTGAAACAGATATCCGGTTTTTTTTAAACTTAAATATTTTTCTAAATTAAAATCTAAATATATAAAATATACTAAATAAACATCATCTTTATGAAATAATTAAAAAAACATTAAAAACCAATTTTTGAGTAATTTACGAAATTAAGACGCAAATACGTTTTAGTTTTTAAAAAAAATAAGAAAGCTAAACATATAACATAAAAAGTCATATACTTCATATGGGAGATGCTCATTACAGAACACTAAATTACTATGAGAACAAAAAGAACAGACTTAAATTGTTTAATTTCTTGATCTATGATTTATATTTTTAAAAATTTGTATTTCATACATATAAATATGCATGTTTGTATACATAAAAACCATTAAACAATTTTTTGAATATGTTTTTATACATTTAAAAGTTTACCTACACATGTGTAGATTATGTGTAAGTAAAATAACTTATACATCCTACACATGAATTACACATATGTAGGTTGTTTAAATAAATGAAATTTGTTTACATCTAAAAAAAAATTCTTGAAAGATGAATAAACATTGCATTTCTATCATTTTCTTATATTTCAACACTTTTTAAGATTGAAAAAATGAAGGATTCATTTTGTTCCCCATGTTCTCGCAATATTTAATGTTCTGAATTGAACCTTCCCCTACTTCATATATATTGTATTTATAATACTTTCTAGGAAACAATATATAAATTTGGCCAAAACAATATAATTTTCGAAATTACGACGCGAATACGTTTTATTTTTTAAAAAAATAAGAGAGCTAAACACATAACATAAAAACCATATACTTTATATATATTATATTCATAACACTTCTAGTAAAAATATCTTTAAAAAAAATCGGATATTTGGTTATCCGAATATCCGAAAATTTTGAAAAATGCTATCCGAATCCGAAAATTCTCATATCTGAATTTTCGGATAATTCAGATTCGGAATTTCGGATATTTCGGGTTCGGTTTCGAATATGGATACTTTTGAACACCCCTACCCCAACCTCACCTTCAACCAAACACCCCTTCAAGTTTTTGTTGGTTTAAAATTTAAGTACAACCATTATATTGTAATTAGGTGATGGCTTAACAAGCAACAAAAAAAATCAATAAATTTATACTATATAATAAATAAAGGGTTTGCATGCTACGTCTCGCCTCCATATTCATTATCATCATTTTTTCTCGCCTCTCTCTCTTATTAAATACACCTCAATCTTTTAATAATAATATATTTTAAAAGAAAATACTAATCATTATATTAATAAATCTCCTGACATATTTTGACGAATGTATGTGTTAACAGATTATATTGTATTCCACGGGTTTATTCAACCCGTGTAAAATACGAGTTATTAAAAAATAAATATTTTATTACTTAATATATAATATTATATTTATTCCATCTATGTAATACATGGGACTTTAACCTAGTACATATATATACACACGATCAAAGATTTCATCTAACTTTTAGTGAAATTAATTAAGGTAGATTATCACTGCTAGAAAACTAGGCAATTGCGACCACCTTTTCGGTCGCAAATACCCATTTGCGACCGAAATGGTTGTCGCATATTTGGGATGGCAATGAGTCGGGTTTAGGTAATCCCAACCCCATACCCAATTATAAAAGCTTGTCCCATGCCCGGCCCAAAACCCATCGGGTTTCTATCATGTAATTATCCGTCGGGTATCAGGTATGCCAACGGGTTTCGGGTAAACCCGTTACTTTGTAAAAAATACTTGTTGGGTATACTCGACCCAAAACCCGTCAGGTATCTACCGGGTATATATAAAAATTATAATTAAAATAAAAAAGAAATAAAGAAAATCATGTCAGGGATATACATTTAAAATAAATCCTTAATCTAATAAATGATTACAAAGAATGCCACATGTAATCATCATATTTTTTTTCTTACCAAAATCTTCTAATTTTTCCTATTTTAAGTAAGTTTGAATTTTAAAATTTAATTATGTTAATGTTTTTTATTTTTAAAAAAAGATAATATAAATTTTGAATTCTAATTATTATTTAATTAAGGAAACAAAGAATTTTATTTCTTGTTTTACACATTATTTTAAATATTTTTACACATTATTTTATTTTTATTTTTCTATTAAACAACCCCATGTAATACATGGGTATATAACCTAGTACATTATATATACTTAAAATAAATACGGTATATATATTTAGAATCAATAAAAAAACTATGTTGGGTTTATAATCAGGTAAACGGGTATATGTTATCGGGTAATCGGGGCGGGTAAACGGGTATATCACCATATCCCATACCCGTCCCAAACCCGCGAAAATTTTCAAAAGTAATCTCATACCCGATTACCCAAGCCCATGCCCGTCCCGAATGTTTCGGGTTTTCCCATCGGGTTCGGGTTTCATTGTCATCCCTATCGCATATGCCTTCGTGTGTAATGCTCTGTTGCGACCGAAATTGCGACCGGTGGTAAATTTGCGACCGGTTTTAGCGACCGGGCTAACAATCTCAATTTTTGCGACTGGTTTGCGACCGACCTTTGTTGCGACTGATTTGCGACCAGCTGCGTTTGCGACCACCTGCGTTTGCCACTGGAGTGTTTAGCGACTGCGTTGTGACTACATATTAGCGACTTGGTTGTGACTGTAAATTAGTGACTGTTTTGCGACCGATTTATGACCACTTTTATTTTTTCTACTTTTTTTAATTTAGTATTTAATTTTCCAAATATTTATTTGAAATTCAATGAATTTTACAAACTCATAAATATCTAATTTATACAAAATTCGACAACCAACCATTTTTTTATAAACTCATAAAATTGTACAATTCTCTTCAAATATAATCCAATAAAATGTACAAATTTTGGGAGGAAGTTTGTATCATAGAGGAAAAAAAATCAGCATATCCAGCAAGCTTAGCAAATCTTCAACCAAGTTCAAGTACGTGTTTTACTTCATACTAGAGGAATTGTCAGCCGTAACACTACCACCATTCTTTAAAGCTAGACTAAGCTTCCTCAACTTAGCAGCATCAAGCTGAAAACAAAAAATAGAATAGATTAACTTTAAACATAAAATAAAGATCAAACCGATTATCAAGCAGTTTCTTACACATAATTTGTTTAGCTCAAAAGATCAAACCGACCATCAATGGTACTATCTTGTCTTTGGAACTGATGGTACAAATACTTTGCTACTGTTGCTAGGAACTTGTGGCATAAGCAAGTTACCACTGATGAAGATTTACCTAATAGACCATCATTAACATATTATGTATATGGGCCTTATTATAATGAGTCATAACAGGTCAATATAAGTCATAACAAGTCAACGGGGAATCTTAATGTGTCATATGCATCCATGTTCGACTATAAATCATTGTGTTTGATCATAATTCACCACCATTGACCATTATTTGACCTACATTTACTATAACCGACCATCAATGGTACTATTTCACCTTTGGAACTGATGGTACAAATACTTTGCTACTGTTGCTAGGAACTTGTGGCATAAGCAAGTTACCACTGATGAAGATTTACCATTGTTCGGGTAAATTAAAATGTTTAGTTACAACTACTCTCGTGTAACCGAGCCGTTCCCATCGATCGATTTGCCACCGATCAACATTCCTACATATAAAATAACCAAACAGCGTAATAGTTCTCTTGCTCCTTTGCTTTTCCAATCAAATGTCTCAAATCTAGAGGTTTGTCAAACAATAGACGATTAAGGAGAGACTGTGTGATGGGAAATTGTGTTGCAGATAACGAAGGTTGTCAGTGGTTGTGGTGATCGTGGGTGACCACTCGTTGAGAAGGAAGAAATTGACCCTAAATTGTTATCATTGGTCGTAATTAACCATCTCTGACCAAAGTCGAGCATCAACGATCCTAATATTTGCAACTGAATTGCGACCGAAGTGTAGCGGTCACAATATTTGCGACGGAATTGCGACCGAAACTGAGCGATCGCAATATTTGCGACTGTTTTGCGACCGAAACTTGTGCGGTCACAAAATTTGTGATTGTTTTGCGACCGGAACTTGTTCGATCGCTAATTTTATAATTCGGTCGCAAATTTTGCGACCGACATTTCGGTCACAAATTTCGGTTGCATTTACCCGGTTTTCTAGCAGTGCATTAATGAGGTTGGCGTGATCAATTATATAAGCTTTCCATAAATTGCTATTTATATCATTTCTATTAACTAGTAACCACAACTAACAACATGTTTTTTTTTAAAGGCGAACATTGAATGTTGTGACGTCGCACCCCCGTCACATTTGAGAACCTCGTCCAACTCCGGCCAATATGTTGTCTTAATCGGGCCCACTTGGCATCAGAGTTGGAGAGCCTTCAAGGAAAAACCCCACCCAATACGGCCCCTTCCAGGCTTAAGGGAGAGCCGTGTCACACCCCAACCGACGGCGGAATACGTCAGGGCGGGACACGTAGACTGTTCAAAAGCTCAAGGTTTACTAAAGTTTAAATATTTAAACAACCAATTTCATATCATAGATAAACATCAATCTAACAATACAAAGAAAAATAGAGAATACATAAATAGTTTCTTTAAATTAGATTCTAGGTCCTTGGTCCTAAGTGAAACAACTTGTACTTATTCTCAAGCATTAGTACCTGAAACATGATGAAAAACAAGGTCAACTAAAAAGTTGGTGAACATACATAGGTTTTAACACACAACCAAGTTTAAAGTGTTTTATACAATTCATACGATACACGTGTATAAGACATTTATGGAAAATCTATAGTTAAACTAAGTGTGTACAATCAAACCTTGTGACTGAGGTATAACACGCAGGTTACCCTAATGTAAAGTCGATAACAAACACCCTAACCGGGTGGGTTTGTCAGACACAATAGATCTATCAATGTTAACCGTTAGCTTATACTGAGTTAATGATTGTACTAATGTCATGTATATGTAGTCTTAACTCATAGTATTCAAGCATAAAGCACAAATAACACATATCATCATATTATTGAATTGCATATAAGTAAATGCAAAGAGTTTCAAAGAGTAATCATGTTTCACCCCAAAAGTGCAAAATATAAAAAATGGGCTATGTAAAACTCACTTGTATATGTTGGGTGGATAATAAGAGCAAGTATGAAGCACGAGTGATTCTCAAATCACAAGTTAACCTAGTGTGAAAAGAATGACTTTAAATTAATAATATGCACGAGGTCTAAGGATAGGTCTAATGTTCATCGGGTCTTGTTAGGTGTAAGTTTATATAAAGTTTGTGCTATTTTATGTAAGAAAAATATAAGTTATCAGAAGTTTTGTGTAAACTTTGGGAGTTCAAAATGTTATATGAAAATATTATGTGTCTTTAGGGTTTAAGATTAAATAAATAAAACTCTTTTTATTTATTTAATTAAAATAATAATTATTGCTAAAAGTAATTTGATTTTTATATAAAATATTAATAATTTCATCCATTTATTTATTAATGACAAAGTGTCAAAAACATACTAATATGGATTAAAGAAACCCTAGGTGTATTGTACTAATAATAATTTTAATATAATAAAGAATATAATGTATATATATATATGGGATAAATAAATGATTTACAAGAATACATATTATAACATATCTTGTCCATATATTTATAAATTAGGAAATTAAATATTTTGTTTTAATTATTTAAAAGATATATATATATATATATATATATATATATATATATATATATATATATTAGATAATTAAAATGGGGTTTTAAACCATAAATTTGTGAAAATAGATATTGTATGTTAAACTTGCAAACTTCTATAGTATTCTGTTTTAAATGATGTATGTTTTATAAAAATAATGTTTATAAAAAGTTTGGGTGATTAAAACTGATTTTAAAAAAAATAAAAAGACCACCCGGTTCGAACTCGGGTGGTTTCTGTGTAAGGCATCAAGGTTTACCACTGGACCAGTGGTTATTTCGTGTTTAATACTCGGTTGGATTTGCATATAGCGTGTTCTGGGTAGGGGGTCGGGTTTGGCCCGGTGACACGTGCAAAAAGACCGGTCTGGGTGGGTTTTGAACCCACGCCACTCGGTCTATTTGTGCAATGACTAAACCAGTTGGACCGAGTGGATTCGTTGTTATAAACTGGAATGTGAAAACTTAAATCATTTAACCGACTTGAATCGAATCTCCTCTTTAAAACCGTATGAACAGGTTGAGAAATTGCTAGAAATTGAACCCGATTTAGATTGGTGTTTTATAATTTGATAAGAGGCTTTCGATGAGTGGAAACAAACGAAACTAATGATGTAATTCTTACCTGTAAAGGTTGCGTATAAAAGCCTGGCGACTAAACGGACAGAGGCAATGTTCTTGGTGATCGATCGGCAAGCAGGAGTGGAATGAGACTCAATCGAGGTTTGTGCGAGTTTGTATAGGGTCGTGCGAAGGTCTGTGGTGATTTAATTTGATTAATTTCACCTTTAATGCTTGATTCGATTGCGGGGATTATGGTGACAGTTGTAGCCACGATTACGCGTTAACCCAGCTGTAATCGAATGAATTTGGTCTTGTAGTAGGTCTAGATGCATGCAAGATCAGTCTTAGCATGATTTACGGGGATTAATTGCATTTAATTTCACGATTTGGAACGGATTTGAATGCGGTTTGACTCTAGGAGTCAAACTATTCAAATTTCGAATTCATCCGCTTGAAAGACCGAATTGGGCTATTATGTGGATAAAGGATAGTTCGATTATCACTTGTGTTGTAGGGAAAGACCGAATTAACAGGCCTTAATCTATTTGCAAGTTGGATTTCATAGTTTTTGGGACTGCTTGACTTTGAGAGTCAAAGTTGACGAATGAAGGTCACAATTTGTTTATCCCAAAACTGATGGTCACACCGAGTGAACAATCCAGACTCTCGAGGACATGCTTAGAGCTTGTGTAATTGATTTTGGTGGCAATTGGGATTCACATCTATTCCTTATTGAGTTCTCTTACAACAATAGTTACCACACAAGCATCAACATGGCTCCATTTGAAGCTCTTTATGGTCGGAAGTGTCGCTCTCCTATCTGTTGGAACGAGATTGGTGAAGCACAAATCACTGGTCCCGAATTAATCCAAGAAACTTCCGACAAGATCCTTCAGATCCGTAACAACATTCAAGTAGCAAGGAGTCGGCAAAAGAGCTATGACGACAAGAGACGTAAACCCTTGGAATTTCAAGTCGGTGATCTTGTACTTCTAAAGGTATCTCCTTGGAAGTGGGTGATCCATTTCGGGAAGAATGGAATACTAGCACCTCGTTATGTGGGTCCATTCAAGATCCTCGAAAGGATTGGAAAAGTGGCTTACAAACTCGAGTTACCTCCATCGCTTGCTAATATACATCCTACTTTTCAAGTGTCCAACCTAAAGAAATGTCTTGCGGATGAGAACCTCCATATACCTCTTGACGATGTGCGCATTGATGATACAATGCACTTCGTTGAGAAACCGGTGGAGATCATGGATAGTGAGATCAAGCAACTCAAGCGAAGCCGTATTCCTATTGTCAAAGTTCGTTGGGATTCTAAGCGTGGTCCTGAGTTCACTTGGGAATGTGAGGATCAAATGAAGCTTAAGTATCCACACCTCTTTTCTAATTTAGTAGCCTCAACTAGTTGAATTTCGAGACGAAATTCCCTTAACATGGGGATACTGTAACATCTCTGATTTTTTTCATGTACTTGCTTGGTGCAATAAACAACAATTCAATTATAATACAAATCTTGATGCAAACACTTCACCCTAAGATTTTATTTGATACATTTTCTAGGATTACCTGTATATATTTCAATTCATATTAATACTAATTCAAAGAAACCAAAAACTTTCCAAGTTGATCCCATATGTTACATATGCCATACAAGAATGAGTATTGAAGCTTATAGTTTCTTTATATATGTAACTATATATATATATATATATGTATATATATATATATAACTTTTTTCATATATAAACAAATTGGTCTTGAACCTCCTACCCAAAGTCCTTGAACCCTAAACATGAACCCCCACCCTTGCAATTGAACCTTTGGACTAGACTTGACCCCATATGAAGCAGATTTGGTGAGACGGTCAATGATTACCCAAATGCTATCATAACCACTAGAAGTACGAGGGAGTTTGGTAATGAAATCCATGGCTAGGTTCTCCCATTTCCACACAGGGATTTTCGGTTGCTCAAGCAAACCAGAAGGACGTTGATGTTCAGCTTTGACTTTTGAGCAAGTTAGGCATTTTGCAACGTAAAGTGCAATGTCTTTCTTCATGTCGGGCCACCTATATTGCTGGTGCAGATCTTTGTACATTTCATCCGCCCCAGGATGAACAGAATAACGAGTCTTGTGTGCCTCATTCATAAGGACTGCACGAAGGTCATCACGATCGGGGATCCAGATGCGATTCAAGTAATAGAGTAGACCATTGGGTTTGGTTTCTAGTTGGAGTTCAACACCACATGACATTTCGTTATACATGTTACCCTCGGTGACCGAGATGTGTTGAGCTTCTAGAATGCGATTTTGAATATCGGTTTGGATTCTAACACAATGGAGCATAACGTGGTCCTTTCGACTCAAAGCATCGGCCATAACATTCGCCTTACCGGGATGGTAATGAATCTCGCAGACGTAGTCGTTAAGGAATTCGACCCAACGTCGTTACCTCATGTTGAGTTCCTTTTGATTGAAGATGTGTTGGAGACTTTTGTGGCCAGTGAACACCACACATTTCGTGCCATAGAGATAACGTCTCCAAATCTTCAATGCGAAGACGACCGCACCCAACTCAAGATCGTGTGTAGTATAATTGTTTTCGTGAATTTTGAGTTGTCTTGATGCATAAGCGATCACTTTGCCCCGTTGCATGAGAACACAATCGAGACCTTAGTTTGATGCATCACAGTAGACAACCAGATCATCGTTGCCATCAGGAAGAGTGAGAATAGGAGCATTGCATAACTTTTGTTTGAGGAGTTGGAAGGCTTCCTCTTGCTTTGGTCCCCACTCATAGTGTTTACCTTTGTGGGTCAGGGCCTTGAGAGGGACAACAATCTTGGAAAAGTTTGAGATGAAATGACGGTAATAACCCGCAAGACCAAGAAATGAACGAACTTCGGTAGGGGTCTTAGGGGCACTCCAATTCTTAACGGCTTCGATCTTTGCGGGATCAACATGAATTCCCTTTTCGTTGACAATATGACCCAAAAATTGAACTTCCGTTAGCCAAAATTCACACTTGGAGAACTTAGCATATAGTTGTTCTTTTCTTAAAAGGTCTAAAACCAACTTAAGGTGTTGTTCATGATCTGATTTAGTCATGGAGTAGATCAAGATGTCGTCAATGAAAACGATCACGAATTTATCTAGGTATGGTTTGCATACGCGATTCATGAGATCCATGAAAACCGCGGGTGCATTGGTTAGCCCAAAAGGCATAACCATAAATTCGTAGTGACCGTATCTTGTACGAAAGGCAGTCTTTGGAATATCCTCCTCTTGCACACGAAGTTGGTGATATCCGGATCGAAGATCAATCTTCGAGAAGTAGATGGAACCTTGGAGTTGATCAAAGAGATCATCAATCCTAGGAAAGGGATAACGGTTCTTGATGGTAAGCTTGTTGAGTTCGCGGTAGTCAATACACATCCGGAATGAGCATCTTTCTTCTTCACGAATAGGACTGGTGCACCCCATGGTGAATGACTGGGACGAATGAAACCTTTATCGGAAAGTTCTTGAAGCTGACTTGCGAGTTCTTGCATTTCAGAAGGTGCTAGACGGTATGGAGCTTTAGCCACATGATTAGCTCCTGGTACAAGATCGATACGAAACTCTACTTGACGAACGGGTGGAAGACCGGATAGATCTTCAGGAAATACTTCGAGAAAGTTACGAATGATGGGGATGTCTTGAATACTCTTCTCTTTGTCCTTCTTTTGAATGACATGGGCTAAAAAGGCCAAATACTTCTTCCGTAAGCACTTTCGGGCCAAAGTTCATGACATGAGCTGAAGCCCACTACATGGTTTCTCACCAAAGACTTTTAATGTATCACCCGAGGGGAGAGGAATTCGGACGCACTTGTCGAAACAAACGACCTCGGCATGATGACTAGATAGCCAATCCATGCCCATGATGATGTCAAAGCTTCCCAATTGCATAGGTATGAGGTTGACGGGAAAATAATATTCATTAAGTTTGATGAAACAATCGCGGATAATGGAGTCACTGATGATAGGGTTTCCATCCGCTACTTCAACGGTAAACGTTCTCTCTAACTTAGATCGTGTTTTAGCAAGTAAAGGTTCAAAATCAAATGAAACAAAACTCTTATCGGCACCGGTATCAAATAGTATGGAAGCATATTGGTTATTAATGAGGAACGTACCGTTGACCACATTATTGTTGGTGTGGGCTTCATTAGCATTTATGTTGAAAGCACGCCCTCTAGCTCCACCTTGATTAGGGTTGGTAAGTTTTGGGCATTGGTTTCGGAAGTGGTTTGGGTTACCACATTCAAAGCAAGCATTCAAATTAGTGATAGTTGGAACCCTTTTGTTTCCCTGGTTGGCTGTATTGCCAGGTGGTTTGACTCTGCAGGTGTCGGCTAAATGCCCATATCTTCCACAACTGGCACATATCCGACACGGTAGATTTGGAAAATGATGGTAATTGCACGTGCTGCACAAAGGGCTACTGCCCACATAATGCTTCTTGACTGAATCCTGAGTCATAGGAGCAACCTGATTGACTGGGGCAGCTGGGGTAACAACAACAAAGTTCCTAGCCTTTCGTTTCTTATTGTTGGAGAAAGGTTCGGGTTTGATCTCTTTGGAGGGCTCAGAAGGTGTTGCCGTGTCTGGGACTTTCTTGCACCCTTCCTTGTTAACGTACCCGCCTTTACATGGTTATCGGTTAATGTGGCGGATAGGCGGATGGCATCTTTAAGGGTAGCTGGGTTTCTCCCTAAAACAGTGTCTTGAATCTTCATCGGCAGACCACCGATGTAATTTTCAATACCCTGAGCCAAATGTGTGACCATATGAGGTACTTGAAGACTTAGTTCATGGAAACGGGTGGTGTAGGCTAAACTTTCACCACTATCTTGGGCAAGATCCCAAAATTCGGCCTCAACTTCCTCATTTCATTGCGAGGACAGAACTCCTCGGTCATGAGCCGTTTGACCTCATCCCATGGCAAGGCCATTGCCATATCTATGCCCCTATTCCTCTTTTCACCATTCCACCAATTGAGCGCTCGTTTTTGGAAGACGTTGGTGGCATAGCGGACCCGGAGGTTGTCAGGACAATCGCTGTTGAGAAAGGTGCTTTCAATGCTCTCGAACCATTGCAAAAGACCCGTGGCTCCTTCAGTGCCATAAAACTTAGTAGGGTTGCACAAGTTAAAGTGCTTGAAAGTACATGGGGGTGGGTTGGCACCACCACCACCACCGTTAGCACTACCACTAGAGCCCCCATTAGACTGGGTGAGTTGGTTCACAAGTTGAGTGAGAAGAGCAGCAAGGTCATTGTTGATCTCGTTGGCACGACAGGGAGGCATGCTATAGATTTAGACAAAATAATGAGAGGTGTAAGAATTTATGAAAGTTGATTGAATTTAAAGGGGATAAGATAATAAAGTAATTAATCATAGTTTGGATTGTACTCGGATAGTGACATAATCACTTGAATACTATGACACATTAAGGTTAATTAAGCTCATATAACTTCAAGGAGACATGCTTTAGCCTATAAGTAAACACTCATCCCGAGAATTCCCAGGAAAGCATACGAATCCCTCGGTTGATTGGGATTTATATGAAATACTTTCCTAGACAGAAAACCCAGAATACATGTGTCACCTTTCCAGATTGCACATGTCCTCTACTAGTTAACAAAGTTTAAAACCCTAACGATGTGTAAAAAGAAAGTCAATAAACTTATGTCTATGAATATGACATTCCACATGCTATGATGATGATGACATTGGAAAAGGATTGAGGCTTAGGGTAAAGGCATATGTATTATTATTTTATTATTTTGATATATTCTAACAAGTCATGGAGTCTAGCAAATAATCATTAAATATTTTAAACATGTAGCACATAACATGTAGCATATCATATAATCATAAAACATGGCATGAATGGGTGTCCTAAGGTTATAGTCTAGGTCAAAGGTGTCTAATAACCTAATTCCCTATAACCAAGGCCCTGATACCAATCTGTCACACCCCAACCGACGGCGGAATACGTCAAGGTGGGACATGTAAACTGTTCAAAAGCTCAAGGTTTACTAAAGTTTAAATATTTAAACAACCAATTTCATATCGTAGATAAACATCAATCCAACAATACAAAGAAAAATAGAGAATACATAAATAGTTTCTTTAAATTAGATTCTAGGTCCTTGGTCCTAAGTGAAGCAACTTGTACTTATTCTCAAGCATTAGTACCTGAAACATGATGAAAAACAAAGTCAACTAAAAAGTTGGTGAGCATACATAGGTTTTAACACACAACCAAGTTTAAACTGTTTTATACAATTCATACGATACACGTGTATAAGGCATTTATGAAGAATATATAGTTAAACTAAGTGTGTATAATCAAACCTTGTGACTGAGGCATAACATGCAGGTTACCCTAATGTAAAGTCGGTAACAAACATCTTAACCTGGTGGGTTTGTCAGACACAATAGATCTATCAATGTTAACCGTTGGCTTGTACGGAGTTAATGATTGTACTAATGTCATGTATATGTAGTCTTAACTCATAACATTCAAGCATAAAGCACAAATAACACATATCATCATATTATTGAATTGTATATAAGTAAATGCAAAGAGTTTCAAAGAGTAATCATATTTCACCCCAAAAGTGCAAAATGTAAAAAGGGGTTATGTAAAACTCACTTGTATATGTTGGGTGGATAATACGAGCAAGTATGAAGCACGAGTGATTCTCAAATCACAAGTTAACCTAGTGTGAAAAGAATGACTTTAAATTAATAATATGCACGAGGTCTAAGGATAGGTGTAATGTTCATCGGGTCTTATTAGGTGTAAGTTTGTATAAAGTTTGTGCTATTTTATGTAAGAAAAATATAAGTTATCAAAAGTTTGGTGTAAACTTTGGGAGTTCAGAATGTTATATGAAAATATTATGTGTCTTTAGGGTTTAAGATTAAATAAATAAAACTATTTTTATTTATTTAATTAAAATAATAATTATTGCTAAAAGTAATATGATTTTTATATAAAATATTAATAATTCCATCCATTTATTTATTTATGACAAAGTGTCAAAAACATACTAATATGGATTAAAGAAACTCTAGGTGTATTGTAATACTAATAATTTTAATATAATAAAGAATATAATGTGTGTGTATATATATATATATGTGATAAATAAATGATTTACAAGAATGCATATTATAACATATCTTGTCCATATTTTATAAATTAGGAAATTAATTATTTTGTTTTAATTATTTAAAAGATATATATATATATATATATATATATTTAGATAATTAAAATGGGGTTTTAAACCATAAATTTGTGAAAATAGATATTGTATGTTAAACTTGCAAACTTCTATAGTACTCTGTTTTAAATGATGTATGTTTTATAAAAATAATGTTTATAAAAAGTTTGGGTGATTAAAACTGATTTAAAAAAAATAAAACAGACCACCCGGTTCGAACCCTGGTGGTTTCTGTGTGAGGCATCAAGGTTTACCACTGGACCAGTGGCTATTTCGTGTTTAATACCCGGTTGGATTTGCATATAGCGTGTTCCAGGTAGGGGGCCGGGTTTTGCCTGGCGACACGTGCAAAAAGACCGGTCTGGATGGGTTTCGAACCCACGCTACTCGGTCCACTGGTGCAATGACTAAACCAGTTGGACCGAGTGGATTCGCTGTTATAAACTGGAATGTGAAAACTTAAATCATTTAACCGACTTGAATTGAATCCCCTCTTTAAAACCGTATGAACAGGTTGAGAAATTGCTAGAAATTGAACCTGATTTAGATTGGTGTTTTATAATTTGATAAGGGGCTTTCGATGAGTGGAAACAAACGAAACTAATGATGTAATTCTTACCTGTAAAGGTTGCGTATCGAATCCTGGCGACTAAACGGACAGAGGCGATGTTCTTGGTGATCAATCGGCAAGCATGAGTGGAATGAGACTCAATCGAGGTTTGTGCGAGTTTGTATAGGGTCGTGCGAAGGTCTGTGGTGATTTAATTTGATTAATTTCACCTTTAATGCTTGATTCGATTGCGGGGATTATGGTGACAGTTGTAGCCACGATTACGCGTTAACCCAGCTGCAATCGAATGAATTTGGTCGTGTAGTAGGTCTAGATGCATGCACGATCAGTCTTAGCATGATTTACGAGGATTAATTGCATTTAATTTCACGATTTGGAACGCGGTTTGACTCTAGGAGTCAAACTATTCAAATTTCGAATTCATTCGCGTAAAAGACCGAATTGGGCTATTATGTGGATCAGGGATAGTTCGATTATCACTTGTGTGTGTAGGGAAAGACCGAATTAACAGGCCTTAATCGATTCGTAAGTTGGATTTCATAGTTTTTGGGCCTGCTTGACTTTGAGAGTCAAAGTTGACGAATGGAGGTCACAATTTGTTCATATGGGGTCAAGTCTAGTCCAAAGGTTCAATTGCAAGGGTGGGGGTTCATATTTAGGGTTTAAGGACTTTGGGGAGGATGTTCAAGACCAATTTGTTTATATATAAAAAAAGTTATATATATATATATATATTTACATATATATATATATAGTTACATATATGAAGAAACTATAAGCTTCAATACTCATTCTTGTATGGCATATGTAACATATGGGATCAACTTGGAAAGTTTTTGGTTTCTTTGAATTAGTATGAATTGAAATATATACAGGTAATCCTCGAAAATGTATCAAATAAAATCTTAGGGTGAAGTGTTTGCATCAAGATTTGTATTATAATTGAATTGTTGTTTATTGCACCAAACAAGTACATGAAAAAAAATCAGAGATGTTACAAGCCGAGGCTCGAACCCTGGATCGGCGTGGGTAAAACCATGGTGCATCAGTCTAAGAGCTAGGCCTCATTTGCAATGCCGTGAAAAATAATGGTAGTGGCAGGGATCGAACCCGGGTCTCATGTGACTTCGGTCCTTACCTCAACCACTACACCACATGTTGATAACTTTTTTTTAAAATAAAAATAAAGTGTCTAACCGATAAAATTCAATAAGAATTTACTAATCACAAAGTTATCTTTAAAGTTAAAAACATATATAAATTATTATAATTTAAACACAATCAAATCATGTTCATGTTAAGATGTTGACAAACCTAAAATCCTAAACCATCAGCTTAATAGTATAATAATTTATACATGTTTTCTAATTCGTAGATCCAATTGAATACAATCCATGATGTATAGAATTAGGCAGAGGTCAATTTTGTAAAACTTCCCCCGCCCTCCAGCATATGTGGTGTCATTATCTTTTCACTTTCGTGTTGCTCAATTTGCTGAATTTTATTTGAAATGTTTCTAGATGACGAACGGTCAAACTATTTGGGTTCAAAATATGAATATTAGGTCATATCCAGACTTTGTTAATAATATTTTTTCTATAAAAATTACATCTGAATTATTTTTTATCTTTAACAGGTCAAATGAGTCGAATAAAAAAAAATAGTAACTAGTTGGGTCAAACAGATTAATGGGTTGAAACTGAAGAGGTTAATCCTGATGGTAAAGTGGGTTGGTTCGCATGTGAAAGAAAACTAAAGTGAAGGGGTTGAAGTTGCAATTTGGATAATGAAGTTTAAATGTTTTTACGATAAGTTTAAGTCTTATTTTAGGTTTAGTTTATTATTTGGTTTTAAATTTGAGTCATTGTTTGAGTCGGTTTAGAAGGCATAATTGCAGTAGGTTTAGGATGCTTGTTCACCAAGCAATATTTACTATAAATATAGATGTTAGGTTTAATGTAATTCGTAAGTTTTTGAGTTTGATTAATAAAAGAGTCGTGGAGTTCCCACAAGTCTGGTGTGTTTTGTGTTTGCTTCGATCCAATTTTTTCAACAATTGGTATCAGAGCCGCGACGATCGAAGGCACTTGAGTACCTGCGAAGAGAAAGATCGAGAATCGAAGAAAGAAACCACCCGATCGAATCTGTGACGGATTGATCGAAACCGTGAACCTGCGATTGGTTCAAACGTCGTGGAAGAAGCGGTGAAACCTGGTCGTGTGAAGCGATCATAATTGTGAAAGACCGGTTAAACGAGTTTGCTGCATGGTGTTTTCTGATTGTAGTTTGATAGAAAGGTCGATCAATTGATTTGGCAAGCTTCTGTTCTTCTATTTTCTTTTCAGCGACTAAGTTACAAGGGTAAAGAGTTTGCCAAAAATTGCTAGCAATCTTATACTTTTAATAATTAGTGACGGTGGTGGTATAATCAAATAAAACAAGCAAGTCTTTGAAGCAATTGTTGCTGGAAGTTTTCGTGAACCAAGGTGGGTAAAAACAAATTATAGTGAAGAATAAACTATAATTTAGTTTTTAATCAAAGCAGTGGTGATTTGATCATAGCAGTGTTAGTTTTTTTTTTAATCAAGTCTTTTGGTTCGTGAAGAATCAAGGAGATAAAACCGTGACGGTAATTAAGGTGACGTGACAGCCGATTGCGAGAAGCGATCAAGAACGGGGTGAAAAAAAAACGGTTCTGTGAAGCAATCGTGTTTGCTGTGAAAGCAAGTTCGTGAAGAACTGATCCGTGAAGGAATCGGGTGACCCGTGTGAAGAAATCAAGGCGAGAAGCTAACCGGTGAGAGGCCGTTTAAAACTTGTGTGAAACAAGTTGCGTGGAAGTAAAACAAGGAAGAACCGTTTGACGTGGAAGAAGTAAAGAAAAGATGGCGGATGGTACGGTTGCACAAGTTCGTGAATCGAGCAATGTGACGTTGCAATGCCCGAAGTTAACGTCGACCAATTACACCGCATGGTCGATTATGATGGAGACAATCTTGGTGGCTAATGGTCTACAAGAGGCCATCAATCCTGTGACGGGAGGTGAAGTGGATGTTAAAAGGATGTTCACGGCAAAGGCGATGATATACCAATCAATACCCGAAGACATTCTTCTTCAAGTTGCGAAGCACACAGAACCGAAAGATGTGTGGGAGGCAATCCGCGTTCAGTATTTGGGTGCAAATCGTGTTCAAAAAGCTCGCTTGCAAACACTTCGAAGTGAATTGGAGATGTTGAAGATGAAGGATACCGAAACAATTGATGAGTTCACGGGTAAGTTAAGTATGTTACAATCGAAGTACAAGAGTCTCGGATCTTCACTTGAGGATGAGGTTATGGTGAGGAAATTTCAGAATTCTACGCCAAAGAAATATTTGCCAATCGTCGCTTCAATTGAGCAATACTCGGATATTGAAACCATGGCGTTTGAAGAAGTCTTGGGTAGACTGAAAGCTTATGAGGAGAGGGTAAAATCCGAAGATGAAATTGAAGATACACAAGGTAAGTTGTTGTTCACTCGTGATGACGAACAAGTTAAACCGAGAAACGATGGTAATTATCGTCAACAAGGCCGTGAAGGTCGTGGATGGGTTAACCGTGAAGGTTGAGGTCGTGGTAGAGGCCGAAGTTGGGGAAGAGGAAGGGGTCATGAGAATCGATCCGGTTCAAGTTCAAGCGGTGACCAACAAGAACAAGTATGAGGACGAGATAAATTCAATGTTATCGGTCTGATGAGTTTGGTCATTTTGCGTGGGAATGTCCAAAGGAAAAACCAAAGTACACGGAAGCGAATTTAACACAAGAAGAAAATATGCGTCCACTAATGTAATAAAGGTGTGCATCAGGATTAAGGGGGAGAATAAAGAGGTTAATCCCGATGGTAAAGTGGGTTAGTTCGCATGTGAAAGAAAACTAAAGTGAAGGGGTTGAAGTTGTAATTTGGATAATGAAGTTTAAATGGTTTTACGATAAGTTTAAGTCTTATTTTAGGTTTAGTTTATTATTTGGTTTTAAATTTGAGTCATTGTTTGAGTCGGTTTAGAAGGAATAATTGCAGTAGGTTTAGGATGCTTGTTCACCAAACAATATTTACTATAAATATAGAGTTAGGTTTAATGTAATTCGTAAGTTTTTTGAGTTTGATTAATAAAAGAGTCGTGGAGTTCCCACAAGTCTGGTTTGTTTTGTGTTTGCTTTGATCCAATTTTTCCAACAGAAACTCGTTCAAAGATATCAACCCAACTTGCAATTGCTCAGGATACCCTTTTTAGTTTCTAGGATCCATTTCTTAGTTCAAGATCTCTCTTGCTAACTGAAATCAAAGAATTAGTAGATCTGTTCTACCCAAAATGGTAATGAGCTTGGGTTATGAAATTATAATCTGTAATTTGATAATCAAGTCGATTCTATAATTATAAGTTTATTTCATAATGGACCGGACTAGAATAGGGTTATATACACTCACATTGTGAGGAGCCATTTGAGCGTATCTAAATAGATACTATGTTTACATATGGATTTCTACGTCGTTACATTCCATTTACGATTAGGAATAGGCGTAATCGAACCTACTTTTTACATATCTCTTATTATTTATTACATCTGAATTTTAATCCTATATATTTTATTAAAAGAATATTCTTAAATCAGTTATGATGAATAAACTCTTGGTGTTTGAGGCATTTATGATCACATAAGTTGCATAACAACCAACCCATCTCAAGCATTGTAGTCTGGAACTCTAGATTATCTTTCATATTTAACGGGTCAAATGAGTCGAATAAAAAAAAATAGTAACTAGGTGGGTCAAACATATTAATGGGTTGAAACTCGTTCAAAGATATCAACCCAACTTCACCTGACCCGCCTAAGTTTTGGCACCTCTAAGATATACCTATCACTAAAGCCTTGTTAAAACCAAAATCATTTTACTCAATATGAATGAATCCAACCCTTTTATCATAATTTTACATAACTATATATGAAACAAGGTCTCTTAATATTAATAACTTCTTTGGTTATCACAGCACACCCTTTATTTATTAAGGCTAGATGATGGGTCAGCATCCTAATTATTTCATTACAAACTTTTCAAAACGATAGAAAACGAAGACGTTGGAAGCTTAAATGCACCCAGACATCGCTTGAAATCGATTGGCTCAATTTCTCTGCAAAGTAAAGACTCGAAAACGATCAAAATACATGACTTCGGAGGCAAGGCATCTTACAGGGGTTTGTTATCATGAACATTGAAACTTGCTGTTGTGGCATGGTACAGTAAGCAGGTGTACCTGCATATTTTTGCAAACAAACTCAAATAAGTCATTTTATCCAGGAAATTCAATATCATCCACCTTTATGAAAAAGAAAAGAAAAGAAAAGAAAAGAAAAGATGTAAATTGAGTCAACTCACTTGAGCATAAATCGCGAGTTAGCAATTTGTAGTAGCTAGTTTCTCCTGAAGCTTTGCAACCCGAGCCTAGAAAGAAATATTGATGTTTTAAGATCAAATGGTTAAATATCTAAAATATCATTCAGTAATGATTAAAATAGACTCTAGAGGATCATAATCAAATATGGGTTTGTCTCACCAACTCATAGGATGTATGTTATCACACCATAAAATGTACTGGAAACTGGTCTGTGAGGTCCATATATGATGGTTGTAGAAAGTGTTTGGTTTTAAAAAGCGCGAGGCGCTCCAAGGCGTTTAGGTCCTGAAAGCCGAGGCACGAGGCATGAGGCGAGAGCTTTACGTACGCGATGCGTTGCTCTATATACAACCAAGTAGGCTTCATGTACAACCAAAAGCTGCATTTGTCTAGTCTCTTTTACATGTCAAAAGCTTCATGATGTACAACCAAAAGCTGCATTTGTCTAGTCTCTTTTACATGTCAAATTATAAGCCTTTTCATCAAGTACACCTTTCATGATCTATCCATCCATTTAGTTGTTTTTACATATCAGTCTCCTACAGACCCTAATTTTAACCAATTTTGACCCAGATGTGAATGAGGCGCCGCCTCAACGCCCTGAGGCGTTTTCCAATCGCGTTGTGTGCCTCACACCTAAGGCACGCGTTTTAAAACCAAGCTTGTGTGTAGTGATGTCACTTTCTAAAACACCATCAATTATGTGGCATGCCACAAATAATATTTTCCTGTCATATTCGGTGGTAGCACATAAATAGAGGTGGCAATTTCGACCCTTTACCTATGAACGGGTCGATTTGGGTAGTACTTTATTTCAGACGAGTCAAATAGAAAAATAGCTAAAAGGGTACGGTGTGACCGGGTAGAAAGTTGTTCAGTGTCTACTTTTAGTAGATACGAACTATTAAATCGTTTTATTAAAAAAAGTAAGAAAATTCTTGTTACCTTGAATGATTTGGAACGACGGATAGAAGGATCCAACTCTAAAGCCATTGAATTAGACTCCCCAGCTGCCTCATACTGTTCCATAGCCATTAAAGCATCACCCTTACATAAGTAAGCCTGCAAAATCAAAGTTTTTTATGCATTCTGTAATATTTTAATTTAGAACCATAAAATCATTAATTACCTCAGGATATGTGGGAGCCAGAGTAGATGCTTCTACAGCATCCTCAAGAGCAGCAGTTGTCTTGTTCATTGCCAGCCTTGCAACAGACCTAGATCAGACCTCCTGTTAGACCATTAAAAGAATGCTAATATAATTAATTGGAAAAACTCAGTAAAGTCAACTCTATAAATTGGATTAGGGTGTATTTTATAGTTGTAAGCATTACTCCCTCCCCTACAATTTGACTAAGTTCAGATAAATTATAAAGATAATAAGCAACACGAACCTCGCTTTATAAATGTAGTGAACTCCACCCATTGGATTAAGATCTATCGCCTGCAACACATATTAAAGGACTTATTCACAAGTATGCTTATTGGAGTATGATTCTTCTATAAATAATGATAAAAAACGCATGTCGCGTCACACAAGAAGGGATTTTTGGACCCTTTCGAAGCTTCAATTTACTAGCAAGATTTCTGATTTCACACATTTAAAACATCAACAATCCAATTGTCCTAACTTGTGTCTTGTCCTCTACAGATGATCCCACAACCCAAGAAAAAGAGTCAAGAGTTAAACCTTGTGACGTCAAAGGGACTCGTTTTCGAGTAAAATTTGATGTTAATTATTGAAAGTTCTAAGAGAAACTAATAACTACATTAAGAATCATAGTAAATGCAATAAATAGTCCAAATTTTAAAATAATCTGCAAAATATTTAAACTGAAAGCACATCATTTGACCTCAAAAGTAATTAGAAAAAAAAAATACAAACTATCATTTAGGTCAAAATGGACTAATCCTCAAAAAGCAGAAACAAATAACAATTATTTAAAATTTTAACAGAAATCACAATCACCTAGTTACTACAATAAAGTTCTTAACATAATGCAATAAGTAGTCAAATTTCTAATTCTAATTAGATTGAGTTTAACTTCTATAAACCACTAGTTTGACTTCATCTTGCTAGCAGAAAAACATACCAGCAGATTGACTTTTGAGGTCAAATGCCTTCAACAGAAAAATGACATCATTTATCCAAAATTTTAAGATATATAATTTCCAATATAAAAACTACAGCAAATCAGTAAAAATACAACAATAAAAATCCTAACAAATTCCACATTAATTTTGAAACTAAAACATGTTGGAATAATTAGATAACAAACAACTTCTTCAAATCTTTATTAATCACCAAGCACACCAATTACATGGACCCTAACCATCTATTTATAATAAACCTATACTAATCCTAACCCTGTTGGCCCAAAATCGTTATATCAACACAAGAACACAACCGGGAATTAGGAGACAATCTGTCTCGACTCTAATAATATTATTATGAACAAAAACCACACAAATTACATGGACCCTAACCATCTATTTATAAACAACCTATACTAATCCTAACCTAACTTAAACACTATTAAACAATGAAATAAATAAACAAACTCATACGAACTCAATCAAACAATTAATAAACTAATAATAATTAACTTCAAATCTTTTCTTGATTTATCTCAATTTTTCCTCCAAACATATCTCCATCAAATTAGGATTAACTTCATCAAACCCAACTCAAACACTATTAAATAATCAAATAAATAAACAAACTCAAAATCATAGTCTAATACTAATAGCTCAACCAAACAATTAATAAATTAATATTAATAATTACTTATTTAATCAAGATTAAACCTTCAAAACAGGCATACTATTAACTGACTAACTAACCTGAGATAACAAACCCTCAGCCGTCACAAAATCACCCTTCTCCATCTCACCCTCAGCTTTCTTCCTCATCGAAAGCGCCTCCAGACTCTTCTTACAACTCACCGAATCAAAACCACACACGACTGACATCACCTCAGCTGCACGAGCCGCAGTGGCGCAGTGATTCACGAAGGTTGAGGACGGGAGGATTACTAGATTCGGTCCGGCCCCGCACCGACCTAAACAGCCGCATGAATTCACGGAAATGGTGGGAGGAGCGATTCCAGAGAGGACTTGAAGGACCTCTGATGAGCCTTGTCGCCGGCAAGTTCTGTTGGTGCATACTCTGATCTCGTTAGCCTCAGCTGCAGCTGCTACGGCGTGGATGGATTTTGATTTGATTTGAGGTGGCGGAAATGGGTGGGGATTGGGGATTTGGATAAGGCCTAAGCCGCCGTTCATGTTCTCTTCCCGCTAACGATTTCCGGTCAGCAACTGTATCTTCTTGACGTATTTCGTACGGACTTTCCTTTTTATAATATTTTATTATTTTTTTTTCGTTTTTGATAACAAACTAGTAAGCACACCCACGCTCCGCGACAGGGAGGGTTGATTTTTAATAAAATTTAAACAAATACGTAGACGAAACTGAAAAAAATGTTAATAAAAAACACACCTAAAACTAAAATAAAAAAAATGGAAAAAATAAGTATTAAGACCCGTGCGTTGCGGCGCGGTAAACCGTGGAAAAAAGTGTCGAAACTAAATTTAAATAGCAACAATAAAAATAACGGTAATAAAAAAATAAACATGCGTGAAACTAAGAAATAGGAAAAAAAAACCCAAATGCGGTGGTCACAATAACGTGGTTAAGTATGTAAAAAAACGTATGAAGTTACGGCGGATTGCTTCCGAATATAGAAACGTATATAAAAAAACACGCCATAACGATGTATTATGAAAAAACGAAAAAAATACGTTGCAAAAATGAGTGTTAAAAAAAACGAAAGGATATTTAAAAAAAGTAAAAATATATCATACTCGGATTGGTTTTAGATAAAACTGACGTCGAAGCGTAAACCGACTCGATTTTGAATAAAATTTATATTGAAATGTAGATAAGAAAAAAAGCGATGCTATAATATATTTGGAGCGTACGAAAACACTATATTTAAAAAAAGGTTATAAGTGGAATGATCATAAAAAAAGTTAAAATAAAAACTTGGTTTATCATCAGTGGCGGAACTTGAACCTTTGGGCAGGGGGGCCGAGATTTTTTTTCCTATCAGAGGGTCGGAACTATAAAATTTTCCGCTGAACATGTATAAATTAATATTACTGAGCGAAAAATTGGTCAAATACGTATATATTAACACTTCTGAGCGAAAAAACAGGAGGGGGGGAGGGGGGCGCCCCCGGGCCCTAAGTATGTTCCGCCCGTGTTTATCATGTTATTTAAAAAAGTTAAAATAATAAAATAAAATAAAAACTTGGTTTATCATGTTATTTAATCAGACATGAGAGTATGATATTAGAATTGATTTGTTAATAGATAACATTCTTAATAGGTAATTACAAGAGTACCCCTCTATTATTCCTTATTATCCTCGCATAAGTCGATAAAGCAAAAGAAATATGATGCTGATGTAATGGTTAAGTCAGCAATGCAAAGCAGAGTTGTACTATGTGTATAGTAGGTATCTATTATGCCTTTTGTAAGTACTTTAATTACTTTCGAATGGAAGTCATTAAACGCATAATTGGTAAAGTTTAGAGCATTCACAACACGTTCCGTATATATTAGTGAGTGAGTTCTGTATATTTTAGGGAGTGGTTTAAAGTGATTGTGGAGGAGAGAGAAAATATTACTGTTCATCTGTATATTTGTGAACACTGTTCACCTTTATTAATTTTTTAATATTTTTTTAAAGTGGTTGTAAGTAGAGGAGGGAGAAAAGGTAATGATAAATGTATAACAAAGTGTTAGTGGTTTTTAGTGTAATTATAAAGATGAGAATAAGGAAGCTGATGAGAATGCTCTTAGGATAACCTTTGGTATGAGATAGGTTCACGTGAATTATTATAATAAATTAATAAGTTTATTTGTCGGGAAAATTATCAAAATGGACATTTGACCGGTCAAACTTATCAAAATGGACAAACTTTTTCAGCCTACTAAGTTGTGGTCATTTAGACTATTAGTCGGCTGAAGCCGGCTAGTTCAGCCTACTTGAAAATCCGTGCCCAACTTACTTTTGTCAGATTTTTAACCAACCAGAAAGTGACACGTGAAAGCTCTGAAACCCAAGCCGGTTGAAGCCCACTTCCAAGTAGGCTAAGCTGGGGTGTCTTTTTCTTACACCTGGCTTAGCCGGCTTGTTTCAGTCGGCGCCGAATGGCTTAATACACTTGTTAGCCGGCTGAAGTGGTATTACTAACCTGCTTGAAGTTTTATAAATATTAATCTTATCATTCCAACCTTCATTTACAGTTTTTAACTTTCAATTTACACTCAAACGTTTAACTTATAAAATATGGGTGGAGGATATCCATTTCCAGCAAACCCTTCTCGACCGGTTGATGAACCTGTTAAACCTGTCCAGCCTGCAAACCCTTCTCGACCGGTTGATGAACCTGTTAAACATGTCCAACCTGATGAACCTTTAACCTGGACGGATGAAGAGTGGAATTGGGCATTTGATCAGGTGTTTGGCCAAGTCCAAATTGGGGACAACCCTGTCCCCAATTCAGAAGAGGGGTATGCCACTGACCCTGGAGAGGAATATGTCCCTAAGTCTGAGGAGGGTTACCTCACTTACCCGGAGAGGAGTACGTTCCTAAGTCTGAAGACGAGGAGGAAAACCTCACCGAGGACGAGCGTCCCAGTTATTTTGATCCATGGGAAGACGAGCGCTCGTGACATTCGGATAACTCCTTTGATTCCTTCGAGCATCTTTAATTTCCCTAATTTTAGTTTATGTAAAAAAAATTTCGGTTATGTATGTTTTTAGTTTAGTTTGATGTTAATTGTCACGTATCTTCATTTTTATGTTATGTATGTTTTTAAGTTTTGATTTTTAGTTAAACATTATAATTGACAAAATTATAACAAAGTAACAATTATAAATTTTACAAAATAAGAAGATTTCATTAAAAATAACAAGATTTCATTAAAACAAAACACAAAAAAAAGATACAATATTACTCTACGTGTCAGTAGGTGTCGGTAAACAACGACAAATATAACTTTTATACGCCATGAATCGTCAATATTCCGTAACATTCTCCCAAATATCTCTATCAAAATTTAAAGGCTTTTTCAGAGTTAAATGTTCCATTAGCATACAAGCTAAAACTCCTGAATTTTCAACTAGGAAACGTTGGTGGTTTTGGATGTATTTTTCTTCACTAAAAAACATAAACTGTTTTTCACTTTGCTTTGATTTTGTCCAATAATGAATATTGAACAACAAAGCTTCGAAGTGTACAACAAATTTTGTGAGTAGGGGAAAAATTAAGTGGTGATATACCACTAAAGAAAAAATTTCAGTCCAGTATTGTTCTATTTCCATATTTTTCATATCAATTCCTATTAATAACCAACGTCTTTGTTCTATAAAAAGTGGGATATAAACGTAATCAACTTCCCAAAGTGGAGGAAAATATTTTTTCTGACCCATAGAAAATGAAAATGCTATTTTCGACGACTGATTTAATAAATGATTATAATACTGCGGTGGGAAGACGGTCCAACGCAAATTTTGTGGTGATTCGTTTTTCGTCACTTTTACTTGTCGAATGCGCATAATTCTACCCATCGAAGCTTCGATATGCTGTAAAAAAAACATTTAGTTAGAACATTATTAACAAGTTTATAATAAATGCAATAAATAAAAAAAGTTTTGATGCTTTACAATTGGCGAAAAAGAACCGTTGTTATCCAATAGACTGCCCCCGAACTCGTTACCCAGTTTTTCTATTGATTCGAGTAAAGCAGAATAACAAAATCTAGCATCTCCGTTGTTATAAAAATCCATCACATTTTCTGACCAATTTTCCGACTCATCACATGGAAACAACCACTTAGGATTTTCTGGAATATTTGGATGTAATGTCGATGATTCTCCGGCCTGCCTTTTCGGTAAACGTCTCCACCCTGTAGTAGTCCACTTTGACGCGATACGGTTGCGAATTATACTGTTCTTCGTTTTTCCCTAAATCCTCTCGATCATCCATTTTTTGCTACAAACAACTAACTTTACCCCGATATTTATAAAATTTTAAACTTTACATTTAAAAAAAAAAAAAATTATACAAAACAAGCCAGCTAACGGTTGCGTATTAGCCTGCTTGGCAGTATAAATTGTAGAAATTAGTCGGCTACTTTCCCGAGAAGCTGACACACCTATCTTACACATCTACATCTGACATCAAGACGACTTTCCCGGTTTTCGAAGACGGTTCAGCCGGCGTCTTCTGTATATTTCTACATGATAGACGGCTAAAGTAGTCTGACACAAATCACGGTTTTCGAAGACGGCTCAGCCAGCGTGCTTTGTCGTTAATAGTTAGTATAGTCAGCTGATAGTAGCCTGTTACCCGAAGTCGGCTGAGGTTTCTCCTCAAACAACATTTGAAAGGCTGAGGAGCCGTTAGTTAGGGTTTTTTTCGAAAATTTTGAAGGTTTCAAGCATAGTAGGAGCATTGGATCAATATTTGAAGGTTTAAAGCATACTAAGAGCATACTACGCATACGAGGATCATGTCTGACGAGATGGATTACATGACGGTAATCGATTTTGTTTATTTGTTATTTTAGCCTTGTAGATGTCATATGTTAGCCTGTTAAATGCAATATAATAGCCTGTTTCGAAATGTATATATGAAGTATGCCTGGACAATGAAATGGTTAGGTTCAAATCACATTAGCTTATGAAATTGAGATGGTTAGCTTCAAATCACTTGTGTTACTTTACATTCTACATATTAGCATTGTCATGTGTCCGGGGATTAGGTTACATGTTGAGTAGAATAAATTATATTTAGCCCGCTTAATTGGATATATTAGCCTGCCTAATTGGATATATTAGACTGCCTAATTGGATATATTAGCCTGCTTTGAAATGTATTCTAGCCTTGTATATGTGTGGGGCTGGATAGTGATAAAGCCTAGTCATGCTTGAAACTGCTAACATTGTGAAGTATGTCTAGACCGTTTGATGTGTGGGGCTGGATAGTGATAGAGCCTAGTCAAGCAGACAGTGAAATGGTTAAAGACTTGTGTATTATACTTTACATTCTACATATTAGCATTGTCATGTGTCCGGGGTTTAGGTTACATGTATAGTAGAATAAATTATATTAACCTGCTAAATGTGATATACTAGCCTGCTTAATTGGATATATTAGCCTGCTTAATTGGACATATTAGCCTGCTTAATTGGATATATTAGCCTGCTTTGAAAGGATGATAGTCGAATTTCATATGTTAGCCTGCTTAATTGTGATATACTAGCCTGCTTTGAAATTTATTCTAGCCTTGTATTTGTGTGGCTAAATGTGGTACTTTTTACAGGATAAGGTGAAAGTTAGATGTTCACCTGGGGTTATTACTCAGATAAGAGCCAAGCTCAATGAAAACCAGATGAAGATATGGAGACGCACATGCTTCAAGAGTTGGTTAGGATGTAAATGCACAGTTGCTGACAGCTTGTTAATACACCTCATGTTCTAACATGAAATTATCACACAGCTTAACCCAAGAACAGACGGGTTGTACTATCATGTTGGAGGGGAGGCCATAAGGTTCAGACCAAAAGAGTTTTGTCTCATGATAGGGTTTAGATTTGGTGACTAGAACGAGGCTACATCAACTTTAAATGTAAAATTGAAGGACAGGGTGTTAGGTGGGGAGAGATTGACTTGTAATCAATTGGTGAAATTTTATGCTGGGGATTTATCAGGTGTGGAAGACGATGATGTTGTGCGGCTGTCGTTGTTGTTATTGGTTGAAGTTAGCTTTAAAGGAACCCATACCACGTCTTACATTGACGACGTCTCGGTGGAATTGGTTAATGATATAAACCAGTGGAACCGGTTTCCTTGGGGTAACTATTTATGGGATTTAACTTTTCCGAGTCTCCATAGATGTTTTGAGTTTAAGAAGACAAAAATGGAAGAAAAGAAGCAGAAGGTGATGAATTACTTTTTGAATGGTTTTGTGTGGGCTTTTAAGGTTAGCAATTTTCTAAATATGTTTGGATTTTTAATTCATATCAATATATGTGTGGGCTATTACTAATTCATTTCAATATATGTGTCAAAGATGTGGATCTATGAGGTTTTTCCGGAGTGCCGGACCTTTGTAAACACATACAAATTAAAGGTTCCGAGATGTCTTAGTTGGGGTGTTGGTTGTAGGGTAAAGTGGAGTAGAGCTACTGGCGTTTTGATAAATGCATTGCATGTAAGTATGATATCTTAGCATTTAGACTGCTACATTTGTTCTTTTAGCCTACTCAATATCAAATTATTTTTTGATGAATGCGTTGCCTGTTAATTTTTTAGCCAACAAACAGGTCGGTTTCACTGAAGCCTAATGAGGAGGAGAATAAGTTGGAATGGTGGGTTTCGAGCTTAGAGTATCTTAGTAAACAACAAAATGTTGAGGAGCGCCACACGCTTCAGAGGAGAGGGATTCCGGTTTCTGAACCGATGAGTGACAACATACCCAAGGATGTGTAGGTTTGTGAGAAGCTTGAACAAATTTTGGAGCTGGGGATGAACGAGGATGGGAAGGTTGAGAGAATATTAGAGCTCGTTCAACAACTTGTATCAAATCAAATAATCTTGAGGTAAACGTATTGAATTTATAAATAAACATTAAAAAATAATTTTTCATTCGAAATAATATTTATCATGTTTTAAAGGAGGGGATTAAAAAAAGGAAGTTTGTTGAGGGCCAGCAGCACATGGGCTCTGTGAAAGGCGAAGAAGAAGAGGTTAATACCGAGCACGTGAAAAATGTAAGTTACTTAGGCACATGCTTATATATATATTTGTTTTCTTAGCCTGCAATATGTGATAACTTAGCCTGCTATACCTGATAACTTAGCCGGCTATATCTGATAACCTAGCCGGCTATATGTGATAAGTTAGCCTACAATATGTAATAACTTAGCCTGCTTTTATTTTTTTAGATTTTAGATGAGGATTATGCTATTGTATATGGCACACCTGGACCAAGTGTTGAGGTTCTTAGTAACGACCAAGTTGCTGCGTTGAAAAAAAGAGTTGGAGGACGGTTGAGGAAGTCTTCTTCACATATGGTCTCACCATACATTATGTTTAAGAACAAACCCCGTCAGAAGCGAACCGAACCATTTAATTTAGAAAAAATAAGCGTTCTGTATAAATCAAAGAAGGAAATCAAAATCTCACTAAACAATGGATCACCATTAAAACTAGAGTTTTGGAATGACCTGTTGGGGGTAGATCAGTCGGCAGGATGGTTCGAGACTGATGTATGTATCATTTAAGTGTGTTAACCTTTTATTTAAATTCATCTAATTTTTTATACCGTGGCATACCGGCATATACAGGCGTGGATGACATATCTATACTACTCCAAGCTAGCAGACGCTAAATGGAGTATTATGCCACCCTGGTTTGTTCATGGATTGAAAAATGAGGGTCATCAATATTAAGCGGGGATTATCCACCATACCCATCGATACAAACAGTTGACACTGTAAGTTTATAATACAATACAAGTTGATTTTGCCAATTATAAGTTTATAATACAAAACAAACTGTTTTTTTAGGTGTATATTCCAATGAATATTGACCGACTACATGGTTTTTAGTCTCCTTTTTCCTTCCGATAGGCCAAATGAGAATATATGACAGGTATTACGAAATTATTATAATCGACACTAAATAGTCTTTAATAGATGTTAAACACTCCTTAATTGATGTATAATAGTTTACGAGTTGCTCCGGATTCTGATATGGGGAAAAAAGCCGAAGAGTTACTTGTATTCATTGAATATGCCTTTGGTATTTGGTTACATTTTGTTGGTTATTTTAAAAAACAAGGAGTTACTGTGTACCACCCATCGATGGGCTTTGTTAGAGAAATCATTGAGTGTCCTCAACAATTCTTCGCCAGTAGAAAAGGTGACTGTGGCCCATGGGTGTGCATATTCCTAGAGAGATTGATTGAAAAAGGAGCATGGGTTAACTTTGATTTAGACCCGGAGCTTACAGCGAAACATTTTCGACATCGTTTCGCTAAAATCTGTTATGATCATCTACTTGATGATTGATCATTTGGTATTAAACAATGTTGGGTTCATGTTAGACAATGTTTGTTAAACAATGTTTGTTAAACAATGTTTGGTTAATGTTGGGTACTTAATTTTGGTTATGATGTTTTAGTGAATGTATGATAACTCAGCCTTCAATATATGAATACTAATCCTGCAATATATGATAACTTAGCCTACAATATATGATAACTCAGCCTGTAATATATGATAACTTAGCCTGCTAAGTTTTTAGCCTACTAAAAAACATTTCCTCAGCCTGGTACTACTCTTTATCTAGCCGGAATAAACCATAAATGTCTAAATAATAAAATAATACAGGTTAAATGTCTAAAATTAAAGACAACAACCAACTAAAATATTAAACATCAACTACTCATCATTCAAATCGTAATTGAACTGTTGTGTGGTTGACTCGTAAACATACCGACGGAATTTCACTTCATCGACATTGGTAGGTTCAGTCTGATTAACTAGTTCTTCTTTGCATTTGGATTTGCTTGACATTTGAGACGCTACAGGTGTTTTACAACTGTCTCGAGAATGACCTCTAGTGTGACACCTGCCACAGAACAACGGTGTTATCTCCTCTCCTTGGGATGGAATACGATTATTTGCACGAGGACGTTTGGCTTGTCTTTTATCCATGTGTGGTGGCTTGGCAATAATAAGGTTATCGGGTCGATCCCATTCTACTTCTTCAGGAAGGGGATATATTATTCCTTCGTATGTCCTTCTGTATACTTCATTTGTAAACCAATGCATCGCCCAAGTGCTACAATTGGTTTGCTTTAAGTACTTAGAAACATATATCACGTGACCGCATGGTAAACCATACAGTTGTCATTGTCGACAACTACACGTTCGAGTAACCAAATCCACAAAACCTCTCCTTGAAGGGGATGCAACTTCAAATTTGTAACCTTATATACCATGTACTATCCATGTCACACATTTTGAGATTCTTTTTGCAACCTTATCTTCCGCCTAAACAGTAAGATCATGTGTATTTTTACCTGCAAGTACAAAATATATTAGTAACTACAAATTAAGGTATGATAGTATAAAAAATGTACAAACTTGAACCTCCTTGGTGTCGCCTGTTGAAATACCATTGTTGGACCGACTCATGAAAGAATTCTATTAGTTTGGTAATAGGCATCCGTCGAGCATTACGTGATAAGGCGTTATTAGACTCAGCACTATTGGATGTCATAATTCCATAGCGATTGGATCAATATCATCGTATATGTCGATTGGATCGGTAAATGTTGACATTTTATAAGATAACCTAGTAATATTCTCACCACAAACATTCGAAAGAATAGATAACAAACCATTGTAAGTAACATTTGTAGATAAACTTATACCGCGCTTTGCACAATCGAACGGAACGTATTCAACCACACCATCAACATATTCCCATCTCCCGCCGCTGTAAATGACAATGTTTATAGAAATTTTAATGGCAAAGATACTAACAAAATTCTTAGTGAAAGATGGTAAACAACATAAATTGTAAGTGAAAAATGGTAAACTAACTTAAATATGTGATGTAAACAGTCGAATCAGGCTATAATACCACTTCAGCCGGCTAACACGTGTATTAAGCCATTCGGCGCCGGCTAAAACAAGCCGGCTAAGCCAGCCGAACCCTGCTGGCTAAGCCAGGTGAAAGAAAAAGACACGCCGACTTAGCTTACTTGGAAGTGGGCTTCAGCCGGCTTGGGTTTCAGAGCCTTCACATGTCACTTTCTGGTTAGTTAACAATCTGACAAAAGGAAGTTGGGCACCGATTTTCAAGCAGGCTGAACTAGCTGGCTTCAGCTGACTAATGGTCTAAATGACCACAGCTTAGTAGGCTGAAAAAGTTTGTCCATTTTGGTATGTTTGACTAGTCAAATGTCCATTTTGGTAATTTTCCTTCATTTTTCACGTGTCGAATTCAGCTTAATTCTAGATTTTTGTTTCTCGTATCTCTCATATTAAATAACTCTTCTATGAAATAATGATGATTTTAAATAATTAAATATCGGATTATTGGATTTTAATAATCCCACCTTTTACCAACTGGCCAATAATAATCGCAATTGAGAATATTCTTACCACCGGCCCCTATTTTCAAACTATTTTCTTACATTGGACACTCGTTAAAAAAATTTAATGACGTTAGATTTTATATGACGTGGATATCTACAAACCGCCGGAAAGTCGAGCCAAGCCGGAACCGTGGCCACCGCTTTCGTCGAAGCGGTGGTCTGCAAACCCTAGTCTGTCACGGTCTTCACCGTTAAACACCACCGTTGTCTATGTTTGGACTTGCCAGAAAAATGAGACATGTTAAACACCACCAGAGCCAATGTCAAAACCCACCATGAGACCACTGCTAGCTTGGCTTGACGTTCCGGCGGTTTGAAGATGTCCAAGTCATATAAAATCGTCACGATCAAAACATCCGACATATAAATTTTCATAAGAATATTCTCAGTTTGGATTATTATTGGCTAATTGGTAAAATGTAGTATTTATTAAAATCCAATAATCCTTAAATATCTAAATTTTTATTAAACCTTAGTAAATGATAAGAAGATTTCAGTTATATCTTATCTTAAAATTTAATTTTATAATTCTTAAATCTTTATTATTTGTTATTTATAATTATTAATCTTCATTATTTGTAATTTATAATTTTTAAATCTTAATTGATTCTTATTTCACTAATGGCTGATAACATCCGACATATAAATTTTCATACAAACTGCTGGTTTACAACAAGTTGAATTTATTCAACCCGCATAATACATGAGGTTCTAACCTAGTTATTATAATATATAACTAAGTACTAAAATCCGCGCTTTAAACGACGAAAAAAATGAAAGTATTCGAAACTTTATATTAAAAAAGCAAAACCTTTGCAGAAAGTGACATTAGCGTGGTTATGTACGTAACGGGAGTGTTAAAATTTTGTAACAGACCGTCTTGACAATCCGTATTTAAAAGTTAAAGTGAAAAATTAAATATAAAGAATAAAAATACTAAAGACATTAAAATTATTATTATCAAGGGAAATTATTTGTTTTAAAGTAAGAAAAATATATATATTTTTTGAAACAGGTTGCCGTGAAAACTGCCAATGTACAAACCGTCACGATCAAAACATTTATCTTTCTGAGGTCACGTTAACATCTAAGCGTTTATCACCACTTAATATGACATTATACAATGGGACCCCATCATATCCCACAAAGGAATATCGTAGTCTCTGTTCTCTTCAGTTGCAAGATATTATGTGTCATTTGGCTAGACGTGGCAAAATCTTTCATTTACAAATCATCACGGTTAAAACATTTGACATGACAATGTAAGCCAAAAATTCTCTTTCTTTTCAAGTCAAGACAACAAGTGTCAAGACATCTTTCAGTCAAGGTACTTCACAACCATGACTTATTTCTCTGTTCTTATCATGGTAAACAGTAACCCATGATAAGTCTCTTTAAAATATTTTACATGTCAAAATCACTTTTTTCTAAAACCTTTGATATGGCAAATCATGCCAGAACATATTTCCTTTCAAATCATTTTTCAAAACTAGTCCTTATCCTAAACCCTTGTAAATGTTTCTCCCCGATGTATCAAAGAGGTTTATATATAGGGTATACCGCAGCGTGCGCACCACCCCTTGGTTATTTCGTGAATACTCGGTTCACACGGTTTTAGGATTTAGACATGTTTCTTACGATAACCTCTTGTAACAACATGGATACCAGCCCAGAGCATTTAAATCAAGGGCATATAGTATTAATGTAAATTCTTTCATAGCATGCATATCTCTACCCAAAAAATTTAAAATATTTAAAAGTAGACATCATAGAACTCACCTCTAGCGTTTCTTCCTTTCCAGTAATAACTTTACTTGGCTTACAATTGCTTAGCTCAAAGCCTTCACATGTCACTTTGTGGTTGGTTAAAAATCTGACAAAAGGAAGTTGGGCACCGATTTTCATGCAGGCTGAATAGTTGGCTTCAGCTGACTAATGGTCTAAAAGACCACAGCTTAGTAGGCTGAAAAAGTTTGTCCATTTTGGTATGTTTGACTGGTTAAATGTCCATTTTGGTAATTTCCTTTATTTTTCACGTGTCGAATTCAGCTTAATTCTAGATTTTTGTTTCTCGTATCTCTCATATTAAATAACTCTTCTATGAAATAATGATGATTTTAAATAATTAAATATCGGATTATTGGATTTTAATAATCCCACCTTTTACCAACTGGCCAATAATAATCGCAATTGAGAATATTCTTACCACCGGCCCCTATTTTCAAACTATTTTCTTACATTGGACACTCGTTAAAAAAATTTAATGCCGTTAGATTTTATATGACGTGGATATCTACAAACCGCCGGAAAGTCGAGCCAAGCCGGAACCGTAGCCACCGCTTTCGTCGAAGCGGTGGTCTGCAAACCCTAGTCTGTCACGGTCTTCACCGTTAAACACCACCGTTGTCTCTGTTTGGACTTGCCAGAAAAACGAGACATGTTAAACACCACCAGAGCCAATGTCAAAACCCACCATGAGACCACTGCTAGCTTGGCTTGACGTTCCGAAGGTTTGAAGATGTCCACGTCATATAAAATCTAACGACGTTCGATTTTTTTTAACGAGGGTTCCAATGTAAGAAAATAGTTTGAAAGTAGGGACTGGTGGTAAGAATATTCTCAGTTGGGATTATTATTGGCCAATTGGTAAAATGTAGTATTTATTAAAATCCAATAATCCTTAAATATCTAAATTTTTATTAAACATTAGTAAATGATAAGAAGATTTCAGTTATATCTTATCTTAAAATTTAATTTTATAATTCTTAAATCTTTATTATTTGTTATTTATAATTATTAATCTTCATTATTTGTTATTTATAATTTTTAAATCTTAATTGATTCTTATTTCACTAATGGCTGATAACATCCGACATATAAATTTTCATACAAACTGCTGGTTTACAACAAGTTGAATTTATTCAACCCGCATAATACATGAGGTTCTAACCTAGTTATTATTATATATAACTAAGTACTAAAATCCGCGCTTTAAACGACAAAAAAAATGAAAGTATTCGAAACTTTATATTAAAAAAGCAAAACCTTTGCAGACGGTGACATTAGCGTGGTTATGTACGTAACGGGAGTGTTAAAATTGCGTAACAGTCCGTCTTGACAATCCGTATTTAAAAGTTAAAGTGAAAAATTAAATATAAAGAATAAAAATACTAAAGACATTAAATATATTATTATCAAGGGAAATTATTTTTTTTAAAGTAAGAAAAATATATTTTTTTTGAAACAGGTTGCCGTGAAAACTGCCAATGTACAAACCGTCACGATCAAAACATTTATCTTTTTGAGGTCACGTTAACATCTAAGCGTTTATCACCACTTAATATGACATTATACAATGGGACCCCATCATATCCCACAAAGGAATATCGTAGTCTCTGTTCTCTTCAGTTGCAAGATATTATGTGTCATTTGGCTAGACGTGGCAAAATCTTTCATTTACAAATCATCACGGTTAAAACATTTGACATGACAATGTAAGCCAAAAATTCTCTTTCTTTTCAAGTCAAGACAACAAGTGTCAAGACATCTTTCAGTCAAGGTACTTCACAACCATGACTTATTTCTCTGTTCTTATCATGGTAAACCATAACCCATGATAAGTCTCTTTAAAATATTTTACATGTCAAAATCACTTTTTTCTAAAACCTTTGATATGGCAAATCATGCCAGAACATATTTCCTTTCAAATCATTTTTCAAAACTAGTCCTTATCCTAAACCCTTGTAAATGTTTCACTCCGATGTATCAAAGAGGTTTATATATAGGGTATACCGCAGCGTGCGCACCACCCCTTGGGTATTTCGTGAATACTCGGTTCACACGGTTTTAGGATTTAGACCTGTTTCTTACGATAACCTCTTGTAACAACATGGATACCAGCCCAGAGCATTTAAATCAAGGGCATATAGTATTAATGTAAATTCTTTCATAGCATGCATATCTCTACCCAAAAAATTTAAAATATTTAAAAGTGGACATCAAAGAACTCACCTCTAGCGTTTCTTCCTTTCCAGTAATAACTTTACTTGGCTTACAATTGCTTAGCTCAAAGCCTTCACATGTCACTTTCTGGTTGGTTAACAATCTGACAAAAGGAAGTTGGGCACCGATTTTCAAGTAGGCTGAACTAGCTGGCTTCAGCTGACTAATGGTCTAAATGACCACAACTTAGTAGGCTGAAAAAGTTTGTCCATTTTGGTATGTTTGACCGGTCAAATGTCCATTTTGGTAATTTTCCCTTATTTTTCACGTGTCGAATTCAGCTTAATTCTAGATTTTTGTTTCTCGTATCTCTCATATTAAACAACTCTTCTATGAAATAATGATGATTTTAAATAATTAAATATCGGATTATTGGATTTTAATAATCTCACCTTTTACCAACTGGCCAATAATAATCGCAATTGAGAATATTCTTACCACCGGTCCCTATTTTCAAACTATTTTCTTACATTGGACACTCGTTAAAAAAAATTAATGCCGTTAGATTTTATATGACGTGGATATATACAAACCGCTGGAAAGTCGAGCCAAGCCGGAACCGTAGCCACCGCTTTCGTCGAAGCGGTGGTCTGCAAACCCTAGTCTGTCACGGTCTTCACCGTTAAACACCAACGTTGTCTCTGTTTGGACTTGCCAGAAAAACGAGACATGTTAAACACCACCAGAGATAATGTCAAAACCCACCATGAGACCACTGCTAGCTTGGCTTGACGTTCCGGCGGTTTGAAGATGTCCACGTCATATAAAATCTAACGACGTTCGATTTTTTTTAACGAGGGTTCCAATGTAAGAAAATAGTTTGAAAGTAGGGACGGGTGGTAAGAATATTCTTAGTTTAGATTATTATTGGCCAATTGGTAAAATGTAGTATTTATTAAAATCCAATAATCCTTAAATATCTAAATTTTTATTAAACCTTAGTAAATGATAAGAAGATTTCAGTTATATCTTATCTTAAAATTTAATTTTATAATTCTTAAATCTTTATTATTTGTTATTTATAATTATTAATCTTCATTATTTGTTATTTATAATTTTTAAATCTTAATTGATTCTTATTTCACTAATGGCTGATAACATCCGACATATAAATTTTCATACAAACTGCTGGTTTACAACAAGTTGAATTTATTCAACCCGCATAATACATGAGGTTCTAACCTAGTTATTATAATATATAACTAAGTACTAAAATCCACGCTTTAAACGACGAAAAAAATGAAAGTATTCGAAACTTTATATTAAAAAAGCAAAACTTTTGCAGACGGTGATATTAGCGTGGTTATGTACGTAACGAGAGTGTTAAAATTTTGTAACAGTCCGTCTTGACAATCCGTATTTAAAAGTTAAAGTGAAAAATTAAATATAAAGAATAAAAATACTAAAGACATTAAAATTATTATTATCAAGGGAAATCATTTTTTTTAAAGTAAGAAAAATATATTTTTTTTGAAACAGGTTGCCGTGAAAACTGCCAATGTACAAACCGTCACGATCAAAACATTTATCTTTCTGAGGTCACGTTAACATCTAAGCGTTTATCACCACTTAATATGACATTATACAATGGGACCCCATCATATCCCACAAAGGAATATCGTAGTCTCTGTTCTCTTCAGTTGCAAGATATTATGTGTCATTTGGCTAGACGTGGCAAAATCTTTCATTTACAAATCATCACGGTTAAAACATTTGACATGACAATGTAAGCCAAAAATTCTCTTTCTTTTCAAGTCAAGACAACAAGTGTCAAGACATCTTTCAGTCAAGGTACTTCACAACCATGACTTATTTCTCTGTTCTTATCATGGTAAACCGTAACCCATGGTAAGTCTCTTTAAAATATTTTAAATGTCAAAATCACTTTTTTCTAAAACCTTTGATATGGCAAATCATGCCAGAACATATTTCCTTTCAAATCATTTTTCAAAACTAGTCCTTATCCTAAACCCTTGTAAATGTTTCACTCCGATGTATCAAAGAGGTTTATATATAGGGTATACCGCAGCGTGCGCACCACCCCTTGGATATTTCGTGAATACTCGGTTCACACGGTTTTAGGATTTAGACATGTTTCTTACGATAACCTCTTGTAACAACATGGATACCAACCCAGAGCATTTAAATCAAGGGCATATAGTATTAATGTAAATTCTTTCATAGCATGCATATCTCTACCCAAAAAATTTAAAATATTTAAAAGTGGACATCATAGAACTCACCTCTAGTATTTCTTCCTTTCCGGTAATAACTTTACTTGGCTTACAATTGCTTAGCTCAAAGCCCTAGGTCATTATAACATTACTTAGACACACGTACCTAGCTTAGTGGTAATAACCAAGTTAGTAAGAACTAGTCAGAACCTTACCTTGAAACTATCTACGTCTTATTACGGACGAATTGCGGGAAACCGAACTTTCTTGAATGCGTACCGGACTTGGGACTGTTCTCTAGAACTTAAGTGTGTGTTTTAAAATATGTTTTGATGTGTGAATGTGCCTAAAAACGAGCTCATGTTTCTTCTATTTATAGACTGGAAACACACCCGTAGTGGACCGCTATCGCCCCAATGGTTGGCTTATTTGTCGAAACACCCACGTAACAGACCGCTAGGTCCTTGGTTAGTGGACCGCTAACCAGTTTGCAACGTAGCGGGCCATTACAGTGCTCATGAAGATCCGTTATAAGGTTTCCACGTATTAGTTTTCACCCGTTAGTCAGCTGATGCGTGGCAGCTCATCATTGCTGCCTTCGTCCACACGTAGCGAACCGCTAGACTTGCAGGTGACGGTCCGCTATCGGCTGATTTTCAGAATTTTTTTTTTCATTTTTGATTTTTGAACTTTGAACTTCACATATCCCTAACCCTTAGGATTTTGATTAATTACCATTTAAGCCCTTCCACCTTTATTCTTGTGAACTTTTGGGGTGTTACATAATGACGTGCTACGTGGAGGATAATCCTTTGTACTCCAACCGATCGTCTATAAGACCCATACTCTTCAATGTCATCCGCAAAGACAGTTTGGAAATAATGACGTGCTACGTGGAGGATACATCCTCTGTACTCCAACCGACCGTCTATACGACCCATACTCTTCAATGTCATCCACAAAGACAGTATGGAATTCTTTAGAGGAAAAATATAATGTTGAAAAGGAAGGCGCAAATAAGTTCATAATCTTTAATTTCTTTGAATTTACCAAGCACGATAATATTTCAATTATGGATAAAGTCCATAAATTTCTAATTCTTGTCTCTATATTTTAAGAATCTCGGCATTGAAGTTCCTAAAAAAATGATAGTTGAGGCAATCATCACTAAGTTTAACCAATTTCCTATGCACGATAGTATTTCAATTATGGATGAATTTTTTTGAGAATAAATTTCGACACTCAAGAAGTTTCAATCAAGATGTCTCACATGTTCCAGAAAGTGCTCCACTCCTGAAGCTGGCTCAAGTAACAAGAGACAATTTCCCGAAAACTTCTAGTGCACCTAGAAGAAGAAAGAGCCAAAAAAGATAGTTAAAGGTGATATGAATAACAAAGTCTTAAACAAAATACCTATTCTTCTACGTATAGAAGATGCACCAAGTACCTATCAAGAAGCTATGACTTCAAGGAACGCTGCTTTTTGGAAGGAAGCAATCAATGATAAAATGGATTCCTTATCTCCAATAATACTTGGGAAATAGATTTACCTTCGGGTTCTAAGGCAATTGGGTGTAAGTGGGTATTTAGAGTTAAAGATAGATACTCATGGCTCTATTCAAATTTCTCATGGCTCTATTAATCAAGTTTCATGTTTTAATCAACTCTAAACAAATTTCATTTCAACAATCAACATCAAGTTTCACGTAAAGCAAGTCTAAACACATCCAATTGTGATATTTTATGAACATTAAACAAGTTTAAATACTAAAAGACATCTATTTTTATGAAGTTGAACAAGAAAAAAAAACTAATTACCTTTCTGATTTGGTAGATGCGCAAGGTGAATAGGTGATGTTAATCACTGCTGTTCTTTTCTTCTTCGCTTGTGCGCAAATCGCCAGAGCCCAGATGTGAGCTAATTGTGATTTTCGATTGGTTTTTTTAAAGGGGTAACTTTATAGAATAGTAATCAAGTTTTCAAACTGTTCCAATTAAGTTACTCAAACTTTTTTTGTCTCAACTAAGTCACTCAAGTTTCAAGTAATGTGCTAATCCTAGGTTTTTTTACCTATTCAACAAGTTACCATGCTTAAATGACATGTTTTTTTCTTTTTTAAATAAGCTTACGTGGATATTAGCATTTTTCTAAATTTAAAATTAAATTTTTTTTGATGAAATTAGACAACTTGAAATCAGGCCCAAGAACATTAATCCTACTTAAAAGATTGATCTCAAAAGATTGACTCTTTCTGTTTATTACAATTATTGACTTACAAATTTCATGGACCCTAACCATCTACTTATAATAAATAAATAATACTAATCCTACTCAAATACTACTCTAAATTATAATCTAATACTAACTTTATCTTAACATTCAAACTATTAATTAAATACTAATTAATTATCTATTTCCGAATCACCCCTTGAACTTTCACTTTCTTTTGAAACCGACCCCTCTTTCTTTCATAAAATCAAGATTAACTCCTTCACCCCTGTGGTAGATATATATCGAATGGCAGCTAAGAAACAAGAGAGAAATCAGTTGTCATGCTTCATTCAAGCTTTGCGAGTTGGACGAGAAAATAAGGTACAATTTTGAGGTATACATTTAAACTAATCAGGCAAATAGTGTTAATTGAAAGGGACCTAAAGGTCAAGAAAAGTACAAGGATAAATACATAGGGGTTCAAACTCAATGCCTTGCACAGTAAGCCCTTCAATCACTTTGTAAAAGGAACTGGTCAGCTCAACATGCACAGTGATCATTTTGGTGGTAAACTGAGTTACAAATTCTGATATTTGAACTTCCATCCAACCATCATTCCTCAATCGTGGAATTCCTCGAATTTTGGGTCTATTCAGCGGATTGTGGGTGTTTTGATCAACGGTCTGTCCAAAAGTAGGAGTTCGGGGACTAAGTAAATAAATAAACCAAATACCTTCCGAATCATTTACATGGAAATCTTTATCCATCAGTATCATAGGAGCCTCAAATTCGTAGGGATTTTCTGGTAACTTGTAGACAAGGTAACATGCATATCTTGTTCGAGGTGACAGTATTTGGGATTCGATTTTACAGACAATACTAAAGCTTTTATTAGGATGCACAGCCACTTATTCGAATCTGAGAAAAAAAAAATTGTATGTGATAGAAATGTTAGAAACGGAAACTTGTGCAAAAGGATCGATACAAAACTTGCAAGTGTTCCATGTGCGTGTTACATGTTGATTTTTTGTACATGATTCTATAAAACGAGAACATTCTGTAAATCCTTTCTCATGATACGTTAAATCTTTGAGAAGGTGTGACAATCTGTACAAGATAAGTATTGTTACTTTAAAGGATAATGACATGTAATTACAAGTAATTAAGTGTTATATATGTTACGCAATGCATATGTAAAATGGCGCACCCTCATAAGTAACCTTGTACAATGTGTTCCGCTTTAGAAATTTTTGATTCACCTTATAAGTACAATAACTTAAGGTATAGAAAAGAAAAGCGTGTTGCGTAAATTGGTACATTTTGTAGGGAATAATCTTGATCGGGTCGAAGTGGGTCACGGGTAACGAACCGGATATTTTGAATGGGTCATTGGCAGTTGTTTATTCCGTATTATTTTCAGAATGTGTTAATAGTTTGTTTGTCTTTTAGTGGAGTCAAAGTCGTGGGATTGTGTGGCTAAGTTTTAGGTGTTAGTTATTCACTTTGTTATTTTTGAGTCTATTTAATGTTTTGCATATCAACGAAAATAGTAAGAGTTTGAAAGCAAAAAAAACATTTACTTGTACGTGAGTTTGCATGAATTTTGGGCGTGAACCAACAATTGGTATCAGGGCGCCTAGGGTTTTTCATCCGGTTCAAAGGAAGGTAGAAAGCAGGCGATTTCATGTGAAGAAATCGCAAGAAAGAAGAAAGAGGATGTGCTGATTGAGACCAGCAAGAAAGAAGAGAGAAAAGAAGGAGGGTCGATCGAGCGTTGCAAGGAAGAAAGAAGGAAGAACAGACGTGCCGCAAGGAAGAAGAAAGAGTCGGCAAGACACAAGAAAGGAAGAAAGCAGCAGGATCGGTGGTGAGAAAGCTGAGAAAGAAAATAAATCAGAAAGAAAGAAAGAACAAATGACAGGAGGCAAAAAGAATGAAGGAGGAGAGATTGTAGTCCATGAGCAAGGTAAGGTACCACTTTAGTGCCCTAAACTAACCGAGACAAATTACACATCCCGGTCAATTTTGGTTGAAACTGTGTTAAGGGCATATGACCTTTGGGAGTCGGTAACTGGAGAAAATGAAGATGCGAAGAAGAACTATACTACGAAAGCTATAATTTATCAAACTCTACCCGAAGATCTTCTTTTGCAGGTTGCTAAACACAAGGATGTGAATGGGAATCAATTCGGGTTCAGTATTTAGGTGCCGAACGGGTGCAAAAGGCAAGATTACAAACTCTAAATAGTGAATTAGAGATGCTAAAGATGAAGCAGAACGAGACAATCAACGATTTCTCGGGTAAGATACTGGTTCATGCCTTGAAGAGGAAGTGATTGTAAGGAAATTTCTTAATTTGGTCCCAAGAAATACTTACCAATTGTAGCTCCTATTGAACAATACTCCAACCTTGAAAGTATGCCATTTGAAGAAGAGGTAGGAAGGTTAAAAGCGTATAAAGAAAGGATCCAAAGCCATGGAGAAAAGGAGATGTTAGGAGCAAGGTCAACTTTTGATGGCTAAGAATGGAGAGCAAGATGAAAGGCAATATGGATGGGGAAGAGGCTGGGGAAGAGATTTTGGTAGATGCAAAAGAGGACGTGGAAGAGGCTCGGATCATGGTGACAAAAGCGGGTTTCGGTGTTTTGAATGTGGAGCGTTTGGGCATTTTGGATATAAATGCACCAAATGGAATGACAAGGACAAAGAAGCAAACTTGATTCAAACTGGCTCTACTTTGAAGAAACGGGCAAGACGTCAAGATTAAGGGGGTGAATGTTGGGTTAATCTTGACGGGTTAACGAGTACGGGTCGGTTAATTAGAATGGGTCGGCAACTGGATGGGTCATGGGTCAATCGTTTTATTTATTTTAATCACATGTTTGTTTGATTATCAAGTTTTAGATAGTGGGTTAATGGGTTAGTGGCCCTAATTAGTAGCTTTTGGGTTAGTGGGCTATGTTTGTTCGCAGGTTTAGGGCTATTAAATAGCCGCTCCTTAGTTTCGTTTTGTATGTATCATTCTCCATTAAAACAGAAAAGACTCGATCACCCAGTTTTTGATCAATCGCTGTTTTGTGTTCTTGTTTCTACTGTGTTTAGGGCCTGATTCACCTACATTTGGTATCAGAATAAGTTGGTTCATATTGCAAATGGGATGAACATAGATGTGTAGACAAGAAAACATGATGGGAGATAGCGAAAAAACCTTGATTTGGGTAGAGACTCCCAACTCCATTGATGTTCTAGCAAAACGGCTCTTGCTGAAAGCATATGACATTTCTTTCCGTTTTTTGCAAGAGATAACCTCTATCAATCGACAAATATGTGTATATGAGAAATAAGTTAACAGAAATAGGATATGATCGGAACCAAATTTACCTCTTTGCCATCATTGATTCGGAACCCCTTGCGAAGAACAAAGTAAAGTTCTTTTTTCGTTGTCCAATGCACACTATCTTTTGACCACTTGATCATCTCTTCATAATTATTTGGCAACTTTTGTTCCCAATATATGTCTAAATCTGATGATGGCTGCATATCCATCTTATTATCCTCAAACACTTCATGTTTTACCTGTAAAACATACCAACGTTGAAAGAAAATATCATGTTCTTCGGATACAGTCAATTTGATACCATAAAACAACATAAAGCATGATATGTAAATGAATACACCGTTGTTTGCCTTCTTACTTTCCCCAGGGCCTGAAATTCGATGCCTTCTACGGCCAATGAATATGATCCTTCAAAAATAACTTTAAGATCAACAGATCTAGTTTCACTAGTAAACTGATACAATTCAGCCATCTACCAACCATCTACTCTCTTGTCAGCAAAGTACGAGATTAATGGTTTCGTCTCCCCTTCTAATTTGTATTTGAGGGCTGTATATATCGGTTTGCTCAAGGCCGTCTTTTTGTATATAAATTTGAACACGAGGTTTATTGTGTACGTGGTTTGTGGTAACACGAATTGAGTTTTGACATATGTTTTGAATTTACCATCAAATGCTAGATAGCAGCCCCCTGAAAATCTGCAAGAAGTTGCAAAGAATGATACATTACAATCTTAGTGAAATGAAACAGTCTCAAGATCCTAGAAAACCTAAGGGAGGAGAAGGAAGAAGACTAATTAGTAGTCACCTTGAATTGTTTTCTGTTGAATATCGATTTTTAGATTCACTTGTTGCTGGAATCAAACATTCCGTCGCAGATATCATTTCACAACGTTCTCCATTCTTTTTTATTGAAAACCACTGTCCACTAAATAAGTTAAAATGAGCTCTGACTAATGTAACACTACTTTAAAATGCAGTATTTAGCGACGGATTTTGCGACCATGTAAACTCTGTGAAATGTTATAAAATAATAGCTAAGTTGCCAGCCTTCAATACTTTGTGCCTATTTGGGAAGAGATGTCTCTAGGGGGTAACTCGACAATGCCATTTTACAATTCCTAACCGTCTAACTGACATAAACAAAACCAAATTGATAATTAGGTGACCTGCTGTTTTGAAACTAAAAACAACACCCTTCTCCTGGTTTCAGCACCACGTTAACATTCTATAAATCCATTCATAAGACAAATAAAAATCTAAACAAGCTTATAGGCATAGCCAGCTACCGTTTTGCCATTGTTAAGGAAGATCCCTTTGGAGAGAATCATCTCAGTTCCTCTACGGAACGATAGATCAGAGGAGGTATCGCATCCTTAATTATCTCTTCGTACCCATTTGGCTGTTTCATCACTTCATAAATCTCTTGAAATTCAAGTGAAATCTCAAGTTTTTTTACAACATGAGAAATCGTTGGCCGTTTTACATGAGATTTCTTCAGACATCGATATGCAATATCTGAAAATGTTTCCAAAGAATTCAGATCCATTTGTTTCAACAGATCTTGGAAGATAATCTCATCTATTTTCTTCTGTTTGTAGCTTTTTTTACACACATTCAATCGGTGCTTCTGTTGCCTGATGCAACGTATCTCACGGTTGTAGGTTATAGGGTTTGGTCTTGACACATCTTGTCCTCCTAGTTTATAACTATTACAACTTCTATTCTAAATACAACAATAAACTAATTACATAACTGGTCCTTATACTACGAGTGAACGGGATTAACCTCATATTCATCCCCTTATTCACGATCACGTAGTTGCAGGTCTTGAACTCCGAGCAGCTCCCTCATTGTATTAAACTTGACCCTTGCTAATGCTTTTGTCAATATGTCTGCTCTTTGCAACTCTCCACTGATGTGTTCTACATTGATGTGGTTGTCTTCAACACACTCCATTATAAAATGATAACGTGTCTATATGCTTGCTCCTTCCATGAAATTTCATTAATACTATAGCTGATATTTTATCAACTTGTAAAGTAATCTTTTCTTCCTTCCAGCCTATTATTCCACTGAGCAATCTCTTTAACCATAATGCTTGACATGCTGCTGCCATAAACTCAGATTCAAATGATGATAATGCAATTGTTTGTTGCTTATGAGTGCTCCATGTTATAGGTGAGTTCCTGAAGTAAAATACTATCCCTGTAGTTCCTTTTCCTTCTTCAGTGTTAACTCCATAACTACTATCACTATAACCAGTAATCTTGCAGCCTTCAAACTTTCTATAAGTTATACCGAATTCCTTTGTCCCTTTGATATATCGTAACACTTGCTTGATAGCCTTCATATGATGTTCTTTTGGTTCTTGTATAAATCTACTAAGTAATCCAACTGAGTAGCATAGATCTGGTCTTGTATGCAATAAGTATCTCAAACAACCAATTAAACTTCTGTATTCTGTTTCATCAACTGAATTTCCTTTTTCGGTTTTTGTCAGCTTGGTTCCTGGGTCCATAGGTATCTTTGTTTCATTACTATCCATCATGTTGGCATCCTTGAGAATCTTATTTATATAGCAAGTCTGCTTGATTGATATCTCACCCCCTGATTGGGTAACTTCTATGCCAAGATAGTATGCTAATAACCTAAGTCACTTATTTCAAACTTTTCTTCCATTTGAGATTTGAAATGCTCTATTTCTTTCTTTGGAGTTCCTGTCATTATTAGATCGTCAACATAAACTCCAATCAACAATGTTGAGTCCTTGTTCCTTCTTGTTTAAACTGGTTGTTCCAAGCTACACTTCTCAAATCCTAGTGACTTCAAGTATGGTCTAATTTCATGTTCCATGCACGTGGTGCTTGTCTTAAATCATATAGTGCTTTATAATGTTTATATACTTTCCCTTCACTTCCTGTCTTCACAAATCCCTCTGGCTGTGAGACATAAACTTCTTCCATTAAGTCTCCATGCAAGAATGCCGACTTTACATCCAGATGATGTACTTCCCATTCATTATATGCTGCTAATGCCAATATTAGCCTTACTGTCTCTATTCTTTCTACCGGGGCAAAGACTTCCTCAAAGTCTATCCCAAGTTGTTGCACATATCCCTTTGCTACTAATCTAGCATTGTGCTTTGTAATCTTTCCACTTGCATCCCTCTTAGTCTTGAAAATCCATTTCAAGCCAACTGCATTGTGGTCACTTGGTAAGTCTATCAACTGCTAAGCCTTGTTCTTATTGATAGATTCTATCTCAGCTTTCATTGATTCTATCCACTTCCTATCTCCAGCTGCTTCCTTGTAATTTCTTGGTTCTTCTTCAGCTAAGAGAAGTTCTTTGTAGTCTATTTTTATTTCTCTGGCTCATTTAGTAACTTCTGTTAGAGTTCTAAAACCTTGTAGAGGTGTATGATCAAATGGTTTAGGTGAACCTCCTGAAGATGATGGATTTAAGGTGTTTTCTGCTAAGTCTGGTACATAGGTATATGTTGGTGGAGTGAATGGTGTACTTGGTGAGTTTATAGGTGAATGGCTTGTTTCTTGTGTATTGTTATCACCTGCTAAATCACCATCAAGGTTTATGAGTTCTATTTCAATGTCTTTTGGTAGGTTAGTGGTATCTCTATCTGCTACTGTGAAGTCTACCCGTTCCAGTTCTTTACTCCCAACTTCTTCAATATATTCCTTCCAATTCTATGAATCCTTTTCAACGAATTTCACATCTCTACTTATAGAAATTCGTTTCATCTCTGGATCAAACAATCTGTACGCCTTTGATCCTTCCTCTATTCCTAGGTACACCATTGGGATACTTCGATCATCCAATTTCTTTAGGTGTTGTGATGGTACTTTAGAATATGCTACGCAACCAAATATTCTCTAATACTCTAAATTTGGTTTCCTACCCTTCAAAGCTTCATACAACGTACTGTCCTTTAGAGCATTAGTAGGTACTCTGTTTAATACATAGATAGCATGTCTTACTGCCTCTCCCCAAAAGTTCTAAAGCATCTTCATTGCCTTTAACATGCTTCGCGTTGTATACAACATTGTCCTGTTCCTTCTCTCAACCACTCCATTCTGCTGTGGCGAGTATGGTGCTGTAATTTTCTTGCTATGGCATTGTCTTACAGTATTGTGAGAACTCATTAGAAGTAAACTCTCCTCCCCTATTTGTTCTCAACATCTTCAACTTGGTTCCTACTTCATTCTCCACCCTTTGCTTGAATTCCTTAAAGGTCTCAAAAGCTTGATCCTTTGATTCCAGAAAGTACACTCACATGTAGCGTGTATAATCGTCTACAAGTAAAAATATGTACTTCTTTCCAGAATTTGTTGGTGGTGATATAGGGCCACATATATCTCCATAGACTAAATCTAATGCTTCCGATGACTTAAACTTAGCTTGTTTTGGAAATGGAGCTCTACTGTGTTTTCCTAATAAACATGCTTGAACGTGTGACTCTCATTAGAAGCTTATGTTCTTCATCATGCAGAAGTAGTAAGTCACGTTTATCTTGATTTTCAGCTAGGCCTTCTTTCTTCAGTCTAGGCTTTTAATCTTCCAATTGTCTCATTAAGAGTTATTTCATCTAGATCAGTAAATTGTTCGATTGATTCGACAATTTGGGCAAACCTATCTGGTACGGCATTTAGGAGTTTCTGTACTAGCATTGATTGACCAAATGTTGATCCTAGACCGCTTGCCTTTGTGAAAATACTATTCATCTTTGCTGTAAACGAATCTATCGTTTCGTCTTCCTTCATTTGCAACAACTCAAACTCTGTTGTGAGTGTTTGCAGTCGTGCCTTATGCACTCAGTCTACACCAACATGTCTGGTTTTTAATGCATCCTAGACTTCCTTTGCTGTCTTGTAACTTGCGATTTGTAATATCACATCCTTTGGTAGTGCTTGATACAAATAAGCTATTGTGGCTTTGTCCTTCTTGAAATCGTGTTCTGTGTTGGCACTGGGATCTATTGTTTCCCATAAGTCATTAGCCTCAAGTATTAACTTGATGTGTAATGCCCATATAGTATAGTTTGTAGATTTTAATATAAGGCATTGGTAATGGGTCAAAGAACTAGTTTCTTTGTGAATTACAATCTCTTTACCACTCGACCCTGCTGGTGGTGTCTCTGACATGGTAAGTTCTTAAAGTTTCTCTAAAACTCTAAAGGCAAGTTTCTAAGTAAGACTAGTTTTCTCTAAAACCACAATTATGATTCCAATAGTTCTTCTAATTAATCTAGGAATCAATAGCACTTTTCTAAACCTAACCGTATAGGTTTTGTAATCTAAAACTAAACTTTAGTTCGAATAGAAATGTAGAACCTGGATTTCTCGTATGAAATATGTCCTTGTGATCCGGCCTTTTATTCACCTGTTTTGAACTTGGTTCCTAACGTCACCGTAATACGTTCTTGAACCGCTTAGGCTTTCCCTCAAAGCACGCCTTTGTCTCGGTTCTGTTTTGGCACCGCAACACACCTTTGTGCATTTTCCTTTGCGAAGTCCTTAATCCAACAAACACCTCTTCGTTTGTTCCTTCTTCATATAACCAAACATTCAATAATCTGTAATTCAGATTCCCTATCTCTAACAGTTTCGTTTCTTGATCCTGGTAATTCTAAACGAAACCTTTGCATCCCTTTCCTTGTTGCCTTACACCTGTCCCTGTTTACAGCAAGCCTGACTAAACCGCAACACAAAATTTGTTCCCTGTTCGTGGTAATTTTCTGGTCCCAATTACAAACTGATCCAATCCCGATCAATCTGCCTTCCACATTTTTGCAGTCCTTAATTTATACAGCCTTTAACGCCAATTTGTTTCATATTTTTCAATTCAAACGAACACTTTAATTAATCACGTTCTAAACTTTCCCGTTTTAGTTCCTGAAACTGGTGGCTGTTGTTAATCCTCTACCAAACAGCCATGTGTTCATTTATTCTGCACTTCAATTTGAACAGGCCTTTGATCAAATCTGCAATCCTCAATTTAATTGTCCCTATGTTCGTCCATGTATGTCTTTTTTCGTTTCATTCCTGATTACCGTCGACTGTAACCTTTGCCTGCGCCTTTACTGATCGTTTCCTTAACCACGTCTGATTTCAAAAACAATTGTTTGCAGTGAGTATAATTCTTCCAAACGTAGGCTCTGACGCCATTGTTGCCCTTATCCGAATCAATACTCAAACGAAGAAATTGAACAAACTTCACGAACACAAAAAAGATGCTATAATACGAATTCAATATATACGAAATTTCATGGTACTTGTTAGGGGTTAATTTTTATGTGCAGGATCCCGAGTATAGTATGATCTGGAATCCAAGATCCTTAATAGCTTCGGTATCCTGAATATTAATGTTACTAACGGTTATTTGTTCCATATCTTAATTTATTCATAGGTAAAACGTGTGGAGTCAATCTCTCCTGAAGAATCGGTCAAATGGTTTAGAAGAACATGTTGAATATGCGCATAATGGCTGACAACAGTCATATTAGAAGACCGGATGAGCCCCGGGATTCTCGAATAGTTTGTTATTATTCTTTTTGTATTTAATTAGCAGTTGGATCGATTAGAAACACACACACCACTCTCGCAATCAACTGTAACACTTAGCTCTCGAACTTATGCTAGTTTCAAATGATGATATCCTCAATCTTTTCTCAGAAATGAAGCAACAGATGGAGCAGCAGAAAAAGACTAACCTGACGCTGTTTAGAGAGCTTGAAAAGATCAAAGAGTCAAAGAAACCAGTGGAAGTGACAACTCCGCTACAACCAAGGATCTTGGACTTTAATTATTCAGGATCCTCAGGAGTCCATAAGGGAGATTTTCTTCCCATGCAAGTCGGGATCACTGCAGTTGGCCCTATCCTGGCTGTTAGAGTTACAACAAATCAGGATCTTGGAGTTACTCCGGGATCATCATTCCGAAATCCTGATATCGGTAACACTTTTAATCAATTTTCAAACACTAACGAATCTGTGCAGGATACAGGAATCACTCCGTCCATGTCAACGGAGCTGAAGAAGTTAAGAGAGATGATCTCTAGTGTTCTAGGTGTAGTCCAACCTCTACCAGAGATATCTTATACCAGTCACATGATCTCCAGATTTACTCCACCGATATGTGATGCTGAGATCCCCAAGCGCTTCCAGACTCCTAATATGAAGTTGTACGATGGAACTACAGATCCCGAGGAGCACGTCACACAATACAAGGAAAGGATGGAAATAAACCCCATTCCCTTGGACTTAAAGGATGTCTGCTTATGTAAAGGCTTCGGCTCTACCTTAATAGGATCAACCTTGAAATGGCTACTTAACGTTAAACCTTATTCTATTAATTCGTTTGCTCCCTTAATCAATTTGTTTAACAATCAATTCTCTTGAAGTAGAACTTTTGAAAGGTTGACAAGTGACATATACAAGATAACTCAGAACAGCGGAGAATCCCTTCGAGATTATGTCAGCAAGTTCGGTCAGGAATCCTGGATATCCCGAACCTTGATGTTGCCACTGCAGTTCAAGCATTCAAGATGGGACTAAAGAAGGATTCTCAATTTTACAAAGACCTTGTCATGAATCCTTGCTGGAACCTTGATGAAGTCAGGAACCGGGCATTGAGGTTTATTAGGTTGGAAGATGATAAAAAGATCCAGCAAAGGGTGGATGCTCCGACAAGCTACACTCAACCCAACCGAAAAGCTGAATCTGCACCTTTTAAGTCATACAGATCCAAGCCGTATTCTAAGCCTGACAATCACAGGGTTAATGCTGTGGAAGATGACGAGGACGAGGAAGAATATCCTAAATTGTCCGAATATTGTTTTTCCCTTGATACAACTGGTTTACTATTTGCTATGCAGGATCTTGGAGAAAAAGCCAGATGGCCTCGCAAATTTGAGAAGGGTACATGATGGAAGGACAAGTCCAAGTGGTGTGCTTTCCACGAGGACTTTGGTCACGTGACGAAAGATTGCATTGCTTTGCGGAAAGAGATAAGCTACCTCTTAAGCAAAGGGCATCTCAAAGAGTTTCTAGGAAAAGGAAAGAAGAAGACCAGAGATCATGACAGGATCCCGCAAATAGCAAAATCCCTACCACCGGATGCCAAGGTAATAGGTTTTATATATGGTGGATCTGATATTTGTGGCACTTCTTACTCTGCAGCAAAAAGGAATGCTAAGGAAGCGAAGACAGAACAAGGGGACATGCCTATCAGAACCTCCAGCTTAACTGCATAAAAGGTGATCTCTTTCGACGAGGACGACAGGAACGACGTATAGGATCCTCATCACGATGGTCTAGTAATCACTCTATGCATTGGAAACCACTTCATATGGAGGATACTGATTGACGGAGGGAGCTCGGTGAACATAATTCAGCATGAAGTACTGAAGAGAATGGGGATCCCGGATTCTGAAATTATTTCAAAATCCTTAGTGCTGGTAGGATTCAACGGAGAAGTCAAAAGCACAGTCGAAGAGATAAAACTACCGATATACATTGAAGGGGTAAATTCTATTAAATTTTTTTTTTAATAGATTCTTTGTCTTGCTATAATATCATTTTAGGAAGGCCATGGATACACGATATGAAGGCGGTGCCCTTAACATACCATCAGTGTGTCAAATTGCCAACTCGTTGGGGGAGTAGTGAAGATTAACACTGATCAGCAAGAAGCTAAAGATTGTTACACCTCTTCGATGAAAGCCTCCGCCAGAACTAGGCAAGCATAGCAATTAAAGAAACAAGCCTGAGACGTCCTGGAAACCAAAGAGCAGGATGTTAAAGAAGTATCCTTAAGCACGGGGGATCCTGATGTCAAGGTGCTTGTTGGAACCAATATCCCCAAGGATATTGAACAAGATCTCTTAGAGTTACTAAAAAGTAGAACTTCAACCTTTGCTTGGAGACATGAAGACATGACAGGTATCTCTAAAGATATTATTACGCATAAATTGGGTGTTGATAATAGTTTCTGGCCAATACACCAAAAGAGGAGAAAGTTTGCACCAAAAAGGAATGCAATCATCCAGGAAGAGGTTGAGAGACTATTAAAAGCAGGAATCATAAGGGAAGTAAAATTCCCAAGGTGGTTAGCTAATGTGGTGGTAGTCCAGAACAAGAATGGGAAATGGAGAGTCTGTGTAGACTTTACTGACTTGAACAAAGCATGTCCCAAATACCCTTTTCCATTACCACACATTGACTCAATGGTCGATGCCACAGCAAGCCACGAAATGCTGACATTCATGGATGTTTCATCAGGATTCCAATAGATTCAGATGGAACCCTCAGAACAGGAGGATACCTCGTTCATGACTCCCATAGGTATTTATTGTTATGCCTTTTGGTTTGAAAAATGCAGGTGCTACATACCAAAGGCTGGTGAATATGATGTTCAAAGAGAAACTAGGGGACACCATGGAGGTCTACATAGATGACATGGTGGTAAAGTCAAAGAAAGCTGAGGATCATCTCAGGGATCTCATAGACGCATTCGATATCCTTGACCAATACAACATGAAGCTGAATCCTTCTAAATGCCACTTTGGAGTAGGGGCATGAAAGATCATGAGCTACATGGTAACCAAGAGAGGGATAGAAGCCAGTCCAAAGCAAATCAAAGCGATTATCAATCTGAAATCCCCAGCAAACACCAAGGATGTCTAGAGAATAATCGGCAAGATAGCAGCACTCAACAGATTCATATCAAGATCCTCAGAAAGATGCAAAGAATTCTATGACGTCCTAAGGAGGAACAAAAGATTCGAATCGGAAGAGAAGCATGAACGAGCACTCTAATCATTGAAAGAATATTTGTCATCAGCTCCTCTATTAATGAAACCTGAAGATGGCGAACCATTATCCCTGTACTTGGCAGTATCCCGAAGCACCGTAAGCGCTGTACTATTATGTAAGTAAAATTTTGATGGCAGCAGAAACCATGTACTCTCATTTAGAAAAATTAATATTAGCTTTAATAATGGCATCCACTAAACTTCAACATTATTTTGAAACTCATGCTATTCATGTTAAGACTAACTATCCTATTAAGTGTGTCTTAAGAAAACCAGAGTTGTTAGGAAGAATGGCTAAGTGGTCAGTCAAGCTCAGCGCCCATGACCTCATATACGAACCTAGAACATCAATAAAGTCTCAGGCACTTGCGGATTTTGTGGCTGATTTCAGCAGTGATATCCAACATGAAGCAGATCTTGAAGTTCAGCAATTGGAAGAATCCAGGGATAAGTGGACATTGTTCACTGATGGTGCATCAAATATAAGAGGAACATGTTTAGGGATCATACTTAAATCACCACAAGTGGACATAATAACCCAATCCATAAGTTGTGAGTTCCAGGCCACGAATAATGAAGCAGAGTATGAGGTGCTGATAGCAGGATTGCAACTAGCCAGGGATATCAAAATCAGGTATCTCCAAGTATTTGTAGACTAATTGTTAATTGCTAACCATTTCAATGGTTCATATGCAGTAAAAGGTAAGAATTTAGCCAAATATCTCACAATAGTTAAGCAATTATCCATGGAATTCAAAATTTTTAACATTACACAGGTGCCTAGAGATGACAATGTTGAGGCTGATACCCTAGCAAACCTTGCTTTGGCTCTCAGAATACCAGAAGGTATCAAAATACCTATCATACATATTCTGAGCCCAGCAATTGAGAAGATAAATGAAGTATCCAACACTGAAGAAGAAGCTGATATTTAGGATCCTAAACCTAGTCAAAGATCCTGGATTTCACCTATTAAGAAATATTTGCAGGATGGTGAGATCCCGAGTGATGAAAAGAATCAAAAGGCTTTTCGCATGAGGATATCTTATTTTATAATATTGCAGGATGTCTTGTATAGAAAATCTATTGTAGGTCCATACTTAAGATGCTTGGAGGATCCTGAAGCACTTGAAGTTCTCAAAGATATACATGAAGGCGACTGTGGTAATCACATCGGGGCAGAGCATTATTCTTGAAGATCCTGAGGACAGGTTACTACTGGCCTACCATGAGGAAAGATGCCGTGACTTACTCTAAAAAATACGATGCTTACCAAAGACACAACAATATACTCCATCAAGCGGTCGAACCTTTATATCCAATCATCTCTCCATGGCCATTCATGAAATGTGGAATGGATATAGTCGACAAACTTCCAAAGGCACCAGGAGGAAAAGTTTTTATGCTAGCAAGGACATACTACTTCTCCAAATGGATTGAAGCTGTGGCATTTGTCCAAGTAAGAGAAAAAGAGGTCGTCTCCTGCATCAAGCGCAACATCCTGACAAGATTTGGGATCCCGTCAGAGATAGTATGTGATAACGGATCTCAGTTCATTGGAAAGAGAACAACTGACTTCTGTGCCAGTTAGGGAATCAAAATGATAACTTCTACTCTGGTACATCCTTAAGCCAATGGACAGGCAGGGTCCAACAACAAGATCATCATCAACAACCTCAAGAAAAGATTGGGAGCAAAGAAAGGAAAATGGGCAGAGGAGTTACCCTTCGTCCTCTGGGCAGATAGAACAACCTCTAAGGGTGTGACGGGTCAGACTCCATTCTTATTAGTGTTCAGAACAGAAGCAGTGATCCCCACTTAGATGGTTAACCCTACAGCGAGATCCTGCCTTCAGAACCGTGAAACCAACAATGAAGCTCTTGCTCAAGAGCTTGACACTGTGGATGAGCTCAGGGATCTCGCCAAAGTTCGTATTGCAGCTTATCAGCAGAGGATAACAAATTCATACAACAAAAACATAAGGATATCAGAAGATTCCAAGTAAGTGACTTAGTACTGAGGAAGGTATTCCAAAATACTACCAATCCAAGCGACATAAAGCTTGCACCAAAATGGGAAGGCCCATATATGATTGATTCGGAGGCAGGCAAGGGTGCATATTGGTTGGCTACTATGGAATCCTGCCAAGATCCCGGAATGCCATCCATCTCAAAGCTTAATTTATGTAAGTTAGAACTTATATTCTAACTAAAAATGGTAGGTCTTCTTTACATAATTATTTTTATATTTGTTATTCTTTATCAAAGTACTGAATTGAGCATCGGAGGGGTGTTAGCCAAGTTAACACCCACCTTCACCAAGATTTCATGTTTTGCAGGAAGGATCTTGACACAAGATAGAGATTGGTCATCTCTCCCGAGTTAAGGTATCCCGAATACCTCAGTTTAAAGGGTTTCACCTTTCTAAGAACTGAGTTTAAACACTGCGCCAGTAGCGCACGATATTCAAGTATAGTTCAAGATGGTGCGACCAGTCCATGTAACAGTGGCTGATAATTTCATCATTGTTGGCTATAACTTGAATCCTATGATAGTAACAGACGTGTTACTCCTAAGGTCTTTAGCATTTTCATGCTAACTCGAATCTGGCTTGGCCCACGTTATTCTGGCTTGGCCCACGTTATTCTAGCTTGGCCCACGTTATTCTGGCTTAGCCTACGTTTTTCTGGCTTGCCACACGATTTTAATTTATCACAGGAATTTAACACTTATGTGTTAACCTAAGAAATTAGCACCAATACGCTAACTCAAGATCCTTAAGCTGATTGAAGACTTATGAGGATCCTGAAGTACAATCACTAAGTCTACGACGTATTTAATGATTATACACAGGGGACAACCAATAGTTGTTATACTATGAACTCCATGCTATAATCTGGTATGTATATCTACCCGACTTAGTACTCAATAAAGGTATGTGTTACTTATTTTTCAATTAAGATAAGATCTGAGATTTGAATGACTAAGTCATGATATGTTTGGTATTCTTACATAACATTTATCAAAACCAAACTATATTTTCCTAAGTTAAAGTTTGATAAAAACCTAAGAGGTTATTTACGAAAAATTATTAAGGATCTGGTATCCTGAAAATATATCTAAACCTATTTTTCTAAGTATCTCCAGGTTTCGCTACATAGAGATCCTAATTTTCTAAAAACATGTCAAAACAAACCAAACACATAACAATCATGGCAAATAGACATAAACCATCTACTGACATTTAAAGTGCAGGGAGGGAAAGTGATCCGGGCTTCATCCAAAACCTGGACCCATCCACCCGGATTCACAGGTTATCAAATTGTCTATCCCATGCAGGGATCCCCAAACACAAAAGAAATATTTTTTTTAACAAGTACCAACAGGAACAATTAAACAGAAGAACCACAAATTCCAAGGATCAGGCCTAGGCACCATCGCCTTGGTCAGCCTGCTTCCCAGCATCACCAACTCCAACCTCCTCAGCTACCTTTCTAGTCTCCACAGCTTCACCACCAAGTTTAGCAAGAGAAGGGCGCCATCCCTAAAGATCCCATGCTGCACGGTCAAAACCCTCAGCAGCAACTTGTTCTAAATTTGTGGTATTCTCAATCATTTTTGAATCGTTTATGTGGACACCCAACACTAATAAATGAAACATAACAACTCTTTAAGTAGAGATTCCGAGATTAATATCAATATTGATCATCTCTTGTACATCGTTTTCTGCAATTAACTATTTCTTTTTTTTTTGTGAGAAAGAGATAACCAGTAAGGTATGATATATACGTATATCAGTGTATGGACACACTTCTTGGTTAAGATTTGTGTTACAAAATAATGAAGAATATGAAGTATGTTTTTCATTCAGCTCTGTTGTTATAACATGATTTGGATTACAATATACCAGAATTAGCGCCTAATTTAAATTTCACACGCAGTGGACAAGTTTCTCAATTTACAAACTTGTGAAAGGTCCTAGTTGTTGTGCTTTACAAAATTGTTACAGCAAAGATTAACATATATATGTCATAAACTCATAATGCACCAAAACTAGATGCGAGATCAGCAAATAGGTCTTCACTACATGGAATGGTGAGGCCACCCATTGGATGGTTGTACCCAAACTGTTCCTCTGCAATGAGAACGATTGTCTAAGAATTTGTTTTGCTTGAAAGATCCGCGGCAAAAGGATGGCAATTTTTTGAACAGGGTGGAGTCTTTTTTGCTAAATAGAAGCTGATGGGGCAGAAAATTATATATCCAGGTGAATGGTTTTCTGGTGTATTTTCAAGGAAGTTGTGGTTGATTTATAGATATCGAAAGGTTATTTATATATCCAGCCGGTACTACAAGGACTGAATAATAGACAATGACACTTGATCGACAAGAAACATCACAAGGTATTGTCTTCCTATCTCTACAAGTGACAAAAATAATTAAAATCGGTATTTATGATGAAGAACGATTCGTAACAATCTACAACAAACACCAAATTCCTCATTATGCATGTCTTGATGTTTTAAGCCAAAGTTTGAATACGTAGGACATTGTGTGTTACCAACTAATAGCCCATAATTCATTTTTTTTGTGTGTCGTCAATGTGACCATTTATGACCCAGAATCTTCATATTTCATTTAGTTTATCCTCTTTTTCTGCGACGGGTCTGATTGGTTAAAATATGAACAACCTTCTTATCTTAATTCCCGGGACTAAAGGGTTACTTGAGTTATTATGATAAAACTAGACTAGAGAGTGTCTATTTTTATTGAAGCACAATGACCTCTTCTCTAAGTACTAGTCTAATATAGATAAATTTAACACGTAAACCTTTTTATGCGTTCATGATTAGTTACAGAAATAACACGTCAGTATTCTCTGAGTTGATTTTGTTGGATACTCATAGATGAACACGATCAGGAAGGAAAAACAAAAGCTTCTGCTACTACCGCACTGAAAGACTATAGTCTGGTACTTCAACGTAAAACAACAACAAATAAATAACATTAGAAGACCCACGATCCCCTTATTAAACTTACCTCGTGGCTCCACTACTTTCGGTCAACTATGGACCAAGTCTGAGTTAACAACCGATAGATTTAACCCATAACATTTATATTTTATAAAGCAGGGTTCAAGAAGTTTTCTTATGTTGGAAGCCCCCTACGGAATTTCTTAAAAGTGAATCCTTCCTTAGTCACATTATTAGGTTTTTCTGTGCCATACCCCATGAAATTTTTTTATGAATATGTCCCGTGATGTCACGAAAGACATTTAGTGCTTTTGCAATCACTTGTTGACGATATGTAATCAACACGAGTAAGGTGGTTTTTTACCCCATGTAAACATTTTTTATAGTTCAACCATGCATTCTTTGTCGAAGTTTGGCAATTGACCGTGTACTAGATGTTGGAAATTTAAGTTTATCTAACCTGAATACAAATATTTCTCTCATGCACGAACTTTCGTGGTATTCTAAATTATTTTTGAATCGTTTATGTGGACACACAACCCTAATAAATGAAACATAACAACTCTAGAAGTAGAGATTTCGAGATTAATATCAATATTGGTCATCTCGTGTACATCGTTTTCTGCAGTTAACTATTTCTTTTTTTTTTGTGAGAAAGAGATAACCAGTAAGGTATGATATATACGTATATCAGTGTATGGACACACTTCTTGGTTAGGATTTGTGTTACAAAATAATGAAGGAGATGAAGTATGTTTTTCATTCAGCTTTGTTGTTATAACATGATTTTGATTACAATATACCAGAATTAGCGCCTAATTTAAATTTCACACGTAGTGGACAAGTTTCTCAATTTACAAACATGTGAAAGGTCCTAGTTGTGCTGCTTTACAAAATTGTTACAGCAAAGATTAACGTATATATGCCATAAACTCATAATGCACCAAAACTAGATGCGAGATCAGCAAATAGGTCTTCACTACATGGAATGGTGAGGCCACCCATTGGATGGTTGTACCCAAACTGTTCCTCTGCAATGTGTAGTAATTCTTGAAATGCTGGTTGGCTTAAGAGTGATACCGGAACCACAAATCGTCTTTTCTCTTCTTCCCCAACATAAACGGCGAAATAACCTTTTGGGACATCCGTAGATGTTGATGTGCTGTTTCCATTTGAGAACGATTGTCTAAGAATTTGTTTTGCTTAAAAGATACGTGGCAAAAGGATGGCAATTTTTTGAACAGGGTGGAGTCTTTTTTGCTAAATAGAAGCTGATGGGGCAGAAAATTATATATCCAGGTGAATGGTTTTCTGGTGTATTTTCAAGGAAGTTGTGGTTGATTTATAGATATTGAAAGGTTATTTATATATCCAGCCGGTACTACAAGGACTGAATAATAGACAATGACACTTGATCGACAAGAAACATCACATGGTATTGTCTTCCTATCTCTACAAGTGACAAAAATAATTAAAATCGGTATTTATGATGAAGAACGATTCGTAACAATCTACAACAAACACCAAATTCCTCATTATGCATGTCTTGATGTTTTAAGCCAAAGTTTGAATACGTAGGACATTGTGTGTTACCAACTAATAGCCCATAATTCATTTTTTTGTGTGTCGTCAATGTGACCGTTTATGACCCAGAATCTTCATATTTCATTTAGTTTATCCTCTTTTTCTTCGACGGGTCTGATTGGTTAAAATATGAACAACCTTCTCATCTTAATTCCCGGGACTAAAGGGTTACTTGAGTTATTATGATAAAATTAGACTAGAGAGTGTCTATTTTTATTGAAGCAAATGACCTCTTCTCTAAGTACTAGTCTAATATAGATAAATTTAACACGTAAACCTTTTTATGCGTTCGTGATTAGTTACAGAAATAACATGTCAGTATTCTCTAAGTTGATTTTGTTGGATACTCATAGATGAACACGATCAGGAAGGAAAAACAAAAGCTTCTGCTACTTCCGCGCTGAAAGACTACAGTCTGGTACTTCAACGTAAAACAACAACAAATAAATAACATTAGAAGACCCACGATCCCCTTATTAAACTTACCTCGTGGCTCCACTACTTTCGGTCAACTCTGGACCAAGTCTGAGTTAACAACAGATAGATTGAACCCATAACATTTATATTTTATAAAGCAGGGTTCAAGAAGTTTTCTTATGTTGGAAGCCCCCTAGGGAATTTCTTAGTCACATTATTAGGTTTTTCTGTGCCATACCCCATGAAAAATTTCTATGAATATGTCCCGTGATGTCACGAAAGACATTTAGTGCTTTTGCAATCACTTGTTGACGATATGTAATCAACACGAGTAAGGTGGTTTTTAACCCCATGTAAACATTTTTTATAGTTCAACCATGCATTCTTCGTCGAAGTTTGGCAATTGACCGTGTACTAGATGTTGGAAATTTAAGGTTATCTAACCTGAATACAAATATTTCTCTCATGCACGAACTTTCGTGGTATTCTAAACTATTTTTGAATCGTTTATGTGGACACACAATCCTAATAAATGAAACATAACAACTCTAGAAGTAGAGATTTCGAGATTAATATCAATATTGGTCATCTCGTGTACATCGTTTTCTGCAGTTAACTATTTCTTTTTTTTTTTGTGAGAAAGAGATAACCAGTAAGGTATGATATATACGTATATCAGTGTATGGACACACTTCTTGGTTAGGATTTGTGTTACAAAATAATGAAGGAGATGAAGTATGTTTTTCATTCAGCTTTGTTGTTATAACATGATTTTGATTACAATATACCAGAATTAGCGCCTAATTTAAATTCCACACACAATGGACAAGTGTCTCTATTTACAAACATGTGAAGGGTCCTAGTTGTTGTGCTTTACAAAATCGTTACAGCAAAGATTAACATATAGAGGTCATAATTCACCAAAACTAGATGCGAGATCAACAAATAGGTCTTCACTACATGGAATGGTGAGGCCACCCATTGGATGGCTATACCCAAACTGTTCCTCTGCAATGTGTAGTAATTCTTGAAATGCGGGTTGGCTTAAGAGTGATATAGGAACCACAAATCGTCTTTTGTCTTCTTTCCCAACATAAACGGCAAAATAGCCTTTGAGGACATCCGTAGATGTTGATGTGCTGCTTCCATTTGAGAACGATCGTCTAAGAATTTGTTTTGCTTGAAAGATCCGTGGCAAAAGGATTGCCATTTTTTAACGGGGTAGAGTCTTTTTGCTAAAAAGAAGCTGATGGGGCAGAAAAATATATATCTAGGTGAATGATTTTCTCGAGTATTTTAAAGGAAGTTGTGGTTGATTTATAGATATTGAAAGGCTATTTATATATCGAGTTGGGGGATTGAATAATAGACAATGACTCATGATCGACAAGAAACATCACATGGTATTGTCTTCCTATCTCTACAAGTGACAAAAATAATTAAAACTGTTATTTATGATGAAGGACGATCTGTAACAGTCTACAACAAACACCAAATTCCTCATTATGCATGACTTGATGTTTGATCCCAAAGCTTGTATATGTAGGACATTCTGTGTTGCCAATTAATGGCCCATAATTCATTTTTTTTGTGGCATCAATGTGACCGGTTTATGACCCAGAATCTTCATATTTCAGGCTTCGAAGCTACATCGGCCGGCAGTTCCTTTTCCTTCTTGATCACCTTGTTCTTGGAGACCATGCTGTCAATATCATCAAGAGCGAATCGGGAGCTTGATCGGCGAGCACCTGTTATAGGATAATGGGTTAGATTCCTATATATACATTTAACTAACATATAAATGAAATTTTCTCTTTTCTTACCAGACATATCAGAGTCGGAATGTTGGGTCTCCAAATTTTCCTTTGAACTAGGGATCCTAAACCGAAATGTCCGCTCAATAGGGTCAAGGCTGAAGAAGGAGGCAACTCTTTTGGCAGTGTCGGGTCTAGGAGGGGCACCTCTGGAAATTTAAGCGCTGCAAATAAGAAATTAGGGTTAATATCTTGGATTTCAAAATATCAGGGATCCTTCAAGCAGAATCCTACCCTTTTTGATCCACCTCAAGGGCAATTTATCCCCACCAGGGATAGAATCCCTCCTGACAAAGAAGAACTAGTTCTTTCGGTTGGAGTCATTTTGTGTGGTTTTCAAGATCAAGTGACTCTGGCCTGTTTTAATTTGAAACAAAAAACGAGAAGATCCATGGCTTCTGAGATTGTAAATGTTAGGGGTCATTTCTCAACTAGGGATCCTGAATCTTCGATGCGCTTCGGTATCCTGACAGGTTTCGGTATCCTTAGTTTCTATATTATTTAACCGTTGTATCTTTCTTCTATCTTGATTAATATGCAGCTAAAACGTGCGAAGTCAAGTTAATCCCTAGAGAATCGGTCTTGAAGTAAAAAAGAATGTGTAGAAGACGCGTAGAGTGGTTTCCAATGGTCATATTAGAGTACTTAGTTGATTCCGGGATTCTCGGATAGTTAGTTAGCTTGTATTTTGTATATAATCAGCAGCTTGATCGATTTGGAAACACGATACACAACATCATTAGCACTATACATTCGAAACAATCTCTGTAACACTTAGAGATCGATCATCTACTGCTCGTACTTGTAATCATTTTCATTATTTTATAAAATACTAGGAGGCAAGTGACTTTCAGTCACTTCCTGAGGTTTTATGCCGACAATCCTTAGGGATTAAGGGCTTTCCTCGTAAAATCACCATGTTCATATTTACCTTTATGTTCATTGTTTCATATTTTGATTAAGCACACTACCTCACTTACTTAGTTTGGTTACAAAATTACTCTTGTTGATTTTTACCCAAAACATAAGGATATCAGAAGATTCCAAGTAAGTGACTTAGTACTGAGGAAGACATTCCAAAATACTACCAATCCAAGCGACAGAAAGCTTGCACCAAAATGGGAAGGCCCATATATGATTGATTCGGAGACATGCAAGGGTGCATATTGGTTGGCTACTATGGAAGGAGAAATCATTCTAAGATCCTGGAACGCCATCCATCTCAAAGCCTAATTTAAGTAAGTTAGAACTTATATTCTAACTAAAAATGGTATGTCTACTTTCCATAATTATTTTTATATTTGTTATTCTTTATCAAAGTACTGACTTGAGCATCGGAGGGGTGTTAGCCAACCTAACACCTACCTTCACCAAGATTTCATGTTTTGCAGGAAGGATCCTGACACAAGATAGAGATTAGTCATCTCTCCTGAGTTAAGGTATCCCGAATTCCTCAGTTTAAAGGTTTTCACCTTTCTAAGAATTGAGTTTAAACACTCCGCGAGTAGCGCACAATATTCAAGTATTGTTCAATATGGTGCGACCAGTCCATGTAACAGTGGCTTATAATTTCATCATTGTTGGCTATAACTTGAATCCTACGATAGTAACAGACATGTTACTCCTAAGGTCTTTAGCATTTTCATGTTATTCTGGCTTGGCCCACGTTATTCTGGCTTGGCCCATGTTTTTCTGGCTTGGCCCACGATTTTAATTTATCATAGGAATTTAACACTTATGTGTTAACCTAAGAACTTAGCACCAATACGCTAACTCAAGATCCTTAAGCGGATTGAGGACTTATGAGGATCCTGAAATACAATCACTAAGTCCACGACGTATTTAATGATTATACACAGGGGACAACCAACAGTTGTTATACTATGAACTCCATGCTATAATCTGGTATGTATATCTACCCGACTTAGTACTCAACAAAGGTATGTGTTACTTATTTTTCAATTAAGAGAAGATTTGAGATTTGAATGACTAAGTCATGATATGTTTGGTATTCTTACATAACATTCATCAAAACCAAACTATATTTTCCTAAGTTAAAGTTTGATATAAACCTAAGAGGTTTTTTACGAAAAATTATTAAGGATCCGGTATCCTGAAAATATATCTAAACCTATTTTTCTAAGTATCTCAAGGTTTCGCTACATAGAGATCCTAATTTTCTAAAAACATGTCAAAACAGACCAAACACATAACAATCATGGCAAATAGTCATAAACCATCTACTGACGTTTAATGTGCAGGGAAGGAAAGTGATCCGGGCTTCATCTAAAACCTAGACCCATCCACCCGGATTCACAAGTTATCAAATTGTGTATCCCATGCAGGTATCCCTAAACACAAAAGAAAATTTGTTTTTAACAGGTACTAACAGGAACAATTAAATAGAAGAACCACAAATTCCAGGGCTCAGGCCTATGAATCATCGCCTTGGTCAGCCTGCTTCCTAGCATCACCAGCTCCAACCTCCCCAGCTACCTAGCTAGTCTCCACAGCTTCACCAACAAGTTTAGCAAGAGAAGAGCGCCATCCCTAAAGATCCCAGGCCGCACGGTCAAAACCCTCAGCAGCGGCTTGTTCAGCCATCTAGATCCTGGATTGGAGAATGGCCATGGCCGCTGACTTCTTGGCATCATCCACAGTCTGCTACAACTTTTGCTCATATTGGGCTAAACTATCCTGCACCTTATCCTTCTGGGTCTGGATCTCATTCTCCAAGTGTTTAGTCTTGTAGGCTAAGATTTTTTTCAAATCCTCGATCTTCTCCGGAGCTTCCTCAGCACTCTTCTCTGCTGCATACAAGTTGACATTTAGGTTCTCCAGACCCTACAAAATTCAAATAGATTAGCTATTCAGAGATCCTTACATAAAATTAGGGATACTAAAAAATTACTTACCAGGTTCAACAAGCCTTGAAGCTTCTTGATGGTTTCAGCAGAATCCATACCCTCGAAGACCTCCAGATCCATCACATCATTTGTCTTCCTCTTTTTGCTCCCTGAAGCCTTAGACCGTAGGGCCAGGATGCGAGACTTGGTGATCACATGTATAGGATTCTCCTTCTTGACAATGGCGTCTCTAGACAAAAGGATATCAAGGTCGGACAGTGCAAACTGGGAGCCTGATTTTTGGATTCCTACAAAAAAAGATAGAGCAAATCAGGATCATGATATTTGATAATACAAATATGAACTATTCTATATCTGAAGACATTTTTGACTCAGAATGCTGTGTGTCAAAACTTGCTTCGCTGATGGTGGATTCGGCACGAAAGGACCTCTCCGTAACAGGTATCTCTAACAGTGCTTCGATTCTCTTTTTCGTGTCACTTCGTGCACGAACTAGCTCAGCAAACTTTGGAGCTACATAGAAAATGAGAATCATCAAAAACAGGTTAGAAATATTAATAATTATAGGGATCCTATCTTTTTCCTACCCTTCTTAACCCATTCAAGCGGCAAAGGATCCCCACCAGGGATAGAGTCTCTCTTCACAAAGAAGAACTTTCCCTTCCAATCAGTATCGTTTTGAGTGGCTTTTGGGATTAGGTAAGTTCGCCCGGACTTAAGCTGAAGGACGAAACGAGAAGAGCCATGGGTTCTTAAGTTATAAGCATAAGCTAGCTCGGGGACACTAATGGTCAAAGAATGAGAACGATTCAACCTCTCCAGAGTTGCCAAAATTCTCCAAACCATGGGCATAGTTTAGGGATAACACAAGCCGATAAGCTTGAAGAACCTAGTGATGAGTGGAGAAAAAAGATACGACAGACAGAGAGTAAAAGGATATGCAAGAAAGCAAACCCAAGTTTTTGAAACCATGTCGGCTTTCATCCTAGAGTCGAAAGACCTAAAAATAGTTTTTTTGGGAAAAAAACATTGTTTGATTTCAAAAGTTTTATATCTTGATCAGTGAAATAGCAGAGTTCAAGATCAGAATGGTCAAGGATTCCCTGATCCGCAAAATCCTCTATCGTTTCGGCAACGATAGAAGCGGCCAACCTGGTCATTTTCTTACCCATAATCGCGAAAGATTAAGAAAGAAGAAAGGATTCAGAAATCACAGAAAGGAGTCTTTACCTGCTTCTGCCTTGAAGAAGATGAGAATGGAGAAGAAGAGGGTAATAATGATTTTATCTTGCAAGCTGCAACGGTTAAATCGCCTCGAAAATCGGGAACGGTCATATCCCAACCCTATCATCATTTACTATTTGAATTTTAAAAATTTTACAAATGTCGATAAGATTGATAGCTATTAAATTTGGGGACATATGTTAGGAGTCATTTCTCAACTAGGGATCCTGAATCTTCGATGCGCTTCGGTATCCTTAGTTTCTATATTATTTAACCGTTGTATCTTTCTTCTATCTTGATTAATACGCAGGTAAAACGTGCGAAGTCAAGTTAAACCCTGGAAATTCGGTCTTTAAGTAAAAGAGAACGTGTAGAAGACGCGTGGAGTGGCCTCCAACGGTCATATTAGAGGACCTAGTAGATTCCGGGATTCTCGGATAGTTAGTTAGCTTGTATTTTGTATATAATCAGTAGCTTGATCGATTAGGAAACACGATACACAACACCATTAGCACTATACATTCAAAACAATCTCTGTAACACTTAGAGATCGATCATCTACTTCTCGTACTTGTAATCATTTTCATTATTTTATAAAATACTAGGAGGCAAGTGACTTTCAGTCACTTCCCGAGGTTTTATGCCGGCAATCCTTAGGGATTAAGGGCTTTCCTCGTAACATCATCGTGTTCATCTTTACATTTACGTTCATTGTTATATATTTTGATTAAGCACACTACCCCACTTACTTAGTTTGGTTACAAAATAACTCTTGTTGATTTTTACCCAAAACAGTAAACATGGGCTAACTCGGAGACATTGAAATCAAGAGCATGGTTTTGAATCAGGTTTTCAAGAACAAACAAGGTTCTCCAAATCATTGGCACTGTCTGGGCATAACTCAAACCAGTCCTATCGAAGAACTCAGTGGTCAAAGGTGGAAAAGGATACGAAAAACCTAAGTTAAACGGAAAAGCCGGAAAGTAAACCTAAGTTTGGGAAGCAAAATCAGATTTTGCCTGGGGATCGAAAGCCCTAAAAATGGTGTTTTTCGGTAAAATGTTTCTGATTTTCAAATGTTTTTGGTCAGAGAAAGTGCATTTCTCAGATTCTAGATGATCAAGTAGATTTTGACTTGTGAAATCATCATCAGAATCATCAACCAAAGAGGAAGCCGACCCGATCATCTTCTTTCCCATTTTTAAAATAAAGCAAAAAGTTTGAAGATTGGGGGAGAAGAAATTACCTGAAAATGCAGAGAAAAAAGGAAGAAGATGGTAGAAAATAAAAGAAATGGAGTAAATATAGGGTGTGATTGTTAACTACCCTAAACGGTGTCGTTTTGACACCTCGGTTGCCGCTCCACGTTGTATCAGGTTCAGTCATGGGTTAATGGTTTGAATTTTAAAAATATTTCAGCTGTTTATCATGCATGACAACTGTAAATATTTTGGGGACAATTGTTAAGGGTTAATTTTTATGTGCAGGATCCCGAGTATGGTATGATCCGAAATCCAAGATCCCTGATGGCTTAGGTATCGTGAATATTAATGTTACTAACAATTATTTATTCCCTATCTTAATTTATTCGCATGTAAAACATGTGGAGTCAATCTCTCCTGAAGAATCGGTCAAATGGTTAAGAAGAACATGTTGAATATGCGCATAATGACTGGTAACGGTCATATTAGAAGACTGGATGAGCTCCGGGATTCTTGAATAGTTTGTTATTGTTCTTTTCTGTATTTAATTAGCAGTTGGATTGATTAGAAACACACACAACACTCTCGCAATCAACTGTAACACTTAGCTCTCGATCATTTACTTCTCACATTGTACTCTTTTTACTGATTTATAGAAGAACAGGAGGCAAGTGATGATTAGTCACTTCCCGAGGTTTTATGCCGGAGATCCTCAAGGATTAAGGGCTTTCCTCGTACATCATTGTGTCGAATCTTTACATTTACGTTCGTATTCTAGTATTTTAATCAAGCACACTACCTCACATACTAAGTTTGGTTACAAAATTAGTTTTGTTCATTTTTACCTTTATATAGCCCTAAAACTAATCGTTGCATAGTTTCCCCTTGAACCGCTTTACACACATTCAATCGGTGCTTCTGTTGCCTGATGCAACGTATCTCACGGTTGTAGGTTGTAGCGTTTGGTCTTGACACATCTAGTTTTCCTAGTTTATAACTAATACAACTTCTATTTTAAATACAGCAAAAACCTAATTACATAACTTGTCCTTATACTATGAGTGAACGGGATTAACCTCACACACGTAAACCTTTTTATTCGTTCTTGATTAGTTACAGAAATAACATGTCAATATTCTATGAGTTGAGTTTGTTGGATAATCATAGATGAACACGATGAGGAAGGAAAAACAAAAGCTTCTGCTACTACCGCACTTAAAGACTACAGTCTGCTACTTTAACGTAAAACAACAACAAATAAATAACATTAGCAAATCCACGATCCCCTTATTAAACTTACCACATGGCTCCACTACTTTCGGTCAACTCTGGACCAAGTCGGAGTTAACAACCGATAGATTTAACCCATAACATTTATATTTTATAAATCAGGGTTCAAGAAGTTTTCCTATGTTAGAAGCCGCCTATGGAATTTCTTAAAAGGGAATCCTTCCTTTGTCGTGTTGTTAGGTTTTTCTGTGCCATACCCATTGAAAATTTTCTATGACTATGTCCCGTGATGTCACGAAAGAGATTTAGAGCTTTTGCCATCACTTGTTGACGATATGTAATCAACACGAGTAAGGTGGTTTTTAGCCCCATGTAAACATTTTTTATAATTCAACCATGCATTCTTCGTCAAAGTTTGGCAAATGAACGTGTAGTAGATGTTGGAAATTTAAGGTTATCTAACCTAGATACAAATATTTCTCTCATGAACGAACTTTAGTGGTATTCTAAATTATTTTTTAATCGTTTATGTGGACACCCAACCATAATAAATGAAACATAACAACTCTATAAGTAGAGATTCTGAGATTAATATCAATATTGGTCATCTCGTATACATCGTTTTCTGCAAGTAATCTTTCTTGTTTTTTTTGTTGTGTGACAAAGAGATAACCAGTAAGGTATGATATATACGTATATCAGTCTATGGACATGCTTCTTGGTTAGGATTTGTGTTTCAAAATAATGAAGAAGATTAAGTATGTTTTTCATTCAGCTCTGTTGTTATAACATGATTTTGATTACAATATACCAGAAATTAGCGCCTAATTTAAATTTCACACGTAGTGGACAAGTGCCTCTATTTACAAACATGTGAAGGGTCCTAGTTGTTGTGCTTTACAAAATCGTGACAGCAAAGATTAACGTATAGAAGTCATAATGCACCAAAACTAGATGCGAGATCAACAAGTAGGTCTTCACTAAATGGAATGGTGCGGCCACCCATTGGATGGTTGTACCCAAACTGTTCCTCTGAAATGTGTAGTAATTCTTGAAATGCGGGTTGGCTTAAGAGTGATACTGGAACCACAAATCGTCTTTTCTCTTCTTTCCCAACATAAACGAAAAAATAGCCTTTGGGGACATCCGTAGATGTTGATGTGCTGCTTCCATTTGAGTACGATCGTCTAAGAATTTGTTTTGCTTGAAAGACCCGTGGCAAAAGGATTGCCATTTTTTTACAGGGTAGAGTCTTTTTGCTAAAAAGAAGCTTATTGTTTTGCGGCCACCCATTGTTTTGCTTGAAAGACCCAAACTGTTCCACAAATCGTCTTTTCTCTTCTCCACCGACCAATAAAACAAAGCCACCGCCTTTACCGTTTTCTTTCACCAGCCAAACGAATTGAATCCAAAGCCACCCGCTTTGACGGATCCTTTCTCTCCGCTTTTCACGCACATCCGACGGTCTCCTCTTATCCCGAAACAAGATGATCAAGGCTGCTCCAGTTCTTTTATCACCTCTAACAGCCACAGAGTTTATCACCGTTCACCGCCGTCATACGAAACGGTACTCCCCCGACAGCGGCTGACCCGAAACACCTTCCCATCTTGGTCTTCTGCCGTAAAACAGTCCCGAGACATCCCCTGCTGTCCCGAACCTTCTTGTACGATCAGACCTTTAGTTTACACTCGGTTCTCTACTGCTGCGTTTGCCCCGTAGCAGTGGCGAAACTTGAACAATTAAATTGGGGCCCGAAAATATTACACATAAAAAACCAAAATTTTTTCACCAAATAAAGAACATAAATCCCAAAATGATGCGATTGTCTGGATTTGTGGAACAGATTTGGATGTTTGGTCTGGATTGGGAGAGCCCAAACACTATAATTAAAATAAAATAAACCTAGTGGGCCAAAATCAATACATCTGGCCAAAAAAGTGAGAGGGGCTGCCCCTAATAAGTTCCGCCCATGGCCCGCAGCCAAGGGCTACACCGTTTCTCGAGGCCGACTCTCAAACCGGCCTTCTCCGACTTCACGAGCCCTACGCTCTGATACCAAATGTTGGTTTAGGCCCCATAAAACCCACACTTGAAACTCACTCTACGTAATTTTTCTTTGTATTTCTCAAACTTGAATACAACGATTACAAAAGGATGCAAAAAATGAACGACTACTAAAACTTTAAATAGAAATAGGAATTAACTGATTTCCTCATTTACAGGCCTTCCACTTTTATTGCTTAAAATAGCTCCACAACATGCAACGTTCACCTCCTGGTGATTCGGTCAACACTAGACCAACACTTTCCTCTTGATCCATTTTCTGACCCGTGACCCGTTAACCTATTAACACGTGATCTGTTAACCCATGAATAAACCCGATTAACCCAACACTTCCCACGTGGCTCCACTACTTTCGGTCAACTCTGGACCAAGTCAGAGTTAACAACCGATAGATTAAACCCATAACATTAATATTTTATAAATCAGGGTTCAAGAACTTTAATGTTGGAAATCGAGCAAGTTCTAGATGTTGGAAATTTAAGGTTATCTAACCTGAATACAAATATGTCTCTCATGCGTGAACTTTAATGTTATTCTAAATTATTTTTGAATCGTTTAGGTGGACACCCCCTAATGAATGAAACATCAGAACTCTATAAGTAGAGATTTCAAGATTATTATCAATATTGATTATCTCGTGTACAACGTTTTCTGCAAGTAACTCTTCCTTTTTTTGTTGTGTGACAAAAAGATAACCCCAAAGGTATGATATGTACGTATATAAGTCTTTGGACACACTTCTTGGTTAGGATTTGTGTTACAAACTAACGAAGGAGATGAAGTATGTTTTTCATTCGGCCCTGTTGTTATAACATAATTTAGATTACAATATACTTACAAACATCTGTAGTTAGCGCCTAATTCAAATTTATCACACAGTGGACAAGAGTCTATATTTACAAACATGTGAAGGGTCCTAGTTGTTATGCTTTACAAAATCGTTACGACAAATATTAACTTATAGAGATCATAATGCACCAAAACTAGATGCAAGATCAACAAATATGTCTTCACTACATGGAATGGTGAGGCCACCCATTTGATGGTTGTACCCAAACTGTTCCTCTGCCACTTGTAGTAATTCTTGAAATGCCGGTTGGCTTAAGAGTGATACAGGAACCACAAATCGTCTTTTCTCTTCTTCCCCAACATAAACGGCAAAATAGCCTTTGGGGACATCCGTAGATGTTGATGTGCTGCTTCCATTTGAGAACGATCGTCTAAGAATTTGTTTCGCTTGAAAGATCCGTGGCAAAAGGATGGCCATTTTTTAACAAGGTAGAGTCTTTTTGCTAAAAAGAAGCCGATGGGGCAGAAAAATATATATCCAGGTGAATGATTTTCTGGAGTACTTTCAAGCAAGTTGTGGTTGATTTATAGATATTGAAAGGCTATTTATATATCCAGCTGGTGGACTGAATAATAGACAATGACACATGATCGACAAGAAACATCACATGGTATTGTCTTCCTATCTCTACAAGTGACAAAAATATTTAAAACTGGTAACTATGATGAAGAACGATCTGTAACAATCTACAACAAACACCAAATTCCTCATTATGCATGTCTTGATGTTTTATGCCAAAGTTTGAATACATAGGACATTGTGTGTTACCAACTAATAGCCCATAATTCATTTTTTTGTGTGGCGTCAATGTGACCGTTTATGACCCAGAATCTTCATATTTCATTTAGGTTATCCTCTTTTTCTGCGACGGGTCTGATTGGCTAAAACATGAACAGCCTTCTCATCTTAATTCCCGGGTCTAAAGGGTTACTTGGGTTATTATGATAAAATTTGATTAGAGAGTGTCTATTTTTATTGAAGCACAATGACCTCTTCTCCAAGTACTAGTCTAATATAGATAAATTTTACACGTAAACCTTTTTATGCGTTCCTGATTAGTTACAGAAATAACATGTCAGTATTCTCTAAGTTGATTTTGGTGGATAATCAGAGATGAACACGATGAGGAAGGAAAAACATAAGCTTCTGCTACTACTGCACCGAAAGACTACAGTTTGCTACTTCAACGTAAAACAGCAGCAAATAAATAACATTAGAACAACGTAAAAGCAATTGCTACCCACACTACAAGAAATGTTGGTATTAGCGGCGACAATATTAGAGGGGATATTGGGTATTAGCTGCGACACCGGACACATATCCGTGCGCTATCCCCCCCATTTACTTAGACTTATCGGTTTTAGCGGTGACATGTCGTTGCTAATACCTTTAAACAGATCTGGCGGGGTATTTCCCTCCATTGATGACCTCACTTCTGCCTCCCCCAAAATCACACACTTTTGCTCTCCCAAAATCGACGAGCTTTTCCCCTTTTACACCGCCACCACCTGCAACCACCACCACCTCGCCGCACCACCACCGCTGTTACACTCGCTGATTTGTTTCTGTTCAGCGACATTCTGTTCAGCCATTAAGGTAATAATTTCTGCTCCTACGTAATTTGAATCTTTTGTTCGATAAGATGGCCATTATGCATACTTACTTGTTGTTTTGAGAGAATTTTGCTGCAATTTGGTACTTGCTGTAAAGAGAAAAGTTTAAGATTTTGATATATAACTTATTTGTATGTTTTTGTGTATATTAATCAGTAGCTATTTAGTTTTGATATAACCTTTTTTATGTTTGTATTAACTGTGATACATAATTGAATAGTTTAAATGTGGATGTTTGAGCTTTGAATGTAATGTTCATATTAGTCATATAATTTCGGTACAATAAGAGTTATATTTGTTCCTTTCTGTTCATATTTATTAATCTTTGTTTCACTGAACTACACAAAAACATTTGGATCTAGAATATATTAAAGCAAAGAGTGTTACATACCTATAGTTTAATGAATAAATGTCACACCCCCGCCAAGGCGGATTATACACGGGTGAGCGACGAAACTAAATCATCACACAAAGATCAAAAGAATACTAAGAAACTTATTATTAAACCGAATAGTTATTACATCAAATTTCAAAACAAACAAACTAAACAAACAAGTAGTCTCATTATTGAATTAAAAGTCTAAACTAGGTCCACTAAAACATAGTCCTCGATCCTAGCATGAGTTTATCATTATCTTATTTAGCTTCACATGAAAAACATGCTAAAATAGGTCAACTAAAAAATTGGAGAGACATAGTTTTACATATATATATATATAGCATAAAGATCAGATCACAAAATTATAAACAATTTCAGAAATACAAGTAGTTTAAACTCTATACATGAGTCCACAACCAACCCTAGTGATCAATAGCTCTCCCGTCCGACTCCTTGCCTCAAGGAGCTCCTTCCTAAGGAACCTCAAGGTTGATTGGCACGCGTCAACCCGAGAACCGGATAGTCTAGTCAGGCCAATACATCTATATACGTACTCCCGTCGGCATTTCCCGGTGTTATCGGTTGTGCAGTTTTTAGAAAATAGGGGGACTTGTTATGAAAAGTAGCATAGTATGAACATGTATAACCGTTTAAGTTTACTAGTATTAGAAAGTTGTTACTAATTTGTAAAAGAGTTATAGTATGAATAGTGTTTGATATAGCCTTTGATGTAAGACCATTCCACCCCAAAATAGTAAAAGAGTAAAAGGAGACTATGAACTCACTTTGCAAAGTTGGTGGGTTCTTGCACTTGCAGTAACTTGGTTTAAGAGATGCCTTAAGGATTACCCTAAGTAAGTTCAGTTAAGTTGGCTTAAGTATTCGAAGTTGTATGAATAAGGAAGAAGGTTTTTGTCACACCCTCAAAATCCACCTGTGGGGTTTTACCGTGAGGCGCGTGACACACCACGATCTCAGTCATTAGTTACACGGAACGACTCTATATGAATTTGAATAAAATACCATTGCTGCTCATAGTCACGAGACAACAAAAGTTTAAATTTGAAAACGTTGCGGAAGCGTAAATAAAATCCAAATGCAAGAATAGTCAAAAGCGCAAAACACCGCGCCCAAACCAAAGTAAATAATAAAAATAAATAAGTTTGAAATTGTTTGCGAAAACCATGCTCAGACCATGCATCCTTATCTTGTTCGTACCTTAGCGACATGAGAAAGACATGCTAAAAGTGTCAACACAATGGTTGGTGGGTTCATAGAGATGTAAGTCAATAAAAAGTTCGATGTTTACTATATAATGTAATTAATGTATACCGATAGATAGCTAGTCTATGTCATGCTACTACAAGTGTTCGAAACCGAAGCTGACTGTTTGTGTTTGTTTGCCTTCCGCCATGTCTACCGAACAATAGCAAATGTCTAGGCAAATCTTACACCCGTTCGACCTCCAGTCAAGTTAGCGCGACTAACTCGGGTGGGGCTTGTCAAAACCCATTAGTACTACTCAAAATCACCTCGCTATGTTCCAATACTAACGGTTCGAGAATGTAAGGACTTATTGGTATGTTTGCACTTTTGTAAGCAAGAGATAATACAATAATACAAAACCCAAAATGTTTGTGTGCATGCTTTCTCCCCCAAAAAGGAAAGTAAGTAAAGATAGGGGTCATGAAACTCACCTGAGTGTGAATGAAAGTGAAAGCTAAGAGAAAATTATAGAACCTCTAACTGCCACCTAAAACCATAGGTTTATAAGTGTGTGTTCGTGCAATTTGATATGAACCCTTAGTATCCAAAAAATACTATTGTTTAAGTGTTTATAAAAGATTTACAAGTTTAACTCAAGTTTAACCCGACGACGCGTTGGTGACCCGTTAGTGATTTAATGTTTGATTTGAATACTAAAACATAGTACACAAGTAATTCAAGTTTCATGTTACACAACTCAAAACTATCTTAGCATGACAAGTTATGTCTACACAATGCACGACATTGTACACAAGTAATTCAAGTTTCATGTTACACAACTCAAAACTATCTTAGCATGGCAAGTTATGTCTACACAATGCACGACATAGTACACAAGTAATTCAAGTTTCATGTTACACAACTCAAAACTATCTTAGCATGGCAAGTTATGTCTACACAATGCACGACCAATAAGTTTCTACTTTTATATAATGTATGAACACAAAGTTTGGTTTCCATATGTTAATCATTTATAACACGTTTGCATGATCAATATGTTCATAACATAAATCTTACTTACCCAAGATAATCATAGCATATAACAATGCCTTGACTTTAACATGCAGATCACACTTCAATCAAAGATCCCAAGTATAGTAAGTTATGAATATCAAGCTTGTTTTAAGATATCTAACACGTTACAACATATTATTATATCCTAACTAACATGTAGCTATCATTAAACCATATCATACATGTCTAAATAGCAGCCTATGAACATTTTTGACAATAAAAGTTTCCTCTTTCAGAAAGTTTGCAAAACTGAGGTAGGTATTAGAAATCTAATTTCACAAATCACGTATACATGAATCAAGTAACACATAAACATCATCATATCATGCAAATCATGTCTAGTATGCAAGATAGAATTCACAAAAAGTTTCATTTATAAGTAAGTTATGATTTATAGCTTGTTTAATGAGATTCAAAGCATCAAATCAATTGCATACAACCTATCTAACATGATTATAAACATAACAAGCATCAAACATCTCTAACATGCAATTCTACACCATCACATAATCAAAAAGTTTAATCTTTTAACAAGTTACTAAACATATGAAGCTAGGGTTTTCCAAATAACCATAAAATCAACAAATACATACAAAACAATGATAAAGACACCATATTTATTGTAAAAATTAATGTTTGGATAAACTAGGGTTTGATCTAAAATTTAGGAATAAAAAAGTGACGGAATTGAACGAAACGACTTACGTAGGATTGTTACAAACATCAAGAGGAGTCCAAATACGCGTTCAATTGCGAGATTGAAGATCAAACGGATGGTGCTTGGGGTTGCTTGAAGGTTTTTGGCCAAAGGGGGGTTTGGGGGTTGGGATCGACGATAGGGAGAGAGAGAAGTAGAAGATTAGGGTTTTAATTTTTTTTTTTTTATAAATTCCTATATATATAGATTTTCATGGAATTCAATTTTAGTAAAGATAATCATGGGAAATTAAAAAAAACATTCAAATAAGTCCACTAGATAAAGTTAGTTTTAAATAATTATTTTTATAAAAGTTTCCTTATCTATGAAAATAACGAGTAAAATAATATCTGATAATTCTACGCGATACCACGAAAGTTCACATAATTCACAGAAAATCACAAAACATATAAATTCACATAATTTATATTAAAATAATTGTTCGCAATTATTTTAATTAGTTCACCAACATTTCGGGTTCGACTCGTGTGTGATCCGGTAATTCTACAAATTACCGATACGTGAGTGTTTGTGTGAAACTGACACATCTAATTAACCTAATTAAATGTAATGCATATGTGAATGTTTGAGATAACTGAGTTTGAATAAATAAATGTTTGAGATAACGATGTTTGTGTTAACAGAGATAACCTGAAAATGTCGGATGTCACATCATCCACTTGTTGAAAGAATTTTCGTCACGAAAATTGATCCAAGTTGCTACTTGTCTGAAACAAAAAGTTTGGGTTGTCACATCATCCCCTTGTTGAAAGAAATTTCGTCTCGAAATTTAATTAGTGCCTTTCGTGTTTGCCGTTGAGTGCTTGAAAAGCTGAGGATATTTCTTCATCATGTGATCCTCTCGTTCCCATATGAACTCCGGTCCACGTTTCGAGTTCCAGCGAACTCTAACAATTGGGATTTTGCTGTGCTTGAGCGTTTTGACCTCACGGTCCATGATTTCAACTGTTACTCGATAAAACGTAACTGTTCATCGATTTCCAACTCCTTGAGTGGAACCACTAGTGTCTCGTCTGATAGACATTTCTTTAGGTTTGAAATATGAAAGCCATTGTGTACTCCATTGAGTTCATCTGGTAGGTTTAATTGATACGCAACATAACGCGGGTTTAGCTTGCCCCGTTTTCCAAAATGGATCACACCTTTCCAAGGTGAAACTTTTAATAATACTCTGTCACCCACTAGAAACTCTAACAGTTTTCTGTGCTTGTCTGCATAACTCTTTTGACGGTCACGGGCTGCCGCCATACGGTTTTGAATTTGCACAATATTTTCTGAAGTCTCGTGCATAAGTTCATGGCCTGTAATTTGGCTATCTCCAACTTCAGCCCAACAGAGTGGTGATCGGCACTTCTGTCCATATAACGCCTCGAACGGTGCCGCCTGGATGCTAGTATGGTAGCTATTGTTATAAGAGAACTCCACCAAGGGTAGTTGAGTCTCCCAACTATTTCTGAAATCGATTACGCAAGCCCGTAGCATGTCCTCTAGGGTTTTAATTATACGCTCACTCTGGCCATCTGTTTGGGGATGGTACACTGTGCTCATATCCAGACGCATACCTAGAGATTTCTGTAGGGATTGCCAGAAATACGAAGTAAATCGAGCGTCTCTATCTGAAATGATTGAAACTGGCACTCCGTGCTGAGAGACTACTTCCTTTAAATAGATGTGGGTTAACTTCTCTATTTTGTCAGTTTCATTGATAGCAAGGAAGTGAGCGGATTTAGTTAGACGATCCACTATTACCCAGATTGGGGGTTCAGGGTAACTTGGTAATAAAATCCATGGAAATCTGCTCCCATTTCCACATCGGAATTTCTGGTTGTTGAAGCAATACGGATGGCTTTTGATACTCCACCTTGACCTTTGAACAAGTAAGACACTTGCTCACATAGGTGGCTATGTTGGCTTTCATGTTCGGCCACCGATACAACACTTTTAGATCGTGGTACATTTTGTTAGATTCCGGATGAACAGAGTATCAGGATTTGTGAGCTTCATCCATAACAAGCTCTCTTAGGTTTCCATACACTGGAATTCATATTCGCTTCGCGAAATAGCGAATACCATCAGATTTAACTTCCAGTTGTTTCTCCATACCACGGGTGGCGTCCAATGCTAAGTTCCCTTCCTTTAAGGCTTCAAGTTGAGCATTACAGATTTGTTTGGGAAATCCTGTATGAATAGTGAGTTGCAACGCTCGAACTCGTCGGGGTTTGGTTTCCTTTCTACTCAGATCATCGGCTACCACGTTAGCCTTGCCTGGGTGGTACTTGATGGCACTGTCATAATCATTTAAGAGTTCGATCTAGCGACGCTGTCGCATGTTCAACTCTTTCGGTTCGAATACGTGCCGCAGACTCTTGTGATCGATGTAAATGGTGCACTTGGTACCGTACAAGTAGTGTCTCCAGATTTTCATCGCAAATACCACGGCTCCCAACTCCAAGTCATGAGTCATGTAGTTTTTCTCTTGGACTTTCAATTGTCAAGAAGCGTATGCGATAAATTTCTCGCATTGCATTAGCACACAACCGAGACCCTGGATGGAAGCATCGCAATACACTATGAAGTCATCCATTCCCTCTGGCACATATAGGATGGGTGCGCTACAGAGTTTCTGCTTCAGAAGTTGGAATGCTGAATCTTGAGTTTCGCTCCAGGTATACGGTTTACCTTTTTGAGTTAGGGCGGTGAGAGGTTGAGCGATCTTAGAAATCCCTCTATGAATCGACGGTAGTAGACAGCCAATCCCAAAAATTGTCACACCTATGTTGGAGTCGTTGGCGCTGCCCAATTCTTAATGGCCTCTACTTTAGATGGATCGACATGTATTCCCTTCTCATTGACTACATGTCCAAGAAATTGAACCTCGCGAATCCAAAAATCGTATTTGGAAAACTTCACGTATAGCTGCTCCTGTCTTAGCAGTTCAAGGATTAAACGCAAGTGCTCTTCGTGTTCTTCCTTACAATTAGAATAGATAAGGATATCGTCAATGAATACGATGACGAATTGGTCGACGTAGGGTTTACACACACGGTTCATGAGGTCCATGAACACCGCGGGTGCGTTGGTTAATCCAAATGGCATGACCAAAAACTCGTAATGGCCGTACCAGGTTCTAAAGATGGTTTTGGATATATCTTCATCACGAACTCGTAGCTGATGATATCCAGATCTTATATCGATTTTTGAGTAGACACTCGACCCTTGGAGTTGGTTGTATAGATCGTCAATGCGGGGAAGTGGTAGCGGTTCTTCATAGTTATCTTGTTTAGCTCTTGGTAATCAATACACATGCGGAAAGTCCCATCTTTCTTTTTGACAAATAGGACTGGGGCTCCCCATGGTGATGAACTGGGTCGGATGAAACCCTTATCCAACAGTTCTTGCAACTGTGTGGATAATTCCTGCAGCTCACTTGGTGCAAGTCTATAAGGTGCTCTGGCAATAGGGGCTGCTCCGGGTGTTAGATCGATTTGGAATTCGACTTGTCGATGGGGTTGAAGACCGGGTAAGTCTTTAGGAAAAACTTCTGGGAAGTCGCGAACAATAGGGATATATGTAAGTTTATTCTCCTCGGAAGGTTTGTCAGTGACAAGGGCTAGTATCACGGTATGACCCTTGCGTAGACATTTCTGTGCCTTCATATAAGATATGATGCCCACGACGGCACCACTCTTCTCGCCTTTTACAGAAAGGATCTCTCCACTAGCTAGGGGAATACGAACAATCTTATCTTTACAGATGATCTCAGCTTGGTTTTTAGATAACCAATCCATGCCAACGATTATGTCAAAGCTGCCAAGTGTAACTGGCATGAGATCGATGTCGAGTTTGTGACCAGATAATCCTAACTTACATCCCTCGATGATATGAGTTACCTCAATTAGCTTACCGTCAGCTATTTCTATGGAATATTTGTGCTCTAACGGGGTTGTGGTCATCTCTATCTGTTTACTAAAGTTCTCAGAAATAAAACTCCTATCGGCACCGGTCTCAAATAGTACAGCGGCAAAATGATCATTTAAAGGAAACATACCAGTAACAACGTTGTGGTCCTTTTGAGCTTCTCATGACCCAATCACGAAGGCCCGACCCTTCGCGCCATTTCCATTATTATTCCCATTACCACCCCGATGATTATTGCCATTACCGTTCCCATTGCCAGTTTTTTTCAGCTGAGGCAATCCCTTTTAAAATGCCCCTCTTTACCTCACTCAAATCATCCCTTGGGTGCGTCACCGGTTGGTGTCTGTTTAGTTTGCATTTCTCCCCTGCAATATTTGGTCGAATGGCCCATTTTCCCACACCGTTGACAATGGTACCTGTCACAAGCTCCATTGTGATGAAAGTTACATTTGTTGCACTTTGGGTACTTACCCGCATAGGTACCTACCCGCATAGGTACCCTGATTTTGCTGAGCAGAGTTTGAATGTGAAGTATTCTTGACATGCTCAAACATTCGATGTTGCTGCTGTGCGGGTGGATTATACTGAGAAAATTTGAAGTGTGGACTGTCAAATTTACGCTTGTTATCAACCACTTTAGAAGTTGACTTTCTCGGAGGTAGTGCACCTTGGGCAACTGCCTGATCGGTCAATTTGTGAGCTAGCCGAATGGTTTGTTGGACAGTGGTGGGGTTGGACGATGTCACCATACTTTGAATATGAGGGACTAGGACCCCAATGTACATCTCGATCGCTTATATGCTGGGGTCACCATTTATGGGCACAAAGTTGCCAGCTCATGGGAGCGGGTAGTCTAAGCTTCAATTTCAGACCCCTCAATTTTTAGGTTCCAGAGTTCAAACTCAAGCTTCTACACCTCATCGCGAGGGCAGTACTCTTCATTCAACATGTTTTTAAATTCCTCCCATGGCAAAGCGTTTGCCATTTCCAAAGTTAGCATCTGCACTTGTTGATTCCACCAAGTCAGAGCTGGACCTTCCAGTGTGCCAGACGCATACTTCACCTCGCTGTTCAGTGGACAATTACACATGGCAAAGACCGACTCAGATTTCTCCATCCAACGAAGTAAACCGACTGCTCCTTCAACTCCACTAAACGTGTGGGGCTTGCAGTCCATGAAGGTCTTGTAGGTGCAGACCTGTTGATTGTTGTTCTGACATGGATTAAATACAAAGAATGTGTTTAGTGATAATGGATTCGGTAATGAGTTTAGATTGTTTAATGACTCACTTATAGTCGCAAGTGATAGATTTACCTCCATCCGGGTTGGCTGCTAATGCCTCAACCACACGCTCGTTTATCATAGCAGTGAGCTCTGCTGCAGTCATGTTGATGTTGCCATGACTGCCACGCCCACCAGCGCGTCCTCCACGACCATTTCCACGTCCAGACATGTTCTTCACATTCACAAATACAAAATCATGAGAAAAAATACATCGCATATCATTGTCATACAAGTATAAGTAAATAGAAAAAGAAATAAAAACCACAACATCTAATATTTCCATAAAAATCCTTGATTAAATAAATTGTAAAGCTACAAAATAAATTCAACCAAAACATCAAGATTCAGAAATATCTGTTGGATGGGAACAACCCTACCCATATAGGTTTAAATAAAAGTAAATAACTCAAAAGATAGTCTGACAATCATCATCACTGTCAACTGAAGTCACTGAAGAAACAACATCGTCATCCTCATCCTGCTCCTCCTCGAGCTCATCCTCCTGCGCAACCTCCACGGCATTGGCAGCCTTGACCTGTCCCTCCAGATCATCAATCCTAGCTCCCACTGCCTCAAGGTTAAGGTGATGCATGTTCACTTGTGCCTGCAGCTCATAGAATGTTGTCGCAAAGTTGTCTTGTACAGTATTTAATCTAGCTTGATTCTTAACCAGCTTCTCTACCCTCTGATCAGTCTTGTATCCACGTTGTAACAGCCCGGTGATCTCACCTGCAGCCTCACGCATGTTGCCTATCTCTCTATCCATCTTAGCTACGAAGGCAACTAAAACCTGCTCGAGTGGATACCTCAGCGGTGGCAAGACTCGCGAAGACGAAGAGGAAGAAGAAGGAATGTCAGCAGTGAGTGGGGGTGGGACCTGCTCCTCGCGGATCCAGTTTCTGATCCTGTCGGGATACCAATCCCAGTCCTGCGTGTTGTCTCCGACACACATATAAAGGCTCGACATGCACTATAGCATCATCGATAGGTGTCAATCTCTGCCTCTTAGGCTCTGCAGAAGGTACTGTGGGAACATCGGATTCCTGATCGACTGGCGATGTAGGTGACCTTGGTGAAGAAGACATTTCCTATAGTGTGAAGAGTAAGTGACATGTATGAGTGTAAGTGTTGTGTAACTAATGCAAGTGTGTGGTTGTAGTCTAAGTCTACTACTAATGTAAACCTAGTTCACTAGAACTAATGGATCTGATACCAATCTGTCACACCCTCAAAATCCACCTGCAGGGTTTTACCGTGAGGCACGTGACACACCAGGATCTCGGTCATTAGTTACACGGAACGACTCTATATGAATTTGAATAAAATACCATTGAATAGTTTTGATATAACCTTTTTTATGTTTGTATTAACTGTGATACATAATTTAATAGTTTAAATGTGGATGTTTGAGCTTTGAATGTAATGTTCATATTAGTCACATAATTTCGGTACAATAAGAGTTATATTTGTTCCTTTCTGTCCATATTTATTAATCTTTGTTTCACTGAACAGCTAAAAAACATTTGGATCTAGAATATATTAAAGCAAAGAGTGTTACATACCTATAGTTTAATGAATAAATGTCACACCCCCGCCAAGGCGGATTATACACGGGTGAGCGACGAAACTGAATCATCACACAAAGATCAAAAGAATACTAAAAAACTTATTATTAAACCGAATAGTTATTACATCAAATTTCAAATCAAACAAACTAAACAAACAAGTAGTCTCGTTATTGAATTAAAAGTCTAAACTAGGTCCACTAAAGCATAGTCCTCGATCCAAGCATGAGCTTATCATCATACTAGTTAGCTTCACTTGAAAAACATGCTAAAATAGGTCAACTAAAAAGTTGGAGAAACACAGGTTTACATAGATATATATATATATATATACATATATATATATATAGCATAAAGATCAGATTACAAAATCATAAACAATTTCAGAAATACAAGTAGTTTAAACTCTTTACATGAGTCCACAACCAACCCTAGTGATCAATAGCCATCCCGTCCGACTCCTTGCCTCAAGGAGCTCCTTCCTAAGGAACCTCAAGGTTGATTGGCACGAGTCAACCCGAGAACCAGATAGTCTAGTCAGGACAATACATCTATAAACATACTCCCGTCGGCATTTCCCGGTGTTAATGGTTGTGGAGTTTTTAGAAAATAGGGGGACTTGTTATGAAAAGTAGCATAGTATGAACATGTATAATCATTTTTGTTTAATAGTATTAGAAAGTTGTTACTGATTTGTAAAAGAGTTATAGTATGAATAGTGTTTGATATAGCCTTTGATGTAAGACCATGTTTCCACCCCAAAATAGTAAAAGAGTAAAAGGGGACTATGAACTCACTTTGCAAAGTTGGTGGGTTCTTGCACTTGCAGTAACTTGGATTAAGAGATGCCTTAAGGATTACACTAAGTAAGTTTAGTTAAGTTGGCTTAAGTGTTCGAAGTTGTATGAATAAGAAAGAAGGTTTTTGTCACACCCTCAAAATCCACCTGCGGGGTTTTACCGCGAGACGCATGACACACCACGATCTCAGTCATTAGTTAAACGGAACGACTCTATATGAATTTGAATAAAATACCATTGCTGCTCATAGTCACGAGACAAAAAAAGTTTAAATTTGAAAACGTTAAGAAAAGCGTAAATAAAATTCAAATGCAAGAATAGTCAAATGCGTAAAACACCGCGCCCAAACCAAAGTAAATGATAAAAATAAATAAGTTTGAAATTGTTTGCGAGAACCATGCTCAGACCATGCATCCTAATCTTGTGCGTACCTTAGCGACCTGAGAAAGACATGCTAAAAGTGTCAACACAATGCTTGGTGAGTTCATAGAGATGTAAGTAAATAAAAAGTTCGATGTTTACTAGATAATGTAATTAATGTATACCGATAGACAGCTAGTATATGTCATGCTACTACAGGTGTTCGAAACCTAAGCTGACTATTTGTGTTTGTTTGCCTTCCGCCATGTCTACCGAACAATGGCAAATGTCTAGGCTAATCTTACACCCTTTCGACCTCCGGTCAAGTTAGCGTGACTAACTCGGGTGGGGCTTGTCAAAACCCATTAGTACTACCAAAATTCACCTCGCTATGTTCCAATACTAACGGTTCAAGAATGTAAGGACTTATTGGTATGTTTGCACTTTAGTAAGCAAGAGATAATACAATAATACAAAACCCAAAATGTTTGCGTGCATGCTTTCTCCCCTAAAAAGGAAAGTAAGTAAAGATATGGGCTATGAAACTCACCTGAGTGTGAATGAAAGTGAAAGCTAAGAGAAAACTGTAGAACCTCTAACTTCCACCTAAAACCATAGGTTTATAAGTGTTTGTTCATGCAAGTTGATATGAACCCTTAGTATCCAAACAATACTATTGTTTAAGTGTTTAGAAAAGATTTACAAGTTTGACTCAAGTTGACCCGATGACCTGTTGGTGACCCGTTAGTGATTTCATGTTTGATTTGAATACTAAAACATAGTACACAAGTAATTCAAGTTTCATGTTACACAACCCAAAACTATCTTAACATGGCAAGTTATGTCTACACAATGCACGACCAATAAGTTTCTACTTTTATATAATGTATGAACACAAAGATTGGTTTCCATATGTTAATCATTTATAACACGTTTTCATGATCAATATGTTCATAACATAAATCTTACTTGCCCAAGATAATCATAGCATATAACAATGCCTTGACTTTAACATGCAGATCACACTTCAATCAAAGTTCCCAAGTATAGTAAGTTATGAATATCAAGCATGTTTTGAGATATCTAACACGTTACAACATGTTATTATATCCTAACTAACATGTAGCTATCATTAAACCATATCATACATGTCTAAATAACAGGTTATGAACACTTTTGACAATAAAAGTTTCCTCTTTTAGAAAGTTTGCAAAACCGAGCTAGGTATTAGAAATCTAATTTCACAAATCACTTATACATGAATCAAGTAACACATAAACATCATCATATCATTCAAATCATGTCTAGTATGCAAGATAGAATTCACAAAAAGTTTCCTTTATAAGTAAGTTATAATTTCTAGCTTGTTTAATGAGATTCAAAGCATCAAATCAATTGCATACAAACTATCTAACATGATTATAAACATAACAAGCATCAAACATCTCTAACATGCAATTCTACATCATCACATAATCAAAAAGTTTAATCTTTTAACAAGTTACTAAACATATGAAGCTAGGGTTTTCCAAATAACCATAAAATCAACAAATACATGCAAAACACTGATAAAGACACCATCTTTATTGTAAAAATTCATGTTTGGATGAACTAGGGTTTGATCTAAAATTTAGGAATCAAAACGTGACGGAATTGAATGAAACGACTTACGTAGGATTGTTAGAAACGTCGAGAGGTGTCCAAATACGCGTTCAATTGCGAGATTGAAGATCAAACGGATGGTGCTTAGGGTTGCTTGAAGGCTTTCGGCCAAGGGGGGGTTTGGGGGTTGGGATCGACGATAGGGAGAGAGAGAAGTAGAAGGATTAGGGTTTTAATTATTATTATTTTTTTATAAATTCCTATATATATGGATTTTCATGGAATTCAATTTTAGTAAAGATAATCATGGAAAATTAAAAAAAACATTCAAATAAGTCCACTAGATAAAGTTAGTTTTAAATAATTATTTTTATAAAAGTTTCCTTATCTATAAAAATAACCAGTAAAATAAAATCTGATAATTCTACACGATATCACGAAAGTTCACATAATTTTTCTTAGCGAAAAACAACTTTTTAGTGGAACCGTCCCCTATATAAATATATACACCAGCACGATCCAAAGTGAAAACATATCTTGAAAAGTTACAAATAGAAATTACAACTCTTCTCTTAACCAGACTCTCCCTCAGACACTTTAGTGTCTCTCTCAGACCCCTCCATGTCATAATCAAAATCGTCCTCATCATAACCAGTCTCACCCTCAGACACTTCATTGACGATAACCGTTGGCGGATCAACTTCACTTGCAGTCTCGCCCTTAGTAACATAAGCATGCTTGTTTTGAAAGTATTGGCCGAAGTCGATGAAAAGTATACTATTAGATGAAGAGTTGTTGTGAACGACGTCAAGATCTTCGACTAAGTCATTGTCAACATTTTGAACATTCTCGACGCGGCCATTGTTTAATGGTAGATCCCAAATTTTTCGATGATTAACATTCTCGACGACTCACCGATGGTTATTGTTTTGGTTTCCTCTAGAAGGTTCTCGGATGTAGAACACTTGTTTGGCTTGTGAAGCAAATATGAGTTGATCTTCTTTGTCCCATTCGTGTTCTGTGTTGATACTGGTAATATTATTTTCATATCTAACACCCCATCGAGTATCGAATCACTTGCACTGAAATAGGACAGTTGAATACCCATTTGGATAACGCACCTTAATAATCTCTTCTACTTGGACATAATACTTCTAATCATTTTCTCCCTCCACTAGAACCCCACAGTTTTGCGTTGCGCGTCACGACCAAGTACCATAAACCTAACACCGTTGACTATGCAAGCAGTGTAAGTAGAGACATTTATTTCCGCACACATTGAAAGAACATACAACTTTGAGCGGAGTTCTAGAGAATTTTGTGTTTTCATCAAATAGACCTAACAAATATAGAGTAATGCGTGTTATATATGTATTACCTAACAAATGTAGAGTAATTAATGCGTATTATATATGTATTACCTTCTCGAGAAAACATTTCAGAAATTTGGTTTTAACATCATCTTGGGGATGTTCAGAGTTGAATTCACTATATTGATGACAAAAATATAGAAGAAGTAAGGAAGGGAAAAATACTTAACATATAATGAAAATTTAAAGCTAGGAACACTTACTTCATATAGTCCTTGACTTCTTCACAACCATCGAGGACAAACCATTCTATCTTGAGTTTTTCGCTTGGAGAAAGATGTTTGATCTTTGATGCGCTAGCCGAACGACATTTAGACTCAAACACCCACAACTTTCTTTTTTCGACAATGACATCCTCGTTTCTGTCAGGGCGATTGAAATGAGTCTGAACATCTCGAAGGTACATCGAACAAAATGATAGAGCTTCTTCAGCAACATAACCTTTCGGCCTTGCCATGTTTCTAACATAGTTTTTTAGTTTTTTCGTATACCTTTCAAACGGATACATATTCTTTGATGCTTCAGCCTATTAGGTTTAGTCCTTACAATATCCCCTAGGCTGATGCACTCAAAGCAGTCATAATATTTCAAAATCGACTAAGTGATCATCACCTCCGTATAAATGCCTTTTATTAATGCCGTCCCCAAAACCTTTACAAATGGTTTGATTTCTCTTTCATTGGACTCTGGCATGAATAATCTCTTCTTCTCAATCCTTAGCATATCTTCCTTCCCAAACGTTAGCAAATCTATAAATACATCAATCACAAAATCTCGATCAGTGCAGTGAATGTCAACATGCCCAGATAATGGACTATAAGACCAATACTCGAGTTGCTTTAGAGTATCGTCAGACACTACTTTGTGCATAGGAACAATCTTCACTATTTTAGGCGAAGGATAGATTTCCTTAATCAAAGGCTTCTTTGTGATGGAATCGATTATTATTTTATCTTTCTTCCTCTTTGGCTGTGGTGGATTTAGATTCTTAAAACCGTTCATACATTCGTTATCCAAAAATGCATGAAAGTTCCATGCCTTGCCAACGTTATCAGGATTGTAAAATGACACTTTGTTTAACCGGTATAAGTTGTATCTCGGCAAGTATCCAAAAAACTGAGGAGATGCATAATATTCAACTCTTCCGTTCTCCCCCTTCACTAGGAACAGGTCTTTCTCAGCATCGAACATCCAGCTAAGAATGTTTGAGCGATCATTTCATTGATAACATAGTTCCTCTGAAGCAGCAGTCTAATGAAATAGCCGTGGAGGAATTACTTTGAACCATTTCTTCTTTTCTTCTGTAGAGATAATACGATCAGTTTGAACAGAAGATGTCAACTCCTTAGGAATACGAGATGAAGATTCCACATGTTAATGCCGGTAATTTCCTTTCATTGAGCATTGATGTAAACAGTTGAGATTATCCTTGACATTGATGTTAGCAAACATCTCGGCATACTCCGGATCCAGCTCCCGAGTAAACATATTGTCATCAGAAGCAGAATCATCATCATTCAAGAAGAGCAGATTGGCCATGGCATTAGCTTTCTCCATGTCTTCATCCATCTCCTGTTCAAAATCTAATGATAAGTCATCTTCAGACTGATTAGCTCTTTTAATACCTCCAGACACAGACTCATATAGAACCATAGCTCTAGACATGTCTTTGGTAGCACCTTCGTCTTTACTGTATTGGTATATAAGTATCTTTGGCCAAAAACCCTCTAAACCCAGTCGGTATCAAACGTTGCATGAGAATATGACAGTCATGAGATTTCAACCCATTAATGTTATTGTTAGTTTATAAAAGATGACCTACATATACGACAGTCATGAGATTTCAACCCAGTAATACTCTTTGTTGCAAGTTAGGCATGCTTTGTAGCCCTGTCTGCTCCAACCTGATACACTACTATGAGCTGGAAAGTCGTTTATAGTCCATAACAACGCTGCCTTCATTGTGAAGAATGTGTTTTTCGCTGCGTCTTTAGTACGTACGCCTGACTACCACAAATGCTTAAGCTCAACCACCAACGGCCTAAGGAAAATGTCCATGTCCTTCTCGAGTGATTTAGGGCGAGGATTCAACATGGACAATATGAATGAGGAGCTTTCATGCATAGCCATGGAGGCAAATTATATGTGGTGAGTACAACCGGCCACGTGTTTTGAGTCGAACTCATGTTACCAAATGGATTAAAACCGTAAGCTGCAAGCCCTAGGCGAACATTTTGGGTTCCCTCAAGAAGTTAGGGTACTTTATATCAAATTCTTTCCATGAAGACCCATAAGATGACACATCTTACCCTCTTCTGATTGTCCGGTACTGTGCCAGATCATATATTTTGCCGTGTGCCTTGAACAATACAAAAGCCATAGTCTAGGGGTCAAAGGAAAGTATCATAACACCTTGTGAGCTACCTTCTTGCCCTTTGTGTTTGTATCGACACACCGACTCTCATTACAAACAGGACAATTCTGCGACGAGTGGTGCTTTCCGGAAGAGAGCACAGTCATTTTTGCACACGTGTATCGACTCATAGCCCGAACCAATATTCTTTAATGCCTTTTTGGGTACATAATGCGAAGGGGGAATCTTGTTGCCTTCTGGATTTGAAGATTGCAACAACCGGAGGATCTCATCAAATAACTATTAATCCATTTGTTCTTCACCTTGATATGCATAAGCTTTGCTAAATCAAGGGAAGAAAACATAGTACAACAAGGATATAATTCTGATTGGACTTTGTGACACCCAAAAATTCAAACCGATTTAAATTTTTAGATGACACGTTAATTAGGTCCTAGTTTAAACATTACCATGTAAACATGGTTCCACTGTTTACAAACATTTTGTATTACAATTCATATTCCCAAGAGGAAGAACAAAACAAGTTTTAAGATGACCATACGTTCAAAAGACATCAACATGATGTATTTCCATCCATGAGATTAGTTTAAAAGAAACAAAACATTCAAGCAAACATTGAGAATCCAGTATCCGACATTGGCAAGACCCGAGATCATTCCGGAGCTTTCCCTACATCCAAAGCATTAAATGGAACAAGGTTAGTAAAGATAAATAGTCCTTGAAACCACCCATGGTTAATGGCTAAGAAGAATGGCCATTTTTAAGAACAAAAAATTCTGACATGGTTTATGTTCCCTGAACACAACCGTGTTCCCCTTCAGCACCAGAAAAAAGCAAGGTTATTGACATGGTTGTGTTCAGATGAACACAACCATGTTCCGTGACAGCACCTTCCACTCTCACCATTTCTTCAAATTCTTACATATTACAAGTATCTAACATATATTTACTTGTTTTCTAACCATACAAGGTCTACCACATTACTAACATTAATTTGTTAGTTTATCACCCCCATTACGAGCACCACTACTCGTTTCCCATTTCGACCCATTCCAACCCATTTGCATCTTTGTGCAATACGACACCAATATAACATGTATAACAACACACACAAGTTTACCACCACCCATTTATCACCTCTTAGTTGGTTTACAACGCCTCGGTGCGAGAACCACAACCCGTCTTACCCGTTTTTAGAGTATTTGACTCCAAGTCCACCCTTTAAAGTATTCCACACTTCTTATTTGGTTTACGACCTCTCAGTGCGAGTACCACAACTCGTTTTACCCATACTTGGAGTATTTGACTCCAAGTCCACCCTAAGAAGTATTCCACACTTCTTATTTGGTTTACAACCCCTCTGTGCGAGTAACAAAACTCGTCTTACCCGTACTTGGAGTATTTGACTCCAAGTCCACCCTTTGAAGTATTCCACACTTCTATACACCATTTCACCAAATTATCATGTTTTGTTTGACTATATACCACATATGCCAATTACACCAAATTCACCACGTTTACATTTTAGTTTGACTATTTTCCACATAAGTCAAATTACACCAAATTCACCACATTTACATATTAGTTTTACTATTTACCACATAAGTCAAATTACACAGTTAAATTACACCAAACTCACCACATTTACATATTAATTTGACAATTTACCACATAAGTCAAATTACACCTATTCACCACATTTGCACAATAAAGTTTGACTGTTAACCTGTAACATCCCAAAAATAGTAAATAAATAAATAATAAAGCGATCGAGAATTAATTGTCAAAAATGAAAGGAAAATGGATGGGCTTGGGCTCGACTCCAATGCACCGAGCGAAGCCCAGGTATATAAGGTTCAAGACAGCACTAGAACTCTCATTTCCACCACAACTTGCAATCTAGAGAGAGAAAGGAGAGCTCGGGCCTAGAGAGAGAAAGTGACGGATCGACCCGAAATTGAAGGGGCACGTTGTGAGCAAACCCTCCCAATCAGAATTCCAATCCAGGTAACGATTCGACCCTAAACTGAGTTTTTATTCGTTTTAGGGATTTTCGGGTTTTAGCTAAATAGGAGACGTTTTTATGGATGAAACTTGAAAATAAGCTTAGGGCTAGCATCTAGAATGAAAACCGCACGTTTTGAACAAAGAAAGTTGTAAGATTGGCATGACCAGATTAGCATGCAAGAATTTTAGACTTTTTGGGGAAGATGACTGTTAGACAGGCGAACTTATCAAGTTCGACTGGCAAGGTTGAGGCGAACTTATCAAGTTCGCTTGACAAGTTCGCCTGGCAAGTTCGCTTATGGCCATTAGGAGGCGAACTTAGCATGTTCGCCTGATTAAGTTCGTCTGATTAAGTTCGCTTGATTAAGTTCGCCTGATTAAGTTCGCTTGGTTAAGTTCGCTTAGACAAGTCAGGCGAACTTAGGACAAGTTCAACTTAATTTTGCCTAGTTTAGCCGAAGTAAAAGTGTGTAATTTAAATTAGGTCTGATGTATATGTAATTAATCAATCCAGATCGTGTGTGGCACTCACTGGACTGCGGTTAGGACAGGACGAGACTAGCTCAACAGGTGAGTTCTATGCGCCCCCTTCTATGTTATGTGCAAATCATTCTAAATGTTTTGGGGCTAAAATATATACAAATATATATATATACCTATATATGAAAATGAATTATGAACAAAGAATGAAACAGATGATTATAAAGAATGAATGAAAGAATGACATAGCGTGAATGAATGAAATCTTGCTTTATATTTTATATATTGCATGTTATGAATGTATGAATACATTATGGACGCTTCGATGACAACGGCTACTTCGGTAGATGGACGACCACGTGACTATTTTGCAACCGGGACAAAAACGTTCCTTCGCAAGCTAGGACGTATAAAAGGCACTCATGAACGGTCGAAGCAAATGCCTTAACTCATGTAGAACGGTTGAATACATAATAGTCGCGTGGGAAACAGATGCCCTAGGGCAGACGGCCGAATGACGGACTACGACGGTAGGACGGTTTAAGAGCGGACGGACAAAGGTTGCCGGACGAATTTATGTTTCTACGGACGGTTTCTAGAGCCGGACGGTTTATGAAAAGGGCTACGACGGTAGTTCTCACTGCGTTGTCTTTGTGACATTCGCGACAAGTATGACGGGTTGATCACCCCTATGTGTATGGCCAATAAATGTTCTCCCCAAGTAAGTATGTATGTACATATGTACATACTCAATATGAATATTATGTGAGTACAGTAAAGCAAAGAATATGTAAAAGCACGAATATTACGTTTATTATATATGCATACATATAATACTCATGATAAGGTAAATGTTATGTATGATTGTCTTTACACTAGAACTCACCAGCGTTAGCTGACTTTTAGTATACATTTCAGGTAAGGAAAGGAAGGGTCGTGCGAAGGCGTGATGGTTACCCGGCACGAGACTGACATCCCACTTTTATATATGTTAAGTCAATGTTATTTTTTTAATTGTTAAGACTTCCGATGTCATGTTATGTTACGTTATGTAATGATGTTTGTTTACGCTACTCTCGAATGTTTTTAATTTAAGTTCAGTATTTATGACTATGTTTATGAGTAAATCCAACAAGTGAGGTTACCCGGGAATGGGGCCTTACAAGTTGGTATCAGAGCCAGGTTTTGATCCCGGGACCTGTGGGTTATGGGCCCACCTCGTCTTTTTTTTTTCCATGTCGCTTTTGACCCTTTTCTGTGCTGCCATTGTACTTTAACTAAATGAATCGACTTATTGCGTAGTCGTTTCTCAACTAGGTCAAGAATGGCTATCGGTTCCTCTACATAATTTAGACTGATATCTACTTCGATCTCGTCGTAAGGTATGTGAGCTGTGTCGTCAGCTAGGAACTTGCATAAGTGTGACACGTGGAACGTAGGGTGTATTCCAGTAAGCTTAACGGGTAGGTCAAGTCTGTAAGCAACTTGACCCACTCTCGCTAAAATCTTGAAAGGTCTGACAAACCTTGGGCTTAGTTTGCCACGTTTTCTGAATCGGATGATTCCCTTCCATGGTGATACCTTTAACAGTACCATGTCCCCTACTTGAAACTCTAAATCCCTTCTTATCATATCCGCGTATGATTTCTGTCTATCTTTTGCGGCTTTCATTCGAGCCTTGATTTGATCAAATTTCTCGGAAGTATCTTTGACCACTTCAAGACTTGCAAAATCCTTCTGTCCAATTTCCCCCCAACAGACCGGGGTCCTACATCTCCTCCCATACAACATTTCAAATGGCGGAATGCCAATAGTTGAGTGATAGCTGTTGTTATATGAAAATTTTGCCAATGGTAGATGGCTGTCCCAGCTCCCACCGAAGTCAATGATACAGGCCCGAAGCATGTCCTCCTAGGTCTAATGGTCCTTTCAGATTGACCATCGGTTTGAGGGTGGTAAGCGGTGCTTATGTTCAGTATAGTGCCCATCGCTTCATTGAATTTCTTCCAAAACCTTGACGTGAATCTAGTATCCCTGTCGGACACAATCGACAGTGGCATACCATGTCTGCTCACAATTTCCTTGATAAATATTTCTGCTAGTCTTTCTGATGAAGAAGTCTCACGTATTGGCAAGAAGTGAGCACTCTTTGTCAAGCGGTCGACGATCACCCAAATGGTATCATTGCCTTTAGCTGTTCGCGGTAGCTTGGTAATGAAGTCCATCGTGATCTCCTCCCACTTCCATTCCAGTATTGGTAACGGTTGCATTTTACCGCACGGCTTCTGGTGCTCGACCGTAACTAGTGAACACGTTAGGCACTTGTTCACGTACTCAGTCACATCATTCTTCATGCTAGGCCACCAGTACTCTTTCTTCAAGTCTTGATACATTTTGTTTGTCCCGGGGTTGATAGAATAGCGAGACTTATGGGCCTCATCGAGGATTTTGGCTCTAAGCTCGCCAATCTTAGGTATCCACATCCGGCCAAACCTAGTTCGTACTCCGTATGCATTTGCATCCAAATTCCCTTGTTGTCCTACTATTCTTTCCCGTTTTATATTTCTTTCTAATAGTGCTTCCTCTTGTGCCTTTGATATTTCACTCATCAAATTTGGCGTTATAATCAGCTGACACGCTTTGATTCAGATAGGTTCCGGTTCTTCCTTTCTGCTTAAAGCGTCAGCCACTATGTTTGCCTTGTTTGGATGGTACAATATCTCACAATCATAGTCTTTCAGTAGCTCTAACCACCTCCTTTGTCTCATGTTTAATTCCTTTTGTTCGAAAAAGTAATTCAGGCTTTTGTGATCGGAGTAAACGGTGCATTTAACTCCATACAGATAGTGCCTCCATATTTTCAACGCGAAAACTACTGCCACTAACTCTAGATCGTGAGTTGGGTAGTTAACCTCGTGAATCTTTAGTTGTCGCGAAGCGTAAGCAATTACCTTGCCTCGTTGCATAAGTACGCAACCTAAACCCTGACCAGAAGCGTCAGAGTAGACTACTAAGTCTTCATTTCCCTCAGGTAGTGCCAAGACTGGAGCTTGGGTTAATCGTGTCTTAAGTTCCTCAAACGCATTGTTTTGGATGGGACCCCATTCGTACTTTACTTCCTTACATGTTAGCTTTGTCAGCGGCGAGGCTATTCTCGAGAAATCCTGAATGAATCTCCGATAGTATCCTGCCAATCCCAGAAAACTTCGTATCTCTATTGGCGTTTTCGGGATGTTCCAACCTTTTACGGTTTCGATCTTTGTAGTATCCACCATAATGTTGTTTGTGTTTATGACATGACCTGGGAATTGGACTTCCCTAAGCCAGAATGCGCATATGGAGAATTTTGCGTACAACTTTTCCTGCTTTAGCACCTCCAGAACCTCTCTTAGGTGGCAGTGGTGATCACCCTCGTTTTTCGAATATACCAGTCTGTCGTCTATAAAAACTATCACTGATCGATCCAACATTGGCCGACATACTCTATTCATCAAATCCATGAACGCTGCTGGTGCGTTGGTTAATCCGAAGGACATCATGAGAAACTCATAATGCCCGTAACGCGTGCGAAACGCGGTCTTTGGTACATCTTCTTCTCTTACTTTCAACTGATGGTAACCCGATCTAAGATCGATCTTTGAGAACCAACTCGCACCTTGCAGTTGATCAAAAAGGTCGTCTATTCTAGGCAGTGGGTATTTTTTCTTTACTGTCCTCTTGTTCAGTTCGCGATAGTCAATGCACATACGCATGCTGCCGTCCTTCTTCTTTAAAAATAGTACCGGAGCGCCCCATGGTGAAATGCTCGGTCTGATAAATCCTTTTTCTGTTAATTACTCTAGTTGAGACATCAATTCTTTCATTCCTGACGGAGCCAATCGGTAGGGGGCTTTGGCAATGGGCTTAGCTCCTGGCAGTAAGTCAATCTGAAATTCTATTTCCTGATCGGGTGGCAACCCAGGTAGATCCTCAGGGAATACTTCCGGAAAGTTGCACACCACGGGTACATTCTTAAGTTCTTTTGTTTTCATTCTATCGTCAATAACATACGCCAGATAAGCTTCGCAACCGCGCCTCATGTAACTTTCGGCCTTGATCATCGAGATGACGTTCGGCATCGTGCAATTCCAATCCCCATAAACCGTAATTGGACTGCCGCTAGGAGCTTTGAGGTGTATCCTCTTACGTTTACATATGATTTGAGCTTCGTTGGCAGCTAGCCAATCCAACCCAATACTATATCGAATCCTCCTAAGGTGAGAAGGAATAATCTAGAAGGAAACTTATGGCCCTCTATTTCTATGATGCAATCCTCTATTACTTGGAATACTGCCGGATTTTTACCAACGACAGTTTGTACGCTAAAGGCCTTTACTATGGTGTTGATAGTGCAATCTAGTTTACGACTAAATGCATTGGATATAAAGCTTTTACTAGCACCAGAGTCAAATAAAATAGCAGCATGTTCATCATTAACTAGGAACGTACCTGACACAACATCAGGGTTTCCCCTTGCTTCCTCCTCGGTCAGTGCGTAGGCTCTAGTCCTAGCCTTCGGCTGTTCCCTTTCAGCTTCCCTCTCTTTTCCCGAACCGGATTGTCTGGTTTTCTGCAATCCCTAGTCAGGTGTCTATATCTACCACAACTTTGGCACTTGGCGTCCTTTAAGCAATCTCGGGAGTAGTGCCCCGGCCTCCCGCATTTATAACACATGGTTGTGCCAACTAAACATTAGCCTTGGTGCTTTCTTGAGCACTTCTTACAAACTTCATACTCTTCTGGCCTAGGCTTCTTCACCTCAGCGGTGTAGTTTCCCTTTCCATTTACTTTGAACGAGTTCTCCCATTTCCGTTTCGGAGCTTCGGGAGCTGTGTCCTCGTTAGCATAATCGTCATAGACGATTCCAGACAGGTTGACTACCGACTCGAAGGTCGAGGGTAGATTAGCTTTCACATGAACACGGACCCTTTGAGGTAGGCCCTTCACATAGTAATTAATCATTCGTTCTTATGTCTCCACCAGGTGGTGTACCAGTTGAGCGAGCTCATTGAACCTAGAAGTATACTGGCTGTGCGTCTTGCTGCCAGCCTTGAAATTTAGGAATTCATTTCCCACTCGATCAATTTCGCTTTGGGGACAGAACTTTTGGATTATCAGCTTCTTCAAGTCTTCCCATGTCATTCTGGCAAGAGCGTTTGGCGATTTTGTCCTCTGAATGTTCCTCCACCATCTTAGTGCTTCATTGGTGAAATAATGAGCAACATACTTAACAGCCTGGTCCGGTCAACACTCCCTGATGTTGATTACAGCGTTCATCCTCTCAATCCATTCAAACGTAGCCACTGAATCCTTGTTCCCATCGAACTTGGGTGGGTCTCCGTCCTTGAAACCTTTGTAGGTACACCCACGATTGCTTGATCCTATCTTCACTTCATCCCCATCACTGTCATACACTTTCTCTTCATGGTCTCCTTCATCCTCCTCTCTACTTTTCTTTAGTGCCTCGAATAGTAGATCAGGCAATACTTTCTTCAGAGTAAGTACAACTTCACGGGCAATAGCATCCCTGACCTCGGGTTCCAACTGTAGAGGCCCTTGATTGTCGTCCCCAGTTGGGGTCGCCTCTGTTTCGTGCAGACTCTCAGTATGTTCTGCGTGCACACTATATTCCTCTTCATGTCGATTCAATGGAGGTCTACCTACTTGGCCAGTGCGACCGCCTCGGCGTCCTGTTCTTCCTCCACTAGCCATAGTTCCTAGTTTCCTGATAGTTATAAAGGGAAAAATTCAATGCCATTCCTTCAGATCATAGTTTAGAATAGTACGAGCAAGGTAAATTATTAATTACAGTGACCGGTTTGTGATTACTAATTTACATTGCTTTTCGGGTTCAAAACTCTTCAAATCGATTGTGATATTGACATCTATTTGTTCTAAGTTAAGGTATCTATTCTTATCCAAGTGCATTAACTTTAGTACTTACTTACCGTGCTGGCGTTGGCGTTGGTTACCCATACTGACATCCGTGCGTTTGTCCCATAATCAGCTTGAGTCCAGACATTTAGGGATGTCTGAATCTCTCAAACTATTGCTCTGATACCAACTTGTAAGGCCCATTTCCCGGGTAACCTCACTTGTTGGATTTACTCATAAACATAGTCATAAATACTGAACTTAAATTAAAAACATTCAAGAGTAGCGTAAACAAACATCATTACATAACGTAACATAACATGATAGCGGAAGTCTTAACAATTAAAAACATAACATTGACTTAACATATATAAAAGTGGGATGTCAGTCTCGTGCCGGGTAACCATCACGTCTTCGCACGACCCTTCCTTTCCTTACCTGAAATGTATACTAAAAGTCAGCTAACGCTGGTGAGTTCTAGTTTAAAGACAATCATACATAACATTTACCTTATCATGAGTATTATATGTATGTATATATAATAAACGTAATATTCATGCTTTTACATATTCTTTGCTTTACTGTTCTCACATAATATTCATATTGAGTATATACATATGTACATACATACTTACTTGGGGAGAAAATTTATTGGCCATACACATAGGGGTGATCAACCCGTCATACTTGTCGTGAATGTCACAAAGACAACGTAGTGAGAAATACCGTCGTAGCCCTTTTCATAAACCGTCCGGCTCTAGAAAACCGTCCGTCGAAACATAAATCCGTCCGGCAACCTTTGTCCGTCCGCTCTTAAACCGTCCTACCGTCGTAGTCGGTCATTCGCCCGTCTGCCCTAGGGCATCCGTTTCCCATGCGACTATTATGTATGCAACCGTTCTACATGAGTTAAGGCATTTGCTTCGACCGTCCATGAGTGCGTTTTATACGTCCTAGCTTGCGAATGAACGTTTTTGTCCCGGTTCCAAAATAGTCACGTGGTCGTCCGTCTACCGAAGTAGCCGTTGTCATCGAAGCGTCCATAACGTATTCATACATTCATAACATGCAATATATAAAATATAAAGCAAGATTTCATTCATTCACGCTATGTCATTCTTTCATTCATTCTTTATAATCATACGTTTCATTCTTTGTTCATAATTCGTTTTCATATATAGGTATATATATATATTTGTATACATTTCAGGTAAGGAAAGGAAGGGTCGTGCGAAGGCGTGATGGTTACCCGACACGAGAGTGACATTCCAATTTTATATATGTTAAGTCAATGTTATGTTTTTAATTGTTAAGACTTCCGCTGTCATCTTATGTTACGTTATGTAATGATGTTTGTTTACGCTACTCTCGAATGTTTTTTATTTAAGTTAAGTATTTATGACTATGTTTATGACTAAATCCAACAAGTGAGGTTACCCGGAAAAGGGGCCTTACATAACCACATAGTCTAATTATACTAATTTCAACATAATAGTTTGACCTTATACCACTAAAGTCAAATTACACTAATTTCACCATTATCCACAATGGTTTGTCTTGTACCACATTAAGTCAATTTTATATCAATTTCACCATTATCCACAATGGTTTGTCTTGTATCACATTAAGTCAATTTTATATCAATTTCACTATTATCCACAATGGTTTGACTTATACTACATTAAGTCAATTTAATCCAATTCCACCACATACTACATTCAAGTTTGACTAATAACCACATAGTCAAGATCAACATACAACATGTAAATAGAATTTAGTACATAATATACTTACATGTAACTACTTATCTACTACTGAGTAAATTTGCCAATGAAGATTCCAATCGGTCTTCAAAGCTAACGTCTTTAACGCCTTGATCACCCAAAATTCCACATGTTTTAGTAATCTAATTTACCCAATACATACATTAATTGGAGTTTAACACCCACACAAGATCTTATGATCTTCACTATCATCTAATCTTAGTTTATTAAGCTCTATACAAGCTTTTAGCCATTTTAAATCAATTCCACCCATTTGACCCGTTAAGGTTTTCACCCAAAATTCCACAATTTCATCAATTCATAATTCACCAAAATAATTGAGTTTTCAACTTTAAAATGTGTTTATATACCTCCATAAACACTTATCCACACTCAATTCACCATTTAAACACTTTAATTGAAAAAAAACCCCAAATTAGGTTCTCAAGAACCCTAATTTTCAAAAGTTTTAATTAGGTGAAATCAACATGAATTGGTTGAACCTATAGCTTTATTAATGTTAGATTAACAACCCTAACCAACATTAAACCTACCATAACACCCAATTTTCATCCATTTGGGTTCATCCATCCAAAACCCATCAAGAACAAGAAATCAGATGGATGGAATGAGAAAAGATGACACATACTTAATTATGATGAAGGTGTTGTGCAATCTCAACCCATCAATCCAAGCATGCAAGCTCCAAATCCGAATTTCTTGATCAAGCTCTCTTTTCCCCTCTTTCTCTCTTTCCATTTTCGCAACACACACACCATATCTGCGATTCCTCCACCAAAACCCCCAACACTTAGCCATTTTTCACATTTAGCCCTTCCACTTTCTATTTTGACCCCTTTTCCCACAAGATAGTCAAAACCCATCTTTTGCAACCAAAAACCCCCAGCTTTCCTTTAATAACATTTACACCCCATAATATGATTGCCATATTATTTTTATAAACCAGAAAACTGATTCGTTACAAACTTCGTTTAACAGAGCTACAAAATCATCACGGACACCCCTACTCTCTGTACCCAAGTTTCCTTCATTGAGGTTCGTATCCTCTTCCTTACACTTCCCCATAACGTATTCGATAATGCCAACCATATCGTTTCCTGGTGCAACGTCATCTACAACTACAACTGGAGAAATTGAACTTTCACCGTGATAGATCCACGTCTTGTACGTCCGGCAGAAACCAAATGAATGCATATGTAAATTCATTTTTGTGAAGGATATTAAGATAGAACTATGATATTTTGCACACGCACATCTAACATTGCCTTTGCTGTCGACCTGTTCTTTGCTCATCTTGATAAAAACGTTGAGTCCTTGCTGGTACTCAGGTGAGTTACAGTTTGGATGGGTAAGGCAGCTTTTATCAACATGCACGATGCAATTGAAACATAATTTAGGGTTTAAGATCAACTATACAGGAAACAGAAATCGAACAACGGATAGAATATTCATAAGGGAAATAGAAATAGAGATGCATCATAAATGTCTCCAAGTTGACAATTAAAATTGACAATATATTATCCCAGAACCCAAATTTCAGAAGAGGGTAAGAATAAAACATCTGAATTGAGATGTTGACGGTCTAAAACTAAAAGATAAGAATCGAAGCACGCAACAATAATATCTATTTAGGTTTTCAGAACTTAGTATACTTGATCCGTTTTGTTTACTTTCAGTGACAGATACTTACATTATGATGACTCAGCTTATTACTTTCATTTTAAAATTTGGAATTTGTTAACTAACTGTTAATGTATAAATAATAATTCAATTAATCCAGTTAACCTTGAAAACATACCTACCACATTAATCTGCTAGTATATATGCACATCCATACAACTATCAATATACACACATACATACAATTAACCTTGGAAACATATATATCTACCACATTTCAACTATACATGCACGTATACAAAGTAATTTACAAATATGACTTTATAGTCATTAATTTTACACTAAACCCTAAATAATTAATACATTATGAAAATACCAACCCTATATGATTAGTGACCCGTAAACACCACCAATTAAAGCATGATAGAGAGGTTATTTACTAGCGTGATAAGGCTGCCCAAGAGAGTTGAAAACTAATTCCCCTCCATAATTTCGAAAATCTTGATCCTAGATAGACTACAACTTTGTTCCATGCTTATCCCAAATAGATTTCTCCACAAACTCCTACTATTTCAACACTATAAATAGGGACCCTTCCTTTTGATTTTCTTCACTCAAAAGTTTCAAAAATTAGCCTCCAAGAGCTGCTGGAAATCGTCCCCTCCTCTCCTTTGAAGATCCATGCTCGGTTTCTACTTTAGGTAAGTTCTAGTCATCTTTGTTCGTGTGTTCTTCACTTTCCTAAAAGTCAAGTTTGCTTCAAGTGCTTTCCAAAAGAGAGATCTTACTTGGTGGAATGCCCACGTAAGAAACAGAGGAAGAGATACTATCCTAGCTTTGCCATGGAATGAAATCCAGAAGTTAGAAACCAAAATGTGGAACCATGCTATGGATGGAGGTGAGCATATGGAATACACCAACCAATTTCATGAGTGTTGCACCCTTGTTTCGAACATGGTTACACTCCTTAGCCGTATGAATGACCGATACATTGGAGGATTGGTCCCTTAAGTCAGAGGCCTCACTATGTCAGCTTCTCCTGCTACTCTTGAAGCTGCTATCTCCTTTTGTCTGCATCCTTAACAGACGACTTGGTAAAGACAGAGTACGAATATAGATGTATTGGCTTGACTAGACTATCCGGTTCTCGGGTTGACGTGTGCCAATCAACCTTGAGGTTCCTTAGGAAGGAGCTGGATGATAGAAACTTCCTTGTGGCAAGGAGTCGGACATGAGGGCTATTGATCAATAGGGTTGGTTGTGGACTCATGTATAGAGTTTAAACTACTTGTATTTCTGAAATTGTTTATGATTTTTTAATCTGATCTTTATGCCATATATATATATATATATCTATGTAAACCTATGTCTCTCCAACCGTTTAGTTGACCTTATTTAACATTTTTTCAAGTGAAGCTAACTAGGATGATGATAAGCTTATGCTAGGATCGAGAACTATGCTTTAGTGGACCTAGTTTAGACTTTTAATTCAATAATGAGACTACTTGTTTGTTTAGTTTGTTTGTTTTGAAATTTGATGTAATAACTATTCGATTTAATAATAAGTTTCTTAGTATTCTTTTGATCTTTGTGTGATGATTCAATTTCTTCGCTCACCCGTGTATAATCCGCCTTGGCGAGGGTGTGACATTTATTCATTAAACTATAGGTATGTAACCTCTTTGCTTTAATATATTCTAGATCCAAATGTTTTTGTGCAGTTCAGTGAAACAAAGATTAATAAATATGAACAGAAAGGAACAAATATAACTCTTATTGTACCGAAATTATGTGACTAATATGAACATTACATTCAAAGCTCAAACATCCACATTTAAACTATTCAATTATGTATCACAGTTAATACAAACACAAAAAAAAGTTATATCAAAACTAAACAGCTACTGATTAATATACAAAAAAACATACAAATAAGTTATATCAAAATCTTAAACTTTTCTCTTTACAACAAGTACCAAATGGACTTCCGAACGCGTACCGGGGCCTTGGCACGATTCCCTAGACTAAGTGTGTGTGTTTGAGTGTATTTTTGTGTGTAAGTGATGTCTCAACAGCCCTGGCCATCGAAATCTATTTATAGGCCAACTTTGGACTCATGTCAGACCGACATACAGGAGCATCTCGGTCCGACATCCCTTATGGCGACTTATTTGGTGTAGCGCAAACATATCGGACTGACATATAGGAGCATATCGTTCTGAAATCCACATATAGGAGCATATTAGTCCGACTTCGGGCTGAGTCATCATACACGTGTCTCGTGATGTGTCATTCTCTCATGATTTCCTTCTTCTCCACATATCAGACCGACATCGACCAAATTTAATAAATTCTTCATTTTTAACCCTTGATCTTTGGTATATTTGAAATTTAACCCCTGGACTTCAATTCCTAACATCTTTAGCCATTATATTCTATAGGAATTTTTGAGATGTCACATTTTTTTCACTCAAAAATTTTGAAAATTAGTCTCCCAAGAGCTGCTAGAAATCGTTCCCTCCTTCCATTTGAAGATCCAAGATCGGTTCCCGCTTTAGGTAAGTTCTAGTCATCTTTGTCTTTTGTTCTTCACTTTCCATAACCAAAATATGTTGTAATCATAGATCTAGGATAGATCCAAACCCAATTTAAGTGTTTAAACAAAGAAAACCTTCAAAAGATCACATAAACACAATTTTCGGATTTTGACAGATCCACCGAGTCAACTTTGGGAGGCCATATCTCCCTTCAAGAAGAAACCTTTTTCAATGATTCTTTTTTTAAACTCAAGTTCAGAGTCTTATCTTTCCCACCATATAAAGAACTCCTTCTAACTAAAAGATTCCGACCTCCAAACCGGTCACACAATATCAATGCGCGAATCTGCCATAATCTTGAAAAACTAACTTTATCAAACTTTTCATAATTTTCATAATCTTAATAAAAGCAATTTTTTTTAGCAATAACTAGCTAATATAAACATGTTTAATGTGTTAAAATATATGAATTTGATAAATTTCCTAAATACAAACAACTTGCTCAAATCTTTAACCAATTCGGGTTTTGATGTTGTTGAATTCAACTACAATTCCAAGACTTTCACTCTATCTCAACTTCATTGATTTCGTACTCTAATTAAGAATCATAATCCTACTCAAGTTCTACCATCTCTAAGTGTTTTACTTCAACTCTGATTCCTTTCAAACTTTCACCTTTTTTAAAATAAAACCCTAAACTATTCGGGTTTGTTTTTCAATAAATTAATGATCTTTGTATACAAATAGAATCAATTCAAACCGAACATGCATGTGTATAACAAGCAACTCAAAAAAGAAAGACGGGGTCCTGATCCAACCAACTCTTTCCTCAGAATCCTTTTGTCGGATGTCATGCTCTCGGAATGATCTAGGATTCTAGTATACAATAATCTTTAATCAAAACCTTCTTCCTTATTCATACAACTTCAAACAATTAAGCCAACTTAACTGAACTTACTTAGGGTAATCCTTAAGGCATCTCTTAATCCAAGTTACTGCAAGTGCAGAACCCACCAACTTTGCAAAGTGAGTTCATAGTCCCCTTTTACTCTTTTACTATTTTGGGGTGGAAACATGGTCTTACATCAAAGGCTATATCAAACACTATTCATACTACAACTCTTTTAGAAATCAGTAACAACTTTCTAATACTAGTAAACTTAAACGGTTATACATGTTCATACTATGCTACTTTTCATAACAAGTCCCCGTATTTTCTAAAAAGTGCACAACCATAAACGCCGGGGAAATGCCGACGAGAGTACGTATATAGATGTATTGGCCTTACTAGACTATCCGGTTCTCGGGTTGACGCGTGCCAATCAACATTGAGGTTCCTTAGGAAGGAGCTGGATGATAGAAACTTCCTTGAGGCAAGGAGTCGGATGGGAGGGCTATTGATCACTAGGGTTGGTTGTGAGTTTAAACTACTTGTATTTCTGAAATTGTTTATTATTTTGTAATCTGATCTTCATGCTATATATATATATATATCTATGTAAACCTATGTCTCTCCAACTTTTTAGTTGACCTATTTTAGCATGTTTTTCAAGTGAAGCTAACTATGATGATGATAAGCTCATGCTAGGATCGAGGACTATGCTTTAGTGGACCTAGTTTAGACTTTTAATTCAATAATGACACTACTTGTTTGTTTTGAAATTTGATGTAATAACTATTCGGTTTGATAATAAGTTTCTTAATATTCTTTTGATCTTTGTGTGATGATTCAGTTTCGTCGCTCACCCGTGTATAATCCGCCTTGGCGGGGGTGTGACATTTATTCATTAAACTATAGGTATGTAACACTCTTTGCTTTAATATATTCTAGATCCAAATGTTTTTTTAGCAGTTCAGTGAAACAAAGATTAATAAATATGAACAGAAAGGAACAAATATAGCTCTTATTGTAACCAAATTATGTGACTAATATGAACATTACATTCAAAGCTCAAACATCCACATTTAAACGATTCAATTATGTATCACAGTTAATACAAACACAAAAAAGGTTATATCAAAACTAAACAGCTACTGATTAATATACACAAAAACATACAAATAAGTTATATCAAAATCTTAAACTTCTCTCTTTACAGCAAGTACCAAATTGCAGCAAAATTGTCTCAAAACAAGTATGCATAATGGCCATCTTATCGAACAAAAGATGCAAATTACGTAGGAGCAGAAGTTATTACCTTAATGGCTGAACAGAATGTCGCTGAACAGAAACAAATCAGCGAGTGTGACAGCGGTGGTGGTGCGGCGAGGTGGTGGTGGTTGCAGGTGGTGGCGGTGTAAAAGGGGAAAAGCTCGTCGATTTTGGGAGAGCAAAAGTGTGTGATTTTGGGGGAGGCAGAAGTGAGGTCATCAATGGAGGGAAATACCCCGCCAGATCTGTTTAAAGGTATTAGCAACGACTTGTCACCGCTAAAACCGATAATACCCTAGCCCTCAGATCCATCCCTAATCAATGGTCTAACTAAATGGCGGGGAGAGCGCACGGATCTGTGTCCTGTGTCGCAGCTAATACCCAATATCCCCTCTAATATTGTCGCCGCTAATACCAACATTTCTTGAAGTGTGGGTAGCAATTGCTGTTACGTTGTTTTCTAATGTTATTAATTTGCTGCTGTTTTACGTTGAAGTAGCAAACTGTAGTCTTTCAGTGCGGTAGTAGCAGAAGCTTTTGTTTTTCCTTCCTCATCGTGTTCATCTCTGATTATCCACCAAAATCAACTCAGAGAATACTGACATGTTATTTCTGTAACTAATCAGGAACGCATAAAAAGATTTACCTGTAAAATTTATCTATATTAGACTAGTACTTGGAGAAGAGGTCATTGTGCTTCAATAAAAATAGACACTCCCTAATCAAATTTTATCATAATAACCCAAGTAACCCTTTAGTCCCGGGAATTAAGATGAGAAGGCTGTTCATGTTTTAGCCAATCAGACCCGTCGCAGAAAAAGAGGATAACCTAAATGAAATATAAAGATTCTGGATCATAAACGGTCACATTGACGCCACACAAAAAAATGAATTATGGGCTATTAGTTGGTAACACACAATGTCCTACGTATTCAAACTTTGGCATAAAACATCAAGACATGCATAATGAGGAATTTGGTGTTTGTTGTAGATTGTTACAGATCGTTCTTCATCATAGTTACCAGTTTTAATTATTTTTGTCACTTGTAGAGATAGGAAGACAATACCATGTGATGTTTCTTGTCGATCATGTGTCATTGTCTATTATTCAGTCCACCAGCTGGATATATAAATAGTCTTTCAATATCTATAAATCAACCACAACTTGTTTGAAAGTACTCCAGAAAATCATTCACCTGGATATATATTTTTCTGCCTCATCAGCTTCTTTTTAGCAAAAAGACTCTACCCTGTTAAAAAATGGCCATCCTTTTGCCACGGATCTTTCAAGCGAAACAAATTCTTAGACGATCGTTCTAAAATGGAAGCAGCACAATAATATCTACGGATGTCCCCAAAGGCTATTTTGCCGTTTATGTTGGGGAAGAAGAGAAAAGACGATTTGTGGTTCGTGTATCACTCTTAAGCCAACCGGCATTTCAAGAATTACTACAAGTGGCAGAGGAACAGTTTGGGTACAACCATCAAATGTGTGGCCTCACCATTCCATGTAGTGAAGACATATTTGTTGATCTTGCATCTAGTTTTGGTGCATTATGATCTCTATACGTTAATCTTTGTAGTAACGATTTTGTAAAGCATAACAACTAGGACCCTTCACATGTTGGTAAATAGAGACACTTGTCCACTGCGTGTTAAATTTGAATTAGGCGCTAACAACAGATGTTTGTAAGTATATTGTAATCTAAATGATGTTATAACAACAGAGCCGAATGAAAAACATACTTCATCTCCTTCGTTAGTTTGTAACACAAATCCTAACCAAGAAGTGTGTCCATAGACTGATATATGTATATATCATACCGTTGGGGTTATCTTTTTGTCACACAACAAAAAAAGGAAGAGTTACTTGCAGAAAACGTTGTACACCAGATAATCAATATTGATAATAATCTTGAAATCTCTACTTATAGAGTTCTGATGTTTCATTCATTAGGGTTGGGTGTCCACCTAAACGATTCAAAAATAATTTAGAATACCATTAAAGTTCACGCATGAGAGACATGTTTGTATTCAGGTTAGATAACCTTAAATTTCCAACATCTAGAACTTGCTCGATTTCCAACATTAAAGTTCTTCAACCCTGATTTATAAAATATTAATGTTATGGGCTTAATCTATTGGTTGTTATCTCTGACTTGGTCCAGATTTGACCGAAAGTAGTGGAGCCACGTGGGAAGTGTTGGGTAAATCGGGTTTATTCATGGGTTAATCTGCTAGTATATATGCACATCTATACAACTATCAATATACACACTTACATACAATTATCCTTGGAAACATATATACCTACCACATTTCAACTATACATGCACGTATACAAAGTGATTTACAAATATAATTTTATAATCATTAATTTTACACTAAACCCTAAATAATTAATACGTTATGAAAATATCAACCCTATATGATTAGTGACCCGTAAACCCCACCAATTAAAGCATGCTACAGAGGTTACATACTAGCGTGATAAGGCTGCCCAAGAGAGTTGAAAACTAATTCCCCTCCATAATTTCGAAAATCTTGATCCTAGATAGACTACAACTTTGTTCCATGCTTATCCCAAATAAATTTCTCCACAAACTCCTCCTATTTCAACACTATAAATTGGTACCCTACCTTTTGATTTTCTTCACTCAAAAGTTTCGAAAATTAGCCTCCAATAGCTGTCGGAAATCGTCCCTTCCTCCCCTTTGAAGATCCACGTTCGGTTTCTACTTTAGGTAAGTTCTAGTCATCTTTGTTCTTGTGTTCTTCACTTTCCTAAAAGTCAAGTTTGCTTCAAGTGCTTTCCAAAAGAGAGCTCTTACTTGGTGGAATGCCCAAGTAAGAAACATAGGAAGAGATACTATCCTAGCTTTGCCATGGAATGAAATCCAGAAGTTAGAAACCAAAATATGGAACTATGCTATGGATGGAGGCAAGCATATGGAATACACCAACCAGTTTCATGAGCTTTGCACCCTTGTTCCGCACATGGTTACACCCTTTAGCCGTATGAATGACCGATACATTGGAGGATTGGTCCCTCAATTCAGAGGCCTCACTATGTTAGCTTCTCCTGCTACTCATGAAGCTGCTATCCTTCTGTCTATATCCTTAACATACAACTTGGTAAAGACAAGAGTACTAGTGACGAAAGGATCAAAGAAACCCGAAGAAGACTACAGCCTGAGGCCTACCAAAAAGCAGAAGACATCCAAGAACTTTGCTATGGTGTAGGGGTGAGCAGAAAACCGAATTAACCGAACCGAACAAAAAAATGGAAAAAACCGAACCGAAAATAACCGAAACCGACATTTTCGGTTCGGTTTTGGTTATTCATTTACCCATAACCGAATTAACTAAACCGAACCGAATGACATCAATTTGTAAAATTTTTGTAATAGCACCCATGCTCCAATAACATTCTTAGTTTACACAAACTTAAGAACTCCATAGTCAGATTGACTTTTAATGCAACTATCTTCTTTTATGTATGGGTGTATGTAGTTATTTTAAATTACATCAAAAAACTTATAGAGTCAATCTTTTGGTGTCTTATTTATGTAGCATTTCTAATATGTCTTTACCATTACAAATGTTAATATACTTGAGATTGAAGAGAAAAATATAAAAAAAAGGTTTGCGGCATCTCACATCGGATGGAAGAGAAATATAGCCAAGGGAAGTTGGCTATAAATAAAGAAGGGATGGCGCCCAACTAGAATGAATAAAGCTTGGTGGTCTTTTTTGAGACTTTTGGCATTAGTATTTCATGTTTTTTAAGTTTGCTTTTGGTTAATAAATGTTATTTTAGGCTTGGTTTGCATTGGTTACCCTAATATATGGTTAACCGAACTGAAACCGAAATGAACGCATTTAATTAACCAATTAATCGAAACCGATTGGTTATTAAATTTCATTAACCGAAAGTTTCGGTTTCGGTTAGAGGTGACAACTAACCGAACCTTGGACACCCCTACTATGGTAACCCTTGCTGTACTAGTAAACAATGTTGCCCCAGCCACCCAAACAACTACTAAGAAACCTTATTCAGGATCACTACCTAAGTGCCCGAAGTGTGCACTGCATCACAATGGAGAATACCGCAAGTGCAACAACTGTGGAAAATTTGGTCACATCGCTCAGAACTGCAATGCACCTCCTGCTACAGCTAACACCAGCAATACCATGATAACTAACCCTACTCCCATCAATAGTGTCAAGGCCTATTATGAATGTGGTGGCCTTGACCACCTCAGAAACTATTATCCAAAGTTGCACCCTCGACGTATATTTAACTACTACAATTTCTTAATTAAGATATATAATAAACGTAATAATATACAATCAAAACTTAATGGTAAGTAACTAAGTTGTCGGAACCTTACCTCGGAACTATCTACGGCTATTTGAAGGCGTAAGGCTAGAAACTAAACTTCCAAACGCATATCGTGGCCTTGGCATGATTCCCTAGACTAAGTGTGTGTGTTAGAGTGTGTTTTTGGGTGTAAGTGATGTCTCAATAGCCCTGGCCATCAAAATCTATTTATAGGCCAACTTTGGACACATGTCGGACCGACATACAGGAGCATCTCAGTCCGACGTCCCTTATATATGGCGGCTTATTTGGTGTAGCGCACACATACTGGACCGACATATAGGAGCATATCGGTCTTACATCCCCATATCATACCGACATATAGGAGCATATCGGTCCGACTTTGGGCTGAGTCATCATACACGCGTCTCGTGACGTGTCATTCTCTCATGATTTCCTTCTTCTCCACATACCGGACCGACATCGACCAAATTTAAAAAATTCTTCATTTTTAACCCTTGATCTTTGGTATATTTGCAATTTAACCCCTGGACTTCAATTCCTAACATCTTTAGCCCTTATATTCTATAGGAATTTTTGAGATGTTACATTTTTTTCACTCAAAAATTTTGAAAATTTGTCTCCCAAGAGCTGCTGGAAATCATCCCCTACTCCCCTTTGAAGATCCAAGTTCGGTTCCCGCTTTAGGTAAGTTCTAGTCATCTTTGTCTTGTATTCTTCACTTTCCATAACCAAAATATGTTGTAATAATATATCGAGGATAGATCCAAACCCAATTTATGTGTTTAAACAACGAAAACCTTCAAAAAAATCACATAAACACAATTTTCAGATTTTGACAGATTCACCGAGTCAACTTTGGGAGGCCATGTCTCCCTTCAAGAAGAAACCTTTTTCAATGATTCTTTTTTTTAAACTGAAGTTCAGAGTCTTATCTTTCCAACCATATAAAGAACTCCTTCTAACTAAAAGATTCCGACCTCCAAGCCGGTCACACAATATCAATGCGCGAATCTGCTAGAATCTTGAAAAACTAACTTTATCAAACTTTTCATAATTTTCATAATCTTAATAAAAGCAATGATTTTTAGCAATAACTAGCTAATATAAACATGTTTAATGTGTTAAAATATATGAATTTGATAAATTTACTAAATACAAACAACTTGCTCAAATCTTTAATGAATTCGGGTTTTGATGTTGTTGAATTCAACTACAATTCCAAGATTTTCACTCTATCTCAACTTCATTGATTTCGTACTCTAATTAAGAATCATAATCCTACTCAAGTTGTACCATCTCTAAGTGTTTTACTCCATCTCTAATTCCTTTCAAACTTTCACCTTCTTTCAAATAAAACCCTAAACTATTCGGGTTTGTTTTTCATTAAATTAATGATCTTTGTATACAAATAGAATCAATTCAAACCGGGCATGCATGTATATAACAAGCAACTCGAAAAAGAAAGACATGGTTCTGATCCAACCAACTCTTTCCTCGAAATCCTTTTGCCGGATGTCATGCTCTCGGAATGACCTAGGATTCTAGTATACAATAATCTTTAATCAAAATTGTGACATCCGAAATTTCCAGGTTAACTTCGTTAACACAAACATCGTTATCTCAAACATTTATTTATTCAAACTCAGTTATCTAAAACATTCACTCATGCATCACATTTAATTAGGTTAATTAGATGTGTCAGTTTCGCACAAACACACTCACGTATCGGTAATTTGTAGAATTACCGGATCACACACGAGTCGAACCCGGAACGTTGGTGAACTAATAAAAATAATTGCGAACAATTATTTTAATATAAATTATGTGAATTTATGTGTTTAGTGGGTCAAACGAACTCCGATTGAGCTCATTCCAGCGGCGTTGGAACCGTCTCACCGAATCCTAACCCGGACCCAAAAACCTAAACCTCCCTCCACCTACACCCCCTAAAACATAAACCCCCCCCACCACCCCACCCCACCCCCCCCCCCCAAAAAACCTAAACCCGCCACCCCCCACCCCAAAAAAAAACCTAAAACATAAAATCTAAACCCTAAAAGCTAAACCGTAAGGCTAAAACCCTAATATTCAAACGTAAAATCTAAACCTTAAAAGCTAAACCCTAGAAGCTAAGTTGGTAGAGTTCGACGAGACTGTTCCAACACCGCTGAAATTAGCTCAATCGGAGTTCGTTTGATATCGTTTCTTAAGGTTTTTGTCATTTCTTAGCGAAAAACTACTTTTTATTTAAACCTCCCTCTATATATATATATATATATGTGTGTGTGTGTGTGTGTGTATTATATATAGATATTTATATATAAGTGTTTATTTAATGTATAATATTGTAGGTCCAGATTTCAATCGAAAATCACTCAAAAGATCGATTACACACACACATAGGCGAAAATTGTGTGTATGGTGGTGAAACAGAGGGTAGAAACAGAATTGGTGAAGATAAACAGGAAAACCACATAGGAATCAACACAAGTATGATATGAAATTGTAAGAACAACAGATGAAATAACTCCAAATGTGTATTGATTCAGAAAAACTATGAAAGAGATAATTTCAAGGTTACAGCCGCTATCCACCACCTAAACAGTCTCAAACTAGGCTATTTATAGTAAGTTGACAGGCATAGAAACTATGGTCACCAAAACTAGTAGTTTCGGTTGAGCATTTACAAATGAAAGAAACTCCTGTCGAAACTTCCTATCTGTCGAAACTTCTAGTTTCGATTGAACAAACCTCAATCGAAACTAGGTAATTTCGATGGCCCAGACTTAGAATAAAAATAGGAAATTACATAAAATGAAATTACAAGTAAACAAAACTTAACTAAACATTGTTCAAAGAAATACATTGATGACAACAGATTATACAAATATAAGACTCTACAATCTCCCCCTAAGCTGGTGCATCAATGTCTTCAACTATCTTTAAGAAGTTGGCCCTTGACTTGGTTTCTGAAAGTGAGGTTTTGCATTAGTAGTCACCACCCTTTGATATGCCTTGGCATCAGCTTCGTCATCTTCACTAAAGATCTTGATAGGGTTGTTGAATAACACTTCAAGATCCTCAGGTTGAAATTTTAGTAACTCCATGGGCTCAAAAAATACTAATGTCTTCCATTCCTTCACACTCAATCACTGCACTTCCAATGGTAAAGTTGTAAAACCATTTTCTAAAATTCTGAAGTTGCACAGGTATAGATCATGGCAGTATTATGGATTTGACAGTTTCTGTCGGCTTGTACCTAAGGCTTACCCAAGGCCTTTGAGTTCTAGGATGAATTCTAGTCTTGGAGATAACTCTTATTGGTTTAGCAGTGGTCATGGATTTGAAATCATTGAAGGTCTGATTTCTCAAGAAGTTCTCAAAATCTTTTGTAATGCCCACATTTCCATGGTTTTGTAGAGGTAGCTTGGCAAGGGCTCTTAAATCATATTTAGGGAGGGAGCTGAAGTCATGAGGAGACTTGAAGTGCTCCATCCCTCCTTTGTATCTTCTGACTATGAAAAGTGAGCGTTCTTTTTCGTACTTCCACCCGACTAGAGGCCTTTTTAACGCTTGATACTCAGCAAACCACTCATAGTGCTTTGGTGGTTCTTGAGCTTGCATCTCTTTGAACCAAGACCTTCTAGGGTCTGAGGCCTGGATGGATGGAGTATCTTTTCCTGTTATAGTTGGTGTTTCTGTTGGAGCTTCCTCAGTTGTGCCTGTTGGCCCAGCAGTGTTTACCGGCTCAACAAAGGTCACAGTGACATTTTGATCCTCTAGCTCATTATCTGATTGAGCATCAAATTCATTTCCATCTTCAGTGAAATACTTGAGCTTATCTCCCTGTTCTTCACCTAAGGTAACAATTTCAGGATAATCTTCAATTGTTCCAAAGTCATCAACCTGCTTTAGTAGCTCATCTAGCTCATGATCCGATCCAACTTCTTCTTCATCAAGAATAACAACATCAACACTTGATTCTTTTCCTTTTCCTCTTTCTCTTGTGGCTCTCCTTTCACTAGCTGATGGGAGATCATAATCAGTTTCTTCAATTTTTACTTCCACAGATTCCTTTGTCTTGGCAAGTTGGCCAGTGAAGATTGTCAATGCAGACTGAGGATTTGTAACAAAGGCAGGAGAAGAGGGTCCACTGTAAAAGTGGTCTCCCCCTGAGCTATGTAAGGGGTTCCTTGTTGAGAAGATTTAACCATTGAAGCCTTGATTTGCTAAACAATATCAGATAAAGCTTTAAAATCTTGTTGTTGTTGAGAGATTATATTTTATTGGGTTTCAAGTTGAGTCTGCTGAACATCAAGTTAGGTATATAAGCCTCCAACTTCAAGCCTAAGATCTTTTACTTCTTCCTTGCACTCTCTTAGTTCAGTATTCATATCCTCTATCACTTTATCTTGTTTTGTTACTGTTTCATGTAACCTTTTTACCTCCAGGCTTAGGCTTTTGACTCTTGGAACTGATTGTCACACCCCCAAATTCCATTAAAGGAGTTTTACCGTTTGGTGTGTAACAAACCAGGATCTCAGTCATTAGTTACATCAAACGACACTATATGGGACTCGAATTGAAATATTATAAAAGTTCAGAGTTAAATGCGGAAGCGTATAAAAAAGTAAATGCGCAAAACAACGAGCCAAAGTCTAACAATAACGGAAACATAATAAATGATCAGTAGATTGAAAATTATTAAATACATCATGTTGACACCATGCATGCCCTAACGTGCACCTGTGCCTTAGCTTAGCGTCCTGAGAAAACATGTAAGAAGAAGTGTCAACACAAGGTTGGTGAGTTCACAGGTTTCAGTATACAAATAAACGTTTACCAGATTTATTGTACAATCAACATATATATACCAACGGGTAGCTAACCCATGTCCATGTTTGCTATTACGCTCGCAACCGTAAACTGACTGTTTGTATTGCCTCCCACCAGGTCTATCAACCACGGTGCACGTTTAGGTCAATAATGCACCCGTTCGATATCCAATCGAGTTAGCGCGACTAACGCGGGTGAGGTTTGTCAAACCCAGTAGTACTACCCAACATACCTCGCTATATTCATATTTAAACGGTTCGATGTGAGGACTTTCATGATAGAGTTTACGCATAGTCATAACAAGTGATATAAAATGAAGTACAAAAATCAAAAAGAGTTTGCATCATGTTTTCTCCCCCAGTTTAAAAGCAGTAAAAAGGGGCCGTGAATACTCACCTGCGTTGCGTAGTAGGTAGTATCACACAAGTATGAGATTTGAAATCTCAAGTGTTAGCCTGCACGACTTACGTATGCCCTAGAATTATACACATAATAGTTAGGGATACAATAGGAATATGTGACGAAGATACGGAAGATTAGGACGTCTTAAAATATTCTAAGGATTTAAGAGTAGACGAACGTGTCTACGGGAATAAGGATTTCTTAATTAATTAATTATTAAGATTAATACGTTTCGTGTCGAACGTTTCTAATAATGAATAATAATGACTAATTATATTCGTACGTTTGTGACATTTAAAATGGTTAGGAAAATAATGTAACTGTATATATTATTTTCAAGTTCGAATGAATAACAAAATGATCATTTGTGTGGAAAAATAATAAGTATATTATTTTTGATCGAAGATAAAACCGATGGTAAATAACATAATAACTTATATTATTTATAAGTTTGAAACGTTTCATTGAGTTTATAAACGTGGTGAAAATAATATAAATGTATATTATTTTTAATTGAGGTTACAGGGTTGAAAATAATATAAATATATTATTTTGTTCGGAGTCGCGGTTTGAAAATAATATAGAAATATTATTTTTAAAAGTGGGGAAATATTATAAAATAGGTTATAAAATCATACCCGAGCCTACGGGGTTTTCCGGGTTAAAAACGTGTTTATATATTGATATAACGGTATTGGAAATAGTTTTTTGTATAAAAGAATGCTCTACAATAATTAAAACAAAAACAGGGGGGGAAATACTCGAACTGGGGTCCCCTCCTTGTTAGCACACTGACTTAACCATCTCGGCCGCTAGGCTATCGCATTCAACTCTCAAGCCGCGATGGTTTTATCAATAAACAAACTGGGTTCCCCCCTTTCCATCGAGCCGAACTCAAACCCTACCCCAAATCCAACGAATTCGATTTTGAATGTCAACAAAAGTTTAGGGGTTTTGATTATAGGTTATTTTCGAACCTGTACACACGATTAATTGTAAAAACGTCATCGATTGAGTTGTTTAATAACGAGATTAAAGTCCGAAATCCTAGATTAAGAACATGAGATTAACTTGATCGAATTGGATAATACACTTTACTGAAAACATGGGGCTTTTACTCAATCAAGGCCTGCGAATCTGGGGATGTGGTTTAATTAGATGGAGATTAGGTTTAAGACCAAAATCCCCAAATCGACTTATGAACAAACCCTAGGATTGGGATTGAGTTCAATTCGATGATAATTGATAAATTAAGCATAGGGCTTTCAATGAATGTAAGGTGGCGAAACTGACTATAGGATTTAATTTGATTAAGGTTAGGTTTAGGGTCGAAACCCCCAAATCGATTGAAGAACAAATCCTAGATTACAGTTCGTGTTCAATTCGGTGATATACGATCCAATTACCATAGGGTTATTGAATTAGAAATTAAAACGAAACTGTTGATGTAAGTAATTACCAGAATTCGTGATGGATTGAAGGTTCCCGACTAAAATGGGTTCCGACTTCGGTGATCTTGTTCTCCGACGACTTCTGGTATGATTCCGATCGAATTGCTGAGTGCAAAAGCTCCTGAGATGCTCGTCGAGTGTGTGAAGAAGATCGATTTGCAGGAATGATAATAGAAACGAACGAATTTGATAATGATATGATCATGGTCGACGGTTGCGGATTGAATGCCCATAATTGGGTTTAATTCGAGCGTAATGGCGGTGTTATTGGCTCGATGATGATCGATTAATGTCATGGACATGTAAAACGGTTACAGAATCGAATACAAATCGATTTTGAGTTTGAATTTGATTGAATGCTTGCGATTTTGACTTTCAGAAAGTCAACAGGAGTATCTTGAGTTCGATTTTGACTTTAAGAGTCAACCATCTAAGTCTTGGGACTTGGCAGGACTAGTCCCTACAGTTTGAGATTAAATATTTGACTGAAATAGTTCTTGGGATTAAATTTCGTTAATTAAGTTAAGACTTAACTCGATTTAGTTAACGGGGTTAAGTGTTTTCTATGGAATTTTTAACGGAATTGTTAACTGAGTTAACCTGAAAAGTCAGGTTGTCACATCATCCCCTAGTTAAAAGAATTTTCGTCCCGAAAATTAAAATAATAAAAAAAAAATTGGATGTCACATCATCCCCTAGTTGAAAGAATTTTCGTCCCGAAAATTAAAATAATAAAAAAAATTTTTTTTTTGGATGTCACATCATCCCCTAGTTGAAAGAATTTTCATCCCGAAAATTATTATAGTACCTTAAGAGTTTGACGCGGAGTGCTTGAACAGATTAGGATATTTACGCATCATCTGATCCTCGCGCTCCCACGTGAATTCCGGTCCGTGTTTCGAGTTCCAACGGACTCTAACAATAGGGATTTTACTGCGCTTTAACGTTTTGACTTCCCTATCCATAATTTCGACAGGTTCTTTGATGAAACGCAACTGTTCATCAATATGTAGTTCCTCAAGAGGAACTGTGAGTGATTCGTCTGCTAGACATTTCTTCAAGTTTGAGATGTGAAAGACGTTGTGTACACCACTAAGTCTTTCGGGTAGGTCCAGCTGATACGCCACTGGCCCGATTCTCTTCAAGATCTTGAATGGTCCAACATAACGAGGATTCAGTTTGCCTCGTTTCCCGAAACGAATGACACCTTTCCAAGGTGAGACTTTGAGTAAGACCATATACCCTACTTGAAATTCTAACGGTTTACGATGTTTATCGGCATAGCTCTTTTGACGATCACGAGCTACCGCCATACGGTTTCGGATTTGTACAATCTTTCAGAAGTTTCGAAAACAAGTTCAGGACCTGTGAGTTGGCTATCTCCAACCTCGGTCCAACAAATGGGAGAACGACATTTCCGTCCATACAGTGCTTCAAATGGAGCTGCCTTAATGCTAGTGTGATAGCTGTTGTTGTAGGAGAACTCCACCAACGGTAGGTGAGACTCCCAAGTGTTACCGAAATCAATCACACAAGCTCGTAGCATGTCCTCCAGAGTTTGGATTGTACGTTTCGTTTGGCCATCAGTTTGAGGATGGTATGCTGTGCTCATATCTAGACGCGTGCCTAAAGCTTTATGCAATGACTGCCAGAAACGAGAAGTGAATCGTGCATCACGATCCGAAATGATAGAGATTGGAACCCCGTGCCGAGAGACTATTTCTTTCAGGTAAGTACGAGTAAGTTTATCCATTTTGTCGGTTGCTTTCATTGCCAAGAAGTGAGCGGATATAGTCATACGATCGATGATCACCCGGATGGTGTCGCATCCGCTAGGAGTTCGGGGTAGTTTGGTTATGAGGTCCATAGGAATTTGTTCCCATTTCCACATTGGGATCTCTGGTTGTTGAAGTAGACCAGAAGGCTTTTGGTATTCCACTTTGACCTTTGCGCAAGTCAAGCACTTGCTCACATAGGTGGCTATATCAGCCTTCATATTTGGCCACCAATATAGCACCTTTAGGTCATGGTACACCTTGTCGGAACCTGGATGAATAGAGTATCAAGATTTGTGAGCTTCATCCATAACCAGTCCTCTTAAGTTCCTATACACCGGAACCCATATTCGCTCTGCAAGGTAGCGAATGCCATCTGATTTGACTACCAGTTATCCTTCCATACCGCGTGTAGCTTCTAACGGTAGGTTTTCCTCTTTAAGAGCTTCGAGTTGAGCACTTCGGATTTTGGTCAGGTAATCCGGGGTGAATAGTAAGTTGTAATACTCGAACTCGTTTAGGTTTAGTGTCCTTATGGCTTAGGGCACCGGCTACTACGTTAGCCTTGCCCGGATGATACTTGATAGCACAATCATGGTCGTTCAAAGGTTTGATCCAACGGCGTTGTCGGATGTTCAACTCCTTCTGTTCGAATATGCGTTGAAGACTCTTGTGATAGATGTGCTGATCAACGCTTTCACCATCCAAATCAGGAGACAAACAGTGTCGAACTTCCACGGGAGTCTTGTAAGGATGAGATTCAGTCATTTTGAACTTGGTCAGGATTTCTTTGACATACTTCTCTTGATGGATAAGAATTCCTGACTCAGACTGATCTACTTGCAAACCAAGAAAGAACTTCATTTCTCCCATAGAACTCATTTCAAACTTAGAACGCATCACTTCCTCGAACTCTTTACATAACCGAGGATTTGTGGATCCAAAAATCATCAACATAGATTTGCACCAAAATGGTATCCGCGCCATCCTTTCGTTTGAACAAGGTTTGGTCAATAGCCCCCCGTGTGAAACCATTATCAAGTAGATGCTTAGATAACGTCTCATACCATGCACGAGGTGCTTGATGAAGACCGTATAATGCCTTGTCAAGTTTATAAACTCTGTCAGGATAGCTTGGATCAATGAAACCCGGTGGCTGCTTGACATAAACTTCCTCTTGAACTTTTCCATACAGAAATGCGCTTTTGACATCCATCTGATGAACTGTGAAGTCCATATAGGCTGCATATGCGAGAAACATTCTGATAGCTTCCAAGCAAGCCACTGGTGCAAAGACTTCCTCAAAGTCAATCTCTTCTTCATGATAAAACCCCTGAACCACCAAGCGATCTTTGTTACGAATCACGATTCCCCCTTCGTCCTTCTTGTTTCGAAATACCCAACGAGTGCCGATTGGGACTTTGTTCTTTGGAAGGTCTACCAGATTCCACACATGTAACTTGTTGAACTGCTGCAATTCTTCCTGCATGGCCTCTACCCAACTGTTATCAAGCAAAGCAGCTTTGATATTCTTAGGTTCAACTTGAGATATGAAGCAAGTGAAGAGACCGTCATTCATTGCTTCGGAGGCACTACGAGTTCGGACTCCCACATTGAGTGGACCAATGATGTTGTCTGTAGGATGATCCTTGTGAATTGTCAACTGTGGAATCTCATCCTCTTCCAAGTGGTCATCCAAATTGCTAATGTTGTTGTCAGGAAGATTAGCTTCATCATTAATAGGACCTTCAATAGATGAATGTGGAGCAACATCCACTATTGGAGGAGTTTCTTCCTCAACAGTTTCACTTGTTGCCACAGAGTCCGAAGAATCCTGAGTGGATAATGAGGAGGAGTTTGAAGCAGTAGAGGTTCCTAGGATATTCACAGCCATAAGAGGATTAGCTGAGACAGATATGTTAGTGAAACCAGGAAGATTAAATGATTTAAACAAAGAATCGACATCAAAAAGCCAATCAGGACTGTCCCCAGCGTCTGTATGATTACGTTCATGCCAGTTGATATCAATGGACTCCAGCACAATCCTTCGTCTCTTGTTTCAAACACGAAAAGCTCTTTGGTTAGAGGAATAGCCCACGAAATAGCACTCATCCGCTTTGGCTTCAAACTTGTTCAGCTGATTAGAAGTATTAGCATTGTGCAAACACACCCAAACTTCCTGAAGAAATCAATAACAGGCTTGCGCTTGTACATAATTTCATAAGGTGTCTTGTTGCAACTTTTGGTGATGAGAACTCGATTTTTTACAAAACTTGTGGTATTGACTGCCGCGGCCCAGAACGTGACATGAATCTTAGAATCAACGATCATAGTTCTTGCTGCTTCTATCGACATACGATTTCTTCGTTCAGCTACACCATTTTGTTGTGGAGTACGAGGTGCACTGAATTGCCGAGAGATACCCTTACTTTCACATAAAGAAACTAGAATGGCATTCTTGAACTCTGTGCCATGATCAATGTGAATAGTCTTCACATTTAGATTGAACAAATTCTCGATTTGCAGCAGATGAATCTTCAGAGTCTCTTGCGTTTCATCTTTCTATGCCAGGAAGAATACCCAAGTAAACTGAGAGAAGTCATTGGTTACCACCAAGCAGTAGGATTTCCTTCTATGACTCATGACACTCGCAGGACCGAAGAGATCCATGTGAAGCAATTGTAGGGGGAGTCAATGGAATTGGTGGTTTTGGGCTTTTGAGATGATTTGTGTTGCTTGCCCTTGGAACAGGGAAGACAATGTTCCACGGGTGAAAAGTCTTTTAGAGGTAAACTGGTGACGAGGTTTCCTCGAACAAGGTGGTTCATTGTCTTGAAATTCACGTGTCCTAATCTCTTGTGCCAAAGAAAGGACTCTTCCTCTGAAGCTTTTGAAAGAAAGCAGGATTCGATTCCTAATGGGTTATTCATATCCAGACTGTAAGTATTGAATCTTCGAGGAGCACGCTTGAGGATTAGGTATTCGGGAATAACCACTCCAGGCTTCAGAATAAAACATTCTCTTGAGTTGAAGAGGGCACAAAAGTCTTTATCACAAATCTGGGACACACTCATCAGATTATACTTTAGTTGTGGGACGAAGTTGACATTCTCCAAGCTATTTACACCATTGGACACAGTTCCTTGTCCTTCAATCTTTCCTCCTTTTGGATTGCCTGCAAAGGCAACAAAATCTGCGTCTATTGGATGATAATCTTGTAATAAAGAAAAATGACCGGTCATATGTCTTGAGCAACCACTGCTGACATGCCAGATATTGTCTCCAGTCCTCCTTGATTGTCCCTATATAAAATGAATCATTTAGACATTGGTACCCCAAGTCATTGCTAACGTGGAATGTCTTAGTTTTACAAGATGCATTTCGAAAATCATAGTCAGAATCCTCCTTTAATGTATTCTCAAAAAGATCATTATTCTTAATTTTCTAAATCCTTTTCGACCAATTTTTATCATTTTTAATCCTTTTATGTCACAAAGTTCTACTATGTCGTGATTTAGAGAAAACATTTGAAACACAATCAACTGAATTTTGAATAACAGATGGTACGTGTTCTTCCTCAAAATGATATGTAGACAATTTACATGTCTTAAAAACATGATTGGATTCCCCACAACTAAAACAAACTTTATCACATGTCGGCTTAGCTTGATAATAGTCATCACAAGATGATGAAGATGATTGTGATGTTGAGACATCAGAACTAGAGGCAACTCGTTCTTTAATATTTCTTTCATGAAGGCTTTGATCTTCCTTTAATCTGAAAAATTCCACATTGCTCATTGTTTCTTGTGGAATGTCAGTCACAACAACTCCTGCACTTTTAAAATTTGCAATACAACTCATAGCATTTACATATTTAGGAACAAAAGGCAAAGCATTCTTAAACTTAGAAATAGCATTTCTCAAACTGTCATGCTCAGAAGGCACAAGACCAAAATACAAATTTTTAATGTGTTCACAAACATCTGGTTTTGACACGGACATATTATTATATTCATCCGACTCAAGTTTATTTAAAACATTTCCCTTACTAGAACTCTCATCACAATCATATTCGAAACCTACACAATCTGACTCTGCATAGGAAGCAAAATTGTTAGAATCTGAAGTTTGGATATAATCATCAGTAGATAAATTGCAAACAAAAGGTGTAGGAACATGAGGAACTGGCATATCAGCAAATTTACCAGACTTGGAATACGGAGGAGGGTGAAAGTTATATCTGATTCCTTCTGTGACCTTTTTATGAATTTGGTTATCAATGATTCCAAAAAGAATTTTCTGATCCATACTCATGTGTTCAACTTGAAAATTTGCTTTTTCAGCCTTTTTAAGTCTTTCAGTTAAAATTTGATTATTATTATTTTGTGTAGTAAATTGTACAATCAAAGATCGATTTTCTCTGAAATATCATGAATTTTCTTTAAGTAAAGTTTCTCATTTTAGCCACAGAATCATACATCACCTTTAGGTGATCTCGTTCATCGACCAAGGCCTGGTTGATGAATCTATATTTTTGAATCTCATTTAAACAAGATTTAGCATTGCAAAGTCTAGACATTACCTCAGCTGGTACGGCGGTGAGATGCTCAGCTGGTTCAATCATGACATATTTTTCCTTTTCTTCAATGTCTGCCATCAGTGCCTTGTCAACTGCTTCCCATTCTTGATCTCCCCAATGATAGTGTCCATCAGCTTAACAGACCAGAGCTATTGAGCTGGAAGTTGTAGTGGATTTGGGAGAGACGGCCGCTTGCTTTCCAGATGAGTTCTTCTTCTCATGCTGCTCCTTTGACGATGGCTCCTTGCAATTCATTGCAAAATGACCCAGCTGGTCACAGTTGTAGCATCTCACCTTTTTGATGTCAAACCCTAGGGTCTTTCCTTGTTTGAATCTATCCATCCCAGTCCTCTTGATGAATCTTTTGGCTCTCAGAGTCAGCATAGCCATACACCAATCAATATCCATATTTTCCAAATCATCCGGGTTGATCTGCTCCAAGTCACCACATTGAAAGCTGACCGGTGTCAGGTTTCCAGAAATCAGTGCATCATAGCATGACATGAAGGCAGTCATGATAGGCAGATATTCATCGGGTATCATAGTGGTTGGTTTCTGAGAGGTGGATGAAGTAGTAGGCTGAACTCTAGAAATTGAAGGTTTCTGAGGTGGTGAAGGCCACCACATTCATAACAGGCCTTGACACAATTGATGGGAATAGGGTTAGTTATCATGGTATTGCTGGTGTTAGCTGTAGCAGGAGGTGCATTGCAGTTCTGAGCGATGTGGCCAAATTTTCCACAGTTGTTGTACTTGCGGTATTCTCCATTATGATGCAGTGCACACTTCGGGCACTTAGGCAGTGATCCTGAATAGGGTTTCTTAGTAGTAGTTTGGGTGGCTGGGGCAACAGTGTTTACTAGTACATCAAGGGTTACCATAGTAGGGGTGTCCAAGGTTCGGTTCGGTTCGTTTTCACCTCTAACCGAAACTTTCGGTTAATGAAATTTAATAACTAATTGGTTTCAGTTAATCGGTTAATTAAGTGCATTCGTTTCGGTTTCGGTTTCAGTTCGGTTAACCATCTATTAGGCTAACCAATGCAAACCAAGCCTAAAATAACATTTATTAACCAAAAGCAAACTTAAAAAACATGAAATACTAATGCCAAAAGTCTCAAAAAAGACCTCTAAGCTTTATTCATTCTAGTTGGGCGCCCTCCCATCTTTATTTATAGCCAACTTCCCTTGGCTATATTTCTCTTCCATCCGATGTGGGATGCCGCAAACCTTTTTTATATTTTTCTCTTCAATCTCAAGTATATTAACATTTGCAATGGTAAAGACATATTAGAAATGCTACATAAATAAGACACCAAAAGATTGACTCTATAAGTTTTTTGATGTAATTTAAAATAACTACATACACCCATACATAAAAGAAGATAGTTGCATTAAAAGTCAATCTAACTATGGAGTTCTTAAGTTTGTGTGAACTAAGAATGTTATTGGAGCATGGGTGCTATTACAAAAATTTTACAAATTGATGTCATTCGGTTCGGTTCAGTTAATTTGGTTATGGGTAAATGAATAACCAAAACCGAACCGAAAATGTCCGTTTCGGTTATTTTCGGTTTGGTTTTTTCCATTTTTTTCTTCGGTTCTGGTTTCTGTTAATTTGGTTTTCTGCTCTCCCCTATACCATAGCAAAGTTGTTGGATGTCTTCTGCTTTTTGGTAGGCCTCTAGCTGTAGTCTTCTTTGGGTTTCTTCGAACCTTTCGTCACCGGTACTCTTGTCTTTACCAAGTTGTTTGTTAAGGATGCAGACAGAAGGATAGCAGCTTCAAGAGTAGCAGGAGAAGCTGACATAGTGAGGCCTCTGAATTGAGGGACCAATCCTCCAATGTATCCGTCATTCATACGGCTAAGGGGTCTAACCATGTGCGGAACAAGGGTGCAAAGCTCATGAAACCGGTTGGTGTATTCCATATGCTCGCCTCCATCCATAGCATGGTTCCACATTTTGGTTTCTAACTTTTGGATTTCATTCCAATGCAAAGCTAGGATAGTATCGCTTCCTCTGTTTCTTACTTGGGCATTCCACCAAGTAAGAGCTCTCTTTTGGAAAGCACTTGAAGCAAACTTGACTTTTAGGAAAGTGAAGAACACAAGAACAAAGATGACTAGAACTTACCTAAAGTAGAAACCGAACGTGGATCTTCAAAGGGGAGGAGGGGACGATTTCCAGCAGCTCTTGGAGGCTAATTTTTGAAACTTTTGAGTGAAGAAAATCTAAAGGAAGGGTCCCTATTTATAGTGTTGAAATAGGAGGAGTTTGTGGAGAAATTTATTTGGGATAAGCATGGAACAAAGTTGTAGTCTATCTAGGATCAAGATTTTCGAAATTATGGACGGGAATTTGATTTCAACTCTCTTGGGCAGCCTTATCACGCTAGTAAGTAACCTCTCTATCATGCTTTAATTGGTGGGGTTTACGGGTCACTAATCATATAGGGTTGGTATTTTCATAACGTATTAACTATTTAGGGTTTAGTGTAAAATTAATGATTATAAAATTATATTTGTAAATCACTTTGTATACGTGCATGTATAGTTGAAATGTGGTAGGTATATATGTTTCCAAGGATAATTGTATGTAAGTGTGTATATTGATAGTTGTATGGATGTGCATATATACTAGCAGATTAACCCATGAATAAACCCGATTAACCCAACACTTCCCACGTGGCTCCACTACTTTCGGTCAACTCTGGACCAAGTCAGAGATAACAACCAATAGATTAAACCCATAACATTAATATTTTATAAATCAGGGTTGAAGAACTTTAATGTTGGAAATCGAGCAAGTTCTAGATGTTGGAAATTTAAGGTTATCTAACACGAATACAAACATGTCTCTCATGCGTGAACTTTAATGGTATTCTAAATTATTTTTGAATCGTTTAGGTGGACACCCAACCCAAATGAATGAAACATCAGAACTCTATAAGTAGAGATTTCAAGATTATTATCAATATTGATTATCTGGTGTACAACGTTTTCTGCAAGTAACTCTTCCTTTTTTTGTTGTGTGACAAAAAGATAACCCCAAAGGTATGATATATACATATATCAGTCTATGGACACACTTCTTGGTTAGGATTTGTGTAACAAACTAACGAAGGAGATGAAGTATGTTTTTCATTCGGCTCTGTTGTTATAACATCATTTAGATTACAATATACTTACAAACATCTGTTGTTAGGGCCTAATTCAAATTTAACACGTAGTGGACAAGTGTCTCTATTTACCAACATGTGAAGGGTCCTAGTTGTTATGCTTTACAAAATCGTTACTACAAAGATTAACGTATAGAGATCATAATGCACCAAAACTAGATGCAAGATCAGCAAATATGTCTTCACTACATGGAATGGTGAGGCCACACATTTGATGGTTGTACCCAAACTGTTCCTCTGCCACTTGTAGTAATTCTTGAAATGCCGGTTGGCTTAAGAGTGATACACGAACCACAAATCGTCTTTTCTCTTCTTCCCCAACATAAACGGCAAAATAGCCTTTGGGGACATCCGTAGATATTATTGTGCTTCTTCCATTTTAGAACGATCGTCTAAGAATTTGTTTCGCTTGAAAGATCCGTGGCAAAAGGATGGCCATTTTTTAACAGGGTAGAGTCTTTTTGCTAAAAAGAAGCTGATGAGGCAGAAAAATATATATCCAGGTGAATGATTTTCTGGAGTACTTTCAAACAAGTTGTGGTTGATTTATAGATATTGAAAGGCTATTTATATATCCAGCTGGTGGACTGAATAATAGACAATGACACATGATTGACAAGAAACATCACATGGTATTGTCTTCCTATCTCTACAAGTGACAAAAATAATTAAAACTGGTAATTATTATGAAGAACGATCTGTAACAATCTACAACAAACACCAAATTCCTCATTATGCATGTCTTGATGTTTTATGCCAAAGTTTGAATACGTAGGACATTGTGTGTTACCAACTAATAGCCCATAATTCATTTTTTTGTGTGGCGTCAATGTGACCGTTTATGACCCAGAATCTTTATATTTCATTTAGGTTATCCTCTTTTTCTGCGACGGGTCTGATTGGCTAAAACATGAACAGCCTTCTCATCTTAATTCCCGGGACTAAAGGGTTACTTGGGTTATTATGATAAAATTTGATTAGGGAGTGTCTATTTTTATTGAAGCACAATGACCTCTTCTCCAAGTACTAGTCTAATATAGATAAATTTTACAGGTAAATCTTTTTATGCGTTCCTGATTAGTTACAGAAATAACATGTCAGTATTCTCTGAGTTGATTTTGGTGGATAATCAGAGATGAACACGATGAGGAAGGAAAAACAAAAGCTTCTGCTACTACCGCACTGAAAGACTACAGTTTGCTACTTCAACGTAAAACAGCAGCAAATTAATAACATTAGAAAACAACGTAACAGCAATTGCTACCCACACTTCAAGAAATGTTGGTATTAGCGGCGACAATATTAGAGGGGATATTGGGTATTAGCTGCGACACCGGACACAGATCCGTGCGCTCTCCCCGCCATTTAGTTAGACCATTGATTAGGGATGGATCTGAGGGCTAGGGTATTATCGGTTTTAGAGGTGACAAGTCGTTGCTAATACCTTTAAACAGATCTGGCGGGGTATTTCCCTCCATTGATGACCTCACTTCTGCCTCCCCCAAAATCACACACTTTTGCTCTCCCAAAATCGACGAGCTTTTCCCCTTTTACACCGCCACCACCTGCAACCACCACCACCTCGCCGCACCACCACCGCTGTCACACTCGTTGATTTGTTTCTGTTCAGCGACATTCTGTTCAGCCATTAAGGTAATAACTTCTGCTCCTACGTAATTTGCATCTTTTGTTCGATAAGATGGCCATTATGCATACTTGTTTTGAGACAATTTTGCTGCAATTTGGTACTTGCTGTAAAGAGAGAAGTTTAAGATTTTGATATAACTTATTTGTATGTTTTTGTGTATATTAATCAGTAGCTGTTTAGTTTTGATATAACCTTTTTTGTGTTTGTATTAACTGTGATACATAATTGAATCGTTTAAATGTGGATGTTTGAGCTTTGAATGTAATGTTCATATTAGTCACATAATTTGGTCACAATAAGAGCTATATTTGTTCCTTTCTGTTCATATTTATTAATCTTTGTTTCACTGAACTGCTAAAAAAACATTTGGATCTAGAATATATTAAAGCAAAGAGTGTTACATACCTATAGTTTAATGAATAAATGTCACACCCCCGCCAAGGCGGATTATACACGGGTGAGCGACGAAACTGAATCATCACACAAAGATCAAAAGAATACTAAGAAACTTATTATCAAACCGAATAGTTATTACATCAAATTTCAAAAAAAACAAGTAGTGTCATTATTGAATTAAAAGTCTAAACTAGGTCCATTAAAGCATAGTCCTCGATCCTAGCATGAGCTTATCATCATCATAGTTAGCTTCACTTGAAAAATATGCTAAAATAGGTCAACTAAAAAGTTGGAGAGACATAGGTTTACATAGATATATATATATATATATATATATAGCATGAAGATCAGATTACAAAATAATAAACAATTTCAGAAATACAAGTAGTTTAAACTCACAACCAACCCTAGTGATCAATAGCCCTCCCGTCCGACTCCTTGCCTCAAGGAAGTTTCTATCATCCAGCTCCTTCCTAAGGAACCTCAAGGTTGATTGGCACGCGTCAACCCGAGAACCGGATAGTCTAGTAAGGCCAATACATCTATATACGTACTCTCGTCGGCATTTCCCCGGCGTTTATGGTTATGCAGTTTTTAGAAAATACGGGGACTTGTTATGAAAAGTAGCATAGTATGAACATGTATAACCGTTTAAGTTTACTAGTATTAGAAAGTTGTTACTGATTTCTAAAAGAGTTGTAGTATGAATAGTGTTTGATATAGCCTTTGATGTAAGACCATGTTTCCACCCCAAAATAGTAAAAGAGTAAAAGGGGACTATGAACTCACTTTGCAAAGTTGGTGGGTTCTGCACTTGCAGTAACTTGGATTAAGAGATGCCTTAAGGATTACCCTAAGTAAGTTCAGTTAAGTTGGCTTAATTGTTCGAAGTTGTATGAATAAGGAAGAAGGTTTTGATTAAAGATTATTGTATACTAGAATCCTAGATCATTCCGAGAGCATGACATCCGACAAAAGGATTCTGAGGAAAGAGTTGGTTGGATCAGGACCCCGTCTTTCTTTTTTGAGTTTCTTGTTATATACATGCATGTTCGGTTTGAATTGATTCTATTTGTATACAAAGATCATTAATTTATTGAAAAACAAACCCGAATAGTTTAGGGTTTTATTTTAAAAAAGGTGAAAGTTTGAAAGGAATTAGAGTTGAAGTAAAACACTTAGAGATGGTAGAACTTGAGTAGGATTATGATTCTTAATTAGAGTACGAAAACAATGAAGTTGAGATAGAGTGAAAGTCTTGGAATTGTAGTTGAATTCAACAACATCAAAACCCGAATTGGTTAAAGATTTGAGCAAGTTGTTTGTATTTAGGAAATTTATCAAATTCATATATTTTAACACATTAAACATGTTTATATTAGCTAGTTATTGCTAAAAAAAATTGCTTTTATTAAGATTATGAAAATTATGAAAAGTTTGATAAAGTTAGTTTTTCAAGATTATGGCAGATTCGCGCATTGATATTGTGTGACCGGTTTGGAGGTCGGAATCTTTTAGTTAGAAGGAGTTCTTTATATGGTGGGAAAGATAAGACTCTGAACTTGAGTTTAAAAAAAGAATCATTGAAAAAGGTTTCTTCTTGAAGGGAGATATGGCCTCCCAAAGTTGACTCGGTGAATCTGTCAAAATCCGAAAATTGTGTTTATGTGAGCTTTTGAAGGTTTTCTTTGTTTAAACACTTAAATTGGATTTGGATCTATCCTAGATCTATGATTACAACATATTTTGGTTATGGAAAGTGAAGAACAAAAGACAAAGATGACTAGAACTTACCTAAAGCGGGAACCGATCTTGGATCTTCAAATGGAAGGAGGGAACGATTTCTAGCAGCTCTTGGGAGACTAATTTTCAAAATTTTTGAGTGAAAAAAATGTAACATCTCGAAAATTCCTATAGAATATAATGGCTAAAGATGTTAGGAATTGAAGTCCAGGGGTTAAATTTCAAATATACCAAAGATCAAGGGTTAAAAATGAAGAATTTATTAAATTTGGTCGATGTCGGTCTGATATGTGGAGAAGAAGGAAATCATGAGAGAATGACACATCACGAGACACGTGTATGATGACTCAGCCCGAAGTCGGACCAATATGCTCCTATATGTGGATTTCGGAACGATATGCTCCTATATGTCAGTCCGATATGTTTGCGCTACACCAAATAAGTCGCCATAAGGGATGTCGGACCGAGATGCTCCTGTATGTCGGTCTGACATGAGTCCAAAGTTGGCCTATAAATAGATTTCGATGGCCAGGGCTGTTGAGACATCACTTACACACAAAAATACACTCAAACACACACACTTAGTCTAGGGAATCGTGCCAAGGCCCCGGTACGCGTTCGGAAGTCCATTTGGTACTTGCTGTAAAGAGAAAAGTTTAAGATTTTGATATAACTTATTTGTATGTTTTTTTGTATATTAATCAGTAGCTGTTTAGTTTTGATATAACTTTTTTTGTGTTTGTATTAACTGTGATACATAATTGAATAGTTTAAATGTGGATGTTTGAGCTTTGAATGTAATGTTCATATTAGTCACATAATTTCGGTACAATAAGAGTTATATTTGTTCCTTTCTGTTCATATTTATTAATCTTTGTTTCACTGAACTGCACAAAAACATTTGGATCTAGAATATATTAAAGCAAAGAGGTTACATACCTATAGTTTAATGAATAAATGTCACACCCCCGCCAAGGCGGATTATACACGGGTGAGCGACGAAATTGAATCATCACACAAAGATCAAAAGAATACTAAGAAACTTATTATTAAATCGAATAGTTATTACATCAAATTTCAAAACAAACAAACTAAACAAACAAGTAGTCTCATTATTGAATTAAAAGTCTAAACTAGGTCCACTAAAGCATAGTTCTCGATCCTAGCATAAGCTTATCATCATCCTAGTTAGCTTCACTTGAAAAAATGTTAAATAAGGTCAACTAAACGGTTGGGGAGACATAGGTTTACATAGATATATATATATATATATATATATATATAGCATAAAGATCAGATTAAAAAATCATAAACAATTTCAGAAATACAAGTAGTTTAAACTCTATACATGAGTCCGCAACCAACCCTAGTGATCAATAGCCCTCATGTCCGACTCCTTGCCACAAGGAAGTTTCTATCATCCAGCTCCTTCCTAAGGAACCTCAAGGTTGATTGGCACGCGTCAACCCGAGAACCGGATAGTCTAGTCAAGCCAATACATCTATATTCGTACTCTGTCTTTACCAAGTCGTCTGTTAAGGATGCAGACAGAAGGAGATAGCAACTTCAAGAGTAGCAGGAGAAGCTGACATAGTGAGGCCTCTGACTTAAGGGACCAATCCTCCAATGTATCGGTCATTCATACGGCTAAGGAGTGTAACCATGTTCGAAACAAGGGTGCAACACTCATGAAATTGGTTGGTGTATTCCATATTCTCACCTCCATCCATAGCATGGTTCCACATTTTGGTTTCTAACTTCTGGATTTCATTCCATGGAAAAGCTAGGATAGTATCTCTTCCTCTGTTTCTTACTTGGGCATTCCACCAAGTAAGATCTCTCTTTTGGAAAGCACTTGAAGCAAACTTGACTTTTAGGAAAGTGAAGAACACACGAACAAAGATGACTAGAACTTACCTAAAGTAAAAACCGAGCATGGATCTTCAAAGGAGAGGAGGGGACGATTTCCAGCAGCTCTTGGAGGCTAATATTTGAAACTTTTGAGTGAAGAAAATCAAAAGGAAGGGTCCCTATTTATAGTGTTGAAATAGTAGGAGTTTGTGGAGAAATCTATTTGGGATAAGCATGGAACAAAGTTGTAGTCTATCTAGGATCAAGATTTTCGAAATTATGGAGGGGAATTAGTTTTCAACTCTCTTGGGCAGCCTTATCACGCTAGTAAGTAACGTCTCTATCATGCTTTAATTGGTGGTGTTTACGGGTCACTAATCATATAGGGTTGGTATTTTCATAATGTATTAATTATTTAGGGTTTAGTGTAAAATTAATGACTATAAAGTCATATTTGTAAATCACTTTGTATACGTGCATGTATAGTTGAAATGTGGTAGATATATATGTTTCCAAGGTTAATTGTATGTATGTGTGTATATTGATAGTTGTATGGATGTGCATATATACTAGCAGATTAATGTGGTAGGTATGTTTTCAAGGTTAATTGGATTAATTGAATTATTATTTATACATTAACAGTTAGTTAACAAATTCCAAATTTTAAAATGAAAGTAATAACCTGAGTCATCATAATGTAAGTATCTGTCACCGAAAGTAAACAAAACGGATCAAGTAAACTAAGTTCTGAAAACCTAAATAGATATTATTGTTGCGTGCTTCGATTCTTATCTTTTAGTTTTAGATCGTCAACATCTCAATTCAGATGTTTTATTCTTACCCTCTTCTGAAACTTGGGTTCTGGGATAATATATTGTCAATTTTAATTGTCAACTTGGAGACATTTATGATGCATCTCTATTTCTATTTCCCTTATGAATATTCTATCCGTTGTCCGATTTCTGTTTCCTGTATAGTTGATCTTAAACCCTAAATTATGTTTCAATTGCATCATGCATGTTGATAAAAGCTGCCTTACCCATCCAAACTGTAACTCACCTGAGTACCAGCAAGGACTCAACGCTTTTATCAAGATGAGCAAAGAACAGGTCGACAGCAAAGGCAATGTTAGATGTGCGTGTGCAAAATATCATAGTTCTATCTTAATATCCTTCACAAAAATGAATTTACATATGCATTCATTTGGTTTCTGCCGGACGTACAAGACGTGGATCTATCACGGTGAAAGTTAAATTTCTCCAGTTGTAGTTGTAGATGACGTTGCACCAGGAAACGATATGGTTGGCATTATCGAATACGTTATGGGGAAGTGTAAGGAAGAGGATACGAACCTCAACGAAGGAAACTTGGGTACAAAGAGTAGGGGTGTCCGTGATGATTTTGTAGCTCTGTTAAACGAAGTTTGTAACGAATCAGTTTTCTGGCTTATAAAAATAATATGGCAATCATATTATGGGGTGTAAATGTTATTAAAGGAAAGCTGGGGGTTTTTGGTTGCAAAAGATGGGTTTTGACTATCTTGTGGGAAAAGGGGTCAAAATAGAAAGTGGAAGGGCTAAATGTGAAAAATGGCTAAGTGTTGGGGGTTTTGGTGGAGGAATCGCAGACACATTTGCGAAAATGGAAAGAGAGAAAGAGGGGGAAAAGAGAGCTTGATCAAGAAATTCGGATTTGGAGCTTGCATGCTTGGATTGATGGGTTGAGATTGCACAACACCTTCATCATAATCAAGTATGTGTCATCTTTTCTCATTCCATCCATCTGATTTCTTGTTCTTGATGGGTTTTAGATGGATGAACCCAAATGGATGAAAATTGGGTGTTATGGTAGGTTCAATGTTGGTTAGGGTTGTTAATCTAACATTACTAAAGCTATAGGTTCAACCAATTCATGTTGATTTCACCTAATTAAAACTTTTGAAAATTAGGGTTCTTGAGAACCTAATTTGGGTTATTTTTTCAATTAAAGTGTTTAAATGGTTAATTGAGTGTGGATAAGTGTTTATGGAGGTATATAAACACATTTTAAAGTTGAAAACTCAATTATTTTGGTGAATTATGAATTGATGAAATTGTGGAATTTTGGGTGAAAACCTTAACGGGTCAAATGGGTGGAATTGATTTAAAATGGCTAAAAGCTTGTATAGAGCTTCATAAACTAAGATTAGATGATAGTGAAGATCATAAGATCTTGTGTGGGTGTTAAACTCCAATTAATGTATGTATTGGGTAAATTAGATTACTAAAACATGTGGAATTTTAGGTGATCAAGGCGTTAAAGACGTTAGCTTTGAAGACCGATTGGAACTTACTCAGTAGTAGATAAGTAGTTACATGTAAGTAGATTATGTACTAAATTCTATTTACATGTTGTATGTTGATCTTAACTATGTGGTTATTAGTCAAACTTGAATGTAGTATGTGGTGGAATTGGATTAAATTGACTTAATGTAGTATAAGTCAAACCATTGTGGATAATAGTGAAATTGATATAAAATTGACTTAATGTGATACAAGACAAACCATTGTGGATAATGGTGAAATTGATATAAAATTGACTTAATGTGGTACAAGACAAACCATTGTAGATAATGGTGAAATTGGTGTAATTTGACTTTAGTGGTATAAGGTCAAACTATTATGTTGAAATTGGTATAATTAGACTATGTGGTTATGTAAGGCCCTTTTTTCGGGTAACCTCACTTGTTGGATTTAGTCATAAACATAGTCATAAATACTTAACTTAAATAAAAAACATTCGAGAGTAGCGTAAACAAACATCATTACATAACGTAACATAAGATGACAGCGGAAGTCTTAACAATTAAAAACATAACATTGACTTAACATATATAAAATTGGGATGTCAGTCTCGTGCCGGGTAACCATCACGCCTTCGCACGACCCTTCTTTTCCTTACCTGAAATGTATACAAATATATATATATACCTATATATGAAAACGAATTATGAACAAAGAATGAAACGTATGATTATAAAGAATGAATGAAAGAATGACATAGCGTGAATGTATGAAATCTTGCTTTATATTTTATATATTGCATGTTATGAATGTATGAATATGTTATGGACGCTTCGATGACAACGGCTACTTCGGTAGACGGACGACCACGTGACTATTTTGCAACCGGGACAAAAACGTTCCTTCGCAAGCTAGGACGTATAAAACGCACTCATGGACGGTCGAAGCAAATGCCTTAACTCATGTAGAACGGTTGCATACATAATAGTCGCATGGGAAACGGATGCCCTAGGGCAGACGGGTGAATGACGGACTACGACGGTAGGACGGTTTAAGAGCGGACGGACAAAGGTTGCCGGACGGATTTATGTTTCGACGGACGGTTTTCTAGAGCCGGACGGTTTATGAAAAGGGCTACGACGGTATTTCTCACTACGTTGTCTTTGTGACATTCGCGACAAGTATGACGGGTTGATCACCCCTATGTGTATGGCCAATAAATTTTCTCCCCAAGTAAGTATGTATGTACATATGTATATACTCAATATGAATATTATGTGAGAACAGTAAAGCAAAGAATATGTAAAAGCACGAATATTACATTTATTATATATACATACATAAAATACTCATGATAAGGTAAATGTTATGTATGATTGTCTTTAAACTAGAACTCACCAGCGTTAGCTGACTTTTAGTATACATTTCAGGTAAGGAAAGGAAGGGTCGTGCGACGGCGTGATGGTTACTTGGCACGAGACTGACATCCCACTTTTATATATGTTAAGTCAATGTTATGTTTTTAATTGTTAAGACTTCCGCTGTCATGTTATGTTACGTTATGTAATGATGTTTGTTTACGCTACTCTTGAATGTTTTTAATTTAAGTTCAGTATTTATGACTATGTTTATGAGTAAATCCAACAAGTGAGGTTACCCAGGAAATGGGCCTTACAAGTTGGTATCAGAGCAATAGTTTGAGAGATTCAAACATCCCTAAATGTCTGGACTCAAGCTGATTATGGGACAAACGCACGGATGTCAGTATGGGTAACCAACGCCAACGCCAGCATGGTAAGTAAGTACTAAAGTTAATGCACTTGGATAAGAATAGATACCTTAACTTAGAACAAATAGATGTCAATATCACAATCGATTTGAAGAGTTTTGAACCCGAAAAGCAATGTAAATTAGTAATCACAAACCGGTCACTGTAATTAATAATTTACCTTGCTCGTATTATTCTAAACTATGATCTGAAGGAATGGCATTGAATTTTTCCCTTTATAACTATCAAGAAACTAGGAACTATGGCTGGTGGAGGAAGAACCGGACGCCGAGGCGGTCGCACCGGCCGAGTAGGTAGACCTCCATTGAATCGACATGAAGAGGAATATAGTGTGCACGCAGAACATACTGAGAGTCTGCATGAAACAGAGGCGACCCCAACTGGGGACGACAATCAAGGGCCTCTACAGTTGGAACCCGAGGTCTGGGATGCTATTGCCCGTGAAGTTGTACTTACTCTGAAGAAAGTATTGCCTGATCTACTATTCGAGGCACTAAAGAAAAGTAGAGAGGAGGATGAAGGAGACCATGAAGAGAAAGTGTATGACAGTGATGGGGATGAAGTGAAGATAGGATCAAGCAATCGTGGGTGTACCTACAAAGGTTTCAAGGACGGAGACCCACCCAAGTTTGATGGGAACAAGGATTCAGTGGCTACGTTTGAATGGATTGAGAGGATGAACGCTGTAATCAACATCAGCGAGTGTTGACCGGACCAGGCTGTTAAGTATGTTGCTCATTATTTCACCAATGAAGCACTAAGATGGTGGAGGAACATTCAGAGGACAAAATCGCCAAACGCTCTTGCCAGAATGACATGGGAAGACTTGAAGAAGCTGATAATCCAAAAGTTCTGTCCCCAGAGCGAAATTGATCGAGTGGGAAATGAATTCCTAAATTTCAAGGCTGGCAGCAAGACGCACAGCCAGTATACTTCTAGGTTCAATGAGCTCGCTCAACTGGTACACCACCTGGTGGAGGCATAAGAACAAATGATTAATTACTATGTGAAGGGCCTACCTCAAAGGGTCCGTGTTCATGTGAAAGCTAATCTACCGTCGACCTTCGAGTCGGTAGTCAACCTGTCTGGAATCGTCTATGACGATTATGCTAACGAGGACACAACTCCTGAAGCTCCGAAACGGAAATCAAAAGGAAGGGTCCCTATTTATAGTGTTGAAATAGGAGGAGTTTGTGGAGAAATTTATTTGGGATAAGCATGGAACAAAGTTGTAGTCTATCTAGGATCAAGATTTTCGAAATTATGGACGGGAATTTGATTTCAACTCTCTTGGGCAGCCTTATCACGCTAGTAAGTAACCTCTCTATCATGCTTTAATTGGTGGGGTTTACGGGTCACTAATCATATAGGGTTGGTATTTTCATAACGTATTAACTATTTAGGGTTTAGTGTAAAATTAATGATTATAAAATTATATTTGTAAATCACTTTGTATACGTGCATGTATAGTTGAAATGTGGTAGGTATATATGTTTCCAAGGATAATTGTATGTAAGTGTGTATATTGATAGTTGTATGGATGTGCATATATACTAGCAGATTAACCCATGAATAAACCCGATTAACCCAACACTTCCCACGTGGCTCCACTACTTTCGGTCAACTCTGGACCAAGTCAGAGATAACAACCAATAGATTAAACCCATAACATTAATATTTTATAAATCAGGGTTGAAGAACTTTAATGTTGGAAATCGAGCAAGTTCTAGATGTTGGAAATTTAAGGTTATCTAACACGAATACAAACATGTCTCTCATGCGTGAACTTTAATGGTATTCTAAATTATTTTTGAATCGTTTAGGTGGACACCCAACCCTAATGAATGAAACATCAGAACTCTATAAGTAGAGATTTCAAGATTATTATCAATATTGATTATCTGGTGTACAACGTTTTCTGCAAGTAACTCTTCCTTTTTTTGTTGTGTGACAAAAAGATAACCCCAAAGGTATGATATATACATATATCAGTCTATGGACACACTTCTTGGTTAGGATTTGTGTAACAAACTAACGAAGGAGATGAAGTATGTTTTTCATTCGGCTCTGTTGTTATAACATCATTTAGATTACAATATACTTACAAACATCTGTTGTTAGGGCCTAATTCAAATTTAACACGTAGTGGACAAGTGTCTCTATTTACCAACATGTCACTTTGCCATACCCCATGAAAAATTTTATGACTATGTCCTGTGATGTCACGAAAGACATTTAGTGCTTTTGCAATCACTTGTTGACGATATGTAAACAACACGAGTGGTATTCTAAATTATTTTTGAATCGTTTACTATGGACCGTTATAACAAAGATAACCCCAAAGGTATTCTAAATTATTTTTGATATGTAAACAACACGATATGTAAAAAGATAACCCCAAAGGTATGATTTATGACTTCGTCGAGGTTTGGCTATTGACCGTGTACTAGATGTTGGAAATTTAAGGTTATCTAACCTGAATACAAATATTTCTCTCATGCATGAACTTTAGTGGTATTCTAAATTATTTTTGAATCGTTTATGTGGACACCCAACGCTAATAAATGAAACATACAAACTCTATAAGTACAGATTCCGAGATTAATATCAATATTGATCATCTCGTGTACATCATTTTCTGCAATTAACTATTTCTTTTTTTTTTTTGTGAGAAAGAGATAACCAGTAAGGTATGATATATACGTATATCATTGTATGGACACACTTCTTGGTTAGGATTTGAGTTACAAAATAATCAAGGAGATGAAGTATGTTTTTCATTCAGCTCTGTTGTTATCACATGATTTTGATTACAATATACCAGAATTAGCGCCTAATTTAAATTTCACACACAGTGGACAAGTGTCGCTATTTACAAACATGTGAAGGGTCCTAGTTGTTGTGCTTTACAAAATCGTTACAACAAAGATTAACTTATAGAGATCATAATGCACCAAAACTAGATGCAAGCTCAACAAATATGTCTTCACTACACGGAATGGTGAGGCCACCCATTTGATGGTTGTACCCAAACTGTTCCTCTGCCACTTGTAGTAATTCTTGAAATGCCGGTTGGCTTAAGAGTGATACAGGAACCACAAATCGTCTTTTCTCTTCTTCCCCAACATAAACGGCAAAATAGCCTTTGGGGACATCCGTAGATGTTGATGTGCTGGTTCCATTTGAGAACGATCGTCTAAGAATTTGTTTCGCTTGAAAGATCCGTGGCAAGAGGATGGCCATTTTTTGAACAGGGTGGAGTCTTTTTTGCTAAAAAGAAGCTGATAGGGCAAAAAATTATATATCCAGGTGAATGGTTTTCTGGAGTATTTTCAAGGAAGTTGTGGTTGATTTATAGATATTGAAAGGTTATTTATATATCCAGCTGGTACTACAAGGTCTGAATAATAGACAATGACACATGATCGACAAGAAACATCACATGGTATTGTCTTCCTATCTCTACAAGTGACAAAAATAATTAAAACTGGTAACTATGATGAAGAACGATCTGTAACAATCTACAACAAACACCAAATTCCTCATTATGCATGTCTTGATGTTTTATGCCAAAGTTTGAATACGTAGGACATTGTGTGTTTCCAACTAATAGCCCATAATTCATTTTTTTGTGTGGCGTCAATGTGACCGTTTATGACCCAGAATCCTCATATTTCATTTAGTTTATCCTCTTTTTCTGCGACGGGTCTGATTGGTTAAAACATGAACAGCTTTCTCATGTTAATTACCGGGACTAAAAGGTTACTTGGGTTATTATGATAAAATTAGACTAGAGAGTGTCTATTTTTATTGAAGCACAATGACCTCTTCTCTAAGTACTAGTCTAATATAGATAAATTTAACACGTAAACCTTTTTATACGTTCGTGATTAGTTACAGAAACAACATTTCAGTATTCTCTGAGTTGATTTTGTTGGATACTCATAGATAAACACGATCATGAAGGAAAAACAAAAGCTGCTGCTACTACCGCACTGAAAGACTACAGTCTGGTACTTCAACGTAAAACAGCAACAAATAAATAACATTAGAAGACCCACGATCCCCTTATTAAACTTACCTCGTGGCTCCACTACTTTCCGTCAACTCTGGACCAAGTCAGAGTTAACTACCGATAGATTTAACCCATAACATTTATATTTTATAAAGCAGGGTTCAAGAAGTTTTTCTATGTTGGAAGCCCCCTATGGAATTTCTTAAAAGTGAATCCTTCCATAGTCACATTATTATGTTTTTCTGTGCCATACTCCATGAAAAATTTCTATGACTATGTCCCGTGATGTCACAAAAGACATTTAGTGCTTTTGCAATCACTTGTTGACGATATGTAATCAACACGAGTAAGGTGGTTTTTAGCCCCATGTAAACATTTGTTTATAGTTCAACCATGCATTCTTCGTCGAGGTTTGGCTATTGACCGTGTACTAGATGTTGGAAATTTAAGGTTATCTAACCAGAATACAAATATTTCTCTCATGCATGAACTTTAGTGGTATTCTAAATTATTTTTGAATCGTTTATGTGGACACCCAACCCTAATAAATGAAACATACAAACTCTATAAGTACAGATTCCGAGATTAATATCAATATTGATCATCTCGTGTACATCATTTTCTGCAATTAACTATTTCTTTTTTTTTTTGTGAGAAAGAGATAACCAGTAAGGTATGATATATACGTATATCATTGTATGGACACACTTCTTGGTTAGGATTTGTGTTACAAAATAATCAAGGAGATGAAGTATGTTTTTCATTCAGCTCTGTTGTTATCACATGATTTTGATTACAATATACCAGAATTAGCGCCTAATTTAAATTTCACACACAGTGGACAAGTGTCGCTATTTACAAACATGTGAAGGGTTCTAGTTGTTGTGCTTTACAAAATCGTTACAACAAAGATTAACTTATAGAGATCATAATGCACCAAAACTAGATGCAAGATCAACAAATATGTCTTCACTACATGGAATGGTGAGGCCACCCATTTGATGGTTGTACCCAAACTGTTCCTCTGCCACTTGTAGTAATTCTTGAAATGCCGGTTGGCTTAAGAGTGATACAGGAACCACAAATCGTCTTTTCTCTTCTTCCCCAACATAAACGGCAAAATAGCCTTTGGGGACATCCGTAGATGTTGATGTGCTGGTTCCATTTGAGAACGATCGTCTAAGAATTTGTTTCGCTTTAAAGATCCGTGGCAAGAGGATGGCCATTTTTTGAACAGGGTGGAGTCTTTTTTGCTAAAAAGAAGCTGATAGGGCAGAAAATTATATATCCAGGTGAATGGTTTTCTGGAGTATTTTCAAGGAAGTTGTGGTTGATTTATAGATATTGAAAGGTTATTTATATATCTACTACAAGGTCTGAATAATAGACAATGACACTTGATCGACAAGAAACATCACATGGTATTGTCTTCCTATCTCTACAAGTGACAAAAATAATTAAAATCGGTATTTATGTTGAAGAACGATCCGTAACAATCTACAACAAACACCAAATTCCTCATTACGCATGTCTTGATGTTTTATGCCAAAGTTTGAATACGTAGGACATTGTGTGTTGCCAACTAATAGCCCATAATTCATTTTTTTGTGTGGCGTCAATGTGACCGTTTATGACCCAGAATCCTCATATTTCATTTAGTTTATCCTCTTTTTCTGCGACGGGTCTGATTGGTTAGAACATGAACAGCTTTCTCATCTTAATTACCTGGACTAAAAGGTTACTTGGGTTATTATGATAAAATTAGACTAGAGAGTGTCTATTTTTATTGAAGCACAATGACCTCTTCTCTAAGTACTAGTCTAATATAGATAAATTTAACACGTAAACCTTTTTATGCGTTCATGATTAGTTATAGAAACAACATGTCAGTATTCTCTGAGTTGATTTTGTTGGATACTCATAGATGAACACGATCATGAAGGAAAAACAAAAGCTGCTGCTACTACCGCACTGAAAGACTACAGTCTGGTACTTCAACGTAAAACAGCAACAAATAAATAACATTAGAAGACCCACGATCCCCTTATTAAACTTACCTCGTGGCTCCACTACTTTCCGTCAACTCTGGACCAAGTCAGAGTTAACAACCGATAGATTTAACCCATAACATTTATATTTTATAAAGCAGGGTTCAAGAAGTTTTTCTATGTTGGAAGCCCCCTATGGAATTCTTAAAAGTGAATCCTTCCATAGTCACATTATTATGTTTTTCTGTGCCATACTCCATGAAAAATTTCTATGACTATGTTCCGTGATGTCACAAAAGACATTTAGTGCTTTTGCAATCACTTGTTGACGATATGTAATCAACACGAGTAAGGTGGTTTTTAGCCCCATGTAAACATTTTTTATAGTTCAACCATGCATTCTTCGTCGAGGTTTGGCTATTGACCGTGTAGTAGATGTTGGAAATTTAAGGTTATCTAACCTGAATACAAATATTTCTCTCATGCATGAACTTTAGTGGTATTCTAAATTATTTTTGAATCGTTTATGTGGACACCCAACCCTAATAAATGAAACATACAAACTCTATAAGTACAGATTCCGAGATTAATATCAATATTGATCATCTCGTGTACATCATTTTCTGCAATTAACTATTTCTTTTTTTTTGTGAGAAAGAGATAACCAGCAGGGTATGATATATACGTATATCATTGTCTGGACACACTTCTTGGTTAGGATTTGTGTTACAAAATAATCAAGGAGATGAAGTATGTTTTTCATTCAGCTCTGTTGTTATCACATGATTTTGATTACAATATACCAGAATTAGCGCCTAATTTAAATTTCACACACAGTGGACAAGTGTCGCTATTTACAAACATGTGAAGGGTCCTAGTTGTTGTGCTTTACAAAATCGTTACAACAAAGATTAACTTATAGAGATCATAATGCACCAAAACTAGATGCAAGATCAACAAATATGTCTTCACTACATGGAATGATGAGGCCACCCATTTGATGGTTGTACCCAAACTGTTCCTCTGCCACTTGTAGTAATTCTTGAAATGCCGGTTGGCTTAAGAGTGATACAGGAACCACAAATCGTCTTTTCTCTTCTTCCCCAACATAAACGGCAAAATAGCCTTTGGGGACATCCGTAGATGTTGATGTGCTGCTTCCATTTGATAACGATCGTCTAAGAATTTGTTTCGCTTGAAAGATCCGTGGCAAGAGGATGGCCATTTTTTGAACAGGGTGGAGTCTTTTTTGCTAAAAAGAAGCTGATAGGGCAGAAAATTATATATCCAGGTGAATGGTTTTCTGGAGTATTTTCAAGGAAGTTGTGGTTGATTTATAGATATTGAAAGGTTATTTATATATCCAGCTGGTACTACAAGGTCTGAATAATAGACAATGACACTTGATCGACAAGAAACATCACATGGTATTGTCTTCCAGTCTCTACAAGTGACAAAAATAATTAAAATCGGTATTTATGATGAAGAACGATCCGTAACAATCTACAACAAACACCAAATTCCTCATTACGCATGTCTTGATGTTTTATGCCAAAGTTTGAATACGTAGGACATTGTGTGTTACCAACTAATAGCCCATAATTCATTTTTTTGTGTGGCGTCAATGTGACCGTTTATGACCCAGAATCCTCATATTTCACTTAGTTTATCCTCTTTTTCTGCGACGGGTCTGATTGGTTAAAACATGAACTGCTTTCTCATCTTAATTACCGGGACTAAAAGGTTACTTGGGTTATTATGATAAAATTAGACTAGAGAGTGTCTATTTTTATTGAAGCACAATGACCTCTTCTCTAAGTACTAGTCTAATATAGATAAATTTAACACGTAAACCTTTTTATGCGTTCGTGATTAGTTACAGAAACAACATGTCAGTATTCTCTGAGTTGATTTTGTTGGATACTCATAGATGAACACGATCATGAAGGAAAAACAAAAGCTGCTGCTACTACCGCAGTGAAAGACTACAGTCTGGTACTTCAACGTAAAACAGCAACAAATAAATAACATTAGAAGACCCACGATCCCCTTATTAAACTTACCTCATGGCTCCACTACTTTCCGTCAACTCTGGACCAAGTCAGAGTTAACAACCGATAGATTTAACCCATAACATTTATATTTTATGAAGCAGGGTTCAAGAAGTTTTTCTATGTTGGAAGCCCCCTGTGGAATTTCTTAAAAGTGAATCCTTCCATAGTCACATTATTAGGTTTTTCTGTGCCATACTCCATGAAAAATTTCTATGACTATGTCCCGTGATGTCACAAAAGACATTTAGTGCTATTGCAATCACTTGTTGACGATATGTAATCAACACGAGTAAGGTGGTTTTTAGCCCCATGTAAACATTTTTTATAGTTCAACCATGCATTCTTCGTCGAGGTTTGGCTATTGACCGTGTACTAGATGTTGGAAATTTAAGGTTATCTAACCCGAATACTAATATTTCTCTCATGCATGAACTTTAGTGGTATTCTAAATTATTTTTGAATCGTTTATGTGGACACCCAACCCTAATAAATGAAACATACAAACTCTATAAGTACAGATTCCGAGATTAATATCAATATTGATCATCTCGTGTACATCATTTTCTGCAATTAACTATTTCTTTTTTTTTTTTGTGAGAAAGAGATAACCAGTAAGGTATGATATATACGTATATCATTGTATGGACACACTTCTTGGTTAGGATTTGTGTTACAAAATAATCAAGGAGATGAAGTATGTTTTTCATTCAGCTCTGTTGTTATCACATGATTTTGATTACAATATACCAGAATTAGCGCCTAATTTAAATTTCACACACAGTGGACAAGTGTCGCTATTTACAAACATGTGAAGGGTCCTAGTTGTTGTGCTTTACCAAATCGTTACAACAAAGATTAACTTATAGAGATCATAATGCACCAAAACTAGATGCAAGATCAACAAATATGTCTTCACTACGTGGAATGGTGAGGCCACCCATTTGATGGTTGTACCCAAACTGTTCGTCTGGCACTTGTAGTAATTCTTGAAATGCCGGTTGGCTTAAGAGTGATACAGGAACCACAAATCGTCTTTTCTCTTCTTCCTCAACATAAACGGCAAAATAGCCTTTGGGGACATCCGTAGATGTTGATGTGCTGGTTCCATTTGAGAACGATCGTCTAAGAATTTGTTTCGCTTGAAAGATCCGTGGCAAGAGGATGGCCATTTTTTGAACAGGGTGGAGTCTTTTTTGCTAAAAAGAAGCTGATAGGGCAGAAAATTATATATCCAGGTGAATGGTTTTCTGGAGTATTTTCAAGGAAGTTGTGGTTGATTTATAGATATTGAAAGGTTATTTATATATCCAGCTGGTACTACAAGGTCTGAATAATAGACAATGACACTTGAGCGACAAGAAACATCACATGGTATTGTCTTCCAGTCTCTACAAGTGACAAAAATAATTAAAATCGGTATTTATGATGAAGAACGATCCGTAACAATCTACAACAAACACCAAATTCCTCATTACGCATGTCTTGATGTTTTATGCCAAAGTTTGAATACGTAGGACATTGTGTGTTACCAACTAATAGCCCATAATTCATTTTTTTGTGTGGCGTCAATGTGACCGTTTATGACCCAGAATCCTCATATTTCACTTAGTTTATCCTCTTTTTCTGCGACGGGTCTGATTGGTTAAAACACGAACAGCTTTCTCATCTTAATTACCGGGACTAAAAGTTACTTGGGTTATTATGATAAAATTAGACTAGAGAGTGTCTATTTTTATTGAAGCACAATGACCTCTTCTCTAAGTACTAGTCTAATATAGATAAATTTAACACGTAAACCTTTTTATGCGTTCGTGATTAGTTACAGAAACAACATGTCAGTATTCTCTGAGTTGATTTTGTTGGATACTCATAGATGAACACGATCATGAAGGAAAAACAAAAGCTGCTGCTACTACCGCACTGAAAGACTACAGTCTGGTACTTCAACGTAAAACAGCAACAAATAAATAACATTAGAAGACCCACGATCCCCTTATTAAACTTACCTCGTGGCTCCACTACTTTCCGTCAACTCTGGACCAAGTCAGAGTTAACAACCGATAGATATAACCCATAACATTTATATTTTATAAAGCAGGGTTCAAGAAGTTTTTCTATGTTGGAAGCCCCCTGTGGAATTTCTTAAAAGTGAATCCTTCCATAGTCACATTATTAGGTTTTTCTGTGCCATACTCCATGAAAAATTTCTATGACTATGTCCCGTGATGTCACAAAAGACATTTAGTGCTTTTGCAATCACTTGTTGACGATATGTAATCAACACGAGTAAGGTGGTTTTTAGCCCCATGTAAACATTTTTTATAGTTCAACCATGCATTCTTCGTCGAGGTTTGGCTATTGACCGTGTACTAGATGTTGGAAATTTAAGGTTATCTAACCTGAATACAAATATTTCTCTCATGCATGAACTTTAGTGGTATTCTAAATTATTTTTGAATCGTTTATGTGGACACCCAACCCTAATAAATGAAACATACAAACTCTATAAGTACAGATTCCGAGATTAATATCAATATTGATCATCTCGTGTACATCATTTTCTGCAATTAACTATTTCTTTTTTTTTTTGTGAGATAGAGATAACCAGTAAGGTATGATATATACGTATATCATTGTATGGACACACTTCTTGGTTAGGATTTGTGTTACAAAATAATCAAGGAGATGAAGTATGTTTTTCATTCAGCTCTGTTGTTATCACATGATTTTGATTACAATATACCAGAATTAGCGCCTAATTTAAATTTCACACACAGTGGACAAGTGTCGCTATTTACAAACATGTGAAGGGTCCTAGTTGTTGTGCTTTACAAAATCGTTACAACAAAGATTAACTTATAGAGATCATAATGCACCAAAACTAGATGCAAGATCAACAAATATGTCTTCACTACATGGAATGGTGAGGCCACCCATTTGATGGTTGTACCCAAACTGTTCCTCTGCCACTTGTAGTAATTCTTGAAATGCCGGTTGGCTTAAGAGTGATACAGGAACCACAAATCGTCTTTTCTCTTCTTCCCCAACATAAACGGCAAAATAGCCTTTGGGGACATCCGTAGATGTTGATGTGCTGGTTCCATTTGAGAACGATCGTCTAAGAATTTGCTTCGCTTGAAAGATCCGTGGCAAGAGGATGGCCATTTTTTGAACAGGGTGGAGTCTTTTTTGCTAAAAAGAAGCTGATAGGGCAGAAAATTATATATCCAGGTGAATGGTTTTCTGGAGTATTTTCAAGGAAGTTGTGGTTGATTTATAGATATTGAAGGGTTATTTATATATCCAGCTGGTACTACAAGGTCTGAATAATAGACAATGACACTTGATCGTCAAGAAACATCACAAGGTATTGTCTTCCAGTCTCTACAAGTGACAAAAATAATTAAAATCGGTATTTATGATGAAGAACGATCCGTAACAATCTACAACAAACACCAAATTCCTCATTACGCAAGTCTTGATGTTTTATGCCAAAGTTTGAATACGTAGGACATTGTGTGTTACCAACTAATAGCCCATAATTCATTTTTTTGTGTGGCGTCAATGTGACCGTTTATGACCCAGAATCCTCATATTTCACTTAGTTTATCCTCTTTTTCTGCGACGGGTCTGATTGGTTAAAACACGAACAGCTTTCTCATCTTAATTACCGGGACTAAAAGGTTACTTGGGTTATTATGATAAAATTAGACTAGAGAGTGTCTATTTTTATTGAAGCACAATGACCTCTTCTCTAAGTACTAGTCTAATATAGATAAATTTAACACGTAAACCTTTTTATGCGTTCGTGATTAGTTACAGAAACAACATGTCAGTATTCTCTGAGTTGATTTTGTTGGATACTCATAGATGAACACGATCATGAAGGAAAAACAAAAGCTGCTGCTACTACCGCACTGAAAGACTACAGTCTGGTACTTCAACGTAAAACAGCAACAAATAAATAACATTAGAAGACCCACGATCCCCTTATTAAACTTACCTCGTGGCTCCACTACTTTCCGTCAACTCTGGACCAAGTCAGAGTTAACAACCGATAGATATAACCCATAACATTTATATTTTATAAAGCAGGGTTCAAGAAGTTTTTCTATGTTGGAAGCCCCCTGTGGAATTTCTTAAAAGTGAATCCTTCCATAGTCACATTATTAGGTTTTTCTGTGCCATACTCCATGAAAAATTTCTATGACTATGTCCCGTGATGTCACAAAAGACATTTAGTGCTTTTGCAATCACTTGTTGACGATATGTAATCAACACGAGTAAGGTGGTTTTTAGCCCCATGTAAACATTTTTTATAGTTCAACCATGCATTCTTCGTCGAGGTTTGGCTATTGACCGTGTACTAGATGTTGGAAATTTAAGGTTATCTAACCTGAATACAAATATTTCTCTCATGCATGAACTTTAGTGGTATTCTAAATTATTTTTGAATCGTTTATGTGGACACCCAACCCTAATAAATGAAACATACAAACTCTATAAGTACAGATTCCGAGATTAATATCAATATTGATCATCTCGTGTACATCATTTTCTGCAATTAACTATTTCTTTTTTTTTTTGTGAGAAAGAGATAACCAGTAAGGTATGATGTATACGTATATCATTGTATGGACACACTTCTTGGTTAGGATTTGTGTTACAAAATAATCAAGGAGATGAAGTATGTTTTTCATTCAGCTCTGTTGTTATCACATGATTTTGATTACAATATACCAGAATTAGCGCCTAATTTAAATTTCACACACAGTGGACAAGTGTCGCTATTTACAAACATGTGAAGGGTCCTAGTTGTTGTGCTTTACAAAATCGTTACAACAAAGATTAACTTATAGAGATCATAATGCACCAAAACTAGATGCAAGATCAACAAATATGTCTTCACTACATGGAATGGTGAGGCCACCCATTTGATGGTTGTACCCAAACTGTTCCTCTGCCACTTGTAGTAATTCTTGAAATGCCGGTTGGCTTAAGAGTGATACAGGAACCACAAATCGTCTTTTCTCTTCTTCCCCAACATAAACGGCAAAATAGCCTTTGGGGACATCCGTAGATGTTGATGTGCTGGTTCCATTTGAGAACGATCGTCTAAGAATTTGCTTCGCTTGAAAGATCCGTGGCAAGAGGATGGCCATTTTTTGAACAGGGTGGAGTCTTTTTTGCTAAAAAGAAGCTGATAGGGCAGAAAATTATATATCCAGGTGAATGGTTTTCTGGAGTATTTTCAAGGAAGTTGTGGTTGATTTATAGATATTGAAGGGTTATTTATATATCCAGCTGGTACTACAAGGTCTGAATAATAGACAATGACACTTGATCGTCAAGAAACATCACAAGGTATTGTCTTCCAGTCTCTACAAGTGACAAAAATAATTAAAATCGGTATTTATGATGAAGAACGATCCGTAACAATCTACAACAAACACCAAATTCCTCATTACGCAAGTCTTGATGTTTTATGCCAAAGTTTGAATACGTAGGACATTGTGTGTTACCAACTAATAGCCCATAATTCATTTTTTTGTGTGGCGTCAATGTGACTGTTTATGACCCAGAATCCTCATATTTCACTTAGTTTATCCTCTTTTTCTGCGACGGGTCTGATTGGTTAAAACACGAACAGCTTTCTCATCTTAATTACCGGGACTAAAAGGTTACTTGGGTTATTATGATAAAATTAGACTAGAGAGTGTCTATTTTTATTGAAGCACAATGACCTCTTCTCTAAGTACTAGTCTAATATAGATAAATTTAACACGTAAACCTTTTTATGCGTTCGTGATTAGTTACAGAAACAACATGTCAGTATTCTCTGAGTTGATTTTGTTGGATACTCATAGATGAACACGATCATGAAGGAAAAACAAAAGCTGCTGCTACTACCGCACTGAAAGACTACAGTCTGGTACTTCAACGTAAAACAGCAACAAATAAATAACATTAGAAGACCCACGATCCCCTTATTAAACTTACCTCGTGGCTCCACTACTTTCCGTCAACTCTGGACCAAGTCAGAGTTAGCAACCGATAGATTTAACCCATAACATTTATATTTTATAAAGCAGGGTTCAAGAAGTTTTTCTATGTTGGAAGCCCCCTGTGGAATTTCTTAAAAGTGAATCCTTCCATAGTCACATTATTAGGTTTTTCTGTGCCATACTCCATGAAAAATTTCTATGACTATGTCCCGTGATGTCACAAAAGACATTTAGTGCTTTTGCAATCACTTGTTGACGATATGTAATCAACACGAGTAAGGTGGTTTTTAGCCCCATGTAAACATTTGTTTATAGTTCAACCATGCATTCTTCGTCGAGGTTTGGCTATTGACCGTGTACTAGATGTTGGAAATTTAAGGTTATCTAACCTGAATACAAATATTTCTCTCATGCATGAACTTTAGTGGTATTCTAAATTATTTTTGAATCGTTTATGTGGACACCCAACCCTAATAAATGAAACATACAAACTCTATAAGTACAGATTCCGAGATTAATATCAATATTGATCATCTCGTGTACATCATTTTCTGGAATTAACTATTTCTTTTTTTTTGTGAGAAAGAGATAACCAGTAAGGTATGATATATACATATATCATTGTATGGACACACTTCTTGGTTAGGATTTGTGTTACAAAATAATCAAGGAGATGAAGTATGTTTTTCATTCAGCTTTGTTGTTATCACATGATTTTGATTACAATATACCAGAATTAGCGCCTAATTTAAATTTCACACACAGTGGACAAGTGTCGCTATTTACAAACATGTGAAGGGTCATAGTTGTTGTGCTTTACAAAATCGTTACAACAAAGATTAACTTATAGAGATCATAATGCACCAAAACTAGATGCAAGATCAACAAATATGTCTTCACTACATGGAATGGTGAGGCCACCCATTTGATGGTTGTACCCAAACTGTTCCTCTGCCACTTGCAGTAATTCTTGAAATGCCTGTTGGCTTAAGAGTGATACAGGAACCACAAATCGTCTTTTCTCTTCTTCCCCAACATAAACGGCAAAATAGCCTTTGGGGACATCCGTAGATGTTGATGTGCTGGTTCCATTTGAGAACGATCGTCTAAGAATTTGTTTCGCTTGAAAGATCCGTGGCAAGAGGATGGCCATTTTTTGAACAGGGTGGAGTCTTTTTTGCTAAAAAGAAGCTGAGAGGGCAGAAAATTATATATCCAGGTGAATGGTTTTCTGGAGTATTTTCAAGGAAGTTGTGGTTGATTTATAGATATTGAAGGGTTATTTATATATCCAGCTGGTACTACAAGGTCTGAATAATAGACAATGACACTTGATCGACAAGAAACATCACAAGGTATTGTCTTCCAGTCTCTACAAGTGACAAAAATAATTAAAATCGGTATTTATGATGAAGAACGATCCGTAACAATCTACAACAAACACCAAATTCCTCATTACGCATGTCTTGATGTTTTATGCCAAAGTTTGAATACGTAGGACATTGTGTGTTACCAACTAATAGCCCATAATTCATTTTTTTGTGTGGCGTCAATGTGACCGTTTATGACCCAGAATCCTCATATTTCACTTAGTTTATCCTCTTTTTCTGCGACGGGTCTGATTGGTTAAAACACGAACAGCTTTCTCATCTTAATTACCGGGACTAAAAGGTTACTTGGGTTATTATGATAAAATTAGACTAGAGAGTGTCTATTTTTATTGAAGCACAATGACCTCTTCTCTAAGTACTAGTCTAATATAGATAAATTTAACACGTAAACCTTTTTATGCGTTCGTGATTAGTTACAGAAACAACATGTCAGTATTCTCTGAGTTGATTTTGTTGGATACTCATAGATGAACACGATCATGAAGGAAAAACAAAAGCTGCTGCTACTACCGCACTGAAAGACTACAATCTGGTACTTCAACGTAAAACAGCAACAAATAAATAACATTAGAAGACCCACGATCCCCTTATTAAACTTACCTCGTGGCTCCACTACTTTCCGTCAACTCTGGACCAAGTCAGAGTTAGCAACCGATAGATTTAACCCATAACATTTATATTTTATAAAGCAGGGTTCAAGAAGTTTTTCTATGTTGGAAGCCCCCTGTGGAATTTCTTAAAAGTGAATCCTTCCATAGTCACATTATTAGGTTTTTCTGTGCCATACTCCATGAAAAATTTCTATGACTATGTCCCGTGATGTCACAAAAGACATTTAGTGCTTTTGCAATCACTTGTTGACGATATGTAATCAACACGAGTAAGGTGGTTTTTAGCCCCATGTAAACATTTGTTTATAGTTCAACCATGCATTCTTCGTCGAGGTTTGGCTATTGACCGTGTACTAGATGTTGGAAATTTAAGGTTATCTAACCTGAATACAAATATTTCTCTCATGCATGAACTTTAGTGGTATTCTAAATTATTTTTGAATCGTTTATGTGGACACCCAACCCTAATAAATGAAACATACAAACTCTATAAGTACAGATTCCGAGATTAATATCAATATTGATCATCTCGTGTACATCATTTTCTGGAATTAACTATTTCTTTTTTTTTTGTGAGAAAGAGATAACCAGTAAGGTATGATATATACGTATATCATTGTATGGACACACTTCTTGGTTAGGATTTGTGTTACAAAATAATCAAGGAGATGAAGTATGTTTTTCATTCAGCTTTGTTGTTATCACATGATTTTGATTACAATATACCAGAATTAGCGCCTAATTTAAATTTCACACACAGTGGACAAGTGTCGCTATTTACAAACATGTGAAGGGTCCTAGTTGTTGTGCTTTACAAAATCGTTACAACAAAGATTAACTTATAGAGATCATAATGCACCAAAACTAGATGCAAGATCAACAAATATGTCTTCACTACATGGAATGGTGAGGCCACCCATTTGATGGTTGTACCCAAACTGTTCCTCTGCCACTTGCAGTAATTCTTGAAATGCCGGTTGGCTTAAGAGTGATACAGGAACCACAAATCGTCTTTTCTCTTCTTCCCCAACATAAACGGCAAAATAGCCTTTGGGGACATCCGTAGATGTTGATGTGCTGGTTCCATTTGAGAACGATCGTCTAAGAATTTGTTTCGCTTGAAAGATCCGTGGCAAGAGGATGGCCATTTTTTGAACAGGGTGGAGTCTTTTTTGCTAAAAAGAAGCTGATAGGGCAGAAAATTATATATCCAGGTGAATGGTTTTCTGGAGTATTTTCAAGGAAGTTGTGGTTGATTTATAGATATTGAAAGGTTATTTATATATCCAGCTGGTACTACAAGGTCTGAATAATAGACAATGACAGTTGATCGACAAGAAACATCACATGGTATTGTCTTCTAGTCTCTACAAGTGACAAAAATAATTAAAATCGGTATTTATGATGAAGAACGATCCGTAACAATCTACAACAAACACCAAATTCCTCATTACGCATGTCTTGATGTTTTATGCCAAAGTTTGAATACGTAGGACATTGTGTGTTACCAACTAATAGCCCATAATTCATTTTTTTGTGTGGCGTCAATGTGACCGTTTATGACCCAGAATCCTCATATTTCACTTAGTTTATCCTCTTTTTCTGCGACGGGTCTGATTGGTTAAAACACGAACAGCTTTCTCATCTTAATTACCGGGACTAAAAGGTTACTTGGGTTATTATGATAAAATTAGACTAGAGAGTGTCTATTTTTATTGAAGCACAATGACCTCTTCTCTAAGTACTAGTCTAATATAGATAAATTTAACACGTAAACCTTTTTATGCGTTCGTGATTAGTTACAGAAACAACATGTCAGTATTCTCTGAGTTGATTTTGTTGGATACTCATAGATGAACACGATCATGAAGGAAAAACAAAAGCTGCTGCTACTACCGCACTGAAAGACTACAGTCTGGTACTTCAACGTAAAACAACAACAAATAAATAACATTAGAAGACCCACGATCCCCTTATTAAACATACCTCGTGGCTCCACTACTTTCCGTCAACTCTGGACCAAGTCAGAGTTAACAACCGATAGATTTAACCCATAACATTTATATTTTATAAAGCAGGGTTCAAGAAGTTTTTCTATGTTGGAAGCCCCCTGTGGAATTTCTTAAAAGCGAATCCTTCCATAGTCACATTATTAGGTTTTTCTGTGCCATACTCCATGAAAAATTTCTATGACTATGTCCCGTGATGTCACAAAAGAAATTTAGTGCTTTTATAATCACTTGTTGACGATATGTAATGAACACGAGTAAGGTGGTTTTTAGCCCCATGTAAACATTTTTTATAGTTCAACCATGCATTCTTCGTCGAGGTTTGGCTATTGACCGTGTACTAGATGTTGGAAATTTAAGGTTATCTAACCTGAATACAAATATTTCTCTCATGCATGAACTTTAGTGGTATTCTAAATTATTTTTGAATCGTTTATGTGGACACCCAACCCTAATAAATGAAACATACAAACTCTATAAGTACAGATTCCGAGATTAATATCAATATTGATCATCTCGTGTACATCATTTTCTGCAATTAACTATTTCTTTTTTTTTTTGTTTGAAAGAGATAACCAGTAAGGTATGATATATACGTATATCATTGTATGGACACACTTCTTGGTTAGGATTTGTGTTACAAAATAATCAAGGAGATGAAGTATGTTTTTCATTCAGCTCTGTTGTTATCACATGATTTTGATTACAATATACCAGAATTAGCGCCTAATTTAAATTTCACACACAGTGGACAAGTGTCGCTATTTACAAACATGTGAAGGGTCCTAGTTGTTGTGCTTTACAAAATCGTTACAACAAAGATTAACTTATAGAGATCATAATGCACCAAAACTAGATGCAAGATCAACAAATATGTCTTCACTACATGGAATGGTGAGGCCACCCATTTGATGGTTGTACCCAAACTGTTCCTCTGCCACTTGTAGTAATTCTTGAAATGCCGGTTGGCTTAAGAGTGATACAGGAACCACAAATCGTCTTTTCTCTTCTTCCCCAACATAAACGGCAAAATAGCCTTTGGGGACATCCGTAGATGTTGATGTGCTGGTTCTATTTGAGAACGATCGTCTAAGAATTTGTTTCGCTTGAAAGATCCGTGGCAACAGGATGGCCATTTTTTGAACAGGGTGGAGTCTTTTTTGCTAAAAAGAAGCTGATAGGGCAGAAAATTATATATCCAGGTGAATGGTTTTCTGGAGTATTTTCAAGGAAGTTGTGGTTGATTTATAGATATTGAAAGGTTATTTATATATCCAGCTGGTACTACAAGGTCTGAATAATAGACAATGACACTTGATCGACAAGAAACATCACATGGTATTGTCTTCCAGTCTCTACAAGTGACAAAAATAATTAAAATCGGTATTTATGATGAAGAACGATCCGTAACAATCTACAACAAACACCAAATTCCTCATTACGCATGTCTTGATGTTTTATGCCAAAGTATGAATACGTAGGACATTGTGTGTTACCAACTAATAGCCCATAATTCATTTTTTTGTGTGGCGTCAATGTGACCGTTTATGACCCAGAATCCTCATATTTCACTTAGTTTATCCTCTTTTTCTGTGACGGGTCTGATTGGTTAAAACATGAACAGCTTTCTCATCTTAATTACCGGGACTAAAAGGTTACGTGGGTTATTATGATAAAATTAGACTAGAGAGTGTCTATTTTTATTGAAGCACAATGACCTCTTCTCTAAGTACTAGTCTAATATAGATAAATTTAACACGTAAACCTTTTTATGCGTTCGTGATTAGTTACAGAAACAACATGTCAGTATTCTCTGAGTTGATTTTGTTGGATACTCATAGATGAACACGATCATGAAGGAAAAACAAAAGCTGCTGCTACTACCGCACTGAAAGACTACAGTTTGGTACTTCAACGTAAAACAGCAATAAATAAATAACATTAGAAGACCCACGATCCCCTTATTAAACTTACCTCGTGGCTCCACTACTTTCCGTCAACTCTGGACCAAGTCAGAGTTAACAACCGATAGATTTAACCCATAACATTTATATTTTATAAAGCAGGGTTCAAGAAGTTTTTCTATGTTGGAAGCCCCCTGTGGAATTTCTTAAAAGTGAATCCTTCCATAGTCACATTATTAGGTTTTTCTGTGCCATACTCCATGAAAAATTTCTATGACTATGTCCCGTGATGTCACAAAAGACATTTAGTGCTTTTGCAATCACTTGTTGACGATATGTAATCAACACGAGTAAGGTGGTTTTTAGCCCCATGTAAACATTTTTTATAGTTCAACCATGCATTCTTCGTCGAGGTTTGGCTATTGACCGTGTACTAGATGTTGGAAATTTAAGGTTATCTAACCTGAATACAAATATTTCTCTCATGCATGAACTTTAGTGGTATTCTAAATTATTTTTGAATCGTTTATGTGGACACCCAACCCTAATAAATGAAACATACAAAATCTATAAGTACAGATTCCGAGATTAATATCAATATTGATCATCTCGTGTACATCATTTTCTGCAATTAACTATTTCTTTTTTTTTTGTGAGAAAGAGATAACCAGTAAGGTATGATATATACGTATATCATTGTATGGACACACTTCTTGGTTAGGATTTGTGTTACAAAATAATCAAGGAGATGAAGTATGTTTTTCATTCAGCTCTGTTGTTATCACATGATTTTGATTACAATATACCAGAATTAGCGCCTAATTTAAATTTCAGACACAGTGGACAAGTGTCGCTATTTACAAACATGTGAAGGGTCCTAGTTGTTGTGCTTTACAAAATCGTTACAACAAAGATTAACGTATAGAGATCATAATGCACCAAAACTAGATGCAAGATCAACAAATATGTCTTCACTACATGGAATGGTGAAGCCACCCATTTGATGGTTGTACCCAAACTGTTCCTCTGCCACTTGTAGTAATTCTTGAAATGCCGGTTGGCTTAAGAGTGATACAGGAACCACAAATCGTCTTTTCTCTTCTTCCCCAACATAAACGGCAAAATAGCCTTTGGGGACATCCGTAGATGTTGATGTGCTGGTTCCATTTGAGAACGATCGTCTAAGAATTTGTTTCGCTTGAAAGATCCGTGGCAAGAGGATGGCCATTTTTTGAACAGGGTGGAGTCTTTTTTGCTAAAAAGAAGCTGATAGGGCAGAAAATTATATATCCAGGTGAATGGTTTTCTGGAGTATTTTCAAGGAAGTTGTGGTTGATTTATAGATATTGAAAGGTTATTTATATATCCAGCTGGTACTACAAGGTCTGAATAATAGACAATGACACATGATCGACAAGAAACATCACATGGTATTGTCTTCCAGTCTCTACAAGTGACAAAAATAATTAAAATCGGTATTTATGACGAAGAACGATCCGTAACAATCTACAACAAACACCAAATTCCTCATTACGCATGTCTTGATGTTTTATGCCAAAGTTTGAATACGTAGGACATTGTGTGTTACCAACTAATAGCCCATAATTCATTTTTTTGTGTGGCGTCAATGTGACCGTTTATGACCCAGAATCCTCATATTTCACTTAGTTTATCCTCCTTTTCTGCGACGGGTCTGATTGGTTAAAACATGAACAGCTTTCTCATCTTAATTACCGGGACTAAAAGGTTACTTGGGTTATTATGATAAAATTAGACTAGAGAGTGTCTATTTTTATTGAAGATCAATGACCTCTTCTCTAAGTACTAGTCTAATATAGATAAATTTAACACGTAAACCTTTTTATGCGTTCGTGATTAGTTACAGAAACAACATGTCAGTATTCTCTGAGTTGATTTTGTTGGATACTCATAGATGAACACGATCATGAAGGAAAAACAAAAGCTGCTGCTACTACCGCACTGAAAGACTACAGTCTGGTACTTCAACATAAAACAGCAACAAATAAATAACATTAGAAGACCCACGATCCCCTTATTAAACTTACCTCGTGGCTCCACTACTTTCCGTCAACTCTGGACCAAGTCAGAGTTAACAACCGATAGATTTAACCCATAACATTTATATTTTATAAAGCAGGGTTCAAGAAGTTTTTCTATGTTGGAAGCCCCCTGTGGAATTTCTTAAAAGCGAATCCTTCCATAGTCACATTATTAGGTTTTTCTGTGCCATACTCCATGAAAAATTTCTATGACTATGTCCCGTGATGTCACAAAAGACATTTAGTGCTTTTGCAATCACTTGTTGACGATATGTAATCAACACGAGTAAGGTGGTTTTTAGCCCCATGTAAACATTTTTTATAGTTCAACCATGCATTCTTCGTCGAGGTTTGGCTATTGACCGTGTACTAGATGTTGGAAATTTAAGGTTATCTAACCTGAATACAATAATTTCTCTCATGCATGAACTTTAGTGGTATTCTAAATTATTTTTGAATCGTTTATATGGACACCCAACCCTAATAAATGAAACATACAAACTCTATAAGCACAGATTCCGAGATTAATATCAATATTGATCATCTCGTGTACATCATTTTCTGCAATTAACTATTTCTTTTTTTTTTTGTGAGAAAGAGATAACCAGTAAGGTATGATATATACGTATATCATTGTATGGACACACTTCCTTGTTAGGATTTGTGTTACAAAATAATCAAGGAGATGAAGTATGTTTTTCATTCAGCTCTGTTGTTATCACATGATTTTGATTACAATATACCAGAATTAGCGCCTAATTTAAATTTCACACACAGTGGACAAGTGTCGCTATTTACAAACATGTGAAGGGTCCTAGTTGTTGTGCTTTACAAAATCGTTACAACAAAGATTAACGTATAGAGATCATAATGCACCAAAACTAGATGCAAGATCAATAAATATGTCTTCACTACATGGAATGGTGAGGCCACCCATTTGATGGTTGTACCCAAACTGTTCCTCTGCCACTTGTAGTAATTCTTGAAATGCCGGTTGGCTTAAGAGTGATACAGGAACCACAAATCGTCTTTTCTCTTCTTCCCCAACATAAATGGCAAAATAGCCTTTGGGGACATACGTAGATGTTGATGTGCTGGTTCCATTTGAGAACGATCGTCTAAGAATTTGTTTCGCTTGAAAGATCCGTGGCAAGAGGATGGCCATTTTTTGAACAGGGTGGAGTCTTTTTTGCTAAAAAGAAGCTGATAGGGCAGAAAATTTTATATCCAGGTGAATGGTTTTCTGGAGTATTTTCAAGGAAGTTGTGGTTGATTTATAGATATTGAAAGGTTATTTATATATCCAGCTGGTACTACAAGGTCTGAATAATAGACAATGACACTTGATCGACAAGAAACATCACATGGTATTGTCTTCCAGTCTCTACAAGTGACAAAAATAATTAAAATCGGTATTTATGATGAAGAACGATCCGTAACAATCTACAACAAACACCAAATTCCTCATTACGCATGTCTTGATGTTTTATGCCAAAGTTTGAATACGTAGGACATTGTGTGTTACCAACTAATAGCCCATAATTCGTTTTTTTGTGTGGCGTCAATGTGACCGTTTATGACCCAGAATCCTCATATTTCACTTAGTTTATCCTCTTTTTCTGCGACGGGTCTGATTGGTTAAAACACGAACAGCTTTCTCATCTTAATTACCGGGACTAAAAGGTTACTTGGGTTATTATGATAAAATTAGACTAGAGAGTGTCTATTTTTATTGAAGCACAATGACCTCTTCTCTAAGTACTAGCCTAATATAGATAAATTTAACACGTAAACCTTTTTATGCGTTCGTGATTAGTTACAGAAACAACATGTCAGTATTCTCTGAGTTGATTTTGTTGGATACTCATAGATGAACACGATCATGAAGGAAAACCAAAAGCTGCTGCTACTACCGCACTGAAAGACTACAGTCTGGTACTTCAACGTAAAACAGCAACAAATAAATAACATTAGAAGACCCACGATCCCCTTATTAAACTTACCTCGTGGCTCCACTACTTTCCGTCAACTCTGGACCAAGTCAGAGTTAACAACCGATAGATTTAACCCATAACATTTATATTTTATAAAGCAGGGTTCAAGAAGTTTTTCTATGTTGGAAGCCCCCTGTGGAATTTCTTAAAAGTGAATCCTTCCATAGTCACATTATTAGGTTTTTCTGTGCCATACTCCTTGAAAAATTTCTATGACTATGTCCCGTGATGTCACAAAAGACATTTAGTGCTTTTGCAATCACTTGTTGACGATATGTAATCAACACGAGTAAGGTGGTTTTTAGCCCCATGTAAACATTTTTTTATAGTTCAACCATGCATTCTTCGTCGAGGTTTGGCTATTGACCGTGTACTAGATGTTGGAAATTTAAGGTTATCTAACCTGAATACAAATATTTCTCTCATGCATGAACTTTAGTGGTATTCTAAATTATTTTTGAATCGTTTATGTGGACACCCAACCCTAATAAATGAAACATACAAACTCTATAAGTACAGATTCCGAGATTAAGATCAATATTGATCATGTCGTGTACATCATTTTCTGCAATTAACTATTTCTTTTTTTTTTTGTGAGAAAGAGATAACCAGTAAGGTATGATATATACGTATATCATTGTATGGACACACTTCTTGGTTAGGATTTGTGTTACAAAATAATCAAGGAGATGAAGTATGTTTTTCATTCAGCTCTGTTGTTATCACATGATTTTGATTACAATATACCAGAATTAGCGCCTAATTTAAATTTCACACACAGTGGACAAGTGTCGCTATTTACAAACATGTGAAGGGTCCTAGTTGTTGTGCTTTACAAAATCGTTACAACAAAGATTAAATTATAGAGATTATAATGCACCAAAACTAGATGCAAGATCAACAAATATGTCTTCACTACATGGAATGGTGAGGCCACCCATTTGATGGTTGTACCCAAACTGTTCCTCTGCCACTTGTAGTAATTCTTGAAATGCCGGTTGGCTTAAGAGTGATACAGGAACCACAAATCGTCTTTTCTCTTATTCCCCAACATAAACGGCAAAATAGCCTTTGCGGACATCCGTAGATGTTGATGTGCTGCTTCCATTTGAGAACGATCGTCTAAGAATTTGTTTCGGTTGAAAGATCCGTGGCAAAAGGATGGCCATTTTTTGAACAGGGTGTAGTCTTTTTTGCTAAAAAGTAGCTGACGGGGCAGAAAATTATATATCCAGGTGAATGGTTTTCTGGAGTATTTTCAAGGAAGTTGTGGTTTATTTATAGATATTGAAAGGTTATTTATATATCCAGCTGGTACTACAAGGTCTGAATAATAGACAATGACACTTGATCGACAAGAAACATCACATGGTATTGTCTTCCTATCTCTACAAGTGACAGAAATAATTAAAATCGGTATTTATGATGAAGAACGATCCGTAACAATCTACAACAAACACCAAATTCCTCATTATGCATGTCTTGATGTTTTATGCCAAAGTTTGAATACGTAGGACATTGTGTGTTACAAACTAATAGCCCATAATTCATTTTTTTGTGTGGCGTCAATGTGACCGTTTATGACCCACAATCTTCATATTTCATTTAGTTTATCCTCTTTTTCTGCCACGGGTCTGATTGGTTAAAACATGAACAGCCTTCTCATCTTAATTCCCGGGACTAAAGGGTTACTTGGGTTATTATGATAAAATTAGACTAGAGAGTGTCTATTTTTATTGAAGCACAATGACCTCTTCTCTAAGTACTAGTCTAATATAGATAAATTTAACACGTAAACCTTTTTATGCGTTCGTGATTTGTTACAGAAACAACATGTCAGTATTCTCTGAGTTGATTTTTTTGGATACTCATAGATGAACACGATCAGGAAGGAAAAACAAAAGCTGCTGCTACTACCGCACCGAAAGACTACAGTCTGGTACTTCAACGTAAAACAGCAACAAATAAATAACATTAGAAGACCCACGATCCCCTTATTAAACTTACCTCGTGGCTCCACTACTTTCCTTCAACTCTAGACCAAGTCAGAGTTAACAACCGATAGATTAACCCATAACATTTATATTTTATATAGCAGGGTTCAAGAAGTTTTTCTATGTTGGAAGCCCCCTATGGAATTTCTTAAAAATGAATCCTTTCTTAGTCACATTATTAGGTTTTTATGTGCCATACTCCATGAAAAATTTCTATGACTACGTCCCGTTATGTCACAAAAGACATTTAGTGCTTTTGCAATCACTTGTTGACGATATGTAATCAACACGAGTAAGGTGGTTTTTAGCCCCATGTAAACATTTTTTATAGTTCAAGCGTTCATTCTTCGTCGAAGTTTGGCAATTGACCGTGTACTAGATGTTGGAAATTTAAGGTTATCTAACCTGAATACAAATATTTCTCTCATGCATGAACTTTAGTGGTATTCTAAATTATTTTTGAATCGTTTATGTGGACACCCAACCCTAATAAATGAAAAATACAAACTCTATAAGTACAGATTCCGAGATTAATATCAATATTGATCATCTCGTGTACATCGTTTTCTGCAATTAACTATTTCTTTTTTTTTTGTAACAAAGAGATAACCAGTAAGGTATGATATATACGTATATCATTGTATGGACACACTTCTTGGTTAGAATTTGTGTTACAAAATAATCAAGGAGATGATGTATGTTTTTCATTCAGCTCTGTTGTTATAACATGATTTTGATTACAATATACCAGAATTAGCGTCTAATTTAAATTTCACACATAGTGGACAAGTGTCTCTATTTACAAACATGTGAAGGGTCCTAGTTGTTGTGCTTTACAAAATCGTTACAACAAAGATTAACTTATAGAGATCATAATGCACCAAAACTAGATGCAAGATCAACAAATATGTCTTCACTACATGGAATGGTGAGGCCACCCATTTGATGGTTGTACCCAAACTGTTCCTCTGCCACTTGTAGTAATTCTTGAAATGCCGGTTGGCTTAAGAGTGATACAGGAACCACAAATCGTCTTTTCTCTTCTTCCCCAACATAAACGGCAAAATAGCCTTTGGGGACATCCGTAGATGTTGATGTGCTGCTTCCATTTGAGAACGATCGTCTAAGAATTTGTTTCGCTTGAAAGATCCGTGGCAAAAGGATGGCCATTTTTTAACAGGGTAGAGTCTTTTTGCGAAAAAGAAGCTGATGGGGCAGAAAATTATATATCCAGATGAATGGTTTTCTGGAGTATTTTCAAGGAAGTTGTGGTTGATTTATAGATATTGAAATGTTATTTATATATCCAGCTGGTACTACAAGGGCTGAATAATAGACAATGACACTTGATCGACAAGAAACATCACATGGTATTGTCTTCCTATCTCTACAAGTGACAAAAATAATTAAAATCCGTATTTATGATGAAGAACGATCCGTAACAATCTACAACAAACACCAAATTCCTCATTACGCATGTCTTGATGTTTAATGCCAAATTTTGAATACGTAGGACATTGTGTGTTACCAACTAATAGCCCATAATTCATTTTTTTGTGTGGCGTCAATCTGACCGTTTATGACCCAAAATCTTCATATTTCATTTAGTTTATCCTCTTTTTCTGCGACGGGTCTGATTGGTTAAAACATGAACAGCCTTCTCATCTTAATTCCCGGGACTAAAGGGTTACTTGGGTTATTATGATAAAATTAGACTAGAGAGTGTCTATTTTTATTGAAGCACAATGACCTCTTCCCTAAGTACTAGTCTAATATAGATAAATTTAACACGTAAACCTTTTTATGCGTTCCTGATTAGTTACAGAAATAACATGTCAGTATTCTCTGAGTTGATTTTGTTGGATACTCATAGATGAACACAATCAGGAAGGAAAAACAAAAGCTGCTGCTACTACCGCACTGAAAGACTACAGTCTGGTACTTCAACGTAAAACAGCAACAAATAAATAACATTAGAAGACCCACGATCCCCTTAATAAACTTACCTCGTGGCTCCACTACTTTCCTTCAACTCTGGACCAAGTCAGAGTTAACAACCGATAGATTTAACCCATAACATTTATATTTTATAAAGCAGGGTTCAAGAAATTTTTCTATGTTGGAAGCCCCCTATGGAATTTCTTAAAAGTGAATCCTTCCTTAGTCACATTATTAGGTTTTTCTTTGCCATACTCCATGAAAATTTCTATGACTAAGTCCCGTGATGTCACAAAAGACATTTAGTGCTTTTGCAATCACTTGTTGACGATATGTAATCAACACGAGTAAGGTGGTTTTTAGCCCCATGTAAACATTTTTTATAGTTCAAGCGTGCATTCTTCATCGAAGTTTGGCAATTGACCGTGTACTAGATGTTGGAAATTTAAGGTTATCTAACCTGAATACAATTATTTCTCTCATGCACGAACTTTTGCGGTATTCTAATTTATTTTTGAATCGTTTATGTGGACACCCAACCCTAATAAATGAAACACAACAACTCTATAAGTACAGATTCTGAGATTAATATCAATACTGATCATCTCGTGTACATCGTTTTCTGCAACTAACTATTTCTTTTTTTTTGTGAGAAAGAGATAACCAGTAAGGTATTATATATACGTATATCATTGTATGGACACACTTCTTGGTTAGGATTTGTGTTACAAAAAATCAAGGAGATGAAGTATGTTTTTCATTCAGCTCTGTTGTTATAACATGATTTTGATTACAATATACCAGAATTAGCGTCTAATTTAAATTTCACACACAGTGGACAAGTGTCTGTATTTACAAACATGTGAAGGGTCCTAGTTGTTGTGCTTTACAAAATCGTTACAACAAAGATTAACTTATAGAGATCATAATGCTCCAAAACTAGATGCAAGATCAACAAATATGTCTTCACTACATGGAATGGTGAGGCAACCCATTTGATGGTTGTACCCAAACTGTTCCTCTGCCACTTGTAGTAATTCTTGAAATACCGGTTGGCTTAAGAGTGATACAGGAACCACAAATCGTCTTTTCTCTTCTTCCCCAACATAAACGGCAAAATAGCCTTTGGGGACATCCGTAGATGTTGATGTGCTGCTTCCATTTGAGAACGATCGTCTAAGAATTTGTTTCGCTTGAAAGATCTGTGGCAGAAGGATGGACATTTTTTGAACAGGGTGGAGTCTTTTTTGCTAAAAAGAAGATGATGGGGCAGAAAATTATATATCCAGGTGAATGGTTTTCTGGAGTATTTTCAAGGAAGTTGTGGTTGATTTATAGATATTGAAAGGTTATTTATATATCCAGCTGGTACGACAAGGTCTGAATAATAGACAATGACACTTGATCGACAAGAAACATCACATGGTATTGTCTTCCTATCTCTACAAGTGACAAAAATAATTAAAATCGGTGTTTATGATGAAGAACGATCCGTAACAATCTACAACAAACACCAAATTCCTCATTACGCATGTCTTGATGTTTTATGCCAAATTTTGAATACGTAGGACATTGTGTGTTACCAACTAATAGCCCATAATTCATTTTTTTGTGTGGCGTCAATCTGACCGTTTATGACCCAAAATCTTCATATTTCATTTAGTTTATCCTCTTTTTCTGCGACGGGTCTGATTGGTTAAAACATGAACAGCCTTCTCATCTTAATTCCCGGGACTAAAGGGTTACTTGGGTTATTATGATAAAATTAGACTAGAGAGTGTCTATTTTTATTGAAGCACAATGACCTCTTCTCTAAGTACTAGTCTAATATAGATAAATTTAACACGTAAACCTTTTTATGCGTTCCTGATTAGTTACAGAAATAACATGTCAGTATTCTCTGAGTTGATTTTGTTGGATACTCATAGATGAACACGATCAGGAAGGAAAAACAAAAGCTGCTGCTACTACCGCACTGAAAGACTACAGTCTGGTACTTCAACGTAAAACAGCAACAAATAAATAACATTAGAAGACCCACGATCCCCTTAATAAACTTACCTCGTGGCTCCACTACTTTCCTTCAACTCTGGACCAAGTCAGAGTTAACAACCGATAGATTTAACCCATAACATTTATATTTTATAAAGCAGGTTCAAGAAGTTTTTCTATGTTGGAAGCCTCCTATGGAATTTCTTAAAAGTGAATCCTTCCTTAGTCACATTATTAGTTTTTTTTGTGCCATACTCCATGAAAAATTTCTATGACTATGTCCCGTGATGTCACAAAAGGCATTTAGTGCTTTTGCAATCACTTGTTGACGATATGTAATCAACACGAGTAAGGTGGTTTTTAGCCCCATGTAAACATTTTTTATAGTTCAACCATGCATTCTTCGTCGAAGTTTGGCAATTGACCGTGTACTAGATGTTGGAAATTTAAGGTTATATAACCTGAATACAAATATTTCTCTCATGCATGAACTTTAGTGGTATTCTAAATTATTTTTGAATCGTTTATGTGGACACCCAACCCTAATAAATGAAACATAACAACTCTATAAGTACAGATTTCGAGATTAATATCAATATTGATCATCTCGTGTACATCGTTTTCTTCAATTAACAATTTCATTTTTTTGTGAGAAAGAGATAACCTGTAAGGTATGATATATACGTATATCATTGTATGGACACACTTCTTGGTTAGGATTTGTGTTACAAAATAATCAAGGTGATGAAGTATGTTTTTCATTCAGCTCTGTTGTTATAACATGATTTTGATTACAGTATACCAGAATTAGCGTCTAATTAAAATTTCACACACAGTGGACAAGTGTCTCTATTTACAAACATGTGAAGGGTCCTAGTTGTTGTGCTTTACAAAATCGTTACAACAAAGATTAACTTATAGAGATCATAATGCACCAACACTAGATGCAAGATCAACAAATATGTCTTCACTACATGGAATGGTGAGGCCACCCATTTGATGGTTGTACCCAAACTGTTCCTCTGCCACTTGTAGTAATTCTTGAAATGCCGGTTGGCTTAAGAGTGATACAGGAACCACAAATCGTCTTTTCTCTTCTTCCCCAACATAAACGGCAAAATAGCCTTTGGGGACATCCGTAGATGTTGATGTGCTGCTTCCATTTGAGAACGATCGTCTAAGAATTTGTTTCGCTTGAAAGATCCGTGGCAAAAGGATGGCCATTTTTTAACAGGGTAGAGTCTTTTTGCGAAAAAGAAGCTGATGGGGCAGAAAATTATATATCCAGATGAATGGTTTTCTGGAGTATTTTCAAGGAAGTTGTGGTTGATTTATAGATATTGAAATGTTATTTATATATCCAGCTGGTACTACAAGGGCTGAATAATAGACAATGACACTTGATCGACAAGAAACATCACATGGTATTGTCTTCCTATCTCTACAAGTGACAAAAATAATTAAAATCCGTATTTATGATGAAGAACGATCCGTAACAATCTACAACAAACACCAAATTCCTCATTACGCATGTCTTGATGTTTAATGCCAAAGTTTGAGTACGTAGGACATTGTGTGTTACCAACTAATAGCCCATAATTCATTTTTTTGTGTGGCTTCAATGTGACCGTTTATGACCCAGAATCTTCATATTTCATTTAGTTTATCCTCTTTTTCTGCGACGGGTCTGATTGGTTAAAACATGAACAGCCTTCTCATCTTAATTCCCGGGACTAAAGGGTTACTTGGGTTATTATGATAAAATTAGACTAGAGAGTGTCTATTTTTATTGAAGCACAATGACCTCTTCTCTAAGTACTAGTCTAATATAGATAAATTTAACACGTAAACCTTTTTATGCGTTCCTGATTAGTTACAGAAATAACATGTCAGTATTCTCTGAGTTGATTTTGTTGGATACTCATAGATGAACACGATCAGGAAGGAAAAACAAAAGCTGCTGCTACTACCGCACTGAAAGACTACAGTCTGGTACTTCAACGTAAAACAGCAACAAATAAATAACATTAGAAGACCCACGATCCCCTTAATAAACTTACCTCGTGGCTCCACTACTTTCCTTCAACTCTGGACCAAGTCAGAGTTAACAACCGATAGATTTAACCCATAACATTTATATTTTATAAAGCAGGTTCAAGAAGTTTTTCTATGTTGGAAGCCTCCTATGGAATTTCTTAAAAGTGAATCCTTCCTTAGTCACATTATTAGTTTTTTTTGTGCCATACTCCATGAAAAATTTCTATGACTATGTCCCGTGATGTCACAAAAGGCATTTAGTGCTTTTGCAATCACTTGTTGACGATATGTAATCAACACGAGTAAGGTGGTTTTTAGCCCCATGTAAACATTTTTTATAGTTCAAGCGTGCATTCTTCGTCGAAGTTTGGCAATTGACCGTGTACTAGATGTTGGAAATTTAAGGTTATCTAACCTGAATACAATTATTTCTCTCATGCACGAACTTTTGTGGTATTCTAATTTATTTTTGAATCGTTTATGTGGACACCCAACCCTAGTAAATGAAACATAACAACTCTATAAGTACAGATTCCGAGATTAATATCAATATTGATCATCTCGTGTACATCATTTTCTGCAATTAACTATTTCTTTTTTTTTTTTGTGATAAAGAGATAACCAGTAAGGTATGATATATACGTATATCATTGTATGGACACACTTCTTGGTTAGGATTTGTGTTACAAAATAATCAAGGAGATGAAGTATGTTTTTCATTCAGCTCTGTTGTTATCACATGATTTTGATTACAATATACCAGAATTAGCGCCTAATTTAAATTTCACACACTGTGGACAAGTGTCGCTATTTACAAACATGTGAAGGGTCCTAGTTGTTGTGCTTTACAAAATCGTTACAACAAAGATTAACTTTTAGAGATTATAATGCACCAAAACTAGATGCAAGATCAACAAATATGTCTTCACTACATGGAATGGTGAGGCCACCCATTTGATGGTTGTACCCAAACTGTTCCTCTGCCACTTGTAGTAATTCTTGAAATGCCGGTTGGCTTAAGAGTGATACAGGAACCACAAATCGTCTTTTCTCTTATTCCCCAACATAAACGGCAAAATAGCCTTTGCGGACATCCGTAGATGTTGATGTGCTGCTTCCATTTGAGAACGATCGTCTAAGAATTTGTTTCGCTTGAAGGATCCGTGGCAAAAGGATGGCCATTTTTTGAACAGGGTGGAGTCTTTTTTGCTAAAAAGAAGCTGACAGGGCAGAAAATTATATATCCAGGTGAATGGTTTTCTGGAGTATTTTCAAGGAAGTTGTGGTTTATTTATAGATATTGAAAGGTTATTTATATATCCAGCTGGTACTACAAGGTCTGAATAATAGACAATGACACTTGATCGACAAGAAACATCACATGGTATTGTCTTCCTATCTCTACAAGTGACAGAAATAATTAAAATCGGTATTTATGATGAAGAACGATCCGTAACAATCTACAACAAACACCAAATTCCTCATTATGCATGTCTTGATGTTTTATGCCAAAGTTTGAATACGTAGGACATTGTGTGTTACAAACTAATAGCCCATAATTCATTTTTTTGTGTGGCGTCAATGTGACCGTTTATGACCCACAATCTTCATATTTCATTTAGTTTATCCTCTTTTTCTGCCACGGGTCTGATTGGTTAAAACATGAACAGCCTTCTCATCTTAATTCCCGGGACTAAAGGGTTACTTGGGTTATTATGATAAAATTAGACTAGAGAGTGTCTATTTTTATTGAAGCACAATGACCTCTTCTCTAAGTACTAGTCTAATATAGATAAATTTAACACGTAAACCTTTTTATGCATTCCTGATTAGTTACAGAAATAACATGTCAGTATTCTCTGAGTTGATTTTGTTGGATACTCATAGATGAACACGATCAGGAAGGAAAAACAAAAGCTGCTGCTACTACCGCACTGAAAGACTACAGTCTGGTACTTCAACGTAAAACAGCAACAAATAAATAACATTAGAAGACCCACGATCCCCTTAATAAACTTACCTCGTGGCTCCACTACTTTCCGTCAACTCTGGACCAAGTCAGAGTTAACAACCGATAGATTTAACCCATAACATTTATATTTTATAAAGCAGGGTTAAAGAAGTTTTTCTATGTTGGAAGCCCCCTATGGAATTTCTTAAAAGTGAATCCTTCCTTAGTCACATTATTAGGTTTTTCTGTGCCATAATCCATGAAAAATTTCTATGACTATGTCCCGTGATGTCACAAAAGACATTTAGTGCTTTTGCAATCACTTGTTGACGATATGTAATCAACACGAGTAAGGTGGTTTTTAGCCCCATGTAAACATTTTTTATAGTTCAAGCGTGCATTCTTCGTCGAAGTTTGGCAATTGACCGTGTACTAGATGTTGGAAATTTAAGGTTATCTAACCTGAATACAATTATTTCTCTCATGCACGAAATTTTGTGGTATTCTAATTTTTTTTTGAATCGTTTATGTGGACACCCAACCCTAGTAAATGAAACATAACAACTCTATAAGTACAGATTCCGAGATTAATATCAATATTGATCATCTCGTGTACATCATTTTCTGCAATTAACTATTTCTTTTTTTTTTGTGATAAAGAGATAACCAGTAAGGTATGATATATACGTATATCATTGTATGGACACACTTCTTGGTTAGGATTTGTGTTACAAAATAATCAAGGAGATGAAGTATGTTTTTCATTCAGCTCTGTTGTTATCACATGATTTTGATTACAATATACCAGAATTAGCGCCTAATTTAAATTTCACACACTGTGGACAAGTGTCGCTATTTACAAACATGTGAAGGGTCCTAGTTGTTGTGCTTTACAAAATCGTTACAACAAAGATTAACTTTTAGAGATTATAATGCACCAAAACTAGATGCAAGATCAACAAATATGTCTTCACTACATGGAATGGTGAGGCCACCCATTTGATGGTTGTACCCAAACTGTTCCTCTGCCACTTGTAGTAATTCTTGAAATGCCGGTTGGCTTAAGAGTGATACAGGAACCACAAATCGTCTTTTCTCTTATTCCCCAACATAAACGGCAAAATAGCCTTTGCGGACATCCGTAGATGTTGATGTGCTGCTTCCATTTGAGAACCATCGTCTAAGAATTTGTTTCGCTTGAAAGATCCGTGGCAAAAGGATGGCCATTTTTTGAACAGGGTGGAGTCTTTTTTGCTAAAAAGAAGCTGACAGGGCAGAAAATTATATATCCAGGTGAATGGTTTTCTGGAGTATTTTCAAGGAAGTTGTGGTTTATTTATAGATATTGAAAGGTTATTTATATATCCAGCTGGTACTACAAGGTCTGAATAATAGACAATGACACTTGATCGACAAGAAACATCACATGGTATTGTCTTCCTATCTCTACAAGTGACAGAAATAATTAAAAACGGTATTTATGATGAAGAACGATCCGTAACAATCTACAACAAACACCAAATTCCTCATTATGCATGTCTTGATGTTTTATGCCAAAGTTTGAATACGTAGGACATTGTGTGTTACAAACTAATAGCCCATAATTCATTTTTTTGTGTGGCGTCAATGTGACCGTTTATGACCCACAATCTTCATATTTCATTTAGTTTATCCTCTTTTTCTGCCACGGGTCTGATTGGTTAAAACATGAACAGCCTTCTCATCTTAATTCCCGGGACTAAAGGGTTACTTGGGTTATTATGATAAAATTAGACTAGAGAGTGTCGATTTTTATTGAAGCACAATGACCTCTTCTCTAAGTACTAGTCTAATATAGATAAATTTAACACGTAAACCTTTTTATGCGTTCCTGATTAGTTACAGAAATAACATGTCAGTATTCTCTGAGTTGATTTTGTTGGATACTCATAGATGAACACGATCAGGAAGGAAAAACAAAAGCTGCTGCTACTACCGCACTGAAAGACTACAGTCTGGTACTTCAACGTAAAACAGCAACAAATAAATAACATTAGAAGACCCACGATCCCCTTAATAAACTTACCTCGTGGCTCCACTACTTTCCTTCAACTCTGGACCAAGTCAGAGTTAACAACCGATAGATTTAACACATAACATTTATATTTTATAAAGCAGGTTCAAGAAGTTTTTCTATGTTGGAAGCCTCCTATGGAATTTCTTAAAAGTGAATCCTTCCTTAGTCACATTATTAGGTTTTTTTGTGCCATACTCCATGAAAAATTTCTATGACTATGTCCCGTGATGTCACAAAAGACATTTAGTGCTTTTGCAATCACTTGTTGACGATATGTAATCAACACGAGTAAGGTGGTTTTTAGCCCCATGTAAACATTTTTTATAGTTCAACCATGCATTCTTCGTCGAAGTTTGGCAATTGACCGTGTACTAGATGTTGGAAATTTAAGGTTATATAACCTGAATACAAATATTTCTCTCATGCATGAACTTTAGTGGTATTCTAAATTATTTTTGAATCGTTTATGTGGACACCCAACCCTAATAAATGAAACATAACAACTCTATAAGTACAGATTTCGAGATTAATATCAATATTGATCATCTCGTGTACATCGTTTCTTCAATTAACAATTTCATTTTTTTGTGAGAAAGAGATAACCAGTAAGGTATGATATATACGTATATCATTGTATGGACACACTTCTTGGTTAGGATTTGTGTTACAAAATAATCAAGGTGATGAAGTATGTTTTTCATTCAGCTCTGTTGTTATAACATGATTTTGATTACAGTATACCAGAATTAGCGTCTAATTTAAATTTCACACACAGTGGACAAGTGTCTCTATTTACAAACATGTGAAGGGTCCTAGTTGTTGTGCTTTACAAAATCGTTACAACAAAGATTAACTTATAGAGATCATAATGCACCAACACTAGATGCAAGATCAACAAATATGTCTTCACTACATGGAATGGTGAGGCCACCCATTTGATGGTTGTACCCAAACTGTTCCTCTGCCACTTGTAGTAATTCTTGAAATGCCGGTTGGCTTAAGAGTGATACAGGAACCACAAATCGTCTTTTCTCTTCTTCCCCAACATAAACGGCAAAATAGCCTTTGGGGACATCCGTAGATGTTGATGTGCTGCTTCCATTTGAGAACGATCGTCTAAGAATTTGTTTCGCTTGAAAGATCCGTGGCAAAAGGATGGCCATTTTTTAACAGGGTAGAGTCATTTTGCTAAAAAGAAGCTGATGGGGCAGAAAATTATATATCCAGGTGAATGGTTTTCTGGAGTATTTTCAAGGAAGTTGTGGTTGATTTATAGATATTGAAATGTTATTTATATATCCAGCTGGTACGACAAGGGCTGAATAATAGACAATGACACTTGATCGACAAGAAACATCACATGGTATTGTCTTCCTATCTCTACAAGAGACAAAAATAATTAAAATCCGTATTTATGATGAAGAACGATCCGTAACAATCTACAACAAACACCAAATTCCTCATTACGCATGTCTTGATGTTTAATGCCAAAGTTTGAGTACGTAGGACATTGTGTGTTACCAACTAATAGCCCATAATTCATTTTTTTGTGTGGCTTCAATGTGACCGTTTATGACCCAGAATCTTCATATTTCATTTAGTTTATCCTCTTTTTCTGCGACGGGTCTGATTGGTTAAAACATGAACAGCCTTCTCATCTTAATTCCCGGGACTAAAGGGTTACTTGGGTTATTATGAAAAAATTAGACTAGAGAGTGTCTATTTTTATTGAAGCACAATGACCTCTTCTCTAAGTACTAGTCTAATATAGATAAATTTAACACGTAAACCTTTTTATGCGTTCCTGATTAGTTACAGAAATAACATGTCAGTATTCTCTGAGTTGATTTTGTTGGATACTCATAGATGAACACGATCAGGAAGGAAAAACAAAAGCTGCTGCTACTACCGCACTGAAAGACTACAGTCTGGTACTTCAACGAAAAACAGCAACAAATAAACAACATTAGAAGTCCCACGATCCCTTTATTAAACTTACCTCGTGGCTCCACTACTTTCCGTCAACTCTGGACCAAGTCAGAGTTAACAACCGATAGATTTAACCCATAACATTTATATTTTATAAAGCAGGGTTCAAGAAGTTTTTCTATGTTGGAAGCCCCCTATGGAATTTCTTAAAAGTGAATCCTTCCTTAGTCACATTATTAGGTTTTTTTGTGCCATAATCCATGAAAAATTTCTATGACTATGTCCCGTGATGTCACAAAAGACATTTAGTGCTTTTGCAATCACTTGTTGACGATATGTAATCAACACGAGTAAGGTGGTTTTTAGCCCCATCTAAACATTTTTTATAGTTCAAGCGTGCATTCTTCGTCGAAGTTTGGCAATTGACCGTGTACTAGATGTTGGAAATTTAAGGTTATCTAACCTGAATACAATTATTTCTCTCATGCACGAACTTTTGTGGTATTCTAATTTATTTTTGAATCGTTTATGTGGACACCCAACCCTAGTAAATGAAACATAACAACTCTATAAGTACCGATTCCGAGATTAATATCAATATTGATCATCTCGTGTACATCATTTTCTGCAATTAACTATTTCTTTTCTTTTTTTTGTGAGAAAGAGATAAATAGTAAGGTATGATATATACGTATATCATTGTATGGACACACTTCTTGGTTAGGATTTGTGTTACAAAATAATCAAGGAGATGAAGTATGTTTTTCATTCAGCTCTGTTGTTATCACATGATTTTGATTACAATATACCAGAATTAGCGCCTAATTTAAATTTCACACACAGTGGACAAATGTCGCTATTTACAAACATGTGAAGGGTCCTAGTTGTTGTGCTTTATAAAATCGTTACAACAAAGATTAACTTATAGAGATTATAATGCACCAAAACTAGATGCAAGATCAACAAATATGTCTTCACTACATGGAATGGTGAGGCCACCCATTTGATGGTTGTACCCAAACTATTCCTCTGCCACTTGTAGTAATTCTTGAAATGCCGGTTGGCTTAAGAATAATACAGGAACCACAAATCGTCTTTTCTCTTATTCCCCAACATAAACAGCAAAATAGCCTTTGCGGACATCCGTAGATGTTGATGTGCTGCTTCCATTTGAGAACGATCGTCTAAGAATTTGTTTCGCTTGAAAGATCCGTGGCAAAAGGATGGCCATTTTTTGAACAGGGTGGAGTCTTTTTTGCTAAAAAGAAGCTGACAGGGCAGAAAATTATATATCCAGGTGAATGGTTTTCTGGAGTATTTTCAAGGAAGTTGTGGTTTATTTATAGATATTGAAAGGTTATTTATATATCCAGCTGGTACTACAAGGTCTGAATAATGGACAATGACACTTGATCGACAAGAAACATCACATGGTATTGTCTTCCTATCTCTACAAGTGACAGAAATAATTAAAATCGGTATTTATGATGAAGAACGATCCGTAACAATCTACAACAAACACCAAATTCCTCATTATGCATGTCTTGATGTTTTATGCCAAAGTTTGAATACGTAGGACATTGTGTGTTACAAACTAATAGCCCATAATTCATTTTTTTGTGTGGCGTCAATGTGACCGTTTATGACCCACAATCTTCATATTTCATTTAGTTTATCCTCTTTTTCTGCCACGGGTCTGATTGGTTAAAACATGAACAGCCTTCTCATCTTAATTCCCGGGACTAAAGGGTTACTTGGGTTATTATGATAAAATTAGACTAGAGAGTGTCTATTTTTATTGAAGCACAATTACCTCTTCTCTAAGTACTAGTCTAATATAGATAAATTTAACACGTAAACCTTTTTATGCGTTCGTGATTTGTTACAGAAACAACATGTCAGTATTCTCTGAGTTGATTTTGTTGGATACTCATAGATGAACACGATCAGGAAGGAAAAACAAAAGCTGCTGCTACTACCGCACCGAAAGACTACAGTCTGGTACTTCAACGTAAAACAGCAACAAATAAATAACATTAGAAGACCCACGATCCCCTTATTAAACTTACCTCGTGGCTCCACTACTTTCCTTCAACTCTAGACCAAGTCAGAGTTAACAACCGATAGATTAACCCATAACATTTATATTTTATATAGCAGGGTTCAAGAAGTTTTTCTATGTTGGAAGACCCCTATGGAATTTCTTAAAAATGAATCCCCCTATGGAATTTCTTAAAAATGAATCCTTCCTTAGTGACCTTATTAGGTTTTTATGTGCCATACTCCATGAAAAATTTCTATGTCTACGTCCCGTTATGTCACAAAAGACATTTAGTGCTTTTGCAATCACTTGTTGACGATATGTAATCAACACGAGTAAGGTGGTTTTTAGCCCCATGTAAACATTTTTTATAGTTCAAGCGTTCATTCTTCGTCGAAGTTTGGCAATTGACCGTGTACTAGATGTTGGAAATTTAAGGTTATCTAACCTGAATACAAATATTTCTCTCATGCATGAACTTTAGTGGTATTCTAAATTATTTTTGAATCGTTTATGTGGACACCCAACCCTAATAAATGAAAAATACAAACTCTATAAGTACAGATTCCGAGATTAATATCAATAATGATCATCTCGTGTACATCGTTTTCTGCAATTAACTATTTCTTTTCTTTTTGTAACAAAGAGATAACCAGTAAGGTATGATATATACGTATATCATTGTATAGACACACTTCTTGGTTAGAATTTGTGTTACAAAATAATCAAGGAGATGATGTATGTTTTTCATTCAGCTCTGTTGTTATAACATGATTTTGATTACAATATACCAGAATTAGCGTCTAATTTAAATTTCACACACAGTGGACAAGTGTCTCTTTTTACAAACATGTGAAGGGTCCTAGTTGTTGTGCTTTACAAAATCGTTACAACAAAGATTAACTTATAGAGATCATAATGCACCAAAACTAGATGCAAGATCAACAAATATGTCTTCACTACATGGAATGGTGAGGCCACCCATTTGATGGTTGTACCCAAACTGTTCCTCTGCCACTTGTAGTAATTCTTGAAATGCCGGTTGGCTTAAGAGTGATACAGGAACCACAAATCGTCTTTTCTCTTCTTCCCCAACATAAACGGCAAAATAGCCTTTGGGGACATCCGTAGATGTTGATGTGCTGCTTCCATTTGAGAACGATCGTCTAAGAATTTGTTTCGCTTGAAAGATCCGTGGCAAAAGGATGGCCATTTTTTAACAAGGTAGAGTCTTTTTGCTAAAAAGAAGCTGATGGGGCAGAAAATTATATATCCAGGTGACTGGTTTTCTGGAGTATTTTCAAGGGAGTTGTGGTTGATTTATAGATATTGAAATGTTATTTATATATCCAGCTGATACTACAAGGGCTGAATAATAGACAATGACACTTGATCGACAAGAAACATCACATGGTATTGTCTTCCTATCTCTACAAGTGACAAAAATAATTAAAATCCGTATTTAAGATGAAGAACGATCCGTAACAATCTACAACAAACACCAAATTCCTCATTACGCATGTCTTGATGTTTAATGCCAAAGTTTGAGTACGTAGGACATTGTGTGTTACCAACTAATAGCCCATAATTCATTTTTTTGTGTGGCTTCAATGTGACCGTTTATGACCCAGAATCTTCATATTTCATTTAGTTTATCCTCTTTTTCTGCGACGGGTCTGATTGGTTAAAACATGAACAGCCTTCTCATCTTAATTCCTGGGACTAAAGGGTTACTTGGGTTATTATGATAAAATTAGACTAGAGAGTGTCTATTTTTATTGAAGCACAATGACCTCTTCTCTAAGTACTAGTCTAATATAGATAAATTTAGCACGTAAACCTTTTTATGCGTTCGTGATTAGTTACAGAAATAACATGTCAGTATTCTCTGAGTTGATTTTGTTGGATACTCATAGATGAACACGATCAGGAAGGAAAAACAAAAGCTGCTGCTACTACCGCACTGAAAGACTACAGTCTGGTACTTCAACGAAAAACAGCAACAAATAAATAACATTAGAAGTCCCACGATCCCTTTATTAAACTTACCTCGTGGCTCCACTACTTTCCGTCAACTCTGGACCAAGTCAGAGTTAACAACCGATAGATTTAACCCATAACATTTATATTTTATAAAGCAGGGTTCAAGAAGTTTTTCTATGTTGGAAGCCCCCTATGGAATTTCTTAAAAGTAAATCCTTCCTTAGTCACATTATTAGGTTTTTCTGTGCCATACTCCATGAAAATTTCTATGACTATGTCCCGTGATGTCACAAAAGACATTTAGTGCTTTTGCAATCACTTGTTGACGATATGTAATCAACACGAGTAAGGTGGTTTTTAGCCCCATGTAAACATTTTTTATAGTTTAAGCGTGCATTCTTCATCGAAGTTTGGCAATTGACCGTGTACTAGATGTTGGAAATTTAAGGTTATCTAACCTGAATACAATTATTTCTCTCATGCACGAACTTTTGTGGTATTCTAATTTATTTTTGAATCGTTTATGTGGACACCCAACCCTAATAAATGAAACATAACAACTCTATAAGTACAGATTCTGAGATTAATATCAATATTGATCATCTCGTGTACATCGTTTTCTGCAACTAACAATTTCTTTTTTTTTTTGTGAGAAAGAGATAACCAGTAAGGTATTATATATACGTATATCATTGTATGGACACACTTCTTGGTTAGGATTTGTGTTACAAAAAATCAAGGAGATGAAGTATGTTTTTCATTCAGCTCTGTTGTTATAACATGATTTTGATTACAATATACCAGAATTAGCGTCTAATTTAAATTTCACACACAGTGGACAAGTGTCTCTATTTACAAACATGTGAAGGGTCCTAGTTGTTGTGCTTTACAAAATTGTTACAACAAAGATTAACTTATAGAGATCATAATGCACCAACACTAGATGCAAGATCAACAAATATGTCTTCACTACATGGAATGGTGAGGCAACCCATTTGATGGTTGTACCCAAACTGTTCCTCTGCCACTTGTAGTAATTCTTGAAATACCGGTTGGCTTAAGAGTGATACAGGAACCACAAATCGTCTTTTCTCTTCTTCCCCAACATAAACGGCAAAATAGCCTTTGGGGACATCCGTAGATGTTGATGTGCTGCTTCCATTTGAGAACGATCGTCTAAGAATTTGTTTCGCTTGAAAGATCTGTGGCAAAAGGATGGCCATTTTTTGAACAGGGTGGAGTCTTTTTTGCTAAAAAGAAGCTGATCGGGCAGAAAATTATATATCCAGGTGAATGGTTTTCTGGAGTATTTTCAAGGAAGTTGTGGTTGATTTATAGATATTGAAAGGTTATTTATATATCCAGCTGGTACTACAAGGTCTGAATAATAGACAATGACACTTGATCGACAAGAAACATCACATGGTATTGTCTTCCTATCTCTACAAGTGACAAAAATAATTAAAATCCGTATTTATGATGAAGAACGATCCGTAACAATCTACAACAAACACCAAATTCCTCATTACGCATGTCTTGATGTTTTATGCCAAAGTTTGAATACGTAGGACATTGTGTGTTACCAACTAATAGCCCATAATTCATTTTTTTGTGTGGCGTCAATCTGACCGTTTATGACCCAAAATCTTCATATTTCATTTAGTTTATCCTCTTTTTCTGCGACGGGTCTGATTGGTTAAAACATGAACAGCCTTCTCATCTTAATTCCCGGGACTAAAGGGTTACTTGGGTTATTATGATAAAATTAGACTAGAGAGTGTCTATTTTTATTGAAGCACAATGACCTCTTCTCTAAGTACTAGTCTAATATAGATAAATTTAACACGTAAACCTTTTTATGCATTCCTGATTAGTTACAGAAATAACATGTCAGTATTCTCTGAGTTGATTTTGTTGGATACTCATAGATGAACACGATCAGGAAGGAAAAACAAAAGCTGCTGCTACTACCGCACTGAAAGACTACAGTCTGGTACTTCAACGTAAAACAGCAACAAATAAATAACATTAGAAGACCCACGATCCCCTTAATAAACTTACCTCGTGGCTCCACTACTTTCCTTCAACTCTGGACCAAGTCAGAGTTAACAACCGATAGATTTAACCCATAACATTTATATTTTATAAAGCAGGTTCAAGAAGTTTTTCTATGTTGGAAGCCTCCTATGGAATTTCTTAAAAGTGAATCCTTCCTTAGTCACATTATTAGGTTTTTTTGTGCCATACTCCATGAAAAATTTCTATGACTATGTCCCGTGATGTCACAAAAGACATTTAGTGCTTTTGCAATCACTTGTTGACGATATGTAATCAACACGAGTAAGGTGGTTTTTAGCCCCATGTAAACATTTTTTATAGTTCAACCATGCATTCTTCGTCGAAGTTTGGCAATTGACCGTGTACTAGATGTTGGAAATTTAAGGTTATATAACCTGAATACAAATATTTCTCTCATGCATGAACTTTAGTGGTATTCTAAATTATTTTTGAATCGTTTATGTGGACACCCAACCCTAATAAATGAAACATAACAACTCTATAAGTACAGATTTCGAGATTAATATCAATATTGATCATCTCGTGTACATTGTTTTCTTCAATTAACAATTTCATTTTTTTGTGAGAAAGAGATAACCTGTAAGGTATGATATATACGTATATCATTGTATGGACACACTTCTTGGTTAGGATTTGTGTTACAAAATAATCAAGGTGATGAAGTATGTTTTTCATTCAGCTCTGTTGTTATAACATGATTTTGATTACAGTATACCAGAATTAGCGTCTAATTTAAATTTCACACACAGTGGACAAGTGTATCTATTTACAAACATGTGAAGGGTCCTAGTTGTTGTGCTTTACAAAATCGTTACAACAAAGATTAACTTATAGAGATCATAATGCACCAACACTAGATGCAAGATCAACAAATATGTCTTCACTACATGGAATGGTGAGGCCACCCATTTGATGGTTGTACCCAAACTGTTCCTCTGCCACTTGTAGTAATTCTTGAAATGCCGGTTGGCTTAAGAGTGATACAGGAACCACAAATCGTCTTTTCTCTTCTTCCCCAACATAAACGGCAAAATAGCCTTTGGGGACATCCGTAGATGTTGATGTGCTGCTTCCATTTGAGAACGATCGTCTAAGAATTTGTTTCGCTTGAAAGATCCGTGGCAAAAGGATGGCCATTTTTTAACAGGGTAGAGTCTTTTTGCTAAAAAGAAGCTGATGGGGCAGAAAATTATATATCCAGGTGAATGGTTTTCTGGAGTATTTTCAAGGAAGTTGTGGTTGATTTATAGATATTGAAATGTTATTTATATATCCAGCTGGTACTACAAGGGCTGAATAATAGACAATGACACTTGATCGACAAGAAACATCACATGGTATTGTCTTCCTATCTCTACAAGTGACAAAAATAATTAAAATCCGTATTTAAGATGAAGAACGATCCGTAACAATCTACAACAAACACCAAATTCCTCATTACGCATGTCTTGATGTTTAATGCCAAAGTTTGAGTACGTAGGACATTGTGTGTTACCAACTAATAGCCCATAATTCATTTTTTTGTGTGGCTTCAATGTGACCGTTTATGACCCAGAATCTTCATATTTCATTTAGTTTATCCTCTTTTTCTGCGACGGGTCTGATTGGTTAAATCATGAACAGCCTTCTCATCTTAATTCCCGTGACTAAAGGGTTACTTGGGTTATTATGATAAAATTAGACTAGAGAGTGTCTATTTTTATTGAAGCACAATGACCTCTTCTCTAAGTACTAGTCTAATATAGATAAAATTTAACACGTAAACCTTTTTATGCGTTCGTGATTAGTTACATAAATAACATGTCAGTATTCTCTAAGTTGCTGCTAAAAAGCTGCTGCTACTACCGCACCGAAAGACTACCGTCTGGTACTTCAACGTAAAACAGCAACAAATAAATAATATTAGAAGACCCACGATCCCCTTATTAAACTTACCTCACGGCTCCACTACTTTCCTTCAACTCTGTACCAAGTCAGAGTTAACAACCGATAGATTAACCCACAACATTTATATTTTATAAAGCAGGGTTCAAGAAGTTTTTCTATGTTGGAAGCCTCCTATGGAATTTCTTAAAAGTGAATCCTTTCTTAGTCACATTATTAAGTTTTTCTGTGCCATACTCCATGAAAAATTTCTATGACTATGTCCCGTGATGTCACAAAAGACATTTAGTGCTTTTGCAATCACTTGTGAACGATATGTAATCAACACGAGTAAGGTGGTTTTTAGCCCCATGTAAACATTTTTTATAGTTCAACCATGCATTCTTCGTCGAGGTTTGGCAATTGACCGTGTACTAGATGTTGGAAATTTAAGGTTATCTAACCTGAATACAATTATTTCTCTCATGCATGAACTTTTGTGGTATTCTAAATTATTTTTGAATCGTTTATGTGGACACCCAACCCTAATAAATGAAACACAACAACTCTATAAGTACAGATTCTGAGATTAATATCAATATTGATCATCTCGTGTACATCGTTTTCTTCAATTAACTATTTCTTTTTTTTTTGTGAGAAAGAGATAACCAGTAAGGTATGATATATACGTATATCATTGTATGGACACACTTCTTGGTTAGGATTTGTGTTACAAAATAATCAAGGAGATGAAGTATGTTTTTCATTCAGCTCTGTTGTTATCACATGATTTTGATTACAATATACCAGAATTAGCGCCTAATTTAAATTTCACACACAGTGGACAAGTGTCGCTATTTACAAACATGGGAAGGGTCCTAGTTGTTGTGCTTTATAAAATCGTTACAACAAAGATTAACGTATAGAGATCATAATGCACCAAAACTAGATGCAGGATCAACAAATATGTCTTCACTACATGGAATGGTGAGGCCACCCATTTGACAGTTGTACCCAAACTGTTCCTCTGCCACTTGTAGTAATTCTTGAAATACCGGTTTGCTTAAGAGTGATACAGGAACCACAAATCGTCTTTTCTCTTCTTCCCCAACATAAACGGCAACATAGCCTTTGGGGACATCCGTAGATGTTGATGTGCTGCTTCCATTTGAGAACGATCGTCTAAGAATTTGTTTCGCTTGAAAGATCTGTGGCAGAAGGATGGCCATTTTTTGAACCGGGTGGAGTCTTTTTTGCTAAAAAGAAGCTGATAGGGCAGAAAATTATAGATCCAGGTGAATGGTTTTCTGGAGTATTTTCAAGGAAGTTGTGGTTGATTTATAGATATTGAAAGGTTATTTATATATCCAGCTGGTACTACAAGGTCTGAATAATAGACAATGGCACTTGATCGACAAGAAACATCACATGGTATTGTCTTCCTATCTCTACAAGTGACAAAAATATATAAAATCGGTATTTATGATGAAGAACGATCCGTAACAATCTACAACAAACACCAAATTCCTCATTACGCATGTCTTGATGTTTAATGCCAAAGTTTGAGTACGTAGGACATTGTGTGTTACCAACTAATAGCCCATAATTCATTTTTTTGTGTGGATTCAATGTGACCGTTTATGACCCAGAATCTTCATATTTCATTTAGTTTATCCTCTTTTTCTGCGACGGGTCTGATTGGTTAAAACATGAACAGCCTTCTCATCTTAATTCCCGGGACTAAAGGGTTACTTGGCTTATTATGATAAAATTAGACTAGAGAGTGTCTATTTTTATTGAAGCACAATGACCTCCTCTCTAAGTACTAGTCTAATATAGATAAATTTAACACGTAAACCTTTTTATGCGTTCGTGATTTGTTACAGAAACAACATGTCAGTATTCTCTGAGTTGATTTTGTTGGATACTCATAGATGAACACGATCAGGAAGGAAAAACAAAAGCTGCTGCTACTACCGCACTTAAAGACTACAGTCTGGTACTTCAACGTAAAACAGCAACAAATAAATAACATTAGAAGACCCACGATCCCGTTATTAAACTTACCTCGTGGCTCCACTACTTTCCGTCAACTCTGGACCAAGTCAGAGTTAACAACCGATAGATTTAACCCATAACATTTATATTTTATAAAGCAGGGTTCAAGAAGTTTTTCTATGTTGGAAGCCCCCTATGGAATTTCTTAAAAGTGAATCCTTCCTTAGTCACATTATTAGGTTTTTCTGTGCCATACACCATGAAAAATTTCTATGACTATGTCCCGTGATGTCACAAAAGACATTTAGTGCTTTTGCAATCACTTGTTGACGATATGTAATCAACACGAGTAAGGTGGTTTTTAGCCCCATGTAAACATTTTTTATAGTTCAACCATGCATTCTTCGTCGAGGTTTGGCAATTGACCGTGTACTAGATGTTGGAAATTTAAGGTTATCTAACCTGAATACAAATATTTCTCTCATGCATGAACTTTAGTGGTATTCTAAATTATTTTTGAAACGTTTATGTGGACACCCAACACTAATAAATGAATCATACAAACTCTATAAGTACAGATTCCGAGATTAATATCAATATTGTTCATCTCGTGTACATCGTTTTCTGCAATTAAGTATTTCTTTTTTTTTTTTGTGAGAAAGAGATAACCAGTAAGGTATGATATATATGTATATCATTGTATGGACACACTTCTTGGTTAGGATTTGTGTTACAAAATAATCAAGGAGATGAAGTATGTTTTTCATTCAGCTCTGTTGTTATCACATGATTTTGATTACAATATACCGGAATTAGCGCCTAATTTAAATTTCACACACAGTGGACAAGTGTCTCTATTTACAAACATGTGAAGGGTCCTAGTTGTTGTGCTTTACAAAATCGTTACAACAAAGATTAACTTATAGAGATCATAATGCACCAAAACTAGATGCAAGATCAACAAATATGTCTTCACTACATGGAATGGTGAGGCCACCCATTTGATGGTTGTACCCAAACTGTTCCTCCACCACTTGTAGTAGTTCTTGAAATGCCGGTTGGCTTAAGAGTGATACAGGAACCACAAATCGTCTTTTCTCTTCTTCCCCAACATAAACGGCAAAATAGCCTTTGGGGACATCCGTAGATGTTGATGTGCTGCTTCCATTTGAGAACGATCGTCTAAGAATTTGTTTCGCTTGAAAGATCCGTGGCAAAAGGATGGCCATTTTTTAACAGGGTAGAGTCTTTTTGCTAAAAAGAAGCTGATGGGGCAGAAAATTATATATCCAGGTGAATGGTTTTCTGGAGTATTTTCAAGGGAGTTGTGGTTGATTTATAGATATTGAAATGTTATTTATATATCCAGCTGATACTACAAGGGCTGAATAATAGACAATGACACTTGATCGACAAGAAACATCACATGGTATTGTATTCCTATCTCTACAAGTGACAAAAATAATTAAAATCCGTATTTAAGATGAAGAACGATCCGTAACAATCTACAACAAACACCAAATTCCTCATTACGCATGTCTTGATGTTTAATGCCAAAGTTTGAATACGTAGGACATTGTGTGTTACCAACTAATAGCCCATAATTCATTTTTTTGTGTGGCTTCAATGTGACCGTTTATGACCCAGAATCTTCATATTTCATTTAGTTTATCCTCTTTTTCTGCGACGGGTCTGATTGGTTAAAACATGAACAGCCTTCTCATCTTAATTCCCGGGACTAAAGGGTTACTTGGGTTATTATGATAAAATTAGACTAGAGAGTGTCTATTTTTATTGAAGCACAATGACCTCTTCTCTATGTACTAGTCTAATATAGATAAATTTAACACGTAAACCTTTTTATGCGTTCGTGATTAGTTACAGAAATAACACGTCAGTATTCTCTGAGTTGATTTTGTTGGATACTCATAGATGAACACGATCAGGAAGGAAAAACAAAAGCTGCTGCTACTACCGCACTGAAAGACTACAGTCTGGTACTTCAACAAAAAACAGCAACAAATAAATAACATTAGAAGTCCCACGATCCCTTTATTAAACTTACCTCGTGGCTCCACTACTTTCCGTCAACTCTGGACCAAGTCAGAGTTAACAACCGATAGATTTAACCCATAACATTTATATTTTTTAAAGCAGGGTTGAAGAAGTTTTTCTATGTTGGAAGCCCCCTATGGAATTTCTTAAAAGTGAATCCTTCCTTAGTCACATTATTAGGTTTTTCTGTGCCATACTCCATGAAAATTTCTATGACTATGTCCCGTGATGTCACAAAAGACATTTAGTGCTTTTGCAATCACTTGTTGACGATATGTAATCAACACGAGTAAGGTGGTTTTTAGCCCCATGTAAACATTTTTTTATAGTTTAAGCATGCATTCTTCATCGAAGTTTGGCAATTGACCGTGTACTAGATGTTGGAAATTTAAGGTCATCTAACCTGAATACAATTATTTCTCTCACGCACGAACTTTTGTGGTATTCTAATTTATTTTTGAATCGTTTATGTGGACACCCAACCCTAATAAATGAAACATAACAACTCTATAAGTACAGATTCTGAGATTAATATCAATATTGATCATCTCGTGTACATCGTTTTCTGCAACTAACTATTTCTTTTTTTTTGTGAGAAAGAGATAACCAGTAAGGTATTATATATACGTATATCATTGTATGGACACACTTCTTGGTTAGGATTTGTGTTACAAAAAATCAAGGAGATGAAGTATGTTTTTCATTCAGCTCTGTTGTTATAACATGATTTTGATTACAATATACCAGAATTAGCGTCTAATTTAAATTTCACACACAGTGGACAAGTGTCTCTATTTACAAACATGTGAAGGGTCCTAGTTGTTGTGCTTTACAAAATTGTTACAACAAAGATTAACTTATAGAGATCATAATGCACCAACACTAGATGCAAGATCAACAAATATGTCTTCACTACATGGAATGGTGAGGCAACCCATTTGATGGTTGTACCCAAACTGTTCCTCTGCCACTTGTAGTAATTCTTGAAATACCGGTTGGCTTAAGAGTGATACAGGAACCACAAATCGTCTTTTCTCTTCTTCCCCAACATAAACGGCAAAATAGCCTTTGGGGACATCCGTAGATGTTGATGTGCTGCTTCCATTTGAGAACGATCGTCTAAGAATTTGTTTCGCTTGAAAGATCTGTGGCAGAAGGATGGCCATTTTTTGAACAGGGTGGAGTCTTTTTTGCTAAAAAGAAGCTGATGGGGCAGAAAATTATATATCCAGGTGAATGGTTTTCTGGAGTATTTTCAAGGAAGTTGTGGTTGATTTATAGATATTGAAAGGTTATTTATATATCCAGCTGGTACTACAAGGTCTGAATAATAGACAATGACACTTGATCGACAAGAAACATCACATGGTATTGTCTTCCTATCTCTACAAGTGACAAAAATAATTAAAATCGGTATTTATGATGAAGAACGATCCGTAACAATCTACAACAAACACCAAATTCCTCATTACGCATGTCTTGATGTTTTATGCCAAAGTTTGAATACGTAGGACATTGTGTGTTACCAACTAATAGCCCATAATTCATTTTTTTGTGTGGCGTCAATCTGACCGTTTATGACCCAAAATCTTCATATTTCATTTAGTTTAACCTCTTTTTCTGCGACGGGTCTGATTGGTTAAAACATGAACAGCCTTCTCATCTTAATTCCCGGGACTAAAGGGTTACTTGGGTTATTATGATAAAATTAGACTAGAGAGTGTCTATTTTTATTGAAGCACAATGACCTCTTCTCTAAGTACTAGTCTAATATAGATAAATTTAACACGTAAACCTTTTTATGCATTCCTGATTAGTTACAGAAATAACATGTCAGTATTCTCTGAGTTGATTTTGTTGGATACTCATAGATGAACACGATCAGGAAGGAAAAACAAAAGCTGCTGCTACTACCGCACTGAAAGACTACAGTCTGGTACTTCAACGTAAAACAGCAACAAATAAATAACATTAGAAGACCCACGATCCCCTTAATAAACTTACCTCGTGGCTCCACTACTTTCCTTCAACTCTGGACCAAGTCAGAGTTAACAACCGATAGATTTAACCCATAACATTTATATTTTATAAAGCAGGTTCAAGAAGTTTTTCTATGTTGGAAGCCTCCTATGGAATTTCTTAAAAGTGAATCCTTCCTTAGTCACATTATTAGGTTTTTTTGTGCCATACTCCATGAAAAATTTCTATGACTATGTCCCGTGATGTCACAAAAGACATTTAGTGCTTTTGCAATCACTTGTTGACGATATGTAATCAACACGAGTAAGGTGGTTTTTAGCCCCATGTAAACATTTTTTATAGTTCAACCATGCATTCTTCGTTGAAGTTTGGCAATTGACCGTGTACTAGATGTTGGAAATTTAAGGTTATATAACCTGAATACAAATATTTCTCTCATGCATGAACTTTAGTGGTATTCTAAATTATTTTTGAATCGTTTATGTGGACACCCAACCCTAATAAATGAAACATAACAACTCTATAAGTACAGATTTCGAGATTAATATCAATATTGATCATCTCGTGTACATTGTTTTCTTCAATTAACAATTTCATTTTTTTGTGAGAAAGAGATAACCTGTAAGGTATGATATATACGTATATCATTGTATGGACACACTTCTTGGTTAGGATTTGTGTTACAAAATAATCAAGGTGATGAAGTATGTTTTTCATTCAGCTCTGTTGTTATAACATGATTTTGATTACAGTATACCAGAATTAGCGTCTAATTTAAATTTCACACACAGTGGACAAGTGTATCTATTTACAAACATGTGAAGGGTCCTAGTTGTTGTGCTTTACAAAATCGTTACAACAAAGATTAACTTATAGAGATCATAATGCACCAACACTAGATGCAAGATCAACAAATATGTCTTCACTACATGGAATGGTGAGGCCACCCATTTGACAGTTGTACCCAAACTGTTCCTCTGCCACTTGTAGTAATTCTTGAAATACCGGTTTGCTTAAGAGTGATACAGGAACCACAAATCGTCTTTTCTCTTCTTCCCCAACATAAACGGCAACATAGCCTTTGGGGACATCCGTAGATGTTGATGTGCTGCTTCCATTTGAGAACGATCGTCTAAGAATTTGTTTCGCTTGAAAGATCTGTGGCAGAAGGATGGCCATTTTTTGAACCGGGTGGAGTCTTTTTTGCTAAAAAGAAGCTGATAGGGCAGAAAATTATAGATCCAGGTGAATGGTTTTCTGGAGTATTTTCAAGGAAGTTGTGGTTGATTTATAGATATTGAAAGGTTATTTATATATCCAGCTGGTACTACAAGGTCTGAATAATAGACAATGGCACTTGATCGACAAGAAACATCACATGGTATTGTCTTCCTATCTCTACAAGTGACAAAAATATATAAAATCGGTATTTATGATGAAGAACGATCCGTAACAATCTACAACAAACACCAAATTCCTCATTACGCATGTCTTGATGTTTAATGCCAATGTTTGAGTACGTAGGACATTGTGTGTTACCAACTAATAGCCCATAATTCATTTTTTTGTGTGGCTTCAATGTGACCGTTTATGACCCAGAATCTTCATATTTCATTTAGTTTATCCTCTTTTTCTGCGACGGGTCTGATTGGTTAAAACATGAACAGCCTTCTCATCTTAATTCCCGGGACTAAAGGGTTACTTGGGTTATTATGATAAAATTAGACTAGAGAGTGTCTATTTTTATTGAAGCACAATGACCTCCTCTCTAAGTACTAGTCTAATATAGATAAATTTAACATGTAAACCTTTTTATGCGTTCGTGATTTGTTACAGAAACAACATGTCAGTATTCTCTGAGTTGATTTTGTTGGATACTCATAGATGAACACGATCAGGAAGGAAAAACAAAAGCTGCTGCTACTACCGCACTTAAAGACTACAGTCTGGTACTTCAACGTAAAACAGCAACAAATAAATAACATTAGAAGACCCACGATCCCGTTATTAAACTTACCTCGTGGCTCCACTACTTTCCGTCAACTCTGGACCAAGTCAGAGTTAACAACCGATAGATTTAACCCATAACATTTATATTTTATAAAGCAGGGTTCAAGAAGTTTTTCTATGTTGGAAGCCCCCTATGGAATTTCTTAAAAGTGAATCCTTCCTTAGTCACATTATTAGGTTTTTCTGTGCCATACACCATGAAAAATTTCTATGACTATGTCCCGTGATGTCACAAAAGACATTTAGTGCTTTTGCAATCACTTGTTGACGATATGTAATCAACACGAGTAAGGTGGTTTTTAGCCCCATGTAAACATTTTTTATAGTTCAACCATGCATTCTTCGTCGAGGTTTGGCAATTGACCGTGTACTAGATGTTGGAAATTTAAGGTTATCTAACCTGAATACAAATATTTCTCTCATGCATGAACTTTAGTGGTATTCTAAATTATTTTTGAAACGTTTATGTGGACACCCAACACTAATAAATGAATCATACAAACTCTATAAGTACAGATTCCGAGATTAATATCAATATTGTTCATCTCGTGTACATCGTTTTCTGCAATTAAGTATTTCTTCTTTTTTTTTGTGAGAAAGAGATAACCAGTAAGGTATGATATATATGTATATCATTGTATGGACACACTTCTTGGTTAGGATTTGTGTTACAAAATAATCAAGGAGATGAAGTATGTTTTTCATTCAGCTCTGTTGTTATCACATGATTTTGATTACAATATACCGGAATTAGCGCCTAATTTAAATTTCACACACAGTGGACAAGTGTCTCTATTTACAAACATGTGAAGGGTCCTAGTTGTTGTGCTTTACAAAATTGTTACAACAAAGATTAACTTATAGAGATCATAATGCACCAACACTAGATGCAAGATCAACAAATATGTCTTCACTACATGGAATGGTGAGGCAACCCATTTGATGGTTGTACCCAAACTGTTCCTCTGCCACTTGTAGTAATTCTTGAAATACCGGTTGGCTTAAGAGTGATACAGGAACCACAAATCGTCTTTTCTCTTCTTCCCCAACATAAACGGCAAAATAGCCTTTGGGGACATCCGTAGATGTTGATGTGCTGCTTCCATTTGAGAACGATCGTCTAAGAATTTGTTTCGCTTGAAAGATCCGTGGCAAAAGGATGGCATTTTTTAACAGGGTAGAGTCTTTTTGCTAAAAAGAAGCTGATGGGGCAGAAAATTATATATCCAGGTGAATGGTTTTCTGGAGTATTTTCAAGGGAGTTGTGGTTGATTTATAGATATTGAAATGTTATTTATATATCCAGCTGATACTACAAGGGCTGAATAATAGACAATGACACTTGATCGACAAGAAACATCACATGGTATTGTCTTCCTATCTCTACAAGTGACAAAAATAATTAAAATCCGTATTTAAGATGAAGAACGATCCGTAACAATCTACAACAAACACCAAATTCCTCATTACGCATGTCTTGATGTTTAATGCCAAAGTTTGAATACGTAGGACATTGTGTGTTACCAACTAATAGCCCATAATTCATTTTTTTGTGTGGCTTCAATGTGACCGTTTATGACCCAGAATCTTCATATTTCATTTAGTTTATCCTCTTTTTCTGCGACGGGTCTGATTGGTTAAAACATGAACAGCCTTCTCATCTTAATTCCTGGGACTAAAGGGTTACTTGGGTTATTATGATAAAATTAGACTAGAGAGTGTCTATTTTTATTGAAGCACAATGACCTCTTCTCTAAGTACTAGTCTAATATAGATAAATTTAACACGTAAACCTTTTTATGCGTTCGTGATTAGTTACAGAAATAACATGTCAGTATTCTCTGAGTTGATTTTGTTGCATACTCATAGATGAACACGATCAGGAAGGAAAAACAAAAGCTGCTGCTACTACCGCACTGAAAGACTACAGTCTGGCACTTCAACGAAAAACAGCAACAAATAAATAACATTAGAAGTCCCACGATCCCTTTATTAAACTTACCTCGTGGCTCCACTACTTTCCGTCAACTCTGGACCAAGTCAGAGTTAACAACCGATAGATTTAACCCATAACATTTATATTTTATAAAGCAGGGTTCAAGAAGTTTTTCTATGTTGGAAGCCCCCTATGGAATTTCTTAAAAGTGAATCCTTCCTTAGTCACATTATTAGGTTTTTCTGTGCCATACTCCATGAAAATTTCTATGACTATGTCCCGTGATGTCACAAAAGACATTTAGTGCTTTTGCAATCACTTGTTGACGATATGTAATCAACACGAGTAAGGTGGTTTTTAGCCCCATGTAAACATTTTTTATAGTTTAAGCATGCATTCTTCATCGAAGTTTGGCAATTGACCGTGTACTAGATGTTGGAAATTTAAGGTTATCTAACCTGAATACAATTATTTCTCTCACGCACGAACTTTTGTGGTATTCTAATTTATTTTTGAATCGTTTATGTGGACACCCAACCCTAATAAATGAAACATAACAACTCTATAAGTACAGATTCTGAGATTAATATCAATATTGATCATCTCGTGTACATCGTTTTCTGCAACTAACTATTTCTTTTTTTTTGTGAGAAAGAGATAACCAGTAAGGTATTATATATACGTATATCATTGTATGGACACACTTCTTGGTTAGGATTTGTGTTACAAAAAATCAAGGAGATGAAGTATGTTTTTCATTCAGCTCTGTTGTTATAACATGATTTTGATTACAATATACCAGAATTAGCGTCTAATTTAAATTTCACACACAGTGGACAAGTGTCTCTATTTACAAACATGTGAAGGGTCCTAGTTGTTGTGCTTTACAAAATTGTTACAACAAAGATTAACTTATAGAGATCATAATGCACCAACACTAGATGCAAGATCAACAAATATGTCTTCACTACATGGAATGGTGAGGCAACCCATTTGATGGTTGTACCCAAACTGTTCCTCTGCCACTTGTAGTAATTCTTGAAATACCGGTTGGCTTAAGAGTGATACAGGAACCACAAATCGTCTTTTCTCTTCTTCCCCAACATAAACGGCAAAATAGCCTTTGGGGACATCCGTAGATGTTGATGTGCTGCTTCCATTTGAGAACGATCGTCTAAGAATTTGTTTCGCTTGAAAGATCTGTGGCAGAAGGATGGCCATTTTTTTGAACAGGGTGGAGTCTTTTTTGCTAAAAAGAAGCTGATGGGGCAGAAAATTATATATCCAGGTGAATGGTTTTCTGGAGTATTTTCAAGGAAGTTGTGGTTGATTTATAGATATTGAAAGGTTATTTATATATCCAGCTGGTACTACAAGGTCTGAATAATAGACAATGACACTTGATCGACAAGAAACATCACATGGTATTGTCTTCCTATCTCTACAAGTGACAAAAATAATTAAAATCGGTATTTATGATGAAGAACGATCCGTAACAATCTACAACAAACACCAAATTCCTCATTACGCATGTCTTGATGTTTTATGCCAAAGTTTGAATACGTAGGACATTGTGTGTTACCAACTAATAGCCCATAATTCATTTTTTTGTGTGGCGTCAATCTGACCGTTTATGACCCAAAATCTTCATATTTCATTTAGTTTATCCTCTTTTTCTGCGACGGGTCTGATTGGTTAAAACATGAACAGCCTTCTCATCTTAATTCCCGGGACTAAAGGGTTACTTGGGTTATTATGATAAAATTAGACTAGAGAGTGTCTATTTTTATTGAAGCACAATGACCTCTTCTCTAAGTACTAGTATAATATAGATAAATTTAACACGTAAACCTTTTTATGCATTCCTGATTAGTTACAGAAATAACATGTCAGTATTCTCTGAGTTGATTTTGTTGGATACTCATAGATGAACACGATCAGGAAGGAAAAACAAAAGCTGCTGCTACTACCGCACTGAAAGACTACAGTCTGGTACTTCAACGTAAAACAGCAACAAATAAATAACATTAGAAGACCCACGATCCCCTTAATAAACTTACCTCGTGGCTCCACTACTTTCCTTCAACTCTGGACCAAGTCAGAGTTAACAACCGATAGATTTAACCCATAACATTTATATTTTATAAAGCAGGTTCAAGAAGTTTTTCTATGTTGGAAGCCTCCTATGGAATTTCTTAAAAGTGAATCCTTCCTTAGTCACATTATTAGGTTTTTTTGTGCCATACTCCATGAAAAATTTCTATGACTATGTCCCGTGATGTCACAAAAGACATTTAGTGCTTTTGCAATCACTTGTTGACGATATGTAATCAACACGAGTAAGGTGGTTTTTAGCCCCATGTAAACATTTTTTATAGTTCAACCATGCATTCTTCGTCGAAGTTTGGCAATTGACCGTGTACTAGATGTTGGAAATTTAAGGTTATATAACCTGAATACAAATATTTCTCTCATGCATGAACTTTAGTGGTATTCTAAATTATTTTTGAATCGTTTATGTGGACACCCAACCCTAATAAATGAAACATAACAACTCTATAAGTACAGATTTCGAGATTAATATCAATATTGATCATCTCGTGTACATTGTTTTCTTCAATTAACAATTTCATTTTTTTGTGAGAAAGAGATAACCTGTAAGGTATGATATATACGTATATCATTGTATGGACACACTTCTTGGTTAGGATTTGTGTTACAAAATAATCAAGGTGATGAAGTATGTTTTTCATTCAGCTCTGTTGTTATAACATGATTTTGATTACAGTATACCAGAATTAGCGTCTAATTTAAATTTCACACACAGTGGACAAGTGTATCTATTTACAAACATGTGAAGGGTCCTAGTTGTTGTGCTTTACAAAATCGTTACAACAAAGATTAACTTATAGAGATCATAATGCACCAACACTAGATGCAAGATCAACAAATATGTCTTCACTACATGGAATGGTGAGGCCACCCATTTGATGGTTGTACCCAAACTGTTCCTCTGCCACTTGTAGTAATTCTTGAAATGCCGGTTGGCTTAAGAGTGATACAGGAACCACAAATCGTCTTTTCTCTTCTTCCCCAACATAAACGGCAAAATAGCCTTTGGGGACATCCGTAGATGTTGATGTGCTGCTTCCATTTGAGAACGATCGTCTAAGAATTTGTTTCGCTTGAAAGATCCGTGGCAAAAGGATGGCCATTTTTTAACAGGGTATAGTCTTTTTGCTAAAAAGAAGCTGATGGGGCAGAAAATTATATATCCAGGTGAATGGTTTTCTGGAGTATTTTCAAGGAAGTTGTGGTTGATTTATAGATATTGAAATGTTATTTATATATCCAGCTGGTACTACAAGGGCTGAATAATAGACAATGACACTTGATCGACAAGAAACATCACATGGTATTGTCTTCCTATCTCTACAAGTGACAAAAATAATTAAAATCCGTATTTAAGATGAAGAACGATCCGTAACAATCTACAACAAACACCAAATTCCTCATTACGCATGTCTTGATGTTTAATGCCAAAGTTTGAGTACGTAGGATTTTGTGTGTTACCAACTAATAGCCCATAATTCATTTTTTTGTGTGGCTTCAATGTGACCGTTTATGACCCAGAATCTTCATATTTCATTTAGTTTATCCTCTTTTTCTGCGACGGGTCTGATTGGTTAAAACATGAACAGCCTTCTCATCTTAATTCCCGTGACTAAAGGGTTACTTGGGTTATTATGATAAAATTAGACTAGAGAGTGTCTATTTTTATTGAAGCACAATGACCTCTTCTCTAAGTACTAGTCTAATATAGATAAATTTAACACGTAAACCTTTTTATGCGTTCGTGATTTGTTACAGAAACAACATGTCAGTATTCTCTGAGTTGATTTTGTTGGATACTCATAGATGAACACGATCAGGAAGGAAAAACAAAAGCTGCTGCTACTACCGCACCGAAAGACTACAGTCTGGTACTTCAACGTAAAACAGCAACAAATAAATAATATTAGAAGACCCACGATCCCCTTATTAAACTTACCTCATGGCTCCACTACTTTCCTTCAACTCTGTACCAAGTCAGAGTTAACAACCGATAGATTAACCCATAACATTTATATTTTATAAAGCAGGGTTCAAGAAGTTTTTCTATGTTGGAAGCCTCCTATGGAATTTCTTAAAAGTGAATCCTTTCTTAGTCACATTATTAAGTTTTTCTGTGCCATACTCCATGAAAAATTTCTATGACTATGTCCCGTGATGTCACAAAAGATATTTAGTGCTTTTGCAATCACTTGTGAACGATATGTAATCAACACGAGTAAGGTGGTTTTTAGCCCCATGTAAACATTTTTTATAGTTCAACCATGCATTCTTCGTCGAGGTTTGGCAATTGACCGTGTACTAGATGTTGGAAATTTAAGGTTATCTAACCTGAATACAATTATTTCTCTCATGCATGAACTTTTGTGGTATTCTAAATTATTTTTGAATCGTTTATGTGGACACCCAACCCTAATAAATGAAACACAACAACTCTATAAGTACAGATTCTGAGATTAATATCAATATTGATCATCTCGTGTACATCGTTTTCTTCAATTAACTATTTCTTTTTTTTTTTGTGAGAAAGAGATAACCAGTAAGGTATGATATATACGTATATCATTGTATGGACACACTTCTTGGTTAGGATTTGTGTTACAAAAAAATCAAGGAGATGAAGTATGTTTTTCATTCAGCTCTGTTGTTATCACATGATTTTGATTACAATATACCAGAATTAGCGCCTAATTTAAATTTCACACACAGTGGACAAGTGTCGCTATTTACAAACATGGGAAGGGTCCTAGTTGTTGTGCTTTACAAAATCGTTACAACAAAGATTAACGTATAGAGATCATAATGCACCAAAACTAGATGCAGGATCAACAAATATGTCTTCACTACATGGAATGGTGAGGCCACCCATTTGACAGTTGTACCCAAACTGTTCCTCTGCCACTTGTAGTAATTCTTGAAATACCGGTTTGCTTAAGAGTGATACAGGAACCACAAATCGTCTTTTCTCTTCTTCCCCAACATAAACGGCAACATAGCCTTTGGGGACATCCGTAGATGTTGATGTGCTGCTTCCATTTGAGAACGATCGTCTAAGAATTTGTTTCGCTTGAAAGATCTGTGGCAGAAGGATGGCCATTTTTTGAACCGGGTGGAGTCTTTTTTGCTAAAAAGAAGCTGATAGGGCAGAAAATTATAGATCCAGGTGAATGGTTTTCTGGAGTATTTTCAAGGAAGTTGTGGTTGATTTATAGATATTGAAAGGTTATTTATATATCCAGCTGGTACTACAAGGTCTGAATAATAGACAATGGCACTTGATCGACAAGAAACATCACATGGTATTGTCTTCCTATCTCTACAAGTGACAAAAATATATAAAATCGGTATTTATGATGAAGAACGATCCGTAACAATCTACAACAAACACCAAATTCCTCATTACGCATGTCTTGATGTTTAATGCCAAAGTTTGAGTACGTAGGACATTGTGTGTTACCAACTAATAGCCCATAATTCATTTTTTTGTGTGGCTTCAATGTGACCGTTTATGACCCAGAATCTTCATATTTCATTTAGTTTATCCTCTTTTTCTGCGACGGGTCTGATTGGTTGAAACATGAACAGCCTTCTCATCTTAATTCCCGGGACTAAAGGGTTACTTGGGTTATTATGATAAAATTAGACTAGAGAGTGTCTATTTTTATTGAAGCACAATGACCTCCTCTCTAAGTACTAGTCTAATATAGATAAATTTAACACGTAAACCTTTTTATGCGTTCGTGATTTGTTACAGAAACAACATGTCAGTATTCTCTGAGTTGATTTTGTTGGATACTCATAGATGAACACGATCAGGAAGGAAAAACAAAAGCTGCTGCTACTACCGCACTTAAAGACTACAGTCTGGTACTTCAACGTAAAACAGCAATAAATAAATAACATTAGAAGACCCACGATCCCGTTATTAAACTTACCTCGTGGCTCCACTACTTTCCGTCAACTCTGGACCAAGTCAGAGTTAACAACCGATAGATTTAACCCATAACATTTATATTTTATAAAGCAGGGTTCAAGAAGTTTTTCTATGTTGGAAGCCCCCTATGGAATTTCTTAAAAGTGAATCCTTCCTTAGTCACATTATTAGGTTTTTCTGTGCCATACACCATGAAAAATTTCTATGACTATGTCCCGTGATGTCACAAAAGACATTTAGTGCTTTTGCAATCACTTGTTGACGATATGTAATCAACACGAGTAAGGTGGTTTTTAGCCCCATGTAAACATTTTTTATAGTTCAACCATGCATTCTTCGTCGAGGTTTGGCAATTGACCGTGTACTAGATGTTGGAAATTTAAGGTTATCTAACCTGAATACAAATATTTCTCTCATGCATGAACTTTAGTGGTATTCTAAATTATTTTTGAAACGTTTATGTGGACACCCAACACTAATAAATGAATCATACAAACTCTATAAGTACAGATTCCGAGATTAATATCAATATTGTTCATCTCGTGTACATCGTTTTCTGCAATTAAGTATTTCTTTTTTTTTTGTGAGAAAGAGATAACCAGTAAGGTATGATATATATGTATATCATTGTATGGACACACTTCTTGGTTAGGATTTGTGTTACAAAATAATCAAGGAGATGAAGTATGTTTTTCATTCAGCTCTGTTGTTATCACATGATTTTGATTTCAATATACCGGAATTAGCGCCTAATTTAAATTTCACACACAGTGGACAAGTGTCTCTATTTACAAACATGTGAAGGGTCCTAGTTGTTGTGCTTTACAAAATCGTTACAACAAAGATTAACTTATAGAGATCATAATGCACCAAAACTAGATGCAAGATCAACAAATATGTCTTCACTACATGGAATGGTGAGGCCACCCATTTGATGGTTGTACCCAAACTGTTCCTCCACCACTTGTAGTAATTCTTGAAATGCCGGTTGGCTTAAGAGTGATACAGGAACCACAAATCGTCTTTTCTCTTCTTCCCCAACATAAACGGCAAAATAGCCTTTGGGGACATCCGTAGATGTTGATGTGCTGCTTCCATTTGAGAACGATCGTCTAAGAATTTGTTTCGCTTGAAAGATCCGTGGCAAAAGGATGGCCATTTTTTAACAGGGTAGAGTCTTTTTGCTAAAAAGAAGCTGATGGGGCAGAAAATTATATATCCAGGTGAATGGTTTTCTGGAGTATTTTCAAGAAAGTTGTGGTTGATTTATAGATATTGAAATGTTATTTATATATCCAGCTGGTACTACAAGGTCTGAATAATAGACAATGACACTTGATCGACAAGAAACATCACATGGTATTGTCTTCCTATCTCTACAAGTGACAAAAATAATTAAAATCGGTATTTATGATGAAGAACGATCCGTAACAATCTACAACAAACACCAAATTCCTCATTACGCATGTCTTGATGTTTTATGCCAAAGTTTGAATACGTAGGACATTGTGTGTTACCAACTAATAGCCCATAATTCATTTTTTTGTGTGGCTTCAATGTGACCGTTTATGACCCAGAATCTTCATATTTCATTTAGTTTATCCTCTTTTTCTGCGACGGGTCTGATTGGTTAAAACATGAACAGCCTTCTCATCTTAATTCCCGGGACTAAAGGGTTACTTGGGTTATTATGATAAAATTAGACTAGAGAGTGTCTATTTTTATTGAAGCACAATGACCTCCTCTCTAAGTACTAGTCTAATATAGATAAATTTAACACGTAAACCTTTTTTATGCGTTCGTGATTTGTTACAGAAACAACATGTCAGTATTCTCTGAGTTGATTTTGTTGGATACTCATAGATGAACACGATCAGGAAGGAAAAACAAAAGCTGCTGCTACTACCGCACTGAAAGAATACAGTCTGGTACTTCAACGTAAAACAGCAACAAATAAATAACATTAGAAGACCCACGATCCCGTTATTAAACTTACCTCGTGGCTCCACTACTTTCCGTCAACGCTGGACCAAGTCAGAGTTAACAACCGATAGATTTAATCCATAACATTTATATTTTATAAAGCAGGGTTCAAGAAGTTTTTCTATGTTGGAAGCCCCCTATGGAATTTCTTAAAAGTGAATCCTTCCTTAGTCACATTATTAGGTTTTTCTGTGCCATACACCATGAAAAATTTCTATGACTATGTCCCGTGATGTCACAAAAGACATTTAGTGCTTTTGCAATCACTTGTTGACGATATGTAATCAACACGAGTAAGGTGGTTTTTAGCCCCATGTAAACATTTTTTATAGTTCAACCATGCATTCTTCGTCGAGGTTTGACAATTGACCGTGTACTAGATGTTGGAAATTTAAGGTTATCTAACCTGAATACAAATATTTCTCTCATGCATGAACTTTAGTGGTATTCTAAATTATTTTTGAATCGTTTATGTGGACACCCAACCCTAATAAATGAATCATACAAACTCTATAAGTACAGATTCCGAGATTAATATCAATATTGTTCATCTCGTTTACATCGTTTTCTGCAATTAAGTATTTCTTTTTTTTTTGTGAGAAAGAGATAACCAGTAAGGTATGATATATACGTATATCAATGTATGGACACTTCTTGGTTAGGATTTGTGTTACAAAATAATCAAGGAGATGAAGTATGTTTTTCATTCAGCTCTGTTTTATAACATGATTTTGATTACAATATACCGGAAATAGCGCCTAATTTAAATTTCACACACAGTGGACAAGTGTCTCTATTTACAAACGTGTGAAGGGTCCTAGTTTTTGTGCTTTACAAAATCGTTACAACAAAGATTAACTTATAAAGATCATAATGCACCAAAACTAGATGCAAGATCAACAAATATGTCTTCACTACATGGAATGGTGAGGCCACCCATTTGATGGTTGTACTCAAACTGTTCTTCTGCCACTTGTAGTAATTCTTGAAATGCCGGTTGGCTTAAGAGTGATACAGGAACCACAAATCGTCTTTTCTCTTCTTCCCCAACATAAACAGCAAAATAGCCTTTGGGGACATCCGTAGATGTTGATGTGCTGCTTCCATTTGAGAAAGATCGTCTAAGAATTTGTTTCGCTTGAAAGATCTGTGGCAAAAGGATGTCCATTTTTTAACAGGGTAGAGTCTTTTTGCTAAAAAGAAGCTGACGGGGCAGAAAATTATATATCCAGGTGAATGGTTTTTTGGAGTATTTTCAAGGAAGTTGTGGTTGATTTATAGATATGGAAAGGTTATTTATATATCCAGCTGGTACTACAAGGGCTGAATAATAGACAATGACACTTGATCGACAAGAAACATTACATGGTATTGTCTTCCTATCTCTACAAGTGACAAAAATAATTAAAATCGGTATTTATGATGAAGAACGATCCGTAACAATCTACAACAAACACCAAATTCCTCATTATGCATGTCTTGATGTTTTATGCCAAAGTTTGAATACGTACGACATTGTGTGTTACCAACTAATAGCCCATAATTCATTTTTTTGTGTGGCGTCAATGTGACCGTTTATGACCCAGAATCTTCATATTTCATTTAGTTTATCCTCTTTTTCTGCGACGGGTCTGATTGGTTAAAACATGAACGGCCTTCTCATCTTAATTCCCGGGACTAAATGGTTACTTGGGTTATTATGATAAAATTAGACTAGAGAGTATCTATTTTTATTGAAGCACAATGACCTCTTCTCTAAGTACTAGTCTAATATAGATAAATTTAATACGTAAACCTTTTTATGCGTTCGTGATTAGTTACATAAATAACATGTCAGTATTCTCTGAGTTGATTTTGTTGGATACTCATAGATGAACATGATCAGGAAGGAAAAACAAAAGCTGCTGCTACTACCGCACTGAAAGACTACAGTATGGTACTTCAACGTAAAACAGCAACAAATAAATAACATTAGAAGACCCACGATCCCGTTATTAAACTTACCTCGTGGCTCCACTACTTTCCGTCAACTCTGGACCAAGTAAGAGTTAACAACCGATAGATTTAACCCATAACGTTTATATTTTATAAAGCAGGGTTCAAGAAGTTTTTCTATGTTGGAAGCCCCCTATGGAATTTCTTAAAAGTGAATCCTTCCTTAGTCACATTATTAGGTTTTTCTGTGCCATACTCCATGAAAAATTTCTATGACTATGTCCCGTGATGTCACAAAAGACATTTAGTGCTTTTGCAATCACTTGTTGACGATATGTAATCAACACGAGTAAGGTGGTTTTTAGCCCCATGTAAACATTTTTTATAGTTCAACCATGCATTCTTCGTCGAAGTTTGGCAATTGACCGTGTACTAGATATTGGAAATTTAAGGTTATCTAACATGAATACAAATATTTCTCTCATGCATGAACTTTAGTGGTATTCTAAATTATTTTTTAATCGTTTATGTGGACACCCAACCCTAATGAATGAAACATACAAACTCTATAAGTACAGATTCCGAGATTAATATCAATATTGATCATCTCGTGTACATCGTTTTCTTCAATTAACTATTTCTTTTTTTTTTGTCAGAAAGAGATAACCAGTAAGGTATGATATATACATATATCATTGTATGGACACACTTCTTGGTTAGGATTTGTGTTACAAAATAATCAAGGAGATGAAGTATGTTTTTCATTCAGCTCTGTTATTATAACATGATTTTGATTACAATATACAGAATTAGCGCCTAATTTAAATTTCACACACAGTGGACAAGTATCTCTATTTACAAACATGTGAAGGGTCCTAGTTGTTGTGCTTTACAAAATCGTTACAACAAAGATTAACTTATAGAGATCATAATGCACCAAAACTAGATGCAAGATCAACAAATATGTCTTCACTACATGGAATGGTGAGGCCACCCATTTGATGGTTGTACTCAAACTGTTCTTCTGCCACTTGTAGTAATTCTTGAAATGCCGGTTGGCTTAAGAGTGATACAGGAACCACAAATCGTCTTTTCTCTTCTTCCCCAACATAAACAGCAAAATAGCCTTTGGGGACATCCGTAGATGTTGATGTGCTGCTTCCATTTGAGAAAGATCGTCTAAGAATTTGTTTCGCTTGAAAGATCTGTGGCAAAAGGATGTCCATTTTTTAACAGGGTAGAGTCTTTTTGCTAAAAAGAAGCTGACGGGGCAGAAAATTATATATCCAGGTGAATGGTTTTTTGGAGTATTTTCAAGGAAGTTGTGGTTGATTTATAGATATGGAAAGGTTATTTATATATCCAGCTGGTACTACAAGGGCTGAATAATAGACAATGACACTTGATCGACAAGAAACATTACATGGTATTGTCTTCCTATCTCTACAAGTGACAAAAATAATTAAAATCGGTATTTAAGATGAAGAACGATCCGTAACAATCTACAACAAACACCAAATTCCTCATTACGCATGTCTTGATGTTTTATGCCAAAGTTTGAATACGTAGGACAATGTGTGTTACCAACTAATAGCCCATAATTCATTTTTTTGTGTGGCGTCAATGTGACCGTTTATGACCCAGAATCTTCATATTTCATTTAGTTTATCCTCTTTTTCTGCGATGGGTCTGATTGGTTAAAACATGAACAGCCTTCTCGTCTTAATTCCCGGGACTAAAGGGTTACTTGGGTTATTATGATAAAATTAGACTAGAGAGTGTCTATTTTTATTGAAGCACAATGACCTCTTCTCTAAGTACTAGTCTAATATAGATAAAATTTAACACGTAAACCTTTTTATGCGTTCGTGATTAGTTACATAAATAACATGTCAGTATTCTCTAAGTTGATTTTGTTGGATACTCATAGATGAACACGATCAGGAAGGAAAAACAAAAGCTGCTGCTACTACCGCACTGAAAGACTACAGTCTGGTACTTCAACGTAAAACAGCAACAAATAAATAACATTAGAAGACCCACGATCCCCAACCGGGACAAGTGCGTTCCTTCATCAGCTAGGACGTACGAATGCCATTAATGGACGGTCGAAGCAATTGGCATATTATAGTAGAACGGTTGTAAAAATATTAGTCGCATCAAAAAATACAGAAAAGAAAGATGAATGAAAGACAAAAGTTATAAATACGTATTTGTATTAATGACTATACAGTAATGCATACTTATAGAGTAAAGAAAAGAATGTTTTTATCAAATCGCATTAAACTAGAATTCACCAGCGTTAGCTGACTTTTAATATACATTTCAGGTAAAGGAAGAAAAGGTCGTGCGATGGCAAGCAGGGTTCAAGAAGTTTTTCTATGTTGGAAGCCCCGTATGGAATTTCTTAAAAGTGAATCCTTTCTTAGTCACATTATTAGGTTTTTCTGTGCCATACTCCATGAAAAATTTCTATGACTATGTCCCGTGATGTCACAAAAGACATTTAGTGCTTTTGCAATCACTTGTTGACGATATGTAATCAACACGAGTAAGGTGGTTTTTAGCCCCATGTAAACATTTTTTATAGTTCAACCATGCATTCTTCGTCGAGGTTTGGCTATTGACCGTGTACTAGATGTTGGAAATTTAAGGTTATCTAACCTGAATACAATAATTTCTCTCATATTCTAAATTATTTTTGAATCGTTTATGTGGACACCCAACCCTAATAAATGAAACATACAAACTCTATAAGTACAGATTCCGAGATTAATATCAATATTGATCATCTCGTGTACATCATTTTCTGCAATTAACTATTTCTTTTTTTTTTTGTGAGAAAGAGATAACCAGTAAGGTATGATATATACGTATATCATTGTATGGACACACTTCTTGGTTAGGATTTGTGTTACAAAATAATCAAGGAGATGAAGTATGTTTTTCATTCAGCTCTGTTGTTATCACATGATTTTGATTACAATATACCAGAATTAGCGCCTAATTTAAATTTCACACACAGTGGACAAGTGTCGCTATTTACAAACATGTGAAGGGTCCTAGTTGTTGTGCTTTACAAAATCGTTACAACAAAGATTAACGTATAGAGATCATAATGCACCAAAACTAGATGCAAGATCAACAAATATGTCTTCACTACATGGAATGGTGAGGCCACCCATTTGATGGTTGTACCCAAACTGTTCCTCTGCCACTTGTAGTAATTCTTGAAATACCGGTTTGCCTAAGAGTGATACAGGAACCACAAATCGTCTTTTCTCTTCTTCCCCAACATAAACGTCAAAATAGCCTTTGGGGACATCCGTAGATGTTGATGTGCTGCTTCCATTTGAGAACGATCGTCTAAGAATTTGTTTCGCTTGAAAGATCTGTGGCAGAAGGATGGCCATTTTTTGAACAGGGTGGAGTTTTTTTGCTAAAAAGAACTCATGGGGCAGAAAATTATATATCCAGGTGAATGGTTTTCTGGAGTATTTTCAAGGAAGTTGTGGTTGATTTATAGATATTGAAAGTTATTTATATATCCAGCTGGTACTACAAGGTCTGAATAATAGACAATGACACTTGATCGACAAGAAACATCACATGGTATTGTCTTCCTATCTCTACAAGTGACAGAAATAATTAAAATCGGTATTTATGATGAAGAACGATCCGTAACAATCTACAACAAACACCAAATTCCTCATTACGCATGTCTTGATGTTTTATGCCAAAGTTTGAATACGTAGGACAATGTGTGTTACCAACTAATAGCCCATAATTCATTTTTTTGTGTGGCGTCAATGTGACCGTTTATGACCCAGAATCTTCATATTTCATTTAGTTTATCCTCCTTTTCTGCGATGGGTCTGATTGGTTAAAACATGAACAGCCTTCTCGTCTTAATTCCCGGGACTAAAGGGTTACTTGGGTTATTATGATAAAATTAGACTAGAGAGTGTCTATTTTTATTGAAGCACAATGACCTCTTCTCTAAGTACTAGTCTAATATAGATAAAATTTAACACGTAAACCTTTTTATGCGTTCGTGATTAGTTACATAAATAACATGTCAGTATTCTCTAAGTTGATTTTGTTGGATACTCATAGATGAACACGATCAGGAAGGAAAAACAAAAGCTGCTGCTACTACCGCACTGAAAGACTACAGTCTGGTACTTCAACGTAAAACAGCAACAAATAAATAACATTAGAAGACCCACGATCCCCAACCGGGACAAGTGCGTTCCTTCATCAGCTAGGACGTTCGAATGCCATTAATGGACGGTCGAAGCAATTGGCATATTATAGTAGAACGGTTGTAAAAATATTAGTCGCATCAAAAAATACAGAAAAGAAAGATGAATGAAAGACAAAAGTTATGAATACGTATTTGTATGAATGACTATACAGTAATGCATACTTATAGAGTAAAGAAAAGAATGTTTTTATCAAATCGCATTAAACTAGAATTCACCAGCGTTAGCTGACTTTTAATATACATTTTAGGTAAAGGAAGAAAAGGTCGTGCGATGGCAAGCAGGGTTCAAGAAGTTTTTCTATGTTGGAAGCCCCCTATGGAATTTCTTAAAAGTGAATCCTTTCTTAGTCACATTATTAGGTTTTTCTGTGCCATACTCCATGAAAAATTTCTATGACTATGTCCCGTGATGTCACAAAAGACATTTAGTGCTTTTGCAATCACTTGTTGACGATATGTAATCAACACGAGTAAGGTGGTTTTTAGCCCCATGTAAACATTTTTTATAGTTCAACCATGCATTCTTCGTCGAGGTTTGGCTATTGACCGTGTACTAGATGTTGGAAATTTAAGGTTATCTAACCTGAATACAATAATTTCTCTCATATTCTAAATTATTTTTGAATCGTTTATGTGGACACCCAACCCTAATAAATGAAACATACAAACTCTATAAGTACAGATTCCGAGATTAATATCAATATTGATCATCTCGTGTACATCATTTTCTGCAATTAACTATTTCTTTTTTTTTTTGTGAGAAAGAGATAACCAGTAAGGTATGATATATACGTATATCATTGTATGGACACACTTCTTGGTTAGGATTTGTGTTACAAAATAATCAAGGAGATGAAGTATGTTTTTCATTCAGCTCTGTTGTTATCACATGATTTTGATTACAATATACCAGAATTAGCGCCTAATTTAAATTTCACACACAGTGGACAAGTGTCGCTATTTACAAACATGTGAAGGGTCCTAGTTGTTGTGCTTTACAAAATCGTTACAACAAAGATTAACGTATAGAGATCATAATGCACCAAAACTAGATGCAAGATCAACAAATATGTCTTCACTACATGGAATGGTGAGGCCACCCATTTGATGGTTGTACCCAAACTGTTCCTCTGCCACTTGTAGTAATTCTAGAAATGCCGGTTGGCTTAAGAGTGATACAGGAACCACAAATCGTCTTTTCTCTTCTTCCCCAACATAAACGGCAAAATAGCCTTTGGGGACATCCGTAGATGTTGATGTGCGGCTTCCATTTGAGAACGATCGTCTAAGAATTTGTTTCGCTTGAAAGATCCGTGGCAAAAGGATGGCCATTTTTTAACAGGGTAGAGTCTTTTTGCTAAAAAGAAGCTGATGGGGCAGAAAATTATATATCCAGGTGAATGGTTTTCTGGAGTATTTTCAAGGAAGTTGTGGTTGATTTATAGATATTGAAATGTTATTTATATATCCAGCTGGTACTACTAGGGCTGAATAATAGACAATGACACTTGATCGACAAGAAACATCACATGGTATTGTCTTCCTATCTCTACAAGTGACAAAAATAATTAAAATCGGTAGTTATGATGAAGAACGATCCGTAACAATCTACAACAAACACCAAATTCCTCATTACGCATGTCTTGATGTTTTATGCCAAAGTTTGAATACGTAGGACATTGTGTGTTACCAACTAATAGCCCATAATTCATTTTTTTGTGTGGCTTCAATGTGACCGTTTATGACCCAGAATCTTCATATTTCATTTAGTTTATCCTCTTTGTCTGCGACGGGTCTGATTGGTTAAAACATGAACAGCCTTCTCATCTTAATTCCCGGGACTAAAGGGTTACTTGGGTTATTATGATAAAATTAGACTAGAGAGTGTCTATTTTTATTGAAGCACAATGACCTCCTCTCTAAGTACTAGTCTAATATAGATAAATTTAACACGTAAACCTTTTTATGCGTTCGTGATTTGTTACAGAAACAACATGTCAGTATTCTCTGAGTTGATTTTGTTGGATACTCATAGATGAACACGATCAGGAAGGAAAAACAAAAGCTGCTGCTACTACCGCACTGAAAGACTACAGTCTGGTACTTCAACGTAAAACAGCAACAAATAAATAACATTAGAAGACCCACGATCCCCAACCGGGACAAGTGCGTTCCTTCATCAGCTAGGACGTTCGAATGCCATTAATGGATGGTCGAAGCAATTGGCATATTATAGTAGAACGGTTGTAAAAATATTAGTCGCATCAAAAAATACAGAAAAGAAAGATGAATGAAAGACAAAAGTTATGAATACGTATTTGTATGAATGACTATACAGTAATGCATACTTATAGAGTAAAGAAAAGAATGTTTTTATCAAATCGCATTAAACTAGAATTCACCAGCGTTAGCTAACTTTTAATATACATTTTAGGTAAAGGAAGAAAAGGTCGTGCGATGGCAAGCAGGGTTCAAGAAGTTTTTCTATGTTGGAAGCCCCCTATGGAATTTCTTAAAAGTGAATCCTTTCTTAGTCACATTATTAGGTTTTTCTGTGCCATACTCCATGAAAAATTTCTATGACTATGTCCCGTGATGTCACAAAAGACATTTAGTGCTTTTGCAATCACTTGTTGACGATATGTAATCAACACGAGTAAGGTGGTTTTTAGCCCCATGTAAACATTTTTTATAGTTCAACCATGCATTCTTCGTCGAGGTTTGGCTATTGACCGTGTACTAGATGTTGGAAATTTAAGGTTATCTAACCTGAATACAATAATTTCTCTCATATTCTAATTTATTTTTGAATCGTTTATGTGGACACCCAACCCTAATAAATGAAACATACAAACTCTATAAGTACAGATTCCGAGATTAATATCAATATTGATCATCTCGTGTACATCATTTTCTGCAATTAACTATTTCTTTTTTTTTTGTGAGAAAGAGATAACCAGTAAGGTATGATATATACGTATATCATTGTATGGACACACTTCTTGGTTAGGATTTGTGTTACAAAATAATCAAGGAGATGAAGTATGTTTTTCATTCAGCTCTGTTGTTATCACATGATTTTGATTACAATATACCAGAATTAGCGCCTAATTTAAAATTCACACACAGTGGACAAGTGTCGCTATTTACAAACATGTGAAGGGTCCTAGTTGTTGTGCTTTACAAAATCGTTACAACAAAGATTAACGTATAGAGATCATAATGCACCAAAACTAGATGCAAGATCAACAAATATGTCTTCACTACATGGAATGGTGAGGCCACCCATTTGATGGTTGTACCCAAACTGTTCCTCTGCCACTTGTAGTAATTCTAGAAATGCCGGTTGGCTTAAGAGTGATACAGGAACCACAAATCGTCTTTTCTCTTCTTCCCCAACATAAACGGCAAAATAGCCTTTGGTGACATCCGTAGATGTTGATGTGCTGCTTCCATTTGAGAACGATCGTCTAAGAATTTGTTTCGCTTGAAAGATCCGTGGCAAAAGGATGGCCATTTTTTAACAGGGTAGAGTCTTTTTGCTAAAAAGAAGCTGATGGGGCAGAAAATTATATATCCAGGTGAATGGTTTTCTGGAGTATTTTCAAGGAAGTTGTGGTTGATTTATAGATATTGAAATGTTATTTATATATCCAGCTGGTACTACTAGGGCTGAATAATAGACAATGACACTTGATCGACAAGAAACATCACATGGTATTGTCTTCCTATCTCTACAAGTGACAAAAATAATTAAAATCGGTAGTTATGATGAAGAACGATCCGTAACAATCTACAACAAACACCAAATTCCTCATTACGCATGTCTTGATGTTTTATGCCAAAGTTTGAATACGTAGGACATTGTGTGTTACCAACTAATAGCCCATAATTCATTTTTTTGTGTGGCTTCAATGTGACCGTTTATGACCCAGAATCTTCATATTTCATTTAGTTTATCCTCTTTGTCTGCGACGGGTCTGATTGGTTAAAACATGAACAGCCTTCTCATCTTAATTCCCGGGACTAAAGGGTTACTTGGGTTATTATGATAAAATTAGACTAGAGAGTGTCTATTTTTATTGAAGCACAATGACCTCCTCTCTAAGTACTAGTCTAATATAGATAAATTTAACACGTAAACCTTTTTATGCGTTCGTGATTTGTTACAGAAACAACATGTCAGTATTCTCTGAGTTGATTTTGTTGGATACTCATAGATGAACACGATCAGGAAGGAAAAACAAAAGCTGCTGCTACTACCGCACTGAAAGACTACAGTCTGGTACTTCAACGTAAAACAGCAACAAATAAATAACATTAGAAGACCAACGATCCCCAACCGGGACAAGTGCGTTCCTTCATCAGCTAGGACGTACGAATGCCATTAATGGACGGTCGAAGCAATTGGCATATTATAGTAGAACGGTTGTAAAAATATTAGTCGCATCAAAAAATACAGAAAAGAAAGATGAATGAAAGACAAAAGTTATGAATACGTATTTGTATGAATGACTATACAGTAATGCATACTTATAGAGTAAAGAAAAGAATGTTTTTATCAAATCGCATTAAACTAGAATTCACAAATATACATTTCAGGTAAAGGAAGAAAAGGTCGTGCGATGGCAAGCAGGGTTCAAGAAGTTTTTCTATGTTGGAAGCCCCCTATGGAATTTCTTAAAAGTGAATCCTTTCTTAGTCACATTATTAGGTTTTTCTGTGCCATACTCCATGAAAAATTTCTATGACTATGTCCCGTGATGTCACAAAAGACATTTAGTGCTTTTGCAATCACTTGTTGACGATATGTAATCAACACGAGTAAGGTGGTTTTTAGCCCCATGTAAACATTTTTTATAGTTCAACCATGCATTCTTCGTCGAGGTTTGGCTATTGACCGTGTACTAGATGTTGGAAATTTAAGGTTATCTAACCTGAATACAATAATTTCTCTCATATTCTAAATTATTTTTGAATCGTTTATGTGGACACCCAACCCTAATAAATGAAACATACAAACTCTATAAGTACAGATTCCGAGATTAATATCAATATTGATCATCTCGTGTACATCATTTTCTGCAATTAACTATTTCTTTTTTTTTTTGTGAGAAAGAGATAACCAGTAAGGTATGATATATACGTATATCATTGTATGGACACACTTCTTGGTTAGGATTTGTGTTACAAAATAATCAAGGAGATGAAGTATGTTTTTCATTCAGCTCTGTTGTTATCACATGATTTTGATTACAATATACCAGAATTAGCGCCTAATTTAAATTTCACACACAGTGGACAAGTGTCGCTATTTACAAACATGTGAAGGGTCCTAGTTGTTGTGCTTTACAAAATCGTTACAACAAAGATTAACTTATAGAGATCATAATGCACCAAAACTAGATGCAAGATCAACAAATATGTCTTCACTACATGGAATGGTGAGGCCACCCATTTGATGGTTGTACCCAAACTGTTCCTCCACCACTTGTAGTAATTCTTGAAATGCCGGTTGGCTTAAGAGTGATACAGGAACCACAAATCGTCTTTTCTCTTCTTCCCCAACATAAACGGCAAAATAGCCTTTGGGGACATCCGTAGATGTTGATGTGCTGCTTCCATTTGAGAACGATCGTCTAAGAATTTGTTTCGCTTGAAAGATCCGTGGCAAAAGGATGGCCATTTTTTAACAGGGTAGAGTCTTTTTGCTAAAAAGAAGCTGATGGGGCAGAAAATTATATATCCAGGTGAATGGTTTTCTGGAGTATTTTCAAGGGAGTTGTGGTTGATTTATAGATATTGAAATGTTATTTATATATCCAGCTGATACTACAAGGGCTGAATAATAGACAATGACACTTGATCGACAAGAAACATCACATGGTATTGTCTTCCTATCTCTACAAGTGACAAAAATAATTAAAATCCGTATTTAAGATGAAGAACGATCCGTAACAATCTACAACAAACACCAAATTCCTCATTACGCATGTCTTGATGTTTAATGCCAAAGTTTGAATACGTAGGACATTGTGTGTTACCAACTAATAGCCCATAATTCATTTTTTTGTGTGGCTTCAATGTGACAGTTTATGACCCAGAATCTTCATATTTCATTTAGTTTATCCTCTTTGTCTGCGACGGGTCTGATTGGTTAAAACATGAACAGCCTTCTCATCTTAATTCCCGGGACTAAAGGGTTACTTGGGTTATTATGATAAAATTAGACTAGAGAGTGTCTATTTTTATTGAAGCACAATGACCTCCTCTCTAAGTACTAGTCTAATATAGATAAATTTAACACGTAAACCTTTTTATGCGTTCGTGATTTGTTACAGAAACAACATGTCAGTATTCTCTGAGTTGATTTTGTTGGATACTCATAGATGAACACGATCAGGAAGGAAAAACAAAAGCTGCTGCTACTACCGCACTGAAAGACTACAGTCTGGTACTTCAACGTAAAACAGCAACAAATAAATAACATTAGAAGACCCACGATCCCCAACCGGGACAAGTGCGTTCCTTCATCAGCTAGGACGTACGAATGCCATTAATGGACGGTCGAAGCAATTGGCATATTATAGTAGAACGGTTGTAAAAATATTAGTCGCATAAAAAAAAACAGAAAAGAAAGATGAATGAAAGACAAAAGTTATGAATACGTATTTGTATGAATGACTATACAGTAATGCATACTTATAGAGTAAAGAAAAGAATGTTTTTATCAAATCGCATTAAACTAGAATTCACCAGCGTTAGCTGACTTTTAATATACATTTCAGGTAAAGGAAGAAAAGGTCGTGCGATGGCAAGCAGGGTTCAAGAAGTTTTTCTATGTTGGAAGCCCCCTATGGAATTTCTTAAAAGTGAATCCTTTCTTAGTCACATTATTAGGTTTTTCTGTGCCATACTCCATGAAAAATTTCTATGACTATGTCCCGTGATGTCACAAAAGACATTTAGTGCTTTTGCAATCACTTGTTGACGATATGTAATCAACACGAGTAAGGTGGTTTTTAGCCCCATGTAAACATTTTTTATAGTTCAACCATGCATTCTTCGTCGAGGTTTGGCTATTGACCGTGTACTAGATGTTGGAAATTTAAGGTTATCTAACCTGAATACAATAATTTCTCTCATATTCTAAATTATTTTTGAATCGTTTATGTGGACACCCAACCCTAATAAATGAAACATACAAACTCTATAAGTACAGATTCCGAGATTAATATCAATATTGATCATCTCGTGTACATCATTTTCTGCAATTAACTATTTCTTTTTTTTTTTGTGAGAAAGAGATAACCAGTAAGGTATGATATATACGTATATCATTGTATGGACACACTTCTTGGTTAGGATTTGTGTTACAAAATAATCAAGGTGACGAAGTATGTTTTTCATTCAGCTCTGTTTTTATAACATGATTTTGATTAAAGCATACCAGAATTAGCGCCTAATTTAAATTTCACACACAGTGGACAAGTGTTTCTATTTACAAACATGTGAAGGGTCCTAGTTGTTGTGCTTTACAAAATCGTTACAACAAAGATTAACGTATAGAGATCATAATGCACCAAAACTAGATGCAAGATCAACAAATATGTCTTCACTACATGGAATGGTGAGGCCACCCATTTGATGGTTGTACCCAAACTGTTCCTCTGCAACTTGTAGTAATTCTAGAAATGCCGGTTGGCTTAAGAGTGATACAGGAACCACAAATCGTCTTTTCTCTTCTTCCCCAACATAAACGGCAAAATAGCCTTTGGGGACATCCGTAGATGTTGATGTGCTGCTTCCATTTGAGAACGATCGTCTAAGAATTTGTTTCGCTTGAAAGATCCGTGGCAAAAGGATGGCCATTTTTTAACAGGGTAGAGTCTTTTTGCTAAAAAGAAGCTGATGGGGCAGAAAATTATATATCCAGGTGAATGGTTTTCTGGAGTATTTTCAAGGAAGTTGTGGTTGATTTATAGATATTGAAAGGTTATTTATATATCCAGCTGGTACTACAGGGTCTGAATAATAGACAATGACACTTGATCGACAAGAAACATCACATGGTATTGTCTTCCTATCTCTACAAGTGACAAAAATAATTAAAATCGGTAGTTATGATGAAGAACGATCCGTAACAATCTACAACAAACACCAAATTCCTCATTACGCATGTCTTGATGTTTTATGCCAAAGTTTGAATACGTAGGACAATGTGTGTTACCAACTAATAACCCATAATTCATTTTTTTGGGTGGCGTCAATGTTACCGTTTATGACCCAGAATCTTCATATTTCATTTAGTTTATCCTCTTTTTCTGCGACGGGTCTGATTGGTTAAAACATGAACAGCCTTCTCGTCTTAATTCCCGGGACTAAAGGGTTATTTGGGTTATTATGATAAAATTAGACTAGAGAGTGTCTATTTTTATTGAAGCACAATGACCTCTTCTCTAAGTACTAGTCTAATATAGATAAAAATTAACACGTAAACCTTTTTATGCGTTCGTGATTAGTTACACAAATAACATGTCAGTATTCTCTGAGTTGATTTTTTTGGATACTCATAGATGAACACGATCAGGAAGGAAAAACAAAAGCTGCTGCTACTACCGCACTGAAAGACTACAGTCTGGTACTTCAACGTAAAACAGCAACAAATAAATAACATTAGAAGACCCACGATCCCCTTATTAAACTTACCTCGTGGCTCCACTACTTTCCTTCAACTCTAGACCAAGTGAGAGTTAACAACCGATAGATTAATCCATAACATTTATATTTTATAAAGCAGGGCTCAATAAGTTTTTCTTTGTTGGAAGCCCCCTATGGAATTTCTTAAAAGTGAATCCTTTCTTAGTCACATTATTAGGTTTTTCTGTGCCATACTCCATGAAAAATTTCTATGACTATGTCCCGTGATGTCACAAAAGACATTTAGTGCTTTTGCAATCTCTTGTTGACGATATGTAATCAACACGAGTAAGGTGGTTTTTAGCCCCATGTAAACATTTTTTATAGTTCAACCATGCATTCTTGGTCGAAGTTTGGCAATTTACCGTGTACTAGATGTTGGAAATTTAAGGTTATCTAACCTGAATACAAATATTTCTCTCATGCATGAACTTTAGTGGTATTCTAAATTATTTTTGAATCGTTTATGTGGACACCCAACCCTAATAAATGAAACATAACAACTAAGTACAGATTCCGAGATTAATATCAATATTGATCATCTCGTGTACATCGTTTTCTTCAATTAACTATTTCTTTTTTTTTGTGAGAAAGAGATAACCAGTAAGGTATGATATATACGTATATCATTGTATGGACACACTTCTTGGTTAGGATTTGTGTTACAAAATAATCAAGGTGATGAAGTATGTTTTTCATTCATCTCTGTTTTTATAACCTGATTTTGGTTAAAGTATACCAGAATTAGCGCCTAATTTAAATTTCACACACAGTGGACAAGTGTTTCTATTTACAAACTTGTGAAGGGTGCTAGTTGTTGTGCTTTACAAAATCGTTACAACAAAGATTAACTTATAGAGATCATAATGCACCAAAACTAGATGCAAGATCAACAAATATGTCTTCACTACATGGAATGGTGAGGCCACCCATTTGATGGTTGTACCCAAACTGTTCCTCTGCAACTTGTAGTAATTCTTGAAATGCCGGTTGGCTTAAGAGTGATACAGGAACCACAAATCGTCTTCTCTTCTTCCCCAACATAAACGGCAAAATAGCCTTTGGGGACATCCGTAGATGTTGATGTGCTGCTTCCATTTGAGAATGATCGTCTAAGAATTTGTTTCGCTTGAAAGATCCGTGGCAAAAGGATGGCCATTTTTTGAACAGGGTGGAGTTTTTTTGCTAAAAAGAACTCATGGGGCAGAAAATTATATATCCAGGTGAATGGTTTTCTGGAGTATTTTCAAGGAAGTTGTGGTTGATTTATAGATATTGAAAGGTTATTTATATATCCAGCTGGTACTACAGGGTCTGAATAATAGACAATGACACTTGATCGACAAGAAACATCACATGGTATTGTCTTCCTATCTCTACAAGTGACAAAAATAATTAAAACCGGTAGTTATGATGAAGAACGATCCGTAACAATCTACAACAAACACCAAATTCCTCATTACGCATGTCTTGATGTTTTATGCCAAAGTTTGAATTCGTAGGACAATGTGTGTTACCAACTAATAACCCATAATTCATTTTTTTGTGTGGCGTCAATGTTACCGTTTATGACCCAGAATCTTCATATTTCATTTAGTTTATCCTCTTTTTCTGCGACGGGTCTGATTGGTTAAAACATGAACAGCCTTCTCGTCTTAATTCCCGGGACTAAAGGGTTATTTGGGTTATTATGATAAAATTAGACTAGAGAGTGTCTATTTTTATTGAAGCACAATGACCTCTTCTCTAAGTACTAGTCTAATATAGATAAAAATTAACACGTAAACCTTTTTATGCGTTCGTGATTAGTTACACAAATAACATGTCAGTATTCTCTGAGTTGATTTTGTTGGATACTCATAGATGAACACGATCAGGAAGGAAAAACAAAAGCTGCTGCTACTACCGCACTGAAAGACTACAGTCTGGTACTTCAACGTAAAACAGCAACAAATAAATAACATTAGAAGACCCACGATCCCCTTATTAAACTTACCTCGTGGCTCCACTACTTTCCTTCAACTCTAGACCAACTGAGAGTTAACAACCGATAGATTAATCCATAACATTTATATTTTATAAAGCAGGGCTCAAGAAGTTTTTCTTTGTTGGAAGCCCCCTATGGAATTTCTTAAAAGTGAATCCTTTCTTAGTCACATTATTAGGTTTTTCTGTGCCATACTCCATGAAAAATTTCTATGACTATGTCCCGTGATGTCACAAAAGACATTTAGTGCTTTTGCAATCTCTTGTTGACGATATGTAATCAACACGAGTAAGGTGGTTTTTAGCCCCATGTAAACATTTTTTATAGTTCAACCATGCATTCTTCGTCGAAGTTTGGCAATTGACCGTGTACTAGATGTTGGAAATTTAAGGTTATCTAACATGAATACAAATATTTCTCTCATGCATGAACTTTAGTGGTATTCTAAATTAATTTTTAATCGTTTATGTGGACACCCAACCCTAATGAATGAAACATACAAACTCTATAAGTACAGATTCCGAGATTAATATCAATATTGATCATCTCGTGTACATCGTTTTCTTCAATTAACTATTTCTTTTTTTTTTGTCAGAAAGAGATAACCAGTAAAGTATGATATATACATATATCTATGTATGGACACACTTCTTGGTTAGGATTTGTGTTACAAAATAATCAAGGTGATGAAGTATGTTTTTCATTCAGCTCTGTTTTTATAACATGATTTTGATTAAAGTATACCAGAATTAGCGCCTAATTTAAATTTCACACACAGTGGACAAGTGTTTCTATTTACAAACATGTGAAGGGTCCTAGTTGTTGTGCTTTACAAAATCGTTACAACAAAGATTAACTTATAGAGATCATAATGCACCAAAACTAGCAAGATCAACAAATATGTCTTCACTACATGGAATGGTGAGGCCACCCACTTGATGGTTGTACCCAAACTGTTCCTCTGCCACTTGTAGTAATTCTTGAAATACCGGTTGGCTTAAGAGTGATACAGGAACCACAAATCGTCTTTTCTCTTCTTCCCCAACATATACCGCAAAATAGCCTTTGGGGACATCCGTAGATGTTGATGTGCTGCTTCCATTTGAGAACGATCGTCTAAGAATTTGTTTCGCTTGAAAGATCTGTGGCAGAAGGATGGCCATTTTTTGAACAGGGTGGAGTCTTTTTTGCTAAAAAGAAGCTGATGGGGCAGAATATTATATATCCAGGTGAATGGTTTTCTGGAGTATTTTCAAGGAAGTTGTGGTTGATTTATAGATATTGAAAGTTATTTATATATCCAGCTGGTACTACAAGGTCTGAATAATAGACAATGACACTTGATCGACAAGAAACATCACATGGTATTGTCTTCCTATCTCTACAAGTGACAGAAATAATTAAAATCGGTATTTATGATGAAGAACGATCCGTAACAATCTACAACAAACACCAAATTCCTCATTACGCATGTCTTGATGTTTTATGCCAAAGTTTGAATACGTAGGACAATGTGTGTTACCAACTAATAGCCCATAATTCATTTTTTTGTGTGGCGTCAATGTGACCGTTTATGACCCAGAATCTTCATATTTCATTTAGTTTATCCTCTTTTTCTGCGATGGGTCTGATTGGTTAAAACATGAACAGCCTTCTCGTCTTAATTCCCGGGACTAAAGGGTTACTTGGGTTATTATGATAAAATTAGACCAGAGAGTGTCTATTTTTATTGAAGCACAATGACCTCTTCTCTAAGTACTAGTCTAATATAGATAAAATTTAACACGTAAACCTTTTTATGCGTTCGTGATTAGTTACATAAATAACATGTCAGTATTCTCTAAGTTGATTTTGTTGGATATTCATAGATGAACACGATCAGGAAGGAAAAACAAAAGCTGCTGCTACTACCGCACTGAAAGACTACAGTCCGGTACTTCAACGTAAAACAGCAACAAATAAATAACATTAGAAAACCCACGATCCCCTTATTAAACTTACCTCGTGGCTCCACTACTTTCCTTCAACTCTGGACCAAGTCAGAGTTAACAACCGATAGATTAATCCATAACATTTATATTTTATAAAGCAGGGTTCAAGAAGTTTTTCTATGTTGGAAGCCCCGTATGGAATTTCTTAAAAGTGAATCCTTTCTTAGTCACATTATTAGGTTTTTCTGTGCCATACTCCATGAAAAATTTCTATGACTATGTCCCGTGATGTCACAAAAGACATTTAGTGCTTTTGCAATCACTTGTTGACGATATGTAATCAACACGAGTAAGGTGGTTTTCAGCCCCATGTAAACATTTTTTATAGTTCAACCATGCATTCATCGTCGAAGTTTGGCAATTGACCGTGTACTAGATGTTGGAAATTTAAGGTTATCTAACATGAATACAAATATTTCTCTCATGCATGAACTTTAGTGGTATTCTAAATTATTTTTTAATCATTTATGTGGACACCCAACCCTAATGAATGAAACATACAAACTCTATAAGTACAGATTCCGAGATTAATATCAATATTGATCATCTGGTGTACATCGTTTTCTTCAATTAACTATTTCTTTTTTTTTTGTCAGAAAGAGATAACCAGTAAGGTATGATATATACATATATCATTGTATGGACACACTTCTTGGTTTGGATTTGTGTTACAAAATAATCAAGGAGATGAAGTATGTTTTTCATTCAGCTCTGTTATTATAACACGATTTTGATTACAATATACAGAATTAGCGCCTAATTTAAATTTCACACACAGTGGACAAGTGTCTCTATTTACAAACATGTGAAGGGTCCTAGTTGTTGTGCTTTACATAATCGTTACAACAAAGTTTAACTTATAGAGATCATAATGCACCAAAACTAGATGCAAGATCAACAAATATGTCTTCACTACATGGAATGGTGAGGCCACCCATTTGATGGTTGTACCCAAACTGTTCCTCTGCAACTTGTAGTAATTCTTGAAATGCCGGTTGGCTTAAGAGTGATACAGGAACCACAAATCGTCTTCTCTTCTTCCCCAACATAAACGGCAAAATAGCCTTTGGGGACATCCGTAGATGTTGATGTGCTGCTTCCATTTGAGAACGATCGTCTAAGAATTTGTTTCGCTTGAAAGATCCGTGGCAAAAGGATGGCCATTTTTTGAACAGGGTGGAGTTTTTTTGCTAAAAAGAACTCATGGGGCAGAAAAATATATATCCAGGTGAATGGTTTTCTGGAGTATTTTCAAGGAAGTTGTGGTTGATTTATAGATATTGAAAGGTTATTTATATATCCAGCTGGTACTACAGGGTCTGAATAATAGACAATGACACTTGATCGACAAGAAACATCACATGGTATTGTCTTCCTATCTCTACAAGTGACAAAAATAATTAAAATCGGTAGTTATGATGAAGAACGATCCGTAACAATCTACAACAAACACCAAATTCCTCATTACGCATGTCTTGATGTTTTATGCCAAAGTTTGAATACGTAGGACAATGTGTGTTACCAACTAATAGCCCATAATTCATTTTTTTGTGTGGCGTCAATGTGACCGTTTATGACCCAGAATCTTCATATTTCATTTAGTTTATCCTCTTTTTCTGCGACGGGTCTGATTGGTTAAAACATGAACAGCCTTCTCGTCTTAATTCCCGGGACTAAAGGGTTATTTGGGTTATTATGATAAAATTAGACTAGAGAGTGTCTATTTTTATTGAAGCACAATGACCTCTTCTCTAAGTACTAGTCTAATATAGATAAAAATTAACACGTAAACCTTTTTATGCGTTCGTGATTAGTTACACAAATAACATGTCAGTATTCTCTGAGTTGATTTTGTTGGATACTCATAGATGAACACGATCTGGAAGGAAAAACAAAAGCTGCTGCTACTACCGCACTGAAAGACTACAGTCTGGTACTTCAACGTAAAACAGCAACAAATAAATAACATTAGAAGACACACGATCCCCATATTAAACTTACCTCGTGTCTCCGCTACTTTCCATCAACTCTGGACCAAGTGAGAGTTAACAACCGATAGATTAATCCATAACATTTATATTTTATAAAGCAGGGTTCAAGAAGTTTTTCTATGTTGGAAGCCCCGTATGGAATTTCTTAAAAGTGAATCCTTTCTTAGTCACATTATTAGGTTTTTCTGTGCCATACTCCATGAAAAATTTCTATGACTATGTCCCGTGATGTCACAAAAGACATTTAGTGCTTTTGCAATCACTTGTTGACGATATGTAATCAACACGAGTAAGGTGGTTTTCAGCCCCATGTAAACATTTTTTATAGTTCAACCATGCATTAATCGTCGAAGTTTGGCAATTGACCGTGTACTAGATGTTGGAAATTTAACGTTATCTAACCTGAATACAAATATTTCTCTCATGCATGAACTTTAGTGGTATTCAAAATTATTTTTGAATCGTTTATGTGGACACCCAACCCTAATAAATGAAACATAACAACTAAGTACAGATTCCGAGATTAATATCAATATTGTTCATCTCGTGTACATCGTTTTCTGCAATTAAGTATTTCTTTTTTTTTTGTGAGAAAGAGATAACCTGTAAGGTATGATATATACGTATATCAATGTATGGACACACTTCTTGGTTAGGATTTGTGTTACAAAATAATCAAGGAGATGAAGTATGTTTTTCATTCAGCTCTGTTTTATAACATGATTTTGATTACAATATACCGGAATTAGCGCCTAATTTAAATTTCACACACAGTGGACAAGTGTCTCTATTTACAAACGTGTGAAGGGTCCTAGTTGTTGTGCTTTACAAAATCGTTACAACAAAGATTAACTTATAGAGATCATAATGCACCAAAACTAGATGCAAGATCAACAAATATGTCTTCACTACATGGAATGGTGAGGCCACCCATTTGATGGTTGTATCCAAACTGTTCTTCTGCCACTTGTAGTAATTCTTGAAATGCCGGTTGGCTTAAGAGTGATACAGGAACCACAAATCGTCTTTTCTCTTCTTCCCCAACATAAACAGCAAAATAGCCTTTGGGGACATCCGTAGATGTTGATGTGCTGCTTCCATTTGAGAAAGATCGTCTAAGAATTTGTTTCGCTTGAAAGATCCGTGGCAAAAGGATGTCCATTTTTTAACAGGGTAGAGTCTTTTTGCTAAAAAGAAGCTGACGGGGCAGAAAATTATATATCCAGGTGAATGGTTTTTTGGAGTATTTTCAAGGAAGTTGTGGTTGATTTATAGATATGGAAAGGTTATTTATATATCCAGCTGGTACTACAAGGGCTGAATAATAGACAATGACACTTGATCGACAAGAAACGTCACATGGTATTGTCTTCCTATCTCTACAAGTGACAAAAATAATTAAAATTGGTATTTATGATGAAGAACGATCCGTAACAATCTACAACAAACACCAAATTCCTCATTATGCATGTCTTGATGTTTTATGCCAAAGTTTGAATACGTAGGACATTGTGTGTTACCAACTAATAGCCGATAATTCATTTTTTTGTGTGGCGTCAATGTGACCGTTTATGACCCAGAATCTTCATATTTCATTTAGTTTATCCTCTTTTTCTGCGACGGGTCTGATTGTTAAAAACATGAACGGCCTTCTCATCTTAATTCCCGGGACTAAATGGTTACTTGGGTTATTATGATAAAATTAGACTAGAGAGTGTCTATTTTTATTGAAGCACAATGACCTCTTCTCTAAGTACTAGTCTAATATAGATAAATTTAATACGTAAACCTTTTTATGCGTTCGTGATTAGTTACATAAATAACATGTCAGTATTCTCTGAGTTGATTTTGTTGGATACTCATAGATGAACATGATCAGGAAGGAAAAACAAAAGCTGCTGCTACTACCGCACTGAAAGACTACAGTATGGTACTTCAACGTAAAACAGCAACAAATAAATAACATTAGAAGACCCACGATCCCGTTATTAAACTTACCTCGTGGCTCCACTACTTTCCGTCAACTCTGGACCAAGTCAGAGTTAACAACCGATAGATTTAACCCATAACGTTTATATTTTATAAAGCAGGGTTCAAGAAGTTTTTCTATGTTGGAAGCCCCCTATGGAATTTCTTAAAAGTGAATCCTTCCTTAGTCACATTATTAGGTTTTTCTGTGCCATACTCCATGAAAAATTTCTATGACTATGTCCCGTGATGTCACAAAAGACATTTAGTGCTTTTGCAATCACTTGTTGACGATATGTAATCAACACGAGTAAGGTGGTTTTTAGCCCCATGTAAACATTTTTTATAGTTCAACCATGCATTCTTCGTAGAAGTTTGGCAATTGACCGTGTACTAGATGTTGGAAATTTAAGGTTATCTAACATGAATACAAATATTTCTCTCATGCATGAACTTTAGTGGTATTCTAAATTATTTTTTAATCGTTTATGTGGACACCCAACCCTAATGAATGAAACATACAAACTCTATAAGTACAGATTCCGAGATTAATATCAATATTGATCATCTCGTGTACATCGTTTTCTTCAATTAACTATTTCTTTTTTTTTGTCAGAAAGAGATAACCAGTAAGGTATGATATATACATATATCATTGTATGGACACACTTCTTGGTTAGGATTTGTGTTACAAAATAATCAAGGAGATGAAGTATGTTTTTCATTCAGCTCTGTTATTATAAAATGATTTTGATTACAATATACAGAATTAGCGCCTAATTTAAATTTCACACACAGTGGACAAGTGTCTCTATTTACAAACATGTGAAGGGTCCTAGTTGTTGTGCTTTACAAAATCGTTACAACAAAGATTAACTTATAGAGATCATAATGCACCAAAACTAGATGCAAGATCAACAACTATGTCTTCACTACATGGAATGGTGAGGCCACCCATTTGATGGTTGTACCCAAACTGTTCCTCTGCCACTTGTAGTAATTCTTGAAATACCGGTTTGCTTAAGAGTGATACAGGAACCACAAATCGTCTTTTCTCTTCTTCCCCAACATAAACGTCAAAATAGCCTTTGGGGACATCCGTAGATGTTGATGTGCTGCTTCCATTTGAGAACGATCGTCTAAGAATTTGTTTCGCTTGAAAGATCTGTGGCAGAAGGATGGCCATTTTTTGAACAGGGTGGAGTTTTTTTGCTAAAAAGAACTCATGGGGCAGAAAATTATATATCCAGGTGAATGGTTTTCTGGAGTATTTTCAAGGAAGTTGTGGTTGATTTATAGATATTGAAAGTTATTTATATATCCAGCTGGTACTACAAGGTCTGAATAATAGACAATGACACTTGATCGACAAGAAACATCACATGGTATTGTCTTCCTATCTCTACAAGTGACAGAAATAATTAAAATCGGTATTTATGATGAAGAACGATCCGTAACAATCTACAACAAACACCAAATTCCTCATTACGCATGTCTTGATGTTTTATGCCAAAGTTTGAATACGTAGGACAATGTGTGTTACCAACTAATAGCCCATAATTCATTTTTTTGTGTGGCGTCAATGTGACCGTTTATGACCCAGAATCTTCATATTTCATTTAGTTTATTCTCTTTTTCTGCGATGGGTCTGATTGGTTAAAACATGAACAGCCTTCTCGTCTTAATTCCCGGGACTAAAGGGTTACTTGGGTTATTATGATAAAATTAGACTAGAGAGTGTTTATTTTTATTGAAGCACAATGACCTCTTCTCTAAGTACTAGTCTAATATAGATAAAATTTAACACGTAAACCTTTTTATTCGTTCGTGATTAGTTACATAAATAACATGTCAGTATTCTCTAAGTTGATTTTGTTGGATACTCATAGATGAACACGATCAGGAAGGAAAAACAAAAGCTGCTGCTACTACCGCACTGAAAGACTACAGTCTGGTATTTCAACGTAAAACAGCAACAAATAAATAACATTAGAAGACCCACGATCCCCAACCGGGACAAGTGCGTTCCTTCATCAGCTAGGACGTACGAATGCCATTAATGGACGGTCGAAGCAATTGGCATATTATAGTAGAACGGTTGTAAAAATATTAGTCGCATCAAAAAATACAGAAAAGAAAGATGAATGAAAGACAAAAGTTATGAATACGTATTTGTATGAATGACTATACAGTAATGCATACTTATAGAGTAAAGAAAAGAATGTTTTTATCAAATCGCATTAAACTAGAATTCACCAGCGTTAGCTGACTTTTAATATACATTTCAGGTAAATGAAGAAAAGGTCGTGCGATGGCAAGCAGGGTTCAAGAAGTTTTTCTATGTTGGAAGCCCCCTATGGAATTTCTTAAAAGTGAATCCTTTCTTAGTCACATTATTAGGTTTTTCTGTGCCATACTCCATGAAAAATTTCTATGACTATGTCCCGTGATGTCACAAAAGACATTTAGTGCTTTTGCAATCACTTGTTGACGATATGTAATCAACACGAGTAAGGTGGTTTTTAGCCCCATGTAAACATTTTTTATAGTTCAACCATGCATTCTTCGTCGAGGTTTGGCTATTGACCGTGTACTAGATGTTGGAAATTTAAGGTTATCTAACCTGAATACAATAAATTCTCTCATATTCTAAATTATTTTTGAATCGTTTATGTGGACACCCAACCCTAATAAATGAAACATACAAACTCTATAAGTACAGATTCCGAGATTAATATCAATATTGATCATCTCGTGTACATCATTTTCTGCAATTAACTATTTCTTTTTTTTTTGTGAGAAAGAGATAACCAGTAAGGTATGATATATACGTATATCATTGTATGGACACACTTCTTGGTTAGGATTTGTGTTACAAAATAATCAAGGAGATGAAGTATGTTTTTCATTCAGCTCTGTTGTTATCACATGATTTTGATTACAATATACCAGAATTAGCGCCTAATTTAAATTTCACACACAGTGGACAAGTGTCGCTATTTACAAACATGTGAAGGGTCCTAGTTGTTGTGCTTTACAAAATCGTTACAACAAAGATTAACGTATAGAGATCATAATGCACCAAAACTAGATGCAAGATCAACAAATATGTCTTCACTGCATGGAATGGTGAGGCCACCCATTTGATGGTTGTACCCAAACTGTTCCTCTGCAACTTGTAGTAATTCTTGAAATGCCGGTTGGCTTAAGAGTGATACAGGAACCACAAATCGTCTTTTCTCTTCTTCCCCAACATAAACGTCAAAATAGCCTTTGGGGACATCCGTAGATGTTGATGTGCTGCATCCATTTGAGAACGATCGTCTAAGAATTTGTTTCGCTTGAAAGATCCTTGGAAAAAGGATGGCCAATTTTTGAACAGGGTGGAGTCTTTTTTGCTAAAAAGAACTCATGGGGCAGAAAATTATATATCCAGGTGAATGGTTTTCTGGAGTATTTTCAAGGAAGTTGTGGTTGATTTATAGATATTGAAAGTTATTTATATATCCAGCTGGTACTACAAGGTCTGAATAATAGACAATGACACTTGATCGACAAGAAACATCACATGGTATTGTCTTCCTATCTGTACAAGTGACAGAAATAATTAAAATCGGTATTTATGATGAAGAACGATCCGTAACAATCTACAACAAACACCAAATTCCTCATTACGCATGTCTTGATGTTTTATGCCAAAGTTTGAATACGTAGGACAATGTGTGTTACCAACTAATAGCCCATAATTCATTTTTTTGTGTGGCGTCAATGTGACCGTTTATGACCCAGAATCTTCATATTTCATTTAGTTTATCCTCTTTTTCTGCGACGGGTCTGATTGGTTAAAACATGAACAGCCTTCTCGTCTTAATTCCCGGGACTAAAGGGTTATTTGGGTTATTATGATAAAATTAGACTAGAGAGTGTCTATATTTATTGAAGCACAATGACCTCTTCTCTAAGTACTAGTCTAATATAGATAAAATTTAACACGTATACCTTTTTATGCGTTCGTGATTAGTTACATAAATAACATGTCAGTATTCTCTGAGTTGATTTTGTTGGATACTCATAGATGAACACGATCAGGAAGGAAAAACAAAAGCTGCTGCTACTACCGCACTGAAAGACTACAGTCTGGTACTTCAACATAAAACAGCAACAAATAAATAACATTAGAAGACCCACGATCCCCAACCGGGACAAGTGCGTTCCTTCATCAGCTAGGACGTACGAATGCCATTAATGGACGGTCGAAGCAATTGGCATATTATAGTAGAACGGTTGTAAAAATATTAGTCGCATCAAAAAATACAGAAAAGGAAGATGAATGAAAGACAAAAGTTATGAATACGTATTTGTATGAATAACTATACATTAATGCATACTTATAGAGTAAAGAAAAGAATGTTTTTATCAAATCGCATTAAACTAGAATTCACCAGCGTTAGCTGACTTTTAATATACATTTCAGGTAAAGGAAGAAAAGGTCGTGCGATGGCAAGCAGGGTTCAAGAAGTTTTTCTATGTTGGAAGCCCCCTATGGAATTTCTTAAAAGTGAATCCTTTCTTAGTCACATTATTAGGTTTTTCTGTGCCATACTCCATGAAAAATTTCTATGACTATGTCCCGTGATGTCACAAAAGACATTTAGTGCTTTTGCAATCACTTGTTGACGATATGTAATCAACACGAGTAAGGTGGTTTTTAGCCCCATGTAAACATTTTTTATAGATCAACCATGCATTCTTCGTCGAGGTTTGGCTATTGACCGTGTACTAGATGTTGGAAATTTAAGGTTATCTATCCTGAATACAATAATTTCTCTCATATTCTAAATTATTTTTGAATCGTTTATGTGGACACCCAACCCTAATAAATGAAACATACAAACTCTATAAGTACAGATTCCGAGATTAATATCAATATTGATCATCTCGTGTACATCATTTTCTGCAATTAACTATTTCTTTTTTTTTTGTGAGAAAGAGATAACCAGTAAGGTATGATATATACGTATATCATTGTATGGACACACTTCTTGGTTAGGATTTGTGTTACAAAATAATCAAGGAGATGAAGTATGTTTTTCATTCAGCTCTGTTGTTATCACATGATTTTGATTACAATATACCAGAATTAGCGCCTAATTTAAATTTCACACACAGTGGACAAGTGTCGCTATTTACAAACAGGTGAAGGGTCCTAGTTGTTATGCTTTACAAAATCGTTACAACAAAGATTAACGTATAGAGATCATAATGCACCAAAACTAGATGCAAGATCAACAAATATGTCTTCACTACATGGAATGGTGAGGCCACCCATTTGATGGTTGTACCCAAACTGTTCCTCTGCCACTTGTAGTAATTCTAGAAATGCCGGTTGGCTTAAGAGTGATACAGGAACCACAAATCGTCTTTTCTCTTCTTCCACAACATAAACGGCAAAATAGCCTTTGGGGACATCCGTAGATGTTGATGTGCTGCTTCCATTTGAGAACGATCGTCTAAGAATTTGTTTCGCTTGAAAGATCCGTGGCAAAAGGATGGCCATTTTTTAACAGGGTAGAGTCTTTTTGCTAAAAAGAAGCTGATGGGGCAGAAAATTATATATCCAGGTGAATGGTTTTCTGGAGTATTTTCAAGGAAGTTGTGGTTGATTTATAGATATTGAAATGTTATTTATATATCCAGCTGGTACTACTAGGGCTGAATAATAGACAATGACACTTGATCGACAAGAAACATCACATGGTATTGTCTTCCTATCTCTACAAGTGACAAAAATAATTAAAATCGGTAGTTATGATGAAGAACGATCCGTAACAATCTACAACAAACACCAAATTCCTCATTACGCATGTCTTGATGTTTTATGCCAAAGTTTGAATACGTAGGACATTGTGTGTTACCAACTAATAGCCCATAATTCATTTTTTTGTGTGGCTTCAATGTGATCGTTTATGACCCAGAATCTTCATATTTCATTTAGTTTATCCTCTTTTTCTGCGATGGGTCTGATTGGTTAAAACATGAACAGCCTTCTCGTCTTAATTCCCGGGACTAAAGGGTTACTTGGGTTATTATGATAAAATTAGACCAGAGAGTGTCTATTTTTATTGAAGCACAATGACCTCTTCTCTAAGTACTAGTCTAATATAGATAAATTTAACACGTAAACCTTTTTATGCGTTCGTGATTTGTTACAGAAACAACATGTCAGTATTCTCTGAGTTGATTTTGTTGGATACTCATAGATGAACACGATCAGGAAGGAAAAACAAAAGCTGCTGCTACTACCGCACTGAAAGACTACAGTCTGGTACTTCAACGTAAAACAGCAACAAATAAATAACATTAGAAGACCCACGATCCCCTTATTAAACTTACCTCGTGTCTCCGCTACTTTCCTTCAACTCTGGACCAAGTCAGAGTTAACAACCGATAGATTAATCCATAACATTTATATTTTATAAAGCAGGGCTCAAGAAGTTTTTCTATGTTGGAAGCCCCCTATGGAATTTCTTAAAAGTGAATCCTTTCTTAGTCACATTATTAGGTTTTTCTGTGCCATACTCCATGAAAAATTTCTATGACTATGTCCCGTGATGTCACAAAAGACATTTAGTGCTTTTGCAATCTCTTGTTGACGATATGTAATCAACACGAGTAAGGTGGTTTTTAGCCCCATGTAAACATTTTTTATAGTTCAACCATGCATTCTTCGTCGAAGTTTGGCAATTTACCGTGTACTAGATGTTGGAAATTTAAGGTTATCTAACCTGAATACAAATATTTCTCTCATGCATGAACTTTAGTGGTATTCTAAATTATTTTTGAATCGTTTATGTGGACACCCAACCCTAATAAATGAAACATAACAACTAAGTACAGATTCCGAGATTAATATCAATATTGATCATCTCGTGTACATCGTTTTCTTCAATTAACTATTTCTTTTTTTTTTGTGAGAAAGAGATAACCAGTAAGGTATGATATATACGTATATCATTGTATGGACACACTTCTTGGTTAGGATTTGTGTTACAAAATAATCAAGGTGATGAAGTATGTTTTTCATTCAGCTCTGTTTTTATAACATGATTTTGATTAAAGTATATCAGAATTAGCGCCTAATTTAAATTTCACACACAGTGGACAAGTGTTTCTATTTACAAACAGGTGAAGGGTCCTAGTTGTTATGCTTTACAAAATCGTTACAACAAAGATTAACGTATAGAGATCATAATGCACCAAAACTAGATGCAAGATCAACAAATATGTCTTCACTACATGGAATGGTGAGGCCACCCATTTGATGGTTGTACCCAAACTGTTCCTCTGCCACTTGTAGTAATTCTAGAAATGCCGGTTGGCTTAAGAGTGATACAGGAACCACAAATCGTCTTTTCTCTTCTTCCCCAACATAAACGGCAAAATAGCCTTTGGGGACATCCGTAGATGTTGATGTGCAGCTTCCATTTGAGAACGATCGTCTAAGAATTTGTTTCGCTTGAAAGATCCGTGGCAAAAGGATGGCCATTTTTTAACAGGGTAGAGTCTTTTTGCTAAAAAGAAGCTGATGGGGCAGAAAATTATATATCCAGGTGAATGGTTTTCTGGAGTATTTTCAAGGAAGTTGTGGTTGATTTATAGATATTGAAATGTTATTTATATATCCAGCTGGTACTACTAGGGCTGAATAATAGACAATGACACTTGATCGACAAGAAACATCACATGGTATTGTCTTCCTATCTCTACAAGTGACAAAAATAATTAAAATCGGTAGTTATGATGAAGAACGATCCGTAACAATCTACAACAAACACCAAATTCCTCATTACGCATGTCTTGATGTTTTATGCCAAAGTTTGAATACGTAGGACATTGTGTGTTACCAACTAATAGCCCATAATTCATTTTTTTGTGTGGCTTCAATGTGACCGTTATGACCCAGAATCTTCATATTTCATTTAGTTTATCCTCTTTTTCTGCGATGGGTCTGATTGGTTAAAACATGAACAGCCTTCTCGTCTTAATTCCCGGGACTAAAGGGTTACTTGGGTTATTATGATAAAATTAGACCAGAGAGTGTCTATTTTTATTGAAGCACAATGACCTCTTCTCTAAGTACTAGTCTAATATAGATAAATTTAACACGTAAACCTTTTTATGCGTTCGTGATTTGTTACAGAAACAACATGTCAGTATTCTCTGAGTTGATTTTGTTGGATACTCATAGATGAACACGATCAGGAAGGAAAAACAAAAGCTGCTGCTACTACCGCACTGAAAGACTACAGTCTGGTACTTCAACGTAAAACAGCAACAAATAAATAACATTAGAAGACCCACGATCCCCTTATTAAACTTACCTCGTGTCTCCGCTACTTTCCTTCAACTCTGGACCAAGTCAGAGTTAACAACCGATAGATTAATCCATAACATTTATATTTTATAAAGCAGGGCTCAAGAAGTTTTTCTATGTTGGAAGCCCCCTATGGAATTTCTTAAAAGTGAATCCTTTCTTAGTCACATTATTAGGTTTTTCTGTGCCATACTCCATGAAAAATTTCTATGACTATGTCCCGTGATGTCACAAAAGACATTTAGTGCTTTTGCAATCTCTTGTTGACGATATGTAATCAACACGAGTAAGGTGGTTTTTAGCCCCATGTAAACATTTTTTATAGTTCAACCATGCATTCTTCGTCGAAGTTTGGCAATATACCGTGTACTAGATGTTGGAAATTTAAGGTTATCTAACCTGAATACAAATATTTCTCTCATGCATGAACTTTAGTGGTATTCTAAATTATTTTTGAATCGTTTATGTGGACACCCAACCCTAATAAATGAAACATAACAACTAAGTACAGATTCCGAGATTAATATCAATATTGATCATCTCGTGTACATCGTTTTCTTCAATTAACTATTTCTTTTTTTTTTGTGAGAAAGAGATAACCAGTAAGGTATGATATATACGTATATCATTGTATGGACACACTTCTTGGTTAGGATTTGTGTTACAAAATAATCAAGGTGATGAAGTATGTTTTTCATTCAGCTCTGTTTTTATAACATGATTTTGATTAAAGTATACCAGAATTAGCGCCTAATTTAAATTTCACACACAGTGGACAAGTGTTTCTATTTACAAACATGTGAAGGGTGCTAGTTGTTGTGCTTTACAAAATCGTTACAACAAAGATTAACTTATAGAGATCATAATGCACCAAAACTAGATGCAAGATCAACAAATATGTCTTCACTACATGGAATGGTGAGGCCACCCATTTGATGGTTGTACCCAAACTGTTCCTCTGCAACTTGTAGTAATTCTTGAAATGCCGGTTGGCTTAAGAGTGATACAGGAACCACAAATCGTCTTTTCTATTCTTCCCCAACATAAACCGCAAAATAGCCTTTGGGGACATCCGTAGATGTTGATGTGCTGCTTCCATTTGAGAACGATCGTCTAAGAATTTGTTTCGCTTGAAAGATCCGTGGCAAAAGGATGGCCATTTTTTAACAGGGTAGAGTCTTTTTGCTAAAAAGAAGCTGATGGGGCAGAAAATTATATATCCAGGTGAATGGTTTTCTGGAGTATTTTCAAGGAAGTTGTGGTTGATTTATAGATATTGAAATGTTATTTATATATCCAGCTGGTACTACTAGGGCTGAATAATAGACAATGACACTTGATCGACAAGAAACATCACATGGTATTGTCTTCCTATCTCTACAAGTGACAAAAATAATTAAAATCGGTAGTTATGATGAAGAACGATCCGTAACAATCAACAACAAACACCAAATTCCTCATTACGCATGTCTTGATGTTTTATGCCAAAGTTTGAATACGTAGGACATTGTGTGTTACCAACTAATAGCCCATAATTCATTTTTTTGTGTGGCTTCAATGTGACCGTTTATGACCCAGAATCTTCATATTTCATTTAGTTTATCCTCTTTGTCTGCGACGGGTCTGATTGGTTAAAACATGAACAGCCTTCTCATCTTAATTCCCGGGACTAAAGGGTTACTTGGGTTATTATGATAAAATTAGACTAGAGAGTGTCTATTTTTATTGAAGCACAATGACCTCCTCTCTAAGTACTAGTCTAATATAGATAAATTTAACACGTAAACCTTTTTATGCGTTCGTGATTTGTTACAGAAACAACATGTCAGTATTCTCTGAGTTGATTTTGTTGGATACTCATAGATGAACACGATCAGGAAGGAAAAACAAAAGCTGCTGCTACTACCGCACTGAAAGACTACAGTCTGGTACTTCAACGTAAAACAGCAACAAATAAATAACATTAGAAGACCCACGATCCCCTTATTAAACTTACCTCGTGGCTCCACTACTTTCCTTCAACTCTAGACCAAGTCAGAGTTAACAACCGATAGATTAATCCATAACATTTATATTTTATAAAGCAGGGTTCAAGAAGTTTTTCTATGTTGGAAGCCCCGTATGGAATTTCTTAAAAGTGAATCCTTTCTTAGTCACATTATTAGGTTTTTCTGTGCCATACTCCATGAAAAATTTCTATGACTATGTCCCGTGATGTCACAAAAGACATTTAGTGCTTTTGCAATCACTTGTTGACGATATGTAATCAACACGAGTAAGGTGGTTTTCAGCCCCATGTAAACATTTTTTATAGTTCAACCATGCATTCATCGTCGAAGTTTGGCAATTGACCGTGTACTAGATGTTGGAAATTTAACGTTATCTAACCTGAATACAAATATTTCTCTCATGCATGAACTTTAGTGGTATTCTAAATTATTTTTGAATCGTTTATGTGGACACCCAACCCTAATAAATGAAACATAACAACTAAGTACAGATTCCGAGATTAATATCAATATTGATCATCTCGTGTACATCGTTTTCTTCAATTAACTATTTATTCTTTTTTTGTGAGAAAGAGATAACCAGTAAGGTATGATATATACGTATATCATTGTATGGACACACTTCTTGGTTAGGATTTGTGTTACAAAATAATCAAGGTGATGAAGTATGTTTTTCATTCGGCTCTGTTTTTATAACATGATTTTGATTAAAGTATACCAGAATTAGCGCCTAATTTAAATTTCACACACAGTGGACAAGTGTTTCTATTTACAAACATGTGAAGGGTCCTAGTTGTTGTGCTTTACAAAATCGTTACAACAAAGATTAACTTATAGAGATCATAATGCACCAAAACTAGATGCAAGATCAACAAATATGTCTTCACTACATGGAATGGTGAGGCCACCCATTTGATGGTTGTACCCAAACTGTTCCTCTGCCACATGTAGTAATTCTTGAAATGCCGGTTGGCTTAAGAGTGATACAGGAACCACAAATCGTCTTTTCTCTTCTTCCCCAACATAAACGGCAAAATAGCCTTTGGGGACATCCGTAGATGTTGATGTGCTGCTTCCATTTGAGAACGATCGTCTAAGAATTTGTTTCGCTTGAAAGATCCGTGGCAAAAGGATGGCCATTTTTTGAACAGGGTGGAGTCTTTTTTGCTAAAAAGAACTCATGGGGCAGAAAATTATATATCCAGGTGAATGGTTTTCTGGAGTATTTTCAAGGAAGTTGTGGTTGATTTATAGATATTGAAAGGTTATTTATATATCCAGCTGGTACTACAGGGTCTGAATAATAGACAATGACACTTGATCGACAAGAAACATCACATGGTATTGTCTTCCTATCTCTACAAGTGACAAAAATAATTAAAATCGGTAGTTATGATGAAGAACGATCCGTAACAATCTACAACAAACACCAAATTCCTCATTACGCATGTCTTGATGTTTTATGCCAAAGTTTGAATACGTAGGACAATGTGTGTTACCAACTAATAGCCCATAATTCATTTTTTTGTGTGGCGTCAATGTGACCGTTTATGACCCAGAATCTTCATATTTCATTTAATTTATCCTCCTTTTCTGCGACGGGTCTGATTGGTTAAAATATGAACAGCCTTCTCGTCTTAATTCCCGGGACTAAAGGGTTACTTAGGTTATTATGATAAAATTAGACTAGAGAGTGTCTATTTTTATTGAAGCACAATGACCTCTTCTCTAAGTACTAGTCTAATATAGATAAAATTTAACACGTAAACCCTTTTATGCGTTCGTGATTAGTTACATAAATAACATGTCAGTATTCTCTAAGTTGATTTTGTTGGATACTCATAGATGAACACGATCTGGAAGGAAAAACAAAAGCTGCTGCTACTACCGCACTGAAAGACTACAGTCTGGTACTTCAACGTAAAACAGCAACAAATAAATAACATTAGAAGACCCACGATCCCCTTATTAAACTTACCTCATGTCTCCGCTACTTTCCTTCAACTCTGGACCAAGTGAGAGTTAACAACCGATAGATTAATCCATAACATTTATATTTTATAAAGCAGGGCTCAAGAAGTTTTTCTATGTTGGAAGCCCCCTATGGAATTTCTTAAAAGTGAATCCTTTCTTAGTCACATTATTAGGTTTTTCTGTGCCATACTCCATGAAAAATTTCTATGACTATGTCCCGTGATGTCACAAAAGACATTTAGTGCTTTTGCAATCTCTTGTTGACTATATGTAATCAACACGAGTAAGGTGGTTTTTAGCCCCATGTAAACATTTTTTATAGTTCAACCATGCATTCTTCGTCGAAGTTTGGCAATTTACCGTGTACTAGATGTTGGAAATTTAAGGTTATCTAACCTGAATACAAATATTTCTCTCATGCATGAACTTTAGTGGTATTCTAAATTATTTTTGAATCGTTTATGTGGAAACCCAACCCTAATGAATGAAACATACAAACTCTATACGTACAGATTCCGAGATTAATATCAATATTTATCATCTCGTGTACATCGTTTTCTTCAATTAACTATTTCTTTTTTTTTGTAAGAAAGAGATAACGAGTAAGGTATGATATATACATATATCATTGTATGGACACACTTCTTGGTTAGGATTTGTGTTACAAAATAATCAAGGAGATGAAGTATGTTTTTCATTCAGCTCTGTTATTATAACATGATTTTGATTACAATATACAGAATTAGCGCCTAATTTAAGTTTCACACACGGTGGACAAGTGTCTCTATTTACAAACATGTGAAGGGTCCTAGTTGTTGTGCTTTACAAAATCGTTACAACAAAGATTAACTTATAGAGATCATAATGCACCAAAACTAGATGCAAGATCAACAAATATGTCTTCACTACATGGAATGGTGAGGCCACCCATTTGATGGTTGTACCCAAACTGTTCCTCTGCAACTTGTAGTAATTCTTGAAATGCCGGTTGGCTTAAGAGTGATACAGGAACCACAAATCGTCTTCTCTTCTTCCCCAACATAAACGGCAAAATAGCCTTTGGGGACATCCGTAGATGTTGATGTGCTGCTTCCATTTGAGAACGATCGCCTAAGAATTTGTTTCGCTTGAAAGATCCGTGGCAAAAGGATGGCCATTTTTTGAACAGGGTGGAGTTTTTTTGCTAAAAAGAACTCATGGGGCAGAAAAATATATATCCAGGTGAATGGTTTTCTGGAGTATTTTCAAGGAAGTTGTGGTTGATTTATAGATATTGAAAGGTTATTTATATATCCAGCTGGTACTACAGGGTCTGAATAATAGACAATGACACTTGATCGACAAGAAACATCACATGGTATTGTCTTCCTATCTCTAAAAGTGACAAAAATAATTAAAATCGGTAGTTATGATGAAGAACGATCCGTAACAATCTACAACAAACACCAAATTCCTCATTACGCATGTCTTGATGTTTTATGCCAAAGTTTGAATACGTAGGACAATGTGTGTTACCAACTAATAGCCCATAATTCATTTTTTTGTGTGGCGTCAATGTGACCGTTTATGACCCAGAATCTTCATATTTCATTTAGTTTATCCTCTTTTTCTGCGATGGGTCTGATTGGTTAAAACATGAACAGCCTTCTCGTCTTAATTCCCGGGACTAAAGGGTTACTTGGGTTATTATGATAAAATTAGACTAGAGAGTGTCTATTTTTATTGAAGCACAATGACCTCTTCTCTAAGTACTAGTCTAATATAGATAAAAATTAACACGTAAACCTTTTTATGCGTTCGTGATTAGTTACACAAATAACATGTCAGTATTCTCTGAGTTGATTTTGTTGGATACTCATAGATGAACACGATCTGGAAGGAAAAACAAAAGCTGCTGCTACTACCGCACTGAAAGACTACAGTCTGGTACTTCAACGTAAAACAGCAACAAATAAATAACATTAGAAGACCCACGATCCCCTTATTAAACTTACCTCGTGTCTCCGCTACTTTCCTTCAACTCTGGACCAAGTGAGAGTTAACAACCGATAGATTAATCCATAACATTTATATTTTATAAAGCAGGGTTCAAGAAGTTTTTCTATGTTGGAAGCCCCGTATGGAATTTCTTAAAAGTGAATCCTTTCTTAGTCACATTATTAGGTTTTTCTGTGCCATACTCCATGAAAAATTTCTATGACTATGTCCCGTGATGTCACAAAAGACATTTAGTGCTTTTGCAATCACTTGTTGACGATATGTAATCAACACGAGTAAGGTGGTTTTCAGCCCCATGTAAACATTTTTTATAGTTCAACCATGCATTCATCGTCGAAGTTTGGCAATTGACCGTGTACTAGATGTTGGAAATTTAACGTTATCTAACCTAAATACAAATATTTCTCTCATGCATGAACTTTAGTGGTATTCTAAATTATTTTTGAATCGTTTATGTGGACACCCAACCCTAATAAATGAAACATAACAACTAAGTACAGATTCCGAGATTAATATCAATATCGATCATCTCGTGTACATCGTTTTCTTCAATCAACTATTTCTGTTTTTTTGTGAGAAAGAGATAACCAGTAAGGTATGATATATACGTATATCATTGTATGGACACACTTCTTGGTTAGGATTTGTGTTACAAAATAATCAAGGTGATGAAGTATGTTTTTCATTCAGCTCTGTTTTTATAACATGATTTTGATTAAAGTATACCAGAATTAGCGCCTAATTTAAATTTCACACACAGTGGACAAGTGTTTCTATTTACAAACATGTGAAGGGTCCTAGTTGTTGTGCTTTACAAAATCGTTACAACAAAGATTAACTTATAGAGATCATAATGCACCAAAACTAGATGCAAGATCAACAAATATGTCTTCACTACATGGAATGGTGAGGCCACCCATTTGATGGTTGTACCCAAACTGTTCCTCTGCCACTTGTAGTAATTCTTGAAATGCCGGTTGGCTTAAGAGTTATACAGGAACCACAAATCGTCTTTTCTCTTCTTCCCCAACATAAACCGCAAAATAGCCCTTGGGGACATCCGTAGATGTTGATGTGCTACTTCCATTTGAGAACGATCGTCTAAGAATTTGTTTCGCTTGAAAGATCTGTGGCAGAAGGATGGCCATTTTTTGAACAGGGTGGAGTCTTTTTTGCTAAAAAGAAGCTGATGGGGCAGAATATTATATATCCAGGTGAATGGTTTTCTGGAGTATTTTCAAGGAAGTTGTGGTTGATTTATAGATATTGAAAGTTATTTATATATCCAGCTGGTACTACAAGGTCTGAATAATAGACAATGACACTTGATCGACAAGAAACATCACATGGTATTGTCTTCCTATCTCTACAAGTGACAGAAATAATTAAAATCGGTATTTATGATGAAGAACGATCCGTAACAATCTACAACAAACACCAAATTCCTCATTACGCATGTCTTGATGTTTTATGCCAAAGTTTGAATACGTAGGACAATGTGTGTTACCAACTAATAGCCCATAATTCATTTTTTTGTGTGGCGTCAATGTGACCGTTTATGACCCAGAATCTTCATATTTCATTTAGTTTATCCTCTTTTTCTGCGACGGGTCTGATTGGTTAAAACATGAACAGCCTTCTCGTCTTAATTCCCGGGACTAAAGGGTTATTTGGGTTATTATGCTAAAATTAGACTAGAGAGTGTCTATTTTTATTGAAGCACAATGACCACTTCTCTAAGTACTAGTCTAATATAGATAAAATTTAACACGTAAACCTTTTTATGCGTTCGTGATTAGTTACATAAATAACATGTCAGTATTCTCTGAGTTGATTTTGTTGGATACTCATAGATGAACACGATCAGGAAGGAAAAACAAAATCTGCTGCAACTACCGCACTGAAAGACTACAGTCTGGTACTTCAACGTAAAACAGCAACAAATAAATAACATTAGAAGACCCACGATCCCCTTATTAAACTTACCTTGTGGCTCCGCTACTTTCCTTCAACTCTAGACCAAGTGAGAGTTAACAACCGATAGATTAATCCATAACATTTATATTTTAGAAAGCAGGGCTCAAGAAGTTTTTCTATGTTGGAAGCCCCCTATGGAATTTCTTAAAAGTGAATCCTTTCTTAGTCACATTATTAGGTTTTTCTGTGCCATACTCCATGAAAAATTTCTATGACTATGTCCCGTGATGTCACAAAAGACATTTAGTGCTTTTGCAATCTCTTGTTGACGATATGTAATCAACACGAGTAAGGTGGTTTTTAGCCCCATGTAAACATTTTTTATAGTTCAACCATGCATTCTTCGTCGAAGTTTGGCAATTGACCGTGTACTAGATGTTGGAAATTTAAGGTTATCTAACATAAATACAAATATTTCTCTCATGCATGAACTTTAGTGGTATTCTAAATTATTTTTTAATCGTTTATGTGGACACCCAACCCTAATGAATGAAACATACAAACTCTATAAGTACAGATTCCGAGATTAATATCAATATTGATCATCTCGTGTACATCGTTTTCTTCAATTAACTATTTCTTTTTTTTTTGTCAGAAAGAGATAACCAGTAAGGTATGATATATACATATATCATTGTACGGACACACTTCTTGGTTAGGATTTGTGTTACAAAATAATCAAGGAGATGAAGTATGTTTTTCATTCAGCTCTGTTATTATAACATGATTTTGATTACAATATACAGAATTAGCGCCTAATTTAAATTTCACACACAGTGGACAAGTGTCTCTATTTACAAACATGTGAAGGGTCCTAGTTGTTGTGCTTTACAAAATCGTTACAACAAAGATTAACTTATAGAGATCATAATGCACCAAAACTAGATGCAAGATCAACAACTATGTCTTCACTACATGGAATGGTGAGGCCACCCATTTGATGGTTGTACCCAAACTGTTCCTCTGCCACTTGTAGTAATTCTTGAAATACCGGTTTGCTTAAGAGTGATACAGGAACCACAAATCGTCTTTTCTCTTCTTCCCCAACATAAACGTCAAAATAGCCTTTGGGGACATCCGTAGATGTTGATGTGCTGCTTCCATTTGAGAACGATCGTCTAAGAATTTGTTTCGCTTGAAAGATCTGTGTCAGAAGGATGGCCATTTTTTGAACAGGGTGGAGTCTTTTTTGCTAAAAAGAAGCTGATGGGGCAGAATATTATATATCCAGGTGAATGGTTTTCTGGAGTATTTTCAAGGAAGTTGTGGTTGATTTATAGAAATTGAAAGTTATTTATATATCCAGCTGGTACTACAAGGTCTGAATAATAGACAATGACACTTGATCGACAAGAAACATCACATGGTATTGTCTTCCTATCTCTACAAGTGACAGAAATAATTAAAATCGGTATTTATGATGAAGAACGATCCGTAACAATCTACAACAAACACCAAATTCCTCATTACGCATGTCTTGATGTTTTATGCCAAAGTTTGAATACGTAGGACAATGTGTGTTACCAACTAATAGCCCATAATTCATTTTTTTGTGTGGCATCAATGTGACCGTTTATGACCCAGAATCTTCATATTTCATTTAGTTTATCCTCTTTTTCTGCGACGGGTCTGATTGGTTAAAACATGAACAGCCATCTCGTCTTAATTCCCGGGACTAAAGGGTTATTTGGGTTATTATGATAAAATTAGACTAGAGAGTGTCTATTTTTATTGAAGCACAATGACCTCTTCTCTAAGTACTAGTCTAATATAGATAAAATTTAACACGTAAACCTTTTTATGCGTTCGTGATTAGTTACATAAATAACATGTCAGTATTCTCTAAGTTGATTTTGTTGGATACTCATAGATGAACACGATCAGGAAGGAAAAACAAAAGCTGCTGCTACTACCGCACTGAAAGACTACAGTCTGGTACTTCAACGTAAAACAGCAACAAATAAATAACATTAGAAGACCCATGATCCCCTTATTAAACTTACCTCATGGCTCCACTACTTTCCTTCAACTCTGCACCAAGTCAGAGTTAACAACCGATAGATTAATCCATAACATTTATATTTTATAAAGCAGGGTTCAAGATGTTTTTCTATGTTGGAAGCCCCGTATGGAATTTCTTAAAAGTGAATCCTTTCTTAGTCACATTATTAGGTTTTTCTATGCCATACTCCATGAAAAATTTCTATGACTATGTCCCGTGATGTCACAAAAGACATTAAGTGCTTTTGCAATCACTTGTTGACGATATGTAATCAACACGAGTAAGGTGGTTTTTAGCCCCATGTAAACATTTTTTATAGTTCAACCATGCATTCATCGTCGAAGTTTGTCAATTGACCGTGTACTAGATGTTGGAAATTTAAGGTTATCTAACCTGAATACAAATATTTCTCTCATGCATGAACTTTAGTGGTATTCTAAATTATTTTTGAATCGTTTATGTGGACACCCAACCCTAATAAATGAAACATAACAACTAAGTATAGATTCCGAGATTAATATCAATATTGATCATCTCGTGTACATCGTTTTCTTCAATTAACTATTTCTTTTTTTTTTTGTGAGAAAGAGATAACCAGTAAGGTATGATATATACGTATATCATTGTATGGACACACTTCTTGGTTAGGATTTGTATTACAAAATAATCAAGGTGATTAAGTATGTTTTTCATTCAGCTCTGTATTTATAACATGATTTTGATTAAAGTATACCAGAATTAGCGCCTAATTTAAATTTCACACACAGTGGACAAGTGTTTCTATTTACAAACATGTGAAGGGTCCTAGTTGTTGTGCTTTACAAAATCGTTACAACAAAGATTAACTTATAGAGATCATAATGCACCAAAACTAGATGCAAGATCAACAAATATGTCTTCACTACATGGAATGGTGAGGCCACCCATTTGATGGTTGTACCCAAACTGTTCCTCTGCAACTTGTAGTAATTCTTGAAATGCCGGTTGGCTTAAGAGTGATACAGGAACCACAAATCGTCTTTTCTCTTCTTCCCCAACATAAATGGCAAAATAGCCTTTGGGGACATCCGTAGATGTTGATGTGCTGCTTCCATTTGAGAACGATCGTCTAAGAATTTGTTTCGCTTGAAAGATCCGTGGCAAAAGGATGTCCATTTTTTGAACAGGGTGGAGTCTTTTTTGCTAAAAAGAACTGATGGGGCAGAAAATTATATATACAGGTGAATGGTTTTCTGGAGTATTTTCAAGGAAGTTGTGGTTGATTTATAGATATTGAAAGGTTATTTATATATCCAGCTGGTACTACAGGGTCTGAATAATAGACAATGACACTTGATCGACAAGAAACATCACATGGTATTGTCTTCCTATCTCTACAAGTGACAAAAATAATTAAAATCGGTAGTTATGATGAAGAACGATCCGTAACAATCTACAACAAACACCAAATTCCTCATTACGCATGTCTTGATGTTTTATGCCAAAGTTTGAATACGTAGGACAATGTGTGTTACCAACTAATAGCCCATAATTCATTTTTTTGTGTGGCGTCAATGTGACCGTTTATGACCCAGAATCTTCATATTTCATTTAGTTTATCCTCTTTTTCTGCGAAGGGTCTGATTGGTTAAAACATGAACAGCCTTCTCGTCTTAATTCCCGGGACTAAAGGGTTACTTGGGTTATTATGATAAAATTAGACTAGAGAGTGTCTATTTTTATTGAAGCACAATGACCTCTTCTCTAAGTACTAGTCTAATATAGATAAAATTTAACACGTTAACCTTTTTATGCGTTCGTGATTAGTTACATAAATAACATGTCAGTATTCTCTAAGTTGATTTTGTTGGATACTCATAGATGAACACGATCAGGAAGGAAAAACAAAAGCTGCTACTACTACCGCACTGAAAGACTACAGTCTGGTACTTCAACGTAAAACAGCAACAAATAAATAACATTAGAAGACCCACGATCCCCTTATTAAACTTACCTCGTGGCTCCACTACTTTCCTTCAACTCTGGACCAAGTCAGAGTTAACAACCGATAGATTAATCCATAACATTTATATTTTATAAAGCAGGGTTCAAGAAGTTTTTCTATGTTGGAAGCCCCGTATGGAATTTCTTAAAAGTGAATCCTTTCTTAGTCACATTATTAGGTTTTTCTGTGCCATACTCCATGAAAAATTTCTATGACTATGTCCCGTGATGTCACAAAAGACATTTAGTGCTTTTGCAATCACTTGTTGACGATATGTAATCAACACGAGTAAGGTGGTTTTTAGCCCCATGTAAACATTTTTTATAGTTCAACCACGCATTCATCGTCGAAGTTTGGCAATTGACCGTGTACTAGATGTTGGAAATTTAAGGTTATCTAACCTGAATACAAATATTCTCTCATGCATGAACTTTAGTGGTATTCTTAATTATTTTTGAATCGTTTATGTGGACACCCAACCCTAAAAAATGAAACATACAAACTCTATAAGTACAGATTCCGAGATTAATATCAATATTGATCATCTCGTGTACATCGTTTTCTTCAATTAACTATTTCTTTTTTTTTTTGTGAGAAAGAGATAACCAGTAAGGTATGATATATACGTATATCATTGTATGGACACACTTCTTGGTTAGGATTTGTGTTACAAAATAATCAAGGTGATGAAGTATGTTTTTCATTCAGCTCTGATTTTATAACATGATTTTGATTAAAGTATACCAGAATTAGCGCCTAATTTAAATTTCACACACAGTGGACAAGTGTTTCTATTTACAAACATGTGAAGGGTCCTAGTTGTTGTGCTTTACAAAATCGTTACAACAAAGATTAACTTATAGAGATCATAATGCACCAAAACTAGATGCAAGATCAACAAATATGTCTTCACTACATGGAATGGTGAGGCCACCCATTTGATGGTTGTACCCAAACTGTTCCTCTGCAACTTGTAGTAATTCTTGAAATGCCGGTTGGCTTAAGAGTGATACAGGAACCACAAATCGTCTTTTCTCTTCTTCCCCAACATAAACGTCAAAATAGCCTTTGGGGACATCCGTAGATGTTGATGTGCTGCTTCCATTTGAGAACGATCGTCTAAGAATTTGTTTCGCTTGAAAGATCCTTGGAAAAAGGATGGCCATTTTTTGAACAGGGTGGAGTCTTTTTTTCTAAAAAGAACTCATGGGGCAGAAAATTATATATCCAGGTGAATGGTTTTCTGGAGTATTTTCAAGGAAGTTGTGGTTGATTTATAGATATTGAAAGTTATTTATATATCCAGCTGGTACTACAAGGTCTGAATAATAGACAATGACACTTGATCGACAAGAAACATCACATGGTATTGTCTTCCTATCTGTACAAGTGACAGAAATAATTAAAATCGGTATTTATGATGAAGAACGATCCGTAACAATCTACAACAAACACCAAATTCCTCATTACGCATGTCTTGATGTTTTATGCCAAAGTTTGAATACGTAGGACAATGTGTGTTACCAACTAATAGCCCATAATTCATTTTTTTGTGTGGCGTCAATGTGACCGTTTATGACCCAGAATCTTCATATTTCATTTAGTTTATCCTCTTTTTCTGCGACGGGTCTGATTGGTTAAAACATGAACAGCCTTCTCGTCTTAATTCCCGGGACTAAAGGGTTATTTGGGTTATTATGATAAAATTAGACTAGAGAGTGTCTATATTTATTGAAGCACAATGACCTCTTCTCTAAGTACTAGTCTAATATAGATAAAATTTAACACGTAAACCTTTTTATGCGTTCGTGATTAGTTACATAAATAACATGTCAGTATTCTCTGAGTTGATTTTGTTGGATACTCATAGATGAACACGATCAGGAAGGAAAAACAAAAGCTGCTGCTACTACAGCCCTGAAAGACTACAGTCTGGTTCTTCAACGTAAAACAGCAACAAATAAATAACATTAGAAGACCCACGATCCCCTTATTAAACTTACCTCGTGGCTCCGCAACTTTCCTTCAACTCTAGACCAAGTGAGAGTTAACATCCGATAGATTAATCCATAACATTTATATTTTATAAAGCAGGGCTCAAGAAGTTTTTCTATGTTGGAAGCCCCCTATGGAATTTCTTAAAAGTGAATCCTTTCTTAGTCACATTATTAGGTTTTTCTGTGCCATACTCCAAGAAAAATTTCTATGACTATGTCCCGTGATGTCACAAAAGACATTTAGTGCTTTTGCAATCTCTTGTTGACGATATGTAATCAACACGAGTAAAGTGGTTTTTAGCCCCATGTAAACATTTTTTATAGTTCAACCATGCATTCTTCGTCGAAGTTTGGCAATTGACCGTGTACTAGATGTTGGAAATTTAAGGTTATCTAACCTGAATACAAATATTTCTCTCATGCATGAACTTTAGTGGTATTCTAAATTATTTTTGAATCGTTTATGTGGACACCCAACCCTAATGAATGAAACATACAAACTCTATAAGTACAGATTCCGAGATTAATATCAATATTGATCATCTCGTGTACATCGTTTTCTTCAATTAACTATTTCTTTTTTTTTTTGTCAGAAAGAGATAACCAGTAAGGTATGATATATACATATATCATTGTATGGACACACTTCTTGGTTAGGATTTGTGTTACAAAATAATCAAGGAGATGAAGTATGTTTTTCATTCAGCTCTGTTATTATAACATGATTTTGATTACAATATACAGAATTAGCGCCTAATTTAAATTTCACACACAGTGGACAAGTGTTTCTATTTACAAACATGTGAAGGGTCCTAGTTGTTGTGCTTTACAAAATCGTTACAACAAAGATTAACTTATAGAGATCATAATGCACCAAAACTAGATGCAAGATCAACAAATATGTCTTCACTACATGGAATGGTGAGGCCACCCATTTGATGGTTGTACCCAAACTGTTGTAGTAATTCTTGAAATGCCGGTTGGCTTAAGAGTGATACAGGAACCACAAATCGTCTTTTCTCTTCTTCCCCAACATAAACGGAAAAATAGCCTTTGGGGACATCCGTAGATGTTGATGTGCTGCTTCCATTTGAGAACGATCGTCTAAGAATTTGTTTCGCTTGAAAGGTCTGTGGCAGAAGGATGGCCATTTTTTGAACAGGGTGGAGTCTTTTTTGCTAAAAAGAAGCTGATGGGGCAGAATATTATATATCCAGGTGAATGGTTTTCTGGAGTATTTTCAAGGAAGTTGTGGTTGATTTATAGATATTGAAAGGTTATTTATATATCCAGCTGGTACTACAGGGTCTGAATAATAGACAATGACACTTGATCGACAAGAAACATCACATGGTATTGTCTTCCTATCTCTACAAGTGACAAAAATAATTAAAATCGGTAGTTATGATGAAGAACGATCCGTAACAATCTACAACAAACACCAAATTCCTCATTACGCATGTCTTGATGTTTTATGCCAAAGTTTGAATACGTAGGACAATGTGTGTTACCAACTAATAGCCCATAATTCATTTTTTTGTGTGGCGTCAATGTGACCGTTTATGACCCAGAATCTTCATATTTCATTTAGTTTATCCTCTTTTTCTGCGAAGGGTCTGATTGGTTAAAACATGAACAGCCTTCTCGTCTTAATTCCCGGGACTAAAGGGTTACTTGGGTTATTATGATAAAATTAGACTAGAGAGTGTCTATTTTTATTGAAGCACAATGACCTCTTCTCTAAGTACTAGTCTAATATAGATAAAATTTAACACGTTAACCTTTTTATGCGTTCGTGATTAGTTACATAAATAACATGTCAGTATTCTCTAAGTTGATTTTGTTGGATACTCATAGATGAACACGATCAGGAAGGAAAAACAAAAGCTGCTACTACTACCGCACTGAAAGACTACAGTCTGGTACTTCAACGTAAAACAGCAACAAATAAATAACATTAGAAGACCCACGATCCCCTTATTAAACTTACCTCGTGGCTCCACTACTTTCCTTCAACTCTGGACCAAGTCAGAGTTAACAACCGATAGATTAATCCATAACATTTATATTTTATAAAGCAGGGTTCAAGAAGTTTTTCTATGTTGGAAGCCCCGTATGGAATTTCTTAAAAGTGAATCCTTTCTTAGTCACATTATTAGGTTTTTCTGTGCCATACTCCATGAAAAATTTCTATGACTATGTCCCGTGATGTCACAAAAGACATTTAGTGCTTTTGCAATCACTTGTTGACGATATGTAATCAACACGAGTAAGGTGGTTTTTAGCCCCATGTAAACATTTTTTATAGTTCAACCACGCATTCATCGTCGAAGTTTGGCAATTGACCGTGTACTAGATGTTGGAAATTTAAGGTTATCTAACCTGAATACAAATATTCTCTCATGCATGAACTTTAGTGGTATTCTAAATTATTTTTGAATCGTTTATGTGGACACCCAACCCTAAAAAATGAAACATACAAACTCTATAAGTACAGATTCCGAGATTAATATCAATATTGATCATCTCGTGTACATCGTTTTCTTCAATTAACTATTTCTTTTTTTTTGTGAGAAAGAGATAACCAGTAAGGTATGATATATACGTATATCATTGTATGGACACACTTCTTGGTTAGGATTTGTGTTACAAAATAATCAAGGTGATGAAGTATGTTTTTCATTCAGCTCTGATTTTATAACATGATTTTGATTAAAGTATACCAGAATTAGCGCCTAATTTAAATTTCACACACAGTGGACAAGTGTTTCTATTTACAAACATGTGAAGGGTCCTAGTTGTTGTGCTTTACAAAATCGTTACAACAAAGATTAACTTATAGAGATCATAATGCACCAAAACTAGATGCAAGATCAACAAATATGTCTTCACTACATGGAATGGTGAGGCCACCCATTTGATGGTTGTACCCAAACTGTTCCTCTGCAACTTGTAGTAATTCTTGAAATGCCGGTTGGCTTAAGAGTGATACAGGAACCACAAATCGTCTTTTCTCTTCTTCCCCAACATAAACGTCAAAATAGCCTTTGGGGACATCCGTAGATGTTGATGTGCTGCTTCCATTTGAGAACGATCGTCTAAGAATTTGTTTCGCTTGAAAGATCCTTGGAAAAAGGATGGCCATTTTTTGAACAGGGTGGAGTCTTTTTTGCTAAAAAGAACTCATGGGGCAGAAAATTATATATCCAGGTGAATGGTTTTCTGGAGTATTTTCAAGGAAGTTGTGGTTGATTTATAGATATTGAAAGTTATTTATATATCCAGCTGGTACTACAAGGTCTGAATAATAGACAATGACACTTGATCGACAAGAAACATCACATGGTATTGTCTTCCTATCTGTACAAGTGACAGAAATAATTAAAATCGGTATTTATGATGAAGAAAGATCCGTAACAATCTACAACAAACACCAAATTCCTCATTACGCATGTCTTGATGTTTTATGCCAAAGTTTGAATACGTAGGACAATGTGTGTTACCAACTAATAGCCCATAATTCATTTTTTTGTGTGGCGTCAATGTGACCGTTTATGACCCAGAATCTTCATATTTCATTTAGTTTATCCTCTTTTTCTGCGACGGGTCTGATTGGTTAAAACATGAACAGCCTTCTCGTCTTAATTCCCGGGACTAAAGGGTTATTTGGGTTATTATGATAAAATTAGACTAGAGAGTGTCTATATTTATTGAAGCACAATGACCTCTTCTCTAAGTACTAGTCTAATATAGATAAAATTTAACACGTAAACCTTTTTATGCGTTCGTGATTAGTTACATAAATAACATGTCAGTATTCTCTGAGTTGATTTTGTTGGATACTCATAGATGAACACGATCAGGAAGGAAAAACAAAAGCTGCTGCTACTACAGCCCTGAAAGACTACAGTCTGGTTCTTCAACGTAAAACAGCAACAAATAAATAACATTAGAAGACCCACGATCCCCTTATTAAACTTACCTCGTGGCTCCGCTACTTTCCTTCAACTCTAGACCAAGTGAGAGTTAACAACCGATAGATTAATCCATAACATTTATATTTTATAAAGCAGGGCTCAAGAAGTTTTTCTATGTTGGAAGCCCCCTATGGAATTTCTTAAAAGTGAATCCTTTCTTAGTCACATTATTAGGTTTTTCTGTGCCATACTCCAAGAAAAATTTCTATGACTATGTCCCGTGATGTCACAAAAGACATTTAGTGCTTTTGCAATCTCTTGTTGACGATATGTAATCAACACGAGTAAAGTGGTTTTTAGCCCCATGTAAACATTTTTTATAGTTCAACCATGCATTCTTCGTCGAAGTTTGGCAATTGACCGTGTACTAGATGTTGGAAATTTAAGGTTATCTAACCTGAATACAAATATTTCTCTCATGCATGAACTTTAGTGGTATTCTAAATTATTTTTGAATCGTTTATGTGGACACCCAACCCTAATGAATGAAACATACAAACTCTATAAGTACAGATTCCGAGATTAATATCAATATTGATCATCTCGTGTACATCGTTTTCTTCAATTAACTATTTCTTTTTTTTTTTGTCAGAAAGAGATAACCAGTAAGGTATGATATATACATATATCATTGTATGGACACACTTCTTGGTTAGGATTTGTGTTACAAAATAATCAAGGAGATGAAGTATGTTTTTCATTCAGCTCTGTTATTATAACATGATTTTGATTACAATATACAGAATTAGCGCCTAATTTAAATTTCACACACAGTGGACAAGTGTTTCTATTTACAAACATGTGAAGGGTCCTAGTTGTTGTGCTTTACAAAATCGTTACAACAAAGATTAACTTATAGAGATCATAATGCACCAAAACTAGATGCAAGATCAACAAATATGTCTTCACTACATGGAATGGTGAGGCCACACATTTGATGGTTGTACCCAAACTGTTCCTCTGCCACTTGTAGTAATTCTTGAAATGCCGGTTGGCTTAAGAGTGATACAGGAACCACAAATCGTCTTTTCTCTTCTTCCCCAACATAAACGTCAAAATAGCCTTTGGGGACATCCGTAGATGTTGATGTGCTGCTTCCATTTGAGAACGATCGTCTAAGAATTTGTTTCGCTTGAAAGGTCTGTGGCAGAAGGATGGCCATTTTTTGAACAGGGTGGAGTCTTTTTTGCTAAAAAGAAGCTGATGGGGCAGAATATTATATATCCAGGTGAATGGTTTTCTGGAGTATTTTCAAGGAAGTTGTGGTTGATTTATAGATATTGAAAGTTATTTATATATCCAGCTGGTACTACAAGGTCTGAATAATAGACAATGACACTTGATCGACAAGAAACATCACATGGTATTGTCTTCCTATCTCTACAAGTGACAGAAATAATTAAAATCGGTATGTATGATGAAGAACGATCCATAACAATCTACAACAAACACCAAATTCCTCATTACGCATGTCTTGATGTTTTATGCCAAAGTTTGAATACGTAGGACAATGTGTGTTACCAACTAATAGCCCATAATTCATTTTTTTGTGTGGCGTCAATGTGACCGTTTATGACCCAGAATCTTCATATTTCATTTAGTTTATCCTCTTTTTCTGCGAAGGGTCTGATTGGTTAAAACATGAACAGCCTTCTCGTCTTAATTCCCGGGACTAAAGGGTTACTTGGGTTATTATGATAAAATTAGACTAGAGAGTGTCTATTTTTATTGAAGCACAATGACCTCTTCTCTAAGTACAAGTCTAATATAGATAAAATTTAACACGTAAACCTTTTTATGCGTTCGTGATTAGTTACATAAATAACATGTCAGTATTCTCTAAGTTGATTTTGTTGGATACTCATAGATGAACACGATCAGGAAGGAAAAACAAAAGCTGCTGCTACTACCGCACTGAAAGACTACAGTCAGGTACTTCAACGTAAAACAGCAACAAATAAATAACATTAGAAGACCCACGATCCCCTTATTAAACTTACCTCGTGGCTCCACTACTTTCCTTCAACTCTGGACCAAGTCAGAGTTAACAACCGATAGATTAATCCATAACATTTATATTTTATAAAGCAGGGTTCAAGAAGTTTTTCTATGTTGGAAGCCCCGTATGGAATTTCTTAAAAGTGAATCCTTTCTTAGTCACATTATTAGGTTTTTCCGTGCCATACTACATGAAAAATTTCTATGACTATGTCCTGTGATGTCACAAAAGACATTTAGTGCTTTTGCAATCACTTGTTGACGATATGTAATCAACACGAGTAAGGTGGTTTTTAGCCCCATGTAAACATTTTTTATAGTTCAACCATGCATTCATCGTCGAAGTTTGGCAATTGACCGTGTACTAGATGTTGGAAATTTAAGGTTATCTAACCTGAATACAAATATTTCTCTCATGCATGAACTTTAGTGGTATTCTAAATTATTTTTGAATCGTTTATGTGGACACCCAACCCTAATAAATGAAACATAACAACTAAGTACAGATTCTGAGATTAATATCAATATTGATCATCTCGTGTACATCGTTTTCTTCAATTAACTATTTCTTTTTTTTTGTGAGAAAGAGATAACCAGTAAGGTATGATATATACGTATATCATTGTATGGACACACTTCTTGGTTAGGATTTGTGTTACAAAATAATCAAGGTGATGAAGTATGTTTTTCATTCAGCTCTGTTTTTATAACATGATTTTGATTAAAGTATACCAGAATTAGCGCCTAATTCAAATTTAACACGCATTGGACAAGTGTCTCTATTTACAAACATGTGAAGGGTCCTAGTTGTTATGATTTACAAAATCGTTACGACAAAGATTAACTTATAGAGATCATAATGCACCAAAACTAGATGCAAGATCAACAAATATGTCTTCACTACATGGAATGGTGAGGCCACCCATTTGATGGTTGTACCCAAAGTGTTCCTCTGCCACTTGTAGTAAGTCTTGAAATGCCGATTGGCTTAAGAGTGATACAGGAACCACAAATCGTCTTTTCTCTTCTTCCCCTCCATAAACGGCAAAATAGCCTTTGGGGACATCCGTAGATGTTGATGTGCTGCTTCCATTTGAGAACGATCGTCTAAGAATTTGTTTCGCTTGAAAGATCCATGGCAAAAGGATGTCCATTTTTTGAACAGGGTGGAGTCTTTTTTGCTAAAAAGAACTGATGGGGCAGAAAATTATATATACAGGTGAATGGTTTTCTGGAGTATTTTCAAGGAAGTTGTGGTTGATTTATAGATATTGAAAGGTTATTTATATATCCAGCTGGTACTACAGGGTCTGAATAATAGACAATGACACTTGATCGACAAGAAACATCACATGGTATTGTCTTCCTATCTCTACAAGTGACAAAAATAATTAAAATCGGTAGTTATGATGAAGAACGATCCGTAACAATCTACAACAAACACCAAATTCCTCATTACGCATGTCTTGATGTTTTATGCCAAAGTTTGAATACGTAGGACAATGTGTGTTACCAACTAATAGCCCATAATTCATTTTTTTGTGTGGCGTCAATGTGACCGTTTATGACCCAGAATCTTCATATTTCATTTAGTTTATCCTCTTTTTCTGCGAAGGGTCTGATTGGTTAAAACATGAACAGCCTTCTCGTCTTAATTCCCGGGCCTAAAGGGTTACTTGGGTTATTATGATAAAATTAGACTAGAGAGTGTCTATTTTTATTGAAGCACAATGACCTCTTCTCTAAGTACTAGTCTAATATAGATAAAATTTAACACGTAAACCTTTTTATGATTTCGTGATTAGTTACATAAATAACATGTCAGTATTCTCTAAGTTGATTTTGTTGGATACTCATAGATGAACACGATCAGGAAGGAAAAACAAAAGCTGATGCTACTACCGCACTGAAAGACTACAGTCTGGTACTTCAACGTAAAACAGCAACAAATAAATAACATTAGAAGACCCACGATCCCCTTATTAAACTTACCTCGTGGCTCCACTACTTTCCTTCAACTCTGGAGCAAGTCAGAGTTAACAACCGATAGATTAATCCATAACATTTATATTTTATAAAGCAGGGTTCAAGAAGTTTTTCTATGTTGGAAGCCCCGTATGGAATTTCTTAAAAGTGAATCCTTTCTTAGTCACATTATTAGGTTTTTCTGTGCCATACTCCATGAAAAATTTCTATGACTATGTCCCGTGATGTCACAAAAGACATTTAGTGCTTTTGCAATCACTTGTTGACGATATGTAATCAACACGAGTAAGGTGGTTTTTAGCCCCATGTAAACATTTTTTATAGTTCAACCACGCATTCATCGTCGAAGTTTGGCAATTGACCGTGTACTAGATGTTGGAAATTTAAGGTTATCTAACCTGAATACAAATATTCTCTCATGCATGAACTTTAGTGGTATTCTAAATTATTTTTGAATCGTTTATGTGGACACCCAACCCTAAAAAATGAAACATACAAACTCTATAAGTACAGATTCCGAGATTAATATCAATATTGATCATCTCGTGTACATCGTTTTCTTCAATTAACTATTTCTTTTTTTTTTTGTGAGAAAGAGATAACCAGTAAGGTATGATATATACGTATATCATTGTATGGACACACTTCTTGGTTAGGATTTGTGTTACAAAATAATCAAGGTGATGAAGTATGTTTTTCATTCAGCTCTGATTTTATAACATGATTTTGATTAAAGTATACCAGAATTAGCGCCTAATTTAAATTTCACACACAGTGGACAAGTGTTTCTATTTACAAACATGTGAAGGGTCCTAGTTGTTGTGCTTTACAAAATCGTTACAACAAAGATTAACTTATAGAGATCATAATGCACCAAAACTAGATGCAAGATCAACAAATATGTCTTCACTACATGGAATGGTGAGGCCACCCATTTGATGGTTGTACCCAAACTGTTCCTCTGCAACTTGTAGTAATTCTTGAAATGCCGGTTGGCTTAAGAGTGATACAGGAACCACAAATCGTCTTTTCTCTTCTTCCCCAACATAAACGTCAAAATAGCCTTTGGGGACATCCGTAGATGTTGATGTGCTGCTTCCATTTGAGAACGATCGTCTAAGAATTTGTTTCGCTTGAAAGATCCTTGGAAAAAGGATGGCCATTTTTTGAACAGGGTGGAGTCTTTTTTGTTAAAAAGAACTCATGGGGCAGAAAATTATATATCCAGGTGAATGGTTTTCTGGAGTATTTTCAAGGAAGTTGTGGTTGATTTATAGATATTGAAAGTTATTTATATATCCAGCTGGTACTACAAGGTCTGAATAATAGACAATGACACTTGATCGACAAGAAACATCACATGGTATTGTCTTCCTATCTGTACAAGTGACAGAAATAATTAAAATCGGTATTTATGATGAAGAACGATCCGTAACAATCTACAACAAACACCAATTTCCTCATTACGCATGTCTTGATGTTTTATGCCAAAGTTTGAATACGTAGGACAATGTGTGTTACCAACTAATAGCCCATAATTCATTTTTTTGTGTGGCGTCAATGTGACCGTTTATGACCCAGAATCTTCATATTTCATTTAGTTTATCCTCTTTTTCTGCGACGGGTCTGATTGGTTAAAACATGAACAGCCTTCTCGTCTTAATTCCCGGGACTAAAGGGTTATTTGGGTTATTATGATAAAATTAGACTAGAGAGTGTCTATTTTTATTGAAGCACAATGACCTCTTCTCTAAGTACTAGTCTAATATAGATAAAATTTAACACGTAAACCTTTTTATGCGTTCGTGATTAGTTACATAAATAACATGTCAGTATTCTCTGAGTTGATTTTGTTGGATACTCATAGATGAACACGATCAGGAAGGAAAAACAAAAGCTGCTGCTACTACAGCACTGAAAGACTACAGTCTGGTACTTCAACGTAAAACAGCAACAAATAAATAACATTAGAAGACCCACGATCCCCTTATTAAACTTACCTCGTGGCTCCGCTACTTTCCTTCAACTCTAGACCAAGTGAGAGTTAACAACCGATAGATTAATCCATAACATTTATATTTTATAAAGCAGGGCTCAAGAAGTTTTTCTATGTTGGAAGCCCCCTATGGAATTTCTTAAAAGTGAATCCTTTCTTAGTGACATTATTAGGTTTTTCTGTGCCATACTCCAAGAAAAATTTCTATGACTATGTCCCGTGATGTCACAAAAGACATTTAGTGCTTTTGCAATCTCTTGTTGACGATATGTAATCAACACGAGTATGGTGGTTTTTAGCCCCACGTAAACATTTTTTATAGTTCAACCATGCATTCTTCGTCAAAGTTTGGCAATTGACCGTGTACTAGATGTTGGAAATTTAAGGTTATCTAACCTGAATACAAATATTTCTCTCATGCATGAACTTTAGTGGTATTCTAAATTATTTTTGAATCGTTTATGTGGACACCCAACCCTAATGAATGAAACATACAAACTCTATAAGTACAGATTCCGAGATTAATATCAATATTGATCATCTCGTGTACATCGTTTTCTTCAATTAACTATTTCTTTTTTTTTTTGTCAGAAAGAGATAACCAGTAAGGTATGATATATATATATATCATTGTATGGACACACTTCTTGGTTAGGATTTGTGTTACAAAATAATCAAGAAGATGAAGTATGTTTTTCATTCAGCTCTGTTATTATAACATGATTTTGATTACAATATACAGAATTAGCGCCTAATTTAAATTTCACACACAGTGGACAAGTGTTTCTATTTACAAACATGTGAAGGGTCCTAGTTGTTGTGCTTTACAAAATCGTTACAACAAAGATTAACTTATAGAGATCATAATGCACCAAAACTAGATGCAAGATCAACAAATATGTCTTCACTACATGGAATGGTGAGGCCACCCATTTGATGGTTGTACCCAAACTGTTCCTCTGCCACTTGTAGTAATTCTTGAAAAGCCGGTTGGCTTAAGAGTGATACAGGAACCACAAATCGTCTTTTCTCTTCTTCCCCAACATAAACGGAAAAATAGCCTTTGGGGACATCCGTAGATGTTGATGTGCTGCTTCCATTTGAGAACGATCGTCTAAGAATTTGTTTCGCTTGAAAGGTCTGTGGCAGAAGGATGGCCATTTTTTGAACAGGGTGGAGTCTTTTTTGCTAAAAAGAAGCTGATGGGGCAGAATATTATATATCCAGGTGAATGGTTTTCTGGAGTATTTTCAAGGAAGTTGTGGTTGATTTATAGATATTGAAAGTTATTTATATATCCAGCTGGTACTACAAGGTCTGAATAATAGACAATGACACTTGATCGACAAGAAACATCACATGGTATTGTCTTCCTATCTCTACAAGTGACAGAAATAATTAAAATCGGTATTTATGATGAAGAACGATCCGTAACAATCTACAACAAACACCAAATTCCTCATTACGCATGTCTTGATGTTTTATGCCAAAGTTTGAATACGTAGGACTATGTCCTGTGATGTCACAAAAGACATTTAGTGCTTTTGCAATCACTTGTTGACAATATGTAATCAACACGAGTAAGGTGGTTTTTAGCCCCATGTAAACATTTTTTATAGTTCAACCATGCATTCATCGTCGAAGTTTGGCAATTGACCGTGTACTAGATGTTGGAAATTTAAGGTTATCTAACCTGAATACAAATATTTCTCTCATGCATGAACTTTAGTGGTATTCTAAATTATTTTTGAATCGTTTATGTGGACACCCAACCCTAATAAATGAAACATAACAACTAAGTACAGATTCTGAGATTAATATCAATATTGATCATCTCGTGTACATCGTTTTCTTCAATTAACTATTTCTTTTTTTTTGTGAGAAAGAGATAACCAGTAAGGTATGATATATACGTATATCATTGTATGGACACACTTCTTGGTTAGGATTTGTGTTACAAAATAGTCAAGGTGATGAAGTATGTTTTTCATTCAGCTCTGTTTTTATAACATGATTTTGATTAAAGTATACCAGAATTAGCGCCTAATTCAAATTTAACACGCATTGGACAAGTGTCTCTATTTACAAACAAGTGAAGGGTCCTAGTTGTTATGCTTTACAAAATCGTTACGACAAAGATTAACTTATAGAGATCATAATGCACCAAAACTAGATTCAAGATCAACAAATATGTCATCACTACATGGAATGGTGAGGCCACCCATTTGATGGTTGTACCCAAAGTGTTCCTCTGCCACTTGTAGTAAGTCTTGAAATGCCGATTGGCTTAAGAGTGATACAGGAACCACAAATCGTCTTTTCTCTTCTTCCCCTCCATAAACGGCAAAATAGCCTTTGGGGACATCCGTAGATGTTGATGTGCTGCTTTCAGTTGAGAACGATCGTCTAAGAATTTGTTTCGCTTGAAAGATCCGTGGCAAAAGGATGGCCATTTTTTAACAGGGTAGAGTCTTTTTGCTGAAAAGAAGCTGATGAGGCAGAAAAATATATATCCAGGTGAATGATTTTCTGGAGTACTTTCAAGCAAGGTATGGTTGATTTATAGATTTTGAAAGGCTATTTATATATCCAGCTGGTGGACTGAATAATAGACAATGACACAAGATCGACAAGAAACATCACATGGTATTGTCTTCCTATCTCTACAAGTGACAAAAATAATTAAAACTGGTAATTATGATGAAGAACGATATGTAACAATCTACAACAAACACCAAATTCCTCATTATGCATGTCTTGATGTTTTATGCCAAAGTTTGAATACGTAGGACATTGTGTGTTACCAACTAATAGCCCATAATTCATTTTTTTGTGTGGCGTCAATGTGACCGTTTATGACCCAGAATCTTCATATTTCATTTAGGTTATCCTCTTTTTCTGCGACGGGTCTGATTGGCTAAAACGTGAACAGCCTTCTCATCTTAATTCCCGGTACTAAATGGTTACTTGGGTTATTATGATAAAATTTGAATAGAGAGTGTCTATTTTTATTGAAGCACAATGACCTCTTCTCCACGTACTAGTCTAATATAGATAAATTTTACACGTAAACCTTTTTATGCGTTCCTGATTAGTTACAGAAATAAAATGTCAGTATTCTCTGAGTTGATTTTGGTGGATAATCAGAGATGAACACAATGAGGAAGGAAAAACAAAAGCTTCTGCTACTACCGCACCAAAAGACTACAGTTTGCTACTTCAACGTAAAACAGCAGCAAATAAATAACATTAGAAAACAACGTAAAATCAATTGCTACCCACACTACAAGAAATGTTGGTATTAGCGACGACAATATTAGAGGGGATATTGGGTATTAGCTGCGACACCAGACACAGATCCGTGCGCTCTTCCCACCATTTAGTTAGACTATTGATTAGGGATGGATCTGAGGGCGAGGGTATTTGTAGAAATAAAGACTGATTGCTACAAAACTCTCTAAGTACAAACTGCTGCTGATAAGCTTATCTGCAGTGGATACTTGTTCCTCTGCTGAAGAACAAATCTGCTGCGAATAGCCTTATCTGCTGAAGACCAAAGTTGCTGCTGATAGGCAAATCATCAGCAGCTGTGGACAGTTATGTCTTGCTGCTGATCAACACCACTGCTGCTGATTGCCATTCGCAATGAAGATCAACAGTTGCAGCTGACTGGCTTCGATAAAGCAACCATTACCACTTACAACTTTCTGCTGTAACACTGACACACTCCACGCAGAAAGAATGTCACTGGTGCAAGACAATAAAAGACAACGACGCTCTTCTTCCAAGGACTCAAGCAATGACGCCTAAGAATACGTTTGAGTAAAGATAACTTTTGTAGTTTTTATTGTCGTTACATGTAGAATAGCTTCAATACAAGATCAACGGCCTGTGTTAGATCTGATCCTTAGAATCAAGGGTCTGTCTTGATTCTAAGTTACTATATAAGTAGTACTTAGAGTCATTGTACAAGCTGCTTTTGGCTTAAGAGTTTTCTCTGTAATCTTGTAATCTTTGAAGCTTAATACAAATTGCATTTATCAGTATTCTTCTTGATTACTTGTTTACATTGTTTAGTTGTGATTGTTTTCGCCAATCTCAACTAAAATAGAACCATCTTGTATTCACCGATCCTACAGTATTATCGGTTTTAGCGGTGACTTGTCGCTGTTAATACCCTTAAACAGATCTGGCGGGGTATTTCCCTCCATTGACGACCTCACTTCTGCCTCCCCCAAAATCACACACTTTTGCTCTCCCAAAATCGACGAGCTTTTCCTCTTTTACACCGCCACCACCTGCAACCACCACCACCTCGTCGCACCACCACCGCTGTCACACTCGCTGATTTGTTTCTGTTCAGCGACATTCTGTTCAGCCATTAAGGTAATAATTTCTGCTCCTACGTAATTTGCATCTTTTGTTCGATAAGATGGCCATTATGCATACTTGTTGTTTTGAGACAATTTTGCTGCAATTTGGTACTTGCTGCAAAGAGAAAAGTTAAAGATTTTGATATAACTTATTTGTATGTTTTTGTGTATATTAATCAGTAGCTATTTAGTTTTGATATAACCTTTTTTGTGTTTGTATTAACTGTGATACATAATTGAATCGTTTAAATGTGGATGTTTGAGCTTTGAATGTAATGTTCATATTAGTCACATAATTTGGTCACAATAAGAGCTATATTTGTTCCTTTCTGTTCATATTTATTAATCTTTGTTTCACTGAACTGCTAAAAAAACATTTGGATCTAGAATATATTAAAGCAAAGAGTGTTACATACCTATAGTTTAATGAATAAATGTCACACCCCCGCCAAGGCGGATTATACACGGGTGAGCGACGAAATTGAATGATCACACAAAGATCAAAAGAATACTAAGAAACTTATTATTAAACCGAATAGTTATTACATCAAATTTCAAAACAAACAAACTAAACAAACAAGTAGTCTCATTATTGAATTAAAAGTCTAAACTAGGTTCACTAAAGCATAGTTCTCGATCCTAGCATAAGCTTATCATCATCCAAGTTAGCTTCACTTGAAAAACATGTTTAAATAGGTCAACTAAAAGGTTGGATAGACATAGGTTTACATATATATATATATATATATATGGGAAGGTTCCACTAAGAAGTGGTTTTTGGCTAAGAAACACTAAGAAGTGGGTCAAACGAACTTCGATTGAGCTCATTCCAGCGGCGTTGGAATCGTCTCATCGAACTCTAATCCGGACCCAAAAACCAAAACCTCCCTCCACCCGCACCCCCAAAAACCTAAACCCCCCCTCCAACCCCACCCCAAAAAGCCTAAAACCACCATCCCCACCCCCAAAAACCTAAACCCCCCCACCCCACCCCCCCCCCCCCCCCAAAAAAACCTAAACCCACCCCCACCCCCACCCACCTCCAAAAACCTAAACCCCCCACCCCCAAAAAAACCTAAACCATAAAATCTAAACCCTAAAAGCTAAACCCCAAGGCTAAACCATAAGGCTAAAACTCTAAAATTCAAACGTAAAATCTAAACCTTAAAAGCTAAACCCTAAAATCTAAGATGATAGAGTTCGACGATACGGTTCCAACGCCGCTGAAATGAGCTCAATTGGAGTTCGTTTGATATCGTTTCTAAGCGTTTTGGTCATTTCTTAGAGTTCTTAGCGAAAACATACTTCTTATTTGATCCTCCCCCTATATATATATATATATATATATATATATATATATATATATATATATATATATATATAGGGCTTTGTTCTTTTGAGAACCAACAATATGTTAAGAACCGTGAGAACCGCATTAACTCTTGCTCTATTTATAATATAAATTGACTAGAATTCATGTACATTTCAATATGTTTAAGGTTTGGTTTTAAAAGACCTCGAATTTATAATTGTTTTTTTAAATGCATATATGCACTCACACTATATGCACAAATGAATGCATATATGCATATTTTTATACTTTTCTTAAAAAAAATTCAGGAGAGAGGAGATAAACTCAAACTAAGAGTGGGAAGAGATAAATAAAACATTATTCTTGAAATTTACCTTTTTCACTAAAGCGATATGTACACGTTTTGTGTGGTTCTCACGGTTCTCAACATATGGTTGGTTCTTAAAAGAACATGCCCCTATAAATATATATATATATATATATATATACATATATATATAGCATAAAGATCAGATTACAAAATCATAAACAATTTCAGAAATACAAGTAGTTTAAACTCTATACAGGAGTCCACAACCAACCCTAGTGATCAATAGCCCTCCCGTCTGACTCCTTGCCACAAGGAAGTTTTTATCATCCAGCTCCTTCCTAAGGAACCTCAAGGTTGATTGGCACGCGTCAACCCGATAACCGGATAGTCTAGTCAGGCCAATACATCTATATACGTACTCTTGTCTTTACTGTCACACCCCAACCGACGGCGGAAACGTCGGGGCGGAACATGTAGACTGTTCATGAGCACAAGGTTCGCTAGATTTCAATATTTAATCATCAATTTCATTTCAAACAATTCAAACACAATTAGCAAAATTCGACAAGTACATAAATGAAAATACAAACTGTTCTTTGAATTTAAATTAACTAAGTCCAAACTTAAGTGTAGCATGTCTTGATCAAACTCACACATTAGTACCTGAAACATGAATAAAATAAGGTCACCTAAAAAGTTGGTGAGCATACATTGGTTTGTACATAGATAGTGTATAAATATAAATAAACAAATCCTTACATGTCATGATAAAATAAGGCATTTATGGGGAGCAGCTATTGTGTAACTAAAGTACAATCAAACCTTTGTAACTAGCATGCAAATTATGTTGTCGGTAACAATCACCCCAATCTGGGTGGGTTTGTCAGACTCAATAGATCTATCATTGTTAACCGTTGGCTTAAATAGTTAATGATTGCACATAACTTGCACACAAAAGTTAACACACCTAGCACTCAAACATAAAGCTCAAATTTGCACACATGAATGTAAATAGGATTTGGTTTTGTGTAGTTGGTGTAAATGTAAGCTATTGTTTGTATAAAATTCATGAATCACCCCAAAAAGTGTAAAAGAGAAAAGGGGGCTATGTAATACTCACCTGATTCAAGAGTGTTGCTAGCACGCAAGACTAGGTAGCAAAACGGTCCTTGTAACTCACCACGTTAACCTAGTGTGTAATGTATATTGAGTTAATAGCGGGTACAAAAGTCTATGTCTAAGTCTAAGGTCCAACGGGTTTTGATGTGTGTGGATTTGTACAAAAAGATTTGTGTGATTCCAGGTAAAGACATGCTATGCTTGTATGAGAATTTAATGTATATTATGAGTTCAAGGTATACATGTATGAACTTAATAGTCATTGACTTAGGGTTGGATAAAATAAATAAAAAAATTTATTTGTTTATTTGTGAAAAATATGTTAAAATATATAGAACGTAAATATATATTTATATTTAGAAAAAGAAATTTTTATTTGTGTAGATAGTGTTTAATTTAAATAAATAATTTCTACTTTATTTATTTATGTTTAAAGATTTGAAAAAAAATATATATAAAGTTGTGTAAATCATATTTACGTATAAAAATCTAACGTTTAACTTTTTATTGTGGATTATAATAAATAAATTTTATTTATTTATCATCTTTAAAATAAATACTAGTTTGCTTCAAATAAGTTAATATTTTATAAAATTTATAAAACCGATTGTTTTTATTTGGAAATTAATCTACATACCTAAATTTTTGTTTTAATTACTTAATATACTATTTTTGTAGTCATAAATTCATAATAAAATGAATTTATATTAGAAATCTGTAGATCTAATTTTATTTTGTTAACAATATTGCGAGGTTTTATAAAATAATTTTTATAAAATTTTTGGAGCTTTAAAACTGGTTTTTTAAAATTTAAACAGGCCACCCGGTTCGAACCCGGGTGGTTCCTGTACAAGTTGTAGTGCCTTACCGCTGGACTGGTGGCCTAAAACATGCACTGGTCTCGGGTTACACAGGTATTAACAGGAACACGGCAGTAGGCCGAATCTGGTTTTTGGGTGCGCGCAAAAAGTCTCGGTACATGGGTTTTGAACCCACGCCATCTAGTCCAGCGGTGCAATGGCTTAACCGGCTGGGCTAGATGATTTTGCTGGTTAAGTATTGAGTCTAAAAGTATTAAAACATATATTAGATTAGGAAATTTTCCAGATTCAAATACGTATGAACCGAGCATGAACCCTAAATCAAAATCGATATCGATAAATGTTGTTACCCCGAATTGATAAGGGGTTTTCGATCGGAATGTAAAGACGATTCGTATGCAATAAATATTACCTGATTTGGTTACAAGACGAGCACGAACAGTAGAAAGCTAGGGCTTGATAATCCTCGAGCTCAATCGGACTCCGGAGGTGAAATGCGGGTAAATTGAGAGTTGGGAGAGTTTGTGTGGGGGTATACGCGAGTGAGAGAGGGATTTAATTTGTTTAATTCCGTTCGTAAGGGTCGATTTGATTTTGATTTTGGCCGAAACAGTCGTCGACCTTGATTCACGTGTAAACGGTTTGATTTTGGGTGAATATAGTCGTGTTTGAGGTCTGAATACATCCAAGGACGGATTAAGCATGATTTCCGGGATCGATTACGCGTCATTTACATAAATTAACCACGGATTGATACTGTTTGACTTTGAGGAGCCAAATTCGTTTGAATTTTGAATCTTGCCTGCAAAATTATGTGAATTCGCATGATGGTTGGGCCTGAAATGGATCGTTTGTTGTTTGTGTAATCACAGAAATCCAAACCAGCACAAATTCGGTTGATGGCCGACTTAGATTTTTGAAATTTGGTACTTTTGACTTTTAAAAGTCAAACAGATTGATTTTTTTTTTTTTTTTTTTTTTGAAATTTTGTTTAATTCTTTTGATCTTTTTGACTTTTAGGAGTCAAGCATTTGAAATTTAGGGTCCAAGATCGAAGTGGTTCAATGCTTGAAGGTTCAATTGTTTAGGGTTCAAAATCATCGTGTACAAAGTTGTATAAATGTGGGTTTAAAGTTGTATGGTATATGCATACACATGCTTGTATATATACATAGGGTTTTATTAATGTGTCCAAGCGTAAAACTTGTGAGTGGGAATGAACCCTTGGTCTTACATGTTTGCATGAATGAATTTAAAAACATTGCACCCGAATTTGGATTTAAAATATGTTTTATTGAACTTGAAATAAGGACGGGAAAATCATAAATGTTACATTTACCAATTCGTCTGTTAAGGATGCAGACAGAAGGAGATAGCAGCTTCAAGAGTAGCAGGAGAAGCTGACATAGTGAGGCCTCTGACTTAAGGGACCAATCCTCCAATGTATCGGTCATTCATTCGGCTAAGGGGTGTAACCATGTGCGAAACAAGGGTGCAACGCTCATGAAACTGGTTGGTGTATTCCATATGCTCGCCTCCATCCATAGCATGGTTCCACATTTTAGTTTCTAACTTCTTGATTTCATTCCATGGCAAAGCTAGGATAGTATCTCTTCCTCTGTTTCTTACTTGGGCATTCCACCAAGTAAGAGCTCTCTTATGGAAAGCACTTGAAGCAAACTTGACTTTTAGGAAAGTGAAGAACACAAGAACAAAGATGACTAGAACTTACCTAAAGTAGAAACCGAACATGGATCTTAGGAGAAGAGGGGACGATTTCTAGCAGCTCTTGGAGGCTAATTTTTGAAACTTTTGAGTGAAGAAAATCAAAAGGAAGAGTCCCTACTTATAGTGTTGAAATAGGAGGAGTTTGTGGAGAAATCTATTTGGAATAAGCATGGAACAAAGTTGTAGTCTATCTAGGATCGAGATTTTCAAAATTATGGAGGGGAATTAGTTTTCAACTCTCTTGGGCAGCCTTATCACGCTAGTAAGTAACCTCTCTATCATGCTTTAATTGGTGGGGTTTACGGGTCACTAATCATATAGGGTTGGTATTTTCATAATGTATTAATTATTTAGGGTTTAGTGTAAAATTAATGACTATAAAATTATATTTGTAAATCACTTTGTATACGTGCATGTATAGTTGAAATGTGGTAGGTATATATGTTTCCAAGGTTAATTGTATGTACGTGTGTATATTGATGGTTGTATGGATGTGCATATAGCAGATTAATGTGGTAGGTATGTTTTCAAGGTTAATTGGATTAATTGAATTATTATTTATACATTAACCGTTAGTTAACAAATTCCAAATTTTAAAATGAAAGTAATAAGATGAGTCATCATAATGTAAGTATCTGTCACCGGAAGTAAACAGAACGGATCAACTAAACTAAGTTCTGAAAACCTAAATAGATATTATTGTTGTGTGCTTTGATTCTTATCTTTTAGTTTTAGATCGTCAACATCTCAATTCAGATGTTTTATTCTTACCCTCTTCTGAAACTTGGGTTCTGGGATAATATCATTGTCAATTTTAATTGTCAACTTGGAGACATTTATGATGCATCTCTATTTCTATTTCCCTTATGAATATTCTATCCGTTGTCTGATTTCTGTTTCCTGTAGAGTTGATCTTAAACCCTAAATTATGTTTCAATTGCATCATGCATGTCGATAAAAGCTGCCTTACCCATCCAAACTATAACTCACCTGAGTACCAGTAAGGACTCAACACTTTCATCAAGATGAGCAAAGAACAGGTCGACAGCAAAGGCAATGTTAGATGTGCGTGTGCAAAATATCATAATTCTATCTTCATATCCTTCACAAAAATGAAAGTACATATGCATTCATTTGGTTTCTGCCAGACATACAAGACGTGGATCTATCACGGTGAAAGTTCAATTCCTCCAGTTGTAGTTGTAGATGACGTTGCACCGGGAAACGATATGGATGGCATTATCGATACGTTATGGGGAAGCGTAAGGAAGAGGATACGAACCTCAACGAAGGAAACTTGGGTACAGAGAGTAGGGGTGTCCGTGATGATTTTGTAGCTCTGTTAAACGAAGTCTGTAACAAATCAGTTTTGAGGTTTATAAAAATAATATGGCAATCATATTATGGGGTGTAAATGTTATTAAAGGAAAGCTGGGGGTTTTTGGTTGCAAACGATGGGTTTTGACTATCTTGTGGGAAAAGGGGTCAAAATAGAAAGTGGAAGGGCTAAATGTGAAAAATGGCTAAGTGTTGGGGGTTTTGGTGGAGGAATCAATGACACACGTGTGTGTTGCGAAAATGGAAAGAGAGAAAGAGGGGAAAAGAGAGCTTGATCAAGAAATTCGGATTCGGAGCTTGCATGCTTGGATTGATGAGTTGAGATTGCACAACACCTTCATCATAATCAAGTATGTATCATCTTTTCTCATTCCCTCCATCTGATTGCTTGTTCTTGATGGGTTTTGGATGGATGAACCCAAATGGATGAAAATTGGGTGTTGTGGTAGGTTCAATGTTGGTTAGGGTTGTTAATCTAGCATTACTAAAGCTAGAGGTTCAACCAATTCATGTTGATTTCACCTAATTAAAACTTTTGAAAATTAGGGTTCTTGAGAACCTAATTTGGGTTTTTTTTCAATTGAAGTGTTTAAATGGTGAATTGAGTGTGGATAAGTGTTTATGGAGGTATATAAACACTTTTAGCGCCTAATTTAAATGGTGAATTGAGTGTGGATAAGTGTTTATGGAGGTATATAAAACTTTTTTACAATATACAGAATTAGCGCCTAATTTAAATTTCACACACAGTGGACAAGTGTCTCTATTTACAAACATGTGAAGGGTCCTAGTTGTTGTGCTTTACATAATCGTTACAACAAAGACTAACTTATAGAGATCATAATGCACCAAAACTAGATGCAAGATCAACAAATATGTCTTCACTACATGGAATGGTGAGGCCACCCATTTGATGGTTGTACCCAAACTGTTCCTCTGCAACTTGTAGTAATTCTTGAAATGCCTGTTGGCTTAAGAGTGATACAGGAACCACAAATCGTCTTCTCTTCTTCCCCAACATAAACGGCAAAATAGCCTTTGGGGACATCCGTAGATGTTGATGTGCTGCTTCCATTTGAGAACGATCGTCTAAGAATTTGTTTCGCTTGAAAGATCCGTGGCAAAAGGATGGCCATTTTTTGAACAGGGTGGAGTTTTTTTGCTAAAAAGAACTCATGGGGCAGAAAAATATATATCCAGGTGAATGGTTTTCTGGAGTATTTTCAAGGAAGTTGTGGTTGATTTATAGATATTGAAAGGTTATTTATATATCCAGCTGGTACTACAGGGTCTGAATAATAGACAATGACACTTGATCGACAAGAAACATCACATGGTATTGTCTTCCTATCTCTACAAGTGACAAAAATAATTAAAATCGGTAGTTATGATGAAGAACGATCCGTAACAATCTACAACAAACACCAAATTCCTCATTACGCATGTCTTGATGTTTTATGCCAAAGTTTGAATACGTAGGACAATGTGTGTTACCAACTAATAGCCCATAATTCATTTTTTTGTGTGGCGTCAATGTGACCGTTTATGACCCAGAATCTTCATATTTCATTTAGTTTATCCTCTTTTTCTGCGACGGGTCTGATTGGTTAAAACATGAACAGCCTTCTCGTCTTAATTCCCGGGACTAAAGGGTTATTTGGGTTATTATGATAAAATTAGACTAGAGAGTGTCTATTTTTATTGAAGCACAATGACCTCTTCTCTAAGTACTAGTCTAATATAGATAAAAATTAACACGTAAACCTTTTTATGCGTTCGTGATTAGTTACACAAATAACATGTCAGTATTCTCTGAGTTGATTTTGTTGGATACTCATAGATGAACACGATCTGGAAGGAAAAACAAAAGCTGCTGCTACTACCGCACTGAAAGACTACAGTCTGGTACTTCAACGTAAAACAGCAACAAATAAATAACATTAGAAGACCCACGATCCCCTTATTAAACTTACCTCGTGTCTCCGCTACTTTCCTTCAACTCTGGACCAAGTGAGAGTTAACAACCGATAGATTAATCCATAACATTTATATTTTATAAAGCAGGGTTCAAGAAGTTTTTCTATGTTGGAAGCCCCGTATGGAATTTCTTAAAAGTGAATCCTTTCTTAGTCACATTATTAGGTTTTTCTGTGCCATACTCCATGAAAAATTTCTATGACTATGTCCCGTGATGTCACAAAAGACATTTAGTGCTTTTGCAATCACTTGTTGACGATATGTAATCAACACGAGTAAGGTGGTTTTCAGCCCCATGTAAACATTTTTTATAGTTCAACCATGCATTCATCGTCGAAGTTTGGCAATTGACCGTGTACAAGATGTTGGAAATTTAACGTTATCTAACCTAAATACAAATATTTCTCTCATGCATGAACTTTAGTGGTATTCTAAATTATTTTTGAATCGTTTATGTGGACACCCAACCCTAATAAATGAAACATAACAACTAAGTACAGATTCCGAGATTAATATCAATATCGATCATCTCGTGTACATCGTTTTCTTCAATCAACTATTTCTTTTTTTTTGTGAGAAAGAGATAACCAGTAAGGTATGATATATACGTATATCATTGTATGGACACACTTCTTGGTTAGGATTTGTGTTACAAAATAATCAAGGTGATGAAGTATGTTTTTCATTCAGCTCTGTTTTTATAACATGATTTTGATTAAAGTATACCAGAATTAGCGCCTAATTTAAATTTCACACACAGTGGACAAGTGTTTCTATTTACAAACATGTGAAGGGTCCTAGTTGTTGTGCTTTACAAAATCGTTACAACAAAGATTAACTTATAGAGATCATAATGCACCAAAACTAGATGCAAGATCAACAAATATGTCTTCACTACATGGAATGGTGAGGCCACCCATTTGATGGTTGTACCCAAACTGTTCCTCTGCCACTTGTAGTAATTCTTGAAATGCCGGTTGGCTTAAGAGTGATACAGGAACCACAAATCGTCTTTTCTCTTCTTCCCCAACATAAACCGCAAAATAGCCTTTGGGGACATCCGTAGATGTTGATGTGCTGCTTCCATTTGAGAACGATCGTCTAAGAATTTGTTTCGCTTGAAAGATCTGTGGCAGAAGGATGGCCATTTTTTGAACAGGGTGGAGTCTTTTTTGCTAAAAAGAAGCTGATGGGGCAGAATATTATATATCCAGGTGAATGGTTTTCTGGAGTATTTTCAAGGAAGTTGTGGTTGATTTATAGATATTGAAAGTTATTTATATATCCAGCTGGTACTACAAGGTCTGAATAATAGACAATGACACTTGATCGACAAGAAACATCACATGGTATTGTCTTCCTATCTCTACAAGTGACAGAAATAATTAAAATCGGTATTTATGATGAAGAACGATCCGTAACAATCTACAACAAACACCAAATTCCTCATTACGCATGTCTTGATGTTTTATGCCAAAGTTTGAATACGTAGGACAATGTGTGTTACCAACTAATAGCCCATAATTCATTTTTTTGTGTGGCGTCAATGTGACCGTTTATGACCCAGAATCTTCATATTTCATTTAGTTTATCCTCTTTTTCTGCGACGGGTCTGATTGGTTAAAACATGAACAGCCTTCTCGTCTTAATTCCCGGGACTAAAGGGTTATTTGGGTTATTATGATAAAATTAGACTAGAGAGTGTCTATTTTTATTGAAGCACAATGACCACTTCTCTAAGTACTAGTCTAATATAGATAAAATTTAACACGTAAACCTTTTTATGCGTTCGTGATTAGTTACATAAATAACATGTCAGTATTCTCTGAGTTGATTTTGTTGGATACTCATAGATGAACACGATCAGGAAGGAAAAACAAAATCTGCTGCTACTACCGCACTGAAAGACTACAGTCTGGTACTTCAACGTAAAACAGCAACAAATAAATAACATTAGAAGACCCACGATCCCCTTATTAAACTTACCTTGTGGCTCCGCTACTTTCCTTCAACTCTAGACCAAGTGAGAGTTAACAACCGATAGATTAATCCATAACATTTATATTTTATAAAGCAGGGCTCAAGAAGTTTTTCTATGTTGGAAGCCCCCTATGGAATTTCTTAAAAGTGAATCCTTTCTTAGTCACATTATTAGGTTTTTCTGTGCCATACTCCATGAATAATTTCTATGACTATGTCCCGTGATGTCACAAAAGACATTTAGTGCTTTTGCAATCTCTTGTTGACGATATGTAATCAACAAGAGTAAGGTGGTTTTTAGCCCCATGTAAACATTTTTTATAGTTCAACCTTGCATTCTTCGTCGAAGTTTGGCAATTGACCGTGTACTAGATGTTGGAAATTTAAGGTTATCTAACATAAATACAAATATTTCTCTCATGCATGAACTTTAGTGGTATTCTAAATTATTTTTTAATCGTTTATGTGGACACCCAACCCTAATGAATGAAACATACAAACTCTATAAGTACAGATTCCGAGATTAATATCAATATTGATCATCTCGTGTACATCGTTTTCTTCAATTAACTATTTCTTTTTTTTTTGTCAGAAAGAGATAACCAGTAAGGTATGATATATACATATATCATTGTATGGACACACTTCTTGGTTAGGATTTGTGTTACAAAATAATCAAGGAGATGAAGTATGTTTTTCATTCAGCTCTGTTATTATAACATGATTTTGATTACAATATACAGAATTAGCGCCTAATTTAAATTTCACACACAGTGGACAAGTGTCTCTATTTACAAACATGTGAAGGGTCCTAGTTGTTGTGCTTTACAAAATCGTTACAACAAAGATTAACTTATAGAGATCATAATGCACCAAAACTAGATGCAAGATCAACAACTATGTCTTCACTACATGGAATGGTGAGGCCACCCATTTGATGGTTGTACCCAAACTGTTCCTCTGCCACTTGTAGTAATTCTTGAAATACCGGTTTGCTTAAGAGTGATACTGGAACCACAAATCGTCTTTTCTCTTCTTCCCCAACATAAACGTCAAAATAGCCTTTGGGGACATCCGTAGATGTTGATGTGCTGCTTCCATTTGAGAACGATCGTCTAAGAATTTGTTTCGCTTGAAAGATCTGTGTCAGAAGGATGGCCATTTTTTGAACAGGGTGGAGTCTTTTTTGCTAAAAAGAAGCTGATGGGGCAGAATATTATATATCCAGGTGAATGGTTTTCTGGAGTATTTTCAAGGAGTTGTGGTTGATTTATAGATATTGAAAGTTATTTATATATCCAGCTGGTACTACAAGGTCTGAATAATAGACAATGACACTTGATCGACAAGAAACATCACATGGTATTGTCTTCCTAACTCTACAAGTGACAGAAATAATTAAAATCGGTATTTATGATGAAGAACGATCCGTAACAATCTACAACAAACACCAAATTCCTCATTACGCATGTCTTGATGTTTTATGCCAAAGTTTGAATACGTAGGACAATGTGTGTTACCAACTAATAGCCCATAATTCATTTTTTTGTGTGGCGTCAATGTGACCGTTTATGACCCAGAATCTTCATATTTCATTTAGTTTATCCTCTTTTTCTGCGAAGGGTCTGATTGGTTAAAACATGAACAGCCTTCTCGTCTTAATTCCCGGGACTAAAGGGTTACTTGGGTTATTATGATAAAATTAGACTAGAGAGTGTCTATTTTTATTGAAGCACAATGACCTCTTCTCTAAGTACTAGTCTAATATAGATAAAATTTAACACGTAAACCTTTTTATGCGTTCGTGATTAGTTACATAAATAACATGTCAGTATTCTCTAAGTTGATTTTGTTGGATACTCATAGATGAACACGATCAGGAAGGAAAAACAAAAGCTGCTGCTACTACCGCACTGAAAGACTACAGTCTGGTACTTCAACGTAAAACAGCAACAAATAAATAACATTAGAAGACCCACGATCCCCTTATTAAACTTACCTCGTGGCTCCACTACTTTCCTTCAACTCTGGACCAAGTCAGAGTTAACAACCGATAGATTAATCCATAACATTTATATTTTATAAAGCAGGGTTCAAGAAGTTTTTCTATGTTGGAAGCCCCGTATGGAATTTCTTAAAAGTGAATCCTTTCTTAGTCACATTATTAGGTTTTTCTGTGCCATACTCCATGAAAAATTTCTATGACTATGTCCCGTGATGTCACAAAAGACATTTAGTGCTTTTGCAATCACTTGTTGACGATATGTAATCAACACGAGTAAGGTGGTTTTTAGCCCCATGTAAACATTTTTTATAGTTCAACCATGCATTCATCGTCGAAGTTTGGCAATTGACCGTGTACTAGATGTTGGAAATTTAAGGTTATCTAACCTGAATACAAATATTTCTCTCATGCATGAACTTTAGTGGTATTCTAAATTATTTTTGAATCGTTTATGTGGACACCCAACCCTAATAAATGAAACATACAAACTCTATAAGTACAGATTCCGAGATTAATATCAATATTGATCATCTCGTGTACATCGTTTTCTTCAATTAACTATTTCTTTTTTTTTTGTGAGAAAGAGATAACCAGTAAGGTATGATATATACGTATATCATTGTATGGACACACTTCTTGGTTAGGATTTGTGTTACAAAATAATCAATGTGATGAAGTATGTTTTTCATTCAGCTCTGATTTTATAACATGATTTTGATTAAAGTATACCAGAATTAGCGCCTAATTTAGATTTCACACACAGTGGACAAGTGTTTCTATTTACAAACATGTGAAGGGTCCTAGTTGTTGTGCTTTACAAAATCGTTACAACAAAGATTAACTTATAGAGATCATAATGCACCAAAACTAGATGCAAGATCAACAAATATGTCTTCACTACATGGAATGGTGAGGCCACCCATTTGATGGTTGCACCCAAACTGTTCCTCTGCAACTTGTAGTAATTCTTGAAATGCCGGTTGGCTTAAGAGTGATACAGGAACCACAAATCGTCTTTTCTCTTCTTCCCCAACATAAACGGCAAAATAGCCTTTGGGGACATCCGTAGATGTTGATGTGCTGCTTCCATTTGAGAACGATCGTCTAAGAATTTGTTTCGCTTGAAAGATCCTTGGCAAAAGGATGGCCATTTTTTGAACAGGGTGGAGTCTTTTTTGCTAAAAAGAACTCATGGGGCAGAAAATTATATATCCAGGTGAATGGTTTTCTGGAGTATTTTCAAGGAAGTTGTGGTTGATTTATAGATATTGAAAGTTATTTATATATCCAGCTGGTACTACAAGGTCTGAATAATAGACAATGACACTTGATCGACAAGAAACATCACATGGTATTGTCTTCCTATCTCTACAAGTGACAGAAATAATTAAAATCGGTATTTATGATGAAGAACGATCCGTAACAATCTACAACAAACACCAAATTCCTCATTACGCATGTCTTGATGTTTTATGCCAAAGTTTGAATACGTAGGACAATGTGTGTTACCAACTAATAGCCCATAATTCATTTTTTTGTGTGGCGTCAATGTGACCGTTTATGACCCAGAATCTTCATATTTCATTTAGTTTATCCTCTTTTTCTGCGACGGGTCTGATTGGTTAAAACATGAACAGCCTTCTCGTCTTAATTCCCGGGACTAAAGGGTTATTTGGGTTATTATGATAAAATTAAACTAGAGAGTGTCTATTTTTATTGAAGCACAATGACCTCTTCTCTAAGTACTAGTCTAATATAGATAAAATTTAACACGTAAACCTTTTTATGCGTTCGTGATTAGTTACATAAATAACATGTCAGTATTCTCTGAGTTGATTTTGTTGGATACTCATAGATGAACACGATCAGGAAGGAAAAACAAAAGCTGCTGCTACTACAGCACTGAAAGACTACAGTCTGGTACTTCAACGTAAAACAGCAACAAATAAATAACATTAGAAGACCCACGATCCCCTTATTAAACTTACCTCGTGGCTCTGCTACTTTCCTTCAACTCTAGACCAAGTGAGAGTTAACAACCGATAGATTAATCCATAACATTTATATTTTATAAAGCAGGGCTCAAGAAGTTTTTCTATGTTGGAAGCCCCCTATGGAATTTCTTAAAAGTGAATCCTTTCTTAGTCACATTATTAGGTTTTTCTGTGCCATACTCCAAGAAAAATTTCTATGACTATGTCCCGTGATGTCACAAAAGACATTTAGTGCTTTTGCAATCTCTTGTTGACGATATGTAATCAACACGAGTAAGGTGGTTTTTAGCCCCATGTAAACATTTTTTATAGTTCAACCATGCATTCTTCGTCGAAGTTTGGCAATTGACCGTGTACTAGATGTTGGAAATTTAAGGTTATCTAACCTGAATACAAATATTTCTCTCATGCATGAACTTTAGTGGTATTCTAAATTATTTTTGAATCGTTTATGTGGACACCCAACCCTAATGAATGAAACATACAAACTCTATAAGTACAGATTCCGAGATTAATATCAATATTGATCATCTCGTGTACATCGTTTTCTTCAATTAACTATTTCTTTTTTTTTTTGTCAGAAAGAGATAACCAGTAAAGTATGATATATACATATATCATTGTATGGACACACTTCTTGGTTAGGATTTGTGTTACAAAATAATCAAGGAGATGAAGTATGTTTTTCATTCAGCTCTGTTATTATAACATGATTTTGATTACAATATACAGAATTAGCGCCTAATTTAAATTTCACACACAGTGGACAAGTGTTTCTATTTACAAACATGTGAAGGGTCCTAGTTGTTGTGCTTTACAAAATCGTTACAACAAAGATTAACTTATAGAGATCATAATGCACCAAAACTAGATGCAAGATCAACAAATATGTCTTCACTACATGGAATGGTGAGGCCACCCATTTGATGGTTGTACCCAAACTGTTCCTCTGCCACTTGTAGTAATTCTTGAAATGCCGGTTGGCTTAAGAGTGATACAGGAACCACAAATCGTCTTTTCTCTTCTTCCCCAACATAAACGGAAAAATAGCCTTTGGGGACATCCGTAGATGTTGATGTGCTGCTTCCATTTGAGAACGATCGTCTAAGAATTTGTTTCGCTTGAAAGGTCTGTGGCAGAAGGATGGCCATTTTTTGAACAGGGTGGAGTCTTTTTTGCTAAAAAGAAGCTGATGGGGCAGAATATTATATATCCAGGTGAATGGTTTTCTGGAGTATTTTCAAGGAAGTTGTGGTTGATTTATAGATATTGAAAGTTATTTATATATCCAGCTGGTACTACAAGGTCTGAATAATAGACAATGACACTTGATCGACAAGAAACATCACATGGTATTGTCTTCCTATCTCTACAAGTGACAGAAATAATTAAAATCGGTATGTATGATGAAGAACGATCCGTAACAATCTACAACAAACACCAAATTCCTCATTACGCATGTCTTGATGTTTTATGCCAAAGTTTGAATACGTAGGACAATGTGTGTTACCAACTAATAGCCCATAATTCATTTTTTTGTGTGGCGTCAATGTGACCGTTTATGACCCAGAATCTTCATATTTCATTTAGTTTATCCTCTTTTTCTGCGATGGGTCTGATTGGTTAAAACATGAACAGCCTTCTCGTCTTAATTCCCGGGACTAAAGGGTTACTTGGGTTATTATGATAAAATTAGACTAGAGAGTGTCTATTTTTATTGAAGCACAATGACCTCTTCTCTAAGTACTAGTCTAATATAGATAAAATTTAACACGTAAACCTTTTTATGCGTTCTTGATTAGTTACATAAATAACATGTCAGTATTCTCTAAGTTGATTTTGTTGGATACTCATAGATGAACACGATCAGGAAGGAAAAACAAAAGCTGCTGCTACTACCGCACTGAAAGACTACAGTCTGGTACTTCAACGTAAAACAGCAACAAATAAATAACATTAGAAGACCCACGATCCCCTTATTAAACTTACCTCGTGGCTCCACTACTTTCCTTCAACTCTGGACCAAGTCAGAGTTAACAACCGATAGATTAATCCATAACATTTATATTTTATAAAGTAGGGTTCAAGAAGTTTTTCTATGTTGGAAGCCCCGTATGGAATTTCTTAAAAGTGAATCCTTTCTTAGTCACATTATTAGGCTTTTCCGTGCCATACTACATGAAAAATTTCTATGACTATGTCCTGTGATGTCACAAAAGACATTTAGTGCTTTTGCAATCACTTGTTGACGATATGTAATCAACACGAGTAAGGTGGTTTTTAGCCCCATGTAAACATTTTTTATAGTTCAACCATGCATTCATCGTCGAAGTTTGGCAATTGACCGTGTACTAGATGTTGGAAATTTAAGGTTATCTAACCTGAATACAAATATTTCTCTCATGCATGAACTTTAGTGGTATTCTAAATTATTTTTGAATCGTTTATGTGGACACCCAACCCTAATAAATGAAACATAACAACTAAGTACAGATTCGGAGATTAATATCAATATTGATCATCTCGTGTACATCGTTTTCTTCAATTAACTATTTCTTTTTTTTTGTGAGAAAGAGATAACCAGTAAGGTATGATATATACGTATATCATTGTATGGACACACTTCTTGGTTAGGATTTGTGTTACAAAATAATCAAGGTGATGAAGTATGTTTTTCATTCAGCTCTGTTTTTATAACATGATTTTGATTAAAGTATACCAGAATTAGCGCCTAATTCAAATTTAACACGCATTGGACAAGTGTCTCTATTTACAAACATGTGAAGGGTCCTAGTTGTTATGCTTTACAAAATCGTTACGACAAAGATTAACTTATAGAGATCATAATGCACCAAAACTAGATGCAAGATCAACAAATATGTCATCACTACATGGAATGGTGAGGCCACCCATTTGATGGTTGTACCCAAAGTGTTCCTCTGCCACTTGTAGTAAGTCTTGAAATGCCGGTTGGCTTAAGAGTGATACAGGAACCACAAATCGTATTTTCTCTTCTTCCCCTCCATAAACGGCAAAATAGCCTTTGGGGACATCCGTAGATATTGATGTGCTGCTTTCAGTTGAGAACGATCGTCTAAGAATTTGTTTCGCTTGAAAGATCCGTGGCAAAAGGATGGCCATTTTTTAACAGGGTAGAGTCTTTTTGCTGAAAAGAAGCTGATGAGGCAGAAAAATATATATCCAGGTGAATGATTTTCTGGAGTACTTTCAAGCAAGGTATGGTTGATTTATAGATTTTGAAAGGCTATTTATATATCCAGCTGGTGGACTGAATAATAGACAATGACACAAGATCGACAAGAAACATCACATTTGTATTGTCTTCCTATCTCTACAAGTGACAAAAATAATTAAAACTGGTAATTATGATGAAGAACGATATGTAACAATCTACAACAAACACCAAATTCCTCATTATGCATGTCTTGATGTTTTATGCCAAAGTTTGAATACGTAGGACATTGTGTGTTACCAACTAATAGCCCATAATTCATTTTTTTGTGTGGCGTCAATGTGACCGTTTATGACCCAGAATCTTCATATTTCATTTAGGTTATCCTCTTTTTCTGCGACGGGTCTGATTGGCTAAAACGTGAACAGCCTTCTCATCTTAATTCCCGGTACTAAATGGTTACTTGGGTTATTATGATAAAATTTGAATAGAGAGTGTCTATTTTTATTGAAGCACAATGACCTCTTCTCCACGTACTAGTCTAATATAGATAAATTTTACACGTAAACCTTTTTATGCGTTCCTGATTAGTTACAGAAATAAATTGTCAGTATTCTCTGAGTTGATTTTGGTGGATAATCAGAGATGAACACAATGAGGAAGGAAAAACAAAAGCTTCTGCTACTACCGCACCAAAAGACTACAGTTTGCTACTTCAACGTAAGACAGCAGCAAATAAATAACATTAGAAAACAACGTAAAATCAATTGCTACCCACACTACAAGAAATGTTGGTATTAGCGACGACAATATTAGAGGGGATATTGGGTATTAGCTGCGACACCAGACACAGATCCGTGCGCTCTTCCCACCATTTAGTTAGACTATTGATTAGGGATGGATCTGAGGGCGAGGGTATTTGTAGAAATAAAGACTGATTGCTACAAAACTCTCTAAGTACAAACTGCTGCTGATAAGCTTATCTGCAGCGGATACTTGTTCCTCTACTGAAGAACAAATCTGCTGCGAATAGCCTTATCTGCTGAAGACCAAAGTTGCTGCTGATAGGCAAATCATCAGCAACTGTGGACAGTTATGTCTTGCTGCTGATCAACACCACTGCTGCTGATTGCCATTCGCAATGAAGATCAACAGTTGCAGCTGACTGGCTTCGATAAAGCAACCATTACCACTTACAACTTTCTGCTGTAACACTGACACACTCCACGCAGAAAGAATGTCACTGGTGCAAGACAATAAAAGACAACGACGCTCTTCTTCCAAGGACTCAAGCAATGACGCCTAAGAATACGTTTGAGTAAAGATAACTTTTGTAGTTTTTATTGTCGTTACATGTAGAATAGCTTCAATACAAGATCAACGGCCTGTGTTAGATCTGATCCTTAGAATCAAGGGTCTGTCTTGATTCTAAGTTACTATATAAGTAGTACTTAGAGTCATTGTACAAGCTGCTTTTGGCTTAAGAGTTTTCTCTGTAATCTTGTAATCTTTGAAGCTTAATACAAATTGCATTTATCAGTATTCTTCTTGATTACTTGTTTACATTGTTTAGTTGTGATTGTTTCCGACAATCTCAACTAAAATAGAACCATCTTGTATTCACCGATCCTACAGTATTATCGGTTTTAGCGGTGACTTGTCGCTGTTAATACCCTTAAACAGATCTGGCGGGGTATTTCCCTCCATTGACGACCTCACTTCTGCCTCACCCAAAATCACACACTTTTGCTCTCCCAAAATCGACGAGCTTTTCCTCTTTTACACCGCCACCACCTCGTCGCACCACCACCGCTGTCACACTCGCTGATTTGTTTCTGTTCAGCGACATTCTGTTCAGCCATTAAGGTAATAATTTCTGCTCCTACGTAATTTGCATCTTTTGTTCGATAAGATGGCCATTATGCATACTTGTTGTTTTGAGACAATTTTGCTGCAATTTGGTACTTGCTGCAAAGAGAAAAGTTAAAGATTTTGATATAACTTATTTGTATGTTTTTGTGTATATTAATCAGTAGCTGTTTAGTTTTGATATAACCTTTTTTGTGTTTGTATTAACTGTGATACATAATTGAATCGTTTAAATGTGGATGTTTGAGCTTTGAATGTAATGTTCATATTAGTCACATAATTTGGTCACAATAAGAGCTATATTTGTTCCTTTCTGTTCATATTTATTAATCTTTGTTTCACTGAACTGCTAAAAAAACATTTGGATCTAGAATATATTAAAGCAAAGAGTGTTACATACCTATAGTTTAATGAATAAATGTCACACCCCCGCCAAGGCGGATTATACACGGGTGAGCGACGAAATTGAATCATCACACAAAGATCAAAAGAATACTAAGAAACTTATTATTAAACCGAATAGTTATTACATCAAATTTCAAAACAAACAAACTAAACAAACAAGTAGTCTCATTATTGAATTAAAAGTCTAAACTAGGTTCACTAAAGCATAGTTCTCGATCCTAGCATAAGCTTATCATCATCCAAGTTAGCTTCACTTGAAAAACATGTTTAAATAGGTCAACTAAAAGGTTGGATAGACATAGGTTTACATATATATATATATATATATATATATATATATATATATGGGAAGGTTCCACTAAGAAGTGGTTTTTCGCTAAGAAACGCTAAGAAGTGGGTCAAACGAACTTCGATTGAGCTCATTCCAGCGGCGTTGGAATCGTCTCATCGAACTCTAATCCGGACCCAAAAACCAAAACCTCCCTCCACCCGCACCCCCAAAAACCTAAACCCCCCCTCCAACCCCACCCCAAAAAGCCTAAAACCACCATCCCCACCCCCCAAAAATCTAAACCCCCCCACCCCACCCCCCCCCCCAAAAAACCTAAACCCACCCCCACCCCCACCCACCTCCAAAAACCTAAACCCCCCACCCCCTAAAAAACCTAAACTATAAAATCTAAACCCTAAAAGCTAAACCCCAAGGCTAAACCATAAGGCTAAAACTCTAAAATTCAAACGTAAAATCTAAACCTTAAAAGCTAAACCCTAAAATCTAAGATGATAGAGTTCGACGATACGGTTCCAACGCCGCTGAAATGAGCTCAATTGGAGTTCGTTTGATATCGTTTCTAAGCGTTTTAGTCATTTCTTAGAGTTCTTAGCGAAAACATACTTCTTATTTGATCCTCCCCCTATATATATATATATATATATATATATATATATATATATATATATATATATAGGGCTATGTTCTTTTGAGAACCAACAATATGTTAAGAACCGTGAGAACCGCATTAACTCTTGCTCTATTTATAATATAAATTGACTAGAATTCATGTACATTTCAATATGTTTAAGGTTTGGTTTTAAAAGACTTCGAATTTATAATTGTTTTTTTAAATGCATATATGCACTCACACTATATGCACAAATGAATGCATATATGCATATTTTTATACTTTTCTTAAAAAAAATTCAGGAGAGAGGAGATAAACTCAAACTAAGAGTGGGAAGAGATAAATAAAACATTATTCTTGAAATTTACCTTTTTCACTAAAGCAATATGTACACGTTTTGTGTGGTTCTCACGGTTCTCAACATATGGTTGGTTCTCAAAAGAACATGCCCCTATAAATATATATATATATATATATATATATATACATATATATATAGCATAAAGATCAGATTACAAAATCATAAACAATTTCAGAAATACAAGTAGTTTAAACTCTATACAGGAGTCCACAACCAACCCTAGTGATCAATAGCCCTCCCGTCTGACTCCTTGCCACAAGGAAGTTTTTATCATCCAGCTCCTTCCTAAGGAACCTCAAGGTTGATTGGCACGCGTCAACCCGATAACCGGATAGTCTAGTCAGGCCAATACATCTATATACGTACTCTTGTCTTTACTGTCACACCCCAACCGACGGCGGAAACGTCGGGGCGGAACATGTAGACTGTTCATGAGCACAAGGTTCGCTAGATTTCAATATTTAATCATCAATTTCATTTCAAACAATTCAAACACAATTAGCAAAATTCGACAAGTACATAAATGAAAATACAAACTGTTCTTTGAATTTAAATTAACTAAGTCCAAACTTAAGTGTAGCATGTCTTGATCAAACTCACACATTAGTACCTGAAACATGAATAAAATAAGGTCACCTAAAAAGTTGGTGAGCATACATTGGTTTGTAAATAGATAGTGTATAAATATGAATAAACAAATCCTTACATGTCATGATAAAATAAGGCATTTATGGGGAGCAGCTATTGTGTAACTAAAGTACAATCAAACCTTTGTAACTAGCATGCAAATTATGTTGTCGGTAACAATCACCCCAATCTGGGTGGGTTTGTCAGACTCAATAGATCTATCATTGTTAACCGTTGGCTTAAATAGTTAATGATTGCACATAACTTGCACACAAAAGTTAACACACCTAGCACTCAAACATAAAGCTCAAATTTGCACACATGAATGTAAATAGGATTTTGTTTTGTGTAGTTGGTGTAAATGTAAGCTATTGTTTGTATAAAATTCATGAATCACCCCAAAAAGTGTAAAAGAGAAAAGGGGGCTATGTAATACTCACCTGATTCAAGAGTGTTGCTAGCACGCAAGACTAGGTAGCAAAACGGTCCATGTAACTCACCACGTTAACCTAGTGTGTAATGTATATTGAGTTAATAGCGGGTACAAAAGTCTATGTCTAAGTCTAAGGTCCAACGGGTTTTGATGTGTGTGGATTTGTACAAAAAGATTTGTGTGATTCCAGGTAAAGACATGCTATGCTTGTATGAGAATTTAATGTATATTATGAGTTCAAGGTATACATGTATGAACTAAATAGTCATTGACTTAGGGTTGGATAAAATAAATAAAAAAATTTATTTGTTTATTTGTGAAAAATATGTTAAAATATATAGAACGTAAATATATATTTATATTTAGAAAAAGAAATTTTTATTTGTGTAGATAGTGTTTAATTTAAATAAATAACTTCTACTTTATTTATTTATGTTTAAAGATTTGAAAAAAAAATATATAAAGTTGTGTAAATCATATTTACGTATAAAAATCTAACGTTTAACTTTTTATTGTGGATTATAATAAATAAATTTTATTTATTTATCAACTTTAAAATAAATACTAGTTTGCTTCAAATAAGTTAATATTTTATAAAATTTATAAAACCGATTGTTTTTATTTGGAAATTAATCTACATACCTAAATTTTTGTTTTAATTACTTAATATACTATTTTTGTAGTCATAAATTCATAATAAAATGAATTTATATTAGAAATCTGTAGATCTGATTTTATTTTGTTAACAATATTGCGAGGTTTTATAAAATAATTTTTATAAAATTTTTGGAGCTTTAAAACTGGTTTTTTAAAATTTAAACAGGCCACCCGGTTCGAACCCGGGTGGCTCCTGTACAAGTTGTAGTGCCTTACCGCTGGACTGGTGGCCTAAAACATGAACACGGCAGTAGGCCGAATCTGGTTTTTGGGTGCGCGCAAAAAGTCTCGGTACATGGGTTTCGAACCCACGCCATCTAGTCCAGCGGTGCAATGGCTTAACCGGCTGGGCTAGATGATTTCGCTGGTTAAGTATTGAGTCTAAAAGTATTAAAACATATATTAGATTAGGAAATTTTCCAGATTCAAATACGTATGAACCGAGCATGAACCCTAAATCAAAATCGATATCGATAAATGTTGTTACCCCGAATTGATAAGGGGTTTTCGATCGGAATGTAAAGACGATTCGTATGCAATAAATATTACCTGATTTGGTTACAAGACGAGCACGAACAGTAGAAAGCTAGGGCTTGATAATCCTCGAGCTCAATCGGACTCCGGAGGTGAAATGCGGGTAAATTGAGAGTTGGGAGAGTTTGTGTGGGGGTATACGCGAGTGAGAGAGGGATTTAATTTGTTTAATTCCGTTCGTAAGGGTCGATTTGATTTTGATTTTGGCCGAAACAGTCGTCGGGCTTGATTCACGCGTAAACGGATTGATTTTGGGTGAATATAGTCGTGTTTGAGGTCTGAATACATCCAAGGACGGATTAAGCGTGATTTCCGGGATCGATTACGCGTCATTTACATAAATTAACCACGGATTGATACTGTTTGACTTTGAGGAGCCAAATTCGTTTGAATTTTGAATCTTGCCTGCTAAATTGTGTGAATTCGCATGATGGTTGGGCCTGAAATGGATCGTTTGTTGTTTGTGTAATCACAGAAATCCAAACCAGCACAAATTCGGTTGATGGCCGACTTAGATTTTTGAAATTTGGTACTTTTGACTTTTAAAAGTCAAACAGATTGATTTTTTTTTTTTTTTTTTTTTGAAATTTTGTTTAATTCTTTTGATCTTTTTGACTTTTAGGAGTCAAGCATTTGAAATTTAGGGTCCAAGATCGAAGTGGTTCAATGCTTGAAGGTTCAATTGTTTAGGGTTCAAAATCATCGTGTACAAAGTTGTATAAATGTGGGTTTAAAGTTGTATGGTATATGCATACACATGCTTGTATATATACATAGGGTTTTATTAATGTGTCCAAGCGTAAAACTTGTGAGTGGGAATGAACCCTTGGTCTTACATGTTTGCATGAATGAATTTAAAAACATTGCACCCGAATTTGGATTTAAAATATGTTTTATTGAACTTGAAATAAGGACGGGAAAATCATAAATGTTACATTTACTAATTCGTCTGTTAAGAATGCAGACAGAAGGAGATAGCAGCTTCAAGAGTAGCAGGAGAAGCTGACATAGTGAGGCCTCTGACTTAAGGGACCAATCCTCCAATGTATCGGTCATTCATTCGGCTAAGGGGTGTAACCATGTGCGAAACAAGGGTGCAACGCTCATGAAACTGGTTGGTGTATTCCATATGCTCGCCTCCATCCATAGCATGGTTCCACATTTTAGTTTCTAACTTCTTGATTTCATTCCATGGCAAAGCTAGGATAGTATCTCTTCCTCTGTTTTTTACTTGGGCATTCCACCAAGTAAGAGCTCTCTTATGGAAAGCACTTGAAGCAAACTTGACTTTTAGGAAAGTGAAGAACACAAGAACAAAGATGACTAGAACTTACCTAAAGTAGAAACCGAACATGGATCTTAGGAGAAGAGGGGACGATTTCCAGCAGCTCTTGGAGGCTAATTTTTGAAACTTTTGAGTGAAGAAAATCAAAAGGAAGAGTTCCTACTTATAGTGTTGAAATAGGAGGAGTTTGTGGAGAAATCTATTTGGAATAAGCATGGAACAAAGTTGTAGTCTATCTAGGATCGAGATTTTCAAAATTATGGAGGGGAAATAGTTTTCAACTCTCTTGGGCAGCCTTATCACGCTAGTAAGTAACCTCTCTATCATGCTTTAATTGGTGGGGTTTACGGGTCACTAATCATATAGGGTTGGTATTTTCATAATGTATTAATTATTTAGGGTTTAGTGTAAAATTAATGACTATAAAATTATATTTGTAAATCACTTTGTATACGTGCATGTATAGTTGAAATGTGGTAGGTATATATGTTTCCAAGGTTAATTGTATGTACGTGTGTATATTGATAGTTGTATGGATGTGCATATAGCAGATTAATGTGGTAGGTATGTTTTCAAGGTTAATTGGATTAATTGAATTATTATTTATACATTAACCGTTAGTTAACAAATTCCAAATTTTAAAATGAAAGTAATAAGATGAGTCATCATAATGTAAGTATCTGTCACCGGAAGTAAACAGAACGGATCAACTAAACTAAGTTCTGAAAACCTAAATAGATATTATTGTTGTGTGCTTTGATTCTTATCTTTTAGTTTTAGATCGTCAACATCTCAATTCAGATGTTTTATTCTTACCCTCTTCTGAAACTTGGGTTCTGGGATAATATCATTGTCAATTTTAATTGTCAACTTGGAGACATTTATGATGCATCTCTATTTCTATTTCCCTTATGAATATTCTATCCGTTGTCTGATTTCTGTTTCCTGTAGAGTTGATCTTAAACCCTAAATTATGTTTCAATTGCATCATGCATGTCGATAAAAGCTGCCTTACCCATCCAAACTATAACTCACCTGAGTACCAGTAAGGACTCAACGCTTTCATCAAGATGAGAAAAGAACAGGTCGACAGCAAAGGCAATGTTAGATGTGCGTGTGCAAAATATCATAATTCTATCTTCATATCCTTCACAAAAATGAAAGTACATATGCATTCATTTGGTTTCTACCAGACATACAAGACGTGGATCTATCACGGTGAAAGTTCAATTCCTCCAGTTGTAGTTGTAGATGACGTTGCACCGGGAAACGATATGGATGGCATTATCGATACGTTATGGGGAAGCGTAAGGAAGAGGATACGAACCTCAACGAAGGAAACTTGGGTACAGAGAGTAGGGGTGTCCGTGATGACATTGTAGCTCTGTTAAAGGAAGTCTGTAACAAATCAGTTTTGAGGTTTATAAAAATAATATGGCAATCATATTATGGGGTGTAAATGTTATTAAAGGAAAGCTGGGGGTTTTTGGTTGCAAACGATGGGTTTTGACTATCTTGTGGGAAAAGGGGTCAAAATAGAAAGTGGAAGGGCTAAATGTGAAAAATGGCTAAGTGTTGGGGGTTTTGGTGGAGGAATCACAGACACACGTGTGTGTTGCGAAAATGGAAAGAGAGAAAGAGGGGAAAAGAGAGCTTGATCAAGAAATTCGGATTCGGAGCTTGCATGCTTGGATTGATGAGTTGAGATTGCACAACACCTTCATCATAATCAAGTATGTATCATCTTTTCTCATTCCCTCCATCTGATTGCTTGTTCTTGATGGGTTTTGGATGGATGAACCCAAATGGATGAAAATTGGGTGTTGTGGTAGGTTCAATGTTGGTTAGGGTTGTTAATCTAGCATTACTAAAGCTAGAGGTTCAACCAATTCATGTTGATTTCACCTAATTAAAACTTTTGAAAATTAGGGTTCTTGAGAACCTAATTTGGGTTTTTTTTCAATTGAAGTGTTTAAATGGTGAATTGAGTGTGGATAAGTGTTTATGGAGGTATATAAACACATTTTAAAGTTGAAAACTCAATTATTTTGGTGAATTATGAATTGATGAAATTGTGGAATTTTGGGTGAAAACCTTAACGGGTCAAATGGGTGGAATTTATTTAAAATGGTTAAAAGCTTGTATAGAGCTTAATAAACTAAGATTAGATGATAGTGAAGATCATAAGATCTTGTGTGGGTGTTAAACTCCAATTAATGTATGTATTGGGGTAAATTAGATTACTAAAACATGTGGAATTTTAGGTGATCAAGGCGTTAAAGATGTTAGCTTTGAAGACCGATTGGAATCTTCATTGGCAAAGGTAAGTGCTTTGCACTTACTTAGTAGTAGATAAGTAGGTACATGTAAGTAGATTATGTATACATGTTGTATGTTGATCTTGACTATGTGGTTATTAGTCAAACTTGAATGTAGTATGTGGTGGAATTTGATTAAATTGACTTAATGTGGTATAAGTCAAACCATTGTAGATAATGGTGAAATTGATATAAAATTGACTTAATGTGATATAATACAAACCATTGTGGATAATGGTGAAATTAATATAAAATTGACTTAATGTGGTATAAGACAAACCATTGTGGATAATGGTGAAATTGGTGTAATTTGACTTTAGTGGTATAAGGTCAAACTATTATGTTGAAATTGGTGTAATTAAACTATGTGGTTAACAGTCAAACTTGATTGTGCAAATGTGGTGAATAGGTGTAATTTGACTTATGTGGTAAATAGTTAAATTAATATGTCAATGTGGTGAATTTGGTGTAATTTGACTGTGTAATTTGACTTATGTGGTAAATAGTCAAACTAATATGTAAATGTGGTGAATTTGATGTAATTTGACTTATGTGGTAAATAGTCAAACTAATATGTAAACGTGGTGAATTTGGTGTAATTGACTTATGTGGTACATAGTCAAACAAAACGTGATAATTTGGTGAAATGGTGTATAGAAGTACGGAATACTTCAAAGGGTGGACTTGGAGTCAAATACTCCAAGTATGGGTAAGACGAGTTTTGGTACTCGCACCCAGGGGTCTTAAACCAAATAAGAAGTGTGGAATAATTCAGATGGTCGACTTGGAGTCAAATACTCCAAGTATGGGTAAAACGATATGTGGTACTGGCACTGAGGGGTCGTAAACCAAATAAGAAGTGTGGAATACTTAAAAAGGGTGGACTTGGAGTCAAATACTCCAAAAACGGGTAAGACGGGTTGTGGTTCTCGCACTGAGGCGTTGTAAGCCAACTAAGAGGTGATAAATGGGTGGGGGTAAACTTGTGTGTGTTGTTATACATGTTATATTGGTGTCGTATTGCACAAAGATGCAAACGGGTTGGAATGGGTCGAAACGGGAAACGAGTAGTTGTGCTCGTAATGGGGGTGGATAAACTAACAAATTAATGTTAGTAATGTGGTAGACCTTGTATGGTTAGAAAACAATTAAATATATGTTAGATACTTGTAATATGTAAGAATTTGTAGAAATGGTGAGAGTGGAATGTGCTATCATGGAACATGGTTGTGTTCATCTGAACACAACCATATCAACAACCTTGCTTTTTTCTAGTGCTGAAGGGGAACACGATTGTGTTCAGGGAACATAAACCGTGTCAGAATTTTTTGTTCTTAAAAATGGCCATTCTTCTTGGGAATTAACCATGGGACGTTTCAAGGACTATTTATCTTTACTAACCTTGTTCCATTTAATGTTTTGGATGTACGGGAAAGCTCTGGAATGATCTCGGGTCTTGCCAATGTCGGATATTGGATTCTCAATGTTTGCTTGAATGTTTTGTTTCTTTTAAACTAATCTCATGGATGGAAATACATCATGTTGATGTCTTTTGAACGTATGGTCATCTTAAAACTTGTTTTGTTCTTCCTCTTGGGAATATGAATTGTAATACACAATGTTTGTAAACAGTGGAACCATGTTTACATGGTAATGTTTAAACTGGGACCTAATTTACGTGTCGTCTAAAAAGTTTAAATCGGTTTGAATTTTTGGGTGTCACAAAGTCCAATCAGAATTATATCCTTGTTGTACTATGTTTTCTTCCCTTGATTTAGCAAAGCTTATGCATATCAAGGTGAAGAACAAATGGACTAATAGTTTATTTGATGAGCTGCTCCGGTTGTTGCAATCTTCACATCCAGAAGGCAACAAGATTCCCCCTTCGCATTATATACCCAAAAAGGCATTAAAGAATATTGGTTTGGGGTATGAGTCGATACACGTGTGCAAAAATGACCGTGCTCTCTTCCGGAAAGCACCACTCGTCACAGAATTGTCCTGTTTGTAATGAGAGTCGGTGTGTCGATACAAACACAAAGGGCAAGAAGGTAGCTCATAACCCCTAGACTATGGCTTTTGTATTGTTCAAGGCACACAGCAAAAGATATGATCTGGCACAGTACCAGAAAATCAGAAGAGGGTAAGATGCGTCATCTTATGGGTCTTCATGGAAAGAATTTGATATAAAGTACCCTAACTTCTTGAGGGAACCCAAAATTTTCGCCTAGGGCTTGCAGCTGACGGTTTTAATCCATTTGGTAACATGAGTTCGACTCATAACACGTGGCTGGTTGACTCACCACATACAATTTGCCTCCATGGCTATGCATGAAAGAGTCCTCATTCATATTGTCCATGTTGATTCCTGGCCCTAAATCACTCGGGAAGGACATGGACATTTTCCTTAGGCCGTTGGTAGATGAGCTTAAGCATTTGTGGTAGTTAGGCGTACGTACTAAAGACACAGCGACAAACACATTCTTCACAATGAAGGCAGCATTGTTATAGACCATAAACGACTTTCCAGCTCGTAGTAGTGTATCAGGTTGGAGCGGACAGGGCTACAAAGCATGCCTAACTTGCAACAAAGAGTATTACTGGGTTGAAATCTCATGACTGTCGTATATGTAGGTCATCTTTTATAAACTAACAATAACATTACTGGGCTGAAATCTCATGACTGTCATATTCTCATGCAACGTTTGATACCGACCGGATTTAGAAGGTTTTTGGCCAAACATACTTATATACCAATATAGTAAAGACGAAGGTGCTACTAAAGACCTGTCTAGATCTATGGTTCTGTATGAGCCTGTGTCTAGAGGTATTAAAAGAGCTAATGAATCTGAAGATGACTTATCATTAGATTTTGAACAAGAGATGGATGAAGACACGGCGAAAGCTAATGCCATAGCCAATCTGCTCTTCTTGAATGATGATTATTCTGCTTCTGATGACAATATGTTTACTCGGGAGCTGGATCCGGAGTATACCAAGATGTTTGCAAACATCAATGTCAAGGATAATCTCAACTGTTTACATCAATGCTCAAGGAAAGGAAATTACCGTCATTAACACGTGGAATCTTCATCTAGTATTCCTAAGGAGTTGACATCTTCTGTTCAAACTGATCGTATTATCTCTGCAGAAGAAAAGAAGAAATGGTTCAAAGTAATTCCTCCATGATTATTTCATTATACCACTGCTTCAGAGAAACTATGTTATCAATGAAATGATCCCTCAAACATTCTTAGCTGGATGTTCAATGCTGAGAAAGACATGTTCCTAGTGAAGAGGGAGAACGGAAGAGTTGAATATTATGCATCTCCTCGGTTTTTTGGATCCTTGCCGAGATACAACTTGTACAGGTTAAACAAAGTTTCATTTTACAATCCTGATAACGTTGGCAAGGATTGGAACTTTCATGCATTTTTGGATAACGAATGTATGAACGGTTTTAAGAATCTAAATCCACCACAGCCAAAGAGGAAGAAAGATAAAATAATAATCGATTCCATCACAAAGAAGCCTTTGATTTAGGAAATCTATCCTTTGCCTAAAATAGTGAAGATTGTTCCTATGCACAAAGTAGTGTCAGATGATACTCTAAAGCAACTCGAGTATTGGTCTTATAGTCCATTATCTGGGCATGTTGACATTCACTGCACTGATCGAGATTTTGTGATTGATGATTTTATGGATTTGCTAAAGTTTGGGAAGGAAGATATGCTAAGGATTGAGAATAAGAGATTATTCATGCCAGAGTCCAATGAAAGAGAAATCAAACCATTTGTAAAGGTTTTGGGGACGGTATTAATAAAAGGCCTTTATACGGAGGTGATGATCATTCAGTCGATTTTAAAATATTATGACTGCTTTGAGTGCATCAGCCTAGGGGAGATTGTAAGGACTAAACCTAATAGGCTGAAGCATCAAAGAATATGTATCCGTTTGAAAGGTATATGAAAAAACTAAAAAACTATGTTAGAAACATGGCAAGGCCGAAAGGTTGTATAGCTGAAGGTTATGTTGCTAAAGAAGCTCTATCATTTTGTTCGATGTACCTTCGAGATGTTCAGACTCATTTCAATCGCCCTGACAGAAACGAGGATGTCATTATCGAAAAAAGAAAGTTGTGGGTGTTTGAGTCTAAATGTCGTTCGACTAGCGCATCGAAGATCAAACATCTTTCTCCAAGCGAAAAACTCAAGATAGAATGGTTTGTCCTCGATGGATGTGAAGAAGTCAAGGACTATATGAAGTAAGTGTTCCTAGCTTTAAATTTTCATTATATGTTAAGTATTTTTCCCTTCCTTACTTCTTCTATATTTTTGTCATCAATATAGTGAATTCAACTCTGAACATCCCCAAGATGATGTTAAAACCAAATTTCTGAAATGGTTTCTCGAGAAGGTAATACATATATAATATGCATTAATTACTCTACATTTGTTAGGTAATACATATATAACACGCATTACTCTATATTTGTTAGGTCTATTTGATGAAAACACAAAATTCTCTAGAACTCCGCTCAGAGTTGTATGTTCTTTCAATGGGTGCGGAAATAAATGTCTCTACTTACACTGCTTGCATAGTCAACGGTATTAGGTTTATGGTAATTGGTCGTGACGCGCAACGCAAAACTGTGGGGTTCTAGTGGAGGGAGAGAACGATTAGAAATATTATGTCCAAGTAGAAGAGATTATTAAGGTGCGTTATCCAAATGGGTATTCAATTGTCCTATTTCAGTGCAAGTGGTTCGATACTCGATGGGGTGTTAGATATGAAAATAATATTGCCAGTATCAACACAAAACACGAATGGGACAAAGAAGATCAACTCATATTTGCTTCACAAGCCAAACAAGTGTTCTACATCCGAGAACCTTCTAGAGGAAACCAAAACAATAACCATCGGTGGGTCGTCGAGAATGTTAATCATCAAAAAATTTGGGATCTACCATTAAACAATGGCCGCGTAGAGAATGTTCAAAATGTTGACAATGACTTAGTCGAAGATCTTGACGTCGTTCACAACAACTCTTCATCTAATAGTATACTTTTCATCGACTTCGTCCAATACTTTCAAAACAAGCATGCTTATGTTACTAAGGGCGAGACTGCAAGTGAAGTTGATCCGCCAACGGTTATCGTCAATGAAGTGTCTGAGGGTGAGACTGGTTATGATGAGGACGATTCTGATTAATGACACGGAGGGGTCTGAGAGAGACACTAAAGTGTCTGAGGGAGAGTCTGATTAAAAGAAGAGTTGTTGTAACTTCTATTTGTAACTTTTCAGGATATGTTTTCACTTTGGATCGTGCTGGTGTATATATATATATAGGGGACGGTTCCACTAAGAAGTTGTTTTTCGCTAAAAAATCCTAAGAAGTGGCTCAAACGAACTTCGATTGAGCTCATTCCAGCGGCGTTAGAACCGTCTCATCGAACCCTAACCCGGACCCAAAAACTTAAACCCCCCTCCACCCGCACCCCCAAAAACCTAACCCCCCCCCCCCAAAAAAAAAAACCTAAACCCGCCACCCCCACCCTAAAAAAATCCTAAACCATAAAATCTAAACCCTAAAAGCTAAACCGTAAGGCTAAAACCCTAAAATTCAAAAATAAAATCTAAACTTTAAAAGCTAACCCTAAAATATAAGATGGTATAGTTCGATGAGATGGTTCCAACGCCGCTGAAATTAGCTCAATCGGAGTTCGTTTGATATCGTTTCTTAAGGTTTTTGTCATTTCTTAGATTTCTTAGCGAAAAAACTACTTTTTATTTGAACCTCCCTCTATATATATATATATATATATATATATATGTATTATATATAGATATTTATATATAAGTGTTTATTTAATGTATAATATTGTAGGTCCAGATTTCAATCGAAAATCACTCAAAAGATCGATTACACACACATATAGGCGGAAACTGTGTGTATGGTGGTGAAACAGAGGGTAGAAACAGAATTGGTGAAGATAAACAGGAAAACCACACAGGAATCAACACAAGTATGATATGAAATTGTAAGAACAACAGATGAAATAACTCCAAATGTGTATTGATTCAGAAAAACTGTGAAAGAGAGAATTTCAGGGTTACAGCCGCTATCCACCACCTAAACATTCTCAAACTAGGCTATTTATAGTATGTTGACAAGCATCGAAACTATGCTCACCGAAACTAGTAGTTTCGGTTGAGCATTTACAAATGTAAGAACCTCCTGTCGAAACTTCCTATCTATCGAAACTACTAGTTTCGATTGAACAAACCTCAATCGAAACTAGGTAGTTTCGATGGCCCAGGATTAGAATAAAAACAGGAAATTACATAAAATGAAATTACAAGTAAACAAAACTTAACTAAACATTGTTCAAAGAAATACATTGATGACAACAGCTTATCCAAATATAAGACTCTACAATCTCCCCTAAGCTGATGCATCAATGTCTTCAACTCTCTCTAAGCAGTTGGCCCTTGACTTGGTTTCTGAAAGTAAGGTTTTGCATTAATAGTCACCACCATTTGATATGCTTTGGCATCAGCTTCGTCATCTTCACTAAAGATCTTGATAGGGTTGTTGAATAACACTTCAAGATCCTCATGTTGAAATTTTAGTAACTCCATGGGCTCAAAAAATACTGATGTCTTCCATTCCTTCACACTCAATCACTGCACTTCTAATGGTAGAGTTGTAAAACAATTTTCTAAAATTCTGAAGCTGCACAGGTACAAATCGTGGCAGTATTATGGATTTGACAGTTTCTGCCGGCTTGTACCAAAGGCTTACCCAAGGCCTTTAAGTTCTAGGATGAATTCTAGTCTTGGAGATAACTCTTCTTGGTTTAGCAGTGGTCATGGATCTGAAATCATTGAAGGTCTGATTTCTCAAGAAGGTCTCAAAATCTTTTGCAATGCCCACATTTCTAGGGTTTTGTAGAGGTAGCTTGGCAAGGGCTCTGAAATCATATTTAGGGAGGGAACTGAAGTCATGAGGAGACTTGAAGTGCTCCACTCCTCCTTTATATCTTCTGACTATGAAAAGTGAGCGTTCTTTGTCGTACTTCCACCCGACTAGAGGCCTTTTTAACTCTTGATACTCAGCAAACCACTCATAGTGCTTTGGTGGTTGCATCTCTTTGAACCAAGACCTTCTAGAGTCTGAGGCCTGGATGGATGGAGTATCTTTTCCTGTTGTAGTTGGTGTTTCTGTTGGAGCTTCCTCAGTTTTGGGTGTTGGCCAGCAGTGTTTACAGGCTCAACAAAGGTCACAGTGACATTTTTATCCTCTACCTCATTATCTGATGGAGCATCAAATTCATTTCCATCTTCAGTGAAATACTTGAGCTTATCTCCCTGTTCTTCACCTAAGGTAACAATTTCAGGATAATCTTCAATTGTTCCAAAGTCATCAACCTGCTTTAGTAGCTCATCTAGCTCATGATCCTATCCAACTTCTTCTTCATCAAGAATAACAACATCAACACTTGATTCTTTTCCTTTTCCTCTTTCTCTTGTGGATCTCCTTTCACTAGCTGATGGGAGATCATAATCAGTTTCTTCAATTTTTACTTCCACGGATTCCTTTGTCTTGGCAACTTGAACAATGAAGATTGTCAATGCAGACTGAGGATTTGTAATAAAGGCAGGAGAAGAGGGTCCACCAGTAGAAGTGGTCTCCCCCTGAGCTGTGGAAGGGGTTCCTTGTTGAGAAGATTTAACCATTGAAGCCTTGATTTGCTCAACAATATCAGATAAAGCTTTAAAATCTTGTTGTTGTTGAGAGATTATCTTTTATTGGGTTTCAAGTTGAGTCTGCTGAACATCAAGTTGGGTATGTAAGCCTCCAACTTCAAGCCTAAGATCTTTTACTTCTTCCTTGCACTCTCTTAGTTCAGTCTTCATATCATCTATCACTTTATCTTGTTTTGTTACTGTTTCCTGTAACCTTTTTACCTCCAGGCTTAGGGTTTTGACTCTTGAAACTGATGGTGATAGGTCAGGAGCAGGGGATGCAGGTGGTGTAGGAACAGGTGTATGTTGTGGAGATGGTTGTGGTGAGGGTGGTGGAACATGAGTAGGTGACTGAGTGGGTGTTAGATGTTCTGGAATGTCAAACAGTGATTCTGAAGAAGAGGTCAAAGACTCTAGCCCGGTCTTGATTTTCTTTGCTAGGGGTTCTTCTAATTCATAATCGGACTCGGAATCAGCTAGTCTCTTGGAGGAGGATGCAGGAGGCTCAATTTGTTCATCATCTTCTGACTCATAGTCCGACTGATCATATTTTGTACCGTAAATGCCTTCGTCCAAGGTTTCACTTGACTCAGCTTCATCATGTGCTTCTGCTTCTATGTTTCCAACAGGTTTATCTTCAAACACAGGCTCAAGATTCTCTATCAGTTGATCAATGAAAGGAGCTTCAAAGATAGGCTGTTCAACATCTTGCTCTATGTGTTGTTCAGCTTCAACATTCGGCTCTCGGTTCCCTTGACCCTATTTTGCCTCTTCTTCTTCTTCAGATGATGATTCAATGACTTCATCAGGATCGATATCAGGGAATACAGGTTCTACTTCTCCAATCACATGCCCAAATAGTGGAATGTCCACAACTATCCTGTTCGATCTTGAACTAGAACTCTTCATATAACTGAGGGTCTTGTCTATCATATGATCAAGGACAAGAACAGGTCCTTCTTGTTAAAGATTTGGTAGAATGTGGTTAATTATCATTTGTAGAAATCTTGGGTACACGAGAAATTTGTCTCTTACTCTTCCAGTGAGATTCTCCATAAGTTGTTTGAATACCAATCCAGAAAAGTTATAATCCCTTCCTTTGATCAAGCCAAGAATAGCAGATTCCATCATGGCATTGGTAGAGTCAAAGTTTGGCAATTGACCGTGTACTAGATGTTGGAAATTTAAGGTTATCTAACATGAATACAAATATTTCTCTCATGCATGAACTTTAGTGGTATTCTAAATTATTTTTTAATTGTTTATGTGGACACCCAACCCTAATGAATGAAACATACAAACTCTATAAGTACATATTCCGAGATTAATATCAATATTGATCATCTCGTGTACATCGTTTTCTTCAATTAACTATTTCTTTTTTTTTGTCAGAAAGAGATAACCAGTAAGGTATGATATATACATATATCATTGTATGGACACACTTCTTGGTTAGGATTTGTGTTACAAAATAATCAAGGAGATGAAGTATGTTTTTCATTCAGCTCTGTTATTATAACATGATTTTGATTACAATATACAGAATTAGCGCCTAATTTAAATTTCACACACAGTGGACAAGTGTCTCTATTTACAAACATGTGAAGGGTCCTAGTTGTTGTGCTTTACATAATCGTTACAACAAAGATTAACTTATAGAGATCATAATGCACCAAAACTAGATGCAAGATCAACAAATATGTCTTCACTACATGGAATGGTGAGGCCACCCATTTGATGGTTGTACCCAAACTGTTCCTCTGCAACTTGTAGTAATTCTTGAAATGCCTGTTGGCTTAAGAGTGATACAGGAACCACAAATCGTCTTCTCTTCTTCCCCAACATAAACGGCAAAATAGCCTTTGGGGACATCCGTAGATGTTGATGTGCTGCTTCCATTTGAGAACGATCGTCTAAGAATTTGTTTCGCTTGAAAGATCCGTGGCAAAAGGATGGCCATTTTTTGAACAGGGTGGAGTTTTTTTGCTAAAAAGAACTCATGGGGCAGAAAAATATATATCCAGGTGAATGGTTTTCTGGAGTATTTTCAAGGAAGTTGTGGTTGATTTATAGATATTGAAAGGTTATTTATATATCCAGCTGGTACTACAGGGTCTGAATAATAGACAATGACACTTGATCGACAAGAAACATCACATGGTATTGTCTTCCTATCTCTACAAGTGACAGAAATAATTAAAATCGGTATTTATGATGAAGAACGATCCGTAACAATCTACAACAAACACCAAATTCCTCATTACGCATGTCTTGATGTTTTATGCCAAAGTTTGAATACGTAGGACAATGTGTGTTACCAACTAATAGCCCATAATTCATTTTTTTGTGTGGCGTCAATGTGACCGTTTATGACCCAGAATCTTCATATTTCATTTAGTTTATCCTCTTTTTCTGCGATGGGTCTGATTGGTTAAAACATGAACAGCCTTCTCGTCTTAATTCCCGGGACTAAAGGGTTACTTGGGTTATTATGATAAAATTAGACTAGAGAGTGTCTATTTTTATTGAAGCACAATGACCTCTTCTCTAAGTACTAGTCTAATATAGATAAAATTTAACACGTAAACCTTTTATGCGTTCGTGATTAGTTACATAAATAACATGTCAGTATTCTCTAAGTTGATTTTGTTGGATACTCATAGATGAACACGATCAGGAAGGAAAAACAAAAGCTGCTGCTACTACCGCACTGAAAGACTACAGTCTGGTACTTCAACGTAAAACAGCAACAAATAAATAACATTAGAAGACCCACGATCCCCTTATTAAACTTACCTCTTGGCTCCACTACTTTCCTTCAACTCTGGACCAAGTCAGAGTTAACAACAGATAGATTAATCCATAACATTTATATTTTATAAAGCAGGGTTCAAGAAGTTTTTCTATGTTGGAAGCCCCGTATGGAATTTCTTAAAAGTGAATCCTTTCTTAGTCACATATTAGGTTTTTCTGTGCCATACTCCATGAAAAATTTCTATGACTATGTCCCGTGATGTCACAAAAGACATTTAGTGCTTTTGCAATCACTTGTTGACGATATGTAATCAACACGAGTAAGGTGGTTTTTAGCCCCATGTAAACATTTTTTATAGTTCAACCATGCATTCATCGTCGAAGTTTGGCAATTGACCGTGTACTAGATGTTGGAAATTTAAGGTTATCTAACCTGAATTCAAATATTCTCTCATGCATGAACTTTAGTGGTATTCTAAATTATTTTCGAATCGTTTATGTGGACACCCAACCCTAATAAATGAAACATACAAACTCTATAAGTACAGATTCCGAGATTAATATCAATATTGATCATCTCGTGTACATCGTTTTCTTCAATTAACTATTTCTTTTTTTTTTGTGAGAAAGAGATAACCAGTAAGGTATGATATATACGTATATCATTGTATGGACACACTTCTTGGTTAGGATTTGTGTTACAAAATAATCAAGGTGATGAAGTATGTTTTTCATTCAGCTCTGATTTTATAACATGATTTTGATTAAAGTATACCAGAATTAGCGCCTAATTTAAATTTCACACACAGTGGACAAGTGTTTCTATTTACAAACATGTGAAGGGTCCTAGTTGTTGTGCTTTACAAAATCGTTACAACAAAGATTAACTTATAGAGATCATAATGCACCAAATCTAGATGCAAGATCAACAAATATGTCTTCACTACATGGAATGGTGAGGCCACCCATTTGATGGTTGTACCCAAACTGTTCCTCTGCAACTTGTAGTAATTCTTGAAATGCCGGTTGGCTTAAGAGTGATACAGGAACCACAAATCGTCTTTTCTCTTCTTCCCCAACATAAACGGCAAAATAGCCTTTGGGGACATCCGTAGATGTTGATGTACTGCTTCCATTTGAGAACGATCGTCTAAGAATTTGTTTCGCTTGAAAGATCCTTGGCAAAAGGATGGCCATTTTTTGAACAGGGTGGAGTCTTTTTTGCTAAAAAGAACTCATGGGGCAGAAAATTATATATCCAGGTGAATGGTTTTCTGGAGTATTTTCAAGGAAGTTGTGGTTGATTTATAGATATTGAAAGTTATTTATATATCCAGCTGGTACTACAAGGTCTGAATAATAGACAATGACACTTGATCGACAAGAAACATCACATGGTATTGTCTTCCTATCTCTACAAGTGACAGAAATAATTAAAATCGGTATTTATGATGAAGAACGATCCGTAACAATCTACAACAAACACCAAATTCCTCATTACGCATGTCTTGATGTTTTATGCCAAAGTTTGAATACGTAGGACAATGTGTGTTACCAACTAATAGCCCATAATTCATTTTTTTGTGTGGCGTCAATGTGACCGTTTATGACCCAGAATCTTCATATTTCATTTAGTTTATCCTCTTTTTCTGCGACGGGTCTGATTGGTTAAAACATGAACAGCCTTCTCGTCTTAATTCCCGGGACTAAAGGGTTATTTGGGTTATTATGATAAAATTAGACTAGAGAGTGTCTATTTTTATTGAAGCACAATGACCTCTTCTCTAAGTACTAGTCTAATATAGATAAAATTTAACACGTAAACCTTTTTATGCGTTCGTGATTAGTTACATAAATAACATGTCAGTATTCTCTAAGTTGATTTTGTTGGATACTCATAGATGAACACGATCAGGAAGGAAAAACAAAAGCTGCTGCTACTACCGCACTGAAAGACTACAGTCTGGTACTTCAACGTAAAACAGCAACAAATAAATAACATTAGAAGACCCACAATCCCCTTATTAAACTTACCTCGTGGCTCCACTACTTTCCTTCAACTCTGGACCAAGTCAGAGTTAACAACAGATAGATTAATCCGTAACATTTATATTTTATAAAGCAGGGTTCAAGAAGTTTTTCTATGTTGGAAGCCCCGTATGGAATTTCTTAAAAGTGAATCCTTTCTTAGTCACATATTAGGTTTTTCTGTGCCATACTCCATGAAAAATTTCTATGACTATGTCCCGTGATGTCACAAAAGACATTTAGTGCTTTTGCAATCACTTGTTGACGATATGTAATCAACACGAGTAAGGTGGTTTTTAGCCCCATGTAAACATTTTTTATAGTTCAACCATGCATTCATCGTCGAAGTTTGGCAATTGACAGTGTACTAGATGTTGGAAATTTAAGGTTATCTAACCTGAATTCAAATATTCTCTCATGCATGAACTTTAGTGGTATTCTAAATTATTTTTGAATCGTTTATGTGGACACCCAACCCTAATAAATGAAACATACAAACTCTATAAGTACAGATTCCCAGATTAATATCAATATTGATCATCTCGTGTACATCGTTTTCTTCAATTAACTATTTCTTTTTTTTTTTGTCAGAAAGAGATAACCAGTAAGGTATGATATATACATATATCATTGTATGGACACAATTCTTGGTTAGGATTTGTGTTACAAAATAATCAAGGAGATGAAGTATGTTTTTCATTCAGCTCTGTTATTATAACATGATTTTGATTACAATATACAGAATTAGCGCCTAATTTAAATTTCACACACAGTGGACAAGTGTTTCTATTTACAAACATGTGAAGGGTCCTAGTTGTTGTGCTTTACAAAATCGTTACAACAAAGATTAACTTATAGAGATCATAATGCACCAAAACTAGATGCAAGATCAACAAATATGTCTTCACTACATGGAATGGTGAGGCCACCCATTTGATGGTTGTACCCAAACTGTTCCTCTGCCACTTGTAGTAATTCTTGAAATGCCGGTTGGCTTAAGAGTGATACAGGAACCACAAATCGTCTTTTCTCTTCTTCCCCAACATAAACGGAAAAATAGCCTTTGGGGACATCCGTAGATGTTGATGTGCTGCTTCCATTTGAGAACGATCGTCTAAGAATTTGTTTCGCTTGAAAGGTCTGTGGCAGAAGGATGGCCATTTTTTGAACAGGGTGGAGTCTTTTTTGCTAAAAAGAAGCTGATGGGGCAGAATATTATATATCCAGGTGAATGGTTTTCTGGAGTATTTTCAAGGAAGTTGTGGTTGATTTATAGATATTGAAAGTTATTTATATATCCAGCTGGTACTACAAGGTCTGAATAATAGACAATGACACTTGATCGACAAGAAACATCACATGGTATTGTCTTCCTATCTCTACAAGTGACAGAAATAATTAAAATCGGTATGTATGATGAAGAACGATCCGTAACAATCTACAACAAACACCAAATTCCTCATTACGCATGTCTTGATGTTTTATGCCAAAGTTTGAATACGTAGGACAATGTGTGTTACCAACTAATAGCCCATAATTCATTTTTTTGTGTGGCGTCAATGTGACCGTTTATGACCCAGAATCTTCATATTTCATTTAGTTTATCCTCTTTTTCTGTGATGGGTCTGATTAGTTAAAACATGAACAGCCTTCTCGTCTTAATTCCCGGGACTAAAGGGTTACTTGGGTTATTATGATAAAATTAGACTAGAGAGTGTCTATTTTTATTGAAGCACAATGACCTCTTCTCTAAGTACTAGTCTAATATAGATAAAATTTAACACGTAAACCTTTTTATGCGTTCGTGATTAGTTACATAAATAACATGTCAGTATTCTCTAAGTTGATTTTGTTGGATACTCATAGATGAACACGATCAGGAAGGAAAAACAAAAGCTGCTGCTACTACCGCACTGAAAGACTACAGTCTGGTACTTCAACGTAAAACAGCAACAAATAAATAACATTAGAAGACCCACGATCCCCTTATTAAACTTACCTCGTGGCTCCACTACTTTCCTTCAACTCTGGACCAAGTCAGAGTTAACAACCGATAGATTAATCCATAACATTTATATTTTATAAAGCAGGGTTCAAGAAGTTTTTCTATGTTGGAAGCCCCGTATGGAATTTCTTAAAAGTGAATCCTTTCTTAGTCACATTATTAGGTTTTTCTATGCCATACTCCATGAAAAATTTCTATGACTATGTCCCGTGATGTCACAAAAGACATTTAGTGCTTTTGCAATCACTTGTTGACGATATGTAATCAACACGAGTAAGGTGGTTTTTAGCCGCATGTAAACATTTTTTATAGTTCAACCATGCATTCATCGTCGAAGTTTGGCAATTGACCGTGTACTAGATGTTGGAAATTTAAGGTTATCTAACCTGAATACAAATATTTCTCTCATGCATGAACTTTAGTGGTATTCTAAATTATTTTTGAATCGTTTATGTGGACACCCAACCCTAATAAATGAAACATAACAACTAAGTACAGATTCTGAGATTAATATCAATATTGATCATCTCGTGTACATCGTTTTCTTCAATTAACTATTTCTTTTTTTTTGTGAGAAAGAGATAACCAGTAAGGTATGATATATACGTATATCATTGTATGGACACACTTCTTGGTTAGGATTTGTGTTACAAAATAATCAAGGTGATGAAGTATGTTTTTCATTCAGCTCTGTTTTTATAACATGATTTTGATTAAAGTATACCAGAATTAGCGCCTAATTCAAATTTAACACGCATTGGACAAGTGTCTCTATTTACAAACATGTGAAGGGTCCTAGTTGTTATGCTTTACAAAATCGTTACGACAAAGATTAACTTATAGAGATCATAATGCACCAAAACTAGATGCAAGATCAACAAATATGTCATCACTACATGGAATGGTGAGGCCACCCATTTGATGGTTGTACCCAAAGTGTTCCTCTGCCACTTGTAGTAAGTCTTGAAATGCCGGTTGGCTTAAGAGTGATACAGGAACCACAAATCGTCTTTTCTCTTCTTCCCCTCCATAAACGGCAAAATAGCCTTTGGGGACATCCGAAGATGTTGATGTGCTGCTTTCAGTTGAGAACGATCGTCTAAGAATTTGTTTCGCTTGAAAGATCCGTGGCAAAAGGATGGCCATTTTTTAACAGGGTAGAGTCTTTTTGCTGAAAAGAAGCTGATGAGGCAGAAAAATATATATCCAGGTGAATGATTTTCTGGAGTACTTTCAAGCAAGGTATGGTTGATTTATAGATTTTGAAAGGCTATTTATATATCCAGCTGGTGGACTGAATAATAGACAATGACACAAGATCGACAAGAAACATCACATTTGTATTGTCTTCCTATCTCTACAAGTGACAAAAATAATTAAAACTGGTAATAATGATGAAGAACGATATGTAACAATCTACAACAAACACCAAATTCCTCATTATGCATGTCTTGATGTTTTATGCCAAAGTTTGAATACGTAGGACATTGTGTGTTACCAACTAATAGCCCATAATTCATTTTTTTGTGTGGCGTCAATGTGACCGTTTATGACCCAGAATCTTCATATTTCATTTAGGTTATCCTCTTTTTCTGCGACGGGTCTGATTGGCTAAAACGTGAACAGCCTTCTCATCTTAATTCCCGGTACTAAATGGTTACTTGGGTTATTATGATAAAATTTGAATAGAGAGTGTCTATTTTTATTGAAGCACAATGACCTCTTCTCCACGTACTAGTCTAATATAGATAAATTTTACACGTAAACCTTTTTATGCGTTCCTGATTAGTTACAGAAATAAATTGTCAGTATTCTCTGAGTTGATTTTGGTGGATAATCAGAGATGAACACAATGAGGAAGGAAAAACAAAAGCTTCTGCTACTACCGCACCAAAAGACTACAGTTTGCTACTTCAACGTAAAACAGCAGCAAATAAATAACATTAGAAAACAACGTAAAATCAATTGCTACCCACACTACAAGAAATGTTGGTATTAGCGACGACAATATTAGAGGGGATATTGGGTATTAGCTGCGACACCAGACACAGATCCGTGCGCTCTTCCCACCATTTAGTTAGACTATTGATTAGGGATGGATCTGAGGGCGAGGGTATTTGTAGAAATAAAGACTGATTGCTACAAAACTCTCTAAGTACAAACTGCTGCTGATATCTGCAGCGGATACTTGTTCCTCTGCTGAAGAACAAATCTGCTGCGAATAGCCTTATCTGCTGAAGACCAAAGTTGCTGCTGATAGGCAAATCATCAGCAGCTGTGGACAGTTATGTCTTGCTGCTGATCAACACCACTGCTGCTGATTGCCATTCGCAATGAAGATCAACAGTTGCAGCTGACTGGCTTCGATAAAGCAACCATTACCACTTACAACTTTCTGCTGTAACACTGACACACTCCACGCAGAAAGAACGTCACTGGTGCAAGACAATAAAAGACAACGACGCTCTTCTTCCAAGGACTCAAGCAATGACGCCTAAGAATACGTTTGAGTAAAGATAACTTTTGTAGTTTTTATTGTCGTTACATGTAGAATAGCTTCAATACAAGATCAACGGCCTGTGTTAGATCTGATCCTTAGAATCAAGGGTCTGTCTTGATTCTAAGTTACTATATAAGTAGTACTTAGAGTCATTGTACAAGCTGCTTTTGGCTTAAGAGTTTTCTCTGTAATCTTGTAATCTTTGAAGCTTAATACAAATTGCATTTATCAGTATTCTTCTTGATTACTTGTTTACATTGTTTAGTTGTGATTGTTTCCGCCAATCTCAACTAAAATAGAACCATCTTGTATTCACCGATCCTACAGTATTATCGGTTTTAGCGGTGACTTGTCGCTGTTAATACCCTTAAACAGATCTGGCGGGGTATTTCCCTCCATTGACGACCTCACTTCTGCCTCCCCCAAAATCACACACTTTTGCTCTCCCAAAATCGACGAGCTTTTCCTCTTTTACACCGCCACCACCTGCAACCACCACCACCTCGTCGCACCACCACCGCTATCACACTCGCTGATTTGTTTCTGTTCAGCGACATTCTGTTCAGCCATTAAGGTAATAATTTCTGCTCCTACGTAATTTGCATCTTTTGTTCGATAAGATGGCCATTATGCATACTTGTTGTTTTGAGACAATTTTGCTGCAATTTGGTACTTGCTGCAAAGAGAAAAGTTAAAGATTTTGATATAACTTATTTGTATGTTTTTGTGTATATTAATCAGTAGCTGTTTAGTTTTGATATAACCTTTTTTGTGTTTGTATTAACTGTGATACATAATTGAATCGTTTAAATGTGGATGTTTGAGCTTTGAATGTAATGTTCATATTAGTCACATAATTTGGTCACAATAAGAGCTATATTTGTTCCTTTCTGTTCATATTTATTAATCTTTGTTTCACTGAACTGCTAAAAAAACATTTGGATCTAGAATATATTAAAGCAAAGAGTGTTACATACCTATAGTTTAATGAATAAATGTCACACCCCCGCCAAGGCGGATTATACACGGGTGAGCGACGAAATTGAATCATCACACAAAGATCAAAAGAATACTAAGAAACTTATTATTAAACCGAATAGTTATTACATCAAATTTCAAAACAAACAAACTAAACAAACAAGTAGTCTCATTATTGAATTAAAAGTCTAAACTAGGTTCACTAAAGCATAGTTCTCGATCCTAGCATAAGCTTATCATCATCCAAGTTAGCTTCACTTGAAAAACATGTTTAAATAGGTCAACTAAAAGGTTGGATAGACATAGGTTTACATATATATATATATATATATATATATATGGGAAGGTTCCACTAAGAAGTGGTTTTTCGCTAAGAAACGCTAAGAAGTTGGTCAAACGAACTTCGATTGAGCTCATTCCAGCGGCGTTGGAATCGTCTCATCGAACTCTAATCCGGACCCAAAAACCAAAACCTCCCTCCACCCGCACCCCCAAAAACCTAAACCCCCCCCCCTCCAACCCCACCCCAAAAAGCTTAAAACCACCATCCCCACCCCCCAAAAACCTAAACCCCCCCACCCCACCCCCCCCCCCAAAAAAACCTAAACCCACCCCCACCCCCACCCACCTCCAAAAACCTAAACCCCCCACCCCCAAAAAAACCTAAACCATAAAATCTAAACCCTAAAAGCTAAACCCCAAGGCTTCCATAAGGCTAAAACTCTAAAATTCAAACATAAAATCTAAACCTTAAAAGCTAAACCCTAAAATCTAAGATGATAGAGTTCGACGATACGGTTCCAACGCCGCTGAAATGAGCTCAATTGGAGTTCGTTTGATATCGTTTCTAAGCGTTTTGGTCATTTCTTAGAGTTCTTAGCGAAAACATACTTCTTATTTGATCCTCCCCCTATATATATATATATAGGGGTATGTTCTTTTGAGAACCAACAATATGTTAAGAACCGTGAGAACCGCATTAACTCTTGCTCTATTTATAATATAAATTGACTAGAATTCATGTACATTTCAATATGTTTAAGGTTTGGTTTTAAAAGACCTCGAATTTATAATTGTTTTTTTAAATGCATATATGCACTCACACTATATGCACAAATGAATGCATATATGCATATTTTTATACTTTTCTTAAAAAAAATTCACGAGAGAGGAGATAAACTCAAACTAAGAGTGGGAAGAGATAAATAAAACATTATTCTTGAAATTTACCTTTTTCACTAAAGCGATATGTACACGTTTTGTGTGGTTCTCACGGTTCTCAACATATGGTTGGTTCTCAAAAGAACATGCCCCTATAAATATATATATATATATATATATATATATATATATATATATATATATATATATATATATATATACATATATATATAGCATAAAGATCAGATTACAAAATCATAAACAATTTCAGAAATACAAGTAGTTTAAACTCTATACAGGAGTCCACAACCAACCCTAGTGATCAATAGCCCTCCCGTCTGACTCCTTGCCACAAGGAAGTTTTTATCATCCAGCTCCTTCCTAAGGAACCTCAAGGTTGATTGGCACGCGTCAACCCGATAACCGGATAGTCTAGTCAGGCCAATACATCTATATACGTACTCTTGTCTTTACTGTCACACCCCAACCGACGGCGGAAACGTCGGGGCGGAACATGTAGACTGTTCATGAGCACAAGGTTCGCTAGATTTCAATATTTAATCATCAATTTCATTTCAAACAATTCAAACACAATTAGCAAAATTCGACAAGTACATAAATGAAAATACAAACTGTTCTTTGAATTTAAATTAACTAAGTCCAAACTTAAGTGTAGCATGTCTTGATCAAACTCACACATTAGTACCTGAAACATGAATAAAATAAGGTCACCTAAAAATTTGGTGAGCATACATTGGTTTGTACATAGATAGTGTATAAATATAAATAAACAAATCCTTACATGTCATGATAAAATAAGGCATTTATGGGGAGCAGCTATTGTGTAACTAAAGTACAATCAAACCTTTGTAACTAGCATGCAAATTATGTTGTCGGTAACAATCACCCCAATCTGGGTGGGTTTGTCAGACTCAATAGATCTATCATTGTTAACCGTTGGCTTAAATAGTTAATGATTGCACATAACTTGCACACAAAAGTTAACACACCTAGCACTCAAACATAAAGCTCAAATTTGCACACATGAATGTAAATAGGATTTGGTTTTGTGTAGTTGGTGTAAATGTAAGCTATTGTTTGTATAAAATTCATGAATCACCCCAAAAAGTGTAAAAGAGAAAAGGGGGCTATGTAATACTCACCTGATTCAAGAGTGTTGCTAGCACGCAAGACTAGGTAGCAAAACGGTCCTTGTAACTCACCACGTTAACCTAGTGTGTAATGTATATTGAGTTAATAGCGGGTACAAAAGTCTATGTCTAAGTCTAAGGTCCAACGGGTTTTGATGTGTGTGGATTTGTACAAAAAGATTTGTGTGATTCCAGGTAAAGACATGCTATGCTTGTATGAGAATTTAATGTATATTATGAGTTCAAGGTATACATGTATGAACTTAATAGTCATTGACTTAGGGTTGGATAAAATAAATAAAAAAATTTATTTGTTTATTTGTGAAAAATATGTTAAAATATATAGAACGTAAATATATATTTATATTTAGAAAAAGAAATTTTTATTTGTGTAGATAGTGTTTAATTTAAATAAATAACTTCTACTTTATTTATTTATGTTTAAAGATTTGAAAAAAAAATATATAAAGTTGTGTAAATCATATTTACGTATAAAAATCTAACGTTTAACTTTTTATTGTGGATTATAATAAATAAATTTTATTTATTTATCATCTTTAAAATAAATACTAGTTTGCTTCAAATAAGTTAATATTTTATAAAATTTATAAAACCGATTGTTTTTATTTGGAAATTAATCTACATACCTAAATTTTTGTTTTAATTACTTAATATACTATTTTTGTAGTCATAAATTCATAATAAAATGAATTTATATTAGAAATCTGTAGATCTGATTTTATTTTGTTAACAATATTGCGAGGTTTTATAAAATAATTTTTATAAAATTTTTGGAGCTTTAAAACTGGTTTTTTAAAATTTAAACAGGCCACCCGGTTCAAACCCGGGTGGCTCCTGTACAAGTTGTAGTGCCTTACCGCTGGACTGGTGGCCTAAAACATGCACTGGTCTCGGGTTACACAGGTATTAACAGGAACACGGCAGTAGGCCGAATCTGGTTTTTGGGTGTGCGCAAAAAGTCTCGGTACATGGGTTTCGAACCCACGCCATCTAGTCCAGCGGTGCAATGGCTTAACCGGCTGGGCTAGATGATTTCGCTGGTTAAGTATTGAGTCTAAAAGTATTAAAACATATATTAGATTAGGAAATTTTCCAGATTCAAATACGTATGAACCGAGCATGAACCCTAAATCAAAATCGATATCGATAAATGTTGTTACCCCGAATTGATAAGGGGTTTTCGATCGGAATGTAAAGACGATTCGTATGCAATAAATATTACCTGATTTGGTTACAAGACGAGCACGAACAGTAGAAAGCTAGGGCTTGATAATCCTCGAGCTCAATCGGACTCCGGAGGTGAAATGCGGGTAAATTGAGAGTTGGGAGAGTTTGTGTGGGGGTATACGCGAGTGAGAGAGGGATTTAATTTGTTTAATTCCGTTCGTAAGGGTCGATTTGATTTTGATTTTGGCCGAAACAGTCGTCGGGCTTGATTCACGCGTAAACGGATTGATTTTGGGTGAATATAGTCATGTTTGAGGTCTGAATACATCCAAGGACGGATTAAGCGTGATTTCCGGGATCGATTACGCGTCATTTACATAAATTAACCACGGATTGATACTGTTTGACTTTGAGGAGCCAAATTCGTTTGAATTTTGAATCTTGCCTGCTAAATTGTGTGAATTCGCATGATGGTTGGGCCTGAAATGGATCGTTTGTTGTTTGTGTAATCACAGAAATCCAAACCAGCACAAATTCGGTTGATGGCCGACTTAGATTTTTGAAATTTGGTACTTTTGACTTTTAAAAGTCAAACAGATTGATTTTTTTTTTTTTTTTTTTTTTGAAATTTTGTTTAATTCTTTTGATCTTTTTGACTTTTAGGAGTCAAGCATTTGAAATTTAGGGTCCAAGATCGAAGTGGTTCAATGCTTGAAGGTTCAATTGTTTAGGGTTCAAAATCATCGTGTACAAAGTTGTATAAATGTGGGTTTAAAGTTGTATGGTATATGCATACACATGCTTGTATATATACATAGGGTTTTATTAATGTGTCTAAGCGTAAAACTTGTGAGTGGGAATGAACCCTTGGTCTTACATGTTTGCATGAATGAATTTAAAAACATTGCACCCGAATTTGGATTTAAAATATGTTTTATTGAACTTGAAATAAGGACGGGAAAATCATAAATGTTACATTTACCAATTCGTCTGTTAAGGATGCAGACAGAAGGAGATAGCAGCTTCAAGAGTAGCAGGAGAAGCTGACATAGTGAGGCCTCTGACTTAAGGGACCAATCCTCCAATGTATCGGTCATTCATTCGGCTAAGGGGTGTAACCATGTGCGAAACAAGGGTGCAACGCTCATGAAACTGGTTGGTGTATTCCATATGCTCGCCTCCATCCATAGCATGGTTCCACATTTTAGTTTCTAACTTCTTGATTTCATTCCATGGCAAAGCTAGGATAGTATCTCTTCCTCTGTTTCTTACTTGGGCATTCCACCAAGTAAGAGCTCTCTTATGGAAAGCACTTGAAGCAAACTTGACTTTTAGGAAAGTGAAGAACACAAGAACAAAGATGACTAGAACTTACCTAAAGTAGAAACCGAACATGGATCTTAGGAGAAGAGGGGACGATTTCCAGCAGCTCTTGGAGGCTAATTTTTGAAACTTTTGAGTGAAGAAAATCAAAAGGAAGAGTCCCTACTTATAGTGTTGAAATACGAGGAGTTTGTGGAGAAATCTATTTGGAATAAGCATGGAACAAAGTTGTAGTCTATCTAGGATCGAGATTTTCAAAATTATGGAGGGGAATTAGTTTTCAACTCTCTTGGGCAGCCTTATCACGCTAGTAAGTAACCTCTCTATCATGCTTTAATTGGTGGGGTTTACGGGTCACTAATCATATAGGGTTGGTATTTTCATAATGTATTAATTATTTAGGGTTTAGTGTAAAATTAATGACTATAAAATTATATTTGTAAATCACTTTGTATACGTGCATGTATAGTTGAAATGTGGTAGGTATATATGTTTCCAAGGTTAATTGTATGTACGTGTGTATATTGATAGTTGTATGGATGTGCATATAGCAGATTAATGTGGTAGGTATGTTTTCAAGGTTAATTGGATTAATTGAATTATTATTTATACATTAACCGTTAGTTAACAAATTCCAAATTTTAAAATGAAAGTAATAAGATGAGTCATCATAATGTAAGTATCTGTCACCGGAAGTAAACAGAACGGATCAACTAAACTAAGTTCTGAAAACCTAAATAGATATTATTGTTGTGTGCTTTGATTCTTATCTTTTAGTTTTAGATCGTCAACATCTCAATTCAGATGTTTTATTCTTACCCTCTTCTGAAACTTGGGTTCTGGGATAATATCATTGTCAATTTTAATTGTCAACTTGGAGACATTTATGATGCATCTCTATTTCTATTTCCCTTATGAATATTCTATCCGTTGTCTGATTTCTGTTTCCTGTAGAGTTGATCTTAAACCCTAAATTATGTTTCAATTGCATCATGCATGTCGATAAAAGCTGCCTTACCCATCCAAACTATAACTCACCTGAGTACCAGTAAGGACTCAACGCTTTCATCAAGATGAGCAAAGAACAGGTCGACAGCAAAGGCAATGTTAGATGTGCGTGTGCAAAATATCATAATTCTATCTTCATATCCTTCACAAAAATGAAAGTACATATGCATTCATTTGGTTTCTGCCAGACATACAAGACGTGGATCTATCACGGTGAAAGTTCAATTCCTCCAGTTGTAGTTGTAGATGACGTTGCACCGGGAAACGATATGGATGGCATTATCGATACGTTATGGGGAAGCGTAAGGAAGAGGATACGAACCTCAACGAAGGAAACTTGGGTATAGAGAGTAGGGGTGTCCGTGATGATTTTGTAGCTCTGTTAAACGAAGTCTGTAACAAATCAGTTTTGAGGTTTATAAAAATAATATGGCAATCATATTATGGGGTGTAAATGTTATTAAAGGAAAGCTGGGGGTTTTTGGTTGCAAACGATGGGTTTTGACTATCTTGTGGGAAAAGGGGTCAAAATAGAAAGTGGAAGGGCTAAATGTGAAAAATGGCTAAGTGTTGGGGGTTTTGGTGGAGGAATCACAGACACACGTGTGTGTTGCGAAAATGGAAAGAGAGAAAGAGGGGAAAAGAGAGCTTGATCAAGAAATTCGGATTCGGAGCTTGCATGCTTGGATTGATGAGTTGAGATTGCACAACACCTTCATCATAATCAAGTATGTATCATCTTTTCTCATTCCCTCCATCTGATTGCTTGTTCTTGATGGGTTTTGGATGGATGAACCCAAATGGATGAAAATTGGGTGTTGTGGTAGGTTCAATGTTGGTTAGGGTTGTTAATCTAGCATTACTAAAGCTAGAGGTTCAACCAATTCATGTTGATTTCACCTAATTAAAACTTTTGAAAATTAGGGTTCTTGAGAACCTAATTTGGGTTTTTTTTCAATTGAAGTGTTTAAATGGTGAATTGAGTGTGGATAAGTGTTTATGGAGGTATATAAACACATTTTAAAGTTGAAAACTCAATTATTTTGGTGAATTATGAATTGATGAAATTGTGGAATTTTGGGTGAAAACCTTAACGGGTCAAATGGGTGGAATTTATTTAAAATGGTTAAAAGCTTGTATAGAGCTTAATAAACTAAGATTAGATGATAGTGAAGATCATAAGATCTTGTGTGGGTGTTAAACTCCAATTAATGTATGTATTGGGGTAAATTAGATTACTAAAACATGTGGAATTTTAGGTGATCAAGGCGTTAAAGATGTTAGCTTTGAAGACCGATTGGAATCTTCATTGGCAAAGGTAAGTGCTTTGCACTTACTTAGTAGTAGATAAGTAGGTACATGTAAGTAGATTATGTATACATGTTGTATGTTGATCTTGACTATGTGGTTATTAGTCAAACTTGAATGTAGTATGTGGTGGAATTTGATTAAATTGACTTAATGTAGTATAAGTCAAATGTAACATCCCAAAATAAATGAGGATTTTAAATAACGGGTTGAACCGGGACGAACGGGATAAAAGAACGAGGCGTAACGGGCCGGGCCGGTTGGGCCGGCAAACTTGAAGGAAGGGGGGGGGTTTCCTCCCTTTAAATAGCCAACACACACACCATTTCTCTCATTTGCAAGAATCTAGAGAGAGAAACCGTAGAGAGAGAAAGTTGGCGGATCGACCCGAGATTGAAGGAGCTTGTTGCTACTGAGCTCGTGAGCAAAACCTCCGGATCAGAATCTCGAAATCAGGTAACACCCGAACCAAATCTGAGTTTTTGTTCGTTTTTGGGTTTTCGGGTATTTTCGGGAAAATGACGGGTTTTTATAAACCAAATGAGGAAAGGGTTATAAATCTGGAATCACGAAGGGAAAATACACGTTTTGAATGTAAAAAGTCCGGATCTTGACCAGGTCGGACCTGCATTGCGAAAGTTAGGGTTTTTTTTCACGGGGAAGATAGCTGAGTTCTGCAGGTATCGAAACTAGAGTTTCGAGCGGCCTGCAGGTATCGAAACTAGAAGTTTCGAGCGGCCTGCAGGTATCGAAACTAGAAGTTTCGAGCGGCCTGCAGGTGTCGAAACTAGAAGTTTCGAGCGGCCTGCAGGTGTCGAAACTAGAAGTTTCGAGGGGCCTGCAGGTATCGAAACTAGAAGTTTCGATGGGCCTGCACCTGTCGAAACTAAGTAGTTTCGATAGGTCTGCATCAGTAGGTGAAGTCAGTGTATTCACCTGTAACAGAACGAGTAAACCGTTAGAGTCGGGATTTAGGTCTGATGTGTATTTAATTAATCAATTCAGATCGGAAGTGACGTTGTTGGACCTTTGTTTAGGACAACCGAGACTAGCTTATAAGGTGAGTTCTAGAAGCCCTTCTTTTAATGTTTTAATTAAATGTTTTGGGCTGGTGTGCATACATACGAAACGAGGTTTATGAAACGAGGTTTATGAAACGAGGTTTACGAAACGAGGTTTACGAAACGAGGTTTATGAAACGAGGTTTACGAAATGAGGTTTATGAACGATGCTTCCGAAAGGGGAAGACGAAACGAGTTAATGAGATGTTTACGAAACGAGGTTTACGAGATGATGTTTATAAAATATTTTGCCAAACGAAGTTGTGAAAGGTTTACGAATGAAGTGTTATTTAATAAAACGTACGAATGCTTTAACTAAAACGAGGTAAAGGTTTTTATGAAAGTCACGAATGAACGAATCTGCCACGAGTTCCTACGGGAGCTAGAGTATGTATGTATGTATGTATGTATTGGCCTTACCTTACGGGGGGCCTTTGTGGCTGGCTAACGGTTGTACAACTGGTTGAGGATGGGGTGACGACGGTCACCCATGGGATTACCGGGATCCCGATGGAAGGTACTATTCCTTGCGGGGAAATATTGCCTATGGTATGTTTAGTCTTCCTAGAGGTAACGAGCCTTAGGAGACGTATGTTTAGTCTACCTAGAGGTAACGAGCCTTAGGAGACGTATGTTTGGTCCACCTAGAGGTAACGAGCCTTAGGAGACCTGGATGACGGATGACTTAGAGGTAGCGAGCCTTAAGTTCATCCGCTGGTATGCGATGTATGGGTTTGACGGTTACGAGAAGGCGCAGATTCGGTTCATATTGACTAGTGTTATGATGCTATGTTACGATGTTTTGATGATGTTAAGTTATTGCATATTTTACGTACGCTTTTATTAAATAAAGTATGATGTTATGTTTTTGGCAAATATTTGATGTTAATGATTTATGTTAAAACTAGAACTCACCAGCGTAGCTGACCTTTTTAGTATGCACATTCAGGTTAAGGAAGTTATGATGATGGACGGTGATGCTGGGCGGCTTGAGGAGTTACCCGGATGATATGAAGACTGGCATCCCGTTACGAGTTGTTTTTGTTATGTACATGTATTTGAAAATGTTACGCTTCCGCATGTTAAACGATGTAATGTTATGTTTGAAATGAAATTTTCCGCTGCGTTATTTGATATTCTAGTTTGAGAACTGTTTGTGAATGAGTAAATCCAACGCGTGGGGCCTCCCGGGTTTGGGGCCTCACAAGTTGGTATCAGAGCAATAGTTTGAGAGATTTGGACACTCCCTGTGTCTGAACTTAAACTGAGAATGGGACCGAAAGCGGATGCCAGTACGGGTAACTCGAGCCACAGCATCAGGTATGAAGGTAGTGTATATATATTTACATATATAGTATGCCTTAGGAAGTGTTAAGGTTAGGACTTGGGTTCTGATTGAAATCACAAAGGTGGTCAAATCGAAATCAAGAGGTAGTGTAATGGTTAATTGCAGATGGCCAGTGTATATTAACATCTTACAATGCTTGTTGAATTCTATTTGTTAACTAGCGTGATGACATTGGATTTCCTTGTCTTGTAGAACGGAATGGCAAGAAGAGGGAACGGAAAGCGTGGTGGGGGCCGTACCGGTGGTCGTACCGGTGGTGGCCGAGGTAGAACTCCTATTCACCAGGAGTACAGTGAATAAGGAAGTGTTCACACTGAGCCAGAAGCTAGTGTGCACGGGACTGAGCCGACTCATGCTGAAGAACAACAATTCACTTTTGAACCGGAAGTAAGAGCGGCTCTGGCACGTGAGTTCACCGAATTGATGAAGGCTTCTTTGCCAGGACTACTGGCAGAAGCACTAAAGAAGGCTAATGAGGAGGGCGGGTCTAAGCTGACAACTGATATTCCAAACATTGAGGCCGTTAACGCACCGCCTGCTCGCGGCTGCGACTATAAGTCATTCAAGGTATGTGACCCGCCGGTTCTGACTGGAAAGAAGGACGCGGTGGCTACTTTTGACTGGGTAATTCGTATGGAAGCCGCCATTCGTCTGAGTGAATGTCGACCGAATCAGGTCGTGAAGTTTGCTGCTAACTCCTTGAGGGAGGAAGCATCTCACTGGTGGGAAGGTGTACGCCAGGCTAAGGGGAACGAGGTGGTTGATTCGATGATGTGGGATGATTTGAAAACTTTGGTGATCAAGAATTTCTGTCCAAGGAATGAGATCGAAAAGGTAGAAAGGGAATTTCTGGGTTTGAAGGCCGGGAGCATGACGCACCGGCAGTATACGACACGGTTCAATGAACTGGCACGTCTGGTGCCACACCTTATCACTACTGAAGGAAGAAAGATCGCTTGTTATATTCAAGGGTTGCCGGACAAGGTCCGCACATATGTTAAGGCAAACGCCCCTACTACCTACGATTCGGTAGTAGAACTGAGCGGCGTGGTATTTGATGATCTGGCACTGAATGTCGTTGCCATTGAAGAGCCTAAGAAGAAGCTGAGTTTTCCCGCTAAGCGATCGGGTGGGAATTTGTTTGGGGCTCAGGACAAACGGGCCAGGGTAAATGAATTAGCAGTCTGTGGGAAGTGTGGGGGAAGGCATGCCGGTGAATGCCGGTTGGGATCAAATTTGTGCTACAAATGTGGCAAGACCGGGCACTACTCCCGAGAATGCCCGAACGGTATCAAATGCTACAATTGTGGGGAGAGCGGCCACATGAGCCGGGAATGCACTAAGCCCAGGATGGGCGAGACCGGGAAAGGGAAAGGCCCAGAGAAGAGGGAGGAAAGGCCCCGAGCGAAGACTCGAGCGTATGCACTAACGCAAGAACAGGCCAGGAATGACCCCGATGTGGCGTCAGGTACGTTCATCCTTGACAACACTTTTGTTTCAGTGTTATTCGATTCGGGTGCCAGTAAGAGTTTTATATCTGCAACTTTCTGTAAACGAGTAAAGTACACGGTTAGTAAAGTAGAACGAGCCTTTAATGTAGAAACCGCTGAGGGTAGAATTGCAAGAGTAACCGAAGTAGTTAACGATTCCACGATAAAGATAGAAGGCCATAGATTTCCCGTCAGATTATTTGTTATGGTTTTGGGAGGGTTTGATGTCGTGTTAGGTATGGATTGGTTAACTGCCAACGAGGCTCAAATTATATGCAAACGAAAGATAATCCGACTCAAGGCTCCGGATGGTAGCGAAGTGGAAGTACTTGGGGATCGTGATGCCCCGATGCCCAACGTCATCTCGATGATTAAGGCAGCAGATTACTTGAGGCGCGGATGCGAGGCTTATCTGGTATACGTAATTGACAAGTGTAAGGAAGTGAAAGAACTGGACGATGTACCCGTGGTACGCGAGTACCCGGAGGTGTTTCCAGAGGAGTTGCCTGGGATACCACCCGATAGAGAGATTGAATTTCGAATCGACTTAGTACCAGATTCCCAGCCCGTGGCTAAGGCTCCATATCGACTAGCACCAGTGGAAATGAAAGAATTAATGGCACAACTAGACGAGTTACTTGAGAAAGGATTTATCCAACCAAGCATCTCGCCGTGGGGTGCTCCGGTGTTGTTTGTGAAAAAGAAAGACGGTTCGATGAGAATGTGTATCGATTATCGCGAGTTGAACAAACGAACGGTAAAGAACAAGTACCCTTTACCAAGGATCGATGACCTGTTTGATCAATTGCAAGGCGCAAGTTGGTTCTCGAAAATCGACCTTCGGTCCGGGTACCATCAGTTGAAGGTGAGGGAAGAAGACATACCGAAAACTGCATTTCGCACGCGTTATGGACATTTCGAGTTCCGCGTAATGTCTTTCGGATTGACGAACGCCCCCGCAGCGTTCATGGATTTGATGAATAGGGTGTGTCGACCGATGTTGGACCGATCGGTAATTGTGTTCATTGATGATATCCTCGTCTACTCCAAGAATGAGGGTGATCACGCTTGTCATTTGAAGGAAGTGTTGGAAGCTCTAAAGAAGGAGAAGTTGTATGCTAAGTTCTCCAAATGCGCGTTCTGGCTTAGGGAAGTCCAATTCCTAGGTCACGTCATTAACCCGAACGGCATTATGGTAGACCCAGCAAAGATAACGACGGTAAGGGACTGGGATATTCCTAAGACGCCAACGGAGATCCGCAGTTTCTTAGGGTTGGCAGGCTACTATCGGAGATTCATTCAGGATTTCTCGAAAATAGCTTCGCCATTGACAAAGTTGACACGAAAGGAAGAAAAGTACGAATGGGGTCCGAAGCAGGATGAGGCATTTAAGGAGTTAAAAGAAAAGCTAACCCAAGCTCCAGTCTTGGCCCTTCCCAAGGGCAATGAAGACCTGGTGGTATACTCTGACGCTTCGGGTCAGGGGTTGGGGTGTGTGCTGATGCAACGTGGAAGAGTGATCGCATACGCATCACGACAGCTGAAGGTTCATGAAGTCAACTATCCGACTCACGATTTGGAACTTGCTGCTGTTGTGTTTGCATTAAAAATTTGGAGGCACTACCTCTATGGGGTAAAGTTTACCATATACTCCGATCACAAAAGTCTGAAGTACTTCTTCGAGCAAAAGGAGTTAAATATGAGGCAGAGGAGATGGTTGGAACTCCTGAAGGACTATGAATGTGAAATAATGTACCATCCTGGAAAAGCAAACGTGGTGGCTGACGCTCTAAGCCGGAAGGATGTGCCTGCTCCTATTAGAGTGAAAGCTTGCCAAATGGTGGTAACGTCGGATGTGATGAGGGAAATTGAAAAGGCTCAAGAAGAGGCACTAAAGGGGGAAAACATAAAGAAGGAAAGAATGGTTGGCCAACAGGATAAGTTAGAATATAACACCCTTGGTGTTAGGACACGTTTTGGTCGAGTATGGATACCTATGGGTGGCGAGCTTAGGACCAAAATCTTGGATGAGGCTCATAAGTCTCGTTACTCTATCCATCCCGGTACCAACAAAATGTACCAAGATCTGAAGAAGGAATACTGGTGGCCTGGGATGAAACACGAAGTGACGAAATACGTAAGCAAGTGCTTGACTTGCTCACAAGTGAAGGCCGAACACCAGAAACCGTATGGGAAAATTCAACCACTTGAGATACCGGAATGGAAGTGGGAACACATTACTATGGACTTCATAACCAAGCTACCTCGCACAGCTAAAGGTCATGACACCATTTGGGTAATTGTGGACCGTTTAACGAAGAGTGCTCATTTTCTACCTATTCGCGAGACGTTCTCGTCGGAAAGGTTAGCGGAAGTATTTATTAACGAAGTAGTGGCGCGGCATGGGATGCCTCTGACGATTGTATCTGATCGGGACACACGATTCACATCGAGGTTCTGGAAGAGGTTTCACGAGGCAATGGGCACGAGACTCAATATTAGTACGGCATACCACCCACAAACGGATGGTCAGTCCGAAAGGACCATTCAAACATTGGAGGATATGCTTCGTGCTTGTATTATCGACTTCGGTGGCAGTTGGGACAGTCATCTGCCGTTAGCCGAATTCTCCTACAACAACAGTTATCACACGACGATAGGCATGCCGCCTTATGAAATGTTGTATGGGAGAAGATGCAGGACCCCGGTTTGTTGGGGTGAGATTGGACAGAAGGAATTGGGAAGTCTTGAAGTTGTAAAAGAAACGTCGGAAAGGTTTGATCAGATCAAAGCACGAATGAAGGCCGCCCAAGATCGTCAGAAATCCTACGCGGATAGACGACGAAGGCCTATTGAATTTAATGTTGGGGACAGAGTAATGTTGAAAGTGTCGCCCTGGAAGGGAATCATACGATTCAGGAAGAGAGGAAAGTTAAGTCCGAGGTTTATCGGACCATTCAGGATTATGGCACGGGTTGGTGAAGTCGCTTATCGGTTGGAATTGCCTGATGAGTTAAGTGGGATTCATCCTACCTTCCATGTATCACACTTGCGAAAGTGTTTGGCGGATGAAACGGCTCACGTACCACTTACGGACATCGAGGTCGACAACAGCCTTAACTACATCGAAGAACCTGTGGCCATCCTAGACAGGAAAGAGAAACGTTTACGTAACAAAGTTATCCAGTTGGTTAAAGTCCAGTGGAAGCACCGGAAGGGATCGGAAGCTACATGGGAAACGGAGACGGAAATGAAGGAGTCGTACCCTCAACTGTTTGACTTATGATAGGTTTCGGGGACGAAACCTATTGTAAGGGGGGTAGACTTGTAACATCCCAAAATAAATGAGGATTTTAAATAACGGGTTGAACCGGGACGAACGGGATAAAAGAACGAGGCGTAACGGGCCGGGCCGGTTGGGCCGGCAAACTTGAAGGAAGGGGGGGGGTTTCCTCCCTTTAAATAGCCAACACACACACCATTTCTCTCATTTGCAAGAATCTAGAGAGAGAAACCGTAGAGAGAGAAAGTTGGCGGATCGACCCGAGATTGAAGGAGCTTGTTGCTACTGAGCTCGTGAGCAAAACCTCCGGATCAGAATCTCGAAATCAGGTAACACCCGAACCAAATCTGAGTTTTTGTTCGTTTTTGGGTTTTCGGGTATTTTCGGGAAAATGACGGGTTTTTATAAACCAAATGAGGAAAGGGTTATAAATCTGGAATCACGAAGGGAAAATACACGTTTTGAATGTAAAAAGTCCGGATCTTGACCAGGTCGGACCTGCATTGCGAAAGTTAGGGTTTTTTTTCACGGGGAAGATAGCTGAGTTCTGCAGGTATCGAAACTAGAGTTTCGAGCGGCCTGCAGGTATCGAAACTAGAAGTTTCGAGCGGCCTGCAGGTATCGAAACTAGAAGTTTCGAGCGGCCTGCAGGTGTCGAAACTAGAAGTTTCGAGCGGCCTGCAGGTGTCGAAACTAGAAGTTTCGAGGGGCCTGCAGGTATCGAAACTAGAAGTTTCGATGGGCCTGCACCTGTCGAAACTAAGTAGTTTCGATAGGTCTGCATCAGTAGGTGAAGTCAGTGTATTCACCTGTAACAGAACGAGTAAACCGTTAGAGTCGGGATTTAGGTCTGATGTGTATTTAATTAATCAATTCAGATCGGAAGTGACGTTGTTGGACCTTTGTTTAGGACAACCGAGACTAGCTTATAAGGTGAGTTCTAGAAGCCCTTCTTTTAATGTTTTAATTAAATGTTTTGGGCTGGTGTGCATACATACGAAACGAGGTTTATGAAACGAGGTTTATGAAACGAGGTTTACGAAACGAGGTTTACGAAACGAGGTTTATGAAACGAGGTTTACGAAATGAGGTTTATGAACGATGCTTCCGAAAGGGGAAGACGAAACGAGTTAATGAGATGTTTACGAAACGAGGTTTACGAGATGATGTTTATAAAATATTTTGCCAAACGAAGTTGTGAAAGGTTTACGAATGAAGTGTTATTTAATAAAACGTACGAATGCTTTAACTAAAACGAGGTAAAGGTTTTTATGAAAGTCACGAATGAACGAATCTGCCACGAGTTCCTACGGGAGCTAGAGTATGTATGTATGTATGTATTGGCCTTACCTTACGGGGGGCCTTTGTGGCTGGCTAACGGTTGTACAACTGGTTGAGGATGGGGTGACGACGGTCACCCATGGGATTACCGGGATCCCGATGGAAGGTACTATTCCTTGCGGGGAAATATTGCCTATGGTATGTTTAGTCTTCCTAGAGGTAACGAGCCTTAGGAGACGTATGTTTAGTCTACCTAGAGGTAACGAGCCTTAGGAGACGTATGTTTGGTCCACCTAGAGGTAACGAGCCTTAGGAGACCTGGATGACGGATGACTTAGAGGTAGCGAGCCTTAAGTTCATCCGCTGGTATGCGATGTATGGGTTTGACGGTTACGAGAAGGCGCAGATTCGGTTCATATTGACTAGTGTTATGATGCTATGTTACGATGTTTTGATGATGTTAAGTTATTGCATATTTTACGTACGCTTTTATTAAATAAAGTATGATGTTATGTTTTTGGCAAATATTTGATGTTAATGATTTATGTTAAAACTAGAACTCACCAGCGTAGCTGACCTTTTTAGTATGCACATTCAGGTTAAGGAAGTTATGATGATGGACGGTGATGCTGGGCGGCTTGAGGAGTTACCCGGATGATATGAAGACTGGCATCCCGTTACGAGTTGTTTTTGTTATGTACATGTATTTGAAAATGTTACGCTTCCGCATGTTAAACGATGTAATGTTATGTTTGAAATGAAATTTTCCGCTGCGTTATTTGATATTCTAGTTTGAGAACTGTTTGTGAATGAGTAAATCCAACGCGTGGGGCCTCCCGGGTTTGGGGCCTCACATCAAACCATTGTAGATAATGGTGAAATTGATATAAAATTGACTTAATGTGATATAATACAAACCATTGTGGATAATGGTGAAATTAATATAAAATTGACTTAATGTGGTATAAGACAAACCATTGTGGATAATGGTGAAATTGGTGTAATTTGACTTTAGTGGTATAAGGTCAAAATATTATGTTGAAATTGGTGTAATTAAACTATGTGGTTAACAGTCAAACTTGATTGTGCAAATGTGATGAATAGGTGTAATTTGACTTATGTGGTAAATAGTTAAATTAATATGTCAATGTGGTGAATTTGGTGTAATTTGACTTATGTGGTAAATAGTCAAACTAATATGTAAATGTGGTGAATTTGATGTAATTTGACTTATGTGGTAAATAGTCAAACTAATATGTAAACGTGGTGAATTTGGTGTAATTGACTTATGTGGTACATAGTCAAACAAAACGTGATAATTTGGTGAAATGGTGTATAGAAGTACGGAATACTTCAAAGGGTCGACTTGGAGTCAAATACTCCAAGTATGGGTAAAACGATATGTGGTACTGGCACTGAGGGGTCGTAAACCAAATAAGAAGTGTGGAATACTTAAAAAGGGTGGACTTGGAGTCAAATACTCCAAAAACGGGTAAGACGGGTTGTGGTTCTCGCACTGAGGCGTTGTAAGCCAACTAAGAGGTGATAAATGGGTGGGGGTAAACTTGTGTGTGTTGTTATACATGTTATATTGATGTCGTATTGCACAAAGATGCAAACGGGTTGGAATGGGTCGAAACGGGAAACGAGTAGTTGTGCTCGTAATGGGGGTGGATAAACTAACAAATTAATGTTAGTAATGTGGTAGACCTTGTATGGTTAGAAAACAATTAAATATATGTTAGATACTTGTAATATGTAAGAATTTGTAGAAATGGTGAGAGTGGAATGTGCTATCATGGAACATGGTTGTGTTCATCTGAACACAACCATATCAACAACCTTGCTTTTTTCTAGTGCTGAAGGGGAACACGATTGTGTTCAGGGAACATAAACCGTGTCAGAATTTTTTGTTCTTAAAAATGGCCATTCTTCTTGGGAATTAACCATGGGACGTTTCAAGGACTATTTATCTTTACTAACCTTGTTCCATTTAATGTTTTGGATGTACGGGAAAGCTCTGGAATGATCTCGGGTCTTGTCAATGTCGGATATTGGATTCTCAATGTTTGCTTGAATGTTTTGTTTCTTTTAAACTAATCTCATGGATGGAAATACATCATGTTGATGTCTTTTGAACGTATGGTCATCTTAAAACTTGTTTTGTTCTTCCTCTTGGGAATATGAATTGTAATACACAATGTTTGTAAACAGTGGAACCATGTTTACATGGTAATGTTTAAATTGGGACCTAATTTACGTGTCGTCTAAAAAGTTTAAATCGGTTTGAATTTTTGGGTGTCACAAAGTCCAATCAGAATTATATCCTTGTTGTACTATGTTTTCTTCCCTTGATTTAGCAAAGCTTATGCATATCAAGGTGAAGAACAAATGGACTAATAGTTTATTTGATGAGCTGCTCCGGTTGTTGCAATCTTCACATCCAGAAGGCAACAAGATTCCCCCTTCGCATTATATACCCAAAAAGGCATTAAAGAATATTGGTTTGGGGTATGAGTCGATACACGTGTGCAAAAATGACCGTGCTCTCTTCCGGAAAGCACCACTCGTCACAGAATTGTCCTGTTTGTAATGAGAGTCGGTGTGTCGATACAAACACAAAGGGCAAGAAGGTAGCTCATAACCCCTAGACTATGGATTTTGTATTGTTCAAGGCACACAGCAAAAGATATGATCTGGCACAGTACCAGAAAATCAGAAGAGGGTAAGATGCGTCATCTTATGGGTCTTCATGGAAAGAATTTGATATAAAGTACCCTAACTTCTTGAGGGAACCCAAAATTTTCGCCTAGGGCTTGCAGCTGACGGTTTTAATCCATTTGGTAACATGAGTTCGACTCATAACACGTGGCTGGTTGACTCACCACATACAATTTGCCTCCATGGCTATGCATGAAAGAGTCCTCATTCATATTGTCCATGTTGATTCCTGGCCCTAAATCACTCGGGAAGGACATGGACATTTTCCTTAGGCCGTTGGTAGATGAGCTTAAGCATTTGTGGTAGTTAGGCGTACGTACTAAAGACACAGTGACAAACACATTCTTCACAATGAAGGCAGCATTGTTATGGACCATAAACGACTTTCCAGCTCGTAGTAGTGTATCAGGTTGGAGCGGACAGGGCTACAAAGCATGCCTAACTTGCAACAAAGAGTATTACTGGGTTGAAATCTCATGACTGTCGTATATGTAGGTCATCTTTTATAAACTAACAATAACATTACTGGGCTGAAATCTCATGACTGTCATATTCTCATGCAACGTTTGATACCGACCGGATTTAGAAGGTTTTTGGCCAAACATACTTATATACCAATATAGTAAAGACGAAGGTGCTACCAAAGACCTGTCTAGATCTATGGTTCTGTATGAGCCTGTGTCTAGAGGTATTAAAAGAGCTAATGAATCTGAAGATGACTTATCATTAGATTTTGAACAAGAGATGGATGAAGACACGGCGAAAGCTAATGCCATAGCCAATCTGCTCTTCTTGAATGATGATGATTCTGCTTCTGATGACAATATGTTTACTCGGGAGCTGGATCCGGAGTATACCGAGATGTTTGCAAACATCAATGTCAAGGATAATCTCAACTGTTTACATCAATGCTCAAGGAAAGGAAATTACCGTCATTAACACGTTGAATCTTCATCTAGTATTCCTAAGGAGTTGACATCTTCTGTTCAAACTGATCGTATTATCTCTGCAGAAGAAAAGAATAAATGGTTCAAAGTAATTCCTCCATGGTTATTTCATTATACCACTGCTTCAGAGAAACTATGTTATCAATGAAATGATCGCTCAAACATTCTTAGCTGGATGTTCAATGCTGAGAAAGACATGTTCCTAGTGAAGAGGGAGAACGGAAGAGTTGAATATTATGCATCTCCTCGGTTTTTTGGATCCTTGCCGAGATACAACTTGTACAAGTTAAACAAAGTTTCATTTTACAATCCTGATAACGTTGGCAAGGATTGGAACTTTCATGCATTTTTGGATAACGAATGTATGAACGGTTTTAAGAATCTAAATCCACCACAGCCAAAGAGGAAGAAAGATAAAATAATAATCGATTCCATCACAAAGAAGCCTTTGATTTAGGAAATCTATCCTTTGCCTAAAATAGTGAAGATTGTTCCTATGCACAAAGTAGTGTCAGATGATACTCTAAAGCAACTCGAGTATTGGTCTTATAGTCCATTATCTGGGCATGTTGACATTCACTGCACTGATCGAGATTTTGTGATTGATGATTTTATGGATTTGCTAAAGTTTGGGAAGGAAGATATGCTAAGGATTGAGAATAAGAGATTATTCATGCCAGAGTCCAATGAAAGAGAAATCAAACCATTTGTAAAGGTTTTGGGGACGGTATTAATAAAAGGCCTTTATACGGAGGTGATGATCATTCAGTCGATTTTAAAATATTATGACTGCTTTGAGTGCATCAGCCTAGGGGAGATTGTAAGGACTAAACCTAATAGGCTGAAGCATCAAAGAATATGTATCCGTTTGAAAGGTATATGAAAAAACTAAAAAACTATGTTAGAAACATGGCAAGGCCGAAAGGTTGTATAGCTGAAGGTTATGTTGCTAAAGAAGCTCTGTCATTTTATTCGATGTACCTTCGAGATGTTCAGACTCATTTCAATCGCCCTGACAGAAACGAGGATGTCATTATCGAAAAAAGAAAGTTGTGGGTGTTTGAGTCTAAATGTCGTTCGGCTAGCGCATCGAAGATCAAACATCTTTCTCCAAGCGAAAAACTTAAGATAGAATGGTTTGTCCTCGATGGATGTGAAGAAGTCAAGGACTATATGAAGTAAGTGTTCCTAGCTTTAAATTTTCATTATATGTTAAGTATTTTTCCCTTCCTTACTTCTTCTATATTTTTGTCATCAATATAGTGAATTCAACTCTGAACATCCCCAAGATGATGTTAAAACCAAATTTCTGAAATGGTTTCTCGAGAAGGTAATACATATATAATATGCATTAATTACTCTACATTTGTTAGGTAATACATATATAACACGCATTACTCTATATTTGTTAGGTCTATTTGATGAAAACACAAAATTCTCTAGAACTCCGCTCAGAGTTGTATGTTCTTTCAATGGGTGCGGAAATAAATGTCTCTACTTACACTGCTTGCATAGTCAACGGTATTAGGTTTATGGTAATTGGTCGTGACGCGCAACGCAAAACTGTGGGGTTCTAGTGGAGGGAGAGAACGATTAGAAATATTATGTCCAAGTAGAAGAGATTATTAAGGTGTGTTATCCAAATGGGTATTCAATTGTCCTATTTCAGTGCAAGTGGTTCGATACTCGATGGGGTGTTAGATATGAAAATAATATTGCCAGTATCAACACAAAACACGAATGGGACAAAGAAGATCAACTCATATTTGCTTCACAAGCCAAACAAGTGTTCTACATCCGAGTACCTTCTAGAGGAAACCAAAACAATAACCATCGGTGGGTCGTCGAGAATGTTAATCATCAAAAAATTTGGGATCTACCATTAAACAATGGCCGCGTAGAGAATGTTCAAAATGTTGACAATGACTTAGTCGAAGATCTTGACGTCGTTCACAACAACTCTTCATCTAATAGTATACTTTTCATCGACTTCGTCCAATACTTTCAAAACAAGCATGCTTATGTTACTAAGGGCGAGACTGCAAGTGAAGTTGATCCGCCAACGGTTATCGTCAATGAAGTGTCTGAGGGTGAGACTGGTTATGATGAGGACGATTCTGATTAATGACACGGAGGGGTCTGAGAGAGACACTAAAGTGTCTGAGGGAGAGTCTGATTAAAAGAAGAGTTGTTGTAACTTCTATTTGTAACTTTTCAGGATATGTTTTCACTTTGGATCGTGCTGGTGTATATATATATATAGGGGACGGTTCCACTAAGAAGTTGTTTTTCGCTAAAAAATCCTAAGAAGTGGCTCAAACGAACTTCGATTGAGCTCATTCCAGCGGCGTTAGAACCGTCTCATCGAACCCTAACCCGGACCCAAAAACTTAAACCCCCCTCCACCCGCACCCCCAAAAACCTAACCCCCCCCTAAAAAAAAAACCTAAACCCGCCACCCCCACCCTAAAAAAATCCTAAACCATAAAATTTAAACCCTAAAAGCTAAACCGTAAGGCTAAAACCCTAAAATTCAAAAATAAAATCTAAACTTTAAAAGCTAACCTTAAAATATAAGATGGTATAGTTCGATGAGATGGTTCCAACGCCGCTGAAATTAGCTCAATCGGAGTTCGTTTGATATCGTTTCTTAAGGTTTTTGTCATTTCTTAGATTTCTTAGCGAAAAAACTACTTTTTATTTGAACCTCCCTCTATATATATATATATATATATATATATATATATATATATATATATATATATGTATTATATATAGATATTTATATATAAGTGTTTTTTTAATGTATAATATTGTATGTCCAGATTTCAATCAAAAATCACTCAAAAGATCGATTACACACACATATAGGCGGAAACTGTGTGTATGGTGGTGAAACAGAGGGTAGAAACAGAATTGGTGAAGATAAACAGGCAAACCACACAGGAATCAACACAAGTATGATATGAAATTGTAAGAACAAATGATGAAATAACTCCAAATGTGTATTGATTCAGAAAAACTGTGAAAGAGAGAATTTCAGGGTTACAGCCGCTATCCACCACCTAAACATTCTCAAACTAGGCTATTTATAGTATGTTGACAAGCATCGAAACTATGCTCACCGAAACTAGTAGTTTCGGTTGAGCATTTACAAATGTAAGAACCTACTGTCGAAACTTCCTATCTATCGAAACTACTAGTTTCGATTGAACAAACCTCAATCGAAACTAGGTAGTTTCGATGGCCCAGGATTAGAATAAAAACAGGAAATTACATAAAATGAAATTACAAGTAAACAAAACTTAACTAAACATTGTTCAAAGAAATACATTGATGACAACAGCTTATCCAAATATAAGACTCTACAATCTCCCCTAAGCTGATGCATCAATGTCTTCAACTCTCTCTAAGCAGTTGGCCCTTGACTTGGTTTCTGAAAGTAAGGTTTTGCATTAATAGTCACCACCATTTGATATGCTTTGGCATCAGCTTCGTCATCTTCACTAAAGATCTTGATAGGGTTGTTGAATAACACTTCAAGATCCTCATGTTGAAATTTTAGTAACTCCATGGGCTCAAAAAATACTGATGTCTTCCATTCCTTCACACTCAATCACTGCACTTCTAATGGTAGAGTTGTAAAACAATTTTCTAAAATTCTGAAGCTGCACAGGTACAAATCGTGGCAGTATTATGGATTTGACAGTTTCTGCCGGCTTGTACCAAAGGCTTACCCAAGGCCTTTAAGTTCTAGGATGAATTCTAGTCTTGGAGATAACTCTTCTTGGTTTAGCAGTGGTCATGGATCTGAAATCATTGAAGGTCTGATTTCTCAAGAAGGTCTCAAAATCTTTTGCAATGCCCACATTTCTAGGGTTTTGTAGAGGTAGCTTGGCAAGGGCTCTGAAATCATATTTAGGGAGGGAACTGAAGTCATGAGGAGACTTGAAGTGCTCCACTCCTCCTTTATATCTTCTGACTATGAAAAGTGAGCGTTCTTTGTCGTACTTCCACCCGACTAGAGGCCTTTTTAACTCTTGATACTCAGCAAACCACTCATAGTGCTTTGGTGGTTGCATCTCTTTGAACCAAGACCTTCTAGAGTCTGAGGCCTGGATGGATGGAGTATCTTTTCCTGTTGTAGTTGGTGTTTCTGTTGGAGCTTCCTCAGTTTTGGGTGTTGGCCAGCAGTGTTTACAGGCTCAACAAAGGTCACAGTGACATTTTTATCCTCTACCTCATTATCTGATGGAGCATCAAATTCATTTCCATCTTCAGTGAAATACTTGAGCTTATCTCCCTGTTCTTCACCTAAGGTAACAATTTCAGGATAATCTTCAATTGTTCCAAAGTCATCAACCTGCTTTAGTAGCTCATCTAGCTCATGATCCTATCCAACTTCTTCTTCATCAAGAATAACAACATCAACACTTGATTCTTTTCCTTTTCCTCTTTCTCTTGTGGATCTCCTTTCACTAGCTGATGGGAGATCATAATCAGTTTCTTCAATTTTTACTTCCACGGATTCCTTTGTCTTGGCAACTTGAACAATGAAGATTGTCAATGCAGACTGAGGATTTGTAATAAAGGCAGGAGAAGAGGGTCCACCAGTAGAAGTGGTCTCCCCCTGAGCTGTGGAAGGGGTTCCTTGTTGAGAAGATTTAACCATTGAAGCCTTGATTTGCTCAACAATATCAGATAAAGCTTTAAAATCTTGTTGTTGTTGAGAGATTATCTTTTATTGGGTTTCAAGTTGAGTCTGCTGAACATCAAGTTGGGTATGTAAGCCTCCAACTTCAAGCCTAAGATCTTTTACTTCTTCCTTGCACTCTCTTAGTTCAGTCTTCATATCATCTATCACTTTATCTTGTTTTGTTACTGTTTCCTGTAACCTTTTTACCTCCAGGCTTAGGGTTTTGACTCTTGAAACTGATGGTGATAGGTCAGGAGCAGGGGATGCAGGTGGTGTAGGAACAGGTGTATGTTGTGGAGATGGTTGTGGTGAGGGTGGTGGAACATGAGTAGGTGACTGAGTGGGTGTTAGATGTTCTGGAATGTCAAACAGTGATTCTGAAGAAGAGGTCAAAGACTCTAGCCCGGTCTTGATTTTCTTTGCTAGGGGTTCTTCTAATTCATAATCGGACTCGGAATCAGCTAGTCTCTTGGAGGAGGATGCAGGAGGCTCAATTTGTTCATCATCTTCTGACTCATAGTCCGACTGATCATATTTTGTACCGTAAATGCCTTCGTCCAAGGTTTCACTTGACTCAGCTTCATCATGTGCTTCTGCTTCTATGTTTCCAACAGGTTTATCTTCAAACACAGGCTCAAGATTCTCTATCAGTTGATCAATGAAAGGAGCTTCAAAGATAGGCTGTTCAACATCTTGCTCTATGTGTTGTTCAGCTTCAACATTCGGCTCTTGGTTCCCTTGACCCTATTTTGCCTCTTCTTCTTCTTCAGATGATGATTCAATGACTTCATCAGGATCGATATCAGGGAATACAGGTTCTACTTCTCCAATCACATGCCCAAATAGTGGAATGTCCACAACTATCCTGTTCGATCTTGAACTAGAACTCTTCATATAACTGGGGGTCTTGTCTATCATATGATCAAGGACAAGAACAGGTCCTTCTTGTTAAAGATTTGGTAGAATGTGGTTAATTATCATTTGTAGAAATCTTGGGTACACGAGAAATTTGTCTCTTACTCTTCCAGTGAGATTCTCCATAAGTTGTTTGAATACCAATCCAGAAAAGTTATAATCCCTTCCTTTGATCAAGCCAAGAATAGCAGATTCCATCATGGCATTGGTAGAGTCAAAGTTTGGCAATTGACCGTGTACTAGATGTTGGAAATTTAAGGTTATCTAACATGAATACAAATATTTCTCTCATGCATGAACTTTAGTGGTATTCTAAATTATTTTTTAATTGTTTATGTGGACACCCAACCCTAATGAATGAAACATACAAACTCTATAAGTACATATTCCGAGATTAATATCAATATTGATCATCTCGTGTACATCGTTTTCTTCAATTAACTATTTCTTTTTTTTTGTCAGAAAGAGATAACCAGTAAGGTATGATATATACATATATCATTGTATGGACACACTTCTTGGTTAGGATTTGTGTTACAAAATAATCAAGGAGATGAAGTATGTTTTTCATTCAGCTCTGTTATTATAACATGATTTTGATTACAATATACAGAATTAGCGCCTAATTTAAATTTCACACACAGTGGACAAGTGTCTCTATTTACAAACATGTGAAGGGTCCTAGTTGTTGTGCTTTACATAATCGTTACAACAAAGATTAACTTATAGAGATCATAATGCACCAAAACTAGATGCAAGATCAACAAATATGTCTTCACTACATGGAATGGTGAGGCCACCCATTTGATGGTTGTACCCAAACTGTTCCTCTGCAACTTGTAGTAATTCTTGAAATGCCTGTTGGCTTAAGAGTGATACAGGAACCACAAATCGTCTTCTCTTCTTCCCCAACATAAACGGCAAAATAGCCTTTGGGGACATCCGTAGATGTTGATGTGCTGCTTCCATTTGAGAACGATCGTCTAAGAATTTGTTTCGCTTGAAAGATCCGTGGCAAAAGGATGGCCATTTTTTGAACAGGGTGGAGTTTTTTTGCTAAAAAGAACTCATGGGGCAGAAAAATATATATCCAGGTGAATGGTTTTCTGGAGTATTTTCAAGGAAGTTGTGGTTGATTTATAGATATTGAAAGGTTATTTATATATCCAGCTGGTACTACAGGGTCTGAATAATAGACAATGACACTTGATCGACAAGAAACATCACATGGTATTGTCTTCCTATCTCTACAAGTGACAAAAATAATTAAAATCGGTAGTTATGATGAAGAACGATCCGTAACAATCTACAACAAACACCAAATTCCTCATTACGCATGTCTTGATGTTTTATGCCAAAGTTTGAATACGTAGGACAATGTGTGTTACCAACTAATAGCCCATAATTCATTTTTTTGTGTGGCGTCAATGTGACCGTTTATGACCCAGAATCTTCATATTTCATTTAGTTTATCCTCTTTTTCTGCGACGGGTCTGATTGGTTAAAACATGAACAGCCTTCTCGTCTTAATTCCCGGGACTAAAGGGTTATTTGGGTTATTATGATAAAATTAGACTAGAGAGTGTCTATTTTTATTGAAGCACAATGACCTCTTCTCTAAGTACTAGTCTAATATAGATAAAATTTAACACGTAAACCTTTTTATGCGTTCGTGATTAGTTACATAAATAACATGTCAGTATTCTCTAAGTTGATTTTGTTGGATACTCATAGATGAACACGATCAGGAAGGAAAAACAAAAGCTGCTGCTACTACCGCACTGAAAGACTACAGTCTGGTACTTCAACGTAAAACAGCAACAAATAAATAACATTAGAAGACCCACGATCCCCTTATTAAACTTACCTCATGGCTCCACTACTTTCCTTCAACTCTGGACCAAGTCAGAGTTAACAACCGATAGATTAATCCATAACATTTATATTTTATAAAGCAGGGTTCAAGAAGTTTTTCTATGTTGGAAGCCCCGTATGGAATTTCTTAAAAGTGAATCCTTTCTTAGTCACATTATTAGGTTTTTCTATGCCATACTCCATGAAAAATTTCTATGACTATGTCCCGTGATGTCACAAAAGACATTTAGTGCTTTTGCAATCACTTGTTGACGATATGTAATCAACACGAGTAAGGTGGTTTTCAGCCCCATGTAAACATTTTTTATAGTTCAACCATGCATTCATCGTCGAAGTTTGGCAATTGACCGTGTACTAGATGTTGGAAATTTAACGTTATCTAACCTAAATACAAATATTTCTCTCATGCATGAACTTTAGTGGTATTCTAAATTATTTTTGAATCGTTTATGTGGACACCCAACCCTAATAAATGAAACATAACAACTAAGTACTGATTCCGAGATTAATATCAATATCGATCATCTCGTGTACATCGTTTTCTTCAATCAACTATTTCTTTTTTTTTGTGAGAAAGAGATAACCAGTAAGGTATGATATATACGTATATCATTGTATGGACACACTTCTTGGTTAGGATTTGTGTTACAAAATAATCAAGGTGATGAAGTATGTTTTTCATTCAGCTCTGTTTTTATAACATGATTTTGATTAAAGTATACCAGAATTAGCGCCTAATTTAAATTTCACACACAGTGGACAAGTGTTTCTATTTACAAACATGTGAAGGGTCCTAGTTGTTGTGCTTTACAAAATCGTTACAACAAAGATTAACTTATAGAGATCATAATGCACCAAAACTAGATGCAAGATCAACAAATATGTCTTCACTACATGGAATGGTGAGGCCACCCATTTGATGGTTGTACCCAAACTGTTCCTCTGCCACTTGTAGTAATTCTTGAAATGCCGGTTGGCTTAAGAGTGATACAGGAACCACAAATCGTCTTTTCTCTTCTTCCCCAACATAAACCCCAAAATAGCCTTTGGGGACATCCGTAGATGTTGATGTGCTGCTTCCATTTGAGAACGATCGTCTAAGAATTTGTTTCGCTTGAAAGATCTGTGGCAGAAGGATGGCCATTTTTTGAACAGGGTGGAGTCTTTTTTGCTAAAAAGAAGCTGATGGGGCAGAATATTATATATCCAGGTGAATGGTTTTCTGGAGTATTTTCAAGGAAGTTGTGGTTGATTTATAGATATTGAAAGTTATTTATATATCCAGCTGGTACTACAAGGTCTGAATAATAGACAATGACACTTGATCGACAAGAAACATCACATGGTATTGTCTTCCTATCTCTACAAGCGACAGAAATAATTAAAATCGGTATTTATGATGAAGAACGATCCGTAACAATCTACAACAAACACCAAATTCCTCATTACGCATGTCTTGATGTTTTATGCCAAAGTTTGAATACGTAGGACAATGTGTGTTACCAACTAATAGCCCATAATTCATTTTTTTGTGTGGCGTCAATGTGACCGTTTATGACCCAGAATCTTCATATTTCATTTAGTTTATCCTCTTTTTCTGCGACGGGTCTGATTGGTTAAAACATGAACAGCCTTCTCGTCTTAATTCCCGGGACTAAAGGGTTATTTGGGTTATTATGATAAAATTAGACTAGAGAGTGTCTATTTTTATTGAAGCACAATGACCACTTCTCTAAGTACTAGTCTAATATAGATAAAATTTAACACGTAAACCTTTTTATGCGTTCGTGATTAGTTACATAAATAACATGTCAGTATTCTCTGAGTTGATTTTGTTGGATACTCATAGATGAACACGATCAGGAAGGAAAAACAAAATCTGCTGCTACTACCGCACTGAAAGACTACAGTCTGGTACTTCAACGTAAAACAGCAACAAATAAATAACATTAGAAGACCCACGATCCCCTTATTAAACTTACCTTGTGGCTCCGCTACTTTCCTTCAACTCTAGACCAAGTGAGAGTTAACAACCGATAGATTAATCCATAACATTTATATTTTATAAAGCAGGGCTCAAGAAGTTTTTCTATGTTGGAAGCCCCCTATGGAATTTCTTAAAAGTGAATCCTTTCTTAGTCACATTATTTGGTTTTTCTGTGCCATACTCCATGAATAATTTCTATGACTATGTCCCGTGATGTCACAAAAGACATTTAGTGCTTTTGCAATCTCTTGTTGACGATATGTAATCAACACGAGTAAGGTGGTTTTTAGCCCCATGTAAACATTTTTTATAGTTCAACCATGCATTCTTCGTCGAAGTTTGGCAATTGACCATGTACTAGATGTTGGAAATTTAAGGTTATCTAACATAAATACAAATATTTCTCTCATGCATGAACTTTAGTGGTATTCTAAATTATTTTTTAATCGTTTATGTGGACACCCAACCCTAATGAATGAAACATACAAACTCTATAAGTACAGATTCCGAGATTAATATCAATATTGATCATCTCGTGTACATCGTTTTCTTCAATTAACTATTTCTTTTTTTTTTGTCAGAAAGAGATAACCAGTAAGGCATGATATATACATATATCATTGTATGGACACACTTCTTGGTTAGGATTTGTGTTACAAAATAATCAAGGAGATGAAGTATGTTTTTCATTCAGCTCTGTTATTATAACATGATTTTGATTACAATATACAGAATTAGCGCCTAATTTAAATTTCACACACAGTGGACAAGTGTCTCTATTTACAAACATGTGAAGGGTCCTAGTTGTTGTGCTTTACAAAATCGTTACAACAAAGATTAACTTATAGAGATCATAATGCACCAAAACTAGATGCAAGATCAACAACTATGTCTTCACTACATGGAATGGTGAGGCCACCCATTTGATGGTTGTACCCAAACTGTTCCTCTGCCACTTGTAGTAATTCTTGAAATACCGGTTTGCTTAAGAGTGATACAGGAACCACAAATCGTCTTTTCTCTTCTTCCCCAACTTAAACGTCAAAATAGCCTTTGGGGACATCCGTAGATGTTGATGTGCTGCTTCCATTTGAGAACGATCGTCTAAGAATTTGTTTCGCTTGAAAGATCTGTGTCAGAAGGATGGCCATTTTTTGAACAGGGTGGAGTCTTTTTTGCTAAAAAGAAGCTGATGGGGCAGAATATTATATATCCAGGTGAATGGTTTTCTGGAGTATTTTCAAGGAAGTTGTGGTTGATTTATAGATATTGAAAGTTATTTATATATCCAGGGTGGAGTCTTTTTTGCTAAAAAGAAGCTGATGGGGCAGAATATTATATATCCAGGTGAATGGTTTTCTGGAGTATTTTCAAGGAAGTTGTGGTTGATTTATAGATATTGAAAGTTATTTATATATCCAGCTGGTACTACAAGGTCTGAATAATAGACAATGACACTTGATCGACAAGAAACATCACATGGTATTGTCTTCCTAACTCTACAAGTGACAGAAATAATTAAAATCGGTATTTATGATGAAGAACGATCCGTAACAATCTACAACAAACACCAAATTCCTCATTACGCATGTCTTGATGTTTTATGCCAAAGTTTGAATACGTAGGACAATGTGTGTTACCAACTAATAGCCCATAATTCATTTTTTTGTGTGGCGTCAATGTGACCGTTTATGACCCAGAATCTTCATATTTCATTTAGTTTATCCTCTTTTTCTGCGACGGGTCTGATTGGTTAAAACATGAACAGCCTTCTCGTCTTAATTCCCGGGACTAAAGGGTTATTTGGGTTATTATGATAAAATTAGACTAGAGTGTGTCTATTTTTATTGAAGCACAATGACCTCTTCTCTAAGTACTAGTCTAATATAGATAAAATTTAACACGTAAACCTTTTTATGCGTTCGTGATTAGTTACATAAATAACATGTCAGTATTCTCTAAGTTGATTTTGTTGGATACTCATAGATGAACACGATCAGGAAGGAAAAACAAAAGCTGCTGCTACTACCGCACTGAAAGACTACAGTCTGGTACTTCAACGTAAAACAGCAACAAATAAATAACATTAGAAGACCCACGATCCCCTTATTAAACTTACCTCATGGCTCCACTACTTTCCTTCAACTCTGGACCAAGTCAGAGTTAACAACCGATAGATTAATCCATAACATTTATATTTTATAAAGCAGGGTTCAAGAAGTTTTTCTATGTTGGAAGCCCCGTATGGAATTTCTTAAAAGTGAATCCTTTCTTAGTCACATTATTAGGTTTTTCTATGCCATACTCCATGAAAAATTTCTATGACTATGTCCCGTGATGTCACAAAAGACATTTAGTGCTTTTGCAATCACTTGTTGACGATATGTAATCAACACGAGTAAGGTGGTTTTTAGCCCCATGTAAACATTTTTTATAGTTCAACCATGCATTCATCGTCGAAGTTTGGCAATTGACCGTGTACTAGATGTTGGAAATTTAAGGTTATCTAACCTGAATACAAATATTTCTCTCATGCATGAACTTTAGTGGTATTCTAAATTATTTTTGAATCGTTTATGTGGACACCCAACCCTAATAAATGAAACATAACAACTAAGTATAGATTCCGAGATTAATATCAATATTGATCATCTCGTGTACATCGTTTTCTTCAATTAACTATTTCTTTTTTTTTTGTCAGAAAGAGATAACCAGTAAGGTATGATATATACATATATCATTGTATGGACACACTTCTTGGTTAGGATTTGTGTTACAAAATAATCAAGGAGATGAAGTATGTTTTTCATTCAGCTCTGTTATTATAACATGATTTTGATTACAATATACAGAATTAGCGCCTAATTTAAATTTCACACACAGTGGACAAGTGTTTCTATTTACAAACATGTGAAGGGTCCTAGTTGTTGTGCTTTACAAAATCGTTACAACAAAGATTAACTTATAGAGATCATAATGCACCAAAACTAGATGCAAGATCAACAAATATGTCTTCACTACATGGAATGGTGAGGCCACCCATTTGATGGTTGTACCCAAACTGTTCCTCTGCCACTTGTAGTAATTCTTGAAATGCCGGTTGGCTTAAGAGTGATACAGGAACCACAAATCGTCTTTTCTCTTCTTCCCCAACATAAACGGAAAAATAGCCTTTGGGGACATCCGTAGATGTTGATGTGCTGCTTCCATTTGAGAACGATCGTCTAAGAATTTGTTTCGCTTGAAAGGTCTGTGGCAGAAGGATGGCCATTTTTTGAACAGGGTGGAGTCTTTTTTGCTAAAAAGAAGCTGATGGGGCAGAATATTATATATCCAGGTGAATGGTTTTCTGGAGTATTTTCAAGGAAGTTGTGGTTGATTTATAGATATTGAAAGTTATTTATATATCCAGCTGGTACTACAAGGTCTGAATAATAGACAATGACACTTGATCGACAAGAAACATCACATGGTATTGTCTTCCTATCTCTACAAGCGACAGAAATAATTAAAATCGGTATGTATGATGAAGAACGATCCGTAACAATCTACAACAAACACCAAATTCCTCATTACGCATGTCTTGATGTTTTATGCCAAAGTTTGAATACGTAGGACAATGTGTGTTACCAACTAATAGCCCATAATTCATTTTTTTGTGTGGCGTCAATGTGACCGTTTATGACCCAGAATCTTCATATTTCATTTAGTTTATCCTCTTTTTCTGCGATGGGTCTGATTGGTTAAAACATGAACAGCCTTCTCGTCTTAATTCCCGGGACTAAAGGGTTACTTGGGTTATTATGATAAAATTAGACTAGAGAGTGTCTATTTTTATTGAAGCACAATGACCTCTTCTCTAAGTACTAGTCTAATATAGATAAAATTTAACACGTAAACCTTTTTATGCGTTCGTGATTAGTTACATAAATAACATGTCAGTATTCTCTAAGTTGATTTTGTTGGATACTCATAGATGAACACGATCAGGAAGGAAAAACAAAAGCTGCTGCTACAACCGCACTGAAAGACTACAGTCTGGTACTTCAACGTAAAACAGCAACAAATAAATAACATTAGAAGACCCACGATCCCCTTATTAAACTTACCTCGTGGCTCCACTACTTTCCTTCAACTCTGGACCAAGTCAGAGTTAACAACCGATAGATTAATCCATAACATTTATATTTTATAAAGCAGGGTTCAAGAAGTTTTTCTATGTTGGAAGCCCCGTATGGAATTTCTTAAAAGTGAATCCTTTCTTAGTCACATTATTAGGTTTTTCCGTGCCATACTACATGAAAAATTTCTATGACTATGTCCTGTGATGTCACAAAAGACATTTAGTGCTTTTGCAATCACTTGTTGACGATATGTAATCAACACGAGTAAGGTGGTTTTTAGCCCCATGTAAACATTTTTTATAGTTCAACCATGCATTCATCGTCGAAGTTTGGCAATTGACCGTGTACTAGATGTTGGAAATTTAAGGTTATCTAACCTGAATACAAATATTTCTCTCATGCATGAACTTTAGTGGTATTCTAAATTATTTTTGAATCGTTTATGTGGACACCCAACCCTAATAAATGAAACATAATAACTAAGTACAGATTCTGAGATTAATATCAATATTGATCATCTCGTGTACATCGTTTTCTTCAATTAACTATTTCTTTTTTTTTTGTGAGAAAGAGATAACCAGTAAGGTATGATATATACGTATATCATTGTATGGACACACTTCTTGGTTAGGATTTGTGTTACAAAATAATCAAGGTGATGAAGTATGTTTTTCATTCAGCTCTGTTTTTATAACATGATTTTGATTAAAGTATACCAGAATTAGCGCCTAATTTAAATTTAACACGCATTGGACAAGTGTCTCTATTTACAAACATGTGAAGGGTCCTAGTTGTTATGCTTTACAAAATCGTTACGACAAAGATTAACTTATAGGGATCATAATGCACCAAAACTAGATGCAAGATCAACAAATATGTCATCACTACATGGAATGGTGAGGCCACCCATTTGATGGTTGTACCCAAAGTGTTCCTCTGCCACTTGTAGTAAGTCTTGAAATGCCGGTTGGCTTAAGAGTGATACAGGAACCACAAATCGTCTTTTCTCTTCTTCCCCTCCATAAACGGCAAAATAGCCTTTGGGGACATCCGTAGATGTTGATGTGCTGCTTTCAGTTGAGAACGATCGTCTAAGAATTTGTTTCACTTGAAAGATCCGTGGCAAAAGGATGGCCATTTTTTAACAGGGTAGAGTCTTTTTGCTGAAAAGAAGCTGATGAGGCAGAAAAATATATATCCAGGTGAATGATTTTCTGGAGTACTTTCAAGCAAGGTATGGTTGATTTATAGATTTTGAAAGGCTATTTATATATCCAGCTGGTGGACTGAATAATAGACAATGACACAAGATCGACAAGAAACATCACATGGTATTGTCTTCCTATCTCTACAAGTGACAAAAATAATTAAAACTGGTAATTATGATGAAGAACGATATGTAACAATCTACAACAAACACCAAATTCCTCATTATGCATGTCTTGATGTTTTATGCCAAAGTTTGAATACGTAGGACATTGTGTGTTACCAACTAATAGCCCATAATTCATTTTTTTGTGTGGCGTCAATGTGACCGTTTATGACCCAGAATCTTCATATTTCATTTAGGTTATCCTCTTTTTCTGCGACGGGTCTGATTGGCTAAAACGTGAACAGCCTTCTCATCTTAATTCCCGGTACTAAATGGTTACTTGGGTTATTATGATAAAATTTGAATAGAGAGTGTCTATTTTTATTGAAGCACAATGACCTCTTCTCCACGTACTAGTCTAATATAGATAAATTTTACACGTAAACCTTTTTATGCGTTCCTGATTAGTTACAGAAATAAAATGTCAGTATTCTCTGAGTTGATTTTGGTGGATAATCAGAGATGAACACAATGAGGAAGGAAAAACAAAAGCTTCTGCTACTACCGCACCAAAAGACTACAGTTTGCTACTTCAACGTAAAACAGCAGCAAATAAATAACATTAGAAAACAACGTAAAATCAATTGCTACCCACACTACAAGAAATGTTGGTATTAGCGACGACAATATTAGAGGGGATATTGGGTATTAGCTGCGACACCAGACACAGATCCGTGCGCTCTTCCCACCATTTAGTTAGACTATTGATTAGGGATGGATCTGAGGGCGAGGGTATTTGTAGAAATAAAGACTGATTACTACAAAACTCTCTAAGTACAAACTGCTGCTGATATCTGCAGCGGATACTTGTTCCTCTGCTGAAGAACAAATCTGCTGCGAATAGCCTTATCTGCTGAAGACCAAAGTTGCTGCTGATAGGCAAATCATCAGCAGCTGTGGACAGTTATGTCTTGCTGCTGATCAACACCACTGCTGCTGATTGCCATTCGCAATGAAGATCAACAGTTGCAGCTGACTGGCTTCGATAAAGCAACCATTACCACTTACAACTTTCTGCTGTAACACTGACACACTCCACGCAGAAAGAACGTCACTGGTGCAAGACAATAAAAGACAACGACGCTCTTCTTCCAAGGACTCAAGCAATGACGCCTAAGAATACGTTTGAGTAAAGATAACTTTTGTAGTTTTTATTGTCGTTACATGTAGAATAGCTTCAATACAAGATCAACGGCCTGTGTTAGATCTGATCCTTAGAATCAAGGGTCTGTCTTGATTCTAAGTTACTATATAAGTAGTACTTAGAGTCATTGTACAAGCTGCTTTTGGCTTAAGAGTTTTCTCTGTAATCTTGTAATCTTTGAAGCTTAATACAAATTGCATTTATCAGTATTCTTCTTGATTACTTGTTTACATTGTTTAGTTGTGATTGTTTCCGCCAATCTCAACTAAAATAGAACCATCTTGTATTCACCGATCCTACAGTATTATCGGTTTTAGCGGTGACTTGTCGCTGTTAATACCCTTAAACAGATCTGGCGGGGTATTTCCCTCCATTGACGACCTCACTTCTGCCTCCCCCAAAATCACACACTTTTGCTCTCCCAAAATCGACGAGCTTTTCCTCTTTTACACCGCCACCACCTGCAACCACCACCACCTCGTCGCACCACCACCGCTATCACACTCGCTGATTTGTTTCTGTTCAGCGACATTCTGTTCAGCCATTAAGGTAATAATTTCTGCTCCTACGTAATTTGCATCTTTTGTTCGATAAGATGGCCATTATGCATACTTGTTGTTTTGAGACAATTTTGCTGCAATTTGGTACTTGCTGCAAAGAGAAAAGTTAAAGATTTTGATATAACTTATTTGTATGTTTTTGTGTATATTAATCGGTAGCTGTTTAGTTTTGATATAACCTTTTTTGTGTTTGTATTAACTGTGATACATAATTGAATCGTTTAAATGTGGATGTTTGAGCTTTGAATGTAATGTTCATATTAGTCACATAATTTGGTCACAATAAGAGCTATATTTGTTCCTTTCTGTTCATATTTATTAATCTTTGTTTCACTGAACTGCTAAAAAAACATTTGGATCTAGAATATATTAAAGCAAAGAGTGTTACATACCTATAGTTTAATGAATAAATGTCACACCCCCGCCAAGGCGGATTATACACGGGTGAGCGACGAAATTGAATCATCACACAAAGATCAAAAGAATACTAAGAAACTTATTATTAAACCGAATAGTTATTACATCAAATTTCAAAACAAACAAACTAAACAAACAAGTAGTCTCATTATTGAATTAAAAGTCTAAACTAGGTTCACTAAAGCATAGTTCTCGATCCTAGCATAAGCTTATCATCATCCAAGTTAGCTTCACTTGAAAAACATGTTTAAATAGGTCAACTAAAAGGTTGGATAGACATAGGTTTACATATATATATATATATATATATATATAGGAAGGTTCCACTAAGAAGTGGTTTTTCGCTAAGAAACGCTAAGAAGTGGGTCAAACGAACTTCGATTGAGCTCATTCCAGCGGCGTTGGAATCGTCTCATCGAACTCTAATCCGGACCCAAAAACCAAAACCTCCCTCCACCCGCACCCCCAAAAACCTAAACCCCCCCTCCAACCCCACCCCAAAAAGCCTAAAACCACCATCCCCACCCCCCAAAAACCTAAACCCCCCCACCCCACCCCCCCCCCCAAAAAAACCTAAACCCACCCCCACCCCCACCCACCTCCAAAAACCTAAACCCCCCACCCCCAAAAAAACCTAAACCATAAAATCTAAACCCTAAAAGCTAAACCCCAAGGCTAAACCATAAGGCTAAAACTCTAAAATTCAAACGTAAAATCTAAACCTTAAAAGCTAAACCCTAAAATCTAAGATGATAGAGTTCGACGATACGGTTTCAACGCCGCTGAAATGAGCTCAATTGGAGTTCGTTTGATATCGTTTCTAAGCGTTTTGGTCATTTCTTAGAGTTCTTAGCGAAAACATACTTCTTATTTGATCCTCCCCCTATATATATATATATAGGGGTATGTTCTTTTGAGAACCAACAATATGTTAAGAACCGTGAGAACCGCATTAACTCTTGCTCTATTTATAATATAAATTGACTAGAATTCATGTACATTTCAATATGTTTAATGTTTGGTTTTAAAAGACCTCGAATTTATAATTGTTTTTTTAAATGCATATATGCACTCACACTATATGCACAAATGAATGCATATATGCATATTTTTATACTTTTCTTAAAAAAAATTCAGGAGAGAGGAGATAAACTCAAACTACGAGTGGGAAGAGATAAATAAAACATTATTCTTGAAATTTACCTTTTTCACTAAAGCGATATGTACACGTTTTGTGTGGTTCTCACGGTTCTCAACATATGGTTGGTTCTCAAAAGAACATGCCCCTATAAATAAATATATATATATATACATATATATATATATAGCATAAAGATCAGATTACAAAATCATAAACAATTTCAGAAATACAAGTAGTTTAAACTCTATACAGGAGTCCACAACCAACCCTAGTGATCAATAGCCCTCCCGTCTGACTCCTTGCCACAAGGAAGTTTTTATCATCCAGCTCCTTCCTAAGGAACCTCAAGGTTGATTGGCACGCGTCAACCCGATAACCGGATAGTCTAGTCAGGCCAATACATCTATATACGTACTCTTGTCTTTACTGTCACACCCCAACCGACGGCGGAAACGTCGGGGCGGAACATGTAGACTGTTCATGAGCACAAGGTTCGCTAGATTTCAATATTTAATCATCAATTTCATTTCAAACAATTCAAACACAATTAGCAAAATTCGACAAGTACATAAATGAAAATACAAACTGTTCTTTGAATTTAAATTAACTAAGTCCAAACTTAAGTGTAGCATGTCTTGATCAAACTCACACATTAGTACCTGAAACATGAATAAAATAAGGTCACCTAAAAAGTTGGTGAGCATACATTGGTTTGTACATAGATAGTGTATAAATATGAATAAACAAATCCTTACATGTCATGATAAAATAAGGCATTTATGGGGAGCAGCTATTGTGTAACTAAAGTACAATCAAACCTTTGTAACTAGCATGCAAATTATGTTGTCGGTAACAATCACCCCAATCTGGGTGGGTTTGTCAGACTCAATAGATCTATCATTGTTAACCGTTGGCTTAAATAGTTAATGATTGCACATAACTTGCACACAAAAGTTAACACACCTAGCACTCAAACATAAAGCTCAAATTTGCACACATGAATGTAAATAGGATTTGGTTTTGTGTAGTTGGTGTAAATGTAAGCTATTGTTTGTATAAAATTCATGAATCACCCCAAAAAGTGTAAAAGAGAAAAGGGGGCTATGTAATACTCACCTGATTCAAGAGTGTTGCTAGCACGCAAGACTAGGTAGCAAAACGGTCCTTGTAACTCACCACGTTAACCTAGTGTGTAATGTATATTGAGTTAATAGCGGGTACAAAAGTCTATGTCTAAGTCTAAGGTCCAACGGGTTTTGATGTGTGTGGATTTGTACAAAAAGATTTGTGTGATTCCAGGTAAAGACATGCTATGCTTGTATGAGAATTTAATGTATATTATGAGTTCAAGGTATACATGTATGAACTTAATAGTCATTGACTTAGGGTTGGATAAAATAAATAAAAAAATTTATTTGTTTATTTGTGAAAAATATGTTAAAATATATAGAACGTAAATATATATTTATATTTAGAAAAAGAAATTTTTATTTGTGTAGATAGTGTTTAATTTAAATAAATAACTTCTACTTTATTTATTTATGTTTAAAGATTTGAAAAAAAATTATATATAAAGTTGTGTAAATCATATTTACGTATAAAAATCTAACGTTTAACTTTTTATTGTGGATTATAATAAATAAATTTTATTTATTTATCATCTTTAAAATAAATACTAGTTTGCTTCAAATAAGTTAATATTTTATAAAATTTATAAAACCGATTGTTTTTATTTGGAAATTAATCTACATACCTAAATTTTTGTTTTAATTACTTAATATACTATTTTTGTAGTCATAAATTCATAATAAAATGAATTTATATTAGAAATCTGTAGATCTGATTTTATTTTGTTAACAATATTGCGAGGTTTTATAAAATAATTTTTATAAAATTTTTGGAGCTTTAAAACTGGTTTTTTTAAAATTTAAACAGGCCAACCGGTTCGAACCCGGGTGGCTCCTGTACAAGTTGTAGTGCCTTACCGCTGGACTGGTGGCCTAAAACATGCACTGGTCTCGGGTTACACAGGTATTAACAGGAACACGGCAGTAGGCCGAATCTGGTTTTTGGGTGCGCGCAAAAAGTCTCGGTACATGGGTTTCGAACCCACGCCATCTAGTCCAGCGGTGCAATGGCTTAACCGGCTGGGCTAGATGATTTCGCTGGTTAAGTATTGAGTCTAAAAGTATTAAAACATATATTAGATTTGGAAATTTTCCAGATTCAAATACGTATGAACCGAGCATGAACCCTAAATCAAAATCGATATCGATAAATGTTGTTACCCCGAATTGATAAGGGGTTTTCGATCGGAATGTAAAGACGATTCGTATGCAATAAATATTACCTGATTTGGTTACAAGACGAGCACGAACAGTAGAAAGCTAGGGCTTGATAATCCTCGAGCTCAATCGGACTCCGGAGGTGAAATGCGGGTAAATTGAGAGTTGGGAGAGTTTGTGTGGGGGTATACGCGAGTGAGAGAGGGATTTAATTTGTTTAATTCCGTTCGTAAGGGTCGATTTGATTTTGATTTTGGCCGAAACAGTCGTCGGGCTTGATTCACGCGTAAACGGATTGATTTTGGGTGAATATAGTCGTGTTTGAGGTCTGAATACATCCAAGGACGGATTAAGCGTGATTTCCGGGATCGATTACGCGTCATTTACATAAATTAACCACGGATTGATACTGTTTGACTTTGAGGAGCCAAATTCGTTTGAATTTTGAATCTTGCCTGCTAAATTGTGTGAATTCGCATGATGGTTGGGCTGAAATGGATCGTTTGTTGTTTGTGTAATCACAGAAATCCAAACCAGCACAAATTCGGTTGATGGCCGACTTAGATTTTTGAAATTTGGTACTTTTGACTTTTAAAAGTCAAACAGATTGATTTTTTTTTTTTTTTTTTTGAAATTTTGTATAATTCTTTTGATCTTTTTGACTTTTAGGAGTCAAGCATTTGAAATTTAGGGTCCAAGATCGAAGTGGTTCAATGCTTGAAGGTTCAATTGTTTAGGGTTCAAAATCATCGTGTACAAAGTTGTATAAATGTGGGTTTAAAGTTGTATGGTATATGCATACACATGCTTGTATATATACATAGGGTTTTATTAATGTGTCCAAGCGTAAAACTTGTGAGTGGGAATGAACCCTTGGTCTTACATGTTTGCATGAATGAATTTAAAAACATTGCACCCGAATTTGGATTTAAAATATGTTTTATTGAACTTGAAATAAGGACGGGAAAATCATAAATGTTACATTTACCAATTCGTCTGTTAAGGATGCAGACAGAAGGAGATAGCAGCTTCAAGAGTAGCAGGAGAAGCTGACATAGTGAGGCCTCTGACTTAAGGGACCAATCCTCCAATGTATCGGTCATTCATTTGGCTAAGGGGTGTAACCATGTGCGAAACAAGGGTGCAACGCTCATGAAACTGGTTGGTGTATTCCATATGCTCGCCTCCATCCATAGCATGGTTCCACATTTTAGTTTCTAACTTCTTGATTTCATTCCATGGCAAAGCTAGGATAGTATCTCTTCCTCTGTTTCTTACTTGGGCATTCCACCAAGTAAGAGCTCTCTTATGGAAAGCACTTGAAGCAAACTTGACTTTTAGGAAAGTGAAGAACACAAGAACAAAGATGACTAGAACTTACCTAAAGTAGAAACCGAACATGGATCTTAGGAGAAGAGGGGACGATTTCCAGCAGCTCTTGGAGGCTAATTTTTGAAACTTTTGAGTGAAGAAAATCAAAAGGAAGAGTCCCTACTTATAGTGTTGAAATAGGAGGAGTTTGTGGAGAAATCTATTTGGAATAAGCATGGAACAAAGTTGTAGTCTATCTAGGATCGAGATTTTCAAAATTATGGAGGGGAATTAGTTTTCAACTCTCTTGGGCAGCCTTATCACGCTAGTAAGTAACCTCTCTATCATGCTTTAATTGGTGGGGTTTACGGGTCACTAATCATATAGGGTTGGTATTTTCATAATGTATTAATTATTTAGGGTTTAGTGTAAAATTAATGACTATAAAATTATATTTGTAAATCACTTTGTATACGTGCATGTATAGTTGAAATGTGGTAGGTATATATGTTTCCAAGGTTAATTGTATGTACGTGTGTATATTGATAGTTGTATGGATGTGCATATAGCAGATTAATGTGGTAGGTATGTTTTCAAGGTTAATTGGATTAATTGAATTATTATTTATACATTAACCGTTAGTTAACAAATTCCAAATTTTAAAATGAAAGTAATAAGATGAGTCATCATAATGTAAGTATCTGTCACCGGAAGTAAACAGAACGGATCAACTAAACTAAGTTCTGAAAACCTAAATAGATATTATTGTTGTGTGCTTTGATTCTTATCTTTTAGTTTTAGATCGTCAACATCTCAATTCAGATGTTTTATTCTTACCCTCTTCTGAAACTTGGGTTCTGGGATAATATCATTGTCAATTTTAATTGTCAACTTGGAGACATTTATGATGCATCTCTATTTCTATTTCCCTTATGAATATTCTATCCGTTGTCTGATTTCTGTTTCCTGTAGAGTTGATCTTAAACCCTAAATTATGTTTCAATTGCATCATGCATGTCGATAAAAGCTGCCTTACCCATCCAAACTATAACTCACCTGAGTACCAGTAAGGACTCAACGCTTTCATCAAGATGAGCAAAGAACAGGTCGACAGCAAAGGCAATGTTAGATGTGCGTGTGCAAAATATCATAATTCTATCTTCATATCCTTCACAAAAATGAAAGTACATATGCATTCATTTGGTTTCTGCCAGACATACAAGACGTGGATCTATCACGGTGAAAGTTCAATTCCTCCAGTTGTAGTTGTAGATGACGTTGCACCGGGAAACGATATGGATGGCATTATCGATACGTTATGGGGAAGCGTAAGGAAGAGGATACGAACCTCAACGAAGGAAACTTGGGTACAGAGAGTAGGGGTGTCCGTGATGATTTTGTAGCTCTGTTAAACGAAGTCTGTAACAAATCAGTTTTGAGGTTTATAAAAATAATATGGCAATCATATTATGGGGTGTAAATGTTATTAAAGGAAAGCTGGGGGTTTTTGGTTGCAAACGATGGGTTTTGACTATCTTGTGGGAAAAGGGGTCAAAATAGAAAGTGGAAGGGCTAAATGTGAAAAATGGCTAAGTGTTGGGGGTTTTGGTGGAGGAATCACAGGCACACGTGTGTGTTGCGAAAATGGAAAGAGAGAAAGAGGGGAAAAGAGAGCTTGATCAAGAAATTCGGATTCGGAGCTTGCATGCTTGGATTGATGAGTTGAGATTGCACAACACCTTCATCATAATCAAGTATGTATCATCTTTTCTCATTCCCTCCATCTGATTGCTTGTTCTTGATGGGTTTTGGATGGATGAACCCAAATGGATGAAAATTGGGTGTTGTGGTAGGTTCAATGTTGGTTAGGGTTGTTAATCTAGCATTACTAAAGCTAGAGGTTCAACCAATTCATGTTGATTTCACCTAATTAAAACTTTTGAAAATTAGGGTTCTTGAGAACCTAATTTGGGTTTTTTTTCAATTGAAGTGTTTAAATGGTGAATTGAGTGTGGATAAGTGTTTATGGAGGTATATAAACACATTTTAAAGTTGAAAACTCAATTATTTTGGTGAATTATGAATTGATGAAATTGTGGAATTTTGGGTGAAAACCTTAACGGGTCAAATGGGTGGAATTTATTTAAAATGGTTAAAAGCTTGTATAGAGCTTAATAAACTAAGATTAGATGATAGTGAAGATCATAAGATCTTGTGTGGGTGTTAATTAATGTATGTATTGGGGTAAATTAGATTACTAAAACATGTGGAATTTTAGGTGATCAAGGCGTTAAAGATGTTAGCTTTGAAGACCGATTGGAATCTTCATTGGCAAAGGTAAGTGCTTTGCACTTACTTAGTAGTAGATAAGTAGGTACATGTAAGTAGATTATGTATACATGTTGTATGTTGATCTTGACTATGTGGTTATTAGTCAAACTTGAATGTAGTATGTGGTGGAATTTGATTAAATTGACTTAATGTGGTATAAGTCAAACCATTGTAGATAATGGTGAAATTGATATAAAATTGACTTAATGTGATATAATACAAACCATTGTGGATAATGGTGAAATTAATATAAAATTGACTTAATGTGGTATAAGACAAACCATTGTGGATAATGGTGAAATTGGTGTAATTTGACTTTAGTGGTATAAGGTCAAACTATTATGTTGAAATTGGTGTAATTAAACTATGTGGTTAACAGTCAAACTTGATTGTGCAAATGTGGTGAATAGGTGTAATTTGACTTATGTGGTAAATAGTTAAATTAATATGTCAATGTGGTGAATTTGGTGTAATTTGACTGTGTAATTTGACTTATGTGGTAAATAGTCAAACTAATATGTAAATGTGGTGAATTTGGTGTAATTTGACTTATGTGGTAAATAGTCAAACTAATATGTAAACGTGGTGAATTTGGTGTAATTGACTTATGTGGTACATAGTCAAACAAAACGTGATAATTTGGTGAAATGGTGTATAGAAGTACGGAATACTTCAAAGGGTGGACTTGGAGTCAAATACTCCAAGTATGGGTAAGACGAGTTTTGGTACTCGCACCCAGGGGTCTTAAACCAAATAAGAAGTGTGGAATAATTCAGATGGTCGACTTGGAGTCAAATACTCCAAGTATGGGTAAAACGATATGTGGTACTGGCACTGAGGGGTCGTAAACCAAATAAGAAGTGTGGAATACTTAAAAAGGGTGGACTTGGAGTCAAATACTCCAAAAACGGGTAAGACGGGTTGTGGTTCTCGCACTGAGGCGTTGTAAGCCAACTAAGAGGTGATAAATGGGTGGGGGTAAACTTGTGTGTGTTGTTATACATGTTATATTGGTGTCGTATTGCACAAAGATGCAAACGGGTTGGAATGGGTCGAAACGGGAAACGAGTAGTTGTGCTCGTAATGGGGGTGGATAAACTAACAAATTAATGTTAGTAATGTGGTAGACCTTGTATGGTTAGAAAACAATTAAATATATGTTAGATACTTGTAATATGTAAGAATTTGTAGAAATGGTGAGAGTGGAATGTGCTATCATGGAACATGGTTGTGTTCATCTGAACACAACCATATCAACAACCTTGCTTTTTTCTAGTGCTGAAGGGGAACACGATTGTGTTCAGGGAACATAAACCGTGTCAGAATTTTTTGTTCTTAAAAATGGCCATTCTTCTTGGGAATTAACCATGGGACGTTTCAAGGACTATTTATCTTTACTAACCTTGTTCCATTTAATGTTTTGGATGTACGGGAAAGCTCTGGAATGATCTCGGGTCTTGCCAATGTCGGATATTGGATTCTCAATGTTTGCTTGAATGTTTTGTTTCTTTTAAACTAATCTCATGGATGGAAATACATCATGTTGATGTCTTTTGAACGTATGGTCATCTTAAAACTTGTTTTGTTCTTCCTCTTGGGAATATGAATTGTAATACACAATGTTTGTAAACAGTGGAACCATGTTTACATGGTAATGTTTAAACTGGGACCTAATTTACGTGTCGTCTAAAAAGTTTAAATCGGTTTGAATTTTTGGGTGTCACAAAGTCCAATCAGAATTATATCCTTGTTGTACTATGTTTTCTTCCCTTGATTTAGCAAAGCTTATGCATATCAAGGTGAAGAACAAATGGACTAATCGTTTATTTGATGAGCTGCTCCGGTTGTTGCAATCTTCACATCCAGAAGGCAACAAGATTCCCCCTTCGCATTATATACCCAAAAAGGCATTAAAGAATATTGGTTTGGGGTATGAGTCGATACACGTGTGCAAAAATGACCGTGCTCTCTTCCGGAAAGCACCACTCGTCACAGAATTGTCCTGTTTGTAATGAGAGTCGGTGTGTCGATACAAACACAAAGGGCAAGAAGGTAGCTCATAACCCCTAGACTATGGCTTTTGTATTGTTCAAGGCACACGGCAAAAGATATGATCTGGCACAGTACCAGAAAATCAGAAGAGGGTAAGATGCGTCATCTTATGGGTCTTCATGGAAAGAATTTGATATAAAGTACCCTAACTTCTTGAGGGAACCCAAAATTTTCGCCTAGGGCTTGCAGCTGACGGTTTTAATCCATTTGGTAACATGAGTTCGACTCATAACACGTGGCTGGTTGACTCACCACATACAATTTGCCTCCATGGCTATGCATGAAAGAGTCCTCATTCATATTGTCCATGTTGATTCCTGGCCCTAAATCACTCGGGAAGGACATGGACATTTTCCTTAGGCCGTTGGTAGATGAGCTTAAGCATTTGTGGTAGTTAGGCGTACGTACTAAAGACACAGCGACAAACACATTCTTCACAATGAAGGCAGCATTGTTATGGACCATAAACGACTTTCCAGCTCGTAGTAGTGTATCAGGTTGGAGCGGACAGGGCTACAAAGCATGCCTAACTTGCAACAAAGAGTATTACTGGGTTGAAATCTCATGACTGTCGTATATGTAGGTCATCTTTTATAAACTAACAATAACATTACGGGGCTGAAATCTCATGACTGTCATATTCTCATGCAACGTTTGATACCGACCGGATTTAGAAGGTTTTTGGCCAAACATACTTATATACCAATATAGTAAAGACGAAGGTGCTACCAAAGACCTGTCTAGATCTATGGTTCTGTATGAGCCTGTGTCTAGAGGTATTAAAAGAGCTAATGAATCTGAAGATGACTTATCATTAGATTTTGAACAAGAGATGGATGAAGACACGGCGAAAGCTAATGCCATAGCCAATCTGCTCTTCTTGAATGATGATGATTCTGCTTCTGATGACAATATGTTTACTCGGGAGCTGGATCCGGAGTATACCGAGATGTTTGCAAACATCAATGTCAAGGATAATCTCAACTGTTTACATCAATGCTCAAGGAAAGGAAATTACCGTCATTAACACGTGGAATCTTCATCTAGTATTCCTAAGGAGTTGACATCTTCTGTTCAAACTGATCGTATTATCTCTGCAGAAGAAAAGAAGAAATGGTTCAAAGTAATTCCTCCATGGTTATTTCATTATACCACTGCTTCAGAGAAACTATGTTATCAATGAAATGATCGCTCAAACATTCTTAGCTGGATGTTCAATGCTGAGAAAGACATGTTCCTAGTGAAGAGGGAGAACGGAAGAGTTAAATATTATGCATCTCCTCGGTTTTTTGGATCCTTGCCGAGATACAACTTGTACAGGTTAAACAAAGTTTCATTTTACAATCCTGATAACGTTGGCAAGGATTGGAACTTTCATGCATTTTTGGATAACGAATGTATGAACGGTTTTAAGAATCTAAATCCACCACAGCCAAAGAGGAAGAAAGATAAAATAATAATCGATTCCATCACAAAGAAGCCTTTGATTTAGGAAATCTATCCTTTGCCTAAAATAGTGAAGATTGTTCCTATGCACAAAGTAGTGTCAGATGATACTCTAAAGCAACTCGAGTATTGGTCTTATAGTCCATTATCTGGGCATGTTGACATTCACTGCACTGATCGAGATTTTGTGATTGATGATTTTATGGATTTGCTAAAGTTTGGGAAGGAAGATATGCTAAGGATTGAGAATAAGAGATTATTCATGCCAGAGTCCAATGAAAGAGAAATCAAACCATTTGTAAAGGTTTTGGGGACGGTATTAATAAAAGGCCTTTATACGGAGGTGATGATCATTCAGTCGATTTTAAAATATTATGACTGCTTTGAGTGCATCAGCCTAGGGGAGATTGTAAGGACTAAACCTAATAGGCTGAAGCATCAAAGAATATGTATCCGTTTGAAAGGTATATGAAAAAACTAAAAAACTATGTTAGAAACATGGCAAGGCCGAAAGGTTGTATAGCTGAAGGTTATGTTGCTAAAGAAGCTCTGTCATTTTATTCGATGTACCTTCGAGATGTTCAGACTCATTTCAATCGCCCTGACAGAAACGAGGATGTCATTATCGAAAAAAGAAAGTTGTGGGTGTTTGAGTCTAAATGTCGTTCGGCTAGCGCATCGAAGATCAAACATCTTTCTCCAAGCGAAAAACTTAAGATAGAATGGTTTGTCCTCGATGGATGTGAAGAAGTCAAGGACTATATGAAGTAAGTGTTCCTAGCTTTAAATTTTCATTATATGTTAAGTATTTTTCCCTTCCTTACTTCTTCTATATTTTTGTCATCAATATAGTGAATTCAACTCTGAACATCCCCAAGATGATGTTAAAACCAAATTTCTGAAATGGTTTCTCGAGAAGGTAATACATATATAATATGCATTAATTACTCTACATTTGTTAGGTAATACATATATAACACGCATTACTCTATATTTGTTAGGTCTATTTGATGAAAACACAAAATTCTCTAGAACTCCGCTCAGAGTTGTATGTTCTTTCAATGGGTGCGGAAATAAATGTCTCTACTTACACTGCTTGCATAGTCAACGGTATTAGGTTTATGGTAATTGGTCGTGACGCGCAACACAAAACTGTGGGGTTCTAGTGGAGGGAGAGAACGATTAGAAATATTATGTCCAAGTAGAAGAGATTATTAAGGTGCGTTATCCAAATGGGTATTCAATTGTCCTATTTCAGTGCAAGTGGTTCGATACTCGATGGGGTGTTAGATATGAAAATAATATTGCCAGTATCAACACAAAACACGAATGGGACAAAGAAGATCAACTCATATTTGCTTCACAAGCCAAACAAGTGTTCTACATCTGAGAACCTTCTAGAGGAAACCAAAACAATAACCATCGGTGGGTCGTCGAGAATGTTAATCATCAAAAAATTTGGGATCTACCATTAAACAATGGCCGCGTAGAGAATGTTCAAAATGTTGACAATGACTTAGTCGAAGATCTTGACGTCGTTCACAACAACTCTTCATCTAATAGTATACTTTTCATCGACTTCGTCCAATACTTTCAAAACAAGCATGCTTATGTTACTAAGGGCGAGACTGCAAGTGAAGTTGATCCGCCAACGGTTATCGTCAATGAAGTGTCTGAGGGTGAGACTGGTTATGATGAGGACGATTCTGATTAATGACACGGAGGGGTCTGAGAGAGACACTAAAGTGTCTGAGGGAGAGTCTGATTAAAAGAAGAGTTGTTGTAACTTCTATTTGTAACTTTTCAGGATATGTTTTCACTTTGGATCGTGCTGGTGTATATATATATATAGGGGACGGTTCCACTAAGAAGTTGTTTTTCGCTAAAAAATCCTAAGAAGTGGCTCAAACGAACTTCGATTGAGCTCATTCCAGCGGCGTTAGAACCGTCTCATCGAACCCTAACCCGGACCCAAAAACTTAAACCCCCCTCCACCCGCACCCCCAAAAACCTAACCCCCCCCCCCCCCAAAAAAAAAAACCTAAACCCACCACCCCCACCCTAAAAAAAACCTAAACCATAAAATCTAAACCCTAAAAGCTAAACCGTAAGGCTAAAACCCTAAAATTCAAAAATAAAATCTAAACTTTAAAAGCTAACCCTAAAATATAAGATGGTATAGTTCGATGAGATGGTTCCAACGCCGCTGAAATTAGCTCAATCGGAGTTCGTTTGATATCGTTTCTTAAGGTTTTTGTCATTTCTTAGATTTCTTAGCGAAAAAACTACTTTTTATTTGAACCTCCCTCTATATATATATATATATATATATATATATATATGTATTATATATAGATATTTATATATAAGTGTTTATTTAATGTATAATATTGTAGGTCCAGATTTCAATCGAAAATCACTCAAAAGATCGATTACACACACATATAGGCGGAAACTGTGTGTATGGTGGTGAAACAGAGGGTAGAAACAGAATTGGTGAAGATAAACAGGAAAACCACACAGGAATCAACACAAGTATGATATGAAATTGTAAGAACAACAGATGAAATAACTCCAAATGTGTATTGATTCAGAAAAACTGTGAAAGAGAGAATTTCAGGGTTACAGCCGCTATCCACCACCTAAACATTCTCAAACTAGGCTATTTATAGTATGTTGACAAGCATCGAAACTATGCTCACCGAAACTAGTAGTTTCGGTTGAGCATTTACAAATGTAAGAACCTCCTGTCGAAACTTCCTATCTATCGAAACTACTAGTTTCGATTGAACAAACCTCAATCGAAACTAGGTAGTTTCGATGGCCCAGGATTAGAATAAAAACAGGAAATTACATAAAATGAAATTACAAGTAAACAAAACTTAACTAAACATTGTTCAAAGAAATACATTGATGACAACAGCTTATCCAAATATAAGACTCTACAATCTCCCCTAAGCTGATGCATCAATGTCTTCAACTCTCTCTAAGCAGTTGGCCCTTGACTTGGTTTCTGAAAGTAAGGTTTTGCATTAATAGTCACCACCATTTGATATGCTTTGGCATCAGCTTCGTCATCTTCACTAAAGATCTTGATAGGGTTGTTGAATAACACTTCAAGATCCTCATGTTGAAATTTTAGTAACTCCATGGGCTCAAAAAATACTGATGTCTTCCATTCCTTCACACTCAATCACTGCACTTCTAATGGTAGAGTTGTAAAACAATTTTCTAAAATTCTGAAGCTGCACAGGTACAAATCGTGGCAGTATTATGGATTTGACAGTTTCTGCCGGCTTGTACCAAAGGCTTACCCAAGGCCTTTAAGTTCTAGGATGAATTCTAGTCTTGGAGATAACTCTTCTTGGTTTAGCAGTGGTCATGGATCTGAAATCATTGAAGGTCTGATTTCTCAAGAAGGTCTCAAAATCTTTTGCAATGCCCACATTTCTAGGGTTTTGTAGAGGTAGCTTGGCAAGGGCTCTGAAATCATATTTAGGGAGGGAACTGAAGTCATGAGGAGACTTGAAGTGCTCCACTCCTCCTTTATATCTTCTGACTATGAAAAGTGAGCGTTCTTTGTCGTACTTCCACCCGACTAGAGGCCTTTTTAACTCTTGATACTCAGCAAACCACTCATAGTGCTTTGGTGGTTGCATCTCTTTGAACCAAGACCTTCTAGAGTCTGAGGCCTGGATGGATGGAGTATCTTTTCCTGTTGTAGTTGGTGTTTCTGTTGGAGCTTCCTCAGTTTTGGGTGTTGGCCAGCAGTGTTTACAGGCTCAACAAAGGTCACAGTGACATTTTTATCCTCTACCTCATTATCTGATGGAGCATCAAATTCATTTCCATCTTCAGTGAAATACTTGAGCTTATCTCCCTGTTCTTCACCTAAGGTAACAATTTCAGGATAATCTTCAATTGTTCCAAAGTCATCAACCTGCTTTAGTAGCTCATCTAGCTCATGATCCTATCCAACTTCTTCTTCATCAAGAATAACAACATCAACACTTGATTCTTTTCCTTTTCCTCTTTCTCTTGTGGATCTCCTTTCACTAGCTGATGGGAGATCATAATCAGTTTCTTCAATTTTTACTTCCACAGATTCCTTTGTCTTGGCAACTTGAAAAATGAAGATTGTCAATGCAGACTGAGGATTTGTAATAAAGGCAGGAGAAGAGGGTCCACCGGTAGAAGTGGTCTCCCCCTGAGCTGTGGAAGGGGTTCCTTGTTGAGAAGATTTAACCATTGAAGCCTTGATTTGCTCAACAATATCAGATAAAGCTTTAAAATCTTGTTGTTGTTGAGAGATTATCTTTTATTGGGTTTCAAGTTGAGTCTGCTGAACATCAAGTTGGGTATGTAAGCCTCCAACTTCAAGCCTAAGATCTTTTACTTCTTCCTTGCACTCTCTTAGTTCAGTCTTCATATCATCTATCACTTTATCTTGTTTTGTTACTGTTTCCTGTAACCTTTTTACCTCCAGGCTTAGGGTTTTGACTCTTGAAACTGATGGTGATAGGTCAGGAGCAGGGGATGCAGGTGGTGTAGGAACAGGTGTATGTTGTGGAGATGGTTGTGGTGAGGGTGGTGGAACATGAGTAGGTGACTGAGTGGGTGTTAGATGTTCTGGAATGTCAAACAGTGATTCTGAAGAAGAGGTCAAAGACTCTAGCCCGGTCTTGATTTTCTTTGCTAGGGGTTCTTCTAATTCATAATCGGACTCGGAATCAGCTAGTCTCTTGGAGGAGGATGCAGGAGGCTCAATTTGTTCATCATCTTCTGACTCATAGTCCGACTGATCATATTTTGTACCGTAAATGCCTTCGTCCAAGGTTTCACTTGACTCAGCTTCATCATGTGCTTCTGTTTCTATGTTTCCAACAGGTTTATCTTCAAACACAGGCTCAAGATTCTCTATCAGTTGATCAATGAAAGGAGCTTCAAAGATAGGCTGTTCAACATCTTGCTCTATGTGTTGTTCAGCTTCAACATTCGGCTCTTGGTTCCCTTGACCCTATTTTGCCTCTTCTTCTTCTTCAGATGATGATTCAATGACTTCATCAGGATCGATATCAGGGAATACAGGTTCTACTTCTCCAATCACATGCCCAAATAGTGGAATGTCCACAACTATCCTGTTCGATCTTGAACTAGAACTCTTCATATAACTGAGGGTCTTGTCTATCATATGATCAAGGACAAGAACAGGTCCTTCTTGTTAAAGATTTGGTAGAATGTGGTTAATTATCATTTGTAGAAATCTTGGGTACACGAGAAATTTGTCTCTTACTCTTCCAGTGAGATTCTCCATAAGTTGTTTGAATACCAATCCAGAAAAGTTATAATCCCTTCCTTTGATCAAGCCAAGAATAGCAGATTCCATCATGGCATTGGTAGAGTCAAATCCACCTTTTCTGATTGAGATGCGGTGAATGAACACATGCACAATATACCTCCAGTGGCAAGGAAAGTCTTTGTGATCTGCCCACTTTTAAACTCATATGGGTGACCCATTCTTCTGAAACATTCTCTGATGTAGAAACTAGGAAATTCCACAGGGGCTTCATGATTATCACTAAACTGCAGTACCTCTCTTATGGTGGCCTCAGAAAATAGTCTTTCTTGGTTGTACAAAGTTGCTCTTATGTGCTCCACATTTTTTATGGATACTCTTGCAGCAGTGGCCTAGAATTGCCTGATTGTGGCTTCAAAAATGGGCAAGTTGTGACTTATAGCAAAGCTCATATTAGAGTTAGCCAGAAAATTGAGCACAGTTACAAATCCCTCACTCTTGGGATCAGCAGCATTAAGAAAGGCACGGATATTGTGCTTCTTCACAAATAGAAGATCCATATCTGTCAGAAACAAAAATTATCAAACATCAGTCCAACACTTAGAAAATACTTCAGAAAAGCATGACCGAAACTACTAGTTTCAGGTGAAGAAAGCATATCAAAACTACATAGTTTCGGGCAGCAAAGGGTATCGAAACAACTAGTTTCGATAAAAACCTGTTCAAAATTATGAGAGACTCATTTTTAAAACCAAAACACCCTTTAATCGAAACAACTAGTTTCGATGCCTGAATTCTGAACAGATATACAAGCATTCAAAAAGCAGTAAAAGCTAAGTTAAAACTATATACAGATTATCAAATTATAAACAGAAATAAAAAAGAATGGTAAAGTTCGCCTGAGGTGTCGAAACTCCGTCTTACCAAGAGTTTTTTTAGGTAATCTGCAAAATTAAACATAGAATAATGAGATATCAACAATGGTGAGTTTATAAACAAGATTTGAACACAAAACGACCAAGATTATGAAGATTTAGTCGTAAAACTCTCAGAATTGAAACCATAGGTCCGGCATTTTTATAAAATCGCACACATATGAACAGAAATCAGTACCTGATGATGAAGATGATGAAGGAATCAGATAAGATATACTGATTTCGCAAACTTAGACCGATGAATCTCGAGATTTTATGTGTGAAAACGAAGGTGAAAAGGGTTTCAGAGAGTGAGAGTGAGCATGCGAAGGAGTCTGATTGTGAAGACATTTAATTTGAGCTTGACAAAGGACCAAAATGCCCTGTCAAAACTACTAGTTTTGATAGGGCAAAGTAGTTTTGAGCGTTTTGGCTTCCCTATCCATGATTTCAACCGGTTCTTCAATGAAGCGTAGTTGTTCATCAATATGTAGTTCCTCAAGAGGAACCGCGAGTGTCTCGTCTGCTAGACATTTCTTCAAGTTCGAGACATGAAAGACATCGTGTACACCACTCATTCCTTCAGGTAGGTCCAGTTGGTACGCTACTGGGCCAATTCTCTTCACTATTTTGAACGGTCCAACATAACGAGGATTCAGTTTGTCTTATTTCCCGAAGCGAATTACACCTTTCCAAGGTGAGACTTTAAGAAGAACCATGTCACCTACTTGAAACTCTAACGTTTTACGATGCTTGTCAGCATAGCTCATTTGACGATCACGAGCTGCCGTCATACGGTTTCGAATTTAAACGATCTTTACAGAAGTTTCGAATACTAGTTCAGGACATGTAAGTTGGCTATCCCCAACTTCATCCTAACAGATAGGAGATCGGCATTTACATCCGTACAATGCCTCGAATGGTGCCGCCTTGATGCTAGTGTGATAATTGTTGTTATAGGAGAACTCCGCTAGAGGTAAGTGAGACTCCCAAGTGTTACTGAAACCGATCACACAAGCTCGTAGCATGTTCTCTAAGGTTTGAATGGTACGTTCCGTTTGACCATCAGTTTGAGGATGGTACGCCGTACCCATATCTAGGCGCGTACCTAAAGCTTTTTGTAGCGATTGCCAGAAATGCGATGTGAATCGAGCGTCTCAATCCGAAATGATAGAAATTGGCACTCCGTGCCAAGAGACTACTTCCTTCAAGTAAATACGAGTAAGTTTCTCCATCTTGTCAGTTACTTTGATGGCTAAGAAGTGAGCGGATTTAGTTAGACGATCGACAATCACCCAGACGGTGTCGCATCCGCTAGGAGTTCGGGGTAGTTTGGTTATGAAGTCCATAGGAATTTGTTCCCATTTCCACATTGGGATCTCTGGTTGTTGAAGTAGACCAGAAGGCTTTCGGTATTACACTTTGACCTTTGCGCAAGTCAGGCACTTGCTCACATAAGTGGCTATATCAGCTTTCATCTTCGGCCACCAATATACCACCTTTTAGGTCATGGTACATCTTGTCGGAACCAGGATGAATAGAGTATCGAGATTTATGAGCTTCATCCATAACCAGTTCCCGTACACTAGAACCCATATTCGCTCTACGAAGTAGCGAATGCCGTCTGATTTAACCCTAAGTTGTTCTTCCATACCATGCGTGGATTACAACGGTATGATTTCCTCTTTCAGGGCTTCGAGTTAAGCACTACCGATATGATCAGGTAGTCAAGGGTGGATAGTGAGATGTAATGCTCAGACTCGTCTGGGTTTAGTTTCTTTCGGCTTAGGGCATCGGCTACTACTTTAGTCTTGCCCGGGTGATACTTGATAGCACAATCATAATCGGTCAAGAGTTTGATTCAACGACGCTGTCGCGTGTTCAACTCTTTCTGTTCAAAGATATGATGAACACTCTTGTGATCGGTGTAGATAGTGTATTTGGTACCGTACAAGTAGTGTCTCCAGATCTTTAGTGCAAACACCATGACTCCCAACTCTAAGTCATGAGTAGTGTATTTTTTCTCATGGATTTTCAGTTGACGAGAAGCGTATGCAATCACTTTCTCGCGTTGCATCAGCACACAACCAAGACCTTGAATGGATGCATCACAGTACACCACAAAATCATCCGTTCCCTCTGGAAGAGATAGGATAGGTGCACTGCAAAGTTTATGTTTGGGGAGTTGGAACGCTAACTCCTGGGTGTCACCCCAGTTATAGGGTTTACCATTTTGAGTTTGAGCGGTGAGGGGTTGGGCAACCTTGGAAAATCCTTCGATGAAACCACGGTAATAGCCAGCCAATCCCAGAAATTGTCGCACTTCAGTTGGAGTTGTCGGTGGCGCCCAATTCTTGATGGCTTCTATCTTAGATGGATCGACATGTATTCCACTCTCGTTGACTACATGTCCTAAGAATTGCACTTCACGAATTCAGAATTAGCACTTGAAAAGTTTGGCATACAATTGCAAGGTCTAATGAAACTTTTATCCAACAACTCTTGTAGTTGTGTGGATAGCTCTTGCAATTCACTGGGTGCAAGTCTACAGGGTGCCCTAGCAATGGGCGCTGCTTCGGGTGCTAGATCAATTTGGAATTCGATTTGATGATGCGGTGGAAGACCTGGTAGATCTTCGGGAAATACCTCCGGATAATCACGAATGATAGGGATGTCGTCAATCTTTTTTCTTATTAGATGGCTGCTCGACGACGAGAGCCAAAATTGCAGTATGACTTTTACGTAGACGCTTTTGTGCTTTCACGAAAGATATGATGCCCACGACAGCATCACTCTTTTCGCCTTGGACAGAAAGGGTTTCTCCACTCGGGAGAGGAAGGCAAACAAATTTGCTCACGACAAATAATTTCGGCTTGTTTCTTAGATAACCAATCCATACCGTCAATTACGTCGAAATTGCCAAGTGTGACTGGCATAAGGCCAATGTCAAGTTCATGACCAGCCAATCCACATTTACAGCCCTTAAGAATGTGAGTTGCTTTAATTATCTGTCCATCATCTATTTCTATGGTGTACTTAGCTTCTAGTAGGGTTGGAGTACGACCGCACCGGTAAGAAATTTAAAAGGTCACTTAAATAACTGGATATGCTGGGGAATAAATCAAATTAGACCAAGAATTAGTCACATGATGGGGTAACAAGGTCAAATGGAATCTATTGTTGGAGTGTAAGGAATAACGTGTTAGTTTAGGAAGAATTCCCAATTTCCGCTTACATAGTTGGAGTCAGTGGGTTTACCACGAGGTTCTATTAGAGTTTCAACCGAGATGGTTTCATTGATCAAGTCTGGATGAGAGTATTAAGTTCATTAAGGCTCTTACATGAGTGAAATCAAATGGTGGATCCTATGGATGATAGTTCAGTGTGATCGCAAATCTCTTCAACTTGATAGTCGCGTCTATCAACTGTTGGACAGGTTTAACGATATCAACTAGCCATTGAGCGGGTTACGTGAATTTCTACTATCAATGGAAATATAAATATGTAGATCATAGATTAGGACCATTTATCCACACACTAGGTTTCACCAGAACTTACATGCACATCAAATTACTATTACGTGTGCACCCGTAATGATAATTTGCTTTGCATGCTCACCCTAATTCTCCTTGTCTTGTGTCATAATTTCCTTTAGTTTGCATTGCTAAGTATAGAGTGTTGTCAGATATGATAAGTCATCGAAAAGCTTTAGTCATCAACCATAAGTTGATCAACTAGGACTCATTTCAGGATGAGTAGTCGGGAATCGTTTGATCCGAGTATTCACTCGCTTTGAAACACAATATGAGAGTCCAATCCAGCGGATTGTAGATGCGAACATGCACATTAAACAAACATGCACATGAAATGCGACTTCGAGAAGTGAAACTAATTCATGGATACGAGTTACAGGAAAAAGCAAAATAGTCATCCTTACAACTGAGTCAGGATAGGGTTTGAGTATGCAATGAGCAAGGCGTTCTCAACCTTGCGGTCAATCTTTCTTCAATAGAATATCGACCAAAGCGCGAGCCCACGGCTTGGGAAAGTGATGACATCTACGTGTCAATGGATTCTGCAATGATGCTTGCAACAGTCTGCCTTCACACGACGTATTGTTGCTAGTGGGTACAGTAGGGACTCGCCTCCGATGATCCCAACTCCCAAAGAGATACGTGCTAGTTCTGTGTGTCATCCCCAACACGAACTTGAGAATACCCACCATTCCCTGATTGTGTCCTTGATAGGCTCAAGCCGGTGTCATCTTCGGCTCGGATGGTGTAACAAAGGTGCAGATGATGGTGGTGTGAGTGACTCCACCGAAGGCTTCGTCTCGCTGCCCACGGACGGGAGTGGATGTTGTTCAGGTGATTCCCCGAGTGTCGCCACTGGGAATGATGATGCAATGCAAATGATGTGTCCCTCATCAACAGAGGGTGATATGGATGGTGTTAACATGTCTGCACTGTAATGTACGTATTGGTGTTATGTGTATCAGGTATGAGTGTCTGTGTTGTGTAACTAATGCATGTGTGCGGTTATAGTCTAGTATGAAATCCTAGTTCTCTATAACCAATGGCTTTGATACCAATCTGTCACACCCCCAAATTCCACTAACGGAGTTCTACCATTAAGAGCATGACAAACCAGGATCTCAGTCATTAGTTACATCAAATGACACTATATGAGACTTAAAAAGTCATAAGATAAATGTTCAGAGTTAAATGCGGAAGCGTAAACGTTAGAATGAAATCAAAAGTAATTACACGCAACAAGCGTCAATTAATGTAAATAAGTAAAACTGTTTAAAATGTTTGAAATGAATTATATGACAGTAGGACTCCATGCATGTCCTAAGTGTGCAACTTGTGCCAAAGCGACCTGAGAAACATGTAAGAAAAAGTGTCAACACGAGGTTGGTGAGTTCACAGGTTTGTATGTAAATAAATTGTTTGAGTGTTGCTGGATCCACATACGTAAGTCACACCTATTTCTAGCTAGACAATGTACAAGTTACTCTAAGCGTTCACAACCGAAGCTGACTGTTTATGTTTGGGATGCCTTCCGCCAGTGCTAGCATCAACAATGGCAAGTGTTTAGGACAATTTACACCCGTTAGACCTCCAATCAAGTTAGCGCGACTAAGCCAGGTGGGGTTCGTCAAACCCAGTAGTACTACTCAAATTTCCTCGCTATACTCCATATATTAACGGTTCGAGTGTGTAATGACTTTGCATGTTATGTTTGCACTTAGGTACATAAGTGATAATGAAATACTATGTGATCCATGTCCGTGTGTATGTCTCTCCTTGGCTGGGAGACAAGAAACGGATGCCTGTTCGTATGCATGTTTCTCCCCAAGGGGAAAACAAGTAAGATACTGTTTGTTTGTATGCATGTTTCTTCCCAACGGGAAAACAAATAAAATGATGTTTGTTTGTATGCATGTTCCTCCCCAATGGGGAAAACAAGTAAAATACTGTTTGTGTGTATGTATGTTTCTCCCCAACGAGAAAACAAGTAAAATAATGTTTGTGAGTATACATGTTTCTCCCCAACAGGAAAACAAGTAAAATAATGTTTGTGTGTAAGCATGTTTCTCCCCCAATAGTAAAACAAGTAAAAAGGGGTCGTGAAAACTCACTTGCATTGCGTAGTAGGTAGTATCACACAAGTATGAGATTTGAAACCTCATGTGTTAGCCTGCACGGCTTACGTATGCCCTAGAATTATAAACACATAAGTTAGGGACATATGGGATTTGTGACGATGACACGGAAGATTAGAACGTCTTAACACATTCTAAGGATCAATGAGCTGACGAACGTGTCCACGGGAATATAGATATCTTAATATAATAATTAAGAAAAATGCGTTACGTGTCGAAGGTTTCTTAATTACGAATATAATAATAATTAAATATATCCATGCGTTTGTACCATTAAAATAATGGCTAGGAAAATAATATAACTAATATATTATTTGTAGAGAAATAACATGATTATTTAAAATGTGTGACAAAAATAATAAAACTGTTATTTTTATTCGAGTATATTAAACGTGAGTAAATAATATAAATAATTATATTATTTATTAGTTTAAAACGATACATGAAGTTTATAATCGAGGTGAAAATAATATCTAAATATATATTATTTTTAATTGGAGTCACGGGTTGAAAATAATATAAACATATTATTTTATTCGGAGTCGTGGTTTGAAAATAATATAAATATTTTATTTTTAAGAGTGGAAATAATATTAAATATAAGTTATAAAACCAAACCCGAGCCTACGGATTGTTTCAGGGCTCAAAACATTTTAATATATTAATATAATAGTATGGGGATTATTTTTATAAAAGTAATATGGTGGAAAAGCCCCCAATAAAAAGAGATGCAGGAGACCAGACTAGAACTCGGGTCTCCTGCACACGAGCCAAGTAACTTAACCATCTCCGCCCGCTAGGGTTTCGCGTTAACAGTCAGATCAGATAAGTTTTAACGTATAGTTCCAGCGGGTTCTCCTCCCCTACGCAAGCTGAACCAAACTCGACCAATAACCCAAGAAGTTGGCCACGATTTGAATCAATTGCATAGGGGTTTTGTTAAGCGAGGGTTTACGAATCAGTGGGTAGATTTAATTTGAAAATCATCAAGCCTAGGGTCGTTTAATTACATATTCAAATGCCGAAACCCTATATATGAACCCAGAATCAATTTGATCAGTTTCTATAGTAAAATCAGTTGAAATCATGGGGATTTTACAAAATAAGACATTGCGAATCTGTTAGTGTGGTTTAATTAGATTAAAATTGTCTCTTGGATCAAAACCCCCAATTTCGATTATGAACAAGCCCTAGATTCTGGTTTACACTTAATCCTATGTTAAGTGATTAAATTGAGATGGGGCTTTCAAAGAATAAAGGATGGCGATTCTAGACATACCAATGAATTGGATTTAGGTCGTGTTTAGGTTAGGGTTCGATTAAACCCGGATGGGCATGAACCCTAGAATTGATTCTTGATCCAATCGATGTTATAGGCTCGACTTAGCATAGGGCTTTCAATAGATAGACTCATACGAAGTTAAGGGTAGGTTTGATTACCAGGATTGAGTTTGAATCGACTGTGCTCGACTAAAACGGTTGTCGACTGTGACGGGGTTGGTCTCCGGCGACTCCTGCTGCTATTTCGATCAATTTGAGGTGTGAAACGGCTTCTGTGGAATTCGTCTAATGCGTGCAGATGCTCAAATGAGAGAAAAACAGACGAATTGATGCGAATTTGATGAAGACGTGGTTATGGTCGACGGTTAAGATTTGAATGCCCATAATTAAGTTTAAATTCAGATTAATTGTGATGTTAAGGCTCTAATGATGATCGTATATGATTTAATCGTGCATATCAGTTACGATTTTAACGAATTTCGATTGTAGAGTTCGAATTTGGATTAAAGTCGACTGTGTTGACTTTCTGAAAGTCAACAGAAATCAGAATTTGATAAATTATAGTTTCAGTCCCTGAGGTTTCTGGTTTGAAGTTTTGAAGAAGGCAGAAATAGTCCTTGAGGTTCTAATTGAGTTAAATACATGGTTAGTTGACTTTTACAAGTCAATAGGATTTAAATATTGGATTTTGACTTTACAAGTCAAATAGAATTGGGTTTAGGCTAATTACACAATTAGTCCTTGTAGTTAGGGTTTGAAGAAATGATAGAAATAGTCCTTGAAGTTTGAGATAGGGTTAGATAGGTTAGGATTTAACTGAATTTGATAATGGAGTTAACTGAAAAAGTTCAAATTGTCACATAAAGAGTTATAACCATATGTCGGGCCTACCGGCTGTACCTCAGTAAGCACCATCGCTTATGGTCCATTCTATGTTCAAGAAGTGTGATCAGACTCTATCATTTCTCATGAGGTAGGATTCGATTTTCCTGAAACAAAACATGATACTTACAGTGAGTTTTTCTTAAGCAAACAATAAACAAATCAAATATTTTCTTTTCTTTTTGACTATGCAAAGCAAATCTTTTACTAACTACAAATTCCAATTTCTCCCTCAAAAGTTTTGCTTTCACAAACTAAAAAATAAAATCTTTTTTTTTTTGGAAATCTTCTAGATTAACAAGTTTAAATAGAAGAGACAATATGCACAAGGGTCATTGAAAGTTGATCATGCCGAGCATCTTCACCAATTTCTCAAATCTGGCAAAATCAAATGCTTTTGTAAAGATGTCGGCGGTTTGCTTGTCGGTTTTGACTTCAACAATTTTGATATGTTTCTTTTTGACACAGTCACGGATGAAGTGATGTTTGATCTCAATGTGTTTGGTTTTTAAATGCTGAACGGGATTTTTAGTGATATGGGGAACGGAGGTGTTATCACATAGGATGGGGGTTTCATGGAAGATGATCCCGTAATCAAGCATTTGATGGTGGATCCACCTTACTTGGGAACAAAAAAGGGTTGCGGCAATGTATTCGGCTTCGGATGTGGATTGGGAAACGGTGGTTTGTTTCTTACATTGCCAGGAGACGAGGAGGTTGCCAAGGAACTGACAACCCCTAGAAGTGGATTTTTGGTCTAAGTTGCATCCCCTGTAGTCTGAATCTGAATATGCCAAAAGATCAAACAAGTTATCTTTGGGATACCAAAGCCCAAGTTTTGGCTTGTACTTCAAATATTTTAAAATACGTTTAACAGCAATTAAATGAGAGAGTTTAGAATTAGCCTGAAAGCGTGCATACAAGCACACTGTGAACATGATGTCTGGTCTGCTGGCAGTGAGATACACGAGAGATCCTATCATTAAGCGATAGATGTGCTGATCAACGCTTTCACCATCCAAATCAGGAGACAGACAGTGTCGAACTTCCACGGGAGTCTTGTAAGGATGAGATTCGGTCATTTTGAACTTGGTCAGGATTTCTTTGACATACTTCTCTTGATGGATAAGAATTCCTGACTCAGACTAATCTACTTGTAAACCAAGAAATAACTTCATTTCTCCCATAGAACTCATTTCAAACTTAGAACGCATCACTTCCTCGAACTCTTTACATAACCGAGGATTTGTGGATCCAATAATGATATCATCAACATAGATTTGCACCAAAATGGTATCCGTGCCATCCTTTCGTTTGAACAAGGTTTGGTCAATAGCCCCCCGTGTGAAACCATTATCAAGTAGATGCTTAGATAACGTCTCATATCACGCATGAGGTGCTTGATGAAGACTGTATAATGCCTTGTCAAGTTTGTAAACTCAGTCAGGATAGCTTGGATCAATGAAACCCGGTGGCTGCTTGACATAAACTTCCTCTTGAACTTTTCCATACAGAAATGCGCTTTTGACATCCATCTGATGAACTGTGAAGTCCATATAGGATGCATATGCGAGAAACATTCTGATGGCTTCCAAGCGAGCCACTGGTGCAAAGACTTCCTAAAAGTCAATCCCTTCTTCTTGATAAAACCTCTGAACCACCAAGCGAGCTTTGTTACGAATCACGATTCCCCCTTCGTCCTTCTTGTTTCGAAATACCCAACAAGTGCCGATTGGGACTTTGTTCTTTGGAAGGTCTACCATATTCCACACATGTAACTTGTTGAACTGCTGCAATTCTTCCTGCGTGGCCTCTACCCAACTGTTATTAAGCAAAGCAGATTTGATATTCTTAGGTTCAACTTGAGATATGAAGCAAGTGAAGAGACCGTCATTCATTGCTTCGGAGGCACTACGAATTCGGACTCCCACATTGAGTGGACCAATGATGTTGTCTGTAGGATAATCCTTGTGAATTCTCAACTTTGGAATCTCATCCTCTTCCAAGTGGTCATCCATATTGCTAATGTTGTTGTCAGGAAGATTAGCTTCCTCATTAATAGGACCTTCAACAGATGACTGTGGAGCAACATCCACTATTGGAGGAGTTTCTTCCTCAACAGTTTCACTTGTTGCCACAGAGTCCGAAGAATCCTGAGTGGATAATGAAGAGGAGCTTGAAGCAGTAGAGGTTCCTAGGATATTCACAGACATAAGAGGATTAGCTGAGACAGATATGTTAGTGAAATCAGGAAGATTAAATGATTTAAACAAAGAATCGACATCAAAAAGCCAATCAGGACCGTCCCCAGCGTCCGTATGATTACTTTCATGCCAGTTGATATCATTGGACTCCAGCACAATCCTTCTTCTCTTGTTGTAAACACGAAAAGCTCTTTGGTTAGAGGAATAGCCCACGAAATAACACTCATCCGCTTTAGCTTCAAACTTGTTCAGCTGATTAGAAGTATTCAGCATTGTGCAAACACACCCAAACTTCCTGAAGAAAGCAATAACAGGCTTGCGCTTGTACATAATCTCATAAGGTGTCTTGTTGCAACTTATGGTGATAAGAACTCGATTTTGTACAAAACATGTGGTATTGACTGCCTTGGCCCAGAACGTGACAGGAATCTTAGAATCAACGATCATAGTTCTTGCTGCTTCTATCAACGTACGATTTCTTCGTTCAGCTACACCATTTTTTTGTGGAGTACGAGGTGCACTGAATTACCGAGAGATACCCTTACTTTCACAGAAAGAATCTAGAATGGCATTCTTGAACTCTGTGCCATGATCACTGTGAATAGTCTTCACACTTAGATTGAACAAATTCTCGACTTGCAGCAGATGAATCTTCAGAGTCTCTTGCGTCTCATCTTTCTTTGCCAGGAAGAATACCCAAGTAAACCGAGAGAAGTCATCGGTTACCACCAAGCAGTAGGATTTCCTTCCATGACTCATGACACTCGTAGGACCGAAGAGATCCATGTGAAGCAATTGTAGGGGGAGTCAATGGAATTTGTGGTTTTGGGCTTATGAGATGATTTGTGCTGCTTGCCCTTGGAACAGGGAAGACAATGTTCATTGTCTTGAAAAGTCTTTTAGAGGTAAAATGGTGACGAGGTTTCCTCAAACAAGGCGGTTCATTGTCTTGAAATTCACGTGTCCTAATCTCTTGTGCCAAAGAAAGGACTCATCCTCTGAAGCTTTTGAAAGAAAGCAGGATTCGATTCCTGATGGGTTATTCATATCCAAACTGTAAGTATTGAATCTTCGAGGAGCACGCATGAGGATTAGCTCTTCGGGAATAACCACTCCAGGCTTCAGAATCAAACATTCTCTTGAGTTGAAGAGGGCACAAAAGTCTTTATCACAAATCTGGGACACACTCATCAGATTATACTTTAGCTGTGGGACGAAGTTGACATTCTCCAAGCTATTTACACCATTGGACACAGTTCCTTGTCCTTCAATCTTTCCTCCTCTTGGATTGCCTACAAAGGCAACAAAATCTCCGCCTATTGGATGATAATCTTGCAATAAAGAAAAATGACCAGTCATATGTCTTGAGCAACCACTGCCGACATGCCAGATATTGTCTCCAGTCCTCCTTAATTTTCCCTACATAAAATGAATCATTTAGACATTGGTACCCAAGTCATTGCTAACTTGGAATGTCTTAGTTTTACAAGATGCATTTCGGAAATCATAGTCAGAATCCTCCTTTAATGTATTCTCAAAAAGATCATTATTCTTAATTTTCCAAATCCTTTTCGACCAATTTTTAGCATTTTTAATCCTTTTATGTCACAAAGTTCTACTATGTCATGATTTAGAGAAAACATTTGAAACACAATCAACTGAATTTGAATAAAAATGGTACGTGTTCTTCCTTAAAACGATATGTAGACAATTTACATGTCTTAAAAACATGATTGGATTACCGACAACTAAAACAAACTTTATCACATGTCGGCTTAGCTTGATAATAGTCATCACAAGATGATGAAGATGATTGTGATGTTGAGACATCAGAACTAGAGGCAACTCGTTCTTCAATATTTCCTTCATGAAGGCTTTGATCTTCCTTTAATCTAAAAAATTCCACATTGCTCATTGTTTCTTGTGGAATGTCAGTCACAACAACTCCTGCACTTTTAAAGTTTGCAATACAACTCATATCATTTACAGATTTAGGAACAAAAGGCAAAGCATTCTTAAACTTAGAAATAGCATTTCTCAAACTGTCATGCTCAGAAGGCACAGAACCAAAATACAAATTTTCAATGTGTTCACAAACATCTGGTTTTGACACGGACATATTATTACATTCATCCGACTCAAGTTTATTTAAAACATTTCCCTTACTAGAACTCTCATCACAATTATCTTCGGAACCTACACAATCTGACTCTGCACAGGAAGCAAAACTGTCAGAATCTGAAGTTTGGATATAATCATCAGTAAATAAATTACAAACAAAGGGTGTAGGAACATGAGGAACTGGAATATCAGCAAATCTACCAGACTTGGAATACGGAAGAAGGTGAGAGTTATATCCGATGCCTTCTGTGACCTTTTATATGAATTTGGTTATCAATGATTCCAAAAAGAATTTTCTGATCCATACCCATGTGTTCAACTTAAAAATTTGCTTTTTCAGCCTTTTGAAGTCTTTCAGTTAAAATTTGATTATTATTCTTTTGTGTAGTAAATTGTATAATCAAAGGTCGATTTTCTCCAGAAATATCATGAATTTTCTTTAAGTAAAGTTTCTCATTTTTAGCCACAGAATCATACATCACATTTAGGTGATCTCGTTCATCGACCAAGGCCTGGTTGATGAATCTATATTTTTTAATCTCATTTAAACAAGATTTAGCATTGCAAAGTCTACACATTACCTCAGCTGGTACGGCGGTGAGATCCTCAGTTGGTTCAATCATGACACATTTTTCCTTTTCTTCAATGTCTGCCATCAGTGCCTTGTCAACTGCTTCCCCTTCTTGATCTCCCCAATGATAGTGTCCATCAGCTTGACAGACCAGAGCTGTTGAGCCGGAAGTTGTAGTGGATTTGGGAGAGACGGCAGCTTTCTTTCTAGATGAGTTCTTCTTCTCATGCTGCTCCTTTGATGATGGCTCCTTGCAATTCCTAGCAAAATGACCCAGCTGGTCACAGTTGTAGCATCTCACCTTTTTTATGTCAAACCCTAGGGTCTTTCCTTGGTCTTTCCTTGCTTGAATCTATCCATCCCAGTCTTCTTGATGAATCTTTTGGCTCTCAGAGTCAGCATAGCCATACACCAATCAATATCCATTTTTTCCAAATCATCCGGGTTGATCTGCTCCAAGTCATCAGGTTGAAAGCTGACCGGTGTCAGGTTTCCAGAAATCAGTGCATCATAGCACGACATGAAGGCAGTCATGATAGGCAGATATTCATCGGGTATCATAGTGGTTGGTTTCTGAGAGGTGGATGAAGTAGTAGGCTGAACTCCAGAAATTGAAGGTGGGACATCAGTTTGAAAATATGTCATTGTAGTTTTGTTGGATGAAGTGGAAGAACCTTGACCAGCAAGAAGAGTTGTGTTTCCAGACTGATTAGTTGGAGTGACTGCACCCTTCTTTATCTCCAACTCATAAGACTCCAGAATGTTGTAGAGTTCTTGTTGTGACAAGTCACTTAGCTTTTCAGTTTTCTTGATCATAATCCGGTACATATTCCATTCCTCGGGTAGTGAATCAAGCAACTTCTTGTTTAACTCAACAGTGGGATACTCAGTTCCCAAAACCTTTAACTTAGAGACAAGGCTTGAGAATCGGTTGATCAGTTCAGACATGGGTTCTCCAGGGACACTACTAAACATCTCATACTGCTTCTTGATCAAATCCCTCTTGCTTTCTCTAACATCAGCACTTCCCTCATACCTTGTACAAAAAGCAACCCAAAGATCTTTGGCAGTAGTATAATCAGCAAATATGTTGAAAACATCCGTAGGAAGAGCCATAGCAATAGATCCATAAGCCATGTTGTCTCTGGAAATTAAGGCAATATCCTTTTCATCATATTCAGACACAAGCTTGGGGCGCTGAACATCTGCAGTGGTAGTGACTGGCTTGTGTGGACCATCAGTGATTGACTGCAAAAGAGTATGGTCATGGAACTGAAAGAAAGTCTTCATTTTCTTGGTCCAATCATCAAAGTCTCTAGTGGACACCAAGACGGGTGGTTTGTTTCCTCCAGCATATTCATTGTTGCTTGAAGATGCCATAACTCAGATAATTTAAAATCAAACAGTAGCTAGTTTCGGGTGAACAGGGTTGATCGAAACAACTAGTTTTGATAGAGAAAAAGCTGACCGAAACCTCTAGTTTCGACAGAGAAAAAAGAATCCAGAAACAACTAGTTTCGATGATTAAGACTTAGCTGAAAATCCAGCAAACTCAGTAGAAACTACAAGTTTCGATTGAAACTAGTTTCGATAGTGCAGTAGGTTCGGGTGATCAATCTGCAAAGGTTAGTTTCGATATAACACGATAAATAACTAGTTTCGATGATACCTTCTTCATACAAGAGTACAGACAAGAAGTTTCGATGACCAACGAAATGGCAGAAATTGTCCCCCAGTAGTTTCGATGTCTTCTTCCCCAAGTTTCAAAAAACCTCCATTGAAGAACAGCTTAAAAAAATCAATAGCGAAGAAATAGCAATCCAATCCAGCGAAAATCTTCTAACAAAACTCCTGATCACGAAAATACCCTTTAATCTGGAAAACTCAAATCAAATACGACCGGAAATCGATGGAACAGTGCTTCCAAACTCAGATGCGGAAAAACTTCAAAAATATACTGAAAAACACCTAAAATCGATCACAAAAACCTGAATACACTCCTAAATCAAGAGCATAAAGCTCTCATGCCAATTGTAGGTCCAGATTTCAATCAAAAATCACTCAAAAGATCGATTACACACACACAGGCGAAAACTGTGTGTATGGTGGTGAAACAGAGGGTAGAAACAGAATTAGTGAAGATAAACAGGCAAACCACACAGGAATTAACACAAGTATGATATGAAACTGTAAGAACAACAGATGAAATAACTCCAAATGTGTATTGATTCCGAAAAACTGTGAAAGAGAGAATTTCAGGGTTACAGCCGCTATCCACCACCTAAACATTCTCAAACTAGGCTATTTATAGTAAGTTGACAGGCATCGAAACTATGCTCACCGAAACTAGTAGTTTCGGTTGAGCATTTACAAATGAAAGAACCTCCTGTCGAAACTTCCTATCTATCGAAACTACTAGTTTCGATTGAACAAACCTCAATCGGAACTAGGTAGTTTCGATGGCCCAGACTTAGAATAAAAACAGGAAATTACATAAAATGAAATTACAAGTAAACAAAACTTAACTAAACATTGTTCAAAGAAATACATTGATGACAGCAGCTTATACAAATATAAGACTCTACAAATATAATTTTTAATGTTAAACAGAATAAGAGCATACTCGAAACGTTCTGCGATGCTCATACTTGTAGAGATGGGACATTTGACAGCGAGCTAGCCGAGCGTCATTATGTAAGTATTTATTTAAAGTATAATTTTCAAATATATATATATATATATAATCTATTAAATCATTTTTGTAAAATACAGCACGATTTAGCGCGAGAGTTCGAGTCCCAAACTCAACCCTCAAGCGAAGAAAGTAGTCTGTCACACCTGAATGATGTCGCAGTATTTGAAAAGGTGTTGGGTGCTCGGCGCAGATATACTAGAGGGATTGGGCGTAAACCTCCTTCATCCACATCGTCGAGTTTATTTGGTGAGGAGGAGCAGACAACTCCACAACTTACAAAGGTAAAACTAGCTTATTTTATTTTAAAGTCTGATATAAAGATCGATGAATACATGTTATTTTGGTAAAGAAAAGTTTTCTAGTTCATATGGTAAAAAATACAAAAGTATATGGTTATATTTTTATAAGATACTAGTAATTTACACGTTACGGGACGTAATCATAAAATACTCGGTGAAATAGATCATATGATATTGTAATTCTCACCCTTGTTTTAATTTCCTTGATATTGTTATTGTTGATGGGATTTGATATTGGGAATTAAAATAGAACTTTTGTCATTTGGGACAACTTCAATTTACAACTGTTATAATGCCGAAACTTCGCAAAAATATAACAGTTAGCTTTTGAAAGCGTTTTGTGAACATGTATTATTTTTCAAAAATAATAAGCGGATTTCACAAACTATGACGTGTTTGGTATTCGGGAAATCCGACACGAAACAAATAGATTATGGAAGTACCACACGAAATAAATAGATTTTTAAAGTCTTATATAATATGTAGTTTTGTTGAGTTTGTTTCAAGATCTGGCTTTTAGAGATGAACTTCAAAAATTTATGGGTTCGAATAAGGCACCAAATGGCGGCGACGAAGATGATACGGACGAGGAGGACGGGAATGATGATATGGACTAGCTAGTTTTATGTTTTAAGTATTTTTATGTTTATGACTTGGTATTATGTCATAAACATGACTTGAAAGCGTTTTGTGAACATATATTATTTTTCAAAATAATAAGCGGATTTCACAAACTATGACGTGTTTGGGATTCGGGAAATCCGACACAAAACAAATAGATTATGGAACTTCGACACGAAATAAATAGATTATACCAAGTCCCAATGTAGTTTTGTTTTAACTTATAATGTATACTTTATTTTTTAAGCTCAAATTGCGAGTTTGTTTCAAGACCCGGCTTTCAGAGATGAACTTCAAAAATTTATGGGTTCGAAAAAGGCACCAAATGGCAGCGACGAAGATGATACGGACGAGGGGGACGGGAATGATGATATTGACCGGCTAGTTTGATGTTTTAAGTATTTTTATGTTTATGGCTTGGTATTATGTCAATGTTATGGATATAGACAAGATATTTGGACAATGTTATGTAGTTTTTTATGTTTATGTCAATATTTATCTCAATGGTCCAAAAACTGAAAAATTTGCAAGTACTTTGGTATATCTATATATCTATACATTGGTATATCTATATATCTATACTTTGGTATATATCTATGATACGGGCGAGGGGGACGGGATGTTGCCGCTAAAGGTCTTCCAGATTTAGTTAATTTAGGGTTTTAGTGGTGATAATTGTCGCCGCTAAAGGCCTACAACTATTAGCAGCGACGTATTAGGCGGCGACAGTAAGCATTAGCGACGAAGTATTAGCGGTGACTTATTAGCGGCTATGTCGCCACTAATACTATTAGCGGCGATTTTTAGGGCTTTTAGTGGCGACAATTGTCACCATTATTGCTCTGAATCCTTGTAGTGCCATGATCCCCTTATAAAACTTCCCACGTGGCTCCACTACTTTCGGTCAACTCTCTCAGAGTTAACAACCGATAGATTTAACCCATAACATTTATATTTTATAAATCAGGGTTCAAGAAATTTCCTATGTTGGAAGCTCTCTATGGAATTTCTTAAAAGTGAATCGTTCCTTCATCGTATTATTAGGTTTTTCTGTGCCATACCCCATGAAAAATTTCTATAACTATGTCCCGTGATGTCACGAAAGACATTTAGAGCTTTTGTAATCACTTGTTAACGATATGTAATCAACACGAGTAAGGTGGTTTTTAGCCCCTATGTAAAGATTTTTTATAGTTCACACATGCATTCTTCGTCGAAGTTTGGCAATTGACCATGTACTACCTGTTGGAAATTTAAGGTTATCTAACCTTAATACAATTGTTTCTCTCATGCACGAACTTTAGTGGTATTCTAAATTATTTTTTAATCGTTTACGTGGACACCCAACCCTAATAAATGAAACATAACAACTCTATAAGTAGAGATTCCTAGATTAATATCAATATTGATCATCTCATGTACATCGTTTTCTGCAAGTAACTCTTCCTTCTTTTTTTTTGTTGTGTGACAAAAAAGATAACCCGTAAGGTATGATATATACGTATATGAGTCTATGGACACACTTCTTGGTTAGGATTTGTGTTACAAAATAATGGAGATGAAGTATGTTTTTCATTCAGCTATGTTGTTATAACATAATTTTGATTACAATATACCAGAATTAGCACCTAATTTAAATTTCACACGCAGTGGACAAGTGTCTCTATTTACAAACATGTGAAGGGTTCTAGTTGTTGTGCTTTACAAAATCGTTACAGCATGTATAGAGGTCATAATGCACCAAAACTAGATGCGAGATCAGCAAATAGGTCTTCACTACATGGAATGGTGAGGCCACCCATTGGATGGTTGCTGGTTGGCTTAAGAGTGATACAGGAACCACAAATCGTCTTTTCTCTTCTTCCCCAACATAAACGGCGAAATAGCCTTTTGGGACATCCGAAGATGATGTGCTGCTTATTGGATTAATAATCCTGTTAATCCATTTTCTGGCCTGCAAACTACATTATTATTATGTCTTCATCGGTTTGGGCCATAGGCCAACATACAATATTTAGTATTATTAGATGGGTCATATTAGTATCTGTATGTATCATATCCGATCCTTGCAATGGTAAGACATAAAAGTCAACCGTAATCGAATGCGCTGAATAACCAACTTCACCTGTCGATCTAAACCCGAACACGGCAAACGTCACCACTACCAACAAGCACAGAAAAAGGAGGAAATGATTCAAATGTGAAGTTCAAAATATAACCAAGATACTTCGATTTTGTGTAAACAGATGGATGACATTAGAAGTTACCTATAAAAGCAAGATGAAAACAATGATCATTTTTTTTTCCATTTGTAAGGTAAGTGGGAGTTGGCCCAATTTTTATATACACATACAAGGATAAAGCATCAACCTACATCAACACTATTGATTCAACTTCAACACACTTTCTACCTTTTAAAACACCTCTCTCTTTACATCTGTGTCAGCTATACTCAAAATCCCGGAAAATACGCATACCGTCAAAATGAACAAAAAGACATTACGATCGCCAAAATGCCACAACATCGTTACTATACAAGGACCGATCTTGAATCTCCAAATTAGCAACATGCCAGTTCACAAGGCACGATTGGATGCATTTGCACAAAACAAGTGCAACCGGGAAGATCCACCACTCACTTTCCTCCCTGCAACCACACCGAAATGTTAAAAAGGCTAAATCGACACTTTTTGTGTGTTCCAAAGAAAAAGAATACTATTTATCGATACTGCCAAAGATTACTCACATGTTCCATGGCTGAAAGTCCGGGACTTTAGTACTGGGTTGACTGTAGTAATGAACATAACCACATATAAATGCAACAACCTGAAAGAAAACAAATCAGAAACCCTTACCTTAGAGGCAGAGACTTAGACATTTGAGGTCGATTCGACCCGAATACTTATAAATGGGTTGATTCGAGATTTTTTTTTTATCTCTAACTAGTTAAATGGTGTTATAAACTTATAATAAATAAAAATAAAAAGTGGCTTAGAAGGAAACGGTCAAATGGATCAAAACGGTCGTAACTCGCCAAAAGTGTATTTTTAATGCATTAAATCTCCTAGATCATTTTATTCGATAATTTAGACTACTAATGAAATAACGTGAATTTTGTAATCATATTTGGCATACAAATTAGTTACAAAAATTAACTAGGCCCTGCTTTATTCAACCCTACCAAAAAAATGCCTTTCAATTTTGCTACCTCCAGAATATGCCAATTGGGTAACATGGGTAAAGATGTAAAAACTTAGCTAAGACCACAAAATGCCAATTGGGTCAAACAGGTCAAAAATCAGCCAAAATGTGTATTTAAATGCTGACAAACTATTAATCTGCTTTATTCAAAAACTTATATTACATTTTAGATAGTAGAGTTTTTTGTAATCATATATTTACAAAAATTGAAAAAAAAAATGAACGAAAAAGTATTGGTAGGTCAACACAAGCAGGCCAGACCACCCAATTTGCCACTTCAAATAAGTGATGATCCTGGTGTACTTAGGTTCCTTAATCCCGTGTAAGAATGGAGTAAATTAATGTGTATGACAACTAGAAATACAAGTTTTGCAATTGAGATATGCTTTTGTTTAAGGAAAGTAGGAAACGTACCACATTAACAAAAGATGTTATGTTCCAGAGAGCATATATACGAGCAAGGCTTGCAGAACGACTGGGCCCTTGACTAAACAAAGCATTGATCCCAGCCGGAAACGGAAGCAATATACCAAATGGCAAAATGAAGACGACAAGAAATACGTCCGCGAAAGAAATTGAATATAATTGGAGAAGTGTAAGTAAAACTAAACTAAAATCTCCTAACAGCAGTATTGAGATCACCAACCCAACAAGATCCTGCAACAACCATTAACATATATATCTTCAGAAATCTCAACACATTATACACACACCTAGGTAGTCAAAGGCTCAAGGTGCAAAGGGTGAGCCTTGGGCCTAAGCGCTGGGCGCTTAAAAAGCACGCACCCTAGACAAGCAATGCTCACGTGTATTTCAGGCCATTTTTAGCTGTTTTAGACATGTTTTAGGCTGGTTTAGACTGTTATAGACTAGCTTAGGCCGGTTCAGACAGGTCTTTTGCAGATTCAAGCCTGTTTTTTTCAAAAATTTCGCGCCTCTGCGCCTTGATGTACGCAAGGCATTTTTGCTGGGCTGCGCCTCGCTCGGTGCCTAGGCGCGCGTGTTTGGCCCCTTTGATTACATAGACACACACACACCCTTTAGGAGGGGGGAGGGGGGAAGAGAGAGAGAGAGACCTGATGGCCAACAGGTTTTGTGTTGTGAATTACAAAAGAGAAGGGAAAGAATATATCTCTCTTTTCCTTGAAGGCTTGCAAGCTGTTAAGGTCTAAAATCCTACCATAACTCCTCTTTTGTATTATATTCTTTTCAGGGTTTCTGTGTTGAATTAAACTTGTGAATTCTCTTGAATCGCTGGCACGATCGTCTCTCGAGAAATCATCATTGCTGACAAAAAAAAAGAGCTTATTTATGTAAAGCAAAACACTAGATCTGATTACTGCTACCTAAATTCACCAGAACTATATGTTTATGAAGTAATAAGCATAAAGTATGATGATTAATACAATTTGTTACCTTGTGTATTGCCCATGTTGAGTAGTTGAATCAGTATTCTCAAAAGGAATAAAATCAGGTTCACCAACAGAGGATACAAGTAGTCCATATTGATAATATTCACCACCTGTAGCTTCAAAACAAGCAAGATCCACGCGTATACCATAAATCCTCAAAGTAGGATTGGCATAAGTTTCAAGCCATGTGACAACCCTACAAAACATAGCTCTGAGTCGCCCCCGTCTAACCAATCGCAATTGCGCATTCAACCCAGCCACAAACCGATACCAAGTGGTAGGAGGCACAGCCTGAAATAATAATATGGTAAAGTTACTAAAAAGAAAACAGTTCATTCCTTGTGTTTGTAAAAGAATTTGCTGAAGGTGCAATGAAAAACCTGATTCATGAGGGTAGTGATGGTATTATCACTTTGAAGTGAGAAAGGTGACATGTAACTTCCATCACCACCAAACAACAGAGACAATGGGAGCCTGTGGAGAAGCCGAGGAGGAAAATCACTTCTCTTTTCATCACCACCAAGAAAAAAGTCCACATAGGCTAGCATTAAATCAGATGTTGCAGCTACCTACAACATCACATAGGATGAAAAAAAACTGAAAAACGTGATTCATGTAACACCTATTAATCAATCAAGTAATATCCAAGATTTTAGATCATAAAAGAACTAATGTAACATGGAGAAAGGAACTAACCTTAAGACCTTCATAGAGAGCACGTGAACGACAAGAACGTAAGCAGGCATGATCATATTCGGATCTAACAAATTCACGTATTCTTTGTAAATTCATCTTTCGCCTCCATTGTTGCCATGACCATGCAAGCGGATAAGCAATGAAAACAAGAATGCTGTACATTGATCCCTCCCACCATTGATAAGTGGCCAAAGCATTAATCTCGTCCACAAATCTATTAAACGCCCCCTCATATCTGCAGGTTCAATTTTACTCTTAAATAATCACCACCGGAAAATATAAAGAATGGATCACTTGGTCCCAGTAAAACACACTTTTAACATCTAAAACGAACAAAAATAAGAAATAAATAAAAGGGAAAGGAATTTACACAATATCTTTCACTTGCTCTGGAGGTGTATGAGGAAGATGCCAAGGATCACTGAAAGTATTTAGACCCATAAAGTACATTCTATAAACATGACCTTGTGAATCCTCAACTCTGTTAGTTTCCAGAACCTGAAAGCCACAGGTATAATATTATCTAAATTCTAAAGTTCAACAAACAAAAAATTGTATTATAATAATCAGTAATCTTCAAAATCACTATCACAAAACATAGTATATTAAGAACTTGATGAAAACACCTCATTTAGTGATTCCAAGAAAGGGAAAGAGTGATCCATTTGAGATCCTTGTGTAAGAGCAGAGCCCGGTGACTCATCCAACCCTACAAATTTCATTCTTGCAACACTAAGCACAAGGGCCAACAGGATAAGAAGACCCAATAGAAGTAGACCGAATAACCAAGGCCCACCAAATGTGTAAATCAGCTCTTCAAGAGCTGTATAACAATTTGGCATGCGAAATCTGTCTGAAACACACTTGTAAGGACAAGGTGTTTCGGTTATACCCCCTGTGACAAATTGAGATTCATGATTTAAGTCAATTTTTACCAGAGTTGATATAAAAATACTTATATAATTACCAGTAACTCGATACCTCGAACGGGAACATAGAAAGCACGATGAGGAAGCTCATCAGCGGGGCACTGGAAACATAGAGATTTGTCAGATCCTGTAACATTTTTGTAAGTACCAAGAGGGCATTCCTGCAAAAATACATGAAAACAAAAGGTCTCTCATTTCAGAATTTAGAACCAATGAAAATTAAATATTTAACAACCAAACCACGAATCTAATATCTGAATGTATCAAGGTCATAAATAAAGAAGTGTAAAGGTGTCGCATGAATACATGAAGGCAATTTATGAAAAAAAATCAAATATTCCTACATTAGCCGGGTAGATCAATTGAATGTGCCTTAAAAACAACTAAAATTGAAAAGTTGAAGAAAAAAAAAAAAAAAAAAAAAGAGGGGGAACATAACTACAATGCTCAACTACAAATTATGGGGGAAAACCCAAGTGGGAAAGCAATAATATACCTCACAGAAGATCCCATAAAGCCCTCTAGGGCAAGACTTGCCAGTGACAGTTCCATTTTCTCCAGCCCCACGATCATTTCCACCAAGCCCTCCCCTGTAGCAACAGCAAACATTGATGTTATTCAGAGAAAATATTGTAACAATAATTGATCTTAGACATAGAAAAATTTGCTTTTACGTTACATATATCAAGACCTACGAAATTTATCATCTTCATAAAGTGTCTATTCTAAGCCAATTTTCAATATATATGAGAATTCAAATACACGTAAGGTTAATGTAAGATTAACACATGAAATTTAAGTGAATATGACATTAGGTTTAAATCAGCATAATGATGTATAATACTCATCAACAAATAAAACAAAATTAAGGTTCTTGTCATGACTCTCACAAGCATTGTTGTCTAAGGCTCAAGGCACAAAGGCCTCGCCTGTCGCCTAGGAGCAAAAAAGGCGCACTATTAGACAACAACAAAATATATATATATATATATATATATATATATATATATATATATATATATATATATATATATATATATATATATATATATATATATATATGTGCTTAAAAAAATAAATAAATAAATATATATATATATATATATATATATAAAGTCTAACAAAAAAATTTAGTAACCTGATAATAAACAAATTCAAAACTAATCAACTTTTTTCTGCACACTCTATCTAGTTTTGTCAACCTACTGCACTGTGATTTACTGTTCCTACAGAGAAAAATCCCATCACCTTAACTTTTACCGAGAAAAAAAAAGATATTTACTAACACACAACATCACTTGGCTCTCCTCCCTCTCTTCTAACCCCGTATCTTCTCCACCTGCACACTCCATTTACTGTCCATATCACCAAAAATTCAAGATTTCACTGGTTCTTAAAATACAAACAAAAGCTGCAGTCGCTGCTAAGAAAGAAGAAAAAAGAAGGCAGAAACTCAACCAGCGACTTCTTCAGACAGGTTTTTCACTGGTCAGCCCGGTTTTTGGCCGGAATTTGCAGAAGTTGGCCGGAATCTTCGCTGGAACTTCGCCTGAGCGCCTAGATGGCCTCAAGGCGGTTTGACCTCGCCTCGCCTCGCCTCGCCTCGTCTGAGAGCCTAGGCGCGCGCCTTTGGCGCTTTTGACAACTATGCTCACACGGGTGTCCATTCCTCTAATTTCTTCTCTTCAGTTCTTAATTTCATTGTCTTCTCCAAAACCTAGAAAACTCAACTACCTAAACTAGTCATTCTAAACATTGTTGATCATCAAACCAAGACCATACATAAACCTATGTTGCTATTAAAGTATAATGAAGTAATGAACACTTACCAGATACGTGCAATTATGAACAAGCAAAGCGCTCTAAATTATCAAGCTAAGGCTCAAACAATACCATTTGGCATAATCTCAATATACTATCAACCAACATAAAATAATGCATTTCAAATACATGTGTGCATTCAAATGCATAACATCTACTTCTAAAAAATTAGATGCAATTCCTGTGCTTAATGTTTCATTAAATAAAGATTTTGGTAAGTAAATTTATCATAATCAATGTCATGTTGAAGTTGATTAGACATAAAAACAAGAAGAAAGAAGTGAGGCACAAACCCAATTGATATGTTCCCTTTGACATTAGCAACTGGTTGATATACATCCCCGGTTGTAATATGTGACCAATGGAAATGGATCCTTCCGCCGCCTCCACCGCCGCTCCCATTTGGATTACCATAACCCCCACCACTTGAAAGGACTCCGGATACACCAACAGACAGAGAATTTACAAATAAAAGAATCGTTCCACCAGATCCACCACCAGAACCGCCATCCGAACTGTATAAATCATACGGATTGCTGGCGGTCTTATCTCCATAACTACCTCCATCAGCAGTGAGTGATCCATCAACACTCACACTTAATATCGGATGCTCCAACGAACCAATTACTGCACACAAAATTGTGGATTATGCAAAACAAGATAAATCATAAATAAAAACCGTCATATTGACTGACTTGCACACACCTAAAACGCCACCACCAGCTGTTGAGTCAGCAATGCTATCATTTCCACCTCCACTACCTAGCTGACAAGGCAAATCAGCATCACCATATGGAAGGCCACCTTCAACACACGTCCCGTCATAACAACCATATCCACCGGTACCACCATAACCTCCCCCACTGCCAATCCCATTGCTTAATAATTGACCCCTACCAACACCTCCCGTGCAACCTATCAAGAAACCCAGTTCGCATATAAAAACATTTAGCAACATATTACTAAAGAGGAGAAACTTAAATTAGTTAAATGTATTACTATATTTCAGTTCGTAAGCATACCCATCTCAGATGTGCTGACTGTACCCGTAGAGGGAACAGTAACAGTCCTTGCCCTATGGAAATGCACAACAGATCCTTCTATAAGGCCTTCAATCAGGATATCTTCAACACGACATATTTGAAGAGTGAAGGACAATGAAGCATTCATATTGCAGTCATCAGGTGGATGAAGTAGTTCTTCTGGACATTGTGGAGATTCACAATTCAATATAGGTGTCCTGGTATATTTGACATAAAATCATTTCATTTATTTTCAATATATATATTATTTGGTCTTTATGTTCAATAAACCAAGAATAAAGTATATATTATTCGGGTCTTTATGTTCAACAAACCAAGAATGAAGTATCTTGAGGGTTGAGGTAAATCAAAGATGATAGAAATACAATCAACTTACACAGCGTCAGTAGTAGCATTTTCTAAGGGACCACGCAGAACAGAACCTGGACCAATCTTCAAACAACAAGAGGTAAAGGGATTAGTTAATTGGAAGTTGGAACATCACTGTCAAACAATTTTAATCCAACTGATCCATTAAACATAAAAAAATAATGATGCAGATGTTTACATTGACGCTATAAAACAGTGAGAGAGACAGTCGTTGTGCTTCAATGCAGTCACCTGGCCCTGACAAGTTCAATAAACCTTGCCCACGAACCTCAAGATTTGCATTAGAATGTATTGTTGAAGATTCCTGAGAAACAAATGTGTGATCACATAGTCACAAGAATTCATTATAAAAATCAAAACTACAGAAAACAGCAAATCAAAGAGTCTTCCGAATACCGTGAGAACAATAAGGTTGCTAGCCTCAAGAACAGAAGTCCCCACATTCCTATCACCTTCACCGTCAACAACCAATTGTGAATTCCACATCAAAAACATTTTAACCGACATACGCAAAGCCCCATAAACCTGAAAAAAAAACAAGCCCCATAGTCAATAAGTAGAGGTGGCAACATGTCGGGCTAGTAACGCGTTAAGTTCAGAACGTGTTTGGTACTAGTTGGAATGGGTTGTATTGACCCTAAACACAATCTACAATTTTAACTGTTTAATAAATAATTGGTTTCTGAAATATAATTTGCAAAGACGATTTAGGAAGTTTTACGCAAAAAAAAAGTACATTTTGAGCAACTTTTGACGCATTTGACCCGTTTCCTTCTGAGCTATTTTATTTATGTAACCAATTTGACCCGTTGGAGATAAAAACCTAACCAAAATCGACATGTTCATAAGTATATGGGTCGAAATTGCCACCTCTAGCAATAAGTAAATATGTCAATTGGCACCAACTAAATGAAAACATCTTAAAAAAAGGCTTCAGTTACCATACCATGGTGAACCATTTTCTTTACAGTTAAGATAACCCTTTCATCCCAGGTTATTTATCTCACTTTCACACCCCAAATACAATTTCACGTTTGACCTTACTAATGTTAAAATATTATATTTTAATCAATTTTTTTCCTAATTTTAGAAGACAGAATACTTGGATAAGATTATTTTAGAAAAGCAATCATCACAGTTAACTAAACACAACCATAGAACTAGGTTTGTAAAGAGGCAAAGATGTAACAAAACACAAATTATGGTACAACAACTACTGTTCATAATACCCAAATAATGATTTTAGATCAATATAGAATCTTATATCAAATATTCCCAGATGAAAACAGAAACCATTTAATAAAAAACTAAATATGTAAATGTTCATCTATTTTTTTCTAAAAATGGTCAAGCTTTAATGTATTGGTTTCAATATCTTATACTTATGGACGACCATATATCTCCTGAATAAAATAAATAATGTTTTTGGAAGCAAGGCAGGCCAGATCCTAAAGAGAAAATGCATAAAAGATAAGTGCAGAAACTTCACATATTGAGCTAGACTAATTAATTTAAGGATGAAGTATAAAGTAGTCACTTGCCTTGATGATAGAATTACTCATCAACAGCTCTTCTGCAAGTACTTCAAATTCCGATAAAGGATAATGAGCCAACCCGAAGCTCAAGATACCTCCATCCAGGAGACTAATTTGGCCTTGTACCTATATGAAACACATTATACAAAAATGATACTGTAGGGATCTTCCATCATGCATAATATGATAGATATATTCAATTCAGTAAAGCAAAGCCAAATAAGCTACAAATATCATGCAAAAATCATGGAACTATTTCACTGACCTGAACACGGCTCCAAAGTAAGGGAACTGCAGCCTTAGCAGAATTTCGAATGAAAATACTCGTCAAAAGAGGCTGATATGGGAATTCCATAAAAAGTGTGTCCGTGTCAGTTGTCATGTTTAAATTATCAACTATAAGGCTTCTGGGCACAGCATCATAAAAAGTTCCTGCCGCACCCGCATTTGATGGACAGCCAAGACTATAACCACCTGCAAGGAGTATTTAGAGAAAAGATAAAAAGACTCACTGCGGCTAAAAAGCTGCATAAATCAACACTACATAGGTCATACTAAGATATCAGACTGTTCAAAAGACTAGAGGTGGCAAAATGGGTGGATTGGGAAGGATGCATAACAGGTGAAAACAGGAAACTTTGTACACGTCAGATCAACCTTTTTGTAAAAAAAAATTTCTTTTTTTGTAATTGTTCAAAAGACTAGAGGTGGCAAAATAGAATTGGGCAGGATGCATAACAGGTGAAAACAGGAAACTTTGTACACGTCAGATCAACCTTAAATTTTTACCTTTTTTGTAATTAATTAATATGAGAATATGTTAACAAAAACTGTATCTCAAAAATCATCTAATTTTAGGGTCTTGAACTTAACTCATAACTACTACAAGACAGCAATATACATAACATTCCTACCATGGACAAAGATCTTAGGGTCTTCATGCCTGCTAAACACATCTGTAGCAATTCTTCCTCCGCCCCCACCACCAAAACCATTACCTCCACAAGCACTTATTTTGCCACTTCCAATCCTGCACTTCAAAACAAGAAGCTCAGTTGAAGAACTGTACCCAATGCATTAGTCAACTCAATTTTTTATACAACTAAGAGAATTTCACCTACTTCAAAAGGAAAGATCAATGTTATTGGACTTCTAAACTAATTGTTACATGCTTACTAAAGAATTCTAACTAATGTATCACTTCAACCTCTATTGCACTGTTCAGGAAAAATAAATGTTGGCTCACTTCCAATAGGTATCAATGTGTAACAAAAGGTAGCATGTGGGGTCCACTACTTAATCAGCACTTCAGCAGCATACACTGAGACCTAAGAAAGGGTAATATGGGAAGAATATGTCCCCAAACCACCATAGCAGATACAGTGAAACTTCTTTCAAGGCATACTAAAAGGAAAGAGCAGCAATTATGTGTTGCAAGTATGTTTTGCACATTAAAAGATTCATGCAGAAAAATATGACAAGCAATGTGTAAAACAAGTAATCCGGAAAAAAAAAATTACAAGCAACACTAGGTACATCAGCATATACATGTCCAATTCCCCAAACACTATACAGAGCTTCATAAAAGCAAGGCTCCCTTAGGAAAAATATATATATATATATAATTCTCCAACAATCACTCACAAAGAAAACTAAGATCCTTCGTGGATGGTTATCTGCAAATGAGTAAAACATCAAGAAACATTGAACACCAATCTTTTTGGCTAATTTGTTAGTCAAACAGCAGTCTCTACTTCTTAAGTATTCTAGTTTGGTTTCCGTCTTCATCTATGTTTAATAACGTTACAACCAATTGGGCATCAAAATTCTTTTGGAACTTAAAGCATTATCGTTTGCATTACTAAACCTTTTAATATCATTAAGAGTGCTTCTCTTTTGGCTATTGATGCTTCATGGGAATGTATTGAAGCGTAATTTGAAATCAACCCCACAAAAAGACTAGTATACAGGACCCAAATTCTGAGAAACTAAAATAACATCAAGGCCCTTAAGAAAACATTTCCAAAGTATTCATAGGTAAGAATAACACCAATTGAGATGGTTTGGTCATATCCAATGTAGATCTTAGAACAAATCAATCAAAAGAGGAGACATTTACAAAGAGGAGGTTGTGACAAGAGATCTGCCAAGATTGACATGGCAGAACTAGTGAAGTTAGATCTGAGTAAGTGGACCGTAACAGAAGAGTTGGCATTATATTGGATTGACATGGAATAAAGAGATTCCTGTTTGCGTTGGTGGCAGTGGTGCTTACATGCATGGTTATGAATCATAGCTATCGTGTTCAAAATGTCATTAAAAGTCCAGAAGATATTAGATTATCAAGAAGTAGAAATGAAGTGGCAAGTATTTCTACATAACAAAATCTTTTTATCATTTTATGTAAAAAGAAGCGGATCAATCTCTTAGTACTAATCAGAACTAGTAAGTGAGTGGCATGAAGAGAAATCCAAAAATATTACCTAAATCCTTTTGCAGTTAAATCTAATTACTATTTTTCTAAATTCACATAACTATCAGAAGTCATTATGCTGGGAAGGCTTCAATGTAAATTTTCCAACTCAGAAACAATAAATATTGCACTGAAGGAAGCATGCTCACAAAAGAAAAGTATCTGGATAAAAAAAACTGATAGAATTCAATATCTGGTAAAAACTAGTTGAAACAAAACAATATAAGACTGCTACAATGGCATCCACTGTTACATGATCCCGAGAATCTTTCCTAACAAAGTTCCAACAAACAAACCCACCAACATAACTTTTCACTAAGCTATCAAAATTCTTGTCTAAACAGTAAAATAGCAAAAGAGATCACTTGCTATCTATGCAATCTAGATAAGTTATAACTTAAAATACTTGAGCAATTAAAAGCAAAAAAGATCTTACATCTTATAAGCCTTGATGTAGATGCTGCCACCAGAACCACCACCACCCCTCGGACTCCCATCTCCGCCTTCAGCCAATAAAAGACCATTCATCTCAATACTACCGTTAACCATTACCGTTATCTTTCCACCACCACCTCCTCCATAATCAACCTCCTCACTGGTAGTCCCACCTTTACTTCCATAGTTCAACGGCTTTGCTAGACTCGACCACGCATATGCATCACCACCCCAAACATCATCCGGAATCTGCTTATCATCTACCAAACATGCAGCCCCTCTTCCCCCATACCCTCCACCAGCACCATCAAGCCCATGAGGGGTCCCACTAGTTTGCTCCGGTGGATCACCTGCTAAAGCAGTGGTATTCACAAGAGAACCACTACCAAAACCAGCATTCATAGCCACTAATTCAAAAGACCCAACCAATATTCGGGCATTTTCACCTAAAGTAAAGTTACCAGTAACATTGATACCAATCTCACAACCAGGAACAAACGAACAATTCACAGTCACATTGGGAAGTATATAAAAATTCCCCTTCCCAGCTACATATATATTCCGCGTCAAATTCAAATTAGAAACAACCTTACAAGTAGTATCCAACGAACCGACTCCACCTAGGTCATCCTGACAAGAAGCCGACGGCGGATGCGGCGGCGGTGGTGGCGGTGCCGGCGGCGAGTAGTCCTGCCGGAATAACCTTCCAAACGCCTCATCTCCATCGTCCCAATCCAAAATTCCATCGATCAAGGCAGGTCTTATCACGACGACAAAAAACAAATTCAGTACGATTATCGAAAACAAACGCTCCGCCATTGCCAATCAATCGTCGTAACAGATAAGTCATCACAACAATCGCATCGGAAAAGCGCAGGAAACCACAAAATTAACCTAAAATTTCCAGTCCAGATCACGCAAAAAGCATATATGATTGTAAGAAGAAAGGAGTATAGATCGCAGGGGGTTGCGATCGTGAAATAGGGATTAACAGAAACCCTAGATGGTGGTTTTCGTTCAAAAAGGGAAGTTTTGTGTGTGTGTGTGTTTTTGGTGTTAGTGTGTGAGAGAGAAGAGAAAAAGCAGTTTATTAGTGAGATGAGGCGAGATCTTCAAATCTGATTATCAAACTACTACGCTTAACATTGGTCACGTGATCTGCCAGGTGGATGCACACGTGAGAGCCTCGGGAAGCTTGTAAAAAATATATAATTTAAAATAAAACTGGCAATCCATAAAGCGGTTACAGTCTTATTTATTATTCATTAAGTACAATAATAAATTAGAAATACGAAAGAATTTTATTATATTTATATCTGAATACTGTCACATTCTTTTTTAAATTTTATTCTTTATCATTACTTTATATCAGTTGAAATAAAAATTTTATGTCTCTAAACATTACAGGAGTGGGTGACCAATGCAAATCGTGTTGGGTTATAAATCTTAAAAAGGAGTCCAAGTTGAATTTTATTCTTATTCAAGAGACTCAATTTTCAGATCACATCAAGATTAATTTTCCATGACCAGTTATGTTTAGAACTGATATTTCTTGGTATTTTTGGCACCACTACGAGCTCCGCTGAGGTCTTTTATATTGTCATCATCTATGCTCCTCTCAAGAGAGCTCTTTGGGATGACCTTTGGAACCTTAAATCTTCTCATGATGGTATTTGGGTTTTACTTGGCGACTATAACGAAGTTATAAGACCAAAGGAACGGGTTAACTCTAGCTTTTCTCTGTCCTCGGCTTCTTGTTTCAATGACTTTATCCAAAGGGTTGGCTTGGTGGAATATTCTATGGACGGTAAAAGGTTTACTTATATGTCTGATGATGGCTCAAAGTCAAGTAAAATTGACCACATCTTAGTATGTGATCATTTTATGAATCTACGGTCGAATGCCTCTCTTATGGCTCTCTCTCTCGACTCCACTCAGACCGCTCACTTCTTATTCTTGTCACTTCTATGTTGGATTTTGGGCCATCTCCTTTCAAGCTTTTTAACGTATGGCTTCTAAAGTCGGGCTTCAAGGATGTTGTATTGTAAACCGTAGCCCTTCCATTGTGTTCGGGTCTTCCTCCTAACAAAATCTTTTCCCTCAAATTGGTAAACATAAAAAATGCTATAAAAGAGAGGAATCGGGTCGTGAAGCGATTGGAGTCGGACTCCCATGATCTTGCATGCTCACGTTTAGACTCTCTTAATTCTCTTGCCGAGTCTAGACCTTTATCTGAAACTGAACGTCTTGAACAAATTAACATGAAGAAATCTATTATTGAATGGGAGCAAAACGCAAAACTTGATCTAACGCAAAAAGCTAGATCAAAGTGGGCTATGGATAGGGATGAGAATTCTTCTTTCTTTTACCGTGTTATTAACTCCAACATTGCAAAAGGTAGAATTAATGGGTTGTTGATTTACGAAGTGTGGACCAATAATCCACATGGTATAAAATTAGACGTTTTTAACTTCTTTAAAAAGAACTTTGACACCGTGCTTTCTATTCGTACGATAAATAAAGGGGACGGATTCAAAAAAATTCCCATCATGATGCTCTTACATTGGTCTCTACTTTCACTAAGGATGAAATCAAAGTGGCCATCTGGGATTGTGGAAGTGATAAGGCTCCAAGTTCTTATGGATTTACCTTCAAATTCATCAAATCTTACTAGAGCTTATTTGAGGACGACTTTAAAGATATTATGGATCGGTTCCATAAAGAATGGGTCTATAAGCTTTGGAAGCAACTCATCTTTCATTGCTTTAATTCCTAAGAAGTTTGATCATTTATCCCTTAATGAATATCGTCTTATTGCCCTTATTGGTGTCATAGCCAAGGTCATCTCTAAGGTCATTGCTAATAGATTTAAGATGGTTGTTTGCTCTATTACTGATGAATCTCAATCTGCTTTTGTGGCTAATAGAAACATCCTGGAATAGCCCTTTATCATTAATGAACTCGTTTCTTGGTTGAAGAAATTCAATTCAAAGGCAATGATTTTTAAAGTAGAATTTGAAATGGCCTTCGATTCCTTGAACTGGAATTCTTGGACGATGTTATGTTTCATATGAATTTCCCCTCCTAGTGGTGAGGTTGGATACGTGGTTGTCTCTCATCGGCTCAAACCTCTATTTTGGTAAACGACACCCCCATTAAGGAGTTTAGTAACAAGAAAGGGGTTACATAATGTGACCCTATCTCTCCTTACTTACTTATTATTGATCTGGAAGCTCCTGATGTTTTGATGAAAAAGGCTTATACTTTGGACATTTTCCACGGGATCAAGACCCCTAATGACGGCCCTACCTTGTCACACTTATTCGTTGCCGATGATGTTATTTTCATCTGGGATTGGTCTACGCCTAATGCTAACAACCTTGCTCGTATTCTTCGATGTTTCTACCTTGCATCCGGGTTAAAAGTTAGTTTTTCTAAAAGTTGCCTTTTTGGCCTTTTCACTAAAAATAAATAAATAATTGTAAAATATGTGTTTTAAAAATAAATAAAATACATTAAACATAATTTTCACTAAAAATAAATAAATAAAATACATTCAAGTTAATTAAGATAAAAAAAATAAATACTACTCGTCGTCGTCCGAAACCGCGATATCAAAATTTGCAACAATGTGTTCCAAAAGATCAAATTTAATTGTAAAATATGTGTTTTGATCCCGCAACTCCATAATCATATTATCGTCAACCACTACATCGGTCAGAGGATCGGGAATGTACACCGGTGATATGGAATTCCCGTCATCTTTTAAAATCATATTGTGTAATATAAGGCATGTGTACATCTGATTTCATCGCACGCTCCATAATTATAATACCACATTTAGATTTTAAAACACCAAAAGCCGTTCAACATCTTTTCTTGATGACTTTTGCATCTTTTTAATTTTTTTTCCTTGATATCGGTGGGATAGGAATAAGATTTGACAAAAGTTGACCAAGCAGGGTAAATCCCATCGGCCAGGTAATAATCACGCTTATATTGTCGATCGTTAACGTGAAATGGACACCTAAGAGCGGTTCCATGCATCTCGTTAGTAAAATTAGAGATTGATTGAGAACATTGATGTCGTCGTTCGAACCGGCAACCCCAAAGTACGCATGCCAGAACCATAAATCATGTGACGACACCGCTTCGAGCATGATCGTTGGGTATTGGTGATCACCTCAGAGATATTGGCCTCGCAAACGGTTTGGGCAATTTCTCCAAACCCAATGCGTACAGTCGATGCTACCGAGCATCCCTGGAATGCCATGTCTACTTTCATATGCATCGTACAAAATAGCAATATCATGGCTAGTAGGTGCACGCAAATATTCTTTACCATATAAAATGACAATAGCATTGCAAAAATATTCCAAGCATTCACGTGAGGTCCTAGCAGACATAGATCGTAATCATCAGGAACATTACCGGAAGCGAGTTGACGAATCGCTGATGTGCATTTCTTTAATGGAGTGAAACTTTCTTTCATTCTCGCGTCAAGACCTTCTTGAAACCATTCAAAATTATCGCGTATATCCCCAACAATCTTTAAAAATAAATCCTTCGACATCCGAAATCTATTTCTAAACGTCTCGGCGACGTATTTTGGATTATCGACAAAGTAATCTTTTCATAAGAACCTTGTTAGCCTTGACACGAACACGGTGCACATATCTTTTTTTTGTATGTGCCGTATCTTCGAGTTCGGTTGCATTGGCGACAATTTGGATTAGATATTCAAACGAGCTAAAATCGGAACTACTTGAAGAGGACGGGGGGAAATAAACAGTGTGTTTCATGTTGTTGCAAAAGAAAAGTAGATATAGTGACAGTGAGAGAGTATTTGATGTGTATAATTATATGTAAAAAGGTTTGAATTTATAAAGGGGATTTTTTTTTGGTAAATAGCCAACTATTTTTTGAGGTAAACGGTCAAAAATTGCAACGGCAACAAGCACAAAACTCGGGTTCATGAAGTCGTGAAAAGTACCCGACATGCCCGAACCCGTGAACCCCTTGGTGTTGCGCCGGTGTTGCCGACTACCCGTGGGACCCCGAGGGGGAACCCGAGCTCCGCCCCCTCCACCCTAACATGTTATAAAACTTACAAACATTGGTTGAATATGATTCATGTCTCCGTAGACACCCAATAGAGAACGAAACAAACGACATAACGGAGTGATAAATCATCTTAATATGAAACACGACAATGTTGTAGGTTTTCATTAACCTTTACTCAAACTTATGATTTATTTCAGATATTGCGTTTGCGATCAAAGTACAAATATTTTGTTTATAGGAATCTACACTTTGAAAATTCATGTTTTTGATATTCTATTCATAGCACACCCTGAATTGTCACTATCTAAATAACCCATTAGATCAAAACATAGATTTTTAGAGTAACAAAGACCAAGATTTGATATACGTTTCTAAAGATCCTCTTTAACAACACACCTATGTGATACATAATACATGACATTGATATGCAAGATACATGAATATTTATTGAGTAAACTGTTGTTTTTGTCAGTTTCATCCAAAAAGTTTATTTTCTCCCGTGTATCCTTGTGGTTTACAAAACTTGACATTTTCATCCAACTGGTTAACTCCATCCATATTTTAACGTTAATTGAGGGGAATTTTGTGACTTTTTATATATTTTTTACAGTATATAAAAAAGAAATATACTGATGGAGTTAAGTGATTGGACATAGTTACCTCTCATTTAACGTTAAAATATGGATGAAGTTAAGTGATTGAATGAAAATGACAACTTTTGTAAATCACAATAATACATATGAAAAAAATAAACTTTTTAGATGAAACTGACAACAATAGCTAAGCCACATGGACGAAAATGACAATTTACTCATTTATTTTAACATCATGATTACAAATTTTAGAAATATAGACAATGTTTATAATTTTACATACTTAGCATCAAATCCAAAGTAACATGTATACCGCATACACCATTTATGTAACTTAATCATTTAGTATAATTAAAAAAAGAGTAAATTACACAAATCGTCATTTATGTTTATACCCTTTTTATATATTGTCCTTTAGCCAGAAAATTAACAGAGATCATCCTTTACGTTTACAAATCTTGCACGTTACGTCCTTTGCTTCCAACCCAGTTAAATTTTTTCGTTAAGTATGCACATGAGGGTACTTCGGTCTTTTTACCCATTTATATAAAAAACCAAAAAAAAATTAAAATATAAAAATCCAAAACACTCTCTCTCTCTCTCTTTGTTCGAACATCGCCGGAAAAATGTAGCAATCTGGTCGATTAGGTAGGATGAAGAATAGCAATGACAGCTACATATAAATATGGCGAATTGTAAACAGATTGTGTTACTTGTTCCTTTACACACTTGACAAATTGTATGCTTAGATGGATAGATGAAACTTAACTCGGACCGAATGGATGATTTCGGTGGAGTAGGGGAACCAACGGAAGCCAAGTTCATTGATTTGTCGAGCAGTTCATCGATCGCCAACAACAGCGACGACGACGAAGACAGGGATGCTCAGAAACTGTTCAATTTTGTGGTTTCTATCTAGCCCTAAAATTTTAGGAAAGTAATTAACTGATGCAATCGAAAGAAATTAGGGAAAAAATTTGGTGAATCCTTCTAGAAATTCCTAAATACGGCTTTGTTTCCTTTCAGTAATTGCAGTGAGTGCTTGAAGACAGCACAAAAGCTAACAATTCTAATGGCAGTAAGGAAAGAAGAGCCTGTTCCCAAAACCACACCTCCCCAAATCCACCTCTGCCGGAATCCGCTCCGAGCTCGCCACCCTCCCGGTCATCTCCTTTGACGGCACCAAGGTCGGTGAAACCACCCTCAAGCTCAAGTCCGTCAGCCCCGACACCGCCCGCGCCGTCGTCCACAACATCACCACCGACCTAAACAACAAGCAGTGAGGGCTCCCTCGTCTTGCTCCGATCTCCCCACCCCACACCCCGATTTTCTGGTCTGCGATGGTCTACCACGGTGGTGGTGGTGGCGGCGGCTGTCTTGAAGGGGAGAGAGAGAGAGAGAGCGCGTGTGTTGAGAGAGAGTTTTTTGAGTTTTATATTTTAATTTTTTTTGTTTTTTTATATAAATGGGTAAAAAGACTAAAGTATCCTCATGTGCCTTGCATATGATCATACTTAACGAAAAAATTTAACTGGGTTAGGGGCAAAGGACGTAACGTGTAAGATTTTTAAACATAAAGGATGTTCTCTGTCAATTTTTTGACTAAAGAACAATATATGAAAAATGGTATAAACATAAAGAACGATTCGTGTAATTTACTCCTAAAAAAAACTAAATAATCAATCCACCTATTTATCCACAAACACTTTTGTCACACATGTTTCAAGTAAAAAAAATTTAGATAGACAAATTTTTGCATGATGAATCAATCTACTCATCAAGTTAACTCGTTATGGAAAACCAAAGGTGGTTCGGTTTGTTGATCCGCGTGTTCGGGCTAGCAACCTTGGAGCTCGATGACTAGTTGTGGATTTTCGTTTATTTATCGTATGGTATAAATTTTCGTTTATTTTCGTTTATAGACCAAATGGACTCCCTCACCCACCAGACTAGTCTTTTAGAATGAGTTCTCCTGTTTGGTCTGTAACAATGGTATCAGAGCGAAACTCGAAGTGGTGGGCTGGAGGAGCCCAACCGTGGCCAACGAGGATGTTGGCCCTTAAAGAGGGTCGAATGTTACGAACTGAAACCGTTGCAAGGTATGAGACTTGTCCTACATCGGTTGTATGGGCAACAAATATGGGGTTTATAGCTCACTCACCCACCAGACTAGCCTTTTGGATGAATTCTCTTGTTTGGGCTGTAACGCCCTATGGCTGAAAACCGGGTTTTTCGTTTATTCACAATTGGACCCTAGTGGGAGATCTATGATCTGATCACAGATCCGTTTCGTGTTCTATCTTCCGCTGCTAGAACAACTGTTACCGTTCTATTAGAAAAAAAAATTAACAAACACGTAAACCCCAACATAAACAAGTTCTTCCTATTTTAGTTCAAAAAATAGGATGAACCCGTAGTACCAAATTGACATCAACAACTTGATCAAAATATGGATTGACAATAAAGGAAGTCTTCATTGACTCCTTGTCATCTAGATCATTTGTTCTTCTTGAACTCGTGCTTCAAATGCCATTTTCTTAAAATCCACTATGTTTGTTTATCTTAGGGTCTTAAAGTGCATGCATTAAAGTGGTTAAAATGTTGTTTTTGCTTTTTAACTTTTAAAAATCTTTACAAAAACACTAACATGATATTACAGCCATTATCATGATTTAAGAAATCATCTTAAAGAATAAATTAGTTTTATCCTTATAAAAAGAGAAATATACAAAATTTCTTTTTATTATGTGTTGGATAATTTACCGACCTCTGCAAATTATTCTTAATATGTTTGTATGGGTTTTAGGGCTGTCCAAATTGCTCGACGATCGAAACTCGCTCGATTCTCGAAACTCGCTCGATTCTCGATAAAAAACCGGTTCGATTTCGACTCGATTTGTAAACGAGCCGATCGGCTTGGTTTGGTTTGTAAACGAGCCAAGCACGAGCAGACCCTTGCTCAGTTTGGTTCGTGAACAGCCCTAATGGGTTCTTGAAGTTAAGATATGGGTTCTTATTTGTTTGAATCATTGCTTGGATAAATCTATAACCATAGTATTTTGCAAGTGGACAGAGTAGAAATACACGAGTACAATTGTTTGCGGTATACGACTACGGTATGATAGTCCATTATTAGCATGCAGCATCACCAAAAAAAGGTCTCAAAAATTGCTACCAGGTTTGTCAACTTTAGTATACATTTTAACATCCACACCAAATGATCTCACACTCGATCAAATATTTTAAGAATAGCTGCATAATGTTTTGTGAAACCAAGAAAAGATTACTTTTGGAACGACCCGTATTGATTTTGCGGGCCACTAAGGCTAGAGAAGAAATCATCCATGTCGGTCGTTGCTGAAGTTGTGAAACCAGATGACTTACCGAGTCCAGACCCTGTGCCCATGGCCTGACCCATGAACAAAGAATTTGGAAGTCCCTTGTCCTTCTCTTCAGGCCCAGCAGACAGACCGCCAACAATGCCCACATCAGTCAGGTCCACCTTCTTGGCTGCATGAATATAAAAAATATAAGGTTATCATGAATGAGTCTTGGTTTAAAAAAGCGTGAGGCGCTCCAAGGCGTTTTGTTCCCAAAATCCTAGGCACAAGGCAAGCATGTCACATACGTGAGACGCGCACTACAAGCAGATACGCTTTATTTTACAACCAGAAGTTGCATCTCTCTCATCTGTTTTATATAGCTATTTCAAGTAAACCTTTCATAATTTATTCATCTCTTTGGGTATTTTTACATGTAAACCTCCTGGAGACTAATTTTGATCGGTTTTTACCCTGAACTATATGAGGCACGCCTTTTTCACCCTGATGCCGTGATTTGTTTTCCTAAGCGCCTCGGGCGGGCCTTTTTAAACCCAGAAATGGGTTGATTTGGAACGGATCAAATAAAGAAGTCTGGAAGAAGAGTGACTTACGTCCGGTTATATTGAGATCAATTAGCCCCCGGCTCAAAGAATCAGCCCAAACTCCAGATTTGACTTGAAACGCGTCCTTCTTTGATGGAGGTGCTGAGGTTTTAGAGTTTTGATTGTTAGGGTTGCCGCTATCCATGAAGCTCTGTGTGGGCTCAGTAGGTACCGAACCAGTATGAGAAGAGAATGAACCAAAAAAGTCAGAATTATCAAAATTGGTCATTGGAACAGCAGCAAACGGGTCAACTGCTTGGGTTGACATTGTCTTAGATTCTGGGGGATTGATCTCAGGTTTCGCTACTTGTGCAGAAGCCGCAAAAAAGTCAACAGCTGGAGGAACTGCAGAACTTGCTGGTGGAGAGACAAATAGATCAACTTTATTCTGCAGAAGATGCCAATTATATCAATAGGTGTATCCTCAAAAAATTCAATTTTAATTGGGGGGTGTTTACTGTCCGGTTCAATCGGTTTTGAGAAAATTCTTGACCCGAACAAATAACTATTGTTTTGAAAAACGACAAACCAAGCCGGCTAGATTGGCTGGGTCGATTAAACCAGCCAAATGGTTTGGTTTGTCTTTGAACCGGTTTTTTTCTAAAAATTCAAAATCGTTAGTTTGTCATAAATTTTTTAAATGATAAAAATGATTCATGAATATTATACATACGCATAACTGCATATTCCAAAAATTAAATAATAGAAGTGAATGGTCGGTTCCAAACTGTGAACTGAACCATTAAACCCTGGTTTTTTAAACCACAAACAGAACCGTAAGAATATCAAACCGGGCGATTTGCTTTGGTTTGGGTGGTTTGGTCAGTTTCAACGGTTTATGACTCCTAAATTTAATAGAATGAAAAGTAGTATTAATTTGAATAGTATAATTTGTATGAGAATTGAGTTCACCTCAGATCCAGATGTTCCCCCAACCACATTTGTTGGTGCTGATACAAAATCAGCATCAGCAAACAAATCAACTTCTTCTGATTTACTATTTCCATTAGAATTCTGTGTGGGGCCCGATGTCGGTGCATCCAAAAGGTCACCAATTAAACTTTGTCCAAACAAATCCACTTGTGGAGAGCTTCCACTAGCCGCCTCTGCCAAACACCCAAAACAATGTATAGGTAAACTACCTTAAACAAAGGTTATAAGTTGAAGTTTGACCAAATATTATAGTATAAGACTTACTTGCAGTTGATGTTCCTCGAGGGTCGAAATCATCAAAATCATCATCATCATTGTTATTTGAAGGCGCACTCGAGGTTTGTGATGGAATTGAGGAATATTTATCAGAAGCGTTCTTTATTGATGGTTTTGATGCGCCGGTAGCTGTAGAGTCTTGAATGGTGCTGTGGTCACTCTTTCAATGTTAGTAACAAGATTAACATAAATGAAAATAGCAACACCGGTTACCATTACAACAAGTCAACAATGGTGACAACCAAAATACTAATTATCATTGAATTATAGTACATGTCACTATGATTAAGAAAATATGGACATAAAGATCTTCATGCGGTTCTCACAATAAAAAGCTCATAGTTTGATGCTAATGTTTTTATCTTACATCACAGCTCCATCTCAAGTGCACTTAATTGCATAAAAAAATTAGCAATCTTTTGCAACCAAATAAGCTTTATTATAAATAATTGAAACCATATTAACATTCTCTCTCTTATATCCCTTTATGACTCTACTATCATAAAAAAACTCATGTAGGTTTTCTTTTTTTTGATGACCATGAGAACCCGTTAAGGAAAACACACAGGGCTTCACCAATACCCTACTAACAGCGGGACCAGGTAAGCGCAGCTTACGTCAGTCAGGTGGCCTTCAAGGGGTTAAGATAGAAACCAGTGAAAGCTGGATTTGAACCTAAGAGAACTCAGGTAGTTGACCTACACATATCCGGATTGACTTTTTGGTATCATCATACAGATATCATATGTACCATAATAATGCTTATTTGGGAATTGGGAAAAGGAAGTGGTGGAAGTTGTAATGCTACCAGTTTCTTCACAAATGTTGCATTATTCCAAGGCTAATCGAGTATTCTTCTCAAGCAGCTTCTAGAAGAATTTTTTCCTTCAAGTAAATTTACACTTTCTAACCCCTGCCTACATTTAGCCCCCAAGACTAATCATTTTGACTCTCTTTTACAAATAAGTTACACCCTTATATTATTTTCTGTTTCTAATCTTTATCATCCCATCATTTCCGTTACACAAATTGGTATGACCATTTTCTGATGATTAATATTTTACAGATTAAAAAAAAAGCCAAAATCATCACACCTTAACTGATCTAATACATTTCTTTACTTTTGTATCAGGAACACTAAAATAATGTAGCATATGAGAACTCTGCAATGAAGTAACTTGTAATGCAAGAAAAAAAAACAAACCTTCCATAACGAGACGACCCTGTTTTCGAGGAGCCCCCGCTACTAACCTCTCTGCGTGGCTTATATTTACCTGGTTCAAATCTATCTTCATTTGATTGATCTCTTTCCTTAAAACTATCTTTATATGTTTCACCATCTCTTGAACTACCAAACCCACCATATCGATCACTTTTCTGAAAGCCACTGCTGCCTAATGATGTTGCTGAGCCTGATTTAAATGTAATTCCAGTTGATGATAATCCAACATACCTAATAATCAAATAACACAGTTTAATCACCTAATTGAAGTAAAAATTACAGTATAAGAAAAACAGAAATCATTTCATTTTGTAGGGACCGTGACTTACTTATCACGGTTTGCAGCAGCTTTATTTCTAGCTGCTTGTATCTTATCTTTATCATTCAGCAACGACACTATGTTCTCAACTTTCTTTCTCACATTGATTCCACTATCTTTACCATTTGGTTCAACATATTCGAAACACGAGAGCGACTTTGAGATTTACAAGATGAGGTAGGGAGATTCAGATGATAGTAAAAATGTAAAATAAGTCAGTTACTAATAACAAATAAAAAATCAGAAAAATGATGTAAAGAAAGATTCTAGAACTGAAAAAAGACATACAGAGATCTGGAAAGTATGTTCTATAATGTCATCAACTGCCCGCTCAGACCCATTTGCCACCAAATACTCTATCACAGCTAATGCCTGGAATCAAATCTCAGAACTAGAGGGACTCAGGAAAAGATTAAAAAATAGTATTCATTTGAACTAAGAGACTAATTTGGTGCACCAAAGAGCAAAAGCAAACAACGGAGTACCTTGTATACGTGACGCCAATTGCGGTCAGTTTCAGTTAATCTGGCCCACAGGACATTCATAACCATCTGACACTCAGAGCTGGAATACATATGGATTGAGCCAAAAATAATATAATTCAATAAGATATTGTAGAAAGAAGAATTTATTATACATGAATGCAATAAACATTTACAATTTTTTAGTTGCCTGTGCAATCTCTGCTAATGCAGTACCATGTGGACCCCAAGGTTCGTCATCAGTTGCATCTAATACCTGTGTCAGTAACTCAGTATCATTAAGATTTAGCAAATGAACAGATCTACAACAGACAATCTAATAATCATTAGTTGTAGATATAGGCTAAAGAAGCTTGAAAATTGACAAAGAGATTCCATCATGCTTTAAAACCACGTTTTTAGCCAAGCAACTGAGATAATTTTTTTTAAAATAACACCTAACACGTTTCATATTTTTCCTGCTATCTATGTGAAATTATCATATGCAATTAACCCACCATACCAACAAGTTAAAAAGGTTATACTACTTTACAATGTTTTGTTTAAATGGTTGGGTGTTTGCTTTGCATAGCTAAATGTGTTTGTTTTTAAGAAAGAACTACAGCTTCTTATGTTTTAACTGAACTACAACATATGACAAGTGCCAAAATGGGCAGGAACAAAGAAGAAAAGCATCATAAAATACACACAGAAGTTGAAGATTGCATTTCTTGAAGCAACCAAGAAGACACAGGCACGCAAGATGGAGGTAGCAGAAATGAGGATGTCGAGGTGGATGTGTGGGCACACAAGGTTAGACCGGATAAGAAATGAAGTTTTTAGAGATAGGTTAGGAGTGGCTAGTATTGCGGATAAGATAAGGGAGAGGAGATTGAGATGGTTTGGGCATTTAGAGGAGGGTGTAGATGTAGCTTAGATTTGTCTTAGGGGCCTAGATCTACATACTTTAAGGAGGGTTTTGCATGTTACTGTGTTCCTGTATTTATGTGTGTGTGGTGTCTTATGAGTGTTTATCTATGTTACTGTCTTATTGTATTTTTGGTCTCTTTGTACTTATGCATGCACTACTCATCCTTGCACCATTTCTGTTGTTAGCGATAGCTTTCTATTTTTATATATATTTAGTATTGTTTGTTTGTCTGTGGTTTGTTTAGGAGCCGGAGGTCTCTCTGGAAGCGGCCTCTCTTTCCCCGGGGATATAGGTAAGGCTTGCCTACATCCCACCCTCCCCAGACCCTATCAATAGTTGTGCTATGGGTGGGAGGGTATTGTTCTTGTTGTTGTTGTTATTCTTTACTCTTCATTGTCCCAAAATTATTGACTATTTAAACAAAGTTTACAGGTTCTAGAGTTCTAGTAGTCTAGAATATATTCACAGTGAACCACTAATAGAAATTTCTGGATGTTGATAGTTGTCAAAATATGAATCCAATTGTAAATTACCTAATCAATCAAGGCTTCAGAAACAAACCGCAGATTTCTTCAGCATTTTGTAAGACAGTAAAACGATGTATGATGTGTGTATGAATATGTTGGTGACTTATAAACCAAAATTATAATCACTAGAACGCCATCTTTTTTTTTCAATTTTGCCAAACAGCAAGGAAACCTTTCAGTTATTAATAAGCTTTGGATGAAATCTAATCCACAAAAACAACAAATCGTAGTTTAAAATAACTTGCTCCACTATTTCATTAATCCAATGCATAACACTCCATGTATCAAACTATATCATGCTATTATAGTATTATAATAAACAAACAAACGTACCTAGTATAATCCCACTCGTAGCAGAGCTATTGGTAGGGTCTGGGGAGGGTGTGATGGGGGCAAACCTTACCTCTATCCCAGTGGATAGAAAGGCTGCTACCTTTGTAACCCCAACAAATTCATAAATTAAAATTTCTTACTACCACAACCATTAAGTCAAGAACCGCTAATTATGATAAAAACCGATTGTATAACATGCTTAACATCTAAGAATGTGTTTGGATTTAAGCTAACTACTTCCTTTTGAAACTAGAGATACATATCCATTTTTGCTACTTGATTTCTAAAATCCTTAAACTCAGAATTCTAAAAAAAGAGCCACACTTTGATTCCTAATAGACAAACCTAATACAAAATTTAATCCAGTCACAAATCTTTCTCTCAGAATGTTTAAATTTATATCAAGCTAAAAGTTGAAAAGTTATTTTGTTATGAACCCTAAATCTTAATTAATTGATCAACATGAACCCTAAGCCTTAATTAATGGATCAATATGAACCCTAAATCTTAAAATTGAGTAACGATTGTCCAAATGCTCAAACAATGCATTCGTTTCTTAAAGCTAAAACTACATAATTAAAGAAACAAACGTTTGTTGGAATTACCTTCTGTTCGATCTCAGGAACCTTCAACACTTTCAAATTCACCTCTCTCTTTCTGAAATCGGAAGAATCAAATGAACGTTGATTAGATATCGAAGAAACTCATATCTAATTTCGGTTGAAAATTGAAATAAAGCTTACATCTCACGGACAGTCTGATCGATCACCTTCATGAAATCCATCTTCGATTTGCAGAATAGATGAATGAAGAATTGGATTTCTTAATCGAAGGAGAATGGATCTACAACGAATGGAACCGGAGATAGATCTATACAAAGGATTATTAATTTAAACTAAAAAAACCTTTCGCGAATAAAAAGTGTCATTTTCGTCGATTTTTAATTCAAAAACTTTTTTTTTAGCTTTTTTTTGTCTATGACTTTTCATAATCTAGCTATTTTTATCTACCTAACTAACCCCGTCCATATTTTTACGTTAAATTAGGGGCAATTTGGTCTTTTCAAATATCCTTTTTTAACCCTTTTTTTAATCCGAGTAAAGTGGCATTTTCGACTCCGTGGTTTGACCATTTTAGCCACTTTCATCCAAAAAAAATTTTTTTTAGTTTTTTTGTCCCTTTATTTCCTCTACCCTCTGCGTTAGTAATTGTCGTAAGTTGTCCTCCCTCCATCGCCGCCATCGCCGAATTCGTCGTACCTAGATCAATCCCCACCACCTTCTCGTTCATGACCTTCAAAACGCGTCGTCTTTGAGGTCTCAAACTGAAAATCAAACCCCGTGATCGTTGACTATTTACAATTGGTTTGCCGAAGAAGGATTTTTTTACGATGAATGGAAGTTGGAATTGCGATTGAGGATTTGGGGTTTGAAGGAACATGAGGGGGAAACGGTTGTTGGAGACTTGATTTGATTGGATTTTGAGAAAAAAGCTAAAAAAATAGATTTTGGATGAAAGTGGCTAAAATGTCAAACCAAAGGGACGAAAATAACACTTTACTCGGATTAAAAAAAAGTTAAAAGAAGGATTTTTGAAAAGACCAAATTGCCCCTAATTTAACATTAAAATGTAGACGGAGTTAGTCAAGTGGATGAAAATTGCTAGATTTTGAAAAGTCAGGGACGAAAAAGCTAAAAAAAAAGTTTTTGAATGAAAGTGGCTAAAATGACCAAACGACAGGGACGAAAATGACACTTTACTCATCTATACTATATAATAAATAAAAGTTTTTTCATGCCACGTGTCACCTCCATATTCATTCTAATCATTTTTTTCCCGCATCTCTCTCTTATTAAATACACTTCTATCTTTTAATAATAATATATTTTTAAAGAAAATATTAATTATACTAATAAAACACATTTATTTTAAATTATCCATTATTATAAGAAAACTTCTGAATTTAATTATGTAACTTTTATTTTGTAACGAACCAATTTTCGGGTTTACCTTATAATATATTAATTATATTGTAGGGGGTGTTTTTAAATAAAACAAAGTTGAGGGTTTGTTTTTTATGATGAAAATACCTAGTTTTGGGTACAAGGAGTCATTTTGATATATGGAGGGGCTGTTTAGTATTTAACACAAACTTAATTTGTGTTAAATGTCTTGATCAGGCAAAAACACACACTTGTGTGTGTGTTACGAAATTGAGAAGAGGAGAAAGGGGAGAATGAGCCAAAAAGCTTAAAATCTAGAAGATTGAGGTGAAAGATCATGGATTTGATGATGATTGAAGCTCAAGCAACCATCAAGTAAGTTCATCTTCTTCACCTATACCTCCATCAATGGAGTTTTGGTGGGTTTTGGGTAGAAAACCCAATTGGTGTGGTGATTCGGGTTTAATGTCGTTTATAAACCTTAATCTAGTATCAATAATGTTGGAGAATCATGTTTTACATGATTTTAACACCTAATTTGATGTTTGAAAAATTAGGGTTCTTTAGGTGAAATTAGGGGGTTTTGAAATTAAGGTTGTTTGGATGTTGATTAAGGGTTGGTAAGTGTTTATGGTGTGATTAAACATATAACCAAGTAATAACCCTCAATCAATTTGGTGAATTAAGAATTTGAGGTTTTGGGTGAAAACCCAAATGGGTCAAATGGGTGAATGTTGTGTAGGGAGGTTAAAACTTGTTTAATGTGTAATTAATCAATTTTAGAATGTGTGTAATCCATAAGGTCTAGGGTGGATGTTAGACATTAATCGAAAATGGTGAACTGGTGGATTGAAAGTTTGACTATTATGGGTCAAACGAGTCATTTGAGTTGTAAGGTGATAATTGGGGTTTGGGGTTTGATTAAGGTAATGTTAGTCAAACTAAGTTAGGGTCTTGATCTTTAGATCATAAAGGTGTGTTGGGTTTCAATTGGTGATCAATGGATTACTAATTGTAAATTGGTTGTATAGGTAATCAAGTAGTAAGGAAGCTAGCTTGGTGGATCAAGAGGGATCATCTTTAGCAAAAGGTAAGTGCTTTGCACTTGCTTAGTAATGATAGGTGGTGGTAATTGCACATATTTAATTTACATGATTGGTTGTTCAGATATCTTATATGTGTTTAATTGTATGTTGGAAATTAAGGAGATTGCATATAGTGAAAATATGCAAGGGTGGGTGTGTGGTGTTTGAGGTCTAAGAACCTTACCTTGTTGTTTGATGAATTAAATTAATAAACTTATATGGTGTATTGGTGTAAAGTTAACTTATGTGGTAAAAGTCAAACTTGTATGCATAATATAGTTTGAAATTGGTGTAGTTGAATATGTGGTATATAGTCAAACTAAAATGTAGAATATTAAAAATTGGTGTAGTTAACTATGTGGTATATAGTCAAACTAAAATGTAGAATATTAAAAATTGGTGTAGTTAACTATGTGGTATATAGTTAAACTAAAAAGTAGAATGTGGTAATTTGATGTAATTGACGTATGCGGTGTATAGTCAAACTAGATGTGGTAAATTGGTGTAATTGACTTATGTGGTGTAAAGTCAAACTAAATGTGGTAATTGGGGGTAATTGACTTATGTGGTATATAAGTCAAACCATTGTGGAATAATGGTGAATTTGGTGTAAATTGACTTATGTGGTATATAAGTTAAACCATTGTGGAATAATGGTGAAATTGGTGTAAATTGACTTATGTTGTATATAAGTCAAACCATTGTGGAATAATGGTGAAATGTTGTAAATTGACTTAATGTGGTATAAGTCAAACCATTGTGTAATAATGGTGAAATTGGTGTAAATTGACTTATGTGGTATATAAGTCAAACCATTGTGGAATAATAGTGAAATGTTGTAAATTGATTTAATGTGGTATAAGTCAAACCATTGTGAAATAATGGTGAAATAGTATAATAATAGGACTTGTATGATGTAAATAAATGTCTAAATGTCGGTCTTGGAGTCAATTACTCAATGACATAAATTAACGAGTGTAGTAAACTCGGGTGGTAAGTTTGTAGTCAAAGACTCCAAATAATAATAATTAGTCGGATTGGATAAGGGGTAAAACGAGTTGTGGTTCTCGTGTAAGGAGTTTAAAACATTCACAAAATTTTGTTGGTTGCTTAAAACGACCGGGGTTCGAGTCGGGAGGGTCAAAAAGGTTAAAAAATGAAAAAACTGGGTGTGCAGGTCTGAGACCAGCGTTCTGAACGCCGGTGGGCTTCTGGTGAACGCTGGCTCAAACGCCAGATGCTGAATTTGGGGATTTGCGGAGAATTGCGGAGTTAAGCACTTGGGGGTTATTGTGCAATGTTATATCATTACTAATGGTGTTTTAAATGGTGTTCTTGTAGGTAAAGCTCCGGTTTGAGCCTCGGGTCATGCTTCGTGTCGGATGGATTCTCATTAATTTTGGTGGACGTTAACGGTTGAAGTTAGAACTCCGGTTGGGAGTCTTTAAACTTGTATTAAGTTGTTTCTTTGATGCTAAAACTTGTTGTTATCTTTAATTTGTCGGATAGTTGTTTTGAAACAAAATCACGTCGTTGTCGTTTTGTTGTTTTTAAAACGAGTTCTTTTGTCAAGGGTGTTTTATGGGATCTATTTTTCGCATGATTTTGAAAGTTAAAATCGGGTGTAAAAATTTGGGTGTTACATATTTTCAATCAAATAATAACTGAAAGTTAAATTATATTAAATAGTAATTAACGTATTTTTGAAACCCAATTATATATTAATTTTACTTTTTTTTTTAAATTTTATTTTCTATCATTACTATATGTAATGCATTTTTACACCTATAAATATATACATAAAGATTTAATAATTTTATGTATTAATATTTTTTAGCTCGTTTGTATTACACGGGGTTCTAAGCTAGTAAATAAATAAATAGAGGTAAACTTTATAATATTTACAAAAAAAATTATATTATCAAATTGATTTATGATTTATTTTCAACGTAAATATCTTCTCTTATCTGAATTTTTAGATAAGGGTTTGAACTAGTATTGAGTTAGGTGTGTTGCGGCACGTTAAAACGTGAAATTAAACCGCGTCTGTTGTAGTGCGTGAACCTGCGAGAGAAATTAACGCTTTCAAAAGTTATAAAAAAAAGTTAAATAAATTAGCGTGTTGGAAAAAAAAACAAAAACATTAAAAAAGAGAGAATATATTAAAATGTTAAGCTGATGTCAGCAAAGTGGGTGTTGGCGTTAGCAATGCAGCGAATGAGTGGGGGGGGGGGACGGGATTTGAACTGGCGACCTCTGGGTAAGGAAATTGCACCCAGACCAGTTGTCCTACCTATCACTTTGATTCACCTTCTGCAGTAAATAAAATGTAGAGTTAAGTACACGGATAATCCCTGTGATATGTGTAAATTTTGGATTTAGTCCCTAAATTTGAAAAATTACACTGTCATACTCAAATTATGTATAAATGTAACATGTTTGGTCCTGTAGTGGATGACATTTAACTTTTTTATTATATATTTTGAAAATGACCAAAATACCCATATATTAAAAAACAGATTTAAAAAAAACTGATGGTGCTGCCTGAGAACTACGGGTATAAGTATAAGGTTTTTTTAATTTCTATTTTTTTAATATAGGGATATTTTGATCATTTTCAAATTATTTATGTAACGAACCACTTTTCGGGTTTAATAAAAAAAATATGTAAAACGTATTATAAGAGTGTAAATAAACCAAAATAAAAGTGGATGTGTTAGTTGTAATTAAGCAAACTTGACTTTCAAGCAAACTTGACTTTCAAGCAAAAGGGGGCTTTTGGAAGTGCAGAGACTATTATTGTAAATCAGCCAAAGCTGATTTTTGTTTGTGGGGAAGGTCACGCAGACACACTACGATTTTGAGAAAAGAAAAGAATGGGGGAGAATGCCAAATTGAAGAAATTAACCTTTGCATGCTTGAATTTGAAGGATTTAAAGTAATCATCTCCTTCAAAGCTTAAGTAAGTATATTTTCTTCCTCTTGAACCTCCATCAATGGAGTTCTTGGTGGGTTTTGATAGAAAATCCAAATTAGGTTTCATGGTGGGGTGATTCGGATTAAATATTGTTTAGAAGCTTTTAATCTGGCATTGTTGTTGTTGGATAAACAAGAATTACTTGGTTTTAATATCTAATTTGATGATGTAAAAATTAGGGTTATTGAAGTAAAAATTGGGGTTTTTTTTTTATTATGGACGTTAAAATGAGAAATTAAAGGTTAATAAGTGTTTATGGTGCTTATAGACACAAAACCTAATAAAATCCTTACTCAATTTGAATAATCAAGAACACTGGAAATTTGGATGAAACCCTTAACGGGTCAAAATAGGTTGATATGGGTTATCTATTATTATGGATGGTGAATTTGGGAAACTTAGGATTAGTTAAGGTGGGATTAATCTAATTAAGTTAAAGTTTAGGCCTTTAAGCATTAGGAGTGGGATTGGATCTTAATTTGGGTGAAAATATTGAGATCAAGAGATTACTAAACAAGTGTATATATTTAGGTAATCGAGATTTGAGAAGATAAGTGTAACATCCCGGGTTTTAACTAAATAAACGGGACTAGTATATATGTGTATATAATTGTACATAATGGACGGAAATGTTATGGGAACATAACGAGACCTAACCGAAGGTGTAGTGACAAGTTTTCTTATATGTAAATATATCTAGAAGGGTTGACGAGTAATTAACGTGTAAGGGGCGGGACTTTTATTAAAACACGAAATGGGTCGGGCCGAGAGGTCGGTGGCGCGTGAGGGGCCAATCCCACTCCAAGGAACACACCCATTAGGGTGTTACGCAAGGGGAGAAAACCCCATTGGGGTGTTTTGCGGCTGCCGAGATCGAGAGAGACGAAGGGGGCGACGAGGGTTTCCGGTTCAAGGTGATTCGAGGTAAAAACTCGCATTCCTTACTCTCTCGTTTCACATGTGAGATTATCGGATCGTTATTTACACGGTTGTGGAGTTAGGGTTTCGTTAAAACTCAAGTGCTTGTAGAGGACGAGGACGATCAGTGATTCGGCTAGCACGAGTCTTCCGATTGAAAGGTATAATCGCTACGTTCTATCCGTGTAATTGTTATTTATCATTTGTGGGAGTGTTGGGGTGTTCTACCGAACCCTTTGTGGGTGGTCGGCGTGCGAAGGCGGGGAAGGAACCGGCTAGGGCGGGGATGGTGAACACGAGGCGGAGAGGACCAAAAACGGCTACTACGGGGCTGTATATTAACATACAATAGGGACTATGCGTGTACTTAACTCTAATATGTATATACAAATAAGAAAGCTTATAATCTATGATTCAAGTAGTTGTATCAAAGGCTACATGTGTTGTAAAAAGTGAATAGTACCTACACTCTCTAGCACCGACTTTGCTTAATAAGGTATATATAATATAAAGGTAAACGAGTAGAGTGCGAGCTCACTTAAAGATGTGGAATTGCTGGCAAACCTCCCACTTCGCCGTCTCGGGGGGGTCTATTTATGGTCAAAGAGAAAGCAAACACAAGGCTTGTATTCTACACAAAAGCTAGAAATCATATGGACAGAGCAAATAGAAACCCCATTTTTATCTATTTCGCTTTAGTTTACTTAAATGTTCAATTGAAATCCGACCAAAGACAACTCGGAGGGAGGTTGGCCAGCAATTCCATGTCTTTGGTGAGAGGCACATGACTTCATTTAACGCCAAATATAGACGAGCGTTAGTGTAAAGGACGAAACGTGCAAACAAATTAAACATAAAGACAATATATGATATTACATTAGTTTTCGAACGAAATCTAAAATTTGATATAAACATAAATGATGAAAAGTGTAATTTGCTCTTTTATTAAAAGACAAAAAGACAATTTTGCCCTCACGTGAGGGGCACATGATTTCATTTAACGCAAAAAACTGACGTCCGTTAATGGAAAAGGACGAAATCTGTTAACAAATTTAAACATAAAGGACGATTTCTGTAATTTCCCTTGGTTAAGATTTACTCTGAAATTTGATAAATACCTAAAGCACGTAAAATATAATTTACTATAGTTAAGAAATAAAAAGAGGTGCGACTCTTCAAAACTTCATTAAGAAATATAAAAGAGGGTTGTGCATTTTATGAAAATAATTAAGAAATATAAAACAGAGGTGAAAAGAAAAGAACGATGGAACAAACAAAATTCAGGCACTTGTCAATTACAATCCCATCAAAAGTTGGTATTGTTTCATTTGGAAAATGTTAAATTAAAGGCTCGGTCGGTTTGGTTCACCCTGTCAGTTTCAACCGCAAACCATCAGCCGAAGCGTGGAGCTCGATTTTTCAAACTATAAACCGAATTTTTTTACTCCTAAACCGAACGACCTGGCCAATTTAGTTTGGTTCGATCGGTTTCAACGATTTCTGAACATCCCTAGATAGTAGAGTTGCTAGTAGTAAACTAGTAATCAAGGAGAACGTGAATGTGCGAGTTAAGCAATTGACGCAAATAATGGTGATTGTGGTGTTGATATTAAGGAGGATTGATATGTGATTGAAACAAAGACTCATTTGACTATAGAATTCAGGGACCTAGGACCTAACTAGTATACAAAACCAATCATATACTTTCTTTCTTTTTTTTTAAACCGAAAACCAATCATATACTAACGATGTTCCGAATTATGATCACGATCCACTCGGAAAAGAGTTACCCATTCATCTTATGAGTATGAAAACTAGTCCAAAACAAAATTAGGGAGATCGATTGTCCCACCAATATCGATGCCACACTCTAACTGTTGATCAATCGTCCCACCATGGGACAATTTTCTTAATAACGAGTCAACTTTAATACGCGTAGTCAAGGTTGAGAAAGCTAATATCAAGAAATATAAATTATCAAATGATCAAACATAAGATCGAGCTAAAAAAATATATGATGAAATAACACTTAAGAAATTTTTATAAAGGTTAAACAAGTTTATAAGATTAAGATTTTTTTAAAACAAAGTTTAACAAGCTCAAATGACAACTTGTAGAACAAAATGTATCCAAAATATATTCAAGACTTCAAACATTTTATAAAAACAAAATATTTATAAAGAAAAGTAAGACTATGAATAGATTTATAAATCATGTCAAAGTCTTATATAAATTGTTGAATGTTTTATAAAAATAGGTCAAAAATTTATGGGGGAATCTTTAGAAAGAACTTAAAAAGTAGATAAAATCTAAATCAAGTAAAAAAGGAGGAGAAAGTGACAAATATCTTGAGAAGAAAATAAGAGTTAACTCTTTGTTGTAAAGAAATACGCCTTGTATATTTAGAAAGGTCGTCCTCCTATTTTGTTAGTCAAGTGATAGTAGTTGCCGTTAAAAAAAGCGATAATAGTCAATACTGATATCTGAGTAAAAGCATAAAATCAGTTTTGGATTAATCACAACATAATTACTTTTTAGAGAAAAACGGGTAAGAGGATCCATGGTCGATGCACGGTCCGACCGTGTCATTGATCGTCGACGTCCTGATTCATTTTATAGTTTTCATCTTTGACTTTTTAAACAACCCTCCTCTATAATTTTTTACTAACCTTTGAAAAACTATAAAACTTAAATGATATTCTCTTAAGCGTTCTTCAACTAATATATCCTATAAACTTGAGATTTAGATTAAAAGGCTTAAGAGAGAAAGAATGTTGGTACTACAATTATTAAATTCATTATCAAACATTCTTGTATGTAAGTGGTGATCATCACCAAAGTTAACGAAATATTAAAAGGTGATCACTACCTTTTTTTTGTGAGACTGAAAGGGTGATCGCTACCCTTGTAGCGAAAAGATTTATACATGGTGATCTCTACTGGTTTAGAGAGAAAATTAATGAAGAAAAACTCATGACGGGAGGTCAGGAGTGGATGTAAAGGTGGGTTTGATTACATCTACCCGAACCAATATAAATCCTTATGTTTATGTGGTTAGATCTGTTAACCTGAAATTTTTATTTATTGTTATTTAATTTTAAAGTTTTCATAAGAAGTATTCACATAACAAAAAAAAAAGTTTTATAAAAGTGATCAAGAAATTAAAAATAACTTATTCACCATTTATAGATTCCCTTTTGAGGTACAAAAGATTTATGTTTCTATTTTACTATCACATATCACATCCAAAATAAGTATAGTTGGTTTTACCACATCCAAGACATATGTTTGAACCCCATACGGTCTCAAGTTGGATACATATTAGAAAGTGACGATATATTTGCCCAACAAGTTTCTTCTAACCGATAATATTACAAATATATTTACTAATTACTAAGCCATTCATACATCAATGTTAGTAACACTTACTTACACTCTTTGTGATTTACGAAAAATAATAGGTTTGGATAGTACGGGTTTAAAGTAACAAGTTTGAGTTTTATGATTTCAATTTTGTAACGAATTTGGGTATTAAAGCTAACTTTCGTTAACTTTTCTGTTAACTTGGGATGAAATGACCAAAACACCCTTTTACTTCAAAGGTACCCAAATTTGTTACTTTTCGCAAAGAGTATTTCAGTCATTTCACACCAAACTTAACAAAAAAATTAATAGAAGTTAGCCTTAATACTTAAACTCGTTACAAAATTAAAAACATAAAACTCATACTTGTTACTTTAAATCCTTAATACTCAAACATGTTACTTTCCGTAAACTACGAAGAGCCTATGTGTAATTAACTCTAAGATTTAAGAAGCTCTATTAGAGAACGAAAATACATGTTACAACATTAAAACATATTTATATTCTTTATACTAATACTTATTCTAAAAACAAATATACATAGTTTCATTAAAAATACCACCTATAATATTATTATTATACATACAAATTGCAATTATTATTTATTAAACGACATCAGAAGATTCCGTCTAGTTCACTAACGGCGTCAATAGCAAACAAATTAACGAAGAGGCGAGTTTTTACACCGTACGTAACAGCTGAACGTGTATAAGATAACATCTGCACCGTTGGATTGCACATCAACGGTCAGAGATGGAATCCCTCCCCTGTTCGGAGTGCGATCGATAAACCTGATCACAGAGACTATTATAAAAAGAGGTTCCAAATGAGAGAGAAACAAACACGTCGTATGCACAAGAACACCTCTTCATCTTCTCTCTAAACACTTTTTCTTTCACTATTTCGTTGATAAAATAGAAATCATACACAAATTTCAAACCGGAATTTGGTGAGTGAAATGTTGAATTGAAGTTGTTCATCTTCATTTTCAAAGATCCGGTTGATGAATTTTGGTTTTATGTTACGGTTTTGTTTTGGATTTTCACAAGATCAATCGGTTTTTTAACCTTTTTGGAATTAATCGGAGGATTTTGTTCATTTCCCTGATTTGTTATGATTTTGTTCGCAGATAGATTACGCGAACGAAGGATTTTGTGGAAGTGGATGCAGTTTTGAGCTGCGTGTTTGTGTTCTTGAGGTTTTTAGTCTTCTGGATTTGAAATCGGAAGGAGAATCGAAGATATTGCAAGTTTGGAGGTTTGCGTTTCACGAATTTCGCATTGTTTTCTCTTGTTCGACGAATCAATGGTGATGTTCTCAAATGAACAGGTTGATTTGAAGCCGATTCGAGATAAATCCGATTGATTAAACAAATTCTGAAGATGTTCATCATTCTCCTAAAGTTTTGAGAATTTATGCTTCCAAAAACTGTTAAATCCGAGTAAATAACAAGTATTAATCGTTCTTATTTCTTTTACTCATATCAATCCGATCAATTTCATGCCATGGATACCTAATCTCTCTGCACTTCCTGTTTACAGTTCCATCGCTCAACTTTTGTGTCGATTCATCGTTGAAATTACTAATTTTCAACCTAAAAAGGACGCAGCAGATTGAAGCTATTCAGGTAATGTTAATCAACTCTATCACAACAAATTCATCTTCATCTTTAACATCATTATCCTCTGATCTCTTCGATCCCTCTTCTGATATTGTTAACGATCATGAATCGAATCAATTTTTAATCGATTCACTGTGAAATTCAGTTGATTCTAGATTCCGATCGACGTTGCGATCTAATTTTAAATTTTTTTTTATCATTCTCTTCGTTTTTCCTGATTCAATGATTTAACTCTGGTTAAATGAAAGTGTTAAGTGGTTATAAGTAAACTAACCATGGTTAGTTAATTGGTACGTAACAGGAGTATTATTAAAGCCTTAAAGGGGAAAAATGGAGAAGAATAACGTAGGGTTATCATTGAGAGACAGATCTCAGGCTACTAATAACGGCAATACGACGACGTCTTCATCGTCGGACTTCGTACTGCAGTGGGGGAACCGGAAACGATTGCGTTGTATGAAGGTTCAGCAGCAACAGGCTAAGGACAAAGAATTGGCGGCGGCGGCGGCTTCCGGTACACCGCCGGTAGGTCTACGATCCATCACGGCGCGAGTTGATCGCCGGGTTGTTAGGTCGCCCAATCATCAAAATAAGGAAGTGGTTACTGCTACTAACGCCGTTAGTAACGGTCACGGTTATATTAATCTCCGGCAACGATCCTCTTCGCCGGCTCATCGGGTTCTCAGGTAATTTTGTCATTTGTGCACGTTTATTTATTTAGTTAGTTTTATACTTTTACTAGCTTAGAACCCGTGTAATAAACACGGGTGAAAATATCAATAAATAAATTTTCTTAAATTTTATTTATGTATTTTACAGGTGTGAAAATGTATTACTTTATATTAAGGATATAAAACAAAATTCAAAATATGTAAAAAATAATATATAATTGGGTTTCATAAATACGTCAATTACTATTTAATGTAATTTGACTTTCATTTACTATTTGATTGAAAATAAAAATTACATAATTAGATTTTAAAGTTTTTTTATAATAAAAGATAATTTAAAAATAAATGTGTTTTATTAGTATACTAGTTTAGATCTCGTGTCTACATACGGGGTGAAATACATCAATACATAAAAAATTTAAATCTTTATGTATATATTTTACACGTGTAAAAATTTATTACATATACTAATGATAGAAAACAAAATCAAAATATGTAAAAATTAATATATAACTGAGTTTCGAAAATATGTTAATTACTATTTTTAATATAATTTGACTTTTATTTACTTTTTGATTGAAAATAAAAGTTATATAACTAAATTTTAAATTTTCTTATGATAAGAGATAATTTAAAATAAATGTGTTTTATTAGTATAATTAGTATTTTTTATTTAAATATATATTATTATTAAATAATAGAAGTGCATTAAATAGGAGAGAGAGGCGGGAAAAAAATGATGAGAATGAATATGGAGGCGACACCTGACCTGCAAAAACCTTTATTTATTATATAGTATAGATTATTAATTTATTAAAAGATATGGATGCATTTAATAAGAGAGAGAGACGAGAAAACAATAATGAGATTGAATATGATGACGACACGTGGCATATAAAAACCTTTCTTTATTATATAGTATAGATTATACACATTTAAATGTTTAATTTAATTTAAATATGTGTCACAATTAGCTCAATTTTATAACCTGAACCGAAACATATACCAAAAAAGTAATTAAATTTGACATGTTTATCGTGTTTAATTGGACAGGTCGATTCGTCAATACATTTAAAATTATATAAGAAAATAAAAACTATAATTTTTTAAGGATCAATCTATAACCCGTTGCGATTTAATTCGTTTACACCTTTGATGACAGCTTATTTATAAACCGTTTATAACTTTTTTGACTCGTTTAAATAAATGACTTGTATAATTTTAAATGAGACTAGAAATATCGAGAAAATATATTATTGTTTAAAAAAATTACGTTTTTTGTACGTTAAGTGGAAACTAAAAAAATAAATTAATTAATTATATTTTATTTTAAAGCAAATATAAAAAAGGAGAAAAAGAAGACAGGCTCACGTATTCCTGTTGAACCCATCTATTATCGTCAAAGTTGCCCTTACCAAATCATATGTGAAAAACTACAATATTTTTTATATTTAATTTTTGATACATCTTTAATTGATTTTGACTCCCAATTTTTTCATAATATACTTAATAAATATGCATTTTAAAATATAAACACACACTCTTTTCATAATATATTTATTAAGTATGCATTTCCCTATCACTCCCTTTTATTCTCCAAAATAGCATTTTAATTTTAATAGAATAAATACATTATATATTTTTAATATTTATTTAAAGTTCCGAAATGTTCACTCCATCTAAAAGACCATGACTTTTTATAATTTTAGCACCATAAAACTTTAAATTATTTATTTAACTTAATTAATTTAGCAATAAAAAATAAATTAGTTATTTGATTGGATCTTATATTTTATTTATAAAATAATATAATAATTCATTTGGGTCCCTTTTTGCAAGTGTGAGAAGGGGGACAACAAAGAGGAGAAGTTATCCATCCAACCACGTGTGACACAACCCACCACCACTCACAATACTCGCCCCAATTTTGACCGTTAGATCTCACTCATCAACGACCCTCATCAATAGTTTCATCACCTTTACGATCCAGACACGTGTCCACCAGACAACACAAGCCGTATGATCCAACGTTGGGATCTTGCCAGTAACCAACGCCACCTTTTTTCCAACCCTATTATTAATATTCTTTCTTCTTTCCCTGCGTAGCTGCGCATGTTATCACAGCACCCCAGATCTCTCCCTTTCCATTGCCCAACCATGAGCATAAAATAGAAAAAGAATTAAAAGTTAATATGAAAAAAACAAAATAAATAACACCCTCCATTCATCTTCCCCATAACAACCCTCTGATTTCCTCGATTTTCTGTGTGATCCACACCATCCACAGGGATATTTCCGTAATTTACCACCCAATTACCCGTCTTTTTATTTTATTTTATTATTATTTTTTTAACATTACCTTTTGAAATATTTATTTTTTTATAACCATGATTGATTTTTGCCATTTTTCTTATTTTTATAAAAAAATTGTAGGAATTCTGAGAATTCAATTGCAATGAAGGGGCAGAGCAACGGTGGGAGAGGGGTTTGTTCACCGGATAGAGGGGGTGCGCAGGATAAGCGAACTGCGCATCATAGCACCAACCATAACGGGAGGAATAATAACAACGGTGGTGGTGGGTCGACCTCATCGGAAACCGCGCACGATAGCAAAAAAGGAGGGTCATCGCCGGGGAGTGAATCTCTTCCGATCGTCTGGCCACCAAAATTTGCGATCGGATTGACGAACAAGGAGAAAGAAGAAGATTTCTTGGCGATTAAAGGGGCTAAACTTCCTCAAAGACCCAAAAAACGAGCAAAATTCATTCAACGCACCATTAATGTACGAATCTCATCCATAATTTCCCCCTTATTTTTTTTCCAATTATTATCATAATTATTAAATCTGGGATCATATTAACGGAATTTTAATTATTTGTTTGGTTTGTGTGATAGTTGGTGAGCCCCGGTGGGTGGCTGTGCGATCTAACATTGGAACGATACGAAGTCAGAGAGAAGAAGATCACAAAGAAGGTATCCGATTATTCTGACTTCAAGTCATTATAATTAATTTTATTTATTATTTAAATACAAAATATATAATTTTGGTCCTTTATTTATTTATAATTTTTTAAGAAAAATCATAATTTATCAAATACTCGCATATCCTGTCATATTCTTACGTTTTTTTTGTTTAAAAGCTGTGGATTTATATATGTAAGTGAACTTCAGCTAAAAACTAGCCAAAGACAGAAAAAGAAACCATTACATGACTAGGAGTGGATTTTTTAACCACAAATCACAAATAAGAGAAATTAACAACGGAATAAAAAAAAATTTACATCTTGAAACGATAAAAAACACATCAAAATATTAATTATCATATTGTGGTTTATATCATAGAGATAATATGAATATAATTTACTTTGAGGTATATTTATATATCAGTATACCTTTTGTACTTTTATAGTCGTTAAATATACCATTAGAAATATTTTGAATTTTGGTTATTTTATAAAAAAAACATATAAGCTTTTTATAAAGTTAGATTGATATAAGTTTAAATTATATGATTAGAAATGTGTTGAATTGATTAAAACTGACAAATTTTATATTGCGTATTAACGTTATTTAAAAAAAAAAAAAAGAAGTCAAGTTTGTGCGAATAATGATATAATTTAATGAGTAAGAATGATGATAATTTTGGTGTGGCATGATTGTTTGACAGAGACCGAGAGGATTAAAGGCGATGGGAGGTATGGAGTCTGAGTCGGAATAATAAAGGTTTTATTTTTTCTATAATGGAAACAAATGTGTTCTGGTTGGCTATATCTATAATCTTATTTGTATTATGTTATCTATATATAAATTAATTATTAGACATTCGTTTTTTTTTTATTTTAGGAGGAATATTGATTTTTGTATTTAGCGTTTTCTCCAATGTACTCCTTTTTTTCTAAAGGTTATAAATGTGGACAAGTTGAGGTTTTATTTTACACCAAATTCATTGGATAAAACATGATATTTGATTGTTATTTATTTATATATTTATTGTTACCATAATAAAACAAATTCATCAAAATGTCGTGTTTTTATGCGCGTGAAATAATGCACTTTTGACAAAATTGAATGTAATTGTATTATTCATAAAAAAAATAATTTTTGAATGGTGAGGAAAATTATATAAACCACCGAAGAAACTAGAGGTCGAAAGTTTAAAACTTACAAATGAAATTAAAATTACACTAATTGGACTATTTTTATCCAAAGGAACGTGAGTACTTTGACTTCTCCATTTTATTTTTCGAACATGGCCCAACATAATTTGACTTTGAGGGGATAAAAGAGTGACCTTGGATTGAAGTGAATAGCTCTTATGACTTTAAAACATAGCCCATCCTCACCACTACTTACTTCCCCATTAGGGCTTAAATTTGATGCTCATACTCTCTTAGTGATCTAACACCGAGGCTGCCATTGGCTTTAGGGGCAATCACTCTATCCCAATGAATCTAATGAATTTTGGATTTATCCATTGAGCCTGCCCAGAGAAACCGCGATCTAATTTTTTTTCTAGTTTCTGGATGCCGAGTAAAAGCAACGCAGAATCCGGGCCAAGTTCTTCATGCTTGTATTAGACCATTCACCCAAAAAATAAAAATCGCATCGTCTGCAAAGAACAAATGTGTTACCTTCGGTCCATCGTTTGGAAGATTAACTCCATGAAATAAGCTAATGTTTGCAGCTTTTTTCATCATCTTAACGAGAGCTTCCAAGGCAATAATGAATAAGAAAGGGAATAGGGGATCTCCTTGACGCACACCTTTAGCTATGCAAAATTCCTTGGTTGGTGAACCTTTAACCAAGATGGACGATCTCGAGGAATAAAGACAACCAAATAGCCATTTCCGTCATTTTACCGGGAAATTCATGTGCTCCATAATTGACATTAGAAATTGCCAATTTAAAGAGTCAAAAGCTTTTTTTATATCCACTTTGAATATCATAGCCGCACGTTTTGATTTTTTCAACCATGATATGATCTCATGTACATGTGGAGAGAAAGAGAAAGATAATTGGCTATACGTATAAGATGTTTCAAGACTGCAAACCCTATAATTTCTCTAGAAGAGAAGGAGGAATTGTCACACTAAGGTGGATTGAGAAAACCGAATCTGTGCTTGCTATAAACAAGTGTGCTGAGGAAGACAAGGTTTTGTATGCTTCCAACTTATTTAAGGATCAAGCTCTAGAGTGGTGGAATAATATTGTTGCAGCTAAAGGAAAAGATTCGGCCTATGCAATGGGCTGGAGTGCCTTCAAAACCCGAATAGAAAAGAAGTATGTTCCCCAGAATGAAAGAGAACAAATCGAAGGAAAATTCCTTAGTCTAAAGATGATTGGAACAATCATCAGGAGTATTCGACCAAACTCCTTTAGTATGCTCGAATAGTTCCACATCTTGCTACCCCTGAAGCAAATCTAATAAATCGTTATATTTGGGGTTTGATCAGAGAAATTCGCGACATGGTTAAGGTCGCAAATTATGAAAATCTTGATGATGCTATGGATCTAGGAGCATCATTAACCAGTAGCCTGATCAGAAATCAGGAGGAGGGGAAAAAGAAGAAAGAATTTGGGCAAGGCCCAAGTAACTCAAAGAAGCCAGGGTCAAGCTTCAGAAATAACAACTCCTCAATTTCTGAATGTCCACGGTGCAAGAGAAGGCACTTGGGACAGTGTAAAGCTGCACGTTATTGCAGTTTCTGCAATAAGTCTGGTCATAAAACAGAGGATTGCTTCAAAAAGAAGCAAATCAATTGCTTCGAGTGTGGCGAGGCTGGCCACATCAAAATCTATTGTCCCAAATTGAAGAAACCTGATGGGACAGGTCCAAAGCCTGCTGATGGGATAAAGAAGAATGCACGAGCATTCATTCTCAATACTCATGAGGCAGCAGGTATGGCCGATGTTATTACGGGTACATTTCCTGTCAATGATATTTACGCTCGAGTTTTGTTTGACTCTGGTGCAAACCAAAGTTTTATAGATCATAGATTCTGTAGACTATTAAATAAAACTCTAGCTAAATTAGACAAGAAATACGTGGTAAAAACTGTCAACGGAGACCTAGTCCAAATCTCTGAAATCCTAAACGATCGTAATATCACACTATCAGGACATGTTATTCCTGCACAACTGTTGCTAATGACTTTGGCAGGTTTTGACATTGTTCTAGGAATAGATTGGTTAGCCTCTAACCAAGCCCGTATCCTGTGTAATAAGAAAGCTATAGAACTTCGTTCGAAGGGCAATATCTTGACTATACATGGCGATAAATTATCCAACTCTGTTGGAATAATTTCCATGTTAAAAGCCACAAAGTACTTATGAAAGAGATGCTTAGCATACCTCGTATCTGTAACCACCGACACTAGAAAGAAGATCGAAGATGTGCCGATTGTATTTGAATTTCCTAATGTTTTTCTCGATGAACTGCCTGGAATTCCACCTGAGAGAGAAGTAGAGTTCAGAATTAATCTAGTACCCGGTACGGCACCTATTGCTAAAGCCCCGTACAGATTAGCTCCAACTGAGATGGCAGAATTAAAGAAACAGTTGGATGAATTGCTCGAAAAAGGATTCATAAGACCAAGCTCGTCGCCTTGGGGAGCTCCGGTCTTGTTCGTTAAAAAGAAAGACGGTTCAATGCGCATGTGCATTGATTATCGTTAGCTGAATAAAGTCACGATTAAGAACCGTTATCCACTCCCCATAATCGATGATCTCTTTGATCAACTCAAGGGAGCTCGATGCTTTTCAAAAATCGACCTTCGTTCTGGCTATTATCAATTAAAAGTCCAGGAAGAAGATATTCCCAAAACTGCCTTCAGAACTCGATATGGTCATTATGAGTTCACAGTAATGCCGTTTGGACTTACTAATGCACTAGCAGCTTTCATGGATATGATGAATCGAGTTTGCAAACCTTACTTGGACAAATTCATTATCGTATTCATTGACGATATCCTTATTTATTCCAAGAGTAAGGAAGATCATGCTAATCATTTGAAAATCTTACTTGAACTCTTGAGAAACGAAAAGCTTTATGCTAAATTCTCAAAATGCGAGTTCTGGTTATCAGAAGTTCAATTCCTTGGACATGTCATTAACGCTGATGGAATCTAAGTTGACCCGGTTAAAATTGAGGCTATATCTAAATAGGAAGTCCTGAAGTCTCCAACAGAAGTCCGTAGTTTCCTCGGATTAGTCGGTTACTATCGGAGATTTATCCAAAATTTCTCTCGAATTGCTGTACCATTAACTTCTCTGACTCGTAAGTCAGTTAAGTATGAATGGGGTCCTAAACAATCTGAATCTTTTGAAACTTTGAAACAGAAGCTGACATAAGCACCCATACTGGCTTTGCCAGATGGAAACGAAGGCTTTTCAGTATACTGCGATGCTTCACACACCGGCTTTGGTTGTGTGTTAATGCAAGGAAGCAAATTTATTGCTTATGCTTCTCGACAGTTAAAAACTCATGAAAAGAATTATACAACTCATGATTTAGAATTAGGCGCCATAATCTTCGCGTTTAAATTATGGAGGCACTATTTATATGGAGTCAAATTCACCGTATTCACCGATCATAAAAGCCTAAAGAATATATTCAGTCAAAAAGAACTGAATATGAGGCAAAGACGTTGGATGGAAGTCCTAAATGATTACGACTGTGAAATCTGTTATGTAATATCCAGGATTTTCCGACCCATCCTTATCCTAAACCTTTACGCATATTATAAATTTAAATCTTGAAAACTTAATTAAAACCTATTTTTTTTAATTCATTTGGTATATAGTTAGAAAGAAAACGGTTATACTAGAAATATATATATTTAAAAATATAGGTTATAAATGTATTTAAAACCTTAAAACTTTATAAGTTTATAATTACATTTATAAACTTATCCTAAATACTAAAATCCATAAACTAATTTCATAAATTATTTTATAGAATTAAAATAATAGAACTTCTAAAACTTATTTGGATTTTTATATAAACATATTATTTAGCTATAAAAATCCAGGGGCCAAAGCTGTACATTCTGAAACTTATTTCAAACTTAAATTCTTGTTTTAGCATAAAATAATAAAGACTTCAAACTATAGGGACTAAAGGTGCATTTTGGCCATTTTCCTGAATTTGAAAAACAATCTGGAGTTCGATCCCCGTAGGAACCGGTTTCGAGCTCGACTATTCGAAAATCGCGATTTCGTCCAGGTTCACTGAACCTCGGGCTCGTTCTCTCGCGTGCGACCCGTCCCCAAGGTGTCATGATGACCCATTTCGGCTGAGACAATGCGTGAAGCTAGATTTTACTCCGACCGGCCCAACCGTCCTCTTCCCACCCGTTCGCGCATTAAATGCCGAAATGGTTATAAATACAGACCCCCATAGCTCAACATCATCACACCAAACCTCCCTCAAGTGCCAATTCCACAGAATCGTGCCCACATTCCCCGATTTGGAAGCCGTAACAGTCGACCCAAAGTTCGGACTTGTTCTCCGTCATCTCGATATCGAAATAGGTAATTCTTGTGATCAATATGTTCGTTGCATCATAAAGATCGAAAGCCCTTGTTTGATTTCATTAACAGAGGGCAATTCGATGTGTAATTTCGGTATTAAGTTTCTAGGGTTCATATGGGTTGGGGGATAACCGGAACTAATGTTTAAAAATTTCTGGTTTGGTTATGTTACCAGCGAGGCCCGTAGCCGGGTTGGTTAAGGCGCTTGTGTGGGAACCGGGCGACCCGGGTTCGAATCCGGTTAGCCCAGTTTTGCTTTTATTCATTTTTTTAGCCTTTTTAACAACAGATTTAAACTTGGAAAATTTTTATAAATTTTGTAAAACTTTTGTAAACTTGAATCTAAATTTTATTTATACTTTTATATTCCAGAACTATTTTTAATTTATTAAACTTAGCTTAAACTCATAATAATTAATTCTTTAAAATAGTTTTAAAATTCTGAAAACTATAAAAAATACTTTTGAAACTTTACAAAGCTTTATTCTAAATAAGAATTTATTTTAATAAATAAGAAAATATAAAATTTTTCCATATTTTCTGAAATAAGCATATTATTTGGTTTTTAAACATTAACTTAAATTATAAACTTTAGTTTAACATTAAATCCAAGATTTACTTATTTATTTAAATAAAGCAATAAAATAAAAACGTGTTTTATGCAAGATTAGAAAAACATAAAGATATAAACTTATAAACTTAGAAGTTAATACTTATTAAATTATGGTTTCTTTTAAACTTTAGTTATTTATACACTTTTAACTAAGGTAAACTCTATAAGAAATTCTATTTAACTTGTTCTATACAAACTTATAAATATAAACTAATTAAACGTACAACTACATTTTATGCATTACTTTGGTTACAAGTTAAATTGTAAAATAAATGTCTATCATTCGAGCACGTTATTAAATCTAAATAATCTATATTGATTAAATTGAATAATTATATTTTTATACAGATATATCTTTAACTTTAATAATTAATTGTCTTTATAATTATTATAAATCTTTAATAATTACTTATTTCTTGAATAATTATTGTTAAAACTTTAATAATTATTTGGGCTTTCATTTTACTTCAACTTCATTTACGAATACTTAGAAAACTATTTGATTATTATTACCTAACTAGAGTAATTATAAAACTTCTAAGTAATTATTTTAATCAATAATTATTCTAATCTACAAACTTATGAAACTTTGATATTCAAGACTTGTGTTAATTATTCAAAACTTTTGTTATAAACTCGATTCAAACTTCATAAACACAATCAATCCCATCTCCCATCGGAACCCTAGTCGAATCTTGAAATCCTAGATCTTTTGTCTTAGACTTTTACTTAAATCTTTAGACTTGCATACTTAGGCTTATCGTGAGGATATTCTCCCTCCAAGTCTTGCAAATACTTATCCGTGTCGGATACTATTCATCAATCCAAGTGAGTATACTTAGCCCCTTTTTCCTTTCCATACTTTTGGGGTGAAACATGTTCAAACTTCTTAAACTTATACAATTCTTGTACAACTATGACTACGTGTTTATTCTTATGTTAAACTTGAGACTTGTATGCTTAGATTAAACTTAAAACTAGCACATTCATTAACTTTGATCAAGCCTATGGTAACAATGATAGATCTATTGTATTTGACCAATCCACCTTGATTGATTGACCCCTTCGGGGGGGAGCCCTTGGTGATTGTTACTGAATTAAACTTTAAACTTTAAACTTGGTTGGAGGGTTGAAGTGCACAATGTTTAATATACTTGTTCTCATACTTACATTATAGAATGCATGAATCATAGTGAATTGTAAATTCTTCTCAAATACTTGTTAAACTATGTCAAAACCTTTGTATCTCACCAACTATTTTGTAGTTGACAGATTCTTTCACATGTTTCAGGTTTACATCATGAGACTTATTCGTGATCACATAGGACGCTTTGGACCTAGACTACTTAAATTAAATATTGTATTTGTATTATTCTTCCTTGTATTGAATCTTAAATTATTCATTAATGAAATATCTAAACTTTAATAGTCAACCTTGTGCTATTGAACAACCGCGTCCGCCCCGACGTATAATCCGCCGTCGGTTGGGGTTTGACAGATTGGTATCAGAGCCTTGGTTATAGGGAATTAGGTTACAGGGAATTAGGTTATTAGACACATGACCTAGACTATAACTTAGGAAACCCAAACATGAGTTATCTCATGTACTTTACTAGGAATTCTCTCCTCATTCTATTCTTAATTCTTATACGTGAACGCTTGGAGATTCTACGTTTCTACTTACCTACGTGCTACAAGAGGCTACTACATCGAGGACACGTTCTTAGGCTTTAAGCCTAATCCACCACTAAACTCTCGTCAAGAATATTTAAGTTCTAGTTAATGTGTGAGAACTTGTGCGGACCGGAAGGGTGGATACCTGTATTCTGGGAAATTCTGTCAAGGAAAGCATTTCGTATAAATACAAATCAACCGTTGGACCCGTATGCTTTCCTGGGAATTCTTGGGATGAGTATCCACTTATAGGAATGCACGACTTCTCTAAACATTAGTGAGCTCAAATTTCTCTTGATATGTCAAACTACTCACTTAGTGATATGCACTAAATGAGTGCCATCTCAAATACTTTACACTTCATAAATTAATGATTCAAAAACTTTCCTCAATAACCTTTATTCTATGATTCTTAAGTCCCGTCTTGTCACATGACAGCATGCTTACTCGTCATGACCTGAAGGAGTTACCTTCAAGGAGAAATTCTTACGAGATTATACTTAAAAACTACATACATAAACTTATATTTATAGATACTACCCAATAAACTTCGTGATCATTGTAATACAACCCTTAAAACTATGTATTACTCTACAAATTCTCCTATAAACTTCATTATTTTATGAACATAACACTTAAGGGGAAACCCTTGTGTTTTCATCTTATTTTCATCACTCAACCAAACTACTCTAGATAACTCACTCAAACTTTTGCCACACTTTTATACATCTCAAAGTGTTCATATATCCTTAAACTTCATGATCCTTGTAATACCAGCACATTTAAAACCATGTATTATCCTACAAGTCCTTTTTACAAACTTCATTATTTTATAAACTTGGCACATAAGGGGAAACCCTTGTGTCTCATTTCATTTTCGTCACTCAAACAAACTTCATTTTATGACTAACTCAAAACTTTGTTACACTTTTAATCTCAAAACCTTCATACGTCCTTAAAACTTACACATCACCGTTTCTTGTAAACAAAACTTAACGTCTTTTAAACCTAAAGTACATTAACAAAGTGATTAGTAACCCGATCGCTTTCCCGCAAGGGAAGAAGACTACTATAGAATAAACAAGCTCCACGTTTAAGACTCTAAACCCATAATGAACCTCGACAGAGTACCATAAACCCAAACATCAGTGACAACAACTGAGGGAAGTTGTAGGCCCATGAGGAAGTTCTGGCTAGGGAAATAGGGTATATAAGTGAGTCCTCGTGACCCACCCCTTCTTCCGGGAATTCTCTTCGTTAGCCCATCAACTTCCAATTAAAACTATTTTTGAAAGTATTACTGTGATAACTCAGTATTATGAATAAAAACCTTTTGAACATATTAAATCAACTTACTTACACACTTTAATTTTCCGTTTAAATTGTATTATGTAAGGGCTAGAAGTCCCAATTTTTAAACATTCAACGAAAGTTATTTTGAAATTTATCTTGTTATCACTTACTAGCTTGACTTTCCTTCTAGCACTACAAACTTAACACTTCTACCCAAACACTTTCGTCAAGAGTAGCTCACGTTAGTACTTGAGATAATTAACAACGTTGCATTAAACTATAAAAAAAAATCCTAAGTGACACATGTAACTAGAGAATAAATCTTGAACAAACCTTCTAATTCGTAAAAACTCTTTTAAACAACACGAACTACGAACCATTGCCATAATCAGCTATGATCCCTACCCCTTATATAGACTTAACGCTTCTAAACTTGACCAACATTTCGTTTGACAATCATACATACCTTTTCATAAGTCATACTTATACTATTTATCAATGTCTAACTCGCCATTTTTGAACATCCTAATTACACTCTATATAAAAGAAAACTATATCTGTTGTTATGAAACGAGACAAAATCATTTATAAACACGCTATCATAAACCTTATCGAAACTTTTCCCGTTACCCTATGCTTGGAGACTTTCCTCATTCAACTTTTGTCACGTAAAAGACTTAATATAAATCACAACGGGAACTAAAAGCTCAAATACACGTTGCTAAAACATTAAACTTCGTATACACCACTATAAAGTCGGAGACTTTTGAGTCATGCAAAACTTGTACAAATACTCAATCCCGTATTCCTGAAACTAAACACCTTCTAAACCACCAAAGGAGGCATGTCCAATAAGGGATCATGTGAAGCTTAATACTGAAACTTGAAACTCAACTGACTTATCCTATTTTCAAACTTATACTTGGATTCTTGGTCTTGAAAACTTTTGTGCGTCCATCTTAACCAAACCCTGTAAAACTTGATAAACGTACATTTCAAATACACGAGAAAATTTCATTCTTGATACTAGAAACTAAAATGAAGGGAGACGTTGCTCTCTTTAGCAGAATACCTCCCTAGTCTTCTCTTCAAACCCAAACACCGGGATCCACTAATCTTCTGGACAACTCGAAATTTCTGTGAGAAAGTGTATAACGGTTAATCCTGTTTCAAACGCTGTCCCATACCTCTCTTAAATACTAGAGTATATAGATAACCGCTTTATACTCGAAACGTAATCGTATACTTCTATACACTGAAGCTAAACTAAGAGACTTTAAGCTATTCTATGTTTGACGTATTCTTGTTCAAACACAATTTAAACTATTATATGTTTGACGTATTCTTGTTCAAACGCAATTTAAACTATTCTATGTTTGACGTATTCTTGTTCAAACACAATTCAAACTATTCTATGTTTGACGTATTCTTGTTCAAACATAATTTAAACCATTCTATGTTTGACGTATTCTTGTTCAAACACAATTTAAACTATTCTATGTTTGACATATTCTTGTTCAAACATAATTTAAACTATTCTATGTTTGACGTATTCTTGTTCAAGCATGATGAACGTATGAGACTTTAAACTACTCCATGTTTGACGTATTCTTGTTCAAACATGATGAACGTATGAGACTTTAAGCTACTCCATGTTTGACGTATGCTTGTTCAAACATGATGAACGTATAAGACTTTTAAACTACTCAAGGTTTGATGTATTCTTGATCAAACCCGAGGGAAAGTGTAAAGACTTTAAACTACTCAACGATTGAAGTATTCTTAATCAATCACGAGGAAACTTTGAAACTTTAAATCTTGTCACATTCTTCTCTCTTTAATCATTGAATGACGTTTCTCTCTAAGGACCCGTTAATCAATGATCACTCTTATGTGGAAACTTTAGTCGTGTGTTAAACAAATTCTTGTACTCTTTCTTGATCCACACACAAACGGAAGGACCTATTCGGACTATCCGACGATTTAAATGCTTGCGAGTGCACACGTAAGTATGAAAATCAACGTATAGGAAGGCATAGTAAACTCTGTCGTGTGCTATGATCTAAGACTTATCGTAAACGGTAGCCACGAAACTTAGATACCGTAGCAATCCTTAGACGTATTAGTCTACAAACTCAAATCATTACACTATCATCGAATCCAATCTGAGTGATGCATCTCACCTTGAACCTTGAAGGGAAATTCAACAGTTATCCTCTCAAATACATTTCTGAAAACAAATCTTCTTATATTTCAATGAAACTATATGCTTCTTAGGGAAACTCTTGGCAACTATATGCGTTGAAGACTTAGAAACTTGAGCGTAAGTCTTATTCCTATCCTTACACCACATTTAGAATTCTATACGTAACCAGGGGTTACTTGGGAACTTGGCAACGTAAAGTACCTTTCTCATTATCCTGGTACGTATTACAACCTTAAATCTTGGAAGCAGGAAACTTCTACTTTAATTTCGGGACGAAATTTCCTAAAGTAGGGGAGACTGTAATATCCAGGATTTTACGACCCATCCTTATCCTAAACCTTTACGCATATTATAAATTTAAATCTTGAAAACTTAATTAAAACCTATTTTTTTTAATTCATTTGGTATATAGTTAGAAAGAAAACGGTTATACTAGAAATATATATATACATATATATATATATTTAAAAATATAGGTTATAAATGTATTTAAAACCTTAAAACTTTATAAGTTTATAATTACATTTATAAACTTATCCTAAATACTAAAATCCATAAACTAATTTCATAAATTATTTTATAAAATTAAAATAATAGAACTTCTAAAACTTATTTGGATTTTTATATAAACATATTATTTAGCTATAAAAATCCAGGGGCCAAAGCTGTACATTCTGAAACTTATATCAAACTTAAATTCTTGTTTTAGCATAAAATAAAAAAGACTTCAAACTACAGGGACAAAAGGTGCATTTTGGCCATTTTCCTGAACCTGAAAAACAATCTGGAGTTCGATCCCCGTAGGAACCGGTTTCGAGCTCGACTATTCGAAAATCGCGATTTCGTCCAGGTTCACGGAACCTCGGGCTCGTTCTCTCGCGTGCGACCCGTCCCCAAGGTGTCATGATGACCCATTTCGGCTGAGACAACGCGTGAAGCCAAATTTTACTCTGACCGGCCCAACCGTCCTCTTCCCACCCGTTCGCGCATTCAATGCCGAAATAGTTATAAATACCGACCCCCATAGCTCAACATCATCACACCAAACCTCCCTCAAGTGCCAATTCCACAGAATCGTGCCCACATTCCCCGATTTGGAAGCCGTAACAGTCGACCCAAAGTTCGGACTTGTTCTCCGTCATCTCGATATCGAAATAGGTAATTCTTGTGATCAATATGTTCGTTGCATCATAAAGATCGAAAACCCTCTGTTTGATTTCATTAACATAGGGCAATTCGATGTGTAATTTCGGTATTAAGTTTCTAGGGTTCATATGGGTTGGGGGATAACCGGAACTGATGTTTAAAAACTTCTGGTTTGGTTATGTTACCAGCGAGGCCCGTAGCCGGGTTGGTTAAGGCGCTTGTGTGGGAACCGGGCGACCCGGGTTCGAATCCGGTTAGCCCAGTTTTGCTTTTATTCATTTTTTTAGCCTTTTTAACAACAGATTTAAACTTGGAAAATTTTTATAAATTTTGTAAAACTTTTGTAAACTTGAATCTAAATTTTATTTATACTTTTATATTCCAGAACTATTTTTAATTTATTAAACTTAGCTTAAACTCATAATAATTAATTCTTTAAAATAGTTTTAAAATTCTGAAAACTATGAAAAATACTTTTGAAACTTTACAAAGCTTTATTCTAAATAAGAATTTATTTTAATAAATAAGAAAATATAAAATTTTTCTATATTTTCTGAAATAAGCATATTATTTGGTTTTTAAACATTAACTTAAATTATAAACTTTAGTTTAACATTAAATCCAAGATTTACTTATTTATTTAAATAAAGCAATAAAATAAAAACGTGTTTTATGCAAGATTAGAAAAACATAAAGATATAAACTTATAAACTTAGAAGTTAATACTTATTAAATTATGGTTTCTTTTAAACTTTAGTTATTTATACACTTTTAACTAAGGTAAACTCTATAAGAAATTCTATTTAACTTGTTCTATACAAACTTATAAATATAAACTAATTAAACGTACAACTACATTTTATGCATTACTTTGGTTACAAGTTAAATTGTAAAATAAATGTCTATCATTCGAGCACGTTATTAAATCTAAATAATCTATATTGATTAAATTGAATAATTATATTTTTATACAGATATATCTTTAACTTTAATAATTAATTGTCTTTATAATTATTATAAATCTTTAATAATTACTTATTTCTTGAATAATTATTATTAAAACTTTAATAATTATTTGGGCTTTCATTTTACTTCAACTTCATTTACGAATACTTAGAAAACTATTTGATTATTATTACCTAACTAGAGTAATTATAAAACTTCTAAGTAATTATTTTAATCAATAATTATTCTAATCTACAAACTTATGAAACTTTGATATTCAAGACTTGTGTTAATTATTCAAAACTTTTGTTATAAACTCGATTCAAACTTCATAAACACAATCAATCCCATCTCCCATCGGAACCCTAGTCGAATCTTGAAATCCTAGATCTTTTGTCTTAGACTTTTACTTAAATCTTTAGACTTGCATACTTAGGCTTATCGTGAGGATATTCTCCCTCCAAGTCTTGCAAATACTTATCCGTGTCGGATACTATTCATCAATCCAAGTGAGTATACTTAGCCCCTTTTTCCTTTCCATACTTTTGGGGTGAAACATGTTCAAACTTCTTAAACTTATACAATTCTTGTACAACTATGACTACGTGTTTATTCTTATGTTAAACTTGAGACTTGTATGCTTAGATTAAACTTAAAACTAGCACATTCATTAACTTTGATCAAGCCTATGGTAACAATGATAGATCTATTGTATTTGACCAATCCACCTTGATTGATTGACCCCTTCGGGGGGGAGCCCTTGGTGATTGTTACTGAATTAAACTTTAAACTTGAGACTTATAAGGGTAACCTGCGGGTTATGCCTAAACTTGGTTGGAGGGTTGAAGTGCACAATGTTTAATATACTTGTTCTCATACTTACATTATAGAATGCATGAATCATAGTGAATTGTAAATTCTTCTCAAATACTTGTTAAACTATGTCAAAACCTTTGTATCTCACCAACTATTTTGTAGTTGACAGATTCTTTCAAATGTTTCAGGTTTACATCATGAGACTTATTCGTGATCACATAGGACGCTTTGGACCTAGACTACTTAAATTAAATATTGTATTTGTATTATTCTTCCTTGAATTGAATCTTAAATTATTCATTAATGAAATATCTAAACTTTAATAGTCAACCTTGTGCTATTGAACAACCGCATCCGCCCCGACTTATAATCCGCCGTCGGTTGGGGTGTGACATGTTATCATGAAGGAAAAGCTAATGTTGTAGCTGACGCCTTAAGTAGAAAAGACCATGAGAAACCTAAAAGAGTTAGTGCTTTAAGACTCGATCTCCAAATCGATCTTATCACTCGTATTAAGGAATCTCAGAAACTTGATTTGCAAGAACCCAATCTTGAGAAGGAAGGATTGGGAGGAATGATCGACCAATTGGTCAAAGGTAATAATGGAATACTTAGAATGAATAAGAGAATTTGGGTTCCTATCTATGGAAACGTACGTGAAGAAATTCTTGAAGAAGCCCACAAATCTAAATACACCATGCATCCTGAAAGCGTTAAAATGTACAAAAACCTAAAAGCTAATTATTGGTGGATAGGAATGAAGAAGCATATCGCTATCTATGTTGCAAAATGTTTAACGTGTTCCCAAGTAAAAGCTGAACACAAAAAGCCTTCTGGCTTGTTACAGCAACTTGAAATTCCTGTCTGGAAATGGGAGATGATAACCATGGATTTCATTACTAAAATTCCCCGAACCAGTCATGGGAATGATACAATCTGGGTTATTATTGACAGACTCACTAACTCTGCTCATTTTATTCCCATGAAAGAAACGTTCAGCATGGATAAGTTGACACATTTATACGTTAACGAAAGTGTATCATTACATGTTGTGCCACTATCTATCGTGTCAGATAGAGATAGTAGATTTACTTCTCAATTTTGGAAAAGTTTTCAAAAAGCTCTAGGTACAAAATTGAATCTTAGCACTGCCTACCATCCTCAAATGGAGGGGCAGTGTCACACCCCAACCGATGGCGGAATACGTCAGGGCGGACGTGTATACTGTTCAAAAGCTCATGATCAACTAAATTGCATAAATTTATTGAATCAATTTAAGAGTACAAATACACATTTTTCAAATAACAATGCTAACAATAAATCCAATTTTCTTTGTCACTAGGTCCATAAGCTCCTATGTGATAATTTGTACTTCAAACATTTCCACCTGAAACATGTTGAAAATGAGAGGGTCAACTATAAATAGTTGGTGAGCATACATAGGTTTAGATATCTCATGTAGTTTAGATATCTCATGTAGTTTTCAAATGGTTTATATAATTCATATGACACATGGTAAATAAGGCATTTTATAGAGAATCTATAGTTAAACTAGGTGTACAATCAAACCTTGTGACTGAGGCATAACATGCATGTTACCCTAATGTAGAGTCGGTAACAATCACCCTACCTGGGTGGGTTTGTCAGACACAATAGATCTATCAATGTTACCGTTGGCTTGTACTGAGTTAATGATTGTACGAGTGTGTCATGTATATGTAGTTCAACTCATACCATTCAAGCACAAATTACACAAATAGTCATAATGTAGAATTGTATATGTTGTAATTGCAAATAGTTTCAATGAAAGTCATGTTTCACCCCAAAGTATGTAAAAATAAAAAAAAGGGGCTATGTAAACTCACATTTGTGTTGAGAGGTGATTGACTCGCAAAGCTCGAGAGTTCTAGGATTTAGATCAACGCCATAAAAGATCATGATATAGTTAATTAGGGTTTTGGATGGCGTTTATCGGAAGTTAGAACGTTAAGGGATGCGAGAAATAGAGGATTGAATATATAATTGTTAATGTTGTAAATTTTCAGATTTGGACAGTATAAGAGCTGAACAGAAACGGGTTTGTTAAAAATATCAAACGACGTGCTAAAATCATGAAATTTTACAGGTGACTATTTTATAATGTTTCAAAAAATTTTCGTTTAGAAAGTTTTTCGTTTGAGACTCGGATCATAGTCAAAACGGTCAAACAAGACAGAAGGTACTGAAAAAGGTTTCTGTCCCGTTTTGGCTACCACGGATTCGTACGTTTGAATTAGAAAACGAGCCAATTATGTTTGGAAAGAAAATTCGACGAACTACGTCGTGGATTTTGAGTTTGCTCAGTTTCGTTTAATTATGATCAATTTATGCTTAGTTAAAGTCAGCACATTTTCTATCCACAATAAATGGTTGCACTTAAGTGGACCGTTTAAGGTTTTAAGGTTATCGAACGCGTAAATAAAAATTAGACGATGTATATAGCGTTAGTATATAGTAGATACGGTGTGATTATGTTAACCCATACGTTCTAAGGTATCGGCAGATCACACTATTACCGAAGAACGTATGAAGGATTCACGGAATGCGGCGGCATAGCCGCCATTGCAAACGGGATCCTACGATCGATTAATTTATGCTAGTTATAATATCATTATAATATATTATATAGTCATATTAGGTTAGCCAAAGTGTCTCGTGTCACCGGTCTAGCCATGATATTCACAGAAGCGTTTTAGAGAATCACATAATGCAAAACGGCATAGCCGCCACGCGCAAACGGATTCTATTTTAATTTAGCGTGTGGTTAATTTAAGTTAGGTTAAAGTTTAGGATCTGAGATTAAAATAAATAAAAACAAGTTAGTATGAAAGTTAGAATAAAAAAAATAAGAAAGAAATAAAAAAAAGAAGGAAGAACGGTTAAACTTGATTCGTTACCCGAACTTGGTTCCTTGGCTTGTTGCGATTCCTTCAAGGCTTGGAGGAGGGTTCTTGCAACTTCTTGGATGTAGGAAAAGGGCTGGAGATCGTGGAGGGGAATGGAGGATTTGATGGGAGGAGTAAATGAAAAACAAGAGGGATTAAGGGGGTATTTATAGTTAAATCAAATCTTGGAAAACAAGAAAGGGATTAGGGCTTTAGGGCCCCTCAAATTTCAAAATTCAGCTGATCGGGGGCTGGGTTTTTGTGAAAATTATCTTGGGCTAGGTCCAAGTGTAAGTGGGTTGGGTCCTAGCTTGGCCCGGTTGAGTGCGCGCTTTCAAAATTCGCGATTTTAAGAATTTCTAAGCGAAATTGGCAAATGTTTTCAACATGAAAGTTGATTGTCATAACAAAAGGAGTATGTTTAGCTAAAAACATTTAAGTTAAGGTTATGTTAGTCGCGTACGGTAATTAACGGTCGACGGACGAGAAAACGGGCTTTCTAGGGCATAACAATCTGCGAAGGCACAATACATAGATTTACAAGCTTTCGTTGAACGTTTCAAGTGTAACAAGGTATAACAACTTTAATTTAACATGTTTGATGTTTGCATGATTGTTAACGGGTTATGATAGGCCTATTGGGCCTAAAATGGGCCCAATTCACGATTAAGCCATCAATAAGCTTCTAGAGCATAATGTAACGTATGATCAACAAGTATGTCGTATGGGTAAACCAAGTGTAATGACATTCAAAATGGTTTACATTGAATAATTAAGTCTAGTACGAGATAAGTTAAACACGAAAGTCGCTGATGTCAAATCTACGCAAATGTTTGGTAGATAAATCTCTGGTAATGCCCCTACAAGATGTATAGGTAGATGAAAAATTAAGATTTGTGGAACAACCTTTATAAATCGAGGACAGACAGGAAAATAGATTGAAAAGAAAGAAACTGGTGATTGTGAAAGTAAAATGGAACTCCAGACGTGGACCTGAGTACACGTGGGAACTGGAGTCTGAATGAAAAAGAAATATCCTCACTTGTTCAAGTAATCTCGAGGACGAGATCAAAACAAGATGGGGAGGATGTAACAAATGCCTTAAAAAAATGTCCAAGATTTAAGCAAGGTACAAACCACAAGGACTATAAGTGTAAATATACCCAAGATCAAGGTTCAAAATGTAGAAAACATCAAAATCAAACGGTAACGGACGGTCACGGTCCATTACGAGCTGAGCACGCGAACACTCATAACGTGCCACGTGTCCGGTGACTAATGAACGAATTCTGACGCGTGGAAACCCTATAACGGACCGTCACGACTGTAACGGTCCGTCACAGCCCCAAATTCACCCGGGTGCGCTACGTATCACTCCGTAACGGACCGTCATGCCCTGTAACGGTCTGTCACACCGCAAACTGACTAAAGGGTGACACGTGTCTGATGACTCGCGAACCCTAATCTGGTGATGGACCGTCACCACCCGTAATGGTCCGTCACGAGCTCAGATTTTTTCCTATAAATAGATGATCGAGTTCATTTCAATTCTTCACACCAACGTCGATCTTCACTTCCATTTCTTGTTCCAGAGACCATCTAACTCACTCCCGACGATCCTGGTTCAATTCCTGCTCGTTGTAGTGCCTGGTGTAGGAAGAAACGCTCATAGAAGAGTCGATACGCTAGAGAAATCAAGTTAAGAAGATAGACTATAAGCTTTCAACATTAGAGGCTCATTCCTATAAACCAAGGTGAATACTTTATCTCTTTCAAAACTTGTGTCAAACATTTACTTTTACGAAAATGGTCAAATAAAGGTTAAGGGAATAATTCTCAACGTTCTTCTACGAACAAAGCTTTCAGGCCATAGGTATGCGTAAAACTTGCAAGGGATACACGGGTCTCGGGTGAAATTCCCAGATTGCGGCCGGTGCTTGTCTTATAACAACTTCGGAGGCAAACCTGTCCTTTGTTATAAGACATGACGCCAGTGTATACTGTGGTGTGATTGAACAGGACGGGCCTGCTGAATGTGTGGATTGAACATAAAGTTGTGATTATGAACTAACGCTTGTTTGTGCCAAAATGATTTTAATGTCAAGATAATTGTATTCACCGGTGTTCGCACTGAAGTTTTATTTTCAAAATATTTTCAGGTAACGAATAAAATATTATGAAAATGGGGATTCGGGCAGACATAAGATCTGACCCAAGAAAAGTGAAAAGGATAACTTATACGTAGGATTCTCAGGCCTCGTATAAAGGAAATCCTAAAGAAAAGAAAAAGGATATAGGACCGGGGGATTAATCAACCATGGATAGTACTATTTTCGGTGGGTGTAGATGTATTTGATTTCAAACTCTGTTTTGTAATCGAAATAAAAAGGGTGTTTAAATCCCTATGTTTATAAAATAAATACAAGACTTTTTGTTTTTCAACTAAGTCTTGATGTTTACAAATACAACCCTTGAGGTTGGAACAAATGATGAAACGATCCTTTTGAAAAAGACTTCCGCTGTATTTATAAAAACTCTGAAATCAAAGCAGGTACCAATCTAGCTCGCACACGTCCAGGGGGTGCCTGAGGTTGGGTGTGACACAATGCACACCTCCAAAAGATGATGATAAATATAACAAACAACCGGCAAGTAATTACGTATATAATTTTTTCAAATAACACCATGCTTCTATAGTGATGATACTTAAAAATCTAAAGTGATTTATGCAGTTTGATACAACGGATGAAAAAGAAAATGTAGTTGATATCAATGAAGAGGACGATGATTCGTCAGAGGCAACAGAAACAGACCATGAAGAAGGACAGACTGTAAATGACAAAGTTGCTGAGGAATCTGCACCTGAGGTATAGATGATAAAAAAACACCATGAACAAAATACTAAAGTTGTAAACAACTATATAATTTAATACAAAAATTACAGGCATTAAACCTTCAAATGGTTATTGTGAAAGATAAAACCAATGTTTTGAATTCGACAACGAAGAGGTAATAAATTACTTTTCGTATTACATGTATACTAAAAAAAACTTATGATTGTAGTGTTACATATATGGAGCATATATATAGTAAGGGTGCACATGAAGTTAACATGGATATTGAAAAAGGAACAAAAATGATAGCTGGTGTTGAAGAAAACACCATGAAAACTGATGAAGTAGTGGAGTTGGAACTAAAAATTCAGAAATTGGAATATGAGGTCAATAGATTGAAAGAGGAGGTAGAAACAACAAAAGTGAGTGTTGATGCATTGGTGAATGTACCTAATATCGGAGTGTGACATGACAATGTAGTGTATTGAAGAATTGGAGAGTATGTTGAAGCAGGTGAAGCTTGAAAGAGAGCTTGAAAAGAATATAGAACAATTGATTAATGAGGGATTGGAAACGAAATCAAATGAGAAAGCCGAAGAAAATCATATTGAACATTGGGAATTCCTTTATAAGACGATTCGTTTCTGCATGAAAAGGACAAATGGGAGCGTTTTTTATTTGGATCATATTAAGGAAGTGTTGGCTCTTCCTCTAGAAGATATAAAAAGGATGATCCAGTTGAAAGAGGTTGGAAAAAATATATCAAACAAAGAAAATGATGCCATAAAATGTATTTGGATGAAGAAAATATGCAACCAAAATATGACAAAACACCACATAATGAGAAAGTGGGAGAATGTGAAAGTGGAGTAAAAAATAAAGAAACAACTTATGAGGTACGGACATCCGACAAGAATACTTCACAGAAATCACATGAAGGAAGCCATGATGGTGAGCTAATTTATGATGAAACACCACAAACGATTTCATCAATTTTGATTAAGGATGCAAAATTGGTTTCAAAACAAGGGCATGAAGAGGAAGTTCAAGGAAAAGTATTTGGAAAAATGGCATTTTAACCACCAATATTTAAATTGATTTCACAACTAACACAAGAAGGATACAAAGAAATTGAACCCATTCAGAATCAAGCTAAAGAAGAGAGTGGGGAAGTTGATATAACAAAACTGATAAAAGAAAACAAAATTTTGGATGCAGAATCAGAAAAAACACCCGTTGGATCCATAATCGGTGCATCAAATGTTCAATCTCCATCCACAATAACCGGTGTTCAAAAGGTAGAATTTGATGTGGGCAACAAACAAAGAGAAGAAAGAAATAGAAAATTGTCGGAAAGGTTTTGCGCACCATATGTTGATAGGGAGGTCAGTCTGGCAGATAAGATAATAGGATTGTAGGGAAATATTGCAAACTATTTTTTCTCTGCATATGCGGACCCATGGTATGAAAAACACAATTAAAAAAACACCATACTATTAAACACCATAGTTATTTGTAATATTGTTAACCATTTTAACGTCATGTTTAATTTGTAGGGACGTCCTATTTAAAATTTCAGGGGTCTCTGTAATTCCAAGGGTAGTGCTTTAGAGTTTGAGACATCGACATTACATCCACATCAACATCATTCAGGCATGGGCACACATCCTAAATTACGATGAAAAGTACAAGTCAAAGGAATCCTTGTCAAGATTGGTTTGCATAGAAATCATGTTGGTATCTCTTATATAAACACCATACTAATTAAAATGTTGTATATAGATAATAATGTACTTATGTATAAATTATTTTGATTACATAGCGTAAAGACACTTATAAGAAAAGTACTGAAGAAATAAATCAAGAATTCAGTAGAAACATGCAAACGGTGCTAAAAGAGGTGAAGAGGTCAAGTTTAGTTGGATTCGATCTTGTGTTCATTACAATTATACACAAAGCTCATTTTTATGTGTTGTACTTCAATCTGAAAAAGCATATCGTGGAGTTAATTTACAACAATGCAATGCAGCCAAACATTGCACTAGGTAAAAGATATGAAGGATAGCCAAAAATTCTGGTAAGACACCATTGCTATAGATACATAAACACCATAAAATTTAATAAAAAAGTTAATTTGCAGCGGGATGCTTTTGGAGAGTATTTGATAAAAGAATCTCATCCGAGTGGAAGCCTGATAAAGGAAGCAAAAGTTGAACGAGTCCCGATGGAATGGAGGACAAAAGAGAACGGAATTGACTGTGGACTATTTGCTATGAGGAACATGAAAACATACAAAGGTACATAAATATCAAATTGAAAAAAGTGGTTTATGCAAAGAGGATGAAGAGAACAACGTACAACAGAAACAACTAAATGATTTAAGATACAAATATGCCGCCAAGATTGCAAGACAGAAATGATGAAAGATTTGGAACTACCATTAGAAGAAAGGAAAAAACTACATGAAACTACAAACAAAAAAATAGAAGAAAGAATGGCTGAAAATATAGATTAGAATTTATGTAAAAACAATTTCTTCTGAAAAAACACCATGTTTGGGCATGGGGGGGGGGGGTGCTTGTAATTAATTTTGGTTTAGTCTACAATTACACTTTGACCGTATTGCTGTATTTCAGTATACACGAGTTGCTGTTTTTATTTTGGTATTTATTACCAAGTGGTAGAAAGTAAATTAAATAGTTTTGGTGCAACTAACAAATTGATACAATAAATTCTTCAACCTGCCCTGCATTTATGGGAAATGAAATGTACAATTAATGTAAAAGATAGTATTTGGGGAACATAAAAAACGTAAAACATAATACTAATTTTTAAACATCATATAAAACATTACATCACCATAGAAAAAAGGAAAAACATTTTAAGAAAACCAACATAATACACCAAACAATCCATAAAATATAAACCTATTTTAAGGATTTTAGAAAATTCATTTTGGTCTCCATTGAGACACTAATTCCTTGAATTATGCCGGTTAGTATTTTCACAAGTTCAGCATCATAAGAGACGTATATAACTTTAAACTTCATAGCCATATCTCTTATTGTATTCTCGGGGAGACTACTCACATCAGCCTAAATCTCGTCGGAATCTTTTATTCCCTCACCTAGTTTTTTTTTTCATACAACCTAAACTATCCATGAATACGACGTCTTTCTTGTACTGTTTGATAATTATATCAAACAATGTGTTAGCGTCATCGCTTGAATTGTGTGATGATGAAGACGTCAAAAAAGGAAAATTGAATTTGTGTAAGATGAAGTGATGTTTTAGGTGAAATGATGAGAAGAAATGAACACCTATGCGTAATATTTATAGTCAAAACATTTAATGGCTATTAATTTCGTTTGGTGCAACTAACACCAAAATCATTCGCATACCAGCATTGAATATGTATTAAAGGCATAAGGAGTGAAAACGTATCGACTATCGAAACAATGGTAAATGGTATACGGTGAAATTAAAAGACGCGAGGTAATAAATTAACACCACATACTTACGTATATCTTATTCCTATATATATATATATATATATGCATGCATGAACCTTGCACTTTAATTACAAAAAAATACAAGCTAAACAAAACTTTTTACATTCAAACATAATGTCATCTTCTTCATATACATGCTCTAACTTTGACGAAATCAAAGCTAAAATGTTAGAGCACAACACTTCTGAGAAGGAGGTCCATCGGTCTATTAAGGATAATTTGTCAAATTTATACTATTTGGCATGTGCGAACGAAAAAAAATACATCAGAGGTAATAAGTCAGTTGTTGGAGATGGAGAATACTCCAAAGAGGGATGCTGCCCTCGAGTACTTCTACACACAAGCGGGAACGGATGAACTAGTCAGTTACATGATCAAGCGGGGGATGGAAAAGAATGAGAGTCACCTGAAAAATTTGGATGAGAAGATGGAGATCATGAAGAAGCTGTAGATGGGTTGGGGTGCGAGTATGGTTGGAGGAGATGTTTTTTGGAGTTTTTATGTGAAGGGTTAGTAAGGTATTGGTTGGAACTTTTTTTTCTGTTGATATTGATGGTGAACGAAAAAGTTTAAATGAAATATTTAAATAGTTTTATGTATGGTTATTTTAATTACACCTGCACGCTTTACACGCCATATACACATCTAAACACCATAAAAATGTATGAGTTAAACATGATTAACAACATAAACGCCATAAAAATATGTATATCATAAACGCCATAATCTGTAAAATATATACCTGATGAAGTTTCATGTTCAAGGTAAGAAACCCAATATTATGTATTTAAGGGGATAAACACCATGAAAGCCTTAACTATTATATGCTTTAACTGCCACATAACAGTAAACTTTGATGTCAACTTTGATGTTCAAACATTAGAGTGTTACAAACTCCATATTTAGATCGAAACGCCATAAACATCAAACACGCCATATGGTTTAACTTCAAGAGTTAAAAAAGAAATTCTCTTGTACACCAATAAAATACCATAATACTTAAAAAATGCCATAAACATAAAACCACTTCAAAACAGATTTAAAAGATAAACAAGTATATAAACATTGAACAATAAATGTTTCAAAAGTTACTAGTCTAAAAATATTTTTGGTAAGATTTCTTCGTAGAAGATCTTAATGATTGAGATGAGCCTTCACCGGACGTTGTCTTCGTGATTTCTTTGGTACAAGTGGATGCATAATGTATAAGGTATTGACTTGTATTGCGCCACTGTGCGAAGATCCTTAACAAAAAAAAAGATGGGAAAAAAATTCCACAGAGACATGATTAGATTTGCAAAGTTTGGTAACGGAAATAAGATTATTTTTAAGTTTTGAAGTATAGAGAACATTGTTTAGAGATAAAGAACGAGAAGAAATGGGAAGTGAGGTGTGACCAGTGTGAGAAATAGAGAGGGTTTTACCATCACCGAGGACAATCTCATCGGGTGTGAAGCGATCCATGATCGGAAGTCACATGGTGCGACGCGCCGCTATCAAACATCCACTGTGGAGAAGGAGAGGTGGGTCCAGCAGTAGTTGTGTTGACTACCGGAGCCATGGCTGATGTATGTGTAATTGAGATGTTGTTATCTCGAAGAAATCGAGCCAATTTCCGGCAGTCTTTTGTATCTTGACCGGGTATGTTGCAGTATTGGCAGTAAGTAGAATTGCGAGAGCCTCGGTTACCGTTGTTTTGATGACTTGATGGCCACTGTGGCCGGTTGTTCATAGCAGGTCCAGATTGCATCGGACGGCCGAACCTATTGGTTTGCCGAGTGTTTTGACGTTGTGTGTAGTTCATGGTGGCCAAAACAGGAGAGTCAGTTTCTTTAAAGGACCTCTCAAAATCCACAAGTTCATCAAATAGCTAAGGAAAAGAAATAGGGTTTTCTCTAACCTTTATGGCGGCAGTGATGTTATTGTACTCATCGCCTAACTGACCAAGGATGTGCACAATCAGATCCTCTTCGTCAACGGGGCTCTGTGCAAGAGCTAGTTCATCTGCAATGTTTTTCATGTCATGTAGGAACTCGGTAATGGTTCGAGTGCCCTTGGGATTTTTGGTAAGACGGGACTTCAGGGAGATGATTCGTGACCGGGATGCACTAGCATAGCTAGCGTTGAGGCGTTCCTGCTTCCTTTGCAGTGTCCGCTGATGAGACAATGGGTTGGATGGTTTCAGAACAACTGCTGATGATCTGATCCTGTCGGAACCAAGGTAAGTAAGCTGGGTTTGGTTTGGAAGTATTTCCGACGAGAAAGGGAGAGGGTGGAACCACAGAGGCTGTGATAAACTTGTCAAGATCTAATCCAATGAGGGTGGAAAGGATCTGTTTGCGCCAGACAGTAAAGTTGGAAGCAGTGAGTTTGATCGGAAAGTGGGTATTGGTTGTGATCTGCACAGTAGCGATGGTGGACATGATGGTTGCTGTAGGGATTCCGGCTGGGTCTGCAAATGATTTAGAGGTTGAAGAAAAAGGGATGTGATCGTTGCAGGGGTCTGGCTAGGGTTTGTAGATGGACCGGAGAAAAAAAAAGGATCGAACTCGTAGGAGCTATGGAGCTCTGATACCATATAAGGTATTGACTTGTACTTTGTGAATTGATATTCTTCATTGATAACACAACCAATATAAATACACAAGGACAGAGAGATTAGATATACATGGAAAGGCTATCACATATACCTATGCTAGCCGTAAATGAGTAATACATTTAAATAAAAATAAATACTAATTTCAATCATGTAATATTGTTGACTAGTAACTGTCGTCCTTAATATAATGGTCATATTCTAAACAGTTTTGATATTGTCTGGATTTCTTCTCTCCCTTACTTATAGCTTTTCTCTGCTTTGATTTCAAGTGTTTATACGCACCACATCCTTTGGTCTAAATTCCAGTAGGTACTCTTATAGAATACTTTTCATTTACAGAGTGTCCAACCATTTCAACAATCATATCCCTTTTGCTAGGAGTAGGTGCAACAACTTGAACTTCATCCCCTTTTAACATGTAACTCTCCACATATTTCTTATATAGAGAAAATTCCCCAATGTTGTTGGAAAGACGATTAATGTTGTATTTAGTTGCAAACATTATATCACGCAATAAAGATTAAACACTTTCGTTACCATTTGAATTAACACCATGCCTGGATGCGTAAAACTTTGAACTATTGGGGATAACATCTCTAGTCCAACGTCGAAGAATGTATTGTTTTGGAAATTCCCTAATATCAGACAGCTTCAAAACATAAAAGATATGTCTGCACAATAGTCCAAACTGTTCAAAACGTTTGCAACTACAATATATAGTAGAATCATCCTTGCGAAACATAACCTGAAACAATACAAAGCTTTTGTCAAAAACACCATATGAGAAAAAATAAATTATAATGTAAATAAACACCACCAATAAAAATATACTAAAATAGTAAAATAAATAACTATACATAAACATCAAACACTATTGCATGAGGTGATCATCAACAGAGAGGCTGTTTTAAACAACTATTAATATGCCTTAGAAAAAACACCATAAAAAATATTTTAAACACCATGTACCTGGAAAAAAGAAGAACATGGCTGCTCAAAATCCTTTATAAAAAACTTCATAAAGTCACCAACTTCTTCATACTTTGCATTGAAGCATTTATGGAGTTTTACAATTTCATGCTCAACATCAAAAAAACATAGTTTTCGTATAAATTTCAACAGTTTGCTTCTCAAGAACATAGTCTGTTTTAAATCGAGGTAGTGTATAACGAGTATCATGGTCATTCTTCCTATGAGTATGACGTTGGGATTCCAAAGTTGTTTCAAAATGAGACAAAAACTCCACCGAAGTAGATTTCGAATTGCAAACTTGACCAAAGAAATGGTTCTCACTTTCAGACCTCGACGTCATTCGCATTAGACCAGAAAGAATCTCATCCTTATAGTAAGCTGGTATCCATGATTTTCTTAACTAAAAAATATCAGACAACCAATTGTTTTCAGAAAGATCATACTTCTCAATAACAGCTGCCCATTTTTCTTCAAATTCTTGGGGCGTGAGAGCATCAGTCCAAACAATGTTACAAATATCTTATTTAAAATCAGTCGAGTTACATAGATGATGACCAACCTTCAATGCAAAAAAAAAACGTCATGACTTATATAAAACACCATAAACACCATAACACTTAAAAATATGTATGTAAACACCATAATACCCTTTTATAAACATAAAACAAAAATAAAATAAAAAATTTTACTTGCGTTTTTTGTATTCTGAGTTATTTTATTCTATATGGCGTTTTAGTATGTAAGTAGTTGATGAGTTTATATTCGACATGGCGTTTTTGTATTCTGATTTATTTGATTCTGTATTGCATTTTAGTATGAAAGTAGTTGATGAGTTTATATTCGTCATGGCGTTTTTGTAGAATTATACCTCGTTTTTATGATACTTTTAGTCACTGTTGTTTAATTGTCTTTTTGTAGATTACAGTTATAATGTTATTGGGATTTAAAACAGTTCACCAAACACCGGAAGAAAGTTATACATTCCTGATGTCATTGAAGACCTAAAGCCTAAGTACGGACTTCTTTTTGATACTGTTGAGGATGCTTATACTTTTTTGTAAAAAGTATGCTATAGCCGGGGGGGTTTTGCAGTCCGAAAGGGTACATAATACAAAGGTCCTAGTGGTGTTAATAGATTGAAGTATTGTGTTTGTTCCAAAGAGGGGTTCAATAAGATGAAAAATGTTGATAGGAGGGATGGGTGTTGATGGTTGTGGTCGTCGTAACTCAAGGAGGAGAAGGGAGAGGCTGTCGTCGAGTGCAAGGAAGGAGGAGAGGGAGTGTGTTTTATGAGTTGTGGTGGATGGAAGTGAAGCAGTCTTGCCCTTTTATAGTCTTCTTAGTGTGTAATGACCCTTGGATGGAGTGTGTTAGGTGTGGAGTCTCGTTTAGAGGCGGCCGGCCCTAATTAGGGTTAGCCGGCCCTAATGGGCCTATCTCTACGGTTTGGGCCTAACTTGGAGAACAGGTTAGGAACCCTAGTTTTAATCTATAAATACCCTATGTTTTAATTGTAATCTGTGTGCCTATAGCTTAATGAAATAACCTAGTTGCAGCCCGTGGACGTAGGTCCCCCACTGGGACCGAACCACGTAAAATTCTTGTGTCGTTTATTTTTCTGTACCGCGTGATTATCGTTTGTGCATGTGTGTGTTGATTCCGCTGCGCCACGTTGTTCCTAACAAGTGGTATCAGAGCTTTGGCTCGTTGTTTACACACGGTCTGCACGGTTTTTGATCGAGAAAAAGGGTAGAGGCTGATCGAGGGTTGATTCAGATCTGCTGCTACAGTTCCACCGCCGCTACAGTACAGCCGCCGCCGTGAACAGTGTTTCCGGCATGAACAGTGTCTCCAGAAATTTTTTTTGATTTTCTGCTGCTGTTCCAGGGCTGATTCGCAGCCTGGTTTCTTGGTTTTTGGGCCGCCGGAATTAGGGTTTTTTCAAACCCTAGGTTGCGCAAAAGGGGAAAGAAAACGGGGATGTTTTGGAGGAAAACAGTGCTGTTTCGAGAGAAAACAGGGCTGTTCGGGACTGATTTGAAGTGATTTTGCAATTAGAGTTTTTGTTGTGGATCTCTTGGAGTTGCTGGTTTCACTCGGGTTTGCAGGTGAAGCGTCGGGTCAGGTGTCTCAGGTTATGATATCGCAGGTATAAATGGTTTTGTTTATAGTACCGGGTTAATCTCTTTGAAGCCGTCGATTAGGGTTTGGTTATAAAACTCTTGGATTCGTCGGGTAAAGGTTAGAGTTTTGTTTAGCTCTGTTTGACTGTTTATTATCAACTATTTGGTAACCGGGTTATGTGAAATTCGGTATTCGGGTTTAGATTTGTCTGCGAGGTTTATTGCAGGAGCAGATCGGTTTATTGACAGTGTTTGGTAGAACAACTGTCAAGTTCAGGCCCGTGACATTACTGTGTTTATTTCATTATTTCGATCTGTTTTCTGTTTGCTATTGTTATGGCTGAAGACGGGATGGTTATTATCTAAAGGTTTGACGGTTAGTTGGTTTTGTCAAAAGAACTTGGGCGTGGTACTGTGGGATAAAACCGGTGAAAACGGAACCAACAGGTTTGGAATGCTTTGGGTTTTAAGTATTCCGGTTTTGGTGTGCTGGTGACGACATAAGTGAAAAAAAAAAGGGAAGTCAGGTGATATTGCTCGGTTGAAAGATTTTTCAGTTAGGGTTAGCCGATCGGGTGTACGGTCGCGGAATCCTTGGTACCGTTTGCTTTCATGAAAGCTCTGCTGTTGTTATAACCGTTTGCCGGTTAGCTGGTCTAGAACTGTGAAGTTGTTTCTTGTTCGGTGGTGATCAGTGGTACGACATTTGGCATGGGTTGGGATAACAGGGACAGTGGGAGCTGAGCATAGTTGACTTGGTGGAGCTGCATGGAGGTATGTGGGACATTCTTTAGAGTCGATGTCAAAGATAGTAAATTCTGCTTCTGAGAATGTGTCTGGGTTGATGCATTGGGACTCGGTGAAGGCGGTAGAGACTCTTGGGTTCAAGATTCAGGTATGCTTCATTACTCACTTCTGTGAAGCATTAGTGAATCTATTGTTTGAAGACTTTGGGAAGATACAAGTTTGAGTATCACTGGAAGAAGGGAACCAACTTTCGAGTATTAAAGTCTTGACTCGCTGCATCGGGTAGAGCTAAGTGGATTCATTTTGCAAGTGTGAATCCTAGAGCCACGGAGATGTTAGCTGAGTGCATTCGGAGGTTTAAACCAGGTCAGGGGTTTTGGGAATAGTGGGAGCATGGGACGTGTTCTGGGTACAGTTCAAAACACCGTTGGGTTTTGAAGACCGGAATTCCGAATGGGAAAATCTCTCCATGGTACTTGCAGGTTTTGAAGAGTGGTGTTTCCTCTGGAGTCGGTAGTTCGAGTGAGTAGGTGCCGGTTGAGATTGAGGATGAGTCAATGGCGGGTTTTGCCATGGCTGGGTCAGTGATGACTGCTGGGTTGGAGCTCGGGGGAGCTTCAACGGGCTCTTCTGGTAATTGAGGAGTTGGCTGCTGCAACTAGGAGGATTGGATTGAAGTCTTAGCTTGTTTATGGGAACTGAAGGCTTGGAGGACTTTTTTTATTTGAAATCTTAGCTTGTTCTTGGGAGCCGAAGGCTTGGAAATATCTAATAGTGAAGTGTTAGCTTGTTCTTAGAACTGGAGGCTTGGAGGATTTCTGTTATTGAAGATTACTGGAGTTAATGGTATAGGGTCTGCTTGGATGGTGGATTGAGGATTGCTCGAGCCTCCAAGTGGGATATTGTTAGGTGTGGAGTCTCGTTTAGAGGCGGCCGGCCCTAATTAGGGTTAGCCGGCCCTAATTAGGGTTAGCCGGCCCTAATGGGCCTATCTCTACGGTTTGGGCCTAACTTGGAGAACAGGTTAGGAACCCTAGTTTTAATCTATAAATACCCTATGTTTTAATTGTAATTTGTGTGCTTAGAGCTTAATGAAATAACCTAGTTGCAGCCCGTGGACGTAGGTCCCCCACTGGGACTGAACCACGTAAAATTCTTGTGTCGTTTATTTTTCTGTACCGCGTGATTATCGTTTGTGCATGTGTGTGTGTTGATTCCGCTGCGCCACGTTGTTCCTAACAGAGTGTTCCTAGGGGACAAGTTGGTTGGGGAGGTGACAAGAAACATGAAGGGATGTGTGGGTTCAAGGGAGACAAGGTGGGGTGTTGGTGCGAGAGGGAGCAAGAGAGGGGAGGGCCCCTTTTAGGGTGTTCTCGGCTGAGAAAAGGGAAGGGAGAGGGGAGAGGTGGTGAGGCGGTGGTTGAGGTGGTGTTGGGTGCTAGTTGTTTACCCGGTGGAATACCCGCTAAATAGAAACCGGGTATAACGAAGTTATATATATAGGAAAAATGATCAAATGTGAACCACCTTTAAATGTGTAAACCAAAAAACCAATTTCTAGCCACATATTTATTATAGTTTATAGGATGTTTGACTTTTGTGTAATGAATTAAAATAAGATTAAAATAAATGTGTGACCAGAATTTGGTTTTTTTGGTTTACAAGTTCACATTTGATCCTTATATATATAGGGGACGGTTCCACTAAGAAATGGTTTTTCGCTAAGAAATCCTAAGAAGTGGGTCAAACAAACTCCGATTGAGCTCCTTCCAGCGGCGTTGGAACTGTCTCATCGACCCTAACCCGGACCCAAAAACCTAAACCCACTCCACCTGCACCCCCAAAAACCAAAACCCCCCCTCCAACCCTACCCTGAAAAGCCTAAAACCTCCACCCCCCAAAAACCTAAACCTCCCCACCCCACCCCCCCCAAAACCTAAACCTCCCCACCCCACCCCCACCCACCCCCAAAAACCTAAACCCCCCCACCCTACCTAAAAAAAAACCTAAACCATAAAATCTAAACCCTAAAAGCTAAACCCTAAGGCTAAAACCCTAAAATTCAAACGTAAAATCTAAATCTTAAAATCTAAGATGGTAGAGTTCGACGAGACGGTTCCAACGCCGCTGAAATTAGCTCAATCGGAGTTCGTTTGATATCGTTTCTTAATGTTTTTGTCATTTCTTAGATTTGTTAGCGAAAAACTACTTCTTATTTGATCCTCCCCCTATATATATATATAGGGGACGGTTCCACTAAGAAGTGGTTTTTCATTAAGAAATCCTAAGAAATGGGTCAAACGAACTCCGATTGAGCTCATTCCAACGGCGTTGGAACCGTCTCATTGAACCCTAACCCAGACCAAAAAACCTAAACCCCCTCCAGCCGCACCCCAAAAACCTAAACCCCCCTCCTACCCCACCCCGAAAAGCCTAAATCCACCACCCCACCCCCCAAAAACCTAAACCCCCCACTCCCCAAAAACCTAAACCCACCCCTACCCACTCCCAAAAACCTAAACCCCTCACCCCAAAAAAAACCTAAACCATAAAATCTAAACCCTAAAAGCTAAACCATAAGGCTAAAACCCTAAAATTCAAACGTAAAATCTAAACCTTAAAAGCTAAACCCTAAAAGCTAAGATGGTAGAGTTCGACGAGACGGTTCAACGTCGCTGAAATTAGCTCAATCGGAGTTCGTTTGATATCGTTTCTTAAGGTTTTTGTCATTTCTTAGCGAAAAACTATTTTTTATTTGAACCTCCCCCTATATATATATAGGGAGAAAACCCATATGAGTTGTGAAAACTCTATGTAACAATTTTTTTTTTAAATAGGGTAGTTTTGTTACATATTTTTGTCACTTTTTTATAAAAAAAAATCAAAAAAACGCCGAAGAACTTAAAAAAAAAAGATGTAACAATTGTAAAAAAATTCCGTTTTTATATGTAACAGCACGTGTTACATATGTAACAACACTGTAACGGTAATTTTTTTTTACAATTGTTACATCTTTAAAAAAAAAAATTCCTTCGGCGCTTTTTGTATTTTTTTTTATAAAAAGTGACGAAAATATGTAACAAAACTACCATATTTTTTAAAAAAATAAATAAAGTTGTTAAATTGAGTTTTCATGGGTTTTTACAACTCATATGAGTTTTCATTCTAGCCTAACCCGATATATATATATATAGTATAGGGATCCGGTAGAAAGTATTGTAGTGTTATATGTAAAATAACTAGTTAAGTTATTTTATTAAAAATCATCACCAACGTCGATAAAAAGTCGCGCAATCGTGTGTATGAGATCCGGTAATTCTCCTAAGTTACCAATACTTGAAGTAAAGTGGACTTTGCTATGCGTGGTGTGACCTAATTTATTATAATTAAGTCTATTGCGTTATATTTTAACAATTATGTTTAAGACGTAGTATGGTTTGTAACCTAAAATTGTTGGGTGTCACAGTTCACGAACACTAACCGAACGGGATTTCTTGTCCGTGTTCGTTCATTAAGTAAATGAACATTTTCGTGTTCGTCTGATAATTCTATGCAACAAACGTAAACGAACACAAACGTTCATAACACAAACGAACACAAATTCCTTTGCGAATAAAATCAACATTTTCATCTCAAATTAACATTATACTAAATCCCCCAAAAATAAATATAAAGTACTTGACAATTGACATAATTATCTCCACATACTTGACATAATTATCATAAACACAATTAACCAATATTTTTAATTGATAAAATACAAAAACCATTAAAGACCAAACGAACATGAACGAACACATTATCGAACGTTTACAAACATAAATGAACGAACGCGACCTATGTTCATGTGTGTTCATTTAACTAAACGAACAAAATTTCTTGTTGATGTTCGTTCATTTATCAAACGAACGAATATAAATGAACTTTTCGTTAAACGGTTCATGAACTGTTCGTTGAATGTTTAGTTTGTTTCATTATTGACACAACCAAACCTCTAATGGTTTTAGCTTAGTTGGTAAGATTTAAATTTTAAAGTATAAGATTTTGATATCCATGTGTTAATAAATTCTTTAGCAACCAAACCAAAGTACACCATATTCTTGAAACAACAAGTGTTTTTATATAATAAGTGAAACTCATAGGGCTAGATTGCTATATTCTTACCCCAACCCCATTATTCTCATCATCAAAAAAAGAACTATCGTTTTGATTGTTGGGCATTTGATGTAAAATAATATTATGAGCATCCGGGCTCCTTTTTGCGCCTCTACGCCTCTCCACTCCAAGCAAACGACTCGGTAATTTCACTGCGGCATTTCGTCGAACACCTCTCGTGTCCACCTCTTTTTTCACGCATTGAACTAAGTATTCGCTTAATTTGCTAACTGTGTTTCATACTGATTGAATTGCTATATGGGGCTTTCATGCCCTGTTTCAATTACAGGAATTATAATGCTATTGGTGCTGACAATTTTGCAATTGAAAGTCAACGTGTAAGCTACTCAGTCAAAAATGAAATGGGGAAAGCGATTCCAATTATAAAGGATTGTTCCCTGAAGATACCTTCTGGGCAGTTCTGGATGCTGCTTGGACCTAATGGCTGTGGGAAATCAACTCTTTTGAAGGTATCAAAACATGAATTTGTTTGCCCTAAATTAAGAACCAGTGAGATTCTAGTTTTGATGATAATCCAAAAGTTTGATTAATGGTTCTCACTTATCAATGATGTAATGACTGTTTGACGAAATTAGGGATTTATCTATGGAAAAAAAATGTGATTATTGGTTATACCAGATGCATCTTTTGAGATGTGTTTTGTTGTAAATATTGGTTTTGTTAGGATCAAACACGCAACACACAAACAGAAAAGTAAACGACACAAGAATTTATGTGGTTTAGTCAATGTGACCTATATCCACGGGGGCAACTAGGTTTTCTTTTATTGAGTGATGATGAATTATAAGTACAAGAGATTAATTTATAGGCATAAGTTAGGGTTTAGGACCCTTAATCAACAAGTTAAACAAATTGGGCCCGCTAGGGGGCTAGGGCCGGCCGAACCCCTCCCCTGTTCTGGACCGAAGCCTACACTCCAACAGGTTCTGTTATGTTACGTGTAGAGTTAATTATGTGTAAATTATGCGCAGATCTTGGCGGCTACTAAGCCCAACAGACGGGTTCGTGCATGTGAGGAAGCCTAGAAGTTATGTCTTCCAAAACCCAGATCACCAAGTTAGTTTATTCACATATGCACCTTATATAATTATATATGAATCGAGCTTTGTCTTGAAGTAATAAAGGGACGGACTTTTTACATATTTGGTGTCTAGTGTAGATGCATCCACGGGGTATTTTGTCAGTTAAACAAACAAACAAACAAACATTCCTAGTAAAATCCTACTCATATCAGAGGTATTTGTAAGGTCTGGGGAGGGTGGGATGAGGGCAAACCTTTTCTCTATCCCAAGGGATAGAGAGGTTGCTCCCACTAAGACCCCCGGCTACATTTTGTCAGTTAAATAGATTAACAAATTTGTGACGTTACTGCATTGTATATATGTATGTGAGCTACTTTGAGAGATCCAAGATTGATGGTTATAAGGACCGTAAATTAGGTCGTTATGCCTACTGTAGAAGCTGATGTGGCGTTTGGCCTTGGGCGGTTTAACCTGACGAGTGATGAAACGGAACTGAGAGTTGCAAAGGCATTAACTGCTGTGGGCATGTATGATTTTCTGCAGGTATGAGATGAACCTGTCTTGGTCTTTCATAAATAATAATAAATATCTAATGTTTGATTCATTTTCTTTTTTCCTGTTATTATCTGAAATCCTTTAAGAAACATCTAACAACTAGACTTTGAAAAAGTTCAAGAAACTCTTACCAATACAACAACGAAAACGTTGAATGTTGAATCTTGAAAACCAACCGACTAATTGAAAAAGATGACTTAAACATGTTTAATATAGAAATAAGCTTCAAGTATCATGGGAAACATTATTTGACCGTTTGTAAAAGAACACAAACACATGTGTTATTACATGCATCTTTAGAACTATTTTGTTTATGGTTGTAACATAAAAAACCAACATACTTTCTCATTTTGCACGAAAGAGTCCTTTAACCCAATTTTGATATACTGAAGTCCCTAAACTTGTTTAAAATGCACGTACTTGTGAAAAAAATTGAAATAATTTGTTACCTTTCAAAGCGTCACAACTGATGAAGTGACTTTTCAAGTGTACAAGTGGATAATATTTTTAATAATATAAGATGATATAAATTTGTATTTAGATCCGTCAAAAGAGTCTACATGACATCCATGTAAACAAAAAAACGCCTACGTAGTCTCCACATATCTAATGATTATGCTAGTAACTGACGTTTATCGTTGATTTCATAGATACGTGCATTTTGGACAAGTTCACAAAATTTACTATACTAAAATTGGGTTGAGGGACTTTTTCATACAAAATGAGAAAGTTTGTTGGTTTCTTAAGGTATTTATGTAAACATAAATTTATTTATTTATTCATTCTTTGTAACTTAATAGTTGTAGTTGCGCGTTTATACACGCTTGCTGCCAAATAATCGGTATATCTTATTGAAATGTGGACAAATTAATATATTTAGACACTTATATCTCTTTACTTTCCAAACCGATAGTTTTAATCCTTGCTACTTTATAAACTTTTATTTGTTAAAAATAAAAGTTGATAATGATATTTTAACATAGAATTTCCTGCAGCATTTGGTAATCAGCCAACTTATTTAATTCTGTTGTCTTTTTATATACCGATTGCATGTTTATATATTAAATCTTAGAGCATAGTAGTCAAAGGCTCAAGGCGCACTTAAGGCGCAAAGGGTGAACCTGCTGCCTAGGCGCACATGCATTCCAGGCCATTTTTAGTTGGTTACCTGGTTTAGACTAGTTTAGGTCCTTTAGGTTGGTGCAGACAGGTTTTTCCCAGATTTTGGCCTGTTTTTTCCAGCCCTTTTGCGCCTTGCGCCCTTGCTGCCAGTGGCGGAGGCAAGCATTGTAGAAATTGATTATTTTTTCTTTTATATTTATTGTTTAAACTGAGGTTTTTGAGGAATTAAGGGGCATGCATTTGTGTATCTGGGGGCATGATTTTGTGTATAGGGGCCACCTACAATAACTCCTAAAATATCTTTTAAACTTGACTTTTTCTTAAGAAAATTTATAGATAATTTTATATTTTTTAAAAACAATATTTTTCATGTAAATAGGTAATTGCTTTTTTTTTAAAACTAACGGTCTTGTTTTAATTTATTTTTTTACATTAATTGTAACTTTTTTTTATCAGTGTTATGGTTAATAGATTTAATTATTTAAATCAATTTTTACATACCCTTTATGTGAGATGGTTCTTATTGAATTCAGGGTTAGTTTTAAACAGTTTTTAATATTTCATTAGTGTCTATGTTTAAAAAAAATAATTAATACCTTGTCGTGATTACTCATTTCAAAATTCTTACCTAAAAACCGTGAATTTAAACATTTGTAAAATTTGTGTAAAAGAGGGCATTAAAAATTCCTAACAATATTGTTTTAAGTTTGTTTTTTGAAGTTGTATTATAATGTTTTGTGTTATTTTATCACTTGGTTTCTTTGATCCGACCCATACTTTGCCCCCTGTAATTTTCTGGTTCCGTCACTTTTGGCGGCACGCAAGGCGTTTTCGCTGCGCTGCGGCTAGGCGCGTGCCTTTGGCGCCTTTGACTACTATGATCTTGAGTTCTAAATGTTGCAGAGACCAGTTCAAACTCTTAGTGGAGGTCAGAAACAAAGGGTTGCAATTGCTGGTGCATTGATTGAAGAATGTAAAGTATTGTTACTAGATGAACTAACAACATTCTTGGATGAAACCGACCAGGTACTGATAATTATTATTACTATTACTATTACTATTGTATCTGTTAAGTGGATTAAGGATGTTGTTGTTTTCAAGATCGGGGTGATCAAAGCCATGAAGAACACATTAAGTAGTTCTGAAGACGTGACTGCGTTATGGGTAACACACCGTTTAGAAGAACTGGAGTATGCAGACGGTGCTGTGTATATGGAAGACGGAAAGGTGGTGATGCATGGTGAACCATCCATCATAATGGATTCGATCGAAGCTAGGAAAGCCTCTTATACTGACATTATCAACTCCTGAAAACCATGTGATGGTTTCCTTGTATGTAACATAGCATCACTAAATTATACTCTTCTTCGATTATCATCTTTTGATATAAACGAAGGTATCGTTTTCATTCGTGATTGGCATACGTGCTTTGGCCACGGTGGTCTGGTACAACTGTATTAGGATGCATCTTGAAACGGGTTCTAAACCAACCTAGCAACAGGGGTTGGGTTGGAACCCGTTCAAGATGCATGCAATGATCTAATAAAGCAGTTTTGAGACGACGACCTACAGAATTTACGGTTAAACTTTAAGACATCACAAATAACATCATATTTGGATAAGTCATACATATTTGTATCCAAGTTTGAAGGACAATAATTTTTAGGGTTAACTTCAATGGTTTGGGATAAATTTTAATAAAAATATATAAAGCACAGAAATCTAAAAAAATAAATGGATGATCTCATTACAATATGTTTGATTATCAGTTAATAACTAGTTTTATACCCGTCCGGTGGCCGGGACGCTTTGACGTATTTTTTAATGTGGAATAACTGTCTTTCTTTTAATTGTAAGCAAAACCAGACAGTGTCGGTAGATCTCACCGGCGGTGGCCGGGTTCCTTAATCGTATTAGCAAAGATGAAGTACAAATGAAAGGCTTTTATACATTTAGAATCTAGTAGAATACTCATCCCAGTCCAGGTAACACAATATAATTATACAAAAAATGTTAATACAATATTTCTTTCTTTGTGTCTACCACCTTCATATTCTAAACAACACTTTTAAATAAAACATCACGTACAACAATCAAACGGTATCATCTCTAAAAAAACTTCTATACAAACAACATTCCTAAAGATTTGTTCCTAAAAACTATCCAAATCAAACTAAAGAATTGAATTACAATATAAAAAGGTAATATAGCAACTTTGTAAGAAAAACTAACAAAACAAAGGACAGATACACATAAACAATTAAATTTGTAAGAAAAACTAAAAAAACAAACCCTACTATTTCAAAAGATAACAAAAACGGTTAAGAACTAAACAAAAACACAACCCAAGTATTTATTTTGTTTATGAGAGGAACTTAAGTATTCATTATTCATGGAACTTTCATGTTTGTGCTTAGCCAATCGTGAACCGGAGTCGACTTTCCCTTCATACAATCATACCTTCCAAGACTAAAAGTTTAGCGTTCTAGTTTTCACCCACTAACTGATTCGTTCTTATCATATAAACACTTATCTCCAATATGCATCCTTTGTTTTTTATTATCCACATTGTAGTATCATTCGGGTAACTATAACAGCATCTATAGTAGCGCCCAATGCCCCAAACTCTTACGACTCCGTCTTTATACCCACCGAACAGTGTGCTTCCATCCGCTCTTCAGCTTAAACTTGCGCAGTAGATTACCTGAAAAGGATAACATACATATGAGACCACCTAAAATGATATGTGAACCAATGAAAAAAATGATTGTTGGTTGATAAGAATTTATTACATCTTAAAAAAATTGATAATAATACTCACTAGTAACTATATTATGTTTCCTGCTTGAAAATATAAAGATCAAATAATGGCTTAAAGGTAGAAAAAATTATTCCTATTCTACGCTAATTTCAATAGTAAGTTACTTTAAGCCAATTCATTGACCAAATACATAATAGTATGGCTTAAAATATAAGATATTTGCATAACCCTAAAAAACTATGAATATCTGAGAAGCATAACTAACCATATGAACAAAGAAACATTCAGCATAAAACTTGCAATCGAAGATCATTGAACTTTGAGGGAAAGAATTTTGTTGCAGGCTCAAAGTTTTTTCTTAAAAAAATCTTGTTGCTCTGCATCAAGCTTGGAGTGAGTAGTTTGATGTACATCTTGATATAATCAACAAACTGCTTCTTATCCATAGAAGGTTGCTCCTGCATATTTTGGTGAGATATATGAAATATTAAAACCTACAAATGATTGACTTGACCTTGAAAAATCAAGTCATGACATTTATCCAGACACTTCAAACTCAAACAAATTGTTGCTATCAATAGTTTAAACACAAATTCAAAGATCCCTTAAGCTCTACATTAGAGCATCACAACAAAAAATTAAGCTGTCATCTTTGAATCAGAAATTTGATACAGAATGGCATTAAAATGCATACAACCAAAAGTATCAATTCTTTGCCTAATTATCAAAATGTGATCACTTATGTTTCTTTCTTTTTGGGCTACCGTTTAAAAAAAATGTACGAATTTTTGGTTATATTCTAATTTAAAAAAACAAACTTTTTCAAGATCTCAAACATGGAATTAACTATTAGGTAATCCTATTGGAATGAAAATTTATTTCACATCCTTAAAACAGGATTAACCTGTGCTTGCAAATACAAGCTACTTTGTGCTCCCCAACAAACTGTTTGCCATCATATTCTATCAGATTAGTGTTTCAAACAAATTAAGTAAATAAATGGATGATCTCATTACAATATGTTTGATTATCAGTTAATAATGAATACAGTCGTTGGAAAACGAAAAAAAACATCATCGATAATTTTAGAAAAATGAAGCATGTTGCTATTATAAGTAACATGAAATAAATAAATAATAAATTATTATTATTTGACATAAAGAATATATTATCTTATGTGAAAATCAGTTTAGAAGTGCACATTGTATAAAAACTAGCAGGTTTAACCTGCCTAAATTAAAAATAAAAAAAGAATAGATTAAAATATAAAAAAAACTAAAATACAAGCAACACATAGTAAGAAACCGAGCAATGGGTCAGGGGTGACGGGGCTCAAACCCGCTTCCTGCTAAACATGCACGCTTCGGGTTCAAACCCGCTTTCTGCTAAACATGCGCGCTTCAACCAGGGGGACAAAGGCCCCTTTGGTTTTACTTTTACCTACCCATATAAAGTAAAGCCAAGCATATAAATTTCAGAAAAATTAAAAATAAAGAATTAATTACACGGATGGTCTTTAGTTAAATTACGGATTTGATCTCTAACTTTGAGAAATTACGGATTTGATCCCAATAAACTTTTTAACTTGTTGCACTGATGGTCTCTGTAGTGGATGGAGGTTAACTTTTTCTGTTAAGTGAGTGTGAAAAGAGTAAAATACCCTTAACAATAAAAAATAAAAACAAAAATAATATATGAACAACTAAAAACCATATTTTTCCCACCGGCAACCATTTTTTCACAACAAACACAAACACCCACCTCCATTCGTCTCCACAGCCACATCGGGTTTATGTAACGATGATAACAAAATCCAACGAAAAAAACAAAGAAACTACAATCAAACTAACGATGATAAGAAAATCCACAACACAGAAACAATTGGTATGAATTTCGCGAAAAATCAATTCAAATTAACTTAGCTAGGAACACAATGAACAGACTTGAAGAACACATTCATCATCCACTCAACGTAATAATTTCCTTAATGATATAAATCAAAAATGCGTATTGCACTCGTTTAACAAGAAATCACTATTCTCAATCAAACTCTTCAACGAATCAATCGTAAACAAAAATGAACTAGCCTCTTCGCCTTTCTTCTGTACCCGCTTCGCCTCTTCTGAGTCTTCCTCCGGCCACCAACATCACCGGCAGGGAACGCCAGTACTACTTACAACAATGAAAGGTGGAGGATGGACAGATAAAGAACGATTATGGAAAGGTGTGGGATCTAGGGTTTTGATTTCTGAAAAGTGTAGACAAGAGATTTATTATTTGTTTTTTAATTTTGTTATTATTTTTATTTATTTAATTTGTATTTTTTATTATTATTTTCTTTTTAAATAGAGGGCATTTTGGTCATTTTACAGACACTTAACAGAAAAAATTAACCTCCATCCACTACAGGGACCGTCAGTGTAATAAAATCAAAGTATGCTGGACCAAACCCGTAATTTCTTAAAGTTAAAGACTCAAACCGTAATTTGATCAAACCACAGGGACCATCCGTGTAATTAATTTAAAAATAAAATAACAAACCAAAACCTACCTCTGTTTGTCTGCCACTGAATGGTAAAAGCCTTCATGACGCATGAAGTCACCGACTTGGCGACTTGTATATACAATAAACAAAATCTGATATATTTTCAATTGAGAAAAAGAGGGAGGTCGGATAGTTCTTTTAACTTTTTTTTAGTTACATAGATAAAATACTTGTTTTATATAATCTTAAATTTATAACCAAACTAGGTTATAAACCTCTGTATTACACAGGTTAAATAAACGTTTTTTAAATAACATATCATATATTTCTCAAAAAACGTTTTGTAAAAAATTAAAGGATAAAACTTATGGTGTAATCATATTATTTACCAAATTAAAGAAAATCATTATTATTTAATAGAATAGAGATATGGAAAATCAAAATCTAGACTTTACCAGAAGTCAACACGTGGCATTCAATATTTAATAGGAGAGAAAGACGGGAAAACCAACTTTTAAGTGGCCAACAAAGCTGACACATGTCCCTCATTATTTTTATTTATTATATATAGTAGATAGTAGATTAGTATTTATATTAAAAATATATTATTATTATTATTATTAAAAGATAGATGTGCATTTAATAAGAGAGAGATGCGGGAAAAATGATTAGAATGAATATGAAGGCGACACGTGGTATGGAAAAACCTTTATCTATACCATATAATAAATAAAGGTTTTCATGTGCCACTTGTCACTCTCTCATGCATCCTTAACTTTTTTTTCCGCCTCTCTCCTATTAATTATACAAATTTTCTTTAATTGTTTTTATAATTTTTTGTTTCCCGCCTCTCTCTCCTATTAAATAATAATGATTTCTATAATTCTTTTTATAAAACGTTTTTCATAAATATGTAATATGTAAATCTTTATTACTAAGTATATATAACACTGTCTTTATTTAATCGGTGTAATACACCGGATTTCTAAAGTTTAACATGAATTAACATTTATCAGTTACATAAAAAAATTAATACTTAGCTAAAAAAATGTTTTAAAAATTAACTTAACAGAATTTATAACTGTCACGTAAAATTTTATTCAACCCGTGTAATACACCGGTTTTTAAAGACATAATTTTTTTATCACTAAGTATATAACATTACATTTATTAAACCCAATACACGGGATTTTAACCTAGTTTATTATATAGTATAGATGCGTTATACTTTGAAAAATAACAATTATCAAATACGTAATCAACGTTTTCATGACCGACCGGCCAGGAACCGGGTGCCTAATCGGTACGATCAACCTATTTAAACCGTTTTTAGTCAATCCGGTGAACCGGACCGGTCGAACCAGATTTTAATTATTCTTTTTATTTTACCCCTTTAAAATCTATACCAAGACATAATATATTTTCATATTTTGTTTTAAATTATATACATGCATACATCATTTAAATTTTTATAGTATTTATTTGATTTTTGAATCCTATCCGATGAACCCAACCAGTGGATCAGTAAGACAACCACTTTGACGTCTTACAGGAAAATAGAAAATAAAAAGGTTTATTCTTTTAAGGGGGTGTTTGGATTGACTTATTTAACCTATTTATAACTTATTAACTTTTTAAAAAAGAAGATAAGTCAAAAGTATGTTTGATTTTCCTTACTTTTTCTTCTCTTTTTGATGGTTTTTGAGAAGTAAGAACCACTTACTTTTAACTTATGACTTATTATTTTTTTATTAAGTCAATAAGTAGTTTCAAATAATAAGTAACCCCAAACACCCCCTAAAAGTTAAAGAAACTTAAACATATTCAAGGGCTTTTAGGCTCATTGTTTTTTCTACCGTCTGTGCAATCTTATTCGATTTCTGACCTTCGCCGCCGTCGCCGCGCTTTTGCCTGTCTCCATTCCGGCACCGTTTTGTAAGTTCTCTCAACTCTTTTTAGCACTTGTATGTGTAATCTATTGATGTTATAGTCGAATTTGTTGACCTAGGGCATCATCTGTTAGGGTTCCTTCTTTGTTTGGTTCTGATACTGTGTCTAGGGGCGGACTTACTAAGAGCGGAGGGGTTTACCGGAACCCCGAGTTTCGAAATTTTAATTGAACGGTATGTAAAAAAACTGGGGTGAGTTTAAATAAATTATAATGTGAACCCCTATACAAAGTTTAACAAGTGGTGTAGTGATTTAAGCTTTGGTTTATATCCTATTTTAAACATTGAAAATAACACAAAACAGGATGAGTGTTAGGTATACTAAGAACTGCTGCAAAATCTTATAATTGATCATAGATTTCTACATAAATATATTGTTTGAAATCATTGCTGCAAAAATATTAACAAAAACCAAAAAATATATTTTAACAGTTGCTATAATCATTATTGAAATTTTGTTTGAACTAGAAGTGGTGTATGAAAACAATATTTAAACGGAAGGAATTCAAAATCATTTCAAAAGAAGAAATAATTAATGTTCTTGAATATATCATCCCAGTGTGTATACTAAACATATTGAATAGAAGTAACACAATTGACTCAACAAACAAGCAATAACACAATTCACTCAACAATTAGCTTAACAAAAACCAATTCACTTAAATTAACTCGGGTACACTTGAAATTTTAATTAAGCTAATATAATAATTAAATAAATTAAATATGAAATATTTAAAAAAATTTAAAATATGGTTTAATCTCACGGTCCGGTTCGGTTTCATACGGTCGGTTTTTGGTATAAACCGTTAACCAAACCGTTAACTATGGTTTGAAAGTTTTGAAACCGACCGACCGAAAGTAACAAAAAAAAACCGACCGCGAAACCAAACCGGTGACCTGTTTGGACGGTTTCATGGTTATGTGATGAACCTTACCCGACCTGAACCATCGAACCGACCCGAATTTTTGTATGTCCGACCCTTGGTTTAAAAAAGCGCCATGAGGCGCTGCATAAAGCGTGAGGCGCTGAACAAAACGCCTCAAATGGGTGAGGCGCCCCATATACATGAAGCGCCGCGCCTCAGGCTTGAGGGGCGAGGCGAGGTGAGGCGCGCTTCATGTATTTTTGCCTTTTTTTCACTGTTTTTTTATGAATTTGAGTTCCAATTTTAGTTCCTCTTTACTTAAATCAGTTTTTTAAGTTGTTTTTCTTGCAAGATTTGTGAAAATTACTCAAAAGGAGGAGTTTTTAGACTGAAACAACATTTACTGGGAGGTTTTAAGAATGTTACTAATTTTTTATTACTTTTTTAGCTTAGCGCCTCGCATACGTGAAGCCCTCGCCTCGCGCCTGAGGCGTGGCGCCTCGGATTTTGGGACCGAAACGCCTCGCCTCACCTAGCGCTTTTTTAAACCAAGGTCCGACCTTATGAAATTGGAGTATCTAAAAACAGTGAACCCCTTTGAAAAAATTCTTGGATCCGCCACTGACTGTGTTGAAATTTAAATTCGTCACATTGGAGCAGCTTACTGTGAGTTGATTAGGTTTAAAGCTGTTAAAAAAAAAACTTTTTAGTGTGTGAGCTTTTGGTTGAAGGTTAGAATGTGGTGATTTGTAGATTTATTGATTGAAATTTGAAATCTGTATCGAATCCCTTTCGTATAATACTCGTATTCCAAAGTGATGAAGCCAAGGCTGCTGTTAGGGTTTTCCTTAAAGTTAGATTAAAGGTTTAATATTTTAACTGAAAACAAATACATGAACTAATGAAGAAAACATTAAAGTTGTTGTGATTCACATGTTCTACACTTTCACCGTGAGATTCCAGCAAATGGAACGTCCGTGTTAGAATATGGTCAATGCCATAGTTGTCATAGGCGTTAGGCGCTTAAAAGGTGAGGACCCGAGAAGCAAGGCGCACAACATAAGCATACAATTTTTAGGGGGTTTAGACATGTTTTAGGCTTGTTTAGGGCTGGTTCAGAACATTTTTGATGTTTCAGGCCAGTTTTGCCGGAATTTGCAGAATTTTGCTGGAAGTTATAGGATTTGGCCGGAAGCTCGCCAGAGCGCCTAGATGGCCACGATGCATTTTTTTGCGCCTGGCCTGAGCGCCTAGGTCGTCTTTGACAACTGTGGTCAATGCACTTGATTGAAGCAATGGTTTTGGGGTGGTTTATATAACTCAATCTTAGGGTTAAGTCAGAAGTTCTATGTCACAAAACCATTGATTTGTTTTATATAATTAATGCGTCAAATATTAGCGCAGAAGTTATATTATTTCAATGTAATCTAATTTATTTTTGGATAAAATGATTTTGGATGTCTTATGCCTTAAAGATATATACTTTGGGCGAGTTTCTACCCGTTTGATCTGTTTTCTTTGTAGTTAAATTTTTATATTTTACATGTTTGATTCATTAGAGTTGAAAGCATAACCTGAATCGACATTCATAAGTAAATAGGTCGAAATTGCCACAATAGTTGTTTGCTTTCCTTTTTCAAGGGACATGTTCTCGTCTTTCTTCCAAATTACAAGAAATGAAGCAAAAACACTGCCTTTATTTTTTCAACATTTGTAATCATTTCACATGTTTGCAGATTCGCGATACAGAAAATGCCCAAAAAGAGTTCATCCAAGACATCCAAACCCGGGCTCCAGAACCCAGATGTAGCTAGTTGGGACATGTCAAAAAAGACCTCATCCAAACCACCCAAACTCGTGTTACAAAAACCAACCGTAGCAAAGGAGAAACCATCCTCTACACCACAAAGGTACGGGCAGGAAATCGATGATATCTTCTCTAAGAAAAGAAAGAAACCTGAGCAGCAGAAGACGGGCAAATTGAATAAAAAACCGAGTAAAGATTCAAAAGATGATGAATCTGTGACCCGGAAGAAAAAGAAGAGTAAATCTGGAGGTTCTAATGTGGATATGTTTGAAAATGAACAAGTGGCTAGACCGAGGCGGAAAACTGCAGACGGTCTAACGATATACACTGAAGAGGAGTTGGGGTTCGGTAAGGCGGATGCTGGAGGTACCCGTTTATGTCCTTTTGATTGTGAATGTTGTGTCTGATCTTATATTAGAATCAACAGTTTTATGTTAAAGATAGTTTTGACTTGAGTAATTAAATTGGTTATGCAATTATGTAGTTTCAGTTCTTGGTTCCCATCATAGTTCTTGTTTAATGATGCTATTTTGTAGTTGATCTACTCATTTGCACCACCTTTGAGATTACAGGTGCAGAAACCGGGTTTTTTTCAAAACTGGTTCCGGTTTGGAACCTGGTTGAGGTGGAACCAGTTTCAGGTCGGGTTGTGTATGCCTAAACCCCTACCGAGGCAGGGCATTTTTTTAAATAAATAAATATAATAAATAACATAAAATTTATTTTTTATTTAGTTTTAGAAGTTTAAAAAAAAAGATTCAATTAAAAAACCACAACTAAATGTATCAGTCTAATACATTTATATTTTTATTTTATTCGTCTTGTGTTTATTCTTTGTCGGAACTATTGATGTGAACCGATACATCGTCAGATAGACTAGAAGATAGTCCATCATTCATCTCTAAATCGTATATTTGTGTTTCAACTTCTATTTCGTCTTCGAGAGTTGTTCGGTCTTTGTATAGGATCCACCGCATCCAAGTGATCCTTTAAACAAATGCACTTCTTTACCGCGGCTGGAGTGAGTCTTGTTTCAGGTCGGGTTGTGTATGCCTAAACCCATACCCGGGCAGGGCATTTTTTTTAAATAAATAAATATAATAAATAACATAAAATTTATTTTTTATTTAGTTTTAGAAGTTTACAAAAAAAAATAGATTCAATTAAAAAACCACAACTAAATGTATTAGTCTAATACATTCATACTTTTATTTTATTCGTCGTCTTGTGTTTATTCTTTGTCGGAACTATTGATGTGAACCGGTACATCGTTAGATAGACTAGAAGATAGTTCATCATTCACCTTTTCATCGTGTATTTGTGTTTCAACTTCTATTTCGTCTTCGAGAGTTGTTCGGTCTTGTATACGATCCACCGCGTCCAAGTGATCATTTAAGCAAATGCACATCTCTACCGCGACCGGAGTGAGTCTTGTTCTTCGTAATGATAAAACATGCCACTAAGAAAAAATGCAGATTCTGAACCTACCGTAGAAGCTTGGACGGTTAATAAATCACGGGTCCAAGTGATCCTTTAAGCAAATGCACATCTCTACCGCTGCCGGAGTGAGACTTGTTCTTCGTAACGATAAAACCCTGCCACTAAGAGAAAATACAGATTTCGAACCTACCGTAGAAGCTTGGACGGTTAATAAATCACGGCCCATAACAAATAGAATCGAAAATTGGGATTCATTTCTTTTTCACCAAGCCAAAATATCAAATGTTTTCATAGTCTTCGGGATTCATAGTGGATATAAAATCCGTTCCACTATACCTCTCGAGCTCGCTGCTTGAGGTGTTACCCCCTAGTCGTTTAATGGTCTCATTTTTCATGGTATTAAACAAATTTACTACCGGGTCTCTACTCGAGCTACCACTTGATCATGATGCCATTGACCCGTGTATGTTTATGTTGGTACCACATCTTATTAAATAAAATAACATACATTGATTTAAGATTATGTTGGAAAGAATAAAATAGCTATTATAGGAGACGATCAGAATAAGATGATCTCTTTCGTCATCGTACTCTTTGTTCTTCTTAGTTGTCATCGTACTATTCCAAGTGATGATAACTTTATTAAATGCTTCAGAAGAGTATGTGTCACCTTAACTATGTGTACCAATATTATTATACATAATGTCTTGTATTCTAGTAAATCATACATAAATTTACTAAGTTTCAAATATATTTTACCTGACCGAAGGCGATACAAATATCTCAAATTACACATAATAAATATGGTCAGAAGACCAAATTACAAAACTAAAGCTTTTACCAACTAGAATATATTTTACAAAATAAATCTCATGATATCAAATATGATAAGTAATAAGAAGTTACTAGCCATGACCATATAGGTCATCCATATAGCATATCATGATGATATGAATAAAGAAAAGTGCTAACGGTACCCTCTCAATGATCTAAAGATTTTGCTACTAATAGAGTTATCATGTGTAGTTAGACAAATCAAACTTTTGGCCCTCCAAAAATAACTCTTACAAGTATCCCCTTTATTCCTAAAATTAATCCAAGGAGGCATATGCAGGCCTACAAATCTCTATGCGAACTATTTCAATTTTTTATAATACTAAAGAGATTCTACTCTATATAGTCACATGTAAGTCTTTTACCTACCAGAAATGTAGCATTTGCCTAACTATTAGCCAAAAACAAAACAATAGAAAGCTAATTTCTCGGAAATCAAATTGAAAACATCCGGATGGATAATGCAAGAGAATTCACATCTCAATCTTTTAATGACTATTGTATATCTATCGGGATAAATTTTGAATATCGAGTAGCTCATGTTCACATATAAAATTGTTTAGTTGAATTATTAATTAAATGATTAAGGTTAATCGCTAGACCACTCCTGAAGAGATGAATTACCATATTCAACATGAGGGCATGCCATTCTGCATATCGTTAGACTAATCAAATTAAAACCAACTACTAATCAGAATCACTCCCAAATACAGTTGGTCTTCGGAAGAGAACCAAGTTTGTCTCAACTAAGGATATTTGGTTTGTGCAGTCTATGTACCAATACCACCACCATAACGTACCAAAATGAGACATTTTTACATCATAACATGGACTATCAATTTAATAAAAATTTATTCTCAGTCTTAGGGGGAGATAAGAATAAGAAAAAACTGGTAACATAAGAAATAAGATGGAATGCATCATCTTTATCAAATTTCGACCCCGGAGTGATCAATATGAATCTAAAGTCCAATATATCATAAATTTACAAAGAATAACAAATGAGTTACTAGGTGCATTCACACACATACCAACCGTGTGAATCGTATGCAGTTTATTTTATTGATATTCAGGGTCAATCGAACGATTCTTTGCCTTTGAAGAATTAAATTGGTTGGATGTACAATTTGTCGAGGGTTCTTAACAATTTAGGGGAAGCATGATGCCTGAGTTAAGTTTTATTTCGAATATTTACAAATTGAAACCCTAGGTGTTAGATCAGTAACAAATTGAAACATCATATGGAACTGGTTTATTACTTTAATAAGGCTTTAATTTCTAAACTTTGTTCATTTAGTTTTATGATTTCATTTGTTGTTTTTCCATGCTTGTTTGTTGAACCAATGTTCATCGCTATGTTCCACGGTTGTTCCATGGTTGATAGTTCGTCATTTTAAAACAAAGTCTTTCGATGAAGAGCTACGCAATGGCAAAATCAAGTTCAAACTTAAAATGCAGAAAACATAGATTTGTTTTTGAAAAAACAATGAAACTGAGCAGATCTAGATATCAATTTATCCAACTTACTTTAATTGTTGGTCCCAGTTTGGGTTGACGATTAATAATCTCAATAAATGATAAGTGATTTGTATTGAACAAGAGATCAATAATATCACACACACTAGCGAAAATAGATTTAAATATAAAGTTGAGTTTGTATTAAATATTGAATGATGTTACAATATTCTTTAACTTATATCTAGAGTACTCGACGGCACCAATCAAATTATCATGGGTAGTTCACATTTAGTTGTTGATGACGAATGATTTGGCTTAAATAGGCAAACCATATTGATTAAGTTAAGGTTAAGTAGCAATTGTGATTGTTTGCTTATTCTATTGTGTTTAAGCCTAGTGGTCCATTGGATTGATATGACATCCTTATCTTCTTAATATTCTTTGTTGCGATCAGCTTAGTTGCATAGATGTCGTGCCAAAATCTTCTAGAATGTCGGACGTCATTTAAGCCACGTCAAATGTTGAACAGTGTATGTGTTGGTGAAGTTCAGATCCTTCGTTCTTAGGTTGGAGAAAATTAAGTCTTGGAAGTTAAGAAGCTTACTCACTGCTTTTGAGTTAGACGTTAACTGTCATTCTGAAGTATTTTTTAGAAGTCTTTAAAGTTGAGGTTCAAAAGTCTCTGAAGCGAAAGTTCAGAGGTTTTAAACTTTACTTTAGAGACATAACTTTTGTCTTTTAAGTTATCTTTTTCTTCGATACTGATTACAATACTTACAAGTTTATAAAAGATAAATCCTAACATTTAACATCAAATAAATAAGAAACATTACAAACTAGGTTTAAAGAACAACGTGCGTGAACAGTGAGTTACAAGTTCTATTGCATGTGGTCCAACCATTTGATGCATAACTCTCCACTCAATTTAAGTTTTCAACTTATATTTATATATATGTTTTTTATAACAAAAGTACTCTAGATGTCTTGGTAAGGCTCTTCCCCCTTGTACATAAGGTACCGGGTTCGATACTTTTAACCCTATATTTTTTTTTCCTTTTTTTCTTTTACTCTACTTTTAACCCTATATTTTTTTTTCTTTTTTTCTTTTACTCTTTTTATATTTTCCTTTCAATTACATTTTTATTTACGGTTTTATCGTTTCAGTGTTACGTCCTGTTTACTCTGCAACATGCTTGGCGTAATATTTTTTCTATCTATACCGAATCGCAGCAGCACCTTACGTTTCTTTTATATACTTAACGATTTTAATGTTACCACCACAACACGCGTTACAAAGTTCGTAAATGCGTCGTGTCGCGCAGGCTTAATTATGTGCTTAACCACGTTAATGTCACCGTATGCCCACGCCGCAACGCACGTGTCCTATTTTCTAGTTGTTCAAAAAGCACAAATAGAAAGTCCAAATATGGTATACTCCTGTATTCCTGTTCATATAAGCTAAATCTAGCTAAAATCAAGAATACCCGCAAACCCTAATATTATAAAATAAAATTTTAATTACATGGATGCCCCTGTAGTTTACACGGATTTCACTTATGACCTCTAGTAATGGGAAATTACAAATATGGTCCAAAAGTTTGCACAAACGTAACACCTTTGGCCCCTGTAATGGAGTCAGTTAACTTTTCTGTTATAATTTATAAAAATGACCAAAATACCCTTTAATTAAAAAAATTTATGATTTATTCCTTTTTAATTTTTATTAAAAAAATAAAAAGATTTATTCATATAAATAAAAAAATAAACCCTAAACAAAAGTCTTGCACACACGTTCATTTTCTTCCCGATCTATCCCCTCTGTCAAGCCGACCCTCTCCGGCGATACCCAATCCCAACTCCCAAGTCCCAACCTTAACTTCAGGAGCATCTGGTTTTGCGGATTACATTGGCACCGGCATCTTCATCGGAAGATTAAGGGCTGCACCCTCAAACTTCATCACCTGAATCGCTTGCCGAGTCAGACTCCGATCAGGGTGTGCACACCGCAACCCCACCATCATCAAATACTCGACTTCTTTCGACTCACAGGCCTTGTTCAGTCTTTGGTCCACACCCGAAATCAGCTCACCTTTCCCTAGCAAACTCCCAACCCTAATCCCCCAACCCAGGTCTTCGTCTCCATATTATTGACGATTTCAATTGCAATTCAAAACCAACGAATCGTGTTCTTGAAGGCTGTTTCGGTCAAACCCACTCTGATAATCAAATTCACTTTTTGATTGTTTAACCAAAATTAAATTCACGGTTCATGAAATTAAACCAGTACGAAGCAATCAAAAATCAGTTTCTTTGGTGTCTGTCCCCACCAGAATCGCCTCTACTCATCCATGTCAAAACCGACTGTTCAAAGACGAACAAAACAGAGGAACTATTCCAGCCTTGGCGTTTCTTTTATCGAATCTCGGCTGCGGGTCGTTGATGGCTTTCACAATCTGATTTTGAAATAAAAAACATGATTGATGGTTGAAGTTGTGTTTTGTAGGCTTGTAAGGCTTGTAAACGAACCCAATGTTTAGCGAACCGTTCATGAACCATTCAGTAGGAAGTTCGTTTATGTTCGTTCATTTAATAAAAGAACGAACATGAACACAAATTTGTATTCCATTTATTAAACGAACGAACATGAACACATGTGCCGTTCGTTCATTTACGTTCGTTTATGTTCGTTCATTTACGTTCGTTTGTTTATGTTCGTTTAAATATTCATTCAAAATTATTTATTACTAATATTAATTTAAAATCAATTTGATTTTCATATTTTAAAACCCTTAAGCCTATATTAAAATCAATTTAATATATTTGTTTACTTTTAAAATGTTAGATACAAAGATGATAATACTTTAAACTTTAATTTAGATATTTACGTTTACTTTTAATTGGTGTTCGCTTATGTTCGTTTACGTTCATTCGTTTGTGTTTGTGAACCGTCCGTTTAGAATATTAATGAACGAACATGAACACACTCATTTTCTTAATGAACGAACATGAACAGGAAATTCTGTTCGTTTAAGTGTTCGTGTTCGATCATTTGTTCGGTTAAAGTTAAACGAACGAACACGAACAAGCCTCGTTCGTGTTCGTTCAGTTCATTTACAAGCCTAGTGTTTTGTGTGCCAGTTGAGCTCTATATTTCTTCTTTCTCAGCAAGATGAGGGTAAGAGTGGTGGACCCATTTTTTATTGTTATTTTTAATACTAAGGGGCATTTATGTCATTTTACACTTACTTAACAGACAAACTTAACGTCCTTTCAACCCAGGGGCCTTCTCTATTACAAATGTACAAACTATTAGACTGAACATGTAATTTCTCATTTCTAGGATAATAAGTTAAATCCGTATAAACCACAGAGGCCATCCATGTAATTAATTCTAAAATAAAATTTAGACATCAAAAGATCATATTGAGCCATCAAAACTAATATTCGGTGCAAAAGATCATATAACGTTTGTTGGTCGTAAAGAATTTGAATGGAAATTGGAGAAATTTGCAACAAAAAATTGTAATCCAGTCATGAATTTTCAAGAAACAAACCAAAACTTTATAGGGAAAATACCATAAAAAATCAATTTACTTTCTGATTTTTCTCACAAAAGTCACTCAACAATTTTTTACACATAAAAACCAACATACCGTCTCTTTCTTCTCACAAAAGTGACTCAACAAACTTTTACATATAAATAACCAACATACTTTCTTGTTTTTCTCACAAAAGTCACTCGACAGCTATTTACCCTAACAAATGAATCGGCAGAAGTGAGGCAAAGGAAATCAACTGAAAGAGCAAAGCAAGCGACTCGATTGCAAAATGAATTGATTGTTTATGTGTTTTCACAGATTTTACAAGTAATTTTACAAAATGGATTTAGTTTGATTACAAATAATTTCTTTATAGAATAAATTTGCCGGTTGATTTCCTTTGCCTTGCGACTATCGATTCATTTGCTAGAGTAAATAGTCGTGGAGAGATTATTGTGAGAAAAATCATAAAGTATGTTAGTTTTTAGAGTAAACTGTCATTTTTGTCACACCCCGGCCGGCGGCGGATTATACGCCGGGACTGATGCGGTTGTTTAAAAGCACATGATCATCTATTAATAAGTGACATTATTTATTCATTGAAATTAAAGCATCCGTTACAAATGTAAATGGAAACAAAGTGTTCAAAACATAACATAATTCAGATTAAACTAGGTCCAGTCCTATATGATCAGGTAGAATCCTCAAACTGGTGCACCTGAAACATGTGAGTAAACGTCAACTACAAGTAGTTGGTGAGTAACATAGGTTTTGACACCAAACAAAAGTTAAGTAAAAATGATTTGAAATTCAATATGTTCAAAGCATAACTAAGGCATAAATGTGAAAACATACAAGGTTCCTGTCACACCCCAACCGACGGCGGATTATACGTCGGGGCGGACGCGGTTGTTCAATAGCACAAGGTTGACTATTAAAGTTTCAATATTTCATTAATAATATATTCAAAGGTTCAATACAAAGGAAATAACAAGTATACAACATTTGTTTAATATGAAGTCTAGGTCCAAAGCGTCCTATGTGATCACAAACAAGTCTCATGATGTAGAACCTGAAACATGTGAAAGAATCTGTCAACTACAAAATAGTTGGTGAGATACAAAGGTTTTGACACAGTTTAACAAGTATTTGAAAGTATTACAATTCACTATGATACATGCATTCTTTAATGTAAGTATGAGAAAACAAGTATCTTAAACATTGTGCACATTCAATCCTCAACCAAGTTTAGGCATAACCCGCAGGTTACCCTTATAAGTCTCAAGTCTCAAAGTTTTGGTTTAGTAACAAACACCAAGGGCTCCCCCCGAAGGGTCAATCAATCAAGGTGGATTGGTCAAATACAATAGATCTATCATTGTTACCATAGGCTTGATCAAAGTTAATGAATATGCTAGTTTTAAGTTTAATCTAAGTATACAAGTCTCAAGTTTAACATAAGAATAAGCATCTAGTCATAGTTGTACAAGAATTGTATAAGTTTGAAGTTTGAACATGTTTCACCCCAAAAGAATGTAAATGAAAAAGGGGCTAAGTATACTCACTTGGATGATGAAGAGTGTCCAACAAAGATTAAGTGTAGCAAGACTTTGAGGGAGAGTATCCTCACAATAAGCCTAAGAATACAAGTCTAAAGATTTAAGTTTACTTCTACAAGTCTAAGGCAAAGGATCTAGGATTTCGAGATTGACTAGGGTTCCAAATGTGGGGTGGGATTGATTGTGTTTATAAAATTTAAAATAAGTTTAAAGCAAAGGTTTAAATGGATGACGTAAGACTTGAATATCAAAGTTTCATAAGTTTATAGATTTAGAATAATTATTAAAATAATTATTTAGAAGTTTTATAATTATTAATTACCCTAGTTAGGTAAAGTAAATTTCCTAAGTATCTTATAAATAGAGTTGTAAGGATATTTAAGAAACTAAATAATGATTAAGGATTAATAACAATTATTTAAAATAAATAATTATTAAGAATGAATAATAATTATTTAAGAATAAATAATTATCAAGGACAAATAATTATTCAAAAGAATAAATCATTCAAGTTTTGAAGTATTTAAGAATTAAGTATTTATCTTACAACATAATTTGATATTTAATAATGTTTAAAATGTGGTTATAAGCTTAAATAATAATAGGCATTTATAAGCTTATAAAATGTTAAATAGAATTTCTTGTAAAACTAATATTTTTAATATTAAAGCTTCTATTTAAGTTTTATAAAGTTTATAAATTTGGAAAAGTATTTGTTTTCCAATGAATACCAGTTTTCTATAAAACATGGGTTTTATAAGATGTATAAGTGAATAAGTTTCATAAACTTTTATAATTTCATAAAAATTATACAAGTTTTAAGTTTATTAAAGTTTATAGAAAGAATTTATTTACTAGAACTTCGGGTAGTAAATTAAGTTTCTGTTTTTATAAAATTGTATAAATTTTATAAAGTTTTAAAAGTATTTTTTTTTATATAGATTTTTAGTATTTAAAACTACAGTTAAAGATTTAACTTTTTTATAAGTTTTTATCTAAGTTTAATAAAATAAAATAGTTCCGGAATATCAAAGTGTAATTCGAAATCGAATTCAAGTTTATAAGAGTATCATGAAGTTTATAAAATTTATTAAAGGTTTTAAACTGTTAAAATGATAAAAAGAAAAATAAAAACAAAAACCTGGGGCCAGACCGAATCGAACTCGGGTCTGCCCCGGGTCAACATCACACACCACACTTAACCATCCCAACTACGGTTTGTTAGTGTTATATCTGGAAAAAGGAAAAACTTAAACAACAACTCGAATCGACCCCAATTTCTCGTATGAACCCTAGAATCAATTTCCATCAAATGCATATTGATTAAGCCTTTGTTCATTAAATTAAACATGGGGCTTTCGATCAACACAGGATTACGAAGAGAATGGCCATTTGATTTACCTGAAATGATATCGAAATGAGGGAGTACCGGTTTGGTCTTGTCTTCGGCTGTCGCGACTTCAAACCGGGAAATGTGGATTCGTTTTGAACGAATTGAGAGTGTAGTGAGTTGTGGTGTGATGTTACTGAGGTTTCTAGTCGATATTTATAGGCAATTCGAGCATTCAATGCGTGAACGGTTGGGGAGATGGTGGTTGCGTAAAGGCGGATCGAATCTGTAAATACGCGTGGTTAAAGTTGGAATTGGTTATCGGGATGCATTGGGTTTCGGTCGCATGCGCGAGCCGATGCTCGAGGTTCAGTGAACCTGGCCGGAAATGCGTTTTCGAATGAAAAGGCTGAGAAACCGGGATTAGCGGGGGTCGAACTCGCGACTGTTTCTGGGTTTCGGGGGTTTGGGTTTTTGGCAAAACAGGCCCCTTATGATTTCAGTTGTATCAGTTTGTGTTTAAAAGATAGATTTTAGTTTAAAACAGTTTCAGAGTTTGACAGTTTCAGTCCCTGGATTTTTATAAAAATAAACATGTTTTATTTTTTTATAAATCTCTCTAAAGTTTCAAAGGTTTTATTATTTTATAATTTTATAAGATATTTAATGAGATTTAAAACTTACAAGTTTAAGTATAATAAGTTTATAAATTATTTATAAAATTATAAACTTATAAAGTTTTAAGAATTTCAAACATTTTTATTTATAAGGTTACATTTATATATATACCAAGTAAATCTCATATATAGCTATATTAATATTTATTATTCAAGAATATAGTTTTTATAAAATCTCAAGTGTTGAATACGTGCAACCGTTTAGGAAATGTTTGGTCGGAAAATACTGGATATTACAGTCTCCCCTACTTTAGGAAATTTCGTCCCGAAATTAAAGTAGGAGGGTTTAGTTCAGGTTTTTAGCCTGTAGCACGCACAAGAATAATGAGAAAAAGTACTTTATGTTCCCAAGTACTACGGGTTACGTTTAGAATCGTAACTGGGATGACAGGAATAATATTACGCTCAAGTTTCTAAGTTTTCAAAGTATGGGGTTGCCAAAAGTTTTTCTACGAAACGTATAGTTTTATTGAAATATAGGAAGATTTGTTTTCAGGAATGCATTCGAGAGAATATTTGCTGAATTTCCATTCAGGATTTCAAGTGAGATGCATCACTTAGGATGGATTCGATGATAGTGTATTAACTTGAGTTTGTAGACTAATACGTCTAGGGATTGCTACGGTACCTAACTTCCGTGGCTACCTCTTACGATAGGTCTTAGATCATAGCATACGTCAGAGTTTACTATGTGTTCCCATACGTTGATCTTTCATACTTACGTGTGCACCCGCAAGTATTTAAATCGTCGTATAGTCCGCATAGGTCCTTCTGTTTGTGTGCGGATCAAGAAAGAGTATAAGAATCTGTTTAACTCATGACTAGAGTTTCCACGTAAGAGTGATCATTGATTAACGAGTCCCTTAGAGAGAAACGCCATTCAATGATAAAAGGGAAAGGAATGTGACAAGATTTAGAGTTTCAAAGTTTCCTCGTGATTGATTAAGAATACTTCAATCATCGAGTAGTTTAAAGTCTTTACACTTTCCTCGGGTTTGATCAAGAATACATCAAACCTTGAGTAGTTTAAAAGTCTTGTACGTTCATCCTGTCTGAATAAGCATACGTCAAACATGGAAAAGTCTTATGCGTCCATCGTGTTTGAACAAGCATACGTCAAACATGGAGTAGCTTAAAGTCTTATACGTCCATCGTGTTTGAACAAGCATACGTCAAACATGGAGTAGCTTAAAGTCTTATACGTCCATCGGGTTTGAACAAACATGCGTCAAACATGGAGTGGCTTAAAGTCTCATACGTTCATCATGTTTGAACAAGCATACATCAAACATGGTGTAGTTTAAAGTCTCGTACGTTCATCATGTTTGAACAAGAATACGTCAAACATGGAGTAGTTTAAATTGTGTTTGAACAAGAATACGTCAAACATCGGATAGTTTAAATTGTGTTTGAACAAGAATACGTCACACAACAAGTTTTCAAGACTAAGAATCCAAGTATAAGTTTCAAGATTAAGAATCCAAGTATGAGTTTCAAGACTAAGAATCCAAGTATAAGTTTCAAGATTAAGAATCCAAGTATAAGTTTCAAGACTAAGAATCCAAGTATAAGTTTCAAGACTTAGAATCCAAGTATAAGTTTCAAGACTAAGAATTCAAGTATGAGTTTCAAGACTAAGAATCCAAGTATAAGTTTCAAGATTAAGAATCCAAGTATAAGTTTCAAGACTAAGAATCCAAGTATAAGTAGGATAAATCACAAGTTGCAATATTAAGCTTTACATGATCCTTTGTTGGACATGTTTAGTTCCAAGAATACGGGTTCGAGTATTTGTATAAGTTTTTGCATGACTTAAAAGTTTCCGTCGAAGTTTAATGCGTATTTATGCTTTTAGTTCCCGTTGTGATTTATAGTAAGTCTTTTACGTGACAAGAGTTAAATGAGGAAAGTCTTCAAGCATAGGGTAACGGGAAAAGATTCAATAAGGTTTATGATAGTGTTTATAAATGATTTTATGCCGCTTCATAATAGCATGTATAGTTTTTTTCCTTGGAGTGTAGTTAAGATGTTTAGAGGTGACAAGTTGGACCTTGATAAATAGTATAAGTAAGACTTATGAAAAGCATATATGATTGTCAAATGAAAAGTTGGTCAAGTTTACAAGTGTTAAGTTTATACAAGAAGTATGGGTCATGGTCGTTTAGGGTAATGATTCGTAAGTCGGGTTGTTTTTGAAAAAGTGCTTACGAATTAGAAGATTTGTTCAAGATTTATTCCTCAGGTATACGTGTCACTTAGGGTTTTTATAGTTTAATACAACGTTGTTAATTATTTCAAGTACTAACGTGAGTTGTTTTTGACGAAAGTGTTTGGGCAGGTGTGTTAAGTTTACAATGATGAAAGGAAAGTTTAAACTAGTAGATGATGACAAAATGAGATTTCTAAATGGTTTCCGTTTAGATGTTTCATAATTGGGACTTCTAGCCCTTACATAATACAATTTAAACGGAAAATTAAAGTGTGTAAGTAAGTTGATTTAATATGTTTCAAAGGGTTTTTATTCATAATACTGAGTCATCACAGTAATATTTTCAAAAATAGTTTTTAATTGGAAGTTGATGGGCTAACGAGGAAAATTCCTGGAAGAAGGGGGTGGTCACAAGGACTCACTTAAGTACCCTATTTCCATAGCCAGAATTTCCTCGTGAGTCTACAACTTTTTAGTTATTGTCACCGATATTTGGGTTTAAGGTACTATGTCGAGGTTTATTTTGGGTTTAGAGTCTTAAACGTGGAGCTTGTCTATTCCATGGTAGGCTTCTTCTCTTGTGGGACAACGATCAGGTTACTGATCCCTTTGGTAATGTACTTTAGTTAAAGGATGTTAAGTTTTGTTTACAAGAATCGGTGATGTGTAAGTCTTAAAGATGTAATGAAAGTTTTTGAGAAGTGTGGCAAAGTTTGAGTAAATCATCAAATGAAGTTTTGAGTGGTAATGAAAACACAAGAGTTTCTCAAGCTTATAAAGTAATTAAGTTTGTAAAAGGATTTGTAGGATAATACATGGTTTTAAATGTGCTAGTATTACAAGGATCATGAAGTTTAAAGGCGTGTGTAAGTTTTGAGATGTATAAAAGTGTAACAAAAGTTTTGAGTTAGTTATCAAGTGAAACTTGGTTAAGTGCCAAGGAGGTAAGGTAAGAATACAAGGGTTACCTCTTAGGTTTCACATTTGTAAAATAATGAAGCTTTATAGAAGAACTCATAGTTTTAATGGGCTGTTAGTTCAAGGATCATGAAGTTTAAGGATGTATGAACACTTTGAGATGTATAAAAGTGTAGCAAAAGTTTAAGTGAGTTATCTAGAGTAGTTTGGTTGAGTGATGAAAATAAGATGAAACACAAGAGTTTCCCCTTAAGTGTTATGTTCATAAAATAATGAAGATTATAGGAGAATTTATAGAGTAATACATAGTTTTAAGGGTTGTATTACAACGATCACGAAGCTTATTGGGTAGTATCTGTATAAATAAAAGTTTATGTACATAGTCTTTAAGTATAATCTCGTAAGAATTTCTCCTTGAAGGTAACTCCTTCAGGTCATGACGAGTAAGCATGCTGTCATGTGACCATTCTTGAGAAGACGAAACATAAGTATCATAGAGTAGAGGTTACAGAGGAAAGTTTTTGAATCATGAATTTATGAAGTGTACAGTATTTGAGATGGTACTTATTTAGTGCATATCACTAAGTAAGTAGTTTGACACATCAAGAGAGATCTAAGCTCACTAATGTTTAGAGAAGTCATGCATTCCTATAAGTGGATACTCATTCCAAGAATTCCCAGGAAAGCATACGGGTCCAACGGTTGATTTGGATTTATACGAAATGCTTTCCTTGACAGAATTTCCCAGAATACAGGTATTCACCCTTCCGGTCCGCATAAGTTCTCACACATTATCTAGAACTTAAATATTCTTGACGAGAGTTTAGTGGTGGCTTAGCCTTAAAGCCTAAGAATGTGTCCTCGATGTAGTAGACTTCTTGTAGCACGTAGGTAAGTAGAAGCGTAGAGTTTCCAAGCATTCACGTATAAGAATTTAGAATAGTATGAGGAGAAAGTTCCTAGTAAGGGACATGAGATAACTCATGTTTGGGTCTCCTAAGTTATAGTCTAGGTCATGTGTCTAATAACCTAATTCCCTATAACCAAGACTCTGATACCAATCTGTCACACCCCAACCGACGGCGGATTATACGTCGGGGCGGACGCGGTTGTTCAATAGCACAAGGTTGACTATTAAAGTTTCAATATTTCATTAATAATATATTCAAAGGTTCAATACAAAGGAAATAACAAGTATACAACATTTGTTTAATATGAAGTCTAGGTCCAAAGCGTCCTATGTGATCACAAACAAGTCTCATGATGTAGAACCTGAAACATGTGAAAGAATCTGTCAACTACAAAATAGTTGGTGAGATACAAAGGTTTTGACACAGTTTAACAAGTATTTGAAAGTATTACAATTCACTATGATACATGCATTCTTTAATGTAAGTATGAGAAAACAAGTATCTTAAACATTGTGCACATTCAATCCTCAACCAAGTTTAGGCATAACCCGCAGGTTACCCTTATAAGTCTCAAGTCTCAAAGTTTTGGTTTAGTAACAAACACCAAGGGCTCCCCCCGAAGGGTCAATCAATCAAGGTGGATTGGTCAAATACAATAGATCTATCATTGTTACCATAGGCTTGATCAAAGTTAATGAATATGCTAGTTTTAAGTTTAATCTAAGTATACAAGTCTCAAGTTTAACATAAGAATAAGCATCTAGTCATAGTTGTACAAGAATTGTATAAGTTTGAAGTTTGAACATGTTTCACCCCAAAAGAATGTAAATGAAAAAGGGGCTAAGTATACTCACTTGGATGATGAAGAGTGTCCAACAAAGATTAAGTGTAGCAAGACTTTGAGGGAGAGTATCCTCACAATAAGCCTAAGAATACAAGTCTAAAGATTTAAGTTTACTTCTACAAGTCTAAGGCAAAGGATCTAGGATTTCGAGATTGACTAGGGTTCCAAATGTGGGGTGGGATTGATTGTGTTTATAAAATTTAAAATAAGTTTAAAGCAAAGGTTTAAATGGATGACGTAAGACTTGAATATCAAAGTTTCATAAGTTTATAGATTTAGAATAATTATTAAAATAATTATTTAGAAGTTTTATAATTATTAATTACCCTAGTTAGGTAAAGTAAATTTCCTAAGTATCTTATAAATAGAGTTGTAAGGATATTTAAGAAACTAAATAATGATTAAGGATTAATAACAATTATTTAAAATAAATAATTATTAAGAATGAATAATAATTATTTAAGAATAAATAATTATCAAGGACAAATAATTATTCAAAAGAATAAATCATTCAAGTTTTGAAGTATTTAAGAATTAAGTACTTATCTTACAACATAATTTGATATTTAATAATGTTTAAAATGTGGTTATAAGCTTAAATAATAATAGGCATTTATAAGCTTATAAAATGTTAAATAGAATTTCTTGTAAAGCTAATATTTTTAATATTAAAGCTTCTATTTAAGTTTTATAAAGTTTATAAATTTGGAAAAGTATTTGTTTTCCAATGAATACCAGTTTTCTATAAAACATGGGTTTTATAAGATGTACAAGTGAATAAGTTTCATAAACTTTTATAATTTCATAAAAATTATACAAGTTTTAAGTTTATTAAAGTTTATAGAAAGAATTTATTTACTAGAACTTCGGGTAGTAAATTAAGTTTCTGTTTTTATAAAATTGTATAAATTTTATAAAGTTTTAAAAGTATTTTTTTTATATAGATTTTTAGTATTTAAAACTACAGTTAAAGATTTAACTTTTTTATAAGTTTTTATCTAAGTTTAATAAAATAAAATAGTTCCGGAATATCAAAGTGTAATTCGAAATCGAATTCAAGTTTATAAGAGTATCATGAAGTTTATAAAATTTATTAAAGGTTTTAAACTGTTAAAATGATAAAAAGAAAAATAAAAATAAAAACAAAAACCTGGGGCCAGACCGAATCGAACTCGGGTCTGCCCCGGGTCAACATCACACACCACACTTAACCATCCCAACTACGGTTTGTTAGTGTTATATCTGGAAAAAGGAAAAACTTAAACAACAACTCGAATCGACCCCAATTTCTCGTATGAACCCTAGAATCAATTTCCATCAAATGCATATTGATTAAGCCTTTGTTCATTAAATTAAACATGGGGCTTTCGATCAACACGGGATTACGAAGAGAATGGCCATTTGATTTACCTGAAATGATATCGAAATGAGGGAGTACCGGTTTGGTCTTGTCTTCGGCTGTCGCGACTTCAAACCGGGAAATGTGGATTCGTTTTGAACGAATTGAGAGTGTAGTGAGTTGTGGTGTGATGTTACTGAGGTTTCTAGTCGATATTTATAGGCAATTCGAGCATTCAATGCGTGAACGGTTGGGGAGATGGTGGTTGCGTAAAGGCGGATCGAATCTGTAAATACGCGTGGTTAAAGTTGGAATTGGTTATCGGGATGCATTGGGTTTCGGTCGCATGCGCGAGCCTATGCTCGAGGTTCAGTGAACCTGGCCGAAAATGCGTTTTCGAATGAAAAGGCTGAGAAACCGGGATTAGCGGGGGGCGAACTCGCGACTGTTTCTGGGTTTCGGGGGTTTGGGTTTTTGGCAAAACAGGCCCCTTATGATTTCAGTTGTATCAATTTGTGTTTAAAAGATAGATTTTAGTTTAAAACAGTTTCAGAGTTTGACAGTTTCAGTCCCTGGATTTTTATAAAAATAAACATGTTTTATTTTTTTATAAATCTCTCTAAAGTTTCAAAGGTTTTATTATTTTATAATTTTATAAGATATTTAATGAGATTTAAAACTTACAAGTTTAAGTATAATAAGTTTATAAATTATTTATAAAATTATAAACTTATAAAGTTTTAAGAATTTCAAACATTTTTATTTATAAGGTTACATTTATATATATACCAAGTAAATCTCATATATAGCTATAATAATATTTATTATTCAAGAATATAGTTTTTATAAAATCTCAAGTGTTGAATACGTGCAACCGTTTAGGAAATGTTTGGTCGGAAAATACTGGATATTACAGTTCCAAGCGTACAATTCAATCTGTAAGTAATGAAAAACTGGTAAGTACAATCCCACTGATTGTGTTTTGGAAAAATAGTAATATGGTACACACAAAACCCGCCAAGGTTTGTGTTAACTGGAATCAGATTCCTCTATAAATGATCATGTTAAGTACTACCTTAGGCCTGGGTAGTAGGTTAATGAATTTACTAGCATGAACACATGTAATGGTCACCAAGTAGTTTAAGACATATAACACATAGTAATTAGCATGAGAACATTGGTATTGAATTTGGTAAGTATAGTATGTAAACATGTTCCACCCCGAGTATTTGTAAACAATAGTAAAGAGAAAGGGGGCTATGAAACTCACCTGTATCAAAGCTAGAATTGGTATAAATTGGTAAGGACTGATAGGCCTCGTGAGGATTCCTCACAATAAACCTACACGTGTAATGATACTTTAAATGTAATGTACGTCTAGATGGTAGTAAGGAGAGTTTGGGACTTTAGGGTTTCACGAGGTTTGGATTCGAAGATGGACCTGAATGAATATTTTGTAGAAAAATAGGAGTTTGAAACTTGTTGAAACATTAAGTTAGAAATTGTTTATAAAATTAATTAGAAATAAATCAAAACTTCTAATTAATTACATAGTATAAAATTATCCTTAATCTTAATAAATAAAATTATGAAGTAGGACAAAATTAATGTATTTAAATTATCATTCAAAAAATAATTTACAAATAAGTCTTGGAATAAAGATGTTTAATTAGTTTATATTTTATGTGAATAAACTAATTAATTAAGCTAGTAGTTAATGTAAATAAAAGTGTTAATTAATCTATTAATAAATGCAAATAAAATGGTTACATAATCATTTAAATAAATTCATTTTAAATGAATTTATAAAAGAATAAATAGGTTTTAAATAGAATTTATTGAAGTTTGCATAAAATAATTATTTGAGTATTTATAAATTTAAAAGCATTTTTAAATAATCATTCATGCAAAATAATTATTTGTAAGTTTAAAAGGAGTTTAATAAGGTTTAAAGATATAATTAACATGTAAATAAATAACATAATTAATTTGCCAAAACAAATCATTTCCATTATTTATTTATGAATTTAAAATACTTTATAATATGTTTTTAATTAAAATAAAATGAATAAACATTATTTTATAAATTTGGTTTTTATAAAACTTCCGGATTATATTTATAGAATTTATAAAAATTAAATTGGAATTTTCAAATGTGAAATAATGATTGAAAATAATAAAAGAAAACTATTCGAATTAAAAAAAAATGGGTGGCCGGGACTCGAACCCGCGCCCTCTGCCAGGTCACACGCACACAAGCACACTAACCATTAGACCAAAGTCCCCGATCGGCCAAACGATCGAAGCTTATTTTATGGGGCTTTTGATCCTCATAACAAGGCGAGTCTTTGGGCACAAGAATTACCTGAATCGAAGACGTGGGGAAGGAGAACGGCTCGTCGAATAGGTACGACTTCTTCGGCAAAAATGGGAATCAATGAGGTGGAAATTGATGCAATACGAGGTGCGGGTAGTTTGTGATGGGTGTCGTTGATGATCCCAGACTCCTATTTATAGCCAATTCGTGCCACATTGCCCGATCGAGTAAATGGTTAAGAGTGGGTTCGACAGTTATGAGTTTGTCCATGTTTAGCTAATCAAAGCTCATTTAACTTTGCATAATGGGTCGATTAATGGGTTTAATTGTATAGCCGTTGTCAGTTTCGATTGAAAATATCCCATTTACGAGATTGGGATTACACGGGTGAGAACCGGTGTAGAGGAGTTTCGAACCCGGGACTGAATCTAGGAAGGGGGAGGTTTGGGAATTGGCAAAACAGGCCCCTGGACTTTCAGGGTTTATTATTTTATCTAAAAACTTTGTTTTAGTTTGAAATTATATTTCAGAAATTACCATTTGAACCCTGGACTTTTATAAAACAAAAAAATCATTAAAGTTTTATAATTTCTTTTATAAATCTAATAATTTCTATATTATAACTAGATGTTGTAAAATAAAATGGTTTTATTTATGTAAAACTTATTTACTTTGTAATCTTTATAAATTCCTAAATCTATTTATAGGACTTATAACATTTTTTTTATTTGCATACTTGTATATATATAGGTTTAGGAAAATAACTTAGCATATATTTATGTATTTGTTAATGGGATTAAGACATTTAAGACCCCAAGTAAATATTCATTGAATTTGAAATAATTGTATCCAATGTATGTATGTAGACTTTTGAAATAACCCTATATATATATATATATATATATATATATGTTGGTATTTATTTCCTTGAACTTTAAACCTTTAATTTCATAACTCTTTAACCTATTATTTGTTATTTTTGAAATTAAATAAATGTATGTATAAATATGATAGCTTTTACTGAAATGAATAGATGAAATCATAAAATAATGAAATTACAAGTGCCGGAAAAGTAAAAATATAGGCCGGAATTTTCTAAGGATTACAGTCTCCCCTACTTTAGGAAATTTCATCCCGAAATTGATTAGAAGGAGGGTCTAGAAAAAAAAAGAGTGTGTTTGGATTCTCAATTAGTTTTGCTTGTCGGTTTAAGAAGTATAGTTGATGACAAGGTTCAAGTCAGGTTATCGCGTCATGTATGGATGGTGGTAATGGATTTTGTTTGAGTGAGAATAAGGAGAAGATTGCCCTAAAATGATTTTGGACTCAAATGATGGGATGCATCACTTGTGATGAGGATGATGGAAATTTTCAAATTCAATCTTATCTAGGATATACTCTAAGATGCTCGAGTAATGTCACTGGTGCCCTTATCATATCTCATTAGTTTCGTTACTGTATGTCATCATAGGTTTTATGTCATCACACACGACCGAATTTACCATGTTTTCCCATGCGTTGATTTTTATAATTACGTGTGCACCCGTAATTACTCAAATCGTCGTATGGTCCGTATAGATCATTCTTTTGTGTGTGAGTACGGGGGGGGGGGGGGGGGACACCAAAAAAAACATGTAGTATAATTTGTTAATAAGTGACCGTGTCTCTAGATGGTAAGGTCGGTCAGAAAATAAAGACTAATAATGGCACAACCCTATACATAGGTGTTCTGAGTAAATGGCATATCTCTCTAGATTACCCATAAAGTTGATAGTTCTCTCGTGTCTGAACAAGAATACGTCAGATCCCGAGTAGCTTAAGTTTATGGCTATCAATTTTCATGGATAAAGTGAATGATCATGCCTCATGTATATAGTGGACAATTAATGTAAGCGGTCTAGTTTCGTATGTAATGTAAGTTTCATGTATAGTGCATATTGTAAATAACCGAGTATCTAGTATCGTGTGAACAATTTAGTATCATGCATATCGCAAGTAATCAAGTTCCGTCTATAATGTGATCAATCTATCATCATGTATAGTGCAAGAAATCAAGTTTCATGTATAATGTAAGTAATCATGTATATTGTATACCACCAAGTTTCATGTATGACATGAACAATCAAGTTGTGTGTATAATGTAAACAATTTAGTCTCAAGTATATTAGGAACGTTCATATGTATATAATTGAACCTCATGAATAACGTAAACTATCAAATCTTGTCGGTGATCGAGTGTTGCGGACAAACGCGTTGAATAATGTAGGTAATTGGGTTTCAAGTTTTCAACTTTGTTGATGGATGGTTAACGTCTATGCGAGATGATTCATCTTCTCGAAGTGGTTAATAAGTTCATACATTTTCGAATGTGCAAGGTGATGAGAAAATTTTATAGGTATTTAGAGTAATACACACACGAATAATTGATTTGCGTTTTTTGTTTGTAAATGACAATTGATTGAAATTTATCCTTGTTTGTAAGTAAGTGAAAGTAATAGGTTGAATAACTAGGTAATTGAGTAAATAAAACCTTTTTATTTATTTAGTTATCATAAAGATAATGTTTCAAAAGAAAATAATGGCTAAATTATTTCGTAACTAGGCCAAGAATTTAAAAGTAACGAATTAAGAGGCCGTAGAGAAATGATTAATCAAATCATAATTAATTATTAACTAAGATAATGAGATAAATGTTTTTTTTATAAAACAAATTGCCTTAAGTTCCTTCACAAGGTAAAGGGGTTTGTAAATGATTTATAATCTAGATAAAATTTATAAACTAAGGGTTTGATAAAGATTTTGTTTGAACAAAATAACTACTTTAGTAAAGTCAAGAAATAACAAAATAATTAGTTTACAAAGAATATTTAGATATCAATCATTAGGAAGAGTTAAAATAATAACGTTTATAATTGGGTACAGGGTATGGGTTTCAATTTAAGTTTTAAGAAGATGCGAAATAGGATTCTGACTAATATCTTGGATAATTTTCTGCCAGGATGTAGTTGAGCACCAAGACTAACATCATTATGGTTATTCATATTGCAAACCGGGTTTCAGTCCTAGTTATTTCCGTATGTGCATCAAGTATTTCCTGGTTTCAGTCGTTGCCTCAGAAATTATGCAGTCCTTACATATAGGTGAGCGGTATCAGCTAGAACTCCTAAGGCACTGGTAGGTTCCTTGGCTTGTCCTGCTCCTGGGTCTGGATGGTATATGTTAGGTGCTAGATAAGGGTGTCTCGGTGGAGGTGGTTCAGCTTCTCGGAGTCTCAAGCCTGCTTCTAAGCCAATCCGCTTTTGCGGTCAAACATGGATCTAACAGCTAGTTATGCCGGTGACTGGTTGTCTGGTGATGGAGACCCAAAGTCTTCCTTTTGTTTTGATTCTGCTTCGGGATGATTCTCAGGGGAGTGAGGAAGGTAAAAGACCATGTCTAATACGAAAAGGTCATAAGTGATATTGCAATGGTAAGTGTTAAATATAAAGATGTTCATGAGTTTAAATTTTGACTAATCATAACACCGAGTTTTTTATAATAATATACCGGGAGTAACACTTGACCTATAAGTAGTGTGCCCACGAAAGGGATTCCCCGGAAAGAGAGGTGGGTCACAAGGGACACACTGAATTACTCAGGCTTTCCCTAGTCAGAATCTTCCATGGGCTTACACCCACTCTTCCAGCCATCATGTGCCATTATCATTTGAACCCATGGTTATAGTGAGAATCGTTAGGGATTGTGTCTTTGGGTCCAGGGTATGCTTCACCTATATTAAGCAACTTTCCTTCCTTGAGGGATAAGGTCTAAAGGTTTAAATTTCTTGCAAATGATAATAAGGGTGATAAAATCTCCAAGGCACAAGGATGAAGGGGTATAGTTGACTTAGATATGATTGAGTGTAAGGATCAAATAGGAGGTTTAGACTTGTGTAACAAATTACAATAATTAAGCGAATGATGTTTAGGTTGTATTCATTTGGGGCATAACCCATTGGATACTATGACAAATCAAAGTGATTTGGGTTCATATACTTTCAAGAAGACATGCTTTAGCCTATAGGTGGACACTCACTTCGGGAATTCCCAGGAAAGCATACGGATCCTTCGGTTGATTTGGATTTATATGAAATGCTTTCCTAGACAGAAGAGCCAAAGTACAGGCATTCACCCTTCCGGATTGCACATGTTCTCTACTAACTTTCAGAACCCAAAACTTTGACGGGATTTTAAATAGGTAATTAGGTATGAAAGTGTATGAAGTCTTAGATATGAATAAGTGTATGGTAGAGCTTAGGATAGTATTTAGTGATATAAAATAGGTATTGTGCAGACAATTCAGATAGTGTAGCAAATAAGGTATCACACGAGTGGTAGTTTTTTTTTTCTTTTTTTTTGTGAACTTGTAGGTTATCAAATAACATAGCACATAAGATAATTCGTATTGTATCATGCAATGTAATACATTAGATGATATGTAGGATAATTACACAAAGGGTATTCTAAGGTTATAGACTATAGGCTAAGAATATGTTTCAAGTAATCCATGTCGTTTCAAATAGTCACATGTAGTCCTTGGGATGTTGTAGTTCATGTAATTGTATCATGTAAACAGAAGTAGATAGATGTAGGTAAGTATGTGTATAAATAAGTATAGAGTGGAGTTCCTAATAACAGACACGAGTTACACTCATGTTTGGGGACTTCTAGGTTATAGTCTAGGTCATGTGTATCTAATAACCTAATTCCCTATAACCATGGCTCTGATAGCAATCTGTCACACCCCGGCCGACGACGGATTATACGCCGGGGCTGACGCGGTTGTTCAAAAGCACATGATCATATATTAATAAGTGGCATTATTTATTCATTGAAATTAAAGCATCCGTTACAAATGTAAATGGAAACAAAGTGTTCAAAACATAACATAATTCAGATTAAACTAGGTCCAGTCCTATATGATCAGGTAGAATCCTCAAACTGGTGCACCTGAAACATGTGAGTAAACGTCAACTACAAGTAGTTGGTGAGTAACATAGGTTTTGACACCAAACAAAAGTTAAGTAAAAATGATTTGAAATTCAATATGTTCAAAGCATAACTAAGGCATAAATGTGAAAACATACAAGGTTCCAAGCGTACAATTCAATCTGTAAGTAATGGAAAACTGGTAAGTACAATCCCACTGATTGTGTTTTGGAAAAATAGTAATATGGTACACACAAAACCCGCCAAGGTTTGTGTTAACTGGAATCAGATTCCCCTATAAATGATCATGTTAGGTACTACCTTAGGCCTGGGTAGTAGGTTAATGAATTTACTAGCATGAACACATGTAATGGTCACCAAGTAGTTTAAGACATATAACACATAGTAATTAGCATGAGAACATTGGTATTGAATTTGGTAAGTATAGTATGTAAACATGTTCCACCCCGAGTATTTGTAAACAATAGTAAAGAGAAAGGGGGCTATGAAACTCACCTGTATCAAAGCTAGAATTGGTATAAATTGGTAAGGACTGATAGGCCTCGTGAGGATTCCTCACAATAAACCTACACGTGTAATGATACTTTAAATGTAATGTACGTCTAGATGGTAGTAAGGAGAGTTTGGGACTTTAGGGTTTCACGAGGTTTGGATTCGAAGATGGACCTGAATGAATATTTTGTAGAAAAATAGGAGTTTGAAACTTGTTGAAACATTAAGTTAGAAATTGTTTATAAAATTAATTAGAAATAAATCAAAACTTCTAATTAATTACATAGTATAAAATTATCCTTAATCTTAATAAATAAAATTATGAAGTAGGACAAAATTAATGTATTTAAATTATCATTCAAAAAATAATTTACAAATAAGTCTTGGAATAAAGATGTTTAATTAGTTTATATTTTATGTGAATAAACTAATTAATTAAGCTAGTAGTTAATGTAAATAAAAGTGTTAATTAATCTATTAATAAATGCAAATAAAATGGTTACATAATCATTTAAATAAATTCATTTTAAATGAATTTATAAAAGAATAAATAGGTTTTAAATAGAATTTATTGAAGTTTGCATAAAATAATTATTTGAGTATTTATAAATTTAAAAGTATTTTTAAATAATCATTCATGCAAAATAATTATTTGTAAGTTTAAAAGGAGTTTAATAAGGTTTAAAGATATAATTAACATGTAAATAAATAACATAATTAATTTGCCAAAACAAATCATTTCCATTATTTATTTATGAATTTAAAATACTTTATAATATGTTTTTAATTAAAATAAAATGAATAAACATTATTTTATAAATTTGGTTTTTATAAAACTTCCGGATTATATTTATAGAATTTATAAAAATTAAATTGGAATTTTCAAATGTGAAATAATGATTGAAAATAATAAAAGAAAACTATTCGAATTAAAAAAAAATGGGTGGCCGGGACTCGAACCCGCGCCCTCTGCCAGGTCACACGCACACAAGCACACTAACCATTAGACCAAAGTCCCCGATCGGCCAAACGATCGAAGCTTATTTTATGGGGCTTTTGATCCTCATAACAAGGCGAGTCTTTGGGCACAAGAATTACCTGAATCGAAGACGTGGGGAAGGAGAACGGCTCGTCGAATAGGTACGACTTCTTCGGCAAAAATGGGAATCAATGAGGTGGAAATTGATGCAATACGAGGTGCGGGTAGTTTGTGATGGGTGTCGTTGATGATCCCAGACTCCTATTTATAGCCAATTCGTGCCACATTGCCCGATCGAGTAAATGGTTAAGAGTGGGTTCGACAGTTATGAGTTTGTCCATGTTTAGCTAATCAAAGCTCATTTAACTTTGCATAATGGGTCGATTAATGGGTTTAATTGTATAGCCGTTGTCAGTTTCGATTGAAAATATCCCATTTACGAGATTGGGATTACACGGGTGAGAACCGGTGTAGAGGAGTTTCGAACCCGGGACTGAATCTAGGAAGGGGGAGGTTTGGGAATTGGCAAAACAGGCCCCTGGACTTTCAGGGTTTATTATTTTATCTAAAAACTTTGTTTTAGTTTGAAATTATATTTCAGAAATTACCATTTGAACCCTGGACTTTTATAAAACAAAAAAATCATTAAATTTGTATAATTTTTTTTATAAATCTAATAATTTATATATTATAACTAGATGTTGTAAAATAAAATGGTTTTATTTATGTAAAACTTATTTACTTTGTAATCTTTATAAATTCCTAAATCTATTTATAGGACTTATAACATTTTTTTTATTTGCATATTTGTATATATATAGGTTTAGGAAAATAACTTAGCATATAATTATGTATTTGTTAATGGGATTAAGACATTTAAGACCCCAAGTAAATATTCATTGAATTTGAAATAATTGTATTCAATGTATGTATGTAGACTTTTGAAATAACCCTATATATATATATATATATATATATATATATATATATATATATATATATATATATTTATGTTGGTATTTATTTCCTTGAACTTTAAACCTTTAATTTCATAACTCTTTATCCTATTATTTGTTATTTTTGAAATTAAATAAATGTATGTATAAATATGATAGCTTTTACTGAAATGAATTGATGAAATCATATAATAATGAAATTACAAGTGCCGGAAAAGTAAAAATATAGGCCGGAATTTTCTAAGGATTACAGTCTCCCCTACTTTAGGAAATTTCGTCCCGAAATTGATTAGAATGAGGGTCTAGAAAAAAAAGGAGTGTGTTTGGATTCTCAATTAGTTTTGCTTGTCGGTTTGAGGAGTATAGTTGATGACAAGGTTCAAGTCAGGTTATCGCGTCAGGTATGGATGGTGGTAATGGATTTTGTTTGAGTGAGAATAAGGAGAAGATTGCCCTAAAATGATTTTGGACTCAAATGATGGGATGCATCACTTGTGATGAGGATGATGGAAATTTCAGATTCAATCTTGTCTGGGATATACTCTAAGATGCTCGAGTAATGTCACTGGATGAGGATTTCACAATTATTGGTCAAGGTCAAAGTAATATGAACCCTATGTGATACGGACAACGTTACTTCTGACAATATGACAAGAGCACTTATATATATGATGTACCAGCGGTATATCTATTATGCCCTTATCATATCCCGGTAGTTTCGTTACTGTATGTCACCATAGGTTTTATGTCATCACACACGACCGAATTTACCATGTTTTCCCATGCGTTGATTTTTATAATTACGTGTGCACCCGTAATTACTCAAATCGTCGTATGGTCCGTATAGATCATTCTTTTGTGTGTGAGTACGGGGGGGGGGGGGGGACACCAAAAAAAACATGTAGTATAATTTGTTAATAAGTGACCGTGTCTCTAGATGGTAAGGTCAGTCAGAAAATAAAGACTAATAATGGCATAACCCTATACATAGTGTTCTGAGTAAATGGCATATCTCTCTAGATTACCCATAAAGTTGATAGTTCTCTCGTGTCTGAACAAGAATACGTCAGATCCCGATTAGCTTAAGTTTATGGCTATCAATTTTCATGGATAAAGTGAATGATCATGCCTCATGTATATAGTGGACAATTAATGTAAGCGGTCTAGTTTCGTATGTAATGTACGTTTCATGTATAGTGCATATTGTAAATAACCGAGTATCGTGTATCGTGTGAACAATTTAGTATCATGCATATCGCAAGTAATCAAGTTCCGTCTATAATGTGATCAATCTAGCATCATGTATAGTGCAAGAAATCAAGTTTCATGTATAATGTAAGTAATCATGTATATTGTATACCACCAAGTTTCATGTATGACATGAACAATCAAGTTGTGTGTATAATGTAAACAATTTAGTCTCAAATATATTAGGAACGTTCATATGTATATAATTGAACCTCATGAATAACGTAAACTATCGAATCTTGTCGGTGATCGAGTGTTGCGGACAAACGCGTTGAATAATGTAGGTAGTTGGGTTTCAAGTTTTCAACTTTGCTGGTGGATGGTTAACGTCTATGCGAGATGATTCATCTTCTCGAAGTGGTTAATAAGTTCATACATTTTCGAAGGTGCAAGGTGATGAGAAAATTTTATAGGTATTTAGAGTAATACACACACGAATAATTGTTTTGCGTTTTTTGTTTGTAAATGACAATTGATTGAAATTTATCTTTGTTTGTAAGTAAGTGAAAGTAATAGGTTGAATAACTAGATAATTGAGTAAATAAAACCTTTTTATTTATTTAGTTATCATAAAGATAATGTTTCAAAAGAAAATAATGGCTAAATTATTTCGTAACTAGGCCAAGAATTTAAAAGTAACGAATTAAGAGGTCGTAGAGAAATGATTAATCAAATCATAATTAATTATTAACTAAGATAATGAGATAAATGTTTTTTTTATAAAACAAATTGCCTTAAGTTCCTTCACAAGGTAAAGGGGTTTGTAAATGATTTATAATCTAGATAAAATTTATAAACTAAGGGTTTGATAAAGATTTTGTTTGAACAAAATAACTACTTTAGTAAAGTCAAGAAATAACAAAATAATTAGTTTACAAAGAATATTTAGATATCAATCATTAGGAAGAGTTAAAATAATAATGTTTATAATTGGGTACAGGGTATGGGTGTCAATTTAAGTTTTAAGAAGATGCGAAATAGGATTCCGACTAATATCTTGGATAGTTTTCTGCCAGGATGTAGTTGAGCACCAAGACTAACATCATTGTGGTTATTCATATTGCAAACCGGGTTTCAGTCCTAGTTATTTTCGTATGTGCATCAAGTATTTCCTGGTTTCAGTCTTTGCCTCAGAAATTATGCGGTCCTTATATTTAGGTGAGCGGTATCAGCTAGAACTCCTAAGGCACTAGTAGGTTCATTGGCTTGTCCTGCTCCTGGGTCTGGATGGTATAGGTTAGGTGCTAGATAAGGGTGTCTCGGTGGAGGTGGTTCAGCTTCTCGGAGTCTCAAGCCTGCTTCTAAGCCAATCCGCTTTTGCGGTCAAACATGGATCTAACAGCTAGTTATGCCGGTGACTGGTTGTCTGGTGATGGAGACCCAAAGTCTTCCTTTTGTTTTGATTCTGCTTCGGGATGATTCTCAGGGGAGTGAGGAAGGTAAAAGACCATGTCTAATACGAAAAGGTCATAAGTAATATAAATACCCTTCATTTAACGTTAAAATATGGATGGAGTTAACTAGTTGTATGAAAATGACAAGTTTTGTAAACCACGAGGATATACAGGAGAAAAATAAAGTTTTTGGATGTGACAAAAATGATTAAACCACAGGGACTAAAATAACAGTTTACTCTAGTTTTTATGTACAAAAATTTGTTAAGGGACTTTTGTAAGAAAAAAAAAGTATGTTGGTTTTTAATATAAAAAAATTTGTTGAAGTACTTTAATGAGAAAAAATAGAAATTATATTGATTTTTATGGTGCTTACCCAACTTTATAAGAAAGGAAGCCAACCAATTTTGAAAATCCTATTTCACCTTTGACAAACCCGCAATTTGCTCAAGAATTCACCAAACAGTTTCTTCAAGATCCCGATTTTTTGAAGGTGTCAAACTGTCTAAACTCTAGACAGAACTGAGAAGGTGTCGATGGCTCGATCTAATCTTTTGATGCCCATATTTTGTTTTATGATATTTGTTCAAGATCCCGATTTCTTGAAGGTATCGATTGTTGGTCGAGAGAGGATGTGCCCACGTGAACCCGTTCGGTATATTCAGGTGTGACCTATCCTAACCCGGTTGGTTTATTTCCTAATTTTAAGTCTCCATCCTGCCCCCTCTAAGAATACTAATTAAATAAAGTATATAATTATAAAAGAGTTTAGGGTCAATAAATATAATTATAACACAAGAAAAAGGTTCTCCATGGAGTCCGTTGGGTTTGGTTGAAAAAATTAAAAAATAAATACATAATTTAAAAAAAAAATGAAGCAACGAACGCGTCTTACATGCCAACTTTGACCTTCAAAAGTCAAATCGAATACCAATTAATCGAGCGATTAGTTTTCAGCCACGAAGCAAATCGCCATTAATGGATCCTTTAACCACTACTATAACTTCATGACTGTTTCTTTTTCATTCTATACATATTCTGAACCAACCCTCAGAAAACCCTATACAAACCCTAATTTTATCAATTTCCCCTTTTTTCAACGGTTAACACGTTCAAATTCAATACAGTTTTGTAATCTCAACGATATGGATGCGGCAATTAGCTCTTCTGCTCTCCCTGGTTTCAATCTCTCAAAATCGAACACCTCCAAATCCAGACACGATATTTCTATGTAAGTTTGTGTTTGATCGTTGATTTTGTGTTTATGTATTTTGATGAATAGGTTAACGTGAACCGTGTGAATCATATGCAGTTTATTTTATTGATATTCAAGGATCGATCGATAAATCGAACGATTGTTTGCATTTGAAGATTTAAATTGGATGGCTGTGAAATTTGTTTAGGTGGTGGTGTGAATATTTACAAATTGAAACCCTAGGTGTTAGATCAGAAACTGATTGATACGTCATATAAAACTGGTTTGTTGCTTTAACAAGGCTTCAGTTTCTAAACTTTGTTTATTTAGTTTTATGAATTTCGTTTGTTGCGAGTGTTCCATGCGAAAGCACAAAACAGTCTACTTGGTTTTAAAACGCGCACATCACATGATGCGGTGATGAGATTGCATCGCTGCAGTGGATGCGATGCGATTCCATGATGCACAGGTGATGCGGTCTGATGCGACAAAAATGCAGTTGACTAGTGTTTGAACAAATTAGACCGTCCTTGCAATGGGTCTAGGTGTTTAGATCTTATTGAACAAATCTGACCATTGATTGAGCAATGGGTTTGAGTATTTGAACAAGTTAGACCGGTGATTGAACAAATTTGACCAGGGATGATGAGAAACCATCAGTTATAAATAACTTGTAACTGTATAGATAGCAAATTATTTCCTTTCTTGATCCTGCTGCATATGCTAAAAGGTTCATACAAGTTGATCATAACTGCTGATATGAAATCTAGGTTCATACAATTCTGCTGATGCATGCTCAAATGCTCGACTTATTTGTATTATTTTTATGCTCTGTTTTAATTTCTCTGTTACCCTTCTTCCTTTTTGGTCTGTATAGTACTTTATGTGACTAAATTCTTCCAAATAAGCATCTTTAAGACACCATGAAGTCTCTAGGGTGGCAATTTTGATAGATTAACTACTTGAAAATTTAATTAAACTTTAAGTTTGTACTTGCAGCCATGCATGTGAACTACCATGTCGATCATCTTCGAGCTCTGGTACAACTGGAAAAACCTTCCAGAACTTGCAGTTGGATACATCTGTTCAGAATAGAAATCTAGTTGGAAAAACCCTTTGCTCTTCAGGGGCATGGGTTCATCCTTTGAGTTCTACCGAATCTCATTCACACGTTGAAGAGGAAAAAGTTGGAGTACTTCTTTTGAATCTTGGAGGTCCAGAAACACTTAATGATGTTCAGCCTTTTTTGTATAATCTATTTGCAGACCCAGTATGTAAAACAATTCCATTTCAATATCAATTCGGTACTAACTTAATTTCAATATTTCTGTTTTATTAATAATGTTGGTATATTGATACAGGATATCATTCGTCTCCCAAGATTGTTTAGGTTCCTACAACGACCCTTGGCACGACTCATTTCCACACTTAGGGCACCCAAAAGTAAAGAAGGGTATGCTTCAATTGGAGGTGGTTCGCCGCTGAGAAAGATAACAGATGAGCAGGTAAGATATAATGCTATATTATACATGACCAGTCGGAAATCTTGGTTATTGCTATATATTTATCAGAAAGTTTAAAAATCTTAATATTGATTACATTAACATTGGTGTTTGCTGCAGGCTGATGCTCTTAAAATGGCACTTGAAGCAAAGAAAGTGGCTGCTAATGTCTATGTTGCAATGCGTTACTGGCACCCATTTACTGAAGAAGCTGTTCAGCAGGCAAGCATTTTGACAATTCTGAAATATTTAAATTCTCCTAAAGTTCTAATTTAAAAGGCGGGCGCAATGAGGCAACTAAGATCATTCCTGCTTGAATTTACTTGTTTGAAATATTAATGGTGATGTTGATTTCTTAATCATGGCAGATTAAGAGGGACAGGATTAATAAGCTCGTTGTGCTTCCTCTTTATCCTCAGTATTCTATTTCTACAACTGGTTCGAGTATTCGTGTTCTCCAAGACCTATTTAGGTAAAACTAAAATTACAATCTCATTTTTCAAATCTAAAATTGGTTCTGTATTCTTGTAGTTATTTTTTTTTAGCAAAATTTAATCCGAGTTGATGCCTGCAGAGAGGATAAGATTTTGTCAAGACTTCCTGTTGCTATCATCCAGTCATGGTATCAACGTGGAGGTTATGTCAATTCTATGGCTGATTTAATTGAGAAAGAATTGCAACGTTTTGGTTCACCTGAGGAGGTTAGTTTGTTTTCAGATTGCTTATGCTACAGAAACTCTGAATATAGTTTAATAATTTTTTTTAATAAAATCTGTAGGTGATGATATTCTTCAGTGCTCATGGGGTCCCGGTTACTTATGTTAGAGATGCTGGGGATCCATATAAAGATCAGATGGAGGACTGCATTTACTTAATCATGCAAGAACTCAAAGCTAGAGGAATCAACAATGACCACAAATTGGCTTATCAGGTCATCTATTTAATTTCTTATTTTTCAAGAATATCTTTTTTTCTTTCTGTTAGTCATTTATCATATAAGGCACTTGTATGATAATTTGTTTATTATTTGACGGTTCTCAATTTTGAGACATTTTATTCTTTTTGTATCAGAGTCGAGTGGGCCCCGTTCAGTGGTTGAAACCTTACACTGATGAAGTACTTGTTGACCTTGGCAAACAAGGTGTAAAGAGTCTCCTTGCGGTTCCTGTTAGGTAACTTTTTAAACAGAAACCTTTGCAAATTACCTATTCCTATTTTTTTTCCTCAAGAAAAAATGTGCACCAACTGTAGAACCTAATTTCTTAAGGAGGCTGCTATTGATACGCCAATGATGCTATACATACACTAGGTGATGTCATCATTTGTGTCGTATGACATGACGAAAATGGTCATACGGGCCGTATGACTTTGTCAGTGGTCACGTCAGTCATTTTCATGTCGATGTACCACATCATACGGGCCGTACAGTTTGACGACACCGCCTCGTATGGCCCGTGTAAGACGTTTATTGCCCGTATGAATGTATGATGTACTAGTCTAACACGTTATACGATATACGACCTGTATGACCATTTTTTCCATATCCATACGGCCCATGTGTATAGTGTGTCAGTGGTGTTCCTTTAGACACAACATTTCTTAATCAATTTATTCAAAATTTATATTATTATTGAAGTAACCTAATATTTATATCAAGTTCAAATTTTTTAACAAAAAATGTTTCAGTCAACCTGACCCAACAATCCTTGGCATAAAGTTACCCTTTTGACCCGTTACCCGGTACACAACCCCCTCATTTTGGTGTTTGGTTTTGTGAATGTCCAGCTTTGTGAGCGAGCATATAGAGACACTTGAAGAAATAGATATGGAATATAAGGAGCTGGCCCTTGAATCTGGGATTGAAAATTGGGGTCGGGTCCCTGCTCTTGGTTGTACCTCTACATTCATAACCGACTTGGCTGATGCGGTTATCGAAGCCTTGCCTTCTGCTGAAGCAATAACAACGTCTACAGCCGTTAGTGGGCCCAATAGTCTGAACCAAAATCCAGTTGGGTATGCTATCAAGATGATTTTAGGTTCCTTCTTAGCATTTATAATATTGCTGGTATTCCCTGCATTCAAGAGTCAAAGCATCTAAGAGAGTTCACTGGATCAAAAACTAACATCACTTTTGAAGATAAAAGGGTCAAATAAAGAGACTGTTACGATATACATCGGGAATTTTGTTACGTTTTACGGGTTGGATTTTATCGTTTTGTTTTTCTTACGGTGAAGAAGTTGTTTCATCAGTTTGGTAACGGTTGCTTGATTGTTATAGAAACATACGAGTTTTACTTATACGTTAAACATGAAAGTCGCTGGGTATCGGGTATGCCCGTTGGTTTGTTAAAAAATATCGTATATTTCTATTTCTAGCCATTCTAATTTTAATATAATTTTATTTTTTTAACAACCGCAACAAATGAAAATATGAAAAATTACTTACATATAATATCTAAAATACTTAAATTTGATGTTGATATAAATCTTAAAAGATAAGTTCATAATTCATAGCATACAATATATAAATAATAACCAAAGGGCCTCTGACCAAAGTGTGTTGTCAATTCTAGTTTCATTGTGAACAAAAAAAAAATACATATTTAAAAGTAGGATTAGAGTGTGTGTCAAAAAGAAAATATAAAAATTATATTATCATATACATGTCTCCAGGGGCGGACCTACCCTAGGGCGTGGGCTACCCCTCAACTTTTTACGCGCAGTGCAAAAACAAAAAAAAATTACGCTTTTATGTATCCGGTTATAAATTACGTTACCCCACAAATTTTTTTAAAAGTTCAACACTTCATAAAAAATCCAAAATTTTATAAAAAACCAAATACATTATCCCAAGTCCTCACATTTTATTAAAGGTTTTGAGGTATTGAGTTTTAATAAAACATTTGGGCTTTAGCTAGCCCAAAAGCCCAAATGTTTTATTAAAACCAAATCCTTAAAGTCTCAATTCTCAAACCCAACTTACCAAAGCGGCCGGCCAAGAAGAAAGACAGAGAGAGCGGGAACTGTGAGAGCCAAAGACCGACCACTCGACCAGCCGCTCGACCTGAGCTGAGACCACCACCCGGCGTCGCCTCCGTCAAACCCCAGTCCTCCGCCTCCGCAGTCCGCCCCTCCGCGGCTTCGCTGTCGCCTCGCCAGTCGCATGTTACCGTAAAAAAAAATTGTTTACATGAAAGTACGGTCAAAAAAAATTTTGATTCATTAAATGAAAGTACAGTAAAAAAAATTTGTTTGCATGAAAGTACCGTTAATTTTTTTTTTTGTTTCATTTACATGAAAGTACGGTAAAAAAAATTCGTTACCCCTGAACTTTTCTAGATCCGCCACTGCATGTCTCAAACGAAAAAAATTAATTTTTCACGTAATAATACTACTAGAATAGTACAATGAAACATTATGAAACAAGGTCCAGAGAAAAAAAAACATTTTCGGGTATATGGTTCGGGTGAACGGGTATCTGGTTTTGGGTAATCGGGTCAGGTGTCACCTAATCCCATACCCAAATAACCATTCCAGATGTTTCAGGTATTTCTATCGGGTTCGGCCTTTTATGCCATACCTACTTTTGGACGCTCAACAATCGACTAGAACCTCAATGCAAATGATAAGTCCAACAATCGACTAGAAGCCCTATGCAGATAATAAATAAATAGTGGTTTGCATGACGTCTTAGAAAATTTCTTTGAAGTTTGTTGGTGACTCTTTTAACATGCTTGAAAGCTCACCTAAGGCCTCGTGCTTTGGCTTACACTTCAGTTTGGCTACCTTTAGTCGTAGATGAGGATGACAGTTTTAGGGTTTGCCTCTAGGCTTAGGAGGACTTTTTAGTGTCTAGGTGTGCCTTTGGTTTCTAGGTGGGCTGATAATCTTAGGTGTGTCTTAGTCTAAACTACTTAAGTATTCGTAGTGCAATCGTGAAAGGGGGGGGTGATCCAAATAAGCTTTTCACGCCCAGGAACACCGCCCTCCTATGCGTGAAAGGGGCGTGAATGAGAGGTGGGGGGGGGGGGGATTCACGGGGCAAGGGGCTAACCAACCAACAACCAATCAATTCTCACCAACTCATTATTTCTTTTTAATTGAATAAACAATTGATTATTAAAAAACAAATGCCAGAGTGTGAAACCATTATGTACCTTTGTGATTCTATCCAGTGATTGCCCCTGTGCTGATGTAGCGTTGACATGACGGGGCTTGAAACCAGCACGGATCCTTAGATATTTCTATACATTATTGTCGTACATTGTTTCCATTTCTAATAATGGTTCTGGGAGTAGCGTCTCAATCATCTAGGATAAAAGTAAGGCTCCTTCACTTGGATTGTTTGTTTGAAACTAATTCAAAACTCAAGGTGAGTGACATCAAAACAAGTAATACTTCATTATTTTCTAGTTGCACTAGTCATTTATTTATTAAACTAATGATCAAGGTGAATGTGAGAACTCACGGGATATAAAGAAATCGAAATCCATGATAGCATCGCCTTCATCAGCGCATCGCATGAAGGCGCATTATATTTGTAATTGTATGATACAAACTACGACAAAAAGAGTAACAATAGGGAAACAGTAAATATAAAATTTGGATGATTCGCATGATTATAGAACATGTCTGAAACTTTGGTCCATAAATAGGTAAACCACCAATTAACAAAATCATTAAGCAACCCAGAACATCCTCAGTATCAACTCCACTACAACCTACATTAAAACCATCACTTACTCTTAATTCTGCTGGGGTGAGGCTTTCGGAACAGGTGGAGCCGCCTGAGACGCTGCATCTGAAGAATAAGCAGGAGGAGCTTGATATCCACCACCATACGCTGGTGGTTGCTGTGCCCCATAACCTGGCTGAGCAGCAGGTGGTGCACCATATGGTGGTTGGGCATATCCTGAAGCACCATAAGCTGGTGGTGCACCATATTGTGGTTGAGCATAACCAGTTGCATTGGGCGACTGCCCGTTAGTAGGTTGGCTGACAGGTGGCTTTTGTGTCGGAGGAGGTCCATAACCGCCATATCCAGAAGGTTGATTTCCATACCCTGTTTGACCAGGACCCTGAGGTGGGTAACTCGGATTTGGACCAGACTGCTGACCGTAACCAGATTGAGGTGCAGATGTTGGAGGAGCTTGACTAGCATTATCAGCCTGAGCCCCATACCCGGCAGTTTGACCATCAGAGGTTTGACCCGCAACATTATATCCAGATGCAGGGTTGCCATAACCATGTTGTTGATAATATCCATCCTGACCGTAACCTTGTTGACTATAACCATAATTTGATGCATCTGCAGAGGCGGGGCCACCAGGTGGTTGGGTCTGTTGACTTTGTTGCTGACCATAGTAGTCATAACCACCACCACCCTGAGCAGTCTGCTGAGCTGATGACTGGTCCCAGCCAGTGCCATATCCACCCGCATATGGCTGCTGGGGATAGGTAGGCTGACCAGGGTATGCGCCAGGTTGGTTGTAGTAGCCATAGCCACCCTGTTGCTGCATTTGTTGGCCAGGAGGTGCCCAACTTGCAGGGGGTTGGGCTTGATAATCTTGCTGAGAGTATCCACCGCCCATTGGATTTCTTGCACGATTCTGCACAATATTATATGATTGATTAATTAATTATCATCTTTTCAACAAACCAAGAACAAGCATGGCCTACATGCATACATATATATTTATACAACATACCTCACTAATTACTTCATTAACCATTTGTTTTGCAGCCTCAATCTGATCACTTGATCCCTCTATCTGTACCACCCTCTCAGTTGATGTATCACCAGGGGGCAGGTGTAGTGGTATCACCTGACACAATGCGCAATATTCAGAGGATTATAATTTATGAACATTTTACTTGTAAATTCATTGGGTCTGAATGTGATTTTAGACCATATTAACGAAAATTAAGAAACTATATAAACCTGAATACGAGCTCCTGTACTGGCTTGCATACTTTTTATTGTCTCACCTCCTTTACCAATAACAAGACCAACCTGTAAGCATACCCATGTTACATAACATCATGTGGAGAACTGAAAGCCACTTACAACAAATTCCCAAAACTTGAACACGACATACCTTCTTGTTTGGAATTTTCATCACAAACTGTTCGGCCCCACCTGCCTGGCCACTCACCCTTCTAGAAACTGTACCTGAACCTCCTAACTCAGCCTGTTTTACAGAACATGCACGAGAAGGTATATAAGGAAACACCACAGGCAGATAATACCATGACAATGACATCATAACAAAGAACACAAAATAATAAAGTTTATATCGAGGACAATCAAATATATACCTCAGCAAGAACATCCTTAATCAACTGCTCAGCTTTTGCAATAGAGTCTGCAGCACCCGAGATCTCAACGTCTCTAGTGAGTGAATGTGGGTCTGCATCCATATCCCTGGTGATCTGGATCTTTGCTCCGGATTGCAGTTGAAGATACTTTATAGTTTCACCAGCTTTACCAATAATAACACCAACTTTGCCATTTGGGATCTCAATTTTTTTGGTAGGGTTTGCATAACCATAAGAAGAAGGTATTGAAGGAGCAGCATGTCCCAAATCTGTGGCGATTAAAACATGAATTCATAACTGAAGAGTCTTTGAAAAACTGAAGCAGCAGATCAAAAACTTAAACTAAACACACATCATTGAAGTGATCTAAAAAAAGAAATAGAATAAGACTGCTATATCTTTTAACATACGAAAAAATTACTAAACCTACGCCTTAAATCCATAAAGAAGTCTAGAACCCTCCTCCAAGATCTTGCTTTAAAAATGGCGATTAAAACCTTGGTTTTAAAAACGAGAAGCGAACAAAAGCAACAGGGTCTAAAACCAAGGCGCTAAGCGCATCGCTTTTCGTAAGTGAGGCACAATTTACTATATAAACTTTTAATGTACTTCTTATAGGTTTCTAGCACCGTTTACCTAAAATTTAGACACAAAAAAGCTCTATACATGGTTTAATATCTAAATAACCTATAAGTACAACATAAAAAGCCTGTTGTACAACATCCTAAACACAAATCCAGCCCCCGTAAGAAAAGTGCGCCTCAGACCTGCGATTTTTTGCCTGAAAAGCACGCCTGGGGATAAAACATGAACTCATAACTGAACAGTCTTTAAAGAACTCAACTGAAGCAGTAGATCAAAAACTTAAACTAAAAGACACATCATTGAAGTGATCTTAAATAGAGAAGAGAAATAAAACAGTGATATGTTTAACATACTAAAACATTACTAACCCTACGTCTAATCTTTGTACAAATCCTTCATTTGCAGACACCTCAAGTTACCTTGCAAGCTCTATTGTAAAGATCTCAAAACTAATCAAGCCAAAACCAAATCACACGAATAAATTCGCACAATAACCCTAAATAAATATAATCTATCAGTATAAAACCATAACCCTAAATAAAAAGCGATAGATATGAGATTCGAACCAGCAGGACCGGAGCTGAAATCTCTGTTATCATTAGAATCCCAACCGGAGCCGTCATTGTCGAACTTAGAGCGCTTGGCTTCGGCGTTGTTGAAGAGACGCGCGGCGATCTCCTGAGCCTTCTGTTTAGCAAGCTGGATCTCGTCCATGGGAGGAGGCACGTTGTTGTAGGAGGGAACGGAGTCAGGGCCAGAGAATCCACTGACGCGACGGGCGGAAGACGGCGGACCTGGAGGTGCGGAGTCTTCGTACTTGCGTTTGGCGGTGGCGGAGTCGCCGCCGGATGGGTAGTGCGCCTCCTCAGCCATTTGTGAGCGAAAGTGAACGTAAAACCCTAGGTCAGAAATATTATACCGGCTGGGAAGTTGTTTCGGATAAAGTTACGGGTTCAAATATATGGGGTAAAGGATCATGTTTTTACTTTCCACCTTAAAATATCTATTTCATATCCTAAAAAAAATATAGAGTAAGGTTTTAAATATGATATAAAAATAAATTCTAGCACGATATGACGCGAATTCGGTATATGTATAAAATATAAAATAATGTTTACAATAGTATAAATAAAAGTTATAAACATAAAGTTGTAAGTTACAAAGTTATGTTGTTGTATGGTATCGCATCGGTATGGGTAATAGAAAAGTAACTAAAATATTGAAACCAAGAACATAAAAATGAGTATCGATAATGACATGTATTTTACTTCGATCGAGAATAATAAAACAAATAGCGATATTTGTTTCGATAATACTGATAACGGTACCGGTGTTGTTCGATCGATATCGGTTCGGTTCGTGACGTACCATAAATGTTGTATGAGGTAGCCCAAAAAATAAAGTCGTGTTTTACAAAACCATAAAACGAATATCGATACCGGTTCTAACGATAGCGATACGAAACTGGTGTTGTTCGGTCGGTATTGGTTCAGTTCGTCACGGTTCCGGTACTCGCTATAACTTACGGTACAAAAAATACTCGTTTCTTAATACAACCCCGTTTTTAACAAAATCTATATCGGAATGTCGACAAAAAATGTAAGCACAACTGTGTATTTAGTTTTTTTTTTAAGTTAACGAATGAAATTTATTACATAAAAATCAAATTATTAGAAAATTAAATAGGTTAAATATCTATACTACTATATAAAAAATATTGAAAGGACAACAATGTAATTTAACTTCAAATTTAAGACACTTAAGAACATATATACTACATTTGGTACAAGTGTTGATACATCAACAACTAGACATTTATAATTTTGTCCCTCTTGTTTACAAATCTATGTTCATCCCACATCGGATAAGAAAAGAAATATAGATGAAAGAAATGACTACAAAAGTACCCTTTGGCTTTTCCAATGAATTCATCCATTCCATTGTTTCTTTGTCCTATATCGATAAAGAAACAAAAGTGAAGGGACCACATACTCTATAAAGCGGAGGCCCTAATCAAAACAATAACTGAAATATTCGGTTATCTATCTTTAAAAATCGACTAGCTTCGCTTAGAAGCAGTTCAGTTATTCAGTTTTAAAACTTGTGTCAGCTCATGTTTTGGTTAATAACTGAAAACTTAAGCAAAGAACGACTTGAGTTGGAGTTTTAAAATTTTATTTTAATTAGATTTAGTTAACAAGAACACCAAAAAGTTGAATGCATTTTATCAAAACGCTAATTCTATAACATACTAATTCTTTGGTGTTTTGTTTATTTGCTAAATTTTTATGTTGGGGTTTATCTAGTAGTGTCTCATGAATTAGCTGAAAGTCGAATCATGCGTTAAGAAAAAAACACTTGGTGAACTTTAAACTTTGACTAAAAATGATTAATAATTCAAATAACTCATCATAAGCAACGTGGAGATAGTTGATCACAACTAACAAACTTATCGGTATGGTTGATCACAAATTATCCAAAAGACACATTTTTTATTAAAACACCGGTGAATTTTTTTTTACTTGTATAAGACATTAATTATATAATTTTCTATTGATTTTAGCTCTTTTATATTTTATTCATAATCTTTAAAATGTTTTTAAGTGTTGTATAAGATTTTTGTACAAATGGTTTCTAAGGGTAATGAAACTCTCTTACAAATAAAAATTGATTTTTAATATATAACATAACACAATATAATATAATAACAATATTATCATTTCTCGCATATGTAATATGTCGAAATATATTGAACTACATAGCTAAAAATCACAAAGTTAATCGACATACAAAATGCGCTAAAATAAGTATTATAAAATTCATAGTATATCACACTAGATCCTGTCAAAGCTGGTGAAACTTTTCGCTCTAATCACTACTACAAAGTTGTAATTTACCTCAAAGTTTAAGACGCCTAAGACAAATTTTGTTGCGTAGGGTACAAGTGATCTATGCAATAGTTCATTATTTAATGCACATAAGATTATTTAATTCACTACATTAAGTATTTAAAATTAAGATTTAAAATTACATTTACTATTTATATTTTTATAACTAAATACTATTTAAATTAAGTATTATCTTATTTATTATTTAAATGGTTAAGTATATAATTACTAAATATTTACATAGTTATTATAATAATAGTAATAATACCCAAATATAATCAATGTTTAAGACAGTTCGGGTTAGATTGCACTCTCCAAAAGAGACTCGGTGATACCCGCCGCTTTGCGCGTGCCAACTCACTAGTCTTATTTAAGTGCTTAAGTATATAATTACTAAATATTTACATAGTTATAATAATAATAATAATAACAATAATAACACCCAAATATAATCGGTGTTTAAGACAGTCTGGGTTAGATTGCACTCTTCAAAAGAATCTTGGTGATACCGCTTTGCACGGGCCAACCCACTAGTGTATATTTTATAAAGTGTAAAAGGTGAGATTGAAAATAAAAAACAACCAAGTCGCCTATGTGCTTGCCACTTTTCCATGAATAGTGAATGGCCTCACAAACGTAGGATGGAACCGACATTCCTAAATGTTGTATAACTAGTGTAAAGACCCGAGCGTTAAAGTGGTGATGTTGAACCAAACATTAACAAAAATAAGTATGTCGACTCCCCACGCGTTGCGACTCGTCTCGCGCTTTGCGATGTAAATAGAACTCAGTTATCGCGCGTTCATGTTACGTCGACATCTGCCAAATTAATGAAAGAAATTAGATTAAACTAAAAAAAAACATTTACATGTTATGATTCATTAAAGTACAAAATCTTTTTTAAACTATATACGTTTTTTCATTGATTTTTAAATTAATCAATTCAAGATTCTTACCGTATTCTTATGTCCATCAAAATCTTTTTTACATTAACATGATAAAATCTTTTTTACATTAACATTTTTCTCCAACATCAATTTCTATATTTCTTTCATTATTTATATTTATTAATTAACAATTCCTTATTTTCTTTAATAACTAGATTAATAAGGAATTTAATTCATTTTCATATAATCACTTTCCATCATGCCATCCGTAGTGGTTTCACGCCCCCTCTTTCATGCCCCTCCACGTAAGCGCCATGTCAGCGCCACATCAGTACAGGGGTTTTCACTGCCAAGAATCACTAAGGTGCGTAGTGGTTTCACGCCTGCATTTAATTTTTAATCATTAACTAATCATTTAACTAAAATACAAATAAATTTATTTAAAATATAAAGATAACAAAATACAAATTTATTTTATTAAAAAACAAACATACTAAAATACAAAAAATCAATCGTCACTCGTACGATTACTCCAAATATGCTCCGTCAAATCACCGCGTAGGCTTAGATGTGTATCCTTGTCGCGTAATGCGTTACGAATTGTGTGTTTCTCTTTCGAGCTTAGTTGTGCAGGCGTCGTCTGCGGGTTATCATCATAGTTTTGGCAAATGGCTTGGGCTTTGTCTTCTAAAATCATGTTATGTAATATTGTGCAAGTGTACATAACATTTCTTATTTTTTCTTTGGTCCAAATACGGCACGGATTTTTAATCATAGCCCATTTTTTCTTTAAAACTCCAAACGCACGTTCGATATCCTTCCATGCCGATTCTTGTGCTTTTTTGAAAAGTTCTCTTTTCTCACCAATTGGGCTAGTATATGCTTTGACAAACGTGACGTACTCCGGATATATACCGTCGGCAAGATAATACCCGTGCTCGTATTCGACGTCATTAACAATGAATGAAGAACCAAGTGCGACTCCGTCTATGATGTCATCGAATATAGGCGATTGATCCAAAACATTGATATCGTTGTTTGCCCCCGCAACACTAAAGAATGCATGTGTGACACCTGCAAACTTTCAAAATCTAAAACTTAGTTGTTGGGCTAAACCGACTAGGCCGAATAGAAATCCAAGCCCACTAGTGGCCCAATTACATAACCCTAATATCAAACTAGTCACTCAATCATGTTTAACAACTTGTTACGCAATTCTAAGAACTTACGAATCGATAGAAGTACGTACGCGATCCAATTTTAAAACGTTTAACGCGTCAGACATCGGTGTAATACTGGATATTCGACAAGAACGATTACTTGAGCTAACGAACTACTAATACTAATTATTTGTGACATCCGGCATTTTCAGGTTAACTCCGTTAACTCAAACCTCGTTAGTTCAAACATTTTTCGTTACAAACTCAGTTATCTTAGTTCGTCACACATACATTGCATTTAATTAGGATTAATTAAATGTGTCAGTTAGTTCACACACATCGGATCACACACGAGTCGAACCCGGAACGTTGGTGATAAACAATAAATAATAATTCAAGCAATAAATAATTTATAATGAATATAAATTATGTGCTTTTACGTGCTACGTGAATTATCTGTGAATTACGTGAATTTTCGTTAAATCGCGTAGATTTACCGGACTGCTTATTTATCTGTTATTTTATAAAGATTGGATTTTTATAAAAATAATTAGTAGAAGGGTTATTTTTGTTAACTAGTTAAAGTGAGTTAAAAGCCCGTAATTACCCAAACCCGTTAGTAGAAGCCCGTATGAGCTTTTATAAAAAGATTTTTATAAAAGATTTCAACCTAATCTCTATCTAACAACCTCTCCATCGAAAACTCTCTCTCTCTCACCCCATTCACGAAATCCAACCTGCAACAACCAAAAGATCGATCATTCAAGCTTCAAACTTGTAATTAGACGCGTATTCGGAATCCTATTTGCGTTTCTAACATCCACACGTAAGTTGTTTCGACCGATTTGATTTCTTTTTGATTCTTATGGTTAGATCAGACCCTAAAACCATCCAAACATAATGATTTTTATAATAAAGTTGCAAGCTTGATTGGTTTTTGTTACATATTGTTGATTTATGATGTTTTGCTAAACCCTAGTGTTATTTGATTGATTAATTGTTGAATAATGAAACTAGTAATGTTATAATAGTGTAGAACATGATAAAAGTCGAGAACCTTACTGATGAAATCGTTGTATTGCATGAGAAACGGCTAAACCCTAATGTTTAAAACAATTTGCTGACTTTTGGCCCTCTCGCGTACCGCGAGAGACATCGGACAGTTCGTTCGCGTACCGCGAGGGACAGAATAGTCGGGCCTAGTTTCTGGTTTTCTCGCGTACCGCGAGGCACTAAGGTCACATCTCTCGCGTACCGCGGGAGACAAGTCAACCGGGCGAGTTCCTGAAACCTCTCGCGTACCGCGAGGGAGAACCCTCTACTCTCTCGCGTACCGCGAGGGATCGTTGTTAACAGAAAGATAATTTAGTTTTTCAGTTTTTCAATCTTTCACTTGTTTCGATTTCTATAACTTCTTGATGGTGGTTTTGTATTTGGTATGCTATGATAACATGTGTAAACTTGCTAAATGATGATAAAATTCGCATGCTCATTATAGGTTGCTAAAAATAGAAACTTTATCGAAACCAAGTCGAACATGTTAAGTAGAATAGAATTGTTGCATGATGTAATGATTGCTAAGTGCTACTTGATTTCAAACATGCAAGCATATGATAACGATGATGTGAAACCCGAACATGGTTACTATTTATAGAAACTTACTAATAATGGAAACTTGCTATTTATAGAAACATGCTATCTTGCTAGAACAAATAGGATTTGTTGCTAAGTGTTATCGCATGATTAATTGTGTGCTATGTGTTAGTATGCAACTCAAACATTAAAACACAAACGTGTCACCAACGGGTCGTCGTGTCAAACTTGAGTCGCACTTGCAAACTATTTTCTAAAACCTTTAACAACAACATTGTTTGGATATATGGGTCTATATCGAACAACACGAACACGCACTTATAGACTACGGTTATAGGTGGCAGTTAGAAGTCCAGCAGTTGCTTCTTAGCTTTCATACTTGCATACGCATTCAGGTGAGTTTCATAACCCCTATTTTACTTGTTTTCCTTTTTGGGGGAGAAAACATGCTTTCAAACATTTCAAACATTTTGGGATTCTGTATTACTGTTTTACCGCTTGCGTACTGAAAGTGCACAAACATACCAAACAAGTCCTTACATTTCGAACCGTTAGTATTGGGGAATAGCGAGGGGATTTTGAGTAGTACTACTGGGTTTTGACAAAGCCCCACCCGAGTTAGTCGCTCTAACTATGATTGGAGGTCAACGGGTGTAAAATTTGCCTAAACATTAGCCAGTGTTCGGTAGACATGGCTGGAGGCATTCAAACATACAAACAGTCAGCTTCGGTTGCGAACGCTTAAAGTAGCAATGCATTAGACTAGCTATCTATCGGTAAACAATAATTACTTTATCTGACAAACATTGAGCATGGGATGCTTGCGTTAAACAATTGGTTTTACTTACATTACTTTATGAACTCACCAACCATTGTGTTGACACTTTTTAGCGTGTTTTTCTCAGGTTAATAAGGTATTCAAGCACGAGCACTAGGACATGCATGGAGTCCACTTTTATCAAACATTTAACTCATTGCTTCATTTTGAACTGCATGGTTTTGGGCGCCTTGTTTTGCGCAACTTACTTTACTTGCATTTGGTTTGTGTTTTACGCTTCCGCAACGTTTTCAAACTTTACTTTTGTTGACTCGTGACTATGAGCAGCATTAGAGTTTATTTACATTCATATAGTGGTCGTTCCGTGTAACTAATGACTGAGATCCTGGTGTGTCACCTTCCCAAAACGGTAAAACTCCGTTAGTGGAATTTGGGGGTGTGACATTATTAATAGTTGTCTAAGAATATTGTTCAGATAAATACATGTGTAGTACGCGTATTTGAACGTTGAACCACGTTAGATGCTCGTAAGACTAAGGATAGTGGTACAGTTATTACCGATACGTACAATGATACGACAAATATTGTAAAGACTTATTTTAATATTATTAGTAAATAATAAACCCTAGACTCGGAGCACGAAACATTCAACAGAACGAAAGCGTTATAAACGCGGTACCGACGCGTACCGGTTCGCATATCAATTGAAATGGATATTTCACAATTTAAAATACTTAAATAGTATTATTATTAACGTTTCATAATTCTAAGTATTCTAAAATAATTATTCGGGAACACGAGATGGAATAACACAGGAATGGGACGAGAACGAGTTAGTTACGTGACGTAAATGTGTTAAAAACCCGCCTATATATAGTGGTAAACCACCCCAAATCTCCTCATTCCTTCAAAAACTAACACACACATAAGGGTGTGTTGAAAGAAAAGGGAGTGAAAGGCCACCGGCCGGCCAGCTCACGGCGGAGCGGCGGCGAGATCACAGCCGAACGGTGGCGGAGCACGGCGGCGGCGGTGGCGGCGGTGGCGAGTGGCCTATACCGTTTGATAGATCTCGTCGTCCCGAAGACGATAATGGTGGCTATCTTTGCTAGCTCCCGGCGGAAGTGGTTGATATCCGGTCCAGAGGCGGGTAGGGTTCCTCCACCGCAGACGAGTTCCGACGGGCTTTAACAGTTCCCGCATTTTCGGCGACGGCCCTGGCCTTCCGACGATGGTGCAGACAAGCAAGGGTGACGGTTGCGGAGGTTCTTAAGCAGGCTCGTCTTCATTTCCGACGAGCAAATCCCTTTTTCCGGCAAAAATCGATAATCCGGCAACTCCCAGCGGCCTGCGCTAGGGTTCCGGCGAGACTCAAGAGCTCCTCGGTGAGTTTCCTTCTCGATCTTTTGTCTTTTCGGGTTAGATCTACATGTTTGTAACGATGATGCAGCATCCGATGTTACATCAGTCGGCAGTGACATTTGATTTTCTATCTTCATTACTTAGTTACGTCTTTCCTTAAACCTAGATGGGCAGGGTTGTTCCCATCCAACAGATATTTCTAGAATTTTGATGTTTGGTTGAATTTAGTTGTAATCGTTACAATTTATTTTATCAAGTATTACTATTATTGAAATGTTAGATGTTGTGGTTTGAATTTCTTTATTTACTTGTACTTGTATGATGATAAAATGCGATGTATTTTTCTCATTATTGTATGTTGTGAATGTAAAGATAATGTCTGGAAGAGGAAATGGACGTGGTGTACGCGCCGGAGGACGCGGTGGCCGCGGAAACATTAACATGACTGCAGCCGAGCTCACGGCACTCATAAATGAGCGTGTGGCTGAAGCAGTGGCAGCTACTCACGCCGCTGTTAATACTGGAGGTAAAGCAAATTGTTATCAACTCTAGTGAGTCATCATTCATTCAAAATCCAATTCGAATATATTATCCCTAAAGCACATTCATGTTTACAATTCAGGTCAACACAACCATCAGCAGGTTTGTACTTTCAAGGCGTACATGGATTGCAAGCCTCATTCATTCAGTGGAGCCGAAGGGGCTGTTGGCTTACTCCGCTGGATGGAGAAATCCGAATCTGCCTTTGCTATGTGCAATTGTCCGCCGAACAACCAAGTAAAGTATGCATCTGGCACACTGGAGGGTTCAGCCCTTACTTGGTGGAACGCCCAAGTACAAATGCTAACTCTGGAGATGGCAAATGCATTGCCTTGGGATGAATTCAAGACTATGCTGCGGGAAGAGTATTGTCCCCGCGATGAAGTACAGAAACTTGAAAGTGAATTCTGGAATCTCAAGATGGAGGGATCTGAGATTGAAGCCTACACTACCCGTTCGCATGAACTGGCGAACTTGTGTCCACAAATGGTAACACCTCCCTACAAGAGGATTGAGAAGTTCATTGATGGTCTGGTCCCGCAAATTCAAAGCATGGTGACATCTTCTAATCCTACTACAATCCAGCAAGCGATCAGGTTGGCTCACAGACTAACAGATCAAGCAGTTATTCAGGGCATTCTACCCCCTAGAGGTGCGTTGTCAAAGACAAATGACAACAAAAGAAAGTTTGACAATTCGTTCCCCAAAACCGCTCAATCAAATACACCTTCTCAACAACCGCAACAGCAGCACCGAAAATTTGAACCATCAAGGAATAACAACAACCAGTCTAATTCTTATCAGCAAAGTCAGGGTTCTTATAGTGGTAAGTATCCGAAGTGCAATAAATGCAATTTTCACCATCATGGAGCATGTGACCGGTACCGTTGCCAACGGTGTGGAAAGATGGGTCATGCGACTAAAGACTGCAGGGTAGACTTGCAGAACAAACAGGCACCACCTGGAAACGCACCCAAAGGCTGTTTTGAGTGCGGTAAGGAAGGGCATTTCAAGAAGGATTGTCCGCAGTTGAGGAGAAACGGGAACGGGAATGAGAATGGCAACAATCATCAGGGTGGTAATGGGAATGGTAATAACCACCAGGGTGGAAACGGTAATAACAACGGGCATGGCGCAAAGGGCCGAGCATTTGTGATTGGATCGGGAGAAGCTCGGAATGATCGGAACGTGGTGAACGGTATGTTTCTTTTAAACGATCATTATGCTTCTGTACTTTTTGATACTGGCGCCGATAGAAGTTTTATTTCTAGAGAATTTAGTAGCCAATTAGAAATAAACCCAACTTTATTAGAAAATCATTATACCGTAGAGATAGCAGACGGTAAAGTAATCGAGGCAACCCACATTCTCAAGGGATGTAAGTTAGAACTATCTGGTCACAAACTCGACATCGATCTCATGCCAGTTACACTTGGCAGTTTTGACATAATTGTGGGCATGGATTGGTTGTCTGAAAACCAAGCTGAGATCATCTGTAGTGAGAAAATCGTTCGTGTACCCCTTCCTAGTGGAGAAATCCTATCTGTTCAGGGCGAAGGAAGTGGTGCAGCCATGGGCATCATATCTTTCATGAAGGCCCAGAAGTGTCTGCGTAAGGGTCATACTGCAATATTAGCCCTTGTTGCTGACAAATCTACCGAGGAGAAAAAGTTAGAAGATATCCCAATCGTTCGCGAATTCCCAGAAGTATTTCCTGAAGACCTACCTGGTCTTCCACCTCATCGTCAGGTCGAATTTCAGATCGACCTAACACCCGGAGCAGCGCCTATTGCTCGGGCACCATATAGACTTGCACCAAGTGAATTGCAGGAGCTGTCCACACAACTGCAAGAGTTGTTGGATAAGGGTTTCATTCGACCTAGCTCATCGCCATGGGGAGCCCCAGTCCTATTTGTCAAAAAGAAAGATGGGACTTTCCGAATGTGCATAGATTACCGAGAGTTAAACAAAGTAACAGTTAAGAACCGCTACCCCTTACCCCGCATTGACGATCTATTCGACCAACTTCAAGGGTCGAGTTTCTACTCAAAAATCGATTTAAGGTCTGGATATCATCAGCTGAGAGTTCGAGATGAAGATATATCCAAGACTGCATTCAGAACCCGGTACGGCCATTTCGAGTTTTTGGTCATGCCATTTGGATTAACCAATGCACCCGCGGTGTTCATGGACCTCATGAACCGTGTGTGTAAACCTTACCTCGACCAATTCGTCATTGTCTTCATTGACGATATCCTCATATACTCTAAGAGTCAGGAAGAGCATGAGGAGCATCTGCGTTTGATCCTTGAGCTACTGAAACAGGAGCAGCTGTACGCAAAGTTTTCCAAATGCGATTTTTGGATTCGCGAGGTTCAATTTTTAGGACATGTGATCAATGAGAAAGGAATACATGTCGACCCAGCCAAAGTAGAAGCTATTAAGAATTGGGCAGCACCAACAACTCCGACCGAAGTTCGGCAACTTTTAGGATTGGCCGGATACTACCGTCGCTTTATCGAGGGATTCTCGAAGATTGCCCAACCTCTCACCGCCTTAACCCAAAAAGATAAACCCTATAATTGGAGCGAGACTCAAGAATCAGCATTCCAGCTACTGAAGCAGAAGCTATGTAGCGCACCCATCCTATCTCTGCCAGAGGGAACGGATGACTTCGTGGTGTATTGCGATGCCTCTATCCAAGGTCTCGGTTGCGTGTTGATGCAACGTGACAAGGTTATCGCATACGCTTCTCGACAATTAAAAATCCACGAAAAGAACTACACGACTCACGATTTGGAATTAGGAGCCGTTGTGTTCGCGCTCAAGATATGGAGACATTACTTGTACGGTACCAGGTGCACCATTTACACCGATCACAAGAGTCTTCAGCATATTTTTGAGCAGAAAGAGTTGAACATGCGTCAACGTCGTTGGATCGAGTTATTAAACGATTATGATTGTGCAATCAAGTACCATCCTGGCAAAGCTAATGTGGTGGCCGATGCCCTAAGCAGAAAGGAAACCAAACCCCGACGAGTTAGAGCGTTACAACTCACTATTCATACAGGATTACCCGAACAGATCCGAAATGCCCAACTTGAAGCCTTAAAAGCAGAAAACTTATCGTTGGAATCCACTCGTGGTATGGAGAAACAACTTGAGGTTAAATCAGATGGTATTCGTTATTTCGTGGAAAGAATATGGGTACCAGTGTATGGAAACTTAAGAGATCTAGTCATGGATGAAGCTCACAAATCCCGATACTCTATCCATCCGGGATCCGACAAGATGTATCACGATCTCAAGGTTTTGTATTGGTGGCCGAACATGAAAGCTGACATAGCCACCTATGTGAGCAAGTGTCTGACTTGTTCCAAGGTCAAGGTGGAGTACCAAAAGCCATCCGGATTACTTCAACAACCGGAAATCCCAATGTGGAAATGGGAGCAGATTTCCATGGACTTCATAACCAAATTACCCCGAACCCCATCTGGATGTGACACAATCTGGGTAATAGTGGATCGTCTAACCAAATCAGCTCATTTCCTTGCTATCAAAGAGACCGACAAAATGGAAAAGTTAACTCGCCTCTATCTTAAAGAAGTGGTATCCCGACATGGAGTGCCAATCTCCATCATCTCCGATAGAGACGCCCGATTCACCTCACGTTTCTGGCAATCATTACAGAAAGCTCTAGGCACGCGCCTGGATATGAGCACAGCGTATCATCCTCAAACAGATGGCCAGAGTGAGCGTACCATTCAAACCCTAGAAGATATGCTACGAGCTTGTGTGATCGATTTTAGTAACAGTTGGGAGACTCACTTGCCTTTAGTGGAGTTCTCTTACAATAACAGTTATCATACTAGCATCAAAGCCGCATCGTTTGAGGCTTTGTATGGACGAAAGTGTAGATCACCACTTTGTTGGGCTGAAGTTGGAGATAGTCAACTTACTGGTCCTGAACTTGTGCACGAAACCTCAGAGAAAATCGTGCAAATCCGAAACCGTATGGCGGCAGCGCGTGACCGTCAAAAGAGTTATGCAGACAAGCGCAGAAAACCGCTAGAATTCCAAGTGGGCGACAAAGTTTTATTAAAAGTTTCACCTTGGAAAGGTGTGATTCGTTTTGGGAAACGAGGAAAGTTAAACCCCCGTTATGTTGGACCATTCGAGATAGTGAAAAGGATTGGTCCAGTAGCATATCAGTTGAACCTGCCAGATACACTCAATGGAGTGCATAATGTCTTTCATGTCTCAAACCTAAAGAAGTGTCTATCAGATGAGACTCTTGTAGTTCCACTCGAGGAGTTGGAAATTGATGAACAGCTACGTTTTGTTGAGGAACCAGTTGAGATCATGGACCGAGAGGTCAAAACCCTCAAGCGCAGTAAGATACCTATTGTCAGAGTTCGCTGGAACTCGAAGCGTGGACCGGAGTTCACGTGGGAACGCGAGGATCAGATGATGAAAAAGTATCCTCACCTGTTCAAACATTCAACGGCAAACACGAAAAGTACTAACTAAATTTCGAGACGAAATTTCTTTCAACAAGGGGATGATGTGACAACCCAAACTTTTGTTTCAGACATTTAACGACTTCGCTTAATTTTCGGGACGAAAATTCTTTCAACAAGGGGATGATGTGACATCCGGCATTTTCAGGTTAACTCCGTTAACTCAAACCTCGTTAGTTCAAACATTTTTCGTTACAAACTCAGTTATCTTAGTTCGTCACACATACATTGCATTTAATTAGGATTAATTAAATGTGTCAGTTAGTTCACACACATCGGATCACACACGAGTCGAACCCGGAACGTTGGTGATAAACAATAAATAATAATTCAAGCAATAAATAATTTATAATGAATATAAATTATGTGCTTTTACGTGCTACGTGAATTATCTGTGAATTACGTGAATTTTCGTTAAATCGCGTAGATTTACCGGACTGCTTATTTATCTGTTATTTTATAAAGATTGGATTTTTATAAAAATAATTAGTAGAAGGGTTATTTTTGTTAACTAGTTAAAGTGAGTTAAAAGCCCGTAATTACCCAAACCCGTTAGTAGAAGCCCGTATGAGCTTTTATAAAAAGATTTTTATAAAAGATTTCAACCTAATCTCTATCTAACAACCTCTCCATCGAAAACTCTCTCTCTCTCACCCCATTCACGAAATCCAACCTGCAACAACCAAAAGATCGATCATTCAAGCTTCAAACTTGTAATTAGACGCGTATTCGGAATCCTATTTGCGTTTCTAACATCCACACGTAAGTTGTTTCGACCGATTTGATTTCTTTTTGATTCTTATGGTTAGATCAGACCCTAAAACCATCCAAACATAATGATTTTTATAATAAAGTTGCAAGCTTGATTGGTTTTTGTTACATATTGTTGATTTATGATGTTTTGCTAAACCCTAGTGTTATTTGATTGATTAATTGTTGAATAATGAAACTAGTAATGTTATAATAGTGTAGAACATGATAAAAGTCGAGAACCTTACTGATGAAATCGTTGTATTGCATGAGAAACGGCTAAACCCTAATGTTTAAAACAATTTGCTGACTTTTGGCCCTCTCGCGTACCGCGAGAGACATCGGACAGTTCGTTCGCGTACCGCGAGGGACAGAATAGTCGGGCCTAGTTTCTGGTTTTCTCGCGTACCGCGAGGCACTAAGGTCACATCTCTCGCGTACCGCGGGAGACAAGTCAACCGGGCGAGTTCCTGAAACCTCTCGCGTACCGCGAGGGAGAACCCTCTACTCTCTCGCGTACCGCGAGGGATCGTTGTTAACAGAAAGATAATTTAGTTTTTCAGTTTTTCAATCTTTCACTTGTTTCGATTTCTATAACTTCTTGATGGTGGTTTTGTATTTGGTATGCTATGATAACATGTGTAAACTTGCTAAATGATGATAAAATTCGCATGCTCATTATAGGTTGCTAAAAATAGAAACTTTATCGAAACCAAGTCGAACATGTTAAGTAGAATAGAATTGTTGCATGATGTAATGATTGCTAAGTGCTACTTGATTTCAAACATGCAAGCATATGATAACGATGATGTGAAACCCGAACATGGTTACTATTTATAGAAACTTACTAATAATGGAAACTTGCTATTTATAGAAACATGCTATCTTGCTAGAACAAATAGGATTTGTTGCTAAGTGTTATCGCATGATTAATTGTGTGCTATGTGTTAGTATGCAACTCAAACATTAAAACACAAACGTGTCACCAACGGGTCGTCGTGTCAAACTTGAGTCGCACTTGCAAACTATTTTCTAAAACCTTTAACAACAACATTGTTTGGATATATGGGTCTATATCGAACAACACGAACACGCACTTATAGACTACGGTTATAGGTGGCAGTTAGAAGTCCAGCAGTTGCTTCTTAGCTTTCATACTTGCATACGCATTCAGGTGAGTTTCATAACCCCTATTTTACTTGTTTTCCTTTTTGGGGGAGAAAACATGCTTTCAAACATTTCAAACATTTTGGGATTCTGTATTACTGTTTTACCGCTTGCGTACTGAAAGTGCACAAACATACCAAACAAGTCCTTACATTTCGAACCGTTAGTATTGGGGAATAGCGAGGGGATTTTGAGTAGTACTACTGGGTTTTGACAAAGCCCCACCCGAGTTAGTCGCTCTAACTATGATTGGAGGTCAACGGGTGTAAAATTTGCCTAAACATTAGCCAGTGTTCGGTAGACATGGCTGGAGGCATTCAAACATACAAACAGTCAGCTTCGGTTGCGAACGCTTAAAGTAGCAATGCATTAGACTAGCTATCTATCGGTAAACAATAATTACTTTATCTGACAAACATTGAGCATGGGATGCTTGCGTTAAACAATTGGTTTTACTTACATTACTTTATGAACTCACCAACCATTGTGTTGACACTTTTTAGCGTGTTTTTCTCAGGTTAATAAGGTATTCAAGCACGAGCACTAGGACATGCATGGAGTCCACTTTTATCAAACATTTAACTCATTGCTTCATTTTGAACTGCATGGTTTTGGGCGCCTTGTTTTGCGCAACTTACTTTACTTGCATTTGGTTTGTGTTTTACGCTTCCGCAACGTTTTCAAACTTTACTTTTGTTGACTCGTGACTATGAGCAGCATTAGAGTTTATTTACATTCATATAGTGGTCGTTCCGTGTAACTAATGACTGAGATCCTGGTGTGTCACCTTCCCAAAACGGTAAAACTCCGTTAGTGGAATTTGGGGGTGTGACATTATTAATAGTTGTCTAAGAATATTGTTCAGATAAATACATGTGTAGTACGCGTATTTGAACGTTGAACCACGTTAGATGCTCGTAAGACTAAGGATAGTGGTACAGTTATTACCGATACGTACAATGATACGACAAATATTGTAAAGACTTATTTTAATATTATTAGTAAATAATAAACCCTAGACTCGGAGCACGAAACATTCAACAGAACGAAAGCGTTATAAACGCGGTACCGACGCGTACCGGTTCGCATATCAATTGAAATGGATATTTCACAATTTAAAATACTTAAATAGTATTATTATTAACGTTTCATAATTCTAAGTATTCTAAAATAATTATTCGGGAACACGAGATGGAATAACACAGGAATGGGACGAGAACGAGTTAGTTACGTGACGTAAATGTGTTAAAAACCCGCCTATATATAGTGGTAAACCACCCCAAATCTCCTCATTCCTTCAAAAACTAACACACACATAAGGGTGTGTTGAAAGAAAAGGGAGTGAAAGGCCACCGGCCGGCCAGCTCACGGCGGAGCGGCGGCGAGATCACAGCCGAACGGTGGCGGAGCACGGCGGCGGCGGTGGCGGCGGTGGCGAGTGGCCTATACCGTTTGATAGATCTCGTCGTCCCGAAGACGATAATGGTGGCTATCTTTGCTAGCTCCCGGCGGAAGTGGTTGATATCCGGTCCAGAGGCGGGTAGGGTTCCTCCACCGCAGACGAGTTCCGACGGGCTTTAACAGTTCCCGCATTTTCGGCGACGGCCCTGGCCTTCCGACGATGGTGCAGACAAGCAAGGGTGACGGTTGCGGAGGTTCTTAAGCAGGCTCGTCTTCATTTCCGACGAGCAAATCCCTTTTTCCGGCAAAAATCGATAATCCGGCAACTCCCAGCGGCCTGCGCTAGGGTTCCGGCGAGACTCAAGAGCTCCTCGGTGAGTTTCCTTCTCGATCTTTTGTCTTTTCGGGTTAGATCTACATGTTTGTAAGGATTTGTTTTCTGTTTTGTTAAAGTCCCAACGACACCCAGCTCTCCGGCGAGCTCCAGCGACGGAGCTAGGGTTCCGGCAAAATACATGTTACCCGATCGTCCATCTCATTGCTACCCCAGTCCAGATCTGTGAGTTCCTTTCATCGTCATGACGATTCGAGGTAAAAATCCAAACCCGAACCCAGTTCACGTTGAATAAACTCGTCTAACCTTAGATCCGTTTATATACACTACATATCTAGCAATTTTGATCGGTCTCGAGCCTCGGTCAAACTCAGTCAAACCCGGTTAACCATGGTCAACACGAGTCAACAGGTTTGTATACGCGAACCAAGTGAGCGGAAAGGTATAAAACACGCACTATAATGGTTATAATTAATTTCGTGAAAGTTAATGCGCGTGTACGGTTAAATGGTGTTGGGTTTAAAGGATTCGATAACGAAAATAATAATACAGATATAAATATTAACGTAACGGTTAACATTAACTAACCGTAAACACGCGTGTCCGTCAAGAGAGTACGCACCAAATAAAATATAGGATTTCTATCAAACGTGAAAATATATATTCGTGAACATGTAAATTTGGTTAAACGAGAACTTGGTTGGATATCTAACGATACGTATAATTGTTAAATAACATTACTCGAACGTGAAAGCAAGTTATATTATATTAGAGTGATTGGCATAAACGGGTTATTCAAAATAAATGCGATCGAACTTTAAGTGTTTTGACATATAAATACATATATATATATATATATATATTAATATGTCATTGAATGTTGATTGGTATTTAACGTATGATCGGATGAACTAAACCAGTAATTTACGATTAACAAGAGTTAATATGACCATATTTGTTAGAAATACAAACGTATCACATAAAAATATTTATACCTATATATATGTACATTTAAGTACAATTGTGCTTACAAATATTCACATTTTGATTTGAGCAAACTATTAATACATCTGTAACGCGCTATTAAGATACGAATGAATACACTTGTATATTCTTATACGCGAATATAATGTATATATATATGTCATTGAAATTTTTGAATATATGACACGAACAGTTGTAAACCTAAACAAATATATTTTGAGTAAATATATGATTTGTGGGAAAACAAATAAGTATACGGTTACTCGAGACAATTTTATTTAAAGAATGAAGATATATATACATATGTTTACGGTCAAGACCTAAATAAATAAAATATGTTATATGAATATACTAACTTAAGTATATTTACGCGTATATGTTTACATAGAGTCGAACAAATCCTAATAAGGAACGTTTATTCAAGAAATACAATACGGTACAAAGACGTTTTGGGATTTTGAAACTATATAAATATATGAATATATTTATATTTAAGCGTATGAATATACGACAAGTCCTAAAATGATTTTACTAAGTCATAGAGTCACATAAATTCTGTTAAATGACGCACGAACATGAATTATCATTACTAATTATACGTACACATGACTATATACGATCGCGTACACGACAAACTAATACGTTTGGATATAACTATTGAAACATATTTGAGTTGAGAACCCGACTCGAATCAAGAAACTAATTTTATCGAATATCAAACCAACATCATATATCGAATCTGTTATACCGTTAAGAATCAACAGGGCTCAACCACCTGTGCGATAACTCAACATGAGTTTAGATTCACTTTACATTATTAGGGTTAGTTTATAAAGCTCTTTAAGTACCTACAGGAATCGTAGGACTCGAGTAGGACATAAACCCGTGACTATCATGTCACGTGGACATTGATTTCCCTTACTATCAAAAGGACATTATTGATCCTGACACGTCGCTAGGTGAGTTCAGGACCCCTTTTAGCTTTTAATGCTTTGTAAACATCGGGGGAGAAACATACTTATACAACACATTTGCTTACGTATTTGAAAGCATGAAAAATAAATGTTTGATACATTTGAGAAAAACATGAAACACATTTATAAACATTTTCATATGGTAACAAGAGAACAAGACCCGACGTTTATGTTTGCATGAGTACGAACAATTATAGAGCTCGTAAAGTCCCTTGGAACAACTTAGTAACCATTAACTGTAGCCTAGGGTCCTATGAATAGTACTATGGGGAGTGACGTCCCCCTGTCATGGTTAGTCGCGCTAACCGCAATCTGGAGGATTTATGGCCGCATAGCATCTGATAACAAATGAGAGGGGCGATAGAACAATTGTCATGGTTTGGTTACGCCTCATGTATGAACATATTATTTGTATTCCTAGCTAGTTTACAAATAGTTCAACATTACGTGGTTGTTTATCATATACACTTCGAACTATTTACGTACAATTGGATATGTTTTAATTGGGAAAACCACTAGTTTTACGACTATGAGGTCATTACTTGCTTTTAATGGGAAAACCACTCGTTTTATGACTATGACGTCACCACTATGTTTTCATTGGGAGAACGACTCATTTTATGACCATGAGGTCATCACATGTTTTCAAGGAAAACGTTTTTTTTTTTATATTATGGCCGTGTGCACATTAATAACGTTTTCAAGGAAAACCACTTTACATTATAACGATCAAACCTGTGAACTCACCAACCTTTATGTTGACACTTTTAAGTATGTTTTTCAGGTAGCATATAGCTATGGCACGGTTGGAATAGGTTAGCCATTTGGATTAAACCCTAGAAGCCGAAGAAGCATGATCGTCAAACCTTAAGATGGTTTTGACCCATATGGTTCTCGGACATTGTACTAGCTTAATTTAGAATTTGTAATGGTGTTCAATATATAAAGAAGTCTTTACTTTAGCTTCCGTTGTTGTGTAATGTCACACCTCGTCCCAGGCACCCCCTGGACGTGTGTGACAATCGATTGGTACCACCTGGTTTGATTTCAGAGTTTTTATAAAACACATTAGAAGTCTTTTCAAAAGGATCGTTTATCATTCTTTCAACCTTAAGGGTTATGTTTGTAAATATCAAAACTTAGTTGGAAAACAAAAGCCTTGTATTTACTCCATAAACATAGGGACTTAAATACCCTTTTTCATTCGATTACAAAACAGAGTTTGAAACCAAATACATTTCTTGTCTCTTATGGACAAGTTTAAGCCACGGGAAATAGTACTATCCGAGGTTGACCAGTCCCTCGGTTCTATCTCCTCTTTCTTTATTTATGATTTCCTATGCACGAGGCCTGAGAATCCAATATGCAAGTTATCCTTTTCACAGGCCAGATCTGATGTCTGCCTCCCATATTTTCTTTTCTTGGGTCAGATCTTATGTCTGCCCATAACCCAATTTCATCACATTTTTATTCGTTACCTGAAAAACATTTTGAAAATAAAACGTCAGCGCAAACGCCGGTGAATACAATTATCTTGACATTTAAAATAATTTTGGCACAAACAAGCAATAGTTCATAATCACAACTTTATGTTCAATCCACACATTCAGTAGGCCCGTCCTGTTCAATCGCACCAAAGTATACATCATAGCTTATAACAACGGACAGGTTATACCTCCGATATTGTTATAAGATAAGCACCAGCCGCAATCCGGGAATTTCACCCGAGACCCGTGTATCCCTTGCAAGTTTTACGCATACCTATGGCCTGAATGCTTTCACGTAGAAGAACGTGAGCATTACTCCCTTAACCTTATTTGGCCATTTTCATAAATGTAAATGTTTGACACAAGCTTTTGAAAGAGATAAAGTATTCACCTTGTTTATAGGAATGAGCCTCTAAGTTTAAAGCTTATAGACTAGCTTCTTAACTTGATTTCTCTATCGTAACATCACTTCTACGAGCTTTTCTTCTTAATCTGAGCACTACAATGAGCAGGAGTTGGACCGGGATCATCGGGAGTGGGCTAGGGATCACCTGGAACGTGTTTTGAGAGTGGAATTCGTGTTTAGGATGAAGAAAATGATTGAAATCGTTCAACTATTTATAGGCTGAAATCTGGATCCAAGTCGAACCGTTATCAAAGGGACGCCGGTCCGACATCCAGTCGTGTATGCGTCAGCCCTAAACGTCAACGTCTGATTGGACCACACATGTTTTGTGTTCATATCGGACCGATATGTGGACCATGCCGGTCCGACATCGAGACACACGTCAGATTCTAGGGTTGAGTCATAGGACACGTGTCAGCACCACAAAATTACGACTGAGAGGAGGTTTGCGGACCATTATGGATTGATGTCGGTTCGATAACCGACCTATCATACCATTGCGGACCGTTATGAAAATGGATATCGGTCCGATATCTGACTGAGTTTCGCCTCTGTCCGATATCAACAACCTTATTCACTTCGGACCAGTATGAAGGTGATGTCGGTCCGATATCTAGCTATTTTCACAAATTTTCACTTTTAACTCTAGACTTTGGTACTTAGATACACAAGTCCTTATAGGTTTCTAATCTCGGCATTTCTTGGACAATTTTTGTGGCAGGTGTTACATTCTCCCCACCTTGTTTTAATCTCGTCCTCGAGATTATTCGAACATTTGAGGATATTTCTTTTTTATTTCGGACTCCAATTCCCACGTGTACTCAGGTCCATGTCTGGAGTTCCATTTCACTTTCACAATTATCAATTTCTTTCTTTTCAATTTCTTTTCCTGCCTGTCTTCGATTTGCAAAGGTTGTTCCACAAATTTCAACTTTTCATCTACCTCTACATCTTGTAGGGGTAATACCATAGATTCATCTGCCAAACACTTACGCATATTTGATACGTGGAATACATCGTGTACTCCATTCATTTCTTCTGGTAGTTTGAGTTGATAGGCCACAGGCCCAACTCTTTTCAAGATTTTGAATGGTCCTACGAATCTAGGACTTAGTTTCCCTTTCTTTCCAAATCTTACTGATCGGTGTCGAAGGGACCGGTCAAAGATAAAGAAATAGAGTGTCCTAATCACCTTAAACTAGTTAGGGTAAGAAGGGTGTCGAACCACGAAGAGTTTGTGGTCGGTGCTCAACTTCAATTAACAATGCAAATTATGAAGTTACAACGGGTCTTTCTGACCAAACACAATCAATGATTTAAGTGAAAACTTTATAAACTCAACAAACAAATCAAGAACCAAACAAAACGGTTTAAGTTGTAAACAATAATTAAAAAGGGTATCACACCCGGGTTTCAAGTTCACAAGTAATTAGGGATTATCACACCAACATTTGAGTTCAAACAATCGAATGGTTATCCAAATCTAATTAACCAAATCTAACCAAGAACATCAACATTCATACATCATCGGCAAATAGTGTAAAACAATATTCACGAATGAAATCGAGACAAATGTATGCAATATAGAATTAGATTAATCAATAGATTCAACATAAATCAAAGTTCATAGCAATTATCATCTAACAGGGTCAATGGTGCAAGAATTTATCGACTCCCGTGAGTTCATAACCATACTAAACACAAAGATTCAAGTGTCTCAAACCAAACGATTACAAGAATTGTTTCTCAAAGCTAGCACATGATAAAACCCTAAAACTTACAAACAATCCACCCGGGAATGATTACCGGTGGATTAGCCGCTCATGGTGGTGGAAATCATCTTCAATCTTTCAATCGGATGTTAGAATCGTGTTCTTTAGCCTCCAAGAACTCCAAAATCGCCCAAGAACTATGGTCTAAAAGATGGATTCGAATTTGGGGAAGAAAAACCTAATTAAACCATTGAAAATCGGCTGTTTCGCTCAAAACCCGCGTCTGAAACGCACCCAGCGTAAGCTTACGCTGGGAGGGCGTAGGCTTACGCCGGGACTCTGGAAGCTGCTGTGAAGAAATCAATTAGGCGTAGGCCTACGCTGTAAGGGCGTAAGCTTACGCTGGTGGTGTAGGCTTACGCCAGTAGGCGTAGGCTTACGCTGGAACTGCATTTTTGCCCCGTTTTCTCCGTGTCTCTTCCGACTCTCTCGTAATATCTTTAAAGATCACATTGTAAGCTTCCAACACCTGCACATGCATGACTACACAAAACCTTTGTATTCCACATATCAAATTGCATAAATATAACATATTACACCCTTTAATACATGAAACTTTGGCCACTTATCATATCCCCACACTTGAGTTTTGCTTGCCCTCAAGCAAAGTCATTTGCTTTTAAATTCTCATTACAAATTCTTAAATAATTGTTTTCACTAAACATAAGTTAAAGTCCAAGGTCATGCAAAATTCATAAAAATTAAACTCTCAACAGCTTTACAATCCAACAAACCATCAATAAATTTTTAACAAAAGGAAAATATTGGAACGTGCTTAACTCATATCTAGTTATGGCTTTGCATGCACACACCCCTCACACTCAATCACTCCACTCGGCTTCATATATGGACTAGCGATGATGTGCTAGTATTTTTCACTCGAAACCAAACAATGAATCACATTATTATATGCTTGCATATTGATCACATCTCCACCTACTAACACAACTAAAACGCACAAATCAAAAGGTCTTTTAAGGGTTGTAATGTAGGCTAGGGTTACGGGTATGGATAAGGATTTTTAAAGTGGCTAAAGGTGAGTGGAATTCAACTAATAACGTTACAAATCAACTCTTAAACCTTCAAAATTCTACCATGAGTATAAATGACCCATCAACACTAAATTTCTTATTTCTTCGAACTATCAAATGAAACTTGAGTTAAACTGACCCAATAACATCTTTTATTGTAGCTCCACTAATATTCAAGACCTTTGGGCACATGTTGACCCAATACTATATATATATATATATATATTTTTTTTTTCAATGCAACTACACCAATTCAAGTTAATTGAATTCCAACTCACGGGTTTAAAAATAAAAGGCTAAAAGGTGAATGGGTGAATGTTGTGGGTTTTGTCAAAAGAAAAGGTATAGGCTCAGAATGGGTATCTAGTGGATATTAACGGGTAAAGGCATAAAAATAAAAAGGTTTCTCCTAATGCCTTTATCATTTTTGCACAATCAATTGGTTCAAGGTTTCAACATGTATTAACAATATGCAAGTTCTAAAATATGAAACAAAGTGGCTAAACACTCAAATAAGAGAATATATATATATCAATTTGGCTCAAATTCTCACAGAAACGATGGAAAATAGGTTACCGACATGTGCATGCAAACCGTCACCTTCTACTTTGTTACTCCCAATTCCAACATTTCCAATTTATTATATATATAAATATATATATATATATATATATATATATTTTATTTGTTGGAAAAACTTAATCGAGTAACTTAATGAATTAACCATGACCAAAGACCTCTATAAAACATTTTGTAAAACAATTTTCAAAAAAATTTGTATGGTTTCCAAGATTTTTCACATCCCCACACTTGAACCTTACATTGTCCCAATGTAAATAGTTATGAAATGTAAAAGTGCGGTTAGTGGGTGCAAAAATAACCAATACCCAGAAACTCTCAATATCCAACTCAAAGATTCCCATAACCATAAGCACCAACCCAAGCATCACCCAAGTTCTTGCCAAAACAAAAGCAAAACAAAATATCAAAATAACCTAAAACACACAAAGCACACCAAAACAAAATATATTTTTATTATTATTATTATTATTATTATTTTTTTATATATATGCAAGAAAAAGGTAAAAGTATGTGGACCTGTTCGAAATGCCCAAAATCAGGCAAAGCTGTCCTCACTGTTTTGTTCCTCATCCTCATCTTCATCTTCCTCCTCATCATCATCTGCATCATCATTGCCTGGCTTGTAAGGCCAGTATGCCTCCGGCCTAGCATCATATGGCTCCTGCTGTAAAGGTTGGCCAAAAACTGACTCATATAAAGATTGAGTCATATCTCTCATGTTATTCAGACCTCCTTGAGCCGTTCCACTCGAGCCTTGCCCACTTGTATCCGGTGTCGGGTATGGCGCCACCCACTCAGAATGATGACTTTGTGGGTAGCGCTGGTATGTGTCACCCACGTCGTACGGATTCAAAGACTCCCATTCAGTAGGGGCTGGATGTGAAGAATAAGGTACGCCCTGATGGTAATCATTGTAGTGGCGCACTTCTTCATTGTCCCTAAAATTTCTGTTAATTTCCTCCTCTTGTCTCCACATCATCCCCCTTCTATACCTCCTATCTTCCTCCAGATTCTGCGTTTGCCTATCAAACATTAAACGCGAGGCCTCCTCCCAATTAGGATAACTTGCCGGGCGAGCCTGCTCTATTAGTTCCGTGAAAGATTGACTATAATCAGCACTATACCCAAACCCGTGCTCAAACCCATAACCTGCACCACTTGTCCCCATAGTTGGTCCTGTGGGACCAACTTCTTCATCTTCCAGGTTCATTTCTTCTTCTTCCGACACATCACTTCTTAATTCCTCCAAGAACCTCGCAGTGGTGGTATCAGTCAACACATGAGTTCTTGCTGTCAACTCATATCTCCAACTTCCTTGCTGCAAGGACCTTAAGGTATAAGGTTTATGTTTTATTTTTAATACCGCCGGTCTTCGTGGCAAAACCTTTGCCCATTTGAGGAACTTTGACAACAACCGACAATGAGGGATGACCATCCTCTCTCTTTCCTCCCGTGACTCCCAAATATTCCACATAATCAAGTGTTTAGATGACATAACTGGGGAACCCGTCAATAGTGCATGTAAAACCATAACTTCATAAAAGCGCACCTTTGTCTTATCCCCCGTTCTTGGGACCACGTTCAATGTCACAAATACCAACAGCAATTTGGGAAGTGGCTTCAGCATATCTCTTCTCAATATCAATCGGAACACATCACAACCTTCATCCACCACAAAGAGGGCTCTGATCATGTTTTCTCACATTGTTTCCTGGATCACGTGAGCCTTCAACTTATCATCAGCTACATATTCATAAGGTTCATTATTTTCTGCTCCTGAGTCAAAGTGGGCAATCTTGTCAATAGTTTGAAATGACAAGTCTGCTTGCTTCCCATTCACTGTACCCCTCAAAATTGTTGTTTGGGGCGGGTTATCTCCTTCAATTCGTTGAAGGGTCGCCATCCACTCAAGAATTGCTTCACCATACACATCATCAATTCCATCATAGTGGAAAGCAAGGCTCTCTTCCCAACCAAGCCGTCGAAAACAGTTAACCACTCCATACCTCTCGAAATCCGGCTCGTGGATCTGCTTTTCACAAGTAAATAACGATTCAAATCCACCAGCCGGGCTTTTCACTTTGTCCATGTATAAATCTTTCTGCTGTGGATAAGGGAAAGATGACAATCTCACTGGTTTCTTCCAAATTGTGGGTCCAAGTTCCTCTTCAGATTCATGGACACTCTCTTCTTCACTTCTTTCGCGCAGAACAATAGTGTTTCGTGCCCTCTTTGATCTACTCCGTGATGAGGACTCACCCGCTTTTTCTTTACCCTTGTGAGACTCTTTCGTTCTGACCATTGTTCCTACAATTTCAACAAGCACACATAAATCAAAGAACTCACCAAGAATCAAACTTGTAACAATTCTTCATTAATAATGCTAATTGAATTCACTCCATATTAACTCTTTATCATGTGAAAACAAAATTTCTGTTATTTTCATCAAAACAAGTTTACATGTTGTTTTAAAATTTCAAAATTTCTCTCAAAATTTTAATCAAGTTCTATTCAATTCATCACTAACACAATTATTTCCAATGCTTCAACAATGTCATCATCAATCTTCTAATTCTAACTTAAACCATCCTTCCCAAAGTACCCAACAACACAACTACAAGGTAACATCAATTCTTATTCGACAATATACCTTCAAACAACCAAGAATTGTAATACAAACGTACCTTTTGGGTTTAGACGCTTAAATATCAAAGAGTGATGACTATTCCGTCCACTTCACACAAAAGCCCCAAAAATTTCGAAACCCTAGAATTTCGGGTCTCTCGGGTATGGTTGATTCGTTGAATTCCGCTTGGTAGGGTTTACTCCTCTTGTAAAGTTATGCAAAAACCCTCAACCAATTTTTGATTTTTATCAATAGATGGTAGATTAAGGAGTGGAAGAAGATGAAGGTAAAGGGAGATTTTTAGAGAAGAAGATAGAGTAGAGAGATAAGAGGTAGGTGATAATGAGGAGAGAATGAGAGAAAAACGTTTTTAAGATTTTTTTTTTTTTTTTTTTTTTCGGACTTACCTGCTACTTTTTGTGTGAAATCTCGATCCAGCGTAAGCTTACGCCGAAGGGGCGTAGCCTTACGCTGAGCCTCTGACGCTTCTGTTTGAAAAATGACCCGGCGTAGCCTTACGCTGAACCAGCGTAGCCTTACGCTGAGTTCAGTGGCGTAGTCTTACGCTGATATGGCGTAGCCTTACGCTGAAGGTCTGATGCTTCTGTTTGAACTTTGCCTTCTGCGTAGGCTTACGCTGATACAGCGTAGCCTTACGCTGACCTGCTTTTGGTCTTTTTTCAGCTCACAACTTGAATGTGTTTCGTCCCTGAAATACCGACATCCGCTGTAGCCTCATACTTCACGCCTTCCTTTGATTCTTGCATATAATTTCAACAAAAATTAGCTAAACGAAGAAAAATAATAAAACATAAATAAGCCGGGTTGCCTCCCGGTTAGCGCTAAGTTTATTGTCCTCAGCCCGACACTTCTTCATGGTATTACTCATGCTCGTTCGTCACCAAGCTCAATAAGAATGCTTCTGCTTGGTTTGTTGGCCCATTAATCTCGTTGAGTTCGAGATATGGCTTCAATCGGTGACCATTCACAACTTGCCTCAAGTGATCCTCAAAATCTTCAATCTCTATATCTCCATAGTTGCCAACTCGTGTGATCACAAATGGTCCCGTCCACTTACTTTTCAATTTTCCTGGAAAGAACTTCAACCTTGAATTATAAAGCCAAACTCTTTGGCCCACTTCAAACTCCTTCTTCCGAAGCTTGGCATCATGAACCGCCTTCATTTTGTCCTTGTAAGCGGATGCACAATCATATGCCTCACTTCTCAATTCTTCCAGTTCATTTAGACTCAACTTCCTTTCTTTTTCTGCAACATCATAATCCACATTAACTTGTTTGATAGCCCAAAACGCCCGGTGAGCTAACTCTACCGGTAAATGACAATCTTTTCCATAAACCAACCGGTATGGGGTCGTGCCAATAGGGGTTTTATAAGCCGTTCGGTAAGCCCATAAAGCATCAGTCAATTTGGTTGACCAATCTTTTCGGTCCGCCCGGACGGTTTTTTGTAAAATATCTTTTATTTGCCTATTAGACACTTCCACTTGTCCGCTTGTTTGGGGGTGGTAAGGAGTTGCTATTCTATGATCCACGCCATACCGTTTTAGTAATTTGCCAAATTTAAAGTTTTTGAAATGAGATCCCCCATCACTTATAATGACACGGGGGATACCAAATCTTGAGAAAATATTTGTTTGGACAAAGTTACACACAACGGTATGATCGTTCGTCTTAGTGGCTATCGCCTCGACCCATTTAGATACATAGTCGACCGCCACCAAGATATACAAATTGCCAAACGAGTTTGGGAAGGGTCCCATGAAATCAATTCCCCAAACATCAAAGATGTCAAGGACGAGAATCGGTTTCATGGGCATTTCGTCTCTTTTGGAGATGCTCCCTAACTGTTGACATTTGACGCAATGTTTCGCAAACTCAAATGCATCCTTAAACAAAGTTGGCCAGAAAAGACCACATGCAAGAATTTTGTGTCCTGTCTTTTGGCCACTGAAATGGCCTCCACATGCATAAGAGTGCACATGTGCTAGCACACTTGGAATTTCTTCATTTGGCACACATCGTCTAATCATTTGATCCGCTCCCACTTTAAATAACTCCGGTTCTTCCCAAATGTATTGCTTTACTTGGGATAGAAAGTGGGCTTTCTTCTTCTTTACCCAATGACTCGGGATTGCACCTGTTGCCAAAAAATTTACAATATTAGCAAACCATGGTACAGATGAAACAGACATTATATGCTCATCAGGGAATGATTCATTTATCACTGTCGTGGATTCTTCATCATCAACCATGATCCTTGATAAGTGATCGGCTACTACATTCTCACTCCCTTTTTTATCACGGATCTCCACGTCAAATTCTTGCAACAACAAGATCCACCTTATGAGTCTTGGTTTAGCATCCTTTTTCTCCATGAGGTACCTGACAGCACTGTGATCAGAATAGATAATAATTTTGCTTCCCCATATATAGGACATAAACTTGTCTAACGCATATACTACTGCGAGTAATTCTTTTTCGGTTGTAGTATAATTCAATTGAGCATCCGAAAGAGTTTTACTTGCATAATATATGGCAACGGGTTTCTTCTCAACCCGTTGTCCCAACACGGCCCCAACCGCATAGTCACTAGCATCACACATGATTTCAAAAGGAAGTGACCAATTTGGCGATTGTAAGATTGGGGCCTCCACCAATTTTTGTTTCAAAATGTTAAAAGCATGGGTACATTCATCATCAAAAACAAACGGTGCATCTTTTAAAAGTAAGTTACATAATGGTTTCGTTATTGAGCTAAAACCCTTAACAAACCTCCTATAAAACCCCGCATGCCCCAAAAATGATCTAATGCCTTTAACATTCGTGGGATGAGGTAAAGTAGATATAACTTGAACTTTCGCATGGTCTACCTCAATCCCACGACTCGAAATCACATGACCCAAACTATTCCTTCTTGGACCATAAAATGACTCTTTTCCCAACTCAAGACCAAATTGGTTTCAACACACCTTTTTAAAACTTTTTCCAATTGGTTTAAACATGAATCAAAAGATGTACCAAAAATGGAAAAATCATCCATAAAAATCTCCAAAGACTCGCCCACCATATCTGAAAAGATACTCATCATACACCTTTGAAAGGTGGCGGGGGCATTACATAGTCCAAATGGCATTCGCCTAAATGCGAAAGTACCATATGGACAAGTAAATGTTGTCTTATGTTGATCCTCGGGATGTATAGCAATTTGGTTGTAACCCGAATAACCGTCAAGAAAACAGTAATATTTCTGACCTGCGATTTTTTCCACAATTTGATCAATGAACGGTAATGGGAAATGATCTTTTGAAGTAGCTGCATTTAATTTCCTGTAATCAATACAAATCCGCCACCCGGTTACCGGCCGAGTGGCTACTTCCTCACCTGAGTCGTTCTTGACGACTTGAATGCCCGCCTTTTTGGGCACGGTTTGTGTTGGACTCACCCATGTACTATCAGAAATTGGGTAAACAATACCGGCGTCCAACCATTTGAGAACTTCCTTCTTTACGACTTCCCGCATATTTGGATTTAACCGCCTTTGTGCATCATGGGATGGTGTAATAACTTGATCCGTGACAATCCTGTGCATAACAATCGAGGGACTAATACCCTTCAAATCCGCAATACTCCACCCAATTGCCGCCTTATGGGTGGCTAACACCTTCATCAAAGCCTCCTCTTGTTCCTTTGTCAAATTTGATGCAATGATCACCGGGAGAGTGTCGTTTTCTCCTACAAAAGCATACTTGAGGTTCTTTGTCAAATCCTTCAATTCGACCTTTGGGGGTTGCTCCAAAGATGGCTTCAACTTTGTGTCAATGTGTTCGGGCAAGCTTTCCACTTGGTGAGTCCACGGTGGTCTCCCATCCTTAATTGCCATTGCTTCAACCCTCTTTTCTTCTTCTTCGAGTTCCCTGCTTGTCTCAACCTGTAATCTGTCACATGAAAAGCATGTCTCTGTGGTGCTATCCTCGTTTACAATAATATCGCAAAGAGGGATGTACCCGTCAACAATGTCCGCCATAAAGCATTCATCGTTGACCAGAGAGTTAGATATACGTGAAAAAACATTTAATCTCAACTTTCGGTTCCCAAATGTCATGTCAACCGTTCCATTTCGGCAATTAATTTGGGCATTTGCGGTTGCCAGAAATGGCCGACCAAGGATAACCGTAGGTTGTGTTGTTCTGTCGGAAGAGACATAATCCAACACTAGAAAATCCACTGGGAAATAAAAATCTTCCACCTTCACAATAACATCAGTCAATATTCCTCGGGGGAGCTTAGGGGTTAAATCGGCCAAAACCACGGTAGTGTCGGCCTTCCTAAGAGGGCCAAAATCATATTGGTCATAAAGGCTCCCCGGAAGAATACTAACACTAGCTCCAAGATCTAGGAGTGCCCTTTTTATTTTGAAATCACCTACTTGAATAGATATAATAGGCGCCCCCGGATCTTGTAGTTTAGGTGGAAGAGCACCCGATAGAATGGCATTCACATTAGCGGTTACATCAAGTTTCTTTGGGAATTTATGATTCCGCTTTTGTGTACACAATTCTTTCAAGTACTTCGCGTAAGCTGGAATTTGTTTAATGGCATCCAAAAGAGGTATGTTAATTTTGACCTGTCTAAACATCTCCCACATTTCTTCTTGTTGTGGTCCTCTTTTATTTACCATTTTTGCTTTAAATGGTTCAACTAATGCCTCCGGGTAAGGAACGGAACCACCCGTCATATCCTTTCCTTTAGCAATAGGTGACTCATCTCTAAAAACCGGTTTATTTTTTTCAAGATTTTGAGTAATTGGTTTTTTATCATTAACAAATTCCACTTCGCCTTCACTTTCCTCACCCTCAATAACATCCTCCACCACCCCTTCAACCAATTGTGGTGGAGACTCGACTTTATTATCGATAACCTTACCATTACGAAGAACCGTAACTTTACTTACATTTGTATTGGTTGAACTCGATCCTTGATGTTGCGGGTTTAATGTAGTGTTACTCGGTAGCCTCCCTCCACCTTGCTTTAGCAAAGATATTTCTTCGGCCATTTGACCCACTTGTCTTTCCAATGCCACAAACGACTTGTCCCTCACTTCATTCTCCTTCTTTGATTCTTTCATCATTTCTAATAGTGCATCCAACTTTGAGTTAACCGCATCATCTCCCCCTGATGACCCATTTTGTTGTTGGTGATCTTGATTGTAATTCCTTGGGGGGTAATTTGTGTTCCGGTTATTGTTATAGGAACCCCTTTGATAACCACCTGAATTGTAGTTCCCTTGTTGACGCGGTTGATATGAGGTTGATGAGGTGTTTTGATTCACACCTTGAAAGTTGGGGTTCATTTGGTTTGCGGCGTTCCCATACTTGAAGTTAGGATGGTTTCTCAACCCCGGATGATAGGTGTTCGAGTTCATGTCATATTGTTTCCTCTCACCATATACTTGATTCACCTCTTCTTGCCTCCCTTCTTGAAATGGGCACTCCATTGTTTTGTGGCCTATATCTCCATAATCTTCACAAATGTCGAATCGAGCTTTTACTCCCGCTACTTCTTTCTTTTCGCCTTTCCTCAACAATGCCAGTTCTCTCTCCATAGATGCTAACCTTTCTTTTGTATCATAATCCGGGACGGACTTAGAAACTGCGTGTTTGGCTCTTCGGCTAGCCGATGCCTCAGCTTTAGAACTTTGGCTCATTCTTTCTAAGAAATCCCAATCATCTTCTTCGGGATTAGACAACAATGTCCCATTACTTATGGACTTCAAGTACTTCCTCTCCTCTTGAGTCAAACCATCCACAAAACATTTTACCAATTCCCACAACTCAATTTGATGGTGGGGGCATTTCCTCAACAACTCCTTGAAGCGTGTAAAAGCTTCATGTAACGGCTCACCCGTTTGTTGTTGAAAGGTCCGAATCTCAATTCGGGAGTCATCTGTCTTCGCAACCGAATAGTACTCATCCAAAAAGACTTGTTGCATTTCATCCCATGTGTGGATGCTATTGGCCGGCAATGTGATGAACCATTGCTTTGCTCGATCTTTTACGGAAAACTGGAAAAGTCTAAGTTTGACTTCGCTTTGATCAAAATTCTCATCCCCAATTGTACTACAGATGGCAGCAAACTCGGCTAAATGGGTGTATGGTTCTTCGGTGACCATACCATGAATATGGGGAAGGACGTTGATGTAATTCGGTCTTGACTTGAAACTCCTCATTCCTGGAATTGGTGGAACAATTGGAGAAGCATTCTCCGAAATAGCCGGTCGAAAACGACCATTAACTCCACCCATAGGGGCTACCGGTTGTCTTCGGTTTTCATTATTGTAGCCCCCAGTAGCTCTCCTCCCTTCCTGTCTAGGAGGATACCCAAATCTCTCTGGTCGAACTGTTCGACCCATTGGTTGTCTCGCCCTTTGGTGAACATAATTCACCTCTTCTTCCTCTCCAAAGCCTTGCCCCTCGTTATACTCTCCATATTGGCTCCTCTCACCATCTTCATACTCATAATCTCCAAACCCTTCACCATTCCCAACATCTTCATTATCATCATACCCAAAGTACTCACCATCGTCATCCTCCCAACCCTCGTTCTCATTGTTTCCGGGAGGGGTTTGATTTTGTTGTGGTCCCCTTCTTCCTTGGTACGTGGGATTGGTACGGATGTTAACGGGTCGGTTTTGTTGAACTGGACCCGACCCACGGGGTTGGTTGTTATTGATAGGTATAGGTGGGGTTTGGGTTGAGGTTCGGTGAGGTGGAGTTGGTGGGCGGTTAGGTATAGGGCCTCTGTTTGGAGTTGGGCCACGGTTTCTCATGCTAGATCCAGAATGACTGCTTCGACCATCCATGGATGATGGTTCCGATGAAATAGGTTCTAAATTTTGTTGTTGGATTCGGTTTTGCCTTGCTATCCTCTCAATTTCCGGTTCAAACACAAGTGGTGAATTTCTCCCAGATGAACGGGTACGCATGCACTAATCTGTCACCTGCACACACAAACAAACACCACGCGTAACACAAAAATAGAAGAAGATTAACCAAACAAAACAAGTAACAAATATTAACGAGTCAATTAAAATAAAACACCAAGCGCACACACTACCCGGCAACGGCGCCAAAATTTGATCGGTGTCGAAGGGACCGGTCAAAGATAAAGAAATAGAGTGTCCTAATCACCTTAAACTAGTTAGGGTAAGAAGGGTGTCGAACCACGAAGAGTTTGTGGTCGGTGCTCAACTTCAATTAACAATGCAAATTATGAAGTTACAACGGGTCTTTCTGACCAAACACAATCAATGATTTAAGTGAAAACTTTATAAACTCAACAAACAAATCAAGTACCAAACAAAACGGTTTAAGTTGTAAACAATAATTAAAAAGGGTATCACACCCGGGTTTCAAGTTCACAAGTAATTAGGGATTATCACATCAACATTTGAGTTCAAACAATCGAATGGTTATCCAAATCTAATTAACCAAATCTAACCAAGAACATCAACATTCATACATCATCGGCAAATAGTGTAAAACAATATTCACGAATGAAATCGAGACAAATGTATGCAATATAGAATTAGATTAATCAATAGATTCAACATAAATCAAAGTTCATAGCAATTATCATCTAACGGGGTCAATGGTGCAAGAATTTATCGACTCCCGTGAGTTCATAACCATACTAAACACAAAGATTCAAGTGTCTCAAACCAAACGATTACAAGAATTGTTTCTCAAAGCTAGCACATGATAAAACCCTAAAACTTACAAACAATCCACCCGGGAATGATTACCGGTGGATTAGCCGCTCATGGTGGTGGAAATCATCTTCAATCTTTCAATCGGATGTTAGAATCGTGTTCTTTAGCCTCCAAGAACTCCAAAATCGCCCAAGAACTATGGTCTAAAAGATGGATTCGAATTTGGGGAAGAAAAACCTAATTAAACCATTGAAAATCGGCTGTTTCGCTCAAAACCCGCGTCTGAAACGCACCCAGCGTAAGCTTACGCTGGGAGGGCGTAGGCTTACGCCGGGACTCTGGAAGCTGCTGTGAAGAAATCAATTAGGCGTAGGCCTACGCTGTAAAGGCGTAAGCTTACGCTGGTGGCGTAGGCTTACGCCAGTAGGCGTAGGCTTACGCTGGAACTGCATTTTTGCCCCGTTTTCTCCGTGTCTCTTCCGACTCTCTCGTAATATCTTCAAAGATCACATTGTAAGCTTCCAACACCTGCACATGCATGACTACACAAAACCTTTGTATTCCACATATCAAATTGCATAAATATAACATATTACACCCTTTAATACATGAAACTTTGGCCACTTATCACTTACAACGCCTTTCCATGTTGAAACTTTTAACAGAACGTTATCACCGACGTTGAATTCTAACGGCTTTCATCTCTTATCTTCATAACTCTTTTGATGATCACGAGCCGTTTTCAATCGATCTCTTATTTGAATAACTTTCTCAGTTGTCTCCAGGACTATTTCAGGTCTAGATAACTGTTTTTCTCCTATTTCGGACCAACAGATTGGAGTTCGACATTTACGACCGTATAAGGCTTCAAAAGGAGCGACCTGTATACTCGTATGATAGCTATTATTGTAGGAAAATTCTATTAGAGGTAAGTGGTCATCCCAACTTCCTCCAAGATCAATAACACAAGCCCTTAACATATCTTCAAGAGTTTGAATTGTTCTTTCGCTATGCCCGTCCGTTTGAGGATGATAGGCAGTGCTAAGATTCAATTTTGTACCCAGGGATTTTTGAAAGCTTTGTCAGAATCGAGAAGTAAATCTACTATCTCTATCTGACACAATAGATAGTGGCACACCGTGTAATGACACGGTTTTATTAACGTATAATTGTGCCGACTTATCCATACTGAAAGTTTCCTTCACGGGAAGAAAATGAGCAGACTTAGTAAGCCTGTCAATAATAACCCAGATCGTATCATTCCCTCGACTGGTTCGGGGGAGTTTAGTAATGAAATCCATGGTTATCATTTCCCATTTCCAGACAGGAATTTCAAGTTGTTGTAACAAGCGAGACGACTTTTGATGTTCAACTTTAACTTGAGAACAGGTTAAGCACTTTGCAACATAGATAGCGATGTGTTTCTTCATTCCTATCTACCAGTAATTGGCTATTAAGTTTTTATACATTTTATCGCTTCCAGGATGCATCGTATACTTAGATTTATGAGCTTCTTCAAGAATCTCTTCACGTACATTTCCATAGATAGGAACCCAGATTCTTTTACTCATTCTAAGAATATCATCATCATCTTTAACCAGTTGTTCGATCATGCCTCCCAAACCTTCTTTCTCTAGGTTGGGTTCTTTTAAATCCATCTGTTGAGATTCCTTAATACGAGTAATAAGATCGATTTGAAGATCGAGTCTAAAAGCACGAACTCATTTAGGTTTCTCATGTTCTTTTCTACTCAAGGCATCAACTACAACATTGGCTTTGCCTTCATGATAACATATTTCACAATCGTAATCATTCAGGACTTCCATCCAACGTCTTTGCCTCATATTCAGTTCTTTTTGATTGAATATATACTTTAGGCTTTTATGATCAGTGAAAATAGTGAATTTGACTCCATATAGATAGTGCCTCCATAATTTCAGTACGAAGATTTTGGCGCCCAATTCTAAATCATGAGTCGTATAATTCTTTTCATGAGTTTTCAATTGACGAGAAACATAAGCAATAACGTTGCTTCCCTGCATTAACACACAACCAAAGCCGGTGTGTGAAGCATCATAGTAAACTGAAAAGCCTTCGTTTCCATCTGGGAAACCCGATATGGGTGCTTGAGTCGGTTTCTATTTCATAGTTTCGAAAGCTTGAGATTGCTTAGGTCCCCATTCATACTTAATTGATTTGCGAGTCAGAGAAGTTAATGGAACAACAATTCGAGAAAAATCTTGGATAAATCTCCGATAATAACCAGCTAAATCGAGGAAACTTCGAATTTCAGTCGGTGACTTAGGGATTTCCCATTTGGATATTTCTTCAATTTTAATAGGATCAACTTGGATGCCATCAGCGTTAATGACATGTCCAAGGAATTGAACTTCTGGTAACCAGAATTCATATTTTGAGAACTTAGCGTATAGCTTTTCGTTTCTCAGGAGTTCAAGCAAAGTTCTCAAATGATTGGCGTGATCTTCTTTATTTTTGGAATAAATAAGGATATCGTCAATGAATACGATAACAAATTTATCCAAGTAAGGTTTACAGACTCGATTCATCATGTCTATGAATGCTGCTGGTGCATTAGTAAGTCCGAACGGCATTACCGTGAACTCATAATGACCATACCGAGTTCTGAAAGCAGTTTTGGGAATGTCTTCTTCCTAGACTTTTAATTGGTGATAGCCAAAACGAAGATCTATTTTTGAGAAGCATCGACCTCCCTGGAGTTGATCAAAGAGATCATCAATTCTGGGGAGTGAATAACGGTTCTTTATCGTGACTTTATTCAATTCACGATAATCAATACACATACGTATTGAACCGTCTTTCTTTTTGACAAATAAGGCTGGGGCTCCCCAAGGCGATGAGCTTGGTCTTACGAATCCTTTTTTGAGTAATTCATCCAACTGTTTCTTCAATTCTGTCATTTCAGTTGGAGCTAATCTGTACGGGGCTTTGGCAATCAGTGCCGTACCGGGTACTAGATTAATTCTGAACTCCACTTTTCTTTCAGGTGGAATTCCAAGCAGTTCGTCAGGAATAATATCAGAGAATTCAGCCACAACCGGCACATCTTCAATCTTCTTTTTGGTGTCGGTGGTTACAGTTACAAGGTATGCTAAGCATCATTTTCGTAAATATTTTGTGGCTTTCAACATGGAAATTATTCCAACAGAGTTGGATAATTTATCATTATTTATAGTAAGATTATCGCCTTTTGGCGAACGAAGTTCGACAGCTTTCTTAGCACACAGGATACGGGCTTCGTTAGAGGCTAACCAATCCATTCCTAGGACAATGTCAAAACCTGCCAAGGTCATTGGCAACAATTTTGCAGGTATAACATGTCCTGAGAGTGTGATATAGCAATAATTTAAGATTTCAGAGATTTGGACGAGGTCACCGTTGGCAGTCTCTACCACATATTTCTTGTCTAATTTAGCTAGAGTTTTATTTAAAAGTCTACAGAATCTATGATCTATAAAACTTTGGTTTGCACCAGAGTCAAATAAAACTCGAGCATAAATATCATTAACAAGAAATGTACTCGTAATGACATCGGGCATACCTACTGCTTCATGAGTATTGAGAAGGAATGCTCGTGCATTCTTCTTTACTCCACCTGCAGGGTTGGGACCTGTCCCATCGAGCTTCTTCAACTTGGGGCAATAGGTTTTGAAGTGGCCAGCCTCACCACACTCAAAACAGGTCGTTGGCTACTTTTTGAAGCAATTCTCTATTTTGTGACCGGATATCTTGCAAAAGTTACGGAAAATTCCAGCACGACATTGTCCTAAGTGCCTCTTCTTGCACTTTGGACACTCAGGAATAGAAGAGTTATTGTTTCGGGAAGAAAATTTTGATTTCTTTATTCCACTTGGGCCTTGCCCAGATTCCCTCTTCTTCTTCCCTTCCTCCTGGTTCCTAATCAGGCTACTGGTTAATGATGCTCACAAATTCATAGCATCATCAAGATTTTCATAATTTGCGACTTTGACCATGTCGCGGATTTCACCGATCAAACCCCAATTATAACGCTTTATTAGATTTGACTCGGGTGTAGCAAGGTGTGGAACGATTCGGGCATATTCCAGGAGTTTGGTAGCATATTCCTGATGATTGGTTCCAATCATTTTCAAACTTAAAAATTTCCCTTCAATCCGTTCCCTCTCATTTTGGGGAACGTACTTCTTTTCAACTCTTGCTTTAAAAGCACTCCAGCCTATTGCATAGGCTGCATCTCTTCCTTTGACAGCAACAATGTTGTTCCACCATTCAAGAGCTTGGTCTTTAAACAAATTGGATGCATATAGAACCTTATCTTCTTCAGCACATTTGCTGATTGAAGCAAAGACTCAGATTTCTTGATCCACCTCAATGTGGCTATTCCTCCTTCTCTTCCAGAGAAGTTATATGGCTTGCAATCCTGGAACATCTTATAAGTACAGCCAATCATCTTCCTCTTCTTTTCTATATGGCCGTAATTATTACCCATCCCTTCATCTTCAGATGAGTGGTGATAATATTCTTCTCTCTCCGTCCTCTTGGTTTTGTGGGTAGTGGAGCCTTCTGGTTTAAAAGTAACAGGTTTAGACTGAGTGATAGTTCTAGTGTGTTGAGAATTAATAGATTTTTGAATGGACGGTTGAATAGATAGTTTATCAGCTTGTCTCTTTTCCAGCTCAGTAAAAGATCATTGGAAGAGAATCCTTGATTCCTTCCGTAATCATCTTTTGGAATTCAACACGAGAATTAGGATTTTCAGCAGCATTTTTAACCACTGTTTGTTTCCTTTTTCCTCTGGTATTGTAAGAAGGTACGGTTTGTTTAGACATGCTATAACAGAATTAAGATGGGAATTAAAAACCAAACTTTTTATTGATGAAATACATATATACAAGAAAAGTACATATTGTTTCTAGAAATTTCTAAAATTCTTTTCTTCAAGAGTTTGTACTAATAAAGCATTCTGAGCTTCAACTTCAGCTTTTCTCGTTCCAATTGAGCCATTCGGTTTAGCAAAATTTGTTCCCTCTCACTTCCCGATGCATTCTCATTTATATGAGGAACAGGGATGGGAATCGTCTCATAGTACAGAACGTAAGGTATATTAGAGTCAGCACGTTCTTCTTCTTCAGGATTATTTTCATAAGGCATTTCGGCGTATCCCTCATGAAAATTTTGGGAATATATTGGAGTAACGTTGTAACTTCCAACGATAGGAGCAGAATGAAAACATACAGAAGGATTATAGGGAACATTTGGGTTTCCTATTTCTCTGAGGCTTCTGAAAGTTGAACTTTCAGTTTCCTCATTACTTTTTATTGTAGTTTACGTTCGAAAAAATTAGCTGGAGCGTATTTACGAAGAAAACTAGGACCTTTTCCCTTTCCAACCATTTTGTAACAAAATAAACAAAACGAGATTTATTATAAAATATATTACAAGGGAACAAAATACAATTTAGATTTTAATCTTTCATTAGTTCTTCTCCAAGGGTCATTAGGCTTTCTCCATATTCATAGACCTGTTGTCCATAAAAGTTGGTTCTTGCCTTGTCCATGATTTTCTTTCATGTCACTTCGTCCGTTTGGCGCAATGAACGATATAGGCACTCAATAGGAGAAGAAGGCATACTATATTCATAACCGTATTTTGGTGGATGTTCACGAAGTCCAACCATAATATCGTTATAAGCATTTTGGTATCCCGGAGGAGCTTGGAAATAGGTTTTCAAAAGGACCATGGTAAACTGGTTCAGGAAACATATAGGGATCATATAGGACTGGGGATTCAGAGTTATAAGACTGATGATAAGAATTTCCTGAAGTATTATTAAAGAATAGGTAATCTTCGGGATTTTCAAAAGCGGGTTCATAATGATGAGATCCTTCAGATGGATCTTCTTCTGCTGATATGTTCTACTGAGTATGAATAGATTCAGCTGTAGCAGTATTCTAATTACTGAAATCGGATCCAGCATCCATCCATTGGCTTGAAGTATCATAGGACTGGGGATGGGTTTCAGGAACAGGGTTATCCGAAAGAATAGGATCATAATATACAGGAACGGAATTATCTCCAGACATCTGCAATCTTAAAATATTAGTACTTATCTTAGATACTAAGGCCAATATTCTTATTTTAGCTAAAGCTTTACAAGGATGGTTATCTTTCCAGAGTAGTACCTCCAACATAGATAGTTATTCGTATTTTAATAATGTTTTTAAGGAAAACCACTTTACATTATAACGATCAAACCTGTGAACTCACCAACCTTTATGTTGACACTTTTAAGTATGTTTTTCAGGTAGCATATAGCTATGGCACGGTTGGAATAGGTTAGCCATTTGGATTAAACCCTAGAAGCCGAAGAAGCATGATCGTCAAACCTTAAGACGGTTTTGACCCATATGGTTCTAGGACATTGTACTAGCTTAATTTAGAATTTGTAATGGTGTTCAATATATAAAGAAGTCTTTACTTTAGCTTCCGTTGTTGTGTAATGTCACACCTCGTCCCAGGCACCTCCTGGACGTGTGTGACAATCGATTGGTACCACCTGGTTTGATTTCAGAGTTTTTATAAAACACATCAGAAGTCTTTTCAAAAGGATCGTTTATCATTCTTTCAACCTTAAGGGTTATGTTTGTAAATATCAAAACTTAGTTGGAAAACAAAAGCCTTGTATTTACTCCATAAACATAGGGACTTAAATACCCTTTTTCATTCGATTACAAAACAGAGTTTGAAACCAAATACATTTCTCGTCTCTTATGGACAAGTTTAAGCCACGGGAAATAGTACTATCCGAGGTTGACCAGTCCCTCGGTTCTATCTCCTCTTTCTTTATTTATGATTTCCTATGCACGAGGCCTGAGAATCCAATATGCAAGTTATCCTTTTCACAGGACAGATCTGATGTCTGCCTCCCATATTTTCTTTTCTTGGGTCAGATCTTATGTCTGCCCATAACCCAATTTCATCACATTTTTATTCGTTACCTGAAAAACATTTTGAAAATAAAACGTCAGCGCAAACGCCGGTGAATACAATTATCTTGACATTTAAAATAATTTTGGCACAAACAAGCAATAGTTCATAATCACAACTTTATGTTCAATCCACACATTCAGCAGGCCCGTCCTGTTCAATCGTACCAAAGTATACGTCATAGCTTATAACAACGGACAGGTTATACCTCCGATATTGTTATAAGATAAGCACCAGCCGCAATCCGGGAATTTCACCCGAGACCCGTGTATCCCTTGCAAGTTTTACACATACCTATGGCCTGAATGCTTTCACGTAGAAGAACGTGAGCATTACTCCCTTAACCTTATTTGGCCATTTTCGTAAATGTAAATGTTTGACACAAGATTTTGAAAGAGATAAAGTATTCACCTTGTTTATAGGAATGAGCCACTAAGTTGAAAGCTTATAGACTAGCTTCTTAACTTGATTTCTCTAGCGTAACAGCACTTCTACGAGCTTTTCTTCTTAATCTGAGCACTACAATGAGCGGGAGTTGGACCGGGATCTTCGGGAGTGGGCTAGGGATCACCTAGAACGTGTTTTGAGAGTGGAATTCATGTTTGGGATGAAGAAAATGATTGAAATCATTCATCTATTTATAGGCTGAAATCTGGATCCAAGTCGGACCGTTATCAAAGGGACGTCAGTCCGACATCGAGTCGTGTATGCTTCAGCCCTAAACGTCAACGTCTGATTGGACCACACATGTTTTGTGTTTATATCAGACCGATATGTGTACCATGTCGATCCGACATCGCAACACGCGTCAGATTCTAGGGCTGAGTCATAGGATTGATGTCGGTCCGATAACCGACCTATCATTCCATTGCGGACCGTTATGAAAATGGATATTGGTCTGATATCTGAATGAGTTTCGCCTCGGTCCGATATCAACAACCTTATTCACTTCGGACCGATATGAAGGTGATGTCGGTCCTATATCTAGCTATTTTCACAAATTTTCACTTTTAACCCTAGACTTTGGTACTTTAGATACATAAGTCCTTATAGGTTTCTAACCTTGGCATTTCTTGGACAATTTTTGTCGCAGGTGTTACATGTAACGTTACCAATCGTTGCAACCTTGATTTATTTATTTATTTATTAAGTGAATAAATTTGGGGGTGTGACAGCATGCCAAATCCAAAGATCATATGACGCAACGGCTTCAAGCATTAACGTCGGATGTGGATAGTCCCCTCGTTGGTGTTGAGCTTGCCAAGCAGTCGGACAATTTATTCATTCCCAATGTGAGTAGTCGATGTTACCAAGCATCACGGTAAATCCATGTACGGCTTCATGCACCTCGTATATTTGTTGAATGTCACTAAATGTCGGTCTCCTTAAATATCTCTTGCCGTAGAGATTAATCACACTTAAAAACATATAATAATAATAATAATAACAACAACAACAATAATAATACCTTCACAAAACATATGTACAGTATCTCGTGCGGTTTTTTCAGACATCTTTAAATACTCATCTCATGAATCACTAGCCGTACCATACGCTAGCTGTCGAACCGCACACGTGCATTTTTGTAAAGCAGTAAATCTAAGCTTGCGCCTCGCGTCTTCCATTTGTTGGAAGTATTGGTACTCTCTTTCTAAATCACCACATATTCGTAAAAAAAAGTTCTCGTCTCATACGAAAACCGATTCGAAATTTTTCTTCATCATACATTGGATTGTCATTAAAGTAATCACGTATTAGACGTTCAATAGCTGCTTCCCGATCCCGCATTACTTGAACTCGTCGTGTTACCCTCTGTGAACTCTCGGCTTCTTCGAGTAGATCGTACGCGTAACAAATCGCTTCAGTAATCACTTCATCTTCTTCTATTGAACCCGATGACGTAGATGACCATTCCATTTTAAATAGGATGAGATAATATATAGTGGAGTGTTATTGGTTAAGAAAATATGAGAATGGGTGTGGATGGTTATTGGTTGAGAAAATGTGAGATTATTGGTTGAGAAAATGTGATATATATATAGATTAAAATTAAAATAATTATATTTTTTTAAACGGCTATAAACAACGGCTAGTTTGACTAAAAGTCAAACAAATTTAAAGCCAAGCGCCGGTGAGTTACCTCACGCCCCCCCCCCCCTCCCCTTCACGCCATTTTCACGCCTAGGGGGGCGGTGTTCCTAGGCGTGAAAAACTGATTTGGCTCACTTTCCCCCCCCCCCCCTCACGTCAGTGTTACGGATAGCCTCATGTATAAATATCAAGCTGATTCATTGTATTTTTCATGATAGGATCGGTTTCTTTCATTACAATCATCCAAGTTCTTCTCCAGTTCTATCAAAAATTTCAATTGTTGTTCGACATCGATTTAAGTATGTTATTAGACTATGTTATTCATTTTTTTTATTTATACGCACCATAATAATTTAAACAATTCTAATAAGAAGTGTTTGGTAAACCGATTGTAATTATGGTTTTCTCATTAGTTAAAGAGACCATTTGGTTTTCAATTTAATCTCTTACGGGTCAAACAAGTTATGTTTATTTCTAACTGAGTTACGATCAAAGGGGCCGAGCAGGTTAAACATGCCTTCAAAACCAATTTATGGCTAATGTAGTTCGACATTTTGCTGGATAAATAGAAGTTAACGAAAATATGCAGAAGTAAATCGAGATTCTGTCTCAGCTGACGGTTTAACTTTGAAACTCAATGTGAATAGCAGATATGTTTTTTGGTCCCCTTAAAATTGAAATAGATTATTTTTGTCCCCTTATAGTTTTATGATTTTTATGAGTAAACTGCAGTTTTCGTCCATGAGGTTTGAACCAAACATCACGTTTCATCAACCTGTAACACATTTGATCCCCGACGTTTGATGTTTTAACACTTTGCGTCCCTGGTCCTTAGTTCCGTTAATTTTTCTGTTAGTTTTTGTGTGAAATTACTGATATACCTGATGAAGAAGAAGAAGATGTGGTTAAGAGTATATCCGTAATTTCATAACAAAACTAACAAAAAAAGGATCAGGGACGCAAAGTGTTAAAACATCAAACGTCGGGGATCAAATGTGTTACAGGTGGACGAAACATGATGTTTTGTTCAAACCTTAGGTACGAAAACAGTAGTTTACTCAAATTTTATTGTTCTTATTATTAAGCCCGTGTAGTACACGGGTTTCTAACATATATATAATATATAATGATTAAGCCATAACTAGACCTTTTTTTGGTAGGAAAATCTTCTTTTAATGGATAGAGTTGCATAATTTTTACACATAAGAGAAATATTGTAGGTGTGTACATGTTATGATATTTCTTTTCATTTAAGCAATTTTAACACATCATACCAAACATGATCATGATGTAAGATGTTAGCTTCCATAATGACATAACTCGACAAAAACTTAAGTTGTGTACTGAAATCATTAAAAAGTGATTCACGTCCTGTCTTATCACTGACATGTCAGCAGAAGGGTAATCACTTATTAAAATATCTACATATACATACACATCTTGTTCAATTTCATATTATTAATTTCATATGGTTTATGTTTATATGTTACTCTAATCTTGCGTTATTTGTATTGAGGTCAAATGGGTGTTGGATAGCTTTGGGCTTGGAAGCAAAGGAGTTTTTATGTTCATGACCCGCGGGATTGACCCGTTTTACTTCTAGTAGTTTTGCGGGTCATGGACTGGTGTGGATATCCACCTCCGGATGTTGGAGCCTATATAAAGAAGCCCTCTAGGGTTGCTGCCTTTCGCCTTCATCCCTTTTTCATTTCAGGCACACCGAAATGGTGAATACAAAAGACCTCAAATCCTAATCTCATTTAACATGATGATTATGAGTCGCATTGAGATGCACTAGTCTTGGTTTTTGTATTACAAGTCTGATTATTGAGTTTTGTATTGTTCTTGTTCATTACCAGGACTGGGTTGTTGATTGTTTACATTTGAACCTGGAAAACTGACATCACTAAACACAATCAATAAGGTGTGTAATGGTTTCATTATCTCCACTAATTAATTTTTTTTATTTAAACCATTAAACATGAATCTGATTGGTTGGACAGAGCCTCACCCCCGCCCCACACCCGTTGTTTCACTCACGCCCTCGCCCATTCACACCCAGGGGGCGGTGTTCCACGCCCAATCACGGGTCACGGTGGATCACGCTCCCAATCACTACAAGGATTTAACCCTACACCGACGACACCTGTCCAGATGACGAAAGTCGTCGGTATATATAACCCTATATCGACGAAAAGTCATCGGGATAGGTTTTCCCAAAAGTTACCCTGGTGAAACCCTATACCGACGGCGTGTCGAAAACCCTATCTTTTTTGCATGAAGACTTCTGATCCGAAAAATGTATCAAGGTTCTAACTTTTATCGTTCAAAATATTTGTTTAGCATCCATGATGCCAGATCTAAGGTTTTTAAGTCATCACATACGTAAAAACTCAAACTTTATATACTAAACCCCGTTTACCCACTTTAACCTATCTTCAACGAATATAGGAGATCTAGGGCCAGTGTCGTCTGGAATATATTGCAAGCATAAAAAAATATACAAAAAAATGCCTATGTCGACGACATGTCGTCGGGATAACTCATTTTTAATTCAGGCCTATACCAACGACATGTCGTCGGTATAAGTCCACCATATGCCGACGACATGTCGTGTGTATAGGATTGAGCCTATACCGACGACATGTCGCATGTATAGATTTTTTTTTTTTAATTCTACATATACCGACGACACGTCTTCGGTATAGGCCAGGTTATCCCGAAGACATCTATACCGATGACTTGTGTGACCTATTTGTACAAACCTATACCAACGAATCCTATACACACGACAAGTCGTCGGGATAGGTCTAATCACCATAAACCAATGACACCTATACCGATGACTTGTGTGACCTACTTGTACGGACCTATACTAACGAATCCTATACACACGAAAAGCCGTCGGGATAGGTCTAATCACCATAAACCGACGACTTGTCGTCAGGATAAGGTCATAATTCGTCGTCGGAAAAGGGTCATACCCTTACAGTGAATCTTGTTCCTACACGTAGCCTTATCATTTTACTAGCATATTTGTCTAGGTTACATTTTTAAGTAAAATATTATAAATGATTTAGTAATTCTGTTATGACAATTCAAACGCAACTCAATTGAACAAAATAAATATTATAAATGATTTAAGTAATTTTGTCATGCCAACTCAAACATAACTCATTTCAACAAAATAATTTTTGAAGTAATCTACAATTTTCGTCCTTTAAATATATACTAAATTGTACCTTTCGTCCTCAATTTTCATTAATTACATGAATCATCCTTTAATCACACCAACCCTTAGCATAAAGAATGATTCATGTAAAAAAATGATGATTAGAGATGATAGATGCAATCATGTATATACTAAAGGACGAAAAGGGTAATTTACTTTAATAATTTTTCAATAACAGATCTTATGTCACAAAATGATAAAAGTATATTTTTATATTATCAAATCGTAAATTTGACATATCATTCTTTCAAGGTAAGGGATACATAACATATTGATGCATACCTAGTAGTAATTTGAGTTATGTTTTCCATAATTTGTGCAGATTAAGCACTAAATAAATAATTAACAAGAGTTTGTGACAGAACAAGCATTTTATGGTGTCTTATTCAATCCCCATCTTAGCAAAAACAACAATCAGCCATAAAAAAAGAAAAAAAAAACATTTTTGGGTGTCTGTTAGTTGCATGGATACATGAGCAGGAAGAGCAAACACACACCTTATTTGGTAAAGAGCATATGGAAGGAACTGGTGCAGTGAAAGATCTCACTTGGTCCACCAGTGAAGGAAGTCCTTGCGTCGGTTGATCTTTTTCTGCAGCTGGAGAAGCCCGTATAAGAGAGCCTCGGCTGTCGGTGGGCACCCAGGGACATAAATGTCAACTGGGACAATCCTATCGCAGCCCCTAACGACGGAGTATGAGTAGTGGTAGTATCCACCACCGTTTGCACAGCTTCCCATGGAAATCACCCACCTTGGCTCGGGCATCTGGTCGTACACCCTGCAAGTGAATTTACCATTTTAACCCAACACGTAAAAATCTCATAAGCCCAGTCATAAGGTTGAAAGGAAGTTGTAATTATAATCTCATAAGTAACGCCTTCCCCTTCACTCTTTCATAAAGAATAAATAGGTTTTGAAATATAAAGAAAGAAACATGTCTGCAACTACAGGTAATACATCCTGGAATAACACAATAAACTGCCAGGCATATTCTATAATCTATAGCTTAAATGTAAACAATTAATATCATTCAACTACTTCCAACATAAACTTTCAGAATAAAACTTGATAGTCCGTCAAAATACCAGTAATACCAACTTCAGAGTTGCAATAACCCAGGTGGATTATGCAAAACACTTGCAACAAAACCAGGGTCTTTAAAAGTTTTTTGTGTTACAGGTACACTTTTGGTTCAAAAATGCGCGCGCCATGGATGAGATGATAAAACGCATCGCTGCAGTTGATGAGATGCGATTCCATGATGTGCATGATGCGGTCTGATGTGACGCATCATGCAGTTGGCTAGTATTTGAACAAGTTAGACCAGTACTCTTCAACTTATATGTCTACTTATTGCTGATTTGTTTTAAAGTACTGTATTATAAGCTTCTACCTTATGCATATACTACTTGTACCTAGTTAGTAATTAAAGTTAGGCTTCTTTTAGTTGTAAATAAAGCTTCTTTAGTTGTACCAAGAGCTTTTCTTTATTTATTTTTTTTAATATCTTATAATTTAGTGCTTAAAAGTTAACAAGTTAAAATATCATCTATAAAAAATCTTTAATATATTTTTCTAACGAGTGCCTCACAAACGTGAAGCGCGTGCCTTGCACATTGGATTTTGGAAGTTGGAACGCATTGCTCCTTTTAAAACCAAGGATACACGGCCTTTTTAGTATCGTGTATCCCATGAAGAAAAAGTACTAGGTAAGGTTTACACATACAAAAACTGCGATCAATTACTCATATCACCTAAAGGAAAAGTTAAAAACAAAAAATGATGTGCAACTACCAAACAAGACAAAATGTTATTTTGTTCGTATGGGTATTATATACAAAAAAAAAGTTTCATCAAACCGGCAAACTTAAAATACACGAATGTATTAAGTAGCTAACCTACATAGCTGAGACTTCTTCACGCAAACCACATATAACTAACGACTTCACACAAACCTGTATGTAACAACGGAGGTGTTTGCATGTGGATTTTAAAAGTACTATGAGATGTTTGCAGTAACTTGTAATGAAATGTGATATTCTTCTGCTCATTGGGGTTTGTAATAATCGCTTTTGATGGTAATTGGTAAGTTCCAACTAGTTAAAGAGTTAAAGAAGTGACATAAAATGAACAAAAAGGACATTGTGGATGAATTTAAATTTAAGGTATCAAAATTTATTTTTTCTCAATTATAAATTATTCATCAGTTACCGGTAAATGTTTAAATAAGTTTGCCATATAAAATTCAAATAATCAAGCTAACTATTTTTCTTTGTACTCATGTGCATGATGCGGTGATTAGATCGCATCGCTGCCGTTGATGCGACGCGATTCCATGATGGCATGTGATGCGACTGATACGACGCATTACGCAGTTGACCAGTATTTAAACAAATTAGACCACCATCGATTGCAATGGGTCTGAGTTTTTCATATTGATTGAACAAATCTGACCATCAATTGAGCAATGGGTTTGAGTATTTTAACAAATCTGACCAGAAATGATGAGAATATCTTATATTTTAGAGTTTAAAAGTTAACAATTTAAAATATTATCTATAAATAACTTTTTAGTAATTTTTCAATAACAAACGCCTCATATACGTGATGCCTCCGCATTGCGTATCGGCTTTTGTGATCAAAATGTTAGGTCTGGAACTGATCAAAATACAAACAAACACTATCTCATGCACACACAATCAGAAAAGAAAACGGAACACAAGTATTTTACTTGGTTCGGTCGGTGTGACCTACGTCCACAGACTGCAACTAGCGGGCCTTTTATTATTCTGTGCTCATACACAAGGGATTACAAAGGTCCTACCCATCTATAAAATCACTAGATTAGGGTAAATAACTTGGGGATTAGGAAAATGTAAATATGACAACTTGCCATTTAACCCTACTAGGGCCGGCTCCCTTGTGGATTGCGGCCAAAGCCTCCACAGAACCCAACACAAAACACATCGGAGCATCACGTGCTTTTTAAAACCAAGATGTGACATGAGTTTTCTAAAAGTGATGCACTTAAGCAAACCAATGTTCTAATCTATCTTTGAAAAGTCAGATAACACATGACAAATAAGTTACGAGATGGCACACCCCTATTTGAGTAGTGAATCAAGAATCCCATGTTATACAAGTTCAGAGAAAGAGCAAGAAGCTTACGGAAAGAGATTAGAAAAAGACAAGCTTGAAAGATAACTCTATGAGCTCTTCAAGCATATGTAATGGGGGAAATACTATCTATAAACCAAAACACCCAACTATAATCATGGCGACCAAAGTCTTGAATCCATTGTTAATTACATAAAAACAAAATTAATCAACTCTTCTAAAAAGAAGTATTCAAGCAGCACAAACAAAACCTAAAATTCATTCTAATTAGCTACCAGTGGCCAGGAAGACAACTTCATTTTTTATACTCAATAGTCATGAAACCCTAGAAACTCTAAACAAACAAAATAACACAGAATCTCGATTTTTTATAGCTTACTAATTGCCATACAAGTAATTAAACTTGTTCATAGTTAAATATAGATATATCCACACAATATACATACAAGCGAAAGGTTAAGAAGGTCGTACTTTCGAAGAGCCGGAGCCATCTTGTTGGTGAGAGTGCCGGCAACGATCATACAATCAGATTGCCTAGGGCTAGGTCTGAAAATGATCCCAAACCTATCCAAATCATACCTAGCAGCTCCGGTGTGCATCATTTCGACGGCACAGCAAGCGAGACCGAAGGTCATAGGCCAGATAGATCCACGGCGCGCCCAATTCATCAGATCGTCAACTTTGGAGATCACGAACTCGGCCGTCTTCGATAAACCTTCCGGGGAAGCCGTCGAAGGTGGAGCTGGCCGAGAGTACGGCGCCGGAGAGGAGAGGCCTTCGGCTAACGCCGGGAGGGTTGTGTGGAACGATGCGGTGGATCGTTGAGAAGACGCCAGCAGAGCGAGGCGGTGCGATTGCCTGGCGAGGAGAGCCATTGAATCTCAGAGCGTGTAGACAGAGGGTTTGCGGTGATGGCCGATGGGGATCGGTTGAAGAAAGGGAGTCGGTTTAATTCGGGTCGGGTCAGGCGGTTTGGTTTGTATAGGTGGTTTGGAGTAGAGAATTAGGTAGCGTTTGGTATACAGAAATGGGAGGTAGAATGGAATGGATGAATATAAGGGAATGAAAAAAATGGTGTTTGGTTGGACGAACGATGGAATGGAATCACCCATTCCAAAAGGAATGTCATTCCCTTTAAATCCCTCAAATTCATTCCATCCACCCCTCTTGTTTTTTTTTTTCATTTCATCATCTCTTTCACCCTTCATCACCACCACACTCTTCTACCACCACCACCACCACCAACCACCACCCACCACCACCAACCACCACCTCCCACCACCAACAACCACCACCTCCCACCACCCACCACCACCGTCGCTGCCGCCTCCACCACCCACCGCCATCTCTCGCCGCCACCACCACCGCCACCCACAACCACACCACCGCCACCCACCGCCACCACCTCCCACCACCTCCGTCGCCACCACTGCTACCGACACCGCCACCGCTGCCACCACCCACCGCCACCTCCCACCACCGCCAACGTCACGCCACCTCCCACTACCGCCACCGTCACCACCACCCACCGCCACCTCCCACTACCACCACTTCCACTGTCGCCTCCTCCACCACCCACCACCACCACATCCTACAACTGCCACCCCCACCCACAACCACCCACCACTGCCGCCATCACCCACCGTCACCCACCACCACCCAATACCGACTCCCACCACCACCACCGCCACTCACCACCGATTTTTATTCCTTCGTCTTTTCTAGCCTACCAAACAACATAAAGTAATGATTTATTCCATTCCCTCATGGTAACCAAAACAAGACAATGGAATGGAATGATCCATTTCATTCCTTTGTCCATTCCATTACTTCGTTCATTCCATTCCCTCGTCTATTCTATTACCCCATACCAAACAGACCCTTAATGTTAGGCATAAAATGATCGATAATGGTGGCATCTTCGTGTTTAAATGGATATCATAAATCAAATAATAAAACTTGTGTTATGTGTCATTGTTATTGTTATAGATTTGATGATGTAGAAATTAGAGTTCAAGGCTATGTAAAAATTGATTTGATTTATAAATATCAGGAGCGGCTTAACCTTTTTGAAGGTCTAAAACGAGATAAAAATTATGGATCTTTTTCTTTTGCAAAACTTCTAGTATATTTTTTTTTAACCTTTTAGGCAATGTGTAATAATTTCACTAAAAAAAATGAAAAACGTCTCTTCACGTCAGCAGGAGGACAATCACTAAGGTATGTAATGGCTCATTAAAAATACATCAACTCTACGGATCATCTAGCGAATGTGCTTACCAAATCGGTGGCACTAGAGGTGCACAAAAAAACCGGTTTGGGTTCCCAAAACGGTTTGAAAACCGAACTGAACCGATTGGTAAACCGGTTTGAAACTGTTCAAACTGTTGGTTTGTAAACCTATAGGCTAAAACCGATTTAACTTGAACAGAACCGGTCAAAACCCCCTCAAAACTGGTTTCAAACCATCCAAACGGGTTCAAACCGAACCGGTTTTTACTTTTGTTGACCAAACCGATTTTGGTTTTGTTTCAAACTGGTTTGGATTGAAAAACTGATTTATGCACCTCTAGTTGGCACGTCTACCGTTTCTCAAGAGAAGGAAGGGTTGTTCCCTCCTTCCCTTCCTTAAACTACATCAAGACAGGAAAAGTCCATAGACCATGATAAGCCCAATAACTTTGAACTGACCCACAATGGACAAGCCTGTTAGGGTTATGGAGTCTTGAATAAGAGGAGCCGGCCCTATTGGGCCTCTTCTCTATGATTTGGGCCTAACTTGGAGAACAAGTTAGAAACCCTAGGTTTTATCTATATATATATACCCTATGTTGTAATTGTAATCTTGCGCACCAATTAATGATATAATTCTAGTTGCAGCCCTTGGACGTAGGTCCCCCACTGGGACCGAACCACGTAAAGTTCTTGTGTCGTGTATTTTCTGTTTTAATAAGCGTTTGTGCATTGTGTGTTGGTTCCGTTGCGCCGCTTTGTTCATAACAAGTGGTATCAGAGCTTTTGGCTCGTTGTTACACACGTTATTGCACGGAAAAACGATTCGCAAAGGAAAACCCTAGTTGCTACATTACCGCCGCCGACCGTGAACAGTGATTCCGGCGTGAACAGTGTTTTCCGGTCAGGCGTGAACAGTGTTTTCTGGTCGGTGTGAATAGTGTGTTCTGGTCAGTGCGAATACTGTTTTCCGCGCGTGAACAGTACCGACATAATTTTTTCGTTTTTTCTGCTGCTGCTGCTGTTCCAGGGATGATTTGCAGCCTGGTTTCTTGTTTTTGGGCCGCCGGAATTAGGGTTTTTTCAAACCCTAGGTTGTGCAAAAAGGGAAAGAAAACCGGGTTGTTTTGGAGGAAAACAATGCTTTTTCGGAAGAAAACAGGGCTGTTTTTGGAGTGATTTTGCAATTAGAGTTCCTATTTTGGATCTCTTGAAGTTGCTAGTTTTCACTTCGGTTTTGCAGGTGAAACGCCAGGTCGGGTGTTTCGGGTTTGTGTTACGGGTATAAAAGGTTTGATTGAGTACCGGGTTGAAACTCTTGAAATGGCCGATTAGGGTTTGGTTATAAAACTCTTAGATTCGTCGGGTAAAGGTTAGAGTTTTTTTTTAAGTTCGGTTTTTTGACTGTTTATTATCAAACATAAATTGGGGAACCGGGTTATGTGAAATTCAGTATCGGGTTAGATTTATTTGCGAGGTTTATTACAGGGGCAAATCGGTCATTGATAGTGTTCGGTAGAACAGTCGTCAAGTTCAGGCCCATGCAATTGCTGTGTCTGTTCACTGTTTCTGATTTGTTCTCTTTGTTATGTTATAACTGAAGACGGGATGGTCATGATCAGAATGTTCATCAGTTATGTATTTTGGTTGATGGGTTTGTCAAAATGGAACTTAAATAGGGTACTGGTGTTGGATAAACCCGGAGAAAATGGAACCAGCGGGTGTGCTGGTGAAGACATAAGTGAAAAAAGGGAAGTCATGTGATATTACTCGGTTAAAATATTTTTCGGTTAGGGTTAGCTGATCGGGTGTACGATCACGGAATCCTTGGTACCGTTTGCTTTCATGAAAGCTCTGCTGGTGATATAACCGTTTGCCGGTTAGCTGGTCTAGAACTTTGAAGTTGTTTCTTGTTCGATGGTGATCAGTGGTACGACATTTGGCATGGGTTGGGATAACAGGGATAGTGGGAGCTGAGCATAGTTGACTTGGTGGAGTTGCATGGACGTGTGGGACATTCTTTAGAGTTGATGTCAAAGATGGTAAATTTTGCTTCTGAGAATGTGTCTGGGTTGATGCATTGGGACTCAGTGAAGGCAGTGAAGACTCTTGGGTTCGAGATTCTGGTATACTTCATTTCATGTTACCCACTGTAGTGGAGTATTGGTGAATCTACTAAAGACTTTGGGAAGGTACATGTTTACGTATCGCTGGAAGAAGGGAACCAACTTCCGAGTATTAAAGTCTTGGCTCGCTGCATCGGGTAGGGCTAAGTGGATTCATTTTGCAAGAGTGAATCCTGGAGCCACGTGGATGTCAGCTGAGTGCATTCGGAGGTTTAAACCAGGTCAGGGTTTTGAGAACTGTGGGAGCATGGGGCGTGTTCTGGGTACAGTTCAAAACACCGTTGGGTTTTGAAGACCGGATTTCCGAATGGAAAATCTCTCCTGGGTTCTTGCAGGTTTTGGAGAGTGGTGTTTCCTCTGGAAGTCTCTGAAGCCGGTAGTTTGAACCAGTGGGAGCCGGTTGAGATTGAGGATGAGTTAATGACGGGTTTTGCCATGGCTGGGTCAGTGATGACTGTTGGGTTGGAGCTCGGGGGAGCTTCAACCGGCTCTTCTGGTAATTAAGAAGAGGGTTGTTGCAACTAGGAGAATTAGATTGAAGTCTTAGCTTGTTTATGGGAACTGAAGGCTTGGAGGACTTCTGTCATTTGAAATCTTAGCTTATTCTTAGGAGCTGGAGGCTTGAGAACTTCTGATATTAAAGTTTTAGCTTGTTCTTGGAATTGGAGGCTTAGAGGATTTCTGTTTTGAAGATTACTGGAGTTACTGATTACAGGGTTTTGCTTGGATGGTTGATTGAGGATTGCTCGAGCCTCCAAGTGGGAGATTGTTAAGGTTATGGAGTCTCGAATAAGAAGAGCCGGCCCTAATGGGCCTCTTCTCTATGATTTGGGTCTAACTTGGAGAACAAGTTAGAAACCATAGGTTTTATCTACATATATACCCTATGTTCTAATTGTAATCTTGCGCACCAATTAATGATATAATGCTAGTTGCAGCCCGTGGACGTAGGTCCTCACTGGGACCGAACAACGTAAAATTCTTGTGTCGTGTATTTTCTGTTTTAATAATCGTTTGTGCATTGTGTGTTGGTTCCGCTGCGACGCTTTGTTCCTAACAAAGCCCATTAGGGTTTCACCCACTTATCCTCTATAAATAGAAGGGGTACCCCTTCATTTGAGTTCATCCCATTTGCCATAGGAACACACATAACTTACACATGTTCATATGTTATTGATATACTTACACATACCACCATCTTGAATAAATCACTAACTTATCCGAGGGTGTTCCTGAAGCTCCGCCTCCAGATCACCTTCTAACGATGGAAGACAATTGTGTGGTGAGTTGTAAGGTAGAATTTAGATATTGATTCCGATGGCTGCTTCTTTTTGGAAACGATGGATTGCAGGTTGAGGGTGAGTTTTTTGGTGATTGCATTATTAAAAATGAGGGATTGCAGGTGCAAGCTTTTGTTTTTTATTGTGTTTTTATTTTACTTTTTTTTTACAAAAGGGTATGTTAGTCAATTCATAAAAAAGTTAACAGCAGAGTTTGACGGTGTTAGTGAACTGGACCTGATTGCAACAAAAATGAAAGATCAGGTACTGTTTTGACAAGATTTAAACTATTGGACTAATAAGGTTATTTTAAGCAAACACAAGGACGAAAATAGTAATTTACTCTAAATTTTTTTAAAGTTTGTTGACCTTTTTTTTCTAACCTCACAAAGGTACAACAAGGAATGCCCAATATACAACTGGGTCATTGCATAAATGGCATAATTTATTTAATAGTTTATTTCCATTTAAATAATTATATTTATATTTTACAAAACATACCGTAGATATTCTATATTTATATTTGAATTAGGTAATTTACAACATGTAAAATTTAAAAGTTGTAAATATAAGTATATAGTATACTAACTAATAAGAAAAATATCTTTTAATGACATCATATTCGATCTTTTACATTTTAAACTTAGTGGAAAGTTAAAATTTATTTTTTAAATAGTGTGCATTTCAGACTATGTACTTTTTTTTCTTAAAGAAAACAACAAAATCGAAATGCGGTAACGCTTTTTTACCTACATTTCATTATGAACGGATAAAGCTCACGGGTCAAATATGATACGTTTTGATTTTTTTAAAACAACGTAATTTTTTTTTTAAATTTAAAATATGCCATTTATGATATGATTGAGTTTTATTCAAAACTGCGTAACCTAGAGATCAAATATAATATGTTCTGAATTTCTTTTTCAAAACAACGTAATATTTTTTAAAATTCAGAGTATACTGTCGTGGCATGATTGTTTCTACCAACGTCCCGGCTCGATGTTCACAACCGGGTCATCCCAACGTGACCCGCCACAACGCGCGGGTTATCCAATACTAATTTTTCAACAAACTTAATCCACAAAACATGGCAAGTTGGTAGCATACTATAAAGGACCCAAAAATCAAATACAATATACAATGGTTTACAAATTACAACTACAAGTTTCATGACATTAATGATCAACTTAAAGTTACAAACTTCAAACAAAAACACTACTAATTAAAGATTCATCCCCATCAAAATCTTGATCAATTTAACTTTTATGGTTGATGTTGATGTTACCTACCTCACTGCCTCCACCTTGCCACCACCATAACAACATCAAACACACTCATTCATTTCCATGCATGCTAGATACTGCAACAAGACCCAACTTCTGTAGATTCAGCTTAACAACAGTATCAGTAAACATCTTTGTATCCTCCACAGTGTTCCCCGGAGGTACATCGACAATGTAAGATTCCAAAACAACCGTGTAAACCTTTTCGTCGTTCTTAAACTCATTAACCGAAGTAACAGAAAGGTAGTTACTCAATCTATGCTCACCACCCACAACTCTAAAACTCAAGATACGCTTCTCGTCATCAAGAACTTCAAGCCGTTCAGTGCTCGTGGAGGCTGGGAGACCCGACATGACTGTGACTTCGCGTATGCTGCCAACACCACCGTCACCAGACATGTTGCAGCTCTTGATGAAATGCTTGTATCTTTGTGGGTTGTCGAAACTGCGTACCAGCGGCCAGACTACGTGGGCGGGTGCGTCGATGTGTTGGGTTATGAGGGAGGTGCATGTGTTAGGCATTTCGTCGAACATGTGGTGTGCATTGATTAAGAGTTGAAGCTTGGAGTATTCGTCTGCGGTGAGGCCTTCTGGGATTGAATTGTGTTCCATTTCAAGAGGAGAAGTATCAAATTAAGTGTTGAGTTTAATGGGCAGGTCATTGATTATTGATTAATATCTAGAAGGGGAACTCAGAAGATGATCACATGTGACATGGAAATGGATGGGTTGGTGGTGAAAAGAAGTTTGTAATGAAGTTCTTGTGAGCAATGAAAAGGACGGTCTTTTTTTTAAATAAATTATAATAAAAACTATGTTTTTGAAATGAAAACATTAAAAAACGTATTTTTTTACTTTATAAACTCTTATCAAATTTTATAATTAGTTTCTTCCTAAGGTAACTGTAATTATTATGTAAATGAAAGACTCGTTTAGGCTCATAAGCTTAGTCAAACTAGATATGTGACGCTCAAGCTCGTTTATTAAATGAGCTCCAGTAAAGATTCGGGCTTGTTTTAGGTCGGGTCGATTAGAGTTTTTTGTTGGAGCACGTTTGTGTGACAGATACTCTGGATGTTGTCTAAGCTTTTGTATCTGTCTTTCTGTATTTGTACCTGTATTTTAGTATATGTATGTATTGGTTTATCGAGTTGTAATCATGTTCGTAGGTACTTGTCGTTGTATTTGTCTTTGTTTAGTGTTGTGCGCACTTAACAAGTGCGCATGTTGCTTAACCTGCGTACTTAGCAAGTACGCAAGAACATTGTCTGCGTACTTGCTAAGTACGCAAGAACAAAGCTGTGACACTTCTGATTTTCACTACTTGTACTCATTCTAGACTTATCAATGAAAATCCGCATGACATTTCATTTTACTTGAAATCCTATTCAGACGTTGTTACAATACTAGTTCACATGTGAAACATTACGTTTATGCTTGATTTCAAAGACTTATACTTATCAGTGATTGATTCATGGATCGCACGTAGATTTAATTGATCTTTATGACACATCAAATACACATGAACCACCCCCATACATCTCAAACATGTTCTTACAACCCATTCAATGTGAATTGATGCTTAAAAGTACTAGTTAGTACTTTCGTGCGATCGTTCGCCTTTTAAACCGTCGTTAACTACGTACCGTCCACGACCGACAAATCGTTTAACATGACATTAATTTATGTTTTAAATGTTTAAAATATTCATTTCTTTAATTAAAACAAAGTTTGTTTGCAAAACTTTCCTTAAATAAATCCTGAAATTCGAAAAACGATCAAAAAGTCTGTTTTCTCGCCCACCGATCGCCAACTACTATACGCGAATAACGTAACTTTAACTTAAATGTTTTTAGCTAAACATACTCTTTTTTTTATGACAATCAACTTTAATTTTGAAAACATTTGCCAATTTCGCTTAGAAATGCTTAAAATCGCAATTTTCGAATGCGCGCACTCAACCGGATCAAGCTAGGACCCAACCCACCTACTCTTGGACCTAGCCCAAGCAAGAAATCACAAAAAACCCAGCCCCATTGAGGAAAATTTCACAGATTTGAGGGCCCTAAAACCCTAAATTGCTTTCCAAGACATTCCATATTTACACCCTTTCAACCATTAGTATAAATAGGAGGCTTAGGACCTTGTTTTCTTTGCTAATTCTCCCTCAAACACTCCCAACCCCTCCTAATTTGTTAAATCCATTCCCAACCTTGAAGATTTCGAAAATCCCTTAGAGGATTCCAAGAGTTTGAAGATCAAACAAGTAAGTAACCCTCCGAAGTTGAATACCGTCTTTTTATTTTATTCTTTCTTCATCCCCTCAATCTTTTTCTACTTTCTATCCATGATCACTTGATCATGTGAAACCTCAGCCCTAAAACCCCTCTAATAATCTTAATCAAACTAATAAATCAAGCTAACATCACCAACTAACAAACAAAGGATCCCGTTTGCAATAGCGGCTATGCCGTCGCATTCTGCGAATCCTCAAGACAACTATTGCAAAAGTGGCTCTGCCGATGCTTTAGTATGTTCTTGCTAACTTAAAACATGTTATTTATTCTATATTATCACTTATATGAACTCACACGCTAATTAAATATAGAATCCGCTTGCTCGTGTCGGCTATGCCGATTGCATTCTGTGATTCTCCAAAACGCTTCTGTGAATATCATGGCTAGAACGGTGACACGGGACGTTTTGGCTAACCTAATATGATTATATTATGTATTATAATAACATAATAACATTCGTCTAATTTTTATTTGCGCGTTTGGTAATCTTAAAACCCTAAACGGACCACTTAAGTGCAACCATTGATTTTGGACAGAAACTGTGCTGAATTTAACTGAGCGTAACTTGACCATAATTAATCTAAACTGAGCAAACTCAATTTACATGATGTAGTTCGTCGAATTTCCTTTCCAACCATAATTGGATCGTTTTCTAATTCAAAAGTATGACTCCGTAGTAGCCAAAACGGGACAGAAACCTTTTTCAGTACCTTCTGTCTTGTTGGACTATTTTGGCTATGATCCGAGTCTCAAATGGAAAAACTTTCTAAACGAAACTTCTTCGGAACGACTTAAAATAATTCCCTGTAAAATTTCATAATTTTTAGACGTCGTTTGATATTTTTAACAATCCCGTTTCTGTTCAGCTACTTTGCTGTCCAAATCTGAAAATCAACTAAAACTCTATTTTTGCAACTAATTCTTAATCTTATGACCCGAACCGCCTATCTAACACTCGTAACCATCGAACCTACCCTAAAACTGGTTTATTTATTTGTTTAGGGTCTGATCTGTGATTTATCTCGTCTATTCGTTCAAGTTTCTTATCTCGTCTAGCTTTCAAGGTGAGACTTCATAGCCCCACTTTATTCAAATCGTTTTGGGGGAAACATGTACGCGTTGGCACGCATTAAAACACGTTTTCAAAAAATTCTAAAACAGGCGAATCATATATGTATGTGAGTAAATGAACACAACATGATAAACGTTAAACTTGCAACTCCTTAACTTGAAACTTTCAAGCCAACGGTAGTACAGATATGGGCCATAGGATGGAAACCGCATATACTTTATGGACAACTTTTGGTTGGACATCTTATTCGTTATTAGTGCAACTTGCGAGTTGTACCACTTATTCGTTACTCATCATTTTAGGTTGGATTTGCTAATCATGTGTTTGTTTTATTACATGCATATGATGATCTTGGAATATGAATTGTCACCTTTGCCAAACTTATACTTTTATTAAACCTGTGATTTCTCACCAACTATTTTTAGTTGACACTTGTTTTTCGTACATGTTTCAGGTGATTAAGCTCGTGATAGGTCAAGTCAATATCACATAGGATTTGCCTAGATATCAATTGAAGAATCTTATTTTAAGTTGCTTGTCTTTTGAACATGTTATCTGTTTGGTTTAATTCAAAACTTATGTAATTGGGATTTTTTTTAATATTATGAAACTTTAATAGTAAACGTCTTTATTCCATTGTGTTCTTTTGTCAATTAAGTCGCACCCGTGGTTAAGATGCACGGTTGGGGTGTGACAGATTGGTATCAGAGACAGGTTATAGAGAATTAGGCAACCATTTGACCTAGACTATAACCTAAGCTCCCCTTTGAAACTTATATGCTTATGTGATTCTAATCCACTAACTCTCTTATCTTTAGTATGTCGTCGTACTCTGCTGACATCTCTAGCAATTCAAGCCTTATTTCCGATGATGGGTCCCAAAGCCCAATTAGTTGGAGTAGGCTAATCTCACCACGATCATCTTTCTATGGAAGCCTGCTACCCTCGAAACATAATGTCAAGCCCGAGTTAATCTCCGATGCGACAAGTCGGCCTGCACCGAAGCCTGAAGTAATCAACATATCAAGTGATCCGGAATCCGAAGACCAAGAGAGCCATGTTGGAACCACTTCTGAGGCCCAACTCCCGTTCAAGAAAAGAAAGCTGACTTGTGAAGCTGAATCCAACTCTTGGGCAAGGCCCAATCCATAATGTTCTCATCAAAATTAAAGGCTTGGATAGTGATACTAGAGACACGTGTAATCTGGAAGGGTGAGCGCCTGTACACTGGGGGTCTTGTCAAAGGAAAGTGAGGCACGTTCGTTATGAGTCGCACTTACCTGGGGACCCTTGGAGTGAGTGCTCACTTATAGGCTAAAACACGTCTCACTAGTATCATTCATCCGAATCTTGAATTTTGACTAGTCAGTTTTGTCTTTATATTTCATTTGTAATTCAACATATATGTTTTAAATATATGTTTTATTTATCTTGTAAGACATTAATATTAATGAATGAGTGATTTTATTTATAAATATTGTCACTTTTAATTCTTGAATGTCTATCCTAACTACCGACTTATGATTTCTTTTTCGTAGAATGCCTCCTCGTCGTGATCCTGATAACACCGTGGCTAACACCAGTGAAGCCTCGGTCGAAACCACCGCCATAGCCACCCTGCTCACTCAACAACTTGCTGCGGTCTTACCCACTATTGTCACTCAAATCAACAACTCCACCGGAGGATCTAGTGGGAGTGTTTGTACTTTCAAGCACTTCAACTCTTGTAACCCACACAAGTACCTTGGATGTGAAGGTGCGACAGGGCTATTGCAATGGTTTGAAGGCATGGAGAACACATTTGAGATGAGTGACTGCCCCGATGAACTTAAGGTAAAATATGCTTCAAGTGCCTTCCAAAGGAGGGCACTGACTTGGTGGAATGCTGAAAAGAAAATTCGGGGTAGGGAAGGAGCTCTCGCTATGACTTGGGATAAGCTCAAGGAAATTATGATCGAGGAGTTCTGTCCTAGCAATGAGATGAAGAAGTTGGAGATTGAGCTGTGGGACCTTACCCAGGATAGTAGGGAGAGTGAGGCGTACACCACACGCTTTCATGAACTCTGCATCCTAGTCCCTCATCTGGTTACACCCTTGACCCGAATGATTGATCGTTATATTGGAGGCCTTCCGCCTCAAATTCGGGGTACTGTCATGGGTAGTAGCCCATCAACACTTGAAGCTGCTATTCGTTTATCTGCGTCCTTGAAGGACGATCTAGTTAAGTCTGGAGTTCTATTCAGGAAAGGTGACAAGAGAGTTAAGGAGGAAGTGGCGAAAAAGCCTGAGTATCGCCACAAGAAGCAAAAGACCTCTAAAAGCTTTGCCATGGTTACCCCAGCTGTTCCTGTTGTCTAAGTAGCACCTAGACCTGCACCTAGCAGGAAGCCATATAGTGGACCTCACCCGCTGTGTGCAAGGTGTCAATACCATCACCCTACTACTGTTCAATGTCGTTCGTGCACTAAATGTGGAAGGCTTGGTCATTTTGCTAACGCTTGTCGCGTAGCTGAAAAGGCTGCTACTACCCAAACTGCCACTCTTGCCATCATCAATGGTAGGGCCTGTTATGAATGTGGTGCTCCTAATCACTACAAAAACCAATGCCCGAAGCTCAACAACAATAACCGAGGTGCACGTGCTCACACTTTTGCCATAGGAGCAACCGAGGCCAGAAATGACAATGCCGTGGTTACTGGTACGTTTCTCATCAATAATCGTTATGCCTCTATCTTATTTGATACCGGAGCGGATAAAAGCTTTGTCTCCTTAGAATTTGAACCTTTACTTAAAACTTGTCGTACCGCTCTTGAACCTTTTTATACTATAGAAATAGCTGATGGCAAACTAACTGTTGTGCATTCCATTGTCCGAGGTTGTGCTCTAACTCTCAACGATCACACATTCTCTATCGACCTGATTCCCATCACTCTTGGGAGTTTTGATATCATCGTGGGAATGGATTGGCTATCCCACAATCATGCGGAAATCAACTGTTCGGAGAAACTCATTCGTATCCCTCTACCATCCGGTGAGACCTTGAAAATATTTGGAGAGAAACCTTGCAAAGGTTTGAAATTCATCTCCTGCATGAAGGCACGTAGATATTTAAGGAAGCGATACTATGCTTTCTTGGCACATGTGGTCGAGAAATCTGAAGAAAAGAAATTACAAGATATACCGATCATCCGAGATTTTCCGGAAGTATTCCCTGATGACTTGCATGGACTCCCTCCAACTCGACAAGTTGAATTTCGGATTAATCTTTTACCGGGAGCTAACCCCATTGCCAAATCTCCGTACCACCTAGCCCCTTCTGAGATGCAAGAACTATCTAGCCAACTGCAAAAGCTGCTGGACAAGGGATTCATTAGACTGAGCTTCTCACCTTGGGGAGCTCCGGTTCTCTTTGTCAAGAAGAAGGATGGGTCCTTCCGCATGTGCATCGATTACCGTGAACTAAACAAGCTTACCATCAAGAATCGTTACCCGCTGATCGATGACCTTTTCGATCAACTGCAAGGAGCAACTTGTTTCTCGAAGATTGACCTCCGATCTGGGTATCATCAACTCCGAGTCCATGAAGAGGACATTCCCAAAACTGCTTTTAGAACTCGTTATGGACACTACGAGTTCATGGTTATGCCTTTTGGGTTAACCAATGCGCCCACGGTGTTCATGGACCTCATGAACCGTGTCTGCAAACCCTACCTAGATCAATTTGTCATTGTCTTCATCGATGACATCTTGATCTACTCCCGAACCAAAGAGGATCATACAACCCACCTTAAGCTGATTTTGGAACTCTTGAAGAAGGAAAAACTTTATGCTAAATTCTCCAAGTGTGAATTCTGGTTTAGAGAAATTCATTTCTTGGGTCACGTGATCAACAACCAGGGTATACACGTCGATCCAGCCAAAGTCACCGCTATCAAGAATTGGAGTACACCATCCACACCCTCTGAGATCCGTTCGTTTCTGGGTTTGGCGGGTTATTATCGAAGATTCATCCCGAACTTTTCGAAGATTGCCCTGCCTCTCACTACATTAACTCAGAAAAATAAGTCTTTCGTCTGGGAACAAAAGCAAGAAGATGCGTTCCAAACTCTTAAGCAGAAATTGTGCAACTCCCCTATTCTAAGTCTTCCCGATGGCAATGATGATTTCGTTGTATACTGTGATGCCTCAAACCAAGGTCTTGGTTGCGTGTTGATGCAACGAGACAAGGTCATAGCTTATGCATCCAGACAACTCAAGGTTCACGAAAAGAACTACACCACTCATGACCTTGAGTTGGGTGCGGTGGTCTTTGCTTTGAAAATCTGGAGACATTATCTCTACGACACTAAATGTGTGGTTTTTACTGATCACAAGAGCCTTCAACATATTCTGAACCAGAAAGAACTCAACATGAGGCAGCGACGTTGGGTTGAATTACTTAGTGACTACGATTGCGAAATTCGTTACCACCCGGGGAAAGCTAATGTGGTTGCTGACACCCTTAGCCGTAAGGACCGAATCAAACCCACCCGTGTGCGAGCCATGGGAATGTTGGTCCAAACCAGTCTCAAAGATAAGATCCTCCTAGCTCAAAAACAAGTTGTTGCAAATGATGAGTTGAAGAAGGATTTGGATTGTGGTGTCGAAAAGCACTTGGAACCCAAACCCGATGATCTCCTTTACTTCATGGGTCGAATTTGGATCCCCGACTCAAGTGAGCTCTGAACCCTTATCCTTGATGAAACACATAAATCCCGTTATTCTGTTCATCCCGGTGCTGATAAGATGTATCACGACTTGAACGAGTTTTATTGGTGGCCAGGAATGAAGAAAGACATCGCCCTCTATGTAGGGAAGTGTCTTACTTGCTCTAAAGTTAAAGCTGAGCACCAGAAACCATCTGGTCTTCTCCAACAACCCGAAATCCCACAATGGAAATGGGAGCAAATTTCCATGGACTTCATCACTAAGCTTCCGCGAACCTCTAGTGGTCATGACTCCATCTGGGTCATTGTTGACCGCTTAACCAAATCCACTCATTTTCTCCCAATCCGTGAGGACTACAAAATGGAGAAGCTTTCCAGACTCTATATCAATGAGGTCATGACACGTCACGGTGTCCCTCTATCCATTATCTCCGACCGTGATAGCCGTTTTACCTCCCGATTCTGGCAATCTTTACAGAAAGCTTTGGGAACTCGTTTGAACCTTAGCACGGCTTACCATCCCAGACTGATGGTCAAAGTGAAAGGACCATACAGACCTTGGAAGACATGCACCGTTTTTGTGTGATTGACTTTGGAGGAAGTTGGGATCAACACTTGCCACTCATCGAATTCTCTTACAACAACAGTTACCATACGAGCATCAAGTGCGCCCCTTTCGAGGCTCTATATGGTAGGAAGTGTCGATCTCCAGTGTGTTGGACCGAGATCGGAGACGCTCAAATCACCGGTCCCGAACTCATTCAAGAAACCACCGACAAGGTACTTCAAATTCAAGAAAGACTCAAGGCCTCTCGCGATCGTCAAAAGAGTTATGCTGACAACCGTAGGAAGCCCCTTGAATTTCAAGTCGGTGATAGAGTCTTACTCAAGGTTTCCCCCTGGAAAGGTGTTGTCCGATTTGGGAAGAAGGGAAAGCTAGCCCCTAGGTTCGTTGGGCCATTCGAAATTCTTGAAAGGATTGGCCCAGTAGCCTATAGACTCAAGCTACCAACCAAACTTTGTAACGTTCATGACGTTTTTCATGTATCAAACCTTAAAAGGTGCCTTACTGATGACACACTTCAAGTTCCTCTAGATGATGTTCGTATCGACAACTCTATGCATTTCGTCGAAAAGCCCGTTGAAATCATGGACCGTGAAGTCAAGAAACTCAAGCGTAGCCGCATCCCTATTGTGAAAGTTCGTTGGGAAGCCAAGCATGGTCCTGAGTTCACCTGGGAACGTGAAGACCAAATAAAACATAAGTACCCTCATCCCTTTCTAGACCCTATAGCCTCTACTAGTTGAATTTCGGGGACGAAATTCTTTTAACTAGGGGAGACTGTGACACTTCTGATTTTCACTACTTGTACTCATTCTAGACTTATCAATGAAAATCCGCATGACATTTCATTTTACTTGAAATCCTATTCAGACGTTGTTACAATACTAGTTCACATGTGAAACATTACGTTTATGCTTGATTTCAAAGACTTATACTTATCTGTGATTGATTCATGGATCGCACGTAGACTTAATTGATCATTATGACACATTAAATACACATGAACCACCCCCATACATCTCAAACATGTTCTTACAACCCATTCAATGTGAATTGATGCTTAAAAGTACTAGTTAGTACTTTCGTGCGATCGTTCGCCTTTTAAACCGTCGTTAACTACGTACCGTCCACGACCGATAAATCGTTTAACATGACATTAATTTATGTTTTAAATGTTTAAAATATTCATTTCTTTAATTAAAAAAAAGTTTGTTTGCAAAACTTTCCTTAAATAAATCCTGAAATTCGAAAAACGATCAAAAAGTCCGTTTTCTCGCCCACCGATCGCCAACTACTATACGCGAATAACGTAACTTTAACTTAAATGTTTTTAGCTAAACATACTCTTTTTGTTATGACAATCAACTTTAATGTTGAAAACATTTGCCAATTTCGCTTAGAAATGCTTAAAATCGCAATTTTCGAATGCGCGCACTCAACCGGATCAAGCTAGGACCCAACCCACCTACTCTTGGACCTAGCCCAAGCAAGAAATCACAAAAAACCCAGCCCCATTGAGGAAAATTTTGCATATTTGAGGGCCCTAAAACCCTAAATTTCTTTCCAAGACATTCCATATTTACACCCTTTCAACCATTAGTATAAATAGGAGGCTTAGGACCTTGTTTTCTTTGCTAATTCTCCCTCAAACACTCCCAACCCCTCCTAAGTTGTGAAATCCCTTCCCAACCATGAAGATTTCGAAAATCCCTTAGAGGATTCCAAGAGTTTGAAGATCAAACAAGTAAGTAACCCTCCGAAGTTGAATACCGTCTTTTTATTTTATTCTTTCTTCATCCCCTCAATCTTTTTCTACTTTCTATCCATGATCACTTGATCATGTGAAACCTCAGCCCTAAAAACCCTCTAATAATCTTAATCAAACTAATAAATCAAGCTAACATCACCAACTAACAAACAAAGGATCCCGTTTGCAATGGCGGCTATGCCGTCGCATTCTGCGAATCCTCAAGACAACTATTGCAAAAGTGGCTCTGCCGATGCTTTAGTATGTTCTTGCAAACTTAAAACATGTTATTTATTCTATATTATCACTTATATGAACTCACACGCTAATTAAATATAGAATCCGCTTGCTCGTGTCGGCTATGCCGATTGCATTCTGTGATTCTCCAAAACGCTTCTGTGAATATCATGGCTAGACCGGTGACACGGGACGTTTTGGCTAACCTAATCTGATTATATTATGTATTATAATAACATAATAACATTCGTCTAATTTTTATTTGCGCGTTCGGTAATCTTAAAACCCTAAACGGACCACTTAAGTGCAACCATTGATTTTGGACAGAAACTGTGCTGAATTTAACTGAGCTTAACTTGACCATAATTAATCTAAACTGAGCAAAATCAATTTCCACGACGTAGTTCGTCGAATTTCCTTTCCAACCATAATTGGATCGTTTTCTAATTAAAAAGTATGACTCCGTAGTAGCCAAAACGGGACAGAAACCTTTTTCAGTACCTTCTGTCTTGTTGGACTGTTTTGGCTATGATCCAAGTATCAAATGGAAAAACTTTCTAAATGAAACTTCTTCGGAACGACTTAAACTAATTCCCTGTAAAATTTCATAATTTTTAGACATCGTTTGATATTTTTAACAATCCCGTTTCTGTTCAGCTACTTTGCTGTCCAAATCTGAAAATCAACTAAAACTCTATTTTTGCAACTAATTCTTAATCTTATGACCCGAACCGCCTATCTAACACTCGTAACCATCGAACCTACCCTAAAACTGGTTTATTTATTTGTTTAGGGTCTGATCCGTGATTCATCTCGTCTATTCGTTCAAGTTTCTTTTCTCGTCTAGCTTTCAAGGTGAGACTTCATAGCCCCACTTTATTCAAATCGTTTTGGGGGAAACATGTACGCGTTGGCACGCATTAAAACACGTTTTCAAACAATTCTAAAACAAACGAATCATATATGTATGTGAGTAAATGAACACAACATGATAAAAGTTAAACTTGCAAATCCTTAACTTGAAACTTTCAAGCCAACGGTAGTACAAATATGAGCCATAGGATGGAAACCGCATATACTTTATGGACAACTTTTGGTTGGACATCTTATTCGTTATTAGTGCAACTTGCGAGTTGTACCACTTATTCGTTACTCATCATTTTAGGTTGGATTTGCTAATCATGTGTTTGTTTTATTACGTGCTATATGATGATCTTGGAATATGAATTGTCACCTTTGTCAAACTTATACTTTTATTAAACCTGTGATTTGTCACCAACTATTTTTAGTTGACACTTGTTTTTCGTACATGTTTCAGGTGATTAAGCTCGTGATAGGTCAAGTCAATATCACATAGGATTTGCCTAGATATCAATTGAAGAATCTTATTTTAAGTTGCTTGTCTTTTGAACATGCTATCTGTTTGGTTTAATTCGAAACTTATGTAATTGGGATTTTTTTTAATATTATGAAACTTTAATAGTAAATGTCTTTATTCCATTGTGTTCTTTTGTCAATTAAGTCGCACCCATGGTTAAGATGTACGGTTGGGGTGTGACAAAAGCCCTGCGCAGGCAGCAGGTCTAGTATATATAGCTGGTTTGTGTTGTGATTAAGTACGCACTCATTTGCACACTGTAACCGGATGTGATTATCAATAGACGGAGTTTAAAGTATATTGTGTTTGTTGTCAGTTTACTTTGTGTTGATTGAATCTCCACCTAGTCACGGGCATTCCGCACCCGGTTAGACTAGCCAACGCACTTGCATGTGACGATCCAAGACACCCGGGGACCTACAAGTGGTATCAGAGCGATTGCTCTTGATTTCGAGTGTTGTGAGTGTGTTAGGAGCATTTTCAACACAATCTACAGCCTTTTTACAAGGAAAAGTGACCGATTTTGGTGATTTTTGTGATAAAATAGAGGTAGCTCTTGAGCGCTATTTTAAAAGCAAAAATCCTTCAAAATCCGACCTTTTTGTTGTTTATTTGAGTGTTTTGATCATCAAGGGTTTGTTAGAAACTAGTTTCTAACCTTTTGGGTTGATCAATTTGTTCAAAACTTCAATTTTTTAATATTTGAGCATTTTCCGGCGATCGAAAGTAGTTGGTGGAGCAGTTGAAAAAGCATCCAACGTACTTACCTTATTTGGCAAAAATGACAGTCTTCCTGCATACTTGCTAAGTACGCAAGACCATTCTTGTGCGTACATAACTTTTCTTCCTGCGTACTTAACTTTTCTTCCTGCGTACTTAACATTTACTACTGCGGACTTGCTAAGTACGCAAGAGCAAATCTCAAGTGCCCAAGACCAAACTTTTAAGTGCACAAGGCCACTTCCAAGTGCGCAAGTTGTGCAAAATTTATGATTTTTGACTAAGTTAATCACTATGTCAAATATTCAGAACATTAGTAGTTTGCTGAATTATGATAACCAGATAGGGACTCCACAGAAACCACCAAAGCTGCTTAATGTAAATGATTATTCGAACTGGAAAGCACGCTTTGATGAGTATATCTCGTATACTGATTCCACCTTATGGATACCAATTCTTGAGGGATATAAACATCCAACCTATCTGTTTCTTGATGAAACTGTTCCCAAACCTATATCCAAGCTAGATGAAGAAGAGAAGAAGGTTTATGACCGAGAAAAGAAGGCACATGGCTCTATAACTATGGCCTTGACTAGGGATCTATTTCACAGTTTAAGAGGTTATGATACTTCTAAGGATCTTTGGAAGGCTTTGCAGAAGAGGTTCGAGGGGGACATCAAGAAAAGCAAGAGAGATCTACTGAGGAAGCAGTATGAGTGCTTCAGATACTTAGAGAATGAATCTATTGATGAACTTATTTCTAGATTACTGAAAACAGAGCTAAACTCTTACGAACTCAAGTATCCTGATGATGAATTGGTGGAGAAGTTTCTTGATTCTTTGCCACCAAAATTTAAAATGTATACCACACTGTTGAGAGAGAACCCGAAGTTTTATGAGATGACAATTGATGATACAATTTGTGACAACTGCGGTTTTTCAGGTCCTTACCGTTTCTCGACTTTTTATACGTTATATATTTCTTAATATTATAATTTTATATATTTTTAGTGTTTCTAGGAATTCTAGGAATACTACCTTAGACAAACACTAAGGTTCGAACTAGAAAACACGGTTAAGTGCATACACTGCGTATACTGCGAACCCGTTAAATAAACGGTAAAAATTAAATTCTCGAAAATAATTTTTATATTTATATTTTAGTTAAGAATGATATTTTATAACATTATATGTGCTAACTTTTGTGATTCTTGATTAAACTAACGATCACAGGTGGTTCTTCCGTTAAAAACCCGGTGTTCACCCGGTATAACATTTTGAAAATTTTTGAGTTTTTATGATTTAAAAATTTTTAAAATTCATTATTTTAGGTACTTAATTTTTATGTTTGATAAAAATGCTTATTTTTAGTGTTTAGGGGTGTAATTTTTATAAAAAACGAGTATTTTTTTTATAAAAATGGTCTTTTAAACCTAGAATTCACCTTTCCTTATAAATACCCAACCCCCACCCCATTTTCTCTCTTCCTCCTCCTTCCTCTTGGCCATAGACCACCACCACCACTCCCAAACACCCCCAAATCTCCTTCCAAGCTCATAAACAATCAATTCCAAGCTTTGATTCTTGGTTCCAATGGATTGATGAGCTTTGTTTTAGTGTTTTAAAGGTATTTTAACATGATTTCATCTTTAAATTTCCTGTTTTGATCTTGCATGTGTTCTCAAGAACACCAAGAACACACACACTCACTTTGATTTTCAAGTTTTGTTGTTTTTAAGAGTTTTTAGCTTGAATCTTATGATTTTAACAAGGATTTGTGGATAAAAACTAGCTGTAATCATCCACAATGAATTATCTAGTGAAAAAATTGCAAGATTTGATGATCAAAGTGTATGAACACTTGGGTGTTCATACTTGCATTTTCTTGAATAAAAAGAGCATTTTGTTGATTTTTGATCTTGGAATTGAACCACATTGTGATTGTAGGTTATAAATCAAGGAAAACTCAGTAGCTTAGCATCAAATTTCATCTTCATTTTTTGATTTTGAAAGGTATAATCCTTGATTAAATTTGTTAATTGTTGAATGTTCAAGAACAAGCATGTTCTTAATGAATTTTTAAAAATTATTGATCTAGCACTCAAAAGTGGTTTTAATAAGTAGAATATGTTTTAAAATAAATATCTGAAAAATTTGGTTAACTAATTCTTTATAGTTTATTTATTAAAATTCACACAAGTTTAATACATGGAAATTTGGGAAAAATACTTCTAAGTATTGAAAAATTCTAGAAATTGGACAGTGATTATTATATGATGAACTAAGACTCCTGTCCAAATTTTATGAAAATTGGAGTTGTTTAAGTACAAGTTTAGTATTTATAAAGTTTAAATGGACGATTTAGGGTTTGTATACTTCTGGATAAAATCAGGACTTGAAACTTGGTATGGGATCTTATATTGACTTAAAGCTAATATGGTAAACATTTGGTAAACTTTGGATGTGTTTAACTATTTTTCCTGAATTTGTCAAGTTTTAATAATATTAAATTCATATTAAATAATCTGGATATTGGAAAAAATGAAAATTGGTCAGAAATTTTTATTTATATATGTGATCAATTGGTATAAATTTGAAGCAGTAACTTTATGTCTAAGTATGTTTTTGGAATTATGGTCCATTTAAATTTTATAAAAAGTTAATAATTTTGGAAAATTTTTATATAAAATTGATTTTATAAAAATTCTAAGGGATTTTTGGACAGAAGTATAAACCCATTTAAAACATAAAATTTGACTTTTAAATTGGGTGCTAATATCACACTAAAACCCTAATTTTGGACGAATCGTATTTAAACCGTAGACCGGACTTTACGGCCGTAATCACGTTTTTGATCATGCGAAACCGTGACATGAGATTTTATCAAATGTGATTTTTTTAACTACTGATGTTATTTATTAAAAATCTAAAACTTAAAGCTTTAAGATTATTAATTCATATAAAAGCCGGTTTTACAATTCTTAACGGTTCGTACACGCGTGCAAGGGTTTTGGCTATACAATTGACTGCGTAGCCACTTTTAACTTTTGTTGACTTAGCCACACATATTAGGTTTCCTAAATACATTTTGTGTCTACTTATTAGTAGGACTCGGTTAGGATACCATTGTTGGCTGTTTCACTGTTTTACCGCACTTTTTTACGTTTCACTCTCAGGTGAGTTTTCGCGGCCCATTTTTTCTTACTGTTTTACTGTTTTTTGGGGAAAGCTGTTTCGTTTTTATTTATTTAGTCACATGTTACATGATACATTGATTACATGAGTTATTTTTATATTTATGCATTAAAGTCACCAATTTTTTTTATTGTAATCAATTAGCTGAGCGTAGCCGTTGGGAATTTTGAGTAGTACTACTTGGGTTGACACCCCCGCCCATGGTTTGGTCGCGCCAACCAGACTTGTAGGGTCACGTGGGCGCAAAGTTAGCCAATTATTTTGTTTAGACGGTTGTTGGCATAAGACTTCCGTATGGGGTACTTTATTTTTATTTTGTCTACGCTTTGATTACGGCTCATGGTAATATGTTATCTAATACATGTGTACTGACTTTGGATTTTTATAAATTTTTATAGAGTCGTAAAACCTGCGATTCTCACCAACTATTTATATAGTTGACCCGTTTTTGAAACATGCTTTCAGGTAAACAGAAATGAAGATAAAGTTCATGGGGGCACGCTTTTGTTTAGATTTTGTGGTTTCACGTTGGAACAAACTTAGTACCTATGACTTTGGTTGTTTATAAGACGCTCCTTTTGTAGTTTGAATTTCGGATGTTGTATGACTTCTTTTAATTTTTGGGTTTAGTAATGGTTCTTTTGTAAATTGCGATGTACCCGTTAGCATTCTCTTGCGCCTAAGTGTTTGATGCACCGCTCTCGTCTCACCTCCGTATTTCCTCCTTCGGCGGGGTGTGACAGACTTGGTATCAGAGCACTGGTTATAGAGATTAGGTTTACCCCAGACTCGAACCTAGACTATGACTATAAGAAACATTGCAAAGAACCTTAGGAACTATGTGTGCATTGCATATCATTTCGCGTTTCTTATTCTTACCAGCTTTACGTTCTCCGTCACAGCATGTTTACGTCTTCAGCATCTTCATTTCAGCAGTACTTCTCAGACGAAGAGGCTGATAGCTTCAACAGTTTCCCTCTTGTACCTGTCCCTACAGCATCAGGTGATTGGAGTGCGCCCGAGCCAAGTCATACGTCAGAGGAGGATCCGTCGGAGCACTATGTGCCCGATGAGTCTAGCTACGCGACCAGCTCGGAGGACTTAGGGAGCCGTCTACCCTCACCTACTTCGGTCCTACCCCCTTCCAGGGTAGCACCAGTGACTGTTGTTCTACACCCTGCTACTCCCGCTGTTAGACGGTCACTGTTTCCTGGATCGACCTTCGAAGTCGGAGGATCATCTTCTAGGACTGCACCTATTATTATAGAGTTATCATCAGATGAAGAGGAGGAGCCAGAGGACACCAGGACTAATAAGGAGGTACATATGGATGAGTTAGTGGAGGATTATGCTGGACACGAGACGAGACTGAATCATCATCATACTATGTTGGAGGATGTTCTAGAGAGGATACCGGAGCTATATCAGTATGTTACTACTCTTCAGGCGTCAGAGCTGAACAGGAACCGGCGCATGGATCGATTTGAGAAAAGGGTCTACTCCAGAATGGCTATTTTTGTGGCTTTCCTTGTTTTACTGGTTGCTGTTGTGTTAGGTTTCTATTTCAGACACTGAGCGACATGTGCTCAGGTCCTTTTGATGGGTTACAAAAACTTAATTTTTGGAGTATCTTGGCTTAGTTCTAACTAATGCCTAATTTTGTAAAAAATGTTACTAGCTCTTGTAAACCCTAGCTACTATCTATGCTTTATGAAACGTTTTTATAAATCTTTTGATGATGGAATGAAACAATATTTTGGATGATTATTTGTATGTTATAAACTTCATTTGGTTATTGTTTGTGTATTGTTACCATCCTTATTTGTTAGCTTGTGTACATGATTCGGTTAAAATTTTTTATTGTCATTCTCCAAAACATATCTTTTATATATGGTTTGTTTACTATGTTTTGAGTGATTTTTAATCAAGTATTTTCATTTACTCAAACTCTCATCAAATTCCTGTCCATTTTCCGTTTTTAGAAAATGCCACCGAGGAGGAATCCGCAGCATAATGAGACAGAGAATACTCAGCCAGATTTGGAACAGCTGATAAATCAAGGGATAGATGCAGCTATACCAAGAATAGTGCCACAGATCACCGCAAGGTTAATCAGGAGTGCTGGCGGCACTAGTGGTGGTGCTTCTGGCAGTGGTGGAGCCGGTGGTGGTGCTGGTGGTGGCACAAATACTGGTAACACCAACCGTGGATGCACTTTTAAAGACTTCTTTGCAGGAAAACCTTTGGATTTTTATGGTAGTGAGGGAGGGAGCAGTTGGGATTGTTCGTTGGATAGAAAAGATGGAGTCTGTCATAAAAATCAGCAACTGCTTGGATAATCAGAAGGTTAAGCATGCTGCTTGCTCTCTACAGGGCGAAGCCCAAACATGGTGGAATTCTCAAGTTGATGCATTAGGAGAACAGGTTACTGATAACCTGAGCCTTTGGGCTCCTCTAAAATACCCACAAAATGGATTGAGTTTAAGAAAATGTTGATTGAGGAATACTGTCCTCGAAATGAAATAAAGAAGATTGAATTTGAGTTTTGGAACCTAGAAATGGAAGGAGCTGAAATCTTGGTTTATACAACTCGATTCCAAGAGTTGTCCCGTTTGGTGCCACATCTTGTGACACCCGAATCTAAGAGGATTGAAAGGTATATATGGGGATTGGTGCCCCAGATTCGGGGAATGGTTACTTCAGCCAAACCTTCTACTATGCAAAGTGCGATCCAATTGGCAAGTGAATTAACTAATGAGATGGTGAGAAATGGAATTTTGGTTAAAAAAGAAACAATTGGAAAGAAACCAGAGGAGAAGGATATGTAGAAATCTACTGGTGGTCCAAGTAAGAAGCGTAAGTTTGTAAAGAATTATGTGGCGGTGACACCACAGAAAAGGGCAAACACTGGAAATCCACCTCTTTGCGCCAAGTGCAATTCTCAACACTTTGGGGCTTGCGAGCAGTTCGTGTGTGCAATATGTAAACGAGTGGGGCATACAACGAACTACTGCAGATTCGACCCTAATGCACCAAGGGGCTGTTTTGAATGTGGGGCAACTGATCACTTCAGGAACAAATGTCCCAAATTGGGCTGAATTGGTGGGAACGCAGAGAATCAAGCTAAAGGTAGAGCTTTTGTGATTGGAGCTGTAGATGCACGTCAGGACCCGAATGTGATGACGGGTACGTTTCTTGTCAACGATATTTATGCATCTATACTTTTTGATACAGGGGCTGATAAAAGCTTTATATCTTCTGAATTTAGATCTTTGATTAAGTTAAAATCACAGAAATTGAAAGAGGCCTATACTATAGAACTGTCTAATGGTAAATTGATTAAAGCTAGTGACATTATCCGAGGTTGCTCTATGAACCAAAATAATCACCAATTTAATGTAGACCTTATCCTAATAGAGCTCGGTAGTTTTGATGTTGTTATTAGCATGGATTGGTTATCCGAAAACCGAGCCAAAATTGTTTGCTCAGAAAAGATGGTTCGAATTCCGCTTTCAAACGATGAAGTCCTGAATGTCCAAGGCGATAAGCCCGGGAGGAGTTTGAATATTGTGTCTTGCATGAAGGCATGGAAATACCTTAGAAAGGGAAGCTACGCGTTTCTTGCTAATGTCATTGAGAAGAAATCAAAGGAGGTTAAGATTCAGGATATTCCAGTTGTATGCGAGTACCCAGAAGTTTTTCCCGAGGATTTGCCTGGATTACCCCCTCCACGACAAGTTGAGTTCCGGATTGACTTGGTACCCGGTGCCGCACCTATTGCAAGATCCCCATACCGTCTGGCACCGTCTGAATTACAAGAGTTGTCGAATCAGTTACAGGAACTTTTAGAGAAGGGATTTATTAGACCGAGTTTCTCATCTTGGGGAGCTCCGGTCTTGTTCGTGAAAAAGAAGGATGGATCATTTCGAATGTGTATTGACTACCGGGAGTTGAATAAATTGACGATTAAGAACCGATATCCACTACCGAGGATCGATGATTTGTTTGACCAGTTACAAGGATCGACTCATTTTTGTAAGATCGACCTCAGATCTGGTTATCATCGATTAAGGGTCCAGGAGGATGACATATCAAAGACAGCGTTCAGAACTCGGTACGGTCATTACGAGTTTTTGGTTATGCCCTTCGGGCTAACCAATGGCCCAGCAGTATTTATGGATCTGATGAATAGGGTGTGTAAACCCTATTTAGACAAATTCGTGATAGTCTTTATCGACGATATTCTGATATATTCTCGAAATAAGGAAGAGCACGAACATCACTTGCGGTTGATTTTGAATTGCTTCGAAACGAGAAACTATTCGCCAAGTTTTCTAAGTGTGAGTTTTGGCTTAAAGAAGTTCACTTTCTAGGTCATGTGATTAATGAGAAAGGCATTCATGTGGATCCAGCCAAAATTGAGGCGATAAAGAAGTGGGAAACGCCTAAGACCCCAACTGAGATTCGTCAATTTCTTGGTTTGGCGGGTTACTATAGGCGATTTATAGAAAATTTCTCGAAGATAGCTCAGTCTTTAACCCTCTTGACTCAGAAAGATAGAAAGTTTGAATGGGGTGACAAGCAGGAAGAGTCATTTCAGTTATTAAAGCAGAAATTATGTAACGCTCGGATTCTAACTCTTCCTAAAGGTACGGATGGCTTTGTTGTATATTGTTATGCATCTCACCAGGGTCTTGGTTGTGTGCTGATGCAAAAGGATAAGGTTATTGCTTATGCATCCCGACAATTGAAAGTGCATGAAAAGAATTACACAGCTCATGACCTGGAGTTGGGTGCTGTTGTCTTTGCACTCAAAATTTGGAGGCACTATCTTTATGGCACCAAATGCACTATTTTTACTGACCACAAAAGCCTTCAGCATATATTCGATTAAAAGATGTTAAATATGAGACAAAGGCGATGGGTTGAGCTTCTGAATGACTATGACTGTGAGATCCGTTATCACCCTGGGAAAGCAAATGTAGTGGCAGATGCTTTGAGTAGAAAGGAAAGAATAAAACCTATTCGAGTTAGTTCTTTGGGGATGACAATCCAAACGAGTTTGAAAGCTCAAATTCTCGAGGCACAAAAGGAAACTCTACAGAGAAATAACTTGAAAGATGAACTTTTATGTGGTGCTGAGAGAGAATTTGAACAGAAAACTGATGAGTTGATTTATTATTTGGATCGAATGTGGATTCCAGATTCCCATAACTTGAGGGAACTGATTTTTAATGAAGCTCACAAGTCGAGGTATTCTGTACATCCCGGAGCCGACAAGATGTACAAAGACTTGAAAGAATTTTATTGGTGGGCCGGAATGAAGAAAGATATTGCAAGTTATGTTGGGAGATGCTTGACATGTTCTAAGGTCAAGGCGGAATACCAGAAACCGTCGAGACTTTTGCAGCAACCCGACATCCCTCAGTGGAAATGGGAGCAGATTGCTATGGATTTCGTCACCAAATTACCCCGAACTTCCAGCGGTTATGATTCAATTTGGGTCATTGTTGACCGGTTGACAAAATATGCTCACTTTATTCCCATCTGAGAGGATTATAAGATGGAAAAGTTAGCCCGTTTGTACATTGGTGAGATCGTTTCTAGGCATGGAGTGCCCGTTTCCATCATTTCGGATAGGGATAATCGTTTTACTTCCCGATTTTGGTAGACACTACAACTAGCTTTGGGAACGCGCTTGGATATGAGCACGGCTTATCATCCTCAAACTGACGGTCAAAGTGAACGGACGATTCAGACCATGGAGGATATGTTAAGGGCATGTGTAATAGATTTTGGTGGTAATTGGGATACACATCTACCGTTAATCGAATTTTCTTATAATAATAGTTATCACGCTAGCCTCAGATGTGCTCCGTTTGAAGCTTTGTATGGACGTAAGTGTCGATCACCACTTTGTTGGGCCGAAGTTGGTGACAATCGTTTAACTGGACCTGAAATAATTCAGGAAACTACGGACAAGATTTTTAAGATTCGTGATAGACTAAGAGCCGCGCGGGACAGACAGAAAAACTATGCCGATAATCGAAGAAAGCCCTTGGAATTTCAAATTGGTGACAAAGTACTCTTAAAAGTTTCACCTTGGAAGGGCGTTATTCGGTTCGGAAAAAGGAGTAAACTCAATCCAAGGTATATTGGGCCGTATGAAATTATTGATAGAATTGGTCCCGTGGCGTACAAATTGAAATTGCCTCAGGTACTTAGTGGTATACACGATACTTTTCATGTATCAAATCTCAAAAAGTGTTTAGCTGACGCGTCCTTAGTGATACCACCCGAGGAAGTCCGTATTGACAAGAAGCTTCATAATATCGAGTAACCGGTCGAGATTTTGGATCGCGAGATCAAGACGCTTAAACATAGTCGTATCCCTATCGTGAAGGTCCGATGGAACTCGAAGCGTGGACCCGAATTCACATGGGAACGCGAGGACCAAATGAAGCAAAAATATCCTCATCTCTTTGAGAAGGAAGCGGTTACTACTGTCACAAGCTGAATTTCAGGACGAAATTCCTTTCAACTGGGGGATAATGTGACAACTACGATTTTTCAGGTCCTTACCGTTTCTCGACTTTTTATACGTTATATATTTCTTAATATTATAATTTTATATATTTTTTGTGTTTCTAGGAATTCTAGGAATACTACCTTAGACAAACACTAAGGTCCGAACTAGAAAACCCGGTTAAGTGCATACACTGCGTATACTGCGAACCCGTTAAATAAACGGTAAAAATTAAATTCTCGAAAATAATTTTTATATTTATATTTTAGTTAAGAATGATATTTTATAACATTATATGTGCTAACTTTTGTGATTCTTGATTAAACTAACGATCACAGGTGGTTCTTCCGTTAAAAATCCGGTGTTCACCCGGTATAACATTTTGAAAATTTTTGAGTTTTTATGATTTAAAAATTTTCAAAATTCATTATTTTAGGTACTTAATTTTTATGTTTGATAAAAATGCTTATTTTTAGTGTTTAGGGGTGTAATTTTTATAAAAATTGGGTATTTTTTTTTATAAAAATTGTCTTTTAAACCTAGAATTCACATTCCCCTATAAATACCCAACCCCCACCCCATTTTCTCTCTTCCTCCTCCTTCCTCTTGGCCGTAGACCACCACCACCACTCCCAAACACCCCCCAAATCTCATTCCAAGCTCATAAACAATCTATTCCAAGCTTTGATTCTTAGTTCCAATGGATTGATGAGCTTTGTTTTAGTGTTTTAAAGGTATTTTAACATGATTTCATCTTTAAAATTTCTGTTTTGATCTTACATGTGTTCTCAAGAACACCAAGAACACACACACTCACTTTGATTTTCAAGTTTTGTTGTTTTTAAGAGTTTTTAGCTTGAATCTTGTGATTTTAACAAGGATTTGTGGATAAAAACTAGCTGTAATCATCCACAATGAGTTATCTAGTGAAAAACTTGCAAGATTTGATGATCAAAGTGTATGAACACTTGGGTGTTCATACTTGCATTTTCTTAAATAAAAAGAGCATTTTGTTGATTTTTGAGTTTTTGATCTTGGAATTGAACCACATTGTGATTGTAGGTTATAAATCAAGGAAAACTCAATAGCTTAGAATCAAATTTCATCTTCATTTGTTGATTTTGAAAGGTATAATCCTTGATTAAACTTGTTAATTGTTGAATGTTCAGGAACAAGCATGTTCTTGATGAATTTTTAAAAATTATTGATCTAGCACCCAAAAGTGGTTTTAATCAGTAGAATATGTTTTAAAATGAATATCTGGAAAATTTGGTTATCTAATTCTATATAGATTATTTATTAAAATTCACACAAGTTTAATACATGGAAATTTGAAAAAAATACTTCTAAGTATTGAAAAATTTTGGAAATTGGATAGTGATTATTATATGATGAACTAAGACTCCTGTCCAAATTTTATGAAAATTGGAGTTGTTTAAGTATACGTTTAGTATTTATAAAGTTTAAATGGATGATTTTGGGTTTGTATACTTCTGGATAAAATCAGGACTTGAAACTTGGTATGTGATCTTATATTGACTTAAAACTAATATGGTAAAAATTTGGTAAAGTTTGGATGTGTTTAACTATTTTTCTCGAATTTGTAAATTTTTAATAATATTAAATTCATATTAAATAATCTGGATATTGGAAAAATATGAAAATTGGTCAGGAATTTTTATTTATATATGTGATCAATTGGTATAAATTTGAAGCAGTATTTTTATGTCTAAGTATGTTTTTGGAATTATGGTCCATTTAAATTTTATAAAAAGTTAATAATTTTGGAAAAATTTTATATAAAATTGATTTTATAAAAATTTTAAGGGATTTTGAACAGAAGTATAAACCCATTTAAAACATAAAACTTGACTTTTTAAATTGGGTGCTAATATCACACTAAAACCCTAATTTTGGACGAATCGTATTTAAACCGTAGACCAGACTTTACGCGCGTAATCACGTTTTTGATCATACGAAACTGTGACATGAGTTTTTATCAAATGTGATTTTTTTAACTACTAATATTATTTATTAAAAATCTAAAACTTAAAGCTTTAAGATTATTAATTCATATAAAAGCCGGTTTTACAATTCTTAACGGTTCGTATGCGCGTGCGCGGGTTTTGGCTATACAATTGACTGCGTAGCCAGTTTTGACTTTTGTTGACTTAGCCACACATATTAGGTTTCCTAAATACATTTTGTGTCTACTTATTAGTAGGACTCGGTTAAGATACCATTTTTGGCTGTTTCACTGTTTTACCGCACTTTTTCGCGTTTCACTCTAAGGTGAGTTTTCACGGCCCCTTTTTTCTTACTGTTTTACTGTTTTTGGGGGAAAGCTGTTTCGTTTTTATTTATTTAGTCACATGTTACATGATACATTGATTACATGAGTTATTTTTATATTTATGCATTAAAGTCTCAAATTTTTTTTATTGTAATCAATTAGCTGAGCGTAGCCGTTGGGAATTTTGAGTAGTACTACTTGGGTTGACACCCCCGCTCATGGTTTGGTCGCGCCAACCAGACTTGTAGGGTCACGTGGGCGCAAAGTTAGCCAATTATTTTTTTTAGACGGTTGTTGGCATAAGACTCCGTATGGGGTACTTTATTTTTATTTTGTCTAGGCTTTGATTACGACTCATGGTAATATGTTATCTAATACATGTGTACTGACTTTGGATTTTTATAAATTTTTATAGAGTCGTAAAACCTGCGATTCTCACCAACTATTTATATAGTTGACCCGTTTTTGAAACATGCTTTCAGGTAAACAGAAATGAAGATAAAGTTCATGGGAGCACGCTTTTGTTTAGATTTTGTGGTTTCACGTTGGAACAAACTTAGTACCTATGACTTTGGTTGTTTATAAGACGCTCCTTTTGTAGTTTGAATTTCGGATGTTGTATGACTTCTTTTAATTTTTGGGTTTAGTAATGGTTCTTTTGTAAATTGGGATGTACCCGTTAGCATTCTTTTGCGCCTAAGTGTTCGAAGCACCGCTGTCGTCTCACCTCCGTGTTTCCGCCTTCGGCGGGGTGTGACACAATTGGAAAGGTTCAAGCACACGACATGAACTTGAAAAACAAAGAAAGTTCTGGAAGACCTCAGATTCAAGATCCTTCTATGTATTATGGAGTGTCTTCCATAGCAAAGTCATATGGTTCTGGAATTGCCTTGTTCTCTGGGACTCCTTAGGAAGATGATAATTCTAATGGTTGTGGTGGTCATACTTGTTTTGCTGCATCAGGATCTGGTTCATACCACCAATATTCCTCAAGAACCCCTACCTCGACCCCTTCAGCAAACCAATATGCTATTGCCAAGATAGCTGAAGATCATGTGGCACTGTTCTCATCCTGCATGCTTGCCTACGAGAACTTCATAGGTGGGAAGCTAACGGATCCTAAAACCATTGAAGAAGACTTTAATCAGGTGGATCCGGATGATATGGAGGATATGGATATTCAACAGAACATGGCCATGATCTTGAGTAGGGCAAAGCGTTTTCTAAACCGAACAGGTAGGAAGTTCATTGGTGGGCATTCTAATGCCAATGTTGGATTTTATAAATCCAAAGCTAAGTTCTACAAATGTAATAACTCTGGGCATTTCGCAAGGGAATGTCAAAAGGATAAAGCATCACCTTCGGGTTTCACTAGACCAAGCCATGGAAACAACCAAGGGTAAAACAATCAGAACAACCGCAATCAGAGTCAAGGTGGAACGTCCGGTGCATTAGTGGTTCAATAGGACGAGAGCTTTGATTGGGGTGTTCATCTGGAAGATGCTATACTTGCACAGACTCAAATAGGTTTAATGGCAGAGATTGTTGAGTTGATGAAAGCTGAGGAAAGGGAAGCATCTGTTGCTGACCAACAAGAATCTACATCTGCGTTTGCTCTCATGGCTATTGGAGAAGCATCCAGTTTGACAACTGAGGTAGATTCTAATCCTTTCGCTGTTGTTTCTTGTTCCAAATGTCTTACCTTGAAGGACCATAATGATCGTATCCATGATCAACTCGAACCTTTACCTATTGCAGCTCTAAGTTATAAAGAAAATGAAAACGGTTTAAAGATTCAATTGAAAATCTTAAGAAAGAAAGACACGAGTTTTCAATTAAAATTAGTGAACAACAATTTCACTTAGATGTTGCATACAAAGGATTAGAGAAAAGAAATGTTGAGATCGTCAAACTGCAAAATGAAATCCTGTAGCTGAGTGGCAAACTTGAGAAGTTGAAAAACTCTCGCTTTGTGGTGGAACACTACGAGTCTATGGTGAGAAAAGTGAGTGGCAAAGGTTTAGGTACTAATGCCATTCCTCACCAGTAAGCGGAAAGTTTGTCAACGGGCCGATGGACATTGATTTGTCTTTCTTGGATGACTCTTCGAGCAAGGAAGAATCCTCTAACAAGGATGATTCCTCAAGTAAGGCTGAGTCAGTTTCTGATGAGGAGTTCTTCTCCGATGACGGTTCTGAGAACACCAAGGTCGAGGGTGTTGTCTCAGAATAGTTGATTGATGAACATAGAATTGAGAAAAACAATATCACTAATCGTGACAATTGCATTTTAACTGAACCTGATACAATTGAATCCAATGATAAACTGAAAATGATGCTTTATAGAGGTTTCAAGTCCATAAAGCAAGTAAAGAAAGAAGCTTTTGTTAATCATTTGAGTAAGAATCATCATGAAAACATGGAAAAACATTTTACTCCTAAAAGCAAATCAGGTCAAGCACAAGATGTTGTTATTGTTCATCAAACAACTCCCATTGCTCATCAAGCTGATTCATCTGCTTCCAAAATCCAAGAGCCTTACCGAAGGATTTACAAAGAAAGAAGAGATTGCTTTCCCTGTGGTACGATAGGTCACATCCTGGTGAACTGTCCTGATAAGAACCAAGGGAAATGGCCAGTTGTTCAACAACAAGCTGTTTCTCCTAAGACACCATTAGTGAAGTAACCCAAGAGCACCAAACCAAAAATGGTGAAGCCACCAGTGAAACCAATGGTTAAGCCACCAGCAAAAAAATGTGGCTGAACCATCTGTTCCTAAAGGGGTAAAGCAAGTTGTTAAACCCAGTGTATCTACCTTTGGTAGTACACAAACTGGTGAGAAGCATGTGGTGAAACTTTCTAAGCCATAGAGGAGAAGAAGGAACAAAAGGTTGAGAAAACTTGAACAACAGCTAGCTGGTAGTCAACCAGGTGAAGCTTCCACTAGTTCACCTAAAGTTGAGACTAGCAAGCCTAATGTTCAGAATGAAAAGAAGAAAAGGTCCTAGAACAAGAAAACCAAAAGTTCTCAATCTTCTGATCCCAAATCTTCTAAGGATTCACCCATTTTTTATAGTCATGATTGTGAATTAATTGAGGTAGTTTATTTTGAGAAAAACGGACGACTGAAGACCACCATGGCTTGGGTCTCCAAATCTAATTAATTTCTTGTGACTCGTACAGGGACATCCGAAGGAAAATATCTCTAACAGTTGGTATGTAGATAGTGGATGCTCCAGGCACATGACAGGCAATATGGCTTTGCTTCAAGATGTTAAACCATTCAGAGGCGGCTATGTGGCCTTTACAGACGAGAAGGGCGGTAGTATTACTTGTCAAGGCGTGGTTTCCAATGGATGTATAAGCTTCGACAATGTCAACTATTGTGAGCAGCTGAAGCATAACTTGTTGAGTGTATCTCAAATGTGCGACAAGGAGTACTCAGTTATGTTTGACAAGTCAGAATGCTTGGTTCTCAAACCTGGTTTTGTGGTTCCTGACGATTGGATTCTGATGAGAGCGCCAAGGACAAACGACACCTATCAGATTGATATGAGCGTGGCCACAACCACCTCATCAGTTGCTACTTGTTTGCTTACAAAAGCGACAGAACTTGACTCAATCTTGTGGCATAGGAAACTCGGACACATTTCTTATCGTAAAATGAATCATCTTGTCCGAAACGGTTTGGTAACCGGGATTCCTAAGCTAAGATTTATCGTTGCAGATGACTGTATGCCTTGTAAAAAGGGCAAACAGCAACGGAAATCTCACAAGCTCAAGATCCAAAACTCTATCGATACCCCTTTGGAGCTCCTACATATGGATTTGTTTGGGCCCATAAGTATCAGAAATATTGGAGGTAAGTCATACTGCCTAGTTGTAACTGATGATTTCTCACGTTTCTCTTGGGTGCATTTCTTAGGTACAAAGGATGAAACTGCTGAAATTCTTCAATACCTGATTGTCAGCTTGGAAACTTTATGCAAACTGAAGGTTAAAAGAATAAGGAGTGACAACGACGCGGAGTTCAAAAACAACATGACGGAGCTTTTCTGTCTCAAGAAGGGTATTCGTCATTAATTTAGTGCACCGTATACACCCCAGCAGAATGGAGTTGCAGAACGGAAGAACAGACCCCTAATTGAGACTGCAAGGACAATGCTGGCAGATGCCAAGCTCCCCGTAACGTTTTGGGCGGAAGCAGTCAACACAACTTGTCACGTCTTAAAAAGAGTTCTGGTGATTAAGAGGCACAATAAAACTTGTTATTAGCTGATCAACAATCGACCTCCAAATCTTGACTACCTAGTTCCTTTTGGTAGTCCCTGCTCATTATTGTTACAATACAAAGATCGTAAGTCTAAATTTCATGCAAAAGCTGTGGAAGACATCTTCTTAGGATATGTTGCCAATTCGCCATGCAAGAGAGTGTACAATATTGAGAGTAGGTCTGTGGAAGAATGGTTCGAAGTAGACTGCAGTAAACACAGTATTCCACCAGAACCAACTGCTCGTGCTTGGGGATTTGATTATGATGCTCTGTTCAAGTCTTTTAACCTTCCTGATTTATCTGCTGAAGACGCTGCCAAGTTGTATGAGTTCTGTTGTGGCGGCGACGACTCCAATTTCTCAACCAGAGCAACAGTACCTATTCCAACTTTCGATTCCAATGCTGCATCTGCATTTGGAACTCTTGACAGTGACGACGGAGATGAAGTTCATGTCGAAGGAAACGATGCTCAAGTTGATCCTAATGTTCATGTAGGAAATGATGATCCAGTTGATCCAATCAATATTGAGTCATCTTCGGGTACACTTGATATGGGGGAGTTGAGCACAAACCTTGAGTCAGCTATTCAAGAACCTCAATTACCAGAGACGAGAGCGCATCAGAATCATCCAATTGACAACATTATTGGTGATCCTGATGCCGGTGTTCGAACTCGTCACAGAACCATTACTGAGAACACCAGTTTGTATGCTGAGATACTTGATACATGTATCATGGAAACATGTTTGCATGCTGCCTTCGTATCCCAATTAGAGCCGAAAAATGTGAAAGAGGCTCTTGCTGACAACTGCTGGATAGAGGCGATGCAAGATGAATTATCTCAATTCCAAAAGTTGCACGTGTGGGATTTGGTTGACCTTCCGAAGGGTATGCATCCGATTGGAATCAGATGGGTGTTCAAATGCAAGACGGACGATCGACATGTTGTAGTGAAGAATAAAGCAAGGTTGGTTGTTCAGGGTTTTTATTAGCAAGAGGGCTTGGATTACACCGAGGTGTATACCCTAGTTGCTAGACTTGAGGCCATTCGACTGTTTCTGGCGTATGCCTCCTTTGTCGACTTCAAGGTCTATCAACTTGATGTGAATAGTGCTTTCCTATTTGAAAAAGTTCATCAAGAGGTCTATGCCACTCAACCACCAGGTTTTGAAGATCCGCATAATATTGATAAAGTGTACAAGCTGGATAAGGCACTTTATGGTCTTCATCAAGCACCTAGAGCGTGGTATGAGACTTTATCAAAACATCTACCGTCCAATGGTTTCGACCGAGGACAAATTGACTCGACCCTCTTCATTAGGAAAGCAGGAGGTGATATTCTACTAGTGCAAGTTTATGTCGGCGACATTATCTTTGGGTCTACCAATGAAGAGATGTATAGAGAATTCGAAAGGGTGATGAAGTCCAAGATTAAAATGAGCAACATGGGTGAACTGTCGTTCTTTCTGGGTCTGCAAGTCAGTCAAAGGGAGGATGACATTTATCTACATCAAACTAAGTATGTGCAGGACATTTTGTCAAAATACAAGATGAATTATTGCACTACTTATGGCACACCAATCTCAGTCAATCATGGTCTGCAGCCGGACAAAGATGGAAAGGATGTGGACTGTAAATTGTCTCGCGGGATGATCGGTTCTCTAATGTATCTCACAGCTTCAAGGCCCGACATTATGTTTGTTGTCTGCTTTGCTCGAGGTTTCAGTCACAACCGAAGGAATCTCACTTGATAGCTGTGAAGAGGATCTTCAGATGCCTGAAAGGGAAACCCCGATTGGGTCTTTGGTACTCGAAGCAGCAGTCATTTGAATTCAAAGCCTATACCGATTCTGATTATGTCGGTTGTAACCTCGATAGAAAATCAACCTCAGGTGGATGTCAATTCTTGGGGGACAGGCTGGTCTCCTAACAGTGTAAGAAGCAGCCAACGGTTTCTGTCTTAACATGTGAAGCAGAGTACATTGCTGCCGCGAGCTGTTGTTCTCAGATATTGTGGATCCAGCAGCAATTGAGAGATTATGGCTTGAACTACACTGGAACTCCTTTATTCATTGACAATAATGCCACTATGTCCATCACGAACAACCCGGTGAAACATTCCAAAACTTGATATGAATGTTTAATCCTGAGTGAAAACTCTTTTTCAAAATCAAATCATTTCGTGGAAGTTAAACTTTATTTCTTTTAAAAAAATTTTGTTCAGTTCGTTTTCTCTTTAATTAACATCTTCAGAAAATCCAAACAAAATAGAAAATCATGAAAATTTCAAAGTCATTTGAATAAAAGAGGAAATGATAGTACATCAGTAAGTGATCTAAACGTTTTAGACTGCACATATGGGAAATGATCGCGTCATGATTACTTGAAAGTTTAAGTTGTTTAAGTTTTAATTTGAATATTTGCAAGTAATTTGAATTATCAGTAGGCTATAAGCATTTTTGGATCATTAGTAGTGTGGAAACTAAATAAATACTACAACTGTGATTTGAACCCATGTTTGCATGTGTGTGTGTGTAAAAGAATGCAAAAAGATCATTATCAAATAAAGGATGTAAGATTTTGGCAAATATTTTCTTATGAGACCAGTTTCGGGTTATGTATTTAGCACAATTTTTCGGTTCACTTCACTGCCCATACTCACAAGTATGCAATGGGAAGTTAGGCCAAGATATGTCTTGACATCAACCGTTGAGCATATATTCACCCTTGAATCATACCTGATTCATTAAAATCAAATCCAGATAAAAGTTGGATCCCCTTACCTAAATCCTCAAACACCATATTTATTAACCTAAATCATCATATGATATTCACAGAAGAAAAACCTATCAAACCAAGACAAATGAATCACTCGATTCTGAATCTTATGATTCTTGATAATACTTATGGATTCTGCTTGATTTTTTCTGTGCTAAACGATGTAACTTCATTCTGGAGATTTGGAAATCTTTGAGAAAATCTTAGATGCCTTGATATAGTGCAATTTAAATTACTGTAGCAGAACTGTGGGGTACACGTTGTATCCGATTTTACTCAAATTTCCGTGTGTTTCCAAACCGATTTTTCGTCCCGATCATAGTTTCATATTCACCTTACTAATCTTTGGTGAGAATCTCACTCCATTCCATCCATTAAATCACCAGTTATTGACCGATTCTTTGAACTCTCGAACCTAGGGTCTTGATAGTGAAACTTTAAACCGGTTTTGGGTGTTTTAAGTGAAATTAAGCCCTAAAACTAGTTATAAGTCACTAATCGAAGATTCTTGACACATACATTGTCTTTAACATGGTTTGATTTTGACCCTTTGTTTGACCGAAGGTTACCGTCGGACCAAGGATAGGTCAAAATCGACAAATTTAGCAACCCATTGATGTTGAAAGTGGTTCCATAGGTCATAATCATGTATTTCAACCTTGTGGTGACCCTAATCTACAACAATACCTCATATCTGTTGAATTTTGGATTTTCAAATTTGGCTAAGTGAAGGTTCATGCGCACTTAGTAAGTACGCAAGAAGTAATTCACGCGTACTTGCTAAGTACGCAGGAAGGGCACTTCTGAAAAATTTCTAAGTCTGAAATCCAGTTCATTGTATAATTGTTATATCATGTCATGTTTGATCCATTCCAATGATTCTACTTGTGTTCATTGTATGTTCTTGCAGTGATGACTCGTGCTTTTACCAGTGAGTTCAATCTGCTGGCTCTCACTCATCCAGAATGGAAGGGTGCTGCACTGGAATACAGACAGATAGTGGATTTTCTGAACCATTCCAAGATTAGTTATGCCATCTCTACTGATCCTATTGTCTCAAGACCATATCTGGAGCAATTCTGGGAAACTGCTGATCACGACTGTACAGTAACCCCAAACGTCATTAGGGCTACTGTAGCAGGTCATGATATTGCTATTTCTGAAGACACCATCAGACGAGTACTACAGTTTAGGGACTTATCAACTGATCCGGTGACTTACCCTGACTACTTCGTTGATGGATGCTGGAGACAAAGGATGGGGTATGTTGGTACCATGGACTACTCCTCGTATAAGAAGATGTGGGTACTTGATCAGTGGCGTTACTTCGCGCACGTCATGATCATGTGCCTGTCTGCTAGGAAGGCGGGAAAGGATGCCATGGGGCATGACTTGGCAGCTGCAATGGTTGGCCTCTCTCTTAACAAGGGTTACAACTTTTCAAAGTATATCTACAAGTCTATCACCGATCAGATCAATGCTGCTGACAGGTTTAGATTTCTATTATACCCACGGTTCGTGCAGCTGTTGATTAATGATGTTGTACCCAATCTACCTCAGATTGGAGAGAGACTACAAGTCAAACGGGTGGACAAGAGAATGTTTGCACAATTTCTAAAGCCAGGCAGTGTAGAACCTACCCTTAAGCACATTCCTTTCTTTGGCCACCTAATTAATGAAGCATATGTGGCCCCTGCTGACTTCAGTTGGTATAGTGCTAAGACTGAGCCTGAAATGAGTGAACACTCTGATGAACAAGTAGAGGAGGAAGAGGAAGGAGATAAAGGGTCTGAGAATGATGAAACTGGTGATGGCGGTGACGAAGAAGAATGAGGTGTTGGTGTTGAAGAGTCAGATTCTGAGGCAACTGAATCCGATTCATCCGATTTTGATGATGCACCGGACTTATCACACCCAACAAGAATGACGGCGGTTTCCCTTCCCGAGTCATCTTCTAAAAGACAACGATAAGAGAGTACATGAAGTGAATATGAACCTGATTCCGATACTAATTCTGAAGTGCAAAGACAAAGGAGAGAAAGAAGAGTAAAGCAAAGGGAGGATAGGCCATTTGCTGCTATCCTTAGAGAAGTTGAAGAGCGTGTTCAACGGCGACCAATCACTGAGGCTGTGAACACTGCTTCAACCTCTATTTCAACTTCAACCCAGCTATATCGAAGGAGGAGGAGGCAGCCACGTGTTACTGCTGAGGTGGTTGCCACTGCTGTCTCGGAGGAGGTGCCCAAGATAGTATCCCTTCCGATCCATCAAGTCCATCAGGTGTTAGTGACGACTCCAATTCAAACGGAATCGATCACTATCACTCCAACCACACAACCCACCACAATTTCAACCTCAATCCCAACCACTATCCCCACTACCACACTTCACCCCATCAGTAAATCCCATGATTATGGTGATTTCACCCATGGATTTGACTTTGATGAGATATTCACTTTTCCCACCCATCCAACAGAAGCCTCGTCTTCCAGGGATCTTGATCCACGTGATACCAGGATTGCTACCCTAGAGACTCGGGTGGCTGGTTTACTTGAAATGGTACGGAAGTTAAGGGAGGAATCTGAAAAGCAACAAGGTGAGATTAATTCATTGGTGGATGAAGTAGCCGCTTTAAGGAAACAAAGGACTGTTGATGAGATGCAGCGTAAGGAGCATGAAATGATGGTCAAGTTAGTATGTGACATGACCAAAACGCTTGCTGCTCAGGGGGAGAAGATTAAGGAGTTTTTGAAGGAGAAGCCATCAAAGCCAAGCAGTGATGAGGCTTGTCACCTAGTCAACTTGACTAAGGATGACGACAAAGGCAAGGATCCTGAAGCCGGTCCTAGTGGAAGTGAGCAACAAGCGTTAGCGATTGTTCCCATTTCTGATGTGTCTATGGCTGAGGGAGAGTCTGCTCAGCATGAAGGTGAAGGTGATGCTTCTGGTAGTGGAGGTGATAAAGGAAAGTCTGCGGCTGATGTGCTATACGACCTATCTGATGAGGTCATTCTAATGATTGAGCCAGACTATTCCAAAGAAACTCAGATCGATGCTCTCAATAATCTAGAAGAAAGAGAGATCGAGTCTGATGATGAGTGGGATGTGGAAGATGAAGATGTAGTGGTGGAGTTTCCCAAGGGTGACGGTGAAGGAGTGTATAAGCTTGAGGATGGAGAGATTTTTGAGGCTCCAGCCTTTGAAGCTGATTTCAACACAGCTTCAATCGAGTCTGACAAGGTTGCTGAGGCTAGTGATGCAGCAACCTCGCCTGAAGCCTCTCCCACCGATCCCCAACCTGTTGATCCCGAAGCATGGAAGAACAGATATCCGCAAGGATGGTTCACTAAGGATCAACCTCTAGTTTGGCAAAAGACATCTATCATAGACAAACATGGAGCAACAAGTATGATCTTGTCTGTCAAGTTCAACGACGACAAGAAGTTGTTTGCCATCAAACGAGCTAGTGGGGTTCAATACTTGAAGCCAACCAGTGAGGCATTCAGCTCATTGCCGAAGTACGATCTAGTGAACTTAGCAAATCGTGAGTTGCTGGGTGACACAAGTCATGCAGTAGCGAAGGGTTTGTGGGGAGCACTACAGAGAGAGGGAAGATCTGGGAACTTCGAGATGTTCAAGCCTCAAATGCCCAAGAGAGTCCGGGATAAGAATGTAAGACATCCTGTGACTAACAGAAGCTTAAGGAAACTGGTCTACAACCCAGTGCTATGTGAAACCAGGATTCCCCTGAGCAAGTTATCTCAGGATATCCTTGGTAACATGTGGTACTGGTACGTGGACCCAAAGACGGGCGAGGCAGTCGTGATGGGAAAGATTAGGTCCGAAAGTGGAAGCTTGGTGCCAAATGAACTGATCAGAGTCTTTAATGAAATCACTTTCATTAACTTCTCTGTGAAAGATCTGACGGCCCTAAATGATAAATACTGCATCTACACGGACGAGTGGACGAAGCTTCAAGCATCAAGATACAACAAGTTGGTCAAGTTTTGTCTTGACTACAAGCTGAAGATGGGAAGCTAAAGCTGGTGGAGTTTGAAGACCGAAGACAATCCAGAGTTGTTGTCAAGGAGGAGTTTGTTAGATGTGACATACACTCTGGATGTTGTCTATGCTTTTGTATCTGTCTTTCTGTATCTGTACCTGTATTTTAGTATCTGTATGTATTGGTTTATCGAGTTGTAATCATGTTCGTAGGTACTTGTCGGTGTATTTGTCTTTGTTTAGTGTTGTGCACACGTAACAAGTGCGCAGGTTGCTTAACCTGCGTACTTAGCAAGTACGCAAGAACAAAGCCCTGCGCACTTAGCAAGTGCGCAAGCAGCAGGTCTAGTATATATAGCTGGTTTGTGTTGTGATTAAGTACGCACTCATTTGCACATTGTAACCGGCTGTGATTATCAATAGACGAAGTTTAAAGTATCTTGTGTTTGTTGTCGGTTTACTTTGTGTTGATTGAATCTCCACCTAGTCACGGGCATTCCGCACCCGGTTAGACTAGCCAACGCACTTGCATGTGACGATTCGAGACACCCGGGGACCTACACTTTTAGTGAGGCGATCTTGAACAGCTCACGAGCAACTCACCTTGTTTACGCCTTTAAAAGAAAGCCCCGTCTGCACTAAAAAATTATCAGTTTCCATCTGTGTCCCAACCCGTATCGACTTTGCAAACTTTTATGTGTTACAATTGATGAAAAATGGTTCTAGTTAAGCTAAGGTGTTCACGGTCAACTCTAGCCGGTTTTAACGTATCAGGAAACCACAAACCATACAGACCAGTTTTAGCAGTTTGACAAGTTGAATTATTCTTTTTCAAAATCGTTAATTTTAAAAATATATATATAAAGTTTGTTCATGAATATAATACATATACATAACCGCATAATACAAAATGAAAATAAAAAATAAATAAAAAGGTTAAACAGTGGTTTCAAGTTCCAAACCATTGGCCAGACTGTTAAACCACCAAAACCGAACCGTATGAATCTCAAACTGGTCGAATTGGCCGACTTGCTTTTGTTTGAATGGTTAGGTTGGTTTCAATGATTTATCAACACTCCTAGTTGTAACAATAGAGTTGTCTTTCCTTAAACAAAATCATCAAATATTTCAAAGACAGTTTGTAGAATTGTATCAAATAGAATATATTCTCTCATAACAAGAAATATGGCAAATTATTGAAGCTCAGATTTGAAGATAAGTTTAGAATAACAAATTTTAAAGTGGAAAAAATGATGTAGAAAAATAATCTGGTAGAACTATTCAGATTAGTAGTTATATATAACACCAGGCTGCATATGTAACAACTTATATTTACATGTTACAACTGAGAACAGTACCTGTGTTGTTTGTCAAGTCTTTCGGATTCACAACTCCTTGAACAAACGGCCCTTGAAACTTGAAAAACCCGTCTGTCTTCCGTCCGTTAAATTTTCAATATTTACTATTTTTATGCCAATTTGGGCATTTAAATATACAAAATTAAGACTATTTTCCAAAAGATTCAACTTGCCTGCTGGAATTTTCATGGGTCAAAAGGAGCATCGTTTGTGGTTCTTTTATCAAGCTGGTATCCATCTCGTTGAGATCAATATCACGTGAGTTCTACGCATCTTGGTTTTTCCATTATGATTAAACACATGTTTTCAATTTGCATCCTCGACTGACGTGTGGAAAACAAAACTTGGAAATGCTGTGGTGATGTCCCTGGATAATCATTGAAATTTAAACCATAAATTCAGATGACTGTGAAACACTTACTGTCCAATTTTTTTTGAATATTTAAAAATAATTTAATCGTTAATTATGATTTCAAAAACAATATTATTACAACCTAAATCTTTGAAGGAAATGAAATAAGGGGTCGTCTGGATTAAAAATAATAAATGTAAAGACTTTCTCGACGTATTCCATCCATTTGATCAGTTTCATTCTTATTTTAGCTAATTTTTTTGATTTGGCCTGTTTGAAATAAAGTACAACTTAAATCAACTTATTCATAAGTAAACGAGTCCAAATGGCTCTACTATTAACATAGTAAAAAAGGGATTAAATATTTTGGAAGAATAATAGTGGCATACGTGAGGTAAGGAAGAGTCATGTTCTTCAAAAGGCCGGGGTAATGAAGGACAAACTCTTTCCATTCCTCTTTGCAGATTTTACCATCTCCATCAGCATCCGCATCAACAAACGTCTGCAATAACCATCATCATCACCATCATGATCATCATATCTTTTATTGGTTACTAGAGTTAAAATATAGAAGAATTTTAAAAAGTTCTGAAGATCTTACTTTGTCAATAATAACCTCAAGAAGATCATCTGATAAGTTCATCTCAGATTCTATTAATATTGCTATTAGCATCAGCTTCACCTATTCAAAATAAAATGCAAACTGAGCCCGATACATGATATATGTCACACACTCAAATCTGGTTATCAAGAAGTAATTAGAGAAAACGGGTTGAGTTGACAAGAAATATATTATTACCATAATCATGTATAATTTTGAATAGTATGACTTACAGGGTTGTATGCATTAAAAATACAATTTCATCAATTTTGACAGGTTTCCGTTTAGCTAATTTTTTGATTTGGTCCGTTGAACCCAATTGAGATAAAATATAACTCAGATCGACCCATTTGTAAGGAAATGGGTTGAAATCGTCAACGTCTAAAAGTAACTTATGTATCAAATTCCCATGCAATTGGAACCCATTACTAATATTACAGCATACTCACTTCCTCTCGCTCAATGTACCCGGTCTGTCTCAGATCATAGAGCCTAAAAGCAACTGCAGGAAATCAAATAAATCTTTAGGGGATACTGGATACATCTCTTATGAGATATAATTTAGAGAAATTTACGAAAATGGTCATTTTTTTCCTGAGGGTGTTACTCTATGAGATATAATTTAGAGAAAATCACGAAAGTAATCATTTTGATCGTGTATCTACTTTTACTCGCCTGAAACCTAGATATTTTCATTCTATACACGAATAATAATACATACACGAATAATAATACACACGATAATCTATACGCAATATGATGTCGTGCATCACATTACTTAAAGCCATTATTGACGGGAAAAAATCTGATACCCCGAGTAAAAGTAGATACACGACTCATGGCTAAATGAGCGATTTGTTTCTGACATGGCTATGTAGGTATAAGGTACTCAGAAAAATGACTGCTTTCGTGATTTTCTCTATAACTTATTGTTTATGAAAGATTGAAAGGATAGCTTTAACATCTTACAGTTTATTTTATCTTCTACAGGTGCACAAGGATGGAAGATACTAAGGGCACGGACAAATTCCTCAAATTCAATTACACCATTTCTTTTTTCATCAAAAAGATCAAAAACCTATAACAAATAGCATTTTGGTTAATGTAATGTCCGGTAAAATGTCGGATTTACCCTATCCAAACATAGATTAACCAAAATTGAACAGACTAAAACTCAAGTTTTAATAGAGCATATTGAATAGTGGATTCTCGCCCTGAGGGGTATTGAATAGTGCTAATCGGAGCTCTTCCTATACAAAAGCAAACATCAAGTTATTAGCATTGCCTTCTAGACATTGATGCAATTAGTTGTCAATAGCGAATAGCGATAAATAGCGACAAGCCACCTATACGCTACGTAGCGAATAGCGGGCGCTATTTCACGTTTAGCGATACACTGCTAGAAATTTTTAGAAATATTTTATATTCAACTATTGTAGGATTTGTAGCAATTATAATCAATAATCATCTAAATCTTCATATATTAGGGTTATTAGCAACCCTATTTATATTAATCAAGTAAAAAATTAAAAAATAATTAAAAAAAAAGAAAAAACGCTATTGGGTCGCTATCTGGTCGAGAAATGGAAATAGCGGGGCCTTAACGAAACGCTATGTAGCGCGCGCTACGAGCGCTATTGACAAGTAAGGCAATAAGCATGCATAACCATAAGACATTGATTCAGCCATTCAGGCGTTTTTACAAAGGAAACAAAATCAATCAAAATGGCTAAATTTGATGAAAATTGTCAGCGTCAAAATTGGGGCTCTAGATGTAGAGTGCAAACCGCCTATGGCCCCGTAACTCTAGACAGGTAAAAATTTATGCCCATTTTAAGTTGGTCCATTTCTTAGCCCATTTGCTCCTATCCCGCTGGTCTAAATACCAGTCTGCTATAGTTCATGGATTAAATCCGTATCATAGTTACTCTTAGAGTTAGATGAAAACTAGAAAGTATACCTTGTGTATCAATCCATCATCAATAATGGAGGAACTCAAGCTTTTAAACAGTTCGAAAAGCGCCTCCACTTCATTAACACTAACTGCAAAAGAACATAGAGAACACGTAAAAGGTAGTTCTCGAAACATTCTCAACTCATTCACAACATGGTCACATGATCGCCAGAATAGAAGGCATCATCCTAAAGTTCACATGAACAGGCATGCCACTTTTGAGGACACATACAAACTACCTTTGGAAAGTAGTCTGTTTGACTTTGACCTTCATTGTTCTAAAATTTAACAAAAGCTTAGACAACCTCATTTAAGCTTCTGAACTTATGATAACTACTAGATATCTCGTTTGGTATTTGATCTACATTCCTCAAATTGTCCTAAAAATTAAAGAGTCTGTATCAATTTTAAAGCTAATGCCAGTTCAGTTGACTTTATAAGTCAAACCAAGCTTCTTGCAGCCTGAATCCTATGAGTGTTAATCATTAAGCATGAATAACAAACTCAAGACTTATTTTCTGGTGTCTGCTTCTAGAAAACCTAAATTTCGTCCAAACAATTAATTTCGTTTACGCGCCTTTTTGTGTCAGAATCAGGAAATTGAATCGATCAACAACAAGAGCAAATAATAAAAACTCACAATTAGATCTAGAAGCGAGGCAAGAAAGCTGATGATGATCGAATCGAAGTTTGTTAGAACTAGAACGATTCCAGGGGTGGAAATCGAAGCAACCGGAGACGGCGAACAGTATGACTTCAGCTATGGCCAGAAATGGTGTACATGCAGCACAAATTTTGTCTCCAAGGGTTAATGAGCTCCATCGCTGCTCAAAAGTTAAAACAAACATTCAGATTCAAAATCAGCACTTGAAAACAACATCTGAGAGAAGGAATTGTACCGATGAATCATTGGATGCGCTCATCATGCCCTAATGCGAGATGATATGAAAACCATGGAGGGAGAGAGATGAAATCGAAGAGTAGCATGAAATAATTTTATAATGATACGATAGAGCTGGATTTCCATGAGCATGTTTATTAAAATAGGAAATCATGAAAGTGCCATTTTTAAGAAAAATGAAAAGTATCTTTTACTGTTTTATGAAACTTTAATACCTAAAATAGGTGATTGGATTTTAATAATTTAAAACATGAATTATTGCATGAATCGTTATAGGAAAATTACCAAAATAATCATACTTTGGCCAAAATTTTTAGAAAATAGCCATTTAACTTTAGCCTACGGATACATAGACATCTCCTACATAGTTTAATCAGAACTCGTCACGTCAGTGTCGGCGGCTAAGGCTTAGCCGTCCCTTTTTAGCATTGAAGCTCATAAAAAAGTACAACGGGACTTACTTTCTAATTAATCAGGGTGTGACCCGTGTCAGTCGTAGACTAAATTTAGCCTATCAAATAACACGCCGATTAAGCCTACTGATTAAATTTAGCCTACCCTTTCAAAATTTAAGCTAAATTTGAAATCATAGGCTAAATTTTGAAAGCGTAGGCTAAATTTAAAAGTGTAGGTTAAATTCAACCCGTATGCTAAATCTGAAACCGTAGACTAAATTTAATCCGTACGCATGCTAAATTTAATCCGTTAGGCTTAAATTTGAAAACGTAGGCTAAAATTTGAAAGCGTAGGCTAAATTTAATCCGTAAGTTTAGCCAGCGTGTTATTTGATAGGCTAAATTTAGCCTACGAGAGACACGTGTCACTTCCGGATTGATCAGAAAGTGGGTCTCGCTGTACTTTTTGTGAGTTTTAGTGCCAAAAAGAGACGGCTAAGCCTTAGCCGCCTAAGCTGACGTTGTGAGTTCTGGTTGGGCCACATAGGGGATGTCTATGGATCTGTAGGCTATTGCCTAAGCTGACGTTGCGAGTTCTGGTTGGGCCACGTAGGGGATATCTATATGTCTGTAGGCTAAAGTCAATGTCTATTTTCGAAAAAAGTTTTGACAAACATGTATATCTTGGTAATTTTCCCATCAATATAACTTTTGCTTTCCTTTTCATCTACGTTATGACTAACGAAAAAGTAACTTCGTCAAGTCATTATGACGTGCCAATGACATAGTATCTACTTGTAACTTTTTTGACAAGTTATATTTTAATAGTTCAAAGTGTGACTTAGTGACCGAATAATCCATACTCGCAATATGTGTCATTCCTACCTTTCATATTCGTTACCAAAATGTAACCCTCTCATGTATGAGTTGTTCTCGTTTTTTTTTTTTTGATTGGCCCTTGATTAATGAATAAAATTCCTACCTTTCATTTTCGTTACCAAAATATAACCCTCTTATGTATGAGTTGTTCACGTCTTTTTTTTTTTCGCTTGGCCCTTGATTAATTAATAAAATTCAAAACCAATAACTAAAAATTCTTCAAAACCAAAAACATATTTAAATCACATGAATGTTGATCCCTACCTACTAGAAATTAAATAAACTCAAAAATAAATAAAAACAAACAAACAAGATAACTAGATAATTAGGAAACGCCAAAGAGGTTATGGTGTAGTGGTTGATGTAAGGCCCGAAGTCCCAAGGGACCTGGGTTCGATTCCTGTCATCACCATTAATTTTCGCAGCATCACAAATGAGGCCTAGCTTTTAGGCTGATGCACCAGGGTTTTACCCTCGCCGATCCAGGGTTCGAGCCTTGGCTCTCCCTCAAGCCCGGAAGGGGCCGTATTGTTTTTCCTTGAAAGCTCTCCAACTCTGACGCCAAGTGAGTCCGGTTAAGACAACATATTAGCCGGAGTTGGACGAGGCTCTCCCATGTGACAGGAGATATGACGTCACATCATTCAATGTTCGCCTTTCAAAAAAAGATAATTAGGAAACTAAATAAAGCATAAAATTAGGAGATAAACCTTCAAATTGATAGAATGCTACTCCATCACATCACTACGTCATATGTAAATTCAGTTAAATCATATATTTTTTTAACGGCGATTTTCATTTGTTGAGTGACAGTCGCATCTCCGACAAGTCGGAGACCCATCACCCCTCAATACCTGACCACTACGTTGTCAGTTAAATCATATAAGATTTCTTGTTTTAAGGTTATCATATGTACGATTTAACGTTAAAAAACAAATCAAATTAAGAACCAAAACCATGACAAAGTCTTGAAATACAATGATTATATAAGATCTAGGCGTACAATGAACCATTCTCATACCTTTTTTTCAATAAAATGAGATGAACAACGACCATTTTGTTAAATTGTTTAAAGTTTTGTATAAAAAGGAGAAAAATAGTTGGATCAAAAGTACAAGCTAGCAATTATCGATTTATACCATTTGCTTAACAAGTAACTATATATTGTAGGGGACGTCTTTCTATTTTTTCTAACGCTATTCATGTTTTCCGAATGCTATTTATTTTCTTTCTTACATCTACACTTTCAGTTTGATCCTCGGTCTACAAAATCCTACAATTTTGAGTTTTGATTTTATTCAGGTTTAGATCGGTCCAAGCTGAACTTTAATTTGTGTATAACCCTAACGAGATCTAATATGTTACACAATCTTCAGTGGTGGATCCATGATTTTTGGTCAGCAGGCACAAAAATAAACTAATCAAAACGAGTCATATATTATTAGAAAAAATGCATCAATAAAAAAACGGGTCAAATATGAGAAAACTGGCCCAATAAAAACGGGTCAAATGGTGATAGTTTATTCAACTAAACATAATAAATTAATCACAACCTAAACCAGTTTAATTTTCCCTCTTCCCAAACTTTTTATCAGAAAAATCATCATATATATTTTTTAATAATTTCAAAACAAAATATAAAAGTAAGCTAATTTAAACAAACTAACAAAATTACAAATAAATAGTATGTAAAAATCCAACTTTAAGTTTTTTTTATCATTATTAAATATTTTATATTATTTTTGCATTTCGAAAAACAATTTAGACTTTTAGTTTTAAAAAATATTAAAAGTTTTGGAAATAAAAGGAAATAATAGGTCCCACTTGTGTAGACATTTTTATTGGTTGAAGGAAAAGTAATAAATAATAATTAAAAACCCTAAATCCAATTTAAAATAAAGAAACTCTAGTCCTTCGTCTCTATTTTCTTCCGGCCGCTGCAATTCTACTATCCGGATGAATCTCAGCGGGTACCTCGCCCTCGCTGAAGAACAAGTAGACCCGCCCCTGACAATCTTATATGAATGAAATAGGTCAACCTTAATCAAATATTGCATTTAGAAGTCTCTATTATTTTTATTTTCATTTTTTTTATTGTAATATTCTATTTGGTAAGCTTCAAAGAGAATTTTTTTTGTTATCCATTAGTACAAGGTATCCAAAGAACTTATCTATACCCACAATATTCGTTTAACAAATATTGTAAAACTTTAAATGCGGAAATGGATTAGTACTAAACTTGTATCTAATTGGAGGAATCAATTTATTATTCATGCAGGAAACTAATAAATAAGGTTTAATCTATATTTTAATTACAATTATCAAAACGGACAAGCATATAAGTACCTATCTTCCATAGTCACCCTTCAATAATATTATGTGCAATATATAATACATCTAATGAGAAATAATATAATACTTCTTTCATGTATATAGATACAAACCAACTCCATCGACTTATTTAGTTATAAACTAAATGTTTTATGTTATATTAATTATCATAAGAGATTTAATTGGTAGACGGCAAAAAAGAAGCTTAAATTTATTCAAATTTCTGAAATTGTTTCGTTAAAAAACCAGTTTATTATTGTAATAATATAACTTTTATAATTTTGACATAAAAAATTATGAAATTTATCTCTTAAACATAACCATTAAAACCCTAATTAATAAACTATTAAAACTAAGTTACTAATTCTCTAATGAGGACATTTTTGACCGTTCTTCATGGACACGACACCAACAGGGGAGGGGGAGGGGGAGGGAGGGCATCCATCCCCAAGGATGACTCCGTGAGAGAGAGCGGAGAGAAAGAGGCTAGGGGCGCTTACGCAATATTTTACACTAGTTGAATAAATAAAATACTAAATAGTTAGTAATAAAGATTTATGAGTGAGGGAGGGCATCCATCCCCAAGGATGACTCCGTGAGAGAGGGCGGAGAGGAAGAGGCTAGGGGCGCTTACGCAATGTTTTATACAATTTGAATAAATGAAATACTAAATAATTAGTAATAAAGATTAATGAGTTAGAAAGGAAATATTAATTATGAAGAGTTAGTAATTAATAAAAGAAATATAAAATAGTTAGTAATAAAGAAAAAATAAACGAGAAAAATAATCTTGAGCTCACAAAATTGTGACACGTAATGATAGCGTGTTTTAGTGTATATAAAAATATATATATAAATACGTCCACTGTAATGGCTCCAAAAACTTGATGTCAAATACGAGAGACATAATATATATCTTTAATAATGTTCGGTTTAGAGTTACACAAAATCAGGTTTTAAATTTATAAATTAAAATAGTAAATACTTCAACTAAACACACACATAATAGACAAGTGTACCTATCACAGCGTAGCATAGTCTGGCTAAGAACCAAGTATCGAACCATGGACACGGATTCCTTACTCAACCCTCACTATTGTCTTACTAGGATAATAAGTTGAAAAATGTGTTTTGTTTATGTAACACCCAAAAATTCAACCCGATTTAAACTTTTAAAACAACGCGTAAGTTAGGTCCCAAAACGACATTTAACGTATCCACATGTTAAGTTTTACAAACAGTAATTAAACTAACATATTTACCTTAATTAGTTTAAACAAAAATACCAACAAGTTATCCACAACTTGTAATAACCCCAATTAGTTTCCAAAGACTCCACACGAGAATATTAACAAAAACATTTGCAAACCACGACCACGAGAATCCAATCCACTTGATGCGAGACCCGAGATCACTCCGGAGCTTTCCCTACATTCAAAACATTAATCCCACAAGTCCCTACAACAACAACAGGCCAAAACCCCAAAATCAGCCAGTTTGCGTCCAACTTGGCGTCTGACCAGCGTCCAAGACGCCACTTTTGGCGTCTTAGACTCCAGCCCCAGTTCAGCAAACCCAATTTTGCAGTTTTTGACATTTTCGACCCTCCCGACTCGACCCCCAATCGTTTTAAACCACCAACAACATTTTGTAAATGTTTTAATCACCAAAGGTCATAATATTTATTATTAGACACGCCCGACACGAGAACCACAACTCGTTTTGCACCCATGAAGTGTTTAATTCCAAGTTTAATCAATTAGTTGTTTAGGCATACAACGACCTACAACTTACACACGTTTTGACCCATTCAAGTTCTAACGTTTCACCTTTCGTCAATTTTACATATCCACATATCTATTGCGAGAACCACCACTCGCTTTTTCGCATGGAGTATTTGACTCCATCCCGACCCATGAAGTATCCACACTTCATGTCACCTGTGAAGTACTTGACTTCACTTTCACCCGTGAGGTACTTGACCTCACTACCACTCGTGAAGTATTTGACTCCACATAAACACCTCCATGGAGTATCCACACTTCATGTAATCAACCAATTTACCGTTTACCACCAACAGTTGACTTTTACCATACTAAGTCAATTTTAGTCATTCTACACTTTACTTGACTATTGACCACATTGAGTCATTTACACCATTTAATCCACATATCACACATTACTTTGACCACTAACCACATAAGTCAAGTTACATCTATTTACCACTTTTGCACATTCACGTTTGACTATTAACCACATAGTCTAATTATACCAATTTCAACATAATAGTTTGACCCTATACCACTAAGGTCAAATTACACCAATTTCACCATTATCCACAATGGTTTGACTTATACCACATTAAGTCAATTTTTTATGTATCAATTCCACCATTTATCCACAAATGGTTTGACTTATACCATGCTAAGTCAACTTACAACAAATCACCACATTCTATAGTTTGGTTTGACTACATACCACACTAGTCAACTACACCAAATTACCACGTTTAGTTTTAATTATATTCCACATAGTTTAAGTACACCACTTTTACCAAGTGACATTCATTAGTTTGACTAATTTTCACATCATGTCAACTACAACAATCCTACCATATTCACACTTTACTTTGACTATTTACCACATGAGTCAAAATCAACATACAACATATAAATAGAAATAACAACACATCTATTTACATGTAACCACTACTTATCTACTACTAAGTAAGTGCAAAGCACTTACCTTTGCCAAAGATGATCCCGCTTGATCCTCCAAACTAGCTTCCTTCCTACTTGACCACCTATACAACCCATTTACAATTAGTAATCCATTGGTCACTAATTGACACCCAACTCACCTTTATGATCTAAAGATCAAGACCCTAACTAAGTTTGATTAACATGACCTTAATCAGACCCCCCAACACCCAAATACCACCTTTCAACCCAAATAGCCCGTTTGACCCATTATAGTCAAACTTTCAATCCACCAATTCACCATTTTGACCCATATGGGTTTTCACCTAAAACCTCAAATTCTTACATCACCAAATTGATTGAGGGTTATTACTTTGTTATATGTTTAATCACACCATAATCACTTACCAACCCTTAATTAACATCCAAACAACTTCAATTTCAAAACTCCCCAATTTCACCTCAAGAACCCTAATTTTTCAAACATCAAATTAGGTGTTAAAATCATGTAAAACATGATTCTCCAACATTAGTGATACTAGATTAGGGTTTAAAAACGACATTAAACCCAAATCACCACACCAATCGGGTTTTCTACCCAAAACCCCCAGAACTCCATTGATGGAGGTATAGGTGAAGAAGATGAACTTACTTGATGGTTGCTTGAGCTTCAATCATCATCAAATCCATGATCTTTCACCTCAATCTTCCAGATTTTAAGCTTCTTGGCTCATCCTCCCCTTTCTCCTCTTCTCAATTTCGTGACACACACACAAGTGTGTGTTTTTGCCTGATCAAGACATTTAACACAAATTAAGTTTGTGTTAAATACTAAACATCCCCTCTATATATCAAAATGACTTCTTGTACCCAAAACTAGGTATTTCCATCTATTAAAAGCCCTTTCCAACTCTCCTTTTATTTAAAAACACCCCTTATGATATAATATCATTTCAATATTATTTTTATAAACCTGAAAATTGGTTCGTTACAAATCACACCCCCTAATTTTGGGTTTCGTCCCCGAAACCCAATCCACCAAAAGATTAAGGTAACACTTGAGTATCTATCCTCATATTCCCGTGTAGTTTTCAGCCCTTATCTAATGATCCCACTGAACCAACACTTGGTTAATCCACTTATGCCACAAGCGTTTCACCTTTTTATCTAAGATAGCCACCAGTTCCTCTAGATGAAAAAAAAATCCATAATTTATCGCATCAATACCGCTATGAGAAGCAACATCCACTTCTCTCGCCATACATTCTCGTGGATGAACCACGAGGAATGTATCATGGAGTCTACACGATCCCCAGAGTAACTCCTAATGGCATACCACTTCACAAGCTAAAGTGAAGTCTGCACGGTCCAACAAAACGGGGACTTGGCCTCCCACGTTTTCAAACCCGAAACACCCCCTATAAGGTAAACTTTTATATCGCCAAAGTTCCCATTTGAATTTCAATACACCTCCTCCCTAAATCCACTTAGGGTTTTCTATCCACCTTGAGTAGATTTTTCAATCACACTTAATAAACAAGATCTTTCACGCAAAGTCTCGAATCACACCACGAGTATTAGTTCACAACAACCAATAGCACCCAACCAAACGGTATTCGACACCGTTCACCATTTAGTAATTCAATTATCGGCATATGAATACTCAAATGGTAGTTAAGGTGACACCATCTTTCAACTAATGGTAATTTGTCACCTGGTTTCCTCCGAATCGAAGAAGAAACTAACACCTCAAACCGACTCAACATGTACAAATGTACCATATCGTATCACATCTTTCTTGAACCAATGTTCTCCGACCACTCGGAAGAGTAGGTTCTCTTTTGGTATTCGGCCTTCACCCGTATGCAAGTGAGACACTTATAACCACACACTTGATTTTGTTTTCTTTCATCTACAACCACCAAAAGTTAATCCCCAAAACAACCTTACAACAATCATGAGACTTATAAGTCTGGTTCATCACCCATGAAGTTCAAGGACTTCCAGAACACCCATGAAGTTCAAAGACTTCAAGGAAACCGTTAAAGTTTGAGGACTTCAACTCAACCTTCTAACGCTCGCCTGCGTATAGATTTATCAGTTCCTTCTCCAAAATCTCTCCTTTAGTTGCTGCAATTAAGCTCACAGATGACTAGGAGAATATGCGATACTCCTGCCTTGTTGCATATAGACTTAATCGAGTCTAATGCACGAGTCACCAAGACAACCTACATGGCATACGGTCTTCCTAAGGAAAGACGCGTCAAATGCCATAGCCAAATCCTCTTTCATAAACCAAAACCCTGTTTATCCCAATGACTTTAGCATAAGTCATCCTTTGAGATTTAAAGATCTCAATTTTACAATCCCCATTTGAAGTTCGAAGACTTCATTTCCAATCATCGACTATGAAGTTCTAAGACTTCAAACGCCAGTTATGAAGTTCTAGGACTCCAAACACCATTTACCCCTTGATTACTTCAATCATTGCCGGGTCAACATATATGTCTTTAGAATTCACCACCTCATCCAATAATGGATTTCCACCAAAGCCAAAATGGCAAACCGAACCATTCCAAAGAAAGGCCTCTCATTTCAGGGAATTTCAGGAAGCTCACGAAGATAATGAGTGTAACGTCCATGCTTCGAAGATAAAAAAATGAACATCATCGAATAAACGACCACTGTATTAGCATACATGGGTCTACACACCTTTCACATGATCCACATAAACCGCGTAACTTCTAATAAGCCAGAAAGTTACATCCGCAATCCCTTAGTATTCATAACGGAGATGATACCATTCATGGGATAACGCCCTCTTCTACCTTTATTGTTGAACTAGGGCTTTTAGTCACCTGTTCAAACCCGACAAATGTACGTACACATTCTTCCATTCTTCTTTTCCTCAACAGAACGGTTACACTCCAAGAAGAGGCATTCGGGCATAAAACCCTCCCGAACTTCTACACAACTGGAACATCAAGTATTTCATTACCCCGGTTGGTGTCAATGTCATAAGCCAGGCATACACCAATTCATGCGCCACGTGTTTCACCGTCTCTAGGCGAGAACAGGTCGACACATCACCCTTTAGTCATACACGACATTGATACGATTACTAAGTAACCACACCATTTGCACTACAATCGTAGGACTCGAATCCATGTGATTGTTTCACTCACATCCTTCAATTAATAATTCATACGTTTGGCAACATTATGAAACCCGCAATGTCGATCGCCTCCGAATCCACCGATTCATATATAACCTCATCAGAAAAATACCAAAAGACTTCAATCCCGTCTTTGTTGGTTTAGAAATGTTTGGCTCGACAGCCTTAAAATTTCTATTTTCTCCCCTTTCATTCGTGTGTTTTAAACTCGGGACATTCACTTCGAATGAGTTCCGACTTGCAACCACCGTAGCAACCATTTTAGGACTAAAACACTATGGCATAGTGTGTCCCATCATTCCACTTATGTAACTTCCACACATATGGCAACAACAAGTATTGCCTTCTTAAAGGGATTTCTAGCTCGGCTAGAATATTTGGCTTTCTTGAAGCCACCACAAATTCCTCCTCACACCCCACTAGTTCCTGAGTTTGATCTCCTTGCGTCACATAATGCTCAACTCCACCCGAGTTGTAAACCACGAAGGAGAATCCACTCTATAAGTCAACCGATAGCATCAAGAAGGCGATCTAACTTCATTCCCTCCTATACTCCAAGATTTAGGCAAGACCACACTCAGTCATACTACATGCCCACAATCTTTTGATTAATCCACCGGTCTATCATACGTGAAGAAAACACCCAATTGTAAGATCCACAATGGCTTGTGGACAAAGCTAACTCAAGAACATCTCTTAAGTTCACCATGTTGCATTACCTTCACGTTTTTAGGCGTTTCCCCCTACGGAGAACTCCCAACCTATTATCCGCCATTTTCCGGAGTCGACTCTCGGCGAGTAGTACTCCATCCACCCATCACAATGGATTGCTTCAAAGCCAATACCGTTAGTGACGTATTGTTTGTTAAACACCAAATAAACTCCCACCATTTACTCTTCGGTCGCCCACTGCGAACCCATTGTGAAGAAAAGGTTTCCTTCCTCCACGTATTCGACTACGCTTGATCCTCCCGCCCTTAAGGCTTCATACGGTTCTTTAGAGTACCGCCTCAAAGAGCTCCTATCTTCCTTGAAGGAAGATTGACACGACATCACGGAAAGCTTTAGCCATCCCCCACTAGAATGTTACTTTCCATTTCTTTCGACTAATTCCAAGCTCATCCCCATGCTCGAGGTAATATCCACATAGACTCCTTCATACATGAGCCTTCAAATTAACTTCTATTTACATAGTCCGTCCACTAAAATATGTTTTCCCCCAGTCATCCCCGACCGTGAAGTAATAAGTTTGTAGGTGTTCTATCTACTTATAGGCATCTAGTCTTACTCTATAAGACTCTACTTCTTCCTATATGTATATTAATTACCCCTGCATAATCATCTATGCACACACATAATATATACATATACACATTTAATCACCTTCACTTACTCATTGTCGGTGTTCATCATCATATGGTTATCGAGAAGGTATTCGGACATGTTACATTAAGAATCAAACTGTCCAGGCATGATTGATAATGTAATATGCCCAATTACATTCACTATCTCCATATAACGAATCCCTTAACAACTTTCGGCAAAATTAGTTCACATAGGACACCAATTTAAAACAAACAACACATAATCAATACTAACCTCGCCCTTTTAGCTCCGTGTCTCGGTCACGCCATCATTGGATTCTCATTTCTCCGACCATATCAAGAGCATTATAGGTTTGATTTTGGTGTCTCGCACACCAAATCCCTCAAACCATTGCTCTGATACCAAGTTGTAACACCCAAAAATTCAACCCGATTTAAACTTTTAAAACAACGTGGAAGTTAGGTCCCAAAACGACATTTAACGTATCCACACGTTAAGTTTAAAAAATAGGAATTAAACTAACATATTTACCTTAATTAGTTTAAACAAAAATACCAACAAGTTATCCACAACTTGTAATAACCCCAATTAGTTTTCAAAGACTCCACACGAGAATATTAACAAAAACATTTGCAAATCACGACCACGAGAATCCAATCCACTTGATGCGAGAGCCGAGATCACTTCGGAGCTTTCACTACATTCAAAACATTAATTTGAACATAGTTAGTATAGATAAGAAGTCTTAGGGACCTCCTACAAGTCCCTACAACAACAACATGCCAAAACCCCAAAATCATCCAGTTGGCATCCAACTTGGCATCTAACAGCCCAGATTGGTGTCTAACCAGCGTCCAAGACGCCACTTTTGGCGTCTTAGACTCCAGCCCCAGTTCAGCAAACCCAATTTTGCAGTTTTTGACATTTTCGACCCTCCCGAATCGACCCCCAATCGTTTTAAACCACCAACAACATTTTGTAAATGTTTTAATCACCAAAAGTCATAATATTTATTATTAGACACGCCCGACACGAGAACCACAACTCGTTTTGCACCCATGAAGTGTTTAATGCCAAGTTTAATTACTTAGTTGTTTAGGCATACAACGACCTACAACTTACACACGTTTTGACCCATACAAGTTCTAACGTTTCACCCTTCGTCAATTTGACATATCCACATGTCTATTGTGAGAACCACCACTCGCTTTTTTGCATGGAGTATTTGACTCCATGCCGACCCATGAAGTATCCACACTTCATGTCACCTATGAAGTACTTAACTTCACTTTCACCTGTGAGGTACTTGACCTCAGTACCACTTGTGAAGTATTTGACTCCATGTAAACACCTCCATGGAGTATCCACACTTCATGTAATCAACCCATGAAGTATCCACACTTCATGTCACCTATGAAGTACTTGACTTCACTTTCACATGTGAGGTACTTGACCTCACTACCACTTGTGAAGTATTTGACTTCACGTAAACACCTCCATGGAGTATCCACACTTCATGTAATCAACCAATTTACCGTTTACCACCAACGGTTGACTTTTACCATACTAAGTCAATTTTAGTCTAATATTACCACATTCTACACTTTACTTGACTATTGACCACATTGAGTCATTTACACCATTTAATCCACATATCACAAATTAATTTGACCACTAACCACATAAGTCAAGTTAAATCTATTTACCACTTTTGCACATTCAAGTTTGACTATTAACCACATAGTCTAATTATACCAATTTCAACATAATAGTTTGACCCTATACCACTAAAGTCAAATTACACCAATTTCACCATTATCCACAATGGTTTGACTTATACCACATTAAGTCAATTTTTTATATATCAATTCCACCATTTATCCACAAATGGTTTGACTTATACAATGCTAAGTCAATTTACAACAAATCACCACATTCTATAGTTTGGTTTGACTACATACCACACTAGTCAACTACACTAATTTACCATGTTTAGTTTTAATTATATTCCACATAGTTTAACTACACCACTTTTAGCAAGTGACATTCATTAGTTTGACTAATTTCCACATTATGTCAACTATAACAATCCAACCATATTCACACTTTACTTTGACTATTTACCACATGAGTCAAAATCAACATACAACATATAAATAGAAATAAAAACACATCTGTTTACATGTAACCACAACTTATCAACTACTAAGTAAGTGCAAAGCACTTACATTTGCCAAAGATGACCCCGCTTGATCCTCCAAGCTAGCTTCCTTTCTACTTGATCACCTATACAACCCATTTACTATTAGTAATCCATTGGTCACTAATTGACACCAAACTCACCTTTATGATCTAAAGATCAAGACCCTAACTAAGTTTGATTAACATGACCTTAATCAGACCCCCCAACACCCAAATACCACCTTTCAACCCAAATAGCCCGTTTGACCCATTTTAGTCAAACTTCCAATTCACCATTTGACCCATGTGGGTTTTCACCCCAAACCTCAAATTATTACATCACAAAATTGATTGAGGGTTATTACTTGGTTATATGTTTAATCACACCATAAACACTTACCAACCCTTAATTAACATCCAAACAACCTCAATTTCAAAAAACCCCAATTTCACCTCAAGAACCCTAATTTTTTAAACATCAAATTATGTGTTAAAATCATGTAAAACATGATTCTCCAACATTAGTGATACTAGATTAAGGTTTAAAAATGACATTAAACCCAAATCACCACAAACCCCCAGAACTCCATTGATGGAGGTATAGGTGAAAAAGATGAACTTACTTGATGGTTGCTTGAGCTTCAATCATCATCAAATCCATGATCTTTCACCTCAATCTTCCAGATTTTAAGCTTCTTGGCTCATTCTCCCCTTTCTCCTCTTCTTAATTTCGTGACACACACACAAGTGTGTGTTTTTGCCTGATCAAGACATTTAACACAAATTAAGTTTGTGTTAAATACTAAACATCCCCTCCATATATCAAAATGACTCCTTGTACCCAAAACTAGGTATTTCCATCTATTAAAAGCCCTTTCCAACTTTTCTTTTATTTAAAAACACCCCCTATGATATAATATGATTTCCATATTATTTTTATAAACCTGAAAATTGGTTCGTGTGATAATGATCTTGAAATGTATATTTTACACAAGTTTTAACATGCAAAGTAATAATTAGCAAACACTCTATCAAACCAAATGAGCATGTGAAATATGTAAACTGCGCCAAAAACTTGATGGCGTTCGTGTGATAATGCTCGGATAGGCTCAAATTCTCACATGGAAACGGAATGTAAAGGGTAATAAAGTAAAAATGTGTATGAACTTATTTCTTTCGTTTTGTTGTGCTTACTAATCTTACCTATTTGTTTTCTTGATTTACTTCAACGGTATTTCAAATTGCTGTTTTTATAAGCTTGTTTATGTCAAATGATTTTTAAGACTTTTGCTTTAAGATTATTTTTGAAAATGTTTTTATTACTTCTATACATAAATTTTGATTCCATGAATTTGGTAGTTGTTAATCATGCAATTGTAATACTTAGGACAAGATTAGGCAGTCAATTTTATCAATGGGGTTCCACCCCACACTTAGTTTCTAACAGTATGAATGTATGCAATATGATATGTGTTTTGAAGAATAAGTGTGTGGTGAAACTGATACTCCCCTGATGAGGCGTCATTATCATGTGTGTGAACGATCCTCATCAATGCCTAGATTGTATTTCTGGGCACGAACCAAAATCTGGATCACCTGTAATGCTATGCAATGCTCAAAATATAAAGTAAGAACTGAAAATAAAAATAGTTAAATAATATTCGCTTAATGAAGCGGCCGAAAGGGTGGTGGTGGTGCCACCATATCAACGGTTACCGAGGTAACCGGTAAAAAACCCTGTAATGTCAACGTCCAACACTGGACAAAACAGCCACAAATGTCAACAAGCAAACACAAATGTCAAGAACCACAAATATCATAGACGAAAGGAGAAGAGAGCTACTACTGTTACGGCGGGCGAGGCCACTGCTGGTATGGGCCAGGAGGCTGCTGATGTGGCTGGTGAGCATACAGATCCTTTAGTTGATCGTGAAAGTCCTGCCGCATGCCAGCCATAGTGTCCCCCAATTAACCCATTCATATCATCAATTCCAGCATCGTGGGATCGGCAGTGGTATGGTACATACTTGGACCTTGATGCCCCAGTTGCCCTATAGGTGCTCCCTTATCCTCTGACTCTTCAACTTCACCAGTCCAAATATTTCCCCGATGGACTACTAATCGGTTCACCCTATTGAACTTCTTCATCATATGCGTGTTGATCAATACTTGGGTATCAACAGGTAGAATGGGTGTGTCCATCTTTGTAAGTATACCAAGGTGCACAAGGGACAAGACACCTAGGTATGAGGCAAGGTGAGTAATGTATGGTCCACCAAAGATATGGATGTTGGAACAGTAGCCAGTAGCTTTAGTAAAGAACTTGGCCAAGCTGTATGCGAAGTTGCAAGGTACCCCATCAATCAAGCAGTGTAGGTGGAGAAGATCTCTAAGGGATACTACACCTGTGATGTCTTTTCTTCCCCTGATAGAAATAACAATGCAACGATGCATGTATTTGTGAAGAGGATGTATAATCTTAGTACTCTTTTGGCTATGCGGGTCAAATGGCCCAGACCCGATCCTACTCCAGAATGCTGATGCTTCTCCCTCTGTAAACTCCCCTTTGCTGTCAGTAAAGACTGGCTCAGTAATCTCCCAATGCCTATATAACCCCATCTTTATCCCAAATTATACCAAGGACATCACATACCAATGTCTAGCCATCCTGAAGCGAACACAGTCGTGCATTTCCATACTTACCACATGCCTATCTGTCACACCCTCGCCAAGGCGGAAACGCGAGGCGTGACGTAACATGGTTTCCAAAGCATATGATTACCGCAAACACATACATGATAAATGGATACATAGACAAGTTTAAAGTTTTACATTCCAAAATGTAAATTGAGTTTACAAAAAGTGAAGATATCGCAAATATGACTCCATTACAATGAGTTATACAAGAGAAATTCCCCAAATAGTTGTACCCATCGTGCATGCATGTATCCTACATTTCTAACCTTGCGATCACGTTCAATTTCCTGAAAAACATACTTAAAATTGTCAACACGAGGTTGGTGAGTTCACAGGTTTAATCAAATAGTTATTTGTAAAATTCAATCGTTCGTAAATAGTTTCAGGTGTATGTGATAAACAGAATAAGAATTGTTGACCCATTTGTAAACTAGCTAGGAATACAAATAATATGTTCATACATGAGGCGTAACCAAACCATGAAAATTGTACACGCCCCTAATTTCGTTATCCGGTTCTATGCGGCCATAAATCCTCCAGATTGTGGTTAGCGCGACTAACCATGACCGGGAGACGTCACTCTCCATAGTACTATTCATAGGACCCTAGGCTACAGTTAATGGTTACTACGTTGTTCCACGGGACTTTAGCGGCCTCACTTGTTGTTCTCATCTCATGTAAACATAAAAGTCGTGCCTTATTCTCTTGTTATCCCATAAAATAGTTGTAAGTATGTTCTTCCCCCAAATATTGAAAAACAGTAAAAAGGGGCCGTGAAACTCACCTTGTTTTTGTGTATGTTTGTAATGATACTTGTTGTAGTCAAACTTGACTATTCGTACCCTAAATACCAAAGGGTAAATTGTGTTAAGACCGAACGTCTCATATTGCAAATTGTTCACCGACTTTGTAAATCTGGTTGTTTTTGTTTAAAATATCCTCTTAGTGGTTCAACACTTGTTTCGTTATAAAAACAGTTCCAAGTTACTGCCCAAACGGGGTCTGACACAGGTATCGAAACTACCTAGTTTCGATTGGGCAATTGAGTATCGAAACTTCCTAGTTTCGATTGAGTAGTTAGGTATCGAAACTACCTAGTCTCGATTGAGTATGACAGTTGTCGAAACTTCCTAGTTTCGATTGACAAGAAGGATATCGAAACTACCTAGTTTCGATTGAACAACTAGTATCGAAACTCCTAGTTTCGATTGAGTAAACATGTATCGAAACTCCTAGTTTCGATTGAGTAACAGGTATCGAAACTCCTAGTTTCGATTGGGTAAACTGGTATCGAAACTATGGTTTCGATTACTGGACTTCTGTTTTAACAGAATCAGTCCTGCATATTTTTATGTTTTAATCTTGAATTCGACACACTTTTCTTGTTATCTTACTTGCGTTTGAATATTTTGTATGTTTAGCTACGGTTTTAAAGAAAATAATGTAGATATTATGGAGTTTTTACCTTAAAACAGAGATGAAGATGATAAGAGAAAACAGAGAATGATCTTGAGTTCCTTAGCTTGATTCTTGAGAAAAACACCTGGGATTCTTCTTAAAACACCGTATTATGGTAGGTTTTGCCTTAGAACTTTACTTCGATTTGGAGAGAGTTGGAATGTTTGCCGTATGAAAATGAGAAATATGAAAAGGAATTGTGATAAAGATGATTGAGGTGGTATGGGTTTTAAAATAGTCAATTAGGAAGTATGGTAAAATGGGACGTGAGAATGGGAGGTGGTCTTCTCTGGCTTCGGCCGAAAAGTCAAGGAAAGTGGTTTGGGGGTTGATAAATCAAATGATTAGGTTTTAAGTGTTAATTTATTAATGGTATTAATATCAATTAGTGTTTTAAAGGGGTAATTTAATTCGGTTTAGGTTCTTCACGGTATTGTAAATTTAGCAAGTTTATGGCTTGTTAATGAAAAATATTTAAATCTTAGATTGTATAATTCGTTGAGGTGATTATTCGTAGGTATAAATACCTAAATGTGACGATACGTGGTAACGTCTTCGAAAAGTCCATTATTTTACTTTTACTTATACCGTATGTTTTAGTCTAAAAATAAATTATTGACCAACGTAAAGTTTATGTAATATATATGTATATACATTTTTCTGGTTATTTAATTTAATCACTAACGTTCGTATTGGTCGGTTTATATGACATGCGAACCGGTAACTCCTAGAATTACCAAAATGTGAAATGAGACAATGTTCGGTTTTTCTTAGACCTTAATGTCCTTGTTTGTGAAATTAATTAAATCACAAAAATAATTGCAATGTAAACTTGTTTAATACATGTACGGATATTGACCTGAAATGTCGGGTGTCACACTATCGAACTGAAAAGATGACAAAAACTCGAGATGAGTTCATAATAGGTGGTTTCCCTGATGGCGAAGATTCTTTGCCATGGTTTTGTGATCAAAGGTACTGCACTGTCTAAGAGATTTACTTCTTTTAGAGTTGGGTAGCAAATGGTTTTGTGTGCCCTGAAGGTTTGTCTTAGTAATGCAGGTAGAGTCTGGTAAGCATGGACCTCGATAGCATCATCAGGGTCTAAAATAAGCCATGGGTGCAGGTCTTGTGGTCCCTCTAGCATAGGCTGTGGATGAAAAGGTGGAGGAGGTGATGGTGGAGTCTATGGTGAGCCACCTATTTGAGCAGACGAGGATGAACCCGACCTAGAACCTGATCGAGTATTTCTCCTTTTTTGTCCCGCTTGTCTGGAAGACTCAGCCATGTCCTAAACAATCACCATTAAAGGAGTTAGTACATATAATCAAGAGTGATTCAACATATATATTTCAACGGCGCTAAAAACTTGATAGTATGTAAAGTACAATGCATATTGGTGCCAAAATTTGGTAGGAGCCATGTTTTTATAAAAATATATATGTATATAATTTTTAGACCACACATGGGAAACACAAATTCGTGCATGGTTATGGCATGGTTATGTTTCTCAAGTCCTAAAATGGTCAATTGCAATTAATCAAACATGGCGCAAATTCAAATGGTGCAATATGACTACTAATATAGATGGTCAATATGTTGACTTTTGAAAAGTCAAACCCGTCAAAATTCTTAAACTAATTCAACTAATCAACAATTTCCCACAATCTATGCTAATACGTAAACATTTTCAAACAAGATTCATGCTTCAATTTGTATTTCCAAGTTTAAGAACTCTAGGTCAAAATTCAAAACCCGTTCATACAAGTCAAACAAATCTTACCTAAACGTGACTAAAAAGAGTTACATTATGATCCTAAATAGTCAAACATGCATCTAGATCAAGCATTTAGTATATATTCAAGCATATTCAAACCAAGACACAAAATGAAACCCTAGCCTCATTTGAACAAGATTAGCCATACTTTGAGCATAAATCACACTAAAAATGATAATGGACAAGTTCACATACCTTGGGGAAGAGATTGGAAGCAAGAATCGGAAGAAACGGGTGAAAATCGGGTGTTTTTGGGTGATTTCGGAGAGTTCCGAGCGTGTTTGGGGGTTGGGGTTTTGAGAGACATGAATGTTTCTGCAATTTTAACACCAGACACGCACGAAGCCCAATGCACGGTCATGCATTGGGTTGCACGACCGTGCATCCCCCCTATTGACCAATTTTGACTTTTTTTATAATTAAACCACTTGGAAATAATACTTAAATATTTAAAATATATTTTTAATTAAAATTAATCAAAAAATAATTTAGATTATATTAAAGTATTAATTTATTTAAAATTATTAAAATAATTGGTCAAGGGAGAATGTCACCATTAAACATCTGACTTCACGTTATAGATACTTACCTTGTTTGTTGAATTCCAATTTCAAAGTATCGAACTTGTTATCATCAAAAATAAGGAAAAATTTAAAAACTACACACATAGAACTGTTCGAAAGCGTTACGCCAATTTTAAAAATGATTTCGAATGGTGGCACTTGCATCCGTTCATTTCTTTTAACAACAATTACTCGGTCGCGATCCTTGAAAGTTCCTGCGAAGACAAATTAACTAGCACAAGTACCAAAATAAAAACAAAAGTAGTAAGAATAAAAATAAAAATAAAAAGAAAAAATAAAGTAGAAATAAAATAAAAATAAAATAAAGATGAAAATAAAAATAAAAAGGGAAAATAAAGTAGAAATAAAACAAAAGTAAAATAGAAATAAATAGTCAGTTCAACGACTTAAATGTTTCGCAGAATTACCGTATCCCCGGCAGCGGCGCCAAAAACTTGATAGCGTGTTTTAGTGTATATAAAATTACATATATAAATACGTCCCCTGTAATGGCTCCAAAAACTTGATGCCAAATACGAGAGACATAATATATATCTTTAATAATGTTCGGTTTAGAGTTACACAAAATCAGGTTTTAAATTTATAAATTAAAATGATAAATACTTCAATTAAACACATACACAATAGGCAAGTGTACCTATCGCAGCGTATCATAGTCTGAGTAAGAACCAAGTATCGAACCATGGACACGGCTTACTGACTCAACCCTCGCTATTGTCTGACTAGGATAATAAGTTGGAAAATGGGTTTTGTTTAAGAGGAAAATAAAAAGGGTAAGAAATGTAATTAGAAATGTTATCTCGTTTAAGATGTTACTCTATTTGTTATCCCTTGTTAATTTGTGTTATATTTATAGTCTGGTTGGTCATAGTTATTAGTACTAGCCCTTTCGACAAGGGAGCTAGTACTTCGTAACAGAACAGTGGATACGGTCGGCCAACTGTTCCTAATGAATCTCGGGACCCTGAACGGGGTCTCAAGTCCACCGGTTATCTCGCGATTCATTATTCGGACTAAGATTATCCAACGACTAACGTACGTCATGTCTTGTAACTTCTCCTGATAAGTCGGAATGCACGACTTCCTCCAAATGTACTTTATGAACGGTCGGACCTAACAAATTATGTTCTTAAAATATTTTATTTACTTATAATAGTATTTCAAATAAATATAACTTTCATTCTCAAGATCAAACCCCATGGCTCCCGCTAGAAGTCCTCTAAAAGCTGACACAAGAGAAGTAAAGAAATACCGACACAAACCGCAAGATCTAGTTAGGACTCAAACGACTCGTTGAATACCCAAACCTCCAATCAACCCATAATATTAAATCTATACTAACCGGGCCCTTGGTAGCACCAAGATTTGTATATAGACCGTACAAACTCGAATATGCTTCCCAAACAAAAAGTCTTGCTTAAGTAACTAACAAGATTTAAGATTATTAGATTGGTTTAAAGATCACTTATTCTTGTCTTTTTTAAGATAAAGTATAGTAAAGACTTTAAAAACATAACATACTAAAAAATACTTCATTAATTAATTAAACTTCAACCAATCCGGGCAACGCAAGAGAACTAGCCATGAATGACCATACAAGTGACTCCACCAACTCTTGTGTGGAAGTATTCCAACACCAAGGGAGAGTGGGTATAGGTTTCCTATTGTTTTACTCGAACGAGAAGAATCAATTCATATTATAAGGCTTAGAAAAGGGAAAAAAACAAAGAAAAGCTAAACGGACCAAAACCGAGAGAATTCCGGCTCTTAGCAGAGCTCTAAGGCCTTCCCAACTCTTGGTCTTGGACACCTAAAACACTCGAATGAGCTTGCTATTTATAGGCTAAGATTTTGGTAATGCATGGTCGTGCATTAGATTGCACGGGGGTGCAAAGTACCATTTTCTTTCACGTGCGAAATCTGGCAACTTTAAGGAGTACAAGGAGCCAAAATAGGGATTGCGCGACCGTTCATGGAAATGTACAGCCGTGCATTGCCATATTTTGGTCCTTGTTGACTTTTTGACCTCTAGGTTTGATCTTCTGCGTCCGGTTTCGTTCAATTGACTTTTGAATGCTGATTTCTCCTTGATTTTGAGTGATTTATTCATGTTTTTGCATATCCAAGTCAATTATCCTGTTGTGACACAAATGGATAGATTAAGTATTAATTATTATCATATTATCTCTAATTGTGATGAATTCGGGGATAATTATGCGTGCAAAACATGTATAATTTACGTCATATCACGTGACGCAACCAATTATTTATTTATTAGGTATAGATTAATATACAAATGAAATATAGGAAACGACGTTGGCCATGACGGTATACTAAACAAATGAAATATAGGAAACAACATTGGAAGAACAATGAAATGCTATCCGGCAAGAACTATATAACCGAGACATTAAGACTTTTCTCGAACCGCATGACGGTATACTCGACCCGTTCTTGCAAATCGCCCTACATCGCAAACGGGTCATGTGCGCTAAATATGGTTGGCCTTGCGGTTTTTAGGTTTTTTTTTTTAAAAATTGAGTTATTTTAATTTTATTTTTAATGTTTTTTTAATTTTAATTATATTTTAATGTATTTTTATTTTCTAGTTAATTTTAATTTTATCTTTCATGTATTTTTTGCAGTTAATTTTAATTTTATCTTTAATGTATTTTATTATAGTTAACGAAATTGTGTTTTTTATTTTATTTAAAAAAATGTTAGGGTAGTTTAGTGTTTCACACTTTTTATTTAAGTTAGTTTAGGGTAAAAATAACATGGCATTACATGACTTGTTTTAATTGAATAATATTTAGGATAGTTTATGGTTTAATGAGTTCCATCTAGGGGTGAGCAAGTTGGGGTTTTGGACCCTCAGAACCATGATCCGGACTCGAAACCTCAAGGACCCGAAGCACATATGCTTATAAGGTTCGGTTCGTGGTTCCCGATTTCATCAATAAAGGGTATTTGGTTCTAGAGAATCGGGTCAGGTCTGTTCGGTTCCAACCTTTTGCATAGTTAGGGGTGAGCAAGTTGTGGTTCTAGACCCTCAGAACCATGAACCGGACCCGAAACCTCAAAGACCCAAACCACATAGACTTATAAGGTTCGGTTCGTGGTTCCCAATTTCACAGATAAAAGGGTATTCGGTTCTGGAGGGTCCGGGTCGGGTCGGTTCTGACCCTTTGCACAGCCCTAGTTCCATCCCCTCCATTCTAATCAGTAAAAAAAAGCTCAAAGTCTATTATGTATTACTTGCTAAACAAAGGGCCTATCCAACACCTATGTAGTACTATGTTTCCTAAAATCAATTGGAAACATAATTAATGTAGAACAATAATTTTCGTTAGTAATTCCCTTAGGGTGTTGGGAGCACCTTTCGGGTAATCCATCGGGTACCACGAGTAAAACGGATACATCACCCCTAATAAATCGGGTAGTGAAGCGGGTAGGCTGGTTCGGTGTCACACCCACACCTCAGTCATCAGGCTTTCTTCATATTCATAGACCTGCTACCCATAAAATTTGGTTCGTGCCTTGTCCATGATTTTCTTCCGTGTCACTTCGTCCGTTTGGCGCAACGAATGATCTAGGCACTCAATAGGAGAAGAAGGCATACTTTCTTCATAACCATATTTGGGTGGAGGTTGACGAAGTCCAACCATAATATCGTTATAAGCATTTTGGTATTCTGGAGGAGCTTGGAAATAGGTTTCAAAAGGACCATGATAAACTGGTTCCGGAAACATATAAGGATCATACAAAACTGGAGTTTCAGATTGTTTAGATACAGAATGATAAGATTCTTATTCGGTCGATATGTTATGATGGGCTTGACTAGACTTAACCTCATCGTTTCCTGGTTGAGATGGTATTTCATTATTCCAATTGCTGAAATCAGATCCAACTTCCATCCATTGGCTTGAGGTATCATAGGACTGAGGATGGTATTCAGGAGTGATGTTATCCGGAATGATAGCAAATGGATCGTTGTTGTAGTAAGGCAAAGAAATGGGATTCATTTGTGAAGCCAAAGGATGATATTCAGGTAATTCTTGCTTTATTGGACGATTAGGATCATAATAAACAGGTACAGAGTTATCTCCAGACATCTGCAACTTTAAATATTAATGCTTATCTTATTTCTATGGTCTAGACTTAGATACTAAAACCAGTATTTTGATCTTAATTAAAGCTCTACAATGATGGTTATCTTCCCAGAGCTGTACCTCCAACAGATATGTTCCCAGGTAAGAGCGGCGGGTCTAGGAGAGATTTATACACCGCTCTTTCCTTAGACAGAACATTCCGTTTGTCAGATAACTAAATACCAGTCAGAAGGTTACCTTGTTTTCTTATCTTAAAGTAAGCAATTTCATGGTTAAAGCTTAGAAACTAGATCCAAGTATCTAATTCGCTAAAACCTGTGGCTCTGATACCAACCCTGTCACACCCCGCCTTAGGCACCCCCCTGGACAGGTGCGACATAAGATTGGTACATGCTTTGATTTCAGAGTTTTTATAAAACACAGCGGAAGTGTTTTCACAAGGATCGTTTCATCATTTGTTCAACCTTAAGGGTTGTATTTGTAAATATCAAAACTTAGTTGGAAAACAAAAGTTTTGTATTTACTTTCATAAACATAGGGAATTAAACACCCCATTGATTACAAAACTGAGTTTGAAATCAAATACATATACAGCCACAGGAAATAGTACTATCCAGGGTTGATCAGTCCCCTGGTCCTATCTCCATTATCTTTGTTTAGGATTTCCTATACACGAGGCCTGAGAATCCAACGTGTAAGTTATCCTTTTCACAGGGTCAGATCTTATTTCTACCCTCTCTCTTTCTCAAATCATGGGCCAGATCTGATGTCTGCCCTTATCCCATTTTCGTCACATTTTATTCATTACCTGAAAACATTTTGAAAATGAAACGTCAGCGCGAACGCCGGTGAATACAATTATCTTGACAGGAAAATCATTTTGGAACAAATAAGTATTAATTTCATAATCACAACTTTATGTTCAATCCACACATTCAGCAGGCCCGTCCTGTTCAATCGCACCACAGTAGACACTGGTTTCATGTCTTATAACAAGGGACAAGTTTGCCTCTGAAGTTGTTACAAGACAAGCACCAGCCGCAATCCGGGAATTTCACTCGAGACCCGTGTATCCCTTGCAAGTTTTACGTATACCTATGGCCTGAATGCTTTGTTCGTAGAAGAACGTTGAGCATTATTCCCTTAAACTTTATTTGGCCATTTTCATAAACGTAAATGTTTGACACAAGTTTTGAAAGAGATAAAGTATTTACCTTGATAATAGGAATGAGCCTCTAAGTTGGAATTTTATAGAATCAACCTCCTAATTTGGTTTCTCTTGCGTTCCGACACTTCTATGAGCGTTTCTTTTTAAATCGGGCACTACAACGAGCGGGAATCGAACTGGGATCGTCGGGAGTGGGCTTGGACGTCTCTAGAACAAGTTTAGTGTGGGATTTGTGTTTGAGATGAGAAAACTAAATAAAATCGACCATCTATTTATAGGGCTGGTTCTGGACCCGTGACGGACCGTTAAGGGTGGTGACGGTCCGTCACCAGATTAGGGTTTGCATAGTCACATGACACGCGTCACCCCTTGGTCATTTTACGGCGTGACCGACCGTTACCAGGCATGACGGTCCGTTACGGAGTGATACGTGGCGCATCCAGGGCCTTTTGCGGCTGTGATGGACCTTTACCAGGAGTGACGGTCCGTTATAGGGTTTCCACACGTCAGATTTGGAATATGAGTCACTGGACACGTGGTGCGTGACCATTAATCGCGTGCTCAGTCCGTAACGGACTGTTACCGTCCGTGACGGTCCGTTACCGTTGATTTTTCATGTTTTCTACTTTTTGAACCTGGATCTTGGGTATATTTACACTTATAGTCCTCGTGGTTTGTACCTTAACCAAATCTTGGACGTTTTTTGTGTCAGGTGTTAAATCCGGGTATATCTACCCATATGTTTGGGTTTAATTTCCGTTGTACAACGACTATATATCTGTTAATATTTATATAAAAAATCTAATTTAAATATCCAATATCATTATATAGTTTCATCTCCATTCAAATTAACTTTACACAAAATGATAAATACATAGTGATAGTGTGTTTTAGTGTATATATACATATACATATACATATATATATATATATATATATATATATATATATGTCCATTGTAATGGCTCTAAAAGCTTGATGCCAAATACGAGAGATATAATATTTATATTCTTAAAGTTCAGTTTAGAGTTACACAAAACCCGGTTTTAAATTTATAAATTAAAATGATAAATACTTCAATTAAACACACACACAATAGGCAAGTGTACCTATCTCAGCGTAGTATAGTCTCGGTAAGAACCAAATATCGAACCATGGACACGGATTTCTTACTCAACACTCGCTATTGTCTGATTAGGATAATAAGTTGAAAAGGGGGTTTTGTTTAAAAGAAAGTTAAGAAACGTAATTAGAAATCTTTTCTTGTTTAAGATGTTACTATGGTTGTTATCACTTGTTAATTAATGTTATAATTTTAGTAAGGTTGGTCAAAGTTACTAGTACTAACCCTTTCGATGGGGGGGGGGGGGGAGTTAGTAGTTCATAATGGAACAGTGGATACGGTCGGCCAACTGTTCCTAATAACTCCCGGGATCCTAAAGGAGTAGCTTCCTAATTTTCCTGGTCGCGCGTCGGTTTACGGTGGCCGATCTTAGGAGAGCATAGACGCTCTTGCGCTTGTCGGACGAAGACTGGTGGCTCCAAACGGTATCATAAGCCCAATAGGAGTAGTCTAGGACACGGGACAGAAGCGTTCTTTCCGTCGGCTATCCCGTGAGTTATTATTCGGGACGTACGTCATGTCGTGTAACTTATGGAAAGTCGGAATGCGCAACTTCCTCCAAAGGTACTTTATGAACGCTCGGACCTAACATTTTATATTCTTAAAATAGTTGTCTTTACTTATAATAATATTTTAAATATATATAACTTTCATTCTCAAGATCAAGCCTCATGACTCCCGCTAGAAGTCCTCTACAAGCTAACACAAGAGAAGTAAAGAAATACCGACACACTTTATAAGATCCAACTAGGACTCGAACAACTCGTTGAATAACCAAACCTCCAATCAACCAATAATATTAAATCTATATTAACCGGGCCCTTGGTACCGTACAGACTCGAATAAGCTTCCTAAACAAGAAGTATTGCTTAAGTAACTTACAAGATTTAAGGTTATTAAGTTGGTTTAAAAATTACTTATTCTTGTCTTTTTAAAGCAAATTATAAGAAAGACTTTAAGAACATAACATACTAAAAATACTTAATTAATTAATTAATTAATTAAAGTTCAACCAACCCGAGCAACGCAAGACAACTAGCCATGAATGACCATACACGTGACTCCACTAACCCTTAGACAATGTGTCGAAGAGTTCCAACACCAGGGGAGAGTGGGTATAGGTTGCCTCTTGTTTACTCGAACGAAAAGAATCATTTCATATTACAAGACTTAGAAAATGAAAATAAACAAAGAAAAGCTAAAATTGACTAAAACTGAGAGAGTTCCGGCTCTAGTAGAGCACTAGGACCTTCAAAACCCTTGGTCTTGGACATGTAGGATCGGTGAATACAAGATGGTTCTATTCTAGTTGAGATTGGCGAAAACAATCACAACTAAACAATGTAAACAAGTAAACAAGAAGAATACTGATAAATGCAATTTGTATTAAGCTTCAAAGATTAAAAGATTACAGAGAAAACTCTTAAGAAAAAGCACGCTTATACAATGACTCTAAGTACTACTTATATAGTAACTTAGAATCAAGACAGACCCTTGATTCTAAGGATCAAATCTAACACAAGCCGTTGATCTTGTATTGAAGCTATTCTACATGTAACGACAATAAATACTAAAAAAGTTATCTGTAATCAAACGTCTTCTTAGGCATCATTGCTTGAGTCCTTGGAAGAAGAGCGTCGTCGTCTTTTATTGTCTTGCACCAGTAACATTCTTTCTGCGTGGAGTGTGTCAGTGTTGCAGTAGAAAGTTCTCAGTGGTAATGGTTGCTTTATCGAAGCCAGTCAGCTGCAATGTTTGATCTTTAGAGGGAATGGCTATCAGCAGCAATGTTGTTGATCCACAGCTGCTGATGATTTGCCTATCAGTAGCAACTTTGGTCTTCAGCATATAAGGTTGTCTGCAGCAGATTTGTTCTTCTGCAGAAGAACAAGTATCCGCAGCAGTTAAGCTTATCCGTAGCAGTTTGTCGATCTGCAGCAAACTCTAAGGTCCACAGCAGTTGTACTTAGAGAATTTTGTAGACATCAGTCTTTATTTTTACAAACTCCCGCTAGACTGATGCTTCCAAAACTCTCTTACTGTTTTTGCTGCTGAAGCTTTTCCATGTTGCAGACTATCCTTTCTACCTCATAGCCTCTTGGGTCCTGGCTGGGATTGTTTAGAGGAAGCTCAGATAGAGTCTTTATGTCTTTGCTTGGCATTTTGAAGATGGCCTTGCTTGAACATATCATCTTCTGTCCTTAACATCAATCAATATAAACTCGTTGCTATCAGCCTTGAAGGACCAACTGGTGAATGGAGAATGGGATTTAAAAGGTTTGGCATTAATGATTACATCTTTACTAGGGTTGAAGTGATGTTTGATTGCTAGCAAAAGATGTCTCCCACCTTCATTCTCTGGCTTATGGGCTTCACCCAATTCCAATATTCTTCTTAGATCTGAGTCTGGGAGTTACAGTACCTCATCAACAGATTTATAGATAGATCTTTTCAGTTTTTCCTTTCCCCTGAAGTCTTCAAACCATTTGTCTTGAGTGTTGTAGAACCAGACAACTATTTCTCTTGAGTCTTCTGGTGTGATGGTAGGTTTGGTTTTCTTCTTGGAAGGCTGCTGATGAGGAGGAGCTGGGTGGAGGGATTTGGACTTTGTGGGAAGAGAGGAATGAGGTCTAGACTGGAGAGTGGAAGTATGGTGGGAGGAGAAAGTAGTGGATGAGGGAGAAGGCTTGAGTTTCTTTGATTTGTGTTCAGCAGTTTGAGTTATCACCCTTTTCTTGGAGCCTGTCTTCCCTAATCTTTCTTCCTCTTCCTTCTTGACTTTGGAGTACAAGGCTTGCAAGTTCATGAAACTCATGGGGCCTAGCCTTTTTCCACTTTCTCCTCTGGCCTTCAGGAAGTCAGTCATGACCTTCCTTTCTTCATGGGTCCTTATGTTGAATGCAATGGTCTTCTTGGATTTTTTCTTGGCTTTTTCTTCTTCTTCATCCCTTTTCTTATTTGCCAATTGACCTTGCTGACCCATGAACGCTCTGTAGATTTATTTATTTGATAGTTTCTCAAGGTAGTCTACATCCTCACCTTGAGAAATCAGAGCCGCCATCCATTCTTCTCTCATTTCTTTGGCTAGTTCAGAATAAGCTATTCTGAACTTAGCCTCTTCCCTTTTCTTCTTCTCCCTTTCTTCTTCTTCTTTATTAAACTGTTCCTGCAGCTGAAGAGCTAGGGCTTCATCTTCTTGTAATTTAGAAGTTGTAGGAAATCTGGCTTTGAGATCATCCAGCTGTTTAGCATACAGCTGGATTTGTTGTTCTCTGAAGAGCATGACAACTTTTCTTTCTTTAATTTTTCTTAGCTCTGCCATCTCCTTTTCCTCTCTTCCCCTTGGCTTTGGTTGATGCCTCTGCTTCAGCTTCATGGATCACAACAGCAGATGTTTTAGATACTGTTGGGATCTCTGCTTTAGTTTCATTGGCAGTTTGGGGAGTGGATGGGGGAAGGTTTCTTGCTTCATCTTCTTCCCATTCACACCCAGTTACTTTCTTCCAACTTTTCCTTACATCCTCCAACTCTGTTCTTCTAGATTCTGTTGCAGTGTTCAGAGTGGCGGTTGGTGAGGAGAGAAAAGAGAAATCTGAGTCAGAGGAGGCATCTTCTGTAAGGCGTCCCTCCTTTTCAAAATGAGCTTTGATAGTCTTGATCATTGCTTGGCTCTCTAAGGAGTTGATATTGCAGATATGTGTTTTGAGCTAAAAAAATGTTGTATAGGAAGTTTGAGTTGAGGAGTAGGATCTCATTGATGTGGTTGAAGAAGACAGATGATCCATCACTCAGAAAGAAGGTGAAGCCAGAGGGCCCAGTGCACGACCATCCTAGCACTGCCAGTCCCCTGACCATCTCATTGTGTATGAATCTTCTCCAGCAAACAGTTTCTTCGTCAGTTAAAGTACTGCTCCTGATCAGGTCAAGTCTACTTGTAGCCAGTCTTTGTGCTGCTGCTGTAGAAGATTATGCGCGGTCTTTAGGACTTTCCACCCTCTTTGCTTCTTCTAATAGTGCTTCAAACCAGGGCAGATTTTCCTCCATTAAGTCTTGGAACTTGCAGATTACAATTTTTGCTGAGAGATCTGAAGAGGTGTTGATGCAGCTGGATAAATACAGTTCAAGCACTTGAAGAGGATTTAGTCCATCCCAGTTCAGCTCTTCTACTCTGCTGAACTCTTTCCCAATCCAGAATCTCTCAGATTGACCATCATACCCCCAAGCTAGTATGGAGTCAAAATCTAGCATGTCTGCAGTTTGTGTGAATTTGGGGGTAGTGGTTAGACTTATTATGGCTGCTGCTTCAGGAAGAATGCTGACTGATGGAGGTGTGTCTTCATGGTGATTTGTATTTGTCAACACCTCATCACAGGCTCGAGCAACCAACTTCCAATCCTCAGTGATTTCTTCCTCTTCATCTACTAAGTCTGGCAAGTCATAAACTTGAACAAAGGTAGGTTTGAATAAGGAACTTTGAAATGCAGCCTGCTTTTGTATCCAGTCCTCAAGACTGTCAACATCATCTTCTACTGCAACTATCTCCCCCTTTTTGGTTGCATTAGTGTAAAGGGTTGCATCTGTTTGAGTTCCCACTGATACGAGGGAAGGAGTAGGCACAGTTGGGCATTGATGGGCTTCATGCATAGAGACTTGGTGCCTTAGTTTGGACACTTCAGCCTCTAGCATAGCCACCCTGGCCGTCAATTCCATATTTTTGAGTTTCAGACTGTCCTCATCCACAGTTGTGGAATCCTTAGAGCTGGATGGGTTCTTAGGCCTAGCCTCTACATCCCCATCACCCTGGTTTTCTTGGCACCTGGGATTCCTCTCAGTGAAGAGTGTTTCAAAGGAAACATCCTCACTGTGAGTTGCCGTGGTTAGGGTCTTAGTGATGTTATCACTGTCCTCCTGGTTAGTTGATGTACCAGGAGTAGTGACAGCCCTTTCCACATTCACTCTATCAGTACTCCTAGAGTGAACCTTCTTGGGTGATGAACTTGGGTTAGGTGCACTAGCAGCCAAGTCAATCAATACCTCCGAGCTAGTGGTTGTTTGAGAAGGTATATCATCTTGACAAGGTGCCTCTGCACTTAAGTTCAGAGAAGAAAAATAATGGAATGACTCAGTGGGTTGTTCTATGGATCCGGGATGTGATCTTGATCCTAATAGAGAAGCTTCCAAGAAAGTCTCTCTAATGATGTGGCTATCCCTTTTGATATTCTCATCAGAATTTTGGGATTCTGAATGAGGGCTTTTAGGTTGGGATTGGGCCTTTGAGACAAGAAGAGAAGGAGTCTTCATGCTCCTTTTTCTAGTATATTTTGCCGCAAATGGGGCCCTTTGTTCCAGTTGAACGATAACATCCAAAACAGGTGTAAGTAATTTCTGTGCCTGTGCATCCTTAGTAGTATGCACAAGGGTTCGAACAGTGGAAGCAGATTGTTGTTCAGGATGTGAAGAGGATGGTGTGGGATCAGTATCAGCTGGGATTGCTGAACTGTCACCCTGGGTACTTTGTATGTTCATCATTATAGATAACAATTGAACATTGACCCCTGAGAACTTTTTAGAAACAGTTCTCATACTTTGAAAAATGTTATTTTTATGTCCCAACATAAGATAGATTTTTTCAGATTTTGAAAGATCTTTTAATTCGTTATTGAAAACCTCCTGCAAGAATCTTGGGTACATAAAAAATGATTGCTTTGCACCTTCTTGAAGGTTATATCTCAAACCTTCAAAGATGAGATGTCCAAAGTTGAAACCCTGGCCAGAAACCATACCATGAACAGCAGAGGCAAGTGTAAAGCTCACTTGATGCCATCCACTTCTCTTATGGGATATGCATTGTAGAAGAGTGTGGCATAGAAACTTCCATGGAGGGCCCATCAGCGCCTTTTCGATTGTGTACTCGTTCTGATTTCCAGTGTACCCTATGGATACAAAGGTCCTCATGTATTCTTCCTTCAAGTATGAAATGGCGGCCCCCTCGTATTAAGTGATGGTGATGTCTTTGCCATCTACCTTGGCTTGGATTTGGGGTATCCCCTGTTCGGTAGAGTAAACGGCAGAGTTCCAGAAGTCCTCCATGTGAGGGATGTAAATGGTTGGGTTTACAGTGAGTGCATGGTGTATCTTTGATCGACAGAGAAAGTCGATCATGTCATTAAATCCCTCGGACTTCTTTGCTTTGATTAAGTATGTCGTGAGGTTGTGATATGGAGAGAACTTATCATCGGGATGGTTTATGTGTACCTCTGCCATTTTTATTGGGTTTGGAGGGAAAGAGGAAGGTTTTTGAAGGGTGGTTAAGGATGGAAAGCTTTGAATGTTGTGGAGGCTTGAGAGAAAGTGATGGGAGTTAGGGTGAAATTGAATATGAAGAGGTGGTGAAGAGATTTGATTTGTGATATAACGGCAGAGGAGAGAAAAAGCAAAAATACTTGTACAGTACAACCTTGTTCACTTTTTACTCTTACAACTGTAATACACTAAATCAGTCATGGTAAAAACTGAAAGTAATTTTTTTTATAGCGGATAAAGGTTAATTTGGACTTAGATTTACCCATCAGCAGCAAACTTGGTTGCTGCGGATGGTTAAGACTATCCGCTGTAAGCTTGGTTGCTGTGGATGGTTAAGTCTGTCAGCAGCAAACTCAATTGCTGCTGATGGATGCAATAATCCACAGCAAAGATGTTGCTACTGACAGCCTTAAAGCTATCCGCAGGAAACTTGTTGCTGTTGATAACTTAAAGCAGTCAGTGGAAAATTCTTTGTTGTTGATGATTAAACCTGTCAGCAGCGAAAAAAGTTGCTGCTGACTTATAACTTTTATTTTCAACAAAGGACAAACACATTTACAAAACAAAATTTTAGAGACAGATTTTAATCAAAGTTCATCATACCAATAGATTCAACTAAATATCTAAATCTAGCTTCATCAAAAGGTTTTGTAAACAAATCAGCATATTGCTCATTGGTATGAACTTTGGTTAAAATAATTCTCTTTTTCTCAGCTTGATCTCTTATGAAGTGATACCTGATGTCAATATGTTTTGTCTTGGAGTGCTGCACCAGATTTTTTGTGATTGATATAGCACTTATGTTGTCAATGTGAATGAGAGTTGCCATGAAAGTCATCCCATAATCCAGCATTTGGTTTTGTATCCAGATGACTTGTGCACAACAACTTGAAGCTGCAATGTATTTTGCTTCTGCTGTAGAAGTTGAGACACATGTCTGCTTCTTGCACTGCCATGAAATCAGTCTCCCTCCCAGAAACTGACATCCCCCTGATGTGGACTTTTTGTCCAAGTTGCATCCCCCATAATCACTGTCAGTGTATGCATACAGATTGAACTTATCATTTTTAGAGTACCATAGCCAAAGTCTTGGGGCTCCCTTTAGGTATCTAAAAATTCTCTTGACAGCTTGAAGATGTGAATTCTTTGGAGCTGCTTGGAATCTTGCACAGAGACATACTGCAAACATGATATCTGGCCTTGAGGCAGTGAGATACATGAGAGACCCTATCATTGCACGGTACTGATGTTGATAAGTGTCTTAACCATCTTTGTCTGGAGTCAGTTGATGGTGCACTTGCATAGGGGTTCTTGTAGCAGAGCAGTCACCCATCTTGAATCTTTCCAAAATGCTCTTCATATATTTGGATTGGCTGATGAAGATTCCATTTGGAACTTGTTTGACTTGAAGACCCAGAAAGAAATTTAGTTCACCCATTGAACTCATTTCAAACTTTGAGTGCATCAGGATCTCAAAGTCTTTACACAACTTCTTCCTTGTTGATCTAAAGATGATATCATCAACGTAGATTTGTACCAGTAAGATTTCTCCCCATTCATATTTGATAAACAAGGTCTGGTCAATAGCACCTCTTCTGAAGTTGTTGGTTAGTAGATATCCATATAAAGTTTCATACCAGGCTCTTGGGGCTTGATGTAAGCCATATAGAGCTTTGTCTAGTTTGAACACTTGGTTAGGATGTGCGGGATCTACAAAGCCTGGAGGCTGTTTGACATATACTTCTTCACCAATCTTCCCATACAGAAAGGCACTCTTGACATCCATTTGATAGACCATGAAATTCTTGGATGCAGCATATGCCAGGAAGATTCTGATGGCCTCCAGCCTAGCAACAGGAGCAAAGACTTCATCATAGTCAATTCCCTCTTTCTGAGTGTAGCCTTGAGCTACAAGTCTGGCTTTGTTCTTGAATACAATGCCTCTCTCATCTTGCTTGTTCCTGAATACCCATATTGTGCCAATGGCAAATTGACCAGGTGGAAGATCAACAAGTTTCCAGACATCATGTCTCTTGAATTGCAGCAACTCTTCCTGCATTGCCTCAATCCAACTGCTGTGTTTCAGAGCTTCATCTATCTTCTTAGGTTCCACCTGAGATAGAAAACTTGAAAACAAACATATATTGGCCTCATGAGATTTGCTTCTTGTTAGAACTCCTTGGTGAACTTGGCCAATAATATTTTCCAGAGGATGTTCCTTGCTGATCCTCTGTGCTGGTACCACCTCCAGTTGTATCCCTTGCTCAAGATTGCTTTGATTTTAATCAGGGATTTCTTCATTCATGGTGGAAGAGTCTTCAATATCAACAGCTACATCAGTATTATCAGCAATAGTATTTGCAGCATCTACAACATTTACTGAAGAGTCTTCATTCAAATTTTCATTTTCAGACTGGCTGCTGCTGGTGACATTAGAGAGTCTGGTTCCGGCTTCACTTGCTTCAATGGATTCCATAACAGATGGAGGATCAATGGATGGTCTTTTCAGACTGATGGAAGATTTAGGAAAATCTAGTATGTAGTCAGAGGAGAAAGAGGAAGCTGGTGCTTGTGAAGGGGTAGATTCCATATTTGAGAAGATGAGAGGCTCAAATATTTGGGTGAAGGATTCTATGTCAAAGAGCCAGTTTGGGCCTTTTCCCTGTTCACAGGCAATGTGTTCTCTACATTCCACATTGGCTGATTCTTCCATAATTCTTGTTCTTGAGTTGAATACTCTGTAGGCCTTGGATTGAGAGAAGTAGCCCACAAAATATCCTTCATCAGATTTGGCACCAAACTTAGGAAGAATGTGATCAGAATTGTGCATGGATATCTAAAAGGTTTTAGAAATCCAATGTAGGGAACTCTTTGGAATCATAGTTCATAAGGTGTCTTGTTGAGAGGCTTGACTATGAGAACTCTATTTTGCACATAGCAGACTGTGCCTACTGCTTCTGCCCAGAATGTGAGAGGCAGTTTTGAGTCAGCCAACATAGATTTTGCTGACTCAATTAGAGTTATGTTTCTTCTTTCAGCAACTCCATTTTGTTGAGGAGTTCTTGGAGCACTGTATTGTCTTTCTATTCCCTTGCTTTCACAGAAGCAGTTCAAGGTGTGGTTCTTGAACTCTGTGCCCTGATCACACCTTTTGATCTTTACCTTCTGATTGCTTTGATTCTCTATCCTAAGAATGTAAGATTTGAGAATCTCAGCAGTTTCATCTTTAGTTCTCAAGAAGTATACCCATGAGAATCTGGTGTAGTCATCAGTTATCACCAGACAGTATGACTTCTTACCCATTGACATAATATTTGTAGGACCAAAGAGATCCATATGCAACAGCTACAGTGGAGTGTCATTTGTATTCAAAGTCTTGGGCTTGTGAGAACTCTTGTGTTGCTTCCCCTTCAAACAAGCAATGCAATGATCTTCTAGCTGGAATTCTTTGTCAGGAAGCCCTCTGACAAGATTATCCTTCACCAATTTGTTGATGGTTTTGATGTTAACATGGCTTAATTTCTTGTGCCAGAGAGCTGATTCATCAATTGAAGCTTTTGACAGAAAACAGGATACACTGCCAGATGGAGTGACCTCATTCATGTCAAGCACATAAAGATTTTCTTTTCTCTGAGCAGTTAATAAAATCTTTTCTGGAGGAGGTTTGGATAAGCCAAGAGATAGTACAAAGCATTCTTTATCTGTGAAGAGTATCCAATGCTTTTGATCACAGACCTGGGAAACACTCATGAGATTGAAGTTCAATTCTTTGACATAGTTTACCTTTTCAATACTCATTCTTTCATTGGACATAGTTCTTTGTCTCGTAATAGATCCTCCTTTTTAGTCACTTCCAAAGGCAACATATCCTTCGCTGAAATGTCTGAAGTTGGAGAGGATGGATCTGTTGCCTGTCATGTGCCTGGAACAACCACTGTCTACCACCCAGGTGTTATTCTTGTGACCTGGCTGTCCCTGCACATGAGAGAGATCTAGGTAGTGGGAGGAATCCAAGAGCTTGCATCCTTGTAAAAAAGGGTTCTCGGATTATCAGTATCAGCATGTAAGCATTCAACGGAACCAATGATGATTCTTGGAGCAATTTTGGCTTTCCAATGCTGAATTGGTGGTTTTCCAGCTCTCTTTGCTTTGTCAGCAGCAGATGTTGCAACTGAGGACTTTGGCTTATCAGCAGCAGATTTTGTTGATGCTGATGGTTTTACTTGAGCAACAGCAATCTTGGTTGCTGCTGAAGACTTGTCTTTGGGTCGCTTGGGCTTTAATTGATCAGCAACATTTTTGTTGGCTGCGGATGGTTTAACTTGGACAACAGCAATCTTGGTTACTAATGAAGGCTTTTCCTTTTGTTGCTTGAGTCTTACTTGATCAGCAACAGTTTTGTTTGCTGCTGATGGTTTAATCTCCGAAGTATGCCTACCTTTCTTCATCTTACTGATAGGCTTTTGTTGAAGAGGAATTTGATGAAGAACCTGATTGAGAGGATTAAACTTACAATTTTCAGCAAAGTGGTCTGATTCACCATAGATGATGCAAGATTGTTGAGGTTTTGGAAGATGCTTTCTTGGTCGGGATAGAGAGTTTCTGAACTGAGTTGCTTTGGCTTCAAAGCTTCTTACCTTTTTGTTCTTGTTTGTTTTCTTAAAAGCATGTTGCTTTAGGTTTCTTTGTTGTTGAAGGTAATAGAAACAGGTGCTGACAGTATGATTGTATTTCCCACACAGAAAGCATGATTTAGCCAGTTTGTCCCTTTAAAAGTACACATAGTCCTTTCTTTTGAACAAGTCTTTGAAGTTCCAGGGGTGAGCTTTGTTGTGCTCAAATGTGGCTTCTTCCAATATCTTTTGAACATATGGAGCTCTCTCTCTAGGCGCATGACATATGTCAAACACCTTCCTTTGTTGGATTGATTTGGATTGAGGCTTTGAGTTGGTGGAGGTTGAAGACTGTCCCTTTTCAACAGTTAGCTTTCTTTCTTCTGGAGGATAGCTGATTCTAATTTGTTTGGTTGGTTGAGATACCGGTACTGTTTTTGAAGGGATGAAAGGGCTTGGATTGTTGGCTTTAATAACTTCATAGGTAGGTGGTGATGAAACTTTATTGGTTTCAGTGGAGTCTGAGCATGTTGACTTAGACTCGGATGAAGTAGTGCATTCTTGCACAGGGGTTTCTTGGACAGCAGGGTCAAGATTTCGGTTGGCCATGTCAAGGTTGGAAAGATTGAAATTTGGTTCATGAATGGCTACATAGTCAGTGGGTGAAGGAACAACATTGTAGGGTTGTTCAGCTTGAAATCCAAGACCAGCAGTTACCTTTTTCATGAATTTGAGCATCCAAAAGTCTTTGCAGCTTTATGGATGCAAACTCATATTTTTCCACATGGACCTTTTGGTCTGCTAATTCGGCCCTTGTAGCTTTTAACTTAACCAGAAGATCATCAATTTGAGTTTCAAGGTTTGTTTGTTCATGTTTTAATGATGAAATTTCTTTCTTTAAACAATCAGTCTTTTCCTTGTAACTGTTTTCAACCTTTTTAAATTCAGATTTCATTTGGTGAAATTCTTCATTTTGATCTATGAGATTCTGGTTATGTTTCCTGTATCCAAGGACCTTATCAATACAAGCTTGAGTACAAAGATTTTCATATACCTGAGGTGGTACCTCTGATGTGTTTACCATGAGAGCTTGATTGTTGGCATGAATATCCTCATACTGGAAGCTCCAGTCAAAGTTAGCAGTTCCAACAGCTACACAAGTTGCAGTTTGTACAGGAGGAGTGGCCTGTTGATGTTGTTGCTGTCTTGGCTGAGCTTGGTGAGCTTGTCTGGTATGAGCAGCAGCTGGGTTTTCCTTTGGTGCCTTGCATTCTCTAGCAAAATGACCAAGTTGGTTACAGTTGTAACACCTCAATTTGCTTTTGTCCAAGCCAACCCTGGTGTTAGAGTTGTTGCTTGGAATGGGTCTTCCTATTCTTGAGTAGAACCTTTTTTCTCTTAGAGAGAGCATGGCATAGGAGTGCTGTATATCCATTTCTTCTAGATCATCTGGATGAAAACATTCCAGATCTTCCTTGATAAAGGACATATTGCTTGAGTTTTCAGAGACAAAAGCAGCAGAGGTTGATGTTTGAGGTGGGGCTTCAAGAAGAAATGGTGAGTTGTTTGATTGAGAGGTTAGAGTTTGGGGATGAGTGACGATGGGACATAGATACAATTAAGTCCTAGTAAGCATTTGTATCCTTTCTGTTTAAGGCATCCGTTGAACATTAGACATGGATACAATTCACTTCTCATATGTGGTTCAACTATTCTTGTTCTCGTTCTCCAATTCAAAGTGATCTAAACAAACTACTCTTTAGTTTGAGCATGGCCGTTTTACATCAGCTTGAATCAACGAGTGCGCTAGAATGTCAAACTCTTAATTAAAGAATAACATAATTCCTTTGGCCACGTACAACTCGCACTAAACTTCAGATTACTCCTGACCATATACTTATTACTGCCTGTTTAAGGTACAACGTTAGATAAGATCAAAGAACAACATTTAGTCAAAGTTAGTTCTAGTAAGTGCCTCAGGTCGAGGATCGAAAGATCTTCCTTTATTCAAAATATCTCAAGACATCGATCCATGAAGATAGTTTTGAAGCGAGCTACGTCCAATAATTATTCTCTAATAATTAACAGTGAATATGGTTTCCAACTTCTTGGTTTTTCATTCACAATGAACCAACCATCTGATTCACAACAGTCTTACGTTCAGATTGATTCCCATGAATCTGATCGATTACAGACATTTAGAATAATCTATATATTCAAGGATTTCTAAAACGTATACACTATCGAACACAGTAACATCTAATAATAATGCATTTAACCATTAAATCAAATATTAAAAATAATGTAACTGTTTTGTTCGAATACACCAAATACTAAATACAGATCAAACCCACTGTCTAGCAAATCTAAGGCCTATCTTGTCAGCATGCTCCTCATGTTTAGAATGGGGCATAGGCTTGGTGAACGGGTCAGCTAGATTCTGATCCATGTGAACTTTGTTTAATACGATGTCCCCCCGTTCTATTATATCCCGGATATAATGAAATCTTTTGAGTATGTGCTTCGTGCTGTGGTGTGACCTTGGTTCCTTAGCTTGAGCAATGGCACCAGTATTGTCACACAGTATCTCGATCGGTTTCTGAATGCTAGGCAGTACTCCGAGATCAGCAATGAACTTCTTCATCCAAGCAGCCTCCTTTGCAGCTTCCGAAGTGGCAATGTATTCTGACTCGGTGGTGGATTGAGCAACAACACTTTTCTTAATACTTTTACAAGTGATGGCACCACCATTCAGAACAAATACAAATCCCGTTTGTGATCGAGAATCATCTCGATCAGTCTGGAAGCTAGCATCAGTGTAACATTTAACAACTAGTTCTTCTTCCAGTTCTCCATATATCAAGAACATGTCCTTAGTTCTTATCAAGTACTTAAGGATCTTCTTCACATCTATCCAATGACTCTCACCAGGGTTCTGTTGATATCTGCTTGTCATGCTTAAAGCGTACGATACGTCAGGTCTAGTACATAGCATGGCGTTCATGATGGAACCAATTGGAGAAGCATATGGAACCCTTTCCATTTTCTTTCTTTCCTCGTCAGACTGAGGGCACTGTGTGTTATTCAGTATGGTTCCATGTGCCATAGGCAAAGATCCTCTCTTAGAGTCTTGCATGAAAAAGTGTTGAACGACTTTATCAATATATGTACTTTGACTTAAGCCTATAAGCCGCTTTGATCTATCTATATAGATCTTAATTCCCAGAATATAAGCAGCTTCACCAAGATCTTTCATTGCGAAACATTTTCCTAACCAAGACTTTACGTCTTTTAGCATAGGGATATGGTTTCCAATGAGCAGTATGTCGTCTACATACATATTCAGAAAAGTCACATGGCTCCTACTTGCCTTTTTGTAGACACACGTTTTATCTTCGTTCTTGACAAAACCAAACTCTTTGATTTTCTGGTCAAAGCGAAGAATCCAACTTCTGGATACCTGTTTTAATCCATAGATGGATTTATTTAAATTGCATACCTTATTAGGATACTCTGGATTTTCAAAACCTTCTGGTTGAACCATGTAGACATCTTTAGTAAGATGTCGGTTTTTGACATCCATTTGCCATATTGCTTTGAAGGTTTGCACATTCCCATCCATGTCGATTTTCTTCTTGAAAATCCACTTGCTTCCTACAGTCTGACTTTCGGGAAGAAGGACAACCAAGTCCCATACATGGTTGTCATACATGGATTGGATTTCAGCATCCATGGCTTCAAGCCATTTCTTAGATTCAGAATCTAAGATTGCAGATTTGTAACTAGTGGGCTCAGCCTGATCAGCTATCAGGATGTCGTTAGTCTGGTGAATCCCGATATACCGGTCGGGTTCATGATGATCCCTAGCACTTTTGCAAACAGCTTGTGTCATAGTTGAATCTTGAACATTTCTAGATTCAGTTTCAGCAGTCTCATGTTGAACGACAGTTTTAGTTTGTGGTTCTTGGATCTCATCCATATCCACACGGTTATCTCCAATCCCTCTCGTAAGAAGTTCTTTCTCAAAGAAAGTAGCTCTGCGTTTAATGAAAACTCGATTTTCAGCAGTATTGTAGAAGTAGTAACCAATTGTTTTAGGGTATCCGACGAAAACAACTTTATCGCCACGGGGATTTAGTTTATCCGTAGATTCACTTGTAACATATGAGTTACATCCCCAGACCCTAAGGTAGGACACTTTGGGTTTCTCCCCATGCCAAATCTCATAAGGCATTTTGTCCACCTTCTTTGTAGGAGCTAGATTTATGATTCTTGTGGCAGTCTCAAGAGCAAAACTCCAGAAGGAGTGTGGGAGGTTTGTACGACACATCATAGATCGAAGCATATCTAATAGAGTTCGATTTCTCCTTTCGGATACACCGTTAAGCTGTGGTGTTCCCGGTGGAGTAAGCTGAGAAATGATCCCACATTTCTTTAGATGTTCGTCAAACTCTTGACTAAGATATACACCACCTCGATCAGATCGAAGCATCTTAATCGTCTTACCAAGCAGATTTTGTACTTCGTTCTGGTACTGTTTGAACATTTCAAACGTTTCATGTTTATGCTTCATAAGATAAACATAACCATACCTACTGAAGTCATCGGTAAATGTCACGAAGTATCTTTCTCCACTTCTAGACATCGTTCTGAATGGACCGCAATCATCAGTATGTACAAGTCCTAACAGATCCTTAGTCCTTTGACCGATACCGAAAAAAGGAGCCTTGGTTAGCTTTTCACTTAGACATGATTCGCAATCATCAAATGACTCTTGACCAATAGAATTCAGAATTACGGCGGTCTAGAGTTTCTTCATGCGATTCTTGTTTATGTGTCCAAGTCTACAATGTCATAGATACGTATCATTGAAATCATATTTCGCACGTTTGGAGGATATATTAAATATAACGTTATTATCATGGATTTCTATCTCATAGATTCCATTATGAGGCTTTGCAGAAAAATAAAACAAACCATTCAAATATGCAGAAATGAAATCATTGTCAAAAGCATAATTAAATCATTGTTCCCGCAAAGCGGATACTGAAACAATATTCCTAGTCAAATTAGGAATGAAATAAATATTGTTCAAAATAAGTTCTAAACCAGAAGGAAGTAAAAAAATGTATTCTCCTACAGCCTTCACAACAAGCTTTTGTCCATTTCCCGCATGGAGCTCCAGGTCGCCTTGATTCAGCCTCCTAACATTCTTTAGTCCCTGTAAGTCATTACAAATGTGATAACCACATCCAGTGTCAAACACCCAAGATTTGCTAGACAAAGAGAAGATCTCAATAACGAACATACCTGAAGAGCCTGCTTCCAAAGCATTGGTCTTCTTAGCAAGGTATAAAGGACAAGTATTCTTCCAGTGTCCTATTTCTCCATAGTAATAACAGATGTCATTACTTTTGAAAACAGCTCTCCTTTTGCCACACTTTCTCGGTTCAGATATCAGAGCGTCCATGTGTCCCATAGTCATTTCAATAGCCATAAGCGAATCTCGCAGTTCAGATAAGGTTCCTCCTACTACATACTTCTTGTAGTAATCAACGAACTATTCGTATTCAACCGACAAAGACATCAGTATGAAATCTATTGTCATATCTTGGCCGATAGGAGAACCAAGATCTTTCAGGTTGTCAATGAGTTTCACCATTTTAGAGAAATATTTATGTTCCTCTTTCCATGCTGCTTGATAAGGACTTAAACACATTAAAATGCTCGCTGCGGTTTTGATGAAACCTTTTCTTCAATTCACAGGCCATATCATATGCAGGGTGATATTCTAGCTCACGAAGGAGTTCATCACACATCGTATACAACATAAAAAATGATGCCTCATTAGAATCTTCAACGTGGCGTCTCCAAAGCAATTTGGATCCGTCGTTAGGAGGAACTGCGGGAATTGAAATTTCTAGAACATAAGATCTCTTTTCTTCTTTAAGAACATTTCTCAAGATACGGTACCACTCAGAGAAGTTTCTTCCTTTGAGCATGTTCCGATAAAGCATAGACCTTAGAGCAAAAACAGAGTCGGAATTGATTTCGATAGACATCTACAAAGTTCAAAATAAAAGTTTTAGTATTTTCATGCATAATATCCTAATTAAAATTTTATGACCCAAAGGAAAAAATTATATATAATTAGGAATGAGATCCTGATTCCCCATGTCTACAGTGAATTGCTGAGCACTCTTCACTGCATAGCTAGACAGGTAGGTAAAGATTACCAATTGTATCAACTATACAACTCTCGGTTTGAGGGGCATGACGAGTAATGTCAAGCTTGGATATGTTTCCCTCAACTACGCCTACTTAAATGACTTAAGCGATATAGGTCCTTCAATTATAACTGCAGACCCGACCTAAGTAACTCAGGAATCGCGGTTCTACCTTCCAAAACCGTAGGGCCGGATGCAGGGTAATTCACTAACACCGGGGTTTCGGATAGATTAGTTGAAGTGTTATAATTAAGGGTGGCGCAGAAATATCAATTTTTATATTTGGGATTTCTTTAATGTTTTTTAACATTACCGTTTTGGGTCAAAAACATTTTGGACGACGAGTAGCAAGAAACAAGTCGTGCAGTTTTAGTAAACCAATTTTATTAATTATTAGTTCGTGAAACACTTTCAACACTCGACACGATCCAATTTCAAATATCCTATTAATCTAAATTGGTCATTTGTCGCGAACCGATTTTAAACTAATCAACTCTTTAATTAATTTAAATTTGTTTTAAATAAAACCATTAAATTTAAAACTTGTTTTTACTTTTAAATAAAACACTTTTTATTTAATTACCTTTCCGAGAAAAATAAACAATTTAATTATCTCGTCGTTTTTAAATTGTGTCAAAAGTTTTATAAAATTTTACGGTTTAATTATTATCCTAAATAATTATATCACAACCACAAAATAAATAAAACATAGAATCTAGCAACTAGGAAAAATTGTCCGGTTTCGTTCGAGCCATCAAATGAAATAACCGGACTGGTCTAAGGGATAACAAAATTAACAAATCTGCCATCTCCCACTTACTATAAGATCTTCATCTTTAGTCCTGTCATTGTCCGCCTTGCTCTTCTAATCTTCGTCTCTTTAAGATTACAATATTTATTTACAAGTACACTAAAAATAAATAAATAAAAAAAACTAACTATTACATCGGGGTTCCAAATAACCCAAAAATACAAAGAGAAACAACCAATCAACAAACAATACAACCACAGGTCACTAGTGCTCGATTCATTCAACACAAACAAGAAATGAAAAGGCTCGATCTTTTGTCAAACAAAAGTTTTGAAAAATAAAACAATAGGTTGAATAAAAAAAATATGTCTAAACGCGCGTAAACCTGGCTTTGATACCACTGTTGTGAATCAGGGTACCGGTTTTACCTTTTAAAAAAAATAATTATTTAAACCCTTTTAAATAAATAAATCATATATATATTTTGTGGAAGCGATTTAATAGTACCATTACCGGATCAGATCCGGATTCCTTTCAGTGATCCGATTACACGCAAATAAACAATATAAACAACCAACCATAGGGTGTTCAAATTTATACCTTTGACGATAACCAGATCTGAAACACCTTAGTACAACGAACGTCACGCTAGATGACTCGTACACGAAAAACTACAGCAAAAAGTCACACGGTTGCGCGAAGGGAAGTCGATCACAACGGCGGTGGCGGTGGCGGCCGGCGACAGGGCGGCGCACGACGGTGGTGGTGGCCGGCGATCGAACTCGCAAAGAGGGAGAGGGGGGATGCCGATTTTGGGTGGAGTGGGATTAGGTTAGGGTTTAGATTATAATGGTATATTTATAACCATTATATTTATACACTGGTCCCCTATGATATTAACACTTAATACCCAGTAATAATTAATCATTAATTATTATAACCCTTATATTTACTAATCATAATATAATTATCAAAATCTAATCTTTAAATGTTTAACTAATTAAACATTTATTCCCCGTAAATAACTAATTAATCGGATAATTAATTATCTCAATCTCCGACAAATATTTCTCTAAATATTTACTCACCATTTATTGTTTCCGTCTTTCGTGAATAATATTTAACAATTAAATATTATATATATTTGTTCGTTGCCTAAGGTGTAACTCTTTGGATCGTGCCTTAATAGTAACGTTGACTTAAATGACCATCGGACATCATATATCGAACACTGGCCCATGACCTTATTATCTTAGGGTATTTATTTATTTTTTCATGAATTGTATTACATTCCTTCGTCTTTTCCCTATTAACAAACAACACTAAGTAATGATTCATTTCATTCCCATAGGGTAACCAAACATGAAAATGGAATGGTAATGATCCATTCTTTTCCCTCGTCTATTCCATTCACTCGTCCATTTCATTACCTCATAACAAACAGACCCTAAGGGCCCGTTAATACTAATTACGTGTATGTACTTGTATAAAGCACATTTTATTTAAATTGGCATTTAAATAAGTGTAGTTTTGATTTGCTGCAATTTATGATATAATACACTAAACTTGTTTTCATAAAAGTTGGGTGGTCTTGACACATTGACTTGATATGACGTATGATTTGAGCATGCGATAACAGGGAATTGAATAAATTTAGAACTCGTCAGCTTTTAGGTGACTTGTTTTAACGTGTATTCTAGGTATGATTGAGACCTTGTCTAAAAAGGCCATGATGTTGTGAGTAAAGACATCAGATGGCTATTTGGCAAGACATGATTTGGCATGAAGGTTATTAGACATAGCTCCGAGTTTAGTTTATAATACTTTCGGTTATTGTGGACCATAAGACTTTTGTTGTCTTGTGATAAAACGGCTATGTTTTTATGTAAGTCTAACTGTTAGTCTAGCTTCGTCGGTGTGACAGACTTAAAATTTTATTGGTGGGGTAAATAGTGGTGGGAGTAAACCATTTTCATAGTACAGTGAGTGAGGAGTGTAGAGTGATGTAGTGATGATTTGGTTATGAGTAGTGAGTGATACATCGAATGGTCTTAGACACAGGTAAGTTGTGTTAAACTACTAGTTAATAAATAGTTAAATGTGTATTGTTAATATTTTTTTTCCAAACAAAAGTCACAAGAAGCAATTTAGAGAAAGAAAAAGAAAATACTAGACAAATTTGAAATCGCCTTCAATGCGCCATACGAACCAAATTAAAACGAAACCCAAAATATTCCAATAGCCGACTTAAATTCGTAAAAAATTCGGTGTCTCAACCCGGTAAAAATTCCTCTAAACACACAGACTAAAAAGTTGTGACTCTAGTAAAAAAAATTTATGGGTCCGTTACTTGCAAGCAACCACATGTAAATATACATATTTTAAAAGTTAGTGTATGTGATTTGGTTCAAATTGCAAATTCTATCCAAAAATAATTTTCCTATGTCACACTTTGGTTTTCATTTTTTTGTCACTTCAGTCTAGTTCACTAACATTGTTAAAGAGTTATGTTAATTTAAGGGGGTAATTGAGTCAATTTGCCTTTAAGTACAAGTAATAAAAATTTACAAAAAAAATCTTTAAAAATCGTATTCTTTTCATCTCTGCTCTCTCTCTCTCTCTCTTTCTACTCACTTTCATTCTCACCACCATAACTAAGGTGTTTAAATTCGAATATCTGAAATTTTCGAAACAATTAAAAAATTAAAGAGTATATATAATATATTAAATTATTGAAACAATTATAAAATTAAAGAGTATATATAATATATTAAATTATAAAAACAATTAAAAAATAAAAATATACATATATAAATATATAAATATAATATTTTGGGTTTCCATTCAAACTTATATTTTTAAATTAAAAAAATAATTAAAATACATATATAAATATATTATTTCGGATATTTGGATATCCGAAATATCATATTTTTTTTAAAATCCGATTTTTTTTTAAATCTGAATCCGAATTTTCGGATAATTCGGATTCGGAATTTCAGATAATTCGGGTTCGGTTTCAGATTTGGGTTTTTTTCACACACCTAAGTATCTAACCATGACCACCATTGAGTGAAATGACAATTTTTTTTAGTCCAAATGACAATTTTTTTTAGCTGGACTGAAATGACAAGAAAAGGAAAGAACAAAGTCACAGGAAAAAAAATTTGATTAAAGTGGCAATTTGGCTAAACCGTGGAGACTAAAATAGAATAAGGGGAAATCAAATGTTCACCAATAAATTTATCATGTATTCATGTACAGTTATAACCCATAAAAATTTAACCTTTTATAATGAACTAGATTAGAGACCCGTGTATTACACGGGCTGGAATAATAAAAAAATAATATAGTTATAAAATGTATATGTATATATTTTTTTTAACTGAACGTAAAAATTACATTACATTATAAATACAATAATAAATATTGAAATTACAATTCTCAAATATCTAAATACTTTTTTATACCATTTGTAATTTGACCCATTATGAAATGCAAGCTCAATAAATAGAGTGAAACATGCAATTTAATCTGACCCTTGCAATCTAACCCGTTATCCTACCATCCTCAATCTGACCCGTTACCACATGTCCCCACCGAAACCCAAGTTGCAGGCTGACCTCCCACCCGACGATCTACAACTTGACCGTTACCACCTATCAACAACGGCCAACAAAATGCGAGACCCGTTAAAAAATAAACCGACTAATTACCAACAAAAATATGCAAAAACAACTATTAATATTAGATATCATCTAAAATAAATTACACCCGCATTAAATCAACAAATCTTTTATATTCTAACCAAAATCAATGTGAAAATACTTAGCAATAGTTTGACACATCTTGCCTAACCCACGAATCTTCAAAAGTGTTCAAAAAAATTAGTAAAATTTTTAAAAAAATATCAAAATGTAATGTTGGTAAACCCAACCCGACCCATCATGTTTCGACCGATACGAAAAATGACCCATTTCAACTGGAACCGGTTTTTACCCTACTCCTCCATATTGCTAGCCCTAGGTGCCATAGGTATATAGTGAGTCCTTACATCATCATAAAGTGCAAAAGCTTTTTCATATTACCCATCAATTTTATATAACACGCCAATGCCTGAGATAGCAAAATATTTGAGAGATTTAATACGCTTGCAATCATAGATAATGCAGAGTATATTACAGGTGGCCAAGATTTCACAGCAGATAAAAGATCCTTGTGGGAAGATGGAATTGTTGCCAGAGCTACAAGAGCAACTTGCATTTTTTAAGCAGATTAAACCATAACAGTAATCAATTGATATGACATTTGTAAAGTTTATGCATTAAGGCGGGGTTTCCGACCCATTAACTTGCCGATAGACTGATATGGGTTTTGTTTTATCTCTAACCGGTCAAATGGGTGATATAAGAAAATATTTTGTGTCCAAAAATTAAGGTCCACAAATATGATAGAGGTAACTAAGGAAAAAATAGTAAATTATAATTATTCAGTCTTAAAGTGGAGGACAGACTAAAATTGTATATGGACAACAACTTCGGGATGGAAAGAGTTGCTAAAAAGGAATAAGTGAAATAGGTTGAAAGTTGCCCAAAATCTTTTCTTTTAATGCATACATTTTCCTGTGTTAATCTATTCAAAGATTTAAGTTATTCCAATAACAATTTTTGGTGATCATAATTATTTATTAAAACTAATAAAAAAAAAGCGTTTCCTGCAGGTCAAACAAACCTGACACGGCCCATTTTAACTCGTACTAAAAATGACTTATTTCAATCTGACCCGTTACTCAACCTGATGTATATCACATACCTCATAAGCGGTATCACGTAGTACTGGGTTCTCTGTTGGGATGTATGGAACCAGCACGGGAAGCTGACGGAGATGAGCAAATTGTAAATTTTCTATATCTTTTTACTCCAATTTTTTTTTCTTATGCACACTTTGGTTAATTTGGTTATATGCTCACCCCTACACCTAACCATGACCGCCATTGAATGAAATGACAATTTTTTTAGTTGGATTGAAATGATAAGAAACAGAAACAACAGAGCGTCACAGAAAAAAAAATTAATTAAAGTGGCAAATTGGGCGGCTAAACCATAGGGACTAAAATAGAACTTAAATCTGTTTTAAATTTACTTAGAACTAGCAAGTTACCCGGCGCGTTGCAGCCGTCGTTCGTCGCGACACATTAAATAACGGGCGTTAAACAGCTTTGAAGTTTATAAAAAAATAATAATAAAGTTAAGCCGTTAAATAAATTAAAGTTTTATAAAAAGCTAAAAGAAAAACAGATACTAAACGGCTTCAAAACTTTATAAAAAAGGTAAACCGTTAAATAAATCAAAGTCTTTGAAAAACGATATGCGTTGTGGCACGGTAACTCACACATAGTGACACGTTAAAACACACAACTAAATGTTCGTTAATATCATATTTGCATAAAAATAACTAAATTTTAAGTTTAAAGATTACATTCATTGAAATGATATTAAGATAATATATTATACTCTCAGAAAATAATTTTACATATTTCATTACTATAAAATATAATTTAATCATGCTTATAACTAAAAGAATATTTTTATGATATTTAAAAAGAAATATTATTAAAAAACATAATAAAAGTTAGTGAAAAGTTATATGCATGATGAATAAATCAAGGAGATTCTCGTGTTGTAGTTAAATAATAGTCAAAGAGGAGAAGAGTGAATGATGACGACATCAATGCATAGCAAAGTTGTACTCTAAACATAAATTGTTTGGTGTTTACGCTAGCGGGTCTTGGTCCGTGTAGCGGCGCAACTGTTGTCAAGTGGCAGCAGGCTCCATGGTTTCCCGGTGATAGCCGAAGCCTCTCGTTCTGAACCCGCGGGCCCGGTTCAGACAACGTAGTGGTCAGGTTGAGAGGTGCGGGTCTCTGATTTGGAGATGCGACTGCCACTTAAAAATGAAAGTTGCCTATAAAAAAAAAAGGGAAAATTAAATTTTACCAATAAAGTTATCATGTACGGTGGTGAAGCTTGAAGAAAAATGCAGGGGGGTCGGGATTTTTTCCAGAACTATAAAATTTTCGGTCGAATACGTATAAATTAATATTACTGAGCGAAAAATCTTTATGTGTATATATTTTACAGGTGTAAAAAATGTATTACATATACAAAGGATAGAAAACAAAATTCAAAATATGTAAAATTTAATATATAATTGGGTTTCGAAAATACGTTAATTAATAGTTAATATAATTTGACTTTTGTTTTTATTTGATTGAAAATAAAAATTACATAATTAGATTTCAAAGTTTTATTTATAATAAGAAATAATTTAAAATAAATGTCTAGTTACTATTTTTTTTAAAAATATATTATTACTAAAAGACAGTGGTGTAATTAATAAGATAGAAAAGCGAGAAAAAAATGATAAGAATGAATATGAAAGCGACACGTGGCATGAAAAAACATTTATTTATTATATAGTATAGATTCAAGGTAAATGCTAAAAGTAACGTATGCAGAACTAATGACATGTTTGGGAAATCACGTGATGAGACAGGAAAAAAAACAAGTAAAACGATGATACATTTTTGAAGACCGCGTTTCCATACTTCTTCGGTATATGTATGATCACTTTTATCGTTCATTCAAGACCACCAATTTTTAAGGGGTTTGGATCGGTTTGGTTCAATTTAAACCGGTTTCAGTTTACAAACCGGTTTCAAACCGACCAGTTTCACTCTACCCGATTCAGATTGGTTTGAAAGCCAGTTTAAGATCCTAAACCTGTTTTTTTTTTCATCAATACCCCAGTGTTCGAGTGGTGAAAGATGCATTCAAGGTGAAACAGTTGTTGGTGTATGCTCAGCTTCCACCACATAGCACAGGAGAATGATTCAATATCACAATTCACAAACTTTATTATTATTTTGGAGACCAATTATTCCAACAATAATCTATCACAAGGGCCGAGATGGCATTACTTAAAGGCATACATAACTACATAGCGTGCTTTTTAGGGAGTGTTTGGGATTGAGTTTGAAAATGGCTTATTGACTTATTGGCTTTTTCAAAAAGCCAACAAGTCACAAAGTGTTTGGAATGGATAAAAATCATTTTTATTTTGGCTTTTTGATAAGTCTTAAAAAGTTGTTTTCAAAAAGTCATAAATCTTGGCTTTTTAAAACTCCTTATGACTTTTTGAACATAAAATTACCAATCTACCCACCTTTTACCTTACAATAAATATAAAATCTAATCCAAACACTTTTTTAAAACAACTTAAAAACTCCTTATTGACTTTTCTCACTATAAAAGCTAAACAAAACACTTTTAAAAACTCTTTTTGAAAAAATCATAAGTCAATAAGCACTTTTGACAAAAAACACTTTTAGAGTTGAGCACTTTTAGAGTTAAGCACTTTTGACAAAAATCATAAGTAAATAAGCACTTTTGACAAAGACCGTGGTAGAACGATGAGAAATGAAGCACATTTTGCAACAACTGAAGCTATAAATTACCTGAAACCATTATTAGAGCGATTGATCATCGATAAATATGGAGATTTGTATATACAACAACCTGTGGAAGGAAAACTAGGAACAAATAAAATAAGAATACAAAGCCATTTTGTTTCGAAGAAAAAACCACCCAGCTTTAGTAGCATTAAGCGGTGGCTGCAGCCACCTTTTCTTCTTCCTCGTGTGGCGGCTGAAGGGTGCAAATGAGGTTCCGATCGCCATACACATTATCTACACGGCCTGTCACAGAAAACCAACCAAAACCCGTTTTTATTGACGCCCAAAATGCACAAAAATAAACCTTTTTTTCAAAAAAAGATAAAGAATGGGAAACAAACATGTGGTTGGCCAGAACTTAGCAGCACGAAGCCATGAAGCAGGGTAGGCTGCATATTCCCGAGAGTACGGTTTTGTCCACTTATCAGTCATGAGCACTTGAAGAGGATGAGGAGCTCCCTGTGAACGAAAATTTCATGTACAGAGTTAAAATCGTAATTTTCTGTCATCTAAAAAACAGTCATTTTTCAAAAAGAATAATGTTTTCTTTTCTCTTTTCTTCAATTTTCATTTAAAATATCCTCTAATAATTTGTAGTATTTAATATAAATCTAAATATGCAATTTTGTTATGTTTCTTGTGTATATATCTCGATATAAATTTTATTGAAAACTGATCCAACATAAAGTATTTATGGTCTCGTAATATCCAAAAAATATTTTATGTTGGATACAACTCAGTTTTCAGTAAAATTTATAAGTGAACAAATACGTAGATTTAGATTTATATTAAATGTTACAAGTTATTAGAAAAAAAAACTAAATTATATCTTAAGTGAAGATTGAAAAAACAAGAAAGAAGAAAACATTTTTCAAAGAAAAACAAAATTAGTGTTTGATTCATTCAGTACTACATCTTGATATATCAAACAAGCTCTTATTCAAAAAGAATGGAACAAAATACCTTGATAACATTGTTGTTAATATCTGCGTTTCCTTTCTCAATTTCAGCTATTTCTTTTCTAATGGAGATCAAAGCATCACAAAACCTGTCTAACTCTGCCTGCACATTAATAACTTTTACGCATTATACAAAAGGGAAGAAAGAGAATTATAATCAATTTCAGGCAAAACTAAAATCTAGGAGAATACCTTGCTTTCACTTTCAGTTGGTTCAATCATTAGTGTTCCAGGAACCGGCCATGACATTGTTGGGCCATGAAATCCGTAATCTATCAGACGTTTAGCAACGTCTTCTGGCTCTATTCCAGCTGTAGTCTAGATTTTGAAATATAAAAGAGTTAGACTTGTAGATATAGTGTATTACAACTAAAGGTGGCAACGGGTCAAAATGGATACTTTTTAAATGTGGTCAAATGGTTTGCGATGAGTTGGGCAGACCCACAAACATATTTTGTATCCATATCTTTGAATCTTTGAATTAATTATAAAAAATGATTTGTTAAACAAGGTAGAAACCTATATTATTACAAAAATAATCTAACTCTTTTTAATTACACGAATTAGGAGATTTTTAATGCAATTTGAATACACTACGGATGACTTTCAACCCATTTAAAGATATATATATATAAATATATATATATATATATATATATATATATATATATATATATATATATATATAACTCAAATCGACCCATTTTTAAGTAAACGGGCCAATACTGCCACCTATAGATTATGATGGAGGTGGGCCAAACTTACCTTTAAGGGTCTCAAATCAACAATAAATTCATGGGCAACAGTTCCATTGACACCACAGAAAAGAATGGGGTAGTGACTCTGCAAAAGTATTTATAAAGGAAAAAACATTAATTTCACAAGTAGCAGTCACTACAATCATACCAAGCACTGATGCACCGGATACTATGAGACTCGGTATTAAAAGAAATTAAACAAGAAATAGAAGAAGAATAAAACAAACCTCAAGACGTTTTGCCATGTAGTTTGCATTCAAGATGGCTATCTTTGATGCATCTGTAAGTCCCCGAGATCCCATCATGGCAATGTATGTATATGATATGGGCAAGATAAGGGCCGATCCCCAAGGTGCTGCAGAAATGGTACCAAGTGGCTCGGCCTTTTCGGGTGCTGGTAGCCCTCCGGTCCCAACCTTCAAAATCAAATTTTTAAATAAATTTTTTAAAGCAAATGAGAACAAACAAACCATTAATAAGATCATTATAATAAATAAATAACTTAAAACTGATTATTTTGGTGCGTACCACAGGATGAGAAGGCAAGTATGGTGCCAAGTGTTTTTTCACACCGATTGGACCCATTCCGGGCCCACCTCCACCATGTGGAATGCAAAATGTCTTATGAAGGTTCAGATGACAAACATCAGCCCCAATCCACCCAGGACTTGTTAGACCAACCTGCAAGAATCCAACTTATTTACATCCAATGCTATAGATTTGTAAAATATTTTTATTTTTTTATTATGAGGTGATGAATCAAAGAATTTTAATATACCTGTGCATTCATATTGGCTCCGTCCATGTAAACCTGGCCTCCATTGTCATGAATAATTTTGCAAATCTCATCAATGCCCTCTTCATAAACACCATGAGTCGAAGGATATGTTACCTGATGTTTGGAGGAACAAAAGACGCTGATATTTAATGACGGTAAATTTAATAAGCATTAAAATAAGTGTTCTTTTTTTATGAAGATGTGCATACCATTAGAGCAGATAGTTTGTCCTTATTTGCTTCAGCAGCCTTCCGTACCTCTTCAATATTAATGTTACCTTTAGCATCAGTTCCAACAGTAATGATTTTCATCCCGCACATTGCAGCACTTGCAGGATTTGTTCCATGTGCTGACACAGGAATGATGCATACATTTCTATGATGATCTCCTCTAGCCTATAGATGATCAAAGTTAAAATAGGACACTATATATTTTAATTAACTATAATGTTAACTTTTATATTTTATTTGTTAACAAATTTTAAAATGTAACCATCTAAAATTTTTACAATTAATTTTAAATAATATTAACAATGGAAAATGTAAGTGAAAAATATTAACTAGGATAAAATAGAGGGTTAAATAAGTACTTATTTGTTTTCCCTAAAATAATTAATTTTTTTTGTAGATGGTATTAAGCTGATTACTAACAACTAACAATAATCAGAATCACTTTATCCAAACAATCTTAAAAATCCATCAAAGTGAAAGTTAATCTGCAAAAAGTTGCATCATACCATATGATATGCTCGGATAACCATTAGCCCGGCATACTCTCCAGCAGCACCAGCATTAGGTTGCAAAGAGAAAGAATCAAATCCAGTGACTGTACACAACATATCACCCAAATCCTTAAACATTTCCTGAAAATAAATACCACAGAAAATCATAAAGATTTAATTTAGGAAATATTACAACTTCAAATTTAAAATGAAGAAAGAAAAAAGAGATTATGATTACTTGATATCCTTCTGCCTGTTCAATAGGTGCAAACGGATGCATATCTGCAAAGGCGGGCCATGTCACTGGCATCATCTCTGTAGTTGCATTAAGCTTCATTGTACAAGACCCCAAGGGAATCATACTGTGGCACAATGACAGATCTTTTGACTGCAATTTGCTGATATATCTAAGTAGCTCATGCTCTGTGTGGAAACTAAGGAAAATAAAAAAAATATATATTTAAATTTATAAATACAAAGAGAAATAAAAAAAAAATCCCGAGAGGCTAAATGGGTGAGTCGCATAATGGTTTTTAGTGTGGGTCAAATTGGGCTGACCCTGAAACACCATTTTGTAAGTTTCTAATAATTACTGTGTGTAATATATGATTACAAAAACTATATTATTACAATAATCAAACCTTTTTTTAATAAAGTGACATAGGTTGTTTTATCATTTATGCATTTGAATACACTTCGAATGACTTTCGATCTAGTTGACCCGTAACTTTTTAGTTAAGTCCTTTAATTTATCACGTGTTACCACCTTTAGAGATAAAACAGGACACAAATCAACCCGTTTATAGGTAAATGAGTCGTGTTTGCCAAAAAGTAAGAAAGAAACATACGAGTTAAAAATTGGATGTGTCATAAATGGAGTCTCCCTTACAAGCCCAGAAGGAATGACATTTTGAACCTCTGGTGCAAGAGATGCAGCAGTGAATGACACCTACAACCAACAAAAAGCTTTAAGTTGTTTTTCAATAAATGATGTCTCTATTTATAGATAATTTTAGTATCCGTATGAATAAAATACTCACCGGTTTCCCCAATGAAAAAACTTTAAACAATGTATCAACATCTTCAATGGCAGTTGTTTCATCAAATGAAACGGTAATCTAAAGCAAAAAGAGTCAAGTTTGCAAACATTAGAGGTGGCAAAAATGGACAGGTTGGGTAACAGGTTAAACAGGTAATTTTCTGTACAGGTCGAGTTGGGTTGATCCAAAACACTTCTTATCCAAATTTTTAAAATTCTTTATAAATAATTAGTGTTTCAAATATGATCAAAAAAATAATATCATTTTAGTATAAAATACATAAGCAAAAGGGTCAAAATTGCCACCTTCAAGCAGCATAATCTACAATGAAAACATGCTTACAGTGTTTTTGTCAACAACACGAAGATTCATCTTGTTTTTAAGAGCTTCTTCAGCTATTGCAGTTGAATCGGTACATTTTATCTTAACAGTGTCAAAAAAGGGAAGACCTTGGACATCTACTGTCCCAAGTTTCTTTAATCCAACAGCAAATGTTGCAGCAAGTCCATGGACTCGTTGTGCAATTGTTTTTAGACCTTCAGGTCCATGGTAAATACCATACATAGCAGCCATATTTGCAAGCAATGCCTACATAATAATAAAATATTTTAACTACAATAAAGGCCAAATAACATGTGTCAATATTTGGAATATTGATATGCGGATCCAAGATTTTAGACCAGGGTATACATTATTATAACAAAATTCAACAGGGGATGCAACCCGATAAGATAACAACTTTTCTTTTTTATCTTTCTATACTTAAATAAAAAATAAATAAAATCTTTTTCACACACATACCCCCCATGCTTAATTTGTCCACAAACTTGTTTTGAAAATGATTGTGATGTTTAATGATCATAATCAAATAATCAACTGTAATATGACAAGAGAAATTGTCAAAGATGGTGCTTGGATGTGCTATTATTGTTTGAAGTTGTAATAATCACAAAAAGAAAATTATTTAAGTTAATACATGAAATAACCCAAAAAAATACATTTTTGTGAAAAAAAAATGAGATGCATCTTGTGAGATGGGAGCAATAGCCTCTCAAATTATATCATGAAGGGGTAATTATGTAATTTAGTTTTACCTTATGATAATCAATACTGTTGTACGAAAGTGGTTATTTGACCAAAGGCATGATTTGTTTACCCAAACACTAAAAAATGTAGTCGCAATCATCGTATAACCAGTTTCAAAACGCAAATCCAAACACCACCTAAAAGACGCCGATGTCCCTAAAGACACCTGACCTAACAACCATTCTTATATACTATTCCAAGACGGCACACCATTCTTATATAGCAAGAATTCTCACGTTTATTAAAAAAATCACATTCAAGAAAAACAATACCTGAGCTGTGCAGATGTTACTAGTAGCTTTATCCCTTCTAATATGTTGCTCGCGTGTCTGCATCGCCATCCGCAAAGCAGATTTACCAGAAGCATCAACACTAACACCAATAATTCTTCCCGGCATCATCCTCTTGTACTCTTGAGACGTAGCAAGAAACGCAGCATGCGGACCCCCATACCCCATCGGAACTCCAAATCTCTGAGCTGAACCCACAACAATATCCGCCCCAAACTCACCCGGCGGCTTCAACACAGTCAAAGCCAACAAATCACTAGCCATAACAACCTTCACACCATTCACATGCGCATTCTTAACAAACTCCCCATAATCCAACACCTCCCCTTCAGTACCAGGATACTGAACCAGCACCCCACAAACATCACCAGACGAGCAATCAAAATCCTTCAAATCTGACACCACCACTTTCAAATCAAAACCATCAGCCCTAGTTTTACAAACATCAATCGTCTGTGGATGGCAATTACTCGCAATCAAAAACGTCTTCTTCTTACCCTTCTGAATGTTATTACACATAGCCATAGCTTCCGCAGCCGCGGTCCCTTCATCAAGCAACGAAGCATTCGACATCGGTAAACCAGTTAAATCCGTAATCATAGTTTGAAAATTAAGCAAAGATTCAAGCCTCCCCTGTGCAATCTCAGCCTGATAAGGAGTATACTGAGTATACCACCCAGGGTTCTCCATAATATTCCTCAAAATAACACCAGGAACAAATGTATTATAATACCCCATCCCGATAAACGATTTATAAACCCTATTTTTAGCAGCTAACCCTAGCATATGAGCAGTCATTTCAGATTCAGTCAATCCTTCATCAAATTTGGGAAACTTCATCGACCTAATTCGAATCGATTTCGGTACAGTCGCATCAATTAACGAATCTAGACTCGAAAACCCTACGAACTCCGCCATTTTCGTTTGATCTTCCACGGTTGCAGAGTTATGGCGGCGCGGGAAAGTGTCACTCGGTTTCAAAACGTCTATCGAAATCGATCGATTTTGCAAACCGAACGGTTCAAACCCTAGGAAATTTGGTGTTGATCTAACGTTTCTGTTGGAAGAAATGTGTGGGGGTAATGCGGAAACATACATGGAAGATGAAGTTTGTTTGGATTGTGAAATTAGGCGGTTGACAATGGATTTGTTTGCTAGCCTGCGTGCACGATCCATTGTGGATGATGAATGAATGAATGAAGCTGAAAATGAAAAGATGAACAGGCACTTGAAGAAAAGTGGATTACAGAGAGAGGAGGATCTTGAATGCTCTGTTTTTATGTTGTTATATTATAGTATTTGATTTGATGAGTAGTGGGTTGGTGATGAGGGGTTGTTGGGGGTACACTCATTAGTCATGACATACATACATATATACATACATATATATATATATAAAAGGTTAGGGAATCTTATGTTATTGATCCCTAAGGTATGCACACATTGTCATATTTGGCTTGTTAGTTGTGTAATAGTGCAAGTTATTCATAGCATAATAAAATAGTGTGCCGGATGTTTGACTTAGCTTCCGCATTTGCGTAGAGTCCGGGGAGGGGGCCTGGCCGGATCGCTTCGCGATCTGATGTACACAACTTTATCTTACACTTTAAGTAGAAGGTTGTTTCCACGGTTGGAATCTGTGGCCTCAAAGTCACAAATCAGCAACCTTACCAGTTGCTCCAAGACCCGCCCTGTTATAGCATAATACATATGTGACATCCGGCAATTTCAGGTTAACTCCGTTAACTCAAACACGTTATCAAAAAACAGTTATTTCATTCAAACACGATACCACGAACAGTTATTGATTCAAACTCAGTTACCTCAAACAGTCATGCATGCATCACATTTAATTAAGATTAATTAGATGTGTCGGTTTTGCACTAACACTCACGTATCGGTAAATCGTAGAATTACCGGATCACACACGAGTCGAACCCGGAACGTTGGTGATAAGCAATAAATAATAATTCAAGCAATAAATAATTTATAATGAATATAAATTATGTGTTTTTACGTGCTACGTGAATTATCTGTGAATTACGTGAACTTTCGTTAAATCGCGTAGATTTACCGGACTGCTTATTTATCTGCTATTTTATAAAGATTGTATTTTTATAAAATAAATTAGTTAAAGGGTTTTAATTATTAATTAGTTAAAGTTAAATTAAAAGCCCGTAATTACCCAAACTCGTTAGTAAAAGCCCGTACAAGATTTATAAAAAGATTTTTATAAAAGTTTCTAACCTAAATCACTCTCTCTCTCAATCTCGCCGTCTCTCTCTCTCTCTCTCACCCTCTCTCACGAAATTGAACCTGCAACCAAGCAAGGATCGCTCATTCAAGCTTCAAACTTGGAATTAGACGCGTATTCGGAATCCTCGTTACGTTCTAACATCCACACGTAAGTCGTTTCATCCGATTTGATTTCCTTTTGATTATTGCAGTTAGATCAGACCCTAAATCCATCCAAACATGATGATTTTCTTAATGTAGTTGCAAGCTTGATGTGTTTTTGTTAAATATTGTTGATTTATGATGTTTTGCTAAACTCTAGCGATGTATGACTGATTAGTTGTTGATTATTGAAACTAGTAATGTTAGAATAGTGTAGAACATGATTAAAGTCGATAACTTTGCTACTGAAATCGTTGGATTGCATGAGAAACGGCTAAACCCTAATGTTTAATTTACCTTGCTGTCGAACAGGCTATTCGCGTACCGCGAAGACCCACGGGCGAGTCTTTCGCGTATCACGAGAGACAATTTAGTCGGGCCTGATTTTTGGTCCTCTCGCGTACCGCGAAAACCCAGGTCCAATTCTCTCGCGTACCGCGAGAGACAAGTCAACCGGGCGAGTCCTGAAACCTCTCGCGTACCGCGAGGGAGACCCCTCTCCTCTCCCGCGTACCGCGAGGGACCTCTCTTAACAGAAAGTTAATTTCAATTTTCACTTTTTCACCCGCTCACTCGTTTTGAATTCTATAGCTTCTTGATGATGGTTTTGTACTTGACATGACATGATAATGTGTGTAAACTTGATTGATGATTATATAACGCGCATGCTCATCATAGGTTGCTAAAAATAGAAACTTTATCGGAACCAAGTCAAACATGCTATGTAGAATAGAATTGTTGTAGGATATGATGATTGCTATGTGCTACTTGAATTGAAACCTGCAAGCATATGATAACAATGATGTGAAACCCGAACATGGTTACTATTTATAGAAACTTACTAATTATGGAAACCTGCCATTAATGGAAACATGCTACCTTTCTAGAACAAATAGGATTTGTTGCTACGTGCTATCGTATGATCAATTGTGTGTTATGTGTTAGTATGCAACTCAAACATTAAAACACAAACGTGTCACCAACGGGTCGTCGTGTCAAACTTGAGTCGCACTTGCAAACTATTTTCTACAACCTTTAACAACAACATTGTTTGGATATATGGGTCTATATCGAACATCACGAACACGCACTTATAGACTACGGTTATAGGTGGCAGTTAGAAGTCCAGCAGTTGCTTCTTAGCTTTCATACTTGCATACGCACTCAGGTGAGTTTCATAACCCCTATTTTACTTGTTTTCCTTTTTGGGGGAGAAAACATGCTTTCAAACATTTCAAATATTATGGGATTCTGTATTACTGTTTTACCGCTTGCGTACTGAAAGTGCACAAACATACCAAACAAGTCCTTACATTTCGAACCGTTAGTATTGGGGAATAGCGAGGGGATTTTGAGTAGTACTACTGGGTTTTGACAAAGCCCCACCCGAGTTAGTCGCTCTAACTATGATTGGAGGTCAACGGGTGTAAAATTTGCCTAAACATTAGCCAGTGTTCGGTAGACATGGCTGGAGGCATTCAAACATACAAACAGTCAGCTTCGGTTGCGAACACTTAAAGTAGCAATGCATTAGACTAGCTATCTATCGGTAAACAATAATTACTTTATCTGACAAACATTGAGCATGGGATGCTTGCGTTAAACAATTGGATTTACTTACTTTACTTTATGAACTCACCAACCATTGTGTTGACACTTTTTAGCATGTCTTTCTCAGGTCACTAAGGTATCCAAGCACGAGCATAGGGCATGCATGGAGTCTTATCACTATCGAACATTGAATTTACGTTATTTACTTAAACTGCATGGTTTTGGGCGCTTTGTTTTGCGCAACTTACTTTTACTTGCATTGGTTTATGTTTACGCTTCCGCAACGTTTTCAAACTTGAACTTTTGTTGTCTCGTGACTATGAGCAGCATTAGTGGTTTATTTAAATTCATATAGAGTCGTTCCGTGTAACTAATGACTGAGATCCTGATGTGTCACCTTCCAAAACGGTAAAACTCCGTTAGTGGGATTTGGGGGTGTGACAGATTGGTATCAGAGACATTGGTTTTAGTGAACTAGGAATTGCATTGCATTCTAGACTTTAACCACACACTTGCATTAGTTACACAACACTTACACTCATACAGTACACTGACTCATCACACTACAGGAAATGTCTCATTCACCCAAGTCACCAGATTCCCCGATCGAGCAGGAACCCGAGGTTCCAACAGTACCTTCACCCGAGCCAAAGAGGCGAAGGATGACGCCCATTGATGATACTAGAGTGTATGGCGAGCCATTCCATGTGCGTATTAGAGACGACACGGAGCATTGGGATTGGTATCCCGACATGATTAGGAGTTGGATCCGCGAGGAGCAGGTTCCACCTCCACTTGCTGCTGACATTCCTACTTCTTCCTCTTCTGCTTCGCGAACTTTGCCACCGTTGAGATATCCACCTGAGCAGGTTCTAGCTGCATTTGTAGCTAAGATGGACCGAGAGATCAGAAACATGCGCGAGGCTGCTGGTGAGATCACCGGGCTACTACAGCGTGGATACAGGACTGACCAGAGGGTGGAGAAGCTGCTTAACAACCAGGGAAGGTTGAACACTGTGCAAGACCAACTAGCAGCAGCATACTATGAGTTACGAGATCAAGTGAACGTCCAGCGCCTTAACCTCGAGGCAGCAGAGGCTAGGATTGAGCAGCTGGAGGAGCAGCTTGAGGCTGCCAATGCTGCAGAGGTTGAGCAGGAGGAGGAGCAGGGTGAGGATGAAGAGCAGGGTGATGATGAGGAACAGGATGAGGATGAGGATACTGTTTCTGATGTGACTTCAGTTGACAGTGATGATGACTGATAGACTATCTTTTGAGTTATTTTGCTTTTATTTAAACCTAGATGGGTAGGGTTGTTCCCATCCAACAGATATTTCTGGATTTTGATGTTTGATTTAAAGTACTTTGTAGCCTTTACAATTTATTTTATCAAGTATTATTATTGAAATGTTAGATGTTGTGGTTTAATTTTCTGTTATTTACTTATACTTGTATGACAATGATATGCGATGTATTTTTGCTCATGATTTTGTATTTGTGAATGTGAAGAACATGTCTGGACGAAGAGGTGGACGTAACGCCGGGCGTGGTAGCATCAATCTGACCCCAGCAGAGCTTACTGCTATGATTAACGAGCGTGTGGCTGAGGCTTTGGCAGCCAACCCGAATGGAGGTAAATCTATCATCTGTCGACTTTAACGAGTCAACATTCATTCTGAACTCACTTCCGAATCTTATTTGTCCCTGAACGCATTCTTTATATTTAATCCAGGTCAGAACAACCACCAACAGGCCTGCACTTATAAGACATTTATGGACTGTAAGCCCCACACTTTTAGTGGAGCCGAAGGAGCTGTAGGTCTACTCCGCTGGATGGAGAAGACAGAGTCTGTCTTTGCTATGTGCAACTGCCCACAAGCCAACCAGGTGAAGTTTGCATCTGGCACACTGGAGGGTCCAGCCCTCACCTGGTGGAACGCCCAGGTACAAATGCTGACTCTAGAAATGGCAAATGCTTTGCCATGGAATGAGTTCAAGACTATGTTAACAGAGGAGTACTGCCCTCGCGATGAGGTGCAAAAGCTTGAGGTCGAGTTCTGGAACCTCAAGATGGAAGGGTCAGAGATCGAAGCCTACACTACCCGCTCTCATGAACTAGCTACTTTGTGCCCACAGATGGTGACTCCAGTGTACAAGCGCATTGAGAGGTTTATCGAGGGTCTAGTCCCTCAAATTCAGAGTATGGTGACATCATCCAACCCCACCACTATCCAGCAAACCATCCGTTTGGCTCACAGGTTGACCGATCAGGCGGTCGCACAGGGTACACTTCCTCCCAGGAGAGCACTTTCTAAGCTGGCAGATAATAAGCGTAAGTTTGAAAGTTCACATTTCAAGTCTTCTCAGTCCAATCCGCCTCAACAGCAGCATCATCAGCAACGAAAGTTCGAGCCTGCTAAGAGCCATTCACAGTCTAACTCGGCTCAGCAAAATCAGGGATCTTATGCTGGTAAGTACCCTAAGTGTAATAAATGCAACTTTCATCATACTGGGGCGTGCGACAGGTACCGTTGCCAGAGGTGCGGGAAGATGGGCCATTCGGCCAAGGATTGTAGAGGGGATCTACAAGCTAAACAGGCACCGACTGGTGAGGCGCCTAAAGGGTGTTTTGAGTGTGGCAAGGAAGGGCACTACAAGCGGGATTGCCCTCAACTGAAGAAAGCTGGTAATGGGAACGGAAACGGCAACCATCAGGGTGGTAATGGTAATGGCAACGGTAATGGTGCGAAGGGTCGGGCCTTCGTAATTGGTTCAAGTGAAGCTCGTAAAGATCAAAATGTTGTCACTGGTATGTTTCCTTTAAACGATCATTTTGCTTCTGTTCTCTTTGATACTGGTGCCGATAGGAGCTTTATTTCCGAAAACTTTAGTAAACACTTAGAGCTGACCAAAACCCCGTTAGAGCACAAATATTCCATAGAAATAGCTGACGGTAAACTAATCGAGGCAACTCATATCCTCGAGGGGTGTAAGTTGGGACTATCTGGTCACAAACTCGACATCGATCTCATGCCAGTTACACTTGGCAGCTTCGACATAATAGTTGGCATGGATTGGTTGTCCAAAAACCAAGCCGAAATCATCTGTAGGGACAAAATCGTTCGTATCCCTCTACCTAGTGGAGAGATTCTTTCTGTGAAAGGCGAGAAGAGTGGTGCCGTCGTGGGCATCATATCTTACATGAAAGCGCAGAAATGCCTACGCAAGGGTCATACTGCGATACTAGCCCTTGTCGTTGACAAACCTTCCGAGGAGAAGAAAATTGCAGATATCCCTATTGTTCGCGACTTCCCAGAAGTCTTTCCTGATGACTTACCCGGTCTTCCACCCCATCGACAGGTCGAATTTCAGATTGACCTAACCCCCGGAGCAGCACCTATTGCCAGAGCACCTTATAGACTTGCACCAAGTGAGCTGCAGGAGTTGTCCACACAGTTGCAAGAACTGTTGGATAAGGGTTTCATCCGACCCAGTTCATCACCATGGGGAGCCCCAGTCCTATTTGTCAAAAAGAAAGATGGGACTTTCCGTATGTGTATTGACTACCGAGAGTTGAACAAGGTAACCATCAAGAACCGCTACCCACTTCCCCGCATTGACGATCTATTCGACCAACTTCAAGGGTCGAGTGTTTACTCAAAAATCGATCTAAGATCTGGATATCATCAGCTACGAGTTCGTGATGAGGATATATCCAAAACCGCTTTCAGAACCCGGTACGGCCATTACGAGTTTTTGGTCATGCCATTTGGATTAACCAACGCACCCGCAGTGTTCATGGACCTCATGAACCGTGTGTGTAAGCCCTACCTCGATCAATTCGTCATTGTATTCATTGACGATATCCTTATCTATTCTAAGAGTAAGGAAGAACACGAAGAACATTTGCGCTTAATCCTTGAACTGCTTAGGCAGGAGCAGCTATACGCGAAGTTTTCCAAATGCGATTTTTGGATTCGCGAGGTTCAATTCCTTGGACATGTAGTCAACGAGAAGGGAATACATGTCGACCCATCCAAAGTAGAGGCCATTAAGAATTGGGCAGCACCAACGACTCCGACTGAGGTGCGACAATTTTTGGGATTGGCTGGCTACTACCGCCGGTTTATCGAGGGATTTTCTAAGCTCGCTCAACCCCTCACCGCCTTAACTCAAAAAGGTAAACCTTATACCTGGAGCGAAACCCAAGAATCAGCATTCCAACTTTTGAAACAGAAACTTTGCAGCGCACCCATCCTATCCCTACCTGAAGGAACCGATGATTTCATAGTGTATTGCGATGCATCGATCCAAGGTCTCGGTTGTGTGCTTATGCAACGTGAGAAAGTTATCGCATACGCTTCCCGACAATTGAAAATCCACGAGAAGAACTACACGACTCACGACTTGGAGTTGGGAGCCGTGGTATTCGCACTGAAAATCTGGAGACACTACTTGTACGGTACCAAGTGCACCATTTACACCGATCACAAGAGTCTTCAGCACATATTCGAGCAGAAAGAGTTGAACATGCGACAGCGTCGCTGGATCGAACTTCTAAATGATTATGATTGTGCAATCAAATACCATCCGGGCAAAGCTAACGTGGTAGCCGATGCCCTAAGCCGAAAGGAAACTAAACCCCGACGAGTTCGAGCGTTGCAACTCACTATTCATACAGGATTACCCGAACAGATCCGTAATGCCCAACTTGAAGCCTTAAAAGCAGAAAACTTATCGTTGGAATCCACTCGTGGTATGGAGAAACAACTTGAGGTTAAATCAGATGGTATTCGTTATTTCGCGGAAAGAATATGGATACCAGTGTATGGAAACTTAAGAGATCTAGTCATGGATGAAGCTCACAAATCCCGATACTCTATCCATCCGGGATCCGACAAGATGTATCACGATCTCAAAGTTATGTATTGGTGGCCGAACATGAAAGCTGACATAGCCACGTATGTGAGCAAGTGTCTGACTTGTTCCAAGGTCAAGGTGGAGTACCAAAAACCATCCGGATTGCTTCAACAACCGGAAATCCCAATGTGGAAATGGGAGCAGATTTCCATGGACTTCATAACCAAATTACCCCGAACCCCATCTGGATGTGACACAATCTGGGTGATAGTGGATCGTTTAACCAAATCCGCTCATTTCCTTGCTATCAAAGAGACCGACAAAATGGAAAAGTTAACTCGCCTCTATCTTAAAGAAGTAGTATCCCGACATGGAGTGCCAATCTCCATCATCTCCGACAGAGACGCCCGATTCACCTCACGTTTCTGGCAATCATTACAGAAAGCTCTAGGCACGCGCCTGGATATGAGCACAGCGTACCATCCCCAAACAGATGGCCAGAGTGAGCGTACCATTCAAACCCTAGAAGATATGCTACGAGCTTGTGTGATCGATTTTAGTAACAGTTGGGAGACTCACTTGCCTTTAGTGGAGTTCTCTTACAATAACAGCTATCATACTAGCATCAAAGCCGCACCGTTTGAGGCTTTGTATGGACGAAAGTGTAGATCACCACTTTGTTGGGCTGAAGTTGGAGATAGCCAACTTACTGGTCCTGAACTTGTGCACGAAACCTCAGAGAAAATAGTACAAATCCGAAACCGTATGGCGGCAGCGCGTGACCGTCAAAAGAGTTATGCAGACAAGCGCAGAAAACCGCTAGAATTCCAAGTGGGCGACAAAGTTTTATTAAAAGTTTCACCTTGGAAAGGTGTGATTCGTTTTGGGAAACGAGGAAAGTTAAACCCCCGTTATGTTGGACCATTCGAGATAGTGAAAAGGATTGGTCCAGTAGCATATCAGTTGAACCTACCAGATACACTCAATGGAGTGCATAATGTCTTTCATGTCTCAAACCTAAAGAAGTGCCTATCAGATGAGACTCTTGTAGTTCCACTCGAGGAGTTGGAAATTGATGAACAGCTACGTTTTGTTGAGGAACCAGTTGAGATCATGGACCGAGAGGTCAAAACCCTCAAGCGCAGTAAGATACCTATTGTCAGAGTTCGCTGGAACTCGAAGCGTGGACCGGAGTTCACGTGGGAACGCGAGGATCAGATAATGAAAAAGTATCCTCACCTGTTCAAACATTCAACGGCAAACACGAAAGGTACAAACTAAATTTCGAGACGAAATTTCTTTCAACAAGGGGATGATGTGACAACCCAAATTTTTGTTTCAAACAGCTAGCGACTTGGATTAATTTTCGGGACGAAAATTCTTTCAACAAGGGGATGATGTGACATCCGGCAATTTCAGGTTAACTCCGTTAACTCAAACAGTTATTTCATTCAAACACGATACCACGAACAGTTATTGATTCAAACTCAGTTACCTCAAACAGTCATGCATGCATCACATTTAATTAAGATTAATTAGATGTGTCGGTTTTGCACTAACACTCACGTATCGGTAAATCGTAGAATTACCGGATCACACACGAGTCGAACCCGGAACGTTGGTGATAAGCAATAAATAATAATTCAAGCAATAAATAATTTATAATGAATATAAATTATGTGTTTTTACGTGCTACGTGAATTATCTGTGAATTACGTGAACTTTCGTTAAATCGCGTAGATTTACCGGACTGCTTATTTATCTGCTATTTTATAAAGATTGTATTTTTATAAAATAAATTAGTTAAAGGGTTTTAATTATTAATTAGTTAAAGTTAAATTAAAAGCCCGTAATTACCCAAACCCGTTAGTAAAAGCCCGTACAAGATTTATAAAAAGATTTTTATAAAAGTTTCTAACCTAAATCACTCTCTCTCTCAATCTCGCCGTCTCTCTCTCTCTCTCTCACCCTCTCTCACGAAATTGAACCTGCAACCAAGCAAGGATCGCTCATTCAAGCTTCAAACTTGGAATTAGACGCGTATTCGGAATCCTCGTTACGTTCTAACATCCACACGTAAGTCGTTTCATCCGATTTGATTTCCTTTTGATTATTGCAGTTAGATCAGACCCTAAATCCATCCAAACATGATGATTTTCTTAATGTAGTTGCAAGCTTGATGTGTTTTTGTTAAATATTGTTGATTTATGATGTTTTGCTAAACTCTAGCGATGTATGACTGATTAGTTGTTGATTATTGAAACTAGTAATGTTAGAATAGTGTAGAACATGATTAAAGTCGATAACTTTGCTACTGAAATCGTTGGATTGCATGAGAAACGGCTAAACCCTAATGTTTAATTTACCTTGCTGTCGAACAGGCTATTCGCGTACCGCGAAGACCCACGGGCGAGTCTTTCGCGTATCGCGAGAGACAATTTAGTCGGGCCTGATTTTTGGTCCTCTCGCGTACCGCGAAAACCCAGGTCCAATTCTCTCGCGTACCGCGAGAGACAAGTCAACCGGGCGAGTCCTGAAACCTCTCGCGTACCGCGAGGGAGACCCCTCTCCTCTCCCGCGTACCGCGAGGGACCTCTCTTAACAGAAAGTTAATTTCAATTTTCACTTTTTCACCCGCTCACTCGTTTTGAATTCTATAGCTTCTTGATGATGGTTTTGTACTTGACATGACATGATAATGTGTGTAAACTTGATTGATGATTATATAACGCGCATGCTCATCATAGGTTGCTAAAAATAGAAACTTTATCGGAACCAAGTCAAACATGCTATGTAGAATAGAATTGTTGTAGGATATGATGATTGCTATGTGCTACTTGAATTGAAACCTGCAAGCATATGATAACAATGATGTGAAACCCGAACATGGTTACTATTTATAGAAACTTACTAATTATGGAAACCTGCCATTAATGGAAACATGCTACCTTTCTAGAACAAATAGGATTTGTTGCTACGTGCTATCGTATGATCAATTGTGTGTTATGTGTTAGTATGCAACTCAAACATTAAAACACAAACGTGTCACCAACGGGTCGTCGTGTCAAACTTGAGTCGCACTTGCAAACTATTTTCTACAACCTTTAACAACAACATTGTTTGGATATATGGGTCTATATCGAACATCACGAACACGCACTTATAGACTACGGTTATAGGTGGCAGTTAGAAGTCCAGCAGTTGCTTCTTAGCTTTCATACTTGCATACGCACTCAGGTGAGTTTCATAACCCCTATTTTACTTGTTTTCCTTTTTGGGGGAGAAAACATGCTTTCAAACATTTCAAATATTATGGGATTCTGTATTACTGTTTTACCGCTTGCGTACTGAAAGTGCACAAACATACCAAACAAGTCCTTACATTTCGAACCGTTAGTATTGGGGAATAGCGAGGGGATTTTGAGTAGTACTACTGGGTTTTGACAAAGCCCCACCCGAGTTAGTCGCTCTAACTATGATTGGAGGTCAACGGGTGTAAAATTTGCCTAAACATTAGCCAGTGTTCGGTAGACATGGCTGGAGGCATTCAAACATACAAACAGTCAGCTTCGGTTGCGAACACTTAAAGTAGCAATGCATTAGACTAGCTATCTATCGGTAAACAATAATTACTTTATCTGACAAACATTGAGCATGGGATGCTTGCGTTAAACAATTGGATTTACTTACTTTACTTTATGAACTCACCAACCATTGTGTTGACACTTTTTAGCATGTCTTTCTCAGGTCACTAAGGTATCCAAGCACGAGCATAGGGCATGCATGGAGTCTTATCACTATCGAACATTGAATTTACGTTATTTACTTAAACTGCATGGTTTTGGGCGCTTTGTTTTGCGCAACTTACTTTTACTTGCATTGGTTTATGTTTACGCTTCCGCAACGTTTTCAAACTTGAACTTTTGTTGTCTCGTGACTATGAGCAGCATTAGTGGTTTATTTAAATTCATATAGAGTCGTTCCGTGTAACTAATGACTGAGATCCTGATGTGTCACCTTCCAAAACGGTAAAACTCCGTTAGTGGGATTTGGGGGTGTGACAACATATATTTTTGTGTTAATTTTTTTTTCATGAAAATATTAAAGGAATTTTTAATTGTATTGAAATATAAACTATAAGTTTGTAATAAAATAAGAAAATGTTTCGGCTAATACTAAGTTTTTTTAGTATTTCATTAAAGTTATTCACATTTTTTTAGCGAAAAAAAATCAAAAGCCACTCAAGTTTTAATATTGTTCCAATCTTGTGAAAAGGTTTTATAAATGATATATTTTTTTTAAATAATTAAGTAACCTAAATGGAAGATATATGAAGTTTGGTTAGTATTTAGGGATGTTTTTTTCAAGTTTAACCTAGAAAGTAATTGTGGAGGAAAAAAACACTAAACAATAATCAAGTTTTATAATATTTTCATTTAAGCCAGCTTGAAAAAATAAGCATTGAATACTAATTAAAGTTCATATATCTTCTATTTAAGTCACTTAATTTAAAAAAAAATTAACATTTATAAAAAAATTCACAAAAGTGAAAGAGTATTGAAACTTGCATGGCACGAAGCTAGTGCACATTACTATGTCTACAAGTGCTCAATACTCTCATAATGGAACTTCCAAGAAACATAAAACACCATATCGCATAAAGTGAACATATCAAGAAGACCTACTTCATTGTTTGAGGTTTATAAAGACTAACAAAAAGGAAAAAAAATAATTAAAAATGTAGAGTTTCGCGGAAGATCAAATTAAAAATGTATACACATCTACATTCCTCCATCCTTTTTATTTTGAAACCTTCAAATGCCATTTTGTTTAGAATTTCTACTTAAGGAACGAATATACCCTTCAGAAACTCATCAGACAGTCATAAACATTTCCAATTGTTTATGTCGAAAACGAGTTGTGTAACTGTTAGAAAACTATGATTATGTTAAAACAACAATTTATAGACATTTGTTATAGTATCTATTTAATCAACATCTATTTGGTTTATAAAAAGTTAGATTGATTCATTGATTACTTTGTTTGTGGATATCATCAAATAACAAGGACCAAATTTGGTACATAATGAGTTTGCATTGCCAAACATAGCAGTGGTAGTATAGCTTAGGTACCAATAAGGTCAACTGTATTACAAATATTTGGTGAATGAAGACAATTTGTTTGGTTGGTGAGGGCCTATTTTAATTTTTAAGTGACTGCGCACCAACAACCTTTGAAGTTTGAACTATTAGTCTATTACAAAATATTTTCATAGACTTATTCAATATATAATTTTTATTTTTTATTATAACTTTTAATGTATGATATTTTATCTAGTATTACATATAACGTTATGATTATTTATTTATATACATTTTGATATAAATTTTATAAAAACATAAGCGATAAATATTTAATCTAACGGACTCAATTTATAAAATTTATATCGAGTTGTAGAAAAAGTAAACACATGGCAGTGTCGTATTTGAATTTATAGAAAATATCATACATTAAAGTTATTTATAAAAATAAAATAAAATTATAATTTAAAAAAAAACCAAAAGATAAAAAGTAAATAAAAACTTAAATTAATTTTTCACATCAAATGGTCTAAATGATAATTTTGAAGGTGTCAATAACAGGACCCGTATTTTTGTGTTTAATTAATTAAGTGTTATTTAATGAAAATAGATTTTTTACTAACTTTAATGAATGGGATTTTGATCCTCAAGTTGAGTGATTGGATTAGAAAATTTGAAACTTAGTGATTCAAATGGAAACTTGTTGCATATTTTTAGTAAATATGTAATAAACTTTGTCATGAATCATTTAGAGAACTTTTGGTTTCTCTCTAAATTAAATTTGTGATTATTACTTTTAAATTGGTATAATGACTAATTTAATATGCACCTTTTTGTTTATCTCTTAATTCAATTTATGGAGTTTTGATCTCCATTTTATGAATAAAATATGAACATCTTGTTCATTTTAGAGATAAGAGAAAATCTTGTTCTTATAAAGTTTTATAGAATTGAGAGATGAGTTCTCTCTAATTCTTCCACCATCTCAAACTTCATCTTTTTCCTACATTTTCTAAATACATAATTTACCCGGTGATACCTCGGGTGAGTGGACATCTCCGGTAGTACACATACTGTTCCAGTTGTTGTACCCTGGGACACAGACGCGTTCATCTAAGAGGAGGCGCGTAATCTGTTTTAAGGGAAGCGTGTTAAACACGTGCCTCAACCAAAACGTCAACGTTTTAGTGTGCTTATTGTTGCAGTCAAGGAGCATAGTTGAAGACTCAACGTGGTGAAGACTTAAGTCAAGAATATATCAAGAAGGCGTTCGTTGGAGTACCCGCTAAAGACACCGACTCGATTATTTGGCACATATAAATTGTAGTTTATATCTATTTTCATTCGGTTTTGTGTACGGCATTGTACTATTTATTTCCCATGATTAACGAGAGTATCGTTAGTATTATTTTATTATTATTTTATATTAAAAAGTGACCCAAGTTCCTACAATCTTAAAACAGATTTCGTGAGATTGTTGAGACAATCTTAAAAACCTTTTATTAGGATTTTGGGTTCACGAAATGATTTAAAAATAAAAATATTTTAGAGATTTTCATATAATCTTATAAATATTTTTTTTTGGGAAATATCGTATGTAGTACTTTTTGCTGTGTTTGGATTTATAAAGATTGACGTACAATCTTAAATCATATACCGTGTTACAAAACGAATGGTTTGATTCAACCGTTTGGTTTTAAAACGATTTTGTAATCGTTTAATTTTTTCTAACATGTGTGTTAGATCGCGTTTATTGGTATAAACCATACGTTTCGTGTAAACGTTAAATTCTCTGACATTCGTGTTAGACCGGGTTTATTTTATAAACAATACATATTTTGTAAACATTTCATTTTTTTAACATGCGTGTTAGATAACGGTTTATTATATAAACAAACGTTTTAAATATGTTTTGTACAAACGTTTTATTTTCTAACGAGCGTATTAGAAAAGATTTAATGTATAGACATTTTTTGTAAATGTTTAATAATCTAACATGCGTGTTATAAAGATGGTTTATGTTTTCTAAGCAAATTTTTTGAAAACGATTTTTGTGATCGTTTATTACGTGCGTATAAAAATCGGTTTATTGCGATAAACCATGAAAAAAAATGATTTTTGTAATCGTTTATTTTCTAACAGTCATGTTAGAACCGGTTTAATTTGCATAAACGGTAGATTTAAAACGGTTTAATCAAATAAAGCTTTAAAAACGATTTTTGTAATCGTTCATGTCTAACAATCATGTTGGAATCAGTTTATTGTGTTAAACATTACATTTTAAAGCGATTTAGAATCGTTTTATTTTTTAACGAGCCTGTTATATACCAGTTTTTTAATAAAACTATTTTGGAGTTTATGTTGTTGATTTTGTAATCAAAATATAAAATAAATATAGTTTAATTTTTAAACAATTACAAAAGCTAAGAAATATTTTGAAAGAATAAAACATGTGTTTTGCTTATAAATTGGTTTGCTACTCGTGCGAGAAGTAGCATGTATTGAACCATATAATAGTCTCGGGGAGACTATTTGGTGAAAAACAACTAAATGTTGTTATGAATAGTTCTAATTGTTCAAATATAACCAATTACGAGTATGTTATTATATAAACAACTTTGTTGTTTTGTTTTGGTCAATTTTGTGACCATTCAAGTTTAAAGTTTTTAGATGAAATGAGTAACTTGATATGTGTGCATGGAGTTTATGGAGGGAGTACCCCAAGACATGCTACAAGACGATATTATTGAGATGATTTCGGTTTGATGATTTTATCATTGTTATATCCGTTTATATTATTATTAGTTATTGTTTTATATTTTGTTGATTTTATTTCAAGTGTTATAATTTTGTTTTGTGTTCAATATCTTCGGATAACACATACAATTTTAAACAAATAGATAAATCAATAATGTATGAAAAACGTAAAATATATATTTTATGAAAAATAATATTAAGCCATATGGATATGGTGTAAACGGATAGTGCTGTGACAATCCATACTTTCAGGTTAACTTCGTTGACCAAATCCAGTTAAAGTTAACTCTATCTCAAACTCCGGGGACTAATCCTATCTATATTCAAACTTGTATATATAAAATTAAAGGGACTAAACTTGTATTTTATCTATAATTGTTTTCTTGTTGACTTTTGAGGTCAAACTAACAAGTTCTAAACCCAATTCAAACCCTAAGGACTAACTCTGTCAAACTCTAAAACCCTAATCCACATGAAACTATAGGGACTAAATCTGTCGAGTCCCAAAAATTGATCCTTTGACTCTCAAAGTCAAAATCAGGAAAAGTGTGAACACTGTTTGACTTTAGAAAGTCAAACCTCCACATTTGATCCAAATTCTAACCCGTAATGCCCAAATTGTTCGGATTCGCGACTATAGTAAATGGTAATGATGTTGCCAATCATGTCTAAACCGTTTTCCAAGCATTATTAGTCGAATATGATTAGGAATTAATTCCATTAAAGTCGTAACCGTCGATGCCATCATCGACCATTATCAATTGGTTTGATTCTCGTGTTTTTCTCTTAATTGAACACCTGTGCACGTTTGGCGAACCCCTGTGAAGCTTTTGCTCTGATCAAATTGGCCGAAGACATAGTCGGGGACGCCGGAGAGTTGTTGATACGAAGCCGCAAACCATTCTAGTCGATCTCTACCAATCCTATATCGTTTCAGGTAATTAAACCCACCAATTGATTCGTTTTTACCTCTAGAACAAAAGCCCTATCCTATTGGAGGCTTATATTACCGAATTTAATATGAACCAGATTCTAGGGTTCATGTGAAACCGGTTTGGTCGAACTTCTCCTTAAACCCCGTTTTAATCCAATTAAATCATATAGTTAGCTTCGCAATCTCTTACTCAATGAAAGCCCTATACTAATTTCAACTTATAACATCAAATCAGTGATGAACGAGTTCTAGGGTTCATCATATTCGGGGTTTAATCGAACACCAACCCAAGCTTGACCTAAATCCAATTAACCTACACGATTAGTACCGCAAACCAGTGTTTATTGAAAGCCCCATGAATTCAATAACTTTTATTACAAGATTTGATCGAATCAATTCCATGTTCTTAAACTAGGGTTTCAGTTTCTAAACCTAAAATTAAACGATCTTAGATTTGATGTTTTTCAAATTAAACACATACACAGATTCGCCAACACCCAATTAACAAAACCCCCATGTTACCCGGCTCTATCGAAATCGAAATCAAAATCAAAGGTTTGTGGAGGAGTGTTTGATCGGATCGCGATGGGGGGGGGGGGGAGAACACCAAGAACCCTTGTGTTAAATTTAACCAAAATCGGTTATCCTTGCGAAACCCTAACGGGCTGAACTGGCTAAACACTTGTGATTACAGGGAGGGGACCCGGGTTCGAGTCTCCCTCCCCTGTTTTTGGGTTTTAATTTATTTTAGCTATTATTTTAATATAAAACCCACCCCTATAATATTATATTAATATATTAGCGTGTTTTAGCCTCGTAAAACCACCCGTAGGCTCGGGTTTGGTTTGTAACCCTTTTTCATTAAAAATACCCACTTTTAAAATAACATATTTATATTATTTTCAAACCCCGACTTCGAATAAATAATATATTTATATTATTTTCAACCCGTGACTCCAATTAAAAATAATATATATTTAGATATTATTTTCACCTCGTTTATAAACCTCGTGTAATGTTTCAAACTAATTAATAATATAATTATTTATATTATTTACTCACGTTTATATCCTCGAATAAAAATAATATATTTATTATTTTTGCCACTTATGTGATTATCGTATATTTTCTACAAGTTCAAAAATAATATATTAACTATATTATTTTCCTAGCCATTATTTTAATAGTACTAACGCAATGATATATTTAATTATTAATTAATGTTATTCGTTATTAACGTCCGACATGAAACGCTTTTATCTTAATAATTATATTAAGAAACCTATATTCCTGTAGACACGTTCGTCTACTCATTGATCCTTGTAATGTCTTAAGACGTTCAAATCTTTCGTGTCGTCGTCACAAAACCCCATTGTATCCCTAACTATTATGCTTATAATTTTAGGGCATACGTAAGCAGTTCACAGGCAAACTCTTATGTTTCCTACTTGCATCCTTGTGTGATGCTATCTACTACTCGTACACAACTCAGGTGAGTTTCACAGCCCCTTTTTACTCGTTTTCCTGTTGGGGGAGAAACATGTACACAAACCATCATACTTTTACTTGTTTTCCCGTGGGGGAGAAACAAGTACGCAAACAAACATCATTTTACATGTTTTTCCCGTTGGGGGAGAAAACATGATGCAAACTATTTTGATTATGGTACTTCATATGATATCACTGTTGGGGCTAAGCGTATTGCAACTATCATTGAAAGTCCTCACACTCACATCGTACCGTTAATATGGATCTTAGCGTGGTAATGTTTAGTAGTACTACTGGTGCTTGACAAGCCCCACCCGCGTTAGTCGCGCTAACTCGATTGGAGGTCGAACGGGTGAAATATTAGCCTAATCACATTAGTCAGAGTTGATAGACCTGGCTGGAGGCAAACAAACAAACTCATGTCAGCTTCGGTTACGAACGCTTTAGCAAGATAGGAACGTAGGTTAGCTACCTATAGATATGCATATTGGAATGTACATAATCTGCAAACGCTTTACTTTGTTAGTGAAACATGTGAACTCACCAACCTTGTGTTGACACTTTTCATACATGTTTTCTCAAGTCGCTAAGGCAAAAGTTGCACAACTAGGACATGCATGGAGTCCTACTATCATTTCACTCATAAGCAAACCGTTAAAGCAATTCACATACTTTTATTAAACTAAACTTTGGCGCGTTGTTTTGAGCATTTACTTTCGTTTAACGCTTCCGTATATTTACTCCGAACCTTATACTTTAATGAAATGTTATTTTGAGTCTCATATAGAGTCGTTTGAAGTAGCTAATGTCTGAGATCCTAGTTTGTCACGTCCCAAACGGTAAAACTCCGTTAGTGGAATTTGGGGGTGTGACAAGTGCAATAAAGGATTTGCACACCTACAACTTGAGAGTTGTTACCTTGTCTAATGAGATAAGATAAACTACATAAATATGAGATGTGTAACATACTTCATATAGATACCTCTGAGTGGTATATTAGTGTGTAGCATCCTAACTGGCACACGCGCGCGATGTGGCGCGTTGATGGCGTACTTGACACTTTGCACACTCTCATCAACAACGAGCCGTGAGAGAGGCGATTTTGTATCTTGACCACGTGTGCGTGGTCCGAAACATAGGTGGAGCAAGGCGGGTGGCGGCCGTCCGGGTCCCAGGTGGCGACCGTTCGGGTCCTGGGTGGCGGCAGACCGGGTCCCGTGTGGCATGGCGCCTTGAGGAGTCCGAGTGGCATGATCCTTCGTGGCGGGTTCCCGGGGGGCACGGGTATGAGTCCTGGGCAAGGCATAACGTTGCCTGAGCGCATGATTGATTGGCATGGCCTGGCCGTGTCCGTGTTACGTGTCCGCGTCCGAGTGACTGCCATGTGGTGTGTCCCTATTGGGGAGCACAGACCCGCGGGTGCATGGCGCCACACCGTGTCTCATGACGTACAAGTGGCCCGGTCCCGCATATTCACAAGTGTGAATTTTGACATATTAAAGAAATATATGTTAATATAATCTTTAATGAATCGAGTGAGATTCGTTACGAAGGATTTATCATTTGTTGTTGGAAGTAGTGGAGGTTTTAACCTTCAACTTAGGAGAGTTTCCTAAATATACATAACTTCAAGGAAACAACAAGGCAAGTGTGCAAATCATTTAAAGAAAAATGAGTTGAATGTCATGTTGTTAAGTATCAATCTAATTGATTTCATCTCAACATAAAAGTGATTGTACACTTGAATAATTCAACCTTTTATGGGTGATGAATGTGTTCACCAAAATTTACTCGAGTTAAGACTTATGGTTAAGTGCTTATGAATTAATGGTGAAGCCCTGGAAATTAAAGGTAAATAGGTTATGTTCCTAACTTGAATGAAGAATAAGTCTCATGACTTGTCTAAACTGAGGCATGAATGTTGACAAGGAATATTGTGATATCCCTTAAGGCTGTGAAGAATCAGAATGATGCATCTTCTATTCACATGCTTGAGTATTGTAGTCTAAAACATGCTAGACTAGTACTAGTTAATTATGATGCTACAAGGAGACAAATTAACTACAAACATTCACTATGTACTTTGACACTAGAAAGAATTTGTGTATGGACAAAAAGATTATCGTCATTCAATATAAGGAGATTGATATAACTTGTGAAAAACTTGATTAACTATATCGTGGTAAATGATGTTATCTAGTTTAATGAGGAGAACTCATACTAACTTAGAATCTTTCTAAGTATGTGACTTATGACAAGGTTAGTTTAAACATTAGTAAGTGTTGGAAGCTTAAACCAAGGCATGTTTTGCTCTGGTTAGCTTAGAAGCTCTTGTGAGATAATGTAATTTGAGTTGAAACAATGATGAACTCATTAATACAAAGATGTATATCTTTGGTCATAAGTGAAGTTTAATCAAATAGCAAGAAATGTGGGGGGAAAAACCATTTAAGAAACAATCTTTTAGGGTATGCTTGTGTGAGAAGTTTTCTCAAGCCCATGTAGAAAGGGATAACCTTTCATTACCCCATGTGGATATTATCCACTAACACTTAAATGTGGGGGTGACTTGCATTTGAATCCGGAAAGCTTGGCAATAAGTATTTGTTAATCCAAATTGATATTGCAAACACGTGACCAAGTGAAGTACAAAAAGGTTATAAGGAGTCTATCTAGTGTAACTAGATTGTCTGATACCAAAGGCATAGTGGAGATGTGTTCGCCTTGAAATGAGACTTATACTCTTTAAATACATTCATTATAACAAGATGTTATAGTCTTAAAGAGCTTGACAATAGGCAATATTAACTTGCTAGTTAAGAACACATTATAACAACTCATCTCAATTGTAATTATCTGTATTGACTTGACGAAGTGATAGATAATGGTTTTGGATCCAACAACCCGAGGGTTGATGAGAGATGGAGTTGTGGAATGAGACTAAAGCCCATGAAAGACGGTATATGAAGGAAACCTAACTTAGTTGACTGGAGATCCCTAGATCTAAGTTCAATAGGACAACCGACTCATATATCTAAGGGTGGTCACTGTGGGGGTACAACTAAGTTGATATATAAGCTAATGTATATGTTTATATATATTCTCCTAAATTATAAAGGGAGTTTATGTCACACCCCGCCCCAGGCACCCCCTGGACGTGTGTGACCCCGATTGGTATCACCTTTGAACTTGATTTCAGAGTTTTCATAAATACAGTGGAAGTATTTTTCAAAAGGATCGTTTCAACATTCTTTCAACCTCAAGGGTTGTATTTGTAAACATCAAAACTTAATTGGAAGACAAAAGTTTTATATTTACTTTATAAACATAGGGATTTAAATACTCTTATCATTTTGATTACAAAACAGAGTTTGAAATCAAATACATTTGGCACCAATCCATTCCTAGGACAATGTCAAAGCCTGCCAAAGTCATTGGCAACAGTTGTGCAGGAATATCATATCCTGATAGTGTGATATTACAATCGTTTAAGATCTCAGAGATTTGAACTAGGTCACCGTTGGCAGTCTTTACCACGTATTTCTTGTCTAATTTAGCTAGAGTTTTATTTAACAGTCTACAGAATCTATGATCTATAAAACTTTGGTTTGCACCAGAGTCAAACAAAACTCGAGCGTAAATATCATTGACAAGAAATGTACCCGTAATGACATCGGGCATACCTGTTGCTTCATGAGTATGGAGAACAAATGCTTGCGCATTTTTCTTTACTCCATCTGCAGGTTTTGGACCAGTCCCATCAGGTTTCTTTAACTTGGGACAATTGATTTTGATGTGGCCGGTTTCTTCACACTCAAAACAAGTGATTTGCTTCTTCTTGAAGTAATTCTCTACTTTGTGACGGACATCTTGCAAAATTTGCAGAAAAGTCCAGCACGACATTGTCCTAAGTGCCTTTTTCTGCACTTGGGACATTCCGGAATGGAAGAGTTGTTGTTTAGGGGAGTAAAATTGGATTTCTTTGATCCACTTGGCCCTTTTCCAGATTCCTTTTTCTTCTTTCCTTCCTCCTGGTTTCTAATCAAACTGCTGGTTAGTGATGCTCCTAGATCCATAGCATCATCAAGATTTTCATAATTTACGACCTTGAACATGTCGCGAATTTCTCCAATCAAACCCCAAATATAACGCTTTATCAGGTTTGATTCAGGGGTAGCAAGATGTGGAACTATTCTAGCATATTTAAGGAGTTTGGTGGAATACTTCTGATGATTTGTTCCTATCATCTTAAGACTCAAGAATTTTCCTTCTATCTGTTCCCTCTCATTCTGGGGAACGCATTTCTTTTCTACTCGGGTTTTGAAAGCATTCCAGTCTATTGCATAGGCTGCTTCTCTTCCTTTGGCAGCAACAATGCTGTTCCACCATTATAAAGCTTGGTCCTTGAATAAATTCGAGGCATAAAGAACCTTGTCTTTTTCAGCACATTTGCTGATAGCCGGTACGGATTCAGTCTTTTCTATCCACCTTAATGTGGAAATTCCTCCTTCTCTCCCAGAGAAGTTATATGGCTTGCAGTCCTGAAACAACTTGTATGTACAGCTAACTACTTTTCTCTTCTTTTCTACATGACCATAGTTGTTTCCCATACTCTCATCTTCAGAAGAGTAATGGTAAAATTTTTCTTTCCTAGCCTTCTCGGTCTTATGAGTTGTGGAACCTTCAGGTTTCAGAGTAATTGGCTGGGAGTGAGTGATAGTTTGGGTAAGCTGAGAATGGATATATTTTATGTTTGATCGCTGTGCAGATAGCCTATCGACTTGTCTCTTTTCTAATTCAGTAAAGATCATTGGAAGAGAGTCCTTGATCCCTTCTGTGATAATCTTTTGGAGTTCCTTTCGGGATTCAGTAACAGTATTTTCAACTGCTGTCTGTTTCTTCTTTCCCTTGGTGTGATATGAAGGTCCGGTATTTTTCGACATACTATATAGAAATAGGATTGGAATCAAAACAAAACCATTTATTGATAATAATATAATACAGAAGACGATACATATAGAAATTATTGCTCCTAGAAATTTCTAAAATTCTTTTCTTTAAGAGCTTTTAATAGTAAAGCATTCTGATTTTCAACTTCAGCTTTCTCTCGTTCTAATTCAGCTATTCTATTTAGCAACATTCGTTCCCTTTCACTTCCCGATGCATTCTCACTTATATGAGAAGCAGGGATGAGAGTTGTCTCATAGTATGGAATGTAAGGTATCTTAGAGTCAGCACATTCTTCTTTTTCAGGATTATTCTCATAAGGTATATCGGCATATCACTCATGAAAATTTCAGGAATATAATGGGGTGATATTATAACTTCCGGCGGTAGGAGCAGAATGAAAACTTATAGAAGGATTATAGGGAACACTAGGGTTTCCTATTTCTCCGAGGCTTCTAAAAGTTGAACTTTCAGTTTCCTCATTATTTTATATAGTTGTTTCATTGGTTTTTCGTTCGTGATAACTAGCTGGAGCAAATTTACGAATAAAGCTGCCTTTTTCGACCATTCTGAAAAATAAACAAAACGATATTTTATTATTATAGAAATATATTACTAAATACAACAAAAACGATTCTAATCTTTCATAAGCTCTTTTCCAAGAGTCATCAAGTCCTCTCCATATTCGTATACTTGTTTCCCGTAAAATTTGGTTCTTGCTTTGTCTATTATCTTCTTTCTTATTATTTCGTCTGTTTGATGCAACGAACGGTCTAAACATTCAATAGGGGAAGAGGGCATACTTTCTGCATAACCATATTTAGGAGGGGGCTTACGACGTCCCATCATAATTTCATTATAAACATTTTAGTATTCCGGAGGAGTTTGGAAATACTCTTTGAAAGGGCCATCATATGGAGGTTCAGGATACATATATGAGTCATATAAAACAGGAGTTTCAGAATTATAAGATTGATAGTCGGAACTATTTGAAATAGGATTATTGAACGGATAGTATTAAGGGTTTTCAGAAGCAGGTCCATATTGGTGGGATTCCTTATATGGATCCTCTTCTGTTGAATTATTCTGCTGGATATAACTTGATTCAACTTCATTGTTTCCTTGCAGTTGTTGGTTATTTGTATTCCAGTTGCTGTAGTTAGAACCAGCCTCCATCTATTGACTAGAATAGTTATAAGATTGAGGGTGGTATTCGGGAGAGTTGTTATTTGGGAAAATGGCAAACAGATCATCGTTATAATAGGGCGAAGAGATAGGGTTCATTCGAGATCCTAAAGGATGATACTCAGATGATTCTTGTTTAATTGGACGATTGGGGTCATAATAAACAGGTACAGAATTATCTCCAGACATATGCAATCTTAAAATATTAGTACTTATCTTATTTTGGTCAAGACTTAGATACTAAAGCCAGTATCCTTATCTTAACTAAAGCTCTACAAGGATGGTTATCTTTCCAGAGTAGTACCTCCAACAGATATGTTCCCAGGTAATAGCGACGGGTCTAGGAGAGATTTATACACAAAACCTTTTTATTGATAATAATATAATACAAAAGACGATACATATAGAAATTATTTCTCCTAGAAATTTCTAAAATTCTTTTCTTTAAGAGATTTTATTAGCAAAGCATTCTTAGTTTCAACTTCAGCTTTCTCTCATTCCAATTCAGCTATTCTGTTTAACAACATTCGTTCCCTTTCACTTCCCGATACATTCTCACTTATATGAGGAGCAGGGATGGGAGTCGTCTCATAGTATGGAATGTAAGGTATATTAGAGTCAACACGTTCTTTTTTTAGGATTATTCTCATAAGGTATATCGGCATATCCCTCATGAAAATTTTGGGAATATAATGGGGTGACATTATAACTTTCGGCGGTAGGAGCAGAATGAAAACTTATAGAAGGATTATAGGGAACACTAGGGTTTCCTATTTCTCCGAGGCTTCTAAAAGTTGAAATTTCAGTTTCCTAATTATTTTCTATAGTTGTTTCATTGGTTTTTCGTTCAAGATAACTAGCTGAAGCAAATTTACGAATAAAGCTAGGACCCTTGCCTTTTCCGACCATTCTGAAAAATAAACAAAATGATATTTTATTATTATAGAAATATATTACAAAATACAACAAAAAGGATTCTAATCTTTCATAAGATCTTTTCCAAGAGTCATTAAGTCCTCCCCACATTCGTATACTTGTTTCCCGTAAAATTTGGTTCTTGCTTTGTCCATTATCTTCTTTCTTGTTATTTCGTCCGTTTGATGCAACGAACGGTCTAAACATTCAATAGGTGAAGAGGGCATACTTTCTGCATAACCATACTTAGGAGGGGGCTTATGAAGTCCCATCATAATTTCATTATAAACATTTTGGTATTCCGGAGGAGTTTGGAAATACTGTTTGAAAGGGCCATCATATGGAGGTTCAGGATACATATATGGGTTATATAAAACAGGATTTTTAGAATTATAAGATTGATAGTCGGAACTATTTGAAATATGATTATTGAACGAATAGTCTTTAGGGTTTTCAGAAGCAGGTTCATATTGGTGGGATTCCTCAGATAGATCCTCTTCTGTTGAATTATTCTGCTGGATATAACTTGATTCAGCTTCATTATTTCCTTACAGTTGTTGGTTATTTGTATTCTAATTGCTGAAGTTAGAACCAGCCTCCATCCATTGACTAGAAGTGTTATAAGATTGAGGGTGGTATTCGGGAGAGTTGTTATTTGGGAAAATGGCAAACAGATCATCGTTATAATAGGGCGAAGAGATAGGGTTCATTCGAGATCCTAAAGGATGATACTCAGGTGATTCTTTTTTAATTGGACGATTAGGGTCATAATAAACAGGTACATAATTATCTCTAGACATCTGCAATATTAAAATATTAGTACTTATCTTATTTTGGTCAAAACTTAGATACTAAAGCCAGTATCCTTATCTTAACTAAAGCTCTACAAGGATGGTTATCTTTCCAGAGTAGTACCTCCAACAGATATGTTCTCAGGTAAGAGCGACGGGTCTAGGAAAGATTTATACACAAAACCTTTTTATTGATAATAATATAATACAGAAGACGATACATATAGAAATTATTGCTCCTAGAAAATTCTAAAATTCTTTTCTTTAAGAGCTTTTATTAGCAAAGCATTCTGATTTTCAACTTCAGCTTTCTCTCGTTCCAATTCAGCTATTCTGTTTAGCAACATTCGTTCCCTTTCACTTCCCTATACATTCTCACTTATATGAGGAGCAGGGATGGAAGTCGTCTAATAGTATGGTATGTAAGGTATATTAGAGTCAGCACGTTCTTTTTTTTAGGATTATTCTCATAAGGTATATCGGCATATCCCTCAAGAAAATTTTGGGAATATAATGGGGTGACATTATAACTTCCGGCGGTAGAAGCAGAATGAAAACTTATAGAAAGATTATAGGGAACACTAGGGTTTCCTATTTCTTCGAGGCTTCTAAAAGTTAAACTTTCAGTTTCGTCATTATTTTCTATAGTTGTTTCATTGGTTTTTCGTTCATGATAACTAACTGGAGCAAATTTACGAATAAAGCTAGGACCATTGCCTTTTCCGACAATTCTGAAAAATAAACAAAACGATATTTTATTATTATAGAAATATATTACAAAATACAACAAAAATGATTCTAATCTTTCATAAGCTCTTTTCCAAGAGTCATCAAGTCCTCTCCATATTCGTATACTTGTTTCCCGTAAAATTTGGTTCTTGCTTTGTCCATTATCTTCTTTCTTGTTATTTCGTCCGTTTGATGCAACGAACGGTCTAAACATTCAATAGGGGAAGAGGGCATACTTTCTGCATAACCATATTTAGGAGGGGGCTTACGAAGTCCAATCATAATTTCATTATAAACATTTTGGTATTCCGGAGGAGTTTGGAAATACTCTTTGAAAGGGATATCATATGGAGGTTCAGGATACATATATGGGTCATATAAAACAGGAGTTTCAGAATTATAAGATTGATAGTCGGAACTATTTGAAATATGATTATTGAACGGATAGTCTTAAGGGTTTTCAGAAGCAGGTTCATATTGGTGGTATTCCTCAGATAGATCCTCTTCTGTTGAATTATTCTACTGGATATAACTTGATTCAGCTTCATTATTTCCTTTGTTGGTTATTTGTATTCCAGTTGTTGAAGTTAGAACCAACCTCCATCCATTGGCTAGAAGAGTTATCAGATTGAGGGTGGTATTCGGGAGAGTTGTTATTTGAAAAAATGGCAAACGGATCATCGTTATAATAGGGCGAATAGATAGGGTTCATTCGAGATCCTAAAGGATGATACTCAGGTGATTATTGTTTAATTGGACGATTGGTGTCATAATAAACAGGTACAGAATTATCTCCAGACATCTGTAATATTAAAATATTAGTACTTATCTTATTTTGGTCAAGACTTAGATACTAAAGCCAGTATCCTTATCTAAACTAAAGCTCTACAAGGATGGTTATCTTTCCAGAGTAGTACCTCCAACAGATATGTTCCCAGGTAAGAGCGACGGGTCTAGAAAAAAATTATACACCGCTCTTTCCTTAGACAGAACATTTCTGTTTGTCAGAAAACTACATACCGGTCAGAAGGTTACCTTGTTTTCTTATCTTAATTTTTTGAAGTAATAGAGAAAATTTTGGTTAAAGCCTAGATACCAGATCCAAGTATCTAATTCACTAAAATCTATGGCTCTGATACCAACCCTGTCACACCCCACCCCATGCACCCCCTAGACGTGTGTCCGATTGGTATCACTTTTGAACTTGATTTCAGAGTTTTCATAAATACAACGAAAGTCTTTTTCAAAAGGATCGTTTCAACATTCTTTCAACCTCAAGGGTTGTATTTGTAAATATCAAAACTCAGTTGGAAGACAAAAGTTTTATATTTACTTTATAAACATAGGGATTTAAATACCATTATCATTTTGATTACAAAACAGAGTTTGAAATCAAATACATTTATAGCCACTAGAAATAGTATAATGTCAAATACAAAACAGGGTTGATCAATCACATGGTCCTATCTCCTTATTCTTTTCTTTAGGATTTTCTATACACGAGGCCTGAGAATCCAACGTGCAAGTTTATCCTTTTCACAGGTCAGAACTGATGTCTGCCTCTCACATTTTCTTGGGTCAGATCTGATGTCTGCCCATACCCCAATCTTATTTCAGATTAATCATTTCCTGAAAACATTTTGAAAATAAAACGTCAACGCGAACTCCGGTGAATACAATTATCTTGACATTAAAATAATTTGGCACAAACAAGTATTAATTTCACTTTATGTTCAATCCACACATTGTTCAATCGCACCACAGTATACACTGGCGTCATATCTTATAACAATAGACATGTTTGCCTCTGAAGTTGTTATAAGACAAGCACCAGCCGTAATCCGGGAATTTCACCCGAGACCCATGTATCCATTGCAAGTTTTACGCATACCAATGGCCTGAATGTTTTGTTCGTAGAAGAACATTGAGCATTATTCCCTTAACCTTTATTTGTCCGTTTTCGTAAAATGAATGTTTGACATAAGTTTTCAAAGAGATAAAGTATTCACCTTGGTTTATAGGAATGAGCCTCTAAGTCGAAAGCTTATAGACTATCTTCTTATCTTGATTTTCTAGCGTAACAGCACCTCTACGAGCGTTTCTTCCTACACCGGGAACTACAACGAGCGGGAGTCGAACCGAGATCGCCGGGAGCGAGCTAGATGGTCTCTGGAACAAAAAATGGAAGTGAATATTGGTGTTGGTATGAGAAAAATGAGAAAATCGAATGAGTTCGACCATATATTTATAGGGAAATTCCTGCGCCTGTGACGGACCGTTACGGGTGGTGACGGTCCGTCACTAGACTTGGGTTCGTGAGTCATCAGACACGTGTTGCCCTCTGGTCAATTTGAGTCGTGACGGACCGTTACCAGGCGTGACGGTCCGTTACGGAGTTGATACGTTGCGCACCAGGGTGAGTCTGGGGCCGTGACGGACCGTTACCGGGCGTGACAACCCGTTATAGGGTTTCCACGCGTCAGATTTTAAAGACGAGTCACTGGACACGTGGCAAGCTATCTGGGTTTGCGTGCTCAGCCCGTAACGGACCGTTACCGTCTTGTGACGGTCCGTTACCATTGAATTTTCATGTTTTTCACTTTTTGAACCTTGATCTATAGGTTATTTATACTTATAGACCTTGTGGTTTGTACCTTAGTCAAATCTTGGACATTTTTGTGGCAGGTGTTACAGTTTAATTACTTCCTAGTCCATTCCTATGACATCCAGTGACAAATTGTGAGGCTAAGCATAATACGTGGTAAGTGATTTGGGTAAATCACAGTAACCATAATGCTTTTAATGATTTGAGGACAAATCACCTATGTTAGAGAGAATTGGGGTCGCTTCGAATGGAATTGGGGGCACAATTCCTAGAGCTCTCGCAGAATCAGGAAAGTGTTCCAGGACCATTATTGGACACAACAGTGTGAGGATGTGCCCGGCTAAGGAGAGTCATATGTGAAGTATATTGTCGTTTATACAAACAACCATATGTTCAAGGACATCGCGTCTACCAACAACTAGTAAGCTAAATATGCTTCACAAGGGAAGGTTTAAAGGGTAACTCCCACCTATCCTATGCGAGACTCAACTGTCGAGGTGTCATTGGGTATTTGTGTGTTTTTATCGATCTCCATTCAGGTGGGGGATTGTTGAAAATTTTGTGAAAATAGGTTTTTCACTAACTTTGATGAATGAGATTTATATCCTCAAGTTGAGTGGTTGGATTAGAAAATTTGAAACTTAGTGATTCAAATGGGAACTTGTTGCATATTTTTAGTAAATATGTAATAAACTTTGTCATGAATCATTTAGAGACATTTTGGTTTCTCTCTAAATTAAATTTGTGATATTACTTTTAAATTGGTGTAATGACTAATTTTAATATGCAACTTTTTGTTTATCTCTTAATTCAATGTATGGAGTTTTGATCTCCATTTTGTGAATAAAATATGAACATCTTGTTCATTTTAGTAGAGGGAAAATAGTAGCAATTTTTTTCACAATTTAGAGATAAAGAAAATCTTGTTCTTACAAAGTTTCATAGAATTGAGAGATGAGTTCTCTCTAATTCTTCCACCATCTCAAACTTCATCTTTTTTCTACCTTTTCTAAATACATAATTTACCCAGTGATACCTCGGGTGTGTGGACATCTCCGACAGTACACATACTGTTCTGGTTGTTGTACCCTGGGACACAGACGCGTTCGTCTAAGAGGAGGCGTGAAATCTGTTTTAAGAGAAGCGTGTTGAACATGTGCCTCAACCAAAATCGTCAACGTTTTAGTGTGCTTATTGTTGCAGTCAAGGAGCATAGTTGAAGACTCAACGTGGTGAAGACTTAAGTCAAGAATACATCAAGAAGGCGTTCGTTGGAGTATCTGCTAAAGACATCGGCTTGATTATTTGGCACATATAAATTGTAGTCTATATCTATTTTCATTCGGTTTTGTGTACGACATTATACTATTTATTTCCCATGATTAACAAGAGTATCGTTAATATTATTTTATTATTATTTTATATTAAAAGGTGACCCAAGTTCCTACATTAAGTTCGTATATTGAATTTGACGAAAATCATAAATATGTTTATATCTTTGTATATTTATATAAGTTCGTGTTTATGTTATTTTGTGAAATAATTTTTACCTCTGTAGTTATAAAACGGAGTATTAGGCTAGAAACGGATAAAACCATAAAAAAAGTGTATGAATCTCTCACAGCACAAAAAAGTGTATGAATCTCTCACAGCACGCGACGTGTCCAAGGAGGGAAAGAGCAAATGCGTGTAAACACAAAAAAAAAAATCTACCCATGTTAGTCACATGGTACACATGCATGTCACTCAATCTTTTTTAAACGTTCGCAACTTTTTTATACGTCATTTTAAAATGTTTAATACCATAAAATCGACCATTTTTTATATCTTTCCAACGAGTATGATATTGCTATATTTAAAAATAACAAAAAGATCAACCGGGTGTTGTTTGAAATTTGATGTTTTTATGCCGTTTTTATATTATGGCGTTTTTCTTTTGTTACGGTGTTTTACACTTTTGGCGTAAAATTTCAACATGACGATTAGTTTTTTATTGTGTATTACAACACAAAAATGAGTAATCATATAAAGAAAGTTATGTTTTTAATTTAAAAAAAAACATACTAACGCTTCACGCACCCCTTGAATAAACAAACTTCGGTGGCTCGGTGCAGACGTTGACGACTCCCTCACCCGCCTCTTAGTGTCTTTCCTCTCAAAAAGTTCAAAAATGGAGGGATGCGTCCGTTTTCAATGAACTAAAACAAAGGTTTAAGTTAGTTATTAAAACAAATACAAATGCAAAAGAAAGTTAAAAAAAAAACTAACAATGTTCTTCCGATATTGTGTTGTAATGATCGACCCCCGGTGTGTCAGGGATGAGATCCCCCATATATCAGAGTCATGATTATCCGTGGAGGTCTTCAACTCTGTCTTCCAATTGTAGGTGGTCCACACTTTTCACAAAGTACTTATAAATTAGTATAAAACAATATATGTATTAGATAAAACTAAACTATTACCTACCGTAACACCCAAAATTTCGACCATATTTCAACCTTACAAAACACTCGAAAGCAGGTCCCAAAAAACACTCTTGACAAACATTACATTTTAATTACAACAAAACGACAATGACAAAGTTTTGTGTACAAACCACGACTGGCATCTCAAAAACAACTACAAGTTTCAACATGCAATAGTTAGTTCAAAACAAGTCTAGTGACTCCCAACAAGGAGTCATAACCCAAAACGTATACATCCAATTCAAAAGATTGAGAATCTAATCAACGTGAAGCATGACCCGAGATATCAAACCGGAGCTTTACCTACATGGGAACATCACAAAACATGTTAGTAATGATATATACAAGTTCCATAGCCTCCCATGGGTTAAACATAAGAAAAACCCAAAAAATGGATTACAGCGTAAGAAAAGGGCGTAAGTGTAACACCCCTATTTTTATATAAAAAAAATATAATAAACCCAAGGACCAAAACAAGCAACACCCCAAAGAACAAGGGCCGGAAATGAAAAATGGTGAAAGATGGACGATGTCGGACCGACATCATAAGGATAACAGTCCGCTATGTAGGGCGCAAGGAATCCCCCAGGAGGTGACAAGTGTCGGGTGACTAATCACTGAAATCTGACGCGTGGAAGGTTGATAGCGGACTGAGATTAGACCCATAACGGTCCGCCGCGCCGCAATATGGACATCGGACCGATATCCCAGCCGCAAACGGTCCGCTACGCCCATAACGGATCGACATCCATGAACATAGCGGTCCGCTATGTGCTCGCCAAGCAAATAAGCTGCCTCATATGGATGTCGGACCGACATCCATATGTTTAATGGTCCGACATGAACCCGACTGGCAGCCTATAAATAGATAAACCATGAGCTCGATTTAAGACATCTAACACACTCACACACCTACAGAAACACACATATTACCTCGATAAACGTGCCCCGAAGCCCTGGTTCGCGTCTCCAAGTCTGGTTCTCCGATCTTTCGCATCAAATAGCCGTAGATGGTAATGAGGTAAGGTTCCGACTAGCTCTTGTAAGTTCGGTTAATTCCGTTAAGCTAAATATGCATGTCTAAGTGCTATAATAATGAACTAGGGTTATAGTCAAGCATTGAGGCGTTGCAGTTTTGAGCCTAGAAGTTAAACAAGGAGGAAGTAACGCTAGAGGTGAGTTCTATAACGCCCACTTTTAAATGTTTTACTATTTTGGGCGGGCAGACAAGCTTTCAAGAGGCTCTGACTTCAAATGTTTTTAACATACGGAGTCAGTACGCTTTTAAAGGAAACTTTTAAAAGGAAATTTAAAGTCCACTATTAAATATTTTAAAATGTTTGGGCATTAAAGATCAAGGTTTTGGCATCTAGTGTCACCCTAAAGAATGTTTTGACCCCATGGTCTAAAGAGGGGTTATGCCACAAGTGGCAATATAATCAATAAGAAAGTTTAGTCCCTTGTGGGATAAAGATAGAGGATCCCACTGTACAGTGTATGCAAGACTCAAGTGATGACGATCACTTTGAGGCCAGGCTATTGAGAAATTACTAGTGGTAGGCCTATGGCTGCGGTCACGCTTATCCACGCACGTATTTCTCATAAATCTAAGAGGAACTTAGGTCGGTGGATAAAGACACACCGAAGTCCCAATAGTGTTCATATGTCGGTCGGGTAAGGACGATCAATACGACATGAACATACGACCCTTACGAAAGGACAATTCTCGTGACTAGTGGTAAATACATTGAGCTGCACGTTCATTGGTATCCACAGAGGAGGGATCCCCGACAGTGCCTTTGTGGCTTGTCACTTAGAAATATATATGTAAATATATATATATATATATATATATTATAAAAATGTAAAGTAAAGAGAAGAAAGTAAATGAATCTATGTATATTACCTATACATATATGGTATGGTAATCACCATGCTAATACTAGAAAGAAGTGTTGTAACAATACAAGTATAAGTAAGGAGTCTTGTGAGCAATAGTCCTATGGGCATTGCCATCACACAAGCATTAAGAAAAGAAAGAGTCCTATTAATTAGGACACAAGAAGAAAGAATAAGAAAGAAAAGAAATGTTTTTATGAAACTGTTTTAAATACCATATCCCTATTCGGTAAAAGAAAAAGATAGAACTTACCAGCGTAAGCTGACATGTTTTAGCTTGTATGACAGGTTAAGTTCTGAAGAGGCAGGAAATGATTTAAGGCAGATGAAAGCTACTTGAACCGACAAGACTGACATCCAAATTAGAGATAGCTATAAAAATATATTGTATATTTCCTTTATCTGTTTGTACATTATGTTTCCGCTGCAATAAAAGAAATCCTTTCCGTTAATAAATCATGATGGTAAAGAGTAAATCCAACATACGAGGCAACCCGGGAGTCGGGGCGTCTGAATTTGGTTTCAGAGCCCATAGTTTAAGAGATTCAGACATCCCTTAATGTCTAGACTTAAATTGGAAAGAAATTCTTAGCAACGGATGTAAGTACAAGTAGCCTACATCTTAGATATACGATAGGATTTGATTCCATTCCAGTTATTATGGGAAGGGAATGTTTGGAAATCGAAAGAAAAGCAAGCTATTAATTACAATTGGCCACTGTCATTAATAATTTGCGTTACCAGTAGAATTCTGAAATGTTGCCTGACCTAAATAATGATATTCTTTCAGATACTCTTTAATGGCCGGTATAAAAGGACGAGGTAGAGGACGTGGTAGAGGCCGAGGCCGACCACCTATTCGTAGACAACAATTTGAAGAACATTCTGAACATGCATCCCATGCTGAGTCAGAACATACAATTTGAAGAACATTCTGAACATGCATCACATGCTGAGTCAGAATATGAAGAACATATGTCAATAATGAACCTGAATGATTTACCCTAGAACCTATAGTAAGAAAGGCGATAGCTGAAGAGGTAGGATTGGTATTACAAGCCACTCTACCCAATGCTTTGTCTAAAGCATTGCAAGACTCCAAGAATGAATTAAAAGAGCTACTGAAGGAAGGAAACCCAGAAAATAATCCGAATAGGGGTAGAAGAAGGCATTATGAGTCAGATAGTGACTCAGATATCAGGCCTAGATACGGGTGCAATTATAAGGCATTCAAAGACTACGATCCACCTAAACTGGATGGCAGAAAAGATGTCATTGCTACCTATCACTGGATTACTCGAATGGAAGAAGTGATCAATATGAGTGAATGCCGCAAAGACCAAGCGATAAAGTTTGTTGCTCATTCTTTTACAGAGGAAGCTCCCAGCTGGTGGATAACTGTTCGACAGTCTAAATCAGCCGAGGCTATTAAGAATATGAAGTGGAATGAACTGAAAGAACTCATTATAAAAATGTTCTGTCCTTAGAACGAAATTGATAAAGTTGAATCTGAGTTCTTGACACTTAAGGCTGGCAATAGAACACATCGCCAGTATACATCCCGCTTTAACGACTTATACATACTGAAGAAAGAAGAATCAAATGCTACATTCAAGGACTTCCTCAGAAAGTCCATACTTATGTCAAGGAAAATGCTCCTAAAACATTTGACGAAGACGTCGACTTAAGTGGAGTAGTTTATGACGATGTAGTAGCCGAGGAACCTGTGAAAACAGAACCTCAAAATAAATGGAATAATTCTACCAAAAGGTTCGGTAAGAATTTATCAGGACCTAATGATAAAAAAGTCAGATTTGAGGGATAGATGCGGGTAAGAAGTGTGGAAAGAAGCACTTTAGGGAATGTAAAGCAGGATCCAACTTATGCTATAAGTGTGGAAAGTCGGGACATTTTTCTTCTAGTTGCCCGACGATTAAATGTCAAACTTGTGGAAAGATGGGACATTCTGCTAAAGATTGTAATCAGACCAAGGCTGAAGGGCCTGGAAAAGATAAAGGAAAGGAAGCGGAAAACTCAAAAACAAAGACAAGAGCTTATGCTCTTACACAAGGAGAGGCAAAGAAGAATCCTGACGTTGTGTGATGTATGTTCCGAATTAATGATGTTAACGCGTCTATTCTATTTGATTCTGGAGCAAATCGAAGTTTCATAAGTACTTCATTTAGTGAAAAGTTAAAGAACCCAATAAGAAAAATATATGAAAAGTTTAAGGTGGAGACTGCCATTGGCAAGTCCACAACAATTATAGAAGCAATTGATGATTGTTTAATAGAACTTGAAGGTTATAAGTTTCCAGCTAAGTTATTCCTCTTAACATTCGGAGGATTTGATGTAGTTTTAGGAATGGACTGGCTAGTAGCCAACGAGGATCAGATTATATGTAAGAATAAGCTAGTTCATCTTAAAGCTCCTGATGGCAACTCAATCACAATATATGGTGACAAAGAAGGTTCGATGCCTAATATCATTTCGATGATTAAGGCTGAGAAATGTATAAAGCGAGGATGCGAAGCTTATTTGGCCTATGTCATTGATGATAACGTTAAAGTAAAAGAAATGAAAGATGTGCCCGTGGTGTGTAATTTTCCGGAGGTATTTTCTGAGGATTTACCTAGAATACCACCAGACCGGGAGATAGAATTTCATATTGACTTAGTGCCAGGATCTCAGCCCGTCGCTAAGGAACCATACCGATTGGCTCCATCATAGATGAAAGAATTAATGGCTCAATTACAAGAACTATTAAATAAAGGATTCATTAGGCCCAACATATCCCCTTGGGGTGCGCTGGTGCTATTTGTTAAGAAGAAAGACGGTAGTATGAGAATGTGCATAGATTACCGGGAGCTGAATAAGCTCACAATTAAGAATAAGTATCCATTACCTAGGATCGATGACTTATTTGACCAGTTGCAAGGAGCAAGTTGGTTTTCAAAAATAGATCTTCGATCAGGGTATAACCAATTAAAAGTAAGAGAACAAGACATACCAAAGACAGCCTTCCGGACTAGATATGGACACTACGAGTTTCTTGTAATGTCATTCGGATTGACGAATGCTCCAGCAGCATTCATGGATTTGATGAATAGGGTATGTCGACCGATGTTAGATCGATCAGTCATAGTGTTCATAGAAGACATCTTGATCTATTCTAAGAATGAAGATAATCATACATGTTATCTCAGAGAAGTGTTAGAGACACTGAAAAGGGAACGACTATATGCAAAGTTCTCAAAATGTGCGTTTTGGCTTAGAGGAGTTCAATTCTTAGGCCACGTGATAAACGCAGAAGGTATTATGGTAGATCCGTCAAAGGTAGAAGCAGTCATGAAATGGAATCCGCCAAAGACGCCTATAGAAATTCGCATTTTCTTAGGTTTAGCCGGATACTACAGGAGATTTATAAAATATTTCTCTAAAATTGCTTCACCATTGACAAAGCTTACTAAGAAAGAAACGAAGTTTTCTTGGAACGAGGAGCAAGAAAATTCGTTTCAAGAATTAAAGAAAAGGTTAACCTAATCTCCGGTATTAACTTTACCGGAAGGGACCGAAGATCTGGTAGTTTACTCTGATGCTTCATATCAGGGTCTGGGGTGTATGCTTATGCAAAAAGGCAAAGTTATTGCTTATGCTTCACGTCAGCTTAAACCCCATGAAGTTAACTACCCAACACATGATTTAGAGCTAGCTGCAGTGGTTTTTGCCTTAAAAATATGGAGACACTATCTCTACGGAGTTAAGTGTACCATTTATTCAGATCCCAAGAGTTTAAAGTATTTCTTTGAACAAAAAGATCAGAATATGAGGCAAAGACGATGGCTAGAACTAATAAAAGATTACGATTGTGAAATCCTGTACCATCCAGGCAAAGCTAATATAGTGGCTGATGCCCTGAGTAGAAAAGAGGAACACTCTCCTATTAGGGTTAAAACATGTCAGCTAATGGTCACACCTGACTTCATGACACAAATGGAGAAAGCTCAGACTGAGGCTTTAAAAGAAGAAAAAGTAAGGAAAGAACGGATGGTAGGACAACAAGAGAAGTTTGAATTCAACACCTATGGTGTTAGAACCAGGTTTGGTAGAATGTGGATACCCACTGAAGGCGGACTTAGAACTAAAGTACTAAATGAAGCACACAAGTCCCACTACTCAATTCATCCAGGTACCTCAAAGATGTACCAAGACCTAAAGAAGGACTATTGGTGGCCAGGTATGAAGTTTACGATACCATTTGGGTAAATGCCTAACTTGTTCACAAGTCAAGGCTAAACACCAAAAGCCCTATGGAAGAATGAAACCTCTAGAGATTCCCAAATGAAAATGGGAACACATCACCATGGATTTCATAACCAAGTTACCACGTACAACTAAAGGTTACGATACCATTTGGGTGATTATAGATCGGCTAACGAAAAGTGCTCACTTCTTGCCTATACGTGAGACTTTTACCTCTGAAAAGTTAGCCGAAGTATGTATTAATGAGGTTGTAGTACGTCATGGTGTACCTGTGTCGATCATCTCAGACAGAGACACTAGGTTTACATCAAGATTCTGGAAGAAATTTCATAAAGCCATGGGAACAAGACTAAATATTAGTATAGCATAACATCCTCAAACTGATGGTCAATCTGAAAGAACCATTCAAACTCTTGAGGATATGCTTCGTGCTTGTATTATCGACTTCGAAGGAAGTTGGGACAGTCATTTACCCTTGGCAAAGTTTTCATATAATAATAACTATCACACCAGCATAGGATTGCCCCCATATGAAATGTTGTATGGTAGAAAATGCAAAACTCCTATATGCTGGGGTGAGGTTGGATAGAAAGAATTAGGTACCTTAGAAATAGTCCAATCTACAACTGAGAAATTAAAGTAGATAAAATAACATATGAAAACTGCTCAGGATCGACAAAAATCTTATGCTGATAAGAGACGTCGACTCATTGAATTCCAGGAAGGGGACTATGTTATGCTAAAAGTATCTCCCTGGAAAGGAATAATAATATTTTGCAAAAGAGGTAAGTTAAGTCCACGATTTATCGGACCTTTCCAAATCTTAGCACGGGTAGGAGAGGTGGCCTATCGGTTAGATCTGCCTGAAGAATTACATGGAATTTATCCAACATTCCATGTATCGCACTTGCGAAAATTCTTAGCAGACGAAACCTCTCATGTGCCATTAATTGATATACAAGTAGATGAAAAGTTAAATTATGTTGAACAACCTGTGGCTATCCTCGACCAAAAAGAAAGGCAGTTAAGAAACAAAGTTATCAAACTTGTAAAAGTGCAGTGGCAACACAGAAAAGGATCAGAAGCCACATGGGAAACAGAAGCGGATATGATGAAGACATATCCTTTTCTATTTAGACAATAACAGGTTTTGAGGACGAAACCTTTATAAGGGGGGTAGATTTGTAACACACCAATTTTTATAAAAAAAATATAATAAACCCAAGGACCAAAACAAACAACACCCCAAAGAACAAGGGCTGAAAATGAAAAATGGTGAAAGATGGACGATGTCAGACCGACATCATAAGCATAACGGTCCTCTATGTAGGGTGTAAGGAATACCTCAGGAGGTGCACGTGTCGGGTGACTAATCATTGAAATCTGACGCGTGGAAGGTTGATATCGGACCGACATTAGACCCATAACGGTCTGATGCGCCGCAATATGGATATCAGACCGATATCCGAGCCGCAAACGGTCCGCTACGCCCATAACAGACCGACATCCATGAACATAGCGATCCGTTATGTGCTCGCCAAGCAAATAAGCCGCCTCATATGGATGTCGGACCGACATCCATATGTATAACGTCCGACATGAACCCGACGGACAACCTATAAATAGATCAACCATGAGCTCGGTTGTAAGACATCCAACACACTCACACACCTACAGAAACACACATATTACCTCGATAAACGTGCCCCGAAGCCCCGGTTCACGTTTCCAACTCCGGTTCTCTGATCTTTCGCATCAAATAGCCGTAGATAGTAACGAGGTAAGGTTCCGACTAGCTCATGTAAGTTCGGTTAATTCCGTTAAGCTAAATATGCATGTCTAAGTGCTATAATAATGAACTAGGGTTATAGTCAAACACTGAGTCGTTGAAGTTTTGAGCCTAGAAGTTAAACAAGGAGGAAGTAACATTAGAGGTGAGTTCTATAATGCCGACTTTTAAATGTTTTACTATTTTGGGCGGGCAAGCAAGATAAGGTAAAGTTTATGAAAGTTTCATGAGGCTCTGACTTCAAATGTTTTTAACATACGGAGTCAGTACGCTTTTAAAGGAAACTTTTAAAAGGAAGTTTAAAGTCCACTATTAAATATTTTAAAATGTTTGAGCATTAAAGATCAAGGTTTTGGCATCTAATGTCACCCTAAAGAATGTTTTGACCCCATGGTCTAAAGAGGGGTTATGCCACAAGTGGCAATATAACCAATAAGAAAGTTTAGTCCCTTGTGGGATAAAGATAAAGGTTCCCACTGTACAGTGTATGTAAGACTCAAGTGATGACGATCACTTTGAGGCCAGGCTAATGAGAAATTACTAGTGGTAAGCCTGTGGCTGCGGTCATGCTTATCCACGTACGTATTTCTCATTAGTCTAAGAGGAACTTAGGTGATAAAGACATACCGAAGTCCCAACAGTGTTTATATGTCGGTCGGGTAAGGACGATTAATACAACATGAACACTGGAGTCACGAAAGGACAATTCTCATGACTAGTGGTAAATACCTTGAGCTGCACGTTCATTGGTATCCACAGAGGAGGGACCCCCGACAGTGCCTTTGTGGCTTGTCACTTAGAAATATATATGTAAATATATATATTATAAAAATGTAAAGTAAAGAGCAGAAAGTAAATGAATCTATGTATATTACCTATACATATATGGTATGGTAATCACCATGCTAATACTAGAAAGAAGTGTTGTAACAATATAAGTATAAGTAAGGAGTCTTGTGAGAAATAGTCCTATGGGCATTGCCATCACACAAGCATTAATAAAAGAAAGAGTCCTATTAATTAGGACACAAGAAGAAAGAATAAGAAAGAAAAGAAATGTTTTTATGAAACTGTTTTAAATACCGGATCCCTATTTGGTAAAAAGATAAAGATAGAACTCACTAGCGTAAGCTGACATGTTTTAGCTTGTATGCCAGGTTAAGTTCTGAAGAGCCAGGAAAGGATTTAAGGCAGATGAAAGCTACTTGAACCGACAAGACTGACATCCAAATTAGAGATAGCTATAAACAGATAGTGTATATTTCCTTTATCTGTTTGTACATTATGTTTCGGCTGTAATAAAAGAAATCCTTTCCGTTAATAAATTATGATGCTAAAGAGTAAATCCAACATACAAGGCAACCCAGGAGTCGGGGCATCTCAGTAAGGGGGCGTAGAACAGTGCTCAGGGCGTAAGCAAATCCAACCCAGCGTAAGCTACGCTGGGTAGAGCGTAGCTTACACCCTCACCTACACAAACAAACTTCTTTTTTAGATTCCTCTCGTCAAGGCACCCAAGTTTCCTATATTATGGCTTTCACAACTTATTTCCTAGCCTGAGATATGTTCGAAAGAAGTTTGGGCTTTTACCGATAACATGTATTAACACTTATACATGCCTAATCCCAACCCGAATACCTATTAAAAACCAAAAGACTTCTAATAACATATAAAAAACCTTACATACATTACCACTTATGTATGCACACACTAGTTAGTTAATCACCCACTAACCCGGACATACTCCTTTGTGAGGTTCTTAAGACCTCAAACACCGCAAACGACTTGGTGAAGGCATGACCTCATTTAACTCCGAGTCAGGTTCTTAGACTTCAAACTCCTCTATATGAGGTTCTAAAGACCTCAAATGCCACAACATAACCTTATGAAGTTCATGACCTCAAATTACTTTCGTGTGAGATTCATAGACTTCAAGCAACACCAACATTAGTAAAGTTCCAAGACTTCAAGCTACAACGACACAAGTGAAGCTCATGACCTCAATAAACTACCGGGTGAGGTTCTTAGACTTCAAACACCGACTCTTAAACATATAAACAAGTGTACACACATGACACCAATCAACCTTTATAACCCATCCGTTATTTACTGACACGTGGGATTCAAAGATCCCAATTCCACCCTTTCCATTTGTGAAGTTCAAAAACTTCAAACCGCTATTTCACCCTCCCAACCCTTGCATGCAACATAGTTATACAATTACTCTACTTAAACACATAAGTAATTCAAAGACTTTATTACCATACTGCAATGTGAGGTTCATGGACCTCAAACACCTTAAACACCTTCCCTTGCATACATTCCTCATATGCAAGTTTACCAAATCAACATACGCATAATTACACACATGATAGTCAACAAATAAACATGTATAACAAATATATGCATTCACTTCCACCTATCATTACTAAGTAAGTGCAACACTTACCTTGTTCTATAGATGATTCCGGTTTAGCTTCCATCTTAGCCACGTGATCACCTATACAATTTCATCTCAACATTAGTCGAGATATCTCAAAATTACTCCAATTGAGATTCTAACACACTCCTAATATCAAATGACCAACATTATCATTTTTCTAGGTTAGATTAACATAATCAAACCCCTAACACCCTTCAAATACTCCCTTAACCCAAATGACCCGTTAAGGAATCACCCAAGTTCCACCAAAACTCTCATTTTACAAATCACCATAAAAATTGGGGCTTTATGGTTAATTGTGTGTCTATTAACTCCCTAGACGCTTACCCAACCTCAATTCAACATTCAAACATCCTAATTAGAAAACCTCCCAATTCTTCACCTCAAGAACCCTAATTTTGAAATCATCAACTTGGTTGAAGTTTCTTATCAATTAATGTGTTTATTTTCACTATAAACACTTACCAACCTTCAATTTATCATTAGAACATCATTAACCTAAAACCCCCTTTCCCTTAAGAACCCTTATTCTTGAATCCATAAATTAAGTGTTTAGATGATGTTATCTACCTCTCATTACCTTCAATCAAACTAAGTTATCACTTTTAACAAGTTATTAACCATCTAGACCACATAATTCAACCCTTCCACATGATTCCCCCATAATCCACCAAGAACACATCTAATGGAGGTTTAGAGGATGAAAAAGACACTTACTTGAAGCATTAAAGAAGATGAATACTCTATTTTAGGCTGATTACACATGCAACACTTCAACTTCGGATTTGATCTTCTTCTCCCCCTTTCTCCTTGCTCTTTCACGACCTAAACACACATTTTTGTGTGTGAATTTCGTGACCCCCTCCCCTAAGTCACCAGATTTTTAAAAGTTACACAACTGCCCCCTGCACTTCCAATTTTGACCATTTTTGCCAAAAGTCTAGAATGCTTAAGGACAAAAGGAACCCTCTACTTTTATTTAATTCAATTTCACCCTCATAATATTATTTAAGCAAATAATATTTTATTTTGGATTTTGGTTCGTTACACGTACCTTTTGGATCATCTAGCGCCAAATCCGTCCGTGATATCCATAATGGAAGGTATGGCACGATGATGTTGAAATCAAGTTTGACATCAAAATCCCATCCATCAATCTGAGTAGCCTTTCTCGAGGCATCAATGTGCACACCCCTCATAGCATCACCGTACCAACAGACCATGACCTTGTTCCATGTTATGTAAACCTCGTCTCCTAGGTGATGCCGTAGATAATGCCCTTGCACATATATACTGTGACACTTCTGATTTTTACTACTTGTACTTGTTCTAGACTTATCAATGAGAATCCGCATGACATTTCATTTTACTTGAAGTCCTATTCATACATTGTTACAATACTAGTTCACATGTGAAACATTACGTTTATGCTTGATTAAAAAGACTTATACTTATCTGTGATCGATTCATGGATCACACGTAGACTTAATTGATCATTATGACACATTAAATACACATGAACCACCCCTATACACCTCAAACATGTTTTTATAACTCATTCAAAGTGATTTGATGCTTAAAAGTACTAGTTAGCACTTTCGTGCGATCGTTCGCCTTTTAAACCGACGTTAGCTGCGTACCGTCCACACCCAACAAATTCGTCTAACATGACATTAATTTATGTTTTAAATGTTTAACATATTCATTTCATTAATTAAAACAAAGTTTGTTTGTAAAACTTTCCTTAAATAAATACTGAAATTCAAAAAAACGATCAAAAAACGCGAAACCGAACCGTTAGATCAACCATGGGTCAAAGGCCACCCATGACCCATGGAAGAATTTTTCAGCCCACAAGACCACAAGGCCAAGAAATTTCGGCCACCCCCCTTTACACACCCTAAAAACCCTAAATTCCTTTCCAAGACATTCCATATTTACAACCCCTAATCCTTAATTATAAATACAAGGCCTTGGACACCCCTTTTTCTTTGTAGTTTGCAAGCAAGAGAAGCTCTGCCCCTCATAAATTTCAAAATCCCTGCCGTCCATTTGAATTTTTCGAAAATCCTTAGAGGATTCCAAGAGTTTGAAGATCAAACAAGTAACCCTCCGAAGTGTAATATCGTCTTTAATTTATTCTTTTTTCATCCCCTCAATATTTTTCTATTTTCTATCCATGATCACTTCATCAAGTGAACCCTCAGCCCTAAAAACCCTCTAATAATCTTAATCAAACTAACAAATCAATCTAACATCACCAACTAACAAATAAAGGATCCCGTTTGCAATGGCGGCTATGCCGTCACATTCTGTGAATCCTCGAGACAACTATTGCAAAAGTGGCTCTGCCGATGCTTTAGTATGTTCTTGATAACTTAAAACATGTTAATAATTATGTATTATCACTTTTATGAACTCACACGCTAATTTAATATAGAATCCGCTTGCTCGTATCGGCTATGCCGATTGCATTATGTGATTCTCCAAAACGCTTCTATGAATATCATAGCTAGACCGGTGACACGGGATGTTTTGACTAATCTAATATGATTATATTATGTATTATAATAACATAATAACATTCTTCTAATTTTTATTTACGCGTTCGGTAATCTTAAAACCCAAAACGGTCCACTTAAGTGCAACGGTTGATTTTGGACAGAAACTGTGCTAACTTTAACTGAGCATAACTTGACCATAATTAAACGAAACTGAGCAAACTCAAATTCCAAGACGTAGTTCGTCTAATTTTATTTCCAACCATAATTGGATCGTTTTCTAATTCAAAAGTATGACTCTGTAGTAGCCAAAACGGGACAGAAACCTTTTCAATACCTTCTGTCTTGTTTGGCTGTTTTGGCTATGATACGAGGTTCAAACAGAAAAATTTTTAAACGAAACTTGTTCGGAACGATTTAAACTAGTCACCTATAAAATTTCATAATTTTTGGACGTTGTTTGATATTTTTAATGCTATCGTTTATGTTCAGCTACTTTGCTGTCCAAATCTGAAAAACGACTAAAACGCTATTTTTACATCTAATTCTTAACCTTATGACTCGAACCGCCTATCTAACACTCGTACCCATCGAAACTACCCTAAAACCAGTTTATTTAGGGTCTGGTCCGTGATTCACCTCGTCTATTTGTTCAAGTCTCTTTTCTCGCCTAGATTTCAAGGTGAGACTTCATAGCCCCACTTTATTGTAATCGTTTTGGGGGAAACATGTACGCGTTGGCACGCATTAAAACATGATTTTTTCAAATAATTCTAAACAAGCGAATATTATATGTATGTGAATAAATGAACACAACATGATAAACGTTAAACTTTGTAAATCCTTAACTTGAAACTTTCAAGCCAACGGTAGTACAGATATGGGCCATAGGATGGAAACTGCATATACTTTATGGACAAATTTTGGTTAGACATCTTATTCGTTATTAGTGTAACTTGCGAGTTATACCACTTATTCGTTATTCATCATTTTAGGTTAGATTTGCTAATCATGTGTTTGTTTTTATTTTACGTACTATATGATTATCTTGAAATATGAATTGTTACTTTTGCCAAACATATGCTTTTATTAAACCTGTGATTTCTCACCAACTATTTTAGTTGACACTTGTTTTTCGTACATGTTTCAGGTGAGTAAGCTTGTGATAGGTCAAGTCAAGATCACATAGGATTTGCCTAGATATCAACTGAAGAATTTTATTTTTAGTTGCTTTGTCTTTTGAACATGTTATTTGTTTGTTTTAATTTGAAACTTATGTAATTGGTTTTTTAATATCATGAAAATTTAATAGTAAATGTCTTTATACCTTGGTTTATGATTCAATTAGTCGCACCCTTGGTTAACATGCACAGTTAGGGTGTGACAGATTGGTATCAGAGTCGTGGTTATAAAGAATTAGGCAACCATTTGACCTAGACTATAATCTAAGCTCTCCTTGAAACTTATGTGATTCTAATCCACTCAATCTCTTATCTTTAATATGTAATCGTACTCTGTCGACATCTCTAGCAACTCAAGCTTTCCTTCCGATGATGGGTCCCAAATCCCAATTTGTTGGAGTAGGCTAATATCACCACCATCATCTTATTCTGGAAGCCTGCTACCCTCAAAACATAAGGTCAAGCTCGAGTTAATCTCCGATGCGACAAGCCGCCCCACACCGAAGCCTGAAGTAATCTACATATCAAGTGATTCGGAATCTGAAGACCAAGAGAGCCATGCTGGAATCATTTCTGAGGCCCTACTCCCATTCAAGAAAAGGAGGCTGACTTGTGAAGCTGAATCCAACTCTTAGGCAAGGCCCAATCCATAATGTTCTTATCAAAATCAAAGACTTAGATAGTGATACTAGAGACACGTGTAATCTAGAAGGGTGAGCGCCTGTACACTTGGGGTCTTGTCAAAGGAAAGTGAGGCATGTTTGTTACAAGTCGCACTTACATGCAGACTCTCGGAGTGAGTGCTCACTTATAGGCTAAAACACGTCTCATTAGTATCATTTATCTGAACCTTGAATTTTGACTAGTCAGTTTTGTCTTTATTTTTTTTTCATTTGTAATTCAACATATATGTTTTAATATATGTTTTATTTATCATGTAGGACATGGATATTAATGAATGAGTGATTTTATTTACATATATTGTCATTTTTATTATTATTTGAATGTCTATCCTAAACTCGTTATTTCTCTTTTGTAGAATGCCTCCTCATCATGATCCCGAAAACACTGTGGCTAACACCGGTGAAGCCTCCGCTGAAACCATTGCCATAGCCACCCTACTCACTCAACAACTTGCTGCGGTATTACCCACTATTGTCACTCAAATCAACAACTCCACCGGAGGATCTAGTGGGAGTGTTTGTACCTTCAAGCACTTCAACTCTTGTAACCCACACAAGTACCTTGGATATGAAGGTGCAACAGGGCTATTACAATGGTTTGAAGGTATGGAGAACACATTTGAGATTAGTGACTGCTCCGATTAACTTAAGGTAAAATTTGCTACAAGTGCCTTCCAAAAAAGGGCACTGACTTGGTGGAATGCTGAAAAGAAGATTTGGGAAGGAGCTCTTGCTATGACTTGGGATAAGCTTAAGGAAATTATGATCAAGGAGTTCTGTCCTAGCAATGAGATGAAAAAGTTAGAGATTGAGCTGTGGGATCTTAGCAAGGATAGTGAGGAGAGTGAGGCGTACACCACACACTTTCATGAACTCTGCATCTTAGTCCCGCATCTGTTTACACCCTTGACCCGAACTATTGATCGTTATATTGGAGGCCTTCCACCTCAAATTCGGGGTACTGTTATGGGTAGTAGCCAAACAACAGTTGAAGCTGCTATTCATTTATCTGCGTCCTTAACGGACGATCTGGTTAAGTCTGGAGTTCTATTCAAGAAATGTGACAAGAGAGTTAAGGAGGAAGTGGCAAAAAATCCTAAGTATCGCCACAAGAAGCATAAGACCTCTAAAAGCTTTGCCATGGTTACCCCAACTATCCCTGTTGCCCAAGTGGCACCTGCACCTTACAGGAAGCCATATAGCGGACCTCACCCGATGTGTGCAAAGTGCCTATACCATCACCCTACTACTGTTCAATGTCGTTCGTGCACTAAATGTGGAAGGCTTAGTCATTTGGCTAACGCTTGTCGCGTAGCTGAAAAGGCTGCTACTCCTGCCATCACCAATGGTAGGGCATGTTATGAATGCGGTGCTCCTGATCACTACAAAAATTGATGCCCGAAGCTCAATAACAATAACCAAGGTGCACGTGCTCGCACTTTTTCCATAGGAGCAACCGAGGCCAGAAATGACAATGTCGTGGTCACTGGTACGTTTCTTGTCAATAATCGTTATGCATTTATCTTATTTGATACTGGAGCAGATAAAAGCTTTGTCTCTCTAGAATTTGAATCTTTACTTGGAACTTGTCCTACCGCTCTTGAACCTGCTTATACTATAGAAATAGTCGACGATAAACTAACTGTTGTGCATTCCGTTGTCCGAGGTTGTGCCCTAACTCTCAACGATCGCACGTTCTCTATCGACGTGATTCCCATCACTCTTGGGAGTTTTGATATCATTGTGGGAATGGATTGGCTATCCCACAATCATGCTGAAATCGTTTGCTCGGAGAAACTCATTCGTATCCCTCTACCATCCTTTGAGACTTTGAAAATCCTTGGAGAGAAACCTTGCAAAAGTTTGAAATTAATCTCCTTCATGAAGGCACGTAGCTATTTAAGGAAGCAATACTATGCTTTCTTGGCACATGTGGTGGAGAAATCTGAAGAGAGGAAATTACAAGACATACCGATCATCTGAGATTTTCCAGAAGTATTCCTTAATGACTTGCTTGGACTCCCTCCAACTCGACAAGTTGAGTTTCGGATTAATCTTTTACCTGGAGCTAACCCCATTGCCAAATCTCCGTACAGCTTAGCCCCTTATGAGATGCAAGAACTGTCTAACCAACTGCAAGAGCTGCTAGACAAGGGATTCATTAAACCGATCTTCTCACCTTGGGGAGATCCGGTTTTCTTTGTCAAGAAGAAGGATAGGCCCTTCCGCATGTGCATCGACTACCGTGAACTAAACAAGCTTACCATCAAGAATTGGTACTCATTGCTGAGGATTGATGACTTATTTGACCAATTTCAAGGAGCGGCTTGCTTCTCGAAGATTGATCTCCGATCTAGGTATCATCAACTCCGAGTCCATGAAGAGGACATTCCCAAAACTGCCTTTAGAACTCGTTATGGACACTACAAGTTCATGGTTATTCCTTTTGGATTAACCAATGCGCCCGCGATGTTCATGGACCTCATGAACTGAGTCTGCAAACCCCACCTTTGTCAATTTGTCATTGTCTTCATTGATGACATCTTGATCCATTCCCGAACCAAAGAAGATCATACAACCCACCTTAAGCTGGTTTTGGAACTCTTGAAGAAGGAACAACTTTATGCTTAATTCTCCAAGTGTGAATTATGGCTTAGAGAAGTTCATTTCTTGGGTCACGTGATCAACGACCAGGGTATACACGTCGATCGAGCCAAAGTCACCGCTGTTGAAACATCTTCGTGACAGGCACTCTGGATAATGCGCTGAAGCTTTCGTTTATCTACATTTCAGTCTTTATGTTTATGTATGTACTTGTATTTGTCTGATTATCGAGTTGTAATTTGCTTTTGTCTGAACTTGTAATGTTTGATGTTTGTATTTCAGTTGTAAGTACACTTTGGGTACTAAACAAATACGCATGGAGAATGTTCCTGCTTATTTCTCAAGTACACAAAGATGGCCATGCGTACTTAGGTAAGTATGCATGAAGTGTGTTCATGCGTACTTACAAGTACGCATGGAAATGGTCTATAAATAGCCAAGTTTGTTTCTCATTTCATACGGTTGTAACCACACACACAAGTATGCACTTAGTAAACTTGTATCAGTTCAGAAGTCATTTTAGAGTCTGTACTTGTGGTTGTAAACACTTTGCTATAATAGCCCGAGTATTTTGAGTACGAGTGTTTGTTATTGTCTTGTTTACATTTTTCATCTCTCGTTCCATCTATTCATGAATATTCCGCACTCTTGTTGACTACACTACACACCCACACGATCACGATTCGACACACACCCATTGGGACCTACAAGTGGTATCAGAGCCTTTGCTCTTGTTTTCGAGTGTTGTGAGTGTGTTAGGAACATTTTTTGACAAAGTGTTGTATTGATTACACATCCCTTGAACCAGCATTGGTGATTTCAGAACCAAGTATTACACTTGTTCATCTTTGAAAATTCCAACATTTATCTTTGTTTTGTTGTTGTGTGGATGATCCGTTCATCAACAGTTGATTAGTATCAAGAATCTGATTCTTTGATTGTATCACATTGATCGTACACAACAAACATTACAGGTCACTATTTGACCAGATAAGTGGATGTACTTGTTCAAAAAGTGATTTTTTACATACTTATTTGAATCTGGTACTGTTGCTGCGTACTTAGTTAACTCATGCGTACTTAACAAGTACGCAAGGCTAAGTTTGTACGTAGTCAGTTTGCTCATGCACACTTATCAAGTACGCAAGACCATCTTGTTCATGCGTATTTGACATATACGCATGACCATTTTCAAGTACGCAAGTTGGATTGAATTTATGAGTTTTTAACTAAGTTTTACACAATGTCAAACCTTCAGAACATCAGCAACATGTTGAATTATGATAATGAAATAGGAACTCCACAAAAACTACCTAAGTTGTTAAACATAAATGACTATTCCTACTGGAAAGCTAGATTTGAGGAGCACGTTTCATACAATGATTCAAACATGTGGATACCCATTTTGGAGGGGTATAAACATCCAACACATACATACCTTGATGAGACTGTTCCCAAACCAGTATCTAGGCTGTCCGAAAAAGAAAAGAAAGCTTATGACTTGGAAAAGAAAGCACATGGTTCTATCACCATGGCATTAACAAGAGAATTATTCCACAGTTTCAAAGGCTATGAAACTTCAAAAGACTTATGGAAAGCCTTACAAAAGAGATGTGAAGGGAACAATGATGTGAAGAGAAGCAAGAAGGACTTAGTGAGAAAATAATAAGAGTATTTCAATCATTTAGAAAACGAGTCTATTGATGACTTGATTGTTAGATTCTATCACTTGTTGACAGAATTAAAATCATATGTTAAGATACTCTGAAGATGACTTAGTTGATAAATTTCTAGATGCACTACCTCCTAAGTTCGACATGTACATAATTGTACTGCGAGAAGACAACAAGCTCAATGAAATAACACTTGATGACACGAAATGGAAGATTCAGGCACATGATATGAATTTAAGAAAGAAAGAAACCGGTAACCGACCTCAAGTTCAAGATCCTTTAGTTTATTTTGGAAAATCTTCCACATCAAATTCTTCAAGTCCAGGGATTGCATTGTTTTTTGGAAGTTCTTCACATGAAGAAAATCATACCAATGGTTGTGTGAACTCAACATGTTTTGCTGCTTCATGATCTAATTCATCTATAGATCCTTCTTCATCATCAACTCATCAACATTCTATTGCAAAGATTGCTGAAGATCATATTGCTTTATTTTCATCATGTATGCTTGCCTACGAGAACTTCATCGGTGGGAAGCTCACAGATCCAGAGACTATTGAAGAAGATTTCAACCAAGTTGATCCTGATGATATGGAGGATATGGATATTCAATGGAACGTGGCGATGATCTTAAGAAGGGCTAAGCGTTTTCTAAATAGAACCGGAAGGAAGTTCATTGGTGGACATCCAAATGCAAGGGTTGGTTTTGACAAATCAAAAGCCAAATGTCATAAATGTCAAAATTTTGGACACTTTGCAAGGGAGTGTCAGAAAGACAGAGCACCAGCTTCTGGTTTTACTAGACCTAGTCCTGGAAACAATCATAGTTACAACAATCAGAACAACCATAATCAAAACCAGGTGCATACATCAAATGCTTTGGTAGTTCAACAGGATGATAGTTTTGATTGGGGTGTTCACTTGGAAGATGCCATTATTTCTCAAAATCAAATAGGTTTGATGGCAGAAATTGCTGAAGCAGAAGGAAAAGGAGCTGTAGTTGCTGCTCAACAGGGATCTGCATTTGCACTGATAGCTATTGGAGAATCATCAAGCACCATTGAGGTAGACTCTAATGCTTTTGCTAATGTTTCTATTTCTTGTTTAAATTGTAAGATTCTGAAAGATGAAAATGATCAACTAGAACCGCTTCGTATTGCAGCATTAAACTATAAAGAAAATGGAAAACGTTTTAAAGATACAATTGAAAATATAAGGAAAGATAAACACGTTTTTTCAATTACGATCAGTGAACAACAATTTCATCTTGATGTTGCATACAAAGCGTTGGAAAAGAAGAATGTTGAACAAGCCAAACTACAAAATGAAATTTTGCAGTTAAAGGGCAAACTTGAAAATTTGAAAAACTCATGTTTTGTGGTGGAACGTTATGAATCATTGGTCAGACAAATGCATGGCCAAGGTTTAGGTACCAACGTCATTCCTCCACCACTAAACGACAAGTTTGTCAATGGGCCAATTGATATTGATTTATCATGTCTAGATGAATCTTCTAGTAAGGCAGATTCAACTTCTGATGAGGAGTTCTATTCTGACGAATGTTCTGAGAACAACAAAGTTGAGGGTATTATCTCAGAGGAGTTGCTTGATGAACCTAAAATTAACAAAAACGTTGTCACTAACCGTGAAAATTGCATTTTAACTGGGCCTGATATGATTGAAACAAATGATAAATTGAAAATGATGCTTTATGGGGGTTTCAAAATCATAAAGCAAACAAAGAAAGAAACATTTGCAAACAAATTGTGAAGGAATTTTCAAGAAAACATTGAAAAACATTATACTCCCAAAAGTCAATCAACATCAGGTCAAGCATAACCTGCTTTTCATCAAATCACTTCTGCTACTCATCAGAATGAATCATCAACATCCAAAACTAGAGACCCTTACAAGAAAATTTTTAAAGAAAGAAGGACTTGCTTTCACTGTGGTACAGTCGGTCACATTCTTGTGAGCTGTCAAAATAAGAATTAGGAGAAACGGCCAGTTGTCCCACAACAGGCTAAATCCCCTAAGACACCATCAGTAAAGCAACCTAAGAGTCCTATCCCAAAATTGGTGAAACCACCAGCCAAGCCAGTGGTAAAGCCACAAACAAAACCAGTGGCTGTACCATCTGTTGCTAAATGGAATAAGCAACCAGTTGTTCCTGGTGTATCTACCTCTAGCAGTACGCAATCTGGTGAGAAGCCTGTGGTGAAACTTTCTAAGCCACAGAGGAGAAGGCGGAATAAGATATTGAGAAAACTTGAACAACAGCTAGCTGGTTGTCGACCGGGTGAAGCTTCTACTAATTCACCTGTTGTTGACAATAGCAAGCCTACTGTTCATAATAAACAAGTCTGGAGACAGAAACCCAAAACTTCTCAATACACAGATTCTGACTCTCCAAAAGAGTCACAAATTTTTGACCGTCATGATTGCGAGTTAATAGAAGTTGTATATTTTGAGAAGAATGGACGACCCAAGACCACAATGGCTTGGGTCTCCAAATCTAATTAATTTCTTTTAACTCATGCAGGGACATCCGAAGGGACCTATTACTAACCGATGGTATGTTGATAGTGGATGCTCGCGGCACATGACAGGCAACATGGCACTTCTTCAAGATGTTAAACCATTCAGTGGAGGCTATGTGCCCTTTGTAGGTGAGAAAGGCGGAAGTATAACCAGTCAAGGCATAGTATCAAATGGATGTATTCGCTTCGACAACGTCAATTACTGCGAGCAGCTCAAGCATAATCATTTAAGCATATCACAAATGTGTGACAAGGAGTACTCCGTAATGTTCGACACGTCTGGATGCCTAATTCTCAAACCAGGCTTTGAGATTCCTGAAGAATGGATTCTAATGCGAGCACCAAGAACAAACAACACATATCAGATTGATATAAGTGTGGCAAAAACCACCACATCAGTTCCTACCTGTTTATTTACAAAAAGCAACAGAGATTGACTCAATCTTGTGGCACAGGAAACTCGGACACATTTCTTTTATAAAAATGAATTACCTTGTCTAACACGGTTTAATAACCGGGGTTCCTATGTTGAGATTTTTCATTGCAAATGACTGTATGCCTTGTAAAAAGGGCAAACAACAACGAAAATCTCACAAGCCCAAGACCCAAAACTCAATTGATTTGGAGCTATTACACGTGGATTTATTTGGCCCCATAAGTATCAAGAGTATTGGTGGAAAGTCATACTGTCTTGTTATTATTGATGATTACTCACGTTTCTCTGGGTTTCATTTTCTACTCCAATATCTTATTCTAAGCTTAGAAAGCTTATGCAAATTGAAGGTCAGAAGAATCAGAAGTGATAACGGCACATAGTTCAAGAATAACATGATGAAGCTTTTCTGTCTCAAGAAGGGTATTCATCATGAGTTCAGCGCGCCGTATACACCACATCATAATGGAATGGCAGAACGAAAGAACATAACTCTAACAGAAACTGCACGGACTATGCTAGCAGATGCCAAACTACCAATTACTTTTTGGGCTGAAGCGGTAAATACAGCATGTCATACTTTGAATTGAGTTCTAGTGGTGAAACGTCACAAAAAAACTTGTTATGAGTTAATCAAAAACCGACCACCAAATCTGAACTACTTAATTCCTTTTGGTAGTCCATGTTCTTTGTTGTTACAATCCAAAGATCGTAAATCAAAATTTCATGAGAAAGCAACGGAAGGAATCTTCCTTGGATATGTTGCCAATTCTCCTTGCAAGAGGGTTTACAACAAGGAAACACGCTCAGTAGAAGAATGGTTTGAGGTGGATTGGTGTAAACATAGCATTCCACCAGAACCAACAAGTCCAGCGTGGGGTTTTGATTACGATACTCTTTTCAAGTCTTTCAATATTCCGGACTTATCTGCTAAAGATGATGCCAGATTGTATGAACATTATTGTGGCAATAATCACTCCACATTCTCAACAAGGTCCACGGTACCTATTCCTACCACTGATCCTAGTGCATCATTTGCATCGGGAACACTTGATAGTGACACTGAAAAAGACACAAATGTTGAAGGAAGCGATGCTCCAGCTGATCCTAACAATTTGGAAGGAGATGTAGCACAAGTTGATCCTATCAATATTTCTTCTTCAGATTCTCATAATGTGGAGGAAGTTAGTTTGAATCTTGATTCAGTTATCCAGGAACAGGATATACCAGAAACAAGGGTGCATCGGAATCATCCAATTGACAACATTATTGGTGATCCTGATGCTGGAGTTCAAACTCGAAGTCGAACAATTATCGTGAACACTAGTCGGTACGCAGAGATACTTGATACATGTATCATGGAGAAATGCTTGCATGTTGCATTTATATACCAAATGGAGCCGAAGAACGTGAAAAAGGCTCTCACAGACAATTATTGGATTAAGGCTATGCAAGATGAATTGTCTCAATTCCGTAAGTTGCATGTATGGGATTTGGTTGATTTACCAAGAGGAGTACATCCTAATGGTACTAGATGGGTATTCAAATGTAAAACCGACGATCGACATGTTGTGATAAGAAATAAGGCACAGCTAGTTGTACAAGGTTTTTATCAACAAGAGGGCTTGGAATACACCGAGGTGTATGCCCCGGTTGCTAGAATTGAAGCAATCAGGTTGTTCTTGGCTTATGCTTCATACGTTAGCTTCAAGGTCTATCAACTTGATGTGAAGAGTGTTTTCCTATACGGTAAGGTTCATGAAGAAGTCTACGTCACTCAACCACCTGGATTTGAAGATCCACAGTTCCCTAATAAAGTGTACAAGTTGGATATAGCACTTTATGGTCTTCATCAAGCACCAAGGGCATGGTATGAGACATTATCCAAGCATCTACTGTCTAATGGTTTCGATCGTGGGCAAATAGATTCGACTCTCTTCATAAGGAAAGTAGTAGGTGATATGTGACATTTCGGGTTTTTATGCACACTTTTATAATATATGTCATGTAAACAATTTCTATTCAGTGAAATACAAGTGTTTTTATTTAATTTTTGTATGTATATAATGTACAAAGTATATATTTTTAATTTTATGGATTTAAAATAATTAAAATTTTATAAGTTTTAAACTTATATAAAATTTTATATAAAAAAAATCTAAATTTAAAAGGTTCATATATAAATAAGATGATCTATAAAATAATTAACTTTTATAAAAATATAATAATAACATAAGTTTATAAAACCATTTAAATATAATTTAAATTAAAAAGAAATTTAATTAGTTTATTTTTATAAAAGTTAAGGGGTCGGTTTTGAAAATTATTAAACTAAAAGGGTTTTAAAATAAAAATAAGTTAAGGGGCTATTCATGGACAAACTAAACCATAGGGACCTATTGGTAAAAATATCGGGGACTATTTTAATTCAAAACAAACTCCAGGGACCATTCTTGCCAACTCTCAATTCGTATTTCCGGTCGTCTCCCCCATGGTCCGGCGGTCCAAGCGTTTTTCCGACGAACCCTCGACACGCTTGTTCCCTGCACCTCGACAGCCGAAAAAGGGCTCTCTGAGCTCGTCGTCCCCACGCGAACCTAAGCCCCCGACCAATTTGTTTCTTTATCATACGAAAAATCTGTTCGCTTTTGTGATCGAAAGTCAACGCCGCGAGATTGGCCTCGTCAGTAGACCTCCACGCCTGTAAAACGGCTAGATAGCTTCGGCTAGCCCAGACGAGTGTCTAGACATACTCAATTTCATGTTTCATTGTCGGGATCAGGTTCGGGTATAAATGGCCATTAACGGACCTTCTCAAGCTCACTCTCCCTTCGACACTCACTCTCACTCCAAATTGAAACTGTCATTGTGTTCGTCTCCTCAGTGTGAAGCTGTGATCGGATTCTCAGAGCTCAATTCGTCTCGAGTCGTATTTCCCCATTCGTGGTATATTCGGAATATCGGCCCAGTCGTCTCGACCCTTCGCGACCAGGTAAGAACCTCAAATTCGTTCCTTTACCTTCGGTTATCATCTGGCCATCAGTTCCAAGCGCTACCTCGGCCTCAGGCCTTCGATTTCCGAGCAAACCAATGTTCTCGGACACTGGTTTGCCGGTTGCCAAGAACCCTGCGACCAGTTGCTTGTGTGGTTATATATTAAACGCCACACACATAACCAGCGATGGGCGATAGCCCGACTGGTTATGCGTGTGTGTGTTATGTCCTAGGTCTCGGGTTCGACCCTTGTTGGCCTCCAGCACAACCATTTGCTTTTTATTTTATTATTTTCTCTACACATTAAAAACTATTACGAACCGGTTGACTCGTTCGTTTATTTTGGAAACCTTTAAACGACTGTTTACACGTATTTAACCCGTCAAATATTTAATAAGCCCTATATTTTTTATAAACTTGTTTAAATAGTTTTAACTTACAAAAATAAATAATAAATAAATAAATAATAATAAAATAAATAAACAAATAGAAATTTTTTTTTATAAATACAATAAACATAATAGCTACTTATTTAAAAATATAATATTTTAACAAGATTAAAATATATTTTTAGATGTTAAATTTTACAAAAAAATCGTTATCATTTTACTACAATATTTTATACAAATAATTTTAAGGAATGTTTTTATTTATAGACCCATACACGTTTAAAATGCGAATACACATATACAAACATACAATAATACATATTTATCTACATAGGGTTTCAACGTGCTTAGATATCATTATCCTTATCACCTACACACGTGGATTAAAACATCCGCTAGCAAGGTGAGTTACATAGCCCCTATTTTACATTTTTACATGCTTTGGGGTGAAACATTATTACCTATACACTTCATGCTACTCATCAAATTGTTTATACGTGTTATACATGTGGATTATATGCTTGTTCATCGTGAATTATCTGGGGTGTACATTCATTAACTGTAAACACAAAGAGAACCAACAGTAATATTAATAGATCTATTGTCCCTGACCAGCCCACCCGTGTAGGGTGTTTATTACTGCATACTCGGGTATAGCCGTGTGTTATATCCAAACATATCGGATATAGTGGATAACTATATTCAATCATACCGGGCCTAGCTGTTGTGCTATGCTCAATCGCGTCAATCAATGTTTGAATTGTGCTTAGATAAACATGAAGGATTCAACCGTATATGCTATGTCTAACAAGTTAAACAATGAGTTTGCAAAACGTTTTTATCTACTATTTATCGGGTTTACAAAACCTATGTACTCACCAACTTTATAGTTGACACTTGATTTAACTAATGTTTCAGGTTTGGATATGTGATTGTTTGCTGAAGATTCTTCCACTTAAGAACTTATGGACCTAGTTAATTAAATCAATGTTTTGAAATAGACTAGGTTATTTGAATTGTATTGTACTTGAATATTTGTTACTTTTAATTAAATTAATTAATTATGCGACATTTTAGCTATCATGTGCTTTTGAACAATCATCCATTGTCCGCCTCGATGATTCCGCCATCGGTCGGGGTGTGACAGATTGGTATCAGAGCCATGGTTATAAGGAATTAGGTTATTAGACACAATGACCTAGACTATAACCCTAGGACTCCCTTTTTACGTTTTACGTGCTAAATGTTTAATTGCTATGTGAATTATTTGTAGTTAGGTATTATTTGAATTTCCCCAAGTTTAGTGCATGAGACTTATACACATACAAGGCTTTAAAAACACAATACATACTTTACATACACATTTGACAAACAAACATATGCAAACAAATACACTACACATCCTTATACATACTCTTTCCTCATCTATACTATTTGCAACATTCCTACATATTTAATTATACTCATAGACTCACAAGTCTATTAAAATCTCGTTTAACGACTTAATTTCTTGAAAACCAGTAAAGGACATGTGCAATCCGAAAGGGTGACACATGTACATTGGGTTTTCTGTCTAGGAAAGCATTTCGTATAAATCCAAATAAACGGACCCGTATGCTTTCCTGGGAATTCCTGAAGTGAGTGTTTACCTATAGGCTAAAGCATGTCTCCTTGAAAGTTTTGAGAAATTACTTAACGTTGATAAGTCATGGTATTCGCAAGAATATGATCCGAACCTAAATTTGGGGACATTATAGTAAGATAGGAAGAACTAGATGAACATGCAAAGCAAATCATTATTACGAGTGCACACGTAATAACGATTTGTAGTGCATACGAATCCCGGCGATTCCTATTGCGCGAATAATGATCTATGACATCATATACTACCAGGAATAGATGGCTTATTTCCCCCATCAACCTTGAATAAATACACATACATTGGCATGCGACATGATGAATCTCGCATTTCTGCTTACATTATTCCCACTATGGCTCATATATATCCACTTTATCTAAAAAAAAAATTTATAAACTATTGTCTTTTCTTATGGTGTTAGAATGCCTCCTCGACGTGCGGTCAATACAAACTCTAGCACTTTCAATCCGGATCTTGCTACTCTTCTTGCCCAACGGGTGGGACAAATGACCCAAGCCAATAACAACACTGACGGGTCTCACAACATCCAAGGAAACGGTGGTGCCAACCCGCCTCAATGCACGTTTAAGCACTTTAACTCGTGCAACCCTACAAAATTTTACGGGACTGAAGGTGCTACCGGCCTACTACAATGGTTTGAAAGCATGGAAAGCACGTTCTTAAACAGTGACTGTCCCGATAATCTTCGAGTTCGCTATGCCACAAGTGTACTTCAAAAGAGAGCCCTCACCTGGTGGAACGGTGAGAAACGCACTCGTGGAGTTGAGGTTGCTACATCTTTATCATGGGACGACCTGAAGAAAGCCATGACTGATGAATTCTGTCCTCGAAATGAAATGAGGAAGATCGAGACTGAGTTTTGGGATCTTGCCCAAGACAGCGGGGATAATCTGGCTTACACCACCCGATTTCAAGAGCTGAGCCTATTGGTACCTCATATGATCACTCCCCTTGCTCGGGAAATTGAAAAATACATAGGCGGGCTGCCTATGCAAATTCAGGATTCCGTATTAGGAAGAAATCCTCCCACACTTGAAGCTGCTATCCGCCTATCCGCTACGCTATCCGACAACCACGTCAAAGCCGGAACCTTATCAAGAAAGGGTTCCAAGAAGGGTGTTTCTACTCTTGCGGCCGTCAAAGATGTAAGGCCCGAGTCTTCTAACCGCAACAAGAAACGAAAGGGTCGAAACTTCGCAGCCGTACCTGCTATTCAAGTGACACCTTTGGGTCAAAACCCAAAACCTTATATGGGCCCAAATCCCCAATGTCAGACCTGCAAATACCACCATCCTGCCAACGTACCATGCCGATTGTGTTCAAGCTACGGACGATATGGACACGTGGCCACTACTTGCCGTACCCGTCCTCCCGTCCATCAAGCTGCTCCAGCCAACCATCCAAACTATCCAGCACCTCTCAATGGTCGGGCATGTTACGAATGTGGAGACCCAAACCATTTCCGTGACCGATGCCCAAAACTTCATCAACAAGGTGGTCCCCAAGGACAAGCGTTTAATATAAACGCTAATGAGGCACAAGCAAACAACGGAGTGATAAACGGTACGTTTCTCGTAAACAATCATTATGCATCTGTTTTATTTGATACCGGTGCCGATAGGAGTTTCGTGTCTCACACCTTTGAATCTCGACTTGCTAAACAAAGAACGAAACTTGACAATTCTTATTCCGTGGAGATAGCAAACGGGAAATCTATTACTATAAATTCTGTTATCCGCGACTGCAATCTCGATCTCAATAATCATGTGTTCTCTGTTGATCTCCTTCCAATGCAATTGGGAAGCTTCGATGTTATAATTGGCATGGATTGGTTATCCAAGCACCATGCCGAGGTTATTTGCTACGAAAAGTGTATTCGTATACCTCTCCCTTCGGGCGACACGTTAGTTATTTTCGGTGAAAAACCGTGTCGTGGTCTTCAACTCATGTTTTGCACATTGGCACAAAAGTACTTGCGGAAAAAGTATGGTGCTTTCTTGGCCCACGTAGTTGACACGAAAGACAAGGGTAAGAAATTGCAAGATATTCCGATCATTCGAGACTTTTCCGAGGTATTCCCCGAGGATTTACCCGGTCTTCCTCCCCCTAGACAAGTAGAGTTTCGTATTGACCTTGTGCCCGGAGCAACTCCCGTGGCAAAAGCTCCTTATCGTCTTGCACCTTCCGAGATGCAAGAGCTCGCAAGTCAATTACAAGAGCTCTCATCCAAAGGTTTCATCCTACCAAGCCATTCGCCTTGGGGGTGCTCCCGTGCTTTTCGTAAAGAAAAAGGATGGATCGTTTCGAATGTGCATTGATTATCGTGAACTCAACAAACTTACGATCATGAACCGTTATCCTTTACCCCGTATCGACGATCTTTTCGACCAACTTCAAGGTTCAACATGTTTTTCCAAGATCGACCTTCGTTCCGGATACCATCAACTTCGTGTTCTCGATGAAGACATTCCGAAGACTGCCTTTCGGACTAGATATGGCCACTACGAGTTCATGGTCATGCCTTTTGGTTTGACTAATGCACCTGCGGTCTTCATGGATCTCATGAACCGCGTATGCAAACCTTATTTGGAAAAGTTCGTGATCGTTTTCATTGACGACATTCTCATCTATTCTAAAACGAAAGCGGAACATGAACAACATCTTCGTTTGATTTTGGAGCTCTTAAAGAAAGAACGACTATACGCCAAGTTCTCCAAGTGTGAATTCTGGCTAAAGGAAGTTCAATTTTTGGGACAAATAGTCAACGAAAAGGGGATTCATGTGGGGATTCATGTGGACCCGGCAAAGATCGAGGCGGTAAATAATTGGAGTACTCCCAAGACTCCTACCGAGATTCGTTCCTTCCTTGGACTAGCGGGTTACTATCGCCGCTTCATCTCAAATTTCTCCAAGATTGCGGTCCCTCTCACTGCCTTGACTCACAAAGGTAAACCTTACGAGTGGGGGCCTAAACAAGAGGAAGTTTTTCAAACTCTCAAGCACAAGCTCTGCAATGCTCCTGTTCTAACTCTTCCTAGTGGTAATGAAGACTTTGTTGTTTATTGCGATGCATCCAACCAAGGTCTTGGTTGTGTTCTTATGCAGCGTGGCCAAGTAATTGCATACGCATCACGTCAGCTCAAAACCCACGAGAAGAACTATACGACCCATGATCTCGAGCTTGGTGCTGTCGTCTTCGCCTTGAAAATTTGGAGACACTATCTTTATGGCACCAAATGCATGGTTTTCACCGACCACAAAAGTCTCCAACATATTTTCAATCAAAGAGATCTTAATATGAGGCAACGACGATGGGTCGAACTCCTTAACGACTACGACTGCGAGATTCGCTACCACCCCGGCAAAGCAAATGTTGTAGCCGACGCCTTGAGTCGTAAAGAACGTATCATGCTTCATAGTGTTCGTATTCATAGCGATATCCAAGCCCGCATTCTCCAACCGAGGGAAACATGTATCACGAGATGGCATGTGGTGTGGAACTCTTGTTAGAAACTAAAGCCAACGACCTGTTGTATTACTTGGATCGTATCTGGGTTCCCAATCGCGACGACCTTCGTATATTTTTTTATGAACGAGTCCCACAAGACGCGATATTCGGTACATCCCGGAGCTGATAAGATGTACATGGGTCTTCGTCAACAATATTGGTGGCCCGACATGAAAAAGGATATTGCCCTCTATGTGGCAAAATGCTTAACTTGTTCTAAAGTAAAGGCCGAACACCAGAAGCCTTCCGGACTTCTCGAACAACCTGAAATTCCCATGTGGAAATGGGAGAACCTTGCTATGGACTTCATCACCAAACTCCCACGCACCTCTAGTGGGCACGATAGTATCTGGGTTATTATTTATCGACTCACAAAGTCTGCTCATTTCTTGCCTATTCGTGAGGACTATCGAGTCGAGAAATTGGCTCGGATCTACATTGATGAGATAGTAAGTCGCCACGGAATCCCATTGAACATCATCTCCGATCGTGATTCGGGTTTTACTTCCCGATTTTGGCATTCATTACAATCTGCACTTGGTACTCGTTTGGATTTAAGCACAGCTTACCATCCTCAAACCGATGGACAAACCGAGCGAACAATCCAAACTCTCAAGGATATGCTTAGAGCTTGTGTCATTGACTTTGGCGGCAATTGGGATTCTCACCTACCGCTGATCGAATTTTCCTACAACAACAGCTACCACACAAGTATTAACATGGCACCGTTTGAAGCTCTTTATGGATGAAAATTTCCTTCACCGATTTGTTGGAGCGAAATTGGTGAAGCACAAATCACCGGTCTCGAGCTTATCCAAGAGACCACTGATAAAATCTCTCTTATTCGTGACAACATTCGAGTAGCGAGGAGTCGGCAAAAGAGCTATGCCGATAAACGACGAAAACCCTTGGAATTTCAAGTTGGGGATATGGTTCTTCTAAAGGTATCACCCTGGAAAGGCGTAGTCCGATTTAGAAAGAAGGGAAAACTTGCACCTTGATATGTGGGTCCATTCAAGATACTCGAAAGGGTAGCAAAAATGGCCTACAAACTCGATCTTCCTCCAGAGCTCAGCAACGTTCATCCAACTTTTCACGTATCTAATTTGAAAAAGTGCCTAGCCGACAAGAATCTCTACATCCCTCTTAATGAAGTGCGCATTGACAAGAAAATGCACTTCGTGGAGAAACCCGTGGAAATCATGGACCGTGAAGTCAAGAAACTCAAGCGTAGCCGCATCCCCATTGTCAAGGTCCGTTGGGAGTCTAAACGTGGACCCGAGTTCACTTGGGAACGTGAAGACCAAATGAAGACCAAATATCCGCATCTCTTTTCATAGCTTCCACTAGTTGAATTTCGGGGTGAATTTCTTTTAACATAGGGAGATTGTGACATTTTGGGTTTTTATACACACTTTTATAATATATGTCATGTAAACAATTTCTATTCAGTGAAATACAAGTGTTTTTATTTAATTTTTGTATGTATATAATGTACAAAGTATATATTTTTAATTTTATGGATTTAAAATAATTAAAATTTTATAAGTTTTAAACTTATATAAAATTTTATATAAAAAATAATCTAAATTTAAAAGGTTCATATATAAATAAGATGATCTATAAAATAATTAACTTTTATAAAAATATAATAATAACATAAGTTTATAAAACCATTTAAATATAATTTAAATTAAAAAGAAATTTAATTAGTTTATTTTTATAAAAGTTAAGGGGTCGGTTTTGAAAATTATTAAACTAAAAGGGTTTTAAAATAAAAATAAGTTAAGGGGCTATTCATGGACAAACTAAACCATAGTGACCTATTGGTAAAAATCTCGGGGACTATTTTAATTCAAAAACAAACTCTAGGGACCATTCTTGCCAACTCTCAATTCGTATTTCCGGTCGTCTCCCCCGTGGTCCGGCGGTCCTAGCGTTTTTCCGGCGAACCCTCGACACGCTTGTTCCCTGCACCTCGACAGTCAAAAAAGGGCTCTCTGAGCTCGTCGTCCCGACGCGAACCTAAGCCCCCGACCAATTTGTCTCTTTATCATACGAAAAGTTTGTTCGCTTTTGTGATCGAAAGTCAAAGCCGCGAGATTGGCCTCGTCAGTAGACCATCACGCCTGCAAAACGGCTCGATAGCTTCGGCTTGCCTAAACGAGTGTCTAGACATACTCAATTTCATGTTTCATTGTCGGGATCAGGTTCGGGTATAAATGGCCATTAACGGACCTTCTCAAGCTCACTCTCCCTTCGACACTCACTCTCACTCCAAATTGAAACTGTCATTGTGTTCGTCTCCTCAGTGTGAAGCTGTGACCGGATTCTCAGAGCTCAATTCGTCTCGAGTCGTATTTCCCCATTCGTGGTATCTTCGGAATATCGGCCCAGTCGTCTCGACCCTTCGCGACCAGGTAAGAACCTCAAATTCGTTCCTTTACCTTCGGTTATCATCTTACCATTTGTTCCAAGCGTTACCTCGGCCTCAGGCCTTCGATTTCCGAGCAAACCAATGTTCTCGGACACTGGTTTGCCGGTTGCCGAGAACCCAGCGACCAGTTGCTTGTGTGGTTATATATTAAACTCCACACACATAACCAGCGATGGGCGATAGCCCGGTTGGTTATGCGTGTGTGTGTTATGTTCGAGGTCTCGGGTTCGACCCATGTTGGCCTCCGGCCCAACCATTTTCTTTTTATTTTATTATTTTCTCTACACATTAAAAGCTATTACGAACCGGTTGACTCGTTCGTTTATTTTGGAAACCTTTAAACGACTGTTTACACGTATTTAACCCGTCAAATATTTAATAAGCCCTATATTTTTATAAACTTGTTTAAATAGTTTTAACTTACAAAAAAAAATAATAAATAAATAAATAATAATAATATAAATAAACAAATAGAAAACTTTTTTATAAATACAATAAACATAATAGCTACTTATTTAAAAATATAATATTTTAACAAGATTAAAATATATTTTTAGATGTTAATTTTTACAAAAAAATCGTTATCATTTTACTACAATATTTTATACAAATAATTTTAAGGAATGTTTTTATTTATAGACCCATACCCGTTTAAAATGCGAATACACATATACAAACATACAATAATACATATTTATCTACATAGGGTTTCAACGTGCTTAGATATCATTATCCTTATCACCTACACACGTGGATTAAAACATCCGCTAGCAAGGTGAGTTACATAGCCCCTATTTTACATTTTTACATGCTTTGGGGTGAAACATTATTACCTATACACTTCATGCTACTCATCAAATTGTTTATACGTGTTATACATGTGGATTATATGCTTGTTCATCGTGAATTATCTGGGGTGTACATTCATTAACTGTAAACACAAAGAGAACCAACAGTAATATTAATAGATCTATTGTCCCTGACCAGCCCACCCGTGTAGGGTGTTTATTACTGCATACTCGGGTATAGCCGTGTGTTATATCCAAACATATCGGATATAGTGGATAACTATATTCAATCATACCGGGCCTAGCTGTTGTGCTATGCTCAATCGCGTCAATCAATGTTTGAATTGTGCTTAGATAAACATGAAGGATTCAACCGTATATGCTATGTCTAACAAGTTAAACAATGAGTTTGCAAAACGTTTTTATCTACTATTTATCGGGTCTACAAAACCTATGTACTCACCAACTTTATAGTTGACACTTGATTTAACTAATGTTTCAGGTTTGGATATGTGATTGTTTGCTGAAGATTCTTCCACTTAAGAACTTATGGACCTAGTTAATTAAATCAATGTTTTGAAATAGACTAGGTTATTTGAATTGTATTGTACTTGAATATTTGTTACTTTTAATTAAATTAATGAATTATGCGACATTTTAGCTATCATGTGCTTTTGAACAATCATCCATTGTCCGCCTCGATGATTCCGCCATCGGTCGGGGTGTGACATGATATTCTTTTGGTACAAGTGTATGTGGATGATATCATTTTCAGGTCAACAAATGAATAAATGTGCAGAGAATTTTAAACGGTGATGAAGTCTAAGTTCGAGATGAGCAATATGGGTGAACTATCATTTTTCTTAGGATTGCAAGTCAATCATAGAGAAGATGGCATTTACCTACATCAGACTAAGTATGTACACGACATCTTGGAAAAATACATGATTGAATGACTGTTCTACTTATTGCACACTGATCCCAGTCAACCACAAGCTAAGTCCAGACAAGGACGGCAAGGACGTATATTACAAATTATATCATGGGATGATTGGTTCTCTAATGTACTTAATAGAATCAAGACCTGACATTATGTTTGTTGTATGCTTGTGTTCAAGGTTTCAATCACAACCAAAGGAATCACATTTGATTGCTGTGAAAATGATATTCAGATATCTAAAAGGGAAACCCGAATTAGGTCTCTGGTATCCTAAGCATCGGTCATTTGATTTCAAAGCTTACATCGATTCAGACTACGGTGATTGTAATCTCGACAGGAAATCAACTTCTAGTGGATGTCAATTTATGGGAGATAGGCTTGTCTCCTAGCAGTGTAAGAAGCAATCAACGGTTTCTGTATCAACTTGTGAAGCCGAATACGTTGCTACTGCAAGCTATTGTTCTCAAATTTTATGGATCCAGCAACAACTCAGAGATTATGGCTTGAATTACACTCAAACTCCATTGTTCATTGACAACAATGCTACCATGTTTATCACGAATAACCCGGTGAAACATTCCAAAACTAAGCATATTGAAATTCGTCACCACTTTATCCGTGATTGTGCTGAAAAGCGCTTACTTGAACTTATAAAAGTTCATACGGATGACAATTATGCCGACTTTTTCACAAAAGCCTTTGAACGTTCCAGATTTGAACATCTCATTAACATGATAGGAATGTTCAATCCTGAGTGAAAAACATTTAAAAAAAAACTTGTTTCTTGGAGGTTAAATTTATTTTCTTTTAAATGTCACGTTCTATTCAGTTTATTTTCTGTTAAAACTTTCAAGAAAAACCAAACAAAATATAAAACTATCAAAAAATTCAAAGTCAGTTGAAGTTAAGGGGATATGATAGTACATCAGTAAGTTATCTAAATTTATGAGATTGCACGATTGGAAAATGATTGTATCATGACTACTTAAACTGTTTATAAATTATCATTTAATTTAATTTGTCAGTAGGCTAGAAGCATTCGTTAAATCATTAGTATTGTGAAAATCTAAATATCTCTACTACAACTGTGATTTGAACCCATGTTATGTTGCGTGCATGTGTAAAAGATCATTTAAAATATCATTATCAGAAATAGAATATAAGATTTTGGCTAGTATTATATTTTAAGACCAGTTTCGGGTTATGTCTTTAGCACAACTTTTCGGTTCACTTCACTGCCCATACTCACAAGTATGCAATAGGAAGTTGAGCCAAGAAATGTCTTGACAACAACCGTTAAGCATATACTACCCCCCTTGGATCACATCTGTTCCATTGAAGATATCCAGACAATAGTTGGATCCCCTAACCCGAATCTTCGGATTCCATATCTATTAGCCTGAATCATTACAAATATTCACTGAAGATAAACCTCAAAAACCAAGACAAATGAATCAATCGATTCTGAATCTTTTGATTCTTGATAATCCATATGGATTCTGCTTGATTTTTTCTGTGCTAAACGATGTAACTTCAACCTAGAGATTCTGATAATCATTGGGAAAATCTTAGATGTCTTGAGATAATGCATTTACTTTCTACTAACATAACTATGGGGTACACACTGTAGAAATTTAAATGGTACCTTAACTCACATGAACATGATCCAAGAATGCTTATAGTTTCAAATTCTATAATATTGACAACTTGAATTAACATCATATGTATTTCAAATTGATTTTAAGTAAGTATATCATGATATGATCCCATTTTCTTTGAAATTTATCATGTATCACTATTGCTATGTGTTTTTGCCTGATATGATCCTCTGCTCATGACTTGACCAAAAAGAAGTTCGCTGTAAGTATTCTGTTTTTCTAATTCAGTATCTTGTTTATACCATCAGAAAAACAACAAAAAGATTTTATGCACAGCTATTTCAAAATCCTTAATATATATATATATATATATATATATATATATTTATAACTTCCAGATACGTCTTTTTTGTACTTAGAATTGAATGTTACTATCAGGTTCGTCTCCAATTACTTCATAACATTTTTTTGAGTTAAGATTCGAGCTTGTTTTAGGTCATGCGTACTTAAGCAAGTACGCACAGCTTAAAACATGCGTACTTGATAAGTACGCATGCCTTAACTCATGCGTACTTGTTAAGTACGCATGCTAATGGTCGTGCACACTTAGATAAGTACACAGGGTCTGAAGTGAAGGGTATATATAACAGCAACATGCATTTACTCCTCATTCAAACACTTCAAACTTTAGACTAAAAAAAACCGCTCATCTACTCGAAATTATTTGTGTTCCAAGACCGTTTTCACTCACTTTTTAAGTTACAACATCATCCAAGGACCATTTGGTGAGAATCACAACACATTTCGACCGTTAAATCATCCATAATTGAGCAATTTTGGTGTACTTGAGAATAGGGTTTGATGACAAAATTTTCGCATCATTAAGTTGTTTGCATGCGAAATTGAGTAACAATACATGTTTCTAATCATCAACCTAAGTTGTTTGCTACAAATTTCATCACTTTAATTGTCTAATTTGGATTTTTGGTCTTAGGGTTAAGCCGATGGTAGCGTCGGCCCCTGTTCGATCAAAAAGGGTCGGGTGTGGTTTGATAGTGGTGTTAATACACATCACATTGTGTTCCTACCATTTTTTCGACGCCCTGAGAACAAGAATCGTAGACCTTAAACACTGATTTGATGATTTGAGACTTAAAAGAAACCAGGAAAAACATGCCTCATGCGTAAGTACGCATGAACTTTTGTGCGTGCGTACTTAATAAGTACGCAAGGAAATACTTGACTGTGCGTACTTAAGTAAGTACGCATGAACCACAGATTTGAAATTTTTCTAAGTCCTAAAACCAACACTTGTGTGTCTACTTTCTCTTGACTAATGAAGGTTTATTCCTTTGATTTTTAAATATTGTTTTATTGTGTTCATTGCAGGTATGGCTAGACGTGCATACACAGACGAGTTCAATATGTTAGCACTCGCTGATCCTGAATGGAGAGGTGCCGCTGTCAACTATCAGGAGATAGTAACATTTCTGAATCGCTCCAAGATTGCTTATGCCATCTCAGCGAATCCTATAGTCTCCCGACCATATATTGAACAGTTCTAGGATAATGCAGAACTGGATTGTAGAGTTACTCCGAACATGATAAGGGCTATTGTTGCTAATCAATAGATAGCTATCTCAGAGGCCACAATCCGTTAAGTTCTACTTTTTAATGACTAAGAAACTGATCCCACCACATACCCTGATTATGTTATTGATGGTTGCTGGAGGCAACGGATGGGGTATGTTGGCAGAACTGACTACCCATCTTACAAAAGGGGATGGTTGTTAGATCAATGGAGATACTTTGCTCACATTATGATTATGTGCATCTCTGCTCGCAAGGCTGGTAAAGCCGTAATGGGACACGATCTTGCATCTGCTATGGTTAGTCTATCACTAAACAGAGGATACAACTTTTCACGATATATCTACAAATCCATGCTGGAACAGATTGATGCAGCTGAAAGATTTAGGTTTCTCTTATACCCAAGATTTGTCCAATTACTTATCAACCATTTTCTGCTAAACCTTCCACAGATAGGACTAAGGGTGCAAGTTAAACGAGTGGACAAACGAGTATTCCTTCAATTCATGAAAGTTGGAACAGAAGAACCCATTCCAGTTCATACACCTCTATTTGGCAGCTTAATAAATGAAGCTTACATTGCTCCTGCTGATGATCGATGGTACAACATCAATTCTGAACCTGAAGCCAGTGACCATTCTGATGAGGAACAACAAGGAGAAGAAGAGGTTAAACACCAAGTTGATAGTGATTCTGATGATGGTGATAGTGATGATGAAGACAGTGATGGTGATGATGGTGATGGTGTGGAGGCAACGGACTCAGAAAGAACTGAATCTGACTCTTCTGACTTTGATGATGCACCAATCAAGCACATCCACGAAGGAATATTCAGGTATCCCTTCCTGAATCATCCTCCAAACTTCAAAGAAAGGATAGTTCAGACAACGAATTTGTACTCGATGATGAAAGCTCAAAGAGTGAGGCTGAAAAGGCACAAATGGCAGAGAGACGAAATAAGTTTAGATTCGGTCGTCCATGGAACGTTGTCATGGAACAGATCACTGCCCATCTTCAAGCACAGAGAAGTTCTGGTGAACCTTCTCAATTATACTTTCGCCGAAAACGCCAAACAATCACACATGTGGTTGTTTCTACTTTACAAGAGGTGACTCCTCCAATAGTCTCTCTTCCGGCTGTTACAATTCCAATCCCAACTACCACTCTACCAATAATGGCTAAGTCCATTATTGTGGCAACAACAACATCACCGACAGTCATCCCAACAACATCCTTTGCAGTAGATGTTACTACAAGCACCTTACCCCCTGTGACCCACCTAAGAGAATTTGGAGATATGGGTCATCACTTTAATTTTTTTGAACTTTTTGCTGACACGGTCCATGAGACATGTGAAGCCTCAATGGCTAGAGAAGTTGATCCCTGAGAAGCACGCATCTCCTACTTAGAAGCATAAGTTGCATCATTGCTTAAAGAGTTTGCCAACTCAAAGATAGAAGCAGAGGCACAACAAGCAAAAATCAACTCATTAGTTGATGAAACCACCGCCCTCTGACACCAATGGAAAAGCATACAAGAACAACTCAAATCATTAATGGAATTTAATGAAATTCAATTCAAACTCAATGATTCTATTCTTATTCACAAGAAAGCAATAAAAGCTCAGTTACTGTTGTAAAGAGATGAACATAAAGTCTTAGTTAATCTTGTGGAAAAGCTGCTGAAATAGCTTGGTGCTCAGGGGGAGTCAAGCAAACAAGCTGAAGAAGCCTGTCACCATGTTGATCTAACTGGTGATAAAGATGAAGACAAGGATCCTGAAGCTGGCCCCTCTGGTGGTGCTAGTAGTGAGCAACAAGCTGTCTCAGCTACCTCACTATCAGTGGTACCGACGGCACAAGGGGAGTCTACACAAGCAGGTACTGGTGGTGGAAGTGATAAAGGTAAATCTGTGGCTGAAGTCTTAAAAGACCTATCTACCGAGACGGACTTGACCAATGAGGCAATGATCGGAGCCTTATAAGAAATTGAGGAGGAGAGATAGATTCTGGTGATGAATGGGATGAGGAAGGTGAAGATGTAATGATTGATTTTCCCAAAGGAGACGGTGAGGGAGTGTACGAATTAGTAGATGGGGAAATCTTTGAAACCCCTACCATAAATGAACCATCTGATGTTGCCATGGTTAGTGTTATGGCAACGACAGCTGAAACCTCTCAAACCAGTCCTGTTCCTGAAGCAGGTGACAACAACAACTCTTGGAGGAACGGGTTTCCTCAAGAGTGGTTCAAAAAGCCAAAGCCAGCCGCTTGGTACAAATCACAGTATACAAATACGCATGGCGTTACTGGAATGATCTTGTCAGTACTCATCGAAGATGATAAAGTCTTATTCGCTATAAAGAGATATGGAGGTGTTCAATACCTCAGACCAACCACTGAAGCCTTTAATTCTCTACCCAAATATGACCTCATCAATTTGGCAAACCGAGAACTCATAGGTGAAACTTCTTTCGCCGTAGCCAAAGGTCTATGGGGGACGCTACAAAGAGAAGGTCGCTCTGGGAACTTTGAAGTACTTAAGCCTCAAATACCGAGTCATGTCAAAGACAAAACACAGAGACATCCTGTGACACACAACTTCTTAAAAAAGCTTGTCTATAAACCGGTACTATGTGAGACTCACATACCTCTGAGGAAAATTCCTCAGGATGTGTTGGGGAACTTATGCTACTGGTACGTGGACAATGCACTGAAGCTTTTGTTTATCTACATTTCAGTCTTTATGTTTATATATGTACTTGTATTTGTCTGATTATCGAGTTGTAATTTGCTTTTGTCTGAACTTATAATGTTTGATGTTTGTATTTCAGTTGTAAGTTCACTTTGGGTACTAAACAAATATGCCTGGAGAATGTTCCTGTGTATTTTTCAAGTACACAAAGATGGCCATGAGTACTTAGGTAAGTACGCATGAAGTGTGTTCATGCGTACTTACAAGTACGCATGGCAATGGTCTATAAATAGCCAGTTTGTTTCTCATTTCATATGGTTGTAACCACACATAAGTACGCACTTAGTAAGCTTGTATCAGTTCAGAAGTCATTTCAGAGTCTGTACTTGTGGTTGTAAACAATTTGATATAATAGACCGAGTATTATGAGTACGAGTGTTTGTTATTATCTTGTTTACATTTGTCGTCTCTCATTCCATCTAGTCACGAGGATTCCACACTCTTGTTGACTAGACTACACACCCACACGATCATGATCTAACACACACCCCCGGGACCTACAACCGCTATCAAGAATTGGAGTACACCATCTACACCCTCTGAGATCCGTTCGTTTCTGGGTTTGGCGTGTTATTATCGGAGATTCATCTCAAAATTTTCGAAGATCTCCCTGCCTCTCACTACATTAACTCAGAAAAATAAGTCTTTCGTCTGGGAACAAAAGCAAGAAGATGTGTTCCAAACTCTTAAGCAGAAATTGTGCAACTCCTCTATTCTTAAGTCTTCCCGACGGCAATGATGATTTCGTTGTATATTGTGATGCCTCAAACCAAGGTCTTGGTTGCGTATTGATGCAACGAGACAAAGTCACAGCCTATACATTCGGATAGCTCAAGGTTCACGAAAAGAACTACACCACTCATGACCTTAAGTTGGGTGCAGTGGTCTTTGCTTTGAAAATCTGGAAACATTATATTTACGGCACTAAATGTGTGGTTTTCACCGATCACAAGAGCCTCCAACACATTCTGAACAAGAAAGAACTCAACATGATGCAGCGACGTTGGGTTGAATTACTGAGTGACTACGATTGCAAAATTCGTTACCACCCGGGGAAAGCTAATGTGGTGGCTGACGCCCTTAGTCGCAAGGACGGAATCAAACCCACCCGTGTGCGAGCGATGGAAATGTTGGTCCAAACCAGTTTCAAAGATAAGATCCTCCTAGCCCAAAAACAAGTTGTTACAAATGATGATTTGAAGAAGAATTTGGATTGTGGTGCCGAAAAGCACTTGGAACCCAAATCCGATGATCTTCTTTACTTCATGGGTCGAATTTGGATCCCCGAATCGAGTGGGCTCCAAACCCTTATCCTTGATGAAGCACATAAATCCTGTTATTCTGTTCATCCGGGTGCTGTTAAGATGTATCACGACTTGAAAGAGTTTTATTGGTGGCCGGGAATGAAGAAATACATCGCCCTATACGTAGGGAAGTGTGTTACTTGCTTTAAAGTCAAAGCTGAGCACCAGAAACCATATGAACCCGAAATCCCTAAATGGAAATGGGAACAAATTTCCATGGACTTCATCACTAAGCTTCCGCGAACCTCTAGTGGTCATGACTCCATCTGGGTCATTGTTGATCGCTTAACCAAATCCGCTCATTTTCTCCCAATCCGTGAGGACTACAAAATGGAGAAGCTTTCTAGACTCTATATCAATGAGGTCGTGACAAGTCACGGTGTCCCTCTATCTATTATCTCCGACCGTGATAGCCGTTTTACCTCCTGATACTGGAAATCTTTACAGAAATCTTTAGGAACTCGTTTAAACCTCAGCACAGCTTACCATCACCAAACAAATGGTCAAAGTGAGAGAACCATTCAAACTCTTGAAGATATGCTCCTTTTCATGTGTGATCGACTTTGGGGGAAGTTGGGATCAACACGTGCCACTCATCGAATTCTCCTACAACAATAGTTACCATACGAGCATCAAGTGCGCCCCTTTCGAGGCTCTATATGGTAGGAAGTGTCGATCTCCGGTGTGTTGGACCGAGATCGGTGACGTCCAAATCACCGATCCCTGTGACATCCGGAATTTTTTTTTATTATTATCTTAATTTTCGGGATGAAAATTCTTTCAACTAGGGGATGATGTGTCATTTAAACAAAAATTACAAGGACTAGTTATGTAATTACCCTAAACTCAAGTCTGTTGACTTGGAAAGTCAAAATTGAAGGGTTGTTGTTTCTACTGACTTTTAAAAAGTCAAACCTGCGAGTTCTAGACTCAAATTTAAAGTTCTAACTAATTAATCAATCAAATTCGTAACAGATTTACCTCTAAATGCAATAAACGGCCATCATTGAGCAATTAACATCACCATTATGCGAGAATTAAACCGAATTATGAGTATTAAACTCGTAACGGTCGACCATTATCACTCACTCATCGAATTCGTTCATTTCTATCATAATTCTCACAAATCGATCATCTGCGCATCTCATTTGAATCCATCAGAAGCTTTTGCACACATCAATTTGGTCGGAGGAGTGGCCGGAGACACCGAGGACCAAAACCGTCAAAATCAAAACACGTTCTAGTCGTACACTATCAATCCACACTCCATTCAAGTCCCCAATCGCATCCATAGCTTCGTTTTCATTCCTAGATTGAAAACCCTATGCTAATTAGGGCTTACAACAACGAATTTAATAAGAACCGATTCTATGGTTCTTAACACATTCGGGTTTAATCGAATTATATCCTAGACCTGATTGCAATTCATATAAATCGCATGGTTAGAATCGCAATCTGATACTCTTTGAAAGCTCCGTGTTAATTGAATCAAACAATATCGAATTTTTCAAGATCTAAAATCTAAGGTTCGTTTATAAAACGATTTGGGGGTTTTGACCTTAAACTTAATCTCAATCAAATTAAAACCTATAGTCAGATTCACAATCCTTTGTTTAGTAAAAGCCCTATGTTTTTAAGCCATGATCTTATCGAATTCGATCAAATCAAATCCATGTTCTTTAGCTAGGGCTTCGGCCATTCAATCCACAATTAAACGATTCGAAAGTTGTTATTTTTACAATTAAACTTGTCCTCAATTTCGCAATACCCTGAACAACAAAACCCCTATGCTTTTGTGTTCAATCAATATCGAATTCGATGGTATTTGGCCTGGGTTTGGTTCGGCTCGCATAGGGGAGGAGAACCCAATGGGTTTGTTTGTTAAAACAAATCTATTTCGGGTTCTGTTGCGATTACCCTAGCGAGTGGAGTGGTTTGAGTGTTGTGTTGGTATGGGTGAGACCCGGGTTCGAACCCCACCAACTGTTTTATTTTTCTAGCCACTTTTTAAGCATTATTTTAATATAAAACCTTTTCCATTATTATTATAGTATTATATTAATATGTTTTAGTCTCGAAAACCACCCGTAGGCTCGGATTTGGTTTTATAACCTATTTTTAATATTATTTCTCACTTTTAAAATAACATATTTATATTATTTTTAACCCAGGACTCCAATTTAAAATAATATATTTATATATTATTTTCGTCACGTTAATGAACATTGTGTAGTACTTCAAACTTATAAATGATATAATTATTTATATTATTTAACCATATATTCTCGAATAAAAATAATATATTTATTATTTTTGTCACGTAATTAATTATCGTGATATTTCTCTAGACTTAAAATAATATAATAAATTATATTATTTTTCTAGACCGTTATTAAATGGTACAAACGCACGAATATATTTAATTATTAATATTATTCGTAATTAGAGACGTTCGACACGAAACACTTTTATCTTAATTATTATAATAAGAAATCCTTATTCCCGTGGTCAAGTTCGTCTACTCGTTAATCCTAAGGATGTTCTAGGACGTTCAAATCTTTCGTGTGCTCGTCATAAAAATCTCAATCTATCCCTAACTATTATGCTTATAATTCTAGGGCATGTGTAGACCGATCACAGCCAAACCAATTGTGGTTTGTGTAGCATCCTTGTGTGGTGCTAACTTCTACGCTTACACAACTCAGGTGAGTTTTCACGGCCCCTTTTACCGTTTTAAATTGGGGGAGAAACATGCAAACGAACATCATTTTACTTGTTTTCCCGTTGGGGAGAAACATGCATACAAACGAACATCATTTTTACTTGTTTTCCCGTTGGGGAGAAACATGCTTGCAGACAAACATCCTTTTACTTGTTTTTTCGTTAGGGAGAAACATGCACACAAATAATCATGGATCACATACTTGTGTACTTAAGGGTAAACTCTATCATGGAAGTCCTCACACGCATCGGACCGTTAATATGGATTTAGGTGGTAATATTTGGTAGTACTACTGGGTTTGACAAACCCCACTCGGGCTAGTCGTCTAGTTCGATTGGAGGTCGAACGGGAGTAATATTGACCTAAACACACTCGCCATGGTTGATAGACCTGGCGGGAGGCATTCAAACACAAACAGTCAGCTTCGGTTGCGAGCGCTTAGAGTAACTTGTACATTAATTAGCTAGCAATAGGTGTGACTTACGTATGTGGATCTTGCAAACACACAAACAATTTATTTACTTACACACCTGTGAACTCACCAACCTCGTGTTGACACTTTTCTTACATGTTTCTCAGGTCGCTAAGGTACATGTTGCACACCTAGGATATGCATGGAGTCCTATTGTCATTGCATTCTTATGCAAGCATTTAAAATAATTCACTTGTTTTTATTAAACTAAACTTGGGCGCGTTTGTTTTGCGCAGAAACTATTTGACATAAACAGCTTCCGCATTTAACTCTGAACATCTAATGGTTTTGTTTAAACTCATATAGTGTCGTTTGACGTAACTAATGACTGAGATCCTGGTTTGTCACACGCCTAACGGTAAAACTCCGTTAGTGGATTTTGGGGGTGTGACAGATTGGTATCAGAGTCATTGGTTATAGAGAACTAGGATTCCATACTAGACTATAACCGCACACATGCATTAGTTACACGGCACAGACACTCATACATGATCACATAACATCCAAACATACACTGCATTGCAGGCATGTTGACGTCATCCGTATCATCCTCTACTGACGAGGAACACGTCATTCTCATTGCATCATCATTCCCGGTGGCGACACTCGGGGAATCACCAAAACAACACCCACTCCCGTCGGAGGAAAGCAAGATGGAGCCTTCCGAGGAGTCACTTACACCACCATTAACTGCATCCCTTTCCACACCACCCGAGCCGAGGAAGACACCGGCTCGAGCCTATCGATGACACCGTGGGGTATGGTGGGCTTTCTTAAGTCTGTATTAAGGACGACACTCAGCACTAACACATGTCTCTTGGGATTTGGGGTCGTCGGAGGCGAGTCTCTCCTGCACCCACTATCAACAATACTCCGATCTCACTAGCTTTACTCTACTTCAAGCCCGAATCCATGGACCTTGCTTGAGGTACACCGCGTGGAGGTAGACCGTTGCACGTAATATGGTAGAGATTCATTGACACATAGTTTTCATCACTTTCCCGAGCCGTGGCTCGCGCTTTGGTCGATATTCTGTGGAAGAAAGACTGACCACAAGGTTGAGAACGCCTCGCTACTTGCATACTCAAATTCTATCCTGACTTAGTTGGAAGAACGACTACTTTGCCTCTTCCAGTAACACATATCCATGAACTAGTTTCACTCCTCGAAGCCGTTTTCATGTACATGTTTTTTTCATGTGCATGTTCCCATCTACAATCCACTGGATTGGACTCTCGTATTGTGTTCAACTCGAGTGAATACTCGGATCAAATGATTCCTGACTACTCATCCTGATATGAGTCCTAGTTGACCAACTTATGGTTGATGAATGATCCTTTCAATGACTTATCGTCTCTAACAACACTCTGTACTCGGCCATAAAAATTGAGGAACATTTTGACATAGGACAGGGAGAAGCTAGGGTGAGCATGCAAAGCAAGTTATCATTACGGGTGCATACGTAATAGTAATTTGAGGTGCATGTAAGTCCTGAAGAAACTCAGTGTGTGGATAAATGGGTCTAATCAGTGATTTACAGACTTAAGTTTCCACTATCAGTAGAAATTCTCGTAACCCGCTCAACGACTAGTTGGTATCGTTAAACCTGTTCAACAGCTGATAGACGCAAGTATCATGTCGAAAATGTTTACGTACACACTGAACTATCATCAGTAGTATCCATCATTTTATTTCACTCATGTAAGAGTCTTAGTGAACTTAAGACTCTCATCCAGACTTGATCAATGGAACCACCTCGATTGAAACTCTAGTAGAACCTCATGGTAAACCCACCGACTCCAACTATGTAAACGAAATTTGAGGAATTCTTTCTAAACTAACACGTCATTCCTTACACTCCAACAATAAATTCTGTTTGACCTTATTACCTTATCCTGTGACTAATCCTTAGTCTAATTTGAATTATACCCCAACATATAAATTAAGCTAAAATCATTTGTCATGACAAACTGTTCGCCTTCCTCTCCCTAGTGGAGAAGACCTTCCTGTCCAAGGCAAAAAGTGTGGTGCTGTCGTAGGTATCATATCTTTCATGAAGGCACAGAAATGTGTACGTAAGGGTCATACCGCCATTCTAGCTCTAGTCGCCGAACAACCATCCTAGAAGAGGAAGATTAATGATATTCCGATCATACGAGATTTTCCAGAAGTATTTCCCGAAGACATACCTGGTCTTCCGCCTCATCATCAAGTCAAATTCCAAATTGATCTACCACCCGGAGCAGTGCTTATTACGCGGGCACCCCACAGACATGCACCTAGTGAATTACAAGAACTATCTACATAACTGAAAGAGTTGTTGGATAAAGGTTTCATCCAACCTAGCTCATCGCCACGGGGAGCTCCAGTCCTATTTGTCAAGAAGGACGGGACCTTTCGCATTAGCATTGACTACCGTGAGCTGAACAAAGTGACGATCAAGAATCGTTATCCTCTACCCCGCATTGATGATATATTTGATCAACTCCAAGTATCAAACTTCTATTCCAAGATAGATCTTAGATCCGGTTACCATCAACTGAGGGTCTGAGACGAAGATATCTCTAAGACTGCTTTCGGAACTAGGTACGGCCATTATGAGTTTATGGTCATGCCTTTCGAACTAACCAACGCACCTGCGGTATTCATGGACCTCATGAACCGTGTGTGTAAACCCTACCTTGATCAGTTCGTCATCGTCTTCATTGATGACGTCCTCATCTATTCTAAGAGTAGGGATGAACATGAGGAACACCTGCGTTTGATTCTAGAATTGCTGAAACAAGAGCAAATGTATGCCAAATTTTCCAAGTGCGAATTTTGGATTCGTGAAGTGCAATTCTTAGGATATGTAGTCAACGAAAAAGGAATACATTTCGATCCATCTAAAATAGAAGCCATCAAGAATTGGGCGGCACCGACTATTCCAACGGAGGTGCGATAATTTCTGGGATTGGCTGGCTATTACCGTCGTTTCATCGAGGGATTCTCCAAGATTGCTCAACCCCTCACTGCCCTAACTCAAAAGGGTAAACCCTATAACTGGGGTGACACCCAGGAGTCAGCATTCCAACTTCTGAAACCTAAACTCTGCAGTGCACCCATCCTATCCCTTTCGGAGGGAACGGATTACTTTGTAGTGTATTACGATGCCTCCATCCAAGGTCTTGGTTGTGTACTGATGCAACGCGAGAAGGTCATCACATACGCCTCTCGGTAGCTGAAAATTCACGAGAAGAACTACACAACTCATGACTTAGAGATGGGAGCCGTGGTATTTGCACTAAAGATCTGTTGTACGGTACCAAGTGCACCATCTACACCGATCATAAGAGTCTTCTGCACATCTTTCAACAGAAAGAGTTGAACATGCGACAGCGTCGTTGGGTCGAACTCTTGAATGACTACGATTGTGCTGTCAGGTATCATCCGGGTAAGGCTAATGTGGTAGCTGATTCCCTAAGTCAAAAGGAAACCAAACCCAAACGAGTTCGAGCATTACAACTTACTATTCACACCGGATTGCCGGACAAAATCCCAATGTGGAAATGGGAGCAAATTTCCATGGATTTTATCACCAAACTGCCCCAAACTCCTAGCGGATGCGACACCATGTGGGTGATCGTCGATCGCTTGACAAAATCAGCTCACTTCCTAGCAATCAAAGAGACTGACAAAATGGAGAAACTTACTCGTATTTACTTGAAGGAAGTAGTCTCTCGGCATGGAGTGCCAAGTTCTATCATTTTGGATCGTGACGCTCGATTCACCTCACATTTCTGGAAATTGTTACAAAAAGCTTTAGGCACGCGTCTAGATATGAGCACGGCATACCATCCTCAAACAGATGGCCAAACGAAACATACCATTCAAAACTTAAAGGACATGCTACGAGCTTGTGTGATCGATTTCGATAACAGTTGGGAATCTCACTTGCCTTACAGTTATCACACTAGCATCAAGGCAGCACCATTCGAGGCATTATACGGACGAAAATTCCGATCTCCTATCTGTTGGGCTGAAGTTGGGGATATCCAACTTACGGGTCTTGAAACTCGTTTTTGAAACCTCAGAGAAGACCATTCAAATTCGAAATCGTTTGGCGGAAGCCCGCGATCGTCAAAAGAGTTAGGCTGATAAGCGTCGAAAACCGTTAGAATTTCAAGTAGGCGACATGGTCCTATTGAAAGTCTCACCTTGGAAAGATGTAATTCGTTTTGGAAAATGAGGCAAACTAAATCCTCGTTATGTTGGACCGTTCAAGATAGTGAAGAGAATTGGTCTAGTAGTTTACCAACTGGACCTACATGAAGGACTGAGTGGTGTACACAATGTCTTTCATGTCTCGAACTTAAAGAAATGTCTAGCAGACGAGACACTCACGGTTCCTTTTGGGGAACTACAAATCGACGAACAATTACGCTTCATTGAAGAACCGATAGAAATCATGAATAGGGATGTCAAAATGCTCAAACACAGTAAAATCCCTATCGTAAGAGTTCGTTAGAACTCGAAATGCGGACCGGAATTCAAATGGGAGCGCGAGGATCAAATGATGCACAAGTATCCTGTAGGATCGTGAAATTACAAGATGGTTGTATTCTTAGTTTAAATTGGCAGAAACAATAACAACTACACAAATGTAATCGAACAGACAGAAAGAATACTAGTAAGATCACTTTTGTATTAAGCTTTGTGAATAAACGATTACAAATGAAAACTCTGTGAAGAAGCACAACAAGCACACATACAATGAAGTGTTTACAGATTATTTATACTCACTTAGAATCAAGACAGCTCCTTGATTCAAAGGATCAGATCTAACACAGACCGTTGATCTGTTGTATCTAGCTAACTATTACACGTTTTGTCTATATCTAGTTAACTTTATTGAAGCGTCTTTTTTATGCATCATTACTTGCAAGCTTGGAGAAGAGCATTGTTGTCCGTCATTGGTTGTGCCATTGAGGTTCCTTCTGCTTTGAGTGTGTCAGTTGCTTTTGCAGAAAGTTGTCAGTGACGCTTGGTATGGATAGTCAGCTGCAACGATTTGTCTTCAAGGCACAAGGCTGTCAGCAGCAAAGATGTTGATCAGCAGCAAGATGTAACCATCCAGAGCTACTGATGATTTGCCTGTCAGCAGCATCAAGTGTTGATGCTGCTGAGAAGCTTATCCGCAGCAACTTTGGTCTTCAGCAGATAAGGCTATCCGCAGTAGATTTGTTCTTCAGCAGGAGAACAATTATCTGCAGCAGATAAGCTTGTCCGCAGCAGATTGTTGGTCAGTAGCAAACTCTGAGATCAGCAGCATTTGTACTTAGAGAATTTTGTAGCCATCAGTCTTTGGTTCTACAAACTCCCCCTAGACTGATGCTACCAAAATTCTCTTATTGCCTTTGTTGCTGAAGCTTTTGCACATTTCTGACTATCATTTCAACCAAAGGAAAAAGCTTCGAAAACAGCCATCTTGTACTTTGAAATACAACCTACAGTCGTCAAAGTTGTCTTAGTCTTTCTCCATTGAGACCATCTCCCCCTTTTTGGTTGCATCAGTAGACAAGTAAACATTAGTTTGGGTGCCTACTGATACAAGAGAGGGAGTGGTTAAAGTTGGGCATTGATGGGCTTCAATCATATTGACTCTGGCCGTCAATTCCAAGATATGAAGTTTCAGTCTGTCCTCATCCACAGTTGTGGAATCCTTGGATCCAGATGGGGCCTTAGGTTTTGCCTTGGGTTTTGCCTTATCAGTAGTGGACACTCTTGCTGCTGATGTCTTTGCCTTATTAGCAGCAGATTTTGTCGCGGAGATTTTAGCTTATCAGTAGCAGACTTGGTTGCTGCTGAAAGCTTCTGCTTTGTTTTCTTGGGCTTAACTGGACAAACAACCGATGTATGATGATCCTTCTTTACCCTTTGTCTTTGAGGAGCTTGATGAAGGATCTGGTTGAAAGGGTTAAACTTACAGTTTGCAGCAAAGTGGTCTGATTCACCACAAATGATGCAAGATTGTAGAGTTTTTGACAACTGCTCCCTTGATGGAGAAAGAGAGTTTCTGAATTGAGTTGTCTTAGCTTCAAACCTTCTTACCTGTTTGTTCTTCTTTGTCTTCTCAAAAGCGTGTTGCTTGAGATTCTTTTGCTGCTGAAGGTAGTAGAAGCATGTGCTGGCAGTGTGATTGTATCTCCCACACACAAAGCATGATTTCGCTAGTTTGTTCCTTTCACAGTACATATAGTTCTTTTTTTGGAACAGATCCTTGAAGTTCCAGGGATGAGCTTTGTTATGTTCAAAGGTGGCTTCTTCTAGGGTCCTTTGAACATATGGAACTTTTTCTTCCGGCTTACGACATATATCAAATACCTTTCTCTTTGTGATTGGCTTGAACTGAGGCTTGGGGTTTGTGGGTTCTGATGCCTGTCCCTTTTTAATGTTTAGCTTTCTTCCATCTGGAGGATAGCTGATCTTGATATGTTTGAATGGTACGGGGGCTGGAACAGCTGGAAGAACAGCAGGAACTGTAACTCTATTCAGAATAGCTTCAGATGGGACTGCACTGGTTTCATCATGGTCTGAGTGAGTTGACTCAGATTCCGATGAGGTAGTGCAGTCTTTGATGAAAGGTTCATCTGTTGAAGGATCAAGGTTTCGGTTTGCAGTGTCAAGATTTTCAACATTGAAGCTTGGTTCGTATATGGCAATATAGTCAGCAGGAGGAGGAACAACATTGTACTGATCATTGTTATACCCAAGTCCAGTTTTTACCTTCTCATGGACTTGAATATCTAAAAGTCTTTGTAACTTTTTGGAGGAAAATTCATATTTTTCAACATGAACTTTCTGTTCTGCCAGTTCAGCTCTGTTAGCCTTTAGTTTGACCAGTAGATCATCAATCTGAGTTTCAAGATTAGTTTGTTCGTGTTTTAGCGATGAAATCTCTATCTTAAGGCAGTTAATCTTTTCTTTATAAGTATTTTCAACCTTTTTGAACTCAGATTTCATCTGATGAAACTCTTCATTTTGATCTATGAGGTTTTGGTTGTGCTTTCTATAACCCAAAACTTTATCAATACAGGCTTGAGAGCAAAGATGTTCAAATACCTGAGGTGGTATCTCTGTAGTGTCTGCCATTAGAGCTTGATTGTTGACGGGCAGTTCTTCATATTGAAAGCTCCAGTCGAACTCAGAAGTTCCAACAGTTGTACAGGCTGTAGTTTGAACTGGAGGAGTAGCTTGAGGATGGGTGATGATGGGAGGATAGTAGTTACTTGAACTAGGACCCGAGTGCTCAGAATGGAGGGCAGAGGAGGTGGTGGTGGATGTTGAGGCTGTTTGGTAGCTTGAGCTTCTTTCTTTTGCCTGAATCATCTCTAGCTCATAGGTTTTTAGCATTCCAAAGAGCTCAGTCATCTGCAGAGTCTTCAGATTCTCCGTTCTTCTGATTGACACTGTGTAAAGTGTCCAGCAGCTTGGTAGAGACCTGATGAACTTCTTGAGAATATCTTCATTCTCTAGTTTCACCTTTGAGCATTGTAGCTCTCCTACAAGATAAGTAAATCTGTTGTATAAAACAGTTAGGGACTCACCTTCCTTCCAGACGAAGTTTTCGTACTGCTGCTTCAGGATGTCTTCAAAACTATTGCTTTGTGCCATTTTTGTTTTGTGAGTTTGGGTTACTTGATCAAAGAGAGAGAGTTTAGAATAGAACCAGAAGTGATTAAACAAGTGTGAGTTTGTTTAATCTGAGCCAAAGCTCTGATACCACTTGTAGGATCGTGAAATTACAAGATGGTTGTATTCTTAGTTGAAATTGGCGGAAACAATAACAACTACACGAATGTAATCGAACAGACAGAAAGAATACTAGTAAGATCACTGTTGTATTAAGCTTTGTGAATAAACGATTACAAATGAAAACTCTGTGAAGAAGCACAACAAGCACACATACAATGAAGTGTTTACATATTATTTATACTCACTTAGAATCAAGACAGCTCCTTGATTCTAAGGATCAGATCTAACACAGATCGTTGATCTGTTGTATCTAGCTAACAATTACACGTTTTGTCTATATCTAGTTAACTTTATTGAAGTATCTTCTTTATGCATCATTACTTGCATGCTTGGAGAAGAGCATTGTTGTCGGTCATTGGTTGTGCCATTGAGGTTCCTTCTGCTTTGAGTGTGTCAGTTGCTTTTGCAGAAAGTTGTCAGTGACGCTTGGTATGGATAGTCAGTTGCAACGATTTGTCTTCAAGGCACAAGGCTGTCAGCAGCAAAGATGTTGATCAGCAGCAAGATGTAACTATCCAGAGCTGCTGATGATTTTCCTGTCAGCAGCATCAAGTGTTGATGCTGCTGAGAAGCTTATCCGCAGCAACTTTGGTCTTCAGCAGATAAGGCTATCCGCAGCAGATTGTTGGTCAGCAGCAAACTCTGAGATCAGCAGCATTTGTACTTAGAGAATTTTGTAGCCATCAGTATTTGGTTCTACAAACTCCCCCTAGACTGATGCTACCAAAATTCTCTTATTGCCTTTGTTGCTGAAGCTTTTGCACATTTCTGACTATCCTTTCAACCAAAGGAAAAAGCTTCGAAAACAGCCATCTTGTACTTTGAAATACAACCTGCAGTCGTCAAAGCTGTCTGAGTCTTTCTCCATTGAGACCATCTCCCCCTTTTTGGTTGCATCAGTAGACAAGTAAACATTAGTTTGGGTGCCTACTGATACAAGAGAGGGAGTGGTTAAAGTTGGGCATTGATGGGCTTCAATCATATTCACTCTGGCCGTCAATTCCAAGATATGAAGTTTCATTCTGTCCTCATCCACAGTTGTGGAATCCTTGGATCCAGATGGGGCCTTAGGCCTAGCCTCTTCATCCCCATCACCCATGGTTTCTTGGCACCTGGGATTCCTCTCAGAGGACATACATATTTACAACAAAGGATAGACGCATTCAACTGAACCGATGATGATGCTTGGTGGTTTCTTTGCCTTCCAATGTTGAGTTGGTGGTTTTCTAGTTTTCCTCACACTGTCAGCAGCAGATTTTGCTACTGATGTTTCTGGCTTGTTGACAGTAGATCCTGCTGCTGACAGCTTTGTTGAAGTGTCAGCATTCTTTGCTACTGTAGGCTTTGCCTTGGGTTTTGCCTTATCAGTAGTGGACACTCTTGCTGCTGATGTCTTTGCCTTATCAGCAGCAGATTTTGTCGCGGAGATTTTAGCTTATCAGTAGCAGACTTGGTTGCTGCTGAAAGCTTCTGCTTTGTTTTCTTGGGCTTAACTGGACTAACAACCGATGTATGCTGATCCTTCTTTACCCTTTGTCTTTGAGGAGCTTGATGAAGGATCTGGTTGAAAGGGTTAAACTTACAGTTTGCTGCAAAGTGGTCTGATTCACCACAAATGATGCAAGATTGTAGAGGTTTTGACAACTGCTCCCTTGATGGAGAAAGAGAGTTTCTGAATTGAGTTGTCTTAGCTTCAAACCTTCTTACCTGTTTGTTCTTCTTTGTCTTCTCAAAAGCGTGTTGCTTGAGATTCCTTTGCTGCTGAAGGTAGTAGAAGCATGTGCTGGCAGTGTGATTGTATCTCCCACACATAAAGCATGATTCGTCAGTTTGTTCCTTTCACAGTACATATAGTTCTTTCTTTGGAACAGATCCTTGAAGTTCCACGGATGAGCTTTGTTATGTTCAAAGGTGGCTTCTTTTAGGGTCCTTTGAACATATGTAACTTTTTCTTCCGGCTTACGACATATATCAAATACCTTTCTCTTTGTGATTGGCTTGAACTGAGGCTTGGGGTTTGTGGGTTCTGATGCCTGTCCCTTTTTAATGTTTAGCTTTCTTCCATCTGGAGGATAGCTGATCTTGATCTGTTTGAATGGTACGTGGGCTGGAACAGCTGGAAGAACAGCAGGAACTGCAACTCTATTCAGAACAGCTTCAGATGGGACTGCACTGGTTTCATCATGGTCTGAGTGAGTAGACTCAGATTCCGATGAGGTAGTGCAGTCTTTGATGAAAGGTTCATCCGTTGAAGGATCAAGGTTTCGGTTTGAAGTGTCAAGATTTTCAACATTGAAGCTTGGTTCGTATATGGCAATATAGTAAGCAGGAGGAGGAACAGCATTGTACTGATCATTGTTATACCCAAGTCCAATTTTTACCTTCTCATGGACTTGAATATCTAAAAGTCTTTGTAACTTTTTGGAGGAAAATTCATATTTTTCAACATGAACTTTCTGTTCTGCCAGTTCAGCTCTGGTAGCTTTTAGTTTGACCAGTAGATCATCAATCTGATTTTCAAGATTAGTTTGTTCGTGTTTTAGCGATGAAATCTCTATCTTAAGGCAGTTAATCTTTTCTTTATAAGTAATTTCAACCTTTTTGAACTCAGATTTCATCTGATGAAACTCTTCATTTTGATCTATGAGGTTTTGGTTGTGCTTTCTATAACCCAAAACTTTATCAATACAGGCTTGAGAGCAAAGATGTTCAAATACCTGAGGTGGTATCTCTATAGTGTCTGCCATTAGAGCTTGATTGTTGACGGGCAGTTCTTCATATTGGAAGCTCCAGTCGAACTCAGAAGTTCCAACAGTTGCACAGGCTGCAGTTTGAACTGGAGGAGTAGCTTGAAGATGGGTGATGATGGGAGGATAGTAGTTACTTGAACTAGGACCCGAGTGCTCAGAATGGAGGGCAGAGGAGGTGGTGGTGGATGTTGAGGCTGTTTGGTAGCTTGAGCTTCTTTCTTTTGCCTGAATCATCTCTAGCTCATAGTGTCACACCCCGACCGATGGCGGAATCATCGAGGCGGACAATGAAATGATTGTTCATAAGCACATGATCTACTAAGGTTACATAATTCATTAATAAGATTTAAATACCAAATATCCAAATACAATTCAAGTTACAACACCCTATTCTAGAATATTACACATAATTATTTTACTAGGTCCAAAAGCCTTATGTGTAGCACCTTCAACACATAGTCATACAATCACATATATTCACCTGAAACGTAATCCAAAACAAGTGTAACTACGAGAGTTGATGAGTTTACATATGTTTAAATAAAATAAAAGTTTAGTTAAAAACGTTTATACAATTCATAGTTTGACATGGTATGATATGGCATAATGTGGAGAATTCACTATATGTATACCAATTGTAAGCATGTAATTATGTATGTAAGCATAAAGGTTTAACGTGATAGGCTTAGCATACCGCTACCCTAAAAGTGATAGGCATGGAATCAAGACTATGTGGGTTACACATAATTTAAACCATCCTAAAAGTATTCATAGCATAACAAGTGATCATGCACAAAAGCACAATAATCTACACATGTAAACACAAGTTGAATTGTATGTAAGTAAGCACAGATTACGTTTCACCCCAAAATGTATAAAAATGTAAATAGGGGATATGTAACTCACCTTGCAAGCGGGTATTTGTCCACGCGTGGAGGTGATAAGTATGTGGAAGCCTAAGCACGTTGAAACCCTATGTAGATAAATGGGTATTATTGTATGTGTATATGTGTGTATTCGTATTTAATTGTGTATATGTTTATAATAACATTTCTTAAAATTATTTGCGAAAAATGTGGTTATATGGAGACATGTCCATGAAGATAAATTTTATAAAAATCCCTTTTTGTTTGTAAAATCATTTATATTTATAATAATTATAATTATAATTATTATTTGTTATTAATAACTTTATAGGTTATAAAAATGTGTTTTTATGACTAAAAATAAACTATCCATTTATAGTTTTATACTATTATTAATAAAAAAAAAATAGGGTTTTTAAACCCACAATTTTTAATCGTTATGCTTTATACTCTAAACTCGTCTTTTATACGTTTAAAGATACGAACCTCTTTTTATACGTTTAAAACTTGGTTTTTAAATACCATTTCCGGTTATAACCTAATATATCACGAACTATGATAACATTAAAATAAATAAATCGAAAGCTCACGTAAATTGTCGAGAGAAGGTGACGTAGTTGACGTGAGACCCGGTTCCTTCTCGGGACGTCCCGTATTGCTCGGTGAGTTCCCCAAATGATTTGTAAGCTTCGCGTAAACGTAATACGGTGACCCGAAATGGTAGGTTCTTGTTCCGAAAGAACCCGTAAAAGGTGGGGAAGCCCTTATGGTTGGAAGCGGTGTACGGTGGTGGTTGCGGCTTGGTGGTGGTATGGAAGTGGTGTTGTCGCTGCTGTGGATGAACCGAGAAGAATCAAAGGAGGAGGGTGGAGGTGGTTGATAGTGGTGATCAAAGTGGGGATGTTGTTTGCTGAGTTGGTGGAGCCGAGAGGAGCAAGGGTGTAGGGTGATGGAGGCGGTGGTGTGGTTCTCGGGTGAGAGGAAGGGAGAGCCGAGAGATGGGATAAGAGAGGGCGTTGGTGGTTTAGAGGTGGTGTGGTCTTGGAGGCTTGTATGCATGGCCTCTTATAGTGCTAATCATGGGTAATGACCATTAGACTTAGTGTTTTTTAGGAAACATAATTGTCTCTTGTTAGGAAACTTGGAGACAAACCATTTCCCAAAGCAAGACAAAAATGTGTCCTAGGGTGGCTTTGAATTCGGCCGAGAGAGTGAAGGGAAGGGGGGGTAGGGGTGTAGTGTGGTGTGATACCCGCTCGTTACTAGCCCGGTATAATACCGGCTAAGTGTAACCCGGTTATTAATAGTCGTTATACGTCAGTAGGGTACGGGTCAGGTATATATATAAAAAAAATATAAGTTTAATAGTTTTGACATAATACGAGTATGTGTAAAACACTTAGAGTTAGTTTTTATATAGTTTGGTACTCTAAAAAAAATATAAAGAGAATGTTTTCGAGCGGTTTGTTTTATTAAATTTTAAATGTTTTTATAAACTTAATAAATTATTATTATTATTTTTTTTTATAAATCAACTCATTTTTTTTGTCAAATTATTTTATTTGTTTTCAAAGTCATTTATTATTATAAAATTTAAATAAATTTATATAATTCGAATATTTTTATATTTAAATTAAAAATACATAATTTATGTATTATTAACACATTAAATTGAACAAATGCACGTGTAATTATTGAATCTAAATTGTTTATAAATACATGATAAATTTATACCATCATTTTTAAATATTTAATTTATTAAAAATAATCGATATACTTTGTCTTATATTTTTTTTTTAATTTAAAAACACATAATTTGAAATTTGTAAACACACCCTTTTGTATAAACTTGGTTAAATATACGAGTACAAAAATGTTGAAATTTTTACGTGTTAATATATTATAGCTGGAATTTCGAAACGTCACACATAGGTTTTTAGCATTCCAAAGAGCTCAGTCATTTGGAGAGTCTTCAGATTCTCCGTTCTTCTGATTGACACTGTGTAAAGTGTCCAGCAGCTTGGTAGAGACCTGATGAACTTCTTGAGAATATCTTCATTCTCTAGTTTCACCTTTGAGCACTGCAGCTCTCCTACAAGATAGGTAAATCTGTTGTATAAAACAGTTAGGGACTCACCTTCCTTCCGGACGAAGTTTTCGTACTGCTGCTTCAGGATGTCTTCAAAACTATTGCTTTGTGCCATTTTTGTTTTGTGATTTTCGGTGACTTGATCAAAGAGAGAGAGTTTAGAATAGAACCAGAAGTGATTAAACAAGTGTGAGTTTGTTTAATCTGAGCAAAAGCTCTGATACCACTTGTAGGATCGCGAAATTACAAGATGGTTGTATTCTTAGTTGAAATTGGCGGAAACAATAACAACTACACAAATGTAATCGAACAGACAGAAAGAATACTAGTAAGATCACTGTTGTATTAAGCTTTGTGAATAAACGATTACAAATGAAAACTCTTTGAAGAAGCACAACAAGCACACATACAATGAAGTGTTTACAGATTATTTATACTCACTTAGAATCAAGACAGCCCCTTGATTCTAAGGATCAGATCTAACACAGACCGTTGATCTGTTGTATCTAGCTAACTATTACACGTTTTGTCTATATCTAGTTAACTTTATTGAAGCGTCTTCTTTATGCATCATTACTTGCATGCTTGGAGAAGAGCATTGTTGTCGGTCATTGGTTGTGCCATTGAGGTTCCTTCTGCTTTGAGTGTGTCAGTTGCTTTTGCAGAAAGTTGTCAGTGACGCTTGGTATGGATAATCAGCTGCAACGATTTGTCTTCAAGGCACAAGGCAGTCAGCAGCAAAGATGTTGATCAGCAGCAAGATGTAACCATCCAGAGCTGCTGATGATTTGCCTGTCAGCAGCATCAAGTGTTGAGGCTGCTGAGAAGCTTATCCGCAGCAACTTTGGTCTTCAGCAGATAAGGCTATCTGCAGCAGATTTGTTCTTCAGTAGGAGAACAAGTATCCGCAGCAGATAAGCTTGTCCGCAGCAGATTGTTGGTCAGCAGCAAACTCTGAGATCAGCAACATTTGTACTTAGAGAATTTTGTAGCCATCAGTCTTTGGTTCTACATATCCGCATCTGTTCAAGCACTCCGCATCAAACACATAAGGTATTATTCTAATTTTCGGAACAAAAATTCTTTCAACTAAGGGATTATGTGACCTCCGGAATTTTTTTTATTATTATTCTAATTTTCGGGATGAAAATTCTTTCAACTAGGGGATGATATAACATTTGGAAATTTTTTATTATTATTCTAATTTTCAAGACGAAAATTCTTTCAACCAGGGGATGATGTGACACCCGACAAATTCCGTTAACCCAGTTAACTCAGTTACAAACATTAGGGACTAATTCTGTCAACATTTAAACAAAAATTACAAGGACTAGTTATGTAATTACCCTAAACTCAAGTCTGTTGACTTGGAAAGTCAAAATTGAAGGGTTGTAGTTTCTACTGTCTTTTAAAAAGTCAAACCAGCGAGTTCTAGACTCAAATTCGAAGTTGTAACTGATTAATCACTCAAATTCGTAACTGATTTACCTCTAAATGCAATAAACGACCATCATTGAGCAATTAACATCACCTTAATGCGAGAATTAAACCGAATTATGAGTATTAAACTCGTAACCGTCGACCATTATCACTAACTCATCGAATTCGTTCATTTCTATCATCATTCTCACAAATCGATTATCTGCGCATCTCAATTGAATCCATCAGAAGCTTTTGCACACATCAATTTGGTCGGAGGAGTGGCCGGATACACCGGGGACAAAAGCCGTCGAAATCGAAACACGTTCTAGTCGTACACTATCAATCCACACTCCATTCAGGTAACCAATCACATCCATAGCTTCGTTTTCATTCCTAGATTGAAAGCCCTATGCTAATTACGGCTTACAACAATGAATTTAACAAGAACCAATTCTAGGGTTCTTAACACATTCGGGTTTAATCGAATTATATCCTAGACCCGATTGCAATTCAATTAAATCGCATGGTTAGAATCGCAATCCGATACTCTTTGAAAGCCCCATGTTAATTGAATCAAACAATATCGAATTTTTCCAGATCTAGAATCTAGGGTTCGTTCATAAAACGATTTGGGGGTTTTGACCATAAACTTTATCTCAATCAAATTAAAACCTATAGTCAGATTCGCAATCCTTTGTTTAGTAAAAGCCCTATGTTTTTAAGCCATGATCTTATCGAATTCTATCAAATCAAATCCCTGTTCTTAAGCTAGGGCTTCGGCCATTCAATCCACAATTAAACGATTTGAAAGTCGTTGTTCTTACAATTAAACGTGTCCTCAGTTCGGCAATACCCTAAACAACAAAACCCCTATGCTTTTGTGTTCAATCAATATCGAATTCGATGGTATTTAGCCTGGGTTTGGTTCGGATCGCATAGGGGAGGAGAACCCAATGTGTTTGTATGTTAAAACAAATCTATTACGAGTTCTGTTGCAATTACCCTAGCGGGTGGAGTGGTTAGAGTTTTGTGTTGGTGTGGGTGAGACCCGGGTTCGAACCCCACCAACTGTTTTTTATTTTTCTAGCCACTTTTTAAGCATTATTTTAATATTAAACCCTTTTTATTATTATAGTATTATATTAATGTGTTTTAGCCTCGAAAACCACCCGTAGGCTCGGTTTTGGTTTTATAACTTATTTTTAATATTATTTCCTACTTTTAAAATAATATATTTATATTATTTTTAACCCAGAACTCCAATTTAAAATAATATATTTATATATTATTTTCGGCACGTTAATGAACATTGTGTAGTACTTCAAACTTATAAATGATATAATTATTTATATTATTTACCCACGTTATATTATCGAATAAAAATAATATATTTATTATTTTTGCCACGTAATTAATCATCGTGCTATTTCTCTAAACTTAAAAAAACATAATAAATTATATTATTTTCCTAGACCATTATTAAATGATTCAAACGCACGAATATATTTAATTATTAATATTATTCGTAATTAGAGACGTTCAACACGAAACACTTTTATCTTCATTATTATATTAAGAAATCCTTATTCCCGTGGACAAGTTCGTCTACTCATTAATCCTAAGGATGTTCTACGACGTTCAAATCTTCCGTGTCGTCGTCATAAAAATCCTAATATATCCCTAACTATTATGCATATAATTCTAGGGCATTTGTAGACCGTTCATAGGAAAACCAATTGTGGTTTGTGTTGTAGCCTTGTGCGGTGCTAACTTCTACGCTTACACAACTCAGGAGAGTTTTCACGGCCCCTTTTACCTTTTTAAATTGGGGGAGTAACATGCATACAAATGAACATCATTTTACTTGTTTTTCCGTTGGGGAGAAACATGCATACAAACGAACATCATTTTACTTGTTTTCCCGTTGGGGAGAAACATGCATACAAATGAACATCATTTTACTTATTTTCCCGTTAGGGAGAAACATGCATACAAACGAACATCATTTTTAATTACTTGTTTTCCCGTTGAAGAGAAACATGCTTGTAGACAAACATTCTTTTACTTGTTTTTTCCGTTGGGGAGAAACATGCACGCAAACAATCATGGATCACATTGTATTTCACTACCACTTGTGTACTTTCGCGTAAACTCTATCATGGAAGTTCTCACACACATCGGACCGTTAATATGGATTTAGCGAGGTAATATTTTGGTAGTACTACTGGGTTTGACAAACCCCACCCGGGCTAGTCGTCTAGTTCGATTGGAGGTCGAACGGGTGTAATATTGACCTAAACACATTCGCCATGGTTGATAGACATGGCGGGAGGCATTCTGTGACAACCGGCAAATTCAGGTCAATACCCGTCCCCGCCTCTGTCATAATTTGCATACATTACATTCGTGTTAAACTTAATTATGTTTAATTAAGTTCATTTCATAATTAGTAAAGTCCATTCATAACATTTCACGCATCGCTAATTCGGTAAATTAACAGTCACACGTTGTATACCTGGCACACACGAATGTTGGTGATAATTAATATTTATGTTTTAATAAATATTTCGAGGTGTTACAACACTATTTTAGAACTTAAATATATGAGTGTGTTTATTTATATCAACTTGGTATTTTAACACGCGCCTTTACCGTTTCACCGGTATATTTTATTTTAGCGCGCTAGTTTACAATAATGAATTACCAAACATATAATTTTATATTAGTGAACCACCGGGTGAGAAACATATAAGTCATTAAACTAGTTTTAATAAAAACTTTATTTTTACTCGCGTGTAACTTATACTCGTTACCACCTTAATACCACATTTTTATTTATTCCTTTGATTTTACTAAATAGAGAGACACTCAACACCACTTTTGATTCTCCATAAAACCCACTTTCCCAACCCATGAAAATCTTCGATAACCCACCCCCCCTTTCTACTTTCTGCCAACTCTATACTCACTGTCACACCCCAACCGACGGCGGAAACGTCGGGGCGTGAAGCGTGCAGACTGTTCATTGCTCATGGTTTGCTAATGTTTGAATAATTAATAATTGTTTTCATTGCAAATAGATAAGTTCAACAAAGCACAATCAATCCACAAAACATAAATGTAAATTACATCAAATAAGCTAGTTTAATTAAATTCTAGGTCCAAAGTCCTATGTGTAGCATATCTTGATCACTTCAAACATTAGTACCTGAAACATGGTTAAAACAGGGTCAACTAGAAAGTTGGTGAGAGTACATAGGTTTAATCGTGTGATAGCAAAATACGTGTTGTGTGCATACAGTTCAATACAATCATGACAATTAAGGCATTTATGGAGAGAAAAACATCGTGTGACCTATACAATCAAACCTTTGTAACTTGCACTCAAAATTTGTGTTGTCAGTAACAGTCACCCTACCTGGGTGGGTTTGTCAGACTCAATAGATCTACCACTTTTTACTGTCGGCTGTTAGTTAATGATTGTACATGAAGAGCATAATAATTGGTCTACAAAATGTACTCAAGCACAAAGCGCAAAACTGTAAACATGCATAGGATGGAACTGTATATGTGTATAATTGAAAACATGTAAATAGAACGCATGTTCCACCCCAAAACGTTTGTAAAATAGAGTAAAAGAGGGGCTATGTAACTCACGTGTTATGTAGCGTGTAGGTTGCACAAGCAAATGGAAAACAGCGATGTGCTGTAGATTGCTAATTTCGACCTAATGAACAATGTATATGTGTTATTGATTTGCGTTATTTAATGACGGAAGTGAATTTGTCATTCTTAAACGTGTAGGGTTTGTCTTAAAAATAATTATTTAAACTGTTATTTATTTATCAAATTAACAGAATAAAAATAAAAGTAAAGATTCTGTTTAAGGGATGAGCACGACCGTGCTTGTATATGGCACGACCGCGCACGGCACGTACGCGACCGCGCTTGGTCGGTAACGCGCCCGTGGTTGGTCAGAAGTCAAAACAAGAGTCTGGTCCTGAGACACGACCGCGCCTAGGGTTTTGACTAGGTCAGGACTTGGTTTGATCGGTAAACACGACCGGGCCTCTTACGGGGCACGACTGTGCTTGGTCAGGCACGACCGCGCTCATAGGCTGGCGCGACCGTGTCTGGTCAATTCCAGAAGCAATTCGCCTGATTCTTGTAATAAAACAGATTAGAAACTTAGGGTTTTTATTGATATGATGTTTGCGAATCGAATTACACCATTTAATTAGGTTTATATCCTGTTTAACGTGTCGATCGTTTAAAACCATTTTTTATCAAAACTCAGATTCAATTCTGTAAAATCATGTAATGTGGTTACGAATTGAGTTAGGGCTTTCGATTAACTTGGAGAGACGATCCTAATGAACTATTACTAACCTGTTTTGAATGGGCAACAAGTGCAAACGGCTACGGGGAGACTTCGCGGCTTTTTCTTGATCGACAGACGAGATAGAGATGATGGAATGATGGATTTAGGGTTTAGGGAAGTTTATATATGTCTCGGGTAGGTATGGGCTTAACTTAATTCATTTGATTCTTACCCCAATTACTTGATTCGTTTTAAAAAAAGAGTCGGTTTAGAATTTGCGAGTATTGGGACGATTGCATGTGTATTTGGTCGTGTTTCAGTCTCAATTAGCCGAATATCTTCTTCTGCAAGTTTCGCGACCTTCTAAACGTGTTTACAATCTATTTTTGGACAAGATTTGAGTCGGTTTGACTTTGCGGAGTCAAACTGTTAACGAGACGCGACCGTGCTTAATGATAAGCACGACCGTGGTCATGACACAAGCGCGACCGTGCCTAGGACTAGGCGCGACCGTGCTTGTGTTGGTTTTTGGAAGATTCAAGACTAGTCCTTGTAGTTTTGTAATATTGATGTTGTTTTGAGTTTTGGTCAAGTTTAGTCCTTGAGGTTTGTAAGATTGTTTTCGTTAATATTGCATTATAATGAACGCGTGTATGTTTGTAAGTGTATATGAACAATAAATGTAAGGTTGAAATCTTTTATTGCACGGCATAAAATACATAGGAAAAACATGAAAATCAGAAAGGTTACACTCACACACATACACTTTTGGTTTGACTGTAAGATGACATATCACACACAAATTCAATTCCATGCAAGTCTAGAAATTCCCCCTCCCCTTCTTGCTTCCTGTCGTAAACCCATGCATACATACATTTATTTGTTTTTGTTGACTCTTGCTAGCACCAAGTATTATCATAGTGGGGATAACACACTTTTTACATACACAATCCCCAACCCCAAAACCCTTTCCCCATTTCGTGAATTCCAAATCAACCTAAACAAATTCATTTTTTTGACCCCTTTATTTATATACTATGTGAACTAAACACCTGATTACATCTCTTCCACATAACAAACTTCACACTTCCTCTTTTCTTCTCTTAGAGTCTCGGCTCAATCTAATTTCCTCCAACATCCATTTTTTTATTCCAACTCAAGAAATTAAAGAGCCTCCAAACTTCTTGGGTGATCTCAAAGTGGTCTCTTGGTGTCTCACAAATAACCTACAACTTCCATCCACCTTCCTTGCTTGCTTATAGTGAGAATTCTCCTACCCTTCATGTTATATATATTTATTTATAGGTCTCATAACCCACTAGTCTTATGTAACCATTTTCTTCCAACATTAAATATGATGCTTTTACATATTAATAATTACAAGAGTTAGTTTTTTTTTTAAAACATACTAGTATTTGCTATATGGTGGTTCATAAGATTAAATAAAATGTACGTGTTGGTGATTTGTGTTTATGCTTGATTATTTCAATTATTGGAAATTACTATGCTAAAGGAAAACTAAGCTTATGTTTAAACTTGGAATTGTCGTCAAGTGAGTTTTATTTATGTCCATGGGTACTAGTAAACATTATTAGTTGTTAATAAGAATGTGTTAGGGTTTCTACAAGTTTAAGGACTATTTACTTATTTATGACGAGTTGATGGATCTTTGAAAGAAAATACTTTGATAAATTGGATACTTGGATTATTTTGGATTTTTGGTTAATACATATATATTATGTATTTTGGTCATATAAAGGTTGGATTTAACCCTTAGTCTTGGTTTTTTTTTAGAAAAGAATATATATTATTTTACAAATATATATATCAAGAGTTGTATTTGTATAAAAAGGGATACTTGTATGTTGGTTGTTTTCAAAATGATTTTCATAAGCATAAATTTACATCTATTATTTTCAAGACAAAAAAAAACTATTTTTATAAATATATATACATGTATATTATATTTTAGTCAAATACGTAAACCGACATTATTTCTGTTAGTGTTATTATTTCTCAAATTATATTTTATAGACATAATATAAATATTATTTTATTTAGGTATATGTCGTGTTTCAAAAATATTACTTTAAATAAATATATATAAAACATATTTATTTATCGTTCGTAACGAGTTGCGACTCGAGTCGAGTCAAAATATTATTTTACAAATCAAACCGTGGGTTGATGCTAAGTTACAAGTATTCATGGACACACTTGAAGAAAAATGTAGTTTATATTTATTTCATGTAAATATATATTTTTGGATAACAAATACATATCACCAACGGGTCGTCGAGTCATACGGAATTTCATAACGAAACTAAGTTGGGTGAAACGGTTACATAACTCACTTACACACGGATACATTACTTAGACCTTAAGGTGTCTTATATATTCTAGGGCACGCGTAGGTCGGTTTACTCTCGGACTTTTGCTACCTACACGTTTACGGTACTCACGCATCAGGTGAGTTTCACGGCCCCATTTTACTTATTTTCCTTTTGGGGGAGATTACATGCATACTTACTGTTTTCATTGGACACAATTTCACTTACATGATTTCACATATTACATAAGCGGTTTCATATCGTAGTAAGTCCTCTCAAACTGGACCGTTAGTTTCGTTTCTAAGCGAGGTAATCATGGATAGATCTATTTGGGTTTGACAACCCCCACCCGCGTTAGTCGCGCTAACTTTGACCGGAGGTCAAAACGGGTGCATCATTGACCTAATCACCCCATGCATACGATAGGCATGGTAGAGGCATTACATTACATTACTGTTACAGTCTAGCTTCGGTTTCGGTGTGCTTATGGTAATATTGAAGTATTGTCTGTACAGCAATCAAATCATTGAAAGTTTTGTGGTCCATTACAACGATTTACTTTTACATTTAAACTTGTGAACTCACCAACATTATTGTTGACTCGTTTAAGCATGTTTTCTCAGGTCGTTAAGCTTGCACGGGATTAGGGTGCACATCATGCATGAAGTCTTTTGATGTTCCCATGACAATGAACATTTGCTTGTCTTTTGCTTGGCATTGTATTTTCAAAACAATTTATTTTCCTTCCGCATTACTTTCCGCATTAACTCTGTAAAACAATGTTATATTTTGGAACGATTTGGAATGCATGATTTTTCAAAACCATATAGAGGTCGTTCTATGTAATCAGTGACGATGATCCATGACCGTCGCGCCCCGCGGGAAACCGCCGTGGTTGGGGTGTGACAGATTGGTATCAGAGACATTGGTTATAGCGAACTAAGTTGCATTTAGTGGGCTTAGACTATAACCGTAGTCTCATAACATTTACATTACCGCATACACACACTGCATACTTATGTTACATAGTATTTCGAATATTGCCTTGTCACAGATATGACTTCAGTAGACCCGATTGTTATATACGCTTCTGACGAGGAGTACACACCCGCGACCCCACCACCACCACCACCACCATCTGGGACACCACCAGCGTCGCCGCCTGCACCCGTACCGGAGGTAAGTTACGAGACCGACCCGGAGGAGGCGTCCGGAGAGTCAGCTACTGACAGCACAGGCGGAGCGGCCGCCGGGAGTGACAGCACGAGCTCCGGAGAGACGGTGCCTCGCTCGGTGATTTTCGGAAGGTCTTCCTCAGGAGAGAGTACCCCAGTTTCGACACGACGAGCTCCTACACCACCGAGTCCCGTACCATCAGCCCCACCTGTCCTTCGCATCGGAGCTAAGACGAGGCAGACTGCTAGGAAGCAGGTCCCCATACTAGGGAAGAGGCCCGCACTATCACCACCAGCACCTGCCGGCGAGGCCGCAGGGACTGACGACACTCCACGAGAGCCTCCGCGGAAGAAGACTTTGGCTTTTGCGAGGAAGCAGACATGGATGCCACACACCCTCAATGGGTGGTTGGAGGAGTAGGATTTACCTTCTACCCATGAGATTGGCGAGTCCTCCACCGCACCACTACCAATGTCGTACTATGAGGAGCCCGTGGAGCACACTATCCCTATCCTTGTTTCTCGTGGCATGCGACACGAGCACGATATGCAGAACCTGCAGGGCGAGATCAGAGCTCTCCAGGAGGACGAGAGGATTCAGACTGTGACAGGACGACTAGAGCAGGTAGCTGAGGTACGACGGAAGTCCGAAGGGATGCGTTGTCATATGTATTAAAGTCGCTGTTTATGATTGTTTAATTTCTAACAAAGCAATTTATACAATTTAGGAACAGAGCACAATGCGAGGGGCTGTTCATTTAAGTCCTTCCTCAACTGCAAACCTCATACTTTCAATGGCTCTGAGGGGGCAGTTGGAATGATTCGATGGATAGAGAAGGCAGAGTCTGTCTTCAGCATGAGTAACTGCACTGCGGACAGTAGAGTCAAGTTCGCCTCGGGCACATTTTAAGGGCAGGCACTATCATGGTGGAACTCTCATGTTCAGACATTGGGTCTGGATGTCGCCAATGCGATACCTTGGGAGGATTTCAAGGGGATGCTGAAAGAAGAGTATTGCCCTCGCAGTGAACTGCAAAAGATAGAGCAAGAGTTTTGGAATTTGACCATGGAGAGTGCTGATGTGGACACTTATACCACCAAATTTCATGACTATGCACGCTTGTGTCCACACATGGTGACCCCTGAATTCAAAAGGATTGAAAGGTACATTTGGGGTCTAGCACCTCAAATCCAAAGCATGGTAACTTCTGCTGAACCCGCTACAATCCAGAGCGCAGTGAGACTTGCTCACCACTTGACTGATCAAGCAGTTCGCCAGGGTGTTTTGGTGAAAAAGGGTTCCTTTGTGAGAAGCGCTGACAACAAGAGGAAATGGGATAATAATCATGGCAAGACCTTTGTACTCCCAGTTCAGAAGAGACAAGAAACAGTTAAGGCCTTTGCTGCAGGCCCAACTGAGAAGAAACCAAGAGGTGGGTATACCGGGAACCTACCTAAGTGTAACAAGTGTGGTTTTCACCACGTGGGTACATGTGAAGACTCTAAGTGCCAGAAATGCAAGAGGTTCGGCCATGCAACTAAAAATTGCCGAACTACTGAGCCAGCCGCCAACCCAGGGGTCAACCGTGGTTGCTTCGAATGCGGGAGTACTGCACACTTCCGCAAGGATTGCCCAAAACTGAAGAACCACGGGGGCAATAATGCGCGCGGTAGAGCCTTTGTGATAGGAGCAGGAGAAGCCCGTCAAGATCCAAACATTGTTACGGGTACGTTTCTCATTAATGATCACTATGCTTCTATTTTGTTCGATACGGGTGCCGATAAGAGTTTTGTGTCTAGCGAATTTAGTCCATTGCTCGGTATTAAACCAATCATGTTAACTAGTAAGTATACCATAGAGTTAGCCGATGGTAAGCTAATTGAAACCGATAAAGTAATTCAAGGGTGTACTTTGAATTTGGCGGATCACCCTTTTGTCATAGATTTACTGCCTGTAACGCTTGGAAGTTTTGACATCGTCATTGGGATGGATTGGTTGTCAAAGAATCGAGCTGAAATCGTTTGTCGTGAAAAGATTGTTCGTATTCCGCTTCCGAATGGGGAAACACTTTCGATTCAAGGAGAAAGGAGCGGTACTACGCTAAGGATCATTACTTGTATGAAGGCCCGGAAGTGCTTACGAAAGGGCTATCATGCAATCTTGGCGCACGTAATAGAAAAGCCAACGGAGGATAGAAAAGTCAAGGATATACTGATCGTTCGAGACTACCCTGAAGTCTTTCCCGAAGACTTGCCCGGACTTCCACCTCCGAGACAAGTCGAGTTTCGAATTGACCTGGTACCCGGAGCCGCACCGATTGCGCGATCACCTTACCGGCTAGCGCCATCGGAAATGCAAGAATTGTCTAACCAACTACAGGAGTTGTTAGACAAGGGATTCATAAGACCGAGTTTCTCGCCTTGGGGAGCCCCGGTCTTGTTTGTCAAGAAGAAGGATGGATCCTTCCGAATGTGCATCGATTACCGGGAATTAAACAAGCTGACTATTAAGAACCGGTATCCACTTCCGAGGATCGATGACTTGTTCGACCAACTTCAAGGATCCAGTTATTATTCGAAGATCGACTTACGTTCAGGATACCATCAGTTACGAATTCAAGAGGAGGATGTTCCTAAGACCGCGTTTCGGACTCGTTACGGTCACTACGAGTTTATGGTCATGCCGTTTGGGTTAACCAATGCACCAGCTGTATTCATGGACCTCATGAATAGAGTGTGCAAGCCCTACCTGGATAAATTCGTGATTGTTTTCATCGACGACATCTTGATATACTCACAAACTCAAGAAGAGCACGAGCAGCATTTGAGACTAATATTGGAATTACTTAAGAATGAGAAGTTGTACGCTAAATTCTTGAAATGTGATTTCTGGATTCGAGAGGTGCAATTTCTCGGGCATGTGGTCAACGAGAAGGGTATACATGTTGACCCGTCCAAGGTTGAAGCGATAAAGAATTGGAAAGCACCGAAGACTCCGACTGAGGTGCGACAATTCCTAGGTCTGGCAGGCTACTACAGACGGTTTATCGAAAATTTCTCCAAGATAGCCCAGCCAATGACGACCTTAACCCAGAAAGACAAGAAGTTTGATTGGGGTGAAAAGCAAGAAGCAGCTTTTCAGCTGTTGAAACAGAAACTATGTTGTGCTCCTATCTTGTCACTTCCAGAAGGAACAGACGAATTTGTGGTATACTGTGACGCATCACACCAAGGTCTTGGTTGCGTATTGATGCAACACGACAAGGTTATTGCTTACGCGTCCCGACAACTAAAAGTACATGAGAAAAATTACACCACCCATGACTTAGAACTGGGAGCCGTAGTTTTTGCACTCAAGATCTGGAGGCATTACCTGTACGGTACTAGATGTACTATTTTCACTGACCACAAGAGTCTCCAGCACATCTTTGACCAGAAAGAGTTAAACATGAGGCAACGCAGATGGGTCGAGTTACTTAACGACTACGACTGCGAGATTCGCTATCATCCTGGTAAGGCAAACGTCGTAGCAGATGCCTTGAGTAGAAAGGAACGAACCAAAACTCTACGAGTGCGAGCATTGGGGATGACAATTCACACGAGTTTAACCACTCAAATTCGCGATGCTCAGTTAGAAGCACTCAAGGAGCAAAACCTGAAAGATGAGTCCTTACGGGGTATGGACAAGCAATTTGAGATCAAATCCGATGAAACCCGTTACTTCATGGATCGGATTTGGGTACCAAGCTTTGGGAGCTTAAGGGATTTAGTAATGGACGAAGCACACAAGTCCAGGTACTCGATTCACCCAGGCTCTGACAAGATGTATCAGGATCTCAAGGAACTTTACTGGTGGCCCAACATGAAAGCTGACATCGCCACCGACGTTAGTAAGTGTCTGACATGTTCAAAAGTCAAGACTGAATATCAGAAACCGTCAGGGTTACTACAACAACCAGAGATTCCACAATGGAAGTGGGAGCAGATTTCCATGGATTTCATCACAAAGTTACCCAAGACATCCGGTGGTTATGATACGATTTGGGTAATTGTCGACCGACTGACAAAGTCTGCACACTTCTTGCCGATTAAGGAAACTGATAAGATGGAAAGGTTGACCAGAATTTATCTCAAGGAGGTTGTCTCGAGACATGGAGTGCCAATCTCCATCATTTCAGATCGAGATAGCCGATTCACCTCTAGGTTCTGGCAATCTCTACAGAAAGCATTGGGTACAAGATTGGATATGAGTACCGCGTATCACCCCCAAACTGATGGCCAAAGTGAAAGGACTATTCAGACTTTGGAGGACATGCTTAGAGCTTGTGTGATTGATTTCGGGAACAAATGGGATACTCATCTACCATTGGTTGAGTTCTCTTACAACAACAGTTATCACACTAGCATCAAAGCCGCACCTTTTGAAGCACTGTATGGACGAAAGTGCCGATCACCTTTATGCTGGACAGAAGTTGGGGATAGCCAGCTTACTGGGCCAGAGATCATTCATGAAACAACAGAGAAGATCGTCCAGATTCGGGACAGACTTAAGGCCGCGCGTGATCGTCAGAAGAGTTACGCTGACGTTAGACGCAAACCATTAGAATTCTAGGTTGGAGATAAGGTTTTACTCAAAGTCTCACCTTGGAAGGGAGTTATTCACTTCGGCAAGCGTGGTAAGCTAAACCCAAGATACATCGGACCGTTCGAAATCCTTGCAAGGGTTGATCCCGTAGCTTACAAGCTTAAGCTGCCGCAAACACTCAGTGGTGTTCACGCAACTTTCCACGTGTCAAATCTGAAAAAGTGTTTATCAGACGAGACACAGGTCATACCACTCGAGGAAATCCAGGTTGATGATCGACTCCATTTCGTCGAAGAACCAGTTGAGATCATGGACCGTGAGGTCAAGAGAATGAAACAGAGTCGTATTCCTATAGTAAAAGTTCGGTGGAACTCTAGACGAGGACCAGAGTTTACTTGGGAACGCGAGGACCAGATGAAGCACAAGTACCCGCAGTTGTTTGAAACTGCACAAGTCACTAGCTGAATTTCGGGACGAAATTCTTTTTAACATGGGGAGTATGTGACAACCGGCAAATTCAGGTCAATACCCGTCCCCGCCTCTGTCATAATTTGCATACATTACATTCGTGTTAAACTTAATTATGTTTAATTAAGTTCATTTCATAATTAGTAAAGTCCATTCATAACATTTCACGCATCGCTAATTCGGTAAATTAACAGTCACACGCTGTATACCTGGCACACACGAATGTTGGTGATAATTAATATTTATGTTTTAATAAATATTTCGAAGTGTTACAACACTATTTTAGAACTTAAATATATGAGTGTGTTTATTTATATCAACTTGGTATTTTAACACGCGCCTTTACCGTTTCACCGGTATATTTTATTTTAGCGCGCTAGTTTACAATAATGAATTACCAAACATATAATTTTATATTAGTGAACCACCGGGTGAGAAACATATAAGTCATTAAACTAGTTTTAATAAAAACTTTATTTTTACTCGCGTGTAACTTATACTCGTTACCACCTTAATACCACATTTTTATTTATTCCTTTGATTTTACTAAATAGAGAGACAGTCAACACCACTTTTGATTCTCCATAAAACCCACTTTCCCAACCCATGAAAATCTTCGATAACCCACCCCCCCTTTCTACTTTATGCCAACTCTATACTCACACACATACACTTTTGGTTTGACTGTAAGATGACATATCACACACAAATTCAATTCCATGCAAGTCTAGAAATTCCCCCTCCCCTTCTTGCTTCCTGTCGTAAACCCATGCATACATACATTTATTTGTTTTTGTTGACTCTTGCTAGCACCAAGTATTATCATAGTGGGGATAACACACTTTTTACATACACAATCCCCAACCCCAAAACCCTTTCCCCATTTCGTGAATTCCAAATCAACCTAAACAAATTCATTTTTTTGACCCCTTTATTTATATACTATGTGAACTAAACACCTGATTACATCTCTTCCACATAACAAACTTCACACTTCCTCTTTTCTTATCTTAGAGTCTCGGCTCAATCTAATTTCCTCCAACATCCATTTTTTTATTCCAACTCAAGAAATTAAAGAGCCTCCAAACTTCTTGGGTGATCTCAAAGTGGTCTCTTGGTGTCTCACAAATAACCTACAACTTCCATCCACCTTCTTTGCTTGCTTATAGTGAGAATTCTCCTACCCTTCATGTTATATATATTTATTTATAGGTCTCATAACCCACTAGTCTTATGTAACCATTTTCTTCCAACATTAAATATGATGCTTTTACATATTAATAATTACAAGAGTTAGTTTTTTTTTAAAACATACTAGTATTTGCTATATGGTGGTTCATAAGATTAAATAAAATGTACGTGTTGGTGATTTGTGTTTATGCTTGATTATTTCAATTATTGAAAATTACTATGCTAAAGGAAAACTAAGCTTATGTTTAAACTTGGAATTGTCGTCAAGTGAGTTTTATTTATGTCCATGGGTACTAGTAAACATTATTAGTTGTTAATAAGAATGTGTTAGGGTTTCTACAAGTTTAAGGACTATTTACTTATTTATGACGAGTTGATGGATCTTTGAAAGAAAATACTTTGATAAATTGGATACTTGGATTATTTTGGATTTTTGGTTAATACATATATATTATGTATTTTGGTCATATAAAGGTTGGATTTAACCCTTAGTCTTGGTTTTTTTTTAGAAAAGAATATATATTATTTTACAAATATATATATCAAGAGTTGTATTTGTATAAAAAGGGATACTTGTATGTTGGTTGTTTTCAAAATGATTTTCATAAGCATAAATTTACATCTATTATTTTCAAGACAAAAAAAAACTATTTTTATAAATATATATACATGTATATTATATTTTAGTCAAATACGTAAACCGACATTATTTCTGTTAGTGTTATTATTTCTCAAATTATATTTTATAGAAATAATATAAATATTATTTTATTTAGGTATATGTCGTGTTTCAAAAATATTACTTTAAATAAATATATATAAAACATATTTATTTATCGTTCGTAACGAGTTGCGACTCGAGTCGAGTCAAAATATTATTTTACAAATCAAACCGTGGGTTGATGCTAAGTTACAAGTATTCATGGACACACTTGAAGAAAAATGTAGTTTATATTTATTTCATGTAAATATATATTTTTGGATAACAAATACATATCACCAACGGGTCGTCGAGTCATACAGAATTTCATAACGAAACTAAGTTGGGTGAAACGGTTACATAACTCACTTACACACGGATACATTACTTAGACCTTAAGGTGTCTTATATATTCTAGGGCACGCGTAGGTCGGTTTACTCTCGGACTTTTGCTACCTACACGTTTACGGTACTCACGCATCAGGTGAGTTTCACGGCCCCATTTTACTTATTTTCCTTTTGGGGGAGATTACATGCATACTTACTGTTTTCATTGGACACAATTTCACTTACATGATTTCACATATTACATAAGCGGTTTCATATCGTAGTAAGTCCTCTCAAACTGGACCGTTAGTTTCGTTTCTAAGCGAGGTAATCATGGATAGATCTATTTGGGTTTGACAACCCCCACCCGCGTTAGTCGCGCTAACTTTGACCGGAGGTCAAAACGGGTGCATCATTGACCTAATCACCCCATGCATACGATAGGCATGGTAGAGGCATTACATTACATTACTGTTACAGTCTAGCTTCGGTTTCGGTGTGCTTATGGTAATATTGAAGTATTGTCTGTACAGCAATCAAATCATTGAAAGTTTTGTGGTCCATTACAACGATTTACTTTTACATTTAAACTTGTGAACTCACCAACATTATTGTTGACTCGTTTAAGCATGTTTTCTCAGGTCGTTAAGCTTGCACGGGATTAGGGTGCACATCATGCATGAAGACTTTTGATGTTCCCATGACAATGAACATTTGCTTGTCTTTTGCTTGGCATTGTATTTTCAAAACAATTTATTTTCCTTCCGCATTACTTTCCGCATTAACTCTGTAAAACAATGTTATATTTTGGAACGATTTGGAATGCATGATTTTTCAAAACCATATAGAGGTCGTTCTATGTAATCAGTGACGATGATCCATGACCGTCGCGCCCCGCGGGAAACCGCCGTGGTTGGGGTGTGACACATTCAAACACAAACAGTCAGCTTTAGTTGCGAGCGCTTAGAGTAACTTGTACTCTGTCTAGCTAGCAATAGGTGTGACTTACGTATGTGGATCCTGCAAACACACAAACAGTTTATTTACGTACAAACATGTGAACTCACCAACCTCGTGTTGACACTTTTCTTACATGTTTCTCAAGTCTCTAAGGTACAGGTTGCACACCTAGGACATGCATGGAGTCCTACAGTCATTGCATTCTTATGCAAGCATTTAAAACAATTCACTTGTTTTTATTAAACTAAACTTGGGCGCGTTTGTTTTATGCAGTAACTATTTGACATAAACCGCTTCCGCATTTAACTCTGAACATCTAATGGTTTTGTTTAAACTCATATAGTGTCATTTGACGTAACTAATGACTGAGATCCTGGTTTGTAACACGCCTAACGGTAAAACTCCGTTAGTAGATTTTGGGGGTGTGACAATCCCGAACTCATTCAAGAAACCATCGACAACATACTTCAAATTCAAGAAAGACTCAAGGCCTCTCGTGATCGTCAAAAGAGTTATGCGGACAACCGTAGAAAGCCCCTTGAATTTCAAGTCGGTGATAGAGTCTTACTCAAGGTTTCCCGTAGGAAAGTTGTTGTCCGATTTAGAAAGAAGGGAAAGCTAGTTCCTAGGTTCGTTAGGCCATTCGAGATTCTTGAAAGAATTGGCCCAGTAGCCTATAGACTCAAGCTACCAACCGAACTCTGTAACGTTCATGACGTTTTTCATGTGTCAAACCTCAAAAGGTGCCTTGCTGATGACACATTTCAAGTTCCTCTAGATGATGTTCACATCGACAACTCTATGCATTTCGTCAAAAAACCTATTGAAAACATGGACAGTGAAGTCAAGCAACTCAAGCGTAGCCGCATCCCTATCGTGAAAATTCATTGGGAAGCGAAGCGTGGTCCTGAGTTCACCTGGGAACATGAAGACCAGATGAAACTCAAGTACCCTTATCTCTTTCTAGACTCAACAGCCACTACTAGTTGAATTTCGGGGACGAAATTCTCTTAACTAGGGGAGACTGTGACACTTCTGATTTTTATTACTTGAACTTGTTCTAGACTTATCAACGAGAATCCGCATAACATTTCATTTTACTTGAAATCTTATTCATACATTGTTACAATACTAGTTCACATGTGAAACATTACGTTTATGCTTGATTACAAAGACTTATACTTATCTGTGATCGATTCATGGATCGTACATAGACTTAATTGATCATTATGACACATTAAATACACATGAACCACCCCCATACACCTCAAACATGTTTTTATAACTCATTCAAAGTGATTTGATGCTTAAAAGTACTAGTTAGTACTTTCATGCGATCGTTCGCCTTTTAAACCGACCTTAGCTGCGCACCGTCCACACCCGAAAAATTCGTCTAACATGACATTAATTTATGTTTTAAATGTTTAACATATTCATTTCATTAAATAAAACAAAGTTTGTTTGCAAAACATTCCTTAAATAAATCCTGAAATTAGAAAAAACGATCGAAAACCGCGAAACCGAACCGTTGGATCAACCATGGGTCAAAGGCCACCCATGACCCATGGAAGACTTTTGCAGCCCACAAGGCCAAGAAATTTCAGCCACCCCCCTTTACACACCCTAAAAACCCTAAATTCCTTTCCAAGACATTCCATATTTACAACCCCTAATCCTCAACTATTAATACAAGGCCTTGGACACCCCTTTTTCTTTGTAATTTGCAAGCAAGAGAAGCTCTCCCCTCATAAATTTTGAAATCCTTGCCCTCCCTTTGAATTTTTCGAAAATCCTTAGAGGATTCCAAGAGTTTGAAGATCAAACAAGTAAGTAACCCTCTGAAGTGTAATACCGTCTTTAATTTATTCTTTCTTCATCCCCTCAATCTTTTTCTATTTTCTATCCATGATCACTTGATCATGTGAAACCTCAGCCCTAAAAACCCTCTAATAATCTTAATCAAACTAACAAATCAAGCTAACATAACCAACTAACAAACAAAGGATCCCGTTTGCAATGGCGGCTATGCCGTCGCATTCTGTGAATCCTCAAGACAACTATTGCAAAAGTGGCTCTGTCGATTCTTTAGTATGTTCTTGATAACTTAAAACATGTTAATAATTATGTATTATAACTTATATGAACTCACACGCTAATTTAATATAGAATCCGCTTGCTCGTGTCGGCTATGCCGATTGCATTATGTGATTCTCCAAAACGCTTCTGTGAATATCATGGCTACACCGGTGACACGAGACATTTTGGATAACCTAATCTGATTATATTATGTATTATAATAACATAATAACATTCATCTAATTTTTATTTACACGTTCGGTAATCTTAAAACCCTAAATGGTCCACTTAAGTGCAACCGTTGATTTTGGACAGAAACTATGCTGACTTTAACTGATCATAACTTGATCATAATTAAATGAAACTAAGCAAACTCAAATTCCATGACGTAGTTAGTTGAATTTTCTTTCCAACCATAATTGGCTCGTTTTCTAATTCAAAATTATGACTCCGTAGTAACCAAAACGTTGTTTGGCTATTTTGGCTATGATACGAGTCTCAAACAGAAAAACTTTCTAAACGAAAATTTTTCGGAACAATTTAAACTAATCATCTATAAAATTTCATAATTTTTGGACTTTTTTTGTTATTTTTAATGCTATCGTTTCTGTTCAGCAACTTTGCTGTCCATATCTGAAAAACGACTAAAACGCTATTTTTACAACTAATTTTTAACCTTATGACATGAACCACCTATCTAACACTCGTAACCATCGAACCTACCCTAAAACTAGTTTATTTATTTGTTTAGGGTCTGGTCCATGATTCACCTTGTCTAATTGTTCTAGTCTCTTATCTCGCCTAGCTTTCAAGTTGAGACTCCATATCCCCACTTTATTCTAATCGTTTTGGGGGAAACATGTACGCGTTGGAACTCATTAAAACACGTTTTTTCAAACAATTCTAAACAAGCGAATCTTATATGTATGTGAATAAATGAACACAACATGATAAACGTTAAACTTTGCAAATCCTTAACTTGAAACTTTCAAGCCAACGGTAGTACAAATATGGGCCATAGGATGGAAACCGCATATACTTTATGGACAAATTTTGATTGGACATCTTATTCGTTATTAGTGCAACTTGCGAGTTGTACCACTTATTCGTTATTTATCATTTTAGTTTGTATTTGTTAATCATGTGTTTGTTTTATTTTACGTACTATATGATGATCTTGAAATATGAATTGTTACTTTTGCCAAACATATACTTTTATTAAACCTATGATTTCTCACCAACTACTTTAGTTGACACTTGTTTTTCATACATGTTTCAGGTGAGTAAGCTCATGATAGGTCAAGTAAAGATCACATAGGATTTGCCTAGATATCAATTGAAGAATTTTATTTTTAGTTTCTTTGTCTTTTGAACATGTTATTTTTTTGGTTTAATTTGAAACTTATGTGATTGGTTTTTTAATATTATGAAACTTTAATAGTAAATGTCTTTATACCTTGGTTTATGATTCAATTAGTCGCACCCGTGGTTAACATACACGGTTGGGGTGTGACATATACACTCTGATAATGTTAATGATATAAAATTACACATGCACATACACTAATAAGCGTTAAATATGTACATACACTGATACAAGGAATCACTCGAATATGACTCGACGGTCTGTCATAGGGACGTTCTTCTAATAACACCAGGGACCGTTGAAGCAAGACTTTGAATATATACAAACTTAAGACAAAGGTAATACAATGTAACAGTAAAATAAATGGGTCATAACATTATATTAACAATACAATATATACAAAAGATGCAAAAATAGGTCACAACATAACATACCTTTCTCCGTCTATCTAAAGCTCATCCTAATGGTTAAGATGCTCAGGAGGTTGCTTCGTAGCATTGAGGTTATGACCCAAGCCCGAAGGGTTGTTATGGGAGCCATCACCAATCTTAGTATCTTCTAGATGAAAATCTAGCATGGTTTGGATTGTACCGACGAGCTATTCGGCATGTGGGTCACCACGCTCGGCGGACCTGCTGCTGGCGCTTGACGTGCATAAGAGGATGGAGTCTTATCGCTAGTGCTCTGTAACATCACAAAAATAACGACAAGAATAATGACGGAATTTAGTACGCGACAAATGGAACAAACAAGGCTCGATGGGCCGGGCCGGGCCGGGCCGGGGATATGGGCCTGGCGAAGTTATGGGGCGAACTTGGAGGGGGGGAGAGAGATCCCTCTCCTTTAAATAGCCTAACACCCCCATTTTTTCTCTCATTTCACACAAGTCTGGAGAGAGAAATCGTAGAGAGAGAAAGTGACGGTTTGATTCAAGATCACACCGGTTCGTGTCTCCATTGTTCGTGAAGAGGTTCACCGACTCAGAAGCTCGAAAAAGGTAACAACTCGAACCAAATCTGAGTTCTTATTCATTTTGGGGTTTTCGGGTATTCTCGTAAAAGGTCGGGTTTTTATGAGTCAAACGAGAAAAGGGTTATAGATCTGTAATCAGGGAAGAAAACTACAAGTTTTGAACGTAAAAAGTTTACATCTTGAACGTAATCAGATCGATCCGCCATTAACATGCAAACTTAGGGTTTTGGGGAAGATGACAGCCCCCACAGGCGAACTATTGAGCGAACATGGCCAGCAAACTTGCTAGGTTCACTTGAAGCCTATGGATAGCGAACTTGATAAGTTCGCTAGGCAGATCTGGCGAACTTGTGATGGCAAAACTGTTAAGTTCGCCGGGTATGTTCGCTAGGTCTAGATCAGGCGAACTTAGCCTAAGTTCACCTATATGTTCGCTAAGGCTATGTGGGGCGAACTTAGCCTTAAATTCGCCTAAGTCAAAATTAACAAACCGATAGAGTCGGGATTGGTCTGATGTTTAATTAATTAATCAATTCAGATCGTGTGTGAGGCTTGTTGGACCTTGTTAGGACAACCCGTGAATAGCTTATCAGGTGAGTTCTAGAGCCCTACTTTTAATGCTTTGATTAACATTTTGAGCTGGTGTGCATACTTAAGAAACAATGCTTTTATGAAATGATGTTTACGAAAGATAAAGTTTGAAATGTGTTTACATAATGTTTTCTCAAATGAAGTTTATGAAACATTTACGAATGAAATGTTGTGTAATAAAACGTATGAATGCTTTAACTAAAATGAGGTAAAGGTTTTTATGAAAGTCACAAAATGAACGAATCTGCCATGAGTTCCTTCGAGAATTGAGGTATGTATGTATGTATGTATGGGCCATACCTTTATAGAGGCCTTTTTGGCTGGCCAACGGTTGTACAATTGGGGGTGGATAAAAGGGGTGATGACGTTCTCCATGGGGATTACCGGGATCCCTAACGAGGTATTGTTCTCTACGAGGGAACATTGCTTGAGGTGAGGTACGTGCTATCCTTTGGGACGTCGTACTAAAGGGGAATTGACGGTTACGAATGGTTAAGGGTGGTACGTGTGCTTGAAGAAGAACCGTGCTGTAATGAGGAATTGACGGTTACGAAAAGGCTCATATTCGGTCTATTGTTGACTTATGTTTAATGTTATGTTATTGTATGTTTTACGTACGCTTTTATTAATAATGAATGAATGTTATGTTTTGGCAAATGTTTTAAGTTAAAGTTTTATGTAAAGCTAGAACTCACCAGCATAGCTTTTTTGACTAAAAATTAACGAGAGTAATTTTGTTATCAAACTTAGAATGTGAGGTAGTGTGCTTGTAAAATCAATGTAAAGCAATACGAGAATGTAAAGATTGACACAGTTGTTTACAAGGAAAGTCATTGATCTTTGAGGTTCTTTGGCAAAAAACCTCGGGAGGTGACAATCGACACCTTCCTCATTTCTTTGATAAATGGTAAAAAGATTACAAGTGTGGAGTAGTAGATGATCGAACTATGTGTTGCAAAAGTGTGTATGACTATTGTGTGTTGCTAAGCGAGTTGTGATGTGTTTTCTAAACGATCTAGCTGTTGATTAAATACAAAAGATAAACTAACTAACTATCCGAGAATCTTGGAATCGACTAAGTCCTCTAATATGACCGTTGGAGGCCTCTCCACGCGTCTTCTACACGTTTTCCTTGACTTCTTGTAAGGCCCCAAACCCGACACCCTACAGTTGGTTCTCATAACTGATTAAACTCTTTAAAAACATCTAACTTTCATTTAAATAAACAGTGAAAGTCTTTCTCAAAATAATTTTATATTTTAAAACTCGTTAACTTTCATAACGTTACCTGACGAATGCATGCGCACCAACCCGAGTAGTCCGCTCCCAAGCCAAGATACCTCATCTAGCAGACTCACCTGCAAAACAATCTAACGTACATACAAAGTCAGCTACACTGAGTGATTTCTAATAGTTTAAATTAACAAAAGCCAACTCGTCTCATTTATTGTTTATCTCCACTCAAGACCTCTGGTCAATAGAAAATAGTTGTATAGATTTTCATCATATAATTAACTCCCATTATTTTATATTATCCCAAAGGATTCACCACCCCAGACTCTACCCACCATTTTAACTCAGTAAGTCTCTCTGACATAAAACGAACTTACTATTCTGATAACTCACAATTTACCATATATATTAACCATACGCTGGTTAACTCATCCAACCTCTAGACACCGACTTACCAGTCCTAACCAGGACTCTCATAAACTAATTGACTTAACAGTTGTACACAATGTACTCAGCCCGACACAACGGTCAATCTAACTCGACACACCACATTGATTCCATCTATTTATCACATCAATACCATCTCATACCCAATTAATATAACTCATAACACATATATAAGCACACAAATACATACCTCATCACTGCACCCTCATCAGGGTTATCCCCGTCGAGATACTCATTATAAGCTCAACTCCACCCTTGTTACAGGGCCCGCCGCAAAACATAGCGACACACTCGTCATCTATGATAACTACCCAGCCACCACACGGTGACTATATCATCTACCATACGGTGACTGACACATCACACGTACAATGATGACCCCGAAGGACTCCGTCCTCCACATCACTATTAGCCGTATACACGGACAACAATGTAAAAACACAAAACAACACATATATACACATGACACTACCTGGACTTGTACTACGACTCATCACCATTTACGGATCACTTACGTGTGTAATCCAACACTTACTTAGACGTATCCTTATAACATCTAGGCACCTTACCCAACTCTTTCCGAATAGGAAGTTATACGACACACAAACACCATACTGACTTCTAGCCCATACATACTATGGACACCACATAGACCCATGCAAACAAGATACCCATCGTGTCGCGAGGACAACGACACAATACTCACAGCATCAAGCACACGACGCATGACAGCATACTAGCACCTACTTGACTCGTTAATGAACCACGTACGGGTTCCCATGCTAACTCTCCTTATATAACCATCACAAGTTTAACTAAATTCTTGACTCACCCCGACTAACTCATAAGATGATACACACAGATTATCACTACTCTTGTTCACCCATCCTAGAGATCCCATAATGACTCTTAGCTCATTATTACATAATGGTCTCATAAAACACTTCAAGTTTAAATCATAACTCCTAATACGTTTGTTTAAGAAAACATGCGAGTATGTACGATGGCCCCAAAACAGTAAAACGTTTAAATGAGGGAATTAGAAACTCACCAGTTACGCTGAATTTCGATCCTTGCTCTATACCCCGGCCACTCACTTGAATCCTGGATCTGAAAAACGTATGATCACATGATCCTAATACGTTCTACACATACGTCTTATAATGCGTAAAATATAAACCCCAATGTCATCTTGCCAGCTCGTTCTTTCTTTCCCTGAAACCCTAGTTCCACGTGTCCACACAAATCGAATCATCCTCGATCCGTTTAGAAACCGAATACTCGAGCTAGGTCTCATGCATGCACATACGTGTCCATGTAAACCCTAACCCACGAGAATACGCGTACACGAACCGTTCACTTCCCATGCATGCGTGCACCCGGCTAGCCCGTCACCACCCTTCGCCGCCACCGTGGTCGGGTTATTCCCGCCTGGTCCGCTCCCCCGTCGTTCTCCGCCTCACACCACCACAACGCACACCCGTAGTCTCCCCTGCTCTGCTGCACCATCCCGTCCTCTCACTGCCGCCGAGAGGTGTCACCGAGCACCACCACCTCAGCCTTACACCATCACCAACATCAAATATGTCGCCGGCCAAGATCCAACGCTCAAACCCTAATCGGGTTTTCTAAAAACACTAACCAATGCATAAACAAACGTAAAAGAGGGTTACCTTGGCATGTTTTCGGAGGTTCCAGGTTCACGCTGCTGTGTTGCCGCTCTTTGCTTCTTCCCGGCCGATTCTCCCTCTTGCTCTCTTCCTTGCTACGGCTGTTGCACACCCTAGGTCATCCACGACCTAGGGCTTTCCACTTAAGGTGGGTTTTAAACCCTCTCATGATCCTTCCGGGTCCCTCTAGTTACGCCTTGCGCGTTTCGAACTCGAACCGTTTACTTGTTGGCTAATCGGGTCCTCTAATTATCATTAAACCAAGCTTCACTCAATGATCCATGCTAATCATATCATTTATTAGAAATTCGGGTTACCCGTCATCCCGACCCATTAGCTTTTGGTTTTAGGGATGTTACAAGTCTACCATCCTTAAAAGAGGATTCGTCCTCAAATCCTACGTCGGTTCATACCAACCCAACATATCCTTCCATTCTCACTCGTGCACCAAATCCATTTAGTGACAAGAATTCACCTTCACACTTTTTGCTTTCATTACTTTGCTTGTAATACGACCATCTCTATTGGTGTCCAAAGAAGCCTTCTTCTTTGCCTGCTTTCAACTTTGTGGCTTGTAGGTTTCACCTTTACTCGTCCTTCCAATTATTACTCAGATGGCACAACACCGTCAACTACCTGCTCGTTTACCCCATTTTCCTATTTTACTCACGGGCACCTTTGCCGTCATTCTTTGTATAATTTTGGTGATCTCGTTACTATAACGGTCATCTCCCCTAATGGCCTCTTGCCTCTCATGTCTAAGGACATTTGTCATTCTTCCCTACTGAAGTCGTCATACTTCTCGCCTCACACCTTGATCACCATCATGCGATGAGTTTTCAAACTCAAGCCCACTGCTTACCCATAAGGGTATTACTTCTGCCCTTCTCTGATGATCTCCAGGAGCTTGTTCAAAGCTACACTGATCTCCACAAAATTCCTTTACCATAGTATCTCTTTACTTTATTACCACGTGATCACCGACAGCATCTCGTTTATAATTTACGAACACGAAGTACGTCTGCTCACCAGCCTCAGCTATTCATCGTCCCGTCGAGGGAAAGCATCCCTACTCATCTGGTGTCTCGCCTCGACTGAATTCTTTATATGGAACGTGTTCCATGAAGGTCCTTCGTCACCTTCTTTACTTCATGCTGAAATCTTCAGCGTCATCACTTTAATCTCATCATGGATATCTTTGGTCCAGCGTCTACGTAACCGCTTTCATCACTAACTCCTCAGCTCCGCCCATTGGCTTCGTACTCTAAATTCCCTAGATATAAGCATATGTATCTCATAAGAGCACCACACTGGTCACCTAGGAGACGTCAAAACTCCTCGCACCACCTCGATGTATCAACGTCGAGAAAATTATCAAGATAGAAATATTATACTTGAGCATACTGACCAGCTGTCCTATGCACGACTAAGAAAGGACTACAAGGACACACACCGACACACATATCTATAGAACACATAATGTTCTACACGTGTACTAGTAACCCCAAACTCTAAACACACATCACGTGCACATACACCACTGCTAGATCTGAGTAAATCTACCTGCATACAATATGACCTCAACATTTATCAACACACAAACTCCTGAACCTTACCTCTGACTCACTACAACGGTAGCCCCTACCACACGTCATCATATACTCATACAGAGCTTACTTGGTCATACCCATACGGGTCGCACCCATACTTCAAGACGACACACTACTCAGTCTTGACACAAAACATCACTCTAAACATTCATACACACAAGATATAAAATATCTTATTTCCCCACATGATCTAGTCTTGAACATGTATACCTAGACATAAGGTATGTAACTACAGTTTCCCACAGGACCTCGTCCTGAACATTTATACATACCAAAGATGTATATTTAAGATTTCCCACAGGACCTCGTCCTGAACAACTACACAAGGTGCAACACACCTCTTACACTTCAAACATCACCTAAACATAACAAATAGGTGATACTATCTTAACCGTAGACACACACAAATAATCAAAACTCAGGTCTACATAGGTCTACTTATACAGTCTAATCAACCAAGTTCTTGCATAACATCAAAGATTACATTTAGTATGAACTCACGTTGTTCAAAAGGTAATCACATAATCACACATAATTAACACTACACCACCAATAGCAAGCTATCACACATGCAACTATCATTAACTAAGTTTCAAACCATCCCATGGTAAGATTCACTATCAAGGTTAAAATCAAGCAATTGTAAACCAAGAACAAGTATTTCGTCACAAAAGTGTCTGACGGCCACTACTCAAAATGCTCTAGTCCTCTCGTGGTAACCACCACTGCTCTAATCACTGAACAAGTCAAAGTTATCACCCACTTATTCCACTTCGTCAGATTCCTCCAGCCATCCGTTTCCCTATCCCGAATCCTGCCTCGGAGGCTGATGCTTAACCGCAAATGCATTCCTTCCTCGCCAACCACTTCTCCTGTAAAAGGAGCTACCGAGTCCACCTCTTATAGTTGCCCTGGTAGTATTAGGAGCATTAGGCGCCAGAAGCACCAGAATCACCTCTCGTGCTGGTAGCTCCTGCTCATACTCAGCCGCCGGTGGAACTACCGTCAATGGAACAGGTGCTAAGATCCGTCTTCCCCCAAAGATATCCGTGCGAACAGCAGCCGCACGTCTAGCCCCCAAAGGTTTAGAGCTCCCCGCTTAATACACCTAGTCCGAATCATCATGGCCATTAGTACCGACACAAGATAGAACGTTAGAGTGATTACTATGGGCCTCAAATTCAAAATATGAGAGTAATCATAGACTGCCAAATCACGGTGATCAAATGCAACTTGGTGGTCCACATTACTGCTCGGATTCTAAACCTTCCCCATCATATTCACACTAGCTTTATATCTTTCACACACCCCGGATGCACATACATCCCACACAAATCACATAGCACCACACAACAGCAAGTCATCATATTTATCACAATTTCACACCATCCAAGGTTACACACAAAATTACTAATTCATATCGACACACCAAACTATCTCACATAGTTACAATTAATGCTAATACGCATTACTCAATTCACATCATAGTCTCATTTAATCACACCACACAACTTCACAGGCGTCGATCTGTTTCCGACGGCGTTAGTCAATCGATCGTCATCTCCACCGTAATCCTTTTCCTTTGCCGCTCTTTGCTTCTTCCCGGTCGATTCTCCCTCTCGCTGTCTTCCTTGCTACGGTCATCGCACACCCTAGGTCATCCACGACCTAGGATTTTCCAATTAAGGTGGGTTTTAAACCCTCTCATGATCCATCTGTGCCCCTCTAGTTACGCCTTGCGTGTTTCAAACTCGAACCGTTTACTTCTTGGCTAATCGGGTCCTCTAATTATCATTAAACCAAGCTTCACTCAATGATCCATGCTAATCAACTCATTTATTAGAAATTCGGGTTACCCGTCATCTCGACCCATTAGCTTTTGGTTTTAGGGATGTTACACTTCTAGACCGATTCTTTAGGGATGGCATTGACTACGCACGTTTTACCTGCGAATAAATCAAGATAGAAGAAAGATATAACTGTTTAATATTAAGGATACCAAAACCTGTCAGGATACTGAAGTACGTCGAAGATCCAGGGTCCTTTGCTTTAAAAGTAACCCCTAACAATTGTCCCCAAATTTAACAGCTGTCAATGTAATCAACATTTGTAAAAAAATTTCAAATTCAAATGGTAAATGATGATAGGGTTGCGATGAGACTCTCCCGAATACTGAGGCGATTTAACCGTTAGCTTTCTACAGGATAAATTCATTATTTGTCCTTCTCTCTCATTTTGATCTTCTCAAGGCTTAAGCAGGTAAAATTTTCATTCTGATTTCTGATTTCTTCCTTGTGTCTATTCTTTCGCGATCATGGGCAAGAAAATGACTAGATCAGCCTCTTCAATCGTTGCTGAAACGATAAAGGATTTTACGGATCAAGGAATCCTTGACCATTCTGATCTTGAAATTTTCTCTTTCACTGATCATTGGTGTCCCTGAGCTTGCACATGTTTATAACTTAAGAACCCATGGCTCATCTCGTTTCGTTCTTCAGCTTAAGTCTGGGCGAACTCACTTAATCCCAAAAGCCACCCAGAACGACACCGACTGGAAGGGAAAATTCTTCTTCGTAAAGAGAGATTCAATCTCTGGTGGGAAACTTTTGCCGCTTGAATGGGTTAAGAAAGGTAGGAAGTAGCTAGGATCTCTGCAATTTTTAATATTTCTGACCAGTTGCTAATGATTTTGCTTTATTTTTGTGCAGCTCCTAAGTTTCCGAATTGGTTCCTGCAAGAAGCGACATAGACAAGAGAATTGAAGCGTTATTAGAAATACCTATGGCGGAGAGGTCCTTTCGTGTCGAGTCCACCATTAGTGAAGCAATTTTTGACACCTGGCACTCTGAATCCGAGATGTCTTCAGGTACAGAACAATTTGCATTTGTGTTACCAAATGTCATGATTCTGATTTGCCCTATCTTTATGTAGGAATCCCAAGATCGAGCTCCCAGTTTGCATTGTCTGACCTTGATATCCTCTAGTTTGGAGCCACCATTGTCAAGAAGGAGGATCCTACACATGTGACCAACAAGTCTCGTATCCTAGTTCTCCAGTCTAAAGCTTCAGGAAGTAAAAAGAGGAAGACGACAGATGTGGTGGATCTGGAGATCTTAGAGGGCATGGATTCCACTGAGACAGCCAAGAAGCTGCAATCCTTGTTGAACCTGGTAAGTAATTTTTTGAATCCCTATTTTGATGTCAGGATCCCTAAATTATTAATATGTCTGAATCTTGCAGGGTCTTGAGAAGCTGAATGTTAACTTGGCTGCGGCAGAGAAAAATGTTGAAGAAACTCTGGAGAAGATCGAAGATGTGAAGAAAATCTCTGCCACCAAGACCAAGTACTTGGAGAAAGAGATCCATACTTTGAAGGATAAGCTACAGGAGAGGTCAACCCAGCTCGAGCAAAGGTTACAGGAAACTGTGGATGATGCCAAGAAGTCTGTTGCTATGGCTATTCTTCAATCCAGGATCCAGATGGCTAAGCAAGCTGCTGTTGAAGGTTTTAATCCTGCAGCGTGGGATCTTCAGGGACGGCGTACTTCTCTGGCCAAGCTTGGTGGTGAAGCAGTGGAGACTAGCAAGGTTGCTGAGGAGGTTAGAGCTGGTGATGATGGTAAACAAGTTGTCCAGGGCGATGAAGGTAATGATGCCTAGGCCTGAGCCGTGGAATTTGTTGTTCTTCTGTTTTGGTTGATCATGTTGGTTATCTATCTAAAGAAAATTTCCTTTTGTGTCTGTGGTTGATGAACAATTTACTTTTCCTTGCTCTAGGGATCCTGGTTTCAGGATAGACAATTTGGTTTTTGAGTAATGGTTCAGGACTCGGGTGGATGGGTCCAATTTTTGGATGAAACCCGGGTTACTGACCTTCCTGCACTTATAATATTAGTAGATTGTTTATGACTATTTGCCATGATTGTTACGCGTTTCGTTTGCTTTGACATGTTTTAGAAGATTAGGATCCTCAGGCAGTTAATCCTTGTGATACCTAGAAAAATTGGTTTAGATATATTTTCAGGATACCAGATCCCTAATAATTATTCATAAATAACCTCTTATGTTTTTATCAAACTTTAATTTAGAAAAATATAGTTTGATTTGGATAAATGGTATGTAATAATACCAGTTACAAACATATCATGACTTAGTCATTCAAAATTTTAAATCTTCTTATAATTGAAAATTAACAAGTAATACGTACCTTGGCTGAGAACTAAGTCGGGTAGATACACATACCAGATTATGACATGGAGTCCAAGATGTAACAACTGTTAGTTGTCCCCTATGTATAGTCATTAAACATGTCTTAGACTTAGTAATCTTCATAAGTCTTCAATCCATTTAAGGATCTTGATTCAGCGTATTAATGCTACGTACTTGGGTTAACACACAAGTGTTAAATACCTGTGACAAGTAAAAAACGTGGACCAAGCCAGAAAAACGTGGGCCAAGCTAGTAAAAGTGGGCCAAGCCAGAAAAACGTGGGACAAGCCGGTAAACGTGGGCCAAGCTAGAAAATCATGGGCCAAGCTAGACTTGAGTTAGCATAAAAATGCTAAAAACCTTAAGAGTAACACGTCTGTTACTATTGTAGGATTCAATATATAGCCAACAGTGATGAAATTGTCAGCCACTACTACATGGACTGGTCGCACCACCTTGAATGTATATCGTGCGCTACAAGCGGAGTGTTCAAACTCAATTCTTAGAAAGGTGAAAACCTTTAAACCTTAGAAGGTATGAATGATACCTTAAACTTAGGAGAGATGGCCAATCTCTATCTTCTGTTAGGATCCTTGAGGATCCTTCCCGCAAAACATGAAACCTTGGTGAAGGTGGGTGTTAGCCTGGCTAATACCCCTCCCACACTCAAGTCAGTACCTTTATAAAGAATAATTAAGATAAAAATAATTAGGGATAGAAGACATACCAGTCTTAGTTAGAATCTAAGTTCCAACTTACATAAAATAGGCTTTGAGATGGATAGCGTTCTAGGATCTTGGCAGGATATCACCTTCTATAGTAGCCAACCAATAGGCACCCTTGCCTGCTTCTGTATCAATCAAGTATGGGCCTTCCAATTTTGGTGCTAACTTTCCATCGCTGGGATTAGTAGTATTTTGAAATGTCTTTCTCAATACTAAGTCACCCACTTGGAATTTCTGATCCTTATGTTCTTGTTGTATGACTTTGCTATCCTCTACTGATAAGTTGCAATACGAACTTTAGCAAGATCCCTGAGCTCATCCACGGTGTCAAGATCATGAGCAAGAGCTTCGTCGTTGGTTTCTGGGGTTTGGATATTGACTCTGGCAGTAGGGATAACCATCTCTGTAGGGATCATGGCTTCAGTACCAAACACCAATGAGAATGGAGTTTGGCCTATTGCATTCTTTGTGGTTGTCCTATCTGCCTAAAGTGCGAATGGTAACTCTTCAGCCCATCTTCCTTTCTTGGCTCCCAATCTTTTCTTATGGTTGTTAACGATGATCTTGTTGCTGGATTCTGCCTGTCCATTGGCTTGAGGATGTACAGGGGTGGTGGTTATCATTTTGATCCCCTAACTGGTACAAAAAGTAGTTGTTCTCATGCCATGAACTGAGATCGTTTATCACATACTATCTCTACCGGGATCCCGAATCTTGTCAGGATGTTGCGCTTGATGAAGGAGATGACTTCTTTTTCTCTGACTTGGACAAATGCTTCGGCTTCTATCCATTTGGAGAAGTAATCTGTCATTTCCAGCATAAAAACTTTTCCTCCTGCTACTTTGGGAAGTTTGTCGACTATATTCATTCCCCATTTCATGAGTGGCCATGGAGAGATGATTGGATATAAAGGTTCGGCCGGTTAATGGAGTATGTTGCTGTGTCTTTGGCAAGCGTCACATTTCTGGTCATAAGTCATAGCGTCTTTCAATATGGTAGGTCAGTAGTATCCTGTTCTCAAGATCCCTGAGAATAATGCCCTGCCCCTAGTGTGATTACCACAGTCACCTTCATGTATGTCTTTCAAGAATTCTTGTGATTCAGGATCCTCTAAGCATCTTAAGTATGGACCTGCAATAGATTTTCTATACAAAACATTGTGTAACATTGTGAAACGAGATACCCTCATGCGAAAAGCTCTGTGATTCTTTTCGTCACTTGGGATCTCACCATCCTGCAAATATTTCTTAATAGGTAATATCCAGGATCCTCGACTAGGTTCAAGATCCTAAACATTTGTTTCCTCTTCTGTGTTGGATACTTGTCTTGTTTTCTTGATTGCTGGGCTCAAAATATGTATGATAGGTATTTTAATACCTTCTGGTATTTTAAGAGCTGAAGCAAGGTTTGCTAAGGCATCAGCCTCAACATTGTCTTCTCTAGGTACCTGTGCAATGTTAAAAAATTTGAATTCTACAGATAATTGCTTAACTATTATGAGATATTTGGCTAACTTATCACCTTTTACTGCATATGAGCCATTAAAATGGTTAGCAATTAACAGTGAGTCTACATATACCTGGAGATACCTGATTTTCATATCCCTGGCTAATTGTAATCCTACTATCAGCGCCTCATATTCTGCTTCATTATTTGTTTCCTGGAACTCACAACTTATGGATTGGGGTATTATGTCCTCTTGTGGCTCTTGTGGCAATTTCAGTATGATGCATAGACCTGTTCCTTTTACATTGGATGCACCATTAGTGAATAAGGTCCACTTATCCTTTGATTCTTCCAATTGTTGAACTTCAAGGTCTGCTTCATGTTGGATGTTACTACTGAAATCAGCCACAAAGTCCGCAACTGCCTGAGACTTTATTGATGTTCTATGTTCATACACAAGGACATAGGTGCTGAGTTTGACTGACCATTTAGCCATCCTTCCTAACATCTATGGCTTTCTCAAGGCACACTTAATAGGATAATTAGTCTTAACATGAATAGCATGAGTTTCAAAATAATGTCTAACTTTAGTGGATGCCATTATTAAAGCTAAGATTAATTTTTCTAAATGAGAGTACCTTGTTTCAGCTGCGAGCAAGCTTTTACTTACATCGTATACCGGAAGTTGTTAGCCTTCATGATCCTTGACTAGGACGGTACTCACAGAGTTTCCGGATACCGCCAAGTACAGGGATAATGGTTCGCCGTCTTCTGGTTTCATTAATAGAGGAGCTGATGACAAGTACTCCTTCAATGATTGGAGTGCTTGTTCGTGCTTCTCTTCCCACTCGAATCTCTTGTTCTTTTTTAGGATGCCGGAGAACTCTTTGCATCTTTCTGAGGATCTTGATATGAATCGGTTGAGTTCTGCTACTCTGCATGTTAGTCTTTGGACATCCTTGGTATTTGCTGGGGATTTCAGATTGATGATCGCTTTGATTTGCTCAAGACTGGCCTCTATCCCTCTCTTGGTCACCATGTAGCCCAATAATTTTCCTGCCCCCACTCCGAAGTGGCATTTGGAGGGATTTAACTTCATGTTGTACTGGTCCAGGATATCAAAAGCATCTCTGAGATCCCTAAGGTGGTCCTTAGCTTTCTTTGATTTCACCACCATATCATCTATGTACACTTCCATGGTGTCCCCTAGTTTCTCTTTGAACATCATGTTCACCAGCCTTTGGTATGTGGAACCTGCATTTTTCAAACCAAAGGGCATAGCAATATAACAATAAATACTTGTTGGAGTCATGAATGCGGTATCCTCCGGGTCTGAGGGTTTCATCTGAATTTTCTGGAATCCTGATGAAGCATCCATGAATGTCAGCATTTCATGGCCCGCTGTGGCGTCGACCATAGATTCAATGTGTGGTAGTGGAAACGGATCTTTGGGGCATGCTTTGTTTAAGTCAGTGAAGTCTACACAAACTCTCCATTTTCCATTCTTCTTCTGGACCACCACCACATTAGCTAGCCACCTTGGGAATTTCACTTCCCTTATCATTCCTGCCTTTAGTAGTCTTTCGACCTCTTCTTGGATAACTATGTTCCTCTCCGGTGCAAATTTTCTTCTTTTTTAACGCCCAATTTATGTGTAATAACTTCTTTATAGATACATGTCATGTCTTCATGCTTCCAAGCGAAGGTTGAGGCTCTGCTCTTCAGTAGTTCAACGAGTTCTAGTTCAATATCTTTGGGGATATTGGTTCCAACAAGCACCTTGACATCAGGATCCTCCGCGCTTAAGGATGTTTCTTTAACATCCTGCTTTTTGGTTTCCAAGACGTCTCGGGCTTGTTTCTTTAATTGCTATACTTGCCTGGTTTTGACGGAGGCTTTCATTGAAGAAGTATAACAGCTTTTTGCCTCCTGCTGGTCACTGTTGATCTTTACTACCCCAGGGGGTCGGCATTTTGACTCATTGGTGATATGTTGAGGGTGCTGCCTTCATGTCATGAATCCAAGGTCTCCCTAGAATAATATTATAGCAAGACAAAGAATTAATAACACAAAATTTTTGTATAGCATTTACCCCTTCGATGTATATTGGTAGCTTTATATCTCCAACCGTGTTTTTGATCTCTCCACTGAATCCTACCAGTACTGAGGATTTTGAGACAATTTCGGAATCTGGGATCCCCGCCCTCTTTAGGACTTCAAGTTGTATGATGTTCACCGAACTCCCTCCGATAATTAGGATCCTGTGGATGAAGTGATTGGCAATGTACAGAGTGATCATTAAGCCGTAATGGTGAGGATCATGTATATCATCTCTGTCCCCTTTGTCGAAAAAGATTACTTGCTCTTCAGTTAAGTTGGAGGTCTTGGTAGGCCTGACCCCTTTCTCTGTCTTTGCTTCCTTAGCATTCTTCTTTGCTGCAGAGTAAGAAGTGCCACAAATGTCAGATCCACCAGATATAAAACTTATTACCTTGACATCCGGCGACGAGGATGTTTCTCTCTGCGGGATCCTGTCATGATCCTTAGCTTTATTCTTTCCTTTGTCTAGAAATTCCTTGAGATGTCCTTTGCTTAAGAGACAACTTATCTCTTTTCACAGAACAACACAATCTTCAGTTACATAACCGAAGTCCTCGTGGAATGCACACCAGTTGGACTTATCCTTCCATCATGTGTTCTTCTCAAATTTGCGAGGCCACCTAGCTTTTTCACCAAGATCATGCATAGCAAATAATAAAATTGTTGTATCAAGAGAAAAACAGTATTCAGACAATCTAGGATACTCTTCTTCATCTTCATCGTCTTCCACAGCATTGACCTTGTGATTATCAGGTTTAGAATAAGGCTTCGATCTATAAGGCTTGAAGGGTGCGGATTCCGTCTTTCGGTTGGGCTGACTGTAACTAGTTGGAGCGTCCATATGTTGCTGGATCTTTCTGTCATCCTCGAGCCTTATGAATCTTAATGCTCGATTTCTGACTTCATCAAGATTCCTACAAGGATTCATGACGAGGTCTTCGTAAAACGGAGAGTCTTTCTTCAATCCCATCTTGAATGCTTGGACTGCAGTGGCAACGTCAAGATTCAAGATATCTAGGGATTCCTGTCCAAACTTGCTGACATAATCCCGAAGGGATTCTCCGGTATTCTGAGTTATCCTTTATAAGTCACTTGTCAATCTTTTGAACGTTCTGCTGCAGGAGAATTGGTTATTAAACAAGTTGATTAAATGAGAAAATGAAGTTATCGAATAAGGTTTAACACTAAGTAGCCATTTCAAGGCTGATCCTGTTAAGGTGGAGCCAAAACCCTTGCATTAGCAAGCCTCTTTTAGGTCCAAGGGAATGGGGTTGATTTCCATCCTTTCCATGTACTGCGCGACGTGCTCCTCAGGATCTGTAGTTCCATCGTACAACTTCATGTTAGGAGTCTGGAAGCGCTTGGGGATCTCAGCATCACATATCGGTGGAGCAAATCTGGGGTGACTGGTAGAGGACATCTCCGGTATAGGTTAGACTACACCTGGTACACTGGAGATCATCTCTTTTAACTTTTTCAGCTCCTTGGCCATGGACGGAGTGATTCTTGCATCCTGCATAAATTTGCTAGTGTTTGACAATTGATTAAAAGTGTTACCGATATCAGGATTTCGGAATAATGGTCTCGGAGTAACTTCAAGATCCTGGTTTGTAGTAACTCTAACAGCCGAAATTGTGCCAACTGTAGTGATCTAGGTTTTCATGGGAAGGAAGTCTCCCTTATGGATTCCTGAGGATCCTGAATAATTAAAGTCCAGGATCCTTGGTTGCAACGGAGTTGTCACTTCCACTGGTTTCTTTGACTCTTTGACATTTTCAACCTCTCTGAACAGCATCAGGTTACTCTTTTTCTGTTGCTCCATCTGTTGTTTCACTTCTGAGAACAAATTGAGGATATCATCATTTGAAACGAGCACAGGTCCCCCAGCAGGTATCCCAGATCCCGAAAAAACCGCAGAAGTAGCTTTCTTCGGCAGATTAACATTCTTCTGGAATGGAGGAGGAGGAAGAGGGTTACTCAATGCCGAGCTTGAAGATGGAGTAGAAACAGAAACATTTTTGGATTGAGACGACATTTTCGAAATTAGTTTGGAAAGATAGTGATTGAACATAAATTTTAGCAGAGATTTTAGGATGAAAAGCACCACTTGCCCCACGGTGGGCGCCAAATTGTTTTGACTAAAAATTAACGAGAGTAATTTTGTTATCAAACTTAGAATATGAGGTAGTGTGCTTGTAAAATCAATGTAAAGCAATACAAGAATGTAAAAATTGACACAGTTGTTTACGAGGAAAGCCCTTGATCTTTGAGGTTCTCCGACATAAAACCTAGAGAGGTGACAATCGACACCTTCCTCGTTTCTTCGATAAATGGTAAAAAGATTACAAGTGTGGAGCAGTAGATAATCGAACTATGTGTTACAAAGGTGTGTACGACTGTTGTGTGTTGCTAAGTGAGTTGTGATATGTTTTCTAAACGATCTAGCTGTTGATTAAATACAAAAGATAAACTAACTAACTAACTATCCGAGAATCCCAGAATCGACTAAGTCCTCTAATACGACCGTTGGAGGCCTTTCCACAGTTCTTCTACACGTTCTCCTTGACTTCTAGACCGATTCTTTAGGGATGGCATTGACTACGCACGTTTTACTTGCGAATAAATCAAGATAGAAGAAATATATAACGATTAAATATTAAGGATACCGAAACCTGTCAGGATACCGAAGTACGTCGAATATCTAGGATCCTTAGCTTTAAAAGTAACCCCTAACAGTAGCTGACTTTTAGTATGCACATTCAGGTTAAGGACTAGGGATGGCAAAATAACCCGAGCCCGGCGGTTATACCCGAAACCCGAAACATCCGGGACGGGTATACCCGAAACCTGATGGCTACGGGGTCGGGTATGGGATTAATCTTAAAAATTTTCGCGGGTATGGGATTAGGTGATACCCGGTCCGATTACCCGAAACCATATACCCGTTTATCCGAACCATATATCCAAATCATATACCTGAAATTTTTTAACTTTTTATTTTTATTTTTATTTTTATTTTCCCTTGACACATGCTTATTAATGCTTCATTTTAATAGGTTCGTTATGTGGAAAATTAATTTTTCTTTTGAAATATATATTTATAAATATAAAAAATAGAGTTATAGAAAAGTACATGACACATACCCGACGGATATTGACCGATACCCGCAAAATAACCCGATACCCGATACTAAAGGGTATGCCCGATACCCGTAGGTATACACGATACCCGATGGGTAATTACCCGACACAAACCCGGCGGGTAATGGGCCGGGTATGGGACATGATTTTACAACCGGGTATGGGTTTGGGATTACCGATACCCGGCCCGAACCCGACCCATTGCCATCCCTATTAAGGACAGGTCCGATCATGAACGGTGATGCTTGGCAAGCGATGAAGAGTTACCCGGTTGATCTATAAAGTCTGGCATCCCGTTACGTTTATGTTATTGATAATGGTTATGTTTAAGACAATATTGTGATGTATGAATGATGAACAAGTTTTAAATTATGTTGAAATGAATGTTTCGCTGCGTTATTATGATGTTCAAGTTCAAGAATTGTTTGTTTATGAGTAAATCCAACAAGTGAGGTCTCTCGGATTTGGGGCCTTACATGCTACCCTTATTGCTCCTACCCCTACCGCGTTTCATCGTATCTAAAAGAATTAAAACATGGTAAGATTAGGTCAATTATGGTCACGTTAAGTCAAACATGATCAAATTCAAGTAACCACATACATACGATGTACCAATCTAACTAATGCTAATCTAACCACGTTGTACAATGTACCGATCTAATCAAATTCACATAATACCAAACTCTAATCTAACCCCAATGTATGATGTACAAATCTAACCAAATTCAAGCAAACAACATACCTATTTCCATAATGTATGTATACCAATCTAACCAAGTGTTAATCTAACCACAATGCACACAAAACTATCTAAATCACATTTCTATAAATAAACCAATAAGCAATCCAAGTTACAATATTCAAGTCACATATTGCAATCTAAGTCACAATTCAACAGCACATAACTCAATAACTATTATATATCATTATTGACAAAGTAAACAAATACAACAAACAGTCATTGATGGATGATTAGTTCTAACAGATTTGATTAAATTAAATATGCATACCTACAATTTCACAATTTCACAAAAAATTAAAAACCAATTTCAAAATCCCCAAATCAACTCATAGCAATGCGGTGGTAGGTGCGGTTATGTCGGGTGTCAAGATCGAGGGTGCGGTAATTTTGTTGAGTATCTAGGTTGAGAGATGGTAGTTTCAGTTAGTGCTCGAGTGGTCAGAGTGGGTCGAGTGGTGGTGTGATTGGAGTGGGTCAACGGTTTTGGTAGCTGCTAGAGCGGCGGATGGTGGCAGATAGTGGTGACTAGGCTAAGACGGAGATAAGGAATATCAGATAGGGAAAATGAAACTGAAAGCAGTTTTGGTCATATTTTGACCTAAAAATACCGACAAAAAGATTGTAATGATTTCCTCCATGATCCGTCGGTGATATCCTTGGTAATCCGTCAATGATTAGTGATGACTCCTTATGATAACAAGTTATTTGGGGCTTAATTGGCCATGTAATATGTTAGTGAGTTGGTTTGGATAATTACACACAATCGTTTTAGGCTATAACAATTCATTTTGGTGTTGCTTATGATGACTTGTACACTAACGAGCCTTGTAACGTGTTAGTGAGTTGGTTTTTGTTACACATAGTCACATTAGGTCATAACAAGTCATTTTGGTATAAGAGACATGCTTATGATGAGTAGTACACTAACTGGCCTTAATGGGCCTTATAATGTGTTGGTGAGTTGGTGTTAATTACATAAAGTCACACTACCATATCTAGACCGACATTTTGGTGTTTATTTCCAAATCTTATAGATAAAGACAAGACTGCACATTACCAACATTAATTAACCACCTCTCTTCCAGAACATATCGAAATCAAGATGCATATGTACATCATAGGTTTCAATGTGCTCGACATCTTCTGAACACATGTAAAAGTTTGCACCCTCATACATGAGATTGCCATATACATAGATGAGGGTTCCAAGACCACATTTGGGGTGCAACCTACGTTCCCGAGTTTGAGAAACCCAGTTCTCCTAGATATTAATTCCGAGACCACCAATTCAAACATACCAGTTACCACCAAATTAACTAAAAAATAGGGTATAATACATGTGAAAAAACAGGAGGTTGCGATTTATAAGTTTGAAGGAGATTATGATCAGCTACCATTAATAGCAAGATTGTGTTACTATATATAGGAACTTTTACTGACATGTTACCTACAGAAGTCCCCATCGCAAACTACTCTCACCAACAAATGACTGAAAACCGGGCGAGAATCTTATCTGAAATCTTATCTTTAAATTAGTGACGGATCACCGGTGCACTAATCGTCAGCTATAATAGTTCCCCACAAACAAAGACAAGAGTTTGAGTTACCTGTGTCGGGTGCCTGACGGTAATCCGTGGTGACAGTCTTTCTTTCCTCAATTATGAGTCCTTCGGTAGTCAACAACAGATTGCTGATGTTTTTTAATTTTCCTTTTCCTATTTTTTTCGGTTCTGTCGCAAGTCGCCAAGTGAGAGTCACAGTGTGTATCTACTATCTAAACTAGAAGAATTTAGAAAAAAAAACTTTCACAATTTCGTCCTAATAACCTATTTTGACATGTTACCCAATAACCTGTTTTGACACCTTGTAAAAGAGTAAGGAGAAAATATCAAGCGAGCCAAGCAAATTATAAAACAACAATTTCGCCTCATGTGACATGGCAATTGACATAACAAATAATTAATGAATAAAACAAAACTGAAACTATGACCGGTAACATAACATAACATTACACAACATAACACGCGATATACATTTACCATGTTGATCTTTATCATGACCAAAGTGCAAGAATAGACATTAACCCAGCCCCAAGGAACAATGCAATATAAGACGCAACTTGAAGCCTGCCATTGCATCTCATCTTCTTGCTCATGAAATCAGCAGCAATTAGGTCAACCAAAGCCATATAAACCAAAATCCCAGCAGATATAGCATCAAGTATCCCTTCAATAACCAAAGCTCTAGGGCTGTTAGGGTTGTAAAATGAGCAGATGATTGCGCCTATACCGACCCCTAAAGGGGTCGTTACAGCAAAAAAGCATGCCATTATAGTTGAATGAAGGACCCCGAGCTTCGCCTGAGAGATGCACCCACCAAGTGCAAACCCTTCAAAGAATTGATGGAATGATAATGCACCTAGCAAAGGTCTAATGGTGCACGGGCTTTGTGATACGCCTAGTGAAAGCCCGATCAGGATTGAATGCGATAGGATACCGAGTTCCAACACCTATCAAATGTAGAATTAGGTTAAAATAAATGATTTCCAATGACACTTTGACATTGTGAATAATTATACTTTGTTTTTCTTGCAAACGAACGATCTTTTTTTCATGAAATGAGAAAAAGATCGCTATAGCTTTGCATGAATGAGTGATTTTGGACAAATTATATGTAAATGAAAATTTCTCGCTTTTCTTCTTTTTTTTCCCTGAACTTTATAAATAATTATACTTTGTTTTTCTTGCAAACGAACGATCTCTTTTTCATGAAAATGAAAAAAAAGATCGTTATAGCTTTGCAAGAATGAGTGATTTTGGACAAATTATATAGTAAATCAAAATTTTCTCACTTTATAAATAATTACACTTCTAAAATGATTATAATAACTATATTATTACGATAATAACATTTTCTTGAAATAAAATGACTTAAAGGTTTTATATATGCATTTTAAATACTCTTTGGGTGCTTTTCGACCCATTTCACCTGCTAAATTGATCCAAACCCGTTTTTATTTTAACCAATGTTAAAATTTTACCTATCAAAGACAGTATAGCTCACTGAAATTACCAACTTTTTATGATGATTAGAAAAAAATAATCACTGTTTCATAAACTTTTTAAAGAAAAAGATTAGTTACTCCAAGATGACCATATACTACCTGTGAAACAACAACATGCCGAACAGCGCCCTCATCATCATCACCACCACCAAAACCATGCGAGTGCATATGTGAGCGCCCTTCCGAATGCTTGACTGCTTCTTTATGATTATGCCTATGATGTGCAGCATGAGCATGCATCCCCACAATGTGAATCCCACCACCATCTTCTTCCCCAAACACCTCATGCTCATTCGCCACGAGTGGAACTATCAAAGATTCTGAATCAGAATCAACCAAATCATCTTTAACATCTGGGACTTGCTTCATCTGTTTACTCTCATAATACTGAGTGCTGATAAAGTCAACAAGCAATGTGATCAAAGCAGCCATCATAGCAATAAAACCCGAAAAGGGGAACTGGGACCAAGGGGTTTCTGGGAGACACGGGTTTGTTAAAGCCTCTGCAGCGTCTGGTAGCATGTGCACGAATCCGGTGGCTAGGATGACACCAGCCCCAAAGGCTTTGGTGGAAAAAAAGAGGTTGGAGTCGGTTCTGAAGAAGCCCCAGTGTTTGCTGACCAATGGGATGGTGACACCTAGGATTCCAGTGAGAAGAATGGCGGTAATGGCCATGAATTTGAGGGTGAGAGCGGTTTTTTCATTGCGACATGGGTCGAACTCGGGTGAGTTGGTGCAACTAGTTGCTGACATGGATTCAGAAAAGTTCCTGAAAAGGGATCCTTTTGGGGATCCAAAAGTAGTTGGGAACTAAAGATGCATTATTGGATAATCTTGAAAGTTAAACAAGATGTAAGCTAACATTAGATTCTTGAACGATTGATACCGTTAAACATTTACTTATGGTTGCCAAATATCTTGTCACTACTCACTACTATAGCTCTCCTGTCATTTGGTTCTCTACTAATGTTTTGATTCTTTGTGTTATACTTTATGTTATCAGGATGCTACTTTTTTTGTCTACAACAAGTTTTTGGAGCCGGGGGTCGCAATGGGAGCAGCCTCTCTGACTCTCGAGATGGAGGAAAGGCTTGCCCCCATCCTACACTCCCCAGACCCTACAAATAGCATCTGCTATGAGTGGAATTTTCCTGGTTATGTTTGTTTATTTGTTTATGGTTGCCAAATATCCAAACTGTTATGAAATATATTTTCTTTTCATGTCATCCAAACTTCCAAATACTTGGTGAAGAACTTAAATGATTGCTACTGAAAACTGAGTTTTTTTAATATGTAAATAAAAAATATTGATCACCAATATAACAATTTTTTTTATTTTAAAACTATGGTTTCTAAGGTTGCTAGTCCTGAATTACTATTCACCCTTGTTTTAAAAAGAGCAAGGCGTTCCAAGATATTTAGGTCCCGAAATCCGAGGCGTGAGGCATTGCTCTATATAAAACTAAAAAAGCTTTATGTCTCTCGTCTCTTTTACATTCGCGCAACCAAGGGTTGGTAGGTAGAAATGGTCAAAGGTGAATTACAATCCCGGGTTAGCAACCCATAAACCATAGTTTTAAAACCAAAAAAATGTTACATTTGTAATCAATGTTTTTTAAATACAACATTCAAAACAAAATCCTGAGAGTTCATATAATAACCCTTGAAACACAATGTGAAAACTAAGATATTTACCTATGTTCAATTATTATTATTGTTTTTTTTTCTTTTGTGCAGCAACATTTAGTCATTGATGGCAAGTATCAAGAACATGTTACCAATGATGGATGCTACATGATGTAAAAAATGGGTCGGGTCGCAAATAAGTCAGGTCAAATAAAACAAGAAACTATACAAGTGTTATGACCGCATGATTAACAAGGTCCATTTAACTTTAATAATCATTTTAAATTAGAAACCAAATAAGTAACAAGATTAACATTAAAAAATAAACTAAATAAAAAAATTAATTTCTCAACTAAATATTTAATCAACATTTTATGTAAAAAAATTCAAAATAGTGAAAATGTCTAACAGTTTTTCTTATTTCCAGTTAATGAAGTCAAAACAGGGTTTTGATATTTTATTTTGTTTTATGAGTGTGTCACTGTCCTTAATTTTGTTTTACAGTGTGCTCCCTTATCCTTAATTTTGTTTTGTATTGTTTCCTCTTCCCCTTCCAGAATCAGCCTAAATTTGTCTTTACAAACGAATTTTAGAAATTTTAATAGAGTTGGCTGGCTTACGGGGTGCCTGTCCACCCCCTCTCAATAAGCTGTATCCTCCAATGCATGTTACTAAACACAAATTATTTACAAAATAAACCTAATTAGTAAATTTTTATAGTGATAATCAAACCATTTGTTGGGCAAGAATTGAATCAATGTTGATACTTTTTGTATCAAATTTGCCATCTCTGAGAATGATGGATAACTCATTGCATCACCAAACTGAGACTCTAACCAATCCTTATATTCAATCATAATCAAACAACAATGTATTTTAACACAATTCAAATTAAACCCAAAACAGATTATCAGAATTACCTTTAATTTTCTCCAAATTCAGCAAAGGGTAGAGCTCCTAAAACACAATTAAACAATGCCATTAGAACTACTCAATTATAATAAAATCAATCAAATAGATACATAATCGATCTAGAGAGATATAAACCTCGAGCACCCACATGGTGATAAATTAAGATATTACAGTATTAGGGTGTTGTATACAAATCAACGATTAACAGATCGATTTTCAACAAGATTATGATCGATCGATCGCACAATTTATAGACGCATGTTACTCTGTTGGTTGGAGGATGTCGACATAGTTTCACTAATGGAAGGGTTTCGATGAATTTTGGAAGGAAAAGGTCCAAAGTTTTAATGAGGATGGAGAAAAATGGTGTCGACACCGTTTGCGTCTTCATTTCTATCTATTTCACTATTTGTACTGTTGGGTTCATTTGCATTCAAAGCCCTCCAGTTTTTAGTTTTAGCATGCTTGGTCCTTAAAGTATTGATTTTGTTGACATTTAGGCATTCAAACTATTGGTTCTTGTGGATGTGTTTAGATTAGGCATGTAAATGGATCGAACGTTCAGTGAATTGTTTATGAGTCGTTCGATGTTCGTTCGTTTATGTTCGTTCATTTAATAAATGAGTTAATCCGAACACAAGTTTTTGTTTATTTAATTAAACAAACGAACGAACGAACATGAACACATGTTTCGTTCGTTCATTTACGTTCGTTTATATTCGTTCACTTATGTTCATTTGTTTACGTTCGTTTAAATATTCATTCAAGTTTATTTATTACTAATATTAATTTAAAATTAATTTGATTTTTCATATTTTATCTCTTAAGCCAAATATAAAATCAATTTGATATCTTTAGTTAGTTTTGAAATATTGAATGTAAGTATGATGATATTTTAAGCTTTAATTTAGATATTCACATTTACTTTTAATTTGTGTTCGTTTATGTTCGTGAACCGTTCATTTAGAATATTAATGAACGAGCCCAGAAAATTTTTTCATGGGGGTCGGAAAATTTTGAGACCAGCTGATAAGCGACATATAACATGTATATAACACTAAAAAATTTTCATGGGGGGCAATTGGGGGCCTATTTCAAAATTTTATGAGGGGCGGTCGTGATTTTAACGCGTATATAACACTAAATTTTTTTTATGGAGGACGGCTGCCCCCCATGCCTCCTAAGTAGGTCCACCAATGGGGTGACAGTCACCCTATATGTCGTTGCGCACTATATGCGTAGGCATTGTCAGGAATATTATGTGCCACCTCGAGATATCATAATACACATCCATTATCTTTCATAGTTTCTAGACATTGTTTTTTTCATTTTATCTTTACTCGTATGAATGCAAGAAAACATTATTGACATCCAACTGATACAAACTCAAATGTCGCTTAGTGGTAACAACAATGAAACTATGAATGGTGATCATTTTAACAACATGAGAGAAAGTCTCATTGTATTCAATACCAGCCTTTTGAGTATCCCCACGAACCACCAAACATGGTATTTGACTTTATACACACATTTACACTTCATAGCTTTTTTGCCTTTTTTGCCTTTAGGAAAAGACATGAATTCCCAAGTGTGATTACTTTCTAAAGCAGCAAACTCTTTAGACATAGATTCTTGCCAAACAGGGTGTTCAGCAGCCTCTTGATAAGTGGAAGGCTTGACACCATCAATAGTGAGGATAAGTTGTTGATCAAAGTCAGACCGATAAGCAAGATTGACAAAGGCAGTAGGATGACATATATCGGTGAGAGTATGAGAACAAGATGAATCAAGAGAAAGAAGAAAATAATATTATCTATGATCTATTGATCTTACATCATTGGCACACAAAGCAAAGGTGCTACCAAATATAATTTCTAGAAGGTGAAATTTTATGTAAAATTAGTTAGATTTTGAAAGAAAAATAGCGAAAGGAGTCTAAAATCAAAATAATAAATCATATCATTTGAATTTTGAAAGAAGTAACTATTGTTTTCGAATCTTTGTGTATGTAAATAGTAGTCAAGTGCACGCAGATGTCAACTACTACTTTACAATATTGGAGTCAAAATTTACATGAAGAAAGAACTTTAGGACCAATTGATAACTAATTTAATATTTGAGTTCTGAAATGTAAATAAATCAAAGGTGAAGGAGTTGATGGTACAACTAGACATTTTGAATAACTTATGATGCCATCAACCAGCCATAAAACTACGTGAGGTTTCGAGAAGAGGACAATTCCTTGCCGTCTCTTCAACAATTTCATGTAATGATTTGATTGAAGATAAAAATTTTTTTTGAAGATAATTCAAACTAGTTGAATACCCGCAAATCGCGGCGGGTGTTAAGTCGTGTAATTCGCTCATAATAGGTTTGATTCGTCACAATACTACAACGGTTACGACACTCGATATATGCTACGATTTGGAAAAAACTCAATTTTGAATATAAGTCCGTTTTCAAATAAATTTATCAGAACTTTTGAAAAAAAAAAGTAACAAAAACAGCCACACTCTGTTCTTTGGAAAAAATTAACGAACGAAAGTTAATAAAGAAAAACGGAATTAATAGAAAATTAAACGGGTTATACCCGCGCTCCGCGACGGGTGTCGGCCCAATCGTTAATAAAATTTAAGCAAAAACGTAGTCGCAGGGGCAAAAATAATGGTAATAAAAAAGAAACCTAAAGGTAAATAATAAAAAAGGAAACAAATTTCGGGTCGTCGAAAATCATAAAAACGAATACCGAGACATGTTCCGATAATATCAAGACCGAAAATGATGTTGTCAGCTTATAATATGTTTGGTTTGTCACATGACCCACAATGGTAACGGCACTCGCTATAGGCCACAATCTAAAAAAGACTCAATTTTTAATACAACTCCGTTTTCAAAAAAATTCATATCAGAACATTGACATAAAAAACTAAAATAGTAGCGCACTCCCTTTTTTTAAAAAAATTAACGAAAAAAAAGTTATTAAAGGAAAACAAAATTATTAGAATATTGAACGGGTTCAAAGCGTATTTTATATATAGTATTAGTGATGAAAATAAAAATGAAAAAAAGGCATGATGTGTAAAGTTTTGACTGAAATTGTTATTGTTCCAAGACGTTCTCTTTTAATCTATTAAGTAATTGTGGGGTCGGGTCGGTTGCCTTTTCATTATATGTTAGATGAAAATTATGTCGCATTGACGAACTAGAATCGACAATTAATGTATCTAAACATCACACATATATTTATTCGTGTCGAAGATTAACTCTAATTTACATATACTTAAAACCATCTAACCCTAAAATGTCATTGGGGTTGGTGGCCCAATGATAAAGGAAAATCCTTTAGAAACATCAAGGTTTGAGGTGGTCATAGGTTCAAGTCCCAGTCCCACAACAATAAAGAAATTTGCCTTTCAAAAAAAATATAAACAAGTTAAACGGGTTGGCGAGTTATAAACGGGTACACGAGTTGTTATAAATAGGTTAAACGGGTTGACGGTATGGGTGTAAACGAGCCAAGCCGGCTCGTGAGCTACTCGAGATCGGCTCGTTAAAAGTTTGAATCGAGCCGAGCTTAATCAAGTTCGAGCATAAAAATAAGCTTATTCAATAAACGAGCTTGAGCCCGAGCTTCACTTATCAAGCTCGAGTTTGCTCGCGAGACTAAATGATCCTATTATTTGGATAATTTTTATTTAACATATTAAATAATTTAGATAATAATAATTAATATATATATATATATAATTATAATAAAAAGAACTAAATAATATATTATGTTATATATAAATATTATAATAAAAATAATTATATATATATATTAAATAATAAACGAGCCCGAGCCGAACACAAGCTGAAAAAACTACTCACTAGCCGAGCTCGAGCTTTAGAAATGAAGCTCGAAATAAGTTGAGCTCGAGCTCGAACCATTTGTAAGTTAAATAAGCGGAGCTCAAGCCAGGTCGAGCTCGTGCTCGGCTCATTTACATCCCTATTTAACGGTTAACATTATGAAATGCATAATTTTGTTTTTAGTTCTAAGTTCTAACTTTATACCACCAGTTAACAAGGCGACATGTTTATTGAAGCATATTAAGTAATTAAACAGATCAACCTCCTGAGTAAGGCCCATTTAATTAAACGGATTTAATCTTAACAATATCTGTTAATAGGCACTTAGATATGACAAAAAAATCTAATTATTTTTATAGGTGGCATAACAGAAATCATCGCATTTAACTAATTGTATAAAGGTCATCCTATTTTATTATTTTGTTTATTATACTTTTAACTTCTTTTCGGAGACTGTTTAAATTCTTTTTGCAAATTACAAATATTACTTATTAGACATGTTGTAATTAGCACTATTAGTAGGTAGTATTATGTAATATGATTATTATATATAATCTTCATTGTAATCCTAACCGTTTACAATTATCAACACAATCACAATTTATACACACTTAAGGGTTTTACTTGGTATCAGAGCCACCTGGCTCTACCATCCACATCCCAACCGAAGCATACAAAGCTACCGGTGTTTGATTCTTGCTGCTCGTTGCAGCCTTCTATTTTGCGGATCCACATCGTTTTGGTTCTTTTTTAGATTCGTAGTCAACAACAGCTGCAACACACTCTGTTCTAGGGTTCGACGTCGTAATCTGCAAGTATCATCGTCATCTTCATCAACAGCCGCAACTATAGCCGTCACCACAGGTTTAAACCCTAATTTCTTCTTACAAGCTTCCATCGAAAGTTCCCAGTTTCCAACGAAAGTTACAACTTTCGCTCGAAAGTCACCAACCTTTCGCTCGAAAGTTCCCTAGTTTTGATCGAAAGTTCCTACAATGTCCACAACTCACACAAGTTTGCTTTCACTCTTTCTCCAACAAACTATGGCTATTGGAAAACCATGCTAGAGCCATTTCTGATCACCAACAACCTCTTTGGCTATATTGACTGTTCAATTCCTTGTCCAGACAACACTTTAGCAGCATGGTCTGATGCAGCTGCTGCCCTCACAGTTAATCCAGTTATCTCACATGGATATCTAATGATGTTTATGTGCGTATGATTATCATTTCCACTATATATGAGGCATTCTTTTCTCATGTTCAAGGCACCATAACTCGTGAATTATGGGACTCCCTTGCCTGTGCATATGCTCCTCACACTGCCTCCAAGGAGTACACGTTTAAGACACAACTTCTTAAGCTCCAGATGAAGGGGATGAGACCCCCCTTGCTTACCTGAGTCGTGCACAAGAGTGTGCATATATGCACTCACCAATATTGGCCAGTCAAAGACAAAGACCTCCTTTTATTTGTGGTCTCTAGATTCCGAGAAGAATACAATGGTCTCAAATCAACCACTTTTTCTTGTTCATCTTCCTTGACATTGACTGAGCTTTATGATTTTCTGAGTGATCATAACTACATGGTTACAAAGCTTCCACAATCAGGTACTGCATCTGTTTTTAATGTCACTACAGGCTCCTCGCCTGGATCAGCCCCAACTGTCCAATCTCAGACATCACAACAACTCTCGGCTCTTTAGCAAATGGCAGCTCAACATGCCTTCCCACTTTTTCCAAACACTACTGCTCCTCAAGCTTTTTACAACTATCTTCTATCCTAGAATCGTCGCAACAACAACAGAGGACGTCGTAGTCCCTCACGTGGTAACAACAAGGGACGCGGGCGTAATTAATCCTCTTTGGTGTCCTCTCAAAACATGGTCTATGGCTCCTGCAATCGCTGTGGAATTAGGCATATCCCAAGTGATTGTCCAAATCGTGACCCATCAACACTTCCAAATTCTCCTCTCCCAACAAACCCTTTTCTATATCTAACATTCTTCATATTCCTGAAATTCAGAAAAATATTATTTCTGTTCGAAAGTTCTATCTAGATGACAATGTGTTTTTTGAATTTCACTCTTTCTTTTTTGTTGTGAATGACGAGTCTACACGCACTACCCTTCTCACCTGCCCCGGTGAACAAGGTCTCTACACTCTTTGCCTGCCTCAACTCTGCTATCTTCATAAGACCGCCTTCACTGCAACTCGGACTTCATCTACCTTATGGTACCGAAGGCTTGGTAAACCACATCTACGTCTTTTAAATTTTATGCATTCTAGTTTTTCACTTTCTGTTACTACAAACTTCTCATCTGTTTCATGTACTGCTTGCCATTTAGGCAAATCCAAAAACTTGTCTTTACTTAATGCTACTTTTCACAATTCAAACTTTCTTGATTTAATTTATTGTGATGTTTGGGGCCCTGCACATGTGTTATCTTTTGATGGACATTGTTACTTCATGCTTTCTGTTGATCTTCATTCTCGTTATATGTGGATTTTTCTTTTAACTCGAGAATCTGATGTTTATCGTATTTTCTAAAACTTTGTTACAATGATTGAACGTCAATTTAATACAAAAATAAAAAATAATGTCCAAAAATATTTTTTTTTTGGGGGGGGGGGGGGATTGAATTCCGTCCTTTAACATCCTTCTTCACTTCCATTTGCATTGTTCACAAATTATCTTGCTCACACCAGTGAAAAAAATGGTGTGGTAGAAGGTCGACATCGACACGTTGTTAAACTTGGACTTACACTCTTAGCCCAGTCTTCCGTTCCTCAGCGCTTCTAGCACTTTGCCTTTGACACGGTTGTTTATCTCATCAATCGTATGCCTTCTAGAACTTCCTCCCATATTTCACATTTCGAACATTTGTTCAACCGCTCTCCTGATTTCTCATTTCTTCGAGTATTTGGTTGTCAATGCTTTCCTCACTTTTGACCATACAATCGTCACAAAATGGACTTCCAATCTACACCATGTATCGTTTGGGGCTACAGTCCCGTTCATCATGGTTATCCATGCTCAGATCCTTCCACATATCGGATCTATATAGCCTGCCATGTCTGCTTCAACGAGGACAACTTCCCTTTTGCCATAGCTATCCAACCCTCTCCTTCTACTTCTTCCAACACATACACTTCCTTTTCTGACTTTCCTCTGTCACCTGTTGACAATCCTGAACCACCCTCTCCTACAACTTCTTAACATGCCCCTCCACCATCTCCTCACAATTCCAATCTGTCATCCCCTTATTCAAACTCAAACTCAAACTCCTCACAATCGCCTCCTACACCTCCACCTCCGCGTACTCGTCTTTTATTATATTTAAACGAACCATGTACTTATCATTTTGAAAATTTTAATACAACCTAACAATAAATATAGAAAAACAAATTGGCCATCAAAACCGAACATGTTGGGACATCAAGGTCCAATTGTGACGGGATTAAAATGTGATTAATCCTTAATTTGATAATGTTAGAAATTAAACAACTTGCGTTAATCAAGTGTTCATTAAAGATGATCATATATCAACATATATATCACTAGACATGTCAGTGTGTCATAAATAAATGTGATAAACAAGTTCTAACATGATAAAGTTTGTGAAGTCTAAGTTCAAGTTCTTCTACATACAAAGTGATGGATAAGATCATAAATACAATTGGAAGTTATGATGAAAGATCAAGATGCATCCTTCAACGAAACAAATCAATATGCTTATAAAGGAATGTCCAAGCAACAACATGAATATGTTGTGAAATTAATGAGAAAATAAAAATGACATCAAAGTTAAATTTTTATAAAAATCAAAATGATTTATAAAAACTATGTCTTATAAAATACAATTCATTTCCATAAAAGGTTTTTATAAAAGCTAAAGTTTTATAAAACTAATCCTAGTACCTAAATCAAAATGGTTTAGTTAGGATTTGAATTTGAAAGGGTTGTTGGTGGGGAGTTTCTCACATAATCATATTGGAAAAATAAGTCAACTATAAACACCGGATAAAAGGGAAAATATTTTTTGTATGTGAAAGTGGACATAACTAATGGTCAAGAAAGAGTTACCAAGGCTTGCCTCCAGACTCACGGTCGATGGGACGACCGTGGCTGGGGCAGCCCTGGTGACTTCCCTTACTTGAATTGTGCTTATAAGTATAGGCCTTATCTATCTTTAACACTCACCGCTTTGCTCTTAAACACTTTCAAATGTAAATTTAATACATCTCTCTCTAACTCCATTGATATTCGAACATCATTTGAACAGAGAAGATCAAGAGAAAAAGGAAGTTGTGGTACAACTTAGAAATTAGTCTTGTATTATATGTGAGAGGTCTTCGCTAATATTGTTTAGTGAATATTGTAACTTGTGAGTGATAAAATTATCTTTATACAGTGTTAAGTTTGTGAGGGATAACACTATCTTGAAATAATGTTAAGTTTAGGGAGATCACACTATTTTGATATAGTGTTGATGTGTTAGTGTGTGCACTATCTTTACATAGTGCTTGGTTGTGAGGTTATACACTATCTTGACATAGTGTATACTTGGGAGAGTTCACTATCTTAATATAGTGAAAACTGTAAAGACACATTATCTTGACATAGTGTGTTGAAGAAGGTGATCACTGACTAGTGAGACGTTGTACAATGTGATCACTACATTTAAATTAGTGAGACGTTAGTATACCGTTGTTCCCTACCATTTAAGGGAAACGACTAGTAGAACAAACTCTCGATTGGAGAATCAGGGAGAGGACATAGAGTGGATTAGTTAACATCCACTTGAGTCTCTATAAATTCGGTTTTGTCTTTCTATCCTTTAAACTCTTTACATTGCATATTCAAAATCTTGAGTTTTTAAACAAGAGATAATACATACTTAATCAAGCTTTGAACAAAGAAATTTTTTAAGAAAACCAATTCACCCCTAGTTTTCTACAGAACCGTCAAACCACTAAAACCTGTTGATGTTGTTTGTCATTTTTTAAAATTGTAGTTAGTTGTTCAACACGAAAAGACGTCAATATATAGGTACTACTGCTGAAAAAGTTAGTGAAAATATGATTTTTAATTGACTTTTTACACAAATAATTCTATTTATATATGAGATATAATTAATAATTTATGATTTTTGGAATTCTTCTTAATGAGAGGTTCACAATGAGCTAAAGTGTGGTCAAAATGGAGCTAAGAAAAATGAAATATTAATGCTCAAAGTAATGAGTTTGATATGAAACTTGAAAAGGAAAATGGATAAAAGTTGGCCCACATAGGTGAGCGCACAAACTTTTGAGTGATTTATAAATGAAATCCTTCCTTGGATATTGTTTTTCAATAATAAGGAATAAGTGGGGACCCTAAAAGTTACGCATGAGCACCGTGACCGTTGGTGATGGCATAAGTGGCGTTTTGATGACACACTTTGCACACACGCAAGTTACTACTGAACAGTTCGTTGCTGCTAATACGGGTTGGTGTTGATGAGTTACTCCTGATGGAGCGCAACAACAACTTGCTTGATTGTCCACTTAAATCCTGTAAATCTAGTCTTGTTTGTTACAATGTTAAAGATGCATTTCAGTTTGTTTTTGCGTGAATACAAAATGAACATTCATGTTCATTTTTGTAATGATGAAAAGAGAGGCATCACGCAAGGAATCTAAAAGTTAAGAGCACTTAGAAAATTTTCATTTAAAAAAAATTAGAGAGAAGCCCTCTTCAAACCGTTCATTCACTGCTTTCTTCTTTTCCACAAACAATAGAACACCAAAAAGCTCGGCGTAGCTTTAACTAAGGAGCTCATCTACAGCGGTGCAAGTTGTACCCAAACGCGTTTCGTCTTAGGGTGGCACAAAATATGTTTTAAAAAACCATGTCGAAAACGAATCCTCAACCAACGTTAATGGTTTAGTTTGCTCTATTGTTACAGGCTTACAGCTAATGATTTTGCTCGTGAAGGCATTAATTTAAATCCATTTACATTTATGTAATATTTTATTTTACATTTCTTGTAATTCGTTTTGTAATGGTGTACTTTATTATTTTCATAAAAAAAGTATTTTTATTTACTTTAATTGAAAAATAATACAATATTCCTGTATTCAAGAACATATATATATAATAAAAATAATATTTCTGTTTAATATTTATAAATACGAGTTAAAATAAATAATTAATCTATACTATATAATAAATAAAGGTTTTTAGTGACACGTGTCGCCTCCACATTCATTCTCACCATTTTTTTCTCGCCTCTCTCTCTTATTTAATGCACTTGTATCTTTTAATAATATTATATATATTTAAAGCAAATATTAATTATATAAATAAAACACATTTATGTTTAATTATCTCTTATTATAAGAAACTTTGAAATTTAATTATTTAACTTTTATTTCAATAAAATTGTAATGAAAGTCAAATTACATTAAATAGTAATTAACGTATTTTCGAACCCAAATATATATTATATTTTACATATTTTGAGTTTGTTTCTATCCTTAATTATATCTAATATATTTTTACACCTGTAAATATATATATAAAGATTTAAAAAATTTATATATTGATATTTTTAACACGTGTGTAGACACGGGATCTAAACTAGTATGGTAATATAGAGGTGAGTTTGTCAAAATAAATTAAAAATTGGTGGGCTTTTCTTGCTCTAGAATCAAGTCAAAGATAACCAGCTTAATTAACTTATATGAGGGGTTAGAAAATTTGCAAGGAAGCTTCTTCTTGACTAATGTAACTTCTCCTCTTTACCCCAGACTACCAAAATTACACGGCTTTGAGTGTGCATATATTTAACCATCTGAATGACTTATTTTCAATAGCCATTAGTGGTGATCATAGAAAACAATGTGGCCTATGCACACTGTCAGTGTGGTTATGACGCTTGTTTTCATGTCATCAGAAACAACTGCTAATAATTTCAACAAATCATCGGAAGCGAAGGCCTTGCTTGCAACTCATTGGTGGGGAGACAGACATGATTTAGATCATTGCACATGGTCTGGGATCAAATGCAATGAAGCAGGGAGTGTGATTCACATAGATCATTACTGTGAAGGTGCAGGTGACCAAGGAAGGCTGGACTTTGTTTCATTTCCAAACCTCGAGCGCCTTCTTCTTAGAAACTGCATGCTTGTAGGAAGCATGCTAGATCAGATTGGTTTGCTACCAAATCTAACCAACCTTGCACTTAGTCAAAGTCGTCTCACCGGTGAGTTACCTGTTTCGTTCACCAATCTCACTAGATTAGTAGTACTTGATCTATTTAGTAATTACTTCACTGGTGTCATCCCATCTCAGATAGGGAAACTGAAGAATTTGGTTTTTGTGGATCTGAGTGAAAACCAGTTTACTGGTCCAATCCAGGCATCTTTTAGTTCCATGGTTAATCTCACCTACTTAGACTTGAGCAAAAATCAACTGAATGGGTCCATCCCAATGGAGCTTTGTAACTTGCAAAGTCTCCAAACTTTGGACCTTAGTGATAACAAAATTGTTGGTCCAATTCCGTCCGGAACTAAGTTGCCTGTTCCCCTCACGAATCTCTATAGTTTAGAATTCCTTGATCTTTCCAATAACCATTTCACTGGTATTCTCCCCACATAGATATGGAGTTTGAAGAGTTTGCTTTTTCTTCATCTCAATCAAAACCAATTTACTGGTACAATCTTTTCATCTTTCGGTTCCATGGCCAATCTCTCCAAAACACAACACACTGATCTTTCTTATAAAAACTTCACTGGAATTCTACCATCTCAGGTAAGTTGTTTCAGGAATTTGGTTATTGTGGATCTTAGTCGAAACCAATTTACTGGCACGATACATCCATCTTTTGGTTCCATGACCAATCTCACTCTCCTAGACTTGAGCACAAATCAACTGAATGGATCAATCCCAAAGGAACTAAGTAACATGCAAAAGCTAGAAACATTAAATCTAGGTGACAACAAACTTGATGGTCCAATTCCCTCATCTTTTGGTCTTCTACGCAACCTGAAGCTCTTGAACCTTTCAATGAACAACATCAATGGCCCCATACCTCTAGAAATAGCATATCTGAACTTACAAAAAATCGACGTTAATCATAACAATCTTGTGGGTCTGATTCATCCGGAATTTGGTATGGTGTCAAGACTCTTTTATCTTGATTTTTCATCCAACCAGTTGTCTGGTAATGTGTCATTTAAAAAGCCGTGTAATTTCCAGCATCTAGACCTCTCTATTAATCTAATGACTGGAACTATCTCAGGACTAAGTGCTTGCAGTTATTTAGAGTATCTGGACATTAGTAGTAATGATTTTGTTGGAGAAACACTTAAAGTTTCAGATTTTCCAAATTTAGTGTTCTCAAACCTGTCTCAAAATCATCTCACTGGAATCGTTCATGGTCATTCTTTGAGAAAGAAACTCACCCTCTATTTGTCCATTTTTATTCCGGTCATTGTTGGAATTTGCTTCTTTGTTCTTGGTTATGTGTGTTATTATCGTCCCAAGGCTTTCACGAAAAAAATCCTGATTGAAGCAAAAGATCATGGTGATTTATGCTCCATATTGAATTATGATGGGAAAATTGCATATGAGGACTTTATTACTGCCACAGAGGACTTTGACCTCAAATACTGTATAGGAACAGGTGGCTATGGTAGTGTTTATGAAGCGAAACTACCTAGCGGTAAAACATTTGCTTTGAAAAAACTCCATCGGTTTGAAGCCGAGCAACCATCATTCGACAAGAGTTTCAAGAACGAAGTCCAAGTTTTAACCAACTTGAGGCACAAAAACATTGTGAAACTTTATGGTTTTTGTTTGCATAACAGATGCAATTTCCTTGTATATGAATACATGGAAAAGGGGAGCCTATTTTGTGCATTGAGGAATAGTGAATTAGCTGTTGAATTAGACTGGACAAAGAGGGTGAATATTATCAAGGATGTAGCCCATGCTTTGGCTTACATGCATCATGATTGCATCCCACCTATCGTTCACCAAGACATATCAAGCAATAATATTCTCTTGAATATGGAAATGGAAGGATTCGTTGCAGACTTTGGAACCCGATTCGTCCAACCAAACCATAATTGCAGGAATTTTGGGATACATTGCTCCAGGTATTTGTGTAGAACCTAATTGCTTCTTTCTTTCTTTTATTTTTTGTGTATTTTTAGTGTAAACTTTGCTAACAATATTCTGGCATAATCATTCAGAACTTGCGTATAGCATGGTTGTGACCGAAAAATGTGACGTGTATAGCTTTGGTGTTGTGGCACTTGAAATAATTGTAGGGAAGCATCCAGGAGAGCTCTTGTCATCATTAAACCTCTCTACTGGTCAAGAAACATCACTGGAAGATGTATTGGTCCCGCAACTTCCTCATCCTTCTGATAAGAAGATTCAACTTGACATTTCTCGTGTTTATCAAGTAGCATGGGCATGCATTCTCAAAGATCCAAAATCTCGACCCACAATGAGAATCGTCTCTCAGGAGTTATCTCGTTGAAGCCATGTTTCAGGCAATCTTCCATCTATTGAAGTTTGATTTAAGTTGGTGATTGTCATTTTCACTAATTGTTACTTTTGTTTTGGTTTGTACTTTGTAACTAGGGAATAGCTAGAAAACTATTAAGTTATTACGAGTTACTACAAGTTCTTATGTGTTATTATGAGTGATATAAGTTACTATATAAGCTACCCATTTCTTTAGTTTTTTTAATCAATTTAATGAATAAACAAGTATTCTACTATTTTTCCATTGGCCTAATGTTTTAGCTTTTATATATTCATTATACACCATTCCCAACAAATTGGGTATAAAAAGTGAGCGAGTCGAGTGCAAAGATGTCAATGAGTGTATATACACATAATACCATGCATTGCCCATGCATGGTATTATGTGTATATACACTCATTGACATCTTTGCACTCGACTCGCTCACTTTTTATAGCCTTCTCTTTTGAAGATGAGATGAATATTGTGTCGAATTCATTGCCGCAAGTTATTGCGGCAATGAATTCGACACAGTATTCATCTCTTCTTCAAAAGAGAAGGCTACAAATTCTCTAGCATCACATGAGAAATTACTTTGATCTTTTTTGAGTTATGGAGACTTGCGGTCATGCTTTTGCAAGTTGGTTTGAAGGAAGCCTTACAGCTCTAGGTAATTGTAAACATGCATCACCAAATCAAAATAATAAATTCTCTAATTCAGCATTAGCGATCATGAATGCATACACAAAATTTATGTGTTATTTTCCTTTTCTTACAAGTTTGTTCGTGTACCGTTGTTTGTGATGTTGGATATAATCCCGATCATATTCTTAAATAAAGTCAAGAGACCATTCCCACGTATATATGTATTTAAAGTTTAGAGTCATTATGTAATTTGTAATAGGTTAGGGGTCTTTGTGTCAAGACTGTAAAATAGAAACTGATTGTCGTATGTTGGAAACGTTTCTATGAAATGTTGCGTCGATTGGAATAAGGTCTATATGAACGATTGGCCAACACCAAGAATAGGCTTACCAACCTTTAATCATAATTCTCATTCATCTTGATTTCTTGTTTGTTTATTCAATTTTGATTATCAATTCTGGGCAATAACTGATATCAGAGCAAGGATTTTTAATTCTTGTTCTCAAAAGAATCCTCGTTCTTGAAACCTATCTCAAAGAACAAATCGCAATATCAATCAGTTTGATCATAGTCCCATTTGATTCTGATCACATGATTGAAACCGATACCCACATCCCTTTGATTCTTTGTTGCTCGATTTAAAAAAAAACTCAGTCACCACTGTTCGTTTTTTACTACTTGAGGTCGCCGACAAGAATATTTTCTTTCATTCAATGGCATCTAGCAACAATCCTTCTCGACAATGTTGATCTTAAAAATCAGGCAAATATTGCTAAGGGGGTAGAGCTGGAGGAACTGGTTCAAACAAAAGGATTACTTCAAGGAATGAAGCACCTCCAGTTGAAGAGGAACCTTCAACAGAAGAAGATGATGAATCGGATTCGGAATCTGGGAGTGATGATTATTCATCTGAGTCGATAGAAGATATTGAATGATAGGGAAAAATAGTTAGTTGTTTGGATTATCTAATATTTTGTTGCTTATTTATAAGTATTTATTTTCATGTTTATTTTGATGGTTTTAAAACATCAAGTTTATTATTTTCTGTTTGCTCAATAAACAACAACACAATACTGCAACCAAATTCCAAACTTTAAATACGATAAATGAAGATATATGGTGCATATTAACCACATAGACTTTTATAAGCCTAATAATCTACAACTAAAGACACACACACACACACACATATATATATATATATAATATAATATAAACATATATAAATAAAGCACTCAACTTGATATCATTCTTGATTAAAATGTGAATACATGTAGTATACTCTTTCAGGGGAAGAATTATCATTTTGATATGGAATTGGCACACCTGGAGTGAAAATAGATAACATAGGAGCCGTTGATTCTTGTGGGCTGCATTTTCTTTTCTTATATAGTGGTAAAAACTACTTACCGCTGGTTTTTCTTATTTTGTATGTTCACAACCTGGTAAAATGATAGTAAAAAAAAGTGTAAACCAACAGTTTTCAAACCATCTTACCTAATGTTTGTTTTGAATAAACCACCATTTCTACAAAATATGCAAAAGAAAATAGGACAGATGATTAATATTAACAAAGAAAACTATAAAAGTAAGATTAGAATTCAAAGTACTATACCCAAGGATATATATATGAAACTGTAACATAGTTGTGCACATGAAGCAAACTGTAACATAGTTGTGCACCCAAGGATATATATATGAAACTGTACCAAGCCACCCTAGAATTGGTAGTCTAACTTACTCCTCTCATTTATACCTTTATGCATCGCCAACATGAGTGATTATCAAAATTTACAAGTGTTGACATGAGTGACTTGTTGATACAGAAGCTCATCTTTGGATTGCTGTAAAACCATTTGATAAGAAAATTAACCAAATTAGGATTTTTTAATCAATAGCGATCCAAAATTAATCCCTCCTTCTTGGAAAAACCAAGTAATCAGTGAAATGAATACCTATCTTTTTGCGCATTATGAAAAATTTGAATACAAAATCAAGGAAAATGAGAAGAACAACAACCAACATTGGATGCTTCAGTACAACACCTCCGATTGCTTTAGTGTTCGTTTCAATAGAGGAACAACAGGTAAAGAAACGGCGATGAAGATTTCAATAGAGGAATGATAAAGTCAAAGTTCAGGGTCAAGGCGATCGAATGAGAGCTAGGGTTTGTGAAACAGACGACGAGTCTTCTAAATCGGGTCGTAGGATCCACGTGTATGTTATTCGGGTAAAAGTAAAATAAATGTGAGGCTTAACCACAAACTGACATGTGACACTCCCTTTACTTTTTTATTAGATAGTATAAATATAGATATAGATTGTGTGCATACATGTTTCATAATATATATTATATTGTGTTGTGTGTTTGTGTCATGTTTCCACTGATGTATAAGTAAACTTTTAAGTATCCTGCATATTTATATTAAGAGTATGTTAAGATTTATTTTGTTATTGAATTTATAGGTTAAGATTTATTTTGTTATTGAATTTATGGATTATAATTTGTAGCTTTTGAATGTTTTTATAAGAAATTAATAAATGGAGTAACCTAAAATTTTTATGTCCAAATGTTTAGTTAACAAAAAAAAATTAGGCCAAAAGTTTTAGACAAAAATTCATTATTTTGGCCATTTTTTCAGCTCAAAGTTTTCAAGCCCAAATGACAAAACCGAAACCAAACCAAACCCATTGTGAAAACCGAAAACTAAAAAACCGAAACCAAACGGTTTTCAAAAACCCAAAAATTGAGTTTTCGGTCCTAGTTACCCTTTATAGTCATATGCTAATGGCAACATTGCGTTGTGTCTTGAACATATAGATCCAACAACACCGTTTTCAGAAATAAACTTTGAACTTTTCACGCTATTTCGTAAACCTTAAAATTCTAATTTAGAAATGTAAATCTTAAAAGTAAAATTTGATGGAGAACAATTGAATTAATAGGAAAATTTCCCTAATTTAATAGATTGATTTGATCATCACTCTATAAGTTATTTAAATTTAGAATGAGTGCTTATAAGCTTACATCATCCCCTCATATCATACGACCCGTATAACCTCACACGAGTCGTATAGCCCCATAATGGTCGTATAGCTCAAAAGTTAAAGATGACATTTTCTAGACTTATCACATCAGTCACATCCAGACATAATATTAACCGTATTGTGTCATGTATAGCCCAATATGACCCGTACTATGTCCCATATTGAGTGGAATAACCCGTATAGAGCTATACGACTCGTTAGGACTGACATAACATGTCAGACACGACCTGTTAAGACACGACAAGATAAGACACCATTACATGTGGTGCTAGACATGAACACGACACGAAAACTAACCGGGTCAATTTTTTCAAACACGAACGCGAACCTGTTAAGTAACATGTTAACACGATAAGACCTGTTTAGGAACATGTTTAAGGACACGATAAATAATACATATGTAATGAAACAAAAATTGTCAAAACGAGCATAAAAGTTTTAATTAATACATAATCCATAACATATTTGAAACAAAAATCCAAAAAAGTTTAAAATTATTTTTTAATTAAAAAATATAAACAAGTTATTAACATGTACTTAACATGTGTTTAACCTGTTAAGACACGATTTTAACCAGGTCGACATGTTTAAGACACGAAACATGTTAATAGCAAACACGAAATCTGTTAACTCCGTGTCGTTTTGTGACGTGTTAACACTTTTGTGTCAAAAATTGTCAGCCCTAAGACTCGTATAGGTGTTAGTGGTGTACGATTAACTACAGGTGGTGTATGTTTAGCGGTTCCCTTTAGATTTAAGATACTACAATAATTATAAATTTTTTTTTAAATATAGGATACAAAATTTAATTTAACATTTACCATATTAAAAAAAATGGGCATTTACATATATCCCCTTCATAAGTTCCTTTATTACATATTTACCCAACCCTAAAATTTAATTACATATTTCCCCTTCCTAAAACCTATATATTACATATTTATCAAATTCATTTAAAATAACTTATTTTATTACCATTTTACTCTTAATGAACCAATTAAAGTACTATTTACATATATTCACTTTCTAAATATTTGTGAGGGGCAATTGGGTAATTTTAAGTTAATTGGAAAAATATGTAATTAAAGTTAGGGGTTAATGATATATGTAATTTAGAAGTTTAATAGCGAGAAATATGTAAAGAAACCTAAAAAAAAATAATAATTAAAAAAAACTATAAAAGTAAACGTGGTAAGTATGAACTAACGGAATCTCGACCCTCTTTCACAGAATCCACAAATCTCCCCTTCATAGGCTTCTCTGCGTCCATCTTTCTCGCACACTCAAAGCCGATAACTTCCTCACTGATCGTGGCTATTAACCTTACTTACGGATTGATTCGAGGACTAACAGACAACTTTAGCACGATCTGACTCTTGATTCCAACAGGAGGAGGAGAAAGATGGTCCTAAAACGCCTTCTCGTTGAGGTATATCTTTAATCAATCTGTTGTACATGTCAAAAATTGAGATTTCACTGTTTTCTATGTTTGAATTACGTCATCTATGTGTTTCCGGAATTACGGATTCGTGTTCAATTAGCTGTTACTTTGGTTACGTTTTGAATGAATGGAAACCCTAGTTTATTTAGCTTTTTAGGGTTTTTATAATTTATAAAATTGCTTATTTCCTGTAATAGGTTTATTAAATAAAGCTTGATGCATCTGGTTGCAAATGGTGATTTATAGTGAGAGAATGTTTAATGGTACCAATAGCAGATACTGAGAGAGATTGAAAATAGGTACTAATTTGGGCATGATAGTACTCATATAGTGGTTTGGAGATCCCTTGATGTTATGTTACTGTAATATTGATCATGAGGTTCTTTGATGTTGTATTACAACCAAAAGGATGCTTAATTATGGAGGAAGAAGCATAGTCTAAATTAACAAAAACAAAGGGATTGTTCTCTCACCATGATTATACGTAGAGTAGAAGTATCTTAGTATGTTATTGATCATTGGTAAAGGCAAAGTTGTCAAAGGCGCTAGGCGCAAAAAAAACGAGGGACTGAAAATAAAGCGCACTTAGATGAAAGGAATCTATTCTTAAAAATAATACTATTCTTCAAATAAAACAAAGAAAAGCATTTAATATCATCTAATTAGTACCAAAAGTTCTAAAATAGTCAAGATTCAAATGTAATTCCAAAACTTGAATAACAAAATGTTCAAAATAAAGTACCAAAATCTTCTTCAGCTTCACAAAGCGCTCGCCTTAAAATCAAAGCGCATTTATCGTGCCTCGCCTTAAAATTGCGCCTAGGCGCACAAGGCTCTCGCTTTTGATAACTAGGGGTAAATGTTTGATGCTAAATTGTTTCATGACCAATTTGGTTGCGATCAACAACATACAATTTTATTGTTTAGAGTTTAGACGACACATGAACAGATCTAAGGTACACACAAAATATGATTAGTGTATGTTGTTCATTAATCTAGAGAAGGCATACGAGGGCTCTTTGGGAAATAGAAAGTCACTATAAAGGTTTCTGAGTGGAATAACTCTCAAAATCTGGTGGATTTGTAAAGATTCTTCACTAACTTTTTTGTAACTGGCTGTTGGGTAAATATTTCCTAATTATTAATCACCTTATTTTGTGCTTATACAGGTCTCAAAGCAACGGCCAAAACTGGGGCTCACTAAAAGCTTGTATACTAGATCTTATATCACTTCACAGCAGTTCAGACTCGATGCAGGTATATAAATGATAAGTGCATAATCATGCTTCATGCTAGTTTTATATTTCCATTTTGTTACCAGTAGAAGTCATCATGAGCTTGTTTTTAATAAGAATGATTTAGATAAATATTGGTGTATGAATAAGGAAGAAGTAAGCTGTTTATTCACGTACTTGTTTTCTTTGACTATTATTTATCTGCAGCATACAAGCTTCCAAATGGTCAAAGAAGGTTCCAGTCCAGTTATGTGGGAAGTTTTGCACGAAAATTTCGTGACCGTGATGTAGATGGATCAAGCAATGCAGCTTATCTCAGGGAGCTTTATCATAGAAATGATCCAGAGGCAGTCATAAGACTTTTTGAAAGTCAACCTTCCTTGCACTCTAATCCATCAGCACTTAAAGAATATGTGAAGGCCCTAGTCAAAGTTGATCGATTAGATGAAAGTGAATTACTCAGGACATTACAAAGAGGTGAGTCAACTATACCAATACATCTGAGGGGCATGATGGCCGTTCATTTATAAATATTAAAATCGTTTGAACGGTTCTCACTTGAATTTTCATATTCCTTTTTAAACATGTTTAAATAGTCATGCCTTCTCATGTCTCCTACTTTCACGAACGGGGTAAGGTGCACAATGTTCAGAGACCATGGCAATGCAAGCCACCGCCTGTTCAGCAGTTGTATGAAGAGTTATTTGCCCTGGATTGCATTTCTCTGAATATAAGAGAATAAAAAAGGGTTAAAAATTAATGGCAATTAAGTAGCTAACAAGAGTGAATGAATAGGATGAACATACCTAGAAGAACAAAAGCAAGTAATCTAACCCACTTCAAGAAACTCATTTCTTGAAATCTGAATACTTGATCCCCAAATTGATAATAATCTGAACTTCAAAGATTTAAGCTTAAGGCAATGAGTAGCTATGATATGAAAAGCGTTGACAGCAACTCAGCAAGAACTCAAGCAACCATTTAAAAAACTCATTTCTTGATAATCTACACACGTAAGTTCCCAACTTGATAATAATTTGAACTAAAAGATTCAATCTTGAGACTATCAAAAGGATTTAGCTGCGAGAACTTAAGCAACCCACTTAGTTCTAGATACCAATTTCTTGAAAATCTGAATAATTTGATCCCTAGATTAATGATTATAAAATAGCTATTCAAGTTTGATCCAATTAAGTAGCTATCAACAAGATTGAATATTTGAATGTAAAAAACACGAATCCAAGCAACACACTTCAAGAAACTCATTTTTTGACCATTATATGTTTAAAACTCCAAATTAATGATGATAAAGCTTAAAAATTAAGATTCAAGCAAACCAAGCAATGGGATGCTCTATCTATCGCTGAAAACTCACAAAATGCATACTGCATTCTCCTGTATGTACAGGGAGAAATTCAGACACCAAACACAAAATGAGAAAACATCTAATTCACAAAAACTAACATCTGGTCATCTGCTGAAATAAAACACCTCTTTAGGACAAGGCTGTAATTAGCAATTACCCTTTTGGGTATGTGGGTAACCAACATAAGGCATTGGCAGATCGTCTAATAAATTTCATGAGACCTTTGAAGAGGCTTATGTGTTCATGACTGATGACAATGAAGAGGGATGCTGTCACCATCTAAAACAATAGAAACAATTATGCATTAAAAACATTGTAATGGATCAATAGTGTTGGTTATCCCAAAATGAGGATGTAGCATCTTACTTTTTCATGTAAATGTACTGAAGGTTTATAATAATCCTTTGTGTTAGCACTGCATTTTAAGTGTGTAGTCTTATTAGGAACTGTCGACCTGATCAGAATCGGCTCCAGCAGAATCCGGCGATCCATATGAATTGAATTAGGATTGCTATCCAGATTGAAGTTGGCCAAGAAAAAAGGGAGTCCAGTTTGTGTCGGCTTCTACTCCTACTCTGTTGGTTTCCTAATCGACTTAGAATAGAATTGCCGACTCACATAATTTAGTATATATAGATCTCTCATGTAATTAATAATTAAACCTCAATAATACACTTGCTAGTTGCAGCCTGTGGATGTAGGTCAAATTGATTGAACCACGTAAAATCGTTTGTGTTCTCGTTTTTGTTCCTGTTTTGCGATCTCAGTTCTTTCTATTAAGCAATCCATCAGCAGTCCAGCAGCTAATTGATTACGCAATTAGTAGTTTGAATAGGAGCAGATTATCAAGGAGGTTTGACCAGAAAAAGTCAACGGGAAGATCGGAACTTTTGTTAGCCGTGACACCTAACTTAACATTGCAATACAAATCTTGTTTTAACATGAATCGAGAATTCAGCAAAGCTATAAAACTTTCCATTTCCAGGTTGTATTACAAGAGATTATCAGTAGAACTAACAAGGGTTTACAATTTTACATTCGACATTCCTATGCATCAATTGTGCAACAAAAACAAATAGATTCACTCCTAAGGGGAATGGAACACATTGACGCTCTAGTGTTTGCCTGCCAATGGTTCGGTCGTCATTTGGATGTGATCTGATGCAATCCATTTACATGGCTCAAAAGATAAAAATGGGATCCATTTATCTAATAACGATCCAATGGATCGACCCATATAGGCAGATCAAAACTTGGGTCATTCCATTTAAATATTAAATATTGAAGTTCTATTTTTCTAGTGTTTATTATATGTAATATTGATTATCTATATATTACCATTTATTAGTTGTCTTTCCTACTCTAAATGCCCCTTTCTCTACATCTACCCTCCTTGGTTTAAAAAAGCGCGGCGCAAGGCGAGGCGAAGCGTTTCGGTCCCAAAATCCGAGGCGCCACGCCTCAAGCGCGAGGCGAGGGCTTCACGAATGCGAGGCGCTAAGCTAAAAAAAGTAATAAAAAATTTAGTAACATTCTTAAAACCTCCCACTAAATGTTGTTTCAGTCTAAAAACTCCTCCTTTGAGTAATTTTCACAAAAAACAACTTAAAAAACTGATTTAAGTAAAGAGGAACTGCAATTGGAACTCAAATTCATAACAAAACAGTGAAAAAAAACGTGAAAATACATGAAGCGGCGCCTCGCCTCGCCTCGCGCTTCAAGCGCCTCGGAGCTCTTCATGTATCTCGGGCGCCTCACCCATTTGAGGCGCTTTGCCCAGCGCCTCGGGCGCCTCGCGCTTAAGGCAGCGCCTCACGACGCTTTTTTAAACACAGCTACCCTCTTTCCTACACACATACAAAAAGATATTTATCACTCTTTTAATCTCTTTCTTTCTTGTTTCTCACAACTTTCTTTCAAAAAATATTGGTCGTATAACATTATAAACAACGGCTTTTTGTTAAATATATTTTTCTCGTAACTTTTTTTAGATGAGTTTTTTGATGGCTCCTGTGGAGGTGGGCCTTCACCAAAGATTCGTGTTGAGCCCGTTTCTTTTTGCTGTAGTCTTAGATGAGTAGTCCAAGTCGATCCAGGAGGCAATCCCGTGGTGCATGCTTTTCCCAGATGATATTGTCTCAGTAGTGTAGAGTAATCTGAGACTGAATGAGAGGTTAGAGAAGCGGCGAGCAGTCTTAGAGCACAAAGGTTTAAAGATAAGTTGCTCCAAAATCGAGTACCTTTACTGTAACTTTAGTGGTGCAAACGATGAGGAAGACACCCAAATCAGTATTGAAGGCCCTTGTTTTTAAAAAGCGAGAAGCGCACCGAGGCGACAAGGTCTAAAACCGAGGCGCAAAGCGCAAAAGCGGTGAGATTTTCGTACGCGAGGCGCAAAATGATTATATAATTTTTTGTATATATATATATCATAAGTTTTTAGCATCCCATACCCAAATTTCAACAATAATAAGCTTTATATATGTTTTAACATATAAATTACCTACATGTACAACCTAAAAAGCCTGTTGTACAACATTCTGCTGCACAAAAAAGGCCCATATACATAAGGCGCGCGCCTCACCTGCGCCTCAAGCCAAAATTTTGCCAAAAAATTGCGCCTTAGCTGTGCTTTTTGTTTACATGCGCCTTAAGTCACCAGAAGCGATCCCTTTTACGCCTGAGGTCGCCTTGCGCCTAGGCGCGCCTCAGGCGTGCTTTTTAAAACCAAGCGAAGGCCTAGTGGTCCTGCAGACAACTAAGTTCAAGTATTTAGGATCGTTTGTCCCAAGTGACAGGGACATAGACAGTGATGCAACCCACCACTTTCAGGTAGGTTGGTGCAAATGGAGAGCAGCCACAAGAGCATTGTGCGACAAGAGGTTTTGAACGAGATTAAAGGAGAAATTTTATAGGTTGTAGCTAGACAAACTATGTTATACTGAACCGATTGCTAGCCCATCAAGAGGAGACTAGTGAGAAAGCTATAGGTAGAATAGACGAGGATGCTGAGGTGGATGTGTGGGCACACAAGGATGGACCGTATAAGAAATGAAGTTTTTTGGCGAAATTGGGGTGGCGTGCATCTCGGATAAGATAAGGGAGGGGAGACTGAGATGGTTTGGGTATGTGAAGAATCCAGTAAGAATCATGGAAACTCTCACAGTGGAGGGGAAGAGGAGCAAATGCAGACCAAAACTGACATGGGATGAGCGGATTAGGCAGGATTTAACAGACTTGTATCTCTCAGAGGACATGATCGGGGATAGGAGTTCTTGGAGATGTCGGATTAAGGTTATGGACTTTAGGATAGTGTATACTGTATACACCTGTATTAGCTTTTCTTACTACCTTTGTTTGCCTTAGCCTTAGCCTCGCCTTAGCGTTGTCTTAGCGCATAGACTTGTAGGGAGGGTATAGGTAATTTCAAGGGGGTTAGTGCTACTTTTCCATGACCCTTCGCTCTTTTACTTGTTGCTACTATGGTTTACTCACCACCTTATGTTAGCGGTAGTTTACCGCTATCATTTTTAGTACCTTTGTATGGATGTTGTTTCTAGTTTTTTAGACACATTTTATGTTACCCGGTTTACTATAATGTACACGTCAAAAAAGGTTGTTAGCCGGGGGTCTCATTGGGAGTTGCCTCTCTACGCCCTGGATATAGGTAAGGTTTGCCCCCATCCACCCTCCCTAGACCCTACCAATAGCTATGCCATGTGTGGGATTTTACTAAGTACGTTTGTTTGTTTGTTTCAATTCCAAAAATAGAAGTACCTTTTATGACAAAATTTTGAGCATGATTCTTTTTGGAATTGGAAATATGAATTTTTTAGGACAACATGTGGAAATATGATTGATTATCAAGAAGTGACTTCTTTATATCATCATAATTTGTAAACAATGTGTTGATTTTTTTTTGGTATCCCATGTTAATAGAGGAAAAGCAGTTTGTCAAGTATGATTATTCTCGTGATATAATTTTTTGAAATTATAATTGTTTAGTTGTTTAATAATAAATAAAGGAAAGATAAAAAAAAACTTATATTGAAAAGAAGGGGTTGGTCGTGGAAGCAGGATGTGGGGGTCAATTGACTGGAGTGGGGTGATGAGGGGCCATGGTTCAATTATTTAGATTTGTTGGGGTCACGGTTAGATCATGATACAGCTTTTGTGTATCTATAAATGGTTTTAGCTCTGCTTTAGCTTCCTTTTATACGTCATTTCAGGATTTGGCTACAAGAAATTTAAATGGTCATTGTTATAATTTTTTATAGAGTTATTAATTGCGTTCAAGTCTTTTCACCTCATCTATGGTGGAAACTAAGTAGTTTATTGCAGAACAAATATAAAAGATGCATCGCTTAATTTTAATCATCACAATTTACCTGATGAGCTTCAATATTTGAGTTCCATCTTAATACTTCATTTCTTAATACTAAATTTATTTCATATCAAACTTCTAATTATTAGAATGGCAAGCTAGAGCTTCAATATTTGAGCTCCTTAGTTTCTCCTTAGTTTTTCATTTCTTATATTTCTAATACTAATGTTCCTTAAATTACAGGAATGGCAAGCTCTGGTAACTCAACATTCGATGAGGAGAGTATTGGTGGGCTTTCAGTTTTCAAAAATGTTGGGAAATCAACAAAAGAGGGTGTATTAGGAACTGCTGCTGCTCCTATACATATGGTGGCTACTGAAGGAGGTCATTTTAAAGAACAATTATGGAGAACAGTTCGTGCTCTAGGCATGGGCTTTCTACTGATTTCTGGTGTAGGAGCCCTCATTGAGGATAGAGGAATCACTAAAGGTAATACTTCATAATAACTATAACAATAACATTATTGTTATGCTAACGACCTCAAACCCATGTGTGTTATAAAGTAGTACTTGATATCTTGTTTCAATGCAGGACTTGGTCTACATGATGAGGTGCAGCCCAGTATGGAATCTAGTACAAAATTTAGTGACGTGAAGGGTGTAGATGAGGCAAAAGCTGAGCTGGAAGAAATCGTTCACTATCTTCGCGACCCCAAGGTAGAAAAAAGGAAAGAGAGATGAGGTTTCTCTAACTTGTATACAGGCTATTAAAAAACAGCCAACCGAACCTAAAAAGAGGTTTGCTGTCCAATATGCATCTTTTAGGTCCGAGGAATTTGGCGATCCACATTCTGTGATTCGTTTTAGGATTTATTCTTTAGTAATCAGTTAATGGAGCCAAACTACTTATATGTATAATATAAAAAAAAGACAGTTTATATTAAAAAGAAATAAAGTATTTAGATAAAGTAATTCAGGAAATACCGAACTTTATGTATGGCTTGAGTTTAAACTCACTTTTTCTTTAGTTGGAATCCTGAAATTCCCACTAAATTTTCTCTGTTCTTTTAGTTGATTAAAACATATTATTGGTTCTTTTGGGTGGGGGAGTTGATTAGTGATTCTAGTTATTGTTATAGTACATTTGCAAAATATATTCTTTTTATGAATATAGAGTTTAACCACTAACCTAACTGAAGGTTTACCCTAAATTGACACCAACTGCTGATTGAGATTAGGTTTATGTTGGCTTTGTGGCCAAACTGCATATGATGTTAGGGTGCAAGTGTTCTAAAAAATCTGAGTTTACCAAACCCAAACGCCCCTACTTATATATGTATGTATGTATGTATGTATGTATATGTGTATCTGATGATATAGCTTTTTACTTTTTGAAGCGGTTCACTCGTCTTGGTGGAAAGCTGCCAAAAGGTGTTTTACTTGTGGGTCCACCTGGGACGGGAAAGACCATGTTAGCTAGGGCTATAGCAGGGGAAGCAGGTGTCCCATTTTTCTCATGCAGTGGTAGTGAGTTCGAAGAGATGTTTGTTGGTGTTGGGGCCCGCAGGGTTAGAGATCTTTTTACTGCTGCAAAGAAACGGTCACCATGTATTATTTTTATAGACGAGATAGATGCCATTGGAGGAAGCCGTAACCCTAAAGACCAGCAGTACATGAAGATGACTTTGAATCAGTTACTTGTTGAGTTGGATGGATTTAAACAAAATGAAGGCATTATTGTTATTGCTGCAACCAACTTCCCCCAGTCATTGGATAAGGCACTGATCAGACCCGGTCGGTTTGACCGTCGTGTAGTGGTCCCAAATCCAGATGTTGAAGGCAGGAGGCAAATCATGGAATCTCACATGTCAAAGGTATTTTATTTATTTTGATAAAATGACCATTCATTTCTACTAATGTTTTTGAATTCTGTCGCAACAGATCTTAAAGGCAGATGATGTGGATTTGGCTGTGATCGCTAGAGGAACACCTGGATTCTCGGGTGCTGACCTGGCAAACTTGGTTAATGTTGCTGCTCTCAAGGCTGCAATGGACGGTGCTAAATCTGTAAGCATGAGTGACCTAGAGTATGCAAAAGACAAAATCATGATGGGTAGTGAACGCAAATCAGCAGTTATATCAGATGACGTTCGTAAGCTGACAGCATATCATGAAGGTGGTCACGCCCTTGTGGCTATCTACACTGATGGGGCCCACCCTGTACACAAAGCAACAATTGTGCCACGTGGGATGGCTCTTGGTATGGTGGCTCAGTTGCCTGAAAAAGATGAAACAAGTGTATCACGAAAAGAAATGCTTGCTCGGCTTGATGTTTGTATGGGTGGAAGAGTTGCAGAAGAGTTGATTTTTGGTGAAGATGAAGTTACTTCAGGCGCGTCTTCTGATCTTGAACAAGCCACTCATCTTGCACGTGCCATGGTCACAAAATATGGCATGAGCAAAGAGGTTGGTGTGGTGGCTCATGATTATGATGATAATGGAAAGAGCATGAGTACCGAAACTAGACTTTTAATTGAAAAAGAGGTACGTGAATTACTGGAACGCGCTTATAATAATGCAAAGAATATTCTGACTACTCATAGCAACGAGCATCACACGCTTGCAAATGCATTGCTTGAACACGAGACATTGTCTGGGAAACAGATTAAAGAAATGCTTGCTCAACTGAAATCAGAGCCGAATCAGCAGCAGCAACATCGTGCTCAATTGAAGTCGCAGTCTACACCAAATGCTGCTGTGGCTGCAGCTGCTGCAGCGGCTGCTGCCAGTGCTGCTTCTGCTGCCGCCAAGGCGAAAGGCATTGCTCCGGTGGGATCTTAGCATTTTGATTTTTTGTAATAATTTTGAACCAATGTGCATATTAAGTAATATGGTGCCTATACGCTTGTTCTTTATGGCTGCCAGAGGTCTTGAGTGATCTTGGACATAAAAGAAAGTCATAGAAGGTTAATTTTAGCAGATTTGAGGATGATTAAACGGGTATGTTTCCTCAATTTCACCAAGTCAAAGTCAAATCTTTGCTTTGGTTTTGAGTACTTATTGAATGTTTTAAAGAGTCAAGAATCTTTATTCAACGCCATACATGAGCATTATATTCTTCATTTTTAGTTTTCTCAAAATTATTCCAACACTATTTGAAGTTTCCATATAGTCAAATCTAAGGTCATCTGTAGTGGTTTCACGCTCCCTTTTTTACGCCTCGCCACATCAGCGGCACATCAACGCAGTGGCACATCAACGCAGTGGCAATCACTGTCCAGAATCACTAAGGTGTGGTTTCACTGTCACGTCATCCACTGCATTAATGAGCGAACTTTTTTTTAATTCATTTTATTAAGTTTTTTTTAAACAATTGATATTAGTTTTTTAAAACAATTAGTTATTATCTGAAATGTCAATCCAAACATGTTACAAAACCACTTACGCTATCAAAAATAGTATTTTGGAAAACAACTCTGTTTTTGTTAAAATTTATACCTGGATGTTCAAAAAAATTAAATAAACAAGCCCGTGTATTTTGTTTTTTTTTAAATAATTACCGAGAATGAGTTATTTGAGAAAAACCAAATTAAATCCTAAACTAAATATTTAATTAAAAAAAAGAAAAAAGAAATTGTGAGTTGTATAATTCTGATTGGGTGTTGGAAGGATACAAGCTTGTCCCTTTGCCGTGAATGTGTTCACGCCCCGGGTCACACCTACAGGGGCGGTGTTCCACGCCAATGGGTTAGCCAGATGGCTCACGCCACCACTTCCACGCCTCCACTACGGAGGTCCTAATACATGGAATTCGAATTTAGCCTTGCTAGCCTTAAACATTAACATACGATTTCTTACCTGGAAAGTCTAGAATTAGTAAGACAAGTATTTATTTGAATAAAACACAAACTTAGATTATGATTATTTATTTATGGTATGACATTTAAATATGTAATTGTGTTTAAGTATGGGTCAAAGAACACAGTCATGATCAATTTGAAGGGGTGTGTCGTTTCCTATACACCGGTTCACAAAGTATTTGTGGGTCATCATTATAAACAAATAGTTATCATGTAACGTGCAGTTATTAGTTTCCGTCTCTTAATTATTTATCTACATCTTTTCATTTACTTAATTAATCCATATTGAATTAGTTTTTCCAATTCATGCAAGTTTGAATGCTTCCTGATTACCAACAGCGGTATCGGGTTACAGAATCCAATGTTCATCAATCAAGAAGCAGTCCATGGAAGGGTTAACCCGGTTTGATTTCGGCAGTGTAAGCGCACGACGAAGGACCGATCCCTCTTCTAAGAGCCTCTAGAAAACGATGATATCCTTGTATATTGCTGTGTATTCCAATGATCTCAATTACAATAGAGATGCCTCGATTAAATACAGGAGCCTCATTATCTAAACATGGAAAAGAGCAAAAAGAATGGAGTAATATCTCGAGAGAATGATTCTGTAATTCAGGAGTAAATCAAGGTGAGAATATTTTAAAATATGGATGAAATTGACAAAGATCCTTTAGAGCCAGGATGAAATCAGAAAGGGAATCTCTCGTTTGACGCTAAAGGATGAACAAGTTTTAAGCAAGGAAGATCAAAAGAAGATGGAACCCATGAAATTTGAAAGTCAGTCTTCAAAAAAAAAGTTGAAGGGTAAGAAGAAAAAGAACAACCAACCCAATGTTACTATTGTCACGATTTGGACACATGAAACCCTGTGATCATAACAAACCATAAAGGAATAATGACAAGTAATCGACAACAGATAAGTCTCAAATCAAATGCTAACGGTGTGAAAAATTAGGATACTTTGCTTATGAATGCCCAACCAAATTACTGAAGAACAGTCTCACTAATTCATTACTACACAATAAAGAATATATGATTACTGGCACCGAAATACAAACATGGGACGAAATTTGGTATTTGAGTATGACATTTAAACTTTAAAGAACATATGACAGGAAATCTAAGCCTGTTCACTTTTTCAAGAAAACGTTTGGAGTGGAAACCCGAACGGATGAACATAATATTATGTTCATTCATGGGATCAGGCAAGCTGAAGTTGCCATGAATGGAAAGAAAAGAATCATACAAGTGTCTTCTCTGTGTAATATCCAATATTTTTTCGACCTGTATTTCCCTAAACCTTTGCACGTATTTTTAATTCAAAACTTGAAATTTTATTAAAACTATTTTCTTGAATAATAGTTATTAATTTATTGATATGAGTTTCAAGGAAAAACAAATTACACTTGTACATATATATATATATATATATGTGTGTGTGTGTGTGTGTTTTATAACTAAAAGATTATCAAATTCTTAAAACATTATGAGTTTATAATTATATAGATATTATAATTTATAAACTTATATTTATATACTAAAACCTATAAACTTGAGCTTTATAAAAATTATATCAAACTTATTTGAGTTTATAAAAATAAAACGTGCTTAATTGTTTATAAAGTTCGGGGACTTATCTGTCATTTCTGAAACTTGTTTTAAACAAAAAATCTAACTTTAAACATAAAGTGATAAAACTTGAAAACTTTAGGGGCTTGTTTTGCCCTTCCACCAAACTCCCGAACCCAGAACCAAATCACGGGTTCGAGTCCCGCAGAGGCCGTTTTGAGCCCCTTTTTCTCCGAAAACGCGATTCCGTCCACATTCATCGAACCTCGATGCTCGCCTGAGGCGTGCGATCGAAACCCAAGAACCATCAATGCTTGAACACGGCCCGAGACACGCATAAATTCAAATTTGGGCCGTTCGAACATACCCGTGACCTCCCCACCTAATCGAGCATTTAATGCTTGAATCCTCTATAAATATCAACCCGAACCCATTAGCAACATCACCCTCAAGCTTCCTAAACACCCAATTTAAGCGTTCATCACCTGCATTCTTCGATCCGGAGTCGCGACAGCCGAAGGCAAGCCAGAACCGTTCTCACTCGTTTCTTCATCGATTCAGGTAATTCGAATGCTCATTCTCTTCGTAATCCTGTGTTGATCGAAAGCCCTATGTTTAATTCATCTAAAAAAAAGGTTAATCGATGTGTATTTGGACGAATTCGGTTCTAGGGTTCATACCAAATTTGGGGATGATTTGAGCATGTGCTTATAAGTTTTCTTTTTCAGATTATACACTAACGAACCCGTAGTCGGGATGGTTAGTATGTGTTTGTGTGTTGGAGACCCGGCCCCAGACCCGAGTTCGAGTCCAGGGAACCCGGTTTTGCCCCTCCTTATTCTTTTAGCCTTTTAAAACAGTTTTAAACAGTTTTATTAATTTTTATAAATTCTGTAAAGTTTTTATAAACTTAAAAATAAATTTTATTTACACTGGTTATATTCGGAGATATTTTAATTAATTTATTTTAGTTAAACTTGTAATGATATATTCTTTAAAAATAGTTTTAATCCCTTGAAAATTATAAAAGAAAGATAATTATAAACTTTATAAAAATTATACTTTAATTAGAAGTTAATTTATCATACTCCCGACAATAAATAAATTTATTTGTTTTAAAACTTTAAATAAATCCTTTAAATAAAAAATTTATATGAATTTTCTTTAGAAAAGGTTATATAACTTTCATATTTAGAAAACATAAACTTATGAGTCTTTACATGTTCATAAAATTTATACCTATTAATTTAAGACGTATTGTTTATAAACTTTTATAAAAGTATAAATCTTCAAAAAGAAATCAGAAACTTAAAATTATATATATATATATATATACACACATACATATTTAAAACAAGAGAAGTAACTATACTTTACTTTTCTAAATAGTTATAGGTTTTTAAACTCTATAAATTAGAAACTTTAAAACATTGGAAACCCGTAAACCTTATAAACTTATAAACCAATAAAATCTCTATTTAAAAACCTTATAAACTTATGGTTTGCTTTTAGACTTTGAAAATATTTATAGACTATTAATTAAGATATAACCATTAAAGGGAATGCTATTTAATATCTTATAAACTTGTAAGCGTTACTATTTATTTAAACTTATTTATTTACAAGTTAATTTGTAAATGTTAATACTTAGAAACTCAAATAAATCTAAAATGATTTATGTTAAATTATAACTAGTCTAAAACTATAAATTCATTAAACTTTGAGATACAAGTCTTGTGTCATTTATTCAAAACCTTTATTTTAAACTTGATTTAAACTCCATAAACACAATTAATCTCATCTCCCATTGGAACCCTAGTCAAATCTTGAATCCTATATCCTTTATCTTAGACTCTTTATTTGAAACTTTAGACTTATATCCCTAGGCTTATTGTGAGGATACTCTCCCTCTCCAAGTCTTGCAAACACTTGGTCTTGTCGATACTCGTCATCATCCAAGTGAGTATACTTAGCCCCCTTTTCATTTACATTCTTTTGGGGTGAAACATGTTCAAACTTCAAACTTATACAATTCTTGTACAAACTATGACTAAATGTTTATTCTTATGTTAAACTTGAGACTTGTATGCTTAGATTAAACTTAAAACTAGCATATTCATTAACTTTGATCAAGCCTATGGTAACAATGATAGATCTATTGTATTTGACCAATCCACCTTGATTGATTGACCTTTCGGGGGGAGCCCTTGGTGTTTATTACTAAACCAAACTTTTAAACTTGAGACTTATAAGGGTAACCTGCGGGTTATGCCTAAACTTGGTTGAGGATTGAATGTGCACAATGTTTAAGATACTTGTTTTCTCATACTTACATAATAGAATGCACAAATCATAGTGAATTGTAATTCTTTTCAAATACTTGTTAAACTGTGTCAAAACCTTTGTATCTCACCAACTATTTTGTAGTTGACAAAATCTTTCACATGTTTCAGGTTCTACATCATGAGGCTTATCTGTGATCACATAGGATGCTTTTGGACCTAGTCTACTTATAAATTAAACGTTGTATTTCTTGTTATATTCCTTGTATTGAATCTTAAATTATTATTTAATGAAATATCGAAACTTTAATAGTCAACCTTGTGCTATTGAACAACCGCGTCCGCCCCGACGTATAATCCGTCGTCGGTTGGGGTGTGACACTCTGTTCCAACCCTTGATAGTAATATCTTGAGTATGGAACAAATCATTTAACAAGGGTATGAAATAATGATCGAAGGAGATGTGTTTTATATTAAGTATATGTTTGAAGAAGGAGATGTGGAATCCAAATTTGGTTATAAGGCAGACATGATCAAGACCAGGATAAACAAGTCTAATCATCGGTTAATCTCATATTGATCTATACGAAATATTTAGATATGCTATAATGGTATTACAAGGTAATAAAGAAACGAAAACTTTATGTGACTGAAGAAGATGATCTACAAACAAAAGAGGATGCTGAGCTTAAAAACAAAACCACTGTGAAAAATGAAGATTCTTCAAACTCATCACCGGAAATTCCACCAAAGGGTAAAAACACTTTGCAAGATTTCTATCAAAACACTCTGTAGAATGAAGCAAACATAAATAGGGGAGAAAAGAAGAAACGAAAGCGTAGTCTGGATCATGATGAAGATCAAGTTGCTTGAAGAACTTTGCTAAGTTGTGTTTAAGGGGGAGTATTGGAATTAAAACAAACTTAGATTATGATTAATTATTTTTGGTATGACATTTAAATATGTAATTAAGTATGGGTCAAGAAACAAAGTCATGATCAGTTTGGTATAAACCGGTATGACAGTTATTTCGCCCGCCAATTTGAAGGCGTGTGTCGTTTCATATAAACCGGTTCACAAAGTATTTATGGGTCATTGCTGTAAACAAACAGTTTTCATGTAATGAGCAGTTATTAGTTTCCGTCTCTTCATTATTCATCTACAACTTTTCATTTACTTAATCCATATTGAATTAGTTTTTCCAATTCTTGCAAGCTTGAATGCTTCTTGATTACCAACAATATTTATATAAGCATATTCACACCATTAAACGACCAAATTAACCTCTTGCATCAAACCGAGAGGTTTGGGCATTTACATCATGTAAGTCTTTAAAATTGGATATTTTAGTGTATATTTTGTGGTGAAAACTCTATGTACCCACCTTAGAAATTGAAGTTCCCAAACACTCAATCATTGCCAAAGAGCAAGGGGTATACCCAAGTGATGGAAAAGTGCACGCCATGTGGCGCCACATCACACCCTTCATTATCACACCATCCATCACTTGACAAAAGAAATACCCGAGTGATTGAGGTGGTGTGATAATTAAATGTTTTTTTAATATTCATTTAAATAATAAAACATAATATTTCATTAATAAAAATAAAAACATTATTGAAATAAAAAACGTTGATCAGATTACTAAAAAAATACACTACTAAAAAACTACGATATACCATGACGTTTCTTGATCTCCTTTTGTTTTTTGGATTAAAAATCGTTGCGGGCCGAAGAGTGAATCAAGATCGATGCCTAGAATTTTTATCTCCTCTTTTGTTCTCTCTTGTTGTGCCTTGTTAAATATATTTGTATTTTAAAAAAAACATACATGTTATTTTGTAAATGAACCTATAAATTTAATAAAATAATTTTTGATGACTTATTTTGACTTGTTTTGTAATCTTCTTCTATTTTAAGAAATACAATGACATATTTACATTCAAACACAAGCATATCTTCCTTTTGTGGTAATTTAGTAGCAGATGTTCCAATTTTCCAAGCCGTGAAAAAAATCACGCAAGTGGATCACGGCGTGAAAAATAATTTAAGGGGGCGGTGTTCCATTTTCTTCATGGCGTGATGGGATCTTTCATGTCGGATCACGCCACTAAAAATGAGAGTATACCGGATGCTCTAAAAGCTTGAATGCCTAAGGTTCATTTGGATTTCAATAAGTATACTTAAATTGGTAATTTATAATTAAATAACTTTAGAATTAATTACACGGATGACCCATGTGGTTTACACGGATTTCACTTATGGCCCATAAGAATGGTAAACTACAAGTTTGGCCCAATAGATTGTACAATTGTAACACGTTTGGCCCCTGAGTTGGATGGATGTTAAGTTACTCTGTTAAGTACGTGTGAAATGACCAAAATACCCTTAATATTAAAAATTAAAAAAATAGAATTTCCTATGTGCACCCACTTCATCTAACCGTTGGACCTGCAAATCACATCCAAAACAAATTTACTTAATTCAGCACTCAAGTTGAAGATGCTTGACCAGCAAATAGATGGGAGGGGGAGGGAAGTTGGATCTGCAAAAGAGGCTCGACATAGGCCGTGAATCCGTGGCAGAGATGAAGAAATTAGTCACCAAATTCATCTCCTTCTCCAACCTAGACCACTGCGAATCTCCAACCATCACCCCTTCGTTTTTCCGGCGACTCCATCTCCGGCAACTTGGTCTTCACCACCATCGACATCACATCGCATCTATGCACCCCTCTGACCACACCACCGCACCCAGATTTTAACCACCTGAACCATCACAGTTGTCGTTAACCAGATCTGGACCTCTAACAAAGTAATTCTAGATCTGAAACTTGTATGAAAATCGTTTGCTCTTGATTTGATTTTCAAATTAATTCCAAATTTCCCTTTTTGATTTTCTTTTGGTCTGCATAAGGTGTGGAGCTTTTGTTCCAAAGTGCTTTTTTTAATTTTTTTTTTGTTATGCAGTAGGATGTTCCCCGAGTGACAAACGGATCTTTTATTTCAAATTCCCTGCATCAGGTGTGGAGCTTTTGTTCCAAATTCGGCTTTTTTTGTTCCAAATTGCTTTTTGAGTTTCTTTTGTTATGCATTAGGGTGTTGCCGGAGTGACGAACGGAGGGGCTAGAATCTTGAAAACAGTCACGGGGAGAAGAAAGGTTTAGCTTTGTATTTTTGTCATATTATGTGGGTCCCACGTAACTTCTTAATTAATTTATTTAAAATTTTGTTTTTAATATATAAAAGGATAGTTTGGTCATTTTTAAAAAGTTTGACAGAAAACTTAACATTCATCCAACTCAGGGGCCAAACGTGTTACAATCGTGCAAACTATTGGGCCAAACTTGTAGTTTCCCATTCTTAGGGCCCATAAGTGAAATCCATGTAAACCACAGGGGCCATACGTGTAATTAATTCATAACTTTACAACCATTTTTTTTAGAACGACGAATTTATTTACTCTGTTGTGACTTGAACTCAAGACCTCCAAACCTAGGTGCTTAAATGCCTCTGGCACTAGGCCACCAACCCCAGTGGTAACTTTACAACCAATTAAATCATCTACCTGACCTATTCAACCCGTTTAATCGAAATCAAATATTGGCTCGATGCAGGAGCATTCGATCATAGTAACCCGACCCGACCCAAAGATGACCCGCAAGGTAGAAGCAGAGATGGTGCCACAATTGGAATGGTCAATGACTATTTTTGAAGAATCAATTACCTATTAATTAGTTTATTTTAATTAATTGAATTGTAATAATTAGGTTTCCTTTTTATAAGGTTTCATAAACTAGGTTTTTGGTGCTCCTTAAGAAGTCGATCATGACTCCAATTTTTGCAGAACCGGTGAAGGTATGACTCATGTTTAATCATAGGTGGCAAAACAAACGCGATGGATTGAGTTAATGGTCAAAATGAGTTTGGTATAAAGCACATAATCCTTACAAGCATGTCAAACGAGTCATAACAATGATATTCGGAAAAGACCACAAATTTTATTTGGCTCTTGCTAGAAAACAGAGTAACTGCGACCAAAACCGGTCGCAAAATCAGCAATTGCAAATACTGGTCGCAAAATTAGTGACCGACGAAGATCTGGTCACAAAACAGTCGTTGACCAATGAAATGCTAAGATTTAGTTGCTTGTTACAAGTATATACCAACACAGACACAGTTACGATCCATGTGTGTAGCTCTATCAGAAAGAGACGTTGACTGAGAACTCGCATCTAAACATATATTTATTATGATTTTCAAATTTTACAACCTGGTGTTGTGATGCACCCATAGATTTGAAATTTGAAATTGTTTTATAAAGTGTACTTATTTATTCTTTTGCTGTTTCAGGTTGCGTGTTGGTGATCTCAACAGTCTGCAACTTGCCATTGTTGCAATAAGTTACTGGTTTTCTTCCATTGAAAAGATGCAAGAAATAGTATTTTCAAGGGTTTCTTTCTAATTGAATGCAAATGCTTTGTGAGTGGAGAGATCTTATTGTCCCTTCAGATGATGAAAGTAACGGTTATATATTCTTATTGAAAGACGTAGTGACAGAGGCAAAGTCTCTCCGAACACCTAAATTTGAAGAACTTGGGTTCAAGTCCCACCGTAGTAAAAAAATTCGTCTTTCTAAAAAAAGTTATTCTTTTATCTCTCACTTTTTTTAATTAAATATTAACTCGTTATATTGATATGTCATTTCTTAAAGAAAAACAAATGCCAGTGACAACTTAATTATATATCTTCTGTTCGTGAATTATAAACCTTTAATTCTGTGCCACCGTACCCGCAGCTGATGCATTGTGTACAAGCCTGCAATACAGGGTTTAGGTTTATTTTTTTTATAAACTTAGAAAATATCATATATACACTTACAAATATGTAATAATATCATATATATCTATTTCATTAAAAACAACTTTCAAAAAATGACCATCTTACCCTTATTTTTATAAAACTTTAAATTTCTAATTTACTCATTTTTAACTTTGAAAAATATTCATATTTACACATTTTTAAGTTTAAAATTTTATATTAACCTATAAACAATAGTATTCTCAAAATATTATATTTAATTTTCAGTTTTTTGTAACTTTACATACATCACATATAACAATTTTCTTTTATAGCATTTGTCATTTTCTTACAATCGTTCCTTTTGAATTGATGTCTTCCAATGATTGTCATAGGGTATATATGAAATTGTCTCCCACCCTTTTTCATTTTTCATTTTATTTTGGGCGATTCATTTAAGTGTTAAATGAGAATGGGTTGAGAACATTACACAAAAGCTGACCAGTGGCATTAGGGGTGTTCAATATTTGTTTCCGATAACCGAAACCATATAAAACCAAACCGAATTACATATTTGATTTTCGGTTTGATTCAAACCGAAAACCGAATATGTAATTTGGTTTAGGTTTCAAGATTTTGAATTCGGTTTGAACCGAAAAAATCGAATTATACCACTATTATAATCCATATTTTATAGTCAACTCAATTCATTTATATCAATAACCAATACCCATATATGGATTATAAATCATTAATTTTACCTTGGATGTTTTTTATGAAGTTGATTATCCTAAATTGATTCTTTTGAACCTTCTATAATTGAAAATAGAACGCGGTTTATACAGACATGAAAAACTGATATTACATGATTATGTTCCATAAGCAAATCCAAACATTCCTTTAGATTACTTCAAGTTGATAACTCATTCTGGTTGGATGTACTAAAACTACAATAAATAATGTTTGTTGGATGTACTAAAATTAGAGTGTTCCAATTGAGACATGTTAATAACATTTACCGAACGTGTAAGTTTAGTCGTGTTGTTTGAACCGAACTTGTTATTTGATGAAGGTATGTTTTTGTTTAAACTTTCCTAAAATGTTGTGTTGTTTAAACTGAACTTGTTATGATTACTCAAAAGAAAAGAAAAAATGTCTTTTTTTTGCTAATTCAGTTTGTTAGATTCAAACCGAAAACCAAACTGAATTATAAAGTGGGTTTAGGTTCGGATTAGGTTTCCACGAATTAGGTTTGGTTCAGATTGTGGTTCCAACAAAAAAAGAAATCAAACCAAAAAACCCGAATCGAATAAATCTAAAAAACCGTAACCCTAACCGATAAACACCCCTAAGTATGCGTGCTCCCTCTCCTTCCAAAATACCCCGGTTCGAGTCACGCTACCACCCAAAACCCCCGCCCCCGCCCCCTCCCTAGTTTTTTCCTTTTTTTATTTCCCTGCTGTTTTTTTTGGCTCTTTTGCTTTTCTTTTTCCTTTTTTTTGTTATTCATTTTAATATTTAAACTACCTTTTTTTGTTTATTTAAAGTTTGCTCTTGTATTTATTAACGTACGTTTTTACAACGACGTCATTTTTTTCGTACTTTTCAAATATATCGTCTACATTCGATTTTCAGAAATAACCCACCACAACGCGCAGACATGTTTAACGTTTTCGTATTTTTTATGCATGTTTTTTTTATATTTTGTTTTAAGTTTCCTTTTTATTAACGTTGTGTTAACCTTTGCGTATACGTTTCTGTTTAAATTTTATTAAAAATCGGCCCACCCCCCGCCATAGAGCGCGGGTGTAGTCGGTGACTACAGTCCCACCGTACTAGTCCTAAAGCAGCATGTACAAGCTGCAAGTGCAATGTAACATCCATGATTTTCTGGCCATAATTTTGTTTATTTATTTATTTACTTTATACAATAATAACATTTTAATTTCATTCTAGTTCAATGCATTGTGATTTCCTCAATCATGATTACTAGTGTCTCAAATTCAGATTTCATCCATACAAATTCACATTTTAAATTTACAATAAATACACACACATAATTTATATAAATTTTAGGATTGTTGGATTTTAATAATCCCACCTTTTACCAATTGGTCAATAATAATCCCAACTGAGAATATTCTTACCACCATTCCCTACTTTCAAACTACTTTCTTACATTGGACCCCCGTTAAAAATACTTAACACCGTTAGATTTTATATGACGTGGACATCTGCAAACCGTCGGAAAGTTGATCCAAGCTAGCAGTGGTCTCGTGGTGACTTTTGAAATTGGCTCCAGTGGTGTTTAACTTGTCTCGTTTGTCCGGCAAGTCCAAACAGAGACAGCGATGGTGTTTAACGAGACCAGTTAAACATCAGCAGAGCCAATTTCAAAACCCACCACGAGACCACTGCTAGCGTGGCTCGCTTTCGACGGTTTGCAGATGTCTACGTCATATAAAGTCTAACGGCGTTAAGTTTCTTTAACAAGGGGTACAATGTAAGAAAATAGTTTGAAAGTAGTGACGGTGGTAAGAATATTCTCAGTTGGTATTATTATTAGCCAACTGGGAAAATGTGGGATTAATAAAATCCAATAATCCTAAATTTTACTAGATCAATTAAATCAAAATGTAACCTGTGGACTTTGATATGGTAATCTCACTTCTTTATAGGCATATATATATATATATATATATTTATATATGTATATATATGCATGTGAGGTTATCATTCATAATTATAAGTATGTAAACCTATTTATATATGTATTTGATATCATTAAACAAACTATATTAAGGAAATTGTTTGGTTTTTAATGATATATATATTTTACATTTTCATAAATTTATTGAGATTAAACCTAAATATATTTTATGGAAATCAATTTAGTCTTATATTAAATGACTTCTTTTAAACCAAACAAAGATGAGTTGGACCCCCCAATCATGCCTTTTGAACCCCTCGAAACACAATTTGAGCCATTTGTCTTAAATTTGGACCCCTTGCTATTTGAACCGTCACCTTTGACTTCAGAAAGTCACCAAGGAGGGAAATCCATCTATTCGGTTCCAATTCATGCGAAATTTACCATATTTGATTGTGCTTACGCGTTATGGGATCAGTTTCGCAAGTCAATTACACCACTTCGATGAATCAAATTGCAAATTTAACCCAGTTTTGTTCCCATTCGCTGATGTTGACTTTTCAAGGTTAAACCTGTCGTTGATTCAATCCAAACGTCTGAATTCGAAGCTGTTAATGCACAGGAATCACGTGTAGACGTTATGCGACCAAAACCAAAGACCATTGAGGAACCAATTTAAACGAATTAACGCAAACTTAAACCCGTAACCATCCTTAATCAAACCTCAATCGATTCGTGTAACTGGAATAAAAATGAGTCATAAAACCAAGTCCTACACCTTCGCACAAACCCATTTGAACTTTATAAACACCCCACCTCGATCCATTTCACCCCTGGAGCTCGGACGAGTTCGAGGAACATCGGACCTGAAATCCCAACCGTCCTCCTTCGTTGCGTGACCATTACAGGTAATTCTAGTGTCCATAGTTTCGTTTTAACTCAAGGATCAAAAGCCCCATGGTTTGGGCAATGGGTCCTGCTTAATCGGGATTGATTGGAAGAGCTAGGGTTTTACCGATTTCGATTGGGGTAGAAGAGTACTTGGGGCTATTCTATAAAAACCAAGTATTCCACTACCCTAACAAGGCATTCGCCCAGGTCCATTTGTTAAGACACTCCCCCCCCATATCCCATAGGTCACGGGTTCGAGTCCCACGCCCCCGTTTTTCTGTTTTAAGCCACTTTTTGTTACTTCTATTACATAACCTAATATTTTAAATCCTGAATTAATTCCTATAAATTTAATAAAAGTATTCAGTAACTTTTATAAAAACATAAAAATACAAAATGATGTTTTAATCATTTTAATCCATTAAAAACATATTATAAGTATTATAATTTCTAAATAAACAATATAAAAATGATTTACTTAAATAAAATTAATTATATTGTTTCATTTATAAAATGGTAATGTTTATAAAACTAATAATTATTTAAACTTTATTAAAATATAGAAATAATTATTTTTGACAAAGGATAATTATTTAAAACATTTTAAAATTTATAGAAATATTTAAATTATTATTCTAGATAAATAATTATACAAATTCAATTAGTTTCATTAAAGCTTATATTTAATTAATATCTCTTTTATTAATCATTTAAGTAAAAGAATTTATTTAAATAGTTTAATTAACTATTTTATTCACATAAAACAATTATTTAAACCTCTTCCTAATTGACAACTTATTTATTATTCTTGGGATAATAATTTAAATAGTTTAAATAATTATTTTATTTACATAAGAACAATTATTTAAACCTTTTCTAATCCCTAATTTATTTATCAATTATTTTAGAATAATTATGTAAATAAATTCAAACGTATTATTGTTATTACAAATCCTATACTATTATGACTAATTAGAAATTCAAATTAATTCTAATTAATTTTTTAAATTACTCTATCATTATTACAATACTTGTGAACTTGTACAAATTCTATACAAATTCTTTGAATCCTTGGAAACTCAAACAAACTTAGAATTCCTTACTTTCATTTCCTTTATACGTGCGTTGAGTCTATAATGCAAATTAACTGTGTAGGTTGATTGTGAGGAATCCTTACGAAACCTATCTATCAATTACAATTTATACAACTTACTAGCTTCATTACATGTGAGTTTCATAGCACCTTTTTACTTTACTTGTTTACAAATACTCGGGGGTGGAACATGTCTACACACTTTACCTACGCAATTCAATTACCTATGTTCTTATGCTAAAGTCTTTGTGCTTCATGTCTTAAACTGCTTGGTAACTATACGTGTGTTCATGTTTAGTACAATTATTAACTTGTGTGGCAAGCCTAAGGTATTACCTTTTATAATCATTTATACGGGAATCCGATTCTTTACTTAACATAAAACCTTGGCGGGTTTTGTGTATACATTTTTTGAACTTCACGCAATCCTAACTTGTGTGGCAAGCCTAAGGTAGTACCTTTTATGATCATTTATAAGGGAATCCGATTCATTACTTAGCACAAAACCTTGACGGGTTTTGTGTATACATTTTTTGAACTTCACGCAATCCTGGGGATTGTGCATACATATAAACATAGCTTGATTGTACGCTTTGGAACCTTGTAGGTTTTCATATTTATGCTTTAGATTTGCTTTGAACATATTTAATTGTAAACTTTAATCAACTTTGTTTGGTGTTAAAACCTATGTTACTAACTAACTATTTGTAGTTGACATTTACTTACATGTTTCAGGTGTACCCGTTTGAGGACCATACTTGAGCACTTAAGGCTACAGACCTAGTTAAAATAAATTAAAGTTTTGATTATTGTTATGTTTCCATTTTTCTTGTAACGAGTATTTAACATGTTAATTAAATATTGTAATGAATTTAATAGTTGATCATGTGCTTTTGAACAACCGCGTTAGCCCCGGCGTATAATCCGTCGCCGGCCTGGGTGTGACATGCAACATCTTTTTTAAATATTTTTTCTGAATTTTCCTGATTCTAAGCTTCAGATTGATGTACAACATTGGGCAAGCGTTTCAGTGGTTAGCGTTTCTGCCCGTGAGGCTATCAACCCGGGTTCGAATCCTACTCCTGCCCCCATGTCGTTTAGAATGAAGACGTCAACATTTTCTAAAAAAATAATATGTTTTTTGTTTTTATTTTAAAATTTCTTAATACTTTAAATTCTTATAATATGATTTTTTTTTAATTTTTTTTTTGGTTATTTTTTTTTGCGGTTTAACGCACCGCAATGTGCGGGTTATATTAAAAAAAATTTAGTCTTTTTATTTATTTTCATAATACTTGAAATATTTGTTTTTTTTGTTATTACAATTTGTATAAATTTTAGTCAAAACCAGTGCGGATTATAATAAAAACAAATTCTTTCGTTTTTTTTTTAATTTTCTTTATACTTGAAATATGGCTTTTTTCATTTTAGTATTACAATTGGTATAAATTTTACGAAAAACAGATTCGATTTAAGTTTTATCGTACATTTTTAACATTTTCATTTAAATTTTAATTCTTAAAATGTTAAATCTCATATTTTAAGTTTTAAATGTTATATCTTTGTGGGTAACAATTTTACACGGTTTTATTTAAGTGATATTTTAAAGTTCGCTTTCGTTTTCTTAACATTCATTTTTATAACGACTTGACTTTTTCGTGATTTTCAGATATACCGTCACCACGTGTTTCTTTTTATCTGCGAACCGAGCTACCACTACAGCGTGCATGTGGGTTTAAAACTAGTTACTTTTACAATCAACATCCATCACTTGCAATGTTTATTTTAAGTGGGTAAACTAAAAAATAAATGAATTAAATCCTTGTGTTCTTTGTTGTATTTATTGCACAAACTCTTCAAGTGTATCAATCTATAATGTAGGTTGCTAAGCTGGTGAATTCTCATTTCCTTAGATTCATCAAGTCTAATGTTAAAGACTTTCGGATTAGCGTGACAATATCAAGGGTCTTTTTGTTAATCTAATATTAAGTAGAAATTGTGCTACAAAATATATTGCAATTTAAGACATCATTGTAGGTGTGTTGTATAATTTTATGAATTTGTATAATTTTGTTAATCTAATATTTGCTTGATTAGTATATATTTAATTTATATGAAAATTTGAATATACTGGAAATAGGAAAATTTTGAAAAAAAAATTGATTTTACGCCGTGCATTTGCTTCCGACGCAATTGGACGTAGTTGCAAAACTGGCGGTCACAAACCAGTAGCAAACATGGATGGTCGCAAACCAGTCGCAACAAAGGTTGGTCGCAAACCGGTCGCAAAAATTACGACCGCTTCTAAAACTAGTCGCAAATTTACCACCAATAGCAATTTTGGTCGGAAAACAACATTACACACGAAGAAATTTGCTATTGACTTTTTGTTCGCAAATTTTGGCGACCGATTTACGACCGAAAAGGGAGTATAATTGCCCAGTTTTCTAGTAGTGTAATTAAGCCCCCATAAAGGGTTGAGTATAACTAGTTTGGCCTCTTATGATTTGTATGTTAAAGTTTTCACAAGTGAAATCTCAGACAAACCAAAACAAGAAGACAAACGATCTTGCACAATGTGCAATTTTTTATTAAACTTGAAATCGGTGACGACTTACAAAAGACTTCAACATAAATATACAGGCAAACCATAACTTAAGCCCCAAGATAAATTAACTTAGGAAAATATAAACTAATGAAACAATATCTTTTTAAAACTAGACCAAATAAAATATTTTAAACTAGGAAACAAATAAAATCTTTTAATTTTATTCCTTGATCTCTTCCAAACCTTCCATTGAGATCGGCCTATCCACCCAAAAAGTCGATGATGCCATTACGTTTAACATTCCCCCTTAGATCGATTTCCTTTATACCCATGCTAGTACAAAACTCTTTCTTCTTGGCACACGTTAACTCTTTAGTGAAGATATCTGCCACTTGCTTCTTCGTGTCCACATAGACCAAATCAATATCACTTGTTAATATTTTCTCACGAACAAAATGATAGTGCACCTCAATATGTTTAGTACAAGCATGAAATACCAGATTTCTCTATTAACTGAATAGTTGATCGCTTATCACAAAACAACTTAACTTTGTAACTAACAGGTTGACCCAAATGCTTCAATAATCAAACAAACCACACAAGCTCTTGAGTTGCAACTGTCGCAACTCAATACTCAGCTTCTGTAGTTGATAGACACTGTTGATTGTCCTTTATTGCACCATGGTATAGAACTATAACCGAACAAGAACACATAGCCTGATATTGATCTTCTTACACTTAGATCACTCGCATAGTCAGCATCACAAAATCCTTTAAGTCTAGTATGTGGCTCCCTCTTAAACTCAACACCAAAACCAATTGTAGACTTCACATACCTCTAAACCCTTCGCATAGCATACACATGAGATCTTCTAGGATTTTGCATAAACCTACTCAATACACGAAATGCAAAGGCAATATCAGGTTTAGATAGTGTTAAACAAATCAGACCTCCGACCAGCTGCTTGTACTCGGTCGGCTCTTCTAGTCCAGCTCCCTCTTTCGAATACAAGTTCACATTAACATCGATGGGTGTAGATGCCGGTTTACAATTGTAACGCCTTGAAAACCCGCCTTATTTATTTTTTTCCTTTTGGAGATTAAAGACAGGAATTTAAGATCAAGGGACCAAGGTTGTCAAACGCGAAAGAGGGGGCTGAGGCCTAGACCTAGCCGCCACCCTCTCCAAATTTCCTAAATCTTCATAGCTCGATGCTATTGTATACAGGGAGAGAGAGAGAGAGAGAAAGAGTTCTAAAGAGTGAAAGTTGTTAAACGTTATTTTTTACTATTGTCATAGTGTTGCGAAAGAGCTTTGTTTTGGGGGCAAGCAAATGATAAGTGTGGGAATGTGATGAGTGGGTCATTGTTTATGTGTTAGTGTATTTAACATTGCGTTTTTAGTTGATTATATGTTTTAAATGCAATGATTTTGTATGTGTTTGTGAATTGCAGGTGATTGGAGCAAAACACACATTTTGAAGGCAAGCTGGAGTGATTTGAAGGCAAAGTAGAAATACAAGAAGCATTGAGATCAAAAAAATGGAAGATGGAATAGATAAAGCAAGGAAGACGGCCAAAATCAAGGTTAGCATAAGCTACGCCCAGCGTAGCTTACGTTGGGTTGTTTGGCATAAGTGTATGAGCGTTTGTCAGCGTAGCTCAAGGCCATCAACATAGGGAAATCAAAGTTAGGGTAGGTGTCACACCCCGCCCCAGACCCCTGGACGTGTGCGACAAACGATTGGTACCTGCTTTGATTTCAGAGTTTTTATAAAACTCAGCGGAAGTCTTTTTCACAAGTATCGTTTCATCTTTTGTTCAACCTCAAGGGTTGTAATTGTATATATCAAAACTCAGATGGAAAACAAAAGTCTTGCATTTACTTTCATAGACATAGAGATTTAAATACCCTTTTTCGTTTGATTACAAAACAGAGTTTGAAACCAAATACATCTCTTGTCTCTTATGGACAAGTTCAAGCCATGGAAAATAGTACCATCCGAGGTTGATCAGTTCCTCGGTCCTATCTTCTCTTTTCTTTTTCAGGATTATCTATGCATGAGGCCTGAGAATCCAACATGCATTTTATCCTTTCACAGTCCCTCGGGTAAGATCCCATGTCTGCCCTTCACTTTTATGGGTCAAAACTTATGTCCGCCCATATCTCTTTTCTTTCTCATTTTATTCATTACCTGAAAACATTTTGAAAAATAAAATGTCAGCGCGAACGCCGGTGAATACAATTATCTTAACGATAAAATCATTTGGCACAAACAAGTATTAGTTTAACAATCACAACGTTTTGTTCAATCTACACATTCAACAGGCCCGTCCTGTTCAATCGCACCACAGTATACACTTGCGTCATGTCTTATAACAAGGGACATGTTTGCCTCCGAAGTTGTTATAAGACAAGCACCAGCCGCAATCTGGGATTTTCACCTGAGACTCGTGTATCCCTTACAAGTTTTACGTATACATATGGCCTGAATACTTTCACATAGAAGAACGTTGAACATTATTCCCTTAACCTCTATTTGGCCATTTTCGTAAACGTAAATGTTTGACACAAGTTTTGAAAGAGATAAAGTATTCACCTTTTTTTATAGGAATGAGCCTCTAAATTGAAAGCTTATAGACTAGCTTCTTAACTTGACTTCTCTAGCGTATCAGCACTTTTACCAGCGTTTCTTCTTAAACCGGGCATTAAAAAGAGCGGGAGTTGGACCGGGATCGTCGAGAGTGGGCTAGGGATCACCTGGAATGAATTTTAGAAGCTTGGAATCGTGTTTGGGATGAATAAATCTAATGAAATCGTTCAACTATTTATAGGCTGAGTTTTGGGTCTATATCGGACCGTTATCAAAGGTTGTCGGTCCGACATCCACTCATGCCCACGTCAGCCCTAAATGTCAACATCTGATTGGACCGCACATGTTTTGGGTTTATATCAGACCGATATGTGGACCATGTCGGTCCGACATCATGACACGCGTCAGATTCTAGGGCTGAGTCATTGGACACGTGGCAGCACCATAAATTGTGGCTGAAGGGAGGTTGTCGGACCGTTATGAACTGATGTCGGTCCGATAACCGAGTCAACGTTTAATTGCGGACAGCTATAAAAATAGATGTCGGTCCAATTTCTGACTATGTTTTGTTTCGGTACGATATCCAAACCTTATTTGCTTGGGACCGATATGAACTAGATGTCGGTCCGATATCTACTAAATTTCCAAAATTTTTATTTTCAACCTTAGACTTTGGTACTTTAGATACACAAGTCCTTATAGGTTCTAACCTTGGCATTTCCTGGACATTTTTGTGGCAGGTGTTACATCCTCCCCACCTTGTTTCAATCTCGTCCTCGAGATTATTCAAACAAGTGAGGATATTTCTTTTTTATTTCTGACTCCAGTTCCCACGTGTACTCAGGGCCACGTCTGGAGTTCCATTTCACTTTCACAATTATTAATTTCTTTCTTTTCAATTTCTTTTCCTGCTTGTCCTTGATTTGCAAAGGTTGTTCCACAAATTTCAATTTATCATTTACCTCTATATCTTGTAGGGGTATTACCAGAGATTTATCTGCCAAACATTTGTGCAGATTTGACACATGGAATACATCATATACTCCATTCATTTCTTCAGGTAATTCGAGTTGATAGGCCACAGGCCCAACTCTTTTCAAGATTTTGAATGGTCCCACGAATCTAGGACTTAATTTTCTTTTCTTTCCAAATCTTACAACGCCTTTCCATGGTGAAACTTTCAACAGAACATTATCGCCGACGTTGAATTCTAACGACTTTTGTCTTCTATCAGCATAACTCTTTTGACGATCTTGAGCCTCTTTCAGTCTATTTCTTATTTGAATGACTTTCTCAGTTGTTTCCAGGACTATTTCAGGACCAAATAACTGATTTTCTCCTATTTCTGACCAACAGATTAGAGTTCGACATTTACGACCATATAAGGCTTCAAAAGGAGCGGCTTGTATACTCGTATGATAACTATTGTTATAGGAGAATTCCATTAGAGGTAAGTGGTCATCCCAACTTCCACCAAGGTCAATGACACAACCCCTTAACATATCTTCCAGGGTTTGAATAGTTCTTTTGCTCTGCCCGTCTGTTTGAGGATGATAGGCAGTGGTAAGATTCAATTTCGTACCCATGGCTTTTTGAAAACTTTGCCAGAATCAAGAAGTAAATCTACTATCTCTATCTGACACAATAGATAGTGGCACACCGTGTAATGACACAATTTTATTAACGTACAATTGTGCCAGCTTATCCATGCTGAACATTTATTTCATGGGAAGAAAATGAGCAGATTTAGTAAGGCTGTCAATGATAACCCAGATAGTATCATTTCCTCGACTAGTTCGGGGAAGTTTAGTAATGAAATCCATGGTTATCATCTCCCATTTCTAGACAGGAATTTCAAGTTGCTGTAACAAGCTAGACGACTTTTGATGTTCAGCCTTAACTTGAGAACATGTTAAGCATTTTGCAACATAAATAGCGATATGTTTCTTCATTCCTATCCACCAATAATTGGCTTTTAGGTTTTTATACATTTTATCACTTCCAGGATGCATCGTATATTTAGATTTATGAGGTTCTTTGAGAATTTCTTCACGTATGTTTCCATAAATAGGAACCCATATTCTCTTATTTATTCTAAGAATGTTATCATCGCTTTTGACCAATTGGTCGATCAAACCTCCCAAACCTTCTTTCTCTAGGTTGGGTTCTTGTAAGGCAAACTTTTGAGATTCCTTAACACAAGAAATAAGATCGATTTGAAGATCGAGTCTTAAAGCATGAACTCGTTTAGGTTTCTCATGTTCTTTTCTGTTCAAGGCGTCAGCTACAACATTAGCTTTGCCTTCATGATAACAGATTTCACAATTGTAATCATTCAGGACTTCCATCCATCGCCTTTGTCTCATATTCAATTCTTTCTGACTGAACATATATTTTAGGCTTTTATGATCAGTGAATATGACAAATTTGACTCCATATAGATAGTGCCTCCATAATTTCAGTGCGAATATTATGGCGCCCAATTCTAAATCGTGAGTCGTATAGTTATTTTCATGAGTTTTCAATTGTCGGGAAGCATAAGTAATAACTTTGCTCCTTTGCATTAACACACAACCAAAGCCGGTGTGTGAAGCATCACAGTATACTGAAAAGTCTTCGTTTCCATCTTGCAAAGCCAGTATGGGTGCTTGTGTTATTTTCTGTTTTAGAGTTTCGAAAGCTTCAGATTGTTTAGGTCCCCATTCATACTTAACTGCTTTGCGAGTCAGAGAAGTTAATGGAATAACAATTCGAGAGAAATATTGGATAAATCTCTGATAATAACCGGCTAAACCGAGAAAACTTCGAATTTCAGTTGGTGACTTCGGGATTTCCCATTTGGATACGCTTCAATTTTAACAGGATCGACTTGGATTCCATCAGCGTTAATGACATGTCTAAGGAATTGAACTTCTGTTAACTAGAATTCGCATTTTGAGAATTTAGCATACAACTTCTCATTTTTCAGGAGTTTAAGCAAAGTCCTCAGATGAGTTGCATGCTCTTCCTTACTTTTGAAGTAAATCAGGATATCGTCAATGAATACGATAACAAACTTATCCAAGTAAGGTTTGCAAACTCGATTCATCATGTCCATGAAAGATACTGGTGCATTATTAAGTCCAAATGGCATTACCGTGAACTCATAATGACCATATCGAATTCTGAAGGCTGTTTTGGGAATACCTTCTTACTTGACTTTCAATTGATGATAGCCAGAATGAAGATCGATTTTCAAGAGTTGGAAGTGCAGCCGTTTGGCTAATGACTGGAGAGATGAGAGGCGAAGGAATGGGAAGGTGAAACTTACAAATCACAAAGTTGAAAGCGGGCAACGAAGAAGATTTCCTTAAACACCAAGGCTGGTGGCACCTAAGGGTTTTGGTGCACGAATAAGAATGGAGATGAGGAGTTGTGTTGGTTTATGCCGACGTAGGATTCGAGGACGAATCCCCTTTTAAGGGGGGTAGACTTGTAACATCCCGAAAATCCACGTAAGGATTATTTGGACTAACAGGTGACCCGAGTCTCTCGTAACGAGACAGTTCACGTAAAACCATCTCCGTAAAAATGTAAAAGGGGCCGGTTAGTCACAAGAGGGGCAGTCAGGGATCAATACGTGCAAAAAGGGAACCCGAGGACTATAGTGTAAATCCATTGAACTTTAAAAGCCATCTCATAGAAAACCCTAGGCCATAATCGGCCTAGGCTTGCGCACAACGACAACAAGGAGAAACCGGGGAGAAGGGGGCAACCGGAGGTGGCCGAAAAAGACGGTTTCATGGCGGTGTTTAGCGGAAGAATTCACACGTAAACCAAGGTAATCCTCGTCTATGCTTTTACGTGTTCCTTTATCGTTTTTTTAGAAACCCGACTAGGGTTCGAGTTCTTGTTTACTACCGAAGTCAAGGAGCACGGAGGAGACGACGGCCGGTGATGGTGTTATAGGTATGCTAGGTGACCGGTGGCGACGTGGTTGCGCATGACTGTGGTGGAGAGTAGGGTAGGGCCACGACGGGGGATGGTCGGGTGGTGACCGTATGCTGAGAGAGAGAGAGAGGACGGGTGGCGTGATGGAGGCCTCGGGAACGGCCAGAGGCGGCAGCGGCAGAGGGAGGTGGTACACGGCAACAGCCGGATACCACCGGGGTGGTGTATCACGGCAGAGGACGGCGGGAAGAGGGTAGTGATGGTGTTCGACGTGGAAAGAGTAACCTGTTAGGTTTTCTCACAGCTAGAACGGGGTGACGAGGGGACGATGGTGGTTCACGGTGACGAACGAGAAAGAGGATAGAGTCAGGTTACACCCGATTAGGGCTTTGGTGAGCTTAGAGTTTGCATGGTGTGGTTTCGACATGCATGGAAAGCTCGGATGGTGTACGTGTAATCCTTAAGACCAGGGCTTTGCATGGCATGTATACATGCATGCGTGCGGATTCCAAACAGGTCAAGGTAACCCGGTTCAGGCAGGCACGCGGATTAGTGTTTTGCATGGTGAAGGATATGCGGATGAGACGAGTACATGGAATAATTATACTTATAAGTAATTGACACCTGTCTAGGGCATACTTTGACTGTGTGATCTTACGTTGACAGGTTCGAGCTCGTGTTAAGAGATCGTTGCAGTATAAGAGTTGGATCTTCAAACTAGTGAGTTTCTAATCCCCCTCTTTTAAACGTTTTACTGTTTTTGGGGCTGTCGTACATACTTACCAGGGATGTTCAACGTATTAAAAGTGTTAAGAGTTTTGGGTGTTAACCCAAGGTGTTTATGAACTTTAAAATTCAGTAATGAGTCGGAGGGTCCACGGGGGGTGTTTATGAGATCATGTGATCTAGGCTCAAAGGTGGGTATATGGTTGTGGGTCGTATGGTGACCTAATAGGGATGAGTCGGGATTGTAGTTACGAGTCGTACGGGTACGACCAAGAGGTGTCACAGGGTGTGTATGTACGTGGTATGTGCTTAAATAATGAGATATAGAATTTATATGCGTGTTGCTATATTAGTAGTGTGTTGTGTTATGAGTTAGTCGAGGTGATTCGGGATATAAGCTAATGCTTATGAATACGTGTAGGATATCTTATCCTAGTACTATGTATAAAGTGCAGGTGCAGTTAATGAGTTATGTATGTAGGTTATAATGTTATGTGATTATACATGTGTTATGTGCATTGTGTCATTGTCCTTGTGACACGGCGTGTATTGTGTTTGCGTTGTTGTATTTATGAGACGGAAAACGGGATTGTGGAGGACGAAGTCCTTCTGGAGGTCACCAAAGGTGACGATGTCCAACAGGACAGTGATGAGCTCAGGGTGTGTCGAACGCCCTGACGAGGGTAACAAAGATAAGGGTGCAGCGAAGAGGTATGTGTTTGTGTGCTTATATATTTGTGTTAAATTTCATACAAACGTTGAGTTATATTTATTATGCATGAGATAGTATTATTGTGGTGAGTCGAGCTAGATTGACCGTTGTGTCTGGATTGCGATGTGGTGTTTACAACTGTTATGTCAGTTGATTTGTCAGAGCCTTGGTCAAAGCTGAGTAAATTGACGTTTAGGGATTGGTTGTGTTAACCAAGTGTCGAGTTGATACGTGTACTTGAGTATGAGTTATTAGTGTAGTAAGTTCGACCTATATCGATGAGACTGCGGGATTATTATTATGGGATGAGTCATGGGTAACGAGTTATTATGGGATATCGGGCGATAACCCAGGGGTTATCTATTTGTTAATGAATTGTGGATTTATTTTATAAGGACCGTGGCTCCTAATCAAAGTTCAGATAACTTTTGAGACGAGTTGGCTTTTAATTAAATTAAACTATTAGAAATCACTCAGCGTAGCTGACTTTGTATGTACGTTAGATTGTTTGGCAGGTGAGTCTGCTTGACGAGGTATCTTGGCTTGGGAGCGGTGCTACTCGGATTGGTGTGCAAACTTTCGTGAGGTAACTTAATGACATTAAATAACAATTAATGTTTTTAGAAAGACTTCCGCTATAGTTTAATATGTCTAAAATAAGTACTTTCAAGAGAATAACCCGTTATGAGAACCAACTGTGGGGTACCAGGTTTGGGGCCTTACAGAAACAATGAGCTCCCTGAAATTGATCAAAGAGATCATCAATTATGGGAAGCGGATAACGGTTCTTTATCGTAACTTTATTTAGCTCGCGATAGTCAATGCACATACGCATTGAACCGTCTTTCTTCTTAACGAATAGGACCAGAGCTCCCCAATGTGATGAGCTTGGTCTAATGAATCCCTTCTCTAGTAATTCATCTAACTGCTTTTTATCAATTCTGCCATCTCATTTGGAGCTAATCTGTATGGGGCTTTAGCAATAGGTGCCGTACTGGGCACAATATTAATTCTGAACTCCACTTCTCTTTTAGGTGGAATTCCAGGCAGTTCGTCAGGAAAAAACATCAGGAAATTCAGGCACAACCGGCATATCTTCAATCTTCTTTTTAGTGTCGGTAGTTATAGATACAAGGTATGCTAAGCTTCCTTTCGTAAGTATTTTGTGGCTTTTATCATGGAAATTATTCCAATAGAGTTGGAGAATTTATCACCATTTATAGTGATGATATTGCATAGCGGCAAAAGAAGCTTAATGGCTTTCTTATCACACAGGATACAGGCTTGGTTAGAGGCTAACCAATCGATTCCTAGGACAATATCAAATCCTGCCAAAGTCATTGGCAACAGTTGTGTAGGAATAATATGTCCGGATAGTGTGATATTACAATCATTGAGGATTTCTGAAATTTGTACTTGGTCCCCGTTGGCAGTTTCTACCACGTATTTCTTGTCTAATTTAGCTAGAGTTTTATTTAACAGTCTACAGAATTTATGATCTATAAAACTTTGGTTTGCACCATAGTCAAATAAAACTTGAGCATAAATATTATTAACAAGAAATGTACCCGTAATGACATCGGGCATACCTGCTGCTTCATGAGTATTGAGAAGGAATGCTCTTGCTTTCTTCTTTACTCCGTCAACGGGTTTAGGACCTGCTCCTTCATTCTTCTTTAGCTTGGGACAATAGCTCTTGATGCGGCCAGCCTCACCATATTCAAAACTGGTGATAGGTTTATTTTTGAAACAATCTTCTGTTTTGTATCAAGACATTTTGCAGAAATTGCAAAAAGGTCTGGATTGACATTGTCCTAAGTGCCTTTTCTTGCACTTTGGACATTTAGGGATAGAAGAATTGTTGTTTTAAGAATGGAAGCCTGATCCTGGCTTCTTATAACCACTTTCGCCTTTCCCAGTTGCTTCCTTTTTCTCTATTCCCTCATCTTGATTTATAATCAGACTACTGGTCAAGGAGGCCCCAGATCCATAGCATCGTCAAGGTTCTCACAATTGGCAACCTTAACCATGTCATGGATTTCTCCAATCAAACCCTAAATATATCTTTTTATTAGATTAGATTCAGGGGTTGCTAGATGAGGAACTATTCGAGCATACTCAAGGAGTTTAGTCGAATACTCCTAATGATTGTTTCCAATCATCTTTAGACTAAGGAATTTTCCTTCTATCTGTTCCCTTTCGTTCTGGGGAACATATTTCTTTTCCACTCTTGCCTTGAATGCACTCAGCCTATAGCATAGGCTGCATCCCTTCCTTTGGCAGCAACAATGTTGTTCCACCATTCTAAAGCTTGATCTTTAAATAAATTGGAAGCATAAAGAACTTTACCTTCCTCAGCACACTTGTTTATGGCAAGCATAGATTCAGTCTTTTCAATCCACCTTAATGTGGCTATTCCTCCTTCTCTTCTAGAGAAATTGTAATGCTTACAGTCTTGGAACATTTTATAAGTACAACCAACCACCTTCCTCTTCTTTTCTACATGGCCGTAACTATTACCCATACCTTCATCTTCAGAAGAGTTATGGTAATATTCTTCTTGCTTCGTTTTCTTAGTTGGATGAGTAGCAGAACCTTCAGGTTTAAAAGTAATAGGCTTGGATTGAGTTATAGTTCGAGTATGTTGGGTCAAAGGTTGAGAAAGAATAGATTTTGGAATTGAAGGTTGAACAGATAGCTTATCAGCTTGTCTCCTTTCCATTTCGGTAAAGATCATTGGAAGAGAATCCTTGATTCCTTCCGCAATCAGTTTCTGAAGATCTTTACGAGAATCATGAACTTCAGTAGTGTTTTCAACAATTGCTTGTTTCTTTTTTCCTCTCGTATTGTAAGAAGGTCCGGTTTGTTTAGACATGCTATAAAAGAAACGAGATTTAAATCAAAAACTTTTTTTTTATTAATAATATATACAAGAAAAGAGTACATATAAAAATCATTGTTCCTAGAAAATTTTAAAATTCTTTTCTTCGAGAGCTTGAACTAACAAAGAATTCCTGGCTTCAACTTCAGCCTTTTCTTGTTCAAGTTCAGCTATTCGATTCAACAACATTTGTTCCCTTTCACTTCCCGATGCATTCTTGTTTGTATGAGGAGCAGGGAAAGGAACAGTCTCATAGTATGGAACGTAGAGTTTGTTAGAATCAGCTTGTTCTTCTTTTTTAGGATCACATTTATTTTCATAAGGAATTTCAGCGTATCACTCATGAAAATTTTGTGAATATATTGGAGTGATATTATAGCTTCCAGCAGTAGGAGCAGAATGAAAACTAATATAAGGATTATAGGGAACGTTTGGGTTTCCTATTTCTCCGAGGCTTTTGAAAGTTGAACTTTTAGTTTCCTCATTATTTTCTATAGTAGTCTCATTCGTTTTACATTCGAAATAATTAGCTAGAGAGTATTTAGGAAGAAAGCTAGGACCTTTGCCTTTTCCAACCATTCTGTAACAAAATGAACAAAACGAGATTTATTATAAAAATATATTACAAGGAAACAAAATACAATATAAATTTTAATCTTTCATTAGCTCTTCTCCAAGGGTCATTAGGCTTTCTTCATATTCATAGACTTGTTGTCCATAGAATTTGGTTCTTACCTTTTCCATGATTTTCTCCCTTGTCACTTCATCTGTTTGACGTAATGAACGATCTAGGCATTCAATAGGAGAAAAAGGCATACTATGCTCATAACCGTATTTTGGTGGAGGTTCACGAAGTCCAACCATAATATCGCTATAAGCATTTTGGTATTCTTGAGGAGCTTGGAAATATTCCTTAAAAGGACCATCATAAGGAGGTTCCGGAAACATATAAGGATCATATGGGACTGGGATTCAGAATTATAAGATTGTTGATCAGAATTTCCTGAAGTATTATTAAAGAATGGATAATTTTCGGGATTTTCATAAGCGGGTTCATAATGATGAGATTCTTCAGATGGATCTTCTTCTGGGGTATGACTAGATTCAGCTACAACAGTATTCCAATTGCTGAAATCTGATCCAACATCCATCCATTGAGTTGAAGTATCATAAGATTGAGGATGGTATTCAGGAGTGTGGTTATCCGGAAGTATAGCAAAGGGATCATTATTATATTAGGGGTGAAGAGATAGGATTCATTTGAGATCCTAAAGGGTGATACTCGGGTGATTCTTGTTTAATTGGACAATTAGGATCATAATAGGTAGTAACGGAATTATCTCAAGACATCTGCAATCTTGAAGTATTAGTACTTATCTTATTCTTTTTTTTTTGTCAAGACTTTAGATACTAAGGCTAGTATCCTTATCTTAACTAAAGCTCTACAAGGATGGTTATCTTTCCCGAGTAGTACCTCCAACAGAGATGTTCCCAGTTAAGAGTGACGGGTCTAGGGGAGATTTATACACCACTCTTTCCTTAGACAGAACATTTTGTTTGTCAGATAACTACATACCGGTCAGAAGGTTACCTTGTTTTTTTATCTTAAATCATATAACTTATGGTTGAAGCTTAGATATTAATTCCAAGTATCTAATTCGCTAAAACATGTGGCTTTGATACCAACCCTGTCACACCCCGCCCCAGACGTGTGCGACAAACGATTGGTACCTTCTTTGATTTCAGAGTTTTTATAAAACTCAGCGGAAGTTTTTTCACAAGGATCGTTTCATCTTTTGTTCAACCTCAAGGGTTGTAATTGTAAATATCAAAACTCAGTTAGAAAACAAAAGTCTTGCATTTACTTTCATAAACATAGGGATTTAAATACCCTTTTTCATTTGATTACAAAACAGAGTTTGAAACCAAATACATCTCTTGTCTCTTATGGACAAGTTCAAGCCATGAGAAATAGTACTATCCGAGGTTGATCAGTTCCTCGGTCCTATCTCCTCTTTTCTTTTTCAAGATTATCTATGCATCCCTCGGGTAAGATCCCATGTCTGCCCTTCACTTTTTCTAGGTCAGATCTTATGTCCGCCCATATCCCTTTTCTTTCTCATTTTATTCATTACCTGAAAATATTTTGAAAAATAAAACTTTAGCGCGAACGCCGGTGAATACAATTATCTTAACGGTAAAATCATTTTGCACAAACAAGTATTAATTTCATAATCACAACTTTTTGTTCAATCTACACATTCAACAGGCCCGTCCTGTTCGATCGCACCACAGTATACACTGGCGTCATGTCTTATAACAAGGGACAGGTTTGCCTCCGAAGTTGTTATAAGACAAGCATTAGCAGCAATCCGGGAATTTCACCTGAGATCCGTGTATCCCTTGCAAGTTTTACGTATACCTATGGCCTGTATGCTTTCACATAGAAGAATGTTGAGCATTATTCCCTTAACCTCTATTTGGCCATTTTCGTAAACGTAGATGTTTGACATAAGTTTTGAAATAGTTAAATTATTCACCTTGTTTATAGGAATGAGCCTCTAAATCGAAAGCTTATATACTAGCTTCTTAACTTTATTTCTCTAGTGTATCAGCACTTCTACCAGCGTTTCTTCTTAAATTGGGCGCTAAAAAGAGTGGGAGTTGGACCGGGATCGTCGAGAATGGGCTAGGGATCACCTGGAACTAATTTTAGAAGCTTGGAATCATGTTTGGGATGAAGAAATCGAATGAAATCGTTCAACTATTTATAGGCTGAGTTTTGGGTCCATATCGGACCGTTATCAAAGCGATGTCGGTCCGACATTCAGTCATGCCCATGTCAACCCTAAATGTCAACATCTGAATGGACCGCGCATGTTTTGGGTTCATATCGGACCGATATGTGGACTGTGTCGGTCCGACATGTGGACCATATCGGTCCGACATCATGACACGCGTTAGATTCTAGGGCTGAGTCATTGGACATGTGGCAGCACCATAAATTGCGGCTAAGGGGAGGCTGTCGGACCGTTATGAACTGATGTCGGTCCGATAACCGACTCAACGTTCAATTGCGGACCGTATTAAGAATAGATGTCGGTCCGATTTCTAACTATGTTTCGTTTCGTTACGATATCCAAACCTTATTTGCTTCGGACCGATATGAACCAAATGTCGGTCCGATATCTACTAAATTTCCAAAATTTTCATTTTCAACCTTAGAATTTGGTACTTTAGATACAAAAGTCTTTTTGGACATTTTTGTAGCAGGTGTTACAGTAGGTTACGCCCCGGTCGATGTAGGCTATGCTTGATAGGAGGTTTTTGTTGGTTAGGTCGTTTTTGGCTATAAATACCAACCCTAAACCCTAAGAGTCGTAATACAATACCTCTGGAGGCTTTTGTATGAATCTAGGATGAATTTTTGTGTTCCAAAGGCTTTCTAACACCATTCCAATGATGAACTGCAACCCTAAGTCAAGAGCTAAAGATCAGATGACACAGATGCTAGGCTAAATCACCCGTGATTGTTTCCGAGTGTAGGATTATGCATGTTGATTTGATTGATGTGTTCATACATGCTTTGGATTAGACTTTGACTTAATCATTCAGTTAGTTGAACTCTTATGTTTTCTTAGAATTGATTAAACTGTTTGGTTTTGTAAGACTTGATTGGTTTTTGTCAGTTATTTAGTTTTGCAACTTGTTTTAATTAATCATGAACCAATTATTCTAATCAGGTTTTAATCTTTGAATCGGTGGTTTTCTAGTTAGAATTCAATTGTGTTATTAGTGGTTTTTAATTCTAATTCATCACAATCAAATAATCCGACTTTAAACCAATTATCAATCCAGAACAATTAAATAAATCATGTCTATGTGATTTTCAATTGATACAAACTAGGTCATCCATTTAGCTTTACAATCTGAAACCCGAGAACGATCCCTTTTCCCTATTTTTTTTTTAAAAACCAATTTTACTTTTGTTTCCTTTTGCAATTAGTTTCACATTCAACCACTCTCAAAATATCAAGTTTACTTTTAACTGTCTAGATTATTTAGTTTTTTCATAATTAGCATTCTCTATTAATTCCTTGTGTATACGACAACCCTACTTTCCATACTACAGTCTAAGGTAGATAAGAACCAATTTTTAAACATAGTTTTTATTGACCTTTGACACACGATCAATATACAGGCAAACCCTAGCTTAAGCCCCAAGCTAAACGAAAATAGAAAAAGATAAACTAAGGAAACAATATCTTTATATTCCTTGACCTCCTCCAAACCGCTCCTTCAGATCAGCCTATCCACCCAAAAAGTCGATAATGCCATTACGCTTAACATTGTATAGGATTTGGATTTATATCACGATGATGGCTAAAGCAAGGTCGTTTGTGCTAAGGCATAGTCGAAATTCTATCTTTGCAAAAATTACTATTTTTTAAATTTTTAGATTTTTTTTTAACGGCGTTTAGTACTACCTCCAATACTCGAGTTAGCCTTCCTGAGATGGGATGTCAACCGTCCATACTGATTTTGACGCTCCAGGCCTGACTAACCCAGGAACATCATCAAGGAGGAAACACACCACTGTAGGAAAAACCCCCACTTGAGTCAGGTTTAAACATGAGACCTTAAAAATCCCAAGCCCTTACAATCACCCCATGCCATTAGACCAAAAGGCCAATTACTAAAATTTTTAGATTTGAAACAGTATACGACATATTTTATAGTTTATGGCTCTTTAATGAACTTGCTTCTTTCCTTTTTTTTTTTTTCTTTTTAAACGAATCTAATCTTATTCTTTTACTTATTAAAAGATATAAAAACGCCAATGAGTTTTGATTATTAGAAAAGGAATATTGTATGATCTACACTTTTGGTAATTAATCACCATGAAACAAAACCTTTCAGTAATGAATATATCTGCTAGAAGTCCCAAAGTGAAAGTTGTTACCGTTGGTGACACATCGACACGAGTAAACAATTTACCGATAGTTATTTACCGAGCCACCGAGGGATCATCAACGAAGAGTATCGTCGACAGATTACAGACGGAAGTTATATTGATGTCACTATCACTAAGCAGCGGATGATTCACTCATGGATCACTAATGGAGGGTCGACATATGATAGTCTGTTGTTTCTGTTGATGATATTTTTTTTTATTAAAAAATAAATAAGTATTTTCTATTACTTGTGATGTAAATAACACGTTCCAAATAATAAAAGATTATTTGACTTTAATAATCTCATCTTTTACTAATTGGTCAATAATAATCTTAACTGAGAATATTTTTACCACCAGTCCCTACTTTCAAACTATTTTTTTACATTGGACCCCCCGTTAAAAAACCTTAACGCCGTTATATTTTATATGACGTGAACATCTGCAAACCGTCGAAAAGTTGAGCTAAGCTAGCAGTGGTCTCGTGGTGGGTTTTGAAATTGGCTCTTGTTGTGTTTAACTGGTTTCGTTAAACACAATCGTTGTCTATGTTTGGACTTGCCGGAAAAAACGAGACCAGTTAAACACCACCAGAGCCAATTTCAAAACCCACCACGAGACCACTGTTACCTTGGCTCGACTTTCCAGCGGTTTGCAGATGTCTACGTCATATAAAATCTAACGGCGTTAAGTTTTTTAACAAGAGGCCCAAAGTAAGAAAATAATTTGAAATTAGGGACTGGTGGTAAGAATATTCTCAGTTGAAATTATTATTGGCCAATTGATAAATATAGGATTATTAAAATCCAATAATCTAATAATAAAAAAACTACCGTAAATAAAAAAATTTCTCATTACAGTGAAAATTTGTAATAAGATACAAAATATGTTTATAGTTAATACAATAAAAAACAATCTAAGTAGGGGAGGTCCTAGGGTGTCCTGACTACTGTAGACGAAGCTGTCCTTGGAACTGCCTCTAATGAGCATCCACTGTCGCTAGGAGCAGTTCATGGAACTGCTTCTACTTAACCTCCAGATGCACTGTATCAACGTCTTTCATACTTCATGTTCCCCTGCATTGCCTCTTGATCTCTCTGCATCGCCTCGATCTTTTAATATAGGGCGGTAATCTACAAGCATTGAACAAATGATTAGTAGTTTGTTGATAATAAAAATAAATACATTATATAAAAATAATTACATTATACAAAAATAATTGCATACCTCAGTAGGAGGAATAGAACCGTGAGATCTCGTAGTGCTGGAAGTACCATCATGACAGGAATGGTGTAGTAGGGTTCATGAGTGGTGTGAGCCAACATCCACACTAAAGTTGTGTTCCCTGACACCAACACTGAAGCATCAGGGCAACGCCCCAACACTGAAGTGGTGTGCTTTGAGACAACATCAATGTCAAAGTCTTCCAAACCAATATGTGACATGGTCTGGCTTGCACCAACGTGCTCATCGATGTGTGAATCACAACGGAGCAGCTGCCCCCAACGTACGTCTAATACGAGGGTCCTAATGCTACCCCTGCTACTTGTACCTCATTAAAAGGCAAACATGGTCAATAGTGAAACATTTGGTCAAAAATGACATAATCATATGCATAACCAAATGCCAAAATGCCACACAATCAAGTTACACTACAACAATATCACCATATCCCGACGATTTTTTTTGACCCTATAGCGACGACTTGTCGTCGGTATAGATGTCGTCGGTATTGCCTCGTCCCAATAGGTCAAAGATGTCGTCGGTATAGGTGCCGTCGGCATAGGTCGACCTATGCCAACGACATGTCGTCGCCATAGGGTTTAATTAAATAATTCAAAAAGAAATTCTATACCGACGACATGTCGTCGGTATAGCTTCTGGACTTATCCAGAGACCCAACCTATGCCGACGACATGTCGTCGGTATAGACTATTTCTAATTTTTTAATTAAATTTGGAAATATCCTATACCGTCGGTATAGGCTATTTTCAATTTTTTTTTTAAATTTGAAAATAACCTATACCGACGACATGTCGTCGGCATAGGTTTTTCTGTATTTTTTTTATTTTTATTAAATTTTTAAAATTTTCCAGAAATATTTAATTTCTAATTACCAAAACCTGCAAATCAGATAATTCAAACCATTCAAAAATTGAAATCCGAAACATATTGTTCGATACAAAAACCTGTTCGACACACAAATCAAATATTCAAACATAAAGTTGTCCGACACACAAACATAAAAATTGTTCAAACATTCAACAAATAACACCGACAACCAAGGCAAAGCCGCAACAACTTCAAGCTAATTATCGTCGCTGCAAGTTCGGCGTTCCCACATTCGACGCATTTCATCCATTTGTCGTTGCATTTCAAGCATTTGTTGATTATGCACACGACGTTCTTCATCTCGTTGGGCTTCGTGTTGTTGATCTTGGACTTGTTGTTGAAGTTGAGTTTTACGCTCATCCACTTCTTGCCAATGTGGTGGTGGAGGGGGGTAACAAATCTGGTGTGGGATTACTCACCACACGACCGACACCCCGGATATGGCCACGCCGATGACCCAATGCACGCTCCATGCATGCAATCTCATAGACAGCAGACAAGTCACCACCAGACTCAGCAGAGGATCTTGTATACTCCTCTTGGATTCGGTCCTGCATTAAACAATGTAATAAACAATCACTTGACTATTTTACTAAAATTCGACAGTATAACTGATGTAAAATGGATAACCAACTTGTTAAACTATAAGTTATAAACGACCCAAATTCACAAATTCCAATCAACCAACACTAATAACAACAAATACTAATAATACTAGAAAAAATATTCAACAATTGGGCTCGAGTTGGATGTTCTAAGTCTATTAAAGCGTGTTTGAGTCATTTTGACCCCTTTAAAGTTATCTTTGGATGTTCTAAGTTTAATAAAGTGTGTTTTGGTCATTTTGACCCGTTTAAAGTTAAAGCTGGATATTTTAAGTCTCTAAAAGTGTGTTTGGGTCATTTTTACCCGTTTTAAGTTACAGTTGGATATTCTAAGTCTAGTAAGTCTAACAACAAAATCATTTGACTTACATAATCTGATGATGCATTCGTGTTGGCCCAACCACCCTTCTTTATAATGGGTCGATTTAAACACATCAATTGGGCCGGTACCCTGTGAAAAACAAAAAGAATATCACTAAGAATTAATAAGCATGTTTATATAATACTAACAATTGTATTTTCATACCTCCATGTGTCGGCGCTGGGCGTATGATTTGCTGCCATGGTAACTTGGGTAACGTTGTTTTGATCGGTTTTGTTGGTTCTTCGTCGAGCGGTTTTTATAGCTCGCATCTAAAAACAGCTCATTAATCAAAGTCTCCCAAGTTTCTTGATCAACATCTTCCGGTGGATTATTCATCGCCGCCTCGACATCATCGTATCCCCCATTCTCCACGAAGTGAACTTTCAACAAGTTCTTGTGATCTTTATACGCCCTCTGACACTCAGCGGTGATTCCGAGTTCAACGCCTCGCCACTTATCAGTGTTTCTCCAGGAGTCCAGATCAAAATAATCCTACAAATGGAAAGTAATTATAAATGTAATAGTTATGAAATTGTAAGTAATTATAAAACATCTATACTTACTATAAGAGTGGGATATACGGCCCGTTTCTTCTCAATTGGAACCTTAGCCCAATTAGGATAATATGGCGGAACAACCTTTTCAACCTCCAACGAGATAGCATGGATAAAATCCGTAGCGTTGGGACTCACAAACTTGTACCCCCGGCATTAAGTTCTACATCAATGGGAAGAGGCTTCCTCCCATTTTGCTCAAATTTCTTATACAATTTTAGGTTTTTGCCTTTAGATCGTCTTTTTTGGGAGGAACTACCTACATTGACACATGACATTCAAAAGTTAGGCAATTATAAAGACATCTATTAAACTATAACAAGTAACTTACCACCAGATCCAGTCGCACAACCCGAGTCGAAGTGATACGGACCACCGTCTCCACCATCTCCACCGTGTGATTGCGCCATTGTTGCCTTTTTTCCTACAACAAAATTTATTAGTAAGCACAAATAATTATTAATTAACAAAGACAAATAGTACATTTTTAACATACATTCAATCAGAATCATCACTAAAATAACGTGTGTCAACAACATCATCATCTTCTTCATCGTCGTCATTTAGTTCGTCTTCATCATCTGAATTGTATGCATCTTCTTCATCTTTTTCATCATCATTAATAAAACTTTCATCGAGATCAATCGAGACAACATGACTTGGATCACCACCCTCATTTAAAGTTGTACGCATAGGCAAGTAGCCTAAGTCGACAACCAAGTTACCAAAAAATGATTGAGTTTCCCGTGTAATAGATTGACTATCAACATGGGGAATTGGAGTTTGGTCACCACCTACGCGACTTGATTCACCACCTTCGCATCCGGTGTCGACAACCAAAGTATAATCATTTGATTGAGTGTCGTGCAATATATCTATCTCATTAACAACAGTAGGATGATCCCAAAGCTTCCGATGGTGAACGTCCTCAACAACCCTCCATTGGCCAGTGGTTCGAGAAGGATCTCGAAGATAGAACACTTGTTTAGCCTGTGTGGCTAATATATATTGGACATCATCATACCATTCTTTGCCAACATACCAATCACGACCAATGTCAATTATAGTAGTATTGTTTTGCTTAATTAATCTTTTACCTCTCGTGTCGAACCATTTACAACGAAATTGTAACACCCAGTATTTCAGGTCATTATCCATATTCATAATGGCACGTTCGTATTTTATATTTGTTAGGAGTATTATCTTTGACATGATATTGTCAGAAGTCTAGCAAAGGAACACGTGCCATATTTTAGTAATTTTCAAGAGTTACTAGAATAGTAAACAGTTATAACCCGCAAGATACGGTCGTTGGTGATTAAAAAGGATTTTATTCCAGTAAAGTCTAGAGACACACCTTAAAATAAAGAAACAAATATTGGTGACTAACTTTTATAAAAAGTTGACACATAAATAAGTGTTACGTGTCTTTATGTTATTTTATGTGTTATATAGTTAAAGTGGTAACTATAACGGGTTAACTAGTAGTTTATGGAAACTAGTCAAAACCATCCAAAAACTTATAAGTAATGAATCGTTTAAAGGTTTTACACCAAGTATTAGATCACGGGAACATCTACCGGGTATATACTACCTAAAAATAGCTTGACTAATACATAGACTTAGTTAAATGATGGAACAAGACCCAAACTCACCCCCCTTGTGCACCCTTCGGCCGAGAACCACCCAAGGGGCCCCACCCATTTACCAAACCAACTACTCCACCATTATGAATGTCATAAGGCCATGCTTCATCAACCAAATGAGCAAGCAAAGTGTAACATCCCAAAATTCTCTACAACATAAAACACGGGATTTCTATTAGGATTATGGGTGCCAAAGAACTAAAGTGCGTTACAATGGTTCAACAACAAATTAAAACAAAAAGGGGTGAAAGTGTAAGTTCTTTTAAAAGATGAGGGGCCTTAAATGAAAATTCCTTAAAACCTAAAATCTGTTCCATCGCTTACAGCCGCCAACCTCAACATTTATCCTACTTCATTTTCTTGCGCCTGCAACTCCACACGACATCGCCACCAGGAAACACTAGTCCGACCAATTTCCTTCTTAACCTGCTCGTTTCACACGGGAAAGCTCGGCTCCATTTCAAATCACAAAGGACGATGACAGTGAATACGTGAGCTGCTGCCATAACTCCGGCAGCAGCAGAGAGAGCTTGTATACATCAGGTCAAGACGGAGATGGTGATGTTGGTCTACATGGTGACCTCACGGTGGCAGCCATGAGTACTTGTGGCGCAATGGGGGTTGTTTAAAGCTTCACGGTGATGATGAGGTATGGGTCTTCCGGAGGAGACGGAGGTAAGGGAGCTAGGTGGAGGATCACGGCGGCAATGGAGGTTACGAAAGGATGGAAATGGTGTTGGAAGTGGTGGTTCGTCGCCGGGGACGACAGATGGTGGTTTGTCTCAGGTCCGGCGAGTACTCGCTGATTTGGGTGGATGGTGATGGTCCGAGTGGTGGTTGACAGCAGTGATGATGGCCAAACAGGAAGCTCACGATGGGTGATGGTAATGGCAGCGACAAGGCGGTTCACGGCAGTGGCTGATAATGGTAGTTTCGAGGGGTGGTGTCCGCAACGGTAGTTTCGGGTGATGATAGTATTTTCGGGTAAAGGGTGGTTATCGGTGGTTCACGGCAGTTAATAGTGACTCACGTGAAGGAAAAGAAGAGGGTGATAAAGGTGGTCGTAGATGGTGGCGTGTTGATGGCAGCAGAAGTTTCGATGATGTAGTTTCGATGATGGGGTTCATGAGAAGTTTCGATGATGGTGTTCATGAGGAGTTTCGATGATGGTAATCTGAGTAGTTTCGATATGATGATAGAAGTTTCGATGATGGTAATGTGATATGGTAGTTTCGATATGATAATAATGGTAAGATGATGATGATGATGATTACATAATGATAAAAAAATGGATACGGTTCGGGTCGGGTCTCGGTTATATTTCAGGATCGTGTTCGGGAAGGTATATCCTTTATAACTCGTAGACATTAATTGTTATTATTAGTCGGGTTACGAATAACGTATTTGAGGACGTATAGCAATGGCTTTAAATGATAAAGGATAACCGACAAGAGGTCAATTATTTGGATAAATGAATATTTAATAAATATAGAAAAATGGATATTTATGATGGAAGTTAGAACCCGATCATTATGGATAATTATTGGTTATGATTTGATAATAGAAATGGACAATTAATATTGTCGGGTTTTAGATAAAAACAAGCGGGACTCTGTCCGATCTTCGTTAGATTAAAGAAGTATATTTTTACAACTTAGACGTCCTCCTTACAAGTTCGGGAAATAAGACTGATGTATCGAAACTACCAAGTTTCGACATAACCCACCTATCGAAACTACTAAGTTCGATATAAGCAACCTATCGAAACTACTAAAGTTTCGATATAATCCACTGATCGAAACTACCAAGTTTCGATATAACCCTAAGAATAGAAATGTTTAATGTCGCTTAGGTTCATTGTCTTATCTGGTATGACTTGATTATACAGATTGTATGTGACATCTAGAGACGCCTACTGGCCAGTGATAGTATCTCAGGACCCGCCTATCAGGTGAGTTCTATGTGCCCCCTATATGCTACGTGCAAATGATTTTAAATGTTTTGGGGCTGGAATGTATACATGATATGAATGAATGTTATGTTATGTGCTATGTGACAATTCATGCTGAATATAGGTATGACAAGTATGTTTTTAAATAAAGAAATGAAAGCATGGCATAGTACATAAGAATGAAATCTTGCTTTATATCTATGTATATATTGCTTGCCAAGTATGAAAAGAATGACACAAAGAGTAAGAACGAAATCTTGCTTTATATCTATGTATATATTGCTTGCCAAGTATGAAAAGAATGGTATAACGTAAATAAATGAAATCTTGCTTTATAAATATATATATTGCATGCTAAGAATGTAAGTATACGTTATGGACGGAAACGAAGCTAACGGCTACTACGGTAGACGGACGACCACTTGACTATTATGCAGCTAGAGAAGGAAGTCTAGAAAGTTAGACTAATTAAAGGCCACTACGGTGGAGTAAGTCGCTAAAACAATATGCGGCTGCATAATTAGCTCAAGTGGGAAACGGATGCCTTATGGCAGACGGGCGAATATGACGGACTACGACGGTAGGACGGTAAAGATATGACGGACTACTTCGGTAGGACGGTAAAGATATGACGGACTACTTCGGTAGGACGGTAAAGATATGACGGACGGTTTCTAGTGCCGGACGGTTAAGTAAAAGGGCTACGACGGTAGCTCGAGGGCGTATGTCTTTGTGATATACGTACCGTAAGATGGGTTGATCACCCTTATGTGTATGACCAATAAATGGTAAAGAAAGTAAAGGTGAATGCATATCTATGTAATCACGTAAGAAAGATAAGGAAAGAATGTTAAGAAAAGTGAAAAGAAAAAGGGTGAACGCATATATATATATATATGTAATCACCTTAATAAAGATAAAGAAAGATGAAAGAAAAGCAAAAGTTATGAATACGTATTTATATGAATGACTTTATAATAATGTTTACTTATGAAGTAAAGAAAAGAATGTTTATATCTAAACGCATTAAACTAGAACTCACCAGCGTTAGCTGACTTTAGTATACATTTCAGGTAAGGAAGAAAAGGTCGTGCGATGGCGTGAAGGTTACCCGGCACAAGACTGACATCCCACTTTTGTTTGTTAAGAATATGTTATGTTTTATTCGTAAAGACTTCCGCTGTTTTGATTATGTAATTGAATGATGAATGTTTTAAATTTAAGTTCAGTATTTATGACTATGTTTATGAGTAAATCCAACAAGTGAGGTCACCCGGGAAAGGGGCCTTACAAGTTGGTATCAGAGCAATAGTTTGAGAGATTCAGACACCCCTAAATGTCTGAACTCAAGCTGATAATGGGACCAACGCAAGGATGTCAGTACGGGTAGCCAACGCCAACGCCAAAACAAGTAAGTAAGTAGCAAGTTTAATACTTGTAGTTCAGGGTAGATGCCTTAACATAGAGCACATGCCTTAAATATCAATGTCACTACTAATATGAATAGTTACACATAGCACATACGATGGTAGACGATTTGAACACATAAGTACAGTAAATGTTTAATAACACGTAGCTACTGTTATTAAGCTTTTGCTGTATAAGTGTGCCTCGATTTGTCATCCGCCGTATGTATTAGTCACAGAGAGTGAAAGAGGTGTTAGCATAGTACTACGAAAGACTCACAAATTATAAGAATGGTGAGATCCATGTTAGGTGAATCACAAACAACGAGCAGAAGTTCGATAAACCATAAAGAAAGAAAGATGACAAAATATCAACGGTCCGAGTAGATTAGTAACGAATATTCATGAATGACTTCCTTCAACAAGGAGTTTAGAAAGGGAAGAAGGATACATGGATTAGACACTGTTTATAGAAGACATTTAAATTATGAATCATTATAAGACGAGTCAGGAATTCACAAGTAAGGTAAGTTGGCAATTACGTCAGGATCCACGTAATTGTAAATTTACATATGCTTGTGCATACTGATGAACCTTATCATGTGGATTAATACACATGTCACCAAAAAAAAAAAAAAAAAAAAAAAAAAAAAAAAAACAATTAAATCACTCCAAGCAGGACTATGAGATTAGTCACTTAAGTAATGAAGATCGCAACAGATTAGCAAGACGAATGATGACAACAACGGCATAACAAAGGTGGAACGAGAAGGAACGAGGCTTAAATGGAGTTGCTGAAGTTGAGTAACACTAAGGAACAAGTTTAGAAATCTGAAGAAACCTGGTTCGGAACCTGATGCAACAAGTAACAAAGTAATAAGTCAAGCAAAGAAAAAGGAACAGGAAAGATTGCACCGAAAGAGAATTAGTATGAGGACGATAAGAGAGTCTATCAAGCCCAGTGAGAAAATTTCTTCGCATGACAAACCGCGAACGACGAGACTGATTAAGTAGAATTTGAAGAACTCGACACTTGTTTGATTCAAATCGAGAAAGTAGCTGTCAAGGATCACAAGTTAGCACGAGATGTGAGTACTACATATGTTAGATGAACATACGTTTAGAAACTACTTCTGAACATGAATTGTCAATGCTTAACGCAAACGCGATACGATGAATGACCGTGGACCTACGGTCAAGTGTACATAAAAGTGAAGGAAATAACCATACAACTATATGTTCAAAGAAAATACGAGTACTAGAATGCACAAATGACATTTTTCCATGAAGAATACAATCCTAGATAAACTACTAAGAGTATTCACTCAGATGAGAAAATAGATATATCAACGACAACAAATGACTGGAACCACGATGCTAATAAGGGTGTGCAGGCAAAACCAAATGAAAACAGATCCAACCTAGGGTTTGAATGTTTAGAATAAATGTGAAGTTCAAGTTCCGAACAAATATGTGAAGAAAGAAATGAGTACTAGCAAGGACTCAAGAGTCAGAAAGCACTCTACAGTGATTAAGACAAGACAATAGAAAGTGACTACTCAAATTGAAAAGCCAATAAGGAACACAATGAGACTAGAAATGAAAGGAATGATCGAGTATCACCGCACGTGTCATCTATTCGTAATGAAACCTAGGAACGTAATTCTAAAGGAATCACATACAGAAAATTTTAACGATCACGAAAAGTAGAAAATGTATATTTTGGTCATAAGGGATGCCAATCCCTAAGACTATTCAATGGTATAAAGAACGGATAGTGCATAATAGACTAATTATGAGAAATGTGAAACCATGACGATTATGTTTTAAAGAAAGGCAAGAAGGGAGTTACGTGTACAGGGGTATGAATGTAAGGATTGCATACCAAGTATTCCGTCTGAATGAATACCCTCTCAGAAATTTGAGTATGATAGAGTAATGCTTCTAATGGTTCCTTCGTGAACGAAACGTTCCTTTGGGAACGTAATGATACGGTCCCTTCGGGAACGAAATGACAAGGTTCCTTCGGGAACAAACTGATATGGTTCCTTCGGGAACAAGATGATGGGATTCATTCGGGAACAACATGGTATAGCCCTTCATGGGCGAATGAACGGAGGATAATTTATGAAGTACACGTAATAACCAAAGCGGCTTAGAAAGTGAATGATAACAACTGTCTAAGGCACGATGTAGACAATTTAAACTAGATCCCAGGCTACCAAAGAGACACTTTCGAGTGTTGAGAGTAATCCATGACTTGCTTAACATGTTAGATTCACGCAAGTGCTTGGTGGATCCGAGTTAAGTCCACCCATGAGACACGCTCAAGAGTAAAGTAGGTTAAACTATTCACCCTAACATACGAGATGTTAGTTACAGAGAAGAAGAGGTAGTAGGGACATGAAAACCCTAATTACATGCAGTCTAGAAATGGCATTGAATGGTCACCATAACGTGAGTCATGCCAATTCACAATAACCTAAAAGACAACCCAATCATGAGAAACATAGTTTAACCATGTATAAGAGGCACCGAATTTCGAGGACGAAATTCTTATAAGGAGGGTAGACTTGTAACATCCCAAAATTCTCTACAACATAAAACACGGGATTTCTATTAGGATTATGGGTGCCAAAGAACTAAAGTGCGTTACAATGGTTCAACAACAAATTAAAACAAAAAGGGGTGAAAGTGTAAGTTCTTTTAAAAGATGAGGGGCCTTAAATGAAAATTCCTTAAAACCTAAAATCTGTTCCATCGCTTACAGCCGCCAACCTCAACATTTATCCTACTTCATTTTCTTGCGCCTGCAACTCCACACGACATCGCCACCAGGAAACACTAGTCCGACCAATTTCCTTCTTAACCTGCTCGTTTCACACGGGAAAGCTCGGCTCCATTTCAAATCACAAAGGACGATGACAGTGAATACGTGAGCTGCTGCCATAACTCCGGCAGCAGCAGAGAGAGCTTGTATACATCAGGTCAAGACGGAGATGGTGATGTTGGTCTACATGGTGACCTCACGGTGGCAGCCATGAGTACTTGTGGCGCAATGGGGGTTGTTTAAAGCTTCACGGTGATGATGAGGTATGGGTCTTCCGGAGGAGACGGAGGTAAGGGAGCTAGGTGGAGGATCACGGCGGCAATGGAGGTTACGAAAGGATGGAAATGGTGTTGGAAGTGGTGGTTCGTCGCCGGGGACGACAGATGGTGGTTTGTCTCAGGTCCGGCGAGTACTCGCTGATTTGGGTGGATGGTGATGGTCCGAGTGGTGGTTGACAGCAGTGATGATGGCCAAACAGGAAGCTCACGATGGGTGATGGTAATGGCAGCGACAAGGCGGTTCACGGCAGTGGCTGATAATGGTAGTTTCGAGGGGTGGTGTCCGCAACGGTAGTTTCGGGTGATGATAGTATTTTCGGGTAAAGGGTGGTTATCGGTGGTTCACGGCAGTTAATAGTGACTCACGTGAAGGAAAAGAAGAGGGTGATAAAGGTGGTCGTAGATGGTGGCGTGTTGATGGCAGCAGAAGTTTCGATGATGTAGTTTCGATGATGGGGTTCATGAGAAGTTTCGATGATGGTGTTCATGAGGAGTTTCGATGATGGTAATCTGAGTAGTTTCGATATGATGATAGAAGTTTCGATGATGGTAATGTGATATGGTAGTTTCGATATGATAATAATGGTAAGATGATGATGATGATGATTACATAATGATAAAAAAATGGATACGGTTCGGGTCGGGTCTCGGTTATATTTCAGGATCGTGTTCGGGAAGGTATATCCTTTATAACTTGTAGACATTAATTGTTATTATTAGTCGGGTTACGAATAACGTATTTGAGGACGTATAGCAATGGCTTTAAATGATAAAGGATAACCGACAAGAGGTCAATTATTTGGATAAATGAATATTTAATAAATATAGAAAAATGGATATTTATGATGGAAGTTAGAACCCGATCATTATGGATAATTATTGGTTATGATTTGATAATAGAAATGGACAATTAATATTGTCGGGTTTTAGATAAAAACAAGCGGGACTCTGTCCGATCTTCGTTAGATTAAAGAAGTATATTTTTACAACTTAGACGTCCTCCTTACAAGTTCGGGAAATAAGACTGATGTATCGAAACTACCAAGTTTCGACATAACCCACCTATCGAAACTACTAAGTTCGATATAAGCAACCTATCGAAACTACTAAAGTTTCGATATAATCCACTGATCGAAACTACCAAGTTTCGATATAACCCTAAGAATAGAAATGTTTAATGTCGCTTAGGTTCATTGTCTTATCTGGTATGACTTGATTATACAGATTGTATGTGACATCTAGAGACGCCTACTGGCCAGTGATAGTATCTCAGGACCCGCCTATCAGGTGAGTTCTATGTGCCCCTTATATGCTACGTGCAAATGATTTTAAATGTTTTGGGGCTGGAATGTATACATGATATGAATGAATGTTATGTTATGTGCTATGTGACAATTCATGCTGAATATAGGTATGACAAGTATGTTTTTAAATAAAGAAATGAAAGCATGGCATAGTACATAAGAATGAAATCTTGCTTTATATCTATGTATATATTGCTTGCCAAGTATGAAAAGAATGACACAAAGAGTAAGAACGAAATCTTGCTTTATATCTATGTATATATTGCTTGCCAAGTATGAAAAGAATGGTATAACGTAAATAAATGAAATCTTGCTTTATAAATATATATATTGCATGCTAAGAATGTAAGTATACGTTATGGACGGAAACGAAGCTAACGGCTACTACGGTAGACGGACGACCACTTGACTATTATGCAGCTAGAGAAGGAAGTCTAGAAAGTTAGACTAATTAAAGGCCACTACGGTGGAGTAAGTCGCTAAAACAATATGCGGCTGCATAATTAGCTCAAGTGGGAAACGGATGCCTTATGGCAGACGGGCGAATATGACGGACTACGACGGTAGGACGGTAAAGATATGACGGACTACTTCGGTAGGACGGTAAAGATATGACGGACGGTTTCTAGTGCCGGACGGTTAAGTAAAAGGGCTACGACGGTAGCTCGAGGGCGTATGTCTTTGTGATATACGTACCGTAAGATGGGTTGATCACCCTTATGTGTATGACCAATAAATGGTAAAGAAAGTAAAGGTGAATGCATATCTATGTAATCACGTAAGAAAGATAAGGAAAGAATGTTAAGAAAAGTGAAAAGAAAAAGGGTGAACGCATATATATATATATATGTAATCACCTTAATAAAGATAAAGAAAGATGAAAGAAAAGCAAAAGTTATGAATACGTATTTATATGAATGACTTTATAATAATGTTTACTTATGAAGTAAAGAAAAGAATGTTTATATCTAAACGCATTAAACTAGAACTCACCAGCGTTAGCTGACTTTAGTATACATTTCAGGTAAGGAAGAAAAGGTCGTGCGATGGCGTGAAGGTTACCCGGCACAAGACTGACATCCCACTTTTGTTTGTTAAGAATATGTTATGTTTTATTCGTAAAGACTTCCGCTGTTTTGATTATGTAATTGAATGATGAAAGTTTTAAATTTAAGTTCAGTATTTATGACTATGTTTATGAGTAAATCCAACAAGTGAGGTCACCCGGGAAAGGGGCCTTACACAAAGGTCAAATCCATCATATCCAAGTCATGATTATAATTATTAGAGCAAGTTTAACACTCAAGCTCCATCCCCCTTTCACCCTATATATATCGAAACATGCACACACACAACCACTTTACATCTTTCAAATCCAAGAGCAAAAACCAAAAGAATACCCAAAAATCCCGTCACTCAATTTCTGGCAGATTTTTGGCCAACTTTGCAAGACCATATCTCCTTCGTTACTTTGCCAAATCGGTCCATTCTTCTTCTTGAATGAAGCTCCATGTTAAGAAGGAAGAACCCAAGTGGAATCACTCGAATCCATGGAGTATTCAACCTCCAAACAGCCGGCGCGAGAAGGCCGCTCTGTGCAGGTCGAATCTGAACACTTCTTTCCATTTTCCTGTTTTGAGGTACCTACACAACTCCAAATGTAGTAATTCTTTTTCACATCTCCTCTGGTTTCAATAAACTTGATTTTAGAAGAAAACCCCAAGTCATTTGGTCTTCTAAAACCATCTAAAAGTCTATTCGAAGTACGCCTAAAAATCTGAGTTTTCAAGGACGAAATAAAACATAAAAGTCTTGATGAGTTTTGGCGTTATTTCTTCATAAGTCATGTTTGAGTACATATATTTAATACACGTACATGTTCATATATAAAATACCAAACTACAAGGACCATGGACAAGACAAGGACACATCAAATATAAACTACATATATATACTATCACATAAAATAAACACTTGGATGATGGTGTTCCTCACAAACCCTTCATTCCATTCATGTGTTATGTTGAAGGATACATGTTCGTGAAGTTATATGATCATGTGTGACTTACCTGGCAAGACCCAAGGTAGTGTCCTATGATTCAAGAAGACATACGAACGATTATCATCAACATATGAACGTGAAAGGTGTTACTAAAAGTATAGGTTTATGGATAAAATTATGATATATATGTGTTGATGTACGGTTTTGGTTAAATCATGGAAATGTTCTAAGAATTAAAGATTAGTATCCTAATATGAACATTGGATATATGTACATGGAACATATGAAGAGATTCGGTTAAAAATAAATAATCACGTGACATCGTGGAACATAAGTGAATATATTTTAAGTTACAAAAATAATATTTATTTTTGGTACACTTAATAAGTCACCAATAGGGAAACATATTATTTTCTTGGAAAATATATAAGCGTCTAGACTGGAATAATAATCACCAACGAGTCGTAAATAAAAACACTATTTTTACTAAACAAAGGCGTACTTAACGGGATTTGTTAAGTCGGATATAAGACGGGTAGTTTTAACACATTATTACCCTTGTGTGATTAGGGTACGGATAGACAAGAACTAGCACAAGTTTGTTTGCTAGGATTTCATCAAACACAAGGTGAGTTCACGGCCCCCTTTTAACTTTTTAATGTTTTATAAACATCGGGGGGAGAAACATACTTACTTGTTATGTTTGAAAACATGAATTACATGTGCTTACAAGTTTGACATCATGAACATTCAGGTCTAACTCCTTGTGAGTTTCACTAATTCCCCTTTTTCTAAGTTTTTGAAATGATTTAGGATGGAAACATACTTGTAAAAGACTTTTGTATGTAAATGAATGAACTAATGATCTGACCGTATGTGTGTATTGAGGGAAAAGTAAAGCGCTTAAAGTCCTCTGAATAAGTTAGTAACCATTAGCTATTTTAGCCCGGGATTATATGGATAGTACTATTGGGGGTGACGCCTCCGGTCATGGTTAGTCGCGCTAACCAGGGGTCAAAAGGGCCGAATGACCGCATATTGTCTTACTCGCAAAAAGGCGAGGGGGAGGCACAAAAGGTCGGGGTTTGGTTACGGTCTCGTACATTACATACTATTTTGTATTCCTTGCAAGCTTACAAATGGGGTCAATAGATCGGATTAGTATTCAAATTCATTGGTAATACATGCAAAAGGGTTCTGATCAGGTTAAAGTGATCAGGTTTTAAGCAAAAGAGTTCTGATCAGGTTTAAGTGATCAGGTTTTAAGCAAAAGAGTTCTGATCAGGTTAAAATGATCAGGTTTTAAACAAAAGAGTTCTGATTAGGTTAAAGTGATCAGGTTTTAAGCAAAAGAGTTCTGATCAGGTTAAAGTGATCAGGTTTTAAACAAAAGAGTTCTGATCAGGCTAAAGTGATCAGGTTTAAAACAAAAGAGTTCTGATCAGGTTAAAGTGATCAGTTTTAAGCAAAAGAGTTCTGATCAGGTTAAAGTGATCAGGTTTTAAACAAAAGAGTTCTGATCAGGTTAAAGTGATCAGGTTTTAAACAAAAGAGTTCTGATCAGGTTAAAGTGATCAGGTTTTAAACAAAAGAGTTTTTGATCAGAAAATGATCATGTTTAAACATTGGATTCATGACGGTTAAGTCATGGTAATGTTTTCAAAGGAAAAACTACATATTTTATGACGGTAAAGTCATGGACACGTTTTCAAATGAAAACTACTCATTATTATGACGGTTAAGTCATGTATAGTTTTTCGGGGAAAACTACTTAGTTTTATGACGGTAAAGTCATGTACATGTTTTCGGGAAGAACTATAAGCACTGATATAACTAACTCTGTGAACTCACCAACCTTTGTGTTGACACTTTCAAGTATGTTTCTCAGGTAACCTTTAGCTATGGCGCGGTTGGAATAGGCTAGCTATGTTGGATCAATTTCCTAGTAGCTGGAAGGACGTAGAATATCAAGTCTCAAGTCTATCGTTGATCTAGAAGAACTTAGATCATAGTATTACTTAGTTTAGTAATTGTATATGTAATCAAGTCTTAGAAATCACAATTACCGCTTCCGCTATCGTGTAATGAACCAATCGTTGCAACCTGTATTTATTTATTAAGTAAATAAATTTGGGGGTGTGACAGATTGGTATCAGACCAATGGTTTTAGCGAATTAGGTTTCCTTAGTGATACCTAGGCTCTAACCGGACTTATTTAGGGACCAAGATTTCTAAGACTTGCATCACACTAACCCAAGACTTGAGTATAGGAATTCCAACCGTTGCCGAACAATTTGTGTAGACTATTAGTGTATGGAGTTACACTAGGGTATCATTAGCTACACTAATACAATTACATGGCACATGTAATGAACACTTAAACACATACAACAATGTGGAAATAATAAACACTTATAACATGTTACTGTTCGGATTACGAGTCATGAATAACGGGTACTCAGCATACTGCAACCTTAGAAGATCGAGTTACGAGCTGAGCTTGGACGACGACGGCAGCGATCGTCAGTTACCGATCTTGGTACCACAACAGGCTGAACCCGTACCAGAATCTGTACCTATACCTGCACCACAACTACTCCAGCCATGGAGGCAACTATCTTTCTAACATATTTGCGGTATAAATACTCTCCTTCATAAGTTGCCGGATCGGATGCCTAGAATTTCACCATGAGATATGGCAGACGGGATTACCCGGACAGAAGGGAACCCAAGATGGATGAGCAGGACTAAACGGGAGAGAACCATACGGGTCAAGAGACCCAGACATTCATCAGGATCATGTGGATCCATAAGTACATACATACTTGGAGCATGAGCTGCTCGATAATCATTTGAGGATCTCTGCCCTACACATAGTGCCTGACTTTCATACGCATTTTAATTCTGAGACACTGGTAGTGCCTCTCTACCATTAGCCTCATCCGACAACATCCATATTCGGCAAATTCATGAGTATTGGTACACATAATTAAGAGTAATCCGATAAAATAATACACACTCCTGTACAAATGTGCAAACGCAATCTAATGATCATTTCAAATCCCTTTTGATTAAAAGCTAGGGATAGGGGAAACACTATTGGGATCAGGCAAGGCAAATTATCATTACGGGTGCACACGTAATCATAATTTGCAGTGCATGGGAACTTTAGTGAGTCTTGCTGTCTAAGCTGATGATCAACCCATATTCTTAATCACTTGATTAAGGATTGGATCTTAACAAATCAGACTTCTCAATTAGGTACTCACAAAGCATTCTCCTAGTTTTGGAGGAACGAGAGAAATTCTAATTGAATTCAACCAATCCTTAGTAAATCCTGAACGACGAAGGAATTCGCACATTCATTCTTTGAGATTCTACTTGTCAGGAATGCTTCAAATTGAGCGTTATCACAACTAACACTTACAATAATTGCACAATTATTGTGGGAGATTATAGCGTAATCTCAGAATCCATCATACAGTTCAATCTCACAATTGCTTTAAAGTTACGCCAAGAGTGTTATGCACTAACTTCAGTAATGGGGCAGGATATTATTCTGACCCGCATACACATGGCACCTATGGATATTGTGGAAGCTCGACATGAGACAAGTAGGTAATCGGACATTTCAAAATATCGGTCAAACAGGGTTGCTCTCGCAGCCATTGACATTCAATATACCTTTAAGTCTAACTATTCTCTCGGTAATGGATAAGCCGGGGTTGATGCTCAAGCGAATGCCAAAGAAACCTAAGTGTGGACTAACGACTATTGTCGCACTAACAGGGAAACGACATGCAAAACTCTTAAAGGAGTCCCAAATGCGGAATTTCATGCTAATCTCATTAGTTCGTGATATGCATAAGGGACGTAAGCTCGAGCTATTCACAACAGGCCACTGTCCACAAAGAGTTGAGAAGAATAATTTATTACTCTTTTGTACTCGCACTTCCCCAAAGTTCATCTTGATGGACGGATCCCAGATTTTAGCCTAGAAGAGAGGTGTGATTGCATCTTTCACTCCTAGTTTTCTATAATTAGGAAGCTCTAGAGCATCTATTGTTAAGAAATGATCTCTTGGAGTAGGTTCAATTAGAATACAAAAGTCTCGACGTTCAACACTCATTACCTCAAGCTTATCCTTGTGCTAAGGATTTTGAGGCTATAACCTGAATGAGTGGAATACGTAATGGTAAGTCACCAAAGTACCATTCAAACCCTAAGGAAGTGCAGACACACTGAATGACTACAAGATGGCAATTGTAAAACTCCCAAAACGTCTCAGCCAACTTAATGGGTTGACAAACCCATAGCCCATTTTGGGGAAAGCACTAATTCGATGAGACCATTTTCATAGTATTACTATCCATTCCCTCAGCTAGACGGAATGTGAATATTCCAAACAAACATCGAACTTCGTATGGCTTACATACTTTGAAGGTATGGTAGTCAAGACAGGAGTTTTCATATCAGGACGCTACAACCCAAAGGATAGTCTGCCTCGAAAGGTAGTGCAAGCAAAGGGGTAAAGTGGTGATTAGACTCGACGTTCGCAAATAAGAGCTCCCAAGGAACATCAAATCTTAGCTCCATGAAGGCACATGGAGAGGAAAATCCTAGGAAACGTGAAACCTAAAATAAGAGAAAAGTCTTAGTCCGGGAAAATGCTTTCGAAAAGCATAAGAGGGACAAACATAAAAGTTTCATTTTCGTACGGTGTCATTACTACCCAATATTCAACTAAAACTTGGACACTTCGTCGAGTAATTCTTTCCTAAGATCTATAGAGATCTGCTTTTGTGACAAAGTGCGTAGACGAACAGAGGGTATGTGTCAAAATACGCTCAAGATTCGCAGGCACCATTCCTTTCATTACCAGGAATGAGCATCACATAACCCTACCATATTGAGGGTAATCAAATAAACGGGTTCTTGCACGTATAATATTGTTAGTCGGAGAAGTATTCGCTTTGCTTTCGAATACTGACTACCAAGTAAATGGAATCAAGCAATTGAAGCCTAAGTTGGATGATACAGATATAATTTGGGTACCAGGTATCGGCAGCCTATGTGGGAGGTTATGGATGAAGTCCATAAGCCCAAGTACTCCGTTCATCCAGAATCGAATGAAACGTATAAGGACCCCGAGGAACTCCATTATGTGGCCAAACATGAGAGGAGAAATTACTATTTGTGTTGGGAGATACCCGACAGCACAAGCAGAATGTTAGGAATCAACTGAGTAATCACAACAACCTCATATTCCTCAATGGAAATGGGAGGAGGATTCCCTGGATTTCATTACAAAGCTACCCAAAACACATAGCGGCTATGATACAATACGGGTAATCGTCAGTCGTTTTACGAAATCCGCTCACTCCCTACCAATAAAGGAGACAGATAAAAGTAAGAAGCGTGCGAGGCTAAATATTAAGGAAATTAAGGCTAAGCATGGTATGCCAGTTTCCATTTTCTCTAAAAGGGACAGTCGATTCATGTCAAGAACCTGGCAGTCTGTAAAAGAAGCCTTGGGCACACGCCTTTACACGAGCACTGCATATCATCCCTAGATGAACGGTCAAGGTAAAAGGACCATCCAAACTTTAAAAGATGTGCTCCGTGCGTGTGTAATTGATTTCAGAGGAAATAGGGATACTCATTGCCGTTGGCTGAGTTTTCATATAATAAAAACTACCATACCAGCATTAAAGCCGCTCCGTTGAGGCTTTGGATGGTTGTAAGTGTCGCCCATCGCTATGTTGGGCGGAGGTTGGCGAAAATCATTTGACTAGTCCTGATATTGGCTAGCAAACCATGGACAAGATCGTCGAAATCAAAGATCGTCCGAAAGCCACTAGAGACAGTCGAAAGAAAGTTGTGCTAGCGACAGACGAAAGAGAGTTGTGCTAGAAACAGACGAAAGCCATTAGAATTCCAAGTGGGAAACAAAGTCATGTTGAAGGTCTCACCTTGGGAAGGAGTTGCAAGATTTGGCAACCGTGGCAAGCTTAACCCTAGGTACGTTGAACCATTTGAAACTTTGGCTAGGGTTGGCCTTGTAGCATACAAGCTCAAGATGCCACAAGAACTAAGCAGTGCACATGATACGTTTCATGTATCAAATCTCAAGAAGTGTTTATCAGACGAGACATTAATTATATCGCCAGATGAGATTCACATAGATAACAAGCTACACTTCATTGAGGAACCGATTGAAGTCACTGATTGGGCGGATCAGAAAACAAGGCGTAGCCGGGTTAAATTGGTTAAGGTACGTTAGAATTCAAAGCGCGGCCCCGAGTATACGTGAGAGCGGGAAGATAAAATGAAAGCCAAGTACACGTCCTTGTTCACGAACACTCCAAGTAAAGATGACAAGAACTGAATTTCGGGACGAAATTCTCTTTAACATGGGGAGAATGTAACACCCAGTATTTCAGGTCATTATCCATATTCATAATGGCACGTTCGTATTTTATATTTGTTAGGAGTATTATCTTTGACATGATATTGTCAGAAGTCTAGCAAAGGAACACGTTCCATATTTTAGTAATTTTCAAGAGTTACTAGAATAGTAAATAGTTATAACCCGCAAGATACGGTCGTTGGTGATTAAAAAGGATTTTATTCCAGTAAAGTCTAGAGACACACCTTAAAATAAAGAAACAAATATTGGTGACTAACTTTTATAAAAAGTTGACACATAAATAAGTGTTACGTGTCTTTATGTTATTTTATGTGTTATATAGTTAAAGTGGTAACTATAACGGGTTAACTAGTAGTTTATAGAAACTAGTCAAAACCATCCAAAAACTTATAAGTAATGAATCGTTTAAAGGTTTTACACCAAGTATTAGATCACGGGAACATCTACCGGGTATATACTACCTAAAAATAGCTTGACTAATACATAGACTTAGTTAAATGATGGAACAAGACCCAAACTCACCCCCCTTGTGCACCCTTCGGCCGAGAACCACCCAAGGGGCCCCACCCATTTACCAAACCAACTACTCCACCATTATGAATGTCATAAGGCCATGCTTCATCAACCAAATGAGCAAGCAAAGGTCAAATCCATCATATCCAAGTCATGATTATAATTATTAGAGCAAGTTTAACACTCAAGCTCCATCCCCCTTTCACCCTATATATATCGAAACATGCACACACACAACCACTTTACATCTTTCAAATCCAAGAGCAAAAACCAAAAGAATACCCAAAAATCCCGTCACTCAATTTCTGGCAGATATTTGGCCAACTTTGCAAGACCATATCTCCTTCGTTACTTGGCCAAATCGGTCCATTCTTCTTCTTGAATGAAGCTCCATGTTAAGAAGGAAGAACCCAAGTGGAATCACTCGAATCCATGGAGTATTCGACCTCCAAACAGCCGGCGCGAGAAGGCCGCTCTGTGCAGGTCGAATCTGAACACTTCTTTCCATTTTCCTGTTTTGAGGTACCTACACAACTCCAAATATAGTAATTCTTTTTCACATCTCCTCTGGTTTCAATAAACTTGATTTTAGAAGAAAACCCCAAGTCATTTGGTCTTCTAAAACCATCTAAAAGTCTATTCGAAGTATGCCTAAAAATCTGAGTTTTTAAGGACGAAATAAAACATAAAAGTCTTGATGAGTTTTGGCGTTATTTCTTCATAAGTCATGTTTGAGTACATATATTTAATACACGTACATGTTCATATATAAAATACCAAACTACAAGGACCATGGACAAGACAAGGACACATCAAATATAAACTACATATATATACTATCACATAAAATAAACACTTGGATGATGGTGTTCCTCACAAACCCTTCATTCCATTCCTGTGTTATGTTGAAGGATACATGTTCGTGAAGTTATATGATCATGTGTGACTTACCTGGCAAGACCCAAGGTAGTGTCCTATGATTCAAGAAGACATACGAACGATTATCATCAACATATGAACGTGAAAGCTGTTACTAAAAGTATAGGTTTATGGATAAAATTATGATATATATGTGTTGATGTTCGGTTTTGGTTAAATCATGGAAATGTTCTAAGAATTAAAGATTAGTATCCTAATATGAACATTGGATATATGTACATGGAACATATGAAGAGATTCGGTTAAAAATAAATAATCACGTGACATCGTGGAACACAAGTGAATATATTTTAAGTTACAAAAATAATATTTATTTTTGGTACACTTAATAAGTCACCAATAGGGAAACATATTATTTTCTTTGAAAATATGTAAGCGTCTAGACTGGAATAATAATCACCAACGAGTCGTAAATAAAAACACTATTTTTACTAAACAAAGGCGTACTTAACGGGATTTGTTAAGTCGGATATAAGACGGGTAGTTTTAACACATTAGTACCCTTGTGTGATTAGGGTACGGATAGACAAGAACTAGCACAAGTTTGTTTGCTAGGATTTCATCAAACACAAGGTGAGTTCACGGCCCCCTTTTAACTTTTTAATGTTTTATAAACATCTGGGGGAGAAACATACTTACTTGTTATGTTTGAAAACATGAATTACATGTGCTTACAAGTTTGACATCATGAACATTCAGGTCTAACTCCTTGTGAGTTTCACTAATTCCCCTTTTTCTAAGTTTTTGAAATGATTTAGGATGGAAACATACTTGTAAAAGACTTTTGTATGTAAATGAATGAACTAATGATCTGACTGTATGTGTGTATTGAGGGAAAAGTAAAGCGCTTAAAGTCCTCTGAATAAGTTAGTAACCATTAGCTATTTTAGCCCGGGATTATATGGATAGTACTATTGGGGGTGACGCCTCCGGTCATGGTTAGTCGCGCTAACCAGGGGTCAAAAGGGCCGAATGACCGCATATTGTCTTACTCGCAAAAAGGCGAGGGGGAGGCACAAAAGGTCGGGGTTTGGTTACGGTCTCGTACATTACATACTATTTTGTATTCCCTGCAAGCTTACAAATGGGGTCAATAGATCGGATTAGTATTCAAATTCATTGGTAATACATGCAAAAGGGTTCTGATCAGGTTAAAGTGATCAGGTTTTAAGCAAAAGAGTTCTGATCAGGTTAAAGTGATCAGGTTTTAAGCAAAAGAGTTCTGATCAGGTTAAAATGATCAGGTTTTAAACAAAAGAGTTCTGATCAGGTTAAAGTGATTAGGTTTTAAGCAAAAGAGTTCTGATCAGGTTAAAGTGATCAGGTTTTAAACAAAAGAGTTCTGATCAGGTTAAAGTGATCAGGTTTAAAATAAAAGAGTTCTGATAAGGTTAAAGTGATCAGTTTTAAGCAAAAGAGTTCTGATCAGGTTAAAGTGATCAGGTTTTAAACAAAAGAGTTCTGATCAGGTTAAAGTGATCAGGTTTTAAACAAAAGAGTTCTGATCAGGTTAAAGTGATCAGGTTTTAAACAAAAGAGTTTTTGATCAGAAAATGATCATGTTTAAACATTGGATTCTTGACGGTTAAGTCATGGTAATGTTTTCAAAGGAAAAACTACATATTTTATGACGGTAAAGTCATGGACACGTTTTCAAATGAAAACTACTAATTATTATGACGGTTAAGTCATGTATAGTTTTTCGGGGAAAACTACTTAGTTTTATGACGGTAAAGTCATGTACATGTTTTCGGGAAGAACTATAAGCACTGATATAACTAACTCTGTGAACTCACCAACCTTTGTGTTGACACTTTCAAGTATGTTTCTCAGGTAACCTTTAGCTATGGCGCGGTTGGAATAGGCTAGCTATGTTGGATCAATTTCCTAGTAGCTGGAAGGACGTAGAATATCAAATCTCAAGTCTATCGTTGATCTAGAAGAACTTAGATCATAGTAATACTTAGTTTAGTAATTGTATATGTAATCAAGTCTTAGAAATCACAATTACCGCTTCCGCTATCGTGTAATGAACCAATCGTTGCAACCTGCATTTATTTATTAAGTAAATAAATTTGGGGGTGTGACAAGTACAACCGAGTAACCATCTATGTAGTTCAACACTATGATCTCTTCTAGTTGACCATAAAATGGAGTATCGTCTTCTCCTATTGTAACCACACCACTGTTCTGAGTAGTGCGTCGGGAATCATGATTTTGTATCACAAATCTAACACCATTGACTATGCAAGCAGTGTAAGAAGATGCGTACAAGGGACCATGTGCCAATGCCCTTAATTCTTTGTTATCGGGTGTAGAAGATGAAGATGAAGATGAAAATACATTTGCTTCATATTTTAACCATGAAGAAAAATCGGTTTGCATATTGCGTTCAGGAAATTTAGATTCAAATTAACTGGTAGACGGACAAAACAAAACTTAAATTAGTAGAATTAAATGAAAATATAATAATAGTTTATCACGGGTAGATGGACAAAAAACTTACGATTTGTAGGCTTTGATTTCATCGCAGTTGTTCAACACAAACCATTGTAATGATTTGTTGGCATGTTCAGAGAGCGTCTTGATTTTCTTTTTCGATATTGGTCGACATTGTGAAGAAAACACTTGAAACTGCCTTTTGGGAATGCCAGCATCTGCATTTCTATCTGGTCGGTTAAATTTGGTCTGCATACCGTCCAGATACATAGAGCAGAATGTCAAGGCTTCATCTGCAACATAACCCTCCGCAATTGAGCCTTCGGGTTTGGCTTTGTTTCTAACTTATGCTTTGAGCCTTTTCATGTATCTTTCAAAATGATACATCCATCTCATATACACAGGGCCACCAAGAATAGCTTCTTCAGGTAAATGAAGAATAAGATGAACCATTATGTCAAAAAATGCTGGAGGATATATCATTTCCAAATTGCATAATATCTTAACCACTTCCTCATTTGCTTCATACATGTCTTTCACATCTACTGATCGTGCATAAATTTTTTGAAAGAATGTGCAAACGTCATTGATTGTTATTGAAACATTTTTGTGCAGACCCGATCGTACCCCTATTGGCAGCAATCGTTGAATGAGGATGTGATAATCATGGGACTTTAACCCAATTATATTTGAATTATTGGGAAGTACCTTATTTTTGAAATTCGATCCAAATCCATCAGGCAGTCTCACTTCTCGAATAAACTGACAAAAGCGTTCTCGATCACTGGGTGTGAAAGAGTAAGGAGCTTGTGGTTGGTACAACTTGTTATTTTTTTGTGTTAGCCATAGGTTATGTCAAATACCCATATTTTCCAAGTCTTTGCGGGCTTTGTGTGTGTCTTTTGATTTGTCGTTCATCAACAAAGTACCCAATAAACTCTCACACACATTTTTCTCCACGTGCATAACATCAAGATTGTGTTTTAAAAGCAGAGAAGACCAATAATCGAGCTCAAAGAAGATACTTCGTTTAGTCCAATTCAACTCTGATGTTAGGCGCTTTCTTTTTACCCCTCCATACATTGGATGTTTCCCCGGAACACGATCTGGGAGATTTTTTAGTTGTTCTAATATTTGAGCATTAGTCAATCGTCGGGGAGGATGTTTTGTCTCTTTCTTGCCATCAAACGACAGATCGTTCCTCCATTTATGCTTTCTAGGCAAGAATCTTCTGTGTCCAACAAAAGCTATCTTATTCGTTATAGCGCACGAAGGTGTGTCAACGTTACACGTAGGGCATGCTTTATAACCTTGACCACTTCATCCAGACAAGCTACTACGAGCAGGATAATCGTTGATAGTCCATAACAGTGCAGCATACATCCTAAATACAGTTTTGATTGATGCATCTCTCACCTGGACTCCTTCAGCCCACAACATTTTCAACTCATCAACCAACGGCCTGAAGTATACATCAATGTCCTTACTAAGTGATTTAGGCCCGGGAATTAGCAAGGTTAACATGAAAGAAGAATCGTTCATACATAACCACGGTGGTGTATTATATGTTGTTAACACTACCGGCCACATACTGTAAGTCTGACTCATGGTACCGAACGGATTAGAACCATCGGCAGCCAAACCTAAGCGGACATTCCTTGGTTCTTTAGCAAAATCCGGATATCTCTCATCAAAATCTTGCCATGCCTTCCCATCAACCGGATGTCGCATCATACCATCTGTTGAGCGTCCAGTATTATGCCAGATCATTTCTTTTGCCGTTAATCTTGAACTATACCTTCGTCGAAGCCGTGAAGTTAAAGGAAAGTAGCGCAACACTTTATGTGGTACTTTCTTCCCCTTTGTGTTTTTATCAACACATCTACTCTCATCCCAAACCGGACAGTTTTGCATTGATTCATTCTCCTTCCAAAACAGTGCACAATCATTAATGCAAGCATGGATAGACTGATATCCTAACCCAATCTTACGCAGTTTCTTCTTAGCTTCATAGTGTGACCCTGGAACGTGATTTTCCTTCGGCATTGCAATTTGTAGAAGCTCTAACAGTTGGTCAAACGAACTATTCGTCCATTTGTTGATAACTTTGATATGCATCAATTTGGCTATGAAGTTTAGGGAAGACATTTGACTACAACCGGGGTATAACTCCTTATTTAGCTCCTCAAACAACGCATCAAACTCTGGGTCTAAACCAGTTTCATCTTCATCTATATTATCCTCGTTTGTATTTTGCTCAGCCATCACATCATCTATGGCATCAAACATCTCATTATTTGTTGTTGTAGTTATTGGAGGAGTTGGTGTTGTTCTTGGGGCCAAAAGTGATGCTATCTCCGCCACACGAGGATGTTGTTCACCATGATAAATCCAATTCTGATATGATTGTAGAAACCCACGGTCATGTATGTGGCCATATATCGTGTTCAAATCCTGTCGACACGCATTACAACAACGTCTACACGGGCAAAACGCTCTACCTCGACCGTCGACATGGTTCTTGGCCGTCTCTATAAAGTTGCGAAGACCGCTTAAGAAAGCCGAAGAATTCCGATTTCCAGTGTAACCCAGCTTTTATCAATTGCCATATCTAGTGTTATATCTATTGTGTTATAAGCATACACATATACTTGCATGTAATAAATGATATAAACGAATGTATGTGATTTGATCGGTACTCTAAGGCGGTGGATCCTAACCCACCTTTTGAATATTCTATCTCATATGTATACATTTTAACGAGTTGACTATTTAAGAAAAAATCAGCAGCATTTCACCTTAACTCCCCAAGTATGCAGATAAACCGCAAACTCGAAGGAGTAAGGAGAAATATCTACCAATTTTTTCTTAAATGTCAACACGTTAAAATATATACATATCCTAAATAAGATAGAATATTCAAAAAGCAGTCCCAAAGGGGACAATCCAAAATTTATCTCTATCAGATAAATTTCGTACGGGTATATTCTAAAGAGTTATCCTAAATAAACATACTAGTGTACACAACATGAGACGTACATAAAGGTATAAAAGTCGGGATGCGTACCTTAAAAAAATTCAATGAAACACAAATAAGATGTTATTCACACCTCTCCAACCGCAATGAGTTCCGAACTTGCATTAAAATTAAATAAAGTTACATATACATACAAAGATATATACATACATTCACAATTACATAAATACATACACAATTATATACATACAAATCATACAATTACATAATCATACATACGAACATACATACAAATATACATACATATTATATACAAACACACATAAATAAATGCCCAAATTCTAAAATTACATATACAAACACAATTACATACATAAAAATACATACATACACGTATATACATACATAGCCTTTACAAACATATATAAACAAAATACCCAAATTCCCAAATTACATACATAAACACAATTCTTCTATAAATTCCCAAATTCCCAAATTTCATCTATATACATACATATTATATACAAACATACATATATAAATGCCCAAATTCTTCTATAAATGCCCAAATTCCCAAATTTCATCTAAACCTAATTTCATCATAAAATTACATAAATATTTATAAAATCATACATCTAAACCATATATACATACATACATACAAATAAACACAAACATATACATACAAACATACATCTAAACATAATTTGTAGAAAAACATACATCTAAATCAAATTTGTAGAAAAATTACTAACCAAGTTTGCAAATTAGCTTCCTCTAAGCTTGAAATCTTTAAAAAATGGTTAAATGTTAACAAAAACCAAAGAAATTAAGCAAAAAACACCAAAATGTTGATTTTCTTGTTAAGATTGAACAATATATGTTAACTCACCTCAAAACCAAAGAGATTGGCGAATATTGCTCCACAAAATAACCAAAAAAACGTGAAATCGTCGGAGAGAGAGATGGAGGCGTTTGGGGTTTTTTTGGTCGAAATGGGAAGTAGAAGGCTGTATTCTGTGTTAATTCGCGCTGAGACCTATACCGACGACATGTCGTCGGCATAGGCTCAAAAGTCGGCGCTGTAGGTTGCCTGTACCGACGACATGTCGTCGGTATAGGCTTCGTAGGGTTTTGACCAGTCAATAAAGTAAAAAAGCCTATACCGACGACATGTCGTCGGTATAGGCCATTTTATAATTTTTTTTAATTTATCAAAAAAAATTTTTTTGACCGACAAAAACATTATTATATTAAAAAATCAAAAATTAAATCAAAATAACCCTATACCGAAGGTTTTCCCCAATAATTCATTGGGCGTCATTCCCCCCCATCTGGCTCAACCCTGTACCGACGACATGTCGTCGGTATAGGGTGTCCCTGTCAAAATTTTGGTTTTGACCTATACCGACGACATGTCGTCGGTACAGGGTGACCTATGCCGAAGACAATTGTCGTCGGTATAGGCGGCGTTGGCACATGGTCTTTTTCTCAGGGCAAGTGTGAGTTCTTACCTCGACAGCTAGGTCTTTGCCGACTAAACTTTTGGAGACAAATCGTTAACTATTGTTTTAAAAATTTTCACACAAAACCTAGCAGGTTGGTCGGAACGACCCGCCGACCAAACGAGAAATAACGGTTAAGGTTCTACGGCTTAAAGTACGTGAGGTTCAACATATGTATCTTGATGGACGGTATCCCAGAATTGTTGAATATGTAGGTCCTTCGGGTGTGGCGGATCGTCACATGCAAGTGGGTCTACTAGTCGGGCTGGGTGCGGAATACCCGTGACTAGGTGGAGAGTCTTACAACACAAAGTAAACCGATAAGATAATCACTTTAATCATAGCCATAACCAAGTTACATAACCAAAACGCCACACACAAATTAAATAATCATAGTAATAACCAAATCAATTAATCATGTACTTTCCATAAACACATCAATCGATCATGTACTTTCTAGAATAACCAAGTTTCATAACTTAACAAAACACAACAACCAAGTCAACCAATTCAATAAAACACAATTCGAACAATACCTCAATTCAATAAAAATAGTAACTAAGTTTCACAATTCAACATAACACAATAACCAAGTCAACCGATTCAAGTTCAATCACAAAGATTAGAAATAACTTGTTTAGCTTTGAAACATGGAGATGCTCGAATAGTTCCGCTACCCGGTGTTAGGGCCTAAAATGGTGGTGAGTGGTGGCAGAGTGATGATGTCAAACAGTTCTACTCAAACGGGTTTTGGGGCACCAAGTAGTGATAGCGGCTCAATGGTGGTGAGAGAGGGAGAGCGAGCGACTAGTGAGAGAGGGAGAGCAGCTGAATAGTGGTGTGTGTATGAGAGAGAGAGAGAGAGATTGAGGGGCTAGTGTGAGAGGGAGTGTGGAGACATAAGTGGGATAGTGAAATCTTGTTTAGGAAGAAAGGGGATTCAATCGAACAACCATGCCTTTTTTTTGTTTTTCGAACTTCAAATTATTGACGGAATATATGTGAGTAATATCCAATGAGCCTTAATGGTCATCCCATGTGTTAGCGAGTTGTTTTAGGTTACAAAAATTCACATTAGCTCATAACAAGTCAGTTTGATGTTAATCACATGTTTATGATGATTAGTCTGCTAATGGGCCATGTCATGTGTTTGTGAGTTGCTTAGGTTACATAAAGTCACGTTTTAGGTTAAGTCATTTGTGTTTGTGAGTTGCTTAGGTTACATAAAGTCACGTTTTAGGTTAAGTTATTTTATTGTTAAAGACATGTGTATGATTATTAGTCTAGTGCTAGTGTCTTGTTTTAGGTTACATAAAATTTAATTAGGTCATAACAAGTCATTTTAATGTGAAAGACATGTGTTTAAGTACATTAATGGGCTTTGTCACGTCTTAAAGAGTTGTTTTAGGTTACAGAAAGTCACATTAGGTACAAGTTGTTTTGGTGCTAAAAACATTTGTATGGTATGTTAGTCCATTAATGAGCATTAAGGAGTTGTGTCATGTTCTAATGACATATAAATATTTGTTGTACTACATCACATTATCAGATCTTACAAATAAAGGTAAATAATTTTTTGTACTACATTACATTACAAAAAAACATAAGTCAAATTCACAATAGGTTTACATATATAACGTGAAAAACGTGACATATATGGTATTTCTTAACTTTGTTTCACACAAGAAACATGTTAACATGGGACCATTTACAAAGGTAAAAAAGAAACCATTCTGTGACACTTATAGCCTAAATATTCTGAGACCATCTATTTTATCATTAATCGACCAACATTTCTGGATGATATTGAAACCGACTTACACTCATGTTCACCATAGGTCATTAATCGCACACATATTCCGAACACATGTCAAACCATGTAAACCCATTTTCGTTGGTGACAGTCCACTGACTCCATCATAAATTGATATGTGAAATTTGTATTTCAATAATAAAATTTGGGAGTATTTGATAATCATGAATGTGAAAAGAGGAGAGGAGATGGTACTACTTATAGTGTAAGTTTCTGATGATCACCGACGGCTATACCATAACCATGGTCAAGCAGAAAAATATGAGACGAAATCTTATCTTCACAATCGCTCATAGATTATTAGATTACCGACATATAGAGGAAGGTTCCCTTAATAAGTGGTTTTTCGCTAATAAACACTAAGAAATAGGACAAACGAACTCCGATAGAGCTCATTCCAGCGGCGTTGGAACCGTCTCGTCAAACCCTAACCGCCCCTAAAAACCTAAACCCCCTCCACCCGCACCCCCAAAAACCAAAACCCCCCATCCAACCCCGTCTCGAAAAGCCTAAAACCACCACCACCACCCCCCAATAACCTAAATCCCCCACCCCACCCCCAAAACCTAAACCCCCCACCCCACCCCTCAAAAAAACCTAAACCCTAAAAGCTAAACCCTAAGGCTAAAACCTTAAAATCTAAACCTTAAAAGCTAAACACTAAAAGCTAAGATGGTAGAGTTCGACGAGACGGTTCCAACACCACTGAAATGAGATCAATCGGAGTTCGTTTGGTATCGTTTCTTAAGTTTTTTGTCATTTATTAGGTTTTTTAGCGAAAAACCACTTTTTATTTGAATCTTCCCGAGATATAACTATGTCACATATCTCGAAAATCTGTCACTAAATACAGAGGAATTATAAAAGGATATTATATAATGTCTTTTATTTCTTTTTTTTTGTGGTTTAGACTGTTTGTTGGTAATCCCTAAGGGATTGCCAGAAATATATTTATAGATTTTATTTTTATGGTTGTGTCGTTGATTCGTTGGATTGGAAAGCTAGTGGATTTTCTAGTACTGATTATTAAAATAATCAAACTTTTGACAAACGTTTTTGATAGATTTCTCTTAATTTACAAACAAAACGTGAGAGATAAGTATTGTGTCGCTAAATATATAGTAGCTTTTTGTAGTTTTTTTTAGGGTTATTGGATTTTAATAATCCCACATTTTACCAATTGGCCAATAATAATCCCAACTGAGAATATTCTTACCACTAGTCCCTACTTTCAAACTATCTTGTTACATTGGACTCCCCGTTAAAAAAACTTAACGCCGTTAGATTTTATATGGCGTGGACATCTGCAAACCACAGGAAAGTCGAGCCAAGCTAGCAGTGGTCTCGTGGTGGGTTTTGAATTGGCTCTGGTGGTGTTTAACTGGTCTCGTTAAACACTATCGTTATCTCTGTTTGGACTTGCCTGACCAACGAGACTAGTTAAACACCACCAAAGCCAATTTCAAAACCCACCACGAGACCACTGCTAGCTTGGCTTGACTTTCCGGCAGTTTGCAGATGTCCACGCCATATAAAATCTAACGGCGTTAAGTTTTTTTAACGGGAAGTCCAATGTAACAAAATAGTTTGAAAGTAGGGACTAGTGGTAAGAATATTCTCAGTTGGGATTATTATTGGCCAATTGGTAAAAGGTGGGATTATTAAAATCTAATAACCCTTTTTTTTAACATGGTGGTTCTAAGTTATATGTTCTTGAAGTGCATATGTGGGCTCAATACATTTAATCTCTTCTAATTGTTTGAATCTAAGTCATCTAACATCCTACAATAATCCTTCTTGCTATTCTTTTTAATTTATAACATAAAAATTAATTTTTGTTTTATAATTGCTCCAACTTCTCCTAAACGTTCTCAACAAAAATAAATACGAGAATTATGTACACTAAAAGCCAAAAAAAAAAAAACAAAGGCTCTTTATTTTTATTTTATTTAAATTACAATACATCCACGTGTAAGTGAATTCATTTTGTTTTATTAGCTAAATCTTTAATAATTAGTTACGTTATTTTTATTTAGACTATATTTTGATTTAAGAAAACAAATAAATACTTATTTTTCAGAAAATAATATTTTCTTAATATTAACCTTTTCCCTACACCCTAGAAAATAAAAGATTCTGCCATTGACTCTTACCAAAGTAGCAACAAAAATGGCCAATGTATTACAGTTATACAGAAAACAAACTCTTGTTTTTCTCTCTCTATATATAAACCATCAAATTAAATAGAGTGGTTCTTACTACAAGTGTTTATATCTTTGGTTCAAGAAGATAGTTTATATAAAACTTCTTTTTCATAGGAATTATAAAAATTACAACGAGTGCATATTTTTTCTAAAAAATTAATAACCTTTTTGGCTCTTTAGAGCAAGGGTACCCAAGTGATGAGGGTCTCAAGTGATGGATAAGTGCACGCCACGTGACGTCATGTCACATCCGTCAAGTATCACTCCATCCATCACTTATCACTTGGCAAGAGAAATACCCAAGTGATTGAGATAGTGTGATCATTAAATGTTTTTTTAATATGCATTTAAATAATAAAACATAATAAAATTAAACCTAAAAATAAAAATACATTAATCAAATTACTAAAAAAAATTGCATTACTAAAAATACTTGAAAATAATAAATAAGGCTACGGGTTATGTCTTCCAAGTCATTCGGTGCATCTAGGTTGATTTGAACGTTTTGGTTCATTTGCGTGGCCATGAACGCGTTATCCCGAGCCACGTATTGAGCCCAAAAATTCATCCGGTGCATCTTGGTTGATTTGAACGTTTTGGTTCATTTGCGTGGCCATAAATGCGTTATCCCGAGCCGCGTATTGAGCGCAAAAATTCGGATCGTTACTCATGATTTTTTTTAGAATTGAAAGTAGAAGTAGAGTAGATAGTGGGTAAAAAATAGTGTGTGAAAGATTGGTATTTATAATGGGTAAAAAATATAAAATTTTTATTTATTTATTTTTTTCACTTACAACGGCTATATACGATCTAAATCACCCGTGAAAAAATCACGCCCTTCATCACGGGTCGAGGGGACGGTGTTTGATAAAAATCACGCTGTGACTATTGACCCACGTAGGATCACGCCCCTCATCACAAGGGGTATACCCGATGATCTTATATTTTATAAAAACTACATGTAAAATATTATTCTAACAATAATTAATATTTTGAATAGATTCATATAGGTGGCTTTATTCATTTAGATAATCATTGGAAAACAATCGAATCATTTGAAGCATTTAACCTAAATGCATAAGTTAATTTGACACATTTATCGAAAATGTGATGAATAAGTAACCTAGCATGGCAACAGTGTTTCTAGGTACGTCGTTTTGATTTACAGCATAAAGAACTACTTTTCCTTTTGGTTGTCTGTTTCTTTTGTTTCGTTAAAGTGGTTCAGGATATACCCTTAGTTTAGATTGTAGAACATGCATCTATACTTAAGATATACTAGAAGCATTCATAGCTTTCAAAAATCTTTAATCCGGAACCAACAAAATGGAAAACTGGGTTCACTGAAAACAAATTTAAAAGCACAAAAAAGAACTAAAAGTAGTTCATCTTTATCATCCAAACTAGCTAACCCTGCCATGGAATTTGGTTCTGATTATGGCTCGGATTCATCTGACTCATGTGACCAAGACCAGCCATGTTGAGAAATTGGTGATCAGTGGGATTCGGAAAGCCTCGAAGTCCCAAAAAATCTCTCGTTAACTCATCGTTGTTGTTCCCACTCGCACCGTCTTTTCGGGTGTTTAAAATCGTTTGGGTGGAAGCTTGTGGTGACAAAACTTGATCTTGGTAGCCATTGTGATCTTTCTTTGTGGAATTGAGCATGTTATTCAAGATTTCATGGATGTTAGTAGACCCTACACTGGTAGAAGTCAGTGAATTGGGATGAAGCAGATGGTCCATGGGCATGCAGCCAGTGGTGACATTAACATTAGCATAGCCACTGCTTGGATCTAACATCACATGATGGTTATTACTTGTAGACAAATTGGATAGTCCATGATGATGATGAGATGATAGTAGAGGTGCACACATGTGATCATGCTGTAGGGTTTGGTGGGACCCATTTAAAATAATTGAAGCAGTGTGAGGTTGTGCAGGATTGCTCATGGTTACACCCATCTGAGTTGCTTTTTGGAGCAAAGCAGTGGCAGACATATTGTGAGAAGGAGAAGGAAGATGGAGATTATTAGGGTTAGGGTTTGGGTTCTTTTGTTGGTGTTGTTGAGAATGATGATGATCTAACCATGATGGTAATTGATGATTATGATGTGAAGTACTCGACCCGATGTTGAAGCTAAGTTGTGGTTGTTGCAAGAGATGTTGCGGTTCGGTTTTGAGTGGGAAATCAATCTGTAAATGGAGAGGAAGCTGGTGGTTTAAGGTTGATGAAGATCTTCCTGTTTCTTCTGCTAAAGCATCACAGAAAGCTCTATGAGTTATGAAACTGTCCCTCCTGTTAAAGAAGTAAAAAAAATTACACCAATAATTTGATCAATCATTATACTTTTTGATACATAAAATGGTAATTAAATATAAAAGCCACTAATTGTTTCTTAACAATTGATTATATGGTTTTAAATCAATGTGTCATTATGAAGCAATTTTATCCATAAGAAAGTAAATGGAGAGTTAGTTTTTCTTTACCAAAGAAGATATATAATCTTGTGATGTATAAATAGTTAAATACAACAAAAATCATGTTATGAGATTAAAATCTTTGTGATGTATAAATACATATGATGGACCTAATTATAATACCTATTAGTGATAATTGCACTTATTGTAACCAAATAGTGTTGATATATATGATATATATGTGGCGCGCGCGCGCGCACATATATATATATATATATATATATATCTGTCTGTCCGACAGCTCACCTGTGTAGTCTTGTCAACCAATAATAAGCTTACATGTAAGCATAGATCATGACTGTACATGAGAAGATATACCACATCATGACGAGGTAATCATTGTTAATTAATTTAACTGGTTTTGAGTTTGAGTTTGAGTTGAAGTATACGTTATAAGTTGTGAAATTTTGATTCTAATGACAAGGATAGAGAAAATGCTGAACCAAATTGAAGATGATTAGAATATGAACTTATTCTTTATGTCTTCTACTATTCAGCTTGTGAAGTTTTGCAGCTTTATTTTATATCTGATTCCATTGTCTATATTCAAAACTATGTAGTCATAAATTGTGCTATTACCTTGAAAAAAGGGTACCACAATCACATCTATATTCTCTTGTGCCACAGATCTTGGAATGAGCTTTCCAGTCGGATTGAACTGCGTAACGCTTTGAACACTTTTCGCATTTCCATTTTTTCTCTCCGTGTTTTCGTGAGAAGTGTTTCTTGATGCCAGTGAGATCTCCAAGAGCTCTTGATGGCTCATGGTGCACACAACTCGGCTCGGGGCACACGTATACCTTCTTCCTAACCACCTCTAGTTTTGATTTTTGCTTAAGTTTCCATGGTAAGTTATGTCCTCTTCTGTGTAACTGTAGATTCTGGTCTCTTTGAAACCCTTTATTGCAAATCTCACACATGAATCTGTTTGTTGCCATTAGTGATTTTGGAGACAAAGCTATCACCTCAGCTTCTGGATCTTTTTCATTACCAAAATAGAAAGTTTCAATATATTGTTAAAGTTCACCAATTTAATTCAAGAAAAATGAAACCCATATTAATAAATCTAAAAAAAATTCAGGTTCTTGATAAAAAGATTAGAAAGAGAATGATATAAATGATATATATATGCAGTATGAATGAATGATTGTATGTGCATACAAGCTAGAACTGCCTAAAACAAGTACTTAGATATATAACACAAAAAAGTTTGCAATAATTGTGTATGTGATTTACCTGGATTGCCTGGAAGATTCCTCTTTTTCTTGTTTGATTGAGTTTGGCTGTTGTTGGTACTACTGATTGGCACAGAACCAAAGGACTGCTGCATCTGTGGTGGAGGGTACATAGTACCAATTTCATTCCTGTTGCTTGATGAAGATAGGCTTGCTTCATTGGATGCAGATGTTAAATTTGACATATTGTCATCCACAAAGATGCCTTTCATCTCTCTATCTCAGCTTTTTAAATGGACCAGATTTTTCTGTGTTCTTTGTTCTTTGTTCTTTTCATATGTTGCAGATTAACTGATGATGCACACAGATCAACTTTTTAGCTTCCTCAAAACCATGTCACACAGATCTAAAAAACAAGAAACCCTAAAGGAAGAAGGAGAGAACAAAACACAAATGATTAGAAGAGCTTTGTTTTTCCTTCTCTTAATGTTTAGATTACAAAAGGTTGATGGATCAAAGAATAAGTTAGCTAGATAGATGTAACCAAAATTGAAAGTGAAAAGGCTCAAACCTGACAGTTTGCAAACTTGTTCTCCAAGAGAGTTTAAGGTTATAGCCAACTCTCCAAGATGATTCAACCCAAGAATCCACACACTTGAGTACAAATACACCAAAACAAAATACAACTTGTACAAGTAGGGAAGAAGTTCAATATAAGCCACCTTGTGTGTGTGAGAGAGAGTGTGTGTGATGTGGATGAGATGATATTTTAAAATGGGCCTCTGAGTTTGTAGCTAGCTCCAACCCATCAAAATGAAACCAAAGAGGCAACATGAGGAGGAGGGCAGAGGGACAATGTTTCTGACGTTACAAAACTTTGTCCTATTCTTTGTTTTCTTGTCATTTTCAGAAATATTACCCTTGCATTATTGATTTTGCTTTTAGGAGCATCTACTAATCTTTGTGATGGAATTACTACTTTGTTTTCCCCAATATACATATGTATATGTATTTCATTATTCCTCTCATCACCTTTTAACCCTTTTAAAGATTTGAATGGAAAAATAAGTCATAAAAGATATATTGTATACAACTCACAGTGTGCATAAACAAATAGATCGAGAGGGGAAATGAGTCAGAACAGTGCGGTATATATAATGCAATGACTATGCATGGTTACACTTTCTATTTACGTAATCATAAGGAGTACTATAGTTAGATAGAAACAAAACTCTTAAATCGTTAATCAAGTTTTAAAGAATATAAAACTTTAACAACATGAGAGATAATCACTATATAATCTCATAACGCTATTCCAAATTTGTTGTCAATTCTAAATAGACAAATATCTACCACATCTAGTAAGAAACGGTGAACTATATCACCTAACAGATAAATAAACTCAGTACTCCTCCTTGCTAGTTAGTTGAGCAGGAATGAAGTGATACAAAATTTATAGCAAATGTTTATATAAAACACACATGAGACAAATTTTATTATGATATCAAAAGTTGTTTTCAAGTATTATAAATGAATCTTTATTGATAGGCTACACTCATAACCGAAGTATTGAGTTTGGCTACACAACACATTAACTAGAGACTTGATTGAAATCAAAGACCGTAACATGAGCCATAACAAACATAGTAGACTTAGTTAGAATAAATAATAAAACCAACAATTTAAATAAAAACGATGGCTATTATTTTTTTTGAGCTACCGACCCTTTTCTTCACTCTTTTTTCACGTTCTTACAGTCCATATACGCGTCGACCATTTGAATAATAGAAACATCATCATTCTCCTTCACTTTGAATGAACTCGCCTTTGAGGTTTGGAGTAACACTACAAAGAATTGGGCCAATAGTGGCGACAAATGTCGCCGCTAATGCCCCCAAATGTCGCCGCTAATACTAATAGCGGTGACAGTCGCCGCTACTACGTTGCCGCTAATACTTCGCCGTTAATACTCTGCATGTCGCCGCAATTACCTTTTGTCGCCGCTATTAGACAATCTATCAGCGGCGACAACTGTCGCCGCTAATACTCCTGTTGTCGCTGCTAATACTCTTGTCTGTTTTTTGCATTTTTTCTGCATTTTTATTTTTTCCAGTTTTTCTAAAACATACATAATTACAAAACCTGCATTTTTTTGCCGAATATAACAGAAACATAACCATAAAATTACTAATATATAAAGTTAAAACATAATGTAAAGGTTTTTGACCCATTTAAGTTATTTCGAATGTTAATACAACATAAAAACTAAACATTTAATCTTCATCCATATTGTCGTCGCCCTCGTCGTCGCCCTCGTTGCCCCTGCTACTTTGTCTCATTTGTGAAAGATTAAACTTGTTAAGTTTATCTCTAAAAGTCGGGTCGTCGAACAACATGTTACTTAGTTCCTACAATTACATACAAATTTAGTTATTACATATATATGTCTACATAAAAGTTTCAAGTCAAAACAATTCATTTTACATATATATATACATGCATACAAGTTTTCCGGTCAAAACGGGTCAAATGATTCATTTTACATATATATGTCTACATACATAGAACTTTCAAGTCTAAACGGGTCAAATGATTCCTTTTACATATATATGTCTACATACATAGGACTTTAAAGGCTAAACGGGTAAAATGATTCATTTTACATATAAGTGTCTACATACATACAAGTTTCGAGTCTAAACGGGTCAAATGATTCATTTTACATATATATGTCTACATACATAGAACTTTCAAGTCTAAACGGGTCAAATGATTCATTTTACATATATATGTCTACACACATAGAACTTTCAAGTCTAAACGGGTCAAATGATTCCTTTTACATATATATGTCTACAGACATAGGACTTTAAAGGCTAAACGGGTCAAATGATTCATTTTACATATAAGTGTCTACATACATACAAGTTTCGAGTCTAAACGGGTCAAATGATTCATTTTACATATATATGTCTACATACATAGAACTTTCAAGTCTAAACGGGTCAAATGATTCATTTTACCTGTGTGTAGGGGAGTGTAGGCTGCACCTGTGACTGCTCACAAGAATCCGGCGCTTGAGATGATGAAGGTTTAAACCCAATCCCTTTAATCCATCCGCGCCGAGTACCTAGGACCTTTTCAAATATATCGACTTCATTCAGTCCAGATGAAGAAGTCCTTTGATTTGTTTGAGTTTGGGACTCTATCTCCATCTTCAATTGGGACTGTTTTTAATTTCACAAAGATGATTTAATACACATACAAATACATATTGAAAATTATACTTTAAATAAATACTTACAATTAGTTGCTCTGCTTCGCTGTCAACCGTCTCATCTTTACGTGTATGAGCAGCGCGGTACGTATCTAGTCGACTCTGAGCCTGTTTAACATTAAATATTAATATTTTATAACAATAACTACTATATATAATACAAATAATACATGTATATATATATATATATATATATAATATAGCATTACTTTTTTATAACAAGAACTACTATATGTCGACGTTCCTCCAAGGTTTACGCATACTTGCTGTTTACGATTGCCTTGGTTAACTTTTGAACGTTTTTTATGTTTATCTGAACAAAAATGTTCAATAGCTCTCTGCCAATTATCCGGGTGCATCCCCTTTGGGACGTTGACCAACGCTCTCGGGACATCATCAAACCATCCAACCTTTTTAAATTGATTTGATGCATTGGATTTGCGATCTCTGTATCGCTTTTGATAGATTGAATGAATGCCCAACTTTAACTTTGTACGGTCGGTGCTCTCATGAATCCGATTAAGATCGAATGATTTCTATAAATTAAACAAGAGAAGTTAGTCAAGTAAAATAATAAAATAAAATATAAAAGAACTTAAATAAATCATTTACCGAAAGATGTTGGTACATCGCATTCTTCTCGGCGTCTGAAACTTCATTCCAAGAAAATCGATCAAACGCGATGTTCCGCCACATATACAACCCCACTTCACGAGTGAATAAATCATTATCAATACCAACTGCGGTAAATGTAGCTTGCGTATCAAAGGTCATAGATAAAGGCCCCTTGTTCTTTTCTACTTCGGCTCGAAGGCGAAGGTTTTTTGCCATCCCTTGAGTATTCCGTCGTGGGCCCGATGCCGCTGCAATTATAATTAAAAAATTATTAGTCACGATTTTTATAATAAATGAATAAATTTAGTAAATAAATAAGTTATAATAATACTTACAGTCCTCCTCATAATGGCCATGCCCAGCACCAAAGCCACCGGGAGACGGTGGATCCTGGCCTGCGCCATCTCCTCCATGGCCCATCACATCGGCCATGACGTACAGTAGCAAATACCAAACAGAAATTAAGCTGAAAATTTATAAGATATAAAATACAAAAATACATAATGAATAAAGTTTTCTATTACAACATGAAAATACAAATACAAATTACAACTTTTCTTTTAATCAAACCCCTAAGTTGGCCCCTACCCCTCAGACAGCTCTCCCTCAGATACTTCAGTATCACTGTCAGACCCCTCAGTGTAATACTCTGATTCGTTCTCAAAAACTTCATCGGGCTCGACCTGAGTAGCTTCATCAGTATCATTCTCAGAAACTTCATCGGGCTCGACCTGAGTAGAAGAATTGTTTGGAAAGAATTGCCTAAAGTCAACGAAAAATTTTATACCCGATTAAGAGTTGTTGTGAATGACGTCAAGATCTTCGGTTAAGTCATTGTTAACATTTTGAACATCCGGGTCAACATCTTGTACATTCTCGACGCGCCCATCGTGTAATGGTAGATCCCAAATTCTTCGATGATTAACATGCTCGACGACCCAGCGATGGTTATTGTTTTGGTTTACTCGAGAAGGTTCTTTGATGTAGAACACTTGTTTTGCTTGCGAAGCAAATATGAGTTGGTCTTCTTTGTCCCATTCTTGTTCTGTGTTGATACTGGTGATATTATTTTCATATCTAACACCCCTTCGAGTTATCAAAACACTTACACCGAAATAGGACAGTTGAATACCCATTTGGATAATGCATCTCAATAATCTCTTCTAATTGGCCGTAATATTTCTCACCGTCCTGTCCATCCACTGAAACCCCAGAGTTTTGCGTCGTGCGCCTTGCGTCACGGTTAACTACCATAAACCTAACACCGTTGACTATACAACTAGTGTAAGTAGAGGCGTTTATATCCGCACCCATTGAAAGAGCATACAACTCTGAGTGAAATTCTGGAGAATTTTGTTTTTTCATCGAATAGACCTAAAAAATATAGAAATATGTGTTATATGTCTCTTACCTAACAAATTTCTAGTAATGTGTGTAATATGTGTATTACCTTCTCGAGAAACCACCTCGGAAATTTGGTTTTAACATCATCTTGGGGGTGTTCAATTTTGAATTCACTAAATTAATGACAAAAATATAAAAGATGTAAGGAATGAAAAAATAATTAAACTAAAAAGAAAACTTAAAGACAGGAACACTTACTTCATGTAGTTCCTGACTTCTTTACAATTATCAAAGACAAACCATTCTATGTTGAGTTTTTCGCTTACAGAAAGATGTTTGATCTTCGTTGCGCTAGACGGACGACATTTAGACTCAAACACCCATAACTTTCTTTTTTCGACAACGACATCTTCGTTTCTATCGGGGCGATTGAACTGAGTCTGAACATCTCGAAGGTACCTCGAAAAAAATAATAGAGCTTCTTCCGCAACATAGCCTTCGGCTATACATCCTTCCGGCCTAGCCTTGTTTCTCACATAATTTTTTAGTTTTTTCATATACCTTTCAAACGGATACATCCATCTCATACATACTGGACCTCCACGAATCGCTTCATCAGGTAAATGCAAAACTAAATGAACCATAATGTCAAAAAATGTTGGAGGATAGATCAACTCTAACTTGCACAAGATTGTAAAAATGGCATCCTTCGCTTTATTCATATCCTTCACCAATAGTGTCCTAGAGCAAAGTTGCTTAAAGAAAGTACAAAGGTCTACTATTGGTGTATAAGTATCTTTTGCCAAAAACCCTCTAACCCCAATCGGTATCAAACGTTGCATGAGAATATGACAGTCATGAGATTTCAACCCAGTAATGTTTGTATTGTTATCTGTCACTCTCTTGCTGATATTAGATCCGAACCCATCCGGCAGTTTTACATCTTTTATAAACTTGCAGAAAAGCTTTCGATCAGTGACCTGGAATGAGTACTTTAGGTGCGGCTTACATAACTTGCCACTCGCATTTTTTTTCAACCACGTCTTCCGAATTTTTAGCTTTTCCAAGTTGATTCGTGCGTTTGTCGTGTCTTTGGTCTTATCGTTCATTAGAAGAGTACCCAACAAACTATCGCACACATTTCTCTCAATATGCATTACATCTAAGTTATGCTTCAGTTGTAGAGAGGACCAATACTCAAGTTCAAAAAATATGCTTCGTTTGGACCAGTTCAACTCGAACTCCTCCCGCTTTCTCGTAACACCTCCAAAATCTTGATACTTGCCCGGTAGACGATGTAGTAGACGATCGAGTTGAGCTTCTATGTCAGCAGAACTAAATTGTTTCGGAGGGGCTCTTGTTCTCCACGGATGGTTAGCATCTAAAAACCGACGATGACCGACGTATATGACTTTATTTGTTACACGTATTGAAGGAGTGTCTTCATTGCAAGTCGGGCATGCTTTGTAGCCCTGTCCGCTCCATCCCGATAGACTACTACGAGCTGGAAAGTCGTTTATGGTCCATAACAACGCCGCCTTCATTGTAAAGAATGTGTTTGTCGCTGCGTCTTTAGTACGTACGCCCAAATGCCACAAGTTTTTAAGCTCATCCACTAACGGTCTAAGGAAAACGTCCATGTCCTTCCCAGGTGATTTAGGGCCTGGAATCAACAAAGACAACATGAATGAGGACTCTTTCATACATAGCCACGGAGGCAGGTTGATGTGGTGAGTACAACCGGCCACGTGCTATGAGCCGAACTCATGTTACCAAATGGATTAAAACTGTCAGCTGTAACCCCTAGGACATTTCGAGGTTCCCTCGAGAAGTAAGGGAACTTTATGTCAAATTCTTTCCATGAAGATCCATCAACAGGATGACGCATCGTACCCTCTTCTGATCGCCCAGTACTGAGCCATATCATATCTTTTGTCGTGTGCCTTGAACAATACAAACGCCGTAGTCTAGGGGTCAAAGGAAAGTATCGTAAAACCTTGTGAGCTACCTTCTTGCCCTTTGTGTTTGTATCGACCCACCGACTCTCATTACAAACAGGACAATTCTGCAATGAGTGGTGTTCTTTACAGAAGAGAGCACAATCATTTTTGCACACGTGTATCGACTCATATCCCAAACCAATCTTCTTTAGTGTCTTTTTGGCTACGTAATGCGAAGCGGGAATCTTATTGCCTTCTGGATGTGAAGATCGCAACAACTCGAGTAGCTCATCAAATGAACTATTAGTCCATTTATTCTTCACCTTGATATACATAATATTTGCTAAAAAGTCAAGGGAAGAAAAATTAGTACAGCCGGGATATAATTCTGATTGGACTTCCTTTAACAGGTCTTCAAAATCATCACAGACACCGCTACTCTCTGTACCCGAGTTCCCTTCGTCGAGGTTGGTATCCTCCTCCATAATATCTTCAATAACGCCGGCCATATCGTTTCCTGGCACAACGTCATCTACAACTACAACTTGAGGAATTAAACTTTCACCGTGATATATCCAATCTGTGTACGTCCGACAGAAACCCCATGCATATAAATGAAACTTCACTTTTACCGAGGATAGCATGGCCGAATTCTGACATTTGGTACACGGACAAAACACAAAGCCACTTTTGTTGACATGATCTTTGCACATCTCGATAAAAGACTTGAGTCCTTTTTCATACTCATCTGAGCTACGGTTTAGATTTTTAAGCCAACTTTTATCGACAACCATGATGACGCTGAAACATAATTTAAGGTATCCAAAATGGTAGGATAATGGTAGGCTGCTAAACCCACTTTTTGAATACCTTATCTCATATATGAATGTGTATTAAAACTTAAAGAACTAATATATATTACTCAACGTTTCTAACTTAAATAAATAAATACATATATTAACTTAAATACATACTAACATATATACATATATTAACATACATACATACATTCATACATTCATACATATAGACGTACATATATACATACATACATAAAAAGATCTATTAATAAAAATATATATAATATAGTTTAAGATAATTAAATTATAATTAAGGAAACCAAGAAATTTATTATAGGCTTCATAAGTATATTTATGTTTTTCATTTACTATAATACAACTTTGATATAATTAATCTAATAATGTGGCTTTACAAATTTGGGGTAAATTCCTTCTTAAAAAATCTAACAGTGGCATTAAATGGATTAAATTCCTTCTTCTAAAAAAATTGTATACACACATATGCATACATATATGATTTGTAATCCTTTATCATTATAGGCTTTATAAGGAGATTAAATAAGGAATGAAGCCCTAAAACTTAAATGTAATACTTACCAACAAGTTCTTTTATGAAGTGATAAATTAGGATTTTGGATTTGTAATAGAATTCGATCCCTAACACAAAACTAGACTTTATAAGTTTCTAAAAAATTGTGTGTAGTTGCTAACACTACAAGAAAATTCAACAAGTTATAATCAAACTTTAAACGAAACAGCAGCTAGATCTTTAAGAAATACACATACCAGAAAAACGGTCGGAGCAGTAGTGTAAGCAGGGAGGGCGGTCGGAGCAGGGAGTCACGTGTCGGAGCAGGGAGGGGTGGTCGGAGCAGTCGGAGCAGCAGGGAGGGGTGGTCGGAGCAGTTGGCGAGCAGGTGCAGGTGCGTGGTGGATGTGTTGGTCGGGTGAGATCAGTGGAGGTGGTGGTCGGGAAGCAGCAGGGGAGGTCAGTGGAGGTGGTCGGCTAATCGTCGGAAATGGAGGTCTCGCGACAGTAAGGGAAAAGGGGAAAGTGAGGCCAATGGAGGGAAATAGCCCGCCATATTGTGCAGGGCATTAGAGGCGACCGTCGCCGCTAAAGTCGTCGCCGCTAATGCATTTAAAACATCAACCGTCCGATTAAAATCCAATCCACCGTCAGATCTATATAACGCGGATCATGAGCAATAGCGGCGACGTTTCTTGGTGTCGCCGCTATTGACTCGTTTTCTTGTAGTGTAAAGAGTTTTAGTTGATTAGTTGTTTCGTTTCTCCACCTTCATAAATTTCTCCATCGTCAACTTTGATTTCACATTTTCATTAATTACCAATTTTGTTGATATTTCAATACCATCCACCATAGGGACACAAATGATATTATTAACTTCTTTTTATTCGTTCTCTTTACTATTTGTTTTCTTGATTTCTTGATTATCTGATGCAGGAGTATCATAGGCTCATACGTGGAGCTCCTGTTTAGTGGGACTTTTGATCCGGGTATTGGATCATTGGCTTGTTTTGGCTTGTGAGAGAATATAATTGGGACGAAGGGTACGAGGTGAAGATTGGTGGCGAGCAAGAAGACTATATCTAGAAGATCTGTAATTATCTTCTATTTTATCGATTTAAACTTTCCTGTTTTTGGGTGATTTATTTTCCTAGTTTAGGAAAACTTTACAGAATCGTAACCACAATAATTTCTCATATGTTCCAGTTTAGTTATTCAAACTTTTTATCACATTTTAGTCACTCAAGTTTCACTTGCTGTTCCAATCTTAAGCGCTTACCAAGTTAACATGTTACTTTTTTATTTCATTTTATAGATATGATGAAAATGTTGGTTTACTCTTTTTGGATTTCATTTTCACCATATCCATATAATGAAATCCAAAAGAAAGTAACTTGTAATATGGTAATTACGCAAGATTGGAACAACATGTGAAACTTGAGTGACTAAAATGAGTCAAAAAAAGTTTGAGTGATTAAAATTGAACAAATGAGAAACTTGGTTACTATTATGTAAAGTTACCACTCCTAGTTATCTTAAGTTTATTATAAATATTTGGGTTTTCATTGTTAGCTAGTTAGTTGATTATTTTGATTAAAAACTTGTAAGCTTTATCATCGAATCGTTTTGCTTATTGAGCCATTTGAATCATGTACCCGTGTGCATCACTCTCCACCAAGCTAACGTCTTTTGTCACTTCCAACATTGTGTTTGGAGTTGCTTTGTGCATGTTGTTAACCTCTATATTATCGTTACGAGATTCAGTAGTTTTCAACATCCGGATTATCATCAAAATGAATATACCTCTAGTCATGTAAGAAATTAGAATAAAGGATGGACCTCTTCATATTGACAAGACGTCGATAGCTATGAGTAGTGCCTGTACCTCATTTGCTTACTTGCATGTCGAACATTACCATAGTAACCACCCTCATGATTTTTGTGGATGTTCATGCCGCGTAACCTACGATCATGACACGTAGTTCTTTAAGGACTATGCTAAATTTATTGTCGTAGTAGAGAGAACCTCCCATGTAGCCACAAACCATCAACCCCATGATCTCTACCATAAGAATGGGGAGGATAATTTACTCCAACATGGTGTGATGGATTTATATGCCTATCTAAGACACAACGCATAACAATGTCTATTGATATATGATCCCAAAAAGGTCACACGTCAAACAAATATTCCATTTACGCGTTTAAACGCGGTTTAACGCGTACCACCCGATAATTATGTCAAGACTATTATCATATAATATATTATTTTATATGTTTACATAAAATATATAAAGTATGTAAATATATATATATATATATACACACACACAAGTATTTATATATAAATGATTCAAATTAAAATTATAAGATTTGTGACTTGAGTTTCTTTTTATATATTTTGCACCATCTTTACATGTGATCTTTTATGTACGTAACACTTGTAATATATGTGTGTTTTATAAACATATATAAGTGCAGGTTCATGCATACATACATAAAAGGATATAAAGATGTGTACAAACTAAAGAGGAAACATTGGTTAAAGATTAATAGGCGCTTTTAACCAATTTAGCTCATGTCACATCTCATACTCCTTCTCTTTATTTAATGCAGCCGAAAACTCCATGGGGAGCCTAAATACTTGCTTGTTTGATTTTCCTTTGTACTACCCAAGGTGCTAGATGCATGCTTTTGGTATTACAAGGACTTTGTAACATCCCGAGTTTTGGAAGCGTAAAGAATAATCGTTCTCGAGGGTTAAACTAAGCAAAGGGTGGGAAGAGGCCTTGGGCTTGGGCCGGATTAGGAGAGGGAGTTGGGCTTTATAAAACCCCAACTTCATCCTCTACACCCTCATTCCACACCATTTTTTCAACATTTTCACAAGTTCTAGAGAGAGAGTGAGGTTAGAGAGAGAAATGTGTCGGTTTTGCTCCAAGATCGAACCAAACTTCTTCTCCGGTGTTTACTCGAAGTTTAGTGGAAGAAACGAGCCGATTTGAGGTAAGAAACTAGCTCAGATATGAGTTTTTTTTTTAAAATGGGGTTTTAGGGTTTCAGGGTTTCTTGGGTATAATCACATAAAGATCGGATTTTTACGTATAAAAACACCTGAAAGATATAAATCTAGCTTCATGGGAGTTGGAGAAACGAATTGAACGTAAAAAGTTATGGTTTTGGATCAAAAATGAGTCAGATTGGAAATTAGGGTTCTTGAGCCGACACTCAGCGAAGAAGAAGATAAGAGAGAATCGGCCAAGAGAGGATCGGCCAAGTGAGTATCGGCCCTTCTATAGCATGACACAAGTCATGAACGCAAGTTTAGGTGACTCTCCAGAGTATTAGCCGACTCTTGAGAGTATCGGCCGACCCTGTCAGCCGACTCTTGAGAGTGTCGGCCGACTCTATCAGCCAACTCTCTAGTGTATCAGCCGACACTAGCAAGTTTAACCAACTTCATGTATGTATTTGTACAGATCACGTAGCACTCGTGTATCCCGAGCTTTTAGTTTCAGTAGACAGTATATCAGGTGAGTTCTAATCCCCTTTTTGCCTGTTTTAGGGGTGGTGTGCATACTTAGTGATAAGTGTTTATTATATTATATTAATAAATAAAAGCAAAAGTTATGTTTTAGTGGAAAGTTTAAAAGAGGCGAATGTACGTTTTGAGTAAAGTATAGCTATATTATTGGTAAGCTTTTATTATATTTTCATATACATAAAAAAATGCATAATATTTGTGCTAGTATGTTTTCAGTAAAGCAAGATATATCTTTATGGCAAGCGTTTACTATATTTTTATATACACAAACAAAGGCATGAGATATGTGTTAAGCTATGTTTTAGTAAAGCAATGATAATTTATGGCAAGCGTTTACTATATTTTATATATATAAACAAAAGCATATTATATGTTAAGTTTTGATAAAGTTAAGGAAAGTTACGCAAAGAAAGTGAACAGATTTCCTACGGGAATATGTACCAGCTTGAAAAGGTCCTTGGGACAGATGTTACTTGTACAAGATGTCAGATATGGGTTATGCTCATTAGTAAGAACCTTTGTGATTCGTTAACAGTTGTACAACTGGGATGAGTGACGGCAGTTGCTCGGGAGGACCACGTAACTCCCCTTAACGTAAAGTGGCATTGTTGGTTCATGGTCGTGGACCATGGGGGCATTGGCCGGGTAAAGCGGTATTGTCAGTTCATTGCTGTTGGCCATGGGGGCATTGACCGGGTAAAGGAATTGATGGTAAAGCAGTACTTGTCGGTTCATGGCGGTGAGCCATGAGGGCAGTACAGTGTAAAAGGAATTGACGGTTTATCATACGTTTTAAACTGATTTGAAAAGTAAAGTATGTAAAGTTTTGCCTTAAGGGCAATGTGTATGTATTAATAAATCTTTTGTATGACTGATTTAAAGTAAACGTTAGAACTCACTCAGCGTTGCTGATTTTTAGTATGCAAACAGTTAAGTGTAGGTGGTTGTAGATGGATGTGGATGCTTGGCTTGGCAAGAAGGGTTACCCAAAGAACAATGTCTGGCATCCCGTTTATGTTTATGTTTTTAGATTATGCTGTTTATAGACAAGTTTTTATTCTGTATCAGACAAGTATGTTTAAGACATGTTATGTATTCCGCTGCATATGTTAAAGTTTAAATCGTTTCCGCTGTGATAGTAAATGTCTTATGTTTATGAGCTATGTCTTGATGAGTAAATCCAATAAGTGAGGCCTCCCCGGTTTGAGACCTTACGGACTTACACAAAAAAGTGAAGGATTTCTTGCCTTATGTTCTTATAAAATATTTTGCAAAAGGCACTTCTTTTTCACCTAGGCATGGCCGAGATTATCAAGCAAGAAAGAGAGACTTGAGAGGTTGAATGAAGAACACAACAAGAACATAAACAAACTTCCAATCTTTCTAGTAGTTTGTTTTGGTTCTTAAAGGTGTTTTGATTTCATCTTCACACATTATATTCACTATTAAAAAGTGTTTAGTAAGTATCTTATTGACTTGAGTCGGTGACTAGCATCTTAGAAAGGAGCTCGCTTGGTGTGCCAGCTTTTGGAGAGAAGACACTAGTGTTCTTAATCATCTTCTTCTTGTTGCAACCACTACTCACCAAAGGTTGTTATTTCTATAAACACCTTATATTTGTCTTTCTTTTAAGTTTTAAGAACTAAATATGGATCCTTGGTATGTTTTTGGTTCCTATAGTTTTAGATCTAAACATGTTAACTAGCTTATGTTGCAAATGATTTTCAAAGACATGTTTAAAACCTAATACAGTGTGCCATGGGGATATTAACAAGCTCTCGTACCGAAGAAAATGAAAAAGTGTTAGATACATTCTAGTAAATGTTTATATAAAACTCACAAGGGAGAAAGTTTATCAAAAAATATTTTCTAAGCATTACAAATGAAGTTTATCAAAAAATATTTTCTAAGCATTACACATGAATCCTTATTTATAGGTAATACTCATAACCGAAGTATTAAGTTCGGTTAAAGTAACCTACACACAAACTAGAGACTTGAATGAAATCAAACATTGTAACCGAAATAAATATTTTAGTCAGCATAACCGATATTCTAGACTTAGTTTGCATAATTAACAAAACTAACAATTTAAATAAATACCAAATTATTTTATGATGGTTATTTAATTGGAGCTATCAACCCGTTTATTTACATTTATTCCACATTCCAACATGTCTATATACGAGTTGAGTATTTAAGTAATCGATACCTTATTACTATCCCTCGCTTGAAAAGAACTCTCCCTCGAATTCATGAAGTAGAGAGTTTTAGTGGATGAGTTTTTTCGTTTATCCACCTTCATATATTTTTCCACATTCAACTATTGTTTCACATTTTCATCCATCATGTAACATCCCGAGTTTTAGAACACGGAATACTTAGCAAAAATTTAAAACTTAGCAAGGATGTGAGTTGCGGGCTTGGGCTTGGGTGTATGGGCCAAAAAGGGCAAGGGTTGGGCCCCTTGTAAGCCTCAAGACCAGCTCCAAACCTCCATTTCATCACCATTTTCGTTTCTAAAGAGAGAAATATTTTAGAGAGAGTGAGTCGGTTTTGCCCCAAGATCGATCCAACCATCTTCTCCAGTGTTGACACGAAGATTAGTTGAACAAATGAGTCGATTAGAGGTACGAATCACGTCCAAAATCTGACTTTTTAAGTAAAGTGGGTTTCTAGGGTTTCAACAAGTTTTCTTCAAAAAGATTAGATTTTTACACGTGTTTTTGAATAAAAACTATAGATTTAGCTTCATGGCTAAGATTAGAACAGTTTGGAGGTAAAAAGTTGGGATTTTGTATCAAAAACGAAGAATCTAGCCAAAAACAGATGAGTCATCCGAAAAGTTGTTGAATGGTCCGAAACTTCGAAGCGTACGAAAAGTATTTTGGATGAAGAGAGATTTCTGACGAACTCGTTTTTGGATGGAATTGTTTTCGGACGAATAAGTCTTCGGATGAAACACATTTCGGGCGAATTAGTTTTTGGGCGAAATGGTTTTCGAACAAGACATTTCGACCGAAACTGATTTCGATCAAAAGGAGATTTCGGACAATAGAGTTTTTGATCTAGTAGTTTTCGGACAAATAGATTTGTCATGACTCGGAGCTAACACGTTTCGTTTATGGTCACTCGAACAGATCGTTGAGCCTTAAAGAAAAGTTAACTAAGAAAGTCAGGTGAGTTCTAGATGGATGTGAATGCTTGGCTTGGTGCGAAGAGTTACCCTAAGATCAGCATCTGGCATACCGTTTATGTTTCAGTTGTTTTAGGGCAAGTTTCCTTTCGTATCAAACAATTTATGTTTAGACATGTTATGAATTTCCGCTGTGAATGTTAATGATTAAATCGTTTCCGCTGCTAAGTAATAAATGTTTTATGTTTATGAGCTATGTGTTGATGAGTAAATCCAATACGTGAGGCCCCCCGGGTTTGGCGCCTTACAAGTTGGTATCAGAGCCATAGTTTGAGAGATTTGGACATCCCCGATGTCCAGACTTAAACTGAGAATGGGAGCTAGTAGCTGATGCCGGTACGGGTAACTCAAGCCAAAGCATCATATATGTATAGTATGTAAAGTTTCTTTCCCTGTTTAGTGTGTCAATATAAGAATAGAGGCTTTAGTGGAATCAGGAAAGTGAATAATTAGAAAACAATATGAGATGTAATGGTTAATTGCAAATGGCAAGTGTATATTAACATCTTACCTTACTTATTGCGTTCTACATATTCCCTAGAATGATGAAGTTAAATCCCTTTGTTCTCTATCTTTCAGTTAGAAATGGCGAGACTTGGAGGATCGAGAAGAGGTGGAGGAGGAAGACGTGGTAGGCGGACTGGCCGCCGCGGTGGAGCTAGTACAAACCAAGAGATTGAGGGGAGTGTCCACACTACCCATACTGATACGGAGGTTAGCTAACACAATGCTGAACATGTGGAAGGAGATGAATAGCCATTTGAGTTTGAACCAACTGTACATGCAGCTCTCGATCGGGAATTCACCCGACTACTGAAGGAAACCTTACCGGTCATACTAGACGAAGCCTTGAGGAAAGCCAAGGAGAACACCAACACAACCCCAGTCACTGAAGGGCACGTGGTGCTTCCATCTATAGGAGGACCAGTTCTGGTAGAGAACGCTGCACAACCTGCTCGCGGCTGCGACTACAAAGCATTTCGAGGTTGTGATCCACATGTGCTTACTGGGGTGAAAGAAGCAACAGATACTTTAGACTGGATTAACGGTATGGAGTCGACCATTCACCTTAGTGAATGCTGACCGGAACAAGGAGTCATGTTAGCTGCAAAGTCATTAAAGGGAGAAGCAGCACATTGGTGGGAAACTGTGAAACAAGCTAAAGGTGACGAAGCGGTCGAGTTGATGAGGTGGAACGGACTGAAAGCATTGGTAATTGAAAAGTTTATCCTAAGAATGAGGTCCACAAGGTGGAAAAGGAGTTCTTGACTCTACAAGTCGGACTCATGACTCACCGGGAGTATACTTCAAAGTACAATCAGTTGGCACTGGTGCCCCAAATTGTGACAACTGAAGAGAGGAGAATTAATTACTATGTTCAGGGGTTGCCTCCGAAGATCCGTATTTTTATCAAAGCCAACACACCGAGTACCTTTGAGTCGTTTGTTGTTCTGAGCGGCGTTGTGAATGATGACATCGCTTCTACTGAAGTCATCCCTGAGGTACACAAGAAACAAACGATAAAGCGTACTGGTGAGGACCTCCAGGGTCCTGGTGAGAGGAGAGGAAGAGTAGAAGCTGAAGGCCTATGTGGCAAGTGTGGGAAGAGGCACGAAGGTGAATGTAGAGCTGGTCAGGTAGGATGATTTAGGTGTGGCAAGTTCGGACACCAGTCATGTGACTGTCCAGATAAACCAAGATGCCACAACTGTGGGGAGCAGGGGCACGTAAGCCGGGATTGTAGAAAGCCTAAGGAACCGAAAGCTGGGGGGTCCGAAAAGGGAAAAGGTGCAGAGAAGGAACCCTACAACAACAAGGCAAAAGCAAGGTCCTACCAGATAACTCATTAAGGTACGTTGCAAGCTCTTATTTTATGCTATGGCAAGTTCATAATGTTGATTCCTTATATGATTAGGTAGCTCCATTAGCTTAGATGCCTTAGAATTAGAGATCTGCCCCAGTTAGACTCTCAGTGGTAGTTAATCACAATGGCCTTCATGACCAAGTTGCCTGGTATAGCTACGGTTTATGCCACCCATTCTTTGATTTGCTATCAGTATAGCCTATGGCAGGCTTCGAGGATGAAACCTGTTGTAAGGAGGGTAGACTTGTAACATCCCGAGTTTTAAAACACGAAATACTTAGCAAAAATTTAAAACTTAGCAAGGATGTGAGGCTTGGGCTTGGGCTTGGGTGTATGGGCCAAAAATGGAAAGGGTTGGGCCCTTATAAGCCTCAAGACTAGCTTCAAACCTCCATTTCATCACCATTTTCGTGTCTAGAGAGAAAAATATTTTAGAGAGAGAATGAGTCGGTTTTGCCCCAAGATCGATCCAACCTTCTTCTGCGGTGTTGACACGAAGATTAGCTTAAAAAACGAGTCGATTAGAGGTACGAATCAAGTCCAGAATCTGAGTTTTTATGTAAAATGGGTTTTACATGTAGATTAACTATCATTTCTCAAATAAATATAATCCAAATAATAAAAAAAATTGATAACTTTATTCAAGTTTCAGGTGTCTGGCACTTAGATAAAATGCTTCTAAATTGACCGAGTTGTCCCGGTTTGTTACTTTGCAATCAAAGCGAGTCTAATTGCCAAGCGAGAAGTCCTAATTATGGAAGAACTTCTGTACGTTAAAGAACTTGTTTGTTGCCACTGTAGCATCGCGCGAGTTTCATATTCAGTTCTAACATTCAAGATGTTTTAATCTTCACACAGATGACAAAATGTTCACCACTAGAAAAGTACGTGTTTAGCTATATAAATAAAATAAATGGTTATAACATGTTCTAAGAATTATTATTATAACAATTAATAATAAAATGTTATACAAAAAACTTATATATAAAGAATTAATAATAGAAGTTATATATAATCGAAGTCAAACTAACTAATAATAATAGTTTTATCAAAGTCAAAATTGAACATTCCATGCAACTACCTTCCTTCATGCGTTCACGAAGCCGGTTCCACTACCCGATTGATCCCTTCACGGTTGTGGCGGTGTTACCGCTAACCCGTGACAACCCGACCCCGAACCCAAGCTCGACCCCTTTCACCCTAAGTGGATTTCATAATTAATATTTTTTTGATTAACGGTTCATATTTTTTTTAACATTTTTACTTTTTACATACAAAACAGAAAACGAATAGCGCATTTTAAATTGCCGCCGCATCGCGCGGGTTTTCGACCCGTTCCCTTTTTAGCTAATCTTTTTTACTGATTTGACCCATTTGACTCATTATCTATTAGGGATTTTATAGGCACTCGTGTACCGCGCCAGGGTTTCCTAGGTTCTTCTCGTACCGCGAAGAACAAAATAGTCGGCCCCTTTTTGGAGTTCCATGCGTACCGTGAGAGCTTCCTTCTACTTCTTCGTGTATCGCGAGAAGTTGATTTCTCATAATTTTTTATTTTCTTTACTCTTTTTCATCCAATTCCTCGTGTGCTCAAATTCTTCAGGTTTTTACACTTCAATTCTGTTACTTTAGCACACAATCACCTGCAAACACGACCCGAACTCAGTACAAGCTAAAAACAACTAAAAACGAGTACAAAAACTATCTACAACGCACATTTACAATAGGATACAAGACATGTGTTTTGCAACACATCATATGATATCATTTTCAATCTCGCCTGAGGCTTGACCCCTTCAATTAGTTGTTAGAAAGACAATATGGGAAGTATCAAGAGAAAACCACAAAATTAGGCGAAAACCTAGAAAACCAATAAAAGCCAATCAAATAATCTATAGATTTTTTTATGTTTTTAATTTATATCTAAGTGTATTAATATAATATTACACAATCTACTGAAAAAATTATTTTACATATTGTGCTTTACGTATACGTAACCGTAATTTTTTTGTTTTATGTTTACGTATACGTAAGTCAATACTTAAATGATTTTTTGGTAAAAATGTGTAATATTACATTGATACTCTTATAAATAAATAAAAATAAAATGAAATAAAAAATAAATATTATTATATGATTAGTTAAAATTGGTTTTTTAGTGGTTTTCGCCTAACTATGTGGTTTTCTCTGAAACCTTCCTATATATATATATATATATATATATATATATATATATATATTTATGGGAAGAGTAAAATGAAAACCTTCTTGAGTTGAAAAAACTACGAAACCCTTTGAAAAAAATTAGAAAATTTTTTTTATAATTTTGGGATTGATTATTTATATGAAAAAAGGCCTGGTCGCAAAAAAAAAACGCCGAATAAAAAAATAAATAAAAAACATGTAAAAAATAACAAAAATTTGCGTTTATTTTTCCTTACGTATGCAATACGTCAGCATTTACATATGTAAAACATGTCAGATTCAAAAAAAAAAATTTAAAAACCGCTCGGCGTTTTTTTTTCCACCAAAAGTGATAAAATTGAATGTAGAATCAATCCCAAAGATAAAAAGTTTTTTTGTTTGATTTTTTACACATGTAAAGAGGGTTTAGTGGGTTTTTTCAACTCAAGGGGTTTTTATTAGAACCACCCTATATATATATTGGGACATTTTCAATTAAGAACCATAATTTTGACGAGAACCAAAAGAACCATGCATTCTTACACAAATGCATACATGCATCCTTACTTTATATATGCACAATGCATACATGTGTCCTTACATTTGTATAGAAATGCATGGTTCTTTTGGTTCTCGCCAAAATTATGGTTCTTAATTGAATATGTCCTATATACACACACACACACACACACTAGTGGGGAACCCGCGTGTTGCGATAGAGTCAACAATTTCCGCAAGTTTTATGTTAGGTTATGAATCACTTAAATAATTAGGGGTTTCGCGTTGGGTTAGTTATGTTATGTCGAAAAATGATGCAAGATATCGGGTAACATTAGAAAACTTCTGATTATATGTGGGTATTATTATTATTGTTGTCCGACCCGACTAATATGTATTATTAAATACCAAACGTATTATTAAAAGAAAAATGAATAAACGAAATTTATAATTAAAATATTAAATTCAACTAATTAATAACCCGAACCCTTTTTTACTTGAACCAAAATAACACTAACTTTGTTACTTTTTTTCATGTTAAGTGTAATGATATTTTAATACTTTTACATCTCAGGAGTTGTTTATATAAATTATAAAGCTATTTTTTATAATATTTAAGGTGCAATTTATGTAATTACTTAAGTTAACAAAAACCAAACCACAATCTCATTATTCTTTCGGTGTAAAATGAGTTTTTTTATTTGTATATATTAAAAAAACTGTTTTATTTTTTAAACTTTTTTATTGTTATTTTGTTATTTTTATGATTATTATTTAATAAAACTCATTTTAAATATATATATATATAAGTACATCTTTTATAAAAGGTTAAGGGGAAAGGAAAGGGCTTAATTAAATGTTGGGATTTATTTGTATAGATGAGGTTAAATGGTTAATTGAATATTGGGCTTTAATTGTAGAGATGGGTTAAATGGTAATTGAATGTGGGCTTTAATTGTAAAAATGGGTTAAATGGTAATTACATTTTATGCATCGGTAAGATTTACCATATGCACAATAACTTGTGTTAGATGTCTTAAAAGTTTAGGTAAATTACAATGATATTCTTTCAATATGTATTATATAGTAGTATAGATATATATATATATATATATATATGCTCGTTTACATTTGTTTGTGTTCGGTTGTGTTCATTTAGAAAATAAACGAGTGAACACAAATGAGCGCGAACAAACTCATTTCCTTATTGAACGAACATGAACAATAAATTTCATTCAGTTATCTGTTCGTGAACCATTCTTTTGTCTGGCAAGTTATTAACAAACATGAACACGGACAAGATCTCGTTCGGTTCGGTTCGTTTACAGCCCAAAAAGGACGCAATGATCGGTTGTGGTATTTCACTAAAAACAGCAGGTTTGCGTGGACGGTCATTTCTGTCGGAAGACCCTCGGTGAAAGCAGTTACTGTTGGTAATCCAACGGTTATACTCCATCAAAACATATGGCGTGGATAAAGAATTTACTAACGGTTTACTGAGGGACGTTGTCAAGGAATCACTGACACATTTTTGACAGAATTTATGAGAAGTTTACATATCAATATCATAGACTATCAATTACACATGATTCACTGGGGGCTCACTGAAACTTGTTAATTAACAAAGGACCACTTCCAGATCTAGAAAGAAACCATTTTAGGGCATTCACTTCCAAGACCACCATTTCCAGCTTTAACCGATCAACAGTTCTAGATGATATGGAAACCGATTTACATTCTCGTAATTCATAGGCTTCCAAATGCGTGCATCTTCACATGAGAAATCATGCAAACTTCACACAAAGTGACCGCACATGTAAAAGACTATACCAGCACAGATGAGGTTTCCACATACACACACAAATGAAGGATCCATAACCACTTGTGGGAAATAGACCTACATTCACGACTTCCTTTGGGATACATATGGTTGGTTTCAATTCTAACACCAATATATAGTTTCAATAAACTAGTTACCACCAAACAAAGAGGATCATGTAATATGCGTGAAAAAGGAGGTTTGGGAGAAGAAGAATACATTTAAAACCAATGGTATTTATACGCATTGAACGAAGAATTCATTTGAAAGCAATTTAGGTAGGGGTTGTATTTATAGTTACTTCTTTTGACATGTACTAATGAACATTTGTCAGAATTTCTACCCACCGATAACGATAAAAGTCTGACGAAAGTCTATTCTAAAATCTTAAATGTGTCAGTGTTCTGTCGGTAATTCATTGAGAATTGCCATTGAATAGATCTGCCGGTAAATCTTCGTGGATGAAAGTTCTATTTTTCTAGTTTAGACAATATGTCGTTAGTCACCGACGGATAATTTAGATTTTTTTAAATTGGATTTTTATGTGATTCATCCGTCGGTGATAGTCATTTTTTTATAGTGTTTACTGTTTAGGGGCACAAATAACTTTTTGGTCTCATTTAAGACAAACAGCCAACTCTAAACCCTTACTAAAGCAAAATTTATTCATTTGGGGACTTTGTAATAAAAGAATTCTTCCTAACATGATTATTGATTTAAGAGTAGGTAATGTCCCCTCCATTCTATGCCCTTTGTGTGAAAACATGCATGTGAAATGGAAGACCACATATTTGTCTAGTGTCAATTTGCTTCATAATTCTGAGATCGATTCCTTTCTTGATGGGACCTTGACCCAAAGTCTTTTGAATTGACATGGGAAGACCAGAAGTGATCATTTGGGGGTTGTCGATGGCTACAAGCTTTGCTAGCTTCTTACTAACTCATGACTAAAGTGTATTTCATCTTTGTTCTTAAAAAAACTATTATGAGTTTAATTTTCATTGTAAGCTAGCAAGTTGTATTTGCAATTTTCTATCTAATCTTACAGTTCTAATAATTAATGATATATGGACAACAAATTCAACAACATATTTATTATGTTATATTGAATGTAATGCTATTATTATTGGTTGCGGTTGGTTTTCCCCCCAAGGTAAATTTGCCAACCTTTGTTTGTCTTATCTAACAACATTTAGTGTTTTGTCATTTTTGTTATTTTCAAATAATTCCATCCAGTATATAACTTTCTACATTCCAATAAATTCTTTTTCAAAGTTTCAACTTTATTATATTTCAACATGTATATTGTTCTTTAACTATGAAAAAAAGGGATTAATGGACTAACAAAAGTAACATGTTTAGGGTAAACATATTATTAATCGTATTAATTCCTCTCTCTCTCTCTCTCTCTCTCTCTCTCTCTCTCTATATATATATATATATATATATATATATATATAAAATAAGAAAATTCATGATAAAAATGTGATTATAAAATAATGTAATTATATTTATCTAAAATAGTATAACTGTTTTGTATTAAAAAAAAAACTAGACACATTCATGCTACTTTCAAACATAACTAAACGTACTAATTAAATATGGAATGAGAATGATATTGATTAAAAAGGATATTGGAAATGTTATATAAAATTATGTTAATTAAAAAACTAGAAATGTCTGTTCTAAACACAGGATTATAATACTTTGGAAATATAATCAATCTTTCCGTTGAGCTGTCTTTATCAATAATACAATATATATTCGTTTTACAAAATCTAAAACAATAAAATATGATTTTGCAGTTGGTATGTAATTGTCAAAATCTATTGTTAATAATAGAAGGTATATATATATATATGAACCAAAAGGTAGATACTATAGAGATGTATAAATGATCTCAACTTTCAAGAGATGTAGCACTAGCTACATGTGGTAAAACAAATGTGTCGGGCGCACCGGTCGTCCTTTGTAATAGGTATATGAATACTGATATTTACAAATCTTAATTACATATTTATGTGTGACAAATACAGGGTTAGCAAGGGTCGTGGGCGGTCACAAATACGTGAACTACTTGTGAATGTGTATGTTGGGGGATCATACTGGGCGTGAGAGCCCCGTGAAGGGCGTGAGTGGCGTGGAACACCGCCCTCTCGGTGGCGTGAGGGGGACGTGAGATGGTGGCGGAGGGGGCTCACCGGAGAAGATGCCGGCGTGAAGCTTACATATACAATTAATATTAATTATGTAATAAAAAGGTAATTAATGCTCACACCACTTACACTCACACAGGTATACCCTTCTCATGTGAGAGTGGTGTAAGAAATCTGGGTGGGTGAAGTGTTCAAGACAAAGTTATGCATGAGACATGTTCAAGACAATTTATATAAAAGTTTATCGAATACAATTATCGAGAATTAGTCTTATATGTATGTTTTAGTTTAAATCATGAGACATGTTCAAGACAATTTATATAAAATTTTAGTTTCAAATGACTTGTCACATTGAGTCCCCGAATAGTCTTTTATTCACACATATAAAATAAAAATACAACTATAATAACATTCGACCTAAACATTAATATTATACGTTTTGACGCTATATAAAATTACATTTTATTAACTTTCATATATTTAAATAACTTTCACTAAAGGCCTCGATTTCAAATTTTGATTTAGGCTCGAAAATATGTTGAGCCGGCCCTGATACAACCCTAAGACCAAATATATTCTAACACCGTCTAACTCACACCTTAAATCTATATACTTAAACGAAACACCCCTTAGTTAATTAACTTTGTTTTGGAGTGTTTTATCGTTCAAGTTGATGTATGACACATTAGTTATTTGTGCAATATTATTATAGTACATACCCTTTTTATATTATTAAACAAATTCAACGTCTATGAAATTGGCTAGTCGAATTTTTTAACATTTGGAATAATATACAAAAGGTCATTTTGACCGGCCAAGGCCAAATTGATATGCTTAGGTTTTATTTAAATTTGACCTCGATGTTTCTATTTACTTTTCAATTATTTTTGTTTTTTTTATATAAACATTATCTAATAATTAGGTAACCGAGTGAAACATTAACTTACTATGATTGTGAAATATTTAACTTTTTATGATTGTGAAATATTTAGGATTCTAGTTAATCACTTCACTACTAGAAAACTAACAATCATTGACTTGAAGACATCAACGGTTCGATGTTTACCGATGAATCCCACAAACACCAAAAAAATTATAATTACTCGTCGCTAACTCCTTGCTAATTACCGATAAATTAGCGACGCATAACCAACGAGACCCGCTTTCACTGAGTGATTTCTTATTCTGACGCATACGTCAATCGTTGAAAGTCCACCGGCCTGGAGTGTATATATTTGGATTGGTTGTGTTTATAAACATGGCACTATTAATCTCGAGATGGTTAATTTTTTTTTAAAAGGTAAATTTCTTTAATCCAATTGAAGTGGTACTTGAACTTATGACATTCTCAACCCTTAGTGTTCTAAGTGTATTTTCCTCTACCATTAGGCCACCAACCCCAATGGCATCTTGAGATGATTAATAAAGGCTGATTCTAATTGGAAACGGAATATTGCTATTTAGACAAGCCGTCGGATCTATACGCCTCGTATAGGGCAATACGAGGCGTATAGGGTTTATGTCTCCTGACACAGAATGCCACGTGTCATTCCTTATCTGGCGGCTGGCACCATACGATATGTATTGCACTATACGCCACGTATGGGTCACGAGTAATATTTTTGCCTCAAAACTTGGTAGATTTTGGGATATAAAGACACTATACGTGGCGTATAGGGCTATACGCCATGTATAGAATTTTTTTTTAATTTATATAAGTTTGTTATCTTTTTTAATTTTTATAATTTTTATCTTTTTATAATTTATATAATATTTATCAATTTGTAATCTCTTTTTAACATTTTTTATGTTTTTACATTTATAATTTATCATTACAACCAAACAAATAAATTAAACATTACAACCAAACAAATAACAAAAACATTACATATATTACATAAAACATTAAATATATTACATCAAAATGTTTTTACATACATAACAAAAGATACAACTGACTAAAATAAAAACAACTAGGCCTGACACGCGCCCCCCTGATGCAGACCGGCGTCGCCAGGATACTGACGTGGCGGTGGTAGTGGTGGTGGATCGATGCCGTCGGCTCGTGACATATCTACGAGGTGATCAACCGCCCACATCATCAAGTCCACCATATGGTAGCTATGACGAGCATGTCGCCGTGAGTCGGCAACAAGTGCGTCAAGCAAGGCCTGTGTGGCCCTATCCAGCCGGACAGGACGACGTACGTGTCGAGGATGCTGTGGCAGCTGGTCGTGAGCGTGCGGCTGGTCCTCCACCCCTGTAGCGGGTCCGGCCTATCCATTGTCGCCTGGTCTGGCATCTGCGGTAATGGCTGCGGGACCCAAACCTGGTCCCGGTCACCGAAGGCCGAGCTGTGGGAATCGGCGTGTGATGCGCATGTCGTTCGCCGTGCGGCGGTCTAATAGGACAGGCGGGATGGGCTCAGCCATCTGATGCACGTAATCATGCCACGTCGCAAGAACACGCATCACAATGGTGATGAAAGCACCGCCATACAACAGCCCATGCCTCTTCCTGTGAAAGGCAGACTCAAAGGTAAGCGCTAGGCATGTCGCTAGGGCACACCGCCTGCCGGTAAGCAAGCAAAAGATAAAGAATAAGTCTCTCTCTGTGCACCACTCACAGCTTTTTCGACGCAGTGCAATAGACGTCGAAATAAGCCGGTGTAAATATCTGTAGAGGGGGTCTCTAATCGCCGAGACCCTACCCTTGGTCCTCAACCATGGGCCATCAGCAATAAGACCCCAAAAAACAAGGAGCTCCTCTCTGTCCACCTCGGTCACAGCCTCGATGTAAAGTGGCGTGACCGTCTCGGGCTCGTAATACAAGCCTGTCGCGACTGCCCACTAACGGAGCGTCAAAGTGTAAGTATGGCCGAACATACGAAAGGAGATCTGCTCCGGCTCCTCTAGCAGCTCCTGCTCGTCCCTCTCGGCATCAGCCTCCTCCTCCGACGGCTCCGTGAAGGTGAACGTCGAAAGAAACTCGACAACCACCTCTCTGTACATCTCGGTGAACGCCATGTCAAACACACGAAACCACGGCGTATCCTCACCTACTGGCCCGCTCCTCCTCGCCGACCTCCTGAAGAAGCGGCCAGTCCACCGCCGTCCTCGACCCCATCGTCACCTGCCGTAACTTCTAGCACCGTCCAAACACGTCCGAGGCGGGCAGGAAATCCAAAAAAGGGTAGTGAGCAAGATCGTCCACATCCACCGCCTCCATCTCAATATCCAACTCGTTCTCCGAATCTGACATACCTGGAAATGTTATTTATTTTAAATAATTATAATGTTTTTTTATTTTATAAAATGTTTTTTATTTTAAAAAAATGTCTTTTATTTTAAATAATAATGTTATTTATTTCAAATAATAATAATGTTTTTTTATTTTATAAATTTTTTTTATTTTATAAATTGTTTTTTATTTTAATAATAATTTTTTTTATTTTAAATAGTAATAATGTTATTTATTTTAAATAATAATAATGTTTTTTTTTTTAAATGTCTTTTATTTTAAATAATAATAATGTTATTTTTTTAAAATAATAATAATGTTTTTTTTATTTTATAAAATGTTTTTTATTTTAATAATAATGTTTTTTTATTTGAAATAATAATAATGTTATTTATTTTAAATAATAATAATGTATTTATTTTAAACACCTATACGCCACGTATCACGTATAGCACTATACGTGGCGTATAGCCTGTTACCGGGTAAACTAAGTCATACGCAGCCAGCTGTAGTTATACACAGGCTCGTTACCAGGTAAAGCAAGCCATACGCAGCCAAAGGACACCATACGCGGCATCGGTTGCCGAGTAACAAAGCCATACGCGACGTATAGCACTATACGTGGCGTATGGCTTCATCGTCTTCCTCAGATGAACTATACGCCACGTATAGTGCTATACGTGGCGTATAGTTCATCAAATTTCAGTCTAAAGCCCCCTTATTACACCCACTTTTAACCGTTAATAATCAAAATAAAGCAAATACTATTGACCGGGATTCTAAAATACGTACCTTTACGAGTAAATGTGAAGATTTTCGTCCCAAGAATCTCAATCAATGAGCGTATGCGTATGGGGCATGTGTGCTTGTGTGTAAAAGCTTGGGTTGCGTTTGTGCCTGTACGAGGAGAGCCTTGTGTATATCAGGTTGTTATACACCATGTATAGCCCAATACGTGGCGTATAGCTCATGACCTTTCGTATTCTATACGCAACGTATAGTACAATACGATACGTATAGCAATAAATATCTGAAATTTGAAATGATGTTGAAATTCAAATTGTCCTCCATTTCTATGCACCACATATTGGGCTATACGTTGCGTATAGAAAATTTTTTAAAATTTTATTTTATTATATAAATAATTAAAATTTTATTAATGTATTTTATAAAATGTACTTTTATTAACTAATAAAAATGTACTTTTTATAGAAATAATTAACATTTTATTAACTTTTTAAACTAATAAACATGTATTTTATTATAGACAATTACAAACAAATTTTATTTTATTAACTGTTTTTTATTCGAAACAAACCGATAAAAAATAAAATAAAATATTGGCGTGGAACTGTATATATAAAATAAAATAAACGTTATCCGACATCCATTATGTATTGTAGAACTGTATGTACAACACTATTCATTATCTCCTTAAACCTTTTGAGACGATCCTTGTATATATTTTCTCATTCTGCTGCAATATCATTTCGATGCAAAATCCAAAAAGGATTTGGTATGGGCATCGGAGAATCTCCGTCTAACTTGACGTGTATGAAATGAGCATTGTTGACATGAACGAACGATACAACTTGATGGTGAGCGTTAACATTAGGACCAAACCATAAGGGGAAAGAGGTTTGACTGCCGGCGATGCTTAAAAGTTGAACAATCACGCCAAATCTTTGAGCAATAAGGAGTCTCGTGTAGGGCATCCACATCCAATGACTACTGGGTACGGTTTTCAACTTCTGCCAATCTATCGTGTAACGTAGGTTATCATACTCTTGAAAGGAGATTCTGTCGAAAACAGTTCTCCACCATTCTTCGTAACCGTTCATTTCCTATAGAAGTTGTTGTCGAATAAAAACCCACTTATTTTCATCGAACCCTAAGCCCACAGCTACCGATCGAAAACCACAGTTACCGTCGGGCATTACATCATCTATATGTGAAATGTAGCGATGAAACAAAGATGGAATGGAATCCTTAAAACGAAGAATATTGTTAATTACAGCATCCCCCATCATCAATGGAAACCCGTTGTCATCGTGTGGTTGTTTTCCTTTACCGGTCGTTGAACGACGGTGTTGCATGACGGGTTTATTTGACTTTACGACTGAACTCACTGGTCGAGAGTCATGTGACGCAATATACGAGCTATGTCTCGCAGGTCTTGCAGGGTCACATATGCTTTGTTGGGATTCTGTGAACGAGCTGTTTCTCGCGACATCCTGTTTCCTTTGTTGTTGTTTTTTCAAAGTTGGACGACCACGAGTATCTTCTTGAACCACAGGCACTTTCTTGTTATTTTTGCTTGGAAAGACCACCCCCGCGATTCCAGACAACAAACTTTTTTTCACCTGATCGGGTTGTGACATTATTTTGTTTCTCACAGGACCAAGTAGTTTATCCACGTCTACATGTTCATCCTCAACAAACGACGGTTTTAAATCAAGCTTCCTCCGGAAGACGTCCACCGCATCTAGCGGGATTCTACCACCTGTATTAAAATGAGATAGTTAGACAGTTTGGAATATAAGAAATGTGATAAATCGTAAAAGGTTGTATTTATGACCTGTAGCTTCGATCTTTGTCGGACGACAAGCACACTGGAAACCACAACTACTGAAAAGCTGGCAACCACAAGATGCATTTTGTTTCCATATAATAAATAACTTCCACCACTCGTTTTATAACAAATCTAGAGCTTTATGTGAAATCTTACAGTGTATGTTATCAAGCAATTCAATAACTTTGTGGTTGTCCATTTTCCTTATTAGGCTTGTTTCAAACTCATATTGTAATTCTACGTACTAAGATGTTACAATTTCATAGACAAACCGCACAAGTCTATCCAGCGAGCTAGTAGCATTTCTAAGATAGCTCTTTAGGAGCGGATGCTGGCTCTTGACTCTATTCGTTGTACGTTGACCAAAGTTGAGGTTTCTGTTGGACCAGGCTGATGCAAACTTTTCTTTATATGGGTCTAACCAATTTTTGGTCACATAGTCTATAACTCCTGGAAAAATAATGTAAACCCGAATAAGTATTATAAATTAAAAAGAATATATATGGACGAAAATAAAAACTTACTTCCTCGTCTGGCTACATACAGTCGTTCGTAAAGTCGGTTGAAGTTGTACTGGTATATATCTGGCGTGAAAGACTCACATAATACCGCCCATGAATACTTGAAATTTGCCCAGTCTACGTCTGTAAACGATGTCTTGCAATGTTTTGAGATATTCTCGTGGATGTGTCACATGCATAGGTACTTGGAAGTGTTAGGGAATATTTTATCACAGTCTGTTATTATCACACGTGGCTCCATACACTTTTGCAACATATATTTGATTTTCAGTAGCATCCATATGAAGTTTTCCTCCCGTTCTTTGGATATAAATGCATGAGCGACGCAAAACGACTGGTGTATGGAGGTCACACCGTCAACTTGGACAAATGAAAGTCTATACATGTTTGTTTTATACGTCGTGTTGATCATCAACATGTGCGGGAATGAACGCCACATCTTGTACGATTTCGGATGAACAAAGAATATCTCATCCACGACATTTGTGGCGGTATCCTCCCGAGTATAGTAGATGTACTTTTTAAAAGACATCAGGTTTTCCGGAACCTGCATTGGAGTTTCACCGACTCTGGTGTCGTTTTTTATCTTATGTATCGCATTATAAATGTCTTTTTTAATACACCTACTATCTGGGTTTTGTTCCCTTATGGTTGCCAGAATGTTACGTGGCAACATGTTTTGTGAATACAGCTTCACCACCAAAAGGTATTCTGACTGAGACAGTTTCCTGGCTAACGAGTGCGCCTCAATATGTTGAGTAGGATCGTGGTTATGACTGACATCCATCACCGTTAACTTTCAATCATCAGTATTTTATTCGTAGTCTCCTTCAAATTTAAAGAGACAACCTATTTTCTTGCTACCGGCACGTCTAACCGTGGTTGTAGACTTACGTTCGCCGTGACGATCACACACAAGCCATACCTTGATAACCGGTGCCGACGGGTCATCGCCTTTTCTCCTTGATCGTCGGGTGACAATGACGTAACCATTCTCACGTCCTCTGCGGACAACCCAATCCACCAACTCTTCACGAGATTGAAAATTCTGCAACAACGGTACGGTTAAAGTTAAGCAACAACAAACTATATGTAAGTATATATATGTAGAAATGTTATACCTGGTCAGTTTTATACGACACGGTTGTATTGGTTTGTTGCTCGTCTTCGGACTCGTTAGTCGGTTGTATCGGGTAAGAGACTTCACCGCATACGAAATCGTCAGTGGGTTGTGTAGGGTAAGAGGGCTCACCGTATACGAAATCGTCAGTCTATTTTGTCGGGTAAGAGACTTCAACGTATACGAAATCGTTAGTGTGTTGTGTCGGGTAAGAGACTTCACCGTATAAGAAATCGCTAGTGGGTTGTGTAGGGTAAGAAGGTTCACCGTATACGACCTCGGGACTGCTTAGTGGCTCGTTCAAATCTGGAAGCCTTACCCGGTGATTAGAATGAACGTCGGACGAGGCCTCCTCCTGATTCACATCTACCGGCCATGTCCCGTACCCACCTTGAACGCCAGAAATTTGCGGGTTGTTTCCAGTGACTCGTTAGAATATACGTGAAAACCATGGTTACTATCCCACCACCAAGACATGGCTATAGTTTTTTGAGCTATATGTGGAAAAAAAATTTGAACGATACGTTCAAATGAGAAATCTCCCTAGTTAAATACAAAAAAAATTTAAGCAATACGCATTGTATAGGGCACAATACGCACCGTATAGGGGTTAGAATGACCAGATGTACAATGTTGTCGGGCGTTGGAAATTGTGAATCGCCTATACGCCTCGTAGTGGCCTATACGAAGCGTATAGGTCCGTGTCCCATTAGTAGTCCCCTTAATATAATTGCATATCCTTTTTAGTTTCTTGAAATAAGTAAATTTTGGTTGTTATGAACTGCATGCAACCAGAAAGAGAGTCACGTGATTTAAATTCCAATAGACATTCATGCTCATGGAAACCTGCTACTTTTGATTCCTTTTCATCCCCAAAAGGCAATAATATAATTAATCTTTTTATGACTCCAAAAAGGGTTAAACAATTTTGTCAATACGACATGTACATTTTACCTGTTTCACCTCCTAAGCCGTCCTTTTTATTCCTTAAATTAAATAAATATTATGATTGAATACTCGATTGATCTACTCAATGTGAGTAGAGATATATTTATAGATTAAAAGTTACACACTAATGCATACATAAATACATACAATAAAGAATACATAAATACAAGTAAATGAGACTATAATGATGGAGAGTTATTATCCTCCCTCAAGCGAGACAGTGGTGGACTGAGTCGAAGCATATTCCTGAAGTGTTCAAACTGAGCCCGCAGGAGACTCTTAGTAAAGATATCAGCCACCTGGAGATTGGTAGGAATGAACCTAGTCTGTAACTTTTCTGATGAAACAAGTTCCCTAATAAAATGATAGTCAAGTTCAATGTGTTTAACCCGCTTATGTGAGATAGGGTTCTGTGTGAGGAAGATAGCACTGTGATTATCACATAGAAGCGTAGGTCGGTCGGGTGGTAAGGCGTGTAACTCTTGAAGAAGGTGAGTGATCCAAATAATTTCAGCAGCAGTGTTGGCCATTGCCCGGTATTCAGACTCACAACTTGATCTGGAGACAGTCGGTTGCTTCTTGGCACACCATGAGACAAGATTTCCACCTAAAAAGATTGAGTACCCATAGGTGGATCTCCTCGTTTTAAGACAGCGAGCCCAGTCCGCAACAGAGAACCCAAGCAGTGAAGGTTGAGAGGGTTTGGTGAAGGAGAGTCCAAAAGCGACGGTTCCTTTGATGTAGCAAAAAATCCTTTTAACTTCCTGGTAGTGGGCTAGAGTGGGTGCATGAAGAAATTGACTGACTTGATTAACAGCATACGAGATATCTGCGCGGGTAATGGTGAGGTACTGGAGAGCACCTACAATAGACCGGTAATGGGTAGGGTCAGGTTAGGGAGTTCCTTGTGATGTAAAGGTGGTATTAGTGGCTAGGGGGTGGGAGCAGGTTTGGCATCCATCTTTTGGGCACGGGTTAGTATTTCTTTGGTATACTTAGATTGGTTGAGGAAGAGGCCAATTGGGGTGTACGTGACTTCAAGGCCAAGAAAATAGTTGAGTTGTCCCAAATCTTTAGTGGCAAATTCTTTGTTTAGTCGAGTGATAAAAGCCCGTAGAGTGTGATCTTGGTTTCCTGTCAAAATCAAGTCATCCACATAAACGGTAGATACATTATGCATGTGTCTCTTTTAAAGACAAAGAGAGATGGATTAGCCTTGCAACATGTGAAGCCATTATCTATTAAAAAGGTGCTAAACCAATGAAACCATGCACGGGGGGATTGTTTGAGGCCATAAAGGGCCTTGTTCAGCTTGCATACGTGGTTAGGGAATTGAAGATTAGTAAAGCCCTGTGGTTGTTCCATATAAACACATTCATTAAGGTGCCCATGTAAAAATGCATTGTTTACATCAAGTTAATATAACCTCCAATCGTTTAAAACCGCGAGGGATAGGATGATACGAACCATAGAGGCTTTAACCATGGGGCTAAATGTGTGTGAGTAATCAAGGCCCGGGGTTTGGCTAAACCCTTGGGCCATTAGACGAGCCTTGTGACGTTCAATAGACCCATCGGAGTGGAACTTTGTTCTAAATAACCATTTTGAGCCCACAATATGTTGATGCTGAGGACGAGGCACAAGGGACCATGTTTGGTTTTTAAGAAGGGTATCTAATTCCTCATGCATGACATCCATCCAAATAGGATGTTTGGCAGCGGATTTGAAACTGGTGGGGTCAGTGATGGCAAATAGAGCTTGGTGAAGTGGGTGATGCATAAGGGTAGAGAGGTTTGCTTGGTGTTTGGGTTTAAAGATGTCGGATTTGGCACGAGTTTTCATAGGATGGGTGGGAACTAGGGGAGGTGGTGGTGGAGGCGGGATGGGGGAGGCGGGGGCGGAGTCAGCCGATGGGTCCGTAGGGGAGGGTGGAGCGGGTGCAGGTTGGATGGGTAAGGCTGGGTTAGGAAATAGAGGTATGACGGGTGGGTTTGGTAATGGGATAATGGGGTCGTGGATGGTAGGGAAGTCCATGCAAAGGTGACAGGGGTTGGTTGTAGGTGTAATATTTTGTGTAGGCAAGGAAATGGATTGGGTGGTGAGTGGGGTTGGGTTTCGATTCTAGGGTCAAGGAAGGTTGTAATTTGGAGGTTGGTAATTGGTTGTTCATAGGTGGTTGGAGATCCTTGGTAAGGAAATACCGTTTCATCAAACCGAGCATGACGGGAAATGTACACCCGAGAGGTGGTAAGATCAGGGCATCTATATCCTTTGTAGGATGGGCTATAGCCGATAAATATGCATGGTATGCTACGTGGGGAAAGTTTGTGTGCCGAGATATCACGTAAATAAGGAAAAACCCGACACCCAAAAGCCCTAAAGGATGAGTATGCCGGCACCTGCATGTATGATAGTTCAAATGGTGATTTTCCTTAAAGAGTGGTTGGGGGTAATCGGTTAATTATGTAAACGGCGGATGAGAAGGCATCAACCCAAAATGAGGGTGAAAGGTTGGAATGAAACAGCATAGCTAAACCTGTTTCAACCACATGAGATGTTTGCGTTCAACCTGGCCGTTCTGTTGTGGTGTATACGGGCATGATAACCTGTGAAACGTCCCATTATTGTTGTGGTGTATACGGGCATGATAACCTGGCCGTTCCTTGGGCTAGTGTCTGCTTGGTGTGACGGTCCTGGATGTAAAAAGATGGGTAAGATAGCAATACATCAACATGATTATCCCTTGTTAATTTGCTTATGGATAAAAAAAATTTAGAGAGGTTTGGGACAACTAAAACGTCTTTTAAAAGTAATCGATTATTGATAAGAGATTGAACTTTGTGAGAGGTGGGTAATTAGAGGCCATTGCAAAACATAACCGAATCATTACCTGAGACAGACGAGGGGTTTGAGACAGTGCTAGTGGATGGAGTCATGTGATCGGTGGCACCTGAGTCAACATATCAATCGGGTATGTTTGGAGCGATGTTGCAGCGAGCAAGGAAAGCTTGAGAGAGAGCCTCATCGGTGACAGCTGAAGGGTTTGCAAATGATGAAAGGTTGGATCCGCCACTGTCTACACTTACCAACTTGTTTGATGTTTTATTATGACTTCTCATTTGGTCGTTTAAGTAAATCTAATTACGCCAATGAACCCTAGATCAACCGGTCTGGGAGGAGGCACCCCCATGGCCTTCCAATGTGGAGGTTATGGGTTTGAGGCTCATTTGGTGCAATATGCTCAGGTGGGCCAACGGTTTTACCACAGTGGGCTTTCGGGTGGTGGGTTTCCCCTGAAATGGTAGGCGGGCCGGGTCACCAGCGATGTCTGCGTTCGCGGTCGTGGGTGGCCTTTCGCCAATGGTTTTACCCAGGTGACCAAGCTTATAGAATTCGTTGGCCGTTCAAAAAGAAAGTAAATCCAATTACACAAAATAGTTAGATAACACTGAAATCACCAAAATTTTATTAGTCTTCCACTCTTCCATATCATATGATTGAATTTTTCATAGAAGATAACGATTATGGTCACTTTTTGTTATTTACTATTATTTTCGTTGTGAATGATATTTTTCTAATGATACATTATTAATTATGCTACTATTTATTGCGGAAAGGTACTAACCAGTCTTAGGGTAAGAGGTATACATTCATGCACACCCTTGCGTGAGGAAAAAAACGTGAGTTGGGTTTAGAACGTCGTGAGACAGTTTTAAAAAAAAACCCTCACGGCGTGACAAGGAGCAGCACACCACCCCCTTGTGGCGTGAAGGGGGCGTGAGTGTGCAGACGTGAAGCCCTTGACGGGTAGAAATCCAAAATTGGACCGTTCAACGGATATATTGCAAATAAATTTTTTTACCGTTAAAAAAAAACCTTTAATTCAATTTTTTTACCCTATAAATAACCCATTTAAACCATTTTTTTATACACAACAATTTCTAAACAATCTTCACTCTCAATTTTTTATAAAAAAAGCCATGAATCCTAATGACCCAATGTGGTGGTATCAACAATACGCCAATCAACAAAACGCCTTCGAAATCCGTGGCCAAACGCTTCCCTTCAACCAAAACCCGTTTGGTTCGGCGGGTTATGTTACACAATCACAAAGCCAACCGATAAACTTGTCCGAGCCGGATGTTGTTCCTGAAACTCAACCCGCACCACAATCCGAAGAAAACGTCGACGAGCCTTCTTCAAGAGAACACAAAACGCGATCAAGGCAAAATATGGGATTGAAGATTGGTTTTTTTATAATTTATGTACTTTTTATTAAAGTTTTTTTTATTTATTATTTTAATGAAATTTGAATTTATTTTAAATTGTTGCATTTAATACTCATTTGGGTTTCCCTCACTTAAGTATGCCCCTTGCCATGTGAGAGCTAAGTGAGGATTACACCAATCTGATGTGACGCCTTGGTGGCAAAAAGAGTACTCTCACTTGAGAGAGCCAAGTGAGAGTATACCTCATACTCTTAGGCCCCGTTTGGTTCATAGAATTTCCTGGAATTGAAATTGGAATTAGAAAACATTCCTTCAAAAATCGTGTTTGGTTGGCTAGAGCTGGAATTGGATTGGAAAATTTTTCATCAAATTCCATCAACCTAAGGAATCTCACTTTTCTTCCCACATGTGATGAAATTATAAACATTCCAATGAAATGCTAAAAAATTACCAAAACACCCTCTTATACCAAAATCAAAACACATTTAAAAGACCTGCTATAAAATTTTTCCTAATACTACGAAATGGATAGACACCCAACACAACATATTTACCATTTTAGTAAACAAAAGCAAGCAGAAGTCTAAAATCCAAAACATCATAAATGTCCTAGAAAACATAAACATAAAGAAAATTGAAACTGAAGCACGAACATAACTTAAAAATCTGAAATGAAAAAAAAAATCAAAACATAAACAATAATTATGAAGAGGGGGCTAAAGGTTATTTCTATAATTTTAATTTTTCTTATATTCTAATTCCTTTAGTTAATTTATCAACCAAACATCTTATTATTTTTTAATGGAATTAATTTTAATTTCTTTAAAATATTCTGATTTCATCATAAATATTTTACGAACCAAACGCCCCTAGAGATGCAGATCTCTTGTCTATACTTCCAAGTGGTACAAGTGTTGTGGCATATGGTCCATGAACCAATCATGGAAGTCCCCAACCAAGGGTAAAACGGGAATATATCATTGCCGGTCCCATGCGTTTATCCTATGCAGAAGCTGCATTGCCCACCTTGACTCCTTGTCCTCGAGTAATGTTATCTTCTCTCTGTTCATTTATTACATAGATAGTTAGGATATATGGCTTGGCATAGCATGAGGGTGTGCTTGAATGGAGCGAAGGGCGTGAAACCAGTGGCGTAATCACATGATCGGGAAAAGGGATGGGGTCGGCTGACCCTATGAAAAAAAAATTGTTTGTTATATGTACGATCTAATCCCGAGCGACCCTATGAAATTTTGATACCAACCCCCATAAAATTTCTTTTAACCAAAACGACACAAAAAAAATTAATATAAAATTTTACAAATATAAACGTATAAATTATTATAAACTAATTAACAAATATAAACTTATTATAAATTAATTGGTTAATTGGGCATACCCATTAATAAGCTTTATAAACAATTAACCTCACTAGGGCACTAACCATTTAACAAAATAACATTTTACCCTAAGCCATCTAATCCTTTCTAAACAATTAACCGGTTTTGTCATACATTTCTCATCTTTGTCGAACGTGATTAAGTGAATCGGAAACAAGCGACTATCGACTGAGAAGTGCCCCCCTCCAAACCTAATTAAAAATCACATGGCACTACCGTCTGCGTGAGTCAAGTTGTGTGTTAGAGGTTGCCCCTCCACTCTCCCGAATCTTATACCGAAAGATCAAACAACTCTAATTTAGATATTTGTTGAACTTTTTCTCTAACAAATTAAGTATTTTTTAAACTTTTACTCTAAATTTCACTTTATTATTTGATTATTTGCTATATTATTTATTAGAATATTATATTATCGACATCCAAACACCGAAAAAAGTTCGGTAACCTGACTTTTGGCAAAAAAAAAAAGTTTCAGTGACCCGACCCGACAAAGACAATCTCTTTTAATAAACATCTTAACACCGAAAATTTTCCAACACCCATAAAAAAAACTTATGGGTCCACCACTGTGTGGAACACATCCCCCTTTATGGCATGAGGGGGGGAGAGGGCGTGAGTATGCTTAAGGGAGAAAGCCCAAACTTAAAAAAAAAATAATAGCATTTGATTGGCTGAGATATGGTGTGAATGGAGTGAAGGGCGTGGAACACCAATCCCCTCTTGTGTGAGTGGCCTCACATGAGTAAGAGGTTATTTGGCAAGTGATGAACCATTAAAAGGTCTGAATGATTCAGCATGATTTTTTAACTGAACCATTAAGAGATGAGCTTTTAGCGAAACAAACACCCCTTACTTCTGACCGATTCAGATGTAGTCTTTTAATGGAATCGTTAAGATGCTACCAAACAGCCCCAAAGTATACCTGATACCCTTAGAGCTGCCAGTGTATTGGAATCAGAACCTCTCAGTAGGGGATTGACACATAATTATTTTACATGTAGTAAAAGAATTCATGTTTTCCTGAAAAAATACATACTTTTCCTTCAAAAAAAAAGTATGTGAATCGAATTGTTTATATATATATATACCGTAAAAATTCATTTTTTTATCTAATAAAATATCATTTGCCTCCATTAAAATTCACATTTTTTTTAATTTCACGTTTACATTCTAGTCATCAAACCACGACAAACCACCATAGAGTTCAACTCACATTTCCCTCCAAAAAGACCACCTTTTTACATAGCACATTTCAGCGACGACCCTCCTAACCCTCTCTTGATTCTGATTTTCCTATTTTCTTATTTTGGTTTTGATTTTTTTTCTCAAAAGGGTCTCATAGGATCCTTTTTAGCTAACTCTTTACCGTGTTTCCGATGTATCATCTTAAAAGCTAATTAGTATTTGTTGGTTGTGATCTCTAACTAACATCCTTCTTGGTGATGGTGGTGGTGGTGTTTTAGCATATGCAAAGATCGTGTTGAATCTTCCTGAAGCTCTTGAACAAAATGTCCAGCCCAAAGATCCTGCTTCTCGTTATAAAATGTCTGGAAACTTAAAATGGGAATCATTTTCAGCAGACTGTCATCGACATTTTCGCTAATTTAATTCCAACATTTCTCCAGGTTTAAAACAGTCTGTTTGTGTAAGTAATTATAATCCTAAACTATTAGATGATTTTGAACCAATTATAAATACTATAAAAACACAAATAAATTGATAAATAAGCACACTATAGTAAAAGCAAAGAAGAGGAGTCATAGTAAAAGTTCAATATAACAGTAAACCAATATAATATGATATAATAAAAATTATTATTACCGTAATATATATGAAGAGATATGATACCAGATCCGGTCAATCAGGAGTACGGATATAAGCAAGAGTATTCCGATCCTTGGTATCCGGGTTGGGTCGGGCTCATCCACGGTGCCCGCCTACGTGGAATGCATATTTATGTGACCATCAATCATATGCAAGATATCGGAAACAATATGGTTACAACCACGGTAGCGACATCCAACATTCCTAGTATAAATATAGGCAACATCACAGCATCATTCCATTCATTCCCTCATCATTCTCTCTCTCTATCTCTTAGTTATAATTCCGGTAAAATCTGATACTTATTCCCAAGTCGGAGGGTAGTCACCGGGAGAATTCAAAATTCCCATTCTAGCGAGACTCACGGTGTTCTATTTTGCAGATTTATTCCTACGTTCCTATCCAGAAGTGCTCAAGAACATCTCATGTTGAAGGTCATAGCTTAGTCTTCTTAAAGTTGGGTATTTGCTTTGCTTCTTCATTGGCGCCAAACTGCCATCAAAATCCCCCTTAAGAAACTTCCTGTCTTTTCATTTAATTCCCTATTCTTTTCTTTTCAGCAGCCCAAGATCAGAAGCCCATGAGTTTAATTAACAGCCCGCTTAATTTTTGTAGCCCAACCATGGCGCATTTGTGAACCCGATTTGTAATTAAATTCCTAGACCGCTTCCAATGTGATTTGAAGTCCTGCACGTTAAAATGATGTCGGAGAATTGGAGATGAGTGCATTCCATGAAATTAAAACCAACTTAACATAATGGATCTGCATAACAAATAACCCCATGTTAGTTTATTTGATTTTTTTTTTAGTGAAAACACCACAGAATAGTAACCAAGTTTCAAAACTGTTCCAATTAGGTCACTAACCATAGTATACCTGAGGGTGTATATATACCGTGTAAAATGCGTATTGAGTAACCTAATTGGAACACTTTTAAAACTTGGTTACTATTCTACAAAGTTACCCCGATTTTTTATCCCATTTACTTTATCCCAATTACCTCAATTTTACCTTATTTACATTAGTTAACCTATATAGGGGATGGTTCCCCTAAGAAGTGCAATTTGGCTAAGAAGCCTAAGAAGCAATCTCATCCATTCAATTGGATGATCAATGGTACAGATTTAGTGTAGGAAAAATAAGAGATGGAGGGTCATTTTTTAAAAACTCACAATTGTTGACTTTTTTCAAATTCCCTCACTTTTTTTAAACGTACATAACTTTTTCATACGATCTTATTTTTTTAAAAAATACATTATAAAATCGAGCGTTTTTTACCTTTAATTAGAGTATAGTATTGCTATATTTTTTTTAAAAACAAAATCGACACTTAATGAAATTGTGCTACTTTACATAAATGAGCTGGTTTCAGTAAAACATCACAATTAACTGTGTTGCATGTAAAACAACACAATTAACTGTGCTGTTTTATCATAAAACAACAACAAACATAACAATTAATTGTTCTGTTTTACTATAAAACAACACCAAAAAAACACGGTTAATTGTGTAACTTGCTCTTCTTAGCTAACCAAGCACAAACAAAACCAGCACAACAAAACTAGTAAATCAAACCAGCACAAAACAACATTTTAATGCATAAGTTTTTTGTTATCTACCACTTAACCGTTTTGTTAGTGTATGGATGCTTTAAATTTTTATTTTTAAAGAATGCTACCAAATTAGGAACATAATAATTGAATAAAAGTAGCACAAATTAAAGAAACCATCACATTTACGAAAATTGTGTTGTTTTACCAGAAACCGACAAATTTTTAATGTGCTAAATTGTGCCTTTTTACAAGAAACCAGCATATTTACGTAAAGTAGCACAATTTATTAAGTGTCGATTTTGTTTTTATAAAAAAAATATAGCAATACTATACTTAAATTAAAGATAAAAAATGCTTGATTTTATGGTGTAATTTTTTTTAAAAAAATAATGTCATATGAAAAAGTTATGAACATTTAAAAAAAGTAGGGGAAGTTGAAAAAAGTCAACAAAAGTGGCTATTACTTAAATACCCTTCCATCCCTTAATTTTCCTACACTTAAATTTCTACCCTTGATCATCCAATTGAAAGGATGAGATTGCTTCTTAGACTTCTTAGCCAAATTATACTTTTTATTTGAACCTCCCTCTATATATATATATAATAGAGCAAGATCGGTATCTATAGTTCGGCCATGTGTTGTTTTTTTACTGGTCTAAGCTACAAGGTACAAGGGAGTATGCAGGAGGTATAAGCCGGAGTTCATGCAATAGTTTATATATGTGTATATTAAATGGAAACAAAAAACGAATAAGAAACCCGGTCTGGTGGACGCCACGCACATTCTCCAACCACATGACACGGTTTCGAATCCCAGTCCCCCTCCCCTACCCCCCACCCGTCCCTAAAAAAAACCTAAACCCTCCCCCTCCCCAACCCCCAGAAACCTAAACCCTAAAGCTCAAAAAACGGGGAACAGAGGGGAATCGGCTCAAACGAACTACGATTGAACTCATTCAAACGGCGTTGTAACCGGCTCGTCGAAACAGTTCCAACGCCGCTGGAATGAGTTCAATTGGAGTTTGTTTGAGTCGGTTCCCCTATGTTCCCCATTTTTTTTTGTTTCCTTTTGAACCATGCTCTAAAAAATGGGGAATCGCGGGGAACCGACTCAAACTAACTCCAAATGATCTTAATCCAGCGATGTTGGAACCGGCTAGTCGAACCGGTTTCAACGCCGTTGAAATGAATTCAATCGGAGTTCGTTTGAGCCAGTTCCCTTCTGTTTCTCCCATGTTCCTAGATTTTTTTTTGTGTTTCCTTTTAAACCACCCTGTGTGTGTGTGTGTATATATATATGTAGTAAATCAAAAGGTAATCGTTCACACTCGGCTAGGGAAGAAATTAGAAAAACTAGAAACCCTATAGGTTAATGCCACAAATTCCATCCCCAAAAACCGTATATTGACCGCGTTTCATCTATATCAACTGTACTTGAACGCTACTCTCGGTTAGGGGTAGGTCATGGTGGGGAAGTTATAGATACTTTTCCATACTTTCCTCGACAATATTGGGCTTTGTCGGTATTTATCATGCATTTTTAAGACATGAGACGCTTAAAGAATCTTTTCCAATCTTCGGTATATATATATGTGTGTGTGTATATATATATATATATATATATGTGTGTGTGTGTGTGTATATTTATGTGTATATATATATATGTGTGTGTGTGTGTGAAGGTTAGGCTAGAAAGGACTAAAACCTTAGAAAATGTCATCACAGCGCGACGCGTGTCGAAGGAGGGAAAGGCCAAATGCGTCCAAACAAAAAAGAATAAACCCGCACATGTAACTCACATGCTAATGAACTTGCACATGCAAGTTCCCCCCATCTTTTTTAAACGTTCGTAACTTTTTTATATGTTATTTAAAAAAAATGATACCATAAAATCGAGCGTTTTTTTATCTTTAATATGAGTATAGTATTGCTATATTTAAAAAAAATCAAAAACCTAGGTGTGTAAAACACCATGTGTTATTGAACATCTAGATGTAAAACACCATGTATAAAATTGATACCTAAATAAAACACCATGTGTAAATAGGCGCCCAAGTGTAAATTAACGGCCAGGTAAACACCATGTGTAAATTGGCACCATCGTGTAAAACACCATGTGTATATTGACGTTTAAGTGTAAAATGTTAAACACCATGTACAGACTAAAAACACCATGAATTTAAATTTGTTTATACATGGATGTTAAGTTTAACATCACAGTTGTAATACACAATGAAAAACTAATTGGCATATTGAAATATGACGCCAAAAATGTAAAACACCATAACAAAAAAAATGTCATAAACAAAAAGTTTAAACTTCATGTACATGCATTTAAATTTTTTGTATATAGATGTTAAATTTAACATCACAGTTGTAATACGCAATAAAAAACTAATAATCATGTTGAAATTTGACGCCAAAAGTGTTAAATAATATAACAAAAGAAAAACGTCATAGAACTTCATAAAAACGCCCAATTTCACACAACCCCCGGTTTGTCTTTTTTTTAATATAACAATACCATACTCGTTGGAAAGATAAAAAAACGCTCGATTTTATGGTGATTTTTTTTAAATAATGACGAATAAAAAAGTTATGAACGTTTAAAAAAATAGGGGGAATAGAATGTGACTCGCATGTGCAGGCTTTTTGGTTGGATCTTCCCATTCTGATGATTTCTAATTTTCAACTATTTATCAAAATGTCACCATGTGAATCTCAGCCACAAATCACAAGGATCTTGTGAATCTCAGTCACCATATATATATAGGGAAAGGTTCAAATACTAACCAACTTATGTGATAACCACTATAAAACAATCACATAATTTATAAATGATTTTTTCTTTTAATTGTTAAAATAGTATTTAAGTATCTCGAATAAATATTTTGAACGTAAATACGGAAATGATGAGTCTTACATATATGTACCGAATAATGTTACATATACGTGACACATAGTGTTTACATATATATAACATTAACATAATGATAATTGTTACACATACGTAACACTATGTTTGAGAGTAGTTATCTTGGTTATCACATAAATATTGGTTAGCATTTGAACATCACCCTATATATATATATATATATAGGAATGTTCCACTACAAAGTGGTTTTTGCCTAAAAATGATAGGAAGCAAGGAGAGTGTGCCACGTGTACAATACTGATTCCATGACCGAGGGTATTTGAGTCATTTATGTTCGCAGAAAACAACACAGTTATATGTTCATAACTTGTGTTGTTTTAACATTTAAAACTGTACTGTTATATCATATAACTGTGTTGATAATTATAACCAGCACAGATTTCGAGCATTATTATATTTTTTCAAAAAAAACTCATTTTTTATATGAAAAATATAACAATACTATACTCAAATTAAAGATAAAAAAAGTGGGTCAAACGAACTCCGATTGAGCTCATTCAAGCGGCGTTGTAACCGTCTTATCAAACTCTAATCCGGACCCAAAAACCTAAACCCCCCTCCACCCGCACCCCCAAAAACCTAAACCCCCCCTCCAACCCCACCCCGAAAAGCCTAAAACCACCACCCCCACCCCCCAAAAACCTAAACCCCCCACCCCACCCCCCCCAAAAACCTAAACCCCTACCCCCCAAAAAAACCTAAACCCTAAGGCTAAAATCCTAAAATTCAACGCTAAGATCTAAACCCTAAAACCTAAGATGGTAGAGTTCGACGATACGGTTCCAATACCGCTGGAATGAGCTCAATCCGAGTTCGTTTGATATCGTTTCTTAATTTTTTTTGTCACTTCTTAGATTTCTTAGCCGAAAACAACTTCTTATTTGATCCTCCCCATATATATATATATATATATATATATATATATATAGGGGCATGTTCTTTTGAGAACCAACTATATGTTGAGAACCGAAAGAACCGCACAAAACGTGTACATATCACTTTAGTGAAAAAAGTAAAATTCAACAACAATGTTTTATTTATCTCTTCCCACTCTTAGTTTGAGTTTATCTCCTCTCTCCTGAATTTTTTTAAGAAAAGTATAAAAATATGCATATATGCATTCATTTGTGCATATAGTGTGAGTGCATATATGAATTTAAAAAAAACGACTATAAATTCGAGGTCTTTTAAAACCAAACCTTAAACATATTGAAATGTACATGAATTCTAGTCAATTTATATTATAAATAGAGGAAGAGTTAATGCGGTTCTCACGGTTCTTAACATATTGTTGGTTCTCAAAAGAACATACCCCTATATATATATATATATATATATATATATATATATATATATATATATGGGTGAGTTCACTACAAAACTCATTTTCATGAGAAAACCAAAAAACTCCTCATTAAAGGAGCTGCACATGTGTAGTATACCTAAAAGCCCCACCCCCACCCAAAAACCTAAACCCCCACCCCACCCAACCCTCAAAAACCTAAACCCTCCACCCCACCCAACCCTCAAAAACCTAAACCCCCCACCCCACCCAACCCTCAAAAACCTAAACCCCCCACTCACCCCCACCCACCCCCCCCCCCTAAAAAAAACTAACCTAAAAGCTAAACTAAACCCAAAAAACACCCTCAAAAGCTAAATGTGCTACACATATGTAGCAAAACACTAATTTTTTTTGAAAGAGGACGACGTGGGGAACAATGTAAAAAAATAATTCTTCAAGTTCCGCCACTCGGCCGATCCTCTCTCATCCATATTAACAAGTGGTTATTCTTTATTTGATGTCTCTTTCTCTAACCCTAAGTATATATATATATTCTTGAAGGTTTAATTTGAATTAGTCTGCGACAAGATTTCGAAGGGGCTAGATTTATTTGTCTTTAACATCCACTCTAATTTTGTTTTGTTTCATTAATTTTATCATTAGTGGAGCACAGTTATTGTGTAATGGGAGGAGATAGTCAAAGAAAATAGGCACACGTGAAGTTTTGGTGTGATTGAAGATGGAGATGGTGATGTTTTGTTCGTTAGTTATTTTGTATTAGGAGGAGATAGTCAAAGAAAGTTTTGTTTTGTTTCAATACTTTATCATTCTTAGTATCAATCAAAGATGATGTTTGGAGCAATTGAAGAGCTGTTGAAGAAATCATCGGAAGCTAAGCACGAAATATTTACAACTCAATCAAAGAAAACGGTATTACAAGTTTCTTTTAGCTGAATGAAACTTCTTTACTTTTGTTGATTGAGAAAAGTAAAGATTGAGAGAGATTAACTAGGGGAATTTTCTGATTTGATTGATAACTCAAATAATGGTTACAAGTTTACTTATGTATAAGAAGGGAAAACTAACTTTCAAAAAAATAAAAAAAACTTTTGGTCGTTCCGTCCAACACCCCCCTCAAGTTGGAGGTGTAAATATTTAATTGGGTGATCCTCGAGTTCCTCATTGGGATGTTGTCTGGTATACTCTTCGTTACGTCAAATGGCACTTGTTCACAGGGCTTGTTCTTTAATGACCACTCCGATTTATCTTTAACTGTTATTATGACTCTGATTGGGCTTCGTGTCCTAACACTCGTCTCTCTATTAGTGGTTATTTCATTGCTTTTGGTCGTTCCGTCCAACACCTCGGCGATAATCCAAAGGCTCATCAAGAACTTGATCTTCATTAAGTTTGAGTTGGCAAAAAACTATTTATTAAAGGGGGCGAAATAGAAGAAATGCCGTCATCATGAAACTCAGTCAGGAGATCCTTGGCAAAAAACTATTTATTAAAGGTAAAAAATAATAATAAAAAAATCATAACTTAAAATATAAATCAAAAACTAAAAAACCGCTTCGGAGACCTTGTTCCCCACGTCGTCCTCTTTCAAAAAAAAAGAAAAAAAATTCAGCGTTTTGCTATATACGTGTAGCACAGTTAGCTTTTGGGGGTGGTTTTTTGGGTTTAGTTTAGATTTTAGGTTAAGTTTTTGGGGAGGTGGGGGGTTTAGGTTTTTGGGGGGTGGGTGGGTGGGTGGGTGGGTTTAGGTTTTTGGATGGGGGTGGAGTGGGGGGTTTAGGTTTTTGGATGGGGGTGGGGTGGGGGGTTTAGGTTTTTGGGTGGGGGTTAGGCTTTTGGGTGTACTACACATATGAGCACCTTTAATGAGGAGTTTTTTGGTTTTCTCATGAAAATAAGTTTTCTAGTGAACTCACCCCTATATATATATATATATAAAATCGTCGTCCCGCATTACATGCACAGAGTAAGATGTCGAAATTAGCCATGGATATGAAGTATATTTGAAAGCGAGATAATTATATATAGTCCAATAAGTTAGCTATATAGGCGAAGTAAGACGTGAAAGTTGAATGGAGTTGTATAAATTTGATTTTCTAGCGACCTATTTATATTTTAATATGTTATTATATGATGTTTTGTAAATTATAAGTTTTATGAACTCACCAATGTATCTGACATACTATTTTTGAGCATGCATATTAGGAGAACGTTAGAAGGGAATAGTAGAAGCATCAAGGAGACTTAGAGGTTGATACCCATTAAAGATTTTACTTTCTAAGTCGCTTTGTATCTGTTTTATTTCTATATAGTCTGTTCAGTTTCCTTGTAAGTTTCAAATTCGATCAACATGTTATGTAACCTATTAAGGTGGGGTGTGATAGTTCTCATCACCGATTAATCGAACCGAACCAAAAATTTTAAAAAGCCTAAGAAGAATCAGTTTTTAAAAAGCTTTTATAAATCTATGTAGACTATTGAGATTCAATTTCGAGCTAAATTTTCGTTGACACAAATTTATTATCTTGGCCAATTTTTATTACGCCGAAAATCATGATATGGTTAACCGAAATTTTGGTCACCCCAAAAGTTTAGACCCAAAACTTGACAACGAAAGTGAAAATTAGAAGTGTCGTTAGTCAAATTGTTGGTAGATTATTATTGGTCAGCGGGTCATATATAATTTAGATTATTAGAATCCAATTTGTCAAAAGAAAAAAACATTCCAAGCAGATGGCACGTTATTGACGCATCATATGCCACGTCATAGGTAAAGACAGAGTTACTTCTCCGTTAGAGTGGGATTAGTTATGAGTGTTATTGCTCAAATTATCGGTATGAATTACTATCGACAAATGAGTCAGTTTAGATTATTAAAATAAAACTTGCTTTAATTTATTTATTTTCCAAATTTTACCCATATTAAATTTATGAATATCTATAAAGCGTATAAGAGGATCATTTTGTATTCATAGTAACCTTCTATGTTAAAAAATAAAAAAACTAACACAAAAGTCTGTTATGTAATGGTAAGAAAAAAAAATCAAAACCTTATAAATAATGTGTACTATCTTCCTCTCCCACACATTTTGTTTGTTCATGAAGTAATGGTCAACTTTCATTTTGAATGGTAGTGATATGTAAATTTAAAAAGATCAACAAAAAAAATATGCGTGCACATGTTCACAGTTGCGGAGGGGTCGGGGTCAACCTAACGAGTAAATTTTAAATTTTATATAGCGGGTATGTTACATGTTTATCCACCCCAATATCTTTTTGTGGTTGACTCCATTAATTTTAAAAAATATATATATATATGAACCCAAACCTTAAAAAAAATTACATAAACTTTGAACTCAATAATAAAATATTGTTTAAAAATAAAAATGTTAAACTCAAATTATATTTTTAGTTGAGTAGGCCCAAAACAAATTAGACCTACTCAATTATTCATTCTAATGAATCCGAGAATAAAATCTAAGTTAACTCATTTTAGTAACCACATCAGTCCATAACCATTAACTCAAATACTTAGATTTTTTTTAATCTAAACCTAATTTTAAAATAAAATAAAAAAACAAAAACAATGAACACTTTAGTAGAGGCGATATACGTACCTACGATTTGCGAACCTGGGTAAATCGAGAACCCCCAAACATCGATTATGCAATGGAATCAACCCTTCGGCCAACAACGAAATTCAACCTCCAAACATCGATTATGCAGTAACAACAAGGTTACTTTCCATTTTTTTTCTCTTTCTTTAGAGTTGAAAATTGAATCCAAACTTGAAATTTTAGGTATTAGTTATTCTTATTCTTGAATGTTTAGTGATTTTAGGGATTATTGATTCTTAATCTTATTTTTGAATGATTAGTGATTTTAAGAATTATTGATGTTTATGTAATGTGAAACTTGAATAACTCAATATTTATGTGAAACTTCAATTGATGTGTGTGGGTGAACCAACTACATAGGCAAGCTGTTACTAAGTGTTGGACCTCTATAAACAGATAAAACCATTTAATAAAGTGAGGAAAATATATAATTAAAAGTTACTTGATTATTTTAGGGGAATTCTATTTGAACACGGAATATTTCTATTTTCATACGCCGCAACCTAATACGCCATCGTATAGGGCAATACGAGGTGTAAAGGGTTTAACCTCCTGACATAAAATGCCACGTGTTATTCCATGTCTGACGGATGGGACTCATACGTGCCGTATTGTCCTATACGCACCGTATGGGTCACGGGTTATATTTTTTGCTCCAAAAGCAGATTTTGGGGTATAAGAAGCATATACGTGACGTATTGGGCTATACGCCACATATAGGATTTTTTTTAATTTATGTTATATTTATCTTTTTTAATTTATATAACTTTGTTAATATAAGTTTGTTATTTTTTTTAATTTATATAATTTTTATCTTTTTTTTAATTCATATAATTTTTTATCTTTTTTTACATTTATAATTTATCATTAGAAACAAACAAATTAAACATTATAAACAAACAAATAATCAAAACATTATATACATTACATCAAAAAGTTAAATATATACATCAAACTGTTTTTACATACATAACAAAATAAACAATTAAATACAAATAAAATCAACTAACCTTGACCCGCCCCACCACCATCCGGACCCGGGCCATCCCCATTTTGCTTCCGTATAATTAATAACTTATACCACTCGTTTTCTAACAAAACTAGAGCTTTATGTGAAACTTTACCATGTAGGTTATCAAGTAATTCAATAGCTTCGTGGTTGTCCATTTTTCTTATGAGGCTTGTTCCAAACCCATACTGTAATTGTACATACTGATCTGTTACAATTTCATCAACAAACCCAACAAGCCTATCCAGCGAGCTATTAGCATTTCTAAGATAGCTCTTTAAGAGAGAATGGTGACTCTCGACTCTGTTCGTTGTACGTTGACCAAAATTGAGATTTCTGTTGGACCAGGCTAATACAAACTTTTCTTTATATGGGTCCAACCAATTTTTGGTCACATAGTCTATAACTCCTGGAAAAATAATTTAAACCCTAATAAATATTTAAAACTAAAAACAATATGTATAAGGTAAAAATAAAAGCTTACTTCCTCGTCTGGTTGCATACAGTCGTTCGTAAAGTCGGTTGAAGTTGTATTGTTATACATCTAGCGTGGGAGACTCACACAATAACGGTCATGAATGCTTGAAATTTGCCCAGTCTTCATTTGTAAACGATGTCTTGCAATGTTTTGAGATATTCTCGTGGATATGCCACCTGCATAGGTACTTGGAAGTGTGCGGAATATTTTATCACACGCGTTCATAAGAGCTTTGTCCCTGTCTGTTACTATCACACGCGGCTCCGTACACTTTTGTAACATACCTTTGATTTTCAGTAGCACCCACATGAAGTTTTCCTCCTGTTCTTTGGATATAAATGCATGAGCGACGCAAAACGAATGGTGCGTGGAGGTCACACCGACAACTTGGACAAATGGAAGTCTATACATGTTTGTTTTGTACGTCGCGTCGATCATCAACACATGTGGGAACGCACGCCACACCTCGTACGATTTCGGATGAACAAAGAATACCTCTTCCACAACATTTGTTGCGGGATCCTCCCGAGTATAGTAGACATACTCTTTAGAAGAAAGCAGATTTTCCAGAACCTACATTGGAGTTTCACCGACTCTCATTTCAGTTTTTATCTTTTGTATCGCATTATAAATCTCTTTTTTAATACACCTACTCTCTAGGTTTTGTTCCCTTATGGTTGCCAGAATGTTACGTGGCAACATGTTTTGCGAATACAGCTTCGCCACCAAAAGGTTTTCCGACTGAGACAGTCTCCTGGCAAACGAGTGCGCCTCAAGATGTTGAGTAGGATTGTGGTTATGATTGCCATCAATCACCTTTAACTCCCAATCACCGGTATTTTCTTCGTAGTCTCCTTCCAATTTAAATGGACAAATAATTTTCTTGCTACCGGCACGTCTAACCGTGGCTGTAGACTTACGTTCGTCGTGACGGTCACACACAAGCCACACCTTGATAACCGGTGCCAACGAGTCGTCGCCTTTTCTCCTCGATCGTCGGGTGACAATGACGTAACCATTCTCACTCCTCTGTGGACAGCCCAATCTACCAACTGTTCACGAGACTGAAAATTCTGCAACAACGATACGGTTAAAGTAAATAAACAACAAACTATATGTAGGTATATATGTGTAGGAATGTTATACCTGGTCAGTTTTATACGACACAGTTGTATTGGTTTGTTCCTCGTCTTCGGACTCGTTAGCCGGTTGTGTCGGGTAAGATAGTTCACCCGCGCATACGAAGTCGTCGGTGTGTTGTGTCGGGTAAGAGACTTTACCGTTTACGAAGTCGTCTGTGGGTTGTGTAAGGTAAGAGGGTTCACCGTATACGAAGTCGTCCGTGGGTTGTGTAAGGTTAGAGGGTTCACCGTATACGAAGTCGTCCGTGGGTTGTGTAAGGTAAGAGGGTTCACCGTATACAAACTCGGGATTGCTTAGTGGCTCGTTCAAATCTGGAAGCCTTACCCGGTGATTAGAATAAACGTCGGACGAGACCTCATCCTGGTTCACACCCTGAACGCCAGAACTTTATGGGTTGTTTTCCAGTGACTCGTTAGAATATACCTGAAAACCGTAGTTACCATCCCACCACCAAGACATTGCTATACTTTTTTGAGGAAAATGATTGAAAACTTTGAACGATACGTTCAAATGAGAATTATGCATGGTTAGATACACAAGTTTTGGCCCCTATACGCATCGTATAGGCCTATACGATGGCATATAGGATACTAGGCACACCGACAACCTCGTACAACCTTGTCATTCCGAAAATATGCGCATCGTATTTTCCTATATGATGCGTATATTGTTGGAATGACAGGGTTGTACGAGGTTGTCAGTCTTGGAAATTGTGAAGATAGTATACGCCTCGTATTGGCCTATACGAGGCGTGGCGTATAGGGTCCGGTACATTTAGCAATTTTCGTGTCTTGTTAATAGTCCCCTTATTTTAATATAACCTTACCTTGGTCAGTAGTATGGCATAATTATGTACAATATAAACATCATGGTGAATATCATTTATGATACTAATCTTCATTTATTATTGTTACTAATAAGTTTTACAACTAATTAAATGCAAATCTGGAAAACATATATGTCATAAAGTGACATAGAAGATAGTTCCTATCTGGTAATTAAGTTCATTTGGCTAAACCTTGAAAACATATATGTTTTTCAAAGCTTTAAGCATACTACATAATTGCATTTCTCAAACAAACTGTACCAAAATGGTTAAAATTTAATTTTAGGCCATTTATCAAACTATTGTTTGTAACATTCTGAAAACCGACACTTTGTTTATGGTTCGGGAATAAATAAGTAGAGATCAAGTACTAAACGAGACAAACGCGAAATACGGGAAGGGGAGGGGAAGGGCCTTAACCCTAGCTGCCACCCCCTCTCCCCCTCATTCACCATCTTCAACATCCAACCTTAATTAGAGATTGTTTAGAGAGAGAAAGTGAAAAAAAGATCATCATTTACCTCCATCTTGCTTCCATTCTTGTTGTATATCATTTGTGAAGAAATAACACGAAGATTCAAAGCTTTAAGCATACTGTATAATTACATAAATCATGTAAAATGTAAATCTAAATCTTATGTTCATTACTGATTTAAAAAAAATACAAGAAATAGTTATCAGATTACTTAATTTTATTAGATTTTGTGAAAGAAAAATGTCAATCTAAATCGTATGTACATTACTGATTTAAAAAAAAATACAAGAAATAATTTGTTTGATTATGTTGATATTAATCAAACATCAAATAATGATTGAATATAAATTTATTATGATATTGAATTGTAAGAAATAATTTAATTGCCAAAAATAAGGTGATAGAATGGTTTAGGCGAGCAAATATAAATAAATGGGCTCTAGAATTATGCAACGTGTCATGTAGGATTTTTATTTATTAAGTAGTATAAATAATAAATAATAGGTTATTTATATGTGTATATATATATACACAGGGATATGGTAGAAAAGAAACCCATTGAGTTGAAAAACCCACGAAACCCTTTGAAAAAAGTAGAAATTTCTTTTTAAAAAATTGGGATTGATTATTTATATAAAAAAGCCCCGGTCGCAAAAAAAATTTAAAAAAACGCCGAATAAAAATAAAAATAAAAAACATGTAAAAAAACAAAAATTAGCGTTTTTTTTCCTTACATATGCAATACGTTAGCATTTACATATGTTAAAAACAATATTTACATATGTAACAAACGTCATATTTTTTTTAAAAAAAATTAAAAACCGCTCGGAGTTTTTTTTTTTTTTTTCACCAAAAGTGATAAAATCGAATGTAGAATCCATCTCAAAAATAATTTCTTTTTTCTTTTAACATATGTAAAACATGGTTTAGTGGGTTTCTTCAACTCAAGTGGATTTTCTTTATAACCATCCCCTATACACACACACATATACATATATATATATATATATGGGACGTATCAAATGAAAACTCTTGCTTATTGTGAAAACCCTTAAACTCAATTCTCTCTCTCTCCATATCAATAATCAGAATCAAAACACAAAACATAAGAACAATTTCAAGAACTTGTTGTTTAAGCATGTGTAAAATTATAAACTCAAATAAATATGAGTAAAAACCTATATACACAAATCATAAACACAAAAATTACATCCAAATACTCAAATACACATGTGTAATTATCTTTATTAAGATCTATTATACATGTGTAAAAATCAAATACACATGTGTAATAATGAAATAAGCATGCGTAAAACTGAACCTCAAGTTCACAAAACCCAACTTCTTCTTCAGATCCGCAACTAAATATATGAGCACTTTCAGTTCTACAACTCCGATCTTTCAAATCTGGTAAAATTCAACCAATTAAATATTAAAAAAAAGCACATCTTGCAACCAAACAAAAAATACTTGTGTAAATTCGGTTTACACATCAGTAAATAACCTCATAACCCAATTCAATGCTCAAGAACTGTTGGAATATTTTAGAACTGAATGATTTCTCAACAACAGCAAAACATGATAAAAAACATGATACAATAAACAAAAACATTACTTGGTGGGTAGCCATCATTTTTTCACCATGTAAATTAATTTTTTTGCAAACCAATTGAGCTAAACAAAAGAAACAGACTTACAATAAACTAAACAAAATCAAAGAACAAAAATGTTCATAACAGCGAGATCTGAAAATCTAAAATCGAAGAACAAAAATGTTCATAACAACCAAATCATCAAAAAGGGGAGAGATAACTCAGTGAGAACGACGGCCCAAGGTCTCGTCTCCGCCTCTGGTTCACCTAAACGCCAAAAAATCGAGCGACCACCACCAGACGCCAAGCGAGTGCAGATCTAACAACAACAAAAAATCGAGCGAGTGCAGATCTAACAACCCAAAAAAATCGACCGATTAGACCGCCAAACACCGCTAACCACCACCGCTTCTCGCACCACCAAGCCATCACCCACCAAACGAAAAATGAAACCCTCAGCCTCCTCTCGCACCACCGCCGACAGCCATACCAACACGGATCTGGACACCAAGCTGTCATCGCCTCTATTGTCGGGTTATGGCGACATCAACACACTACAACAAACACGAGATAGAGTTGAGAGTTGAGGTTGAGATGAAGATTAGATGAAGATCTGGACCAAGGAATCATGAGATAGAGATGAGAGTTGAAGTTGAGATGAAGATCAGATGAGTATCTGATCTTTTTAGGTTTAGGAGTGAGAGAGAGATAGAGGGTGTATGTTTAAATAGAGAGAGGGGGATAAAATGACCTTAATACCCTTTAGGAATAAAAAAAAGTAAAAAGAGAAATAAAATAAATTGATGAGGTTGAGTTTAAGGGTTTTCACAGTAAACAAAGGTTTTCATTTGATACGTCTCCTATATATATATATATATATATATATATATATATATACTAGGTTAAAAACCCATGTATTACACAGGATGAATAATGAAAACTATATATTTCATAAATCTCTAGATACCTATTATGACTGAAAGTACGTTTTAAATTAAGGGATGTAATTTTATGATAATGTTATATATACTTAGTAATAAGGATTTAGAAATTAAAAAACAATATTTTGAGTTAAGTTATGTTTGAAGTTTCATTATAAATACTTAAACTTTTTTTAATAAAATTGTTTAATACGACATTTAAACTTTGTTGTTATTATTATACTTATACTTGTTATTCGTTAAGTATAAATATCATGTGAAAAACATTTACAATCAAAAAGTTCAAAAAAAAAAAACACTCAATTTCTAAATGGCCATATGCTCTTCAGCCTGACTTTCAAACCACTCTTTTCGACAACTTTGTGAACCAGGTTCTTCAGCATATGTGACATGACACTGAATGAGAAAATAAATGATACAAAATTACTTTATGAAAAATATAAAAAAGTGACAAGTTGGTAACATTGGAGCTCTTACTTTATGAAAAAATTATAAATCTTCAAATACTTCTTTGTATACAAAATTTAATGTTTATTTGGTAAGTATACCATATTTATGTGACATGAATTGCTAATGGCACATAATTGAGTTTAATTGCATAAAAATAAGATGCATATTGACATAACAAGAAAGCATGATAAACTGACTTCTGTAACCCAATAATGCTAATAGATCTCATCAACATATTCAGCAACTTCAAGTTGATTGCCATAATAATAAATGTTGGGTATGTTATCCTCCTTGGTGACACTAACCTGATCCTGTAGAAACTGCAATGCAGTGCATCATCAAAAATTATAAAATAATAATCTAATAAGGAAATAAAAAATAATATCAAAATTTACCAACCTTTGTTCTTTCGATTAGCAAACATGTGTTCAGCGATCAAATTTCCCCTTGGTAGTGAGGTTTGATGTATTTGCATCTAATATGACACCTTGTGCAATTTTCTTACAGGAAAAAGATTCAAACGGATCAAGCTAAAAAAAGTTAAGATTATTTTTGTAAAAGTAAAATTTTTACAATCATATTTGACATGTAAATAACCATAAACAATATCAAAAGTTAGATAAAAAAGTGATTGTGGGTCGGCTTGACCCGCACTAGAAAATACCTGATTTGACCCATTTACCTACCTGCCCGACCCACCAATTTTTCCACCTCTATTGACTGCAAGCCAACTGAGATCGTTCGGGTTCGGGTTGCGAATAATGATTTAGACAAGTTTGGCTACAAATTCAACGATGAAGAAATTCTTGCCATTCTTGCATTTGGTGACAAAGAACACGCCCTTAAATACAAATTATACAACCCAAAATTAGTTGCTCTAGTCAAAAGTAGGTGCTAAAATGGGCGGTTCAACAGGTTGGCTAACGGGTCAAATGGGTCAAGTTGATCTGACCCGCAAACTCTATTTTGTCTTGTAAATAGTTAATGTATTAAATATGATTCCAATATTATATATTACTAAAAAACAATGAAATTTCTTTCAATAAATACGGTATTGACCCGTTTCTATACAAACGGGTTGGGTTTCACATAAGATATAACTCAGATACTGTCCAAGAAAAGGGAGAAGTACAACAAATTGGTGAAGGGAGGCAATGCGTGTAATAAACTACAAATTCACCAAGAGTAAAAATTCAACACAAATGCATTTTGACCCGTTACTCAACCAGCCCAACCGACCCATATGTCACGCGTAGCTTAAACAAAAAGATACAACCTAAATCACGTATTAAACTGAATAATACAACAAATGGGTGAAATCCAGTACCTTGGATACGGTTCTTGTAGATTTTGGGGATGCTCATTAGAGAAATACGATGGTTGATTCTCTACAAAACTGATGTAGATTAACATGAGCAGATGGATGGTGATGATGTGGAAATGGATTTAACCAATCTTTTTGAACGAATTGAGGCTCGTTCATTTGATGTGAAGAATTGAGCAATGGCCTAGCCATATAAGGTTGATACCGCTTCTGTAAAGGTGGATTTAATGACGGATTAAGCCGACCATTTCTTGCTGCAGCTGGCATCCATCTGCAAGTATAATCCGGTTCGTCTAGTAACTATTGGAACACGACCCCTATTAACAATATCTTTTCTAGCTCGCCTACCATCATCATAGAAGTTTCCTAAAACAACGATCGACAATATATTGCAAAGGCTATATACGTGCAGCAGGGTGTAAAATGTCAACCAAATGATGTAGCACTTCCTGCACAAAATTGGCCATAATAAACCATGAACTCACATCACATTTATGATTTATGGTCTGTGAACTATGAAAGTATTAGTACAAAATAAAGTTTTTCATGTGAAAAACATCCATTTGAAGCTAAGGATTGTAAATGTACCCCAACTTAGAATAAGCTGTCTTTCACTTGAAGAAAGCCTTCTCTGCAGATTCAAATGTAATTACTTAGTTAACATTCTTGCCAAACATTCGCACCACAAATTGAAAAAATACATATGTAATTCACAGAAGAATGTCATTAAATCCGTCATTAGATCTTTGGAGCAAAATTTTATGCACGAAATGCACCTCATCTTCAATAACTGATTCAACACAGACACATAGATGCTTCAAATCAATTCAGAAATCCATATAACAAACAACAAACTGATGTTCAATTTTAACATAATAACCATTTACAAAATGATGTTCAATTAAAAAAAACCCAAAACATTTAGAAATCCATATAACACATTTACTACACATTCAACTGGTTCGAGCAAATTAAAAACCCAAAACATAATAACCATTTACAAAATGATGTTTCAGTTTTTTTTATATATCTGAAAATCTAACTTTAGTTATGAAATCTGCTCGGTTTTGGATGATCCTCAAGAAAACATAATTAAAATGATCTTGAAATGATAATTGAAATGACCTGTTTTGATAGATAAATACAACCCAATAAATTACCTGTAATCGAAGAAATTAGGTAATTGCAATCACATGTAATAGAAATCAAAAGAGGTGAAACGTAATTGCAATTACATGTATTACCACTTCACCCAGCCATCAGATACACAAAAATATAAGAAAATGAAAACATGACTGGCAGCTCAAGAAACTGTGAAGAAGATGAAGGATTCAATAAATGCAAAACCTAAAAACAATTGAGTAATAGCCGATCTGATTCTAATCATCCAAGTTAAACAAAATCGCACCTTAACAGCGCATGGAGATCCTTTCATCCTCATAATAAGAAACGATCGGTCACCGAGATGATGAGATCGAGGAGGACACAAGGTGTTGACGAACCCTTATTTGATCTTCTCTTGCTTTAAATCCTAGGAGGGGCAGAGAAGGTTCGAAACGGCGAAGAGGAAGAATATTTGTTTGAGGGAAGGTTTTTGAAACGTGAGCATCGGGTTATTTAGATCCGTGAAAGATCCGTGTGTGTCAAGAATAAGGGTTAATGGATTTAGGCGGGAAAACAAAAATAAGGTTCAACCAAGTGTCTTCAAACATTTTCATTTATTAGATAAGTAATATATAATATATGTGTGAGGGGGGTATGGAATTGTTTTAACATAAATAAAACACTTAGATAGTAACAATTCATAATATTTCAAAAAATAAAAAATTAACACCTTTAAATCTAATGAATTATAATGAATTAGTTAAATTTAATTATAAATAATGTATTTAAAAAAAGAAGTTATTGATCAACAAAAAATTATCATACATTTAATGTTTAAAATTTAAAATAATAAGAAATATGGAAACGTTTAAATGGTATGTAATCAATTAGAAGTTTTGAAAAAAAAATAGATAATTGAAAAATGTTTAGATAGAAAAACAAATATCTAAATGCTCTAGGATGATGACACATAGAATATCAAAACCTTTATTTATTATAATTGATAGATTAAATGGTAGTTTTGATTATCCATTTAGATGCAATTAAATGCTGTTTATTATAAGATAAATGTGTAATTGTCGTTTCTCTTCCTTTTTTATTCTTGCTTCAGTTTTGTCTCCCCATTTTCATTTCTTTTTCTTTTTTACCCTTTTTTTTTTGTTAAAAAGTAGTTTTGTAAAGTTGTGGATATAAAATGAACAAGATGGTTCATTTTTTAGAGTGAGAAAAACAAGTTTACACTCAATCACACAAAATTGAGAGAAACGGTAACCTTTTCTCATCAAATTTGAGAGAAGTAGTCTCTACTTGTTCCACCACCACTACTACTCATCCTTCTTTTTCCGCATAATACTAAAACACCAAAAAGCCCAGTGCTATCTCGGGGGCATGAGCTTTTTCGACAATACAGACCGTTTTGGTTGTTGTACCTTGGGAGACACACGAATTCTTGTAAGGGAGACTTGAAATTTGTTTCAAGGTACTCGTGTGGAACACGAAGCCTCAACCACCGCCAGTGGCGGATCTAGGAAAAAAATCCAGGGGTATCTAAAATTTCGTTCAGGGGTATCTGGATACATAAAACGGTAAAAAAAAAAAAAAAATTCCGCTGCGCGTCGAAAATTCTCACTACGCGTCGAAAGTTGAGGGGTACCTGAAGGTACCCCTGGGCTCCATGTAGATCCGCCCCTGACCACCGCTAACGTCTTAGTGCGTTCGTTCTTGCAGTTAAGGATACTACTACAACAAGGCATCTTCCAAAGACACTGAAATTTTGTTTATGTAAAAGTGTAATTATATTTATATTAATTCGTTTTGTGTACAATATTGTACTAAACTATTTTCTACGAATAACGTGAGTATATATCCTTATTATTTATTTTAATTAAAAAATCACTTGTATATTTAAGGAGCTTCGCTGTAATTTATCTTTCAATTTATATATTCTTAAACACAATTCACCATCACCAGGATTTAAATATTATGCAACAAAATATATAAGCATGAACTAAAGCTATATCTTATTAGAAGGATACATGAAACGTGTAACAACACTGTTCTAAATACTTAAAACATGATAGTTTCTTAACCCATTGGAACTATTTGAGCCTTGTTCATGTTCCAAGCATTTAGACTAGACATATTCAAACTCTTTGTGCCATTGTTGAAAACATAAAGCTTGGCATGTTCATGAATCGCCAGCTTTGGATACACTCTAGCCGTGATACAAGCAAGTCCTTCGCCACCAAAACTTTCGACAATCGAATGATCTATCTATAAGTCATAAAAGAAAATATTATTCCACAACATCAATATAAAGGGAGTGATTAAGGTTTGGTATATGATGAATAATGTTTTAAGAACACATAACTCATACAAAACAATGTGGAGGCCTAATTGGCCATCTTCTGTATAGTGAGTTGGGGATGTTTTGATTACTATACACATATGTATCTATAATTCTCTCTCTCTCTATATATATATAGACACGCACGCGTGGGGTCATAAGCGGACCTACGTGGAATGAATGGGGGTAGCCGCCTTCCATGAAATTTTTTTTAGTGTTATACGTGTTAAAATCCCGGTCGCCCACTGAAAAAAATTTAGTGTTATATGCGCGTTATATATCCTAGTCAACCGACCCTAAAACTTTTCGACCCCTGTAAAAAAATTCATGTGCCTGCCACTGTGTGGGGTTGTTAAAATGTGTGACAAAATCAAGTATTCTTTTGGGGATTGTGGAGTATATCACACCAAGTAGCATACCAAGCTTCTTAGTGAGATCTTCTCATGGAGAGGGTCCAAATCAAGAAAAGCTCCATAGATGCTGTTGTCCACTCCTTGTGCAATTGAAGACCTGAATTTATAGCATATGTAAGTTGCTAAACATTTTTGACATATCAAAGTAAGTATAATTGTATCAGGAAGCTGATTTGTACAACCGTTGATTAACTTATAAGTTTATGTTTTTTAGTGATTGATATAAATCATATGCAAGTTCACATGTTAACCTGGTTTGATCACTGCACATGAGCACTTGAAACTTGTTAGGACCTTTAAACACTCGAAAGAAAACCGCAGTCTGTTCTGTCAAGTTCTTTGAAGCCAAGACCAGAATGCCAAATGGACCAAAACTCCTACTCATAGAAACATTTTTTTGCGCGCAAAGAAGTGGGGGATCAAACGTATCTGAATCTATCAACTCTGCGTCGTTCAGATTCGATAGACTAAACAACACTTCTATATCCACCTGAAAGACAATATAACAACATGAGAATCGGTGTTAGGTTGTATAGTTAGACGGATACATTATTAAAACGAGTCAGTTTAACACACCTGTGAGGCCGTGATGCCCGGCACCTCGAGTAGGGACCCGCCCTTGAGTTCTCTATTCTCCATATTCACTTGTTTTGCTCTTAGTTTCTTGATTTCCTCCACTGGCCATTGTACTAACTGTTTCCCAGTATCACTAAGCCAAATGCTTCTAGGAAATGACTAAAACAAATCAAACAAGTGTTATAGAAACAGTATACATGTCCATATATTTCTGGATTTGACCATTTGACTATTTGACCAAATAAAAAAGACTAAGTACCTGAAGGCCGGACCACCCTTTCTTGATATCATCTGATTCACTATCACCTTCATTAACCCATCCCCATAACACCCTTCTTTTTTTGTCACTATCGTAGAATGTCTTTGACGCGTAAAACCTCCCATAATCATATCGAAATTGTGTGTTACTAACCCTAAAATCATTAGTAACAACGAGAAATCGATCCATTTTCGGATCATACGTCCCCATTACATAATAATCATGACCATTGAAGCTTGCTTTAAGCACATGCATTGTGTTATTCCCTTGAAAAGATACATCACTACCATTTTTGCCAACATTACTAACAGGATAGAAATCAGGACATTCCCACATACCCGTTTCACTCGAAAAATGCAAAGGTTTATCAGACCTAGTCCAGTTAAACCCATCTGTACTATGAAACAAAAGTGCCGTTCCATGACCGTTGATCTCACTTCCAATCACAATCCTCCATTTCCCATCTGGGCCCATCCAAGCCGTTGATGGATCACGAAACTGGCCCGAGTTAATGTCATTGACCGGGGTCAGAATAGGGTTACCAGACCATTTGACCCAGTCTTTTAAAAGAGGGTCAGAGAGGTTTTTAGGGAAGGCCAGGTTTTGAAGCTGGCTTGAGTGTTCGTCTTGACCGGTATACAGAATTATCGGTTTGGGGCCGTGTAAGATCGTGGTTGAACCGGATAAGCAGCCCTTGATGTCGTAAGGTTCGTTTGGACTGAGAGCTGGTTCAAGAAGAAACCAGTTCACAAGATCATATGAAATGGAATGACCCCATGAAATATTGCCCCATAGTGGACCATAAGGGTTGTATTGGTAGAACAGATGGTATACTCCATTGAAATACATTGGACCTTCAATATGAGTGAATAATAACATAATAATATATGTGAGAAAATTAATATATGATTAAAAATAATTTTATCTACTGAAAGTAAACCTTACCGTTAGGATCTTTGAGTTCATCAGCAAGCCAGCACAGTTCACATGTGAATAGAAATTAATTAGTAGCCTTACAACTATTAAGATGTTGATTATTAATAAATAATAAATATAAACATTGATATATATATATATATATATATATATATATATATATATGGATTAAATAATATTGAAAAAAGTATGAAAGTGAATTAACTTTGGAGTTAAAATAAAGTGTAACTTGAAGGAAAACATATACCATTGATCCAGTTTTTGGGAGGCTGAAAGTGAAAACCAGTTCTGTGAGGCTGCAAATCTCCTGATGCATGAACTCCAACACCATTCACCACCAAAAATAAGAAAAAAGAAAGAACCCAACTACCAACCATCTCCTTTACTCGTCAATGATCACCACACGGAATAAAAACATAAAATTTTATGTGGTCGGGTTATTTAGTGTCATCAGCATTATATATAGATATATATAGAGAGAGAGAGAGAGACGAGTTCTAAGAAAATCTATGATGTGACACGTACTTTTGGTGAGGCTATATATTGCGCCTGTATCATTACAAGTGTTTTTAGACGCACTGTTATAATATTTTGGATGCACCATTGTCGTTCATGCGTTAAACCTTGACACTTTAGACGCACCTTTGTTTTTAGACGCACTGTTATAATAGTACATTAACATTTTTAAGAAAGGTAGAATTACATATATCCCTCTATTTTTAACCCTAATTACATGTATACCCAACCCAAAACTTAAATTACATATATCTCCCTTTTTTTTATAAAATTAGCCTTTTAACCTTAATAGAAATATGACTACTCTTATTCCATTGATCCCAACCCTAACCTTCTGATTTCCGCTACCGATCGATTCCAACATCCAGCGTCGCGTCTGATTCAGTTGGGTATATTTGTAATTATGAAGGGGATAGACGTAAATAAAATTTTGAGCTAAGTATATCTGTAATTAATAAAGTTTTTAGGGGTATATGCAATTGCCCCTTTAAGAAAAGTCAATTTAAAAAAAATATGTGTGTAGATATATAGCAATATTACACTCAAATTAAAGATTATAAATAACTTTTCTAAAGTAATGGATTAATATGAAATTATTTGAGTAGATTTAACCCAAAAAATAGTTAAAAATAGAGCTTATTTCAATTTTTCCTTTCAACCTTTTTTATTTCATTAATTACAATGTTGACACCATCTTAATACATTGAGAAAAGGCACTTTATATATGTGTGTGTGGCTGTTTCTATCATGAATTCTAGAGAAGACAAGAAGAATTTCTAGTTCTCCAAAGTGGAGAAATTTCATCCACAATGAGTGCACATGATCTGTTTTATGCGTGCAAGACCCATTAATTTGGTGATATTTTAGTGGGATTAACTTGACGTCTTGTGAAATATTAGTTATAGCGTTTGAGTCTTTTATGTTATAAATTTTTAAAGGTTAAGGACTCATCCTTGTTTAATGTGGAGTGAAATTTGTAGACCGTTAGGAAGGAAAAAAAAATATTTGATCATATAAACTAGTAATTTCAAAGATATAATTAATGTTTCTTAAAAGAATAATAATAATAAGGCAAACTGGATTTTAATAATTCAAACTATGACTCATTGGCTGATAATAATCCATACTAACAATTTGGATGGTGACAGTCACAACTTTCACTTTTGTTGTCAAGGGTCATCACAGTAACATAATAATAATAGATTTACACTTGATTTCGCTCAAAATTATAACTTTGAATGAAATGGAGAAACGTACAAGCGAAATCGAGTGAAAATTAACCGAATGCAAATTGAGTGTAAATCTATAATAATTATGCTACTAGGACTGTCCTAGACAACAAAAGTGAAAGTCTGGACTGTCACCAGCAAAACTGTTAGTATGGATTATTATCGGTCAATGAGTCATAGTTTGGATTATTAAAATTTAAAGTCTGGACTGTCACCAGCAAAACTGTTAGTATGGATTATTATCGGTCAATAAGTCATAGTTTGGATTATTAAAATTTAAATTGCCTAATAATAATAGTAGTAGTAATAATAATAATATTTATATATATTTAGTTTTTCTTTGTTTCTATTGATGATGAGTTTAATTTGTTGATTTTATTCTATAAGTAATGGGAATTGGGTAGTTTTCTTTAGAAACGACAAGTTTAAATGGAGAAGATAGTCACGTATGCAATTAGTAATGAGATTGAAATCCCACTAAATCATTAAAGTGCAAAGTCTTTGTTGATGAAGTGTGAACAACCAGCATTGAAAAAGTATATATAGTTGTGTGCACTTAAAGGCATGGTTATATTTAATAAGAATGTGAGTTTAATAAAAACTTGAAAACTCTTTTGTGGGTATATTAATATATAAATGATAGCAACGAATATGCATTTAGAGATATAACACTTTAGGGAACAAGATACTCAACCTAAGCCTAATGGGGCTAGCTCTAACCCAAGATGGGAACGATAGATAAAAACTGTTAGATGCGTTCCAGAAACGTTTAAACAAAATTCAATTGGGAGAAATATTATTATCATGTCTCGATAGTTGTTGTCAAGCATATGTAATGGAACTCTATTTATAAACTACACTCATACCTAGAGCATTAAGTTCGGTCAAAGTGGCATACATAATAACTAAAACTTAAACAAAAGGGACATTTATATATATCCCACCAATAGCAAGGTTATTGGTAGGGTCTGAGGAATGTAAGAAATATGCAAACCATACCTCTATCCTTAGATAGAGAGGCTATTAAATATCCTATTGTAAACTTCATTAATTGCATATTTACCTAACTCAAAACCAAAATTACATATATCTCATTTCTTAATGATAAAAATATCAAATTTATACATTTTAGTTTATTTTATTAAAAATATATTATAGCATGACTATTTTACCCTAATTTTTACTAAAACTTTAAAAATAGATTAAAACTTTGACTTTTTTTTTTTCATTTCGATGATTGTCACTCGTATTTTTTATTATTGTTACTCTAAAAGCTTGTGACAAAAAAGAGTAGACTAAACATAAACGAAAGAAAATAATGAAAAAACGCAAAAAAAAAAAACTTACTAAAAACGCAAAAAAGATTTAAAAAAAGTCATTAGCGAAACATAAAAGAAACAAAAAATGTAAAAAGGACAAAAAAATGAGTTAAAAATGGGTAAATGTGAAAATTTGGAAAAATTTTAAAGTTTTAGTAAAAATAAGGGTACAATAGTTATTGTATAATTTATTTTTAATAAAATATATTAAAATTAGTAAATTGTATATTTTTATCATTGCCTTTAAAAAAAAAAATTTATCATTAAGGGATGGATATAAGCAATTTTGGTATCTTCATCATCACCATGTGAGTTTTCGTAACCCATTTTCTCTTAAACTTTTGGTGAAAAAATATGCTTAATATAACTACTTTTTGAATATTTGTTAACTATTCACATATCTATCTGATTATATAACTTGAGATGAACTACAACGATTATCACTACTTGAGTCCGTTTGGGGTTTTGTAAATATACGATTAATGAAGTTCAAAAAGAGATATATCTAATTCTCCCAAAAATGAAATAAAGACTCTAACTAAAATATTAATTTCGGTCAACATAAACAACATTCTAGACTTAGTTAAAATAAACTAGAAAAACTAAAAATTTAAAGAAGAGTCAAATTATTTAAAAGATATTTTATGATGGTTATTTTTTTATTTTATTTTTTTGAGTTATTGGTCCATTTCTTCACTCTTTTCCCCCTCACTTGAGTAGAACTCGACCTCGAGTTCTCACGATGAACCTTGGTTTTGAGATGGGTAGTGTTTGTAGATATCTACCACATTGAACGTCTTAGAAATGAACATAGTGTCAGGAATATCAATGACATAGGCATTGTAGTTTATCTTCTATAGGATCTTGTACGAACCATACTACTTTTGACCCATCTTACAATAGGTGTTAACCCAGAATCGCTCTTTATGTAGGTAGACCTTGACTTCAACACCCACCTCAAACATCTTGGAATGTCTATGTTTATCAATAGATGCCTTATAATCGGTGTTGGCTTCTTTAATTCTCTGTTCACCACCTCATATGTGGCATGTGCCTTCGATGGATGAAGTACCTTCTAGGGAGTAGGTACCTTCAGGAGAGAAGTTACTTTCTTCGTAGAAGGTACCTTGTGGGAGAAGGTACCTTGGGAGAGAAGGTTGTGTCGTCTTTTCACGGTCTTCCACACTCCCATCGATCCGAGTATGAATCTGTTAATTGGGTTATATGTCCCTTATCATTGTCCTTCACTTGAGAACCACTCGGCATCAGGTTCTTGGAGTAGAGAGCTTTAGTTAATCAGTTGTTTAGCTTCCCCACTCCCATAAATCTCTCCACCAAAACCTTAGGTTTCATATTTTCATCCTTTATCGGTTGTGGTGTTTGTTCAATAACCTCCCCATAGGAACACAAGTGATATTTTTAAACTTTTTGTCTTCATTCTCTTCATCCTTTGTTGCATTGACTTTATGACTCTCCACCATGCTAACATCTTTTATCGTCTATCAGGTTATAGTTGAAAGTTCTTTACTCTTTTTTTAAAACACTATGTCTTTATGTGGCATGTCATCATCGTTGCAAGATTCATTGTTTTCAACATTGGTGCAATCATTAAAATGCACATATTCCTCATCACTTCTTGTTCTAATCATGTCTTTAGTATTTATGATTTTATTCTGGTAGGCAAGATAACTATTTGTTTCTCTTCCCAACTGAAGAGATACATATTCCACTTTAACCAGGGGTGTTCAAAAGTATCCGTATCCGAAATCGAACCCGAAATATCCGAAATTCCGATTCTGAATTATCGAAAAATTCGGATATCCGAATTTTCGGATTCGGATAGCATTTTTCAAAAATTTCATATATCCGAATATCCAAAAATAATTTTTTTTTAAGATATCTTTCGTAGAAAGTGTTATGAATACAATATATATATATAAAGTATATGGCTTTTATGTTATGTGTTTAGCTCTCTTATTTTTTTTAAAAAATAAAACGTATTCGTGTCGTAATTTCGAAAATTATATTTTTTTGTCCAAATTTATATATTGTTTCCAAGAAAATGTTATAAATACAATATATATGAAGTATATGGCTTTTTATGTTATGTGTTTAGTCTTCTTTTTTTTTAAAAAAAACTAAAACATATTCGCGTCGTAATTTCGTAAATTACTCAAAAATTGGTTTTTTAATGTTTTCTTTTAATTATTTCATAAGAATGATGTTTATTTAGTATATTTTATATATTTAGATTTTAATTTAAAATATATATTTAACTTAAAAAAAAGAATAAAATAGGATGGGCTTGGCCCAGGAGGGTTCATTAAACCCTAAACACCTTGATTCGAGCCTTCATTTGCCATCTAACACACTAAAATAATTTAGAGAGAGAGAAAGGGGCATTCTAGAGAAAGAAAGTTCAAGAAAAGACTCTAGGTTGCTCAAAATCTCTTCTAATCTTCTTCTCTGTGGATTGTAAGCAAGAAAACATGAAGAATCATCATCTTTGAGGTACGGATCGAACCTAAATCTACGTTTTTGTTCAAAAATGAGTTTTTGGGGTAAAACTAGGGTTTTCATCTCAAAGGTTAAGTTTTTACGTGTAAAATGATAAACAAAGCGTAGATCTAGTTTCATGGAAGCTAGATAAACGATTTAAACGTAAAAAGTTATGATTTTCGATAAAAAATGAAGTTATTAGGGTGTGTGTTCTTGAGGTGACACTAATAATGTCGCCACCTTAATCCGACGACACTAGTCGGGGACGACGATGTGAGAATCCCAAGGTCTGCTAATGATTGGGACACGTGTAATTCCTTGGTAACACTATGGAGTGTCGCCACCTCTATTTGGCGACACTAAGAGTGTTGCCATTGATGTTCGGTGACACTACCTAAACGACACTAACGAACGGCACTAAGTCTAGAACGTAAGTTTTGGCGACACTGATCGTATGTCTAGCGACACTGCTCAACCAGAAAAAGGACAAAAAGGACAATTGTCTCCCAACCATGTGTAATACGAGGTCGTGCCCAACTCAGCACGCCCCCGTGTCCAGTACCCATGCAATACGTTCGTGACAAAAGTTGACGGGTATGACGTGGTCCCAGCACGGGGCCGTGCTCCACTGACCATAGGTTATGATCAACTTTCCAGACATTATAAATAGCCAATGCCTTTGCCATTTAAAGAAGTTCGATCTTTTGGTGGAAATGCCCACTTTTGGCACTCGGTAACCAGACTTTTGAGCCTCTTTGTTTGTCTTGGAAGATCCATTCAAAATCAAGAAGGAGTTTTAACATCACCACACCATTCCAAGTTGAAACTTTGGTTATATTGTAACATCCAAGAAATTCGTTAACTAATGAATCGGGTTAACGTGAGAACATAATCTCTTCTAAAAAAACTTTGACCTTAACGGTTTCACGTAGAGATAAGTTTATCAAGGACGGGGGACACGGTTAGCCGTTATCATAAAGGTTCGAGAAAGAAACGCGCCGAATAAAGTAGGATGGACCCGGAACAAAACATTGGAAGCTTTATATTCAACTTTTGCGCAAACCCAAGGTCACTCTTGACCTAGGCACGTGACGGCAAGGACTACGAAAGAGAGAGAGGAAGCTAACCGGAGAGGAGAGGAGGCCGGTGACGCGAGGGTGCTCCGGCGGGTACAACTTCCGAAAAGCATCAAGGTAACCTTGCTCTTTACTTTCTAGCTTTGTTATTTTATGTGGATGTTATCGAAGAGGAGAGGGGAGGTCGGAGGTGGCTACGACAGGGAAGGTGGAAGTTGTGGTTATGGGATGAATCGAGTGACTAGTTGTAAGAGGTGGTGGTGAGCGACGGGACGTCCGGCAGGAAAGGAAACGGGGTAACCCATTGGGTTCACATCCGACGGTGGGATACAGGGCGACAAGGCGGTGGTGCGACGGCTACGATGTCCACATCCATGGCAGGTGGTGGCCGTAAGTAGTGGTAACCGTGGTGGTGGTCTGCATCGTTGGTGGGTACCGGCGCAGCAGAGTTTTGGAGATGGCTCTACCCGACGAAGAGGGAGGTGGCACGCGTGATGGTGCTTGGTGGTGACTGGCTAGGTGGCACCCAAAAAGGGATGTGGTGGCACAGGGTGGTTTACGGTGGTGAGCGGGGAGGGGATGGAATCGTGTACACTAGATTAGGGTTTTGTGAGCATAGGGTTTGCATGTTTAGTTTTAGACGTGCATGGCGGGTTACGTACATGCATGGGAACCCGGTTTGATCATTTGATTTCTAAACGAGAAAAGGACGAGCCAATACGAATTTATATTGCAAAGATAAAGACAGCTAAGGTTTTTGCATGGCACACGTACGTGCACGTATGCGAGTTTGTGTAACATCCCTATTTAAGGAAATAAAAGTCCTGGGACGGAAGTTGTAAAATTCCCAAAGTTAAAGGACCAAAACTAAAGAAAATTTTAAAATCAGATCGGTAGCGGACCGCTACCGGCTTCTTAATGGTCCGCTACGTGCGGAAGAGGGAAATGATGAGAGAATGACATGTGGCGGGTACGTGTCGGGTGACTCAGCCCTATGGCGGACCACCACCAGGCGGGTAACGGTCCGCCAGCCGTAATTGGACCCGGACAACGAGCATGTGACACGTGTAAAGCTGACTCGCTGAGATGAAAGGGGTAGCGGACCGCTACCCAGCACCTTAGCGGTCTGCTACGTATGCAACATACAGGACCGCTACCACCAAGCTTAACGGTCAGCTACGGGTGGCACTTCAGCCCTATAAATAGATCCATTTGCCTATTCATTTGGAACAACAATAACATCACCACCACTTTCACACACACACAAACACGATTACCAAGGAGCTGGTACGACGGTTACGAGCGTGGCGGTTACGAGTGCGGAGCGTTAAAGTTACAAGCAAGGAACGAAGAGACATTTTAGCAAGGAACGAACTTAGGTAACTATTCAAGGATAATGTAAGTACACTGGACCCGTACCCTAGACACGATTATGTGAGTTACGTGCTTAAATGATATGTGTTATGTGATGTGTATATGATGAGGGTACAGGATAATGAAAGGTTAGTCTAGACACTAAACGGGAATAATGGAGTAGCCACAACATATCTAAGGGGTGGTGGATACGCCGCTGGTACTTCCTATATATAAATCTCTTTGATACTTTGTGGTGAAACCATTATGAATCTTTAGGGGTATAGACTAAAAGACAGTAATAAGAATACAGTAAACGTACGGGATAACTTTCGACCGGTATGTAGTTATCTGACAAATAGAATGTTCTGTCTAAGGAAAGAGTGGTGTATAAATCTCTCCTAGACCCGTCACTCTTTCCTAGGAACATCTCTGTTGGAGGTACTACTCTAGAAGGATAATCACCCCAGTTTACAATATATGACGAGTAAGAATATGTGATGAAAAGGGTGGTGGATACGACGCTGCTACTTCCTATATATAAACCCCTTTAATACATCGTGGAAAAACCGTTACGAAGTTTTAAGGTAAGGAATGGTTGGGAAGTAAATCAAGCACATATATAAAATGAAAACAAATGCTTGATACATTTGGGAGGCTGTGAGTCTAAGATACTCAAGGTCCCAAATGAAATGAGATACCCGGCTTGTAAGGTGGATCTCAATAAAAAATAAAGAAGAGAATTAAAAAGATTCCAAGCCTACGGGGCTGAGGAAAAGAAAAGGGAACTCCAGGCCTATGTGGCTGAAGGAGGAAAAGATTCCAAGCCTACGGGGCTGAGGAATGAATGAGACTTCGTGACAAATTCAAGGGGTCTATACTGACGAGTATAACAACCTTGAAAATACTCGGACCGGAGGTACGGCCTAAGATGCTTGCGAGGGGGTTAGCACACCCATAAAATATACGAATAACGTGACCGGAGGTACGTCCGGAGATGGTCACGGGGCGCTAAGAGCCTCGAAAACTTGAATAATAATAAGAACCTAAAGGGTTTATAATGAAATGAAAAGATGTAGTGTACTTACTTAGCGAAAGCTAATTCAAAAATGTTTTTCAGACATTGCAAGAAAGAAGCACATGGAATGAAGCTTCCTGAGGACGGAACAGTCGGAGTTAGAGATCCCTATGTATAATGATGTAATTATATTATCTTTTGTAAAACAATAATATTATAATGAAAGATATACCTTAGCCATTCATAGCAAGGTTTTTGTCAAACTGGGACCGTTTTCCTCATTAAACTCTGATAAAATAATAGTAATATAAGTAGGGTGTTTCAGTTTGGATTCGAGAACTTATACCACGCAGACCCGAGAGACTAGGGTTTGGTGACGAAGGAATGACGAGCGGATGAGACCAAGAGTCGGGGTTTTATTTTATGTATACGTTATTTGACGTACATTAGAACGTATTCTGATCTTGAATCGTGCATTGACAGGTTCGGAGATTGAACAAGGGGACGGGTACCGAGCAAGACTTGGACCTTCATAATCAGTGAGTTTCTAATCCCCTCTTTAAATGTTTTAATGTTTTGGGGCTATCATACATACTTTCGAGACGTGTTTTATTTCATTAAATGTGTAACGAGCTTTGGGGTTTAACCCGATGAGTTATGAATATAAATATTCAAATATGGAGCTAAGGGACTGTGTGTTGTCCATAGGATGTGTGGGTTGAATGTGGTTATGGTGGTCATGGGTCGTATAATGACCTAGTAGGGGTGAGTCAAGGGACGAGTTTATATGTCATGCGGGTACGACTAGGAGGTGTTATATTGTGTGCACGTACATCGTGTGTGTTTAGGTAACGAGACATAGTATTGACATGTGTGCTACTATGATAGTGGTGTATTGTGTTATGAGTTAGTCGGGATGAGTCGGGACATAAGCTAGACGCTTATGAGTATGTATAGAATATGTTATCCTAGGAATATGTGAGAGGTGCATGTCTAGTTAACTAGTCATGTAAATTATATGTGATGTTATGTGTTAAATGTTGTTTTGTGTTTGCATCGTTGTCTTTATGACACGGCAAACGGGATTATGAAGGACGAAGTCCTTCGGGAAGTCACCAAAGGTGACAACCTTCAACAGGTTAATGATGAGCTCAGGGTGTGACGAATGCCCTGACGAGGGTGCAGTGATAAGGTATGTGTTTGTGTGCATATATATGTGTTAAATTGAATACGAGTGTTGAGTTATATTTATTGTGCGTGAGATGATATTAATGTGATGTGTAAATGATATTAATGTGGTGTGTAGAGTTAGATTGACCGTTGTGTCAGGACGAAGACATTGTGTTACAGTTGTTGTATCAGTTGGTTTGTGAGAGTCATGGTTAGGGTTGGTTAAGCCGGTGTCTAGAGGATGGTTGAGATAACTAGTGTGTGGTTAATATGTGTGGTAAACTTTGAGTTATCCGAACGATAAGCTCGATCCATGTCGGAAAGACTTACTAAGTTAAAATGACGGGTTGAGTCTGGGGTGGTTAATCCTTTGGGATATAATAAGATAACAGGGGCTATATATATGTTGATAATTTATAAAACTATTTTATAAAGACCAGAGTATCTTGAGTGGAGATAAATATTAATTGGGACGAGTTGGCTTTTTATTTAAATTAAACTTTTAGAACTCACTCCACGTAGCTGACTTTGTGTGTATGTTAGATTATGTTGTAGGTGAGATTTGGGGTCAACGTATCTTGGCTTGGGAGCGGTGCTACTCGGATCGTGTGCAGGCATTCATTAGGTAAAGATAACAACGATAACGTTATGAAATGTTAATATTATGTTGAGTTAATACTTCCGCTGTAGTTTTGATTAATAAAAAGAGTATTTTTAAGAGAATACCCAGTGAGGAGAACCAACTGTAGGGTGTCGGGTTTGGGGCCTTACAAGTTGGTATCAGAGTCGTGGTTTAAGAAAAATCGATGTTTTATTAAAATTAAATACCTTAACTTAAACTGAAAATGGGACGAGGGTGAACGAATGCCACCACAAGTAACCGCGAGCCAAGAGTTACGTCTTTCGAGTTGAGTAGTAATTGTGTGACAATCCGACATTTCATGTTAACTCCGTTAACAATTCCGTTAAATATTTTGTTAAAAATTTAACCCCGTTAACTAAATCCAGTTAAATTATAACTTATTTAACAAAATCTAACCCCAGGGACTAATTCTGTCAGTTTTGTATCTCAAACTTCAGGGACTAGTTCTGCCAAGTTCCTAAACCCTATTATGTTGACTCTGAAAAGTCAAAATCATGAATTGAGAGTTCTGTTTGACTTTGTAAAGTCAAACTCGCAACAATTGTTTCTAATTCTCAAATTGTAACCGATTTCTATTTGATTTCGTAACTGATTAACACCTTAATGTCATAACCAATCATCATTGAGCTTTAATCATCGACATTAACACGAATTAATTCCAATAATGGCTATTAACCTCACAACCGTCGACACCCTCATCAATTACTACCAAATTCGCATCATTCGTATGTTATTCTCACAAATTGATCACCGGCACACCTTGTACAAGTCCCTTTGAAGCTGCTGCACTCGCCAATTCATTCGGAGACAAAGCCGTGATCACCGGAATCTAACCCGCAAGCCGTCGGCACTCGGTTTAGTCGATTACCATCAACCCGCCAACGTTTCTGGTAACTAATTGCATCCTTAGTTTCGTTTGAGTCTATTAACTGAAAGCCCTATGAGTATTAGGGCTCCTAACATCAAATTGATCGAAATCCAGATTCTAGGGTTCATATCCATTCAGTTTAATCGAACCCTAACCTAGACACATTTGCAATACAATTAATTCATATCAGTAGATTCGCAACTCTCTGTATAATGATATTCCCATGTCAATTTGATCTCAAATCATCGAATTAATCAAGATCCTATAACTAGGGTTCGTTCATAATCTGTTTTAGGGTTTTTGATCTTAAATCTGTTCTCCATCAAATTAAACTATCAAATTAAACTACTCTAACAGATTCGCAAGGTTCAATTTGTTAAAAGCCCTATGAATTCAAAGTCTTTTAACATCGAATGTTATCAAATTGATTTCTTGTTCTTGTTTTAGGGTTTCGGTTCTTAAGACTGAGATTTAACGATTTAAACTCAAATGGTTTTGCAATTAAAGTCATACCCAGATCCGCCATATCCCAATTAACAAAACCCCTAAGACATTAGGTTCAATTGAAATCGTAATCGATCAAATTTGGGATGATCTTGGGTTCGGATCGCGATTAAGGAAAAAGGGTTGGGGTTTGGAAACATTAAAACCATTTCGGAAGCATACAAGTCGCGATACCCTATCGGGCGGGACTGGTTGAAGCTGTGTGCGTGTGTGGGAGAGACCCGGGTTCGAGTCTCTCCACACCCTTTTGTTTTTAAAAATCATTTTTATTATTATTTTAATATAAAATCAATAGTATAGTTATTCGTATTATTTACAACTAAAAAGAATATATTTATATATATATATATATATTATTTTCATCACGTTCATAAACATTTTGTAGCGTTTCAAGGTTATAAATAATATAGTTATTCGTATTATTTACACTCGTTACATCCTCGAATAAAAATAATAAATTATTATTTTTGTCACGCAAGTTAATTGTTTACGTTACTTCGCTAAACTTAAAAATAATATAATAAATTATATTATTTTCCTAGACTTCTAGTTAACGACAAAACGCTCGAATATATTTATTATATATTATTTTGTCATTCATCGCGTAACGTATATATATCTTAATTATTAATTAAAGAATTCCGATTCCCGTGGACACTTTCGTCTACTCTTGATTATTAGAGCGTTTCTTTAGGACGTTTCTCATTCTGTGTCATTGTCACAATTCCCATTTTATCCCTAATTGTTCTGTGTATAATTCTAGGGTATACATAAGCCATTGCAGGCTAACACTCGTGGTTCCAATCGTATTCTAGTGTGAACTACCTACGCCGTTCAGGTGAGTTTTCACGGCCCCTTTTACTGTTTTATCTTTGGGGAGAAAACATGTCGCAAACTATTTTTGGAATATTGTATTCATGTGTTATCAATGGTAAAGCTAAGCGTAACACGCTATCACTGAAAGTTATCATCACACATCGGACCGTTAATATGGATCTTAGCAAGGTAATATTTAGTAGTACTACTGGGTTTGACAAGCCCCACCCGTGTTAGTCGCGCTAACTCTATTGGAGGTCGAACGTGTGATATGTTAGCCTACTCACATCGCCGGGGTTAATAGACCTGGCAGGAGGCAAATAAACAAACAGTCAGCTTCGGTTGCGAGCGCTTAAGTTAAACATGAACATAGGTTAGCTACCTATAGATACATATTGAATGATCAATAATCTGGTAAACGTTTATTTATATACTGAAACCTGTGAACTCACCAACCTCGTGTTGACATCTTTTCTTACATGTTTTCTCAGGTCGCTAAGATAAGGCACAGGTGCACATTAGGACATGCATGGGATCCTTCTATTGATCGTTATCTTATTAAATTGTTTGGACTGTTTTGAATTGTGTTTGGTTTGGACTTTTCTTTTTGGGCGCGTGTGTTTTGCGCATTTATTTTTCGTTACGCTTCCGCATTAAACTCTGATTGTTATGATATTTTCATTTGAGTCCCATGTAGAGTCGTTCAATGTAACTAACGACTGAGATCCTGGTGTGTCATCTCCCAAACGGTAAAACTCCGTTAGTGGAATTTAGGGGTGTGACAAATTGTTATTTTACCATTTGTGTAGTGTTACACTAGGTGAAGTAGTTGGTGTGAATAAATGATTTATGGTTCTGTGTGGAATCATGTTGCGTAAGCTGCGTGTTAGATAATTGTGATTATGTAGTCTAGTAATTCTGGGTGGAGTTGTGCTGTGTAATATGTGTTGTGGAGTGGTGTTATGTAGAACTATGTGGTAGTTATTGAATTATGTTTGTGTGGATTGTGTGGGATGCATGTGCATCCATTTTGTGGAAGGTAGAAAGCTAGTATGAGTATGATTGGGAACGTTTAGAATCCGAGTAGTAATGAGGGCAACCAATCACATTTGATCACCGTGATTCGGCAGCCTATGGTTACTCTTATATTCTGAATATGTTACCTATAATAACCACATAAACGTTCTATCTTGAGTAGGATTAGATAGCTAAGGTGAAGCATACGAGATCGAGCAGACGTGAAGCTTTTGCTAGAAGAAATGCAGGACGAAAAGTCAAGCCGACGGCGGCTACAGATGGAACTGCCAGTGAGTTAGGAGTGATGTGGGCGCTTCCCGCGCCAAATGTGACTAGAGCTTGGGATGGCAACATGCCGCGTGATGCTGTGACTGGAAGGACCGAATGGAAAAGGAGGGCGGCGTCAGCAGTACGTGATTTCCCTCCAGGATGTGGACTTACATGGTTGAGAGATCGACCACTTGTGTCAGTTAAGAGAGCTCTATTTCAGGAGGACCCAGTGGATGATTTTGAATGTGATGAGGAGGAACGATAGGAGGACGCAGCAGATCCACCTGATGTGGTCTAGTAGTGATTTTGTGGGCAGTGTTTGGGATACTCGATTGCGTGATGATTAGTTAATGTGGTAGTTAACACAAGAGATTTTGGGGTGATTTGACGTTACGACTGATTAGACGTTAACGTGGGGTGACGCTTAATTCAAATATTGATTATTTGATTTTTGACATTTATTTTGAGTCTTACCGCATGGTGATTTGAACATAATTAATGATAATTGTGTTTGTGACGACGTATATTTGTGTTTACAGTAGTGGAATCTGTGCGGTAAGGTGTGATTGTGTGATTGCATTCTAAATGACGTGAGTTAGTATTAAATGTGATTGTTTATGTGAAACTAGAGCATGGTTGATTAGATGGTGTGAGTAGACTTGTATAGACATGAGTTTTGAATTTGCCTGTGTCTACAGTCTTAAGATAGTATCACCTATGTGCTAATGTATAGGGTGATGTTTGAAATGCAATGGGTGCATTGCACCTTGTGTGAGCTTTCAGGACGAGGTCCTGTGGGGAGTTATGATTATACATCTTTTGTAGGTATAAATGTTCAGGACGGGATCCTGTGGGAAATCATGATTATAAGTATTATGTGTATGAATGTGTAGAGTGATGACTTGTGTCTAGGTTGAGTAGCGTATCGTCCTGAACCATTGGTACGACCCGTATGGAGTACGACAGTGTGAACTCTATGTGAGTATGTGATGAGGTGTGGCAGGGGCTACCGTTGTGATGGATAGAAGGTGGGGTTTAGGAGTTTGTGTGTCTATAAATGACGAGGTCATATCGTATACACATAGATTTGCTCAGGTTTAGCTGGTTAGGTGTGCACTTTGTGCGAGTTAGAGAGTTAAGATGCTATACCTAGATATATACTTTGAACATGATAGGTCTTGTTTTTATGACCTGACTTTATGTGTTCTGATAGTACACGCTTAGTCATGCATAGGACGGGTAGTGGGGATGATCAAGCATAGTATTTCTATCTTGACGTTAATACATCGAGGTGAAGCGAAGAGTTTTGACATTTTCTAGACGATCGGCGAGATGCTATTATGATATGCCTATGCTTATATCTCAGGAATTCGGAGCACGAGCCAATGGGTGGAACCGTGAGGAATGTTGATGAAAGTGCTACGTGGACGCTTAGTCGGAGATAGTTATGACATGATCGAGATGACGATGCTGAAGATTCTAGCACGAGGTAAGTGAGGTGACGAAAGGTTCTCCACGGAATACGTTCCATTTAGAGAATTCTATCAAGGTAAGATACCAGACAAGTGGAAATATTTACTGTGGACAAGAAGATTGGTGGTTGAGGCTTGTGATAAGACGGACTTCAGGTTCGCACTTGATAAACAAGACGTGGTCGGCAATCGCGTGGGAATAATAGAGTAACAACGAGGAAAGTGGAACGAAGGAAAGGTAAGTGCGGAATTGCACGCAAGTGACTGGAAAGGGGAGGCCTATGTTGGTAAATATATGAATAGCCTAAAGGCGAGCTTCTGTGGAGCCCGGTTGAGGCTAATGTGTTGGAGATGCGGGAAACTTTGAGAAAAACATCGAGAGCTGACGAAGCTAACTATAGTGTGGGGAGTAAGAGCTTACTTAAGGGGTGCATGAAACGCATGATAACGATGCGAAGAAGCGTCTTGGGAGAGACACGCTGTGATTACAGAGACCAAAGGAGCTTTACACAAGCTCCTAGAGGTCATCAGAGGAGGACAAGGGAAGTACCTTCACGAGCAAGGCAGGGGTGCCTGAGTTTTGAGAAATTATTGCAGGATGGAAATTAGAGTATGAGACGAGAAGTTTGACAACCTCCACTTTGAAGAAAGGTAAATGTTTCTAGACGTGAGAGGCAAGAGATCAAATTGGGAAGAGGACTGTCGTAGTGACGAGATTATCAAGACTATACGAGGAACGAAGGCAAGGGTGCCGTACGTAAACCAGGGAAATGTGACGAGCAAGCACGGGTGTTGTGTCGTTTGAGTAAAATTTGGCAGAGCAAGTAATGAGGGAATAAGTAGGTGATCCTACAAGTCCCAAGGATGAAAGCGGGCGATCGAGGAGACTTCCTTTGAACGCCAAAGATAGTGATTGTGTGGAAGGGTAATGGCCGACGGGATATGCGAAAGAGAGCGGTTAGCACCAAAGGATTTCGGGTGCACCAATTGTAGCGGAAAGATGAATTGTGTTGGTTTGTACTGACGCAGGATTCGAGGACGAATCCTCTTTTAAGGGGGGTAATCTTGTAACATCCCGGAAATTCGTTAACTAATGAATCGGGTTAACGTGAGAACAAAATCTCTTCTAAAAAAACTCTGACCTTAACGGTTTCATGTAGAGATAAGTTTATCAAGGACTGGGGACCCGGTTAGCCGTTATTATAAAGGTTCGAGAAAAAACGTGTCGAATAAAGTAGGAGGGACCCGAAACAAAACATTGGAAGCTTTATATTCAACATTTGCGCAAACCCCAGGTCACTCTTGACCTAGGCACGCGATGGCAGGGACTAAGAGAGAGAGAGAGAGGGGAAGCTAACCAGAGATGAGAGGAGGCCGGTGATGCGAGGGTGCTCTGGCGGTACAACTTCTGAAACGCATCAAGGTAACCTCGCTTTTACTTTCTAGCTTTGTTATTTTATGTGGATCTTATCGGAGAGGAGAGGGGAGGTCGGAGGTGGCTACGATAGGGAAGGTGGCGGTTGTGGTTACGGGATGAATCGAGTGACTAGCTGTAAGCGGTGGTAGCGAGCGACTGGATGTCCGGCTAGAAAGGAAACGGGGTAACCCGTTGGGTTCACGTCCGACGGTGGGATATGGCAAAACCAGGGGCGACCAGGCGGTGGTGTGACGGCTACGGTGTCCACAACCATGGCAGGTGGTGGCCGTAAGTGGTGGTAACCATGGTGGTGGTATGCAGCGTTGGTGGGTACGGGCGCAGCAGGGTTTCGGAGATGGCTCTGCCCGACGAAGAGGGAGGTGGCACGCGTGATGGTGCTTGGTGGAGACCGGCTAAGTGGGACCCAAAAAGGGAGGCGGTGGCACATGGTGGTTTACAGTGGTGAGCGGGGAGGGGATGGAATCATGTACACCCGATTAGGGTTTTATGAGCATAGGGTTTGCATGTTGAGTTTTAGACGTGCATGGTGGGTTACGTACATGCATGGGAACCCGGTTTGATTATTCGATTTTTAAACGAGTCAAGGACGAGCCAATACGAATTATATTGCAAGATGAGGATGGCTAAGGATTTTGCATGGCACACGTATATGCAGGTATGCGAGTTTGGATTGTGGAACTTATAGCACGCAGACCCAAGAGACTAGGGTTTGGTGACGAAGGAATGACGAGCGGATGAGACCAAGAGTCGTGGTTTTATTTTATGTATACGTTATTTGACGTACATTAGAACGTATTCTGATCTTGAATCGTGCGTTGACAGGTTCGGAGATTGAACGAGGCGACGGGTGCCGAGCAAGACTTGGACCTTCATAATCAGTGAGTTTCTGATCCCCTCTTTAAATGTTTTAATGTTTTGGGGCTATCATACATACTTTCGAGACGTGTTTTATTTCATTAAATGTGTAACGAGCTTTGGGGTTTAACCCGATGAGTTATGAATATAAATATTCAAATATGGAGCTAAGGGACTGTGTGTTGTCCATAGGATGTGTGGGTTGAATGTGGTTATGGTGGTCATGGGTCGTATAATGACCTAGTAGGGGTGAGTCAAGGGACGAGTTTATATGTCGTGCGGGTACGACTAGGAGGTGTTATATTGTGTGCACGTACATCGTGTGTGTTTAGGTAACGAGACATAGTATTGACATGTGTGCTACTATGATAGTGGTGTATTGTGTTATGAGTTAGTCGGTGTAACATCCAAGATTTTTCTAATACTACGTTATTTTACTTTATACAGTAACGACATTCCTAATGAACCCCGTACTTGTTCAAAACAATATGTCACTTTAATTATTATTTTAACATCTATCAATTTAGATTTTTGATCTTACATTTAAATATTAACCTCCTATTATATATATAACATATGTATGTACATTCATATACATATATATATATATATTTATTTATATATGATTATATCAAATAAATCAATTATACAACTTTTGATATAGGACTTATACATCTTTAATCACGTTTTTACATATTATTCTATATAGATATAGGAATCTAATTATAAATATGCATATATGATATATGTATTTGATGTTATTAAATTAATCATCTATACAAATTGTAAGTTTTAAAATTTATGAGCATTAATCAAGAGTTTACATTTTTTAAATGTATGTATTTAATTTTAAATAAATATGTATACATATATCTATTTTAGTAAACCATTTACACAAATTGTAGTCTTTATAAAAATGAAAGACATTTTTTTATAAACATTTGTAATTAAACAAGTAACATATTTAAGATTTTATAAACTTTATAAAAACAATTTTAAATATGAATTATGGAGTCAAACATAACATTAATAAGCATTAAATACTATTCTTCACATTTTTCAATTCTAATCCTTATCAACAAATTGATTTTTGCGAATAAGTCCCTTAGTCTCACCTATAAATAGAGCCTTAAACCTCATTTATTTTCACACCTCAACAATCCTCTAGGGCTCTCTAGCAACTAAAGGTTGTTCTTCTCATCTTTTGGAAGATTCTAGTTTAAATCCTTCCATTCTAAATAAGTTCTTCTTATGTTCTTACTTGTTCATACTTTTCTTTTTAAAAGTTCATCATAACTAGCAAGATCTATGATCCCTAACATGTTTATGTTATAATCATAGATCTATCCAAGATCAAAAGCCCTATTTTAATTAAACTTGTTCAAACTTTATTTAAAAACTTGGTTTTGATCTTTATTATTCCTTTCAATTTCAAAAAAATCATGTTTTTACCAAAACTCCTTATTTTTAAAACCCTTTAATATTCAATTAAATTTATTTTTATCTTTAATAAACTCATATTTTCACTTTAGCCCTTATACTTTCCAAGCTTACCAAACTCACCCTAAACTTGGTTAAGTATGCAAATAGAGTAACTTTCAAACCAGTATGTAGTTATCTGACAAACATTAAAGTTCTGGCTAGGAAAAGACGGGGTTCTGATCCGGCCAACTCTTTCCTGGGAACTTTTCTGTTGGAGGTACTACTCTGGAATGATAACCACTCTAGTGTACAACAACCACTTTCAACTAATTACACTGTCAACCCCTTGACTATCCATAACGTGTTTCTTACGTAACAAACTTAACTTAGGCAATCCTTAAGGCATTGAATCCAAGTTACTACAAGTTCTAGTTCAACCCTCTAAACTTGCAAGGTGAGTTTACATAGCCCCTTTTTATCATTTTTGTACATTTTGGGGTGAAACATGTTGTGCATTAAAAACTATTTGCAATTACAATATACAATTCTACATTATGACTATTTGTGTAATTTGTGCTTTTGTGCTTGAATGCTATGAGTTGAACTACATATACATGACATACTCGTACAATCATTAACTCAGTACAAGCCAACGGTTAACATTGATAGATCTATTGAGTCTGACAAACCCACCCGGGTAGGGTGTTTGTTACCGACAATTACTTTAGGGTAACCTGCGTGTTATGCCTCAGTCACAAGGTTTGATTGTACACCTAGTTTCGACTATAGATTCTCCATAAAATGGCTTACTTACCATATGTCATAAGAATTGTACAAATCCTTTGAAAACTACATGAGATATCTAACACTATGTTTGCTCACCAACTATTTGTAGTTGACCGTCTCATTTTAAACATGTTTCAGGTTGAATTATTTGAAGTACAAGGTCATCACTTAGGAGCTTATGGACCTAGTGACAAATAAACTAGAATTTGTTAGCTTTTGATTGTTTGATCAATATGTATTGTACATTTAAACCATTTTAATAAAATTTTGTAATTTAGTTGATCATGAGCTTTTGAACAGTCTACATGTCCCGCCCCGACGTATTCCGCCGTCGGTTGGGGTGTGACAGATTGGTATCAGAGCCTTGGTTATAGGGAATTAGGTTATTAGAAACCAATGACCTAGTCTATAACCTTAGGATACCCCCCTTGTGTGATTATCATACATGTCATCTTATGTGTTACATTGCATGCTACAAACACTTATTATAGTATGTGCCGTGTTATTTGATATCTAGTGTGTTTACACAAATTGCTACTTATGTGATACCTTATTTGATACATTATTTAATTAATCTACACATTACCTACCTGATTACACTAGATGTTATCCTAAGTATTACCATATCATGCACTTATTCATATCTAAGTCTTTATACACCATCACTCTTATACACTGAGAATTATATCATCATCACCACTTCTGAAGAATTTAAACTCTTAGGCCTAAAGCCTATTAGATTTAAAGAAAAAAAATCCCGTCAAAGTCTAGAGTTCTAAAAATTAGTAAAGAACATGTGCAATCCTGAAGGGTGAATGCGTGTACTTTGGGTCTTCTGTCTAGGAAAGCATTTCATATAAATCCAAATTAACCGAAGGATCCGTATGCTTTACTGGGAATTCCTGAAGTGAGTGTTCACCTATAGGCTAAAACATGTTTTCTTGAAAGTATAAGAATTTGAATCACTTTGATTTGTCAAAGTACTCATTTTATTATGATACCAAATGAGTACAGTCTAAACATCATCATTTTGTTTATTACAGTTTAGTACATGTACATAAGCCTTCTTTGTAAATTAATCATTTTACTATCTTATTTAAACAACATCGATATTCCATTCAAACAAAGCGTTTATCAAACATTTAGTGCATAAATATTATCTCGAGCATCAATTTTTTTATAAACCTTTTCACCTTGAAAAGATACTTAATACAACTTGTTTTATAAAAAAAATAAAAAAAAAAACAAAAACATTATCTTAATTAATAATTATTTATGACTTTTATTTCGTTAAATTAACTTTTATTAAACTGTTGCTTAATTATTAGATAACTTAGCCATTATTTTCCCTTGAAACATTCTCTTTACGATGATTAAAAATTTAATAAAAAGTTTTTATTTATTTATCTATCTATATAGTTATTCAACTTATTATTTTCACTATTTTATTAATTTACAAATAAGAACAAATTGCAATTACTTGTTTATTTACAAACAAATAGCACAAATTAGTTATTCATAAGCACACTACTCTGAATATCTACACAACCTTCTCGTTATCTTACACCTTCGAAAATGAATACTAGGCACTACAAGGAGATGAATCATTTCGCGTAGGCGTTAACCAACCATATAAACCTCAACAAGATTGAAAAAAAAAACTATAACCCAACTACCCGCATTATACATAAACGTCAAGCAACACGCTTGTCCGCAACACTCGAACACCTACAAAATTTGATAGTTTACGTTACACAAGAGATTCAATAACTTACATATGACATTCACAATATACATGATACTTGATTGATCACATGATACATGAAAATTGTTTGTTTGCAATATACATAATACTAGATTAATCACATGAAACTTATTTACAAAATACATTATACTAAATTGTTTATATTATACATGAAAACTTATTTATTTACAAAATACGTTATACTAAATTATTTACATTATACATGAAAACTTATTTATTTACAAAATACATTATACTAAATTGTTTACATTATATATGTTTATTTACAAAATATATAATACTAAATTGTTTGCATCATACCTGAAAACTTATTTGTTTACAAAATACATTATACTAAATTGTTTACATTATACATGAAAACTTATTGATACTAAATTGTTTACATTATACATGAAAACTTATTTAATTACAAAATACATTATACTAAACGGTTTACATTATACATGAAAACTTATTGATACTAAATTGTTTACATTATACATGAAAACTTATTTATTTACAAAATACGTTATACTAAATTGTTTACATTATACATATTTATTTACAAAATACATGATACTAAAATTGTTTGCATTATATATGAAACTTATTTATTTACGATATATATGATACTACATTTATGCATGATACTAAACACATAATACTAAAATTGTTCGCATTATACATGAAACTTATTTATCTACGATATATATGATACTACATTTATACATGATACTAAACACATGATACTACATTACTCACATTATACATGAAACTTATTTGGTTACAATATACTTGATACTAAATTGCTTACAGTATACGTAAAGCCTATTTGTTTACAATGTACATGACAGTAGATCATACATGAACTTGAGTGCTTACATTATACACAGAACTAGATTGTTTACATTGTGACAATTGATTAAGTCCATCATACACAAGGCATGATTATTCACTTTATCCATGAAAGCTACTCGGGGTTTGACGTATTCTTGTTCAAAAACGAGGAAGCTGCAAAACTTTAAAACTACTCGGGGTCTGACGTATTCTTGTTCAAACACGAGGAAACTATGGAACTCTAAGTTATGCCACATTATTACTTTTTAGTTTTTTTTTTACTTACCTTACTATCTAGGAGCACAATTAGTTATTATCAACTCATACGTGAAAACAATAGATATAAACTAAGTAACTTTGTGTCTTCTCTTGACCCGCACACAACAGAAGGATCTATACGGACTATGCGACGATTTGAGTAATTACGGGTGCACACGTAATTATAAAAATCAGCGCATGGAAAACATAGAAAATTTTGTCATGTGTTATGACATAAAACATATCGTGATATATAATAATGAAACTAATGTGATATGATAATGGCATGGTGGATACGCCGCTGGTACTTCCTATATATAAGTGTTCCTGTCATATTGTCAGAAGTAGCGTTGTTCGTATCACGAGAAATTTTATGTTATTCTGACCTTGACCAATGTTTGTGAAAACTCTTGTCCAGTATCGTATCTGGAACATATTAGATTACATATTAAAAACAAGTTTTGATCATCAATTCTCATCATTCTCATTTCGAGTGATTCATTTCATTTTTGGAGTCCAAAATATTCTTCAACAGTTTTCCCCTTAATTCCAATCAAACTAAACCCACTACCACCATCTATGCCTGACACGATGACCAGACTTGAACCTTGACATCAGCTATACTCCTCAAACCGACGATCCAAGTTCACCTCCTTCCTGATTCAGTAGTCTCCAAACAATTGAATTTCGGGACGAAATTCCATCAACTTGGGATAATGTAACATCCAAGATTTTTCTAATACTACATTATTTTACTTTATACAGTAACGACACTCCTAATGAACCCCGTACTTGTTCAAAACAATATGTCACTTTAATTATTATTTTAACATCTATCAATTTAGATTTTTGATCTTACATTTAAATATTAACCTCCTATTATATATATAACATATGTATGTACATTCATATACATATATATATATATATTTATATATGATTATATCAAATAAATCAATTATACAACTTTTGATATAGGACTTATACATCTTTAATCACGTTTTTACATATTGTTCTATATAGATATAGGAATCTAATTATAAATATGCATATATGATATATGTATTTGATGTTATTAAATTAATCATCTATACAAATTGTAAGTTTTAAAATTTATGAGCATTAATCAAGAGTTTACATTTTCTAAATGTATGTATTTAATTTTAAATAAATATGTAAACATATATCTATTTTAGTAAACCATTTACACAAATTGTAGTCTTTATAAAAATGAAAGACATTTTTTTATAAACATTTGTAATTAAACAAGTAACATATTTAAGATTTTATAAACTTTATAAAAACAATTTTAAATATGAATTATGAAGTCAAACATAACATTAATGAGCATTAAATACTATTCTTCACATTTTTTAATTCTAGTCTTTATCAACAAATTGATTTTTACGAATAAGTCCCTTAGTCTCATCTATAAATAGAGCCTTAAACCTCATTTATTTTCACACCTCAACAATCCTCTAGGGCTCTCTAGCAACTAAAGGTTGTTCTTCTCATCTTTTGGAAGATTCTAGTTTAAATCCTTCCATTCTAAGTAAGTTCTTCTTATGTTCTTACTTGTTCATACTTTTCTTTTTAAAAGTTCATCATAACTAGCTAGATCTATGATCCCTAACATGTTTATGTTATAATCATAGATCTATCCAAGATCAAAAGCCCTATTTTAATTAAACTTGTTCAAACTTTATTTAAAAACTTGGTTTTGATCTTTATTATTCCTTTCAATTTCAAAAAAATCATGTTTTTACCAAAACTCCTTATTTTTAAAACCCTTTGATATTCAATTAATATTCAATTAAATTTATTTCTATCTTTACTAAACTCGTATTTTCACTTTAGCCCTTATACTTTCCAAGCTTACCAAACTCACCCTAAACTTGGTTAAGTATGCAAATAGAGTAACTTTCAAACCAGTATGTAGTTATCTGACAAATATTAAAGTTCTGGCTAGGAAAAAACGGGGTTCTGATCCGGCCAACTCTTTCCTGGGAACTTTTCTGTTGGAGGTACTACTCTGGAATGATAACTACTCTAGTGTACAACAACCACTTTCAACTAATTACACTGTCAACCCCTTGACTATCCATAACGTGTTTCTAACGTAACAAACTTAACTTAGGAAATCCTTAAGGCATTGAATCCAAGTTACTACAAGTTCAAGTTCAACCCTCTAAACTTGCAAGGTGAGTTTGCATAGCCCCTTTTTATCATTTTTGTACATTTTGGGGTGAAACATGTTGTGTATTAAAAACTATTTGCAATTACAATATACAATTCTACATTATGACTATTTGTGTAATTTGTGCTTTTGTGCTTGAATGCTATGAGTTGAACTACATATAAATGACATACTCGTACAATCATTAACTCAGTACAAGCCAACGGTTAACATTGATAGATCTATTGAGTCTGAGAAACCCACCCGGGTTGGGTGTTTGTTATCGACAATTACTTTAGGGTAACCTGCGTGTTATGCCTCAGTCACAAGGTTTGATTGTACACCTAGTTTCGACTATAGATTCTCCATAAAATGCCTTACTTACCATATGTCATAAGAATTGTACAAATCCTTTGAAAACTACATGAGATATCTAACACTATGTTTGCTCACCAACTATTTGTAGTTGACCGTCTCATTTTAAACATGTTTCAGGTTGAATTATTTGAAGTACAAGGTCATCACTTAGGAGCTTATGGACCTAGTGACAAATAAACTAGAATTTGTTATCTTTTGATTGTTTGATCAATATGTATTGTACATTTAAACCATTTTAATAAAATTTTGTAATTTAGTTGATCATGAGCTTTTGAACAGTCTACATGTCCCGCCCCGACGTATTCCGCCGTCGGTTGGGGTGTGACAGATTGGTATCAGAGCCTTGGTTATAGGGAATTAGGTTATTAGAAACCAATGACCTAGTCTATAACCTTAGGATACCCCCCTTGTGTGATTATCATACATGTCATCTTATGTGTTACATTGCATGCTACAAACACTTATTATAGTATGTGCCGTGTTATTTGATATCTAGTGTGTTTACACAAATTGCTACTTATGTGATACCTTATTTGATACATTATTTAATTAATCTACACATTACCTACCAGATTACACTAGATGTTATCCTAAGTATTACCATATCATGCACTTATTCATATCTAAGTCTTTATACACCATCACTCTTATACACTGAGAATTATATCATCATCACCACTTCTGAAGAATTTAAACTGCATATGAGTGTTGAGTTATATTTATTGCGCGTGATGAGGTATGTGTTTGTGTGCATATATGTGTGTGTTAAATTGCATATGAGTGTTGAGTTATATTTATTGCGCGTGAGATGATATTAATGTGATGTGTAAATGATATTAATGTGGTGTGTAGAGTTAGATTGACCGTTGTGTCGGGACGAGGACATTGTGTTACAACTGTTGTGTCAGTTGGTTTGTGAGAGTCGTGGTTAGGGTTGGTTAAGCCGGTGTCTAAAGGGTGGTTAAGATAACCAGTGTGTGGTTAATATGTATGGTAAACTTTGAGTTATCAGAGTGGTAAGCTCGATCCATGTCGGAAAGACTTATTGAGTTAAAATGACGGGTTGAGTCTGTGGTGGTCAATCCTTTGGGATATAATAAGATAACATGGGCTATATATGATGATGATAATTTATAAAACTATTTTATAAAGACCAGAGGATCTTGAGTGGAGATAAATATTAATTGGGACGAGTTGGCTTTTATTTAAATTAAACTTTTAGAACTCACTCAATGTAGCTGACTTTGTGTGTATGTTAGATTATGTTGTAGGTGAGATTTGGGGTCGACGTATCTTGGCTTGGGAGCGGTGCTACTCGGATCGTGTGCAGGCATTCATTAGGTAAAGATAACAACGATAACGTTATGAAATGTTAATATTATGTTGAGTTAATACTTCCGCTGTAGTTTTGATTAATAAAAAGAGTATTTTTAAGAGAATACTCGGTGAGGAGAACCAACTGTAGGGTTTCGGGTTTGGGGCCTTACATATATCCTTTGATCTTGTTATGATTTGCATGTGTTCTTGCTATTTGGTTGTAATGTGCAAGCTCATTATGAGCTAAACATCTTTTGTCATCCTAGTTAGATGAAGCTTTAATTAATCATGTTGAACTTATGATTTTGGAAAGTATTATGTTAATGTTATGATAATATTATGGTAATCTCTTGATGGACATGCATGCTTGAATGTTTTTTGGAATAGTTATAGGTTTATGAATGTGAAATCATATCATGTTGAAAAAATTATGAAATTAGCATTTATTCATGATTGTATATCTTCACGTTTAATTTCATGGCTAAGTATTAGGAATGATATTTGAAACCATAATTAATGAAATAAACATTTGAGCATGCATCCCATTTAATCATGTTTGAAAAAACTATGATAAATGTTATGAAACTTCTTTGACAAAATTTGTGTTAATTAAAGTATTAATGACTTGAGCTTGATGTTCGTAGAATTTTATAAGTTAAGAGAATATATAATATTTATATAATTAAACTAGCTTTAAGTGGATATTGTGTAAAATACTCATTAATGTCTTTCTTAAAAGCTATGTAGTTAGTCACCTTGACGGGAATCTAATTCAATCTCTTAAACGAACATTAGCATAATTATAAAATTATCATGCATATGTTTCACCATGATTAGTAAAGTGGATTTCAAACTAGGATGATAATTTCTTTATCTTGTTATTTTAACCATTTTTATTTTTGTGTTTAAATTATCAATTGTTGTCACCCAAGTTAAATTTTCAAAAATAAAACAAATATCTATTTTAACTAACTCGGCTTAATTAATTACAAGGATTAAGTAGTGAAAATTGTGTCCACATATTGATACCCGGTTCTTATCAACTTTATATTAACACTCGATAGGTACATTTGCCTTTGTGTGAGTAGTCTAGTTTAGATGAAAACTATTTTTTTAAAACCCATATTTGTGTGGAAATATTTAATTAAAATATATATATATAGTTCACACACATCACGTTTCATCTACTCTCCTCAATGTGTTGCATCAACGTCATGTTGCCAAAGTCTTCCTAACAGAACATGAGAAGCAACCATATCGTCCACGTCGCAATGTGTTGGGGTTTCGTGCTAGGGTTTCAAAACACTTTTAAAACGCGCGGTGGAAAAACAAACACGAACCAATCTAGACCAAAACCTAGATCGCCCCATCACGAGTCCAGATGTAAACCAAATATTCAATAACAACCATAGGGGGGTTTTAGGCTTATACCTTTCACGAGTAGGAGACGGCAATCGAAGATGTAACACCAAGTGACAACAACCCGGCCGCTAGATCTGACTCCACGAACTAAAACAGAAACACTAATCCACCCGTCTCTATCCGGTTTATCTCTAATCTCCCGAACACCAAAACGAACCCGGTTCGTTTAACTCCTTCCTTTCACCCGGCATCACTACCTACGAGAATAGTGATTAAATCACCTAACGATATCGGTAGTACAAAACGGTCCTTAGCGGCACAAGGATACAACCCGGTTAGCGGGGCTCCCGATGGCGGCTCAATAACGGCATGAACAAAACCGAACAGAACCGGCGGCGGTGGCTCCTCACGGCGACATCGGCAATCGGAGGAGGCAGACGACAGAACCGGCCCTTGCGGCGGCGACGATCCGGCCAGAGGAGGGTGCGGCGGTGGTGGCTGCCGGCGACGGCGGCGATGTCGGTGCCTTGGGTATGGCGGCGAGCAAAGAGAGGGGAGGGGAAGGATTAGGATTTGAGACATGTTCTCCAATAACTCTCAAATTATGGTCAACCTTTTTCCCTTGCATCCATCTTGTATTTATAAGGGATTAGTAACTTAATCTCCAAGCTAGGGTTTAAAGTTACTAATTTAATCCCTTAATTATCTAATAACCAGTAATTAACCCAAACTCTTTGGTTAATTAAATATACAACTTTTATATATTTATAAATACAATTTAATTAACTTTTATAATTAATTATATACATATATCTAATATATAACTTAATTATTTCGTAATTCCAAATTACCGAATCGTTAATTTAGTCGTTCGTAATTCCAAATTACGATCTTTCTTTGCCATCGATTATCCCGGATAATCTTTAGATGATTATTTCATAAATAATCATTTGCCTTTCGGTTTAGCTTCTTGTAAGGCTCGTTTAACTCTTAAACGTCCTTTGATATATATTGTTGTTAATGGTGTAACTCTTTGGATCTTATCTCAATGGCCGTGTTATCGAATGTCATTATTCAGGCATATAAGTCCAACACAATGACCTTTTGATTATAGATTGTGCCAATAGAAATATGAAGCCTGCAAATTCCAGTCACTTTAATGGCGGGTCCTTTCTTGATCCAACTAATCTGATAAGGCTTCGGGTGGGGCTCTGTTGGAAGCTTGAACCCGCTAACGAGTGCCTTTGATACTAGGTTCTCACAACTTCAACTATCAATGATTAAAGAGCATAAATTATTGTTAACTAGAGGGGTACCCGCGTGATGCGGCGGGGAACACATACACCGGTAATCACGTAACATGTTATTTTTTTTAATTAAAAAAAACTATAGCAATACCATACTCAAATTAAAGAGAATAAAATGCTCGTTTCTATGGTGTGTTTTTTTTTAAATATTAACGTATGAAAAACTTATGATCATTTAAAAATCATGGAGGAAAGTTGGTTTAAAAGTCAATAATATGTTTTAAAGGATTGTATCACGTGTTTTAAAAGTTGTAATTACTTAAACTCTTAAAATTATGTAAAAAATATTTTTGTACTGCTCATATGTATTATAATATAGTATATATAGTTAATACATTTTGCAAATATTAAATTTGAAATTTATTAAGTTAATTTTGCAAATGGAGAAAATATATTTGTAATACATGTGGGAGTTGAATTATTATTATTATTATTATTATTATTATTATTATATATCTATTCTGTGAGCAGAAAAATAGTGGTGGTCACCAGAGATTAGCTTCAAGGTTGGTGACGGTGGTGTGACTTGTTCGAATAGAAGAACTTTAACATCCTGGAAATCTAGAAGCTAAGGGTTCGGGCTAGTTGACAACCCGAATCTTTACTAAGTGTCATGCTTGGTATGGATTTTCACGTAAAACTCTATTTAACAAGAATAAGAGAACCCGGTTAGCCATTTAATGCATACATTGAGATCGAAACGCACGTTAGAGGAAACACATGGACCCAAATGAAACATCCAAAAGTTTAAAAACCTTGTTAAGGGAAACCTTAGGCCATTCGGCCTAGGTGTCTGCGACGACAGCAGGAGACGGAAGAAGAAGGAGAGACCGGGATCGGAGAAAGCCGGCGACGGTGGTTTTGAGCGGGGAACTTCACACATCGCAAAGGTAATCCCCGTTTATGTTTTAATACGCGTTTTACATTAGTGTTTTTGCTTGAAACCCGTTTAGGGTTTGGATTTCTTGATCTTGGCCGAAGACAAGGACTCAGATGAGGGAGGTGACCGGTTGAGGTGGTGGTCTCGGGAGTAGCAGGAGACGACGACAGCGGGGTGGAGGTGATTGATAGTGGCCGGATTGGAGACGTAGACGGCGGCGTGTGGCGATAGCATCAGAGAAGGAAGAGGAGCACGGTAGGAGCCGTGGGAGTGGTGCTCGACGGAGACGACGGACCCGACAGGGAGGAAGGCGGTGAGAGGTTGTGACGGCAGTCTTGGTGATGTGACAAGGACGCATAATGGCGGTGCATGGTGGTGGTGCTTGGTGGTGACCGGCTAGGGTTTTGCCTACGAGGACGACGATGGGGACGGTGAAGTACGGGGTGGCCCTCGTACGTTGGCAATGGTGGACTCGGCTAGGGCTTTGCATGGCATGCATGGGTGAAGAGAACCCGGTTCGAGTGCGTTGTTCTCGTGGAATTAGGGTTTGCATGGTCACGTATGTGCATGCATAGGAATCTAGGTCCGGGTATACGGATTTCTAAACGGGTCAAGAATGACCTGATCCTTATGAACTCGTGAAACTAGGGTTTCGTGGGGGAGGATCGACGAGCAGATGAAACCGAGTGTCGGGGTTTATTTATATTTATGCGTTATTTGACGTATGCGTAAAACGTGTCTGATCAGGTGATCATACGTTTGACAGGTTTGGGTTTTGAGCATGGATGAGCGGGTTGCAGAGCAAGGGTTGGATCTTCGCAACCAATGAGTTTCTAATCCCCTCTTTAATGTTTTTACCGTTTTGGGGCTATCATACATATTTGCATGTGTTATGTTATAAATTAAATGTGTTACGCGTTTTGGGTTAAACCTGAAGAGTTTATGAACTAAAATATTCGATAACGAGGCTAAATATCTATGTGGTTTCATTAGGATGTATGGGATAGAAGTCGATATGATGTTTTTGTGTCATATAATGACTTATTCGGGAGGAGTCGGGTAATAGGTCTAGAAGTTATGAGGGTATGTCTAGAGTATGAGTTTGGTTACACACGTAGGTGATCCGTGTAAGGGCAATGGGTGATATAACTTGTTCATGTAGCGTCATGTGTGTTTACTTGTTGATTTGTGTGCTTGCATTGTTGTCCGGGTAAACGGCCAACGATGATAGGAAGGAGTCGGTCCTTTGGATGTTGTTACAATATGGGTGGTTGGGAAGTCATCATAGATGACGAGTGTGTCACTGTGTCAAGTAACGGGGCCTGTGAGAGCAATATTGAAACCCGAAAGGGGGTTCTCGGAGGTGATATGAATATCCCGACAGGGATAACCCTGACGAGGGTAGCTATGACAAAACTGGTGAAATCCTTCGAAGGTAATTGTTGTGTGCATCATGTTGATATAATTGCATGCACGTGTTAATTGATATTCATTATGTTATAATGTTATTTCTTTGGTGTGAGCATTAGATTGACTGTTGTGTTGGAACGATGCCGTGTTACGACTGATGTATTAGTAGTCCTTGTGAGAGTCTTGATTAGAGCTTGTCAGGTTTGTGTCTAGGGGTTGGGTTGAGTTAACCGGATTTTGTGTTGATGCGTATGGTAGAATGCAAGTTAGTAGTGTAGTAAGCCCGATCCATGTCGGTGAGACTTACTGGGTTGTGGTTATGGGTTGAGTCTTGGGTTGTTGGACCCTTATGGGAAATGGTAGGTGATGTGCGTGAAGTATATATATTTTTAATAAAGATTTTTCACACAAATGTAGGTTTTAAAATTTGTTTTCACCTAAACTAGACTACACACACAAAGGCAAGTGTACCTGTCGAATGGTAATATAGAATCGATAAGAACCGAGTATCAATCCGTGGACACGATTTCACTATTTGATCCTTGTGATTAATTAAGCCAAGAGTGTTAAAATAGACTTTTTTTTGTTTTGAAATTTTAACTTGAGTGACAACAATTAGTAACTTGAAAACACGTAATTAAAAGCACTTGAAATAACAAAATAAAGGAAACTATCATCCTAGTTTGGAATCCACTTTACTAATTACGATGAAGCATATGAATGGCAATTTTATAATTATATTAATGTTCGTTTAAGAGATCGAATTAGATTCCTGTCAAGGTAACTAACTCCACAGCTATTAAGAAAGATATTGATGAGTATTTTACATAACATCCACCTAAAGCTAGTTTAAATAGATAAAGATTATATATTCTCTTGACTTATAAACCTCTAAGATAAATTTATGAAAATCATAAGCTCGAGTCATCAATACTTTAATTAGCATAAACTTTGTCAAAGAAATATTATAACAGATATCGTAGTTTTTCCAAACATGGGTCAACGGGATGCATGCTTAAGTGTTGATTTCATTAATTATGCTTTCAAAGTTTTCCAACATGATATGATGTCACATTTATAAACCATTAATTACTCCATCAAACATTCAAGCATGCATATCCATCAAGATATTACCATAATATTATCATAACATTAACATAATATTTGCCAAGATTCATATGTTCATCATAAATTAGTAAAGATTCATCAAAACTAGGATGATAAAGGAGTTTAGCTCAAAATGAGCTTGCACATTACAACAAAGTAGCAAACTAGCAAGGTACTCATGATAAAACTGAAAGATCTCACCAAAAGTCCAAGCTAGGAACGTCTAATGGTGCAAGAACTTCTTCTTTGTGATGAATGGACCTTCTAAGCCTTCCAAATGCCTTCAAGTGTCTGGTTCCAGAGAGTAGATAGTAGGTATTTCCTCTCACGAACCCCCCCTCCTCAAATGAACAAGTTAATGGCCTTTTATAGGCTGTCTGGGAAGTGAGGCACGGCCCCATGCTGGGACCACAATGCAACTGATTTTGTCTTTTGTCGCGAACGTACAGCACATGTACTGGACACGGGGGCGTGCCTAGTGGGGCACGGCCCCGTGTTGCACCTGGTCGGGAGACAATGGTACAACAGTACTTCACTTAGGTTGACCACGGGGGCATGCCTAGTGAGGCACGGGCCGTGCTTGGGTGGGGCACGGCCCCGTGCTTCATGGGACACGGCCCCGACTTTGAAAAAGCTGATTTTTGAACGCCTGGGAGGAAGCACTGCCCTGTGCCTAGTTGAGCATGGCCCGTGCTTCACCCTTTCTTCCATAAACATGTAGAGGACTGAAAATAGGATTCGTGGGCGAAAACGGGGCTCAATTCCGAGTTGTAACGAAGCGGGAAAGTGAAAAACAAGTTTTGACTGTCGCAGGGTCGTGCCTCTTCATTCTTTGTTTATTTCTTTCACTTTTCTTCATGTTTTTGCTTGTTTGCTCGTTCTAGGCCAAATATTTCCTGAAAATACAATTTAAGCTAAATGAGCAATAAATCTAATCAATAAGCAAAGAAAACGACAATAATCGGGACGCAATTGATGTGAAATATATGACTAATTTGGTGCACATCAGTAGGTAATGTGGGTTACCAATATACTAATAAACGATAAACCGTTTTATAAAGGGTTGGTATGTCTAAAGTTGATATAAGTGATATTTTTGACGAGATGGTTTCTGCTTAAAATTTACTGTTAGAACTCACTTAGCGTAGCTGACTTTGTATGTACTTTAGATTGTTTTGTAGGTGATTTCACATGATAAGGTATCTTGGCTTGGGAGCGGTGCTACTCGGATTGGTGTGCATGCATTCGTAAGGTAAGGTTAAGAACAATAATGATTTTACAAGATAAATTATTATCTTGAGTAAGACTTTCGCTGTATGTTTTTATAAAGAATTAAGTGTTTTCAAAAGAAAACCATGCGATGTGACTCAACTGTAGGATGTCCGGTTTGGGGTCTTACAAGAACATGGAGTACGGTTGCTTTGCTATGTGTATATTTGAAAAACGGTCAAGGTAGTCGGATTTTATATCATTGAATTGAAGATTTTTATTTTAGGGGCATTGATGGTTGATTTTAGAATTTTTCGGGATTGTCGCGAAGATACAGTCAGTTACTATAGAGGAAAAAAAACTGAGGTGTTGATATGTAATTACGTAATCATGTAACATGTTAATTTTTTTTATTAAAAAAAACTATAGCGATATCATATTCAAATTGAAGAGAATAAAATGCTTGTTTTTAATGGTGTAACTTTTTATAAAAAATACTAAGATATGAAAAAGTTATGGTCGTTTAAAAATCGTGGATGGTAGTTATTTTAAAAGTGTAATTAATATTTAAATAACCAAAAGGTGAGTAAAGTTGAGGGGGCAAAGGTGTAAGTATTGTCTAAAAGACATATTTACCCCCAAAAAGTTTTTAACACATGCATTAATTGTTGTAACTTGAGCAATCATACTTATATTACTTAAAATTTAATATGTCTTTTGATAGTGTATTATAATATAGTATAGATATAGATATAGATAGAGCATTTAGATAAGAAGTTCTTGTTTCGTCATAAACTTTCTTCCAACTTAGGAGAGCACAAAATCCTTTTCCACAAATGTAACACGATCTACCTCAACATACTCAACCACATTCTTCTGATATTCACCTTGGACTTCCTTACCCGCATCTTCATTAAAGTCGAACAAAAGGGTTTGTCATCGCTCCAGACACTCATTCGAAACGTGTCTAGGTTCTCCACATCGGTAACATTTCATTCCACCCATTTTGGTGTGCAAGTTAGGGTTTGAAGTTGAAGTAGGGTAGGCATTAGTCTTTACGACACCACTACAGCTAGACACTAAATACATTATACCGGTGTGGTTAAAAAATGTGTGAATTTTAAAATCCCCCAACCAAGTATGTTTTAAGGGATTTGGTTTTAGTGGAAAACTACGTTGAACCACTGTAACCCATGTTTGAACATTATTGGAGGCACCATATTTTCAGGCAATAGGAAAAATCCTCATGCATTTTGATAATTGATCAACACATGATACAGTTTGTTTCTTTTATAGAAAAACACACAAACTTGCCTAAAGGGAAAGCAATACAATAATGTAAATACAATAACATTTTGTGTACCGAGACTTGAAAGTTACACAAGTATTAATGACCTAACCTTGAAGCCATGTTGTAATCGTAGTCGCTCATTCAACGATACAAGTGGATGGTTTATTTGAAGGAGAAGTTTCATATACTTTAAATTATACATGTTTTAAATGCGGTGTTTTTACATATAGAAACGATGAATGTGATAATTGCTTTACTTAGATTTTGAAGGTTTATTTCTACAATTGATGAATAAGCTAGGAATTATTAATGAATAAATCGAGTTAAAAGTGAAAGATATTAAAGATTCCTCAAAATACACTAGGTAATGAGAAGTACATAAGTGTGTAATTCTCAAAATTCACATGAATTCAACGTGAAGAAGAATAGAAGTACATGGGTATATACATAGGAGCGGATCTAGTAACAAACATAGGGGTTCACCGGAAACCTCCGAGTTTCGAAATTTTAGTAGAACGTCTATAAAAAATAGTTGAAGTGAACCCCTAAATAATATATAGAGTGAATCCTTTAACAAATTGAAGAACTGGTGTAGTGGTTAAGACTTTTAAGTTCTAACAATGAGGTTTTGGGTTCGAACCTCCTCCCTTACATTTTTTAAAAACTTTTTTTTTCTTCTTTTTTCAAATCTTGTTTTAAGTTTTAAATTTAGGGTTTCTTTTGTGTACGTGTGCCCCAGCCCCAGTCTCAAACGAATATAACAACTCCACAGGACCACCTCTGTTTCAGGCTTTCAGTCGCCGCCCACCTCCACCTCCTTTTCAACCCGATTTCTTGCTCCAAAGTCTAATTTCTTGGAAGGTAAGCTTCCAATTTCTTGGAAATTTGTTGAAATTGAATTAGACATTTGTGATGTTAAATTGTTAATTTGTTTAAACTTGAATTAAATGTTAATTTGTCATTTTATAAACCTTTTTCATGTGTAGGTCAGATCTCGTATGCAGAAAGACTTGGAAAATGCAAAGGCTAGTTTACACTTAATTCACTTCTTCTTTGTATTTATGGAGTTAGGGTGCCTTTGACAAAGTTATGTAGAACTATTCTCTTCGCGATTTATCATAATTTGTGCTCATCTATTTGATTTAGTATTAAGGTTAAATATGTCTGACCCATGTTTAAAAAAAGACCCAAATTTATTATGATATCATATTTCATTATGTTCCCTGACCCGACCTGATCCGGACCTAAAATTTCTAGCGTCTGGTTGTGAGAAATCTGATTATCGAAAAAAGGTGAACCTCTAAGAAAAAAAAATCTTGAATCCGCCACTGTATATACATAATCTTGAAGTACATAGTTGTGTAAGTTTCTATAATTGACGAGATCAAGAAATCAAAGAGCACGATTAGGTGAATCAAACTACACAACCGTTTAATCCCAAAACAATGCTAAAGGCATTGTGTCTTTTCCTGATGTGCACAACTATGTAAAGCTATTTATTACATAGGAGTGTGAGATACATTAGAGTTCTTATAAATAGATATCTTAGGTCAAAACCTAAGATAAATCTTTTCAAGATCTCAAGTAGGAATTCAAGTCAAAGATTGAAGCTTTAGTTCTAAGGGTGAAGGGCACCCTCGGGTAACCCCATGCGGGTTCACGGGTAGCTCGGCTACACCGCTGCCGATAAAGCGGGTAGTGCCACGGGTTGGCTTTTGCGGGTATAAGTACCCGAGTACAAATCTTGAAACTTGATGGGTTTAAACGGCTATAATGCCGTTGGGACATTTAAAACAAAAAAAAAACTTTTTTTTACCTTTATAAATACAATACAATTATACCATATTTTTCACACCAAAAAACTTTCCTTCAACTCTTTTTCTAATCAAAAACGTCTACAATGGATCGTGAATTGTTGATTCCTCCTGATTCATCCAATGACTTCGAGTTGCTATTTCCTCAAGATGTCTATTAGTATCCAATTTTTCACGGATATTGTCGTCCAAGCCGAACAAGAAGACACGGCAACCTCTAAAAAAATATATGTGCATGTGATCGTGAACAAGCCCTCGAAACTCTAATGAAAGATTATTTCGTCGACGAAAATCCAAAATTTGATGAAGGTACGTTTCGTGAAAGATTTCGGATGTCAAAAACTTTATTTTTAAAAATTGTTGCAGATATAGAATCAAAATTTGAGTGGTTCCAAGAGGGCGTAGACGGGAGGATGAAAACGAGTTTCGTGGCGTTACAAAAATGCACATATGAGGTCAAACAACTCGCAAACGGTAATCCTCCCGACGAATACGATAAGTATTTAAGTATGGATTGTAGGACTTCACGTGAATGCCTAGAATATTTTTGTAATGCCATAGTTCAACTATACGGCAAAGAGTTCTTAAGCAGACCGACAAGCCACGACGTTGCACTTTTGTACAACGCGCATGAAGAAAAATATCGCATTCCGGGTATGCTCGATAGTATCGATTGTACACATTTCGTTTGGAGAATGTGTCCGACCAGGCTACGTGGACAATATATGAGAGGTGATCACCAATACCCGACAATCATGCTCGAAGCGGTGGCTTCTAATGATTTGTAGTTTTGGCATGCGTTCTGTGGTCCGCCCGGCTCAAACAACGACATCAATGTTCTCCAACAATCTCCATTATTTACCGACGAGCAACTTGGAACCGTGCCAAAATGTCCATTTCATGTCAACAGGCGAGAATACAAACGTGGATACTATCTTACCGATGGTATATACCCTACTTGGTATACCTTTGTGAAATCGTTCGCCTATCCAACCGATTCAAAGGAAAAGAAGTTTAAAAAGGTGCAAGAGTCGGCAAGAAAAGACGTCGAGCGAGCTTTCGGTGTTTTAAAAGCTAAATGGGGCATACTTAGGCGACCCGCCCGCTCTCGTAAGACGAAAAAGATTAGGAATGTGGTGTATGCGTGCATGGTACTCCACAATATGATCATAAAAGATGACGGAAAAACAATATCACCGGTCTACATCAGGGATCCTCCGACCAATCCAGTTATAGACGATAATGTTCTTTCGGAGTTGCACGGTGCGAGTGCATATTTTAGACTACGATTTGATCTTATGGAACATATTGATAGCACGATACATTCGGACGAAGAGTAGTTTGAGTTTATGTTATTTTATTTTATATTATGTAATTTTATTTTTATTTTATGTAATTTTTTTATTTCTTGTTATTTTTATTTTATTGAATAAATGAAATTAGTTTTATATATATTAGTTTAATTTAAAAAAAATGAGGGTATTAGAGTTGTGCCCCCATCACTTTAGGGTATTATGGTAGCATTTGGGTAATAGTAAGGTGACACACCCTCATTAGTTGGTTTTGTTATGGTACTTTTTAGGTAAAGATTGTGCGCCCTTTACTCTTTCTCTACTTTTGTTTCATATTTAGTTTCAAGATGTTTTCTTTCTACATTATTTCCGTATTTTTTATGTTATGAAGTAGATTACTTTTACCTTGATTTGAGGATAGTTTATAACACTTTGATTAAATCTCATGATTTAATACGTTAACACATACACTCGTTAAAATATGTATTTAATGAATTAGAATTTTTCAACAATTAGATGCATGTGAAGTACCCATAGCTAATTGGTTGCACATGACCAACTTTGATAAGGATCATAGTGATGATAATAATGAATTAGAATTTTTCCCAACTTTGTTATAATCTCACTATAATTATTATTAAATTTAAAAATTTATTGCATAGTAAAGTTGTTAGGTTATGTGACCCTGACCGTTGCAGATCTAACAACCTACAAAAAATACTCTTGTTCCCTGCCCATTGTTGTTATTTTCTCCTCTACTACAACCTCCTCTTAAGGCGGTCTCTACGGCCCGGTGGATGACCAACAATGGAGGTCGAACTGGTTGTGTAATATCAGAGGGGATTAGGTATCCGGGACTAACTCCATGAAAAGTTGGTTGGATGGCCGAAAGCAAAGGAATTGTAACCGGTAGCAGAAGCCAAGAAAGCATGTGGTGTGGTGACAACGAGTGATAACGCCATTATCATGTCACTTCCAAGTAAAAGATATGTGACAGACGACGAGTCGATCACAGCACTAATAAGTGCCCTCAATGTATCCAAACAGCTTGTGTGTTAAAAAAAGGTGGAACGATAGCATGCTAGTAGATATGATTATCATGTGCTTATTGGAGGTTAACCAAATGGTGGGTGGTCACGTCGATGGAACAGGTTTCTAGGGCAGGCGTTTTGGAAAACTATAATAAAGAAATATAAAAAAAAAATTATAAGTTCAACATGCCAACTCCATTTATAACCTGTTTACAACCCAGCAACCCAACATGTCGCAATTTCCACCCTTAGGTATAGCAAGGGTTGATGGTCGGAAAAAGTACATCTGTCTAGCGTAAACTTTGGTTTATGTGTGAGGGTATTCGTGGGATCTTATTAATTCTCCGATAACAGGTTTTCACGTTTACCAAAATAAAATTTTATTAACATAATGAAAGGTTATAAACATAGATGTGAAACCATGGAACTAAACAACTATTTTCAAATGAAATATTAAAAATGTACATATGATAATAAACAGGGCATGAGATGATCACGAATTTGAACACCGTCATGAGGATCACCAATAATGTTGTCAATTGGATGATTCTTATGCACTCTCATCTCTGGTAAATTCGGTTCCTGAATTTTTGAATCGAGGTTCGTGCTTAACTCCCCCATATCTTGTGTTCCAGAATAAGAAGATTCAATGTTGATTGGATCAACTGGAGCTTCATTTCCTACACGAGTATTAGGATTCGCTTGAGCATCATTTCCGTCAACATGAACATCTTCAATGTTATCACTGTCATGAGTTCCAAATGTAGATGCAGCATAGGAATCAGGAGTTACAATCGGTACAGTAGCACGTGTTGAGAAACTGGAGTTATCACTGTCACCAAATAATTCATATACATTTGCGGCATCATCTGTAGACAAACCAGGAAGATTGAAAGATTTCAATAGCGCATCATAATCAAAACCCCAAGCTGGACCAGATGGTTCTGGTGGAATGCTGTGTTTAATATAATCCAGTTCAAACTATTCCTCGATAGTACGAGTTCCTATATTGTACACTCTCTTGCAAGGCGAGTTGGCAACATATCCTAAGAAGATGCCTTTGTCACACCCCCAATTTCAACTAACGGAGTTTTACCGTTTGGAAGGTGACACACCAGGATCTCAGTCATTAGTTACATCAAACGACACTTATTTGGTTAACCTCCAATAAGCACATGCCAACTATTTGAAAAACTATAATAAAGAAATATAAAAAAAAAATTATAAGTTCAACATGCCAACTCCATTTATAACCTGTTTACAACCCAGCAACCCAACATGTCGCAATTTCCACCCTTAGGTATAGCAAGGGTTGATGGTCGGAAAAAGTACATCTGTCTAGCGTAAACTTTGGTTTATGTGTGAGGGTATTCGTGGGATCTTATTAATTCTCCGATAACAGGTTTTCACGTTTACCAAAATAAAATTTTATTAACATAATGAAAGGTTATAAACATAGATGTGAAACCATGGAACTAAACAACTATTTTCAAATGAAATATTAAAAATGTACATATGATAATAAACAGGGCATGAGATGATCACATGAATCAAACAAAAAGCTGGACCAAAAATTGACAACTGCACACTTTTATCACCCACTCATGACTCAATACCATATCAGACATCAAATACATATACTCACATGTTGTTCATCAAGGACATAATTCTGACCTGGATGTTGATTAAAACTTGGTTTTTCTGCTTCAACTCTTCACTGCATTTATATATGGTAGATGAATGAGCATAAAACGCGCAACATATAAAAAATTAAGAATCTTTTTAAGAATAATCCCATTTAATCCAAGTGAAATTGACAAAAATTAGTGACTGAGTGATTAGTTACCTTCTTTTTACTCTTTACATCCTCTTCATCTTCATCACCATCATCATCCTCATCGTCATCCACGTCATCCTCATCATCGTCGTCGTCGTCTTCTTCGTCTTCAGTCTCATATTCATCAGTCTGGGCAGCCTCACCCGTAAACCAAGAGACAGCATGCGGAATGATTTTGTCTCGAATGGTTGACCTGGAAAGTGTACATTAATAACAACATTTAGTTTTCAATAGATCATGTGGGATCTAAAATCATAATAAACACATGGCACTGCATGATTCTCATCCCATTACTTCAGCGGCACTTGGTTAATTGATCTGAAGCTAGTTTGAGGCGAACAGAAAAGAAAATGCATATCTTTTTCTGAAACTATCATTTCAAATTCTATTAATTATACAAGTGAGCAAAATGGAAGTACATACCCAATGTCGTAATCATGTTCCATTTGATTCTGAAGCAGTTCAGCCTGTTAAACAGCAAGGACGAGAAGCACGTTCTTAATAATGAATTGTGATACTTGCTTTTTCTTAATCGGGAGATCGTTAGAAAAAACTAACGGGCCCACCAATACCCTCGCTACCAGGTAGGGCTGTTCAAAAAGCTCGAGGCTCACTCGAAAAAAGCTTGCTCGAAATCAGCTCGTTTGTAAACGGGCGTAGCCCGAGCCGAGGGAAGCTCGCTCGTTGGCACGCTCATTAGCTCGCTCGTTGATTCGATTAAATTAAAGTCCAAGTTTTAATATATATATATATATATATATATATATATATACAAAATTATAACCTAAAATTATAGCATATTACTAGATATCAGCCCAATATTCAAATAAATGAATAATCCATATAGCCATGTAAATTGGTCATTATCTTTAGATTTTTGTTTATGCTCATTAATTTTGATGTTTATGTTGACTATTCATCAAATTTGGATTATTGGGTTTTAATTTCTACTATTTTAAATAAAATCTTACCTCAAGAACACCTGAAGTTTAAAAATAAAGTAAGCAATCAGATTATTTATTTATCAACTTAATTAAAAATATTGTCTTTGTATTCAATATGTGTAAAGAATTAAAAAAATAAAAAATAAACGAGTTGGCATGACGAGCTAGAGCTAAACATTTCAGCTCCTTCAGATAAACAAGCCAAGCCAAGCTAGCTCGTTTAACTTCAAGCCCGAGCCCAACCTGGCTTGGCTCGGCTTGACTCATTTACAGCCCTACTACCACAGATTATGCTGTGCAAGTGGCCTTCAAGGGGTTAAGGCAGAAACCCTGTGGAAGTTGGATTCAACCCTAACGAGGGAAATCATGACCTTACTGGTTACCACTGCGCCACCCCATGAAGGTTATTTGTGATATTTAAGGCATTAGGTAATGCTAAACTTACTGTATCCTCATCAATATCATCTTCATCATCAGGGATTTCGGGTGGGTTAAAAAAGTTGAAGAAGCTATCACAGTCCTCTGATTTTGTAATTGGAGGCTTGAGGCTTCTAGACCCCTTCTTAGCTTTCTTCCTCAGAACCTTCTGGGTCAAATTTTTACCGGGAAACCATCCAATCTCCGTCCTACGAATTTCCAAAACAAAGCAAACGCGATACCAAGATTTACAAAGCCGAAACATAGGAATGACAAGCAAAACCAAATAACGACGTGATAGATTTTCCTAAAAGAATTAAGAATTTAAAAACAGCACATAATATTAATACCCAATTGCTTTCTCTAAGATATGATCCTCCTCATTAACCATCTCATATGTTTTAGTCAGCACAGAGTTTTTAAAGTAAGGATTGGGATTAAAGAACAGTTCAAGCTTGAAACCCTTGGCACCATCAATTCTGCACCACTTAATATCTTTGAGAAACTTGAGAGCACCTTCATCAGACTCGGAAATCTAACTCAAGAAAGACAGTAATCAACATATGTATGTGAAACTTGGATGTGTTTATGCGTGTGTGTGTGTGTGTGAAAAGTCTCTGGTTTTTTCAATCACCTCATCGGCTAGCACTTCATTGGACTTCATTGCAGTGAGCCAGAAATTAGGCACGCCTTTATCTGTGTGTATCACCGGTGAATTTAAGCTTAAATATTTGTCAAAACAAAAGTAGGAGGGAAAACTTGTATTTGAAGAAGGTGGTACCTTCTGATGACTCATTGTTTTCCTTATCCACCAAATTATCACTTGATACGCCGTCAACTTCAGTCAGACCGTTCACTATTTCATATCTCTGCAAGTGATTAAGGGCATGAGACCTAAAAAGGATGGAGTAATATTCATATGACAGCATATGAAAACTTGATACATAGCAAACTGAAAGCTCATATAGCCAACCCAAAACCCGAAAGAAGATAGAACGATTATGGATACCTTAGCATACAGTGGCTCGTACAGCTTCAAATACTTTGCTTCCAGTTCTGCTTTCTCTTCAAGATACTTGGCCTCCAGCTCATCATGCTGACTCTGTATGAAGTGTTACAAGAATGCATCATTATGTCAGCTAAATAGGAGAAGGATTAATACACATTATGTTTGAAGAATTTACCATAAAATTAAGTTTCTATTTTCTTTCTCAAATTCATCATTATGTTTGAAGAATTTATAAAACAACCAATTTGTCACTTTCAATTACAAAATTAATATTATTAGGAGGAGAGTAATACATTTACCAAATAATCCACTTATTACAATTTCATTTAACAATGGAAATTTGAAAGGTTAAAATGACTATCCATCTATAGGCCTGATATGGAGTTGATACAAGAATTAACAAACTCATTTTTGGACCAACCAGATAAAAACAAGTGGGCTAGAAAAGTCCCAACTTAAAACAGGCATAACTTTCGCTCCGTTTGGAGTTAGATACGAACGAAAACGTCTCAACAAGACGGACCCCTGGACAAATGCCCGACTCTCGGGTCCAAAATTCTTCTCTATAGCTATAATTTTGAATTTCAAGATTTCCCCCCAAATTTTTATTCCGTTTTATTCTAAAAAGTAAAACATGTGAATCATGCGTCTCATAAATTTACAAATTCATTTGTAACAACCCAAGTACGCCATGCCAGAATATTATCCACTTTACCCGGTTTTGTCTTCACCCGACGAATTGCTAGCCAAGGCTAAACGCATTCTAGTAGAGAAGGTTTCCACCCCCTTGTAAAGAAGGCTTTGTTTTCCCCCTCAACCGATGTGGGACTTACATCATTAGTAAATCGATTTTAATTTTGTCCGGTTTTCTAGGCCCGACTTGCTAAATTTAGATTCTTAACTCAAAACATAATAGCACATAACTAATTTCGAAACAAATCCAGCACAAAAATCAAGTGAATACCTGAAGATCCTTAAGAACACCAACACGTTGCCGAACATCAGCCGAAAGAGTGTCCAGGAAATCAGGATGCTGCCCACTCAATTCATGAAGCTTACTCTGCACAAATCAAAACAATAAAAAAACACAAAAACAAATCAAATTAAATCGATCAATTGATGAATCGAAACTACAGTGATAAACAAACAACCTTGAGGACATTAACAAGACCAGCACGATCCTCAGCGCTAAGACCTACAAAACAGAGATCGAAATGAACATCTGTGAAACACGCATAGAGAAGAGAAGAAGTTATTGAGAAGTAGGATACCAGCAGGGAGAGTAGAGGTGAGATCGGACATATTGAATTCACTCATTGCAATTGATCTTCTGAGTAGGAGTGAAATTGAAACTAAAAACCCTAAAATTGAATAAAGGAGATGAACTGGCCAAGTACCTTTTCTCTGCTGGATCTAAGTCCAGCGATTTGTGGCGGATCCAGCAAAACGTGTTCGGCCAAAACAAGTCAGGTAAAAAAACTCTGGTCAAAATGGGTTGGTATAAACTCGGGTGGGTCGGGTCACAGGTAACAACGAGCTTGAGTCAGAACGTGTCAATTTATAGTAGGTCTAATCTGGTTTGGGCTAAAACGGGTTTTGACTAAAAACAAGTTCCAACAAGTTTATGCAAAATTAGGTCTTTTGGTTGACTAAGTAGTTTCGTTCAGTAACGTCTCCTTACTTTCTCTCAAGTATTAACCGAATATTCATCAACAAGTTTATGCAAACTGGATCATCAACAACTTATCTTTTATCATTTAACTTATTTTACTTTTTATTATTACTTAATTAGTATTTAACAGATAATTAATAAAATAATACATAATAATTTAACATACAAAGACCTTAATATATAGATAATTTTCATTTAACCTATTTTACTTTTTATTATTACTTAATTAGTATTTAACAAATAATTAATAAAATAATACATAATAATTTAACATACAAAGACCTTAATATATAAATAATTTTTAGTTCCTAAAAAATATATAGATAACAAAAAACAAAATTCATTCTAAAATAAATAAATAAATAATAAACATAAACAATTAAATAATATAAAAGTAAAAAATTTAGGTTAGACTTTAGAGGGGTCTGAGCCGATAGTACTATCAGACATGATTCTTTTGTATTGTCATCTCATTTTATAAGTGTCAGAAAAAAAATTTATATAAAAAAATAACCCAATTAAGTTATTTAAATATATTTGGTGTAGTGTATTCTTTCTTTGTCCATCTTGTTCTTCCCATAGAGGAGCATTCTTCTCCATTTCTACACATTCGAAAACCAGGTGCCCATTCTATTTTTTCTTTCTTCGTCTGGTTTCGTCACGATTGTCATGGATGCCTAAATATTTTTTGCAAGGGTGCCTCTTAGATTTTTGGGTCATTTTAAATGAAATAAACAAGTTTATTTTGGGCTTGAGGGAGTGCCTTCCCACCCTCTGCATACCACATACGTCCGCCCCTGAGTGTAACCGCCAACAGGACAACAAAGTGAAACGAGATTTTTTTTTCTTTTTAAATTGGTTTTTAATAATTCAAACTATGACTCTAATAGTTTGGCTAGTGATGACTCTAATAGTTTGGCTAGTGATAACCTCAACTTTCACTTTTGTCGTCAATGACAGTCTAGTAACATAATCATCATTGATTTACACTTATTTTTCGCTCAAAACAACGATTCTAAATGAAATGGAGAAACATACAAGCGAAATAGAGTGGGAATCGAGTGTAAATATATGATGATTATGCTACTATGACTCTCGTTGACAACAAAAGTGAAAGTTAGGATTATCACCAGCCAAACTGTTAGTTTGGATTATTATCAGCCAATGAGTCATAGTTTGTATTATTAAAAATCAATTTGTCTTTTTTTTAACGGCAATTTTTTTATCATTAGACTTTTTATGAATTGGTATGTGTTTAACATTGATTGGTGATATAAATGAAATGGTTTTTTTTAATTGGCTTAAAATAATTAGTGTATATCAAAACCTTAACCAATCTATTTAGTTATAGGTTTGCCCTAAATTTGTTCACATTCTTTTTATTATTTAAAAACCTCAGAAAATAAATAGTAACTTTTTTAGGCTATAGCGGACGCCGTTACCATTGAGGTATCGTGAGAAATCCAAGGCTTCCGCAACACGAGGCGGGTAAAATTCCTAGTTTTATTGAAAATGATTAAAAACACTCTAATAAAGAATTCTCTCACCACCACCTACATACATGTGATAACCACCTGTCTCTAATGGATTATAACAGAAATGCAAAAGAGAAACGTTAATAGTTACTGCCACTAATAGTAACTACATCAGTCAGCACTAACTACTTTCTACCAACAGTTTTATTCTCTTCAGTGGTAACTTTATTTTTATTGATACTAATTTTTTGTAGCACCAATACGTAACTTTTCTATTAATCAACAATATTGACTTACATCTTAGTTTTACTTCTATCAACACCAACTTTCTTTAACACTAACACACCACCAGCCGTAACTTTCTTATTGATTAACGATATTGAGTTATATCTTAGGCCCTGTTTGGTTGGTAAGAACTCATGAAAATTCAATGAAATTTGAATTTAAATTCCATTCATTACATGTTTGATTGACTAAGAAAATAAATTAAAATTAAATTAATTCCTTTCAAATCCTTTAATTAATGAAATTCTAATTTATTCAAGATTTCAAAGAAAACCACAGGAGCCGTTTTTTGTTTTTTTCAAAGATATTTGATTTTGAATCTTTGTTTTTTATTTTTTTTATTTTAAGAGGTAATTTAACATTGCAATTCCATCATCTAATATATCAACCAAACACATTATAGATTTTCAAAAGAATCGTTTAAATTCTAATTCAATTTTCAATTCCAATTCCGATTCTAATTCCAAACTTCAAAGCATTTCGTGAACCAAACACCCCCTTTTTCTTGCTACCAAGTTCTTACATAACACAAGTTTCTATTGAACTACTTTTGATCAGGAGCAATTTAACATTTGATCAATTGAAGAAAATTTATTAAGAAACAGTTGCAAATATTCTATAAAACCAACCTATCAGGTGTTTAAATATCTTATTTCTAACAAATTTTATTGAAGAACTGAGAGCATTGTTGATTGTAACCAAGACCATAAAGGTGTCAAATATTGTATCAGCCCATGTTATGTAAGTTCAATTTGGTAACTGTTTTAACAAAACACTTCATTTATGCTGCCCTGCTTCCTGTCACAAATTAAGTGCCAACATGGAGAATACACACCCCGATCATGAACCTGACTTGCTAGAAACACAACCACCATCCCAACAACAATGGACAGAGCATTGAATGGCCTACTTATGATCTAATTGATGACTTCATCACACAAGGTACAGCAGCATAAACCCTAAACCCTAAAGCACCAGCCGACTTCTCATCGTGGTTCTTATTAGTTTGTTGTTCTTTAAGCAAACCCGCTGCAACTACAAATACGGGTCTCGACTCTTTTAAGAACTGAAATCCCTTCGACTTCGCCTTGTGATTCTTTGGCCCCTGCAGATGAAAGATGACCAAACAGAGGTGATCAATCAAACAAGTTATATGACTGCTTTCACCCAAGAATGAACTTAAATGGAAAGAAAACCAGTTTATGAATGGAAACAACAAAAGAGGATACAAGAGAACATCAGAAGCTTGGCATCCTCGCAATTCCACCGTCTCCCCAGCTGTATAGAAGATATACAACATCAGATGCATATATAGACAACAAAATATCCAGAATTTAAGTACCACAAGAAAACGGATCGGGTCTGGTGGGGTCGTACACTAGAATCATATGCATCTTTGACTTGTACTCTAAGAAAGAGGTGGAGTTGCAGAGACCCACAAACTCTACACTATAAAATCTCAACAAGAATCACTTCAATCAAGTATTTAAGGATTGGATGACCTTAAATACTCCATCTGATCCACTAATTCCTGCAAATCTTCATCCCAGTCAAGCTTTTGAGCATCTAAATCATCAAGAAACTCTTCAGGGTGTTTTTCAATTGGTAGATCCACATTCAGCAGTTCTTCCCATAGATTCTCATGTGATTCATCCTCCACTAAGCTTGAAACATCGCCGTGATTACCAACATAACTGCTTGAATCACCTCCACCAGTGGCTGCAAGAAATGGATCTTGGAAGTCTTCAACACTACCACTTGGTGTCATTGTTAACCGCCTTTTGCCACCGATTTCAATGTGTTCATGTTCTTTGTGCGCATACTTATCCATGTACTTCTGTAGAAACACGTGGTTGCTAAACGCTTTTGCAAGGAAACCCATCATGTTTTGTTGTTTTCTTTCTGTGGTTCTTAACCTGTTCTCCATGGCTATGAGCTTGTCTTTCGAATGTTGCTGTAGCTGCCTCAGCCTCACAATTTCCGCCATTAACACGCTCCTGTCCCTTTTAAGTCCTTCAAGTTCTTCCTCGATCCCGTATTGGCCTACTTCGATACAGGGACCAAATTCCTGCTTCAGTTGGGTCAATGGAACCACATTTCTTCTTCTTCGTATCGTCTTCAGGAGATGCCTCTGACCCCCAAGAAACCCTTCATTTGCAAATTCCCATCTATCCGGATCCACCTTTCTGAAACCCTAGAACCATTACAAACAAATTTCAAATTCAGTACCAAATTAAAGTAATCCTATTGAGCAGAAAAAGAATTATCAACACATACACACAATTTAAGAACACAAAACCCTATCAATCTGAAAATCAGAGGAATCAAATAACAAAAACATTCCAGTTGAAGATCTCAAACTGATTAACACTAACAAACTAAAATTTCATACAGATTGCAAATTCCAACAGTTACTACTAGAACATTCAATAGCGAATCGAAGCATCATTTCGAACAAAACACACACTGAAAACGTGAAATCCGCATAGATTTTGAAGAGTAATCACAGAAAAACTTAAGCATAACAAATTAGTAAAAATTAAGAGTGCACAGACTAAATCCTACTAGCAGAACGTTCGATTGGACGCCTTATTATTATCAATGGAGGTGAAACTAAAGGAATCAAATAAAAAAAACATTTCAATTGAAGATCTCAAACTGATTAACTCACAAACTAAAATTTCATACCGATTGCAGATTCCACACTGCTACTACTAGAGCATTCAATCGCGAATCGCAGCATCATTTCAAACAAAACACACACTGAAACGTGAAATCCGCATAGATTTTGAAGAGTAATCACAGAAAAACTACTTCTACAGCATTCAACCAGATATTGAATAACAAATAATCATACCAAATTAGTAAAATTAAGAGAGCAGACTAAATTCTACTAGCAGAACATTCGATTGGACGCCTTACTATTATCAATGGAGGTGAAATTAAAGGAAACAAAAAACATTTCAATTGAAGATCTCAAACGGATTAACACTGAACATTCAATCGCGAATCGCAGCATCATTTCAAACAAATCACACACTGAAACGTGAAATCCGCATAGATTTTTGGAGAGAAAATACAGATAAATCACTTCTTCAGCATTCAATCGGATACTAAATTGACAAATTATCATATCAAATTAGTAAAATTAATAGAACACATAGCAAATCGTTCGATCGGATGCCTTCTCTGATTATCAATGGAGGTGAAACTGTGAAATCCACATTCAATCGCGAATCGCAGCATCATTTCAAACAAAACACACACTAAAACGTGAAATCCGCATAGATTTTTGAACCGAAAACACAGAAAAACTACTTCTATTTGCAAATAATCATATCAAAATAATTCAACTGATAGAACACAGACCTAATTTCTACTAGCAAAACGTTCGATCCGATGCGGTGAAACTGTGAAATTAGGGAAGAAATACTTACATAAGTATTGAGCTGCCGGATGAAGCTAGAGAAATTGCTATGTTTAAAATACCTCGGAAGCAGAGTCGTGGAGAACTTATGAGAATCCCAAACAACGAAACTATTCCTTCCTCTACTCCACGAAACCACCGAATCCGTCGCTGGATCTTCCACCATATCAAACGTTTTCGTCAGGAACGGCGGTGGACCTACCTCGAGCAGCCCTTCCCTCGGACGCGGTGAAGAAGACGACGACGATGAACAACCAGCGGTTGCAGCTGTGTTTGTAGACGATATGAATGTGATTTCCTCTTCCTTTACAGTCGATATACCTTGCAATTCCGCCTTGAACTCCATTGTTAATCAAAATCCTTAGATTTAAGAGTTGTTGATGATCAGTGAATGAGGAAGATGGTGTTGCTAAGGGGTGTTTGGGATTACTTCTCAAAACTACTTATTAACTTTTCCAACTTTTGACAAGTAAGTTTGACTTACTTTTTAAAAACTACTTATTTCTTCTATATTTTCATCTTATTTTGATTTATCTAAATAAACTTTTAACTTATTAACTTTAAGTTAACTTTTAATAAAAGTTAATAAGTAGGTTAATAAGTAATCCCAAACACCCCCTAAAGCTCGAAAATTTGTTTTGAAAGGTATTCTCGTGGTTACAAAACTTGTTATTTTCATTCAATTAGTTAACTTTATTCATATTTTAACGTTAAATGGGGGGTATTTATATCTTTTTATATATTTTTTTTTATTTTATCAATATTTTAAACCCTTAATTATTCTCTACATCCCCTTAAACTGTATTAACCCTAATTACCTTATTACGATCATTCATGTGGCTATCATCTTCTTAATCTCGAATCTATACCACATAAATAAATAACTGGTTACGTCACGTGTCTCAATTCTATGTGTCTAAGATTTTTTTTCACGCTTATTGTTTCTTCATTATTAATATTTCCTTATTAACTATTTAATATTTTCCTTTATTAATTCCATCAGGTTAAAACCATGTTTTACATGGGTTAAATAAATACAAATTGTTATAAAAGAGCATTTTCTATGAAGATTTTTATATTGGATGTTATTAGTCATCGGTAAAATAAAAAATAATGCAAATTTAAGAATTATAAATAACAAATAATGAAGATTTAAGAATTATAAAATTGTATTTTAAAATAAGATATAATTGAAATTTTCTTATGATTTAGTAATTTTTAATATTAGAATAAATTTTAGATATTTAATTATTTAACATTATCATTATTTAATAGGAGAGAAAGGCGAAAAACAAAAATTATAAAAAAAATTAAAGAAACTTGTATAATTAATAGGAGAGAGAGGCGGGAAAAAATGTTAAGGATAAATATGAGAATGACAAGTGTCCATCAAAACATTTATTTATTATATAGTATAGATATAGATTTCTAAATCTTTATTAGTATTTAATATTTTTTTTATAATTCCTAAATTTTTATTACTAACTATTTAATATTTTTTTTATTCAACCGTTACAGGTTTCTAACCTAGTGTAATATATATAAATAATTACATGTTTTATAAACTAAAAGTAAATTAAAAAAAAGCTAACGTTTCAAGTTTCAAACTTTCGCTCAGATCGATAAATTGTTAAACCGTTAAAACAGAACCGTATAAATCTCAAACCGATCGACCCGTTTTGATCTAAACGATTCGATTGATTTTCACTGTTTAAGAGAAGATAAGATATAAGAACCATCTTTTTAATTTTTTTTTTCTTTTTTTCTTTTTTTCCTCTAATTTTATTTTCTTAAAATAGATTAAAAGGAAGGAATTTGTTTGAAATAATCATATGATCATAAAGAATGGTCCTGAAGTTATGCTAAGCTTACTTGTGTGGTACAAGTAAAGCAAGAAGATGTTAACTCCGAAGATATTTTGGTCCCATATGCAAGATATTATAAACTCATGCAATACTTACTTGTACGGTACAAGTAAATATTGTGGAAGTGCTTTGTCTATGATGTGGGAGGGTGCCATGTGTCCCTGTGTCTGTGGACCGGTTCCAGAACGATCTAGACGATTCACGGACAAAATAACAAACATTTCTTTATTAATTTAGATGGCAAAAATTTGTCAGAATGAAAATTATATAAAAGTGGATTATATATTTTCACATTTTTAATAAACATACTTTTTTTTTATCAATTATATATATATATATTTCTATCTCACATTAATAACTTTAGTAATCGTGTTTTAATCAAATTAATTTTTTTCTCATATAACAATTTAAGTGCATCGATAATTCATATAAACTAGGTTATTTTTATTTCTTTTGATTTTTTTCTCTTGTGTTTTTTTAAAGATTTTAAAGTATAGATGTGGTATAAAAATATTATTTTAAAAAACTGAGATAAAAATTAAAGAATTTTTTTACAACTAAATATCGAATGAGAGTTAACATCATAAAAAGCATAAAAAGCCAGCATTGCTTTTTATTACGTATGAAAATTTTCTTACGTAAAAATCTATAATCTGTTTTGTTTTTTCTTCATAACTTTTTTATATATAATTTTTTTAAAGTTTCGAATATAGTGGTTAGTTTGAAATTCATATGTTTGTGCTTGATTCAAAAACGGATTGTTTGTTTCGATTAAGGATCCATTTCAAATATACCAAATCGGGATACGTCATTTAAATTTGGCTTTGTTTAAACTTCCACTTTTTGAGTTATTATCTATTATCTTCGTATATTGCTTTTGTTATTATTATTTCTAATCTATATTTACATAGCTATCTATAGTGGCAAAAAAATCTAATTGCATGTTCAATGGCTAGCATGAAAATATTAACAGCAATACACCACATACACAAATTCTCCTGCAACGCGCTGCCACGTTTCCTAGTTTTATATAAAGTGCATCCAAACTTGATTCAAATGCTTAGACTAAAATGACATATGTTTAACAAATTAAGAGAACACAATTAGTATGGTCAAAACCTAACTTTTTTTTAAGATGCTTAAAGCGTCCACAATAAGAGGCTTTAAAACCGTCAAACGCCCCTCTCATTCCCCTCCCATCTCTCCTCCCCCCTTCCATAAGTCGTTCAAGTGCGTTTTTCCACAAAACCGCCCCTCCTCCCTATCTCCTCCACATCGGCCTCCCTCTCTTCTCCCTCTCTCCTCCATGTGAGCTCAAAATCGGCCATGGACGTTCTATTATGAATGCTCTTAATTGGCAAAGTAGAGAACTTGATTACACTAAAGAAAAACAAATCAACCATTACACTTTTCTTCAATCTAGTAGAACCTATGTCAAATTTTCCAAGACAAACAACGCCAATTTGGGTTTCTACAATTTTGTTGATCTTGGAACCATTTCATTGTTTTTATCCATATGATCCCACTTCAATCATCTTCACAAAAATAGGCAAATATTGTTCAAATGACTCAATTTTATCCCTTTATCTCATTCTTTACAAAGCTTTGGATAAGACTGCAAATCAAACAATTGTTATGCTTCACTTCAGTTGGCTTGTCAAGAATCACCAAGCAATTGTTGTCATCCACTTCACTAAATTCTTGAAGCTCCGAAGAAGATGACAATGGTGGATTGAATGATTTGTCACTTGTTGATTCAGACATTTTTTTAAAAGTCTTTTAAAATTTATATTTTATTTTTTTAGAACGACTAACTCATACATGCACCATCTAAACCTACTCCTAAATCTACACTAATGTTCACCATGGGACTAGAACCCTCAACCACTTAGGAAGGAACATCTTAATACACACTCTGATACCACTAATCTACAAGCTCTTTGGTTGTTACATTTATATATGTATTACAACATATTGATACAGTTTTATCAAATACGGGTTAAATACCATACAAAATCAATCATATATTCTTATTTTGAACGAAAAACGCTTCAAACTAATTTTTATAAATTAAAGTCCGTGAACATGTTTAAAATACATGCATTTTGAAATCAACGATAAACATTAGTTAATAGCCCAACAGATGCTACGTAGACACGTTTTCGTTGACATGAATGTCATGTAAACTTTTTTACTAACGTCAAACATCACGTTATTAACTTTTAACGGATTTAAATATAAATTTATACCATCTTATACGATTAGTCAACATTTTGTACTTTTGAAAAAGCATTTCATCAAATTATGATCATTTTACGGGGTAACAGGTTATTATTTTAATTTTTTACAAGTACGTATATTTAGACAGGTCTAATGAGTTTAATATACCAAAGCTCGGTAGAGAATTTTTTTCGTATAAAATACGAAAGTATATTGATTTTTTATGTATTAACCACGATGAAATGAATAACTAGTTCAAATATTTCATATTAATATATAATTGATGAAGCTGCTATATCTCATCGATTTTAGATGACCATCTAATAACATAAATTACAAAAATGTGAAGTGATTCATACCCTATCGGTTCTCATCATCTCATGTTCGCTAAGGAATACATCCCGATTCGTGTTCGAGCTTTGTCGAGGCATAGATGAACACGACTGTTTCCGATGAAACGTGGTGATTCGTTGTCCGTTTTCATCAAGAATGATATCATCCTCATCCTCGTCCGGGATCCGACATTTTTCCCCGAGAATGATGGTTTTTTTCAAAAGTGAGTCCCCGCGTGTCATTTTATCGTTTTCAATCATTAAATCGTTACCTTTCTCATCATTCTTTAACCCTTTCTTCAACCCCTTAAATCCGCCCGATAACCTCATACTCATACTTGATGTCAGTTTCGCACCTTGAGATCTACTCGAGCTCCCCCCGGCATGGTAAGAAGCCGCTCTTATGCTAGCCAATCTCGGTGGTGGCAGAAGTTCTTTGTTTTCATTTTGAACCGGAGGATCATCGTTCTTATCTTCAACCTCAACATGTGTGGCGTCATTTGTTGTTGAGACGAATAAATCAGTATTCTCGTCTGCTTTCGTGGTCGCGGTCTGTTTTTTTAACGAACGGGATCGTTTTCTTTTCTTTTTTCCACACAGAAACGAGAGCATTGCGATGGTAGCAACGATGAAAGCAAAGATGAATGTGCGTGATCGTAGTGGATTCTCACCTATCGGCAAGTTTCTTACCATCGCTCAAAACCGTCAACAGGAATCATGATCATAGCGGAACCGAATGAGCCAAACTTTGTGTGGTGTGGTGAATGATAAGTGTAAATTTTCTTCAGAAAGACTCGGGTAACCAGAACTGAGAGTTATTTTATAGGATGATGTTTCTAAATTGTGGTTTTATGCAAAACAAATTGCTTGGATTGTGGGATGGAAGGAGTGGACAAGAAACAAAGCAGAATCAAGTGATATTACATACGCATACATACATACAATATATATATATATATAGTCTCTTTTCGGCCCAACAAAGATGTCAGGATGCGATACATGTATTTTAGACAAGAGCTATACGCGTCAATAAACTATATAAAAATTGTTGACGTTTAAAAGAAGGTAGAACTAAATTTAACACAAAAAAGTCAAATAAAGTCTTTTCCCTTTTTGACCTTTCAACCATCTTTACCTTTGTATTATTTACAATCTTGTCACCACCTCCCATCAAAAAAGTTTGATCATTGGTTCATATCAACTTTGCACGTTTCTCACCAAAACTAAACTTCATATTTGATCCTTACAAAGTGTGTAGTAAAGACTAAAGAGGGGTGTTTTCTTTAAATAAAAGACCGTGATAATCGCATAAACAATTGTATATAATATTGTCTAGATATAGATTGAAAAAGGAAAGAGAACTATGTATGACAAGATGACAACTAAAGCAGTACAAATATCTAAGCAACTGTTCTAGCAATTCTCTACTTAAAATTAGTTATGAATCAAAAGATCCTTTGTGCGTGTGTATAATATATTTTCATATCCTTTTGTGTGTATAATATATTTTCATAATGTTTATTTACATTCTTTCTACCTTTAAAAAGTTTGCAATTTCTTGTTTTACCAGTAAAATAGTCGACAGCACAAGAAATTGCATTCTTCGTTTGATTTTTGGTATAGTTGAAGTAAAATGATTAAATCCAACTGATGATAACAAACAAACATCCTACTTCAAATCACAAACCAAAATCCTAAAACATACACACCAAAGATTTGCCAAAAGACATAAAACACCATCTTCTCCATGAAAGCAAGCATACAATACAAGCAATGGGTCGATTCTAGTTTTATTTTATCTACAATTGTTCAGACAGGGTAAGATTAAAATATATATATATATATATATATATATATTAAAAGGAAACAGGTCGAGTCGGGCATAACCAACTTGCAGGGGCGGATGTAGGTAGAGATAACCATGTCATTCGACACCGGAAAAAAGATTTGTATTATATTTGTATCCGACACTCCAAAGTCTGAGTGATACCATATATTTTCAGACAATGACACGGTAAGCCTAAAAGAAAGAAAAGTTGGGGGATTATGAAGTTGTTTTGTTTTAGGCTTTCTGCATGACCTGAATCAGGGCATTGTTTATGTGATTGCCATTGTGTGTATTTCTTGATCTTAAAGTATACATTATTATTGGAATTTAGGTTAATTTCAGTGACACGACCCGGTTAAAAAAATTCCTTGGATGTCCGAAAACCTAAACATCATGGATCCTCCACAGCCACTTGTATTCCATACAGAAACAAAGAAATTCCACAAACACTAAATGAAAAAAAAATCTTTTTTCGATATCAAAATAGAAATCGTTGTTGGAGTGAGAGCAATACAAAGTGTCGTGCTCAAGTGTATTTTTAATTTATCATTTGATTCCATAAATTAAATTCTTATTGAACGAAAATGATCTTTGTAACCATATTTGTCATGCCGGCTATTTATTTAAGAGAACGTAAGGACAAAACATGTTTCAGGTCAACCCAACCGCGTTTCGATGACCCGTCCACTTTGCCACCTCTAGCATAGCGTACCAAAAAGGGCGACTTTGTATGATATTATTTATCCTAGACTAAAAAAACACACTTTACACACAACAATGCAGACAGAAGGCAAGATGGATCTCACCACAAACAGTTGCTACTTTAGATGTAGAAAAGGTAAGATGCAAATTACAAAAGCATGACATGGTTTCTGTTGTATTTAGGGATAAAATATTAAATACCATGCATGCAAATTACTAATGTTAGAATCTTTAACCCTACACTGGACTGACAAATTAAATGTAACAAAAGATGAGAAATCACGGACCTTTGTTCGATACACTCATCAGTTTTGCCAACAGAGATTACGCCGACCTTCTTGCAATATCTCAAAAGCCAATTTGTACCTTTCTATAGAAGCTGCACCTGCATCAATATAGCTATGAGCTTCTTCTCTTAAACTCCATACCATCAACGCCTTAAAATCCTGGGACCCGCCTCCAGAATCAGCGTCGCGAAGAATACCATATTTAGCATTTTTAGTCCACCTATGCAAAATGTAACGGGACGGGATTTCTCTGATGTTCATAATTTGGAAAACTTTTAACGCGTGCCTACATAGAATACCCTCAAACTCAAACATCCTGCAACTGCAACTGATATTAAGATTTGAAGCATTAAAAGCAACTGTATTTCTCTCGTCCCCGTTCCCACATCTTTGGACTAAATATCTGCTGATTGCACCCTCGATGTTGATCTTTATTCCAACGTAGCTGTAACTTTCTAAAAGCTCTTTTTGGAATACTTTGAATACGGTTATGGTATAAAGCCGTCTACACTGTTCCTCTAACGGGTCTTTTGTATGAAGAACGGTTTGTAAATTGAATGAGTTAAAATCTTCTTTTCTTTCTTCTTCACGGTTATGCTCAATGGCTTTCTCATAACGCATGAGGAATTCGTTGAGTTGGACTTGGGGGGTTAAAAATGTTCCAAAGTAAGATTTCATAGTTCCATCAACGGAGATGCCAGCAAAAAATGTGCCCCGTATGTACAGCGGGACCCAGCTTTTTCTCATTTTGTACATTTCTTTTAGCCAGGTGTTATCTTTTAAGTTGTATTTTGTGATAAGGACGCCCCAAGCAGAATCAAATTCACTAGCAGTTTGGCTTTGTGAAATGCAAGTTTCATATTCGAATTTGAATTCTTCCATGGACCGTAACGCCCCTAGATTTTCATGTTCTTTAGCAAGAATCTGCCATGGAGAAAACCGATGATGGGTTCCCGGGAAAACTTGTGCAACGGAATTTTGAACGGGTTTGTCTTGATCTGCGATTATCGATACCGGTTGTTTTCCAGACATGGCCCGAACCCAAGCTTGGAAAACCCATGTAAATGATTCTTCTGATTCATCCGAGATTAAAGCACATCCTAGAAGCACCGGCTGTCTATGGTGATTCACACCAACAAAAGAAGCAAATGGAACTGTATAACTTGATCTCTTGTATGATGTATCAAAAACAATCGCATCACCGAATTGAGTGCAAGAGAATCTCGACCGTCCATCAGCCCAGAAAACACTCATGCATCTCCCGTTATCGACTTCAAGGGCATAAAAGAAACCTGTATCTTCGGCTTGACGGGTTTGGAAATAATCAAGAAGCAAGTTATACCACCGGCTTCCTATCCCGCTTCCTCTATCTCTTTTGACTAAACTAAGACCACCATTTGTTTCAAGTAAATCCAAATTTTCCAGCCCGTTACTTAATTCCTCCTTAAAAGATTTACCATTTTTCTGACTTGTGTCTTCAGGAGAGCCTAGTTCATGATTGTGCTCTTTTGATAAACGGTCAACAACCCATCGACCAGTTTCTTGTCTTTGTATTCTCATGTATGCTCCACATCCGACTCTTGAAGGATGTTGATGGCCTTCTTTTGAGCACACAAATCTTCTAGAAGTTATCGAGCCGTCATTTTTTGAACGAAATAACTGACCGATTCGGACTTTGAAACCCATGTTAGCTGCATACGAGTGGTAAAATTTGTATGCTTCGTTAGCAGAATCGAAATCAAGACCTTTGCATGGTTCACCTCTCGGTGCGGGTTCGAGTTCTACCCGTTTGATCCGTTTAAGATCAATAGCACCTGACGGGCCATCATCTTCAAGTGATCTGATTCCAGTTCTAGATGACATGTTTGACGTTGGTTTTGGGGTGGGAAGGGCTTTTCTTTGAATAATCGGGGGACGGATTTCACCTGAGATGTCAAGATCATGATTATGCTCTGTTTTTATGTTTGCTAAAACCCATTTTCCAGATTCACCCTTTTGTACTCTTATGAAAGCAGGACAACCGGTTCTTAAAGGGGTTTGAAATCCCTCTCTTGAACAAACATATCTTCTTGAAATAATTGACCCATCAACTCTTGATCTGTAGAGTTGACCGATTCTAATTTTGAATCCGGCTTGAGTTCCATAAAAAGTATAGAATTCTTGGGCTGCTTCTGCTGAATCAAATTCTAACCCTACATATGGCTCGATTCTAGACTCTCCATCCTCATTAGGTTTGAAAACTGCTGGACCTGGTTTTGCCCTTACAGTCATGGTGTTGCCTAGATCTTGCCTATTCATATCAAATCCTGAAAAAAAAAAAATAGTGGAAATAATAGGACATGTATTAGAGCTACACAGAATACCAACCACAAGCAAGTATGCAACAAATATTTCATATCAAAATATTCCCAATAGGATGAATCATTCATATAGTTTAATATCAAAAGGTTGTGCAATTTCATAATCTAGAATTGAAACATGGTAAGCCTTCTATCCCAAAATGAAAGCAAAACTTTAAATGGACACGTAGTACAATAACATATATGACTAGTAGTTGGATATCTAAGACACCCCTACATAATGAAGAAATCGAGGAATCTTGTTGACTAAAGTAAATGTAATTGATATGTTGTAGTGATTACTAGGGCACACAAAAAAGTTGCTGAATTTCATTAAAAGTTAAGCTTTGCATTATCTTGGGGTATCCTAATAGAGAATGTGTTGCATTTATATGAGAGAGGAGTATCTAGCATCAATCTTAGCAAATAAAATGAATATATATGGTGTTGACTGCATGTTCTTACTCAATATTGCAAAGTTGTAGCCATAATTTTACTTAAAAGTTAAAACACTATTGATTTAAACTTTTGATGTAATGTTTCTACTTTCTACTTAAAGTTCCAAATATTGAAAAAGTAGTGAAAAAAGATGTAAATTTTGCTTACATGTGCCTTCTTCATGCAAATTATCAATATTGAATCATCACCCATTGAGGTTCTTAAACTTAATTCAGAGAGTCAAACATTTAACAACCTTCAAAGGGTCGCTTTCTATACCGTTTTAGAAATTCCAACACGTATGTGGTGACAGTAGTAAATGCGTTAAACTCAAGTTCAAGATCCATAAAAGTTACGATTACGCCAAACGTTCACCAGACCAAATGAACAATTCTCATAAATGTATACTTGGAATACCACGCCAAGTCGCCAACATCGTTGTCGTTACTCATACTCGCCTTTAAGGCCCATACATTGTAGTTACTCACATAACAATATTAACAAGATTTAGGGATACAGGTGCAATCACGCTCTTAAATAATGTACAATAAAACATACATAGGTTTGCGCATAAAACGTGTTCAAACATCCTTACGGGAGTTTTGCACACAATTAAGTGACAACAGTAAGTCAACTGTGAAAGTTAATGACGGTATGACACAACGATCAAGCTAGAGCAGTGGCTATAACATAACGTGACAAACGTCAGTTATACATTTTTAAATAAAGCATTGACCGCCTCGTTTGTCTTTCTCACTTCAGTCAACTTATATCAGTTACCAACTCAACCCAAGTCATTAAAGCCCTTATCAAATCCTCAACATGTATGAGACACACTAGTCAAGGGGTACGCATTTTTCATTTTCGGAGTCCCCATCAAGATCCGAGGGTATTCGTAATCCATCAGTTACAAAATCTATCAAGCAATGTCCCAAAACTAGAAGATTGACAAGGAATTTAATCTCCACAACAGAAATAAAAGTCAAGCTAGTAATATCATCAAGCAGTTTACAGTAACATATAACACAATATTCAAGTCTGTGCTTACGGATTTTGGGGGAAACTCTAGGACAGAACAAAAAACCTAATTCAGCAGACTCATAGACAACTACGGATAGAAAACAATACATCAAATGCAGCAATTTAGCAAAATCATCAAAAATTAGGGTTTTTTTTTACCTTTGCACATCGGTAGCCACTACTTCGATTAGGGTTTTAGCGATGTGAAAACACTAGTTCCTTCCTCAGCAAGCAACAACATAATTGTTCTATCCATTGGAAACTCACAAGCATCAAGCATCTTTGCTCCTGCTTGTGACGCTGGGAAGACGAAGGACACACGAGCAAAATTCGCACGTATTTGAAGGCGATTTGATGTGAGGAAGCTTGGGGGGTTTGAAAACAAGTGTGTGTGGTATGAATTGAATTGTTGTTTACCTTAATTTGAGTATGAAGGGGGAGTGGGAGGGGGGAGTGCGATGCTTTTTGGTATTTGGGGGTGTTCGTCGTCTTCACGGTGGGACCGTTGGATCAAATAGATGATATCATCTAATCCATCCAGTTAAAAATACAAGCATTAATAACACCATTATGGCATTATTAAACATTTTTCTTTAACAACTAATAAAATTAGATACAAGGGAAATTTTATGAATGCGGTTATAAAAATTGTATAAATAATTATAGATATTGTTTTGAGTATGATAGAATGCTTTTAACCTTCTTTCATTCTCTCACTTACTCACTCACTCACTCACCGCATGTAATCATATCTTATACAAATCACATGTGATTAAGTCAAATGTTAATGGACGTATACAACAAAATAAAAAGATGTGTTCTCTTATACCAATATTGTATGCTTTTCTTACAAGGCCGAGGGGTATACCCGGCTTGGAGAGGGTGGGGGTATGAGCTGGATGGTGTGGGGTCACGGTTAAAGCAAAACATCAAAAGTCTTATGGTATGTTACTACCCAATAATGGAAGTGGAACATATCACTATGGATTTCATAACAAAGCTGGATATGGTGATATACCCGTTTACTCATCCCGATTACCCGATAACGTATACTCGTTTACCCGATTATATACCCGACATAATTTTCTTTCTTTTTTATTTATTCTAAGTATATATATATATATCGTATTTATTTTAAGTATATATACCTTATTTATTTTAAATGTATATACCCGACATGATTTTATTTCGTTCTTTTTTTATTTTAGTTACAATTTTTATATATACCTGATAGATACCCGACGGGTTTAGGTTGAAAGTGAACCCAACTGATTTTTTTAGAAACTAATGGGTTTACCCGATACCCGACGGGTAATTATCCGATAGAAACCCTACGGGTTTTAGGCCGGGGACGAGATTTTATAACCAGGTATGGGGTTGGGATTACCTAAACCCGTCCCAAACCCGACTCATTGTCATCCTTACTTGCAAGCATTAGGTCACAAGTTCTAAGCATGTCCACAACGGTTTTTTGTCTAAAATAAATTTCAAATTCTTTTTGTTTCCTTTAATTTATTTTAAATTCAACTAAAAATCCCATGTAAATCATTAATATTTATTTTAGTTTTTATTAATTCTTTTAGAATTTCTATAATTTAATTTTAATTTTATTCAGTTGCTTGATAGATCAAAAATTATAATCACATTTTTTTTTATTTCGTTTCTTTTAATCTACATAAATGATATATTTATTTATTTATTAAAAATGAGTTGTACCAAACGCACCAAACTTTGTACGTTACTGTTCAACGGGTTGTCATTGTTAATTTCTTAATTCTTACGAAATATGAGGCATAATTAAACGAACTAAAATGTGTGCTTTTTACGTAAACAGAAATCATAACTTATTTTAGAATTCACTATATGGATGGTGATGTGATAGAGTTATATCGTAGTTTTGATCTCTTTTTTTTTTAATTACATGCATAATCCTTATTGTTCAACCGTTACACTTTTAATACTTGTACGCAAGACCATTTACAAGTACACAAGACCATTTACAAGTACGCAAGAAGAGTTTAAGTACGCAAGAAGGATTAATCTTCTGAAATTTGACTAAGTATTTTACTATGTCGAACATTCAGAATATTAGTAGCATGTTGAATTATGATAATGAGATAGGAACTCCACAGAAACCACCAAAGTTATTAAATGTGAAAGCAAGATTCGAGGAGTACGTTTCGTATACTGATTCAAACATGTGGATACCGATTCTAGAATGGTATAAGCATCTGACACATGAGTTTTTGGGTGAGACTGTTCCAAAGCCGTTGTCAAGACTTGATGACGCTGAAAAGAAGGCTCATGACTAGAAAAGAAAGCATATGGTTCTATCACCATGGCACTGACTAGAGAATTATTTCATAGTTTTCGAGGTTATGACACTTCTAAGGATCTATGGAAGGCTATACAAAAGATATTTGAGGGGAACACATATGTGAAGAAAAGCAAAAGGGATTTGTTGAGGAAACAGTACGAGTGTTTTAAGCATTTAGAGAATGAGTCTACTGATAACTTGATTTCTAGATTCTATCACTTGTTGACTGAATTGAAAACTTATGAGTTGAAGTATCCTGATAAGGAGTTAGTTGAAAATTTTCTAGAAGCACTACCTCTAAAGTTTGACATGTACACAACTTTGCTCGGGGAAAACAGCATGTTCTACAAGATGACCATTGATACTGCGATAGGAAAGATTCAAGCTCATGACATGAATTTGAGGAAGAAAGAAACTGGAAGTTGACCTCAAGTTCAAGATCCTTCAATTTACTATGGGAAGTCTTCCACTTCAAAGTCTTCGGGTCCAGGAATTGCTTTGTTTTCTGGGAATTCTGCACAAGAAGATGATCATACCAATGGTTGTGGAAACTCTACATGTTTTGTTGTTTCAGGATCCAATTCATTCAATTAGAATTCCTCAAGAGGTCCTACGTCTTCATCATCCACTCACCAAAATGCTATTGCTATGATTGCTGAGGATCATGTCGCCTTATTTGCATCTTGTATGCTTGCCTACGAGAAATTTATTGGTGGGAAGCTTACAGATCCTGAAACCATTGAAGAAGATTTCAACTAAGTCGATCATGATGATATGGAAGATGTTGACATTCAATGGAATATGGCGATGATCTTAAGAAGGGCTAAGCGTTTTCTGAGTAGAACTGGAAGGAAGTTTATAGGTGGACATTCTAAGGCGAGAATCGGTTTTGACAAGTCAAAGGTTAAGTGTTATAACTGTCAGAACTTCGGGCACTTTGCAAGGGAATGTCAGAAAGATAAAGCATCGGCTTCTGGTTTTACTAGACCAAGCCCGGGAAACAACCAAAGTTACAACAATCAGAATAACCGAATTCAGAACCAAGGAACTACATCCAATGCATTGGTAGTTCAACAGGATGAGAGTTTTGACTGTGGTGTTCATCTGGAGGATGCCATTATTTCACAAACTCAACTTGGATTAATGGCAGAGATTGTTGAGATGATGGAAGCTGAAGAGAGGGAAGCTATAGCTGCTGACCAACCAGAATTTGCACTTGCACTTATGGTTATTGGAGAATCTTCAAGCACTTGTGAGGTAGATTCTAACTCTTTTGCTACTGTTTCTTGTTCAAATTGTATGATTTTGAAAAAGGAGAATGGTCGTATCCATGATCAACTTGAACCTCTTCGTAGTGCAGCACTAAATTATAAAGAAAATGAAAAATGTTTTAAAGATTCAATTGATAATCTTAAGAAAGATAGACATGATTATTCAATTAAAATCAGTGAACAACAATTTCACTTAGATGTTGCATACAAAGAGTTAAAGAAGAAAAAATGTTGAACTGGCTAGACTGTAAAATGAGATCCTGCAGTTGAGTGGCAAACTTGAGAAGTTTAAAAACTCTCATTTTGTGGTGGAACACTACGAATCTGTAGTGAGACAAATGAATGGCCAATGTTTAGGTACCAACGCCATTCCTCAACCGGTGAACGGCACGTTTGTCAACAGGCCAGTTGATATTGATCTATTTTGTTTGGATGAATCTTCAAGTAAGGCTAATTCAGTTTCTGAGAGAAATGAGGAGGGTGACTCTGTTGAATTAAATGATGACAACAAAGTTGATGGAGTTGTCTCAGAGGAGATGTTTGATGAACCAAAGATTCAGAAAAATATTATTACCGACCGTGATAATTGTATCTTGACTGAACCTGATGTTGTTGAGTCTAATCGTAAAATGAAAAATTTTCTCTATGACTATTTCAAAACCATTAAGAAATCAAAGAAAGAAAAATTTGCTAATAAACTTGGAACGAATTTTCATGAAAATATTAAAAAGAATTATATGTCCAAGAGTCAAGCAGCATCAGTTCAAGCACAGGTTGTTTTTCCTCAAACACCTCCAACTGTTCATCAAAGTGAATCCTCCACATCCAAAGTGAAAGAGCCTTACCCAAGATTTTACAAAGAGAAAAGATTTTGCTTTCACTGGGGTACAGTAGGTCACATTCTTGTGAACTATCCTGATAAGAATCAGGAGAAGAAGTTAGTTGTTCCACAACAGGCTACATCTCCTAAGAAACCACTAGTAAAGCAAAAGTACAGTCCGATTCCAAAAGTGGTGAAACCACTAGTCGAGCAAATGGTAAAGCAACTGGCAAAACCTGTGGCTGTACCATCTATTATGAAACGGGATAAGAAACCTTCTAGTCCTGGTGCATCTACCTCTGGTAGTCCACAATCTGGTGAGAAACCTGTGGTTAAACTCTCCAAACCACATAGGAGACGGCTGAATAAGAAATTGAGAAAACTTGAACAAAAATTTGCTGAAAGTCAAAGTGGTGTAACTTCTTCTAGTTCACCATCTGTTGATGAATAAAAACAAAATGTTTTAAAGACAAAGAAACGAAGGTCATGGAAAAAGAAAAACAAAAGTTCTCAATCTTCTGATTCAGACTCTCAAAAGGGGTCACCAATTTTGAATAGTCATGAATGTGAGTTGATTGAAGGTGTTTACTTTGAGAAAAACGGACGACCCAAGACCACAATGGCTTGGGTCTCCAAATCTAAATAATTTCTTTTGACTAGTGCAGGGACGTCTAAAAGGGACTATCGCTAACCGCTGGTATGTTGATAGTGGATGTTCCCAGCACATGACAGGCAACATGGCATTGCTTCAAGATGTTAAACCATTCAGAGACGGCTATATGGCCTTTGCAGGTGAAAAAGGTGGAAGTATCACAAGTCAAGGCGTGGTATCGAATGGATGTATAAGCTTCGACAATGTCAACCAATGTGAACAACTGAAGCATAACCTGTTGAGTGTCTCACAAATGTGTGACAATGAGTACTCAGTGATGTTTGACAAGAATGAATGCCTGGTTATCAAACCTGGATTTGTGGTTCCTAACGAATGGATTCTGATGAGAGCGCCAATAACAAATGACACTTATCATATTGATATGAGTGTGGCTAAAACCACCTCATCGGTTGCTACTTGTTTGCTTACAAAAGCGACAGAGATTGACTCAATCTTGTGGAAAGGGAAACTCATACATCTTTTTTATAGAAAAATGAATCACCTTGTCTGAAACGGTATAGTTACCGGTGTTCCTAAACAAAGTGTTCTCAAGGATGAACATACCTGACGCCACATCGGGGTCCACCCTGGCCTGTTCTTGTGTTAGTGGATATGCTCGAGTCTTCGCTCGGGGTCTCTCTTCTTTCTTCTCTGGGCCTTTCCCTTTCCGGGCTTCACCCATCATGGGCTTAGTGTATTCCCGGCTCATATGACCAATCTCCCCACAGTTGTAGCATTTGAAGCCTTGCGGGCATTCACTGGAGTAGTGTCCGGTCTTGCCACACTTAAAGCACATGTTCGATCCCGCTTGGCATTCACCTGTATGCCTTCCTCCACATTTTCCACAGACACCTGTATCGCCTATCTTGGCCTGTTTGTCTCGAGCTCCATACAACTTCCCTCCCGATCGCTTGGCAGGAAAACTCAACTTCTTTTGGAACGACATTCAGCGCCAGATTATCAAATACCACGCCGCTCAGTTCTACTACCGAATCATAGGTAGTAGGGGCGTTTGCTTTAACATAGGTGCGGACCTGGTCTGGCAGCCCTTGAATGTAGCATGCAATCTTTCTTTCCTCAGTCGTGACAAGATGTGGCACCAGACGTTCCAGTTCATTGAACCGTGTGGTATACTGCCTGTGCGTCATGCTTCCTGCCATAATCCCATAAATTCCCTCTCTACCTTCTCGATCTCATTCCTTGAACAGAAATTCTTGATCACGAGAGTCTTCAGATCATTCCACATCATTGCGTCAACAGTCTCGTCCCCTTTGGCTTGATGCACACCTTCCCACCAATGAGATGCTTCCTCCCTCAAGGAGTTAGCAGCAAACTTCACGACCTGATTCGGTCGACATTCACTCAGACGAATGGTGGCTTCCATACGGATAACCCAGTCAAACGTAGCCACCGCGTCTTTCTTCCCGGTCAGGACCGGCGGGTCACATGCCTTAAAGGACTTATAGTCGCAACCACGGTTAAGCGGTGCGTTAACTGCCTCAGTGTTCGGGGTACCAACCACCGTGTTAGACCCATCCGTCTCACTAGCCTTCTTTAACGCTTCTGCCAACAGTCCTGGCAAAGAATCCTTCATCAACTTAGTGAACTCGCGCACTAGAGCGGCTCTCATTTCCGGTTCGAAAGTGAAATGTTGTTCTTCGATATGAGTCGGCTCAGTTCCATGCACACTAAATGTCGGTTCAATGTGGACACTTCCTTCTTCACTGTACTACTGACGAGCAGGAGTTCTACCTCGGCCACCACCGGTACTGTGACAATTCAGATTTTTCTGGTTAACTCCGTTATCATAATCCAGTTAAATCTCAACTTACTTAACCCTATCTCTAACTCAAGGGACTAATTCTGTCAAATATTAAACTAAAACTAGAGGGACTAGTTGTGTCATTAGCCCTAACCCAATTCTAATTGACTTTTAAAGTCAAAATTGAACATTTGTGTCCCTGTTGACTTTTGAAAGTCAACTAACCTTGCTTCTTAACTCAATTCTAACCACAAGGACTATTCCTGCTAATTCCTAAACCTAAAAACAGGAAACTAAAAGGACTAAATGTGCAATTATTCCAAATTTGATTTCTGTTGACTTCTGAAAGTCAAACCGTGAGCTTTTGATCCAAATTCGTTTTGCATAATCGTTTTCTGTTGGAATTGATAACTGTTGGACACTTCAATGCAATTAACGACCATCATTGAGCAATTAACACCACCATTATGCGTAAATTAAACTGAATTATGTGTATTAAAGTCCTAACCGTCGACATAGTGAGTGAATACCATCTGATTCACCAAATTCGTATACCTATTCACGAATTGAACGTCTGCACACCTCATTCGAACTCCACTCAAGCTTTTGCACACATCAATCTCGCGGGAGACGCAGCAGGGGACGCCGGGGACGAACCCATCGTTATCGCAACTGTGTTTTAGTCTGGCACTATCAATTGGACATCCATTCTGGTAATTGAACACACTCTCAGTTTCGTTTTAGCCTGTTGATTGAAAACCCTATCGTTTTCAGGGCTCACAACATTGAATCGATCATAATCAAGATCTAGGGTTCATCGCATAGTTGGTTTTAATCGAACCCTGATCTAGACACGACCTCAATCAAATTAATTTATATCAGTAGTTTCGCAATGTTCAGATCAGTAAAATCCCTATGATCCCAATCACTTTTATCATCAAATCTAACCAATTCGAATCTGGGTTCATGAACCTAGGGTTTCAGGATTTCGATCAAGAAATTAACAAACTTAAACTCTGTACTTTTGCAATTAAAACCACCCACACATTCGCACACCACTAATGAACAAATCCCCTCTGTCATTTGGCTTAATCACGATCAGATTCAGTGGTTTGGGGAGGGAGTTTGGATCGGGTCTGCATGGGGGGGAAGAACTCAGGGGAGTTTTGTGTTAAAACAATTTGAATCCGGGATATGTTGCGATTGCCCTAGCGGGTGTGATGGTTAAGTGTGTGTGATGGTGTAGGAGAGACCCGGGTTCGAGTCTCCCCACACCCGTTTTGGTTTAATTCATTTTTAAAGTATTGTTTTTAATATAAAAACCTATCCTATATTGTTATATTAATATATTAACGTGTTTTAACTTCGGAAACAACCCGTAGGCTCGAGTTTGGTTTTATAATTCATAACTAATATTATTTCCACTTTTAAAATAATATATATTTATATTATTTTCAAACCACGACTTCGAATAAAATAATATGTTTATATTATTTTCAACCCGCGACTCCTAGTATAAAATATTATACTTTTTTATATTATTTCGCCTCGTTTATTAATCTCGTGTAACGTTTCAAACTATTAGATAATATAATTGTTTATAATTATTTACCCTCGGTTTTATCCTCGAATAAAAATAATATATTTATTATTTTACCACATAAACGATTAGTTATTAATCATACGAACCTAAAAATAATATATTAAACTATATTATTTTCCTAACCATTTTAAATGGCACAAACGTACGAATTTATTTATTTATTTATTTATTTAATATTATTCGTATTAGAGACGTTCGACACATAACGCATTTATCTTAATTATTATATTAAGAAACCTATATTCTTGTGGACACGTTCGTCTACTCATTGATCCTTAGAAAGTGTTAAGACATTCTAATCTTCCGTGTCGTCACAAATCTCATATGTCCCTAACTTATGTGTTTATAATTCTAGGGCATACGTAAGACATGCGGGCTAACACTTGAGGTTCTAAATCTCATACTTGTGTGATACTAGCTACTACACAACGCATGTGAGTTTCACGACCCATTTTTACTCGTTTTCCTGTTGGGGGAGAAATATGTACATAAATCAATATCTTTTACTTGTTTTCCCGTTGGGGGAGAAACATATATACAAGCAATCATACTTTTACTTGTTTTCCCGCGGGGGAGAAACAGGTACGCAAACAAACATGTTTTTCCTGTTGGAGGAGAAAAGATGACGCAAACTCTTTTGGTTATTGTAATTCATATGATATCACTTGTTATGACTATGCGTAAACTCTATCATGAAATTCCTCACATCGAACCGTTTAAATATAAGTATATCGAGGTATGTTGAGTAGTACTACTGGGTTTGACAAACCCCATCTGCGTTAGTCGCGCTAACTAAATTGGAGGTCGAACGGGTGTAATATTGACCTAAACATGCACCATGGTTGATAGGCCTGGTGGGAGGTATCCAAACATAAACAATCAGTTTACGGTTACGAGCGCATTAGTATACATGAACATAGGCATGCTACCTATAGATATGCATATTGAATGTACATAATCTGGCAAACACTCTCTTATTGCAAACTTTGAACCTGTGAACTCACCAACCTCGTGTTGACACTTTTCGTACATGTTTTCTCAGGTCACTAAGGCACATGTTGCATAACTAGGACATGCATTGAGTCCTACTATCATTTCACTCATTTGCAAACCGTTAAAGCATTTCACTTACTTTTATTAAACTAAATTTTAGCGCGTTGTTTTGCGCATTTACTTTCTTGATTAAACGCTTCCGCATTAACTCTGAACTTTTATATTATGACATTCTAAGTCCCATATAGTGTCGTTTGATGTAACTAATGACTGGGATCCTGGTGTGTCACATCCCTAACGGTAAAACTTCGTTAGTGGAATTTGGGGGTGTGACATATTGGTATCAGAGCCATTGGTTATTGCGAACTAGGAATTTCATACTAGACTATAACCCACACACATTAATTACATGACACAAACACTCATACATGCTACATGTAGCATCTACACATACATTGCATTGCAGACATGTTGACATCATCCATATCACCCTCTACTTACGAGGGCAAGTCATTCGCATTGAATCATCATTCCCAGTGGTGACACTCAGGGAATCACCAAAATAACATCCAATCCCATCCGAGGGCAGCAAGACGAAGCCTTCGAAGGAGTCACTCACACCACCATCATCTGCACCCTTGTTACACCACCAGAGCCGAGGAAGACACCAGCTTGAGCTTATCGATGACACAATAAGAAATGGTGGGCCTTCTCAGGACCTTGTTAGGGACGACGCCCAGTACTAGTACATGTCTCTTTGGGAATTGGGTTCGTCGGAGGCAAGTCACTCCTGCACCCACTAGCAACAATACTCCGATCTCACTAACTTTACTCTAATTAAAGCCCGAACCCGTGGACCTTGCTTGAGGTACACCGTGTAGAGGCTGACTGTTGCACGTATTATGGTAGAAATTCGTTGACACATAGATGTCATCATTTTCTCGAGCCGTGGGCTCGCGTCATTGGTCGATATTCTGTTGAGAATAGATTAACCACAAGGTTGAGAACACCTTGCTCATTGCATACTTAAACCCTATCCTAACTCAGTTGGAAAGACGGCTACATTACCTCTTCCAGTAACACATATCCATGAACTAATTTCACTTCTCGAAGTCGCATTTTGCGTGCATGATTTCATCTACAATCCGCTGGATTGGACCATCGTAGTGTTTTTCGACTCAAGTGAATACACGGATCAAACGATTCCTGACTACTCATCCTGATATGAGTTCTAGTTGATAAACTTATGGTTGATGACTAAACCTCTCGATGACTTATCATATCCGACAACACTTTGTACTCGGTAATACAAACTAAAGGACATTTTGACACATGACAGGGAGAACCAGGGTGAGCATGCAAAGCAAATTATCATTACGGGTGCACACGTAATAGTAATTTGAGGTGCATGTAAGTCCTGGTGAAACCTAGTGTGTGGATAAACGGTCCTAATCAGTGATCTACAAACTTAAACTTCCAATGTCAGTAGAAGTTATTGTAACCCGCTCAACGACTAGTTGGTATCATTATACATGTTCAACAGTTGATAGACGCGACCATCAGGTTGAAGAGATTTACGGACACACTGAGCTATAATCAATGGAACCCGTTATTTTATATCACTCATGTAAGAGTCTTAGTGAACTTAAGACTCTCATACAAACTTGAACAAGGAAACCATCTTGATTGAAACTCTAGTAGAACCTCATGGTAAACCCTTCGAATCCAAGTATGTAAGCGGAATTGGAAGAATCCCTTCGTGCTAACACATTATTCCTTACACTCCAACAATAAATTCCATTTAACCATAATGCATTATCCGGTGACAAATCCTCAGATTAATTTGATTTATACACCAGGATATCCAACTCTGTAAACAGGCTTCTTCTTTCACAAAATGATCCAGTTGTTATAATGACATTAGAAAACGAGGATTTAATTTAACCAACCATCGGTTAAACGCGACTACTTAAACATACACCCTATCCCTTATGTTACTGAAACTTATATCTCATGAACTTTCTTCTCCTACATGTGAACCTTTTCCCTTAGCCTTTGCATTGACCGACGCTTACCTTATAAGCACGGGTTTTACTAGAAGTTTCAGCATGACTTCACAAATTTTATGATTGGTGTGGTCGTACCCCAACCCTGCTAGAAGCTAGATACACCATAGAAATAGCTGATGGACAGATAATAGAAGCAACCCACATTCTTAAGGGTTGTAAACTTAAACTAGTTGGTCATAAGCTTGTCATTGACCTCATGCCAGTAACACTTGGCAGTTTTGACATAATCGTCGGAATGGATTGGTTGTCTAAGAACCAAGTCGGGGTTATCTGTCATGAGAAAATTTTTCGCCTTCCTCTCCCTAATGGAGAAACCCTTCTGTCCAAGGCCAGAAGAGTGATGCAGTCGTTGGCATCATATCCTTCATCAAAGCACAAAAGTGTATACGTAAGGGTCATACTTCCATTTTGGCTCTCGTCGCCGAGCAGCCATCTAAGGAGAAGAAGATTGACGACATTCCGATCATTCGTGATTATCCAGAAATATTTCCCGAAGACCTACCTGGTCTTCCACCACATCGTCAAGTCGAGTTCCAAATTGATTTAGCACCCGGAGCAGCGCCTATTGCTCGGGCACCTTACCGACTGGCACCCAGTGAATTGCAAGAACTATCTACACAACTACAGGATTTGTTAAATAAAGGTTTCATTCGACCTAGCTCATCGCCATGGGGAGCTCCAATCATGTTTTTCAAGAAGAAGGACGGGACTTTCCTCATGTGCATCGACTACCGGGAGCTGAATAAAGTGACGATCAAGAACCGTTATCCTCTACCACGCATTGATGATATGTTCGATCAAATCCAAAGATCAAGCTTTTATTCCAATATATATCTTAGATCCGGCTATCATCAGCTGAGAGTCGGAGAGGAGGACATCTCAAAGACGGCATTCAGGACTAGGTATGGTCACTATGAATTCATGGTCATGCCGTTTGGACTAACCAACGCACCCGCGGTGTTCATGGACCTCATGAACCGTGTGTGTAAACCCTACCTTGATCAGTTAGTCATCATCTTTATTGATGACATCCTCATCTATTCCAAGAATTGGGATGAACATGAGGAACATATTCGTTTGATTCTAGAATTTCTAAGACAAGAGCAATTGTATGCAAAATTTTCCAAGTGCGAATTCTGGATTCATGAAGTGCAATCCTTAGGACATGTAGCAAATGAGAACAGAATACATGTCACCATCAAGAATTGGGCGGCATCGGCAACTCCAACTGAGGTGCGATAATTTTTGGGATTGGCTGGCTATTGCCGTCGTTTCATTGAAGAATTCTCCAAGATTGCCCAACCTCTCACAGCCATAACTCAAAAGGGTAAACCCTATAAATGGGGTGTCACCCACGAGTCAGCGTTCCAACTTCTGAAATAGAAACTCTGTAGTGCACCCATCCTATCTCTTCCGGATGGAACTGATGACTTTGTGGTGTATTGCGATGCATCCCTTCAAGGTCTAGGTTGTGTAGCGATGCATCCATTTATGACCATTGATCTTAAAAAATGAATGGACAAGATTGATTCCTTTTATGAAGTAACTCCTTTGTATTATTTAATATAACTTAAAGTACAAAAAGGGTAGTTTGGTCTTTTACTTCAATCTTCTTTTTACTTTATCTATGCAAATCAAATCAGAAAAGTACAATCAAATCAATGATATCTAAAATAAAATATTCAAACATTTTCATTACCCCCAAATCAAAACCATCAATCTTATTCAATACACATTTAGGCGAATTGGTTCTGCTTTGGAGAAGATAAAATTCGCCGTTCAGAAACTAAAATCGTCATGTTTGCACCGGTTATTGTTTCGAAAAAACGGTGGTTGAATTGGGTGAACTACTACTTGGCGTCATCTTGTTCAAACTAAGGTTCTATGTTTGGAAGATCTTTACAAATGACGTATTTACCGATTATAAAAGCAAGCTAATAATGTTACATGTAACTACAAAAATGTTACATATATAACATTGTAATACAAAATCCAAATCAAACAGTTGTATACACGACCTAATGTTTATAATTTATAACATATCACTAGAAACATATAGAAAAAAATTAATCATTAATCAATACAAATTATATAAAAACAAGGTTTTTATAAAAAAAAAATGATTTATTTAGTAATGTTACATATGTAACTATCAATGTTACATTTTGGATTGCAAAAAAGCTTACAAGAAATCAAACCAATTCTTTTTTTAAAACGAGACTTAAAAAACTACTTTTATATAAATATTTAACTACCAATGTTAAATATATAGAACGATATATTTCTTCTTTTGTTGTCACATATATATTCGTTGATTTTTTTATTTATTTGTGTTTTTCCAACTCTTAACGTATTTAGTTTAGCCTCTCTTTTGTTGACGGAGATTTACGAAACTTCTGCTATATAGATGACAATTCGAGAACACGGTTTTGCATCACTAAAATTGATAGAAACAACTTAAGGAAAGTTCATGATTTCATCTCTTTTTTACAAGCAAGATGATACATATATAACTAGCAAAGTTACATGTAACTAGGAATGTTAAATATGTTACATATATAACTAGCAAAACTCAATATATGTACTCAGTAATGGTTTATTGCTTGAACATTACAATATTTACATTATGTAACTAGCAAAATACTACATATGTAGCTAACAAAAAATGTTACACGTGTAACATCCGGTAGTTACCCTATGTAAAATTTTACATGAAGCATAAAACTCACACATACAATCCATTACAATTGTGTCTTTGTATCTTATATAACCGGTCACCATTCTATTTTTTTTCCATCTACGATAAAAAAAACAAAGCTAATTATAAGATGTTGAATGAGCTTGAGTTTATGTTATACCAAAATTCAAAATCACTTATACACGAAGAAGAAAAAATACAACCAATTAATATAGATAAATACTACAAAGGAAATAAATAAAATAAAACACAAAAAAAACATAATATAACTAATTGTTCACAATTATGTAACAAAATTGTTTACAATTAATCGTTTAACACATTAGAGCTAAAACAAAAGTTTGTTTTCAATGCAACTAAAATAAAATTGTTTAGAATTAATTAACATATTACAATTAACAAAAACAAATATGTAATCGGATCTTGAAACATCGAAACCAGACTCTGATGAACATGATCTCGTTTCAAATAGCATCCAAAAGACGAGTACCAAAACGAATTGCTTAGATCTTCACCACCTCTTATCGAAGACAATTCTTTAGATCCGCCACGGGTAAAGCTTGATGAAGAAGAGAAAACCGATGAAAGAACACCGACGATTGGTTTCGACTACGGAACAGCAGCCATCGACCACCGAACAGTCTCCATCGACACCGACTATCGGTTTCCAACAGGAGTAACCTAATGCTCCGTTGTCTCATCATTATCATATTCAATGATTTGCGAAGAAAACATGGAGACACTTTATCATATTCAATGATTTGGGAAAAAGACATGTTTGAACATTCAAAGAGAGTAATGGAGGTTTGAAATGGGGTAGGTTTGCATAATTGATAGGAGATGATGTAACACCTTAGGCAAATCCCATATCGTTATGTTCTGTCCACGGGAGAGATGCTGGGTTCATAAGGAATGCCCCGCCTCAAATACCACAACGCGTTTTGGGACTTAATGTAGTGGATGAGATGAGAACTCCACAGTTAAGCGTGCTCGGGTGGGAGTAATCCAGGGGTGGGTGACCCCTCGGAAGTTTTCACCCGGGTAACCAAAAACAAATCCGTGAGCCCTTAGAGGGCAAAGCGGACAATATTGTTGGTACGAGAGGTCGGATGTTACAAATGGTATCAAAGCCACTCTTGTTCTGTTCTGTTTACGATAGTGGGGAAAACCTCATCGAGGACGATGAGTCCAGGGGGGGTGTTTGTAACACCTTAGGCAAATCCCATATCGTTCTGTTCTGTCCACGGGAGAGATATTGGGTTCATAAGGAATGCCCCGCCTCAAATACCACAACGCGTTTTGGGGATTAATGTACTGGATGAGAGGAGAACTCCACAGTTAAGCGTGCTCGGGTGGGAGTAATCCAGGGATGGGTGACCCATAGGATGTTTTCACCCGGGCAAACAAAAACAAATCTGTGAGCTCTTAGGGGGCAAAGCGGACAATATTGTTGGTACAAGAGGCTGGATGTTACAGATGAAGTAAGGGACAATGGGTAATTAATGAAGATGATATAGATTGAAAGAAAGTAGTTGAAGACCATCGAACATTGTACCCATTAAATGTATGGATGGTCTTCTTAACAAGAAAGTACAACAAATCTTGGAAAGAAAAGGAGTGATTTGAGTGTTCATTATTCGAATCCCATTCGTATAAACTGAAATTCGATTCGAACCGAATTCGAATAAAAATTTCGATTTCGAAATTTGGCTTATTCGAATCGAATAATTATTCGATTCGAATAAATAAGTCGAATTCGAATTCTAAAATCCCATATTCGATTCGAATAACCCGAATTTATATATTATATAATTTTTTAAATATATAACATCCTCTTGTAAAAATAGGTTTGGTTTGTGCTTCTAACTTCAAATTACTTGTGGGGTTTTTTTTTAATTTTTATGGGCTTAAAAGTTCAAATCCACAAAACCTTTACCTAGTCATTGATTTCTCAAATGCGACCTTTCTTTCGTTTGGACACTTGGGACTATTTTTATGTTGTTTAAGGCTGCGTTTTTTAATTGTGTAATGTTGTTAGGGTTGTTTTGAACCCTTCTGAATTATGGTATGGTTGACACGATTGAATATTTGTAATTTTTTTAATTTTTTTTCAAAAAAAATAATAATAATTCGGTTTATTCGAATTATATTTGATTCGAATAAGCTTATTCGAATCGGTTTAAGTGATTCTTATTCGAATCCATAAAAAAAAATTCCAAATTCGATTCGAATAACCCGATTTAATTCGTTTGAACACCCCTAGATTTGACTTCTATTAGTTGGCAAAGGATGGCAAAACGAAAATACCCTTAAAAGTATAATGGATCAATGTTGAAATTTGATGATGTGGAAGATTTTGAGCAATGAAATTTTGAGCAATGAAATGAGTTTGCATGGTTTGCATAACTCCAATGGGTTTATAGTTCCCCTATGTATGTATGTATGTATGTGTGTATGTGTGTGTGTCTATGTGTGTATGTATGTATGTATGTATGTATGTATATATGTATGTATGTAGGGAATGGATCATTTGAGGACTCGCGAGAACTCATAAAAATACATATATTTATATATATATATATATAGGCGAAGGCTAAAATAAAACACACTTGAGTTGAAAAAACTCTTGGAAACCCTATGTAACTTTGTTTTTTTAGGTTGTTTTTATACCTATTTTTGTCACCTTTTACTAAAAAAAATATAAAAAAACGACGAGTACTTTTTAAAAAAAATTCATGAAAAAATACAAAAAATTCACGTTTTTTTATCATACGCAAGCATTAACATACGTAACACACGATTTTACATACGTAACAACGTTCGGCGATTTTATAAAAAAAATCACTTGGCGCTTTTTTGTTTTTTTTTTTGCCAAAAGTTATAAAATTATATATAGAATCCATCTAAAAAAATTTCACCGGTTTTTACTTGTTACGTATATTAATAGAGAGTTTACAGAGTTTTCTCAACTCAAAGGGTTATCTCCATATAATTCCCCTGTATATATTATACTAGCTTAGATCCCGTGTACTACACACGGGGTGAAAAATATCAATAAATAAAATTTTTAAATCTTTATATATATATATATATATATATATATATATATATATATATATATATATTTTTTTTACAGGCGTAAAAATGTATTACATATATTACGAATAAAAAACAAAATTCAAAACATGTAAAATTTAATATATATATTTACGTTTCGAAAATACGCTAATTACTGTTCATTTATAATTTGATTGAAAACAAAGTTACATAATTAGATTTCTTATAATAAGAGATAATTTAAAATAAATGTGTTTTATTAGTATAATTAATATTTTCTTTAAATAATAAGTTATTAATAAAAGATGTAAATGTATTTAATAAGAGAGAGAGGCGGGAAAAAAATGATGAGAATGAATATGGATGTAACACGTGGCAAGTAAAAACCTTTATTTATTATATAGTATAGATTATCATTTAGAAAGATCTTTTTTGTGCATGACGTTTTTTGAGACCGACTTAAGCAATAAGCTCTATGATACTTTTCTCAAGTATTCATCACCGTGGTATTTATAAGTGTTCGATAAGCTCTGTGATACTTTTCTCAAGTATTACCGTGATATTTATAAGTGTTAAATATGAAACAATTTTACAATGATTAAAAATATGAGAATTGGAAGGTTCTTTATCAAGCTTGTTTATTAATCTATACTACTATATAAAACATATTGAAAGGACATGCTTGTAATTTATCAAAAAAATTAAGACACCTAACACAAATTGTTGTGCACAAGGTACACCTAACCAATACATAAAATGTGTTCAATTTTCATTTAACCCCACAATTAAATTCCAACACTTAATAAATACCATTATTTAATGCACATGAGTTTATTTAATTAAATACATTAAGTATTATTTTATTTATAATACTTAAAATTAAGATTTAAATTTATATTTACTATTTATATTTTTATAACTAAATACTATTTAAATTAAGTATTAAGTTTTGTAAAATTTCTTATTTTACAAGTTATAAGAGAAAACAAAATAATCCCAAAATTAACTATAAAGATTTAGATAATTTAAAGACTAAAATTGTAATGTTTTTTATAAAAATAATAGGTGATTAATTAAGTTAATTTAGCATTTCAAAAACTATAATCGTATTTTTAGTTAAATAATAAGGAAATAAAAAAATAAAAATAATAGAAAAATAATAATAATTGCAAAAGGGAAGAACCAGCATGGGGGCCTCGTACCTGCGCCGTGTATGTGGCGCACGAACCACCTGGGTCGGCGCCCATTTATGTTCTACATCCGCTTCCGCTTGTATATGTATATAACAAATAAATAAATAAATGAAGCAGCTTGGAAAAGGTAAGAACTGGTCGAGCACGCGGGGGGTGGGGTTGGGGTTTGGGTTCGAACCAGCGCCGCCTACGTGTGGGTGTGGCACGCGAACCAACTGCGCTAACGCTCACTCTTGCTCTCAATCAATTTCATATATATACACACACGTACACACATAGATAAAAGTTTTCACATGACAGCACCCTATTTGTTAGGTTTACTGTTCATTGTCATCTATTTTTAATAGAGTGTATAATAATTAAAAATGTAAAATTTTAGGGACAAACCGTTAACTACCGTTTTAAAAATCTTCACACCAAATCCGCCAGGTTGGTCGGAACGACCGGCCGACCAAACTGGAAATAACGGTTAAGGTTTTACGGCTTAAATCAAGCTACGAACTGAAGTTAAAACTATAGATCGTCAATTATTGCGAAATGAAGCTAAAATATTGGATGTTAATTATTTAAATGCTTAAGTATATAATTACTAAATATTTATATAGTTATAATAATAATAATAATAATTCCTAAATATAATCAGTATTTAAGACAGTTCGGGTTAGATTGCGCTCTCCAAAAGAGCCTCGGTGATACCCGACGCTTTGCGCGGGCCAACCCACTAGTTAGTAAAACAAACTAATTGAGGTACAATAATAAATGTAGAATGAGGGGCTGTTTGGTAGTCTCTTAATGATTACATTAAGAGGCTACCTCTGAATCGGTCATAGGAAATGTGTGTTTGTTTCGCTAACAGCCCACCTCTTAATGGTTTATTTTACCTCTTAATGGTTCAGCTGAAAAACCCTACTGAACCATTCAGACCTATTAATGGTTCAGCACTTGCCACACAACCCCTAAATCATACTACGAAGTTAAAAATTTATGATTCTACACTGATAACAATCATCTAACACAATTTATATGAAGGTTCGGCTGGGCTGTGGGGTGCTTGGGCGTGATCTAGACCACCGACATCTTTAGATGAAAAAAGGGAACTAGCTCAGTTGTCTTTGCTTATTTGCTCGTTGGGCTTGTCTCCGTCTAGGGATAAATGGATGTGGAATTTGGACAGTTTCGGGGTATTTTCGGTCAAGAGTATTAAGGTTCGAATTCAAGACTCAAATGGTGTGGGTTTTAATTATGTGATGTCATGAAACAATTGGGTCCCGAAGAAGGTAGGCATTCTTGCTTGGAGGGCCGAGATGGATAGATTACCAACTTTGGATTCGCTAAAAAAGAGAAACATTGTTGTTAATCCGGGTTTGTGCAAGTTGTGTGTGGATTGTGGTGAAACGGTGGATCGCATTTTTGTATCTTGCCACTTTGCTCAATCAATTTGGCAAATTATTTCTCAATGGTGCAAAATCCCTTCAATATATGCTTTTTGCTCCCGGGATCTTCCGGATATACATAAAGTTTTAAAGGTCTCAAAAAAGTTGGCGAAGATAGCTCACGCTATTATTTTAACAACAATTTGGTGTTTGTGGAAGGCGAAAATGAAGTGGTGTTCAACAACAAGTCTATTTCTCTTGCTATGTTAATTGAAGATATAAAATCCATGGGACTCCTATGAATCATGAATCGTTCAAGAATAAAAGCAGTAACTTGGGAGGATTGGAGAAAGCTTAATATTGTGTAGTTTGGTTGTAATTTGGGTGTTTCGATGTTTTTGGTTGGTTTGGATAGATAGCTATGTATTTCGATGTTGTAATTCTGGGTTATCTACATGGTAATCCTATGTTTTTTTATATATAATCAAGTTTTGTTGGTCGTTAAAAAAATCTGATTGTAATTATTTGTGAAAGATAATCGAATTATTTTTAATCTCAACACGATTCTTTTTCACTAGTGTTAGTAGATACTCACAACCTAATTAAGAAACTTGTCCATGTAATCATGTTAGTGAAGCCATCTTAAACTACCGACATCATCTACATCACAATACAACTTGTCATAAAGTATTTTTAAATATTACAACATCAAATATAATTCATGTTGGATAAATTTTAATTTTTGATATAATTCATATCAATAAATTATATAATGAAATTATGTATTTATATTTAGAATAAATATTTCAAATTCGTAGAGAAAACTAAATTGTATCTTAAATAAATGAAGAAAATAAAAATATTATATTTCAAGTTTGTGAGTTTGAGATGAGAGAGCATCTTACTTTTTTTTAAGCGAAAATTCAAAAAATAACCAAACTTGTAAGGCCCTAAATCTGGAAAGCCTCACTCATTGAATTTACTCATAAACGTAGTCATCAAACACTGAACTTAATTAAAACATTCAACATAGCGGAAGAATACATCATTTCATTACATAAACACCGGAAGTTTTAAACATTTAAAACATTGTCTTAACATTAACAAGTAGATAGGATGTCAGTCTTGAGCCAAATAACCTTCATGCCTTTGCCTGTTCCTTCCTTTTGCTACCTGAAGTGCATACTCAAAGTCAGCTAACGCTGGTGAGTTCTAGTTTAAAGCAATTAGGTATAAACATCGTTTCTTTATACGTGTGTATATATATATATATATATTAACATGTAACGAACCAAAATCCGGGTTTCGTTATAAATAAATAAATATTCTAATAAATATTATGGTGAAAATAATATTTTAGAAATAAGTTAAAACAAGTGGGTTTCAAGTTAGTAATAGGGTTATATTAGTTTTTAACTAATTTTGGAATGAAATGGGTGAAATGAAAGTTGAGAGGCTAAAGGTGTAAAATGGTCAAACCCTGCCATTTGACTAGAAGAAGTCAAATTTGAGACTTCATTTGTGTTTTGGTCATTCTTGTGCAAGAGAGAAAAAGGAGAAAACGAAATTGAAGCCAAAATCATGTATTTGAGCTTGAATTTGTGAAGGTTTTTGCGCACACGTCACATTCCTAACATCAAGTAAATGATTATCTTCCATTGATTTCACCTTTGATGAGCTAGTAGGTGGGTTTTGTAGAAATTTGAAAATTTATGATGCATGTGGTTAATTGGTGTTAGATTATTGATAATCTAGCTAATCTAAAGGTAAATAATGGTGATTAACATCCTAGAACCCTTTGATTATGATTATGAAAAGTTAGGGTTCATATAGAGAAATTTGGGGGTGTTTAGATTATGATGATAGGATGTTGAATTAATGAATGGTTACGTGTTTATATGATGTTAGACACTTGAATGAACATCAAATTAACCTAATGAAAAATATTGAATGAGAAATTAGTGTCAAGGAATTGGAAATGAAACTCAAGTAGGTGAGTTTGGATGGAAAGAGGGTGTTTGGATATGGGAATAAACCAAACGGGTCAGTTTGGGTTGGAAATGGGAATTTGGGTTGTGAACCCAATTATAATGTGATTTTGATGTATGATTAGATTACTAAACTAGGTGTATATGTTTAGGTAATCAAATTCTGAATCGAGAAGGTGGTGCGGGATCTTCTAACCCGAAAGGTAAGTGCTCTTGCACTTACTTGGTATTGATGAATAAGGATGATAAACAAATTATGATTGTATACTCTGTTGTGTTATGAATGTGAATGAATGTGTATGAACATGTATGTACAAATGAATGAATGTAGTTATAGTAGTAATACTATAATGGAAATGTGGATATGAGGTTATGGTTTAAATATCATAATGGATATGTGTATATGAAGTTATGGTTTAAACACCATAATGAAAATGGTGATGAAGTTATGATCTAAAAATCATAATGGAAATGTGGTGATGAAGTTATGATCTAAAAATCATAATAGAAATGTGGTGATGAAGTTATGATCCAAAAATCATAATGGAAATGTGGGGATAAAGTTATGACCTATGAGCCATAATGGAAATGGAAATGTGTTAATTATGAATGTTAAATGAAAAGAATGAAACTTGTAAGGTGATATGCAAGTGATATATAGCCTAATGGCAAATTGGGTGAAAACGGGTCAAATGGGTGAATGGGTGAAAACAAGTAGATTTTACTTGTTTGTTATGTTTTATTTTCATTACTAATGGTGAATAATTATGTGGTGTATGTAGGAAAAGCTTCGGGATAGTCAAGGTCAAGTCTATGGCGAAATAATGGATTCTCGTATGCACTTTTTGGTGTTTTCGGTTGTTTTTAGATGTACAACAAATGGGTGTAAACCGATACGTGAATTTGTAGTTTTTGATACAAAAGTTTGTTGTTTTGAATGATAGAACCCAAATCTAAGTATTGGGAAAATTTTATGGCAAAATGGGTTAAAGTTGGAAAAAAATGGTTAAGTGTTGAAAGCTGCTGAAATTTCAAAACTTTCTGTTTGTTGTGTGTCTTCGCGCCACGCGAGAACCAGGGGAGGATCTTTCGCGACACGCGAAAGACCTGGCTCCGGGCAAGTCTTTTGGGGCTCCCTCGCGACACACGAAGGGAGGGTCCCTGATTTTCGCGACACGCGAAAATGTAAAATATATATATATATATATATATATATATATATTTCTTGGGATGATTGCTTTCGCGTGTGTAAATGTTTATTTTAACCAGTGTTTACATTGAGGGTGTTACATAACATTTCATTTGGAGTCATTTAACATTCATTGGTCATACACATATGGGTGATCCGCCTGTCCTTACGTATGTCACAAAGACAAACGTTCCGTCCTACGTCGTAGTCCGTCATTCGTACCGTCCTACTGAAGTAGTCCGTAATTCATTCGTACCGTCCGTATACCGAAGTAGCCGTCCATAATTCATACCTTCCTACCGTCGTAGTCCGTAATTCGCCCATTTGCCCTAAGGCACCCGTTTCCCATTCAAACTATTTATGCAACCGTGCTTTGTATAAAGGCCTTCGTGTAACATCTAGGATTTTCAGGCCATAAACCATCTGTACTCATGTTATTATATAAACACAGAAGTCTTATACATGTTCAAACATAACATGTCACAATGATTATTACTTAGTATACATACAATTCAAATTACCAAACCTTACATTTGCACATGACTTCTTCATTTTATAACACATGTATCTAAATTTAAACATATATGTATAAGCAAGCATTTGGTTATAACTAAGGGTAAAACATACGAGTTTTAAAACCATGACTTTACATTTTTATTTAAATATACACACACATTTACAAATACAAATATATACATTGATTTGGAACCCTTGAAATTGAAATTTTCTATTTTGAACCTCAAGTTTGACTTTAAAAGTCAAACAATCCCAATCCGATGAAATCCAAACTAATATCAATCGATCCCAACTGTCATGGACTTTCCATGAGTTCCTTAACGAATACAGATCAATTTCAAACCATACTAACGTTCCAATTTAATCCTTTGAAAGGCCAAATTTCGAATTTGAAATAGGTTGACTATCTAGGGTCAAACCGTGTCAAATTCAATCCCCAAATCACAAAATTAAACGCGTATCAGGTCCGTAAATCACGCTCAGTCTATTCCCTTATGTATTCAGACCAAAACGCGACTCGATTCATCCTAAATCAATCGAATTGACGCGTAAACAATCCCCGCTAGCTGTCGTCGTCAAATCCGGATCAAATCAAACAATTAAGATAAAAATTAACGAATTAAATACCTACACCTTCGCCTAGTCCATTACAATCTTTCTAAACCGCTAATCGTACGTCATTCCGCGTCTAGAACCAAAGCAAGCATCAAGAACGACGAGACTGAGAGGGTAGCCGCCTGCATTCGTGCCCAATCCAAATCTGTAAGTCTTGGTACCATTCGACTCGTGTTTGAGTCCTTATCAAAAGCCCCATATCCAATTGTAAGAACAGAACCTATCAAACACGAATTGAATTAGGGTTCGTGTTCTTACGAATGAAATTCTGATTTGGGGATTTGATACAGCGTATTTTTCGTATTTAAATTTTCGAGTTTCTAGTTAAACAGCGAACCCACCTGGTGTGACTGGTTAGGTCACGGCACCATCAGACCAGGTGGTCTGGGTTCGAAACCCACGCAGACCAGAACTTTTTTGCGCGTGACCCAAAGCCAGACCAGGCCCCTTGAACCGAATTGGTTATATACAAATCAATCCAGTCCATAACACGGGTTAGTCCCCTGGTCCAGTGGTTGGGACGGCTGCCTTGTACAGAAGCCACCCGGGTTCGAGCCGGGTGGTCTGTTTAAATTTTTAAACCAGTTTTAAAGCTTCAAAAATTTTGTAAAAAAAATATTTTATAAACCTTAAGATATTTATAACAGAATAAAACTAGAATTTATAAATTCCAAGATAAATTCAGATTTAATCCAAATTGAATGGTTAAATTTACACATTAAACTTTTAAAACAAAAAACTTTAAATATGTAAAATTAATTTCTAAATAAAAACAATAAATTTTATAAAAGTTTATAAAATATTAACTCATTTAAAGTAAACTAGTATTTATTTTAGAGATAATAAATAAATAAAAATTTATTTCTAAACATATATTTACATCCATATATTTTAACATATTTTCACAAATAAATAAATAAAAATTATTTATTTATTTAATCTATTTAAATAAATGAAATTAGTTATTTATTTTATTTATTTAAACTAAACACTAATCACATAAGTAGAATTCCTAAACATATATTTACATCATTATACTTTAACATATTTTCACAAATAAATGAATAAAAAACTATTTATTTATTTATTTTTATTAAATAAATGAAATTAGTTATTATTTTATTTATTTAAATTAAACTCTAATCACATAAGTAGAATTTCTAAACATATATTTACATCCATATATTTTAACATATTTTAAATAAATAAAAATTATTTATTTATTTAATCTATTTAAATAAATGAAATTAGTTATTTATTTTATTTATTTAAACTAAACACTAATCACATAAGTACAATCTCTAAACATATATTTACATCCATATATTTTAACATATTTTCATGAATAAATAGATAAAAATTATTCATTTATTTAATCTATTTAAATAAATGAAATTATTTATTTATTTTAAACACTACCTACATAAACCAAAGTTCATTTTCTAAACACAGATATATATTTACATGATATGTATTTTAGCATATTTTTCACAATTAAATAAATAAAATTATTTATTCATTTAAATCCAACCCTACGTCAGTGACTATTAAGTTCATACATGTATACCTTGAACTCATAATACGCATTAAAATTCGTATTTAAACATAGTATGCCTTTACATAAAATAACACAAATCTATTTGTACCAACCCACACACATCAAAACCTGTTGAATCCTAGACTTAGACATAGACTTTTGTACATACTATTAACTCAATACACATTATACACTAGGTTAACGTGGTGAGTTACAAGGATCGTTTTGCCACATAGACTCGCGTGTTAGCTACACTCTTGATTCAAGTGAGTTTTATATAGCCCCTTTTTACATTTTGCACTTTTGGGGTGAAACATGATTACTCTTTGAAACTCTTTGCATTTACTTATATACAATTCAATAATATGATGTTATGTGTTATTTGTGCTTTATGCTTGAATGCTATGAGTTAAGACTACATATACATGACATTAGTACAATCATTAACTTAGTACAAGCCAACGGTTAACATTGATAGATCTATTGAGTTTGACAAACCCACCCGGTTAGGGTGTTTGTTACCGACTTTACGTTAGGGTAACTTGCGTGTTATGCCTCAGTCACAAGGTTTGATTGTACACACCTAGTTTAACTATAGATTCTCCATAAATGTCTTATACACGTGTATCGTATGAATTGTATAAAATACTTTAAAATTGGTTATGTGTCAAAACCTATGTATGCTCACCAACTTTTTAGTTGACCTTGTTTTCATCAGGTTTCAGGTACTAACGCTTGAGAATAAGTACAAGATGCTTCACTTAGGACCGATGACCTAGAATTTAATTTAAAGAGACTATTTATGTATTTCTATTTTCCTTGTATTGTTGGATTTATGTTTATTGGTGATATGAAATTGGTTGTTTAATTATATAAACTTTAGTAAACCTTGAGCTTTTGAACAGTCTACATGTCCCGCCCCGACGTATTTCGCCGTCGGTTGGGGTGTGACACTTCGTCTACCGTAGTAGCCATATTTAGTCTACCTTTCTAGACTTTATCTTTCCGTCTGCATAGATAGTCGTGTGATCGTCCGTCTACCGCAGTAGCCGTTATCATCGTACCGTCCTACCGAGGTAGTCCGTAATTCCTTCCTTAACGTTAGTACATTTATAACATGCAATATATATATAGGGATGGGCTCCAGAGAAAACCAATAGTTAAGCGAAAACCAAGAAAAACCACTAAAAAACCAATTTTAACCAATAATATAATAATATTTATTTTTTATTTTATTTTATTTTTATTTTTTTATAAGAGTATCAATGTAATATTACAGATTTTTACCAAAAAATCATTTAAATATTGGCTTACGTATACGTAACCCATAGTGTTACGTATATGTAAACAGTAAACAAAAAAATTCAAAAAAATTGCGGTTACGTATACGTAACCCATAGTATTACACATTGTTTTAGTGGTTTTCTCCGTTTTCGCCTAACTTTGTGGTTTTCTCTTGATCCTTCCCCTATATATATATATATAGAAATATATATATAAAACAAGCCCTCATTCATTTAACGTTAAGTCATACATTCGTTTCATTCATTATAACACATTCATTCATCATTTCGTAGTCTTTATTCTCATTTATATAACGTGTAGTCATATTATCATTTATCTTATTCATTTATCTTGCACGTATACACTTCAGCCACAAAACATTTAAAATAATTTGCACATAACACATAAGGGACACATAGAACTCACCTGATAAGCGGGTTGCTGGGGTACAATAGCTAGTCAGTGAGCGTCACTATCAAGTCATACAAGATAAGATAACCGACCTAAACGACACTAGGCGTTTCTATATTTTAGGGTTTGGCGAACTTAGACAAGTTCGCCATTCATGGCTTAGGCGAACATAGTAAGTTCGCTACTTAGACTTTTAGGCGAAGATAAGCTAAATTCGTTACTTAGGTTTAGCGAACATAGGGTTAAGTTCGCTTCTAGAGTTAGGCAAACATGGTAAATTCGCCTGTTTGGCTTAGGCGAACATATGGTAAGTTCGCTACTTTGGGGTTAGGCGAATATGCTTTGGCAAAGATGTTAAGTTCGCTACATAGTGTTAGGCGAATATAATGCTACGTTCGCCTCTTTGCATTAAGCGAACATAAGGTCTAAGTTCGCCCTTTTTAGCGAACATGGGCTAAGTTCTCCCGAACAGTGCTAGGCGAACTTGACAAGTTCGCCTGCGCGACTGTCATCTTCCCCAAGAACCCTAGAAATTTCGGCTAAGGATTCGTGTGTTCAAGCACCGAACTTTTTACGTTCAAAACGTTCTATTTCAATCCATGAGCCTAGATCTAGGTTTAGTTTCTCATTTCATATGAAAAAACAGTGTCTTTATGCGTTTTTAACCCAAAAGTTATAAAAACTCAGATTTAGGTCAGTAGGTTACCTGTTGTCGGCTGATTCTCGTTTCTATACGCTGTAGTGTTGGTTCCCGATGATTTCCGAGCTTTTGGATCGATTTCCTTACTTTCTCTCACTAGTCGAATTCTCTCTCTCTCTCACTAAGGGCTTGCGAAATGAAGGTGGTAAAGGGGGGAGGGGCTGCCTTCTTTCTTAAATAGGTGGGCTCCCTTGGCCCATTTTGCGCAAGGTCCAAGCCCACCAACCCCCTTTGTCTCTTCTTTCGTTTATCATACGTTTGATCCTCGTTCGTTTTCCTTTTATTTATTACTTTCGTTTTTGGGATGTTACAAAATTAAAAGTCAAATTCCCTTATACAATCATTGAAAACATATTTTCTACGTGTTTGTTACGGCGAAAACACCGATAAGAAACAGGCGCCGCCACCTGCCCACCAATCTTCTCTCGTCGTTTTCACCGTAACAAACATGTACATGTCATTTTTTTAATTTTAAAATTCCACGTGAAAGGCGAACTCATACCCCACACCAAACTGTTTAGGTTAGCGCCATATTGTGCTATGTGGATATTCGCAAATGGTGACACGTGGAAGGCGAAAACGATATTACGGCGATTTTTTTTGCCGACATAGTACAGATCGTGGAAAATATGTTTTCAATGATTATACGAATTTGACTTTTAATTTGATCATAAGGATGTTGAGACAAGGAGACAATTAGGTATCATGATGTATGTTAATTGCTAGTTGGTTGAAATAACTCTATGAATACCTTATCATCTATCTTCTCTCTTTCATGTTATTTATTCATCTATAACAATAATATAGTCTAGTATACAAATCATATTACGACCACTAACTTCTAAATATGGTAAACCAGAAAATGAGACCCGCGCTTCGCGGCAGGAGGCGAACCTTAAACAGCTGAAGCTGTGACATTAATGTAGCTAAACACAAAATAAACGTGGTTAAGTACATAGAATAAACGTATAAAATTAGACAATCGGTTGTGAGCCCCACGCTTCGCGGCGGGAGGCTCCTACGCCACACGGTGGGAGGCATACCTTAAACGGCTGAGACGGTGAAATTAACATGGCTAAACACAAAAAGAAATGTGGTTATGTACATATACGTATAAAGTTAAGGCGAATCGGCTGTGGAGATCGAAACATAGATAAAAAACAGTTATATAATGGAACCGATATTTTTCAGTTGGTGTCGATCACGTTCTACACGGTATCAGCATATTACCGTCAGTCGATATAACCCACGACACATAAAAAATACTCTACATTGAATACGACTCCGTTTTTAATGAAATTTATATCGGGACATCAAGAAAAAAAATTAATGACATGGGGTAAACTCGAAACTTTAAAAACTTGAGAGGGTTAAAATGACATTTTATAAAGTCAGGGGTGAGTTATGACATTTCAATAAATTAGGTGGTTAGAATTGAATTTTAAAAAACTTTTTCGACACTTACAATTAAGTTTAGTTATAATTTATTTTAGTTTTATGTTGTGTTACAAACAATGCTAATGATCTCAAAATTTTTAAGTTCAAACTAAATCTAGAAAATAATCACAAATTATAATTATCAATACACTTAAAAAGAAATGTGGGGGTAAATGGTAAATGGTAAATGGCAAACTCTCTCCCTCAACTTTGACAAATGGCAAACTATCCTCACAACTTTGGAAAATGGTAAAAATGACCTTTAAACTTTATAAAATGTCAATTTAATCCCCTTAAGTTTCTAAAGTTTAGATTTATTCCCTGTAGTATATATAATCTGATATTTTCCTTAATAACTTTCGTTAGCTAATTAATTTTTTTCATGGCGTCCGCCGTCCCGGTATAAATTTTGTTAAAAACGGAGTTGTATTCAAAATATGACATTTTTAGGTATCGTGAGTTATATCGACTGACGGTAACGTGCTGGTACCGTGAAGAATGAGACCGACACCGACTGAAAAAAATCAATATCATTATATAACTGTCTTTTATCTATGTTTCGATCTCGACAACTTGTCCTAGTTTACTGTTATTTTAATCAATAGTATAGAATGTTTTTATTTATTTAACACCCTTACACTGATGTTGTCCGTTAGTTATCGGTTTGGTTCATTAAAGCGTCGGGACATGGTATAGTTTACGATAAAAAAAGTGTATTTGCGATGATTTCGTCAAAAAAATGTTGTACGATGTAACCCAAAAAAATAAAGCTTTGCTTTACATCGACCGTAAACCATAAAAACGAACACCGATACCCGTTCTGATAATACAAAAAACGGAAACGATGTTGTTCGCACATTATCGACGCGGTTCGTTACGATGCCGGTTCTGATAAGTTGCAGTACATTAATGAATTTTTTTTCGTATTATATTAGGCCTGGCAAACCGTGCGGGTTCGGGTCACGAGTCATAACGGGTTCGGGTCAATACGGGTTCGGGGCAAAATGACTTTGGCTCAAAACAGGTTTGGAGCAAAATTAGTCCGAGTCAAAATGGGTCGTTTTTTTAAAAAAAAACTATCAATTTGGTTCGAGTCAAAACAGGTTCGGCCAATACGGTGGGAGGTGACGGCGAGCGGGTTGAGTAGGGGAGGGGGCGGCGGCGGCGGCAGCGGCGGTGGTTGTGGCCGTACGGGGCCATTTTCTTGAATACGCCATTTTCTTGAATACGCTGAAGTTTAAAATATTAAAATTCCTTTGTAACACACAAACCGTTGGGGTTTATAGAATTTGTTAACTCCATTCCCACTTTGTATAATTATACTTCTATCCTTATTCCTTTACGAGGAAGTGAGGAAAATAAAAGAACACGTATAATATAAGGACAAAAAGGGTAAATTTGACGTTGTTAACATCTTTAAGCAAAATATTGTGGTGCGGTGGGGGGCGGGTGGTGGTGATGGCTGGCGGTGGGCGGGTGGCGGCGGTGGGAGATGGCGGAGGCGGGGGGTGGGGGCAAGGATGGGGGGGTGGCGGGGCGGCGGAGGGTGGCGGGCGGTGGCAGAGACTGGCGGGTGGCGGCGGCGGGGCATTGGCAGAGGCGGGCGGGGGGCGGGTGGGGTGGGGTGAGGGGGCGGTGGCGGGGGTGGCGGCGACGGGTGGGTTACAAAGTTGGGGGACCCATATTCACTATTTTTAAGTTAACAAAATTTTATAATACTTGATAATTTTGACCCGTTGACTTATTTAAGGTGACTCAAATTAACCCATATCAATTATTTTTGCTCAAATGAAAAAAAATGGGTCAAAATTGTCATCCCTATTTTATATTAATCTTTAAATTTAGCATAAGAATTATTTATTAAACATATAAATAGAAAAAGTTGTTTTTGAAAACTAATAATTGTCTAAAATTAACTGTAATCACCAGTATAAATGTCATCTAGTTGCTAATATAAATATAACAAAGGTTAATTGTGATTTTTTAAAGAAAATAACAAATTGATCCAAATAATGAACTTTATGTCTGCGATGACAAACATGTTCAAAATACTTCCATAAGTATTTGGAAACTAAAAATTTGACAGGGAAAGTTATAAAACTCATTTTGGTGAAAAACGAGTTAGCTTGAGTAAATAATGATGATTTTATGAAACTAGTGGGTAATTACCCGCTAGATAAACATAAGCAAAACGCAACGGTACATTAACGCTCATCTCGTGAAAAAATGCTCGTCAAAACATTGGAAACGTAGATAAAAATAAAAGGAAAAAATCTAAGGAAAAGAGAAAAAATACATATAAAAACAACTTTATTAAAATTCAGAGGTCGTATGGTATCTTTATTAAAGTTTAGTGCTAATAATGTAAATTGGTTAAAGAAAAAGACAAAAATAAACTGATTAAAAATCAGAGGGTCAAAGTAAAAAATTTGAGAAAAAGACAAAATTTCATCTTGAAGACTTGTAACATATGTATAAAAGGTGTCACTGACGGATGTATGAAGACCTTAGGGGGGCAAAGGCTCAAGTTTTTTTTCTAGTTTTAATGAGGTTATAATTTTTTTAGGCACCTCCAAGTTTTGTCAAAAACCTCTTAAAATTAAAAAAATATCGAAGCTTATAGAAACTAATAATCTAATTCTCTGCATCTTAGTCCAGTAGCCGATGATGGGTTTTCAAACACGCCATGTGGTGTAAGAAGTCAAGAATTAAGAGCTTATACTATATGTTTTAGCACTTGTAAACAGAGAACAGTGTTTCACCTCTTCAAAGTGTATTGATTTTTACCATTTTTTTTACTATATGAAATTTATTTTTACCCTTTTTTGGAATACCCGCTGAATAAAAATCCTGGATCCGCTACTGAAAGGTGTGGAGTTTGCCTTTTATGGTTTATAAAATTGGTGTTTAAATCCGGTTACATTTGCAAGACATGAATTATAAGTAAAATACAAGTTAAATGGTGCCCTAGTGATGTTAAATGGAAGTTGGTCATAAGACCCAATGTGGCTATTTTAGTTGTGAAATAGCCTATTTATGTGATGCTATGTGGATTATGTGTGAAAGGTGATAAGTTGTCAATAACCGTGATTGGAAAGATCTTGGGGCCAAGTTTGAAAATAGAATTGCATAATCATATAAAATCTCAAACTTAAATAAAACTAGTCAATCTCTCGTAAAGGTTCATATCATCAAAGCAAGTAAGGGAATTTTTTTTTAAATGGCGGGGATATTATAAAAATAAAAAAAGACACTAGAAAGGAGCTTGAGCCACAAAACAAACACCAAGTTTAATACATGTCTACATAAAAAATACATGAAAGAGACCAATCTAAATTATGAACTTCGATCTATTTTTCATCCACAAATGCACCATGGTCTTGACCTCCCCCATTGTCTTTGTAATCAACATCGGTTTGTTATTAAAGACCTTATTGTTCATAGCCTTTTATACACTCCAACATGTAATAAAAATAATAGCTTCCATCAATTTCCTCTAGAGTTGTTATCCTGGAGAGGCTTGTGGAACTCTAAAATGTCACGAAAAGAGAGAGCATATATATGAGATAACTTACACCACAAAGATATACCTTGTCAAACCGCATTTGCGATGAAGCAGGATGATAACAAGTGATCGGCCGATTCTCGACCTTCCCCACAAAGCGAACAAGAAAGTGAAGGAATAAAGATGTTCCTTCGAGCTGTGGCGGAACAAAAAAAATTTAACCGGGAGGTCGCAATATAACTTCTTTACACTCGCTAGGTAATGTATAAGGATTATTATTTTTTACCAATCTGTGTACCATAAGTATGAAACAACTATCAAAGTAGTTCCTTTTTACCAAATTGATATACTACGATCCATTTTATGATTATTTTAATTGGTTCTCAAATGATTTTATGCAGATTAAATGTCTAATTTGAGTTCTTTAGTAACTTATATATGAAAAACATTATCCAAATATACATATTCGAGATAAGTGTAGGATGTCTCAGCTATCCAATAAAATATATTGACTTTTATCAGAATCCATTTATTCGTGAAAAAGGCAAAAGAATTAGGTTGATGACTCATACCATCGGTGGATTTCCTTATAGATTGAACTCTAAAATCCTCTTCGCTATTTCCCACCTCCAAGTCTATGTTGTAGCGTCCAAAATCTTGAAATTACTTTCCAAACACCTGTAGCTGAGACCCTAATCAGAAAAGATGACCAAGAACGAGATTATGGTGATACCTTCCTCCATAAGCCTTCGGTATCATTTTTATTCCTCCACCACCACTACTTTTCATCCTCCCTATCAATAAAAGGAATTCAAGATTAAGGGAAGGATACGCTAACCCTTCCTCTCCTCGGTAACTTCGGGCCAAAGATGAGACACGATAGCCTAGTAGAACTAAGTCAAACCCTAAGCCAAAGAAATAAAAGATAAGCCATGCAAACAAACAAAAAGGAGCAATCACTTTTAGGCAGGAGAAGTAAGTCCCCTTTGAAGGAATGATGGGAATACCAAAGCACCCTATAGAAAGGCGCGGGTTTATCTCGTACCATGGAAATGGCATAGGAACTGCTATACATACGGCCTTAGGGGGCAAAGATCTCAAATCCCCCCTTTCCTTCATACCTCTCCTGGTCATTTCCCCTAGCAACAGTTATAATCTCTCTTATATGTTGTAACAATTTCCTTAAGCTTTGAATATTAATAAGAAATCATTTTACATGCATATCTTTGAAGCAACAAGCCTTGGAGCACTCTTATATCTAGTCATTTGAAGTTGAATAGCCAATCCCAGTGATGAAGATCTATCTCTCTAGTAGCTCGTGCACACGAGCACCAGACGCCTCAAGAGAGGTAGAAACACCAGACGCTCGTCCGGTTCTTTCTAAATATATTTTAAAATAACTTAAATTAACTAAAATAATAAATATTTTTAAGAGTTAATTACTATTTGAGTCCCTCACGTTTCACCATTTTAACTAGTTGAATCCTGTTTAAAATCGTCGCTCTGAACCCTGACTTTTTATTTTTGTATCTGTTTGAGTCCAAATGGCTAACGTCATCAGATTTAACAGTTAACTTTCCTCTGAAATAACCAAAATACCTCAGGGACTCAAAAGTTAGAAAACGTTATATATTTTACCCTCTCTCCTTTCACCACCACCACCACTAACACCCCCCTGCCGCCGCCACCGCCACCACCACTTCACTTGCTAATATTCTTGTGAAATAAGAACTTTGATTTGAAAAAATGCTTAAAATGTTAAGAAAAATCAATTTCCAATTATGGATTAATCCAAAGACATTCAGACTTATAACGTGTTCTATCGATTCAAACACAACAATTTTGAACAAAAATATATGGAAAAAATCAAAGCCAGATAATCACACCTTGTTTCGTGGATCCAAAACTATAATCTCAAACCGTCCATTTCCAGATCTTGACTCGAAGATCCACCTTACATTGCGCATTGGAAACTATCGCCGTCGTCGTTGTTTTACCGGTGGGCGTTGTCGCCTTAATTCCGTCACAAGTAACTATGATCGGCACCTTTTTAGTCTTAAAACTTCCGATCTTCGCTTTCACTTTCGTATCGAGCTGGATCTTCAACGGCACACTCTTCTTATTCTTCGGATCTGATTTCAAATCACTCTTATCATCAACACTATGTCCACTCGTCGACGCAACTGTCCTCAACGCCGTCGTGTTCTTCTTCCCCGTAGTGAACGCCGGTATCGATCCGTCTCCGACGTCAACGCCGTTCGAATTGAACGAAAAAGGAAACCGGATCGTAGTAGAACGCGATCTTCTTGTTACGGTTTCAAGCGGTAATTGTGAAATGGAATTTGGTACTGAGTTTATTCGATGATGTTAGGTTGAATTGGAGAGAGAGGAGACGAAGAATGTAGGGGGTGGTGGGGAGAAGAGAGAGGATAGAATATATAATGTTTTTTAATTATTTGAGTCCTAAAGGTATTTTGGTCAATTCAAAAAAAGTTCACTGTTAAATCTAATAACGTTAGTCATTTGGACTCAAACAGATACAAAAATAAAAAGTCTAGGTTCAAAGCGACGATTTTAAACATAAAAGATTCAACTAGTTAAAATGAACAGGGACTCAAATAGTAATTACTCTATTTTTAAAATAATTAAAGAAGTAATAATTTGTGAAAACAACCCATTCTGACCTGTCCCATTAACCCAACCCGCCCATTTATACTAGAATTTCATCAGATAATTAATACAAGCAATAAAACAAGTCCACGTAAAGCCAAATACGAAAAGAGAGCAAATTTGTCTAAACTGTGAACTTGAATGTAAGTAGCAAAACAGAGAATATTACAATATCCACAAATAAGACACGTCATATTGGCTTATAAAAACTTAAAAAGAAACACGCCGTGTCAAGGCATCATTTAATCATCAATCCAGAACATTGGCAACATCTACAGTAGCTAAAGTTGAAGCACCAGTGTTACTCAAATTCATGCCATCTGGGCTTTAATTACTCATCTTCAACCATAACCATAAACAGAATCACGCCAAGTACCGGAACAAGTTTGGGTTCTCTTTGTCTCTTTCAAGATAATCGCGGGTTATCAGATCTTCGATCCTCTTCTTTATTGCTTTTACATCAGGCTGCACATGTTCATAATAACATCAGAAAACTGTTTGAATAGCACGATTCGAGTTATGTTTCATATTTAGTGGGTCAAACAAAAAAAATATGAAAATAGCAGCTTAAATGAAAACAGGTCAAATGGGTTAAACAGGCTGAAGATCACCCAACGAGTTAACCAACACACCCAGTTTGCCACATCTAGTTTACATACATCTATGAAATCAAACAGTTTCAAAATCTTCTGTCATGTATGGAATTCCTTCTGGAATTTGATAGTTACTACTTGGTGTTATGTTTTTTATTTGTTATTTCCTAAGAAATTGATCCAAATCAAATGGTTTCGTAATATAACATACTTTATAGGAGTATCAAAATTAGATTTGTAAATTATATGGCTTTATCTTTGTAAGAACTCATACCATCTTTTGCTTTGAAGCTTCTATGTTTACCTTTTCACGCAAAATGTATCAACTTTTTGGGTCAAGCTTAAGTATCTTGAGAAAAAAATTCACCTTAAACATGCGACCCAACTGTTCAACACACTCCATAACCAACTGCTGGTATCCCAGCACTTTTCTGCTCTTCATGATTCGCACAATTGAAGCATCAATTGCATACCTCCTATCCTTATCGACATCCTCAATAACCTTTTTCTTTTCATCCACAGGAGGTAGGGGAATCTAAATATAAATAAAAATTGATTATATGATAGTTAGATCATCTAATCAAAAGATACATACGCACACACATATATATGTATATATAAAGTACGAACACTCAAATACCTTGATTCTCCTCATTTTATCTGTAAACTTCGAGTTGAATTCAAAGTAATCAGTTGGAGAGATTGTTTTGGTATTTGGCTCCTTGATAAGAATCTTATATTTTGCACAAGACAGAGAATGGAGAAGCCTAATAACATCATCATCTGACAAGTTCAACTGACTCATAATTTCCTGATAACTCAATCGGTCTGACGAGTTGAATAGTAGTAGAGCAGATGCCTTCATCAATTAAAGTCAAAATTTCACACATTAGCAACTACTGTATATACATAAGTTAATACATATAGCATTTTTATAGGAGAAACCTGGTAGGTTGTGACAATGAGCTCCATAGTTTTCGGTTCAAATTTCCCGTTTATGTTGCAGGTACCCAATGAATATATCCATGTAAGTTTCCTGTGCTTTGTTTTTGTTTGATAAAATTCTCTGAAAACTTCAACACACTTCACCTGAAGGAAAAATGATAACAAAATAAACACACTATAGAACTATAAAACCAGATTTTTTTCTCATAAAAAAGGAGTTAATCGTTGTTGTACCATCTCTGCTGGGAGATTTAGGTCAAAAGACTTGTAACTTGGCCAGAAGCCAGTAGTCAACACGGTTACAGTCAAGTCAATCCCAGGACTAACATTTGAATTATTGCTCAAGTATTCCTCAAAGTGGGATTGGTTTTCCTTTGCCAATGTTAAATCTGTAACCTGAAAAGTATACACAAAAGGTGGAGGGAATAGAGACAGATTACAATTATATAATGTGTACCACAAAGTACTAGAGGAAGCGATTTTGACCCATTTACTTATGAAACGGTCAAGATTCAGGTTATCCTTTATCTCTATCATGTCAAATTGTTGAACTAAAAAATAGCAGGAAAAAGACCAAATGATCAATGGGTCGAACCAGATCCAAAGTGTAATTTTAATGCATAAAACCTCCTAAAACATTTTATTCAAAACCTATATTATCATTTAAATAATATTAGCTTAAGTAACCATATTCAAGAGACTATTTAAAAAGTTTGAACTAAAGGTGATTCTAATTACTTACCATCCCCTCCATTTTTGAAGTGAATTGACCACCACACTGTTGCTTCAGCTTTGTCAAAATACTTCTCTCATGCTCATCATTGGCACTTTTGTCAAACAAAAGCCGCCGAGCGAGTTTTTTCCTGGGTGTAGAATACATTGTCAGAAGTTAGAGGTGGCAATTTTGACCCACTTAAATATAAGCAGGTCAATTCAGGTTATGTTTGATCCCAAATGGTTACAATAGAAATAGCTTAAAAGGATAAGGGTCAAACTGTCACCCAAATGTGTATTTTTGATGCATAGAACCTCCTAGATCATTTAATTCAAACAAACAGATCATGATTGAAATAATGTAATGTTCTGTAATCATATTAACACATTAAATATATATATAAAAAATCAAAACTTTGAACAAAAAGTGTTTCAGTCAACCCAACCCACCCATTACCCCATCCATAAAGTAAGTGGTTTTACCTATAAAATTCGGCAAATAGATCTTTATCACTGATGTAGGCAAGCAGCTTTACAACCTGCAAAATTATTTGGACAACTCAAGCGTCACAACCCGCATCATTAACATAACAATTTTATAAAGAGGATGGCATCTATAACACTCAACATACCTTCTCAAGTGTGTCTTCAATGGCTTCATCACTCAATTTCTCACTACCACCCTTCTTAAGAATATTATCACAAAATGTGGCAAGCAACTCTGCACTTGAACTTCCAGCAACACCCTTATTGCAGAATATTTCAAATGCTTCTTTAAGTGCCTAGACAAAAAATTAATAATTAGAAACAGTAAGAAAAGAAAAAACCATATTAGTGATTCATCAATAAAACTACTATACATACCTTGTGGAAGAGAGTATGGTTATTAAAACAGTCATTTACATATGCCAGGTACTTGTCATGGAGCTCAATCACTTTTCTAACAAAAACCTGAACACAGACACAGCAGTACACATGAAAGTTTCTGGTCATACATTACTAACATCTGCAGATACCATGTTATCATTATTACCTGTTCCTGCAAGCCAACCACGTCTCTCTTTTCAGCCTGTAAAAAACCACAAAACGGCTTAATAAACATATGATTTGAAAAAATAATGAAGTAACATGTTTAGTATGTACAAACCTTCTTGTTACTTGCAGCATCTTCGGCTTGTTTAACCAAAGTTGTACCTTCAGCAGTGACATGCTGTACAACATAGAAATGCGTATGAAACAAGACTGAAAACGAATATAAGAGAAACGAATCTGTGTCCAGTATAGCAAACCTGCTTAAACATACTAGAGACAGGATCTAGTCCCCGTGGTATCTTTGAAAAGAGTCTGTACATCCTTGATAAATCGTCAACCTAGACAAAAAGTAAAATGTCATAACCACAAAACCAATCTAATCAATATATTCTTTTAAGTGTCATTAATAAACGCAAACCTTGTCATCCCTGAGCAATGCATGACAACCAGAGTGTTCCTTCTCAAGCAATTGAGTTGCATAAACAGACAGCAACTCATGTTGAACTTTCTACACACAACCAATTGGAGATATACACAATAAATAACCATCAAAAGTATATTAATGAAAACTTTAAAGAAAACAAAACAAAACAAACCTCAAGCAGCTTTGGCTCACTGCTGACATGAAGATAATGAGAAACTCTGTCTTTTTCCCTTCTCAAGCACTCCTCTGCCTGAATATTCGACGGAAAAAAAGATGTTTACAGTTCACAAAGTAAGAACTTTACATCATAAGTTCACTTTCAAGATATTTTTTTATACTTTGAGCATGTAATCTGGACAAGAATCTTCTAAGATCCAGTTTGAAGCCTTGCGTGAATAATATGATGCTGTATCTTTAAGCATGGATAATTCAAAATCATTCTCATAGGACTCCATTTGCCCCATTCCTATCTCAACAAATATATCTAGAACATTTTTCAGTAAAGCTCGGTCAATCTGCTCTCCTTCACGCTCTTGATCAATCTGGTTACAAATCATTAAATAATATCTCAATTAGAAATTAAAACAACCAAATTTGCAAAGAGAACAATGGAGAAATACATACCAGAGATATTACAGCATCTCTCACTTTCCCATTCACCTCTTTGTATACCTAACAACCATATCCAGCAATATATCAACACAATATTTCAAGAAATTGGAGAAAAGATGAAATAGAATGATTCATGTCAAAGTAGTTGAGCGCATTTCCATCCTAATTTAGGATTTAGTATTGGATTTTTTTATGAATCAAATCTCTATAAATATTTATTTTAGAGAACTTCATAATTCTTTACTGAGTACACTCGTGAAATACCAGATCACGGAAACAGGCAAGTCCAACTTCATTCAGTGGAGGAAGAGTTCGGCGGGCGATGAAGTAGCGATCAAGATAGTGGAAGAATCGGGAAAGCCACCGAACCATGACTTTATGATTAGACCACCTTCTCACAAGCTCCCTGAGCATGAACTCATCATGTTTCTCTCTTAAAGAAGGTAACACCTGCATAACAAAATCTACCATTAAAACCAACAAAACTAGATCATTTATAAATGGAAAACGTGAAACTTTGACCTAGTACCCTCCCAACAACTTTTAAAAAGGTAAAATAAATGTAAGCAAGCATAGCCATCATGATAAATGACACAAACGTACATTTATTCTACAAACCCTAAATATGGCCTATGTTTCTACAGTTATTTATAAAAAACGGTTCCTTTTGATATAAAAGCTTTGATTCTCTTTACCTTAAATACCACGTGCAGTGGCTGTGCAGCATCAGACAGAAAAATAAGCCCTAATAACATGCATACAAGATCACAGGCATTAGAACTAACTGCTTGTTTGGAACTATTTTGGTTTTATCTTAGTGTTAAGGTGTGATTGTTTTCCCCATTTCGAATATGGGCATCCTTTTGTTTCTTTTGTACTTTTGCCTTTCTTTTTTCAATGTAGTAAGCAAAAATAGGCTAGAAATGGGATAGAAACGGAAGGGAACAATCAATTCACATCATCATGTTATCCCATTTATGTATGCTTAAACTCGATTACTATTTCCACAAGAATAGTAAGCACGTGTTCTAAATGATTACGTGTGTAAGCAGGGCCTAGCATGCTCATGGTTATTTCCAGTAATATACTCAAATACAGATCCCTGACAAGCTCAAGCTTAACAAAGGGTAGCTTACTTTTGTTACTAAAATCAATTTGGATTAATGATAAACTAACTAGCAGAGAAGATAGATCCAAAGTTTTAAGATTCATTAATCTCACAATTTCTCTATGCAAGTGTTCTTATTAGTTATATTAATTTTAAGTTGCAATGAAAGATATGGATTATAGTTTATAAAATGTTATGCATAATATTTAATAAGATAAATATATGCCTTCATTAGGTTCAGGCAGAGTTACAATGTCCTATCATATGAAGGTGCACATTAGCATATCGATAGCAAATAAGAAAACAATAACTTTCAATATGTATGAGAAAGGATACGAGGTTTACCGTTGCAGTAATGTACTCTTCAAAAGACTCGCGATATTTATCATACAACTGTTGAGAGTAGTCATGTGGCGGTTTCTGCGTGCACATGTTGTAGATGGTTCTGGAACAAAGTTTAATGAATTATACAAGATTTAGCATAGCAGAATAAAGGGAAACCACAAGAACAAGAGTGAGAATAGATACGTGTAGAGCATCATGTAGTCCTCTGAGCTAAATTGTGGCTCGGGAAGGCCTTCTAGAATATTCTTCAACTTTGTAATACCTTTCTGCATGAAGTCCCATCCTTGCTCCAAATCTATTGTTTTTCGCTCATTCATTTTGATTAGGACTTCACACCAGCTTACAACTCTAGCAGAAATCAAGGCATTCAATGTTGTTAGTAAGAAGCAAAACTTTATTCACCAGAAATAGAAAAGACAAACTACTGATTTCTAAATTAGGTATGGGACATAAAAAGGGGAACAAAGTATCCAGAAAACCGAAAGTCTTGAACACGTAACACTTTTAACTTATGAACCCATCCGTCCTATGAATTCAACACGTAAACTAATACAACTATTAATCAAACCACTATATAACCTGTCCATGATGAAACAAAAGGAAGTATTTACAACTGTTAATTTGAAATTTGGACATATAACCAATACAGCAAATACCTTACAATTACGATAACTTATTACAAAAAATAGAGAACAAAACAATGCTAGTAACATGTGACATCCCAAAATGAAAATCGTCGCGATTCTCATGATACAGCACAACAAAATATCATATTCAAACAACACATTTCTCAAATCGCATCACCAAATACAACAATCTACACCACCATTCCACAAACGATCATCAAATACCCTAATATCAAAAATTCAAAATACGAACCCTAATCATGAATGGCAAACCCCGCATAAACCCTAATCCAAATCAAACATAACCTAACAACACCTCAAACTCAAAATCCCCAATATTCTAAACCTAAAAAACAACAACACATCAACATGGCGATATTTAGGGTTTCATAACGAATCCGTCGCAATCAAACACATACGTAATTTCAAAAATCGCTTCGAGAAGGATACAATCGGGCAGTATGATCACGTCACAGCAAATTGGATCAAATTTTGCGTGATGTTTTGGCTGAAAATTCAGAAATCAAACACGTACAGATGCATTAACAGATTAATATCTACAGATGTTGCAAATATACAACGAACAGTGATTACCTGACCCCGAGGTTCGGTTCCCTTGGAATCGAAGGGCAGAGTACGAGTGAGAGAGAGAGATGGGGGAAAGATTTTGGATCTTCTCTTTCTCTCTCTTGATTGTGCTTCGCTTTTATTCAAGCCTTTCTTCCTTTTTCGTACATATCCATAGAATTATTGTTATTATTTTTATTGTCTTTTTATTTTCTTACTTATCTAAATTTCTCGTTTGTTACATTTTAGTTAATTAAAGGTTGATTCTAACCACACACAGATTATTGTTAATTGAGTATGTCGCAACCCTATACATCTTGTATAGGGCAATACGAGGCTATAGGGTTTAAGTCTTCTGACATTGAATATCACGTGTCATTCCTTGTCTGACGGCTGGGACCATACGTGGCGTATTTCACTATACGCGGCATATGGGTCACGGGTAATATTTTTACCTCAAAACTTGACAGATTTTGGGATATAAAGACACTATACGTGGCGTATAGGGCTATACGCCACGTATAGGAATTTTTTTAATTTATATTATATTTATTTTTTTATTTTATTGTTTGTTATCTTTTTTAATTTATATTATATATAATTTTTAACATTTTTTATTACATACATTGTGTTTGTAATTCCCGTAATTTTTTAATTTTTATCGTTTGTTTTATTATAATTTATATACATTGTGTATTTTTTATGTTTTTACATTTATAATTTATCATTACAACCAACCAAACAAATTAAACATTACAACCAAACAAATAACCGAAACATATATTACTTCAAAACATTAAATATATTACATCAAAATGTTTGTACATATATAACAAAAGATACAACTGATTAAAATAAAAACAATTACGCCTGACCGGCGCCGCACTGATCCTGACCCGCGTCGCCCTGATCGTGGTCGGCGTCTCCCGGATACTGACGTGGCGGAGGTAGTGGTGGTGGCCCGATGCTGGCGGCTCGTGACAGATCCACGAGGCGACCAACTGCCACATCATCAAGTCCTCCATCCGGTCTATATGACGAGCCTGTCGCCATTAGTCGGCAACAAGTCCGTCAAGCAATGCATGTGTGGCCCTATCCAGCCTAACAGGTCGACATACGTGTCAAGGATACTGTGGCGACTAATCATGAGCGGTCAGCTGGTAGTGGACGGGCGGCAGGTCCACCATCGCCACCCCCTGTAGCGGGTCCGACGTACGTGTCGAGGATGCTGTGGCGGCTGGTCTGTAAACGATGCCTTGCAATGTTTTGAGATATTCGCGTAGATGTGCCACCTGCATAGATACTTGGAAGTGTTCGAAAATATTTTATCACAAGGGTTCATAAGAGCTTTGTCCTTGTCTTTTATTATCACACGCGGCTTCATAAACTTTTGCAACGTACCTTTGATTTTCAGTAGCACCCATACGAAGTTTTCCTCCCGTTCTTTGGATACAAAATGCATGAGCGACGCAAAATGACTGGTGTGTGGTGGTCACACCGACAACTTGGACAAATGGAAGTCTATACATGCTTGTTTTGTACGTCGCGTTGATCATCAACACATGTGGGAACGCACGCCACATCTCGTACGATTTCGGATGAACAAATAATACCTCCTCCCGGACATTTGTGGTGGGATCCTCCCGAGTATAGTAGACGTACTCTTTAGAAGAAAGCGGCTTTTCTAGAACATGCATCGAAGTTTCACCAACTCTCGTTTCGTTTTTTATCTTTTGTATCGCATTATAAATGCCTTTTTTAATACACCTACTATTTGGGTTTTGTTCCCTTATGGTTGCAAGAATGTTACGTGGCAACATGTTTTGCGATATAGTTTCGCCACCAAAAGGTATTCCGACTAAGACATTCTCCTAGCAAACGAGTGTGTCTCAAGATGTTGAGTAGGATCGTGGTTATTACTGCCATCTATCACCGTTAACTTCCAATCACCGGTATTTTCTTCGTAGTCTCCTTCCAATGCAAAAGGACAACCTATTTTCTTGCTACCGACACGTCTAACAGTGGCTGTAGACTTATGTTCGATGTGACGGTCACACACAAGCCATACCTTGTTAGCAGGTGCCGACAGGTCGTCGCCTTTTCTCCTCGATCGTCGGGTAACAATGACGTAACCATTCTCACGTCCTCTTCGGACAGCCCAATCCACCAACTGTTCACGAGACTTAAAATTCTACAACAACGGTACGGTTAAAGTTAAGCAACAACACACTATATGTAAGTATATATATGTAGGAATGTTATACCTCGTCATTTTTATACGACACGGTTGAATTGGTTTGTTCCTCGTCTTCTAACTCGTTAGTCGGTTGTGTCGGGTAAGAGACTTCATCGTATACGAAATCATCAGTGTGTTGTGTCGGGTAAGAGACTTCACCGTATATGAACTCGGGATTGCTTAGTGGCTCGTTCAAATCGGGAAGCCTTACCCGGTGATTAGAATGAACGTCGAACGAGACCTCCTCCTTATTCACATCTACCGCCCATGTCCCGTACCCACCTTGAACGCCAGAACTTTACAGGTTGTTTTCCAGTGACTCGTTACAATATACGTGAAAACCATAGTTACCATCTCATCACCAAGACATGGCTATAGATTTTTGAGCTATACATGTAAAAAAAATTTGAATGATGCGTTCAAATGAGAAATCTCAATGGTTAAATACAGAAATTTTTGGAGCTATACGTATCGTATAGGACAATACGATGCAGTTTAGGATACCAGGTACACCGACAACATCGTGCACCTGGTCATTCCAACTCCTATACGCATCGTATAGGGCAATACGATGCAGTTTAGGTACCTTCAGCAACTAGTTAACCATCACATCACTATACGATGCGACGCATATAGTGTTATACGCGTCGTATAGTGATGTGATAGTTGACTAGTTGCTGAAGGTACATCGTACCCTAAACTGCATCGTATTGACCTATACGACGCGTATAGGAGTTGGAATGACCAGGTGTATGATGTTGTCAGTGTTGGAAATTGTGAAGCGCCTATAAGCCTCGTATTGGCTTGTACGAGGCGTATAGGTTCCGGTCCCCTTAGTAATTCTCGTGTCTTGTTAGTAGTCCCCTATTTAAATTTCTTTTATTTTATTAAAGTCACTCAAGATTGATATGTTGTTTAAGTCTTTCGTACTTACCAGTTTATAAGCTACTTTTTTTATTTAATTGTATGGATATGGTGAAAATAAAATACAAAAAGAGTTATTTTAACGAGACAAAAAATTTAAGTGATTAAAATGAAATTGATTGAAAATTTTGTTACTATTCTGTAAAAATTTTCCTTTTTTTAACGCATATATGTTAGAGATGATATATTAGTAAAATACAAATATGAATATGTGATACAATTACCAAATATTATTATTTATATGTTCATATCTTATATTATTATATCATCATCAAGAATGTCCAAAAGATTAAAAAAAAAAAAGCTAAGCAAATCAATCAGAGTTTGGACAAAAGGCTTATGGTTCGACTATAGATGTATAACAGCTCAAGTGAAACACAATGCTAAAATGAAAGAATAGGGTGAAAGCGGTCGATGCATGACCTAACGGTATCGGTCATTCCATGTCCGGGAAAATTATACTAGTTGAGTTTGATGCCCAACTCATAAACGAGTGTACTAGTAATTTTTATCATAATTTGAAGATATGATTTAACTATGTTTTATTTATAATTATTTTTATTGTATTTCTAATGAGGTTTTCATTATTATGTAGAATCTTGGTTCATTGTATTTAAGTTGTTAATGTGTTTTATATTTTACGGATACGGGCATCGATATGGTGAAAATGAAACTAGTCAACATCGATTATTATCCACGCCATCTTTTGTCTTATCATGATGCATATTTATTCTGACAATTTCACCATTAAAGCGGTCCATTATTTGTCGTGTAATTTATTAAAATTGAAGATGGGTCTTCATGCATAAATTTTAGGAATGCTACATCATGAGTCATGACGGTGCTAAACTATGTAATAAACTATAGAAAATGTGAATGCAACAATCGTTAATCAACAATCATCTCTAATCACGGTATTTGAGAGCCATACGTCTAATTTTAAATGTTAAAAACTTTTGTTTCGTCTCTTTGACAGTGTAAGGCCTCAAACCCGGGAGGCCTCACTTATTGGATTTACTCATCAACACATAGCACATAAACATGAGAAATTCAACACATCGCAGCGGAAACGATTTAAAACTTTAACATAAACTGCGGAAGCATAACATGTCTAACATAATTTGTCTGGAAACAACATAAACTTAAACATAAACGGGATGCCAGACCCTGGTCTTCGGGTAACTCTTCTCGCCAAGCCAAGCGTCCATATCCATCTACAACCACTTACACTTAACTGATGTACATATTAAAAATCAGCAACGCTGAGTGAGTTCTAACTTTAATCAATCATACCAAGATTTAATAATACATACATATTGTCGTTGAGACAAAACTTTACATACTTTACTTTTAAAAACCATTTAAAAGATATTAAGCCGTCAATTCCTTATCACTGTTGGTATTGTCCTCGTGATCAATACCGCTTAACCGTCAATTCCTTCTCAGCACAAAGCTACTCAGCACGGAGCAGGGTTAGCTTTACCCTATGAGTAACCGTCGTTACTCCTTATCACTAAGATCCAATTGTACATCCGTTAACGAACCACAAAGGCTCTTACTAATGAGCATAACCCATAACTGACATATTGTACAAATAACATTTGTCCCCAAAGGACCTTAACAAGCTGGTACACATTCCCCTATGAATACTGTTTACTTTCTTTTCATAAAACTTTCTTTAACTTGCTCAAAACTTAACATAAAAATATGTTTTTGTTTATGTATATAAAAATATAATAAACGCTTGTCATAAATATCTTTGCTTTACTGAAACATAACTTAACACGTATATCATGCATTTGTTTATGTATATGAAAATATAATAAACGTTTGCCAATAATATAACTTGCTTTTCTTAAAACATACTAGCACATATATTATGTCTTTGTTTATGTATATAAAAATATAATAAACGCTTGTCATAAATATAGCTATACTTTACATAAATCGTACTTTTGACTCTTTTAAACATTTCTCTAAAATATAAATTTCTCTTTTGTTTATTAATATAAAATATGTAATAAACATTTTTTACTAAGTATGCACACCACCCCTAAAGCAGGCAAAAAGGGGATTAGAACTCACCTGGTTTTCGGTCTGCCACGGAAACTAAAAAGCTTTGGTCTACACAAGTGCTACGTGATCTGTACGAATACAATACATGAAATCGATTAAACTTTAATAGTGTCGGCCGATAGTGTCGACTGACACTCTCTAGTGTCACCTGATTGTGTCGACCAGGCAATCTGAGTGTCACCTGATTGTGTCGACCATGCAATCTAAGTGTCACCTGATAGTGTCGATCATGCAATCTGAGTGTCACCTGATAGTGTCGACCAAGCAATCAGAGTGTCACCTGATAGTGTCGACCATACAATCAGAGTGTCACCTGATAGTGTCAGCCAGGTAATCAGAGTATCACCTGATAGTGTCGACCAGACAATCAGAGTGTTACCTGATAGTGTCGACCAGGCAATCTGAGTGTCACCTGATAGTGTTGACCAGACAATCAGAGTGTCACTTGAACTTACGTTCAGGACTTTGTGTTGTGCTATAGGAGGGTCGACACTCTCAGTGTCTTCGTCCTGTCGAGTGTCGCTACTTTGCAAGTGGCGACACTCGAGTGCCGGCCCAAGAACAAAAACCCTGTACAGACCCGTTTTCAGTCCAAAAGCATAAATTTTACATTTCAAAACATTCTAATCTTAACCATGAAACTAGATCTATGGTTTTTAAGCATAAACACACTTAAAAATCCGACCTTTTTGAAGAAAGCTCACAAAAACCATAAAAACCAATTTTCAACAAAATCTCATATCCAGACAAGTTTCTTACCTCTAATCGGTTCGTTTCTTCAGCAAAGCTTCGTGTAATAACTGGAGAAGAAGAATGGATCGATCTTGCAGCAAAACCGACACTTTCTCTCTCTAGGTGTTTCTCTCTCTAGAATTGAGAAGAAGATGAAGTTGGAGAATGGGGTGTGGGGAAGGAGAGTTGTAGTCTTGAAGGCTCCTCCTCCACCTTAGGTCCGCTAGGCCCGATCTCGACCCACGAGGGCTTATCTAGTCCCACCATTCTCTAAAGTTAAAACCCGCACTCGATATGAAAAAATTCCAGATGTTACAGACAATGTGGAATGTTTGAATGGTTTTGTATGTAGAAATAGAAATATAATTTAAAATGAAATTAAATAAGTCACATCGTCAATGTAATTTTTATCGTTTGTAAAAAAGATTGTACATGTGGCATCCACATATACACACTTTGTATATGTCAACATTCTTACACGTTGAAGATCTACGTATTTAGTTCTTGTAATCTAAATATCACAAGTGTTTTCGATGAGATTTGAGCTACAATTACAGGATTTAAATGGGTAAATCATAAGTTGAAATTTCCAAAAGACCTAATTTTGGATATCTTGGACATGAACACACTAATAATTATATAAAACTCTAGTTGGTTTATTAGAGAGGTTCGTTGAAGTGTTTGTTACACGTGATATGTTAGCGCCATGTCATCTGTAAACTTATGTTAGTCATTTAAGTTATAACGGGCGGGCGACAACATATATGTTTCATCTCAAGAAATGATTCCCAGAACAGTGATACAAAACAACTTTATGCTAACTGAGGAAGGTAACATAAACTTCTATCGGGCAACATTTCAGTTTGTTTGTTCTAAAGAAAAATGATGAACATACCAGACCATGTCATGGCATGAGTCACATATGCTTAATGCAGTGGCTACTCGTGTGCTTGATGGCGTGACTTATATTGGACATACATATTCTTCACATAAAATCAATGATTTATAACAACAATCAATATATGACTACATTAAAAGCCTAAATATTTCATAATAAGTAAGCATTTACATTCTTCACATCGAACAGATGTGTTATATAACTTTTTAAAGTAAAATATAACAAGTGGTTTATTTAATTTTTAAATATTTTATAAACTGAACCATTGTCAAATTTTGGTTTCACAAAACTTTATTTACTTTTAGTATTAAAATTTGGTAATAATATAGTTTCTATAACCAACAAATTACTATTTATAAAAAGACAAATAAAAAATATTTGCAGGTATTTCTTTCAACCATGAGAACCCGTTACCGGAAAACACACAGGACACCGCAAATACCTTGCAAACCAACGGAATCAGGCAAATCATAGCTTACACGGGGCATGTGGCCTTCGAAAGGTTATGGCAAGAAACCAGTGGAAGCAAGATTCGAACATGAAGGTTACATGTATTAAAAGATAACTATACTTGGACCATGCTTGACATCAACCCTAACTGATCCATGAACCAAGCCTTAAACCAACTTGCCTTTGAGTCTAACCACATATGGGAACTGATTAAATGTCAAACTCTTATAAACACTGATATGAACAATAACACAAAGAAGTTCACCTGTATAAACCTTACAGATCAAAGATCGAAAAAAGTCAAAGATCGAAAAAAAAAGTCAAACAGTATAACCAAGTCTAATCCAACTTGAAACAGGGTATTTTGTTCAATGGGTCGTCATAAAAAACGAATCTTGAAGACTTTACCCAACTCTGCAACATATACAAATGCGGCTTTCAACTATTTCTCAATTTCACCATTTTCATCATCTCCTTTTACAGCAGAAGAAGCATCCCCTGTACTATACTCGCTTACAACCGTAACTTCACCACCACCAAGGGTGTTTTTGGAATTTCTTGATTTCCCCTTCCTGCTATGAACAGTCAAGAACCCATTAGCAATGGCTTCCAATGCTCTAGCAGTTGGTGGTCTGTTTCTAGTGCTGTGCCTCCTTGACCCACCATTTTCTTGCTCCTTGGGACCCACAATATTTTCAGATTGTCTCAGTGGGAACGGTGGGACCGGCCCGTTTCTTTCATCTTTAACTTCAGTCACAAAGTCACTGTTTCCAAATTCAGGGGTCGCTTGGGGATAATTCAAATCGATTAAATTCATCAATTGAGGCTGATTTTGATGCTGATCTTGTTCATCAACAGTGTCAATTGAGCTGCATCTTGATGTAAAACTTAAATTGGATGACAGTTTATGATTATTATTAGCCTGAGATGATGAACCTACATGAGAATCCAAGTTAGAACCAGCCTTTGAGTCTACACGCGTGCATGCAGTTAATCTCCTACGTCTTTTTGCATTAAGCCCTGAATCTTCCTGGCTCGATTTCCTGCTCAATTTGGCTTTCTTAATGATTGAATCTGAACCGTTTGCAGTCTTTACATGTGTTTTTTCAAGATTCTTCCTTTCATCAGAAGTTTTCTGTTTCTTGGCAGGCTTTTGATGATTAGCATACATTTCTTGATCCACAAGAAACATGTTTTCACCATCTGAAACATCACTAGAACCCAACTCACTATGAGATTCATCAGAACAAGATCTTAAACTCAACTTCATGGTGTCCAATTCTTTAACCATAAAGATCTTTCCACCACGTAAACTTGTATCAACCACAGCAAACTTCACTACAACATTACCAAGATTCCGTTTTGGAGCTCGAGGTTGAAGATAACAATGGCTTTTCTGTTTCTCAACAAACCCATTTTCTTCTTCATCTTCCAATTTCGTTTCTTTTTCACGATTTTCCTCATTATCAAGTTCAAGAAGTTGAGGGTCTGATGCAACTTTATTTAAAACATCAGTTACAGAGTCCAAATACGCATCCCCTTTGACTAGTTTTCTTGAAAACTTTTTCACCCCTGGCATCAAGAACACCAGAGGATTCTTCCCATTTGCAGCATAATTGTACCCGTTTGGTTGTTCTGAGTGCCACCCTCTTGCAAGCAATTTTGGCCAAACAGCTGCCCAAAATAAATCACTAGATCGTGCTTTGCTTAGCCGATAATCACCCGTAAGAAATTGAATGATTTCTGCTGAAGTAAGTGAAGAACACGCGTCTCCAGTCGGGATATTAGGGCGAATGTGGATTGCTTGGTTTTGCTTAGTGGGCTCTATGGCATTGCCTGTTAAGTCTTCTTTACCTTTTCCAATCGCCACTGCATCAATAAACAATTTAATCCCAATTAAAGTTTTTATGGAGGAAACGTATTGTTCCAGTGATATCTTCGCATCTCCAAATGTCCTAGAAACCTGACAAATCAATACAAAATTAAATTAGATATTTTGTTTCAATAATAAAAGAGACCAACCCTTAAAAATATATATATATGCATACACAAGTTCTCTTTGTAGAAATGGCATTATATGTAGTTACAGCTACAGTACTACAAACACACTATGCTGATTTCTCTGTTTTGGCTTGTAGATCCAGATGGCATTATTTTAAGATGATATTGCTGATTTAAACGTTCAGATTTCATACCCAACTGCTCGTCTTCATCTTATTTTTAGGTGTTCGTATAACAATATATACAGTGATTATTTTACAAAGGGGTCTTGTTAGGCAATACATTACAATGCCACATGGCACACTACTATTGGCTCATGATAGCATGCTCTTTACCTTATCCTGCAAAACAGCGTTCTAATTGAACACAAGTGATGCCTATATAGCAAAGGGTCATCATCCCAAATAGTTATGCTAAAACCCCTACTTCTATTATATATTTTATACTTTTTCTCTTCAACCATGACTGACTTGAGCATCGGAGCGGATTACGCAATGCAATCCCTGCAAGTAACATTTTTTCTTTCTGTTTCAAATCTAAGAGAGAAGCTTCTTCATCCTGATTCCAAATTAATTCGATCCTCACACTCATTGCATTTCTATGCACGGATACTTACACTTCTGTTTCAAAATGATGTGTACCTTATTCCGTGTCAATAAGGTCATTGAAGTTTGTTAGATTGTAAATAATGTATAGCCGAGTATAATGCCGTGCACTCGGCCATAGGATTTCATTTCAGTCAGGTTCATCTCCTATGTATAACCGTGTATACTCTTTGTCAAAGATATATGAAATACACAAATAATACTTTTGCACCTCTAATGCATGACATCAGAGCAAGTACCTTGTGAGTTTAGCTGACAAGAAAACTGTTACTATTTCTATGGAGAAGTATTCTCGTCTTACATGATCTATAAATTCTTCTGCTCCAACTACCAATTTTGTTGAGGCAGCCTCTCGTTCATTTGTTGCCAATCTCGACTTTGTCTCTATTCCTACCATTGTTGGTGCAGCCTTGGACATCCTGGATGGTGCGCTGCTATGTTTGAGGAAATGGAGGTATTTGATAATAATAATAATAATAATAATAATAATAATAATAATACATTAATACGTGGACTGTTGGGATTAAAACCGATCACACACGAAAGTAATAAATAACACAGCGTTTAACGTGGTTCGGTCTAAACTGACCTACGTCCACGGGTGGCAACTAGGATATTCTTTATTAGAGGTGATACAAATTACAAATACAAAGAGATCATTATATAGAGACTAATCTAGGGTTACAAACTTAATCCCTAAGATAACTCAATATGGGCCTAATCACAATTGGGCTTAGGGCGGTTGCCCTCAAGGCCTACGCACCCAACACTCTCCCACTCGGAGGCCTTGAATGCTTTCTTCTGCACTTCCAAACGTACTTATGTAATCTGTCAACGGAACTTCATGCTCCTCCTAGTTACCACCGTCTTCTCATCAATTAACCTGCAGGCCCGTTGAAGCTCCCCTGAGCTTCAACTCATCAATCACGACCGGTGACTCATTCTCTGTCCCTGCCTACTCCCACTGTAATGAATTTGTTACACTGTTGGCATCTGAAACAAACTGAGAACCCACACTCTCCATCATAAGCAAGTAATCCACTGGATAGACTTTTCCAGTTGGAATGTTAGCCTTCTTAACCCACTATAGCATTGGAGCTGTAACTAAAACCATAGTTGTCAAAAGCGCACTAGGCGCTCAGGTGAGGTGCAGCGCCGGAAAAACGCCTCGTGGCCGTCCAGGCGCGGTTCCGGCTAGATTCCGGCCAGTTTCCGGCGAAATTTCAGCAAACTCTTGAAAATTCCGGCCAAAACATGTCTGAACATCAAAAACTGGTGTGGAACAGCCTAAAACACCTTGTAACCGGCCTATACCAGCCTATGCAGTTAACCACGTTGAAGAAGAAGAAGAAAAAAAAAAGATAGAGAAGATGAGAAAAGGAAGAATAAGGCCTATATTTAGTATTTATTTTAGTGTCTATTGGTCAATAACTTAAACTTTGACAGCACATTCTGAAAAGCTTTCACTTCACATAAAACCACACTTTTTTACCCTTAAACACACCCCACACTTTAACCTGCTCGACAGCAGCTCCATGCTTCTGTCCCATCGATCAGCAGAGTAAAAAAAACCGGATTTTATGTCCTTTTTTTTTCTGTGGTCAAGTATTGCTAGGATACTAGTAGTCTACTAGATATGCTACAATTTTTTTAAATCTGATTATTTAAAAGGTTCTTAAAATTTTTTATATTGGTAAGATGATTTTAGTTGCTGATCATATTAGGTTTATAAATTTATTTACGGAGTAATATTAATATTATATATATATATATATATATATATATATATATATAATTGCGCCTTGTTTGTCTCGGCCGTGCGCTTTTTTTGCGCCTAGGCCCAAGGCTCACCCTTTGCGCCTAGGCCCAAGGCTCACTCTTTGCGCCTTGCGCCTTCGACAACTATGATTGAAACACGACATGTGCTCCCACTGTCACGACGCCCTCTACCTGGTTTAACCTCCTGAACTCGTTCATCCTGAATGTTCACTTCGAATCTAGGTTGCTCACTTGAAAAGCAAACCTTCTTCTGCCCACGAGATTCTATGAACGAGACTTTGTCTTTAATAGGAGTTGGATTTCACTCCTACCGGTGGTATCTCGACCATGTACAGCGATCCTCTCTTCTTGCCACGAGCCAACACAAGGTTTCCTTTGACAACCTTCCACTGCCCATCCCCGAACTTAACCGCATGTCCCTGATCATCCAACTGCACGGAGATTAACATCTTCTTCAGGTTTGGAATAACCCTAACATCTCTCAAAGTCCAAGTGGAACCAACTGAAGTTACCAAATCAATGTCACCCATGCCAGTAACCTCTAAGATATCATCGTTCGCTAGTCAAACCCTCCCAAAATCCCCCATTTTCAGATTCTTCATCGTTTCTATGCTGTGAGTGGCATGAGACGACGCACCAAAATTCATAATCCATGAATTTGTAGCATCCTCTATGCAACTAATCAATGCGTCCTCTACTACAAGCTGATTCACCTCCTTTCTATCATCCTCTTTCTTAACACCCGGACACTGATTTCTAAAGTATCCTACTTCCTTACGGTTCCAACAATTTATATCGTTACGAATCCTAGACTGACTCCTTCTCCTGCTCCCACTACCTCTGTTATTCTTTCTTCCTCTGACATCAGTGACCAGCAAGGTATTCGAGGATTCACCTGAATTTCGGCGTCTGACATCCTCGCTCAAAATAAGATCACGAATCCCCTCAAAAGTAAATCCGCAGGTACCTATTGAACTGAAAATTGTTGTAACAGTTCCGGACCAATTGTCTGGCAATGAAGATAACAACAACAAAGCTTGAACTTCATCTTTGAATCTGATGCCCACTGACGCAAATTTGTCCAAAATCAAATTCAACTTGTTGATATTCTGTGTAACTGAACTTCCTTCTCTCATCTTTGTATTCACCAGCTCTTGAATCAGAAAAACCTTATTAGCAGCCAAAGGTTTCTCGTACATGTTAAATAGGGCTAACATCATTCCACAAGCTGTGGTTTCCTTCATGATGTTGAATGCCACATTCTTTGACAATGCCAATGTGATGACTGTCTTGGCTTTCCTGTCTTTTGATTCTCAATCCGCTGGATCCAACTTTTTTGGTCTAACCCCTGATAACACAACATCCAAATCTTTCTGAACCAGTAATGCCTCAATCTGCATTTTCCACCAACTAAAATCTGCACCGTTAAACTTTTCGATTTGTACCTTCCCATCTTCTGTCATTATTTCGATTTTGGCCGGTTGCCTGAACTTGACGGTTGTGCTATTGCACACTACCCTTCAATCTCAAAAAATTAGAAGCAGACGAGTTGAATAACGCAATAACACTACTAAATTGAATCGAATAAATAGAAAATCAAAATTGAAACAAGCTGAAACAATAGCACCTGATTAACTATCACTGGTCTATGGTCTCATTTATCTGATCTTCACAAACGGCTTTCTGAAACACACTGGTCAAACTTGGTCAAACTGATCTAAAAAAACAAAAACCGAAACATCAAACTACTATTTTGACTTTTTGTTGACTAGAGTTGACCGACACGGTCAACAGCAACTTCTGGAATTTTACTGTTTACAGCGGTACTGTAGCGGCGGCACTGTAGCAGCGGCGGGTAGTTCGTGTGATCTGATGTCGAACCTAAGCTATGATACCAGTTGTTCGGATTAAAACCGATCACACACGAAAGCAATAAATAACACAGGGTTTAACGTGGTTCGGTCTAAACTGACCTACGTCCACGGGTGGCAACTAGGATATTCTTTATTAGAGGTGATACAAATTACAAGTACAAGAGATCATTATATAGAGACTAATCTAGGGTTACAAACTTAATCCCCAAGATAACTCAATATGGGCCTAATCATAATTGGGCTTAGGGCGGCTACCCTCAAGGCCTACGCACCCAACATGGACTTTGGGAAAGTGTGTACGAAAATCTCTCTATGGCTTAAAACAATCTCCTATTCTCCTCGCCTGGTTTGGGAGATTCAACACTGTGGTGAAAGAATTTGGCTTACAAAGGAGTGCAGGAGCGCATATGATTGGTATTCTTTTGCCATGTGATGCATTTTATTGGTGGTATATATGGATGATATAGTTACCACAAAAAGTGATGAACCTCAGATTTGAAAATCAAAAGCATTTCTTGAAACTCGCTTCCAAACAAAAGATCTTGGCCCACTGAAATACTTCTTGGAGAAGAAGCGTCTCATAGCAAGGAAAGGAATTTATTTTTAGTACAAGTACTTTCCGGATGTGTTGAGTGATTATGGACTGGGTGATGCTCCTGTGATACCCAAATCCCAATGTATAATAGAACTTCTTGAAAACCATGAGAAGCATAGAAGAATTGTTGAAAAAATTAAACTATCTTACTATTACTCGGCATAATATTGCCTTCCCAGTAAGTGGGGTAAGTCGATTCATGTCAACGCCAAGAACCTTACACCGAGATGTTGTCATTCATATCCTAAAGTATCTAAAGGGTACACCACGTCGTGACATCCTATACCATAATCATGAACATCGCACCATAGAAGGGTTTACAGATGTTGACTACAATGGACATCCTACAAGCATACGTTCTACTACCGGTTATCGTGTTCTTGTCAGCGGTAACCTTGTCTCTTGGAAAATCAAGAAACAAAATGTTGTATCACGCTCAAATGTTGAATCCGAATACAAGTTCATGGCACAAACTACATGTGAATTCATTTGGCTACGTAACCTACATGGTGAGATTGGGTTTCTCAAACTAATCATATGAATTTATAGTGTGGCAATGAGGCAACTATTCACATTGCAAATAATCTAGTATTCCATGAGAGAACAAAACATATAGAAGTTGATTGTCATTTCACTCGAGAAAAGCTTGAGGATGCGACTATTGTAAGGGAACAACTAGCTCATGTGTCCAGTAAGCACTACCGCGAAGTCGGAGTGATTATATTTATAACAAGCCAGGCATATTTAATATTTATGCTCCAGCTTGAGGGGAAATGCTAGATTGTAAATAATGTATACCCCATTGTAATGTCTAATGGTTCCTAGGGTTTCGTTTCTGTTAGGTTCATCTCCATTATATACCAGTGTATACCCTTTGTTAAAGATATACGAAATACACAAACAATGCTTTTGCACCTCCTATTACAAATTTATTAAAAATGTGTCATTAAGGTCACTAGATAACCTAAAACTCTGAAAGAAGATGAAATCGGTACCCTAGAAAACAAAGTGAAACAGAGACGCTAGAGATTTTGAAGTAGGAAAAACAAAACATGAAATCACACACATAAAAACATACAAAATCAATGAAAGTTGCATGGGTGTTTTGCCGAGAAGGACTGTAAGACAGTGGGTGGTGATGTTTATAGAGAAGAGAAGAGGTTTCTCTCGAGAGTAGGTGACAAAAGCACCTCACACAAAGTTATCTTTCATTTACTTATTCAATTCACGTAACAAAAACAATTTTAACAATTGTCACATTATCAACTGTAAGAGGTTCAAGCGATTCTCCTAACATTAAGACTATAATAGCACTTTTAATGACTTCAATGACCATATTGACACTAAATGAAGTACACATACCATCTTGAAACATAAATAGATGCTACTTTATGACATTAACCCAAAAATAAGGACAAACATGAGGAATTGATGATGGTTTCTAATTTATGTTTTCAGTTTATTTAGGTTTACAAAACCACCACCGCCTCTTTTTATTTGTTTATTTATTTAAGGGCTTTTCATCTCATACTTCGAACATTCATAGTCCTCAGGTTTACTTTGGCTCAAATTTTATAAGAGCATGTTCTGTTGAAGTCAACAAATAAAAACAATGGACTTAAAATGTGTAAGAACCCAATGGCCTTCTAGATACCTTCCCAGAACAAACCCTATGGTTCCAACTTCCAGTTGTTATGTGTACCATGTTTAAGTGGTTTATTTGTTTTGTTGTACCCCGAGTCTAATTAGGGTTCGCTTTGATTTATATAAAGAAATGTAACACACAACTGAATAAAAGAATTGTGATCTTTTTTCTTTTAATAATTCAAAACAATCTCCTAATGTTAAAGTGCTCAAGAAATCCTAGTGGCTTTTACATAAAGCCTATAAACCCTTTCTCTTTTCTAAAATCTTTCATGCAACATATCAGTATCACATCTGATCTGGAATTGGAAACCCTAAATCACTTTAGAAACCATTTGCTATAGTCATCAATCCAAACTTAAAACATCAAAGAAAAATACAAGGACAGAACACCTAAACTAACAAAAGCAAAGTATACAAATCCTCATGTGAGACAGTAAGGAGTAGACAATGCACACCAAAAAATTTCTCAAGTTCCTTAACTGTTTAATGAAGAAAATGCAATTAATTACTCATGGAAACGATAAGCTTAGATGCGCAAAAATTATAATGAACATTTACTTTTACATATGTTCAAGTTATTAATGGTTGTGAAAAATTTATCAATCCAAGAGAACTATAAACCATCATTTCATCCAAAACTAAGTCACTTAAAAAGTAATTTCAAATGAACAAGAAACGTATAAAATCAATATCATATGATAAACAACAACCACCATACCCAATCCCACCGGTAGCAAAGCTATTGGTAGGGTCTGGGGAGGGTGGGATGTAGGCAAGCCATACCCCTATCTCATAGGATAGAGAGGCTGCTTCCAGGGAGACCCCCAACTCCAAAATCAATATCATATGATAAGTTCTTAATAATGTACCTCCAAAAGGTCATTCTGGCGTTCTTGAGATACATGGGGCACCAAACGAGAAAGAAATTCCTGTTGTCTTAAGCCACTAAATATCCTTTTTCCCAATATACACCTTTTTCCTCTACTTCTCTTACATTCTGACCATCTTTTATATTCATCGGACCTATAGAACTTACCATAGTAATATGACACTATATCCCCCATCTTTTTACTCTCCATAAACCTATTCAACCGAACAAAATCCTTCCTGAAAATGTACAACCCCAGGACAAAATTACCCTTCTCCACCTCACTCCATGATTCCAAAATGCACCCTGGAACAAGAACATTATCATTTTTTATTTTCTTGATTTCTGATGAAAAGCCAGATGTTGGATCCTCATTGTCTTTCATGTTTTCTTGATTGATCCAAGCAATTGGTATATCTAATCCTATCAAGAAGTCGTTCGGTATTCCTGCCTTCCTTTCTTCCTCCTCGACAAAGGGGTTTTTGATGTAATCAAGATACTCAAAACTTGTAATTAGTGATGGGATTTCAGTCTGGTATTCATCATCAACACGAATTTCATATGGACCATTTTTATACTCATCGTTCTGATCCATTTGTTTTGAATGTATCTGCATAACATATCAAGGCGAACAAAATTCAATCCAACTATCAACAACAATATCACAATAATCATAGTATATACACTAAACAGCAAATTGTTTGTCACTGCAACAGTCTCGAAAAGAATGTGTATGGCGTGAGCATCTCTATGTAGATGTATGTTCATGGACTTATCATAAGCATGAGAAAATTGAATCAAATCCTAGTAATCTAATATACAGATACATATAAAGTATTTTTTTTTTAAAACATAAAAGACCGAAGAAAAAGGAAAGAAAACACTCCATCTGTATCAAGGAAAAACAATGTGAACTTATACACAATTTCAAAGAGCATTTTTTTTTTATTTCTTCTAGTAGTTGAACCATTTTGCATATAATAGGGCTACATAGGGGCTGTACATATAGAAGAGTTTGGTATTACACATAGGCTATTGGCTACGATCGTTACAATTAAGTACATAACTAGTCTAATGACAAATATAGTTTTGGATAAAATAAGACCCAACCCCAAATGAAAAAGAAGGTTGAACACAAAGAAAATATACAAAATAACTTAAAGTAACAATCACATTAATATAAACAGATCAAATTCTGATCTATTAAAAACAAATAAAGGGCAGTCTTATCGGTACACCAGCCCCACCTTAACGGTACACCAGCACCATACGGGATGTATGATAGATACAATACGCGTTGTATTACATTTTTCTAACTGACACAAATCCAACCGATGTGGCGCGTACACCATTGACAGATACAATGCAGGCCATATCACCTTTTTTCGCCTACAATACGCCCCATATTACCTTTTTCCTTACTCATACAGACCGTATGATAGATACAAGACGCATTGTATTACATTTTTCTAACTGACACAAAAGCGATTGATGTGACGTTTACACCACTGACAAATTCAATACATGTATTACCTTTTTTCGCCTCCAATACGGGCCGGATTACCTTTTCTTCGTCTACAATACGGGCCGTCGCCCGTATTATGATGACGTCATCTGGTGTTCATATGACATCATCCGGTGTATCTATAACATATCCCAAAATAAAACCCAATTTCTCAACCCAAAATAAACAACAAAGTCTACAACAAAGCAAAAAGATCAACTTTATCAAACTAAGTAGCAAAAGACCCCAATGTGATCCCATCATACTACCCAACACAGGGTTAAAACAACAATCAATCAATCACTCCATTTTCAATCACCAACCAATCAAGAACCCTTGGTTAGAGGGGCAAACAAATCAAAACCTTTAAACAAATCAAAAACCTCTGCAAATTTGCCCTAAAAATCCACAAAACAAATTAAAACAACACACACATCAACACCGCAAGAAATCAAGATTTTAATAATGTGGGTAGCACAAAATCGCAATGTAATTTACTGTTCCAAACAAACACAACAAGAAATCAAAACAAGAACACTGTTCTTGAGATTATAAAGAGTTGAACAACATGAGCATACAACTGCGTTGATTTGTTGTAGTTATGAAGATGGAAACATGCAAAACGTGAAAGATTAGCAGTGTTACCTGAGTTTGAAGCGAGTTGTTGAGGGTGAAATCGGCAAGCGGAGAGAACCCAGATGGGGGTATGAATTGAAGGAAGGAGTAGAGGGTTTTTGGAGAAAATTGTTGGATTATGAGTTGAGAGAAGGGAGTTCGGGTCTGGTCGGTCTACGAGACGAAGACGATTTCAGATGCGGTGGAAGCGCGTGGATTATACTTGTACTTATAAGTTATAATTTTTTTATACGGATAGTAGGAGTTTTGTTTTTTTCCTTATACGGATCGACCGTACTGTTTTCCTGACTGACACAAAACGATTGATGTGATGGTATACACACATGTAATATGTGTCATGTAACTTTTTTGTCATCTATGCGGTTTGTGTGATGACGTCGTCTTGTGTTTTGATGATATCACATGGTGTATCTATAGTAGGACATTGACACATTGTATACTTGTTATACCCCTTTTTGATATGTATACGAACATATAACATATTTTTATACATGTGTATAACGTATGTATATAATGCGAGTGAGTGGTTTGAAAGAATGAAATAGTTGATGTGATAGGGGAATAGGGGATATGTTAAGTATAAATAAAATGAGTGGGGTGTTTAACATAGAATTAAGCGTAAATTTCGGTTTTACTCCCGGTGTTTTGGTCAAAATAACTCTTTTAGTCCAATAGTTTCAATTTCACCTTTTTAGTCCTTGTGTTTCATTTTCGTTTCAATTAGTCCCAGACTTCTCTTCTATGATTTCTTCTGTGGTTCTGCCTCAAAATTACGGCAACAATTACTAAAACATTTGTAGAGCATCTGCTTTTCTTATGCATCATAATCTCCATCCTCAATACAACCATAGGTTTCCATGTAAGAAGAAACTTTTTAGGTCCACTAAATTGATTTACAAAATAAATTCGCATCATCAGTTAATTACATGGATTTTTTTCATCATTAATAGTTAAAAAAAACTTTAAAGATTCGATTGGGGATCTTGATTTGTTCTTTGCGGTCATTTCAAGCAATTCCAACGGCGGGCGTCGGCGACGTGGGTTGAATTTAGGTATAGAAGGATTAGGATTAATTTTGTATAGTTTGAATTTGGGTAGATAAGGATGTTAACTAATAAACATGTACAGAGAAAGATAGATGCTCTATAATATTCAAGTGAAGATTAGGTTATAATGAAGAAAAAAACATTAAATAGGTAGGCTAAGCCTTACAAGCTAAATGGGCTAAAGCCCATAAACTGACTTATTATGCTAACATCCCCCCTCAAACTCACAATGCAACAGAAATAAAACATTGAGAGTTTGTCACACAAAAAACGAAACCGAGATGCCGATTGAGCCTTGGTGAAAACATCTGCAATCTGCGAGGCTGATGGAACAAAGGGAAGCGAGATGATCCCGAGCTGAAGATGATGACGAGTAAAATGACAATCTTTCTCAATATGTTTTGTCCGTTCATGAAAGACAGAATTCTTGGCGATCTGCATAGCACTTTCATTATCATAATGTAACGAGGTAGGCGAGGAAACGACAACCCCCATGTCTGCCAGAAGCCATCATAACCAAACAATTTTACAGCCATCAAAACCAAACAATTTTACATGTAGTCACAGCCATAGCACGATATTCAGCCTCAGTAGAGGACCTAGAAGCAGCATCCTGTTTCTTACTTTTCCATGAGATTAAGGAATCACTAAGGAAAATACAGAAGCCCGTAGTGGATTTACGATCATTATACCAATCAACATCACTATATGCACGCAATTCCAGAGAAAATGTTGAGAGGAATAGAAGACTTTGAAACTGAGTGCCACTAAGATATCTCAAAATACGAAGAACAATTCCCCGGTGAACAGAAGTTAGAGCGGTAACAAACTGACTAACCACATGAACAGCATGAACGATATCTGGGCGAGTAACTGTAAGATAAACCAAACTGCCTACAATGGTACGATAGAGGCTTGGATTAGATAGAGGAACACCATCAGTGGGAGAGTAACGCGCGTTGGTTTCAAGAGAAGTGTCTGCAATTATGTTATTAGAGAGTCTCGCACGTTAAAACAGATCAGAAATATACTTCGTCTAAGAGAGAAGGTATCCCTTTTTAGATTGGGCAACCTCAATCCCCAAAAAATACCGTAATAATCCCAAATCTTTCATAGCAAAACGGTGAGCCAAGTCACGTTTCAAAGACTCAATGCCATCATAATCATCGCCTGTAATAATCATATCATCCACATATAAAGACAAGAGAATGCGTCCAACATTCTTACATCGAACAAATATTGCCGAATCATGATTGCTAGGAAGGAAACCAAGGGAAGTGATGAGTGTATATAATTTCTCAAACCAGGCACGAGGAGCCTGTTTGATCCCATATAGATCTTTTCGAAGCCGATAAACTTCACCAGGCTGATGAGCTATTCCCAGGGGTGGAGTCATGTAAACCTCCTCATGAAGATCACCATTTAGAAAGGCATTTTTGACATCCATTTGACAGATCTTCCACTGACGAACGGACGCAACAACCATTAAAGTACGAACTATCATCATTTTTGCCACTAGGCAAAAGTCTCCTCATAATCCATACCATACGTTTACGAATATCCTTTTGCCACAAGTCTGGCCTTGTATGGTTCAACAGACCCATCAGACTTCGTTTTAATCTTATACACCCAACGACAACCAACTTTATGTTTACCTTGTGGTAATGGAACCAAATCCCATATGTGAGTCTGATGAATAGTTGTGAGCTCTTCAGCCATAGCATTCTACCATAGAGGGTTAGAGACAACCTCTTTATATGATTCTGGTTCAAACAGATGATGAATGCTCGCGATAAATGAACCAAACGAAGCAGAGTAAGCAGAGTATGCAAAGTCTCGTAGTTGGGTAGACTGTCACACCCCTCCTCAGGCACCCCCCGGACGTGTACGAGCCCGATTGGTATCACCTTTGACTTGGATTTCATAGTTTTTATAAATACAGCGGAAGTCTTTTTCAAAAGGATCGTTTCAACATTCTTTCAACCTCAAGGGTTGTATTTGTAAATATCAAAACTCAGTTGTAAGACAAAATTTTTATATTTACTTTATAAACATAGGGATTTAAATACCCTTTTCATTTTGATTACAAAATAAAGTTTGAAATAAAATACATCTACAACCACCTGAAATAGTACTATCCATGGTTGATCAATCCCTGGTCCTATCTCCTTTTTCTTTTCTTTAGTATTTTCTATACACGAGGTCTGAGAATCCAACGTGCAAATTTATCCTTTTCATAGGCCAGATCTGATGTCTGTCTCTCACATTTTTCTTTGGGTCAGATCTGTTGTCTGCCCATACCCCATTCTTATTTCAGTTTATTCATTTTCTGAAAACATTTTGAAAATAAAACGTCAGCGCAAACGCCGGCGAATACAATTATCTTGACAATAAAATCATTTGGCACAAACAAGTATTAATTTCATAATCACAACTTTATGTTCAATCCACACATTTAGCAGGCTCGTCCTGTTCAATCGCACCAGAGTATACACTAGCGTCATGTCTTATAACAGGGACATGTTTGCCTCCGAAGTTGTTATAAAACAAGCACCGGCCGCAATCCGGGAATTTCAACCGAGACCCGTGTATCCCTTGCAAGTTTTACGCATACCTATGGCCTAAATGCTTTGTTCGTAGAAGAACGTTGAACATTATTCCCTTAACCTTTATTTGGCCATTTTCGTAAATAAAATGTTTGACACAAGTTTTCAGATAGATAAAGTATTCACCTTGATTTATATAAATGAGCCTCTAAGATTATAAAGCTAGCCTTCTAACTTGATCTTTCTAGCGTATTAGCACTTCTTCGAGAGTTTCTTCTTAAACCGGGCACTACAACGAGCGGGAATCGAACCGGGATCATCGGGAGTCGCCTAGGGATGCTCTAGAATGGAATTTTGGAAGTGTAATTCGTTTGTGGGATGAGAAAATGGCTTGAACTTGAGCAACTATTTATAGGGAAAAATCTGAGCCCGTGACGGACCGTTACGGGTGGTGACAAAGGGTTGGATCATATTTCTTACATTTTCATTCATTTTATATACTTTATTTGAAAAAAAAAAGAAGGACGTCCATTCTTCTTCATTTTTAATAAAGTTACCAAACGAAACTTTTTGTTACTTATTTTTTAACCTTCTTTACCCCATATACTCCTTTCTTTTTGTAATCGCTGAAACTGTACGACAAACCTTCTTGTTCCAGGCGTACTACCTTGATATGTTAAGGTGAAATTATCCAGGCCAGGTTTATAAAGTGATCGTAGTCAGAATAAATAAGAAAGATAAGAGCTAAGATTCAGGAAAGGAAGCTTTATAGAAGAAAGGAGAAAAAGTATGTATGTATCTGTCCATTCCTTCCTCCAACAGATACGGGTGAATTAGTTGCCTTTATCTTATTCTTCGTTCGTCTAAATAGATAATCGATGTCTTTCGCTTCATCTGCAATTATCGGTGTAATAAAGCAAGGGGAGAGGATAAGTCAGATTGCTTCATTAATGTATAAGACTTAAGATCAAGCTAGGAGAAGCGCTTTCAGGCTCGTTCACTTAGCAAATCTCTAATTAGTCTTCTCGGGTATCGGCACAGTCCAAGAAGTGGTATTTTACCATTTTATAGCAACAATAAGTAGCGATTCGCCTTCTTTCAATATTAGTTCTCTCTCTCCTTTATCTGATCCTATCTCTTGGTTGGCTTGGTCTGGTTCTTTCTTGAATATGGAATTTAGATCGTATCCAAGTGAAAGGTTATCCCAAGTGGATGCTAAGATAGCAAACTTATAAGTTGAGTTAGCCCACATGGATTTCGAAATAAGGAAATCCCCCCCCCCCTTTTTACTTGTTGGAATTGAGACTTTATATTCAGATATATCATATCTTGTCATTTTTTTGACGCTTCTTTTTGTGCTCCTTAATGACCAAAAAATTGGATTTCTTATAATGCTAGCCAATTTCGGTCGTTTTTTCCACTCATTTTTCACAATATTCTTCAGAAAATTCCCTCAATTATTCTATCCCTGACTACTCAACTCATAGTCAGTTAAATTTTTTCGAAATATTAGAGATTTTTATATAATGATAGAGAAGGAGTTCTTTCGTCTCAAAATCTAAATAATATTCATATTCATTATTTAAAGTGGTTTTTGTGGCATTCATCGAAAGGAGATATGTGCTTCGAATTTAACTATAGGGAAACAAGATTTTTTGATTATTTATTTATTCGAATTTTTCGTCTATTTCTGTATTTTTTTCTAGATTCAAGGCCTAACCACGAAATCACAAATAAAAAATAGTGAATAGATTCATAGGTTCGATAACTTGTAATAGAATTGATGCGTGAGAGAAATATTAGATTACATAGAGTTGACGAATGATTAACAATTCACAGATGAAAAAATGGCAAAAAAGAAAGCATTCACTTCTCTTTTATATCTTGCATCTATAGTATTTTTGCCCCGGTGGTTTTCTCTCTTATTTCAAAAAAGTCTGGGATCGTGGGTTACTAATTGGTGGAATACTAGGCAATCCGAAACTTTTTTGAATGATATTGAAGAAACAAGTATTCTAGAAAAATTCATAGAATATCCACCATAAAATTTTTCTGAAATCAAAATGATAGGAGAGGGCTCGTAATGATCTTTGAGAATATCACAAGGTGTTGAAGTGGCAGGATAGGGGGTCTGTAGGTTTTTGTGAAAGGGATGCTCTTCTCATGTTATTGATGAAAAGAAAAAGTGAATTCCTCTATTTGATGTCGATTCACCCACACTTCCATTCCTTGTAGAGGGAGGCTAACTGCTTGCTGGCTGGGAGCTTTATGAGCGGTAACGTCCATGTACGGCTCCGTGAGAAAGGCGGTGGACAGAAATGGCCTTGTTGTACCTCACCCTCGTCTTCAATGGGGTCTGCTCTTTCTTTTTTGGGAGAGTATGCCAATATGATCTTAATGAGGTACGGGGCTTTGCATCTGACATTCGTTGGGCATCCCTCTTCGGGAGCCTGCGTCCCGGCGTTTTTGCGCAATAAACCCCTCCGACTGAAGACTAGTGGTAGGTGGTCCAGCGGAGCTTTCGAAAAAGGGTATCCTAGTGTGTAAGCACAACAATGAACCGCGGCGAAACCCCAGATGACCTATCTAAGATTAGGGGGAGATCCTCAATAGTGATGACCCTTTCAATAGTGATGACCCGTTCATCCCTGTAGTAATCGGATGAATTGAGTTGTATACATGAAAGCGTAAGAACTCAACGGATTTCCTTCTTTGTTTGTCTGATTTAAGGGAGAAGGTCCTTGGAAAGGTGCGTTATCGCTTTGATTTCTCATTAGCTAGGCTTCAATAAGGACGTTTAGCCTTTACTAATAAGATAGAAAAGAAAGGTTTCATAGTTTTCTATCTCCCATCTATCTATTTTCTTTAGTTATTCACTAGAGCAATTATGATCCGGAAGTCGATCCGGGGCAAGTGTTCGGATCTATTATGACATAGCCATGAGGCGCTCAACGGACCTTTTGGATCTTATAAAACCTTTTCTGACTTTAGATTGACACAAAAACTACTTTTTGTGCAACCTAGTATATTTCAGATATCAATTAAAAGTTCTTAGATGGAGCTGCTTCATGTTTTTTAGATAGAGTAATAGTACTCTATTTCAAATCACGCGAGAAAACATTAGCTATTACTAAGAAATTTTGATATATTCAGTGATTCGAAGTCTTTTTGATTAGTTTTAATAGTTTTTTTTATAGAAAAGAAGAACGACAAGAAAAAAATAGATTTTGTAAGCGATCTATGTATCTTTTAGTCTTATAAAAGAGAACGCTTAGAAGGGATATAAAGAAATTCTTTGATTGGTTCTTCCCAAAGGAATGATCTATTTTATTTGACTGGTGGGGCCGACAAACAATTAATTATAACAAATAAAAAAATCTCTAAAACAATCTAATAAAACTAAATAATAACTAAAATAAAGAAAAGGTCTGATCTTCTATTCGAAACGTCTAGTGATCTTCTATTCGAAACGTCTAGTGATCTTCAACCAATTATGAGCTTCAATATAATTATCAGGAGTAAGTGCTATAGCTTGTTTCCAATACTCAGCGGCTTGGTCGAACCAAGCCTCCGCAATTTCAAAATCCCTTTGGCGAATGGCCTGTTCTCCCCGGTCAGAATAGGTGGGTTAATTCCTTCCCTTAGAACCGTACTTGAGAGTTTCCTACCTCATACGGCTCGCCAGTCAACTCTTTTTGTATCCCATTTGAATCTACCATTTCATTTATCAACAGATTTTTTTCTTTCGTTTGAATTCATTTCAATAATTCTTTTAGTTGCGTTAATCGGCGCAATTGTTGTAACTCGTCAATAATAACTCTTTAGAACTGGAAAAACCTTGTTATGAGCTATCACATGTATTTCCTTTTTTCTATTTGACTTTGTATATAATTTTCTATTTGACTTTGTATATAAAATATAAAATCTTTATTAGTTGGATCTATTCCCAATATATTCATTTATTTCATTACTAGTTATATTCTACTCAATCCAATTGGTTAAATTGTTGTTCATATTGAAATAAATCGAGATTGGTAAGGAGTTGGTTATAGATGCTCGAACATGTACTTGTTTTGAGTGCCTATTTATTTTCTGTCGGTCTATATGGATTGATTACAAGTCGAAATATGGTTAGGGCTCTTATATGTCTTGAACTTATATTAAATGCGGTTAATCTCAATTTTGTAACATTTTCTGATTAATTTCCGTCAAATGACCCGGCCTCCCCCGGCTCTTCCACCGTCCGGGCTCCCTTTCCTCCCTATGCTCCCCCGGCGCAGGCCTACCACGCTTCGCGCCTGTGGCGTTTTCGCTAGACGGTCTTTGCCAGTAGTGCCATCCTCCCCGCTTGCTGTATGGGCGGGTTGTCCCTCGCTGCTGCGTTCTGTTAGGCTATGGATTACAGGAACAAATGTAGTTGAATGGAATAGCAGGCGGGTTACACGTTCCACTTTGTCGAGATTTGAGGTGCAGGTGGTGACGATCACCCGGGGTATGTGCTAGCGCCCTTGACAGGCATTCCAGAACCCGCCAACGCTCGTGAAAACCCGGGTCGGTCGGTCCTCCATTCATCCGACCGAAGGTGTGGATAACGAGGCCACCTTCACAACCTTCTCACTTATGTCCTTATGATGTAGCAAGGTAGGGCGGTTCACTTGAGTTGCTCAACCGCCCCTTAGCCTGGTGCTCATGACGCGCTACGGAACCTCCACCGTGCCGGGGGGACCATGCAGGGCATAGCTAGTGACATAGGAGCCGACTCCGCATCAGCGGCTTCGTGCCACACTCGAATGATCCAATATATGGTTCTGCACGTTCCACCACTTCTCCGTTCATTTCCAATACTGATCGTGAAACACCATGAGCAGCAGGATTTTGAGGTCCGAAAATCGAAGTGAAATTTTTGATTTGCCCGTTCCTAGTCGTCATGGGAAAGAAAGGTAGAAAGAAGAAAGAAATTCTTCCCTTTTTTCTTGTCCAATACCACCGGTACGAGAAATGCGTCTCCTCCACCCGCGCGAGAGACTTATTGAACCCGAAAAGAAAGAAGAGAAAGATTCCCACTATGGTTATTGATTCCTTAGAAAACAATATTGAGGATTTGAGTTTTCATGTCTGAAATCCGGTAAATCCTTTTTTTAGGACCAACGTTAAAATAAAGATTGATCTTTTGAGTTTGAAAAAGAATGATCGATGCATCTTGTCCGCCACCAGATTAGGGTTCGCGAGTCATCAGACATGTGTCACCGTTCGGTCAAATTGTGGCGTGACGGACCGTTACCAGGCATGATGGTCCGTTACGGAGTGATACGTGGCACACCAGGGTGAATCTTGGGCTGTGACGGGCCATTATCAGGCGTGATGGTCCGTTATAGGGTTTCCACGCCTCAGAAATCGTTCCTTAGTCACTGGACATGTGGAGCGTCATCAGGGTTTGCGTGCCCAGCCTGCAATGGATCGTTACCGTCCGTGACGGTCCGTTACCGTTGATTTTTCATGTTTTTCACTTTTTGAACCTTGATCTATAGGTTATTTATACTTATAGTCCTTGTGGTTTGTACCTTAGCCAAATCTTGGACATTTTCATGGCAGGTGTTACATAGACTTACATTCACGAGTAGACTTTCTAGGAGGTGGAGGATTTCTAGTTTCAACCAACGGAGGATCAACAATAGTATCAGATGATGTGGATGGTTCATGAGCTGGCACATCATGTGCAACAGACATATCTGGAGCAGAAATATTAGGATCAAAAGAAGAATCTGGAACATCAGAGTTTGAGACATCAATGTTGCTAGCAAAAGGATCAATGTTCTGAAGATCTGACTTTATTACATCATGTGACTTAGCTAGAATTGAATAGAAGGGAATATGTTCAAGAAAGGTAACATGCCTTGATACATATAACTTCTAACTTACAGGATCAAAACATCGATATCCTTTCTGTCCCGTGCCATATCCTTTGGGACCACTGGCATATCCTAAGAAAACACATAAGGCTGACTTATTTATCAATTTATCTCGTTCAACATGAGGACGGATAGCAAAGCAAGTACATCCAAAAACCCGTAACTCACCATAATCTGGGCATTCACCAAAAAGACTTTCAAATGGAGACGTCCCATCATTGTGAGAAGTAGGGATCCTATTAATCACATGTTGGGCGGTCAGGAGTGCTTATCCCAAAAAGACACTGGGTACCTCAGCGGATAAAAGGAATGAGCGAGCGGTCTCCATAAGATGACGATGTTTCTTTTCAGCAACACCATTCTGTTAAGGGGTGTCAGTACAAGACGATTGGTGTATGGTAACATCTGATGCAAGGAACTGAGTAAAATCATTAGAGGTGTATTCACCCCCTAAGTCACACCTGAAGCACTTTATCACAACCGAATGTTGCGTCTAAACATAGGCCCTAAAGGTTTTGTAAATGTCAAAGAACTCATGTCTACTTTTCATAAGGTACACCCAGGTATAACGAGTGTAATCATCTATAAAGGAAACATAATACCGTGAACCACCCTTAGTGGATACTTGTGATGGTCCCCATACATCAGAATGAACAATATCAAAAGGTGCAACAGAACGAGAAGTACTTTTATCAAAATGTAAAACAGAAAATTTAGCAAGTTTGCAACCATTACAATCATAAATATGACAAGTGTTCAACTGACCCAAAACACCTGTGGAAACCAAAAATTTTAAACGAGATGCAGACACATGTCCCAAACGAGAATGCCAAATATAAAATTCAGATGACAAATGTCTTAAACGAAAAGAAGATAAATCAACACCGGAGGCAGCAACACAAGGTGCAGGCACTATGAGTTCTTCTAAAACATATAAATCTCCCACCCTATGGCCGATCCCAATCACCCTCTGAGTGTATTAATCCTGCACAACACAAACAGAGTCACAAAAGAAAACCCAAATTCCAGACTTACACAACTGACTGACCGAAGCAAGATTTAAGGCAAGCTTCAGAATATAATAAACATCATTGAGAGACACATGAGAGGTAAACATAGAGCCAACACCCTCTACCGACATAGTTGTAGCACTAGCAGACATTAAAGAAACGGGAGAAACACGAGACAAAGAAAGAAAAGAAGACAGATAGGGAGACATATGATGTGAGGCACCAGAATCCAAAATCCATAACGATGACGAAATACCTGAGGTACCAGATGAAGACAGCCCCGCAGCAAACATGGCGGTAGGGTTGGCAGCAAGAAACTGTCTAAACTGTTCAAAAACCTGCGGATCCAAAGCAGACGGTGGTTTAGCAGTTTCTACAGATGGTGGTGTAGTAGCAACAGTAAACTGAGGTGGTCTAAATGTCCATGACGATGGACCAGATGAACCAGTAGAAGCAGATGAGTGAGACGGAAATTGTCCACTTGATCTGTTCTGTTGTGGGGGCTTCTACAAGTTTAGATTCTTTATGCTAAGTAATAACGGACATTGAGACTTCCAATGATTTTTCCCTTTGCAGAAGGCACATTCATCAAAAGCAACTTTAGCACCTTGTCTAGACTGATTAGGGGGGATGACAAACACAGCTGGAGTAGTGGTTACTTTAGGACCCTTATCAACCTGAGATTTTAACCGAGTTTCCTCTGTAATCAACTCGTGGACAACTAAATCAATTGTTGGAAGAGGGAAACGATGAAGAATCGTTCCACGCAGTCCTTCAAAATTTGAACGTAATGCCATAAAAAATTGTACCAAACGTTGTTCCTCCCTTCTAGAATTATAAGGTTTAAACACCTTCAGTTCTGCGGATTCCGTAAGTGCCAATTGATCCCATAAATCCGACATAGCTCTATAGAAATCTTGAATGCTCATCTCATTCCGTTGAAGAGCACGAATAACAAACTCCAACTGATATTGCTTAGCAAAATTACAATGAGTATACAGCCTTTCCAAATGATTCCAAACTTCCTTAGCTGTATCATACTTAGCCAACTGAATACCAATGGACTAACTTACAGAGTTGTTGATCCAAGTGATAACTTTAGAGTTATCCGTTTCCCATGTATCGCGAGCTAAGACATACTCAGAAGCCTTAGACTTATCAGTAGGCTTTCCCTTAGTACCTGTGACATAACCCCACATATTTTTTCCTCGAAGAAAGTTTTTCATCACGTAACTCCAGTAGGCGTAGTTTTTACCATCCAGGCGAGTACTAATGGACTGAAGAGAGTCATCTTTCCCAGCCATATTATCAAATCAGAACGACAGCAAAATCAAGCAGAAAAGTAGTTTCTATAGGGTAGTTTCGATAGGGTAGTTTCTACAGCAGATAAAAACTTAGGATTACCTAGTTTCGATGACGGCGACTCAGATAACAAAATCAGACCAAAGCGAAGGTGACGAACACGAAGACAACAAATCAACAAGCTAGCGTGAGCAGCAACAACGAGACAACAACAAACAATCCTTCAAGAACGAACAAACCAAAACGACCGAATCAACAACGAAGCGGAAGCAACAACAAAAGTATTCAATCTAGCATGGATCGAATCAGCTCTGATACCATGTTAATTAATAAACATGTACAAAGAAAGATGGAGGCTCTATATTATTCAAGTGAAGATTAGGTTACAATGAAAAGAAAACAAACATTAAATAGGTAGGTTAAGCATTACAAGCTAAATGAGAGCCCATAAACTGACTTATTATGCTAACAAAGGATTAGGATTATTTTTTGTTTTTTATGTTTTTTTTCTTTTTAATATCAAGGACATTTTGGTCTTTTTAGAAAAAAATTTAACAGAAAAGTTGTATGGGTTAGAAACGCGTAGTTGATTGAGACAATTGACAAACAACAAGGATTAAAAAAGTGAAATTGAAACTATTGGACTAAAATTGTTATTTTGACCAAACCACAAGGACTAAAACCGAAATTTACTCTATAATCCATTAATCCTTATTATAATAAACAAGTAACTAGGAAGACACGTGTCACCATCTCGTGCCTCATCATCTTTTTTTTCTCGTCTCTCTCTCCTATTAAATAAGGGGACACGTGTCACTCTCTGCTGTATCCCCACCCTTATTTTCTCGTTTCTCTTTCCTATTAAATAATTATATTAAAAAAATATATATTTTTAGATATTTAATATAAATTTAATTATGGATAGTTATTATATCAGTAACTATATAAATTTAATATGAAAATAGTTATGGATAATTATAATTTATGACGTTACTTATCAATTTTGAAAAATAAATTTGTATTATGGATATTTATTATATCATTAAGGCTGATTTTACATTTTAATCAACTCTATTATTTTAGACAACTAGATTAATAATTCGTTTCAATTTTTATCTATAAAATTTTTAATTTAAAATTTTGTTCATTATCAATTAAAGTGTTCAATCGTTATATTTCTAAATCATTATTACTAATTACTATTTATTTTTTTTATTCAGCTCATGTAATACATTCTAACTAGTTAATAATATATATTATCAATTTGTCATCGTCCCATTTTAGTATGTCCTATATAATTTGTGTTTTATTTTTGTTGCAAATTTGTTATGAAATTTAATTTTCTTGACTAGACATTTTTTATGAAACTAAAATAAAATTCATGACCTTTTTTTATACAATTTTGTATCCTCATATCCTAGGTTCGATGTAATGGGCAATACTTAGATAATTCAAGATCTACTACCACCCCCAAGATTCAAACCTACAACCTTTGATTGACTGAGATCACCACTCTAACTCCTACCTATTTACCACTACACCCAACCCCCACCCCTACCAAGTATTATCTACCATCAAATCATTCTTATCGCTCTCAAATTCCTCTCGTCTAAGCCACATTCAGGTGACCCTAAAACCAAAGTATAACACCCCAATTGGAACAGTAAAGGCTAGCATCGTGTTCCTCCACCTACTATAACTCGACAACCAAGTTTTGAACTTTGGATACACATGGTACCGACACATTCAAGTGCTCTAGCCAATGGTCGTGGTGCAAATCCACATTTTACACCGAGTTAAGAGGCGACGATCCTATTTTAGCTGTGAAGTACATTATATTAACGCATGTCCACACTCATAACCTAAACGAAATGGTTAAATCGAAACTTTGGCGACTGTGATTTTCCAAGTGAATGATATGAATTAGTAACAGTTGTTTCATATATAGCAAAGTAAATAGGGACACTAACCGAGACTTTCCATCCGTGTAAACAATTTTGTAACATCCCGATTTTCGGTGATAATAATATAATGTAGTTAATTATTAAAGTGCATATTTCCATATGATGAGTTGTGTTCTTTTCCAATATGACCCAAAAGCCAAACATTTGCTGCTTTTAAGGAAAAAAGTTGGATGAAATGCCGATTAGGGATTAAATTAATATTTAACTAACTTGACGGACTATTTTTGGCTAAGACTCCAGAAATCTACTTTTAAAGCGACAAACATTGAATTAGAATCGTCATATATGATTGTTAGAAACCAATAAAAACCATTAATACCTAATCTATGTTGAAATCATAAAGGTGGATATTTGGGTTTTGAAGAAATTTGACCATAAACTTCCAGATTTAGAAAATTAAATGTATTTGGTCATCACCGGTGTTAGATCGATACAAATGATGTATAAAAGCCAATGGAACTCATGTATCTTGTATGTTCATTTAAAAGTGATTAAATACAAAAGAAGTTGTTGGTTTGATGAGGAAAGCTTGGTGAATTGGTTGTAAAATGGATGTTTTCATGCTATCAAAGGCTTAAAATTGCTAAAAAAATATGTTTAAATTAGTTATTTTGACTAAGATTAGTTTCAAATGCTGGAGGAACGCCAGTCAAACGCCGGAAAGGGGTGGTGTTTGCCAATGCCACTTCCAACACCAGAATGTTTTAAATTCAATCTAAACATAATTTTAAGTATGTAAACATATATTCAGCTCGTGTAATACATTCTATAGAAGTGCACATGTGATTGCGTGTGTATACAAGAGATGATCTTCATCATGAAACGGACATATTTGAATTAATTATAATTAGTGATTTTTCTCGCGCTATGTGGTGGGGTCGTGGACTCGAACCAAAATATAAGCGATAATACGTCAAATAATAAAAACAATTATTTACAAACCTGCATACATATGTATGTAACTACCGAAATACACGCAAATTTTCAATACATATATTCAACCTACTGTTTGTGTTTCTCAATTTCAATACATATATTCAACCTACATATAATCCATTCTATGTCATTTCCCCGGTTCTCCAATTGGGATTTGCTCCACTAAACATTTCTCTTGAACGGAAGAGATCACCGGTACACCAAACGTTTCACTAATCAAAGGTAGTGATCACCTTGTACAACGTCTCACTAAACAAAAGTAGAGACCACCTTCCTCGACTCACTATGTCAAGATAGTCGTCTTTGCACTCTCACACACACTTACTATAGGACAAGACAGTGCAACACCTCACAACTCAACACTATATAAAGATAGTATTCCCAACCCAATCATACACTATGTCAAGTTAGTGATTATACTTAACTCACATACACAAGTATAGTGAGTGACCCTTACAAAATTCTCTCAATAAAGTGGTAACACACTACCATACAAATTACAAACACAAGAAAAATAAGAATGATGATAGTTATGGCACAACTCTTCTATTTTGCTCTTTGATCTTCAATCTCTCACTTCAATTTGATGTTAGAATATAAAGGGTTTAGAGAGATATATATTATATGTATATATGAAATTGTTTGAGCAAAAGTGGTAATGAAAATGGTTGTGGAAGGCTTCTATTTATAGACACAATACAAAAATCTAGGAAACAAAATTATGGCCATTACAAGGTTGATGGATCGACATTGGGGTCGCCTAGAAGTGGGTTTTCTTATCTTCTTGTGTTGTGAACGTTGTGTATTGTCAAATCCATTTTCACACACTTACATCAGATTTTGAAGCTCACTAAAGGTGTATTTGACTTATATATAAAAGGTTGTGAACTTGTATAAAAAGAGTAAAATTTACTTTTGTATATTGAAAAGTGTGTTTGATGTTTTCCACTTTGGTTTGACTTTAAACCATTTTAAACAATTTTGTGTTTTCAATGCCAAAACATACTTGAAGACACCCTTATTTAGTATATTTCTTCTTCAAGATAATTCAAAATTCAATTTCTATTTGACTAAAATAAATTTGTTTTTTTTTCAAACTTAACTAATGTTTATAAAATATATCTGGAAAACATCATTGTTTTATAAAAATATTATTTTTATAAATCAAATTATATTATTTAGAATTCATTTTGGAATCTCTCGACGTTCTCAACATATTCATGTTAACAGATAAGCTTTGATCCTTAAATATTATTGTCGGTTCTCCAATGTTAGCCTTTTGTCACGACCCGCCTGGTCGCAACACTAGAGTTCCGGAAGGTTCCATACACGTTTGGAGGCGTCTAGGGCTGCCCGAAATACTCCGGAACGCCCCATAAAATTCTGGGCAAGCAAGGAAACATTGGAAGGGTCTAGAACAGCCATGAAAGGCCTAGAAAACTGTCGAAATAAGCTGGAACAATCAGCCAAGGAAAGCAACCCCGGAAGTTTCCAAATCAATCATCAAAGGGCTAGAAAGGAGTTGAATTATTGTGGCCAAAGAACCATCTAGATCAGCCATGAAATGGCTGATATTTCAAAAGAAGATGCTAGAATTCATCATGTAAACATCCATGATACTTTGTACTAAGAAGACTCTAGAATAAGAATGATCTAGAACTAGTAGCAAGTAGTATAAGTAGACATTTGTAATCATCCCACATAACTTGTAGTCTTTGTAAAGCTTCTTGTACACTTGTTTTTGTAATTAATACAAAGAAGTATTTGATCATTACTCGTACGCTTCCGCAACACATTACTTGATTTACCACATAACCGGACAAAGGCTTAACTTAGATCAGAATCTAAGTGTCGCACGAGAGTTGAAGTAATCACTCAGTGACAAGTGGTATCAGAGCCAAAACAGTTCATTGGGATGGCGAACAAGAAAAGCAAGAAAGGAGCAGCAAACAAAGAGAACGTCGCTAGGAAAGAGGAAACACATGATCATAACGAGACCCGACAAGAAGCTGAGAAAGACAAAGGCACATCTAAGGATTTGGTTGGGTCCTTAGACAAAAGGATGGCTGATGTTGAAGCATCAGTCACACAAATCGGAATATTAGTCGATGGTTCCTTGGAGAAGCAAAAAGCTTTGGGGACATCCCAGACTGAGTTAGATGGACTCAGAGAGTACTTCAAAGCTGCCATCAAATTCATCCACCTCGAGTTGGAAGCCATGATCAAAAGAGAGATCGAAAGGCTACGAAACGAGGTACACAACGAGTTCCAAAACTTTCACAAAAACTTTGTTGAATTAGAAGCAAAGGTGAACAACAACAAATAATTTGATAGCATGAACAACAATGCTAACATGATCACTCCAAAAGTCAAGGAGGTTAAACCAACACCGTCCGTTGGTAAGCAGAATAACGACAAGAAGGATCACATAAAGGTAAGACCATAAACATGTTTGGGGTCCATGCAACTATGACACTTCAATACTTTGAACACACAACAAACGTCCAAGCCAAGTCGCAAGCATAACGTGAGAAAGCCCAAGGGCAAGTTGGAATTAAGAACCACAAAACCAGAAAGGAAGTTGACAGAAGGACTTCAACTTGTCAACATGGTTGTGAACGGGAGACTCGTAAAAGCATTGGTTGACATAGGAGCAAGCCATAATTTCGTTTCAATAGACGAAGCCATAAGGCTTGGTGTCCGAATAACAAAACAAGTTGCGATGATAAAGTCCGCAAATGGACTCATCCAACCAATAAAAGGGATGGCATACGGCGTCAAAGTCACGATCAGGAAATGGAAAGGCAGGATAGACCTTTCCGTAGTACCAATGCAAGACCACAAGTTCGTGCTTGGCCAAGCTTTCTTCACAAAAGAATCAACATTTCCCATACCATTCGCAAATAAATTTTGCACATGAACGGAGGCCAAACTTACACGGTCAAGTTGGAGTCAGACACTAGAAGACAAGGTATGGTAATGACAACAATACAACTCGAGCTTGGTTCCAAAACAAGACCAGGCACAAGCTCATCACTACGCACATCTATTAAAGCGAGGCATGAACGAAAAAAGGGCGTGCCGCACAAACACGACGAGGACGTCGTGGATTTAGGTGGGGGAGAATGTCACTACCCGCCTAAAGTCAGGTCGCAACACCCGAATTCCAGAAGGTTCCAAACACGTTTGGAGGCATCTAAGGCTGCCCTGAATACTCCGGAACACCCCATAAAATTCTGGGCAAGTAAGGAAACATTGGAAGGGTCTAGAACAGCCATGAAAGGCCTAGAAAACTGTCGGAATAAGCTGGAACAATCAGCCAAGGAAAGCAACCCCGAAAGTTTCTAGATCAATCATCAAAAGGCTAGAAAGGAGTTGAATCATTGTGGCCAAAGAACCATCTAGATCAGCCATGAAATGGCTGATATTTCAAAGGAAGGTGCTAGAATCCATCATGTAAATACCCATGATACTTTGTACTAAGAAGACTCTAGAACAAGAATGATCTAGAACTAGTAGCAAGTAGTATAAATAGGCATGAAGGCCCTCATTTGTAATCACCCCACATAACTTGTAGTCTTTGTAAAGCTTATTGTACACATGTTCTTGTAATCAATACAAAGAAGTATTTGATCATTACTTGTACGCTTCTGCAACACATTATTTGATTTACCACATAACCGAACAAAGGCTTAACTTATATCAGAATCTAAGTGCCGCACGAGAGTTAAAGTAATAACTCTGTGACACTTTGTATGCTTGATTATCATTATTGTTGTTGCATAATGACTTATATATTTGCAATTGATGATTCACCAAGTGTATAGGGACACATATATGGTATATGATCATCCTTAACCAACGACTTAATAACACAAGTCCTTAATTTCAATAATTATCAAAACAAGGGATAATTAAGTTCATAATTAGCACTAAACCTTTGTTATCCCAACAACCTTTTTTATAGTTTTTCACTGCCCCCTTATTTTAGTCCCCAAAACATACATGAACCACCATGGTTTTGCATGATTTGCTATATGAAGTGCTTGTTGTATGTTGCTACATAGAGTGCTTGTTATATGCCGATATACAGAGTGTCCGTTGTATGTTGCTATATGGAGTGCATGTTATATGTTTCTATAGGAGTGCCCATTATATGTTACGATACAAAGTGTGCTTATACATTGTTATATGGAGTGCCCTTTATATGCTGCTCTACGTAGCGCCTTTTATGTGTCAGCTAAATATGTTTGCACATTTTACATGTTTATATATTTTACTAGTTTTGTATTATCCGCCCACTTAGCGTTATGCTTAGACATGTTTTGGTGTGTTCTGTTTACATGCACGTCAGGTTACCAAGACTATCCGAGAGGGCTATGAGGAGTGTTAGAGAACTTAATAAGTTTTTCCATTTAATACTAATTAACTAAAATTGTGCATTTATTTGAAATATTGTAAGATTTTAAACATTAGTGGAATGACATTTGGTTTATAATTTGTGTATACGTGACACGCTAGCCCTGGCCGAGTTGGGGTGTTACATGTTGTCTCTCCATTATAATTCATCCCAACCCTAGTTGTTCTCATGGCACATCACCAAAGGTAGAACTTCATCGAACATCGTTTCCTATTGCAACCCTTGTCACTTATTGTGGCAAGACATTTTGCTTCAGTTTGGTGGAGGCAACAGGTGAAGCGGCCGCCTGATATTTGAAGTTAACATTTCTCTATGTTTCTCATTTCTTCTACATAATGTCAGTTTCTTCATTTTTCTTTTCTTATAATTTCACTCTATAAGGTTAATGATGAGTATTCTTATTTTTTAGCATTTTCTTTTTCTTTGTTTAGGTTTTATTCACATGATTGGTATTTGAGCGGAGTAGAATTAATGTACCATACAACTAGCTCATTACTTGGATGAGCTAGGCTCATGTGGTTGCTTGCTTATTATTTTATATTCTTCTAATCTAATGATTTTAAAAGATATTTTAAAATTTTTGATATCAATCTATTGTCGTTGATTTTACTGTCATCTAACTATTGGATTTACTTAATGGCTAAATAAGAAGTCATAATAAACATCAAACAAGTTGGTAAGTGTGCATGTTTGAAGATCTTATGATTCTGGTGCTAATGACACCTTGTTGTATCAAAAGGGGGCGAAACCCACTGAACAACGGGGTCCGGGGGCAGCGCCCCTAGTTAGCAGTGTCCTAGGGGTGACACCCCCTAGTGGGGTCCGGGGGCAGCGCCACTAGTTAGCAGTATCCTAAGGGTGACACCCCCTAGTGGGGTCCAAGGGGCAACGCCCCTGGCTGGGGTTATGCGTTGAAAATTGATTTTGAAGTGGAAAAATGCTAAAAGTTAGTCGAGAATGACTTGTTCTTTCGGAGTAGATTTGTTCATCCGGAAGTAGATTTGGTCATCCGAAATAAGTTGGTCATCCGGAGCAAGCTGAAACAACAGTTACTTTCAAACGGTTGATGGTTTTCAACTAATAACCGTCATGACAAATCATTGAGTCATTTTATCCCTATATAGAAGTAACTTTTTGGTCAGTATCAGACACACGATATTCCTAACAGATTTTCACATATTCGTTCTTGAATCTCTGATTTTATCCGATTAAAATATTGAATATTCGTGTATATCATGGAAATAATTCAATCTGAAAGTGAACTCTCATGATTCTAGTGAATGTTTGATTTGGAAATGTGTGGAAATGACCAACCTTGAAGCCGCCATTTATCGGTTGGAATTGGGGCCGTGACAGACCGTTACGAGGTGGAGACGGTCTATCACCGCTTCTGGTCTGGTGAGTCATTGCGACACGTGGCAGCCTCTAGTCTCTTCCTGTCGTGACCGATCGTTATGCCCGGGTGACGGTCCGTTATAATGTTGAGTCATTAAACACGTGTCAGAAACAATGATGCATCACTGGGACACGTGTCCTCACCGCATGAGTTCCTTCATGGGTCCATAATGGATTGTTTTCTCTGGTGACGGTCCGTACCGTCTATTTTTCCCAAATTCTCTTTTTTTATCCTTGGGGTTTTGTATAATTACTATTCTAATCCTTTTATTTTAGTTTTACACAAATTGGGATTGAAATTTTGATGGGTGTTACACACTTACACATTAGGTTTTATTATTATATTTAGGGATTAGTATTGATTTTAAATGCCTATTCATATATTTTTTTTCTTTTATTGCGGTGTTCTTTTGTCTCAAATATGCATTTTTTCGTACCCATTGTTCTTAGGCTAAGGGAAGTGGGTATGAGAAAGCTCCGTGGAAGGTGAGGTGGCGACGTGGGTGGCGTGGAACACCACGCCGCCTGGCGGGTCCATGCTCGTGGGTCTTCACCGTGGAGATTAGCACGCTCGTGATTCTTCACAAATGTAGCCGTTGGGTGGCATTGAGCCGTTGCCCAACGGTAAAAACAATATTTTTTTTTCTTCAAATTTAATCACCTCTATATATATACATTTTAGTAATTGAAACTTATAAGAATCAAACAATTCTCTATATATATACAATTCTCTCCAAACCATTTCAACCAAACTCTCAAATGGATTCCCTCATACTTCCCAACAAAGTGTAAACGAATAATATAAACGCAACCGTGAGATACACAACAATCTTCGTCAAGATTTGGTGCTCCATCTCAACTCGGGCAACAATTAAAGTCTATTTTTATTATTAAGTTTTTAGTGTATTTTTTCTTTTTTATTATTAATGTTATTTTTTTATTATTAATGTTATTTTCTTTTTTATTATTAAAACAAATTAATATTAAATTAAATTAAAAAAAGAAAATGACGTGACAGTGTGAAAATGTGAACAAATTTTCCTCTAATGTGGAAAAGCTATAAATTTTAATGAGTCACTGACATAAAGGGGTGTGCAAATGTGAAAGCACTCCCTTTAGCCTAATAGGGACAGAAGAACTCCTTACGCTTATCTTTTTCACTACCTAGTGTGAAATATTGATGTAAATGTTATGTGTATTATGCAAATGATGATGGGGAATGGGGAGTATAGGGACCAAATGGTCATACATGCATGATCCATAATCATGAAAAAACAAACATTGATTTAATTCATGAGTGAAATATGGTACACCACTTGTTTTTTCTCCTTTTCCAACCATATCATTCTGGGTCCACCATCATGAAAAACTTATTTTTTATTAAGATTTAAGAAAATTAAACTAGTAACTACGAATTTTATTCGTCTCGCGTTGCGGCGGCGGCGAATTCCTCACGGTACCTCAATGGTAACGGAGTCCGCTATAGCCTCAAAAAAAAAAAGAAAAAAAAAGTTACTATTCATTCCTAAGATTTTTCAATATTAGATTAACTAGCTTAGAAACCCGTGTACTACACGGGTTGAACAATAAAAACGATAAAATTAATAAAATTGTAAGTATTTCTCATGACTAAAATTACATATTATTACATATAATAGTGTCAAATGAAAAGTTACAACAATATTTCATAAATTTCCTATTTGCAAATACCTTGTAGTTGTTGAACAATTATCCACCATAAACGACACACCCCAAGCATGTATGAACGGGTTAAACGAATCCATCGACTCGATCAAGCTTTCATTGATGATCTCATTCTTCCTCAACACATCAATCTGCAATTTTTAATTTCAACTGTTTTGAAGAAAAAAAAATCTCTATGCAGGTGGAACACTTGAGTTAACAACTTATGAGAAAAGGCTAAAAGTTCACCTGGGCCATCATTAGTGCAACATAGACACCAGCTGTGAAAGAATATAACATGCCTAAATCACTCGCGAGTCGGACAGCCCGGACCCGTTCACATACTTTCCACATTCGAGACTGATCAATCTTACCCACAGGGATTGCTGACAAATCCTCCTTTTCCTGTAAAAGAGAGAACAAAACATTACTTTCATATAATTGATCAATACCATGTTAATGAATATAAACAAAAAAAAAACAAAAACAAAAGAACTTACATAAATTTGACGACCAGCCAACACAACGCTTCTTATCTCACTGCCAGTCGCCATGTCCTCATAGCAGTCATACATAATGTCCATACAAGGATAGAAAGATGCACTGTATGCTGTCAAGAACTCTTTTTTTGCCTTCTGTCAGCGACTCATATACAGCTTTCATGCCCTATTTAAACAAAGTTTTAATATTAACGTAATAAACATAATACTGTGAAACTAATTCACCTTAAGAAGATGGATCAAAAAGCTGAGTCAATATTGTCTTTGATATTATGCCAGTTATGCACTCTACGATATTTTTGTAAGCCAAATCTTCACTCATACCACCCGTTGTATACCTTCTAAACAAAGACTCCACAATACCATGCACCGCACCAAGTAAAATACCAAATATTTACCAAAAGATAAGATAATTAACTAATTATCATATTGAATATGTCATAAGAGGCCTGAACAACTGATTATCCTGATTTATATACATTCAACAATATATATTTCAATTCAGATTGTTTTTTTCTTCATTCAAACTTGTATCAGGTCATGATCACCCGCAAGTTAGATAATCAGTTGCAAAAGGAATAGATCTAATAGGTTTTTTTTGGCATTTTAAGCAATTTATTTTAACTAATGTAGATACAGATAGTCAGTTGAAAAAGAAACAAAGCAGTGAAGACTATGAATTGGATTTCGCCTCCCACTCCCACCATTTTCATTACTGCTATTATTTAACCCCAATACTAGGTTTAACATATATGTAGTACTTGGAGGAAATATAACAAATACAATAATCCAAGTTTAGTTTAAATAATCCAAATTCAACTATTAAAGTTAAAATTGAACTAATTATTCAAGTTAAAGTTAAAACATAAAGTGACGAAAATTAAAATCTAGAATATGTAAAATTGTGAATGAACATACCTGGTCAAATAAACATAAAAAAATCTGAAAATGAGAAACCAGAAATTTGGGGTTTTCGAACTGTATAACTTGATTTTGGATGCAAAATAGTTAACCTTTGGATTTTGTCGACGAAGAATAGGAACTCGTGAAAAGAGGAACGGCTACGTACATAGAAGGAATCCGTGAAAAGAGGAAATGAAATTAGGGTTCGTAACTTAAAACCTTAATGATAATATAGGTTTTTACGCGTTCACTTTTGAAGTTAAATGATGAATTGGTGGTTGGTAAGTGTTTATGGCTTTAATAAACACAATTTTTAGTAAAAACCCTCAATCGTTATGATGAAACAAGAACCTTGGAACATTGGGTGAAAATTGGATAAAACCTTAACGGGTCAAAATGGGTTGATTTTGATTAGAATGATTAAAAGCTTGTATGGAGCTTATAAACCAAGATTAGATGATAGTGAAGATCATAATATCTTGGGTGAGAGTTAAACTCCAATTGATGAATGTTTTATGGTAATCTAGATTACTAAAACATGTGGAATGTTTAGGTGATCAAGGCGTTAAAGGTGATAGCTTTGAAGAACGGTTGGAATCTTCACTAGCTAAGGTAAGTGCTTTGTACTTACTTAGTAGTAGATAAGTAGTTACATGTAAGTAGATTATGTGTTAGTTTCTATTTACATGTTGTATGTTGATCTTGACTATGTGGTTATTAGTCAAACTTGAATGTATTATGTGGTGGAACTGGATTAAATTGACTTAATGTGGTATAAGTCAAACCATTGTGGATAATGGTAAAAGTGGTGTAATTTGACTTTAGATGTATAAGGTCAAACTATTATATTAAAATTGGTGTAATTAGACTATGTGGTTAATAGTCAAACTTGATTGTGTAAATGTGGTAAATAGGTGTAATTTGGCTTATGTGGTAAATAGTCAAACTAATATGTAAATATGGTGAATTTGTTGTAATTTGACTTGTGTGGTAAAAGTCAAATTTATGTGCATAATGTGGTTTGAATTTGGTGTAATGACTTATGTGGTAAAAGTCAAGGTAGTATGCACATAAATGTTTTATATGAAGATAGTGAATGTAATTGGGCATATTACATTATCAATCACGCCTGGCCAGTTTGATTCTTAATGTAACATGTTCGAATACCTTCATGATAACCATATGATGATGAACACCGACAATGAGTAAGTGAAGGTGGTTATATATGTATATCTATATGTTATGTGTATGAACATAAATGATTATACGGAGGAAATAAATATACACATAGGAAGAGGTAGTGCCTTATAAAGTAAGACTAGAGGCCTATAAGTAGGTAGAACACCTACAAGCTTATTGCTACACGGTCGGGGATGACTGGGGGGAAACATATCTTAATAGGCGGGATCGTAGATAGAAGTTGATTTAAAGACTCACGTATGAAATATTCTATGGGTGTATCACCTCGAGGATGGGGATGGACTTTGGAAATAGTCGGGAGAAATAGAAAGCAACATCCTAGTGGAGGATGGATAAAGCTTTCTATGATGTCATGTCAATTTTCCTTCAAGGAAGATAGGAGCTCATTAAGGCGGTACTTTGAAGAACCGCACGAAGCCTTAAGGGCGGGATGATCAAACATAGTCGAATACGTGGAGGAAGGAAACCTTGTCTTCACAAGGGGTTCGTGGTGTGCGAGCCAAATGATTAAAATAGTAAGATTTTGTTCGCTGGTTAACAAACGATACATCACTATTATGGTATTGTTTTGAAGTAATCCATTGTGATGGGCGGATGGAGTATTACTCGCGGAGAGTTGACTCCAGAAAATGGCGGATATGAGTTAGGAGTTCTCCGTAGGGGGGAAAGACCTAAAAGTGTGAAGGTAATGCAATGGGGTGAATTCAAGAGACGTTCTTGAACTAGCTTGTCCACAAGCCATTGTGGATCTTGCAAATTGGGTGTTTTCTTCACGTACGTTAGACCGGTGGATTAATCAAAGGATTATGGGCATGTCGTATGACTATGTGTGGTCTTGCCCAAATCTTGGAGTATGATAAAGAATGAAGGTAGATTGACTTTCTTGATGCTATCGGTTGACTTCTAGAATGGTTTCTCCTTCATGGTATACAGCTCGGATGGAGTTGATTATTATGCGATGCAAGGAGATCAAACTTAGGAAGCTAGTGGGGTGTGAAGAGGAATTAGTGGTGGCTTCAAGCAAGCCAAATATTCTAGCCGAGCTAGAAATCTCTTTGGGGAGGCAATACATGTTGCCATATATGTGGGAAGGATGGGACACACTACATCGTAGTGTCCTAGTCCTAATAATGGGTGCTGCAGTGGTTACAAATCGGGACTCATTCATGGTAAATGTTCCGAGTTTAAAGCACACGATGGAAAGGGGGAAGAAAATAGAAATTTTAAGGCTGTCGAGCTGAACTTTTCTAACTACCATAGAAAGGACTGAAGTCTTTTGGTATATTTTCGGATGAGGTTATATGTGAATGGGGGATTCAGAGGCGATCAACATTAAGGATTTATAATGTTGACAATTGTATGAATTGAAATATGTGGATGAAATAATCACATGGAATGGAGTCCTTCGTCTGTAGTGTGAATTGTATGGTTACTTAGTAACCGTATCAATGGCGCGTATGACTAAAGGGTGACGTGTCGGTCGGTGAAACACTTGGCGCATGAATTGGTGTATGCCTGGCTTATGCCATTGACACCAACCGGGGCAATGGAATACTTGATGTTCCAGTTGTAAAGAAGTTCATAAGAGTTGTATACCCGAATGTCACTTCTTGGTTTGTAACCGTTCTCTTGAGGAAAAGAAGAATAGAAGAATGTATACGTATATTTGTCGGGTTTGAACAAGTGTCTAAGTCCTAGTTCAACAATAAAGGTAGAGGTGAACGTTATCCCATGAATGGTATCTTTTCGTTATAAATACTAAGGGATTGCGGGTGTAACTTTCTGGCTTATTAGAAGTTACACGGTTTATGTGGATCAATGTGAAAGGTGTGTAGACCCATGTATGCTAATACGGTGGTCGTTTATTCGATGATAGTTGTTTTTATCTTCAAAGCAAGTCGTTCAAACTCATAATCTTCGTGAGTTTTCTGAAATTCCCTGAAAGGAGAGGCCTTTCTTTGGAATGATTTGGTGTGGCACTTTGGCCTTGGGTGGAAATCCATTTTTGGATAAGGCGGTGAATTCTAAAAACTTTTATATTGACCCGGCAATGATTGATGTAATCAAGGGGTATATGGTGTTGGAGTCCTAGAACTTCATAGTGGTGTTTGAAGTCTTAAAACTTCACAACCGGTGATTGAAAATGAAGTCTTTGAACTTCAAAAGGAAGAATTTGGAGAGGGAAGTGATGAATCTATACGCGGGCGAGTGTTAGAAGTTTGATTTGAAGTCCTCGAACTTCATCGGTGATCTTGAAGTCCTTGTACTTCATGGGTGATGACTGAGACTTAAAAGTATCATGGGTTATTGTATGGTTATTTTAGAGTTTAACTTTTGGTGGCTACGGATGAAAAGAGGCACAATCTAGTGTGTGGTTATAAGTGTCTCACTTGCCTACGGGTTAAGGCCGAATACCAAAAGTGAACCTACTCTCCCGAGTGGTCGAAGAACTTTAGTTCAAGAAGTGTGTGGTACGACATGGTACATTTATACATGTTGAGTGGGATTGAGGTGCTAGTTTCTTCTTCTATTTGGAGGAAATCGGGTGATTAATTACCATTGGTTGAAAGATGGTGTCGTCTTATTTACCATTTGAGCATTCATATGCCGATTGCTGAATTACTAAATGGTGAACGGTGTCGAATGCCGTTTGGTTGGGTGGTATTGGTTTTCGTGATCTAATACTCGTGGTGTGATTCGAGACTTAGCGTGAAAGATCTCATTTATTGAGTGTGATTGAAAAATACACTCAAGGTGGATAGAAATCCCTAAGTGGATTTAGGGAGTAGGTGTATTTAAATTCAAATGGGAACTTTGGCGATATAAAAGTTTCACTTATAAAGGGAGTGTATCGAGTTCGAAAACGTGGGAGGCCAAGTCCCCGTTTAGTGGACCGTTTAGACTTCACTTTTGTTTATAAAGTGGTATGTCGTTAGGAGTTACTCGGGGGATCGCGTAGACTCCATGATACATTCCTCGTAGTTCATCCATAGGAATGTGTGGCGAGATAAGTGGATGTTGCTTCTCATATCAGTGTTGAGGCGATAGATGAGGGTTGTTTCATCTAGAGGAATCGGTGACTACCTTAGGTAGTTAGGTGAAACGCTTGTGGCATAAGCGGATTAACCAAGTGTTGGTTCAGCGGGATCCATAGATAAGGGCGGAAACTAATCGGGAATTTGAGGATAGATACCCGAGTGTTACCCTAATCTTTTGGTGGATCTGGTTTCAGGGACGAAACCCAAAATTTGGGGGAGTGATTTGTAACGAACCAACTTTCGGGTTTGCCCTATAATATATTATTTATATTATAGGGGTGTATTTAAATAAAACAAAGTTGAGGTTTGTTTTGTATGGTGGAATTATGTAGTTTTGGAAGAATGAGTTACAATATCAAGTAGAGGGACTAAACTTGCATTTAACTCAAACCTGATTTGGATGGGGAGTAAAATGGCGACTGTTACACCCTCAAATTCTACTAACGGAGTTTTACCGTTTTGGAAGGTGACAAACCAGGATCTTCAACTCATTCTGTTCGAAGAAGTGCTGAAGACTCTTGCGATCGATGTAGATAGTGCATTGGGTACCATACAAGTAATGTCTCCAGATTTTTAGTGCAAAAACTACAGCTCCCATCTCTAAATCATGAGCTGTGTAGTTTTTCTCACGGATTATCGGTTGACGAGAAGCGTATGCGATAACCTTCTCGCATTGCATCAGTATTTAACCAAGACCTTGAATGGATGCATCGCAATACACCACAAAATCATCTGTTCCTTCCGGGAGAGATAGGATGGGTGCACTGCAGAGTTTCTATTTAAGAAGTTGGAATGCTGATGTAACACCCAAAAATAAAAAGAAAAGAAAAATTCAAAATTTCACTCCCTCGCGGTACGCGAGGGAGATTTTGACAAAACCTCGCGGTACGCGAGGGGACTGCTTATACGCCAGATTTACACCTTCTCGCGGTACGCGAGAAGATTTTCAACCAAGCCTCGCGGTACGCGAGGGAATAGTACACGCGTCAGGGCCAGAAAACACGTGTCATTCACCCTTGCCACCAGCCGACACGTGTCATGCTGACTCAGCACCGTTCGTGACACCTCATCCTCTCGCGGTACGCGAGAGATTTCCTTGGCCGGCCTCGCGGTACGCGAGGGACTGGAAAATCAGCCTATAAAAGGCCTTCAACGGGATTGAAATTCTGTACAGTTTCCAAACATTCGTTTCACACAAACCCGATCTCTCAAAACTCCACAACATCCCGAAGCGCTGTTCAAGAATCCAACGAAACCCTGCTCAAGCCGTAGTTCCGTCCAAATCCCGTGAAGTAGGTATCATTAAAACTATTCATATATATATAGCCGCAATTATATATATATATTCTCTCATATATATTCTCGTTAATCGTGTCTTCCCTAGGAAGAAACGTGTCGAGGTTCTGCTCAAATTCCGAAGCCTACAACCCTACCAGCCATCAAAATCAAGGTGAACACATTCAACGCTTTTCAAACGATAAAACCATTTTATTTACGAAAACGGCATGAAACAAATTAAATGCTTTAATCATAAGGGTAATCTACGTGATAGCATTCAGGCCATAAGCATACGTAGATTTGATCAAATGGTATACATGTGACGGGTGAAAGTCCGGTCCGTGGCTGGGTACAGATCATGTAAGGGGGTATCATAAGACTGAGGATATGGTTCCTTAGCAGATTATACGAGGGACGAGTTCCTGAGTATCATGTAAGACTAAGAACAAGGTTCTTAGCATCACGACCCTGGGAATAGGCTATCAGTCTGAGACATAGAGCTCAGCCAGTTGACCCCATGGCAGTTAACCCAGTGTATGTAGGTGGTATATACTTCAGGTGAAAAAGACTGCTGAATGTGTAGATTTACCATACAGAAACGTGCTTAAAGGCTTTAATTTGGTTTATGTTAGAAATCATTTTCGTGTCAGTTAAATGTGATTCACCGGCTTTATGCTGATGTTCATTTTCAAAACGTTTTTCACAGGTAGTGAAAGAAATCATTAAATTCAGGGTGGTGCAGTAAAGACAAGATCTTTAGGCATATTTAAATCCCTGTGGCAGACTAATACAAGACCAAATGTTGGAACGGACGTAGATCCTAGACATTTTAAATGGCTTGTATTATGTAAATTAATTCAGCAGATGTACATTATATAATAGACTTTTGAATGTCTATTATCATGAAATGAAAAGGGACGTGGATCCCAAGTTTTGACAAAAAGTACAGAATTAACCCTTGAGGTTATTTACATGACATTTCATTACAAAAAGGCATCAAGTAAAATCAAAGACTTCCGCTGTCCAAATTTATGGGACCTCATTCAGATACCAGCGTTGTCTCGCGACGCCCGGGCAGGGGTAGCCCGGGGTTGTGACAGGTTGGTATCAGAGCCGCATTTAAGGGTTTTAGCAAAATTAGATACTTGTATGATAGTATCTTAGCTTTAACCAATAGTTGTGCCTACTAAACGAACGGTAGGAAAATGCCTTTAACATAACCAATAAATTTCAGGATGACAGATCCATACTATTACCCTCATAACTACCCAAACTTCTTTCCTGGAGAATTATCTAATCCAAGAAACGATCAAATAGTACCAAGCTATGATGATTATGTCCACTATCTACCGACCCCGGAGAATTGGAACAGAATGGTCGCAGAACAAGTGGAGCAGACTCAAGCAAGGCTTGAACCTCTGAGGGAAGAATCAGAGTATTCAGTGGAAATGGAAGATTCAAGAGAATCTTTACGTCCTGTTATGACATCTATGCCACTACCTCAATCGTTAGACATAGTATACCCTACCGGAACAATTCAAGAACATCCACCCAGTCCAAGTGAAGAAACTCCACATTCGATTTCTGAATCCGACAAGGCTGCCGTTTGTGAAGGCAGTGGTGGAAAGTATTTCTTTGATCCTATTCCAGAACATCCCGTTTTCAAGGAACCTTTCTTCTATGTAGATCCCTCCGATGGACGTCAGTATGCAACCGACGGAAAAGTCGTGTGGTCTGTTAACTCAGCATATCACGATCTTAGGATGGGACACAGGGAACCACCTCCTTGTTATGGATACCATGATGAACTGCCAAAATCAATTGATGAACACCTCGATCGTGCTCTTAGAGAGGCTGACGATCTACGTGCTGAACTGTACTTCACCAGACAAGTCGTAGTTAAAAACGAACAAACTATATTTGACTACGAACTAGCCCAGGAAGACAGGAAGTACGCAGAACAATGGGTGGCAGATCAGTTGATCCAGAAGGGTGCTATGACCGAGACCCTGGGGAGATTCTATCAAGATTTGGGAGATGTGCTTCTCGATTAAAGTTAATGATAGTATTTGTATAATTAGCTAACTTTAAGTGATATAGTTGCATATCTATATTTTTGTATTTGTAACAAATAGATGAAGTTTAAGCGATAATAAACTTCAAATTTTGACCCAAATTCTTGTCTTGTATTCTTAGATGTCTCAACAAAATAACAATAGCGGTCCAGCTACCTACATTACCAAGGAAAAAGGAAAAGAAATTAATAATAATCCTGAAATAGCTACTCAACAACCAGAATTGCAACAACTGGTCAAACAAAGCATTAAAGAAATGCTTCCTGCCATAATAAAGAAAGTACAAGAGAACATCAAAACTCCAAGCTATGTAACCTCTCATTCAAAAAGAACAGAAAACCCTCCGAAAACCAACACAGAGCAAGTAGCAAGCTCTCGTAGAACTCAAACCTCGAAAAGATCCAGAACATCAAGCAATAAGTATTCTGAATCTGAAGAATCGTTAAATCTAAGCAGTGAGAGCTCAGAAGAAGAGAATGAAACAAAAAGGTATAGACACAAAGGGTGTTCTTATAAAACCTTTCAGGACTGTAAACCTTATGAATTTAAGGGCACCGAAGGCGGTATTGCTACTCTTCACTGGCTAGAGAAGATGGAGTCAGTAATAGCAATTAGCAAGTGTGCTAAGAAAGATCAAGTACTGTATGCTTCAAACTCCTTCAAAAATGAAGCGTTGGAATGGTGGAATTCAATCATTTCTGCCAAAGGGAGGAGAAAGACCAATGCCATGGATTGGAAAGAATTTCGGGCAAAGGTGAAAAAGAAATTTTGCCCCAAGACTGAAAAAGAACAAGCTGAAAGAAAATTTCTGGAGCACCGAATGGTCGGTACCAATGATCGAGAGTATACTACCAAATTTTTTGAATATGCCCGTTTGGCACCTCACCTGGCTAAACCCGAGTCGGTTCTCATAACTCGATATATTTATGGCTTAGTTCCAGAGATCCGTGATTTGGTGAAGGTTGTCTCACCAAAAACCATTGAGTCCACCGTAGAATTGACCGGTACCATGACGGCTGGACTAATCAGAAATATAGAGGAAAAGAAGAAAGTCGAATCCTCTATAAAATCAAAACCCGAGGCCAAAAGATTTAGCAAGAACTTTGGGCAAAAGGGGTTACCATTTAACAATCCATCATGCAAAACATGCGGACGCAGGCATAGTGGAAAGTGTGTTTTTGAAACTCCATTCTGTAATCATTGCAAGATCTCAGGTCACACTACTGAGAATTGCTTCAAGAGAAAGGGAATGATAACTTGTTTTAGTTGTGGAGAGCTGGGGCACATCAGCACTAATTGCCCTAAGTTTGCAAGGACCGGAAGAGCTGGAGGATCAGGAGCCAAGATCACTCCAGAAAATAAAAAGACCGTACGAGCTTTTGTCATGAATGCTAACCAAGCTGAGAGAACGCCGGACGTAATTACCGGTACATTTCTTCTTAATAATGTTTATGCTAAGGTCTTATTTGACTCGGGTGCGAACCGGAGTTTTATAGATTATAATTTTTGTAATCTATTAAATAAACCATTAAGTCCCTTAGCTGAAACATATGAAGTAGAAACAGCGAACGGTGATTTGATAAAAATATCCCAATCACTGAACAACTGTTACATTACATTGGCTGGTTTCACTATCCCAGTACAATTGTTACCAATGTCAATAACTGGCTTTGACATTGTTTTGGGGATGGATTGGTTATCCAATAACCAAGCCGAAATCCTTTGTAATCAACAAGTTGTAAAACTCGTTACACCAACAAACAAAACTCTAACTATCCAAGGTGATAAACCCACAAAACCTATCCAGATAATCTCCATACTTAAAGCAACCAAGTGCTTAAGAAAAGGATATCTGGCATGTCTGGTATCAATTACTGCCTTGGAAAAGGAGAAGAAGATAGAATCAGTACATGTAGTATCTGAATTTCCAGATGTTTTTCCTGAAGAACTGCCTGGATTACCACCAGAACGAGAGGTAGAATTTCGAATCAACCTTGTACCTGGTGCAACTCCAATTGCCAAATCCCCGTACAGACTGGCACCCACAGAAATGGCAGAACTCAAGAAACAATTGGATGAACTTCTTGAGAAAGGTTTTATCCAACCAAGTTCTTCACCCTGGGGAGCTCCAATTCTCTTTGTTAAGAAGAAAGACGGATCAATGCGCATGTGTATTGATTATCGGGAACTGAATAAAGTTACCATCAAAAACCGATACCCGCTTCCACGGATTGACGATTTATTCGATCAACTCCAAGGAGCTTGTCATTTTTCAAAGATCGATCTTCGTTCAGGTTATCATCAGTTGAAAGTACATGATAACGATATCTCAAAAACTGCATTTCGAACACGGTATGGACATTTCGAGTTCACGGTTATGCCATTTGGACTTACAAATGCTCCTGCCGCATTCATGGACATGATGAATCGTGTCTGCAAACCTTACTTGGATAAGTTTGTCATAGTTTTTATTGATGACATACTTATTTATTCCAAAACCCAAGTTGAACACGAAACTCATCTCCGAACCATACTTGAACTTCTTCGAAAAGAGAAATTATATGCTAAGTTTTCCAAATGCGAATTTTGGTTAACGGAAGTACAATTTCTTAGTCATGTCATCAACGTGAACGGAATTCAAGTAGATCCTTCCAAAATTGAAGCTATATCCAAATGGGAAATTCCCAAGTCACCCACCGAAATTCGTAGTTTTCTGGGATTAGCGGGATATTACCGCCGGTTCATTCAAAATTTTTCTCGTATAGCAATCCCACTCACATCCCTAACTCGGAAATCTGTAAAATACGAATGGGGACCCAAACAATCTGAATCTTTTGAAACTTTGAAACAAAAACTGACAAACGCACCTATTCTATCTTTACCAGATGGTATTGAAGACTTCGTAGTTTACTGCGACGCCTCACATACTGGTTTAGGTTGCGTATTAATGCAACGCAAGAAAGTCATTGCTTATGCATCTCGTCAGTTGAAAATTCATGAGAAAAACTACTCAACCCACGATCTAGAGTTGGGCGCTATAATCTTTGCTTTGAAATTATGGCGACACTATCTCTATGGGGTTAAGTTCACAATCTACACTGATCATAAAAGTCTCAAGTACATATTTAGCCAGAAGGAGTTAAATATGAGACAAAGAAGATGGATGGAAATCCTGAATGATTATGATTGTGAAATTTGTTATCATGAAGGAAAGGCAAATGTAGTAGCAGATGCCTTGAGCCGAAAAGAAAATGTCAAGCCAAAGAGAGTACGTTCTCTCAGACTTGAACTACAAATTGATCTTGTAAGTCAGTTAAAAGAGGCACAAGAGTTAGCTTTGAAGGAAGGTAACTTTGAAAAAGAAGGAATGAAAGGAATGCTTGATTTACTGATCAAAGGAGAAGATAATATCCTTCGCATGAATAAACGTATTTGGGTACCAGTTATAGGTGATCTTCGAGAGCGAATCCTCGAAGAAGCACACAAGTCCAAATACACCATGCACCCAGTAAGTGATAAAATGTACAAGAACCTCAAAGAAAGTTACTGGTGGATTGGTATGAAAAAGAACATTGCTATCTACGTAGCAAAATGTTTGACTTGTTCCAAAGTCAAAGCCGAATACCAAAAGCCAGCTGGATTATTGCAACAGTTAGAATTACCAGTTTGGAAATGGGAATTGATAACTATGGACTTTATTACCAAACTTCCTCGAACCACTCGTGGAAATAATGCAATCTGGGTTATCATTGACCGTTTAACCAAATCAGCTCACTTTCTACCTATTAAAGACACCATAAGTATGGACAAAATGGCACAAATTTACGTTAATGAAATTGTAACGTTACATGGTGTGCCTCTATCCATAGTGTCAGATAGAGATAGTCGCTTCACATCTCGATTCTGGCAAAGTTTTCAAACAGCTCTAGGAACTCGATTGAATCTTAGCACTGCTTATCATCCACAAACTGATGGGCAGAGCGAAAGAACCATACAAACCCTAGAAGATATGCTCCGAGCCTGTGTGATAGACTTTGGAGGTAATTGGGATGATCATTTACCTCTAATGGAATTCTCATACAACAATAGTTATCACACAAGTATTCAAGCCGCACCATTTGAAGCATTATACGGAAGAAAATGTCGAACGCCTGTATGTTGGTCAGATATCGGAGAAAATCAACTATCAGGACCAGAGATAGTCCAAGAAACTACCGATAAAATCTTGCAAATACGAGAACGTCTAAAAATGGCTAGAGATCGACAGAAAAGTTATGCAGATAAACGAAGAAAGCCGTTAGAATTCCAAATCGGTGACAAGGTGTTATTAAAAGTTTCACCTTGGAAAGGTGTTATTCGTTTCGGAAAGAAAGGAAAGTTAAGTCCACGATTTGTTGGACCTTTCAAAATCATTAAACGAATCGGATCTGTTGCCTATCAGCTTGAACTACCAGTAGAGATGGGTGGAGTATACGATGTATTCCATGTATCAAACCTACGTAAGTGTTTAGCTGATGAATCCTTGCTGATGCCTTTACAAGATGTGGAAGTAAATGAAAAGCTCAAATTCATTGAACGCCCGTTACAAATTGAAGACCGACAAATCAAAAAGCTTAAACGAAAGCAATTGGCGTTAGTCAAAATAAGATGGGACTCCAGGCGTGGCCCAGAATATACTTGGGAACTTGAGTCAGAAATGCGCAAAAAGTATCCACATCTCTTTCAATGAATCTCGAGGACGAGATTATTCTAAAGGAGGGGAGGATGTAACACCCAAAAATAAAAAGAAAAGAAAAATTCAAAATTTCACTCCCTCGCGGTACGCGAGGGAGATTTTGACAAAACCTCGCGGTACGCGAGGGGACTGCTTATACGCCAGATTTACACCTTCTCGCGGTACGCGAGAAGATTTTCAACCAAGCCTCGCGGTACGCGAGGGAATAGTACACGCGTCAGGGCCAGAAAACACGTGTCATTCACCCTTGCCACCAGCCGACACGTGTCATGCTGACTCAGCACCGTTCGTGACACCTCATCCTCTCGCGGTACGCGAGAGATTTCCTTGGCCGGCCTCGCGGTACGCGAGGGACTGGAAAATCAGCCTATAAAAGGCCTTCAACGGGATTGAAATTCTGTACAGTTTCCAAACATTCGTTTCACACAAACCCGATCTCTCAAAACTCCACAACATCCCGAAGCGCTGTTCAAGAATCCAACGAAACCCTGCTCAAGCCGTAGTTCCGTCCAAATCCCGTGAAGTAGGTATCATTAAAACTATTCATATATATATAGCCGCAATTATATATATATATTCTCTCATATATATTCTCGTTAATCGTGTCTTCCCTAGGAAGAAACGTGTCGAGGTTCTGCTCAAATTCCGAAGCCTACAACCCTACCAGCCATCAAAATCAAGGTGAACACATTCAACGCTTTTCAAACGATAAAACCATTTTATTTACGAAAACGGCATGAAACAAATTAAATGCTTTAATCATAAGGGTAATCTACGTGATAGCATTCAGGCCATAAGCATACGTAGATTTGATCAAATGGTATACATGTGACGGGTGAAAGTCCGGTCCGTGGCTGGGTACAGATCATGTAAGGGGGTATCATAAGACTGAGGATATGGTTCCTTAGCAGATTATACGAGGGACGAGTTCCTGAGTATCATGTAAGACTAAGAACAAGGTTCTTAGCATCACGACCCTGGGAATAGGCTATCAGTCTGAGACATAGAGCTCAGCCAGTTGACCCCATGGCAGTTAACCCAGTGTATGTAGGTGGTATATACTTCAGGTGAAAAAGACTGCTGAATGTGTAGATTTACCATACAGAAACGTGCTTAAAGGCTTTAATTTGGTTTATGTTAGAAATCATTTTCGTGTCAGTTAAATGTGATTCACCGGCTTTATGCTGATGTTCATTTTCAAAACGTTTTTCACAGGTAGTGAAAGAAATCATTAAATTCAGGGTGGTGCAGTAAAGACAAGATCTTTAGGCATATTTAAATCCCTGTGGCAGACTAATACAAGACCAAATGTTGGAACGGACGTAGATCCTAGACATTTTAAATGGCTTGTATTATGTAAATTAATTCAGCAGATGTACATTATATAATAGACTTTTGAATGTCTATTATCATGAAATGAAAAGGGACGTGGATCCCAAGTTTTGACAAAAAGTACAGAATTAACCCTTGAGGTTATTTACATGACATTTCATTACAAAAAGGCATCAAGTAAAATCAAAGACTTCCGCTGTCCAAATTTATGGGACCTCATTCAGATACCAGCGTTGTCTCGCGACGCCCGGGCAGGGGTAGCCCGGGGTTGTGACAGCTGACTCCTGGGTGTCACCCCAATTATAGATTTTACCCTTTTGGGTTAAGGTAGTGAGGGGTTTACACACACGGTTCATGAGATCCATGAACACCGTGGGTGCGTTGGTCAGTCCGAATGGCATGACCATGAATTCGTAGTGACCATACCTAGTCCTGAATGCCGTCTTTGAGATGTCCCCCTCTCGAACTCTCAGTTGATGATAGCCGGATCTAAGATCTATCTTGGAATAGAAGCTTGATCCTTGGAGTTGATCAAATAGGTCTTCGATGCGGGGTAGAGGATAATGGTTCTTGATTGTCACTTTATTTAGCTCAAGATAGTCGATGCACATGCGGAAAGTTCCGTCCTTCTTGACAAACAGAACTGGAGCTCTACATGGCGATGAACTAGGTCTAATGGAATCTTTATCTAATAACTCTTGCAGTTGTGTGGATAGCTCTTGCAATTCACCGGGTGCAAGTCTGTAGGGTGCCCGAGCAATAGGTGCTGCTCCGGGAGCTAGATCAATTTGAAATTCGACTTGGCGGTGAGGTGGAAGACCTAGTAGATCTTCGAGAAATACCTCCGGATAATCACGAACGATCGGGATGTCTTTAATCTTCTTTTCCTCAGATGGCTGTTCGGCGACGAGAGCCAAGATGGCAGTATGACCTTTACGTAGACGCTTTTGTGCTTTCACGAAAGATATGATGCCCACGACAGCACCACTCTTTTCGCCTTGGACAGAAAAGGTTTCTCCACTCGGGAGAGGAAGGGGAACAAATTTGCTCATGACAAATAATTCTGGCTTGGTTCCTAGATAACCAATCCATACTGACGATTACGTCAAAGCTGCCTAGTGTGACTGGCATAAGGTCAATGTCAAGTTCATGACCAGCCAATTCAAGTTTACAACCCTTAAGGATGCGAGTTGCTTCAATTATCTGTCCATCAGCTATTTCTATGGTGTACTTAGCTTCTAGTAGGGTTGGAGTATGACTGCACTAGTAAGAAATTTGTGAGGTCACTGAAATAACTGGATATGCTGGGGTAAAAAAATCAAATTAGACCAAGGATTAGTCACAGGATGAGGTAACAAGGTCAAATGGAATCTATTGTTAAAGCGTAAGGAATAACGTGTTAGTTTAGGAAGAATTCCCAATTTCCGCTTACATAGCTGGAGTCGGTGGGTTTACCATGAGGTTCTATTAGGGTTTCAATCTAGGTGGTTTCCTTGATCAAGTTTTGATGAGACTCTTAAGTTCACTATGACTCTTACATGAGTTAAATAAAATGATGGATCCTATTAATGATAGTTCATTGTAACATCTTCAACCTGATAGTCGCGTCTATCAACTGTTGAACAGGTTTAACGATATCAACTAGTCGTTGAGCGGGTTACAAGAATTTCTACAGACAGTGGAAACTTAAGTTTGTAAATCACTGATTAGGACCATTTATCCACACACTAGGTTTCCCCAGGACTTACATGCACCTCAAATTACTATTATGTGTGCACCCGTAATGATAATTTGCTTTGCATGCTCACCCTAGTTCTCCCCTGTCCTGTGTCATAATGTCCTTTAGTTTGTATTGTTGAGTACATAGTGTTGTCATATATGATAAGTCATCGAGAAGCTTAGTCATCAACCATAAGTTGATCAACTAGGTCTCATATCAGGATGAGTAGTCGGGAATCGTTTGATCCGAGTATTCACTCGAGTTGGAACATAATACGAGTTCCCAATCCAGTGGATTGTAGATGGGAACATGCACATGAAACAAATATGTACATGAAATATGACTTCGATGAGCGAAACTAGTTCATGAATGTGTTACTGGAAGAGGCAAAGTAGCTGTCCTTCCAACTAAGTCAGGATAGGGTTTGGGTATGCAATGAGCAATGCGTTCTCAACCTTGTGGTCAATCTTTCTTCAACAGAATATCGACCAAAGCGTGAGACCATGGCTCGGGAAAGTGATGACATCTACATGTCAATGGATTCTGCAATGATGTGTGCAACAGTCTGCCTTCACACGGCGTATTGTTGCTAGTGGGCACAGTAGGGACTCGCCCTCGACGATCCCAACTCCCAAAGAGATATGTGCTAGTTCTATGTGTCATCCCCAACACGAACTTGAGAAGACCCACCATTCCCTGATTGTGTCCTCGATAGGCTCAAGTCGGTGTCATCTTCGGCTCTGATGGTGTAACAAAGGTGCAGATGATGGTGGTGTGAGTGACTCCTCCGAATGTTCCGTGTTCCTGCCCTCGGACTGGAGTGGATGTTGTTCTTATGACTCCCCGAGTGTCGCCACCAGGAATGATGATATAATGAGAATGGCGTGTTCCTCATCAGAAGAGGGTGATATGGATGTTGTCATCATGCCTGCAATGCAATGTATGTATGGATACCATGTGTATCATGTATGAGTGTCTGTGTCGTGTAACTAATGCATGTGTGCGGTTATAGTCTAGTATGCAGTCCTAGTTCTCTATAACCAATGGCTCTGATACCAATCTGTCACACCCCCAAATTCCACTAACGGAGTTTTACCGTTTTGGAAGGTGACAAACCAGGATCTCAGATATCAGTTACTTCAAACGACACTATACGGGACTTGAAATATCATAACATAAAAGTTCAGAGTTAATGCAGAAGCGTTTAAACAAAAGTAAATGCGCAAAACAACGCGCCAAAGTTTAGCTTAATAAAGGCAAGTGAATTTTTTAAAACGTTAGAAATGAATGACATGACAGTAGGACTCCATGCATATCCTAAGTGTGCAATCTGTGCCAGAGCGACCTGAGAAACATGTAAGAAAAAGTGTCAACACGAGGTTGGTGAGTTCATAGGTTTGTAAGTAAATAAACTGTTTGTGTGTTTGTAGGATCCACATACGTAAGTCACACCTATTGCCAGCTAGACAATGTACAAGTTACTCTAAGCGCTCGCAACCGAAGCTGACTGTTTGTTTGCCTCCAGCCAGGTCTATCAACTCTGACTAATATGTTTAGGCCAATCTACACCCGTTCGACCTCCAATCGTGCTAGCGCGACTAGCCCGGGTGGGGTTTGTCAAACCCAGTAGTACTACTCAAATTACCTCGCTAAGTCCATATTAACGGTTCGATGTGAGGACTTTCATGATAGTGTTTACGCTTAAGTACACAAGTGGTAGTGAAATACTATGTGATCCATGTCCGTTTGTGTGTGTCTCTCCCTGGCGGGAAGACAAGTAACGGATGTCTGTTCGTGTGCATGTTTCTCCCCAACAGGAAAACAAGTAAAATGATGCTCGTTTGTATGCATGTTTCTCCCCAACGGGAAAACAAGTAAGATGATGCTTGTGTATATGCATGTTTCTCCCCCAACGGGAAAACAAGTAAAATACTGTTTGTTTGTATGCATGTTTCTCCCCAACGGGATAACATGTAAAATGATGTTTGTGTATATGCAAGTTTCTCCCCCAATAGGAAAACAAGTAAAAGGGGCCGTGAAACTCACCTGAGTCTGAGTCGAGCGCAGTAAATAACACCGCTAAAGGATGTAACAGAGGCATAAGAATTTGCCTATATGAATTCCCTAGAATTACAAGTACAATAGTTAGGGACACCATGGGATTTGTGACGACGACACGGAAGATTTGAAAGTCTTAAAACATTCTAAGGACTAACGAGTGGACGAACGTGTCCACGGAAATAAAGGTTTCTTAACATGATAATTAAGATCAATGTGTTTCGTGACAAACGTCTCTAATTATGAATAATAATATCTCATAAAATATTTATGCGTTTGTACCATTTAATAATGGTTTATGAAAATAATATAAGTTATTATATTATTTTAGCCTTAGAGAAATAACACGATAACTAATTGTGTGACAAAAATAATAAATCTATTATTTTCATTCGAGGAAATAAACGAGAGTAAATAATATAAATAGTTATATTATTAATTAGTTTTGAAGCGTTACACAAATGTTTATAAACATGGTGGAAATAATATATAAAATATATTATTTTTAATTGGCGTCACGGTATGAAAATAATATAACTATATTATTTTATAAATGAGTTTTAATAATAAATATGGGTTACAAAACTAAATCCGAGCTTATGGGTGGTTCCCGAGGCTAAAACACATTAATATATTAATATAACAATATAGGAAATGATTTTTATTAAAAATAATACTTAAAAAGTTAATTAAAAATAAAATGGGGTTGGCGAGACTCGAACCCGGGTCTCCTCCCCAATATCACAAAGCTCTAACACTCCAGTCCGCTAGGGAATCGCAAACACAACCGGGTCAAAATGGTTTTAACATCAAGGTTCAGTGGGTTCTTCCCCCATACGCGAATCCGATCGAACCCAGTCCCAATTCCACCAAATCTGGTCGCGATCGACTATAAGATCATAGGGGTTTTGTTTAACAGTAGTATCCGAATCTGTGATTGTGTTTAATTGCAAAACCATTGCGTTTAACGTTGTTAATTCTTGATTTGAAAAACGAAACCCTGGAATATGAACTCAAAATCGATTTGGTAAATTTTGATATTAAAAGCTGTTGAAATCATGGGGGTTTCAATGAGTGAGAGATTTCGAGTCTAGCCTTGTGGTTTAATTGAATTTAAATCAAGTTTAGATAGGGATTCGATTAAGCAGTCCATACGAAGAACCCTAGGTATCTGACCGTCATTGATTTGATGTTGTAAGCTTTCAAAAGGTAGGGCTTTCAAAGAGTATCTGATAGCGAACCTGATCATGCCTTTTAATTGAATTAAGATCGTGTTTAGGTTAGGATTCGATTAAACCTGAATGGGTATGAACCATAGAATCAGTTTATGTAAAAATCGATAATGTAAGCCCTGATTATGTTAGGGCTTTCGATCTAGGTACTGAAACGAATCTAAGGGTGTAAGGAGTTACCAGAATTGATGTCGAATTGAAGGTACACGACTAAATGGTCTTCCGGCTTCACGTGGCTTGATCTCCGGCGAGCTCGATCGCTTTTCCGGCGAAACAGAGGTGTGAAAAAGCTTTAGTGGGATTCGTTTGAGGTGCGCAGTGGGTTCAATTGCAAGGGTGATACACGAAATGGTCGATTTGATGAGTTCTTCTATCAAGTTCGACAGTTTCACTTGAATGCCCATACTTGGGATTAATTCGATACAATAACTACGATTAAAGCACCAACGATGTTCGTTTATGATGTTTAATGTGTTTTTCAGTTACAAATTGGACATAATTCGGTTAAGAATTGTGAATTTGAGTCAAGAACATCACTAGTTTGACTTTGCAAAGTCAACAGGAACAAATCCCCTAAATTTTGACTTCAAAAGTCAACATGATTGAGTTTGGGTTAATTACACAACTAGTCCTTGTAGTTTTGGTTTAAATATTGACAGAATTAGTCCCTGTGGTTTGAAATGAGTTAACTAGGTTAGGAGTTAACTAGATTTAGCTAACGGAGTTATCTTGCAAAGTCCGAATGTCACAGCGACAGTGTGTGTGGTCGTTTTTCATAGAGGAGAAAGAGGAGGAAGGCTGAGATCATGAAATTGACGGATTGCATGCGTAATTAGTTGGATTTGGTGCATTCCTCTCCTTCCAAACATCAAAGTAAGCATCCAGTATTTTCTAAATCACCATTTAGAGTGTTCTTGTTGGGTTTTGGTAGAAAACCCGAATTGGGTCAATGGATGTGGAGATTTTGGTTTATTGTTGGTTATAAACCTTAATCTAGTGTTGAAAATGGTGGAGAATCATGATTAACATGATTCTAATATCCAATTTGTTGATTTCAAAATTAGGGTTCTTGAGGTGAAAATTGAGGGTTTTCAAATTGATGAAGTTAAATGATGAATTGGTGGTTGGTAAGTGTTTATGGCTTTAATAAACATAATTTTTAGTAAAAACCCTCAATCGTTATGATGAAACAAGAACCTTGGAAAATTAGGTGAAAATTGGATAAAACCTTAATGGGTCAAAATGGGTTGATTTTGATTAGAATGATTAAAAGCTTGTATGGAGCTTATTAAACCAATATTAGATGATAGTGAAGATCATAAGATCTTGGGTGAGAGTTAAACTCCAATTGATGAATGTTTTATGGTAATCTAGATTACTAAAACATATGGAATGTTTAGGTGATCAATGCGTTAAAGGTGATAGCTTTGAAGAACGGTTGGAATCTTCATTAGCCAAGGTAAGTGCTTTGTACTTACTTAGTAGTAGATAAGTAGTTACATGTAAGTAGATTATGTGTTAGTTTCTATTTACATGTTGTATGTTGATCTTGACTATGTGGTTATTAGTCAAAATTGAATGTAGTATGTGGTGGAACTGGATTAAATTGACTTAATGTGATATAAGTCAAACCATTGTGGATAATGATAAAATTGGTGCAATTTGACTTTAGATGTATAAGGTCAAACTATTATGTTAAAATTGGTGTAATTAGACTATGTGGTTAATAGTCAAACTTGATTGTGTAAATGTGGAAAATTGGTGTAATTAGACTTATGTGGTTATTAGTCAAACTTGAATGTAGTATGTGGTAGAATTGGATTAAATTGACTTAATGTGGTATAAGTCAAACCATTGTGGATAATGGTAAAAGTGGTGTAATTTGACTTTAGATGTATAAGGTCAAACTATTATATTAAAATTGGTGTAATTAGAATATGTGGTTAATAGTCAAACTTGATTGTGTAAATGTGGTAAATAGGTGTAATTTGGCTTATGTGGTAAATAGTCAAACTAATATGTAAATATGGTGAATTTGTTGTAATTTGACTTGTGTGGTAAAAGTCAAATTTGTGTGCATAATGTGGTTTGAATTTGGTGTAATGACTTATGTGGTAAAAGTCAAGGTAGTATGCACATGTGGTTTAAATTGATGTAGTTGAATATGTGGAAATTTAGTCAAACAAAATGTGATAATTTTGTGAATTGGTGTTTAGAAGTGTGGATACTTCAAATGGTGGACTTGGAGTCAAATACTCCAAGTACGGGTAAAAGGAGTTGTGGTACTCGCACCAAGAGGTCGTAAATCCAATAAGAAGTATGGAATAATTCAAAGGGTGGACTTGGAGTCAAATACTCCAAGTACGGGTAAAACGAGTTGTGGTACTCGAACCAAGAGGTCGTAAACCCAATAAGAAGTGTGGAATACTTCAAAGGGTGGACTTGGAGTCAAATACTCCAAGTACGGGTAAAAGGAGTTGTGGTACTCGCACCAAGAGGTCGTAAATCCAATAAGAAGTATGAAATAATTCAAAGGGTGAACTTGGAGTCAAATACTCCAAGTACGGTACTCGAAACGAGAGGTCGTAAACCCAATAAGAAGTGTGGAATACTTCAAAGGGTGGACTTGGAGTCAAATACTCCAAGTACGGGTAAGACGAGTTGTGGTTCTCGCACCAAGGCGTTGTAAGGCAACTAAAAGATGATAAATGAGTGGGAGTAAACATGTGTTAAAATCCATACAATAAAAAATATTTTATAAGTTTAACCCATTACCACGTTGAATCCACTTTTACAATCCCTCAACCCGCTTAACCCCTTTTACAATCTGATTACAATTCATTTGACATGTTCAGATAAACCAGTTATAAGAGTTTTATATTACACGATTTTAAATATATCTAAATCAACCTTGACACAAATAAATATATAAACAGTGCCATCAACTACACCGGCTCTTCCTTCTGTATTCGTCACCATCGTCAACCGCCACCGTCAACCACCGCGGCTTCTAATCTAACAAACATCAATATGGACCACACAAATAGTTGCTTAGATAAAACAAAAAACCAATATGAAATCAAATCACCTTATCTCATTTATTCCATTTCAATCTCACCCTCTAACTATTAAACCGCAATTTTTTATTAAATTAAAATAAAAACTCAAAACCCTCAAAACACATGGACGATAAGCTGCCGAACGAATCAGTGACTGCTGCTTCCTTCGATCTTCCACCGGAGGTGTTGCAGGTTTTACCGTCCGATCCATTCCAACAGCTTGATGTCGCTCGCAAAATCACCTCCATTGCACTCTCCACCCGTGTCTCCGCCCTCGAATCGGAGTCTTCCGACCTCCGGCAACAGCTCGCCGACCGGGAGGCCGTCATCGGCGACCTCTACTCTCAGATTGACTCCCTGGACTCGTCTGTGTCGCAAAACCTACATAAACTGTCTATTGCCAGTCAGGAAAAAGTGTGTTTGTGAGTTAATTTTGTTTGATTTTATTCTATCGATTGGGGAAATGATTTCGGTTTGTGATGTTAGGAAAATTTGTTGAAAGAGAATGCGTCGCTGTTGGAGACGGTTAATAAGCTGAAACGGGATGTTGCTAAGGTAATTCGGAACCCTAAGTTTGCTGCTAGTTTATTGTATTTGATTTGTGTGTTGGATTGAAGTGAACTGAGTGAAATCTGACCAAATTTTGGTTCTGGATTTATGCAATTTTGATGAACTTGATTGCATTGCTTGAATTGATATTGTTGATTTGCTGCAACTGTTGGATTGGAAGTATGAATGGTAGGCCTAACTGGCATGACTAACAATCATTCTTGAGGAGAGAGAAAATGGCTACTTTTAGGCTTTTAGGTCCATGTTTCACAGGGTTGTGCTAAAAGTATCTCTACCTGTGTTTTTACTCCATGTGTCCCCTTGAATACGGACGTATAATAAGTCGAATACGGGCGTATAAAAGTTCAATACGGTCATACAAGTCCAAAATGGTCTTATATGGGCGTATACAAGCCTTTATACTGGCATATACATGTTCAGAATAGTAAAAATCAATCAAATCAATAGGGGGTTACGTTGAGTAATAGGGGGGGGGGGTTGTTACATTTAGCCAAACCGGTATCATTACTTGTTTGGATTACGAAAGCTTTAAAAACCTCTATTTTGTACTAATTGTAAATACTTTTGTTAAACTACCCTAATACAACTTCCATTAGAGGGTGGAATTCCAGTGTATGAATAAGAGGTTGAATGGGTAATTCAGTACAAAAAAAGTCGGGAAAATCAACATAATGAAAGTAAAAAGTAGGGAAAATCAGCATAATGAACATTTGACTATATTGCCAGAATAGCCATTGATAAAAACTATGACTCAAATAACATTGATTTAAACAAAAAGTAATGGAAGGGAAAACAACCTTTTTGATGCTGCGAGCAACATGTTGACACGTGTATGCGTTGATGGGGCACAAAAGCTTGCGCCATGAGTGGCCAGCCAATAATATCTTGACATGTGTATGCGCCGGCGCATATGTTCAAATCTTATGCACTGAGTATTTACGTGTCACCCTCTCATTGGTATGTGCTGACGCATATGTTCCAAATCTCACGCGCCAAGTGCTAATGTAATGTGTCACCTTCTCATTGGTGTGCGCTGGCACATATGTTCCACATCTTATGCGCCAAGTGCTTACATGTCCCCTTCTCTTTGGTCTGTGCCAACACATGCACATATGCTCCATATCTTATGCACCAAGATTACGTGTCATTATCTTTGGACACCTGGCCAATTTCAATTGGATGTAATCATTTGTAACTCCCAAAATGTTTTTTTTTTAAAATAAAGTCAGGCTATTTTGTTAACCATGTTTTGTCAAAATAGCTATTCTTGTGAATTTCCAAAAAAATAAGCTGTGCGATTCTTTTTGAATAGAATAATGATGTGTAGAAACAATTCTTTTGCTATTTTTCGATGGTCTCGCCTTGTAGTCAAAATTTTATTTGATTAAACGGACTATTGAAACCAACAAATTGGTTTTGGTTTCCTTTCTAAGTTATTAACTAAATCGTGGTTGTACTTAATGCAGTTGGAGAGCTTCAGAAAGACACTCATGAAGTCACTTCAAGATGAAGAAGGAAGTACGGTAAGCAGTTTCCTAATTAGTTTTTGCAAAACAAATTATGCTTCTGATTATCATATTATTTACTATGGATTACATGATTGTTTAGGGGCATAATTATCTTCAATAATCAGATGCAAATAAATTGATTGTCCAGGAGTAAAAATGTAAAATAAAGTTACCTTTTTTGCACATTCTTTTAACCTAATTTGAGAGACTTTTACTCCCAACTCAAGATCATCTGTTCTTTCTTCTCAATATTTCCTTTTTGGTCACTTTTATGTTTTATTTACTTAACTAGAGTTTGCCAAAACATAAAAGTATAAAACATGTCTCCTGTAGCTGGTTATGTTACGGTTCATCTGATTCTGATTAACAAGCATCACATAGTTGCTAATTAAATCCCCTTTTGTTCATGTATTTTGCGAGACTACAGGCAGCGGGTCCCGCTGTTGTTGCAGCCAATGCCCAAAACCACACAAGTTTATCATCTCAAACATATTCTGGAGGTTGCTTAATTTCTTCTTTAATTTCGGTTATTGTTATTCAGCAAAAGAACCTTTTTTTGACAAAAAAAGGTGATGTAATGTGTTCCAGAAGATGATGAAACCGCTTCGTCGTTAAAGAGTCGATCCTCAGACATAGGAAATTCGTACCATGATGAGGCTGTGAAGGATGGTGAGTCACATAAGGAGTGTTTGGATTTGTGTTTTGGAACTGATTATCTAATCATTTAGGTTAAATAATCAGTCTTATATCAGCTACAAAAGAACTCTGATTATCTAAGGGTAAAACAAAATTACCCGTTTAACCTTTTTTTTAATCTAATTTGAGGCTTTTACTCTCGATTAATACACACATCTCCTTTTCTTCACAACAATGTTCTTTTTGGTAATTTTATGTCACTCAAACATCTTATTATCTAATTTAACAGCTCAAGACACCAGAAGCATATCCAGATAATGTCTTTTACAAACCGTTTTATTACAGCTGATAGTCTGATTTTGATTATTGAATATCATATAATAGACTTATATTTCACCTACTTGTTTAGGTTAATTGACTTCTTCCAGTTATTTACTGACCAAGTGTGACTTTTTGTCTTTATCTTATTTATATCAGCCTCAAGACCTCGTATATCACCAAGCCTTTTGTTAGCATCCCAAACAAGCACACCTCGGCTTACACCGCCTGGATCACCGCCAACTCTATCCGCATCAGCATCGCCAACAAGGACACCTAAGCCAGTTTCTCCAAGAAGACACTCAATTGCAATTTCATCTGCAAGAGGCGGGTTTGATGGGAAGTCTTCTGTCTTTTCATCTACAAGCTCAAGTCCATATGGTTCAATGTCAGGTACTAAGGATGAATAAGGGCATACTTCTTCTAATAGTGGCAAAATAAGTGGGTTGGTTACGGGTCAATATAGGAAATTTACAGTATTGCTTAAAACAGGTCAGGTTGGGTTGACACGAAACACCTTTTGTTATTCTTTGAACATTTTTATAGACAATTTCACAATTTGTGTGTTAAATATGGTTGCAAAAAAAAAATTATGCAAATTTCAACCCTTTAGCCCCATTTCTTTTTTTTTAATGATTTTATCTATTTGACCCATTAGAGATAAAGCATAAGGCGAATAGACATACTCATAAACACTGTACTTCGTGTTTGTTTCAGGAAGGACTCGGGTGGATGGCAAAGAATTTTTCAGACAAGTCAGGTAAAATATACGCCACCCTTTCAAATCTAGTGAAAATAAAATTACATAAGTTCATTATTTTAGAAATGATTTTCAATTATAAGAGTTGATTTTTTGTTGCAAATAAATGATCAGATTTGTTAAATGGAAAAATAAACACTGCACTTTTCAAGAAATGGGTTCGGGGCAAACAGGAAAATTTATGTGTAGGTCAAAGTGGGATGATCGGGTTGGGTTGAGCCGACCCACCAACACTTTTTTTGTATTCTATAAATTATTAACGCATAAAATATAATTACAAAACTCTATTGTTTAAATAGTAAGATAACTTCTTAGAATTCTTTCATATAAAATGATTTAGGACATTGTAAGCATTTTATACATTTTAGGTATTTTTTACCCATTTCATATATAACTTATTTTCTATATTTGACCCTTGTTATAGACGAGTTGTAACCGCCACATCCAATTCTAATACTTTACTGTGTACTTACATTAGTGTTTACCTTGTCAGGAGCCGATTATCATACGAGCAGTTTGCTGCATTCTTAGCCAATGTGAAGGAACTCAACTCTCAAAAACAATCCAAGGAGGTATGTGTTTTTGTAAGTTGTTACTCTGGTTTCATTTTTGGGACTTATGTTGTCTCTAATTAATTGTGATTATTTTAGGAGACTTTAAGGAAGGCCGATGAAATTTTTGGACCCGAAAACAAGGACCTGTATGCTATATTGGAGGGGCTAATTACTCGTAACTTTAATTGAAAAGATGGTAATGTGATATGTGATTATGCTACATGATTAGTTGCTTGATTGTACATACAATCTCATTGCACCTTTTTGTATATCATGTCAAATGGTACACTTCTCTTATGTATATGTTACCCTGTGTATACATGAGATTAACTATGCATCCAATATCAAATGTCTCTCTCTCTCTATATATATATATATATATACATGTGATTTGTATTGGTTTTCTGAGACCTCCACCGATGGGAATGACCATCAACCACCATGGTGATCTCTCTTCTCTCATACAGAGAGAGAGGTGTTGGAGCATATTAGAAGAGTCATGAAATCCTAACAATATTCTAAAGCTATGATTTTGATGTAGGTTATAATTATTATTATACTCTCTTTATTTAATTTTAAAAATATAATTTTTAGTTTTTAAGACAAAAAAAAAGAAAATAAATCCAAATAGGTTCTCTTATCTTCAACTTTATACTCTCTCTTAGAGGTGCACAAAAGAACCGGAACCGGAACCGATCCGATGGATTATCCGAAACCGGATCCGGCGAGAACCGGTTTTTTTAGAACCGGTCCGGATATTATTAGAACCGCCGGTTCCGGGACCGGTTCTGGGTTTTTTGACGGACCGGTTAAAAATCGGATTTTTTGGAACCGGTTTTTTTCGGACATTTTGGAACCGGTTCGGAACCGGTTCTAGCCGTTGGGGTTAAAAAAAAATGGCCGTTTTTTTGTTTTTTTTTTTGTTTTTAAGGATTGAAATTTAGTATAAATAGGTATTGGGTGTATGTGTTAGTTCACCACAACATTCTAGCTCTCAAAACTCAAAAACGCTCTCAAAACGCAAAAAAACGCTCACTTTAAGCAAAAAAAAAACGCTCTCATGGCTTCCGCTTCCGCAAGCACTCAAAATTCGGTTGGTGGTTCTACTAGCGATGTTACGGTTGTGTCAATACTTCCTTGCTCCCGAAACCAAGAAATATGGGCTTATTTCGATTTATGCGAAATGTCGAACGGCTCGCAAAAGGCTCGTTGCAAACGTTGTGGTAAACTTTTGGCTGCGGCGGGAAATAGCAGTTTGAGGAAACATATTGCTAGTCACGCAAGACACACTCAAGAAGGTGAAAATCAAACTCAAATTGGTAGGGATGGAGGAGTTTGGCAATACAATGTCGAAAGTGTTCGTGAGAGAATGGCACATTTCGTCATTCAAGAAGGCTTGCCTTTTGATCATTTTGATAATCCGCGCTTGACGAGGATGATACAAGAGACGCTTCAACCGAATTACACAAATGTAAGTCGTTCTACTTTGAGAAGAGATTGTTTAAAAATGTGGAAAAGAGCCAAAAAAGAATTAATTTTAGGTTTTGAAAAATTAAATACCGGCATTAACTTAACAACGGACGTTTGGTCCGCTCCACATGGTTTACCCGAATCGTACCTTTGCGTTACCGCACATTGGGTTCAACCGGAGTCGTGGCAAATGATGAAGCGTACGATTGCGTTTGATTATTTTGGATATCCACATACCGGTGAAAACTTATTTTATATTTTAGACTCGGTAATTCAAACTTATAAAATTCAACCGAAAATATTTTCAATATCTTTTGATAACGCTTCAAATAACACAAACGCGGTCGAAAAATTAAAAATAAAATATGAACCGCCTTTTAACGGTGTTTTTTTTCATAGTCGATGTGTTGCACACATCATTAACTTGGTTGTGCAAGACGGTCTAAACGTCCAAGAAATAAGAGACGTAAAAGAAAATTTTAAAGTGATGTTACGTGAAGTTTTTAGCACAAGCAAAAAAATATATATAAACTATAGAAACTTGTGCCAACAAACGGATTCCATCTTTTTAGGTCCGAATTGGGACGTACCTACTAGATGGAACTCGACTTGGAAAATGTTTGAATCGGCCTTAAGGCAAAGAATTACTTTAAAACATTTCCATGATGAACTTGTACAAAAGAAACGTTGTTTACAAAAATTTGATAATATAAGTTGGGATATGATCGAGAAACTAACTAATTTGCTTGAGGTTTTTAAAAATGCAACTACATGTTTATCGGGAGTTTATTATCCCACGTCTTCACTAATACTTCAACAATTATACTTAATATGTAATAAATTAAAAGAGTTTGAATATCACGGCACTATTTTTGAAAAAATGGTAAAACCTATGAAAGCTAAATTTAAAAAATATTTTTCAGAAATGCCGGCCGTTGTTACATGTTCGGCCGCCTTAAACCCAACGATTAATGTAACCGGTGTTGAAACATTAATTGGATCAATATCGGATGATTTAAATATGTTCGAGGAAGACCCAAATTTTGAATCAAATGCAATAAGGGATTTCAATTCGGCTTTTAATAATATGTTTGATTATTATTTACGCAAATATGGTGGAAGTGGTGATCCATCAAACATACGTGAATCAATGGGTTCGGGTTCAACTTCTAGTAGTTCAAGGAACCCGATGCTAAATTTATTTAACACTTTAAGAAACGAAAATACTAAACGAGCTCGTGAAACCACACCAAGTAGTGAGCTTGGAAGATATCAAGCAACTGACTTTATTTCTACTCTAAGATCCGAAGAGTTTGAAAACTTTGATATCTTGAGTTGGTGGCAAGGAATGGAATCCCAATATCCCGTTCTAGCCGCAATGGCCCGTGACCTACTAACGGTAGCTTCGGAATCCGCTTTTTCTCTTAGTGGCAGGGTTTTATCTATTCGAAGAACGAGGCTTACACCGGTATCTATGGAGATGTGTATTTGCTTGAAGGACCATTTGGATGCCGCCGAACGTGTACAACATGTTGCAAAACTAGAAGGCGAGCTTGACGTTGAACAAGAAATACATGAATTCGAAGTAGAACATGGGGCGGCGACTCCACTTTCGGACGAAGAACAAGCTTACGATGAAGCCCAACGTATCTCAAGCGAAGAAGAATGAAAACCGATGTTACAAAGACTACGACGAAGAATATTGAAAACATAATAAATAATTAATGCTTTGTGATTCAATTCTGTTTTTTGTATTTTTTTTGTACGAACTATTGTTAAATAACTTAAAAAAATCTACAAAATAAATAAAACATGTATTTTATAGTGTATCTTTGTTAATTTTTAAATTTTTTTTTTTCCGGAACCGGTTTTTTTTATCCGGTCCGGTTCTAAATATCCGAACCGGTCCCAATAGGTTCCAAGTCTCCACACCCGGAACCGGATCCGAACCGGAACCGGTTCTAATGGATCCGGTTATTGACCAACGTTGACGGAACCGGTCCGGATCCGAACCGGATCCGGTTAAAAAAAAAAAACCGATTTGTGCACCTCTACTCTCTCCATTTTCTTTAAAAAAAAGTAAATATTTTAATGAGTTTAATCACTGTTTATCTAAATTAAATGATACCAGAAACTGGATATCATTTTCCTAAAATAATTGAGATGTCTATCAGAGTATGTGGTATACTCTCACCTGGGAGAGCGAAGGGCGCCACATCAACGTGATAAGTTCTTCACTTGGGTCTCACTTGGTAAGAGAAATATCCAAGAGAGTGAAATAACACATATTTGACCATGGGGGACCCACCCAACACCCACACCTATAATGGAGGACCCACCCAACACCCACAATTTTTCCCCTCACCCACATGAAGCCACTCATGGGAACTTGCTCCCCCCCTCACGCCATAGGGGGCGGTGTTCCATTGTTGGTCACGCCGTGATATTGCTCACTTGGGCGGGTATACCCCATACCCTTATGATAAATATAACATTCTAGTTTACACATCTTGTGCAAGTAAGATGTGTATTGACTAACACAGTTCGACCATCAGTGCTGAAAACTCACGACATGACTCAATAACACGACACAACGCGAAATTAAGCTAGTTTAAATTTGAGGTAAATGAGTTTGGCTCATAAACAGGTTGACATGTTTATAATACAATAAAAAAGTGTCGAAACAAGCATCGATAGATAAAAAGAGGATTAATGATTTTGAACCAAAAATGCAAATAGAAAAGTTAGGGGACTAAACTTGCATGCTAAGAGATGGTAGAGGATATCTTTTGCAATTTACCCAGAACACATCCATTGTTCATCACTTCATCTTAGTCGCCACAGCCCTGGATCGAGTTTGAGCCCTATTCCCCTCGCCTCATCAATTTCCGGTGGAAACTCAACAACGAAGGTGCATAAACCCTAATTTGACGATAATCTACGCGTTTAATTTGTGTTTTTTACTTTGATTTATCTTCTGTATGTGTGGATTGGAATCTGGAAGGTAACGAATAACGATGTCGAATTTGTTGTTGGATAGGGATTGATATTTAGGTCAATTTGATATGGCGAGTTCTGTAGACGCTTCCGGAGAACCTGTTCCGACGTCGGCGGTGCTGATGTCAGCGTCGAAGCACATCGCCGCCAGATGCAGAGGTGAAAATGTTGCCTTCCTCAAGTGCAAGAAGGAGGATCCCAATCCTGAGAAATGCCTTGATAAAGGCAGACAAGTGACTCGCTGTGTTTTGTACTTGTAAGTGTGCATCTCTTTCATATGTGTATTTGGCTGGTGAATAGATTAGATTTGGTATGATTTAATTGATTATATGTTATGAAATTGATCTGATTGTATGATGTAGTATAAGCATTTTTGAAGTTAGGTTTTGCAATTGTTGTACACTTGTACTAAACTTGGTGTATTATGAAGGAATAACAATGTACTTATCTTGATGTTCCACATTGATCGTTATGTTTCGTGTTCCGTTTACGTCATTTTTTATGTCGTAAAGTGGCAACGAAGTTTCTCAATGTTTCACACTGGTTAGTGGTCATTGTAGAATTAAGAAAATGATGGAAATGGATTACTTTTACTAAGTTTAATTACAAACTAGAATGTGGAACATTGAGATAAGTGACATTACTCCCCTTTTAAGTTATATAGATACTCTTGCTTTTGTATTTTACTGCTAGAGTTGGTGCCTTCTTTTCCATTGAGGTGATACATATTATTTTCAGTTATCCGTCTTGCTCCAATAGTCCTTTGCCTCATCGCTACCTTTGGGAAATAGGTAATATGTATAGATATGAATATGCATATATGTCTAAAACATACTTACATACACTAGAACTGCAACTCTCAGCTTATCATATGCACCGTGTTCTATATAGACAACTCATTGGCATGGATCGTATGGTACGTGTTAGTAGGTTGATCTTAGGGTCAAAAAACTTTATTGAACTTAGCTAGCAAACCACCTTTTTTTTCAGATTGGTTTATATGCTTTATTGCTTCATAAATCATAAGTCAAGAGCGTCAATTATAGCCTTAACTGTTATAGAGCCAGTTTTGTGGTCAAGTGATGAAGTGCAATTGAAGTGCAGTGCTTGTATGTAGTCAGTTTTTCTAAGCCTGACCAACTCATTTGTTCTTTCAAGCCTAATCTTATGTTAAGGTCATAAGCATGTTCTTTGGGGAGTTCCAACATGTATTATTGTTATTCATCGGGTTTTGAGTGCCGACTTCCCTTTTTTTACATAGTCACAGAATTTAGCCCGCCAATACCATCTAAGGTGTAAAAATTTAGCCTAATGTTAATATCTTATGTTGAAGCTAGAGGTTGGCATTTGGCAATGGTAATGCTGATTTAGTGTACATGTGTTTCTCATACTGTTTACTAATCTTAATTTTTGCAAAGAAGTGTTCTGTTTGAGAAATTACAAATAGTAAGCAGTTGTAGAATGAAACCAAAGTTGCATGTAATCACCGTCTCCTTTTGTCAGATAAGTTATAGGTGCTTGAATTAACTGGCTCGACTATCAGTGATTTGAGTTTTTTCCCTTGAATGATTTATGCTGGGATGACAATGATATGCTACTGGAACTACTTGATAGTTAGAGATCAAAATGAAAGATACTCGCAATAATAAAATTTCATTCTTGCCAGCCCTGGAAGAACAAAAGCAAGCATCATATTGAAAGATTTTAACTCGGGAGTAGATAAATTAATTTTGTAATTTGCAACTATGCCTGCTTTAGCATATGGAGTGGGATTTGCTCTATGCAAGCATCTTTTCGCCATAATTATTATTATTGAGGCTTTCTGTTGCTATAGATTAACCTTAAAACATTTAGAGACTTTTGGTAAAGAAAGTCTGGTCAAACAAACATTTAGTTCTATTTATTTCATTCTTCCTGTATATGAAGCTAAAACTTAACATTCTAACAGCTGAAACCCATGATAGCTAAATTGTATCAGCTTCTTTTATGTTTGTTTCATATCTTGACTTAAATTTTGCGATGTCTGATTGTTTATGTATAAGATTGTTTGATATTTTACTTAGTTACTCTTCTATGGTTTCACAAAATGACACTATTTGAGGTATTATTTTTGCATCCCAAAAATATTTCCAGGTAATGTGACTTTCCATGGTAATTAAGTTGTTAATGTATGTATGTGTGTATGTATGTACATACATACTTGTGTGTAATATCAAATATGTATGCATTTATTTCTGCAATCTGCGCACACGCGTCTAAGCATGCAAGTTTAGGAGCATTTAAGATCTCCTTCTAAATGAATAGTCTTGTGGAAGTCTTTCTAGAACATATACCAACAGTGATGCAAGACAAGGTTGGCTCATAATGGTGTCAAAACCTGACTTCTATTAGTATACTTGCTTATTATTCTTATTAATTATTAGTTGTTAGGATTACTGTTAGTATTTATTTTTTATTGATTGTTATTAGAATATTTGCTATTTATCTTTATCATTTATTCTTATAATCTTCAGAATACTTCATAACTTTATTGTTTGGACAATTATTTAAACTCTTGTTAGAATGAATATCTTTTACTTTTTTGGTTTAAATGTTACAGTTTCATGTGATCGTGGTTATTTGTTAAATATTAAACTTTTCTCTAGAACCGTGGAGCATCTGTTCTACTTAACGTTTTTCTTTAGTTTCATATTTTCATCAAATGACAAATCAGCAATGCTGCTATTTTATCCTGAAACTCATATGTTCACATATTTTTTCTACCCTTAAGTAAAAAAACAAGTAGAGTTTCCAACTTGCTTAGATGAAGATAGTCTTGACGGTACTCTCCTTCAGTGTTTAAAGAAAGTCACCTATCCTACACTTGTCCATTGTTGACATGATGCAAAACAAGACTGTTCTAAGAGGCCGTGAATGCCCAATAGTAGGATATTTACGGGTTATTTACTTATATTAGGGTAGTTTCTAAACAATTAATTAGAATAGCCTTTTTTAGGCCATGGGGTATACCTCCACGAAAAATGGGTGTGGAAACTGACACGTAGGCGCCACATCATTTCTACACGGTTTCCACATATGGGGGGCGTGGTGTTCCACTTTCCACTCACGTGGAAACTGCCACGTATCTACACATTCTTCCACACGGTCCCACCTCTTCTTCACGCCACCATCTCCACGGAAAAACTCCACGGCCGTGGACCATGCCCACCACATCACACTCCACGGGCCTCTCCACGAGAGTACACCCCATGGCCTTAGGGTAATCTTTAGGATAATTATTATCATTGCTGTTAGGATCATTATCATTATGTGGCATTGACTAATATTGACTTTCTGTAAGAATCGTTGACTAATATATGCACACTAGAATTTTATCGTAGCGGTATCAAAGATGGCCCACCAACCAAGAGGTCGTGGGTTCAACTTCAAGTCCCAACAGGCTCCTATGTGTACACTAAATTCTTTTATCCTATTTTAATTTCAATTTACATAATTATTCATGTCAGTTAAGTATTAACCCATTTTCTGTTAAGCTTATATTTACATGTTTGACCCATTAGAGACGAATCATAACTTGGAGCGACCCATTCATGAGTAAATGGGTCGAAACTTCTCCAAGTGAAACTGTAGTAATTTTTTTTAGTATTATGGAACTGCAACTAACCAAGCTAAATAATTAGTTGCTTGAATTTTTAATTTTTTTAAATTTATAGTTTTTTTAAACCCTTTAAAACTTGGTTGCCATGCAGGTTGAAAGATCTCCATCAGAAGTGCACAAAAGAGATGGATGCTTATGCTGGCTGCATGTACTACAATACCGATGAATTTGAATTATGTCGCAAAGACCAGAAGGAGTTTGAGAAAGCCTGCCCTTTAAGTTAAGAGGTAATGTCTTATATTTCACACCACTCATAATAATTCGGGCCGGTTTTCCGATCATGACGCTTTATCCGAGTCTTTTGTTGTAAACTCTTGAGATGCTATTTGCATGCAATGTTTGACATATAAGATCTTCTACTTCAATTGAGTTACATTTTCATGTTGTGATTATAGATTGTGTTTGAATATGTTGTAATCATTGTACTTGAATAGCTTTTCAAACATGCTACTATAGCAAAAATGTTTTAATTTACGCAAATTGGATTTTAATAATCCAAACTATGACTCATTGGTCGATAATAATCAATACCAACAGTTTGACTGGTGACAGTTCTAACTTTCACTTTTGTTGTCAAAGGCAGTCCCATTTCATAATAATAATAATAGATTTACACTCGGTTTCCGCTTGATTTCACTTGTACGTTTCTCCATTTCATTCAAATTTATAATTTTGAGCGAAATCAAACGTAAATCGAGTGTAAATCTATTATGATTATACTACTGGGACTGCCTTTGACAATAAAAGTGAAAGTTAGGACTATCAACAACCAAATTGTTAGCCAATGGGTCATAGTTTGGATTATTAAAATCCAATTTGCCTTTAATTTAAAATGGGCTTGTGTTAAAATGGGTCATTTTTCTAATTTAGGCAGACCGGGTTTGGTTGAATTACAATAGACTTATCCTCGTCGTTGCACAACACATTACAAGCTCCACCGGCCAGCTACAAGTTACAACTACCACCATCATCTGAATGTGCTACTTGATGATCTTGATTTATCTCTTACGTGATAGACCTAAGACGATTTTAACACGATACAAATGATTTTAACATGATGCAAACTCTTTTAGGGAATGATCAAATGTTAAATTTGTGTTTAAAACATTTGTGAAATTATAACTTTTTATTATTTATTTTCCGCGTGCTATTAGACCAACTAACCAAATTAATATTTAATGCAACGCCCTTTAAAGAAATTGCCATATGATAGCTAACCACTATTTTAAAGTTCATATTCTCTAGTGATCTGTCGAATCATTTAAAAATCAATTTTATTGGATAGTTTTATTCTCTTTTAAAAGTAAATTTTATTTTAAACTAAAAGTATTATCATTACTTTTTATTAATTTTTAATATTATTGGTAAATTGTTACTAGTGAGTATCGAAGGGTAACACACCACCGAATGGTTCGGATCCTGAGTAATAGGGGTCATCGGATTAGTACAAGTAACTGCATTTAGGTCGATACATACAAGTGCAACAGTAAACGACTTGTAAACCTCAGTTTGGACCAGGGCTTTATCACCGATCCGAACCTCAACAAACTGGAGACTACAGGTAACAATATAACCAATTATCAACAACTAACAGAGCTTGACACGGTTGGGGACCATATGACACGTGGTCATAACTTATGTCGCATCTTCAGTTATGTGTGTGTATACGGGAGGAATCAAATAAAAACCATCTCACCGTGTGAAATCAATAAATCAAATTCTGGTCATACATTTATTTTAGTAGTGGATGAGATTACATGTTGACTTTTGGGGTAATAGTTTAAAATAAATTTGTGACCAAAATTTGGTTTATTGGTTTTTAAGTTTTATGTATATATGGGTCGTTTATCGTATAAAGACCAAAAAACGTATAAAGCATACAAAGCCAACATGAATTGGATTATAATAGAAAACCAGATGTTAAAGTTTCAATAAAAACATAATCACTATTTTATGCTATTTCTTTTTGTTGCAATATTATTAATCATATATATTAAATAAGATGATTACATATACATTATCAAACATACATTTTGAAATGGGATTGTGAGTATGTGAACAGTTACTCAATCCCATTGGTCGAGATGGGCGGCTGGCTAAGCCTTGAACGCCACGTTCTGTTCTCACGTATTTCTCTGCGGCATATCTTCGTCTCGCGTCTTCACCTCTGAGATCACCATCTTTGATAAACCTAAAAGCGTCTCTATTACTTTCAAGCTTCTTCTCAACCAACGTCTGTTAGATGCACATTTAGGGTTTTAGAAGTGGATCGAAAATTGGTTTATTGTATCCCTTTCTATTTTCTTCTCTTCTTTCTACCTTTTAGTTAAATGTCAGGGTTTGAGAGGATGGGTATGCTTTCTTAAAGAAGATAGCAAATGGAGACGGTGGAATCAATACTAGCCACGTTTCCTTTTCTCACGGCACCCATCTGCTTATGCTACAACCACGTTTCCTTCTCCCACGCTCCCACTTTAAACTCATTTTTTCTTCTTCCTGATCTGTCGCACAGGTTTCCTGAGGTGGGGCAGAGGCACAAATTCATGCCTCTTTCCATGTCTTCAACGTTTCCAGCAGATCCGCCGCTTACCCCCCCCCCCCCCCACTTCCACAGCAATCGGCTCAGACAGAGGAAGAAAAGCTGAATTAAGAACTACGTGAAAGCTTTTTCAGATCCTAAATCGGTTTCCACTTATCGCTATCTCTTCGATCCTGTTAAATTTTACAATTTAATCCTTATATTATATATATATATATTTCCCATGGGGATGAATAGTGATTTTTTTTTTTTTTTACCGGTAATTTTTTTAATTTGTTTTCCCTTTTTTTTATTATTTAGTTTTATGTTTCCTTTCTATTAACATTATTTTTACCGTTGTGCCTATGCTTTCGTTTAAATTTTATTAACGATGGGCCCGACAACGTTATCTATGATAACTTTCGTTCGTTATGTTTTTTTAAATAACGGAATGCGCCGTTTTCTTAACAATTTCTTTTGTCAACGTTCTGGTTTAAATTTTATTGAAGACAAAGTTGTATTTTAATTTGTTTTCCACTTTTTTATTATTTAGTTTTATGTTTCCTTTCTATTAACATTATTTTTACCGTTGTGCCTATGCTTTCGTTTAAATTTTATTAACGATGGGCCCGACAACGTTATCTATGATAACTTTCGTTCGTTATGTTTTTTTAAATAACGGAATGCGCCGTTTTCTTAACAATTTCTTTTGTCAACGTTCTGGTTTGAATTTTATTGAAGACAAAGTTGTGATCAACTTCAAGTGTTTTTGGGTATTGTATGTTATAACGAGTCTGTGATTCCACGCAAACGAGCCAAACCAATAACAAACAGACTCCCGCAGCGAAGCGCGGGGGGTAAAACACATGGAGGAGAATAGTAATGTGTACAAGATGCAATGCAGCATGTACAACTCTTGCTTATGGCTTTTATGCGTGTGGTGAGCATCCCCTTTTTACGCCCATTTCTTCTTTCCCCTTTCACACCAGACCAAATTAGGGTTTCCCTCATTCACCATCGTTTCACCATACGACCCATTACTAGCGGTGAGTGAACACCACTGGCTCTTCCACCGCTAATAGTAGTTTTTTTTTTTTTTCATGGGATGAATAGTAGTTTTTTTTTTTTCTTACAAAAGTTTTTTTTTTATAAACTGGCCACTAAAGTTCAAAATAAGCTTTAATTTTCTTTTCTTTTTTACTCAAAACTTTGTTTTTTTATAGATTTGCCACATAAGTTCAATAAACTTTCGTTCGTTAACTTTTTTCAAAATACAGGTGCGCCGTTTTTTTTTTGTCAACGTTCCGATATAAATTTGTTTTAAAACGGAGTTGTATTCAAAATCGATTTTTTTTATCGTTGTCTGTATCGAGTGCCGTTACCATTGTGGTACCATGACGAACCGAACCTATTATGGGCGAACAACATCATTATTGATATTGGTATTATCGATTCGCCTTATGGTTTTCGACGAACCGAACCGGTAATTTTTTAAATTTGTTTTCCCTTTTTTTATTATTTAGTTTTATGTTTCCTTTCTATTAACATTATTTTTACCGTTGTGCCTATGCTTTCGTTTAAATTTTATTGACGATGGGCCCGACAACGTTATCTATGATAACTTTCGTTCGTTATGTTTTTTTAAATAACGGAATGCGTCGTTTTCTTAACAATTTATTTTGTCAACGTTCTGGTTTAAATTTTATTGAAGACAGTTGTATTCAACTTCAAGTGTTTTTGGGTATCGTACGTTATAACGAATCTGTGATTCCACGCAAACGAGCCAAACCAATAACAACCAGACTCCCGCCGCGAAGCGCGGGGGATAAAAACTAGTTCATTTAATTTTTTGCAGCCTTTTCAATTGCAATTCGCCGATTATAGTATTTTAATTTCACATTTGATTAGGGATTTTGTTGTGATCGTTGTTCTGAAATTTGGTAGATTTATGTAGATGAAATCAGCAATTTAGTATATGGTGAAGTATTTACAAGTTCATGTTTGACATACTTATTTTAGGGCAGTCTGCACATGGTTAAGATTTTGATTCTAAGTAACACAGAAGGTAATATAACCCCTTCATGCTTGAATTTTTCATCATTTATTCACTTCCATGTTTGATTTTCTTCCATCAAATATCTTTCTCAGGTTGCAGATTGGTTTTAGATCGCCGGAACTTCCTTGCTTCTCTGTGGTTGGCAATTTCAATTCCGTTTTCTTTTCCCTTTTCTTTGTTTCAGGCGTTCCATCGACGTGATTCTAGGGTTACGGTAAATATCTCTAAGCTTTTATTTCTGCCTCTTATTTTCCCCAACCACTGAATGCCTTCTAATTCTATTTGCTTATTCTTTGTTCCAGGGTTTGTTATCCACTGGAAGATGACCTTTGAAAAGGGTTATTGACATTTACCGTAACCCTAGCTGGTTAGGGTAAATTATAATGTGTTTAAAATCACCTGAAATCAGCAACTGATGTGGTGATTCAAGCTGTGAGTTTTAATTTTGTCGTTTGAACTATGTTTATTGTCGATTTGGAGCTAATTGTGTGTTATTAGTTTAAAGGGGCAGTGTTGGAAGATGAATGAACTTTCAGTTTTTTTTGCCACTTTTGGGCATTCAGGTAAAGTTCAATTGAACTGTGTTTATTGTCCATTTATTCCTGTTTGTTGCTCTTTGCTTTCTGATCACCCTAATAAACAATGGAATTTGAGGTGTTTGGTGTATGGGATTGGTATAGGGTTTAACGCTTCAGCCGAGGAACGAGTGGAGGTTATGGAAAGGGTTAATCTGATGCCAGCATCGACAGATACAGTGGAGCTCCTTCATGGCAGCTGACTTTTGCTGTAAGCACATTTGTTATGCTTCATTTGGTATTATGGTGTTTCATATACGTTAATCATACATTGAGCATTTTAGGAGTCTGCTATAATAGAATTAATATTAATTATTATTAATGGTTTTGATTGCTGATTTGAGTTATACTCAATAGTCATTCCATTACCTAAATGGAAGTTTCACTAGACATCATAACTAACATGGTAATGATAGTAAGTATTAGGCAAGTATTTAAAATGTCCCAAATTAGGATAAAATAGAAGAAATTTGTGGAATGAAACAAACCTTATAATCTTTCTGTGACATTTATTTGATACTAATATGGACACTAATATTGTTGTATTTGTTGTGGGAAAGAGGGAGTGATGATTGCATGTTCTACTATATACTAGAATAGATGTAAAGATCGCTTGGTATCTTGCAAAGAACACAAGACATTATTTGCTTTAAGATAACATCAAAGTCTGGTATACTGCATTCTCTGAGCTATTACCACTCCTGGCAGTTGGTTATGCTCCGTTGTTGAAAATGGAAGAGATTTGTCAAAATACTGATACAAGCAACTCTACAATAGGTAACTCCATCACATTTTCTACACCTTTTGCCACTTTCACTTCCACTGTATCTACAAATTTTGGAATGTGAGGTCCCTCTACAATTCAGGTACCAAAGTTAAAATCATGTGTATCTTCTTTTATGTGAAAATTAAACAAACCATCTCTCCTTTTATTTCCCTAAAACCAGCAGGCCTTCTTATTTGTTTTGTCGGTGCTTTGTTCTAGGTTCAAAATCTTTCGACGACCATAAAACAGTTGGTCATGGATGCATGGTTCAGGTTAGTTACCCTTTTACCGTTACCAAATATTTATATTTTCACGTTTTGTTTTAAGATATGAAAGATTGAGGATGATAGCAGATGTTGAAGCTGGAGAAGATGAGACTGGATTTTCGAAAAGAATTGAAGCCCCAGAAAAAGCAGATTCTTGAAAGGGCACAGACTGAGATTGCAATTCGAGAAGGAGTATGATAAAGATATTAATTCTGTTAAGAATCTTACTGCATAAGAAGGTATTTTTTTTACTTTTCTATTCATTTTATTAGATGCACTAGAAGATTGATTAGGTACTTCTTTAATTTACTATTTTAGTTCGGAAAAATATTAAATTTACTGCAACTTATTCTGTTTATTGTAATCGATATTTGCACGTTTTCAAGTAAATTGACATCTTATATATATTCAGGGTAAAATTGAATGATGCTAATTGAAGTCTGTAGTAATTGTACATAAGTGAACTGATGTTTTCCTTTGTTTATGTTATTGCAACTTAAAGTAGTAATAATCACTTTTGATTGTGTGCAGTCTGTGACAGCTTTTGGTTTTCAAACAACCAGCGGAGCTCCAACAACATACACTAGAATTCCAGCCGCAACACCGCGGGTGGAATTCCACTATTATAAGTCATACATTTGAAATTGACGTGAATAGTACTTGCATCCTATTGGTCGGTTACGTCACATGCCGAGTGCTGTTTGGTGTCTTTTTTTTTACTTAACCGAATTTTACTTTATCGTTTAAGGTTATGGTTTGGAAAATTTACATTAAAGGAGCTTAGCGCAGTTGGTAGTAGCCCGCCCAAGTATTCCTTTCTTACCCCATCCACCCGGGATTGCCTTTTTTTATTTTTTTTATTTCAACTTTTTAATCTTTTTTCACGTTTTATCTTATGCTTATATTTGGGTTTGAGCCCGCGACCCCGCCGCAAAGCGCGGTCACCAATTGCTAGTTATTCTATGAAAGCTTCGCTAAAAGCAATAATAATTAATCTTTTCACAAATGTAAAAGCAAAAACAAATATGCAAATGCTGCCAAATTCTGCCTAACTTTAAATTAAACAATGCAATTGTTGCCAAACTCTACCTAAGTTCGTAAATATTGTTTAATACAGTTCTTGTTAACATTGATTTTTAGATAATTTTTATTCTAAAACTTATTCGGAAATCAAAATTCGAATTAAAATATGTTCAACAATCTACTAATACTTTTTAATTCGAATTAAAAGAATCAGGAGGTTTTGAGGTATTTAAAGATGCAACAATGCTCGAAGGAAGTTACCAAACAAACTAAATATGCCGTCAAATATCGGGAAATATGATGGCGTGGCCAACCCGGTGGATCACATGCACATCTTTAGTGGTGCGGCATGGATAGAAAATTGGTCGATACCGGTCTGGTGACATATGTTTTGTCCAAACTTTGATAGGCGCCGCTGCTACAACATGGTTCGATGAACTACCAGTAGTTCTGTAAACGAATCGAACGTTCAGTGAACTGTGTTTGAACCGTTCGCCGGAAAGTTCGTTTATGTTCGTTTATTTAATAAACGAGCGTACACGAAAACAAATTTTTGTTCATTTAATTAAACGAACATGAACACATCTCTCGTTCGTTCATTTACGTTCATGAACATTTGTTTATGTTCGTGCATTTACGTTCGTTTATATTCATTCACTTATGTTTGTTTGTTTACATTCGTTTAATTATTCATTCAAATTTATTTATTACTAATATTAATTTAAAATCAATTTGATTTTTCATATTTTAAAACCCTTAAGCATAATATAACATTAATTTGATATCTTTATTTAGTTTTAAAATGTTGGATGTAAGGATGATAATATTTTAAGCTTTAATTTAGGTATTCACATTACTTTTAATTTGGGTGTTCGTTTATGTTCATTTTATGGTCGTTCGTTTATGTTCGTGAACTGTTCATTTAGAATATTAATGAACGAATATAAACGAACACAAACACGAACACGTTCATTTTCTTAATGAACGAACACTACAAGAAAATCCGTTCGTTTAAGTGTTCGTGTTCGTTCATTTGTTCGGTTAAAGTTAAACGAACGAACACGAACATGCTCTGTTCGTGTTCGTTTACAGGCCTAACTACCAGTGAGTTCTATTGATAATTTCAGGGAACTTCGAATTTGTTTTTTAAGAAGCTAGAGTCAACATAAGCGATGTACTAAGGATTTTACAACAATTAATAAAATGCAAAGACGAGATGTATAATCAGTTGATGATTTTATAACAGTAAAGAAAGTATGGAGATCGCCGAGGCTATGGATTTGCCCCATGTCGCTGCATTCATACAAACGAGGACCTTCCATGACGATTTTATTTAAGATTGTTCATAGTTATAGTCGTTTATATTAAAGTGTATGAATGTAAGTATGATTAACTTATTATCTTAAATTGTTGCAAAACATTTATATTGGTGTTGGATAATATAAAGTATATCATTAGTAGTGAATTAATTGTAACTATAATCATTTATCTAATTATTAAATAATCAAATTATTTATTTATTTATTAACCTATGGCTAGTAATTAGTTGATGTGTCTAATTACTCTTAGTGGGTTTTCCCTTGGGTGTACATATAGATAGAGAGTTAATTAGAGGGAATAGACTAATTGATAATTCCATCACCACTAAGTATTTCGTCTCTCTCTCTCTCATAAAACCGTGAGTTCTCAAGAACATACCTTAGCCATCCTAAACGTACACCTTAAACGGAAACCCGATCCAGATCAGAGATCATGATGTCTTCCCTGTCATCGGTTAACTTAACAGGTATGTTTTAGATTATTGTTTTCTATTATATAGTTACAAGAATTGATCAACATGTGGTATCAGAGCTATGTTCATAAATCAGTTCTTGTTTCTTTTCCTAAACTGGAATTAAATTCGGAGAACAAAAGTTCTGTTAAAACCATAAGAAAATCGTCCTTATCATGTTTCACGGTTTTCTGTTTTGTTTATATATCACGTTTTTTGATCTCCTAAAATAGAGATCTATTAAATTTTTCGAAATCTGTTAAGAATTATGTTTCAAGATTTCGATTCCAGGCTTAAATCTGATAGCTTTGAAGAACAGTTCATCTGATGTTCATAAATTGTTCTTCGTGTTCATCATTATTTTCGATGAAAATCCCCTTAATTTGGGATAAATTATGATTTTGATTATGTTTCCTAAAATCTTGTTACTTTATCTCCAAGTTTTAAATTAAAATATTAATTTTTATTATTTTAAATAAATAAACTTGGATATACTTAAACTTAAAAGATTTTCGAAATCAAAATACAATCAAATACCTTATTTTTCGCACATGCCTTATCATGTTCATTTTTTACGGTTTAGACTCTCACGGTTTAAGGTTCACGGGTTATAAGCTTACAGTTCATGGTTCACGGGTCTTAATGTTCACGGTTTACAGTTCATGGTTTACAGTTCACGGTTTATGAAAATGGACCGTGAACTCTCACCTGAACCGTGAACCCTCATAGAGCCGTGAACCCTTATAGAGCCGTGAACTTTCACTTAGCCGTGGACCTAGCCTTATATGTGCCTAAAATTCCATCCAGGGCTCCGCCCCAAACCCCACGCTAACAGGGAGGTTTGCTATTAATGAATGCTTTAGTTTTAGTTTTGTTAAACCTTAAACTTAAATGATTTTTCAAAACTTTAAAAACTTACTTGAATAACACCTAATAGCTTTACTTCTGCCCAAAGGTGATGTGATGCATGTGTAAACTTATTCAATCTTAATTAAGTATTATAACTTAGTGAATGTCATGATATTAAATTAGAAAACATGATTAACTTAAATAACACCTAAAGTTTCACTTCTGCCCAAAGATGATGTGTTACGCTTGTAAAGTTATTTAAGTCTAATTAAGCACTACTTCGCCTAATATAACTAAATGTTTCTACTTCTGCCCAAAGGTGATGTGTCACATTTGGTTTTCGCGAAGCTAATTATGTGCATACTAAACAAATGTTTCACTTCTGCCCAAAGGTGATGTATTACATTCTTACTGCACATACTCACTACTAAATTGTTCCTAATGCTTAAACAATTGGTCATTAACCAAAGTGAACACCCGTTGTTTAAGTAGAACCTAATTAATCTATTATTTTGGTGATTATAATAGACTTTTATCACAGCTTCATTAATATAATGGTCCTTATTTCCCCCTGCCTTAGTCTAAGTTACCCCATAGACACTCTAAGTTCTTCTTTAGCAGTTAGTATCTTATTTTTCTCGTATATAATCCACTGCAGCCCCTAACTTGGGAATCGAAACTTTGAATGGTACGAACTTCTCTGCTTGGAAAGATTCACTGATGTTGTCTCTCTGCTTGATGGAATTCGACCATGCACTCGACAAGCCTGCACTTGCTGATCTCACTTACAAAAGCACTGCTCAAGAAATCATCGTGCATGAGAAATGGACGAGGTGTAACCGCATGGCCCTTGTTCTAATGAAGAACTCGATCAGTCCGATCATCAGAGGAGCTATACCAGACTCTAAAGATGCTGAGACTTATCTGGCTTCTGTGGAGGATCAATTCAAGGGGACTTCTAAAGCGCATGCTAGCACACTAATTCTGAAGCTGGTGACTACAAAATATGACGGGATTAGCGGTATTCGTGAGCACATCATGATGATGAATGACATGTCCCGTAAGCTCAAGGGATTAGACATGGAGATCAGTGACGGTTTCCTAGTGCACTTTATCATGGCCTCTCTTCCTAAATCTTTTGAAGCTTTCAAGATCAACTACAACACACAGAAAGATAAGTGGACGATGAGTGAGTTGATTGCAATGTGATTCCAAGAAGAAGAGCGTCTGAAGCTAGAGAGACCGGATGTTGCTTATTTCATGACCGTTGATTCAGAGAAGAGGAAGGTCAATTTCCGTAAGAAGGAATCTTCTAAGGTCCAGAAATAAGATGTGAGTGGTGCTTCCAGCTCTAAGAACTTCAAAGGGAAGTCTCACTGCAAGTTCTGCCGCAAGGCGGGACATAGGCAGAAAGACTGCCTAGATTTTAAAGAGTGGCCGAGCAAGAGAGGTAATAATCTTTATATGATACTTGAGTCCTATAATTTAAATGTTCCAACTAATACATGGTGGTTTGATTCTGGTTCTATTGTTCATGTAACCAACTCCTTACAGGGATTCCTTACAATCCAGAAGCTAGAAAGAAACCGAAGAACACTTAAGATGGGAAATGGAGAAGAACTAGTTGCCGCAGCTGTGGGAACCTTAGATTTAATAATGAAAACTGGTTTATGTATTAAACTTTATGATACCTTATATATTCCTGAGATTACTCAGAATCTAGTATCAGGACCAAAGTTAGACATTGACGGTTTTGTTTGTTCTCATGGTCATGACAAACTTTCTATTATGTTAAATTCTCAAGTGTTTGGACGTGGTTATCTGGATGGTGGTCTCTATATATTAGAACTAGATGATGAATTTTCCAAGTCTTTGTTATCATATAATATCAATAAAAACTTAACAAAGGCTAAACGAAAATGAGAGTTAGAAACTTCATCCATGTTGTGGCATCAACGCTTAGGCCACATTTCACGAGAACGTTTATCTCAACTCGTGAAGGATGAAGTGTTACCATCTCTCGATTTCAATGATTTTGGAACATGTTTCAAATGCCTTAAAGGTAAAATGACATCAGCAAATAAGAAAGGTGCCATTAGGAGCTATAATTTATTATAACTCATTCACACTGATAATAGTGGCCCTTACCCCGTTGCTGGTATAACAGGACATACTTCATTTATCAATTTTATCGATGATTATTCTCGTTATATGTACTTGTATCTTATTAAGGAAAAATCTGAATCACTTGCGACTTTTAAAGATTATAAAACTGAAGTTGAAAAACAACTTGATCTTCAAATAAAAGTTGTGAGATCAGATAGAGGAGGTGAATATTATGGTAGACATACTGATGTGGGTCAGGCTTCTGGTCCATTTTATGAGTTTTGTAAGGGCCAGGGGATCGTAAACCAGTACACCATGCCCGGTACTCCTCAGCAGAATGGTGTTGCTGAGAGAAGAAACATGACCCTAATGAACATGGTACATAGTATGTTAGCTAACTCAGGTTTACCCTCATTCCTCTGGACCGAGGCCTTAAAAGCAGCCGTTCATATACTCAATAGATTTCCTTCCAAATCTGTCCCTAAAACTCCTTATGAACTCTGGACAGGAAGGAAACCGAGTCTAAGATATATGAAAGTATGGGGTTGTCTTGCCGAAGCTAAACTCTATAATCTTTTCTTAAAGAAACTTGACATGAAAACAGTTACTTGTTACTTCATCGGTTATCCCGATCACTCAAAGGGTTATAGATTCTACTGTCCTTCTCACGTCACTCGTATTGTAGAAACCAAGCATGCCAAATTCCTTGAGGATTTTAAGGTCAGTGGGAGCAATGAAAATCCTTATCCAGATTTAGAAGAAGTACAAGACGCGAGGGGGGGGGGGGATTCGTCGCTTACCATCACTCAGATCTTAATGCTACTCCTTTTATACCAGAGAATGAAGGCACATCCAATGACCGCAATGAAGACAATGTCGAACCCGATAATCAACTCAGGAGGTAGTCTAGGTCCAAAAGGCCTACTAACTTTGATGATTATGTTACCTACCTGACTGAAGCTGAAATGGATGCCGGAAAGTTTACAGATACTACTTCTTATCTAGAAGCCATTAGCAGTGATCAGTATTCTGAATGGAGATTGACGAGCTTGACTCCATGAAGAAAAATGATGTTTGGGATTTAGTTGAATTACCCAACGGTGCTAAACCCGTAGGATGTAAATGGGTCTTCAAAACTAAACTAGATCCGAATGGAAACACTGAACACTATAAAGCGAGACTGGTTGCAAAGGGTTTCACTCAGAAAGAAGGAATCGACTATCAAGAGACCTTTTCTCCTGTTTCTCGAAAGGATTCATTAAGGATCATGATGGCCCTAGTAGCTCACTTTGACTTAGAGCTACATCAGATGGACGTCAAAAACGCTTTCCTTAACGGCGACTTGAATGAAGACGTGTTCATGAAACAGCCTGAAGGTCAGGAACATTTAGTCTGTAAGTTGAAGAAATCCATATACGGGTTGAAGCAGGCATCACGTCAATGGTACCTAAAGTTTGATGAAGTCATGAAGAAACAAAGTTTCCTTAAGAATCAAGTGGATCAATACACCTACCTCAAGATGAGTGGGAGCAACTTTACTATACTTGTCCCTTACGTAGATGACATTCTATTGGCAAGTAATATTTTAGACATGTTGCATGAGTCGAAGCGTTTACTTTCGCATAACTTCGACATGAAGGATCTCAGAGAGGCTTCTTATGTTATAGGCATCGAAATACACCGAGATAGATCTAAGGGAATTTTGGGATTATCTCAGAAAGCCTATATTGAACGGGTCCTCACAAGTTACAATATGCAACACTATTCTCCTTCTGTAGCTCCAGTAGTTAAAGGAGATGTTTTTTGTTCTTTCCAATGTCCAAAAACAGAGGTTGAGAAGGAGCAAATGAGAATGATACTTTATGCATCAGTAGTTGGGAGTGTTATGTATGCTCAAGTCTATACTCGTCCGAATATCGTTTATATTGCTGGAATGCTAGGCTGTTATCAGACTAATTCTGGCCTTGATAACTGGAAAGCAGCTAAGAAAGTACTTCGATATCTGCAAGGGATGAAAGACTATAAACTGACTTATAAAAGAAGTGATAATTTAGAAGTGGTTGGTTATTCTGATTCTAACTTTGCTAAATGTAAAGATGACAAGAAATCCACTTCAGGGTACATCTTTATGTTAGCCGGCAGACCTATCTCATGGAAGAGTCATAAGCAACAATTGACCACAACATCCACTATGATGGCAGAATACATTGCTGTGTATAACGCGACCTGTCATGGAATGTTGCTAAAGAATCTGATCACTGGACTCAAAATAGTTAATTCCATTTCTAGATCATTGAAGCTTTATTGTGATGACTCAGCTGCCGTTAGTTTCTCGAACAGTAACAGTTTGACTGGAGCTGGATTATATCTTGATACAAAGTACTTGTTCGTACGTGAGCGATTTGAGGAAACTAATCTTTGTATTGAGTATATAAGTACTAAAGTTATGCTTGTGGATCCGATGACTAAAGGTCTCCCACCTAAAGTTTTCGAATAACATGTTTCGAAGATGGACTTTTCTAAAGACCTTATTTAGTAGCATAACTGTAGTTACTTACGTTTATTAATGAAATTTCCCACTTATTTGAATTTGTTTGTCTCTAAATATGTTTATGCATGCCTAAAGACGTATAGACAGTAACTATACAAATCAATGTTAAAGGGCTTATTTGTCAATTTGATCCTAAGTTTACTTAAGTCTTAAATTGGGATTGTAGTATGATTAATAGGGGTCTTGAGTTGGATACTGATTCAATGACTGTATTTCTCTGCTACAGTTTTGGTTTAAAACTAAAATGAGTATTAAATCTGCAGACTTACTAATGCTCATAATAAATGATTACTCAGCCAAGTGAGAGAATGTAAGACACGGTTTTAATATGTGGCTCTTATAATCATTTATCTAATTATTAAATGATCAAATTATTTATTTATTTATTAACATATGGCTAGTAATTAGTTGATGTACCTAATTACTCTTAATGAGCCATTAATGGGTTTGCATTTTGGTGTACATATAAATAGAGAGTTAATTAGAGGGAATAGACTAATCGATAATTCCATCACCACTAAGTATTTTGTCTCTCTCTCTCTCATAAAACCGTGAGTTCTCAAGAACACACCTTAGCCATCCTAAACGTACATCCTAAACGGGAACCCGATCCAGATCAGAGATCATGATGTCTTCCATGTCATCGGTTAACTTAACAGGCATGTTTTAGATTATTGTTTTCCATTATATAGTTACAAGAACTAATCAACATTAATACCCCAACACATGTTATTCATGTATATGATAAGACCTAAATAGAGGCGGGTTGTGAATTGTTATGTGTATTTTTAGACGAGAAAATAATTAGATCAAGAGACCAACTAGTTATGTTGCAACGAATTCTTCAACGTTTTTACATTATCAACTTCTTTAAAATGTAATGCCGGTGGCTACAGTGCCACTGACTTTCTTATTTTTTTTTAAAGAAAAGGTAGATATTTCTTAATGTTAAATATAGATTTGGCAGCATTCAAACACAAATGTGATGGTGGATGACATGGTTGAGAGAAGGTGCCTTAAGCGTTTAGCCTCTTTCTCCTTAACCCGGGTTCAAGGCTCTCCTTAACCCGGGTTCGAGTCCCTGAGGGGTTTTATTGAATTTAAAAGTTTATAAATTTTAGTTAGAAAAACTGGAAGCATAACACTTTGGCTTTTTGTGTATAAAAGGTTGACCAGAAAACCAACTCTTAACCACAATTTGATGTTAATTGAAGTGAGGTTAATCATAACATGAGACCGAGTGTACTGAGTTAACGCCCACATACACCTCAGTCAAGAAAGGCATCAAACACCATTACACCGGCGCGAAGGTGGGGCGTCGTGGCTTTAACAGGCGTGAAGGGTGTGGGGCCTACTCACAATCAAACCGTTTACTTACATTTAAAAAAATAATAATAATAATTTTGTTTTTAGTTAAACCACTACACATGTTTAAAAGTTTAGTTAGTTAAAGCCTCACTATCTACGTGACAGTGACGACACATAAACATTTTTCACTTTTTAGTTAAACGATCCACGTAGTCTGAGAGTAACTTCATGTGAGGTTAGATTTGAAATGAATTAATCATAAAACTGTGTTTAAAACAGTTAATAATATTTAACTTAAAATTTTAATATTTACCAATTCTTATTTACCTAGGAAAACTGTTTGGACAATTCATTTCTTCTGATTTATATTTCTTTACTTTTTGAATTTATTAATTAATAACATTAAATACCTAGCACGAAAAAAAAAAAAATATTATGTAAAAATATGTAATTGTATTTAGATGGCATGTTTAAAATATGATTTATTTAAAATGCCATATTGATTAGTGAATACTGAATACTTTTTAGAGAAAAACAAAAAAAGAAAGAAAATTAAATTTAAAATTTCGCAAAATGCTTTATACTTTATTAAGTATTTTTTAGTTAAATAAATACGTTATTACTTAATGGAATGTTATTCATAATCTATACTATATAATAAATAAAGGTTTTGATGGACACTTGTCATTCCCATATTCATTCTTAACATTTTTTTCTCGCATCTCTCTCCTATTAATTATACAAATTTCTTTAAATTGTTTTTTATAATTTTTGTTTCCCGCATCTCTCTCTCCTGTTAAATAATAATGACTTCTATAATTATTTTTATAAAACGTTTTTTTTAAATAGGTTTGTTCATAAAACATTTTTATAATTTGAACATTTCTTTCGTTCTTTTTATAAAACATTTTAAAAAAATAACTTTATAACGTTTCTAAAATTTATATTAAAAAACTATGTAACACGTCATGAATATGTAATATGTAAATCTTTATTATTAAGTATATATAACACTGCATTTATTTTTCATATATAATATACCGGGTTTCTAACATACATTATAATAAATGAATAACTATACTTGCTATGTGTCATCTAGATTTTTGTTTTCCGTCTCTCTTTCTTATTAAATAATAATAATGTTAAATAATTAAATATCTAAAATTGATGTTTTATAACAAGTTGTATTTATTCAACTCATGTAATACATGAGTTTTAACCTAGTTGTTAATAATCAAGTATAACCAAAAGACAAAGCCTCTAGAAACACCTAAGGGGTTTGGAGGTCACGGGTTCAAGTCCCATTATTGACAAGATTAAAAGAAATTTGTATTTCTAAAAAATAAATAAGAAATAAAATAAATAATTAAATAAAGTATAATCAAAAGACTTTTCCCCAAATGGAATGTTTTTTCATAATTGTTAATAATCAATAGACTTTTCCACAAATGAGAATATTTTTTTAATGTGAATATCACTTTAGCTTTGATGTTGTGTGAAAGATCCAATATGACATGTATGATTAATTATTAAAAAAAATACCATGCAACTCGGATATGAATAATGCACATAAAAATAAATACGTTGTAACAATAAATTTTAAAATTAAAAAAACTTAATATTTTAAAAATTATAGCTCAAAATTAGGCATAAAAATTTAAATTATTAAGAAAAAAAATTTAATTTTTTTATAAATTAAATTAAAAAAAATTAATTATGACATCAGCAGAGGGTGAGAAACCATTTAATTTATAGATATCATCATAAAAATGTCATATATTACAATTTGTGGTTATATATTTATGGTTTTGTTTGAAACTTGTCATTCTAACAAAATCATATAGATTTTAATTTGTGGCCACAATTTTGTAACTGTTTTTTTTTAAGTTGTTTTCCATTTTTAATGAAATATTTTAGCGTAAGAGTGAAGCTAATTGCACTAATAAACTTTTGAAAATCTTGAACATTTTCTATTAAAATTTTAGTGTCTCTAAATTTTTAATAATTAAGAATCATCACATAGGATTATGTTTGTTTTAAAATTTTACATTTAAGCTTTAATAGGTTCTAACTTCAAAGTTCAAACACCATCGTATTTTTATATTGAATAATGAATATTAATTCGTTTGATTCTCAGTTAGAAGATTTTAAAATCTGTTATAAAAAGACATACATCAATGTGAAATATAAAAAATAAATAAATAAATAAACAAGCTCATCTTTCTTTCCTTAACATTAACCATCGTAACATAGGAGTGAGCAAACGGGTATTACCCGGCCCGTACGGGCTTATCTGACCCATACCCGTTTGTTGATTTTTATGAAACACGTAACTCGTACCCTTCATTGCTTAAACGAGTAATCACGGGCCGGATACTGTTTCTCTTACGAGTATTTGGTTCTAAACCCGTTTCTTGCTACCCTATCGTAACACATATTTGATCTATAACACTGTTAAACTTAAGCCAGATTTATAAGAACTTAGATTTTAAATTCGTAAAATAAAAAATATATTCATTATTGATGAAATAAATAAGATTTGTTATAATTAAAAAAAAGCTGTTTTTATTATTTTCTCTACGTTTTTTTACTTTGTTGTTTTATTTAATTCAAAAATCTACTATTTCACTCATAAAAATATATTTTCCTCTATTTAAAAAAAAAACTCTAAGTACTTGGGATATTTATTTTGCAAACGTTTTCTGACTTTCATATGTGTTGATTTGACAGGTGTGTCCCCCCTAGTTGGGATAAAGGACCATGGGTTTAAGGCGGGTCAGGCGATAAACAAGGCAGAGGCGGGTAAAGTAGCTAAGCACGAAAAAGCTTGCCTCGTGAATCAGCACGTGTTCGTACCGTTTGCCTTTGACACCTTTGGCGCTCTCGCCCCTGATGCGGTGCGGTTCCTTAAGCGGGTTCAGCGGGTGGTCAGCAGTAACACCGCATATATTCATGGGGGAACTTTGTGTTTAGTAGGGTAGGATTTGCTATTCAGAAGGGGGTAGCGGCGCAGCTTGTTGCCCGTCTACCTGCCATTAGTTTGTAATTGTGACGGTCATCTCGTTATCAAAGTTACTTTAAAAAAAAAAAAAGTGTTTGTTTGTTTTTTTCTTTTAATTATTTTTTATTTTATTTTATTTTGGTGGTTGTAGAGCCACATGGTCCATCCACAGCTACATATAGGAGGCACAATTATTTTATAACTACCATGCTTTTTTATAAATGCCATCTTGGTTTTTTTGTTGACTCGGTCAAAACCCAAGCCAAGTCGAGACCGAACCACAATTCACGAGTATCAAACTATTTGGAGTTCATGTATGCTCATGAATTTACCAAGCCGTTAGTGAAGAGGTTCTCGAGGTGATTCGCAAAGCTATTGAAACCATTTATGTCCATGCTCTATCGACACATAATGGATCATCGTTCAAAGCTAATTTCACTACCTAAAATATTATAATTACCTGAAGAATTCAGTTATATCAGAATGGGTTCTTCATCAACAAATGATAATAGAACTCGTGTCTCAACTTTAGCAGATGCTCTAGCCGAGGTGGATCAATGTGTCAATGACACCACTATCGTGTTTTGACTTCCATACGATCTTAACTCTAAATAGTAAATACTTTCATAATTTCTGATATTATTTAAAAACTCGTACTATGTTACTTGTCAAAGAGATACGTCTCTCAAAAGCCGAACCCCACTTTTTCCCTCTATTATTCTTTGTACTTCATCCCATAATAATAAAAATAGAAAATTTCCTAGAATAGTGACCAGGTTTCTATTATGTTCCATTTTAGTTACTCCTAATAATAAAAATCTCATCTCAATTATTAAGTTAAACCGATAAGAAGTTAGAATATTAAAACAACTAATCAATAAAATTTTAACATTTTGAACGTGTTTATAAATAAGCAAAAAAGTAACATATCCAAATAGATAATAACATTATACCCATTAGAAATGTATAAAACACTTGTACATAACACATTAGCAATTTAATGTGAGAAGAAAATAATAAAATATTACACCTAAAAATCGAAACGAAAAAAATGTATTATGCAATTGTGATAGTTATCAAGATAATAATATGAGTTAATTACATTTTGAACGTGTTTATAAATAAGCAAAAAAGTAACATAACCAAATAGATAATAACATTATACCCATTAGAAATGTATAAAACACTTGTACATAACACATTAGCGATTTAATGCGAAGAGAAAATAATAAAATATTACACCTAAAAATCAAAAAGAAAAAAATGTATTATGCAATTGTGATAGTTATCAAGATAATAATATGAGTTAATTACATTTTGAACGTGTTTATAAATAAGCAAAAAAGTAACATAACCAAATAGATAATAACATTATACCCATTAGAAATGTATAAAACACTTGTACATAACACATTAGCAATTTAATGCGAGAAGAAAATAATAAAATATTACACCTAAAAATCAAAACGAAAAAAATGTATTATGCAATTGTGATAGTTATCAAGATAATAATATGAGTTAATTACATGGATAGTCATTATGATTTGGGGAAAGTAACATGTTTGAGTACTAAGTGTTTAAAGTAACAAGTTAACAGACTATTTAACGAAAGTTAGCCTCGTTACAAAATTGAAAACATAAAATCCAAACATGTTACTTTAAACCTTTAGTAACCAAACCTGTCACTTTTCGTAAATCATATATTGAAATTTTTTTTGAACGACAATTTGGATCACTGACGGCCCACTGACCCACCTGATCATCTCCACCTCTCTCAGGAGGAAACCCACCATAGGTGAGAAAACCCTATAGCCCAACCTGGACCCCTTTTTTTTATCACAAGTGAGACTTGAATCTAAAATCTTTCCATTTTAATAAAGTGTTGGGTATAGTAAGTCACTGGCTATGATATATTGAAATTAACTCTAATAATAATATCATGAAAATATCTTGAATGCTTTTATAACTTTGCGGCAAGTATGGCACCAGGTTTCCACGTTTGACTCCAAGTCAAAGTGAAAACAAGCTCATGGTTTTCCTTTTCCATGGATAACAACAAATCTGTCATCACATGTCACTCCAATCGCACCTCCCACCCCTTTCCTTTACTGCATCGTTTTAACTTTCTTCAACTTTCAATCCAATTGTTTCGCGAATTGATTCAGTAAGTTCATACGCTAAACTGCAACTATTTGCATCTTAATTTGTTAAATTCATGTTTTAGGGTTTTAGTTAATGTTCAATCGATCTCCTTCGGCGTTTGATTGAAATTTGGGGATTTTCATTTCTCATGATTTGATCCCCAAATTTGATTATATGAATTATGTGAGATGAAATATAATGATGATTGAAACATTTTTTTGTTTGATATATTAGATTACTAGCTTATGCCCCGTGTAATACACACATAAATTTCTCAAATTTTGTTTATGTATTTTACGGTTGTAAAAATGTATTACTGTATGCTAAGGATATAAAACAAAATTCAAAATATGTAAAAAAATAATATATAATTGGGTTTCGGAAATACGTCAATTACTATTCAATGTAATTTGACTTTCATTTAATATTTGATTGAAAATAAAAATTATATAATTAGGTTCAAAGTTTTTTTTATAATAAAGGATAATTTAAAATAAATGTGTTTTAGTATAATTAGTAATTTATTAAAAGATATGGCTGCATTTAATAAGAGAGAGAGGCGGGAAAATATTGATGAGATTGAATATGGTGACGACACGTGGCATACAAAAACCTTAATTTATTATATAGTATAGATTGATTGGTATAATAACTTTATAGAATACTAACCAAGTTGACATATATTTCATTAAAGTCACTCGAGGAGTTTCATATGTTGTTTCAATCTTACGCAATTATCATGATACCGGTAAACAAACATTTTCACCGTATTCATAAAATGAAATAGAAAAAAGTAATACGTTAACCTGGTAATTGCGCAAGATGAGCCATTATTGATTCATCAAAGTTTCTTGTTTAGAAATTGAAGCAACAATGTTTTATAAAAGTAAGTAACCATGTGAGAGATGAAATCAAAAGAAAAACTACAAAGATTCAATTGTAATGATCATCTAGATGAGTAAATGCAAACAAATTTGCAAACTAATAATTTAGTTTGGTGCAATTTTATGTGATTTGGTAGTACAATTCATGGCCCCTACCCACCAATTATTATTGTGATTTCAGTTAAAAGTTAAAACATGGGTACATACCTCAGCACTCCTAAAAAAGACAAGCTCTCGGATGACGGTGAGAATGAAAAGGTGAGATATGGTTTATCATCAATGCAAGGGTGGCGTGCAACGATGGAAGATTCGGTGAGTAGATAATGAGTTCAAGATTTACCAACTGTGCTTATTTTCAATATGTTTTTTGGTGTATTCATGTACATTAAATTTGAAGCCAATTTCAATATTTAATCTTTCAAATTATGATGAATGTCGATGTGATCAACTCTGAATGTTTAGAAGTTTTTATGTTGATGACTTTTAATTGGCTTTTTGGTTGTGTTTTTAGCATGCGGCGCATCCTGATCTGGACCCCACTACCTCTTTCTTCGGTGTATATGACGGCCATGGAGGTGTAACATTTTTAAGCTCTATGTTAGATTATAAGTTATTTATGTTAATTATATTTCAAACTAACTTATGGATTACTATACTGTATATTGTACACGTAAAAAAAAGTTTTTGGAGCCGGGGGTGTTGGTGGGAAGTAGCCTCTCTATCCCCTTGGATAGAGGAAATGTTTGCCCTCGTCCCACCCTCCCCAGACTCTACCAATAGCTCTGCTATGAGTGAGATGCTTGTTGTTTTTCTTTATATATTTCAAATAACTGAAATGTGTATAAAAGTTTTAAATTTGAATGCTTTCTTCAATTTAATTAGTTTTCTATGTTCATCTCAGGTAAAGTTGTTGCTAAGTTTTGTGCAAAGTATCTTCATCATCAAGTTCTCAAGCAAGAAGCGTATTCTACTGGTGATATTGAAACCTCTGTACAAAAGGCATTTATCAGGTTAAAACATATACATGTATTTGAAAATCTTCAAATTTCTTTGTATACTACTTATGCATATGTTTTAAATCAATTATGATTATTTATAATTGAATTTGTACGTGTGATGCAGAATGGATGAGATGATGTGTGGACAAAGAGGGTGGAGGGAATTATCAGCTTTAGGAGATAAATTAAACAAATTCTCAGGTGTGATCGAGGGTCTTATATGGTCTCCAAGAGGTGGAGAAGCGAGTAATAAGGTTGATGACTGGGCTTTTGAGGAGGTACTTATATTTTTAGTTGAATATTGTTATATTTTACCGGTTTTAAAGTAAATTTGATGTTGGTGATTTTAGTGTCATCAATGTCATTTTAGTATAATTGGATTTACTTAAGCCCAAATGTGAAATTTGAATAAACATTGATTTAAGTTAGGAGGTGTGGAGTGCACACTCGATCAAGACTATTCTAATTTCAGGTGATGTGGAACTGGAACCTCTAAGGTTCTAGGGGGAAGCCCCTAGACCATGGAGGGTTCCAAGGGGGCACCGCCCCCTTGGCGGGCCGGACAAATTTTATTTTGCCTTATAAAAGAAGCTTTATTGGAAATGCTTCGAATTTGTATGGCTGGATGAAGATTATTGATTTCGTCTTATTCGTTTTCACAGACTAGAAAATCTTGTTCTTTGAAATTCACTTTTTGTCTTATCCGATCATTGATTTCGTGTACTCACAAAATACTTTAATCTGAAAGTGATTACACGATTCAGAAAGCCATCCAAGTCATACGAAATCCAAAAAAATTACATTCGACACATTTTTTGGTTCTTCTATATACAGATAGTTTTATATCTCATTGAATTCTTTGATTCCTTTCAGGGGCCTCATTCTGATTTCACAGGACCGACATCTGGATGTACAGCATGTGTTGCAATCATGAGGCACAATCAACTCATTGTTGCAAATGCTGGTGATTCTCGTTGTGTTATTTCCAGAAAGGGTGAGGTAATATCAATCAAATAGTTTATTCTCTCTTTTGTCTAGTTAAGATTCGCGTATGCCATTAGTAGATTAAAATATAAAATAAGATTTACTTATTTTGGTTTATATCTTTACAGGCATACAATCTTTCTAGAGATCACAAGCCCGGGCTTGATGTTGAGAGGGAAAGGATACTGAAAGCAGGTGGATTCGTTCACGCAGGACGAGTTAATGGCAGTCTCAATCTTACAAGAGCTATAGGTAATCCATCTATTTGATCATGGGATATTTTTATTTATTTTTGATTCCTTTGCATGGATATTGTATATTACTATATTGTGAGAAAAAAGTTGGCTACTTTTTTTTTTGTATTTTATTAATATTATAATTTCGGTTGTGCAGGTGACATGGAATTTAAGCAGAACAAGTTTTTATCTGCTGAAAAGCAGATAGTAACTGCTAATCCTGATGTCAACACTGTAAGTTCCTTATACCTTCTAGAAAGAGAGCTTTTTTTTCTTTACCAAATATAAACTTATCATAATTATTTTGAGTTCTTTTTTTTTAGGGGGGGGGGGGGGGGCGGGGGCGGGGGCGGGGGCGGGGGCGGGGGCAATTATAATTAGGTATCTGACAATAGAGTTAACCGCATTTTTGCAAGACCAAAATTGTCTTTTTATTTCCATCATCAGGACGCACAGTGTCATTAATATAGTTTTCATTTCAACCTATTTATATGAATTGAAGTTAATTTTCAAATAATATGTTGCTTAGGTTGAGCTATGTGATGATGATGAGTTTGTTGTGCTGGCATGTGATGGTATCTGGTGTGGGATCTTTCCTTTATATACGGTTTTATTAATCTAAATTCAAAATCAAGAAAGATCTTAATATTAGATGATTGCTACATTATTTACTTTCATTTCTTCAGGGATTGCATGTCAAGCCAACAATTAGTGGATTTCATTCATGAACATTTGAAAGCGGTAAGTGTGAGATATATAATTTTACTTTGAATCATGCAACATTTACATTTTCTGGGGTGTTTGGTTTCGCAGTTGGAACCAATTATCTGATTATTGAACCCTTTCAATTTTTAATGTTTGTGGATACACATATCTTTCAACAAGTTATCTAACTGTATAACAAAATTTATTTATTTGCCCATTCTTTTAAAATACCCTTTTACAACTGTTTCTTGAACGTCTCTTTTTTTTGTCACTTAATTTATTAACCCCGTAAGTAATGAATTTGCCAAACGCCAAACATTTAATTATCTATCCATCACAACTTCAAAAGTTCAAACCATAGAAGTGTGAACGGTACAACACCGACTCAATAGATGAGAATTGAAGTCGGCTAAATTCAGACACAAAAGATTAGTATTAGTATTTAAATTAGTTTATTATTTTGAATTTTGAATGTTCTATTTGAGTTAGAATAGGTAACGTATTCAGCAAGGAGAAGTAGTATAAATACTTATAGTAGGGTTATTCTTTGTAATCAGTTTTTTCCTTTCATTAATCAGAAAAGAGTCGCACTTGTTCGTGCAATATTCGTGTGTTTCCGGTTTCTATTAAGGGATGTGAGGTGTAATCAGATAACACCAGTTTAACAAACTGGTATCAGAGCTTGGTAAAGAACCGAAGAACAGTTGCCTACTGCAAGTTTCACGATGGCAGAATTCTCAGGTGTTGGAGCGGTCAAGAAACTTAACAACCAGAATTGTAATACGTGGTCCACTTGTATGATGTCGTATCTACAAGGTCAGGATCTTTGGGAGGTTGTTAACGGAGCGGATACCATCCTACCTAGAAACGACATCAACGGAGCCCTACAGAAGTGGAGGATCAAAGTAGGCAAGGCGATGTTTACGTTAAAGACCACCGTGGAAGAAGAATTGTTGGAGCAATTCCGAGACGCTGAAACACCGAAGAGGTGGGATACCCTCGCGAAATTGTTCTCCGAGAAGAACGACACCAAGTTGCAGTTGTTGGAAAGCGAGTTACTATCGATTGCGCAACGAGAGTTAACCATTCCCCAATACTTTCACAAGGTTAAATTGTTGTGTCGAGAGATCGGAGAGCTTGACCAACAATCACGGATTGAAGAATCAAGAGAATTATCATTCATGGGTTGAAACCTGAATATAGAAGCTTTGTAACAGCAAATCCAGGGATGGCCAACACAACCGTCTTTGGTGGAGTTCGAAAACCTCCTAGCCGGTCAAGAAGCACTGGCTAGACAATTAGCTAGCACCTCGATTAAATCAGAAGACCAGGCATTGTATGTGCATCGGAGCAAGGGAAAGACACGGTTTAATAAGTTTCAAAACAGAAACCATGACAAACCAAAACAAACTGCATGGGAGAAAAAGGATTGGTCGAATGATAAAGATGAACAAGACAATGAAAAGAAAAACAAGAAACAATGGAAACGTTTTCCATTTAACTGTCATAAGTGTGGACGAAAGGGCCACATGGCCCGGGATTGCCGATCACAGGCTCAAGAAGAAGGTAATGCAGCCAAGGTCGAAGAAGAAGAAGAAGAGGGCTGGGACGCAGAAGCCTTCATTGCCCAAGACCAAGAAGTCAATGCTTTTTCGGCGACCGTCGAGTCACAATCAAATAAACTTGATGAATGGTTTGTTGACTCGGGGTGTTCGAATCATATGATCGGGGAAAAGGAAAGACTTTCTAAACCAACAAGATATGGAGGAAGCAGAATTGTTGTTATTGCAGATAATTCGAAACATCAAATAGCACACATCGGTAATGTTGTGTTTCCAAACAAGAATGACAAGGAGTTAACCCTTAAGGGTGTGTATCATGTCCCTGGGATGAGAAAGAACCTCATCTCAGTCCCACAGATTACCGAGGAAGGTAAGTACGTGGTCTTCGGACCGAAAGATGTTAAAGTGTATGAGAAGTTTGAAACACCCTCCATACCGGTGCTTCAAGGTCACAAGAAAGAAGCTGTGTATGTGTTATCCGCAGAATCTGCTTATGTTGAGAAAACAAAAAGCAGCTAAACGGTGGATCTCTGGCACTTACGATTCGGGCATGTGGGCTACGAAAAGTTAGGGACGATGATGAAGAAGAAATTGGTAAGCGGGTTACCTGAACTCGAAGTCCATAATAATGAAGTATGTGCCGGGTGCCAATATGGGAAGGCTCATCAACAGCCGTTCGAACGATCAAATTATAAAACGAAGTCACCACTAGAGCTAATTCACTCGGATATGTTCGGTCCAGTAAAACAGAAGTCACTCACAGGTATGGAATACATGATCATGTTCATAGACGACTTTTCTCGTTTTGTATGGGTGTACTTTATGAAAGAGAAATCCGAGGCACTAAACAAGTTTAAAGAGTTTCGTTTAGAGGCCGAACGAATTACAGGTAAACCGATTAAAGTGTTAAGATCGGATAATGGTGGCGAATACTTGGCTCGAGATTTTTCTGATTTTCTGAAGACTTGTAAGATTGGACGACAGTTAACATGTCCAAATACACGGCAACAGAATGGTGTTTCAGAACGAAAGAATCGACACTTGGCAGAAGTTTCAGGGAGCCTAATTCATGACAAAAACGTTCCAGGAAGGTTTTGGGCTGAGGCGATGAGAATGGCGGCCTACATCATAAATAGAATTCCACAACAAGGTCTCAGTTATTCTTCTCCTTATGAACTGCTATTCAAACTGAAGCCAAATGTAAGTTTCTTTAAAGTGTTCGGGTGTGTTTGTTATGTTTTTATCCCTGGACATTTACGACACAAGCTCGAAAAGAAAGCCATACGATGTATATTCGTGGGATATGACCAGGAGAGAAAAGGATGGAAGTGTTGCGATCCGAATACAGGAAGGTGCTACGTATCTCGGAACGTGGTGTTTGATGAAAATTCGTCTTGGTGGTCCATGACTAAAGAAGTGTTACCAGATACAATGAAACTACAAGAAGGGCTTGAGTCATCAAAAGTCAATTTGAGTTTCGATGCAGAATCAGAAGTAAACGAGCCAGACCAAACCGATTCACATGTTCAACAACAAGAACAGTCAAACGAACCACAACCAAGGAGTACCGAAGAAACGAACATAAGGCGATCAAATAGAGAAAGAAAGCAGAACCCTAGGTATGCTCATCTAGCAACTGTTGAAGATGAAGTTCAAGAACCAACTACGTATGATGAAGCTTGTAATACAAGAGTGTGGGTTAAAGCTATGGAAGAAGAGTTATCGGCCTTGAATAATAACCAGACCTGGGAGCTCATACCCAAACCAGAGGGTGTCAAACCGGTTTCGTGCAGATGGATTTACAAGATTAAACGTCGGGCAGACGGAACCGTAGAAAGGTATAAAGCACGACTGGTGGCCCGAGGTTTCTCACAACAACATGGGTTGGATTACGATGAAACTTTCAGCCCCGTAGCTAAAATAACAACGGTTCGTGTCTTACTTGCACTAGCAGCATGTAAAAGTTGGAAGTTGTGGCAGATGGATGTGAATAACGCGTTCCTTTACGGTGATCTTGATCATGTTATTTACATGGAGCAGCCAACCGGTTTCGAAAGACATCATGGGTATGTATGCAAGCTGAAGAAAGCTCTTTACGGCCTTAAACAATCGCCGATAGCGTGGTATGGAAAGATCGCGGAGTTTCTCGAGCATAGTGGGTTCACGAGTACCCCAGCCGATGCTAGTCTCTTCGTTAAAATTATTGAAAGTAAAGTGGCAATCGTCCTCGTTTATGTGGACGACCTTGTGATCACTGGTGACCTAGAAGATGAAATTGTTCAGTTTAAAACAAACCTGAAAACTAGATTTAAAATGAAGGACCTGGGCCGATTAAATCATTTTTTGGGTTTGGAAGTTGAATACAGAAGTCATGGAATTTTACTACATCAAAGAAAGTATACCATGGATATATTACACAAGTCTAATATGATGGTGTCAAAGGCAGCATCAACCCCGGTCGATGTCAATATGAAAATATATCCTGATCAAGGACAAGAAATAGAAGATCCAACCGAATATCGGAAAATGGTGGGTAGTCTCATATATTTAACGTTAACTCGACCCGATATTGCATTTGCAATAGGAGTGTTAAGTAGGTATATGCAAAACCCACGAAGACCTCACTTGTTTGCCATTCGTAGAGTGTTGAGATATATTAAAGGTACGGTCGGCTATGGAGTTGAGTTCAAGAGGGAGACAAAACTCAAGCTCAAAGGATTTTGTGATGCCGATTATGCCGGGGATCCAGGAAGTCGAAGATCAACCACTGGATATGTGTTTATGATCGGAGCAGATGCAGTTTCGTGGTGTAGTAAGAGGCAACCGACAGTGTCTCTGTCCACAATGGAAGCTGAGTATCGAGCCTCAGCCATGGCCGCTCAAGAACTAGCCTGGTTGGTGCAGTTGTTAAACAATGTGGGGCAGAAAGTTGATTATAAGGTGGAATTATTTTGTGACAACAAGTCAGCTATTCAGCTAGCTGAAAATCCAACGTTTCATGCTCAAACTAAGCATATTGAAGTGCACTATCATTTCATTCGTGAGAAAGTGTTAAGAGGGGAGATCGACTTCATATATGTAGAGACAGGCTCACAAATAGCAGATGTATTGGTGTTTGGATTGACTTATTTGAGCTACTTATAACTTATTAACTTTTTAGAAAAGGAGATAAGTCAAAAGTATGTTTGGCTTTCCTTACTTTTTCTTCTCCTTTTAATGGTTTTTGAGAAGTAAGAGCTACTTACTTTTAACTTATGACTTATTACTTTTTGATTAAGGTAATAAGTAGTTTCAAATAAGTAACCCCAAACACCCCCTACAAAGGGGTTACCGAAAGCAAAAATGCTAGAGTTGTGTTCGTATATGGGAATGAGGAGTGTCGGTGTTGAGAGGGAGTGTGAACGGTACAACACCGACTCAATAGATGAGAATTAAAGTGGGCTAAAGTCAGAGCACAAAAGATTAGTATTAGTATTTAAATTAGTTTATTATTTTGAATTTTGAATGTTCTATTTGAGTTAGAATAGGTAACGTATTCAGCAAGGAGAAGTAGTATAAATACTTATAGTAGGGTTATTCTTTGTAATCAGTTTTTTCCTTTCATTAATCAGAAAAGAGTCGCACTTGTTCGTGCAATATTCGTGTGTTTCCGGTTTCTATTCAGGGCTGTGAGGTGTAATCAGATAACACCAGTTTAACAAGAAGCACATCTAAACCTCTATAGCTTGTTCTATAACCAGTTATCCTAATCTGATTACTCAATACCACATAACCACTATCAAAGCGCGCGTCCAAACACCCCTCAGGACTTATTAACACATTAAATTGTGGTCTTGGACTCTTGGTCTCACGTAGGGTTGTAAACAAACCGAACAAAACACAAACGGGGAGTTTCTTTGTGTTCGTTCGTTTAAGTTTAACTAACCGAACGAACATGAACACTTAAACGGACATCTTGTTTGTGTTTGTTAAGAAAATATGTTTGTTCCTTTAATAGATAAACATACATGAAAAAGTATAAATTATTTAAAAAAAAATAGCCCAACATAAAAAAATATTAAAGTTAAAATATACTTAATATTCATTTTCATACGTAATTGTTCATGTTGGTTCATTTCGGTTTAAATATAGTATTAAAATTATTTAACGAGTTAATTGCATAAATGGCCCCTGTGGTTTGATCAAATTGCATGTTTGGCCCCCAGGATTGAAAAATTACAAACTTAGCCCAAACATTTGTGAGCTGGTTACACTTTTAGCCCCTGACGTTAAATACCAGTTAGTTTTTAACGGAAAATCACCCCATGTGCCATCCACGTGAGGGTTATTGAGACTTTTCAAATGTTAAACCCTAATAAACAAAAATGCATAAAAAATAAGCACAAAATATCTGCACATGAATGATCAGTTTACTAAAGTTCACGAACGTTCGTGTTCGTTCATTTAACTAAACAGACATAAAATCATGTTCATTTTCATTCGTTTGGTAAATAAACAAATAGAAATTAACTTTAGTCTCATCTTTAGACATTATTTTATTTCTAAACTGGTAATCCTGACTCTTAAACCTTGTACAGGAAAGTAGACTTTCAACAATATGTGAAAGAGTGTTCGATAAGTGTTTGGCACCATCAACATCTACAGGCGAGGGATGCGACAACATGACCATGATCTTGGTGCAGTTCAAGAAGCCAATCCAGCCGCTAGCTTCTGCAGAAGAACAAACAGATGATAAACTCAAAGCCGCTGCAATTGAATCAAACTAAATCAATACTAAAAGAAAATTTTCATCTTTAGTGTTTTGTGTGCGCGATACATTGTATATATTGTTGGTATTCGATTTTTTAGTTGTCTGTTTATAACTTTTTTAATATTCTGATTTTGGTTTGAATGTAAAGAATACGTCGTTTTGTTTGTTTCTAGCAGGGGTGTTCATAGTCCCCTTCGGCCGGCATTGACAGTAATTTTGAGCTGAATTGTTAACTACGGGTTTGGGAAATGACAAACTAAACTAGCTAGGTGGGGTGTGTTGGCCTGGCTGGCTGGTTTTAGCGGTTTGACGGTTTGGTTTTGATTGTTTTAAAACAATTTTTATATGTTTTATTTCCAAAGTCGTTAGTTTGTTGAAAAGTTTAAAGTTACAAAGGTGGTTAATAAAAAAAGAGACGCCCTTATTTTTTTCTAAATCGAGTAAAAGAAGGATTGAAAGAATGAAAGATCAAGATTTAATAGTGAATAATGTTAAATACGTTTTATGTTTATTTTCTATTTTGAGTAAATTACAAAAATTGTCCCTGAGGTTTGGTCTCAAAATCACTTTTTGTTAAATTCAAAACTTTTTAACACTTGACGTCACAAAATTTATGATTTTAACCGTTTTCGTCCAATTTGATAACGGTGACTAACGATTCTGTTAACCCACCCGCATGTGCATGTCACGTGAGGGGCAAAATTGTCCTTTCACCACCGAATTTGAAGTCCGACTTCCCCCTCTTCCTCTCGATCATTCCCTTCACGACCAAAACCCTATGTCTCAACCTCTCGATCATTCCCTTCGAAACTCTTCTTCTCGATAACTCACTTTCACCATCAATGTTGCAACTGGTTTGACATTAGAAGTGGGTTGATATTGCATATGTTGGTCGGAACTACGACAAAAAATCTCAAAGCTAGTTTGACATTGCGACTGAGATTGCCACTGTTGGAACACCTGATTCAAAATCCAGTGTCAAACCAAACTGCAATTTGAGATTGCAACGAAACACCTGATTCAAAATCCAATGTCAAACCAAACTGCAATTTGAGATTGCAACTGATGGAACACCTGATTCAAAATCCAAATTGTAACAAGTTTGACATAATCACAAAATCTCAAATTGCAAGTGGTTTGACACAATCATCATCCAATCTTAACACCTAATTCAACCGGATATAAATGGTTTGACATAATCACCATCGAATCTTAATTATACCTGATCCAATTGATTTGACATAACACCTAACCTGTTGGTTGACCTGCAACTGAAGCTGCAAGTCTAATTGGGTGTTTGACTTTTGTGTTGACCCGCAATTCAGTTGGGCTATGATCCATATGCAGTTCAATCTAACCTGTTGGTTCCATATCAGCTGCAATTCAATTAAGTTGACCTGCAATTCAGTTGGGCTATGATCCATATGCAATTCAATCTAACCTGTTGGTTCCTTAGCAGCTGCAATTCAAGTGAGTTGCCTTGTAATCCAAGATGTTCATAACCAATTCTTGTCCCATGATCCATATGTAAAAACTTACAATCCAAGCAAACTACATATATTTCCAAAGATCCATACAACATTCCAAAAACCTACATACTACATATATTTAAAGAAAAACTAAGCCCTCTTCATCTACAAATAATTCTCGATGTGAAAACACAGAGACAAAGAGCTGAGCTTTGAATAGGAAAAAGAGTGGATCTGAAGGATCCCAAATGAATTGGCTTATTCGAAAAAGGCCTTGTTCTATGGAAGATCTATCTCGTGTCTGGTACTGTACGGTTCCACTCTGCCAGAACTCCGAATCATTCTCTTGAAGCTCATCCTCTTCATCATAAATGATCCGCTTGCCCCGAAATGACCTGGACCAATAGGGAAATCCCAATTCATTGGGCCTTTGATACAATCAAATAGAAAGCCCTAAGGGCGCCATAAACTAGAATCTTGATATGTGCACCTCGGTCACGTCTAAGCTGCATCCAAGTTGCATGTTTCTTTATTTTTAGTTTTATGCATGTTTTGTTTTAATTGTTTTAATTTAATCACTTGTGTTTTGTTTAGTCAAAGGTAGTTCGGGACTTAGGGATGTGAGGAAATAAAGGTAGTAAAGGGGCATATGTACCCATGATCCCATGTACTTGTTAGTTATTTGTAATCCTTATTTAAGGATGTCTTTGCTTGGAAAAAAGATATGCAAAAGAAAATTGTTCTAAATACTCCCTCTCAAGTTCTATCTAGCCTCTTCCTTATTTTCTTTGGCCATCGATCAGTGCTACTCACATCAAATCTCCACCTCAATATGCACCTAAATCTGCATCTTCGTCAAACAAATAGCCATATCCTCATGGCACAACCACTCATCCAAGTTTAAGGGTAGAACACCAGGAGCATGAAAATCAGGTTCATCAAACAAACTAGCCACATCCTCGTGACACAAACCAATCATCGAAGTACCCTTCATCAAACAAAAATAGTTAAATTTTTTAATCATGTTCATTTGCTACAATTATGTGAAATATAACAAAAATAGATAAAATTTTTAATTAAAAACACCATCTATTTTGTGTTTGAAAATGTTAGAAATCGACCGACTTACCACATATCTCGTTAGGGTCCAAGAAGAGCTGATTAGCCATATGTCGATTCCGGATATGGAAATGTTGATGTCGGAGATCGAAATTTCAACGCCAACGATGGGAATGACGTTGTCAGAGGCGGTGTCAAAGGGAGGTTTCGCGGGAGTATGGTGGCCGATGAACCTCAGTGACGAAAATGAAAAAAGAACTGAAACTTTGGGGGTAATTTCGTTGGTCGGGTTTCAGACGAAAAGACCATATTACCCCTCACTTAACAGATCGTTATCTCGCCGTTTGTAATTGAACGAAAATTATTACAATAATATTATTTGATGACTCAAAGTGTTAATCGAGGACGATAAGTGTAAACAACTCCAAACCTTATGGACGTTTTTTTTTTTTTTGTAATTTACTCTTCTATTTTTTATACAACTCTAAAATGAATCTACTCATATTTACAATGATTTTACAGAAAATGCTAAATTAATTAAAAAACTTGTAACTATAATTTATTTAAAAGAGTCAAGGTTACTTTTAAAAAAAATCAAGAATATATTAAGAAGATTCACATAAAAAAAAACAATAACATTTTTTTAATAACACCTAACACTATTTTTATTTTATGGGTCATTACATATTTACATTAGGTCATGAGGTAAATAAACATTACTTAGAGACGTCTACCCTGTTCACTTCAATTTAGCTGAGCGGCGACACTTGATCTTGCCAAGAATATGGAGGGAGGAATAGTTCCAGAATCGGTAATGGAGTCGGTGAATAGAACTTCAAACAACTTGAAAGAATTCCGAACTCAATTCGCCGATTTCTTGCCCCTTTGCGACCCTCAGACACTCTCCGAATTGGACCCTCTTCAGCGTGCTAAATCGCTACTCTTGGTCGCTAAAGCCACCACTACACTCTTCGCATGTTCCTCTCTCTCTCAATCTTCGCTCGTTTACAATTAATTATAATGATAATTAGGGTTTGTAGTTTGATATGGTGTTTGTTTGATTGTTTTGAAGTGAAGCTGCGTTGCAATGGTGTTGATCCAGATGACCATCCTGTCAGAACGGAACTTGTAGGGTTTGTTTTCATCGTTGATGATTTGTGATTAGCTAGTAGGAAACTCGATTCAACTTTTTTTAGGGTTTTTATGCTTCCAATAGTAACCAAGCTTCCAATATGTTGCACTAAATTACTCTATTTTTTAAATCAATTACTCCATTTGGATCACTTAAATTTAAAAAAAATAATATTAATAAACAAATTTCACAAGATTGGAATAATTTGGGAAAGTTGAGTGACTTTAGACCTGAGTTTTAAAAGGCGCCTGAGGCGGTCTAGGTGCATGCTCCCTCGCTTCTGACTAAGTTAGGAGCAACTTCAAAAACCGCATGGAAAAGCGGGCATGCCTGTTGATTAATTCCTGATTTCCGGGTGATTTAGAATCAATCAATCACGAGAATTATGGGCTGTCAGATCTTCTATTTTTGGGATATTATTTACTTGATTTCTGCATGTTTTTAGCCTTTCCTATTTTCCCTATTTTGGTTTTGTTATTTATAGGAGACTCAATTCTCTTAAGGATTGTATCCCTTTATCATTTTCTCTTCTAAATTACTAATAAAATCTGTGCCGACTTCTTTGCATTGTCCTCTATATCAATTGTTTTTCTAACATTTGGTATCAGAGCCTTGCTCAAAAGATACAGATCCAATCAGCCTCAAACTCAGGTCAAAGGTGTCGACCAGATTCTAGCAGTCCATTGCCATGGCCAATGATGCTGGGAACAACCGAAATAATGCCATTGTTATTCCGGTTAGAGAAGGAGGCTCGATATCATATCAGTGTCCTGTGCTCACTGCAACAAATTTCACATCTTGGGCGATCAAGATGGAATCTTTCATGGACGCCCAAGGTATTTGGGATGCCATAGAACCACCGGATGAGAAGGAGGTGGACATCAAGATTCGAAAAAGGCGAGGGCCTTTATCTTCCAAGCACTGCCGGAAGATATCTTGTTGCAAGTCGCAAAGCACAAGGAAGCCAAGGAGGTTTGGGATGCCCTCAAGGTTCGCTTTCTCGGTGCCAATCGGGTTCAGAAAGCAAGGATTCAAACACTGAATCGGGAGTTCGAGTTGCTGAGTATGAAGGAGAATGAGAGTGTGGATGACTTTGCAAGTAAAATCGGCACAATTGTATCCAAGTTTCGAGCACTTGGATCAACTATAAAAGAAGAAGTGCAGGTAAAAAAGCTTCTAAATTCTGCCCCTGACAGACTACTACCGATTGTTGCTTCAATTGAGCAATATTCGGATCTGGACACAATGCCATTTGAGGAAGCCGTGGGGCGACTCAAGGCATATGAAGAACGGGTTAAACCCCGTGAACAAAGCAAAAACAATTCTGGCCAGCTTCTGTTTACAAAGACAGATTGGCAAGAAAGGCAGAAATCTAGCCAAAAACATGCAGGCAGAGGTCGTAGATCAAATGACCACCGTGGGCGTGGTCGGGGCAGGTCTAATGGTCGAGGACGAGGAGGTTGGCAGAATCAAAAACTTGATCAAGAAGGTGAGCCTGCTAGGCAGGAAAGGCGAGGGCCGAAGTGTTTTAATTGTGACAGCATCGGTCATTTTGCAGCAGATTGTCGAGCTCCTCGACGAGCCGAAGCAGAAGTCAATCTAGCACAAGAAGATGAAGAACGTACCCTGCTGATGGCACTATGTACACCAGAAGTTGTCATGCTAAATGAGGAGAAGGTATTTCCCCATTTGTACTCACAAGACAACAGAGAAGAAGGCCTGTGGTACTTAGACAACGGAGCAAGTAATCACATGACCGGACGACGGGATTACTTCAGCGAACTAAATGAAAGAACTGTGGGTCGAGTACGGTTTGGAGACGGGTCAGCAGTAGAAATCAAAGGAAAGGGGTCGGTGCTTTTACAATGCAAGAACGGTGATCAAAGGCTTATCACGAATGTCTATTTCATACCAGACTTGTGCAATAACATTCTCAGCCTTGGACAGTTTGATGAAGTGGGTTGCAAGGTAATCATAAAAGATGGTCTCTTGAGGTTGTATGAACGAACAGGAGACTTGTTGTTAAAGGTAAGCAGGTCTCAAAACAGACTTTATAAAATAAAGCTTACAATCGCAGCACCCACATGTTTACTCACCAAGATGGATGAGACTGCATGGCTTTGGCATGCACGTCTTGGCCATCTAAACTTTGATGCTATGAAAAGATTAACAGGAGATAGGATGGCACATGGAGTACCAATGATCAACCACAAATCAGAATTGTGTGAAGCTTGCCTGGCTGGGAAACAACACCGAAGACCATTCCCGAGTCAAACGGTGTTCCGAGCGAAACAACCACTCGAACTGATACATGCTGACCTGTGCGGTCCTATTACACCAAGCACGCCATCAGGAAACCGGTATTTCCTTCTCCTTGTTGATGATTTTAGCAGGTTTATGTGGGTAAAAATGCTCAAGTCAAAAGACCAAGCTTTTGAGGCGTTCAATCAATTCAAGAAGGCTGCTGAATTTGAAAGTGGGTACAAAGTGAAGTCTCTGAGAACTGATCGTGGAGGTGAGTTTGTTTCTACAAACTTCGAGCAACTTTGTCATGAGGATGGGATAAATCGGTTTTTAACTGCACCATACACGCCACAGCAAAATGGTGTGGTTGAACGCCGAAATCAAACCATTCTTGGAACAACAAGATCAATTTTAAAGGCCATGAAATTACTTCAGTGGCTGTGGGGTGAAGGAGTTCGACACGCCGTGTACATCTTGAACAGGTCGCCAACAAAAGCCTGGGAAACCAAGACCCCGTATGAAGCTTGGAAAGGTCACAAGCCAAACTTGGATCACTTAAAGGTGTTTGGTTGTACTGCTCATGTCAAGGTACCATCGGTTAAACTCTCAAAGCTGGATGATAGAAGTGAACCTATGGTATATCTTGGAAGTGAACCGAGAAGTAAAGCCTATCGGCTTTACAATCCACAAAGCAAGAAAGTTGTCGTTAGTCGTGACGTCCGATTTGAAGAGAATAAGCCATGGGATTGGTCCAACAATCTCCAAACAGAAGAAGAGGACTGGATTGAATTTCTTGTCCAAAATGAAGAAAAAATTATAAATGGTCCACCTGACCCTAATCCGGCTGCCCCCTCGCCCAATCAAAGCGAAGATTGGGCTAGCCAATCTGTTACAGTTGCTCAAAATGAACATGGCCCAACAGCAGAGGCTAGCAGTCCATTACAGAATGGGTTTGTCAGCCCAGGTGCTTGCAGTCAAAACAGCCCAGAGCTGTTTGAAAACACAAGCTCTTCATCAGCAGGTCCAAGTTTGATTCCAAGATCAACCTATGATGACACACCAACAAAGGGATTTCGTTCCATTGATGATGTGTACACAGATACAATTCCAACTCAACAAATACCCTTTGAAAGGCTTTTGTTAATGGAAGAAGAACCTGCAAACTATAAAGAAGCCAAGAACGACAAGAATTGGAAGAAGGCCATGAAGGAAGAGCTAGAATCAATTGAACGGAATGGAACGTGGAACTTGATAGCACCACCCAAAGGAGCTGCACCCATTGGTTTAAAATGGGTTTATAAAATTAAAAGAGATGCAAAGGGGGAGATCACTCGGTACAAGGCAAGGTTGGTGGCAAAGGGGTATGTACAAAAACACGGCATCGATTACGATGAAGTATTTGCCCCTGTAACGAGGATGGAAACGGTTCGATTAATCTTAGCCTTATCTGCTTAGAATGCTTGGGAAGTCCATCATCTCGATATCAAGACAGCTTTCTTGAATGGTGACTTGAAGGAAGATGTTTTTGTGCACCAACCAGAAGGATATGAAGTACCAGGGAAGGAACATTATGTTTATAAACTGAATAAGGCCTTATACGGCCTGAAACAGGCGCCAAGGGCGTGGAATTCAAAGCTGGATGCAACCCTTCAGCAGCTTGGTTTCAGCAGGTGTCCACAAGAACATGCAGTTTACAAACAGAAGAGAAATGAAGGAATTCTGATAATTGGTGTCTATGTAGATGACCTGATCATTGCTGGCTCAAATGCAGGTGTGATAACTCAATTCAAAGAAAAAATGAAAGGGCAGTTTGATATGAGTGACCTGGGATTATTAAACTACTACTTAGGAATTGAAGTGATGCAAGACAGTGCTGGGATTTCAATAAAGCAATCAGGTTATACAATCAAAGTGCTTAAGGATGCCAAGATGTGGGAAGCCAATCCAACAAAATTTCCTATGGATTCAGGCTTACGACTCACAAAGGAAGAAGAGACTGAACCGGTTGATGCAACAGAATACCGAAGACTGATCGGGCGACTTCGGTACTTGACTCATACCAGACCAGATATAAATTTTGCAATCGGGGTAGCTAGCAGATTTATGGAGTCACCCAGAGTGTCACACTTGCAAGCTGTAAAACAGATTCTGAGATACATAAAAGGTACAGTAAGCTTTGGCATTCGGTATAGAAGAAATGGAGATGAAAAGCTGCTGGGCTACAGTGACAGCTCACATGCCACTGATCGAGTTGATGGGAAAAGCACAACTGGAATGGTGTTCTATTACGAGGGTGGCCCTATAGCATGGTGCAGTCAAAAGCAAAACACAGTTGCTTTGTCATCATGCGAAGCTGAATTTATGGCAGCAACAGCTGCAGCTTGTCAGGCGATTTGGTTGAAGAGTTTACTTGAAGAAATGACCGAGAAAAGTGTTGAAGCAATAACGGTTCGTGTGGACAACAAATCGGCAATTCAGCTAATCAAAAACCCCGTTTTTCATGGAAGGAGTAAGCACATAGATACAAAGTATCATTTTATTCGAGAATGTGTTGAAAAAGGGAACGTGGTAATTGAGCATGTAAGCGGTGCTGAACAGAAAGCCGATATCTTAACCAAAGCACTACCAAGAGTTAAGTTTATCGAGATGAGGGAATTTTTGGGTGTTGAAGATCTGAAAAACGGAATTAAGGGGGTGAATGCTGATTAATTCCTGATTTCCGGGTGATTTAGAATCAATCAATCACGAGAATTATGGGCTGTCAGATCTTCTATTTTTGGGATATTATTTACTTGATTTCTGCATGTTTTTAGCCTTTCCTATTTTCCCTATTTTGGTTTTGTTATTTATAGGAGACTCAATTCTCTTAAGGATTGTATCCCTTTATCATTTTCTCTTCTAAATTACTAATAAAATCTGTGCCGACTTCTTTGCATTGTCCTCTATATCAATTGTTTTTCTAACAGTGCCTAGGCGTATGCTCCCTCGCTTGACAAAAATGCTTTTGAGTGACTCTAGTGGAACAGATAGGAAACTTGGCTACTGTAGGGTGATTTTTTCTTATAAATTTATATAATTACTAGCTTTTGGTTAATTTTTGAGTTGTTGGTCATGTAGGAGAGATTAAAGTTGTATCAGGAGAAGCTGGATAAGTGCATTAGTTTGAGTAATGGTAAGTTTTCTTCTTGATTACTTTACTTGAGTGTCAAGTTTGCAGCCACATGGTATAAAAGGATAAGACTCTTGGGGTTATGGTGCAGGAAAATTGAAAATTCAACATTTATGTGATGTTTGGGGGTGTTTGGATGTGGGTTTTGAGAGTGATTTATGGGACATTGAATAATGAGAATCATAAGAAGCTGCCTGAGATTGTATTTGAAATTGTAGTCATCACTTTTAGGGGGTGTCTGGGATTGCTTATTAAACTGCTTATCTGATTATTTGTGAGTGAAATAAGCAGTTTGAAGTTGCTTATTCCAAACTTTAACTCCTTAGGCAAATCATACATTGTTATGTTCTCTCTACTTGAGAGATACTGGGCCATAAGGAATGCCCCGTCTCAAATATTACCAACGCGTTTTTGTGCGTAATGGCCATGGATGAGAGAAAAACTCCATAATTAATCGTGCTTGGATTGGAGCAATCCTATGAAAGATGACCACCTTAGAAGTTTTCACCCGGGCAACCAAAAACAAATCCATGAGTTTCTAGTGGGTAAAGCGGACAATACTGGTTGGTGTGAGAGGTCGGATGTTACACAACAAACTGTTTATTTTAGAAAGCAATAAGCAGATAAGCAGTAACAATAAGCAACTTGAATTTGCAATAATCAAATAATCACTTTCAAAATGCCCATCCTAATAACTTGCCGATGCTAACTTTCAGAATTATTAAAGAAATTATTTAATATTTCCACTGATTAAATGCAGAACCCCTACGACCTTCAACCACCTTAAACTACCAGGGAGCAACACGTTTCATTGAGCACTCATTGCCAGATCTTACCCCTGGTTAGTGACCCCTAACATTCTTAAATCATATTTATATGTTTTGTTTTATGTTAAATGGTTTTACCGGATTATAATTTGCATGATTTGACAGATCAAAGGAAAAATATGAGGGAAATCAGTAGGCGCGAGGGCGTAAATCGCGCACGTTCAGAGGGAAATGCTAGCAAGAAAAGGAAATATCTTTCATCTCATAAAACTTCGGTAAAGACTGCTGCACAGGAGTTTCTTGAAAAAGCGACTCGTGAGCTTCTTGGTGATGATAAAAGTTCATTCAAGGGGCCTCTAAAGCCTCAAGATTCAGATGATGATATGTCACCTGATCCTTAGGTATAATCAATATATTTACTCTTTTGTTCTTACTTATTACTCTGTTCCACCAATATTTTTGTTAAACTAATTGATAACAATTAAATAAATTTACGGACACTTTACAGAGGTGGTAAAATGGACGAGTTGGGTAATTGGCCAAAACGGATTCACATTGAAACAGGTGATATCTAATGTGGGCCAAAACGGGTCAGGTTTACTGTCTACTTTTTTGAAAATTTGTATTAATAGTTAATGTATTAAATATGATTATAAATTCTATCAGAATAATCAGATCTAATAATATAAAATTTGTTTGAATAAGTTGAATTAGCATGTTAAAACCTTTTGAATAACACTTTGGCTGACTTTTAACCTGTTCACCATATATTTTTTCGGCAAGTTTTAGACTTGACCCATTCGACTTGTTAAAGATAGATTCTAAACCTAAAATCGACCAGTTTTTAAGTAAATGGATTGAACGCTACACCACTATACCTCTTTCTTAATTATTGATTTATCTGAATGATTTTTAATCATAAGATATGTGTTGATTAATGCTTTGTTTATGTATAACTGCTAAGTATGAAACTTTACAACTGGATTTGGTAAAAAGTTACAAACTTGATTTTGATAAATCTGCAAGTCTAGAAATTCAATTTATAACTAGGAAAAATCCAATCTAGATGATAATTCAAAAGTCCACCATTCTGCAACTAAGAACTGCTGGGAGCTCATATTAAAGTAAAATTAAGCTACAAATTTTACTAATATTCTCCCGCATGTCTTGCAGTTTTATTTTATTTTATTTTTTAATTTTCTTGACCATTTGTTATTTTGTGCAGGGTGGCATGGCTGATCTTTGCAGGACATATTCTGCAAGTTTTATTGAACCCTATTTTTGTTTTCTTTAGTGGGTTCATAATTAATTAGGAGTGTATGTTATGACTTATGTAGCAGGATTTTGTGGTATAAAATGGTCAAATCTGTTACTTTTAACAAGAACATACATGGTTCTTGTTTGACTGTGATTGTGATTCCTGGATGGGTCATAATCTGGGTGGGCCAATCCATGTCTTCAATTGTGGGCCAATCCGAAAAGGTCCTGTTACAATGTGTAGATGGGCTGGGTCTAGTGATTGATTTTTCTTTCTTTTTTGCTTTTGAAAAGTTGGTCCACTTGTTTCAGTGGCTGGTTTTCTTTCTATTTAAGTATGTGAATTCTAAATATATTTTCTACTATATTCCTGTTTATAACTTCATTTTTAAGTTAGTGAAACTAGAGATGATAAAAAAAACCGGTTTGGATTTTCAAACCGGTCCAAACCAATGAACCGGTTCAGACTAAACCGGTCCTAACCCGATCATAACCGGCGGTTCAGAACCGTTTTATAGCTTTATGGAGAAACCCGGTTTGTATGAACCGGTTCGTATAACCCAGTTTGTAAACCGGTTTGATACCTGAACGTTTTCTAGCCGTTTGATTCGTTTTTAACCTTTTTTGGCCCCTTTTGCACCCATAAATCACTATAAATAGGTGGGAGTGTTTAGGTTTAATCACATCTCTCTCTACACTATCTAATCTCTAAAACCGCTCTCTAAACTCTCTCTATAACTCTAAAAAAAAACCATGGCAAGTAGTGTTGGTGCTTCCTCAAACGAAGTTACCGTTGTGCAAATCATACCAACAACGAGAAACCAGGCAATTTGGTGCAATTACGATCTATGTTTGTTGTCAAACGAGAAGGAACGTGCTCGGTGCAAAATGTGTGGTGCGTTTATGGGGAAAGATTCAAACACTGGTTTGAAAACTCATATGGAAAAATCTTGCCCGACGTTGAAGAGAATTCCGAGTGAAGGTCAAGCCTGGATGACAAGCGATGGAGGAATTTGAATTTTATTCAATTTTTTTTGAATTTAAAAAAAAAAACCAGTTTAACAGACAAACCGGTTAGTAACTGGCCTGGACCGGTTTAATAGGGTTAGGTTTGGAGGGATAGTAAACCGGTTTGAACCGAACCGGTTTGGAGGCAAACCGGTTTTGACCATTCTTTGACCAAACCGGTCCGGTTCGGTTCAAAAAAACTGGTTTGTGCACCTCTAAGTGAAACCATATAATGTTAGTGATAAACCGTATAATTCAACCCATTAACGTCTTGACATGTTACACTGTAACATGTCAAGACGTTACTTAATGGGTTGAATTAGAGGTGCAAAAAAAACCAGTTTGGTTCCAAACTGGCTTGAAAACCGACCCGAACCTAAAACAAAACTGGTTTGGATGTAACCGGTTTGGGATTTTTCAAAAAAAAAAAAACCGGTTTGGGCATTGGAAAAACTAGCCGTTAGATAGATGCTATATTGCCGTTTTTGGGACTTGTTTGTGACCATTTTACCCCATATGCTAGTATAAATATGTAGGGTTGAGATCGAATGATAACTTAATTTTTAGGTGATAATCATGAAAACTATCATCCAACTAATCAAATAATTTTATTGAAGAAGAAATTCAAGTCGAAGAAATCATACACGAGTGAGAGGTGAAACAAGGAAAGTCGTTGTCACTATCTGATGAAAAACTCGCTTACAATTAAGCACAACAAAGTAGTAGCAATAGTTTCGACAAAAAATAAACACCAAACACTAAACAACGACACCGATCACAATGATTAAACGTCAAAAAATAAAAATATATATTGTAATGTTTCTGCATTTTCTAAGTTTTTATTGTAATGTATTTTATGTACTCTTTTTATAATTTCCAAACTTCAAAAAAATAAATAAAATATGATATGTTTAATTTTTTTTAATAATTTACAATTTTTTTTAAACCGGTTCGAAACCCACCCTAACCAATTTCATTAGGTTTGGGTTTTCAAATGTACAAACCGGTTTCAAATCAAACCGGTTTTGACTTGGGGTTGACCAAACCGGTTCATTTTGAAAAACCGATTTTTACAGCTCTAGGTTGAATTGGCGGGTCGTGTTCACGTTAAGACTCAAAGAGTCAAGACAGGTTCCTATTTTTTAAATACTGGTTGGCTTGGGGTGATCTAATATAAAGAAAAGTTAGTAAGACCCAACTTATTAAATGAAATGTTGTCCTTTTCTTGAAAAGCAACCTTTTATTTTGTGTTTAAATAGTACTACTTGTGTTTTCCTTTATATAGATTGTCATATATATATTTATTTATCTACAAATATAAACATTATCATATGGAGAAAATAGTTGTACACCATTTCAATATTGTTTTCTGAAAAATAATTTAATACTGATTTTGTTTAGTTTAGTAGAGGGTTTAGGTTTGAATCTATTTTGTACCGGTGTTGACTTAAACTATTTGAAGGCCACCTATTGAGTGTGAGGTGTTTTATATGATCTTTGCAGGGTCTTGTGATTTTTTCTTACGGGATGCTTTTATAAATTATAATTATGGTATGGTTAAATGGAAAACAACGATATGTATGTATTCTAGGCCTTCCTGTATACTAGAGTTTATGCATTTATTTTTTTTATTTTACATAAAATAAAAACAACGTATTTAAAATTATCCATACTAACTGTGTTTCTCTTTCTGTAGATTTGATTTATGTGTCTCTATCTTTCTTTGTGTAAAGCGTTGGCCTACACACTACAAAGAGGACACGCAACAACTAGGGAAATGTGTCCTATACACGCGTAGAAGCCAAGAGGTCCCACGTGAAAATCATCGACCAGTTGTACATACAGCTTTTCAATTGGTAAATCACTATTCCTAAGACGTTACATTTTAAAGTAGTTTATAATTTTTTAAATAAAAAATAAATTTTTTTTTGTTATTTCATGTGTAAATATACTACCAAAACTGATTTAGAATTTCCCCTTTTAGAAATATATTTTTGAGTTATTGTACAAATGACCCATTGGATTGGATCAAATTGCACGTTTGACCCAAAGGATTTAAAAAATTACAAACTTAGCCCAAATATTTGATATCAGGTTGCACGTTTGGTCCTTTACGTTAATACCAATTAGTTTCTAACAAAAAATTACCCCATATGCCATCCAGGTGAGGATAATTTAAAATTTTTAATGGGTTTTAATGTAGTGTATTTATTTCTTTTTTATGTAAAGTAAAAATCAGCTCTAACTTTTACAAATTAGCATATTTGATAATAATACTAGTTTAGATCCCGTGTCTACACACGGGGTGAACAATATCAATATTTAAAATTTTTAAATCTTTATGTATATATTTTACATGTGTAAAAATATATTACATATAGTGCAGATATAAACAAACTCAAAATATGTAAAAATTAATATATAATTGGGTTTCGAAAATACATTAATTACTATTTAATGTAATTTGACTTTCAATTACTATTTGATTGAAATAAAAGTTACATAATTAAATTTTAAAGTTTCTTATAAGAAGGGACAATTTAAAATAAATGTTTTTATTAGTGTAACTAATATTTTCTTTAAATATATATTATTATTTAAAGATAGAAATGCATTAAAAAAGAGAGAGAGGCGGGAAAAAAAATGATGAGAATAAATATGAAGGTGACAAGTGACACTAAAAACCTTTATTTATTATATAGTATAGATATACATAAACACTTTAAAAAAACCAATATACTTTTTTATATGAAAAAGTCATTTAATCCTATTTATTTTAGTTTATTAAGGTCTCTTAATTTATTTAAGATGCAATATTCGTGAAATCAACTATAAACATCAGCTATTAGCATAATCGTTACAAATATGAGACCCATAAAATGGTTTTTTATTAACCTGGATGTCATGTAGATTCTTTTGTTAACATGAAACGCTATGTTATCAACTTTTATCAAATTATATATAAGTTCATACTATCTTATATGATAAAAAATTAAGCATGTAAGCATCCTTGTATATTTTAAGTACACGTATTTTAGACAAATTTAGAGACTTTAACATATTTATATCATAAAAATGTACCAATTTCATAAAAAAGAATTTAGAGACCATTTTCATAATTTTTTTTAATTAGTGTTAATGAACTATAAAAATTTAGAGACCAATTTCATAAAAAAAAACATGTTAATTTTTTTTATAATATTAGTCCTAATATTTTTAATTAGTGTTAATGAACTATGTATGGGTGAATTAAATACTAATAAACATTTTTTTAATGAAAGTAATCTTGATAAAAAGGGTCAACGGTTTAGGTATTTTGTTATTTTTACAGGGTTGGTGAAACTTTACAGAGAAAACCTTGTAATCGCATATGCTGATTTGAGTGATTGACTGGCAGTGGTGAGAGACCAGATCAACCAACAACTATCTGTTACCACTCTCCACAAATCAACTCATCAGTAAGTCACAAACCCTCTTCAGATCTTCAATCAAATATCTTTTAAATGCACAAATTTTATTAAAGTTTCTTTCTTTATTGTTCCCATCAATCAAACCCTTTTGTTTTAGCTCATGTTTGACCGATTTAAGGGTTAGATTTTATAGTTTATAGTTTATAAATCTGAATGATATCTGTCCCTGGGCAAAAAAGAGAACAAATTAGGGTTCTTTGTAATCTTTATGAAAATCCCATTATTATTGCTCTGAAATTCACTGTCTTTGGTGTTTTCTTTCATGAAATCATTGGATTTGGCAGTTTGATTGAGGTGTTCCAATCTTAGAGAGAAATTCTTTTTAATAAATGTTAATTTTTTTTTGTAAATTAAGTGACCTGAATGTAACATGTATGAATATTGGTTTTTATTTAGTTTCATGAAATCATTGGATTCATGGATTGGATTTGTGAATTTGATTTGTTTGTTCTAAAATGTCACTCAACTTTCTATCAGGTGTTCCAATCTCGTGGAACTTTTTTTGTAAATGTTAAAGAGAATTTAAAATCAAGTGACCTAAATGTAACATATATGAATATTGGTTACTATTTAGCGATTACTTTATTTTTTGTTCTTTCACGAAATCATTGGATTCATGGGTTGGATTTGTCAAGTTGATTCGTTTGTTCTAAAAGCTTTCAGTAGGTGCTTCAATCTTGTAATTTTTTATTTTTTTTTAAATTAAGTGACCTAAATGTATCATATATGAATATTGGTTACTACTTGTTGATTACTTTTTTTTTCTTTCATGAAATCATTGGATTCATGGATTGGATTTGCCAATTTGATTTGTTTTTTCTAAAAAGTCACTCGACTCTCATTAGATGTTCCTGTGATTTTTTTATAAATGTTAAAGTTCTTTTAAAATTAAGTGACCTAAATGTAACATGTATGATAATATGAATATTGGTTACTATTTAGTGATTACTTGTTTTGTTCTTTCACGAAATCATTGTATTCATGGATTGGATTTGTCAATTTGAATCGTTTGTTCTAAAAAGTATGTTTCAACGTTGTGAATTTTTTTTTTGTAATTGTTAAATTTTTTTTAAATTAAGTGACCTAAATGTAACATATATGAATATTGATTACTTTTGGATTCATGGATTGAATTTGTCAATATGATTTATTTGTTTTCAGGGTGTGTGTGAAGGGATACTAGCTCAAAATGTCATGAGAAATGAGGGTTAGGGTTTTTAAAAATTGGGATAGATGGGGTGTGTGTTTGGAAGAGAGTCTTCATCTTCTGGGCCACAAAGGTCTGAAATTGTAGCAGATAAGAAAAGAGAGAGAAACAAGGATCCAGATGCTCAATCTGGAAGGACAGAGAATGATTCAACTGCAAATCCTGACATCAGTAACAATGGCGGTCAGGAGGCGCAAAACGGGGTGGTTGAAAAGAGGGAAAAAGATGGAAATGTGAAGCCGAGAGGTGAGAGAAGGCGGTCAAAACCTAACCCTAGACTGAGTAATCCAACCAAGAACTTGCATGGTGAACAGGTGGCTGCTGGGTGGCCTGCTTGGCTATCGGCTGCTGCTGGTGAGGCGATCAACGGGTGGGTTCCTCGCAGGGCTGATACTTTTGAGAAAATTAACAAGGCAAGTAAAAAAGATCTGTTTTTAATTATCTTCTGCACTTTAATTAGTGTCAGGATAATTGTTCGATATCATGATTTGTGTAAGCATGATTTGATGGGTGACACAAGAATTTGGGTGTGTGTGGATGTTTGTTTGGAAGCGATTATGTGATATTCTACTATTTTACATCTTTTATTTATAGTCGGTCATGTCGGGTTTATGAAAAAACCAGTTTTGTGATGTTTACTGATGATGTTATACATATATTGTAATGTTGTAATTAGATTGGACAAGGCACATACAGTAACGTGTACAAAGCCAAAGACACCGTGACAGGAAAAATAGTCGCATTGAAAAAGGTTCGGTTTGACAATTTGGAGCCTGAAAGTGTAAAATTCATGGCTAGAGAGATTTTAATATTACGCCGTTTAGATCATCCAAATGTTGTGAAATTGGAAGGATTGGTTACATCAAGAATGTTTTGTAGTTTGTATCTTGTTTTTGAATACATGGAGCATGATTTGGCTGGACTTGCTGCTAGTCCTACAATCAAGTTCACAGAACCTCAGGTTAGGTTATAATATTTTTCTCAAAATTAAATCACCGAATGTTTTCTTTGTTTTAACCATTTATGAATATTGTAGGTCAAGTGTTACATGCATCAGCTGTTATCTGGGCTTGAACATTGTCACAACCATCATGTGTTGCATCGGGATATAAAAGGGTCTAATCTTTTACTTGATAATGAAGGGAGTTTGAAAATTGCTGATTTCGGTTTAGCGTCATATTTTGATCCTAACCATAAGCAGCCAATGACTAGCCGGGTGGTTACATTATGGTATAGACCACCTGAGCTGCTTCTTGGGGCCACTGATTATGGTGTCGGTATTGACTTATGGAGTGCAGGGTGCATTTTAGCAGAGTTGTTAGCTGGAAAGCCGATCATGCCTGGTCGTACTGAGGTAATTTAGAATCTTTTTAATTTTTAAGAAAAAGGAAAAATTGGTAACCGAGTTTCCTAAGTGTTCCGCTAAAGTCATTCAACTTTCATTAAGTGCTCCAATCTTGTGAAATTTATATATATATATATATATATATATATATATATATATATATATATATATTTTTAAATTAAGTGACCTAATGGAACATATGTGAATCTTTGTTACTATGTAGTGATTATTTTTTTCAAATTTAACTTGAAGTAGGAGGTAACTGTGAAGAAAAAAAAAATACTAAATAATAACTAAGTTTCAGAATTGTTCAATTTAAGTCAAATTGGAAAAAATAATCACTAAATAGTAACGGAGATTTATGTTCCATTTAGTGTTAGGTCCAAAGCGCACACACAAACAACGAAAGCAATAAACGAAAATAGAACACGAGAGATTTAACTTGGTTCGGTATTAGATACTATGTACCTGACTTTATGGTACACCGTACCACGTACCGAATTGGCGTTCCGAATGAGCCTACCCCCCCTCGTACCGGATTTAAGAAATGCACGAACCGCGTACCGAAACGTACCGCGATCCATGTGACTATGGTTCGGTCTACGTCGACGGGCTGCAACTAGGGTTTATATTATTAAGGTGCTCAAGAAATTACAAGTACATAGTTTATAAGACTAATTCTAGGGTTAATAGCTTAACCAACAAGTTAATCCCATATGGGCCTACAAAATCAGACCCGTGAGTAGGAGGCTAGGGCCGGCTGGCTTTGGTTTGCCTCCACACTCGACATTTAGGTCATTCAATTTTAAAGAATTTTGATATTTATAAAAGAGTTTTACAAGATTGGAACACCTTATGAAAGTTGAGTGACTTTAGATAGACAAAAGAACTTTGAGTAACTTCAGTGGAACAAATATGAAACTTGGTTACTATTGGGTGAATTTTTCCCTTTAAAGATGGATTTGTGAGCTTTTTAATTGATCTTTTGTGTAATCAGGTAGAACAACTTCACAAGATTTTCAAACTATGTGGTTCGCCTTCTGAAGAGTATTGGAAAAAGTCAAAATTACCACATGCAACCATATTTAAGCCCCAACAGTCGTATAAACGTTGTATAGCAGAAACATTTAAACATTTCCCGCCATCATCATTGCCACTGATTGATACCCTTCTTGCAATTGATCCTGCAGAACGTCAAACTGCAACAGCCGCTTTGAGAAGTGAAGTAAGCATTGCAAACTTATTTCAGTTATTATGGATCTTAATTCTTTAATAAATGTAATTTTTTTTTATTGTTATGCAGTTCTTTACTACAAAACCTTATGCATGTGACCCTTCAAGCCTTCCAAAATATCCACCTAGCAAGGAGATGGATGCCAAACTGCGTGATGAAGAAGCTAGAAGGTAATGCAAAAAATTCACCAATCCATAATAAATAAATAAATAATTAATTAGTAAGTTCATTTAACTTGTTCATAAATTAAATTTGAATATTATTATTTGTAGATTGAGGGCTGCTGGTAAAAGCAATGCTGATGGAGTGAAGAAGACGCGCACACGTGAAAGACCTGCAAGGGCTATGCCTGCTCCAGAAGCCAATGCGGAGCTCCAAGTAAACATTGATGTATGCCAAACTACTACTAGTTTTTTTTTCTTTTTTTTATAAACTATATGATTACAAAAAGCCCTTACAAAAATCATATAGTTTCAATTATAATTTAAAATTTATTTTTTTAGTAAATGGATTTAGGAGGTTTTATGCATTAAAAATACCACACTTTCAACCCATTTGACTTGTTTATTTATTAGCTAACTTTTTATGGGGAGGCTATACGGACACCAGATGCTATAACGGGTCGTATGAGTTCTGATTTTTCTCATACGGGCCGCCGTATGACTTCTGATTTTTCTCATGCGGGCCATATGAGTTGTGTTTTTCTCTAGTACAGGCTGTATGATGGAAAGCTATATGTGCCGTATTTCTTTCTGAGTGACACAAAAGCGTACAAATGCTATACTGGCCTGTATAACCCTTTTTCGCCAGCTATACGACCCGTATGATGACGTCACCTGGTGTTTTGATGACGTTAGGACCCCTTTTTATTTACTTGTTTGATCCGTTAGGGATGAAACATTATCCTCATTAAGGGTTATATACATGTTTATGTCTAATTTTCATACAAATCATATCTTGAATCTGTTATACTTTGCAGAGACGGCGGTTGATCACACATGCAAATGCAAAAAGCAAAAGTGAGAAATTTCCTCCACCTCACCAAGATGGGACACTGGGTTACCCATTGGGTTCTTCACATCACATGTATCCAACTTTTGACCCACCTGATGTTCCCTTTAGTTCCAATTTTTCATACACCAAACCACCAATCCAGACATGGTCTGGTCCATTGGCTGAGCCTGCACCCACAGGCCGTTCACGCAGAAAGAAACATAACGATACATCTTCAAAGAATAACTAGACTTGTGGTTCTGTCAAAAACCACTTGATACAAAAGGATGCAAATATTGCTGGACCAGCGCGATGATGGGATACGCTTTTTACTTGCAGAATGCAGAGGTCAAGTATTTTGTTATTCGTGTTTCTTGCTCGATTCTTATTCTACGAGTTGGTGAGAACTGAGAAGATCCTCTTTGAGTACTGTAAATGTTCATCTTTTTTTTTTGTTTTTTTTGTGGTGAAGAACTCTGGTTAGGTCAAATAAACATACAACTATTGAACAACATTTGACTATATTAATTGTATTGTATTATTTTCAAGCTATTGTTGACCTTTTTGCATACTATTAGCACCAGATGATGTTGAATTTGGTTTTTATAAATATGATTGGTTGATGGTGGAACATTTTGTCATTTTGATTTGCAGTTTTTATAACATTGCAATATATTTGAATGTTGTGATAAAAGATGATGGTTTTGTGCTCATGGATGTTAGAAAATGTAGGAGATGGTAACATGAGAAAGTGGTTATTTTTTTCCATCTTTATAGTCATGTTAATGATTAATTTAATGTTCGTATATCCGCTTTGGCTCGCGTGGCCCGTTAGAGCCGGTTGAAAATCATGTTGTACGTGAAACACAATTCACGTATGTATTTTTCACTCACGTGTATTAGCAAACATAACTTGATGAAAAATACAACACGGGTTGGGGGCATGACAGCGTGTAGGATCAATTTTTATTTTTCATGTAAGGGTGTCTATTTAAAGCATGAAGTTTAGAAAACGAGTATCTATCACTAGTTTATTACTTTATAACCCATTTAAACACATACAAAGAATATAGAGAGATCATCGTTATGTATTGGTTTTCTATCTTTGACGGTTATCTAAACACATCAAAGGTTTTTAGCAAAGTGGTGAGAGGATAGCACGACTAGTCATCCATGCATAAAAGTGTGGGGTGCACAACTAGTTTAGTGCTAGAATAGGGTGGTTTGAATTCGCACCACCCTCGGAAGCCAAACGCTATCAACTTACTAAAAGCAAAGCAAGACTTGCACCACGCTTCTTCAACTAGTTTTGTGCTCCTTTACAGAAGGTCTAGCTTTCCATTATAATGAATATAAAACTGAAATATCTCAGTCTTAAGATGATTGGAGAGGGTTGGGTCTTTTTGCCCTCTTAACTCATGACAGAGCAGAGATGGTGGGGACCGGTGACCACACGTCATCTTACATTGTACTTTGTCAAAATAAATGCAATTGACAACACTCAAATCCGGCTACCATACATTTCTAACGGTTTGTACCTTGCCTTTACATACATTTCTAAATATATGCTCTATATTCAGCTAAATTGAATCCATGTTTCAACTATATTTAATCCATCTCTCATTTTTTCAAATATGCGAAGTAAAGATGACACGCAGGTAGAATTGCGTGTAAAATATAGAATGAAAATCATGTAAAAACATGCATTTTAAGAGATTTTAGATGATCATAAGCGATGGATAATGTAGGAAATCAACATCCATCTAATGGGATTTCATGTGCACTATATACACAGTATAATTCACGTAGAAATAAACATGCACTTTATAGGCCAAAGTGGATATGTGAACATTATTTCACGTAACTCTTAGCGTAATTAATCTCTGACATAGCTATAGAGATATCAAGCTCGGAAAAATAGTCACTTTCTTGATTTTGTCAAACAACATAGACAAGGCTGACTATATTTCATTTCTTTTTATATTAATTTGAATCAAACATTGTTTTTAACATGGATTTTCAATTGTTTGCCATCTTTTTGGAAAACCTGATAACTGAACAATTATGGTTTTATGCAACTTGTTTGACACTTTGACATGAGATAGAAATGTTATTATCAGAAACTGACCATTTTAAAACGACCCGTTTTGACACGAACTAAAATGACAATTTTCTTAAAATGACCCGTTCTGACCTGACGTTTTGGTAGGTATAAAGCAGAGTGATATGTACCAAATCAGGACAGAGGATTAGGAGAGGAAACCAGAAGACAATTGAGAGACTAAGAGAATAATTTTATCAATTCATTCATCATATCCCTCTATTACTACTGTTAAAGGCAGCCAACAAACCCACTAAATCACTCAGCAACATGTATGTGCTTGGTGCATCGCCTACATGGGTCGGCACGTGGCACACATCGCAGAGGTAGCTGCATAATGGGTATGAAGAAATTGCCAAGATTTCCTGTAAAACCTCGTGTAGAAGGATCTTGCTAGGAATGGATATTTTGGATGAACAACTGCAAAACAAACTGTTTTCAAGTTCAAATCTAGTTCTTGCAGACATAAGAAAGTAGAAAAAAGCATGGTGTTAAGTTTGTGGTCAAAACTTGCAATGAATTGGTGCTTCAATTTGTGAATTTGGTGTCTCGATTGTGATTTGTGAATTTGGTTCTTTTGAATTCGGTTAATTTGGAATGTTTAATTTCATTTTGGAATTGAAAGTCGTACACTAACACATGTCAATTTAAGTGTTCTTTTGCCACCATTTGATTTAATTGTTTTGAGTGGGTCTACTTTTCTTGGTAATTTCTTTGATGAATTAAGCTGTACTGTACCTTCTTCTCCTACAGTTCCAACAACTGCTACCTCCGGTCTCCTCTTGTTGTTCAAGAATTCATTTAGTAACTTTGCATATTTAGGCATTTGTTGCATGTCATCGATGAATGGCAGGCTAACGCCGTTCAATGAATTTCTCAAATTGCTCATCCGTCTTTTGCTTGATGAGTCTACCTGGGTATGGAACTTGTGGCTTGTAAGGTTTTGATGTTACTTCATCATTTGTGCTGCTGATTAGGACTCGTCACAGATCTTCGGTAGGTGGACCGGAATGAGTCTCCGTGACCGACAGATAGCCCAGCGCGAGGTAGACCTTGCTATTGCGCAGAGTAATCGCACACACATTTGCCTTTGGTTAGTTTCCGTGTTGCTTGGAAGGCTACCCAGTTGTCTTTCTGATAGAAGCTTCGCATTCTGCCCCACCTGAGTTTCAACCGCTTGGAGTGATGCCTTTTGATTTCTAAAATCTGCTTCAAGAAGATGAAATCGTTCATCATACTATTTGTGGTGAGCCTCAGACATGAGAACTTGACCTTCACAAGCAACTAGTAATCTAATTACCATCTCCAAAAAAAATTTGGACTATCATTAGGTTTGGTGCTAGTTCCCTGAAACTATCCTTGCGGACGAGGTTGAAAGTTCTGCTGTGGTTGTCTTGGCTGTTGTTATTGATATTGATTCAGCTGCTGCTCGAATCCAGGAGGAGATTGATTTGTGTTTCCTTCTTCCTTCTAACTGAAATTCGGCTGGCTCTATACGTGTTGTTGTATAGGTAATTCTGCTGACGGTTTTGTCCTCCGACATAACCGACTTGCTCATACTCCATAGTTGGTTCTTGTTGAGACCCCGAGCTATGAGGCGTCCCACCTGCTACTTCGTGCTTTGCTGGAACCTTGCTTATTTGGTTCATTCTGGTTGGCAGGGCCTCGATCTGTGCAGTCAGAGAGGCGACTGTATCAATGTGGTTTGTTTCTAGGATTATACCATTGGTAGTTGTTCAAAGCTATCTCCTCAATGAGATTGACCTTTTGTTTTCAAAGATGTCGCCAGTGGTGGTGTCAAGAGTCTGACGAGCATGATAGGATAGACCATTGTAGAAAGTTGACACTTGCAACCACACTTCAAGTCTGTGATGAGAGCATTTCCTCATCATGTTTTTGAAATGTTCCCACGCCTCATACAATGATTCACCATCTTCATGGGTAAAGGAAGTAATGTCGTTTTTCATCTTGGCGGTCTTAGCTGGTAGAAAGTAGTTGAACAATAGTTTTTGGGCAAGATCGTCCTATGTGGTGATATAACCTGTAGTCAGAGAGTTAAGCCATGCCTTTGTGCGGTCTCGTAGTGAAAAAGGAAAAGTACGGAGTCTAATAGCGTCATCAGAAACTCTGTTCAGTTTGAACGTATCACATATTTCGAGAAAATTTGCAATATGAGCATGAGGATCCTCATTTGGTAAACCAACAAAAGTACATGATGATTGAATCATATGGATAACATGAGATTTGATCTCGAAATTGTTGGTGTCAATTGCTGGCCTTGTGATACTAGATCCTAAGGCATCAAGTGACGGCCGAGCAAAATCAGAGATGGTACGATCTTCACCATGGTTGACTGTAATTGGAGATTTCTCTGCAATAACAGGGTTGGTCGCTAGCACTTTTTTCCTTAATTGGCTGTGAAAGAGTCTTTCGGGATCAGCTAATGGTTCGATGAGGCCAGTAGCTGACGAATGGCTCATTCACTACCTTATACGAATGTAAGAGAGAAAGTGAGATGGTCGATAGATATTAAAAGACTAATCCAGTGACTCAGATTTTTCTTAAAATCACCGTGTCCCCGACAACGGTGCCAAAAACTAGCTTCTTCATGTTTACACCTGTTGGCATCCCTAAATAGGAGAAAGGAAACTTACCTTCTTGACGGTTGAGAACATCCGCTATTCTTTTAAGCTCATCATCTAACACTCTAACTCCGAATACATTCTTTTTTCAAAGTTGACTTTAAGCCCTGATGCTAAAAAGAAACATCTAAGTATACGACCCAGGTTCTTGTAATTTGCTAAATCCCATTTACCCAAAAAAACCATATCATCAGCGTAAGAAAATGCGAGATAATTGATCCAATGTTTGGTAAAGACAAACCGTTGTAAATACCCAATGAGCCCACTTTAGTCCTCACAACATTTAAGGCCTTCATAGCAAGAATAAACAAAAATGGGGATAGTGGGTCACCTTGTCTCCCCCTCTTAATTTGAAACTCTTTCGCGGGCGAACCATTTATTAAAACCAAGGCTCGACCCAACACAAGGCATCCAAATACCCATCTCCTCCGCAAGGCCGGGAATCCCATATGTTCCGATATAGATAAAAGAAAATTTCAGTTTAAAGCATCCTAGGCTTTTTCAACATCGACTTTAAAATTCATCATATCCTTTTTATTCATTTTAGCCCAAGTCACGAGTTACCATTAATGACCCGTCAAGGATATTTCGTCCTTTGATAAATGCAGATCGAAGAAATCAAAGAGTTCAGCACCCTTTTTAGCCTATTAGCAAGTGTTTTTGTAATCACTTTGTAAATACTTATGATTAACATAAGAGAGAACAATTGAGATAACGAGAAGTATTTATTAAATTTGTCATACGAAAAATAGATTTAAACCGAAATATTTTATAAACTAAACGTTTATAATGTTTATAAAGACAGATAGCTAGCAAACAAATAAACTTATAGTGTGAACGAACAAAAAAGATAACCTAAGCGAATTGTGAACCCGTTACCCTTGATTAAATCTATATCTATACTCTATACTATATAATAAATAAAGGTTTTGGTGGGACACTTGTCACTCTCCTATGCATTCAAAACCCTTTTTTCCCGCCTCTCTCTCCTATTAATTATATAAACTTCTTTAATTGTTTTCATAATTTTTTGTTTCTCGCCTCTCTCTCCTATTAAATAATAATTTCTATATTTCTTTTTATAAAACGTTTTTTATTTAAAAAATAGGTTTGTTTATAAAACATTTTTATAAATTGAAGATTTCTTTCATTTTTTTTATAAAACATTTTTAAAAAATAACTATATAACGTTCATAAAATTTATATTAAAAACTATGTAATATGTCATAAATATGTAATATCTAAATTTTTATTACTAAGTATATAACATTGCATTTATTTAACCCGTGTAGTAAACGAGTTTTCTAACCTAGTAAAGTAATAAAAGCTAAAGTTGACACAAAACGGTCGATACGTCACTACTCCACCTACAAAGGCATCCTTGTCCCCCTTTCTTTTACATCATCTTCAAAATAGAAATTTCGTAAGGAGTAAATAGTTACTTATAAACATTATACTTATTCTAATTACCACCGTTTTAAATTACAACAGGGAGTTAACAAACCGTCTTAGATTATTTGTAGTCGGGCAACGCCCCACACCCCTTGGGGCTTTCTCATTGGGCACACTTAGAGGACAAGGGCAATACCCGTGACCACATTCACAGTCTCACCCCACGCTTTGGATAACGCCCATTCACGGGCCACATGGTCCACCCCACTCACGATCTCATTACACATAACCTTGTGGTCAAACGTTTTGAAAGAAAATGTATGTTAAATAATATAAAATTTGATGTTATAATTTGTTGATACTAATATTTAACAATGAAGATAACAATATTAAAAGAAAACCGGATATTTACTATTATAATTTTGATTATAAAAATGGAAAAATCCTTTAAATATACTTTTGAAAAGTCAAGTTCTCCGATATAAACTGTGAATTTTCACTTTATTTAAAATGTACTTGTACTATTCCGACGAAAATACCAACAAAGGAACATAAACACCGATAATGTTGTACAACAAGAAAATGACACGTGTCCATTCGTGCGTACGCCGGCGGAAAAAATGCATATATGTTTGCAAAATTTCTTATAACGGTACTTTTTGCCGACGGAAAAGTTCACTTTATCGGACGAAACTCCACGTGTCATAATCTCATTGGTCTGCGTTGTCGACGTTTCCGTTCACTTTTTTTTTTTTATATTTCCGCTGAAATAATACAGTACATTTTGTGTCCTTTGAAAAATCAATGTTCATGTTAAAAAACTTTACTGTTCAAAAGTATATTTTAAGGATTTTACTACTCTTTTGTGAGGTATGAACTAATATCAAAGTTGATATTATCTACACAACAGAAGCAAGTTGGTGGCTGATGTTGGAAAAAGATAGCAATAAGTAATCCACATTTGACTAATATCATCATGATCAATTGTGTCTTCACACCTAAGAAAACCCTAAAATATGATAATCTACTCGTTGACCAAATGATCACCAAATAGTGTGTGAACATGCTAATAATTTCAAATTCACATGCGTATTATGGAGCCAATTAGTTCACCTAATCTCGTATAAAATGTATAATCTTTGCTTACACGGTACATCCAACCACACTTTAAAAAAAACACAACCACCTTACTAATTTACCTTAATCTACTCCGGCATCAATGGCGTCTAGTGACACCACAGCTCCTCCACATGCCGCCGTTAGTATGGAGGTACCGCTAAAAACGTCATCAGCACCACCACCGGAGTACGGTTCAGGTGGTCGGAGTTTCAAGAAACACGCGGTGATTGATATGCTGTTGAGGGTCTTGCTGTTTACGACGGCTGTAACCGGGATCGTTGTTATGGTGACTTCTAAAGAAACCAAACAGATTCCGGTTGCACCTGGTATTGTAATATCCAGGGATGCAAAATTTAGTCACTCCCCAGCTTACGTGTAAGTATCATCTGATTAAAAGCTGATGACATCATAAATATTACAAATTTTAAATAATATATATTTAATTTAAATGAAATTGTAAAAATTATCTTAAGTTTTTGTTTACATTTTGAAAGAAAAAAAAATGTAAAAGTCGTCTGAATGTTTAACTGTTTTCGTTGTAAACAACATTTAGCAACGGATTTTGCTAGTTTAGCAAGGAATCTGGAAAGGCTGCAACTAACTAAGCCCTGATGTTGCGACGAGGATACTAAAAAGAATTCGTTGGAAAGGCTGTCATTGATTTTTCCAAATCAGTGACAGATATTGCGACGAGCATACTGTGTCGCTGACTCTGTGGCTGTCGTGTTCGTCACTAATCTTGTGACGTAACTTGCGACAGAGATACCTGGTTGCTAATTTGCGACGGCCTTGCAACAGACTCTTCTGCTGCAATAGTAGCGACAGGCTATATCGCAAATGTCTCTGTCACAAATTCGTCGCACACTATCTGTCACGATAGTACGTTACCGTCGGGTCCCATAGAGAAATGCCGTCTGAAACCTGTCTCAAATCAGTCGCAAAGTTGCGACAGATTAAGTAGTGGTTAATTTCCGTTGCAAATTTTATGGCACTAATTCCAGCGATGAAACGTCATAACAAAGTCCATCACAAATCCGTTGCAAAAGGTTTTTGCGACGGGCTTAGTTCGTCGCAAACAATCCTTTGTATAGTAATGTTACATCATTGTTCGTGTTAGTTTTTTAGTAGTGTTTTATGACTTATGATTACGATCTATTCTTTTTATTGTGTTGCAGATACTTTGTAGCAGCACTCTCGGTGGCTGCTTTGTACAGCATCATTACCGGTGCTATAACGGTTTTGGCGTTGATGAAGCCGGGAGGAAACTCCGCAAAGCTAAAATTCCACTTTGTTATACTCGATTCGGTACGACTTTTTAACCATGCTATTTTCCTTCCCGTTTTAAACTGAAGCAACTCAGCCAGTTTGAGATCCAAACGGTTCAATTCATAGTTATTAGTTTGTTCTCACGGTTTGACGGTTCTGTCAGGTTTGGAACTTAGAACCGGCCGTGTAAACCAAACTAGACGTTTAACCATTATTATTTTCATATACGTATATATATATATATATATATATTTATTTTAAATATGTAGATGTTTATATGTAATATCTTTATTTTAAATTTTTAAACGAAACTATTGCTTTTGAAAAAAAAAGTAAAAAAAAATCTGTTTTGAAGTGTTAAACTGTCAAACCGGTTAGTTCGGCTAGACCACCCAACCATGCCAGTTTGGTTTGTTGTTCCCCGAAACTATAGTCAGCACTTCATCCAAAATCTCGTTAAAACTGGCCAAACCAAACCGTTAGTTAATTCAGCAACGCGTAATAAATTAAAAAATACCAACTAATTATAATATAACCAACCAACCATATATGGTGCAGCTGCTACTGGGCATTGTGGCGGCAGCAACCGGAGCATCCGGAGGAGTTGGATACATCGGACTGAAAGGTAACTCTCATAGCCGATGGAACAAGATCTGTGATAGATATGAAACCTACTGCTTCCACTTTGGAGCCTCTATTCTTCTGTCACTAATATCATCCATCACCCTTCTACTGCTTGTTTGGCTCTCCGTTTACGTGCTCTCCAAGAAAATTGCAAGGTCATAGATTGAAAATTATTATATGTAAAATTTATAAGTTCATGTTATTTACCTTCTGTCAAATTATTTTATGTAAATGTTATATATAGTTTGTGTCAGGTTTGTGATTGTGAAGTTGATGAATAGTAAAGATTGCATTAATGGATTAATGGTTGATTACTTGATTAGAGTACTCCTGATTAAAATTTTCAATTTCAACCATTTGGACTTACATGTGTTGAATTATTATTTCCTATAAAGTTAATAACTTTATAATATTTTTTAGTTTTTTTTTACATAAAATTTAGTTTTTCTCTATTATGTGTAATATTTGATATTTTAAATATTATAAATACACAATTTTATTTAACTTTTTACCTACATTTATTGAAAATCAATTTATATTCAAAATAAAGTAATTTTTTACCTCGTAATATTCATAAAGTACTTTATTTTAGATAAAAATTGGTTTTTAATGAAATATATAAAAAAAGGTCAAACAAATTTATGTATTTAATTTTTTTTAAATATTATTATAGAAAAAAAATTATGTTAAACAAAAATTTAAAAAATTAAAATCTAAGTAAAGTTTACCGTCAATGAGTCTTAGATCAACTACTTAAGGAGCAGACACCCCCATGGCCTTCCAATGTGGAGGTCATGGGTTCGAGTCTCACTTGATGCAAAATATTATCAGGTGTGCCATGAGTTTTACCACAGTGGGCCTTCAGGTGGTGGGTTTCCATTGGAATGGTGGGCGGGCCGGGTCACCGGCGTTGTCAGCGTTCGCGGGCGTGGGTGGCCTTTCACCACTGGATCTACCAGGGTGACCGGACATATAGTATTCGTTTGCCGTTCCAAAAAAAAAAGTAAAGTTTACCGTAATTTAAATAACAAAGACCCAAAAAAACATAAATAAATAAATTAAAAAAAAGCTCGGAATGCCAGGAATCTGGTATCATTCTGGTGTAATTAATAATATTTAATATGCCTATTGCTTCTGGAAGTTCCGTGAAAGAGAGGCTGCAATTCAAGGAAAAAGCGGTCGGGAGTAAGGCATATAAAAAGATGGGGCTCAACATTATTTTAGTTACTGAAGATACATATATCGGAGGACCAGGCTTCGGGTATATGTTCACACAGTTTAGAGAAAGACAGCCTCATCTCGGTTCCTCCCACAGCTCGGTTCTGCTCTTTCCGGTCGTCGGGTTAGCTGCAACCACAGGTGAAATCTACGTTAGAGGGCCCGAGGGGTTTAGCCCAGAGGGCACTCCGACGCTCAAGTCAAGTCGGGACCTCAAGATAAGTGTGTGTAAATATGGTGTTATCTAGGGAGAGAAAGAACTCCCTTTCATTTGGTGGTGGCTCCTCTATTTATAGAGTAGTGATGGGAGCTAACCCTAATAGGCTTGGGCTTCTAGATGGGAGTGGGCCTCCTTTGGCCTATTTGTGACCCAACCTTTTCAAGTCCCCCAGTCTGGCATAATGTGGTGCTAGCGACATTGTGTCGGACTTATATCGTTTGTAGCCCTCGAGCTATAATTGTCGAAAAAGTTGTCACAATCACTATTGCAAAATACAAGTGTTAGTCACAAAAATGATGTTTCGGTTTGCACATCAAAGCATTTGATGATGTCGTCCAAAACAATAGGTGTGACTTAGATGAGTGGAAAACGTTTGTCATGCTTGCCGGTCTGAATGGTTCTGCTTGCGTGGATAGCAAGTCTTTTGGTGGGTTGGCGCGTAGCCTTGGTGTGGCGCGACAATTAAAACGTTTTCCAGGACAATCATGGTTACACGAAGTGTTTAGGCTTAGTCATGAAAAGTCTCGCCATGTAAACCAAACATAATCCGTCAGATATAATATGATAATTATGAAATTGCTCATAAAATAAAAGTTGTACCGAACCAAGTATGCGGCTTTTGTTATAACAGTCTTTGTATGTTTCGCGCGCCTTACATTGTGTTGTACATTTTGCGAATGATGTTGCGCGTTGTGAGGGCGTTGTGTTACCCATATGTCCGACAAGTTTTGTTTGGTATGCACGCGAAGGGTCGTGCCGCTCGTGGGTCTTACGGTCCATGTGCGCGAGGGCAATGCCGCTCGCCCGTCTTATAGGATAGGGTCGCGCACGTGACGAGTTGGACTATTCACGCGTTTTACAGATCATGCGCGCGAGGGCCATGCCGCTCACGCGTCTTACAGGATAAGCTGCTTGTCGATAAAGATTGCTTCGTGTGATAACGATGCGGCACACGACGCGTTTAATGGTCATGATGCGCCGCGTGACCGGACCTGCAAGTATCTCAAGGCGCCCAACCTTGTGTTAGTATTTTTTTGAACTTGCAATAAATTGACGAAATAAGTTGTAATAAGTAATCATGTATCTCATGAATATTTTACCGAAACCTCGTCTTTACGATGATTATCCAAAAGTATGTAGGGCCCGCTCGACATAGGCGGACGTTCGAGGTGTTAAAAAGGGATCGTCAAAAAGCACATTAACCGTTGTTGGTAGTAATGGTGTCACACCGTGCTAGTCCCTGCTGCTAAATAATGTTAGTAGCATTGAATTTAAATATCAAACATAGACAATCATTGAACATAAACTCATAAAAATGTATGTTGCATAAAATAAGTGCGCGGTTGGCGCCCCCTACAGGGTGTTACTGTAACATCCGGCCCCTCATACCACCAATATTGTCCGCTTTGCCCATAGGAGCTCACAGATTTGTTTTTGGTTGCCCGGGTGAAAACTTCCCAAGGGTCATCCATCCCTTGATTACTCCCACCCGAGCACGCTTAACTGTGGAGTTCTCCTCTCATCCACTACCATTAAGGTCAAAACACGTTGATGTTATCTGAGACGGGGCATTTATTATGAACCAATAATCTCTCCTGGCCACGACCGATGTGGGATTTGCCTAGGGTGTTACAACGGGCCATGTTAATCTTCTCTGTATCGTTACAATCACCCCCCTTATGGACTCATCGTCGTCGATGAGCTTTGCTCCACCATCCCAATCAGGGATGTGGGATTTGCCTAAGGTGTCCTCAATGGACACCCCCGGGGACTCACCATCTTTGATGAGGTTTGCCCCACTATCCCGAACGGCACAGTAGTGGCTCTGATACCATTTGTAACAGCCCAAGCAAACCGTACTAAGATATTGTCCGCTTTGCCCCCGATGGGCTGCCCATCCAGGAACTCACGGTTTTATTTTCACCCGACGAGTTACTTGTCCAGGCAAAACGCGTCTTGATAGAGAAGGTATACACCCCCTTATAAGGAAAGCTTCGTTCTCCCCCTTAACCGATGTGGGATATTATAGTTACACTATGGTAGCGGGGTAAAGGTCTTTCGATGGTGGTTTGGTAGTTGGAGCTGCACTTGGAAAGTTGCTATAAATGTTGGCATTTGGAATTTTGGGGTGAAAAATGAGCTTTTTCACTAAGTTACAAAATGAGTTTTTGCCAACTTTGGGCAGCATTAAATATGTCTATGCGAGGTTGATTTCCTTGTTTTTTTCTAGGTGTGTGCTCTATCATTTTAGGGCTTCGTTATGAAACAAACGGTGCTCAAAACCAAGCTACAAAGAGTGAGATATGGGTGCTCAAAGTTGGGCGTTTGGTGCTGTTTAGAGCTGAAAAATGGCTCCCTTCTGGCTAAAAATGGGTGGTGCAAACTTATCCCACATAGGTGGGGAGACAAATCTTTGAGGGGCATATAAGATAGAACCCTCATTAACAACTGTTATCTTATAAGGGATGACACTCAGTGGGAATCAGGAGGATGCGAATCATGCGCCCGGTCACAGCTCGGGACGAGGGCGATGGGCGTAATGTGGCGTTTTGATGGCGCACGCTCGCATCGCCGCTTGAGAGGCGCGAATAAGTTGGTGCGCGGGTTAGCGCAAAAGGAGAATGGCTTTGGGATACTTGGTGTTATCTTATAAGGGATGACACTCAGTGGGAATCAGGAGGATGCAAATCATGCGCCCGGTCACAACTCGGGACGAGGGCGATGGGCGTAATGTGGCGTTTTGATGGCGCACGTTCGCATCGCCGCTTGAGAGCCGTCTAAGTATTTTTGCATGCGTATGCCTGAACCATCAGGCTGCTAGCGCGAATAAGGTGGTGCGCGGGTTAGCGCTAAAGGAGAATGGCTTTGGGATACTTGGTGTGCTGTTCGCGCATGCGGGTCTAGGATGAATGCGTGAACCATCAGGCTGCTAGCGCGAATAAGGTGGTGAGCGGGTTAGCGCAAAAGGAGAATGGCTTGGGATACTTGGTGTGTTGTTCGCGCATGCGGGTCTAGGATGAATGCGCGGAAGGTGAGGATCAGATCCGGGTTATGCAGTTCGCGCGCGGGTGTCATCTTCCTTGCACGACAAATGCCTGAGGTCGCGCGAATGGAGCGGGGGGTGGAGTGTGTGTCCGCGGCTTGCGGAGCAAAGTAAATGCGGAACTGAAGTGGGTGGCGCGCGAATTGCGGAGATGTTCGCGCAATGGTTTTGACTGGCGGAACTGGTCCGCGTGGACCACGTATGCAGGTGTCAAACCGAGTGAACGGGGCGCAGATTAGCGCGTGCGTGCCCTCGACGCCACCCAAACTGAACCGAAAGTAAATAAAATAATTCGTACCTGGTTCGCAAGACCTGTGGGTAGTAGTAACGTACCTCGTCCTTCAGGAAACCACAAAACAAGCTTGTAATACCCGCGGATGGGGGTGCAGATCGAGAAAAACCGTCTGAGACTTCATTGGGTGTAGATCTGGAGTCTTGAGTGCAGAAAAAACGAGATGTGGCTGTTGTCGTGTCCCACGGATGGTGCCAATGAAGAAACATAGATCGGAGCTTCGGGTGTATGTTCCCACAGTTTAGAGAAAGACGGCCTCATCTCGGTTTCTCCCACAGCTCGGTTACGCTCTCTAAGGTCGTCGGGTTAGCTTTGTATTTTTAGCTTCTTGCTAGATTTCGTTCTCTGATTTAATATTAGGCCTAAATAAATTTTCTTCCAGTCCAAGCGAGATTCTTTGACACGTGTCGTAATTTTCCGTCTTAAATACTTCTTCAATGGTGAGATCAAATGTCTAATCTTTTTTATTTTCCTTAATTTCAAACCTTTTCTTTAGTCAACACTAGCTTAGAACCCGTGTAATACACACGGGGTGAAAAATATTAATACATAAAATTCTTAAAACTTTATGTATATATTTTACTGGTGTAAAAATATAATACATATATTAAAGATAAAAAACAAAATTTAAAATATTTAAAATTAATATATAATTGAGTTTCGAAAATACGTCAATTACTATTTAATGTAATTTGACTTTCATTTATTATTTGATTGAAAATAAAAGTTAGATAATTAGATTTCAAAGTTTCTTATAATTAAGGATACTTTAAAATAAATGTGTTTTATTAGTATAATCAGTATTTTCTTTAAAAATATGTTATTTAATGAAAAGATAGAGGTATATTTAATAAGAGAGAGAGACGGGAAAAAAATGATGAGAATGAATATGGAGACGACACGTGACATGAAAAAACCTTTATTTATTATATAGTATAGATTTTCATTTTCAAACCTTTCTTATTTCGTATATTTCATTTATATATTTTTTACTATGTTAGAATCTTGTGTATTATACGGGTTGAATAAATGTAATGTTATATATTTAATAATAAAAAAATTATGTCTTTGAAAACCCATGTATTACACTGGCAGAATAAAATAAAATGTAATCTGTTAACACATACACTCGTCAAAATATGTTTTAAAAAAATGTATTTTGACGTGACAATTATAATTCTGTTAATTTAATTTTTAAAACATTTTTTTTTAACTGAGTATTATTTTTTTATGTAATTGAGAGATGTTATTTTATATTAAATTCAATTGGTTAATGATATAATAACTATCCATAAATAATAATTATTCATAATTAGATTTATATAAAATATTTAAAAATATATTTTTTTAATATCATTATTTAATAGAAGAGAGAGACGAGAAAAACATGCAGATGATGCATCAGAAAGTGACACGTTCTCCCATAGAAAAACATGTAGAGGATTATTTTTTTTTCAGATTAATTATCTTTCAATCGGATTCATTTAGCTATCAAATCGGGTCACCTAAAAACTAAAAACGTGAAGGCCACTTAATAGTTTAATTTTGGATGAAACTGAATTTTATTCAAATATTGTTGGCGAAACTCATTAGTTTCGCTTATGTTGGGCCAACGAAACTAGTAGTTAGTTTCGTTTGTTAGCTAGTTTCGCTTGTTAGCTAGTTTTACTTGTTAGTTAATTTCGCTAGTTAGCATCTAGTATGTAACTCTTTTTGTAATCATTATTTGAGTTATCAATCAAATATCAATTCCCCTCCCCCTCCCAATTATTTCTCTCTCAATTTACTCTCTCATTTCACTCTCACAACATGATATCGTAGCATTTTTGTTCGATTCTGTGATCTCATCTTTTTTCTTCCGCTTTCATTAATGAGTTTTCCATCTAAATCCTCTTGATTTTAGTGGTTTCTTGTCTAGGTTTATTCATTTCTTGAGTTTTTCAAGTTTTTTTTCGGATCATTTTGCTCTTTGTGTGAAATCGATCGTTTTGCTCTTTGTGTGAAATCGATCGTTTCTGCTGTCATTTTGCTCTTTGTGTGACATCGTTGGCCATTTGGTGCAATGGTAGTCCCAAGACTTCTCATAGTGGAGGTCTTGGGTTCGAATCCTGACCACAACAAAAAAAGGGGTATGTGGCCAGGTCAGGGGGTTTACCCAGCTGAGGGTTCCTCCTGTGGTGGGCTGCCCTAGATGTTCTAGGTGTTGCCCTGGGGAAACCCAATTATCTTAGAACATCTAGGTGTTGTCGTTCAATTTTTTTTTGGGATTTTGACCAATCCTACCGATGGAATTCTTCAAATTCGATCTATTTTGAGAGTTATGATGATTTCTGAACTTGAAACTTCGAGTTTGGGGTTTTGAATTTGTTCAGACGAAACTGCTTTTCTTACAGTTCAGGCAAAACTGTTCTTGGACATGCGTAACTAGTTAGTTTCGCTCCAGCCTTCTAAGCGAAATTAGCATTTGTCTTTTGTCAGCTTTGGGACGAGTTAACTGACATATATGGTCAAAGTAATGGAGCAAAGTATTCTCAGTTACTAGAAAAGTCTTTCCGACATATCTCAAGGAAATGATGATATTGCGACTTACTTCACCAAAATCAAGTCTATTTGGGATGAACTAAATGCCTTTGAGCTTATCCCTCCTTGCACTTGTCGTAATGCCCGACTGTTGGCGAAACGTGAGGCAGACCATCGTTTGATGCAGTTTCTTATGGGTCTTAATTCCTGTTATGAGATGATCCGAGGAACAATATTATGATGAAGCCTCTTCCCTCTATCAATCAAGCTTATGCTTTTCTTATTCAAGATGAGAAACAGAAGGAACTTCACTCACCTGCACAGTTTGTTTCTCAGAATGCTTCCATGAATGCTAGTATGCAAGTGGCGAGGAGTTCTGGTATCGGAAGGGTCTTGTTTATACTTATTGCAAAAAGACGGGGCATGACGTTAGTAACTTCTACCGTATAATTGGGTTTCCTAAAGACTTCAAGTTTACAAAACCACTAAAGATTGCTGTAACTACTAACTTTGATACTGCTACTACTATTTCTGTTTCTGGTTCATCACATGGTTTATCTACAGAACAGTACACTACTCTGATACCATGTTGTGAGAGTGAAATGAGAGAGTAAATTGAGAGAGAAATAATTAGGCGGGGGGGGGGGGGGGGGGAATTGATTTTTGATTGATAACTCAAATAATGATTATAAAAAGACTTATATACAAGAAGCTAACTAACGAAACTAACTAACAAGTGAAACTGGCTAACAAGCGAAAATAACTACTAGTTTCGTTGGCCTAACATTAGCGACACTAACGAGTTTCGCCATTTATTCACCAAGAGTCTTGCTGGTCATCCGCACTTAGATATCATTTTCAAGTTGGGGTTAGCCAGTTTCGCTTATTAGATTGTTTTGCTAGTTAGCTTCTTGTATATAAGTCTTTTTGTAATCATTATTTGAGTTATCAATAAAAAATTAATTTTCCTCTCAATTATTTATCTCTCAATTTACTCTCACAACAAATATATGATTGTTTAAAGTTTAAACTTCAGGTTAGCATTTTCTTAACACCACTGAAACCGAAAGTACGTAATAACTTGTTGTAAATGGGAAAGATAATTCTACATTATTAGTCTTTATTTTTTAAAATAACATTTTCAATCTGTCAAATAATCTATATATATAATAATAATAATAATAATAATAAAAATAATAATAATAATAATAGTAGTTGTAACGAACCAACTTTCGGGTTTGACCTATAATATATTAATTATATTGTAGGGGTGTATTTAAATAAAAGGAAGTTGAAAGGTAATATTTAAATGGTGGAATTACGTAGTTTAGGTTGGAGTAGTCAATATACAAACTGGAGGGACTCGAAGTGTAAAAATAACAATCTGATTGTTATGTTTGGGATGGGGTGGCGACACACACAAAGTGTGTGTGTGTTGTGAATGAGAGAGAAAGAGGGGGAGCAAGGCCAAGAACACAAGAACTAGCGATTGCATGCTTGTTTTGAGGATTTCGATCTGCACAATCCTTTCCGAACAACAAGTAAGTGTTCTTTGCATCTTTTGAAGCCTCATTAATCTTGTTCTTGGTGGGTTTTGATGAAATCTGTGACACCCAGCATTTCAGGTCAATATCCACATTTCATAAACGCACGTTCATAATTATTATTTCCTGATATTTTATTTTGACTAAGTAAAGTCAAGAAGTCTAGCAAAGAAGTTTGTTCCAAGTCTAGTAAACCGTAAAGAGTTACTAGAAAAAGTAAGCAGGATAACCCGACTTAATGCGAACGTAAATGGTTAAATAAAATAACCAGAAAAATATATATATATATATATATATATTACACAAAATTTACGTTGAGCCAAGATTCTAATATTTTCTTCAACGAGCCATAAAATGGTTAAAAATTATAATACCGTGAAGAATCGAAACTGAATTAAATTACCCCTTTAAAACTCTAATTGATACTAATACCATAATAAATTAATATTTAAAAATTGGTTATCATTAACCCCTAAACAACTTCTTGACTTTCTTGGCCGAGAGTCAGGGGAGCCATGCTCCCACTTGCCTGATTCACTTTGATTCAGATGAAAACCATACTCTTCAGACGAAAATTCACCATTCCTTTCAAACCTTCTCTTTTCTTACGGCAAATTCCCAATTCCCTTTCAAATCGAAGTCCAGTTTTAAAGCGAAAATCACCATAATTCGGTGTCATAAGGAGAATTTCAAGTGTTCTTGAAGAAAGCTCAAAAGATTCAAGACTACTTCTCTGTTTTTCTCTAAAGATCGCCATTCTCGGTTTGAGGTAAAAACTCGATACCATCCATATTATTTGCTTTAAAACCGTAACTAAACATACAAATCGTTCAAACGCAAGTAAGATAACAAGAAAACTGTGTCAAACTCAAGATTTGAACATAAAAATATACAGAGTGAATTCTGTAAATCAAAGTGCAGATATCGAAACTATAGTTTCGATACCTGTTAGTCAATCGAAACTGGGAGTTTCGATACCTATTGATCGAAACTAGGAGTTTCGATACCAGTTATTCAATCGAAACTAGGAGTTTCGATACCGGTTGTTCTATCGAAACTAGGAGTTTCGATATCTATTTACTCAATCGAAACTAGGAAGTTTCGATACCTGTGTACAATCGAAACTAGGTAGTTTCGATACTATTCTTGCCAATTGAAACTAGGTAGTTTCGATACCTATTTCACTCAGTCGAAACTAGGAAGTTTCGACATCTGTTCTGTTCAATCGAAACTAAGAAAGCTTAGATACCTGTTCATCAGCCCCTTAAGGCAGTAACTCAGAACTATTTTCATAACAAAACAAGGTTGGAAAAACTAAAAAGATAATTAAAACAAAAGTAATCAGATCGGCTAGGTCAAATGAACAAATTGCGTTTAAGACGAGTAGTCTTAACGTGTATGTTATCCTTGTGTAAATAGGATACGGATAGGCGAATCTGCCGTCATTCAAATTTTTGCTAGCATTCATACTGTCGAGGTGAGTTTCACTAATCCCCTTTTTTTTTAAGTTTTTGAAATGATTTGGGGTGGAAACATACTTGTAAAAGACTTTTGTGTATAAATGAATGGAACTAATGATCTGACCGTATGTATGTATTGAGGGAACAATAAAGCGCTTAAAGTCCTCGTAATAAATTAGTAACCATTAGCTATGGATTTAGCCCGGGATTATATGAATAGTACTATTGGGGGTGACGCCTCCGGTCATGGTTAGTCGCGCTAACCAGGGGTCAAAATGGCCGAATGACCGCATATTGTCTTACTCGCAGAAAGGCGAGGGGAGGCACAGAAAGTTGGGGTTTGGTTACGGTCTCGTACATTACATACTATTTTGTATTCCTTGCAAGCTTACAAATGGGGTCAATAGATCGGATTAGTAATCATATTCATTGGTAATACATACAAAAGAGTTCTGATCAGGGTAAAATGATCAGGTTTATCAAAAGAGTTCTGATCAGGTTAAAATGATCAGGTTTTACACAAAAGGGTTCTGATCAGGTTAAAATGATCAGGTTTTACACAAAAGAGTTCTGATCAACGTAAAGTGATCAGGTTTTACACAAAAGAGTTCTGATCAGGGTAAAGTGATCAGGTTTATCAAAAGAGTTCTGATCAGGTTAAAATGATCAGGTTTTACACAAAAGTGTTCTGATCAGGGTAAAGTGATCAGGTTTATCAAAAGAGTTCTGATCAGGTTAAAATGATCAGGTTTTACACAAAAGAGTTCTGATCAGGGTAAAGTGATCAGGTTTATCAAAAGAGTTCTGATCAAGTTAAAATGATCAGGTTTTACACAAAAGTGTTCTGATCAGGGTAAAGTGATCAGGTTTAAAGTAAAGAATTCTGATCAGGTTAAAGTGATCAGGTTTAAACGAAAGAGTACTGATTAGGTTAAAATGATCAGGTTTAACAAAGAGTTTTGATCGGCAAAAAGATCAGATTTAAACATTGGGTTTATGATAACTCTTTATAATAACTTGTGAACTCACCAACCTCGTGTTGACAGTTTTAAGTATGTTTTCAGGAAATTGAACGTGGTCATCAGGTTAGTAATGTAGGTTACATGCATGCACGTGGATACGGCTTTTGGGAGGATTTCTCTTGTATAACTCATGGTCTTGAGTCATATTTGCGAAATCTTAAACATTTGTAAACTCAAATTGATATTTTGTAACGTAAATATTTTAAATTCAGTTATGTATCCAATTACATGTATGTGTTTGCGGTAATCATATGCTTTGGAAACCAGTGAAAGTCGCGCCTCGCGTTTCCGCCCTGGCGGGGTGTGACAGAACTTGGTATCAGAGCCATTGATTATAGCGAACTAGGTGTCTAAAACGGAACCTAGTCTATAATTAGAATGACTCACTAAAATGTTTTCATTGCATAAGCATTGTATAACCAGTCATCATGTCATGTGGATATTGTAGTCACAAGTATGTCGTCACATTCACACTCTGACCCCGTCTCTGACTCTGAATCCAACGAGGAACTTTCCGCCTCACGCCCTAAAAATCGAGTACAAGTTCGCAGCTCGACACCACCCAATGTCGCTCTGGGAGAACCGCCCATCGTCTACCGAAAGAAAAGCGGAGGACCAGTTAAGGTGCAAAGTGCTAGGAAGAAGGTTCGACTTCCGCGCAAGAGAAACCTGGCAGCCCGTGACCCGAAAGACTTGGAGACCGATGAGGAACCACCGAGGCAACGACCCTGCTACCACCCTACCGTGGGAACCATCCGTTGGATGCCTCGTACCCTGGCACGTTGGAGGGAGATGGAGAGCATCCCATCTACCTTTGAGCTTGGAGAGTCTTCTAACTCCCCAACACCCCTACCCCACACTGGGGAAGCCATAGAGCTCACTGTGCCTACCTTGGTAGCTCGCGTTCATACGCATGAGGAGCGTCTTGATGATCTCCTAGATGACATCCGGGCACAGGGGGATGCAGCCACGCGACTTCGTCAAGGGCTTGGATCTCGAGTTCAGACTCTGGAAGACCACACCCGAGACATACAAGGTGCCACAAACTATCTAGAGTTAAGAGCTGACATGGACTGGCAGTTCACTGTCACGGTCCGAGACATGGTGGAGGCGCTGGAGGAGAGGACTTTGGCTGCAGAATTTGTGGCAAGAGCTAGCTTTGTTATGGCAGGACTAGCCATGATGATTGGGTTGTACTCCCACTTCTTCCTTTAAACCTATTATGGGCGGGTTGTGCCCATAGTACATTATGTAGTTTAAAACGTTAGTACTGATGAGGTCATGTGAACCCATCTCTTTTGTATCCTCGTCTTTTGGGAACAATGTATTATGTATGTTTTGACTATGTATGTAATGGTTTATGTTGTAATGATAGTTGTTCATGTTTGATGTTGTGGTATCCTTATGTCATGATCTATCATTATTGATATATGATGTTGTTTCTTTTTAATTGACATGTTAGAAGGAACGTCATGGCACCTAAGCGTGGGACACCCCGTAACACTACTGGTGACAACAACGAGACAATTTCCCCAAACATGGAACAACTAATAGCACAGCGAGTAGCTGCCGCTATAGAGCAGTATGAAGCAAACCGAAATAGCGGAGGAGGTGCAGGAGGTAGCGGTACCGCAGGGGGTAGCGGTACAGCAGGAGGTTCCGGAGGTAATAAAAAAAAATAAATAAGCCATAACACATAGTCATGATCCGAATTAATGACGTTATGACTTGTGATCCTGCAGATGCTCCAAATAGGAAGTGTACCTACAAGGCCTTCCTATCCTGCAAACCCCGCAGTTTTAATGGCACCGAGGGTGCAGTAGGACTAATGAGATGGATAGAACATATGGAGTCGGTGATTGATATAAGTGAATGCACCGCTGATTGCGTAGTGAAGTATTCTACCTGCACGCTCACTGATAAAGCTTTAACTTGGTGGAATACTCAAATGAAGACTTTGGGGAGAGAGACAGCGTACCAATTGTCTTGGGAAGATTTGAAAAACATGATGATTGAGGAATACTGTCCTCGGAACGAATTGCAAAAGATTGAAACTGAGATGTGGAACCTACAGATGATAGGAGATGATGTAGCGGGATACACCGACCGCTTCAATGAATTGGCACTTCTGGTACCGCATATGGTCACACCAGAACATAAGCGTGTGGAGAGGTATCTGTGGGGCCTTGCGCCTCAAATTCGTAGCATGGTAACATCATCTAATCCAATAGATGCCAAGAGTGCTATAACTTTAGCATTCAAACTAAAGGATGATGCAGTACGTAATGAATTGTTTGTGAGGAAGGAGAATGAGGAAGGTAGATCTGGGGAGAAAAGAAAATGGATGGGAAATTCAAGTAACAAATCTGGAAAACAAGAGTTTAAGAAACAAGGAACTGTGAAGGCTTTTGCAGCCAACACAGTGGAAAGAAAGGAGTATGATAGGGGCCTACCGAGATGTAAGAGGTGTGGAAATCACCATGCCGGTGTTTGCATCAAGTGTGGAAAATGCGACAAGTTTGGTCACACCACTCAAGCATGTCGAACTAACAACCGATTGGGGAAAATCAAACCGGGATGTTTTGTATGTGGTGATCTAAAACACTTCAAGAAGGATTGTCCCAAGTGGAAGAATCAGAACAACGCTCAGGCACCAGGGAGGGCATTTGTGATGGGTGCAAGGGACGCACGCCAGGACCCGAACATCGTCACTGGTACGTTCCCGATAAATAATCACTATGCCTCTGTACTTTTTGATTCGGGTGCGGATATGAGCTTTGTATCGAATGATTTTAAATCCTTACTCGGTATTAAGGCCAGCAAACTAGATCAACGTTATACAATTGAATTAGCAAATGGGAAATTAATAGAAACCGGAGAGGTCTTTAGGGGTTGTACTTTATGTTTAGAAAACCGTACATTCAGTATAGACCTTCTACCTATCGAGTTAGGGAGTTTTGATATTGTTATTGGTATGGATTGGTTAACCAAGAATCGTGCCGAGATAGTATGCTTCGAGAAGATTGTACGTATTCCTCTACCAAGCGGAGAAATTCTTTCAATTCAAGGCGAAAGGTGTATAACGATGTTAAAAACGATAAACTGCATGAAAACTTATAAGTATCTACGCAAGGGTTATTGTGCATTCCTGGCTCACATCGTCGAGAAGAAACCCGAAGAACGTCGACTTGAGGACATACCAATCGTCAGAGATTATTCGGAAGTATTTCCCGAAGACTTACCAGGAATACCACCATCAAGACAAGTCGAGTTTCGGATCGACCTAGTACCAGGAGCCGCACCATTTGCACGATCTCCGTATCGTCTAGCCTCTTCCGAGATGCAGGAACTGTCGAGCCAACTACAAGAATTACTTGACAAAGGTTTCATAAGACCGAGTTTCTCACCATGGGGAGCTCCGGTCCTATTTGTAAAGAAAAAGGATGGAACCTTTAGAATGTGCATTGATTACCGGGAATTGAACAAGCTAACAATCAAAAACCGGTATCCTCTTCCTCGAATAGACGATTTGTTTGATCAACTTCAAGGTTCCAGTTTCTATTCTAAAATTGATCTACGATCAGGGTATCATCAACTGAAAATTCAGGAAGAAGATATACCAAAAACGGCTTTTAGGACTCGTTACGGTCACTACGAATTCCTAGTTATGCCATTTGGCTTGACTAATGCACCAGCTGTTTTCATGGATCTCATGAACCGCGTGTGCAAGCCGTACTTGGATAAATTCGTGATTGTGTTTATCGATGACATATTGATATATTCACGAACCAAGGAGGAACATGAATATCATTTAAAATTAATCTTGGAACTACTCAGGAATGAGAAGCTTTATGCTAAATTCTCTAAGTGTGAGTTTTGGATCCAAGAGGTTCACTTTCTCGGACATGTCATCAATAAGAATGGTATCCATGTGGATCCATCTAAGATTGAAGCTATCAAAAACTGGGAAGCACCAAGAACTCCGACTGAGGTGCGTCAATTTCTGGGTTTGGCAGGCTATTACAGGCGATTTATCGAGAATTTTTCAAAGATAGCCTTGCCTTTGACCACGTTAACCCAGAAGGACAAAAAGTTTGATTGGACTGATAAACAAGAATCAGCTTTTCAATTGTTGAAGCAAAAACTTTGCAGTGCACCAATCCTATCCCTTCCCGAAGGGACTGACAATTTCATTGTGTACTGTGACGCATCACACCAAGGTTTAGGATGTGTATTGATGCAGAGAGAAAAAGTCATAGCATATGCATCCAGACAACTAAAGGTGCACGAAAAGAATTATACGACCCACGACTTGGAATTGGGTGCAGTCGTGTTTGCACTCAAGATTTGGAGACATTACTTATACGGTACAAAATGTACTATATTTACAGACCACAAGAGTCTCCAGCACATCTTTAATCAGAAAGAACTCAACATGAGGCAACGTCGTTGGGTAGAACTACTGAATGATTACGACTGTGATATCAAGTATCACCCTGGTAAGGCAAACGTCGTAGCAGATGCCTTGAGTCGTAAAGAATGACTTAAAACACTCCGTGTTCGTGCCCTAGAATTGACAATTCATACGAGTCTCACGACTCAAATTCGGATGGCACAACAAGAGGCAATCAAAGAGGAAAACAGTCAGAATGAAGCTTTACGAGGAATGATAAAGCAGTTGGAACCAAAGCCAGATGACACTTTATACTTCATGAATAGAATTTGGGTGCCATGTATTGGTAACTTACGGGAGTTGGTTATGGACGAAGCCCACAAGTCCAGGTACTCCATTCATCCAAGTTCGGATAAAATGTATAAGGATCTGAAAGAATTCTACTGGTGGCCGAACATGAAAGGAGAAATTGCTATTTATGTCGGTAAATGCCTGACATGTTCAAAAGTAAAAGCAGAACATCAGAAACCGTCGGGATTGTTACAACAACCCGAGATACCTCAATGGAAATGGGAACAGATTTCCATGGATTTCATTACAAAGTTACCCAAGACGTCGAGCGGGTATGACACTATATGGGTAATCGTCGATCGTTTGACGAAATCAGCTCATTTTCTACCCATCAAAGAAACGGATAAAACCGAGAAACTTGCAAAGCTTTATATTAAGGAAATTGTGGCTAGGCATGGAGTACCAATTTCTATTATCTCTGATAGAGACAGCAGATTCGTGTCTAGAATCTGGAAATCATTACAAGAAGCCATGGGCACACGTCTTGACATGAGCACGGCATATCACCCACAAACAGATGGTCAAAGTGAAAGAACTATTCAAACATTAGAGGATATGCTCCGTGCGTGTACAATTGACTTCGGTGGAAATTGGGATACTCATTTGCCACTAGCTGAATTTTCATACAATAATAGTTACCACACCAGCATCAAAGCCGCTCCGTTTGAGGCTTTGTATGGTCGAAAATGTCGTTCACCGCTTTGTTGGGCAGAAGTTGGCGACAAACATTTAACCGGTCCTGAAGTTATTCAAGAGACCACAGATAAGATTTTCAAAATCAAGGATCGTCTGAAGGCCGCCCGTGACAGACAAAAGAGTTACGCGGATAACAGACGAAGACCTTTAGAATTCCAAGTAGGAGACAAAGTCATGTTAAAGGTCTCACCTTGGAAAGGAGTTGCAAGATTTGGCAACCGTGGCAAGCTTAACCCTAGGTACGTTGGACCGTTTGAAATATTGGCTAGGGTTGGCCCTGTAGCTTACAAACTCAAGTTGCCACAAGAACTAAGCAATGTACATGATACGTTTCATGTATCAAATCTCAAGAAGTGTTTATCAGACGAGACGTTAATTATACCGCCTGATGAGATTCACATAGACGACAAGTTGCACTTCATTGAGGAACCTATGGAAGTCACAGATTGGAAGGTTCAGAGAACAAGACGCAGCCGTGTTAAGCTGGTCAAGGTACGTTGGAATTCAAAGCGCGGCCCCGAGTATACGTGGGAGCGGGAAGATAAAATGAAATCCAAGTACCCGTCACTGTTTACAAAAACACCAAGTCAGAGTGACAAGAACTGAATTTCGGGACGAAATTCTCTGTAACATGGGGAGAATGTGACACCCAGCATTTCAGGTCAATATCCACATTTCATAAACGCACGTTCATAATTATTATTTCCTGATATTTTATTTTGACTAAGTAAAGTCAAGAAGTCTAGCAAAGAAGTTTGTTCCAAGTCTAGTAAACCGTAAAGAGTTACTAGAAAAAGTAAGCAGGATAACCCGACTTAATGCGAACGTAAATGGTTAAATAAAATAACCAGAAAAATATATATATATATATATATTACACAAAATTTACGTTGAGCCAAGATTCTAATATTTTCTTCAACGAGCCATAAAATGGTTAAAAATTATAATACCGTGAAGAATCGAAACTGAATTAAATTACCCCTTTAAAACTCTAATTGATACTAATACCATAATAAATTAATATTTAAAAATTGGTTATCATTAACCCCTAAACAACTTCTTGACTTTCTTGGCCGAGAGTCAGGGGAGCCATGCTCCCACTTGCCTGATTCACTTTGATTCAGATGAAAACCATACTCTTCAGACGAAAATTCACCATTCCTTTCAAACCTTCTCTTTTCTTACGGCAAATTCCCAATTCCCTTTCAAATCGAAGTCCAGTTTTAAAGCGAAAATCACCATAATTCGGTGTCATAAGGAGAATTTCAAGTGTTCTTGAAGAAAGCTCAAAAGATTCAAGACTACTTCTCTGTTTTTCTCTAAAGATCGCCATTCTCGGTTTGAGGTAAAAACTCGATACCATCCATATTATTTGCTTTAAAACCGTAACTAAACATACAAATCGTTCAAACGCAAGTAAGATAACAAGAAAACTGTGTCAAACTCAAGATTTGAACATAAAAATATACAGAGTGAATTCTGTAAATCAAAGTGCAGATATCGAAACTATAGTTTCGATACCTGTTAATCAATCGAAACTGGGAGTTTCGATACCTATTGATCGAAACTAGGAGTTTCGATACCAGTTATTCAATCGAAACTAGGAGTTTCGATACCGGTTGTTCTATCGAAACTAGGAGTTTCGATATCTATTTACTCAATCGAAACTAGGAAGTTTCGATACCTGTGTACAATCGAAACTAGGTAGTTTCGATACTATTCTTGCCAATTGAAACTAGGTAGTTTCGATACCTATTTCACTCAGTCGAAACTAGGAAGTTTCGACATCTGTTCTGTTCAATCGAAACTAAGAAAGCTTAGATACCTGTTCATCAGCCCCTTAAGGCAGTAACTCAGAACTATTTTCATAACAAAACAAGGTTGGAAAAACTAAAAAGATAATTAAAACAAAAGTAATCAGATCGGCTAGGTCAAATGAACAAATTGCGTTTAAGACGAGTAGTCTTAACGTGTATGTTATCCTTGTGTAAATAGGATACGGATAGGCGAATCTGCCGTCATTCAAATTTTTGCTAGCATTCATACTGTCGAGGTGAGTTTCACTAATCCCCTTTTTTTTTAAGTTTTTGAAATGATTTGGGGTGGAAACATACTTGTAAAAGACTTTTGTGTATAAATGAATGGAACTAATGATCTGACCGTATGTATGTATTGAGGGAACAATAAAGCGCTTAAAGTCCTCGTAATAAATTAGTAACCATTAGCTATGGATTTAGCCCGGGATTATATGAATAGTACTATTGGGGGTGACGCCTCCGGTCATGGTTAGTCGCGCTAACCAGGGGTCAAAATGGCCGAATGACCGCATATTGTCTTACTCGCAGAAAGGCGAGGGGAGGCACAGAAAGTTGGGGTTTGGTTACGGTCTCGTACATTACATACTATTTTGTATTCCTTGCAAGCTTACAAATGGGGTCAATAGATCGGATTAGTAATCATATTCATTGGTAATACATACAAAAGAGTTCTGATCAGGGTAAAATGATCAGGTTTATCAAAAGAGTTCTGATCAGGTTAAAATGATCAGGTTTTACACAAAAGGGTTCTGATCAGGTTAAAATGATCAGGTTTTACACAAAAGAGTTATGATCAACGTAAAGTGATCAGGTTTTACACAAAAGAGTTCTGATCAGGGTAAAGTGATCAGGTTTATCAAAAGAGTTCTGATCAGGTTAAAATGATCAGGTTTTACACAAAAGTGTTCTGATCAGGGTAAAGTGATCAGGTTTATCAAAAGAGTTCTGATCAGGTTAAAATGATCAGGTTTTACACAAAAGAGTTCTGATCAGGGTAAAGTGATCAGGTTTATCAAAAGAGTTCTGATCAGGTTAAAATGATCAGGTTTTACACAAAAGTGTTCTGATCAGGGAAAAGTGATCAGGTTTAAAGTAAAGAATTCTGATCAGGTTAAAGTGATCAGGTTTAAACGAAAGAGTACTGATTAGGTTAAAATGATCAGGTTTAACAAAGAGTTTTGATCGGCAAAAAGATCAGATTTAAACATTGGGTTTATGATAACTCTTTATAATAACTTGTGAACTCACCAACCTCGTGTTGACAGTTTTAAGTATGTTTTCAGGAAATTGAACGTGGTCATCAGGTTAGTAATGTAGGTTACATGCATGCACGTGGATACGGCTTTTGGGAGGATTTCTCTTGTATAACTCATGGTCTTGAGTCATATTTGCGAAATCTTAAACATTTGTAAACTCAAATTGATATTTTGTAACGTAAATATTTTAAATTCAGTTATGTATCCAATTACATGTATGTGTTTGCGGTAATCATATGCTTTGGAAACCAGTGAAAGTCGCGCCTCGCGTTTCCGCCCTGGCGGGGTGTGACAAAATCAAGCAATGAAGCTATTTTGGGTGTTGTAAATGGTTATTAACTTGATAAAAGCTATAATCTAGCTTGATTAAAGGTTAAGGGTAGTAGATAACATCATGATAACATCCAATTTGGTGATTCAAGAATTAGGGTTCTTAAGAGAAATTTTGGTGTTTTCTAATTACGAATGTTTAAATGATGAATTGATGGCTGGTAAGTGTTTATGGTGGTAATAGACACTTTAATTGATAAGAAACCTCATTCAATTTGACGATTTCAAAATTAGGGTTTTTTAGGACCTAATTGGGGGGGGGGGGTTGTTCAATTGGATGTTTAAATGATGAATTGGGTGTGGATATGCGTTTATGGTGTTATATAAACACATTTTCAAGTAGAAAACCTAATTGAATTGGTGAATTATTAATCGAATGAAATTGTGAAAATTTGGGTGAAAACCTTAACGGGTCAAATGAGAGGAATTGGCTTAGAATATTTAAAAGCTTGTGGGGAGCTTAATAAACCAAAATTAGATGATGGCGAAGATAATAAGATCTTAGGTGGGCGTTAAACTTCATTTGATGAATGTATTGGGGGTATTTAGATTACTAAAACATGTTGAATGTTTAGGTGATCAAGGCGATAAATGTGTTAGCTTTGAAGACCGACTAGAATCTTTATTATAAGTGTGATTTGTGGTAAATAGGTGTAAGTTGAATTATGTGGTTATTCGTCGAACTTAAATGTGGTATGTGGTAAAATTGATGTAGTTGATTTAATGTGGCAAATAGTCAAACTAATGGGTGATATGTGGTAAAATTGGTGTAGTTAGCTTAATGTGAAAATTAGCCAAACTAAATTATTAAATGTGGTTAAATGGTTAAATGACTCAATGTGGTTAGAGTTGACTAAATTGCATAATGTGGTGAAATTGAATTAAATTGACTAAATGTGGTATAAGTCAAGTCGTTGGTGGTAAAATGGTAAATTGGTTTATTACATGAAGTTGAAATACTTCATGGGAGGGTGGGGGGTATAACGTGAAGTCAAATACTTCACGGGTGGTGGTGAGGTCAAATACTTCACGGGTGATAGTGAAGTCAAATACTTCACGAGTGACATGAAGTCAAAAACTTCATTGGTGGACATGAAGTTAAATACTTCATGTGTGGACGTGGAATCAATTGCTCCATGTAGAAAAACGAGTAGTGGTTCTCACATATGGCGTGTCTAAATGACTAATTGATTGTTGGTAGAATAATAGGACTTGTATGTGTATATATTTGTCTAAATGTCGGTCGTTGTACATAAGTACAAAGGAGTATGGTCGGGTTAGTGGGTGATTAGCTAACTAATGTATGCATACATAGGTGGTAATGTGTGTAGGGTGTTTTATATATATATATATATATATATATATATATTATTTTAATTCATTGGGTGCTAATTGGCCTACGGGTTGGGATTTGACATGTAAGGGTGTTATTACATGTTATCGTAAAAAGTCCAAACTTCTATTTAGTATATCTCATGCTAGAAAATGAGTTATGAAAGCCATAAGATATGAAATCTGTGTGCCTCGAGGAGAGGAATTTAAAAATGAGGTCTGTGTGCAGGTGCAGGGGCGGCGTACCATACGCCCACCGGCGTATAATAAGCCTAAAACCCTTTACCTACGCTGGCCGATACGCCCAAACTTTTTAGACATGGAGAACTAATGGGGAGTCTTATATCATTACTAATGGTGTATTTTGGGGTGTTTTTGTTGTAGGTAAAGCTCCAGTGTGATCTCGGGTCTCGCTCCACGTGGATTTGGATTCTCATGACGTTTGTGGTTTTTGTCTTTGTTAAACCTCTCGTGGGGGATCTTCACAAACTTTTTAGGTTATTTAAAAGTTGAGGTTAACTTGTAGACTTTTAATTTGTGTCTTGACTCCTTTTATGGATATTGGGAAGTCTAACCCTTGTTTGTGAATCTTAAACGTGTGGATACCTTAAATATTGTTTTAAAACCTAACTTCTGCTTGTTTTTAAAAGATTAAATCGGGTTGAATTTTGGGTGTTACAGTAGTAATAATAATAACTATGGTGATGGTAACATTAATAATAATAATATAATAGTTGAAGCATAGGACAAATAATAATAAGATGACATAAATATATGTGTTTGACAAGATTTATCACATAAGACTAAATGCAGTCGATTCATGCTTAGAGGCGTCAGCCATCCTAGTTAGCACCGCTTTTGTAGGATTTGGGGCGTTAAACACCGTGTCCAAGGGGGTGTTATGGGGCGTTAACCGGCTAATGCTCAAAGGGGCGGGCGTTAACCGGCTAACGCCCAAAGGGGGAGGGGGCTGGGTGTTAAATATTTGGTTGATGCGGCTCCGACATGATAGTGGGGGCGTGAAGGGCGCCAACCCAGTACACCCGGTCTAATAACACCCTGAGACACCACCACACAATAGTAATAATTATACTTCCTTATAGGGATGAGCATTTGGTACCGAGTACCGGTACCGTACCGATAGATTCGGTACCGGTATCGGTACCCACTGTACGGTACGGGTACCCAAAAAGATGAACATTTTGTAACGAATACCGGTACCGTACCACCGTACCGAACCGGTACCGTATCGATAAATTCGGTACCGGTACACACTTTTTCATAAATTCGGTACCGGTACGGTACCGATCTCATCCCTACTTCCTTACATAAAGACTGAGTTATGAACTTATATTTATTTCGTCATAATTGAAAATCCATAAAATAATAACACAATAATATTTTCACATGCAATAAACCTCCATATATATTGAATTAAATCTTGAAAAACAATGATGATACCCGAATATCATCTAGCAAGTTAAACATAAGAAAAGATAAATTAAAATTAAAATATATGAATACTTTTTTTAGAACAACCCACACACTAATTTAATTTACTTCTAATTCTAATTACTTCAGAGTTTATAATATACCAGTGTGGAGCCCGCGCGTTGCGGCGAAATGTAAACTTATAGGAATGTTTGTGTTGATCGAGTTAAAGTCACAGTTAAATAACCATACTGCCCATGTCTAATGTATCATAGGCACGATCCAAAATTTTTTTTATAGAAGTGGTGTCCTATCTATTTTCATAGAGAAAAGGCCATTTGTTTCAACAAAAAAAAGCTACTTGTTTCAATTTCATTGATAAAAGCCACCTGAGAGGGCCCCCAAGTTGAGGTCTAAAGACTCTTTAAGGTTTTGGGTTTGACTTCAAAAGTCGGAAATGCATACAAACTGTTCTTTGTGTTGGAATTTTTAGATATACCTTGTTTTATGTCATTATAAAAATGTGTGGCAAGCCTATGCGGTACACATTCGAGACGAAAGGAATAGAAAAAAACAAACGTAAAGAAAATAAATAATTTTAGCTTCAGGTGAAAGTATAGTTGTATCACACAATTGTAAATAATTAAGTTTATACAATAATTAAGTAAATCATAATCATTTGCTAACTACTTAAAAAAGTGCAGAGACAGAAAGAGTACCCATGACTCCATGAGTAATTGAAAGCTTAATAAAAAGTTTGTTGTCCCAGGATGGTCCGGCCCGATTACTCTATCAAAAGTCATGACACATTTTGTCAAGAAATGCATTAACAAATTTATCGGTAATCGGATACAAAATTACATGGGTAAAACCTCCTGAACCGTTTTATTTTAAACATGATTCGTTTATAGCATTCGAGAAAACATAACACAAAATAGTGTGTGAGTGGGCCGGACACGAATTGGGTCATTTTGACCTTTACACAAACTCCTCGACCAACCCACTTTGCCACCCAACTAACTACAAAGACACCAGATCAGGGTGGGACTCTGTGGCACCCAAAACAGCATGGCGATTGGGTTGAGCTTCAACATCCCAGATAAGAACCTGGTTTGAAGCTCTAGATTTTTTTTTTAATAACCGTCAGCAGCACCCTTTGATAGCTCTAGATTTTTTTTTCTGTTAAAACCACATATTGATAAGAACTCTTACATATCATAATCATTTTGATATGAACATATACCTCAAATTCATCTAACGATGATAAAGATTTCCATAAACCAGGATCAGAAATAGTCGCACGAAGAGCATGTTCAGAAGCCACAGAAACCTTCTAGTCTCGTGGTATCGACCGATGTCTTTGCTTCTGAATCTGAGCTGGCAGCATATAATATGTTTAACCAAAATGGTGACAGTATAAGTAATAAAAGTTTAATATATTTTCATGCCCTCAGACTCTTAAAAGATGGTTCCAGCAGAGAGAGATGGGCTTAGACGATAAACATCAAACAGAAGAGAAGGCGGTTCAAAAGGCAGCGGTTTTCTCTGAATACCAAAGTGCTTGATTCTTGGAGTAACTTAAAGAATTGCCTGTAATTAATAGAGTTTAATCATTTTGATTATTTAATTAAAAAAATATCATTTTATAAGTAATTATTACAAAAGATAACACCTTTTCTTTGACAAGAACCTCAGATGAAGCATCAGAGGGAACTGAAGGGCAAATTGCTGGCTTAGGCCAAGGTAACATGCTAAGTGAAGCACTGCATATACAAGAAAGAAAAAAAATATATTTCATAAATTTTTTTTTTATTTACTATTTTTGAAAATGTAGAAAATAGACAATAAAACAATAGCTAGTAATTTAATGCCCACCTGTTGACTGGAGTTCTTTCTATATTAGATCCATACCCAATTAGATATGCAAACCTCATGAACTGCCAAAAGTTCATGATCGAAACGATAATAAACAGTACATTTATAAAAAGCTTAGGAACGGGTCGATTTGGGTTATACGGGTCATTTAAGAAATACGGCTTAAAAGCAAATGGGTCAAAATTCGCCCAAAATGGAAATGCATAAAACCTCTTAAATCACTTAATTCAAAAGGTTAGATTTTTATTGAAATAATATGATTCTTGTAATCATATATGACAGAAGTATACGGGTCAACTTGACCCGGCCCTTACAGGATAACTTAAGGCGTGTAGTTTACCTTAACTCGGGATAGAGTATATAATTCACCACGTATACGATAATATTCTCTTTCTATATCATGTGCCACTTGTCCATCTCTATAATGGTCAGCAGTTGCATTGAGCAAGCTCAAACATGAGGTTAGGACCCAAACTTCCCTTATACATAAGGGCTAATTACTCTAACAATATCTTCTGATAAATTAGAATTCACAAGTTAGTACCAATAAGGTATTGTTGAAACTCAAACTCCCTGAAGGAAGTATCTAGAACCTGTGTGTGTGGCTACTAAGTTTACGCTCCGGCGCAACCATCACCGCAGGTCTCAGTATTGTGGCCTGAAGAAAAACAAAACATTAGTTTCTAATAATTAAAGTTTAAGCGTGCACTGAATTCTCATTTATTCCTGCTACCATGATATGTACAAATTCGTTTTTAACATATTTACATGAATTAAATATGTGATTCACCTCTGGCAATTCACGTAAGATGGATTCTTCTGCTGCAGCCTTAACTTGGAGCATTCTAGATGGAGATGATTTAGATGCACCCAAGCAAGAAAGTTGTATAAATCTCATGATTCCACCTTGTTCTTTGAAAATCTGCTTATGAAATAAATACTATGTTAGATGACAAATACACCCACAAAGAAAAAGATGTCAGAAAAAAAAACACAAGAATAATGTCATGATAATACTGATATAAATAAATGCACAGACTTACCTTTGCAAGTTGTTCAGCCATATGATTCATATATTACTATGAATGATAATAGTATGAATGAAGATAGACTGCATTATAAATCCAATTATTAATCACTACCTTAAGACGGGATCTTATGAGCTGATATCCACATTAAATAAGATGATATGGCAAGAATCGAAACTAAACCGTTTTCAAAAAACCTAAAACCAAAAATTAACCAAAAACCAAGTTTTTGGTTTTAGGTTTGCCCCAAAACCGATCCAAACCTATCCATGGATACCCCTCCGATCCTCCAATTGCGTGAGAAAGCAAAATCAATCGAAACTTGATACAAAATAAGCCACAACATGACTGTTACGCAGTGTTGTAAAAATCGCTAGGTGCTAGCCAGGCGGTGGGTACCGACTAGGGATTAATCGAGATTAATCGGGATTAATCGAGATTAATCGGGATTAATCGAGATTAATCGGGATTAATCGAGATTAATCGGGATTAATCGGATTGGAATTTTTACATATAATTTTTCAAACTTTTATATATATATATATATATATATATATATATATAGGGGAGGGATCAAGAAAAAACCACAAAGTTAGGCGAAAACCGAGAAAACCACATCATTTCAGGCAATTTTTTTATTTACGTATACGTATCCAAAAACAATTTTTTTGATTTACGTATACGTAACCGTAATTTTTTTGTTTTATGTTTACGTATACGTAACACTATGTGTAAAAATGTTTTTTGGTAAAAATGTTTAATATTACATTAATACTCTTATAAATAAATAAAAATAAAATAAAATAAAAAATAAATATTATTATATGATTGGGTAAAATTGGTTTTTTTAGTGGTTTTCTCGGTTTTCGCCTAACTTGTGGTTTTCTCTGGAACCCTCCCCTATATATATATATATATATATAGGGTGAGCACGGTTATCACATAAAAAGAAAAAATAATTTATAAATTATGTGATTGTTTTATAGTGGTTATCACGGTTATCACATAAAAAGTTGGTTAGTATTTGAACCCTTCCCTATATATATATATATATATATATATATAAACACAAATACAAACATTAACATATTATCATATTAGTTCAAAATCTAAAATACTATTTTAAATACTATTTTAACAATTAAAAGAAAAAATAATTTATAAATTATTTTAACAATTTATAAATCATATTAGTTCCTTTAGTTTTAAACGGGTCGATTTGGGTTGTGTTTAGCCAAATGGGTCAAAATGAAAAATATCTAAAAGGGGAATGGGTCAAACTGTTTGACTGGGTTAAACATGTTGAAAGACGACCAAAGTGTAGTTTTAAAGCATACAACCTCCAAAATTGTTTTTTTTTTGTAATGATAACTAACACATTAATTATTTATAGAAAAAGGTTTAAAAAGGGAGAAAAATATTAGTAAGCGAACCTTACCCGACCAGGCCCATTTCGACCCGTTTTGACATGTTACTCAACCTGCCACGCCGGTCCCGCCAATCTTACCACCTCTAAAAAACGATCCAACAATCGGAATTTGGGAGAGATGAGTTCAACAACAATACCAGATTAGCATCAAGTGGTGGTGGATAATTCCCATCAATAGTGTCAATCCAGCTAAATATTAAGTTATGATAACCATAAGGTAATCCTATCATGCTTTGTGCATACTGCCATGCAGCTGTTTCATTAAACTTAGCCCTAAGTTCAGGATGCAAAGGAAGCAATGCAATATGTGGATTTGTATTATCTTTTGTGAGCTCAAAATTCCACCATTCGTCCTATCCCATGGTAACAGAGCAATAAGGTTATTACCCTAAAACAAAAAGTCAAAAACACAAACAAATTTAATTCATCAAATTAAATAAACTTAACCGAAAACATGAAAAACAAGATAATAAGATTAGAAAGCTAGATATACCGTTGGCCATTTGGTGCAATGGTAGCCCCAAGACTTCCCATAGTGGAGGTCTTGGGTTCGAATCCGGGCCACAACAAAAAAAAGGGTATGTGGCCAGGTCAGGGGGTTTACCCAGTAGGGGGTTCCTCCTGGGGTGGGCTACCCTGGATGTTCTAGGTGTTGCCCTGGGGAAACCCAATTATCCTAGAATATCTAGGTGTTGCTGTTAAAAAAAAAAAGGAAAGCTAGGTATAATTGCCAGAAATTATCCATAACAACTATGTTCAAGAACACAAGTTCAACCCAAATAGAATGGAAATTAACAATAAACATATAGGTATAGTGGTGTATTCAGGGTTTCAAACCAAGGTATGCACTATTGTTGTAGAAACATAATTTCGATACGTGTTCCATCACAAATAATTTTTATTTTATATTTTTATACTACTGAAAAGGGGTATATGGTCGCCACCCAAGTAGTCAACTTTTTTCTTTAAGCACACATATATTGAAACTACTTTATCAGCTAAGTATGTATATGGTTTCGCTTATACCATATCCGGCCAAAAACATGCCAAAATATCGTAAAATGACCAAAAATACCCTAGTCTTTTCTTAGATCAAATATTGAAAAGGGGTGTTCTTTATTTTCTTTTCAAAAATGGAATTTTTGCCACTAAGCATGTTTTTGGCCCGGTATAAATCAAATATTAAAAGGCTTGACTTGTTTGCAGCCTTGGCAACAAGTGCCTGTTTGGAATATATTTGTATTACCTCTACATCTTCATGTCATGATTCCCCGACCCATAACTTCCCTTCAAAGTCCCGTAAGCAAACCGCAGAGTGACCCGCATATGCCCCGGATGACCATTTCTCAAGAGTCTCAAACCCTCTCCATAACCCGCGGATCTTTGATATTGCAAGAAAGTCCCCCGATTGTATATCATCTATGGTAATATTTGTATCCCATGGCCCTGATCGTTCTTCAAATTTAGCTCCCCTATTTTTTTCAAGAAAAGCAAGGTCTGCATTCTCGGCCCAACTTGTATTTATAAACAATGGGAATACTTCCCACAATGCTTGTAGGGTTCCTAACATTCCCGCTTCCAAGAGGAAAATAGCAACACCTTTATTTTTAACCTTCAAGAACAAAAATATAAGGGTAATATTGATTGTAAATGGATTGAAAATGTTGATAAATTATAATAACTTACATATTCGTATTCGGCTTTTCCTTCCCATTCATCAAACTCAATTGTATGCTCGCGGGATAAGAAATAATAGTCCCATTTTACACGATATGGAGTAGCAAAGATGTAAAGATTCATACATGTCCAACTGTGCGCATTGCTTACCTAAAAGAAGAAATTGTTGTAAGAAAAGCTATTATTGAGATATCATGTATAATTACCTAAATATCCTCAATGTTTGTCAATTGATCACTTGATTCTGATTCTTCAAATCCCAATAATCGGTTATTCGGTTTGAAAATGCGCATCCAAACACCCCCTTAGATCATTAAGACTGATAGTACAGGTGTTTTGTCCTTCAGCTGTCAAGATTCTTGTAAGTTTTAGGCTGTAAAGGGGCTATATTTCTTCATGTTTCATGATTAAACCGGATTCACTAATCATATTATAGAATCAACACATGTGATGTATGCAAATTGGTTAACCACACAAATACCATGTTTGTTTTTATGTTTCTTGCAGTTGTGATAATGTGATTGAGTGTAGATTTTTATAGTTCATACTTCAAGAAAACCTTTTAAACCCTGAACCAAAAAGAACTATTCTAAAAGTTCTATTAGCAGCAATTCAAGAATCAAATGATACTTAAAGGATCAAGAAAAGGACAACCTAGTTTTCAAACAGATCAAAATACAAACTTTATCCTAAATAAAAGATCAATTAATCAAAATAATGTGTTTAGAGATTCAAGAAATCAATAACCCACAACTCAAACGTATCATAAGACCAAAAGCACCCAAACAGATCAAAATACAAACTTTATCTTAAATAAAGATCAATTAATCAAAATAATGTGATTAAAGATTCAAGAAACCAGTAACCCACAAATCAAATGTATCATAAGACCAAAATCACCGAAATATTAATCAAGAAATGTGATTAAAAACATAGAAGAAAGCAAAAAAATCTAACATACTTCAAGAAACCCTAAACATTTAACAACAGCAATTCAACAATCAAGAAACCAATAAACCACATGTCAGACGGATCAAAGGACTAAAACTTCCCAAAATAAATGATCAATTAATCAAGAAAATGTGATTAAAAGCATAGAAGAAAGCAAAAACAATTACCATGGTGTGAATTTCTAAATTTCTATGGTAACATACTTCAATATGCACATAGAGAGGATCCAGAACGAACCTCCATATCTGTTGTAGCTCCTCTTCGTTTTCTTCGTCCTCTCCTAGAGAGAGAAGGTAGCAGATCCATTTAGGGCAAATCTGAAAGTTGAATGGAAATATAAAACGGAAAATCAGTTAATGGCGTGGTCGTTACGAAGACGAATCGTCTCCGATGAAGGGGTTCCGGCGTTATCAGCGGGATGATGAAGGGCTCCGGCGAGTGAGGCGTCTTTATCCTACTTATATCCTTAAGCTTTAAATGAATGGGTTAAATGGTAATTAATAAAGTTTAATTATAAATAGGGATTAGAAGATAATTATACATATTTAAAGCATTGTCAGTGTGTACACTATGTAAAAAAAAGATGCAAGGTGTCTTAATTTTCGAAGTAAATTACATCTATATCCTTCTAATATCTATTATATCATTCTAATATCTATTATATAGTAGTATAGATATAGATATAGATAGGACTGTCATTTAATACATCAAGATATCATTGGGCTAAATGACCATAATGCTTCCAACTAAATTTATTTAATATTGTCATATAAGTGCGAATTGAATGAATAAATAAAAGCCCAATCCCCACATAATTCCAATAAATATACAAAAGCCCCAATCGTAAAAGACTCCAGTCGGCGGTCGTAATTTTCCGGTCACAATCTATATCACAAGTCTGGTAACAATTTCGGTCACAAAAGTCTTGTCGTGTCTGGTCGCAAACTTGGTCGCTAAATTTGTTTTTAAAACCTGATTTTCAATAACAGAAGGTGTTTATATACAAGTTATCATCAAAACAAAGCAAACTAAAATCTGGTTGTATACAGCTACACCTGACAGCTTGGGTTTGAATGACATGGCCCCTAAATTATCATACATTATTTCAACTCTCATGGTAGGATAGGATTTGTTTGAATTTAATAACATTTGATATCTTCCAAGTAATATTTCATGTTATGTTTATATATAAATTAATAAAGTACATGAATAATATACGTGTTAACCATTCAACCACAAACTTAAAAAAACTATATGAAACTAGTCTCATGAAAATCTAATAAGTTAATTAATTGTTATCCTATGTAATAAACGTTGAATCCTCACACGCTCTACTTTGAGGCCTGGGCTCTCCAAAGGAGACCCATGTTCAATCCCCACAGGCTCTACTTTGGGAGTGGCCAGCCCACGTCGATAATCGGGGAATGCAAGGTCAGTGGTCTGAGCAAAAAAGAGATCGTGGGGTAGAGATAGCAGTTCGAACCCCACACCTTGACATTGGTTGAGAACCGTGAGCCGATTGCCCCCTGCGATATTCTTGGGCGTGGGTATCGCAGGCCGGTTAGCGAGTCCGGAAAACTCGTTTATGTAATAAACGTTGAAATTGTTATTACAACTTTACAAGTCTTCATTTGTTTACATTTGAAAATAAAATATGATATATTCTTAATACGCCATGATTGTTTTTTTAATTTTAGAATATTTTTTTGTTAGCATAACAAACTCATAAGTTAATGTATTATTAAAATATCGGTTTTAAAATATCTATCACAATCTCATACAAGCAAACCTTTTATAATACAATCATAGGTTAAAACTTGTGTTTTATATTTTGAATAAAAAATATTAAATATTTAGTAATGGAGTTTTATGAATTATAGAGGAAATATTAAATATTAATAAAGATTTAAAAAATAATAAAATAAATATTAAACAGTTAGTAAGAAAATTTTAAATAGTTAATAATAAAGAAAAAATAAACAGCAAAAAGAAATTTAAACTCATAGAATTAAAATTGTAACATCACCAATCACCTGTAATTTATTAGGTATAGATATAATTGTGAAGCAGTGGGTGTTATGATTGTGATGGTGGATGCGACATTGATCCTCTATGCAATGATGATGGGGTGGTCCGATGATCTCTTGTCATAGTGAGATCGAGAGTCTGAACCGGTAAAAAAAGGTTAGGTTTTTTATGGGATGGGGATAGATATTTGTTTTTATTATTGTTGCTTAAAAAATTCATAATGTTATTTTATATTATTGTTATTGTTTAGTTTAACAAGTAATAGATATTTATAATCTATCCATACACTACAACAATATCACCCTATACCGACGACTTTTTTTGACCCTATAGCGACGATTTGTCGTCGGGATAGCTTATACCGACGACATGTCGTCGGGATAGGTGTCGTCGGTATTGAGTCGTACCAATAGCCCAAGATTGTCGTCGGTATAGGTCAGCCTACACCGACGACATGTCGTCGCTATAGGGTCTAATTAAATAATTCAAAAAGAAATTCTATACCGACGCATAGGGTTTTTTTGTTTTTTTTAATAATTTTTGAAAAAGGCCTATAGCGACGACATGTCGTCGGTATAGGTCTTTTCTGTTTTTATTTTTTATTTTTTAATTTTTAATATTTTATCTAGAAATATTAAATTTCTAAAAACAAAAACCTGCAAATCATAAATATAAACCATTCAAACATTCAAATCGGATAAAAACTAATATCCGAAACATAAACCAAACATCCAAATTGTTCGACACATAAACTTGTTCGACACACAAATTTGTTCGACAAATCAAACATTCAAAACATAAACTTGTTCGACACACAAATATGCAAATTCTTCAAGACAAATACCAACAAAAAAGGCAAAGGCTCAACAACTCCAAGCTAATTATCATCGCTGCTAGTTCGGCGATCCCACATTCGACGCATTTCATCCATTTGTCGTTGCATTTCAAGCATTTGTTGATTATGTGTACGACGTTCTTCCTCTCGTCAACCGCAACGAGTTTCGAACTTGTAACAAAATTAAATAAAGTTACATATACATACAAACGTACATAAGCATATGAATAAATACCCTCTTATATATCTACACATCACAATTACATACATACATACATAAATAAAAGCCCAAGTACATAATTACAAATATATACACACAAACATACATACATAAATAAATGTCCAATTACATAATTACAAACATATAGATACAAACATACATACACATATATACATTCATATTAACTAATCACCATAAACACAAATTACACACATACATACAACCTAATCATCCAAACTAATCATCAAAAACATAAATTACACACATACATACAAACTAATCATCCTAAAGACAAATTACACACATACATACAAACACTAAATTACATAAACTAAATTATATAAAATAATCACACATCTAAACCAAATGACCTAAACTAATCATAATTTAATAATTCCATCATACATACAAATATACATACTCATACATACAAACATACATACATACACATACATAACACATACATACAAAATCATAAAAATCTTAGATCTAAACCAAATTTCATCACAAATTAGTAATTAAAACGAGTACTTACCTTCACAAAGTTAGAAATCAAGAAATAGTGAAATTCCTCCAAAACCTAACCAAAATAAACAAACAAAACTTCAAAATCTTGAAAAAGTAGCTAAAATATGAAACCCGGATGTTACCTCACCTTAAATCCCGAGAGTTTTTTGTGAAAGTTGCTCCCAATAAATACCATCTTATATACCTACACATCACAATTACATACATACATACATAAATAAAAGCCCAATTACATAATTACAAACATATACATACAAACATAAATAAATGTCCAATTACATAATTACAAACATACATACACATATATACATTCATATTAACTAATCATCATAAACACAAATTACACACATACATACAAATTAATCATCATAAACATAAATTGCACACATACATACAAACTAAACATTCAAACTAATCATTATAAACACAAATTACACACATACATACATATACATACAAACACTAATTTATATAAACTAAATTATATAAAATAAGCACACATCTAAACCAAATGACCTAAACTAATCATAATTTAATAATTCCATCATACATACAAAAATACGTACTCATACATACAAACATACATACATACAAAATCATAAAAATCTTAGATCTAAACCAAATTTTATCATAAACACAAATTACACACATACATACCAACTAAACATTCAAACTAGTCATCATAAACACAAATTACACACATACATACAAACTAAACATTAAAACTAATCATCATAAACACAAATTACACACATACAAACACTAATTTACATAAACTAAATTATATAAAATAAACACACATCTAAACCAAATGACATAAACTAATCATAATTTAATAATTCCATCATACAAATATACATACTCATACATACATAACACATACATACAAAATCATAAAAATCTTTGATCTAAACCAAATTTCAACACAAATTAATAATTAAAACGAGTATTTACCTTCACAAAGCTAGAAATTCAAGAAATGGTGAAATTCCTTCAAAACCTAACCAAAATAAACAAACAAAACTTTAAAATCTTAAAAAAATAGCTAAAATATGAACCCGGATGTTAGATCACCTTAAATCCCGAGAGTTTGTGTAAAAGTTGCTCCCAAATAGCCCAAAAACGTTGAAATCGTCGGAGAGACATAATTGGGGGAGTTTTGGAGAGTTTTTGATGAAAATGAAGTTCTGTCGTCTAGTTTCCCTATTTGTTCGCGCTGAACCCTATAGCGACGACATGTCGTCGGCACAGGTCCACTTGTCGTCGGTACAGGTGACCTATAGCGACGACATGTCGTCGGCATAGGTTTCGAAGGATGTTGACCAGTCAATAAAGGTAAAAACCCTATCCCGACGACATGTCGTCGCTATAGGGTTTTCCAGAATTTTTTTTAATTTAAAAAAAAATTTATTAAATAAAAAAACAAAAAGAAAATCAAAATTAACCTATAGCCCAAAAATTCATTGGGCGCCAGTTTTCCCTCCAACCTGCTCAACCCTATAGCGACGACATGTCGTTGCTATAGGGTGTCCCATTCAAAGTTTTAGAAAAACCCTATCCCGACGACATGTCGTCGCTATAGGGTGTCCCATTCAAAATTTTAGAAAAACCCTATCCCGACGACATGTCGTCGCCATAGGGTTTTCCAGATTTTTTTTTAATTTAAAAAAATTTATTAAATAAAAAAAACAAAAAGAAAATCAAAATTAACTTATAGAGAAGACATGTCGTCGCTATAGGGTTTTCCAGAATTTTTTTTAATTTAAAAAAAAAAAATTTGACCGACGAAAATTTATTAAATAAAAAAAAACAAAAAGAAAATCAAAATTAACCCTATACCGACGACAAGTCCGTGACTCCCGATCCGGATGTTATGTAAATCCTCAATCAGAAGACCCACGTCATTGACACGAAGAAACCTCATAAAATCAAACACAGAACCGACCTTTGATAACCGATCGGATAGATACACATCTGCAACTATCCCATAATCCTCGTAGAACTTCCAAATCTCATTCACTGAATAATTAAGTGGGAAATTCGTGAGAAAAATCGAAACCATTACCTGGGCAAGATTCATGGAATAAGAAGGATTTTTAATCGGAACCCCACCGTGCAAGACATTAGAAGTCTGTTGATTGCCTTCACGATGTCTCGGGCGTTTGTGAAACACCCAAGACCAGCCTGTATGGCCCCAAACTGAGTACCCTACAGTTGGTTCTCATTACTGGGTTCTCTTTAAAAATACTCGCTTTATTACAAACAATCAGTGGAAGTCTTAATTTAAAATAGTTGTAACCCTTTATAAACTCAATATCAATCTTAATCTTATCTTACAAATGCCTACACACCAATCCGAGTAGCACCGCTCCCTAGCCAAGATACCTCACCTGCAAACAATCTAACGTACATACAAAGTCATCTACGCTTAGTGAGTTCTAACAATGTATATTAACAAGAAATACCATTTGATTGAACTCAGAACATTACAATCCTTTATAAAACGGTTTGTCGTTTATTGACATGTTAATAACCCACACTTCAACACTAACTCATAAGGGTTCAACGACCCAAGATGTAACATCCCGGTTTTTCATAAAATAACTGGGTTTGTAATTATGTAAATTATTGTAAAGGTTAACGGGTAATTAACGGGGTTTTTGCGGGTTTTATTTAAAAACGTGATCAAAACCAAGCCCGGGAGACCTTGGGTGCGCGTGGGCCAAGCCTGGCCCTAGGGAAGAACACCCTTTAGGGTGCAACGCAAATATGGAGACCCCATTTTCACATTCAGCCGTCGAAGAGCAAGGAGGAGAGGGAGAGAGCCGTTCATCGCGTTTCAAGTCCGATTTGATGTATTTTGTCGATCTCTAATCATCCTTAGTGTGTCGGGATCCTTGAATCAATACTACACATGTTTCATAATTCTAGGGTTTAGAAGAGAAGTTGAGTTTCAAAGAAGACGAGGTGATTCGGGAATTCGATTGGCACGGGTTCTCCGATCTAGAGGTATAATCTTGAAAACTTTCCTGTTTAAATGCTTGTTTGTGATCGTAGGGAACCTTCATGTGTGTGCATGGGTTCGGCCGAACCCTAGAGGTGGCCGGTTGGGGGGATAGGTGGCCGGTTGGGGGGATGGGTGTCCGACGAGGCATGAGGAAGCCCGGAACCCGTTAATTACACAAAGATTTTTTCCAGAATATTTTTTAATTTAAAAAAAAAAATTGACCGACGGAAATTTATTAAATAAAAAAAAACAAAAAAGAAAATCAAAATTAATCTGTCGTCGCTATAGGGTTTTCCAGAATTTTTTTTAATTTAAAAAAAAATTTATTAAATAAAAAAACAAAAAGAAAATCAAAATTAACCTATAGCGACGACATGTCGTCGCTATAGGTTTTCCCCAAAAATTCATTGGGCGCCAGTTTTCCCTCCAACCTGCTCAACCCTATAGCGACGACATGTCGTCGCTATAGGGTGTCCCACTCAGAATTTTGAAAAAACCCTATCCCGACGACATGTCGTCGCTATAGGGTTTTCCAGAATTTTTTTTAATTTAAATTTTTTTTTTGAACGACGGATATTTATTAAATAAAAAAAACAAAAAGTAAATCAAAATTAACCTATAGTCGCTATAGGGTTTTCCAGAATTTTTTTTAATTTAAAAAAAAAACTTTTGACCGACGAAAATTTATTAAATAAAAAAAACAAAAAGAAAATCAAAATTAACCTATAGCGACGACATGTCGTCGCTATAGGTTTTTCCCAAAAATTCATTGGGCGTCAGTTTTCCCTCCAACCTGCCTCAACCCTATACCGACGACATGTCGTCGCTATAGGGTCTCCTTACCAAAATTTTGGTTTTGACCTATACCGACGACATGTCGTCGGTATAGGGTGACCTATGCCGACGACAAATGTCGTCGGGACAGGGTCAATTTGTTGTAGTGATACTCTTTGACACGCAAATATTTACGATATTACTATAATTTTTTTGGTTTTCTCAAAAATAAGTTTCACATAATGATTAACCGAACCGTATTTTTTTGGGTTAGGTTCAAATTGCAAACGTACCTGTCGCACCCTAATTAATATTAAAATGTTTAGGTTTTTGTATTTAATACATGTACTATTTCTTATTTTATGATATAAAGATAAGATCGACTTTCATATATCGAGATACCCATTCCAGCATATCCGTGATTATTAATTACTTTAATATTAAACCAATCAACTATCTGACTATCTCCACAACTGAGATAATGCCGAATACGACATTCGCGGGCTATTTTTTTTTCTGTTTAAATTTACATGACTGTGCACATTGACTAAATTTGGAAGGCATGATTATATCATCTGATCAACCGAACAAACTTCTATTTTTAGAGTAAGGGCCTAAGCAGCATACGTAAATGATAAGGGTATGATGGAAAAGTGCACGTCACGTCACGTCACGTCACATCTTTTAATTATCATACCATTCATCACTTGATAAGTGAAATACCCAAGTGATTGAGATGATGTAATTATTAAATATTTTTTTAATATACATTTAAATAATAAATCATAATAAAATTAAACATAAATAATATTTCACTAATAAAAAAATTTACATAATTAAAATTACTAAAAAAAAATAAAAACCACTAATATAAAAAAAAAAAACAGATAACCTAATGATTTGAACTTTCGTAAAGATACTCAATCAAGTCCGCCTTTAGTGCGTTATGAATTTCTCGATTGCGTATTTCTTGTCGGTTTACTCGCTTTTGATTTTCATCAATTTTTCGTGCGTAGACTATTCCTCATTTGGGTTATATTTGACAAATTGTTACTCCTTGGTTCTCTAAATTCATATTATGCAAAATCACATAAGTATACATAATGTTTCGAATTTTGCTTTGAGACCAAGATCGAGCCGACCGTTCGATTATATGCCATTTATTCTTCAAGATACCGAACGCTCGTTCTATATATTTTCTTGCCACCCATGAGCTTTTTTATAATTATTATTTTTAATACCTTCTGGACACGTAACAGACTTGACAATTGCAGCATATTCTGGATATATTCCATCGGCTAGATAATACCCACGCTTGTAATGCGTTCCTCTAAGTTCAAACGATAAGCCGGGTGCGGTTTCATTGATCATATCGTCGAATATAGGCGATTGATTTAAAACATTAATGTCATTGTTCGAACCGGCAACGCCAAAGAATGCATGCCAAAATCATAGGTCATTTGAAGCCACAACTTCAAGCATAATACTAGGACGAGTATGATCCCCGCGAGCAAACTGACCTCGCCACGCATTGGGGCAATTTTTCCAATCCCAATGCATGCAATCGATGAAACCGAGTATCCCGACAAATCCGTGTTTAGCTTCATATGCAACATATAGTTGTTGAATATCGCTAGCCGATGGTTTACGTAAATATCTCTTACCATACAATAAAATTATAGCTTTAGAAAACTTATAAATACATGACCTGATCGTTCGTTCGGACATCTTCAAGTAACCGTCAAACGAATCACTAGCGGTGCCATACGCCATTTGAAGAATCGCGGCCGTACACTTTTGAATGGAGGTAAAACCAACCAGACCTCTTGCGTCAACCCATTGACGAAACCAAGGCACGTCTCTCTCGAGATCATTATTAATTCTTAAAAATAATTTCCGGCTCATTCGAAACCGGGTATTAAATTGCTCCTCCCCGTACAGACACCCTTCGTCAAAGTAATCATTGAGTAAGAGTGCGTTAGTAGCCGCCCGATCACGGTTGAGACGTGCACTTCGTTTTAATGGTCTTGACAACGATTCCGCTTCTTGCCACCACACAACCGCCACAGATGCGAAAGCGCCAAACGCCTTTTGCCGGGCTTCGTCGCTTGAAGAAGACATTTTAAAATGGATGAAGTATTTGAATAGTATAAAGATTTGTGTTATTAAAATATAGGTCTTTTATGTTTATATAAAGGAGATGAGATCATATAAATTAAATAAAAAAACTTTTTTTTAATTGTTTGAAATATAACCGTTGAACGGCTATATCTTGTTTGCATGTACCCTTGAAAATAACCACGACACCATATAACATCACCCCTTCACGCGACAAGGGGGCGGTGTTCCCTCAAAATCACGCCGTGATGCTTAATTACAAGTAGGATCACGCCGTGATTTCAAGAGATATACAAGATGATCTTATAGAAATTGATGAGAGCTCCAACAAGAAGTTCTTTTTTAAAACTTGTCAGTTTTTATTAATTTACAAATTGATAAAATTTACAAACATCAACTTATTACACTACTACAAATACCAAATTGGATAGATTTGAAGCATTTGGTACAATACTTTACTGCAAGGCTAATGTCATGGTGAGATCAGCAATACTCAACAATTTGTCTTCTTTTCCAAATTTATACTTCAGTGCCTGTACTTTAAGCAACTTCTTTTTTTTCTTATTTTTCTATCAATTTATATTATTACCCCTAAATTTTAGTTAAGTTATCATACAACCCCTTAACTTGAGTACATTTATTTTTTATATGTATTTTTTTACTCTTTTCTTAGCTTTTTGGATTTTATTTTTTCTTTGTTTTTTACCTTTATTTATTTTTTTTATAAACTTTTTTTAATATTACTAGCAATTTCGTTACAACGCGTGGGTTTGCGTAAATATTTTATTTTTTTATATAAAGTTTTGAGTACATTTGTTTATTTCGTAAACAATAACTTTGTTAATGATAAGTTTTGAGTAAGTTTTCAAGGACGTTAGTTTCTTCCGTGGTTAAATGTGCCACAACGCGCATAGGCACAATTCTAGTTAGTTTATAAATTGACAAAATTTACAACACGGGTTAAATTGTTTAACACAAACAAGATCCATATATTTATTCATGCAAAGAAAACATTAACCCTGACCTATACACACTTAAAATTGTGTAATCCGAACACAACCCATTTATCTAAATTCATGTCAAATGGGTTGACAGGTGGTCTGGTTGGCGAGTACTAATCAAGTTATAAACATGTTAATTGGGTTGGTGTACAAAAATTAATGGGTTTAACGAGTCGTAAACCGGTTGACGGGTCAACCTGTTTAATTAAACGGGTTAAACATGTCAACCAGAAAACAACCTGTTTAATTAAACGTATTAGATATGATAACCCAAAACCAGATTATTATAGTCCTAAGATAAATTAGTTTTCACTTTTTTTTGGTTCCGTTACCAATTAATAAATGTCAAATTTCACATAAACTTGCGTGAACAAACCTACCAATACCCTGTCACAAGTTGACCAAAATTTTGTATAAATCTACATCCGGTAGCCACCCAACTACAACTTCAAAAGTACACAAACTCCATTTCCCTGCTATACAAATTCCGGCAACCATGCCATCCATTGACACCCCAGAGGCTCCCCTAAAGTCGTCAACCGCACCGCCACCGGAATCCAAGAGTAGCATGGGTCTGGTGGTTGATGTGGCTTTAAGGGTCTTGCTATTTGCAACAGGCTTGGCTGCTATCATTGTTATGGTCACTTCTAAACAAAGCAAAATGATCCCAGTTGCACCAGGCCTAGCAGTACCCCTGGATGCAAAATTTAATCATTCCCCAGCTTTCATGTAAGTATGATCATATTTTGATTAATCGGGTACTAATCGAGTTTTTTAATATGAATTTTTTTAGTGTTATATACGCGTTAAAATACCGATCGCCCTCACGAAATTTTTTAATGTTATGTACGCGTTATATATTGCTAGTCAACCGACTCCAAAAATTTCCGACCCCCTGAAAAAAATTTCTGGGTCCGCCACTGGTTCGGACTGATTAACTATTTAAGTGGACATGTGGTTATATCTTGCAGATATTTTGTAGCGGCCCTATCGGTTGCTTGCTTGTACAGTGTCATCACCGGCGTGTTATCGGTTTTGGCTCTCATGCGAGGAGGGATTTCTACAAAGCTGCAGTTTCATTTTGTGATGTTTGATGCTGTAAGCACTTGAAACATAGTTCTTTAGCATGGATCAGTTTTTAAAATAAGACACTTTATATATAAAACTATAAACATTTAAATACATTTTGAACTTTTTAACTGCGGGTGCTAAACGGGTTGTGTTTACCGGTTGGCAGGTCCAACCAGACATGAACCTGAAAATTTGACACGAACTTGAAAATCGTGTCAGACATATCAACCAGAATATGACATGAACATTCGTGTATTGACATGAACACAACCAGTTTAAACCGATTTTTTTGGATTTTAAAACTCTAAAAATTATAACTAAAAATACAAAGGTGTATAAAATAATTATGTTTAAATTATATACTTGATGTCAATTTTTGTTTTAACTTTTACAATTTGGTATAAATAACCTAACCATGACATAAAACATTAAAACCCAATTTAAAAAATAAAAAATAAAAAACATAAACAGGTTAAACGGGTCAACCCGCAAATCCACAAACATGGCCCATTTAGCTAAACGTGTTTGTAGGTTGCACCAAGAAACTAACCAAAATCTGTTTATACTAATTGACAACAGCACTCCAAAAGCCAACTAACTTATTTCTTTATATATTCCATATTTAATTCATTTACTGTTGTATGCTGTTTCATGTAATCTTCATTTAATTATATTGTTATATATTGCATGTCTCTCCATCATTGGAAGACATCAGTTTCATATTTCTAATACTAATTAAACCCAAATTAGCGAATTTCATGTTGGGCTCTGTGTCTATTTTTACCATGTATGACCCCCGTTGATAGATTTGATATAGAGCTTTTTCATATATGAATGAGTTAAAATCATCACCACTAATTCATTGTTCCATGTTCTTTTTTGTGTAAATTTTACTTATTAGCTTCAAGTGATATCAATCTAACCTATAATCAATGAACGTGGTGCAGCTGCTACTAGGCATTGTGGCTGCAGCCACCGGAGCAGAAGGAGGAGTCGCGTACATTGGACTCAAGGGAAACTCACACACTCGATGGAACAAGATATGCAACACGTACGGATCCTTCTGCTTCCACGTTGCAGCCTCATTTCTACTTTCACTCATATCCTCGATAACACTTCTACTGCTCGTTTGGCTCTCTCTTTACGTGCTTTCCAAGAAAATCGCAAGGCGTTAATTAGTATCATGGACACCAAAAAGTTGATCATTTCTCATGGGACCAAGTTAGATGTTACTTGTCATTCATTTCATCATTCATATTAATTATCTTTGTATATGTATTCCTTTTAGTTGGCTTGTGTTTGTGAAGATTGCATGAGATTGTTGGTTAATTAATCTGTCTTATAAAAGCATTAGAGGTCTGAAGTTGCACAAGATTGGAGATTAAAGAAATTGTAAGAGGGGTAACCAAATGTAGGACAACCATTCACATAAATAAAAATAAAACATAACTATCATTACTGAATATTAGGAATTACAATACAATGATAAAAATTACAAGAAAAGATGAATAACAGATTACGCAAACAAACAAAAACGGAAAAACGAAACTGGATGAAAAAAAGACTGGGTAGAGGCTGAGGATTTCTGTTAAACAGAGGTCCCTTAAAACAGATTTCGGGCCACCCAGGTGAACCCGTCTGTCTCCCAGGGTACAACAGCGGAAGCAGAAAGTACTGTCGGGATTAGCCTAGCACCCGATACTATACCTGAAACAAGAGCGCGAAGCTTGGAGAATGTCAGGAATTCTTCTGGAGCTGTGTGTTTGCATGTACGACTTTTAGCAGCTCAAACCAGGAACTCAAGCCTTGTTTATATATGCTGGAAACTTCGCAACTAAAGGCTAGCCATAACTCTGGGAGTTAAGTTTGCAATTAATGCTATTCATAACTCTGGAGTTAAGTCTGCAACTGCTACTCATAACTCTGGGAGTTAAGTTTGTAACTGATGGAATTCGAACAGACTCTCGCAACTGAAAGAGCTTGAACCAGACTCGAACCCGCGAGCCACCAGTAAAAAATACTAAGGCGGCTCGCGACGATGCGAAGTGCAAAGTGCGCCATCAAAACGCCACATTACGCACATCGCTCCTCGGTCTCGTGTCCGGGTCCGGGTCCCGGTCCCTTGCGCGGGCGCGTCGGGTGCCTTGCACCCTTGTTACTGCCACTGTGTGTGTGTCTTGATATACAAGAATACTCTTGTGTGAACCTTCACACTTATAAGCCAAGCAATAATTTCTCATTCCTCCTATGTGGGACAAGCTCAATTTCCAATGTCTCAACCTTTCATACACACAACTTTGAACATCGATATCACATTCATCTTAGCTCTATTTTGGACACGATTCGGTTCGTTGTGATCCTCTCATGTAATAGAATATGAATGTAATAAATAATAATTATATTTGTAACAAATATAAATAATTATTTAAGTCCAAAATATGTGAAAAACATATTTTCACATAAATTTCCAACAATCCCCCACATGAATAGAGATCGATCCATACACTCAAGTGCCAAGATATAGTATCAGCGGTTGAATATTGCAGGATAGCTAGGTGTTTCCTTTGAACCTTCCTTTGTGAAGTGTACTTGGTCTCCTAGCAGTTAGTAGACTTGGTTTCCTTGAACTAAACCCCTTTTGATGTAGACGGTATCACACTTCACACAATACTCTTCCTGGCCTGGCTAACCCCTCATTTTCTTGTCCGTTATGGTAATGGAACACTAGCCTGGTTCTGCAAGAGCTCTAGGAATTGCGCCCCGCATAATTCCATTTGAAGTGACCCCACTTCTTTCTCACATAGGTGATTTCACATAAATCATGAAAGGCGTGTGCCTAGCCTCCTTTGATATCACTAACTTGTTATAGAAATTGGACTAGGAAGTATGCAACTCCCTTTGAATGTTAGGGTACTCCCCCACAGTGACCTCAGTTTGTACAGTTAGGTTGTCCTATTGAGCCTAGATCATGGGATCTCCACTCTTCTAGGACAGGTTTTCCTTTGCACAAACTTATTCCAATGGCTTTAGTCCCATTCCTCTCGACGACTTATATACTATCTTTTTGCTTAAGCCTTTTGTAAGCGTTTCCGCAATGTTATCCTTTGGCTTCACATAGTCAATAGAGATAACTCCTGTTGGGAGAAGTTGTCGTATCGTATTATGTCTCCTTCTAATGTGCCTTGATTTGCCATTATACATTGCACTTTGAGCTCTTCCAATCGTTGATTGACATTCACAATGTATGCAAATGGCTGTCAACGGTTTGGCCATCTTGGTATGTATTCCAAAACTTGGCGTAACCATTCCGCCTCTTCTCCAGCTTTATCCAACGTGATAAACTCAGATTCCATCGTGGATCTAGCTATAAGAGTTTGCTTGGAAGACTTCCAAGCTATAACAGCTCCTCCAAGGGTAAACACATAACTACTTGTGGATTTGGAATCTTTAATATCGAATATCCAGTTAGCTTCACTGTATCCTTCAATAACAGTTGGATCTTGGCCATAATGTAGTCCATAATTCATTGTGCATCTCAAATACCTTAGCAATCTAGTCATGCTTTTCTAATGCTCAGAACTAGGATTACTAGTATATCTACTTAGCCTGCTCACAGCGTATGCTAAATCCGGTCGGGTACTTGACATGAGATACATGAGACTGCCAATGATCCTTGAATACTCCAACCGAGCAACGCCCTCACCTCTATTCTTAGACATGTGTTGGGTAGTATCAATCGAAGTTTGAGCCACACTTTTGTCCTCCGCATTGAACTTCTCAAGGATCTTGTCCACATAGTGGGATTGACTTAACACAAGATCATTTTGGGTTATGGTGATCTTCACTCCTAGAATCACATCAGCTAGACCCATGTCTTTCATGTCAAATCTTGCTTTCAACATGTCTTTAGTAGATCTAATCATCTTATCATCACTCCCAACAATAAGCATATCATCTACATAAAGGCATAAAATCACATAGCCTTTAGATGTATCTTTCACATAGACACATTTGTCACACTAATTTATTTTGAAACCACTGTTAAGCATAACTTGGTCAAACTTTTGGTGCCATTGTTTTGGTGCTTGCTTCAAGCCATACAACGACTTAACAAGTTTACACACCTTGCCCTCTTGACCAGGTGCAGAGAAACCCTCAGGTTGCTCCATGTAAATCTCTTCATCTAACTCCCCATTTAGAAATGCAGTTTTTACATCCATTTGATGTATTTCCAGATTTCTCATTGCTGCAATTGCAATCACCAACCTTATGGAGGTTATTCGAGTCACGGGTGAGTATGTATCAAAATTGTCTAGACCTTCCTTTTGTCTATACCCTTTGATCACCAACCTTGCCTTGTATTTGTCAATGGAGCCATCAACTTTCATCTTCTTTTTGAATATCCAACGATATCCAAGTGGTTTATTACCTGGTGGAAGATCTAGTAGCTCCCAAGTGTGATTCTGTAAGATAGAATCAATTTCATTTTTGATGGCTTCTTTCCATTGTGGTCCTTCTGAGGAGAGCGCCTCTCGATAGGTCTGGGGCTCACCCTCAACCATATTAGCAAGAAAATCAGGCCTAAAAGATTTCTCAATCCTTTGCTTTTTGCTTCTTCTTGGCTTAACCTCTTCAGCCTCTGATTCTTCTTGTGTTTCATGTTGGACAATCTCATCAACTGGTGTTGATGAACTTGCATGTGTTGATGAACTTGCATGCGCCTTTTCCAAACATGGAAACACATCTTTAAAGAATGATGCATTCCTTGACTCCATTATAGTATTCTAGTGTATTTCTGGATTCTTTGAATCATGTACGAGAAAACGATATGCACTACTATGATGGGCGTAACCTATGAACACACAGTCCACGGTTTTGGGTCCTATTTTTTTGAACCTTTGGTGGTGGCACCACCACTTTGGCTAAGCACCTCCACACTTTCAAGTATTTATAGGATGGTTTCCTCCCTGTCCACAACTCATATGGTGTTACATACTTTGTCTTGAAAGGTATCTTGTTCAAAAGATAATTAGCCGACAGAACGGCTTCCCCCCACATGTCCGGGGTTAACCCAAAACTTAATAACAAGACATTCATCATTTCTTTTAAGGTACGGTTCTTTTGTTCCGAAATGTCATTTGATTGTGGAGAATATGGTGGGGTTATCTCATGTCTTATGCCACTTTGTGCACATAAGTTTGCAAATGGTGAAACATATTCAACTCCTCTATCGCTTCTCACAACCTTGATTTTCTTATTAAGTTGGTTCTCCACTTCATTTTTATACAAAATAAACTTGTCTATTGCTTCATCCTTACTTTTAAGTAAATATACATAGCAATATCTAGTACTATCATCAATGAAAGTGATAAAATGCTTATTTCCTCCTCTTGTGGGAATGGATTTAAAATCACACACATCTATGTGAATCATATCAAGGGGTTAGGTTATTCTTTCAACCGATCTAAATGACGATCTTGTTTGTTTGGCTTCGACACAAGTTTTACATTTTAACTTTGAATCAATGGAAAAAGATGGTATGCAATCTAATTTAATTAAACGACGCATTGAATCAAAATTAATATGACCAAGACGACCATGCCACACATTAGAAGACTCAATCAAGTAAGCAGAAGTAGAAGCATTCTTATTCATGTTCTTTTTTATAGCCATTACATTGAGTTTAAACATACCATTATGGGCATAGCCCTTTCCAACAAACACACCACGTTTAGTTAAAACAAACTTATCACTTTCTATAACCATACAAAAACCAAACTTGTTAAGCAACCATCCTGACACAATACTCTTGCGCAACTCGGGAATATAAAGCACGTTGCTTAGAGTGAGCTCCTTTCCCGAAGTCCACTTCAAGATCACATCACCTTCACCCTTGATATCCGATGTAGCCGCATTTCCCATGTACAACTTCTCTTCTCCCACAACCTCCTTAAACGTATTAAAGAGGGTCTTGTCGGGGCAAACATGTCGAGTAGCCCGGTGTCAATCCACCACCATTTTGGGGGGTTAGACACAATGTTGACCTCTTCCATCATAGCAGACAAATCCAAGATTATAGCAACAAGAGGCCCGCCATCATTAATCATGTGAGCCCTCTCTTGTTTAGGTTTCTTACATTGGTCAGCACGATGACCCGATTCACCACAATTGTAACACTTCCCTTTAAAAGAAGCTACCTTTTTTTTCATACCACCCTTCCTTGGTCCAAGTTCCACAAACTTGCCCTTACCCTTGCCCTTGCCATTAGGCTTGTTGTTTTTGTTCCCTTTATACCCCCTTGAAGATTGACCATGTTCCACAAGATTGGCTTTTGCAGAACCTTCCACTAGGGTTCCCTTTATAGCCAACCTATTGTCTTCCTCAATTCCAAGACGAACCACAATGTCCTCAACAGACATTTCCTTTCGCTTATGCTTAAGGTAATTCTTGAAATCAACCCAACTTAGGGGTAATTTCTCAATCATGGCAGCCATTTGAAATGTCTCACTAAGAGTCATTCCCTCGGAGAGAATATCTCCAAGTATTATTTGTAATTCTTGAACTTGGTTAATTACAGTTTTAGTGTCAACCATTTTATAGTCCAAAAACCGAGCCACTACAAACTTCTTAGTGCCGACATCTTCAATTTTATACTTGCGTTCCAATGAATCCCATAGTTCTTTGGCTGTTGTTGTCTTGCAGTATACATTATACAATGCAACTTGAAGGCCATTCAACACATAGTTGCGACACAAGTACTCAGAGTGCTTCTATGCATCTAATGCACTAACAGCTTGAGCATCAGCACCCTCTGCAAGTTGAGGGGGAGACTCAGTCAAAAACCTCGCAAGGTTTAGGGTGGTCAAGTAAAAGAGCATCTTTTGTTGCCACCTTTTGAAGTTCAAACTTGAAAATTTTTCTGGGTTTTCAGGATGATTGGCAAAGGTCTGGGCTTCTTGGGTACCAACCAATGGTCCCATGTAGGGGTGTTCATCGGGTCGGGTTGCGGGTTTTTCGGGTTACTCGGTTCGGGTTATTCGGGTTGGTATTTTTTTGGTTGAAACCACAATCCGAACCGAACCACATTTGAGGAAACCTAATCCGAACCTAAAACCACATTGTAATTCGGTTTGAACCTAGCAAACTGAATTAGCAAAAAAAAAACTTTTTTTTTCTTTGGGTAGCCATAACTTATTCGGTTTAAATAACACAACATTTTAGGAAAATCTAAACAAAAACATACCTTCATCAAATAATGATTTATAATAGGTATTGGTTATTGATATAAATGAATTGAGTTAACTATAAAATATGGATTAAAATAGTGCCTAATTCGGGTTTTTCAGTTCAAACCGAATTCAAAATCTTGAAACCTAAACCAAACCAAAAACCAAATTACATATTCAGTTTTCGGTTTGAACAAAACCGAAAACCAAATATGTAATTCAGTTTGGTTTTAAACGGTTTCGGTTTCGATTCGGTTATCGGTTTAATCGGTTTGAAATCAAATATAGAAAAAACCCCTAGTCCCATAGAAGTGGATGAGGCTGCTGCAATTGTGGTTTCCAGAAACAAGAGGCAGAAACTATTAGATGACAGAATAATTTGGTTTACAGAAAACCAGTAATATTTTTAGAACAATTTGGTTTACAGAAAACCAAATAACAAACTTACAGAAAAGTTTGCAAACACAATAAAAATTTTAAAACAGTGAATGGTTGATGTTTTAAAATCTGTTTTAAGCTTGTAAGACAACCATTCAAATAAATAAAAATAAAACATAACTATCATTACTGAATATTAGGAATTACAATACAAGGATAAAAATTACAAGAAAAGATGAATAACATATATTACAGAAACAAACAAAAACGGAAAAACGAAACTAGATGAAAACAAAAAAACGGGTAGAGGCTGAGGATTTCTGTTAAACAGAGGTTCGTTAAAACAGATTTCGGGCCACCCAGGTGAACCCGTCCGTCTCCCTTAAAACAGATAGTGCAAAGTGCGCCATTAAAAAACGCCACATTACGCACATCGCTCCTCGGTCTCGTGTCCGGGTCCGGGTCCCGTGTCCGGGCGCGTTGGGTGCTTTGCACCCTTGCTACTGCCACTGTGTGTCTTGTTATACAAGAATACTCTTGTGTGAACCTTCACACTTATAATCCAAGCAATAATTTCTCATTGCTCCTATGTGAGACAAGCTCAATTTCCAATGTCTCAACCTTTCATACACACAACTTTGAGCATCGATATCGCATACATCTTAGCTCTATTTTGGATACGATTCGGTTCGTTGTGATCCTCTCACGTAATAGAATACGAACATAATAAATAATAGTTATATTTGTAACAAATATAAATAATTATTTAAGTCCAAAATATGTGAAAAACATATTTTCACAAAAATTTCCAACACCAAATGTGTGTAGGGAATCAACTTCTTTTTATAGTTGTATTTGCTAATGGAATTCCAACATTTTAATGCATGGTTAGATATGTTTTGACAATTTTTGGATCAGGCTCGGCTAGGCAAACAGGTCGGGTTCGTGGGTCAACTCGACACGAACCCAAACACGACTGAAACCCGAAAATCAGGTCAAACACATGAACCTGAACACGACACGAATTTTCATGGGTTGACACGAACACAACCTGTTTGACCCGGATATTTTTAATTCTAGTCTAAATTTATAAATTCACACCTAAAAAAATATAACAACAAATATTTTAATTAAAATATATAACAAAAAATATTCACACATAATATCCAACAACTATCAGATTTCTTATTAAAATCGTAAACAAAACTAAAATCTAGTATTTAATCAAACATTTATGTCAAAGAAATACATTTCTCTTTTGGAACACAAATAACCAATCAAATTGGCCGCCCTAAATTGCTTCGGTCAAGATTGCAAAGAAAACCCATTGAATTATATGCATTGGCATAATCTACCCTAAAGTGTTTTTTTAATAAAATAAACGGGTAAACCCACGAACCCCGACGGGTTAGCCCTAACCCGATCTGGTTAGGTAAACGGGTTTTGCGGGTTCGACCTGAAGTTGACCCAAACCAGTTTAGACTAAACCCAAACCCGCAAATTTCGTGTTCGTGTCGGCACCCTAGGATCGGCTCAATCTATTTCAGGGTCTAAAGCGAATCTTATAATCGAGATGTGTTTGTAATAAACCTAATTAGTTTGCTTACAATCCTAGTAATCATTATTAAATTAACATTAGCATAAACCACAAACAAACTCGTCACACATGAATTACCATGATAAAACTTTGCAAATCATATTATAAACTCAAGATTTAAAATCCATAAACAAGAATCCAGAATCGTATATAAAACCTCACACAATCTCTCAACAACTTTCTCAGAAAACACAGAACATGAAATACAACTCTCCTAATCTGATCTTTAATCAACAAGATGCTGTAGAAGATGAAGAACATACACCGAAGAGATGAATCAGAGAACTATGTGAAAACTGGATACGACTACAAGCTGCCATGAACTTCCAAGAATTCAGAACTCCAGTCCATAAAGTTTTATTCTCCACAACTTGTTACCTAAGTTCGAACTTCCAAGAATACCCACTTTTCCTGAAATTCGGTAAAGGTATTTTAGGTACCAGTATGGTACCGATACCATCTAAAGATGAGCATTTTATTCTCCACAACTTGTTACCTAAGTTCGAACTTACAAAATTTAAACTATGTTGAGTTCTCTGAGATGCCTTGAATGTTTATAGGTATCTAAAAAAAATATTACTAAGAAGACTAAAAAAAATATATATAGGTATCTGAAAAAAATATATATATTTTGAGTTCTCTGAGATGCCTTGAATGTTAATGCTTCTTATGCTATCACATACTTTGTCTTACTTTTTTTTTGGTTTAATTCACTTATTAATTATTTCTGTTTTATAAAATGCAAGGTTAGTTGTTCTTTTCTCCAAAGAAATATGTATTATATTTCTCTTGACAACTGATTCAATTGGAAATTTTGAACTGTCAACAGGTTGTTTCGCTTTTCTAAAACATAAATCACATTAGTTAATTGACTCGCATGGTAAAACTAAAAGATAATAAATACATATCTGATTACAACTGATGTGGATGTTTAAAAATCAATAGATCAGCTGTTGAAAAAAATATGTCAATTTGCATGTACATGTGATATGCGCTAAATTATACATGTTTTGCATGCATAATAATCCCCATATTATGGTACTAAACTTAAAACGTTAATATTTTACAATTGCAGGTTATTCGGTATCCCAAGATAAGTAGAGCAAAAACCAACTTAAAACATGAAGAAACCAAGCTTTCGGGTGACTAAACCCGAGCATTGACCCCCAAGAAGTCAAACCAGGTCAACATAAGTCAAACCAACAGCTAAAAGACAAAACTAGGAAGCAGTTGGGCATTGCACGGTCATGCATGCCATGCACGACCGTGCAAACCCAAAATACACTGTCACTTGTACCCTGTTTGATTCCCGAGGTGTTTTCACGCCCGTGCAATCCAATGCACGGCCGTGCATTGCTCATTTTGAGACCTATAAATAGATAGCTTGGGTACTTCATTTCACACACCTCAATACACCCATCCATACCTCAAGAACACAACAGAGAGAGCTTATTTCGTAGTTAAAGTAGAGAGTAGAGGGACTCTTCCTCCTTGTTCCGCAATATGGGAGCCTACGAAACTCAGCGTTATGCTAGTTAGTATGGCCATTCGTGGCTAAACTCTTGTATTGCTAGGGTGAAAATGATGTTTGGTGCATGTTAATGTTTGACGTATTAATCTAGTGGTATGTTTATGTCTTTAATTATTCGTCCTTAAAACCACCATTTGGTGGGTTTTATTATTGTGTAAATCCGTCTTTATATTTGTGAGTGTTCTTGATTTTAAAAGTGTAAGATTGTAAAACCTTTTTAAGGTCGTACGTCTTTATACAAGCAGAGATTGATAAGCCAAGGCTTGGTCAACATTATTAAGGTCGTACGTCTTTATACGAACTTCTTATGCGATCAAAAATTGGTGAACTCATGTTGGCAACAATACGTTTTTATACTTGGTCTCATTATTACACCGCCTCCCGGTGAGTAAAATATAATCACCTATTTAACCTTAATACAAAGCATTTACGTTCGATTTCTTAAACCAACCCGAAGATGACTATTCGAAGGGTTGAGGGTAACTGTTGTACTTAACGGGAGGCACTACCATTTTAATTCGTGAATCAAATGTCGTGAGGACGAGGTTCTAGCGGTGACCCGGGTGACAAGTTTGTAGTAGTCATATCACTAGATTAGTCAACTTAACATTATCACGTACCAAGCTGATTCGAAGCCCAAAGCAATACTCTTCGTGTCCTTATCATTTCCACGATATTTACTTTCCTGTTATTTACTATTCTGCTATTTACATTTCTGTTACACACATCACGCACGTTTTTACTTTTCTGTTATTTACTTTTCTATCATTTACTATTCTGCTTCACAAGCATACAAAACCCACACACTAATTGATCCAGCTAAACGATAACAAAAGTTGAGTACTGGAACTCGACCGTGTCCATTGGTTCGATACTTGATTCTTACCTAAACTATATTACGCTGCGATAGGTACACTTGTTTATTGTGTGTGTTTTTAAGTTAAATTAATTATCATTTTATAAATTTAAAACCTGATCTCGTAAAACAATAGTAAAAATATATCGTGAAACCTAGATCAACTTATTATCGTTGTAAAAGTTGTGTATTTCTAGAGGGTTTTTTTGTCACACTATTCTATTCCATCACTAATGTTGCCACGAAATAGAATGTCGTAAACTCATTGTAAATTAACTATTCATGCTCTCCGTAACAAATTCAGTCACAATATTAGTGATCTATAATTTATGTTACAAAACCGTCACGATTATCCGTCACAAATACTTTCTTTACAATAGTGATGTTGTAAGATTTGAATCTATATCCATACTATATAATAAATAAAGATTTTTTATGCCACGTGTAGTCTCCATATTCATTTTCAACATTTTTTTCCCGCCCCTCTCTCTTATTAAATACATCTCTATCTTTTAATAATAATATGTTTAAAAAAAATACTAATTATACTAATAAAACACATTTATTTTAAATTATCTCTTATTATAAAAAACGTTAAAATTTAATTATGTAACTTTTATTTTTAATCAAATAGTAAATGAAAGTCAAATTACATTAAATAGTAATTAACGTATTTTCGATACCCAACTATATATTATTTTTTACATATTTGAATTTTGTTTTCTATCCTTAATATATGTAATATATTATTACACATGTAAAATATAAAATAAATATTTAGGAAGCAGTTGGGCATTGCACGGTCGTGCAATGCCATGCACAGCCGTGCAAACCCAATTTTGCTTCTCAAGGGTCTAGTACCTTGTCACTTGTACCCTGATTGATTCCCGAGGTGTTTGCACGCCCGTGCAATCCAATGCACGGCCGTGCATTGCTTTGAGGCCTATAAATAGATGGCCTGGGTTATTCATTCCACACACCTCAATACACCCATCCATACCTCAAGAACACATCAGAGAGAGCTTATTTCATAGTTAGAGTAGAGAGTAAAGGAGCCCTTCCCCCTTGTTCCGCAATAGGGGAGCCTACGAAACTTAGCGTTATGCTAGTTAGTATGGTCATTCGTGGCTAAACTCTTGTATTGCTAGGGTGAAGATGATGTTTGGTGCATGTTAATGTTTGACGTATTAATCTAGTGGTATGTTTATGTCTTTAATTATTCATCCTTAAAACCACCATTTGGTGGGCTTTTATTATTGTCTAAATCCATCTTTATATTTGTGAGTATTCTTAATTTTAAAAGTGTAAAATCGTAAAATCTTTTTAATCAAACTTTTTTTGAAACTTGTACGTCTTTATACAAGCAGAGATTGATAAGCCAAGGCTTTGTCAACATTATTAAGGTCGTACGTCTTTATACGAACTTCTTATGCGACCAAGAATTGGTGAACTCATGTTGGCAACAGTACGTTTTTATACTTGGTCTCATTGTTACACCGCCTCCCGGTGAGTAAAATATAATCACCTATTTAACCTTAATACAAAGCATTTACGTTCGATTTCTTAAACCAACCCGAAGATGACTATTCGAAGGGTTGAGGGTAACTGTTGTACTTAACGGGAGGCACTACCATTTTAATTTAAAGATTTTAATTCGTGAATCAAATGTCGTGAGGACGAGGTTCTAGCGGTGACCCGAGTGACAAGTTTGTAGTAGTCATATCACTGGATTAGTCAACTTAACATTATCACATACAAGGCTGATTCGAAGCCCAAAACAATATTATTCGTGACCTGATCATTTCCAAGATATTTATTTTCTTGCTATTTACTATTCTGCTATTTACATTCATGTTACACACATCACGCACGTTTTTACTTTTCTGTTATTTACTTTATCGTTATTTACTTTTCTGTTATTTACTATTTTGCTTCATAAGCGCACAAAACCCACTTACTAACTGATCCGGCTAAACGATAACAAAAGTTGAGTACTGGAACTCGACCGTGTCCATTGGTTCGATACTTGGTTCTTACCTAAACTATATTACGCTGCGATAGGTACACTTGTTTATTGTGTGTGTTTTTAAGTTAAATTAATTATCATTTTATAAATTTAAAACCTGATCTCGTAAAACCATAGTAAAAATATATTATATTTTTATATATTAAAAACGACACATCAACATGATACACATACTATGGGAAAATTGTGCTCCTCTTTATTTTTTTTAAGGAACTAGGTCAGCCACTATTTTTATACCTGATATTTAAATTATATCCATTGTCTATGTTATGAATGAATAGCTTGGTATTTACATTCAAATAACTTTAGGCATTACATGTATAGTTATGGTTTTTTATAGTCCAAGGCTTCGTATTTTAATGATATAGTGTTCTGTGTGGGCGATTGGCTATTTCGCTGGAACCTTAAGCTGAGTGTGTTACTTGCTTTCATGCTATACATGCGTATACATTTATTTGCCTTTTTGTGTTTTAAACAGCCTAGGTTTTTGTAGTTACACATCAACTTGAATTGTCTTAAGTGACTTTCTATATTACTTTTACCATGTCTAACAAAACAGAACTCAAAAAAGGAAAAGGAAAAGCCTGTCACAAAAGAAAGTTGTTACTTGATGACGAGGAACAACGGCATAAAGTTAACTTTTTTTTAAAGGCGAACATTGAATGTTGTGACGTCGCACCCCCGTCATATGACATAAAGTTAACCATACATACACTTGCACAACTTCCTCTTCAACTACATCTACATTACCCCAAGATTTGTATCCCCTTGCTACTTCCTCTGTTTACCCCGACTCCAATGATTGCAATCACATCTGTGAAAATTGTAACGTGCTTTTTTGGTATGTTGAGCGCATTGTGTTGTCTTCTTCCAAACGAAGGACAATATATCAATGATGTAAGTCCGGTCGGGTTAGATTACTATTTCCAAAGGAACCTTCCAAAGGAACCTTCTGATACCATAAAACAACTATTTGAAGAATCAAAGTTCCTACATAATATGACTGCATACAATTCCATATTTGTAATGACTTCTTTTAGGGCCTTTCGTTATTTCTACAGAAACAACACCACCACTAAAAAAGACCAAACATTAAAGCTACTAGCAGGAGGTTTCCATCATCAGGGCCTTTTCTATCTGGAAGCATCACACAAATAGAGGTTTTCATGATCGATGCCCTTTGCATCTTTCATACTCTAGCAGACAGACGTTTGATAAGCATAGTGAAAATACGCCTAAGTGCAGCAAGTGCTACAAGGAACACGACATATAAATTTTTAAGGATAAGTGTATATGTTGTAAATACGATTTGACTTTCAAGTTATGAAACTGAGTTTGCTACCATGCATGCACCATAAGGTTTCTGTTGCTTTTATTCCTTCAGTCTTCTTGTTTAACCAAAATTTAACACTCATGCAGCAAAAGCTTAGTCCGCCCACAAATTTAACACTGAAAACCCGGCGCGAAGCGCGGACACCTCCACTAGTTAATCTTTAATGCATATAAATGCTCCCTGCATAAATTGACCTTATTTAAATACCTATTTAACAATAAAATTTTGTAGTTTAATATCAAACTAGTTGAATACACGCGCTTCGCGGCGGGTGTCAAGTCACCTAATTCGCTCATAATAGGTTTGGTTCGTCACAGTACCACAACGGTTACGACACTCGATATAGGGTACGATACAAAAAAACTCGATTTTAAATAAAACCCCGTTTTCAAATAAATTTATATTGGAACGTTGACAAAAATAAAAAATAAAAACAGCCGTGCAATCTGTTCTTTGAAAAAAGTTAACGAATGCAAGTTAATAAAAAAAAAAGAAATTAATAGAAAATTAATCAGGTTAAAAACGTATATTATATATTACAAATGGATGAAACATAAAAAAATAAATAAATAAAATTTAACACGACGTGACCGCATTTAAACGGAATTGTAACTGTTTAACTTTGCTATCATTTATAATCTACTAGGTTAGAATCTCGTGTATTACACGGGTTAAATAAATATAATATTATATACTTAGTAATAAAAAATTTATGTCTTTAAAACACGTGTATTACACGGGTTGAATAAAATATTACGTGACAGTTATAAATTTTGTTAAGTTAATTTTTAAAACATTTTTTTAGCTGAGTATTAATTTTTTTTTATGTAACTGATAAATGTTAATTGATATTAAACTTTAGAAACCCGGTGTATTGCTCAGGTTTATAAATGTAATGTTATATATACTTACTAATAAAAATTTACATATTACATATTTATAAAAAAACGTTTTATAAAAATGTTAAAGAAATCATTATTATTTAATAGGAGAGGGAGGCGGGAATCAAAAAATTATAAAACAATTAAAGAAATTTGTGTAATTAAAACTAGAGAGAGACGAGAAAAAAAAGTTAAGAATACATGAAAGAGTGACATTAAAACCTTTATTTATTATATAGTATAGATGATGAAATGTTGATTTCTTGGAACAAAGTTGTTTTATGGACTCAACCGAACTATATTTGTTATTTTCTGCTTGGCCCTTGTTTAAAGACAAAAAGCAAGTCACCAAGACACCAAGTTTGAATCTAACATCAAGCTAATGCCACGTAGCGACAAATCAACTTGCTCTGGCTCGACTTTTAAGAGACACCACACTTATATGTTTTGACTATACATAGATAGGATATTTTCAACTTTTTTTTAATTCTTTTAATAATTTAAACATTACGTAATATTTCTCTGATTGTTTGATAAGAAACAGGGTTCTATTAGTTTATCAAATCCAATATTAACCTGGTTATATTAGGCGTCTAATCAGTATTATTATACAAAATTAACAAAGAAAAAAACACAAAATCAACTAAATTAAACTGAAAAAAACACATATACACTAAAATATACCTTCAAAAACCCTTAAATAGCTATGGAGACGAGATGTCAACGAGACAAATGATGGGAAGCTTGAAAACTTGATTTTTTAAAAAATCAGCTTGGTTATACCTAAATTTGGGCAAGGTTAACCTTAATATCACTAATTTGGGGTAAAAGTCTATGGAGTATACTTACTTTTTGTTGAAGATGAGTAAGGAGGCGGTGGAGATGGCTCACGGTGGCTCACGGCGGTGGGCGGATGGCGGGATTGGGTTGAAGGAATGAGAGAATGCAAAAGATGAGGAATGGCAAAGACAAGATACTGATCTGAATGGATAGGGCTCGCAAAACCTTATCCCAAAGACATGTCTTCGGTACATGGTTAGAAAAAACGACGTCGTGTTCTAATTATTGAATATTTTTTTGCAGGGCTATACCGACGAGATGTCGTTGAGATAGACATCGCACATACGTTTGTCAATTTATCCGGACTAAAAGAAAAGGAAAAATAAAAAAAGGTACCCCTATACCGACGACATGCGTGGGGATAGCCATAATGGCGGACCTATATAGGCATGAAATTTTTTGTTTATTTGTTATATATACGATCTAATCTCAAGCGACCCCTATGAAATTTTAATACTGACCCCCATTAATTTCTTTTTGATCAAAACGACACCCAAAATAATTAATTTAAAACTTTAAATTTTAAAAATATAAACTTATTAATTATTATAAACTAATTAACAAATATAAACCTGTTATAAATTAATTAGGTAATTGGATCTACCCGTCAATCCTTATAAATAATTAAACACACTAGGCCACTAACTATTTAACCAAATAATCTTTTACCCTAAGCCAATTCCTTCTAAACAATTCATCGGTCTTGTCAAACCATCTACCCTCTCCATTGAACGCGATTCAGTGAAACGGAAATGACAACAGTCGATTAAGAAGTGTCGCCCCCCGCTACCCAATCGACAATCACTTGCCACTTCCACATGTGATACTTGTTAGTTATTTGATAATTGAATGTTTCATGTTTAGTCTATGGATTTGTTGATTTAAATTTTCAATTGTAAGAATATGGTGAAAATTTTGAATTACATGAATTTATGAATTGAATGAAAAATTTAGATCTATACTCAAAAAATTTTGGTGACCTAACTAAATTCGATAAAAGAAGTTCGATAACCCGACTCAATTAGGCAAAAAAATTTCAATGACCCGACCCGACAAAATATCTATTTTAATATATATCCGAACATCAAAAATTTCCGACACATGAAAAAAAAATTCTGGGTCCGCCACTGGATAGCCAACCCAAAGGGCGGGTTACTTTTCACCATTCCCTCCTAACGTATACCGACGGCATATCGTCGGGAAAATATCAAAATCAGCAAAAATTAAGGACGAGTCTATACCGGTAATGGTTCCCCTATGCCGACGACTTTAAGTCATAAGGTAGTCGTTTCAGGCTGTTTTTGTTGTAGTGAGTCATACTCACCGGAATATAGCTACATGATTTTCCAGGTTATATTAGATATTTTAACCACCTTATATTAAACTGATTACAATATCATTAGATTTTTTATTTGTTTCTAAGTTCATTTGTCACTATATATGTAGTAGCAGCCTGACGTTAATTATTACTTTCGAACTTGGCATTCCACTTTTGTTGGATGAAGTAAAAGACAGAAATACTTCAGTTGAGTCAATATATATACTAAAATCTTTAAAAAATTTTTTTATCTTTTCTTATGATTTTGATTATGACAGTCACTTGAGGGAGTTCAATTTCTATACAATGTTTAACTTTAATATTAGTTTGTTTACCATCAACATATTATTTGGCTTCTTTAATTATTAAATAAACGAATAAAATCATTTTAAATGTTATTCGTTTGCATATTTTCTTATTTGTCTAACTTTTGTTAATTTTTAATTTTCAAAATATTATGTTAGCTATCAAATTTAAAATCTCCAATAACATAGGAATTATGTAACACTTAACACGTTAAAAAATACTAGTATATATCTCTCTCTTAATTTTAAGACTGTCTTAATTTTGAGTTTGTGCTTTCATTCTATGTAAAAACATATATTTTTATTCAAATGATATATCAGCATATATTTAATGAAAGATGTTGTAATAGAATTCTGAAGATATCCAATAAGCTTATGCATGAAGACCTAAGTTGCTCTATCAATGCAGAGCAACTTAATACTGAAGATGAGTTACTGTTTATCAACTTGAGTTGCTATTGCTTTTGAGAGTTTCTACTAAGCAGTAGTTACTACTGAAGAGTAGAGTTACTACTGCCTGATAGAACCCAAAGTTGGATGCTTTTATTAAACTGAAAAGCTAGTACAAATAGTGTCCAAATTCGAGAATGGGTGATCTTCGATTACAAGGTTAGAAACCCTAAATTGATTAACATAAACATCGACTCCTAAATAAAACTAAGATAGCCTTATTAATACTAAACCTAATTGACGGTTCTAGGGCTTAACTGCCCCACTACGTTTCAATTGGGTTGGGCGGGAATTAAAAGCGGGAAAATAATTGATCGGGTTCGTATCAATACTTCCTGCCCGAAAAATCGACTTGTCCACAATGTTATGGACTGAAACCATTGCAAGGTATGAGACTTGTCCCACATCGGTTGTATGGGCAACCAATGTGGGGTTTATAACCCAAATGGATCACTCACCCATCAAACTAGTCTTTTGGGTTGAGTTCTACTGTTTGAGTTGTAACATTGGTATCAGAGCCAAACTCGGAGTGATGGCCCACAGAGTGGTGGCATGGAGGAAGCCAGTCGTGACCAATGTGGCCGTGACCAACGAGGACTTTGGACCTTAAGGAGGGTCGAATGTTATGGACTGAAACCATTGCAAGGTATGAGACTTGTCCCACATCGGTTGTATGGGCAACCAATGTGGGGTTTATAACCCAATTGGATCCCTCACCCATCAGACTAGTCTTTTGGGTTTAGTTCTACTGTTTGGGTTGTAACACTGCCCTTTAGCGTTATATGGAGCATCAAGAATGTGACACCCGACATTTCAGGTCAACATCCGTACACGATATAAACAAGTTTATATTATATTTGTTTTCGCGATTTACCTAATTGCATAAATTAGGACATTAAAGTCTAAGAAAAGCCGTACATTGTTTCATTTCATATTTTGGTAATTCTAGGAGTTACCGGTTCACATACCCGTATAACCAGACTAAATACGAACGTTAGTAATTAAATTAAATAACCAAGAAAAATATCTAGACATATATATTACACGAACTTTACGTTGGACAATAACTCATTTTTAGACTAAAATAAATATAAAAATACGTAAAAGTAAACTAACGAACTCTTTCGAAGATATTACCTAGTAGCGTCAACTTTAGATATTTATACCTACAAATAATCACCTCAACGAATTATACAATCCAAGATTTCAATATCTTTCGTTAACGAGCCATAAACTTAATAAATTTATAATACCGTGGGGAACCTAAACCAAATTAAATTACCCATTTTAAATCTCTAATTGATATTAATACCATTAATAAATTAATTCTTAAATCTAATCATTATCAACCCCAAACCACTCCCTTGACTTTTCGGCCAAAAATTCAGAGAAGTCATTCTCCCACTTCCTACTTCACTCACATCCTAAAAGCTCATACATGCCTGCGAGAATTCAGATAAAAGCCATACTCTTCTCTCTTTGTCTTTATTTCATCCCATTTTTCTCACGGCAATTTTCCCCAATCCTCTTCAAGATTGAATTCAAGTTTTAAAGCAAAACCCACCATATTTCGGTGTCAAAAGAAGAGTTTCAAGTGTTCTTCTCGAGAATCAAGCTAAGGAGCTCAAGATCATTTTCTGTTTCTCTCAAAATCGTCATCTCTGTCCAGAGGTAAAAACTCGATACCATTCATATTATTTTCTTTAAAACCGTAGCCAAACATATAGTTTACTCGAACGTAAGAAAAATAACCAGAAAAGTGTGTCGAATTCAAGTTTAAAACATAAAAATATGCAGGACTGATTCTGTCAATCAGAATTGCAGTAATCGAAACTATAGTTTCGATACCTGTTTCTCAATCGAAACTAGGAGTTTCGATACCAGTTTGATCAAAACTAGGTAGTTTCGATACCTATTACTCAATCGAAACTAGGAGTTTCGATACCTGTTTACTCAATCGAAACTAGGAGTTTCGATGCCTGTTTGATCGACGCATCGAAACTAGGTAGTTTCGATACCTATTGCCCAATCGAAACTAGGAAGTTTCGATACCCAGTTTGCTCAATCGAAACTAGGTAGTTTCGACATCTGTTCTGTTCTGTCCTGTACAATCGAAACTATGTAGTTTCGATACCTGGTCATCAGTCCCATTTAGCAGTAACTTAGAACTGTTTTTACTACAAATCAAGTGTTGAAAAACTAAGAAGATATTTTAAACAAAAGCAATCAGATTTACTAAGTCAATGAACAATTTACATATAAGACGTTCGGTCTTAACAAGAATTACCCTTTTTGTAATTAGGGTACGAATAGTCAAGTTTGACTGGAACAATTATCGTTGCTAACATACACAAACTCAAGGTGAGTTTCACGGCCCCTTTTTACTGTTTTCAATATTTGGGGGAAGAACATACTTATAACTATTTTTATATGATAACAAGAAAACAAGACCCGACCTTTATGTATGCATGAGTTGATACATTTGGAGCTCTTAAAGTCCCCTGACCATCATATTTATAACCATTAGCTATAGGTTAGCCTGAGATTCTATGGATAGTACTATTGGGTCTGACACCCCCGGTCATGGTTAGTCACGCTAACCATGGGTCCCTCTGGCCAAATGACTGCATAGTGTTCTAATATTGCTCGTGAGGGGCAAAACACCTGGTCTTGGTTTGGTTATGCCTCATGTATGTACATATTATTTGTATTCCTAGCTAGTTTACAAATGGGTCAAACATTACTTGTTTTGCTTATCATATACGTAAAAATCATTTTCATGCAATTGGTTTGCTCATTGTATTCATATATGAAACCTGTGAACTCACCAACCTAGTGTTGACATTTTCAAGTATGTTTTTCAGGAAATTAATCGCGGCAACAAGAGTAATACTACGTAGGGTTCATGCATACATGGTGGATACAACTTTTGAAGATTTTTCTTGTATAACCCATGATGTTCGGGTCATATTTGCAAAATCTTAATATTTTGTAACTTCAACTACTATTTTGGGCTGTAAAACCTTAAACTTAATTTATGTATCCAGTTGTATGTATGCGTTTGCAATAATTATATGCTTTGAAAAACCATGAACGTCGCGCCTCGCGTTTCCGCCTTGGCGGGGTGTGACAATTTACTACTGAAGGTTATCTCATCAGTAGTACCTAACATCAAGGCAGTAGTAACCATTACTACTGATGCAATTAACATGACTTGTTACTACTGATTTCCAAAGTTACTGCTTCTGTAGTAAATAAGTCAAGTTAGTACTGAATAACTTTATTAATACCGACACCAGAGTTAGTACTGAAACACCCAGTTACTATAAGTGCACTCAGTTTGTACCTAGGAACTTAAGTTACTATGGAGCCTTGTAACTTAAGTTAATACTGAAGATATTACCTGATCCCCACAAGTTACAGATGATATCAACGGCTAAGATTATGAGACTTGTCCTAGTGTCTCATACAAGGGTAAAGTATACTTTTCTAATATCTAGTTGCTGTATTAGGGTTTCATGGAGTCTCTAAATACCATCCCCATCCTCCATAGTGAGTGTGTAAATGTGTGAGGTAAAACCCTAGCCGTCATGTAGCAACCTCACCTCTTGGACATGTTCCAAGGGTGGATGAGAGTTTAACTAAAAATCTTGTTCTTAGAATATTCATTGTAAATCTTTGATACATAAATGAATGAATAAAGAATAATTATGTTTACATTCTTTGCGCTTTGGTGTTCTTATTTGTTCACGACATTCACAAACACACGCTCGTCTCTATAAGATCATGGTTCATACACATGATTCGATCTGAGTTATCCATATAACGACTTTTCATATGTAAACGTGTGTAATGTAACAGAAGTATGTTAAATTTCTTGCTAAAATAAATAAAAACTCATTGTATTAAAAATGTTATTATTATAAATAAGATCATGGATTTTTTTATTAGTAAAGGTAATTCCTTATACGACACGAAAGTAATTAGGTTTTGGATCGGTTAATATACCCATTTTATAATACAGGTCAACCCAAAAACATCCAGTTTAATAAATGGGTTAACCAAAACACGACCCTTTTAATAAATGAGTTAACTTGTAAATCCATTTATGGGTTTTTTTAAGTTCCAATTTAGATTTTTACAGGGATTATTTGGAAAGTGTTAAAATTTAATATTTTGATTTTTAATTTTTCTCTAACTATTAATTTTTAAAAGTGAAATTAATTTTTCGTCTTGAAATCTGTATCACCTCTTAATTTCCAACAATTTTATTTATACTTATAACTATACATTCTTTAATCTTTTCATTCCCTTCCTCTAATTTTGATCTAAGGTAGTGTTTGGTGGCATGAATGTCTGGTGCAATGAAATGAGTCACTGCGTTGGAATGAAAAACAACATGTTTGGTAATCACATAAGAATGGAATGGACCATTATATAAGGAATGTGATTCTTTCCTTTCTAATGGTTTCCATTCCTTAGGGGATGGATGTTTTTTTATTCTTTCAAAGAATGGAAAGATTTTGTTTAATTAATGACCGAAATCATGACTCGAAACATGGCCTGACCCATGACCCCACTCATGACTCGAACCATGGCCCGACCCATGACTCGAACCATGGCCCGACCCATGACTCGAACCATGACCCGACCCGTGACCGGACCCATGACCCGACCCATGACCGGACCCATGACCCGACTCGTGACCGGACCCATGACCCGACCCATGACGGACCCATAACCAGACCCATGCCCCGCATGATGATCCGACCCATGCCCCGACCCATGACCCGAACCATGCCCCAACCCATGACCCGAACCATGACCCAATTCATGTCTCGAACATCACTCGATCCATGCCCTAACCCATGACCAGAACCATGACACGTCCCATGACCAGAACCATGACACGTCCCATGACCCGAACCATGGCCCGAACCATGGCTCGGCCCATGACCTGACCCATGGCCCGACCCATGACCCGACCCATAATATAATTTTACTACTTAAAAATATTTTATTTTTCATAAAATATAGTAATGATTCATTTCATTCCCATAGCTCATAGGGTAACCAAACAGGACAATGGAACGGTAGTGATCCATTTCCTTCCCTGTCCATTTCATTGCCTCGTTCATTCCATTACCTTATACCAAACAGACCTTAAATATATAAAACCAAGCTTATTAATCAAGAATGTAAGTTAGAAAAGAAAACATTTAAAAGGACATTAAAAGGACACCAATTATAAAATAAATTTCATTTCAGTTAAAATAATCGATTGTTTAAATTGTTCTTAATTTAGGCATTAGATATTACTTATATTCGCAAATAAATATTAGGATGGGTAGTCTCAAAACACGACACGATTTTAAGTATGTCAACATGACACGAATAAATATATGAGTTATGTTTAAATTCAACTCGTAATCCGTCAAACCCGCACACCAACACTATTGATACACTAACTTTTATTAAAAAAAAAAGCTTAACTATCACTATCCAAACTATACACCATTCCACATCATGACAAAAAGGTAAATATATGGTGGTTAACTAAACCCTTTTTTTGGAAGAAAAACGATGAAATATAATTTAAAAATTAAAACCAATAATGATGAATATAACGATATTGAATACCACTTGCAAAGAGTCCATTTTTTCTAGTATAAATACCAATCATGCACCATACATCCCAACCACAAAGCATAACCTTTACTATCAACCTTCCGGTGACCATGGCACCCACTGACACCACAGCTCCTCCACATGCCACCCTTGATGTAGAGATACCGGTGAAGTGGTCCGGTGGTCAGAAGAAACATGTGATTGTTGATGTAGCCTTGAGGGCATTGCTGTTTGTAACCGGCTTAGTTGCGATCATTGTTATGGTCACTTCTAAACAAAGCAAGATGATACGAATTTCGCCGGTCATGGCAATACCTTTGGATGCAAATTGGAATCAGTCACCAGCTTACATGTAAGTAACACCACTTTCGACGCGTAACATTTGGCGCAAATGGCATTGATCGCGTTTGCAATCATCGTATCGTGTTTTATTATGTGATGCAGATACTATGTAGCGGCACATTGTGTGGCTTGCTTGTACAGCATCATCACGGGTGCCTCGTCGGTTTTGGCACTGAAGAAGATAGGCGAAAGCTCGGAGAAGCTGCAGTCTTATTTTGTGATACTAGATTCAGTAAGCTCTTGTGTCATATAATATGTAGGTGTTCGTCGCTAGAAAACTGGGTATTTACCACTGTAATTTCGATAGGAAATTAGTCGTAAATCGTCTTTTGAGACCAAAATCGTGGCTATAAAAATGCACGTGACAAAACTGTATCTTTGACCGATTTGCGATCAGGGATATTTTGCTACCGTATTTAGCACCACAACTATTGCGACTGTAATTAAAATTTTAATTTATTTTTTTCATAAATTTACGACCAGTTTGCCATCGAATTAAAACTGTCGCAAATATTACGATTGTTATTAAAATTTTCAGTTTATTTCTTTTGCAAGTTTGCGACCGAGTGGGGCGGTCGCAAATTTTGCAACCGTAATTAAAATTTTAATTTCAACTTACATTTTTTTTACAAATTTGCAACTGGTTAGCGACCACCTTGGTCGCAAAGAGTGTAATCAAAATTTTAGTTTAAACTTATTTTGTTTCACAACTTTGCTATCGTTTTATTGCGACACATGAATCTGGTCGCAACAATAGCGGTAGCAACATAGGACTTAAAGCATATATATTGGGACCGTTATGTATGATTACTTCTTTGTTTGGATGGAAGCAAACTAATTGTACGATTAGCTGATTATTTGTGGGTGAAACAATCGATTTCGAATGCATAAACTTATAATTAACGGATGTTGTGTACGCAGCTGTTGTTGGGTATTATATCTTCGGCGGTCGGGGCAGGAGCAGCGGTAGCATACATAGGAGTTAAAGGGAACTCTCATTCGAGATGGAATGAGATATGTGACATGTTTGGTTCCTTCTGTCATCAAGTAGGAGTCTCTATCTTTATGTCACTCGTATCGACCGTGACACTTCTGCTGCTTGTTTGGCTCTCCTTTTACGCGCTTACGAAGAAAATCATGAAATGATAGTTTGATCAAGAATGAATGTACGTAAAGTATGTTTAATGACAGTGTACCAGCATGATGTTATTTCACTTTTGCTATATAAAAGTTATCCGAGTTTATATTATTCTTTCTGTCCATTTTAGTCTCAAGTCTTATGATCGATGCAAGGTTACACATGAACAATGCAATGGTTAATTTGAGTATGATCCAAATATAATGACCATTAAAGACGGAAAAAGCATCGTAAAAGTTATAATGACAGTGTACCAGTATGATGTAATTTTACTTTTGCTATATAAAAGTTATCTGAGTTTATATTATTCTTTCTGTCCATTTTAGTCTCAAAGTTTATGATTGATGCAAGGTTACACATGAACAATGGTTAATTTTTTGACTATTAAAGACGGAAAAAGCATCGTAAAGGGTATTTTTATGACGGATTTGCGTCAGGAGTTGTCTGTCGCAAATAGTTTTGTCGTTAAATAATTCGCGACACACGCAGGGCCGGCCCCTGGGGGCAAAGTGGGCTACGGCTTCAGGCCCGATAACTCTCGAGTCCCGAAGTTTTAAAATTTATATATACGTGTGTTATTGTCGTATTGTGGATTTTTTTATATATGATTATTAACTTTATATTTTAGAGGCACGGATTTTATTTACATATCGCTGGCCCAAAACGTTTTAAGAATTCTCGGAACCGGGCCTTGACACACGTTAGCCATTTTTTATGGGGTCGCTAAATCTACTAACGTATTTGATATGAATTTTCGATCGCTTTATTTTCGGCTTTGGGCGGATTTCTTTTGAGACGGCATACATTTATGGTGGAATACATTTGCAATGAAGATGCGACGGTACCCATTTGCGACGAACCATTTCTGTCTAATATTTTCCGGGGAATTTGAAAATTTTATATTTTTGTTATTTTTCAGGGATTTCCTTTTTAATAATATATTCAAAAGGGATTTCCTTGTTATTAAAATTTTCAGTTTATTTTTTATGTCACGTGTAGTCTTCATATTTATTTTCATTATTTTTTTCTCACATCTCTCTCTCTTATTAAATACATTTCTATCTTTTAATAATAATATATTTTTAAAGAAAATACTAATTATACTAATAAAACATATTTATTTTAAATTATCTCTTATTATAAAAAAAACGTTTAAATTTAATTATGTAACTTTTATTTTCAATCAAATAGTAAATGAAACTCAAATTACATTAAATAGTAATTAAGGTATTTTCGATACCCAACTATATATTATTTTTTACATATTTGAATTTTGTTTTCTATCCTTAATATATGTAATATATTTTTACATATGTAAAATATAAAATAAATATTTAATGAACTTTATGTATTTATATTTTTCATATCGTGTGTATTACACGGGTTCTAAGCTAGTATATAATAAATTGATCAAAACATTTTCTAATAATGGCAAAATTAATGAAGTTGTGGCCAGAAAGAAAATTAAGGGAGATAAAACAAATTTCCAACAAAATAGTTCATGTTTTTATTCAGGGAAAACTTCATATAATAGTAATCAAGTTTTTTATCTGTTTTATTTTAGTTACTTAAATTTTTTTGTCTTATTTAGTCACTCAAGTTTTTTATTTGTTCCATTTTAGTCACTCAAAACTTTTTTGTCTCATTTAAGTCACTCAAGTTTCACATGTTGTTCCGATCTTGCGCAATTACGAGGTTAACATGTTACTTTTTTTTGGATTCTTTTTATGAATATGATGAAAATGTTGGTTTACTCTTTGTGGATTTCATTTTCACATTATCTATAAAATGAAATCCAAAAAAAAAAAGATAATTACGAAAGATTGGAACATGTGAAAGTTGAGTGACTATGAGACAAAAAAATTTTGAGTGAATAAATTGAAACAAATGAGAAACTTGATTACTATTATATAAAGTTACCGCTTTTATTTATCATACAAAAGCATATTATTGATTGTATATAGAGGTGCAAAGTGCACCACAGTGTAACATATTTTGTGTGAGCTTTTATTTTAAGAATAAGATGGTAATGAGACTGGTATTTGATAATTTTGTTTCATTCATCATTGTAAAATCGTGTTTTATATCCAGCTCAATAACCGTTGGATATTATTCGGGTAAGGCCCCTTGGATATTTTTCGAGTAATTACTCGTCAGGTATCGGGTATATCCGTTAGATTGTTAAAAATATTTGTTGGGATTTACATTTTTTTCTTACCATTCTAGTTTTTGTATAACTTTATGTTTTTACCAATTACAAGAAAAATAAAATATGATAAATTACCTACATACCATCATCAATCATAAAATATTTGAAATATCTAAAATATGTAAATTTTATGATAATATAAATCACAAATGATAAGTTCACACTTCATATCATACAAAATATAAATAATATCATTAAATAGTCATTTTTCTACAATCTACATAATCAAGCTACAAGAAAAATATCATACCAGTCCCATAACCGAATACCTGTCATATTATCCGTACCACATGTTTCGGGTTTCGAGTATTTCTGTTGGCTTCTGGTTTTTTTATCATCCATATTTACGACCATACTTTTAGAACAAATGTATAAGTACCTTAGTTAAATTTAATTTTTTGAACAGATCTCTCTATATATTCTTATGTTACGAAAAAATGTTCGAAAATATATCTACTTAGAAATATACTTAATCGTGTGAGTTATATCCTTCGAGACTGTCTTAATACGATTAATTAAAGTCATGTATCATAATTGTTGGCACTTCTCACAATTTCAACGATTAAGATTTAGGTGGTGACAAAAATCTTATATAATAGGAAGTTATAAATAGTTGAAATGGTAACCTTCAATTTTATGGTTTAATTATAGTTCTACCATTTTTAAACATAAATAATTTTTATATATTTTATTATTTTTTAAAAGAATTTTACATAAAATCAAGAACTTATTGTCTTAATTTGAGTATAGTATTATTATATATTTAAAATACGATCTTTTTTAAAACGTTGATGTACTGTTGATTATAACGATGCATAATCATGTGCAGATGCTCATAATTATTGTAACATCCTTAAAATAAATAACAGAAAATAATAAAACGAAGGCGGCGGGTATCGGGTAAAAGAAAGAATGAAAAGAAACGGATCACGCCGGTCATGTAGGGGCGCAAGGAAGGGGTAAAACCCTCCTCAATTTCCGCATTTCCCATCACCTTCACTATTGCATTCTAGAGTGAGAGCTTGAGAGAAACTAGAGAGAGAAAGTTCAAGGTTTCCACACCCGACACTTCCATCGTGACCCGACACCATTGTTGAAGCATTCCATCTACCGAAGAAGAGGAATCAAGCACACAACAGGTAATGAAACCTTACAGAATCTGAGCTTTTGATTAAAAATGGGTTTTCGGGTTTTGAAGTAGGTTTCAATCAAAATTTGGAATTTTTACGTGTAGCTGTCACACCGCGGCCGGCGACAGATTATACGCCAGGGCTGACGCGGTTGTTCATAAGCACATGATCATTTATTTAAATTAGTGATAATATTTAGTTATCGAAATTAAAAAAAACATCTGTTACAAAAGAAATAGAAAACAAAGTGTTCATAACGTAAACATAAACTAGCTTCATTATTGCTAGGTCCAAAGTCTTAAGTGTTCAACACAATCCTCAAACATGTGCACCTGAAACATGTAAGTAAATGTCAACTACAAGTAGTTGGTGATTAACATAGGTTTTGACACCAAACAAAAGTTGAAAAGGGTTTACAATTCAATATGTTTAAATCAAATCTAAGGCATAAATATGAAAACATACAAGGTTCCAAAGCGTACAATCAAGCCGTGTAAATGAAAAAAATATATGCACAATCCAACTGATTGTGTTATGAAAAATGTCAAAATGTATACACTAACCCGCCAAGGTTCGTATTAAGTAATGAATCGTATTCTCGTATAAATGATCATTAAAGCTACTACCTTAAGCCTGCCGCGCAAGTTAATGATTGTACTAAACATGAACACACGTATGGTCGTCAAGTAGTTTAAGACATTAATCACATAGACATTTGCATAAGAACATAGGTATTGAATTGTATATGTATAGTAATGTAAACATGTTCCACCCCGAGGATTTTTAAATAATAGTACGGTAAAAGGGGGCTATGAAACTCACATGTAATGAAACTAGAAATGATAGGAATTGTTAATGAAGGATAGGACTCGTGAGGATTTCTCACAATTAACCTGCATGGATAAATGTATTCCAACTCAATGTATGTTTAATGGAAATAAGGAAATTCTAAGATTTAAGGTTTTCATACGGTTTGGGATTGAATATGGGATTTATATAAGTTTTGTAGAAAAATATAGAAGTTTGTGACTAGTATTGCAATAATAATAAAATTAGTTTATAAAATAAAGTAGAATTAGTTAAGACTTCTAATTAATTATATAGTTATTTACTTATTTAATTATTCTAAAGATAATTAATAAAGTTATGGGATGGAAATAGTTTAAATAATACATTTGGATTTATTTATATAATCATAAAATTTTTTTATGAAATGGAAAAGGTTTAATTTATTTTATGTAAATAAAATGATTATTTAAAATATTAAATAATCTCTTTTATTTGAACAAAATATAAAAGAGTTATTAAATGAATAGGCTTTAAATGAAATAAATTAAACTTTGTGTAAAATAATTATTTAGAATAATTACTTAAGTATTTTTATAAGTTTAAAGGTTTTAAATAATTATCCTTGCCGTAATAATCATTTATAAGTTTAAAAGTGTTTAATAATGCTTAAACATATAATTATAATTTGTTTAATAAGCATTATTAATTTATAAATAAAATGACATAATTACTTTGTCTAACCAAGTCATTTACATTATTTATTTATGAATTTATAATGCTTTATAATATATTTTTTTTAAATAAAATAAAATAAATAAATATTACTTTATATTTTCTGTTTTTATAAAAATCACAGAATGTATTTATATAATTTGTAAAAATTAATTTAGAATTTTTAAACATTTAAATAATGCCTTAAAAAGGTTAAAAAAGAAATTAATCCCAAAAATCCGGCCCCTGGGACTCGAACCTGCGTCGAGCCCAGGCCAACACAACACACGCACACTTTAACCGTTGCACTGGGCATGCTACCTTGTCCATAAGCCGGTTTGATTTGGTTTTAACCAGAAAGCCCAAGTCACCATCTTCCCCATTTGAAACCCGCAAACCCTAGGTCTTCAATACCCTCGATCGGCCATTGAATCGAACCCGAAAACATAGGGCGTTTGATCGTGGGATTGAAAAGAGTTAAATGATACCATTTTTACCTGTAATGGTTAAGTATCATGGGAGAACGACTGAACGAAATAGGGACGGTTTCTTCGTTGGATTTGGGTGATTCGTATGTGAAATCAGACGCGATTAGAGGTGTAGGAAGCTTTCAATGAGTGTCTCTAATGATTGTGGGTGCATATTTATACCCAATTTCACCGGAATCGATCGATCAATTAAATGGGCGTTAATGGTTTCTTCGGTTACGAGTTACTCTTCGAGATGGTCATAAAAATGCGATTAAACATATCATATGAATCGTTTGGATGATTTGAACGTAAAGCCGTTAACCATTTTGCTCGAAAAATATCTCAGGGACGAGTTTGGGTTTAATGGATTGAAAACCGGTTGTGAAGGGGACTCGAACCCGTGACTGATTTGGAAAGGGGAAAAGAATTCAGATTTGGCAGAACAGGTCCTTGAAGTTTCAACACTTTATTATTTAATGTATAAACCTTGTTTTAAATTGAAGTTAAAGTTTCTGAAATTACAAAATCAACCCTGAAATTTTTATAAAACCAATTAAACATTATATTATTTTTAAATGTTACAACTATATTTTTTGCAAAATAAAATGGTTTTATTTATATAAAATCATTTACTTTGTAATTTATATAATATAACTTTTATAAATCCCTAGCTTTATTTATAGAGTTTATAATTTGGTTTGTATAAGTTTGTATTTATATATATGTAGGCTTAGAAAATAACTTAACATATCTATACTTATTTAATTGGATGATAATTATTTACATAATTCCTTATACAATTATTTGTTATTTTTGAATTTAAACAATTGCACCCAATGTATGTATGTAGGTATACTCATGAAATAAATAAATATTATAGTTTATTGAAATGGATAGACGCAAATCACATAATAATGAAATTACAAATGCATGAAAAGTGAAATTAAGGGCCGGAAATTCATGGGGATTACAGTAGCTTAGCCTAAAAAGTATAGATATAGCCTCATGGAAGCTAAACAAGTGTTTTGTACGTAAAAAGATACAAACTTGGATAAAAAACGATGATTTTGGCCAAGAACATATGAATCGTCCGAAAACGTGTTGAATGGTCCGAAAACTCTGGTCCGTCCAAAAAGTATTTCTGTCATAGTAAGTTTTCGGACAGAATGCGTCCGATCGAAATAGTTTTCGATCGAAATAGTTTTCGGTCGAAAAAGATTTCGACCGAAATAGTTTTCAGACTTAATGTTTTTTTCAAAGGAAATAGTTTTCGGTCGAAAAAGATTTCGATCGAAGTATATTTCGATCGAAATAGATTTCAGACATAGAGTTTTCAGATAGAATGACTTGGTGTTAATTTGTCTAGTTCGCGACTCTTAACAGATCCTTTAGCTCCCACCTAGCTCGAAGTTCTTGCTGAGTGAGTTAATCCTTAAGGAAATCAGGTGAGTTCAAGAATCCCTATTTTTACTGTTTTAGAGTGGTGTGCATACTCAAGAATTAGACGTTTATAATAAATGTATTTTATTACTTACACGTTTTGTAAGAAAGAAATATAACAGTTTATTTAACTGAACGTTTTGTAAGAAAGATAGCGGTTTATTTAACTGAATGTTTTGTAAGAAAGAAAGATAAGAAAGATAACGGTTTATTTAACTAAACGTTTTACAAGAAAGAAATATAAGAAAGATAACGGTTGTTTAACCGCACGTTTACAAGAAAGAAAAATAAGAAAGAATGGTTTATTCACCTATATGTTTTATAAACATAAAGAGAAGAAAGAATGGTTTATTTAACTATATGTTTTATAAACAAAAAGAAGAAGAATAAGTCAAGTACATTGTCTAATCTGTCAGAGTATGAGACCTAGATAAGAAAAGACTTGGGGTAGTAGCGTAGTCCTAGAGACTAGTGTTATGCTAAGCATAGTAGCAAGTCTTGAGGTAGTAGTATAGTCCTAGTGACTAATGCTACCCGAAGCTGATGTTGCATCATGGACCGAGACCATGATGTACCATGTGAATAATTGGGACAGTGCTCGGCAGGGCATTGTAACGAGGAAGTTGCAACTGGTTAAGAGGAGTAACGACGGTTACTCTAGCGGCGACAGTCGCTAAGTAAGAATGAAGAAGCCCGCTTGGGGGCACAGAAAGTGGGTATCGGCCTTTGAACGTTGAGCCTTAGGGAACAATACTTGCGAAAGAAGTTCCTTCGGGAACACAGAGGGGCGGTGTCGGCCTTTGGACGTTGAGCCTTAGGGAACAACACCTGCCTTGGTCCTTTCGATACATAGAGACGCTTACAGATGAAAACAGATTGTAGACATTAATGTATGACGTAAAGAAAAGAGCACAAAGTAAATACGTATGTATGTAAAAGAAGAAATAAAGATTTTATTGTGTTATTTATGTATCATAATATGTATGTTTAAATAACGTTTTTAAAGGAATCCTTTGATATAAATTTAAAGAAAAAAAACACTTGAACTCACCAGCGTTAGCTGACTATTTTAGTATGCACATCAGGTAGCAAAGGGAAGAAAAATATATGAAGCCGCGAGGGCTTAAAGAGAAGATGGCCGGAAGGCTGCTGCTGACAAGAAGACTGACATCCCCAATATTAGTTTATAAATGTGAACAATGTTATGTTTTAAAGTTTTTGTTAACTCTGAATTTCGTACAAGACTTCCGCTGTTGATGTTTAATGATTAATTCAAGGTTTAAGAATTATGTTTATGCAATGTTTGCCAACTATGAGAGGTTCCCGGTTTGGGGTCCTTTTAATTATACACATGGTACGTAATGGTATACTTGTATTGCATATTAATTACATATGGCGCGTAACAATACTAAACTACTGAGCATCACGAAATGACGATAAATCCTTTGGTGATAGTGGTTACCGACGAGAATATGTCGGTGATACTGTAACATCCCGAAATTTAAGATAAAGAATAAACAACGCTTATGGAATAACAAAATAAATAAAGAATGAAAGAATAAGTGGGCTCGAGCGAACCGGGCCTTGGGCCGAGAGTAAGTGATGCAAAGAGGGGGGAGGGGTAAAACCCTAGCCACCCTCTCTACTCCCGCACATTCATCATCTTCACCAACTAATCTAGAGAGAGAAAGTAGAGAGAGAAAGTAGAGAGAGAAAGTTGAGAGAGAAAGTAGAGAGAGAAAGTTTTATAGCTCACCCGTTGATCTCCTCGTTTGAGCCCGAGATCGTTGCTACACGTTATAGAAGATCAAAGAAGAAGGAATCAAGCCATAGCAAGTACCAACTAGATCTCAGAGTTGATTTTTAGAATTTAAAAGTGGATTTAGAGTTTATATGGGTTTTTAAACCAAAGTTGGGATTTTTATGTTGGATTTGCTCTAAAAAGTATGTATCTAGCTTCATGGAAGCTAGGTAAAAGTTTTGGACGTAAAAAGGATGGAACTTGGATCAAAAAGGAAGAATTTGATCAAGAACAGTTGAACTGTCCGAAATCTTGATAAATGGTCCGAAAACTTTGAATCGTTCGAAAAGTGTTTCGATTGGAAAGCTTTTTGGGCAAGATATTTCGGACACACAAGATTTCGGACAGGACATTTCGATCGAAAAGTATTTTAGACAGGGAAAGATTTCGGATAGATGTTTTCGAACGAAAAAGCCGTTCATAGAGGATAATTCTAACACTAGAGTTTTTGGTCGAAAAAGATTTCAAGATTTCGGACAAATAGTTTTTTGGATGAAACATATAGGTTATAACCCTGTTCCATTCGTGACCACTTGACAGATTTGTTAGCATCCCACCTAGCTCGAAGTTCCTTGCTAAGTGAGATAAATTCCATAGAAGTCAGGTGAGTTCGTATTGCCTTTTTTCTTGAATGGTTTTGGGCTGACATGCATACTGTTAAAGAGATAGTTATCAAAGTTAAAGAATATTTTATAAGAATTATATATTTTTATAAAATGAAAGACAAAGCATAATATCTTATAAAAATGTTATTTTTATAAAATGAAAGGCAAAGTGATTAAAGAGAACAATACTATCTTTGAAATAATATTTCAAGAGAGTAAAACAAAGTAAGAAATGGTAAAAAAAAGCTGCATCTCGGTGTAACTTGACAGTGACAGTGACAGATGCCATATTATATGTTTATGTGTTATTTGTCTATGTGTTATGTGTTTCAATGCCTTTATATTATGTGACATGGTATAATTGCATAGTAGTCGCATTGTAGTTGTAAAGTAAAAAGTCCTGCAGGCAAGCAAAATAGAAAGTCTCACCCTGAGGTGTGAGCAGGCAAAGGAGTCTTCACTTCGGTGTAAGCGAGAAAGACCCACCATGAGGTGTGGACATAGCAAAGTAAAAGTGTTACCCTGAGGTGTAAGCGAGTAAAGGGATCTTGCCCTCGGGCAATGATTCATGTGTGATAGTTAAAGTATGTTATAGTCACTTGTCCTGTACGAGTGAAATGTAAAGCTGCAAAGAGTAAAGGAGGATACCTTAAACGTTCACCTTATAAGTAAAGTTTTAAACGAAAGATATAACATGACAATCTTAATAATTGTCACGTTGCAAAGTTTTAAAGTAAAGATCAAAATGTTTTCAAAAAAAGAGAAAGTAAAGCTTATTTTATTTTTTATATAAAACTAAGCTACCAAAAATGAAGATTTACAGTTAAAAGAAAGAACTCACCAACGTTAGCTGACTTTTAGTATGCATGACAGGTATGAAAGGTAAAGCGAAAGAAAAGTGAAAAAGGACGTGAGGGCTGAATAGCATGGACATCGGGCTGCAGCACTGAAGACTGACATTTCTAATCCTAATAGTTCATGTTATAGACAATGATTACATTACCGTTTGTTGAATGTTTTAATTTAAAGACTTCCGCTGTAATAGATTCTGATTTCCGGTTTAAGAACTATGTTTGTTATGTTTTGTGCCAACTATGAGACACACCCGGTTTGGAGCGTTTCAAGTTGGTATTAGAGCCATAGTTTGGGAGATTCAGACATTTGCGATAATGTCTGAACTTAAACTGAGAATGGGACAAAGAAAAGAAAGGAAAGGAATTTCAGTCAGAGCAGCCCGTCCATGGAACGCTTGTAGACAGAAGGTAGTCAATGTCCTTACATAGAACACAGACAATAATGCCTTAGTACATATAGTAGAAAGTAAATGCTTTAGCATAAATAGTACATAGTACATGCCTTAGCACAGACAATAGACAGTTGATAGTATGTGCCTTATAGTAGAAACTCCGAACTTGAATGCAAATGTTAATCTGAAAGGAGTTGTTCAGAACCCGAGTAGTAAAGTAAATTAGTAATTTCATATCGGTCTTTGTAATTAGTAATTTACATTACTCGAGGTGTTCTAAATTATTACCTATCATGATAGAACGAGTTACCTTTGTTCGCAGTAGACACTAATGGCTAGAGCAAAGAAAGGTGGTCGTACTGGGGGTCCTACCGGTCGTCGAGGCCGACCGCCAGGTAACCGAAACGGTTATGAGGTAAGTGAACACTCCCGTAACAAGACTGAATCGGTGCACATGGAGCATAATGACAGTGGGAACCATGTGTCGGTTCATGACGATGCCCATAACGAGACGTTTATGTTGGAACCGATTGTGAAGGAAGCTATCGCGGCAGAGGTTACTTCAATCTTGAAGAAAGTTCTACCGGAAGCACTGGATGAGGCTCTTAAAGAGTTTGATATAGGGAAGAAAGAGAAAAAAGAGGAAAGCAGCAAGAGAACAGAAGTCACTGATAGTGACGATTCTAATTATGAAATGGCAACTCGGGGTTGCAACAATAAGTCCTTTCGGGGGTATGACCCGCCGAAGTATGATGGACGGAAAGATGTTGTTGCCATTTTTGAGAGGATAGAGAAGATGAATGGGGTGATTAACATTAGTGAGTGTCGTGATGACCAAGCGGTCAAGTTTGCCGCTCACTCATTCACTAATGAGGCATTGAGTTGGTGGAGGTCGATTGAAAGAATCAAGTCTTCTACTAAAATGAAAAAGATAAAATGGGATGACATGAAAAAGTTGCTGATCACTAAGTTCTGTTCGCTGAACGAGATTGACATAGTAGAGAGAGAGTTTCTGGGGCTCTGTGCTAGTGGTATGACTCATCGCCAATACACCTCCAAATATCAAGAGTTGGCTCAGCTGGTTCCACATCTGGTGGACACTGAGGAAAAGAGGATCAAATACTACATCAAGGGACTACCACAGAAAGTCCGTGTGCACGTGAAAGCTAATACTCCCACAAGCTTTGAATCTGTGGTATCACTTGCTATAATAGTTTATGATGACTTTAAATCAGCGGACCCTAGGGGTGTTCATTTTACCCGAATACCGAACACGACCCAAATTAACCCGAACCCGCTTAAGATGGAACCCGAACAACCCGAACCCGTTTAAGATGGAACCCGAACCCGAAGATAGTATTCGGTTTGGTAACTGGGTTAAAAAAAGGTTAATCGGGTTAACCCGATTAACCCGAATAATAATAAAAAGGTATTTTATTATTAATAGTTATTTGTAATCTTAGCTCAGTATACATCTAAACATTTTTAATGTTTATTTTATTTCACTTTTTTTTATATATGATTGGAAACGGACGAGCGGACATGAAGGTGAAAATTTGAAAAGTGAACACTGTTAATGCGTTTATTGATTGATACAATTTGTCGTTTTTTTATTTTATACGATTGGTTGATACACTTTGGTTTTATACTTATTTTATTTGATGTATTTTTAGTTAATATACGTGTTTAGTGCATGGGTTTGAACAAAAAATCATATTGAGAGTGTTTTTATTTGACATTTTGTACTTATTATTTAATAAATATCATGTTAAGTTAAATAATAAAGTATGCGTTGCAACTTTTATTTAGAAACCCGAATAACGATTAACCCGACCCGAATAAACCTGAAACCGAATAACCCGAATCTTATTTGGGTCGGTAAACGGGTAGGATTCTTATAACAAAAAACCCGAACCAAATAACCCGATGAACACCCCTAGCAGACCCAGTGCCTATTGAAAGGAAAGTGACAAATGCCGTTAAACGGCCAGCAAAAGAGTGGGCGGGCCCGGAGGCGAAGAAGCTAAGGATAGTGGATGAGAGTGATTGTGCAAAGTGTGGACAAAAGCACTCTAGGGAGTGCTGTGTGGGTTTGAACATTTGCTATCGATGTGGGAAGACGGGGCATTACTCTCGAAAATGTTCGGGTGCACCGTCATGCTATAACTGTGGGATACCTGGCCACGTGGCCAAGGACTGCCCGAAACCCAAAGCTACTGGCATCGAGAAGGGTAAAGAGGCCAAAAAGCCAAAGGCAAGGACCTGAGCGTATGCACTGACTCAAGAGGAAGCTAGGGAAAACCCAGATGTTGTGTCAGGTACGTTCATCCTTGAAAACACTTATGTTTTCAGTATTGTTTGATTATGGTGCCAGTAGGAGTTTCATATCATCATTAAAGTGTAAAAGAATGAAATGTAAAGTCACAAAAGTAGAACATGCCTTTAATGTGGAAACTACAGTGGGCAAGACCAGGGTAGTAAATGATATAGTAGATAATTGCACGATAAAGATACATGGCCATAGATTCCCAGTTAGGTTATATGGTATGACCTTGGGAGGGTTTAATATAGTTTTGGGTATGGATTGGTTAGCTGCCAACGAAGCCCGGATTGTATGTAGATGAAAGATAGTTTAGCTCAAAGCCCCAGACGGTAGCGAAGTTTTGGTTTACGGAGATCATGACGGTTCGTTAACGAATGTCATATAGATGATAAAGGCAGAGAAGTATATAGGACGCGGATGCGAAGCCTACCTGGCCTATGTGATAGACAATGATTTAAAGGTGAAAGAGTTGAAAGACGTACTAGTGGTATGTAACTTTCCGGAGGTGTTTCCTGAGGAGTTGCCTGAGTTACCACCTGACCGGGAGACAAAGTTCCATATAGACTTAGTGCCAGGTGCCCAGCCCGTGGCTAAAGCACTGTACCGACTTGCGCCTCTGGAGATTAAAGAGCTAATGATACAATTGGAAGAACATTTGGATAAAGGTTTTATCAGACCGAGCATTTCTCCTTGGGGTGCTCCGGTTCTGTTTGTAAAGAAGAAAGATGGTGCCATGAGAATGTGCATCGACTACAGAGAGTTGAACAAATGTACGGTAAAGAACAAATATCCGCTACCAAGGATCGATGATCTATTCGACCAACTACAAGGCGCCAGATGGTTCTCCAAGATCGATCTACGATCGAGATATCATCGGTTAAAGGTAAGGGAAGAGGAGATACCTAAGACAACGTTTCGCACGCAGTATGGGCATTATGAATTTCGTGTGATGTCTTTCGGTTTGACCAATGCTCCAGCAACATTCATGAGTATGATGAACCAAGTGTGTAGACCGATGCTGGATAGGTCGGTGATAGTATCCATAGACGACATACTTGTTTATTCAAAGAGTGAAGGCGATCATGCTTGTCATCTTCGAGAAGTACTGGAGACGCTTTATAAAGAATAGTTGTATGCCAAGTTCTCCAAATGCGCTTTCTGGATTAAGGAGGTCCAATTCTTAGGTCACGTTATTAACGCGGACGGCATTATGGTTGACCCGGCTAAGAAAGAGGCGGTACAAGAATGGGAAATCCCGAAGCCACCAACCGAGATTCAGAGTTTTCTGGGATTGTCAGGCTACTATCGAAGGTTCATTCAGGACTTCTCGAAAATAGCTTCGCCTCTGACAAAGTTGACATGCAAAGAAGTAAAGTACGAATGGGGCCAGGCCCAGTCTAAAACATTTGAAGAGTTAAAGAAGAAGTTGACCCAAGCCCAAGTGTTAGCACTACCCGACGGTAACGAGGACCTGGTGGTATATTCTGACGCGTCGGGACAAGGGTTAGGGTGTGTATTGATGCAGAGGGGAAAGGTGACCGCGTATGCGTCACGACAGCTAAAGATTCACGTGGTTAACTGCCCGAATCATGATTTGGAGCTCGCGGCAGTTGTTTTTGCGTTAAAGATTTGGAGGCATTACCTTTACGGGGTGAAATGCACAATTTATACAGATCACAAGAGTTTGAAGTATTTCTTCGAGCAGAAGGACCTGAATATGCGACAAAGTCGGTAGTTGGAATTGCTAAAAGATTATGACTGTGAAATCCTATACCACCCGGGAAAGGCGAATGTGGTCGCTGATGCCCTAAGTAGTAAGGAGACTCATTCTCCTATTAGGGTGAAAGCGTACCAGTTGGTGATAACCGGATTTTATGACAGAGCTAGAAAAAGCACAAACATAAGCACTAAAGGAAGAGAGCATAAAGAAAGAAAGAATGGTCGGTCAACAGATAAAGTTAGAGATAAACACTCATGGAGTGAGGACCAGATGTGGTCGTATGTGGGTACCGAAGTGCGGAGAGCTTAGGACCAAAGTACTCGACGAGGCCCATAAGTCTCGATATTCCATCCACCCGGGAACCACAAAAATGTATCATGATTTGAAGAAAGAGTATTGATGGCCTAACATGAAGAACGATGTGACAGAGTATGTGAGCAAGTGTCTGACTTGCTCACAGGTTAAAGCAGAGCATCAGAAACCATATGGGAAGATCCAGCCACTGGAAATACCCGAATGGAAGTGGGAGCGTATCACCATGGACTTTATTACAATGCTGCCCCGCACAGCTAAAGGCTATGATACAATTTGGTTTATAGTGGATCGTCTGACAAAGAGTGCCCACTTTGTGCCGATTCACGAAACGTATTTGTCTGAGAGGTTGGCAGAAGTATTTATCAATGAAATTGTGTCTCGGCATGGCGTCCCATTGTCTATTGTATCTGACCGGGACACACGATTTACATCAAGGTTCTGGAAAATATTTCATAAGTCAATAGGTACGAGATTGAACATCAGCACGGCTTAACACCCACAGATGGATGGTCAGTCAGAAAGGATCATCCAAACGTTGGAGGATATGCTCTGTGCATGCATTATAAACTTCGGGGGCAGTTGGGATAGTCACCTACCATTAGCGGAATTCTCCTACAACAACATCTACCACACCACCATTGGTATGACACCATACGAGATGTTGTATGGTAGGAAATGTCGAACCCCAGTCTGTTGGGGGGAGATAGTACAGAAAGAGTTGGGAAGTTTAGAGGTAGTCACAACGACTTCTAAAAAGTTTGACCAGATAAAGGCCAGAATGAAAGCTGCCCAGGATCGTCAAAAGTCCTACGCGGATAAGAGGCGGAGTGCGACACCCGACATTTCCAAGTCATTATCCTACAAACCCCAGTCACATTTACATGAACCATTTGCATGATAGACTTAATTTGGTTTAATTAGGTCATTTCATGCATAACAAAGTCCACTCATGTCACATCTTGCATTTGGTAATTTTAGAAATTACCTGGTCACACCCGTTAACCTGACACGCGCGAACGTTAGTAACAAATATCGAATGATAGGAAAACATTCTATCTCATTATTTTACGTGGTTATATGTGTAATAATATAAATATATAGGTAAATATATATTTGGTTATTATTTGGGTTCGTTAACGCGTATTTTAAACTTTAATACGTACTTTACACATTTAATGCGTCTAAACGATCAACGTTTGTGTGTATATATATATATACATGTATATATATAAAAACCCGACACATTTTTATTTATATTATTACGATCTTGAGTTTATATATTAAACGGAGTATTTAGCGGGTATTATTTGAGGGTAGCGTACTGCGTTTGAACCACCATCACATCCTAATCACTACCATCACTTCACATCATCATTCCCTTTTGTTCACTCTTTCACGGCAGCCCAACCCCATCTCAAATCCCCCATACTTTTATGACAATTTGATTGACTAAGTCCTTGATTCACCATGCCATGTTATCACTAAATATTCATGATGTTTGATTTCTTTTTATATACATATATATGCATACACCATGTTGTTCTCAATTGGAAGACACAACACCATTATCTATCCGAATTCTTGGCTCTCTCTCTCTCTTTGCTCACTCCTTAGAATCAAAAATCACACACAAATATCTTGCAATTTCAAGTGAAGATCAAGTGCTCTTCCAGGTGATTTAGGAGTTCTAAGGTGTTCTTGCAAGGATCCAAGCTCCAATCTATCATTCTACCTTCTCCTTGCTTGCTTTAAGTGAGTATCATCGTACTAAGTCTTAATTTTATTAAACCTACTAGTTGTTTTGTGTAGAAGATTCACCCAAGTAATGGATTGTTCAAAGAAAAAGTCAGCACGTTATACACGTTGTGGCTGGCAGAATTTTTAGCCAACTTTAGAGAGTCTTATATCGGTCAAAACTAAACTAAAAGGGACTTTTCTTGAGTCTAAAATTAAGTTTAAAGAGTCCTCTATCCATCCCATGTGATTTCGTGATTTTTGATGGAGTTTTGATACCCCAAAAGGTCGATACAAGAAAACGGGTCAAAGCTGAAAGGTTTGGACAGATTCATAAGGTTAACTTGTATAGGTCATAACTCACTCAAAAATGGTCCAAATGATTCGATTCTTTTTCCTAAAACTATATTTTTTTATTGATTATAAAACCCATATGGCCTCTTATGATGAAATCAAAATTTTGACCCCCAACCGTCAAGATTCCCGAGACCTATCCGACAAAATCGAAGCTGTTAACCTATTTGTGTTATGATTTTTGTTTGAAACCCTTAAACTCCTTTATAAATTATGATCCATACATTTCTATGGAGTCAATACACTTAGTTAAGTTTGGTAAAAATTCCATAAATTATTGAGTTTGATAAATTGACTAAAAACACGACACAAGTTGACGTAAAAACCCGAATACATTACTAAAGGCTATTTTGATGTAAAAGTTTTACCTTTCATACTATATATTTGTTTTCAACCCCAATCATGATGTGTTTGTGTAAACGTAAAGACGTCTTGAGATACATAACTTATTTATATAAGTATATGTAAATGTATCTAATTATCACAACTCGTCACTGACGGTCGTCATGTCAAAACTGTCGGAAACATAAACTAGTATTTATGTCGAGTCTAATTGGGTGAATCGTATACACGATCAACTTACACATTAGAAACATTGTTTAGACCTTAAAGTGTCTTATTTTACCATAGGGAACGGTTAGGTCGGCTCACGTATTCACAGACTTTGCTAGTTGCTACTTATTTTTCTTTGCTGCATCGTTTACTCATCAGGTGAGTTCACGGCCCCCTTTTCGCTTTTTAATGTTTTGTAAACTGCAGGGGAGAAACATACTTACTTGTTATGTTTTGAAAACATGAAATACAGTTGCTTACATGTTTGACAACATGAACATTTTGGTTTAACTCTTTGTGAGTTTCACAGCCCCCTTTTAACTTTTAAACGTTTTAGAAACACCGGGGGGAAAACATACTTGCTTACAAGTTTGAAAACATGAGACATCATTGTTTACTACAGTTGGGAACATCATTGCCTGATTCATTCGGGAAAACATAAAACGTACTTACAAACATTTTCATATGGTAGCAAGAAAACAAGACCCGACCTTTATGTTTGCATGAGTTAACACATATAGAGCGCTGGAAGTCCCCTGACCATCATATTTATAACCATTAGCTATAGGTTAGCCTGGGATTCATGGATAGTACTATTGGGATTGACACCCCCGGTCATGGGTCCCTCTAGCCAAATGACCGCATAGTGTTCAAACATTGCTCGTGAGGTATGAGCGAGGGGCAAAACACCTGTGTCATGGTTTGGTTATGCCTCATGTATGTACATATTATTTGTATTCCTAGCTAGTCTACAAATGGGTCAACATTACTTGTTTTGTTTATCATATTCATTGAAACGTTTTCGTGAAGATGGATCTGCCAATCACTTATACACCAATGGTTTTGCCATTCGTTTACGTGGAAATGTTTTTATCAATGTTTTCAAGGAAAACAGTTTCATATTATGGCCATGTACACAGTATCAATGTTTTCAGGAAAAACGACTTATTTTATGACTATGACGTTATCACATGTTTTTATTGGGAAAACTACTCGTTTTATGACTATGAAGTCATCACATGTTTTCATTGGGAAAACTACTCGTTTTATGACTATGAAGTCATCACATGTTTTCGAGGAAAACAACCTTACATTAAACCCGTGTACATATTTTCAATGTTTTCAAGGAAAACAGTTTCATATTATGGCCATGTACACAATATCAATGTTTTCAAGAAAAATCACTTTACATTGCAACAATCAAACCTGTGAAGTAAGGTCGTAGTCTCACTCAAAAATAAACCCTAAACCCCGGCAACGACGCCAATTTGACGTGAGGTCGTAGTCTCACTCAAAAATAAACCAATTACACTAAATAGATAGTGGTAAGTAGATATCGAACACAGGGAGTTTGTGGAAAATGTACTTACTAAGTAGTTCGGATTTAACTAACTTAAAATAAACTGCAAGAAATGTAAATTCACGATTTTGATTGTTTGGTTTCAAAAACTAAGATCAACTAAATAAATTGCAAATCAAAGATTAGTTTGTAAACAGATTAAGAAAAAGCGATCAACCTAGGTTTCCGGTTTCAATTGACATCCATGTTTAAATCCAACTAGAAAGAATCACATAGACATGATTCATGCGTGACCACTTGTTTGTGATAAAAGGGAACTAACTACTCGGATTATGAAAATACGAGGTTGTTACCCGATGACCAATTAACCAATATCCAACCCTAATCCCTCCCGTGATATCTCGATTGTCAACGACACCAAGAACGTACGATTTAGATTATGATCAAAACATCAATCAACAATTTACAAACAAACATTCACACACCATAATAAACAAACAAACATTGCAAGTCTATTATTCTAGAAATACGGATAAAAACACAAATGTCTTAGACAAACCTTCAACCTAGGATGAACACCACAAGTTTAGCCACTCATTGTTTGGTGCATCATCATCAAACAAAAGTCAATGTTCATATGAATCAAAACACAAACCGAATTGTTTAGAGATTGTTTGGAACCCCAAGGAATCTCCAATTTTCGCCCAAAAACCGCTCTTAAACGCCTGCAATCATCAGGTAATGAAAAGCCCCATCGAAAATTGATTTTTATGGGCAGTTACACTTTCTATTCTACGTCAATGTCTACCGTAAGCTACGGTATCTACCGTAGCTTACGGTAGCTTTTAAAGTGCTACGGTGGGTCTCTACTGCCTTACGGTGGAAGAAAAGTGCTGGGGGCTACCGTAACTTACGGTAGCTACCGTAAGCTACGGTAGGCTTCAGCATGCAATTTTGTTTTCTTCATAACTTTTTCGTTTCAACTCCGTTTTCTTCGCCGTTTGCGCCCACGTTCTCGTAATTTCTTCCTCTATCATGTTATCTTCTTAATTCTTCAATTCAAATAAATTATTTTTTCACCTATGCTCCGTCTTTCACTCTCCAATCCATCCGCGTTTATTCGAACCTTCATTTCCACACTTTTAAGCTCCGAATGTACCTGAAACACAAGCAAACGTAGTCATCTAATTCTAGACAATTACTCGATTAAATGTAGGATTAAAATACCATTTATAGCTCTTAAGGGTCGTCCTACGGACCACCCGTCAGTACACAATATCAATGTTTTCAAGGAAAATCACTTTACATTATCAAACCTGTGAACTCACCAACCTTTGTGTTGACATTTTCAAGTATGTTTTTCAGGTAATTCATAGCCATGGCACGGTTGAAATAGGCTAGCTATAATTGGATAAATTCCTACTAGCTGGAAGGACATAGATTATCCGGTCTCAAGTTTGTCGTTGATCTAGAAGAACTTAGATCATTGTATTACTTAGTCTTAGTATTTGTGTATGTATTCAAGTCTTAGAAATCACTATTACAGCTTCCGCTATCGTGTAATGAACCAATCGTTGCAACCTGTATTTATTTATTAAGTAAATAAATTTGGGGGTGTGACACGGAGACTAATCGAGTTCAATGTCGGGGATCAAGTACTATTAAAGGTTTCCCCCTGGATGGGAATTATACGATTCAGAAAGAGAGGAAAATAAATCCATGATTCGTCGGACCTTTCAAAATACTGACACGAGTTGGAGAAGTCGCTTACCGGTTAGAATTACCTGATGGGTTGAGTGGAATTCACCCGACCTTTCATGTGTCGCACTTGCGCAAGTTCCTGGCTGACGAATCAGCACACATGCCACTTGACGACATCGAGATAGATAATAGCCTAAATTACATCGAGGAACCGGTTGCCATACTAGACAGAAAGGAGAAGCAGTTGCGGAGTAAAGTAATTCAGTTGGTTAAGGTACAATGGAAGCATCGTAAAGGATCAGAAGCTACTTGGGAAACTAAAGCAGAAATGAAAGAGTCGTACCCGCACCTGTTTGACTTATAACATGTTTTGAGGACAAAACCTTTTGTAAGAGAGGTAGACTTGTATGTAACATCCCGAAATTCGTAAACTAATGGTTCGGACTAATGAGTGAATCGAATCTCTTTTAATTGGCATGGATTATAAGGTTTTCACAGAAGACTCGGTTATAAGAGTTAGAGGACCCGTTAGCCTTTATTTCATAGTTCGGGATGGGAACGAACTAGACGAAAGAGGAAGGACCCGAAATGAAACCTCAGAAGGTTTATATGCAACTTTTGCACAAACCCTAGCGCTATTCTTGACCCTAGGTGCGCGACGGTAGTGGTGGACGAGAGGGGGAGAGGCGTCGGATGATCATAAGAAGTCGGCGACGGAGGTTCTATCGTGGTAGCAGGCAAGGGAATAACTCCACACGTACGGTACACTTCTAACCTACCCGTTCATGATTCTTGTATCCGTTATTACATGAAAAACCCGATTAGGGTTGTGTTCTTGGCTATAGGCGACGACGGAGATGGGAAAAAGGGAAGCAGTAGGTTTTGGTGATAGTGACGTGTGACGGTGGCGGTGAACTGGAAGTGCCTGCTGTTAAGGGGAGGTATCGGGTGTGAGGGCATGACGAGGAGCCGGCGACTGTGGTGACATGTGACGGTGGCTACGGAAGTTGGTGTGGTGGTGCATCACGACGGCGGACGTCGGGGTGAGGGTGGTCATGGTGCGTCCATGTGAGAGGGAACCCGACTAGGGCTTCTCACGGCTAAAAGGACAACGAAAGTATGAGGGTGGCACTCGGTGGTGGTGGCTCACGGTGGAGTACGAAGGAGGAGTGGATTCGGATTAAAACCGACTAGGGCTTTTTAGGATCTGGTTTGGATGATAGGGTTTGGACGTGCATGGGAGTCTCGGATCATGTACATGTAACTCTTGAGGCTAAAGGTGTTGCGGTTCACATGAATATGCATGCATGCGGGTTCCTGGGAGGTTCGAGCAAGCACGAGGATTAGGGTTTTGCTTAGTGAAGGAGTTGTGCGGATGAGACTAGTATTGGGAACAATTGTGTTTTTACATAGTGACACATGTTTAGGATGTACGCCGAGTATGTGATCATACGTTAACAGGTCCGGGCTCATACGAGGAGACGTTGCAGTACTTGTGTGGGATCTTCAAACCGATGAGTTTCTAATCCCCTCTTTTTAAACGTTTTGTTGTTTTGGGGCTATCGTACATACTCGCATGTTTTATTAAACGAATGATTACGAGTTATGAGTTAAACTTGAAGTGTTTTATGAGATCGTTATGTAATAATGAAGCTAAGGGTCATTATGGGGTCCTTAGGGTGGGTGAACAAGAGTGTGATGATCTGAGTGTGTCATCTTATGAGTTAGTCGGGGCGAGTAGGGAATTTAGCTAACCTGTGATGGTTATATAAGGAGAGTTAGCATGGGAACCCGTACGTGGTTCATTAACGAGTCAAGTAGGTGCTAGTATGTTGTCATGCATCGTGTGCTTGATGCTATGTGTATTGTGTCGTTATCCTTGTTACACGACGGGTATCGTGTTTGCATGAGTCTATGTGGTGTCCATAGTATGTATGGGCTAGAAGGCAGTATGATGTTTATGTATCGTATAACTTCCTATTCGGAAAGAGTTGGGTAATGTGCCTAGACGTTATGAGGATATGTCTAAGTAAGCGTTGGATTACACACGTAAGTGATCTGTAAATGGCGGTGAGTCGTAGTACATGTCCAAGTAGTGTCATGTATATATATGTGTTGCTTTGTGTGCTTGCATTGTTGTCCGTGTATACGGCTAATAGTGATGTGGAGGACGGAGTCCTTCGGGGTCATCATTGTACGTGTGAAGTGTCAGTCACCGTATGGTAGATGATATAGTCACCGTGTGGTGGCTGGGTAGTCATCATAGATGACAAGTGTGTCTCTATGTTTAGCGGTGGGGCCCTGTAACAAAGGTGGTGTAATATCCGTACTTTCCACATCATAGTTTATTTACATTTTGTACCCTTGTACTTTCATTTTTGAATCCATTGTAACCCGAGACTTATGATCAATGAATTTATTGAATTTATTCAATTACATGTTTACAACATACATTACATTTATACATATGCAAGACAACATCATACGTGCAATATTACAAAATTATATATTACAAACACGCGTTTCACTTTTTTACATTTATATTCTCGTTTCACGTCCATACACGCTCGGTTTATTATTATTATTATTATTAGTATTATTATCATTATTATCATTAGTACTATTATTATTATTATTTTATTTTTTTCTTTTAAAAAAAAGAATCACATCCCTTTCAACCACCAACTCCCAACTAACTCATTTAATACCCCAAACCCTAATCCACACTTATAAATACCCACTCCCTTTCACTCCTCCACCCTTACACCCTCCAAATTCTCTCACAAATCTCTCCAAGTGCTCCATTTCTTCCAAGATTTTTGGCAGAATTTTATAAGGTAAAAACCTTATTTTTCTTCAAGTTTCTTCCTTTTTTTTTCTTAACAATTCTTCCTTCACCCTCTTGGATAAAAATCTAAGATAAGTCACCATTTGAGGTCCAAGTTGTAGTCTTTCAACTAACATTTCTTCTTCTTTAAGTTCTTGTTTGGATATTTTACATCTAGTTGTGGTAAAACCAAACCAAGTCTCCATCAAAATTCTATGATGGAAGCCTTGTGCTAAGGTATTTGGATGAAGTAGATGAACATAGGTTCATCTACCATAAGACATCCAATAGCCACAAGGTGTTCAAATCCTATACATAAATATTATAAATAAATCTAACAAGGTTTGTGGATTTCCCAACCTTTCTCTTGGCCACTTCAAGTGGTATATTACTAACTATACTAACTTTTGACCATCCGAATTCCTAACTAAGTTAGGGGTTTATGTTTCGGTCCGCCGTCGGCGATGCATGACCAACTTGATACTATTATACATATATATTATTTATTATTTCTTCTCCACCGAACTTATGCCTACGTTACCTTTTAGGTTAACCGGCATTCCCGACTCTTCACCTTCCCGTTCATCCTTTCGTTACCACGCCAAACCGTGAGTTTCATACTTGCCCCTTTTACATTTTTGCACTTTGGGACTTGAAAACATGTACATATTCAAAACACATACACTACAAGATTCACACTTTATTCAAACACAATTCATTAACATGGTCATGTGACAACAAACTTGACTACATGCTTAAATACAACTTGTTAATACAATAGTTCATTAATTCTTGCAAAACCGCACTTAACAAGTGTAGCGCTATAGGATTGACACCCGTCGGCTTTTCGTTACCTTTATGGAGCCCCCGATCTTGTTATGTTATTTATTCGACTAGTATTCTTTGGATGCTAGGTATGCTATGTCAACAATATGTTTGAACTATATCATTACAAATTGTATGAACATTAGTAAAGTATGTCTATGCATGTGAATTGTTGCTTTAAACATGATTATTATATGTATGAAACTTGTATGAACTCACCAACTTTATTGTTGATCAAATATTATTTTACATGTTTTCAGGATATGTTTGATGCTACCATGAAAATGGAATCTAGGGACTTTGCCTTAGATATCAAATTTAAATATTTTTGTCTTTTGTTTATCAACGTATTTCCTTTAATTGAAACAATTGTATTTGAAATTCTTAGTTTAATGAAATCGGTTAAATTTATATTTCAACAATAGTGCCACGATGTCTTTGAACAATCCTACACGTCACGTTCGGTGATTCCGCCGTCGAATGGGTTGTGACAGATTGGTATCAGAGCCGTGGTTATAGGGAATTAGGAAAATTGCTTATTTGACCTAGCCAATAACTAAGGACCCATTTTAGACCATTCCTTATGACTCTTAATACGCTTGTTCTACCACCTTTGCTTCTTACTTACTCTTTGGACTAAATACACCGTCATGGATTTCAAGACATCAAGACACTCATATTTCACCAAAGAAACGAACTCACCAAAAGAGGGTAATTCCTCATTCGGTGATAAGTTTCACTTCGCCTAAGACTTAGGAATTTACCATCAAGTTAGGTGTGAAAACCTCACCTTGACGGTAAAAGAATTCCACTCACAAACGCTCTTGGGAAACCTTACCGTTAAAGTTAGGAGTGATTTCCTATCTCAAACGGTTAAGGCACCAACCCTATACAAAACGGAACGACACCACCAAACTAGGAGTGAAATCCATAATTTGGTGATTAGTTCCACTCTTAAAATTTTCAATCTCGTCAAAGTCTCGGCTTTGCTATTGACTAGGGACACGTAGTAACCGGAAGGGTAAAATATCGTTAACCGAATTACCGGCGAGAGTATTTTATCTATTAGGCCAAAACGTGTTTCCCGAACTCTATAAGGTTTGACCACTTGGGTTAGTCGACGTTTTCGTTAGTTCAAGAGCCGACCTAACGAGACACTCCAACTTTTTACAAACAAGCCTCTATTTTATATATAAACTATTTTCACTACTATTATTATACTAACTTGGTTCGATCTCGTGGACGCTCGCTTTTCGCTACTCGCCTTACTAACTTCAAAACGCTAATACATTCGAGAACCAATTAAATTTATGCTCTTTCATCGTCACATGTTTGTTATATACACTATTTCCATACATGATTCACATGACCAAACGTGCTATTACATGAAATTACTTGATTACTTGTGCCATATGTGAAATTTACATACTCATATGACAACAATTTTTATGCAAAACCATTGATCTAAGTCTCACAATCCCCTTTTGTAGATGTCTTCATCTCGCCACTCTGCTACCGCCAGGAACAACAAGAGGGACAAGCGTTTGGCCGCACTCGTGGCCAAGCAAATGGCCCAAGTCATCCCTGGCCTCATCTAGAACCTCACCCCCAACGGATCGGTCGAATCTAACACCAAAACTCCCAACTCCCACGCCCAACACTACTGAACCTTCCTTGCTTGTCGTCCCGAATCTTTCACGGGACTCGAAGGTGCAACCAATCTCCTTAGCTGGTTTGCGAGCATGGAAAACACCTTCTCGGTAAGCGAGACCCCGGACCACCTCCGGACTCGCTACGCCGCTAGCCTCTTCAAAGAGCAAGCTCTCGCTTGGTGGGATAGCGAGAAGGAGCTCGACGAGGAGATCGTCACCCTGTCTTGGAAGGAACTCAAAGCGTTTATGCGCGAGGAGTACTGCCCTCCCCACGAGTTGCAAGCACTCGAGGAGTTTTTCACCGTCAAACAGGACAGGGGTGACAATGCTGCCTACAACCTCCGCTTCCAACAACTCTCCGTCCTTGCGCCTCGCCAAGTTGACACCATAGAGCGATCCGTGGCCAAGTACATACAAGGCCTCCCATCCGTCATCAAGGACACGGTCGCCGCCGCCGAACCCACCAACCTCGCCAAGGCCATGCGCCTTGCGGCCGCTTTCTCCCGAAACCGTGTTCAGGATGGTACTTTAACCATTCGGGGCACCAAGAAGCACGCCACCCAAGCCACCGTTGAGCCCACCGAACCTAAAGTCACCGAACCAAAACCCGCCAAAACCCCTACTCACCAAAACAACAAAAAGCGCAAGTCCCAAACCCGGAACTATGCGGTTGTCACCCCCGTTAACCAAGTGCCGATGAACCAAGACCCGACACCCCAAAAGAAACCGTATGGTGGATCTTACCCATTATGCAACACTTGCCAATACCACCACCCAAACAACCTCCCATGCCGAAAATGCACATCGTGTGGCAAATTCGGACACCTTGCCAACCTATGCCACAACCCACAACAACCCCAAAACACCCAAGCTCCCCCACCAAACCGAAACCCACCGGCCATCACAAATGGTCGGGCTTGCTACCGTTGTGGTGATCCAAACCACATGAGCCCACAATGCCCACAAAACCAAAACCAACACCACCACAACAACAACCCCACCAACAACAACAACCGCAACCAACCACCTAACCAAAACCAACCCACAAACCCAAGAGGCCGTGCTTACAACATCAATGCGGCGCAGGCACAAACTGATAACGACGTGATGAACGGTATGTTTCCTATCAATGGTTGGAATGCTTCTGTTTTATTTGATACCGGTGCGGATAAAAGTTTCGTATCGCTAGAATTTGAACTTATGTTAGCTAAGACCCGATCTAAGTTAGAGAACTCCTTCACTGTCGAAATCGCGGACGGAAAATCCACCTTTTGTGACACGATTATCCTCGATTGTACTCTCGACCTTAATGGTCATCCCTTCTCGATCGATCTCATACCCATGCAATTGGGGAGTTTTGATGTCATAGTAGGCATGGATTGGCTTGCCAAGAACCATGTCGAAGTCGTTTGCTTTGAGAAATTCATCCGTATTCCCCTTCCATCCGGTCAAGTTTTGCAAATCCATGGCAAAAGGCCATCCGGTGGACTCAAACTCATGTCCTGCACCAAAGCCCAAAAATATTTACTAAAGAACTACGTGGCCTTTTTGGCCCAAGTAGTGAAAAAGAAATAAAAGGGCAAAGGTGTAAAAGACATTCCCATCATTTGCGATTTCCCCGAAGTCTTTCCCGAGGACCTACCCGGTCTTCCTCCATCCCGTGAGGTCGAATTCCGAATTGATCTCATGCCCGGTACGACTCCGATTGCCAAAGCTCCTTACCGCCTTGCACCATCCGGTGGCCAAGATATGAAACCGTTTTCCTTGAAAACATTGATAACGTGTACGTGGCCATAATATAAAACCGTTTTCCTTGAAAACATTGACAAAAACATTTGCATGTAAACGAATGGTAAAACCAATTTGCATGGAAACTATTGGCAGATCCATCTACACGAAAACGATTCAATGTATATGATAAACAAAACAAGTAATGTTTGACCCCATCCGTAAACTAGCTAGGATTACGAATAATATGTACATACATGAGGCATAACCAAACCATGACACAGGTGTTTCCCCCATCAGTCGTACCTCACGAGCAAATGTTTGAACACTATGCGGTCATTTGGCCAGAGGGACCCATGGTTAGCGCGACTAACCATGACCGGGGGTGTCAATCCCAATAGTACTATCCATAGAATCTCATGCTAATCTATAGCTAATGGTTATAATTATGATGATCAGGGGACTTCCAGCGCTCTATATGTGTTAACTCATGCAAACATAAAGGTCGGGTCTTGTTTTCTTGTTACCATATGAAAATGTTTGTAAGTATGTTTCATGTTTTCTCAAATGTATGAGGCAATGATGTTCCCAAATGTAGTAAACAATGATGTCTCATGTTTTCAAACGCGTAAGTCAGTATGTTTCTCCCCCGATATTTCTAAAACGTTTAAAAGTTAAAATGGGGCAGTGAAACTCACCTGGTGACGTGTTAGGAACAATAATGACTTTCTGATAGCAATGGGAACCAGTGTTCACATTATATGATAGTCACTGGTTTACATTCTACTCGAGTCATACGATACCTATAGATACTTAAAGAGCTTTATGAACTAACCCCAATGTTATAAAGTAAATCTAAACTCGTGTCGAGTTATCACGTGTTCGGTTGAGCTCGTTAATTCTTGAAAATACTACCAGTTCAATATACGATGTATGTTTAATGATCGGTAATATTTGTTACTTAGATCGAATTGGGATTCTCAACCCGAATATGTTTCAGTAATTATACTCAAAAATATTATTTTGCCGTGGACATGATCGTATAAAGCTATGTGTGCGTATAATCTATACATACTAATAAATAAAGGTTTGGGTTGCCAAATGTCACTCCCTCATGTCTCCTTACATTGGTTTTCTCGCCTCTCTCTCCTAATAAATGCACCTATATCTTATTAAATAATAATAATATTATAAATCTTATTAATATAATAAATGAAAATCTCTTCAGGACACGTGTCACTCTTTGGTTACTCCTCATCTTTATTTTTCCGTCTCTCTTTTCTATTAAATATTAGATTTTCTATTTCTCTCTTCTATTAAATAATAATCTTTATATTAATAAATCTAATTACGGATACTTATTATTTAATTATAAATAGTTATTATATTATCAATCAAATGAACTTAATATAAACTTAATATAAACTAACATTTATCAATTAAATTAAAAAATAAATACTCACTTGAAAAAAATGTTTTAAAAACTAATTTAACAAACCTTATAACTGTCACGACAAATTACATTTTTTAAAAACATATTTTGACAAATGTGTTTATTAACAAATTACATTATATTTTATTCAACTGATGTAATATACTGATTTATTCAACTGGTGTATTACATGGGTTTTTAAAAATATAAATTTTTTATTACTAAATATATAACATTTTATTTATTTAACCCGTGTAATACACGGGATTTTAACCTAGTTAATAATAATAATTCACGTTTGTGCGTCCTTTAACATAATATATGCAACTCTATAATTTAGTAAAACCATTTCAGGACTTGTAGTGTATTTGTACGCGTATTTATACATATAAATTCTATAGTTTCAAAATCCCAAAATATATTTGTACCGTATTATATTTCGTAACTAACGTCACTCGCTAAGTTTTGTTCGTTTTTATGTAAACATATACGCCTAAGTCTCCTACCTTAGTATATTCAGTTATCATATTTTGTTTATTCGGGTCATAACAGATTATATATATATATATATATATATGGGAGGGTTCCAGAGAAAACCACAAGTTAGGCGAAAACCGAGAAAACAAAAAAAAAACCCATTTTACCCAATCATATAATAATTTTTATTTTTTGTTTTAGTTTATTTTTATTTATTTATAAGAGTATCAATGAAATATTAAACATTTTTACACATAGTGTTACGTATACGTAAACATAAAACAAAAAAATTACGGTTACGTATACGTAAATCAAAAAAAATATTTTTGGATACGTATACGTAAACAAAAAAATTGCCTAAAATGATGTGGTTTTCTTGGTTTTCGCCTAACTTTGTGGTTTTCTCTCGATCCTTTCCCTATATATATATATATATATATATATATATATATAATACCGTTTAAGACCAGATATAAAAGTATATCATTACATGTACATTTATATTCCTTGAACCTAATAATTTAACATCTTTTGTTTTGAAATCGTCTGTACCAATATATATCCAAAACTTTGAAGTCATACGTTTATTTAAATTCGTAGTTGAATATTATATTTGGCAAGCAGACATCCGATTATTGTGTAATGAGATTTCTTATCGGTATATATATGTATACACGTTTATCTTTCCATACGGGCGTATGCGTGCAAATATATATACACATTGGGGTCTAAATGTCGTTTTATATAATAATCGTTTGATTTTTTGTAATGATTGCAAATACATATTTTATCTTCATTTTAACTTGTGCGTTTTAACCATTGATATTTATAAAACCCTTGTTCAGTCGGTAACGTTATTAATGTTTCTCGTTATCTAAGCTGGTTACCAATTAATTGTATGACATCTCCACGTATTAAAATATCCAAATAATTGTATAAGAAGGATAATAGGGTCGTATGTTTGTGTCACGTGCTACTTTAGTTACCATTATCACTAAAAATTCAAAAACGCATTTGTTCATATAGATTCATTTGCCAATACGTATATTTGTTTCTATCAAACCGATGGCGCGCCAATTATGCTTACTTAATACAAAAAGTATATGGAATATATTTATTCTAAGTCCCATGTATATAAGGTTTCCAACCCTCGTATCCCAGAATATTGGTTTATATAAGCGTGTCGGCAATATTAGTTATTACTCGTGTTGATTTTTAAGTTTTCTAGAGCTCAACTCGAAGTCACATGCATTATATATTTTATTGTTTATAAATAAATATATATTTAGTTTTAGGGGCACGTTTATACCTCTCTGCACGTTGGGTTCGCGTATTCGCTCACAACCGTGACCCGTCACCGAATCCAATACATCAAGCGACTCATTTTCTCGCCACGAACACATTCCGATGTCGTTTTACTGTTTCACCCGACACTGACTCGACCCGTTGACCGTGGTTTGACCAGAGTTGAATTTTGTTGACTAAGACCCGTGACATCTTAAAACCGTCATTTCTCCTGATCTGTCACGTATCCTGTTCAAAGCACGTATTAAACACGGTGGAATGAAACCCGGCGATCACAACGTACTAGATCTAGTTGGAAAATCAAATGTTTGTCAAAAGCTATACTCGAACTACGAAACTAACCTTTCATATCGTAGATCGGGACAATAGAGCAACGTATAGCCCAAGATCTGTTCGTTTGAGACTCGTCGGAGTTTCACGGGAACATTGAAACAGAAACCAATGGTTAAAACGTGTAGATCTAGCCTTAAACAATAAGGAAATGTGAAGAGGACTCACTGGAAAATCACCTGATCTCGTCGGAAAATCGATCTCGTCGGGAAAGCGACTGAAAAACCTAGTCGCTGGCATCTTCAACTAGCCTTCACCGGGATCTGAACGGATCTGCCTAGTTCTGTGGTCTTCCTCTCTCATCCGTCGTGAGGGTCCACCTGAACCCTAGTTTCTTTTTCCGGAAAGACATGGGTGATCGGGTTTGACCTTATAGACGCCGCTGCCGCCGGAGTCATGGCAGTGTTCGGTCTCCTTGGTTAATCCTACCACAGTCACCACCGTTGGGTCGTTTCCCTCCGGTTACCGGAGGTACGAACTGAAGAAGAAAAGAAAACGGACCTACCGTCTATATCTTCCTTCTGTGTCGCTGCCATCAGACTTCGTGGGGTTCATCTGTCGCTCACTTGTTGCCGGCCGCCGCGGCTCCGCCCTGTCGCCGCCCATGGAGCGTCGCCGATCCGCCGTGGGTTGGATGGATCCGGTAGATCTCCACCCTTTCTCTCTCAATCTCACCTTTATGTGTGTGTTTTCATTTGAAAGAATGAGGAGATTGGGGAGAGGTTTAATATATATAGACGGTTCTTTAACGCGTTTACACCGCTTAACAAACTCACGCTCATCCCGTTTTTGTGTTAATCTGTCCCATGTTCTCGCAGGGAATTTTATTCTAGGGATTTTCTCGAAATGTTAAAATTAATAAATACATGTTTAACGCGGTTTCTTCGTTACGTACGCACAGTTTGCGTCGATTTGTCCGGTAATCTTTTTAAAAATAAATAGAAGTAACAAGTATTAATATTTGGTTGACCTAGATGTCATTATGCCGTCTTTCCGATATTAATCGATTAACGGACATGTTAACCGTTTAGTGACGCATCCTCGTTCAGAGGCTCCTAAAATCACGTGACAACTTGCGTTCTGTTAATTTCTTATTATTTAGTAACAACTAATAATAATAGGTATTTATTGATCGAACATTACGGATAACCAAATGTTAATTACACATTGGTATTTATCGCAATCGCGAGTCCAACGTCGTACAACTCACGCGTTAATCTCTAAATAATCGCCTGAAGTAAATATTAATAATTATTACTAATATTTGATATTAGTAATTAGGTATCACATTATGTGCCGGTTACCAAACGTGAACATGTTAATTTATTTAACTGTACGTTGTAAGGCTAAGTAAACCCTATGTATTAACAATACGCTATCTCGATTCATCCCGTGATTCGTCAAGTAAGGTTACATATCAAGTTCGCATGTTGGGCCGTTAATGGGCCGAGCCCATTTATGGTAAATTAACTGTCAAAGATTATTGGCCATAATTCAGGGTTGTCACATCTAGAGAGAGAAAGTAGAGAGAGAATGTTTCATAGCTCACTCGTTGATCTCCTCGTTTGAGCCCGAGATCGTTGCTACACGTTACAGAAGATCAAAGAAGAAGGAATCAAGCCATAATAGGTACCAACTAGATCTCAGAGTCGATTTTTAGAATTTAAAAGTGGGTTTAGAGTTTATATGGGTTTTTAAACCAAAGTCGGGATTTTTACGTTGGATTTGCTCTAGAAAGTATGTATCTAGCTTCATGGAAGCTTGGTAAAAGTTTTGGACGTAAAAAAGAATGGAACTTTGATCAAAAACAAAGAATTTGATCAAGAACAGTTGAACTGTCCGAAATCTCGAGGAATGATCCGAAAACTTTGAATCGTCCGAAAAGTGTTTTGATTGGAAAGCTTTTCGGGCAAGATATTTCGGACACATAAGATTTCGGATAGGACATTTCGATCAAAAAGTATTTTGGACAGGGAAAGATTTCGGATAGATGTTTTCGAACGAAAAAGCCGTTCATAGAGGATAGTTCTAACACTAGAGTTTTCGGTCAAAATAGTTTGGTCGAAAAAGATTTCGATCGAAAAAGATTTCGGACAGATAGTTTTTCAGATGAAACATATAGGCTATAACCCTGTTCCATTCGTTACCCCTTGACAGATTTGTTAGCATCCCACTTAGCTTGAAGTTCCTTGCTAAGTGAGATAAATTCCATAGAAGTCAGGTGAGTTCTTATTGGCCTTTTTCTTGAATGGTTTTGGGCTGACATGCATACTGTTAAAGAGATAGTTATCAAAGTTAAAGAATATTTTATAAGAATTATATATTTTTATAAAATGAAAGACAAAACATAGTATCTTATAAAAATGTTATTCTTATAAAATGAAAGGCAAAGTGATTAAAGAGAACAATACTATATTTGAAATGATATTTCAAGAGAGTAAAGCAAAGTAAGGAATGGTAAAGAAGTTGCATCTCGGTGCAGCTTGACAGTGACAGTGACAGATGGCATATTATATGCTTATGTGTTAATATGTGTTATTTGTCTATGTGTTATGTGTTTCAATGGCTTTATATTATGTGACATAGTATAATTGCATAGTAGTCGCATTGTAGTTGCAAAGTAAAAAGTCCTGCAGGCAAGCAAAATAGAAAGTCTCACCCTGAGGTGTGAGCAGGCAAAGGAGTCTTCACTTCCGTGTAAGCGAGAAAGACCCACCCTGAGGTGTGGGCACAACAAAGTAAAAGTCTTACCCTAAGGTGTAAGCGAGCAAAGGGATCTTGCCCTCGGGCAATGATTCATCTGTGATAGTTAAAGTATGTTATAGTCACTTGTCCTGTACGAGTGAAATGTAAAGTTGCAAAGAGTAAAGGATGATACCTTAAACGTCACCTCAAAAGTAAAGTTTTAAACGAAAGATATAACATGACAATCTTAATAATTGTCACGTTGCAAAGTTTTAAAGTAAAGATCAAAGTGTTTTCAAAGAAAGAGAAAGTAAATCTTATTTTATTTTTTATATAAAACTAAGCTACCAAAAAGGAAGATTTACAGTTAAAGTAAAGAAAGAACTCACCAGCATTAGCTGACTTTTAGTATGCATGACATGTAGGAAAGGTAAAGCGAAATAAAAGTGAAAAAGGATGTGAGGGCTGAATAGCATGGACATCGAGCTGCAGCACTGAAGACTGACATTTCTAATCCTGATAGTTCATGTTATAGATAATGATTACATTATCGTTTGTTGAATGTTTTAATTTAAAGACTTCCGCTGTAATAGATTCTGATTTTCGGTTTAAAAACTAAATTTGTTATGTTTTGTGCCAACTATGAGACATACCCGGTTTGGGGCGTTTCAGATACTCTTTCAGAAATATAGCCATGTGCAATTCCGTTGCCGAAGAAATACCAACCAGATAAACCGATAGGATCTACAAGGTCACATTTTTACTCTTTACCAACAAAATAGCGGTGACATCTCCCATGGCAAGACAAATGGGTCGGATATCCCGATTCACTTCCGCAACTGTTGAAAAGTTTACCATTTCGTTGATTTGAAAAAAAATATTCATCTTCTATATTATCAACATATGGGACTTCATTAAAACGTTATTCTAGTTCGTATGTGCCCCTGGCTACTTCTTGGCTATAGCCCGGCCATGAAAGTTTCAAATCATTTGTCGTCGAAGGATACAATGTATATATAAACGACATATTCTGCTTGTAATGCTAGAATTGAATGTGTCGTTGGTTTTTAATTATAATTTGAATTTAATATCGACCAAACCATGTTTTTAGTCCACTTTAGCCCCATGGCCACTATCAAACCATGTACACTTAAACATCACAACAACGCAACGACCAATGCCATAATATTTCACTCTAAGACCTCATCAAGCAATCCATAATAATCAGACACTGGCTCATTATAAGAAGCCCCCCCACAGACGTACACCGTTATTCTATGTGGCCCGCCGTATGGAACTTGGTATCTATTTAAAAAATATCCTTTATGCAACAAAACAAAACGGGGGTATGCGTGCTAGAGTTTTCAAGCGATCACTTGCGTCAATTGAGGGGTATTGAGTTAAAAATAAATAAAAGACACCAATTAGTTAATTAAACGTATATGGATTATGATTTGTACCTTTTGGAATTTACATACTTATGTGTTTGGCAAGCCAATTAGCGATTTTTTTTTTCCTTAGCTTGATTCCCAAAAGCATTAGGATATATAATCCGTAATGGTTCATCGCACAAGCAAACGAAAGAGTGAACCTATATACAATTTAATAAGATATGCTTGTGGATTTGAGACATCTCATCATTTGTCTCCAGCCTTTATCAAATAATTAGGGACAGTACATTGAATATGTTTAGTCAATCGTCGGTAGCGGAACTAGTAGGAGTGCCAGGAGCAAAACGTTTATTACATGTGATAGGTATATTCGTTGGTATAATCTCATGCTATAATTATACAACATATACGTATAACTACTCAAAAGTCGCTATTTTATGGCAATATTATATTCAAATTAAAAAAAATCTTTATTTTATGGTATAACTCTTTTTAAAAATAATAATGAACTATATAAAAGTTATTTACGTTTAAGAAAATAACGAAACTAGATTTAACCAAAAAAAAGTCAACAATATAGGTTTTTTCATTTCTTTCCCTCAACCATTTTACCTTTTTATTATTTACGATCATGTCACTGCCTCCATCTTAACCGTCTAAAACGCTTGATTAATGGTCCCTGACAACTTAGCATGCTAGCTTCTCACTAAAAACAAACTTTGTATTTAATCCTTACGTTTATATATATATATATATATATATATATATATATATATATAACTAAGATGAGTCGGGTGATAATTTTGTAATTAACTAAACTACAGGAGAAAAAAAACTAATTCCATCTTTTTTGAAAGGATACAATTTTTTAAAATTATATTATAAAATCGAGTATTTTATTTTTTCTTAATTTGAGTATAATGTTGCTATATAATTTAAAAATAATTTATTTAAATTTTATTGTACAGTACACAATTACAATTATATGTCTAACTATGCGTTATTATATAAATTACTCTAATAATATTATTGTATGTATACATAACTATACGTAATTAATTATAAACATATGATGTGTAATTACATACTCATTTCTTACACTTCCCATGAGTTTTTTACTTTGCACAGAAACCATTCTCGCTATGATCTATCTATAATCTATAGAGAGAGAAGTAGAGGCAAATAAAAGAGATGAGATCGAATAAGAAATTAATATATACCATCGGTTTAAAAATGTTATTTTTGATAGGACAACGGTTAGTCCAGTTTTACATTAGTTTGAAAAATAATAAATAAATAATAATAATAATATCTTAAATTTAGTTAGATTGTGCGTTGGCACTTTAGTACTTTGAATATGAAATATGGTACGTTAGCTTGAGCTTCGTGTTGGCGAAAGAAAGAAAAGGGAGTTTAGGTGAAAAGTTTATAACTTTTTGTTTTGTCAGCTAATTTCTTCTTAAACTGTTGCATGTGATTAATTAATAATTATAAAAGTTTAGGTGATATCCAATCACAGATCCGATCGGAAACTTACCGGAAATTATAAAAGCCTTTCAAACACTTATCGGAAGCTGTTGCATGTGCTTCATCTTTTTCCACGATTTTGAAACATGAAAATTGTTTTTTTCGAGTTTTAATGTTTACTAAATAATAACGTGGAATTATTTATTAAAAAGTAAGATTAAAATACATCTATATCTATACTATTCTTCTTATTATTGAAATACCTTACGAAATGAATGGTAATTTATTTTTTTAGTCTATAGCGGACGCCGTTACCATTGAGGTACCTTGAGTAATTCGACGTCGCCGCAACACGAGACGGGTAAAATTCCTAGTATAATAAATAAAGGTTTCATGCCACGTGTCGTTTCCATATTCATTCTCATTATTTTTTTCCCGTCTCTCTCACTTATTAAATAAAACTCTACCTTTTAATAATAATATACTTTTAAAAAATACTAATTATATTAATAAAACATATTTATTTTAAATTATCTCTTATTATAAGAAACTTTGAAATCTAATTATTTAACTTTTATTTTTAATCAAATATTAAATAAATTCAAATTACATTAAATAATAATTAACATATTTTTGAAACCCAATTATATATTAATTTTACATATTTTGAATTTTGGTTTATATCCTTAGTATATGTAATATATTTTTACATCTGTAAATTATATAAATAAAGATTTAATAAGTTGATATTTTTCATCTCGTGTGTAGACACAAGTTCTAAGCTAGTTTATTTAATAAATATTAGTTCCTTCTTTGTTTCCTTATTATTATTGGAGAGTTATTTCTCTTTTATTGTAAATAATAAAAGATAGACCTGATTTACACATGTGTATACATGTACGTAAAGCATCTGATCATACATAATTTGAGAGCTAGTGACATGTATGAAAATATTCTTAGTTACATAAATGTAAACCATTAATAAAAACAAGAACTGAATTTATATTAAATAATTGATTTACATCATGTTCTTCGTATTCTTCGTGTTCATCATGTTCTAATGGGTCTTATAACATAGAGTCACACTAGGTCATAGTAAGTCACTAGTGTGTAACTGTGTTGCTGATTTTATTATCATTTAGCTATTTTGTGTAATTGAGTTTACTTAATGACCAAATGATAAGTCATAATGAAATATCAAACAAGTTGATACACTTGTTTGATAATCTTATGACTTTTTGCGCTAAAGACACCTTGTTGACAAGGGGGCGAAGCCCACTAAACAACCGCGGTCCGGACAACGTCCCTAGTTAGCAGGGTCCTAGGGGCGACAACCCCTAATAGGGTCCAAGGGGCAACACCCATGGCTGGGGTTAAGTTGTATCAAAAACTGATTCTGAAAGTGAAAACTGCTAAATGATGGTCCTTCGGACCTGTTTGGCCATGCTGACCACTTTACTCATTTGGAGTAAGTGTGTTTCTCCGAAGTAAGTTTGCTCATCCGGAGTAGATTGTTCATCCGGAGTAGATTTTCTCTCCGGGGTAGAATGGCTTAGGAGTTATGGATTGACGGTTGTGCGGTTTATGCCAATAACCGTCATGACGTTCCAATGCATCTGTTTACCCCATATATACATGCGAATTTGGTTAGTATCAAATACACAAAATTCCTAACAGACTTTCACATATTTGTTTTTGAACCTCTGATTCTTATTCGATTGAATTCTGTGTATACCATGAAAACAATTCAATCTGAAAGTGAACTCTTACACGATTATCAGATAATCCAGGCAATTACAAATACATGAATCACCCAGAATTCGTACATGTATATGGTGACTAGAACGCTAATTCCAACAAGTCTAACGTCCAAGAACCCCGACTGTCACACCATTTTTATATTAGTCCACACAAACCATCATCATTTAAGCTCAAGGGTGTTGATAGAGAGATCATCATGTATGCATATTTTAGGAACACTTATCTAGAGTGATAATCCCACCTATTATCATGTGTACTAAATTATAATTTCACCATAATGTATTCACGAAGACATAACCGCGCACTGCCATGTGTATTTCTTAGCTCGTTAACTGAGAGATCTACACATTATCATGTGTATTTCCGGACTCGGTTCCACTCGAAGAGTTAGAACTAGAAAGAAACTTATACAAATTATGTGCACATCTTCTCTACTAAATGGTTGGCTAGGTCAGAGCACAAAGGATTCTAACCATACTAGCTTAGAAACCGTGTGTATACACGGGGTGAAAAATATTAATACATAAAATTATTAAATCTTTATTTATATATTTTACAGGTGTAAAAATGTATTACACATATTAAGGATAGAAAACAAAATTCAAACTATGTAAAAATTAATATATAATTAAGTTTTGAAAATACGTTAATTACTATTTAATACAATTTGACTTTCATTTACTATTTGATATGAAAATAAAAATTACATAATTAGATTTCAAAGTTTCTTATAATAAGGGATAATTTAAAATAAATGTGTTTTATTAGTATAATTAGTATTTTCTTTAAAAATATATTATTATTAAAAGATAGAGGTGTATTTAATAAGAGAGAGATGCGAAAAAAAATGATGACAATGAATATGGACACGACACGTGACATGAAAAAACATTTATTTGTTATATAATATAGATATAGATTTGGCCGATTTTAATTATGAGAAAGTCAATTCTAACATTTTAGTTATAACCAAATAAAGTAAGAGTATAAGATCCACATGTGTAAAATAAGGAGGTTTGGGGAGATGAGGGAACTAGTTGCAATTATAGGTATCAACCGAAAAATAATATCCCATTTTTTGGTTTGGATTAGTTGATGATTCGTTACCAAAAGTGGTAAAGTTTTGTTGCTATATATAAGATTTTGAAAGAGGTTGTCACTTATGGTAAGATTTTGTCAACGACGGACATCCCATCACAATATTAATCAAGTTTCATTTATGGTAAGTTAATAAATAGATTCTTATTTTTCTAATAAATCATCTCACGTCACGTTTTTCATGTAAGCATTAAAATTTAATGAATAAAAAAACTAACACGTCATCAAATGGTAACCTATAAATATACCAAAAATTATAACATTGGAACACGTTATGAAAGTTGATCAGTGACAGTCAAACTTACCAAAATGCACAAAGTTTTTAGCCTATTTAGTTGTGGTCATTTAGACCAATAGCCGGCTAGTTCAGCCGGCCTGAAAATCCGTCTCCAACAACCTTTTGTCATATTTCCAACCTACCAGAAATTGACACGTGGCGGCTCTGAAACCCAAGCCGGTTGAAGCCCACTTCGTAGTAGGCTTAGCCGGCGTGTATTTTTCTTTCACCTGGCTTAGCCGGCTTGGCTCTATATGGCTTAGCCGACTTGTTTTAGCCGGCGCCGAATGGGTTAATACACTGCTTAGACGGCTGAAGTGGTATTACTAGCCTGCTTTGACTATTTACATCACATATTTAAGTTAGTTTACCATTTTTCACTTACAATTTTTGTTGTTTACCAATTTTCACTCAGAATTTTGTTAGTATCTTTGTCATTACAATGTCTATGAAGATTGTCATTTACAGCGACGGGAGATGAGAATATGTTGATGGTGCCGTTGAATACGTTCCGTTCGATTGTGCAAAGCGCGGTATAAGGTTATCTACAAATGTTACTTACAATGGTTTGTTATCTATTATTTCAAAGTTAATATATCTAAAAAGAATAGGTATGAAGCATCATGTCCTACGTCTAATTGTGAGTGGCGTATTAATAGGAATTGATATGAAAAATATGGAAATAGAGCAATACTGAACTAAAAATTTTTCTTCAGTGGTATATCGCCACTTAATTTTTCCGCTAGTGACAAAATTTGTTGTACACTTCGGAGCTTTGTAGGTCAATATTCATTATTGGAGAAAATATAAGAAAAGTGAGAAACAGGTTACGTTTTTGAGTGAAGAAAAATACATCCAAAACCACTACCGTTTCCTTGTTGAAAATTCAGGAGTTTTAGCTTTTATGCTAATGGAACATTTAACTCTGAAAAAGCCTTTAAATTTTGATAGAGATATCTGGGAAAATGTTACGGAATATCGATGATTCATGGCTGATAAAATTTATATTTTTCGTTGTTTACCCACACCTACTGACACGTAGAGTGATGTTGTATCTTTTTTTTGTTATTTTGTTTTAATAAAATCTTGTTATTTAAAATGAAATCTGGTTATTTTGTAAAATTTATAATTGTTACTTTGTTATTTTTAATTATAACTAGCGTTATACTCGCGCACGTTGCGGAGTGCTAAACCGTCAAAATTAACGTTTTAAAACTTTATACAATTAAATCAAAAAAATTAATGTCCATGTATCAGTACATCATTTCAATAAAAAAAATATACTTGGATAAATACCTAACAAATTGAGGTAAAAAATTAACGTCCACGTATAAGTACATCATTTCAATCGATGCACCCTGCGATATTCGAGGCACAATTTGATCACTTCCATTCAAGTCTTTCACTCTTTATGTTGCAACCTTGGAATACGTAACCACTGCAGGATGACCCATTTTTCTTTTCTCTGTACAGATCTCTAAAATAGGACCTTTTGTAGGTAAAAGGGTTAAGCAAGGCTTTTGAAGATCCGGACCGGCTACAAAAGCACCAATTATGTAGTCATCTTGACCTTTTACTTGCAGTTTTCATGATGCAAACCTTTCAAGTCTAGTCCTTGTCTTGTTTCTGTGCATATATTCAAACCAGTCCAAACCCTTTGATTCTTCAAAGTGTACGTCTCGGCTTACATAAATATGGTTCTGAACCGGATCGTATAGACGATACGCCTTGATAGCCAGTCTCTCATCACCTGAAACATTGTAAGTATTCATAAGTATTTCTAATCACTATTATATTCCCCAATGTTTTTTGTGATATGTAATGATATTTTCATGATATGTTATCAAGGAACTATCTAAAAATAGTTTGATGTACTACCTTAAAAAACAGATCATGATGTGATTATTTCGACTCGTTGATTTATGAGGTGGTCTATTCAGGTGATGGATCAAAGGGGTATTAAAAAACAACCAAAAAGGAAACGGGTCATACTACATGATGTTGTATAGAACTGCAAAATCTTCATTGACACATTCAGGATAGAATATAACCCAAATCGACCAATTTATAAGTAAACGGGTCATAACGGCAACCTTTACATAATGGCATAAAATCAAATGTACTGCAGGATGTCATTGACAACAATATTCCTAAATCTGATCAGGGTCTTTTTCCTCCACTGTTGCATATCAATCAAATTTACATTAAGCACCCACCTGCACAATTTAAGCCTTAAATCCTGCATCTTCAATCGCATTTTTAATATCACCATCCTGAAGAAAACTGAATGAAAATATGTTTTTATAAAAAGTTTAAGAACTGAATAGTTTAAAGATAATTTTTTTTGTTACCTGGTTCCTACAAAAAGGTAGAAGTTTGCAATATTCTTTAGCCTAAACCCTAGAAACTGGCCAATAACATGCTTCAAAAGGCACTTTTAATGAACAACTGTCTGCGAATTAACATTGAGGTAACCCAAAAAAGCCATTCGTTATAAAAACTTGGTTGCTTGAAGCTAACAATGAGCTTCAAATCTTACAATTTGTCATGGGTTCGAGTCACTGGTATAAAAACCTGGTTGCTTGAAACTAATAGAATAGTGTTAGTACGCTATCAAAAACCGTTAAAAAAACCTTAATAGACGGAAAGAGCATATGAGAACCATATTATTATAATATTAATTTAAATTTTTAAATAACACAATTTAGAAATTTGTATGCATTACCCTGTTTTCATATTAGTTATTTTTTATGCAACTTATTTGACCCGTTAAAGAATAAAATGTCACGTAATATATTGGGAAAAGGTAACAATTAACGTACCTCATATCATTGCTATTTATACTTCTCAAAGGTAGTAATATACTGGAAGTAGGTGTTAGTTAGAGCAGCTATCACAATATGGATTTTCCCTTTAAAAACAGCACTAACATCATCATGTAAACGCCTTGTAGACATAGTAGTGAATTCTGCCATTCATGAACCATTTAAATTGACCTATATACATATAAAATTTTAGAAGAATACATAAAGGGAGTGAAAGTATACACAAAAATTTAGATTCTATTTGTTTATTTAATTTTAATCTGTCGTACACGGCCACATTTACATTTTTTTGTTCACATCAAGACCTGATATGGAAGGATTCTAGTTATAGCAAAGATGAGCATGGTGGATTGATAACAATTAACTGGAAGAAAGTTTGATATGTACATAAGAGGTGGCAAAGCAGGTGGGTTGGGTAACGGGTCAGGTCGGGTTGGGCCAAAGAGAGTACCTTAGCTTTGTGTAAGCATCAGAAACGCCATAATATGATGCAAATTAAGTGAGTAACCATTTCCATGGGTCATGCAGCAACAAATTTCTTTGTTGAATAATTTACGAATGTTCAATTTGGACTCACTTTGTCCGAAAATTTAAGTTTATATTTAACTTAAATGTTAAGTATATTAGCTTTTAGCTTCAAGAATGACAAGAACAGTCTTGCTTTTAAATATAGTTGGTTGAATTGCCAACATCAAGATTCAAGAAACATGGACCATCTGAATCTTTTTAATAATAAATTTTTCTTTTTTTTCACAAAAAATATAATTTTTTATATACAATAGACCTGAACTTTGAGGGTAGAATGCTTAATCATCATCATATACATCCCTCTTCTAATATGTAGAATGCTTAACTGGCTATCAAGAACCGACATGTATGGCATCATTGAGATCAAGAACAATAAAAGAAAGTAAACAGCACTGAATTAGAACCGTTGATCACTCACTGGAATAGCAAGGTCTGCCGACAGGCTGGAGGCGTTATCACTCTTGCAGAAGTGGCTCAACGCTTTTGGGGGCCTAAAGCAAAGTCTAAAAATGTGGCCTTATTTTCGAGTCTTACACGCAATAATAAACTAAACATAAGAAAGTTTATCTAATGGTCAATTGCATATAAAATCCTAGTTGAAGAATATAAAACATGTATAATCAATAAAAGCAAGAGTGCTAAAAGCATGAGTACTAACCTAATAAAATCACCAGCTTCCCATTCTTTTTCCTTTGGTGTTTAATTATCTGCTCCTGCTTTCACTTCTGTAGTTTCTACAAGCCAAAAAAAAAAGTTATATATAAGAACGTTGCATTCAAACTAAACTGAACATGTAAGCCTGTCATAATCACAAACCTCTTCAAGGAGAAAAACCACATGCTTTTGGATATTTATCATTTTCTTTGATGAGGTTAATCATTGATGCTACACATGCTAAGAGTATTAAACGGGCCTAAAAGTTGCAAAATATTTCATCAATTAACAATCCCAAATCACTTTAATTCATCCATGATTATGGTTACACAAATCATAATTACCAAAACTAAGTCGCAAGAACAACCAATCACCATTATAGATAATCAAGGAATGCTTATGCAGATAACTTATATATCGTTTCAAAAACGAAAAACACAATCGAAATCTCAAGAAACTAATCTGAATCAATCAACGATACTCTGATGAACTCAAAACAAAACGGAAAATCACTATGAAGTCCAAAAAGCAATCAATCAAACGACATTATACATGATCAAGAGATTCTAATCTATAAGTAACAGGGCATATCAAAATCGAACACAAACATCACCAAAAAAAACATAGGCGGCTGGCATCGGCACAGTTCATAAACGATTGAAAACGAAAAACAAACATTATCAAAATCTAAAATAAAGTAATCGGAATGGATGAAATCGTAGAGATAAATGTTGAACGATGGGATTCTAGGGCTTTGACCAAATATAATTTGATGCTGCGGCTGACCTGTTCTTGATATTGACTTGGATCTCGATTTCTAGGGCTTAAACATGTTGCACTGTGTGCGCGGTTAAGCTAATGAAGCCAACGATTCAATTTCCTTCCTACTCCCCCGCCTTCTGCTTTCGTATGCATCCCCTGGGCTCAAGAAATGTTTGTACCCAATTTAACAAATGTATAAAACAATCTTAAAATTGGGGGCCCTAAAAGGGTGGAGGCCTAAAGCAATTGCTTTACCAGCCTCGCCTTGGGCCGGCCCTGCACTCTTGCTACCACAGAAAAGGGGATCAGCTAATTACCGTTGGACGATCGATCAAATCCAGCTGCCTTTTACATAATAAAGGTGTCGAAGATTTCGGGCATTCCAGACGATAATCTGTACTTCGTTCGTCAAATGCAAAACCTAAAAAGTCTCAGACGGTATACCGTACAATTGAACCACCGCCACCGTCGCAGCCGTCGATGACCACCGCCACTACCACCGTCTTATCCAGTTCTCCGCCGTTGAACCAACGCTTACTTGCACCTCCGTCTCCCTTTTCTGATTCCTTTCCGGCAAAGCCCTCAATCGCCAGGTGAAAATCCTAATATGAGTCGAAAGGGGAACACAAGTGTAAAAGCCTGAAGCAGCTTTTGTACATCATGCAGTCAGACTTGTAAGTTGCTCCAGTTACTATTCAGTCCCATGAGCTTTAAATAGGTTAATAATGTTAAGAAAATAAATTAAATAACATTACGTGACAAAATTACAATTTTCATTAACTAAAAATAAAAACTTACATAACCTAAAAATACAAAATTACATAAACTAAAAATAAAAACATACATAACCTAAAAATAAAAAATTAAAGTTGCTCGAAAGAATCAAAGGAGTTATCCGAATGCCACGAGCGCTCGTCTTCCCATGGATCAAAATAATTGGGACGCTCGTCCTCTGTGAGGTATTCCTCCTAGTCTTCAGACTTAGGAACGTACTCCTCTCCGGGGTCAGTGAGGTAAACCTCCTCAGAGTTAGGGATACGCCTCTCATTGACGGACCCCTCTTCTGAATTGGGGACGTACACCTCGTTTGATTCGGGGAAGTGCAAATCAGCTGAATCAGGGACATGGTTGTCCCCAATTTGTAGTTGGCCAAAAACCTAATCAAATGTCCAATTCCACTCTTCATCCGTCCAGGTCAATGATTCATCGGGTTTATCAACTGGTCGGGAAGGGTTGGAAGGCTGTACAGGTTGAACAGGTTCATCAACCGGTCGAGAAGGGTTTGCTGGAAATGGATATCCTCCACCCATATTTGATAAGTTAAAATGTTTGAATGACAATTGGAAGTTGAAAAGTGAAAATGAGGGTTGAAATGTTAAGATTAATATTTTCAAAACTTGAAGACGACTAATAATACCACTCCAGCCGGCTATGGAGTGTATTAACCCATTCGGCGCCGGCTGAACCAAGCCAAGCCGACTTAAACAAGACAAGTCGGAAGCCATCTACAGCCAAGTGGGCTAAGCCAGGTGTAAGAAAAGTACACGCCGACTGAGCCTACTACGAAGTGGGCTTCAGCCGGCTTGGGTTTCAGAGCCTTCACGTGTCACTTCTGGTTGGTTGAAACTCTGACAAAAGATGGTTTGGCACGGATTTTTAGGCCGACTATTGGTATAAATGACCACAACTAAGTATGCTGAAAAACTTTGTCTATTTTAGTAAATTTGACTGGGCAAATGTCTATTTTGGTAATTTTCCCTTTTTTTAATTCATGAAAGGTTTGAATTGCTTTAATAAAACACTTATGAAACTTAATATTGGATTCTTTTTCAATTTTAATTTCAAACACTTTAAATGGGTGGATATATTTAAAATTCCAAAGATTAAGTTATATATCATAGAATAAACTTATTTTTCACACTTCTAATTAATCAATCAGAACCTTTGCATATAAATGTGTAATAAATTGTTGAACTTTTAATTGATTATGTTATTACATATCATTTCTAGGCAATTGTAAGTGTGAACTTATATATACAAGTGTGAGAATTTATACATATATGAAAGTGTGGACTGTTTGTACATATTTTAGAAATTTATAAGTGTGACAAAAATTAATCTTTTATTTACATGAAAAACGAAGAAATTAAAGTGATACACATTATTCTTGTTTGTATGGTAATGAATGTTGAATCTAAATATACAAATGAAAACTATATAATTAAAAGTTTCAATATAAAATCTTGGCTATTTTGCTTCTCATCCTCATGAAATAATACAATAATCAGCCATGCATCAAGCATGGAAAATATTCTACTAACTCAAACAAGAACACATAATTAAAAACTTCAAATCATCAATAGGATAATGACATCAAAATGGTAAACTGAAATCATTCTCAGTATCAACCGAACTATCACCTTCCACTGTTCCTCACAATCGCGCAACTGGAGGTCCAAATGAGCAGTAAGATCGTCATCGAGGCTAGAAGTGACATAGCCCCTGCGGATGCAAGATGGTGACAGAACGTATCGAAGATATGGCAGATCTTCATCCAATGGATATGAGGGTTTCCTTTGAGTGCTTCATATGCCACTCCACCTGCTGCTCCTGTTGCAGATGCCGCGATTGATAAAATTATCTGCACACGCGATACCAGTTAGTTAGAATCAACATGATGTTGTAAAAAACAGTTCGTCAACGGTTCAAGGTCTTACGGAATCAAGAAGCAGGAATTGTAACTGTTGGTTTATTGAGATTGGTTCTTGCTTCTTCAGTGCTGAATAAGTTGAGTAACCGGTGATCATGCTATACAAGCAAATGACCGAGAATGCCGATACGAAGTACCTGCATGTCGTCGATAATATTAAGCACATGATTAAAAATCTGACACGGAACTTTAGAATTCGCTAGCCAGGCAGGCAAAGTCAAGCAAAAATGTGTTCGTTTCAAAACAAACATATCTGTTTCAAAACAAACAGAAACAAAATATGTTTGCTTCTGTGTTTGTTTCAGCGAACACAAATATTCTGTGTCAGATTTTTTATGAGTTCGCTACTCTGGGCAGCGAACTGGCTAGAAATAAAAATAATCCAGACCACTTAGAAATAAAAATAATCCAGACCACTTAGAAATAAAAAAATCAAATCACAGAGATGTTACTTGTTAGTTGTTACTACTTACGTAAATGATGCGGAGTGCGTGAATTTCGCGTCTATCTTCATCGTCATTACCGGTGAAACAGGGATTCTCATGGTTTGTTTAGAAGTGACCATAATAACAACCCCGATTACGGAGAATACAAACAGGAAGGCCCTCAAGGCTACATCAACCTTGCCTTGATTCTTGACTGCAACCGCACCTCTACCGGAGACGTACCTCGTTAACTTTGATGACCACCTCGCCTGTGTCTCAGTGGTGGCTCGTGAAGGAGCTCCAGTCTCGATTGATGCCATGGTTAGAAAGCAGCAGATTAAGTGTATGTAAAGATTGTGGTTCGGATATTTGCCATGGCACTTAAATATATATAAGCGGATGTTTGTTTGTTAAGGTTTTTAAGGGTTTAATTAATTGTTTTTACATAAAACGTGTTACGTTTTTTATCATATCAAAATAATATATAGTTAAATTCGGTTCTTAGTGATCTATATACACATGTTTATTTAAACTAATACTAAGCCTCCCAATAAAGTATTTCTTCACGTTCGTTTTTCCTTCTACATGCATTACTAACTATATTAATCACTAACGTGTATGAATAGACAATCAGCCTAGCAGGCTACTTAATCTGGCAAATAGTCTATTGAATTTTTTATTTCTATTTTCACCTCTTATAATAGATATAATTTACGCTTTTTAACCCATCTAATTATGTATTAGTTTCGTTTTTCTATAATAACTTTCGTTTGTTAATTTTTTTTTAAAAACGGGATGCGCCGCTGTTTTTCTATCAACATTCCGATATTAATTTTTTTTAAAAACGTAGTTGTATTCAAAATAGAGTATTTTTTGGTATCGTAGCCCATAGCGAGTGTCATTACCGTTATGGTACCGGACGACTTGAACCTATTATGAGCGAACATTATATATTGTTGGTATTGGTATTATCAGAACCGGTGTCGGTATTTGCTTTTATGGTTTTCGAAGGCCCGAACCGATAACGACCAAACTCCTACCGCGTGGCGTTGGCGAAAAACGACCAGACTCTCACGACGAAGCACAGGTGTTCGTTTATACAAGCTTATTCAACTCTTTTTCCTTCAACCCGGTGTTGCATGTGATATAATTTAGTTTCTTATTTATTTTTTCTAATAACATTAGGTCTTTATTTGAATGACCTAAGTTTGAATTATTACAAAAATATAACACTTATTATTAAGGTATGAATGTTTATGGTCATGTGAAACCGCTCTAAACGAACCTTTTTGTTCATGGCCGCTTTTTTTTAGATTTTAATGGTCAGTTTAAACGTTTCAAACAATGGAAATAGGCTTGGTTTACGGTTTGATTAACTAAAGAACCATTTATTTCAAATTAGACCGGTCATGCCAAGGTCAGTTTAATCCTGAATCTTTTTATAATTAGGGTTCAAAACTTTATTCGATCACGTCGTTCCTTTCCCCATGATGGACGTCAGTCTTCTTCGTTTGATGTTGCCCATCTCGTCCCCGTCGTAGAAAAATCCATTGCCATTCACCTCCGTCGGAAGTCCGGCAAGTCATGAAGAAACCCTAGCTAGCGGCAGTCGATCGTCCCTCTTAAAAATCTTGATCACCTATTCTATAAAACAAGATTCTAATGATATTATATTATTTCCGATAATTTAAAGGAAATCGAGAATCTTCAAAAAGATTTATAAAAGAGTAAGGTGTTTTTAGAGCAAATACATTTTTTTTAAACTTTATGTTATTTACTGATTAAAGACGTGCTTATGAAAATAAAATAAAATAAAATAAGATGGGTGGGGTTGCTAATATCGTTTTAGATATGATGATATCATCCTATCGGAGACCTAATTAATTTTCACGTGTGAATCTAATTTTTTGTTATTAGAATATATAGATCCGTTACTAGTACAGAAGATACCAAAAGATGAGGTTTTTTTTCCAAATGGTGCGGTTCGGCACCGCACCTTTTGACCTTGCATCATAAAGTCTAGAACCGCACCTTTTGCCATTTGATAGTTCGCACCTTTTGGCAACCCAGAATTGCACCTTTTGGCAACCCAGAACCACACCTTTTGCCATATGATAATTCGCACCTTTTGGCAACCCAAGATTCACACCTTTTACCTTTGATAATTCACATCATAATTTTTCAATTTCGAGGAAATTTTATAAATTTCCCAATAAACTCCCAATATATATATATATATATATATATATATATATATATATGAAATGGAATTTATGACTTGGTTCGAAGGCATAGACTACTGAGGAGAAGGAGAAGTGGAATTTATCAAAAAGAAGGTTGAATATCATTACCTCGATGTCAATGCTAGGGCTGAGGAGAAGTAGAACCGATTAGAGAGGTAGCCGTCGTCTTCGCTCGTCGTCCGATTAGGGGGTTTAGAGACGAGAGAAGTAGAACCAGTTGCCTCCGTCTTCGTCTTCGCTAGTCGTCCGATTAGGGGGTTTTTGGAGGTGCAATCGATGGGGAGGAGTTTGGGGGTTTGACGGAAACGATGGAGGGAAGAAGAAAACCTAGAGAAAATCCTTTGGGGGGAAATAAGGAAAGCATACCAAATGGAGCGGTTGGGTTTGAGAGCCGCATCTTTTGGTGTTTTCTCAATCGCACCTTTTGCTAAGTTTTGTCCGATTATGGGGTTTAGAGACGAGAGAAGTAGAACCAGAATTCTGTCTTAATCACTTTTTATTGTATTTTATGTTATTATAATATCTTTTATTTTCTAAATATTAATATTAGATTTTCTTTTCAGCCATTGGGGTTGGTACGTGGCACATTGATAAAAAAATCCTTTTGAAACACTAAAATTTGAGAAGGTTTTATTGTTCAAGTCTCACTCCTATAGAATTAAAGAAAATTACGTTTAAAAAAAAAGATTTTCTTTTTTGAAAGTATTTTATATATCTAGTAATTAATAAGCATTTTTTTTTCATGTACAGTGCCTCTTTCACTTTTTTTTTTAAGAAAAAGCAAATTTAATATACAAGACTAGCAAAGCACTAAAACCCCCCAACAAAATCAAAACTTACAATCCGAAAAAATAAAATATACAAGATTTTGCAAGTCAGGAAGCTCCCCAAAGATTGTGCTTAACCCGAATCAAAGGGACACCATAAAAACCATTCTCGAGCCCTCCGCTTCATTTTGTTCTTTACCCAAAGAGAGCAAAGGATTTTGATATCCATGACCACTTTATAAGGTGAGACCATCTTCTCATTAAACAAAACATCGTTCATGTGCTTCCAAATACACCAACACGAGACAAGTATGATAGCGTGAATCATCTTCATTTTACAAGGATCAACAAGGATTGTTTATGCAACTCCATTAGGTCCTTAAAGGAGAAAGCATAGATCGACGGAATTTTACACCACATACTTACTTGAGACCAAATAACATCGAACGGGAACGAGATGAAAAGATGATCCGTGCTTTCTTCCGCTCCACTACAAAAACAACAAGAAATCGATGTAATAGGAACATATCGAACCGAAAGCCCCTCAATGGAGGGAATACGATCCATTTCAGCACGCCAATTGAAGATATTCACTTTTTAGGTACCCAATTATTCGAATGAAACTTATACACCTCGTTGTTAGATGAGACCGGCGAGCATTGATCTTTCAAATATCTTACCGAGAACTTATCCATGCCATGATAACCCACAAACCATCTATCAGCAGAGGATAAAAAAAAACCGAAGCCAACAGCCCCGATAAAGTGTTGAATTGCAAAATTTCTTCTGTGGAGAAAAGATCCCGTTTCCACCGCCAAGACCATGTAACCGCCGAATCAATAAAACCTACGCACTGATTAACCAAGACCATCTTTTGTTGTTCAAGAGCAAACAAAGCAGGAAACAGGAGGAAAAAAGGGGATTCACCGACCCACCTATCTACCCAAAAGTGGATATTACTTGCACAACCCACAACCCTGATAAACTGGCTGCTCAGTTCAACTTTTAACTGCAGCGGGGTCATATCAAATTTTATATATGCTCTTCCATGTACCCGGTTTGGAAAGTTTTACAATCAAAGGACTCCATGCTCTCGAGGAATGATGTAATGACCGGATTACATTCCACCAAAGATGATGTTTTTCAATTTTGAATCTCCACCACCAACGGGCCAATAACGATAAATTGGTGACTCTTAATGAAGCAATTCCCATCCCCCATGAGCAACTGGAGATGTAACTCTACTCCCAAGATTTTTATGATTATCTTCTCCAACCCCCCCCAAGGAAGGACCGCCGTTTTTGTAGAACCTTCAAGGGAGCTCTATATAGAGAAAAGTAATAAATTGATAATGAGTCCAGTACCGATCTGATCAGAGTGACCCTTCCCCCTATGGATAACATCTTGGCTTTCCAGAGAGATAATTTGGATTGAAAGGACTCAATTACCAAATTCCAATTCCTGGCAATGTTCATATTCATATTAATTAAATAACTCTCTCCTATTAAATAATAATTATTTTAAATATCTAAAATTTATTTTAATATTTTATTAAAACTTACAAAATCGTAAGAAGATTTCAATTATAACTTATCTTAAAATATAACTTTATAATTCTTAAATCTTTATTATTTGTTATTTATAATTCTTAAATTTTCATTATTTCATATTTCACTAATATCTAATGACATCTCTAACATACAAATCTTCATAAAACTCCTGGTTTACAACAACTTGATTTATTTAATCCGTGTAATATATGGGTTTCTAACCTCGTTTATTAATATATGTATAGAAGTTTCTAATGTTAAAAAGGATTTTTGAAATTCACTAAACGTGGGAGTTACATTATCTGTGTTAGAGCTGTCTGAATCTTGTTATGTGATTAATTAGAGCAAATGTTGGGAACAGTTTCATTTTATGAAACCCAATTGGAACAGATTCTGTCATTAGAATAAGAGTGATGAGACCCACATGAATAAAAATAATAGAATGATACAATTAAAATACCATCACATGCTAAGCACGTGAAGTGGTTTAACCACTCTCTCATTAATCTCGAGTGCTTAAGCTTAACTCACTATGAGAATGACAAGTGAGAGATGATTAATTAATAATATCTTCAGAGTTTATAGATCTTCATAATTATGTATATACAAGTTTAAAAAATACAATTTATTATTCAAATATATATAAATAAAGTGATTTAGTCGTGCTAAGAATATGAAGCAAACAGAATACAATAAGTGTCTTAGCCTCTTCAAACGAGTGGTATATGCGTTAATATAGATTCACGTTATAAATCGTGCTACTTACCTCATATCACGATATTCACGCTATAATCACATGATTTACGTTGTAAATTAAATCACGCTATAATCAGCTCTTTTTAGAACTCTTATTAAGAAAATTTTTACATAATATTATACTCAAATTAAAAAAAATAATACTTACTATATGGTATAATTTTTTTAAATATAATGAAGTTTATAAAATTTATTTAAATTTAAAAATAATTGGGAACCAGATAAAAGTTAAGTTAACAATCGTTGTTTTTTTCTATTTTGTCTCTCCGGGCCATTTAATTTGCTTTTATTGTGTACACGTGACATCTTCTAACTTCTCAACCATTGATTATCTAGCTCAGTGCCCACTCCGTTTTCTACACTTCTTATAATAATTTCACTTTATATTTTTTTTTGAAAGGAAAACTTCATTCACAAAAGACCAGTGGCGAAGTATAGTGAGGGTCTGCCCCCCCCCCCTCCGATTTTTCGCTCAGTGTGTTAATTTATACGTATTCGGCCGAAAATTTTATAGTTCTTGCCCTCCTGATATGAAAAAAAATCTCGGGCCCCCTACGTTTTTCTTCAAGATTCGTCATTGCAAAAGACCCCTGCAGCAACACTTCTTACACTAATTTCACTTTATATATATATAAAAGACAGAATGTATTCGATTATAAATTACTTCTGAGTTGTTAATGACACTAAAAGGTTGAATGCGAAGTTGCTTTGTTGCTGTACAGAATATCTGCAGCTTTCTACTCCCAAATAATGGTAATGTAATAAAGTAATTATTATATGGGATTAATTAAGGGAAATTCTAATTGGACACAGAATTTTGCTATTTGGACATGTCGCCAAGGCTATACGTCTCGTATAGGCCAATACGGGGCGTATAGCCCCTAACCTTAAAAAACAGACCTGCAGGTGTCAGTTCTGGTCTAGCGGCTGAGCCTATACGCCTCATATAGGCCTATACGACCCCGTATAGGCCTATACGACCCCGTATAGACCTATACGTCACCTCTTTTTTTCAAACTTGAGTAAATTTTGATTTGTATATGCCGAGTATAGCTCTATACGCAGAAGCCTATACGTCCCATATAGGACTATACGACCCCGTATAGACCTATACAACCCATATAGGTCTATACGCCACCTCTTTTTTTCAAACTTGAGCAAATTTTGATTTATATATGCCAAGTATAGACCTATATGCAGAAGCATATACGCCCCATATAGGACTATACGACCCCGTATAGACCGATACGACCCATATAGGTCTATACGCCACCTCTTTTTTTCAAACTTGAGCAAATTTTGATTTGTATATGCCGAGTATATCCCTATACGCAGAAGCCTATACGCCCCGTATAGCTTAGTATAGTATAGTATAGCTTAGTATGGGATAGTATAGCTTACTATAGCTTAGTATAGCTTAGTATATGATAGTATAGCTTAGTACAGGATATTATAGCTTAGTATAACTTAGTATAGGATAGTATATAGCTTAGTATAGCTTAGTATAGTATAGCTTAGTATATGATAGTATAGCTTAGTATAGCTTAGTATAGGATAGTATAGGATAGTATAGCTTAGTATAGCTTAGTATAGGATAGTATAGCTTAGTATAGGATAGTATAGTATAGCTTAGTATAGCTTAGTATAGTATAGCTTAGTATAGGATAATATAGCTTAGTATATGATAGTATAGCTTAGTATAGCTTAGTATAGGATAGTATAGCTTAGTATTGCTTTTTATAACTTAGTATAGCTTAGTATAAGATAGTATAGCTTAGTATAGGATAGTATAGCTTAGTATAGCTTAGTATAGGATAGTATAGCTTAGTATAGGATAGTATAGCTTAGTATAGGACATTATAGCTTAGTATAGATTAGTATAGGATAGCTTAATATAGTATAATATAGCTTAGTATAGGATAATATAGCTTAGTATAGCTTTTAAGAGCGAATAATTAAAAAAATAACAATATCACTTAATTAATACGTCAAACATTAACATGTACCAAAATCTCATAGGTGGCGTATAGGCCTATATGGGGCGTATAGGCTTCCGCGTATAGGGCTATAATGATCATATACAAATCAAAATTTGCTCAAGATTGAATAAATAGGTGGCGTATGGACCTATATGGGCTTCTGCGTATAGAGATATAATCGGCATATACAAATCAAAATTTACTCAAGTTTGAAAAAAAGAGGTGGCGTATAGACCTATATGGGTCGTATAGGTCTATACGGGGTCGTATAGGCCTAGATGGGGCGTATAGGCTCAGGCGTCAGACCAGAACTGACACCTGCAGGTCTGTTTTTTAAGGTTAGGGGCCATACGCCCCGTATTGGCCTATTCGAGGCGTATAGCCCGAAAAATCCGTGTCCAAATAGCAAACTCCGTGTTCCAATAGTAGGCCCTTAATTAATGTTACATGTTCGAACATGCAATTATTTCCTACAAAATTTTTTATTGCACCGATAATTACAGGGGCAGATCTATGGCTTTTCCAACGGGGGGCGAGGCACCCGCTGGAATTCATGGCAACAATGGGAATTTTTTGACATTTTTATGAAGGCCCCGACTCAAATATTTACGAGGCACGATGAACAAACCAAGAGAGATGGAGAAATGCTTTAAATGAACATTTCAAAGTTGGAGGTTCTACAAAGAGATTGAGGAGTTGTAGGTTCTTCTTCTTCAAAGTTGTAGAGAAAGAGAAAAAGAAAGATGGGGGTAAAGCTACAGAAAAAGAAAGATGGGGTAAAGTTGTAGAAAAAAGAGAAAGGTTGGTAAAGTGTTTTAAATAAACATTTTCATATTTACCCCATTTGGTTCAACAAAAGTTACAAAGTAACCTTTTAATTTTATTTAAATTTTAAATAATCCTAATGTTAAATATTTCATATTAGATATTAATCGTAACTAATTTGTGTTGATAAGTAATATATTTTTGGATTAACTAATTCATTTATAAACGTGTTTTTTTGTTTACAAGTGTTTATTGTTTTGTATTCTTGATTTATTATTATTTTTAACTAGTCGTTTCGTATTTAAGTGAACCATATAATTACCAAAATCATTTTCATTATATGTACACGTTCAAGTTTGGTCGAAACACGTTATCAAATTTGTCATACTATTAAATAAATAAATATTCATTTGTACAACGTTCTTAAGTAAATAAGTATGAGTTGTCTTAACCCGATCAATTTTGACCCGACTCGTTTTGACCCCACTTGTTTTAGCTCTACCCATTTTTATGACCGGATAATTAACTTGTTTGAATTAATCTACACGCCTATCACATGCTAATTATTTATGTATTTTTATTTTGTATCTGTCATAGTAAAAATATTCAACAATAATAATAAAATATATGAATTTTTAAAAACCTATACTATGCCTTGATTTTGTGAAGACCATTGAGACCTGTTACTTTTGGGTTGCCCATAAGCAGGAGGACGTCCACGTGAGTCTGTGAAAGAGCGAGGCGAGGGCCTGCCGTGTTGATGATGAGTGTAATTAACCGTGGTAATTGCCGGTATTGGGTCCATTTCTTTCAACGAGCGTTCATAATCAACTAACTTATCAAATAACTCCGGGAATGTAATTGGGGTTTCGCGAACCTTTAGGGATGTTGTTATGTGACTGTAATCGTCACCAAGTTGCCCTAAAACATGGACGATAAGTCTTCGTCAGCTACAGGACTTTGGGCTAAGGCTAACTCATCCGCAATTGATTTTATGTCGTGTAAGAATTCTGTAACACTGCGAGTGCCTTTAGGATTTTTGGCCAGTTTGGACTTTAAAAAGATGATACGTGACCTGGAAACGCTAGCATAGCTTGCATTTAAACGATCCCAAGCTTCACGAGACGTTTTAGCCGATGAAACAATGGGTTGAATCGTTTCCGAGAAGCTACCAAGAATGGCGCTAATGAGAATCTGGTCCTGCCGGAACCAAGGTAGGAACAACGGATTTGGTTTCGTAGTATCGCCGTTGATATGCGTGGACGGTGGTGCGGTTGAGCCATCCACAAATTTGTCAGGTTCCAACCCAATTAAGGTGGATAGAACCTGTTTCCTCCAAACAAGAAAATTGGTGGAAGTTAATTTGATGGGAAAATGAATGTTTGCAGTAAGTTGAATAATAGGTGAGGCTGCCATGGTGATTCACAGAGTCTGAAAGGTTGGCGTGATTCACAAATGAGTGGTATGAATCTGTTTGTGAAGGATCTGCTCAGTGGTGCTTAGAAAAGCTCTAATACCATAACAAGAGTGATTGGATATGGTTGAACTTATCTTTTCATTCATTATGGAACAATATAAATAATGGAGATTACATGAGTGTCGATAAACTAGGAGATATACAAGGCTTCTACAACAACCTATTGGACTAATACTGCTTCAAAGATAATTCAAATTCAATTGTATTTTAAAATATTCAAATAGACCCGCTCTCCTTAATAAGATTTGGGAATAAAATGTTGACGGTATGTTTGAGAATTATGTATTTATTCTTTAAAGCTCATTTAATTTATTAAATCACTAGGTTAGAAATACGTGTATTACATGGGCTAAATCATTAACAGAATCTAATTGATAATACATTTATATACTTCTCATTACTGGTTACATTAAGGTTTCCGTTTCAAAACTGGTTTAAGAAATAGGTCACATTTTGTAGCTAAAATTAATTATGTATGAGTGTTTGGATTTGTGTTTTCAAAGTGATTATTATGACTTTAGAAACATAATTTATAATCAAACAAAGTTGTTAACTAATGTATATGGACAATAATCAATTTTCTTACAAAACTATAAAATTCCTATACTCTTTTTAAATTCATTTGGGTACATAGAAAAAGAAAAAAAAACAAAGATTGAATACAAATTAATTTATGAAATTATGGGAGTAAATTTAGGAATCAAAGGGATTGATTATAAGGAGGAGAGAGAGACGGGAAAACCCAAAATTAGGTGCATGGAAAAATAGCACGTGGCATGTTAGTTAGTGATTTATTAGAATACGGATCGGTGTCTATTTTTGAGTTTGATTACGGATTTGATCTCAAGTAGTAATACAGTTTGATTGGAGCCGATCGAAGTTCGACAAATAGAACTCTTAGATGAGTAGGATGATCACACTATGATTCCCAAGTAGGACTAGGGCCGTCAATGAAACACAATTCTAGAATGGTCCAAAGAGACGGGTGCTTCTCAGGTAGGACTGAGGAGATTAAACATGTTCATACATGAGACATCTAGAATCCCATAAAGGCTCTAAGGTTTGCATGAAGATGCAATTTGGCAAGGAGTTACCTACCTATATAACTCGGTCTTTATTTTCTTTTTTCTTTTAATAACTCACACACCCATCTATTCTGCTTCTAAGTTCTAATACTACTCCACAGTCTACAGTGGGACTTAACCCTCAACCTTTAGGGGAAAGAATACCATAAAACGCATCAAGACACCATTGGCTAAATATGGGTCGTGGTGTCATACTAAAGTTGGGTACACGACCAATTGAAAATTGGATCTTAGTCTAATAAATCATTTTTCAGTAATTATGGATACCAATCTTCTAGAATATGGATGACAATGAGACGAGTATTGGTAATTAATATCATTCTTATACCTGATTGTAAAAGTGTCCCAAATCCGGTCTAATACCTATTGGGTAATTACTCGGGTATCAGGCATATACACAGGTATTGGGTATACCCGTTAGTTTACCAAAAATAACTCGTGATTTTTAAGTGCAATTCTTTTTCTTTTCATTATAATTTTATGATTTTAATAACTAAAATAAATTAAAATATGATAAATTACAGAGATATCATTATAATCATAAAATATTTGAAATATCTAAAATATACATATTTTATGTTCATATAAATCCAAAAAGATAATTTCATATTTAATAATGAAACTACTATAATGAAGTATTATTAGAAAACTGTCAAAAGAAAAATTAAAATTAAAGTTTTTCATATATATGGTTTGAGTAAGCGGGTATATAGTTTCGTGTAATTGGACCGGGTATCACCTAATTTCATACCTGAACCAATCAAAACTTTTTTTATCAATCTCGTACCCGTCCCATGTGTTACAGATTTCAGGTATTCTCGTCTGGGGCTAGTGTTTTTTTGTCATTCCTACCCGGGGCGGATCTACCTTAGGCCGAGGGGTACCAACTTTCGACGCATAGTGGAAAATTAGTGGAAATTTTTTTTACCGTTTTATGTTTCCCAATACCCCTTAATAAAATTTTTGAATTTTTTGATTTCCCTGAATTTTTTTGCTAGATCCGTCACTGATTCCTACTCTGAAAGTCCAAGTACAATCCACCGTGTATTCATTAAAATGAGATTGGCATTGGAAGATGAACTTCCTGAAGTACTTGGAAGTGCTTTAGGTGTATTTATAATAGAATGCATTAAAACACATATTTCAAGATCCTAGGTATTGTTTATTGGTTTTGGAACTCATATTGGTACAAATGTGCAAGGACTTAAGAGTGGATCACTGGAACAATGTAGTACGGACCTATATGTGGGAGATAGAACAAGAGTTATTGCATTTTATGTAGGAACCTATATATGCTAGCTACCTTTGGGCCTTACCCTAGTTTTAAATAAATGTCATTACGTTGTTTTGATGGGTAAAGGTTTTTGTGGCAGGTTCGGTTAGCAATAAAATGGTTCAAGATTTTTTTTACGTGATCAAAGCTTTAAAACCAGAGGATTTTGCAAATAATATTCAATATCCAAAAACTAATCATCCTTCATAATAATTCTCAAAGGTTTAAATAGTTCAACCTATAGATAAACTCAAAGAAAAGGATAATTCAAAGAAAAGATAAACCAAACAATTCAAAAAGAAAACAAATAGATAAACGAATTCAAATTTCAAATCTTTCAACTTGATCCACATAACCAGCTTTGATCTGATTCTAGTCCATTCCGGAACGGGTTGAGCTCAGACATCAGTTACATTGAACGACTCTACATGGGACATAAGTTTAATATAATCAAAGTTCAGAGTTCAAATGCGGAAGCGTAAAGAAAATAAATGCGCAAAATACACGCGCCCCAAAAAGAAAGTCCAAACGTCCAAGTCCAAACAATAATAAAACTAAAACAATCAAATCAGGAGCATCGCACCTGTGTCTTAACTTAGCGACCTGAGAAAACATGTAAGTAAAAATGTCAACACGAGGTTGGTGAGTTCACAGGTTTCAATATATAAATAAACGTTTACCAGATTTATTATACAATCAACATATATATACCAATGAGTAGCTAACCCATGTTCATGTTTGCTATTACGCTCGCAACCGTAAACTGACTGTTTGTATTGCCTCCCACCAGGTCTATCAACCACGGTGCACGTTTAGGTCAATATTGCACCCGTTCGATATCCAATCGAGTTAGCGCGACTAACGCGTGTGAGGTTTGTCAAACCCAGTAGTACTACCCAACATACCTCGCTATATTCATATTTAAACGGTTCGATGTGAGGACTTTCATGATAGAGTTTACGCATAGTCATAACAAGTGATATAAAATGAAGTACAAAAATCAAAAAGAGTTTGTATCTTGTTTTCTCCCCCAGTTTAAAAGCAGTAAAAAGGGGCCGTGAAAACTCACCTGAGCTTGAGTAGAGATTTGAATCACATAAGGAAAAAGTTGGAACCACGAGTGTAAGTCTCAGACGACTTACGTATGCCCTAAAATTATAAACACATAAATTAGGGACAAGTTGGGATTTGTGACGACGACACAGAAGATTTAACGCCTTAACGCATTCTAGGGATTTAAGAGTAGACGAACGTGTCTACGGAATTATATATATAATAATTAAGGTAAATGTGTTACGTGTCGAACGTTAATAACGAATAATAAACAAATAAATAATTAGATTCGTACGTTCGAGTCGTTTACAAAAGTTAGGAAAATAATATAATCTAATATATTATTTTAGATTCGTAAGATTAATAATTAATCATTCGCAAAAATAATAAACATGTTATTTTTATTCGAGCAAATAACGTAGGTAAATAATATAACAACTTATATTATTAAATAGTTTAAACATCACACGAGGTATTTAAACAAAGTGAAATAACATAAATATATATTATTTAGAAATAGGAGTCACGAGTTAAAAATAATATTAATATATTATTTCATACGAAGTCGGGGTTTGAAAATGATATAAATATGTTATTTTAAAAGTGGTTATTTTAAATAAATGCGGTTTACGAATCAAACCCGAGCCTACGGGTGTTTTCCGGTTTAAAAACATTTTAATATATTAATATAATAATATATATATAGGTTTAATATTAAAATAGTGGCTTAAAAATAAATAAAACCAAAACAGGGGGGAGGGAGACTCGAACCCGGGTTTCCTCCCTGCATGCACATGAGATTAACCAGTCCGCCCGCTAGGGTCATCGCAACATGGATCAGTTCAGAATGGTTTTACTTAATAATTCCAGTGTTTCCCCTTTTCCACCCCATTCGCGATCGATCCTCATCCAGCTCCAATTCCAATCCGAACGATCGCGATCAACCACGATTTCACAGGGGTTTTGTTAGACAATGAATTTCTACTCTTTTGATTTGTTTAATTGCAAAACCATTACATTTATAACCGATTATTGCTCATTTGAAATTCCGAAACCCTAGATTAAGAACTAAGTATCAATTTGATCGAATTGGATATTAAAATTTACTAAAAACATGGGGCTTTTACTCAACCAAGGACTGCGAATCTGGGGATGTGGTTTAATTAGATGGAGATTAAGTTTAAGACAAAAATCCCCAAATTGAATTATGAGCAAACCCTAGGTTACGGGTTGTGACCAATTCGATTTTAATTGATGAAATAAACTTAGGGCTTTTGATGGACACATGTTTGCGAAACTGATGATATAAATCAATTGGATTCAGATAAAGCGTAAGATCAAAACTCCCAATTCGCGTATGGATGAACCCTAGAATTGAGATCGAGTAAAATTCGATGATATACGATTCAATCATCATGGGGTTAATGATTTAGATGTTAAAATGAAACAGTAGGTACGAGGAATTACTAGATTGGATGTCGGATTGATGGGATTCCACTAAAACGAGTGCCGACGGTGAGTGTGTTGATCTCCGGCGAGTCTGGTTCTATCTCCGGTTGAATTGACGCGATTAATAGTTTCACAGGATCTCGTTCAATGTGCGCGGAGTGTTGGTTTGTCAATTGGTGAACGGATTTGATCGAATTCGATGAGTACATGATGTGTTTCGACGGTTTCGAGTTAAAGCTCATAATTGGGATTTAATTCGAATTGATAACGAAGATTAATGGCTCAATGATGGTCGAAACTGCTAATAATGTCCATATCAGTTATGAAATCAAACAAATTTCAGGTATAACTCGCGAATTTGGATCAAAGAGTCACGGGTTTGACTTACAAAAGTCAACAGAAACAAAATCCATTTGATTTTGACTTTAAGAAGTCAACAGAACAGATTTTAGGTATTTACATCACTAGTCCCTGTGGTTTTAATTCAATTATTGACAGAATCAGTCCTTGGGGTTAGAGATTTGACTTAACGGGGTTAGGTTTTAACAGAAAATTTAACCGAGTTAGCTTGAAAAGTCGGATTGTCACATCATCCCCTAGTTGAAAGAATTTTCGTCCTGAAAATTTAAGTAAAAAAAAATAATAAAAAATAAAAATTCCGGATGTCACATCATCACCTAGTTGAAAGAATTTTCGTCCCGAAAATTAGAATAGTACCCTAAGAATTTGAAGTGGGGTGCTTGAACAGATTAGGATATTTGCGCATCATCTGATCCTCGCGTTCCCACGTGAATTCCAGTCCGCGTTTCGAGTTCCAACGGACTCTGACAATAGGGATCTTACTGTGCTTTAATGTTTTAACTTCCCTATCCATAATTTCCACAGGTTCTTCGACGAAGCGTAACTGTTCATCAACATGTAGTTCCTCAAGAGGAACTGCGAGTGATTCGTCTGCCAGGCATTTCTTTAAATTTGAGACGTAAAAGACGTTGTGCACACCACTAAGTCTTTCAGGTAGGTCCAGTTGATACGCGACTGGTCTAATTCTCTTCATTATTTTGAATGGTCCAACATAATGAGGATTCATTTTTCCTCGTTTCCCGAAACGAATGACACATTTCCAAGGTGAGACTTTGAGTAAGACCATGTCACCTATTTGAAACTCCAAAGGTTTATGACGCTTGTCGGCATAGCTCTTTTGACGATCACGAGCTGCCGCCATACGGTTTCTAATTTGAACGATCTTTTCGGAAGTTTCAAATACAAGTTCAGGACCTGTGAGTTGGCTATCTCCAACCTCGGTCCAACAAATGGGAGAACGGCATTTCCGTCCATAAAGTGCTTCAAAGGGAGCTGCCTTGATGCTAGTGTGATAGTTGTTGTTGTAGGAGAACTCCACCAACGGTAAGTGAGACTCCCAAGTGTTACCGAAATCGATCACACAAGCTCGTAGCATGTCCTCCAGAGTTTGGATAGTACGTTCAGTTTGACCATCGGTTTGAGGATGGTAAGCTGTGCTCATATCTAGACGCGTGCCTAAAGCTTTATGTAATGACTGCCAGAAACGAGAGGTGAATCGTGCATCACGATCCGAAATGATAGAGATTGGCACCCCGTGCCGAGATACTACTTCTTTTAAGTAAATACGAGTAAGCTTTTCCATCTTATCGGTTTCCTTGATGGCTAAGAAATGAGCAGACTTTGTTAATCGATCAACGATTACCCAAATGGTATCGCATCCGGTAGGAGTTCGTGGTAATTTGGTGATGAAATCCATGGATATTTGTTCCCATTTCCACATGGGAATTTCTGGTTGTTGCAGAAGACCAGAAGGCTTTTGGTATTCAACTTTAACTTTTGCACATGTCAGACATTTACTCACATAAATAGCTATATCGGCCTTCATCTTTGGCCACCAATATAGTATCTTTAAATCATGGTACATCTTATCGGAACCCGGATGAATAGAGTAACGAGATTTATGAGACTCATCCATAACTAGTTCCCTTAGGTTTTTGAATACTGGAACCCATATTCGTTCGGCAAAGTATCGAATGCCGTCAGATTTGACTTCAAGTTGTGCTTCCAGACCGCGTGTACCTTCCAGCGGTTGGTTTTCTTCTTTTAGGGCTTCGAGTTGAGCACTACGAATTCTGTCAGGTAATCCGGGGTGAATAGTAAGCTGTAATGCTCGAACTCGTTTGGGTTTTGTTTCTTTTCGACTCAGGGCATCAGCTACAACATTAGCTTTACCCGGGTGGTATCGGATCGCACAGTCGTAATCATTTAAAAGTTCAACCCAACGACGTTGTCGCATGTTCAACTCCTTCTGCTCGAATATATGCTGAAGGCTCTTGTGATCGGAGTATATGGTGCATTTGGTACCGTACAAGTAATGTCTCCATATCTTAAGTGCAAAAACTACTGCTCCCAATTCTAGGTCATGAGTGGTGTAGTTTTTCTCGTGAATTCTTAGCTGACGTGATGCATATGCGATTAATTTCTCCCGCTGCATCAACACACAACCTAAACCTTGGATAGACGCATCACAATATACTACGAAGTCGTCCGTTCCTTCCGGAAGGGATAGTATATGTGCACTGCAAAGTTTCTGTTTAAGGAGTTGAAATGCTGACTCTTGTTTATCACTCCAGATATAGGCTTTACCCTTTTGAGTCAAAGCAGTAAGGGGTTGTGCGATCTTAGAAAATCCTTCGATGAAACGACGGTAGTAACCAGCCAATCCCAGAAATTGTCGCACCTCATTCGGAGTTGACGGTGCTGCCTAATTCTTGATGGATTCTATCTTCGATGGATCGACATGTATCCCTTTGTCGTTGACCACATGCCCTAAGAATTGAACTTCCCGAATCCAAAATTCACATTTGGAAAACTTGGCATAAAGCTGTTCATTCTTAAGCAGTTCCAGGATCAATCGAAGATGTTCTTCATGTTCTTCTTCATTTTTGGAGTAGATTAAAATGTCGTCGATGAAAACGATAACAAACTGATCAAGATAAGGTTTACACACACGGTTCATGAGGTCCATGAATACCGCAGGTGCGTTGGTTAATCGGAAAGGCATAACCATAAACTCATAGTGGTCGTACCTTGTCCTGAAAGCAGTCTTAGAGATATCCTCATCTCGGACTCTCAGCTGATGGTAACCAGATCTAAGATCTATTTTGGAATAGAAACTTGACCCTTGGAGTTGATCGAAGAGGTCATCAATACGCGGCAGGGGATAACGATTTTTGATTGTTACCTTGTTCAATTCCCGGTAATCAATGCACATACGGAAAGTACCGTCCTTCTTTTTAACAAACAGGACTGGAGCTCCCCACGGTGATGAACTAGGTCGGATGAAACCTTTATCTAACAACTCCTGTAACTGGGTAGATAGTTCTTGCAATTCACTAGGTGCTAATCGATAAGGTGCCTGAGCGATCGGCGCTGCTCCAGGTGCTAAATCGATTTGAAATTTCACTTGACGGTGCGGTGGTAAGCCAGGTAAATCTTCAGGAAATACTTCCAGAAATTCCCGTACGATTGGGATATCTTCAATCTTCTTCTCTTCGGATGGCTGCTCGGCAACAAGAGCTAAGATAGCGGTATGTCCTTTCCGAAGGCATTTTTGTGCTTTCATGAAGGATATGATACCCATGACAGCACCAACCCTTTGCCCTGAACTGAAAGAATTTCTCCACTTGGGAGGGGTATGCGAACGATTTTCTCATGACAAATGATTTCCGCTTGGTTTTTAGACAACCAATCCATGCCGACGATTACATCAAAACTACCAAGTGTGACCGACATAAGGTCGATATCAAGAATATGGCTAGCTAGATCAAGCTTACAACCCTTAAGAATGTGGGTTGCTTTAATTGTTTGGCCGTCAGCTATCTCTATTACATACTTAGCTTCTAACAGAGTTGGAGTTTCTTTTATCATATCACTAAGTTTCTTAGATATAAAACTCCTATCAGCACCAGTGTAAAAAAGGACAGAAGCAAAGTAATTATTTAAGAGAAACTTATTGGTGACCACGTTATGATCGTAGCGAGCTTCTCCATATCCCAGTACAAAAGCTCTTCCTTTCGCCCCATTCCCTCCATTACCACCGTTATTACCGTTATTCCCACCATTGTTGTTCTGATTGGGGTTGTTACCATTGTTGCCCTGGTTATTATCGTTACCACTACCACTGCCATTACCATTTCCACCCCTCTTCGACTGAGGAAAATTCCTTTGAATGTGCCCCTCCTTGCCGCACTAAAAACATCCTCTCGTGAATCCCTGTGATTGAAATGGTTGTTTGTTCGGGAGTGCAACCCTACAGTCCTTCGCAGCGTGGCCCATCTTACCACACCGCTGGCAACGTTATCGGTCACAAGTGCCCGTGTGGTGATAGCCACATTTGTTGCACTTGGGGTACCTCCCAGCATATTCTCCCTGATTTGGACCTTATGAGGTCGTTTTATTAAAGTTTCTAGCAGGATCAAACTTTCGCTGCTATTGGTGCTGAGGTTGGTTGGGTTAGGATCCTTTAGAGTTATAGTGGGAGTGATGGTCGAACTTGCGCTTATTGTTGTCGGTGGGTTTAGAAACCGAACCTCTTGGAGGTAAAGTTCCTTGTGTCACCGCCTGATCGGTCAACTTGTGAGCAAGTCTGATGGTCTGTTGGATTGTGGAAGGGTTGGACAAGGTCACCATGCTTTGAATCTGAGGTACCAAACCTCCAATGTATAGTTCAATCCGTTTGTAATCCAGAGTCACCATGTGTGGGCACATGGTAGCAAGTTCGTGCGAACGAGTGGTGTAGAGTTCAATTTTTGAACCCTCCATCTTAAGGTTCCAGAACTTTCCCTCTAACTTTTGAATTTCATCTCGTGGGCAGTATTCCTCCTTCATCATTGCTTTAAATTCCTCCCACGGGAGTCCATTTGCCATTGCCAGTCCCAACATTTGAACTTGGGCATTCCACCATGTTAGGACCGGGCCTTCTAAAGTTCCAGCAGCAAACTTCACTTGGATAGCCACGGGGCAGTTGCACATAGCTATTACTGATTCTACCTTCTCGAACCAGCGAAGCAATCCAACGGCTCCTTCAGCTCCACTAAAGGTGTGGGGCTTGCAATCCATAAACGCCTTGAAAGTACAGGCTAGTTGTTGGTTTTCCTGATTTTGCTGACCTGGATTTAGAAATACAAATAAAATTGGAATTATAGAGTTCAGAAAGATATCTTTAGAAGAAGGATTGACACCATTTGTCAATAGTTAAAGCATTTACCTGCAGCATTCTGTGCTGCTAGAGCCTCTGCCACACTATCATTTATCAGTGTTGCTAGCTCTGTTGCCGTCATGTTAATGGTACCACGACCACCTGCACGGCCTCCGCGTCCTCTCCCAGACATGATTCTTCACAATCACAAATGACAAACAATGAGAAATATACCGCATATTAAACATTATTCAGGTACGAGTAAGGAGATACAACATCTAATATTTTGAAAATTAAATAAATTGTAAGGCTACAAAATAAATAACTCAAATATTAAACTTCTCATGCTTTTATTGGATGGGAACAACCTTACCCATCTAGGTTTGAAAAGAGAAATAACATAAGCAAAAACAAACATGAAAAGGAAGATAGAATAGGAAGATCCTCAAACATCCTCGTCATCAGAAGAGACGTATGACTGTGCATCATCGATCTCCACTGGCTCTTCCTCAGCTGGCTCCCCCTCTAAGGGCTCCTCCTCTAAGGGTTCCTCTTCAAAGGGCTCCTCTTCAAAGGGTTCCTCTTCAAAGGGTTCCTCTTCAAAGGGTTCCTCTTCAAAGGGCTCCTCTTCATCATCAGATACTGGAATGTCTTCCGGGAATAGGGCCGCTTGCAGTTGGGCCTCCAAGTGAGTCACCCTCTCCTTGAGTCATTCATTGGCATGGTTTGCTACTTGGAGCTGGGCTTCCAGGTTAGCCACTCTCTCTAAAGTTTCTCCTGTGTCCAGTTCTGAGGTGTCCGCCCTCGTCTCTAAATGTGCAACACGATCCACCAAAATGTTATGGACCTGATCAGTTAGTGCTAACTCAGCAGTCAAGAGTTCAATCCTCTCCTTGTTTCCTCCACTAGTGATTCCCGTTTTAGAATGCCGGGTACCTTATCGGTAGATTCCTTCATCTCTTTTAATTCCTTAGTTATGATAAATACAAAGGATGCAAAAGCTTGCTCCATGGTGCATGGCAAGGGTTCCTCTTCAAAGGGCTCCTCTTCATCATCAGATACTGGAATGTCTTTCGGGAATAGGGCCACTTGCAGTTGGGCCGCCAAGTGAGTCACCCTCTCCTTGAGTCCTTCATTGGCATGGTTTGCTACTTGGAGCTGGGCTTCCAGGTTAGCCACTCTCTCTAAAGTTTCTCCTATGTCCAGTTCTGAGGTGTCCGCCCTCGTCTCTAAATGTGCAACACGATCCACCAAAATGTTATGGACCTGATCAGTTAGTGCTAACTCAGTAGTCAAGAGTTCAATTCTCTCCTTGTTTTCCTCCACTAGTGATTCCCGTTTTAGAATGTCGGGTACCTTATCGGTAGATTCCTTCATCTCTTTTAATTCCTTAGTTATGATAAATACAAAGGATGCAAAAGCTTGCTCCATGGTGCATGGCAAGCTTGGCAAAGTAGCGGATGAGGAAGTAGAACCAAAGTAAGGCGATGGAACATTTCCTAGTTCGATCCACCTTTGGATCATCTTCGAGTATGCATTCCAATTTAGCGAGACGTTTCTTGCCTGAGCATTACTCTGTTCCCCTTGCTCCACCGAGTTGTCACTAGAACTAGTCCGGCGACTTTTGGGCTCCGGGGACGATAAGATAGATCCCTTAGGTGATGGTGGCGGAGTTGACGACATAATCCTGTAATATAGTACATAAGTGCCAACCATACAAACGCTTATGACATGTAACTAATGTGTGAGGTTATAGTCTAGTATGCAATCCTAGTTCTCTATAACCAATGGCTCTGATACCAATCTGTCACACCCCCAATTTCAACTAACGGAGTTTTACCGCTTTGGAAAGTGACAAACCAGGATCTCAGACATCAGTTACATTGAACGACTCTACATGGGACATAAGTGTAATATAATCAAAGTTCAGAGTTCAAATGCGGAAGCGTAAAGAAAATAAATGCGCAAAATACACACGCCCCAAAAAGAAAGTCCAAACAATAATAAAACGAAAACAATCAAAGTAACAAGACATCAATAAATCAGGAGCATCCCATGCATGATCCTAGTTGTGCACCTGTGTCTTAACTTAGCGACCTGAGAAAACATGTAAGTAAAAATGTCAACACGAGGTTGGTGAGTTCAGGTTTCAATATATAAATAAACGTTTACCAGATTTATTGTACAATCAACATATATATATCAATGAGTAGCTAACCCATGTTCATGTTTGCTATTACGCTCGCAACCGTAAACTGACTGTTTGTATTGCCTCCCACCAGGTATATCAACCACGGTGCACGTTTAGGTCAATATTGCACCCGTTCGATATCCAATCGAGTTAGCGCGACTAACGCGGGTGAGGTTTGTCAAACCCAGTAGTACTACCCAACATACCTCGCTATATTCATATTTAAACGGTTCGATGTGAGGACTTTCATGATAGAGTTTACGCATAGTCATAACAAGTGATATAAAATGAAGTACAAAAATCAAAAAGAGTTTGTATCATGTTTTCTCCCCCAGTTTAAAAGCAGTAAAAAGTGGCCGTGAAAACTCACCTGAGCTTGAGTAGAGATTTGAATCACATAAGGAAAAAGTTGGAACCACGAGTGTAAGTCTCAGACGACTTACGTATGCCCTAAAATTATAAACACATAAATTAGGGACAAGTTGGGATTTGTGACGACGACACAGAAGATTTAACGCCTTAACGCATTCTAGGGATTTAAGAGTAGACGAACGTGTCTACGGAATTATATATATAATAATTAAGGTAAATGTGTTACGTGTCGAACGTTAATAACGAATAATAAACAAATAAATAATTAGATTCGTACGTTCGAGTCGTTTACAAAAGTTAGGAAAATAATATAATCTAATATATTATTTTAGATTCGTAAGATTAATAATTAATCATTCGCAAAAATAATAAACATGTTATTTTTATTCGAGCAAATAACGTAGGTAAATAATATAACAACTTATATTATTAAATAGTTTAAACATCACACGAGGTATTTAAACAAAGTGAAATAACATAAATATATATTATTTAGAAATAGGAGTCACGAGTTAAAAATAATATTAATATATTATTTCATACGAAGTCGGGGTTTGAAAATGATATAAATATGTTATTTTAAAAGTGGTTATTTTAAATAAATGCGGTTTACGAATCAAACCCGAGCCTACGGGTGTTTTCCGGTTTAAAAACATTTTAATATATTAATATAATAATATATATATATAGGTTTAATATTAAAATAGTGCCTTAAAAATAAATAAAACCAAAACAGGGGGAGGGAGACTCGAACCCGGGTCTCCTCCCTGCATGCACATGAGATTAACCAGTCCGCCCGCTAGGGTCATCGCAACATGGATCAGTTCAGAATGGTTTTACTTAATAATTCTAGTGTTTCCCCTTTTCCACCCCATTCGCGATCGATCCTCATCCAGCTCCAATTCCAATCCGAACGATCGCGATCAACCACGATTTCACAGGGGTTTTGTTAGACAATGAATTTCGACTCTTTTGATGTGTTTAATTGCAAAACCATTACATTTATAACCGATTATTGCTCATTTGAAATTCCGAAACCCTAGATTAAGATCTAAGTATCAATTTGATCGAATTGGATATTAAAATTTACTGAAAATATGGGGCTTTTACTCAACCAAGGACTGTGAATCTGGGGATGTGGTTTAATTAGATGGAGATTAAGTTTAAGACAAAAATCCCCAAATCGACTTATGAGCAAACCCTAGGTTACGGGTTGTGACCAATCCGATTTTAATTGATGAAATAAACTTAGGGCTTTTGATGGACACATGTTTGCGAAACTGATGATATAAATCAATTGGATTCAGATAAAGCGTAAGATCAAAACTCCCAATTCGCGTATGGATGAACCCTAGAATTGAGATCGAGTAAAATTCGATGATATACGATTCAATCATCAAGGGGTTAATGATTTAGATGTTAAAACGAAACAGTAGGTACGAGGAATTACCAGATTGCATGTCGGATTGATGGGATTCCACTAAAACGAGTGCCGACGGTGAGTGTGTTGATCTCCGGCGAGTCTGGTTCTATCTCCAGTTGAATTGACGCGATTAATAGTTTCACAGGATCTCGTTCAATGTGCGCGGAGTGTTGGTTTGTCAATTGGTGAACGGATTTGATCGAATTCGATGAGTACATGATGTGTTTCGACGGTTTCGAGTTAAAGCTCATAATTGGGATTTAATTCGAATTGATAACGAAGATTAATGGCTCAATGATGGTCGAAACTGCTAATAATGTCCATATCAGTTATGAAATATAACTAATTTCAGGTATAACTCGCGAATTTGGATCAAAGAGTCACGGGTTTGACTTACAAAAGTCAACAGAAACAAAATCCATTTGATTTTGACTTTAAGAAGTCAACAGAACAGATTTTAGGTATTTACATCACTAGTCCCTGTGGTTTTAATTCAATTATTGACAGAATCAGTCCTTGGGGTTAGAGATTTGAGTTAACGGGGTTAGGTTTTAACAGAAAATTTAACCGAGTTAGCTTAAAAAGTCGGATTGTCACATCTTCAGCCGCGTCCATTTTAGTTTAGTTACTATATGTAACATAATAAATGGATTATTTTATGTTAATGTTGGTTATCATAATGAATTGTTCATAATGAATCTTTATAATTAATTATATTGTATGACTTGATGAAGAGAAGCTTATACAGGAGTTAGCGGACTCTTACCCGGATCAACTAGATAGGGAAAACAAAACAAGATAAAAAATGCCCAAACTTAAAACGGGCATAGCTTTGGCTACGATTGGAGTTACGGGGCCCCTAACCAGCAGATATAAAGGTCTCAAAGAACCGGATCATGTGGCAATCGCCTATAGTAGTTTGGCCAGCTTTCAGACTTGAAATCTTCCAATAAAGGCTCCGATTTCGTTAATTATTGATTTTCCTAAATTTTAGCTCCGATTTCATACCTACACCAAGTTTTCTGTGGTGTCCTTACACTCGTTGTGTAACATCCCGAAATAAATAAATGAACGAATAATAACAAAATCGGGATTTAATCAAAAGTTAGATGAAGGGTAAGAGATCGGGCTTGGACTCGGCTCCAATGGGCCGAAATAGCCCGTGCATATAAAGGGGGGAATCAACTCATCTTCCTCATTCCATCACAATACACAAACCCTAGAGAGAGAGAGAGCTTAAGGTTCTAGAGAGAGAAATCTTGACGAACAACATTCAAGCTCTGAGTTCTGCTCCATCTTGCTTCTCCATCATCATTGATCATTTCTACACGAAGAACCACGAGTTTTGAGGTAAGATCGATCTCAGATCTGAGTTTTTCTTCAAAAATGGGGTTTTAGGGTTTATGGGGTTTTTACACATAAAGGAAGGATTTTTACGTATGAAAAGTGGATTAAATCTCAAATATAGCTTCATAGAAGCTAGATAAACGTTTTGAACATAAAAAGTTAAGGTTTTGGATAAAAAATCAGACCTACAAATGCTCAGTGTTCTTGATCCGACTCTCGACTTTCGGCGAGAAAGAAGAAGAGAGTCGGTTGTCAGGGTCGACTGTCAGAAGAGTCGGCTGTCAGGGTCGCTGTCAGAAGAATCGGCTGTCTGGGTCGACTGTCAGAACGTCGAATGTCTGAGAGTCGACCATCTTAGAATCGGCCCTCTAATATCGACCCATTACATGACACAAAGTCCTGAACGCAAGTTCAGGCGACACTCGAGTGTGGCTAGCGACTCTCCTAGCCGACACTCTCAGTGATACCCACAAAACTGCTGACTCTTGCATGAAATAATAGAAAATTGCACTTTGACTTATGTGCGGATCAGTATACGCATTAACAGTAGCTAAAGCATCACCTTCGGGTTGAATACCGGAAGACAGGTGAGTTCTACGTGCCCCCTATGTGTTATGTGCAAATGTTTTCTAATGTTTTGGGGTTGAAGTGTATACATGATATGAATAAATGTTATGTTATGTGACAATACATGCTGAATATAAGTATGAAAATTATGACATAACGTATAAGAATGAAATCTTGCTTTATATCCATGTATATATTGCTTGCCAAGTATGAAAATTATGACATAACGTATAAGAATGAAATCTTGTTTTATATCCATGTATATATTACTTACCAAGTATGAAAAGTATGACATAACGTATAAGAAAGAGAAATCTTGATCTACGGAGAAATTCTTCAAACAGTCCGGATCGAGAGGCGGAATCCCTTGATCCGGTATCACTCTCGAATCAGAAAAAGGGTAGAGACGGGTGCGGGAATCACATACATGAACATAAATATATAAAAGTGAAAAAGAACAGATAATTGAAATCATAAAACGTGTGATTCTTTCATTGATATGAAAATGATAAAGCTCCGCACACACTCACAATTAGTCTCACCCAAGGGTGAGCTCCCCCTGGGTGGTGATTCCCTCTACAGACACACACTCCTCCTATGAGGTAATCTTCTATATATAAGAGGCCAAGCACATGTGGCTTGTTTTCCAAGCCACCGCCAAATGGGCCTGAAAACAGGTATCGAAACTAGGTAGTTTCGATTGAACAATTGTTCAACCGAAACTAGTAGTTTCGATTGAACAAATGTTCAACTGAAACTAGTAGTTTCGATACTTTAGTTTCTATTGACAGCATCAGTCTTAATTTTATACCCAACATGCTTTATATCCATGTATATATTGCTTGTCAAGTATGAAAAGTATGACATAATGTATACGAATGAAATCTTGCTTTATATCCATGTATATATTGCTTGCCAAGTAAGAAAAGTATGACATAACGTGTAAGAATGAAATCTTGCTTTATATCCATGTATATATTGTTTGCTATGTATGAATAAACGATATGGACGAAAACGATGACAACGGCTACTTCGGTAGACGGGCGACCACTCGACTATTATGTAACCAGAAATTAAAGTCTAGAAAGCTAGACTAAAACTAAGGCCATAACAGTGGAGACAGTCCCTCAATCGATGCACGACTGCATAAATAGTTCGGGTGGGAAACGGATGCCTTAGCGCAGACGAGCGAATATGACGGACTACGACGGTAGGACTATTAAGACGGATGGCCTGCCGAAGGTTGTCATACGGTTAAGACGGATGGCCGAAGGTTGGTCATATGGAAAAGACTGACGATCGAAGGTTGACCGGACGATAAAGCATGACGGACGGCCGCAGGTTGGTCGGACGTTATGAAGCACAGACTACGACGGTAGGACGAAGCGTTTGTCTTCGTGACTTACGAAAACAAAATAACGGGTTGATCACCTTTATGTGTAAACAAATGAACGTTCAAAGAATGTTCGTATGTATGTATGAATGTAGGTAATATTATATATACCCACATTGAATGAAATACGAAGAAAAGAACTGACAATAATAAATATATACATATAAATATATTTATAAAATTGTAAGTATGACAAGAAACAATGGTTATGCCTTCTTGTGTTAAACTAGAAATCACCAGTGTTAGCTGACTTTTAGTATGCATTTCAGGTAATAAGAAGAAGGGTCGTGTAAAGGCGTGATGGCTACATGGCATAAGACTGACATCCCATTTCATTTTAACTATGTGTTAAGACAATGTTCTCTGTGTTAAGACTTCCGATGTTATGTAATCGAATGATATTTGCTTCCACTACTCTTGGAATGGTTAATTTAAAATTCAGTATTTGATGACTATGTTTATGAATAAATCCAACAAGTGAGGTCTCCCGGGAATGTGGCCTTACATGTTGCATAGTATCCAAACCTGAAAACTTGGTTCTTGTTATACCTTTGCGGTGCCAATGCAGTATATTAAAGACAGAAGTTTTGATTCGTTTACTTACAAGCAATCCGAATCCATTTACATTTTATATTTTATCTCTAACGAGTCAAATAGGTAAAATCAAAATATTCTGATAAAAAGAGATCTTACCTTCTTTCTCTTGTATTCAGCAGGCATCATTGTAGCTTCAATCTGCAAAAAAATGTATAAATATTGAAGATGATCAAATAACCAAAAGTACGAGTGGATTTCGAGGATTGGGCTAGAATAGAAACAAGAGAATTAGAGGTAGTAAAATGGACAGGTTGTTGGCCTTAATTGTGTGATACAAGTTTGGATAAAAGTTAACGGATCAGATTTGTAATTAGTCTAAAGTTAGTTTTAGTGTCTTATGTAAACTGCAATTACTAGAACGGTCAATGTGTAAAGATTACAAGATAGAAACTGATTAGAACATAGGGTTGGGAAGATTTGTGAATCGTCGCGTCGGTCACCAACATCGGTACTTATACCAATGAGATGTAAACAAATTGAATGTTATTGGTTCGATCAATAAAATTTTCATTTAGGGTTAATTAATCCCATCTTCATCTTTTCTTATTCTTGATAGAATGGGTTGAATCATGGTCTCCTGGGATCTACATGGTCAGTGTTTAATAATTACAAATGGTTTCAGTTTGGGACGGGTTGGCCCAAACCATATCTATAAATAATTAGTGAGTTAAATATGATCGAAAAATAAAATTTTCTAGGAAGTATGTGCTACAGAATATACAAACTTTAGTGGTCTTTAACTCTATTCCTCTTCTAGCTAAAAAAGAACTTTTATTTGATTGTTTCAATATAAAAAATAACTCAAATCGACCTATTTATAAGTAAACACTTATACCCACCTCTTCATCTATCATTTTCCATGTTGCGGACATGTCCATTACTGATTTGGTACATATCGGGCAGCAGAATCTGTTAAAACGGTTAACAGAATGTGTAAACCAAACATTATCAACAACATTGTTTATAATCGTAGTCATATGAATGCTTACTTATCTTTTTTTATCATCTCATTGTAGCATTCACGGTGCATTGTGTGCCCGCATTTCGTGACAACGATGTCTTTCATCGAGTCAAATAGATACTGTAAACATAATGGTAGCTATGAAGGTTCATGATTTTTCGAATAGGACATAGGAGATGGAGAAAAGACCCAAACCTCGTAACATATCGAACAATGATGATGCATAGAGTCTTCAACACACGAATGGTTGTCAAGTAAACCAATAGAATAGCAAGATCCTGTTAATTTAACAGTCAATAAAAGTTCCTATAAAAACAAAAAGGAAAACCAACTGAATGTGGCAGTTCGAGTCATAACAAGTCAAGCATGTAAAAATAATATAAAATGCCACAGATGAATACGTCAAATGAATTAAAAGTTATCGACTGCAGAACAGATGGATGGTCAAGAGGATCCAAACATCACAAAACAAAGGGCATTAAGCAACTCACGTTTGTCTGTCGGTAATCAATTGATAATAACCGGTTGATCACCGACACATTTTTATAGTTTTGATTTTTTATTTTCTCTTTTTTGGATTTTTGTGGGATCCATCGGTAATTACTAACGGAAATTTGTCGTCGTTGATGTTATGTCAGTAATACTCACTTTTCTAGCAGTGAAAGATCCTCCAATCGTTGAAATTCGCCACGGTTTGTAATGTAAAAGAGTGAGTTTTTTTTTAGGAAAACATGAGTTGGAACTTTCGAATTGTCGTCTACTGAGAAGAAAAACATGAACTTTTTTATTAAAGAAATGTGAATTTTAATTAAGAAGGAAAACGTGATTTTTAAATGGAAACATGAATTTTTACACTACATTTGTACGAAAAATTAAATATATTGTTTGAGAAAACATGGTTTTTCTTACAATTTGTAAAAAAATTCTATACCGAGAGTTTCGGTCCGTCACTAGCTGTTTAAAATGTATTTTAATACATAAAGCGTCGTTTTAAAAATATAGATTATTATTAAAGTTTTGCACTATTTCAATTTGTAATCAACACACTTGTTTTTATAAAATTCAAAAGTTTAAAAAATGTTTCCAGAAAACCCGACCCATTTTGACTCGTTAAACCTGATATGCCACTCAAACGCGTGACATAAAACAATCATTCCTCTATGCATACCACGTTTTTTACAGTGGAAGAAATTCTCACGGCCACCAACTCTAAACACAAACAGAAGAACAAATATATTGTTTAGTTCGCGAACCTGGAGATTCCACAATCGTCACAATGGAACAAACCCTTGTCGATCTGCAATTATGATTATCAGAATTTATGAAACAAAACATGTTCTTAAGATATACCAGATATAGATTTTTTTTTCGATTTCTAGGGCCCTAGGGAAATATATTGGTTTCTAGGTAGATTTTGAAATCAATTTGGTTAAGCAATCCGCTAGCGAACTCACCAAATCCGCTCCTTGAAGGAGCGAACTCAAGCTGAATTTCTTTTCTTTTCTCAATAATTCATTTTAAATATAATTTGATTTTTCTCATTTAACTTGTAGTATCTAACTCTTCTGTAAAAAATCTAAGTACATCGTTTTGTTTAATATTTTTTTCGACATTTCGAAATATATTTTATTGAAAACTGAGTTGTTTGAAAATAAATTATTTTACGAGACTAAAAAATATTTTATTTTGAAAACGACTCGGTCTTCAATAAAATTTATATCGAAATGTCAACAAAAAAAAAATAAACAAAACGGTGCATTCAGATTTTTTTAAAAGGTTAATATTATAAGTTATTAAAGAAAAATCAAATTATATGTAAAATAAGTTATTGAAGGAAAAAAAAAAAAGAAATTAATATGTTTTGTGTTGAGTACACTTGTAGAAACTAAATCGATTTTAAAATGCACATGTTTTTTTTTCCTAAATCCCTGTTTTTCAAATATATTGTTTGATTTCATACATCATTATCATGGAATTTGCAGATTTCACATAAGTATTCCCCCATGTTAACGCCACACTTGTAGAAGGCCTGATTGTTTCAAAATTTCATAACAGAATCAAGGACAAACATGTGATCCCAAGTGAAATTATGTTTAAAGAAATTAATTTGTTAGTAAAACACGTTACCGGGTGCACAATGAATACATAACCAATTTTTAGAAGAGATTATGCGAACAACATTATACATCAATCATTGATGATAATCAGAAGTAGGGGAAGAAACAGACGCGATTTTATAACCATCTTATTTATTTAAATTAATAGATATAAATATATCTATAATGTACTCGTAGTTCTCTGCCTAAAATTGGTTCATGTTAAACGACCCTCAATACATTACAAAGAAAAATATTTTATTTTATTTTATAGTCAGAATAATATATAACGAGTATAACCAACCATTCAAGTTCTTTTATTTATGATCACGCAGTTATCATAACTATTGGAACAATCTCTTTATCCATGAGGATAAATAGTGAGATTTTGCTGAATGTGTTTGTTTTTTCACACAATTATTACAACTATTTTATGTATACAGTTTAGTTTATATCAAATCTGATTAAAAAAATATGAACCAAGAAAATTTCCCTTATAATTCTTTTTGTTTACTTTATAGAAAAAGTATGTTATATCATATTTAATATAAATAAAACCGGATATATATATATATATATATATGAATCAAAGATCTACAAAATTGAATCAAACAAAATAACGAAAATCGGAAGGAAAATGAAGTAACCATACCGCAGCCTCGTTGTGACAATGACGACAATCATAAATCTCGTTACAACAAGGAGCTCGAATCATACATCTTCTTCTATAGTGCTTGCATCTAACACGAATTCATCGTAATTGATTACATAATATGTAGCAAATCACCAAGACATGTATATAAAATATAAAAATAAAAATAAGTACCCGTAACCCATCCTCCCAAAATCCAAACGTTCATCCATGGAGGGTAAGGGGGATAGGGATGAAGGAGGACACAAGCAACTTTTTTTTATTTAGAAAGGATAGATTATTATATGATATTTGGACACTAAATTCTATGAGTTATATATATAGTATGGATGCATGCTTTGCCCACGATGATGGCAAGCAATATAATATATTAATATTGAATGTAAAGATATATGTGAAAGATTTGATAACAGAAAAGTGAAAATCCTTAATTGAATCAACACAAAAAACACAAGATTAAAACAAGAACACTAAGTCCACCAAATCCATGTTAGAATGGGAAGAGCTGGACATAGAAAGGAGGTTGATAACTTAACCAAAAGTAAATCTGCTACGGGTTGATCATATCAAGCTACAATCATCAAGCTTGAAGATAAACACAGCAGATTATGAACCCTAACCAATTCCACAGCTATGTTGACAAGATTAGAGGCTGGGGAGAGTATGGAAGATGATGATGTTGTTGTAAACAACAGAGAACCAAAGGAGACTTCAAATAGGTGAGCAAAGAGAAGGAGAACCGACGTCTTTTGCGAGGCCCAACACCCCAAAGGCTGAGATAATAAAGGCACCGCCCCATAATTGGAAAAAGGCAGAAAAGGCCCATGAGGAAAAGACAAAAAAAAGGATTAAATTGATAATTTTTAACATCTCCCCACAATTTAAGCCTTAAAACAATCAAAAAGACGTATTTTATCACAAAGGTAGTTGTGTTGAGATGAATTTAGCCCATTTGTGAAGATGTCAGTAGGCTGCTCCTCGGAGTCAATTTTGAGAAGTTTGAGGGTCCCAGCCATCACTTTCTCTCTTAGAAAATGTAAGTCCACTTCAAAGTGCTTAGTACGGTCATGGAAAACGGGATTTGCAGCAATAAGAAGCGCAGCTTTGCTTTCACAAAACACTTTAACAAGAAGAGAGATATTGACATGTAAATCAGTTAGAACCTTTTTAATCCAGATTACCTCACAGCCAGCAGTGCACATGGCTCTATACTCTGCTTCAGCAGAGGAGCGAGAAACCGTTGCCTGTTTTTTGTTTTTCCAAGATATCAGAGATCCCCCCATAAAAACGTAGTACCCAGTGACACATCGTCTAGAAGCCAAACATTTTCCCCAGTCGGAATCCACATAGCAGGTTAGGTCAAGATTGTCACTTTTGGAAATAAGGACTCCTGTACCAGGGGCATTCTTCAAGTACCTCAGGAGTCTTAAGGCCACTTGAAGATGAGAGTTTAAGGGGGCATGCATGAATTGACTTAGGCAATGCACGGTGTAGGCAATATCAGGTCTTGTGAGAGTTAAATAGATCAATTTTCCAATTAATTTTTGGTATTCACTGATGTTAGTTAGCTGGAAATCTTTTGGATTTGAGTTAACTAAACCAGTGACAACCAAGTTTTGCTCTATAGGAATGGAGACATGTTTAGCCCCAGGCATACCAAATTCATGTAATAATTCAAGACATTATTTCCTTTGGCTTAAGCACACACCTTTTTCAGAATTAATGACCTCGATACCCAAAAAGTACTTTAAACAGCCAAGATCTTTAATAAGAAAATTTTCCTTCAAAGCCTTTTTAATTTTGTCTATTTCAAGATTGCAATTTCCAGTGATGACAATTTCATCCACATACACAAGTAAAGAAACAAATATGTCATTATCAGATTTGACAAATAGGGAGTAATCATTAATGCTTTGCACAAAACCTATTCCTTTTAAGACCTTAGTAAGTTTTTCATTCCATTGACTGGGGGCTTGTTTAAAGCCATACAAGGATTTAGTAAGTTTACAAACTTTTTCAGAGTTGTTAGAGTAACCTTCAGGCATGGACAAATAAATATCTTCAGACAAACTACCATATAAGAAGGCATTATTAACATCAAGTTGATACATAGACCAACCATTTTGAATAGCGAGGCTTATCACACATCTAACAGTAACCATTTTAACAACAGGGGAGAAGGTTTCATCAAAATCCAAACCCTCCCTTTGACTAAACCCTTTGGCAACAAGTCTAGCCTTGTACCTTTTTATTTCCCCGGTGGATTTATATTTGATTTTATAAATCCATTTACAGCCTATAGCTTTTCTACCTTTAGGGAGGTCAGTGAGAATCCATGTCCCATTTTGTTTTAATGTTTCCATTTTTTCGTTCATAGCATTAACCCAATTGGGATCACAACATGCTTTGTTGTAAGTTCTAGGTTCAACACTTTTGTTAAGAGAGGTGGCAAAGCAAAAATATGTTCTAGATAAGTTGGAATAGTTGGCAGATTTCTCTATGCTATATTTAACCTTTCCCTCAACAACAAAGTCATTAAACCTAGAAGGCATTCTAGAGACCCTATCAGACCTTCTAAAGGTATTGGACTGACGATTATTTTCAGAATTACCCTCAGAAGGTTTTTTACTAGAATTTTCATCATTGGATGAGTTAGGCTGCTCGTTATCTACGCCAAGAAACTTAGGATCAGCTGATGAAGTCTCAGTGGAATTTGGTCCAAGGCCAGAACCATCATTAGAGTGATTAGTGTCACTGTTTGCTCTAAGATCAGAGCCTCCTAGAGACACATCATTATCACTAGTTGCTCTTGGTTTGGACACACTGGGAGAGAGACTATCAGCTAACTGAGAGTTGGTTTCATATGTATGAGCCTCTCTTGAACCATCATCAGTAACCTTCTCATCATCATCGGGCACAGAGTCAAAACTTTGGTTGAAGAAATTCAAATGGGTTAAATCCATCTAAACATGAAACTCAGTGATACCATAATGTTGAGGTGTACACTTTACATCTTTTGAAAATTTAGTTTTAATTAGTATTAGAAAATCTTGAATGTGCTGAAAAATTTCATCTTTGGTTTTAGTTAGATAGATCCAAAAAGCTCTTGAGAAATCATCTACAATTGTTAAGAAATATTAAATCCTTCTCTACTTGTGATTTTGAAGGGGCCCCATAAGTCTAAGTGAACAAGCTCACCCATTTCTTTTGAGATATGAGAACTCAATGGAAATGAAGTTCTAGTTTGCTTAGCTTTGTGGCAGATTTCGCAAATATCAAGTTTATTTTCATTCATCTGGCATAGAGAAAGATCATTTTTTAACACCTTTAGAACCTCAACAGAAGGATGCCCTAATCAAGTATGCCAAAGATTTCTAGAGTTTAAACACGTAGTCATATTACACATTCCAAATATACTACCTCTAGAAATATCCTTATAAAAGTATAAACCATCAATTTGTTTACCAGTCAACATCAGTTTGTTTTGATGTAAATCCTGAACATAGCAAACATACTCATTAAACACACATTTCATTTTATTGTCCCTAGCAAGTTTGTTAACAGACAATAAATTGACTACTCAGGAACAACCAGCACATCCTTTAAAATCAGGTCTTTGGTTAGTTTAAGATTTCCCATTTTGGTTATTCTGGTTTTAGTCCCATTTGGATGACTTGCAGTTAATCCAACATTTGAGATGTCAACACAATTGATCATGTTTTTGTCAGAAACAGACATGTGCTGATTAGCACCTGAGTCAATAATCCAACCCTGAGTCAAATCAGAATTGATAGAGCTAAAGGAACAGACAATAGTAGTGTATTTACTTCTATAGTGTTCCCCAAAGGAGTCTATACCTGACATGTGAGCGTTGACATTCTCAAAAGATGAGGATCCATCACTAATCAGGGACATGAGCTTGGCAATTTGGTCAGGACTAAAAGGAAAGAGTTGGATTGATTTCCACTAGCAACAGAATTGTTACTAAGATTGGCAGCCCTAGCAGAGTTGGGTTTTTTCTTGTAGTTCTCTGGATAACCTGCAAGTTCATAACACCTTTCGATTGTGTGGCCAGATAACTTGCAGTGAGTGCATTTTAAGGATGAGGATTTGGAAGGTTTTTTCTTGTTATCCACAGTTTTAGCAACAAAGGCTATGGTTTAAGACTTCGGTATGTGAGAACCGGAGACATGTCTGTGAGACTTTTCTCCAGAAATTATAGAGAAAGAAATTTTAACTGAGGGAAGGGGGTCTTTAGACAAAAATAGATAACCTAATAGGTTGATATGATTCATCTAATCCCATTAGAAATTGCATCGGTTTAGTTTTCTTATTAAACTCAGAGATTTCTTTAGAGGCATGGCAAGAACATTTAGGCAGATTCACAGTAGAGTCATACTATCTCCATAAGGAGTTTAATCTATGGTAATAATCAGAGACTGAGGAGCCATTTTGAGTTAGAGAATTTATTTTCTGATGAAGATTAAACACAATAGAGCCATCAATTTTATTATAAGCTTCTCTAAGTTCCTCCCAAACTTCATACGTATTTTTAGAAAAAAATCTAACCAACATACAACTCATCAGAGACAGAGTTTAGGATCCAAGTAAGGACAATAGAGTTGCATCTATCCCACTGTTTTACTAGGACCTTATCATCAGGACTTTCACACGTACCATCCACAAAACCAACCTTATTATTCACATTGAGAGCAAGAAGCATAGCATTTGACCAAATAGAATAATTCTCAGTACCAGTTAATTTGATATTGATTATAGTCACATTATTTGTGTCACTAGCATGAAGAAATAGAGGGTCACCAAATTCAAGTTTAGTAATGGAAACAATAGTATCTTCATTATCAGAACTACTTTCAGACCTATCATAGGTATTAAAGGGATCCATTAGGAACAGCAACCAGGTAAGCGTACAGCACACATACAGACACAATATGCGGAAGCAGAACAGAAAATAATCGGTCACAAATAAGGCAGACAAAAGCAAAGCAGGTAGATACTTGAAAAAAACAAGAGAAAACCTCAGTTAGAGTGCCACGTATTCAACCAGCGGGCAGTTGATTCCTACCCGACGTAGAAACTCGCGGGTGAAGGAACGAGTTATAAGTGAGAGGATAAGAAACACTTAAAGAGATGTCTTCAAAAGATAAAAACAAGCCAACAGCCAGACCTTCTCCCAAACAGATTACTAGGTCAATATCAAGCAACAAAAGAACAGGCCCAGGACTTCTCCCAAACAGATGTGGACAAACCCTAAAAATAGGGTTTAGGAATTTTACAAAAAAATGATTCAAATCAAGGCAATCGAGCACAAGGCTCTGATACCAAGAAAGATTTGATAACATAAAAGTGAAAATCCTTAATTGAATCAACAAAAAATATAAGATTAAAACAAGAGCACTAAGTCCACCAAATCCACGTCAGAATGGGAAGAGTTGGACACAAAAAGGATGTTGATAACTTAACCAAAAGTAAATATGCTACGGGTTGATCATATCAAGCTACAATCATCAAGCTTGAACATAAATGACCGTGTTATCAAGGTCAATCAAAAACAATAATAATTCTAATCCCTAGCTACCTTAAACTATAGTATAGTGAAGTAGGGTGTCGTATCCACAAGGAATTGGTGGAAAGTGTTTAATAATGAAAACTATTAAAAACTTAATGAACTCCAAAAATCAGATTAAAAAGCAACAAACTTTAAAACTTTTGAAAAACAATTATGAGAAAAGGATTGCTTCCGGGTTCAGATTGCAAGTTTTGGTGATCACTGATTTGTACTAATTGGAAATCACATAGACATGACTCGTCTTACTAAGTTTGATAAATAATTAACAACCAAATAGTGAATGTGTTGAGCAACGATTGTAAAACCGAATACTTGACACAAGTTATTACCTAATAATCAATTACCAATTCAGAATACCAAACATAGACAAACAATAGTTAACGATTTAAAACCGAGAAAACTGATGCATGCATTAATTCAATAAACCGACTCGTTCAATCAAAAAAAGAAAACTATAGTATTCAAATAACCAAACGATTACAAGAATCCTACACCAAATCAAGTATGAACCAGGTGATATCACCTTACAAGACAAATCCTACACCCGGAAACAACCACGAATGGTTTAGCCGCTCATGATCATCATCGATTCTTCAATGATTCGTGTTGCTTGATCTAGCATCAAAGAATGAAAAAGATTCGAACTTTATCTCTAGAAATCGCCTCTATGAAGCTCTTGGATGGATGAATGCAAGTTAATTCGACAATAGACTCCCACATGGCTTATAATTGGAATTAGGTTTAATTTGCCGAAATTTCTTTCCCTCGCATACCGCGAAGCAAACCAAGCTCTCCTTTGCGTACCGCGAAAGCCAAAATAGCCCGGTGGGCTTTTTAAGCCCCTCGCGTACCGCGAGAACCTCTACCTCCTTCCTCGTGTACCGTGAGGACTTGGTTTTCCATGATTTCTTTATTTTGCTTCTCCGGGGCCCGTGTATGCTACTATCTTCTTGATTAATGCTCGTGTTTCCCGCTCAATAAACATATTTACCCTGTAAGACTCAAGAATTCCAAATGCACATAAAACTGACTCGAGATACAAAGCTAAACGCTTAAACTATACAGATTAGACTCTTAAACACAGGATATTTAACATTACATCACAAGCCCATACTCGACCTTTTTCGTCCCGAAAAAGAATTATGCAATGGAATTACAATTGAAAAACTTGCTTCTCACTTTCATTTGTACACAGCTTTAAACAATTTTAAGCGTTAATTGTAACAATTGGTATTTCTATGTGATTAAACCCAAACACCGACCTATCGAGCCTCCAATTCTGTGATTTACTATCTTGTTATTACTAACCAGTGAGTCTATCTCTAAGCTACAGGTGGTTTATGTTTAAGGATCTTTAAATCAAATATATGATTTCTTATCCAAATCCTACGTGTTTGAATGTTAGTTATATATGGAATATTTGATTGGTCGATCTAACGTCGGACATTGCTGGTTGATTGACATCGAACGTTGAAAATGGGTTCCCACCTAACCCCTCTCTCAGTCGTCTACCAAACTGTTTCTCTGAACTCTCCACCAACATACTCCTCACTAACCTGCAACTGAGCTCGTATGTCCCAACCCATCTCTTCCTCTTTTTCGTTAAAATTTGAGTGATTTTGAGTTCATTATCACCGGACTTACGTTTAATTTGAAATTATTGGTCAGGTAACGCCTGTAGTCAAGAAGATGGGGGATAGGAGGTATTCAACCCTAATTTGCGCACCGATCATGGCGGATATGGTGGATCAGATGCTGATTCATATGAATTCGGCGAAATCTAACGGTGCTGACCTTGTTGAACTCCGATTGGATAGCTTGAAAGTGTTTTGCTCGCGGGAGGATATCCAAACCCTAATTGAATTCAGTCCTCTCCCCACGCTTGCCACTTACAGGTGATATTTCTGATTTCACACAAGTAACCAATATGAATGTAGTGTTAATAGTTAGTTAATCTGCCCCAAAATGGTTTCTGATTCTGTGTTACTTTTGCAGGCCAACATGGGAAGGTGGTCAGTATGATGGGGATGAACAGAGCCGATTGGCGGTGCTTCGGTTAGCAATGGAGTTAGGTGCTGATCACATTGATGTTGAGCTTAAGGTTCCTTCCATCTTGATCAAACTTTTTTATTTGAAATTAGAAAGATCTGCTTTTGTTTACATTGTTTTGTAGTTATGCTTTATGAACTCATTTGATATCTTTAGAACTTGCATAATTAGTGTAACATCCGGCCTCTCGTACCAACCAATATTGTTCGTTTTGCCCACAAGGAGCTCAAGGATTTGTTTTTGGTTGTCTGAGTGGAAACTTTTTGGGAGGTCAAGGATTGCTCCCACCCGAGCACGCTTATCTGTGGAGTTCTTCTATCATCCACAACCATTGCGCCCAAAATGCGTTGGCTTGGTTTTAAAAAAGCGCGTCTGAGGTGCGCCTAGGCGCAAGGCGACCTCAGGCGAAGGGGCTGGCACTTTTGTGTAGGCAAGGCGAGGGGAGTACAAAAGGCACAGGTGAAGCACGCTTTTCAGGCAAAAAATCAACATGAGGCGCAGGTCCGAGGCGCGCTTTTCGTTCGGGGGCCTGAATTTGTGCTTGATGTTGTACATTAGGCTTTTTAGGTTATACATATATGTTATTTAGATATTAAACCACATATAGAGCTTATCTATGTCTAATCTGGGTAAATGATATTAGAAACCTATGAGAAGTATATTAAGAAATTATATAATAAATTGCGCCTCGCGCACGAAAAGCGGTGCCCTTTTGCGCCTCGGGTTTAGACCCTGTCGTTTTTGTGCGCTTCTCGCTTTTTAAAACCAAGCGCGTTGGTGATATTTGAGGCGGAGCATTCCTTATGGCCCAATATCTCTCTTGTGGACTGAAGTGAACATAACGATATGAGTTTTGCCTAAGGTGTCACGTTTAGCTTATTAGGCCCACGGCCCACCTAAAGTACTATGTTCAGGGTTCTATTCTAGTATTAATCTTAGATTTCTGCAAGTGCAAAGATTAGAGCTATGATTTACCAACTGTTATCTATTATCAAACATAATATCTCAGTCAGATTTCTCATTTCAGTTACTCAAATGCAGGCTATTGATGATTTCAAAAGTTTAATCAGTGGAGATAAGCCTGCAAAATGTAAACTCATTGTCTCTTCTCACAATTATCAAAACACTCCATCAGTAGAAGACCTCGAGAACCTTGTCTCGAGAATACAATCAGCAGGGGCTGACATTGTGAAGATTGCAACAACTGCTGTAGATATAACGGATGTTGCACGAGTTTTTCAAATAACTGCTCACTCTCAAGTAAGCAGCATAAATTTGACTTTTGTATTAGTGGGTCCTTATTATTTCTATTAGTGTGACATTTGTTAAGTGGAGAACCTAAGATAAAAAAATAAAATCATTATATTCAAGATTTTAAGGAGATAATTAATGAATCAAGAATGAGATAAAAGTGGTAGTAAACATTCTTGTTGGCTTGTCATGTAACCAAACCTCAGAATGTTTTCCTGTTTTATTTATTTTAAGTAAATTGATTAATCTTCCAGGTTCCAATAATATCAATGGCTATGGGTGAGAAGGGTTTAATGTCTCGGATACTCAGCCCAAAATTTGGTGGATATTTGACATTTGGTACCGTTGAGCGTGGAAAGGAATCTGCACCTGGGCAGCCTACAATTAGGGATCTTTTGGATTTGTTCAATTTCAGGCAAATAGGGCCTGACACAAAAGTATTTGGTATTATTGGGAAGCCAGTTGGGCATAGCAAATCACCTATGTTATACAATAAAGCTTTCAAATCAGTTGGTTTCAATGGAGTTTTTGTACATTTGTTGGTGGATAATGTAAAGAATTTTCTGGAGACTTATTCATCTAAAGATTTTGCTGGGTTCAGGTTGAATTTTAATGTATTTCATTGCAACTAATATTTCTTTTTTTATCGTTTTAGAATCTAATGTATTTACAAAGGTAAATGGTCATTATTGGATGCAGTTGCACCATTCCTCACAAAGAAACTATAGTTCAATGCTGTGATGAAGTTGATCCAGTTGCACAGGTAAATAATATTGTTAAGAACATAGAAAGATTACATATTGAAGCGGATGCAGATGATCATTAATGGTTAGGTATTGTTTTCATTTACTGTGTTATTGGTTGTCTCTAACAGGCAATAGGAGCAGTCAATTGTGTTATCAGGAGACAAACTGATGGGAAGCTATATGGTTGTAATTCAGACTATGTAGGAGCTATTTCTGCTATTGAGGATGGTCTACGAGGTTTCCTTCTGTACTTCCTATTAGAGGTGGCATTATGGGTCGGGTCAGGTCAAAACGCATCCGGGTTGGGTTGACCTGTAAACACCTTTTTTTTTGTCTATTTCTAAAAGTTTCTCAATAATTAATGCATTGATATGCTTACAACAACAGTACCGTTACAATAATAATCAATTCTTTGAATGAAAACGATTTTAGAGGTTGTATGCATTAAGAATAGACTTCAGGGGACTTTCAACCCGTTCGGCCCATTTGACATGTTCCCCTTTTAGCTGATGTTTTTATTTGACCAGTTTGAGATAAAACACAACCCAAATTGACCTATTGAAATTGCCACCACTACTATTTCAGCTTCAGGCGTTCAAGATGGTTCAAGTGGGTCACCCTTGGCTGGTAGACTATTTGTGGTTATTGGTGCTGGTGGTGCTGGAAAAGCACTTGCTTATGGAGCAAAAGAGAAGGGTGCAAGGATTGTGATAGCCAATCGAACTTATGGTCAGACTTTTAATACCCGAATTAATTGCAAGTAGAACATAATGCTAATTTTATTTGCGTTCTTCTCTAGTTCAGTTTGGGTGAAAGTCACCTATGTGGCTCTCATCATATTCAGGGGGTGCTTGGATGTGACTTTTGAAAGTGATTATGTGATATTGAATAGTCAGAATCACATGATCATCCTGCAATCAAACAGTTTGTATAAGATATTAAGATAGCTTTAGGATGTTTTGTCGCTTAAGATGTTACAATCAGACGTGTGAGTGTTTGGCTAATTCTTAGATAAAATGACCAAAACAATATTTTTTGGAAATAAAAAGAGATCATTAACTGTGAATAAATGCAAACTTATACACCAATTGCTTAAAAGTTGCTCCTTATACCGTATAGATCGTGCTAGAGAACTTGCTGAGATAATTGGTGGAAAGGCTCTATCTCTTGCTGATTTAAACACTTACAACCCAGAAGATGGTATGATACTTGCAAACACTACTTCAATTGGTATGCAGCCAAATATTGATGAAACTCCTGTTTCCAAGGTTTGATATCTACCATTTTTCTGATCATCTGTTGTATTTATAATGCTTTGCACTTGAAAATTTAATGATGATCTGAGGTGAATATTTGCATGAGTATCAGTTTTTTTTCTTTTTTTTTTTTGGCAGGAAGCTTTGAAGTCATATGCGCTGGTATTTGATGCTGTTTACACACCAAAAATCACCAGATTACTTCGGGAAGCAGGAGAATGTGGAGCCTTGATTGTTACAGGGCTGGAGATGTTTATAGGGCAGGCTTATCAACAATATGAGAGATTTACAGGCTTACCTGGTATGGTTTAAAATGCAAAATCATGATTTGAATCTCACTGTATCACTTTTCTCATAAATTTTATGTTACTTTTCAACTGCAGCACCTAAGGAATTATTTAGGCAGATTATGGCAGATTATTGATCGTCTCGGTTATTCATGCCTTCATGGTATGTACCTCTTTGGCTCTTTTTGTCTCATCTTTCTTTATTTTGATTCTCATTTTTGTTAACCTTCATCAAGTTACCTTAACTGATACGTGCCCACCCTTCAACCCATCACCATGTCACCACATCATGCATACACATCATGCAACCACAACTTGGACGTGGGCTATCTTAGTGCATTTGTATTTAGTGTTAGTTATTTTCTTAAGTAGTGGGTTTAGAGGTTTCCTATGTTCATGGTAGTTTAATATTTTTTGTAAGCCTATAAAAGGGTCTTTTATTTACGTATGAATTAAGAAGAAAATTGTTGCAAAGTAGTGTCTTATTTCTCTCATCTTGTTCTTTGGAGCCTAACCCACTCAACGGGTCTATTGGGAGATTGACCATCTCGAATCGGTCATTATCATTAACATAAACCATTAATAATAACTAATATGATCAATAGTCTTTCTGTCAAGATGTTCTTCATGTCTTTCTTCTCACATTGACCATATATGTTGGTTAATTTGTTTAAAACTGGAGAAAATATTCAAATGATAAAATTATGAGGGTGATTAATCTTTTTCCCCGAGTGTGTAATTGAAGAAAGATGTTTAAGTATGATGATATTTTTATCTATTTCGGCCCAGAAAACTAAAAAATTGGATAAAACCTCACTTCATTTTATCCTGATAATGAGAAATATAGTTTCCGTTGTTTTCCCATGAGATTGAAAAAGCACGGGTCTGGTGGGTTGGATTGACCATTTCTTGTCCGGTTTTCTTTGAGTTTTATAATTAATTAATATTTTCAGCTGCAAAACCATACTACTAAATAGTTTTTGTCCATCTTTTGTAAGGCAGGGTCGGTTTGTTTTCTATCCCCAACGGGTTAGTCGAGTAAAATCCAAAAATTAGCTAAAATTAAACTAAAGTCACTCAAATTATATTTTCAATGCATAAAACCTCGTAAATCATGTAATTCAGAAAGTGTTTCAAGTCAACGTGACCCTACCTTAAAAAAGTTACCAGTTTTGATATGTTACCCAACTTGTTTGACACCCACACAGTGACAGTTTCTACATATATTAATCTAATTATTCTAAATCAAGTGTTTATTCCTTTTGCTTTTGATACATTTGGTTTCCTAGCACCGGAGGCTGTGGAATTACTGAACAGGGTTCAACGGGTCATGCATGGTAATTTTCCGGCCCCTAAAACCCAAAACTTTGTTTTTAGTAGGATCGGATTTGCTATCCAAAAGGGGGTTGCGGCGCAGCTTGTTGCTCGTTTACCTGCCACTTTATTGTAATCTTCCTTCTTATGAATATACCTTAAATCAAGTGAATTAGGAAATTGTAAGCATTTTTATACACTTTGGTGCACATTTGACATGTCTCAATTTTAGTCAAGCTTTTGAACATTATCATCCGACCCGTGGGGATCGAATTTAACTCACATTGAACCCTTTTTTTTTTTTGTAAATGAGTCAGCACTGCCACTCTAGCTTTCACAATTTAAGTTTGAATGAAAATATGAAATGCTTTGTTGTCTTATATTGTATACAGAAACTGAAGGATTTGAGAGCAATATGTGTTGTGAAAAATGGTAAACACAGGAAGCAGGAAGGTGGTGCTTCCAATTCTTGTCGATGCATCATTTGTTATTGTATTTGCAATTTTCTGATGCTAATTTTTTTTTTCTTTTTTTTTGTAAAATAGTCTTAGGGTATTAACTATTAAGAACACTCATGAATCTTTGAAAACTAATGGTTCCGAGCTTACTTCATATATATGTTTTATTACTATAAAATATTTTTAAATATACAAACTTTATGTTTTTAATCCTTTAAAGATATATAACATATAAAAAAATTGTAAAAATATGAAATTTTATAATATAAAACTACAGGAAAAACTGGTTCTGATAGGTTGATTATCAAATTTTATAAATTATAAGAAAACTAATAAGCTAAATTTTATTTGCATCCTAAACAATTTGAATATCCTGTTTATGGCTTCTTAATGAGTGTGAGCAGAGTAAAGAGTAATGAGTTGAGCCAGCTTTAGCTCTAGCTCGCGCTTGAATCCAAACGAGTCAGCTCGGCTTGACTTGAACAATCTTTACCGAGCTAAGATCTGAGCTTGAACTCGGCTCTAACAAAACTCGAGCCAGCTCATGGCTTGACCAGCAAACTCGTAAACAAAAAAAAATGTGAGAAGCGGATAGAGCGTAACATCCCAAAAAAATAAGACGACAAGTTATAATAATGGGTAAACACGAGACGAAAAGAATAAACAAACGCGGCGTGCCGGGCCGGATGGGCCAGCGAGCTTGTGGGTGGCGCATAAGGGGAGGAGCCTCCCTATAGCCCAAGTCACCTCCATGTCTCTCATTTGCAAGAATCTAAAGAGACAAACCGTAGAGAGAGAAAGTGAAGGATCTACCCGAGATTGAAGGAGCGTGTTACTACTAAGCTTGAGAGCAAGATCTCCGATTCAGAATCTTGAAAACAGGTAACGACCCGAACCAAATCTGAGTTTTTGTTCTTTTTTTTTGTTTTCGGGAATTTTCGTAGAAAGGATGAGTTTTTACAAACCAAATGAGAAAAATATTATAGGTCTGGAATCACGAGGGGAAAATACACCTTTTGAATGCAAAAGGTTCCAAACTTGATGAATCCGTCGATCCAGATCTGAGTCCAAGGTTTTGGATGAAGTTCACGGTTGGGAAGTCCAAGGTTTCGAAATGATGTTTACGAGATGATGTTTATGAAATGTTTTGCCAAATGAAGTTGTGTGTAAAGCTAAGGCTAGGTTATGTACGTACAGGTTAGAAGATCCTTTACAGACCTTTGACCCTGTTTATTTCAGGTGAGTTCTAGAAACCCTTCTTTAAATGTTTTAATTAAATGTTTTTGGGCTGGTATGCATACATACGAAATGATGTTTACAAAATGATGTTTACGAAATGACGTTTACAAAATGATGTTTAGGAAATGATGTTTACGAAACGATGTCTACGAAATGAAGATTTCAAAATTATGTTTACGAGATGATATTTATGAAATGTTTTACCAAATGAAGTTTACGAAAGGTTTACGAAAGAGATGATGTTTTGTTTAAAAAAAACGTACGAATGCTTTAACTAAAATGAGGTAAAGGTTTTATGAAAGTCACGAATGAACGAATCTGCCACGAGTTCCTACGGGAGCTAGGGTATGTATCTATGTATTGGCCTTACCCTTACGGGGGGCCTTTGTGACTGGCTAACGGTTGTACAACTGGTTGATGATGGGGTGACGACAGTCACCCATGGGATTACCGGGATCCCGATGGAAGGTACTATTCCTTGCGGGGAAATAGTGCCTAAGTTATGTTCTGTCTACCTAGAGGTAACGAGCCTTAGGAGATATATGTTTGATCCACCTAGAGGTAACGAGCCTTAGGAGACCTGGGTGACGGGTGACTTAGAGGTAACGAGCCTTAAGTTCATCCGCTAGTATGCGATGCATGGAATTGACGGTTACGAGAAGGCGCAGATTCGGTTTATGTTGACTTATGTTATGATGTTATGTTACAATGTTTTGATGATGTTACGTACGTTTTTGTTAAATAAATGTATGTTATGTTTTTGGCAAACTGATTATGCTAAGGTTTTATGTAAAGCTAGAACTCACCAGCGTAGCTGACTTTTAGTATGTACATTCAGGTTAAGGACAGGTACGGAGGGACGGTGATGCTTGGCAAGCGGTGAAGAATTACCCGGCTGATATGATGACTAGCATCCTGTTACGTTACGTGTATGTTATGTAATGAATGTTTTAGACAATGTTTACGCTTCCACATGTTTGGCTATGTTGACGTTATGTTTGAACGAAATTTTTAGCTGCGTTATTTGATATTCAAGTTTAAGAACTGTGTGTGAATGAGTAAATCCGACTTTGGGGCCTTACAAGTTGGTATCATAGCAATAGTTTGAGAGATTCGGACACTCCTAGTGTCTGAACTTAAACTGTAAATGGGACCGAAAGCGGATGCCAGTACGGGTAACTCAAGCCACAGAATCAGGTATGAAAAGTAGAGTATGTTTATGTAGTATGCCTTAGAAACTAATAGATTGGGACATGTGTTCCGATGAAATCATAAAGGTGGTCAAATGGAAATCAAAAGATAGTGTAATGGTTAATTGCAGATGGCCAGTGTATATTAACATCTTACAGTACTTGTTGAACTCTATTTGTTAACTAGCGTGATAACATTGGATTCCTTGTCTTATAAAACGAAATGGTGGGACGAAAGAACGGAAGGCGTGGTAGGGGCCGTACCGGCGGTCGTACCGGTAGGCGTGATAGGACTCCTGCTCGTCAGGAGTACAGTGAAGAGGGAAGTGTTCACACGGAACCGGAAAACAGTGTGCACGAAACTGAATAGACTCCCGTGGAAGAACAACATTTCACTTTCGAACCGTAAGTGAAAGCGGCCTTGGCACGCGAGTTTACTGAGCTGATGAAGGCTACCCTGCCAGATCTGCTGGAAAAAGCATTAAAGAACTCTAACGAGACGGGCGGGTCTAACACGGCGGTTGGTACCCCGAACACTGAGGCAGTTAACGCACCGCTTACCAGTGGTTGCGACTATAAGTCCTTTAAGGCATGTGATCCACCGGTTCTGACTGGAAAGAAGGACGCGGTGGCTACTTTTGACTGGGTAATCCGTATGAAAGCCGTCATTCGTCTTAGCAATTGCCGAGCAAATCAGGTTGTGAAATTTGCTGCTAACTCCTTGAGGGAGGGAGGAAGCATCTCACTGGTGGGAAGGTGTACGTCAGGCTAAAGGGAATGAAGTGGTTGATTCGATGATGTGGAATGACTTTAAAACCCTGGTAATCAAGAACTTCTGTTCAAGGAACGAGATTGAGAATGTAGAGAGGGAATTTCTGGTGTTGAAGGCCGGGAGCATGACGCACCGGCAGTACTGTGACACCCGACAATTCAAGTCAATATCCGTACATGTTATAAACAAGTTTAAATTATAATTGTTTTGTGATTACTTAATTTCACAAACAAGGACATTAAGGTCTAACAAAAATCGTACAGGGTCTCATTTCATATTTTGGTAATTCTAGGAGTTACCGGTTCACGTACCAGGATAACCCGACTAAATACGAACACTAGTGGTTAAAATTACACTTAAATCAAATGGTTTGATTTATTTAAATCCCAACCCACTTGCTTGACTTTCTCGACCGAAAGTCAGGGGAGCCATTCCCCCACTTGCTAATACACTCAAATTCAGATAAAAACCATACCTCCTCAGTCGAAATCCCACAATCCCTTCCATACTTCTCATTTTCATACGGCAATTTCCCAATTCTCCTTCTAGTCGAAGTCCAGTTTAAGGCAGAAATCCACCACAATTCGGTATTTTAAGAAGATTTCAAGTGTTCTAAAGAAAGTTTAACAGAAGATTCAAGACTCTTCTCTGTTTTCTTTCATCATCTTCATCTCGGTTTTAAGGTAAAAACTCGATATTATCCACTTTATTTTCTTTAAAACCGTATCTAAGCCTACAAAAGGTTCAATCGCAAGTAAGATAACAAGAAAAGTGTGTCAAATTCAAGATTTGAACATAAAAATATACAGGACGAATTCTGTCAATCAAAGTGCAGTAATCGAAACTAGGAGTTTCGATACCTGTTCAATCGAAACTAGGAGTTTCGATACCTGTTATTCAATCGAAACTAGGAGTTTCGATACCTATTCAATCGAAACTAGGAGTTTCGATACCAGTTTACTCAATCGAAACTGGGAGTTTCGATACTAGTTGTTCAATCGAAACTAGGTAGTTTCGATACATATTGCTCAATCGAAACTAGATAGTTTCGATACCCTTCTTGCCAATCGAAACTAGATAGTTTCGATACCTAACTACTCAATCGAAACTATGAAGTTTCGATACTCAATTGCCCAATCGAAACTAGGAAGTTTCGACATCTGTTCATCAGTCACATTGGGCAGTAACTTAGAACTGTTTTTATAGCAAAACAAGTGTTGAAAATCTAAGAAGATATTTAAACAAAAGCAACTAGATTTACTAGGTCGATGAACAATTTGCAATATGAGACGTTCGGTCTTAACACAATTTACCCTTTGGTATCTAGGGTACGAATAGTCAAGTTCGGCTAGAACAATTATCATTGCAAGCATACACAAACTCAAGGTGAGTTCACGGCCCCCTTTTTAACTCTTTACTGTTTTGTAAACATCGGGGGAGAAACATACTTACTTGTTATGTTTTGAAAACATGAATTACATTGCTTATACGTTTGACAATATGAACATTTTGGTTTAACTTCTTGTGAGTCTCCCAGCCCCACTTTTACTACTTGTTTTTAAATTGTTTTTAAACAAACGGGGAGAAAACTTTCTCAACTAAACAGCTGGACACAAGTACACACAACGATTGTTCGGATGAACAGCACACAACGATTGTTCGGATGAACAACACACAACGATTGTTCGGATGAACAACACTCAACGATTTAAGGGAAAAACATACTTGCAACTATTTCATGGGATAACAAGAGAATAAGACACGACTTTATGTTTACATGGGATGAGAACAACACAATGGAGGCCGCGAAAGTCCCCTGGAACAACATAGTAACCATTAACTGTAGCCTAGGGTCCTATGAATAGTACTATGGAGAGTGACGTCTCCCGGTCATGGTTAGTCGCGCTAACCACAATCTGGAGGATTTATGGCCGCATAGAACTGAATAACGAAATTAGGGGCGTGTACACATGTCAAGGTTTGGTTACGCCCCATGTATGAACATATTATTTGTATTCCTAGCTAGTTTACAAATGGGTCAACAATTCTTATTCTGTTTATCACATACAACTGAAACTATTTACGAACAATTGAATTTAAACAAAAGAGTTTTGGATCCGGTTAAAGTGATCATGTTTATACAAAAGGGTTCTGATTAGTTAAAATGATCAGGTTTAAACATATTTTATGACGGCTAAGTCATGGTAATGTTTTCCAAGGAAAACTACTTATTTCATGACGGATAGGTCATGGGCATGTTTTCAAATGAAAACTACTTATTATTATGACGGTTAAGTCATGTATAGTTTTTCGGGGAAAACTACTTAGTTTTATGACGGTAAAGTCATGTACATGTTTTCGGGAAAAACTATAAGCACTAATATAACTAACTCTGTGAACTCACCAACCTTTGTGTTGACACTTTCAAGTATGTTTCTCAGGTGACCTTTAGCCATGGCGCGGTTGGAATAGACTAGCTATGTTGGATCAATTCCTAAAGGCTGGAAGGACGTAGAATATCAAGTCTCAAGTCTATCCTTGATCTAGAGGAACTTAAATCATAGTATTACTTAGCTTTAGTAATTGTATATTTAATCAAGTCTTAGAAATCATTATTACAGCTTCCGCTATCGTGTAATGAACCAATCGTTACAACCTGTATTTATTTAATAAGTAAATAAAATATGGGGGTGTGACAGATTGGTATCAGAGCAATGGTTTTAGCGAATTAGGTGTCCTTAGTGATACCTAGGCTCTAACCGGACTCATTTAGGGACCAAGATTTCTAAGACTTGCATCACATTAAAAACACCCAAGACTTGAGCATAGGAATTCCAACCGTTGCCGAACAATTTGTGTAGACTATTAGTGTATGGAGTTACACTAGAGTACCATTAGCTACACTAATACAATTACATGGCACATGTAGTGAACACTTAAACACATACAATAAAGTGAAAATAATAAACATTTACAACATGTTACTGTTCGGATTACGAGTCAAGAATAACGGGTACTCAGCATACTGTAACCTTAGAAGATCGAGTTACGAGCTGAGCTTGGACTACGACGACAACGATCGTCAGTTACCGATATTGGTATCACAACAGGCTGAACTCGTACCAGAATCTGTACCTATACCTGCACCACAAATACTCCAGCCATGGAGGCAACTATCTTTCTAATGTATTTGCGGTATAAATACTCTCCTTCATAAGTTGTCGGATCGGATGCCTAGACTCTCGCCATGATATATGGCAGGCATGATTGCCCAGACAAAAGGGAATTCAAGGTGAGTAAGCAGGACTAAATGGGAGAGAACTCCAAGGGTCAGGAGACCCAGACATACATCAGGATCATGTGGATCCATGCATATATACAGACTTGGAGCATGAGTTGCTCGACACTCGTTTGAGGATCTCTGCCCAACACATAGTGCCTGAACTTCACCATGCACATTTTTTTAAGAGACACTGGTGGTGCCTCTCTACCATTAGCCTCATTTGACAACTGCCATATTCGGCAGATTCATGAGTATTGGTACACATAATTAACAGTAATCCGATAAAACAATACACACTCCTGTACAAATGTGCAAACGCAATCTAATGATCGTTTCAAATCACTTTTGATTAAAAGCTAGGGATAGAAGAAACACTATAGGGAATCAGGCAAGGCAAATCATCATTACGGGTGCACACGTAATCATAATTTGCAGTGCATGGGAACTTTAGTGAGTCTTGCTGTCTAAGCTGATAATCAACTCATGTTCTCAATCACTTGATTAAGGATTGGATCTCAACAAATCAGACTTCTCAATTTGGTGCTCACAAAGCATTCTCCTAGTTTTGGAGGAACGAGAGAAATTCAAATTGAATTCAACCAATCCTTAGTAAATCCTGAACGACGAAGAAATTCGCACATTCACTCTTTGATATTCTACTTGTCAGGAATGCTTCAAATTGAGCGTTACCACAACTAACACTTACAGTAATTGCACAACTATTGTGGGAGATTATAGCGTAATCTCAGGATTCATTATACAGTTTAATCTCATGATCCATCATACAGTTCAATCTCACAATTGATTGAAAGTTACGCCAAGAGTGTTATGCGCTAACTTCAGTAATAGGGCAGGATATTATTCTGACCCGCATACACATGGCACCTATGGATATTATGGAAGCTCGACATGAGACAAGTAGGAAATCGGACATTTCAGAATGTCGGTCAAACAGGATTGCTCTCGCAGCCATTGACATTCAATATACCTTTAAGTCTAACTATTCTCTCGGTAATGGATAAGCCGGGTTTGATGCTCGAGCAAATGTCAAAGAAACCTAAGTGTGGACTAACGACTATTGTCGCACTAACCAAAACGACATGCAAAACTCTTAAAGGAGTCCCAAATGCGGAATTTCATGCTAATCTCATTAGTTCATGATATGCATAAGGGATGTAAGCTCAAGCTATTCACAACAGGCCACTGGCCACAAAGAGTTGAGAAGAATAATTTATTACTCTTTTGTACTCGCACTTCCCAAAGGTTCATCTTGATGGATGGATCCCAGATTTAGCCTAGAAAAGAGGTGTGATTGCATCTTTCACTCCTAGTTTTCTATAATTGGGAAGCTCTAGAGCATCTATTGTTAAGAAATGATCTCTTAGAGTAGACTCAGTTAGAATACAAAAGTCTCGACGTTCAACACTCATTACCTCAAGTTTATCCTTGTGCTAAGGATTTTAAGGCTATAACCTGAATGAGTGGAATACGTAATGGTAAGTCACCAAAGTACCATTCAAACACTAAGGGAGTGCATACACACCGTATGACTAATAGTTGACTATCAGCTCTTTCTGCCAACTTAATGAGTTGACAAACCCATAGCCCATTTTGGGGAAAACACTAATTCGATGAGACCATTCTTACAGTATTATTATTCATTCCCTCAGCTAGACGGAATATGAATATCCCAAACAAACATCAAACTTCGTATGGCTTACATACTTTGAAGGTATGGTAGTCGAGACATGAGTTTACATATCAGGACGCTACAACCCAAAGGCTAGTCTGCCTCGAAAGGTAGGGCGAGCAAAGGGGTAAAGTGGTGATTAGACTCGAAGTTCGCAAATAAGAGCTCCCAAGGAACATCAATTCCTAGCTCCATGAAGGCACATGGAGAGGAAAATCATAGAAAACATGAAACCTGAAATAAGAGAAAAGTCTTAGTCCGGGAAAATGCTTTCGAAAAGCATAAGAGGGACAAACATAAAGTTTCATTTTCATACTTTTTCATTTCTACCCAATATACAACAAAAACTTGGACACCTCGTCGAGTAATTTTTTTTCATAAGACCGAGTTTCTCACCATGGGGAGTTCCGGTCCTGTTTGTAAAGAAAAAGGATGGAACCTTTAGAAGGTGCATCAATTATCGGGAGTTGAACAAGCTGACAATCAAAAACCGGTATCCTCTTCCTCGAGTAGACGATTTGTTTGATCAACTTCAGGGCCCAGTTTCTATTCTAAAAATTGATCTACGATCAGGGTATCCTCAACTGAAAATTCAGGAAGAAGATATACCGAAAACGACTTTTAGGACTCGTTACGGTCACTACGAGTTCCTAGTTATGCCATTTGGCTTGACTATTGCACCGGCCGTTTTCATGGATCTAATGAACCGCGTGTGCAGGCTATATTTGGATAAATTCGTGATTGTATTTATCGATGACATATTAATATATTCACAAACCAAGGAGGAACATGAACATCATTTGAAATCAATCTTTGAACTACTCCGGAATGAGAAGCGTTATGCCAAATTCTCTAAGTGTGAGTTTCGGATTCGAGAGGTTCACTTTCTCGGACACGTCATCAATAAGAAGGGTATTCACGTAGTCCCAACCAAGATTGAAGCTATCAAAAACTGGGAAGCACCAGGAACTCCGACTGAGGTGCGTCAATTTCTAGGTTTGGCAGGATATTACAGGCGATTTATCGAGAATTTTTCAAAGATAACCTTGCCTTTGACCACGTTAACTCAGAAGGACAAAAAGTTTGATTGGACTGATAAACAAGAATCAGCGTTTCAATTGTTGAAGCAAAACTTTGCAGTGCACCAATCATATCCCTTCCCGAAGGAACTGACAATTCCATCGTGTACTGCGACGCATCACACCAAGGTCTGGGATGTGTATTGATGCAAAGAGAAAAAGTCATAGCGTATGCATCCAGACAGCTAAGAGTACATAAGAAAAACTATACGACTCACGATCTGAAATTGGGTGCTGTCGTGTTTGCACTCAAGATTTGGAGACATTTCTTATATGGTACAAAATGTACTATATTTTCAAACCACAAGAGTCTCCAGCACATCTTTAATCAGAAAGAACTCAACATGAGTCAACTTCGTTGGGTAGAACTACTGAATGATTACGACTGTGATATCAAGTATCACCCTGGTAAGGCAAATGTCGTAGCAGATGCCTTGAGTCGTAAGGAACGGGTTAAAACTCTCCGTGTTCGTGCCCTAGGATTGACAATTCATGCGAGTCTCACGACTCAAATCCGGGTGGCACAACAGGAGGCAATCAAAGAAGAAAACATTCAGAGTAAAGCTATACGAGGAATGATCAGACAATTAGAGCCAAAATCAGATGATACTTTATACTTTACAAATAGAATTTGGGTGCCATGTTTTGGTAACTTACGGGAGTTGGTCATGGACGAAGCCCACAAGTCCAGGTACTCCATTCACCCAGGTTCGGATAAAATGTATAAGGATCTGAAAGAACTCTACCGGTGGCCGAACATGAAAGGAGAAATTGCTATTTACGTCGGTAAATGCCTGACATGTTCAAAGGTAAAGGCAGAACATCAGAAACCGTCGGGATTGTTATAACAGCCCGAGATACCTCAATGGAAATGGGAACAAATTTCAATGAATTTCATTACAAAGTTACCCAGAACACCTAGCAACTATAATACTATATGATAATCGTCAGTCGTTTGACGAAATCCGCGCATTCCCTACCAATAAAGGAGACAGATAAAAGTAAGAAGCGTGCAAGACTAAATATTGAGGGAATTAAGGCTAGGCATGGTATGCCAGTTTCCATTTTCACAAAAAGGGACAGTCGATTCATGTCAAGAACCTGACAGTCTGTATAAGAAGCCTTGAGCACACGCCTTTACATGACCACTGCATATCATCCCCAGATGAACGGTCAAAGTAAAAGGACCATCCAAACTTTAAAAGATGTGCTCCGTGTGTGTATAATCGATTTCAGAGGAAATAGGGATACTCACCGCCGTTGGATGAGTTTTCATATAATACCAACTACCATACCAGCATTAAAGCCGCTCCGTTGAGTCTTTGTATGGTTGTAAGTGTCACTCATCGCTATGTTGGGCGGTGATTGGCGAAAAGCTTTTGACTGGCCCTGATATTGACTAGGGAACCATTGACAAAATCGTCGAAATAAAAGATCGTCTGAAAGTCACTCAAGACAGACGAAAGAGAGTTGAGATAGCAACAGACGAAAACCATTAGAATTCCAAGTGGGAGATAAAGTCACATTGAAGGTCTCACCTTGGAAAGGAGTTGCAAGATTTGGCAACCGTGGCAAGCTTAACCCTAAGTGCGTTGAACCATTTGAACGAGAGGATCAAATGAAAACAAAAATACCCATCCTTGTTTAAGGATACAACAGTTCAGGAGGACACAAATTAAATTTCGGGACGAAATTCTTTTAACATGGGGAGAATGTGACACCCGACAATTCAAGTCAATATCCGTACATGTTATAAACAAGTTTAAATTATAATTGTTTTGTGATTACTTAATTTCACAAACAAGGACATTAAGGTCTAACAAAAATCGTACAGGGTCTCATTTCATATTTTGGTAATTCTAGGAGTTACCGGTTCACGTACCAGGATAACCCGACTAAATACGAACACTAGTGGTTAAAATTACACTTAAATCAAATGGTTTGATTTATTTAAATCCCAACCCACTTGCTTGACTTTCTCGACCGAAAGTCAGGGGAGCCATTCCCCCACTTGCTAATACACTCAAATTCAGATAAAAACCATACCTCCTCAGTCGAAATCCCACAATCCCTTCCATACTTCTCATTTTCATACGGCAATTTCCCAATTCTCTTTCTAGTCGAAGTCCAGTTTAAGGCAGAAATCCACCACAATTCGGTATTTTAAGAAGATTTCAAGTGTTCTAAAGAAAGTTTAACAGAAGATTCAAGACTCTTCTCTGTTTTCTTTCATCATCTTCATCTCGGTTTTAAGGTAAAAACTCGATATTATCCACTTTATTTTCTTTAAAACCGTATCTAAGCCTACAAAAGGTTCAATCACAAGTAAGATAACAAGAAAAGTGTGTCAAATTCAAGATTTGAACATAAAAATATACAGGACGAATTCTGTCAATCAAAGTGCAGTAATCGAAACTAGGAGTTTCGATACCTGTTCAATCGAAACTAGGAGTTTCGATACCTGTTATTCAATCGAAACTAGGAGTTTCGATACCTATTCAATCGAAACTAGGAGTTTCGATACCAGTTTACTCAATCGAAACTAGGAGTTTCGATACTAGTTGTTCAATCGAAACTAGGTAGTTTCGATACATATTGCTCAATCGAAACTAGATAGTTTCGATACCCTTCTTGCCAATCGAAACTAGATAGTTTCGATACCTAACTACTCAATCGAAACTATGAAGTTTCGATACTCAATTGCCCAATCGAAACTAGGAAGTTTCGACATCTGTTCATCAGTCACATTGGGCAGTAACTTAGAACTGTTTTTATAGCAAAACAAGTGTTGAAAATCTAAGAAGATATTTAAACAAAAGCAACTAGATTTACTAGGTCGATGAACAATTTGCAATATGAGACGTTCGGTCTTAACACAATTTACCCTTTGGTATCTAGGGTACGAATAGTCAAGTTCGGCTAGAACAATTATCATTGCAAGCATACACAAACTCAAGGTGAGTTCACGGCCCCCTTTTTAACTCTTTACTGTTTTGTAAACATCGGGGGAGAAACATACTTACTTGTTATGTTTTGAAAACATGAATTACATTGCTTATACGTTTGACAATATGAACATTTTGGTTTAACTTCTTGTGAGTCTCCCAGCCCCACTTTTACTACTTGTTTTTAAATTGTTTTTAAACAAACGGGGAGAAAACTTTCTCAACTAAACAGCTGGACACAAGTACACACAACGATTGTTCGGATGAACAGCACACAACGATTGTTCGGATGAACAACACACAACGATTGTTCGGATGAACAACACTCAACGATTTAAGGGAAAAACATACTTGCAACTATTTCATGGGATAACAAGAGAATAAGACACGACTTTATGTTTACATGGGATGAGAACAACACAATGGAGGCCGCGAAAGTCCCCTGGAACAACATAGTAACCATTAACTGTAGCCTAGGGTCCTATGAATAGTACTATGGAGAGTGACGTCTCCCGGTCATGGTTAGTCGCGCTAACCACAATCTGGAGGATTTATGGCCGCATAGAACTGAATAACGAAATTAGGGGCGTGTACACATGTCAAGGTTTGGTTACGCCCCATGTATGAACATATTATTTGTATTCCTAGCTAGTTTACAAATGGGTCAACAATTCTTATTCTGTTTATCACATACAACTGAAACTATTTACGAACAATTGAATTTAAACAAAAGAGTTTTGGATCCGGTTAAAGTGATCATGTTTATACAAAAGGGTTCTGATTAGTTAAAATGATCAGGTTTAAACATATTTTATGACGGCTAAGTCATGGTAATGTTTTCCAAGGAAAACTACTTATTTCATGACGGATAGGTCATGGGCATGTTTTCAAATGAAAACTACTTATTATTATGACGGTTAAGTCATGTATAGTTTTTCGGGGAAAACTACTTAGTTTTATGACGGTAAAGTCATGTACATGTTTTCGGGAAAAACTATAAGCACTAATATAACTAACTCTGTGAACTCACCAACCTTTGTGTTGACACTTTCAAGTATGTTTCTCAGGTGACCTTTAGCCATGGCGCGGTTGGAATAGACTAGCTATGTTGGATCAATTCCTAAAGGCTGGAAGGACGTAGAATATCAAGTCTCAAGTCTATCCTTGATCTAGAGGAACTTAAATCATAGTATTACTTAGCTTTAGTAATTGTATATTTAATCAAGTCTTAGAAATCATTATTACAGCTTCCGCTATCGTGTAATGAACCAATCGTTACAACCTGTATTTATTTAATAAGTAAATAAAATATGGGGGTGTGACAAGTACACTACCCGATTCAATGAACTGGCACGTCTGGTGCCACATCTTGTCACGACTGAGGACAGAAAGATTGCCTGCTACATTCAGGGACTGCTGGACAAGGTTCGCACCTACGTTAAGGCAAACGCTCCTATTACCTACGATTCAGTTGTAGAACTGAGTGGCGTGTTATTTGACGATTTGGCACTGAATGTTCTCGCTATTGATGAACCGAAGAAGAAACCAAGTTTTCCGACCAAACGATCTGGCGGAAGACTGTTTGGAGCTCGAGAGAAGCAGGCTAGAGTGGGTGAGGTCGCGGTATGTGGGAAGTGTGGTAGTAGGCATCTAGGTGAATGCAGGCTAGGGACAAATCTATGCTACAAATGTGGTAAGACCGAGCACTATTCTCGGGAATGCCCGCAAGGTGTCAAATGTTATAACTGTGGGGGAAACAGACACATGAGCCGGGAATGCACTAGGCCAAGAATGGGCGAAGCTGGAAAAGGGAAAGGCCCTGAAAGGAAAGAAGAAAGGCCCCGAGCAAAGACTCGTGCGTACGCGCTGACGCAAGAACATGCCAGGGTGGACCCCGGCGTGGCGTCATGTACGTTCATTCTCGACAACACTTTTGTATCTGTGTTATTTGATTCGGGTGCTAGTAAGAATTTTATATCTGCCACTTTCTGTGAGCGGGTAAAATACCGGTCAGTAAACTAGAAAGGGTCTTTAGTGTAGAAACCGCTGAGGGTAGAACCGCAAGGGTAACCGAGTAGTTGACAATTCCACGATGAAAATAGAAGGCCATAGATTCCCTGTCAGGTTGTTTGTTATGGTTTTGGGAGGGTTTGATGTCGTATTGGGTATGGATTGGCTAACTGCCAACGAGGCTCAGATCATATGCAGACGAAAGATAATCCGACTCAAGGCTCCGGGTGGTAGCGAAGTCGAAGTATTCGGGGATCGCGACGCCTCGATGCCTAACGTCATATCGATGATTAAGGCAACAAATTACCTGCGGCGCGGATGTGAGGCTTATCTGGTGTACGTGATCGACAAGTGTAAGGAAGTGAAGGAACTAGACGATGTACCCGTGGTACGTGAGTACCCGGAGGTGTTTCCGGAGAATTTGTCTGGGATACCACCCGATAGAGAGATTGAGTTTCGAATCGACTTAGTACCAGATGCCCAGCCCGTGGCGAAGGCTCCATATCGACTAACACCGGCAGAGATGAAAGAACTAATGGCACAATTAGACGAATTATTTGAGAAAGGATTTATCCAACCGAGCATCTCCCCTTGGGGTGCCCCGGTGTTGTTTGTTAAGAAGAAGTATGGTTTGATGAGAATGTGTATTGATTATCGCGAGTTGAACAAACGTATATTGAAGAACAAGTACCCTTTACCAGGAATCGACGACCTGTGTGACACTTCTGATTTTCACTACTTGTACTCATTCTAGACTTATCAATGAAAATCCGCATGACATTTCATTTTACTTGAAATCCTATTCAGACGTTGTTACAATACTAGTTCACATGTGAAACATTACATTTATGCTTGATTTCAAAGACTTATACTTATCTGTGATTGATTCATGGATCGCACGTAGACTTAATTGATCTTTATGGCACATTAAATACACATGAACCACCCCCATACATCTCAAACATGTTCTTACAACCCATTCAATGTGAATTGATGCTTAAAAGTACTAGTTAGTACTTTCGTGCGATCGTTCGCCTTTTAAACCGTCGTTAACTACGTACCGTCCACGACCGAAAAATCGTTTAACATGACATTAATTTATGTTTTAAATGTTTAAAATATTCATTTCTTTAATTAAAACAAAGTTTGTTTGCAAAACTTTCCTTAAATAAATCCTGAAATTCGAAAAACGATCAAAAAGTCCGTTTTCTCGCCCACCGATCGCCAACTACTATACGCGAATAACGTAACTTTAACTTAAATGTTTTTAGCTAAACATACTCTTTTTGTTATGACAATCAACTTTAATGTTGAAAACATTTGCCAATTTCGCTTAGAAATGCTTAAAATCGCAATTTTCGAATGCGCGCACTCAACCGAATCAAGCTAGGACCCAACCCACCTACTCTTGGACCTAGCCCAAGCAAGAAATCACAAAAAACCCAGCCCCATTGAGGAAAATTTCACAGATTTGAGGGCCCTAAAACCCTAAATTGCTTTCCAAGACATTCCATATTTACACTCCTTCAACCATTAGTATAAATAGGAGGCTTAGGATCTTGTTTTCTTTGCTAATTCTCCCTTAAACACTCCCAACCCCTCCTAAGTTGTGAAATCCCTTCCCAACCTTGAAGATTTCGAAAATCTCTTAGAGGATTCCAAGAGTTTTAAGATCAAACAAGTAAGTAACCCTCCGAAGTTGAATACCGTCTTTTTATTTTATTCTTTCTTCATCCCCTCAATATTTTTCTATTTTCTATCCATGATCACTTGATCATATGAAACCTCAACTCTAATAATCTTAATCAAACTAATAAATCAAGCTAACATCACCAACTAACAAACAAAGGATCCCGTTTGCAATGGCGGCTATGCCGTCGCATTCTGCGAATCCTCAAGACAACTATTGCAAAAGTGGCTCTGCCGATGCTTTAGTATATTCCTGCTAAATTAAAACATGTTATTTATTCTATATTATCACTTATATGAACTCACACGCTAATTAAATATAGAATCCGCTTGCTAGTGTCGGCTATGCCGATTGCATTCTGTGATTCTCCGAAACGCTTCTGTGAATATCATGGCTAGACCGGTGACACGGGACGTTTTGGCTAACCTAATCTGATTATATTATGTATTATAATAACATAATAACATTCGTCTAATTTTTATTTGCGCGTTCGGTAATCTTAAAACCCTAAACGGACCACTTAAGTGCAACCATTGATTTTGGACAGAAACTGTGCTGAATTTAACTGAACGTAACTTGACCATAATTAATCTAAACTAAGCAAAATAAATTTCCACGACGTAGTTCGTCGAATTTCCTTTCCAACCATAATTGGATCGTTTTCTAATTCAAAAGTATGACTCCGTAGTAGCCAAAACGGGACAGAAACCTTTTTCAGTACCTTCTGTCTTGTTGGACTATTTTGGCTATGATCCGAGTCTCAAATGGAAAAACTTTCTAAACGAAACTTCTTCAGAACGACTTAAACTAATTCCCTGTAAAATTTCATAATTTTTAGACGTCGTTTGATATTTTTAACAATCCCATTTCTGTTCAGCTACTTTGCTGTCCAAATCTGAAAATCAACTAAAACTCTATTTTTGCAACTAATTCTTAATTTTATGACCCGAACCGCCTATCTAACACTCGTAACCATCGAACCTACCCTAAAACTGGTTTATTTATTTGTTTAGGATCTGGTCCGTGATTCATCTCGTCTATTCGTTCAAGTTTCTTATCTCGTCTAGCTTTCAAGGTGAGACTTCATAGCCCCACTTTATTCAAATCGTTTTGGGGGAAACATGTACGCGTTGGCACGCATTAAAACACGTTTTCAAACAATTCTAAAACAAACGAATCATATATGTATGTGAGTAAATGAACACAACATGGTAAACGTTAAACTTGCAAATCCTTAACTTGAAACTTTCAAGCCAACGGTAGTACAGATATGGGCCATAGGATGGAAACCGCATATACTTTATGGACAACTTTTGGTTGGACATCTTATTCGTTATTAGTGCAACTTGCGAGTTGTACCACTTATTCGTTACTCATCATTTTAGGTTGGATTTGCTAATCATGTGTTTGTTTTATTACGTGCTATATGATGATCTTGGAATATAAATTGTCACCTTTGCCAAACTTATAATTTTATTAAACATGTGATTTCTCACCAACTATTTTTAGTTGACACTTGTTTTTCGTACATGTTTCAGGTGATTAAGCTCGTGATAGGTCAAGTCAATATCACATAGGATTTGCCTAGATATCAATTGAAGAATCTTATTTTAAGTTGCTTGTCTTTTGAACATGTTATCTGTTTGGTTTAATTCGAAACTTATGTAATTGGGATTTTTTTTATATTATGAAACTTTAATAGTAAATGTCTTTATTCCATTGTGTTCTTTTGTCAATTAAGTCGCACCCGTGGTTAAGATGCACGGTTGGGGTGTGACAACCTGTTCGATCAATTATAGGGCGCAAGTTGGTTCTCAAAAATCGACCTTCGATCCGGGTACCATCAGTTGAAGGTGAGGGAAGAAGACATACCAAAAACCGCGTTTCGCACGCGCTATGGACATTTCGAGTTCCGCGTAATGTCCTTCGGATTGACGAACACCCCCGCAGCGTTCATGAATTTAATGAATAGGGTGTGTCGACCGATGCTGGACCGATCGGTAATAGTGCTCATCGACGATATCCTCATCTACTCCAAGAATGAAGGTGATCATGCATGTCACTTGAAGAAAGTGTTGGAAGCTTTGAAGAAGGAGAAGTTGTATGCTAAGTTCTCCAAATGCGCGTTCTGGCTTAGGGAAGTCCAATTCCTAGGTTATGTCATTAACGCGAACGGCATTATGGTTGACCTAGCAAAAATAATGACAGTATGAAATTGGGATATTCCTAAGACGCCAATTGAAATCCGATGTTTCTTGGGATTAGCAGGCTACTATCGGAGATTCATTTAGGATTTCTCGAAAATAGCTTCCCGTTGACAAAATTGACACGGAAGGAGGTAAAGTACGATTGGGGTACGACCCAGGAAGAGGCGTTCAAGGAATTGAAAGAGAAGTTAACCCATGCCCCAGTCTTGGTCCTTCCCGAGGTCAATGAAGACTTGGTGGTATACTCTGACGCTTCGGGTCAGGGATTGGGGTACGTGCTGATGCAACGCGGGAGAGTGATCGCATATGCATCACGACAGTTGAAAGTTCACGAAGTCAATTACCCGACTCACGATTTGGAACTTGCTGCCATCGTATTCGCATTGAAAATCTGGAGGCACTACCTTTACGGGGTGAAGTTTACTATTTACTCCGACCACAAAAGTTTGAAGTACTTCTTCGAACAAAGGGAGCTTAATATGAGGCAGAGACGATAGTTGGAAATCTTGAAAGATTATGATTGTGAAATCATATATCATCCTGGAAAGGAAAACGTGGTGGCTGGTGCTCTAAGCCGAAAGGATGTGCCTGCTCCTATTAGAGTGAAAGCTTTCCAGTTGGTGGTAACATCGGATGTGATGAGGGAAATTGAAAAGGCTCAAGATGAAGCCCTTAAAGAAGAAAACATAAAGGAGAGAATGGTTGGCCAACAGGGCAGGTTGAAATATAACACCCTTGGTGTTAGGACGCGTTTTGGACGGGTGTGGATACTTATGGGTGGCGAGCTTAGAACCAAAATATTGGATTAGGCTCATAAGTCTCGTTACTCTATCCATCCCGATACCAACAAAATGTACCAAGATCTGAAGAAGGAATACTGGTGGCCTGTGATGAAACACGAAGTGACGAAATACGTAAGCAAGTGCTTGAGTTGCTCACAAGTTAAAGCCGAACACCAGAAACCGTATGGGAAGATTCAACCACTCGATATACCAGAATGGAAGTGGGAACACCTTCCTATGGACTTCATAACCAAGCTACCTCGCACAGCTAAAGGTCATGACACCATTTGGGTAATTGTGGACCGTTTAACGAAGAGTGCTCATTTCCTACCTATTCGCGAGACGTTTTCGTCAGAAAGGTTAGCGGAAGTATTTATTAACGAAGTAGTAGCACGGCATGGGATGCCTTTGACGATTGTATCTGACCGGGACACACGATTCACATCGAGGTTCTAGAAAAGATTTCATAAAGCGATGGGCACGAGACTTAATATTAGTACGACATACCACCCGTAAACGGATGGTCAGTCCGAAAGGACCATTCAAATGTTGGAGGACATGCTCCGTGCTTGTATTATAGACTTCGGTGGCAGTTGGGATAGTCACCTGCCGTTAGTCGAATTCTCCTACAACAACAGTTATCACTCGACAATAGGCATGCCGCCTTACGAGATGTTGTATGGGAGAAGGTGCAGAACCCCGATATGTTGGGGTGAGATTGGACAGAAGGAATTGGGAAGTCTCGAAGTCGTTAAAGAGACGTCAGAAAAGTTTGACCAGATTAAGGCATGAATGAAGGCCGCCCAAGATCGTTAGAAATCCTACGTAGATAAACGACGAAGGCCTATTGAGTTTAATGTTGGGGACAGAGTAATGTTGAAAGTGTCGCCCTGGAAGGGGATCATACGATTCAGGAAGAGGGGAAAGTTAAGTCCGAGATTTGTCGGACCATTCAGAATAATGGCACGGGTCGGTGAAGTCGCCTATCGGTTGGAGTTGCCTAACGAGTTAAGTGGGATTCATCCTACCTTCCATGTGTCACACTTGCAAAAGTGTTTGGCGGGTGAATCGGCTCACATACCACTTACTGACATCGAGGTCGACAACAACCTTAACTACATTGAGGAACCCGTGGCCATCCTAGATCGGAAGGAGAAACGTTTACGTAATAAGGTTATCCAATTGGTTAAAGTCCAATGGAAACATCGAAAGGGATCGAAATCTACTTGGGAAACGGAGACGGAAATGAGGGAGTCGTACCCTCAACTATTTGACTTATAATAGGTTTCGGGGACGAAACCTGTTGTAAAGGGGGTAGACTTGTAACATCCCAAAAAAATATGACGACGAGTTATAATAATGGGTAAACACGAGATGAAAAGAATAAATGAGCGCGACGTAACATGGCGGGCCGGATGGGCCGGCGAGCTTGTGGGTGGCGCATAAGGGGGAGGAGCCTCCCTGTAAATAGCCCAAGTCACCTCCATTTCTCTCATTTGCAAGAATCTAGAAAGACAAACCGTAGAGAGAGAAAGTGAAGGATCGACCCGAGATTGAAGGAGTGTGTTACTACTGAGCTTGTGAGCAAGATCTCTGATTCAGAATCTCGAAAACAGGTAACGACCCAAACCAAATCTGAGTTTTTGTTCTTTTTTTGGGTTTTCGGGTATTTTCGTAAAAAGGTTGAGTTTTTATAAACCAAATGAGAAAAGGATTATAGGTCTGGAATCACGAGGGGATAATACACCTTTTGAATGCAAAAAGTTCCAAACTTGATGAATCCGTCGATCCAGATCTGAGTCCAAGGTTTTGGATGAAGTTCACGGTTTGGGTGAAGTTTGCGGTTGGGACGACGTTCACGGTTGGGAAGTCTAAGGTTTCGAAATGATGTTTACGAGATGATGTTTATGAAATGTTTTGCCAAATGAAGTTTACGAAAGGTTTACGAAAAAGATGATGTTTTGTTTAATAAAACGTACAAATGCTTTAACTAAAATGAGGTAAAGGTTTTATGAAAGTCATGAATGAACGAATCTGCCACGAGTTCCTACGGGAGCTAGGGTAAGTATGTATGTATTTTCCTTACCCTTACGGGGGGCCTTTGTGGCTGGCTAACGGTTGTACAACTAGTTGATGATGGGGTGACGACGGTCACCCATGGGATTACCGGGATCCCGATGGAAGGTACTATTCCTTGCGAGGAAATAGTGTCTAAGTTATGTTCTGTCTACCTAGAGGTAACGAGCCTTAGGAGACATATGTTTGGTACACCTAGAAGTAACGAGCCTTAGGAGACTTGGGTGACGGATGACTTAGAGGTAACGAGCCTTAAGTTCATCCGCTGGTATGCGATGTATGGAATTGACGGTTACGAGAAGACGCTGATTCGGTTCATGTTGACTTATGTTATGATGTTATGTTACGATGTTTTGATGATGTTACGTTATTGCATGTTACATAAGCTTTTGTTAAATAAATGTATGTTATGTTTTTGGCAAACTGATTATGCTAAGGTTTTATGTAAAGCTAGAACTCACCAGCGTAGCTGACTTTTAGTATGCACATTCAGGTTAAGGACAGGTACGGAGGGACGGTGATGCTTGGCAAGCGATGAAGAGTTACCCGGCTGATTTGATGACTGGCATCCCGTTACGTTACGTGTATGTTATGTAATGAATGTTTTAGACAATGTTTACGCTTCCTCATGTTTGGCTATGTTGACATTATGTTTGAATGAAATTTTCCGCTGCGTTATTTGATATTCAAGTTTAAGAGCTGTGTGTGAATGAGTAAATCCAAAAAATAAGGCATACCGGGTTTTGGGCCTTACATATAGTATCATAGGGTAATTAAATAGTATCTTAATATTACATGTTGCCATACCATGTTTCTATTATTACACATCACATAATATCTTTTAAAACATATACCAATCACTTATCAGACCATCTTCAACCCAGAACCTCAAAAAAACCAATAAACACGTCGAGTTAGATGTCCCATCAGATTTTCACTGATCATTTAATAAGATCCGTTTCTCTCCAATTACAAATGAACCATCACTAACTTTTACATTTATTTTTAAAAATTAAATTATTTTTTTTACCAAATAAAATTATTTATAAAAATCTATATAACTTATTATAAAAAAATATAATTTATATAAGTTGAACTATTATATAAAAGATATAAAAACAGTATGTTCTTAAAATTAAAACATTAGATATTTTTGTTATTTTACCCGAATAGTATATTCAAAATAATTTAAAATTAAAATAAATATCTATACTATATAATAAATAAAGGTTTTTTCATGCAACGTGTCGCCACCATATTCATTCTCATCATTTTTTTTCCGGCTCTCTCTGTTATTAAATACATCTCTATCTTTTAATAATAATAATAATATATTTTTAAAGAAAATATTAATCTACTATGTATAATAAATAAAAATAATGGGGGGCACGTATCAGCTTTGTAGGCCATCTAAAAGTAGAGGTGTGCAAAAAAACCTAAAATCGAATCGTATCCGTATCCGAAAAAACGAACCAAATTCACAACTCGGTTTTCGGTTAGGTTCTTAACCGAAAACCGAATTCCAATTCGGTTTGCGGTTAGTTTAACGGTTAGATAGATTTTTTTAATTCGATTTATTCGGTTTGTTCGGTTAACCGTTTTAACCGAATAAATATAAATAATTAAATGTAAATTTGTGCTTTTAGCTCACTACTTTTACCTCAACTCTCAAGTCCAATAGCTTATTGCTTTATTATTTGTTCTTATTTCTTGTAGAGATGAGAAAAACACCGATCGAGTGAAAGACGAGTTGAAAAAACTCAAGTTTATTTGTTGTCGCACTAAAACTAATTGAAAAAAACTCAAGTTTCTTTATTTATGTTTGAACTTCGCATTTATGTATAAGAGTATTTTTCGGTTTGGTACTTTTTGTTATGATTATAAACTCTTGGTTTTAGGATATGTTAAAAATATGTGTTGTTTTCCGGAAGACAAACAAGAAACCGAATAAACCGAAACCGAATCGGATTGAATTGGGTTAGATTAGGTTAGGTTAGACAAATTTTCAATTGGGTTAGGTTAGGTTTGCGTTTAGAACAAAAAAATCTCAAAACCGAATAAACCGAACAAATCGAAAACCGAACCGATGAACACCCCTACCTAAAAGTTGGTTTTCTCGCTTCGCTCTCCTATTAAATATTGGATCCCACGTGTCTACTTCTGGTGAATTCTAGATTTTGATTTTCTGTGTCTCTCTTCTATTAAATAATAATAATTTTCTTTAATTTGGTAAATAATATAATTACACCATAAGCCATATTTTTTATTTTTTACAAAATGTCTTTGAGAATGATATGATATGTTATTTAAAAGACATTTATTTAATACACATGTTTCTAAACTAGTATATGTATATAATAAACTAATTTTAGAAAAGTTAAAATACTAGCCGGCCCACCCACACTCGCCCTTGTGCAATGGTGGCACCTCAACAGGCAAACATTTCCAACCCAGCCTTTCAAATAGACGGCAATGTTTTAGCTGATTCTCCAACTTCATCGTCTGGTAAGCAGAGTGACCTTCAATTTCTATTCTTATATGATCCACTTTAGCAGAAACCGAACCCTAATTCAGTTTTAATTCCTTTTTTGGATGTTTTAATCTCCGTAGAATAAAAATAAATTAGGGTTTCTTCACTCGCAGAACATGTAATTGAAACTTATCCATTTTGTGTAACCTGCTTGTTTTAATGTCCTGGTTTGGTTTCAGGGCCGGCCTATAAGCCCAAAAAATAAGCTAGGACCCCAATTTTTAAATTTTTTTCTTATAATGTGTGATATTGGGCCTTTTTACCCTTCAAAATTCGGAAACAGGCCCCTTTTTTCCAACGGGAAAGTGTAATTGGGAAACGCATCGTCACAGCCTAGGTTTAAATTTAGTAATGGATATAGAAAAAATTTAGTAATGGATTAATAAGGTTATATATTTTAATGCTTTTGGGAAAAAATTTATTGAAAAAGAACTGCAATTAGAAGGTTTAGCTCATTTCAATAGCTTCAATACCAAAGTTGTTCTTCATATATCCATGTCACTTTATTATAGGTTTAAATGAAGATCTTATGATGATGTTGTGTAAACTTGCTAAGATGAAGTCCTTACAAACGAAACTGATGGCACAAGGAAGGTAAACATAATCTGTCTCTATACTTGTTTATGTATGAAGTGTTTGGATGCACATTTTGAAAGTAATTACCTGGATAGAAGAATTAGAATCAAAATTAAGTAATCAGAAATGAAGAATTAGTTCATTAATCGAAACCAAGAATAGGTAGATAATTTTATATGTCAGAGGTTTATAACAATAACAATGAAATTCAGAAAGGGCCCCCAAATTCCATATCGCTTTGGGCCTCCAAAGAGGTTGAGCCGGCCCTGTTTGGTTTCTTCTAGATATGGCAGGTTGTGGATATCATTATACACCTGATGGTGGAAGAAACAAAAGAGTATGGACAAAGGAGGAAAATACAATGCTAGTTGATTCACTCATGGAGTTACATGTATCAGGAAAATATGTAAATGCTGATATCGAACCCGAGTATGTTAATGCAGTGCTAGAGTTGATGGATCCAAATGTGGTTTATTCAGCAAAGCCTGTAAGGAACAGGATGAAACTTATGAAAACTCACTTCTACACTGTGCATGACATGTTGGTTGGCAAACACATGAGCGGATTCAGTTGGGACCCACAGAATTCGTGTGTTGTTGCAGACAATCAAGTATGGGACGAGTACATCAAGGTTGTAATTATATATAGTTTTTATTTTTAGGGTTTATTTGTATTTAGCCCACAACCCTAAGATAGGTTTCTCTAGAGTTTCAGTAGAGTTTATCACTTGTATATATATTGAGTTTCCCCCTCCATTCTACATGTTGGTTGGCACATAGTTGTCAAGGCGCATAGGCGCACTCAAGGCGCAAAAAAAGCGAGCGCTATGTTGTATTATCTTTGGTAAGGATAGAGATATGTGTGTTCAAGAAAATGGTGTTGGGGGTAAAGGGGTTGTAGAAGAAAACCAAGTGTGTGGAAAGTAAAGACTTGCATGTTGGTGAGGATGTTGGTTCGACCCATGGAGTTTTTGAAGGTGTGAGCTCTAAACGCAAAAGAGATGAAGGGAAGGACCCAAGTGAAACTTGTGTGGAATCGTTGAAGAAACTAAAAAATATTATTGAAAGTTTTGTGCGAAGTTTTGTCGTGAACTTAGAGACGAGTGCTAATGACATGATGGACATAGTTATGACTCAAATGGGAGATTTATCTGGGCTCACTCTTGATGAACGTCTTATTGCGATGTCGTAGGAGTGCACCGCTTACGAAAATGTTTGAGCGGTTGGTTGTGGATGGGAAATTTCGCATGGCACAAATGGTTGCAAATGATTCCATAAGGTAAGCATTATAGCTTGTTTACTTGGCGAAATTATGTGAATATTGTATGTTTTGAGACCTGTTTGACTTTCAAGTTTCATGCTCTAGTGTCCTAATAGTAGATTTTGCTGTGAATATTTGCAAGTTGATGTTGTGAACATCAACTTGATAGAGAGGGAGATTAAGGTTTACAACTTTTGTGTGACATTTATTCTCCAAAAATCGTCTCCTATAGACCTCTCAAACCTTATGGAAAAAGTTTGGGTTTGAATTTCAAATTTAATATTTAAATATTAATTATCTACTAACTAGATATGTAGAATCATGTTTTTGTAACTATAGATTAAATTCTATGTATCAGTGTACTTGGCTAGTAAGTAGAAGGGTGTTCCTGCGTACTTAGCAAGTACACCGGATTGGTGCTGCGTACTTAGTAAGTACGCAAGGCTTTTGCCCTGCGTACTTATCAAGTACACATGACCAATGCCCTGCGTACTTAGCCAAGTACGCAGGAAGTGTTCCCTCCCCTATAAATTGAGATGATGACCTCATTTGTAGGTGGAACTTTTGGGAACTAGGTTGAGAGGTGTCCGGACGGGATGAGCTCTCCCGACCGTGAGCGTAGATGAGAGATGTGTATTTCTTCGGTATGTAATCTGAGATGACTTCGTTGTTATGGATTACGTATCGTTTTTGTATTGATTCTCTTGTCTGTTGTTCGTGTTCTTCTCTGTCTCGTTCCTCTTTGTTCCCACACGAATCGACGGACAAATCGTTGTTTTTTCGCTGCGCGACGAGGCTCCCGGGACCTACAACTGGTATCAGAGCCTCGATGTTCGTTGATTTGTGTTCCAGATTCGAGTTTTGAGGGTTTTTTGTAGATCTGAGTTCATACGAGTTCGTACTTTTTCAGACCAAAAATCCTTAAATTCGAGTTCGTTATCACTTCATTTGGTGTTTGGAAGGCTGAGGGTTTGTTAGAAGATGATTTCTAAGCTTTTGGAAGCATCTATTTCTCATATCCAACACTTTTCGAGCATTCTCCTCAAAATCCGTCAAGAACGCTGTTACTTTTTAATAAGTACGCAAATTCAGCTTTTCTGCGTACTTACTAAGTACGTATGATTTTTGCCGTGCGTATTTACTAAGTACGTAAGAGTAGTTGTCAAGCGTACTTGCTAAGTACGCATGAGTATTTGGCTCTGCGAACTTAGCATGTACGCATGGGCATTTGGCTTTGCGAACTTATCAAGTACGCATGTAGACTTGGTTTTGCAAACTTAGCCAAGTACGCAGGAACACCCTATATCTACGTATTTGTTAAGTACGCATGAACTATCATCTGGGATTAAGAGTTTTTTGGCGGGAAAACTTTTCTTGGCCAAATTTTTTAGGAATCGTTTGTAAGATTGGGCCAATTTTGAGAAGATAGTGATTTTGGTTTTTCGGGACCGAAATTTGATGTGGCTTGGCGAAACAAGGACGAGATTTTTCTTGGATGATACCAATTGTCATACATTGTTTAAGTGTTCAAACCTGAAAATGTGGGCAACGAGTATCTGAGATACTTCTTTAATAGGGAATGAATGCTGAATCAAGTTGAGCAACTGGGTCGTCATCAGCTAAAGGTCTCGTTCTATTTGTGAAGATGTTGCTGCTTTGGGTCTTTGCAAAAAGAATCATATTGTTTAGGTATTTAAACCTGAATATGTGGGCTACGAGTATCTATGATACTTCTTTAACAGGGGATGAATACCGGAACAACTTGAACCCAAGGATTTGCTGTTTTGGATCTTTGCAAAGGAACAAAAAAAAGAATAAAATCCTAGATTTGACTAGTTGTGGTTTTGAAGATTTGAGTGAAGCGGTGATGAAGCTAGTCATAGTTTACAGAGAAATGAGGGGGATAAAAATCTAGTATTCATGAGACATTAAAGAGGTGGTGGAAAAGCCGTTGGTACTTCCTATATATATAACTCTTTGACGTAACATGGATCTCAACTATGATTTCTCGTGTAAACTATATTTTTCGTGCTCGTTGGTCAAGCCTGTGTTCAAGATTTGATGTGATTTAGTTATGATTGGATTTCTCATTTGGGATCTGGGCGGAATGCCAGATAGACAACCTAGTTATGGAACTTCACGTCATGGTGAATGTATACATATTAGGAGGTGTTAACCAGGAATGAAGATCTAATTAAAGAATGTTGGACTTTGGATTCAGGATGATCACTACTGAGCATGATTTTGTGTTTGATTATATCAAGTGTTTTCAAGATGAAGCTGGATATCCGTTGGATTAGTAGTTGAAGATGGAACCTTTATCATTTGCCGACGGGATATGAAACGTTCCATTGTTTCTGGTCTAGTCAGGAGAAGCTTACATTGAAAGGGGAAATTGGAAATGAACATCTTCGGGAATTTGGTTGACTCGTGAAGATAAAGGATAGAGTTGGACACATCTGGTTTGAAGACTAAAGTTTATCTTACTGGAATTCCTATGAGAGCTGATTGGTTTGATGCAGGTTGTTGGAAATTCAAACTCTCTATCATATGCCAGTTGATTTGGAGATGTCTTAGTCTACTGATGTTACCTTGCGAGGAAGACGCGGTCAGACTCAGATTCCTAAGTCAAGTTGGAGGAAGCTACTGATTAGATGATGAACTACAATGAGTTGCGTTGGGTTAGTTGGTTCCTATTGAAGCACTTGGTTTGGTCTACATTGAAAGCTACAGTTAAGAGGGAGTCGGGTTTGTTAGATCACTCGGCAACTGAAGACTGAAGTTTGAAGATTTGAAGATCTCAAGTGGAATGCCAGAAGACACGTGATGTCATTAGTTTAGAGTGAGTTTGTTAGGACATTCTTTGTAAACTAATGATTATCAGTGTTAATGATAGATAGAATTTGATGTTATAGTTAAGAGAGAGTCTGTAAAAGCATGTTTTTGTAACTATAGATTAAATTCTATGTATCAGTGTACTTGGCTAGTACGCAGGAGGGTGTTCCTGCGTACTTAGCAAGTACACCGGATTGGTGCTGCGTACTTAGTAAGTACGCAAGGCTTTTGCCCTGCGTACTTATCAAATACGCATGACCAATGCCCTGCGTACTTAGCCAAGTACGTAGGAAGTGTACCCTCCCCAATAAATTGAGATGATGGCCTCATTTGTAGGTGGAACTTTTGGGAACTAGGTTGAGAGGTGTCCGGGCGGGATGAGCTCTCCTGCCCCTGGACCGTGAGCGTAGATGAGAGATGTGTACTTCTTCGGTATGTAATGTGAGATGACTTCGTTGTTATGGATTACGTATCATTTTTGTGTTGATTCTCTTGTCTGTTGTTCGTGTTCTTCTCTGTCTCGTTCCTCTTTGTTCCCACACGAATCGACGGACATATCGTTGTTTTTTCGCTGCGCGACGAGGCTCTCGGGACCTACAAGATAAATTAATTCATAACCCTTTTATATTAGTTTATTCTAAATGAATTAATGACTAGTTGTTCATAAATAAGTTATTCTCATCACCTTTTTCGTGTCTAAATGTTTTCACAAAACATTTTATGATTGTTGGCCGAACAGTATTGTCATATGTTGTTACCCAGGCATACTTGTCCAACATATAATTGGGTAGTTGATGGACCAATACCCAAGTCTCATTTGTAATAAAATTATTGTATTCATCTTGCATCATTGCATCTAATAAGATCATGTAGGGCTTGGGACATGGATCTATGAGTGGAAGGTGTGGTGACATGAACGTTAAGCTTACATCAATTTGGTAATGCTCTGATGGGTTCGAGTGTCCATGGGATGGGTATTGGTGAGGTCTCGTGAGGGGGATATATCAGAGATGAACAGTTGTTGGGAGAGTAGTCTGATTCAGATGCCATCGTAGAGGATGGATGAGACCCGAGAATGTGTCGAGAAATAGGGGAAAGATCAAATGAAGAATCAATGATGTAATAGGATGGAGCCTGTGTGGAGAAAAATGAGGCAAACTGTTATACATCAGGTTCGGTTCGTCAAGTGGGTTAATTAATTGGGTCACATTTTTTACTCACACCCGAACCCATTGACCCGCCATGATACGACCCATTAGCAGTCACCTCCACTCCTAAAACGGGCAACAACCACATTTTTATTTCAATTAATTGTTGTGTTGTCTGTCCATGACCCCAAGTTGTGGCAGATTTCCTAGGTAGTTTTTCTAGCTTTCTAGGTAGTACTTAGTTATTTCCAATTTCCTCTAATTTAGGACGTGGGTTAGGGCCATGTTCCCTATATGTATCAATCCTTTAGTTAATGAAATGGTGGTGAGGTTTGTGTTAAAAAATCTTGTCTTGTGCGTTTTCTCTATTGTGAGAGTAACCGGTTGTTTTCCAATGCTAGTTCAATAGTGACGTATTGAATGGTGTTCTTTGGAACTAAGTTGGAATTGGGTGATGATTTCTGTATCCCGATTCACGTCTACATCGCCCGACGAGTCGTGCCTATCTTATTTTATCTATTCAATTTGAATTTGTACGTATCCTAGGCGTTGCATACTCTGATTTCCTATCACAAATTTACCATGGCAAAATTTCTGGTCATGATTGCATTACAAATATTTTATTTCACTTTGACATAAATATGAAAATGTAGAAATATAGATGTGACATCAAACTTTCCGTGTAACATATAAATCAATATCAACAGTTTAAAGTCACATAATATTTGATAAGAAAGATATGTATGTATACATCACAATGAATAATATCAGAAGACTCATGAAATAACACGAAGGTTTTGTCCTTGTTACATGTATTAAGCATGCAAAGTAAATGTGTCTTACGCTTATAATATCTTTACTTTGCCATTAAGTATTAAATATTTACTAGTCATAATAAATTTATCGGGTTATTAATAATAATCATCTTTATACATTAAGAATTATGTTTTCACTAATCAATCTATTAATTCACTTAACCTTAAAAGACAATGTTGGTAACAAGCTGACAAAGCGTCAAAGCCATTGTTTAATGTTTTATATTTCTTTTTCCATCACTTTACCATTTGGTGCCTATTGTTGGTTGATGGCAGGTTCTATCCTTGCTTTAACAACATTTTTTTGTGGGTTCTTTTTTCCTTTTTAGATTTGTTATTTATTTTTACTTTTTTTTGCTTTTTATTACTTTTTTTTAAATTATATTTACAATACTTTTTTCTATCTATTGTTCAATCTCCAAAACTGATCCGCCTCAAATTCGGTACTTAAGCACGTTAGTGTCACCGTCACAATGCGCATAACTAAGTTCGCAAATGTGACCTTACCCACATTAATGTCATCGTACGGCTCCACCGCAACACGCGGGTCTTAACGTTTAAACTATGGTTTTTTTTGTCATGAGTTTACGCCTCCGCTGCAACATGCGAGTATAAAGCGGTTGTTTTTAATATATAAGGTCTTAAATATTATCAATGCTCTAACTGCAACGCGTGAGTTTACGTAATGCTTTTGATTTTTTTTATACAATGTTTCGAAGACGTTGATTGATTTTGTGGTTTAACGAGCCGCAACGTGTAAATATTTTGTTTTTTTTTACTTTAATCGAATTTCTTTCATGAATTTGGCAGTGTCAACGTAACATGAACGCGCGATAACTAAGTCATGTTTATGATGTGAGTTTGATAGTTTGATAATTATTGTGTTTAAAGTTGTTTTTTAGTGCTTAAATGAAAATAGAATGCATTGATTTGGTGTGATGTTGCTAATTGCAGGTTAAGGCGTAAAAGATGCATAAAAGGAATTATAATAGTAAAGTTATGAGAGAGTTTAAGAAGATTGGAGAGTTATGGAGAGCGGTGTATCATACGCCGGGAGGCCGCGTATGATACGTTGGTGAGTGGCGTATGGACAGCAAAGGCAGAAGAAAAGCAGCGTATTTGGCATGGAAGCAGCGTATGGTACACTGGGTACCGGCGTATGATACGCCGTGAGCCGTAAGTTCGGGATTTTTTTAGATTTTTGGCCATATTTAAATGATAATTTTTAGGTTTTCGTTTTTTGTCTCTTCTTGGACGAACTCCAGAGCTTATGAGGCGATTTTGAGGGTTTGTAATCGTTCGGTTCACCATTCCATTGAAGATCGAAGATTCCGAATCAATTTTTGAAGGTATAATGATGATGATGCGTGGCTAGTTTCTTTGCGGTCACTTTCGGGTGGATAGCCCTTCGTGAGTGAAACATTAGGGATAATTTAACTTTATTTGGATTGATTTTTTGATTGGTATGTCTTGCCATATGAATTCAATTGTGTTTGGTTGATTGATTTAAAAGATTTATTTTTGTTTATTCATTGGCGCATTGCAATCAGTTCTTCGGTTTTCTTGCATCGTGAACTCAATGGTTGTGTGTTTTGTTTGACAACTATGGATTTGAATTTGTGTTTACGAGCAAGCATTTAAAAGCTTGTTCATTTTTATCACTTTAATTAATTACTTTACAAAATCATGTCTATGTAATTTCTTTCAAAGTTAATTACACCTTCTGTGGATCTCTTGAACCCCGGAAGTGGTTTTTCTCTAAATAAGTTTTTAACCAATAATCGAAGTTTGTTGATTTTTGCAAAAGTGTTCTCAAATTAACTTGAGAACATGTTAAGCATTTTGCAACATAGATAGCGATATGCTTTTTCATTCCTATCCACCAATAATTGGTTTTTAGGTTTTTGTACATCTTATCGCTTCCAGGATGCATTGTATACTTAGATTTATGAGCTTCTTCAAGAATCTCTTCACGCGTATTTTCATAGATTGGAACCCAGATTCTCTTATTCATTCTAAGAATTTCATCATCTCCTTTGACCAACTAATCAATCATTCCTTCTGATTCTTCTTTCTCAAGATTGGATTCTTGCAAAGCAAGCTTTTGAGATTCCTTAATACGAGTGATAAGATCGAATTGAAGATCGAGTCTTAAAGAACGAACTCGTTTAGGTTTCTCATGTTTTTTTCTGCTTAAAGCATCGGCTACAACATTGGATTTTCCTTCATGATAACAGATTTCACAATCGTAATCATTCAGTGTAACATCCACGATTTTCAGACCCGACTTTTTTTTTGTTATTTTATTTTAAACAATAAATCCCGTACTACTTGTCAAGTGTCACATAAATTTTTATTTTTTTTATCACGTACTAATTCAAAGTTTCAATATTACAATTTCCATATTATTTCCTATATATATACACATAACAAATGTTACCGATATCATTTATTTTTCGTCATATATATATTTATGTGTAAATATATATATATATATATATATATATATAGTTAGAATCAAATAAAAATTAGTTTTTCGCTAAGAAATGACAAAAACCTTAATAAACGATATCAAATGAACTCCGATTGAGCTAATTTCAGCGGGCGTTGGAATCGTCTCGTCGAACTCTACCATCTTAGCTTTTAGGGTTTAGATTTTACGTTTGAATTTTAGGGTTTTACCCTTATGTTTTAGCCTTAGGGTTTAGCTTTTAGGGTTTAGATTTTATAGTTTAGTTTTTTTTGGGGGGTGGGGGTTTAGGTTTTGGGGGGTGGGTTTAGGTTTTAGGGGGGTGGGGGTGGGGTGGGGGTTTTAGGCTTTTCGGGGTAGGGTTAGAGGGGGGGTTTAGGTTTTTGGGAGTGCAAGTGGAGGGGGTTTAGGTTTTTGGGTCCGGGTTAGGGTTCGATGAGACGGTTCCAACGCCGCTGGAATGAGCTCAATCGGAGTTCGTTTGAACCACTTCTTGGGATTTCTTAGCGAAAAACCACTTTTTAGTGAATATATATATTTTATTATACTAAATAATTTAATGATACAACTTTTAATATTAAATAAACTTATGAGCTTTAATAGTGTACGTACATCTTCTATATATACACATATATATGTAATTAATTGTCATTATATATGTAATTATGTATATATTTAAACATATTAAATCAACCATTTATACAAACCTCAACAAAAATTGAAAACTTAAAATCCAACTACCTACATGATACATGAATATTAACCAACACGTTTGTCTGCAAAACTAGATCACCTACGAAATTTGATAGCTTACGTTACTCATGAGAGTCAATTATTTACATATGAATGTTCACATTATACGTGGAAACTAATTTGTTTACATCATACACGAAACTTAATTGATCACATTATACACGAAATTTGGTTGTTTGCAATATACATGATACTAGTTTGTTCACATGATACTTGGTTGTTTGCAATATGCATGATACTAGATCATTTACGTTATACTTGAAGCTTGATTGTTTACATTACACACGAAACTAAACTGTGTACACTGTTTGCAATTAGTTGCCCACTATATACATGAGGCATGATCGTTCACTTTATCCATGACAGCTGATAGCTATAAACTTTGAGCTACTCGGGGTTTGACGTATTCTTGTTCAAACACGAGGAAGCTATAAACTTTGAGTTACTCGACATATTCTTGTTCAAACACGAGAGAGCTATAAACTTTATGGGTAACCTAGAGGGTATGCCATCTACTTAGGGCACCCATGTATGGGGTTGTACCACCTTGTTACCATCTAGACACACAATTACTTATTAGCAACTCATACATGAAAACAATAATAAACTAAATGTTTTTTGGTGTTTCCCCTACCTCTGTACCCACATGCAATAGAATGATCTATATGGACCATACGACGATTTGAGTAATTACGGGTGCACACGTAATTATAAAAATTAGCGCATGGGAAACATAGTAAATTATGTCGGGTGTGATGACATAAAACCTATGGTGATATACAGTAACAAAACTAAAGGGCTACGATAAGGACATGGTGGGTACACCGCTGGTACATCCTATGTATAAGTGCTATACTTTGTCCTAAACAAGTTTAGATCTTCAAATTTCCACCACCTTCATTACAAGTGATGTATCCCATCATTTGAGTCCAAAATCATTCTAGGACAATCTCATCCTTAATTCCACTCAAACTAAATCCACTACCACCGTCCATGCCTAACACAATGACATGACCTGACCTGACCTTGAGTATCAGACCTGAATCTCGTTACCAATTGTACTCCTCGAACCGTCAGTCAAAACTCGTTTCAGTAACTGTTGGGTATAATTTTGAGACTGATGCTGTCAATCAAAATTACAGTTTCGAAACTACTAGTTTCGGTTGAACATTTGTTCAATTGAAACTAGGTAGTTTCGATACCTGTTTTTCAGGCCCATTGGGCGGTGGCTTGGAAAACAAGGCGCATGTGCTTGGCCTCCTATATATAGCAGATTATGCCCTAGGAGTGAGTGTGTGTCTGTAGAGAGAATCACCACCCCAGGGGGAGCTCACCCTGGGGTGAGACTAATTGTTAGTGTATGATCGAGCGTTTATTTTCATTTCAATCAAAGAATCATACGTTTTATGCTTTCAATTATCTGTTCTTTTCATTTTCATATGTTTCTGTTCGTGTATGTGATTCCCGCACCCGTCTCTACCATTTCTGATTCGAGAGTGATACCGGATCCAGATATTCCGCCTCTCGATCCGGACTGTTTGAAGAATTTCTCCGCAGATCTGTTCTCTCAGGTCTGCTCAGGACCTACAAGTGGTATCAGAGCCATGGTGGCTCTTATTGCTCTCGAATCTGCTCAAAATCAAGAAAAACCCGCCATTGAGACGTTAAACTTGAAGAAATCGATGTGTAGCAGGTTCGTGACTGCTGTTCTACATTTCCACTTTCAAAATCTGAAGATGTAAGGCTTTTGAAGCATTTTTCAGACCTGGATTGGGGGTATCGAAGTAGCTGAAGGTTGAAGATGGTCAATCGAAACTATGTGGCGGCTGAATATTTTCTATCGAAACTACTGGTGTTGCCCTAAATCAGAAGTAGAAGACATCGAAACTAGGCTATTGAAACTAGAGGGTATCGAAACTACTAGTTTCGATTGAAGAATCTCCTATCGAAACTACTAGTTTCGATTGAAGAATCTCTCTATCGAAACTTCTTGTTTCGATACTGCCTCTATCGAAACTAGCCTTGTTTCGACTGAAGTAGAGCCTATCGAAACTACAGGCAGAACTGTCCAAGTACTTTCATAAAAAAAAAAAAGTTTTTGGAAATTTTCTTGGATAAATTTTTTAACAGGATATTGCATAGAAGGAGGGGAGTTTTGAAAGAAAACTTGGAGACAGCCTTTTTCGGGTTTTCAAAAATTTTGTTTCTTCGGCAATATACACGATGTTCTGCCTGATTCAGCCGTAATTCCTTTTGATCAAAGTTCAAGTTTGGGCAGCGGGTAACAAAGTCAAGCATACTTGTGACAAACCGGATCATTAGTTGTTGATTACATGGTGATTCGATCCCTTATCTTTTGCCTAGAAATAGGAGGGTCTACACTTCAGGGGGAGAATTACCACGAAAGACTTCAAATTATCAGCAGAGTTATGAAGATGTAAGACAAAGTGAGCCTTTGCTTGAAATTGATTTTTTTTTAGGGGGGGGGGAAGGCAAAAGTTGATCAAGTGTTCGAGAATGTCAAGAATCCTTGTAGAAAGATGGTTATTTACTGCTAAATACTTGGGATTCAAACATTTATCATTTGCCTACAAAATAGGAGGGTCTACACTTGAGGGGGAGAATCACAACGAAAGGCATTGGATCATCAGTCAATCTATGAAGACGAAAGACAGAGTCGGACAAGAATTGATAGCATCAGTCTAGGGGGAGATTGTTGGGTATAATTTTGAGACTGATGCTGTCAATCGAAATTACAGTATCGAAACTACTAGTTTCGGTTGAACTTTTGTTCAATCGAAACTACTAGTTTCGGTTGAACATTTGTTCAATCGAAACTAGGTAGTTTCGATACCTGTTTTTCAGGCCCATTGGGCGGTGGCTTGGAAAACAAGGCGCATGTGCTTGGCCTCCTATATATAGCAGATTATGCCCTAGGAGTGAGTGTGTGTCTGTAGAGAGAATCACCACCCCAGGGGGAGCTCACCCTGGGGTGAGACTAATTGTTAGTGTATGATCGAGCGTTTATTTTCATTTCAATCAAAGAATCATACGTTTTATGCGTTCAGTTATCTGTTCTTTTCATTTTCATATGTTTCTGTTCGTGTATGTGATTCCCGCACCCGTCTCTACCATTTCTGATTCGAGAGTGATACCGGATCCAGAGATTCCGCCTCTCGATCCGGACTGTTTGAAGAATTTCTCCGCAGATCTGTTCTCTCATGTCTGCTCAGGACCTACAGTAACCTCCAACAGTTGAATTTTGGGACGAAATTCCTTCAACTTGGGGATACTGTAACATCCACGATTTTTCGACCCGACTTTTTTTTATTATTTTATTTTAAACAATAAATCCCGTACTACTTGTCATGTGTCACATAAATTTTTATTTTTTTATCACGTACTAATTCAAAGTTTCAATATTGCAATTTCCATATTATTTCCTATATATATATACACATAACAAATGTTACCGATATCATTTATTTTTTGTCGTATATATATTTATGTGTTAATAAATAAATATATATATACACATATATATAAATTTTATTATACTAAATAATTATTGATACAACTTTTAATATTAAATAAACTTATGAGCTTTAATAGTGTACGTACATCTTCTATATATACACACATATATGTAATTAATTGTTATTACATATGTAATTTTGTATATATTTAAACATATTAAATCAACCATTTATACAATTTATAATTTTATAAAAATAGAAATCTTTCTTTATAAGTTAATAATAAAACAAACATTGACTAAATGTTTTAAATTGTATAAAAATATATATTTTTTAAAATAATTTTAAATCCAATAAAGGTTGATTTGGAACCCTTTCATCATGCTTTGAACCCCCACTAGCAAATGGACCCTCACATTTTAATTTGACCTTCTTCACATTGGAACCCTATTCAAACCAATTTTGAGTCTTTAACGTCAAACATGGCCAAAATCGGTTTAATTCCATGAATTCAAGAGTGAAATCGCTCACCATTCATGTGGAATCATTACTCGACCGTTTCCATGTAATTATACCACTCCAATTCGATCGTACTCAAAGCTTTTAAGCCATAAAAGGGATTTCGGTTTAGGGACTTTTCAATCACGAACATTAACTTAAACTCCATAAATTGGAGCTATTGAAATCCGTAACGCATGTAGTTACCATCCCTCAAGGTCCCCACACATGTGGCAATCGTATTCCACACAAAAAAATCTATTATCCTAGCCTCCTTTCTCCCACTCGGTTCGCGACAACAGGGAGACCCGAGCACCATTGTCTCCAGCGAATCAAGGCTAATCACAGGTAATCCTAACACGTCTTTACATCCTGATTCAAAGTCCTAAATTTTCGTTTTTCAATCTATGATTATCTTGATCAATTGAGTCTAGGGTTCATGGAGGGATTAACATGCGATTTGGGGCTGGGCAAGAAAAAGGACGAACCAGCAGTTAACATTTTTAAAATTTGTTTTCCTGGTTAAACTCAAGGCGATTGCCCAGATCGTGTGGTTAAATCCCTTTCCCCATAGAGGATAGGTCGCGGGTTCGAAATTGGCAGACCAAGTCCTTTTTGCATTTATTTTCTTTTTGTTACATTACCTTGTTTTACCCACTCTTACACACATACAAATAAATATTTATATGTACGCTTATATGAAAATCACACACACTTTTTGAGACTAAACGGTAAAATACTTTTATACATATACAAATTATCAATATAAAGCGGTTCTTTGATAAATACTAAGAGCCTTCAATCGATTATATTTTCAAATAAATATAATGATATGATTATTCTAGTCACCACAAACACATCACGACCAGTAATGGTGCAAGCATTATTATTTACTAATGTATTTTATTCTCAAGTATGATTTTTAAGACTCGATTTTATTAGCTAATTCATTTTCCCTACTTACAAATCATTTTATAAACTCGACCTTTAAATTGTTAAGTTTTGAAGAAAATCATCTTAATAATTATTAGTAGGATGTAAACCTAATAAATTCTAGTTTATTTAAAATAAATCCTTTGACAAGCTATCTATGTAAAATCCCAAATTTATAAACCATATTTAGAAAATAAATATGATAATTCTTATAACCTATCTATCTTGTAAAGATTTATATATTATTTTTTTTTATAAAAATCCATATTTGTTCTACCTTAAATTAATAATTAATTTTGATTTAATTATTAATTAATAAGGTCATTACTTTTACACTTATTTCTCATGAAAACTCAAACTATAAATGAATAAAAGAATATATTTATTTATTTAAATTAATTACTTATTTATTTATGTAGTTAAATACTTGATTAGGAAACTAATTATTTAATTCATTTAGGCATATATTCATTTAAATTATAAACAAAAGAAAACCATTCATTCATCTATTCAACTATTCAAATTACTATACAATTATCTACATACGTAACGCACTCGTCTTATTTATTAAGAAACCTATTTTCCCGTAGACACGATCGTCTACTCGTAAATCCTTAGAATGTTTTAAGACTTTCTAATCTTCCGCGTCGTCGTCACAAATCTCAATGTGTCCCTAATTGTTATGTTTATAATTCTAGGGCATACGTGAGCCGTTGCAGGCTAACACTTGTGTACCAAATCTCTTACTTGTGTGGTACTACCTACTACGCAACGCATGTGAGTTTTCACGACCCATTTTTACTGTTTTAATTTGGGGAGAAAACATGACACAAACACTTTTGACTTTTGTAATTCATATATGTTATCACTTGTTATAACTATGCGTAAACTCTATCATGAAAGTCCTCACATCGAACCGTTTAAATATGAGTATAGCGAGGTATGTTGAGTAGTACTACTGGGTTTGACAAACCCCACCCGCGTTAGTCGCGCTAACTCGATTGGAGGTCGAACGGGTGTAATATTGACCTAAACATACACCATGGTTGATAGGCCTGGTGGGAGGCATTCAAACATAAACAGTCAGTTTACGATTGCGAGCGCATTAGTATACATGAACATGGGTTAGCTACCTGTTGATATATATATATATATTGAATGTATATTAATCTGTTAAACGCTATTACAAGCTGAAACATGTGAACTCACAACCTTGTGTTGACACTTTTTCTTACATGTTTACTTTGATCTTATATAATATGACATTTTGAGTCCCATATAGTGTCGTTTGAAGTAACTGATGTCTGAGATCCTGGTTTTTCACCTTTCAAACGGTAAAACTCTGTTAGTGGAATTTGATGGTGTGACATCTGCTGTTGTAACATTTCTTTCAGCTGCTCAATTATGTCATAGGCTATCAGATCCTCCATATCCTTCTAGAGTTCAGGGACCATGGTTGCCAACATGATGCACTTCAGAAGAGTTATCAACATGTTTCTCCCATGTCTTTCTAACAGCTTGCGTTGCAGTCGCAACAGGTTGACCAGGGATTGGATTCTCAAGAATATAAAGTTTCTTGTTTGCTTTGAGAACAATTCTCAAGTTGCGGTGCCGGTCAATGAAGTTGGACCCTTTGAGTTTCTCTTTGTCCAAGATGGACTTTAGAGAGTAGTTGGAGTGAGGGGGATTGGTCGTAGTCGAAGACATCAACAGGTGGTAGGTATTTAATACTTTTGATGTTTAATAAACTTAACTAAAATAACCCTTTTATAAAACATTTTAACTTAAAAACTGAGATTCATGTTTCGCTATATTTCATGAATGGTAGGCGCTCTCCATAAAATATAGTTATATAGGTAGGTAATGCTTACCAATTGTATCCAATACAATTCTCAGACATTATGTGGTCGGTTAAAACAACAGTAGTCTAGGTCGGTACGTTTCGCCCCATATGTGCCCACTCTTCCTAATAATTGGATGAATCACTTCTTATGACGTTGAGCGATAGTCATCATAAATCAGCAGGCAATCGACCCAAGACTCTCTGGAATCGTGATTCCACCTTGTCCCGACATCCGTAGGCCCAAGTATAAGGATGAGGCACATGTACTCAGGGGTTCGGATATATCGGTTCAAGTGTCCCAAAGTAGGGTGGCACAACTCATCGATTTCGCAAGGAATTTATTTAGTGTTTTACCGGTTGCAAGAAAGGTACACGGGTTTATAAAATTCCAAATTTTATATATGGTTCGTGATGACGATAAACACTTTATCTCACGTACGTTTGATTTTAATATCCTATATTAAATAAGCATGTTGTTAAATCGCGAGCCATTTTAAACTATTAATAAACTCATTTATTAATAATATATGAGTTTCGAATAATTAATCTCTATTAATTATATTCCACAAAACTCCGATTTTATAAAATAACTCTTTATTTTAAAACCTTTCACGAGATAACTAAAATCTTTATTTTAAAATCTTGCCGTTTCTATTGTGCTGTCACGTTTTAAACCATTTAAAACTGTTTTGGTTGTCTTGTTGTTTTTAGATAAAAACATTTTTACCATAAATGTCACAAACAACCACAAACATACAAATATGTAAATCAAGTCTTTAGTGTTCGGTTTTGCTATAGCCATTTAGCAAAAACCAAACGGGTCAAATGGGACGACATAAACAAGACACAATTCTTGGATCTTGTAGGGCTCCCACTTGCTTCAAGATCTCCATCTTGACTCCGGGTCTTCTAGGTTTCTTTGATCTTCAACTCCCATCTTGTCTTGTCTTGTCCTGATCCGGTTACAAATACAATTTACAATAAATTGAAATAATCCTAATCTATTACAAGAGGCTTCCAAAACAGCCCAAAAATACAAGATAATTGAAAAACCAAAAAACCATGAATAATAAACACAACCACGGGTCAAAGGCTTGATTCACAAAAAAACACAATATTTAAGAAACGTAAAGGGTGCAATCTTTTGTCAAAAAAAAGTTTTGACAAAATAAAACCTGATTGCAATTATAAATAATTGTTCTTTTGGTTCGCAAGAGTGACTCTGATACCACTGTTGGGTTTCGTACAAGGGTTTCAAAACAATTTTGATATAAACGCAGCGGAACAAAAACGTACGAACCAGTCTAGGCCAAAACCCTAGACTGCCACCGGGAGTCCATATTCAAACATAACAGAAACAATAACACAACCATAGTTAGTTTAGAGTTCTACCTTCCCAGAGGTAGACAACTAACTAAATAGAAACACCACGGATCAATGAACCCAGTCACTAGATCTGTTAACACGAACTCTCGGGACAACCAAACTCCTTTGGTTTCCTAAAAAACGACCCACCACACAAACCAGTTCTAAACCGATTCGTGTATACCAACTCACGGCGCAAGGCCGGTTGAATGATGGCCCTAGACAGTGACGTGCGATGGCGGTGGCAGCGACGCAAGGGGCGAGGGTCGGCGGCTTTGAGAGAGAGAGAGCGGGAAGTGATTAGAGTTTTTCCAATTAATTGTGTTATTAGCTTACACTTAATCCCATATATATATATATATATATATATATATATATATATATATATATATATATATATATATGGGACAATTCCACTAAGAAGTGGTTTTTCGCTAAAAAATCCTAAGAAGTGGGTCAAACAAACTCCGATTGAGCTCATTACAGTGGCGTTGGAACCGTCTCATCGAACCCTAACCCGGACCCAAAAACCTAAACCCCCCTCCACCCGCACCCCCAAAAACCTAAACCCCCCTCCACCCGCACCCCCAAAAACCTAAAACCCCTCCAACCCTACCCCGAAAAGCCTAAAACACCACCCCCACCCCCAACCCCAAAAACTTAAACCCCCACCACCCCAAACCTAAACCCCCCCACCCCACCCCCCCAAACCTAAACCCAACCCCACCCACCCCAAAAACCTAAACCCCCCACCCCCACCCACAAAAAAAAAACCTAAACCATAAAATCTAAACCCTAAAAGCTAAACCCGAAAGCTAAACCCGAAGGCTAAACCCGAAGGCTAAACCCGAAGGCTAAAACCCTAAAGTTCAAACGTAAAATCTAAACCCTAAAAGCTAAGATGGTAGAGTTCGACGAGACAGTTCCAACGCCACTGAAATTAGCTCATCCGGAGTTCGTTTGATATCGTTTCTAAAGGTTTTTGTCATTTCTTAGATTTCTTAGCGAAAAACTACTTATTATTTGATCCTCCCCTATATATATATATAATACGCAATGTTGGTGATGAAGTTAGAATTTAATAATTAAATAAATTAATCATTAAATAAACACATTTAATATTTACAGATTAATTATTAATCCAATTAATAATAAATCTAGTAAATCATGTAATAAGTATTTATTAAATCAATTCTCTAATTATCAACTCTTTGATATGTAACTAATTTAATTCATTTTACTTATTCGCAATCCAATTGCAAATAATCAAACGTCTCCCATCTCACTTAAGTGCGATCATGTTAGATTATTTAAATCCTTTTAAATAATCTCATTGTTCGTTGCTCGTGGTGCAACACTGCAACCATTTGGATCATACCTTGATAGCAGTACTATCATATGTCATTACTTGGACATACATGTCCAACACCCATGTGGGATTGGAAGGCCGGTGTTGGGTGTGAAACTCTTTGGGGACGCCGTTAGTCGGGATGTGGAGTTCATCAGTAGGTTGGCTGTGAAAATGGCATCTTGCGCGTTAGAACTGATGAGCTGTCTCCCATGTCTGCGGGACCCTCAATGCAAGCTCCTTTTTCTCCACTCGTGTATAGGAGTCACAAAGTTGTTGTTCAGTCTCTTAACGTGCCAACCTATGTATGTAGGGGAAGCTGTTTCTATTTTTGTCAAGGGCCTTTGGGGGGCGATCGAGGATATCGTGGTTTGTGGGGGTGCTTTTTTTTTGGGATTTTCAATGGAGGTTGGCATCATTTTTGACCCGTTTTGGGGGTTTGAGTTTATATTCGGCTGAGAATGTATCTACATATGCTTTTGTGGCCTTGAGGGCATAATATTGGAGTTTGCAGGACCACATTCTTCGTGGATGTGATATTGATGGTTTAGACTCTGATTATGGGTATGCGATAGATCGCTTGCACATGTCCCTTCCCAATTTCGATCTTAGCGGTTTCTCTTATAAGGACACCCCCTAAAGCTCATCATGGTTTGGCGAGTTCCCTATTTAGTAGAATCGTCCAGAGTTTGGGAGTGGAGTTTGATCTATCCCCTCGTCAAAAAGCGGTGTTTGAATGTCTCTGGGCTCCTCGGGCTCAGTATTTCCTGACAGTCATCACTCATCCTCATTGAAGGACTAATGATCCCTCTGTTTTCGACTGATAAGCCCTGCCTAATTTACCGCAAGGTTTGTTTGGATTCTTTTGGCGAGCATGCGGTCAATTGCAAGGAGCTACATGGGTTTAAATACATACACCATTTGGTTAGGGATGTTCAATGTGATGTTCTTAAGCGGGCAAGAATTTCTGCTAAAAAGGAGGTCCCCGTGAACTTTCTGACTGATCCGCTTGAAGGGAGGTATACTCTACGGCCAACTGATATTCTTGTGTTTAGGTGGGCAGGGGAAACACGTTTTTGTGGACCAGGAGTGTCCCCTCTTGTGGGGCTCAGGGACAATGGGTTTGTTACGATCCAGGATGCGTTGAAGGCGGAATCAGGTAAAGTTGCTAAACACGAGAAAACTTGTTTAGAGAATCAACATATATTTACCCATTTTGCTTTTGATACATTTGGTTTCCTAGCCCCGGAGGTTGTGGAATTTCTGAACATGGTTCAGCGGGTCGTGCATAGTAATTTTTCGACCCATAAGACCCAAAGCTTTGTTTTTAGTAGAATCAGTTTCGCTATCCAAAAGGAGGTTGCGACACAGCTTGTTACCCGTTTACTTATCATTTTAATGTAATCCTCCTTCTTTAGTTGAATTAAATTAGAATTTAATTTTTCTCAAAAAAAAAAGTAAATAAATAAAATAGCCATTTTAATCACTTTCCTCAAATGTCCCTCCATCTCCAACAATGAAAAAAACCCTAACCCTAACCCTGATCCTACTCTCACGGTAGCTAGTCACACGTAAGCACTAGCGGATTGATTCTTTCATGTAACGTTTCAACCTTCTCCAGCACGTCTGGTTTTGTAATTGAATTGTGAAATTAACGATTTCCTTTCGTAATTTTGTGTGTAGGTGAGATAACATGGGTGATGATGATGATAACGATAAATCACACGAATCGGATAGCAGCACTTGGGATTATGGCAATGAGGAGACACAGATCTTCGATATCCAGTTTTGTGAATCTCCAACGTCATCCCTCGGTAAGGTTTTAAGTAATCTGTTACAGTTCGGTAAGGTTTTAAGTAATCTGTTACAGTTATGATAGTTTTGTTTCTGTTGAATTAGGTAATAGATGTGATGGTGATACTGAGCAGTTATTCAATGGTTATGAGTTAGCAACCCAAGTGATGGATCCTGATGGTGAAACACAAGTGATGGATCTTGATGGTGAAACACAATTGGTGAACTTTGGTGGTGAGACTCAATTGGTGGACATTGATGCTGAAATTGAAGTGATGGACATGTTTGATTCTGTTGAGAGGAATGAGACTCAGTTGTTTGATGGTTATGATACTGAAGAAGTTGTGGTTAGTGATCATGAAGGGACTGAGAAGACTGAGATAGTGGATGATTCTGATGAGTTTTCCGATGGGGATTCTGGTAGGAGAGATTGTGAGAATTCAGCGGATGTCGAGCGTACGAAGAATATGCGTCAGTGCAAGGAGGATGTAAAGGATTGCAACTCAGAAACAGATTGTGGAAGGAGTGAACAAGAACAACAGACTTCTGGTAGTTGGTGAAATTTAGAGGTGGCAAGTTTGGCGGGTTGGGAGGGGGTGTTAATGGCTCACCGAAACGAGTTTTGTTAAAACTGGACTTTTTATGAACAGTTAGTGTAAACAATGTTACTTAAATCATATTAATATCTATCTTGGTTTAAAAAAGCGCGAGGCGAGGCGAAGCGTTTCGGTCCCAAAATCCGAGGCGCCATGCCTCAAGCGCAAGGCGAGGGCTTTACGTATGCGAGGCGCTAAGCTAAAAAAAGTAATAAAAAATTTAGTAACATTCTTAAAACCTCCCATTAAATGTTGTTTCAGTCTAAAAACTCCTTATTTGAGTAATTTTCACAAAACTTGCAAGAAAAACAACTTAAAAAACTGATTTAAGTAAAGAGGAACTGCAATTGGAACTCAAATTCATAACAAAACAGTGAAAAAAAGGTTGAAAATACATGAAGCGCGCCTCGCCTCGCGCTTCAAGCCTGAGGCGGCGCCTCAGGGCGCTTCATGTATCTCGGGCGCCTCACCCATTTGAGGCGTTTTGCCCAGCGGGCGCCTCGCGCTTAAGGCAGCGCCTTAGGGCGCGTTTTTAAACCAAGATATCTATGTAGTCAAAGGCGCAAAAGGCTCTTAGGCTAGGATTATATTCTGCAAAAATCCAGTCTGAACAGGTCTGAAACAACTAAAACTGGTCTGAAACATCTAAAAATGGCCTGGAACATGTCTAGACCAGCCTAAAACATGTCTAAAACCCCTAAAAGTGGCGTGCTTATACTGTGCGTCTTGCTTAAAAAGCCCTCGTTTTATCAAGTGCCTTGCGCCTAGGCGACATGCTCACCTTTGCTCCTTTTGTGCCCCTGGCGCCTTCGACTACCTAGATTATTATATTAGTAATCTAATAGTCTGAATTAGAGTTTTGCTAAATATAGCCCTAAAGGGGGCTTATGTTTAAAAGTTAAGGACATGCATAAAGTTATTGTACTTTTAACATATAGTTGATGATAAGTGTTAAACTACAATAATTATGGATGTCTGATATTCTTTGAATTAAAACAATTTACGAGGTTTAATGCACCAAAATACATTTTGGGCCCCTAACAACCCGTTCGACCCACTTCTTTTTTAGCTATTTTTATTTTACCCATTTGACTTGTTAGAGACGAAACATGATCTGAATCAACCCATTCATAAGTAAATGTTTTGAAATAGCCACTCTAGTGAAATACAAGTATTTTTCAATATCCGGGATTTTCGTAACAGTGATGCTTTTTACATAACTTTTATGTTATTTACATGGCAGGAATTGGTTTCAAGACATTTACCTCAATTCGTGCAGCATCTATGAGGGCTGCTGGCCTAACAGCACTCAACAAGGCTTCTAAAAGAAGTAAGAGTCCATCATGTCCCACTTCAAATTCAGAACCGGAGATTGAACATAGAAGAATACTATTCAGAACAAGTCAATCTCATGATCTGGAAAAGGTCAACCAATTACCTGATGGTCAAGAAAGTGGAAATAGGTGTGGATTTGGTAGGTCAACTGCAAGAAAACTCTTTGACGAGGATACGCTTGCTGAAACTAAAGAGCAAAATGACAAATCTGACCTTGATGGAGCAGTTAACTCGCCTGTATTGGATAATGAGTTGGCGGGGTTGAGCTATATTGATTCTCAAGAACCGGGGGATGCATCACAAGCAAATGCACTTGACTTTGTGGATAACTTTCTGAAAGCTAATATCGATTGTGATAATGATTTTGGCATTAGAAGGTCAACTGGAGGCAAATCAAAGTCAGTTTTAAGCGCTAAAGGGACTCAAATTTTTGCCAAAAGTGCTAATCTTATCAATGCAGTTGATAAAAGACCAGCTTTTTTTTGGGATAATAATCTTGAAGATGAAGGAGGAGGAGAATTTTATAGAAAAAAGAAGGAAGTATTCTTTGCTAGTGAAAGTCGGAAACTAAAATCTTCTGTTCCTTCTAGAAGTGGCAGGAAGTTGGGACAGTCTGACTCGAAATTGGTGTCGGGTAAAAATAAAGAAAAAGATAATTCAAAGAAAAGCTTGGGAACAGTCATAAAGGATTTGACTTTCCGGAAGAATCTTGTAAAAGAATTGGATAAGCAGTCAACAGATATGCCAAGTGGCATGGATATTCAAGGAACAATTCAAGAAACGACCGAGGTTCGGTTTGACACTCAAATGGCTGCTGAGGCAATGGAAGACTTATTCCTTGGGTTGCAAGAAACTGGTCATGATTCTACTGAAACCAATGCGGGTTGCAGCCATACGCAAAAGGGTTCTCATAAAAGTCAACCCCTACCCTTGTCTAATGAGGGAGTCAGAACAACACGATCAAAGTCAAAGATGAGTGGTGACCAGTCAAAGGAAGTGAAGCGCGCCAATTCGACTGCTAAAAAGAGTGAGAATCTTGACAACGTGGCGTCTGATGTGACAAAAAGAACAAGAAAGATGTCATTGAAAAGAAGAGGATTTGATACCGTAGATGCTCTAGTTGCATCTGTTGGCCAAACGCCGTTTAAAAAACAGCATGTTCAGAATATTACACCTGTAGCGCGTAGAACTAGGCAATCCATAAAAGATAAAGAGCCAAACAAGGAGATAAATTTCCTTACTGGATTCCATCCAAAAGGCAAAAGAACTAGTCGAAGGTTGTCTTCCACAAGAAAAGAAGTTGGTACACAATCTATCTCTAGATTAACAAGGTCAAAAGCTTCTATTTTGACCGAACAAGAAAAAAGGTCAATAAGAGATAGATTTGAACAAAATCTTTCAGGATGTGTTACTCCCTTAACTCGTGGGACACCTGTAAAAGAATCATCTCCAATCTGCATGGGAGATGAATATTTGAAGCAGTCATGCAGGAGACCATCCCTTATTCAAGAAGTCAATGGCTTATTTCCCACGGATTCATTATTTAGATCTCCTAGCAAGGATACAAGACAGAGGAGAGACGTGTCTTTGATCCGTGTGGTGTTCAGTAGGCACTTAGATGGAGATATAATCAAGCAGCAAAAAAAGGTACCATGTTTTTGTTGTTTCTTCTACTAGAGTACCAATCTTCAGAGGTGACAAATTAGAATGGTTTAATTTTGAGTGGTCAATTCGGGCCATTTTTTTTCTCTTAACGGGTCAAATAAATTGTTGCTAAAAAACAGGAAGAACGAGTATAGAGGTCTTAATTTTTAAGTCGCCTAAAGTGTATTTGTGATGCACAAAACCTCCTAAATCATTTTGTTTAAAGTTAGGTTATTATAGAAGTAAAATAATCTTTTCTAATCATATCATACACACTTATAATTAAAAAAAAAGCTTAATTGTTTGGACTTGGTGTTTCAGACAGAACAACTTGACCTTGTTCGTGTCGACTCATACAAAAATGACCCTTTTGATCCGACCCGTAACATTTCATCCAGGAAAGCCATCTTGGGCCAACCATACTTGACCCTGCTCGTGAAACCTTGTATAAAAATGACCCACTTTGACCTGACCCATTGTATGAGCCGTTCATTTTGCCACATGTACCAATCTTATTCAGGGGTTGTTAACTGTTACGCGTTACTGATACAACTGACACAGATTTTATCACGCTTGGGGGCTTCAGAATCATTTTCAATGTCAGATGCAACACACTTCATAGCAGATAGTTTTGCTCGTACGAGGAACATGTTGGAAGCAATTGCTCTTGGGAAACCAGTAGTTACACATCTCTGGCTTGAAAGCTGTGGACAAGCTTGCTGTCACATTGATGAAAGAAATTTCATATTGAGAGATGCTAAGAAAGAAAAAGAATTCGGTTTCAGTATTCCATCTTCATTGGCACGCGCCTCCCAACATCCACTTTTAAAGGTATAATATATTTAAATTTATTTCATACAATGTCATTATGCTAATATGCTTTTTCCATTAATGAATTAATCTTTTCATGCAGGGACACAGAGTCTTGATTACACCAAATACAAAACCTGGTAAAGAGATATTATCAAGCTTGGTCAAAGCAGTTCATGGTGTGGTGTGTAATATTTCTCACTTATATACTTATTAATTGCATAAATGGCCCTTGTGGTTTGATCAAATTGCACGTTTGGCCCCAGGTTTTAAAAATTGCAAATTTAGCCCAAACTTTTGTGACTTGGTTGCGCCTTTAACCCCTGACGTTAACACCGGTTAGTTTTTAACTGAAAATTAGCCCATATGCCATCCATGTGACTTACGATTGCAAACTTAATCTTAAAAATGAGTTAAAATTAGTAAACATCAGTAAAAAAATTAGTGATTTTTACTGATTTTTACTGATTTTAACTTATTTTAGGGTTAAGTTTGCAATCGTAAGTCACGTGGAAGACACATGGGCTAACTTTCCGTTAAAGACTAGCCGGTGTTAACACCGGGGGCTAAAGGCGCAACCAGGTCTCAAAAATTTGGATTAAATTTGCAATTTTTTAAACTTGGGGGCCAAACATGCAATTTGATCAAACCACAGGGGCCATTTGTGCAATTAACTCTTATTATTATATATATTTTTTAATAATATCCTTCCTCTTGTTAATGTTGAAACAAGTTTGGTGTGAGTTTAATTTCAGGCGGTTGAACGAATTGGCAGAAGTTTACTGAACGATGATAAAGTTCCCGAGGGATTATTGATTCTATCATGTGAAGAAGATTATGCAGTCTGTTTGCCTTTTCTTGAAAAAGGTTTAATATTATTTAATAAAATATTTTTTTGGGTAAATAATTTGTAAAGTTATAGAACATCAGTTGAAACTTGTAATGTCTTGTATTAATGCAGGAATAGCAATATACAGTTCAGAGCTTCTACTCAATGGCATTGTTACCCAGAGGCTGGAATATGAAAGGTTGGCCCTCTTATCTCTTTTATTAATGCATAAAATCTCTTAATCATTTTATTAAAAAAATGGATTTCATATAATTTCTGTAATCATATATGACAACAGATTATTTATAAAAAAATAAATTATAATCACGTTTTTTAATGGCAGGCGTCGTCTCTTTTTAGACCATGTGAGGAGAACCCGGGCATGCAGGGTAGGAGTGGCGCGCTACCAGCTCTGCCAACCCACTCTTGTTAGTAAATTCAATTAAAACTGTATATATGTAAATGAGAAATATTGCAGTTTAAAAACAAATAAACCAATAGTCTGTCTTGTGGCAGGCTGTGGTTGCTTCCTCTCCTGTGGACCAATAAAATCATGAAACTGTTCGTACGCGTTCTTTAATTTGTTTATATAATGTTAAATCATTACATGAAGAAATTTAAATTTCTCTAAACAAAAATGTTATCCTTTGAATTCAGAACCATTTACAATGAATATGTTGTATAAAGATCAAGTTTCTGTCTACTTATGATTTTATGTTCTAATTGTCAAGTGTGCCAAAGTTGAGGGGAAATGTTTACTGAAAGTTCAGGGGGCATTTCTGCCAAAAGCTTTGTTAAGTTTCAACGACTATGTTGAATTCTGTTAGCGTGAGAATTGGGGATTTAGGGCTAAGTCTTTATTGACTGATAGCTACTTCAAAGTTTTGCTCGATTAGTTCTTTCTTTTGTAATCGTTTTCTTTACATTCCAATTTCGTTCTATTGTAATCGTTTGATAATAAAGCCCTTAATCATTGGAGTGATTCATGTTCTTTAGTTCCGCATTTGCGATCATTGGTGTGGATATAATCACAATTGGTATCAGAGCTCGTGTTAACGGCTCGATTCAAAGATCTCGATGAACACGGTGGAGGTTGAAGGTTCATTATGGTGTCAACGAAGTTCGAACTCGAAAAGTTTGATGGAAAGAAAGATTTTGAGCTCTGGAGGTTAAAGATGAGGGCACTTCTCGTTCATCAAGGGTTGGTTGATGCTCTCGCTGGTGAAGCTCGCTTACCAGAGAATCTTTCGGAGAAAGAAAGGAACGAGATAATGGAGAAGGCACATAGTGCCATCATATTGAGCCTAGGCGACCGAGTCTTGAGGGAGGTGTCCAAGGAGACCACAACTGAAGGAATTTGGTTAAAGTTGGAAGGTTTGTATATGACTAAATTCTTGGCTAATCGATTGTATTTGAAGAAAAGGTTATATACTTTTCAAATGATATTTGGGAAATCCTTGAAGACCATGCCGATGAGTTTAACAAATTGGTATTGGACTTGGAGAATATTGATGTTTCTTTAGATGATGAGGACCAAGCCATCATATTCTTGACATCATTACCTCAAGCCTATGAGCATTTCGTGGATACACTGATTTTTAGGCGAGAGACTGTCTATAGATGAAGTTATGGCTGCACTTAATTCAAAAGAGCTAAAGAAGAGGACATATGTTAAAGATGAAGGTGTAGAGGGTTTGTTTGTGAGGGGGGGGGGGGGGTTAGAACAAAGGAACCCCAAGAATAAAGGAAGTTCAAAATTCAAGTTCAAAAGAAAGTGCTACATATGCAATTCTGAAAAGCATCTTAAGAGGATTGTCCTGAAAAGAGAAAGAAGAAAAGTGAACCTGGAGGTTTAAGGAACTTTGGAAATCACGTACAAACTGAAAAGTCCTCAGATGGCTATGAGAGTGCAGATGTTTTGGTAGTTACCCAAAGTGACAAAAGAGAGGGATGGGTAATGGCTATGAGAGTGTAGATGTTTTAGCTCTTCCCAAGTCATCCGGTCAATAGCTCTATCTCCCAAAGCTATGACCAAGTTCTCCCACCAACATAATGCTTCGGAAACAAACGAATGGGCTGCATACTTGACCTTCTGATCGTCTCTACATTCACTAATCTTAATTACCGCTTCTATTTCTCTTATCCACTGGTGAGTAATGGTGGCATCCTTCGTTCCTTCAAACTTAAGAGGGTTTCCGTCTTTGAATGTCTTATAAGGACATCTCTTCTTCCCTTTCTTTCGAGGTCTTGCCTCGTATGAATCATCAGATTCATAATCATAATTGAAATCCTCCTCATCATCTGGCTTTTCTTCCGGTTGAGTCATCATTCTTCTTTCTATTTTCCTCTAAACTTGTTAATAATATTGGCAAAGCCGTGTCTAGTGCTTTGGCAACAGCCAAGTCTACAAGATTTTTAAGCTGAGGATCTATCACAGGTTCCTCTACTAGCTATTCTCTCTCGATATGTTCTATTTCAGGTTCGGCATTGACGGTAGACCGCGTCTGCCTTCTAGGAGTATTGGGATTAACCCTTCCTCCTCTTCTGCCTCTACCTCTACCTCTACCAACCATTTCTACAAAAAAGATATGGAATGTTTTCGTATTCGCATGACAGATTGATATCTAGAACACAAGTGTATTGTAAACATTAATAACTGTGGCTACACCGAAATTAATTATTTATACCACTTTCGGTGTTCTAGTTATCCTTCTATTATGCTTCCTACTAAATTACTCATACTTTTCTCTCTTTCCCTTGGTATCAGGCTATCTTGACTGGCATCTCTACTGGCATTCTTATTGTATCTTAACCCTAGCTTAAGTCTAGATACTTGGGCAAGTATCTGAATCTCTTAAACTATAGCTCTGATACCAACTTGTGAAACCCAAATCCCGGATCACCCGAGATGCCGGCCACTTGTCGGATTTACTCATGAACATATAGTAAACAGAGATCATACACAGCGGAAGTCTTTAAAGTACTATTTTATATCATAACTTGTTTAATGTACATTCTAAAGAAAGTACAACATAACTAATGTCAATTGCTAAATATGTCAGATGCCTCTATTCTAGCCTCCTGCCTTGACTGCTAGAAGCTACTTCTTTACCTGATACACATGCTTAAACATTTGTCAACTTATGCTGGTGAGTTCTAAGTTTTAGTCGAAATATCTTTGACCTCTGTTTCATTCATAAATGGATTTATATGACACGCATTCAAAACATCACATTAACTTCTTGCCCAAACATAATACTTTAAACTTGCACACTTGTCTTTCCTGAGGTCACGTTAACCTCCAAGTGGTCGTCACCACTTATACATACCCCTTGCACAAGGTATCCATCCTACATCCCACAAAGAAATGTAGTACATCTCTACGTCTTAAGTTGCAAGATATCATGTGGCATTTAGCTAGACGTGGCAAAATCTTTCTTTCTTTACAGACCAATATGGTCAAAATATTTGACATGGCAAAACATGCCAAAAACTCTATCTATTTCTCTTTACTCTTTGTCAAGACATTAAATGTCAAGACATCTACAAGTCAAGGTAAAACCCTGACTTCTCTGCCATTACTTATCTGGGCACACCATGATAAGTTCTAAAACGTTTTACGTGTCAAAACCATTTTCTTTCTCAATTTCTTTACTTTATGAATTCATGCTAACAAGGCAAGTATTCATTTTCTTTCTCTTTCAAAATCATTCGTTATCTTAAATCCTTATAATGGTTTCTCCATGATAGATCAGGAAGACAAGGTGGTTATCTTTCCAGAGTAGTACCTCCAACAGACATGTTTCCAGGAAAGAATCACGGGTCCAGGAGGGATTTATACACCATTCTTTCCTTAGACAGAACATCATGTTTGTCAGATAGCTACATACCGGTCGGATGGTTACCCAACGCTTCTTTGATATTTCATGAGTACTCCTTTACTTAGTTTTCAAGATTTAAAACATCTTTCATTCATAACCTCTTGCAACACATGAATGCTATCCCAAAGATTTAAATCAAGGTTTATAGCATTTATGTAAACCTTTCTAGCATGCATACCGGCCCAACACATTTAAATAAAACATTTAAAAAGGGCCTCATAGAACTCACCTCTAACTTTCTTCTCCTTCACATAATTCTTTCGTGCTAATGTAAACAACACAATGACTGGGATTAGGGTCCTAAGTTATTACAACATTACTTAACCATAAGTTCCTAGCTTAACCAAGTCATTAGGAACTTGGCAAAACCTTACCTCAAAACTATCTCCTGCGTATTAGGGTCGAAAAGCTGAAAACTTGACTTCTCTACGCGAACCGGGGCTCCTTGGCATGTTTACCGAGGTTAAGTGTGTGTTTCTAAGTGTTTTTTTTTGCTGTGTGGGATGCTTCAAAATCGATCACAAGTCCCATCTATTTATAGGCTGCCCGACGGTTCCATAGCGGACCGTTATCTCTACACATGTCGGTCCGCTATCTAGTGTGGCGGTGTATTTTGCTTAGTGGGCACATAACGGACCGTTATACATCTCATGTCGGTCCGAAATGAATATATTGCGGCTAGCGGACCGCAGCGGATCCTATGTCGGTCCGATATCGATCCCCCACGCGTCAGTCTTCAGTGTTTAGTCACCCGACACGTATCACTCCCCGGTTGATTCCTTGCTCTTTACATAGCGGACCGCTATCTCCTCAGATGTCGCTCCGACATCAGCCTTTCTTTCCAAATTTTCACTTTTAGCCCCTGAACTTTGATTTATTTATAATTTATCCCCTCTACATTTTAATTTGATGTTACTTTAACCGCTTAGGGTTTCATCACATGATTATTTTAACCTTTATACTTGTATTTCTTTGAATATTGGGGTGTTACAAATACACTCAGGCATGTAAGTCTCGGTCATCGAGTGCACCACTGTGGTAGTCAGAGCCTCCAATCCGATAGCAATGGAAGTGATGTAGCCGCCACAAGTGATAGGACTATTTAGTTGGGAAAAAACGTTAGCTCAAATTAAAACATGAATATAATAAGTAATAAATAAATCAGTAATTAAATGTTTTACCTTATGCGAATGTAATGCGGAGAATAAGTCGCCAAACAATACTCCACATTGCATGGTTGGGCTGAGCTGCAAGCAAAGACCTCAAAAAAACAGGTCAGTAAACGTGACATTCTTCTGGCTATCACTCCGACATGCAATCGCCTGCGCAATGCACCGATGTAGATACCGGTGCAGAGGATCCCTAATCGCCGTGACCGGGATAGCGGATCCCTTAGCCGGCCATGGCTCCTCGCTAATCGTCGGCTACCATGCAATTAAAATTGTGATGGTAATTGATATTTATGAAAAAAAAAGTTCAAAATTTCTTTATAAAATTATAATCTTGATAATTACTTCTTAAAAATTTTAATTATTCTTGAAAAAGTTTGAACATAATTTAAACTTAATAAAAAAAACATGATTTCAACACCTTAAATAGGTAATGATCACGAACTTTAAAATATTTCTTAAATATAGTTTGATATAACCTATTCTAATTTAAATATAAGATGACATAAAAAATGAATCATTAATTTAAATAAAATCTTCCTTGATTTAAAAGTATAGATAAGAGAATTGATCAAATTTAAACGGATTTTTAGCATATATAATTGTTTTACCAAAAATATGTAAAATACAAATTTTAATAAAGAAACGAAATTTAAAAAATTTAATTACTTTAAATGATATTTTTAATTATAGTTATGATTGGTAATTGATCTTTATGATTAATGTTATTATTCCAATTTCACCTTTAATTTCATCACTTCATGTTTCATATGGAAAATTTTGAAAAGAGAGTGGTGTATTTAATAAGAGAGATAAGCGGGAAAATAAATGTGAGGTTCTACTACAGAGTGACACGTGTTCAATTTTATTTTTATTTATTAGAATCAATGTTTTCAGCAACGGACCGGACATCGAACCGGTCGCCTTATCGGTTCACTGTTTTTAAAAAACAATGGAGGTTTAATTATACAAATTTTTTTAATTGTTTTTATAATTTTTTATTTTCCGCTTCTCTCCCCTATTAAATAATAATGATTTGTATAATTCTTTTTATAAAACGTTTTTTATTTAATAAAAATAGGTTTGTTCATAAAACATTTTTATAAATTGAACATTTCTTTCATTCTTTTTATAAAACATTTTTAAAAAATAACTATATAATGTTTCTAGAATTTATATTAAAAAACTATATAATATATTATAAATATGTAATACGTAAATTTTTATTACTAAGTTTTATTTACTCAAGCCGGGTAATATACTGTTTCTAACCTAGTAGTATTCTAATAAAAATCACAAATCTGAATTTCATCCTAAAATCGATTAAGGTACTATTTCCATTTGAAAATTTAAAACCGAATTCAAATTCGAATTTATGCACCCGATGATGATCCCCATTGACTTTGCACGATCCGAGGTACAATTTGTGTGGGAAGGCCGGCATTTTAGCCTTCCCCCTTTGTCTTTTTCTTCCCCTCTTTATTCATCTTCATCATCAAAAAGATTTATGATTATTATTATTATTATTATTATTATTATTATTATTATTATATAGTTGGATTGGATGAATCACCCCCACATCACCTTCCGATTCTCCGCAAAATCCTCCAATTCGTTATACGCAAGAAATATAAGGTAAATCTTAAAAGAAAGAATTCAAAACAACCCAAATCCCCTCTTAATCGTCAACAATTAGGGTTTATCTGGTATTCATCCGCTTCAATTTCTTTAACTATTATGATTTAGCAATTAGGTTGATTGATTTCATGTATTGATCAATGGTTGTTCTTCTTTTGATGCAAATGATGAATCAAGATTCTCTGATTGTTAATGTTATGATTTCCCCATTGTTTCAATTTAGAAATTTAGGGTTTAATTGATCAACTTTTTTATTGAATCTTGAAATATTTATCATAAAGTCTAATAATTTTCTTATTACATGGATTTGTGTTCTTTAACCATTCAAGGTTTTACACAATGTTTTCACGACACGGGTGAATAACCGGTCCGATTAGCCTATTTAAATCGTTTTTCAGTTGAACCGGTCAAATAGGTGAATCGGACCAGTCGAGCCGGATTAGCGAAGAGATCTTCTGACCGAATGCCGGTACCAATACCATACTGGTCCCGACCAAACACCAATGGTAACGGTACCAGTATTTTTTTTTCCATGGTTTCGGTATTGGTACTTTCGGTTCGTTGATTTGCGGGTACCGTACATATGCTGGTACCGACCGGCCATCATTGGTACAATATTCGGCTTAGAAGTGAGCTCATCCCTACCTATCTCATCCCTAAACTTGATTTTAATTATTTTTTAAAAATTTCTTTCAAAATCTATACCAAAGCATAAACAATATTTTCATATTTTGTTTTAAATTAAATATATGTTATTATATTTTTTATAATATCTATGAAGTCATCCGGTTTTTAAAATTTTTATAATATTTATGAAATCCGACCGACAGGTTCGATTTCCGGTTCGGTTTTGAAAACATTGCTTTTACATGCTTGATGAGGTTTATGAAGGGCTTTATATCTTTATATCAGAAACTTTTTGCAGATAAAGAAACCGAACAACTGTTATATGGATGGATCTTATAGTAAACGCGCTGTTCGTGAGAATTCCGCTCCAAAAAAGAAACCAGCCACTGCTGTAAAAGATACTGCTGGTTCTCGTGATGGAACGGGTCAACCATGCAACCGAATTGGTTGTTGTGGCAGAGTTAACCATAATACTAAAGGTACTAAATATAAAACCATAGAGAAAACAAAACCTTTGATGCCTTCTTTTCGTTCCTCGTCTAGCAAGGAAACAAAAGGCGGTTCATCAAAATCTTTCTCAAAATCTAAGACAGAATCAAGCAGTGTTCCAAATGGGCCTGAAATTCAAGAACTTAATGCATCTCGAAGTCAAACTAGTAAGTCAAACAGTGAGTCAAACAATGGCAGGAAGAAAAGATTGACTCAAGGAGAAAGCAGTTCATCTGGTAAAGGGAAAAGGATCATTGGGGTGTCAACAAATGAAGCGCGTGTTTTTGATCCTAAAAAATCAAGAAACGTTACATCTTCCAGAACCAATGATGTTTCATTGGCTAGGACTCGAAAACCATTGAATTTGGAAACTTCAAAAGGGTCAATGAATCAGCAGTCTAGTAGTGCTGTTACCAACATGTCACAGACTCAAGAATCAAGTCTTAATGGTGATCATAGTACCAGTGATGCTTCTTCTGATCGCGCTACTGTTGGCTTTGCGAATGATAATGGAAGAGGGCATTTTAACATTGATGGAATTGCAGATGTAACTTCTCTGAGTTGTCTTTGTATGGGTTCACAATGGGTTAAAAGGAGGGATTTTTATTTTTATTTTTCATGTGTCATATTATATATAGTAATGTTGTGTTTTGTAATGTGGTGATTTGCAGCTACTATTGGCACTTGATAGGTATGGACACAGTGAGGAGTTAACATACGAGGTAATTGGTCTTCGGGCTGTAAATTTATAGGTGGCAGCTTCGACCAGTTTACGGATAACTTGTTAAGTGGATTGATTTGGGCTGAGGGGGTCAAAAGTGGGACACAGTGCGTTTTGAATGTATAAAATCTTGGAAATCATTTTTTTAAACTAAAGTAGTTTAATTATTAGGGCAACTTTGCACAATAGTAACTAAGTTTTCTAAGTGTTTCACTAAAGTCGGCCAAAGTTTTTGTTCCTCTAAAGTAACTCAACTTTCATTAGATGTTCCAATCTTGTAAATTTTTTTTATAAATTATACTTAAACACAATTGCAAGTGTCGGTGGCCAATACAAAGCCACCGACCAAACTTCCAAAACCAACCCTCCACTTTCTAAATTTTCAAATATAACCCTACAGTTTCTAAAGTTTACCCCTCAAATTTCGTTTCTTTTTCCTTTTACTTCTTTTATATTCGTTTATAAAAAATACTTTTTCCTATTTTTTTTTGTTTTTACTTTGTTACAAACTTCTTTAACGAATTTGTCATTTCAATGTTAACTCTTATTCGTGCCGCAATTTATCTATTTTTCGATCTCCAGAACCGAGTCGTGACAACTTCATACGTTTCTTTTATGTACTTGATCACGTTATTGTCACTGCCGCAACTTGCGTAACGAGGTTCGAAAACCCGTCGCATCGTGCGGGCTTAATTTCTAGTGTTAATTATTTTTAAAATTAAGTGACCTAAATCGAACATATATGAATCTTGGTTTCTATTTAGTGATTTTATTTAAATTGAACAATTATGAAACTAGGTTATTATTTAGTGACTTGGATGTGCGGATTAGGCAGCATTTGCTAGACTTGCACCTGTCTGAGGACATGGTCGATGATAAAACTTTGTGGTGGCGTAGGATTAAGGTTAAGGACTTTTAGGGGTAGGGTAAGAGTTTGTCTTAACTTTATCTTAGAGGCTAGGGTCTATCTAGACTTATGGTGACCTATGCATGCTTCCTTCTTCTTGGCTTTGTGTATCTATGATGTTACATGTAATATCTTCACTTTCTCACCACTCAACACTTTTTCACCACTTACTGTTATTAGTAGCTTAGTCATACTATATTATTAGATCCTTTGTTGTCTGTTGTTTAGATCTTATGTGAAAACTCAATGGTTCTAATATACTTTTCATGTCTAGAATCTGGCACAAAGTGCCAGATTCTGTTGTGTAGATCTTATGTGAAAGTGCCAAACTCAATGGTTCTAATACACTTTTTCACCACTTACTGTTATTAGTGGCACAAAGTGCGTTCTGTTGTTTAGATCTTATGTGAAAACTCAATGGTTCACCACTTACTGTTATGGAGTCCAAATAGGTTTTTGCCTACATCCCACCCTCCTCATACCTTATCAATAGCCTTGCTATTGGTGGGATTTTACCGGGAATGGTTGTTGGTTGCTGGTTATTATTTATTGAATTCTTTTTCGTCATTATTACCTTCTACTTCAAGTTAATTAAAAAAAAATAATCACTAATTAGTTACTAGGGTTCATATATGTTTCATACAACTCAATTTTAAAAAAATTCACAGGAATGGAATACCTAATGAAAGTTGAGTGACTTTAGAGGAAAAAAAACACTTTGACTTACTTTAGTGGAACACTTGGTAAACTTGGTTACTATTGGGTGAAGTTTTCCCTCTAATTATATGCTTTTATTGTAATGACATTTAACACATTAACTATTTATACAACTCAACTCGTCCGTCTTGCGACCTCGACTAAAGAAAGTAAAGTTTCAAGAAACGCAGTTAAACTTGCAGACAGTTCTAACTATTATTTTCCATCTGCAGCACTTACTATCACTCGAGGCAAATTTATTCCTTAGTGGGCTTAACTTCTATGATCGACATAGGGACATGAGACTGGATATTGATAACATGTCATACGAGGTTTATTTTCTTGTCTTTGATTCTATTATTTATAATTAATGTCCTAATATAAGTTACAAGTTGTGAATAACCTTAATCGTACTCCGCCTTTTGTCACAGGAACTACTCGTGCTTGAAGAGAAAATGGGAACAGTGAGCACAGCATTATCAGCAGAGGAATTATCAAAATGCATCAAAACAAGCATTTATGAATCTTTGCAATTAGAGAACGGAAAAACGAGGCACAGTTCGTGTGTAGATGATAGCAAATGCAGTATTTGTCAGGTGATCATCATTCTTCATTTATCATCTGACACAGAGCGGAAGCACTAAAACAAGAGGAACACTCTTGATAAGGGAAAATCGATATATTTTGTTCGAGTTTTCAAGGTTACAGTTCGTGTGTAGATGATAGCAAATGCTTTTATATGAGATCCTAACCATTTGTTATGAACTAACAACTAAGAAATTAATTACAAAAATTTTGAAATTAAATGTGACAGCTAATCAACCACATGAATTGATGACAACTCGCGATTTCCTTATTAAATGAAAATAAATAAAAAAAATCCTCGAAATCAAGATGAGATTTATTATTGTTTTCTCACGCGTCTTCCACACTTCCATCGATCCACATATGAATCCGTTAATATAATGTTGTACGTGTAAAAAATGGGGCACAAGTTGCCTCCATTGTATTCAAAATGCATAAAACCTATTAATTCTTTTTATTATAATTTTTTTTGTATTTATAAAACTCATTATTATTATTGTTTGCAGGAGGAATTTGTGAGAGGAGATGAAATAGGAAGGTTGGGATGTGGGCATGGGTACCATGCTCCCTGCATAAATCAGTGGCTGGGCCTCAAGAACTGGTGCCCCATTTGCAAGGCTTCACCTACTCCTGCTTAAAGAATTTGATGGTACACATCACATTTGATTTCTTTTTTTTAATCATATGTACATACATAAATACATAGGGTATTGGATTTTTTCATTTTTAATTTTTTGCATTTAGTCCTTAATGTGGCCTAAAATCTCGACCGCTCAGACGTTTTACCGATTCAGATTGTTTGCCAAAACATTAAGGGGCAATTTCATATATACCACTCTAAACTTGCAAAATATAATGTTTCTATAAATCATGTTTTAAAAGCATTGTATATATGAAACACTGTTTTGGTGAGATTGACATCAGGATTGAGATGGGTTATTTAAGTAATTAGTCCACTGATGCAGCTTTGATTGTGTTCAACACCTTAAAGACTCATGTAGAAATGGGTGTAAATGAGCCTAGCTCGTGAGTTACTTGAGGTCGGCTTTCTAAAATCTTGAATCATGACGGAGCTTAAATGAGTTCGGGCCTGAATTAGAGCTCATTTAATAATTGAGCTCAAGACCAAGCTTACTGAACTTGCTAGCCTAAACGAGCCCTATTATTTATATAATTATAATAAATTTTATGTACACTGATGAATATATAATTGCATAATAATATTATTATGATAAAGTTACTAAATAATATATATTATATTATCTGTTCAAAAAAATATATATATTAATAAAATTATAATTATATATATGTATATATAATATAATTAAATAATTAACGAGCATAGCTTGAGCCAGACTCAAGCTTGAAAAATTACTCATGGGTCGAGTTTGAGCTTTACCAATAAAGCTCGATCTCAAGTTCTCTTAAGTTCAACGAGCTTGGGTTTTATTTGTTTACAACCTCTAGTTAGCAGAATTGCTACGCCTTTCCTTGTAATTGAACGTTTAGGTTAAATCTGAACCTATATATCTTTAATGGAAAAGTTCATGAAGATATACGATGATCATGACGAGTAGGGCACCCATCTCTAAATTTCTACGTCCTCTTTGATACGATCATTAGATTATTTTTTGAATCATTAGAATTATAGTGTATTTATCATCAATATATTATTTGTAAATCCACTAAACCATTATAGTGTATTCACTAATAAATACATGCATTCAGGAGTGAAAACGATTTTTATAGTTCTCATATATGCGGTGTGTGCGTGTGTGTTGGTTTGGCTTGGTTAGAGGCTAAAACCAAACCTATAACCAATATTACGGTTTTTAGATTTTTCTAATTGATCGGTTTTGATTATAAACATTCAATTAATTCAGTTATTGGAAAATATGGTTGATTGACTATCGGTTGACCGTCGACTCTGAACATGAGTGTATTCTAGCTAATTTCAATTAGTAATCCAATTAGATCTTAGGTCAAACAAATATTAGCAATCGTTTTAATTTATAAGTGAGAATAAATATATTATTTTTTGAAAACTATAACAAAATTTTCCCTATATATAACATATTATCTATAAAGATGTAAAGTTTGATTTTAATGTGGGTTTGGTTAATTCTGTTACATATAACCAAACTATAAAAATTGGTTATCAAAAAATTCATAACCGAACCATTTGTCTCATTATTTTGGTTCGTCTTTTTTATTTATTTTGTGGTTTGTTTAATCGATTTTTATACTCATCACCCTAGTTGATTCACTGAAAATTTATATAAAAAAAGAACAAATTAAACTTTTCGTCCATTATTTATATACCAAATTTCGTTAATAAACTAAGGTAATACCAAGAATTGTCTTTTATGTTTAAATTTGTTTACATTTCATCCTTCAACTAACCTCCATCTATTTTTATCGTTAAATGAAGCCACGTGCCCCTCACCAAAGACAAGGAATTGTCGGCCAACATCTCTCCCCGCCTTCTCCAGTCAGATAAAAATGAGGTTTCGATTTGCTTCAATGAATGGAAATAGATAAAAATCAGGTTTTGATTAAACATTTAAGTAAACTCACTCAACCCAGATTAAAAGGGGGTTTCGATTTTCTCTGGCGATTGAATTTCTAGGTTTTGTGAAGAGTATAAGTCTTGTGTTTGCTTTCTCTTTTTTCATAAACAGTCTACTACCTGGAGGGGTAAATCTGTCATAACGGTTTACTTAAATGTTCAGTTGAAACCTCCTTTTTATCTATTTCCAATCGGAGAAAACCGGAACCCTCTTTTTATCTAACAAGAGATGGCGGGGAGGGAGGTTGGCCGACAATTCCACGTCTTTGGTGAGGGGCGCGTGGCTTCATTTAACACCAAAAACAGACTGACGTTAGTGTAAAGGACGAAACGTGCAAACAAGTTTAAACATAATGGACAATTTATGGTATTATGTTAGTATAAGGATGAAATCTAAAATTTGGTATAAACATAAAGGACCAAAAGTGAAATTTGTTCTTTTATTAACGAAAAAAGACGATTTTGCCCTCACGTGAGAGGCACGTGACCACACTTAACATTTGAAGTTGACGGAGATTAGTCCAAAGGACGAAACATGCAAACTTTTCTAAACATAATGGATAAAATTTATAATTTCCTTATTTAAAGGACGTAAACTGAAATTTGGTAAATAGTTAAAGGACGTAAAATGCAATTTACTCATTAAATTTTATAATTAATTTTGGACATATTTTGTTTTTCTCTTATAACTTTTAAAATATAAGTTTCATTCAAAACCGAGTTTTCGTGATAATGTACAAGTCATAACACGAATGTACAAAACTGTTAAAGTTGATTCAATGTTTTGTTTTTGTTTTTTGTATTTGTTTTTTTTCCTCTTACATCTTTAAAATATGATATTTTATAAAATCCGGGATTTGTTGTTTCAACATGAGTTTTTTCGCGAGATGAATACCAGTGTACATGTCGTCGAAACCGAGCTTTACAGATTTTAACACTCTCGTCGCAGTACGCGGATTTCACCCACTAGTTTTAGTGAAAGTTACACAGGTGGAAAATTAGTGTGACACTTGTCAAATTTCATCAAAAAATAGCAAGGGGGAACTACAATAACGATCGTATGTTAGTCGATGTTTGCGACCAATGATTGGATTTAATATAGTAAAAATGTGGGTTTCTTGTTTAGTTTCTCATTTATGTTAGTTTGTAGTCTCTTCTATGAAAACATTTTTTTGTTAACTTTTGTATCATGTCAAATAACCATATAACAAATTAAATTATCTTCCATTATTTTGTTTCTATTATCTTAGTTTAGTATTATTAAAGATGTTTTTTTTTCTATCATTGTCAAGTTTATATTTTTTAAAACACATTTATAACTATAGTTTTTTTTTAATTTTAAATTATTTGTGTAAAATAACATCTTATTTCACACTTTTACCAATAGTAGCAATGAGTTTTAAAAATTATTAAAAATATGAACATATTTCTATTTACTATTTACTAATAGTAACAACAGTGTTTCAATTACTTTATCAAAGTCTTCATCAAACCGAAACATGTAACAACGTTATCATCTTTGGTAACTTCAAAGTACGCTATTATTTTTAGTAAAAGTGTAAAGGTTACATCCTAATTATATATAAGTATCCCTAAAATATGTGAAAACAAAAACGGGTCGGTCAAATATCATCACCTATCTATGTAAACTAACTGTACAATCGGTAAGATCAAATCTCTTAGTTAATACATCAATTAGTTGGATTATAGGTAGACATGGCACAAAAACCGAACCCAGTTTGGACGCCGGTTTTCTATCAGTTCAGGGTGCTTGAACCGATTTGGACCCGAACTGGGTTGTGAAACCGATTTGTAACATTAAAAAAACTAGTTGTTAGTTACCGTCGGGGAATGGTCATATGACCTTTTTTGACCTATGTTAGTATAATTAGGCATTGTCGCTTTCAATGAAACACCATGCCACAATTCCAACGACGATTAAACAATAAAAAATAATCCGCGTTGCAATTTCTATGTTTTTTTTAATGTATTACAATTTAATTTTATATTTTTGTAATTTCTAAAATTAAAATAATAAATAAAAAAGAACTTTATTTTGCTTTGATTTTACATATCATTAATTTTTTAATTTCATAAAAATATTATAATTTATTTGTTTACAAAATAAAAAATAATAATTTTCCATTCAAACCGGTTTGAACCCAATGCAACCCAATTCCTATCAAATTGGGAATTGGGTTCGTCTCTAATCGGTTTCACCTGTAAATTATAATCAGAGGTGTACATTTTTGGCCCAAAACAGTTGGTGTCGAAACCGGTTTTGGTTAGGGTCAAAAGTTTTGAACATAGTTTAATAGTTATATAATTATTGGGCCAAATAATCCAAACATCACGTTTTGGGCTGTCAAAAGTAATATGTCTTAGGACAAAGCCCAAATCTTGAAATGGGTATGGCCCAATTGGTTAAGGTTTTGTTTGACGAAATGAAGAAGCATCACAGTAGTGAATCAAGGGTTTAGAAGATGCATCGATTCAGATCATTATCACTCTTCAGGCGTTCTTTGCACAGGCAATCTCACAGTTGCTTCACCACCATTTCTGCTCAACGAGACACTTACCCTCAAAATCCCCATTTTCAACAAGAGGTATTTCAGTTGATTTCAACATATGCTACTGCTTCAATTTGTTATGTTTTATTGCTGAAATCAAACAGGTTTTAGTGGAAGGGAGAGCTTTCTCCAGAGCTGCCATACTCAATAGACCATCTCAACTCAATGCTATTACTACTTCTATGGTTTGTTTCCAACTTTTCTGCATTTTTGGGGAATTTATAGCTCAAAAATATAGGAGAATGCAGTTTGTTATGTTTGAAGAGAGACCCTTTATTGTGTTGGTGATTTTAGTGTCATTTTAATTTAATTGGATATAAATTGTTATAAGTTAGGAGATGTGACTTGTATAAGAATATGCTCTTTTCAGTTACCTCGAATTGGTGGTTCAAGGGGGTGAAGCCCCTTAGTGAGCACGAGGTTCCAAAATGGCACCGCCTCTGGGGCGGGGTCCAAGGGGCGTTGACCATTGTGGGGGTCAAGCTGCCCAGTCAGCATGAGAAAATTTTATTTTGACAAACCAATTTTTTAACTTCCCACTGTTGTAACTGTCCAATTGTCGACAGTTACAACCTCCAACTGTCAATCGCCAACTTAAAAGTTGTGATGGTTCGTCCAATCGTCCTCTATAAATATGTGATTTTTTGTTTGGTTTAGAACAACAAATTCAATTACAAATTCTGGTACACGTTTTCATAACAAAACTTGCATACTAGTTCTTGTTAATTTCTCTGTCTTATCTGATTGAATATTCATGAGTACCAATGAAATATTTCAATCTGAAAGTGTCTTAACGCGATTGTGAGAGATATCCAATCATACACGAATTAGAAAACCTACATATTGGAATCTCAAATGTGTTCTTGTTTAACATGATTTTGCATATTGAGCAATGTGTGAATAATGTTTTTGGAATGTCATATGTAGGCTGGTCGGTTACAAAGACTTTATGAGTCATGGGAGGACAACTCACAGATTGGATTTGTGACAATGAAGGTATTTCATGCTTATATGAAGAGTTTCACTTTCGTTAGGTGTTTTCTTTTTCACTAAATGTTATTTGGATTTATTGAAGGGTAGTGGTAGGGCATTTTGTTCTGGTGCAGATATGGTAACCATCTATCGCTTACTTCAAGAAGGTGGGCGCTCTTTTTATCTTGTTTTTTTAACTTATTTTTCTGTACATGTGAGTTTATATACGGACGTAACGCACCAATCTTATATGGATACTTGGATCTGATAACATGTGTGTATATACATACATACATACACACATCCATAGCATGTAGGTGTAGGTATATATGAACATATATGTATGTATATGCATAATGTGTATATGTGTGTGTGAATGTATGTTTGTGTGTTCAGGGTTTTTCCTAAATAATTCCACATCTTGTCAAATCCTAAAGTTGCGTGCAAACTTTTCGATTTGACATACTTCTTGTTCAAGTAATGTCTGGTTTTAGGGTGTCCTATTTGGGAGTAATGAAGTTATTGATTTTCTTACTAATTTGCTGTTTAAAATATGTACAGGCAATGATGAATCATGCAAAGAATTTTTCAGGACACTATATCAATTTATATATCTTTTAGGAACATATTTGAAGCCAAATGTGAGTATCCAACTTTCTTATATCTTAGAACATTGAAGTTATTTTCTGTAGATTGATGTACTCCTTCACACTGCATTTGAGGTACGGTGTTTTGCCATTGACTGTTGACCATTTCACAGCTGGCTATATTGGATGGTATCACGATGGGCGGTGGTGCAGGCATTGCAGTTCCTGGAATGTTCCGCATTGCTACAGACAAGACTGTATGTGCATTATTTTTTTTTTCATTTGTCTTAAATTGACTAGTTTTTGACTTTTTGCATACGTAACCGTGAACTCTATAACTTAAAAAACATTTTTCATCATAAAATTTAAAGTATACAAATTAGCACTCTTGAGAATATTTTATTATTGTAATCATATAAACAATAAAGATTTAACTTTACCACCTGAAATGAATTGCAGTTTTTTGCAACTCCAGAAGTTCAAATGGGCTTCCATCCAGATGCAGGGGCGTCATTTTATCTTTCTCGTCTGCCTGGTTATTTAGGTGACTTTTGAATTTAAAGTCTTCATCTTTCACTCGAGATATTCCCTGAAAATTCGACAAATTTCTGCCATTTGGTTTGTGGATTATATCAATAGATGATGAGAAATGGATATTATATTCTTGAAAGATAGATCTTTCAGGGTGATCACACTTAAAAAACGACAGGAAACTATATGATATAAATTAAAAAATGGTTTTTGGTTGACAATTTTATCATGTCTCCATCTCTTATTTTCATTGCAGGTGAATTCTTGGCTTTGACTGGAGAAAGACTTAATGGTGCTGAACTGGTTGCCTGTGGTCTTGCTACACACTTTTCACTAAATGCGGTATGTACCTTGTGCTACCCTTTGTGTACGATGTTAATTTTTTATGTTTGCAGTGATGTCATCATGATATACTGATCCCTACAGAAACTTGCTTGGATTGAAGAACACCTCGGACAATTAATGACAGATGACCCTTCTGTCATATCAGAGTCCCTTGCTCAATATGGTGATCTTGTTTATGTAGATAAAAACAGTATTCTTCACAAGTAATCTTCTATTTCACTCTTCATCTCATTACAGGTGGCAAAATGGGTGGGTCGGGTAGGTTCAGTAACGAGTCAAATTGGTGCATGTCAAAACAGTATGGGATGGGTTGGGTACTTGGGCCGACCCATAAACGCTTCTTTTATCCATGATTTTTGGAATTTTGTAAACAATTTATGTGCAAAATATAATTACAAAAAGGAGTTAATTACACATATTGTCCCCGTGATTTGCGGAAAGTAACAGGTTTAGGTACTAAGGGTTTAAAGTAACAGGTTTGGGCGGGTTTGGGTTTTATGCTTTCAATTTTGTAACGAGTTTGGGTATTAAGGCTAAAGTCCGTTAACTAATCTGTTAACTTGGGGTGAAATGACCAAAATACCCTTAGGGTAAACAAAAGTACTCTATTAACATTTAAAACCGACACTAAATTCGTTACTATACCCATATAATTGGTTCTATCCATTTATAATTTTTGTTTCAGGATTGACAGAATAGACAAATATTTTTGCCATGACACTGTTGAGGAAATAGTGGACGCTTTAGTAAGTTTATAGCTCCTTTCTCTTATTTTGCATGTTTATGATGAAACATTATCAACTGATAATCTGTTCTGTAAAATTTTTAAAGTAGTTTCTAACTAACCAAACCAAACCAAACGTACCCAGTATAATCCCACACATAGCTAACGCTATTAGTAGGGTCTGGGGAGGGTGTGATGAGGGCAAACCTTACCCCTATCTCAAGGGATAGAGAGGCTACTCCCGTTTAGACCCCCGGCTCCATGGGAAAGAAAAAGATAAAAATATAAATAAAATTAATGAGTAATAAAGTAAAATAAATCTAACAGTAATCTAACAATTAGCAGTGTATGACTAGAGTATATTAGTCACAAGAAACACAACACACCTACAAGAAACAAGACATACGCAAAATCTTTGCTAAACAACTCTACTCTCCCACACAACAGGTCACTCATCCTAAAACCCTAATACGACGTCTCCATGAAATCTTATCATTGATCATGTCCTCTGAGAGGTGTAAATCTAGCAAATCAAGCCTAATCCTCTCATCCCACGTTAATTTCGGTCTCCCCCTGCTCCTTTTCCCCTCTACAACGAGAGTTTCCACCGTTCTCACTGGATCTGTGCTCTGTCTCCTCTTGACATGTCCAAACCATCTCAATCTTCCTTCTCTTATCTTATCTGAGATACATGTGACTCCCAATCTCTTCCGAACAGCTTCATTTCTTATTCGGTCCTTTCTTGTGTGTCCACACATCCACCTCAACATCCTCATCTCAGCTACATCCATTTTTCGAGCTTGTGTCTTCTTGATGGCCCAACACTCGGTTCCATATAGCATCGCTGGGCGAACTGCTACCCTATAAAATTTACCCTTTAACCCTATTGGGAACCTCTTGTCGCACAAAACACCTGAGGCCGCTCTCCATTTACACCAACCAGCCTGCACCCGATGGACTACATCATTGTCGATGTCCCCGTTACTCTGGATGACAGATCCTAGATACTTGAACTTCAGTGTCTTAGGGACAACCCCACCTTCAATAGAAATCTGGGTCTCCTCGTCGACGTTTGCACCACTAAAGTTGCAGTGAAGGTACTCGGTTTTAGATCGGCTTATCTTCAAACCTTTGTGCTCTAAGACTGTTCTCCATTCCTCTAGTCTGTTGTTCAATGTCTCTTTACTTTCTGCAATCAACACGATATCATCAGCAAAAAGCATGCACCATGGAATTGCATCTTGAATCGACTTTGACAACTCATCCAAAACTACTGCAAAGAGAAAGGGGCTTAGTGCCGACCCCTGGTGAACTCCCACTTCCACCGGAAAAAAGTCTGTATCCCCCATGGGTGCTCGGACGCATGTCTTAGCATCATGATACATATCCCTAATTGCCTCAATATATTTACTAGGGATCCCTCTTCCCTCCAGACTTTCCCAGATCAATCTTCTAGGCACACTATCGTACCCCTTTTCAAGATCGATGAACACCATATGTAAATCATGTTTCTTCTCTCTGTACTTTTCCATTAATCTTCTTAAAATGTGTATCGCCTCCGTAGTGGACCGGCCTGGCATGAACCCAAATTGGTTTGCTGTAACCTGGGTTTGTCGTCTAATCCTTGTATCTATAACTACAAAGTAGTTTCTAACTACAAATGTTTAATTTAATTTTTTTTTGTTTTGTTTGTTATTGGGCAGAAAGAAGGAGAGTCACATGATGAGTTGTGTTCAACTGCCCTAAAGAAACTGAAGGAAGCCTCCCCATTGAGCTTAAAGATCACTTTGCAGTCCGTGAGTGCAGTTTTTCGCATTTTTCAAATATATATATATTTCCAAATCGAACCATACAACTTAAGGTGGTGAAATGCAGATAAGGGAAGGTAGATTCCAATCTCTTGATCAGTGTTTGGCCCGTGAATATTGCACATCGTTGCATTGCATATCAAAACAAGTTTCTGGAGACTTTTGTGAGGTAGGACATGATCCTTCAAGATATCACTTCTTAAAAAAAGCCCTAATATACATAATGCATTTTTGTTAATTTAACCGATCTTTCTCTGATTCCTTGTTGTAGGGTATTCGAGCAAGACTAGTTGACAAGGACTATTCCCCAAAGGTATCCCTTTGTGTTCTTTAACAGTCCTTAATAGTGGTCACAGTGTCGACCCATTTACTTATGAAATGGATCGAGTCAGGTTATGCTTGAAAAAGAAAATTAGTTTGTTATTGAAACACTAACATGACAATAATTATTTATAAAAACTTAAGAACTTTTTGACAGAAAAGTGTCTTCTCAACCTGACCCATACAAAAACACACTTGTCGTGACCCGTTACCCGACCCGCCCATTTTGTCACACCTACTTTTGGATATGATAATGAAATCAGAGGTTTGATGTTTTTTTTCTTGAATTTGGCAGTGGGATACTCCAAGTTTGGAAGCAGTAACCAAAGACATGGTTGACTTCTATTTCGCACCTCTTCCTACTTCTGAGCCTAAACTCAACCTACCTACCGCTTCAAGAGAACCTTACATGTGAACATTGGTGTGGGTCCCATATTCAAACTAATCCACCCAATAAGTTCACTCTGTTTTTGTCTTTGCAGTACAACTTTCATAAAAAAGATCCACAAGTTTTGTGTTGGCAAAATATAAGCTTATTGTTATCCTTACAGTTTTTAATTTCGATCTGTTAGGTTTTTAAGCTCTCTGGACATGTAATTTGGTTGAAGTTGTGTGAGTGCCAAAAGCAAAAAAAATAGGCTGTTGTAATGAAATGTTTAGACGCAATTCGATCAAATGCAAATGCATCAGGTTTTATGGTGCTATGTCGAGTGTAAAAGCCATAACGATTCCGCCAATCAAGCTTCTATTTGGCAATTGTATGCAACCTGCATTGTAAAAAGCGCGTCTGATGGTAGGCGTGTCGACTTTTGGTGAATTCTAGATTTTTGTTTCTCGCCTCTCTCCTATTAAATAATAATGATTTTAAATAATTAAATATTTAAAATTTATTATAATATTTTATTAAAACTTATAAAATCATAAGAAAATTTTAATTATATTTTATCTTAAAATATAATTTTATAATTATTAAATTTTCATTATTTCTAACCATGGCGGCTTCAAATGGTGGCGACGATGGAGGTGACCAGAGGTTGTGACCAGAAAAAGTGGAGGTGATCAGAAAAATTGTGGTGAAGAAAGGGTTTGTCTCTGTGTGTGTGATGTCAAGATCTAGGGTTTTAATATATTTTTAGTTTAAATATTTTTTATTTTTTATTAAGGGTATTTTTGTCTTTTAATAAAAATTAACAGAAAAAATCAAACAGTGTTAGAGCCGCGTAGTTGATTGGACAATTGACAAACCACAAGGATTCAAAAAGTCCAATTGAAAATATTGGACTAAAAAGCGATTTTTTGAACCAAGCACAGGGAAACAAAATTTACTCTAAAAATAAATTTAACAATAGTGTATATGGGACCCCACCCCCACCTCCTATCATATTGGCAAAACCTGTTTTTGACCTATACCAAATTGATAGTTTTTTTTTTAAATACGACCCGTTTTGACTCGGACTCATTTTGCTCCAAACCCGTTTTGACCCGAAGTTATTTTGCTCCTGCCCGTATTAGCCCGAACCCGTTATGACTCATGAACCAAGCCCGCCCGACCCGTCCAGTTTGCCAGGCCTCAACCCGTGTAATACATAGATTTCTAACTTAGTAGCGAAACCTATTAGCAAATAAAGTAAAGAATAGTGGTTTTGATAAAGTTGGTTTTTAAGAAAGAAATGTATTAAATGTTTACTTTCAAGTTTCACCTACTTTTTGACTACAAAATAAGCACACTTTTGACATACAATTGAACTACTTTGATATATGAAAATTTACAATGTCGAAACTATTATGTAACGCGTCCGGAATTGCCTCCCCCATGGCTTTGAAGACCCTATCATCTTCGAGTGCCTCACGCTTTTTACCTTTTTATAATGATTAATAAAAGTTTAAACAACTATAGTTGTTGCAAGGGTAACAGTTTATCTTCAAATGATGATGAGAAAATCAAGCAGCACTTAAGCAGTTCTCCCAGGTACCATATTTAGAGCTGAAGGTACCACCACCACTTTGCTGAGCATACTCTGACATAACAGCAGCAGCACAAGCATCCCAAGTTCTTGCAATTTCTTTAAGTGACATAGGTTCTGAAAGACTTCTGAGAGAAATACTGAATCTTGATTTGGTTTTTGTTGAAATATCCTCAAACTCCTTGCTGTAAAATAGGCATACCAAGCTTGTGAAAAGACTATAATAGCCCTCCAAGTAAACTAGACACTAATCAATGTTCTTTTATTTCAACTGCAGCAGCTTGTACATTATGCTTCATTTTTGCACCAAATGATAAAAAGCCTTTTACTATTGACAAATGGAAATAAGAATAAAACTATGACGATGGACAAATAGGTAAATTTAGCATAAATATTTCCCCATCAAGAAAAGGTTGCAACTAAGGGTGTAAACGAGCCGAGCCGCTCGTGAACTAGTCGAGATTGGCTCGTTAAAAGCTCGAATCAAGCCGAGCTTAAACGAGCTCGCGCTCAAACCCGACCTTCACATATCGAGCTTGATTAATGATTAGGCTCGCGAGCTTGTCATGCCTAAAATTTATGCAACTTCCATTTTAATATATTCAATATATATTTACATAATAATTATTATATATAATTATGATAAAAAGTAACTAAACAAAATATATGATGTTATATATTAAAATTTATATAAATAAAATATTAAATAATCAATAAATAATAAACGAGCTCGAGCTCAAGCTTGATTGTGTACAACCCTGATTGCAACAAATAAGATACCTTCACAAATTAAGATATGTAGCGGTTGGTTGTTAAAAAAAAGCTATTATTTTCCAGGTGTCTAAAAAACGACAAACACAACATGCTTTAGAAGGATAAAAGTGAAGTGTTTCAAATAATTAAGCAGAACTTCTCACCTGACTTCGGCCGGGAACTTATCCAAGAGTATAGGGGAACAATTTGGATAATTTGCAGGAACAAGCAACCTTAATGGTTGGATAGGTGACTGCACATTAATTAAAATATATATAAGTCTGCGGGGGACATGAAAAGGTCAAAAAGCTATATAGCATATAACCAACATGACGTGTGTATAATATTACACACCATTTGTGCCGAAGCATACTGTGACTTCAAGTTTGGACCAAGAGCTACCGCACTGTACGAGCATGTAATCACGGTTCCATCCCCACCCTCTGAGACTGCAGAGGTTGCGGCCGGATCAACATCTTCCTCGCTAATAGATACCACAGTATCAATGAGCCCCCGGTTTATCTCCTTTATTTCTTCCAAAAGGGCATGACTAGACTGTAACAAAAAATGCAATGCCTTAAAACGAGTTAAATAAAAAAAACTCATTTTAAGCTTCCATTTATCATATAAAAATTTAAAATAGAAAAGGGATAATGTATACATACACCAGCCAAGTATCACAACAGCATTACATGCTGCACTGGTATCTATTTGGTTTCATTTATGCCAATTCGGGCCGAAAACCGTCTGGATGACAAAAATGCCCTAAAAAGTTTAAGGATACATTACAAATACCCCCTAAAGAGGTGTCAACATGTTACAGGTCAAAAAATTGTTTGTAAAATTAGGGCTTTTTAATTATTTCCAGAGTTAAAAAAATACAACGATTACAGCACTTGTATGTCACATACTTCCAAAAGAGACGTACTGTTTCACACTAGGGGCATTTTTGTCATTTTAGAATTTCCCGATAAGCTTTTCTCCTGAAATAGGATTTGAGAATCCATATATCGACAATGTGATGCGTTGTGTAAAAGGAAAACCATATGGTGGATTTGTAAAATGTTCTGGCAACTCATGAATGGAATTCAAATTTCACAGTTGATGCAATAAAGAAACCAACTAGACAGCCCACTCTTTACACAAGCGAGATTTGATGCAATACAAAAATTGTTGATAACATAGTACCTCGGTCCGGGGCCTTTTGATTGATGAAGATGCCGAAATCTCAGAAGCATTAAAATGCTTAAAACTATCATTTACACTGCCAGCAGATGATACAACATTTAATGGCATTGCACTTGTAAATCGTTCCATTTTCCTCGTGCCATTTGTTCCATCTTGAATGACAAAATTTCTAGCCTGAAGAAGACATTTTGTCATGGCAACCAAATCCTCACCAACTGCAGCTCTCGACCCATTACCTGGTGCTGACCCTGCAATCCTATCAATCATACTCACAACGGAACCTATTTCACCAACTGAAGCACTCAAAGCTTTTGGTGACATTGATTTTACCTATAATACAATGAATTAAAATATGTTAGTCCTATAGTTTTATGTTATGAAAAAAGTATCTGAAACACACCCTTAAGAGTTTGGGTGGAAATTTCAACTTATTTACTTATGGATAGGTTTGGGTTATGTTTTATCTCAAATGGGTCAAATAAAAAAAATTAGCTTATAGGGGAATAGGTGCATACTGCGTTTTAAATCTTTATTGTTGGCATTAATTCTGGCCAAGAAAAAAAAAAGAAGGGTCCGAGATTTTTGAGTTGGTTTTTGAGTCGGTTATTTGTTTAGAGTTTTTATTTTGGTAATATGTTTATTTGGTAAGAACTAATTTAGGAGAATTGTTTTCTTATTTTAGGTTAGGATATTATCTGGTTTTCTAGTTTAAGGTTTTAGGAGTCTTGGGATTAAGTTTGTTTTAGTATAAATAGAGGTGTAGGGTTTCATTGTAATGAGTGGTTTTTGATATTAATAAAAGAAAAGACTTGTGGGTTGTGTTTTCCCACAAAAAATCACCTGATGTTCTTGAGCTTATCGATCCAATACTCTAACAATTGGTATCAGAGCTTTGGTGAAGCTCGTACCCAGGAGAGGCTAAAGATCGAGACCCAAGGAGAGGAAGATCAAGAATCTCATACCTGGGAGAGGCTGAAGATTGAGACCTAAGGAGAGGAAGATCAAGAATCTCATACCTGGGAGAGGCTAAAGATTGAGACCTAAGGAGAGGAAGATCAAGAATCGAAGATCAGACGAAGAACAGCAACGAACGAAACCACAAGTCGATCTATGAGAGATTGATCAAGAAGAGCGGACCTGTGTGGACTGGGGAAGGCGTATTAGAACCTGTGAGCGGTTCAAACGAAGTGAAGAATACATCCAATCTATGAGAGATCGTTCAAAAAGGATGTGAGAGCTGCGTGGAAGAAGATCCTGTGATAGATCAAGAACGAACGGGTCAGTGTGGAAGATTCAAGCCGAAACCTGTGAGGGGTGAGTTTGGAAGTGGCGTGAAAGAGCTGAGTGATTCAAGAGGGACGTTCAATCTGTGTGAGCCAGATTAAAATACATAGAGGTAGTGTCTTGCTGTTGTGCGATCAAAAAAAGTGAAGAAGGCTTTGCATGTGATCATAAAAGAAAAAAGAGGGTTTTTTTGGGATGTGTTGAACGTGGGACAGAAGAAAGGAAAAAAGATGATCAAGGGGTGTCTAGATCGAGGCTACTATTTTGCGTGGGTCCGGAAAAAAAGGGCAGATTTTTAGTTGTTAGAGTGATGCAAACAAAAGGTTGTGACGTATGAAGAACTAAGGATGGCAACAATTGGCAGTGTTTGAACCTGCTGAACGAGAATGAGAATTAAAAGGGAAGGAGAAGTTTTGGCTACTGTGTGTTCAAGACAAGTCAAGGAAGCAGAACATGATCATGATTATGATTATCATGATGGCGATAGGGCTGCCAAGTTCAATGAGTGGACAGGTTAAAGTCATGGGTCTATGTGACCGAGGGTTAGTTCGAAAGCAAGAACGTGAAGTAAAGAGCTACATGTTTTGTTTGGGATTCAAGACCTATGCGGTACAGGTCAGAATTAAGGGGGAGATTGTAGGCATTAATTCTGCCTAAGAAGAAAAAAATAGGTCCAAGATTTTTGAGTTTGTTTTTTAATCGGTTATTTGTTCAGAATTTTATTTTGGTATTATGTTTATTTGGCAAGAATTAATTTACGAGAATTGGTTTCTTATTTTATGTTAGGATATTATCTGGTTTCCTAGTTTAAGGTTTTAGAAGTCTTGGGGGATTAAGTTCATTTTTGTATAAATAGAGGTGTAGGGTTTCATTGTAACGTGTAGTTTTTTATATTAATAAAAGAAAAGAGTTGTGGGTTGTGTTTTCCCACAAAAAAATAGCCAGGTGTTCTTGAGCTTATGCTTATTGCTCCTAATTCTAAGATTTTTAATCACAGACATATATTATTATTATTGTAATAAATCTATTCTTGTAATCATGATTCATGAGTAACTTGTTAATAATTTATAAAGGGTAAAAGTCACTAAATATAACAAAGTTTCGTAGCTGTTTCATTTAGGTCACTCAAGTTCTATATTGATCCATTGTAAAAATTTTCATAACCGGTTAGATTGAGCGGCATAAATCACAATTATGTAACTTGGTTACAATTTAGTATTTTATTTCTTAAACTTTTACCGGAAACCAGTTACTTAACTTCAGGTTAAACTTAATCAAAGGAAGTCACCAAATAGTAACGAACTTTCATAAATATTTAATTTAGATCACTCAGTTAAACCGGTTATGAAAATTTTCACAACAATGGAACCATATATTACTTGAGCAACCTAAATGGAGCAGCAGTGAAATCTTCCCATTTTATTTAACATTTTAAAAAACGGACTAGAACTTGTTCACGGGTCCACCTTATGCAAGCCGACCCGTTTTGTTCTGTACTTAAAACATAATGGATTTAAACCAGGGCCTGTTCTAGCTCATCACCCAGCACCAACCTGCCCATCTTTCCAGCTCTACTAATGGGTGTATATTATTATATGAACATGTGTAATTTCTAAACATACCACTTTGAGTAGGCGTTCTAGAGGCTGTTCTGTAACAGATTTTCCAGATACAATTGATGCAACAGCACCATGGTTTCCATCTGGACTAGTGAACTCTGCAAGTAAAGGGGACGCGGATATTCCAGGTGTACCAATAGCAAGAGACTGAGTAGGTAAGACTGCTGAAGATGGTTGTTGATGTCCAATATTCCCGACATTAGATAATGATGGAACACCGCTTATTAATTCCCCTGGGATAGGAGATGCAGAGGAGGTTGAAGGAGAAGGTGCAGTAAATGGTGAGTTGGCAGATTTGAACATGTTTGGCTGGTCAATTTGAGGAGATGCATGCTGTGACATTTGTGGAGAAGCAGATGAAAGGAGTTGAGGTGAAAATGGAGCACCTGGTCTTAATTGTTGGTGATAAGCAGAATGTTGGGCGACAGCTGCAGATGCATGCTGCTGCTGCTGAAAAGCACCTGATTTCACACTAATCTGCTGCCTAAGTTTTATGTCACCGCCATCATTTATCTGATGAAGCTGAGATAACTGGTTTCCTTGCATCTGTCCACTCAGTTGCTGCTGCTTTGTTTGTTGGTGAAATTGCTGTTGTTGCTGCTGTTGCATAAGTTGCTGCTTGTTCAGAAATTGTTGCTGCATTTGGCGTTGTTGAAATTGCTTCAGTTGCTGGCTTTGAAGCAATTGTTCCTGTTTAATATGCTGATGCTGAAGCATATTGGAGTTCGCATGTAGTGACATTGGGTTTATGTTTACTTGTTGAGGCCCACTCACTGTATTTTGTTGTAGAGAACCACTAGAGACCTGCTGTAAGGAGTTCATGCTGCTATTTTGACCTGGGTCAAGATTAGAACTGGGCTGCATGGAGTTCATCATGTTCTGTTGAACATTCGAACCGCCTGATAGAGAAGGGGCAGTACTTTGCTGCAAATTTCCCATATTATTTGGCTGCATTGGTACCATAGAACCCTGTGAATTCATCTGAGTTTCATGTGATTGAACTTGTGTCAATTGAGGATGAGTTTGTTGAGATTGCTGCATAGATTGCATATGTTGTGGAGGAAGTGCTTGCGCTTGCTGCTGTGGGTTAACCGGTTTCCGCCTATTTGAGTTGATAACATGAACAATCTGCTTCTCATAAGTAGCCAGCTTGTCTTTATAATTAGCCAATATAGCATGCTTAGGGATTTGTAAGAATTGCATGTAACGCTCCAACATACTTTTAAATACTTTCAGCTTCTCAAGTTGCTCGTTTTTTGGTTGCTGTGGAAGAGAATCGTACTGCACAGCACAAATTCATTAAAATAAGAAATAGAAGATTGCCTTTGGCGGTAAGCTTTTGCAAGATAGCATATAATCTTTAAATGATTCAACGTTCTTTTAAAATGAACATAAAAACCCTAATTTTGATAAGAGCCACTAACTTACCTGCTGAAGTTTGCCAAGAATTTTCTGGTGCATGTCATTCAAATCTAATAGATACATGTCCTTCATAGCTTTTATCTGTAATCAGAAGAAAAACAACTCAGGTCCTATATTCTATATTGGGAAGAGATTAGATCCCCACTCACAAGTCATCCAAAAAAGTATAAGAAATACATGATTTCCCTTCAGTTGCTTATCATCCTAAGTCATAATGCCAATGTTATTCAAAATAGAACAATATTAATTGCAAAACCTAGTATTAACAAGAGAACGGCAACACTAAAAACATTACAAGCAAAAATTGTGTAAACACACTTGAAATTTTTATTATTATTTTATTATCAGCAACTGACTTTTTTGATCAGATGTTTTATAATTGAAACCAGTGCGAAAATAAGCAAAACTAAACTTTGGTTAAAAACAATAACGATGATTTTGTTCAACTCAAAGCAAATTTTATGCCGGGAGCTTCCACTTCTCTAAAAGATGAGTAATTTATTATACATCACCTTTTGATACACTTCCTCTTGCCAATCTCCACCATTTGGATTGCCCGTCTGAGCTGTCGAATCCAATGATGCTACAAAAGAGTTAGAAGTTGCATGTGTTAGCTCCTTAGAAATATAAAAGTTAGAAGTTGCATGTGTTAGCTCATTAAAAATATAGTTTGAATATTAAAAAATAAACAAATATAATAAAAAAAACCTACTTGATGAAGCCTCTGGCATAGCTCTCTGTTGTTGAAATAGCTGTTTCTGCTGATCAATCACATTTTGCTGCTGAAAAGCACCTGAAGTAGGAAGCCTTTGTTGCATATCGCGTTGCAGCAGATTCAGCTGTTGTTGCATACCCACCTGCTGCTGCAACTGGCCAGGCTGTGATTGCATTTGCGGCATCACCTGCTGCTGTAACGGTGTTAGTGATTGTTGAACTTGTGTTGGCAACAAAGTTGCTGAACTCTGCTGATTCTGTTGCTGCATTGGCATATTAGATTGTAGCATTTGTTGCACTGAATGTTGATTGGTCTGCATGTTGGAGTTACCAGATTGACTTCCCAGCAACTGCTGCTGCTGGCCAGAATGTTGTTGCATGTTAGAAAGATTGTTATGTTGACCAATTAACTGTTGTTGTGGCTGCTGTACACTTGAAAGCTTATTTTGCTGGCTTATCAACCTCTGTTGTTGCTGCTGCTGCTGCATGTCAGAGTAGTTATTTTGCTGTCCTATGAACTGGTTTTGTTGCATATTTGTAGCAATTGCCTGTTGCCCCATTGAACTCTGTTGTGTTGGCTGTACTTGTTGCTGTGTTGGTTGTACTTGTTGCTGTCGTCTTAGTACCGATTGCTGATGGTTCATCAATGGTTGTGATGACTGTGATACAACAGGCTGTTGATTCTGTACAGCTGAAGAGAGAGAAGATGTCTGCATCATTGTCGGTTGCATAACAGATTGTTGAGATGGTTGCAGATGACCTGGCTGTAACAGATTCTGTTGTTGCTGTTGCTGAATGTGTGATTGCATTGAGGGCTGCTGTTTTGCCATTTTATGCAACTGCTGCTGATAAAGATAATGTGAATTTTGAGTTTGTTGTTGTTGCTGCTGTTGCTGTTGGGGAGCAAGTTGTTGTCTTCCTTGTATCTGCTGCCTTTGATTTGCAAAATTACTGGGAACCATTGTATTTCCTACAGCATTTTGTTGAACACCAGGCATGTTTTGAATGTTCTGCAAGTTTGAATTTTGACCAGCAACATTTGCCATGGTGGATTGCTGTAAACCACTGCCAGGTGGCAATGCAGATGATAAACTAGAAGAGCCTTGCATTCCAGTTGAACCAATATTACTGTGCATGCTCTGAGACATCATTTGTTGTCCTGATTGAATATTATTAGATGGAACAGAAATAGGAAGTTGCTGCCCCTGCTGCATCACCTGAGAACCTATCCATTTGGGGGAAATTCACACAACTTAGTAAAAAATAAACAATGGAATTTGAAAATAAACTTATTCCTACAAAAATCACATCTGCAAAACTTGTGGCATAACAATGAATGATACTGCATTATGAAATACCTGGATCTGAAGGGTTTACGCTATTAGCAGCAGAGCTTGACTGCATGGCGTCTGGCATGGGATTTTGTGATCTATTTTCCATAGTCAACATCTTCAAGGATATCTTTCGCAAATAATCAGACTGCAAACCAAATAAATTATATGATTTTAGGCCTCCCCACAAGACCTTACTGTGTATGAAAAAACATGATATCACGTATTTGTTTTATTTTTGAAGTACTTGGCTCATTCATAAATGAAGACTCTTGCAAAATCTTCATACCACAAAAGCAAAAGGAAAAAAACTACACACACACACATATAAACACAACAAACCTGGCTTGTGGCTGCAGTATAAATCTTCTCTTCAAACCTCACAGCTATTTTTTTAAGTTCCTGGAGTCCCTCATTTCCGGAGAATGGAAGATGCCTCTTCAAGGTATCCATTCTACACAAGATCAACATGTGTCGGTCAAAATGATGTAAATATTAGCAACAATTACAGGTAGAAAAACATCTTTTTACAAATTAAAGGGGTGCAGAGAACCAGTCACATCAAGCAGGTTAGCATAAGCAAATTCTTAAGACAAAAAAATAAGACCACTTACATCTTGTTCACGATCCTTTTCCGTGAATCTGCTTGTAGCTGAGCCCTCCAATCACCAGATTCCATGGAGGGGTCAACAACAGCGCTACTTGCACCCTGAGTAGGCCTCCAATTATTCGTATCCATCTTCCATACAATGATTGATTTTCAATCCTATTATAATTTATAACAGTCAAAAAAGTTTAACAATAAGACATATTTTAGTAAAGATGAATGTTCCTTCTTTTGCAGAAGTGCAATTTACTGATACGCAGTCTTAACACATACAGTCAATCAGTTTTACTATAAAGCATTGGAACCTAATAAATAAGATTTACTTTACTGGCATGAAACTATTGATTTTTATTTGAAAATTCACTTTTCATGACAAAATCAGTGAAATATGGACAGCAAGGGACTAAAGGTGAAAAACTTGGTCAAATGTAGCAGTCTTTGAATTAGCAAAATAAGCTATATTTATAACACAACAGTCATCAGAATCGACAGGTGAGCATTCAATTAACCTTAGCAGACAAAATACATGGATGCTTCAAGCTTGGCAATCTACAACTAATTAATGACCATTTGGCCTATTTTATGAAACATGCCCCTGTTTAAGTTTAGGGAACACCAAAAAGATTGTATAAATAACATGTTACCGTCACAGCATATGACTTATTTTTGTACACAAGAAATTGACCAAGAAATGAGTTACAACTTGATTTGAGTATCCAAATAGGAGCCAAGCATTTTATCATCTTAAGTTCAAGTTTCAAGTACTCCAACACTTCCAAGTTCCAACTTCCAACGCCCGAAGAAGATACGAAACAAAAATACTTGGACATCTTAAGCATATAGCAACACAAGACGCAACATTCTAATTCAGGCTCTCCGGGTAATTAGGGTTTTGACGGGGTTTTCTCTCATCTATATCAATACTCATCCCACCTTCTCTAACCATTGTCTTCACCATGTGTTTCTTGAATATTCTCCTTCATATATCTTTTATGGGCTTTAATAACCATAGCCCTTAAGGTTAAGAGTTGGCTTTCCATTACAACTATGAGGTGGTTTCATCCAATCATAACCAGTTTGTAGTTACAATATCCTCATTTTAAGCGGTTATCATCCAATAAACTAATCCAGTGTTTGGAAGTCAAAGCCATTGTGTTTTTGTACTTGCTAACTTTCTTGTTACTTCAAGGCTACTAGTTTGTGTTTCTACTTTCTAGAATATGACATCACAATAGAACTTGAACAACAAGTAGTTCGATAGATCACTTAGGACGACTAATACTATGCATCCTCTGGTTATTTTGTCTATTTTGTTACATAAATGATTAAAAATATCATGTATGTATGTCGGTGTAAAACACAAATCAGTATTTTTCAAATACACCAAACACAAGAACCAGGTAACCTACTCATCCAAAGCTTCTTAAATTTTCAACTTCAAACATGAAATTGATTCTCGAGATAAACAACTGATACACAAATAGTCAAGCAAAATAGGATTGGTATCACTGTATCAGATCTGACATCAAAATCAAATCAATTCTGCAATTGAACAGAACAAGAGTTAACATTCAAATAACAGAAATTACTCTTAGTTTGTTCTATAACAATTCAGCAGCACAAATACCATAACACTACATTAGTAGTACTTAATTACTTATAGATCATGTACTTCTAAAACTACAGCATGATTGTGTAAACATAAGTCAGCGACTGAAAATAAAAAAAGCGTACATACGACACAGATGCCTAATTATCAGAGCTAGGGTTTGGTAGCCGGATCACACGAAGCAATCGACCGTAGTCGCTCTCTCTCTCTCCGTCTATCTGAAAACCTAAACCACAACTATTCAAAAGTAAACGATCGAGAGTAAGAAAATAAGATCAGTTTGCGTGTGATCGGGTGCTAGGAAGACTGGAAGAGTCAGGTAGTATTACCGTCAGACGGTCGCCGGAGACGGAGACGGAGACGGAGACGTGAACGGTGATCTCTACTTCGAGGAAATGATCGGCAGAGAGAAATTGGGATTTGGGGATTACTTACGAGCACCGCTAGTAGACTTGACGAAGCTTATATACAATGAACTGGCGTAGAATCAGTAGCAGTGAAAAATATCAATACATTATAAGATTATTAAATTTTTATTTATATATTTTATACAGTAAATTATCGTTTGCGTTCCTGTGGTTTATATGATTTAACACAATGCGTTCATAACATGAATTTTTAACGCTTTGAGTACCTGTAGTATACAATCTGTAACACTTTGAGCCCCTTGGCCTAACTTCGTTAAATTCTTTCCGTTAAATTTAGTTTCGACATGTTGCGGATACTTAAGTTTCTTTAGTTTCGGTAGTTTCGACATGTTGCGGATAGTTAAGTTTTGCTGCTGATCTAGTTAAGGCTATCCGCAGATACCCCTGTCGAAACTAAATTTAACGGAATTTTTTAACGAAGTTAGGCCCAGGGGCTCAGAGTGTTACAGATTGTATACCACAGGTTCTCAAAGCATTAAAAATTCGTGTTAGGGACGCATTGTGTTAAATCGTGTAAACCACAGGGACGCAAACGGTAATTTACTCTACGTTATAACTGTACTAAGGTTTAAGGAGGTCATGGGTTCAAGTCTCACCCCTGCAGGAATAAAGAAATTTGTCTTTCAAAAAAATATATTTTACAACTGTAAAAATTTATTACATATAATAGTATAGAAAATAAAATTCAAAATATGTAAAAATTAATATATAACTGGGTTTCGAAAATACGTTAATTACTATTTATTGTAATTTGACTTTCATTTACTATTTGGTTGAAAATAAAAGTTACATAATTAGATTTTAAAGTTTCTTATAATAAGGGATAATTTAAAATAAATGTGTTTTATTAGTATAATTAGCATTTTTTTTAAAAATATATTATTATTAAAAGATAAAGTTGTATTTAATAAAAGAGAAAGAGGCGAGAGAAAAATTATAAAAATAAATATGAAGGCGACACGTGATATGAAAAAACATTTATTTATTATACAGTGTAGATATAGATATAGCAATTAGTTTTGAAATATTATGTGTTATATATTTTAAGAAGCAGCTTATTATGACCTATTAAACGTTTACATACTAGGTGATGTCATGTCAGCTCACCATATAACAAGATAGTGATTTGATTATATTATAATCTCGTGTATTACACGGGTTGAATAAATGTAATGTTATATAATTAGTAATAAAAATTTTATATTTTTAAAACTTGTGTATTACGCGGGTTGAATAAAATATTACATGAAAATTATAAATTATGTTAAATTAATTTTTTAAATATTTTTTTAGCTGAGTATTAATTTTTTTATGTAACTGATAAGTGTTAATTCATATTAAACTTTAGAAACTCGGTGTATTACACGAGTTGAATAAATGCAATGCTATATATATATATATATATATATATATATATATATATATATATTTGAACGGGTGTTATATATATACTTAATAATAAAGATTTACATATTACATATTTATGAAAAACGTTTTATAAAAAGAATTATAGAAATCATTATTATTAATAGGAGAGATAGACGGGAAACAAAAAATTATAAAAACAATTAAAGAAATTTGTATAATTAATAGGAGAGAGAGGCGGGAAAAAAAGTTAAGGATGTATGAGAGAGTGACAAGTGTCTCATTAAAACTTTTATTTATTATATAGTATAGATATAGATGTGGAAATCATTTTAAACCTACAAAAGATGATAAAAACAAACTTTATTGAAAACCTGCTTTTATCAAAATAAGGTATTTTTTTATAATACGAGACGAAAAAATACATTATTTTTTAATACAACTTATTTTTCAGTAAAATTTATATAAAGACGTAGACAAAGAAAATAAAATAAATCTATGTATTAAATGAAATTCAAAAAGAAAAAATTTTAAAAATAAAATCAAAAGGCGGTAGAGGTGTCGCCCAACGCTAAGGGCGACAACCCCATTTGTGAAATAGTTTCAAGATGGTACCGCATGTGATCGCACACTTTTATTCGTACCCATTTCTAAAAAAGTTCACAAACATCTTTAAATGAATTACAAGTATTTTACTAACATCATTCAATACATCTAAATCGGAATGAAATACGCTCTCTGACACTGTTATCTTCACTTCCCGCCTGAAAAACACTCAAAATTTGTCATCCATGAAGAAAAGCACGGTTGAGCCGGTTGTTTAGTGCACAAATAACCGAAATAAAAATAACAGATATAACCAACCAATAAACACTAGTCAAATAAAGAGTCGTGATAAAGAAAAGCTGGTTCACAACTTAAGCTCACACTTGTATAATAGTATTATTTTAATGAGAACTTTTATTTTTACGGCAAAACTTGTAAGGATAATAATTAATGTGATGTTAGACATAATAATTAATCCTAAAAGTGCCCAACAAGTTTAAAGAACATGCCACAAACATATCTCCTATCAGTGTTCGGAAATAGCAAGTCTTTATTAAAGCATATGCCAGATTATGAGTAACGAAAAGTAAAACATATCAAAGACTAAAGAATTTGAACATAGTTATAAGAAACTACCCAGTCATTTACGTGAATCTACAATACCGTAATATTGTAAACTAGGTTAGAAACCCCGTGTATTACACGGGTTGAATATATACAATGTTATATACTTATAATAAAGATTTACATATTACATATTTATGACGTATTACATAATTTTTTAATACAAATTATAGAAACTTTATATAATTATTTTTTAAAAATGTTTTATAAAAAGAATGAAAAAATGTTCAATTTATAAAAATGTTTTATGAACAAACCTTTTTTTAAATAAAAAACATTTTATAAAAATAATTATAGAAATCATTATTATTTAATAGGAGTAAGAAACGGGAAATAAAAAATTATACAAACAATTAAAGAAAAGTTGTATAATTAATAGGAGAGAGAGGCGGAAAAAAAGGTTAAGGATGCACAAGAGAATGACAAGTGTCCATCTAAAACCTTTATTTATTATATAGTATTGATTAGGTTAGTTGAAGTATGATTACTTTGTTTAGTTTGTTAATTTGTTGGTAAAATGATTTCCCTTGGGCGAAAGTTTTAAAACTTTTAATTCACTGTTGTGATTATCGTACACTTTTTTTATAATTATCCTAAAAGTAAAATTCTTAATTCCAAAAGAACACAATTTGTTTTGCCACCGACAAAAAGAAACTTCAACTTTATTAAATTGTCAATACTAACCTTTTAACTTTCTAAAATATCATTTTTACCTTCTCAAGTTTCTGAATTTATTTGCCATTAATCAAAACTTACCCCAACTTTGTTAAACTGTCAAAACTAACCTTTTAACACTTTAAAATGTAACATTGACTTCATTAAGTTTCTAAAGTTTAAAGTTTACCTCTTTTAGCATACATAATCTGACTTTTATCTCAATAACTTTCGTTCATTAATTTTTTTTTAAAAATTGTGGTTGTGTTTAATTTTTTTCTTGGCGTCCCGGTATAAATTTTGGTAAAAATAGAGTTGTTTTCAAAGTAGGGTGTTTTTTAGGTATCATGGGTTATTTCGACTGACGGTAACGTGCTGGTACCATGATTGAGACCGACTCCGACTGAAGAATCGGTACCGTTATATAACTGTCTTTTATCTGTGATTCGATCACCACAACCAACTCGTTGTAACTTCATATGTTTGTCTTATGTATTTAACCACATTTCTTTTTTAGCTTAGGGACATTAATGTCACCGTCACAACCGTTTTTACAACCGTTTAAGGCCCGCCTCCCATCTTTTATTATTGTAAGTTATAGTGACTGACAGTAACGTGTTGGTACTGCGAAGAACGAAACCGATACCGATTGAAGAACGTCGGTGTCGTTATACAACAGTTTTCTATCCATGTTTCGGTGTCCAGAACCGAACCGTCACAACTTCATGTTAATATTACCGTCGCAACGTGTGTAACAAAGTTTGCAAAGCGGTATTGACGTCCCGCCGCAACGCGCGGGGCCAAATACTAGTTATTCATATTATTTATCGATCCATTGATTCTAAAACATCACGAGGTTCAATTTATATTTTGTAAAACTGTTATTAATCTTTTTAGCATTTACCCTCAAGTCCTTGTTCAAAATTCCTAGTACTTTTTTTTAATGTAAAATTTTATGAAACAAATGTTGAACTAAAAAATTATTGAAAGAGAATTACAAAATCAGTTAACCTTAATTTAGTTTATAAAAAAATTGCCAATTCCTAGGCGGCTGCTAGGCCATTTGAAGAATCAAGATATGTTACTACTGGTTTGGTTAAGTGGTTAGCTGAGGTCGGCCCAACTTCTATCATGTTCTTAAGACCGAGCGGCGTAAAACTCACGAGCCATATCGTGAGCCAACGCAGTGAGCAATAAGCGTGAGTGGCTTCACGACACTCTCCCTCTTCTAACAGTTGAATTTTAAAAAAAAATTTACTATCTTTAACGGTAAAAAAATTTTTTTACCAATTTATTCACCCACATGTATATAAAATATTAAACTTTCAAAAATTACAATTAATCCTTTCTCAAATCTTTATTATCTTCACACTTTTTTCAAAAAAAAAAAAAATAATCCAAATAACACGAATAACCGCAATACGTTCTATATGTCATCTCCACCATCGGTCTCATACAACCTGAACTCCATTTGTAAATGTCGTTTGGCAGGTGGAACCAATTAGACATCCTTGAGGTTTGTGCTTACTAAAACCTTTGATTTGTATGGAATTAGATGTTATTGGAATGGGAGGTATGGTCATGTAAGTAGTTAACACTTGTCATAGACCTTTACGGGTCAATTATGTAGTTATTTTGATAAATCTCATATTTAAAAGTTGCAGGAATTTAAGTTGTTTAATTTGACATGCGGGTTCTGACACAGCCGTATTCTAGGAGAACACACTTGTGTTCAGGGGAACACGCCCGTGTTTGTTTATTTTTTTCATTTTCATTTTTGAAGTTGTTTTGTTCCAATTTTGCTTGTTCGTTTGATACATGATCTTATATCTTACTAGTACTAACTTGTGGTGTTGAGATACCTTAGGTAGAGCTCACGAAAGAGACGAATCGATGTTGGAGGTCAAGCTTTTGGGATTTGGTGTTTGATAATCAAGATCTCTGAGTGATTCATGAATGACACATCTTGTAGGCAAATTTTGTTTTATATATTCGTTTAGATGACATATGGAATGTTGTTATTTAGTAAGTAGTTCAAACACATATTATGTTAGGAAGAGGGGATTTTAACCTAATAATAGGTTTTATAAACAAATCAAAAGGTCGTTTTCAAATGACCGGGTTGGAACTTTTATTCCACTACAACGTTTTTAACTCTTTTTCGTTTGTTAAAAATAATGAAAATGTTTCTAATTCAATTTTATTTTCTTTCTTGATGTTTTATGATTTGTGCAATGGGCTAGCCCAGTTGGTTGTTGCGTGTGGGCTTAGAGCTAAGTGGGCTTGGAGCTAAATGGATCTCATTTGTATATATAAAGGCGCTGTGAGTTTGTTTTAGGGCTACGGGAGTTATTTCTTCTTCAGCCGTTGTTTTGCTTTGCTCGTCGTCTTCTTTTCTCTCCAAAGCTAGGGTTCATCATATTGATGATTTCCATGAATGTTGTGAGGTATGTATCTCAGATCATTGAATAGATGATCTGGTCGTTTGTTGATTGTTGTATAGTTGAGTGATTCTGTTTATTGTAGTTCTCAGATCTGTTCTTAGGGTTTGTATTGATTTTCCTTCGGTATATGTTTGGTATTTTCTGAGTTTCCATCCATGTTTTATGACATGGTATCAGGGCGTCTAAGGCTTTGATTTGGTGTTCTTGCTTGATTATGGTTCGTTTCCACATAGATGTTCATATTCTCTAAAGATTGGGGTGTTCTTGATTCTGAAGAGGCTTAAACCTCTGGTATTCGTTTGGAAGTGACGATTGGTGTATCTCTTGTATCAAGTCGAGAATCAAGTTGTATTCAAGGTCTGAAACCCTTAGAACCCTTGAATCTGATTCATCACTTCTTCAAGACCTCTTGGAGGTTGTCTCTGTTCTTGATCTCGTAAACCTAGGTGAAGGTTACGGATCTTGAACCTTAGAAGGAGTACCCTAACTTGGGCGCATTTTTGGTGAGTCTGCTCCAACTTAGATCTTTACTATTCTGTCTTTAAATTCTGTCTCACGATTTTGTATGCCTAGGCATATTTGGCTAGGGTAGGTGGACCAGCATTGGTAATTTGGTACAGGGAGAGACATACCCTATTTGTTTGTTGCATTTAAAGGTGTTTCATATATTTCTTGAATCTGTTACTATTCATTATGCATCACTGTGTGTTCTTGGTTTATCTTTTGTGTGAACTTCGCATAACCTTCCTGGCTAATCCTTGATCTGCCACGATAAGTGGATGTGAAAACCTGGCTCTGGTCTGGTTTGGCTCTCTTGTGCGTGTGATTGCCTGAGATCATTTCTTTTATGATATACTTGTTAGATATGGGGGATGAAATTGGTTCTTTTGTTGAGACACTTGTTAGTAAGTTAGATGCTAGCCATCCTTTGTATCTACATGCTAGTGACTCTAGTTGTCTTAATGTGGTTAACATCAAGTTAAAAGGGACTGAAAATTATGCTGTCTGAGCTAACACTATACAACTTTTTTTACAAGCTAAAAATAAAGTAGGATTTATTGATGGTACTTGTAAAAAATATGTTGATAATGAGGTTCTTGCTATGCAATGGGATGAATGTAATTCTGTGGTCTTATTTTGGATTTTAAATTCTGTTTGTGATGAGTTATATGTTGGATAAGTCTACTCTAAGCTTGCATCTGAAGTTTGGATTGATTTAAAAGAAACCTATGATAAAGTGGATGGATCTGTTGTATCTGGTCTATATCAAAAGATTAATTCTATATCTCAAAATGGTACATCTGTGTATGAGTATTGTCATATGTTAAATACAATGTGGAAACAGTTTGATGCAATGGTACAATTACCTTCTTGCACCTGCAATGCCTCAAAGGAATTCAATGTTTTCAGTCACCTAATAAAGTTAATGCAATTCCTTATGGGTCTTGATGATGTTTTCCAACCTGTACGAACAACTTTATTAACTCAAGATCCCCTTCCTACAATAAAAAATGCTTTCTCAATAATATCTAGGGAAGAGTCTCACAGGAATTCAAATGTTTCGTCAAAGAGTCAAAATGTTGGGTTTGTGTCCAAAACTAATCAATTTTTTGACAATAAGAAGAAGTTTAACAAAGGACCTAACCCTAATCTCAAATGTACTCATTGCAACAAACTAAGACATGTTGTTGAGAAATGTTTTGAACTCATTGGGTATCCTCCTGGATACAAAGTCAAAACAGGTCAAAGTGGTAATCAAAGTTCAAAAACTGTGGTGTCTAATAATTTTGGTTCAATAAAAAACAATACTAGATCAGTGTCCAGTTATACTGTTACCTCTCCTTCTCTTACATCAGATCAAATACAACAACTTCTTTGCCTACTGAGTGAGAAGAAGGTTGAAGGGTCATATATCACTAATCTTGGAGGTATGTCTCGTCTGTCTTTTCTAATCTTCTTTAATAAAAGAGTCTATGGTTTCTCAAGTAAATTAGTTAGTACTTCCTCTGGTTGGGTTGTTGATTCAGGAGCTAACCAACATATGGTTATGTCTGATGAGGGTATGATTAATCCTATAGACGTTTCAGATTATAATATTTCTGTTAAACACCCGAATAGAACTAATGCAAAGTGTCACACCCCGGGTTTGGCTCACCCGGGCGTGCAACCAACGATTGGTACATGTTTCTCATTTTATCTCATCAAAGATTTATAAACACAGCGGAATAATTCAATAACTCATAATTTTTTCAAATGACGAGGAATCTCCCGTTTCATTTCATTTCATAACTGATATTGTACACAAATGTTTAATTTACAAAAACCAAGGTTTTACATTAGCCATTTCTTTCAACCGATGTCTAGGGTGGACGTTCCCTTTTTCATGACATCATTTTCTTTGTCATCATATGGCTAATCAAAATCAATTCATCATTTCTTACCTGTAAAAACGTTTGAAAATATTTAATCAATATAAACCGGTGAATACAAGTATATTGGAATCATAATCTGACAAGCGTGAATAAATAGAACAATTTTTCCATAGTTTCTGGTTAATTTACACAGTCAACGGACTAACCACCAGCCACACCAGGGACCTTGGATATATTTTTACGTCTATTCAATATTTTGCCTCTCGCTTCAAGCGACAGGTCTTTCACAAATGGTTCAACCCCTAGCCCTGTTACAACATCTCATCTGTAACACATGTATATATACGTGACTCTATGGGCTGACTGCTATATAGTAAATGACCTTATGCAACGAATGGTTGTATAAATTCATTCAAGTCAGAGCATAATCAAAACCATTTTCAGTTTTGAAATCATTTTATAAAAATACAAGTATTCACCTTTTCAGAGTCTTGGCTTAGTAGGCTTCTAAAATGAGTGTCCTAGTGGGCAGCGTCTCTGCTTAGATTGTCTAGCTTGGATTCTCTAAATGAGCGTTTCCTAGCTTCTCGTCTTTCTCCTAAGCGAACCGGTACTTCGGAAACTTAAACGTACAAGAGGGAATGGTTTTGTGAGAGTGGTATCAGTAAATTTTGGTCTGGAATACGAGTTGTGAGTGTGAGAATTGTTCAAACCCGAGCTTTCTATTTATAGAGGGTTTTGGCGGCTGTGACGGACTGTTATGAGTGGTGACGGTCCGTCACCGTTTGGACCGTAATGGACCGTTACCGAGGATGACGGTCCGTCATCGCTTAAGGGTTGCGGAGTCAGAGGACATGCGTCAGCGTCTGGGTGATTTGCGGCGTGACGGACCCTTACGGAGCCGTGACGGTCCGTCATAGGGTTTAAACACGTCAGATTCCAACCATTAGTCACCGGACACGTGGCGCACCCTCATTACACGCGTGTCCAACCCGTAACGCACCGTTACGGACTGTGACGGTCCGTTACCGCCCAAATTTTCAAATTTTTCACTTTTGGTCCTTGTTCTTTTATATAATTACACTTCTAGTCCCATAACTTTATTTTTATAATATTTGGCACAATTTTTTTTTTCAAATGTTACATTCTCCCCACCATTTGAATAATCTCGTCCTCGAGATTTACTGGAACAGGTGTGGATATTTCTTCTTCATTTCTGATTCTAGTTCCCAAGTATATTCAGGACCACGTCTAGAATTCCATTTGACTTTGACCAGTTTCAATATTTTCTTCTTTAACTTTTTAGTCTCACGATCTTTTATTTGTAGAGGTTGTTTCTACAAATATGAGTTTTTCATTTAACTCTATGTCTTGAAGAGGCATAATCAAAGATTCATCAACTAAACATTTGCGAAGATTAGATACATGGAATACGTTATGTATTCCACTCATTTCTTCTGCTAATTCTAATTGATAAGCCATTGGTCTAATTCGTTTAATAACCTTAAAGGGTCCAACAAATCAAGGTGATACTTTTAATAACACCTTGTCTCCAATGCCAAATTCTAGTGGCTTTCTTCTTTTATCAGCGTAGCTCTTTTGTCTATCTCTTGCTGCTTTCAATCGTTCTTGTATTTGAGTTACCTTGTCAGTGGTTTCCTGAACAAGTTCAGGTCCTGAAAATTGGTTTTCTCCTATATCAGCACAGCATACCGGCGTCCGGCATTTTCTATCGTATAAGGCTTCGAAAGGTGCTGCCTGAATGCTTGTGTGATAACTATTATTGTATGAAAATTCCATTAGGGGTAGGTGATCATCCCAACTACCACTTAGGTCTATCACACAGGCTCGAAGCATATCTTCTAAAGTTTGAATTGTGCTCTTGCTTTGCCCATCTATCTGTGGATGATAGGCAATGCTTAAGTTCAGATGAGTTCCCATGGCTTCCTGGAAACTTTGTAAGAATCGAGATGTAAATTGACTATCTCTATCTGATACTATGGATAATGGCACTCCATGTAAAGATACAATCTCATTCACATATAGACGAGCCAATCTATCCATACTAAAGGTTTCTTTCATTGGGAGAAAATGAGCAGATTTAGTCAATCTGTCAATGATAACCCAGATAGTATTATTCCCCCGATTGATTCGAGGAAGTTTAGTAATAAAATCCATTGTTATCATCTCCCATTTCCAAACCGGTATTTCTAATTGTTGCAATAAACCAGAAGATGTTCTGCCTTTACTTGAGCGCAAGTAAGATTTTTCTTGATATGTACTTCAATTTCATAAAAAATATTTCAGGACTTCCGGTGACGATCCGCCTTCTAGACCCTCCACTCCATTAGTTTCTACCCGAAGGTGATCTAGAACATATTGTGAGTGAACTTACTGTGGACACGGGTATGAGCGAGGATGAAATATATTCAAGGATCGAAAAATTATCCGAAGTGAACCCGATGCTTGGTTTTCGGGGCTGCAGGTGTTCTTTCTATCCATTACATTCAAGAACTGAGAAAGTAGACATTTTTATTGATTCATGTTCATTTTTATGACCTCAGACTTGGGATTTCATATCCGGAGCTAACAAAGATGCAGGTTCGTGCAATCTTTCAAGTTGCTGTGTCCATGAGCAATCAAGGGGTAACGGTCATCCAAGAGATCATGGTTCCATTAGTTGGGACACCTCAGGCACATATTTATCATAACCTTCAATCTCTTAACTACTTAAATGATCGATATCATTTGAAGTTTTGGTTTCAAACTGCAGGAATTAGGACATCAAATTGGTGTGATTCGCGGTGTAGCAACAAAGGTTTTTGCCGAGACTAGATTAACATTGAAGTATAAGGTGGGCACCATGATCTAGATCCCTCGAGCTGCTCTGATCGCGGATGAGGTATGATCTTTAAATCTGTCAACATTTTCACTTTCTGCAGAATCTCAAATTTTGAACTTGCAGATTGCAAAAGAAGCCGAGTTCTTTTCTTTTGGAACCAATGATCTTACCCAGATGACATTTGGGTACAATAGAGATGATGTTGGCAAGTTTCTACTGGTTTATCTGTCACAAGGCATTTACAACATGATCCATTTGAGGTCAGTAACATGAGTTTTAGTATATAGATATAGATAATTTGGAGGTACTGACATGATATAATATACGCGGTTCATAGGTTCTTGATCAAAAAGGGGTTGGTCAGTTGGTCAGAATGGCCACGGAGAAGGGGCATGCAACGAATCCTAACTTAAAGGTGAGACAGGCTCCAAAATAAGTGGTTTTGGACCCATTTGACCCGTTAGACCCTTTTTTGCATTTTAACTAGTTTTTAAGTTGTCACCTCTAGTTGGTGATTGAAAGTTAGTTCTCTGGATGGACCAAGTACTGACAATGAATGCGCAGGTCGGGATATGCGGAGAGCCTTCTTCTGTTGGATTTTTTTACGGAGTGGGACTAGATTATGTGTCTTGTTCTCCGTTTAGGTATGTATGTATGCATGTTTGTAAGTGTAACAACGCGTCTCACATGGAAAAGAAAAGTGAAACAGTTTAGGTAGGGAGTTTATAACAATTCGTCCCGCATAGATCGAGTAACGAGAGTTTAATACCTAAGTTTTTTTTGGCAAGTCTAAGATCCTGTCACTGGAAAACTTATGAGGGCCATCAATATCCTGCTAAGATAAAATGCAGCTTAGGCTGGGCAGGTAGTTTTCAAAGGGTTGAAGGCAGTGGAGGTTGGATTCGAATATGAGACCTCTGCTTGGGGAAATCATGTACTTACCACTGCACCAACCCTTAAAGGTTTTGAGCCCTCAAGTTATGTGCTATTAATAGCTTTCATCATGATCTTATGTTGATTTGGGGTTATTGGGCTAGTATACCACTTTGGGTGGAGGATGTTATAGGGTTGGTTTTCGCTGACCCTGTTTGGTTCTTTTTTACTATTGTTGTTGCAGGGTTCCTATTGCAAGACTGGCAGCTACGCAAGTTGTTGTTTAAACCTCCAAAGGAGGACGATTTATATATACTCCACATTTCCCATCATTGTATATAAATAATCGTCGTGATCAAACGAAATAAACAATTATATCTTTGTTTTGTTTGGTATACAAGAATTTACTTTACAAACAAACGACCATACATTATTTTAACCTCTTAAAGGCCGTCTGTCTGGTGTAAACTGCGTTTACCTAATCCCATTGGTTAACATGTAATCAAAATATAATATAATTAGAAAAATACAACTATATTATTAAAAGGATTCCACAAAACATATAAAAAAATACAAACATTATATTGATGATCCAACATTCATATAAGAGTAAAGTGCCATTTTCGTCCCTGTGGTTTGGCCATTTTAGCCACTTTCATCCAAAAACTTTTTTTTTAGCATTTTCGTCCCTGACGTTTCTAAATCTAGCCATTTTCATCCAACTGACTAACTCCGTTAAAAATTTAACGTTAAATCAGGGGCATTTTAGTCTTTTTCAAAAATTCTTCTTTTTAACTCTTTTTTTAATCCCTTTTGTTTCCCCTCCTTTTCAAAGCTTAAAAAAAATAAAAAATTCTCGAAGTTTTTTTTGAAGATGACGATGACTAGGGGTGTAAACGAGCCAAGCCGCTCGCGAGCTACTCGAGATCGGCTCGCTAAAAACCCCTAGTCATCGTCATCTTAAAAAAAAACTTCGAGAATTTTTTATTTTTTTTAAGCTTTGAAAAGGAGGGGAAACAAAAGAGATTAAAAAAAGAGTTAAAAAAAAGAATTTTTGAAAAAGACTAAAATGCCCCTGATTTAACGTGATTTAACGTTAAATTTTTAACGGAGTTAGTCAGTTGGATGAAAATGGCTAGATTTAGAAACGTCAGGGACGAAAATGCTAAAAAAAAAGTTTTTGGATGAAAGTGGCTAAAATGGCCAAACCACAGGGACGAAAATGGCACTTTTCATATAATCTAACTCTTCCATTAATACTACTCATATCCCCATTATCTACATACACATACATATACTATTTCACCCTTCACCAATCCATCCTTCAATCCCTTCCATGGCAAAAACCAACCACCAATCAACAACATTCACCCGAGTCGAAGCAGGCAGCATAGATGTTTGGTGGCGGAATCATCAAAACCATCATGATCTTCCACCATAGCCATTGAGTCTTGTTGAAAAATGAAGGGAGAGATAGAGACCTCGGTGATGGAGAATGAAAGAAAGCCGATCCCGCATACGAATCATCACCATTTTCGCAATTCGGCTTCAAACCAGGCTCTCGTATGATCACCGGAGTAACATTGATGAAGCAATCTTGTGGGTGCAACACCTCCGTACCCATCAGCTTCCTTGCGAAAAGGAGGTGGGTATGCAGAAAAGAAAAAGAAATTAACGATGAAAAAGTGTGTAACTAAGAATTTTTTAACCGGAAGTTGGTTGGTTATATAAGTTAGTTATAAGAGCATGAGCCATGAGGAGTGGGTGGTGAAGAGAAAAAGGTGTGATGGGTTCCACCAACTTTGATTTGGGTGGATATGGTTTGTAAAAAAATATTATGTCTCATGATCGAATTTTATAGTGGTGTTATTAACTTTTTATAAGTCATTGTAAAAATGTCTAAATGGGTTGGTTAAGTATTTGTTTAATTGATATGAGACCAGTGGCGGATCTAGGAATTTTTTCTATGAGGTTGAAATTTTTTTGAGTTGGTTGTGTATCGCTAAATATTAAATTTTTTTGATCCGGTTTAGGTCGGGTCACATAATTAAGACATTGTCACTAATTACAATTAGCAAATAACACATATGACATAGCATTATAGTAAAATAATATGATAAGCGAAATTCAAAATTAGAGGAATTAAAAAAGAAAGTTACCTAAAATTGTGTGGGAGAGGCGCAAGACTGTGAACAGTGAATCGATTAGCAGGCGAGAATCGTGAATTAATGATTAGCAAAGAATCTGAAATCGTGAGGAGGTAGGACGAGAATTATGATTAATCGTTCTTCTGATTGCGTTAACTTAAATTAGGAGGCATGACGAGAATCGTGATTAATAAATTGTCGTTCTTCTAATTGCGTGAAACATGAATATGAAACGTTGAGACGTCGATGGATCAGGAATCAGGAATCAGGATTGCCGCTGCTTAGATTTTTTATTAGGTTAAAGTGTTTAAAAATTGGTAATTGGCTAAATAAATGTGGGCTTAATTATCTAAATAGGCAATGACTTAATTAATTGTGAGTTTAATTGTTTACATGGCTAAATTTTTAGTCCAATTTAGTCCAAATGTCCTGTTAAGTTATTTGTTTAAATGAGGGTCGGTGTTAAAAATTATTTTTTCTCGGGGCCGGTCAAAATTTTATAGGGCCGGTGTCAAAATTTCTTGGTGATCGATCAAGATTATACCGCATACATAACAAATAAAACTTTTTTTCATGGGTGTCGGCCGACCCACCTACCAATAGATAGGTCCACCACTGTATGAAACCTATATTTTGTTAATAGATTAGGTGGTGTACACTAGCGGACCATGAATTTCTTTTTAATGATGTCATTATATTTCGGTCTTCAAATGTTTGAAAAGTTTTTTATCCAATCGGGTTAAATCAGCAAAATTCTAATAATAATGGTGGGGGCGGTGTTTACCCACGGTCCCACCCTCCACCTAGACCACCGTTGGCCATTTGGTGCAATGGTAGCCTCAATACTTCCCATAGTGGAGGTCTTGGGTTCGAATCCTTGCCACAGCAAAAAAAGGGTATGTGACCAGGTCAGGGGTTCCTCCTATGGTGGGCTGCCCTAGATATTCTAGGTGTTGCCCCGGGAAAACCCAATTATCCTAGAATATTTAGGTGTTGCTGTTCAAAAAAAAACCTAGACCATTGAGCGGTGAAACGGCTTCCACACCGCGCAACCCAATTGATTTGTATTGAATCAACAGACACATGACAGAAGCACTCACAAGCATCCATGATCCGATTGGATAAAAAAGTCGATTTTTTCGACTGGAGAGCTGTTTTAAACAAACTCTCAGGACAACTTGGAAAGCAGAGGTATAAACATAAGTTCACTAACTTGTTTTTACTGTGAGGAGATGGACGAATCGGTAGACCACGTTCTAGTCTGATGTAGTTTAAATTGAGAGGTGGTGCAATATTCCAATAGTGAGTACGAACTCGGTGCTAGATGCTTCCAAACTCATTGGAAATTACAAAACCGTTTGAAAAAGCTAAAGCGACCAATAATCGTTGGAAATCAAGAAATGCCAAGATTTTCAAAATTATAAACTGTAACAACAGCAAAACCATAGAGGAAATAAAGGTAAACACGTACCTAAGGATAAGAAATAGACCCAGACATTTAATTGGTCTAGTTGGGGAAATTAGGTGTTAAACGTTGATAATATGTAATGTATCTTGGTGTCTAATCCGGCATCTTGCTATATTAATTTTTATGAATAACATAGTCGTCGTTCAAAAAAAGTAATTTGCAAACAAAAAACAATTAGAAGTTTTAGATAAATAATCAAATCATGATGTGTTCTTAATCAATGGCAAACTCAAAGCTCGACTTGATGTTAAATCTTTGAAGCGACTCAAACTCGTATAATTAGAGGATATTTTCGAGTTAGACACGGTTCAACTTAATTATCATTATTTATTTTCGATCACGTGCAAAATTGATATGCACATACACAAAAATAAATAAATATGTAAAATGACGTGAGTTTAGAAGCTTGTCAGCTTTATAGGTTGAGTATTTAAGAGCATTCTTATCGAGTTTCTAATACCCATCACTATAATTTAACTCAAAATCATTATTATCTATATAAATTTTGTTTATCTTTTAAAAACCTTATACATCTCATTCATCATTTGTATCTGTATCTTTATTTTTATATTTTTTTTCTTTCTTTAAGTTACAAGCACTCATAAAATATTGGGAATAGATAATAAATAGTGAGTTTCTAAATATGGAAAATGAATGAAGACACGAAATTTGTTTTAATGAAACCGTGTTAAACACATTGCTTTAGTCATTATTATTTTGATTCATGGTTTATTTGTTTTATTTATAATATTTATATAAAGTAGTTTTATTATACTTATTTCTTTCTTTGTGTTGTATCTATTATACTATAAACAATGTTCTCTTGCAATATTTATTAGAATAACGTGTGCTCAAGATCGAATGTGTTGAGATCATGTTAATTTTAAATATATATTAGTTACCAGTAAACTATAAGCGTTTTGTATATAAAGCCAATATTTTATAAAAAGCAATTTTTATTAGGATAAAAAAATTAGTCAAATCTTTATTATTGCATTGCCTTGTTGTATAGTTACTTAATTATAAGCTAAACTTATTGCAACTTATCTATATATTCTTGATTCAATGTAAATCAATCATACTAACAAAATTACTTCTCCTTTCATGGTATTAGCCTCTTATCTTCTTTGCCAAAATGTCAGCTACTCTACTGCTTCTTCTTCTACCAAAACAGATGAAAAAGTACAAAAACTGTCATCACAAATGGTACTGATTCTCATAATCCCGATTATCTTGTTTGGCTTGAAGCCGATCAACGGGTCATTCTTCTTCTCCAGTCATCTCTTACCGAAGAAGCCATGGCAGAGGCTCTTGGTCTCATCAATTATGGAGCGCTCTTGAAACTGCTTACAGTCACGATTCAATGGAACGAACCCAGAACTTGCGTGATAGTCTACGTCAGCTTCGCAAAGGCAATCTTTGTTGCTGAATTTGGTAAGAAATTCAAAGCCTTATGTGATCAGTTTTCTAGTGAGCCATTCAACCACGTCCATCTTTTAGGGAACTTCTTTCCAAGGCTGAGGGTCACCAACTCTTTCTAGAATCCATCCACGGTTCTCCTGCTTCTCAAGTGGCTTTCTCGGCTAGGCAACAACACTCGTCCACAGACCGATGGTCTTCATCATGTGGGCGTGGTGAGTCGATCAGGCAAATTTTCTTCATGTACTTTTTCAAATGCATCAGGAAACCGGGGACGCGGTAGACGTCCACCGCATTGTCAGCTTTGTCGTCAAGAGGGACATTACTTTTGGTTAGTAAACTAACACGAGATTACCCGGTTGATGTCTTGTTTTCTCGACATTATTTTGCTATTCAGGATCCTTTGACTCGTAAGGTTCTAGCAAAAGGCAGTCATGAAGATGGACTTTACATTCTTATTCCCACTTTGTGTGACAACCATCACCGAACGAGATTAATACTTAACCTTAATCTTATTATAATGCATACTTGAGTCCTTATTTGGTTTAGTCCTTATTATACTGTAACATCCCAAAATTTAACGGCTCAAGAAACAAGAACGGCAAATAACGACAAGCAAAGCAAAGACCAAGGTTTAAAATGAAAATTTGAAGTTTCGAGCCATAACGGACCGTCATGGACAGTAACGGTCCGTTACGAGCCGTGAAGGACCATCACAAGACGGTAACGGTCCGTTACGGGCTAAGCAAGGGTTTGAACCAGAGAATGACACGTGCCTTGTGACTCATCTTGGTGAAGTGACGCGTGTAAACCCTATGACGGACCGTCATGAAGGGTAACGGTTCGTTACGGCCGTTACGGGTCATGACGGACCATCACAAAAGGATAACGGCCCGTTAAGTATTGGCGAAGGACTTGGCGGCTAAGGAACAAACGGTGACGGACCGTCACCATTGGTAACGGTCCGTCACGGACCCAGGAGCCAGCCTATAAATAGATGAAGTTGACCATACACTTTTCTCACAACAAAACACACAAATCTCACACACACACGAAATTGTGAAGAAGCAAAGGACCCGGTGCAGTGCGTTTAAGTGCGAGTGCGGTACGCGGCGAGTACGATTCGAGTCCAGAGAAACGTTTAAAGCGAGGAACGAACTTAGGAACTACCCGAGGATAAGTAAGTACACTGGACCCGTACCCTAGGCACTATTATGTGAATTATGTGATTAAATGTTATGTGTTATGTGCTAAGAATATAACGAGGGTACGGGGTAATGACGAATTAGTCTAAACACTAAACGGGAATAATGGAGTAGTCACGACGTATCCAAGGGGTGGCGAATACGCCGCTGGTACTTTATATATATATGTCACACCCCCAAATTCCGCTAACGGAGTTTTACCGTTTGGTGCGTGACAAACCAGGATCTCAGTCATTAGTTATATCAAACAACACTATATGGGACATAAATGTAATATCATAAAAGTTCAGAGTTAATGCGGAAGCGTAAACGTTAATATGAAGTCAAAAGTAATTACACGCAACAAAGCGTCAATTAATGAAAGTAAGTAAACTATTTAAAATGTTTGAAATGAATGATATGACAGTAGGACTCCATGCATGTCCTAAGTGTGCAACCTGTGCCAAAGCGACCTAAGAAACATGTAAGAAAAAGTGTCAACACGAGGTTGGTGAGTTCACAGGTTTGTATGTAAATAAACTTGTTTGAGTGTTGCTGGATCCACATACGTAAGTCACACCTATTGCTAGCAAGACAATGTACAAGTTACTCTAAGCGTTCGTAACCGAAGCTGACTGTTTGTGTTTGGGTGCCTTCCGCCATTGCTAACATCAACAAATGGCAAGTGTTTAGGACAATTTACACCCGTTAGACCTCCAATCAAGTTAGCGCGACTAACCCGGGTGGGGTTTGTCAAACCCAGTAGTACTACTCAAATTTCCTCGCTATACTCCATATATTAACGGTCCGAGTGTGTAAGGACTTTGCATGTTATGTTTGCACTTAGGTACACAAGTGGTAATGAAATACTATGTGATCCATGTCCGTGTGTATGTCCCTCCCTGGCTGGGAGACAAGTAACGGATGCCTGTTCGTATGCATGTTTCTCCCCAACGGGAAAACAAGTAAGATGATGTTTGTTTGTACGCATGTTTCTCCCCAACGGGAAAACAAGTAAAATGATATTCATTTGTATGCATGTTTCTCCCCAACGGGAAAACAAGTAAAAAATAATGTTTGTGTGTATGCATGTTTCTCCCCAACGGGAAAACAAGTAAAAATAATGTTTGTGTGTATGCATGTTTCTCCCCCGATAGGAAAACAAGTAAAAAGGGGCCGTGAAAACTCACCTGAGTTGTGTACGAGTAGATAGCACCACACAAGTATGCAAGTAGGAAACACACGAGTTTGTCTGTGAGCTACATAAGTATATCATGGAATTATAAGCATAATAGTCAGGTATACAATGGGATTTTTGTGACAATGACACGGAACGATCGAATGTCCTAGATACACTTAGGATCAACGAGTAGACGAACGTGTACTCGGGTTTATAATATTTCTTAATTCACTAATTATGGTAGACGCGATTTGCATCGAAAGTTTCTAATTACGAATAATATTATTAAATAAATATTTGCGTGTTTCTACCATTGATAATGGTTTAGGAAAATAATATTATTATATTATTTTTATGTTGAAGAGATAACACGATAATTCAATAGGTGACAAAAATAATAAATATATTATTTTTATTGGGGAACATAAACGTGGATAATAATATAAACAATTTTATATTTTTTAAATGTGGGGAAATAATAATTAAAATGGGTTATAAATCTAAACCCGAATATAAAACCATTGTTTGGGCGTTTTTACGAATTCAATAATAGTTTAGGGGATAATATAATAGATTATATTATTTTTAAATTAGGAAAAATACTCAAATATGTGTTATAAATTCAATCTCGACCCTACGGGTATTTTCTGGGTTCAAAACGTATTAATATATGATGATAATAATATAGGAAATGATTTCATTTAAAAATACAAGTTAAAAATTGATCAGAAAAATAAATGCTGATTGTGGGATTCGAACTCGGGTCTATCCCACAACAACCACAAGTCTTTACCAACTCAGCCGGCCTGGGTATCGCGACAAGAACCGAATCGAATTGATTTTAACGGGTAAACCCGCAGTGTTCTTCACCCCTTTGTCGCGATCCGATCGAATCCATCCCCTACATCCACAGGCCGATTGACCAAACTACCATAGGGGTTTTGATAACCGATGAATTGCGACTCTACAGGTGTGTTTAATTGTAAAAACATCAAGTCTAGTACTGTTTAATTCATGTTCGAACATTAGAAACCCTAGGTTATGATCACAGAATCAAATTGCATAATTCTAATAATAAAAGTGTTTGGATTCATAGGGCTTTCAAATAGTTGATGATGGCGAATCTGTTCATGCAATTTAATTGAATTGAAACGGAGTCTAGGTTAGGGTTTGATTAGATCGGTTTGCGATGAACCCTAGCTAACTGTTCTTGATCGATTTGATGTTATAAGCCCCAATAATCATAGGGCTTTCAATCTAGGAATGAAAACGAAGCTATGGGTATAAGAAATTACCAAAATGATGCACAAATTGATGACGATCGAGTAAATGCAGATTCCGACTTGCGCAAGTTTGACTCTGGCTACCACGGCTTTACTTTCGATCAAATTGGATGATGAAACAAGTTCTAAGGGATGCAATTTGGATGCGCAGGGGTTCAATTCGTGTGAATTCTGATCGAAGTAATCGAATTTGATGGTTAGCCTTATTGTGTCGACGGTTAAGGTTTGATTACACATAAATGGGTGTTAATTACGAATCAATGCCGGTTTAAAGTGTTGATCGTGGTCGTTAATGATTATAATTGTAAATGATAGTTATAACAAACGGGTTTTCATGAATTCAAGCTTCAAGAACAAGGGGTTTGACTTTCAGAAGTCAACAAAATTGATATTTGGGTAATTACAGAAACAGTCCCTGCAGTTTCATGTATTTGAGTTTGAGATAAGGCAGGATTGGTCCCTGAAGTTAAAGATAAGGTTAACAAGGTTAGGATTTAACTGGATTTGCTAACTGAGTTAACTGGAAAAGTTTGAATTGTCACAATATAAACCTCTTGGTACTTCGTGGTGAAACCATTATGAATGTTTAGGGGTATAGACTAATAGATAATAATGAAATATAGTGAACGTATGGGAGAACATCCAACCGGTATGTAGTTATCTAACAAACGGAATGTTCTGTCTAAGGAAAGAGTGGTGTATAAATCTCTTCTAGACCCGTCACTCTTTCCTGGGAATATCTCTGTTGGAGGTACTGCTCTGGAAGGAAAATCACCCCAGATTACAATATATGACGAATATGAACATACGATGGAAGTATACCATGCATAATGAATATGAATACGTGAAATGCATGATGAATACGTGAATGCATGATGATACGTGCAAATATGAAAGAGTATGATGGAACGAGTCTAAATCCTAAAATGGAATAACGGAGTACTCACGAAGTGTTAAAGGGGTGGTGGATACGCCGCTGGTACTTCCTATATATAAACCCTTTTAATACATCGTGGAGAAAACGTTACGAAGTTTTAAGATGAGGACTGGTTGTGAAGTAAATCAAGCATATACGTGAAATGAAAATAAATGCTTGATACATTTGGGAGGCTGTGAGTCAAAGATACTCATGGTCCCAAATGAAATGAGATACCCGGCCTGTAAGGTGGATCTCAATAAATAATAAATAAGAGAACTAAAAAGATTTCAAGCCTACAGGGCTGAGGAAAAGAAAAGAAAACTCTAGGCCTACGGGGCTGAAAGAGTAAAAAGATTCCAAGCCTACGGGGCTGAGGAATGAATGAGTCTTCGTGACAAATGCGAGGGGTCTATACTGACGAGTATAAGAACCTTGCCAATACTCGGACCAGAGGTACGGCCTAAGATGGTTGCGAGGGGGTTAGCTCACCCATAAAATATACAAATATTGTGATCGGAGGTACGTCTGAAGATGGCCACAGGGGCACCGAGAAAACGTGAACAATAATAAGAACCTAAAGGGTTCATAATGAAATGAAAAGATGCAGTGTACTTACTTAGCGAAAGCTAATTCAAAAACGTTTTCTAAACACTACAGGAAAGAAGCACGTGGAATGAGGCTCCCTGAGGACGGCGCAGTCGGAGTTAGAGATCCTTATGTAATAAGATATTGTACATGTATAACAATATTTATAAATGAAAAATATACCTTAGCCATTTAATGGCAAGGTTTTGATAAACTGGGACCGTTTTTCGCAATAAAATACTCTCATAAAATAATAAGATAAGTAGGGTGTTTCAATTACCAATTAGCATCCAAGTCTAATACTCTAGATAGGCTCCTTATAACCTTGTGTACTCCACTTGGTCACATGTTTGCAATTTTTAATTGGATTACGAAAATCCTTATTGCCAAACATTCCACATTCTTATCAAATGCAAGTTACCCCCACATTTAAGTCTTATTGGATAAACATATCCATTCACTAAAATGGGTCATGAAAGGTTCTCCCTTTCACACGGGGTTTTGAGAAAGCATTCTCAAATACCATTTCTACAAACCCTAACGGGTTGTTTCTTAAACGGCTTCTCCCCCCACATTGGTTGCACTTTGATCAAGTTTGAGTAACATTACTCATGATGACTTTAGACACTCATGCTTAGATAACAAGTATCTACATCTTTGTGTAACGAGGTCATCCAAATACGCAACATATGCCTTAGTGTGAGCTCCCCATACTTACTAGCGCATGATTTCTCCTCATGATCTAGTTAGTTGGTTTTCATAAGTTATCCCGTTTTGACAGAATAAAGTTATACTTTATGGTTTTGTCTATACACAGATTATGAATGTTTCAAGTTAATTTAATCTTTGCAGAGCATCTAAATTAACAAGTACTAGTCTAGCATGCTTTAGACTACAATACTTTAGCATGTGAACAGAAGATGCATCATTCTGATTCTTCACAGCCTTAAGAGATACCGCACTATCTTTTGCCAACATTCATTCCCTAGTTTAGACAAATTTATGAGACTTTATTCACCATCCCAATACCTCGGTATTTAAGTGAGTCTCAAAAGTTAAAGTGTGTTACGCAAACATACATAACTTCATTAGTCAGATTAGGATATTTTGCTTTTAATCTCCAAAAGCATCACCATAGACTCATTAGAAGTTGCAACAAAACCTCATGTCGAGTCACTTTGATGAACACATTCAAAAAAATGAATGTTACTAGTATAAAATCACTAAAGTTTTGAGATATAGTCTATTAAATTGACACTCAAACATGGCAAATACATTTGCCTATAATGATGTATACACTTCAATTTTTTTTTCTGAGACCATGTATTTGGGATACTCTCCCAATTTGAAGGACAAGTCCTCCACATAGTTCAAACAACCTTGATGGTGGTAGAAACATCTACACGTCCATCACTATTGTAAGTCTCCTAAAATAAATCTCACAAAATTTATTAAAGTCACTTTACAATAATAACATATATTTCTTTCATATGTTATAATTATCTCAAATTCACACATGTGAATTTTTATGTTGATGCTCTCAACATGTGACGACTTATCTCGTTTTTGTGTATTTTATCCTAATACACTTACCATGTGATATAGTCATATGTTTGATGTATGATGTCTCATCTCTGACTTTTAGTCATGGTGAAAACTCGTAAGTTGTCTTTGTGCAAATTCCTTCTTGCACAATCCGTTTAATTATAAGTATTATTGATTTATTTCGTTTGTATGTGTTGTCCGAAGATATTGAACACAAAATAACATCCGAAAGTCCATCAATAAACTACCATAATTCTTAACGGATATAGTGATGATGTATATACATCAATTCCCCTAATGTTTTTATCTTGAACACAATTATTATCACATGTTAATTGTGAAGCCATTTCACAGTTTAAACTTATTTTTCATAAAAACTAGTTTTGCATATGCTATATTGATTTATTTCTTGTATGTGTTATCCGAATATATTGAACACAAACAATGATACAACGTTTAATCAATATAATACAAAACCATTTTTTATTATAATAATTTAAACGAATATGTCAAAATATCTAGACATTAAATCTCAAAGTGTTATTATCTTTAACACTTCCATTGTCCTAATGAAATCATCACAATGATAACATCTTGTGACATGTGTTGAGGTACTCCCTCCATGCACTCATAAGGACAAAATTAGTCGTTTCGTCTTGAAACTCTAAACAGACAAGTTACAAGAGTGTCCAAACAACTAAGAAGTTGTTTATACCGTAAACTACTCGCAAGTAGTTTTATTTGAACAATTAATTATGTACACAACTACGGTACGTTAGAATATTTCAAAACATTCTTCCCCTAGTAATGTGTAATTATCACAAAACATAATGTGATTTAAACAACATTCACCATGGTCCAACCAAAATAATGATATTAATTTAAGACCATTAACTTAGTCCAACCTAGTTGAAAACCAAAGCTTAAAGTCAATTAAACATCATTATGGTCCAACCAAAACATAAATTACATAATGATGTTAATTAAGGTCATTGACTGAACCGGCTCGTGCATTAGAGTGGTAACTCGCGCACGAGTTGTGGTACCGCAAATTCACACAAGCCATAACATTTAGACATAAATGTTTTTCACCTTTGGTTTATACAAAATAAACCATTTCTAACACATTTGTTAGAAAATTAAACATTTAGACAAATGTTTTAAACCTTTGGTTTATACAAAATAAACTATTTCTAACATTCATGATATTCAATTTATGTCAAATAAACCATTTCTAACATTCATGTTAGAACATTTAAAGCTTTTGTTTATACCAAATAAATCATTTCTAACATTATTGTTAGAAAATAAACATCTCGACATAAATGTTTTATAACCTCCATTTTATAAAATAATTTGTATTTAACACGCATGTTAAAACGTCAACGTTTACACAAAACGTTTATTTATTTTATAAAATTTAACCCCTTTCCAACGCCCACGTTATAATGTTAAATGTTTACAAAAATCATTTTAACCTATGTGGGTTAAAAATACACTATTTCTAACACATGCGTTAGAAATTAACTAAAAGTGTATAAATCTTTATTATTTTACAATAATAATATTTGTGAGACGGTTTTTAGAAAAACACATTTTCCAAATAATTATTTCTAATGCTCACATTAGAAATAACTATTTCTAACCGACATGTTTAATTGCTCACAATTAAACGTTCATAAATATTTGTTTCAAAGCATTTGAAGCTGACATTCTTTAGTCAAATAATTATTGTTTAATGCGCACATTAAACTAATTATTTCTAACTGATACGTTTAATACTCACAGTTAAACGGTCCAAAAAAAAATTTTTGACACCGATATTTTTTAGCCAAATAATAATTTCTAACACGCTCGTTAGAAATAAAACGTTCTCAAACATTTTTATGTTTTTATGGGTTTAGAAAAACCACATTTTCTAATGCGCACATTAGAAACTTGTTTGTTCCAAAATTTTTGAAACCGTCATTATTTAATCAAATAATGATTTCTAACACGCACGTTAAACAGAAAAAACTAAACGTTCATAAACGTTTTGTTTTATGGGCTTTACAAAAATAACACGCCAATTAGAAAAACTCAAGTACTTCAAAACGCATTTTGAAATACATATATTTTTGTATATGATTCGATTTAACGAAACATGACTAAAACCCAATAACTCGAAAAAGTTGAATCAAAATATTCGTTTTGTCCTATGGTATTCGGATTAAATATTATATTCCAATAATCATATAATACGACTCAATGTACTACATCCATGATTTCCCAAATTTATTTGAAAATTACAACGAACAAAATTTTCAAATAAATAATCATTTCGTGAACCAAAATCCTTGTAAAAGGTTTAGATTGTATGGACAATCTTCACGAAATTCTGTTTTAAGTTTGTAGAAAAGTGGGTCACGGTTTTATTAAAATAATAATAACCATGCTCTCTTATTCATGGGAAATGTACCGGTACAATACCGTTATACAAATACGAACAAATATAAAGATAAATTACAAAATATCTAAATAAGATTATTCAAACCGTAGTCTTGAATGATATTCTTGACTCCAACGTCTTCGACTAGCTGAGTCATCTACTCTGTTCTTGACTGCAACAATGAACACACAAAATGTTGAACGGTTTTGGCTGAGGAACGTGTTTAACATGGGGCCCTTAAAACAGATTCAGTGTCTCTTCTTGGACGAACACGCCTGTCTCCCAGGGTACAACAGCCGAAGCAGTGTGTACTGTCGGTAATAGCTCTCGCGCCCTAGGTAGCACCGGGTTATGTGTTAGTGATTATGGAAAAAGAATAAAGTTTAGTTGGTGGAAGAACAAATAGAGAGTACTCCTCTCTATTTTATACAACAACAATGTGACTACTAATTTTCTATGGACTTGGTAAGATTTAGAGAAAACTCATATATTTTTTTTTCTCTCATAAAAGGTGAAACATAATGTTCTATTTATACTCATACCAAACACCTTATTTAATTATTTTATTTAAACACAATTATGACCATAACGAGTCAAATAAAACATCCAAAACTTTATGACATGTTAATGTCAAAATTATGAGTAATAATCAAAACCTTTATAATGTTCATGACAATTTTTTTTATAACCAAGATTTGTTAGCAGTAGCAAAAAATATGCAACCCATCCCACTAGAGTCACCCAAATTTAGTAATTATTCATTCCAACCGCACCACTTCGAGAATCGATATCTCATTCATTTTCGCTCCGTTTTGAAGTGTTTTTGGTTCGTTATGATACTCTCACAACATAGAACACAAACCCATAAATAATTATTTATATAACGCATATATAAATACAATTATTTACGTCCAAAATTAGTGAAAAAACATTTTCACTAAAATTTTTCCAACATATATAATACCTTGAATGTAGCTTTCAGGTAGGACACTTCTTTGCTTCATATTTGTATTCATTGTGTGAAATCTCAAACTACGTTATCAAATGAGTATATTATTACCCTTTTTTCTACTTTTATCGTTTTGGGGTGAAAACATGTAAGTCTTTACTTTATCAAAATCTTGTGACACTAACCATACATGATAACATTTTCATAACTTGAATGGGTTAAACAGTAATTACACGTTCATACATCGCTAAGTCCCTCTCGCTACATCATACATGACCATTAACTTGTTATAAGCCAATGGTAGTACGATAGTGGATCCATAGGTGTGACATACCCATTCATCACCCCGGATAGGGTGTTGAATGATCGAAACCCGGCATACATCATGATTTGGTGGATTCCAAATCTCTTAGAGGGCATTCTCGTCATTAGGTTTGGTCATGGACTCGTGTACTTATGTTTAAAATTCATGTTTGATTATATTATTATGTTTCGTATCTTATCTTCGTATGTTATAAAACTGTGATTGCTCACCAACTTTTTAGTTGACCCATTTTCTACATGTTTTCAGGTGAAGTATCTAAGTAGTGGATGATTGCTCATGTAGGACACTTTGGACCTAGTTTAAATAAAATTTGGCAAACTCTATGTTTATCTTGGATTTTTATTATGTCTTTGTTTGAATTGGATTATTAAATATTTCAACTTTAATAGAATGTCTTTATTACTTGTGTTATGATTTCAATTCGTTACACCCTAGTGTTTCCGCCTTGGCGGGGTGTGACAGATTGGTATCAGAGACAGGTTATAGAGAATTAGGTTAAAATAGAAATTGACCTAGACTATAATCTAAGATCCCCTAGGAAACTATGTGCCTATGTGCTCTATTTGTTAATTGTTTCTCTAAACTTTACGTGTCTTCTCATTCTTCTTTCTCTACGATAACACACTTATCTTGACAAACCATAACACGGAACCAAACGACCCAAAATTTGCAGTCTGACGCGGAGAACCTTTGTCGCCCGAAGAACGTAGCCATAGTACGACCAACTAATCCTACACCATCAAGAGAATAGCAATGCAGAAAGCAGAGTTAGACCCGACCCATTTGCATCTGATCCACTTCTGGAGATACGATAACTAAGCAACGATGCTGAGACTATTCTACATTTACTCTCATCAGAACCAAGGGCCCGATTGGTGGTTGATAGGAACCTGTGTGATCTGGAAGAGCGGATACCTGTACACGAAGGGTTCTGACTATGAAATATGTGGTGTATAAATCCCTAAGTAAGGACCCGTCACATCTTCCTAGGAATCTTTGTTGTGAGTATCGCTTATAGGCTAAAACACATCTTCCTATCATCTATCATACGAACCCTGAGTTTTGATTTGTCATTATTTTCCTCTTTAAATTCAAATTCTAGACACAAGCACTTATATTGTGTCTATATCTTTCTTCATTTGAACCAAGTCAATTATAAATGAAATTCCACTTTTTATTTGTTTTCATATTATCACTTGTCATCTTATCTAAACGTGTTGGAATACCCCTTCGTCGTAACACTACCTAAAGCAACGAGATTGCCACCATTGTCTCCCATCAACGGTGTCATGCCTGCAATTAATGTGATGGCCTTGACCACCTCGGAAACCATTGTCCCAAGTTGAACCCTACCAACAATCAAGCCGCTCAAAGTCGAGCTCATGAGCACTTGGAAACCGCCGAGATCCAGTTATCTAGGATAACGCAAACTCCACTAGTTAAGTTTTGGATGAAATTCCCTTAACTAGGGGAGACTTGGCAACCCTGAACTTCCATTACGTCTTGATTACTACTTGGGTTTATCCCAATTCAAATTCTATGTTTATTTGCCCTATTCTATCTTTACTATCACATATGATCTTTTCTTTTCATGTTAGGCATGGCCGTTTACCCTGCTAACCTCCTGGGATACCACTCCGAGACAAAGTTCGAACCAGAGGGAGACCTTGGGCCCCCGCAACCGGTTAACCTGTCACCCGCACAACTAGTTGCCAAGTCCCCTTTATTCCGCATAACAGAATGGTGTAGGAATATGGCTCTGAGGATCCAAGTACCTGAGCAACCTCCACCAAGTGACCCTTACCTAGAACTAGATCCATACCATCCAAGCTCAGTGGTAAGACAAACTATGGGGCCAACCAACGCAATAGGAATTCCGGTCAATGCCGTAAGACAAACTATGGGGCCAACCAACGCAATAGGAATTCCGGTCAATGCCGCACACTAGTATGTGAGATCCTCCGAATTCCTAAGACAGAGACTAGAGCATGAGGTAAGACACGACCTGCTAGGCCAACGTGTGGATGGCCTATTGAATCAAGTGCAACATCAGGAAAGCATAATTTCGAACCTAAGTACTCAACTGGATATTATGGAAGGAGACAGAGAAATCTTCGATGCTCGTACGGAAGTAACTAGAGCTGAGGCCCGATTCGCAATCCGAGTAAGTATAGCAATGTTCATCATGGTGCTTATCTGTTTCTTGGTGGATAGCTATCTGAGGCGTTAATTTAATTGTTTTATTTCATAGTTCTGTATTCTATTTGGAAATATTACTATATGTCTAGGATGTTTTATGTTGGCATTTTCATCATTTGGTGTTAATTTCATGGATTGTTATATGTGAATGCCACTACTCACACACTATCAAAATAATTCAATCTTGTATCATAAATTATCAACTTTTTAGTTGACCCATTTTCTACATGTTTTCAGGTGGAGGATCTAAGTAGCGGATGATTGCTCACGTAGGACGTTTTGGACCTAGTTTAAATAAAATTTGGCAAACTCTATGTTTATCTTTGATTTTTATTATGTCTTTGTTTGAATTGGATTATTAAATATTTCAACTTTAATAGAATGTCTTTATTACTTGTGTTATGATTTCAATTCGTTACGGCCTAGTGTTTCCGCCTTGGTGGGGGTGTGACACTTTGCAAGCAAACATGGCATCTACCTTTGCATCTAAACCATGAGCTTCTTAAGAAATTTGACATTCTAGACCAGGGCATGCATCTTATAAAAGGGAAAGGACTCAACGCTCAAAGGTATTATTCTTATGAAATTCTTGTGTTTGGTATTTATTATTTGATAAATGTGACAATGATGGGTAGGTCGTGTTATATATGAAACATTTAAGATTTTAGCATGTGTCAAAACAATTGGATCCAATTAACCTACAATTGACTTTTCTTTCTTTTGTTTTTATGTTATATGAATAATAAATATCATTATAAAAACTAATAATAATATAAATCTTTTATATATGTTAATTTATGAGGATTTATGCATCTGAATTCTATGTGTGATGATTGATTGGTTCGACCCGTTTGACCTAATTTGATTTGACTGCTTTTAAAAATAACCGGTGGGCGTTAGCCCTCACGTTCCGACGGGTCGCGCGTTAAGTCAGCTCGGTTTCGAACATAAAAACGTTGACAAGAAAAGCATGTAACGACGATATCTTCCGAAATCACGTTGTATGAATGAAAAAAAAACAAAAATGAATAAAAAAATAGTTTAACGAAAAGATAAAACGTGTGAAACCGTCACGACAAAAAAAAACTATAAAAATAAAAACCGGTGCAAAAAAGCTATAAAGAAAAATATAAATAAAAAAATATAATCAAAAAACGACATGTGTTTTACATCGATCGAAAACAATAAAAAATAGCAACGTGAGTTCCAATAATACCGTTAACGGTACCGATGTCGTCTGCTAGCTATCGATTCGGTTCGTGTATGCACCGGGACTCAGGATAGGAAAAAGGTTTATTTGCGATGGTTTCGTTACACAAATGTTGTACGATGTAACCCAACAAATAAAGTCGTGTTTTACATCTACCGAAAATCATATAAACGAACACTGATACCGGTTCTGATAATATCAATACCGGCAACGATATTGTTCGGTCGGTATCGATTCGGTTAGTCACGGTACCATAATGATATCAGTACTCGCTATAGCTTACAATACAAAAAAATCCTCGATTACGAATACAACTCCGTCTAATAAAAATATATCGGAATGTGGACAAAAAAACTAAAGATAGTTGTGTATTCCGTTTTTTTTAAATTAACGAACGAAGGTTATTACAGAAAAACGAAATAAGTAGAACATTAAACAGGCTAAAAATATATATTATATATAGTATAAAGTGCTTAAAAAATTAAAAAAAGAAAAAAATGTTTACTGTTCATGGACGTTCTCACATTTCTCATATTATCGTGACCTGATAAATCTTGGGAATATAGCGAAACTAGCCATTTGACCAATCATATTTTTAAAAACAGCCTTTGACTTTTTTTTTTTTACCAAAATAGCGAAAAATTCCCATAATTTTTCGCCATAAAATTTCGCCTTAATTTAATAATTTTTTTTTTCAAAATTTTTTTTTTGAAAAATGGCGAAAGTTTTGATATTGGCGAAATTTTGGGGAAATTTTCGGAATTTACTAATAAGAAAAACGAAATTTTTGGTTATTTGCGAAATTTAATAACCAAAATTTAACAATTAACAATTAAAATAACCAAAATTAATTTTTGAAATTTGTGAAAAATACAGAAATAATTAATTTTTTTATTAGTTTTTTTATCAAAATTGACGAAAATTTTGAATTCGCCAATTTCCAAAACTAATATTTTACTATGAAACGAATTTCATTGCTAAACCCACATTTTATTAAATTCGCCAATTTCAAAAATTAGTTATTAAATTGGTAATATTGGAAACTAATTAAAAAAATTAATTGTTAAATTTTGGTTATTAAATTCCGTCAATTTCGCAAAAATTAATTTTGGAATATTAATTGTTAAATTTCGCCAATTTTGGTGTGACATGGCCCACATTTTTCGCCAATTTTGGATTAAATTTTGCCTGTGAGATGAAAGACAGACGTTTGAAAGACAAAAAGTTAAAACTAAATTTCGCCAATTTTGAAAAAATTAATTGTTAAATTAATTGGTAATATTGGAAACTAATAAAAATAATTAATTGGTTATTAAACGAAATTTTTGAACAGAACTTGGATGTATTTTATGCAGAGTAGACATTTTATAAGAAAAACGAATTTCATTGCTAAACCCACATTTTTCATAAATAAGATTTTTCAAACCCACATAACTAATATTACTAGGAACACAAAAAACACGTCGAAAACATTTTTTTTTACAGGAACGTACTCCTCAACACCGTTAACAAAGTCTCATTTTCCACCGGTACATAAAATAATATTACAAGACATTATAAATATTTGTTTAGATAAGTGGAGAAAAAATGAATGGTAGGGAGGGGTATAAATATTTGATGAAGTTTGTTAGATAAGTGGTGAAAAAATAAATGGTAGGGAGAGGTATAAATATTTTTAAAAAAATAATATTTTATTAAAATTCGTTTTTTAAATAAAAATTATATTTTATTATTTTACAAAAATTGAAAAAAATAATAATTGAAAAAAATTTAAATATTAAAAAAGGCGAAAATTTAAAAATTTTAAAAAATAATAATATTTAATATTAAAAATTAAATTATAATTTAATAATAAATGGCGAAAATATCCCATATTTTTTCGCCATTTTTCAAAATGGCGAAAATTCTATATATTCTGATTTTTTTTTTGCGAAAATTTGGCCCAAATTTTCGCCATTTTAACAAATGACACCCTCCTGATTGGTTGGCTATTTTGATAAAAGAAAACGTTAATGGCTGTTTTGGATTTTTCATTTGGTCAAATGACTAGATTGGTAAATTTCCCATAAATCTTTAGATCATATCAGAATTAGTGTATTATATATTAATAAAATAAATAATTAAAAGTAATCAATTTGACCTAGAAAATCTTGATATTATATTATGATTCTTGTATTATATATAATAAAATAATTATATCACTTACTATTATTTACTGGCTAGAAGCACTTGAGTTTTAAACTTGTTAGTTGTTACATTCTAATTTAGTAATTCTACCGATTACTATTTGTAACTTTATATAAAACAGGAAGACATAAACAGTAGATCAATCCTATTGGTCGAAATGGTCGGCTAGGACACGTGGCACAATTCGATTAGGTGGTTTTTTTTGGGTTAACCAAAATTTTTTTGTATTACTAGTTTTTTTACGTTGCAAACCTTAACGCTTCCGTTTTATACAAAAAAAAATTGAAATTAATCTTCGCTTTATTTACCGTAAACAAAAAGCATCACAAAAATTCAAATCCGAGGAACCAAACATTCCCTTAGAATTCAAATTCTTGAACCTTTTTTTTTTACCAAACTAACATGTATAAAACATTTTTGTTACTTTAAATTATTGATATTTTATGTCTAGTTATAAAAACTTTATCATTTAAATAATAATTTATTAGTTTGTTTGAAAAAAAAGATGTAACAAACATTTAAACTATTTTTAACAAACTTAACACCTTTTTTTTTAAATGCAAATTTCTTTATTTCTATGGGAGTGGAACTTGAACCCATGACCTACTCAAACCTTGGTGTTCCTAGAGGATTTTCCTTTATCATTGGGTCTCCAACCCCAATGGTTTTTTGAATTTATTAGGTTGTTTTATTTGAATTTATTAGTTTAGTAGGTTAGAAACCCGGTGTATTACACGGGTTGAATAAATGCAATGTTATATATTTAGTAATAAAGATTTACATATTACATATTTATGACATATTACATATAGTTTTTAATATAAATTCTAGAAACGTTATATAGTTATTTTTAAAAATGTTTTATGAACAAACCTATTTTTTTTAAATAAAAAAAATTAGAAATCATTATCATTTCATAGGAGAGAGAGTCGGTAAACAAAAAATTATAAACACAATTTAAAAAATTTGTATAATTAATAAGAGAGAAAGCCGAAAAAAAAATATTGAGGATGCATAGAAGAGTGACAAGTGTCCAACTAAAACTTTTATTTATTATATAGTATAGATTTTGAATTCAAATAATATTTTATTAGTTTGTTTTGAATTTCTTAAACTTATTTTATTTGACATGTTATTTATATTTAATAACATTTGTTTCAGAACCAATAATATGTTGAAAATACGAAAATGTGAGATCCATATAATAAATTTATATCTATTGCTCCCACTACTTCTGATTATCTTTATGCACTATGTATAAGTCGTAATACAGTTTTTACGGTTTTTAACATATTATTAGTTTTGAAACAAATGTGCTATATGTATATATATTAAATTCATTATTTTTAAATAATACTAGGATTTGAATTTCATTTTTAAATTCATTATTTTTAAATAAAAAAGTGAACTTTAGCATTCACTCCCATGACTATAAGTCGTTATCTTGATTTTTGCTTTTGTTTGGAAGGAGTTGTCAAATTGGGAACCACTAACTCATGAAAGGTGGCTAACAAGGCAACAAAACCGTGATAACCGATAAGAGATGTTGGTGGCACGCATGGAACTCAATCACTTGATTGTCCATTTAATCAAACTATTTTTCTTATTTAATTATTAGATTGTGACTTGAATATATAACAATTCATTTTTAACATTTAATATTTAAATAAATAAACTTTATTTTTAATAATTTGAGTTACATAATCGGTTTCATACATGATAACTAAATTAAGCATGTAAAAATGAATAAAATATATGTTCTTCTCCTTTGAAACTAGATTTATTAAATAAAAAGTTTTTTTTATCATATAAGTGTATTTTTATAGTTTATTTGACTATTATTTTGTTATTAAGCTGATGGATTTTTTAGACGGTTGAATATTTTCTATTTGTAACATCTCAAATTTTCAGTGTAATAATTTTGAATATTATATTTTTTATTATGATATTTGAAACTCTACTTTGTAGTATATCGACATAGGTTTAGTTTTTTTATTTGAAAGTTGGACTAACCGTTGAGAATTGTTGAGTTTTGAGCCAAATGTGTAATAATCTAAGCGGTTAAAACTCAATATTTTAACTTGAAGGGCTAAACTTAGGTAATCGTCAAACTCCTTAAAACCTCGATGTAAATTCTAATATAAGTCGGTTCTTGTCTTTCTGACTGTCAAAATCAATTGAAAAACTGGTGTATGTGTTTGTACGTATGATCGTGAGAGCCGAGGAGGAACCACCTACAAAATTCTTGCAATCCAAGTTTCATAATCAATTCTAAGGTCTCTTTCTCATCATCTTTTAAGTGTTTGAAGATCCATAGAAATCCATCTTGGAAGTCATTGTAGTACGGGGAAAGGATCACAACCGAAAAGTCTTGGACGTCGATGTGAGTTCATACTACTATGTGTTTGTACGTATGATCGTGAGAGCCGAGGAGGAACCACCTACAAAATTCTTGCAATCCAAGTTTCATAATCAATTCTAAGGTCTCTTTCTCATCATCTTTTAAGTGTTTGAAGATCCATAGAAATCCATCTTGGAAGTCATTGTAGTACGGGGAAAGGATCACAATCGAAAAGTCTTAGACGTCGATGTGAGTTCATACTACTTCCCAAATCTTTCATTGCTTAAACATTTGTGGAGTAAATTGGTAAAACTTATTTGGTTATGCATGAATTGCATATACGTGTTTATATGGTGTTAAATTATAAAGGGGTGAACATGTCTTAATTAAAGTGAGTGTATTCATATTATAAGACGTGAAAGTCGGTGTAAATTGGTGTAACAATGTTAGGAAAACATAAGCATCTAAATTGAATGATATTGGTGTTTTAAAGACTTGTGCGTGCATAGTGTGTCAAATGACCATAATTTAACTTTGCATATATCATGATATGGATTATATGCATTTGGTGATAAATTTTTAGAGGGTTTAAAAAATATTAAAACGAGACTACGAGTTTCATAGGAATAAACATGAGGTGTACATAAAATGAGTCATTTGACCCATTTAGTTTAATTTAGTGAAATGGAATGTACGAATTCCACAATAATATCATAGAATCTCATAGGACGGTTAACATGGTGTACAAATATTCATTTTAAATGTTGTTTTATATAGTGCTTAATAGGTGCATAATGGTTAATTGGGGTTTAATTATACACTTACTTAGCATTGTTAAATGGTATTTTCAAGTAAATAACCACTACATGAGGATTAAGATTGTGATGAGCCTCGGGAGGTAATGAAATTAACCAAAAATATTTTGGACGTTTAAATGTCTTAATGGTAATCGGGTTCATTTTGATGTTAATATAGAGTAAATTACAGAAATCGTCATCTATGTTTATACCATTTTTCAGATATTGTCCTTTAACTCAAAAATTGTCAGAGATCGTCCTTTATATTTACAAATCTTGCACGTTATATCCTTTCGCCCTAACTCAGTTAAATTTCTCAGTTAAGTCTAGTCATTTGCAAGGCATATGAGGATACTTTTGTAATTTTACACATTTAATTAAAAAATATATTAATTAAATTTCTATAAACTCTCTCTATCCCTCTCCACCACAACCACCACCAACTACACCACCACCTCCCCACCTTCAGAAATTAAATGTTACCGTTTACGATACAATTCACGTTTAAAAATGGCAACAAAATCGGTTCTTGATTCGAATGCTTCTCCATTTCCATCGAAATCATCTCCATAAAATACTATAAATTTTCGTCATGTTCTAATCTCACCATTTTGAAACAATCTTTCACCAGACTGATGGGGCATTGTTCTAGCAAAGGCGACGGAAAAGACGCCGGAAGTAAACCCCAGCGCCAAGACCCAACACCGGAACCCACGGTCTCTGGTCGGTGCTTCCGGTAGTGACACTCCGGTTGTTTCGTTCACCTTGAGTACATGTCAGATCCGGTGTCGTGAGGAAGTTACGGCGTCGCCGTCGCCGGCGGGGTCGCCGAGGAGGATGTTCAAATGGTCGTTTCCGCCTCCGTCGCCGGCGAGACCGATCATGTTGGTTATACGGAAACGGCGGAAGACGAAGAAGGGAAAGCCGGCGGCGATACCGGAGGACGACGGGAAGAAGGGAGAGACGCTGATGGATAAGAATTTTGGGTTTCCGAGGAACTTCCTGTCAAAATATGAGGTGGGGAAGGAGGTCTGTTTCTGTCAAAATTATTTTTAAATGGGTAAAATTATTCCTAGAGAGAGAGTGTTTATACATAATTTAATTAATATATTTTTAATTAAATAAATAAAATTATAAAATTACCCTCATGTGTCTTGCACATGACTAGAATTAACTGAAAATTTTAACTGGGTTAGGGAAAAATGACATAACGTGCAAGATTTGTAAATATAAAAGACGATCTCTGACAATTTTTGGGTTAAAGGACAATATCTGAAAAAGGGTATAAACATAAAGAACGATTTCTGTAATTTACCGGTAGACGTAATTATATAACTTGTTTTACAAGTACATGTTGTAATTAAGTTATATATTTTAAATACACGGGTTTTCAAAAACATATTTTTTATTATTAAGTATATAACATTACATTTATTCAGCTCATGTAATACGCATGATTCTAACATAATATACATATATATATATATATATAATATTATAACAAAGAATTTTAAATTAAATTTCTCTCTTTTGTTATTAAAAACAAAAGAAAAAAAGACCCCTTTTTATTAAGTTTGAGAAGCAAACTTCAATGACCATGGGACCCAAAATAGTTACGAAACCAAACCAAACCAAACCCTTTTAATCCTTATTATAATTAATTGATAACTTTTTTCGTCAGATGTCGACTTCTGGTGAAGTTTACATTTTTGTTTATCACCTCTCTTTCTTATTAAATAATAATGATTTTAAATAATTAATTATCTAAAATTTATTCTAATTTTTTAATTAAAACTTACTAAATCATAAGAAGATTTCAATTATATCTTATCTTAAAATATAATTTTATAATTCTTAAATCTTCATTATTTATTGTTTATAATTTTTAAATCTTTATTATTTATTATTTCACAAATGACTAATGACATCCAACATATAAATATTCATAGAAACTGCTGGTTTACAACAAGTTGGATTTATTCAACCCGTGTAATACATGTGTTTCTAACCTAGTATAATATATATATATATATATAGGGGAGGGTTCCAGAGAAAACCACAAGTTAGACGAAAACCGAGAAAACCACTAAAAAAACCAATTTTACCCAATCATATAATAATTTTTATTTTTTGTTTTAGTTTATTTTTATTTATTTATAAGAGTATCAATGAAATATTAAACATTTTTACCAAAAAACATTTTTACACATAGTGTTACGTATACGTAAACATAAAACAAAAAAATTGCGGTTACGTATACGTAAATAAAAAAAAATATTTTTGGATACGTATACGTAAATAAAAAAATTGCCTAAAATGATATGGTTTTCTTGGTTTTCGCCTAATTTTGTGGTTTTCTCTTGATCCCTCCCCTATATATATATATATATATATATATATATTATCATTTGTATAGAATTATAAATATGTGTGTGTAAAAAAGATGATATAATTATTTTTCACTAGTTAATTGCTATTTGGATTTAAGTGTATATCTAGATAAATAAGGCTCTTATGAAGTAACAACAATGATTTGTGCCTTTTACATTCTTATTGCACCTAAATCACGATGAATAAATAAATTGGAACCCATGTTATACTCCATATTAAAAACACACACAACATTCAAACTCTAAATAGTAACCAAAAACACACTAATCTAAAACACACATATTGTAACCTTAATTAAGAAATAAAAACCAACACAAAATGCATATAGACACACACAAACACATAATAAAAGAACCATAAACTCACACACTAGTACCATACGGTTACTATAAGTACCATAAGAGCATATCACTTGAAACTTTAACGACAATATTTTAAAAGAAGTACAATAATCATATGAGTACAAAAGTGTAATATATACGTTGGCTAAACACATAAAATGTTGAGATTATTGCATTTGTGTACTAGATATACAAAATATCTGTATTTTAACCGAAGGTGATTATTGTAAAATAACTACGTATAATAGTTATGATATAAAAAGTTATATTCATCTTATTTAATTTATAATATATAAAATAATACATTTATTTATACTTTAAATATGTGTATATAGTATGTGAGTAGGTTTCTACAATTGAATAAATATTGGTCCATTGAATGTCGACAATACCCATGTTATCCTATCATAGGTCACATGAGTTTGATTTAATAACCAAGTCCACTTATGATCTTTTGTTGTCTAGTAGAGGAAACAATTATTGTGCCATCAAATGGTATACAAGTTTCTATCGAATCATTAAGGTGTACAAGGATGATGAATGTATAAATAAAAATCATTTAATAATAGAAAACTTAAATAAATTATTTTTCATCTTTAAATTATATTTTAATAGGTCACTTTTTATATACCAATGTTCTTAAAACCAGATCCCAGCTAACATAATTGATCCGGTTAAGTCCTTTTGAACTACCTTTATTTGAACCGGCAAGTTTTAGGTAGAACTAAACCATTGGTCGAACCAGATGTAAAAAAAAATATTTTATATTTTCAAAAACTCATTTGTTTGATTTATTTACTACTTTACACTCTATATTTGTTTATTTCAGACTTCATATTTTGTAAACATTATAAATCCACAGTAAAAGATAAAATTGTTTCGTATTTTACTTTAATTAGTTATATTATATATATATATATAATTTTTAAATTATTTATTACGTCGTCTGGTTCTTGAAACCGGTGCAAGTAAGATTACATATTCGATTACCTGTCAGATTATTAAAACGTTGACTAATACATCTATGGTTAAAATGGGTAAGGTGAGGTTTACTAACAATTAGTTTTTAAATTTTTTCATGTATTATAAATATTTAGGGTGTTAAATATAAGTATTTATAATAATTCATTTAATATAATAAAACAATTTATATGTATTAGAATATATTTTAAATAGTTTTAACCAATTTAACTTGTTTATTTTCTAAATCAGTTTTTAAGATTACATATTTATCCTGCTATAAATAAATATAATCCCCAACGCTAGGTATTTCAAATGTTAATAAACGCGTCACATCTTGCGCCAAATCAAACTAATTCCAAACACACATTTTCTCTCCAATGTTACATCCTTTTTCAAACATATTTTTTAAAAAAAGTTAAAAAAATACATATATATTTAATTGAGTGATCGTGAGAGAGAGGACCCCACCCTTTCTGTTTATGCCATCCGAAAATCCATATGAAAGCAAACAAGCGCATACAAGTGCGTCTCTCTAACGCTATGTCTGTTCCCATCGTGACGCTTGTCTCCGTCCGTTTAGCCCTACTAGAAAACTGATATGTTTGCGACGCACTATTGCGTCGGAAATGCGTCGCAAATCACTGATTCCGACAAAATCGTTGTGTCAGAAAAACCTTCGTCGGAAATGCATTTGCGACACAATCCCGACGCAAATTGTGACACATTTGCGACACAATTCTGCGTCGCAAATTTCCGTCGCTTTACCGACGCAATTTAACATGTATAATACGGTATTAACTATTTCAAAAATTAATAATCATAAATACGGTATTTGTATTTCAGTTGGGGGTACGACGCAATTTCGACACAATTTAAAAAAATTTACGACTCAATTCCGACACATTTTAAAAAATAATACGACGCAATTCCGACGCATTATTAAAAAAATTACGACACCATTCCGACACATGGTTTAAAAAATTTACGACGCAATTCCGACACAATTTTTAAAAAATTTGCGACGCAATTTTTTTTTATTTAAAAAAATTAAAATAGAAAAATCCAGTTTTTTTCCTGCTAAAAAATACACCAAACCTGTTTTATCAAAACAGCCCCAAATTAACGCCCAAAAACATCTTTTACAAATCAAACTCAAATACAATCAAAGTATTACCAAACTACAAACTAACATGTCTAAAATGATATATAAAAAACTACTACTAAGGACCGGGAGGACGCCAAATTCTCAAGGCCTCTTCTAAACGTTTTTGGATCCTTTGCTCTAGTCATTCTTCCATTTCATGTCGCATCTCCTCCCGTGCTCTCCTTTCTTCTTCCACTTGAACTTTCATTCGTTGTTCCATTTCCTGTCGCATCTCCTCACGAATCTACAAACAATTAGTAAATATGTATAATAATTAGTAAACAAACAACACATAGTGATAATAATAATAACAGGGATGGTATTTTCATTTACAGGAACACATATAACAAATCGGACAACTTGCATCAAGAACACATGTAACAAATTCCTCAACTAATCAACATTTTGCTTGATTGTTTTATCAAGAAAGGATCCAACTCCTTGTACATCAAAAGCACGAAGATTTCTAGTAAGCCCTTTACAGTGGTAATTTATGAATGCATCTTAGCTAATTATTTAAGGTAGAATCAGCAGGATTCTCCGCACTCTTTATAAAACACAAAAGAAAGTAAATGACAGAAGAATAAACTCATCAATTAAAGAACAAAAAATCTCAGAAAGGAATTACAAAAAACTAAAAATCTGAAGGAACACTGAAATAGAGAGGAAGAGAAATTTCATATGTGCATCAATCATCATAATAGTGTAACAAAAATGGTATAATAGTTATAAAATCAGTTACTTTATAGTTTATCTTTCTAATATGGGTCGTGTCTGGTTCTACAACTTGACCCGTCAACCCACAACAAAAAAGCATAAGATATACAAATAACTAATTGATACATTACCCTGAAATAATCAAACAAACTATCCCGTACAGACTGCGGGACCTGTTTAAATTTTAAGATGCTCACGTAGTATTTTACAGATACTCTGGTGAACCTCGAATGAAGCAAACCTGCAATATAAAAGTAACCAAATAAGTATATTTATAACATAGATTGAAATGTTAAAACTAAAAGCATATTTTTCTCCCACTCGCTTTATCTGGCTCGTATACAGTTCCAATATCCAATCATTATTTAAATCATAGTTAGTTGTAACCTGTGTTTTCCTTCGTGCCAAGGATCAAGGAACAAAATCATTTTTTTACTGTTTGGGAACCAAGGATCAAAATCAAAATCATCAATTTACAGTTTGGCAATTTATGGGTATACAAACACACATACATACGAATATGAACAAAATCATCAAAAACCAAAAATCAATTATGAACTCAACAAGCTTAGTTTCGAAAATGAAAAACGAGAGTTTAATTTCGTTACCTAAAATCAAGGAACAACTCAATCGGTTGTTGTAGGACCGGCAAGAACAAGGACGGCGGTGGTTTTTTTTAAATAAATATTAGTGCATACTATTGTTGCCCAATATATGCACTAATTGCCCCCTAATTGATCTTAATTGGCGATTATAACAAATATTGACCCTAATTGCCCCTAATTGATCTTAAGTGGCGATTATTAACCAATATCGACCCCAACTTGATCTTAATTGCCACTGGTTGACCAATATTGATCCTCATTAACCATCCTTGACCAATATTGAGACCATTTGACTCTACTTGCCCATAATCGACCCCTATTAACCATCATTGACCAATATTGAGGTCATCTGACTATACTAGCCCATAATTGATCCTAACTGAACTTTATTGATCAATGATGACCCTAATTCATTGTAATTGAGCCTAATTGCCCTTACAAGTGTGTGTGTGTACACACACATACACATAGATACATTGATATACACATATGCATACATAAACAATTATATACGCATATACATATACATACACCCATGTATACACTTACACATAAATACACATAGATACATACACACACATATGCATACAAACACATACACATTCACATATGCATCCACTACATACAAATACACATGCATACGTATACATACATATACATACGTACACACATACACTTATATATACAAATACATACACACATACATATAGATACATATATAGATATAGATATATACACATACACATACACATACATAAACACATAAATTAATTTTAACATGTTACGTAGAACTAAGAACTTTATCTGTATAAATCCGTTATATTATTATATTAATAAAAATTAAAAAACAAAATTAAATATTTGTGTTTATATTAATTTTAACATTCTATGTAGAACTAATCACTTTTTATTTGTATAAATCCATTTTGTTATATATTGTAATTGTATAAAAAAATTTAAAATACGAAATTAAAATTTTGCGTCGGAAATGCGTCGCAAATTTCCGACACATTTGCGACGCAATTTATATTATTCTTCTTATTAATGTATTAAATACGAAATTATTTGTTTTGCGTCGGAAATGTGTCACAAATTTTTGACACATTTGCGACGCAACCTATATTATTATTTTTATTAATGTATAAACAATACTAAAATACGAAATTAAATGTCATGCGTCGGAACGCAACCTATATTATTATTTTTATTAATGTATTAACAACACTAAAATACGAAATTAAAAGTTTCCGTCGGAAATGCGTCGCAAATTCCGACACATTTGCGACGCAACCTATAATTTTTTTTTATTAATGTATTAACTAAATTAAAATACGAAGTTAAAAGTTTGCGTCGCAAATTGCGATGCATTTTGTAAGACGTTAGGGTTTTACTTTTGGTTGCAATTGTGTCGCAAATTTCCGTAGCAAACCTTCCCATTTTCTAATAGTGAGCAATTGAGATGCTCTAAGTAAATATAACATTAAATATTATTTTGTGAATTGATATGTAGATAGTATTTATAATAAATGGATAAAAAGGTTGTGTATGTATAATATATAGGTATACATATAATATATGAATATGTGTATAACAATGTATGTATGAATGTATGTTCGAGTTAGATGTAGATGTGCCCATATGTGTGCTTCTTGTTACTTATTAATGGTATAGCACATGTTGTCATGTCATATGTGACATGAGTTTATATAATAAGTAATAACCAAGCCCACTTATGTTCTTTTTGTCTAGTAGCGGAGACAATTGTTTTCCTTGCAAATATTTTCAATATGATAATAACTGAGAACATTTTTCTGAAAAAAAATAATATTTTAAAAGTTATTGTGGTTTAAACTATTTAGTATTTACAAATCTAGTATCTTGTTAACACTATTTACTTGCACCTGTGATTAAACTACTATTTATCTTCATATTGATTAGTTAGTATTTACAAATCTAGTATTTCGATCTTTATATTCATCCTTATAATTTAACTAAAAAATATATTACTTTATCAATTTAAAGGTTTTAAAAAAAACCCCACATTCGATTCCTTATATTTATCTGTATCCAATTAAATAATACTATTTTAATCATTTTCTTATTATTCTTTCTCTTTCTTCTACTCATAAAAAAAATACAAGGGATGATATTGAGTTGGTAAATATAAGAAATTACAATTTAATTCATATATATTATCCTTATACTTTAAGTATAAAGAAAAATCTATACTATATAATAAATAAAGGTTTTTTATTACCACGTGTCACCTCCATATTCATTTTCATCATTTTTTTTCGCCTCTCTCTCTTATTTAATGCACTTCTATATTTTAATAATAATATATATTTAAAGAAAATATAATTACACTAATAAAATACATTTATTTTAAATTATCCTTTATTATAATAAACTTTGAAATTTAATTATGTAACTTTTATTTTAATCAAATAGTAATGAAAGTCAAATTATATTAAATAGTAATTAATGTATTTTTGAAACCCAATTATATATTAACTTTTATATATTTTGAGTTTATTTCTATCCAGAGTATATGTAATATATTTTTACACCTGTAAAATATGTATACATAAAGATTTAAAAAATTTACATATTGATATTTTTTAGTTTTCACCCCGTATGTAAACACGAGATCTAAACTAGTATAAAGAATGTAATGGAGTGGGTAATTTAAAAAGTTTTTTAAATTTAACTTAAAATATAAGGATAAGACATGATTTACAAAACATATTGTGAATCCTCTAAGAGGAGAGTTAATACACTAATAATTATTTCATGAAAACCCTAAAGTTCAAATTTCGCTTTAGACCATCAAATATATTTGGTCGTTGTAAACGAGCCCTACATGCTTTTAATTTTTAAAAATTTTTTAGAACAGTTAACTCATAGATCGTCTAATTCTCTTCTAAATCTACATATTTTTGCTCATCATGCGACTTGATTTGTAACATCCGGTCTCTCGTAATAACAATATTGTTCGTTTTGTCCACTATGACGGATTGTTTTTTGTTGCCCGGGTGAAAACTTCCCAGGGTCATCCCTGGATTTTCTCCTACCCGATCATGATTTTCTCCTACATATTTCGCATACCCTTAACAGTGAACGCCTTGGAATTGAAAATTTTGGTTTAGTATTTTAGGATTCAGTTTAATATTTGGTTACGAGTTGTGCTCCATCTTGCAGTTTACCAAGAAAGGCCATACAACATTGCCGGGGAATGCAATCATGGTTACAAGCACCATCACTGTTGTCCTTTTCAGTACAACGGTAAGTTATCTTAAGATTTAAATGACTAAGATCATTGGTTTCTGCTAGTTCTAAATACCCTCTTGATGTGTTTATAGAGGATTTGCAAGCAAATTTTTATTTTTTATTTTTTTAATTTCTATAAGTTACATTTCTTATTCCAGCTTCCTTGTTCAACAACTTCAGACAATTTCTTCCTTTTTATGACAACTTAAAAAAAATTAGATTGTTTTTTTAATCTTCAACGCATCAAGAAGTTAAAATTTCAAATTTTGGCTAAAAAGGAAAAAGTAAACAGACTCGTCAAACTGGTCAAAAGTCACCTTAAGACCTAAGTGTTCCCAAATGAGTGAATGACTAAAACCTTCTTTAAAATAGGTTGTTTTAACAGCATGGTTTTTATAATATTTTTGAAAATGGACAAAAAGTATTAACGGGTTGGTCCAGCCCAGCCCGATCCCACTCGTTTTGGCCCTTATTAAGTTATTTCAGTTGACCCATTATCCAAATCGTCTGACCCGCCCAATTTGTCACTTTATACATGTCAAGATGTTGGGTTGAGTAATTGGTCGAAACATCCTTGGATTTAAACGAGTCATTTTAGCACACGGCAGGTCAGGTTGACTTGTACACACTTTCTACTTTCTAGTCTAGCTTTTAGTTTTCTTATAAACCAAGTATTATCTAAAAACAATATTATTATAATAAATAAATTATTGAATAATGATTTCACACTCTTTATTCGTGTGTGCAGGTATTCGGTCTAATCACGCAGCCTCTCGTGAGGCTCTTGCTACCCGCACCCAAAACCTTGAATCGAATGATATCGTCTGAACCAGCGAGTCCTAAATCATTCATTGTACCTCTTCTAGGAAACGGTCAGGGTTCCGAAGCGGATTTAAGTCAAAATGTCCTTCGTCCTTCCAGTCTCCGGATGCTTCTTTCAACGCCAGCTCACACCGTCCATTATTATTGGAGAAAATTCGATAACGCCTTTATGCGGCCTGTTTTTGGTGGTCGTGGATTCGTACCCTTCAATCCCGGTTCACCAAGTGAACAAAGTGTTCATCAAAGTGAGCATCATCTAGTGAATGAAGAAACCAGCTAGAATCAGGATTGTTAATAGATTGGATGAGTAGACATTAGATTTGGTGTTTTGTTTTTGGTTTTTAAGGTGAATTCACCTGACTTGTGAGAGTGTAGATTACTTTGATGTCATGTCTTCTTGTACCAAATGTCATTTGTTAAACCTCATCTTTATGTATATGATTGCATTTGTATGTAAATGAATGTAATCTTTATGTATTTGATTGCTTTTTAACGTGTAAACCAAAATCAAACCGTTAAAAATAAAAACCAAACAGAATTAGTCAAAGTTACTACGGTTTGTTTCAGTTTGGTTTAGGCTTATTGTGCATTTAACACAAGTAAGTTTTGACACGGGTTGTTTGACCCGAAACTTCTAGGACTATGTAACGTTGTAACATATTACTCAACACTAATTGGTTTTTAGATAAAAGATAAGTTTAAGTAAAGAAAGAGATGCTCGTGAAACCAAACTAATGACCAGTTTGACTTTTTTTTTTCGTTGGCCTTTTTATCATTTTGAACTGGCATGAGCACCCCTTTGAAATTTATAAATTTCATCCACTTTTTGGCTTATTTTTAGCTATAAGTAATATTTTTATTTACTATCTGTTTTTTACGTATCTACTTTATTTTCTAGAAAACTTGATTAAGTATACACATTCCTTTGATATTTTAGATGATACACACATGTACATATTTTCACTATAAGATATATCAAAAACATAATTATAAAAAACAGACTTTCATATAATTTTGTTAAATTATAATCTTTTAAAGTAAAGTTAATTTATATATAATAAAACTTACTACTTGGCACACAAATTACTTATACATCTATTCATATTATATATTACTTCCTTTGGTATCATCTATAACCAACAATTAAAAAAAATTTTAACGGCAAATGTTACTCGTACTCTACTTTATATAAAAATTCTAAATTACTCCATTGCCCAAGTTTAAACATGTGATCTTCCTTCTAAGAGGCATGTGCATCTACCAAGTGGGCTAGCCCCATATTGACAACCAACAATTTAAATTTAATATCATCAAATCATGACCACATAAAACTTTTAAAAATTAGACCAGTTATTGAACCGGTAACTCTAAGAGTTCATTAATAGGTCTTAAAATGACATATCAACAACAACATGAATGAATAAGCTTCAATTGTGTTCCATCGATTTTAACTAGTTTTCAAATCGTCTATCTGTCTCTTTCATTAACTAATAACCGAACCAATAACACCAACGGTTTCCAGTTTAACCAAACGAACAGGCTAGTCCAGTCCGGTACGGTTTTAAATCATTATATAATCAATTGTTTGTTATATTTTAGTTAATGAGAAGGGGGAGTAATTTAGTTTTGTGCTTTTGACCTTTTTATTTGCCTTCCATTGCTTCCCATCCATTCTTGCCCAATGAACGATTGAGTATGTGATTACGCAACTGTAATCGAATTTTTCCCCAAATTCTCAAATCACTTCACCCCACATACACATCCCAGGGGAAAAAAAGGTTTAAAGATTCAGCTTTTTATTGGAAAACATAAAACTTTTTATTTTTGCAGAATTTACACTATTATCTCCCAATAAAGTTTCGATCTTTTTCCGTTCTAGGGTTTTATACACACACATCGCCTTCGAATTTTCACGTTTGTATTGAGATCCATTCGATAGTGTTCTTATTCGATTCGTTCACAATAGGGTTTGTTTTTTTTTGTTCGTTTTGAATTTGTTCTATGCATGAAGCCCAGCCTGAGCTCTATTATACATTTATTTCTGTTGTAATTTAGACCTAGGGTCGTAAGGAAGTTGTTCGATCTAAGTGGGAATTGGGGGTTTAGGTTAATTTGATTGGAAGTGGAGAACTGAATGTCTGCTTCAGGGATGGATTATGGCCGGGAAAGTGGTGGGGCCGGAAAAGCTTTGACGCCGGCGAGGTTTGTGTGGCCTTATGGTGGAAGAAGTGTGTATTTAAGTGGGTCTTTTACAGGGTATGATTTCAAAATTTGATGATTATCTTTGTTTGTAAGGTTGCACGCCAAGTGTTTGTGATATTGCCTAAGTGAATGGACTTTGATTGATGGTGTGTGGGTTTTGTGAAGGTGGTCTGAACATTTGCCGATGACCCCGGTTGAGGGATGCCCTACTGTGTTCCAGACGATATGCAGCTTGCCGCCCGGTTACCATCAGGTTAGTTTTTAGGATGCCAAGAAACCTGATTGTGTATTTATTATGGCATTTTAAATAATATCTGGGTGTATCTAAGTTGGTAGTTTTCTTAAGATAAAGTCTGTTTTATTATGGTTAACAACTTACATTGATTCTGGTTACAAAAGTAGATGTGAGCCATAATAAAGCGGTGTAAGCTGATTGAGGTCATATTGGGCATGGACTGATTACTTAACTGAAAATTCACTTTATAGAGCTCCTTTACAACACACTGGCTCCTTACAAAACTGAACATTCAAGTCTTCAATCTTGTTATTGTGAACTGGATAGTGTTATTGCTTCCTTGGTGATTTTGGGTGAAGCGGGTTACCTGGTTATAGGCTGCATACAGTTGATACTATTTTACTACATGACAGATGAGAAGATGAGAGATATTACACTAACAAGGGTTTTCAAGGGATATACATTATGTAATAATTAATATCTAACAAGGAATTTAACGATATATGTTCTTTGTTCCTTCTGATGTTGGTGTCTTTCCGTCCTGACTAGAGTTAGTTTATAATATTACAGAGAAATAGGATTGGAGTGACATTATTGAGAATGTGATAAATGAGCTGTAAATGTGATTTTGCAATTCTTAAAATATCTTGCGCAAATCACTCGCATATTTTTCAACAGACACATCAACCAATTAACAGGAGTACTACAATGAAGTTTGGCCTTTGAAATACCTCAATCTTGTCTATGTCCAAGACCAGATTTTGTAAAGAATGTAAAAACGTTTATATTTTCTTTAATCTCGAGATAAATAACTTTATCTTCATTTAATAATATTCACATATTGTTTTCATTACACAGTATAAATTTATTGTTGATGGTGAATGGCGACATGATGAGCACCAACCTTTTGTAACTGGTAATTATGGTATTGTGAATACCGTACTCTTAAACAAGGAGCCAGACTATAATCCTGCAGTCTTGAGTCCACATATGACTTCTGGTTCAAGCATGGATGTTGACAACGAGGTGTTTCAGAGAGTGGTAGGACACTTACCATATTATTCTTTCTAATCAGTTGCTGTAATTTGATAATTTCTATATTTTCTTTGTTAACCGTGAATTCTTTTAACTTGTTGTTGGTAATTTTATTGTAGGTGAGGGTTTCAGATAGTACATTACATGAGCCATTGCCAAAGATATCAGAAACTGACCTGGAGGTATCCCGTCATCGGATTTCTGTATTTCTGTCTACACATATGGCCTATGAGCTGCTTCCCGAGTCTGGCAAGGTCTAACATGATTATCGGTCTTTTAATAAAGTAATTAGCGTTAATTTACTGTTTCTTTTCACATGTTTTTTTAACTGTCTTGTTCTCAGGTTATCGCCTTAGATGTTGATTTACCTGTAAAGCAAGCATTTCATATCCTTTATGAGCAGGTATTTCCACGATATCTTTTGAAATAAACTATGGCATGTGTTTGTAATATAATTTCTCTCTTTATGGGAAGTACATCCTAAATAGTATCCGTGCCAACCAAATGTCGAAAATTAACCTCTTATGATTTTGAGAGCCTGTTTTGCTTACTTGAAACGAGGAGATGCTAAGAGTGGTAGATTATGTTTCTCCTTCCGTGAGATCATGTTCAGCATTTCTTAATGGCTTTGAGCTCCCATACATTTAAATTTGGGCTCGTTTTCTAGTTTTATGACATGACTAAACACTTTCATATGGTCTGTGTTATAAATGTGATCATGACTTACTTATATAATTAGGGCTAATGTCATAAATAGCAACTTAATTATGTTAGTTGTCCATTTTGGTAATTATATTCAATAATGTTCCGACCTGGTGTTTATACTTTTATGAAGTAGTCTAGTTTGGTAATTTAGTGTATAATCATTATAGCCAGTGAAAACGATGTCGCGGTAAGCCACCTCTTCTGAAAACATGCTTGTTTGGTAGTTATACTTTTTTGAAATGACGCTGCAAGCCACCTCAACAGAAAAAATGCCACATAAGCAAGAAACCGATCACCAAGTGATCAAATTACCAAATTAGCGCATTTCGGAAAAGTATAGTTACCAGGTCACGACATCATTGATTATAATTACCAAAATAAACCACCAACCTAAGTATGTTGATGTTGCTATACTATGATATTAGTGCTAATAATTATTTAATGTTATGTTCTTGTGCGTTTTCTCTCTGATATTGTTCTTTTATATGTTCGATTTCTAAAGCTGAGCAATTTTCAGGGAATTTCTACAGCTCCTCTTTGGGACTTCAGCAAGGGTCAGTTTGTTGGTGTTTTAAGTGCATTGGATTTTATTTTAATCATGCGGGAGGTAAGTTCTAAGCAAATCCAGTTGTCAACGTTAAGACTAATTTATTGTTAGGAACAACATGGCGCAGCGGAATCAACACACACACATGCACAAACGATAATCATGCGGTACAGAAAAATAAACGACACAAGAATTTTACGTGGTTCGGTCCCAGTGGGGGACCTACATCCACGGGCTGCAACTAGGTTATTTCATTAAGCTCAAGGGCACACAGATTACAATTACAACATAGAGTATTTATAGATTAAAACTAGGGTTCCTAACTTGTTCTCCAAGTTAGGCCCAAACCGTATAGATAGGCCCATTAGGGCCGGCTAACCCTAGTTAGGGCCGGCCGCCTCTAAACGAGACTACACACCTAACAATCTCCCACTTGGAGGCTCGAGCAATCCTCAATCCACCATCCAAGCAGACCCTATACCAGTAACTCCAGTAATCTTCAATAACATAAATCCTCCAAGCCTCCAGTTCTAAGAACAAGCTAACACTTCACTATTAGAAGTTTCCAAGCCTCCAGCTCCCAAGAACAAGCTAAGATTTCAAATAACAGAAGTCCTCCAAACCTTCAGTTCCCATAAACAAGCTAAGACTTCAATCCAATCCTCCTAGTTGCAGCAGCCCACTCCTCAATTACCAGAAGGGCCCGTTGAAGCTCCCCCTAGCTCCAACCCAGCAGTCATCACTGACCCATCCATGGCAAAATCCGCCATTGACTCATCCTCAATCTCAACCGGCACCTACTCACTCGAACTACCGACTCCAGAGACTTCCAGAGGAAACACCACTCTCCAAAACCTGCAAGTACCATGGAGAGATTTTCCCATTCGGAATTCCGGTCTTCAAAACCCAACGGTGTTTAGAACTGTACCCAGAACACGTCCCATGCTCCCACTGTTCCCAAAACCCCTGACCTGGTTTAAACCTCCGAATGCACTCAGCTGACATCCCCGTGGCTCCAAGATTCACACTTGCAAAATGAATCCACTTAGCTCTACCCGATGCAGCGAGTCAAGACTTTAATACTCGGAAGTTGGTTCCCTTCTTCCAGCGATACATAATCCTGTATCTTCCCAAAGTCTTCAAACAATAGATTCACCAATGCTTCATAGAAGTGAGTAATGAAGCATACCAGAATCTTGAACCCAAGAGTCTCCACTGCCATCACTGAGTCCCAATGCATCAACCCAGACACATTCTCAGAAGCAGAATTTACTATCTTTGACATCGACTCTAAAAGAATGTCACATACCTCCATGCAGCTCCACCAAGTCAACTATGCTCAGCTCCCACTGTCCCTGTTATCCCAACCCATGCCAAATGTCGTACCACTGATCACCACCGAACAAGAAACCGCTTCACAGTTCTAGACCAGCTAACCGGCAAACGGTTATAACAACAGCAGAGCTTTCATGAAAGCAAACGGTACCAAGGATTCCGTGATCGTACACCCGATCATCTAACCCTAACCGAAAAAATCTTTCAACCGAGCAAATATCACATGACTTCCCTTTTTTCACTTATGTCATCACCAGCACACCCGCTGGTTCCATTTTCTCCCGGTTTATCCATCGTTAGTACCACATCCAAGTTCACTTGACAAACCAACCAACCGAAATCCAAACCGCCAAACCTTTCGATAACAACCATCCTGTCTCCAGCCATAACACTAGCACACAGAAAATATATCGAAACAGTGAAACAAACACAGTAATGTCATGGGCCTGAACTTGACAGTTGTTCTACCAAACACTGTCAATAAACCGATCTGCTCCTGCAATAAACCTCGCAGACAAATCTAAACCCGAATACTGAATTTCACATAACCCGGTTCCCAAATAGTCGATAATAAACAGTCAAACAGAACTAAACAAAACTCTAACCTTTACCCGACGAATCCAAGAGCTTTATAACCAAACCCTAATCGGCGGCTTCAAAGAGTTTAACCCGGTACCCGAAACAATCAAACCGTTAACCCGCAACACAAACCCGAAACACCCGACCCGACGCTTCACCTGCAAACCCGAGTGAAACCAGCAACTCCAAGAGATCCACAACAGAAACTCTAATTGCAAAATCACTCCAAATCAGTCCCGAACAGCCCTGTTTTCTCCCAAAACAGCCCCGTTTTCCTCCAAAACAGCCCTGTTTTCTTTCCCCTTTTGCGCAACCTAGGATTTGAAAAAACCCTAATTCCGGCGGCCCAAAAAACAAGAAACCAGGCTGCGAATCAGCCCTGGAACAGCAGCAGAAAAAAGGAAAAAAAAATAAAATTTCGAAAACACTGTTCAAGCCGGGAAAACACTGTTCATGCCGGAAACACTGTTCACGACGGCGACGATACTGTAGCGGCGGCGACGGTACTGTAGCAGCAGATCTGAATCAACCCTCGATCAGCCTCTACCCTTTTTTCTCGATCGAAAACCGTGCAGACCGTGTGTAAACAACGAGCCAAAGCTCTGATACCACTTGTTAGGAACAACGTGGCGCAGCGGAATCAACACACACACATGCACAAACGATAATCATGCGGTACAGAAAAATAAACGACACAATAATTTTACGTGGTTCGGTCCCAGTGGGGGACCTACATCCACGGGCTGCAACTAGGTTATTTCATTAAGCTCAAGGGCACACAGATTACAATTACAACATAGAGTATTTATAGATTAAAACTAGGGTTCCTAACTTGTTCTCCAAGTTAGGCCCAAACCGTATAGATAGGCCCATTAGGGCCGGCTAACCCTAGTTAGGGCCGGCCGCCTCTAAACGAGACTACACACCTAACATTTATTTGGGTATTTTTCAGTTAGAAATCTTAGAAGGGAAAAATGCCAATAAAGGTAACCAAAGATCACAAAATTTGACAATGTGGGGGCAAGTAATTTTCTCTCTCATAAACAGGAGAGAGAGATCTGTTTTTGCAAATTTAGGGGTGAAACTTCAATTTTTTTATAAATTTAAAGGGAAAATTGCCAATAAATGTAACCGGTTCTCGTTCCCTATATTTTGTAAAAATTGAACATTTCACTTCTAAATTTGTTAAAAATTGAACTTTAACTCCTATTAATGAGAGAGAATTTTAGTTGGATCCTTTTCAATTAGAAATATTTAGAAGGGAAAATTGCCAAGAACCAAAGATCACAAATTTGACAATGTTGGGCACACTATATATTCTCTCTCATAAAATAGGAGCCAAAGCAATTTTTGAAAATTTAAGAGTGAAAGTTTATTTTTTTAAATTTAAGGGAAAACTACCAAGAAAGGTAACTGGCTTGGGTTTCCTATATTTGTGAAAATCGAACATTTCACTCCTAAATTTGTCAAAAATTGAACTTCCACTTCTATTGGTGAGAGAGAAAATTTAGTTGTTTCCCACATTGTTAAATTTAGGATCTTTGGTTACCTTTTTTTTTGGCAATTTTCCCTATTTAGAATAATTGTGGTGTGAAAGGGTGACTAAAGAGTTAATAAGGCATGGTGAAAAAACACATTATTCATAGTATTCTTGCTTTATCATGGCTGATTGTTAATTTAATTCTTTTGCAGCTTGGTAAGCACGGATCCAATCTGACAGAAGAAGAACTTGAGACCCATACTGTATCTGCTTGGAAACAAGCAAAACTATATCTGACTAATCAAACTATTGAACATGGTAAAATATTTTCTAAACGACTTGTGCAGGTGAGTAATTAATTTTAATTCTTAGTTTGTAATGACAGCTCTAAATGACTGTTCAATATTTTGTTATTAGTTTTTTATGTAGTGTATATATCAATTTTGTTTGTTCAGGCTGGGCCAGATGAAAACTTGAAAGATGTAACTTTAAAGATACTGCAGAATCGAATAGCTACGGTTCCAGTCACTCATTCTACCTCAGATGACGGTTCATATCCACAACTATTATATCTTGCTTCACTTTCTGAAGTACTAAAACGTAAGGTTTGGTTATTATTATTTGAAAATTTTGAACTTTTTTATCACTCTTCCTTACTAACTAAGTGCATCTTTTAATCCAGTTGTTTGCAGATACTTTAGACATTCTGCAAGTTCATTGCCCGTATTGCAACTGCCAATTTGTTCCCTTCCTTTTGGCACATGGGTTCCAAAAATTGGTGAACCGAACAGACAACAGTTGGCAATATTAAGACCAAACTCTTCTCTTAGCGCAGCCCTAAATTTGTTTGTGCAAGGTTTGTTTTATGCTTATTAGATATGACAAAAGTCTGTATAATATTCATAAAGGTCTACAATCAGTCTATAACCAAAAGGCAAAAGCTACACAAACATTAACCTTGAAAATAGTTGTATAGTATTTATAAAAGTGTATCCGTTTACGGTTTTACATATTCATCACTTCCTTTTGCAGCTGAAGTTAGCTCAATTCCCATTGTTGATGACAATGACTCATTATTGGATGTATACTCTCGAAGGTAAACCTATCTTTATGTTTCCTTAATGTTTACTGGCAATATCTTATTGAGTTTAACATAGTTCCTTCTGTGTTGATTTACTGTTTGACAGTGACATAACTGCTTTGGCAAAAGACAAAATCTACACACACATTAACCTTGAAGAAATGACTATTCATCAGGTAAGTATCATTTGATCAGTTAACCCATTAATCGTAAGTCAAATAGTGTTTAGGGAAAAATATGTGAAGTAGAGGTGGCAATTTCAACCCATTTACTTGTGAACCGGTTGATTTGGGTTATGTTCTATCTCTAATGGGTCAGATGGGTGCTTTAAAAAAGCCTCGCTAAAAAGGAAATGGGTCAAATGTGTTGAACAGTTCATAATTTCATAAGTCGCCCAAAGTGTATTTTTTATGTTACTGAAATAATGACTTTTGTAGTCATATTTGACATTATTATGTATAATAGAAAGGTAAAAATCTTGGACGGTAAGTTTCATATGTGGTTGACCTAAACCGTACCAAGTTATTAACCCCTTTTGACCCAATTTGTTTGGCCCGTTACCCAACCCACAGACCTTCCCATTTTGCCATCTCTATTAGTATTCATTTATTTATTTTTTTCAGTTTTCTTTTTCGCAAACTCTGGGTTAATGTCTCTGGTTATCTCAGGCTTTGCAGCTGGGACAAGAACCGTATTCTTATGGGGCAACCGGACAAAGATGCCACATGTGCCTACGCTCTGATTCTCTGCATAAAGTCATGGAAAGATTGGCAAAACCAGGTATGTACACAATACGTAATCTTACCTAATAAGTAAATTCTGAAACAACTTGTATAGCTCTTAGATTAATGTAATTTGTAATGCAGTATATGGTTTTTATGTCCACCTTAACATTTGTGTTCCTTCTATGATTACCTAAAAGGCTTATTGTGTGACTTGTGTCTTCGGGGACGTGAGGCACCAATACTTCTCTATGAGTTGGGTAAAGTGTCAAACAGGCTTGAATTGAAAAGGTCATTTTTCAGTATGAGTGTGGTTGGGTTGACCCGCAAACGTTTTTGCCCATTTTTGAAACTATTTCATAAATAACTGGTGGATTGATTATGTTTACAAAAATAACATTATTCCGATAATAATCTAAAGTATTGTAAGGTTGTAATGTTATATGCATTAAAAATAGACTTTGGTCGACTTTCAACCCATGTGGGAAAAAGGGTGGATTGGTTAAGGGATCCAGGCCAAATCATGTAACTTTTTGCTGGTCAAATAAGCTTGGGTTGATCCGAAACCATTTTTGGGCAAAAACTGCTTGCCTTCTTTATAAATAACTAGCTTAGAACCCGTGTAATACACACGAGGTGAAAAATATCAATACATAAAATTCTTAAATATGTATGTATATATATTTTACATGTGTAAAAATGTATTTACGTATACTAAGGATAGAAAACAAAATTCAAAATATGTAAAAATTAATATATAATTGATTTCGAAAATACGTTAATTACTATTTAATGTAATTTGACTTTCATTTACTATTTCATTGAAAATAAAAGTTACATAATTAGATTTCAAAATTTCTTATAATAAGGGATAAATTAAAATAAATGTATTTTATTAGTATAATTAGTATTTTCTTTAAAAATATATTATTATTAAAAGATAGATATATTATTATTAAAAGATAAAGGTGTATTTAATAAGAGAGAGAGGCGGGAAAAATGATGAGATTGAACATTGAGGCGACACGTGGCATGAAAAACCTTTATTTATTATATAGTATAGATTATTATGCAAAATATGATTGCAGATGTATTACCCCTATCATAATATAATTTTTTGGATAAAGAGGTTTTTTGCATTCGACCCATTTGACCATTTTCCATTTAAGGTATATTTTTATTTACCCGTTTGACCCGTCAAGATAATACTAACCCAAATCGACCCATTTATAAGTTAATAGGTTAAACATCCAGTGATTACTCCTCTCACCAAACAACCAAACTGTGTGTAGATTTCATAAATGGGATTTTTTTTTTCTTTGATGACATATTTACCAAACACCCTGCTTATTGTGATCTCTGCAATACAATATAAATTGCATTGACTATTTGACCTCATATGTGTTTTGGGTCCAGGGGTACGACGAGTTGTAATTGTGGAGGCTGGAAGCAAGCGGGTTGAAGGCATCATTTCTGTAGGTGACATATTCAGGTTCCTGCTTAGCTAATCGGTCCATAATTCTTTACAATTCTTTCAAGCTTACAATCGCAATTCCGCCTAATGTTTTGATAAAGTTTATTAGTCTCTAAGAGCAAAAGGCATGTAAATCTCAATTGTATGTTGTTTGTTCATCACCTTCCTCGCCATCACTCAACTTGCCTTTGTACTCTGCTACTTTTGCCAATTTGTAGAATGCAGTTTTACTGGCAAATATGGTTTTTTTACAGACAATTGAAAAAAGGAACTTATGAAATGGTGGTTTTGTGTTGTGGTTTTGGTTCCTTTTAAATTGCTTGCATTATGTACTTGAACTTGTAAGAACTCGCAACGACTTTGGTTTAACGTTCTTGAAGATGTTTTGTTCCTTCGGTTTCACGAAGGTCAAAATTTGTGTTAAATTTGAATCACAAAGATGGACGTTGTTGAACATAATCAATATCCATATTTGTTATTACAAAGATGTTGCATCTGTTTGCCTTTTTTATACATCATGTTAATAGAATGGATGCTATTATACGTATACCCCCCCCCCCCGTTTTACGGGTCCTGTAAAGGCCTAAAGGGCGATAAAAGGTCATATGGGTCGTATGACTTTGTCAGTGGTGTGTTATGTCATTCTTCACTTTCTATAACAGTATAACACCTCATACGGCTCGTATAATTTTCCCCTCATATGCCCCGTATGATTTGTACGCACACCTCTCTCATACGGCCGATATAACATTACTCATATGGCCAGTATAAATCATGTTGCTCATATGATTTGTTACCGGTGTATGTATAACATGCTTGTGGTGTGTTTAGTATCTCTCTTAATAGAATATCCTTGAACGTTCACCAAGGATGATGATAAGGGTGGAGGGGCACTCAAGCCATGAAGCCACACACCCACCAATGACACAGTGACACGTTATTTGAATCCATATGAAGTCACGGAGGTGGGGGCACCCAAGCCATGAAACCACAAACATATTTTTTTTTAAATAAAATTTAAAAAACACAAATTAATTAACTAATCATTTAATTCATAAAACTAAAATAAACAAAAAATAAAAATACATAAATAACCGAAAACATTAAAATAATAAACTACTCGTCGTCGTCCGAAACCGCGATGTCCAAATTTGTTGCAACATGTTCCACAAGATCAAATCTAAGCTTAAAATGTGTGTCATCATCACGCAACTCCGAAATGATATTTTCGAGAACATCTGAAACCTATTTCTGAAAATCTCGCTTTTGTATTTTGGCTCTCGACAAAATAATCATTCATAAGAACCCTTTGAGCCTCCACACAATCACGTAGCACAATCCTTTTTGATGAACTTTCCGTATCTTCAATCTCGCTTTCGGCTTGGTAGAGGAGGGTAAGAAATTCTAGCCCGTCAGATTTGGAACTACTCGAAGAGGATGGGGGAATAATGAGATTGCGTCACATTTTTTAATCAATTATAATTTTCGGCTTGGTCGACTAGCATCAAACTTCCAGCGGGTCGACTCCGTAGAGCAAACGAGCATCAAACTTCCAGAGTCACGTTAACTCTGAGATGACTGTCATCACCATCCAGTTGGCCAGTCACAAAGGCCCCTATTAAGGTATCGCCATTCGTAACATACTTCGCTTCCTTTCGTAACACAGCTTCGGTTCCATTTCCGAAGGAAATCATGGCAGATTCGTTCATATTATAACCTTCTAAAAACGCTTACTTCTTACCTCAAACTTCAGTTAAAACGTTCATACATTCGTAAAATAACTTCACATTCGTCATAACTTCATAAACTTATTTTCTTAAAACATTTCATAAACACCCTTTCATAAGTATTTCGTTATTTACTAATAAACTTTATTTCGTAAATACGCGTATGTAAATATCCTTTCATAAACCTTCATTTTTAAAGATCATTTCATAAACATTTTTAGTAAACCATTGGATAAACATACATGCATAAATATCATTTCGTACGATATGCACACTAGCCCAAAACATAGTAAAACATTTAAAAGTGGGCTTCTAGAAACTCACCTGATAAGCTTATCCTTTACGTACTAATAACCAATCCGAAAGACGTCGTTCACAAATCTGAATTAATGATTAACAAAACATTGAATCTACTCTTTCTACTAACACAGCGAGACTATTAATTTCGCTTTCAGGCATTCCAGCGAAACTAGGCAGTTTCGCTTCCTCTAGCTAAGCGAAACTAGGTCAGTTTCACCTCTTATGAACTAAGCGAAACTAGGAGGTTTCGCTTCCTTTAGAACCAAACGAAACTAGGTAGTTTCGCTTTACAACTAGTTTTGCGTAGTAGTTTCGCTTCGTCGTCTTCTCCGGCAGAAACTAGGGTTTCTGCATGGAGATGACAGCCAAGCTAAAAAACCACCAAGATCCGATCTTTTTACGTCCAAACTCGTGTGTTAAGCTTCGTGAGTCTAGATCCAGGGTTAGTTCACAATCCACACGTAAAAACCCAACCTTTTTTGTGATAAAACCCCAAAACCCATCTTAGAATAAAAACTCAGATCTAGGCCGGATTCGTTCTTTCCGACTTGTATCGGGTGGATCTCGATCTTTTATTTGTTTTATTTCTCGAAACCCGCTCAGTAAGTCGTTATTTTCGGGATGTTACATATCGTGACACAAAAATATTTTGTCTTGAACAATATTAAAGCTTTTAACCATAATATTCTAGGACAGTCTACACATTAAGTAGAACTATTTCATATGAGTGTACAATCACGGTATACACTGGTATGACTGTTGCATTATAGTCTTACTTACTGCGTGATTTCACGGAACCTCTGTCTTATATCAACATTACAAATTTGGTACCAACCCTGTTATGAGAATTTCACCCATAACACGTGTATCACTTGATCAAAATTTATGTATACTTATGGCCTGAATCCTTATCCATAGAAAGCCCTTGTGTATTAAAATATTTAATACATGTTTTGCCATTTTCGTAGACGTAAATAGTTTGAAAGTTTTGAAAGCCATAAACGTATTCACCTTAAGAGAATATAACAACAGCTAAGGTTGGTTGTAGCTTAAGAGCGTGGTACTACAACTCTATCACCTTATCCTCGCTTCCTAAGCGTTTCATCATTTGTCGGAGCGTTCTACCGAAAGTACGTCACTTAAGCAAGTGTCGGAGATTTCTCGGGAGTGCGGCTCGTTTACAGAAGTGGGTTAAGGGTCCATAGAGTGAAAACTCGTTTTAATTTTGATGTGAGGAAATGAATAGATTGCACTTAAATTTATGGGATGAACTTGGGAGGTTAGCGGACCACTAAGCAAAGGGGTAGCGGTCCGCTACAGCTTGCATTGCGTTAGCCCTATGCACGTCAGTTCCTTAGCGGACCATCCCTCTTTTGCGATGTAGCGGACCGCTATCTATGCCTTAGCGGTCCGCTATCCATGACACCCTTCAGATTCCACTCGTTAGTCAACAGACACGTGGCACTCACCGGTTCATCACTTCTTCTCTACGTAGCAGACCGTTAGGGTCTCAGTGGTCCGCTGCCAAGCAAAATTTCAACTTTTTCATTTTTAATCCTTGAACTTTGGTTTATTTGTAGAACTAACACTTATGGTTTTATTTCTTACACAATTAGGACCAAATTTTGACGGGTGTTACACCGACCCTGCTCATATATACATTTTTTATGTTTTTTTAAAAGTAAGGTTAATTAAGTCATTTATCATAACATTAACCGAAAATCTAACATCAATTAATAAAAAGAGTAAGTGTTTAACAAACATTAAATGTAAATGATAATTCACATAATCATTTCTCAAAAGTTTATCTTTTTAGTAAATAAATATAGGGAAATTGCCATTGACAACCCGTGGAGATGCCTAGTACAAAAGATTTGAACCTGCAAAAAAAAGTTTGTGTGTTTGGAATTTGGATCGAAGGCGGGCTTTTACTTTACTTTCAAGTATCTCACTTCCACCCCTCAATCGGAACACAAAATGGATGTCCCCAGGGATCAAATGTCTACTCTACTCGATTGCGGTCTCTATAATTCTGCTCAAATGCTCGTAAATTTCATATCTTCCCCTTTTATCGTCCTACTAATTGGTTTTGTTGTTGATTTAATCATAGTAGACCTAATTCGTCTCCGTTTGATTTGATTGTAATTAGGGTTGTTTCCTTGTTTCATCTTCTGTGAATAATGACACCAGCCCCCATCTCAAGGCTGAAAATCTGGTAGGTTTTATTTTTATAATTTTATCTTGTAATATAATCACCTGTTTTCTTTGATACATGTGTTTTAAGTTTTCTAAGAATGGTATAAAGGGATAAAATGATTAATGATATCAATTTTCCATTTATAGTTGGTTTTTGACTTTTAAAAACTGATGTTGCTACTATATGCAGTGCTGTTTTATAGTCTTTGCCTAAACCAAAAAAAGGAAGCTAAAATTCTTTCGATTAAATCGACTTGGTACAAATTTACTGCTTCTTTATGAAAGTGTGGTTCTGTTTCAGGCCCTCTATGGTGATGCTTTGCTTCGAGATAAGGAGTACCGAAGAGCTATTGTAAGTTTCTTTGCACAATATTTTGGATCTTGAAAGTTTATGTATTTGCCATAGTTGTCAAGTGCATAGGCCTCGCCCGGAGTCTAGTTGCAAGGCGCAAACAAAGCGAGGGCTTTTTTAAGCGAGACGCATAGTATAAAAAAATACCATTTTTAGGGGTTTTAGACATGTTCTAGGTTTGTTTGGGCTGTTTTAGGTTGATTTCAGGCTTGTTTAGGGCTAGTGTAGGCTGTTTAGACCTGTTTCAGATGACTTTTGGCCGGAATTTAGCCTGAATCTGCGCCTATCCAGGCGAGGCACACAAGCTGCGCTGCGCTTCTGCGCCTAGGCGCGCCCCTTGTGCGCTTTTGACAACACTGGTATTCACAATGTGCATATGCTTCAAGGGCAAGAACTTAATTGTTTACTTGTAAAGTATTGGATGTCTGATAAACTGGAGTTTTATTATTTTTATGATAACATATATTAAGAACTTTTTGTTAAGTTGCTATCGTGTGCATCTCGTTATAAGATGATAAGCGTAAGATTTTGTCTTTAGATATGTGCTGTATGGTGTAGGTGGTTCGTGATCCTTTTTCTATCCTCCTCTTTCTTGTCTATTCTATTTCTACTACTACTACTATTATTGTTTCTAGTTATGTTTTTGTTTTGCTTATATATGTACTTTATTGTTATTTGTATTTTTGTACTGCAAAAAAAAAAGTTTCTTTGAGCTGAGGGTCTCACTGGGAGGAGCCTCTTTATATACTAGGGTAGAGGTAAGGTTTGCCCTCATCTCACCTTTCCCAAACCCTACTTTATGAGTGGGATAATACTGGGTACACTTGTTTGTATGGCGTAATACTCTGGGCGTATATTGATTCGGACCACATTAATAACTTTTTGCACCATTGGAGTTTAGTTCTCTATGAATCTAATAAAAACAGTTGATGATTCAGATAAAACATGTTATAATGAATGAATAGTTCTTGTTTCATCTAACTTCTCTCACCCTCTTTCTCTAGCATGTGTACAAGCAAGCATTACAATATCACAAGATTGTTCCTAAAGTAAATGCGACAATTAGAAGCTCATTGTCCGCATCAAACAGGTCTTCTTCCCCAAATTCTTTCAATGTACCTGCAATAAATGAAAATGAGGTAGTATGTCGTAACTCGTGTTCTTTTTTTAAATTATTTCTATCAACCAGTTGTTTTATTTTAGTTGAGATCATATAATCTAAACTTTTGCAACTCTTTTCCCATTTGAATATCAGGTGAAGTTCAAAATTGCAACCTGTCACTGTGCCATAAACGAGAATAGAGCCGCTCTTGCTGAGGTTCAAATAATATTCCTATTCTATAAATTATTGTTGGTTACTTATTTTGTCGTAAACCAATAGTTCATGGTTTTTTACTCCCATCAATACTCTCTCTCTCGCGGTCTCACTAAAATATATCAGTTCAGCTGGTACGATGTGTAACACACTACTTTTAAAACACCAACTAATATAAACAATTACACACGCGGAAACATTTATCCCAAGATTTTTTTTATATATCTTCGCGTGTCGCGAAGAACTAGGACTCTCCCTTCACGTGCCGCGAGGGAGTTCCAAAAAGGCAGGTCTGGGTATTTAGGTCTTCACGTGTAGCGAAGACCAACCCCAAGAATTTCGTGTGGCGCAAAAACCTTCTGCAGGCAGAAAGTTTAGAGACCTATGCAGTTTTCCATACTTAACCATTTTTCCAACCTTTTCATTTCAACCAAACACCAAAACCTCCCAAACACTTGGGTTTTGACCAAAAACACTTCAACAACATGTAAATACATCAAAACACAATTTGTGTATCAAATTTACATTCATATAAGGGGTTTCTAATTACCACCAAAATACATAAACGCATACGAGAATCCCGCCAAAAGCATTGGACTTGACTTGACTACATCGGAGCTTTTCCTACATAATCACATAAACATAACACTATTAGTAATGAAGATAAAACATAACAAACAAGTAAATTCTACTTGTTTCACCCATTTGACCCGTTTCCACCCAATTTGTCACCAGGCCATATATCACTTGCATATTCACCTACAAGTTTCACCCTTTTCGTTTCATATTCATGCTATGTACATTTTCATTTCCATTATGACACGTAGGCCATAACTTCATCACCACATTTCCATTATGATTCTTAGATCATAACTTCATATTCACATATCCATTACGGTCCTTAGACCATAACTCCATATCCACATTTCCATTATAGTATAATAACTATAACTACATTTCATTCACTTATTCATTCACTTTCATACACATTCATAACACATAACACATTATGCCATTTAACACATTATGCATACAACACCATTTATCATCAATAACTAAGTAAGTGCTAAAGCACTTAACTTGTGGATTTGAAGGTCCCGATTCCACTTCATGTTTTGCAATTTGATTACCTAAACATATTCATCTAGTTTAGTAATCCATCATACACCAAAATTACATTTTAATTGGACCCAATTTCCTATTTCCAACCCAAACTGACCCGTTTGAGTTATACTCATATCCAAACACCCTCTTTCAATCCAAACTCACCTACTTGAGTTTCCTTTCCAATTCCTTGACACTAATTTTTCATTCAAAAATTATTATTAAGTTAATTTGGTGTTTGTTCAAGTGTCTAACATCCTATAAACACTTAATTAACATTAATTTATCATCTTATCATCATAATCCAAAAACCCCCAATTTTCCCATATGAACCCTAACTTCTCATAATTTTACCTTTAGTTTAGCTAGAATATCATCAATCTAACACCAATTTACCACATGCATTCAAATTTTCGGATTTTACCCAAAACCCACCAAGAACACATCAATGGTGGAATCAAAAGGATGATTAACACTTACTTGATGTTAGGAAGGTGTTGTGTGAGCCAAAACCTTAATGAATTCAAGCTCAAAAGCACGATTTAGCTCCAACTCCTCTTTTCTCCTTTTTCTCTCTTGCAAACATCGACCAACACACACACAAATGACCCAATTTTGACTTCACCAAGTCAAATATGGCAGATTTGCCATATTTACAAGTTTAGCCCCTCATCTTCCATTTCATTCACTTTCATTCTATAATTAGTTAAAAACCAATATAAACCCGTTACTAACTTGAAACCCATTTGATTCCACTTATTTCTAAAATATTATTTTCACCATAATATGTATTAGAATATTTATTTATTTATAACGAAACCCAGATTTTGGTTCGTTACACAATGGTTATTAATACGAGGAAAATGTATATTAAAAATCAAACTTCTCTTTAGACAAAATCCAAGTTTTTCATGTACATCTGCATAACATCTTTACGCGTGAATCCTGAAATTCATACGCATTTTATGAAAGAAAACTGATATTGCATCAAAATTCTTTGCTGAATCCCGTTTTGCAGTTATGCGTACCCTTAAGTAACTGATATGAGACTGAGTTGCAGGGTCATTTTTTGAGTTTAGTTTCATGATTTTACAGATGGAAACTATTCCAAGCAAAGCAAGAAGCTTGCAGATGAATCTATTGATGGGAAAGCTTTATCGTATTTCTAAACTTATTCGTCCTGCCACTGCTTGTTACAAAGAGTGTCTGAGGTCTGCTGATAATTACTCATCTCTTTTAAGTATGATAATTGATGAATTTGCTGTTTGTTAGCATATGTCTTTATCTTTGTGGTTAAATTGGTTAATTTATTAGTTGTTTTGTCACAACTCTGTTACTACTTGATGTATTGATTGTTAGGAACGTGGCGCAGCGGAATTAACACACACACATGCACAAACGATAATCACGCGGTACAGAAAAATAAAGGACACAAGAATTTTACGTGGTTCGGTCCCGGTGGGGGACCTACGTCCACGGGCTGCAACTAGGTTATTTCATTAAGCTCTAGGCACACAGATTACAATTACAACATAGGGTATTTATAGATTAAAACTAGGGTTCCTAACTTGTTCTCCAAGTTAGGCCCAAACCGTAAAGATAGGCCCATTAGGGCCGGCTAACCCTAATTAGGGCCGGCCGCCTCTAAACGAGACTCCACACCTAACAATCTCCCACTTGGAGGCTCGAGCAATCCTCAATCCACCATCCAAGTAGACCCTATACCAGTAACTCCAGTAATCTTCAATAACAGAAATCCTCCAAGCCTCCAGTTCTAAGAACATGCTAACACTTCACTATTAGAAGTTTCCAAGCCTCCAGCTCCCAAGAACAAGCTAAGATTTCAAATAATAAAAAAAGTCCTCCAAGCCTTCAGTTCCCATAAACAAGCTAAGACTTCAATCCAATCCTCCTAGTTGCAGCAACCAACTCCTCAATTACCAGAAGAGCCCGTTGAAGCTCCCCCGAGCTCCAACCCAGCAGTCATCACTGACCCAGCCATGGCAAAACCCGCCATTGACTCATCCTCAATCTCAACCGGCACCTACTCACTCGAACTACCGACTCCAGAGACTTCCAGAGAAAACACCACTCTCCAAAACCTGCAAGTACCATGGAGAGATTTTCCCATTCGGAATTCCGGTCTTCAAAACCTAACGGTGTTTTGAACTGTACCCAGAACACGTCCCATGCTTCTACTGTTCCCAAAACCCCTGACCTGGTTTAAACCTCCGAATGCACTCAGCTAACATCTCCGTGGCTCCAGGATTCACACTTGCAAAATGAATCCACTTAGCTCTACCCGATGCAGCGAGCCAAGACTTTAATACTCGGAAGTTGGTTCCCTTTTCCAGCGATACATAAACCTGTATCTTCCCAAAGTCTTCAAACAATAGATTCACCAATGCTTCACAGAGGTGAGTAATGAAGCGTACCAGAATCTTGAACCCAAGAGTCTCCACTGCCTTCACTGAGTCCCAATGCATCAACCCAGACACATTCTCAGAAGCAGAATTTACTATCTTTGACATCGACACTAAAGAATGTCCCACACCCCCATGCAGCTCCACCAAGTCAACTATGCCCAGCTCCCACTGTCCCTGTTATCCCAACCCATGCCAAATGTCGTACCACTAATCACCACCGAACAAGAAACAACTTCACAGTTCTAGACCAGCTAACCGACAAACAGTGCTAACAGCAGCAGAGCTTTCATGAAAGCAAACGGTACCAAGGATTCCGTGATCGTACACCTGATCATCCCTAACCGAAAAAATCTTTCAACCGAGCAATATAACCTGACTTCCATTTTTTTTCACTTATGTCGTCACCAGCACACCAGAACCGGAATACTTAAAACCCAAAGCATTCCAAACCTGCTGGTTCCGTTTTCACCGGTTTTATCCCATAGTACCACGCCAAGTTCTTTTGACAAAACCAACTAACCGTCAAACCTTTAGATAATAACCATCCCATCTTCAGCCATAACAATAGCAAACAGAAAACATATCGAAATAGTGAAATAAACACAGTAATGTCACGGGCCTGAACTTGACAGTTGTTCTACCAAACACTGTCAATAAACCGATCCGCTCCTGCAATAAACCTCGCAGACAAATCTAAACCCGAATACTGAATTTCACATAACCCGGTTCCCAAATAGTTGATAATAAACAGTCAAACAGAACTAAACAAAACTCTAACCTTTACCCGACGAATCCAAGAGTTTTATAACCAAACCCTAATCGGCGGCTTCAAAGAGATTAACCCGGTACTATAAACAAAACCATTTATACCTGCGATATCATAACCTGAGACACCTGACCCGACGCTTCACCTGCAAACCCGAGTGAAACCAGCAACTCCAAGAGATCCACAACAGAAACTCTAATTGCAAAATCACTCCAAATCAGTCCCGAACAGCCCTGTTTTCTCTCGAAACAGCCCTGTTTTCCTCCAAAACATCCCCGTTTTCTTCCCCCTTTGCGCAACCTAGGGTTTGAAAAAACCCTAATTCCGGCGGCCCAAAAAACAAGAAACTATGCTGCGAATCAGCCCTGGAACAGCAGCAGCAGCAGAAAAAGCGAATTTTTTTTCGGAACACTGTTCATGCTGGCCGGAAAACACTGTTCACGGCGGCGGCGGTACTGTAGCGGCGGCGGTACTGTGGCGAATAGCGGTAAATAGCGTCTGAATCAACCCTCGATCAGCCTCTACCCTTTTTCTCGATCGAAAACCGTGCAGACCGTGTGTAAATAACGAGCCAAAGCTCTGATACCACTTGTTAGGAACAACGTGGCGCAGCGGAATCAACACACACACATGCACAAACGATAATCACGCGGTACAGAAAAATAAAGGACACAAGAATTTTACGTGGTTCGGTCCCAGTGGGGGACCTACGTCCACGGGCTGCAACCATAGTTGTCAATAGCGAATAGCGGTAAATAGCGACAAGCAACCTATACGCTACGTAGCGAATAGCGGTAAATAGCGGACGCTATTTCACGTTTAGCGATACACTGCTAGAAATTTTTAGAAATATTTTATATTCAAATATTGTAGGATTTGTAGCAATTATAATCAATAACCATCTAAATCTTCATATATTAGGGTTATTAGCAACCCTATTTATATTAATCAAGTAAAAAACTGGTTAAAAACATAAAAAAAATTAAAAAAAAGGGAATATTCGCTATTTGGTCGCTATGTCGTCGCTATTTGGAAATAGCGGAAGTCTGTCGATTCGCTATGTAGCGCGCGCTACAAGCGCTATTGACAACTATGGCTGCAACTAGGTTATTTCATTAAGCTCTAGGCACACAGATTACAATTACAACATAGGATATTTATAGATTAAAACTAGGGTTCCTAACTTGTTCTCCAAGTTAGGCCCAAACCGTAAAGATAGGCCCATTAGGGCCGGCTAACCCTAATTAGGGTCGGCCGCCTCTAAACGAGACTCCACACCTAACATTGATTTCTTTTTTGCAGACATTGCCCATATATCATTGAGGCTATTATATCTTTGGCTGAGTTAGGTGTTCAAGCAAAAGATATTTTTTCATTGCTTCCACAGGTTTGTTGAAGTCATTTCAATGTGGTTGCATTATAACATTTATTTTCTGACTTTAAAATAACAAGATTATGTATACCATGGAGTTTTTTTTGCGACTCATGAGAGCTATCTGATTAATGTTCTCCCCATTTCAATACATTGAATTTCTGTTTCTTTTTAAACAAATTGTAATTATTTTTCTGTCAAATTTGTTGTTCCAGACGCCTAATAGAAGTGGCAGGCCTCCTTTTGATCAGTTTGACTCCAGCCGTTGGTTGCAAGTGAGCGACTGATATATTTTGCTTTATAAGTGCTTTTATGGTTTGTGTATTTATCATTTTTAATCCTTTTACTCCCGACTTTTTTTAAAAAACTCTATGGTGGAAATTAAGAGCTAATTTGGTTAACAGTTTTCCCAAATTGATTGAATTTGGTCTTTGTTTGCCTTGTTATCTTAAATTCCATCTGCTTTGATATCTGATCATCTGATGAATTGACTAAATTAAATTAAAGATTATAAGCTCATGACCTAATGTTTATGAAAGAAGGAAGGGACTTGAGAAGTGGATTTTAACTAACACAAGTCAATGTCTATTTATGATGTACAGATAAGCATGTCAGTGTTCATGTGAATATAGTGTCTTGTGATGAGGGCATTTAGCTGACTACAAATGAATATATGACTGAACTGCTAGGATAGAAGTTAGTTAGGCTAACATAGTTAATCATTGCTAATTAAGACTATGCTTACCACACACGTTTTGGACATAAGATTGTTGAGGGAGTAGTTGGTCAGCAGCCAATTATGTATGATCATGCTTTACAACTTATACAGTCACCGAAAACGTTTTCAAGTGTAGACGGTCAATAGTACATTCAGCAGACTGCAAAATTGTATGTGACTGCTGACCATCATTTCACTTATCTGTTAAGAGACACATTTTCCCTTGAAAAAGAAATTTTACATCTTACAGTGTAAATTGGGACTAGCTGGCATAACATACCATAGGGACTAGACTTTTAGGAACCTTGTGATAGGGTTGCATTAATAGGTAGATTTATGTGTTTATTCACAACACCAGGAAATTAGCAGACTTTTATTGGGACTTTTACAATGTTTTACTGATTATTATGATGTTTTAATTTTTTTGCAGCGCTATGTTGAGGCTCAATGTTGCATTGCATCAAATGATTATAAAGGTTATCCGATTTCCTCAAATGATTATCTCAGAGGGTTAAGACTAATAGTAACTTTTTAACTTTCTTTAATTGATGTGAACGGTTATTAACATCATTTATATTTCCTCAGGTGGTCTAGAACTCTTCTCAGAACTTCTTCAGCGTTTTCCTAATAATGTGCACATACTGCTTGAAATGGCAAAGGTCAGAAATACCTTTTCTACACTTGTCTTTTATGTTTTTTAATTTTTTTCAGAGAATCAGGTATTTGGCATGCTATCTGCTCTTTGCCTTTGCTTCATAGTTTACGTGAAGTCCATCTTATTGTTTATTACATGTCAACATATTTAAATATTAACGCCAAATAGAGGAACATGCTATTATCTGTTTGTAATTTGGTATTACATATTTTGTGAGTAGCGAAGTTAATATATAATATAAATATGGAGGTGATTTATGATATTTTTCACTAGTTCTAATTGATTTCTTGTTTGAAAGTAAAGGTGGAAGCTATTATTGGAAAAAACGATGAAGCCATTATGAACTTTGAGAAGGTAAAAATACCACTGCTAGTTCATATTAATTCAATTACTTGTCATCTTGAAACTTTTACTCATCTTTTGTTTTATTTTAATAGGTTCGATCAATTGATCCTTATGTGGTCACCTATATGGATGAATATGCTATGCTTTTAAAGCTAAAATCTGATCCACTAAAGTTAAACAAGTTAGTGCATGATTTGCTAAGCATTGATCCAGCTAGGCCCGAAGTGTTTGTGGCATTGTCTGTTTTGTGTGAAAGAAAAGATGACCGGGCCGCCCTAACTAATGCTGAAAAAGTAAGCTTCTCATTCAGGTGGTAATTTCTACCATTTGCTTGTTAATGGGTGGATTGGGGCTATGCTTGATCTCTAACAGGTAAAATGGGTTGAAAGTAGTCTAAAGTGTATTTTATGCTAACCCATTTTATTAAAAACTTAGGTTATTACTGAAATAATATAATTTTTGTAGTCATATCCGACTTACTAGTTTTTTGAAAAATATATCTTTTTGGACAAAGGAAACGCGTAAAATGGGTTGAATGGGTCGAAATTCGCCCAAACTATATTTCATGCATAAAACCTTCTGAACCATTTTATTAATTAAGTCACATTATGAAAAATAATATATTCTTTGTAAGCATATTTGAAATGCTAGTTAGCTGTATAAAAAAGTAATTGTATGGAGAAAAGATGTTCTGTAAAAAAATTGACCCATTTTGACCAGTTAACCTGCTCGAACCACCCATTTTGCCACCTTTAAATTTCTTCAACTAGTCAGTTCATTCAGATTGCCTTTTGTGTGATGCTAAACTGCTTTCTAACATTTTCTATTACCAGAGCATCCGAATTGATGAGAGACATATAACTGGACACATAGTGAAGGTACTGCTTAAACTTGACACATTAGAATATTTGATTGGAGTTTATTTAATGAAGTATAAACATTTAGCCATTGATTTATATTACCATCTGTATCTTTATTTTTTAGATTTTAGTTACCTTTTCAACTGTTATACTTTTGCTTAGCTCCACCTACAATCTGCTTTTTCATAAAATATGAGATGGAAAGTATAATATCAACATGGACGCATAAAGGAAGTCCTGGGAACACTACACCAAGCAACAGACTAACAGCAAAGAAGATTCATAAAATTTAATGTTATTTTCATTTATTTTATTCTACATGTAAGTGTTTATTATCTATGTAAACAGAAAAAAAGATCAATACCTTTTCTGTTGCCTTCCAGCCACAGAGATAACTTAAATGATGAAATTTCTTGGTGTGAAAAACTTGATGTAAAAGTGCTAGAAAAGTAGGTTGGTTTCTGGTGGAGCTAAACAAAATTACAACATTAAGTTGATATATTCTGATATTAATTTCAACAAACGTATGGAAACTGATGTTTTTAAACTCTTAGGGTAACTTGTTTCTATCAATGAATCAACCAGAAGCAGCTGTGGGTGCCTTCAGGAGTGCTCAGGAGTTGAGACCTGATCTCCGTTCCTACCAAGGTTAATTTGCAGCATAAACTCGCAATATATATAATATTATAATTATATATACATGTATGTGTGCACGTGCATGCATGATATGTACCAAATACAAAATTTATATGTTGACTGTTATAAGAATAATGTAGTTATCATTTTTTTTTTTTGCTAAAAGCACTTGTAGAATCCACAGCAATATCAAAGTTGAAGAGCAAACCAATCAATAATCAAATTCAAAATGTGTATATTTTGAATGGAACAGAGGGATTTTCAAACTTCGAATTCCAAAAAACTAGTTGGGAAATATTTAATCAAAATATGGAGTATTTTTATATCCTCTTTCATGCAGTTTCTTGAAAGTTCATGAATAAGACAAGTTTTTTATGATTGTGAATTGATGTTCAATTTAGGATTGGTTCGATCTTATCTGGCACTTTCAAAGACTAAAGAAGCTTTATATGCTGCAAGGGAGGCAATGAAGGCCATGCCTCAATCTGCAAAGGCTCTTAAACTTGTGGGAGACGTATATGCTAGTAATTCTAGTGGCAGAGAAAAGGTATTATGTTATTCATCTTGTATTTTGTTATATTTATTTTTCTATCCCGATTATCAAGTCACTTTAGTTCTTAGTTCTTAGGAATTACCATATTTAGAATCCATTTATTCTGTCACATTTTAAGATTTTTTCATCAAAATCTGAAGTTAAAACTGAAGTCAAACGAAAACTTTAAGAAAGTCTGACAAGTCAATCATTGACCTAAACATTGAAACAGGCGAAGAAATTTTACGAGTCTGCCCTTAGGCTAGAACCTGGTTACCTTGGGGCTGCATTAGCATTGGCTGAGTTACATGTGATGGAAGGCAGAAACTATGAAGCGGTAACCCTGCTTGAACGGTACCTCAAAGACTGGGCTGATGACTCGCTTCATGTGAAGCTGGCCCAGGTTTTTGCTGCCACAAATATGATGCAAGATTCTCTCTCACATTATCAGGCTGCTTTGAGGTAACCCTGATATGTTTCCTTTCAATTTATTGTAAGATAATTGCAGGTTGTTAATGTAGGGGTGTTTGGATAAACACGTGCTTTTGATTATACGGTTGTTTAGATATAATCAGTTTTGTACTAGTTTTGGGTTATCTAAGGGTAAACTTTAGTTACCAATTTACCCTTTCATCAACGTTATTTCGACTATCATTCCCATTTCACCTTTTGTCTTTCTTTTCTTTTCTTTTTCTGCAAAAAGGTCCTTTTTGGTCATTGTATCTGTTTACTGTTCAAATAGTTTTTTTTAACTTCCATTTTGTTCTGCTTTAGTTGTATATTTTTGTACACTTGAATCATTAAGACATGGCTTTCTGTCTTTTGGGTCATTATGCGGACTTTTTGTATCGTTTGGGTGATGCGGACTTCCTCAAAGGTTTTTGTTCCATGCAGGTCATCACTAAGATACTCTAACAACCAAACGGGACAGAAAGCTATCTTTTAATGACAAAAAATCCCTTTTAAATACCCAGAACCTGCCAAACAATCAATCATATAACTATCTGATTATGATTTTTATGATTCAGGATTAACCCCTTAAATGAAGCAGCAAAGAAAGGGTTGGAACGATTGGAGAAGCAAATGAAGGTTTGTTTTTCAGTTTTTATATGCCTCCAAAATAACTGTTGACACCCTCTTATTTGAAAGAGAAGACGTAATAATACTACTAATAATAATAATAAATAAATAAATAAATGAATAAATTTTTAAACAAGCCAGCACACACAAGGCTCTAACATGTAGGCGACAGTTTCGACTCATTTACTTATGTACGTGTTGGTTTGGGTGGTTGTTTTTATCTCAAACAGCCTCCTGCACAAAGTGTAGGGTAAGACTGCGTACATTAGATCGCGAAGCGATCTGGCCCCTCTCTGACCCCTTAGAGGGTGGGCCTTGGAGCAACTGGTAAGGTTGCTGCTTTGTGACCTTGAGGTCATGGGTTCAAGCCGTGGAAATAGCCTTCTGCACATAGTGTAGGGTAAGACTGCGTACATCAGATCGCGAAGCGATTCGGCCCCTGCGCAAATGCGGGAGCTAAGTCAAGCACCGGGTTCGCTATTTTTTTTTAATCTCAAACATGTCAGTGGTCCTAAATTGTTTCTATTTAAAGGTTTAGATTATTGTTGTTAATAATACTTCTATAATCATAATTAACTCATTACTTATTTATAAAAAGGTTTAAACAATGGACAAAAGGTGTTTGTGTATCAACCCAACCCGGCCCGATCCATACTAAAAACTAAAAAATAACCCATTGCATACTCTACTAACTTGTCTATTCGTCTGTTTAGGGAGTCGACCCTGATGCCCCTGAAGAAGAGGAGGATAATGATGGTGATGATGCGGACGGTGATCCTGAAGATGCAGAGCTTTTATAACAGATCAAAGGCAATACTCATCATGTTTAGATGAATCTTTGGGAAGGAAATTGGTCAACCGTTGAATATGAGTCTGCTCATGTAGATCTTATATGAACCCATCTTCAGATGAAGTTTGACAGATTGTCAACAAGAGTTTGAATATGGGGTGTTTTGAATTTGGTCAAAAAGTGTTGTAAAAACTTGTGAGGTTGAACAATTGTAAGCTTGTAAAGTAGCTCTTCTAGGTTGACATGGTTTGAAAGCTGTTTAAGGTTATGCATGTTCCTAACCTCTGATTATTTGTCTTTTAATGAACAATAATGAAGTTTGCAATTTTGTGTTGCTAAACGAGCCTGAATTCGAACTTAAATTGGAGCTCATTTATTTAATAAATGAGCTCGAGTCCAATCTATATTTATTGCCCGGGTCTAAATTGAAACTCATTTAATGAACAAGAGCTCGAGTCCAACTTCATTACTGAGCTTGATTGGGTTTTTGAGCCTATTATTTATATAATTATAATAAGTTTATTTAATATAACAAATAATATATAATTCGGTCACTAAAACACTAGTATCAGGAAGTATTTTGTTGTACATAAACACTAGTATCTCAGCCCTTGCATACTCGTTTCTGGGGCACATACGCGCTCCGCCACCAAATGGCACAAACGTGTAAGGTGCAGGCCCCGCACTTTCGAATCTCGAGGGGTCAAACTTCTCGGGATGCGGGAAGAATTCGTGGTTTCGCTGAGTGTAATGTGGAAGGTAATGTAGCTATAAATACATAACAGAGGAATGTGTTAGGTGTAATCATACATGTTAAATGTTTGATAAGGGTTAAAAGTTAAAACATCCTTTTGGAATTGTGTACCCGCGGTATTGGAAATCGGTTTTCGCGACCCGAAAAGCGCCAACGGTTGGTGGACGCATCCTTAGCACTTCACACGCGACGTTCCACAAGTACTTCATCTTGCGTAGATCGCGGTTTGCTCTATTTTGTTTTATGGAATAATTTGTTAGTTGACTCTGATGCGTTAGTTAGTCGTGTCTTTTGAAAATGATTACACGATACTAAAACTTGGGTTTAAAAAGATTAAGATTTGTCTGCTATTTGTGTTATAACATACTGGCTTGTGAGCTCGTTTATAAACAAGCCGATTTCTTTCAACAGCCCGAGAACACTAGAAAACAGAAGAGGTAGTTATATCAAATATAACTTTAACTAAAATATATAGATAATTATAAGAATAAATGAGTTTGTTTTTAATATTTAAAATCTTACATGACAGTTCTAAAAATAAAGTTTTATCTTTAGCGTCGCAGATGCTGATGTTAGTTTGTTTTACCTTTTAAGACCTCTCGGTAGACATCGGGGTAGTCCATCATAATGAAGACGACGGTCGTGTTGATGGTGTCATAACCACCGATTAGCAACCCTAGTAAGTCGCTAGACATGTCACGTCGGTTGTAGGAGCGTTGTTCGCGTCCTGATTCCGTTTATCAACCTCGACAATCATGTGAGAAAGCAAATTTTGCGACGGATCAGCTGTTCCGTCGGCAACATCTTTCCTCCTTTGTGCAATTATGCCGTTAATGACTTCCCGAATCCTTTGACTCCGCGATTAAACCGTGTTCCTGGAATGTTGATCGGAACCGCTATGATTCCACCGGCCGCCTCCACAAGAGCTTTGCAAGCTTCCCTAACTCCGTCGCATCTCGCACTCCCAATAGCAACTTTACGGCCAATGCAAATGTGTATTTTGCGACGAATGGGCATACCTCAACCTGGTTTACCAATACTGTCAGTAATAATATTATTAACATATAATTCGGTCACTAAAACTCTATAGTGACTTAAGTAATCGAGTTACCAAAATCTATCAGAGCCTTTTAACGGCATGAATAATTGGTCATTAATATTTCAAGATCATACTACACAAATCAGAAGATTTTCACCGACGGACATATCGGTTGGTGATATCTTCTCTTGAAATCCCTCGGTAATAATCCTTAGGGAAACCAGACGTGGGTAAAGACATCACTGATGGACCACCAAAAGAAAGTTAAAGGATCATTGACGGATTACAGACAAGCACTATTGTTATTATTTTTCAATGTTCTTAATGCTTTTGTCGGAGATCCGTAGGGATGTAAACGACCCGAGCTGCTCGAGCTATACTCGTTTAATTTAAAAAGGAGCTCTAGCTTGGCTCTTTTAGAGATCTATTTCTAAAGCTTGAGCTCGGGATCGACTCGTTTATTATTTATTAATTATATTTGACTAACTTATTTACATTTTCCTTATATATATATACATACATAGTAGGTTAGAAACTCGTATTTTACATGGGTTGAATAAAGGAAATATTAGTGACATGTGTTACAACCATTTACTTACTTATTACGTATAGATTTATAACTATAATTTTTTACATATAACATAATACATATTATTTAATTATCTTTATCATAATATTATATATAATAATAAATATTATAAAAAATACATGCTTGTTTAGCTTCGCGAGTGTGCTTGACCTTGATAAGTTGAGACTCGAGCTCGTTTATTAAATGAGCTCAATTCGTTTAAGCTCGATTCAAACTTTTAACGAGCCAATCTCAACGAGCACACAAGCGGCTCGACTCTTTTACACAAACAATCTACCTGATCACTTCCGGTCCAGTAATCCTCCAAATGCTGCCTCAACTCGGAATCCATATCCGCAATATAATTCTTAACCGCATGAGCTCTCAAGAACGGCGGCAACAGCTGGCGGAACTTGGCGGATTCCGCCGTAACAGACTTATTATTCTACTTCTTGATAATACTTTCAACAGAACTCGGCCACCACACTTCAACAAGCTTGTTTTCATTAGAGAACAAGAACTTATTACCCTCCGGCCCACACAAAAAACGCTATCTTTTCACCAAGAATCGATGTTTTGAAAACGTCTCCGAATAGTTTGCGTCTTTGCATCGCGAACTGCTCGTTGGTGCCACTCCGAAGCTTTTTGAAGTAATCGATGCTTTCGCCGATGAGTGGCCAGCCGTAGGTTCCGGGAATGGTTGATTTTTGGGTGAGAAAGATGATGGTGATGATGGGAAAACTGTTGAAGAAATTAGCAGGAGGGTGTCCATTGTTGATGAAGAGGTTGTGTGTGTGTGTGTTGGATGAGTGTAGTGTGTGTATATATATATATATATGTATGTATATGTATGAAGAGTATGATGTTATGGGGAAGATGACAGGTTTTAGTATAAAGGAAATAGAAGACAATAATGTGAATAATACGAAGAATAGCAAACAAGCGTAGGCATATAACAAATAATAATGCAATAGTTATAAAAGAATATAAAACTTATGTTATTAAAAATAAAATAATTTAACATTTTTTTAATTTTAAATAATCCATTAATCCTACATCCTTAAATAATACTTGTTTGACTTTAGAGAAATCTTTTTGGCTGTATCTAAAGGAACAGCGCCGACAAACTATAAACATCATTGACGTGTCATACATACCATATGATCATACGCGCCATCGGATATGACCAAAATGGTCATACGGCCGGGGCAAAACCAGGGGAGGGTCAAGAGGATCCATTGACCCTCCAATCACCAGAATTTGTCTAGTTTGTATACATAAAAGTTGATTTTTAAAAAGAAAAATGAATTGGACCTTTTAGTTGTAGTCGGTATAGAAGAGAGACTTATGATGACCCTCCGACTAAAATGTTCTGGTTCCGCCAACACGGGTATATAACGTGTTAGACCGGTACATCAGACCAATAATTCTTTTTATACATGCCGTGTGAGGTGGTGCTGTCAAACTATACAACCCGTATGATTAGGGACAGCAATGAAACCCGAACCGATAAGAAAACCTGAAATCCGAAACATTTGGGACGGGTATGAGGTCGGGTAATCGGGTATGTGACCAGGTTTGGGATTACTTTTGAATTTTTTCGCGGGTTTGGGACGGGTATGGGATATGGTGATATACTCGTTTACCCGCCCCGATTACCCGATAACGTATACCCGATAACGTATACCCGACATAGTTTTCTTTCTTCTTTATTTATTCTAAGTATATATATCATATTTATTTTAAGTATATATACCGTATTTATTTTAAATGTATAGCCGACATGATTTTATTTATTTCTTTTTTTATTTTAGTTACAATTTTTATGTATATCCGATAGATACCTAACGGGTTTAGGTCGAGTATAACCAACGGGTATTTTTTAGAAACTAACGAGTTTACCCGATACTCGACGGGTAATTACCCAATAGAAACCCGACGGGTTTTGGGCCGGGTATGGGACAAGATTTTATAACCGGGTATGGGGTTGGGATTACCTAAACCTGTCCCATTGTCATCCCTACGTATGATATGATACGTTAATATGAAAGTGAGTGAATTAACCGCTGACAAAGTTATACGACCTATATCACTCACTGATAAATTGTTTAGAAACGGGCCAAAATCATCATAAATCAAATAGTGGGCTGCACTAATTGATTGTTACTGGGCCTAGTAATGGGCCTATTACTGTTATTCTGCTCGGATATAAATAAACCCTAATCACATTTCACTCGTAAAACATTCATCACTGTTTCTCCGGTCTCCGTCGCCGATTTCGGACTCTTCCTCTAATTCAAAACCACCTTCCCGCAATGAATTTGGAAATAATCACTCTCAATCAGGTTCTGATCAAATTTCTTCATTTCTCCTTAAATTTTAAGCTATTTTGATGTTCGATAAGTTAATTCGAAAGTTATCCGACGACTTAACCGATCCGTGCACGATAAGCCGATGATCCGGTAGGAAGTTTTATGTCATCATGCCTGCTCACTCTGATTTTCTTATTATCTGGTTTAGAGGCCTGGATTAAGCCTACAGTTTTAGGTATCTTGTTAATCAGATCGATTGTATACAATTGATTGTTTTTATGATGGAAATTGTTCAGTAAACGAAGCTAATTTTGTTTTAATTTCTTCACTAATTACATAATTTGACTAAAAAGCTTAATTAATTTAACCTAAAACATGCCTTATTTACCCTAATTTAAACCTAATTTGAAAACAGCCCTTTTACTTTTGACTTGAAAGATATCTTACTTTTGAACACACTCTACAGTTAAATACAGCTTCTAAAAAGAAGAAGAAGAGAAAACCGGTTGCGTCCTCGGCTGTTAAAAGACAGCCTTGGACTATCGCGGAGGATAAACTTCTAACCGAGGGGTTTCTAAATGTATCCAAGGATTGTATAGTTGGGAATGCAAAGAAGGGGTCGGATTTCTGGAAGAGGGTCTTGGAATATTACACGGAGAGAGAACGGTCTGGTGTCGTGAGAACGGCTGACAATTTGAAGTCACATTGGCATATGATGAAGAATAATGTGACCTTATTCAACAACATCATGATACGACTTAGAGAACAGAATAAAAGCGGTTTGTCTGATGACCAATTGAGGACACAGGCTTGTGTGGTGTATAAAGAAAACAATAAAGCAAGTTTTATACATGAACATGTGTGGAATTTAGTCAAAGACGAGCCCAAATGGAAGGAACAAGCTTCTTTAGACATTCAAGAGCCGAAGAGAAAGGAAACTCGTGCCTACACCATTTGTTCTGATATCAAACTCAATGATGATGTAGATATGCCGAAGGGAACTGACGTCTCTGCTTCTCGTGACCACACCCCTTCTTCTGATGCTAACACGTATATAGAACTCGATGATGATGTAGATGATAATCCTCTAGCGGTAGAAGCTTATGAAGAAGGGGAGGAATTGCCTTGTTCTATGGGCGTGAAGAAGGCTAAGGTCAAAACATCATCGAAGGGGAAAGGTGTAGAAGATGTTGCTACTAAACTTGATTATATGTTTCACAAGATTGTGGATATGATGGAGCAATTCAATGCCAAAACGGCACAAATGCTTGAGTTTAAGGAGAGAAAACTTGAAATGGAGATCCTGTATAAGGATAGAAGCCAAATGGACCCTGAAACGCTTGAATTTCATAAAGAACATTGTGCTATTATTAGGGGAAAATATGGTAAGAAATGAATACCCCTTCTATGATTTTGTAACATTTAGCTTTTGTATATTTTAGGTTATGTAAAAAGTTGGTCTTGTGATTTTGTGTAGATCTAGTTTTTATTAGTGTAACTAGTAGCTTCTGCTATGAGTGAGGTTTTACTAGGTATTGTTGTTTTTGTTCCACTTTGTGTGTTTTAATGCGAATACATAATTGTATGTGGGAAGAAGTTGTAAAAGAACATAAAGTTCCTGCAATAAAATCTGCCCCTTTAAATACTAGTTCAAACTTTCCTTTTTTCAAGATTTTTAAAGGTTAGCAAATTTTGAGTAACAAAACAAGATTCCAGCTTGCAGAAGTTCATTATTACAAAATGAAAAACTGAATGACTGATCAAAGTGACCTGGCAATCTTGACCCAAAATAGGGAATGGGTTGATTTGGGTAAATAATTTTTGTATTTTGGGTTGAATTAGGTAACACAGAACGGGTTGAAATGGGTAACACCTTAACACGTTGTGGGTCAAGATGGGTCGCCTAAAAACTATGTAAATTTAGAATGGGTTCAAACGGGTAACAACGGGTCAGTGTCATGTTTGGCGAGAAAATCACTTAAGATTACCACCGACATCACCATCCACCGCCTCTTGCACCACCGCTACGCCACCATCAGCCGTAGAAAAAAATATAGCAGATTTTGGTACTTTTTAGTTCTAAGACAACTAATTTCAACCCGAGCCACTTTTTGGTTACAACCGATTTTGATCCGAAGCAAATTGATACTTTTTAAAAAACCACCAGTTTTGACTTTAACTCATTTTGGTCATAACCCGTCCTGACCCGAACCCATCCTGACCCAAACCCATTCTGACCCGTTACCCAACCTAACCCAATCCACCCGTTTTGCCAGGCTTAGATCAAACTTAAAAGAACAATTCCCTCAAGTTTACCACTCACAAGAACATGTTTTCCAATCTCAAAACTGAATACTACTATGGAGCACAATAAGTATAGAAATAATCACTCATGCTGAAAGACCAGCATAGAAAATTTTCGTAACAGTAGCCCAGCCCCAAAGCTAATACACATAATCATAACAGAACCACAAAATATTCATAGATTTCTCAGCTGATTTGTTTATTTCGGTTTGGTTTTTCAAGTTATTTCGGTTAATATTTGATTATTCAAACTTTAATCAAGCTTAAGCAAACATGTAATATACATATAAACACACTATTAAAGTACTTGGTCTGTCAATACCAACTCACAACTTACACATTATAACTTAAAACTAGTCATGATCAGGATCAGTAGAAAAATCAGGTTCTTCTGGTTTCTGTAGTCTGATCATTTCAACATCTTTCGTTTTCAAGATTCCCCGCCTCGTGTTTTTAGCAAATCTTGAAGCTAATATCGTGACATTAAGTGAATTCGAATCGTCATGTTGTTCAATTTCATGACCGCCATCATCATCATGACGATATGATGATTCACTCATGCTAAGGTTCCATTGCATTCTCCTCTTTTTAGCCCGTCGCCAAGCCGCCTGAATAAAACACGCAGCCCATGTTCTCCAATGATAGGAGTAAAACCGGAACGTGTGTTGAAGCTTTTTACTATGTAGTCGTCTGAACTGATTAGCGACGAATTTCAAATCTTCTGCGCGTAAAGCAAAAGCTTCAACTTCAGTTAATGCTCTAACTGTTCTTGTGGAAGATGGTAGATTTACAGTCGATTTTGACAGTAGGGTCCACGCGAGCAACTCCTCACCACAAAAGTCACGGGGCTTCAAAGTAATCGAGTTGAAAAAGCTTGTCCGACCCCCATTAGTGGTGGAGCTATCGAGTCTTCCTCTGATTATAAAAAGCATCTCTGAAACGGGATCACCTTCGCGTATTATGTATGCGCCTTGAGTACTTAGTGTTGACACTAATCGCTCGCATATAGCATCCAGTAGTTGATTATCCATTTCAGAGAAAAAAGGGACCTGAAAAATAACGGGTCATAAAGTTTTAAGGCACGGGTCAAATCCGATTGGATGGGTAACGCCATTATCAGGAATTTTTTTTATAACTAGTTAGTATGATTACAAAAGTTATATTATTTTAAAAGAATCCAACTTTTTTAATAAATGAAATGATTTAGGGGGGGGGTAGGGGGGTTCGACCCGCTTAACTTCTTTCACCTATGCTTTTTATGCTAATATTTTGATTTGACCAGTTAGAGATATAACATAGGGTAAATCAACCCACTGGTAAATAAATGGGTGAAAAATGCCACCTTCAAACAGTAAAACTACGGTTTGCTTCATTTCTATATTTTAATCCTGAATGATCAACTGAATCTTTTAGCTAAAAAGAAACGGGTCAAACGGGTCGAAATCGGTCCAAGTGTTTTTTTAATGCATACCACCTATTATTAAATAGTTCAATTCAAAAAAATATTATTACTGTAATAATATACCTTTTATAATCATATTTAACACAATTATTTACAAAAGTTAAAAAAAATTGGAAACCAGCCCGACCCGACTCATTTTACAACAACTAAATGTCTAAATCCAACATAAATTTTTTCAAGAAATGGTTCATATCTTACACGTCGAACGAGATCAAGACACAAGTGGCGTTGGATGTCTCTCCGGAGATCTTTAGGCAAATTAAACATAATAGATTCTTCATCAACACCATGTGTTGCAAGCCACTTGTATTGTAAAAACTTACGAACACGTTCTTGCAGATGATGAGGCAGATGTCTATGTCTCATCCATGACTCTGTGTCTCGCCGTCTAATCCTCCATTCCTCCAGCCTTGCAGTGATGGATTGTAGGTAGGTCTACAAGACCATAAAAGTTGGTTAAATAAGTTGCAAAATAAGCATAAAAAACATTGTGTGCATGCTACATACCTGCATATTTCCTATCAAATGGGAAAATAATACAAGTCCCAGAATGGCGACGAGTATGGCAAACGATGTTTCTCCAATATACGTGCTTGTCGACAAAGTCTGTCCATATGAACTGCATGTAGTAAAAAAAGAATGATAAGTTCATATTGCTAACATCTCGGATGGGTAAAACCGTAAAAAGTATAAAATTTAGCTAAAAGGAAACGGTCAAACAGTTTAAAAGTCACCAAAGTATGGTCAGATGTTTATAACTTCCTAACTGTTTTATTCAAGAAACTTAAACTATTTTTTAGTAGTATTTTGTTATATTTGTATTTTGAGAATATTAGTTATTAATGGAATTAAGGAAAGGACAAAAGAAGTGTTGCTGGATAGTGGATAACACAGCCTGCTTTGACCCGTTACCCAACCCGTCAGACCAACCAATTTTGGCCACTATATTTAGCATGTGTTGTTGTAACTACCCTTTACAGAAGTACTATACTCAAAATTAGAGGTGGAAAAATGCGGGCTTGGGTGACAGGTCAAAACGGGTTGTTTTGTTTGGGTTTGACTTGTTCGGGTGGACTCAAAACACTTTTTATCCAATTCTTTTTATGCATAATTAGTGAAGTACTGCTACTATTTACTAAAAATTATATTAATACAATAATAATCTTATTTCTTGAATAAAGCAATGTAAGAGGTTGTATGCATTAAAAATACACTTTGAGTAGCTTTCAAACCATTTACTCTTTAGCCTTTTCTGTTTGGTCCATTTGACCTGATAATAATAAAACATAATCCGAATCAACCCATTAAGTAAACTAGCCAAAACTGCCACCTCTGCTCGACCTTACCTAACTAAATTCTGTTATTTAAACAGACAAGGTAGAACCATACCTTAAGTTTTGTAAGCCCCACCATAAGCAATAGCAGCATTTTTTTAAGAAACTGAAAGAAAAAACACTTTTTGCAACAGCATCTCCAAATATCCCATATTTGAAACCTGTAAGGTTGTTTGGATCACAAATTTCAAAAACTTTTGTCCCATTGGCCCATGTCCTCCTTGCATCATTGTCTAGAGACTCACAGTTCAAATAATCAAGTGAACACATCATTGGATTATCATTATCATGTCTGCAAGTAGATTTCCAACATGTTGCATGCCTTTCAAATGATAACAAGTACCATGATGCTCCTAAAACCTATATAACATATACACCATGATTTAATCAAATAAAGATTGCTAATGTAACACTCGGCCTCTCACCCATCCTGGTACTACTTTCATCTGAGCACACTTAACTGTGGAGTTCTCTTCTCATCCACAGCCAATGCGCTCAAACTTGTTAGTTATAAAATTTGAGGCATGATATTTTTTATGAATCCAACATCTCTCCTGTCCAGGACCGATGTGGGATTTTCCTAGGGTGTTACAGCTAAAATCAAAACTTTGGAAAGATTACTTACATGACTAGCTAACATGTATAATAGAAGATTATATGCAGCCCCAGCCCAAACGGTTCTGGTGACGACTCCTGTTGTTTTGATAATTTGAAAGCTCAAAGGAAAAACAAGATAAAGTCTTGGAATATATTGGAGGAAGACAATGAGTACTAGAGCATTGATGGTGTAATCATCAGCTGGTATTCTATTAGCTGGACAAACGAACCATACGACAATCTGAGGTAGGGGCAATGTTGCAACAAGATCAACACAGAAATCCGACTTCAAGTACCGCCGTGCAATCCTGTCTTGATCCATAACAAGTTCACCTCTACCCAACACTCTTGAACTTGGTGAAATATAAGCAGTCCTGAACTTTATAGCTATATGCAACATATAAAATACATCCGTAACACTGCGCAAACATGTAACTAGTATCCCTAAACTCCAATCAGACAGCATACAAGAACAACCACCTTCATGTTCTAATACAGAAGGAATGTAAAAGAACAATGGATCTATAGAAAGTGACACTAAACAAGAACAAAGAAAAACTTTGTTCCATCTTAGGATAACTTCACTTCCAGGATCCAGAATCCTTTTTCCTTTTGACTCATTATGTTCATCTCTACCCAAATGGAAATCTTGCATTTTTCATTCACAATTTGTGCGATGAATTTAGCAAAAATCAATTTTATGATGGTGGATTGGGTGAGATGCATTTGTGCATGAATTGATCAATCAAAGTGCATGAAATCCATGAGATTTTGGGAATTTGAAGTTGGGTGTGAGCTGCAGAGGGGGGAGAGAGGGGACTTTGAATGAAATTGAAAGAATTGGAAGCATGAAACTAACTGTGTTTTGTGAAAGAAATAAGAGTTTATAAAAACAGTCCTTGATTAATTGAATATTTTTATATATTTTTTTCCAAAAATCATCCCTTTTGGGTCTCGAGACTAACGTGAATACATAACTAATTTTAAGTAGAGAATTACGAGAAACATATTTATACATATTGCTTTAAGTATGATAGATAAGACGGTTATTAACCGTATACCGGGCGTGAAAGCCAAATGAGGGGCGTGAGAATTCTCACGACGTGGAAATTGGATTTAGCCGTTAGAAAAGGGTGTTTATATTTAATTAATAAAATTTATATAAATAAAATAAACAAATACTTAATTTTCACTCACACAGGTATATCCCTTACGATGTGAAAGTGGTGTGAAAATCTCACATGGTGAGGTGGCATGCACTTTATTTTCACATGGGGCTCACTCACATTGAGTATACCCCATGCCCTTATGATAAACACAGATGGTTGTTTAATACATTACCGGTTTTGAGTAGAGAACCGATAGAGTCGCATAGACATATGTACATGTTTTACCTACGATATGTGATATATAAGACAATTGTATAACTGCAATAAAATTTGTATAAAAATATAAAAAAGTTGAACATACCATAATAGTGTAATTTAAGTTTTATATAAAATATTATACTTTTAAGATCGTAGTTTGTATTGAACTTTTAAGAACGATAAAGTTAGTTCATAAGTATTATACGTATGCATAACTGTATATCAGGAAAATAATAAAAATAATAATAAAAAGGGTAAACAGTCGGTTCATGTTCCAAAACATGAATCCAACCATTAAACATTCCGTAAATCAAACTATAAAAATCTTAAATCAACCGAACCGGTCGAATTATTTCGTTTTAAATGATTATGATTAGTTCCAACCGCTCATGACCACATAAATGAGTTCGTTCGACACATGGATGATTTGACTTTGCACTTTACAACAACAAATGTGGAGGGACTAAAATGTTATATAACTTTATTTTTAATGTTAAAAAGATGCACAAATATATTATATCTATATTTATTTGTGAATGAAATGAATAGTAACGCTTTTGTCCTGTAGTAATTTTTTTTACCTTTTCTCTTTTAAATTGTTCCGTCTATATTTGTGTTCATGTTTTTTGAGATTTTACGGTGAAGTGACGTTCACTTTTATGACGGGGTACAACATTTGAGTTTTTTTCTTTTGTTTTTTAAAATATTGAGTTCAAGAATGAAACATTTTTAAGAAAATTGTTGCGATTTTGTAAAGTGGAATCAACATAGTTATTCTGTCTATATTTGTGTTCGTGTTTTTTGAGGTTTTACGGTGAAGTGACGTTCACTTTTACGACGGGGTACAACGTTAGAGTTTTTTTCTTTTCTTTTTTTAAATTGTTGCATCCATATTTGCGTTCACGCTTTTTTGACACTACGATCTCAGGTTTTACGGTGAAGTGACGTTCACTTTTACGGCGAGTTACACTATAGGGTTTTATGGTAGAGTGATAGCCGTTGCGACATGTTTTTGTATCTAGATTTTATTTTTGGTTATGAGGACAGAGTGACGCTCGCTTTTACGAGGAGTTATGTTTTAGGGTTTTATGACGGAGTGACAATCTTTGCCACAGACAAGCCAACCCAATAACTACCAAACTCACTTGACTGTGAGCGGACATCATTGCTGCCGGCATTGGTGTTATCGGAACCGGCATTGGTATTCTCTTTATCGTGATTCGCTTTTATGGTTTCCGATGACCCGAGCCGATAACAACCAATGTCACGCCGCGTATCGCGGTGAGGAAACGACTAAACTTCCGTCGTGTAACGCGAAAAATTTCATAAATAGAACCCGCGCAATGCGCGTGTGGACCCAACTAGTTATAATTTAAAGAAGATTTTTATGAATAATTAAATATCTAAAATTCGATCGTATTAAAAAAAGAAACTTTTAAAACTCAAGAATTACAATTAATCAAAGTAATTAAATCATTTAAATTTTCCATGAAAACCGATTATCTGATAATTAGATTTAACTGAAATACAACAATTAAATAAGTATTTTGGATGAAAATTTACACTTCAAGTTTATTAGGGCGTACCCGGTGCTTGACTTAGCTCCAACATTTGCGCAGGGTCTGGGGAGGGGCCGGATCGTTTCGCGATCTGACGTACGCAGCCTTACCCTACACTTTGTTTAGGAGGCTGCTTTCACGGCTTGAACCCGTGACCTCAAGGTCACAAAGCAACAATCTTACTAGTTACTCAAATGCCCACCATCTTCTAATTTATTAAATTATTTAAATTAAAAATGTCTGATAACATACGATATTATCTAATTGTGAATAACTTAAAATGTATATCTATCACTAATTGGTTACATATCATATGATGATTTGGGGCCATAACATATGGCTTGTACATGATATGTTTTTTTCTCATTTATAATCACAAAACGGGTACCGGCATTCATAGTTGCTACTTGCTAGGTACTAAATACACAACCGTGGAATGAAAAGAGACATCATGTTATTATTATTATTATTTACTCCAAAGTATATCAATATGAAATTCTTTAGAATAACTAATTAATAATTTTATTTTATTTTGAAAAAAAATTATTAATCAAAGGCTAATTTTTGCCAAGTGACATCCCTTTTAAATGAACTTGAAATTTCTCATTCTCTATCTTGGGTGTCAAACAGACATAATAACAACAATTTATATACCATGCACAAGGTTTCCATAGCTAAATTATATATGCATATGTTGGATATGCAACAAATTATATTGTTACGAGCAGTAACGAATAAATTATATATGCATATGTTGGATATGCAACAAATTATATTGTTACGAGCAGTAACGAATTCAGGATTTTTTTTATCGGTGTCAAACACTTCAAAAATAATAAACGTAAAATGATTATGCTCAGGGTTGACCGTGATTAGATGTTGGACTAGATTTCTTTGTATTAGAGGCGCATCACATGATGACAAGTAAAGACGAGTTGGATTTCTCTAAAACAATCACGATGCAACGAAATGACCACCACAACATTTTCAAAACGAGACGATTTTAAAAAAAGGTATTGTCAAAAGGACATTGATACATATAAAACAAATGTAGAAGAATCAAAAGAAGTAAAAGTTTTGTTCTTATTCACTTTAAATGGAGAAATGTATCATACCCTTGGAAGAATACAACATAATAATTAAAATCAAAAGAATATGGTACCTCAAAACTACCGTCTTAATTATTATTATTATTATTACTACTACTACTATTAATTATTATTACTACTATTATAGTTACTATTACTATTTTCTCCCTCTAAATTAATAAAAACATAACCCATCTCTGCCCCTGAGAAACTTCTTATTTTCTCATACACATGAACCTCAATTATCCTTAAATTATGTTAGCCAGGCCTGCATCTTTATTAAACCAAACACCCTTCCTCCTTCCCTACACCATTAGATCCTGCATTTTCAACCACAACAGATTCTGCATCTGACTCCACAATATCATTTTTCTTGAAACAAGGTTTCAAACCTCCATTTTCCCTTTCAAGGGCGTTTTCGTCTTTTTTGGAATTCAGTATTTTGCGAGGTCGTTTCCCGAGGAAACCCGGGGAGAAAAGTGGCTTCAGTTTTGTTACAGAAGGGCTTGTAGTTACTGGTTTTCCAGATTCATCATTTATAGCAGGTCTCAAGGAGGGATCGGGTTTCTCAGGTTTGCATCCAAGATTTGCAGAATCTGTTCCGTTAGCTTCTTCACCATTGCTTGAACTAAAAGATGAACTTTCGGTGTAACCGTTGATGTTATCACCAACATCAGTCTCAATGGAAGCGGGTTTATTTGCTTCAGTTTCATTTTCAATGGAAACCATACAATCGTTGTCAAAATCTCCATCATCCCCTAAATTAGAAGAACCCGTCTTTGAATCTGCTGTATCGATGTCCATGGTACTACTATCAGATGAATTTTGAGATGTAGAAATGTTTGATGATAAATAATTAGCATCAACTGATTCTGCAGTCAACGAAGAGTCAACAGGTTGGCTTATGATGGAGATCTTTTCTTGGGATACATTTGGTGTTTGAAGGTCGTCTTTTCTAGAAGTTTCCTCGATAGGATTTAAGCACGATTGTCTGGCAGAAACTCTGAAAACAATCGACAAAATAAATGTGAGAACACAAAAGAACATATACAATAGAACTTACTGTTGAATGGCAGTTAGAAATGCAATTTCAATCCATTTATAAGTAAATAGGTAGACTGTAGCTATATTTTATATCTAACAGGTCAAACTGGTAAAACAAAAACAAAAAAAGTTACACACATGTATAGGGGCGGATTTAATACAAAACCAGAGAACCGCAAGAACCACATGAACACTTGTACGTTGTGAGTGAGATATAGTGGGAGAGAGAAAGAGAAACGGTTATGCAATTACATAACCGCCATATGTATCACAATTAAAGCAATAGGTACAAGTGTTCATACGGTTCTCGCTGTTTACTACTAAAAAAATTGGTTCTGTATTGAACGGAAACAGGGTCAAAGTCTCCCAAATTGTATTTTTTATGCATAAAACCCTCTAAACTATTTTACTGAAGATTGTAGATTTTGATTAAATAATATATATTTTTAAAATGGTTTGATGAAAATTTTAGATTATCCACATGTCTTGTTCATCTTTTTCTTCCAGTCCATCATTTTTCCTTTCTTCTTGATTCTTCTAAACACTAAGCTTTAAATATAAAAGAATGCCATTAAACTTTTTGGAAGCTTATACTCCACATTTCATTTAAATCTCCTCCTGTGATCTGCATTTAATTTAACTCTAAGCTATAGATAAAAAGGCACCCCAAGCTTAACTTAATACAAGATTGTTAATTAACATGCATACATACATACATACATACATACATACATACATACACAGGGGCACAGCTTAGTGAGGCCCCCCCGATTTTTCGCTCAGTAGTGTTAATTTATACGTATTCGGCCGAAAATTTTATAGTTCCGGCCCCCCTGATAGGAAAAAAAAAATCCTGGCCCCCCAGCGTTTTTCTTCAAGCTCCGCCACTATACATACATACGTGTGTGTGCTTTCTCTCTCTCTCTGGTGTGCTATAATTATATATTAATACAAACTACAAAGCTGAAAAGTTTTTAATCTTGGAATGTAAAGTTATCTTGCAGCTGTTGCTGAAAGTTCAAAGATCATATACAAATATTACTTGATTTGAAATTTAGTATTCACGCAATTTGCTGAAATGTTATTAATAATGATCATAAGATAATACCAAACCCGACCCGACCCGGTGTGCTATAATTATATATTAATAAACTACAAAGCTGAAAAGTTTTTAATCTTGGAATGTAAAGTTATCTTGCAGCTGTTGCTGAAAGTTCAAAGATCATATACAAATATTACTTGATTTGAAATTTAGTATTCACGCAATTTGCTGAAATGTTATTAATAATGATCATAAGATAATACCAAACCCGACCCGGTTCCCATCTTTGTCAAGCAAGAATTTCCATCTAACTTATGGGCAGACTTCAACATGAGTCTCTTGGATAATAACTAAACATAAAACTTAACGGAACTGAAGAAAATTCTAAGTAAAAGCACGTACCTACTATATAGAAGCATATAAGCTTCCTGTGAGAGCACTTCATCCAGTTCAACTGCATCAACCTGCAAAAATTGTGGGCCACTTTAAAAATAATTTTAAATTTCATAATATCATATATACCCCTTCAAACACTGAATATATCATATTCACCTATTTCATAGTACATAAAATGCAATCAGCTATTTATAGTAGTTTGTTTTTCCGAATAACCAAAGTGAACATTATGCGCTGAGATGATACAGTAATACCACTATTGTCCTATTTGTCTCTTATAAGTAACTAATTTTACTTTAGTTACTATGTGATGGAAAACTATGACACTTTTAGTATTTTAAAAGGATAAACATGATATCGTAAAATGTAGAAGGATATCTATATGAAACATTGAACTTTTAGAAAGATATGTAGTATGTACAAAACTAATCCATACATAAAACTATATGCAAGACTGCAAGAACGTGCAATCCAATCAAACAACTATAACAAGATTAGTGGTAGACAATGTACGGACTTATGTATGGAGTTTAAAACACTCACTCATACAAACACACACTGACACACAGAAGGAGATTTTACCTTGCAGTCATCAATTCTGTACCAATTTCCAGAGAAATCCTTTGTATAACAGATGTAATGGCCAAAATACGATGCATTTAGCATGTCCACATGGACAACAACCGCATATAGTTTGTACTTATCATTGCCATCTGCAGATTCACTCATGTAAGGACTAAGATCTAAAGTCTCTGGGAATGTCACCCTTTTATTAAGTTTCCCAAATCTCCCACTCTGCAATCATGACAAAGCTCAAAGTATTACAGATTTAGAAGTATAATGTTACAACAAAAGATAATAATGACCAAACATCAGTCGTCAAATATCTTTGAATAAGCCAACATGATGTTTTCAGAAGTGTAATGCAGCACGAACCTGAAATCTCTTTAATGCGATGGTAAGAATATTTGGAGCCATATGAATGTTTAGTCGCTTCCATGCTACGACATAGTCATTACATCTGCAAAAATTTTCAGACTGCAGTAAGCTGACAATATCACATTTGTAGATGACGAATAAAAACAATGAAAAGAAAAAAGATTACCCATCACATTTGTACTTGTTATCTCCATCAAGCCACTCTTTGACTGTGAATTGGTCTAAGCATTCCTCCAGAGATGCAGCATCCCCTTGGATTTCAACAGTCAAATCCATCATATTTTCAAACTGGTTTGAGACATTATTGCATTCTGTACAGATCACCTAAAACCATTATGGACAAACTTAACATCAGATAAATTCAGAGCTTTAACAAAATATATTAAAACCAAAAGTTTAAATAATTGGCCATTTGATATTGATAAATTACCATTAAGTTAGTTTACCCAATAAGATGTGTAAAATAAAATCATAAAAACAATATTATTAAGAAAACTGATAACATATAAAGATACCTGAGATTGAAGGCGGCCCCCAAATATATGTTGAATAAGAGTTGTCTCCTGAGAGCTAGGATGCACAGCTCTTTCTCCGCCATATTCATCAAGGCAAACTAGTTGCATAGTGTCAATAACAAACCTAGAATATGTAAAATTTATGCAGTCAGTAATAAATGTTGCATAAACAAAATTTAAACTTTTTCAAAGATGTAATATACGCATAATCAATTTAGCTAGTGAAGACACCTCATGAGCTCGTGGGCATCCTCCTGTTTTCCATAGCCAAGATTTCCACCAATATTTGGCAATCGTGACAAAATATTAAGCGGTGAAAATGCATGGTTACTTTGGCTGGCTCGTTCCATATGAGTTTGAAGTTCACACAAGAAGCACCAATCATTCCGCCGGCCTGATAAACCAAATACATGAAAAGTAAGAGCCAAGATATATATATATATATATATATATATATGTGTGTGTGTGTGTGTGTGTATAGAAAGAGAGAGAGTAGTAATTACATTCCCTCCTATGGCCTTTCTCAAGCAAATAAGCAGCAAGTGGTCGAGTGTATGCTAAACATTGTAAAACTACATTGGCAAAGCAGCTGTTAAGAGATAAAAAGTCATTAGAACTTCTAAAAAGCAGAGAATAATATTCTAAAAGAAAGAAGCAAAACATGAACAGAAAGAAACAAATGGTAAAATTAGAGTAGTCATAAACATAAACCTGTTTCCACAATTCAGAAGCCCACAAGGAGGGAAGCCTTGAGTGTTCCAGTTAAAGAGCTCCACAAATTGGTCATAGGGAAAAAGGATCTGAAATAAATATAAATAAATATTCAACTAAACGTTGACAAACCATATTGAAATCAATTTGGACCAGAAAAATGCAGACATCAATTTTGACCTTTTTTATCTGTGTAGAATTCCCAGTGCCAGAAACTAATGCAACTGCAGTAGAATTTCTCCTACCTTGCAAACTTGATTTGCAGGACAGTCGATATTCTTCACATTTTTCCTTGTGCCCAGATTTCCAGTGAGATTTTTGACATGATTCCGAGCTGAAAGATAGAATACAACAAATTAAAACTAAAAAAAGACAACAGAAAGTAACTAAAAGGATTTAAGCATTCATTAATTCAGAAACCAAAGAGTAGCATGTAACACCCAAAATAAAAAGAAAAGAAAATTTTAAAATTTCACTCCCTCGCGGTACGCGAGGGAGATTTTGACAAAGCCCCGCGATACGCGAAGAAGCTGCTTATACGCCAGATTTATACCTTCTCGCGGTACGCGAGAAGATTCCCAACCAAGCCTCGCGGTACGCGAGGGAATAGTACACGCGTCAGGGCCAGAAAACACGTGTCATTCACCCTTGCCACCAGCCGCCACGTGTCATGCTGACTCAGCACCGTTCGTGACACCTCATCCTCTCGCGGTACGCGAGAGATTTCCTTGGCCAGTCTCGCGGTACGCGAGAGACCGGAATTCCAGCCTATAAAAGGCCTTCAACGGGATTGAAATTCTGTACAGTTTCCAAACATTCCTTATACACAAACCCGATCTCTCAAAACTCTACGACGTCCCGAAGCGCTGTTCAAGAATCCTACGACACCCAACTCAAGCCGTAGTTCTGTCCAAATCCCGCAAAGTAGGTATCATTAAAACTATTCATGTATATATAGTCGCAATTATATATATATTCTCGTTAATCGTGTCTTCCCTAGGAAGAAACGTGTCGAGGTTCTGCTCAAATTCCGAAGCCTACAACCCTACCAGCCATCAAAATCAAGGTGAACACATTTAACGCTTTTCAAACGATAAAACCATTTTATTTACGAAAACGGCATGAAACAAATTAAATGCTTTAATCATAAGGGTAATCTACGTGATAGCATTCAGGCCATAAGCATACGTAGATTTGATCAAATGGTATACATGTGACGGGTGAAAGTCCGGTCCGTGGCTGGGTACAGATCATGTAAGGGGGTATCATAAGACTGAGGATATGGTTCCTTAGCAGATTATACGAGGGACGAGTTCCTGAGTATCATGTAAGACTAAGAACAAGGTTCTTAGCATCACGACCCTGGGAATAGGCTATCAGTCTGAGACATAGAGCTCAGCCAGTTGACCCCATGGCAGTTAACCCAGTGTATGTAGGTGGTATATACTTCAGGTGAAAAAGACTGCTGAATGTGTAGATTTACCATACAGAAACGTGCTTAAAGGCTTTAATTTGGTTTATGTTAGAAATCATTTTCGTGTCAGTTAAATGTGATTCACCGGCTTTATGCTGATGTTCATTTTCAAAACGTTTTTCACAGGTAGTGAAAGAAATCATTAAATTCAGGGTGGTGCAGTAAAGACAAGATCTTTAGGCATATTTAAATCCCTGTGGCAGACTAATACAAGACCAAATGTTGGAACGGACGTAGATCCTAGACATTTTAAATGGCTTGTATTATGTAAATTAATTCAGCAGATGTACATTATATAATAGACTTTTGAATGTCTATTATCATGAAATGAAAAGGGACGTGGATCCCAAGTTTTGACAAAAAGTACAGAATTAACCCTTGAGGTTATTTACATGACATTTCATTACAAAAAGGCATCAAGTAAAAACAAAGACTTCCGCTGTCCAAATTTATGGGACCTCATTCAGATACCAGCATTGTCTCGCGACGCCCGGGCAGGGGTAGCCCGGGGTTGTGACAGGTTGGTATCAGAGCCGCATTTAAGGGTTTTAGCAAAATTAGATACTTGTATGATAGTATCTTAGCTTTAACCAATAGTTGTGCCTACTAAACGAACGGTAGGAAGATGCCTTTAACATAACCAATAAATTTCAGGATGACAGATCCATACTACTACCCTCATAACTACCCAAACTTCTTTCCTGGAGAATTATCTAATCCAAGAAACGATCAAATAGTACCAAGCTATGATGATTATGTCCACTATCTACCGACCCCGGAGAATTGGAACAGAATGGTCGCAGAACAAGTGGAGCAGACTCAAGCAAGGCTTGAACCTCTGAGGGAAGAATCAGAGTATTCAGTAGAAATGGAAGATTCAAGAGAATCTTTACGTCCTGTTATGACATCTATGCCACTACCTCAATCGTTAGACATAGTATACCCTACCGGAACAATTCAAGAACATCCACCCAGTCCAAGTGAAGAAACTCCACATTCGATTTCTGAATCCGACAAGGCTGCCGTTTGTGAAGGCAGTGGTGGAAAGTATTTCTTTGATCCTATTCCAGAACATCCCGTTTTCAAGGAACCTTTCTTCTATGTAGATCCCTCCGATGGACGTCAGTATGCAACCGACGGAAAAGTCGTGTGGTCTGTTAACTCAGCATATCACGATCTTAGGATGGGACACAGGGAACCACCTCCTTGTTATGGATACCATGATGAACTGCCAAAATCAATTGATGAACACCTCGATCGTGCTCTTAGAGAGGCTGACGATCTACGTGCTGAACTGTACTTCACCAGACAAGTCGTAGTTAAAAACGAACAAACTATATTTGACTACGAACTAGCCCAGGAAGACAGGAAGTACGCAGAACAATGGGTGGCAGGTCAGTTGATCCAGAAGGGTGCTATGACCGAGACCCTGGGGAGATTCTATCAAGATTTGGGAGATGTGCTTCTCGATTAAAGTTAATGATAGTATTTGTATAATTAGCTAACTTTAAGTGATATAGATGCATATCTATATTTCTGTATTTGTAACAAATAGATGAAGTTTAAGCGATAATAAACTTCAAATTTTGACCCAAATTCTTGTCTTGTATTCTTAGATGTCTCAACAAAACAATGACAATAGCGGTCCATCTACCTACATTATCAAGGAAAAAGGAAAAGAAGTTAATAATAATCCTGAAATAACTACTCCACAACCAGAATTGCAACAACTGGTCAAACAAAGCATTAAAGAAATGCTTCCTGCCATAATAAAGGAAGTACAAGAAAACATCAAAACTCCAAGCCAAGTAACTCTTCCTTCAAAAAGAATGGAAAACCCTTCGAAAACCCACACAGAGCAAGTAGCAAGCTCTCGTAAACCTCAAACCTCGAAAAGGTCCAGAACATCAAGCAATAAGTATTCTGGATCTGAAGAATCCTTAAATTTAAGCAGTGAAGACTCTGAAGAAGAAGAGAATGAAACAAAAAGGTATAGACACAAAGGGTGTTCTTACAAAACCTTTCAGGACTGTAAACCTTATGAATTTAAGGGCACCGAAGGCGGTATTGCTACTCTTCACTGGCTAGAGAAGATGGAGTCAGTAATAGCAATTAGCAAGTGTGCTAAGAAAGATCAAGTACTGTATGCTTCAAACTCCTTCAAAAATGAAGCGTTGGAATGGTGGAATTCAATCATTTCTGCCAAAGGGAGGAGAAAGACCAATGCCATGGATTGGAAAGAATTTCGGGCAAAGGTGAAAAAGAAATTTTGCCCCAAGACTGAAAAAGAACAAGCTGAAAGAAAATTTCTGGAGCACCGAATGGTGGGTACCAATGATCGAGAGTATACTACCAAATTTTTTGAATATGCCCGTTTGGCACCTCACCTGGCTAAACCCGAGTCGGTTCTCATAACTCGATATATTTACGGTTTAGTTCCAGAGATCCGTGATTTGGTGAAGGTTGTCTCACCAAAAACCATTGAGTCCACCGTAGAATTGACCGGTACCATGACGGCTGGACTAATCAGAAATATAGAGGAAAAGAAGAAAGTCGAATCCTCTATAAAATCAAAACCCGAGGCCAAAAGATTTAGCAAGAACTTTGGGCAAAAGGGGTTACCATTTAACAATCCACCATGCAAAACATGCGGACGCAGGCATAGTGGAAAGTGTGTTTTTGAAACTCCATTCTGTAATCATTGCAAGGTCTCAGGTCACACTACTGAGAATTGCTTCAAGAGAAAGGGAATGATTACTTGTTTCAATTGTGGAGAGCCAGGGCACATCAGCACTAATTGCCCTAAGTTTGCAAGGACCGGAAGAGCTGGAGGATCAGGAGCCAAGATCACTCCAGAAAACAAAAAGACCGTACGAGCTTTTGTCATGAATGCTAACCAAGCTGAGAGAACGCCGGACGTAATTACCGGTACGTTTCTTCTTAATAATGTTTATGCTAAGGTCTTATTTGACTCGGGTGCGAACCGGAGTTTTATAGATTATAATTTTTGTAATCTATTAAACGAACCTTTAAGTCCCTTAGCTGAAACATATGAAGTAGAAACAGCGAACGGTGATTTGATAAAAATATCCCAATCACTGAACAATTGTTACATTACATTGGCTGGTTTCACTATCCCAGTACAATTGTTACCAATGTCAATAACTGGCTTTGACATTGTTTTGGGGATGGATTGGTTATCCAATAACCAAGCCGAAATCCTTTGTAATCAACAAGTTGTAAAACTCGTTACACCAACAAACAAAACTCTAACTATCCAAGGTGATAAACCCACAAAACCTATCCAGATAATCTCCATACTTAAAGCAACCAAGTGCTTAAGAAAAGGATATCTGGCATGTCTGGTATCAATTACTGCCTTGGAAAAGGAGAAAAAGATAGAATCAGTACATGTAGTATCTGAATTTACAGACGTTTTTCCTGAAGAACTGCCTGGATTACCACCAGAACGAGAGGTAGAATTTCGAATCAACCTTGTACCTGGTGCAATTCCAATTGCCAAATCCCCGTACAGACTTGCACCCACAGAAATGGCAGAACTCAAGAAACAATTGGATGAACTTCTTGAGAAAGGTTTTATCCAACCAAGTTCTTCACCCTGGGGAGCTCCAATTCTCTTTGTTAAGAAGAAAGACGGATCAATGCGCATGTGTATTGATTATCGGGAACTGAATAAAGTTACCATCAAAAACCGATACCCGCTTCCACGGATTGACGATTTATTCGATCAACTCCAAGGAGCTTGTCATTTTTCAAAGATCGATCTTCGTTCAGGTTATCATCAGTTGAAAGTGCATGATAACGATATCTCGAAAACTGCATTTCGAACACGGTATGGACATTTCGAGTTCACGGTTATGCCATTTGGACTTACAAATGCTCCTGCCGCATTCATGGACATGATGAATCGTGTCTGCAAACCTTACTTGGATAAGTTTGTCATAGTTTTTATTGATGACATACTTATTTATTCCAAAACCCAAGTTGAACACGAAACTCATCTTCGAACCATACTTGAACTTCTTCGAAAGGAAAAACTATATGCTAAGTTTTCCAAATGCGGATTTTGGTTAACAGAAGTACAATTTCTTGGTCATGTCATCAATATGAACGGAATTCAAGTAGATCCTTCAAAAATCGAAGCTATATCCAAATGGGAAATTCCCAAGTCACCCACCGAAATTCGTAGTTTTCTGGGATTAGCGGGATATTACCGCCGGTTCATTCAAAATTTTTCTCGTATAGCAATCCCACTCACATCCCTAACTCGGAAATCTGTAAAATACGAATGGGGACCCAAACAATCTGAATCTTTTGAAACTTTGAAACAAAAACTGACAAACGCACCTATTCTATCTTTACCAGATGGTATTGAAGACTTCGTAGTTTACTGCGACGCCTCACATACTGGTTTAGGTTGCGTATTAATGCAACGCAAGAAAGTCATTGCTTATGCATCTCGTCAGTTGAAAATTCATGAGAAAAACTACTCAACCCACGATCTAGAGTTGGGCGCTATAATCTTTGCTTTGAAATTATGGCGACACTATCTCTATGGGGTTAAGTTCACAATCTACACTGATCATAAAAGTCTCAAGTACATATTTAGCCAGAAGGAGTTAAATATGAGACAAAGAAGATGGATGGAAATCCTGAATGATTATGATTGTGAAATTTGTTATCATGAAGGAAAGGCAAATGTAGTAGCAGATGCCTTGAGCCGAAAAGAAAACGTCAAGCCAAAGAGAGTACGTTCTCTCAGACTTGAACTACAAATTGATCTTGTAAGTCAGTTAAAAGAGGCACAAGAGTTAGCTTTGAAGGAAGGTAACTTTGAAAAAGAAGGAATGAAAGGAATGCTTGATTTACTGATCAAAGGAGAAGATAATATCCTCCGCATGAATAAACGTATTTGGGTACCAGTTACAGGTGATCTTCGAGAGCGAATCCTCGAAGAAGCACACAAGTCCAAATACACCATGCACCCAGGAAGTGATAAAATGTACAAGAACCTCAAAGAAAGTTACTGGTGGATTGGTATGAAAAAGAACATTGCTATCTACGTAGCAAAATGTTTGACTTGTTCCAAAGTCAAAGCCGAACACCAAAAGCCAGCTGGATTATTGCAACAGTTAGAATTACCAGTTTGGAAATGGGAATTGATAACTATGGACTTTATTACAAAACTTCCTCGAACCACTCGTGGAAATAATGCAATCTGGGTTATCATTGACCGTTTAACCAAATCAGCTCACTTTCTATCTATCAAGGACACCATGAGTATGGACAAAATGGCGCAAATTTACGTTAATGAAATTGTAACATTACATGGTGTGCCTCTATCCATAGTGTCAGATAGAGATAGTCGCTTCACATCTCGATTCTGGCAAAGTTTTCAAACAGCTCTAGGAACTCGATTGAACCTTAGTACTGCTTACCATCCACAAACTGATGGGCAGAGCGAAAGAACCATACAAACCCTAGAAGATATGCTCCGAGCCTGTGTGATAGACTTTGGAGGTAATTGGGATGATCATTTACCTCTAATGGAATTTTCCTACAACAATAGTTATCACACAAGTATTCAAGCCGCACCATTTGAAGCATTATACGGAAGAAAATGTCGAACGCCTGTATGTTGGTCAGATATCGGAGAAAATCAACTATCAGGACCAGAGATAGTCCAAGAAACTACCGATAAAATCTTGCAAATACGAGAACGTCTAAAAATGGCTAGAGATCGACAGAAAAGTTATGCAGATAAACGAAGAAAGCCGTTAGAATTCCAAATCGGTGACAAGGTGTTATTAAAAGTTTCACCTTGGAAAGGTGTTATTCGTTTCGGAAAGAAAGGAAAGTTAAGTCCACGTTTTGTTGGACCTTTCAAAATCATTAAACAAATCGGACCTGTTGCCTATCAGCTTGAACTACCAGTAGAGATGGGTGGGGTACACGATGTATTCCATGTATCAAACCTACGTAAGTGTTTAGCTGATGAATCCTTGCTTATGCCTTTACAAGATGTGGAAGTAAATGAAAAGCTCAAATTCATTGAACGACCGTTACAAATTGAAGACCGACAAATCAAAAAGCTTAAACGAAAGCAATTGGCGTTAGTCAAAATAAGATGGGATTCCAGACGTGGCCCAGAATATACCTGGGAACTTGAGTCAGAAATGCGCAAAAAGTATCCACATCTCTTTCAATGAATCTCGAGGACGAGATTATTCTAAAGGAGGGGAGGATGTAACACCCAAAATAAAAAGAAAAGAAAATTTTAAAATTTCACTCCCTCGCGGTACGCGAGGGAGATTTTGACAAAGCCCCGCGATACGCGAAGAAGCTGCTTATACGCCAGATTTATACCTTCTCGCGGTACGCGAGAAGATTCCCAACCAAGCCTCGCGGTACGCGAGGGAATAGTACACGCGTCAGGGCCAGAAAACACGTGTCATTCACCCTTGCCACCAGCCGCCACGTGTCATGCTGACTCAGCACCGTTCGTGACACCTCATCCTCTCGCGGTACGCGAGAGATTTCCTTGGCCAGTCTCGCGGTACGCGAGAGACCGGAATTCCAGCCTATAAAAGGCCTTCAACGGGATTGAAATTCTGTACAGTTTCCAAACATTCCTTATACACAAACCCGATCTCTCAAAACTCTACGACGTCCCGAAGCGCTGTTCAAGAATCCTACGACACCCAACTCAAGCCGTAGTTCTGTCCAAATCCCGCAAAGTAGGTATCATTAAAACTATTCATGTATATATAGTCGCAATTATATATATATTCTCGTTAATCGTGTCTTCCCTAGGAAGAAACGTGTCGAGGTTCTGCTCAAATTCCGAAGCCTACAACCCTACCAGCCATCAAAATCAAGGTGAACACATTTAACGCTTTTCAAACGATAAAACCATTTTATTTACGAAAACGGCATGAAACAAATTAAATGCTTTAATCATAAGGGTAATCTACGTGATAGCATTCAGGCCATAAGCATACGTAGATTTGATCAAATGGTATACATGTGACGGGTGAAAGTCCGGTCCGTGGCTGGGTACAGATCATGTAAGGGGGTATCATAAGACTGAGGATATGGTTCCTTAGCAGATTATACGAGGGACGAGTTCCTGAGTATCATGTAAGACTAAGAACAAGGTTCTTAGCATCACGACCCTGGGAATAGGCTATCAGTCTGAGACATAGAGCTCAGCCAGTTGACCCCATGGCAGTTAACCCAGTGTATGTAGGTGGTATATACTTCAGGTGAAAAAGACTGCTGAATGTGTAGATTTACCATACAGAAACGTGCTTAAAGGCTTTAATTTGGTTTATGTTAGAAATCATTTTCGTGTCAGTTAAATGTGATTCACCGGCTTTATGCTGATGTTCATTTTCAAAACGTTTTTCACAGGTAGTGAAAGAAATCATTAAATTCAGGGTGGTGCAGTAAAGACAAGATCTTTAGGCATATTTAAATCCCTGTGGCAGACTAATACAAGACCAAATGTTGGAACGGACGTAGATCCTAGACATTTTAAATGGCTTGTATTATGTAAATTAATTCAGCAGATGTACATTATATAATAGACTTTTGAATGTCTATTATCATGAAATGAAAAGGGACGTGGATCCCAAGTTTTGACAAAAAGTACAGAATTAACCCTTGAGGTTATTTACATGACATTTCATTACAAAAAGGCATCAAGTAAAAACAAAGACTTCCGCTGTCCAAATTTATGGGACCTCATTCAGATACCAGCATTGTCTCGCGACGCCCGGGCAGGGGTAGCCCGGGGTTGTGACATAGCATTACAGTCAGGTGAACCAGATTTCATAGAAATTCAGAATATTAGAAGCCTCGGATGCTTATCTTCAAGAGTAAACTCTTAAATCGTCCAATGACACAGCAAGAGATTTCAGATAAAAAAAAAATGTTGCTCATGGAGATTATAGTCAATTTCATAGATTCAAATTCTCTACCCCAAAAAGTTACTTCTTTGATCCCTACCTTACATTACCAAATCTCTTATATTATTCAACAAAGAATACAACATTTTCAACAACCAGTGAAGCACACTTGTAACCGCAACAAGAAACAAAAAGTTTCTCAAAACTATCAAACTTTTTATTCAACACATATCATAACTGAGTTTCCTTTCCATCCACAGTAAAATCCTACCACCACACGCCCACATCCCCTCCCACCAACACCCAGACACCGACAAACTCTCGCATACACATAATACAACAGACTGAGATTATGATTGTTAAGTATCAGATTATTAGTAATAGGGTTTTCTTATGTTCAGCCCACGGGCTCAAGGCCAGTTTAGGGTTTGTTTCTGATTTCTTGTTTCCTATATATTGAGGGTTCTCCCTCCTGTCTAAATACACAATTCGGTTCCAATGTAGTCCATTACCTTTTACAATGATCAATTTCTATACAATTGGTGTGCTGAATCTTATCTCATCACTTTTGCTCTAGAATTGAAGTAATATCAGCTAACAAAATACAATAATTTTAACAGATGATATTCTCAATGAAAAATTAGGGTTCTAAGTTTGAATTTTGTGAAACATACATAAATGATCGGCTACGTATACTAAACAACAATTAATAAATACGAATTAACATTTACGATAGGTTAATTGTGTAAGTACCAGTATCGAACCACTTTACATCTGGAACACTGCTTCTTCGTCAACCTATCACAAACAACGCACGAATCACCAGTCGAAACGAGGCCTGGCATCGAGGAGGAAGGCGACACAACGACGTCGGAGGCGACGGATGAAGATCGAGAAGTGGAATCGAAACGCGAGTGGTCGTCGTCAACGAAAAAGTACTTTGCAGCAGTGTTCTTGACCAGGTAAATCAATCCGACAATAATAGCGAAAGCTGTGATGCCGACCCGTAGATACCAATTGAGATCTACAGAATTGTATTCGCGCATCGACAACCACTCTACTGATTCTTGTTGGAATTATTAGGGTTTTTCATGGATGATTCGTGGAAATTCCGGCGGAGAGAAGATTCGTTGCCCTAATAGATTACTGATAAGAATTAGGTAACTCTTTAGGGTTTCCTCTCACAATTTGATAATAATTGCTCTGTAGCATAACTCCAATGATCATGGAGTGGCTGCCATGACAAACTTTTAGCCAAAGGGAACAAGCTAGAACATAAAGGGATTGCTAGAAGCTACACATCTATGCTTTTTCTTTTTTTTTTTGAACGGCGAATCTATGCTTTTTCTTTATATTATTAATGTTAAAGTTTGTAAAAAAAAATTTCTACTTTTTATAGCAAGGGGCATACCAATCTGATTTTGATGTGATGTGATAATAAAGTGTTCGCCACGTGACCAGTGGTAGACCTACTTAGGGACTATGGGGGCAGCCGCCCTCCATGAAAAAAAAATTAGTGTAAAATAGGCACTAAAATCCCGATTGCCCCCAATAAAATTTTAAAATAGCCCCCCGATTGACCCTTAATGAAAAAAATTAGTGTTATATGTACGTTACATATCACTACTCAACCGACCCAAAAAATTTCTGACCCCCATGAAAAAATTTTATGGGTCTGCCACTGCACTTGACGCCACGTCACTACCTTCATTATCACATCATCCATCACTTGGCAAGGGGTATACCCAAGTGATTGTGGTGGTGTGATAATTAAATATTTATTTTTTAATTTTTATTTAAATAAAATAAAACATAATATTTCATTAATAAAAATAAAATAAAACATAATAAATAATATTTCATTAATAATTAAAAAAAATACATTACTAAAAAAATTACCTGATGATTTGAATTTTCGTAAACATACTCAGTCAAGTCCGCCTTTAGTGTGTTATGAAGTTCTCGATTGCGTATTTCTTGTCGGTTTACTCGCTTTTGATTTTCATCAATTTCTTCGTGCGTAAGCTCCTCCCCATTTGGGTTGTATTGAAAAATTGTCACTAGTTGATCCTCTAAAATCATATTATGCAAAATCACACAAGCATACATAATGTTTTGAATTCTGATTTGAGACCAAGATCGAGCCGGCCATTCGATTATTTGCCACTTATTCTTCAAGAGACTGAACGCTCGTTCGATATTTTTTCTTGCCGCCTCATGAGCCTTTTTTATAATTATTATGTTTAATACCTTCTGGACACGTAAGAGACTTGACAGTTGTAGCATATTCCGGATATATTCCATCGGCTAGAAAATACCCACGCTTGTAATGCGATCCTCTAAGTTCAAACGATGAGTCGGGTGCGGTTCCATTGATCATATCGTCGAATATAGGCGATTGATTAAGAACATTAATGTCATTGTTCGCACCGGCAACGCCAAAGAATGCATGCCAAAACCATAGATTATTTGAAGCCACCGCTTCAAGCATAATACTTAGACTAGGATGATCCCCGCGTGCAAACTGACCTCGCCACGCATTGGGGCAATTTTTCCTATACCAATGCGTGCAATCGATGCTACCGAGCATCTCGACAAATCCGTGTTTAGCTTCATGAAAAAAAATATAATTGTTGAATGTCGCTAGCCGACGGTTTACGTAAATGTCACAACCCCGGGCTACCCCTGCCCGGGCGTCGCGAGACAACGCTGGTATCTGAATGAGGTCCCATATATTTGGACAGCGGAAGTCTTTGTTGATGCCTTTTTGTAATGAAATGTCATGTAAATAACCTCAAGGGTTAATTCTGTACTTTTTATCAAAACTTGAGATCCACGTCCCTTTTCATTTCATGATAATAGACATTCAAAAGTCTATTATATAATGTACATCTGCTGAATTAATTTACATAATACAAGCCATTTAAAATGTCTAGGATCTATGTCCGTTCCAACATTTGGTCTTGTATTAGTCTGCCACAGGGATTTAAATATGCCTAAAGATCTTGTCTTTACTGCACCACCCTGAATTTAATGATTTCTTTCACTACCTGTGAAAAACGTTTTGAAAATGAACATCAGCATAAAGCCGGTGAATCACATTTAACTGACACGAAAAATGATTTCTAACATAAACCAAATTAAAGCCTTTAAGCACGTTTCTGTATGGTAAATCTACACATTCAGCAGTCTTTTTCACCTGAAGTATATACCACCTACATACACTGGGTTAACTGCCATGGGGTCAACTGGCTGAGCTCTATGTCTCAGACTGATAGCCTATTCCCAGGGTCGTGATGCTAAGAACCTTGTTCTTAGTCTTACATGATACTCAGGAACTCGTCCCTCGTATAATCTGCTAAGGAACCATATCCTCAGTCTTATGATATCCCCTTACATGATCTGTACCCAGCCACGGACCGGACTTTCACCCGTCACATGTATACCATTTGATCAAATCTACGTATGCTTATGGCCTGAATGCTATCACGTAGATTACCCTTATGATTAAAGCATTTAATTTGTTTCATGCCGTTTTCGTAAATAAAATGGTTTTCTTGTTTGAAAAGCGTTAAATGTGTTCACCTTGATTTTGATGGCTGGTAGGGTTGTAGGCTTCGGAATTTGAGCAGAACCTCGACACGTTTCTTCCTAGGGAAGACACGATTAACGAGAATATATATGAGAGAATATATATATAATTGCGGCTATATATATATGAATAGTTTTAACGATACCTACTTCGCGGGATTTGGACAGAACTACGGCTTGAGTTGGGTGTCGTAGGATTCTTGAACAGCGCTTCGGGACGTTGTGGAGTTTTGAGAGATCGGGTTTGTGTGAAACGAATGTTTGGAAACTGTACAGAATTTCAATCCCGTTGAAGGCCTTTTATAGGCTGGAATTCCGGTCTCTCGCGTACCGCGAGACTGGCCAAGGAAATCTCTCGCGGACCGCGAGAGGATGAGGTGTCACGAACGGTGCTGAGTCAGCATGACACGTGGCGGCTGGTGGCAAGGGTGAATGACACGTGTTTTCTGGCCCTGACGCGTGTACTATCCCCTCGCGTACCGCGAGGCTTGGTTTGGAATCTTCTCGCGCACCGCGAGAAGGTGTAAATCTGGCGTATAAGTAGTCCCCTCGCGTACCGCGAGGTTTTGTCAAAATCTCCCTCGCGTACCGCGAGGGAGTGAAATTTTGAATTTTTCTTTTCTTTTTATTTTTGGGTGTTACATCCTCCCCTCCTTTAGAATAATCTCGTCCTCGAGATTCATTGAAAGAGATGTGGATACTTTTTGCACATTTCTGACTCAAGTTCCCAGGTATATTCTGGGCCACGCCTGGAGTCCCATCTTATTTTGACTAACGCCAATTGCTTTCGTTTAAGCTTTTTGATTTGTCGGTCTTCAATTTGTAACGGGCGTTCGATGAATTTGAGCTTTTCATTTACTTCCACATCTTGTAAAGGCATAAGCAAGGATTCATCAGCTAAACACTTACGTAGGTTTGATACATGGAATACATCGTGTACTCCACTCATCTCTACTGGTAGTTCAAGCTGATAGGCAACAGATCCGATTCGTTTAATGATTTTGAAAGGTCCAACAAAACGTGGACTTAACTTTCCTTTCTTTCCGAAACGAATAACACCTTTCCAAGGTGAAACTTTCAATAACACCTTGTCACCGAATTGGAATTCTAACGGCTTTCTTCGTTTATCTGCATAACTTTTCTGTCGATCTCTAGCCATTTTTAGACGTTCTCGTATTTGCAAGATTTTATCGGTAGTTTCTTGGACTATCTCTGGTCCTGATAACTGATTTTCTCCGATATCTGACCAACATACAGGCGTTCGACATTTTCGTCCGTACAATGCTTCAAATGGTGCGGCCTGAATACTTGTGTGATAACTATTGTTGTATGAGAATTCCATTAGAGGTAAATGATCATCCCAATTACCTCCAAAGTCTATCACACAGGCTCGGAGCATATCTTCTAGGGTTTGTATGGTTCTTTCGCTCTGCCCATCAGTTTGTGGATGATAAGCAGTACTAAGATTCAATCGAGTTCCTAGAGCTGTTTGAAAACTTTGCCAGAATCGAGATGTGAAGCGACTATCTCTATCTGACACTATGGATAGAGGCACACCATGTAACGTTACAATTTCATTAACGTAAATTTGTGCCATTTTGTCCATACTCATGGTGTCTTTAATAGGTAGAAAGTGAGCTGATTTGGTTAAACGGTCAATGATAACCCAGATTGCATTATTTCCACGAGTGGTTCGAGGAAGTTTTGTAATAAAGTCCATAGTTATCAATTCCCATTTCCAAACTGGTAATTCTAACTGTTGCAATAATCCAGCTGGCTTTTGGTGTTCGGCTTTGACTTTGGAACAAGTCAAACATTTTGCTACGTAGATAGCAATGTTCTTTTTCATACCAATCCACCAGTAACTTTCTTTGAGGTTCTTGTACATTTTATCACTTCCTGGGTGCATGGTGTATTTGGACTTGTGTGCTTCTTCGAGGATTCGCTCTCGAAGATCACCTGTAACTGGTACCCAAATACGTTTATTCATGCGAAGGATATTATCTTCTCCTTTGATCAGTAAATCAAGCATTCCTTTCATTCCTTCTTTTTCAAAGTTACCTTCCTTCAAAGCTAACTCTTGTGCCTCTTTTAACTGACTTACAAGATCAATTTGTAGTTCAAGTCTGAGAGAACGTACTCTCTTTGGCTTGACATTTTCTTTTCGGCTCAAGGCATCTGCTACTACATTTGCCTTTCCTTCATGATAACAAATTTCACAATCATAATCATTCAGGATTTCCATCCATCTTCTTTGTCTCATATTTAACTCTTTCTGGCTAAATATGTACTTGAGACTTTTATGATCAGTGTAGATTGTGAACTTAACCCCATAGAGATAGTGTCGCCATATTTTCAAAGCAAAGATTATAGCGCCCAACTCTAGATCGTGGGTTGAGTAGTTTTTCTCATGAATTTTCAACTGACGAGATGCATAAGCAATGACTTTCTTGCGTTGCATTAATACGCAACCTAAACCAGTATGTGAGGCGTCACAGTAAACTACGAAGTCTTCAATACCATCTGGTAAAGATAGAATAGGTGCGTTTGTCAGTTTTTGTTTCAAAGTTTCAAAAGATTCAGATTGTTTGGGTCCCCATTCGTACTTTACAGATTTCCGAGTTAGGGATGTGAGTGGGATTGCTATACGAGAAAAATTTTGAATGAACCGGCGGTAATATCCCGCTAATCCCAGAAAACTACGAATTTCGGTGGGTGACTTGGGAATTTCCCATTTGGATATAGCTTCAATTTTTGAAGGATCTACTTGAATTCCGTTCATATTGATGACATGACCAAGAAATTGTACTTCCGTTAACCAAAATTCGCATTTGGAAAACTTAGCATATAATTTCTCTTTTCGAAGAAGTTCAAGTATGGTTCGAAGATGAGTTTCGTGTTCAACTTGGGTTTTGGAATAAATAAGTATGTCATCAATAAAAACTATGACAAACTTATCCAAGTAAGGTTTGCAGACACGATTCATCATGTCCATGAATGCGACAGGAGCATTTGTAAGTCCAAATGGCATAACCGTGAACTCGAAATGTCCATACCGTGTTCGAAATGCAGTTTTCAAGATATCGTTATCATGCACTTTCAACTGATGATAACCTGAACGAAGATCGATCTTTGAAAAATGACAAGCTCCTTGGAGTTGATCGAATAAATCGTCAATCCGTGGAAGCGGGTATCGGTTTTTAATGGTAACTTTATTTAATTCCCGATAATCAATACACATGCGCATTGATCCGTCTTTCTTCTTAACAAAGAGAATTGGAGCTGCACCAGGTACAAGGTTGATTCGAAATTCTACCTCTCGTTCTGGTGGTAATCCAGGCAGTTCTTCAGGAAAAACGTCTGGAAATTCAGATACTACATGTACTGATTCTATCTTCTTCTCCTTTTCCAAGGCAGTAATTGATACCAGACATGCCAGATATCCTTTTCTTAAGCACTTGGTTGCTTTAAGTATGGAGATTATCTGGATAGGTTTTGTGGGTTTATCACCTTGGATAGTTAGAGTTTTGTTTGTTGGTGTAACGAGTTTTACAACTTGTTGCTTACAAAGGATTTCGGCTTGGTTATCGGATAACCAGTCCATCCCCAAAACAATGTCAAAGCCAGTTATTGACATTGGTAACAATTGTACTGGGATAGTGAAACCAGCCAATGTAATGTAACAATTGTTCAGTGATTGGGATATTTTTATCAAATCACCGTTCGCTGTTTCTACTTCATATGTTTCAGCTAAGGGACTTAAAGGTTTATTTAATAGATTACAAAAATTATAATCTATAAAACTCCGGTTCGCACCTGAGTCAAATAAGACCTTAGCATAAACATTATTAAGAAGAAACGTACCGGTAATTACGTCCGGCGTTCTCTCAGCTTGGTTAGCATTCATGACAAAAGCTCGTACGGTCTTTTTGTTTTCTGGAGTGATCTTGGCTCCTGATCCTCCAGCTCTTCCGGTCCTTGCAAACTTAGGGCAATTAGTGCTGATGTGCCCCAGCTCTCCACAACTAAAACAAGTTATTCCCTTTTTCTTGAAGCAATTCTCAGTAGAGTGACCTGAGACCTTGCAATAATTACAGAATGGAGTTTCAAAAACACACTTTCCACTATGCCTGCGTCCGCATGTTTTGCATGATGGATTGTTAAATGGTAACCCCTTTTGCCCAAAGTTCTTGCTAAATCTTTTGGCCTCGGGTTTTGATTTTATAGAGGATTCGACTTTCTTCTTTTCCTCTATATTTCTGATTAGTCCAGCCGTCATGGTACCGGTCAATTCTACGGTGGACTCAATGGTTTTTGGTGAGACAACCTTCACCAAATCACGGATCTCTGGAACTAAACCGTAAATATATCGAGTTATGAGAACCGACTCGGGTTTAGCCAGGTGAGGTGCCAAACGGGCATATTCAAAAAATTTGGTAGTATACTCTCGATCATTGGTACCGACCATTCGGTGCTCCAGAAATTTTCTTTCAGCTTGTTCTTTTTCAGTCTTGGGGCAAAATTTCTTTTTCACCTTTGCCCGAAATTCTTTCCAATCCATGGCATTGGTCTTTCTCCTCCCTTTGGCAGAAATGATTGAATTCCACCATTCCAACGCTTCATTTTTGAAGGAGTTTGAAGCATACAGTACTTGATCTTTCTTAGCACACTTGCTAATTGCTATTACTGACTCCATCTTCTCTAGCCAGTGAAGAGTAGCAATACCGCCTTCGGTGCCCTTAAATTCATAAGGTTTACAGTCCTGAAAGGTTTTATAAGAACACCCTTTGTGTCTATACCTTTTTGTTTCATTCTCTTCTTCTGAGCTCTCACTGCTTAGATTTAACGATTCTTCAGATTCAGAATACTTATTGCTTGATGTTCTGGATCTTTTCGAGGTTTGAGGTTTACGAGAGCTTGCTACTTGCTCTGTGTGGGTTTTCGAAGGGTTTTCCATTCTATTTGAAGGAAGAGTTACGTGGCTTGGAGTTTTGATGTTTTCTTGTACTTCCTTTATTATGGCAGGAAGCATTTCTTTAATGCTTTGTTTGACCAGTTGTTGCAATTCTGGTTGTGGAGTAGTTATTTCAGGATTATTATTAACTTCTTTTCCTTTTTCCTTGATAATGTAGGTAGATGGACCGCTATTGTCATTGTTTTGTTGAGACATCTAAGAATACAAGACAAGAATTTGGGTCAAAATTTGAAGTTTATTATCGCTTAAACTTCATCTATTTGTTACAAATAGAGAAATATAGATATGCATCTATATCACTTAAAGTTAGCTAATTATACAAATACTATCATTAACTTTAATCGAGAAGCACATCTCCCAAATCTTGATAGAATCTCCCCAGGGTCTCGGTCATAGCACCCTTCTGGATCAACTGATCTGCCACCCATTGCTCTGCATACTTCCTGTCTTCCTGAGCTAGCTCATAATCAATTATAGTTTGTTCGTTTTTAACTACGACTTGTCTGGTGAAGTACAGTTCAGCACGTAGATCGTCAGCCTCTCTAAGAGCACGATCGAGGTGTTCATCAATTGATTTTGGCAGTTCATCATGGTATCCATAACAAGGAGGTGGTTCCCTGTGTCCCATCCTAAGATCGTGATATGCTGAGTTAACAGACCACACGACTTTTCCGTCGGTTGCATACTGACGTCCATCGGAGGGATCTACATAGAAGAAAGGTTCCTTGAAAATGGGATGTTCTGGAATAGGGTCAAAGAAATACTTTCCACCACTGCCTTCACAAACGGCAGCCTTGTCGGATTCAGAAATCGAATGTGGAGTTTCTTCACTTGGACTGGGTGGATGTTCTTGAATTGTTCCGGTAGGGTATACTATGTCTAACGATTGAGGTAGTGGCATAGATGTCATAACAGGACGTAAAGATTCTCTTGAATCTTCCATTTCCACTGAATACTCTGATTCTTCCCTCAGAGGTTCAAGCCTTGCTTGAGTCTGCTCCACTTGTTCTGCGACCATTTTATTCCAATTCTCCGGGGTCGGCAGGTAGTGGACATAATCATCATAGCTTGGTACTATTTGATCGTTTCTTGGATTAGATAATTCTCCAGGAAAGAAGTTTGGGTAGTTATAAGGATAATAGTATGGATCTGACATCCTGTAATTTATTGGTTATGTTAAAGGCATCTTCCTACCGTTCGTTTAGTAGGCACAACTATTGGTTAAAGCTAAGATACTATCATACAAGTATCTAATTTTGCTAAAACCCTTAAATGCGGCTCTGATACCAACCTGTCACAACCCCGGGCTACCCCTGCCCGGGCGTCGCGAGACAACGCTGGTATCTGAATGAGGTCCCATATATTTGGACAGCGGAAGTCTTTGTTGATGCCTTTTTGTAATGAAATGTCATGTAAATAACCTCAAGGGTTAATTCTGTACTTTTTATCAAAACTTGGGATCCACGTCCCTTTTCATTTCATGATAATAGACATTCAAAAGTCTATTATATAATGTACATCTGCTGAATTAATTTACATAATACAAGCCATTTAAAATGTCTAGGATCTATGTCCGTTCCAACATTTGGTCTTGTATTAGTCTGCCACAGGGATTTAAATATGCCTAAAGATCTTGTCTTTACTGCACCACCCTGAATTTAATGATTTCTTTCACTACCTGTGAAAAACGTTTTGAAAATGAACATCAGCATAAAGCCGGTGAATCACATTTAACTGACACGAAAAATGATTTCTAACATAAACCAAATTAAAGCCTTTAAGCACGTTTCTGTATGGTAAATCTACACATTCAGCAGTCTTTTTCACCTGAAGTATATACCACCTACATACACTGGGTTAACTGCCATGGGGTCAACTGGCTGAGCTCTATGTCTCAGACTGATAGCCTATTCCCAGGGTCGTGATGCTAAGAACCTTGTTCTTAGTCTTACATGATACTCAGGAACTCGTCCCTCGTATAATCTGCTAAGGAACCATATCCTCAGTCTTATGATATCCCCTTACATGATCTGTACCCAGCCACGGACCGGACTTTCACCCGTCACATGTATACCATTTGATCAAATCTACGTATGCTTATGGCCTGAATGCTATCACGTAGATTACCCTTATGATTAAAGCATTTAATTTGTTTCATGCCGTTTTCGTAAATAAAATGGTTTTCTTGTTTGAAAAGCGTTAAATGTGTTCACCTTGATTTTGATGGCTGGTAGGGTTGTAGGCTTCGGAATTTGAGCAGAACCTCGACACGTTTCTTCCTAGGGAAGACACGATTAACGAGAATATATATGAGAGAATATATATATAATTGCGGCTATATATATATGAATAGTTTTAACGATACCTACTTCGCGGGATTTGGACAGAACTACGGCTTGAGTTGGGTGTCGTAGGATTCTTGAACAGCGCTTCGGGACGTTGTGGAGTTTTGAGAGATCGGGTTTGTGTGAAACGAATGTTTGGAAACTGTACAGAATTTCAATCCCGTTGAAGGCCTTTTATAGGCTGGAATTCCGGTCTCTCGCGTACCGCGAGACTGGCCAAGGAAATCTCTCGCGGACCGCGAGAGGATGAGGTGTCACGAACGGTGCTGAGTCAGCATGACACGTGGCGGCTGGTGGCAAGGGTGAATGACACGTGTTTTCTGGCCCTGACGCGTGTACTATCCCCTCGCGTACCGCGAGGCTTGGTTTGGAATCTTCTCGCGCACCGCGAGAAGGTGTAAATCTGGCGTATAAGTAGTCCCCTCGCGTACCGCGAGGTTTTGTCAAAATCTCCCTCGCGTACCGCGAGGGAGTGAAATTTTGAATTTTTCTTTTCTTTTTATTTTTGGGTGTTACAGTAAATATCTCTTATCATACAATAAAATTATAGCTTTAAAAAACTTGTAAATACATAACCTGATCGTTCGTTCTGACATCTTCAAGTAATCGTCAAACGAATCACTAGCGGTACCATACGCCATTTGACGAATCGCGGTCGTACACTTTTGAATGGAGGTGAAGCCAACCCGACCTATCGCTTCAACCCGTTGAAGGAACCAAGACACGTCTCTCTCGAGATCAGTATTAATTTTTAAAAATAATTTCCGACTCATTTGAAACCGGGTATTAAATTGCTCCTCCCCGTAGAAACAATATTCGTCAAAGTAATCTTTAAGTAAAAGCGTGTTAGCAGCCCGGTCACGTTGAGACGTGCGTTTTGTTTTAATGGTGTTGATGACGATTCCGCCTCTTGGCACCACATAACCGCCACCGATGCGAAAACTCCGAACGCCATTTCCCGGGCTTCTTCGCTTGATGATGAAGACATTTTATAAATTTTTTTGTAGTATACATAAGATAAGATAAAATGTTTATGGTTTTGTGTTATATAGGTGGTGAGAATGAAAATTAAAAAAAAAACTTTTTATATTAAAAAAATAGCCGTTATTCAACGGATATATTCCATTTGAAAGGGGTGAAGAGTGGCGTGAAAAAAATCACGGGAACCTCACCACGGCGTGATTTTTAAACGAGGGGGCGGTGTTCCTTTAAAATCACGGCGTGATTTCACACTCCATATGGGACCACGCCGTTTGTTTGATCCGGTATACCAGATGCTCTAATGTAACCATTGTTGACAAATGAAAGTTATATATAACTACCAAGTGTTATCGTGTTTTGCGATGGTGATATTGGCGTGGTTAAGTACGTAAAAAGAAGCGTATGAAGTTGCAACGACTCGATTCTAAATATCGAATCATAGATAAAAAACCACATCATAACGATATATCCAGAAATTAAGAAAAAGTCACGTCGTTTTCTAAAAATGAACATTAAGAAACACGAAAGTGTATTTGAAAAAAAGAAGTAAAAATATATCATATTTGATCTGGCTTGTTTTGAAGCCGAAGTCAATTACGTAAAGATAAGCGTATGAAGTTACAACAGTTCGATTCTAAATATTGAAACGTAGGATTAAAAAACCACATCGCAATGGTATGTTCGAAAATCAAGAAAAAGTTACGTCATTGTAAAAATAAGTGTTAAGAAACACTAAAGCGTATTTTAAAAAAGGGGGAACTTCATAGAAATGTAACTAATTTTTCAAACTATTCCAATTAAGTCACTCAAACTTTTTTTGTCCCGATTTAGTCACTCAACTTTCAGGTAACCTGCTAATCAAATACTTTTTACCTGTTTAACAGGTTTCTATGCTGACGTGGCATTTAACATGCTAACGTGACATTTATTTTTCGTTTTCTTTTTTTTTTTAATATGCTAGCATGGAATTAATATATTTTTTTATTATTTTAAAATTAAAAAAAAAATCTTTCTTAAAAGCATTTTTTTAATCATGTGAGTCGTGAGTGTATGAAAGAATAAGAAATAATTTGTTTTAATCTTAAAATTAAAAAAAAATATTAATTCAACGCTAGCATATTAAAAAAAAGAAGCGAAAATTAAATACCACGTCAGCATAAAAATCTGTTAAACACGTAAAAAGTATCTGATTAGCAGGTTACCTGGAAGTTGAGTGACTAAATCAAGACAAAAAAAGTTAGAGTGACTTAATTGAAACAGTTTGAAAAGTTGGTTACATTTATATGAAGTTTTCCCTTTAAAAAAAATTATATCATATTTGACTCGGCTCTGTTTAAAAAAAAATCGTCGAAACATATAACAAAATTTATATCAAAACGTAGATAAACATAAGTATGTTGCAACGGTATATTAAGAATTTCATAAAATATTATATATTAAAAGTTAAAAAAAACTAAGTTGCTTGGTTTTGAATAAAAACTTGTGTTAACTTAATCAAACGGATGAATTTGAACATGTTTCTCGTCTACTTTTTACGTTTGTAGATGTCGTTTATATTAGTTCATTTACATCTGTTAACGTTCGTTTATGTTCATTCATTAAGGTTTGTTTATGTTCATTTACATATTCATTCAAAGAAATCGAGTCCAACCCATTTTAAAATCATCGCCCTAGCCTAACCCATATTGATATTGCCTTTTATTTTTAAATGTTGAATATTGTTCATTCGTGTGATGACTAATGAAATATTTACTTTATTTGGAAATTGTTTTTTACTTTTAACCGGTATTCATTTGTGCTTGTTAGTGTTTGTCTATGTTCGTTTGCATTCGTTTATTTTTATTTATGTTTGTCTACAATATTGACAAACGAATTCGAACACATTCATTTTCTTAATAAACGAATACGAATAAGAAAATCCGTTCATTTAAATGAATGTGTCTATTCATTTGGTCTTTAAGTTAAATGAACGAACACGTACAATAATTCATGTATGCTTGGATTTCTCCATAAATCATATTTGACACTTTCAATTGAAATATTTCATTGGTACTTACGAATTTTCATTCAAATAATTCAAAGAGAAATTAACAAGAACAAGTATGCAAGTTTTATTGTGAAAAACATGTATTGAAATTAGATCAAATATCGCTTTTATATAGGAGGGGAATCAATACAACAAATCGTTACGACTTTTCATGAAAAAGTATAACAGTTGGCGATTATAACCATAAATAGCTGGGCAGTTATATTAGTGAAAAAACATCAGTAATAACCAAGTTTTATTACTTGTCTATAAGTCTATTAGCAACAACTTAGTAGTTGCACCGGTTGTTGGTGACAGAATTTCTACTGCTTGTTAAATTACAACTAATGTTCGGTTGCTACTAAAGCTAAGTTGCCACTAATCACACTCATGATCAGTAGCTATATACTGTTGACTATCAATTCTTTATGATGATCAAATTTTATACAACTTTTCATCAATCAGGCAAAATTGAAGCAACTGGAGCAATTTCCGGTAGGTGTTGCCCTTTGGACCCCGCCAGGGGTGCTACCCCCGGATCCTCCCCAAAGAGGTTTAGGGGCTCCGCCCCTTTGAACCGCCGGATCCGAGGTGCTAGAAATGAGTATGTTCTTGTACAAGTGTGCACTCCACACATGTTAACTTATATCAATGTTTATACTCATTTTTCTTAAATCTGAAGTAGTAAATTCAGTTAAAACTAGAGGTTTTCCTCGGGCGCGTTGCGCTGGAAATTCCGCAATAATCCCAAAGGTCAAAACGCATATAAGAGAAACCTAAAAAAAATAAAGAAAATATCACCGACCCACTACTGCTATTTCTTTTAGTGCTTTATTTCATCAAATTTACATGGTACCTAGTCACTGATTTTGTATCAAAAAAGCAAAACCAAGATTAACATCTCATTTCAAGAATATCATAGAAGACATATGAAACAGGTCCAGATGAAAAAAAGAAGAGCTCTTACACAATGGCTGCACCAACAGGCATGTATGTCCTTCTCCCAGACAGACTTTGCAAACAATACTTACTAAGTTAAGTTTGTAAACGATGGCGCTAAAACATAAGAAGGTCAGCGAGGGGCCTACGTTGACCCGCCAAGTCATGTATGTCCCTCACAGTGTCAAACACAGCCTCTGGTTGAGCCAACTTAAGGCTATTTTTCCGACATTTTCTTGAGCTCATCTGAGTTGGTCCAACATGTATGGGACGTGTCTTTTTCCTGATGTAAAAATTTCAATATTGGTTAAAATGGAAGCGGGTTGAATGGGTCAAATGAGTCACAAACGGGTCCAACTTCCCATACAGTTTGCAAGGAAATTCCTAAATCTTGCGGTGTGTCCGTGAAACAGGAAATGTACAGCATGTAGTAGATTGATATTATGAAGGTAAAATATTAGAAGAAAAATATGAACAATCATGATCTTACCCGGTCCTGATGATATAAGAATTCGTCGATTTTTCCTACAAAACATAATATTAGATACCCGAAATTGGTTTGAATGGTATCAGATTGAAGAACATAGTGATGAAGCTATTAGAGTGATTAATTTCTCAATTCAACCTGAAAGTTACAACCCAGATCTCCCATATACTACAGAGACATTAGAATAGGTTCATAAAAAAAAAAAAACAGTGTGGGTGGGTGTATTGGTAGCGATCGTAATGGGATTAGAAGCACAACAACAACCATTGGTGAAGGGGTTTTCTTGGAAATTCTATGAAAGTAGCTGTCCAAAATTGGAATCAATTATTAGAAAGCAAATGCAGAAGGTGATCAAGAAGGATGTTGGTCTTGTTGAACAAATCAAAGCTCCCCAAAATAGAATCAATTTCTACATGAAGATCAAGAAAACCTTCTGATCAAATACACATACACATAAAACAGTCAGGCAAGATATTTGAAGAATCCGAAATAACATTTTGTAAAACTTTTGACCTAGTTAAAACGTAAGTCAACAATTAAAAGAAGTAAACCACTGTAATAAAAAACATCATACGACCAAATAAAATCTGATTTTTTGACTGCATGAATAACATAAAGTTTTAGTATTGTTTTGAGAATTGATGATAGGCAAATATTGAAAACTATGACTTGCTTACAATACTTTTTTATCAATTACCCATACCATATATTTCAAGAGATTGAGATTACTTCATTTAAGCATAATAAATAGTAATCAAAACTACATGGGAGCAGAAACTTACAAATCAATTGATCTTCAAACCCTAGCAACGAAAAGAGAGAAACGGAACCCTAATCGATTATCTGTTAAATCCATAAACCAAATATAATTAACACATCAATAAAGCTAGTATGGCCTCCCATGCTACATGTGCAGTTGCCTCCTCAACAATTTCATCATTTTCCCATCTACCCTAATAAATAAATATCTATATTCTATAAACATAAAAATAAGCAATAACTACATAACATAATATAAAACACTAAAGATTATGTTTGGGATTACTTATGAAAACTGCTTATTCCATTTTGATAAAGCAATATCAAGGGTGCTTGGATTGTTTATACAAACAAATAAGCTCTTTTGAATAATAAGCAAATTGAAGTTGGTACAAGAAATATATTGTCATCAACAATAATTTACAAAAAAACCGTTGGGAACAAAGGACCAGGAGCACTTGCAGAATTGATCATCAGAACCTCCACAATCTTATCAGATTTTGTATTCAGAGCACCGAAAGTTGAAGGTAATGCACCTGCAAATGAGCCTCAGTCAAACATGAATACAACAAAGAAATCAATATGCAACTGATTTTCTTAACAGATTTGGCCAACTATCCCCGACACCACCGCCCGCGCGCATGAAATTCGACAGATAACCTAATAGCATCCGACTCACCGTTCTCCCTCTTTAGAAGGGTTTCTGGTTTACCCGTTCATTCAAAAGTAAAAAATAAAATAAACGAAAATCAAAATCAACTAAACTTGAATTTGTGTGTGAAATTAACGAAAAAGTAATAACCTCGGGGCCGCTTTTCACTTTCTTCCCGGCGGTCGGCGCCACTATTTCCCCTCCCTTTCACCATCTTTGTCACCTCTCCATATTTAGGGTTTAATTGTTCAAACTGATATACATGGAAAAATAGAGATCAATTGCAGATAACACCTTCAAGCAAGGTATAGGTATACAACGGCAGAGATGTTGGCCACCGCCACCGCCACCGGACAGTTCATCACCATCGTGGCACAGTCACATGTATGTTGCAATGAATAATATAAAATATACATTGATTGATTCATAAATTATGTAATTACTGAATTTTGCTTACTTATTACACAAACATGTAGGTTTACCAATTTTTTTTTCCAAACATTAACAAAACAAAAAGGAGCTAGATTTCTCATACAGACAAATATCAATCCAAACACTAATTCCATAGTGTATACACTAAATAGCAAATACACAATCAAAACGAAACCGACAGTTCCTGCAATCAAAATACACCTAACAGCAAACGCACACAACAAAAACGAAAGGGGCAATCTCAGCAATAAAAATAACTAGGTAATTGAACGTTAGCACGGTTCTGCCTCAAGTCTAGGCACGATCGTGCTCTGGCACGGTTGTGCCTCAAGTCTAGGAGCGATCGTGCCTCATGCTCTGGCACGATTGTGCCTCATGTCTGGGCGCATAATGTTATTTTTGGCTCGTCGAAAGCATAAAAGCCAATACCAATATCGGCACCGATAATACCAATACCGGCAACAGTGTTATTTGCTCATAACCTCAATGGTAATGCGTCCGCTATAGCCTACGATACAAAATAAAAACTCTATTCAACTCCGTTTTCAAAAAAAAGTTATATAGGAATGTTGACAAAAAAACCAAAAACAGCCAAATAATCCGTTTTTAAAAAAAAGTTAAAAAGCGAAAGTTATTACAGAAAAACGAAATCATTAGAAAATGAAACGGGTTAAAAACGTATATTATACACAGTATGAGGGTGAAAAAAAAAATTGGGCAAAATATAAAAAAAATCAAATTACTAAAAAGATTCGAACCGGTGCCAAAAGGGTTGAATGCCGAAGCCTAAACCATTCCATCTAATAGCACAATTGTAATTCCTATCTATTAAAAAAAATATATGCATTAACAAAAATTGGGCAAAAATTAATAATAGGGATAATTCTCACCTACTGATGCGTTGTGTTTTAAATAAAAATATAGGTAAATATATATTTAGGATGGTTTAACGAGATCACGATAAATGTAACGAACAGAATAGTAAATAACATGTAAGTAAATATGTCGGAAATGATCAGGTTATGAATAGTATTGCTTTGGGTTTCGAATCCGCTTGGTACGTGATAATGTTAAGTTGGCTAATCCAGTGATATGACTACTACAAATGTGTGACCCGGGTCACCGCTAGAGCCTCGTCCTCACGACATTTGATTTGCAAATTTAAAAGCTTTAACAAGTGGTAGTGCCTCCCGTTAAGGACAACAATTACCCTTAACCTTTCGAATGGTCATCTCCGGGTTGGTTTAAGACATCGAACGTAAAATGCTTTGTATTAGAGTTAAATAGGTAATTATATTTTGCTCACCGGGAGGCGATGTAACAACGGGACCAAGTATAAAGACGTACCGTGTCACACCCCAACCGACGGCGGAAACGTCGGGGCGGGACATGTAGACTGTTCATGAGCACAAGGTTCACTAGATTTTAATATTTAATCATCAATTTCATTTCAAACCATTCAAACACAAATAGCAAAATTCAACAAGTACATAAATAAAAATACAAATTGTCTTGCTCAAATTCACACGTTAGCACCTGAAACATGAATAAAATAGGGTCAACTAAAAAGTTGGTGAGCATACACAGGTTTGTACATAGATAGTGTATAAATATGAATAAGCAAATCCTTACATGTCATGATAAATAAGGCATTTATGGGGAGCAGCTATTGTGTAACTAAAGTACAATCAAACCTTTGTAACTAGCATGCAAATTGTGTTGTCGGTAACAATCACCCCAATCTGGGTGGGTTTGTCAGACTCAATAGATCTATCATTGTTAACCGTCGGCTTAATTAGTTAATGATTGCACAAAATTGCACACAAAAGTTAACACACCTAGCACTCAAACATAAAGCTCAAATTTGCACACATGAATGTAAATAGGATTTGTGTTTGTGTAGTTTGTGTAAATGTAAACTATTGTTTGTATATAATTCATGTATCACCCCCAAAAGTGTAAAAGAGAAAAGGGGCTAAGTAATACTCACCTGATTCAAAGGTGTAGCTAGCACGCGAAACTAGATAGCAAAAAGATCCTTAAAATCTCACAACGTTAACCTAATGTGTAAAGTATATGGATTTAAATTAATAATGTGTATAATAGTCTTTGCCTAAGTCTAGGATGGAATTGGGCGTGTATACGAAGGGTTGTGTTTGTGGTTTGTACTTGAAACGGGTGTTGTATAACATGAAAGATTTAACACAACAATTTTTAGGATAATTGAATTTGGGTTTACATAATTTAAACACCATTTATTATTTAGTTAGAGAAATAGTATGAAAATTATGTTTAAGGTATAAATTAAATAAATAATTTTTCTTTATTTATTCATTTATAAGGTTTATGTAAAAATATTGGTGTATAATTTAAATAAATAATTTCTACTTTATTTATTTATGTTTAAAGACTTGTAAAAATATAAAGTTGTGTAAATTATATTTATGTATGAAATCTAACGTTTAACTTTTTATTGTGGATTAGTATTTTATAAATTTTATAAAATCAATTGTTTTTATTTTATCATTTAACTTCTTATTGAGGATCATAATAAATAAATTTTATTTATCACTTTTGAAATAAATAATAGTTTGTTTTAAATAAGTTAATATTTTATAAAATTTATAAAATTAATTGTTTTATTTGGAAATTAATTTAAATACCTAAATTTAGTTTTAAATATTTAATATACTATTTTTTTTTAGCCATAAATTCATAATAAAATGAATTTATATTGGAAATTTGTAGATCTGATTTTATTCTCTTTAACAATATTGTGAGGTTTTATAAAATAATTTTTATAAAATTTTTTAGTGCTTTAAAACTTGTTTTTTAAAAATTAAACAGGCCACCCGGCTCGAACCCAGGTGGCGCCTGTGTGGTTAGTTAGCTTGTGCCACTGGACTAGAGGGTCTACTTGTGTACCAGTCCGGTTCAGGTGGATATTAACACGGAGGGGAAAGGAACCCGGACTGGGTCATAAGGAACGCGCTAAAAATAGTCGGTGATGTGGGTTTCGAACCCACGCCACCTGGTTCGGCGGCGCAGTGACTTACCGGCCGGACCAGGTGGTTTCGCTGAAATATTCCGGAGTCTAATTGATTAAAACATGGAATTAAAATAGTTCCGGAATTCAAATACGAAAATAGCCCGCTATGAACCCTAGTTTCAATTTGGTTTGGATAGGTGTTGTTAACATAAATTGATAGGGGGCTATTGTTCAGGATTCGATTACGAATCTAATGACGTAAAACTTACACGTTTTGATTGGGCAACAAGTGCAGACGGCTACGTAATCTGATCGGTTGTTCTTGGCGATCGGCAGGAGTCCAGAAGTGAAATGCGGTTTGATCGAGAGTTGGGAGAGTTTGGATGTGTGTGTACGATGGTGTGTGACTATGTTAATTTGATAATTTTTATCTATTTTAGCCGATTTGATTATGAGTCAGCCGAAACCGTTGCTAGACGGGAATCACGCGTCGAATCCTTGATTCGGGAATGAATTGGATCGCAAATAGGGTCTACATTCATCCAAGAACGTTTTCGCGTGATTCACGGGACGTAAACGCGTTGATCTTCACGAATTAATGGAGGATTGATACGGGTTTGAGTATCAAAGTCAAATTTGTTTGAATTTGAAAATTGCCCGCTCAATTGGTCGCTTTTGCTTGATGTTTGGGCCGGATTTGGGTCTATTATTATCGTGTAACCATGAGGAGTCCAACACATGAGGGATTCAATCTATGCCTGCTTTGAATTTGTAAGGAGTCTGTCAGTTTGATTTCTAGGGAAGTCAAACTGTTTGAATTTTTTTTTTTGATTTGGTCGTATGTTTAGTTGGGTTGGGCTGGTATTTAGGCTTGGCACTATTCGGTGCCTTGAATTGGTAGACAAGGAAAGCCCGTGGATTCGTTTTGATCTAGGTTAGAAGGCTTGGACTTAATGGATTCGACCCTGTTTAACTTTTTAAAAGTCAAACAGGTGACTTTGGTTTGAACTAGGTATAATATGGGGTCCTAGGGTTCCAACCTAGTTGTAGTTCATGGTTTGAAGGTTCAATGAGGGTTGAAGGTTAGACCCCAAGTTGTTTAAATGGTTAGGGTCCATGCTATTGTGTGTTTAATTACTTGTATGTAACAATATATATATATATATATATATATATATATATATATATATATAAATATGGAATGAATGAGAATTGGAATTCGTGAATTTGTATCGATAATTAGGGTTTAGTTATTCGCACAAATAACTTTAACCCATTGCACTAAATTTGAATCTGAATTGTGTTACATTGAGTTGAAAATACAGATAATAAAATCAGAAATGTTACATACCGTTCCCAACATGAGTTCACAAATTCTTGGTCGCATAATAAGTTCGTATAAAAACGTACGACCTTAATAGTGTTAACCAAGCCTTGGCTTATCAACCTCTACTTGTATAAATATGTACAAGCTTCAAGAGAAGTTTAATTAAAAAGGTTTTACAATTTAAAAATCAAGAACACTCACAAATATAAAGACGGATTTAGACAATAATAAAAGCCCACCAAAATGGTGGTTTTAAGGACGAATAGTTAAAGACATAAACACATCACTTGGATTAATACGTTAAACATTAACATGCACCAAACGTCATCTTCACCCTAGCAATATAAAGAGTCTAGCCACGAATGGCCATACTAACTAGCATAACGCTGAGTTTCGTAGGCTCCCCTATTGCGGAACCAAGAGGAAGAGCCCCTCTACTCACTACTACTACACTCTAACTACGAAATAAGCTCTCTCTGGTGTGTTCTTGGGGTGTGTAAGGTATCATTCAATGAAGAACTCAAGCCATCTATTTATAGGCCTCAAAATGAGCAATGCACGACCGTGCATTGGATTGCACGGGCGTGCAAACACCTCGGGAATCAAACAGGGTACAAAGGACAGTGTACCGAAGTCTGGGGAGGCCAGATGGGCAATGCACGGCCGTGCAAAGGGATGCACGGCCGTGCAAGCCCCTGGATGCTCCCCAGGCTCGTCTTTTAGCTGCTGGTTGACTTGTGTTGACCTGGTTTGACTTCTTGGGGGTCAATGCTCGGGTTTGGTCCTCAAAAAGCTTGATTTCTTCATGTTTTAAGCTGGTTTTTGCTTTGTTTATCTTGGAGCACCGAATAACCTGCAATTGTGAAATATTAATGTTTTAAGTATCAATTGCAAGGCTTTTGCTTGATTAATACCATAATATGGGGATTATTATGCATGCAAAACATGTATAATTTAGGACATATCATAATACCCCACACTTAAACTTTTCTTGTCCTCAAGCAAACTCATGCATGATTATACCCATAACTAAAGACTTTACAGGGGAAATGGAACTCCAAGTAGTTGGAAATTCCAGGATAACTCTTGAGTTGCTTATTCTATTTTAGTGTTTTTCTATGATGGAATCCATGACAAGTCTACTAGAACTTCAATTATGCATAAACTTTCACTCCTCACAATGCTCAATCAACTCTAGGGTTATATATGTATGGATAATGTAAGTTTAAGTGAAACACTCAAGTTCGAATCTAATTATGCAATGGTCATAAGCTTGTATGCAGATCAAGTCTCCACCAATTAACTAAGTAGTATGCATGAATCAAGAGGACTTTAAAAGGGTTGTAATATGGCTAAAATAAAAACAAAGGGTGAAAATGAAATTGTTTTTGGATTTTTAGGGATTTAAAAGGGTTTTGAAGGGTTGCAGCTATCGTGAAACACACAGCTACGGCCTCATGGCTTAAAATGGAAAATACTTGCAGGTCCCTCCACAGTACCCAGATTATGAGGGTATAACTAATCTGAGGGCTCGTTTATGGTCAGATTGCCAAGACCAAGATCTATTATCATTCTCAACTCTTCCCTTACTGCGTAATACACATTGCTGCCTTTGCGCATGGATCTTTCGGCTTGTAGCCTAACAGCTCCTACTTGGAGCAGGTACGTATACTCACTTTGGGAATAAGTTTGATTCTTGCTACACTTTCCATTATGGCCCCAGTTGCCACACTTCACACATTTTCCGTATCTTTTGGCTCTTTTCTTGGCGACACTTTTTGACAAGCCGCAGAATGGTGGTAATTGTTCTTGCTTGCGCCACCGTTTTCTAACATCACTAGTTGCTTTGAAAACTTTCTCTCGGAGTTCGGATGGTAATTTAGGCTTTGCGAAATGAAGGCAGAAAAGCAAATTGAAATCAAAAGAATGTATGTCCAGTTCTTTAAGGTCTTGCCGGTAAAAGACCCACTTCTCTTTTTCTTTTTCTATTTTTTTTTTCTTTTCAGATTAATACAATTTTTTCAACAATTCTTTTTCCTCAATTTTCTTGAAATAATATTTACATGAATTCCTTGCAGATAGTTCGGCTGTTTCTTCCTAATACATCCACCTTCTTGTATATTCCAATTTCTTTGAGTAAAACAAATTCTTTTCGAAGTTGCCTCAATGGTAATAAACTTGAAATAATGACATAAGATAATTTTCCCATTTTAAAGACATTCAGCCAATAACCAGTGTTTACAAAAAGCTGGTTGGTTGATAAATATGGGTAGTAGAAAAGAAAAGGCTAAGGCTCAAAGTGCTATCTAAGCGGATTATATTTTTGGGATTTTTGGATTTAAGGATAAAGGTAATAAAGTCCTAGGTGCCTCAATCACTTTCATACTTCTACTAATTCATGGTCTTGATATGTATAGGTCACACAAGTTCTAATTATGCATAAAATTCAATCAAAAAACACTCAGTAATGCCAAACGCAAGAGCATGCGAATGATTATATACTGCGCCAAAAATTTGATGTTGTGTAATAGGCTTGATTTTCCTCACATGAAAACGGATGGGATAGGGTTTAGCGAATAGTTATGCATATTATTCATTTGTTTCTATTTGCCATGTATTCATTTTATTTAATTAGGTGCGAACTCAAAGAGGTTTCAAATTTTTAGGGTTTGAAGAAAGTTTTTCGGGTTTTTCAAAAGGTAGGTTTTTGTAACGTTTTAGTCAAATGGGTAGAAAATCACGAGTTGAAATTTTACTGCTTTGAGGTTACAAGTAGTCCTGAATCTCTTAATTCCCCACCCCACACTTAAAACTGTGCATTGTCCTCAATGTACAAATGCATGTAATGAAATGCTATGTAGGAATTTAAATGCATGAAGTTTTAAGGGAAAAGAAACTGGTACTCCCCCGGTCAATTCGGTGTATAACCTAAGGCGAAAACTTATTCCTGCTGTCAGGTTGAGCCTATCAGCTGCTTGTCAATATGTTGCTTCAAAGACGTCATCGAATTTCAAAGAAATTTGATGTGGTTTTCGATTCCTCGGGTTGTAGAGATGGAGTGTGATTCCTCAAAGAAGTAGAGAGACTATCTGGTGATGCTATTCTACCTAACACATAAAGGAAAACATAAAAGCAGACAAGGAAAATAAAATGTAGTAGTTAAGCTACTAAGGTCCTAGTATCGAGAAGGCATACCTGGGGGCTGAAGTAAAAGAAACTTTAAATTTGGAAAAACCAAACCTGAGATCCATGCTTTTTGCAGTATGCACCAACTTCTCAATTTATTTATGATCATCGGGTTGCCTCCCGGAAGCGCCACGTTTATTTAAAGGTCGTTGGCCAGACCCGTACGTGTTTCATCAGTCTTTCTTTGGGTGGGAGCCATCGACTTCCACCGTATTTCCTGTTCCTTCATTCAAGTCCTTTAGTTTTGCTAGCTTGTCAAAGTACTCATCGATCCAGTCAGTGTTTTCAAAGTCCTTCCCAAGATTCAGTTTCTTTCCTTTGTTGAATTCCTTAGCTTTCATCAGTTGGTAGTCCATATTAGTATCGATGAATTGGGCAATTTCAAATGGATCATTAGACATGCATTCATTTCCCCCTATGTTGTAGGTCACTGATTGTTTTCCAACAAGAAGTGTCAAGATTCCTTCATTCATATCAATAACGGCTAGAGCAGTGGCTAAAAATGGACGACCCAAAATCAGAGGTACAGAATAGTCGGGTCCCATTTCTAAAACCATGAAGTCGGCAGGGAAGACAAACTTGCCGACTTTTACTCGTAAGTTCTCAATGACTCCTATGGGTGATTTGACTGATTCATCTGCGAGTTCGATAATTGCATTGACAGGTCGTGGATTCCCAATATTTAACATTTTAAACATGACATAAGGCATTACATTCACACTTGCTCCTAGGTCAGTGAGTGCAAAGGTTATCGGTAATGGTCCGATAGAACAAGGTTGAGAGAACTTTCCAGGATCTGAAAGTTTCTTTGGAAGGCATCTTTCAATGAGAGCGACACAATGATTAGTCCTTTTTACTGCTTCCTCCATGTTTCTTTTGTTTGTAAGGAAATCTTTCAAGAAACGTCCATACTTAGGCATTTGTTGTATGGTATCTAGGAAAGGAAGATTGACATGGATCTGGCTTAATAGTTCGATGAATTTCTCATATTGTTCGTCAGTCTTCTGCTTTACTAACCTACCTGGGTAGGGTATGTGAGAATTAAATGTTCTCTTTGTCGGAACTTTTGGAGGAGTATCCACTTGAGCAGGAGGTGGAGTTATCTTTGATTGTGGTTCTTGGGTATTTGTTTCTGCGATATGTGGACATAGCGGTACTCCGGTGAATATCACTCTCCTTGTTGATTGAACTTCTTCTTCTGGCACTAGTGGCTCTGGATAAACCTTGCTATTTCTCAGAGTGATAACACTTACATTTGCTTTTGGATTGGTTTCGGTGTTACTCGGGAGACACGCTGGTTGTCTTTAGGATAGAAGTTTTGCAATTTGTCCTAATTACGTCTCAATAGACTGAAGAGTTGCTTTTTGTGTCCTCAATTCAGCTTCGTGAAGACTAAACTTTTCCTCATATTGTTTCCGCTAGAAGGGCTTGACTTTCAGTTGTAGAGATTAACTTAGTTACCGCGTCCTCCAAGCTTAACCCTTTGCTTGGTTTGCTAGTTCCTTGAAATTGTTGTCGAGGCTGATAGTTTTGAGGTGGTCTTTGTTGGAACTGTTGTTGTTGTTGTTCGAAGCCAGATTGTCCCTGATTGTTGTTATCCTTCCAGTTGAAGTTTGGATGGTTCCTCCATCCAGGATTGTAGGTGTTACTATATGGGTTGTTTTGTAGGCGATTTGTTCCGATAAAGTCAACCTGCTCGGTATTAGTGGTGATACTCTTCACTTCTTCAGTAGCCTCAGCGGCGGTCTTGCCCTTACTAAGTTGATTGAGTCGAGTGGTGAGGGTGTCTACTTGAGTAGAAAGTGATGTGACAGTATCGACAAAATGAACTCCTTGTCTGGCTCCCCTGGTGTTTCTTGGACTATACCATTGATAACTGTTCATAGCTATTTTCTCAATTAGGTTGTAAGCTTCTTGTGGCCTCTTGTTTCCAAAAATACCACCTGCAGTAGCGTCTAGTGTCTGACGAGCTTGATTATGCAACCCATTGTAGAATGATGATACTTGTAACCAAACTTCTAGCCCATGGTGAGGACATTTCCTTAACATGTCTTTAAAGCGTTCCTATGCCTCATATAGTGATTCACCATCATCCTGAGTGAAAGTGGTGATATCATTTATTAGTTTAGCGGTTTTAGCTGGCGGGAAGTATTTCGATAGGAATTTCTGAGCTAGATTATTCCATGTAGTGATTGACCCGGAAGGAAGAGAGTTTAGCCATGCCTTAGCTCGTTCCCTTAAGGAAAAGGGAAACATTCGGAGGCGAATTGCGTCATTCGACACTCCGTTCAGTTTGAAAGTGTCACAAATTTCAAGGAAATTTGCAATGTGGGCATGTGGATCCTCATCGGGTAATCCATGGAAAGTGCATGATGACTGGATCATGTGGATTACATGAGATTTGATCTCAAAGTTGTTAGCATCAACTGTTGGCCTTGCGATACTAGACCCCAAAGCCTCTAGTGACGGTCTTGCGAAATCGGAAATAGTGTGGTTTTCAACGGCCATTCTTCTAGTACGGTTTTTTCGTATTCGGCGGTGAAAGAATCTTTCGGGCTCTTCTAAAGGTTGATATAAACCAGTAGTGGAGTTATGGATCATACACTACCTGCAACAAACGTAACAGGAGAAACATATGGAAATTGATAGGTTAATCCGTTAACTTGAATTTTTCTTGAAATCACCGTGTCCCCGGCAACGACGCCAAAAACTTGATGCGTTTTGTTTTAAATAAAAATATAGGTAAATATATTTTTAGGATGGTTTCACGAGATTAGGTTTTAAATTTATAAAATGATAATTACTTTAACTTAAAGCACACACAATAGGCAATTGTACCTATCGCAACGTAATATAGTTTAGGTAAGAACTAAGTATCGAACCAACGGACACGGTCGAATTCCAATACTCAACTTTTGTTAACGTTTAGCCGGTTTAATTAGTGAGTGGGTTTTGTGTGCTTGTGGAGTAGAAAAGTAAATGACGGTAAAGTAAATAACAGAAAAGTAAAAACATGCGTGAAGTGTGCAACAGAAATGTAACAAACAGAATAGTAAATAACAGGAAAGTAAATATGTCGGAAATGATCAGGTTACGAATAGTATTGCTTTGGTTTTCGAATCCGCTTGGTACATGATAATGTTAAGTTGACTAATCCAGTGATATGACTACTACAAATGTGTGACCCGGGTCACCACTAGAGCCTCGTTCTCATGACATTTGATTTGCAAATTTATAAGCTTTAATAAGTGGTAGTGCCTCCCGTTAAGGGCAAAAATTACCCTCAACACTTCGAATGGTCATCTCCGGGTTGGTTTAAGACATTGAACGTAAAATGCTTTGTATTAGAGTTAAATAGGTGATTATATTTTGCTCACCGGGAGGCGGTGTAACAACGGGACCAAGTATAAAGACGTACCGTTCCCAACATGAGTTCACCAATTCTTGGTCGCATAATAAGTTCGTATAAAGACGTACGCCCTTAATAGTGTTAACCAAGCCTTGGCTTATCAACCTCTACTTGTATAAAGACGTACAAGCTTCAAGAGAAGTTTGATTAAAAAGGTTTTACACTTTAAAAATCATGAACACTCACAAATATAAAGACGGATTTAGACAATAATAAAAGTCCACCAAAATGGTGGTTTTAAGGACGAATAGTTAAAGACATAAACACATCACTTGGATTAATACGTTAAACATTAACATGCACCAAACTTCATCTTCACCCTTGCAATACAAAGAGGCTCGCCACAAATGGCCATACTAACTAGCATAACGCTGAGTTTCGTAGGCTCCCCGATTGCGGAACAAGGAGGAAGAGCCCCTCTACTCACTACTACTACACTCTAACTACGAAATAAGCTCTCTCTGGTGTGTTCTTAGGGTGTGTAAGGTATCATTCAATGAAGAACTCAAGCCATCTATTTATAGGCCTCAAAATGAGCAATGCACGACCGTGCATTGGATTGCAATTGCGTGCAAACACCTCGGGAATCAAACAGGGCACAAAGGACAGTGTACCGAAGTCTGGGGAGGCCAGATGGGCAATGCACGACCGTGCAAAGGGATGTACGGCCGTTCAAGCACCTGGATGCTCCCAGGCTTGTCTTTTAACTGCTGGTTGACTTGTGTTGACCTGGTTTGACTTCTTGGGGGTCAATGCTCGGGTTTGGTCCTCCAAAAGCTTTATTTCTTCATGTTTTAAGCTGGTTTTTGCTTTGTTTATCTTGGAGCACCGAATAACCTGCAATTGTGAAATATTAACGTTTTAAGTATAAATTGCAAGGATTTTGTTTGATCAATACCATAATATGGGGATTATTATGCATGCAAAACATGTATAATTTAGGATATATCACCTACACATTCTGCTAAAACAACAAAAACCAAAAAAAAAACCCTCTGAATCCTTGAACACGACGACAACCGGAACGTGAAACGCCAACCCAGTCAGAAAGTAAAAAAAAAATTAGGGCTAAAGGGAGAACAATACCGATTAAGCAGAAACGAAACCTGTGCAAAATAAAAATAAAAATTAAGAGGGTGTTTGCGATTGCTTATTTAACTCTAAAAGTGCTTACTTACTTATGACTTTTCCAAAAGAAGATTTTAAAAAAGTGTTTGAATTAGCTTTTGTGGTGGAAAAAACCAATACGTCAAAATTTGTTTTTAAAAAAGTGTTTGGCTTTGCTTATTTTTATTTTAGGGTAAAGGGTGGATAAATTGGTAATTTTAAGTTCAAAAAATCACAAGGAGTTTTAAAAAGGTAGGATTTGTGACTTTTGAAAAACAACTTTTTAAGACTTATTAAAAATCCAAAATAAAAAGTATTTTTATCCATGCCAAACACTTTTTTGACTTATTGACTTTTTTAAAAAGCCAATAAGTCAATAAGTCATTTTCAAACTCAATCCCAAACACCCTCTGAGCATTCTATTCCAAAAGAAAACAAAATCAAACAACAGAAAATGAAATGAAAAAGGATGAGAAAGAGTTATCTGTGATGAAGAAAGAGAAGAGAAAATGATGAAAAAAAAGGAAAAGTTGAGAGTTCACTCTAGCGGATAACAAAAAGGGAAAAGAAGAGGACATCTGTCCTCTACACGTGTTAAAGAACAAAGAAGCCAGATGTAAAAAAACAAAAAAGTGAAATACTATTCATAACTGTTTTCTTTTCATATTGTTGTTAATGTTAATGTTAACTAGCTGAATACTCGCGCTTCACGGCGGGTGTCAGATCATTTAATTCACGCATAATAGGTTCAGTTCGTCACAGTACCACAACGGTAATGACACTCGATGTAGGGTACGATACAAAAAAATCCATAATTTTGAATAAAACTCCATTTTCAAATAAATTGAAATCGAAATGTTTTTAAAAAATCCTTCATTTAGTCCCATTATCAGTTTAAGTTAAGACATTGGGACTCCGCCGCGGGCGTCGGACTGATCGTTAATAAAATTTAAATGAAAACGAAGGTGAAACGTTAAAAGTAATGTTAATAAAAAAGAAACCTAAAACTAAATAATAAAAAAGGGGTAATAGTTCGGATCGTCGAAAACCATAATGTAACATCATGAAATAATTAAACGAAAGAATAATAACGATATCGGAAATTAAGAGGGGGTTTAATGAAAAGTAGGGAGTGGGCTTGGGCTCGGCTCCAATGAGCCGATATAGCCCATGAATATATATATATATATATATATATATATATATATATATATATATATATATATATATATATATATATATATATATATATGAGGAATCAACTCATTTTCCTCATTTCTCCATCATCTTCTCCAACTCAAAACCCTAGAGAGAGAAAGCTTAAGGTTCTAGAGAGAGAAAGCTTGAGGAACAACATCCAAGCTCTTATTTCTACTCCATCTTGTTTCTCCATCATCCCTGATCGTTTCTACGCGAATAACCATGAGTTTTGAGGTAAGATCGATCTCAGATTTGAGTTTTTCTTCAAAAAGAGGGTTTTAGGGTTTATGGGGTTTTTAAACATAAAGGAAAGATTTTTACGTATGAAAAGTGGATTAAAGCTCAGATCTAGCTTCATGGAAGCTAGATAAACGTTTTGAACGTAAAAAGTTAAGGTTTTGGATAAAAAAATCGAACCTGCAAATGCTCAAATGTTCTTGAGCTGACTCTCAATAGTCGGCCACCTGCATGTGGCGACTCTCAGCGAGGAAGAAGCAGAGAGTCGACTATCAGAGCCGACTATCAGAAAGCCGACTGTCTGAGAATCGGCCCTCTAAGAAAAACGCTAAGTATCGACTCATTACACCACAAAGTCCTGAACGCAAGTTCAGGCGACACTCATGAGTGTGGCTAGCGACTCTCCTAGCCGACACTCTCAAGTGTGGCTAGCGACTCTCCTAGCCGACACTCTCGGGCGGTACACACAAAACTGCCGACTCTTGCATGAAATAATAGAAAAATTGTACTTTGATTTATGTACAGATCACGTAGCACCCGTATAGCCCAAAGATTTTTAGTTCCCGCAGTAGACCGAAAATCCAGGTGAGTTCAAGGTCCCTATTTTACTGTTTTAGGGTGATGTGCATACTCAATAATTAGACGTTTATAATAAATGTATTTTATTACTTAAACATTTGAAAAGAAATATAACTGAACGTTTTGTAAGAAAGAAAGGTAACGGTTGTGTAAGAAGGAAAGATAACAGTTGTTAAACCAAACAGTTTGTAAGAAAGATAACGGTTGTCTAACCGAACGTTTTGTAAGAAAGAAAGAAAGAAGAATGGTTTATTTAACTATATGTTTTATAAAAAAAATAAAGAAAGAAGAATGTTTTATCTAACTATATGGTTTACAAACAAAGAAAAGAAGAATAGGTCAAATACATTGTCTAATGTGTCAGAGTATGCGACCCAGAAAAGAAAAGACTTAGGGTAGTAGCGTAGTCCTAGAGGCTAGTGTTACCCTAAGCATAGTAGCAAGTCTTGAGGTAGTAGTATAGTCCTTGAGACTAGTGCTACCCGAAGCCGATGTTGCGTCATGGACCGAGACCATGACGTACCATGAGAACAATCGGGACAATGCTCGGCAGGGCATTGTAACGAGGATGTTGTACAGTTGGTAGAAATGGGTGACGATGATTACCTGAGAAGTCCCTTGTGGACACCATTGTGTGTATCGACCTTTGGACGATGAGCTTTAGGGAATAATACTCACTGAGAAGCCCTTTATGGACACGAGAAGTCCTTGTTGGATACCAGAAAAAGAAAGAAACAGATTGTAGACTATAAATGTATGACTTATTAAGAAATAGCTAAGAATAACTAAGTATAAATTTACATATTGTATTGTAATATATTTTACTTAGTAGTATAAAGAATGTTTTTCATTAAATGAGTTTTTATATGATTGACATGAAAAAGAAATGTTTTTATGCTAAAAGATGTAAACTTGAACTCACCAGCGTTAACTGACTATTTTAGTATGCACATCAGGTAGCAAAGGAAAGAATAAGATATGAAGCCGCAAGGGCTTAGGAGAAAAAGCCTGGATGGCTGCTGCTGACAAGACTGGCATCCCCGTTATCTTTAGTTTATGAATGATGAACAATGTTATGTTTAAAGTTTTTGTTAACTCTGAATTTCGTACAAGACTTCCGTTGTTGATGTTTAATGTTTAATTCAAAGTTTAAGAGCTATGTTTATGCAATGTTTGCCAACTATGAGAGGTACCTCGTTTGGGTCCTTTCACATAAAAGCGAAGGCCGATACTGGTTTCGCTAATACCAATACCGACAGTTATGTTGTTCACTCATAACAGTTTCTTTCCGGCACGGTACCACAATGGTAAGGGCACACGCTATAGGCCACGATAGCAAAAAAAACTCAAACTTGAATAAAACTCCGTTTTAAAAAAAAATTATATCCGAACGTTGATAAAAAAACTAAAAATAGTCACGCACTCGCATTTTGGAAAAACGTTAACGAACGAAAGTTAGTAAAGAAAAACGAAATTATTAGACAGTTAACTGGGTTGAAAACGTAATTTACACGTGTCACACCAAATTTTAACGAAAATGTAGGCGCGGCGTTAAAAATAAATGTTATTAAAAATGTAACCTAAAAGTAAATAATAAAAAAGACGAAAACCGGTTCCGATACTACCAATACTGGCAATTATATTGTTCGCTCATAACAGGTTCGTTTTGGCACGGTATCACAACGATATCGGCACACGCTATAGGCCACGATAGTAAAAAAACTCACAACTACGTTTTAAAAAAAATCATATCAGAACATTGATAGAAAAACTAAAAATAGTCATGCACTCGCTTTTTTGAAAAAAGACGAACTAAAGTTAGTAAAGAAAAACAATATTATTAGATAATTGAACGTGTTAAAAAACGTATTTTGTATATAGTATAAGGGATGAAAATAAGAATAAAGAAAAAAAAAATTCCACACGTGTACACCTTGAAATGCGTTGGACTTCCTATGGCTTTGTTGATGTTTGCTGATTGGTTATTTTCACAAGTCAGAAATAAATACGTGGACTTTAAAGGTTGTCTTAGATGTCTATTGGTTGAACCAGTCGCATCGTATTTAAGAACCGGATGACGTTATAAATAATATAAAAATTAAAAGTATGTATATTGATACAAAATATAAAACATTTTTTGTTTTGATATGAATTTGTAATTTTAATGTTATACGAAGACTTAAATAAATAAAATAGTTAATTATACAGATGGTCCCTGTGGTTTCGCCAAATTACGGATATGGTCCCTAACTTTGAGAAATTACGTGTTTGGTCCCGGCATACTTTGATTTCGTTTCACTGACGGTCCCTGAAGTGGATGGGGGTTAACTTTTCTGTTAATTTTTTTAAAAATAACCAAAATACTCTTATCTTAAAAATACAAAAATAAAAATAAAACTTAATTCATATATTAATATGTTAGGACCCACCATCTTTTTATTGTCATTTAACAGAAAAAGTTAACCCCATCCACTCTAGGGACCGTCAGTGAAACGAAATCAAAGTATGCGCCAAGACCAAACTCATAATTTCTCAAAGTTAGGGGCTATATCCGTAATTTGGCCAAACCACAGGGACCATCCGTGTAATTAACTCTAAATAAAATATGTAATTGAAATACTAAATTAATAAAAAAATAAGATTTTGAAGGAAAAAAAAACAAAACTTTTTTGAAATCCGGCCCGACTTCATATGAAACTAAAATTAAGTACCTTGAATCTTTGAACCATATTGAGTACTTAAAAGAGTGCAAGAAAATAGAAGTCTGAACCAAATATTTGGTGGCATTTTCTATACATTTTCTTACAATAACATGATTCTAAACTAATGTTTTACACGGGGTTCTATTGAAAATAGAAAATAGCCGCATATTTTCTCTTGTTAGGTATGTTTGTTTGTTTGTTTATAATACGTATTTTATATTCCCACGCTTTCAAGTTGAAACAATTTTTTTTACTAACATAAGCATGGAATTTGTTATGAGTGTTTCTTTGAACTCTCATCTTCAATCACATGTAAACATTAAGACCCAAATACATTAGTATGTCAACATACAACTTAACAATATAGACAAAAAAAATAGAAAAATTAATAAAAGTATATGTGTATATCATCAAAATTTAATTCATTGGTTGGTTTCAAAGTTCTAGATTGATTCTTTTGTTAAATAAAGGTTATTACACACAAATATAATTATAGTTATAAACATTCTTCCACACATCACCATATAAAGCTTTATGAGATTTAATCCACCTTTTGGTATTCTTATGCTTCATTATGATCGACTAACTATATTAAGATTATTAAATAGCTTTGATATTGGATATGTTAATAAGGGATTGATCCTAATTAGCAAGTGTTTAGGCCTTTATTCTCTTCACAATATTCCATTAACCTAATTAGTGATATTTAACCAACTTTTTCTTTAATTAATTAGATTTTGTTTTTTTATTTCAAACTTTTGTCTTCGAGCAAAACCAACAAACATCCTTTCGTCGAAAATGTGATTCATAACGAGTGGATCCTTAACGACTGGTGTCACCTCTTCTTTTTATATAAATATTTGAGCAAATACACAAGTGTGCAAGTTACGTAACGAAAATATATTATAATCAAAAGTTTTTTAAAGTTATCTTTCCCTTAGTATCGCCCATTGGTAAACATGGGCATATCACTAATAATGTTAGTTATCAAGAAACTGTTGGATTTTATGGACCGACCCGATGGACAACGCGGCTGACCGAGCTATGACCCGTAAGAGTTACACCTAGAGCAACGAACATTAAATCCACTTAACCTGCTTAACTGATAATTACGAACTGTTAGCGAGACGATATATTTTATATATTCGTTAGACGCGAATTATTATTTATACTAGTTTATAAATAATAATTGTGTATATATTGTTTTAATCTTTCATTAAAACAATTAAATGGGTTCGAGCTTTTGCATCTCGTATTAGACTATAGGACCGAAAACAATTAGTAGGGTTTATTATTATTATTATTATATAATAATAACCCTAATAATTGTTCCTAATATAAGTTACAGCCGCAACAAACAAGAATATAGAATAAATCTTAAAGTTTAGTTGGCTGCTCAAAAAAACAAGTCGAAGGGCTGGAACAAAGTCGGTGCTTTTCCACCAACTGCTTGAAGGAGATTCCGGCATCCCCTTGCCATCGTCCGCCGCTTCCCGGTGCCACCCGTTCTCTCACGTTCGGTTCGTAATCTAGCATCGGCTCGTTGTACTTAGGTGTCTCAATCGGTTAATCATTAACCACTAAGGTATAATTAATCTCATCAGTAGATTAATTATTTTTTTTGTGTTTGCGAGTTCATAACCAGATCCTGTTCGGTTTGTCAGTGCTGTTAAATATGTTATGATTTTATTTTCCGCTGCGTATTTATTAATTAAATGAATTAATTAATTTCTCTGTCAAAACCCGTTTTTTTACAAAAGTCAAACTGATCACCACCAAACCCCAACAGTGGTATCAGAGCCTGGGTTATAACACGTAAATCGAAACCGGTCTGGTTTCACCGGTTAGATTAATCACAAACTTTAACTACCTTGAATTTCTGATCTGATCTGTTTTTTGGGGCAATTTTTTTATTTATTAATTTGGTCGAATTTTATTTTATTTTGACCAAATATATTGCCCGTATGTGATTGTGTTGAATATGTAAATCTGGCCCGACCCATGTGATTGAGTTGTTTGTGTTTATTATTCAGTTTTTGGTTTTATGGTTTTGGCTCACTTTTGATGGCTCAAAGTTGTAATAAAATAGGTTTTTTTTATTTTATGTAATGTAATAAAAACCCGAAGACAAATCTGAAGACGCAACAGGAATCATGGAGTCAGTGAGAGTCATCCGAGACGACCAGATGCACGGAAGTCCATCATTGTGGTTGTTTTAATTTTGTGGACCCCGTGACCCGTTTGGTCTTGCTAACTGGCTCTAGCAAGATCAAACAAACTTGGCCCAAAAAAATTTACATATTTATTTGTTTTATGGTCGCTTTTAATTTTTTATAACTTAAATTTATTATAAACCAACCAAACACCAAACGTTTTAAAAGGAGTTTTAAAATGTCACAATCTGTCACCACAAGTTCTAATTTTACAACTTGTAGAATTTTATAAAAAATAACTGGCTTGTTTTTTATAAAATAAATAACCGCTAAAGTTTTGCAGTTTAAACTAAATTTAATTTCAAAACTTATAACTTAATAGTTTTCAACTATTAACATTAACTGGTTATTCAAGTCGCGACAAACATAGTTTTAATAGGTTATTTAAAATTAAGTGTCCTGAGAGATGAAATGGTTCATCAAATTTGTCATGACTTTAAAGAGTAAAACTGGCTTTTACAACACACGTATGATTTAATCATTCGTTGTGTTTGACCCTATTCGGTAAACACTAAAATTGGAACCCATATTTAAAACCAATGGTCTATGACATCCCATTATAAGGAACACTTGGAGCATAAAACGAAACATCAGTGTTTAGAGCCACAGCACCGCACTGGATGCGTAGTTTATCCTTCCAAGGCGCAAGGGTTTCGTTGACACATCCGGCCCTTCCGCAAGTACTTGTTTTAGGACGACTATTACTTTTCTCTCTTGTTACATGCTACAGCTGTCAAGAGATTAAAAGTGGGCATAGATGAGGCTAAACGTATCAATGCATAGACATGTCTGGTCTTAACGGCCTCATACACGAGAGTTGTGCATCTTTCCACAATTGACATTAATTGTCAGTCTAGTTACCCACTTACTAATGTTGTATGCCACATCTACCGTTAGTGACTGATTTAGCTAGGTTCTCACTCCTTATTCTAATTTCTGTAATTGGGTAATAAATTAATAAGGATTTTTCACTTTCTTTATACTAATTTATTTTATTTGCTTATCTTGAAAGATGTCTACTGAAAATAATAATACTAATAACTCCTTCGCTCTCAAGTCTATCCTTGAGAATGAAAAGCTGGATAACACCAACTTTCTCTCGTGGCAGTGCAATCTGAGAATAGTTCTTAAGATGGCCAAGAAGCTCTATGTATCAATGCACCAGTCCCTGAGGCACCCGATGGTAACACGGCCGCCGCTCGTAAGGCCTTGGAAAAACAAAGAGATGATGCCACTGAGGTGGCCTGTCTTATGCTAGCCTGCATGTCCCGTGAGCTCCAAAAGAGCATGGAGGACCTGGATGCCTTTGACATGATTGAGCAACTTAAGGGCATGTTCCTGAAACAAGCCCGACAAGAACACTATGAAACCATGTCTCAGCTCATTCGTTGCACGATGCAAGAGGGCACACCTGTTAGTACTCATGTACTTAAGATGAAAGGGTACATCGACCAGATGAACAAACTTGGATATCCCATGAAGGATGACATGGCTACTGATTTCATCTTAAACTCTCTCCCAAGCTCCTATGCTTAATTCGTAATGAATTTCAACATGAATGGCTTGGAGAAGACAGTGGCCGAGCTACATGGTATGCTCAAAACGGCCGAGATGAATATCCAAGGAAAGAAAAATCAAGTTCTGATGGTCAGATCTGCTGGTGTTAAAAAGCCTAACCCCAAGAAAAGAGGTTTTAATAGCAAAGGCAAGAAGAAGGTTAATGTTGCTGCCAAGCCTGCCACCAACAATAACAAGAAAGCTTCAAAAGCACCCTCTCCTGAGGAGCGCCAATGCTTTGAATGCAACAAAATGGGGCACTGGAAACGTAACTGTCCTGAATATCTAGCCAAGCTGAAGCTGCAAGGGCCAGTGGTGAGGGCACCTCTTCAGGTATTCTCATTTATGTTATTGAAATTTTTACTGTTTCTAGCAACACATGGGTATTTGATACCGGATGTGGATACCACATCATTAATGTCTTGCAGGAGCCTAAAAGTTGGAGGAAGCTGAAACAAGATGACATGGAGCTCATCGTTGGTGATGGGAAAAGAGTACCCGTTCTTGCAACTGGAACATATCATCTCTCATGTCCTTCTGGCCTTATGATTGTTTTAAACAATTGTTTGTTAGCACCTGGTTTAACCAGAATCATTATTTCAGTTTCTTTATTGTTTGAACAAGGATTTAAGTACGTTTTTAATGGTATTGCTATTTCTGCATACTTAAATGATATCTTTTATTTTGAGGCTAAACCTCAAAACGGTATTTATGAGATTGTCGTTCAAACTGACAATAACATATATAATCTTTCTAAACGTATCAAATTTGGCATTAATGATACTTTTCTATGGCATTGTCGACTTGGCCACATAAGTAAGGCACGCATTAAAAGACTCCAATCCGAGGGAATTCTTGAACCTACCGGACATGACTCATTTGATAATTGCGAGTCTTGTTTAGCTGGCAAACTCACAAAGGATCCCTTCACCCATGTTGGTGAACGAGCCAAGGATCTGCTAGGCCTTATACACACTGATGTGTGTGGCCCTTTCAGAACCATGTCTAGAAATCATGAAAGATACTTCGTTTCATTTATTGACGATTATAGTCGATATGCTTATGTCTATCTTATGAAACATAAGCATGAAACATTTGAAAAGTTCAAAGAGTTTCAAAACAAAGTAGAGAAACAACTCGATAAATCTATCAAGAAACTTCGATCAGATCGAGGTGGCGAGTATCTCAGCTTAGAATTTCTTAATCATCTGAAGGAGCACAGAATTATTTCTCTACCCACTCCTCCTGGCACACCCCAACTTAATGGGGTGAGCGAGAGGAGAAATCGAACGTTACTTAATATGGTTCGATCGATGATGTGTAGAACTAACTTGCCTCACTCCTTCTGGAGTTATGCTCTTATAACCGCCGCCCTCCTTGTAAATCTGGCACCGACTAAGAAGGTGGACAAAACCCCATATGAGATATGGCACGGGTCTAAACCCAATTTGTCTTACCTTAGAGTATGGGGATGTGATGCATATGTCACCAGCGATTCTGATGACAAGCTCGATCCCATAGGTGAAAAAGTTGTTTTAGTCGTTTACTACAACAAAAACGGATATTATTTCTATCATCCTGATGCAAACATTGTTTCCATCAAAAGGAAAGGACGCTTTCTCGAGAAAGATCTTCTAAATCGAGGAACCGGAAATAATATTATGGATCTTGAAGAAATTCGAGAAACACAAACAACCGCTGAGGAAGTCGGAGCGTCTGATCAACAAGAAGTTGTTGCTGATGAATCAAACATAAACACAAGCGTTCGCAGAAGTAGCAGGTCTCGTAAAGAACCTAATAGATACCTATGGCATCTTGAAGCTTCTAAAGTCCTGTTAGTAGCTGAGTCAAATGACGAACCTACAAACTACAAATCTGCTATCTCAGATCCTGAATCCGAGAAATGGCTTGAAGCCATGAACGCCGAGATGCAATCTATATGTGATAATCAGGTCTGGGACTTGATTGAGCTACCCCCGGTTCTCGGGCAATAGGGAGCAAATGGATTTTCAAAATAAAAACCGACATGCATGGTAATATACAAACCTATAAAGCACGGCTAGTTGCAAAAGGTTTCACTCAAACTCAAGGTATTGACTATGATGAAACTTTCTTACCCGTTGCAATGATCAAATCGATCAGGATACTGCTTGCCATAGCCGCGTACCATGATTGCGAGATATGGCAAATGGATGTCAAAACCGCTTTTCTTAATGGACATCTCTCTGAAGATGTCTATATGGTTCAGCCTGACAGTTTTGTTGATCCAAAGTATCCTAGTAGGGTCTGCAAACTGAATAAGTCCATTTATGGACTTAAACAGGCATCTCGAAGCTGGAATCTTCATTTTGATCAGAAAATCAAAGAATTTGGTTTTGTCAAGAATGAAGATGAGCCTTATGTTTACAGAAAGGCTAGTGGGAGCACTATATCATTTCTCATCTTGTATGTGGATGATATACTGATCATTGGAAACAACATCCCTGTGCTTGACAAAGTCAAACAATCGTTAGGATCTTGTTATGCAATGAAGGATCTTGGAGAAGCTGCTTACATTCTAGGAATCAAGATCTACAGAGATAGATCTAAACGGCTTCTAGTGCTAAGTCAGAGTACTTACATAGACAAAATGATGACACGCTTTAGGATGGAAAACTCCAAGAAAGGAGGTGTTCCGATGACTAAAGGCACTGTGTTGAACAAATCACAATCTCCTTCCACAGACATTGAAATTAAGGAAATGGAAGCAATTCCATATGCCTCAGCGATTGGTTCTATCATGTATGCTATGTTGTGCACTAGACCTGACGTCTCGTATGCTTTAAGCATGACCAGCCGTTTCCAGCAAAGTCCTGGCATTGCCCATTGGACTGCAGTCAAGAACACCCTGAGGTACTTGAGAAGGACCAAAGACATGTTCTTAATATTTGGAGGAGTGAAAGAGGAGCTCACTGTACGGTGTTACACTGATGCTAGCTTTCAAACTGACCGAGATGACTCTCGCTCATAGTCGGGTTTCGTATTCACTCTTAATGGAGGAGCTGTTTCATGGAAAAGCTCCAAGCAGAGTGTAGTGGCGGATTCAACCACCGAATCTGAGTATATAGCCGCATCAGATGCTGCTAAGGAAGCTGCTTGGATGAAGAAATTCATTACTGACCTCGATGTGGTTCCGAGTATTCGCCAACCAATCGAGATACTTTGTGATAACACAGGTGCTATAGCTCAAGCCAAAGAGCCTAGATCTCATCACAAAGCCAAGCACATTTAAAGGAAGTTCCACTATATATGGGAAATTGTGGAACGTAGAGACGTCGTGATAAGCAAAGTAGACACAGATCAAAACCTAGCGGACCCGTTCACTAAGTCGATGACTCAGGAAAGCATGATCAGCACAGAAATGCTATCGGTCTTGATATGTTTTGATTTAGTATTTTGTATGTGCGAACATTTAAACAGTTGTACTTTTGAATTCTTTTGGTTTACTGATTTAAATGCAATTCTGAATTCTTATAACTGTGTTCGATTTTAATACGTTTAATCCATGAATCTTGTATTCTTAATTATCCATAGTCGATCAGAATCGTGGGAACGACTCTGAATTAAGACTATTCTGAACTTCGGCTCAAGGAATTGACTCCGAACTTCACAGGCAACATTTTGAATGACGTTGGATGTAACTCGCATCAAATCATCTTCATGGATCTTTGTCATAAGATGTTTTGCTATTGGTATACTCAGTAGTAGCCTCTGACCTGAGATACGTACTAGAACTGTCATTTACCAAGAACCATTCTTTAATCACTGTCAAACGCTGTCGCGTAACTGCCAGTCATAAAGACTTTGATTAGGAATAGTTCTGAAGTTTAGTGGGAGTTGTATGTAGTCAATAAGGGATTATGTACTCTTGCATTATATGTAACAGATAAGCATCGTGGCGCCCTCGTTGATTCAAACTGGTGAAGTATAAGGCCTTACCCAAACTTACTGTGTGTTTGATTGGACCATTTTGATTCTTGATCGAGAATAATAATAATTGAACGCCATATGAGAATGAACTAAATCCATGTCTCATTGATTCAATTGATGTTTTATACGGAAAGGATGAATGACAACTATTGCCATAAGTCTATTGTCTTGCTTTAGTTAGCTGTTACTAACACCGAGATATTTGGTTAATGACTTTAAAGCGTCATACCTTGTTAGGGACAGCCATGTGCAGCTAGAGCGTCGCTGACTGTTTGCGTTGATTTATCGTGGATCGTCCAAGTGGGAGATTGTTGGATTTTATGGACCGACCCGATGGACAACGCGGCTGACCGAGCTATGACCCGTAAGAGTTACACCTAGGGCAACGAACATTAAATCCACTTAACCTTCTTAACTGGTAATTACGAACTGTTAGCGAGACGATATATTTTATATATTCGTTAGACGCGAATTATTATTTATACTAGTTTATAAATAATAATTGTGTATATATTGTTTTAATCTTTTATTAAAACAATTAAATGGGTTCGGGCTTTTGCATCTCGTATTGGACTATGGGCCCGAAAACAATTAGTAGGGTTTATTATTATTATTATTATTATATAATAATAATAACCCTAATAATTGTTCCTAATATAAGTTACAGCCGCAACAAACAAGAATATAGAATAAATCTTAAAGTTTAGTTGGCTGCTCAAAAAAACAAGTCGAAGAGCTTGAACAAAGTCTGTGCTTTTCCACCAACTGCTTGAAGGAGATTCCGGCAGCCCCTTGCCACCGTCCGCCGCCTTGTCCGGCGCTTCCGGGTGCCACCCGTTCTCTCGCGTCCGGTTCGTAATCTAGCATCGGCTCGTTGTACTTAGGTGTCTCAATCGGTTAATCATTAACCACTAAGGTATAATTAATCTCATCAGTAGATTAATTTTTTTTTTTGTGTTTGCGTGTTCATAACCAGATCCTGTTCGGTTTGTCAGTGCTGTTAAATAGGTTATGATTTTATTTTCCGCTACGTATGTATTAATTAAATGAATTAATTAATTTCTCTGTCAAAACCCGTTTTTTTTACAAAAGTCAAACTGATCACCACCAAACCCTAACGGAAACAATTTCAATTGTATCTTTGTTTCCAAGTTCGTGAATTTGAATTCTAGGTCTTTATCTTAAACTTCTTTTGTATATATGCTTAATTTGTTAAATTTCTATTGATATGTATCTTAAACAATAAATTTTGTGAGACTTGCGATAACCATTTAACACTCTTAGATCATTTGATCAAAGGGTCAAATTTAGTAATGTCGTGTTAGTAATTAATTAGAATATTAAAGAGTTTAAACAATAAGCTAACGGTAGTATAGGGATTCAGTACCACCCTTTCCATAATTATTTCCCGTTTATCTCCCACTCTAATCAAATCCTCGACAATCATCCCACTTGAATAGATTTAACAATAAGCAAGCTACAACCTTCTTCCTTTTCTCTCTCGGTCGGCTATCGATGAAAAGAAAATCATCGACAAGCCTCATAATCTCGATCGTCGTGTGTTCTCCCTCTCACATGTTTGCACTCTCCCTTCCTCTCAACAAAAATTATGCATTTAACGAATTTATCGAGTTCCTCCTTCACATTATGACCACAACTTGATACTCAACCCTAACCCAACCCTAGTGACGTCACCCTTGTTTTGTTTGAACCCTAGCGCTTGTCGTGACCCTAGTTCCCCTCATAATCAAAACCTAGTTGTTTAAAGTTTGAAACTAAAAGGTGTTCTTGATTTTTAAAGATGTTCATGAAGTTGAAGGCTGCTTATATGATCCTTACGACCATATCCGTCGATTTTCTTCTTTTAGCAATGGCCGTTGCAACTCCCACTTTACCACTCGTGTGACAACCAACAATATTCGGTAATTATCCGTACGTACGTTAAACATGTTTATGATTCGTAATTTCATATTTGACTTAATTATTATTAATTAGGTCATTCCATATCTAGAAAAGCCGTTAGTTCGTATATTTTGCATTGGTAGTTTTAAAAATTGTCAGTATGCACGCCCGGGTTAATTCGACGAACACGAATGTTGGTGATAAATATCCAATGAAAAAAACATTCGATTTCATTATTTTTTGTGTGTAATAATATAATTATATAAATGAGTATATATTTTGTTATTATTTGGTTTCATTAACGCGTATTTTGGACCTTAATACGTACGTTACACTTTTAACGCGTCTAATCTATGAAGATATATATATATATATATATATAGACATATATATATGTATATATTTTATATACCCGACACATATTTATTTATTTTTATTTGACGATCTCGAGTTCATTTGTTAAAATCGAGTAATTAGCGGGTATTATTTACGGGTATGATATCGCGGTTGAGTATCTACCAACCACTATCACCTCACATCACGAATACCCCTTACCCCTCTTCCATGACAAATCTGATTCCCCCTTACCTTGCTATCTAGTTTGACTAAAGAGATTTGTACACCATACTTTTTTTTTTAAATTAGATAAACATAAGATATGATATTTGACTTTCATTTCATAAGATATGATATTTGACTCTTCCCTCATTTCTCCATCTCTACTTACGGCACACACAAACACCTTGTAATTTCATTTTTTCATCCAACTTTCATTCAAGAATCCAAGAGTCTAAGTGCTTTTCAAAGTGGTGTAACAAATTTGAAGCTTGGAACTTTTTTTTAATCTTCTTTGCTCCATTTCTCTTTTGATTGTAAGTTTAAACCCCCCCTTTTTTTTCTTAAAATTTCTAGATGCATGAAGTTAGTCCATGCATGAAAACTTTTACCTAAAAGCTAGTTTGTCATGAAATTTAAAACATGGATTCACATTCTAAACAAGGTTTTCCTTTAAAAATACATGGTTCCTAGTTAAGAAATTATATAAAAACTTTTATATAAAAATGAACTTTTCAAAAACTATACATTTTCTCTAAATGAAAAGCTAACAAAAGAAGTTATTAAAAACCTATAAAAGTTATGGATCTATGGTTTTAATCTAGTGTATCTTTTAAAAATGGGTGTCATACTTCTTGGTGTTACAAAAAAAAGGTTTATATAAATTTAGTCATATGAAGATATATAAAACATTTATTACAAAGAAAAATTACACAAATAAGTTGTTGGTGATACATGTCATTTATTATTAGGTGTTATAATTTATGATTATTATATAACATTTATATAGATCTAAGTAATTTTATGTTTTGTGCTTGTATATATATGATATGTACCATTTATAAGTTTATATAGTGATTTGAACCTTATGGACACATTTGGACCTTTTGACATAATAAATGGTTATATTACATTATATGGTCTAGTTAAAATATATAAAGAAGGTTGTTAAAAAAAATATAGGTTATACTAGTAATATTAGTAAATAATATTACCTTATCATATTTAAAAGACTTTAAAAGCTAAAAAAAGTAGATTTTGGTGAAAATATAAAAGTTCAACCATAAAAATGTATTTTGTTAAAAAAGAGATATATTTAAAATTTCTAGTTAAAATGTTGGACAATTTGGGTTGTAAAAGAATATATATATATATATATATACATACATATAACTATTTTTGGAGTAATATAAGTATCGTTATAAGAAAATATTAGTCGAAATATTATATAAATATTTTTATTTTTTTTGTCGAATAAAATCCTTCTCTACAGTGAACATATAAATTTATATATGTATATTTATTTTCGCTTGACTCGAGTCGATATATATGTATATATATAAATAATTCGTTTAATCGAGTACGTTATTTTTAAACGAGAATCCGAGAAAGAGTTACGTGGATTGTATCATTTATATTTATATACTTTATAAATATATATTTTTGTATTATTCCAAGACATAATCACCAATGCGTCGTCAAGTCACACGTTCAAACACAAGTGATTTTCCAATCGAGTCTAGTTAAGTGGGGTGAATGTCGACTTTGCCAGATTGTAATGCTAGAGGTTAATTCGTTAAGAATTATGATGTCCTTATGTGTTCTAGGACGTATCTAAGTTGGGTCTATTTCCGTTTTCGGCTTTGTTGCTAGCATCTCTCAGGTGAGTTTCACGACCCCTTTTTACTGTTTTCTATATTTGGGGGAAAAACATGTTAAATTCATATGGTATGATAACTAGAAAACGAGAAACAAGCATCTGATTCACTTGTCTGTATGAGTTAACACATAAAGGTCCTCGGTATTTCGAACTATAACCATTAGCTATGGACTTAGCCGTAGATCGATATGAATAGTACTATTTGGGTTGACACCCCCAATCATGGTTAGTCGCGCTAACCGTGACCAACAGGGTCAAATGATTGCATATTAGGTCTTGTTGTTCTCATTGTTTAAAGGTACAATGGGCTGGGGAAAAAATTCAAGAATTCGTTAAAGGTTTGGTTATAGGCTTGTGCATCACATAATTCGTATGTCCTAGCTAGACTTCGATGAATCAACCGCTAACTTGTTTTGTTTATCGTGCGGATTTCCAGTTACCACTAAATGTTTACTTTTTAGTAAAATAAACCTGTGAACTCACCAACGTTATGTTGACATTTTTAAGTATGTTTTTCAGGTAACTAGTCCAAGATTGGTGTCTCACGTTTTGACTTGCATACATTTTGAAGTACCGAACTTTTGGAAGATTTCCTTTAATTGCTTATTTATTTAAGTTATTGTTGTAAATCTTTGAAACTTTTAAACAAGAAATGTTTTGCACAACTACTTTTAACATTCGGTATTAATGGGATGTAGGTGTTTGTGATAATCATATGCGATAAAAACCATGAACGTTACATCTCGCGGATTCCGCCGTGACGGGGTGTGATAACTCGCTTACTTGACATAGTGGCAGAACGAAACTCTAGTTATCAGTTGTATTCTTCCTTTTACCAATGGTGGATGGTAACAATTATCTTATTGCTTCACTACATAGTGTTAGAGGCTAAGGTGAGTGAGATTTTACTGAATATGTTTGGTTGTCGAAAACCAAAGGTGGGGTTGTGAAATGGAAAAGTTTTAAACTATTGGAAAAATTAGTGAAAATATAGTTTTCACTAACTTTGGACACAAATAATTAAATGTAATTGCAATAAATTTAATTATTATATACTATGTATCGTGCATGTCTAAAGCGGAGTTAAGATGAATGAAATATTGAATGAGTTGTTGGAACAAACAATTGCTATATCACAAATCATATCATGACCTATACTAACTTGTTTTCATTCAAATGAATGTCATTTTTTACCACAATCAAATGGATGGTTTGTATGGCCATTTAAGGATGTTTCATGAGATCTCTCAAAAGTCCTTATTATTATAATTAGTTTGAGATCTTAAAAGTCTATTTTATTAATATTAATTTAGTATGACTTTTAACTCTTGATTGTTGGATGATTATGAGGCGTGAAAGTTATGGTTTGGTGGAATATATAATGAACATGAAGGTTCATTTTATTGATTATTGAGAAAAAAAAGAAGTTTATTTCTTCCAAGTAAAGTTAGAGATTAGTACTCTTTAAACTTCATCTTATATATAATTTCATTTGGTTTTGTGTACGGTATTGTACTATTTATTTCTCATGATTAACGAGAGTATATATCGTTAGCATTATTTTATTAATAAAAGTGACCCAAGTTAACATAAATAGCTTATATATATGTACTTGATTCCTTATTTATGCACATACGGATGTGCTTTTTTTTTTCTTTCTCTTTTATTATATACATGTTCTAATGTTCATGTCTTGTATTTACAACTTCATTTTGTTACATACTTATATATACATGCGTAAATATGTGTATTTTTTTTTATTAAATACATGCACAAATACATATTTTGAATGTAATATATGCTATTTGGATTTAATATACAAATAGATTAGTTTATATTCGATGTACATGTGCTTATGTTTGGATCGTATTCAAAAGAATATTGCATGTATAGTTTTATTTATGAAACATAGACTAGTTTACATTCTACTTTCTACACACATTTGCATATCATGCTTTTTTATAAATTAATTTTTATTTTAACTTTATTTGCACATGTTCATATCGTGAGATAATAACAAAACATGTTACGTAAATATTATACTCCTTTTATTTTAAGTTAACTTTAAGTTTGAAAAAAATAAATTGGTTTTCTCAATCTCACAACAATAAAGTTATCAACTAAATGTTTATATAAACTAGGTTTCCCTTCCCGTGCGTTGCGCCGGGGATCAAAAGCGACCAAAACACGTCGCAACGGCGGTCATTCCGACTAAAACCCTATGACATCAAGAAACCCGATTGCAAACCCAGGTCACAATAACGCTTACACCTTAAAAAAGATATTCAAAACAACGGAAAAGAAACAAAAAGACAAAAAAAAAATATGGGTTGGGCGCAGCTTTGAACCCGGCCGTTGGCGGCGACACGATCCTGAATACAGTGACGGATCCATGATTTTTTGTCAGCAGGTGCATAAAATAGGTCATGTTAGAACAAATTAAGTCACAATCAGTCAAGTAAATAAATTACATTAAATTGAAGCGATTTCAATACCTTCGATTTCAAGTAATGTTTTGAAAACCTAATCGCCGAGCCAAACTTAAGAGGCTTGATGTTTATATTTAATTTAAAAATATTTTAAATACAAAAATCTAAAAAAAATCATAACAATATAGAATAATAAAATAACAATCATAAGCATAACTATTTTATAGCAATAAGAAAAAAAAAGTATGAACTTTAAATCAGTTGTAACTCTTAAATTCAATTTATATATTACCCATATTAGTCATGTTTTAAATACATTTATATAATAATAATTACCAAACTTGCTTCCTGTTACATAATTTTATAATATCAAATTACTATCATCAGTAACGAAACCAAAATCTTTTAGCTAGAGGGTTATAATATAATTTTTTCACATACACTAGAGTATAAATCGATTACATTTTATCACATCTACCGGCTACTAGTTTTAATCTTCAAGGTCATTTTCTGCATTGCGATGGTTTAAAAATGGTTTGGTTTGTGTTTTATAAAAAAATATTTTTCTAAAGACATCGATATTAGAAATATTATTGGCTTATATATATAGGGTTGAGTTATAGTAAAAAGGGTTTTAAAAGTAAGAAGGGTAAGAAGGATTCTGGACTTGACATGTGTCCTTTTATTGTTTTTAAAGGGAGCGCATAATGGGTCATTGTGTAATATACCAGGTCATTACACAATGAACAGACGTGGTATTACACAATGAACTTGTATTACACAATGACCTGACTAATTACACAATGACTAGACGTGGTATTACACAATGAACTTGTATTAAACAATGAACTTGTATTACACAATGACCTGACTAATTACACAATTACCTGACTAATTACACAATGAACTTGTATTACACAATGACCTGACTAATTACACAATGAACTTGTATTACATAATGAACTTGTATTACACAATGACCTGACTAATTACACAATGACCAGATATTACACAATGAACTTGTATTACACAATGAACTTATATTACACGATGAACTTGTATTACACAATGACCTGACTAATTACACAATGAGCTGGAAAACGTAAAACATAATGATAAATACATATAACACAATGAACTTGTATTACACAATGACCTGACTAATTACACAATGAGCTGGAAAACATAATTTTTTTTTCGTTTTTGTTTATAACGACACTATACTCGTTTTTATAGTGTAATGTTTTTGAAAAAATAATGTCATATGTAAAAGTTATGAACGTTTAAAAATGAGGGGGAGAACTTGATAAAAAGTCAACAAAAATGGTCAAAACTAAAATACCTTTACAACAATTTTTTTTCCTACAATTTAATCTCAACCATTAAATCTTTTATACAATTTGATCTAATGGTCCTAAATCCTTCTCACCCTTTTTAGAATTAGAATGCTTTTTACGTGAACCTAATCCTCTCTCTCTCTATATATATGAAACGCATTAAAAATATGACAATAAATCATATATTATATATGAACCTTAAGTAAAGTAAATGATAAATAAATAATAAATGTGATGAATAATAAAGTAAGGTAATAATATAAAAGTAATAGTCATTCAAAAAAATGAAATACCGAAATAGAATATAAAATAAAATCTGGATGCTAAAAAGAAAATTATTGTTTTCAATAAAAATTAACGCATAGTAAAATGAAAAAATCCCTGAAGATTGATATGACAAATCACTTACTTTAACCCTCTATTCCTAGTCTATATTAACCCTCTAAAATATTTATTTAAAATATTACCATCTTCTTCCTTCTTCTGTTCTTTCCGAACGAAAACATAAGGTTACGTGCAGTGATGGTCGCCGTCGACGGTAAAAACGAAAAACGCAATCCTTGTCCAGCTACGTTCTTCTCTCTTCGTTTCAACTGATATTCGTATGGGTGCCTAGTAATAAAATCTATGGGTGTCTAAATTTTTTTAGTATATTTTTTACAAAAAAGTTACACTAATGGGGATTATTTGAGTGGGTGCCTTCCCACCCCCTGAGCCTCAACTAAATCCGCCTCTACCTGAATATCAAAACGCAAATAAAAAAACACGTCGCAACGGCTTTCACTCCACCGTAAAACCAGCGTCACTCCACCGTAAAACCCGAAGGTGTACTCCGTCATAAAAGCCATACTCCGTCGTAAAAGTGACTGTCACTCCGCTGTAAAACCCGAAAGCGTACTTCATCGTAAAAGCGAGCGTCAAAAAGCCCGAATACAAACGCATGCGTAACGATAAACATAACGTTAATAAAATAAAAAACTAAAATTGAAATATTGAAAAAAAAACTTTGAAAGGAAATTTTGTACTCAAAATGAGAATACTAGTTTTATGGCGAAAATAAGAAAACTAAAAACTATACAATTTCTCTCTTTACCTTTTAAATATTATAATAATAACTAGAATCCTGTCCGCACGCGCGTTTAACCGTCATAGAAACTAACGTTCTCAAAAGCTTATCAAAGTAAATCTATAGAAAAACGAAATCGTTAACAAAGTTATTAGCTATAATATTCCAAAAACTTTATACAAAAAAAAACCGTAACAACCGTTAAAAAAAGTTAACGGGTAAAAAGGTAGAAAAGAAATCAAAACCGTTTAAAAAAGTAAAAAGTTAAAAAAAAAAGTTCATAACGATGTTTTATGCAAGTGTTTAGATAACTTGTACACTATCACGCGCAACTGTGTAACAATTGTTTGTTTTACTTGCGCTCCGCAACGGGTTTAAAACGTGGATAAAAATAAGAAAGTTGTAACGGTATATTAGTACTAATCCCGCGAAAAAAGCGCACGTCAAAACTAGAAACGTAGATAAAAAAATAATGAAAGTAAAAATAAAAGAAAAATGAAAATTATAAAATCTAAGAAAAAGAGTAAAAAAAAATACATATAAAAAATAGTTTTATTAAAGTTTATGAAATGCTGAAAAAAGTTTAGGGGTAAAAAGAAAAGCTGAATAAACTGCAGGGGCCAAATTGTTAATTTTTAGAAGATGATAAAACAGCTGATGAAATTCTGATGTCACACTGCATTAAGGAGTTGTACAATGTGCAATGGAGAAGTGCAATGTGCCTTTTGTAAGTATTTAAATAATACTGAAATACATATAGTTATAGACATTTGTATCCAACGTGGTATATATATGGGAACATTTATATATATAAACACGTGGATATTATAGAATATATGCTTCTACCTTAGCCTATAAAAACCTCCAATCCCCAATGAAATTGCCATCTTCAACATTCTTTTTCTTCACTTCCTCAAGCAATATCATGTCTGGTGTTTGGGTGTTCAAGAATGGCATTGTTAGACTCGTGGAGAACCCCGGTGCTGGCTCATGTGGCAAGGTGTTGGTGCACGCGCCCACAAATGAAGTGGTCACTTCGTACGAGGTTCTCGAAAGGATGCTCACATCCCTCGGGTGGGAACGATACTATGACGATCCCGACTTGTTGCAGTTTCATAAAAGATCGACAGTGCACCTTATATCTCTCCCTAAAAACTTCAAGAAACTCAAGTCTATGCACATGTATGACATCGTGGTCAAGAATCGTAATGTCTTTGAAGTACGAGATTCTTAGTCAAGAATCCTGACAAGGGGTCTGACGAGGGGAATTTTACCAGTACCATCCACAGGTCTAGGTGTCAGTCGTTAAAAAAATGATTGTGTTCATGATCATGGATCCATGGCTGGTTAATTTGATCTTTCCTTTGAAATATATGTGAGTATGTGTGTGTCACAATTTGATTTGTCTTGATCATAAAGTGTGCTTGTTTAGGTTGAGGAAGATGATTGATTTAAGCTAACGTTAATCATAAGCAAAACTAATTAATATTGATTTCAACTTAATTAGCCATACTTAATTACCCTTTTAAGTTTATTTTTGAAATTTTTTTAAAATGATATGAACGTAAATAGTTAATCATACATGTAGGGGTGAGCGATTAAAAGTTCATACCTTCCAGAACCACGAACCCGGACCACTAGAACCTCGAGAAAGAACCTTACAAGTCACATGGGTCAGTCAAAGGTTATGAGATTTCACAAGTTCAAGGTTCTGGGTCGGTTCCGTGTAAAATCCCGAAAACCACATAATTTAAATAAAAAAAACCTATTTTTTAAGGGTCAGCGATTAAACAAAAACGACTTCTTATTCATCTGTAACAGTCGATCACTTTAATATTCATCTTCAATCAACACAACTGTCACCGTCTTCTTATTCATATGCAACAAACGTCGCTTGTCGTCTTCTTCAATCTACAACTGTGTTCCCATGAGAGTTACAGGTATTTATGTATGTGATTTTAATAAGAATTCTTAATAACCTGCAACTGTCCAAGAATTATTTGTGTGTGTTCTGATACATGTTTGATTAATTATTAGTTAGCCATCTGAAACTTTATTAGTAATCATAGAATAAGATATATTTTAAATGAAAATCGATATTTTATGATGACTCCGGAAGAATGAAAGTGGCTAATCTAAATGAAATATTGCACTTGTAAACTCCAAGATTTCCGGATCGTCGGATTCTCCTAGAGTTTTCAGAAGGATTATACTGAGCTTGACCTAGCAAAACAAGAACACCGTTAGTCTCGTCACAGTGAGGACCCCGGGGGGGTTTGATGTGAACAGCTTCCGGCGTGAGAGTAAGTATCAGGTGTGAATGAGAAATCCGAATATGGAGTAAGTGTGAGGAATGAATGAGAGCATGAGCATTACCTTGGGTTTGATAGGGTATTTATACCTGGTGATTGTTTGTCTTTAGCCTGGAGCGTATCTTTGTCTTATTGGCCTGGATATGTAATGCCTGAGCCATTGTTTAAGGTTGTTAGTAATGGTTTTTGTACTGTCGGGTCTCCTCTATTTATTGGTTCGTACTCTGATATGTGGATTCTTGTCTCCTTCTTACCATTAGCCTTTTGTCTCTTTCTCCTGAACATGTCCGGGTTTCGCCCATCTGTCGGGTCTTTGACTAAAGCCCGGCTTTTGGGCTTATATGCCCGGCCTTAGGTTACTATATCTTTGTAAGTGTTTGTCCGGACTTGGGTTCTGGGATATGTCCGGTTTTCTTTCCGGACCATATCCCAACAAGTCCCCCCTAGTCTATTAGTTGCTTTGGTCATGCCGGAGTAGGTGATAGACTAATTTTTTTTTCTCTACTTTCGGGGATCTGAAGTGTCTGTTGAGTTGTGGGTGAAAGACAGCTATATTTGTAGGTACTTGAGTTTTTTTTAGACTCAGATATCCAATGGCTTCTGAGGAGGGGATCCGCCACGTGTCGACGATCTGTCCCTTTCCAACATTTGAAATTCAAATTACTTTTTAACCGACTTACTTTTTTTTTCTTTATAACTATTGTAATCTTCTCATCCTTTCGTTTTTACGCCTCTTTTTCTTCCAGACATTCGCTCTGCCCCTTCTCTTTCCTCCTGGTTTTCTTCATTCAACCTTCATCGTCCTTCCCCGTCTTATGGAGTCAGGTGCGTTTGTTTCTCTTTTGTTTTTCTTTTGATTTTTCTTCCTCCTTTCTTTTCTGTTTTTCGTGAGAAGTCATGGGTGAGCGTCATAATCTTGGTATGACTCCGTCCGTTCTGTCCGCTCAGGAACTTAGGGTTTTTTTTTATGAAAAATACAATATTTCCCAAGGATTGAATCCTACCCTGCCTGTTCCTGTTCAGACTGCCGTTGCCCCGGATGAGATGATAACTTTATATACCAAGAGTTTTGAATTTGCTAACTGTCGTTATCCTCTTACTTCCTTCCTCTTAGAATTGCTATTATTTTATGGCGTTCGTTTTGACCAGATTAGCCCTTTAGGTCTTTATAAATTATCCCATTTTGAGGTTGCCTGCCGTGCTTGTGGGGGTGGCCTTCCGTCAACTTGTTCCGTGTCTTCTATCATCTTGGCACTGCCTGCGATTGGTTCACCTTTATCAAGAGAAGGAAACCTAGCCCGTCAATGGCTCTTAAAATCTCTAATTCTCTAAAGAATTGTAAAGACCACTTCTTTTATGTTTCTTCTGCTTTCCTCTCCGTTACCCTGCCTCATCGGTACATTAATACTCCCATTGAAGATCCTTCTCCTGCCGAGGGTACTTACGAAGATGGGTTGTGCACCCTGTTGGCTTCTCGTTCCTCTTCCATCGTTGTTTTTGATGAGCCATTCCTAGTCCTAGCTGGTGTTAGTCAAAATTGGGATACGCCTCTTCTCCGTCCCGTCCCTGTTCGTAATGGTGTTGGTGAGTGGGGGAATTTTTTTTTACAGAGGTGGATTTTTTTATCAAGGTTTAACTCTGTTTTTCTTTTGCTTTTGCAGAGGTGGACTTGCTGGATATTGTAATGGGAGGTGACCTCGGTGTCACCTGGAAAACTGTTGATGTTGTTCCTGGGGCTGTATCTAGCCCGGTTCAAGCTTCATCGACTCACAGTGTTTCTGCCGCTCAGGGGATCACTAGTAGTCCCCTGGAGTCGGAGGACGAGAATGAGGAGGGGCTCCCGGTTCATCGGGCAAGAGGAAGATTGATGAGTCTTCCAGTGGGTCATCTCCGAAACGTCCCAACATACGGGTGATATTTAATCCTCCCTCTCCGGACATTATAGAACCCTTGACTGCTACTGCCCTACCTTCGACAGTCCTTCCTCTCCGGTGCAACCTGACCTACCTGTTGGTTCCCCTGTTGACCGGATTACCGACCTTTCTCCTCCGCCGCGGGGTGCCTCCTCCCTCCCTCTGTTCCCGGGGGTGAGGGTTCTAGCTCGTATCCCTTTGATGACCATTTTCCTTACGAGCTAGGTCTTGGAGATGAGATCCCTATTTTACCCGAGGAGGATCAAGCCGCACCTTTTTTCCCAACTGGTCGTTGGCCACAGGTGCTGTTTTTGATTCGGATGAAGTGAGTCACGATCTTTTGGAACATGTCCTCCCTTACGGGGAGAGGATTTTTAATAGGGGTCTTACCACTACCCAGCTTAGTTGGGATCACAGTTTTTACATGGCCAACCAGCTGTCTCGCTCTATCGAGATGCATCATAGGATGCTTTATTTTGAGAGTCGGTACCATGCTCTTTTATCCTGACACAATGATTTCAGTGTTTACCTGGAGAAGGCTATAACGGAGAAGCGTGCCCTCCTAAAGGAAGTGGAGGAAAAGGGGCGGCAACTACAAAGGGTGGAATTGGAATTAGAGGGATCCAAGGTTGAGCTCAAGAAAGTGGACTCTATCATTCAGGGCTCTAAGGTTCAGGAGTCCGAGATTGTCCGTCTCCGGGAAGAGATTTCTGGCTTATCTCAGCAGGTGTCGGACAAGGAAGTGTAGTGTGTCAAGACGTCTTCCGAAATGAATCTTTTGTAGGTGGACTTGGATCATGTCTGTGGTGAAGTCCGATCCTTGGAGGTGATTTTCCCTTGTATATATTTCTGTATATTTCCTTGTTTCCTTTTTATTTCCCGCTTATGTCGTACCTTTTGCAGGAGGGTGAGAGAGGGTTAAAGGCCTAGTTGGCCCATCTGGATGAAAACAAGCAGCACCTGGAAACCTTACTGACTGACAAGGAGGATGCTAGGTCTTTGGAGAGGAACGCTCTAGTGGCAAGAAGGGGACAGACTGAAGGCGGATTTGGCTGCTGTGTGGCTCAGAAGGAAACTTTGGTTCTAGAGAACCATCGTTTGTCCTTTGAGCGTGACTAGCTCATCGTTACCGGATTTCGGCTCTTTTATGAGCGTCTTAGAGGTAGCCGGGAATGGCTTTTGTTGGTAGGTGCTGTTAACAAGGCTGCCAAGGCGGTAGGTTTTCAGGAAGGGTTGGCGGCGGGGTATGCGGGATGTAAGGCACAGATTCCGTTGGAGTCTGTGGAGGGATATGACTCGGACGCTTTTCAAAGGCTCTGTGATAGTACTACAATCTTGCAAACCTCCAACCATTCCGTGGTGACCCGGTTGGACAGCTTAACTGAAGCTTCTCTTGATGTCGTGAAGGCTGTTTTTACCGGTGCCGCTACTCCTTCTTCCGGTGCCGCGCCTCCGTAGATTTCTTTATGCCGTTGGACTTTGTAATTTAATTTATGAATACACTTGCTTTTGGATCTCGTCTTTTAGTCTTTTGTGCGTTTGTCTTTATTTAGTCCGGCCTGATGGCCTTTTGTTTATTATTGAACTTTATACCCTTTGCAAGGGGTATAAGTTATGTAGTGATTTGCTTAGGGGTGGTCCGGCCGGACAACCTTTTTATTTTTTATTGAGCCTTATGCCCTTGGCTAGGGGCATAAGTTATTTTCAGTGACTTGTCCAGGGGTGATCCGGCCGGATTGCCTTTTTATTTTTTATTAAGTCTTATGCCATTGGCTAGGGGCATGAATTATTTTCAGTGACTTGTCCGGGGGTGATCCGGCCGGATAGAATTTTTATTTTTCATTAAGTCTTATGCCTTTGGCAAGATGCATAAGTTATTATCAGTGACTTGTCCGGGGGTGATCCGGCCGGATAGCCTTTTTATTTTTCATTGAGTCTTGTGCCCTTGGCAAGAGGCATAAGTTATTTTTAGTGACTTGTCCGGGAGTGATCCGGCCGGATAGCCTTTTTATTTTTCATTGAGTCTTATGCCCTTGGCAAGGGGCATAAGTTATTTTCAGTGACTTGTCTGGGGGTGATCTGGCCAGATAGCCTTTTTATTTTTCATTGAGTCTTATGCCCTTGGCAAGGGGCATAAGTTATTTTCAGTGACTTGTCCGGGGGTGAACCGGCCGGATAGCCTTTTTATTTTTCATTGAGTCTTATGCGCTTGGCAAGGGGCATAAGTTATTTTCAGTGACTTGTCCGGGGGTGATCCGGCCGGATAGCCTTTTTATTTTTCATTGAGTCTTATGCTCTTGGCAAGGGCATAAGTTATTTTCAGTGACTTGTCCGGGGGTGATCCGGCTGGATAGCCTTACGAATTCGTTTGTCCTAATCTTTTGGCATGTGATGTTTTTAAGAAAAAACACAAATTTCATTAGATAAGGCTTCAAGCCATTGTAAGTAGACTGGAAATGACATTGGCTAGGGTGCTCGGCCTTACATGAAGTATTTCTTTAGCTGCATTCCGTGCCAAGTACAGGGGATAGGTGTGCTATCCACCCTGGCCAACTTATACGATCCCCTGGTGTTAGCTTTGATTACTTGGTATGGACCTTCCCACCTGGGTCCTAGCTTACCGGTGTCTTCTTGTAGGCTCGCTTCGTTGTCCCGCAATACCCACTATCCGGGCTTAAAACTCTTTCCTTTAACGCGACTGTTGTAGTATTTTTCCACCTTTTTCTTGTATCTTGTTTCTCTGGCGATAGCCATTTCTCGACGCTCTTCCATCAGGTTTAAGTGGAACCTTAGGTCTTTTTCATTTCCTTTTTCTTCTGCCCGGGTTCGCCAGCTGGGCGATCCTATTTCCGTTGGGATCATTGCTTCGGTGTCGTATGTTAAGCTGAACGACGTTTCTCCGTGGCTGGTCATTGGTGTGGTGCTGTGAGCCCAAAGTACATGTGGGAGTTCCTCCACCCAGCTGTGGCTCTTAGGTTCGAGGCGATTTTTTATCCCTTCCACAATGCTCCTGTTGGCCAGCTCCACTTGGCCGTTGGACTGAGGGTGTTTAACAGAAAAGAATACCTGTGTAATTTGCAATTCGGCACACTAGCTTTTGAACGAATTTTCTACAAACTGCCTTCCGTTGTCACTCACCATTTCTTTTGGTATTCCAAATCTGCAAACTATGTTTTCCCATACGAAACGTTGCACTTGCTGTCCTGTGATTGTTGCCAGTGGTTTTGCCTCGATCCACTTGGTAAAGTAGTCGATTGCTACAATAAGGAATTTCACCCTTCCCGCTGCTTCTGGGAAGGGTCCTATAATGTCTATGGCCCACTTAAAGAAAGGCCATGCGGAGGTTACTGAGATTAAGTTCATGCATGGGCGACGGCTTACCGGAGCATGTCTTTGGCAGTTATCACACCTTTGGATCTCGTCCATCGCTGTTTTGTACATCCTAGGCCAATAGTATCCGGCTCTCATTGCCCGTGCTACTATCGCCTTTGGTCCCGAGTGCTTACCACAGATGCCTTCGTGCAATTCTCTAATCACATAGTTGGCTTCATCTAGGTCCACGCATTTCAACATGGGGACTAAGTAGGACTTCCGATATAATTGTTCATCTTCTACTGCATAATTAAGGGCTTTGCATTGTATCTTCCGTGCCTCCTTCTGATCTGGTGGATGGATTCCTTTATTCAAGAAACCTAGTAGAGGGGACATCCACGTTCTTTCTTCTTTTGTTTCTATTACCTTGACGTTCTTCTCTATCGTAGACGGCTCAGCTAGTACTTCCACCCTAATTTCCTTGGCTAGATGACTGAACGCTACTGAGGCTAGTTTGCTGAGGGCATCAGCCTTTTTGTTCTGGCTCCTTGGAATGTGTGTTACCTTGCAATACTTGAAATTGGTCTTCAATTCCTCTACTTTGGCTCTGTATTGCTTCATTGTTTCGCCCTTGACTTCATAGATATTGTTGACTTGGTTTGCCACTAACATGGAATCTACGTGTGCTTCTATCCGGCTATTTTCATTTCCTGTGCTATACGTAGTCCCGCAAGAAGGGCTTCATATTCTGCTTCGTTGTTAGTGCTTTTGAAGTCTAGTTGGAGTGCATAGGTGAGTTCTATGCCTTCCGGGCTAATCAGTATCAACCCTGCTCCACATCCTTCATCGTTGTAAGCTCCATCTGTAAAGAGCTTCCATGGTTCCTATTCCTCAGCTTTCTCATCTCTTTCTTCTGATACTTCCATCTCGTCTTCTTGGGTTTTTGGCAGTTCTGCCAGGAAGTCTGCAATTATTTGCACTTTGAATGCTGTTCGTGGGCAGTAAGTGATTTGATGATCTCCTAACTCAATTGCCCATGTGGCTAGCCTTCCCGAATATTCGGGTTTCTTTAAGATTCTTTGGAGGGGCTGATCGGTTAGTACCCTGATTGGATGAGCCTGGAAGTATCGCCGGAGACGTCTTGATGCGTAAACTAGTGCTAGAGTTAACTTTTCCATATCCGGGTATCGAGTTTCCGGATCTTTAAGTGTTCTGCTAACAAAATAGATTGTGGTCTGGGTTTCTTCTCTCTCTGTCATGTGCACTACACTGACAGCACTTACAGATGCAGCTAGATACATAATCAATGTCTCCCCCGGCTTGGGTGCTGTTAGCGCCGGTAGGTTGCATAGGTGAGCCTTCATTTCTTGGAATGCCGCTTCTGCTTCTGTCATCCATGCAAAATCGTTCTTTTTGAGGCAATTTTTTAGCGTTTCCATAAATGGGAGTGACCTGTCAGCCATTCGGGATAGAAATCTGTTCATCGCCACCATCCTCCCATTCAGTCTTTGCACCTCTTTTAGCGTTTTTGGGGAGGGCATCTTGGCTATAGCTTCCACCTTTTTCGGGTTTCGACGAATTCCTTCTCTAGTCACCATTACCCATAGGAATTTGCCTTCTGCCACCTCGAATGAACATTTCTTTGGATTGAGCTTTATGCCGGCATCCTTGAGTGTTTTAAAAGTTTCCTCTACATCTTTGATCATTCCATCTTCTATTGTGCTTTTGATTACCAGGTCATCTACGTAGACTTCAAGATTCTTACCAATCTGTTTTGCAAAAGTCTGATCCATGAACCTCTGATATCTGGCCCTACATTCTTCAGGCCGAATGGCATTTTGGTGTAACAAAACACTCTTTCGTCCGTGTACAAGGCTGTTTTTTCTTCATCTTCCCGAGCCATCTGTATCTGATGGTACCCCTTGTATGCATCCAGAAAACACCTTATTGGGAAGTCTGCCAGGGCTTCTACCTTCATTTCCATTTCTTGCAAGGGGTAACAATCTTTCGGGGTTGCTTTATTGAGGTCTTTAAAGTCTATGCACATCCTCCACGATCCGTCTCCCTTTGCTACCATCACAGGGTTTGCTATCCAAGATGGGTACTTGACCTCCCTTACTATTCCTGCTTGTAGTAGCTTTTTGGTTTTCGTGCATGCAGCTTTACGGCGTTCTGGACCTATACTTCCCCGCTTCTGTCGGATTGGAGCTGCCGTGGGATGTATATTAAGCTTATGTTCTACCAGATCCCTTGGGATGCCTTCCATATCCGCCTCCTCCCAGGCAAACACATCTATGTTGCGGATGAGCAACTCCTTCAAAACTGTCTTTACTTTGTTGGATAGCCGTGCCCCCACTTTGATAGTTTGCTCTATAAAATCACCATTCATCATCCAAACTTCCTCTTCCTTCTCTCGGCTTTCCTTAGTTCTATCCAATGCAGCGACTATCTCCGCAGCCGTGCTACCTGATGCAATACCTTTTGGGGTGGGAAATTTCATGATTCCATGATTGGTGGAAACTACTCCCCCGAAGGCCTTTATTCTCGGCCTGCCCATGATGATGTTGTTTTTGGAATTGGCTAGTACTATGGAAAAAGTTAGGTTGACAGTATGGAACCTGTCTCCTTCCCCTAGAGTGACAGGCAGGGTTACTTTGCCTACTGGCAGCACTCTTTCCCCCAAAAAGCCTACCAACGGTAGATGGTCCGGGACTAATCTAGCTTTTAAGTCTTCATCTAAACGCTCAAAGCAATGTTTGAGCATGATTTCTGCTCCACTGCCCCCATCCACATGTATTCTTCCAATACGATGACCAGCTACATTTGCAGAGATGACCAGCGGGCCTTCCTGGATGTCTTTATCCGTCAGTGACTCGAAAGAGATGGATTACATCATCCACGATTCTAGTGGTGGGGGTTTCCTTTTGTGACCGGACTCTTCTCGTTTTAAACTTCCTCCTGTGTGGATCATCTCCACTCTTCCTCTGTCTTCCGGGGGTGGTCTCTGCCTGTCTCCCTCGGGTTTTCTATCTCTGTTCCTCTGCTGGCCTATTTCTTTAACCAAGTGAGACAGCTTGCCTGTCTTTACCGCCTACTCTATCTCCCTTTTCAAATGTTCACAATTATCCGTGGTATGACCTCCTATCTTATGGAATTCATAAAATTTGCCTGAGTCTTGCATGTATGGCCGTGGTCTAACGGGTCTAGGTGGTTGGAAGCTTTGGCTTACTTGTTCTGTTGCTAGAACTTGGCTTGGTGTTTTTGTGAGGGATGTAAAGTCAAATGGCCGGTCCTGCTTTTCACTCCCTTGCCTCCTTGGTTTAATATTGTACACTTGTTTTGAATATGGACTGAATGGTGTAGTGGGGTGGGATGAGTACCTGGACCTTTCCGGCATCGGTGAGCGGTATCTATGAAGGGAATTGCTTGTTGGAGTATATCTGCCTCCCCTGCTGTCTGGTTGCTTGCTTTTCTGTCGGGAGTTTCGGCTGTCCCATTCTCTGGCCCTTTTCGACGTGTCTTTTCCTAGGATGAATGCTCGTACCCTATCCATCAACACATCAAAGCCTTTTGGATAATCTTCCCCCCAGTTTTTCTTGTAGCTGTGTGTGTAGTACTCCATTGATGAAACTGCTCACCTTCATTTGTTCCGGTACGTCTTCTATCAACAAGCTCTCACTAATGATTCGTTCCATATACTGCTCTACACTTTTGTTTTCCTTTCTTCAAATGTGCATTATCTCGTTGGAGTTCTTAAACCTTTTCTTTTGTTGGCCGGAATTTCGGAGGAACTTTTCTTTCAACATAATAGAAAATGTTGTTTTATAAAAAAGTTGTATTTATTCAACCCATATAAAACATGGGTTTTAACCTAGTATTTATAACAAAAATAACTTATTCACTCTCCTTAGGTTAACAATTAAATTAGTGGGATTACGTTCAAAATCCTTCCTACGTTTCTCACGTCAATTTTCCTTTATATATGATCTATATATAATTTATGTTACGCCTTTTTAATTAAATAAGAGTTGAAGATTTTCCAAATTGAATTACTTAATGTAATAAAGTTTTAGGTCGGATACCTTCCAATAAACTATCATATTTTAGTGATGTTGGGATATGGTCCGGAAAGAAAACCGGACATATCCCAGAACCCAAGTCCGGACAAACACTTACAAAGATATAGTAACCTAAGGCCGGGCCTATAAGCCCAAAAGCCGGGCTTTAGTCAAAGACCCGACAGATGGGCGAAACCCGGACATGTTCAGGAGAAAGAGACAAAAGGCTAACGGTAAGAAGGAGACAAGAATCCACATATCAGAGTACGAACCAATAAATAGAGGAGGCCCGATAGTACAAAAACCATTACTAACAACCTTAAACAATGACTCATGCATTACATATCCAGGCCAATAAGACAAAGATACATTCCAGGCTAAAGACAAATAATCACCAGGTATAAATACCCCATCAAACCCAAGGTAATGCTCATGATCTCATTCATTCCTCACACTTACTCCATATTCGTATTTCTCATTCACACTCTATACTTACTCTCACGTCGGAGGCTGCTCACAGCGACACCCCTCGGGGTCCTCACTGTGATGAGACTAAAGGTGTTCTTTTTTTGCTAGGTCAAGCTCAGTATAACCCTTCTGGAGACTCTAGGAGAATCCGACGATCCAAAGATCTTGGAGTTTACAGTGGCGCCATCCAAATTGGATCAACCCTAAAAACAACTCAGCAAGAAAAACAACGTGAAACCCTAATCCCACACAATCACCATGTCAAACCAGCAGCAAAATCCCTCTCCAACACCCAATCCTGATGTATCATTGAAAGGAACGTTGTCCGTTGAAGGAGCGGAAGGTAGAGAGAAAGAAAACCAGACGACGGAACCCTTAGAAAATTATATTTTGGTGGAAGATACATTGAATGACTCTAATCAAGAAGCATCCGGTGCAACAGATCAAATCACCCTAGAGTTCGTCCAGAGCAAGCGGGATAAACTCCGGGCGGAGCTAGCAGCTCTATACAGAGCAGACAAGCTCGCTGAAGTCCAAACAAAATTGGTATTTGATACAACTAAAAAAGCAACAGACAAAAACAAACAGCTGGAAGGACCGGCAGATGCTGGAGTAACCCGGCGGGGCAAGCAAAAAGAAGACAACATATACGCGCCAACTGAAGATGCACCCAGCCTACTTAGAAGTGACTAAAGTTTCATATATTAAAGGGTGCAATATACTATATTTATGCAAATTAATATGGGGAATACAAAGGTTTTGTGTAGCTATGCATTTGCAGGTGTTGGAAGCTTAATGTATGATTTTAGAATATATTATGCGAGAGATGCAAGAGTAGGAAGGAAGACGGAGGAAACGAGGCAAAAATGCACGAGCCAGCGTAAGCCTACGCCACCTGGCGTAATCCTACGCCACCCAGCGTAAGCTTACACCGTCCAGCGTAGGCTTACGCCTAACCAATTCTTTCACAGTATGTTTCAGGGATGCGGCGTAAGCCTACGCCACCCCAGCATAAGCCTACGCCACCCCAGCGTAAGCTTACACCAGTTACGTTATTTTGAAGCGGATTTTCGGGAAACTGCGATTTTGAGTGTTTAACTATGGGTTTCTTCCCCAAATTCAAAATCATCTTTTGAACAACAGTTTTGGGTGATTTTGGGAGGCTATAAACATATTATTGAAGATCGGTATCAAGAAATTGAAGAATCGAAGATGAATTCCACAACCATGAGCGGCTAATCCACCGGTAATCATTCCCGGGTGGATTGTTTGTAAGTTTTTAGGGTTTTTATCATATGCTAGCTTTGAGAAACAATTCTTGTAATCGTTTGGTTTGAAATACTTGAATCTTTGTGTTTAGTATGGTTATGAACTCACGGGAGTCGATAAATTCTTGCACCATTGACCCCGTTAGATGATAATTGCTATGAACTTCGATTTGAGTTGAATCTATTGATTAATCTAATTCTGTATTGCATACATTTGTCTCGATTTCATTCGTGAATATTGTTTTACACTATTTACCGATGATGTATGAATGTTGATGTTCTTGGTTAGATTTGGTTAATTTGATTTGGATAACCATTTGATTGTTTGAACTCATATGTTGATGTGATAATCCCTAATTACTTGTGAACTTGAAACCCGGGTGTGATTCCTTTTTAATTATTGTTTACAACTTAAACCGTTTATTTTCTACTTGATTACTCGTGATCGTTTTGCTAGTTGATAACCATTGCTTGTTGAATTTGTTAATTTCACCTCAATCATTGCTTGTGTTTGGTCAGAAAGACCCATTGCAACTTCATAAATCACATTGTTAATTGAAGTTAAGCACCGACCACAAACTCTTCGTGGTTCGACACCGTTCTTACCCTAACTAGTTTAAGGTGATTAGGACACTCTAATTCTTTATCTTTGACCGGTCCTTTCGACACCGATCAAATTTTGGCGCCGTTGCCGTGTGTGCGCTTGGTGTTTTATTTTAATTGACTCGTGTAACTATTTGTTACTTGTTTTGTTTGGTTAATCTTCTTCTATTTTTGTGTTACGCGTGGTGTTTTTGTGTGTGTGCAGGTGACAGATTAGTGCATGCGTACCCGTTCATTCGGGAGGATTTCACCGCTTGTTTTTGAACCAGAAATTGAGAGGATAGCAAGGCAAAACCAAACCCAACAACAAAATTTACAACCCATTTCATCGGAACCATCATCTATGGATGGTCGAAGCAGTCATTCTGGAACTAGCATAAGAAACCGTGGCCCAACTCCAAATAGAGGCCCTATCCCTAACCGCCCACCAACTCCACCTCACCGAACCCCAACCCCATCTATACCTATCAATAACAACCAACCCCGTGGGTCGGGTACAGTTCAACAAAACCAACCCGTTAACATCCGTACCTATCCCGTGTACCAAGGAAGAAGGGGACCACAACAAAATCAAACCCCTCCTGGAAACATATTTGGAACTCAATCAAGAAACGACAATGAGAACGATGGTTGGGAGGATGACGATGGTGAATACTTTGGGTGTGATGATAATGAAGATGTTGGAAACGGTGATGGGTTTGGATATTACGAGTATGAAGATGGTGAGAGGAGCCAATTTGGAGAATATAACGAGGGGCAAGGCTTTGGAGAGGAAGAAGAGGTGAATTATGTTCACCAAAGGGCGATACAACCAATGGGTCGAACGGGTTGACCTGAGAGATTTGGTTATCCTCCTAGACAAGAAGGGAGGAAAGTTAATGGGGGCTACAACAATGAAAAACGAAGATAACCGGTAGCCCCTATGGGTGGAGTTAATGGTCGCTTTCGACCGGCTATTTCGGAGAATGCTTCTCCAATTGTTCCACCAATTCCCGGAATGAGGCGATTCAATTCAAGGCCAAATTATATCAACGTTCTCCCACATTTTCATGGCATGGTTACCAAAGAACCATACACCCATTTAGCCGAGTTTGCCGCCATCTGTAGCACAATTGGAGATGAGAACTTCGATCAAGGCGAGGTCAAACTTAGACTTTTTCAGTTTTCCCTCAGGGATCGAGCAAAGCAATGGTTCATCACATTGCCGGCTAATAGCATCCACACATGGGATGAAATGCAACATGTCTTCTTGGATGAGTACTATTCGGTTGCGAAGACGGATGATTCCCGAATTGAGATTCGGACCTTTCAACAACAAACGGGTGAGCCTTTACATGAATCCTTTACACGCTTCAAAGAGTTGTTGAGGAAATGTCCCCACCATCAAATCGAGTTGTGGGAACTAGTGAAGTGTTTTGTGGATGGTTTGACTCAAGAGGAGAGGAAGTACTTGAAGTCCACAAGTAATGGGACATTGTTGTCTAATCCCGAAGAAGATGATTGGGATTTCTTAGAAAGGATGAGCCAAAACTCTAAAGCCAAGGCATCGACTAGTCGAAGAACTAAACACCCGATTTCTAAGTCCGTCCCGGATTATGAAACAAAAGAGAGGTTGGCATCTATGGAGAGAGAATTGGCATTGTTGAGGAAAGGCGAAAAGAAAGAAGTAGCTGGAGTAAAAGCTCGTTTCGACGTTTGTGAAGATTGTGGAGATTTAGGCCACAAAACAGTTTCTCCTAATGCCTTTATCATTTTTGTTCAATCAATTGGTTCAAGGTCTCGACATGTATCAACATTATGCAAGTTCTAAAATGTGAAACAAAGTGGCCAACCACTCAAATAAGAGAATATATATATCAATTTGGCTCAAAATCTCACAAAAAACGGTGGAAAATAGGTTACTGACATGTGTATGCAAACCGTCACATTCAATTTTGTTACTCCCGAATTCAACATTTCTAAACTTTTTTTTCGGACTTACCTGCTGTCGGACGACTTATTCACGCAAAATCCCGTTCCAGCGTAAGCTTACGCTGAGGGGGCGTAGCATTACGCTGAACCTCTAATGGTTCTGTTTGCAAAACTTCTTCGGCGTAGGCTTACGCTGAACCAGGGTAGCCTTACGCTGCCTTGTTTTTTATTCCAGCGTAAGCTTATGCTGAGGGGGGCGTAGCCTTACGCTGAACCGCTGATGTTTCTGTTTGTAAAACTTCTTCGACGTAGGCTTACGCTGAACCAGCGTAGCCTTACGCTGCCCTGTTTTTGGTCCTTTTTCCAGCTCCCCACTTGAGTGTGTTTCGTCCCTGAAATACCGACATCCGCTGAAACCTCATACTTTCCGTCTTCCTTTGATTCTTGCACAAAATTAAACTAAAATTAGCTAAAAGAAGAAAAATAATAAAACATAATTAAATTAAAAACATCACATAAGCCGGGTTGCCTCCCGGTTAGCGCTAAGTTTATTGTCCTCAGCCCGACACTTCTTCATGGTGTTACTCATGCTCGTTCGTCACCAAGCTCAATAAGAATGCTTCTACTTGGTTTGTTGGCCCATTGAACTCGTTGAGTTCGAGATATGGCTTCAATCGGTGACCATTCACAACTTGCCTCAAGTGATCCTCAAAATCTTCAATCTCTATATCTCCATAGTTGCCAACTCGTGTGATCAAAAATGTAGAGTCATATATTTTGTATAAGCTGTTGTCATTTATTGTATGTTTAAACAATTTTAGACTAGTTTGCTTTCTGTCATTTCATTATTGTAATTTTAGTTTTCTGTAATTAGTTAAGTCTGGGCCATCGAAACTACTTAGTTTCGATTGAGTCTGTTCAATCGAAACTAGTAGTTTCGATAGATGGTAGTTTCGACAGTCTGTGTATCATTTGTAAATGGTCAATCGAAACTAGTAGTTTCGATACCTGTCACTACTATAAATAGCCTAGTTTGAGATTGTTTAGGGTGTGAGTAGTGGCTGTAACCCTGAATCTTCTCTTTCACATTTTGCTTGAATCAATACAATCTGCAGTTGTTTATTCACTGTGTTCATACATTTTCATACCTTTTGATTGTTGATTCATAGTGTGGTTAGCTGGTTATCTTCACCAATACTGTTTCTATTATCTGTTTCATCTACATATACACAGTTTCCGCCTGTGTGTGTGTTCAATCGATCATATCAGTGAGATTCGACTGAAATCTGGACCTACAATTGGTATCAGAGCTTTATGCTCTAGTGTTTTTGAGTGTTATCAGGTTATTGATCGATTCTAGGTGATTACCGAGGGTTTTCGTTTCTTATTTTGGGTTTTTGCACATTTATTCTCGAGGTACTGTTTCATCATTTTTCAAGGGTTTTTGCTCGTATTTTCAGAATTGGAGGTTGGATTCGTGATCAGGACAGTTAGACGAAGGTTTTCGCTAGATTGGTTTGTTATTTCTGCATCTTTGATTTCTGGAGATTTTCATCAATGGAGTATTTCTGTTTTGGAGAAGAAGGCATCGAAACTACGGGGAACAATTTCTGATTTCTGTTGATCATCGAAACTTCTTGTCTACGTTTTGTCGGGAGAAGGTACTGTCGAAACTAGATTTTTGTCTCTTATAGAAACTGTGGTTATCGAAACTAGTCTGTGAAATTTTCAGTATCGAAACTAGTTGTTTCGATAAAAGTTGTTTCGATAAAATTTGTTCTATCGAAACTAGTCCTATCGAAACTAGTTGTTTCGATAATAGTTGTTCTATCGAAACTAGTCCTATCGAAACTAGTTGTTTCGATAATAGTTGGTCTATCGAAACTAGTTGTTTCGATAGAAGTTAGTTACTGTTTTAGTTTCGATTCAAAACATTATGGCCACTTCAAGTTCAACAGAACATTCTGGGGGAAATAGACCACCTGTTCTTGTGTTCACAAGAGATTTTGATGACTGGACTAAAAAAATGAAGCTTTTCTTTCAATTTCACGATTATACACCGTTGAATTCTATCACCGATGGTCCCCACAAGCCCGTAACTACCACTGCTGATGTTCAACGTCCTAAGTTAGTGTCTGAGTATGATGAGAAAGATCTTGCCTTGATTGCTGATAAGTGGCCAAAGTTTCATGTATTAAAAGGTGTAATATGTTATATTTATGCAATTTGATATGTGGAATACAAAGGTTTTGTGTAGTCATGCATGTGCAGGTGTTAGAAGCTTAAAATGTGATCTTTGAAGATATTACGAGAGAATCGGAAGAGACACGGAGAAAACGGGGCAAAACTGCAGGTATAGCGTAAGCCTACGCCATCTGGCATAAGCCTACGCCACCAGCGTAAGGCTACGCCATATCAGCGTAGGCCTACGCCTAAGTAATTTCTTCACAGCAGCTTCCAGTGGACCGGCGTAGGCCTACGCCCTCCCAGCGTAAGCCTACGCTGGGTGCGTTTCAGGCGCGGGTTTTGGGCGAAACAGCCGATTTTCAATGGTTAATTAGGTTTTTCTTCCCCAAATTCGAATCCATCTTTGACACCACAGTTCTTGGGGCGATTTTGGAGTTCTTGGAGGATAAAGAACACGATTCTAACATCCGATTGAAAGATTGAAGATGATTTCCACCACCATGAACGGCTAATCCACCGGTAATCATTCCCGGGTGGATTGTTTGTAAGTTTTTAGGGTTTTATCATGTGCTAGCTTTGAGAAACAATTCTTGTAATCGTTTGGTTTGAAACACTTGAATCTTTGTGTTTAGTATGGTTATGAACTCACGGGAGTCGATAAATTCTTGCACCATTGACCCCGTTAGATGATAATTGCTATGAACTTTGATTTATGTTGAATCTATTGATTAATCTAATTCTATATTGCATACATTTGTCTCGATTTCATTCGTGAATATTGTTTTACACTATTTGCCGATGATGTATGAATGTTGATGTTCTTGATTAGATTTGGTTAATTAGATTTGAATAACCATTCGATTGTTTGAACTCAAATGTTGGTGTGATAATTCCTAACTACTTGTGAACTTGAAACCCGGGTGTGATACCCTTTTTAATTATTGTTTACAACTTAAACCGTTTTGTTTGGTACTTGAGTTTTCACTTAAATCATTGATTGTGTTTGGTCAGAAAGACCCGTTGTAACTTCATAATTTGCATTGTTAATTGAAGTTGAGTACCGACCACAAACTCTTCGTGGTTCGACACCCTTCTTACCCTAACTAGTTTAAGGTGATTAGGACACTCTATTTCTTTATCTTTGACCGGTCCCTTCGACACCGATCAAATTTTGGCGCCGTTGCCGGGGAGTGTGTGCGCTTGGTGTTTTATTTTAGTTGACTCTTGTGACTATTTGTTACTTGTTTTGTTTAGTTAATCTTCTTCTATTTTTGTGTTACGCGTGGTGTTTGTTTGTGTGTGCAGGTGACAGATTAGTGCATGCGTACCCGTTCATCCGGGAGAACTTCACCGCTTGTGTTTGAACCAGAAATTGAGAGGATAGCAAGGCAAAACCGAATCCAACAACAAAATTTACAACCTATTTCATCGGAACCATCATCCATGGATGGTCGAAGCAGTCATTCTGGGACTAGCATAAGAAACCGTGGCCCAACTCCAAACAGAGGCCCTATCCCTAACCGCCCACCAACTCCACATCACCGAACCGCAACCCAAACCCCACCTATACCTATCAATAACAACCAACCCCGTGGGTCGGGTCCAGTTCAACAAAACCGACCCGTTAACATCCGTACCAATCCCACATACCAAGGAAGAAGGGGACCACAACAAAATCAAACCCCTCCCGGAAACAATGAGAACGAGGGTTGGGAGGATGAAGATGGTGAATATTTTGGGTATGCTGATAATGAAGATGTTGGGAATGGTGAAGGGTTTGGCGATTACGAGTATGAGGATGGTGAAAGAAGCATCTATGGAGAGTACAATGAGGGGCAAGGATTTGAAGAGGAAGAAGAGGTGAATTATGTTCACCAAAGGGCGAGACAACCAATGGGTCGAACAGTTCGACCAGAGAGATTTGGGTATCCTCCTAGACAGGAAGGGAGGAGAGCTACTGGGGGCTACAATAATGAAAAACGAAGACAACCGGTAGCCCCTATGGGTGGAGTTAATGGTCATTTTCGACCGGCTATTTCGGAGAATGCTTCTCCATTTGTTCCACCAATTCCGGGAATGAGGAGGTTCAAGTTAAGACCGAATTACATCAACGTCCTTCCCCATTTTCATGGTATGGTCACCGAAGAACCATACACCCATTTATCCGAGTTTGCCGCCATCTGTAGCACAATTGGAGATGAGAATTTTGATCAAAGCGAAGTCAAACTTAGACTTTTCCAGTTTTCTCTAAAAGATCGAGCAAAGCAATGGTTCATCACATTGCCGGCCAATAGCATCCACACATGGGATGAAATGCAACAAGTCTTTTTGGATGAGTACTATTCAGTTGCGAAGACAGATGACTCCCGAATTGAGATTCGGACCTTTCAACAACAAACGGGTGAGCCTTTACATGAAGCTTTTACACGCTTCAAGGAGTTGTTGAGGAAATGCCCCCACCATCAAATTGAGTTGTGGGAATTGGTAAAATGTTTTGTGGATGGGTTGACTCAAGAGGAGAGGAAGTACTTGAAGTCCACAAGTAATGGGACATTGTTGTCTAATCCCGAAGAAGATGATTGGGATTTCTTATAAAGAATGAGCCAAAGTTCTAAAGCCGAGGCATCGGCTAGCCGAAGAGCCAAACACGCAATTTCTAAGTCCGTCCCGGATTATGATACAAAAGAAAGGTTAGCATCTATGGAGAGAGAACTGGCATTGTTAAGGAAAGGCGAAAAGAAAGAAGTAGCGGGAGTAAAAGCTCGATTCGACATTTGTGAAGATTGTGGAGATATAGGCCACAAAACAATGGAGTGCCCATTTCAAGAAGGGAGGCAAGAAGAGGTGAATCAAGTATATGGTGAGAGGAAACAATATGACATGAACTCAAACACCTATCATCCGGGGTTGAGAAATCACCCTAATTTCAAGTATGGGAACGCCGCAAACCAAATGAACCCCAACTTTCAAGGTGTGAATCAAAACACCTCATCAACCTCATATCAACCGCGTCAACAAGGGAACTACAATTCAGGTGGTTATCAAAGGGGTTCCTATAACAATAACCGGAACACAAATTACCCCCCAAGGAATTACAATCAAGATCACCAACAACAAAATGGGCCATCAGGGGGAGATGATGCGGTTAACTCAAAGTTGGATGCACTATTAGAGATGATGAAAGAATCAAAGAAGGAGAATGAAGTGAGGGACAAGTCGTTTGTGGCATTGGAAAGACAAGTGGGTCAAATGGTCGAAGAAATATCTTTGCTAAAGCAAGGTGGAGGGAGGCTACCGAGTAACACTACATTAAACCCGCAACATCAAGGATCGAGTTCAACCAATGCAAATGTAAGTAAAGTTACGGTTCTTCGTAATGGTAAGGTTATCGATAATAAAGTTGATTCTCCACCACAATTGGTTGAAGGAGTGGTGGAGGATGTTATTGAGGGTGAGGAAAGTGAAGGTGAAGTGGAATTTGTTAATAATAAAAAACCAATTAATCAAAATCTTGAAAAAATTAAACCGGTTTTTAGAGATGAGTCACCTATTGCTAAAGGAAAGGATATGATGGGTGGTTCCGTTCCTTACCCGGAGGCATTAGTTGAACCATCTAAAGAAAAAATGGTAAATAAAAGAGGACCACAATAAGAAGAAATGTGGGAGATGTTTAGACAGGTCAAAATTAACATACCCCTTTTGGATGCCATTAAACAAATTCCAGCTTACGCGAAATACTTGAAAGAATTGTGTACACAAAAGCGGAATCATAAATTCCCAAAGAAACTTGATGTAACCGCTAATGTGAATGCTATTCTATCGGGTGCTCTTCCACCTAAACTACAAGATCCGGGGGCGCCTATTATATCTATTCAAGTAGGTGATTTCAAAATAAAAAGGGCACTCCTAGATCTTGGAGCTAGTGTTAGTATTCTTCCGGGGAGCCTTTATGACCAATATGATTTTGGCCCTCTTAGGAAAGCCGACACTACCGTGGTTTTGGCCGATTTAACTCCTAAGCTCCCCCGAGGAATATTGACTGATGTTATTGTAAAGGTGGAAGATTTTTATTTCCCAGTGGATTTTCTAGTGTTGGATTATGTCTCTTCCGACAGAATAAAACAACCTACGGTTATCCTTGGTCGGCCATTTCTGGCAACTGCAAATGCCCAAATTAATTGCCGAAAGGGAACGGTTGACATGACATTTGGGAACTGAAAGTTGAGATTAAATGTTTTTTCACATATATCTAACTCTCTGGTCAACGATGAATGCTTTATGGCGGACATTGTTGACGGGTACATTCCTCTTTGCGATGTTATTGTAAACGAGGATAGCACCACAGAGACATGCTTTTCATGTGACAGTTTACAGGTTGAGACAAGCAAGGAACTAGAAGAAGAAGAAAAACAACTTGAAGCAATGGCAATTAAAGATGGGAGACCACCGTGGACTCACCAAGTGAAAAGTTTGCTGGAACACATTGACAAAAAGCTGAAGCCATCTTTGGAGTAACCCCCAAAGGTCGAGTTGAAGGAGTTGCCAAAGAACCTCAAGTACGCCTTTGTAAGAGAAAACGACACCCTCCCGGTGATCATTGCATCAAATTTGACAAAGGAACAAGAGGAGGCTTTGATGAAGGTGTTAAGCACCCATAAGGCAGCAATTGGGTGGAGTATTGCGGATTTGAAGGGTATTAGTCCCTCGATTGTTATGCACAGGATTGTCACGGATCAAGTTATTACACCATCCCATGATGCACAAAGGCGGTTAAATCCAAATATGCGGGAAGTCGTAAAGAAGGAAGTTCTCAAATGGTTGGACGCCGGTATTGTTTACCCAATTTCTGATAGTACATGGGTGTGTCCAACACAAACCGTGCCCAAAAAGGCGGGCATTCAAGTCGTCAAGAACGACTCAGGTGAGGAAGTAGCCACTCGGCCGGTAACCGGGTGGCAGATTTGTATTGATTACAGGAAATTAAATCCAGCTACTTCAAAAGATCATTTCCCATTACCGTTCATTGATCAAATTGTGGAAAAACTCGCAGGTCAGAAATATTACTGTTTTCTTGATGGTTATTCGGGTTACAACCAAATTGCTATACATCCCGAGGATCAGCATAAGACAACATTTACTTGTCCATATGGTACTTTCGCATTTAGGCGAATGCCATTTGGACTATGTAATGCCCCCACCACCTTTCAAAGGTGTATGATGAGTATCTTTTCAGATATGGTGGGCGAGTCTTTGGAGATTTTTATGGATGATTTTTCCATTTTTGGTACATCTTTTGATTCATGTTTAAACCAATTGGAAAAAGTTTTAAAAAGGTGTGTTGAAACAAATTTGGTCTTGAGTTGGGAAAAGAGTCATTTTATGGTCCAAGAAGGGATAGTTTTGGGTCATGTGATTTCAAATCGTGGAATTGAGGTAGATCATGCGAAAGTTCAAGTTATATCTACTTTACCTCATCCCACGAATGTTAAAGGTATTAGATCATTTTTGGGGCATGCGGGGTTTTATAGGAGGTTTATTAAGGGTTTTAGCTCAATCACGAAACCATTATGTAACTTACTTTTAAAAGATGCGCCGTTTGTTTTTGATGATGAATGTATTAATGCTTTTAACATTTTGAAACAAAAAATTGGTGGAGGCCCCAATCTTACAATCACCAAATTGGTCACTTCCCTTTGAAATCATGTGTGATGCTAGTGACTATGCGGTTGGGGCCGTGTTGGGACAACGGGTTGAGAAAAAACCCGTTGCCATATATTATTTAAGTAAACAAATTCCAGCTTACGCAAAGTACTTGAAAGAATTGTGTACACAAAAGCGGAATCATAAATTCCCAAAGAAACTTGATGTAACCGCTAATGTGAATGCTATTCTATCGGGTGCTCTTCCACCTAAACTACAAGATCCGGGGGCGCCTATTATATCTATTCAAGTAGGTGATTTTAAAATAAAAAGGGCACTTCTAGATCATGGAGCTAGTGTTAGTATTCTTCCGGGGAGACTTTATGACCAATATGATTTTGGCCCTCTTAGGAGGGCCGACACTACCGTGGTTTTGGCCGACTTAACTCCTAAGCTCCCCCGAGGAATATTGACTGATGTTATTGTGAAGGTGGAAGATTTTTATTTCCCAGTGGACTTTCTAGTGTTGGATTATGTCTCTTCCAATAGAACAAAACAACCTACGGTTATCCTTGGTCGGCCATTTCTGGCAACTGCAAATGTCCAAACCAATTGCCGAAGTGGAACGGTTGACATGACATTTGGGAACCGAAAGTTGAGATTAAATGTTTTTTCACATATATCTAACTCTCTGGTCAACGATGAATGCTTTATGGTGGACATTGTTGACGGGTACATTCCTCTTTGCGATGTTATTGTAAACGAGGATAGCACCACAGAGACATGTTTTTCATGTGACAGGTTACAGGTTGAGACGAGCAAGGAACTTGAAGAAGAAGAAAAACGGCTTGAAGCAATGGCAATTAAGGATGGGAGACCACCGTGGACTCACCAAGTGGAAAGCTTTCCAGAACACATTGACAAAAAGTTGAAGCCATCTTTGGAGAAACCCCCAAAGGTCGAGTCGAAGGAGTTGCCAAAAAACCTCAAGTACGCTTTTGTAGGAGAAAACGACACCCTCCCGGTGATCATTGCATCAAATTTGACAAAGGAACAAGAGGAGGCTGTGATGAAGGTGTTAGCCACCTATAAGGCGTCAATTGGGTGGAGTATTGCGGATTTGAAGGGTATTAGTCCCTCGATTGTTATGCACAAGATTGTCACAGATCAAGTTATTACACCATCTCACGATGCACAAAGACGGTTATATCCAAATATGCGGGAAGTCGTAAAGAAAGAAGTTCTCAAGTGGTTGGACGCCGGCATCGTTTACCCAATTTCTGATAGTACATGGGTGAGTCCAACACAAACCGTGCCCAAAAAGGCGGGTATTCAAGTCATCAAGAATGACTCAGGTGAGGAAGTAGCCACTCGGCCGGTAACCGGGTGGCGGATTTGTATTGATTACAGGAAATTAAATGCAGCTACTTCAAAAGATCATTTCCCATTACCGTTCATTGATCAAATTCTGGAAAAACTCGCAGGTCAGAAATATTACTGTTTTCTTGATGGTTATTCGGGTTACAACCAAATTGCTATACATCCCGAGGATCAACATAAGACAACATTTACTTGTCCATATGGTACTTTAGCATTTAGGCGAATGCCGTTTGGACTACGTAATGCCCCCGCCACCTTCCAAAGGTGTATGATGATTATCTTTTCAGATATGGTGGGCGAGTCTTTGGGCGAGTCTTTGGGAGATTTTTATGGATGATTTTTCCATTTTTGGTACATCTTTTGATTCATGTTTGAACCAATTGGAAAAAGTTTTAAAAAGGTGTGTTGAAACAAATTTGGTTTTGAGTTGGGAGAAGAGTCATTTTATGGTCCAAGAAGGGATAGTTTTGGGTCATGTGATTTCGAATCATGGGATTGAGGTAGATCATGCGAAAGTTCAAGTTATATCTACTTTGCCTCATCCCACGAATGTTAAAGGCATTAGATCATTTTTGGGGCATGCGGGGTTTTATAGGAGGTTTATTAAGGGTTTTAGCTCAATCACGAAACCATTATGTAACTTACTTTTAAAAGATGCGCCGTTTGTTTTTTATGATGAATGTATTCATGCTTTTAACATTTTGAAACAAAAACTGGTGGAGGCCCCAATCTTACAATCACCAAATTGGTCACTTCCTTTTGAAATCATGTGTGATGCTAGTGATTATGCGGTTGGGGCCGTGTTGGGACAACGGGTTGAGAAGAAACCCATTGCCATATTTATGCAAGTAAAACTCTTTCTAATGCTCAATTGAATTACACCACGACCGAAAAAGAATTACTCGCAGTAGTATATGCGTTAGACAAGTTTAGGTCCTATATATGGGGAAGAAAAATTATTATCTATTCTGATCACAGTGCTGTAAGGTACCTCATGGAGAAAAAATATGCTAAACCAAGACTCATAAGATGGATCTTGTTGTTGCAAGAATTTGATGTGGAGATCCGTGATAAAAAGGGGAGTGAGAATGTAGTAGCCGACCACTTATCAAGGATCATGGTTGATGATGAAGAGTCAACGATAGTGATAAATGAATCATTCCCTGAAGAGCATATTATGTCTGTTTCATCTGTACCTTGGTTTGCTAATATTATAAATTTTTTGGCAACATGTGCAATCCCGAGTCATTGGGTAAAGAAGAAGAAAACCCATTTTCTGTCCCAAGTAAAGCAATACATTTGGGAAGAACCAGATTTATTTAAAGTGGGAACGGATCAAATGATTAGACGATGTGTGCCAAATGAGGAAATTCCAAGTGTGCTAGCACATGTGCACTCTTATGCATGTGGAGGCCATTTCAGTGGCCAAAAGACAGCACACAAAATTCTTTCATGTGGTCTTTTCTGGCCAACTTTGTTTAAGGATGCGTTTGAGTTTGCGAAACATTGCCTCAAATGTCAACAGTTAGGGAGCGTCTCTAAAAGAGACGAAATGCCCATGAAACCGATTCTCGTCCTTGACATCTTTGATGTTTGGGGAATTGATTTCATGGGACCTTTCCCAAACTCTTTTGGCAATTTGTATATCTTGGTGGCGGTCGACTATGTATCTAAATGGGTCGAGGCGATAGCCACTAAGACGAACGACCATACCGTTGTGTGTAACTTTGTCCAAACAAACATTTTCTCGAGATTTGGTATCCCCCGTGTCATTATAAGTGATGGGGGATCTCATTTCAAAAACTTTAAATTTGGCAAATTACTAAAACGGTATGGCGTGGATCATAGAATAGCAACTCCCTACCACCCCCAAACGAGCGGACAAGTGGAAGTGTCTAATAGGAAAATAAAAGATATTTTACAAAAAACCGTCCAGGCGGACCGAAAGGATTGGTCAACCAAATTGACTGATGCTTTATGGGCTTACCGAACGGCTTATAAAACCCCTATTGGCACGACCCCGTACCAGTTGGTTTATGGAAAAGATTGTCATTTACCGGTAGAGTTAGCTCACCGGGCATTTTGGGCTATCAAAGAGGTTAATGTGGATTATGATGTTGCAGGAAAAGAAAGGAAGTTGAGTCTAAATGAACTTGAAGAATTGAGAAGTGAGGCATATGATTGTGCATCCGCTTACAAGGACAAAATGAAGGCGGTTCATGATGCCAAGCTTCGGAAGAAGGAGTTTGAAGTGGGCCAAAGAGTTTGGCTTTATAATTCAAGGTTGAAGTTCTTTCCAGGAAAATTGAAAAGCAAGTGGACGGGACCATTTGTGATCACACGAGTTGGCAACTATGGAGATATAGAGATTGAAGATTGTGAGGATCACTTGAGGCAAGTTATGAATGGTCACCGATTGAAGCCATATCTCGAACTCAACGAGATTAATGGGCCAACAAACCAAGCAGAAGCATTCTTATTGAGCTTTGTGACGAACGAGCATGAGTAATACCATGAAGAAGTGTCGGGCTGAGGACAATAAACTTAGCGCTAACCGGGAGGCAACCCGGCTTATGTGATGTTTTTAATTAAATTATGTTTTATTATTTTTCTTCGTTTAGCTAATTTTTGTTGAAATTTTGTGCAAGAATCAAAGGAAGGCGTGAAGTATGAGGTTACAGCGGATGTCGGTATTTCAGGGACGAAACACATTCAAGTTGGGAGCTGAAAAAAGACCAAAAGCAGGTCAGCGTAAGGCTACGCTGTAGCAGCGTAAGCCTACGCAGAAGGCAAAGTTCAAACAGAAGCATCAGACATGCAGCGTAAGGCTACGTTGTATTAGCGTAAGGCTACGCCAAACAACACAGCGTAAGGCTACGCTGTCTCAGCGTAATCCTACGCCGGACCATTTTTTTAACAGAAGCGTCAGAAGGTCAGCGTAAGGCTACGCCCCTTTAGCGTAAGCTTACGAGTATCGGGATTTCACACAAAAAGTCGCAGGTAAGTCCGAAAAATTGAAAAAAAAAAAAAAAAAAAAACTTAAAAACGTTTTTCTCTCATTCTCTTCTCATTATCACCTACCTTATCTCTCTACTCCATCTTCTTCTCTAAAAATTTTCCTTTACCTTCATCTTCTTCCACTCCTTAATCTATCATCTATTGATAAAAATCAAAAATTGGTTGAGGGTTTTTGCATAACTTTGCAAGAGGAGTAAACCCTAACAAGCGGAATTCAACGAATCAACCATACCCGAGAGACCCGAAATTCTAGGGTTTCGAAATTTTTGGGGCTTTTGTGTGAAGTGGAAGGAATAATCATAACTCTTTGATATTTAAGCGTCTAAACCCAAAAGGTACGTTTATATTACAATTCTTGGTTGTTTGAAGGTATATTTTCGAATAAGAATTGATGTTACCTTGTAGTTGTGTTGTTGGGTAATTTGGGAAGGATGGTTTAAGTTAGAATTAGAAGATTGAATGATGACATTGTTGAAGCATTGGAAATAATTGTGTTAGTGATGAATTGAATAGAACTTGATTAAAATTTTGGGAGAAATTTTGAAATTTTAAAACAACATGTAAACTTGTTTTGATGAAAATAACAGAAATTTTGTTTTCACATGATAAAAAGTTAATATGGAGTGAATTCAATTAGCATTATTAATGAAGAATTGTTACAAGTTTGATTCTTGGTGAATTCTTTGATTTATGTGTGCTTGTTGAAATTGTAGGAACAATGGTCAGAACGAAAGAGTCTCACAAGGGTAAAGAAAAAGCGGGTGAGTCCTCATCACGGAGTAGATCAAAGAGGGCACGAAACACTATTGTTCTGCGCGAAAGAAGTGAAGAAGAGAGTGCCCATGAATCTGAAGAGGAACTTGGACCCATAATTTGGAAGAAACCCGTGAGATTGTCATCTTTCCCATATCCACAGCAGAAAGATTTATACATGGACAAGGTGAAAAGCCCGGCTGGTGGATTTGAATCGTTATTTACTTGTGAAAAGCAGATCCACGAGCCGAATTTCGAGAGGTATGGAGTGGTTAACTATTTTCGACGGCTTGGTTGGGAAGAGAGCCTTGCTTTCCACTATGATGGAATTGATGATGTGTATGGTGAAGCAATTCTTGAGTGGATGGCGACCCTTCAACGAATTGAAGGAGATAACCCGCCCCAAACGACAATTTTGAGGGGTACAGTGAATGGGAAACAAGCAGACTTGTCATTTCAAACTATTGACAAGATTGCCCACTTTGACTCAGGAGCAGAAAATAATGAACCTTATGAATATGTATCTGATGATAAGTTGAAGGCTCACGTGATCCAGGAAACAATGTGGGAAAACATGATCAGAACCCTCTTTGTGGTGGATGAAGGTTGTGATGTGTTCCGAATGATATTGAGAAGAGATATGCTGAAGCCACTTCCCAAATTGCTGTTGGTATTTGTGACATTGAACGTGGTCCCAAGAACGGGGGACAAGACAAAGGTGCGCTTTTATGAAGTTATGGTTTTACATGCACTATTGACGGGTTCCCTAGTTATGTCATCTAAACACTTGATCATGTGTAATATTTGGGAGTCACGGGAGGAAAGAGAGAGGATGGTCATCCCTCATTGTCGGTTGTTGTCAAAGTTCCTCAAATGGGCAAAGGTTTTGCCACGAAGACCGGCGGTATTAAAAATAAAACATAAACCTTATACCTTAAGGTCCTTGCAGCAAGGAAGTTGGAGATATGAGTTGACAGCAAGAACTCATGTGTTGACTGATACCACCACTGCGAGGTTCTTGGAGGAATTAAGAAGTGATGTGTCTGAAGAAGAAGAAATGAACCTGGAAGATGAAGAAGTTGGTCCCACAGGACCAACTATGGGGACAAGTGGTGCAGGTTATGGGTTTGAGCACGGGTTTGGGTATAGTGCTGATTAAAGTCAATCTTTCACGGAACTAATAGAGCAGGCTCGCCCGGCAAGTTATCCTAATTGGGAGGAGGCCTCGCGTTTAATGTTTGATAGGCAAACGCAGAATCTGGAGGAAGATAGGAGGTATAGAAGGGGGATGATGTGGAGACAAGAGGAGGAAATTAACAGAAATTTTAGAGACAATGAAGAAGTGCGCCACTACAATGATTACCATAAGGGCGTACCTTATTCTTCACATCCAGCCCCTACTGAATGGGAGTCTTTGAATCCGTACGACATGGGTGACACATACTAGCGCTACCCACAAAGTCATCATTCTGAGTGGGTGGCGCCATACCCGACACCGGATACAAGTGGGCAAGGCTCGAGTGGAACGGCTCAAGGAGGTCTGAATAACATGAGAGATATGACTCAATCTCTATATGCGTCAGTTTTTGGTTAACCTTTACAGTAGGAGCCATATGATGCTAGGCCGGAGGCATACTGGCCTTACAAGCCAGGCAATGATGATGCAGACGATGATGAGGAGGAAGATGATGATGAGGATGAGGAACAAAACAGTGAGGACAGCTTTGCCTAATGTTGTTGGGCATTTCGAACAGGTCCACATACTTTTACCTTTTTCTTGCATATATAAAAAAAAATAATAATAAAATAAAAAAATAAAATTTTGTTTTTTTTTGTTTTGGTGTGCTTTGTGTGTTTTAGGTTATTTTGATATTTTGTTTTGTTTTTGTTTTGGCAAGAACTTGGGTGATGCTTGGGTTGGTGCTTATGGTTATGGGAATCTTTGAGTTGGATATTGGGAGTTATTGGGTATTGGTTATTTTTGCACCCACTAACCGCACTTTTACATTTCATAACTATTTACATTGGGACAATGTAAGATTCAAGTGTGGGGATGTGGAAAATCTTGGAAACCATACAAATTTTTTGAAAATTGTTTTACAAAGTGTTTGGTAGAGGTCTTTGGTCATGGTTAATTCATTAAGTTACTCGATTAAGTTTTTCCAACAAATGTTAAAATATATATATATATATATATATATATATATATATAATAAATTGGAAATGTTGGAATTGGGAGTAACAAAGTAGAAGGTGACGGTTTGCATGCACATGTCGGTAACCTATTTTCCACCATTTCTGTGAGAATTTGAGCCAAATTGATTTATATTCTCTTATTTGAGTTTTAGCCACTTTGTTTCATATTTTAGAACTTGCATATTGTTAATACATGTTGAAACCTTGAACCAATTGATTGTGCAAAAATGATAAAGGCATTAGGAGAAACCTTTTTATTTTTAGCCATTTTTATGCCTTTACCCGTTAATATCCACTAGATACCCATTCTGAGCCTATACCTTTTCTTTTGACAAAACCCACAACATTCACCCATTCACTTTTTAGCCTTTTCTTTTTAAACCCGTGAGTTGGAATTCAATTAACTTAGATTGCTATAGTTGCATAAAAAAAATAAAAAAAAAATTGAATGAAAAAGAAATACAAAAAAAATAGTATTGGGTCAACATGTGCCCAAAGGTCTTGAATATTAGTGGAGCTACAATAAAAGATGTTATTGGGTCAGTTTAACTCAAGTTTCATTTGATAGTTTGAAGAAATAAGAAATTTAGTGTTGATGGGTCATTTATACCCATGGTAGAATTTTGAAGGTTAAAGAGTTAATTTGTAACTTCATTAGTTGAATTTCACTCACCTTTAGCCACTTTAAAAATCCTTATCCATACCCGTAACCCTAGCCTACATTACAACCCTTAAAAGACCTTTTGATTTGTGCGTTTTAGTTGTGTTAGTAGGTGGAGATGTGATCAATATGCAAGCCTATAATAATGTGATTCATTGTTTGGTTTTGAGTGAAAAATACTAGCACATCATCGCTAGTCCATATATGAAGCCGAGTGGAGTGATTGATTGTGAGGGGTGTGTGCATGCAAAGCCATAGCTAGATATGAGTTAAGCGCGTTCCAATGTTTCCTGTTGTTTAAAAAATTCATCGATGGTTTGTTGGATTGTAATTCTGTTTAGAGTTTAATTTTTATGAATTTTGTATGACCTTGGACCTTAACTTATGTTTAGTGAAAACAATTATTTAAGAATTTGTAATGTGAATTTAAAAGCAAATGACTTTGCTTGAGGGCAAGCAAAACTCAAGTGTGGGGATATGATAAGTGGCCAAAGTTTCATGTATTAAAAGATGTAATATGTTATATTTATGCAATTTGATATGTGGAATACAAAGGTTTTGTGTAGTCATGCATGTGCAGGTGTTAGAAGCTTAAAATGTGATCTTTGAAGATATTACGAGAGAATCGGAAGAGACACGGAGAAAACGGGGCAAAACTGCAGGTATAGCGTAAGCCTACGCCATCTGGCGTAAGCCTACGCCACCAGCGTAAGGCTACGCCATATCAGTGTAGGCCTACGCCTAAGTAATTTCTTCACAGCAGCTTCCAGTGGACCGGCGTAGGCCTACGCCCTCCCAGCGTAAGCCTACGCCGGGTGCGTTTCAGACGCGGGTTTTGGGCGAAACAGCCGATTTTCAATGGTTAATTAGGTTTTTCTTCCCCAAATTCGAATCCATCTTTGACACCACAGTTCTTGGGGCGATTTTGGAGTTCTTGGAGGATAAAGAACACGATTCTAACATCCGATTGAAAGATTGAAGATGATTTCCACCACCATGAGCGGCTAATCCACCGGTAATCATTCCCGGGTGGATTGTTTGTAAGTTTTTAGGGTTTTATCATGTGCTAGCTTTGAGAAACAATTCTTGTAATCGTTTGGTTTGAAACACTTGAATCTTTGTGTTTAGTATGGTTATGAACTCACGGGAGTCGATAAATTCTTGCACCATTGACCCTGTTAGATGATAATTGCTATGAACTTTGATTTATGTTGAATCTATTGATTAATCTAATTCTATATTGCATACATTTGTCTCGATTTCATTCGTGAATATTGTTTTACACTATTTGCCGATGATGTATGAATGTTGATGTTCTTGGTTAGATTTGGTTAATTAGATTTGAATAACCATTCGATTGTTTGAACTCAAATGTTGGTGTGATAATTCCTAACTACTTGTGAACTTGAAACCCGGGTGTGATACCCTTTTTAATTATTGTTTACAACTTAAACCGTTTTGTTTGGTACTTGATTTGTTTGTTGAGTTTATAAAGTTTTCACTTAAATCATTGATTGTGTTTGGTCAGAAAGACCCGTTGTAACTTCATAATTTGCATTGTTAATTGAAGTTGAGCACCGACCACAAACTCTTCGTGGTTCGACACCCTTCTTACCCTAACTAGTTTAAGGTGATTAGGACACTCTATTTCTTTATCTTTGACCGGTTCGACACCGATCAATTGCCCGAGACAACAAGGCCTATGGGACTATTGCCATGGCTCTTCCTATAGATATTTTCAACATCTTTGCTGAGTACACAACTGCCAAAGACTTATGAGCTGCACTGTGCACAAGATATGAGGGAAGTGAGGATGTCAGAGAAAGCAAAAGAGACCTGATAAAGAAACAATATGCGATGTTCAGCAGTGTACGGGGAGAATCAATATCTGATTTGATCAACCGTTTCTCAAGCATTGTCTCAAGGTTGAAGGTAATGGGAGTTGAGTACCCTACTCTTGATCTGAACAAGAAACTCCTAGATTCTCTTCCTGAGGAATGGAATATGTATCGAATCATGATCAAAAAGACTGAGAATCTGAGCGCTCTGTCTCAACAGGAAGTCTATAGCATTCTTGAATCTTATGAAATTGAGATTAAGAAGGGAGTAGTCACCCCATCTAATCAGTCTGGAAACACAGCTCTCATTGCTGGATCAAGCTCATCCGGTAGCCCATACTTTCAGACTGATGTTCCTCCTTCAGCTGCTGCAATTAAGTCTACCAGCTCCTCTGCTCCTCAAAAGACTGTCACCATGATTCCTGATGAATATGTCCCAATCATGACTGCTTTCATGTCGTGCTATGATGCACTGATCTCTGGAAATCTAACACCGGTTAGCTTTCAACCTGATGACTTGGAGCAGATTAATCCTGATGATTTGGAGAAAATGGACATTGATTGGTGCATGGCCATGTTGACCTTAAGAGCCAAGAGATTTATCAAAAGGACTGGTATAGACAGGTTCAAGCAAGGAAAGACTCTTGAGTTTGACATCAAGAAGGTGAGATGCTACAATTGTGATCAGCTGGGTCACTTTGCCAGAAACTGCAAGGAGCCGTCCTCCAAAGATCAGCAAGATAAGAAGATCTCCTCTGGTAAACAAGCTGACAATCCTCCAAAGACAAACACAACTTCAAGTTCCACAGCTCTTGTATGCCAAGCTGATGGACATTATCATTGGGGAGAACAAGCTGAGGAAGCTGCTGATAAAGCCTTGATGGCTGATGTGGAGGAAAATGGCAAGTGTGTCATGATTGAACCAGCTGAGGATCTCACTGCTGTGCCTGCTGAGGTTACTTCTAAACTTTGTGATTCTAGATCTTGCTTAAATGAAATTCAAAAATACAGATTCATCAATCAAGCCTTGATTGATGAACGAAATCACATTAAGGTGATGTATGACTCTGTGGCCAAAAATGAGAAACTTTACTTAAAGAAAATTCGTGATATTTCTAGTGAAAATCGTTCTTTAATTGTGCAACTCAATACTCAAACCATTAATAATACAATTTTAACAGAAAGAGTCCAAAAGGCAGAAAAAGCCAAATTACAGGTTGATCACATGGATATGGATAAGAAAATTCTGTTTGGAATAATTGATAAACAATTTAATAGAAAAGGCACAGAAGGTCTTGGGTATAACTCTCATCCACCTCCTTATTCTAAATGAGGGAGATTTGCTGATATGCCTACTCCACATGTTTCCACACCTTTTGTTTGCACATTATCTCCTGATGATTATATTACATTCTCTGATTCTGACAGTTTTGCTTCTTGTGCAAAGTCAAATTGTGTAAAGTCCGAAGATGATTGTGATAAGAGTGCTAATGATAGAACTATTTTAAAAGAACTTGAGTCGGATGAATGTAATAATATGTCCGTGTCAAAACCAAATATTTGTGAACACGTTAAAAACTTGTATTTTGATTCTATGCCTGCTGAGCATACGGGTTTGGGATGTGATGTTTCTAAATTTCAAAATGCCTTGCCTTTTGTTCCTAAATCTTTGAATGTTATGCCATGTGTTACAAAATTTAAAAGTGCAGGAATTATTGTGAATGATGTACCACGTGAAACCATGAGCAACATGGAATTTTTCATATTAAAGGAAGCACATCGTCTTCAAGACAAAGTTATTGATGAGAGAACCATCTCATGTTCAGATTCCTCAACATCACAATCATCTTCATCTTGTGATGATTATTATCAGGCTAAGATATCTTGTAAAAACGTTTGTTTTAGTTGTGGTGACTCAAATCATGTTTCAAAAAGTTGTAAATTGACAACCGCAAATTTTAAAGAAGAATCACCTTCCCAAAGTTCATTAAATTCATATGTGTTGCCTAACTCTTCTCACAGTAGGAAATCTAGGCGTAAAAGAATTAAAAATGCTAAAAATTATTTAAAACGAACTTGGAAAATTAAAAATAATGTTCTATTTGATGACCGTGCTTCATCAAAGGATGGTTGTACTTCTGATTCCAATGAGATGTCATATCCTGACACTAAAATCTCTTGATTGAAACATTTTTGGTCAAAACGTATAAATGGTTCGTTGTGTATAGGGTCAATCAAGAAGAACCGGCGATAACATCTGGCATGTAGATAGTGGATGTTCAAGGCATATGACTGAGCACATTAACTTGCTGCAAGATTATCATCAGATTGATGGAGAGTATGTTGCTTTTGCTGGAAACCCTAGAGGAGGAAAGATTGAAGGACAAGGAACAGTGTCAAATGGAGTAAATAGTCTGGAATTTGTCAACTATGTTCCTCAGTTAAAATACAATCTAATGAGTGTTTCACAGATTTGTGACAAGGACTTTTGTGCTTTATTCAATTCAAAAGAATGTCTTATCTTAAAGCCGGGAGTGGTGATTCCGGAAGAACTTATTCTCATGCGTGCTCCCAGAAGATACAACACATATAGCTTGGATATGAACAACCCATCGGGAATTGAATCGTGTTTTCTCTCAAAGGCTTCCGAAGATGAATCTTTCCTGTGGCATAAGAGGTTGGGACATGTCAACTTCAAAACAATGAACCGACTGGTTCGAGGCAACCTAGTCACTGGATTACCTCTCAAAGATTTCACTCCTATGGAACACTATATTTCATGTTCCAAGGGAAAACAACACAAATCTTCACATAAGCCTAAGACCACCAATTCCATTGACTCTCCTCTCCAATTGCTTCACATGGATCTCTTTGGTCCAGTGAGTGTCATGAGTCTTGGACGAAAGTCATACTGTCTGGTGGTAACAGATGATTTTTCTCGATTCACTTGGATGTTTTTCTTAGCTAAGAAGGATGAGACACCAGAGATTTTAAAGACCTATCTGCTTCAAATTGAAAACCTCTTCAGTTTAAGTGTGAAGACTATCCGCAGCGATCATGGAACAGAATTTAAGAATGCAACTCTTGATTCCTTCTGTGAAAACAAAGGAATTTCTCGTCAATTTAGTGCACCTCGTACCCCTCAACAAAACGGTGTAGCTGAAAGGAGAAACCGCACTTTAATTGAAGCTTCACGAACTATGATTGTTGACTCTAAGCTTCCCGTGACTTTCTGGGCTGAGGCAGTCAACACTGCATGTTTCGTGCAAAATCGGGTGCTTATCACTAAAAGTTGCAACAAGACACCATATGAGATCATGTACAAGCGCAAGCCAGTTATTGATTTCTTCAAAAAATTTGGGTGTGTGTGCACGATGCCGAACACTTCAGATCAGCTCAACAAGTTTGAAGCCAAAGCTGATGAATGTTATTTTGTTGGTTATTCCTCCAATCAACGTGCTTTTCGTGTCTATCATAAGCAGAAAAGAATAGTGCTGGAGTCCATTGATATCAATTGGCATGAAAATAATCACACGGACTCTGGAGATGGTCCCAATTGGCTATTTGACGTCGATTCAGTTTTTAAATCATTTAATCTTCCTGATTTCTCAATTGACTCAACTCATGCTAATCCTTATTTTTCTGTGAACAATTTAGGGAACTTAAATGATCAAGGTTCTTCCTCATCTGCTCAGGTTGAAATTCCTGTGGTTGAAAATGCTGAATCTAATATGGAGTCTTCCGGTTCTGGTGTAACAAGTGAAACTGTTGAAGACAACTCCATTCCAACAGTAGATGTTGCACCACAATCATCTGCTGAAGATCCTATTAATGACATTGCCGATCATCCTGCTGAAAATCTCACCAATTTGGAAGAAGTCGTGGAAGAAGATGCAATTCCTCAACTGCGAATTCACAAGATTCATCCCACCAATAACATCATTGGACCACTCAATGTGGGTGTTAGTACCCGAAGTGCTTGTGAAGCATTTGAAAACAGCATGTTTTCCTGCTTCATCTCTCAAACTGAACCAAAGAACATTAAAGCAGCACTACTAGAAAACAGCTGGGTGGAAGCAATGCAGGAAGAGCTACAACAATTCTCAAAGTTACATGTGTGGAATTTGGTGGATCTACCCAAGAACAAAGTTCCAATCGGTACTCGTTGGGTTTTTCGCAACAAAAAGGATGAAGGCGGTACTGTGATTCGGAACAAAGCTCGTCTGGTGGTTCAAGGTTTCTATCAAGAAGAAGGGATTGACTACGAGGAAGTCTTTGCACCAGGGGCTCGCTTGGAAGCCATCCGAATGTTTCTCGCCTATGCAGCCTACATGGACTTCACCGTCCATCAAATGGATGTCAAAAGCGCATTTTTGTATGGCAAAGTTCAAGAAGAAGTATATGTCAAGCAGCCGCCGGGTTTCATTGATCCTAATTTTCCAGACCGTGTTTACAAGTTAGACAAAGCATTGTATGGTCTTCACCAAGCACCTAGTGCGTGGTATGAAACTTTATCAAAGCATCTGCTTGAGAATGGTTTCACACGAGGAGCAATTGACCAAACATTGTTCAAACGGAAGGAGGAAAAGGATACAATCATGGTGCAAATTTATGTGGATGATATCATTTTTGGTTCTACAAATCCCCGTCTCTGCAAAGAATTTGAGGAAGTGATGCGATCTAAGTTTGAGATGAGCTCCATGGGGGAAATGAAGTTCTTTTTGGGACTACAAGTTGATCAGTCTGAGTCAGGAATCCTTATCCATCAAGAAAAATACGTAAAAGAAATATTGACCAAGTTCAAAATGGCTGATTCCCATCCAGTTAAAACTCCTGTGGAAGTTCGACATTGTTTGACTCCTGATATGGATGGGGAAAGCGTTGATCCGCATCTATATCGCTCTATGATAGGATCGCTCATGTATCTCACGGCCAGCAGACCAGACATCATGTTTGCAGTGTGCTTATGTGCACGTTTTCAGGCTAATCCTAAACTCTCTCATTTATCTGCTGTAAAACGTATTTTGAGATATTTAAAATATAAGCCAAAATTGGGTCTGTGGTATCCTAAAACTGACTTGTTTGATCTTGTGGCTTATTCAGACTCAGACTACGGGGGTTGCAACTTAGACCGAAAATCCACTTCTGGAGGTTGTCAATTCCTTGGCAATCGCCTTGTCTCATGGCAATGTAAGAAACAGTCCACCGTTTCCCAATCCACCGCCGAAGCCGAATACATTGCCGCAGCCCTCTGTTGTTCCCAAGTCAGATGGATACACCATCAGATGCTTGACTATGGGATCACATTCCATGAGACACCCATTTTGTGTGACAACACCTCCGTTCCTCATATCACCAAAAACCCCGTTCAGCATTCCAAAACCAAACACATTGAAATCAAACATCACTTTATCCGTGACTGTGTTGAAAAGAAGTATATTCAAATTGTTGAAGTCAAAACTCACAAACAAACCGCAGACATTTTCACAAAGGCTTTTGACTCTACCAGATTCGCCCAACTGGTGGAGATGCTTGGAATGATCAACTTTCAGTAAATAGTGTGAACAGTATTTTTTATTTTATTTTGATTTTTATTTTATTTTTTTTATTCTGTTTACATGACAAAAGAAAATTCCAAAAAGATTTTATTTTTATGAACAGTTTTTACGCAACTCTTTTGGGGGAGAAATATTATATTGAAAAGAATTGCTGTGTATAAAATCTTACAAGTGGTTTTAAGTTGCAGGAAGAATTGAATATGACCTTTGAGAAATGATAGTGTCTGATCTCATCTCTTGGACATGGAATGGACCAAAAGCGATGGTGTTTACTGAGGTATAGCTGGTAGGCCCGACATATGGTTAAAACTTGTAAGTAGTGTGAAAACTCTAATATATATCTCATACTTGTGTGTTTGAACCCATTATTGAAACATCTAACCCATTTTTATATCTAAGAAAACCAATTCAATCAGATACAGGCTTACGTATTGGATTCCTATTCATACGCCAAGTGACCGTCAATATAACGATATTTACCACCGATGACCCCGTATGTTTTGCTTAAGCAAAGATCTCGGGTGCTCATCCTTTTCCCATCCACTTGGATGATTTGACCCCGTCTGTTTTGCTTACGCAAAGATCTCGGGTGTTCAACATTTTTCTATCCGCTTGGATAATTTTACGACTTCTTCTATTTTGCTTACGCAAAGATCTAGAATGCTCGTACCTTTTTAATATCTACTTGGATATTTTTTATTTTAAATTTTCTAAATCCACTTGGATATCTTATTTTATTTTGGTGGTACTTTGACATTACTAAGACGGTACCTTGGTTAATCAGAAAGAGATGATAGGATGAAGATGGGTACTTCTTGAGGATTGATAGGTTTTCAAAATCATTTTATTTTAATATGTGGGGTACACCTTGTATAGTGCTTAAATGGTACCTTTTAATCACATGAAATCAAAATACAAACAAATGTTCGGGTTTACTTTGCACAAATATCAGCTATCTTCAGGGACTCATAGTAGTTAATTGCAAAAGGAAGTGTTTCAAGAGACTGACCAGATCTGATCTCATGTTGGATCTTTTTCAAGAAGAAAAGTGTAAATATCTTGTGTATATATGTTAGTCTTATTTCTGTCACTTTGTAAATATCGAAACTAGTTTTCCCTATCGAAACTACTCTGTAAATATCGAAACTAGTTTGCCCTATCGAAACTACTCTGTAAATATCGAAACTAGTTTGCCGTATCGAAACTACTCTGTAAATATCGAAACTAGTTTGCCCTATCGAAACTAGTTGTTTCGACAGGGGCATTTTTGTCTTTTGTTCCTCGCAATTTAAAAGCCTTCATAAATAAATCCCTCCCTTCATATCTTCTTCACTCGTCTTTTTCGCAACCCTTTCATCTTCTCCGACACACACAAAATTCCTCAAGCCTTGGTCTGAGTTGCAAATTATCAGGGTTAATCACCTGATTACCCCCGTTGTCACCTTCGTCTTCACCATCAGGTAACGTCCTACTATTTCATTTGAATGTTTCTTGCGAATCAACAGACCTAGGGTTTCAAAAGTTCAAATTGTTCGACTGAATCTTCATAATAATAGTCGTTGTGTGCATATCCGTGTTTGCAAACTTCTTTATCATCTTAGAACTCACGATTATTGTGTTTTATTACAGATAAACAGTCTCGCATTTGGTAAGATGGCATTCCGTCATTTACAGGCCACTCTAAACCCTTCATGAAACTGTTTATTTTAGTCTGTGTATAGTGAATCAAAAGGGGTTTGGGTTTCAAAACCAAGTAGTTTCGATAAAGAAGTTCAACTTTTTCAAAATTTCTCAAAATGTTTAATCGAAACTACTGGTTTCGACACTCAAACTTGACCTAATGTCTCTATCGAAACTACTTGTTTCGATAAGTTTTTCTCTATCGAAACTACTTGTTTTGATAAGTTTTTCTCTATCGAAACTACTTGTTTCGATAAGTTTTTCTCTATCGAAACTACTTAGTTTCGATAAGTTCATCTCTATCGAAACTACTTAGTTTCGACAGTGTTGATTTCAGAAATTTTATAAGTGTTGATCAAGGCCAATTGCCTCTATCGAAACTAGTTAGTTTCGATAAGTTCATCTCTATCGAAACTACTTAGTTTCGACAATGTTGTTTTCAGGAACTTTATAAGTGTTGATCAAAGCTTATTGCTTCTATCGAAACTAGTTAGTTTCGATAAGTTCATCTCTATCGAAACTACTTAGTTTCGACAGTAAGGATTTCTGATTTTTTCTAAGTGTTGAAATACTTAGTTTCGATTGACCATATTCAGAACCTTTACTTATTGTACAAAACTGATGAATTTTACAGGAATGGATCTCGTATTCGTGAAAAGGCACAATGTCTGTGCATTTCTTAATAGCAATGATCCGAAAGCTGCTGAGTTCATTCCGGTCTTAAACTTTCTGGCAAACTCCAACATAAGTTTTGCCATAAGCCACAACCTGCCGGTGTTTGAGGCAACTATTAGACAATTTTGGGAAACTGCAGAGATAATCACAGTTGATAATGTACAACACATTAGAGCAACTGTACATGGCCAAGAAGTATTATTCTCTGAAGACACAGTGAGAGAGGTACTGCAGTTAAATGACAACCCAGAAGCACCCTTTGATTTTCCAATCTACTATGTGAAAGAATGCTTCAGAAGAATGGGTCATCCTGATTAGTTCAAGAGCGGTCAGATAATCAAGAACTCCTTACCAAGCCATTAGAGATATATAGTGCATGTGTTTATTCACTGCCTATCAATAAGGAAAGGGGGTTTTGATTCAGCTAACAGTACTTTGGGATCAGCTATTTTGGGATTAATAAAGGGAAGAGACTACAACTTTTCTGGTTTCATATTCACTCAGCTAAAGGATAACTTAACTGGAGCAGTGAAGGAGAAGTTTCTAGCATATCCTAGATTTCTACAAATTATCATCAATCATCTTCTTCCTGAGCTTCAACAAGGTGGAAACACCTTTGTGTTTGATAATATGATAGCCAAAACACTCAGCTACATGAAAAGTACCAACAAAAGGACCAACCGGGCGATAGCCGACGTTCCCCTGTTCGGTCATATCATTGGAGAAGAAGAAGAGTTTATTCCTGACATTGATCCTGATCTTGAAGAAGAAAACTTATCATCAGATGAAGAAGAGTTGGAAGCTGAACAAAATCAAGGTAATCTACCTATTGATGAAGCTGAGATTGAGGTAGACATACCTATTGTTCAAGAAGAAGAGCAACATGTAATTGAGCCTGTGATAGAGGCTCCTTTTGTTGAAGAAATACAGATTGTTCAAGAGCCAGCAGTAAATGTTGAAGCTGGCTTACAAGAGAATGAAGAAGAAGTGGCAGAGTCAAGTGGGACTCTAGATGCAAGAATTTATGGATCAGACTATTACAAGTCTGATTCAGATGAAAGAATAGAGCAACTTGCATCTTCCTCAAAAAGACAAATTGAGTCAGGATCTGATTTTGAAGAGGAGGAGCCTAGGGCTAAGAAGATAAAGACTGGATTGGAGGATTTGTCTTCCTCGTCAGAGTCTTTATTCACCACTCCAGAACCATCTCCTCATCCTACTCCACAACAATCACCTATCCCTACACCTCCTACATCTCCACAACAATTACCTATCCCTACACCTCCTACATCCCCACAACAATTACCTATCCCTACACCTCCTATATCTCCACAACAATCACCCATCCATACACCTCCTGCATCTCCACACCATGATTCAACCTCTCCTGTACCGAGAGTAAAGACTCTAAGTCTTGAAATAAAGAAACTTCAGGACAATCTTCAAAAGAAAGATACAGAGATTGACGGCTTGAAGTCTAAGCTACAAGAAGTTAAGGAGGAAGTCAAAGACTTAAAGCTGGAGGTTGGAGGCTTACATACTCAAATAGATAGTCAGCAGACTCAGCTGAAAACTCAACAAAAACTAATCATAAGGCAACAAGAAGACTTTAAAGCCTTAGCTGAAATAGTTAAGCAGCTCAAAGACTCAGTCAACAAACCTACTCCACAACAGCCAACCACTTCAAAGGCTCAGGGGGAGACTATATCTGAACTTGAACCATCGTCTCCTGCCTTTGTCACTAATCCAGAATCTGCATTAACCGTGTATATTGGCCACGGTGCCATGATAAAGGAGTCTGTTGAAGTAAAGGTTGAAGAAACAGAGTCTGTCCTTCCCTCAGCTCATGAAAGAAGAGAAGCAAGGAAGAGAGGGAAGGGAGCTATGGACAATATTGAAACAGTGATTCTGGATGAAGAAGACATCCCATCAGATGATGAGCTGAATGCTCTTCTAGATGAGATTGACAACTTTGGATACAATGACCTTCATCCAGAAATTCTAACTACTGAAGAAAAAGAAACTGAACAAACTAGATATTTTACTGAAGAAGGAGATGAAATTCAAACCCTATCAGATGAAGAAGATGTTCAGATTAATCTCATCAAGACTATCATTCCTGAACCAACCATTCTAATCTCTGAGTCAATTCCAACTCAAGATCAACCTTCAACTGCACCTGAACCTCCTATTTCAAGGAAGTCTTGGTTTAAAAAGATAATTCCAGAAGAGACTCCTCAAACTTATGAGTGGATAGCCGAGCATCAAGAACTGAAAAGGCCTCCAATTGGATGGAAATACGATGCTGAAAGGAAGCTCTTTATCATCAAATGATATAGAGGGGGAGTTCAGCACTTCAAGAACATGACTGACTTCCAGACCCTTCCTTTTTATGACCTCAGGGATTTAGCAAAACTTCCACTTCAAAACCCTTGGAAGGTCATGATGGCTTATGACTTTGAGAGGTTTCTGCATTCTCAAGTCAACAATGATTTCAAAGGAATGAAGCCTAGGAAAACTCAGAAGAAGATCTCAAAGACTAGGTTTCATCCTAAGACTAAAAAGCCATATGTTTTCCTAAGATACAAGCCTGCCCAAACACACAAGACTATCACTATTCCAAAATCTGTACCTGTCCAGCTACAAACTTTCAGAAAGTGGTTCTATAACCCAGTCATTGGCAGTGCATTTATTGAATGTGAGGGCAAGGAAGACATCACCATCTTTGATCCAATGGAGCTGCTGAAATTTCAACCTGAAGATCTGGAGGTGCTATTCCAGAATCACATTCAGGCTTATAGTGATGAAGATGAAGCTGATGCTAAAGCCTATCAAAGAATTGTATCTCTCCATGTCAAACCTTTCATCCCAAAGACATCTGAAGGACCAGCTGCTTGATGAAGAGCTGAAGACAGTAATGCAACAGCTTAGGGGGAGATTGTAGAGTCATATATTTTGTATAAGCTGTTGTCATTTATTGTATGTTTAAACAATTTTAGACTAGTTTACTTTCTGTCATTTCATTATTGTAATTTCAGTTTTCTGTAATTAGTTAAGTCTGGGCCATCGAAACTACTTAGTTTTGATTGAGTTTGTTCAATCGAAACTAGTAGTTTCGATAGATGGTAGTTTCGACAGTCTGTGTATCATTTGTAAATGGTCAATCGAAACTAGTAGTTTCGATTGACCATAGTTTCGATACCTGTCACTACTATAAATAGCCTAGTTTGAGATTGTTTAGGGTGTGAGTAGCGGCTGTAACCCTGAATCTTCTCTTTCACATTTTGCTTGAATCAATACAATCTGCAGTTGTTTATTCACTGTGTTCATACATTTTCATACCTTTTGATTGTTGATTCATAGTGTGGTTAGCTGGTTATCTTCACCAATACTGTTTCTATTATCTGTTTCATCTACATATACACAGTTTCCGCCTGTGTGTGTGTTCAATCGATCATATCAGTGAGATTAGACTGAAATTGGTCCCGTCTACTTGCTTTTCAATTTCTCTGGAAAGAACTTCAACCTTGAGTTATAAAGCCAGACTCTTTGGTCCACTTCAAACTCCTTCTTCCGAAGCTTGGCGTCATGAACCGCCTTCATTTTGTCCTTGTAAGCGGATGCACAATCATATGCCTCATTTCTCAATTCTTCCAATTCATTTAGACTCAACTTCCTTTCTTTTCCTGCAACATCATAATCCACATTAACCTCTTTGATAGCCCAAAATGCCCGGTGAGCTAACTCTACCGGTAAATGACAATCTTTTCCATAAACCAACTGGTACGGGGTCGTGCCAATAGGGGTTTTATAAGCCGTTCGGTAAGCCCATAAAGCATCAGTCAATTTGGTTGACCAATCCTTTCGGTCCGCCTGGACGGTTTTTTGTAAAATATCTTTTATTTTCCTATTAGACACTTCCACTTGTCCGCTCGTTTCGGGGTGGTAGGGAGTTGCTATTCTATGATCCACGCCATACCGTTTTAGTAATTTGCCAAATTTAAAGTTTTTGAAATGAGATCCCCCATCACTTATAATGACACGGGGGATACCAAATCTCGAGAAAATGTTTGTTTGGACAAAGTTACACACAACGGTATGGTCGTTCGTCTTAGTGGCTATCGCCTCGACCCATTTAGATACATAGTCGACCGCCACCAAGATATACAAATTGCCAAAAGAGTTTGGGAAAGGTCCCATGAAATCAATTCCCCAAACATCAAAGATGTCAAGGACGAGAATCGGTTTCATGGGCATTTCGTCTCTTTTAGAGACGCTCCCTAACTGTTGACATTTGAGGCAATGTTTCGCAAACTCAAACGCATCCTTAAACAAAGTTGGCCAGAAAAGACCACATGAAAGAATTTTGTGTGCTGTCTTTTGGCCACTGAAGTGGCCTCCACATGCATAAGAGTGCACATGTGCTAGCACACTTGGAATTTCCTCATTTGGCACACATCGTCTAATCATTTGATCCGTTCCCACTTTAAATAAATCTGGTTCTTCCCAAATGTATTGCTTTACTTGGGACAGAAAATGGGTTTTCTTCTTCTTTACCCAATGACTCGGGATTGCACATGTTGCCAAAAAATTTATAATATTAGCAAACCAAGGTACAGATGAAACAGACATAATATGCTCTTCAGGGAATGATTCATTTATCACTATCGTTGACTCTTCATCATCAACCATGATCCTTGATAAGTGGTCGACTACTACATTCTCACTCCCCTTTTTATCACGGATCTCCACATCAAATTCTTGCAACAACAAGATCCATCTTATGAGTCTTGGTTTAGCATATTTTTTCTCCATGAGGTACCTTACAGCACTGTGATCAGAATAGATAATAATTTTTCTTCCCCATATATAGGACCTAAACTTGTCTAACGCATATACTACTGCGAGTAATTCTTTTTCGGTCGTGGTGTAATTCAATTGAGCATTAGAAAGAGTTTTACTTGCATAAATATGGCAATGGGTTTCTTCTCAACCCGTTGTCCCAACACGGCCCCAACCGCATAATCACTAGCATCACACATGATTTCAAAAGGAAGTGACCAATTTGGTGATTGTAAGATTGGGGCCTCCACCAGTTTTTGTTTCAAAATGTTAAAAGCATGAATACATTCATCATAAAAAACAAACGGCGCATCTTTTAAAAGTAAGTTACATAATGGTTTCGTGATTGAGCTAAAACCCTTAATAAACCTCCTATAAAACCCCGCATGCCCCAAAAATGATCTAATGCCTTTAACATTCGTGGGATGAGGCAAAGTAGATATAACTTGAACTTTCGCATGATCTACCTCAATCCCATGATTCGAAATCACATGACCCAAAACTATCCCTTCTTGGACCATAAAATGACTCTTCTCCCAACTCAAAACCAAATTTGTTTCAACACACCTTTTTAAAACTTTTTCCAATTGGTTCAAACATGAATCAAAAGATGTACCAAAAATGGAAAAATCATCCATAAAAATCTCCCAAAGACTCGCCCACCATATCTGAAAAGATAATCATCATACACCTTTGGAAGGTGGCGGGGGCATTACGTAGTCCAAACGGCATTCGCCTAAATGCTAAAGTACCATATGGACAAGTAAATGTTGTCTTATGTTGATCCTCGGGATGTATAGCAATTTGGTTGTAACCCGAATAACCATCAAGAAAACAGTAATATTTCTGGCCTGCGAGTTTTTCCAGAATTTGATCAATGAACGGTAATGGGAAATGATCTTTTGAAGTAGCTGCATTTAATTTCCTGTAATCAATACAAATCCGCCACCCGGTTACCGGCCGAGTGGCTACTTCCTCACCTGAGTCATTCTTGATGACTTGAATACCCGCCTTTTTGGGCACGGTTTGTGTTGGACTCACCCATGTACTATCAGAAATTGGGTAAACGATGCCGGCGTCCAACCACTTGAGAACTTCTTTCTTTACGACTTCCCGCATATTTGGATATAACCGTCTTTGTGCATCGTGAGATGGTGTAATAACTTGATCTGTGACAATCTTGTGCATAACAATTGAGGGACTAATACCCTTCAAATCCGCAATACTCCACCCAATTGACGCCTTATAGGTGGCTAACACCTTCATCACAGCCTCCTCTTGTTCCTTTGTCAAATTTGATGCAATGATCACCGGGAGGGTGTCGTTTTCTCCTACAAAAGCGTACTTGAGGTTTTTTGGCAACTCCTTTGACTCGACCTTTGGGGGTTTCTCCAAAGATGGCTTCAACTTTTTGTCAATGTGTTCTGGAAAGCTTTCCACTTGGTGAGTCCACGGTGGTCTCCCATCCTTAATTGCCACTGCTTCAAGCCGTTTTTCTTCTTCTTCTTCAAGTTCCTTGCTCGTCTCAACCTGTAACCTGTCACATGAAAAACATGTCTCTGTGGTGCTATCCTCGTTTACAATAACATCGCAAAGAGGAATGTACCCGTCAACAATGTCCACCATAAAGCATTCATCGTTGACCAGAGAGTTAGATATATGTGAAAAAACATTTAATCTCAACTTTCGGTTCCCAAATGTCATGTCAACCGTTCCACTTCGGCAATTGGTTTGGACATTTGCAGTTGCCAGAAATGGCCGACCAAGGATAACCGTAGGTTGTTTTGTTCTATTGGAAGAGACATAATCCAACACTAGAAAGTCCACTGGGAAATAAAAATCTTCCACCTTCACAATAACATCAGTCAATATTCCTCGGGGGAGCTTAGGAGTTAAGTCGGCCAAAACCACGGTAGTGTCGGCCCTCCTAAGAGGGCCAAAATCATATTGGTCATAAAGTCTCCCCGGAAGAATACTAACACTAGCTCCATGATCTAGAAGTGCCCTTTTTATTTTAAAATCACCTACTTGAATAGATATAATAGGCGCCCCCGGATCTTGTAGTTTAGGTGGAAGAGCACCCGATAGAATAGCATTCACATTAGCGGTTACATCAAGTTTCTTTGGGAATTTATGATTCCGCTTTTGTGTACACAATTCTTTCAAGTACTTTGCGTAAGCTGGAATTTGTTTAATGGCATCCAAAAGGGGTATGTTAATTTTAACCTTTCTAAACATCTCCCACATTTCTTCTTGTTGTGGTCCTCTTTTATTTACCATTTTTGCTTTAAATGGTTTAACTAATGCCTCTGGATAAGGGACGGAACCACTCGTCATATCCTTTCCTTTAGCAATAGGTGACTCATTTCTAAAAACCGGTTTAATTTTTTCAAGATTTTAAGTAATTGGTTTTTTTTCATTAACAAATTCCAGTTCACCTTCACTTTCCTCACCCTCAATAACATCCTCCACCACCCCTTCAACCAATTGTGGTGGAGACTCAACTTTATTATCGATAACCTTACCATTACGAAGAACCGTAATTTTACTTACATTTGCATTGGTTGAACTCGACCCTTGATGTTGCGGGTTTAATGTAGTATTACTCGGTAGCCTCCCCCACCTTGCTTTAGCAAAGATATTTCTTCGGCCATTTGTCCCACTTGTCTTTCCAATGCCACAAAAGATTTTCTCTCACTTCATTCTCCTTCTTTGATTCTTTCATCATTTCCAAAAGTGCATCCAACTTTGAATTAACAGCATCATCACCCCCTGATGACCCATTTTGTTGTTGATGATCTTGATTGTAATTCCTTGGGGGGTAATTTGTGTTCCGGTTATTGTTATAAGAGCCCCTTTGATAACCACCCGAATTATAATTCCCTTGTTGACGCAGTTGATATGAGGTTGATGAGGTGTTTTGATTCACACCTTGAAAGTTGGGGTTCATTTGGTATGACGCGTTCCCATACTTGAAGTTAGGATGGTTTCTCAATCCCGGATGATAGTTGTTCGAGTTCATGTCATATTTCTTCCTCTCACCATACACTTGATTTACCTCTTCTTGTCTCCCTTCTTGAAATGGGCACTCCATTGTATTGTGGCCTAAATCTCCACAATCTTCACAAACGTCGAATCGAGCTTTTACTCCAGCTACTTCTTTCTTTTCGCCTTTCCTCAACAATGCCAATTCTCTCTCCATATATGCCAACCTCTCTTTTGTTTCATAATCCGGGACGGACTTAGAAATCGGGTGTTTAGTTCTTCAACTAGCCGATGCCTCGACTTTAGAGTTTTGGCTCATCCTTTCTAAGAAATCCCAATCATCTTCTTCGGGATTAGACAACAATGTCCCATTATTTGTGGACTTCAAGAACTTCCTCTCCTCTTGAGTCAAACCATCCACAAAACACTTCACTAGTTCCCACAACTCGATTTGATGGTGGGGACATTTCCTCAACAACTCTTTGAAGCGTGTAAAGGCTTCATGTAAAGGCTCACCCGTTTGTTGTTGAAAGGTCCGAATCTCAATTCGGGAATCATCCGTCTTCGCAACCGAATAGTACTCATCCAAGAAGACTTGTTGCATTTCATCCCATGTGTGGATGCTATTAGCCGGCAATGTGATAAACCATTGCTTTGCTCGATCCTTGAGGGAAAACTGAAAAAGTCTAAGTTTGACCTCGCCTTGATCGAAGTTCTCATCTCCAATTGTGCTACAGATGGCGGCAAACTCGGCTAAATGGGTGTATGGTTCTTCGGTAACCATGCCATGAAAATATGGGAGAACGTTGATATAATTTGGCCTTGACTTGAATCGCCTCATTCCGGGAATTGGTGGAACAATTGGAGAAGCATTCTCCGAAATAGCCGGTCGAAAGCGACCATTAACTCCACCCATAGGGGCTACCGGTTGTCTTTGGTTTTCATTGTTGTAGCCCCCATTAACTCTCCTCCCTTCTTGTCTAGGAGGATAACCAAATCTCTCAGGTCTACCCGTTCGACCCATTGGTTGTCTCGCCCTTTGGTGAACATAATTCACCTCTTCTTCCTCTCCAAAGCCTTGCCCCTCGTTATATTCTCCAAATTGGCTCCTCTCACCATCTTCATACTCGTAATCTCCAAACCCATCACCGTTTCCAACATCTTCATTATCATCATACCCAAAGTATTCACCATCGTCATCCTCCCAACCATCGTTCTCATTGTCGTTTCTTGGTTGATTTCCAAATATGTTTCCAGGAGGGGTTTGATTTTGTTGTGGTCCCGTTCTTCCTTGGTACACGGGATTGGTACGGATGTTAACGGGTCAGTTTTGTTGAACTGTACCCAACCCACGGGGTTGGTTGTTATTGATAGGTATAGATGGGGTTGGGGTTTGGTGAGGTGGAGTTGGTGGGCGGTTAGGGATAGGGCCTCTGTTTGGAGTTGGGCCACGGTTTCTTATGCTAGTTCCAGAATGACTGCTTCGACCATCCATAGATGATGGTTCCGATGAAATGGGTTGTAAATTTTGTTGTTGGGTTCGGTTTTGCCTTGCTATCCTCTCGATTTCTGGTTCAAAAACAAGCTGTGAAATCCTCCCCGTTGAACTGGTACGCATGCACTAATCTGTCACCTGCACACACACACAAACACCACGTGTAACACAAAAATAGAAGAAGATTAACCAAACAAAACAAGTAACAAATAGTTACACGTGTCAATTAAAATAAAACACCAAGCGCACACACTCCCCGGCAAAGGCGCCAAAATTTTATCGGTGTCGAAGGGACCGGTCAAAGATAAAGAATTAGAGTGTCCTAATCACCTTAAACTAGTTAGGGTAAGAAGGGTGTCGAACCACAAAGAGTTTATGGTCGGTGCTTAACTTCAATTAACAATGTGATTTATGAAGTTGCAATGGGTCTTTCTGACCAAACACAAGCAATGATTGAGGTGAAATTAACAAATCCAACAAGCAATGGTTATCAACTAGCAAACGATCACGAGTAATCAAGTAGAAAATAAACGGTTTAAGTTGTAAACAATAATTAAAAAGGAATCACACCCGGGTTTCAAGTTCACAAGTAATTAGGGATTATCACACCAACATATGAGTTCAAACAATCAAATGGTTATCCAAATCAAATTAACCAAATCTAACCAAGAACATCAACATTCATACATCATCGGCAAATAGTGTAAAACAATATTTACGAATGAAATCGAGACAAATGTATGCAATATAGAATTAGATTAATCAATAGATTCAAGTCAAATCGAAGTTCATAGCAATTATCATCTAACAGGGTCAATGGTGCAAGAATTTATCGACTCCCGTGAGTTCATAACCATACTAAACACAAATATTTAAGTATTTCAAACCAAACGATTACAAGAATTGTTTCTCAAAGCTAGCATATGATAAAAACCCTAAAAACTTACAAAAAATCCACCCGGGAATGATTACCGGTGGATTAGCCGCTCATGGTTGTGGAATTCATCTTCGATTCTTCAATTTCTTGATACCGATCTTCAATAATATGTTTCTAGCCTCCCAAAACCGCCCAAAACTGTTGTTCAAAAGATGATTTTGAATTTGGGGAAGAAACCCATAGTTAAACACTCAAAATCGGCAGTTTCCCGAAAATCCGCTTCAAAATAACGTAACTGGCGTAAGCTTACGCTAGGGTGGCGTAGGCTTACGCCGCATCCCTGAAACATGATGTGAAAGAATTGGTTAGGCGTAAGCCTACGCTGGACGACGTAAGCTTACGCAGGTGTAGGCTTACGCTGGCTCTTGCATTTTTGCCCCGTTTCCTCCGTCTTCCTTCCAACTTTTGCATCTCTCGCATAATATCTTCTAAAATCATACATTAAGCTTCCAACACCTGCAAATGCATAGCTACACAAAACCTTTGTATTCCCCATATTAATTTGCATAAATATAGTATATTGCACCCTTTAATATATGAAACTTTAGTCACTAATCAGTAGGCTGGGTGCATCTTCAGTAGGCGTGTATATGTTGTCTTCTTTTTGCTTGCCCCGCCGGGTTACTCCAGCATCGGCCGGTCCTTCCAGCTATTTGTGTTTGTCTGTTGCTTTCTTAGTTGTATCAAATACCAATTTTGTTTGGACTTCAGCGAGCTTGTCTGCTCTGTCCAGAGCTGCTAGATCCGCCCGGAGTTTATCCCGCTTGCTCTGGACGAACTCTAGGGTGATTTGATCTGTTGCAACAGATGCTTCTTGATCAGAGTCATTCAATGTATCTTCCACCAAAATATAATTTTCTAAGGGTTCCGTCGTCTGGTTTTCTTTCTCTCTACCTTCCCCTCCTTCAACGGACAACGTTCCTTTCAATGATACATCAGGAGTGGGTGTTGGAGAGGGATTTTGCTGCTGGTTTGACATGGTGACTGTGTGGGATTAGGGTTTCACGTTGTTTTTCTTGCTGAGTTGGTTTTAGGGTTGATCCAATTTGGATGGCGCCACTGTAAACACCAAGATCTTTGGATCGTCGGATTCTCCTAGAGTCTCCAGAAGGGTTATACTGAGCTTGACCTAGCAAAACAAGAACACCGTTAGTCTCGTCACAGTGAGGACCCCAAGGGATGTCGCTGTGAGCAGCCTCCGACGTGAGAGTAAGTATCGGGTGTGAATGAGAAATACGAATATGGAGTAAGTGTGAGGAATGAATGAGATCATGAGCATTACCTTGGGTTTGATGGGGGTATTTATACCTGGTGATTATTTGTCTTTAGCCTGGAGTGTATCTTTGTCTTATTAGCCTGGATATGTAATGCCTGAGCCATTGTTTAAGGTTGTTAGTAATGGTTTTTGTACTATCGGGCCTCCTCTATTTATTGGTTCGTACTCTGATATGTGGATTCTTGTCTCCTTCTTACCGTTAGCCTTTTGTCTCTTTCTCCTGAACATGTCTGCGTTTCGCCCATCTGTCGGGTCTTTGACTAAAGCCCGGCTTTTGGGCTTATAGGCCCGACCTTAGGTTACTATATCTTTGTAAGTGTTTGTCCGGACTTGGGTTCTAGGATATGTCCGGTTTTCTTTCCGGACCATATCCCAACATCACTAAAATATGATAGTTTATTGGAAGGTATCCGACCTAAAACTTTATTACATTAAGTAATTCAATTTGGAAAATCTTCCACACTTATTTAATTAAAAAGGCGTAACATAAATTATATATAGATCATATATAAAGGAAAATTGACGTGAGAAACGTAGGAAGGATTTTGAACATAATCCCACTAATTTAATTGTTAACCTAAGGAGTGTGAATAAGTTATTTTTGTTATAAATACTAGGTTAAAACCCATGTTTTATATGGGTTGAATAAATACAACTTTTTATAAAACAACATTTTCTATTAAGATTTGTATGTAGGATGTTATTAGTAATCGGTGAAATAATAAATAATGAAGATTTAAGTATTATAAAATTATATTTTAAAATAAGATATAATTGAGATTTTTTTATGATTTAGTAATTCTTAATAAAATATTAGAATAAATTTTAGATATTTAATTATTTAACATCATCATTATTTAATAGGAGAGAGAGGCGGAAAACAAAAATCTAGACTTCAGTAGAATTCAACACGTAGCAAGTATAGTTATTCATTTATTATAATATAGGTTAAAAACCCGCTATATTACACATGGTGAATAAACGCAGTGTTATATATACTTAGTAATAAACATTTACATATTACATATTTATAACAGATTACATAGTTTTTTAATACAAATTTTAGAAACGTTATATATTTATTTTATAAAAAAGTTTTATAAAAAGAATGAAAGAAATGTTCAAATTATAAAAATGTTTTATGAATAAAGCTATTTTCTTAAACAAAAAACATTTTATAAAAATAATTAAAGAAAATTATTATTATTTAATACGAGAGATAGGCGAGAAACAAAAATTTTAAATTATTTAAACAAATTTATATAATTAAAAGGAGAGAGATGTGGAAAAAAATGTTAAGAATGAACATGAGAATGACAATATAATTATATAGTATAGATTATTGATTATGGTTATCAATATAATTAAATATAGATTAATACTTATAGTGGTTACTATTTTATTTATAAATATGTATTCATTGTATTAGTTACTAAAGACTATATATATATATATATATATATATATATATATATATATATATAGTCTAGTTGTTTATTGATAAGATATATGAATAGACAGGGGCGGCCCTTAGGGGGGCGGGGAGGGCGACCGTCCAGGGCCCGATCTCCTAAGGGGTCCGTAGTTTTAATTTTTTTATATTTTATATATATATATATATATATATAAAGGCCCAACTTGTAGTATTCATTTATCCTATTAACCCACTTAGAAATTAAAAAAGATTCACCACTTGTATTATCCATTTATCCTATTAACCCACATAGAAATTAAAAAAGACTAACTACTTGTATTATCCATTTATCATATTAACCCACTTAGAAATTAAAAAAGGTCCACTACTTGTATTATCCATTTATCCTATTAACCCACTTAAAAATTAAAAAAATGTCCACTACTTGTATTATCCATTTATCTTATTAACCCACTTAGAAATTAAAACTACTTGTATTATCCATTTATCCTATTAACCCACTTATAAATTAAAAAAAGCTCGCTAGATTTTCAAACTTATTAAAAAATAACAAAATAAGTGGGTTGGGGCCGGAGAGGGAAGGGAACTCAGAAGACGTAGGAGGCAGGACGCAAGAATGGCAGTCAGCAGCAGAAGAAGTGAAGAACTGAACTATAGTCGGCTTTGCTTTCTGATTCAAGAACGGCAGCAGAAGAAAAAGGCCACTAGGCTAGAAGCCGCAGGCCAGGGACTGGGTCTGAGGGACTAATCGAGAAGGCCAGAAAGGTAGAAACAAGAAGGCCAGGGAAGGACTAATCGAGTAATCTGTAATCGAGCAGGGAGGCAGGGACTATTAGAGCCTTCATGGTCTGATTTGTTAATCGTTATTCGTTTGTTGTAGACTTGTAGTTTTTTATTATGGTTATTGTAGATTTGTTAATGATAATTGAATATTGATAGTTGATTAATGATTAATCGAGCAGGGACTAATCGAGTAATCGAGCAGGGAGCCGATCGGGAATCGTCGAATCGACTATTCGAGGTATGCTTCATGATTCATTAGTCGTTATGTATGATTCGTTAATCTTTATTCATTTGTTGTAGTTTTTTATTAGGCCATTATAAGTTTATATTATGAGGCCCGTTTTTTTACATGTCCCGGGCCCAAAACGTTTTGAGGATTCTCGGGACCGGCCCTGTGAATAGAGTTCTATCATTCTTCTCATTTATCTCTACTCTCTCTATTGTCATATACATATTACATGTTGCTATTAGGTTGTTGTAATACAACAATTTTTGAATTTAATAATTACTTTTTAAAAATTCTTTATTTGTTAGGAAAATATTTCTTATGAAATATTTCATACTTCTTATGAAATATTTTCCGTTTGAATAATAAAGTATCAAAAGTTAGGAGTTAAAAGAGATTTCATCACATAAAAGCCTTGAGCTTTGTAAATGGTAGTAAATATAGTTTTATTTAAAACTTGATTGTTGATTTGTTAGTTTGGATTCATAAGAAATCCACACGAGATGTTCAGGTTAGATGGGTGTTAACAAACCCATGTTATGTTAACCCCTTGGTCTTCCTCAAATAGTTTTTCTTCACAATCATCTCTCTAAACCGACATAAATCACCATTATACAATCTTCTTATTATACTTGGTAATGATCACAAATGACTTCTGTCTATTAAGGTAATATTCTCACTTTTAAGGAAGTTGTGATCTCTTATTTCTTCAAATGAGTCTAGTGGTGATCACGTTCATTCTACTCACTAATCTTGAGAGTGATCACCACTTACAAGTTACAAATACATACAAGAGTTTTGATAATAAAGATTACATATTGTAGCTCAAACACTCTTGTTCTCTTGAACCTCTTAATCTTTCAAAGGTGAAATGTATGAATGAAAGATCACTTGAAAAAATAAGTTATTATGTTTCTGTATTTGATTATTTGAGGTTAGCCGACGTGTTGGATTTACGCTGTGTTCCCGAGTCTCATTTAAGGAGGAAAAAGAAAGAAAAAGAAAGGAAAGGGAAATAAATCCTTGTTCCCGAGTTTTTTTGAAGGGGGGAAAGAAAAGAAACGGGCGGAAGAGTGTCCCCTAGTTTTTTTTAAGGAGAGAAATGGAGGGAAATGAAGGAAAAACAAGGCTTATTTCCGGTTGAACAAGGCGTTTCACAAGTGAAATCAAGAACAAGCTCCGACACACGGTATTACCCAACACACTAGTGACTCTATTTATTAAATAAATTCAACAAACAAATTGCATAAAAACATAATAGAAAACATGGACGCAGCCAAGTTCTTATATAAACTAACTAATCCTAATATAACTATAATAGAACTCCTAATACGTATGCAAGCTGGACTCTCCTAGTTTGAATTTCAAATACATAAAACTTTTACTAGACTTTAGGAATAAACAATAAAGTAATTATTAATTTGATCTCTCCAACCACCCCTTGAGATCATCTGAACCACCCTACGACCCGATTCAAATATCATAATCTTTAATACTCCCTCTCGATATTTGTCATCACTATACCGAGGCCTTCACAGAACTTGAACATCTTCTTGCTTGGCAAACTTTTAGTAAACATATCGGCACGTTGATTTGTAGTATCCACATACTTGAGATCAATCTCCCCCTTCAACACTTTCTCTCGAATAAAATGATAGTGTATTTCTATGTGCTTCGTTCTTGCGTGGAAAGTAGGATTAGATGCTAGAGTAATCGCCGAAATATTATCACAAAATATTTCAGTATTCTCCTTCGTCTTTTGATTCAACTCTTTCAATAATTGAACTAACCATACACACTCTTGAGCTGCCATAGCTGCAGACCTATACTTGGCTTCCGTAGTTGATAATGACACGGTTGGCTGTCTTTTGCTACACCAAGCAACTGCACTTGACCCCATCAAAAACACATACCCGGTTGTGGACCTTCAGGTAGTTTGATCACCACCATAATCCACATCACAGTAACCAACTAGGCTGATATCTTGCTCCCTCTTAAACTTAACTCCTCCCTTCGGAGCTGTCTTTAGATACCGTAGCACCATTCTTGCTTCTTCAAGATGTGATTTCCTAGGCTTTTGCATAAATCTGCTTAGCACACCAATTGAGTACGACACATCTGGTCTAGTTAGAGTTAAATAAATCAAACTCCCAACTATTTTCTGGTACATTGTAGTTTTTTTAAGCTCCTTGCCTTCATCAGCTCTTAAAGGTAGGTCAACATCCATCAGAACTCTAGACGGTTTACATGTCTCCATACCAAACCTGCTTAATACATCTACCAAGTATTTATGCTGATGTAGAACTATACCATCAGGTTCATACTTCAGTTCCAAACCCAAGAAATGTTTTAATTTTCCTAAATCTTTCATATGAAACCTTGTACACAAGTTCATCTTCAATTGATCGATGGCATCATCTAAATCACTGGTCAAGATCAAATCATCTACATAGACTAATACAATAGCAACTTTGTCTTCAACAACACGAACAAACACGCTCGTATCAGCCATGGTTAGGTAAAATCCATTATGTTCCAAAAACTCCCCCATTTTTCCAAACCATGCACGTGGGGATTGTTTCAAACCGTATAAGGCCTTTTTGAGTTTGCAAACATACCCGGGGTAGTTATTGTCTTCAAAACCCTTTGGTTGCTCCATGAATATAACCAAATCTCCATATAGGAAGGTGTTGCTAACATCCATTTGCCATAACTTCCAATCCTTGCTTGCGGCTAACGCTAGTAACACTCGGATCGTAGTTAGCTTTGCAACAGGGCTAAAGGTATCTTCATAATCTATCTCGTACTGCTGTGTAAAACCTCTTGCAACCAACCTTGCTTTGAACCGTTCTACACTTTCGTCTGCCTTCTTTTTTATCTTGAATACCCATTTACATGACACAAGTGTGTGTCTCTAGGCTTCGGTACCAACTCCCAGGTTTGATTATCATGCAGTTCTTGAAACTCATCCTGCATTGCGTGTACCCACCGACTATCTTTTCTTGCTTGTTCAAAGGTTTCAGGATCTGTTTCTTCCACGTTTACAACTAATGCAACATTAGCATATTTCGTATTGGGCCTTTTTACATGTTCAGATCATCTTAGGCCTTCTTCTGTTTGGTTTGATTCTGATGATTCACTTATGCTTGTTCCAGATTGCCATGGATTTGTTCTGGATGGTCTGAATCAGTTTCTTCAACTGTGAGCTCCGTATCCTCTTCGTTAGTGGTCATTCCATCAAACTCCAATGCTACTCGGTTATCCAGTTCCTCTTTTAAATTTTTAGAATGTGGTAGCACTTTATGATTTTCTAACCACTTGGACGAGTTTTCATCAAATATAACGTTTCTTGACACGAAACACTTGTTTGACAAAGGGCCACAACATTTCCACCCTTTTCGTTCATTGTCATAGCCCACAAAGATACACCTAACTACCATTTTCTCGAGTTTATGTCGTTGATGACTCGGGATAAAAACATAACATACACATCCAAACACACGTAGGTGGGTTACATTGGGTTTCATGCCAAACAAGGTTTCAAAAGGTGACTTGTAGTTCATACCTTGTTGAGGTAGTTGATTGCTAATGTACGTGGCAGTTTTCATAGCTTCTACCCAGTACCTTCCAGGAACATTCTTCTCGTGAATCATACTACCAGTGAATCAAGTGTCTGTTTTTCCTTTTCGATACTCTGTTCTGTTGCGGGGTATTGGCACAAGTTAATTGCCTTTTGATTTTGTTTTCTCTAAGGTAATTCGTTAATTCCCTAGACATATACTCTCCCCCGTTGTCTGACCTTAGGCAAAGTAGAGGATGTTTGGTTTCTCTTTCTGCATCTAGCTTGAACTCTTTGAACCTTTCGAATGCCTTTGACTTCTCTTTCATAAACCCAACCCACAAGTACTTCGAGAAATCATCTATAAAGGTTATTAGATAACGCATACCTTTGATAGATGGTTGCTTGACTGGCCTAAAAACATCACTGTGAACGAGTTCCAATGGTCTCTTAGCATGGAACTCTGACTTCACGTATGGTAGCTGGTGTGATTTTCCATATTGGCAACCTACACATACTACATCTATTCTAACTGTGATTTTAGGTAACCATGCTACTAGCTCTCGATTCACCATAAGCTGTAGTTTATCATATCCGACATGACTCAGCCGTTGGTGCCACAGGTCCGCATTCTGATTAGAGCTGGTCTTTTCTACATAAACTGTCCCTGCTGATAATACATAGACATTCTCTATTCTTTTTCCTTGAATTACATGCTTGGATTTGGTCTCGAACTCATCGAAAACTTTTACATCATTCGGTCTGAATAGTACATACCTGCCGGACGATGTTATTTGCGGAACGGATAGAAGGTTTTTCTTCATTCCGGGCACGTGAAACACCTTCTTTAGCACTACTTCTTCACTACTCTTATCAGGTCTGAAACTTACATCACTAACATGACTATGGAATGTCTGGAGTTATCGGCAATAACCACCACCTGGTTTCCTTCATACTTTACTGAGTTTTTCAGTATACTTTTCTCCCCCGTCATGTGGTTAGAACAACCAGAGTCTACTATCTAATCTTTAAGTTCATTGTCACTGATTTCGGTTGTTGCAGTAAGTGCTAGGATAGGTTTTGCCTTCGCAAAGTGTGCTTCTGCATCCCAAGTTTCTTCGACATCGGATTGTGCTTGGGCTGCGTTTCCTTCTTCAGTTTGTTTAGATATGCAGTATCGGGCGATATGGCCTCGTTAGCCACAGTTATAGCACTTGACCGATTGCCTTCTTCCTCGTTGATTTTTCTGATCACTGTTCTCCTCTTTAGGTTCTTTATCACCTTGGCGGTACTTGGATTGATATTCTGTCTTCTTGCCTCGGTTGTTGCTTCCCTTTTTATGATATCCATACCGTCCATTTCCTTTGCTCTTATGGACGTACAAAGCTTCTGTTTCATTCTTGGATGGAGCATTCAAGGTTAGGTCGGTCATCTGCTTGGCTAGGTTTTCTTGACTTGCAAGCAGACTTTCAAATTCTGCTAAACTGGGTTGATTCGACCAACCATGTATAGCTGCTACAAAACTTCGATACTCGGGTTTCAAACCATGAATTATGATACGCTTCATTCTTGGTTCAGATATCCTTGACTGTTGATCTAGATCTTTGATTTCTCGGCGAAGTGTTTTTACTTTGTGGAAAAACTGAGGAAAAGTCATCTACTTCTGAGTAAAGGATAACAATTCATTCTCGAGTAATTGTAGCTTGGAATCGTTTTTCTTTGAAAACATCACGGCAAAAGCGTCCCATGCTTCTTTAGTGGTTTCCAAATCCCTAATATACTCCAACGGTTCATCTTCAATGGTTGTTTTGAGTATAAACATGGCCTTCCCTGCTTTAATCTTCCACTTGTGAATCGCTCCATTTGTATCGATTCTGGGTGTAGCCGTACTATCTCCATTGACGACTTCCCAAAGATCTTGGCCTTGCAAGTATGAGGTCATACACGTCGACCACATGCTGTAGTTACTTTTGCTTAGCTTTTTCAACCCGGCGAAAAACTGCAACTCGGCCATCTTCTCAACCTGGCTCTGATACCACTTGTTGAACAAGGCGTTTCACAAGTGAAATCAAGAACAAGCTTTGACACACGGTATTACCCAACACACGGGTGACTCTATTTATTAAATAAATTCAACAAACGAATTACATAAAAACAGAATAGAAAACATGGACGCAGCCAAGTTCTTATATAGACTAACTAATCCTAATATAACTATAATAGAACTCCTAATACGTATGCAAGCTGGACTCTTCTAGTTTGAATTTTAAATACAGAAAACTTCTACTAAACTTTAGGAATAAATAATAAAGTAATTATTTAATTTGATCTCCTCCAACCACCCCTTGAGATCATCCGAACCACCCTACGACCCGATTCAAATATCGTAATCTTTAATATTTCCATCCTCCCAATTTGGAAAGATTTGGAGAGAACGGAAAAGAAGAGAAAAGAAAAGAAAGTGAATGAATCATTTCTTTTGTTTTCTTCCCTTTAGTAAACTCGGGAACACAGCGTTAGGTCTCTTTAAATAGATACTAGGTTTGAATCTCGTGTATTACACGGGTTGAATAAATGTAATGTTATATACTTAGTAATAAAAAAATTATGTCTTTAAAAACCCGTGTATTACACGAGTTGAATAAAATATTATGTGACAGTTATAAATTCTGTTAAGTTAGTTTTTAAAACATTTTTTTAGCTGAGTATTAATTTTTTTATGTAACTAATAAATGTTAATTCATATTAAACTTTAGAAACCTGATGTATTACACGGGTTGAATAAATGCAATGTTATATATACTTAGTATTTTAGTAATAAAGATTTACTTATTACATATTTATGAAAAACGTTTTATAAAAAGAAATTATATAAATCATTATTATTTAATAGTAGAGAGACGGTAAATAAAAATCTATAAAAATAAATAAATAAATTTGTATAATTAATAAGAGAAAGATATGGGAAAAAAAGTTAAGGATACATGAAAGAGTGACAAGTGTCTTATCAAAACTTTTATTTATTATATAGTATAGATGAGAGAAAGAGAGATAGAGACTTAAAAAAATATTAAGATTGGATGACCGATCTACGTCCCAACTGTAACATAAACCGTGCTAGGTCTATGTTCTCTTTCTCTAACGGACTTTTTATATCCGTGACAAGTAAATATCAATCTTTATATATTTTCTCAAATCTAAATGGTAGTGAAAAAATAAGTAGAAAAAGATGGTTTTTGACAAATGCAAAAGTAGGGGTGGCAATTTCGACCAGACATGAAAATAATCTGGTTTTAGGTTGACATATTTAATTCGTTTAATAAACATGTCATGTTCGAGTTGATCTGTTTAATTAAATGGTTAGTGTTTGCATTGACTTGTTTAAGCCATTTTATCAAACAGGTTGATCCACCAACTTGTTTAATTAAACAGGTCGACCTACTAACTTGTTTAACCCATTTTTTACAACCCACCAACCCCATTAACATATTTATAACTTGATTATTATTCGTCAAACCATCAACCAGTTTGACATGTTTAGATAAATGGGTTAAACACGTCATGTTCGGGTTACACAGTTTTAAACGTGTGGGATTAGGGTTGATGTTTTTGAACGAATAAAAATATAAGTCGTATTAAGGTTGAACAATTAAACCGTCTAACCCTCTAACCCGACACGATTAACATCTTATGTAAAAGGATGGTGACCTTTGCTCAAAATGCAAGAGATTTTCCTTCTCGCCAAGGAAAATTATTTGGTCACTACCTAATTTATTTAAACCATTCTCTTCGATTTTTTTTTAATTTGAAATAATTCTTTTTAAAAAAGATTTCTCCAAAACCTTCAACTTTGACCAATAGAAAATTTAGGGATTTTTACAAAAACGCACTTGTTTTATGAAAAGACTCAAAGTCTTGAGGCTTTTTTTATAAAGGTTTTATAAAAATTTTCAAAGTCTTAAATACTTTATGTAAACATCTTGTTACATAACTGTCATTTGAGTATGCAAAACTTTTTTTGAAGAGACATTGATTTTATAAATGTTAGTCTAAATTTTATAGAACATTTTCAAGTGATCTTTCTTTATATACCCTTTGGCATTTATTGATATTGTGTTTTGCTACTTTATTTTTTATTTTCTCTTGATCTTTACTTTTTGATAGTTAGTCTTGACAACATACATCAAGATTGATCGGTTGTTGGAGGAAATGTGTCCAGAATTTGGACAGTCGATTTACGATTGCATCGTGAGGTTACTAATTTGCTTCAGTTCCCGTGGTTTTGGCTGACCATTGTACGGTCGATGCACGCCAAGTTCGTCCCATCGAGCTTAAATTATCTTGACCTTTGTTGAGTTGAGTTTGAGCAGAGTTGAGTTTGACAAATAATTCATTAAAAAAGAAACAAAAAAGATAATATACTCATCTTCGTGATAAGCTTTACGATCACAATTGTGCGTCCAACACATTATAACGATGCGCCTAAAACAATCTGTAATTAAACGGACGCAACTACTTTTGGACTAGACAAGACAAAAAAAACCAGATATAAAGTTACGAATATTATAACACCCCTGTCACAACGAGCGGGTTTACGTCTACTAGTATATAGAAATATTCCAGAAGAACTATTGCCGTAAGGAATTGAATACTTGATTAAAAAAACCATTTCCCCTTACTATATTAATTACCAGAATATATACCTCTACATCACTAACCCACCCACCCCCTATTTAAACCTCCACTTTGGCACCAAATCTCACTATCTTCATTATTCATATTATTCTTCATACACACACAACCAAAACCATGTCTGGTGTTTGGGTGTTCAAGAATGGTGTGGTTAGACTCGTCGAGAATCCAGGCGCCGACCCCTTGCAAGGTGCGTCTCGTGGCAAGGTGTTGGTGCACCTGCCCACAAACCAAGTGGTCACTTCATACGCGGCTCTTGAACAAATGCTGGCATCTATCGGCTGGGAAAGGTACTACGACGACCCTAACCTACTTCAGTTTCATCAAAGATCAACGATTCACCTTATCTCTCTCCCTAGAAACTTCAACAAGCTCAAGTCGATGCACATGTACGATATCGTGGTCAAGACTCGCAATGTCTTTGAAGTAAGGGACTCATAATTGTTAACCGGTGGTGGTTAGATATAACCATGGCATTGATCTTGCATTTGGCTGGTTGCTTTGTTCATCTTTTGTTTGTGACATGTGTGTTAGTTTTTGGTCATAAAGTTTTGAGTTTTAATTAGGATTTGTTTGTATTCCAAGTATTTGTATATAATATCATATGGTGTTTTCAGAATGTCAAGTATGTTTGTTTATTCCTTTTTGTTCTTTATGATAATATATAAGTTAATCGAACATTGCATAATGTGTTATATTAATGGTTCTTAAAAAAGTAATCTTCCATCAACATTAATTATTCAATTTAAGGTACTTATTCGATGCTATTTACCCATCATTATACAATGTTTTTGATCCAATAGGTATCTAATTGACTTTTTGATGAATAATAGACGCATATATGATCAAATTAGACTTCTTTATTGCTAAGGTTCCTTCTAACAAGAATCATAACGTACCATTGCATCGTTTGTTACTTTTACGAGATAATTAATTAACATGCGTGACAATATCTAACACGACACAAAATATGACATGAGTCCGACATAAAAATAAGTAGAGGTGAAAATTCATGGCGGGACGAAAATAATCAGGATTTGATTTGGACGATTCGTTTGTAATGTCCTGTTAACATGACTTATACCATTTAAAAAAACATGTCATGTTCATATTGTATTAAATTTAATGGCTGGCCCGTCAACCCATATAAAATTATAATAAAAAATTAAAAGATATATGTAGTTTATATGTTCAACCCGCTTTTATATTTATTACAATGAGTTTAAAACCCACCAAGCCATTTATCACTTGATTACCATTCGGCAATATGTTTTGATATGTCAGCCCGTTTAAATAAACGAGTAACAAGGATCATATCCAAGTTACATAGTTTTAAATTTGTTTGTGTTTGGGTTGATGTCTTTTGCACACACGAATAAATATATTGATATCATGTTTGGGTTCATCAATTACAATCAACCTACATGAACCCGCGAACCGGCAAGAATGCCACCATTTAATCAGTTGAGTTGATCTAAAGGGGACAGATTCACTACAAGAAAACAACACTATCACCAACGACGTTTTTTCGACAAACGTAGCCGTAGGAAATTTTTCGACAAAAGCCGTCGCAAACAACTTTTATTATTATTTATTTTAAAAAATATACCGCCCATCGGTAATCCGTCACAAAATACCGGCAGTTAAAAATCCGTCAGTAATCCCTAGTTGCTAGCGGTCACGTTCACTACTTTGAAGGCCAGGGGTATGATTAGCGTCATCAATAGGACGAGCTGAACCTAGATGATATCCCGGTCGGCCCCGATGCCTTCAACATTCACAAGGGCGATGATGCCGCTAATCAGGGCGGCGATGGTGCTAATCAGGAGTCGCAAGAGGCCCGGTCATTTGGGCGTGGGGATAATATCCAGCTGCAGCCTCCCCTCGATCTCGCCCGACGTGCGAAGCTTTCCATTGCCGATGATGGCAGGTAAGAATTAAAAATTACTTTGTTAACTTAAAATAAATCAAACTCATATTTGTCTTATTTTTGCAGTTTTTTTATCGCTAGGGCAGGCCGCAGATATATGACTATATTGAAGTCTTCGTTTCATGACCCTTGGTGATACTGGCATGAGGTGTCGGCTCCTTCGGAAACTTATAAAAAAAATACGTTGCTAGTATGTCGGAAGTCTGAAAAATTGTCGGAGAAATGTGGAAATATGTAGTTTAATAAAAATATTTAACTAATGTGTAAAGCTAAATTAGGGGTGTTCTGGTTTTGAGTTAATTTAATTATCTGAGTTTTGAGGAAGCACCAATCCATATGGATTTAAGTTAATTCACTCATCAAATTATTTTTACATCATCACCATTTTTTACATTTATTTTTCATAACTAATTTTTATTTATTATAATAAATTATTTACTTTTTTATACGGTATAATTATATTTAATTACTTACGTGTAAATATTATCAAAAGTTCTCTCGGAATTCTTTCTTGTAGATTCACATCTTTGTTTCAGTATTATCCTTTTCGGGGTCTTATGGATGTGTAAACATTTTACTAATTAGCTCATTCGGGATATATATATATATATATATATATATATATATAGAGAGAAGTAGGATCAAATACAAAATAGATTTAACATAAAAAAATATAGGAAACAATCTTGGCCTTTATTCATAATACTAGGTTAGAATCTCGTGTATTACACGAGATTGTATATTAAAAAATATAAAACTTGTAAATTTGTAAATACGTAATAACTTGTCAGACTATTATGATCGTCTCGAGATATATCAGGTGGAAATGTGTGTATAACAAATTAGTATTTTTCTTCAATTAGTTATATTTTGATTTCCTATTATATATTCTTATTTAATATAATTAGTATTCTTCTTTAATAATATATTTATAATATCATTATTATTTAATAAGATAGATGCGCATTTATTAGGAGAGGGAGACGGGAAAATCAATGTGAGGAGGCATGAGAAAGTGACAAGTGTCCAGCTTAAACCTTTATTTATTAGTATAGATTCAATGGTCAATATTAATTAGGTTTTATATTTGAAATTAATTAGATTAACAAATCACTAAAAGGGTAAAAATAAAACTCCACTGATAACAACACATCGTATACGAGATAACAACACATCCTATACGAGATAACAACATCATATAAATTGATATAAGAACAGGTTATAATAGGATGTTGTTATCTCATTTTATACCGTGCTGATATAATTTGTTCTGTGTTGTTATCGCATGAATGATGAGTTGTTATTAGTGTAGTGTATTTTTGCACGATTTATAAAAAAAACATTTATAAAAAATTTTGCAATATGGTACTCATATTAAAGAGAATAAAATTCTTAATTTTATGGTATAATTATTTTAAAAATATAATATAGTATATAAAAGTTATTTTAGTTTAAAAAAATGGATAAAACTATTATTTAATGGAAAAAAGTCAAATGAAGTGTTAATTCTCTATTTTGCCCTTCTACTAATTTTCAGTCACGTACACGTGTCAGCATCTCATTGGTTCCTACGTTTTTTAAGATAAATGTATTTTGTACCGAAACCACCCTCTATATATATATACCATCATCCAGGTAGTATTCTTACGTGTATTCAGTCTCATTTGTTTAATATGGCATGCAGGCGCAGTAGCATCTAATACGTGGTTGAATACTATTGATTTCTTGTGCACGTTGATGCATATCGAGAAATTTTTCCAAATCATTGTAACCTCATGTATATTGACCTTTTCATGCAACGAGACAATTTTTTCAAACTCAATGCATACAATCAATGGCCCAATGCTTCCTAGTATTTTGAGAAACCCATGCTTGGTTGAATGTCTTTTTAGTAACTTTAATTTGGTTGCCACTAGGGTTTAGCTTACTTAAATATTAGGATGAAAATACTTCAATAACACATCTGTAAAATTTTATAGGTAATCGTTTGCGGTTTTTTCACCAATTCGTATGTATTCATCGAATTGGTCACATGATGTGTCATATGTCAACTCATGTATGACACAAGCACATTTTTTTGTAAATGGGAAAGATCCCTTTTACGTAGCCTGTTGTATCTTTGTGTAAAATATACAAAATGATTGGAGATAACTTCAACAATTCGATTGAACACTGCATTCTCATCTGGAACCTTCGTCTAAAGAAGGATCTTCGAAAACTAGCTATAGACAAAAATAGTCATTCCAAAGACGAAAATCTAAATTTTCACAAATCACAACCCCTCTCTAAATATTTGTGTTTACTTTTTGGACGACTAGAACTTGACCACTCTCTGACTCAGTGTTGTTGCATATACAAGCTCCATCAATTTCAAATACACATTGAATTCGTTATCCAAAATGGTGGACCTCTTCATCATCGCTTGAGGGAGGTGTAGGAGGTGAAATTTCAACATTATCATAATTGAATTCGTTCATATCATCTATAAACAATTTTGATTTCATGGTGAGAATAGCTTACGAGAGAAGAGTCGGGATGAAGGACATTAGAGAGTTGAGATTATTAAAAGTTAAAAGAGAAAGGTTGTATTTATAGTAATTTTTAAGGGGAATTTGACCATTTGAATTTTTAAATAATATGGGAAGATTTGACATTTTGAATTTTATAAAAGGTTTATAATCGTTACAAACTTTTTAAAAGTTTATAAAACCTTTACAAAGTTAATAAAAGTTTATAATTTATAAATTGTTATAAATCTATGCAATTTTTTTATAAATTCTTAAAAAATAAACATCAACTTAAATTTTATTAAAAGAAATTGAAATAAGCAAAACAAAAGGAAAGGAAAAAAATAAATGAGGCACATCCCAATCCACCATATCCGTTGTCGTCCCTCCACGTGAACGAAAATTCCAAAAACGCCCATACATGTGATCGTGGTTGCGCAATGCGGCGTCCATGGGCTTCTCGCCCTTGGCTACCTAGGGAGCCATTCGTGGCCGTTATTCACTTCTACATTGTGGACACTCTTAGAGATTTTACTTCTTGTGAGTAAAGATGATACAAATAAAATAACCTAAACACACTTTAATATATTTAGAACATCCAATTGTAACTTTAAACGGGTCAAAATAACTCAAACTCACTTTAATAGACTTAGAACATCCAACTGTTCTTTAAACGGGTCAAAATTACACAAACCCAATTGTTGGATATTTTTGCTATTATTATTAGTATTTGTTGTTATTAATGTTGGTTGATTGAAATTTGTGAATTGTTATCGTTCATGACTTATAGTTGAACAGATTGGTTATCCATTTTACAGCAGTTCTGCTGTCGAATTTTAGTAAAATAGTCAATTTTATGTTTATTACATTGTTTAATGCAGAAGAGAATTCAAGAGGAGTTTACAAGATCCTCGAACAAGTCTGCTCGTGATTTATCAGCAGTCGATGAGTTTGCATGCATTGAGCGTGCACTGGGTAAAAGGCGTGGCCATATACAGGGTGTTGGTCGTGTGGTGAGAAATCCCACACCCGATGTGTTTAGTACCCCCCCCTCCCCAGCCACATTAACAAGAAATGGATGAGCGAATGACCCAATTCCAACAACAAGTGCAAGAACAACAACATCAACAAGAACGAGAGCATCAATCACATCAAATGATGATCCGGGCGCAACAAATGCTTGAAATGCAACGCCAAATGGAAGAAATGTGTCGTCTATGGGAACGCCGAACAAGCAATGATGGTAATTAACTGAGAGTTGTTGTCTTTGTTGTTTCGAACAATTTGGATGTTTGGTTTGAACAATTTGGATGTTTGGTTTGAACTATTTGGATGATTGTGAACAACTTTAAGATTCAGATACTACTTTTCATGTTTCGGACCATTTGTATGATATTTGTGTGTTTTGAATGGTTTAGATGTTTGTATTTCAAGGTTTATGTTTTTATATATTTTATATTTCTAGAAAAATTTGCAAAATTAAAAAATATAAAAAAAAAACAAAAAAGGCTTATACCGACGACATGTCGTCGGTATAGGTCATTTTCAAAAATTATTAAAAAACATAAAATGGCCTATACCGACAAAGTCGTCAGGATATGTCATTTTTTAAAAATTATTAAACAACAGAAAAAGCCCTGTACCGACGACATGTTGTCTGGATAAGTGTCAAATCTATACCGACGACAGTCGTTCCTATAGATTTTAATTTTAATTTTTTTTAATAAACCCTTTTTTCTGACGACATGTCGTCCCTAAAGCCTAACCTATACCAACGACGTCTTTGACCTATTGGTACGAAGCAATCCCGACGAAACCTGTACGGACGACGTGTCGTCGGTATAGGTCAAATCACCCTATCCCGACGACATGTCGTTGGGAAAAGGTGAGTAATTTTCATCCCCATAGGGTGTTACTGTTGTGGTGTTACATAAACGGCGTTTGATCGCAATATGACGTTAGGGATCTATAGAGTGAATCACTAACTAAGGTATATTGTTTAGCATGAGAACGTAAATTACTACTAGGTTAAAATTGTAGTTTTATTTATATTTCGAATTTGTAGTACTATGAAGAGTTGAAGAGACAATCATAGATGCCATTAAAAAACAAATAAAGCATATTTAGATTTTAAAGCACAATGTTCTTGAGAAAGGACACTGGTTTTATTCTGTAGGGTAACTAAAGAGAATGTCATAGTGTGAATAGTTATTTTCTAATTTATCATGAGTTCGTTATTAGATTTAGATTGATGCATTTGGATTTCTTAAGCAAGAATAGTAAAGCAACAATAAAAAAAACATCAGGCAGCGATTACATGAATGGTATTGAGACAAATCATTTAAGGAATATAAGGATCTTTGACAATTGACATGTGGTTACAGCAAATATCATATGTTTTTGACCAGAAATTTTAGGTTCAAGATTCATAAGTCTTGTAGACATTGGCGGACCTATGAATTTTTTTCATGCGGGGTCGGAAATTTTTACGGTCGGTTATCTATAATTAAATATTATTATTTTTTCAGTCCGGTTCAATACGGGTCGGGTTGGGTCAGGTCATTTAGTACACATATTATCACTAATTACAATTAGCAAATAATACATATGACATAGCTTATAACAAAATAATATGATAAGCAAAATTCAAAACTTAGAGGAAAATTTAAAAAAAAAAGTTACTTGAAATCATGAGGAGGCAACGGCGCAAGGCTGTGAATAATGAATCGACTAGTAGGGCTAGAATCATAAATTTATGATTAGCGGAGAGGTTTGAAGTCGTGAAGAGGCATGACGAGAATCATGATTAGTAAATTGTTGTTCTTCAGATTGCGTGAAACGTGAATTTGAAATGTCGAGACATTGATGGATCAGGATTGTCGCTGCTTAGATTTATTATCAGGTTAAATTGTTAAGAAATTTTAATGGTTAACGGGTTACTAAATATGGGCTTAATTGTCTAAATGGGTAATGAGTTAATTAAATGTGAGTTTAATTGTTTAAATGACTAAGTTTTTAGTCCAGTTAATTCCAAATGTCCAATTAAGTTATTAGTTTAAATGGAGATCGGTGTTAAAAATTAAATTTTCTTGGGGTCGGTGTTAAAAAATATTTCTTTTGGGGGGTCGGTAAAAATTTAATGGGGGTCGGTGTTAAAATTCCATTGGGGTCGGTCAAGATTATATCGCATATATAACAAATAGAAAAAAAAATTTATCGGGGTCGGCCGACCCACCTAGCTGTAGAACCAAAGACTGATGGCTACAAAATTCTCTAAGTACAAATGCTGCTGATCTAAGAGTTTGCTGCTGACCAACAAACTGCTGCGGACAAGCTAGTCTGCTGCGGATACTTGTTCTCCTGCTGAAGGACAAATCTGCTGCGGATAGCCTTATCTGCTAAAGACCAAAGTTGCTGCGGATAGGCTTCTCAGCAGCATCAACACTTGATGCTGCTGACAGGCAAATCATCAGCAGCTTTGGATGGTTACATCTTGCCGCTGATCAACATCTTTGTTGCTGACAGCCTTGTGCCTTGAAGACAAATCGTTGCAGCTGACTATCCATACCAAGCGTCACTGACAACTTTCTGCAAAAGCAACTGACACACTCAAAGCAGAAGGAACCGCAATGGCACAACCAATGACGGACAACAATGCTCTTCTCCAAGCATGCAAGTAAGGATGCATAAAGAAGTCGCTTCAATAAAGTTAACTAGATATAGACAAAACGTGTAATAGTTAGCTACATACAACAGATCAACGGTCTGTGTTAGATCTGATCCTTAGAATCAATGGGATGTCTTGATTCTAAGTGAGTATAAATAATCTGTAAACACTTCATTGTAAGTGTGCTTTTTGTGATTTCTGATTGAGTTTCAATTGTAATCGTTTATCTGCAAAAGCTTAATACAAAAGTGTTATTAACAGTATTCTTTCTGCTTGCTCGATTACATTTGTGTAGTTGTTATTGTTTCTGTCAATTTCAACTAAGAACAGAACCATCTTGTAATTTCACGATCCTACACTAGCAAAGGCTAGGTACGCCCCTGCTTGTAGATGTGATGGGAATGGATGGACTCGGACTTCAAGGCACTAGGAGCTATCCAAATGTGCCTTCCAAATGAAGTTTTTCATAACTTCAGAAGTTAGAAAACTGCCAAAGAGCTCTGGGAAGCTCTTGAGAAAATGTTTGATGGTTCTGAGGAAGTCAAAGAGAACAGAAGAGACATTCTGAAGCAGTAGTATGAAAACTTCGTCCGGAAGGAAGGTGAGTCTCTAACTGTTCTATACAACAGATTTACCTATCTTGTAGGAGAGCTGGAGTGCTCAAAGGTGAAGCTAGAGAATGAAGATATCCTCAAGAAGTTCATCAGGTCTCTACCAAGCTGCTGGACACTTTACACAGTGTCAATCAGAAGAACTGAGAATCTGAAGACTCTCCAGATGACTGAACTCTTTGGAATGCTAAAAACCTATGAGCTAGAGATGATTCAGGCAAAAGAAAGAAGCTCAAGCTACCAAACAGCCTCAACATCCACCACCACCTCCTCTGCCCTCCATTCTGAGCACCCGGGTCCTAGTTCAAGTAACTAATATCCTCCCATCATCACTCATCCTCAAACTCCAATCTCTCAAACAAACAGCTCACCATTTCTCCTAGAAGCTCCTCCTCAAACATCAACCTCTGCTGCTTTTGTTTCTGAAAACTCAAGCAACATGTCCTTTATCAAGGAGGATCTAGAATGCTTTCATCCAGATGATTAAGAAGAAATGGACATACAGCACTCATATGCCATGCTCTCTATAAGAGCAAAAAGGTTCTACTCTAGAACCGGAAGACCTATTCCAAGTAATAACTCCAACACCAGAGTTGGCTTGGACAAAAGCAAACTAAGATGTTACAACTATAACCTACTAGGTCACTTTGCTAGAGAATGCAAGGCACCAAGAGCAAATCCAGCTACTTCTCAGTCAAGACAAGCTCACCAAGCCCAACCTAGACAACAACAACAAGCTACTCCTCTAGTTCAAACTGCAGCCTGTGCAACTGTTGGAACTTCTGAGTTCGACTGGAGCTTTCAATATGAAGAACTGCCTGTCAACAATCAAGCTCTGATGGCAGACACTACAGAGATACCACCTCAGGTATTTGAACATCTTTGCTCTCAAGCATTTATTGATAAAGTTTTGGGTTATAGAAAGCACAACCAAAACCTTATAGATCAAAATGAAGAGTTTCATCAGATGAAATCTGAGTTCAAAAAGGTTGAAAATACTTATAAAGAAAAGATTAACTGCCTTAAGAAAGAGATTTCATCGCTAAAACACGAACAACTAATATTGAAACTCAGATTGATGATCTACTGGTCAAACTATAAGCTACCAGAGCTGAACTGGCAGAACAGAAAGTTCATGTTGAAAAATATGAATTTTCCTCCAAAAAGTTACAAAGACTTTTAGATATTCAAGTCCATGAGAAGGTAAAAACTGGACTTGGGTATAACAATGATCAGTACAATGCTGTTCCTCCTCCTGTTGACTATATTGCCATATACGAACCAAGCTTCAATGTTGAAAATCTTGACACTGCAAACCGAAATATTGATACTTCAGCGGATGAACCTTTCTTCGAAGACTACACTACCTCATCGGAATCTGAGTCAACCCACTCAGACCACGATGAAACCAGTGCAGTCCCATCTGAAGCTGTTCTGAATAGAGTTGCAGTTCCTGCTGTTCTTCCAGCTGTTCCAGCCCTTATACCATTCAAACAGATCAAGATCAGCTATCCTCTAGATGGAAGAAAGCTAAACATTGAAAAGGGACAGACATCAGGACCCACAAACCCCAAGCCTCTGACAAAGCCAATCACAAAGAGGAAGGTATTTGATATATGTCGTAAGCCTGAAGAAAAGGTTACATATGTTCAAAGGACCCTAGAAGAAGACACCTTTGAACATAACAAAGCTCATCCATGGAATTTCAAGGATCTGTTCCAAAGAAAGGACTATGTCTACCTTTCAAGAGACAAACTAGCAAAATCATGCTTTGTGTGTGGCAAATATAACCACACTGTCAACACCTGCTTTCATTACCTGGAATAACAAAGAAATTCAAAGCAACATGCCTTTGAAAAGATTAACAAAAATAAGAAAGTAAGAAGCTACGAAGTCAAAGCAACTAAGTTCAGGGAGTCTCTATCTCCCCTAAAAGTGAAGATGCCTAAATCTCAACAAACTTGCATCATTTGTGGTGAATCAGACCACTTTGCTGCAAACTGTAAGTTTAACCCCTTCAACCAGATCCTTCATCAAGCACCTCAAAGACAAAGGGTAAAGAAGGATCAGCATACATCAGTTGTTAGTCAAGTTAAGCCCAAGAAAACAAAGCAGAAGCTTTCAGCAGCAACCAAGTCTGCTGCTGATAAGGTAAAATCCTCCGCATCAAAATCTGCTGCTGATAAGGCAAAGCCATCAGCAGCAAGAGTGTTCACTGCTGATAAGGAAAAATCCCAGGCAAAGCCTTCAGCAGCAAAGAATGCTGCCACTTCAACAAAGCCATCAGCAGCAGGATCTACTGTCAACAAGCCAGAAACATCAGTAGCAAAATCGGCTGCTGACAATGTGAGGAAAACTAGAAAATCACCAACAAGGCAATGGAAAGCCAAACCATCTTCAAGCACTGTCATTGGTTCCATTGACTGCAAACATACTGAAAAGGATAAACTAACAACCATCTTTTTCAAGTCTGCAGACTCTTGGGTTCCTTCTACTAATTAGAAATATATCATGTGCAGGGACAGCCAGGTCAAAAGAATAACACCTGGGTGGTAGACAGTGGGTGTTCCAGGCACATGACAGGCAACAGATCTATCCTCTCCAACTTCAGACATTTCAATAGAGGATATGTTGCCTTTGGAAGTGACTCAAAGGGAGGATCCATTACTGGACAAGGAACTGTGTCCAACGAAAGAATGAGCATTGATAAGGTCAACTATGTTAAAGAATTGGACTTCATCATGAGTGTTTCCCAGGTCTGTGACCAAAAGCATTGGATGCTCTTCACAGATAAAGAATGTTTTGTACTGACTCTAGGCTTATCCACACCTCCTCCAGAAAGCATTTTATTAACTGCTCAGAGAAAAGAAAATCTCTATGTACTGGACATGAATGAAGTCACTCCATCTGGGAGTGTTTCCTGCTTTTTATCAAAGGCCTCAGTTGATGAATCAGCTCTCTGGCATAAGAGATTAAGCCATGTTAATATCAAAACTATCAACAAATTGGTGAAGAATAACATGAGAACTGTTTCCAAAACGTGATCGTCTTACCCGTTAGGGTTTTCACGAAGATATGCATTTTCACCGATCTGAAGTGATAACCTGAGAACTGTTTCCAAAAAGGTTCTCAGGGGTCAATGTTCCAGTGTTATCTACAACGCTGAACATACAGAGTACCCCGGGTGACAGTTCAGCAATCCCAGCTGATACTGATCCCACACCCTCCACCTCACATCTTAAACAACAGTCTGTTTCTACCATTCGAACCCCTGTGCATACTACTAAGGATGCACAGGCACAAAAATTACTTACATCTGTTTTGGATGTTATCGTTCAACCGGAACACAGGGCCCCGGTTGCAACGACATATACTAGGAAAAGGGGCAAGAGAACTCCTTCTTCTCTTGCCTCCAAGGCCCAAACCCAACCTAACAGGCCTCACTCAGAATCACAACATTCTGGTGAGAATATCATAAGGGACAGTCACATTATTAGGGAGACTCCTTTGGATGTCTCTCTATTAGGATCAGGATCACTTCCCGGATCTATAGAACAGCCCCCTGAGCCTTTCCTTTCTCTTCTGAACTTAAGTGTTGAGGAACCTGGTCAAGATGATATACCTTCTCCAACTACCACTATCTCGGAGGTACTGATTGATCTTGCTTCCAACACACCCATCCCAAGTTCTTCTACCCTGAAGGTCCACTCTAGGAGTTATGACAGAATGGATGTGGAAGAGGCTGTCACTACTGCTGGTCCATCAAATAACCAGGAGGACAGTGACAACATTGCTAAGTCCTCAACCACGGCAACTCACAGTGAGGATGCTTCCTTGGAAACTCCCCTCACTGAGAGGAATCCCAGGTGCCAAGAAACCATGGGTGATGGGGATGAAGAGGCTAGGCCTAAGGCCCCATCTGGATCCAAGGATTCCACAACTGTGGATGAGGACAGACTGCAACTTCATATCTTGGAATTTACGGCCAGGGTGAATATGATAGAGGCACATCAATGCCCAACTTGTCTTACTCCCTCCTTTGTATCACTGGGCACTCAAACTAATGCACATTTGTCCACTAATGCAACCAAAAAGGGGGAGATGGTCCCAATGGAGGAAGACTCAGACAGTTTTGACGACTACAGGCTGTATTTCAAAGTACAAGATGGCTGTTATTGAAGCTTTTTCTTTTGGTTGAAAGGATAGTCGGATATATGCAAAAGCTTCAGCAACAAAGGCAGTAAGAGAATTTTGGTAGCATCAGTCTAGGGGGAGTTTGTAGAACCAAAGACTGATAGCTACAAAATTCTCTAAGTACAAATGCTGCTGATCTAAGAGTTTGCAGCTGACCAACAAACTACTACGGACAAGCTAGTATGCTGCGGATACTTGTTCTCCTGCTGAAGAACAAATCTGCTGCGGATAGCCTTATCTGCTGAAGACCAAAGTTGCTGCGGATAGGCTTCTCAGCAGCATCAACACTTGATGCTGCTGACAGGCAAATCATCAGCAGCTTTGGATGGTTACATCTTGCCGCGATCAACATCTTTGTTGCTGACAGCCTTGTGCCTTTAAGACAAATCGTTACAGCTGACTATCCATACCAAGCGTCACTGACAACTTTCTGCAAAAGCAACTGACACACTCAAAGCAGAAGGAACCGCAATGGCACAACCAATGACGGACAACAATGCTCTTCTCCAATCATGCAAGTAATGATGCATAAAGAAGACGCTTCAATAAAGTTAACTAGATATAGACAAAACGTGTAATAGTTAGCTACATACAACAGATCAACGGTCTGTGTTAGATCTGATCCTTAGAATCAATGGGCTGTCTTGATTCTAAGTGAGTATAAATAATCTGTAAACACTTCATTGTAAGTGTGCTTTTTGTGATTTCTGATTGAGTTTCAATTGTAATCGTTTATCTGCAAAAGCTTAATACAAAAGTGTTATTAACAGTATTCTTTCTGCTTGCTCGATTACATTTGTGTAGTTGTTATTGTTTCTGTCAATTTCAACTAAGAACAGAACCATCTTGTAATTTCACGATCCTACACTAGCAAAGGCTAGGTACGCCCCTGCTTGTAGATGTGATGGGAAGGAGAGCTTCTGTTTTAAGAATGAATAAACTTGATGGTACTATATATAATGAGATGCTCAGTTAAAGTTAGATGCTCATAAGATTTTAGCTATTGGGTACGATAAAATCAATAATAGCATAATACAGAATGTCAAGAACAAGTATGAAATTCTTTATGAAAATGATGCGTTGAAATCAGACCAATGAATCATTTATACAAGGGTTATGTAATATATTACCGATAGGTACTTGACCCCTTTATGGTTTTCTTAGCCAATGGTTTATCTGCTTACTTGACCCCATACGTAAACAAGAAGTTTGCAAAGTGCATGTATGTGCATCACAAATCTCCTATAGGGTTCATGAATTGATTTTCAAAACCTTGTGATTGTTGTTAACGTTTTATTTCTGTAAATTTGATTACAGATGAACAATTCACAAATTTAAGTCTTGAAAATCATGTAGAATTCACAAATTTAAACGGGCCCAAACCCTTGAAACCTTACCCGTAAACCCGTACCCGGCCCTTATCCCAATAGTATGGTTCACGGTTCCGACAATAAGCCTTAAACGGATCCGGTTTCGGTTCGGGTCTGACCCGTATGCACAGTACTAAGTTTTAATACTTTATATTTTGAAACGGATTTCTTAAGTACCGGTTGTTTGATGCTTTTTCTTTAGTGGTACCTCAATGTTAGGGTTTTGAATTTGTGTCTAGGGTTTGGATTGAGTTTTGATTCGTGAGTCAAAATGGCATAAAAAATATTATGTTGCTTAAGATAAATAATATTAAGAAGTTCAATAATCATCTATGAAAATATATATAGTTTTAGTGTTTGTAAAGAAAGCATTGTGGACTGATAAACCGTTTGCTTAAATTTTCAAGGTCGAAATTCAATTAAAAGGATACATAATGTAATACTGCATATGTTTTTAGTTGCTTGTATTTTAAAATTAGATGATATTATGTTTATTCTTATGTGTTTGATTGGATCGGACATTACACAAACCTAGTTAGAAATAATAAACATTGGATAGGTTAATATCTAAGCTAAAACTGAAACAGAAATAGAAAACAAAACTAGGGTTTGGTCCTGATGTTAACAAAGGTTATCTGATATTATGATCTGATTATGACCAAACACCCGTCATCTATCATTTGTTAACATTTCCAGATCCTATTGCATCGGGTGAGTTTTCACGACCCCTCTTTTTAAACTTTTATCATATGTTTTGAGGGAGAGGCATGTTTCTATACACTCGCACATGAAAACAAAACTTTTGATGTCAATTGATTGAGAACTAACACACAAGTCTCGACACAACTTGATTAACTGTTTATGCCGTTGGAAATTACGAATAATACTATTTGGATTGACAAACCCAAATGACGTGGTAGCGCCACAAAACTGGCAATTGCATATATTCATAAAAACAAAACCTAAATCTATGATGTGTTAGTCATAGTACGAGACGAGGCGTTTGCTTGGATAACAAAAAATGTCAAGGTTTCGTTGTGAACTCATATTAGTTACATCACCATATGCTTAAACTAAATTTGTGTATATCATATTATCAAACCCTATGAAACTCACCAACTTTCTAATTGATGCTTTTTAAACATGTTTTTCAGGTACCAATGCAAACGTTTAAGCTTAGGAATGGATTGTGTTATGCTAGGCTTATGGAAAACAAGAACTTGATGATTAGTGTTTACCTTTTGTGCATCTAAACTTGTTTGCGATATGAAACCATGTAGCAAAACCCGTACTCGTAGCATGTATCAACAGTGGCGGATCTAAGAAAAAAATCCAGGAGTATCTAAAATTTCGTTCAGGGGTATCTGGATACATAAAACGGTAAAAAAAAAAAAAAAAAAATCCCGCTGCGCTTCGAAAATTCCCACTACGCGTCGAAAGTTGAGGGGTACCATCAAATTAATCTTTAAGTTTATCTATTGGTTATCTTTTAGTTATCTTTATAAATAATGTGTTATGAAACCGAAATCTGTTACATTCCCGTGTTTCCGCCTACGGCGGGGTATGACAGTATATGTAACACCTTAGACGTGAGCATAAGATTGAGAGATGTTGGTTTCATAAAAAAAATCTCAACTCTCAACTCAAATACCATCAATGCATTTTGAATGTATTGATTATAGAGAAGTTAAATATATTTGGGTGACAGCAAGCTCGGCTAGAAAGTGTCTCTACTCAGGCAATAAAAAACTAATGTATGAGCATCTTGTATGCAAGTAAAGAAGATAATAATATTGGTGATATGAAGCATGTAATATTACTATATAACAGGACTAGTGTTAGAACCTATGTATTACACGGGGCTAAATAAACGATACAATGTAAAATAAAAAAATGTGCTGAATATAATTAATAAATTTATAAATATTTCTTTTTATACAACGTTAAATGTTTTAGTTGTAATTTTTCCATCCCGCATCTAAGATTAAAAGTTTTAACCCGTCTTTACTTTTAACTCTGGAATAGTCGGATAAAGTTAAGAAATAAGTATATAGAAGATAATCATATAGTAACTTTTCATTTTGAATAAAGAGAAGTAATGAGAAGCAACTTATAACCAAAACAAAAGGCCACAAGCCCTCAAATTAACACATTCCTTTTATATTGGTTCAGTTACTGTAGATCTTGTATAAAAATAAAGTATTTAAAATAAACTCAACTTTCAGATCTCAACTTTAATAATAATAATAATAATCTAATCTTTTTGATACGAATAACTAAGAAAAGTGTAAGCATAAGAGCGTGGTTGTAGAGTTTTTAAATAGAGTGTATATTATATGATTAGTTGATGCAAAAAAGGAAAGCCAAAAAATTGATGATTGGTATGAAATTTTCTAAGATGAAAGCATTAGTTTAGTAGTAGGTGTCGATTAAAACAGTTTATAAATACATGAAGTAAAGCTATGGCAAGCAAATTTTTAAGCGTGTTCAAATTCTTTTTATCTCATACTAAAGAAAAATTGTTTTATCTATTTATATATTTTGATTATCGACTTTCCTAGGATTATAATCCAGAAACATATTCATACTAAACTCGTTTCAACAATATATTTCATAAACCAACTATGCAGCCCTAATTATCCTTATTCTTAAACAAAACAATACCAAAATATATAATAATGAACGTAATAAATTTCATAAAAAAAAGATGCATGTTTCAAACACAAAACAATGTTCAGGAACCTAAACAAAATATAAAAGTTTTATTTTATTCATCTAGAATGACAATGAGATAACAACATACTACAACTGGAACTGCAATTTTGATTTTCAACTATAACCGCACCAACATAAATGGAAAAATGGTAAATTGCCCGAGTTGAGAGTTCTATATTTTGCTTAATTGCAGCTAACAATTCAAATCTCTACTCTCCTTGCAGACAATATAATTGTCTAATGTTCCCAGAAGCTGCAAGAAAATTAATAAAATTATTAAAGAAAGCTTGTCAACTTGGACGTTACGGCCGGTTTTTGTGATATGTAAATTTCAAATCCGTTTGTGACTCTACTAGCAGCTTGTTGAGTCCATCCCACTTCCATTCGCTTGAACCATTTCCACTATACGAAAGGGTTGAAACACACAAATTTAGGTCCAAATTGTGACTGTTTCCTGCATCAGATTGTACATAAACTCAAGTTCTCATTCATTAAAATCTGAAAATTGACATGTCAATTGCAAGTAACAACATATACAATAGTGGTACAGGAAATTTACGACAAGTAGATGTAAAAGTTTCCCCTTATTGGCCTCAAAACTCACATATCAAAATTAAGTTTATCAATCTAAATTTAAATGTTTCATTTCAAAGTTACAAATCTAAATACACATTGGAATCTAAATACACATTGGAGTATGTATTACATGTAAACTCCTAATGTCAAGCAAACCATGATTCAACTGCTTGTTTATTGAATTTCAACATCACTAAGCTTCCAAACCGAGAAAATTTGAAACATATCAAGAGAAGATTTGGCGTAAATCATTACTAAATAATAGGCCCAATTTGTTTACTAACTAACCTTAACTCGTAAAGTTGGGTGCTCTAGAAATGTTGCTTATGATACCAACTATTTGTTTGCTTCATTTTCTAAATGGAAGACTTCCACATGCAATTGTTAAATACCAACTAAAGACCTCAAGAACAATCACCCAAAAAGATTTATAAATTCTGTTGCAATTAACATGAAAAATATCCCGATCAAAAGGTCATATTTAAGAGCAGGTAAAACACTACAAATAATGTAAAAGTAGAATGCCTCCATACTTATTTTAACTTAAAATTAGGTGTAGAATATAAATGTATAGTAGTACGTTTTCTAAAAGATTACTTGATGCAAACTACAAACTACTTGAACTTGTTACCGCCAACAATTAGATACGTAGATAATCCACCTGTAAAGAGAGATAAGTCATCAATATGTAAAAGATACCTACAATTTAAATAAAATAAGAGTTGCTCTTCCAATTTGTTTGACCTAGATCACCTCCTTGTACAAATATCTCCATCACAGTAAATGAAAACTAACAACAAAGACAAAGTTGTAATGAGATTGTTGGACAAATCTTTTGATTTGTTTTTTATATTGGAATTTTCTTTTATCTTTAAACACCTCTTGTGAAGTTCCTATCAATAACAGCATATAAAAGAATGTGCTAATTTTGTGACCTAGAATTGCAGCGGTTGTGATTCCTTTCTTCAAAATGAATCCAATGCTCAAAATCTGATTGTACGTTATGAAACCTTCAAAACCTAACCAAACATTAGTTTACTCCTTTAGTTTTCATACTATGATTTTCAAACTGATCTGTTGTTTCTAAGCAAATTAGCATGGAAAAAAAGTACCAGAATTAATACACTATCAGTAGTTAAGTACATTAAGTACATACAAATGTAGAATTTAAGATAAAAGAAGAGGTTTTTAGCTGTTTTCATGCTAGTCTTTTCTTAGGACTACACAAACATACATTTATGTGTTGAGCAACTATATATTTTCTTATTTTCCCTCTTATTTGCGATGCCAAATTGAATGCAACTCATTTTATGTCAGACAAAGTAATAAAAGACAGAAAGAATGAAGGCAAACTTGTTTTCAATTCTTTATAAGGAGTAATATTTTTCCCTTTCTATAGAAGTTCAAATCATATTGTTCATTTTGCTTTACCCCATCCTACAACACCATACTAAAGCATTTATGTGTAAATTTCCAGAAAGGATATCGACTCAATATGTATATGGCAAAACAAAGTACTGATGCATACTCATATCCATTAAAATATTGCAAGGATCTACTTCATATCCAAAACTAATTCCATTATGGAATGCCAATGAACAATTGAACAGACCCAAATCAAATGAAGAGGCCCATAATATGACAGATTATTGTTTATCAAAAGAAATATGAACTGAATACTGATTAATAATAATCAATGAATATGAACTAATTAAAAAAACATGCCATACAAACGAATTGATATCGTTGATGAAGAACCTGTTATGTGAAGTTTTATCATCCCAAACCAGCAACAAAACCCTAACCCCTTCCTCTAATTTGTATTTCAACATCTCCCCAAGAGTAAAATCCCAGCCACTTCGCAACTGTAATGCGGTGTTAGGTTTAGGCATTTTACCACTCAGACAGATTATAGGGAACCGACAGAGGCGGTAACAATGCTAATCAAATCCACTCCAAAGACATCATCGTCCTTCACCTGAAACTCCAGTTCTGACGCCTCCATCTATGGTGTGACGAAATGGTCGTTCCAGAAAGGATTTTGAGAGTTGGATATCACACGAGACGGTGGCTCCGCCGATGGGGTTTTGATATGGTGGCTCCGGTGTTATGGTTTTGAGATGAACAAAGGAGAGGATCGGGATAGAGATTGGTGTAGGCGTGAATTAGGGTTTGTGAAAGAGTCTTGTGTTCTGAATCATGTAGCCAAGTGGGTGAAAAAGGATCCGCGTGTGATAATGTGTAAAAAATGGGTTTAGGTGGGAACTAATGACACGAGAGAGTGACAAATGTCTCTAAAATTACTTGTTTGTTAAGTAGTATAAAATCAACAGAAAACTCACTATATTGTAACTCTCCATGGAACCTAAGAAGTTGGTACATTCTATGTATTGAGGATAAGAATCCTTAAAAGACAACTTTTGTTTTAAGAAAAGAGCAGTTGTTTTAAATTAAATGTTTAAATAACTTTATTCGAGAGAGTGGGTTTCGAACCCACACATTCATGCGTAAAGTACAAGTTTTTTCAAATAATTTACTTCAATATATATATTTTTGTTTTAGAGATATAACAATAAAATGACTCTAGCTTGCTTGGTTAGTCACTTTTTTTGTTGAATCAATAGGTGTGGGTTCGAAACCCAGTCTGTCGGTTTTCATTTTTTCATTTTTTTTGTTTTTTATTTATTTAAATTTTATATTACTTACGGAAGTGGGTTGTAACACCTACCACGAAAATGTCCAAAATTTGACTAATGTACAAACCACAAGGACTATAAGTGTAAATAACCTATAGATCAAGGTTGAAAAAGTAGAAATAATGAAAATTCTGTTGGATTTTATGGACCGACCCGATGGACAACGCGACTGACCGAGCTATGACCCGTAAGAGTTACACCTAGGGCAACGAACATTAAATCCACTTAACCTGCTTAACTGGTAATTACGAACTGTTAGCGAGACGACATATTTTATATATTTGTTAGACGGGAATTATTATTTATACCAGTTTATAAATAATAATTATATATATTGTTTTAATCTTTAATTAAAACAATTAAATGGGTACAGACTTTTTATCTCGTAATGAACTTTGGGTCCGGAAACAATTAATAGGGTTTATAATTTATATATAAATTATACTCCTATTTTTTGTTTTTGAGAGAGACAACTAAAGCCGCAAGAATTTTTTTCGTTTGACCTACCATTCTTTGAGTGCTAGCCGCAAAGCAAGAAGAAAAGAAATATTTTTCGTTGACCTGCTTGGCTTAGAGCAGCTATCGACCAAAAGGAAAAACAAAGGCTTTAGCCTTTGCCACTTCCGGCCACCAAAACCGCCTTGTCCGGCGATCCCTGGTGTCACCCGTTCTCGCGTTTTCGGTTCGTGATCTAGCATCGGTTCGTTGTACCTAGGTGTCTCAACCAGTTAATCATTAACCACTAAGGTATAATTAATCTAATCAGTAGATTAATTGTTTTTTTTTGTGTTTGCGTGTTCATAACCAGATCCTGTTCGGTTTGTCAGTGCTGTTAAATAGGTTATGATTTTATTTTCCGCTGCGTATTTATTAATTAACTGAATTAATTAATTTCTTTGTCAAAACCCGTTTTTTACAAAAGTCAAACTGATCACCACTGAATCCCAACAGTGGTATCAGAGCCTGGGTTATAACACGCAAATCGGAACTGGTCTGGTTTCACCGGTTAGATTAATCACAAACTTTAACTATCTTGAAGTTTCTGATCTGATTTGTTTTTGGGGAAATTTTTTTATTTATTAATTTGGTTGATTTTTTATTTTATTTGACCAAATATATTGATCGCATGTGATTGTGTTGAATATATAAATCTGGCCCGACCCATGTGATTGAGTTGTTTGTGTTTATTATTCAGTTTTTTGTTTTATGGTTTTGGCCCACTTTTGATGGCTCAAAGTTGTAATATAATAGTTTTTTTTATTTTATTTTATGTAATGTAATAAAAACCCGAAGACAAATCTGAAGACGCAACAGGAATCATGGATTCAGTGGGATTCATCCAAGACGACTAGATGCACGGATGTCCATCCTTGTGGTTGTTTTAATTTTGTGGACCCCGTGACCCGTTTGGTCTTGCTAACTGGCTCTAGCAAGATCAAACAAACTTGGCCCTAAAAGATTTACGTATTTATTTGATTTATGGTTGCTTTTTAATTTTTTATAACTTAAATTTATTATAAACAAACCAAACACCAAACGTTTTAAAAGGAGTTTTAAAATGTCACAATCTGTCACCACAAGTTCTAATTTTACAACTTGTAGAATTTTATAAAAAAATAACAACTGGCTTGTTTTTATAAAATAAATAACTGCTAAAGTTTTGCAATTTAAACTAAATTTAATTTCAAAACTTATAACTTAATAGTTTTCAACTATTAACTTTAACTGGTTATTCAAGTCGCGACAAACTTAGTTTTAATAGGTTATTTAAAATTAAGTGTCCTGAGAGGTGAAAGAGTTCATCAAATTTGTCATGACTTTAAATAGTAAAACTGGCTTTTACAACACACGTATGATTTAATCATTCGTTGTGTTTGACCCTATTCGGTAAACACTAAAATTGGAACCCATATTTAAAACCAATGGTCTATGCCATCCTATTATAAGGAACACTTGGAGCATAAAACGAAACATCGGTGTTTTAAGCCACAGCACAACACTAGATGTGTAGTTTATCCTTCCAAGGCGCAAGGGTTTCGTTGACACACCCGGCCCTTCCGCAAGTACCTGTTTTAGGACGACTATTACTTTTCTCTCTTGTTACATGCCCCAGCTGTCAAGAGATTAAAAGTGGGCATAGATGAGGCTTAACGTATCAATGCATAGACATGTCTTGTCTTAGCGGCCTCATACATGAGAGTTGTGCATCTTTCCACAATTGAAACTAATTGTCAGTCTAGTTACCCACTTATTAATGTTGTATGCCACAGCTACCATTAGTGACTGATTTAGCTAGATTCTCACTCCTTTTTCTAATTTCTGTAATTGGGTCATAAATTAATAAGGATTTTTCACTTTCTTTATACTAATTTATTTTCTTTGCTTATCTTGACAGATGTCTACTGAAAATAATAATACTAATAACTCATTCGCTCTCAAGTCTATCCTTGAGAATGAAAAGTTGGATAACACCAACTTTCTCTTGGCAGTGCAATATAAGAATAGTTCTCAAGATGGCCAAGAAGCTCTATGTTCTCGACGCACCAGTCCCTGAGGCACCCGATGGTAACACGGCTGCCGCTCGTAAGGCCTGGGAAAAGCAAAGAGATGATGCCACTGAGGTGGCCTGCCTTATGCTAGCCTGCATGTCCCGTGAGCTCCAAAAGAGCATGGAGGACCTGAGTGCCTTTGACATGATTGAGCAACTTAAGGGCATGTTCCTGAAACAAGCCCGACAAGAATACTCTGAAACCATGTCTCAGCTCATTCATTGCACGATGCAACAGGGCACACCTGTTAGTGCTCATGTACTTAAGATGAAAGGGTACATCGACCAGATGAACAAACTTGGATATCCCATGAAGGATGACATGGCTATTGATTTCATCTTAAACTCTCTCCCAAGCTCCTATGCTCAATTCGTAATGAATTTCAACATGAATGGCTTGGAGAAGACAGTGGCCGAGCTACATGGTATGCTCAAAACGGCCGAGATGAATATCTAAGGAAAGAAAAATCAAGTTATGATTGTCAGATCAGCTGGTGTTAAAAAACCTAACCCCAAGAAAAGAGGTTATAATAGCAAAGGCAAGAAGAAGATTAATGTTGCTGCCAAGCCTGCCACCAACAATAACAAGAAAGCTTCAAAAGCACCCCCTCCCGAGGAGCGCCAATGCTTTGAATGCAACAAAATGGGGCACTGAAAACGTAACTGTCCTGAATATCTAGCCAAGCTGAAGCTGCAGAGGGCCAGTGGTGAGGGCACCTCTTCAGGTATTCTCATTTATGTTATTGAAATTTTTACTGTTTCTAGCAACACATGGGTATTTGATACTGGATGTGGATACCACATCATTAATGTCTTGCAGGAGCCTAAAAGTTGGAGGAATCTGAAACAAAGCGACATGGAGCTCATCGTTGGTGATGGGAAAAGAGTACCAGTTCTTGCAACTGGAACATATCATCTCTCATGTCCTTCTAGCATTGTGGTTGTTTTAAACAATTGTTTGTTTGCACCTGGTTTAACCAGAAACATTATTTCATTTTCTTTATTGTTTGAACAAGGATTTAAGTGCGTTTTTAATGGTATTGCTATTTATGCCTACTTAAATGATATCTTTTATTTTGAGGCTAAACCTCAAAATGGTATTTATGAGATTGACGTTCAAACTGATAATAACATATATAATCTTTCTAAACGTATCAAATCTGGCATTAATGATACTTTTCTATGGCATTGTCGACTTGGCCACATAAGCAAGGCACGCATTAAAAGACTCTAATCTGAGGGAATTCTTGAACCTACCGGACAGGACTCATTTGATAATTGCGAGTCTTGTTTAGCTGGCAAACTCACAAAGGACCCCTTCACCCATGTTGGTGAACGAGCCAAGGATCTGCTAGGCCTTATACACACTGATGTGTGTGGCCCTTTCAGAACCATGTCTAGAAATTATGAAAGATACTTCGTTTCATTTATTGACGATTATAGTCGATATGCTTATGTCTATCTTATGAAACACAAACATGAAACATTTGAAAAGTTCAAAGAGTTTCAAAACGAAGTAGAGAAACAACTCGATAAATCTATCAAGACACTTCGATCAGATCGAGGTGGCAAGTATCTCAGCTTAGAATTTCTTAATCATCTGAAGGAGCACGGAATTATTTCTCTTCCCACTCTTCCTGGCACACCCCAACTTAACGGCGTGAGCGAGAGGAGAAATCGAACCCTACTTAATATGGTTCGATCGATGATGTGTAGAACTAACTTGCCTCACTCCTTCTGGAGTTATGCTCTTATGACCGCCGCCCGCCTTGTAAATCTGGCACCGACTAAGAAGGTGGACAAAACCCCATATGAGATATGGCACGTGTCTAAAACCAGTTTGTCTTAGCTTAGAGTATGGGGATGTGATGCACATGTCACCAGTGATTCTGATGACAAGCTAGATCCCAGAGGCGAAAAAGTTGTTTTCGTCGGTTACTACAACAAAAGCGGATATTATTTCTATCATCCTGATGCAAACATTGTTTCCATCAAAAGGAAAGGACGTTTTCTCGAGGAAGATCTTCTAAATCGAGGAACCGGAAATAATATTATGGATCTTGAAGAAATTCGAGAAACACAAACAACCGCTGAGGAAGTCGGAGCGTCTGATCAACAAGAAGTTGTTGCTGATGAATCAGACATAAACACAAGTGTTCGTAGAAGTAGCAGGTCTCGTAAAGAACCTAATAGATACCTATGGCATCTTGAAGCTTATAAAGTCCTGTTAGTAGCTGGGTCAATTGACGAACCTACAAACTACAAATCTGCTATCTCAGATCTTGAATCCGAGAAATGGCTTGAAGCCATGAACGCCGAGATGCAATCTATGCGTGATAATCAGGCCTGGGACTTGATTGAGCTACCCCCCGGTTCTCGGGCAATAGGGAGCAAATGGATTTTCAAAAGAAAAACCAACATGCATGGGAATGTACAAACCTATAAAACACGGCTAGTTGCAAAGGGTTTCACTCAAACTCAATGTATTGACTATGATGAAACTTTCTCACCCGTTGCTATGATCAAATCGATCAGGATACTGCTTGCCATAGTCGCGTACCATGATTACGAGATATGGCAAAAGGATGTCAAAACCGCTTTTCTTAATGGACATCTCTCTGAAGATGTCTATATGGTTCAGCCTGACGGTTTTGTTGATCCAAAGTATCCTAGTAGGGTCTGCAAACTGAATAAGTCAATTTATGGACTTAAACAGGTATCTCGAAGCTGGAATCTTCATTTTGATCAGAAAATCAAAGAATTTGGTTTTGTCAAGAATGAAGATGAGCCTTGTGTTTACAGAAAGGCTAGTGGGAGCACTATATCATTTCTCATCTTGTATGTGGATGATATACTGATCATTGGAAACAACATCCCTGTGCTTGACAAAGTCAAACAATCGTTAGGATCTTGTTATGCAATGAAGGATCTTGGAGAAGCTGCTTACATTCTAGGAATCAAGATCTACAGAGATAGATCTAAGCGGCTTCTAGGGCTAAGTCAGAGTACTTACATAGACAAAATGATGACACGCTTTAGGATGGAAAACTCCAAGAAAGGAGGTGTTCCGATGACTAAAGGAACTTTGTTGAACAAATCACAATCTCCTTCCACGGACATTGAAATTAAGGAAATGGAAGCAATTCCATATACCTCGGCGATTGGTTCTATCATGTATGTTATGTTGTGCACTAGACCTGACGTCTCGTATGCTTTAAGCATGACCAGCCGTTTCCAGCAAAGTCCTGGCATTGCCCATTGGACTGCAGTCAAGAACATCCTGAGGTACTTAAGAAGGACCAAAGACATGTTTTTAATATTTGGAGGAGTGAAAGAGGAACTCACTGTACGATGTTACACTGATTCTAGCTTTCAAACTGATCGAGATGACTCTCGCTCACAGTTGGGTTTCGTATTCACTCTTAATGGAGGAGCTGTCTCATGGAAAAGCTCCAAGCAGAATGTAGTGGCAGATTCAACCACCGAATCTGAGTATATAGCCGCATCAGATGCTGCTAAGGAAGCTGCTTGGATGAAGAAATTCATTACTGACCTCGATGTGGTTCCGAGTATTCGCCAACCAATCGAGATACTTTGTGATAACAAAGGTGCTATAGCTCAAGCCAAAGAGCCCAGATCTCATCACAAAGCCAAGCACATTCAAAGGAAGTTCCACTATATACGGGAAATTATGGAACGTGGAGACGTCGTGATAAGCAAAGTAAACACAGATCAAAACCTAGCTAACCCGTTTACTAAGCCCATGACTCAGGACAAGCATGATCTTCACAGAGATGCTATTGGTCTTAGATTTTCTAGTGATATGTTTTGATTTAGTATTTTGAATGTGCGAACATTTAAACAGTTGTACTTTTGAATTCTTTTGGTTTACTGATTTAAATGCAATTCTGAATTCTTATAACTGTGTTCGATTTTAATACGTTTAATCCATGAATCTTGTATTCTTAATTATCCGTAGTCGGTCAGACTCGTGGGAACGTCTCTGAATTAAGACTTTTCTGAACTTCGGCTCAAGGAGTTGACTCCGAACTTCACAGGCCTCATTTTGAATGACATTGGATGTAACTCGCATCAAATCATCTTCATGGATCTTTGTCATAAGATGTTTTGCTATTGGTATACCCATTAGTATCCTCTGACCTGAGATACGTACTAGAACTGTCGTTTATCAAGAACCATTCTTTAATCACTGTCAAACGCTAACGCGTAACTGCCAGTCATAAAGACTTTGATTAGGAATAGTTCTGAAGTTTAGTGGGAGTTGTATGTAGTCAATAAGGGATTCTGTACTCTTACATTATATGTAACAGATAGGCATCGTGGCGCCCTCGTTGATTCAAACTGGTGAAGTGTAAGGCCTTACCCAAACTTACTGTGTATTTGATTGGACCACTTTGATTCTTGTTCGAGAACAATAATAATTGAACGCCATATGAGAATGAACTAAATCCATGTCTCATTGATTCAATTGATTTTTTATACGGAAATGATGAATGACAACTATTGCCATAAGTCTATTGTCTTGCTTTAGTTAGCTGTTACTAACACCGAGATATTTGGTTAATGACTTTAAAGCGTCATACCTTGTTAGGGACAGCCATGTGCAGCTAGAGCGCCGCTGACTGTTTGCGTTGATTTATCGTGGATCGTCCAAGTGGGAGATTGTTGGATTTTATGGACCGACCCGATGGACAACGCGGCTGACCGAGCTATGACCCGTAAGAGTTACACCTAGGGCAACGAACATTAAATCCACTTAACCTGCTTAACTGGTAATTACGAACTGTTAGCGAGACGACATATTTTAAATATTTGTTAGACGGGAATTATTATTTATACCAGTTTATAAATAATAATTATATATATTGTTTTAATCTTTAATTAAAACAATTAAATGGGTACAGACTTTTTATCTCGTAATGAACTTTGGGCCCGGAAACAATTAATAAGGTTTATAATTTATATATAAATTATACTCCTATTTTTTTGTTTTTGAGAGAGACAACTAAAGCCGCAAGAATTTTTTTCGTTTGACCTACCATTCTTTGAGTGCTAGCCGCAAAGCAAGAAGAAAAGAAATATTTTTCGTTGACCTGCTTGGCTTAGAGCAGCTATCGACCAAAAGGAAAAACAAAGGCTTCAGCCTTTGCCACTTCCGGCCACCAAAACCGCCTTGTCCGGCGATCCCTGGTGTCACCCGTTCTCGCGTTTTCGGTTCGTGATCTAGCATCGGTTCGTTGTACCTAGGTGTCTCAACCGGTTAATCATTAACCACTAAGGTATAATTAATCTAATCAGTAGATTAATTGTTTTTTTTTGTGTTTGCGTGTTCATAACCAGATCCTGTTTGGTTTGTCAGTGCTGTTAAATAGGTTATGATTTTATTTTCCGCTGCGTATTTATTAATTAACTGAATTAATTAATTTCTTTGTCAAAACCCGTTTTTTACAAAAGTCAAACTGATCACCACTGAATCCCAACAGTGGTATCAGAGCCTGGGTTATAACACGCAAATCGGAACTGGTCTGGTTTCACCGGTTAGATTAATCACAAACTTTAACTATCTTGAAGTTTCTGATCTGATCTGTTTTTGGGGAAATTTTTTTATTTATTAATTTGGTTGATTTTTTATTTTATTTGACTAAATATATTGACCGTATGTGATTGTGTTGAATATATAAATCTGGCCCGACCCATGTGATTGAGTTGTTTGTGTTTATTATTCAGTTTTTGGTTTTATGGTTTTGGCCCAGTTTTGATAGCTCAAAGTTGTAATAGAATAGTTTTTTTTATTTTATTTTATGTAATGTAATAAAAACCCGAAGACAAATCTGAAGACGCAACAGGAATCATGGATTCAGTGGGATTCATCCAAGACGACTAGATGCACGGAAGTCCATCCTTGTGGTTGTTTTAATTTTGTGGACCCCGTGACCCGTTTGGTCTTGCTAACTGGCTCTAGCAAGATCAAACAAACTTGGCCCTAAAAGATTTACGTATTTATTTGATTTATGGTTGCTTTTTAATTTTTTATAACTTAAATTTATTATAAACAAACCAAACACCAAACGTTTTAAAAGGAGTTTTAAAATGTCACAATCTGTCACCACAAGTTCTAATTTTACAACTTGTAGAATTTTATAAAAAAATAACAACTGGCTTGTTTTTATAAAATAAATAACCGCTAAAGTTTTGCAATTGAAACTAAATTTAATTTCAAAACTTATAACTTAATAGTTTTCAACTATTAACTGGTTATTCAAGTCGCGACAAACTTAGTTTTAATAGGTTATTTAAAATTAAGTGTCCTGAGAGGTGAAAGGGTTCATCAAATTTGTCATGACTTTAAATAGTAAAACTGGCTTTTACAACACACGTATGATTTAATCATTCGTTGTGTTTGACCCTATTCGGTAAACACTAAAATTGGAACCCATATTTAAAACCAATGGTCTATGCCATCCTATTATAAGGAACACTTGGAGCATAAAACGAAACATCGGTGTTTTGAGCCACAGCACAACACTGGATGTGTAGTTTATCCTTCCAAGGCGCAAGGGTTTCGTTGACACATCCGGCCCTTCCGCAAGTACCTGTTTTAGGACGACTATTACTTTTCTCTCTTGTTACATGCCCCAGCTGTCAAGAGATTAAAAGTGGGCATAGATGAGGCTAAACGTATCAATGCATAGACATGTCTTGTCTTAGCGGCCTCATACATGAGAGTTGTGCATCTTTCCACAATTGACACTAATTGACACTAAAGGAAATATTAAAGAAATGAAAAAGGAGATAGGACCAGGAGATTGATCAACCCTGGATAGTACTATTTCCGGTGGCTGTAAATGTATTTAATTTCAAAGTCTATTTTGTAATCAAAATAAAAAAGGTATTTAAATCCCTGTGTTTATAAAGTAAATACAAGACTTTTGTTTTTCAACTGAGTTTTGATATTTACAAATACAACCCTTGAGGTTGAAAGAATGTTGAAACGAACCTTTTGAAAAAGACTTTCATTGTATTTATAAAAAAATCTGAAGTCAAAGTGTCATGTGATACCAATCGGGCTCGCACACGTCCAGGGGGTGCCTGAGGAGAGGTGTGACAGGTTAGTATCAGAGACGCAGGTTTTAGCGAATTAGATACTTGGATCTAGTATCTAAGCTTCAAACATGAAATTGCTTACTTTAAGATAAGAAAAAAAGGTAACCTTCTGACCGGTATGTAGTTATGTGACAAACAAAATGTTCTGTCTAAGTAGAGAGCGGTGTATAAATCTCTCCTATACCCGTCGCTCTTACCTAGGAACTTCTCTGTTGGAGGTACTACTCTGGAAAGATAACCATCCTTGTAGAGCTTTAGTTAAGATAAAGATATTGGCCTTAGTATCTAAGTCTTGACCAAAAAAAGATAAGTACTAATAATTTAAGATTGCAGATGTCTGGAGATAATTCTGTACCTGTTTATTATGACCTCAATCGTCTAATCAAACAAGAGTCACCTGAGTATCATCCTTTAGGATCTCGAATGAACCCTATCTCTTCGCCCTACTATAACGATGATCCATTTGCCATTTTACCTAATAACAACCCTCCTGAATACCACCCTCAATCTTATGACTCTTCTAGCCAATGGATGAATGTTAGATCTGATTTCAGCAATTGGAATACTGCTACAGCTGAATCTAGTCATACTCAGCAGAACACATCAGCAGAAGAGGATCCATCTGAGGAATCCCATCAATATGATCCTGCTTCTGAAAATCCCGAAGATTATCCTTTTAATAATCATGTTTCAAATAATTCTAACTATCAATCTTACAACTCTGATCCCCAGTCTTGTACGATCCTTATATGTTTCCTGAACCTCCATGTAATGGCCCTTTCAAAGAGTATTTTCAAGCTCCTCCAGAATACCAAAATGCTTATAATGATATTATGGAGGGACTCCGTAAGCCCCCACCTAAATATGGTTATGCAGAAAGTATGCCCTCTTCTCATATTGAATGTTTAGACCGTTCGTTGCGCCAAACGGACGAAGTAACAAGAAAGAAGATAATGGACAAAGCAATAACTAAATTTTATGGACAACAAGTGTACGAATATGGAGAAGAATTGATGACTCTTGGAAAAGAACTTAGGAAAGATTAGAATCGTTTTTGTTGTATTTTGTAATATATTTCTATAATAATAAAATATCGTTTTGTTTATTTTACAGAATGGTGGGAAAAGGCAAGGGTTCTAGCTTTATTCATAAATTTGTTCCAGCTAATTATCATGAGCGAAAAACAAATGAAACAACTATAGAAAATAATGAGGAAACTGAAAGTTCAACTTTCAAAAGCCTCGGAGAAATAGGAAACCCTAGTGTTCCCTATAATCCTTCTATAAGTTTTCATTCTGCTCCTACCACAGGAAGCTATAATATCACTCCTATATATTCACGAAATTTTCATAGGGGATATGCCGATATGCCTTATGAGAATAATCTTGAAAAAGAAGAACGTGCTGACTCTAATATACCTTACGTTCCGTACTATGAAACGATTCCCATCCCTGCTCCTCATATAAATGAGAATGCATCGGGAAGAGAAAGGGAACAAAAGTTACTAAGAAGAATAGCAGAATTGGAACGAGAGAAAGCTGAAGTTGAAACTCGGAACGCTTTGCTAATGCAAGCTCTTGAAGAAAAGAATTTTAGAAATTTTTAGGAACAAAGATTTCTATATGTATTGTAATATATTCCTATCAATAAAAATATTTTGTCTTGATTCCAATCCTATTTCTTTTATAGAATGTCAAAAAATACCGGACCTTCTCAAAACACGAGAGGAAAAAGGAAACAAGTAGCGATTGAAAACGCTGCTGAAAATCCTAATTCTCGTATGGATCTTCAGAAAATGATCACGGAAGGAATCAAAGATTCTCTTCCAATGATCTTTACTGAGTTGGAAAAGAGACAAGCCGATAGGCTATCTGTTCAGCCAACAAATCAAAAATCAGTTCATTCTCAACCTTTTACTCAGCATACTCGTACTATCACTCAATCCAAGCCTATTACTCTTAGACCTGAAGGCTCTACTACTCATAAAACCAAGAAGGCTGGGAAATAAAAATATTATCGTAACTTTTCTGAAGATGAGAGTATGGGTAATAATTATAACCATATAGAGAAGAAGAGGAAGATGGTTGGATGTACCTACAAGATGTTTCAAGAGTGCAAGCCATATAACTTCTCTGGAAGATAAGGAGAAATTGCCACATTAAGGTGGATAGAGAAAACTGAATCTGTGTTGGCTATCAGCAAGTGTGCTGAGAAAGACAGGGTTCTGTATGCTTCTAATCTGTTTAAAGATCAAGCTCTAAAATGGTGGAGCAACATTGTTGCCGCCAAGGGAAGAGATGCAGCCTATGCAATGGGCTGGAGTGCTTTCAAGACAAGAGTAGAGAATAAATATGTTCCCCAGAATGAAAGGGAACAGATCGAAGGAAAATTTTTAAGCCTAAAAATGATTGGAACAAATCATCAAGAATATTCGACTAAACTCCTTGAGTATGCTCGAATAGTTCCACATCTTACTACCCCTGAAGCAAATTTGATAAAGAGATATATCTGGGGTTTGATCGGAGAAATTCGCGACATGGTCAAAGTCGCAAACTGTGAAAATCTAGATGATGCTATGGATTTAGGAGAATCATTGACCAGTAGCCTGATTAGAAATCAGGAGGAAGGGAAGAAGAAGGAGTCTGGGCAAGGCCCAAGTGGAATAAAGAAATTAAATTTTACTCCCCGAAACAGTAACTCTTCCATCCCTGAATGTCCACGGTGCAAAAGAAGGCACTTAGGACAATGTAAAGCGGGGCGTTATTGCAATTTCTGCAAGATGTCTGGTCACAAAACAGAGGATTGCTTCAAGAAGAAGCAAATCACTTGTTTTGAATGTGGTGAAGCTGGCCACATCAAAATCTATTATCCCAAATTGAAGAAAACTAATGGGACAGGTCCCAAACCTATAGATGAAGTAAAGAAGAATGTGCGAGCATTCGTTCTCAATACTCATGAAGCAGCAGGTATGCCCGATGTCATTACGGGTACATTTCTTGTTGATGATATTTATGCTCGAGTTTTATTTGACTCTGGTGCAAACCAAAGTTTTATAGATCATAGATTATGTAGACTGTTAAATAAAACTCTAGCTAAATTAGACAAGAAATACGTGGTATAGGCCCGTTGATTTTACCCGTACCCGATTAACCCGACCCGAACCAACTTCACCCGAACCGATTAAACCCGTACCCGAATAACCTGTAACCGATTAACCTGAAAACCGTTTAAACCGATTGTTATTTGGGTCGGGTTTCGGTTAGACTTTCAAGCATCAAAACCCGATTAACCCGAACCGATTAACCCGAATAAACCGAACATTTATATATTCTACCATTTCTTTTCTCACCATCACCACCAACACCACCAAAATCCGCTTCTAAACTATGAGTTTAAAAAATCCACCACATAAACACGAATACTTCTATTTGAAGTTTTAATCTCTTGGAAATGTACTTATTTTTGTTTCACATACACGTTTTTTTTATGTTTTTAAACTTGATTCAATTTTTTTTTAACCATGTGTCCCTACCCGAACCCGATCTACCCGAATGTTATTCGGATCGGTTATCGGATAAATTTACACACACGGAAAAACCGATTAACCCGAACCGATCTACCCGAAACCCGATTAAATTACCCGAACAACACCCCTAACGTGGTAGAGACTACCAACGGTGACCTCGTCCAAATATCTGAAATCTTGAACGGTTGTAATATCACACTATCAGGACATGTTATTCCTGCACAACTGTTGCCAATGACTTTGGCTGGTTTTGACATTGTCTTCGGAATGGATTGGTTAGCCTCTAACCAAGCCCGTATCCTGTGTGATAAGAAAGCCATATAACTTCGTTTGCCGAAAGGCAATATCATCACTATAAATGGTGATAAATTATCCAACTATAAATGGTGATAAAATCCACAAAATATTTATGCAAAGGGTGCTTAGCATACCTCGTATATGTAACTACCGACACTAAAAAGAAGATTAAAGATGTGCCGGTTGTGGCTAAACTTCTTGATGTTTTTCCCGATGAACTGCCTAGAATTCCGCCTGAAAGAGAAGTGGAATTCAGAATTAATCTAGTACCTGGTATGGCACCAATTTCCAAAGCCCCGTACATATTTGCTCCAACTGAAATGGCAGAATTAAAGAAACAATTGGATGACTTGCTCGAAAAAGGATTCATAAGACCAAGCTCGTCGCCTTGGGGAGCTCCGGTCTTGTTCGTTAAGAAGAAAGACGGTTCAATGCGCATGTGCATTGATTATCGTGAGCTGAATAAAGTCACGATTAAGAACCGTTATCCACTCCCCAGAATTGATGATCTCTTCGATCAACTCCAGACAGCCCGATGCTTTTCAAAGATCGATTTTCGTTCTGGCTATCATCAATTAAAAGTCCAGGAAGAAGATATTCCCAAAACTGCCTTCAGAACTCGGTATGGTCATTATGAGTTCACTGTAATGCCGTTTGGACTTACTAATGCACCAGCAGCTTTCATGGATATGATGAATCGAGTTTGCAAACCTTACTTGGATAAATTTGTTATCGTATTCATTGACGGTGTCCTTATCTATTCCAAGAGTAAGGAAGATCATGCTAATCATTTGAAAATCTTGCTTGAACTCTTGAGAAATGAAAAGCTATACACTAAGTTCTCAAAATGCGAGTTCTGGTTATCAGAAGTTCAAGTCCTTGGACATGTCATTAACACTGATGGCATCCAAGTTGACCGGGTTAAAATTGAGACTATATCCAAATGGGAAATCCTGAAGTCTCCAACAGAAGTCCGTAGTTTCCTAGGATTAGCCGGTTACTATAGGAGATTTATCCAAGATTTCTCTCGAATTGCCGTACCATTAACTTCTCTGACTCGCAAGTCAGTTAAGTATGAATGGGGTCCTAATCAATCTGAATCTTTTGAAACTCTAAAACAGAAACTGACACAAGCACCCCTACTTGCCTTGCCAGATGGAAATGAAGGCTTTTCAGTATACTGTGATGCTTCACACATCGGCTTTGGTTGTGTGTTAATGCAAGGAAGAAAAGGTATTGCTTATGCCTCTCCACAATTAAAAACTCATGAAAAGAATTATACGACTCATGATTTAGAATTAGGCGCCATAATCTTCGCATTGAAACTATGGAGGCACTATCTATAAGGAGTCAAATTCATCGTATTCACTGATCATAAAAGCTTAAAGTATATATTCAGTCAGAAAGAACTGAGTATGAGGCAAAGGCGTTGGATGGAAGTCCTGAATGATTACGATTGTGAAATCTGTTATCATGAAGGAAAAACTAATGTTGTAGCTGACGCCTTAAGTAGAAAAGAACGTGAGAAACCTAAACGAGTCCGTGCTTTAAGACTCGATCTCCAAATCGATCTTATCACTCGTATTAAGGAATATCAGAAACTTGCTTTGCAAGAACCCAACCTTGAGAAGGAAGGATTGGGAGGAATGATCAACCAATTGGTCAAAGGTAATGATGGAATTCTTAGAATGAATAAGAGAATTTGGGTTCCTATCTATGGAAACGTATGAGAAGAAATTCTTGAAGAAGCCCACAAATCTAAGTACACCATGCATCCTCGAAGCGATAAAATATACAAAAACCTAAAAGCCAATTATTGGTGGATAGAAATGAAAAAGCATATCGCTATCTATGTTGCAAGGTGTTTAACGTGTTCCCAAGTAAAAGCTGAACACCAAAAGCCTTCTAGCTTATTACAGCAACTTGAAATTCATGTATGGAAATGGAAATGATAACCATGGATTTCATTACTAAACTTCCCCGAACCAGTCGTGGGAACGATACAATCTGGGTTATTATTGATAGACTTACTAAATCTGCTCATTTTCTTCCCATGAAAGAAATGTTCAGCATGGATAAGTTGGCACAGTTATACGTTAACGAAATTGTATCGTTACATGGTATGCCACTATCTATCGTGTCAGATAGAGATAGTAGATTTACTTCTCGATTCTGGCAAAGTTTCCAAAAGGCTCTAGGTACAAAATTGAATCTTAGCACTGCCTACCATCCTCAAACGGACGGGCAGAGTGAAAGAACTATTCAAACAATTGAAGACATGTTAAGGTCTTGTGTTATTGATCTTGAAGGAAGCTGGGATGACCACTTACCTCTAATGGAATTCTCCTACAATAATAGCTATCATACGAGTATACAAGCCGCTCCTTTTAAAGCCTTATGCGGTCGTAAATGTCGAACTCCGATCTGTTGATCTGAAATAGGAGAAAATCAGTTATCCGGACCTGAAATAGTCCTACAAATGAATGAGAAAGTTATTCAAATAAAATAAAGGAAAATTAAGTCCTAGATTCATAGGACCATTCAAAATCTTGAAAAGAGTTGGGCCTGTGGCCTATCAACTCGAATTACCATAAGAGATGAATGGAGTACACGATGTATTTCATGTATCAAATCTACGCAAATGTTTGGTAGATAAATCTCTAGTAACACCCCTACAAGATGTAGAGGTAGATAAAAAATTAAGATTTGTGGAACAACCCTTGAAAATTGAGGACACGCAGGAAAATAAATTGAAAAGAAAGAAATTGACGATCGTGAAAGTGAAATGGAACTCCAGACATGGCCCTGGCTTTACATGGGAACTGGAGTCAGAAATGAAAAAGAAATATCCTCACTTGTTCAAATAATTTCGATGACGAGATCAAAACAAGGTGGGGAGGACGTAACACCTGCCACGAAAATGTCCAAGATTTGACTAAGGTATAAACCACAAGGACTATAAGTGTAAATAACCTATAGATCAAGGTTGAAAAAGTAGAAAAAATGAAAATTCAACGGTAACGGACCATCACGGACGGTAACGGTCCGTTACTGGATGGGCACGCAGACACTGATGACGGCCACGTGTCCGGTGACTAATGAACGAATTCTGACGCGTGGAAACCCTATAACAGACTGTCACGCCTGTTAACGGTCCATCACAGCCACAAAAGCACCAGGGTGCGCCACGTATCACTCTGTAACGGACCGTCACTCCTAGCAACGGTCTGTCATACCACAAACTGACCAGAAGGCGACACATGTCTGATAATTCGCAAAACCTAATCTGGTGACGGACCGTCACCAACCGTAACAGTCCGTCACGAGTCCAGAAGTTGCCCTATAAATAATTGTACAATCTCATTTGTTATTCTCACATTCAAACCGATCTTCACACACAAAAATCATTCCAAAGACCCCTTAGCTCAATCCCGAAACTTTCGGTTCGACTCCCGCTCGTTGTAGTGTCGGTTTAAGAAGAAACGCTCATAGAGGTGCTGATACGCTAGAGAAATCAAGTTAAGAAGATAATCTATAAGCTTTCAACTTAGAGGCTCATTCCTATAAACCAAGGTGAATACATTATCTCTTTCAAAACTTGTGTCAAAACATTTACGTTTACGAAAATGGACAAATAAGGTTAAAGGAATAATGCTCAACGTTCTTCTACGGGAAAGCATTCAGGCCATAGGTATGCGTAAAACTTGCAAGGGATACACGGGTCTTGGGTGAAATTCCCGAATTGCGATTGGTGCTTGTCTTATAACAACTTCGGAGGCAAATTTGTCCCTTGTTATAAGACATGACGTCAGTGTATACTGTGGTGCGATTGAACAGGACGGGCCTGCTGAATGTGTGGACTGAACATAAAGTTGTGATTATGAACTAATGCTTGTTTGTGCCAAATGATTTTACTGTCAAGATAATCGTATTTACCGGCGTTCGCGCTGACGTTTTATTTTCAAAATGTTTTCAGGTAACGAATAAAATATGATGAAAATGTGGATTCGGGCAGACATAAGATCTAACCCAAGAAAAGTGAAAATGATAACTTATATGTAGGATTCTCAGGCCTCGTATAAAGGAAATCCTAAAGAAAAGAAAAAGGAGATAGGACCGGGGGATTGATCAACTCTTGATAACACTATTTCTGGTGGCTGTAAATGTATTTAATTTCAAACTTTGTTTTGTAATCAAAATGAAAAGGGTATTTAAATCTCTGTGTTTATAAAGTAAATACAAGACTTTTGTTTTCCAACTGAGTTTTGATATTTACAAATACAACCCTTGAGGTTGAAAGAATGTAGAAACGATCCTTTTGAAAAAGACTTTCGATGTATTTATAAAAATTCTGAAATCAAAGTGTCATGTGATACCAATTGGGTTCGCACACGTCCAGGGGGTGCCTGAGACGGGGTGTGACAGGCGTGTACACTAAGTTTATAATTTATTTTTAGCTTTTATTTTAACTTCTTGTACTTTATATAATATACGTTTTTAACTCGTTTAATTTTTTTACTTATTTCATTTTTCTAAAATAACTTTCGTTTGTTAATTTAAAGAGAAAACGGAATAGGTAGCTATTTTTCGTTTGTTAATTAAAAAACGAGTATTTTTTATCTAAGTTATAGCGAGTAAAGTTATCATTCCGGTACCGTGACAAACCGAACCTATAATGACCGAGCATTATCATTGTCAGTATTGGTATTATCAGAAACGGTATCATTGTTCGTTTATTTGGTTTACGGTCGATGTAAAGCATAACTTTGTTTTTTGGGTTACATCATGCAACATTTGTGTGACGAAACAATCGCAAATAAACTTTTTCTTTTCATTTGTAAACGATATCGAGTCCCAGTGCGTTCATGAACCGAACCGATAGCTAATGGACAATATCGGTACCGTTATCCGTATTATTTGAACTCACGCTGCTATTTTTTTTATTGTTTTCGATTGATATAAAACACACGTCGTTTTTTAATTTTAGTTTTTGATTTATCTTTTCTATAACTTTTTTTCACCGGTTTTTATTTTTCGTGATGGTTTCATACGGTTTTATTTTTTCATTAATTGACATTTTTATTTATACAACGTGACTTTTTGTGATATCCGAAGATATCATCGCTAGATGCTTATTCACAGAGGCGGACCTACCCTAGGGGGCTACCCCTCAACTTTTTACGCGAAGTGTAAAAAAAAATTTACGGTTTTATGTATCCGGTTATAAATTACGTTATCCCTAAATATATTTTTCGTGATGGTTTCACACGGCTTTAGCCAGCCCAAATGTTTTATTAAAACCCAATACCTCAAAGTCTTCATTCTCAAACTCAACTTAACAAAGCGGCCGACCAAGAAGAAAGACAGAGAGAGCAGGAACTGTGAGAGTCAGAGACCGACCATTCGACCAGCCGCTCGACCTAAGCTGAGACCACCGCCCGACGCCGCCTCCGCCAAACCCCGGACCTCCGCCTCCACAGTTCGCGGCTCCATTGTCCGCCTCCACAGTCGCATGTTACCATAAGAAAAATTATTTACATAAAAGTACGGCCAAAAAAAAAATTTTGTTTATATGAAAGTACGGTAAAAAAAATTTTGTTTACATGAAAGTACCGTCAATTTTTTTTTGTTTCATTTACATGAAAGTACGATAAAAAAAAATCGTTACCCCTGAACTTTTGTTCTAGATCCGCCACTGCTTATTCTGTTAACGTTTTTATGTTCGAAACCGAACCGACTTAACGCGTGCCTCGCCGCAACGCGCGGGTAACACCTGCTAGTTAATTACAATTTGTAACAATGAATAGTGTTCTCATCAATTATATGTTATCACTTATCCTTCTGGTTAAGTGGTGGTCCTATGACTTTTTAAATGGAATGTTATGAGTTTGAGTTTCGCTTAGGACAAAATGTTTCAGGTTAAGCCAAGGGGTTTTTCTAGTTGTGGGTTTCCTCCTGGATGCATGGTGTGGGGCCGGGTCACCACACTTCTGTTCTTCGGACGAAAGGATGATCCGTTTGTCATGGTGATCCCGAGTGTCCGTGCCTTTACTGTTAAAAAAAAATAGTGTTCTCATCAATTATATGTTTCCACCTATAGTATTACATAAAATAATTTAAGAAACAAAGTTTAACCAGGTTGGGGCTTTATCCCAATGGTTTTCCTTGCAACGTTACCATACGTAAGGGCTCAAAACCTTGTTCCAACCGATTTTCGTCTTTCTTACGCTGTGTTCCCGAGTCTCATTTAAGGAGAGAAAAGAAAGGAAGGGGAAGTAATCATTTGTTCTAGAGTTTTTTTTAAGGAGGGAAAAGAAAGAAAATAGAAGGAATGGTGTTCCAGAGATTTTTTTAAGAAGGGAAATGAAGTGAAAAGAATGCTTATCTTCATCCTTTCAGATTGAAAAGATTTGAAGAGAAATAAAAAGAAGGGCTTTAATAAACTCGGGAACAAAGCGTTACTGATTTTTAACATTAAGGCTCATTGGGTCGTTGAGATTTGGAATTAAAATTTGATATCATAATGTGTATGGTTTATACAATAACAGGATTTTATATTTCATAAAATCTCTTTAACAGGAGATTTAAAAAAAAAAATCATAAAGAGGGATAAAGTCTCTTTTAAGTTTTAATTTAATTTTGGAATATCTCGGTTTAATTTATAGTAGTTTAATAATTATTGTTTTATATATTTATCGTTTTATATATTTATAAGCAACATTTAATATTAAATAGTATTTAATGTCTGATATCAACACTAATTTTTACATCTTTTTGGGACCTGCTAATAATGTTTAAAAGTTTTAAAACTTAAAATTTAGAGTTATTTACACGGATGCCCCTATGGTATGCTCTGATTTCATTTTTTGCCCCTAATTTTGGGAAATTACATGGTTGGACCATAACTTTGCAATTTGTAACCCAATTGGCCCCTAAAATGGATGGACGTTAACTTTGACTGTCAATTTTTTTAAAATGACTAAAATACCCTTTGAACTTAATTACACATATGGCCCCTGTGGTATGCTCATATTTCACTTTTGACCCCTAACTTTGAGAAATTACAGGTTATACCATAACTTTGCAGTTTGTAACACCATTGGCCCCTGTGGTATGCTCAGATTTCACTTTTGGCCCCTAACTTTGATCGGTGGTGATATGACCGGTGAGAGAGTTATGACTGGTGGTCCTGTAATTTCTCAAACCACTATTGTGGGCTACCTTATCTTTCCTGAGACTCCCCATTATCTCCTCACAACTTCTGACCCGATCTGTTAGAACCCGACATAACCCAAAGAAATCCATGGAGTGCGGTTACTCAAGTTCATGGATTCCTGCATAACCCAAAGAAACCCATTAAACGAGTTTTAGACCATGTTCATTGATCAAAATCGATTACGACTCGTAAAACCGTTAAGTCAACAGGTTGAGAAAAAGATTGATCGTCACATACGACATTGCCCCAGAATGAGATTAGTCTTCATATACGATATTAAACTTAGTACGTTGTTATTTGATCTTTTACTCGAACAAGTGCTACAACCGTCGAGCTGAGGAGCAAGACTAAGGTCGACCGTTAGGGAGACTAAAGCGGGAGGCTAAAACAAATGCTTTCATTATGTCGAGTGCTTTAAGAAGGTGTTATGTCGGACACATTAATGACTAAATTCATCAGAATTTGTAGTCAAGAAAATCCTTGACAAGAATAAATTAAAACAAACACGTAAATGTGTAAGCAATTGAGTATACAAACACATAAATCAACTCATTTACTAAATCAAATTCAACTAAATGTAATGTTTATCTCTCTCTAGTTCAATTAATTTCTCTAATATGGTTTTAGGGGACAATGGTGTTACAAACTGCAAAGTTGTGATACAACCATGTAATTTTCTCAAATTTATGGACGAAAAGTGAAATCTGAGCATACCACAGGGGCTGTTGGTGTTACAAACTGTAAAGTTATGGTCTAACCATGTAATTTCTCAAAAATAGGGGCCAAAAGTGAAATATGAGCATACCACATGGGTCATCTGTGTAATTAAGTTCAAAGGGTATTTTAGTCATTTAAAAATTTTAACAGTCAAAGTTAACGTCCATCCATTTTAGAGGCCAATTGTGTTACAAATTGCAAACTATGGTCTAATCATGTAATTTCCCAAAGTTATGAGCCAAAAGTGAAATCAGAGCATACCACAAGGGCCATTCGTGTAATTAACTCTAAAATTTATAAATACATTGGCTTTGGAAATATGTAACTTACTTTTAGTTTAAACATGTGCACCATTTGTGTAATAAATCATAATATACGATTTTCTTGTTGCATCGTGCGGGACAAGTTACTAGTAATATCTAAAATACAGACTAACACACTTACTTAAAATTTAAAAAAAAAATACAAAGAAGTTATTATTGTTGTTGTTATATACTCTTTTTACACTTAACTAAGTTTTGTCTCACTATGTTTTTAATAAGGTTTTAATTAGACATCATAACTAATCCTATAGTATCAAGTAGTTTTAGGTCCAGAAGAACCTAGCCAACATTATTAAGTAGAATAATGTTGATAGTGGTATAATATAAAACTTATGGATAGTGTTATAAATGAATACATGTTAGGCCTAACCTAATATTTACGAACTCCAGGGTTTCACATTGTATTTGTGTGTGTATGATGTATGTGAGGTTGTAAGTAGTATCTAATGAAAATTATCTTTACCACTATTCACTTTCTTTCTACATTATAATAATGATAATAATATTAATTATTATTATTATTATTTATTATGTATTGTGACACCCACCTCTAACATAACTAGACTTTTTTCTACATTAACCAAAGCAATTAGCTTGAAAGAGTCGTTTTTTGATGATATGGTTGGTGCAAATCAAAACAGAACAATGATGCCTTAGAGATAAGATATCGTGAAATATGCAGAGCAGGATAAGAACAACTTAAGGGGGCCTTTGGATTGCCGAATTTTTTTAAAAGAATTAGAATTTAATAAAGTAATTGGAATGTGAATGAACTGGATTTTACAGTAAATTGTTTGATAAGATAACCATGCTCGGTTTGTTAATTTGTTATTTAATTAATTATAATAATTTAAAAAAAAATTAAATGCTAAATCTAAGTAGGCGACGATTAACACGGTTTTATCTTTAACCAACCATTTTTCAAAGTTCGTTTTCATATTTTTAACGTACATTTTTACGACGACGTGACTTTTTATGCTTTCTGAATCTATCGTCACGACCTTTTTTTTATCTACGTTTCTATTTTCAAAAACAACACGCCGCAATGCATAAGCTATATTCACTAGTTAATAACGATTTGCAAATGTCCATGCTCTTACAAAAACATTGTTCACATAGTCAAATCAACGTGTACAAGTGCTTTAAACACTAATATAAAAGTGATTTGAGCGACCATTAAATCAATATTAAATTAAAGTTACAATATGACCCTCTAAGTTTAAATACACTTACTCTTTTGTCCTATAATTTTGCATTAGCTTTTTATTTGCTCAATTACATATTGACACATGGCTCACTCACAATTTTTTTTATTTTTTCGTCTTATCACTTTTAAAATATAATATTTTATAAAATTCTAAATATATCGTTGAGACATTATTTTACAAAATTCAAGTTTAACTACATTTTGGTTTAAACTTCATTTAAAAAAAACTTATGTGTAATAATGTACAAGTCAACGAATCACAAACGTACAAGCCGTCAAAGTTGCTTCAATGTTTCGACTTTTTACAGTGTTTTTTGTTAGATTTCCAGTTAAAACTTTTAAAATATGATTTTCTATAAAATTCGAATTTGCCATTGCTACGTGCTTATTGTAATCTACATTTCGATGTGAATTTTCTTTAAATCCTAATAGTCTATGTAAACTTTATTCCAAACCGCGCGAAAATAATAATGTATAAGTGATAGGGGCACAAACGTACAAGTCGTCAAATTTAAATTATGAATATGTCGTTGAGGCGTTTTTATATGTTTCAACGTAAATTTTAATCGAAGCACAAACGTTTAATGGTTTCGTTTTTTTATATAAAGTGACGCCATTTAGCCTTCTTATTTTATAAAATTCTACAAAGACAGTCGAGACTTTCATTTTACCTACGTTTCCATATAAATTTTATTGTAAACCAAGCGCTACGAATTTCTTCCCATATCAATGCCCCGCCACAATAGAGAGGCTTGCATTTAGTAGTTCATTTACAATATACCTTTAGTTATTTCATCACTATTCTTATTTATTTACCTACTAGGTTAAAATCTCGTGTATTACACGGGTTGATAAAATATAATATTATATATTTAGTAATAAAAAACTTGTATTTTAAAAAACCCGTGTGATAAAATGTAATGTTATATACTCAGTAATAAAAAGTTTATATTTTTAAAAACATGTATATTACACGGTTTAAATACATTAATTTCTATTTGAAGCTAAAAAATAGATGATTTGAGATCTTGAGTGAAGTAAATGTAGGCATCTTTGTGATGAGAGGATCATTTCTATTGCTGATGCCGTCAATCAACTGTTAGAATTTTGATATCCATGTACTCAATCTAATCTATCAAACTTTCAATTGTAAGATTTTGTGATAATGGTTGGTTGAAATAATTTACTCAATTTTAGTAACTGGTGTGGAAGAATATACTATACTTAAATTCTAAACAAGTCTCACCCTTGTGGCAGATGATACTCAACTTGCTATAAGTTCACAAAATCAAAGCATTTTTTTCAAATTACCAGAAATCTCTTTGACCCCTACTTTCCAATCGCAGATTCAATTAGGTTCAATCTCCTTGAACGCCAGGGACCACTACTCAATCACAACTCCTTGCCTTCTGTTCGACGAGGTTTGAGCAGCTCCCCAAATCCCTAATCCAGCATATTCATACAGATTACAGGTATATTTCTTGCTATTCATGTATTTCTATTTTTCAGGTCGTTTATTTCTGTTCCTGCAGCTCCATGACCTTCTATTTGTTTTTAGACCAGAAACGGGATGGTGGTCTATATCATGGTTATAGCTTGTAAGAAGTTAAGGCTAGAAGCACTTGTATTACTAAAGAATTAGGAGCAGAATATATGACTTGGAGCTTCAAGTAATGATGATAATAATCCTTTTAATTTAAGCATACATAAATAAAATCCAATCTACTTTTGCAGATATCATTGAACAAACACAAGCTTACATAATTCAACATTATTAACTTAGCAGGATTCAAAATAAGGGTTTGTGATGATAAAATCCTTTCTTTGTTTGATCACTTCATGTAATGTTTAATATTTACTTTACTCATTTTGAATGGATGATTATATCATATTATCGATGAGGTTTGCCCCATCATCCTGAACAGCACATGAGTGCTTCTGATACCATTTGTAACATTCGGACTCTTGTACCAACAATATTGCCCGTTTTGCTCACTGGGAATTCACAGATTTGTTTAGGTCGCCCGGGTGAAAACTTCCCAGAGGTCACCCATCCCTGGATTACTCTTACTCGAGCACGCTTAACTATGGAGTTCTCCTATCATCCACAGCCAAAGCGCCCAAAATGCGTTGTTGATATTTGAGGTGAGACATGTCTTATGAACTAAGAATCTCTCATGGCCACGACCAATGTAAGATTTGTCTAGGGTGTTACAATGTGCCATGTTAATCTTCCCTGTATCGTTACATAATCAACATGTATTATATCACAATACACTAAAATAATTTTTATATCACTTGTTAACCCTTATATGCTTTATAAATATCTTCCCCTTATTTATTAATCAATCTTTGGAGTATCACAACCGTGTTCACCAAACCCAGTGATACACAATAATAACCACCAACCTTTTCATGTTTTACAGTCATGTATTGTTCATTTATTCTACTTGTACGATCGGGAATCGTCAAATCAACTATTCGAAGTATGCATCATGATTTATTAATCGTTATGTATGATTCGTTAGACGTTATTCGTTTGTTGTAGTTTTTTATTATGCCACTATCAGTTTATATTATGGAGCCCGTTTTTTTTACATGTCCCGGGCCCAAAACGTTTTGAGGATTCTCGAGACCGGTCTGCCGTACCCCAGATATATACGATAATAGCCACCAACCCTTTTGTGACTACCGTTTATGATAACATATCCTTGATAAATAACCCGCATATATTTATCAATTACATCACATACATTTTTCAAATTTGGGTTAACACTCACCTAGTCACACAATGTTTCCTTTAAATTGTTCCTCATGTAGGTTAATCACCTCTGGCATAGGAACACGTCCTCCTATCATAATGTATAATGCATATGATTCTTTACCATAAATGTCTCCCTTTTTAATCATCCCGCATCAACCGAGTAACTAACCCGTATTCACCACCCGAGTAACCAACCCGTATACACCTAGGTACATAATCCGTATACTAGACTAATACAAGAATTCTAGGATAAAACATAACCTACTAGGCTTAGGTTTTAAAGTTTTACCTTCTAACGCCGGTTTCTCATGTTCTGCCCAGCACTCCCACATATCCCCCACTCGATCACCACTCTCACTCACCACCGAAAAGTACTACCACTACCAAGAGTACTTATTGCAGTACACCTCGTTTTACCGAGTATACCCATATACCCCCGGTACACCAAAAATAACTCGAAACGGTTCAACACTAGATCGAGCGTTTACAACACATAATGGACTCAAATTTCATTCAAATGACCGTTAATCGAGCTCTATTTATACCCAAGATCTCAGTGATGACGTGTCTCACGAAAGGACACATGTTCGGTGACTCCTGATCCGTACATAATTGTGTATGATGAAATTCGTACATGCTCGTGTACACCATGGACACGTTAGACAATACACCACGTGGCAAAATCGAACTTGTGACGTACAACCAAATGCTCCACTGTGGTATAGCCTACTTTGGCAAAAATACAACTTTAGTCCTTCAATTTAAAGTTTGACATTTTGGCAGTTATGATCCCCTAACTTCCAACGACCATTTGAGTTGTTTGATGCCCGACAACACACGATCATAAACATCCACTTCAACCACTTTGAGTTATAGTTGAACATTAAACTCCTAATCTAATAATTATGAAAACAAGATGTTGTGCATCTACCCTTTTAGATAAGGTTTCGTCCCCAAAACCGTATCACAGAGTAAATATATGGGGATAACATTTTCTCATCTCTTCCTCAGATTCTCAAGTAGTATCAGAGCCCTTTCAATGCTTCCACTGAACCTTGACACACAATCATAAACATCTATTTCAACCACTGTGGATTATAATTGAGCAATAAACACCTTATTTAATAATTCTGAAACCAAGATGTAACAAGAAGAGTGGTCGGAAAGGGGATGGATGTGACGGGTTGTGAAAAATTATAAGTACATTTAGGTGCTTGCACCGGTGATGGTCTTATGGCAACAAGGAAAAGTCTTTAGTGACACACAAAAATTAATGAGAAAATAAATGTGTATTCCATATGGAAAAAATCCATTAATGCACGTCGAAAAATTACATAATTTTACAAATTCAACAAACATATCAAAATCACATCAGATAAAAGAAAAGAAAAAGAAAAAAAAAGTTTCAAAATCATGCCCAATTGATAACCGTCTGGTTCAAATAGAGTTAAGCGGATTGATAGCAGGTTGGGCCAGTCTGGTTCTAAAAACATATTAAAGTAATATATAAAACACGAACAGAAGAAGAAAATCATACTCGGTTGAGATCTTGAATCAGATACTCAGGGTGCAACAGCTAAAGCAGTAGTTGTCATGACAAAACTTACTTGGTAATTTAAAGAGTCGAAGCAAAACCCGAAAACTCGATTTGGTGTGAACAGGACATCAACATGTACGAGTTTGCTTTTTCCAGATCATCTGGACCACACACCTTATCTCTACTTGGTCCACCACTCGAATCCTATGCTCTGATGTCAACAAGAAGGTGGAAAGTCACCGGAAACCACTTGTATTCCTTTAGCCCCACGGCGAGCATATGTCATATTTAATACATTTCTAATCAACATTTATTCAAAAAAAAGTTGATAGCGATTCTCACAAGTATTCATTGAAAATAGAAATCACCATTATTACAAAGGTAACACACACCTTTCAGTTTTTTTTTTTTACCAAATATGAAAAGTAGTAACTAGTAAGTACATACATTATACATACCTTTTGTTAGGTTTCAACTTTCTACTTTTAAAATCCACCGCAACCGCCTCCGCCTCCACAACCACCACCGCAACCACTAGCAGCGTCCGACGCAATATCTCCGATCACCAAACCGGCCAATGCTCCTCCCAACAATCCAGCTCCCAGCCCCATACCACCGAATTTGCTCTTCTTTTGAGTCTGCTGTGGTTGCTGAACCGGCGGATAACCATACCCCGGCGGTGGAGGATACCCGCCGTACCCCGGTGGCGGTGGCGGAGGGTAACCGCCGTACGCTGGTTGCTGCTGGTACGCGTATCCAGCTTGTGGTTGGGGATATCCAGCAGGAGGCGGATAATACGTGCCTCCGGCCGGTGGATAAGGTCCGGGAGAAACGGCGGCGGCTGGTGGTGGATAAGGCGCCGCGTACGGCGGCGGATATAGAGAGCTAGATCCAGAAGCCACCGCCGGATAAGCCGTAACAGGCTCATCCGTCTTATTAGGTTTTCCAGCCGGATTAGGCGGAACAACCTCATCCGCCTTATTAGGTTTTCCGGATGGATATGCCGTAACAGGCTCCTCAACCTTACCAACTCCGGCGGGTTTTTCCCCAAACTTATACGAAAAACTGAGTTCACCTTTCGGCTTACCTGACGGTTTCCTCACCTGATAACTAACAAACTGTAACGGCTTACCTCCGGTGGACGCACCTTCTAGAAGCTCCTTGATCGGAACATGAACTTCTCCGAGATCCTGATTGCCGAACATACCTTCGGTTTTAATCTTCACAACGAGAGTCGATCTGTTCTGTAACGCAGCAGATTCATCGATTTTAAACTTCATCGGATAATTCCAGGTCGGATTGGAACCTCCGTCCTTATCGACATGAGTTTTCTGCTTCTGATCTTGATTCACGGCGCCGTTGATGTAGACGACGGCGTAGACGTCCATTTTGCCGACGAAATTGACGTTATTGAGTCCTTTTGCTGAGATGATTGTGAGTTCTAACGATCTGTCCGCCATGGCTGGTTGTTGTGCTTGAAGGTTGAAAAAGAAGAACTGAATTTGGGGCGTTGAATATTGTTATGAGCAACACTGGACCAGGAAGGTAACGGTATGATTTTGATAGACAACGGCTACGAAACGAGTTACAGATTCACCACTCGTGATCCGTTGGGCAGCGTTTTCGACTTCCAGTTACAGTTACACCACTGGCAATCGAACCCGACTCCTGTGATCACCACTCGATGGCCAACTCGAGCTAGCTAGGATGTGATTAAAGCTCATGTAAAGATGAGACTCAAAATAAATTCATAATAATTCTCCTCTTTTCATTCCTTACTTGTTCTTTAATACAGAGAATTCAAAATCAAAAATAACAAACTCTCCATTATTCCCTACTGACATAAAATAAGGAAAATGAGTTATTGAATTTCAAATAAAAGGAATTAAAATAAACGTGAAAATAGTTGTTGCAGACTTGGTCAATTATGATCACATGCACCACATGCTTTTGATCCAATTGACTAAAAGACCCCTGGAGTTTTCTGAGTTTGCAACTGCTACCCCCGCATCAGTAACGGTAACCATATCGTTAACATCCTCCTCAGCTTGGGAGAAGTTTGTCCTCAAACTTGGAATACTGTCATCATCTTCATAGTAAGGTCGTAAATCCGAGACGTTGAACGTAGCAGAGACGCCATACTCACCTGGTAAATCCACCTTGTATGCGTTATCATTGATCTTTTCCAGCACTTCAAACGGACCATCAGACCGAGGGCTAAGTTTTGACCTGCGTTTCGCCGGGAATCGTTCTTTCCTGAAGTGAACCCAGACTAGATCACCGGGTTCAAATTTAACAAACCGACGCCGTCGATCAACCCGTTGCTTAACTTTTTTGTTCATTCGCTCTATTCGCTCCCGCACAGTGGCATGAAGCTGCTTAATCTCATTAGCTCGATCGGCTGCTTCCTGACTGAACTTGGAAGTGGTGTCTAGGACGACAAGATCAATAGGAGTTGTGGGATTGTAGCCATACACAATTTCAAAAGGACTCAACTTGGTTGTGGAATGAGGAGCCCTGTTGTAAGCAAATTCTGCCTGTGGTAAAACATCTTCCCAGCTTCGCAAATGTTTCTTGACCAACACTCGCAGTAAGGTGCCCAATGTGCGGTTTGTAACCTCGGTTTGACCGTCAGTTTGCGGGTGGCCAGAGGTGCTGAACTTGAGTTTGGTACCGAGTTTCTTCCACAATGTAAGCCAAAAGTGACTAAGAAACTTGGTGTCAGGGTCACTCACCATCGATTTGGGTATCCCATGTAACCGTACAACATCCTTGAAATATAAATTGGCAATTTGTACTGCATCGTGAGTGGTGTGGCAGGCAATGAAGTGAGCCATCTTCGAGAACCGGTCTACTACGACCATGATGGAGTCGGCTTGTCGTTGAGTTCGGGGTAACCCCGTGATAAAATCAAGACTAATGTCTTCCCAAGGGGCATGTGGAACTGGTAACGGAAGGTGTAGCCCCTGTCCCAGAATGTGGCTCTTAGCTCGTTGACAAACGAGGCATCGTTGGAGAAGGTACTCGACATCACGTTTAATTTTCGGCCAAAAAAAGTAGTTATTGATGACTTCGACTGTTTTCTCGATGCCAAAATGGGCTGCTAAGCCACCCTCATGCACTTCTTTAATCAATACCTCCCGAATAGGATGTCGAGGAATACAAATGCGATTACCTTTGAGAAGAAAGCCTTTGAGGATGTGATAATCTTCAGTGGCATGATTAACACAGGAGGTATATAAGTGGCCAAAATCAGGATCAGTAGGATAATATTCTTTGAATAATTCAAACCCAATAACTTTGGAATGCATGAAACTTAACAGTAGATGTCGACGAGAAAGCGCGTCTGCTCCCCGATTCAAAATTCCCGCTTTGTGTTTGATGGTAAAAGTGAAAGCTTGAAGGAATTCCACCCATTTAGCATGTCGAGCCTGCAATTTATGTTGCCCCTGGATGTATTTGAGAGCTTCATGATCTGAGTGCAACACGAATTCTTTAGCGATCAAATAGTGTTGCCAATGGTCTAAGGCACGAACCAAGGCATAAAATTCCTTGTCATAGGTGGAGTAACGCCGCTTTGCGTCATTGAGTTTTTCGCTATAGAAAGCCACGGGTCGTCCTCGTTGTGAAAGGACTGCTCCAATGCCCACACCCGAGGCATCACATTCAACTTCAAAGATGTCCTCAAAGTTGGGTAAGGCGAGAACCGGGGTCGAAATGAGATGTTGTTTAATATTATCAAACGAAACTTGAGCTTGAGGAGTCCAAATAAAGGACCTTTGTTTCAAAACTTCAGTTAAGGGAGCCACAATAGTACTGAAGTTCTTGACAAACCGCCGGTAAAACGACGCTAAACCGTGAAAGCTTCGAACTTGATGAATGGAAGTGGGTGTAGGCCAATCTTTGATGGCTTGAACTTTCTTTTCATCAACAGAAATGCCATCTGCAGATATTATATAGCCAAGAAAAACAACTTGAGATGAAAAGAAATGACATTTAGCAAGATTACCATATAAGCGTTCTTTGGCTAAAATAGCAAAAACTTGTTGGAGGTGCTCCAAGTGATCTGTTTCCGTCTTGCTATACACGAGTATATCGTCAAAATAAACCACCACAAAGCGTCCCAAAAACGGCTTTAATGTTTGGTTCATCAATCGCATGAACGTGCTCGGTGCGTTTGATAATCCAAACGGCATGACCAACCACTCATAGAGTCCATCCTTGGTTTTAAAAGCTGTTTTCCATTCATCACCGTCATGGATCCGGATCTGATGATAACCACTCCGTAAGTCAATTTTTGAAAACACAACAGCCCCATATAGTTCATCGAGTAGGTCGTTTAACCGGGGAATCGGGAACCGGTATTTGATGGTGATTTTATTTATGGCGCGACTGTCAATGCACATCCGCCATTCTCCGTTTTGTTTTGGTACCAACAAGGTAGGAACGGCACAAGGACTGAGAGACTCTCGAATCAAACCTTTAGCTAACAACTCTTCCACCTGCCTTTTAATCTCAGTTGACTCTTTCGGGTTGGTTCGATATGCTGGCTTGTTGGGTAATGTCGATCCAGGAACAAGATCAATCTTGTGCTGTATGTTACGAAGAGGAGGCAACCCGGGAGGAATGTCAGCAGGAAAAACATGGTTGAATTGGTTAAGTAGGGGTACTGCTAGTGGATGTAGTGGCTTAGTGGTGTTTTCATCCTCTTCGTCTAAACCCAGTAAAATAAGTTCCTTGAAATCCTTGTATTCGTGAAACTCAGATTTCATGGTAGAACCAACGGTGATGGATCGGGATACACTGGGTGTAAAGGGAGTCATTGGAAGGAGGACGATCTGCTTGTTGTCTTTAGTGAATGCATACGTGTTCTTGAACCCATCGTGTACAACCCTACGATCGAATTGCCAAGGTCTTCCCAATAGAATGTGGCACGCGTCCATTGGAATAATATCACACCAAATATCATCTTGATATTGTTTTCCGATACTAAATGAAATGAGGACTCGGTGAGTGACTTGAATTCCCTTCCCGTGGTTTAGCCATTGTATATTATAGGGTGACGGGTGAGCAGAAATGGAAAGATTAAGTTTAGTGACCATGGTTTGGGAGGCGGCATTGGTACAACTTCCACCGTCGACAATAAGAGAGCATACTTTTCCTGAGATGGTACAACGAGTGTGAAAAATGGATTCCCGTTGAGAGGTTTCTTTTGGTGCAGCCATACTGTTGAGAGCTCTCCTCACAACGAGGCATTCACCTTCATCTGGGGAAAGCTCAATCGTCTCATCTATCGGGTCCCTAACAGGTTCGAGAGGGTCTTCATCATAACAGGGATTGTCGAAGGTTTCGAATTCAGCTAGAGTGACAACCCGCGTGTTGGGACACTCAGATGCAATGTGTCCTAAGCCTTGGCACCGAAAACATTTTCGCGGGGCTCGGGTTGGTGGGTTTGAGGTTTCAGGCTTGGCTATGGGTTTGGGTGGATTGTGGGTATAGGTTTTTGGATTAGGGTTAGCGGTAGTAGAGGAAGTTTGTTTAGAAAAGGAGGGTCGAGATACTTCTAACTTACTTTTCGTTCTCTGCTGCATGTCGACTCGGTGGGTTAATAAGGTTAGTTCAGCTAAAGAAGAATAAGGTTGTAGTTCAACGATATGGGCTATTCTCGGTTCGAGCCCCCCTAAATATCGTACAAGGGTTTGTGGATCATCTTCGTTAAGACCACACTGCATCAACAAGTACTCGAACTCCTGGGAATACTCCGCAGCCGTCTTGGATCCCTGTTTAAGAAAATGAAGTTTGGCAAAGTTTTCTTGGACATAGTACGTGGGCATAAACTTTGCTTTGAGTAGTTTCTTCATCTTGTGCCAATTTCTCACTTTGTCTTTACCCTGTTGTTCTCGCTTCAAACATACATTAGCCCACCACGTCGAAGCGTACTTCCGTAATTTCAAAGCCACAATCTTAACTTTCTTTTCCTCCGTGGTTTGCTTGTAATCAAAAACCCTTTCAACGGTACGAAGCCACTCGATAAACTCATCGGGATCAAGCCTTCCATCATACTCGGGTATGTCTACTTTGATGTCATTGTGGTTCTGGACTGCAGGGACACGACGACCATAAGGGTTATAATCGTCGGTATCGGAATGTTCTTCAGTTTCATCTCCTGGGTGGTAACGGGGTGGGGTTTGATCACGACCTCTTCGTTGGTTCATGGCAAGTGTCAGGTCGCGCAGCTGGTTCTGTAAAGCCCTGATCTGTTGCTCTATAGTTCGGTTATTTTCGTCTGTCATGGGTTGAGATAGGAATCAATTCAGACGGTAATAGGGATCGGTTGTTTGCTCTGATACCAGATGTTATGAGCAACACTGGACCAGGAAGGTAACGGTATGATTTTGATAGACAACGGCTACGAAACGAGTTACAGATTCACCACTCGTGATCCGTTGGGCAGCGTTTTCGACTTCCAGTTACAGTTACACCACTGGCAATCGAACCCGACTCCTGTGATCACCACTCGATGGCCAACTCGAGCTAGCTAGGATGTGATTAAAGCTCATGTAAAGATGAGACTCAAAATAAATTCATAATAATTCTCCTCTTTTCATTCCTTACTTGTTCTTTAATACAGAGAATTCAAAATCAAAAATAACAAACTCTCCATTATTCCCTACTGACATAAAATAAGGAAAATGAGTTATTGAATTTCAAATAAAAGGAATTAAAATAAACGTGAAAATAGTTGTTGCATACTTAGTCAATTATGATCACATGCACCACATGCTTTTGATCCAATTGACTAAAAGACCCCTGGAGTTTTCTGAGTTTGCAACTGCTACCCCCGCATCAGTAACGGTAACCATATCATTAACAAATATATAGAAGGATATGATCGAGTGGGGGTATGGTCCACCGGAGAACGAGAGATGGATTGCTACCAAACGAACAACGCATCTGATGATGAAAGTAACGTGATTCCGGTTAATGTGAGCCGTTGGATGATTTCATGATGTGATGTAAAATAATAAAATAAAAAATAGCTTTATAGGGAAAAACAGTTGATGAAAATAGGTAACGCCAACTCGTCAAGGGTTATCGGCGTGAATAGTTGGGACGTGATTTATATGGTTCGTGAATGGGCGTGGAACATCATCTCAGGGCGTGATTTAGTTCACGGGCGTTGGAGACAAACGTGTGTGTTTGTGTTTGTATATGTATATGTGTGTGTGTGTATATATATACGTGGATAATGAAACCATTACAAATCTTAGGGATCTGGGGCATGATTACCTTCCTACTGATATGCCGAGACGTTTTTTCACTTTTTAATAAAGTCATTACACATATAGCCTAAACTTATCTCGATAAGAAAATAAATATAATATTATGCCCATAAGTAATCAATCAAACAAAGTTGAATTTGAATTTGACTGGTAACCAAAATTTGAATTCAAATTAGTTGATAACCCATAATTATTTTACTATGAAACAATAACATAATCATATTTTGTTACGTTACTCAATTATTTTCGCAACGTATAAATAACACTTCTCGTTAGACGTTTAACTAGATATACAATTTCTAAAATACAAATTAATTATGATATATATCCTCTCAAAAAAATTAATCTTAATATACAAAAATACTCAATATTATATTTATAAAATTGCATGTTCTGAAAATGCCTTTCAAACTGATTGCTTAAAACCAATGATTTTAGAAACGGATCGGACAGTGAACCGCTCGTCTTACCGGTCCACTGGTCGGACCGGATTTAAGAACCGGGTGACTTAATAAATAATTATTTATTTTTTAATATAGACGGTTAATGTTGATGGAATAAATTGAAGAATATTTGAATATTGATGGACTAAATATGTAAAGTATATATGAGAAAGGACTTAAAAAGTTCAAGTAAATATTTTAAAAGGGATGTAAAAGAAACTTCACTCTAACCCTAGGAACTAGTTGTATACCCGTCCGGTGGCCGGGTTGTTTAACTTTATAATGTCATAAAGTATAAACCCCAACTAATAACAATTTGTGTCATAGAACAACAACCTAATGACATATATATGTTTATTTTATTATTGTACAAGTAGATAAATGGATATTGGAATACATAAATACTGGTCATCTTCATCCTTTCTTACTAAATAACCTAAACCAGTGTCTAGAACATGAACTCTAAGGGTTTATGTTATCTGAATTTGTACATTGCTGAGAATAACTAAGAACTTATATATAGTGCAATTGTCAGTCTAATTATATCTTTGAAACACATCATAAAACTACACAAATATCAATCATACGCCACTTGGAAAACAGAACAAAGATATAACATAAAATTGAATGTAAACTGGCCCGACACGACCCGTTTTGATCCATTCCTAACCCAACCCATTTAACCATTTCCCTAAACCTACTCGTTTTAACCCATTAGACGACCCGACCTGTTTTAAGCCCGTTTTAACTCACTAAAGGACCAGTTCTTTGCTCCTTGAATTGAAATCAACTTCAAGTCTGGCATAAACCTTTTTTTCCATCTTGCTCACTTGGTCCTTGTTCGACGCAGCTTTGAACACAAACACGATGAACACTCCTATTCATTTTGCAAAATCAACTTCAGACGCGATTTTAGTACTATCTTAAACTCGTCTAGACCTTGTTCGATGCAGCTTTTTTCCATCTAAAGTTTTTTTTGTGCAAATGTTAGAGTTAATTACCTCACACGCTACAAGAACTACAGTTGCATATGGTTCTTGAAAACAAAATAACAGTTGATCCCGAGGGGCCCGACTTTTGATCATTGAATATGTAGTTGATAAAAACTCAACTTGTACTACTTATTTAATAAAAATGAATGAGGCAATTACTTTTACAATATAAAAATTCCATGTGTTTTATAATGTAAAAAAGTTTATAAAAAGATTTCCTTTTTAAAGGTTCTTTAAGTACCTGATTTGCCCGAATAACCCGGCCTGTTAGAAGAGTGTACATAGTTGGCACCATCTGCAAATTTTACAGGATTTAATTATGTATATGCATGAATGTAACTGTGTATGATGTATGCATGTTTTCTGGGTCAATTTGAATTGGCCCAACCCATTTCTACCGGCATTGAAATACGGTATGTTCTAACTCAAACATGTTACCCAACTTGTTGACTCTATTTCCTACATACAAAGATATCTAAAATTGTAAACATTACCAACAATCAAGTTGTATGACAAACCAGATAACTCATGGCTTATTAATTGCAATAATACACAGAATAGTAAACGTTAATCATGTCAAATATAATTAAAAATAAAATATAACCGAGGTGAAGTCTATATGATCAAAAAATCAAATATAACTGAGGTGAAGTCTAACGAAAGTCTATACCTTAGTAACAAAATAATAATATATATTTGATGGAGTTAAAAAACTATATACACTAATTTATATAGACTTCACTTCAGGTTTTGACGGTTTCTATAGACAGGAGTGTAGACAAATTATATAGACTGACCTCAGTTAATAATCAAATGTAAAGACAGAAGTGTAAACTAACCGCCAATTTGTATAGACAGAAGTGTAAACTAACTGAGGTGAAGTCAATAGAAGTGTAACTAACCGCCAATTTGTATCATTACCTAAAAATCGGGATTTCCTTTCTATAGACTTCATCTCAGTTACTATTAAATACTGCATTATTGCCTCTTGATGACTTGATGTGAATACCTAAAACAACATTGTGGCCAAGAAAAGGGCCAGTGTGATTGCAGTTGACACTTGAAGCCAAACACATATAATCATCTAAATTATTAGGCACAATTAACATACATACCTTTTCCATTTCTTGATCTTAATAGCATTGTTAAGACTTAAGAGCCTCTGAAATATCTCTATCAAGAGTAAAACCCTTATCCCCATCATGTGGTCCCACACCATGCACGCCAATGAATGAATGAAAAGTTTATTTTCATGTAAAAGTCCTCCAATTATCAATTTAAATGCCACTTCATCCGGATACAAGCCTTCAGCTTTCATCTGCACAAAAAGATTCATGGCTTCACAACCCTAGAAACCTTGCAAAACCCACTAATTACAGCATTATAATTCAGTAATGAGACAACCAACACCATATGTACCAGGTGGATGAAATTGTACTAACTCACGATCCTGCAATAAGTAACGACCCAAAATGTTGATGCTACCAATATATTTTTTAACAACAATGAGATGATATATTGAAAAAACAAAATTTAGTATAACTAAAGAGGAAGGCCTGCAACATTTCATTTCCATATCGTGTGCAAGTGTAAGCAGAAGTTGCTGAGAAATATGCTCTACCATATCCTTAAATTAAAGAAAGGAAAGGGAGATAAAAATATACTTCTTAAATCTGAGCAACCCAAGTTTAATAAATATATTCACCCCAGTTGACAGGATGTCGGCCGGCTAAAATCACAAAAATCATAGCCCATATGTTTGCATTTGTCAAAATTGATGCACAAAACTGCTCTGCCCGTAAAACTAACAATTTTAATATTGTTTTTGAAAAAGAATAAAAGAATGAATATATACAAACTATAATAACTACCTCCCACATAATCGCCCTGTAAACAACACCAAAATGGCTGCACAAGGGGCTACCACAATACCAAGCCCGGGAACAAAATGTCAGGCCATAAAAGCTGGAAGACTATATGGGCTTCAAAAAAGCAATGCCTGAAGGAAGAACATAATATTTGATATCAGAATAAAAATCAAGTAAGGAAATTAGCATCCTTGCATATGATTCTTTCTAAAACAAATGACAAACTCATGAGCTTTGTATAGTGTCAAATGCACGCACCAGATAAGGAGAAATGGCACGAGTGATCTCATATCCAGCAATTGTATATTCCAAAATCAAAGCCCATCCGATTATCCAAGCAAGACTAAAGAATTACAAAATATAAATATCAGCGTCCAAAAGTTTTACAATATGAATAAGTGATGCTATACGTGTTAAGAACTACTACTGTAAAGAACATACCCTTCGCTAACACAGTGTAAGAATAATGATATGCGCTTCCAGCTGAAGGGCAACGACTTAGCAGCTCAGCAAAACAAAAGGCATAAAGATCAGCTGTTATTCCAGCTATTAAGAAGGAAACTGTTGAAGGACTGGAATGCTCTCTAGCTACAGTGCCCACAAGAATGTGTTGAACCGACACCTAATTAATTTCATGTTCCCAAAATTGATTAGTACTTAACATTAAATCCCTAAAATGTTAAATTAGATCCATATCATTTAGCAAGACAAAAAAAATAAGATATTAACAATTAAATATTGGAGCTATGATAAAATAAAAGAATGATCTGTTATGATTTTCTTTACCTATGGCAGTGAGATGAAGAGTCGATTAGCCAATTGATGATGGTCTGTGTCAGAAGGCTTTGAATGAATTGAATCAACCCTTTTCCTTCTCACCAAACATCTAAACCCTGACAAACAACACATGATTCAGTGAATGTGATCGAATTCTCAAACGCGTTACACAAAAGATCATACCAAGAGAATGGCCACCAGATAGTGTCATAATGTCAATATCATCAAGTCCCATGGTTTTAACAAATACATCCCTCAAATGGTCATTTTCTGAAATAAATACAAAAGATATATCTTAATAACTTCATGACTTTACTTAAAACATATTATCCAATGAACATCAGCTATACAAAGGGGAGAGAAATAATGATCATCAGCTATATAAAAGGAGCACTTCTGAGCAAATGAATAAGCTTTAAAACCATAAACAATAGCATAAAACCTAAAATTACCATGCTGAGAATAAGTCAAGCGGCGGTTATCCAGATGCCCTATTGCAAGATTGCTGGAAATTTTATCTACAAGAAGCTAAATTAATCCCAAAAGCAGGGCTAAGCGAAGGAGAAACCTGCAAATCCAACTTAAAATCAAATCAATATTGAACTTGAAAAGCATTTTAAACCACATATGTTAAATGATATCAGAAATCGTACTTTGGTTTGTTCATAGAGGTGTCTGAAAGAATAAATGGGGGATAATGTTCCAAGTTGGTAATGTCACCTGAATCTGCAATTGAAATCGTAAATCCTAGCTCACGAATCCCTTCACGATGTCGACGGATTTCAACGTCCCACTGGTGATCTTCCCCTTCCGGGGAAACCATAACACCGGCCCCAACGCAGCCTCTCCACGACGACTTTTCAGCCACCGAGATCTTCAAACCCTAGCATCCCCTAATTCTTTCACTGTCATTCTTCTTTCGATGTGGAGCAAAGGTCTTTCAATGGCGAACTTGTGCTTGTGTGTGGGTTTATGCAGATCACAAAATGAGAGAGAGACTCGCAGCAGTCGATTTGAGGAAGATGGACGTGTGTGAGATGGAGGGGGAGTAGGGGAGTTGAAGAAGCTAACTGCAAAGCAAGCGGGAATGGTTTCTGTAAACTGCAAAGCAGTTAAAGAAGCACAATCCGTGTGCTTTAATGTCAATCCGTGTGATTTTGTAAAGATTTTTGTAACTGTCGAAAATTTACATTTTATGCGGCCAGGATGATCCAAAAAGTTAGTTTTAAGTATTTTAAGCGGTTGAGATTGAGTTTCAAAAAACACAATTGACGGTTGACTATTCTCGGTCTATATATTTATAATTCAAGTTAGAAAAGAAGATACTTCATTTTTTACGGCCACCCTCAAGCCATCCATGTACTCTCTCTGCTGTAAACTTCACTCCGGCAACCATTTATTGATTTCTTCCATCCCCTAGCGACCTTTTAAACTTCACTCCCGGCGAGACCCATCCCCCAGCAACCAATTCTTGATTTCTTTCATCCCCTCGCATACGCCGGCAACCACTTCTTTCGTTCACGGTTCATAAAATCCGGCATCATCGCACGTGGAACGAAGGCTACTACCTTACATCCGGTATCATCGCTGCTTTTATTTCGTTCCTTTTCTCCGATTTGGTTCCATCTGACTCAGATCTCTTTTAAAGTCCAGAATAGCCACTGCCCGGCTCGACCACGGGTTCCCGGTCCGACCGACCGGGTCTTTACAGGATCGTTTCAGCACACTAAACCAAACCGCTCAAACCACCAGTACCGGTCCGGTCCAGGTTTGAAAACATTGCTTAAAACTTAATTTAAGTTAATTTTCTTTTAGTTTGAATAAACATTAAAAATACTCAATATTATATTTATAAAATTGCATATTCTGTCAAACTGATTGTTTAAACAATGAAAATGATGTGCACGCATTATTGAATGATTTAAGTTTTAAATCTTACTTCTAATAAACGATTCCGGTTAAAGCCACGTGACGTGACATCTCCTCTAATTCCAAAATAATTTTACCCACTACAAAGCTATATTTCCAAAATAATTTTACCCACCATTTTCACTCGTTTGGGCCATACAAAGATTACTAATCTTATATAGTATTATATAGTACTATGTATGCTATCTTACTAGGTTTGTGGAATTTTCTATCTGGATCATATTTTTGTCATTGGATTTGTTTTCTTTAAGGAATAAATTAAATTTGGTTGGTGATTTTTTTGCTATTTTACAATCATATTATATGGTCAATTTTTTATTTTTTATTTAGTTATGGAATCTATATGATTAGTTGATTACATAAAAATTTAATTCATATTTTACTTTTATATACCATCCACTTTTTTGCAAAATATTGCTATTGTAAACATATATTTTCTATTTTTTTAAATAACTAATGAACTTAAATTTATTAATAACCACTTATTTAATATCTCGAAAATTCAAATCTCAAAGCTATTTATGTCTTAAATAACTAATCAAACCAAACCAAACGTACCCAGTATAATCTCACACATAGCTAACGTTATTAGTAGGGTCTGGGGAGGGTGTGATGAGGGCAAACCTTACCCCTATCCCAAGGGATAGAGAGACTGCTCCCGTTTAGACCCCCGGCTTCATGGGAAAGAAAAAGATAAAAATATAAATAAAATTAATGAGTAATAAAGTAAAATAAATCTAACAGTAATCTAACAATTAGCAGTGTATGACTAGAGTATATCAGTCACAAGAAACACAACACACCTACAAGAAACAAGACATACGCAAAATCTTTGCTAAACAACTCTATTCTCCCACACAACGGGTCACTCATCCTAAAACCCTAATACGACGTCTCCATGAAATCCTATCATTGATCATGTCCTCTGAGAGGTGTAAATCTAGCAAATCAAGCCTAATCCTCTCATCCCACGTTAATTTCGGTCTCCCCCTGCACCTTTTCCCCTCTACAACGAGAGTTTCCACCGTTCTCAATGGATTTGTGCTCTGTCTCCTCTTGACATGTCCAAACCATCTCAATCTTCCTTCTCTTATCTTATCTGAGATACATGTGACTCCTAATCTCTTCCGAACAACTTCATTTCTTATTCGGTCCTTTCTTGTGTGTCCACACATCCACCTCAACATCCTCATCTCAGCTACATCCATTTTTCGAGCTTGTGTCTTCTTGATGGCCCAACAATCGGTTCCATATAGCATCGCTGGGCGAACTGCTACCCTATAAAATTTACCCTTTAACCCTATTGGGAACCTCTTGTCGCACAAAACACCTGAGGCCGCTCTCCATTTACACCAACCAGCCTGCACCCGATGTACTACATCATTGTCGATGTCCCCGTTACTCTGGATGACAGATCCTAGATACTTGAACTTCAGTGTCTTAGGGACAACCCCACCTTCAATAGAAATCTGGGTCTCCTCGTCGACGTTTGCACCACTAAAGTTGCAGTGAAGGTACTCGGTTTTAGATCGGCTTATCTTCAAACCTTTGTGCTCTAAGACTGTTCTCCATTCCTCTAGTCTGTTGTTCAATGTCTCTTTACTTTCTGCAATCAACACGATATCATCAGCAAAAAGCATGCACCATGGAATTGCATCTTGAATCGACTTTGACAAGTCATCCAAAACTACTGCAAAGAGAAAGGGGCTTAGTGCCGACCCCTGGTGAACTCCCACTTCCACCGGAAAAAAGTCTGTATCCCCCACGGGTGCTCAGACGCATGTCTTAGCCTCATGATACATATCCCTAATTGCCTCAATATATTTACTAGGGATCCCTCTTCCCTCCAGACTTTCCCAGATCAATCTTCTAGGCACACTATCGTACGCCTTTTCAAGATCGATGAACACCATATGTAAATCATGTTTCTTCTCTCTGTACTTTTCCATTAATCTTCTTAAAATGTGTATCGCCTCCGTAGTGGACCGGCCTGGCATGAACCCAAATTGGTTTGCTGTAACCTGGGTTTGTCGTCTAATTCTTGTATCTATAACTCTTTCCCATAATTTCATTGTATGACATAGGAGCTTAATCCCCCTGTAGTTAGCACAACATTGAGCATCTCCTTTGTTTTTATATAGGGGTACTAAGACACTACGCCTCCACTGATCTGGCATCTTCCCGGTTTTGAAGATATTGTTGAACAGTCTTGTCAACCACTGAACGCCTTCCTCTCCCATACACTTCCACGCTTCAATGGGTATGTTGTCTGGACCGACTGCCTTAGCTCTTCCCATCTTCTTAAGAGCACTCCTCACTTCTTCCTGTGTGATATTTCGACAATAACAATTATTTCGTTGACTGGATTGAGTATTGGGATTCTCCGTTATGGCTAGACTTGGTCTACAACTGTTGAAAAGGGTGTAGAAATAGTTTTGCCATCTCAGCTTGATGTCTCGTCCCTTTACCAAAACTCTTCCATCATCTTCCTTGATAAACTTCACGACCCCAGGATCTTGTCTCCTACGCTCCCTATTTTTGGCAATCTTAAACATATGATGCTCCCCTTCCTTGGTGTCTAGTTTTCTATACATCGTTTCATAGGCAAAATTCTTTGCCTCACTCACTGCCTTTTTAGCTTCCCTCTTTGCCTGTCTATAGTTCTCCCGTAGTGTCATTATCTCCTCTCCATTACTGCACTGCAACATCTCTTTAAAGCGTTGTTGCTTGTCCTTTATCTTGCTCCGCACCTCCTCATTCCACCACCAAGACTCCTGATGTCCTCTTGTTGCTCCCAATGTGACTCCGAGGGTTTCCTTTGCTGCCTGCGTAACAGTGGTTGCCATAGCTACCCACATCTGGTTTGTGTCGCCATCCTTAGTATTTGTGTTCATCGCCATGACTTTATCTTTAAACAAATTGATGTTTTCGTCCTTCAAATTCCCCCATCTGATCCTTGGTTTATTTTTTCTTCTCCTCTCCGCCACCCTTTTTCTCAAGGTAAAATCGGCCACCAACAGACGATGTTGGGTCACTACTGACTCTCCTGGAATTACCTTGCAATCCTTCCACCAATTGCGATCCCCTTGTCTCATCAGGAAATAGTCGATCCGCGTGTTGCGCCCCCCGCTACTAAAAGTAATCAAATGTGATTCCCTCTTTATAAAGAACGTGTTTATAATACCAAGATCATGCGCAAGCGCAAAGTCAAGAAGCTCCCTACCATTATCGTTTCTAACACCATAACCAAAACCTCCATGAACCATCGGAAAACCATCACTCTCCTTACCAACGCGACCATTAAAATCACCTCCTAAGCATATTTTCTCCTGTCTAGGTAATGACCTCATTACTCCGTCTAAACTACCCCAAAAATCCCTCCTTTCTTGGTCTCCTAGACCTACATGTGGTGCATAAGCGCTAACAATTGTCACAACTTCCTCACCAAGTACTACTCTCAACACCATGATCCTATCATTATATCTTTTCACTTCCACCACATTACCGTGCAGTTCTTTAGCAACTAGAAAACCCATCCCATTTTTTGTTCCATCGCAACCAGAATGCAACAGTTTGTAGCCATTACACTCACCCCCCCCCTTTGACCCTTCCACCTAGTCTCCTGAAGGCAAGCTACCTGAATCCTATGTTTTCTAAGCACGTCTACTAACTCTAACAACTTACTAGTTAGGCTTCCTACATTCCAAGATGCCAAACGTAACCTATACCCCTTATGGTTAGCACTAGATGCACCCCTCTCCCCTGAACATGATCTCAAGGAGACATTATTCCACCTACCGTCTATGTTTGAAATAATACACAAGATGTATTTATTTTTATTTTAACCACAGTTAAGCAAATAGAATATTTATTTTTATTTTAACCACAGTTAAGCAAATAGAATAGACAAATTGCTCATTAATCAAACAGATGCAACACATATATGCAACAGTCAAAACAAAAAACAGGGTATGTCTCTCCCTGTGAATCAAGAACAATTGCTGGTCCTCCTAACCCAGACCAAGAATGCCTAAGCATGCAATTCGTGTAACAAGAAGGTAAAACGGACATAAATAAAGGATTTGGAACGAACTAACCCAATTGCGCCCAAGTTAGGGTACTCCTTCCTATTCCACCTTGGTACCACCGTCAGTAGAACTAGGGTTTTAGACCGCAGGTCTCCTTCTAGTCTTGAATCGGACTCGCAGCGGTGGCGATAATCGCGGTGCGACGGGGCTGATTTCAGACGACGGTGCAACGGTGAGGATGATTTAGTTGATCTTTACTCCTTAAAATGGTTAGGATATGCTTCTTCTTTACTTCAATGAACCCAAAAGTGAAAACCCCCAAAATGAGAATCTAGGGTTCGTCACTTACACCTCAGATTTCTCACAAATCTCTGCACTTCTTTGAAAATAAACACCAAGGATGATGCCCAGATGCACTATATAGTATCAAGTTTGACCTTATTTGATGAAATATCGGTGCTATAATGCAGATATCATTCAAACGAATTCAAACATCAATCGAATTCGTAGAGGTTCAAATTTTTGGATCTTCGAATGCTTTAATAATAATAATAACAAATAGCAGAAGAAAAAGAAAAAGGAATAAAATCAACTGTACTTCTGTAGATCGAGAATCTGGTAAATCTCTTTACACTGTTAAACTGTAAAATCAAAAGCAAGCTGTAGCTACAGTTCTGACATAAATTAAAGAAACAAAACTCATTTCCCCTAAAATTTTTAGAAACCCTAGTTTACATAAAAGGATCAAAACATCGAAGAGAAAAAAAAGTCAAATCGGTTCTAGAAATTGAAGAAAAATAAACTCGAATTAAACTACACTTCACTAAGTAAACATCATCATGAACACAAAGAACACAAAAAGAAACACCAAAATCTATCAACCTTGGCTCGATTTAACCAAAAATCAACCAACATTGGTTCGATTTTAGGGTTTTCAACCAGAAAACCACCCAATCAGAGCGATTGTAGTGAAACAGAGTAAGATTTTGAGAAAAAAACAAGGAAATTTTACCTATCTTGAACGAAGAACACGAGCGCAAAAACCCTAAAATGCTCCTCTGTGCGCACACGAGGACCTTTTCTAGGAGAGAGAGTAAGAGTTTTTTTTATGTCTTAAATAACTATTAGTTATGTCTTAAATAACTAATGAACTTAAATTTATTAATAAATCTCAAGCTATTCATGTCCATCTAAATAGTATTTTTAAAACATCACCATCTAAATCAATTATAACTTTCCTAAACCTTATTAATTTAACTTTATTATTAAAATACCATAAAATAGTTATATTTATAACTTAGAATATATTTTCTTCATTTAACTCTTACTGTGTTTTTGTACCCAAATTGTCTTGCTGTATGTTTTGCCATGATGATAAATAACAGTCAAGGACAGTCGCTATGAAAGGTTGGTTTGTTTCTAAAAGAACCAGTTTTTACACATTGTCAACTATATGTCGCATTGTCCAGAGTAAAAAGTAGAGATGGACTTAAGCTATTGATGCTTGATAAGGATGGTCAAATTACCATCAAAACAACAAATGTCGTGTACAAAGAAGTGTTTAGAGATTTGTAAATTGTCATCGTTATTTGATTTTATATTGTTGTATGTAATAAAAATAATTTAGTTATATAAATTTGGAAAGATATTATAAAATTACATAATCTCTATCCTCAAACTCGTGTAATCTCTATACTCAAACCCCGTGTAGTACACGGGTCTATAACCTAGTAACGAATATAATATTAATTTCAAATTTATATTTAAAGGTAACGGTCTTACCAATCCTTGTTAGACTGATGGGACATGATCTTTTAATCTTCTTACATTCATACCTTCACTAGACAGGATCTAACTTTTATGACCGTATAACCAGACCAATTCTTAGCATTTTTTTTGAACGACGAACATTGAATGTTGTGACGTCGCACCCCCCGTCACATTTATTTAACCATCTTTTTTAATTACTAATCAATATCTAATCTAATCACACAATTATAATAATTAGTTACTTGTTATTAGATAAAAAACATTTGTTTCGATTTGTATTCGTTAGATCACTTTCATAACTGTTTAAAGTTTCAAAAGTAAATTAGGAAGGTTATTTTGTAATTTAGTTTGTGGCTATCCGGTGTACTCACCGCTGTGTGGCTGAGGTGGCCAACAGTGCCAGCAGTGAACACCACCCCTCCTCTTCACCTCTACGCTAGAAAGTATAACATCCCAAAAATAAAAATGAAAAGAATAAACAGGTTTCAGTACGCGAAAAACGGAACAAGTAAGGCACGCCGGGCAGGGGCGGGATGGTGGGCCCAACGAACTTGAGGACAGCGAACTTAGGGGAGCTTTCCCTTATAAATAGCCTAAACACTCCATAATCTCTCATTTTGCCATTCTAGAGAGAGAAACCGTCGAGAGAGAAAGTACACGGATCGACCCAAGGAGCTAGCATCTTATTCCGCTACTACTCGTGAGCAGAACATCCGAATCAGAAGCTCGTTTCAGGTAACGAACCAACCTAGATCTGAGTTTTTGTTTATTTTGGGGTTTTCGGGCTTTGGATAAAAAGGTGACGTTTTTACGTATGAAACATGGAAATAAAAATAGATCTAGCATCTAGAATGAAAAACGAACGTTTTAAATGTAGAAAGTTGGGGTCTTGACATGATCAGATTCGCATGCAAGAAATTAGGGTTCTTGAGGAGGAAGGCAAACTTGATATGTTCGCTGTAAGAGGGTTTAAGCGAACTTAGGTAAGTTCTCTAGGGCATGTTCACCTGATGGCAAGCAGAAGCGAACTTGGTCAGTTCGCTGGTCATGTTCGCCTGAAGCTATGAGGCGAACTTAACCCTAAGTTCGCCTAGATCAGGATAAGTAAACCGTTAGAGTCGGGATTGGGTCTGATGTGTATTTAACTAATCGATTCAGATCGGAAGTGACGTTGTTGGAAACCTTGTTTAGGACAACGAAGACTAGCTTATCAGGTGAGTTCTAGAACCCTTCTTTAAATGTTTTAAATAATGTTTTCGGGTTGGTGTGCATACGTAACGATGTGGCGGTTTTATAAAACTATGTTTGATGTTTATGATTTTTTTTATAAAACGATGTTTATGAACGTTGTTTTGGAAATAAAGGTTATGAACGATGTGTTTATGAAATGTTTTGCCAAACGAAGTTTACGATGTGTTTACGAATGAATGATTTTTAAAACGTACGAATGCTTTAACTGAAGTTTTAAAGTAAAGAAGTGAATGTTTATGAAAGTCACAAACGAACGAATCTGCCATTATTCCTTAGGGAATTGAGGTTATGGGTATAGGATGTATGTTATGGGCCTTACCTTTATAAGGGCCTTTGTGGCTGGCCAACTGTTGTATAACTCGGGTGATGACGGTCATCATGGAGATTATCAAGTGTCCCCGGCAACGGCGCCAAAAACTTGATGTAGTCCAGACGGTCTATAAAAACTATCAAATAAAACCTAATCTAGACTCTCTAGCTTTAAATTTATAAAACCTAAACTCGACCTAAAACTAGACCACACAACCGGCAAGTGTACCGATCAATGCAATATAGCCTAACGAAGTCCGGATATCGAACCCAAAAGACACTGAATAACTAAATTAGACTCTAACTAGGACTTAATATGATTAATTGATTGGGGGGTTTACTACACTAAAGATTAACTAAAAATGCAATAAACTAAGGACAATTCAAGCTATCAAGAGTAAACTAAAGATGAAATCAAGAATGGAGAGGTCACTACCTAGGTCGGAATCCTATGTGTAAAGCTCAACTTCTATCGGTTTTGGAACTAGGTTGGATCTGGGTTTCTAAAGATATAACACCTAAAAGATATCTAGTGGATTCCCGATCACTCTCGGTCTCGGGATGTGACCAGAAGACAACCTAAGGATATTAACTCACCAGATGATCGGATCACCTCTCGGGTATTTCCTACTATGACAAGTACCCTAATAAACGGATTACCTCTCAGTCTCACCGCTTACCATACACTCAAGGAATGCATGGGGTAGTTCTAGAATGGATACTATGATTCGGATAGCAACTATCACTAGACACCTAATACCAACTTCCTCTCAGACAGCTGACACTCGGATTCCTAATGACGAAGACTAAACGACTAATTCTCACCTCTCGGGTATTGAACTAGGACACACATTCACTTCTAATCAGTAATTAACTAGGTTTTCTATGGCTACTACGTCTAGACACCACTCTAACTCACAAACCCTAAAGTCTATGAACCAGAAACGAAGATCAAACTGGCAGACAACCACAATCAACGCAGAAAAGCATAATCAACCACATAATCAGAATTAAACATGCACTAACATCACACATAAACAAACTCAAACCTTTACTAAATCATAAATCCAACATTCAAACCCAAAAACCGAATAAAAATCGAAACTTTAACACATAATCATCATATTGACCTAGGTAGATCAAGGATCTAGCCTAGAATCATACTAAGAACATCTACACAGAAGCAAATAGCAAGATCCATAGGTTCAAAACATAAAATCAAAGATAAAAATCAAGTCTTTAAAACCTAGAACGTATAACTACGAACCCGGAATCCAAAGCTTTAATCTTTAAGCTTCAATCTTCTTCCAAGCTCAAAATCGCCTCTTTTTCGTCCCTCGAACGGCTTAGAATCGAACTCCCTCATAATGGCCGTTTAAATCTTTTTAATTTAGAAAATTAGGGTTTTGCGGAAAACGGCCCTCTCGCGTACCGCGAGAGAATGTTGACTGGATCCTCGCGTACCGCGAGGACCAAAATAGTCGGGCGGATTCCTGGAGTTTCCCGCGTACCGCGAGAATTATTACACTCGTCTTTCGCGTACCGCGAGAGACCTAAATTTCAGAAAATTGTCTTTTGATCTTTGGACTTTTCCGGGCTTCGTTTCTTCGCTCGTTTTCTTCACGTATTCTTCATTAATATTCCCGAGCTCCTACAAATAAGACCAACGACTCAAATGTACATAAAATTGACTCAAAACTAATATAAAACTACTTAGAACACATTAAAACAAAGGAATAAAGACGTGTGCTTTCGCACCCTATCAAATATCCCCACACTTAACCTTTTTTCGTCCTCGAAAAATCTGCAAATGGAATCATAACTGGCATCTAACTCAACAAACATAAATTTCAATTTTCAAAACATACTCACGTGTTAAAAAGCAACAATTAGTATTTCTGTCCGATTAAACCCAAGCACTAACTTTCAAGCCCCCGTTACGTGTTCTAAATCCATTTTATACAACATATCAATCAATCTATGTGACTCACACTTAGAAGTTACAGCTCTACCTAATCCCGTCTCAAGGTCATGTTTAGGCACGGATTAAACCATATAGATTTACCCTACCACGTTAAACTACTATTTACAGGTTTTTAGAAATCAGATGAAATCATGAATGAATGGATGATAATGAGCATAATAAGCAAAAGAACTTTCGTCTAGAGGCGTTTCAACCAAGTCACTATCCCGGAGGGTAACACATAGACTACATTCTATCAATGAAGCACATAAATCTTACTTAGGGGTGTATCCTCCAAGTCACTATCCCGGAGGGTAACACATAAGCAAAACTCAGTATAGCTCATAAATTATGGAATAACATGGATTATGGAATGCGGGCGCCACCGAAACTCGGATTTATTCTCATAAAAAGAGAATGGTGTGCCATAAAAAATTTCAAAAACCTTTAAATTTTAACTTAATCGTGGTACCTATCACCCTATATTGACAGTTTCAGTATTACCATTACTCTAAGATGAATACCCACAAGATATCATGATTTTATTCCGTGATTAATCCTAAATAACACAAACAGGATATTTAAGCTCTACTAGTTAGCTGGGTCTACCAAAACATCACTAATTAGACACGTTTTCAATTATTTAATCTTTTAAACTCATAAATAGATCCAGTTCTACTATCATTTTCCAAATATATGCAATTATTTTCAAGAACATTTTTCAAATTTTTCAAATTTTTTTTTTTTTGTATTTTTGAATTTTTAAAGACACAAACTAAACAAACTAGACACTCACATCCCCACACTTGAAAGACACATTGTCCTCAATGTGAAGCAAAACACAACTAAAAAAAAAATTGGACAAAACAGAACAGGAAGCGACTTAGCTGGTAATGTAGATGCAATCTAGTATGCAGCTTCGTTCTTCCTTGTGTGCACCGTATAGCATTTCGGTCGCGGTTACACATCAGCTGTTGGGTTGCCTTTACAAGATAGTAATGGTAATCATCAAACCCGCCCGAATGGAGATTGAGTACGGACAGAATGATAAAACCTGCAAAATAAACCTCATACAAACCCACAGCATTAAACTGACTCAAATAAAATATAGAGACTAGACAGACTCAAGAAAACTAAAAGACTCAAGATAGATAGATGCAGAGAAAACATACTCGACATGTGGCAAACACAAAGACATGAATACCACAGCAAGTTCGAACATCGGTCATAAACGGTTTCTAGTTTCCCATGGTCACGGTGGTCGGATGGTGGTAGGTGGGTGAATTAATGTGATGGATGATGGTGGTTAAAGGTGATGCTTCATGGTAGTGGTGGTACGAAGGTAGGTGATGAATAGTGGTGGTGAGTGAAAACGGGGACAGAAACGGGTACGGGAAACCATGGGAAACAAAGGAAATAGGGTGACACCAGCAGTCCCTCGCGTACCGCGTAAGTCGAAGGGGATATTCTTCGCGTACCGCGAAGGCCAAAAAGTTAGGCCGGCCGAGACTTTTGTCTCTCGCGTACCGCGAGAGATCTTCCTCTCGTTCTTCGCGTACCGCGGGAGGGTGTCGTTAACAGAAAGTTTTGAAGTTTTTTTTCAATTTTGTACTTAGAAAAATTTTTTTGCCATTTAAGAAAAAATTTTCACCCACTTCCTTAAAACCTTGTCCCAAGCATAAAAACACATGTAACCATACCTGGGGCTTCATTCCCGACGATTTTCCTTACCGAATCAAGCATGGATTCCTGCAAAACTTGACAAAAACAAAACACAAACCGAAAAACAAAGAAAAAGACACGGACTCAACCCAATGAAATCATACAAACTCTACATCCCGGGCACTTGCCCATGACTCAAGCAAGCCTATCAGGGGGCTTCTCCTTGATCCTAACCGGTACCGCCTTCATCCTGCGCGGCCTCCGGGTCCTCCATACCTCTAGCAAACAACTACTACTCTCAAACATTAAACTCATATCACATGTAGCAATCCAGTCCTTCCACCACAACTTAAACCTACCCGGACCGAAGATAACATTGTTCAAATAACCGAGTGTACTGTCATCTTTACATATCCCCACACTTGGGGTTTGCTCCATCTTCAACTCTACCTCTCTCGACTCGCGGGTTCTCTTACGTGGTGGCCTAGATCTAGGGGGATTAGAATTTGGGGTCGGTTTTTCAATTCTCCCCTCAGCACAAACAAGGGTGAAGACATGTGAAGGTTCAGGAATAGATATTTTCAGCGGTATGACCTCTTCACTCTCACCAGGATCATCATAGGGATCCTCCACAATCTCTACTAGCTTCCCCACACTTGGGGTTTTGCCCATGACGGCATCTAGCTCCGCCATTATCTCCAAGAGATCCTCATGTATCTCGCCTCCATAATCATCATCGGGCTCATAAAACCAACTCTCCCACTCCAATTCCCCAGCAGATGCTTCTTCTAAATTCGGGGCGGGCTCACCAACTTCTCTCTTTGGATTCAAGTCCTCGTGGTAGTCCATTAAGGCATCAAGCATGCACACAGAGTGGCTATGCTCGCCAACATCCCTCATGGACTCTATAGCATCGAATGTAAGGATCTCATCCCCCACACGAAGTGTGAGCTTCCCGTCAAAGACATCAATCATCGCCTTTGCGGTCCGTAGGAACGGGCGTCCTAAGATGAGTGGGACTTGGTTACCCACTTCCATATCTAGAATCACAAAATCCACGGGGAATACAAAATCACCAACTTTCACCAACATGTTTTCCACAATTCCCCGTGGATACTTGACTGAACGGTCAGCCAAGGAAATACTCATGCGCGTCGGCTTGGGTTCACCTAGGTCCAGCTGCTTATATAAAGAATAAGGCATCAGATTGATGCTAGCCCCAAGGTCGGCCAACGCGTGGTGCATAGGTAGGTTGCCTATCAAGCACGGTATCGTAAAACGACCCGAATCAGGCAACTTCTCGGGTAAATGATTTTGCACTACCGCCGAGCACTGCTCACCAAGTGAGACTCCAGAGACCTCCTCAAGTTTCTTCTTGTTGGAAAGAAGGCCTTTTAAGAACTTAGCATACTTGGGCATATGCTGGAGGACCTCTACAAACGGGAGATTGACCTTGAGTTGTTTGAACATATCAAGGAAGTGACCGTATTCCTTAGCATGTTTATGTGGCAACACACGTGTGGGATAAGGAATACGGCTCAGGTCAATCTCGGGGGACTTCATCTCCACCCCCTTTTTCTTCTCCTCTACCCTCTTGGTAGGCATCTCAACTACTACTTCCTCCTCCACCGGCTCTTCTTCTTCTACTACCGGTGGGCTCTCATCTTCCTTCTCTCCCATGCTCCTTGTCGAAACAGCATTCGACTCGGTCTCTTTCAGCATCCTTGCGTCGATTTCAGCAAATCGAGCTTCCCAGTCAATCTTATTCACCTCCTCCACTGAGGGAATATTATGCTCCTTAGAGTGGGGGTCAACCTCTTCAACCACTTTACTCTCCACACTCTCTATAGACACGGCCATCACTGAAGCGTTCGGGCCCATAGAAGGGCTTCCTTGTCTATCATGTATGCTCCTAGCAATGTCTCCTACCGTGCGTTGCAAATCCTGGAACGCCGATTGCTGATTCTTCATCAAAGTGTCATGGCTATCCAGTCTTAGCCGAGCATCCTTGTTATTCTGCACCAGCTGGGCAAGCAACTGTGTCTGAGTCTCCATCATCTCCTCAATCCTTCGTGACCCAACAGTGCTCCCAGAACTCGCTCCTTCTTCTGCTCCTCCATACTGTTGCTGACGACCAGTGAATCCAGATCTCCATCCCGAACCAAAAGTATTAGAATTGTTGTAATTTCGGTTCTGGTATTGGTTGCCAGCATAGCTCACATGCTCTTGATTATTTACCGGGCAATCTCGGGTGTCGTGTCCTCCCCTGCACACCTGACACCTCAAAGCACTGAGCTTGAGCTCCTTTATCTCATTCGCCATCGAGGCGAGGGCAGCAGCCACGCTAGTATCAGGAGTGACCTGATGCACACCTCTAGGAGAAGAGGCGTGTGACCTAGCAGTAGGGATGGAATCCCTAACAGAACGTGGGTGCTGCTGTTCGGCTTGAGCGAAGCTCTCGAACATATCCTCGCACTCCTCAGGCTCGAGTCTATCCATGATATGGCCTCCTGCAGCTGTGTTGAACATTTGCTGCGTCTCGAAGGTGAGGCCATTATAGAACTTCTCCACTAGTGCCCAGTCGGGGAGACCGTGCTGGGGACATCGGCTCAACAGCGCGTTGAACCGCTCCCAGGCCATGTGGTAAGGCTCGTCGGGATCCATCCGAAACGAATGGATCTGGTCCCGAAGGCGAGCGGCCCTGGAAGGTGGAAAGTATTTCTTGAAGAACTTGGCTTCGAGATCCTCCCATGTGGTGATAGAATTGTCGGGAAGAGTGTCGAGCCAAGTAGATGCACGCCCAGAAAGAGAGAATGGAAAGAGACGCAAGTAGATTGCGTCCTTAGATACACCCGTGATATTAAATGTATCACATATCCGCGCGAAGCGGGACAAATGTCCGGGTGCATCCTCATCCTCGAGGCCATGGAATTGAGTGGCATGAGTGATCGTACTCATGACATGTGATGGGATCTGCCAAGAATTGGTGTTCGGTATAGTGGGGCGTGTGATCGAAGATCTCGCGCCCGTGACCCCCTCACTGGCCCTCTGGTGTACTGTACGCCTCGCTGGAGGATCAGCGTCGCCCATGATAGAAATTGGAACTGGGCTAGTAGAACGTACCTTAGATTTAACCAGCTCCTCTAAACGCTCCCGAAAGTCGCGGGTGCGCTCGTGAAGCTCTCGTTCGGGCTCTTGAAAAGATGCAAAAGATGGTGATCCTTGCGAACGAGTATTGGGCATAAACAGAAAGACTCTAAGAAGGAAAAATAGAACAAAGACTCAAAAGAGAACAAAAGACTCAAATAAACCAAAAATCTAACAAAGAACTAGTCAAAGCTAATATTGCTATTGCCAAGTGTCCCCGGCAACGGCGCCAAAAACTTGATGTAGTCCAGACGGTCTATAAAAACTATCAAATAAAACCTAATCTAGACTCTCTAGCTTTAAATTTATAAAACCTAAACTCGACCTAAAACTAGACAACACAACCGGCAAGTGTACCGATCAATGCAATATAGCCTAACGAAGTCCGGATATCGAACCCAAAAGACACTGAATAACTAAATTAGACTCTAACTAGGACTTAATATGATTAATTGATTGGGGGGGTTTACTACACTAAAGATTAACTAAAAATGCAATAAACTAAGGACAATTCAAGCTATCAAGAGTAAACTAAAGATGAAATCAAGAATGGAGAGGTCACTACCTAGGTCGGAATCCTATGTGTAAAGCTCAACTTCTATCGGTTTTGGAACTAGGTTGGATCTGGGTTTCTAAAGATATAACACCTAAAAGATATCTAGTGGATTCCCGATCACTCTCGGTCTCGGGATGTGACCAGAAGACAACCTAAGGATATTAACTCACCAGATGATCGGATCACCTCTCGGGTATTTCCTACTATGACAAGTACCCTAATAAACGGATTACCTCTCAGTCTCACCGCTTACCATACACTCAAGGAATGCATGGGGTAGTTCTAGAATGGATACTATGATTCGGATAGCAACTATCACTAGACACCTAATACCAACTTCCTCTCAGACAGCTGACACTCGGATTCCTAATGACGAAGACTAAACGACTAATTCTCACCTCTCGGGTATTGAACTAGGACACACATTCACTTCTAATCAGTAATTAACTAGGTTTTCTATGGCTACTACGTCTAGACACCACTCTAACTCACAAACCCTAAAGTCTATGAACCAGAAACGAAGATCAAACTGGCAGACAACCACAATCAACGCAGAAAAGCATAATCAACCACATAATCAGAATTAAACATGCACTAACATCACACATAAACAAACTCAAACCTTTACTAAATCATAAATCCAACATTCAAACCCAAAAACCGAATAAAAATCGAAACTTTAACACATAATCATCATATTGACCTAGGTAGATCAAGGATCTAGCCTAGAATCATACTAAGAACATCTACACAGAAGCAAATAGCAAGATCCATAGGTTCAAAACATAAAATCAAAGATAAAAATCAAGTCTTTAAAACCTAGAACGTATAACTACGAACCCGGAATCCAAAGCTTTAATCTTTAAGCTTCAATCTTCTTCCAAGCTCAAAATCGCCTCTTTTTCGTCCCTCGAACGGCTTAGAATCGAACTCCCTCATAATGGCCGTTTAAATCTTTTTAATTTAGAAAATTAGGGTTTTGCGGAAAACGGCCCTCTCGCGTACCGCGAGAGAATGTTGACTGGATCCTCGCGTACCGCGAGGACCAAAATAGTCGGGTGGATTCCTGGAGTTTCCCGCGTACCGCGAGAATTATTACACTCGTCTTTCGCGTACCGCGAGAGACCTAAATTTCAGAAAATTGTCTTTTGATCTTTGGACTTTTCCGGGCTTCGTTTCTTCGCTCGTTTTCTTCACGTATTCTTCATTAATATTCCCGAGCTCCTACAAATAAGACCAACGACTCAAATGTACATAAAATTGACTCAAAACTAATATAAAACTACTTAGAACACATTAAAACAAAGGAATAAAGACGTGTGCTTTCGCACCCTATCAGTCATCATGGAGATTATCGTGATCCTTGAAGTAGGTACGACTTACCTTACGGGGTAATCGTGTTGGAAGTTAGGTACGACTACTCCTCGGAGTATCGTGCTGGAAGTTTGGTACGTGTAATCCTTGTGATGTCGTGTTGTAAGTTTGGTACGTATATCCTATTAGGTATCGTACTTGAAGTTTGGAATTGACGGTTACGAGAAGGCGCAGATTCGATATGTTTGTTGACTTATGTGTATGTTATGTTATTGCATGTTTTATGTACGGTTTTATTAAACGAAGTTAAATGTTATGTTTTTGGCAAATATTTGAAGTTAACGTTTTTATGTTAAAACTAGAACTCACCAGCGAAGCTGACTTTTTAGTATACACATTCAGGTTAATGACAGGTGTAGACGATGGACGGTGATGCTTGGCAAGTGATGAAGAGTTACCCGGTCGGTCTATGAGTAAATCAAACAAGTGAGTTTTCCCGGGTTTGTGGCCTTACAGAAAGGTGATTTGTGTGGGATTCTCCAAGCTCAAAACCCCCACGGCCTCTTGTGATTTGTGAAGGTTATTTGATATTTTTTTGAGGAAAGCATAGAGTGGAGTATTTGCTTGATAGAGTGGAGGGAGGGGAGAAGAATGAAGTGTGATGTGGCGCTGACATGTCACGGCGTGGTGGGAAGCAAAGATGGGAGTATATCCCATAACCTTAGTTTGTAAGTGTGATACTCTTATATGGTGTGTATATTGGGTCCAACTTTAATGAGCTTTGGTGCATCATAGCTAGCGTGATTAAAGTTAGTACATTGTGATTTTGTAAAAGAAAAAGTTTTCTCGACTCTCAAAACCCTTCTCCTAAGTCCCAACCCATTCCCCTCTACACTCCACTCCACTCCACTCCTCTCTCTAACTCTCTCTAATTTTTTGGCCATTGTAATATGGATTATGGCCTAAGTATCCCTTCTAGCAATTTTTATGTTGTCGACATCACAACTTTCAGCTACATAAAACAAGGAACGAACCAACACGATCGCCAAGATCAGTCTCCTTTATTGCACTTTTGTAGAGTTCTGATACCTACTACCTGGATCTTTAGAGCAACAATATTTTTCTTCTGGTTTGAGTTATTGTACACCATTAGTTTCAAATCAGGGTCATTTATTACTTCTTGAAACTATACCAAAATGTATAAGATAATTTGTTTTATTGGGGACGTATAGGTTGTAAACCCTGAGTTGTTGTAAAAACTTTTAAACTCATTTCTAGCCACTCATTTATTTATTCATATTTTAATATGTGGCTATAATTAATTCTGCATTTTTAATATATTTATCATAAAAACTTGTGGCTTAGATTAAATAGGGGGTAAAAAGGTAATTATACCTTTTTTCTTCTTTTTTGTTTAAATCTAAATAATAAAAAGGTAATTTCGCCTTACCTTTATAGGGGACTTTGTGCTGGCCAACTGTTGTACAACTCGGGTGATGACAATCAACATGGGGATTATCGTGATCCTTGAAGTAGGTACGACTTACCTTACGGGGTAATCGTGCTGGAAGTTAGTTATGACGACTCCTCGGAGTATCGTGCTGGAAGTTTGGTACGTGTCATCCTTGTGATGTCGTGTTTGAAGTTTGGTACGTATATCCTATGAGGTATCGTACTTGAAGTTTGGAATTGATGGTTACGAGAAGGCACAGATTCGATATGTTTGTTGACTTATGTGTATGTTATGTTATTGCATGTTTTATGTACGGTTTTATTAAACGAAGTTAAATGTTATGTTTTTGGAAAATATTTGAAGTTAACGTTTTTATGTTAAAATTATAACTCACCAGCGATGCTGACTTTTTAATATGCACATTCAGGTTAAGGACAAGTAAGGACGATGGACGTGATGCTGTTGGGCAAGCGATGAAGAGTTACCCGGTCGATCTATGAAGTCTGACATCCTGTTATGTTTTGATTACGTTATGTTATGTTTAGACAATCTTTACGCTTCTGCGTGTATGACAATGTTACTGTTTTGTTTAAATGAAAGTTTCCAGCTGTGTTATTTTATATTCAAGTTTTAGAATTGTTTGTGAATAAGTAAATCCAACAAGTGAGTTTTATCGGGTTTGGGGTCTTACAAGTTGATATCAGAGCAATAGTTTGAGAAATTTGGACACTCTCAGTGTCTGAACTTAAACTATGAATGGGACCGATAGCGGATGCAAGTACGAGTAACTCGAGCCACAACATCATGTATGAAAGTAGTGTACGAGTAGTATGCCTTAGTACATGTTAGGTTAGGACTTGTGTTCTGATGAAATCATAAATGTGGTCAAATAGAAGTCAAAAGATAGTGTAATGGTTAATTACAGATGGCCAGTGTATATTAACATCTTACAATGCTTGTTAGATTCTATTTGTTAACTAGCGTGATGACATTGGATCCCTTGTCTTATAGAATGAAATGGCGAGGAGAGGAAACGGAAGGCGTGGTGGGGGTCGTACCGGTGGTCGAGGTAGGACTCCTGCTCGTCCGGAGTATAGTGAAGAAGGAAGTGTCCACACTGAACGGGAAGTTAGTGTGCATGGGACTGAGCAGACTCATGTTGAAGAACAACATTTCACTTTTGAACCGGAAGTGAAAGCGGCCCTGGCACGCGAATTCACTGAGATGATGAGGGCTTCTTTGCCATATCTACTGGCAGAAGCATTGAAGAAGGCCAATGAGGCGGGCGGGTCTAACACGGCAATTGGTGCCCCGAACAATGAGGCTGTCAACGCACCGCTCACTCGCAGTTGCGACTATAAGTCCTTCAAGGCTTGTGACCCGCCGGTCTTGACTGGAAAGAAAGACGCGGTGGCTACCTTTGACTGGGTGATCCGCATGGAAGCCACCATCCGTCTCAGCGAATGCCGAGCAGATCAAGTTGTGAAATTTGCTGCTAACTCTCTACAAAAGGAAGCATCACACTGGTGGGAAGGCGTACGTCAAGCTAAGGGGGACGAGGCTGTTGACTCGATGGTGTGGAATGATTTGAAAACTTCGGTGATCAAGAACTTTTGCCCGAGAAATGAGATTGAGAAAGTGGAGAGGGAGTTTCTGGGAATTAAGGTCGGAAGCATGACCAACAGGTAGTATACCACTCGGTTCAACGAGCTGGCACGTCTAGTGCCACATCTGATCACAACCGAAGAGAGAAAGATTTCTTGCTACATACAGGGATTACTGGACCAGGTCCGCCCTATGTTAAGGCAAATGCCCCTACTACCTACGATTCGGTAGTAGAACTGAGTGGCGTGGTATTTGACTATCTGGAACTGAATGTCGTTGCCATTTGTGAGCCCAAGAAAAATTTGAGCTTCCTTGCCAAGCGATCGGGTGGGAAGTTAATTGGGGCTCGAGACAAACAGGCCAGGGTGGGCGAGGTTGCGGTCTGTGGGAAGTGTGGAGGAAAACATGCTGGTGAATGTAGGCTTGGGTCGAATTTGTGCTTCAAATGCGGAAAGACCGGACATTTCTCCCGTGAATGCCCACAAGGATTCAAATGCTTCAACTGTGGAGATAGTGGGCACATGAGCCGAGAATGCACTAAGTCGAGGATGGGTGAAGCTAGGAAAGGGAAGGGCCAGAAAAGAAGGAAGAGAGGCCCCGAGCAAAGACCCCCGCGTATGCACTGACACGGGAACATGCCAGGGTAGACCCCGATGTGGCGTCAGGTACGTTCATCCTTGACAACACTTTTATTTTTGTGTTATTTGATTCGGGTGCCAGCAAGAGTTTATATCTACTACTTTCTGTAAACGGGTAAAATACTCAGTGAGTAAACTAGAAAAGGAGTCTTTAGTGTAGAAATTGCTGAGGGTAGAACCGCGAGTGTGACTGATGCAGTTGATAATTCCACCATAAAAATAGAAGGACATATATTCCTTGTCCGCTTGTTTATTATGGTTTTGGAGGGTTTGATGACGTTCTGGGAATGGATTGATTAACTGCCAACAAAGCACAAATTATATGCAAACGAAAGATAATCCGACTCAGGGTTCCGGATGGTAGCGAAGTTGAAGTCTTCGGGGATCGCGACGCCCCGATGCCTAACATCATCTCGATGATTAAGGCAACATATTACCTGAGGCGCGGATGCGAGGCTTATCTGGTGTACGTGATTGACAAGTGTAAGGAAGTGAGGGAACTAGATGATGTACCTGTGGTACGCGAGTACCCGGAGGTGTTTCCAGAGGATTTTCCTGGGATACCACTCGATAGAGAGATTGAGTTCTGAATCGACTTAGTACCAGATGGCCAGCCCGTGGCTAAGGCTCCATATCGATTAGCATCAGTGGAGATGAATGAACTTATGACGCGAGAATGGATTTATCAGACCGAGCATTTCACCTTGGGGTGCTTCGGTATTTTTTGTGAAGAAGAAGGATGGTTCTGTGAGAATGTGTATTGACTACCGGGAGTTGAACAAACGAACGGTGAAGAACAAGTACCCTTTACCAAGGATCGACGACATGTTTGATCAGTTACAGGGTGCAAGTTGGTTCTCGAAAATCGACCTTCGGTCCGGGTACCATCAGTTGAAGGTGAGGGATGAAGACATACCGAAAACCGCATTTCGCATGCGTTATGGACATTTCGAGTTCCGCGTAATGTTCTTCAGATTGACGAACGCCCCCGCAGCATTCATGGATTTGATGAATAGGGTGTGTCGACCGATGCTGGACCGATCGGTAATTGTGTTCATAGATGATATCCTCATCTACTCCAAGAATGAGGGTGATCATGCATGTCACTTGAAGGAAGTGTTGGAAGCTCTAAAGAAGGAGAAGTTGTATGCTAATTTCTCCAAATGCGCGTTCTAGCTTAGGGAAGTCCAATTCCCAGGTCACGTCATCAACCCGAACGACATTATGGTTGACCCAGCAAAGATAAAGACGGTAAGAGATTGGGATACTCCTAAGACGCCAACTGAAATCCACAGTTTCTTGGGATTGGCAAGCTACTACAGGAAATTCATTCAGGATTTCTCGAAAATAGCTTCGTTGTTGACAAAGTTAACACGAAAGGAGGTAAAGTATGAATAGGGTTCGACCCAGGAAGAGGCGTTTAAGGAACTGAAGGAGAAGTTAACCCAAGCTCCGGGCTTGGCCCTTCCCGAGGGCAATGAAGACTTGGTGGTATACTCTGACGCTTCGGGCCAGGGATTGGGGTGCGTACTGATGCAACATGGGAGAGTAATCACGTATGTGTCACGACAGTTGAAAGTTCACTAAGTCAATTATCCGACTCATGATTTGGAACTTGTTGTCGTATTCGCATTGAAAATCTGGAGGCACTACCTTTACGGGGTGAAGTTTACCATTTACTCTGACCACAAAAGTTTGAAGTACTTCTTCGAACAAAAGGAACTGAATATGAGGTAGAGGCGATGGTTGGAACTTTTGAAAGATTATTATTGTGAAATCATATACCATCGTGGAAAGGCGGACATGGTGGCTGACGCTCTAAGCCAAAAGGATGTGCCTGCTCCTATTAGAGTGAAAGCTTGCCAGTTGGTGGTAACACCGGATGTGATGAGGGAAATCTAAAGGGCTCAAGATGAGGCACGTAAAGAAGAGAATATAAAGAAAGAGAGAATGGTTGGCCAATAAGACAAGTTGGAATATAACAACATTGGTGTTAGGACACCTTTTGGACGGGTATGGATTCCTATGGGTGGCGAGCTTATAACCAAGATCTTAGATGAGGCTCATAAGTCTTGTTACTCTATCCATCCCGGTACCAACAAAATGTACCAAGATCTGAGGAAGGAATACCGGTGGCCTGGTATGAAACATGAAGTGACGAAATACGTAAGCAAGTGCGTGACTTGCTCGCAAGTAAAGGCCGAACACCAGAAACCGTATGTGAAGATTCAACCTCTTGATATACCGGAATGGAAGTGGGAATACATTACCATGGACTTCATAACCAAGCTACCTCGCACAGCTAAAGGTCATGACACCATTTGGGTAATTGTGGACCGTTTAACAAAGAGTGCTCATTTCCTACCTATTCGCGAGACGTTCTCGTCGGAAAGGTTAGCAGAAGTATTTATTAATGAAGTGGGGGCGCGACATGGGATGCCTTTGACGATTGTGTCTGACCGGGACACACGATTCACATCGAGGTTCTGGAAAAGATTTCACGAAGCGATGGGCAAGTAACTTAATATCAGCACCGCATACCACCCGCAAACGGATGGTCAGTCCGAAAGGACCATTCAAACGTTGGAGGACATGATCCGTGCTTGTATTATAGATTTCGGTGGTAGTTGGGACAGTCATCTGCCGCTAGCCGAATTCTCCTACAACAACAGTTATCACACAACGATAGGCATGCCGCCTTACGAGATGTTGTATGGGAGAAGATGCAGGACCCCGGTTTGTTGGGGTGAGATTGGACAAAAGGAATTGGGAAGTCTTGAGGTCGTTAAAGAAACATCGGAAAGGTTCAATCAGATCAAGGCACGGATGAAGGACGCCCAATATCGTCAGAAATCCTATGCGGATAAACGACGAAGGCCTATTGAGTTTGATGTTGGGGACAGAGTAATGTTAAAAGTGTCGCCCTGGAAAGGAATCATACGATTCAGAAAGAGAGGAAAGTTAAGTCCGAGGTTTGTCGGACCGTTTAAGACATTGGCACGGGTTGGTGAGGTCGCTTATCGGTTGGAGTTGCCTGATGAGTTAAGTGGGATCCATCCTACGTTCCACGTGTCACACTTGCGAAAGTGCTTGGTGGATGAATCAGCTCATGTACCACTTACCGACACCGAGGTCGACAACAGCCTTAACTACATTGAGGAACCTGTGGCCATCTTAGACCGGAAAGAGAAGCGTTTACGAAATAAAGTCATCCAATTGGTCAAGATACAGTGGAAACATAGGAAGGGATCTAAAGCCACTTGGGAGACAGAGACAGAAATGAGGGAGTCGTACCCTCAATTGTTTGACTTATGACAGGTTTCAAGGACGAAACCTATTGTAAGGGGGTAGACTTGTAACATCCCAAAAATAAAAAATGAAAATAATAAACGGGTTTCAGTACGTGAAAATCGTAATGAGTAAGGCATGCCGGGCCGGGATGGTGGGCCCAGCGAACTTGAGGGCAGCGAACTTAGGGGAGCTTTCCCCTATAAATAGCCTAAACCCTCCATAATCTCTTATTTTACCATTCTATAGAGAGAAACCGTAGAGAGATAAAGTACATGGATCGACCCGAGGATCTAGCATCTTGTTCCTCTACTACTCGTGAGCAGAACCTCCAAATCAGAAGCTCGTTTCAAGTAACGAACCAACCTAGATATGAGTTTTTGTTTATTTTGGGGTTTTCAGGTTTTGGATAAAAAGATGACGTTTTTACGTATGAAACATGGAAATAACATAGATCTAGCATCTAGAATGAAAAGCGAACATTTTGAACGTAGAAAGTTGGGGTCTTGACATGATTAGATTCACATGATCAGACAACCCCGCATGCGAACTTGATAAGTTCGCCTGGGAGTTAAGCGAACTTGATATGTTCGCTGGAAGAGGGTTTAAGCGAACTTAGGTAAGTTCTCTAGGGCATGTTCACCTGATGGCAAGCAGAAGCGAACTTGTTAAGTTCGCTGGTCATGTTCGCCTAAAGCTATGGGGCGAACTTAACCCTAAGTTCGCCTAGATCAGGATAAGTAAACCGTTAGAGTCGGGATTGAGTCTGATGTGTATTTAACTAATCGATTCAGATCGGAAGTGACGTTGTTGGAATCCTTGTTTAGGATAATCGAGACTAGCTTATCAGGTGAGTTTTAGAAGCCCTTCTTTAAATGTTTTAAATAATGTTTTCGGGCTGGTGTGCATACGTAATGATGTGACGGTTTTATAAAACGATGTTTGATGTTTATGATGTTTTTATAAAACAATGCTTATGAACGATATTTTGGAAATAAAGGTTATGAACGATGTGTTTATGAAATGTTTTGCCAAATGAAGTTTATGATGTGTTTACGAATGAATGATTTTTAATAAACGTACGAATGCTTTAATTGAAGTTTTAAAGTAAAGAAGTGAATGTTTATGAAAGTCGCAAACAAACGAATCTGCCATTATTCCTTAGGGAATTAAGGTTATGGGTATGGGATGTATGTTATGGGCCTTACCTTTATAGGGGCCTTTGTGGCTGGCCAACTGTTGTACAACTGGGTGATGACGGTCACCATGGGGATTATCGTGATCCTTGAAGTAGGTACGACTTACCTTACGGGGTAATCGTGTTGGAAGTTAGGTACGACTACTACTCGGAGTATCATGTTGTAAGTTTGGTACGCGGTCGATCTATGAAGTCTAGCATCCTGTTATGTTTTGATTACGTTATGTTATGTTTAGACAATGTTTACGCTTCCACATGTATGACAATGTTACTGTTGTGTTTAAATGAAAGTTTTCCACTGTGTTATTTGATATTCAAGTTTAAAAACTATTTGTGAATGAGTAAATCCAACAAGTGAGTTTTCTCGGGTTTAAGGCCTTATAGAAAGGTTATTTGTGTGGGGTTGTCCAAGCTCAAAACCCTGCTGGCCTCTTGTGATTTTGTGAAGGTTATTTGATATTTTTTTGAGGAAAGCATAGAGTGGAGTATTTTCTTGATAGAGTGGAGGGAGGGGAGAGGAATGAAGTGTGATGTGGCGCTGACATGTCACAGCGTGGTGGGAAGCAAAGATGGGAGTATACCCCATAACCTTAGTTTGTGAGTGTGATACTCTTATATGGTGTGTATATTGGGTCTGACCTTAATGAGCTTTGGTGCATCATAGCTAGCATGATTAAAGTTAGTACATTGTGATTTTGTAAAAGAAAACGTTTTCTCGACTCTCAAAACCCTTCTCCCAAGTCCCAACCCATTCCCCACTCTACTCCACTCCACTCCACTCCACTCCTCTCTCTAACTCTCTCTAATTTTTTGACCGACGATAAAACATTGTAATATGGATTATGGCCTAAGTATCCCTTCTAGCACTTTTTATGTTGTCGACACAACTTTTAGCTACAGAAAACAAGGAACGAACCAACACGACCGCCAAGATCAGTCTCCTTCATTGCACTTCTGTAGAGTTCTGATACATACTACCCGGATCTTTAGAGCAACAATATTTTTCTGCTGGTTTGAGTAATTGTACACCATTATTTTCAAATCAGGGTCATTTATTACTTCTTCAAACTATGTCAAAACGTATAAGATAATTTGTTTTATTGGGGACGTATCGGTTGTAAACTCTGAGTTATTATAAAAACTTTAAAACTCATTTCTAGCCACTCATTTATTTCTTAAAATTTTAATATGTTGCTATAATTAATTCTGCATTTTTAATATATTTAACATAAAAACTTGTGGGTTAGATTAAATAGGGGGTAAAAAGGTAATTCCACCTTTCTTTCTTCTTTTTTGTTTATATCTAGATAATAAAAAATCAATCTCTCTCTATCATGTTCATCATTAGAAAACAATACATGAAGAACAATTTCAACATCATATTTTTTACACATGTGTAAAAAAACACCATGTAAATTCAGTTTACAACATAAACACAAGAACGATTGAAGAACGTCTTTTTTAAATATGTGTAAAATCCATATACACAAATTAGCAAAAAATCTACATCCAAATACCTAAGTATTTTTACAAATCAAGAAAAAAAAAATACACAAATCAGGAAAAAAATTACATCCAATTATACAAATATCTTTACAAAATAAAAAAAAACACATAATTACACTATGTAAAATCAAATACACATGGGTAATAACTCTTTTACACATGTATAAATTCAGTTTTAACATGTGTAAAAGAATCAAAGACACATGTGTAAATTCAAAATACACATGTGTAAAAATAAAAAAAACTTACTTGTGTATCAAACCATGTAGATCTTGAACCCATATCATTTAAATCCTGAATTTTACACAATCTTGAACCTAGATCCCTCATGTGCTAGTCTACACCATCTAAACATCAATAACATCATAAAAAACACTATTTAGGGATAAGAAATATATATGTAAGATGATACTACCAATATGTAACAACTGTTTAGATCTGATTCAACATAAACACATGAATAAATAACTCTTTACACATGTGTACATTCAATTTACACATGTGTAAATTTAAATCTGGGTTTTTCAAGTTTGTATAAAAACTTTATTTTGTGATTCAGATATGAATCTCTATATATTAAAAAAAATTAAAATACACAATTTAATAATTTTATTTGAAAAATATAACCATTTTGATCAATGTTAGTGTCTAAACCCACAATAGTTAGGAGCGATTACTTCCAACAACTAAAAAGAAAAAAATGGTTTCCTGTTTGAAGTAATCCGCCCACAACCAGATCTTGCATTAAAGATGAAGGTTAGCAAATTTGACAGCGAATGTTCAAAATTTCAAAATAAATAGAAATTTTGTTTAAATTGAGAACTGTAATTAGATCTCTAAATTTGTCACATTGAACTCACTCCTATATTTGTCAAAAAAAACATTCACTCAAAAAATTTAATAAAAATTAAACACTCTTAAATATGTCAAATAACAAATTTCCACTCCTTTTAAGAGAAAAAATTATTTTTTTATTTTCTCACCGAAATGGTTTACAGATTAGAATTCCTTTAATATATTATAATTTCTTTAATTTCTTAAATTTCTAATGTTTTGACAAATTTCAGTTAGAAATCATTTTTTTAAAATTTTAATTTCTGTAACAAATTTTAATTCCGTAAACATATTCCACGAAACCAAACATAAATCAAGGACTGAAAATGGAGGTTTCAAGGATTTTAAGTTGAAAGAAGCACCAAAACCAAACCACACTCAGATTTTAAGTTGAAAGAAGAACCAAAACCAAACCACACTCAGATTTTAAGTTGAAAGAAGAACCAAAACCAAACCACACTCAGATTTTAAGTTGAAAGAAGGACCTAAACCAAACCAAACCACACTCAGGTTTCAAGGATTTTAAGTTTTACCATTTAGGCAAGCAAGACCAACAGCCGAGTAAACCACCTCTTGTAGCGATAGAGCTAGGGTTCTAGTGAGCCACAAGTAGCGTTGGCAGTTCAGACACCTTCTCTAGTCGACGGCCAAGAGAAAAGGGAGCTGATGCCATAGCTCTAGCAACAGCGACGTACAAAACAGCGCATCGGCGACTGTTTATGGCGGTTAGGGTTCAATAACCCGACTTGGCTTCATCGTTGTTCACATCTCCTTTCCGATTTGGCTTCATTGTTGTTCACATCGATGGAGAGAGAGATAGAGAGCATGTCGCCATTTTCTTATAGAGAGATAGATGAGATATGGTTTTGGGTGTTTAGGGGGAAAGTGTAACATCCCGAAAAAATAAACAAATATAATGGAAGCGAGGTCAAAAATTAATTAAAGGAAAAATGAAAGAAAGGAGAGTGGGCTTGGGCCCGACTCCAATGGGCCGATATAACCCGTGTATATAAAGGCAAGATCAGCTCCATCTTCCTCATTCCACCTTCTTCAAACTTGAAAACCCTAGAGAGACTTCTAGTGAGAGAAAGCTTAAGAAGCCACTATCAAGCTTGGATCCTGCTTCCATCTTGTTTCTACATCATCCTTGATCGATTCTACACGAAAAACACGAGTTTTGAGGTAAGAATCAACCTCAGATCAGAGTTTTTCTTCAAAAATGGGGTTTTAGGGTTTATGGGTTTTTTATACAAAAAGATTGGATTTTTACGTATGAAAAGTGAATCTAAGCTCAGATCTAGCTTCATGGAAGCTAGATAAACAATTTGAACGTAAAAAGTTAAGGTTTTGGATCGAAATCCGACCTGGAAACGCTTGATGTTCTTGAGCCGACTCTCAGAGTGTCGGCCACCAGCGAGTGCCGACACTCGGCGAGGAAGAAGACGATGAGAATCAACCACAAGAGAGAATTGACCCTCAGAGAATCGGCTACTAACAGTCGGCTCTCTGAGAGTCGGCCCTCTGATGAACACGCTGAGAATCGGCTCCTTTCTCGAACAAGAAGTCCTGAACGCAAGTTCAGGCGACACATATGAGTGTGGCTAGCGACTCTCCTAGCCGACTCTCAAGTGTGGCTAGCGACTCTCCTAGCTGGCTCTCATGTGTGCCTGCCGATACTCCTATGCTTTAGCCGACTCTTGCATGAAATAATAGGATTTGTACTTTGACTTATGTGCAGATCAGTATACGCTTTAGCAATAGTTGAAACATCACTTTCAGGTTGAATACAAGTGAGTTTTATGTGCCCCCTATATGTTACGTGCAAATCTTTTCAAATGTTTTGGGGCTGAAGTGTATACACTAAATGAATGAATGTTATGAATGCCAATATGATCATACGTGATATATAAACGGATGCCAATGTGATCCTACGGGATATATGAAAATGAATAATGAACAAAGAATGAAACATATGTATTCAAAGAATGAAATGAATGAATGACATAATGTAAATGAATGAAATCTTGCATTATACTTATATGTATTGCATGTTATAAAAGTATGAAAAACATTATGGATGCTTCGATGATAACGGCTACTTCGGTAGACGGACGACCACGCGACTATTTTGCAGCCGGGACATATAAGGACCTTCATCAGCTAGGCCGTTTAAATGGCAATGATTGACTTTCGTGTCGGACGATTGCAATAATAAGTAGAACGGTTGCATAATTAATAGTTTGCATGGGAAACGGATGCCTTAGGGCAGATGGGCGAAAGGACGGACTACGACTGTAGACACGGTGTGAAGGACGGACTACTTCGGTAGACATGATATTAATTAAAATGAAGGACGGACTACTTCGGTAGACACGGTATGAATTACGACGGTAGGACGGAGCATCTGTCTTTGTGACTTACGCAATCAATGACGGCTGATCACCCTTATGTGTATAACCAATGAATGTTCAATGTATGCATATGCACATATTTCGTGTATAGTCAATGTATGTTCAATGAAAACAAAGGTGTATATATATATATATACCAATAGTACAAATGAATGACCAACGTTATACCTATTTGCTATAAACTAGAACTCACCAGTGTTAGCTGACTTTTAGTATGCACTTCAGGTAACAAGAGGAAAGGACGGGCAAAGGCTTGAAGGTTACCCGACTCAAGACTGGCATCCTGTTAATTGCAATTATGTTAAGACAATGTTTTATGATTAATGTTAAGACTTCCGCTGCCTATGTAATTGAATGATGAATGCTTTCGCTGTGTTTGAATGTTTTAATTAAAGTTCAGTATTCAATGACTATGTTTATGAGTAAATCCAACGAGTGAGGTCTCCCGGGAAAGGGGCCTTACAAGTTGGTATCAGAGCAATAGTTTGAGAGATTCGGACATCCCTAAAATGTCTGGACTGAAGCTGATAATGGGACCAATGAAACGATGTCAGTTCGGGTAGTCATCGCCAACGCCAACACTGTAAGCAAATAATAAAGTTAAAGACTGTAGTTTGGGATAGATGCCTTAACTTAGAACACATAGATGTCAATGTCACCACTGATGTGAAGAGTTTTGAACCCAAAAAGTAAAGCAAATTATTAATCACAAACCGATCACTGTAATTAAGAATTTACCTTGCTCGTACTGTTCTAAACTATGATCTGAATGAATGAAATTGGTGTATTCCCATTTTTACTCATCAGGGATTTAAAATCTATGGCTGGTAGAAGAGGAAATGGACGTCATGGCGGTCATACCGGTCGAGTCAGTAGACCACAGTTGAACCAGAGACGGAACGATGAAGCAAGTGTACATGTGGGACATGAGCCAAGTGTGCATGAAAGTAATGTGACTCCATCGGAGGGTGGAAATGACGGACCTCTCCAACTGGAACCCAAGGTTAGGGATGCTATTGCCTGAGAAGTGGTACTCACTCTGAAAGACGTACTACCTGACTTGTTAACTGAAGCACTAACGAAAAGAAAACATGAGGAAGAAGAAAACCCTGAAGAAAAAGTCTATGACAATGATGGGGATGAGGTTAATGTTGGACTGAACATCAAGGGATTCACTTACAAAGGCTTCAAAGACTTAGACCCACCAAAGTTTGACGGGAAAAAGGATTAAGTTGACACGTTTGAATGGATTGAAAGAATGAATGGAGTTATTAGCATAAGTGAATGCCGAGCTGACCAGGCAGTCAAATTTGTTGCTCATTCCTTCACTAATGAGGAATTGAGTTGGTGGAGAACTATTCAAAGGTCCAAGTCACCAAATGCACTCAAGAGGATGACATGGGAAGACCTTAAGGTACTGATGATCAGGAAGTTCTGCCCTCAGAACGAAATTGACCCAGTGGAGAACGACTTTTTGAACTTCAAAGCTGACAACATGACTCACCGCCAGTACAGTTCAAGTACTATGTGAAGGGCTTGACTCAAAGGGTCCATGTACATGTGAAAGAAAATCTGCCCTTGACCTTCGAGTCGGTAGCAAATCTGTCTGGGATCGTCTATGGCGATTATGCTAATGAGGACCCGGTGTCGGAGGCACCAAAACGGAAATGGGAAAATCCGTCTAAGGGAAACGGGAAGGGAAATTATGCAACAGAGACCAAGAAGCCAAGAACTGAGGAGAATGAAACTTGCATGAAGTGTGGGAAACAACACCGCGACGAATGTTGAGCTGGCACCACCATATGCTATCGATGTGGGAAGGCTGGGCACTACTCGAAATACTGTAGGGGCAACATCAAGTGCCAGAACTGTGGCATGTTTGGGCATGCAACCAAGGATTGCAGGAAAACCGGACAGTCTGGTTCGGGAAAGGAGAAGGAACAAGAACAACCCCTAGGCTAGGACCCGAGCCTATGCCGTAACTGAGGAAGAAGCCAGAGGAAATCCTGGCATTGTGTCAGGTACGTTCCTAGTTAATAATGAGAGTGCTACTATATTATTTGATTCTGGTGCTAGCAAAAGCTTTATATCAAATGAATTTAGTCGCAAACTAAACTGCACAATCACCAACCTCATAATGGCTTTTAGCGTAGAAACTCAGTAGTCATCCGTGTGACTGACGATTGCATGATAGAAATAGAGGGCCATAAGTTTCCTTCTATATTATACATTCTAACCTTAGGAGGATTTGACATAGTATTGGGCATGGATTGGTTAGCTACCAACGAAGCACAAATCGTATGTAAGCGAAAGATGATACACCTCAAAGCCACCGACGACGGTCCGATTACGGTTTATGGTGATTGGAATTGCACAATGCCGAACGTCATCTCGATGATAAAGGCCGAAAGTTACATGAGGCGCGGTCGCGAAGCTTATCTGGCGTATGTTATTGACGATAGAATGAAAACGAAAGAGCTCAAAGACGTACCCGTGGTGTGCAACTTTCTAGAAGTGTTCCCAGAGGACCTACCTGGCTTGCCGCCCGATCGGGAAATAGAATTTCAAATCGACTTACTGCCAGGAGCTCAGCTCGTTGCCAAAGCACCCTACCAATTGGCTCCGTCAGAAATGAAAGAATTAATGTCTCAATTGGAAGAATTAATAGAGAAATGATTTATCAGACCGAGCATCTAACCATGGGGCGCTCCGGTATTATTTGTAAAGAAGAAAGACGGCAACATGCGCATGTGCATCGACTACCGTGAACTAAACAAACGAACAGTAAAGAACAAGTACCCACTGCCCAGAATAGATGATCTTTTTGATCAACTACAAGGCGCGAGTTGGTTCTTAAAGATCGATCTTAGGTCGGGTTACCATCAATTGAAAGTAAGTGAGGAGGATGTACCGAAAACCGCGTTTCGCACGCGTTATGGACATTGTGAATTCCTCGTGATGTCTTTCGGACTAACCAATGCCCCTGCAGCATCTATGGATTTAATGAACAGAGTATGCCGACCAATGTTGGATCGGTCGGTAATAGTTTTCATAGATGACATTCTCATATACTCAAAGAACGAGGGTGATCATCACTGTCACCTAAGAGAAGTATTAGAAGTTCTAAAGCAGAACAAGTTGCATGCAAAATTCTCCAAATGCACGTTCTGTCTCAGGGAAGTTCAATTCCTTGGTCATGTTATCAACCCAAACGGTATTATGGTAGATCCTGCAAAGATCGAAACCGTAAAGGAATGGAACATCCCGAAAACGTCAACGAAGATACGAAGTTTTCTATGATTGGCAGGCTACTATCGAAGATTCATTCAGGATTTCTCGAGGATAGCCTCGCCACTGACAAAGCTGACACGTAAGGAAGTAAAGTATGAATGGGGTCCAACCCAAAACAACGCATTCAAAGAATTAAAAACACGATTAACCCAAGCTCCAGTCTTGACCTTACCTGATGGAAATGAAGACTTGGTAGTCTACTCTGACGCTTCGGGTCAGGGATTGGGTTGTGTACTTATGCAACGAGGAAAAGCAATTGCTTATGCCTCGCGACAGCTAAAGATCCACGAGGTTAACTACCCGACTCACGACCTAGAGTTGGCGGCAGTAGTTTTCGCATTAAAGATTTGGAGAAAATATTTGTACGAGGTTAAATGCACCATTTACTCCGATCACAAGAGCCCAAAGTATTTCTTCGAGCAAAAAGAATTAAACATGAGACAAAGAAGGTGGTTGGAACTACTAAAGGATTACGACTGCAAAATACTATACCACCCTGACGCCTTAAGCAGAAAGGAAGAGTCGACACCTATTCGGATCAAAGCATGTCAGTTAATTATAACACCAGATCTTATGAATGAAATAGCGAAGGAACAAGATTAAGCACTGTTAGAAAGGAATGTGAAACGGGAAAGAATAGTAGGACAACGGGGAAATTTGGAGCACAATACGTACGGTGTACGAACCCGTTTTGGCCAGATGTGGATACCTAAGATTGGTTAACTTAGGGCCAAAATCCTTGATGAGGCCCATAAGTCTCGCTACTCTATCCACCCCGGGACCAACAAAATGTATCAAGACCTGAAGAAAGAATAATGGTGGCCGGACATGAAGAACGATGTCATCGAATATGTAAGCAAGTGCCTAGCTTGTTCAAAGTCAAGGTTGAGCACCAGAAAACCATGCGGTAAAATGCAACCCTTGCCGATACCGGAATGGAAATGGGAAGAGATCACAATGGACTTCATTACCAAGCTACCGCGAACAGTTAAAGGCAATGATACCATTTGGGTGATCGTCGACCGCTTGACGAAAAGTGCTCACTTCTTACCAATACGCGAGGCTTCCTCGTATGAGAAGCTAGCAGAGTTAGTCATAAACGAAATTGTGAGCAGGCGTGGTATGCTAGTGTCGATCGTGTCCGACAGGGACACCCGATTAACGTCAAGATTTTGGAAGAAATTCAACGAAGCAATGGTCACTAGATTGCATATCAGCACAACTTACCACCCCCAAACCGACGGTCAGTCAGAAAGGACCATTCAGACCTTGGAGGACATGCTCCGGGCCTGTATCATTGATTTCAGTGGGAGCTAGGATAGCCACCTGCCTTTGGCAGAGTTTTCATATAACAACAGCTATCACTCAACCATTGGCATGCCGCCATTTGAGATGTTGTATGAAGAAGATGTCGAACCCCGGTCTGTTGGGGATAAATTGGAAAAAAGGACTTTGCAAGTTTCGAAGTAGTCAAGGCTACTTCCGAGAAATTCCCAGATCAAAGCACGCATGAAAGCCGCTAAAGATAGACAAAAATCTTATACGGATAAGAGAAGAAGAGATTTAGAGTTTCAAGTAGGGGACATGGTACTATTGAAAGTGTCGCCTTGGAAAGTAATTATCCTATTCAGGAAACGTGGCAAACTAAGTCCAAGGTTTGTCGGACCTTTCAAAATCCTAGCAAAAGTTGGTCACGTTGCTTACCGACTTGACCTACCCGATGAGCTCAGTGGAATCCACCCCACATTCCACATATCACACTTACGAAAGTGTCTTGCTGACGATACGGCTCACATACCATATGATGAGATCGAAGTAGATAATGGTTTAAACTATCTAGAAGAACCAACAGCTATTCTTGACCGAGCCGAAAAACGACTACGAAATAAGTCGATTCCTTTGGTTAAAATACAATGGAAGCAAAGAAAAGGGTTAGAAGCTACATGGGAAAAAGAGGATGAGATGAAGGAACTATACCCTCAACTGTTTAACTTGTAGCAGGTTTCGAGGACAAAACCTCTATAAGGTGGGTATACTTGTAACATCCCGAAATAATAAACAGATATAAGGGAAGCAAGGTCAGGAATTAATTAAAGGAAAAATGAAAGAAAGGGGAGCGGGCTTGGGCCCGGCTCCAATGGGCCGATATAGCCCGTGTATATAAAGGCAAGATCAACTCCATCTTCCTCATTCCACCTTCTTCAAAATTGAAAACCCTAGAGAGAGAAAGAGAGAGTTCTAGTGAGAGAAAGCTCAAGAAGGCACTATCAAGCTTGGATCCTTCTTCCATCTTGTTTCTCCATCATCCTTGATCCTACATGAAGAACCACGAGTTTTGAGGTAAGAATCAACCTCAGATCTAAGTTTTTCTTCAAAAATGGGGTTTTAGGGTTTATGGGGTTTTTATACAAAAATGTTGAATTTTTACATATGAAAAGTGAATCTAAGCTCAGATCTAGCTTCATGGAAGCTAGATAAGCGATTTGAACATAAAAAGTTAAGGTTTTTGATCGAAATCCGACCTGGAAACGCTTGATGTTCTTGAGCCGACTCTCAGAGTGTCGGCCACCTGCGAGTGCCGACACTCGGCGAGGAAGAAGACGATGAGAATCGGCCACAAGAGAGAATCGACCCTCAGAGAATCGGCTCCTAAGAGTCGGCCCTCTGATGAACACGCTGAGAATCAGCTCCTTACTCGAACACGAAGTCCTGAACGCAAGTTCAGGCGACACTTATGAGTGTGGCTAGCGACTCTCCTAGCTGGCTTTCATGTGTGCCTGCCGACACTCCTATGCTTTAGCCGACTCTTGCATGAAATAATAGGATTTGTACTTTGACTTATGTGCAGATCAGTATACGCTTTAGCAATAGTTGAAACATCACTTTCAGGTTGAATACCAGTATACAGGTGAGTTCTATGTGCCCCCTATATGTTACGTGCAAATCTTTTCAAATGTTTTGGGGTTGAAGTGTATACACTAAATGAATGAATGTTATGAATGCCAATATGATCATACGTGATATATATACGGATGCCAATGTGATCCTACGGGATATATGAAAATGAATAATGAACAAACAATGAAACGTATGTATGCAAAGAATGAAATGAATGAATGACATAATGTAAATGAATGAAATCTTGCATTATACTTATATGTATTGCATGTTATGAAAGTATGAAAAACATTATGGATGCTTCGATGATAATGGCTTCTTCGATAGACGGACGACCACGCGACTATTTTGCAGCCGGGACATATACGGACCTTCATCAGCTAAGCCGTTTAAATGGCAATGACGGACGGTCACATTCGTGCCGAACGATTGCAATAATAAGTAGAACGGTTGCATAATTAATAGTTCACATAGGAAACGGATGCCTTAGGGTAGATGGGCGAAAGGACGGACTACGATGGTAGACACGGTATGAAGGACGGACTACTTCGGTAGACACGGTATGAATTAAAATGAAGGACAGACTACTTCGGTAGACACGGTATGAATTACGACCTACGACGGTAGGACGGAGCGTCTGTCTTTGTGACTTACGCAATCAATGACGGGTTGATCACCCTTATGTGTATAACCAATGAATGTTCAATGTATGCATATGCACATATTTCATGTATAGTCAATGTATGTTCAATGAAAACAAAGGTGTGTATATATATATATACCACTAGTACAAATGAATGACCAACGTTATACATATTTGCTATAAACTGGAACTCACCGGCGCTAGCTGACTTTTAGTATGCACTTCAGGTAACAAGAGGAAAGGACGAGCAAAGGCTTGAAGGTTAACCGGCTCAAGACTGGCATCATGTTAATTGCAATTATGTTAAGACAATGTTTTATGATTAATGTTAAGACTTCCGCTGCCTATGTAATTGAATGACGAATGCTTCCGATGTGTTTGAATGTTTTAATTAAAGTTTAGTATTAAATGACTATGTTTATGAGTAAATCTAACGAGTGATGTCTCCCGAAAAAGGGGCCTTACAGAAAGAGAAGGATACGGATCTAGTTTTGTGTGATTTAGAGAAAAGATCGGTAGGTTTTAATTTTGAAGAGAGAGAAAAAAACAAATGACACTTCTGCCCATCAGAAATAAAAATAAATAAGAAAATCAAAACAAAAAACGTGTTGTCTATATAGAGTTTAGGGGTTTTACAATAAGAGAGTTTTTATTTGATACGTCCTCCTGTTTTTTTTTGTATCAATAACTGAAGCGTCTGATTATCGATGTTATCCTTTTCTTTTATTATTTTATTATCTCAATTTTCTTTATATTAATTCTTTATACTTTTTTATGTGATGCGGACACACAATAAAAATGTAAACTACATTCACAATTAACAAATGCAATCAAAATTAATGTAATGTTCAAACAACTTTCTTTGTCCAAATTTTATTATTTATTTATTTTACATAATAGTTAATTATATATATAACTTATTAAGTAGAAACGTTAAGGAATAATGCTTTTGTAATACGTGTTCTCTTTTTACCCTCCTATCAAGGCATGTTTCTGTCCTCTCTCATCAATATGTTTTGTAGTCCTTTTTCACACATTTTTTTAACGACAATCTAATATACTCCTAATTCTACTCAATTGTCCATCGCAGGATTCGAACCCTCAACCTTAAGGAGAGAGTCACCATTTTACACTCCAAGATACCGCTAGATTAAAAGTCGTTTGGTCTCTTTCACACAAATAGAGAGAGAGAGAGAGCGCGCAGGAGAAAAGGGAGAGAGGGCGATTTGCTTTCATGCCTTTTAGGGTTTTTTTCACACGATGGATTTAGAAGATGATATGCACGATGCAAATGATGTTGATTCTTATGAAGAAGATTATTATAGCGGCGATGCGAGGTACAACGACGATGAAGATGATGCGAGGTATGAGTTTTTGCATAACGATTATGATGATTATGATGCTGTGTTAGTTAGTCGGTAACATGTGAAGTCAATTTTTGGATATATACATTTTATTTATTTGTCAATTGATATTGAATTGAGTTATTTTGTATCTTATATACATACGCGATGAATAAGGTCACTATACTCCCATAAAATCTTAGTTCTAGACACAATCAAACTATTTGGTTTTCTCAATGAAATAAAGATTCCAACACATATACGTCTGCTTCAATCTATAAATACTTTTTTTTAAACTTACATACTTTATCATAATACTAAATATTTAGAACAAATTACAAATTACGTCATTTAAATATTACCTAAATTTCAGTATACGTACTTTAACTAAGGAAATTACAGAAAACGTCATTTATGTTTAAAAAACCTTGCACGTTACGTCCTTTAGCCTAACGACTGTTAAATTTTAGCGTTAAGTCAGGTCATGTGCAAGGAAAATGAGGGTATTTTGGTCTTTTTACATAAAATGACTATTTCTGTAAACCCTCATTCATAGAAACAAATTATAAGAAGAGTCATTTTATGTGTGAAAGCCCCAAAATACCCTCATGTGCATAGCACGGGACCATACTTAACGGTAAATTTAACGGTCGTTAGGCCAAAGGACGTAACGTAAAAGGTTTTTTAAACATAAATGACTTTTTCTGTAATTTTCTTAGTTAAAGGACGTATACTGAAACTTAGGTAATATTTAAAGGACGTAATTTGTAATTTTCTCAAATATTTAAAAAATGTTATATTACGAGGTAAGATTGCAAAATATAGGAACATGGGGCAAAAGTTGTAAATATTTAATAGCAAGGGGCATTTTTGTTAATTTATGCCTTTTGACATGGATCTATTTTTCTCTAATATATATATTCTTTAAAAAAGGATTGCAGTAACAAATTACAAGCGTAGTAAGAGAAGTCGAAACACACAAGATTCGCGGCGGAGGCATAGGGCGACGCCGGAGCGGCTGAAGGCGCTACAGCTGGTGGCGACGCGTGTGGTCTTCTCTGATCGGTGGCGCCGTGGAGTGATAGCGACAAGAAAAATAAAAGAGAAATGATTCGTTTCGCTAATTTCGAGCCCTAATTTTATTCAAATCAATATGTATGCACTGAACTGTTGAGTTTTATCGATAATTTGTGGAAGGATATAGTTAATAGTACTAGAGAGTTAGAATGGCGGAGTTAGGGCAAGAATCGGTGGAATTTTCAACTTTGGTGAATAGAGCTGCGGAGGAATCGTACCTTTCTTTGAAGGAATTGGTGGAGAAATCGAAGTCTTCCGAAATGTCAGATTCAGAAAAGAAGATTAGCATACTCAAGTATCTGGTTAAGACTCAGCAGCGAATGCTTCGGCTCAATGTTCTTGCGCAGTGGTGCCAACAGGTTTTCATTTTTGTTATTTGTTTGTGATATACTGATATTCACAATTTTGCAATGCCTCGTCATTTACATGAGACGATAGAGCCTTCGGTTCATTATACGGTAGCAAAATCAGTTTTGATTGTGTTATAGAACTAATTTGCAATTTTCCTACATTCCTGGTTAATAAGCCCTAGCTGGAGGGAAAATTAGAGATGTTTAGTTTAGACTTTAGTTTAAGGCATGTTTGCTGAATAACAGATGATGTTTTTGAATTATGTTTGCTGATGTGATTAATTATGTGAAGAGTTTGAAAGTGTGGCAAAGATCAAGGATACAGTTTAAAAGCTAGTTAGAAACATTGTTTTAGGGGACATGCTATGGTCTAGAATGAGATAGGGTTTAGTATATTTGAACTTTTGATGGCTATCTACACCTTTGTTTACAGGCGGGCCATTGTTTCATGTTGTTCACTGTTAAATTGGCTTATTAGGATTTACTGTATAGAAGTCCGAATACAGAGAACTGGTCAGCTAGATGAAAAAAAAAATAGTAGTTGGGTTGTTACTTTGAATGCTCAGTTCACCCTTTCTGGTTATAAACCAAAAACCTCAAAATGTGTTTCTGAAAATTGAAAACAGTTATCTGAAAATAGCTGTCGTAATGGCTTAAAAAGAATAAGTCATAACAAGTTCTATATCATGTGAGATTGTTGTTATTAGTATCATTGACACTTGTATTATATATGCACTCATTTAATCATTCTTCTTCTTACATTTATTGACCTGTTTTTACATAAAGTGTCTAAACAAAATACTTTCTAAATGTAATTTCTTTATGATAAAAAACAATTTTAGTTCAAACTAGACAATAGAACATCTGAAGTAGGAAAAGTGTTCTTAAATCTCATAATAACCTCAATCTGGTAAGTACGAGGCTCAACACTGAAAAGTCTAATTTGTAGATGCTGGATGGAGGGGGAATTTATGTTACAAGTAACTATCAAACACATTCTTTAAAAATAATGCATTCTGATATGCAGGTACCACTGATACAATATTGTCAGCAACTTGCATCAACCCTATCAAGTCATGAAACATGTTTCACTCAAGCTGCAGATTCAATGTTTTTCATGCATGAGGGATTACAACAAGCTCGTGCTCCAATTTATGATGTTCCATCTGCCGTTGAAGTTCTCCTTACTGGCACTTACGAACGTTTACCGAAATGCACAGAAGATGTAGGTATTCAAAGCTCATTAACTGAAAAACAGCAAAAACCCGTGCTGAAGAAACTTGACGCCATTGTCAGGTCAAAATTACTTGAAACCGCACTTCCCAAAGAGTTTTCCGAGGTTAAAATCTTTGACGGCACCGTAAATCTTTGTGTTCCAGGAGAGTTTAAGGTATTGCTAACACTTGGTTACCGTGGACACCTATCAATGTGGAGAATACTGCATTTGGAGGTTCTTGTTGGTGAAAAAAGTGGTCCAGTGAAGCTTGAAGAAACAAGACGGTTTGTTCTTGGAGATGATTTAGAACGTAGAATGGCGGCTTCTGATACTCCTTTTGCAATTTTGTACTCTATTTTACATGAATTTTGTGTAGCTCTTGTTATGGACACTGTAATAAGACAAGTTCGAGAAATTAGGGTAGGTAGATGGAAAGATGCAATTCGGTTTGAGCTCATATCTGATGCTAATTCGGGTCAAAGTCAAAGTAATGCTACTGGTTCTATGCAAACGAGTCAAGATGGAGAAACTGATTCTGGTGGTTTACGGACACCTGGATTAAAGATTCTTTACTGGTTGGATTCTGATATAAACATTGGAACATCAGACTCAGTATCATGCCCTTTTTTCAAGATTGAACCAGGGCTGGATCTGCAGATGAAGTGTACCCACAGCTCATTTGTCATTGACCCTGTAACTCACAAGGAGGCAGAATTTTCCATTGACCAGAGCTGTATTGATGTTGAAAAATTGCTACTAAGAGCTATATGTTGTAATAAGTATACTCGCCTGCTTGAAATCTATAAAGAGGTGGGGCGAAATAGTTATATCTGTAGATCCGGGGGTGATGTTATTCTTCACTGCCCAGTTGATCAGCCTGGTTCTGAATACAATAAGGTTAGTATTGTGGTTTGATTATAAGAAATTTGATCTTTATATCGTGGTTTGACTTTTCATGGCTTATACGGTTGATTATGCTCGTTTTGTTGGTGGATCATGTCATATGTGCTTGATTTCAATCTGCAGGTTGACAATTTGGATTCTGAAGGGCAGGAAGTATTACGTGTCCGTGCCTATGGCTCGTCTTTTTTTACACTTGGAATAAATATAAGGTCTTACCTCAACCCATGGGTGTGTGTGTGTATATGTATGCATACACACGCATAGATACATACATACATGCATAAATACACATATATATATGTGTGTGTGTGTGTGTATGTATGTTTATGGTATTATTTTTTGCTATATCTGCACTGAATGCTGATGGATTATAGATGTGATTAAACAGATGTTTCTGATGGCATTTTTCAGTTTAGTAAATTAACTTGGCTGAAATTTAAATAAAATGCGTCACTTAGTAGTGATTGTTTTAGCAGTTTATGTTCATTTTTCAGTTATAATTTATAGAAACGGCAATAATAGTATACCTTGTACTTACATCTGTTGATGTTGCTTCCAATAATTGGGTTGATTTTGTTATTTAAAAAGGTGTTTTCCTACTTAATTTTATTTTTTTGTGTGGTGGAAGATGAATGTCATAGTAAAACTGTTTTCCTTTATAACCTGAAGGACTGGGCGATTTCTCCTTCATTCGTCAAGAAATATCATTGCATCTTCAGCACTTAGAGAATGTGAGGAAGCATTAAACCAGGGAAGTGTTACTGCAGCTGAAGCATTTATAAGCTTGAGAAGCAAGAGTTTATTGCATTTATTTGCATGTATTGGGAGGTTTCTAGGCCTTCAGGTAAGAAGTAAGAAGTATTGTTCTATCATAATTTTTGAATTATCTGACGGTTGAATGTTTATCTGAAAAGTTCCATCATAAATCACATTCTTGCAGGTGTATGAACATGGGTTTTCTCCTGTGAAGGTGCCAAAACATGCCTTAAAGGGATCCAATATGCTTCTTATGGGATTTCCTGATTGTGGAAGCTCTTATTTCTTGCTGATGCAACTTGAAGAAGACTTTAGACCTCTTTTTAAGTTGTTAGAAACTCAGCCAGATCCTTCAGGAAAACCTGAATCATCTGTTACCAGAGTTAAAAGTGTTGATGTAAATCAAATGCATATGCTTGAAGGCGAACCCAATATGAGCCTTCTTGATTATAATGCCCTGACGTCCTCTGCAAATGATTTGGGCTCTAATCATTCTGACCATGGTCTTCTTTCTGATTTGACTGTCGAAAGTTCCGGTCTATCTGGTTTTTCTTCAGTCGTGGATGAGATCTTTGAGCAGGAGAGACGATCCTCTGCACCTGCATTTTCTGTCCAGAGTTACAATCACGGGTCTGGACCAATGAGTTCTCATATTGACAATCCTGTGAATCTTACAAGTGCAGGTTCAAATTGGAACAGTTCGTTATATCCTATGAGTAATTACAAGGGTAGGGTGCCGTCTGCTTCCACCAGTTCAATCACTTCAAGAAGCACAACCATGAAGAAAGTGACAGCTTCAAAGTCTGATCAAGATTTGGCTTCTGGATCTCCACATTCTGTTGAAGTTGGTTCTTATATCACAGGTGGACCTCGAGTTTCTGCAGCAAGTACAAGAGGAAATGCTTTCAGAAATCCCGTTTCAACTCCAGGTTGGTCATTTAAAGTCTCTCGATCTACCATATTTAATATTTACTTTACAATAGAGACAGTAATATCAAGCCATTTACTTATGAATGGCAAAATGGGTCATTCTGGTTATATGCTTTATTAACAGGTCAAATGGGTGAAACTTTAAAATTAGGTTAACAGGAAACAGGCCGAAAGTTGCCCAAAGTGTCTCTTCAGTGCACAAAACCGTCTAAATCATTTTATTTGAAAACATTCATAATAGAAAAAATTATTTTATATACACACACACACATTTAAAGACTTTGGGATCCAGATGTAGTTCGTTGGGTACAGTTAGAGATGGAAAAATGTGGGGTCAGGTGGGTTGGATAACAGGTTTGGATAAAACAGGTTTACTTTGGGTATGATTGAAACGAGTCAGGTCGACCAGAAGCATTTTTTATCCATTTTATAAAAATAGTTGGTGTCTCATGTGATTACAAGACTTCTATTGTTTTAATAATAATAATAATAATAATAATTTACTATTATGAATAAAATGGTTTAGGGGGTTTTATGCATTAAAAGTACACTTTAGGCAACTTTCCATCTGTTCAACCCATTTGACCCATTTTCTTTTAAGCTAGTTTTTTGAAAATTGAACTTGTCCATTTGACTTGTTAGAGAAAAAAATAAATGGGTTGAAATTGTTGCCTCTAGTTACAACTGAAAGTATAATTCTTTTCACCTACCATATTGATTCTACTTTACAATATTAACAAGGAATTTTATCTTGCAGTTTACGCTAAATATTCTTTTTTTTTCCGACACCAGATTCTCCCATCACTCAAATCTCCAGAGAAAATGGATCAAGAAAGCGAACATTATTGGCCATGTTAGACTTACTCCCATCACTCAAGTCCCAAGATATACTCGAACAATCTTCCAAAAGAGGAAAACTCACAAACACAACTCCTACGCAAAATCAGTTAGGCAGTGTTGGTAATATTGAAAAATACAGATACGTGAATCTTATAGCAGAAGCAAATAAAGGCGAGGCACCATCAAGTATATACGTGTCAGCTCTTCTACATGTAGTCAAACATTGTTCACTATGCATCAAACATGCTCGGTTAACTAGTCAAATGGATGCACTCGACATTCCCTATGCACAAGAAGCGGGCTTAAGAACCCCATCTTCAAACATATGGTTCAAACTCCCGTTTGCAAGAAACGATACATGGGAACACATATGTTTAAGACTCGGGAAACCCGGAAGTATGTATTGGGATGTCAAAATCACTGACCAACATTTCATTGACTTGTTTGAGCTTCAAAAGGGAAGCACTAGTACTCCATGGGGACCTAATGTCAGGATTGCTAATACATCTGATATAGATTCTCATATTCGTTATGATGCTGATGGTGTTGTTTTGACTTATAATTCTGTTGAAGGCGATAGTGTTAAAAAGTTGGTTGCAGACATTCAACGGTTATCTAATGCTCGGGCATTTGCTTTAGGAATGAGGAAACTACTAGTTGTTAGATCTGATGAGAAAACAGAAGAAAGTCGATCCGATGGTGACGGTAAAGCACCACCAGGTGTGAAAAGTGGTTTAGAACCGGGTGATAAATACTCTGAACAAATCAGGAAGGCATTTAAAGTTGAGGCCGTTGGATTAATGAGTTTGTGGTTTAGTTTTGGTTCGGGGGTTTCGGGGGTTCTTGCTCGTTTTGTTGTTGAATGGGAATCTGGTAAAAGTGGCTGTACAATGCATGTATCACCTGACCAACTTTGGCCTCATACCAAGGTATGTTTTAATCTACTTAAATTTAAAATTGACATAAAATGCATTTTTAGGGTTGTCAGAAATACCGCATACTATTATTAGTTTTATTATACAAGTCCCTAAACCTTCTTTTCACATGATTAAATCCTTGAAGTCGAACTTGAAGTTTTTAACATAAATAATAATAGAGTGGGAATAAAATTTGATAAAATATCAAAAAATAAAAAATAAAAAATCAATGCCAACATATGTTACCAACTATTATGTCCATGTCATCGAAAATCAGTTACATGGTGTCCATGTAAACGTGTTATTGTTTATAGTGGTAAAATGCCAATATATATATTTTCAACAAGGGGGTTAATCAAGTCAAAAAATATTAAGACTTATCTATGAAAAATAAGAAAGTAATTTGGGTTTTCTTTGACATTTGTCCACTTATCAAATTTGAATTGGTTCAACTGGTTACATGCCAAAATTTTGACAAATACTACTTTTGGTAACTTTCAACAAATTCAAGGATTTAATTATGCAAAAAAAGTCCAGGGACTAATCTGTGAGAACTTGGAAAGTACATTGGGTTTTTTTTTTGACAATTGCCTATATTATGTTTTACACCGTGGTTGATTGATTAAAATTCATTATGCAGTTTTTAGAGGATTTCATCAACGGGACGGAAGTTTCATCGCTTTTAGACTGCATTCGTCTTACTGCGGGACCCTTGCACGCTCTTGCTGCTGCAACACGTCCTGCACGGGCTGCTCCGATTCCTGGGGTTCCTGGTGCTGCTTTATCTGTCTCAACACTATCAAAAGCAATTGTTCATGGGCAGATGCCAAACGGTTCGAATCCAAATGCTGGTCACGGTCCTGGTTCTGGTGCAAACCCTGGTGCATCTGCCATGTTGACTGCTGCTACTGTAGCTGGGCGAGGTGGCCCGGGAATCGTTCCTAGTTCACTATTGCCGATTGATGTCTCGTTTGTTCTTCGTGGTCCCTATTGGATTCGGATAATATACCGAAAATATTTTGCCGTTGACATGAGGTGTTTTGCTGGTGATCAAGTTTGGTTGCAACCCGCAACACCGCCAAAGGGCGGTCCTACAGTTGGAGGATCATTACCCTGTCCACAATTTCGTCCCTTCATCATGGAACATGTTGCTCAGGAGTTGAACGGGTTAGACCCTAATTTCACTGGCGGTCAACCTTCGGTTGGGCCAACTAATTCCAACAATTCGGTTGCATCTTCTGGTCCACAACTCTCAGCCATCAACGGCAACCGAGCCGGCCTTGCGGGTCCTACTGGAATATCTCGCCCAGGAAACCAACCCGTTGGTTTTAACCGTGCTACAAATGCCATGTCAGCATCACCAAATTCACCTTTAGTACGTAGAGCACCTGGTACAGTTGTTCCTGCTCATGTTAGAGGAGAGCTTAATACCGCCATTATCGGGCTTGGGGATGATGGTGGTTATGGTGGTGGGTGGGTTCCTCTTGTTGCCCTTAAAAAGGTTCTTAGAGGCATTCTGAAATATCTTGGTGTATTATGGCTATTTGCACAATTACCAGAACTCTTGAAGGAAATCCTTGGATCGATTCTAAAAGATAATGAAGGTGCACTCTTGAATTTGGATCAAGAGCAGCCGGCCTTGCGCTTCTTCGTGGGGTAAGAACAAAAGTTTATAAATGAACCCGAACCCGTTTGGACCCACTACCCAACCTGTCCATTTTGTGTGTTCAGTATAAAAATTGGATCTTTGCAATAGATATAATTAGAGGTGGCAAAATGGGCCTGTCAGGCAGATTGGACAATGGGTCACTGGGCAGTCGGGACTGTGAGGGTTGAAATGGGTCAGTCAGGGTTGGTTGACTAGAAATACTCTTTCCAAGTTATATTATTTCAACAATAATCTAATATTTTGAGTAAATTGAATTAGGAGTTTTATGCAATAAAAATACACTTTGGGTGACTTTCGACCCGTTTGATCTCTTTGGTCCTTTTAAGCTATTTTATTTTAATTTCGAGCTTAACTGTTTATAAGTAATTTGGCGCATATGGATTTAGTTTATCTAAAGCCTTCTTGTATTAATTAAATATATTCATGCAGGGGATATGTATTTGCTGTTAGTGTCCACAGAGTTCAACTTCTTCTCCAAGTTCTTAGTGTAAAACGGTTTCATAATTCACAGCAACAACAGCAGAACAACTCGGTAATCAGTCAAGATGAATTAAGTCAATCTGAAATAAGTGAAATATGTGACTACTTTAGCCGCCGTGTTGCATCTGAACCGTACGATGCATCCCGTGTTGCATCATTCATCACTCTTCTCACATTACCAATCTCCGTTTTAAGAGAATTCTTAAAATTAATAGCATGGAAAAAAGGTTTAGCTCAGGCCCAAGGCGGTGACATTCCACCAGCACAAAAATCACGAATCGAGTTATGTCTTGAAAATCATACGGGATTATTTACGGATGGAAATTCAGAAAACTCAGCTTCAAAAAGTAATATCCACTACGACCGCCCTCATAATGCTGTTGACTTTGGGTTGACCGTTGTTCTTGACCCTGCACACATACCTCACATAAACGCTGCAGGTGGTGCTGCGTGGTTGCCGTACTGTGTTTCTGTGAGGTTGAAATATTCGTTCGGTGAAAACCTGAATGTGTGTTTTCTTGGAATGGAAGGTAGCCATGGTGGGATGTCATGCTGGCTTCGGGTCGAAGACTGGGAATATTGTAAACAGAGAGTGATTCGGACAGTGGATATGAGCGCATCTTCCGGTGGAGATGTGAATCAGGGGAGATTGAGAATAGTGGCTGATAATGTGCAGAAGACGCTACACACGTGTCTTCAAGGGTTGCGGTCTAGCGGTGGTGTTGCCGGAGCCAACTCAACGTAACTTATGGTTCTTATACATGAATATAGTGAGTTAAGAGTTGGTGGTTTGTATTTGTATTTGTATTTGTTTGGGGATCATTACATGTAGTGTTTTTAGTTTAAAGTAGGCTGAAGTTTTCCCTTTGTATAGGAAGTGTTTTATTGTGTTTGTATAAACAGTCTTTTTCATCTTTCTGGACCATAACAAATAGTTGAGGATGAATTTAGGTACAAATAAATTTAGTCAACAGTTTTTCTTTTTTGTTTTAATGTATTAAACTAGGGGGAAGCCCCGCGCTCCGTCGGTGGTAACTCACGGTAATGATGATAAAACGGGAGCGTTAAGGTTTGTAACGTAAAAGTCAAATTATGTAAAATAACAAAATTTTAAGGTTAATAAAAACTGAGAAAAATCAAATGAAAAAAAGACCATTTAAAACAAAAAAAAAGAACTAAAAAGAAGGCCCCCAGGGAACATGAAACTGGCGGCGACCACCAGGACAGGTCAACATTTGTGTTACAGCTCCAACCAAAACTTATTAATACAAAAACAAAACTGGGTTAACAAAAAAAAACCAAAAAAAATATTAAAAAATCACCCAATGGCCATGTGCCACTGCCTAAGAGGCCCAGTTAAATGGTTTTACTGTTCACCCACTATTGAATTGTATATAGTTACTAATAATATTACTATGAAGGAAGTTATTCGGACACTCATGCTCGTTATTTTGACACTCTGATACACTTACGAGTCGAATAAGGATATATTAGTCGTATGTGTTGTCAGAGTGTCAGATCTTGCCTACCACAAACGACTCGTATACGAGTCGTATAGATTCATACGACCCGTATGTATTAAATTTTTTTTAAGGGACCCTTTCATCAATCCAGGTATTCTAATCAACCCTATACGACTCGTATAGGGTAATACGCCTCGTATAACCCTGTAATTATTAATATATTTCCTCAGCTATTAATATCAAACAAAGATAATTCATTTTAATCGTTCAATGCATTATATTTACACGAGTCGCTACACAAAAAGAGAATATGTCGTTTAATGGGAAAAATGGAACAAGTAAAAGAAACGGAAGACGTCATAATGTGTCATATTCTAATGCACCCGTCATTGACATCCCGACAATGTTTTGATCGGTCATCCGCTCCACCACTGTTTTGATCGGTCATAACGGTTCAATGTTTTGATCGGTCATCCGCTGCACCAAACGGCCTTCCTCCGCGACCAGTCTCATTGCAAATGCATGCCCCTCCAAATGTTGACCAGCTTCATGGTTATGTTCATTATTAAGCATCTCTAACTTCAAACCACCACAATATTTCTTCTAACTCCCTTTCAATGAAAACTCACAAACAGTTTTCTTTGTACATGCGCGTCTTAGTGTGGCTGTTCGTTTATATTCTCCTCCACGATAACATCTAAGCCATACAACGAACACCTCCTTGGCGGTGTTTTTCTTCGTTCGACGGGTGACTAAGACGTAACCGTTCTCAAGCTCGCACCATACAACCCAATCGACCAACTCATCGTCAGAAGCGAACGTCTGAAACAATAGTATGGTTAGTGTTATATAAGGAAAAAGACAAATATTTTATACAATGTTATACATGGTCGGTCTCGTACAATCCCATTTTCTTAGGAGATACAACTAACATCTCATTACTAAAGGATTCAGTGCCCACGTTGTAAAAAGGTTCACCACCCATATCGTAAGAATGCTCAGCACACATATTGTAAGAATATTCACCACCCATAACGTAAGAATTTTCACCATCCGGTTGACCACTCATATTGTAAGAATTTTCACCAGACATTGTAAGAAGATTCAGCATCGAAAAAATTATTTATATTCTAAAACGACATCGCTATGGAATCTTACGATTTATATAAGTAATGGATTGAAGTTATGAAAGAAACGGTTTATATAGTAGTGGATTAAAGTTATGAATGAAGAAAATGAATAACATATAACAGTTTATATAGTCGGTTTTAACAGAATATTGTGTCGTGTCAAATAATTGGCACGCAATTCGAAGAATCTTACATCTCTCAAATACACGTATTTCGAGGAATCTTACGTCGTCTCAAAACTATTCGGACGAATTATTGGGAATATTAGGTCGCGTCAAATATTTTTGAAGAATTAATTATATAAAAACTAAGGAATACGGGTAGTTCATACGGGTCGTATTGACGTATACGACTCGTATAGGGTAATATGAATGACTCATTTGACCGGCCACAAAATTGTCGTTAAACCATAATTCTGTACGACCCGTATATCTTTATACGAGTCATATGTACGGTGTCAAAATAACAGGCCAGGTGTACTAATAAGAGGGCCCTTTTATCATTTCACATATAGCACCATCTCCAACATAAACATTTGTTGACACACAAACATACAAAGTTAAAAAAAAAAAACCAAAAACCGTAAAAAGCTAAGAATATATAAAGTCATCCAACACATACAATAACATGAGATATAAAGAGAATCTAATGTCATTATCAATATCGCATCAAATCTTGAGTTGAAATAAACCCTAGTATTCATTTTACAAACAACCCATATCCATTCCAACCTTCAATCTTCCATGGATCCACCACCACCTCCTCCCCCTGAAGAACTTAACACACCAATCCTAAAATATAAGGTAGTATTGATTCATTACTAACTTCTATATATCTTTTTCTATATCTATCAAATCTACTTAATCTCATGCATGTTCTTGCAGACATGGGTTCTGAAAGTCTCCATTCACTGCGTCGGCTGCAAGCGAAAATTGAAGAAAGTCCTCCGACCCATTGAAGGTAGTTAACCTTTACAATCAAAGTTGATGGCAGGGCAGAACCAATGAATGGTCAAGAGGGTGCATTGACATTCCGGTCATAAAATTTATTAATTTTTTATATACATAAAAACATAGTTTTTTTCAGTTTTACAAAACCCTTAATTGTAGCGAATAAAGAAGAAAATCTTATGATGGCCTCTGGGCGGAACCAGAACATTTTAAGCTGAGGGTCATTGTAATATTTTTTTTAACACTACTGGCTACAACGAAAAAGGGTGTGTTTTTCTTAAAAAAACTCAACTTTTATATATAAAAACTGGACAAATTCTCTTGACGGGTCAATAGACCCTATTAACCCTCCCTTGGTTCTGGCCGCCCAGGTTCCGCCAGAATTACTAATTGTTTAATCAATTTTGTTACTATTTTTCTGAGCAAGAAACCATTAGTTTTGCAGGTGTGTACACCATTGATATTGATTCAAAGCTTCACAAAGTTACCGTTGTAGGCAACGTAGAAGTGGATGCACTTATAAAGAAGCTGGTAAAGTCCGGGAAGCATGCCGAGAAGTGGCCGGAAAACCCCGCCAAGAAAGAGAAGACGGCTGCCGCTGGCGAGAATAAGGAGAAAGGGTCTGAAAGCAGTGGCAATAGCAGTGATGAAGAAGACAATAATAATAACAATAATAATAATCCTCCATCGGTGAAGTTCGCCGGTGTACCGGAGAATAATCCTGTTCCGGCGAGTAATCAAATGGGTGGTGGTGGTGGAGGAGGAGGGGGGCAAGGTGGTAAAAAGAAGAAAAAGAAGAAAAAAGGAAAAAAGAGTTCAGGTGCAGGTGCAAAGGCTCCTGGTGGACCAGCGGACACCGGATGGATGGCTCAAGAATCAGGGACTACTCAAGTGGTTGATCGAGTGGATATCAGCTCTCCACGTGGCTACTCGTATCCGATGCCTGCTGGTCCAGCTTACGCTGTGTGTTACAGTGAGGCGCACCCCAGTGGTAATGGTGGGCCTGCTTATTATATTCCTCCGACGCCGTACACGTATGATTATACAGAGGATGGTGACGATTTTGTAACGTTATCTCGTCCTTCCGATACTTTTGAGTTGCTTAGTGATGAAAATCCCTATGGATGTTGTATCATGTAACCATGTAAGGTATTTTATGTTTTTTTTAGTCGAGAGTCTGTGTATGCACTCTTTCTATCCCATGAGATACAGGTAAAGTTTGAACTCATCTCATCTTTCTCAGACTTTACTCTTTAAGTAAGATTTTTGTTAGGTAAGTTTGTTTGTATTATTACAAAGTCTTTTTCTTGTTACTGAGTTTGTACTATAGTTGTTTTGGTTTATAGATTTTTATAACCGACTAATTTTAATTATAAATATTTTGGCTCATTTGATGATTGAAAAAGATGGTTAGACTAAAATTATATATTAACCATCTGGTAACCGTCTGAGTAGATTCAAGCTAGTTTCAATCGATAACTTTAATTATATATTTAGTCAAATAAAATGTTAGTAATTATTTTAATTTATAAAGTAAAATAAATGGCAACTACTATGTTATTTATAAAAAAAATATAAAGAACTTTTTTGACATATAAAAATACTATTTAAAATAAAAATAAAAATATAAAGCTTGGTTATAGTGTTGATTTAGTTTGGTTAATTCGGTTATTTTTACATAACCATAACCAAAACATAAAAATAGATTATAAAAAATTCATAATCGAACCTTCGATTTCTCAGTCGGTTTGATTATTTCGGTTAAAAACTCGATTATAAAAAATCATAACCAAACTAACAATTTCTCAATTAACTTAATTAATTTGATTATTCGGTTTTTCTTTTCGTTCCCTAATTCATGGACAACTACTTGAGTAATATAGTGGAAATAAAAATATAATTAAATAAAACTAAAATATTTAATATCTCTAATAATGACAAAATGAATAAAAAAATTGTTAATTTTATATTATTATCCTAAATAAATCAAGAGAGCTTAAGGATGAGCTTTGATAGTAAATGTTAAATACTTTCACAAACCCTTTCAAATGTTATGCTAGAATACACTTGAAAAATATACAAATACTTAGATTCTTACAAATATTTTTAAGTTTTATAAAAATATTTAAAACAATAATCGAATAAGTATCGGGTGTTTCCGGACTTCTAAATAAAATAATCGAATAAATAATAAAAAATATTTAAAATAACCAAGAGTCATTTTTTATAAAAATAAGAGGGCTTGTCGTTAGGGATGAGATCGGTACCATAACAAAACCGGTACCGAAAATACTAATACCAAATTTCTAGAAAAGTGGGTATCGAATACCGTACCGAATCTATCGGTACGGTATCGGTACTTGTTACAAAATGCTCATCTTTAAATGGTATTGGTACCCTACCAGTACCGAAAATACCGATGCCGAATTTCTGAAAAAATTGATACCGAATCTATCGGTACAGTACCAGTTCGGTACGGTATCGATACCGGTACCGGTACTCGGTACCAAATGCTCATCCCTACCTGTCATAAAATATTAATAACAAAAGTTTTTCGATATGTGAATTATTACCATAACTAATTGACTAATAAAATTTAGTTTCCGATTATCAACCTCTAATGATGATTATAAAAAAGTTTAGCCTTTTAATCATATATTTAATGATAAATTCAGCATCAAATAAAATTGTAGCCCCAAAACCATAAAAGTCTAAAATAGTTCTAAACTTGAAAGCATAGATGTAGGGGGCACAAAGCTCCACATCTGCCCTTTAACGGATTTTCCGTTTGTTAGGTATTGGGCAGTCACAAAATTTATTTATTTATTTAATTATACATCTAACCATTTTATTTTTTTCTCATAACAACAATTAGTTTTATATTTATGTCACACAAAAGATAATAGACTACATTGAAACTGAATTGTGTATTTAGACCGGAGAGAGAACCCTCAATATATAGAAAACAAGAAATCATAAACAAACCACAAATCCTAAAGTGACCTACTCGGGCTCGTAGGCTAAACATAAGTAAACCCTAATACTAATAATCTAATATTTAACATGTCATATATGCATGTTTAAGCCCAGAGCTACAAAAAAACTAAACAAGTACTTGTATATGTTTTAGAATTAATTATATATGACGGGTCAGAGAAAAGTTGCACGTTTTTTTAACCGTCTTATGTATCACATTTAAAGCAATAATTATAAATGTATATATCCTGTAGTTCTCTACTTAATTTTGAGTCTGTACAATGGAAACCGTGAACCCAAATCAAAACCTACAAATCGAAATCAACCCTTTTCAAAGTCGAATCGAAACCTACAAATCCAAAGATTGGCTGCTTTTAAAAAGAAAAAAAGAAGAAGAATATGATCCTCCAGTATCTATGCTCTGCATACACAGAATATATCCAAAGTTCTTACTACTTTTAAATATGCTTCATACATAACCATGTAAATTAATAAAACTAACTCATTTGACATTAAAAGTCAAATATCAAGTCTCTTTGGGACCAGAGGGAGCATATATGATTTGAGTCAAAAAGAGAATCCATATAACAAAATATTTACCAATGTATAAACATCCATAAAAGATACAATTATAGACCAGAAGATCAAACTGATATTGTTGAGTGCAAAACTGTACGGCACTAGCTACAATCTATATCGATAAATGGGAACACATTATATGCAAGTTGAAGCCTTAGAAGTGCGTTTATTTGTACCGAGGATTATAACAATAACGGTTACATCATCATGATATTTTCTTCTCCGGCCAGCAGGGACACTCATCAACTCTTCAGTACTGAAACCTGCAAGATTTTCAATCTTTCATTAATGTATATGATAAAAAATATAACATGATTCTATAAAATTTTATATATCCCAAAGCACAATTTCAATCTTTTTATAATTTCTTGGTCAAAAGCATAAAACTTTACATGTCTTATTGAGCCTACAGTTTAATCCACTTGCTTGATCCTCTTTACAAGTCATTCATAATTGATAAAAAAATTCAATTTAATCCAACTATTTGTCAAAATTGGACCGCGAATATCAAGTCAAAGGATCCTAAACTGAAGATTACAAAAGTTTATATAAAGAAAGTTATGGATTTACCTGCAGAACAAGCGGCTTTGAGTACAAGTTGCTCCAAAAGATATTTTGCTGGATCCCCAAACGGTTTTGTGGATATGTAGGAATGAACAAGCTTCACGGCCTCATCATTTGTGAAGAAGTCGAATAAGCCATCACTCGCAAGTATTACAAAGTGATCAGAGTTTGAAACTTCATGCATGTATAGTGATGGTTGTACAGAGACGTATGGGGGACTTAAAAGATTGCGCACCCGAAGGATACCCATTAAAGCATCGTTCAAAACTTTCTGCATAAAAAAAAGGCGAAGAATGTATGAATAAAATGTTGACTACTAGGGTGTTTGGATGTGCGTTTTTGAAGTGATTATGTGAGATATTCAATAAGCAGAATAGATATTCTGCGTAAATAAGAAGATAATCAGATGTTCGAGTGTTTGGAAAATTCTGATTATTTAAGCCTTTAAGGGATAAAATGACCAAAAAGGACCTTTTGTGAAACATTGACAGCATTTGGTCAAAGGAGAGTAAAAAGATTCTCAACTAAGGTTAAAAGAATGACAAAATAGCTAAAGTTCAATTTACACTTGAATAATTAGCTTTGTTGTAGCTTGCATGGAACCAATTATTTGACCCCTAAATAATCATATAACCAGAAGTACAATATGTTAAACCAAACATTTATAATTGACTTATGCCCCCTAAATAATTTGATAATCAAAACCATAACTTTTGTATCCAAACATTAGAAACCGAACATTTTCGTTATTATTATTTATTTTTTTACCTTTTTCAAATAACCAACTCCAAAAGCCCGAGTAACCTTCAATTTCCCTTTGACTTTTCCATGCACAATTGTTGTAGGATCATCAGGATGTTCACTAAGAACTTGGTTCCTTTCAACTTCATTATCAACCGTATGGCTTTCTGTTAATTGCACGGCTTTCAAACCCATAAACTCATCAATCTTGATTTCATCATCATCCATTGCCAAAACCGCCCTACTATCACCTAAATTCATTATATACAAATCCTTCCCATGAATAAGCCCAACAAGAACACAAGAGCCCACCGACACTATATCGGGCCTATCCTCCATTTCTTGCTCAACCATATACAAAAAATCATTTTCAGCTTGATTAAGAGCGCGTTGTAAGCTATCAAGAACTCGGTTTTTAGGCCTCATCGCGTTACCATCTCCTAGAAAATAATCAAACTCCATGTCTAATGAATTTAGATTACACCTAATAGTTTCATAAAACGTGCCTGCTAGAAAATCAGCTGCATCGCGTCCATTAAACCCATCATAAATTGAACAAAAAAGCCAACCGTTTTCCTCAGAACAAAAGGCCTGAACTCTGTCTTCTCCTGCAGCACCACCCGCCACTTGTACTTCATCTGCATTAAGAAAATCTTCGTTTCTAGATGGGGCGCTTAATGGTTTTGATAAAAAAGAATCAAATTCAAGATTCTCAGAGGTAGATGGGCTGCAATTTAAATAAGACATGCTGCTTGGGAAAGAAGATGACAATAAATCCAGTTTTGTGAATGATGGTGAAGAGGGTATTCTTCTAAATGATTTTGGGGAATCTAACGACGGAAGAATTTCTGAGCTAATTAAACCGTTGCAAATATTTGTGTTGGCTAATGTTGCATTAGCACTTATGGCAGCCCCTGAGAGGCAAGAGAATGAACTATTTTTTCTTATAAGTTTTTTTCCCGTAGGGATATCGTATCCATCTGTCGTGCTACACTTATAGCCAAAACTTACTTCCATTTCTTCACCGGGATCAAGAACTGATTTTTCACTCGCCATTTCAATCTGAAAAGTAAGAAATAAAAAAGATCTCCAATTCAGTAAAAAAAATCTAGCAGAAAATGCATATCTTATCAAAAGTTCAATCAAGTATTGCAATTCAATAAACAAGATTAGTTGAATGGACAAAGTTCAAATTTTTAATTTTTTTAAAAGGGGCCAATTGCATAATTAAGGAAACCAAATTAACTTCCCTCAAACTTCTATTAGCATGTCTAATACAGTATTTTTCTCACTCATAAAAAGGAACACACATTCATATTCTCTATTTCATATAATTAGTTAAAGAAAGGTAATGTTGACGTGAGAGGGCGGGCTTTGGAGCAACCGGTAAGGTTGTTGCATTGTGACCTTGAGGTCATGGGTTCAAGCCGTGGGAAACAGCCTCCTGCACAAAGTGTAGGGTAAGGCTGCGTACATCGGATCGCTAGCGATCCGGCCCCTCCCTGGCCCATTCGCAAATGCCGGAGCTAAGTTAAGCACCGGGTACGCCGTTTTACGTTGACGCGTGCAACCAGTAAATTTGACCACAAGTCAAGGAAAGATTTATGTAATCCACTTCATATTTGACTTGCTTAAGATCAAGGCATTGAAGTAGGATGGTAGTACGTGGTTTTGAAGGATACAAGTATACAATTTAGACTGAGAGCTGTAAGCTCATAAGGGTTTTATAATTATTAATAGTACCCAAATTGAATATAATTAATTTAATGACAATGCAGCAATCATCAAACAGATAATTACCTATTAAAAAAGACATTATGACTAAAAAAATATAAAAGAAATCATAAACATAAAAGGGTCAATAGTTGTGAAAATGAAACAGGATTTAAAGAACATAAATAAGAACAAGTCAAAACTCCAAACACCTCTATACTTTTGATCTTTTTACAGTATCGTTATATACGTATCTAACACTCGAGTGACACGCACAAAACATTTTTCGATGAAAAACTCATGCAGGTAATCAGACCCTAAAAAGGTTAACAGTCAGTAACAGAACCAAAGCAAAACTAAACACAATGCAGTTATCAAGAAACAAATAAAACCCTAACTGATTAGAGCCTCAAGAACAGTGAAATAAACAAGGGCTTGATCATAACTCATTCATATAACAAGAACCCAAATCAAAAACCAAATTTTACCAAACACCCATCAAAAGAAACACAATAAAGATTACAAAATCAATCAAGAAACCAAATCTTGAACTCACCTCTTGAAGAAAACCGAAGAACCCAAATCAAGAACAACCAAAAGAAGTCGAATTTGTGCAAGAACTCAAGATTGGGGCTTTAAAGCATAAATTTTTAGGAAGAATCAAAGATTGGATGGTTAAAAATGGAACAGAGGTGTGAAAGAGTAAGCAATTGCGGGGTGACGATGGGAATGGACGATGGGGATGGAGGGTGGTCAACTGTCGATGTGGGATTCATGAAAGTCGGCGAATTTGTTAAAAACCACCCAAATAAAGGCAAAGGGGGTCCTATCTAAAATCCCACTTGGGGGGTTTTCATCTTTTGTAGTTGCCAAGAGGCAAACACCTTTTAAAGATTTCTTGAAATAAAAATTGAATTAGATCACATCTATGTGCCTTTCAAAAAAAAAGATCACATCTATGTATAGTGGATTTTTGTTGGATTGTAAGCATGCCCAACAATTAGAATCAAGATTTGGATGTTTGTGTGACAATATCATGTAATTGGGATATCTTGAAAGCAAAAATGATACTAGATATGAATACCTAATTTTGGTCCAAAACAAAATTATTAAGTTGATAAGTTTGCACCAAACTATTAATGAAAGAATAAAACTATGGTAGATGATTTATACGTGAAAAAAATATATTACAAGTATTTAGGCCGGTGGGTGTGGATTTGGGGAGAAGAAGCGAGATGGCTGAGGTGGCCAACTTGTACCGCACCGGAACACTGCTCCACCCCATGTGATACCGCAAAATCATGGTATGAGTAGGATCTTCATGCCGCTGGTGAGGAATACAACGAAAGAAAAAAGGGAAGCGGGTGAGGAAACTGGATGGCTGGTGACGTGACAACAAGACCGGTCCTCATTCAGAATGATATCTACCACTCTTACAATATACACTTTTGAGAAAATCACAGGGCTAGTAGTTTTCGAAAGGGAAATCCTCAAAATTAAAATTTGTTACTCATAATAAACTTTGAAAATTCAATTCCTAAAAAGTGAATATGTACTTTATGAGCTTTAACGCCTTCAAATGTCACATTTATGAGCGATGTGGACCAACAACCATTTGACACATGTAAAAATGAGCAAAGACAACCTTGATAATCATTATTTGTGCGCCGACACCTGCCATGTGGAAACAAATGTTTCGGGTACCACGCCTCCCCAAACAATATGTTTCGGCGTGTCACAAAAATATGTTAAACCAGAGTCGTCGCGCCTCTGGTATTATTTATGTTTTATTAAAACAATTTCTTAAAAATATACTAAACAAACATAACAAAATCAATATTTCTAAATTTCCGGTGTTGGTTTGGCCCATTCCAGTCTGGTTCTAAACAGTTAGACAAACGTTATCAAGATACTTAATAAATATCTGATTAAAAAAAATCAAATTTCAATGAAATAACATTTATAATCTTTTTAACACTTTAGGAAACGGACAAAAAATGTGTAATGAGTACTTGTATTAAAAACTACCCGTCTTACTTCGTTAGTCATTACATAACCCATCAATCAACCAATTTGGACATTTTAACGATTAGTTTTGAATCATCACTCACTCTTTTAGTTTTTTTATTGTTAAAAAAAAAACTTAAGAAATGGATATACGTGTATACGTGTCAGATGTCGACGCCCAAATAATGGTTATCAAGGTCTTTTGTATACGTGCTAGATAGATGCTGGTCCACGTACACAGACGTTAACGCACAAAAAGATGACATTTGGAGGCGTTAACGCTCATATGGTACTCTTCAGTTTGGGTAATTGACTTCTCAGATGTTTATTTTGAGGATTTTTTCCTTTTGAAAAACTTAGTATACTTCTATAATCATGAAAGATTGAAAAATATATCTATATTGTCATAAAAGTTACAAACCTAATCATTTTAACTAGTTATGAGATCCGCGCTACGCGGCGGGGCACGCATGTATCCTTAAAACTATAGTTATAAGTTGTGGTTGTACATTTTGAAACATTGATACAACGAAGATGTTAAAATTTGTAATGTAAAAATAGAAGAAAATAAAATGTTTTTGCAAATTAAAACAAATCGTTAAACCGTAGGAAAAAAAAACAAAAGGAAAAGCTGGAAAAAAAAACCCTAAAAAACTGGATTAGAAAATAAGAAAAAAAAATTAAAACAAAAGAATGCCACTCTCAAGGATCGAACCCGGGTGGATGAGGGGTGACAGGCTGCACGCTTGCCGCTGGACCATGGAGGCGTTTTGTGTATAAGTTTCTCCACTTACTCTTTTATACAGACGTAAAAACCGTAGGAAAGAAAAAGAAAAAAAACTCATCCAACCACAGGATGACACGTGTTACATCCACCCAAACCAACCAATTACGATTTAGAAGTGTTCACATCCTTTTGAAATGTATAGTTCTTGTAATAGATAGACGAAATTGTGTACTCTCATTTCTGTGCTAGGTGAGGGAATTATAAAGTGTATATTTAATTTTCATTTTTACATGGCAGATGCATTTGCATTTTTGTGTACTAGGGATGTCAATTTTTGACACAGTGTGAAGATTATCATGTTTTAAGTTGTCTTATGTCTATAACTTGTTTAATGAAACGAGTTGTGTTGTACTTAAATTAAGCACTTGGTCCGTTAACCCCGTTTGAAGTTAGAATAAAAATAAATAAAAAGTACACTTCATAAATTTAACTTGTTTACAACTTGACTGTAACCCGTTTATAATTTGACCTATTTAGATAAATTAGCTGCATATGTCGTGTGTTACATAATTTTAAGTATTCCGCGATTATAGTTAATGTCTTTGAGAAAAAATAAATATATGAGTTCATTGGGGTTCATTTCTTTCAACATGTACCCGTCAATCCGACACAATCATCACCTCCTACATTAATCCGCTACAAAGGTTGTGACATTAGATTTATGAACTTCTCTTTAATTTATTAAAATACAAAGCTACGCTCACTTTATACTCTATGAAAAAAGTATATATAAAACCTTCGTTTCATATAAAGTCAATTTTATGACGTCGAAAAAACGTGGGTTACGTATTAAGAGCATTCACAGCAACATCTTCATCTCTATCTCTGTAATTTAACTAAATATCACATTTTTTTTAAATTTATCTTCAAATTTGGTTTAACATCCCACGTCTCATTCTCTATCCATATCTCTATCTCACTTTTATTAATTTTTTCTCTTTCCTAGACACTTACAAAAAAATATAGAGATTGATGAAAATGAATCTCTATATTCAAAGAATCTCTATATTTAAAGAATCCTTGTTTACTAAACTCTAAAATTTAAAAATGGAGATGGAGATACAGATCCCGATAGAGGTGGAAAATAGAAGAAATCTCAGAACAATATAGATGGAGATAGAGACCCTGCTGTGAATGTGTTTTACTTTTAGATGATATTTTTTTAATAAACCATATTTGAGATTATTTTATGATTTTCATGATTATAAAAATATATTTATATGCAACAACAATTAATCTTGCAGTTGTAAGGATTTGAACCCACGTCATTTTTACGAGAGAAAACACCATACCACTAGACCAATAGATATTAACAATAATTAAGATGCTTTTAGATGGATATATTAAATTTCTTTCAACTATCACATCTCACCATGCTTTTAAACCAACATTTAATCTTTTTGGTGAAGATGCAATTAAAAACATATGTTATTTGACTAAAATGTGAGCATTTAAAAAATGGTGTGTTATGCATTATCTTTTTCACAAAAAAGAAGTGTCATAATCTTGAGGTGATCTAGTGTGTGGGCTACATGACTTTAAAACCACCAATTTCAGTCAGAAAATGGAAAATTCCATTTTGAAATGGAAACCATCTTTGAAGAATTGTAGATGGCTTTGGACATGTACACATGTATCATCCACATATATCTCAAATCTATCAATAAGTTTTTTGATTTGTTCTTTCAAGCATATATACCAACTACCAAGTTTATTAGAATCTCTTTTAACTGGGGGCTAAAAAAATATTTGTGTACACTTGTTTCAACTATTCTATCTTAGAAGATTTGAGTGGTCAAATTACAAGAAAGTGACAGGGTTTGATACCCCTACGGTGAGCCCGGGGGTCAACAGACCTCATACTGCTGTTGAATTGTATGTGTAATGTAGTGATCTAATTCATGTGTTTAATTTGTAGTATTCGAGATCGTTCTATCTTGGATTTCTCTAAGAATCGTGATTCACTTTCAGATTGAAATAATTCGATGGTACTCTCGAATTTTCAATCGTATAAGACTCAAAGAGAAAACAAGAACGAATATGTTTATCTATATATCGTCCTGACCAAATTCACATCCATATATAGGGTAAACAAAAACAGTGGAACGTCGTGACGGTTATTAGCTGAAAACCGCCACAACCGTCAATTCATAACTGCTAAATCATTCTACTCCGGATGAACAATCTACTCCGGAAATACAAACTTACTCCGGAGGAGTGAACTTGGTCAACATGATCAAACTGACCCAGTCAGGGGCGTTGCCCCTAGGACCCCAATAGGGGTTGCCGCCCCTAAGACCCTACTAACTAAGAGCGTTGCCGCTGGACCCTATTATTCAGTAGGCTTTGCCCCTTTGACACAACAAGGTCTTTAGCACCAAAAGTTATAAGATCATCAAACAAGTATGCACTCCACACTTACCAACTTGTTTGATGTTTCACTATGACTTTTCATTTTGTCATTAAGTAAACCCAATTATACAAAATAGCTAGATGACACTAAAATCACCAACATAATGTTTATATGAGACTATCTTATACATAAATGTCTATTTGCTTTGAATGTACACTCTCCAAATGTATCGGTTTTTAGTTTTTACTCAACCAAAAATATTAATACGTCAGTCAGATGGAACTCTCGAGAATGTGCGAGGAGTGGAAAGGACACAAAACGTGATTGTTCTTGCAACTACAAATGCATTTACAAAATCCCAATAAAAATAAAAAATAAAAAAAATCTAGTCAAGATCTCTTGGTTGTTCTTACATGATAGTGCTATAAGGCTGCAATGGATAATGTTTCCAATATTTTGAAACCAAATATAGACCATAAATAATTGTATTATTAGATTTTTATGTCACAATCTTATCATAATTAATGTCAGTCTCTTTATAGTAAAATGGGTGGAGAGAAAATGAAAGAAAGAAGATGTTAAACTTGCAAGTCATTATCAGTTTGAGGTTTATGGATGGATTTGTAGTCTCATCTATTCTCTAATAATGATATTCATATTCTTCACTTTACCTTGTCGGCCCATTAGTATAAATAAACAAGCTAGGGTTTTGGGCGCTCTAAGATTTTGGGCCCGCTATTACTAGGCCCAATTTTTTTATATTTACAGTAGATTGTTGAATAGTGTATTTCAAATTTACCATTGGTCTCATGAACTTAATTGTTCATTTTTGCTACCAGTGATGTTATTAGTTGTTACTGTTGGGTAAATACAAAGTTACTACCAACCTAAAAAGTTACTACCACTCGGTGTTAGTATCGACTGAGCAGTTGCTACCGCTCAGTTGTGATTGAACAATTCCTTTTGCTACTGTAGTTTCCACTGCTTGTGGGTTATAACTGATCGGTTAATTCTGAGCAGTTATGAACCAAGTCGTGAATAAATATTGTAGTTTCGTTTGACCAATTAAATCCGTTTTAATGCAATTAAGCTTTGTAGATTAAGTCTTGTTTATTACAAGACTAGGTTATATACCCATGTATTACGTGAGGTTGTTTAATAGAAAAATGAAAGTACAATAATGTATACAAAAATTTAAATAATGTGTAAAATAGAAATTATATAATTTTAGAATATGTACAAAAATTTACATAAATGAACTATTTTTGTTACGTACATCAATAAAAAATAAAAGTATAATTACATTTAACAAATTTCTAAATAATTCTTTGTACACGGCATTTGTTGTTTTGTTTATAATTTTATCGTCTTTATCAACTATCAATTGTTTAAATCCATCCCTATCTTTTAATATATATACACACACACACGTATATGTATATATATATATATATATATATATATATATATATATATATATATATATATATATATATATATATATATGGTTAGGTTATAGTAAAAAGGGTTTTAAAAATAAGAAAGGTAAGAAGGATTTTAAGCTTGATATGTGTCATTTTTATTGTTTTTAAAGGGAGGGCATAATTGTCAATGTGTAATATACCAGGTCAATGTGTAATATACCATGTCAATGTGTAATACAAGGTCTGATATTACACAATGATCAGACCTGATATTACACAATGACCTGACATATTTGAGAGAATGACACAATAATTAGCGAATTACACAATTAGCTGGAAAACGTAAAACACAATGATGAAAACATATAACACAATGATGAAAAATATTTGACACGATGAACTTGTATTACACAATGACCTGACTAATTACACAATGAACTTGTATTACACAATGACTTGACTAATTACTCAATGAACTTGTATTACACAATGAACTTGTATTACACAATGACCAGACGTGGTATTACACAATGAATTTGTATTACACAATAAACTTGTATTACACGATGAACTTGTATTACACAATGACCTGACTAACTACACAATGGAAAACGTAAAACACAATGATAAATACATATAACATAATGAACTTGTATTACACATTGAACTTGTATAACACAATGAACTTGTATTACACAATGAACTTGTATTACACAATGAACTTGTATTACACAATGACCTGACTAATTACACAATGAACTTGTATTACACATTGACTTGACTAATTACACAATGAACTTGTATTACACAATGACTAGACGTGGTATTAAACAATGAACTTGTATTACATAATGAACTTGTAATACACAATGACCTGAGTAACTACACAATGAGCTGGAAAACGTAAAACACAATGATAAATACATATAACACAATGAACTTGTATTACACATTGAACTTGTATAACATAATAAACTTGTATTACACAGTGACCTGACTAATTACACAATGACCTAACTAATTACACAATGAACTTGTATTACACAATGACCAGACGTGGTATTACACAATGAACTTGTATTACACAATGACCAGACGTGGTATTACACAATGAACTTGTATTACATGATAAACTTGTATTACACAATGACCTGACTAACTACACAATGAGCTGGAAAACGTAAAACACAATGATAAATACATATAACACAATGAACTTGTATTATACAATGACCAGACGTTGTATTACACAATTACTTTACACAATGAACTTGTATTACACAATGACCAGACGTGGTATTTCATAATGAACTTGTATTACACAATGACCTGACTAACTACACAATGAGCTGAAAAACGTAAAACACAATGATAAATACACATAACACAATGAACTTGTATTACACAATGACCAGACGTGGTATTACACAATGAACTTGTATTACACAATGAACTTGTTTTACACATTGAACTTGTATTACACAATGAACTTGTTTTACACATTGAACTTGTATTACACAATGAACTTATATTACACATTTACCTGACTAATTACACATTGAGCTGGAAAACGTAAAAAAAAATTTCGTTTTTGTTTATAATGACATTATACTCGTTTTAAAGATAAAAAAACGCTCGTTTTTATGGTGTAATTTTTTTGAAAAAATAATGTCGTATGTAAAAGTTATGAACCTTTTAAAATGAGGGGGGAACTTGATAAAAGTCAACAAAAGTGGTCAAGACTAAAATACCCTTCCAACAACTTTTTTTCCTACAATTTAATCTCAACCATTAAATCTTTTCTACAATTTGATCTAATGGCCCTAAATCCTTCTCACCCTTCTTACAATTAAAATCTTTTTTACCTGAACCTAATCCTATATATATATATATATAAAACTAAAACAATAAATAAAATTCTTTGTTTCCTTAGTAATAATTAAATTCAAATTTTATATTATTTTTTTTGAAAAAAAAACATTAACATAATTAGATTTCGAAATTCAAACTTAAAAAAAAAAACATTAACATAATTAGATTTCAAAATTCAAACTTACTTAAAATAGAAAAAATTAAAAAAATTGGTGCGAAAAAATATGGTGATGACACGTGACATTCTTTGGAATCATTTATTAGATTGAGGATTTAAAAATATATTTTTTAATATCATTATTTAATAGAAGAGATGCGGTAAAAGCATGCTAAGTATGCACCAGAAAGGGACACGTGTCTGTAGTATTTTTATTTATTTGTATAAAGAAGATTAATGGGCATGGAGGCTTTTTTTTTTCTTGAGATTATAAAATGAATAAGTTGGTTTATTTTAGTTAGAGAGGTTTAGCTATAAGAAAGATATTTTCAAGAGAAACCAAACTGAGAGGAGACTCTCTGCTTCCATCTATCCAAGAGATCTTTACTTTTACCACTATGTTCTTCTTTTTCCACAAATACTAAAACACCATTAACCGAGTGTCTCTCGGGTGTATGAGCCATCTCTGGCAGTACATACTACTTACGCTGTCGTACAGACGAATTATCTTAGGGGAGACTCGAAATCTGTTTTGAGAGGACACATGTTGAACAAGAATTTTTCAGCCACAATCGTCAACGATTTAATTTGTTCATTGTTGAAGTCAAAGACGGCACTACTTGTTGAAGACGTTTAGTTTGAATCTTTCTTACATTTATTTAACTCTCAAGTAATTCGTTTTGTATACGGTATTGTTCTAGTTTATTTCCTACGAATAACGAGCGGATCGTTATTCTTTTATTATTTATTTAATAAAAAGAATTAATTTCCCTACATTAACTTGATTGATATATTGATGTTAAGTAAAGTATCATACTTGTGTTTAACTGTTTATTAATGTTCTTACTTTATTCAAGGCTCACAAATTTTCTTCTTGAACCATAACAAATTTGTTTTCTTATCTTTAATCAACGTGCATCAGTATTGTATTAGCTTTAGTTGGTAACAAGGCTATCTTGAAGAAGAGAACTAAGAAAAAAATACTTTATTAATTAACTTAGGGGTGTAAATTTAGACCAATTTACTTTTGAATGAGTCCATTTAGGCTCTTTTTTTTAATCTCTAACCGGCCAAAAAATAGCTCAAAATTGTCATAATGGTTAGGTTTACAATATCCTCAAAAGGTTGAGTCACCCCTGCCTACAAGTCAATTAGATTCACGACCACAAAACATGCCATAATAGTTATATGGTTTATTCGGCATATACTCAACATCTCTCTTTGCATGTTTGATGTGCGATTTGTTGTTACACGTTTGTCTTGGAGGTGTGACCGCAGTTGTGAGGTTATAGTTCTGATTGCAGTTGTGACTTGAAAATATGGATAATAATCTCTAACATTACATGAAAACAGTAAGGTTTCAGGTTAACATGTTTAATCTATTTGATTAAATGGTCCACGTTTGGGTTGTACACTTGTACTAGAATTAAACATGTTGACTGGTCAAACCATTTAAAGTTGGAATAATTTTTTTTTTATAAGTTAAACATGTTTACTACCTGTGTAACTTGTTTACATCTTGTTTATAACTTTCGACTAAAACTCGTTTATAATATTCATGTTTGGGTTACACGAAAAACTTAAAATCGCACAAGTAAATATATGGTTCTTGAAAGTGTCCCAAAGTGGGCTCCCTCAAATTGTGAGGTGGTTGTTGGATATTTTAGTGTAATTAGATTAACTTGTGTTAACCAATATGTATCATCATAAATATCAAATAAGTAAGGAGGTGCGAAGTGCACGCTTATTTAAGTTTATTATGATATTATGAGCGAAACCCCTAATTAACGAGGATCCAAGGGCAGCGCCCCCGGTAGATGTGAGTAATCTTCAAGAACACACGTGAAGGTTTGAATATTATAAGGATTTTATTATTTATAATTTGTTTGAGATGATGATCCAAGATCTCGGGGAGACCTCTATAAGGCAAACGATTCGTTATCTAAAGTTGAATGCGATCATAATTATGAGATTCTATGCTTATAAGTAATTTACATGATACAAACAAAAGAAAACAAATCTTTGGATCCGTAGCTAGAGATACACTAACAGGTTAGGGTCGGGTCCAATACCTGGGTAGAACAGGGTAGGGCAAATTTTTATATTTTTTTAAAAATAAATATAATAATGACATAAAATTCATTTTTTGTTTATTTTTATATGTTTACAAACAAAAGAAATTTTGAATCAATTAAAAAACCACAACTAATACATTTATATTTTTATTTTATTCGTTGTCTTCGTCGTCTTGTGTTTATTTTTTCGTCGTAACTATTGATGTGAACCGATGCATCGTCGGATAGGCTATAAGATAGTGCACCATTCACCTTTTCATCATGTATTTGTGTTTCAACTTCTAGTTCGTCTTCGAGAGTTGTTCGGTCTTGACCGGATGATTGTGATTGAGCCATAACGAGAGTATTTTTTGCGTTTTTTTCTTTTCGTTTTACGTTTTCAAGTGGTGAACTCATCCAACACCTACTTATACTAACTTTGGCGGGAGGGGTAAATGGTCCACCAAAACACCAAATAACGGTAAAAAAAAGCCTAAAAACGGCTAGACCTTGAAATCACTTTTTAACGGTAGAAACCGATTCCAAACCGGGTAGGACCGGGTCGGGTTAGAACCGGGTTGGGGTAAGAACCAGTTTGGAACTGGTTTTCAGGCGGGGAAGACGAACCGGGTTTGAACTGGCGGGTTTGATCGTGTTGGAACAGGGTACACTAGGGTGCGGGTTGGAACCGGAACTAGGGTGCGGGTTGGAACCGGAACCAGTTCCGGGTTAGGTCGTTGGGTACGGTTCGGGAGCCCTTTTTTTGCCGACCTCTATCCATAACCATGTTGCCCATTTATTAAAACAACCCAGTGGTTTTTTATTTATGGGGCATTTACATATTTCCTCTTGCTAAGATCCTTTATTACATGTTTCCTCAAGTTAAAAAGTCAATTACATATTTTCCCTTCCTTACACACAAGTCAAAAGGTTAATTATATATAGGACTAGCATAACAGGTCAGACACGAACACGAACCTGTTTAGAAACAGGTTACACGATAAGACATGCTGAATGACACGATAAAAATCACTTTTTCTTTAAACAAAAGTTTCCAAAAGTCAATAAAAGTCTTAACTAATACATAATTCGTAACATAATAATCCTTAACATTTTTGAAACAAAAATCCATAAAAGTCTTATACTTTAATAAAAAATCAAATCATAGCATTCATTAAAAACAATTTCAAGCTCCGACAAGTCTTTCTACTCATATCTTCCATTTCAAACCTGCACATTAAAACACCATATATCTTCAAGTTCAAATCAGAACATCCATTAAAAACAAAACCCAAAATATTCTATTTAATAAGTCTCAATCAGTCACATGAACTAAAGTATTATAAGTACTAGAAGCATTTGAAGTCGGCACCTTAGAATTGTTGACTGAGTTTGAAGCATCCGATTCATCAAGCAACATTATATCTTCAGTGAGCTCATTGAAATTAACTTCATTAGAACCTGCAAACAAACATAAAAATATATAATATTAATAAAAAATTACGTAAAAAACTTATAAAAATCAAGGGATCTGCAAATAACCAATCTTTTATGCAAATAAGAGCCTCAACGGTATCTTTACTAAGGGAACTTCGATGTTGATCAAGTACTCTTCCGCTAGCATTAAAGGTAGACTCTAGTGTGACAGTAGATATTGGAATGGTCAAAAAGTCCCTAGCCATCAATGCAAGTGTTGGATATCTAAACTCAGTGCCTTTCCAAAAAGCCAACACATCTAGTTCTGACTTCCTATCAACTCTTGACTCCTCCAAGTACAGTTGCAGTTCTGACTTTTTGTTAATTGTAAATTCTTTACTCTGAAACTGATCAAAATCCTAAAAATAAATAATTGAAAATTAGTAAGTCAATCATAAAAAGACAATATATAAACAAACAAATATATTACCTTAAGTCTCGCACTAAAGGCACGTGTTGAATCATCCCTTGTATCTTCAACAACTTTGCTAGCATCTGAACTACTTGTAGTATTTGAAGTTGAAGAGATACCATTGCCCACATTTAACGCGACGTATTCATTAAAAGTAGAATGCAAAAACTGGTCTAACGGTTTCATACTCAGTGTTACCTCCATAAATTTGTGAATAACTCCAATCAATAAAATGCGACTTGTATCTAGGATCCAACACCACAGCTATGGCTAATGTAAGACTAAAATTAGACCAATATTTTTGAAATTTCGCCATCATCAACTGTGCCAATTTTTTTTTCATATACTCGTCTTCTGAACTCAAACTTTCATACAAAGTCAAATAAGCCATAAAAATGTATGGATAATACAAGTTTGCAGTAGGATATTTGGTACCCGAAAAAACATTAGTCAACTCATAAAAAACTCTAAGAAAACCACTAATCTTTTCAACTGTGTCCCACTCTAATGCATTTGGACAACTCTTATAATTAGAATCACTTAATTCTAAATGGCAAAAGGCACGTCGGTAATAGATGGCATTGTCAAGCATTAAAAAGGTAGAATTCCACCTAGTAGGAACGTCTTGCTTAACTCTTTTTTCGAATTTAAAGAAAGCAACTTAACACTGTCACACCCCTAAATTTATTTAATTAATAAATAAATAAAGGTAGTAACGATTGGTAACATTACACAACAGCGAAAGCTAAAGTAAAGACTTCTATACACTAAACACCATTACAAAAACTAAAATAAACTAGTACATTATCCTAGAACCATATAGGTCAAAACCGACTTGAGGTTTGACAGTCGTACGTCTTCGACTTCTAGGGTTTAATCCGAATGGTTAACCTATTCCAACCGTGCCAGAGCTATATGTTACCTGAAAAACATACTTAAAAATGTCAACACTAGGTTGGTGAGTTCACAGGTTTAATTGTTGCAATGTAAAGTCGTTTTCCTTGAAAACATTGATATCGTGTACATGTGCATATTATAAAAGCTTTTTCCTCGAAAACATGTGATGACTTTATAGTCATAAAATGAGTAGTTTTCTCAACGAAAACATGTGATGACTTCATAGTCATAAAACGAGTAGTTTTCCCCATGAAAACATGTTAATGAATTTGTGTCCATGTCAAACCCTCTTTAGAGAAATTATTAAAGATATGAACGTCAACCAAAACAAGTAACAGTTTCAAGTGTATATGATAAACAAACAAAGTAATGTTGACCCATTTGTAAACTAGCTAAGAGTATAAATAATATGTACATACATGAGGCATAATCAAACCATGACACAGGTGTTTCGCCCCTCACTCGTACCTCACGAGCAAATGTTTGAACACTATGCGGTCATTTGGCCAGAGGGACCCATGGTTAGCGCGACTAACCATGACCGGGGGTGTCAATCCCAATAGTACTATCCATAGAATCCCAGGCTAATATATAGCTAATGATTATAAATATGATGGTAAGGGGACTTCCAGCGCTCTATATGTGTTAACTCATGCAAACATAAAAGTCGGGTCTTGTTTTCTTGTTACCATATGAAAATAGTTGTAAGCATGTGTTATGTTCTCCAAACGTATGAAATAAATATATTTCGTGTTTTCAAACGTGTAAGGTAAGTATGTTTCTACCCTGATATTTATAAAACATTTAAAAATAAAGAGGGGCCGTGAAACTCACCTGGTGACGGGACATAAACAATAATGTCCTTCTGATAATGAGGGAAACCAATGTCTACGTGATATGGTAGTCACGGGCTTATGTCCTACTCGAGTCCTACGATACCTGTAGGTACTTAAAAAGCTTTATAGACTAACCCTAATAATGTAGAGCGAGTCTAAACTCGTGTTGAGTTATCATGTGTGCGGTTGAGCCATGTTGTCGACTTAATGATTGGTGATAATTGTAATTGTAATTTAGGTCGAATCGGGATTCTCAACTTATTTATGTTCTGATGGTCACGTTAGAACGTAATAGTTTATTAGCCCGCGGTTGTGCATAACCATATGTAGTTATATTTAATAATCACAATTCTCGTTCGTATGGCTTTTAACAGAATGCGAGTAACTCTATGTTTTAATGAAACTATCTCATAGTTTTATAATATACATGTGTTAATATATATAATCAGAACCTTATAGTATTTTTGTACAATTCATGTATTCGTAAGTAATTATTATGTAAAAGTCCATTTGTTAATATATAATATTATATATATATACACATATTCGTATGCCTGTGCTTATAGTCAGGCGTCGTATTGTATAATCTTTAACGGTTTATAAAAGATATAAACATTTATAATTATACCTTTACATATGAATACCTTTGTATATACGCGACATGATATTTGTCAAAATTAATAAAAGTCTAAGTTTTCATATTTACTCGGAACGTATTCGTTAAGTTTCCAATTATTCGTGCCTTTTATCCAAAACTTCATAATGATTCGTATATTTAATTTACATTCGGGTACATGAATATGCATGTATACGTTCGAGAATAACCATCATGTTCCAAAATAATTATTTGATTTCATAAACATCTAAACATTTATATTCATGTGTGTATTTATGGATACATATGTATATATATGCCGTTATATAAAATCTTTGATGCTAACGTTATTCTGATCATATCTTAGTCGTACAAACCGTTTTATAGCACAAATATAACAGTTGTTTTCACGTTCACGTAATGATAACTACTAATCGTAAGTACCGCTCGTTAATAACGTTTAAGTTTCTCGTTTAATCGATTTGCTCAATTACGAATACACTTTCTCGTTTATTAACAAATATATATTTACTCCGAATAAGTTTTTCTATATTAAATATGCGTGTTTTATGTTCCGTTAATATTAATCATCAAGTTATTGGTTATTTTTATCGTTAATAAGTCGTTTAGGTTCAACGTGTTTAACCGCACACACTCGCTTAACTTTTGTAATAATAAACGTAAAACATTTAGCGTGTGGTTTTACCTTCCCGGTCGTTGGTTTCGTATACGTGGATCTGTTTATGATATTTGACCCGTGTTGACCACAGTTGACTTTCATTGACTGGGTTTGACCGAGCCCCGGGAGTGCTTAAAACAACTCTAACAACCCCGATCTAACCACCACCGTCAGGTTATCACCATTTTCAACAATTCACATGCCCAAAACTCACAAAATTCTCTAGATCTATGACATATATCAACGGATCTAGTAGTAGTTACGTTTATATAGCAAGAAATAGGCTCAGGTTCAAGATTTTACCACGTATCGCCGGAAAATGGGATCGGTTTAAACGGAAATCTTTGCTAGAAAACCAATCTCGCCGGATCTGGTCTTGTAGTCACTCCTTCAGCCGTTAACAGGGCTGTCGGAGTTTGAACGTTTGTCGGAGAGACGATGATGGCCGGAAAAACGTGGGTTTACACCCTGGCCGCCGCCGTGAGGGAGCCGAAAAACGCATGAGCCTGTCGGAAAACCGGGTTGGCCGGAGAACGCGTCTGCTTTGCCAGAAAGTCAGTCCAGCTACCGCAGCGTCTCCCCCTTTCTCCTACGTCGACTAGAGCACCAAGAACCCCTCTACATTCTGCCCTACAGCCGTCGTCGTAGTGGTTTACGGCGGAACCCTAAGTCGCCGGGGTGCGGCCGTCTCTGTCTCAGGACGGTCTTCGCCGTCTCCAGATCGGCCGGAGGAGCTCTTCCAGTCACAAGCATCTTCCACCGCCGCCACCCTCCTCTGTGTTTCTTTCACCGACCAGAGTCACCACCACTGCCGTGAGGCGGCCGTCAGGTCCGCCGGAGGGGGCCGCCGGGAGGTGGCCGAACCCCTCCCCTTCTCCCCATCTGTTGGTTCCTTTCTCTCTAAACACACACACATGTGTGTGTGGGTGGGTTGTGCAAATGAGGGTAAGAAGAGACTAGAATTCTTTTATATTTAAGGTTTTCAGGATGATTAAATATGTAGGTGGACACCGCGTATTGTTCGAGTATTACCAGTTTAAAGTCGTGTAATCCCGTTCCTTTTTATTATTTACCGTTCGTAATAATTATTATTAAGATAAATATTACACTAATATTTATTTCGTTAAAAGTTATCACCGGGGAAAATCTAGTTCGGTACCGGTTAATTTCGCGTGACAGAACGCGCCTGTTAGATTTAATATTTCGCGTCACGGTTGATATTATTATTTTTCTAATAATATTATATTAAGTACTTATGATATTTGTCGTATCATATTATATATCGGTATCAACCGTACCGCTAATGTTAGTCTTACGAGCTCCTGACACGATTTAAAGTACACATAAACGCACCACCCGTGTATTTATCTGAATAGTCTTTCTAAACGAATATTAATACTTAATATTAATAATTCTTTCCCTTAAACAATTGTTTTTACCGAGTATCCGTTTATGAACCGATGTCTGGAGCGTTAAACATTTAACGTAATGAATCGCGTACGTTTGTGTATTCTTTCTTAAATTCTTGAAATATATGTAACTAGTTATTAGATTAAGCCGAGTGACTAGTCTAATATTCGGGTTACGAAATTTGGGCCTCTAACGGGCTTGGATCCTTATTGGGCCTCATTTGGTCTAGTGGGGTTAGCCCAACAAGTAGGTTTTAGGTTCTGGAATTTGGAGGTGTCACATTCTTCACTCCTTAAAAGAATTTCGTCCTCGAAATTTGTTAAGCTTACTCGGATTAAGCTTTCGTAATCCAACTCCATTTTCGGATGCTTAGGGAGAATTTTCACTCATTCCAAACGACAGTCGGTATTATTGAATAAGTGGATATTTCATCAACTATTGATATTGGACGTGTAAGGATTTGATATATCATGGTATCATGTAACATTATACGTTACTGTTGAGTAACATTATATCAAGTGAGTGGATTTGGGAAACTCTTCGAATTTGTCGCCACGTGTACGACGTTGGCTAAACCACGAGGTGATAACGTCATCACTAGAGTTTCCGGAACAAGAGGAATTATAATCGGAGAGGTCGTATTCGTGCAATGAATAAGTCATGAAGAGAGTGTCTAATCGATGTGAATTAAGATAGTGGGTTTTCACAAACCATGTGAACAACTCACCCAGCAAGTTAAATAATCGAGAGTCATTTGTCGAAGAATCTCATGACGTGGTCACTCTCATGAGGGCGGAACTGTATGAAAGTCATCATTGGTATTGAGAGGCAAGGGTGCATTCAGGCACACGAATTTTCGATAGCATAAGGGTACATATATTGTATTCATGTGCGATTTTCTTTCCTGAAACTCACATCATGAATGAATCTAAAATAAATTTATCAGAAGTCCAGCAAGGATATGTCTGATGGTTTTGATGAAATGTTCGCATGGTACTTCATAATTAGGTAATTGACCGTTCGTCGCAACAAGTCAACGCCTTGATGCCTTCTATCTTTTTAGAACAAAAGATTTTACTGATATTTCATCGGCGTAATCAGTATGCAGGTTAAATTGATTCGATTTGGTTCTAGGAAGTAATATCATCGTATATAATTTCTCTCAGAGGAGTTGGACTGTTTTAGATAGAAATAGTAACAAAAATGATGTAAAATAATAAACTCGAAGCAATAATTTTTTTTTTTTTTTTTTGCTCACCCCTAGTGATTTGTATCTTCTCCGTGCACGTTTAAGCGTTTGTATATCAGCCTCATGCTTTGGTAGTTAGGTAACGAAATTGAAAAGAGGAAATCTATAGCCGAATCTCGAAAGTTGAAATAGTACTTTACAAAGGATTTACAAACTTGGTCCAAATACCGAGGTCAATTCGACTGAGAATAGATCGCTTCAAAGTTTCGGTTAAAATTGTCGTGACAATGAAGCCTCGGTAAGGGTTTTGGATTTATCAGAATTTGACAATGAAGGAGACGATGTACATTTCCACGTCACTTGTGATAGCCCATGGTGTGATGCCTTTTTGGCTCAACCCTCTGGTTATATTAATTCCGATCATTAATCAAGTGATTAGAAATTAAGATTAGGAATACAGATTAATCATGAACATTAGCTCGGACAATAAGACTCACCAGACTTCTCATGCACTGCAAATTATGATTACGTGTGCACCCGTAATAATAATTTACTTCACATGGTCCGTCTAGTGTTTCTCCTATCCCCACGTTCTGAGTTAAAAGGGATCAGAAATGTTCATTAGATCGTGTCACCGGGTTGCACTCTCGCGTACAAGTGTGTATATCCTATCAGATTACTCTTAGTCATATGTACCAATACTAATGAGCCCGCCGACTAAGGCTGTTGCTGGATGGAGTTAACGGTGGAGAGGTACAACCGGTGTCCTCTACTAACAAGATGTATGTGGTGGAAATCAGGCACTATACTAGGGTAAAGATCCTCAACTCATTGTCGAGCAAATCACGCTCCAAGTTTGTATGTACGTGTGGATCCACATGATCCCAGTGAGTCTATGGGTCTCCTGACCCATGGAGTCTATCCCATGTAGTCCTGCTTATCCACCTCAGGTTCACTTCTGCTTGGGCAGTCCTGTCTGCCATATCTCATAGTGAAAGTCTTAATCATCCAATCCAGCAGATCATAAAGGGGAGTATGCATACCACACCAACTGGAGACAACATATGTCAGAAAAGGAAACAGACTCCGTAGCTGGAGTAGATGTAGGTGTGGTATAGGTACGGGTTCAGTCTGTTGAGATATCAAGATCGGTAACTAGCGATTACTGTCGCCGTCCTTGTTTTGTAATCCGAATAGTGACACTTTGTTGAGTGATAATGTAGACGTCTATTATTTCCATATTGTTGTAAGTGTTAAGTGTTCATTACACGTGCCATGTAATTGTATTAAATATTATTGTAGCTAATGATACCCTAGTGTAACTATATACACTAATGGTCTACTCGATTTGTTCGACAACGGTTGGAATTTCTATACTCAGGTCTTGGGTGTTCTTAGTGTGATGCAAGTCTTAAATTCCTGGTCCCTAAATGAGTCGGGTTAGAGCCTAGGTGCCACTAAGGAAACCTAATTCGCTAAAACCATTGGCTCTGATACCAATCTGTCACACCCCTAAATTTATTTAATTAATAAATAAATAAAGGTAGTAACGATTGGTAACATTACACAACAGCGGAAGCTAAAGTAAAGACTTCTATACACTAAACACCATTACAAAAACTAAAATAAACTAGTACATTATCCTAGAACCATATAGGTCAAAACCGACTTGAGGTTTGACAGTCGTACGTCTTCGACTTCTAGGGTTTAATCCGAATGGTTAACCTATTCCAACCGTGCCATAGCTATATGTTACCTCAAAAACATACTTAAAAATGTCAACACTAGGTTGGTGAGTTCACAGATTTAATTGTTGCAATGTAAAGTCGTTTTCCTTAAAAACATTGATATCGTGTACATGTGCATATTATAAAAGCTTTTTCCTCGAAAACATGTGATGACTTTATAGTCATAAAATGAGTAGTTTTCTCAACGAAAACATGTGATGACTTCATAGTCATAAAACGAGTAGTTTTCCCCATGAAAACATGTTAATGAATTTGTGCCCATGTCAAACCCTCTTTAGAGAAATTATTAAAGATATGAACGTCAACCAAAACAAGTAACAGTTTCAAGTGTATATGATAAACAAACCAAGTAATGTTGACCCATTTGTAAACTAGCTAAGAGTACAAATAATATGTACATACATGAGGCATAATCAAACCATGACACAGGTGTTTCGCCCCTCACTCGTACCTCACGAGCAAATGTTTGAACACTATGCGGTCATTTGGCCAGAGGGACCCATGGTTAGCGCGACTAACCATGACCTGGGGTGTCAATCCCAATAGTACTATCCATAGAATCCCAGGCTAATATATAGCTAATGATTATAAGTATGATGGTCAGGGGACTTCCAGCGCTCTATATGTGTTAACTCATGCAAACATAAAAGTCGGGTCTTGTTTTCTTGTTACCATATGAAAATAGTTGTAAGCATGTGTTATGTTCTCCAAACGTATGAAATAAATATATTTCGTGTTTTCAAACGTGTAAGGTAAGTATGTTTCTCCCAGATATTTATAAAACATTTAAAAATAAAGAGGGGCCGTGAAACTCACCTGGTGACGGGACATAAACAATAATGTCCTTCTGATAATGAGGGAAACCAATGTCTACGTGATATGGTAGTCACGGGCTTATGTCCTACTCGAGTCCTACGATACCTGTAGGTACTTAAAAAGCTTGATAGACTAACCATAATAATGTAGAGCGAGTCTAAACTCGTGTTGAGTTATCATGTGTGCGGTTGAGCCATGTTGTCGACTTAATGATTGGTGATAATTGTAATTGTAATTTAGGTCGAATCGGGATTCTCAACTTATTTATGTTCTGATGGTCACGTTAGAACGTAATAGTTTATTAGCCCGCGGTCGTGCATAACCATATGTAGTTATATTTAATAATCACAATTCTCGTTCGTATGGCTTTTAACAGAATGCGTGTAACTCTATGTTTTAATGAAACTATCTCATAGTTTTATAATATACATGTGTTAATATATATAATCAGAACCTTATAGTATTTTTGTACAATTCATGTATTCGTAAGTAATTATTATGTAAAAGTCCATTTGTTAATATATAATATTATATATATATACACATATTCGTATGCCTGTGCTTATAGTCAGGCGTCGTATTGTATAATCTTTAACGGTTTATAAAAGATATAAACATTTATAATTATACCTTTACATATGAATACCTTTGTATATACGCGACATGATATTTGTCAAAATTAATAAAAGTCTAAGTTTTCATATTTACTCGGAACGTATTCGTTAAGTTTCCAATTATTCGTGCCTTTTATCCAAAACTTCATAATGATTCGTATATTTAATTTACATTCGGGTACATGAATATGCATGTATACGTTCGAGAATAACCATCATGTTCCAAAATAATTATTTGATTTCATAAACATGTAAACATTTATATTCATGTGTGTATTTATGGATACATATGTATATATATGCCGTTATATAAAATCTTTGATGCTAACGTTATTCTGATCATATCTTAGTCGTACAAACCGTTTTATAGCACAAATATAACAGTTGTTTTCACGTTCACGTAATGATAACTACTAATCGTAAGTACCGCTCGTTAATAACGTTTAAGTTTCTCGTTTAATCGATTTGCTCAATTACGAATACACTTTCTCGTTTATTAACAAATATATATTTACTCCGAATAAGTTTTTCTATATTAAATATGCGTGTTTTATGTTCCGTTAATATTAATCATCAAGTTATTGGTTATTTTTATCGTTAATAAGTCGTTTAGGTTCAACGTGTTTAACCGCACACACTCGCTTAACTTTTGTAATAATAAACGTAAAACATTTAGCGTGTGGTTTTACCTTCCCGGTCGTTGGTTTCGTATACGTGGATTCGTTTATGATATTTGACCCGTGTTGACCACAGTTGACTTTCATTCTAACAACCTCGATCTAACCACCACCGTCGGGTTATCACCATTTTCAACAATTCACATGCCCAAAACTCACAAAATTCTCTAGATCTATGACATATATCAACGGATCTAGTAGTAGTTACGTTTATATAGCAAGAAATAGGCTCAGGTTCAAGATTTTACCACGTATCGCCGGAAAATGGGATCGGTTTAAACGGAAATCTTTGCTAGAAAACCAATCTCGCCGGATCTGGTCTTGTAGTCACTCCTTCAGCCGTTAACAGGGCTGTCGGAGTTTGAACGTTTTTCGGAGAGACGATGATGGCCGGAAAAACGTGGGTTTACACCCTGGCCGCCGCCGTGAGGGAGCCGGAAAACGCATGAGCCTGTCGGAAAACCTGGTTGGCCTGAGAACGCGTCTGCTTTGCCAGAAAGTCAGTCCAGCTACCGCAGCGTCTCCCCCTTTCTCCTACGTCGACTAGAGCACCAAGAAGTCGTCGTAGTGGCCTACAGCGGAACCCTAGGTCGCCGGGGTGCGGCAGTCTCTGTCTCAGGACAGTCTTCGCCGTCTCCAGATCGGCCGGAGGAGCTCTTCCAGTCACAAGCATCTTCCACCGCCGCCACCCTCCTCTGTGTTTCTTTCACCGACCAGAGTCACCACCACTGCCGTGAGGCGGCCGTCAGGTACGCCGGAGGGGGCCGTCGGGAGGTGGCCGATGTGACGTTTCAGATTTTTCATTCGCGCACTTGTAATATAATTATCGTGTAATCATTCTCAAATTAAATAAAATACGAGTGTTTTATTTAGTTTTATACAAATAGGTATTTTCATTTTACGGATTTAAATTAATTAAAATTTTATAAGTTTTAAAACTTATATAAAATTTTATATAAAAAAAAAATTCTAAATTTAAAGGTTGCATATTTAATAAAATAACCTATTTAAATAAGATAAATAACTTTTATAAAAATTATTTATAATAATAATAAAATAAGTTTATAAAATATATTTGAAATTAAAAGAAATTAAAGAAATTTATTTTTATAAAAGTTGAGGGGTTGTTTTGAAAATTTTCAAACTAGAAGGTTTTAAGATAAAATCTGTTGAGGGACTATTTCTGTACAAATCAAACTACAAGGATTCATCCGTAATTATCTCAGGGGTCGAATTAAAACAAAATCAAACTGCAGGGACTGAAACTGCCAAATTGCAAATCGACTTTCCGGTCACCCCCTACGTTTGTCCGGCGGTCCAAGCCAGTTTCCGGCGAACACCCCGACAAGCCTGTTCCTTGCACCTCGACAGCCGCTAAAGGCATCCCTGAACTCGTCGTTCCCACGCGAGCAAAAGCCCCCGACCAATTGGTCTCCCCAACATACGGATAGTCTGATCCTGTTGGTGGCCGAGAACCCACGCCACGAATTCGAGCCCGACAGTCAACCTCCATGCATGCTTGATAGCTCGTTAGCTTCGTCTCGTCCAGACGAATGTCTGGACATACTTAATTGCACGTTTGGTCATAAGGTTTGAGCTCGGCTATAAATAGCCATCTTCGGACCTGCTCGAGCTCGCTACCCCCCTTCCACCCACTCTCACTCCAAATTGAAGGCACCATTGCATTCGTCGTCTCCGAGTGAAGCTGTGACCAAGTTTTTAAAGGCTAATTCCATCCAGAAGATCGATTCCCATTCTTGACATTTTCGGATTTAGGACCCTGCCGACCAGACCCTTCGCGACTAGGTTCGAGCCTCAAATTGGTTATGTTACCTTCTATTATCAACAAGCAATCTATCCCAATCGAAATCTCGGCCTCAGACCATCGATCACTGGGAAACCAATATCCTCGGACATTGGTTTGTCGGTTGCCGAGAACCAGCGACCAATTCGCATATGTGTTATGTATTAAACATCACACACGTAACCAGCGATGGGCGATAGCCCGGCTGGTTATGCGCGTGTGTGTTTGTGTTGTAGGTCGCGGGTTCGATTCTTGTGACCTCCGGCCCAACCCAATTTTTTTATTATGTTTCTGTTTTATTTATTTATTTTAACATTATTTTTATACAATAAAAACTAAAACGAGTCGGTTTACTCGTTCGTTTATTCCGGAAACCACTAAAATTCTTTTATACATATTTAACCCACAAAAATTTTTATAAAATAGTAAATATTATATTTTTATAAATTTGTTAAAATAGTTTCAACTTACAAAAAAATATATATAATAATAATGATAATATAAATAAATAAATAAATAGGAACTTTTATAAATACATAATAACTACTTATTTAAAAATGAAATAATTTAACAATATATATATATAATTTTTAAGTTAAAGTTTTACCAAGTCATTATTATTTTCTACCATATTTTATACAAATAAATATTAAAGGATATTATTATAAAACCCATACACATTTAAATACGAATACGCACATACAAATAAAACATACAATAATACTTATCTATCCACATAGGATTTCATCGTGCTTAGGTTTCAACGTCCTTATCACCCGCACTCGTGGATTATCATATCCGCTAGCCAGGTGAGTTACATAGCCCCTATTTTACATTTTTGCACATTTTGGGGTGAAACATTATACATGCTACTCACATTGTTTATACGTGTTATACATGTGGACTATATGCTTATTATCTTGGATGTACATACATTTAAACACAAGAAAACCAAAAGTAATATTAATAGATCTATTATGCCTGACCAGCCCACCCGGTTAGGGTGTTTATTACTGCATACTCAGATATAGCCGCGTGTTATATTCAAACATACCGGATATAGTGGGTAACTATATTCAAACATACCGGACTTAGCTGTTGTGCTATGTTCAAGCGCGTCAATCAAGGTTTGAATTGTGATTAGATAAATGATACACCATATATATACTATGTTTAACAAGATAAACAATGAGTTGCAAAACGTTTTTATCTACTACTTATCGGAACTACAAAACCTATGTACTCACCAACTTTTTAGTTGACACTTGATTTAAATAATGTTTCAGGTTTGGATATGTGATTGCTTGCCGAAGATTCCTCCACTTAAGAACTATGGACCTAGTTAAATAAATCAATGTTTTGAACCAGACTAGGTTATTTGAAATGTATTGTATTTAGATCTTTGTTGTCTTTAAATTTAATTAATGAATTATGCAACATTTTAGTTATCATGTGCTTTTGAACAATCATTCCATTGTCGGCCTCGATGATTCCGCCATCGGTCGGGGTGTGACAGATTGGTATCAGAGCCATGGTTATAGGGAATTAGGTTATTAGACACGATGACCTAGACTATAACCCTAGGACTCCCTTTTATGTGTTATGTGCTAAATGATTAATTGCTATGTGAATTATTTGTAGTTAGGTATTATTTGAATTTTCCCAAGTTTGGTACATGAGACTTATACACATATATACAAGGCTTAAATACATGATACATACTTTACATACACATTTGACAAACAAACTTATGCAAACAAATACACTACTCATCCTTATTCATACTCTTTCCTAATCCATATTAATTGCAACATTCCTACACATTTTATACTCATAGACTCTCAAGTCTATTAAAATCTTGAAAATCTCGTCAACGACTTAATTTCTTGAAACCAGTAAAGGACACGTGCAATCTGGAAGGGTGACACCTGTACATTGGGTTTTCTGTCTAGGAAAGCATTTCGTATAAATCCAAATAAACGGACGCGTATGCTTTCCTTGGAATTCCTGAAGTGAGTGTTTACCTATAGGCTAAAGCATGTCTCCTTGAAAGTTTTTAGGAATTATTTAACGTTGATAAGTCAATGTATTCGCAAGGATACGATCTGAACTTAAACTCAAAATTTGGGGACATTATAGCAAGATAGGAAGAACTAGACGAACATGAAAAGCAAATCATTATTACGGGTGCACACGTAATAACGATTTGTAGTGCATGCAAGTCCCGGCAATTCCTATTACGCGAATAATGATCTATAACATCATGTTCTATCCGGAATAGATGGCTTAGTTTCCCCCATCAACTTTGAATAAATGCACATGCACTGGCACGCGTCGTGATGAATCCCGCTTTTCTGCTTACATTATTTCCCACTATAACTCATATATATCCATCTTATCTAAAATATCATTGTCTTTTCTTATGGTGTTAGAATGCCTCCTCGACGTGCAAACTCTAGCACTTCCAACCCGGATCTTGCTACTCTCCTTGCCCAGCTGGTGGGGCAAATGACCCAAGCCAATAACAACAGTGACGCGTCTCACAACATCCAAGGAAATGGTGGTACCAACCCGCCTCAATGCACGTTTAAGCACTTTAACTCGTGCAATCCTACAAAATTTTTCGGGACTGAAGGTACTACCGGCCTACTGCAATGGTTTGAAAGCATGGAAAGCACATTCCTAAACAGTGACTGTCCCGATAATCTTCGGGTTCGCTATGCCACAAGTGTACTTCAAAAGAGAGCCCTCACCTGGTGGAACGGTGAGAAACGCACTCGTGGTGTTGAGGTTGCTACATCTTTATCATGGGATGATCTGAAGAAAGCCATGACTGATGAATTCTGTCCTCGAAATGAAATGAGGAAGCTCGAGACTGAGTTTTGGGATCTTGCCCAAGACAGCGGGGATAATCTGGCTTACACCACCAGATTTCAAGAGCTGAGCCTATTGGTGCCTCATATGATCACTCCCCTTGCTCGTGAAATTGAAAAATACATAGGCGGGCTGCCTATGCAAATTCAAGATGTTGTGTTAGGAAGCAATCCTCCTACACTTGAAGCTGCTATCCGTCTATCCGCTACACTATCCGACAACCATGTCAAAGCCGGAACCTTAACAAGAAAGGGTTCCAAGAAGGTTGTCTCCACTCTTGCGGCCGTCAAAGATGTAAAACCCGAGTCTTCTAATCGCAACAAGAAACGAAAAGGTCGAAACTTTCGCAGCCGTAACTCCCGCTGTACCTGCTATTCAAGTGGCCCCTTTGGGTCAAAACCCGAAACCTTATCTGGGCCCGAATCCCCAATGCCAGGCCTGCAAGTACCATCATCCTGCCAACTTACCATGCTGATTGTGTTCAAGCTGCGGACGATATGGACACGTGGTCACTACTTTCCGTACCCATCCTCCCGTCCATCAAGCTGCTCCAGCCAACCGTCCAATCTATCCGGCACCTCTAAATGGTCGGGCATGTTACGAATGTGGAGACCCAAACCATTTCCGTGACCGATGCCCAAAACTTCATCATCAAGGTGGTCCTCAAGGACGAGCGTTTAATATAAACGCTAATGAGGCTCAAGCAAACAACGACGTGATAAACGATACGTTTCTCGTAAACAATCATTATGCATCCATTTTATTTGATACCGGTGTCGATAGGAGTTTTGTGTCTCTTACCTTTGAATCTCGACTTGCTAAACAAAGAACGAAACTTGACAATTCTTACTCCGTGGAGATAGCAAACGGAAAATCTATTACTATAAATTCTGTTATCCGCAACTGCAATCTCGAGCTTAATAATCATGAATTCTCTGTTGATCTCCTTCCAATGCAATTGGGAAGCTTTGATATTATAATTGGCATGGACTGGTTATCCAAGCACCATGTCGAGGTTATTTGCTACGAAAAGTGCATTCGTATACCTCTCCCTTCGGGCGACACGCTAGTTATTTTCGGTGAAAAACCATGTCGTGGTCTTCAACTCATGTCTTGCACATTGGCACAAAAGTACCTACGGAAAAAGTACGTTGCCTTCTTGGCCCACATAGTTGACTCGAAAGACAAGGGTAAGAAATTGCAAGATATTCCGATCATTCGAGACTTTCCCGAAGTATTCCCCGAGGATTTACCCGGCCTTCCTCCTCCTAGACAAGTAGAGTTTCGTATTGACCTTGTGCCCGGAGCAACTCCCGTGGCAAAAGCTCCCTACCGTCTTGCACCTTCCGAGATGCAAGAGCTCGCAAGTCAATTACAAGAACTCTCATCCAAAGGATTCATCCGCCCGAGCCATTCACCTTGTGGTGCTCCCGTGCTGTTCGTAAAGAAAAAGGATGGATCGTTTCGAATGTGCATCGATTATCGTGAACTCAACAAGCTTACAATTAAGAACCGTTATCCTTTACCCCGTATCGACGATCTTTTCGATCAGCTTCAAGGTTCAACATGTTTCTCCAAGATTGACCTTCGTTCCGGATACCATCAACTTCGTGTTCTCGATGAAGACATTCCGAAGACTGCCTTTCGGACTAGATATGGTCACTACGAGTTCATGGTCATGCCATTCGGTTTGACTAATGCACCTGCGGTCTTCATGGACCTCATGAACCGTGTATGCAAACCTTATTTGGACAAGTTTGTGATCGTTTTCATTGATGACATTCTCATCTTTTCTAAAATGAAAGCGGAGCATGAACAACATCTTCGTTTGATTTTGGAACTCTTGAAGAAAGAACAACTATACGCCAAGTTCTCCAAGTGTGAATTCTGGCTAAAGGAGGTTCAATTTTTGGGACACATAGTCAACAATAAGGGAATTCATGTGGACCCGGAAAAGATCGAGGCGGTAAAGAATTGGAGTACTCCTAAGTAGTGGTGCACAAAAAAACCGGTTTTTTTTTAACCCGGTTCAAACCGGCAAACCGGTTTGGGTTAAACCGGTGCCCAAAAACCGCCGGTTTCAAACCGGTTTGAGGATTTCTGAAAAAAAATCGGGTTGGGACCGGTTTTGGCTAAACCGGGTTAGGAAACCGGTTTTCAAACCGGTTTGAACCGTTGGGCGAGTTCTAGCCGTTGGGGTCGATTTTGGCCGTTTTTTTGGAGTTTTTTGGACCCATAAAACACTATAAATAGGTGGGGGGTGTTTAGGGTTGATCACACTTCTCTTTACACTCTCTAATCTCTAAAACCGCTCTTTAACCGCTCAAAAACGCTCTCTAAACTCAAAAAAAAAACATGGAAAGTTTTGGTGTTAGTGGTTCCTCAAACGAAGTTACCGTTGTGCAAATTCTAGCAACAACGAGAAATCCGACAATCTGGTGCAATTACGATTTATGTTTGTTGTCAAACGGAAAGGAACGTGCTCGTTGCAAGTTGTGTGGTGCGTTTTTGGGGAAAGATTCAAACACTACTTTGAAAACGCATATGGAAAAATCTTGCCCGTCATTGAAGGAAATTCCAAGTGAAGGTCAAGCCTCGATGACAAGCGAAGGAGGAATTTGGAACTTTGATCCAAATATTGTTCGAGATCGAATGGCGAGGTTAGTGATTCAAGAAGGATTGCCGTTCAACCACTTTGACAATCCGCGCTTGACAAAGATGATTCAAGAGACACTCCAACCTTGTTATCACCAAGTAAGTCGCACAACCCTTAGACGAGATTGTATAAAAATGTGGAAAAAAGCAAAAAAAGAATTAATTTTAGGTTTTGAAAATTTGCAAACCGGTGTAAACTTAACCACCGATGTTTGGTCGGCTCCACATGGTATACCCGATTCGTACCTTTGCGTTACCGCGCATTGGGTTGATCCCAATACGTGGCAAATGATGAAGCGTACAATCGCTTTTGACTTGTTTGAATATCCACACACCGGCGAAAATTTATTTTATATATTTGATGGTGTTATTAACGAATTTAAATTACAAAATAAACTTTTTTCAATGTCTTTTGATAATGCATCTAATAATACAAATGCGGTTCAAAAACTAAAAATTAAATATAAACCCATTTGCAACGGTGTTTTTTTCCATAGTCGATGTGTCGCACACATCATTAACTTGGCGGTGCAAGCCGGGCTTGCAATTGAAGAGGTTTCAAACTTAACATATAGTTTTCGACAAATGCTTAAAGATATTTTTAGTAACAGAAAAAGATACCATGTTATATTAAATTTTGTCGTGATACGAATAATCTTTGCTTAGGCCCGAATTGGGACGTCGAGACAAGATGGAACTCGACTTATATTATGTTTTATAGCGCTTTACGACAAAGAGAAACTTTAGAAATATTTCATGATATGCTTTCCTCAAAACCTCGTCGTAAAATTCAAAACTTTCCGTCTACAAATTGGAACATTTTAAAAGACGTAACCGAATTGCTTGAAGTTTTCAAAACCACCACAACTTTTTTATCCGGTGTTTATTATCCCACAAGTCCATTAACACTAAAACAAATATATTTAATGGCTAACAAGTTGTCTGAGCTTGAAAATAAAAGCGATCTTTTTACAAAAATGATAGAACCGATGAAAGAAAAATTAGTGAAATATTTTAAAGAAATCCCTCCCGTTATAACTTGCGCCGCCGCGTTAAACCCTACCATAAATGTTTACGGGGTTGAAACCTTGATTGATAGAATTACTTACGCTTTGAATTTGGATAGCGAAGACATCCATTTTGCACAAGGCACAAAAACATATTTTAACAAATGTTTACAAGATTTATTTGATGTTTATTTACATAAATATGGTACAACTCCGACTCCACATGATACAATGGGTACATCATCAAGTGGTAGCTCGAGAGATGTTAACTTGAATTTATATAACGAAATGTTAAATGAATTTAGTAAACGTGCTCGAGGTACCACCCCGAGTAGCGAACTCGGAAGGTATGTTGGCACAAACTTTTTAGCGTTTATGCCTCCTACCGTTTTTGAGGAGTTTGATATTTTGGCATGGTGGAAACAAAACGAAGCTTCGTTTCCGATTCTTTCCGCCATGGCCCGTGATGTACTAACCGTCCAAGCTTCCACGGTAGCTTCGGAATCTGCGTTTTCTTTTAGTGGCAGGGTATTATCGATACGAAGGACTAGACTCACACCCCTAGCGATGGAAATGTGCATTTGTTTGAAGGACCATTTGGATGCGATGGATAGGATACAAGACCAAACTTCTCTCGAAGATGAAATTCAAGCCGAAGAAGTCATACACAACAACGAGGTTGATCTTGGAATATCCGAACCAGTCACGGATGAAGAACTAGCCGAAGATGCAAGGCTACGAAGCTCTAGTTCCGAAGACAACGCACAAGAATAATCAATCAATATTCCAAAAAATAAAACGTTGAACTTAATGTTTTATATTTGTTATACTTTTTGTAATGTTTTACAATTTTATCTTGTTATGTTTTTTAATTTCCGAACTATCCAAATATTAATAAACGTTGAACTTTATGTTTTAATTTTGTTATATTTTATTTTGGATTTTATATTAAAAACATAAAATTTATTTGATTTTTTTTTTTAATAAAAACCGGTTTAAACCGGTTTAAGGGGCAAACCGGTTTAAAACCTACCCGAACCGGTTTGACCGGTTTACATATTTCCCTCTCTGAAACCGGTTTAACCCGAACCGGTTTGGGTCCAAACTGGTTTTGACTTTTCGTTGACCAAACCGGTTCGGGTAGGTTTGAACCGGTTTGGGTTAAAAAACCAATTTGTGCACCTCTACTCCTAAGACTCCTACCGAGATTCGTTCATTCCTTGGACTAGCAGGTTACTATCGTCGCTTCATCTCAAATTTCTCCAAGATTGCGGTTCCGCTCACTGCCTTGACTCACAAAGGTAAATCTTACGAGTGGAGACCCAAGCAAGAGGAAGCTTTTCAAACTCTCAAGCACAAGCTCTGCAATGCTCCTATTCTAACTCTTCCTAGTGGTAATGACGACTTTGTCGTTTATTGTGATGCATCCAACCAAGGTCTTGGTTGTGTTCTAATGCAACGTGGCCAAGTAATTGCATACGCATCACGTCAGCTCAAAATCCACGAGAAGAACTATACGACCCATGATCTCGAGCTTGGTGCTGTCGTTTTCGCCTTGAAAATTTGGAGACACTATCTTTATGGCACCAAATGCGTGGTTTTCACCGACCACAAAAGCCTTCAGCATATTTTCAATCAAAAAGAGCTTAATATGAGGCAACGTCGATGGATTGAACTTCTTAACGACTACAACTGCAAGATTCGCTACCACCCCGGCAAAGCAAATGTTGTAGCCGACGCCTTGAGTCGTAAAGAACGTATCATGCTTCATAGTGTTTGTATCCATAACGATATCCAAGCCCGTATTCTCAAAGCACAACACACCAAGGTTACCGAGGGAAACATGTATCAAGAGATGGCATGTGGTGTAGAACTCTTGCTAGAAACCAAAGCCAACGGTCTATTATATTACTTGGACCGTATCTGGGTTCCCGATCGCGACGACCTTCGTATATTTTTGATGAACGAGTCCCACAAAACTCGATATTCGGTACATCCCGGAGCTGATAAGATGTACATGGGTCTTCGTCAGCAATATTGGTGGCCCGGCATGAAAAAGGATATTGCCCTCTTTGTGGCAAAATGCTTAACTTGTTAAGGCCGAACACCAGAAGCCTTCCGGACTCCTTGAACAACCTGAAATCCCCGTGTGGAAGTGGGAGAACCTTGCTATAGACTTCATCACCAAACTCCGACGCACTTCTAGTGGGCACGATAGTATCTGGGTTATTATCGACCGACTTACAAAATCTGCTCATTTCTTGCCTATTCGTGAGGACTATCGAATCGAGAAATTGGCTCAAATCTACATTGATGAAATTGTGAGTCGTCACGGAATCCCTTTGAACATCATCTCCGATCATGATTCGCGTTTTACTTCCCGATTTTGGCAATCATTACAATCTGCGCTTGGTACTCGTTTGGACTTAAGTACGGCTTACCATCCTCAAACTGATGGACAAGCCGAGCGAACAATCCAAACTCTCGAGGATATGCTTAGAGCTTGTGTCATTGACTTTGGTGGCAATTGGGATTCTCACCTACCACTGATCGAATTTTCCTACAACAACAGCTACCACACAAGTATTAACATGGCACCGTTTGAAGCTCTTTATGGACGGAAATGTCGTTCACCGATTTGTTGGAACGAAATTGGTGAAGCACAAATCACCGGTCCCGAGCTTATCCAAGAGACCACCAATAAAATCTCTCTTATCCATGACAACATTCGAGTAGCAAGGAGTCGGCAAAAGAGCTATGCCGATAAAAGACGAAAACCCTTGGAATTTCAAGTTGGGGATATGGTTCTCCTAAAAGTATCACCTTGGAAAGGCGTAGTCCGATTTGGGAAGAAAGGAAACTTGCACCTCGATATGTGGGTCCATTCAAGATACTCGAAAGGGTAGGGAAAGTGGCCTACAAACTCGGTCTTCCTTCAGAACTCAACAACATTCATCCGACCTTTCATGTATCTAATTTGAAAAAGTGTCTAGCCGACGAAAATCTCCACATCCCTCTTGATGAAGTGCGTATTGAAGAGAAAATGCACTTTGTTGAAAAACCCGTGGAAATCATGGACCGAGAAGTCAAGAAATTCAAGCGTAGCCGCATCCCCATTGTCAAGGTCCGTTGGGAGTCTAAACGTGGACCCGAGTTCACTTGGGAACGTGAAGACCAAATGAAGAACAAGTATCCACATCTCTTTTCATAGCCTCCACTAGTTGAATTTCGGGGCGAAATTCCTTTAACATGGTGAGACTGTGACGTTTCGGATTTTTCATTCGCGCACTTGTAATATAATTATCGTGTAATCATTCTCAAATTAAATAAAATACGAGTGTTTTATTTAGTTTTATACAAATAGGTATTTTCATTTTACGGATTTAAATTAATTAAAATTTTATAAGTTTTAAAACTTATATAAAATTTTATATAAAAAAAATCTAAATTTAAAGGTTGCATATTTAATAAAATAACCTATTTAAATAAGATAAATAACTTTTATAAAAATTATTTATAATAATAATAATAATAAAATAAGTTTATAAAATATATTTGAAATTAAAAGAAATAAAGAAATTTATTTTTACAAAAGTTGAGGAGTTGTTTTGAAAATTTTCAAACTAGAAGGTTTTAAGATAAAATCTGTTGAGGGACTATTTCTATACAAATCAAACTACAAGGATTCATCCGTAATTATCTCAGGGGTCGAATTAAAACAAAATCAAACTACAGGAACTGAAACTGCCAAATTGCAAATTGACTTTCCGGTCACCCCCTACGTTTGTCCGGCGGTCCAAGCCAGTTTCCGGCGAACACCCCGACAAGCCTGTTCCCTGCACCTCGACAGCCGCTAAAGGCATTGTAACCTTTCTGATTTTCATGTTTTTTCTATGTATTTTATGCCGTGCAATAAAAGATTTCAACCTTACATTTATTGTTCATATACACTTACAAGCATACACGCGTTCATTATAATACAATATTAACGAAAACAATCTTACAAACCTCGAGGACCAAACTTGACCAAAACTCAAAACAACATCAATATTACAAAACTACAAGGACTAGTCTTGATATTTCCAAAACCAACACAAGCACGGTCGTGCTTAGTCCTAAGCACGGTCGCGCTTGTGCCATGACCACGGTCGTGGTTAACATTAAGCACGGTCGCGCCTCGTATACAGTTTGACTCCGCAAAGTCAAACCGACTCAAATCTTGTCCAAAAATAGATTGTAAACACGTTTAGAAGGTCGCGAAACTTGCAGAAGAAGATATTCGGCTAATTGAGACTAAAACACGACCAAATACACATGCAATCGTCCAAATACTCGCAAATTCTAAACCGACTTTTTTTTTAAAACGAATCAAGTATTTGGGGCAAGAATCAAACGAATTAAGTTAAGCCCATACCTACCCGAGACATATATAAACTTCCCTAAACCCTAAATCCATCATTCCATCATCTCTATCTCGTCTGTCGATCAAGAAAAAGCCGCGAAGTCTCCCCGTAGCCGTCTGCACTTGTTGCCCATTCAAAACAGGTTAGTAATAGTTCATTAGGATCGTCTCTCCAAGCTAATCGAAAGCCCTAACTTAATTCGTAACCACATTACATGATTTTACATAATTGAATCTGAGTTCTGATAAAAAAATGGTTTTAAACGATCGACACGATAAACAGAATATAAACCTAATTAAATGGTGTAATTCGATTCGCAAACATCATATCAATGAAAACCCTAAGTTTCTAATCTGTTTTATTACAAGAATCAGGCGAATTGCTTCTGGAATTGACCAGACACGGTCACGCCAGCCTATGAGCGCGGTCGTTCCTGACCAAGCACAGTCGTGCCCCGTAAGAGGCCCGGTCGTGTTTACCGATCAAACCAAGTCCTGACCTAGTCAAAACCCTAGGCGCGGTCGTGCCGGATACGGACGCGGTCGTGTCTCAGGACCAGACTCTTGTTTTGACTTCTGACCAACCACGGGCGCGTTACCGACCAAGCGCGGTCGCGTACGTGCCGGGCGCGGTCGTGTCATATACAAGCACGGTCGTGCTCATCCCTTAAACAGAATCTTTATTTTTATTTTTATTCTGTTAATTTGATAAATAAATTAAATAACAGTTTAAATAATTATTTTTATAAACTAATTACTGGAATACCTTACACTGTTCCGAATGAACATTTTTTATTTAAACTTATATTTTAAATAAATATTCTATTACTTAAACTAATACAAATAAATATATATAATAAATAACAAAGTTAATTATTATTTTTAAGACAAACCCTACACGTTTAAGAATGACAAATTCACTTCCGTCATTAAATAACGCAAATCAATAACACATATACATTGTTCATTAGGTCGAACTTAGCAATCTACAACACACCGCCATTACATACTTGCTTGTGCGACCTACACTCTGCATAACAAGTGAGTTACATAGCCCCTCTTTTACTCTATTTACAAAACTTTTTGGGGTGGAACATGCGTTCAATTACTATGTTTTCAATTATACACGAATACAGTTTCCATCTTACATACATGTATGCAATTCTGTGCTTTATGCTTGAGTGCTAGGTGTGTAGACTATATACGCTATTCACAATCATTAACTATTAGCCGACAGTATACAGTGATAGTACCATTGAGTCTGACAAACCCACCCAGGTAGGGTGACTGTTGCTGACAACACGATTTGATTTCAGTTACAAAGGTTTGATTGAATACACAGGTCACACGATGGTTCCTCTCCATAAACGCCTTTATTGACATGTTTTGTATGAACTGTATACACACAACACGTTTTTGCTATCACACAACAAAACCTATGTTTTCTCACCAACTCTTGTAGTTGACCCTCTCATTTAACCATGTTTCAGGTACCAATGTTTGAAGTGATCAAGATATGCTACACATAGGATTTTGACCTAGTTTTAATTGAACCAGTTATATTTTGATGTAATTTTCATTATTGTTTGGTGGATTGAATCTATGTTTTGTTGAACTTGTTTGATTGCAATGAAAACGATTATTAATTATTTAAACTTTAGTAAACCATGAGCAATGAACAGTCTGCACGCTTCACGCCCCGACGTTTCCGCCGTCGGTTGGGGTGTGACAGATTGGTATCAGAGCCTTGGTTATATGGAATTAGGTTATTAGACACCTTTGACCTAGACTATAACTTTAGGATACCCACTTATGCCATGCTTCATGATTTACATGCTATGTGCTACATGCTATATGATATATGCTACATGTTTTATATGTATATATGAATAACAACTTAAATAAACAATATCCCTACCCATATCCTAAACCACATATCCTTCATGCCTGCTTCCATGTCATCATCAACATAACCTGAATCATATTCTTAGACTTGGGTCTATAAAATTTTCTTTTACACCCGTTAAGGTTTTTAGACTTTGTTTAATTGTTAAAGGACACGTGCAATCTGGAAGAGTGACACCTGTATTCTGGGTTTTCTGTCTAGGAAAGCATTTCGTATAAATCCCAACCAACCGAGGGACCCGTATGCTTTCCTGGGAATTCCCGGGATGAGTGTTTAATTATAGGCTAAAGCACGTCTCCTTGATAATTATCTGAGTTTAAATTAACCTTAATATGTCATAGTACTCGAGTGATTATGTCACTATTTGAGTACAATCCAAACTATGAACTACTTACATCTATTTATTCTTCTATTTAATCCAAGAAAATCTCACAACTCTTATTGTGTCTAAATCTGTAGAATGCCTCCCCGTCGTGACAACAGCAACAACAGCAATAACACTGACCTGGCTGCTTTACTCACACAGCTGGTGAACCAAATTACCCAAGCCAACAACAACAATAATGGCCATGCCAGTGGAAGTGCTGCTACTGGAGGTGGTGGTGGTGCCAACCCGCCACAATGCACCTTCAAACACTTCAACTCCTGTAATCCCCTCAAATTCTATGGCAGCGAAGGAGCCACGGGACTCCTTCAATGGTTTGAAAGCATTGAGAGCACTTTCCTCAATAGCGACTGTCCCGACAACCTCCGTGTTCGTCATGCTACTAGTGTCTTTCAAAAAAGGGCGCTTACTTGGTGGAATGGTGAGAAAAGGACTAGGGGAGTGGATGTAGCAATGGCACTGCCGTGGGATGAGTTGAAAAGGATCATGACTGAGGAATTCTGTCCTCGAAATGAGATGAAAAAGCTAGATGCGGAATTTTGGGATCTTGCTCAAGATAGTGGTGAAAGCTTAGCATACACCACCCGTTTTCACGAGCTGAGTCTACTTGTGCCACACATGGTTACACCTCTGTCTAGGTGTATTGAAAAGTACATTGGTGGTCTACCTAGACAAATTCAAGATACTGTGGTAGGAGGAAATCCTGCTACTCTGGAGGATGCTATCCGTTTATCAGCTACACTTACTGACAATCATGTTAAAGCGGGTACACTTACAAGAAAGGGTGCCAAGAAAGTTTCTGACACAACAACACCTCCCGCTCATATCAAAGAAGTCCAAACTGAACCATACCGCAACACTAGGAAGAGAAAGGTCAAGAACTGTGCTGTAATCACTCCGGCTGCTCCAGTAAATCAAGTTGCACCCATGGCTCAAAACCCAGCAAAGAAACCCTATGGGGGCAACCACCCACTTTGCAACACCTGCAACTACCATCACCCTCCAAACATACCTTGTCGCCTTTGCAACCACTGCGGGAAACATGGCCACACAGCCAATATTTGTCGAGCCAAGGCACTTGCCAACCAAACCAACCCAGCAAATCAAGCCAATCATCAAGCAACTAACCAAGCCATCCCCGCCATTGCAAATGGACGTGCTTGCTTCGAATGTGGTGACCCGAACCACTTCCGTAACCAGTGCCCAAGACTGATCAATGTTAATCAAGGCGGAGCTCATGGGCGTGCTTTCAACATCAACGCCAATGAGGCTCAGGCCAACACTGATGTGGTTAACGGTACGTTCCTTATGAATAATCATTATGCTTCTATACTATTTGATACTGGAGCCGATAAAAGTTTTGTGTCACTAGACTTCGAACCGTTACTTGCAAAAACCCGGTCTAAACTAGAGAAAACCTTTACTGTTGAGGTAGCCGATGGTAACACCGTTACAATTGACACCATCATTTATGATTGCTCCCTAGAACTAAATAAACACACCTTTCCAATCAACCTCATACCAATGCCATTAGGAAGTTTTGACGTCATCGTAGGTATGGATTGGTTGTCGAAGCACCACGCCGAAGTCATGTGCTTTGAAAAATGCATCCGTATACCACTCCCATCCGGCGAAACGTTGAAGGTCCTTGGTGAGAAACCTTGCAAAGGACTCAAACTAATGCCATGCATTACCATCCAAAAGTATATATGAAAGAAGTGCATGGTTTTCCTAGCCCACGTTATCCGAAAATAAGACAAGAAGAGGAGTGTACAAGACATCCCCATCGTTCGGGATTTTCCTGAAGTTTTTCCTGATGACTTACCAGGTCTTCCACCTGTTCGGCAAGTGGAATTTCGCATCGATCTTGTACCTGGAGCAAACCCGGTGGCTAAAGCTCCATACCGGCTTGCACCTTCCGAGATGCAAGAACTTGCAAGTCAACTTCAAGAACTCGCCGACAAAGGGTTCATACGCCCGAGTCATTCACCGTGGGGTGCGCCGGTCTTATTTGTTAAAAAGAAGGATGGTTCTTTCCGCATGTGTATTGACTATCGAGAACTCAACAAGCTTACAATCAAAAACCGCTACCCTTTACCTAGGATTGACGATCTCTTCGATCAACTCCAAGGTTCTACCTACTTCTCGAAGATTGATCTTCGATCTGGTTATCATCAACTCCGTGTGCAAGAGGAGGATATTCCCAAGACTGCCTTCCGAACGAGATATGGTCACTACGAGTTCATGGTTATGCCTTTTGGGCTAACCAATGCACCTGCTGTCTTCATGGACCTCATGAATCGCATGTGCAAACCATACCTTGATAAATTTGTTATCGTGTTCATTGATGACATCTTGATCTATTCCAAGACCAAGGAAGATCATGAACAACACCTTAGGTTGATTTTGGATCTCTTGAAAACCGAACAGCTATACGCCAAGTTCTCCAAATGTGAATTTTGGCTAAAAGAAGTTCAATTTTTGGGTCACGTTGTCAATGAAAAGGGAATTCATGTTGACCCCGCCAAAATTGAAGCTGTTAAGAATTGGAAAGCTCCTAAAACCCCTACCGAAGTTCGTTCGTTTCTTGGCTTAGCAGGTTACTATCGAAGGTTCATCTCTAATTTCTCCAAGATCGCTGTTCCCCTCACTGCCTTAACCCAAAAAGGTAAACCCTATGAGTGGGGACCGAAACAAGAAGAAGCCTTTCAAATTCTCAAGCGAAAGTTGTGCAATGCTCCTATCCTCACCCTTCCTGAAGGTGAAGATGATCTAGTTGTTTACTGTGATGCTTCAAACCAAGGTCTTGGTTGCGTTCTCATGCAACGAGGCAAGGTGATCGCTTATGCATCAAGACAACTCAAAATTCATGAGAAGAATTATACGACGCATGATCTGGAGTTGGGTGCTGTCATATTTGCGTTGAAGATTTGGAGACATTATCTCTATGGCATGAAATGTGTGGTGTTCACCGACCACAAAAGCCTCCAACATATCTTCAACCAAAAGGAACTCAACATGAGACAACGACGTTGGGTTGAACTCCTCAACGATTACGATTGCGAAATTCGTTATCATCCCGGCAAGGCTAATGTTGTAGCCGATGCACTAAGCCGCAAGGAACATGTCATGCTTCAAAGTGTCAAGATCCATTCCGATATACAAGTTCGTATTCTAGAAGCTCAACATGTCTCGGTTACCGAGGGCAATATGTATGAGGAAATGTCTTGTGGTGCTGAATTCCAATTAGAGACTAAGACCAATGGCTTGCTTTATTTTCTAAATCGTATTTGGGTTCCCGATCGTAACGATCTCCGAGCATTCATCATGACCGAAGCACACAAGTCTCGATATTCTATCCATCCTGGTGCGGATAAAATGTACCAAAATCTTCGTCCACAATATTGGTGGCCTGGTATGAAGAAAGACATTGCTTTGTTTGTAGCAAAATGTCTCACATGTTCTAAAGTCAAAGCTGAGCATCAACGTCCTTCTGGGTTACTTGAACAACCGGAAATCCCCGTGTGGAAATGGGAGAATCTAGCTATGGATTTCATCACTAAACTCCCTCGCACTTCGAGCGGTTATGACAGCATCTGGGTGATCATTGACCGTCTCACTAAGTCCGCACACTTCTTGCCTATCCGTGAAGACTATAAGGTTGAGAAATTGGCCCGAATTTACATTGACGAGATCGTGAGTCGTCACGGCGTTCCTTTGAACATAATCTCCGATAGAGATGCTCGTTTCACTTCTCGGTTTTGGCAATCTCTTCAAAAGGCACTTGGTACACGATTGGATTTGAGCACGGCCTACCATCCCCAAACTGATGGTCAGACCGAGCGAACAATCCAAACCTTGGAAGACATGCTGAGAGCCTGTGTCATCGACTTTGGTGGCAATTGGGATTCACATTTGGCACTTATCGAATTTTCCTACAACAATAGTTACCACACCAGCATCGACATGGCTCCGTTTGAAGCTCTCTATGGTCGTAAGTGTCGTTCTCCCATCTGTTGGAACGAGATTGGTGAAGCACAAATCACCGGTCCCGAGTTAATTCAAGAAACCTCCGACAAGATTTTCCAAATCCGTGACAACATTCGAGTTGCGAGGAGTCGGCAAAAGAGCTATGCCGACAAACGACGCAAACCCTTGGAATTCCAAGTTGGTGATCTTGTACTTCTAAAGGTGTCTCCTTGGAAGGGGGTGATCCGTTTTGGGAAGAAAGGCAAGCTAGCACCTCGCTATGTGGGTCCATTCAAGATCCTTGAAAGGATTGGGAAAGTGGCTTACAAGCTCGAGTTACCTCCATCACTTGGCAGCGTACATCCTACATTTCATGTGTCCAACCTCAAGAAGTGTCTTGTTGATGAAAACCTTCATATACCTCTTGACGATGTGCGCATTGATGAAACGATGCACTTCGTTGAAAAACCAGTCGAGGTTATGGATCGTGAGATAAAACAACTCAAGCGCAGCCGTATTCCTATTGTCAAGATTCGTTGGGAATCTAAACGAGGACCCGAGTTTACTTGGGAACGAGAAGACCAAATGAAGCTCAAGTACCCACATCTTTTTGCTGAAGTAGTAGCCTCAACCAGTTGAATTTCGGGACGAAATTCCCTCAACATGGGGATACAGTAACCTTTCTGATTTTCATGTTTTTTCTATGTATTTTATGCCGTGCAATAAAAGATTTCAACCTTACATTTATTGTTCATATACACTTACAAGCATACACGCGTTCATTATAATACAATATTAACGAAAACAATCTTACAAACCTCGAGGACCAAACATGACCAAAACTCAAAACAACATCAATATTACAAAACTACAAGGACTAGTCTTGATATTTCCAAAACCAACACAAGCACGGTCGTGCTTAGTCCTAAGCACGGTCGCGCTTGTGCCATGACCACGGTCGTGCTTAACATTAAGCACGGTCGCGCCTCGTTTACAGTTTGACTCCGCAAAGTCAAACCGACTCAAATCTTGTCCAAAAATAGATTGTAAACACGTTTAGAAGGTCGCGAAACTTGCAGAAGAAGATATTCGGCTAATTGAGACTAAAACACGACCAAATACACATGCAATCGTCCAAATACTCGCAAATTCTAAACCGACTTTTTTTTAAAACGAATCAAGTATTTGGGGCAAGAATCAAACGAATTAAATTAAGCCCATACCTACCCGAGACATATATAAACTTCCCTAAACCCAAAATCCATCATTCCATCATCTCTATCTCGTCTGTCGATCAAGAAAAAGCCACGAAGTCTCCCCGTAGCCGTCTGCACTTGTTGCCCATTCAAAACAGGTTAGTAATAGTTCATTAGGATCGTCTCTCCAAGCTAATCGAAAGCCCTAACTTAATTCGTAACCACATTACATGATTTTACAGAATTGAATCTGAGTTCTGATAAAAAAATGGTTTTAAACGATCGACACGATAAACAGAATATAAACCTAATTAAATGGTGTAATTCGATTCGCAAACATCATATCAATGAAAACCCTAAGTTTCTAATCTGTTTTATTACAAGAATCAGGCGAATTGCTTCTGGAATTGACCAGACACGGTCACGCCAGCCTATGAGCGCGGTCGTTCCTGACCAAGCACAATCGTGCCCCGTAAGAGGCCCGGTCGTGTTTACCGATCAAACCAAGTCCTGACCTAGTCAAAACCCTAGGCGCGGTCGTGCCGGATACGGACGCGGTCGTGTCTCAGGACCAGACTCTTGTTTTGACTTCTGACCAACCACGGGCGCGTTACCGACCAAGCGCGGTCGCGTACGTGCCGGGCGCGGTCGTGTCATATACAAGCACGGTCGTGCTCATCCCTTAAACAGAATCTTTATTTTTATTTTTATTCTGTTAATTTGATAAATAAATTAAATAACAGTTTAAATAATTATTTTTATAAACTAATTACTGGAATACCTTACACTGTTCCGAATGAACATTTTTTATTTAAACTTATATTTTAAATAAATATTCTATTACTTAAACTAATACAAATAAATATATATAATAAATAACAAAGTTAATTATTATTTTTAAGACAAACCCTACACGTTTAAGAATGACAAATTCACTTCCGTCATTAAATAACGCAAATCAATAACACATATACATTGTTCATTAGGTCGAACTTAGCAATCTACAACACACCGCCATTACATACTTGCTTGTGCGACCTACACTCTGCATAACAAGTGAGTTACATAGCCCCTCTTTTACTCTATTTACAAAACTTTTTGGGGTGGAACATGCGTTCAATTACTATGTTTTCAATTATACACGAATACAGTTTCCATCTTACATACATGTATGCAATTCTGTGCTTTATGCTTGAGTGCTAGGTGTGTAGACTATATACGCTATTCACAATCATTAACTATTAGCCGACAGTATACAGTGATAGTACCATTGAGTCTGACAAACCCACCCAGGTAGGGTGACTGTTGCTGACAACACGATTTGATTTCAGTTACAAAGGTTTGATTGAATACACAGGTCACACGATGGTTCCTCTCCATAAACGCCTTTATTGACATGTTTTGTATGAACTGTATACACACAACACGTTTTTGCTATCACACAACAAAACCTATGTTTTCTCACCAACTCTTGTAGTTGACCCTCTCATTTAACCATGTTTCAGGTACCAATGTTTGAAGTGATCAAGATATGCTACACATAGGATTTTGACCTAGTTTTAATTGAACCAGTTATATTTTGATGTAATTTTCATTATTGTTTGGTGGATTGAATCTATGTTTTGTTGAACTTGTTTGATTGCAATGAAAACGATTATTAATTATTTAAACTTTAGTAAACCATGAGCAATGAACAGTCTGCACGCTTCACGCCCCGACGTTTCCGCCGTCGGTTGGGGTGTGACAGGCATCTCTGAACTCTTCGTTCCCACGCGAGCAAAATCCCCCGACCAATTGGTCTCCCCAACATACGGATAGTCTGATCCTGTTGGTGGCCGAGAACCCACGCCACGAATTCGAGCCCGACAGTCAACCTCCACGCATGCTTGATAGCTCGTTAGCTTCGTCTCATCCAGACGAATGTCTGGACATACTTAATTGCATGTTTGGTCATAAGGTTTGAGCTCGGCTATAAATAGCTATCTTCGGACCTGCTCGAGCTCGCTACCCCCCTTCCACTCACTCTCACTCCAAATTGAAGGCACCATCGCATTCGTCGTCTCCGAGTGAAGCTGTGACCAAGTTTTTTAAGGCTAATTCCATCCAGAATATCGATTCCCATTCTTGACATTTTCGGATTTAGGACCCTGCCGACCAGACCCTTCGCGACCAGGTTCGAGACTCAAATTGGTTCTGTTACCTTCTATTATCAACAAGCAATCTATCCCAATCGAAATCTCGGCCTCAGACCATCGATCACCGGGCAAACCAATATCCTCGGACACTGGTTTGTCGGTTGCCGAGAACCAGCGACCAATTCGCATATGTGTTATGTATTAAACATCACACACATAACCAGCGATGGGCGATAGCCCGGCTGGTTATGCGCGTGTGTGTTTGTGTTGTAGGTCGCGGGTTCGATTCTTGTGACCTCCGGCCCAACCCAATTTTTTTATTCTGTTTCTGTTTTATTTATTTATTTTAATTTATTTTAACATTCTTTTTATACAATAAAAACTAAAACGAGTCGGTTTACTCGTTCGTTTATTCCGGAAACCACTAAAATTCTTTTATACATATTTAACTCACAAAAAATTTTATAAAATAGTAAATATTATATTTTTATAAATTTGTTAAAATAGTTTCAACTTACAAAAAAATATATATAATAATAATGATAATATAAATAAATAAATAAATAGGAACTTTTATAAATACATAATAACTACTTATTTAAAAATGAAATAATTTAACAATATATATATATAATTTTTAAGTTAAAGTTTTACCAAGTCATTATTATTTTCTACCATATTTTATACAAATAAATATTAAAGGATATTATTATAAAACCCATACACATTTAAATACGAATACGCACATACAAATAAAACATACAATAATACTTATCTATCCACATAGGATTTCATCGTGCTTAGGTTTCAACGTCCTTATCACCCGCACTCGTGGATTATCATATCCGCTAGCCAGGTGAGTTACATAGCCCCTATTTTACATTTTTGCACATTTTGGGGTGAAACATTATACATGCTACTCACATTGTTTATACGTGTTATACATGTGGACTATATGCTTATTATCTTGGATGTACATACATTTAAACACAAGAAAACCAACAGTAATATTAATAGATCTATTGTGCCTGACCAGCCCACCCGGTTAGGGTGTTTATTACTGCATACTCAGATATAGCCGCGTGTTATATTCAAACATACCGGATATAGTGGGTAAATATATTCAAACATACCGGACTTAGCTGTTGTGCTATGTTCAAGCGCGTCAATCAAGGTTTGAAATGTGATTAGATAAATGATACACCATATATATACTATGTTTAACAAGATAAACAAGAGTTGCAAAACGTTTTTATCTACTACTTATCGAAACTACAAAACCTATGTACTCACCAACTTTTTAGTTGACACTTGATTTAAATAATGTTTCAGGTTTGGATATGAGATTGCTTGCCGAAGATTCCTCCACTTAAGAACTATGGACCTAGTTAAATAAATCAATGTTTTGAACCAGACTAGGTTATTTGAAATGTATTGTATTTGGATCTTTGTTGTCTTTAAATTTAATTAATGAATTATGCAACATTTTAGTTATCATGTGCTTTTGAACAATCATTCCATTGTCGGCCTCGATGATTCCGCCATCGGTCGGGGTGTGACAACCGAACCCCTCCCCTTCTCCCCATCTCTTGGTTCCTTTCTCTCTAAACACACACACATGTGTGTGTGGGTGGGTTGTGCAAATGAGGGTAAGAAGAGACTAGAATTCTTTTATATTTAGGGTTTTCAGGATGATTAAATATGTTGGTGGACACTGCGTATTGTTCGAGTATTACCAGTTTAAAGTCGTGTAATCCCGTTCCTTGTTATTATTTACCGTTCATAATAATTATTATTAAGATAAATATTACACTAATATTTATTTCGTTAAAAGTTATCACCGGGGAAAATCTAGTTTGGTACTGGTTAATTTCGCGTGACAGAACGCGCCTGTTAGATTTAATATTTCGCGTCACGGTTGATATTATTATTTTTCTAATAATATTATATTAAGTACTTATGATATTTTTCGATATTATATATCGGTATCAACCGTACCGCTAACGTTAGTCTTACGAGCTCCTGACACGATTTAAAGTACACATAAACGCACCACCCGTGTATTTATCTGAATTGTCTTTCTAAATGAATATTAATACTTAATATTAATAATTCTTTCCCTTAAACAATTGTTTTTACCGAGTATCCGTTTATAAACCGATGTATGGCGCGTTAAACATTTAACATAATGAATCGCGTACGTTTGTGTATTCTTTCTTAAATTCTTGAAATATATGTAACTAGTTATTAGATTAAGCCGAGTGACTAGTCTAATATTCGGGTTACGAAATTTGGGCCTCTAATGGGCTTGGATCCTTATTGGGCCTCATTTGGTCTAGTGGGGTTTGCCCAACAAGTAGGTTTTAGGTTCTGGAATTTGGAGGTGTCACAAACACAATCCAAAAACTTTTGCTTCCTTCCTTGTGATCATTTCACATACTTGATGCTCTCTCTCTAACTTCGTTAACACATTCATCAATTTCCTTAAGCCTATCTTGCACAATCAAGTTTAAAATATGTGCACAACATCTCAAATGAAAAAACATACCATTAGAAACTAATGGCGATTTTGTATTCAGTTGTTCTCTCAATAGCCCAACAAAAGTGTCATTAGAAGATGCATTTTCTAAAGTCACACAATTTTTTTTTTCTATGCCTCATTCTACTAGAATCGAGAACACCTTTTCACATAAAGCAATGCCGGTATGAGGTGGTGGCATGAAAGAAAATGATAAGACTCCCTTTTGCAAAACCCATTGTTTATTAATAAAATGCATTGTAATTGCTAAATAACCATCAGTAGCAATAGAAGTCCACAAATCTGAAGTTAAACATAAATTTCCAGGTGATTCCATAAGCATGTTTTTAACCTTTTCCTTTTCTCTTTTATACATTTTTGTAACATCCCGGAAATTTTTAACTAGTAGTTCGGCTTAGTGGACGACCCGAACCTATTTTTAAATGAGAAGGAATTGAAGGGATTCATGTACGAAGTACGTTTAACTACCGGGAATATCACAGTTAGTCATTCAAATAAAGATTTGAGATCGATGAGTGCGAGAAATATAGTAAAGGGACCCGAAACGAAATTAGGGGGAGTATATATACAACCCTAGGGCCACTTTTTGACCCTAGGCGTGCGACGACTAGGAACGCGACGGGAGACGAAGGAAGACGCCGATGGGGAGGGTGGTCCGGCGAGCGTGACTACCGAAACACTCAAGGTAATACCCGTTTACTCTTTATTCAATTTTTTGCTATTGTTTTTGGTATAAAGGAGTCGGTTCAGTGAGGGGTGTAGTGGCCGGTTATGGCCGTGATGTTCATAGCAGTAGCGGGCTGTCGGAAAGGGATTGGCGATGGTGCGCGATGGTGGCAGGAAGCAAGAGGGAGCACAGGGATGACCCGGTCGACGAGACTAGCGGCTGCCGAGGAGAAGAAGAAGGGATAGAGCGGTAGTGGCTACTGTGGTGTGACGAGCTGAAGGTGGTAGTGGTTTCGGGGGTAGTGGAAGACGACGGCAGCAGGTGATCGTGCCCGGTGGTTGCCGGAGTTGACTGTGAGGGTGGCTCACAGCGGCGGACGGCGGGGTAATGGTGGTAGTAGTGCGCCAACGTGAAAAGGAGCCCGGTTAGGGTTCCTTCTAGCTAGATAGGTGATGGGAACACGAGGGTGGTACAAGACGATGAGAAAGGATGGTGGCGCACGCTTAATGACGCTTGGTAATAATGGTACACGGTGGTGGTGGTTCATGGGGGTGAACGGGGGAGAGCATGGAATCGGGTGTAACCCGATTAGGGTTTTGTGAACATAGGGTTTGCATGGAGGGATTCGTACGTGCATGGAGATCTCAACTCATGTACGTGTGATCAGTGAGGTTAGGGTTTTTGCATGGCGTATGTACATACATGCATGCAGGTTCTACACGAGTCCAGAGTAACCTGGTTCGAGCAGGCACACGAATTAGGGTTTTGCATGGTGAAGGCGTCATACAGATGAGACTAGTATCGGGAACATTTATGTTTTTACGTAGTGACACATGTTTAGGATGTACGCTGACTATGTGATCATACGTTAACAGGTCCGAGCCTCCCCCTCTTTTAAATGTTTTACTATTTTTGGGGCTATCGTACATACTTACCAGGGATGTTTAACATATTAAACGTGTTAAGAGTTTTGGGGTTTTAACCCGAGGTGTTTATGAACTAAACATTCAGTAATGAGTCGGAGGGTCTACGGGGGTGTTTATGAGATCATGTGATCTAGTTCTAAGGGTGGTTATATGGTCACGGTTAGTATAGTGACCTAACATGGGTGAGTCGGGATTGTAATTAAAGGTCATACGGGTATGACTAGAAGGTATCACAAGGTGTGCATGTACGTAGTATGTGCTTAGATAACGAGGCATAGTATTAGTATGTGTGTTGCTACATTAGCATTGTGTTGTGTTACGAGTTAGTCGGGGTGAGTCGGGATATAAGCTAAACGCTTATGAATACGTTTAGGATATCTTATCCTAGTGCTATGTGTGAAGTGAAGGCGTAGTTAATGAATTATGTATGTGGAGTATATTATTATGTGATTATACATATGTTGTATGTATTGTGTCGTTGTCCTTGTGACACGGCGGGGATTGTGTTTGCATTGTTGTCATCATGACACGACAAACGGGATTGTGGAGGACTATGTCCTTCGGGAGGTCACCAAAGGTGACGATGTCCAACAGGACAGTGATGAGCTCGGGGTGTGTCGAACGCCCTGACGAGGGTGCAATAATGAGGTATGTGTTTGTGTGCTTATATATTTATGTTAAAATACATACAAGCGTTGATTTATAATTATCGTGCATGAGATAGTATTAATGTGATTAGTAGAGTTAGATTGATTGTTGCGTCAGGATTGTGATGTAGTGTTTACCACTGTTATGTCAGTTGATTTGTAAGAGCCTTGGGGCAAGGCTGAGTAAGTTGATGTTTATGGATTTGTTGTGTTAACCAAGTGTCGAGTTAATACGTGTACTTGAGCATGAGTTATTAGTGTAGAAGTTCGACCTATGTCGATAAGACTGTGAGATAACTATTATTATGGGATGAGTCTTGGGAGATGAGCTATTATTGGATATCGGGTGATAAGTGGGGTTATCTACTGGTTAATGAATTGTGAACCTATTTTATAAGGACCATGGGTCCTGAGTAAAGTTTAAATAACTTTTGAGACGAGTTGGCTTTTAATTAAACTAAACTATTAGAACTCACTCAGCGTAGCTGACTTTGTGTGTACGATAGATTGTTTTGCAGGTAAGCGTTGCATTGAAGTATCTTGGCTTGGGAGCAGTGCTACTCGGTTTGGTGTGCAAGCATTTGTGATGTAACTTAATGACATTAAAGACTAGTTAATGTTTTCAGAAAGACTTCCGTTGTAGTTTAATATATCTAAAAGGAGTATTTTTAACGGAATAACCCGTTGTGTGAACCAACTGTAGGGTGCCCGATTTGGGGCCTTACAAGTTGGTATCAGAGCCGAGGTTTAAGTGAAAATCGGTGTTTTTAGACAAATAAATTGTCTTAACTTAAACTGAAAATGGGACGAGGGTGAAACGAATGCCACCACGAGTAACCGCGAACCAAGAGGTACGTCTTCCGAGTTGAGCAGTAATTATTATTTACCATTTGTGCAGTGTTACACTAGGTGAAGTAATTTATGTGAGTAAATGATTTATGGTTCCGTGTGGGATGATGTAGCGTGATATGTGTTGTAGTATTATGTAAAACAACTTGAAGTTGTGTGGTGTGATTGAATGAGACTATAGTGTGAGTTGAGTAATGTGGAATAGCATTAGTTGTAACTATTTGAGATAGTTTGGTGTGTCGATATGATTTAGTAATTTTGTGTGTAACCTTGAATGGTGTGAAACTGTGATAAGATGATGACTTGCTAGATTATTATGTGGTGCTATGTGAGTTGTGTGGGATGCAGGTGCATCCGGGGTGTGTGAAAGAGAGAAAGTTGGTGTGATACGATGGGGAAGGTTTAGAATCCGAGCAGTAATGTGGACCACCAAATTGCATTTGATCACCGTGATTTGGCAGTCTATGATTACTCTTATATTCTGAATTTGACACCCATAGTAATCCCTCTAACATTATATCTTGTGTAGGTACTGATGGCTAAGACAAAGCGTACCAGATCTGTCAAATGGGGAGCTCTGGCTGGGGGAGGAGTAGATCGTCAGGACAAACAGGTGGCTGTTGTAGACAAGAAGGACAGTGACATAGAAGTGGTGTTGGCGCTTTCCACATAAATTGTGACTAGAGCTGAGGTTGGCAGCGTCCCGCGTGGTGCTGAGTCCAGGGTGACAGGATGGAAAAGGAGGGCCATGTCGGCAGTACGCGATTTCCCTCCAGGATGTGGACCTGTATGGCTGAAAGATCGACAATGTGCGTCAGCTAAGAGAGCTTTATTTCAAGAGGACCCGGTGATTGACACGGAGTCCGATGAGGAGGAACCAGAGAAGGACATAGCAGATACACCTAATGTGGTCCCGTAGTAATCTTGCGAGCGTTGTTTGAGACATTGAACTTCCGGATGACTTTTGTATGTGACGGTTGTCACGAGAGATTGTGGGGTGATTTAACATTTTGAGTGATTAGGCGTTTACGTGGTGTGATTATTATTTCAAATATTGACTATTTTATTTTTACATTGAGTGAGAGTTATACCGCGAGACGATTTGGGTATGATAAATGATAGATGCATGTGTGATAGCTTGCTATTGGTGGTGCAGTGCCAGTTATATGTGATCATGTGATTACCTTTTGAACAACGTGAGTTCATACTAAATGTAATCCTTGATGTGATGCTAGAGCTTGGTTGGTTAGATTGTATGAGTAGACTCGTGTAGTCCTGAGTTTTGATTATTTGTGTATGTCTACGGTCTTAAGATAGTGTCACCTATGTGTTATGCTTAGGTGATGTGTGAAGTGTAAGGGGGTGTTTTGCCTTACTATGATGTTGAATGTCTTTATATCTTAAGGCATAGATATTCGCAAGGTAAATGTTTTGGTGCTTAAGGGCATGTGAGAGTTTTGTGAATAAACTTGTATGTCGTTAATAGAGATGCTTATGAGTATGAGTTATTTGTGTCACATACTTAATAGTCGTGGTGGGAGATCAAGCGCAAGCTTGATATTGTGTCTGGCATTAGTCAGGCGGGAGACTAAGTGTAAGCTTGGTATGGTGTTGACATTTGTCAACAGGTTATTGTGTCTGACGACAGTCAGGCGGGAGATCGTGTTTGCTGGTGCCTTTGGGCCAAACAACATGATATACGTGTGTGTCTATAAATGACGAGGTCATATTGTATGTGAGTAGATTTACCCAGATCTAGCTAGTTGTGTATGTGCACTTTGTGCGAGTTAGAAGGTTGAATTCCTATTACGCTTAGTCGGTGTGTGTCCTTGTAGTACACGCTTAGTCGTGCATAGGACGGATGGTTAGTGTGCTCAAGTATGGTATTTCTATCTTGACGATTCTCTCGACGTTGATACATCGAGGTGGTGCGAGGAGTTTTGGACGTCTTCTAGGCGACCAGTGAGGTGCTATTATGAGATGCCTATGCTTATATCTCGGGGATTTGGAGCACGAAGCCAATGGGCAGAGCTGAAGAGTTAGTGATGAAGGCGGTTACGTAGACATTGGACCAGAGATACCCACGATGAGATCAAGGTGATGACGCTGAAGATTTCAGCACGGAGTTAACAAGGTGACGAAGGACCTTCATGGAACACGTTCCATATGCAGGATTCAGTCGAGGTGAGATACCAAAGGAATAGGGATGTCTTCCCTGAACGAGAGGAAGGATAGCTGAGGCTTGTGAGCAGACAGATTAATGCTTGTACATGATAAATGACACGCGTTCGGTGATCGCTTGGTAATGGTAGAGCAACCATAAGGAAAGTGAAACTCAAAGGGGGTAAGTGCATGATTACACACAAGTAACTGGAAAGGAAATGCTCATGCTGGTAAGCATGTGACTAGCTTAAAGTGAGCTCCTGTGGAGCATTCAAGGAAAGAAAGTGTTTGGATGTTGAACCAGACACGACAAAGGAAAATGAGCCTTGAGAAACATCGAGAGATAATGAAAATGACCCTAGTGTCGGGTGTGTGTACGTACTTTAGGGACGTAATGAATGCGAGATAACAAAGTAAATAAACACTTTAATAAAGAAATCTAGTTGAGACCAGTGTAGCTTTGCACAAGCTCCTGGAGATCATCAGAAATGGATAAAAGTAATGCCCTTACGGGTAGGGCAGTGAGTTTGAGTTTGGGAAAATCATCACAAGATGGCAATCAAGTTGTGAGGCGAGAAGTATGACGACTTCAAATGGGAAGGACGGTAAGTGTCCTTAGCCATGAGTGGCAAGAAGCCCATTTGGGGAGATGATTATCGGAGTGACGAGTTCATTAGTATTATGCGGGAGACAAGGCAATGGTGCCCGTGAACTAAAATGATATGTAACAGGAAATGGACAAATGGCCAGCAAGACGAGCAATGAGGAAGCATGTAGGTGAAACCTACAAGTCCTAGCGTTGAAAGCAAACAACGGAGATGACTCAGTTGGACGACAAGGGTGGCAGTCGAGTTACAAAACAAAGTAATAGATTCGATAAGCGTGAAGGTGAATGCCGGTCACCGGATGGATTTTGGTACGGGTATGAACGAAGAGATAAGTCGTGTAGGTTTGTGCCGACGTAGGATTCGAGGACGAATCCTCTTTTAAGGGGGGTAGACTTGTAACATCCCGAAAATTTCTAACTAGTAGTTTGGGTTAGTGGACGACCCAAACCTACTTTTAAATGCGAAGGAATTGAAGGGATTCACGTACGAAGTACGTTTAACTACCGGGAATATAACAGTTAGTCGTTCAAATAAAGATTTGAGATCGATGAGTGCGAGAAATACAGTAAAGGGACCCGAAACGAAATTAGGGGGAGTATATATACCACCTTAGCGCAAACCCTAGGGCCACTTTGTGACCCTAGGCGTGCGACGGCCGGGAACGCGACGGGAGACGAAGGAAGACGACGACGGGGAGCGTGGTCCGGCGAGTGTGACTAACGGAACACTCAAGGTAATACCCGTTTACTCTTTATTCAATTTTCTGCTATTGTTTTTCGTATAAAGGAGTCGGTTCAGTGAGGGGTGTAGCGGTCGGTTATGGCCGTGATGTTCACGGCAGTAGCGGGCTGCCGGAAAGGGAGTGGCGATGGTGCGCGATGGTGGGAGGAAGCAAGAGGGAGCACAGGGATGACCCGGTCGACGGGAGTAGCGGCTGCCGAGGAGAGGAGGAAGAAGGGAGAGAGCGGTGGTGGCTACGGTGGTGTGACGAGGTGAAGGTGGTAGTGGTTTCAGGGGGTAGTGGAAGACGACGGCAGCAGGTGATGGTGCCTGGCGGTTGCCGGAGTTGACTGTGAGGGTGGCTCACAGCGGCGGATGGCGGGGTAATGGTGGTAGTAGCGCGCCGACGTGAAAGGGAGCCCGATTAGGGTTCCTTGTAGCTAGAAAGGTGACGGGAACACGAGGGTGGTACGAGACGACGAGAAAGGATGGTGGCGCACGCTTAATGACGCTTGGTAATAATGGTACACGGTGGTGGTGGTTCACGGGGGTGAACGGGGGAGAGCATGGAATCGGGTGTAACTCGATTAGGGTTTTGTGAACATAGGATTTGCATGGAGGGATTCGTACGTGCATGGAGATCTCAACTCATGTACGTGTGATCAGTGAGGTTAGGGTTTTTGCATGGCGTGTGTACATACATGTATACAGGTTCTACACGAGTCAAGAGTAACCTGGTTCGAGCATGCACACGAATTAGGGTTTTGCATGGTGAAGGCGTCGTACAGATGAGACTAGTATCGGGAACATTTATGTTTTTACGTAGTGACACATGTTTAGGATGTACACTGACTATGTGATCATACGTTAACTGGTTCGAGCCCGTACGAGGAGACATTGCAGTACTTGTGAGGGATCTTCAGACTGTGAGTTTCTAATCCCCCTCTTTTAAATGTTTTATTGTTTTGGGGCTATCGTACATACTTACGAGGGATGTTTAACGTATTAAACGTGTTAAGAGTTTTGGGGTTTTAACCCGAGGTGTTTATGAACTAAACATTCAGTAATGAGTCGGAGGGTCTACGGGGGTGTTTATGAGATCATGTGATCTAGGTCTAAGGGTGGTTATATGGTCATAGGTAGTATAGTGACCTAACAGGGGTGAGTCAGGATTGTAATTAAAGGTCATACGGGTATGACTAGAAGGTATCACAGGGTGTGCATGTACGTAGTATGTGCTTAGATAATGAGGCATAGTATTAGTATGTGTGTTGCTACATTAGCATTGTGTTGTGTTACGAGTTAGTTAGGGTGAGTCGGGATATAAGCTAAACGTTTATGAATACGTGTAGGATATCTTATCCTAGTGCTATGTGTGAAGTGCAGGTACAGTTAATGAATCATGTATGTAGAGTATATTATCATGTGATTATACATGTGTTGTGTGTATTGTGTCGTTGTCCTTGTGACACGGCGGGGATTGTGTTTGCATTGTTGTCATCATGACATGGCAAACGGGATTGTGGAGGACTATGTCCTTCGGGAGGTCACCAAAGGTGACGATGTCCAAGAGGACAGTGATGAGCTCGGGGTGTGTCGAACGCCCTGACGAGGGTGCAGTAATGAGGTATGTGTTTGTGTGCTTATATATTTGTGTTAAATTGCATGCAAGCGTTGAGTTATAATTATCGTGCATGAGATAGTATTAATGTGGTTAGTAGAGTTAGATTGACTGTTGCGTCAGGATTGTGATGTAGTGTTTACGACTGTTATGTCAATTAATTTGTGAGAGCCTTGGGCAAGGCTGAGTAAGTTGATGTTTATGGATTTGTTGTGTTAACCAAGTGTCGAGTTAATACGTGTACTTGAGCATGAGTTATTAGTCTAGAAGTTCGACCTATGTCGATAAGACTGTGGGATAACTATTATTATGGGATGAGTCTTGAGGGATGAGCTATTATGGGATATCGGGTGATAAGAGGGATTATCTACTGGTTAATGAATTGTGAACCTATTTTATAAGAACCGTGGGTCTTGAGTAAAGTTTAAATAACTTTTGAGACGAGTTGGCTTTTAATTAAACTAAACTATTAGAACTCACTCAGCGTATCTGACTTTATGTGTACGATAGATTGTTTTGCAGGTAAGCGTTGCATTGAAGTATCTTGGGTTGGGAGCGGTGTTACTCGGTTTGGTGTGCAAGCATTCGTGAGGTAACTTAATGACATTAAAGACTAGTTAATGTTTTCAGAAATACTTCCGTTGTAATTTAATATATCTAAAAGGAGTATTTTTAAGGGAATAACCCGTTGTGTCAACCAACTGTAGGGTGCCCGGTTTGGGGCCTTACAATTTTCAATAAATTGGACCTTACGGTATTCCTAGTAATGACCTTAACATTTGGTTGCAAGTATGTAAACAAATCTCTAATACCCTTATAGTATACAAATGACAAAGGCAATCCATGCATAACAATAGTAGCCACAACCATCTCACGAAATATATTTTCATTAAAGCTAGATGACTTTAATGTCATGACACTACTAAAAAGCACTTGACTAACATCATGAAAAACATTACCAATGCAACTAGTCATGTGACGCTTAAGATTCCCCGTACCTTGCTTACTATCATATACGAAAAGATGCTTACACTTGTTACACTTGCATTGCGTCTTTCCACCTATCGGTGATTTTTGAAGTTTAGTAAAGTACTTCCACACAATAGATCTGTCCTTTTGTTGTCTCTTTGCCCCTGCTTTGTTATCACCGATATGGTTTTTATCTTCCACATACTCAATCTCATCATCTTCCATATCCATATTCTTTGAGCTATCATTTTGTAGGTTAATTTCAATGTAATCAGAATCCATCTAAAAAAAATAAACTAATCGAATCTGAAAATATCAAAATCTGAATACAACTACTATAAAAAATTAACTACTGAATCCATGATAGAGCCATGGAAGTATAAACGTGAAAATTAACTACTGAATCCATGATAAAGATATGGTGTTGACTAAGGGTTTGAGCATGTATCAATCCATCAGTATGTAAACAAATATGAATACACATTACTGAAACAAAAGTGGTGCATGGAAACATGGTGTTGACTAAAGTGGTGCATGGTGGAGTCGTGTAGACATGGTGTTTACTAAGGGTTTGTGCATGGAGACATGGTGTTGACTACTGATACTGAATACGAATACACATTACTGAAACAAATTGCAAAGCCTATTGTTACAGTGTTACCTTGTTCGACGTCACCGATAGGAGAATGGTAGTATCGATGGTCGTCTCCTTTAATGAATAAGGGAGAAAAGGAGGCGCTATTAGGTTAGGGTTTGGAAATTACAATTTGTTAAGTTTGCTGCTCATATGGATATATATATACACTAGTGGGTAACCCGCGCGATGCGACGGAGTGTACAATTTACGGGTTTGTAGTCGTCTTTCGTTAGTTTATCAACTGGTTTGTAGTCAAGACAATAGACTTTTTATACAACACAACACGGAACCAATCACTTTAACGGAAAAATCAAGATCTCGAACCTAAATGTACATTGTTCATTAACAAGTAATCAGATTTTTAATCATAAACCCATCAAGATTATCATCATGTAAATCAAATTGAGTTCTCAGTTGTTCTAAATCAGGTCCAGTCATTTAATAAGTTTTTAAGGTTTACATTTTGGTTAAGTTTTAATTTCATTCTCCAATTGAACTCCAATTCCGAAATCAAGATAAAAAATAATTCAATTAAACGTTAAAACTATTATAAAAATATAAAAACACCAATTAATTAAATATTACAAGGAAGAAACTTACAGCCAGATTTTGTCAAATGCATTTGACTTTTAGTGTCAAAATTGAATGATCTCAACAATTTGACTTCAAATAAGTCAACTTTATTGTATATTAATCTTCCATCATTTTTTTCCTAAACCCTATAAATTGCTATGATAATTTACCTGGTAAATGTGACCATGAGCAAATCCACGGTCAACAGATGATTTATTTAAAACCATGGCATCTTTCATATCGTATCTGCATATATTGTATCAAATAAATCACCATGAAAAGAATACAAACAAAAATAAATATTTAGCATAATCTACAAAATACTTGCCCTGAATACGCCAGCACTGCCACAATTGCATTTGACCCTTATGGTGAGTCATCAATCCGATATTTTTGGTAAGTAGCAGTGCGCACAATTGAGGTTTGAGGGTCTGCGAGAACCAATTGGTAAAAACATGAAAATTATCTAAATACAACTAAAATTGGAGTTTGAGGGGTTCGGTTATAATTTATATTTAACCAAGATTACACGAACCTGAAGGTGATCCAGCTTTTGATCTGCACGACAATTGATTCCTTGTGAAGAGAAACCCATCGTATGTTTTGCCATCTACAAGTTCAAAGGCAATTCAAAAGTAAATAAACAAAAATAGTGACAACTTTGTTAACCAGAATTTTTTTTAAAATAATAAGATAAAGACCTGACACTGATATATATTTCTAGGACTTTGATTATGATCAGACGAAGGGGTAAGATTGCCAACAACACTAAGTATTCCGGTTGGATGAATTTCTTCATGAGTTGTAGGAAACTCATTTATCTTCCACCATTTCCTCCATCTGGACACTCTAGTTTTTCCTTCGGAATCATAAAAGGAGATGATACCTATAATTGATTATCAAAGCAATAAAGGGTAATCAGAAGCAGTACAATGTTAAACAAACAAAGGTGGCAAAATGGGGTGGCCAGGCGGGAAGGGTAACTGTTAAAAAACATATACTTTTTAATGCAGGCAAAAATAGTCGGGTAATTGGCCCGCAACACTTTTTTGTTCACTTCTAAATCTATATAATTAACTAATGACTTAGAATATTACAAAACCTAAATTGCATTGTCTATCTGCATCGAGTTAACGTTTTAAATTTTTCATTAGTAAATAGAAAGCCCGAGTTAATTGCAGCGTCTTTCTTCATCAAATTCAGTTAACAATTTAAAATTTTCATTAGAAAATAGAAAGCCCAAGTTAAGTGCAGCGTCTATCTGCATCACAATAAGTTAACAGTTTTAATTTTTCATTAGTAAAAAGAAATCCCCAAGTTAACTGCGGGATCTATCCCCAAGTTGATTTTTGGTGTATCATTAATAAAGAGGATTCTTGATAATTTCACCCCAGATGAGTTTTGCCCAGACCCTCTTCCTGAAGTGGTGCTTGAGGCACTGGATTCAGAGGTCAGTTTCTTTGGATTGTCTTATGTTCTTATTCATGACAAAATTCAAATTTAAGACAAAATGCGTGGGCTGGTTTGGTTGACCAGAAACAATTTTTTTTTTAAATCTAAATATCCTCAAATGAATAATTAATATGTTACATCATTACAATGGTGATTGATGATATTAGTAAGTTGTATTTATTAACAGTACATTGTCATCTTGGGATTGATTGAAATGTGATTCCATACATTTGACTATAAAAATAGAATAAAAGATAATTGTAAAACATAAATCTGGGAAGAAAGCTGAAAGCACAGCCTAAAGTTAGGTGTGTGAATTTCTGACACAACCTAACATGAAATTCGCGGGTTCGGGTTTAATATAAGCGGCTTCAGGTCAGTTTGGGTCGAATCCGCACCCACGTTTAGCAAAATGGGTTGGGTTGACCCATTTAATTTTTACTTACTTTTTAAAAATGTGTTTTGTGTTATAAACTTGAACTTATTGGGTAGTTTGTCAAAATTTAAAAGATAAAAGAGGAAAGAGAAATAAGCATCAAGTTTTATAGTTTAAGCGTAGTTATTTTATATACATTTATTTTTTTTTGTAAATTTGTAATTTTAGGGTATTAATATGCAAAAAGAAAATAAAAATTTCAAGAAAACGAACCATCTTCATGTTAACCTGCGAAACTCGTGTGGTGTTCGGGTTCATGTGTGTGACACGATTTTCGGGTTCGTGTCATGTTTGACCTGCAAACACGACCCTTAATACCCCTACCCAAACTGATGAAATTTGATCCTTTTGATCAGGATTTAGTCGAGAGTGGTGAAGCTTTCTTACCATTTTTAGGAAGATTCACTGCATTTACATAATCATTTTTTCTCATCAAAATATACAGCATATATACAAGTACTACAAGATCCATGCACCTTGTATGAAGGCCAATAACCTCCAATGCTCTGTCCGTTTATTATTTGACTGTTTCCCATACCGCTCATGTCTAAAGCCAAGGGTTCATTCCCACCTGAAGCGTTAAAAATAGTCTTAAAAACAAAAGGACATGTGTCAATCCAAGTTAATTTCACTATATCATTAAAACTATGACACTTAATGATTTCAAGTAAGTACATGAAATGGTAATCTACCTTGCACCATGTTAACGACCGTCCCTGAGCCAGAAAAGAACCTTGAAGCTACTCAACAGATGAACTTCCCATGAGTGAGCAAAGACTTAGATTTTCACCTTTGAGGCCAACCTAGTCAGATAGTCGAAGTTGCAGTAAGAACATCAGGGTCTGTTTTTTGCCTATTTAGCATTCATCAATTTCATTGTCTTATAAGGTGAAATGAAGATGTGAACGTAGGTCCCGTTTATTTGATTCAAGAACTCGTATGGCGCCCACCAAACGAAAGCATGAAAAATCAGTCTACCAATAGTGACTTGACCATGAAGGGCATTATTGTTATTTTTCTCAACCAAAACTTTCACCACCTGAATACAAATGAAAAAAATAGAAATTATTCCCTGAATACAAACACGAAACATGTTAAGACCGTGTCATTTCGTGTCGTGTTAACAGATGCGTGTCAGAAATTGCCAGCCCTAATTACATATTTTTCCTTCTTAAAATATATACAAAAGGGGAAATATGTAATTGATTTTAAGGGTTGGGTAACAGGGCTGGTCCTGAGGATTTAAGTGCCCCGCCCGAGCCGAAAAAAAAGGCCCCTACGAACAAAATATATAAACTAAAATTTTTTACTGGATTAGGGCCCCTACGAACAAAATATATAAACTAATTTTTTTTACTGGATTAGGCCCCTACGATAAAAAAAGGCCCCTGCGAAAAAAAGGGACCAACCATTACATATTTACATTATAAAGATTAAATGGATTACTGGATTAGGGCCCAATCAATCAACCATTACATATTTACATTATAAAGATTAAACGGAGGGCCCAATCAATCAACCATCCCAATATATAAAATTTTATAAAAAAACATATATATAAAATTTTAGGTCCCTAAAAAAATGGGCCATGACCGGAGGTCCGTCTCAGCCTACCCCAAGGGCCGCCCTGTTGGGTGAATATGTAAATAATAGTTTTAATCTGGGGATATATCTAAAAATCTCTTTACTTATTTTCTGTTGAGCCCAACAATGTATATTTAAAAGTAAATAAATAACCCTAATTGGGCTACAGGGAGTGTTTTTTTTGGTATTGAGCCCAAATCAATTCCTCTTAAACAAAATTGAAAAATACCCTACAATTACATCTATAAGACTATAATGAAAAGCTTTGATAAAAATCCTTTTGATAGACATACAAAAATAGAAAAATTGTGACATTGAAGGGTCCGTCAATAGTTATAAAAATCCTTTCAAGCAATTTTTGTATTTAAGTGACGTTGGATGTGTGTTTTTTGTATATTATTTCTCAATGATATTGGGGTGATAGAATAATATACTATGATAGATAATAACCAGGTTAATTTTTTTTAATATATATATTTTTGTATATTACTTTTAAAGAACTGAGTTATATTATAATAGTATGCCCTTTTTTAGGGAGTGAGGTTCTATTATGCAAAATATCATAGTTGCCCGATTGGGAAGTGGGTTTTACAACAATATCAGCCTCGGTTGTGAAATGTGTTATATTAGTCTGTTTAATTAGTCTTTTCGGAATGCAAGATTTTTTTTTTTGACTAATTAACGATTTTTGAAAGGGTGTAAATCTTCGTTTCTAACGCTTATTCCGAAAGTTCAAAGTCCAATCCTTCTTAGAGACTTTCGCCTATTAGCCTCATTGGTATTTTTATAAAATCATAGCAAAGATATTGGCAAATAGATTGGTAAAGGTTATTGGGTCAGCATAGAGCAATCTGCTTTTATTAAAGGAATGCAAATTCTTGATGGTCGTTGATTTTAAATGAGGTGGTCGATTGGTTTTTTAAAAAAAGTTAATGATGTTCAAAATAGATTTTGAGAGGCTTACGACTCGCTATCGCGGTCTTGTTTGGAGCGTATTATGGAGTTCATGGGTTTCGGAAGGAAGTGGAGGTCTTGGATTATGGCATGTATTTCATCTGCCGGTTGTCTATCTTAATTAATGGGGTTCCAACCTCATAATTCGATACGCAGAGGGGGTTGAGACAAGGTGACCCTTTATCCTCGTTTCTATTCATTATTGCTATGGAGGGGTTGCACGTTGCGATCACATATGCGACTCAGGCGGGATTTTATAAGGGTGCTTCGGTTTGATCAAATGGAACCGCGGTATCTCATTTATTTTATGCAAATGATGCTATTTTTGTTGGGGAATGTTCTTTAGCTAAGGTTAACGCTATTGTTAATTAATCGGTTACCAACAAGAGACAATTTGGACCGGAAAGGTATAGATGTGACTTCTCTCTTATGGCTAATATGTAATGTTGGATCAGAGTCTATTATGCGTGTGTTTGCTACATGTCAAGTGGCCGAGCGTGTTTGGACTTTGATTGGTTCATGGCTTGGTGTGGATTTCCCGAGGGAGAAGCATCATGATATATTAATGGAGTGGGTTCAACATCTCAACCTGGTGAAGGTCAAAAAAGATGTGGTAGGGATGTTGATTTTTGTTACTATGGGGGGATTTTGTGGAGATACAGGAATGACTCAGTTTTCAGAGTTAATCATCAAAAAAGGCAAACGTTGTTTGATGGCTTTTTTTATTATTCCTATGTTTTGTATAGTAGTAGAGTTCAGAAGTGTAAGATAAAGTGGATAGAATGGTTAAATAACCCTCTCCTATACTTGTAATTTGTTTTTTGGCCTAGCACCTTGCTAGGTTAGTTTTTTAATAAATCCCATTGTTTAAAAAAAATAATCTTTCCAGAATAATCAAGCCTAAAGTATTTAAACACAAAGGATAAATGTATATGTGAGCTAGAAAAATTGAGCGATCGAGCCATAACGGAAATATTAATACACGAACCAAAATAATCAAACTAGTTGAGAAATCGATAGTTATGTTATAGTTTTTTTTATAACGAGTTTCATGGACAATCAAAACCAAAATAAAATCAAACTTTATATATTTTATAATTAAACCAAAACAAAATATATTCACCACTAGCTAAATGCAATAATAAATTAATTAAAAAATTGATTCTTAAACTAAGGTACAAAAATATGTTTAACTTTTAACTTATATATTAATTTTTTTTAATAGCAATATCTTATTTTGGGGTCTTCTAAACTACTTTTAATAATTTACATCAACCTGTAATAGGTGGGGCTCGAACCATTGGCCTTAAAAAGAGTTTCACCACTCTAACTCCAGATGACTTTCTCATTAGACCCAACCCATGTTCTAAATCTTATATTAAATCGTGAACCTCTCGCAAATTCTTGTGTTAAACGGTCAGGGCCGGCCTTGGTGTGATGCTTCATAGGCAACCGCACCCGGCCCGATTTATCTAAAAACTCAATTACATTTTTATATAAATATATAAATATTTTTTTAAAAGAAATACATATTAATTATAAAAACTCAATTACATTTTAACCACGTGAGCCTATCTAAACCATTTTTTTTTGTTTTAGCCCATCAAAACCACTTAAACTCAACTAAGTCACTTTTTTAGTTATAGTCCAATTAAACAAATTAAATTTGACCCATTAAAAAATTTAAACAATTTTAAACCTATATAAAATAATACCAATCGACAATTGGACAATTGATAAGGTTCTAAACGAGATCACACTATTGATAAGGGTTCTAAAGATAAAGTATCTAGACGGTTTTCATCAACAATGTATATTACAGTTTACATTGTATTACTGATTTTTTTTTCATATATTTAACTTTATATTTTAGATTTTTAGGGGCCCATTTTTAAAGTCGAACAGGACACCTGAAATCTCAGGGACGGCCCTGTAAACGATCAAATTATTAAATGACATATTTTATATATATATATAGGGCTTGGTTCAAATCAAAACCCTCATTTCATGAGAAAACCCTAAAACCATCATCTAATGGTGGATAATAACAAGATTGAACAAGATAATGCCATGTGTCAAACCTCATTTTTTATATGAAAATGACATAATAGTCATTTAACACACTAAACAAAAGTCAGCTTCATTAAGATTGTGACATGTGTTACATTCTAAATACAATTAATTTCCCCCCCTTTTTTTAATAAAAAGATCCCCCTATTTTTTTAAAAAGGTTATAACTTTTTTATTCTATGTTATTTTTTTATAAAAAATGCACCTTTAAACTCATCACATTTTTCTCTTTAATTCCATTATAGTTTCACCATTTTTTTTCAGCCGTCCGTAATTACACTGGTGTAACTACCAATTACATTGGTGTAATACACTAGTTACATTATTGCTACGATCTTTACATTGGTGTGACACATATCGTTACATCGGTGTAAAATAACAAAAATATAGGTAATCTCAATATAACTACCAGTTACACTGGTGTAAGGAACATGAATATAACACACAAACAATCTCAGCTCAAATTATACAAGGGTATTATATTGATTTAGAGTAGCAATTGGACATGGTATCTTTAATTCTTAATTCAAAGTCCTCAAAACCAAGATTTGATAAAAAAAAAAAAAAAAAAAGTGGTGATAGCGTAAATACAGAACCTTTGATCCATCCACCATATTTGCAGCAGGGCAGCAAAGCCATCTAACAAAATCCAATAAAAAAAACTCCACAATATCAATAAGTAGAAGATAATTCATGCTACTATTAACCACGGAAACATAAATTCAACAACAATAGCCTCTAATTTCTCGTAAATAAACCAGTTCCCCTAATTGACCACGGAAACATAAATTCAACTTGTGCTTACAAATTTAAATAGAATTATTAATGTCAATTTAGACACAGCAGTTTTAAAATCAGGACTTATAAGTTATGCATACGAATACTTGATTAACAACTTGTTTAATAACATTATACCTTTAACATCTCTAGAAGTGAAAGTAATCTCTGTACATCAGCAGTTGCACCTGCCTTCTCAGCTACCTCTCTCAAAACATGCACCTTGTTCAAAGTTTCAGTGATCTGTTGATCCTGAAACATAATAAGCAGAAAAAAAGATGAAAAGAGACGTGAACCAGCAACAATTGTAACAGCAGTAAGAGACGTGAACCACCACCACCATCCGACCACCACGCCAACCTCACCGGGAACCACCAGAACCTCGCCGGGAAAACATATTTGTTTGCCGGATCTAAACAGATCTGCCTTGTAAACGACATCCTGCACATGTCTGTCTCCTTCTACCTCACCCGACACCACTACTACCTCCCCCACCCGTTGTTCTCTGCCTCAAAATTGTCAGCAACCGTTGGAGGAAACAACACCACCGGCGGAGATAAGAGCCGTCTGGCACCAGATCCATGAGAGCCACCCCCTTTCCGTCGCCGTTCTTCGCCTCGAATCATCTCCTGATTTGATTTCCTTCTTAGCATCAGAAGCGACGAGTACCGCTAGGGTTTGAGGAGGAAGAAATTTAGGGGAGAAGGTAAACGAAATTTGGGAGAGAAGGAAGTCTGACGAATTGGTCTTATATTCAGAAAAAAGTCAGAATGTCAAAAGTCCGGTTTACCCTTAATATCATCACCACCACACGTTTTGGTCAGATCTAATATGGACCACCCATTTTGAATTCACTAAGAAAACAACCAATCAAAATTAGTTTGTGGGTTTTTAAATGGGGAGTGGGTTTTGATATGAACATCCCCCTATATAGGGTCTGGCACCAGATCCATGAGAGCCACCCCCTTTCCGTCGCCGTTCTTCGCCTTGAATCATCTCCTGATTTGATTTCCTTCTTAGCATCAGAAGCGACGAGTACCGCTAGGGTTTGAGGAGGAAGAAATTTAGGGGAGAAGGTAAACGAAATTTGGGAGAGAAGGAAGTCTGACGAATTGGTCTTATATTCAGAAAAAAGTCAGAATGTCAAAAGTCCGGTTTACCCTTAATATCATCACCACCACACGTTTTGGTCAGATCTAATATGGACCACCCATTTTGAATTCACTAAGAAAACAACCAATCAAAATTAGTTTGTGGGTTTTTAAATGGGGAGTAGGTTTTGATATGAACATCCCCTATATATATATATATATATATATATATATATATATATATATATATATATTTAGGTGTTTACACTTTACAAGTAAATATCTTTTCTTTAATCATGCGAAGCCAATCAAGTATCAACTATTCCGCGTTGATTTAAAGCAAGTTCAATTGAGCATCTGTATTTTACTTTTATTATTATTATTTTTTTGCACGTATATACCCATAAAATTAAATATAAAAGATGGGCCCACAAACATATATAATTGAAAGGTAAAGAAATGAAACATTAAAAAAATCTTTTTGAAAGAGTTTTAATCATCTCAGTATTATTATGTGAAAATTTAAATAATATATACCACCCTCAATTATTTTTGAAATGGAATTTTGTGTCTATACTAAAACACATATGAGTTTATGTGTGACATGTTTCTGTGAAGAGAAGTGAACTTCATGCCAAGTTTATAAATTGCTATACGTTCATGTATGTTTGTGTGTATGTGTTTATACGTGTTCGTGCATATGCATCCGGCCATCGGGGGTTTTCATATGCTGCTAGACCGCTGCCATTGGTGACTATACAGGCAAGTACGTCAGCAAAAAGGTTAAAAAGATAAAAAGAAAAATCATTTATTTCTCGCGACTTGGTTCATCCACCAACCTTAAGCCACCCTTATTTTATTATATTTATTGGACACTTGTCATCTTTTTATTACTCTACCAACCTTAAGTCACCACTTAATTTATTTATTTTTATATTTAAAATGAATGATTTATTTGTTTCTAAGATAAACTAACTACAATTTATGAAGAAAAAAATAATTAAATATCGATGATGATTTACGGTAAAGTTTAATTGAAATTAGCACATAATTTATATTTAAAAAACTAAAATAAAAATTTATATTTAAAAAAACCGACTTGGGATGGAATCAAACCTATGACGTGGTGCATGGGTATGGTTGCGTCTGGCCATTGACGCAAAGGGCAAATCTTGTTTACAATCTGTTTCTGTGTAATCTAATTAATGTTTAAAATTAAAAAAAAAAAGAAACATAGAAAACTCAAAAAATACGGAAATGTCATGGATAGAACTTACAACCTTAATAATACTATTTTTATGATTTTATATAACATCAATCCATAAAAACTCGATTTAATGATAATGATATTAAAATATTTAAAAAAGGACAATAAAAAACCAGAAACCACTCACTCATGCAAAGGTTAAATTAGGAAACGGCACCTAATTTCCGTGTCATATTTGTAATCTCACAAACTTCGATGGCAAATGCGCGTGCCAATGTTCTTTTATTTCATTATTTACATTTTGGCTCTTCAACTTAGCTTAATTACCATTTAGTCCTTTTGAAATGTAAGATGAGTTGAACGGCCCATTGATATTCATTTCCAACATAATTGTTTCCATGTAACATTTTACAGTAAAATTCTACAATACATATGAATACGTTGTTAAAATTATAGCATCAGGTTTAAGATCCAAAATTTTGAAATGATATTTTATGGGTTTGGTTATTGGGACACCCCGTCATTTTATTTCAACACCCGCTGTCATCTATACGCCTCGTATAGACCTATACGTGGCATATAGGCTTTAACCTTAAAAGTTAGAGATGCCGGTGTCAATTCTTGTCTGGCGGTTAGGCTATACGCATCATATAAGTCCATACACCTGTACACCAACTATGAGATTTTTTTTTTCAAACTTGGCAGATTTTGACTTGCATATTCCTATACGTAGAATATAGAAATATACGACATGTATAGGAATTTTTTTAATACTACCGATATTTTTATACGATATTTATCGTTTTAGCTATAAATTTGTTAACATTAAATAAATAAATACTTTTAAAAAATAATAACTTTATTAATTAATTGAAACTAAACTATCGTATGATACGTAAACAACCAACCAAACAAACTAAACATTGTAAACAACACATTACAGATATAAACAACCAAAATTGTACATATATAACATTAGTTTGTACGTATATAACAAAAAATCAACTGAAATACAAAAAAAGCAAACGACGCCACGTATAGCGTGGTACGTGCCGTATAGTCTCGGGAGGGTTTAGGTTGCGTATGACCTATACGCCACCCATCCCCGAGACCATACGACATGTATAGCTTTATATGTGTCGTATGATCTCGAAGATGGGTGGAGTATAGGTCATACGCCACCCAACTCATACGCCACACCTAGCCCTATACACATCATATAGGTTACGAGGTATATTCTGTAAGACCCGTCAATCACATCATTATACGCCCAAATATAGCCTTATACGTGGCGTATAGGGCTGTGATTGACAGGTCTTGTAGAAAATGTTTATATTTGAAAATTGTGAAAGTTATACGCCCTGTATAGAGCTATACGAAGCGTACGAAGGGTGTCAAAATATGGAATTGAGTGTTCGAATATTAGGACCCTATTTTATTTTTCATTTAAAATATAATCTATTTTTTTACAACTAAAATGTTTAATATTTAATATAAATCTAAACATATATTTTTATTAAATCTAATCAATAATTCAATATATAAAATCGAGTTGTATCCAACACAAAGTATCATTTTAGATATATCTATAAAATCACCGCATGTTCAATAAATCGTTTACCTGGAAGTTTGTTTATTTAATAAACGAATGTGCATGAACACAACTTTATATTCAAATAAAAAAATGAACACGAACGCTTCGATCATGAACGTTTGTTTATGTTCATTCGCTCCTTCGTTTATTTATGTTCAACTAAATTTATTTATTACTTACCAGTAATACTAACTTACCCATCGTTTACATATCCGTCAGTCTATGTGCATTTTTTAATCTAGTATTTGACTTAATTTTTGAATAACCCAATGATACTTAGGCTTTATTGGTTACTATTAAGTGTTTGTATTTGTTCGATTAAACTTAAATGAACAAATATAAAGAAGACAAGAATCATGTTTGCTCGGTTCAATTACACGTCTACTTTTAGATATCACGAAATACTATGGTACCATAAGAACTCAATACCGCATATAGTTTCAAATTAAGGGGTAAAATGACATTTGTTCAAAACTCAAGGATGATAAGATCATCTTTCAACAAACATCTCTCCTTTAAAACCTCCTTTTTGCAACATCATCTGTCAACTTTTTTCACTTCTCGCATCCCTTCAAAATCAAAGAAGAGAGAGAGTAAAGTAAATCGGAATCTAGAGAGAGAAAGCAGTCAAAAATGTCGAAATCTGCAGGTCCGCTCGTGATTTGTGCAGTAATCCTCGTCATCCACATGATCGCGCTCTCATTTCCTTCCGTTGAAGCCGCTTCAAGCGGTGTGGACCACCGTACGAGCTGGATTCCAGCCAAAACCTCCACCGTCGGCGGCGGATGCCGCGGATCTATGGCCGAGTGTCTCGCGGAAGGCAGAGATCTCGATTTTGACGATATGGAGTTCTCAATGGACAGCGAAACAAACCGGCGCATTTTAGCAACCACTGGTCGTTACATCAGCTACGGTGCGCTGAGCAAGAACAACGTTCCTTGCTCGAGACGCGGCGCGTCGTATTACAACTGCCGGTCCGGTGGTCAAGCGAATCCGTACACCCGTGGTTGTAGCGCCATCACGCGCTGCCGCCGTTGAGCGGTGGCGTTTGTTTGTGTTATTTTGTTTATTAAAATACAGTTTTAAGTGGATTAATTAAATTCATATTAGTTTGATGGCAATCATATGCTGTTTTTGGATTCGTACAGTATTCGACTGCTGATGAGAATAAAATCTGGATGTAATTTTTGAAATTGATTAAGCGTGTGGCGTTGACTTGTACATCATGCTTTGGAGGTTGTACCTTCTTTGGTTTTTGGAATTTGTTTCTTAGAGCTACAATAATCGGATCAAGAGTCTAGAGGCAATGTGGAGTTGTACATTGTGCATTAAATGTTGTACTTTAAAAGTTACAGATATATGACTAGGTTTTTTGAACCGAATGTTATGTTAAGAACTGCAAGTGGTCGCAAAATGTTCTTCGTGGTGTGTTGATGATTTATATAACCGTCACACTTTCTCTGTCAGTACTTTGTTATCTTGTATGCATCATATATAGAGATGTATTATACGGTTTTCATAAGTATCTGTATTATACGGTTTTCATAATTATCAACTGTCTTTGGTTTTGAAAAGAACATGCCTGTCTTTTTACCTATAATTAGGCCATACATATGAACGAGAACATGATTCGGCTCTAAGGATCATGACTTGTGTAAAACTAGTTTAAAAAAGTATACCTTTATTTTATATCATGTCACATTTATTGAAATAATTATTAGTTATATCCGAGACATGTTAAATTATTCATAGAACAAACAAATATAACACAAAATAATTAGGCATCGGGTTTACTAATAAATTTTGTTTACTAAATGGTTCAACATGAAGACGAAACGTGACATGTTTGATAAACGAGTTGATTCGTTAACCATGTTTAAATGGTTTTTTCTAAAATGTTTCTATTTAGATTTTTAAAGATAGTTATTTACAAAGTAATAATACTGAAAGTTTGATATTTTGTTTTCCAATTCTTCCTCTAGCGATCGACTAATCCTTTTTATTGGAATGGTTGAAGAGTCAAATTATTTAACAATTTCTCATGAGGGGATAAATCGAGAGAATTTTGAATTAGAGCTCTAGATTTTTGTTCATCCATCGTTGTAACAGTATCTCGGGGGGTTGCAGCGATGACTTGGAATATCTACTATGCGACCATTGAAAAAATTATGTCTATGGTTAAATAATTGGCGAGTACCCGGAATAGTCGGAGCCATACCCAACTGAAAAAGAATGTTATCCAGACGCATTTCAAGTAATTGTAGTAAAACTTGACATGTTGACCACTTTGCCTTTCTGACGATACGAACGTATTTAAGTAATTTTCGTTCCGCAAAGCCATAATGAAAACACAAATTTTGTTTTTTTTCTAGGCGGATAAGATATTGGGATTTTTTTCCCAGAACCCGATTGGTTTCTAACATCATTTCTAGCTCTAGGCTTTAAGATCACTCTAGAACTAATTTTTTTTCTCTTTTTGAACTCTTTATTTCCATTAACTGTATCTATTACTTTAACTACACATTCTTGTTTCCCCCATTTTTCAATTTTTTTTCGTCCGAGCCCTCTATTCTTGAACTGAATAAATTAAACCAAGTTTGTTAATTGAAAATAGGAAACAACGAAAAAAAAAACAACTGCAAACACATTAATTACAAAAGAAAGTTATTTTGAGATTGATTCATTGTTGTTTAATTTATTATTAAGTGAACATGTATTACCCATATTCGTAAGTGAATATTAAAATATATAAACCCAAAATACAACACGAACCTGACACACACGACAAGATTTTTCGATTCATGGTTGTTACGTTGACAAAAATAAATATGTGGGTCATGCTTAGGCTCACGTATTCAGCCCGTCAACCCAAAATCTTTCGACCCACTAACTCATCAACCCAACATGATAAACACCTCCACTAGAACATGCCAATCAAGCAAAGTATTTAAAATTTATAATCTTTTAATTTGTTTTATAAAAAAATCATATTATTAGCATATTTCTTATAATCATCTATACAGTATTAACTATAAATAAGTTTTATAATAATAAACAAAAATGTTAGGAGTTCATCGTATTTCCTGATGAATGAAATAAACTTTAATGTTTATTAAACCATCTCTTTTAATAAGTTTTATAAGTTTATTCAACCATCTCTTTTAATAAACTTTAATGTTTTTGTATTTAATAAATTTTAATGTTTTTTGTATTTCAACTAACTTTTTAATCGAATTCAAGCAATTTATTTGTAGTGGGTAGACCGTGTCATTATAGTATAACTTGCATGCCAAATGCATTAACTGTCTTTGATGGAAAACCTATTCGGCACTCACTTCAACTTTAATTTTCTTGTTGTTTTACGTTAAAGAATTATTTTTTTTTGAACGGCTGGGAAATTTTATAAAAAAACCAAACACTAGCAAGGATCTAGAGAGGCAGGACAAAGAACAATAAAAGAGATTATACATTAAAGGAGCACCAATCCGACCACTCTACGTTAATTTTTTTCGATCTATTCTTGACCCAAAGGAAACTCGTAGCTTTAATATCCTCAAATATTTTGAGAATAAGCATCCTTTTGTTGTTGAAAACCATCTCGTTTCTTGCACGCCAAATTGACCAGATAGTGGATAAGATGACAGCGTTTATCGCCTTCTTTTTTAGTGTATCGCCTCCGCCATACTCATGTATTTGTAAAAGATCTTTAAGATTAAAGGCGAAAATTGGGGGGATTTTGCACCATTGAGAAATAATTGACCAAATAGTGTTTGCAACCTCACAATTTATAAAAAGATGCTCTGCCGACTCTACCTCGTCATCACATAATTTGCAAGTCCCATAACCAATAACGATACCTCGTTTCATGAGAGCAAAGTATGTGGGGATTCTTTCCATTTCGGATCTCCACGCATGAACATTTAGTTTAATTGGCACCCAATTGTTCCATTTGAAAGAACGCACTTCATGTTGGATAGGAACCTGCATCAAACTTTCTTTAATGTAAACCACAGAAAAATTCCCACTTGAATCCCCATCCCAACACCACTTGTCATTTAAATCCGAGAACTCGACTTGGGCATGACCTCCTGGCAGCGGTTTAGATCATCTTGATGGAGTTGGAATGGGAAATCATTGCTCCATTTCCAATGCCACTCTATTCCAGTAGAATGATACTTACATCTCTCATTGATTTTACATCCCTTTTCAGCTTCCAACTCAAATAAAGTGAGGAATTGGATGCGAAGCGGGCTCGGACCGACCCATTTATCGAGCCAAAATCGGATGTCATTGCCTCTTCCAACCTTACCGACAATCAATCTCTCCAAATTTATATCACATTAAAGAATTATTAAATAAAGAAAAAAATCAAATCTCTTTTCTAATAAAAGACTAAATATATTGACACTTGTTATCACCACATTCCATCTCAAAAGGTTTTTCCCCCAAAACCAAATTTACATATTTCATTTAATCTTTTCATATTTAGTCCCTTTGTTTTTGGAAAATTACATAAATAAACATTTTAACAAATCAATTCATCATTATTACCATTGACTCACATTTTTTTAATTATCATCAAAATATAATATTTAAAAAAAACAAGAATTAAAAAATAGGAGATTTAAAAAATGCGAGTTTTCAAATTTTTATTATTAAAAAAACGAGTTTTTGAAATTTTATTATTAAAAAAATAAGATTTTTTTAATTTTACATATAAAATTTAAAAATATTACATTTGTATTGTAAAAAACATGTGTTAGAATAAAGTTTACTAATATTTAATTAAGTTTGATATTTATAAATAATTTTTTTCTTTTGATTTGTAAATTTTAATAGTTAGTTTTTAACTAAAGTTAAGAAACTTGTAAATATTTATGTTTAAAAACTATGTTATATATAATATTTTTTTAAATAACGACATTTTTTTTCAAAAAAAAAAGTGTTTGGTTTCAATTTTAATTTGTTAGTTTTAATTTTGGAATTTTAAATTTAAATTGTGTTGATATATAAAGGAGTGAAATTTAAAATTTTGTAGTTTTAATTTTTTAATTTAAAAGATGATATATTGTTGAAATTTAAATTTTATTTGTATCTTTTTATTTTTTTTAAATGAGAGATTTAGTATTAAAAATTTAGCGAGATTTTCCGTATAGAAGTGCAGATAGTATCTATCAATCAGAACATCTTGATGATAATTTTGATGAAAGTTTTTAATCTCTTAACTTTCTAAATTGACTTAAATTATCAGATTTGTCAAACCATCAATTAATTCTAAATGTCGGTATTCCAGTTATGCTACTAAGAAATATTGATAAAAAATGGTTTATGTAATGGAACAAGACTTTAGGTCAAATCACTAGATAATTGCATTGTAGAAGCGGAAATTATATCTGGAAGCAACAATGGTAATCACAATTTTATCCCTATAATTGGGTTAACACATTCAGACAAAAGAATTTCATTTAAATTTCAAAAAAGAAAATATACAATTGTTGTATGTGTTGGAATGACCATGAATAAAAGTTTAGGGCAATCATTTTCAAAGGTTGGTTTGTATTTGAAAAATCCAGTGTTTAGTCATGGTCAACTGTATGTTGCATTATCAAGAGTTAAAAATAGAGATGGACTCAAACTATTAATCTTTGGTAAACATGAAAAAGTTACCAATACCACGTCAAATATTGCATACAATGAAGTATTTTCAAATTTGTAAATCATCATTGTAAGGTTTCATTTAACATGTAATTTAATGTATTGTAAAAAGTACACCACTTATAAATGCATTTTCATGTTTTTTTTTTGATATTTTGATTACTCTCATCCATATAATTTTAACATTTAACAAAATGGAAAAATTACCAATACAATATCAAACTTGTATAAGAAAAACTGTTAAAATATTTGTCAATATAATATTAATGCTTCACCCTGTGTAACACACGGGGTTAAAACTAGTACTATGTAATAAAGGAAAACCATGAGGGACACATGTCACTCTCTGGTTACTCCTCACCTTTGTTTTCTCGCCTCTCTCTCCTATTAAATATTAATTTTTCTGTTTCTCTCTCCTATTAAATATTAATTTTTTTGTTTCTCTCTCCTATTAAATAATAATATTAAATAATAATCTTTATATTAATAAATAAAATTATATTGACACATGTCACTTTCTGGCTCATTTGTATCATTTTTTTCCCGCATCTCTCTCATATTGAATAACTAGGTTAGAATCTCATGTATTACACGTGTTAAATAAAGGTAATGTTAAATACGTAATAATAAGAAGTTTATGTTTTAAAACCCGTGTAATACACGGGTTGAATAAAATCTAATGTCATCTATTAACACATACACTCGTCAAAAGGAAACATTGTGAAAATATAAATATATGATTAAAAGATTTTTATTTGAATCCTAGGTTGGTATAAAATTGTTTTTAGTTTGTAGAGTTCATAAAAGTATGATTGAACAAATTAATTGATGATAAACATAATTTTAAATAAAAAATGCAAGATAAAAATTGAAACAAATAATTAATTTAGTTGACTAAAATAGTGGAGTTGATTATTAATAGTAGAAAAATGCAGAAAAATTAGAATGAGGAGGCCTAGAATTGTGACAAATGTCCAACTAATTATTTGTTTATTAAGTAGTATAGATATCATTATTATTTAATAAGATACATTTGTATTTATTAGGAGAGAGATGCGGGAAAACTAATGTGAGAAGGCATAAGGAAGTGACAAGTGTCCCTCTCAAAACCTTTATTTATTAGTATGTATAGATTATATTAAAAGAATTTATTTTTAGATTTTTAATATAAATCTAATTACGGATACTTATTATTTAATTATAAATAGTTATTATATCATCAATAAAATAAACTTAATATGAACTAACATTTATCAATTAAATTAAAAAAATTAATACTTAGTTAAAAAAATTGTTTTAAAAACTAACTTAACAGACCTTATAACTGTCACGACAAATTACATTTTTAAAGACATATTTTGACGAGTGTGTTTGTTAACAAATTAAATTATATTTTATTCAACCGATGTAATAAACCGGTTTATTAAACCCGTGTATTACACGGGTTTTTAAAAATATAAAATTTTTATTACTAAGTATATAACATTTTATTTATTCCACCCGTGTAATACACGGGATTTTAACCTAGTTATTATAATATAGTAGTATTAGTGATTGTTCGTTATAAAAGTGGTGTGGGTTTAAATCCCTGTAAGATTATGTGTAATGGTTTCACTAAAAAGTGACTGTCACGTCACTGTAACGTAGGTGGGAGCAAAACCACTAACCAAAACCACTAACGTGTGTAATGGTTTTACCATCCATTATTAATTTAAGAATTAGTTTTTTGTTAGATGAGTTGCATTTATTGGTTGGCTTTTGTCTATCCAACATTCAGACGTGATTTGCCCTCGCTCCACGCTCATGATTTGCCCCATCACGCCTAAATCACGACCAAGGGGCGGTGTTCAACGCCCCATCACTAAGCCATATCATCTATGCCTCCCCCCTACCCACACCCATTAGACTATGTGTAGTGGTTTAACTAAAAATTCCTACCACGTAAGTAGTAGAGCTTTAACTAAACTACACCTCACAAGTCAGGTAATTATATATTTTCCTTTTAATGAACAATGGACTAGTTTAACATTCTCGTCCCATGATTAAAGTGATGAGATCATGGTAACATATTTCATATATTTAAAATTTTCATTTAAACTCACTAGTATAAACTACTATTTGGGTTGATAGATTGAAAACAATGGTCGTTTTGGTTGAATTAGGGTGGTCCAACTCTCCCATCATCTCCTTAACTACTCGACAAATATGAAACTACTTTTTAATATTGTCACGACTTTTGCTTTCGACTCGATTCTCTTTTCATACCTACCTCTCTCGTAATAGATCTATCCCACCTTGTTCAGGTAGTCTAAAGCTTTTCTAAATAGAAATTCACCTAATGCATCGAAACTCATTGTCAAGAACCCAAACATTACTCATATAACTCGTTAATCAAAACAGGTCAAACTGGTTGGTAAGTTAAATCGGGCTGACATGTATTATATAAGTTGTAATTGGGTTATAATCATGTTATAAACGAGTTAAAGGGGTTATAAACGGTTGGTGGGCTGAACTTATAAATTATATATACTTTATACTAAATATGAATGTATTGAAGTGTCTGACATGTTTAACTTTAGTGCAACTCGAATATGGCTATTAAACGGAATATATATATATATGTGTGTGTGTGTGTGTGAATCTAAACACAACATGTTATTAAACGGATGAGACTAGCTGACCTAAAACTTGATTGTTTTTGTGTCTGATTCGTATCGTGTTACGAGTTTGTTAGGAATTACCACCCATACATTAAATAATGAGGAACAAAATGAACTTATTTTTATATATTACATCTATTTCCATTATACCTAATAAATAAGTAACCGATCGTGCCATGTGTCACTATTCTGTGAGTTTAAGATTATTTTTCTCGCTTATTTTTTTCATTACTAACTATTTAATATTTCCTCAATTAACTCCTAAATCTTTATTATTATTTAATAATTCTTTTATAATTTTTAAATCTTCTTTACTAATTTTTTAATATTTCTTTTATTCAATATGTGTAAAACACGAGTTTTTAAATTTTTGAGTAAATTACCGTTTGCGTCCGTGTGGTTTACACGATTTAACACAATACGTCTTGACACGAATTTTTAACGCTCTGAGTACCGGTGGTATACAATCTGTAACACTGTGAGCCCCTGGGCCTAACTTCGTTAGATTATTTTCGTAAAGTTTAGTATCGACAGGGGTAAAAACATGTAATATCCGTTTGCGTCCCTGCTGGCAAGACCGGTATTCACACAAAACAACTAACCTCACCCGAAACCACTAACTTCACCCGGAACTACTAAACAAAACTACTAAATCGGCTTAACATACGCCAATTATCAATCCAAAAATCAAGCATAATTATCACCAATCGAAATTACATACTCCAAAAACCAATCGAAACTACTAAATCGGCTTAAAAAAAACTAACCGAAACAACTAATTTGACCCAAAAAAAAATCAAAACTAGACAGCCTGTTTGCCCGAAACTACCTGTCTTCCCCTCCATATTCAACCTGAAAGTTGAAGTCCCAGTTGAAAAGGAACTTCAAGACGACTCTTACCCGCACCCAAATGTGAGTAGGGGTCACGTGAACCCGCATTTTCGGCTTAAAAAAATGACGATCATTAAGTCGATCGGAAAGAAAAAACTCAAAAATGTAGAATTGGAGAAATGTCCGGAGAATGTACCTGTGACAGCCTGGTTGTCTAGCACGGCGTCAACTCTAAGAGCCATCGGAGAGGGGAGAACGACGATAAGAGAGGGAGGACGACTAGTTTCGATAGGGGGCGCGAGTTAATATAGGCCCAGGGTCTCAAAGTGAGAATTATGGTTTGTAGTTTCGGATGAACTTAGTAGTTTCGGGTGGGCTTACATGTTTTTACCCCTTTCAAAACTAAGCTTAACAGAAATAATCTAATGAAGTTAGGACCAGAGGCTCAGAATGTTACAGATTGTATACCTCGAGTACTCAAAACGTTAAAAATTCGTGTTATGGACGCATTGTGTTAAATCGTGTAAACCACAGTGACGCAAACGGTAATTTACTCTAAATATTTTTAATATTTCTTTTATTCAATATGCGTAAAACACGAGTTTTTAATATAGTATTTTAATATATGATTAATATATTATTAAGAGCCGGAACAATTATACTTTTTTCACTTCATGAATCGAGATTATTTTTTCCTTTATATTTATCATCAAACTACATGATCAAAATGCTATAAATTATTTTATTTATTTAATGGTTGTCATTTGAACTCACATATATAATATCGCTTTCAATCCATGAATCAAGATTATTACATCATTCTCTCCACTTAATAATCAAATACTAAAAGTGCTTCACAATTAATTTTTTTAAAACAGCTGAAATTTTATATAAACCCGACTAGTAAGAAACTAGCCGAAAAGCTACTAAAAAATTACAAAGCCAAGACCGGGTTTTACAACCAAATCACCAAATTAATGTTGCACTTCCTATTCCTGTTAACAAACCAAATATAGAAGTAATAAACAATAGAATCAAATATCGTATCCTTGAGTCGCTCATCATTTTGAAAGACAAGTCAGTTCATATAACGCCACGTCACCAGCCATTAGGAAATAATAATAGTATTCACCACATGTTTCTTTTCCTTCCTCATAGCGGCCGCAATGAGCTAAACCATCATCTCATTCAGATAAAAAGACCCCAAAAGGCCACATCGAGCCATCTACCAATCGCAACTCAAATCCTCCAAGCCATCTCACACTTCGTAAAAAGATGGTCAACCGATTATGTTTCCTTGGAATAAACAACACTAAGAACTGAGAGAACATCAATATCTTTTTTCTCCAAATTAAGATGGGTAGGAAGACAATCTGACAATACCCGTCAAACAAGAATGTTAACCTTCGAATGATCAAAGCGATTCCATTTCATAGGTCAATTACCACCAGGAAGCAAACAATGATCGATATGAAGCCGGACTGACTTAACAGTGAACTCATAATCATCCTCCACCTTCCAAGCCCTACTATCTTTGTTCACCGATAATCATACGCCTCCCAACAAATGGCATAGCTCAACTAGTTGAGCTTCTTCGGCCTCACCATAATTAGACGCCGCCACCCCCCACAACTAACTGCCACCTGAACGATGAGCATAAACAGAATAACCTTTATCCACCTCCAAAGCTAAAAGTCTCGGGAAAATTAAACGAAGAGGCAAATCTCTCACCCAACAATCATGCCAAAAAGAAGTATCCTCCCAATTTCCTACATGCTTTCTTAAAGAAGAATAAGGAATGATACCTTTCCCATGTAACGTACCAAAAGATTTCATAATTCTCCCCCACACCCCATTCCCACGAGTAATGATAACCGCATCAAAAACCCCAACATGGCACCTGTAAATGGAATTTAAAAGTTTCACCCATAAGTTATCATGGTTATTAACGAATCTCCATCTCAATTTCTGAAGGAACGCATAGTTAAGAGCTTTTAAACTACAAATCCCCAACCCTCTATCTTTAGAAGTAATAACCACATTCCATTTCACCCATGCCATTTTGCGAGAATTACCTACACCACCTCAAAAGAACTTTGATATAATAGATTAAAGTATATTTTTTTAACCTAGACATGCATAAAAAACAAAGACATATAGTAGATCCCATGACAAGCATAGAACGACTACCAATAGACATCATATTCGCTTTCCATTTAGATGAATTCTCCTGAAATCTCTCAATAATCAAATTCCAACCATTTATCCTTGACATGTTGATGCCCACCGAAATCCTGAGATACAAAAACGGCAATTTATCTGGTTTACACCCTGAATATCGAGCAAAATTCTCTACTTCTTGAAATTCAACTCCCACACCAAAAAGACTTGACTTATGAAGATTATTTTTCAAATCAGAAGCCAAGTAAAAGCAATTAAGAGCTCTAACAATAGTATCAATATTGTTAGACGACCACACTCCAACCATAATAACATCACTTACATAAAATAAATGAGACAAAGAAACATTATCCATACCAACCTCAGCTCCCTTGAATAAACCAGCCTCAAAGAGTCATAAGCCTTCTCAAAATCTACCTTAAGAATCAATAGTTTCTTATGTCGTTGCTTATACCACTCCACAAGCTCATTCATAATAAGAGGACCATCAAGAATATGTTGACCTTTATTGAATGCTTATTGTTCTACACTAACAACTAAATTCACAACTTTAGCCAATCTATTAGCCAAAAGTTAAAAATATGTGAAAGTTATACGCCATCATTTCATAGGGAGGTCCAACTCTCCCATCATTGAAAACAATGGTCGTTTTGGTTGAATTAGGGTGGTCCAACTCTCCCATCATCTCCTTAATTACTCGACAAATATGAAACTACTTTTTAATATTGTCACGACTTTTGCTTTCGACTCGATTCTCTTTTCATACCTACCTCTCTCGTAATAGATCTATCCCACCTTGTTCAGGTAGTCTAAAGCTTTTCTAAATAGAAATTCACCTAATGCATCGAAACTCATTGTCAAGAACCCAAACATTACTCATATAACTCGTTAATCAAAACATGTCAAACTGGTTGGGTTATAATCATGTTATAAATGAGTTAAAGGGTTTATAAAGTGTTGGTGGGCTGAACTTATAAATTATATATACTTTATACTAAATATGAATGTATTGAAGTGTCTGACATGTTTAACTTTAGTGAAACTCGAATATGGCTATTAAACGGAATATATATATGTGTATATATATATATATATATGTGTGTGTGTGTGTGTGTGTGTGTTTGTGTGTGTGTATGTGTGAACCAAAACACAACATGTTATTAAACGGGTGAGACTAGCCGACCTAAAATTTGATTGTTTTTGTGTCTGATTCGTATCGTGTTACGAGTTTGTTAGGAATTACCACCCATATTAAATAATGAGGAACAAAATGAACTTATTTTTTATATATTACATCTATTTCCATTATACCTAATAAATAAGTAACCGATCCCACACACATTTAAAGAGACAATATTCATTTATCCACCAAGTTCTACCCGATTCCTTCCATCATTTTACCAAGATCTGCTTTACATCCTTCCATATCATAGCCGAACACCTTACCCATTTCAATATATTTAGCAAATTCATTAATCATTGAAAAACCATTGATAGTTTTCTTTGAGAGGACCCTGCCCGAATTCGAAGAACTAGAAATAGACTTGAGACCACCTTTTACTCCACCCACCCGTGAAGAGAAGTCTCTATGCATGGCATGAGAAGGAAGAATATGTTTCTGGTGAATAATCAGTTCCGGTTCCAACCTCTGAATGACCTCCCGGCGATGTTTAGACCCGGTGGCGGATCTAGAAAAAAAACTTTGGGGTATCAAAAATTTCGTTCAGGGGTATCGGAAAACATAAAACGGTAAAATTTTCTAATAAAACGGTAAAATTTTCAACTACGCGTCGAAAGTTGAGCGGTACCTCCCCATAAGGTAAATCCGTGTCACAACCCGAACTTTACTAAATCGGGACCGGGGCGCCTATGTGACTAGTTGGCATAAACTTAAGCGGAAGCATAAATAATATTTTATTGATATTGTTGCTAGTACAGCCAGCTTACACAATCTTCGAGTCTTATACGATTAATATTAAAAGTAAAATAAACCTCGAAGCTTGATCCTCCGAGAATAGTTCTCATTCCAGCTCTACTCATTTTCTGTCCCTGAACACATGTTTTAGTTTTGAAAATACGTCAATAAAATGTTGGTGAGTTACCATAAACAGACACATTTATAATAAAGACACATAATCATTTCCAAATCATATCATGTATATGTCATATGCTAGTTCACCCGGCTATGCACGTTACATCCGGGATTCAAGGCTATATGTTCACTTGGGTCCGTCCCTTAATGGTATGTTCCCTAATACGAGCCTGTCGACACCCACGCGGTCTGACCAGCAGGGAAATGTAATAGGCCTATACAATACATATAACCCCCTCAAACAACACATATGTAACATACACATACAATATCAATTTTTCCAGATGGCCGCAACCCCAAACCATTTCACCACATGTGTCTGGTTTATTTAAATTAGTTTAAAGTAGCTCACCTCAATTAAGTGTCTCAGATATTAAGCAAGTTTTTCCTTCACGAATCTCAACGTACCACCGTTCTTCTAGTATCTCCTCGGAAATTCTAAAGCGTAAAAAAAACTAATCGGTATTTCTCCGAAGGGGAAGGGATGGAATTGAAGAATTGTTATGAGCTTTCTATTTATAGTAACATTTTCTTTTGTAAGCCTTGGAGAGCAAGAAATTTGACGTGTCTTCTATATCTACGTGGTTTGTTAGAAACAAATTGTAGAGTGTTTAGGTGGCTTTTAAATCATGATGACTCCTATCATATTTATCTTTACTAATATTAATTTTAGTTGCTTTGAATTATCCACATTTTTTCACGATAGATATAGATATTTAAGTTTTACATATATGTGCATATGTAGTTTTACCATCTCAATTAATACTAATATAATTTTGTTTTATTAATATTGTTATTATATATAAAAATAATGTTACGTACACATTTGAAGTGTACATATATTTTCTAAATCTTTAAATATATATATATATATATATTTATATAATTAATAAATCTATAATCATTATTTGATAATTGCTTTTCATACTTGTTTAAACATTTTTATATCTTAAAGGATCGTTCCACCCAATAGTCACTTGTTCCAATAATTATGAAGTATGAACAAATACTTTATATATATATATATATATATATATATATATAGGGGTATGTTCTTTTGAGAACCAACAATATGTTAAGAACCGTGAGAACCGCATTAACTCTTGCTCTATTTATAATATAAATTGACTAGAATTCATGTACATTTCAATATGTTTAAGGTTTGGTTTTAAAAGATCTCGAATTTATAATCGTTTTTTTAAATGCATATATGCACTCACACTATATACACAAATGAATGCATATATGCATATTTTTATACTTTTCTTAAAAAAAATTAAGGAGAGAGGAGATAAACTCAAACTAAGAGTGGGAAGAGATAAATAAAACATTATTCTTGAAATTTACCTTTTTCACTAAAGCGATATGTACACGTTTTGTGTGGTTCTCACGGTTCTCAACATATGGTTGGTTCTCAAAAGAACATGCCCATATATATATATATATATATATATATATATATATATATATATATATATATATATATATATATATAAATAAAACAGGGTATTACAAGTCCCTTTCCCTTACAGAGGTTTCATCCTCGAAACCTAATTGTTACTGAATAATTGTGGATATTATTTCTTCATTTCCTCTTCAAATTCCCATGTATATTCAGATCCTTTGCGGTGTTTCCATTGAACTTTGACTTGAACAGTTTCTTTATTTCATAGAGTTCATGTTTTTCTATCCAAGATGGCTATTGGTCTTTCCACGTAATTTAGCTTTTCGTCTAGTTCAATGTCAGCAATAGGTACGTATGCTTCTTCATCAGCCAAACATTTTCTAAGATGGGATACGTGAAATGTATTATGAATTCCTTGTAATTCCGTAGGTAGGTCTAACCGGTAGGCTACTTTTCCTACACGAGCGATAATCTTGAAAGGTCCGATGTATCGTGGGCTTAATTTCCCTCTCTTCCTGAATCGTATAATTCCTTTCCATGAAGAAACTTTGAGCATGCCTTTATCGTCTACTTGAAATTCCAATGGGTGTCGTCGGTTGTCGGCGTATGATTTTTGTGTATCTTGAGCTGCTTTCAACCGAGCCTTGATTTGTTCTAACTTCTCAGATGTGAGTTTCACTACATCCGTGCTACTGAGTTCCTTTTGTCCTATTTCCCCCCAACATAAAGGTGTTCGACATTTACGTCCATATAGCATTTCATAAGGGGGCATTGCAATACTGGAATGATAACTGTTATTGTAAGAAAATTCAGCTAGAGGTAAATAGCTATCCCAGCTTCCTCCAAAATCCAATACACAAGCTCGTAGCATATCTTCTAATGTCTGAATTGTTCTTTCACTTTGTCCGTCGGTCTGTGGATGATATGTTGTGCTTAATAATAGTTTAGTGCCCATTTCTTCATGAAATTTTTGCCAAAATCTTGATGTGAATCGGGTGTCTCTATCTGACACAATGTTGATAGGCGTTCCATGCTAGGAAACTATTTCTTTAATAAATGTGTCAGCTTGCTTTTCTGAAGAGTAAGTTTCTCTGATCGGAAAAAAGTGAGCACTCTTTGTTAATCTATCAAGTACAACCCATATGCTATCATATCCTTTATTTATCCAAGGTAGTTTAGTGATGAAGTCCATTGTCAGATGTTCCCATTTCCAGGTGGGAATCTCCAAAGGCTGTAACTTTCCGTGTGGCTTTTGATGTTCTGCTTTAACTTGTAAACAAGTTAGACATTTCTCTACGTATCTTGCCACATCTCTTTTCATTCCAGGCCACCAATAACTTTTTCTTAAATCTTGATACATCTTTGTGGTGCCTGGATGGATTGAATATCGAGATTTGTGAGCATCTTCCATGACCCTTGATCTTAGTTCCCTGTGTCGGGGAATCCATACCCAATTATTCATTACTTTAACACCTTGACTGTTTTCGATTAAATCTTGGACTTGTCCGATCATTCGTTCCTTCTTTAAATTTTCTGTTCTTAAAGCTTTCTCCTGAGTTTCCTTTATTTCCCCTATCAGATCGGATGTTAATGTTAGCTTTTAGGATTTAAATCGGATGGGGTGGTGGTTCTCTTTTCTACTTAAAGCATATGCCACGACATTTGCCTTGCCAGGGTTGTACAAGATTTCACAATCATAATCTTTAATTAATTCGAACCACCGACGCTGTCGTATATTTAAGTCTTTCTGTTCAAAGAAATATTTCAAGCTTTTGTGATCAGTATATATCGTGAACTTGGTTCCAAACAAATAGTGTGCCAAATCTTCAAGGCAAATACTACTGCTGCCAATTCTAAATCATGAGTGGGATAATTCTTCTCACTCGGCTTGAGCTGTCTAGATGCATATGCTATTACCTTTCCTCGTTGCATGAGGACGCATCCGATTCCTTGATATGATGCATCTGAGTATATTACTAAGTCATCTATTCCATCAGGCAATGTCAAAACTGGGGCTTGAGTTAAATATTTCTTCAGTTTTTTGGAAAACTTCCTCTTGCTTGACTTCCTAATTAAACTTAACGTCCTTCTTTGTTAACTTGGTTAAAGGTGTAGCAACCTTGGCAAAGTCTTGAATAAATCGACGGTAATATCCGGCTAAACCTAGAAAGCTTCTTACTTCTGTTGGTGTCTTTGGCTGTTCCCATTTGGTTATAGCTTCTATCTTTGCTAGGTCCACTTGAATTCCTTTTGAGTTAATCACATACCCTAAGAATTGCACTTCTTGTAGCCAGAAGACACATTTAGAAAATTTAGCATACAACTTTTTCTCCCTTAAGGTTTCTAATACCATTCTTAGGTGGTAGGCATGCCCCTCTTCTGTTCTTGAATACATCAAAATATCATCAATAAACACTATTACATACTTGTCCAGCATTGGTTTGCATACTCGGTTCATTAAGTCCATGAATGTTGTTGGTGCATTAGTCAGTCCAAATGACATGACTAAAAACTCGTAGTGACCATACCGGGTGCGAAAAGCAGTTTTGGGTATATCTTCTTCTCGTACGTTTAACTGATGGTATCGAGACCGGAGGTTGATCTTGGAAGACCATTTTACACCTTGTAATTGATCAAACAGATCATCAATTCGTGGCAATGGATATTTATTTTTGACAGTAAGCTTGTTTAATTCTCTATAATGAATGCACATTCTCAAACTTCCATCTTTCTTCTTAACGAACAATACCGGTGCTCCCTATGGAGATATGTTAGGACATATGAATCCTTTATCAAGCAATTTTTGAACTTGTGTCATCATCTCTTGCATCTCGGGTGTTGCTAACCGGTAAGGAGTCTTGGCTACCGGTTTTTCTTCAGGAATTAAATCTATCTTGAATTCTATTTCGCGATCAGGTGGTAGTCCTGGTAACTCTTCTAGGAATACATCCATAAATTCCCTCACTACTGGTACTTCTTCTATTTTCTTAGGCTGCTGTACTATAGAAATTGCATATGCCAAGTATGCTGAACATCCATGACACATTAACTTGATAGCCTTCATTAAAGTGATAACTGGTACCGGCTGTCTTCCATTTTTTCCTTTTATGACTACTTGCTTTCCTTCAGGTGTTTGAAGGTAAATAATCTTATGTTCACAATCTATATGGGCCTTGAACTGTGATAACCAGTCCATTCCAATCACAATATCAAATTCTCCTAACGTGGTAACCAAGAGTTTAAGGGGTAGATTGTGTTTACCTATTTGTAAGTAGCTATCTTCCATTATGGTTGCAATTTTTAATAGTTCCCCGTTGGCAATTTCTACTAAGTATGGTTGGCTTAATGGTTTAACAGGCTTATCTAATGCTTGACAGAATTTATTGGTAACAAAACTCCTACTAGCACCTGAATGAAATAAAACAATAGTAGGCTTGTTGTTAATAAGGAACGTACCAATAATTATACCGTCTGCTTCCTTAGCCTCTTCGACGGTCATTTGAAAGACCCTTCCCCATGGCCTTGGTTCCGGGTTAACATTCCTTAGTTTAGGACAAGCATTCCTTAAATGATCAATATCATTTTGGGGCTTGAGGCTTTTCAGGGCATTCAAATGATTGGTGTCCAGGTTTCTTACAATGAAAACAGACTACCGGTAATATGCAGGTACCAATGTGCTTTTTCCCACAGTTACGACAAGTTGGGAAATCTTGTTGAAAGACTCCCTTGCCTTTGCTATCAGTATTAAACCTTTTGTGTTTGCTAGACCCTATTCCTGAACCTTCTTCTTCTCTTTTCCTCTTTTTGTTCTCCTTCTGTTCTTGTTCCAATTCAGCTGTCATGCTATAACCGGCTTCAATTACCACATAGCATGTGGGAGGATTGCATGACTTGATGAAAGTTCGAAAGTCAAGGGATAGACCCCAAATAAACCGGTGGATCCTGTTTTCTTCTGGAGTTACCAGATGTGGTACGAATCGGGCCAGCTCATTAAAGCGGGTGACATATTGTTGATAGGCACCCTCCTTCATCTTTAAAGTAAGAAATTCAATTTCCATCTGCCTCCTTTCATTTGCTGGACAGAATTGAGCAATAAACATTCTTGTGAAGTCTTCCCAGGGAATTTGATTAGCAGCCTCTACTCCTCGGGATTCTTGATGTCGTCCGGACGGTCTATGAAATAATAACAAAATCTAACCTAGACTCCTAAGTAATAAAAGGAGTACCTTCAACTAAACCGCACTGACAGACAAGTGTACCTATCGAGTGTAGCACAGCTTAACAGTAAACCGAGTTATTGAACCCTGGAGACACTACGAAAACAAAACTAGACTCTGACACGGACTAAAGATTGATTTGGTTTGGGGGGTTTACTACACTAAATATTAAACTAAGAATGCAATAAACTAAGGTTGACTCAACTATCGAGACAGAAAACTAAAGGTGAAATCAGGAATGGGAAGAATATCACCTAGGTCGGAATCCTACTTGCAAAGCACAACTTCTATCGGTTATGGAAACTATAATGGATCTGGGTTTCTAAGAAAACAACCTAGTGGATCCCTAATCACTCTAAGGGTGTCACCAACTAAGTAACCTAAAGATGTAATAACTCACCAGATTGTTGGATCACTTCTCAGGTATTTCCAACTATGATAAAGTACCCTAATAGACAGATTACCTCTCAGTCTCAGTGTCCACCAATACACTCGAAGAATGCACGGGGTAATCCCAAGATAACAACTATGACACGAATAGCAACAATCACTAGACACCTAATACCGGCCTCCTCTCAGACAGCTGACACTCGGATTCCTAATGACGAAGACTAAACGACTAATTCTCACCTCTCGGGTATTGAGCTAGGATACACATTCACTTCTAATCAGCAATCAAAGACAACTCCTATGGCTACTACGTCTAGCAAACCACCCTAATCACAAACCCTAAGATCTATGACATAGACACGCAGATCAAAATGGCAAACAACCACAATCAACGCAAGGAATTGAAATCAACCACACAATCAGATCTAAACATGCAATAACATCACAATTATCAACTCAAGATCTTTTACAAAATCATAAATCCATTAATTTAATCCAAAAACCGATAACAATCGAAACTTTAACATGTATTCATCATGTGACCTAGGCAATATCAAAGTTTTAGCCTAGAATCATGCTCAAATAACTAAAAACAGAAGTATAAACAATCATCATAGTTTCAAACAATCAAATCAAGATTAAACGAAAGAGAATTGGAACCCGAAAAGCTATCCTTAACCACCTCAGATCCTAAAGCTCCGAACTTTGACTCCAATTAGCTTCTTCTCTCCCAAAATCTTCCTAGAACCCTCTCTGAACGGCTAAGATACGAACTCCTTGAATAATGGCATAAGAATTCTATTTAATTTGAAAAACTAGGGTTTTGCGGAAAATAGCTCTCTCGCGTACCGCGAGGAACAAAATAGTCGCGGCCGGATTTGGCTTCCCTCGCGTACCGCGAGGTTCTTGGTCTCCACTCTTCGCGTACCGCGAAAGACCTATTTTCTTCATTTTTCACTTTTGATCCCTGGACTTTTTTCCGGCTTCATTCTCTTGCTCGGTTTCTTCACGTATTCACTTGTAATTCATACGAGCACCTGCAAACAAGACAAAGACTCAATAGTATACAAAAACGACTCAAAACGAATATAAAACTAAGTAAAAACAAACACTAGGAATAAATTAAGCACATAAGAATCACTTAGAGGCGTTTTCTCCAAGTGGCCATCCCGGAGGGTAACACATAAGCAACACTCAGTATTCTAATCAAATAAGCTCATGAATTATGGATTTTATGGATGCGGGCGCCACCAAAACTCGGATTTATTCTCATAAAAAGAGAGTGGTGTGCCATGAAATTTAAAAAACCTCTAAATTTTAACTTAACGTGGTCCCTATCACCCTATGTTGACAGTTTCAATATTACCATTTCTCTAAGATTAATACCCACAAGATATCATGAATTAGTTCAATTATTAATCTTATTTAACACAAACAGGATATTTAAGCTTTACTAGCTAGCTGGGTCTACCAAAAAATCACTAATTATACACGTTTTCAATTATTTATATCATTTAAACTCACAAGTAGATTCAGTTGTACTATCATTTTCCAAGTATATGCAATTATTTCTAAGGACATTTTTCAAATTTTTTTTTTTTTTTTTGTATTTTTATAAACAAGACAAACTAGTTAAACTAGACACTCACATCCCCACAGTTGAAAGACACATTGTCCTCAATGTGAAGCAAAACACAACTAAAAATAAAATTCATTAAAATAAAAATAAAAATAAAAACAGGAAGCGACTTAGCTGGTAATGTAGCAGTGAATATATCCAGCTTCCTTCCACGTGTGCAACGTATAGCATTTCGGTCGCGATTGCACAAATTGTTGGGTTGCCTTTACAAGATAGATAAGATGAGAATCAACCCCGCCCGAATGGAGATTCAGTACGGACGGAGCGATCAAAACCCGCACAATAAAACTCACACAAACCCGCAGCATTAAACTGATACAAGTTACAGACTCAAAGTAAAAATTAAAGACTCGACTGACTCACTAAGAACTTAAAGACTCAAGATAGATAGCATGCAGAGAAATGTACTCGATGTGTAGCAAACACATAGACATGCATGCCACAGCAAGGTTGGTCATCGGATCGAAACGGTTTCAATTTCCCATGGTCGTGATGGTCGGTGGATGTTAATGATGATGATAATAGAATGAGTGAAAGTGATGATGATGATTGATGAATGACGGATGATGATGATAATAGAGGTGGTATGATAATGGTGGTAGTGGATGTGGAAAACCATGGAAAACAAGGAAGAAAGGCAAATCCAGAAGGGCCCCGTGTACCGCGAAAGAACAGGCGGCCACTCCTCGCGTACCGCAAGGAGTGGCATTTAAGCCGGCCTTGTCTTTTGTCTCTCGCGTACCACGAAGAACAGGGGAAACACCTCTCGCGTACCGCGAGGACCCTCTGGTGACAGAAAGTTAAGGGGGGTTTTTATACTTAGAAAATTTTTCACCCCTTAACTTATTCTCACCCAAATTCCAATAAAAACCTATTCCAATCATAAAAACAAATGTAAAAATACCTGGAACTTCATTCCTGGTATTTTCCTCACCAACTCAAGCACGAATTCCTGCAAAACATGACACAAACAAAACACACTACCGAAAAACATAGAAAAAGACACGGACTCAAACCAAGTAATGCACACAAAATCTACATCCCAGGCACTTGCCCGAGACTCAAACAAGCCTATCAGGAGGCTTCTCCTTGATTCTAACAGGCACCGACTTCATCCCTCGCGGCCTACCGGTCCTCCAATTCAGGAACTTCACACTCTTATCAAACCATGAACTCAGAACATATTTTGCACATAGATCCTTCCACCACAGCTTAAATCTACCCGGTCCGAATGTAATGTGCATCAAATGTCCTAGCAAGTTATCACCTCTAAACATCCCCACACTTGGGGTTTTCACTCTCTCTAAATTAGATGAATCTATCAAAGCACGGGTTCTCTTCCGGGGTGGCCTAGACCTAGGAACACTAGAACTAGGGGTCGGATCAACGATTCTCCCCTCAGAAAGCACAATGGTGATGGGTAACGGTTCAGGAATGGGATTTTCTATATGTGGGACCTCTAAACCTTCCCCCGGATCTCCGGGATCCTCTACAACCTCCACCAACTTCCCCACACTTGGGGTTTTTCCTATGATCTCTTCAAAATCCGCCATCATCTCCAACAGATCATCATGCACCTCATCGTCATAATCGTCCGGCAATTCCAACAACTTCTCTAGTTCCATCGCCCAATCAGATGGTTCTTCTATATTAGGGGTGGGTTCACCTACTTCTATCTCATATGGATTTGAGTCCTGATGGTAGTCCGTGAAGGCATTTAAGCATGCACACGGAGTGGCCATGCTCGCCAACATCCTTATCAGACTTTTCAGCATAAAAAATAACCGTCTCATCCCCCACACGAAGTATGAGTTTCCCGTCAAAGACATAGATTACTGCCTTGGCGGTGTGCAAGAATGGGCACCCGAGGATGAGTGGGACTCTATCATCCACTTCCATGTCTAAAATAACAAAATCCATGGGGAAGAAAAACTTACCTACTTTCACTAGAAGATTTTCCACAATTCCCCGTGGATACTTGACTGAGCGGTCAGCCAAGGAAATGCTCATGCTCGTCGGCTGCAGTTCACCTAGGTCTAGCTGTTTATAGATAGAATACGGCATCAGATTGATGCTAGCACCCAGATCAGCCAACGCGTGGTTCAAGGGCAAACTGCCTAGGAGACACGGAATCGCGAAACGCCCTGAATCTCCCAATTTCTCGGGCAGCTTGTTCTGCACCACCGCAGAGCATTGCTCACTAAGTGAGTCTTTAGAGACCTCCTCGAGTTTCTTCTTGTTGGAAAGAAGATCTTTTAGAAACTTGCCATACTTCGGCATGCGCTGGAGGGTCTCTATCAGTGGGAGATTGACCTTGAGTTGTTTGAACATGTCAAGGAAGTGACCGTGTTCCCTGGCTTGCTTGAATGGCAGCAAACGTGCTGGGTAGGGAACACGAGTCAGGTCAATCTTGGGGGTCTGCATCTCCGCCCCCTTCTTTTCCTCATCTGCTTTCTCGGCAGGCATCTCAACTACTTACTCCTAGTCCACCTGCTCCTCTGCCATCTTAGCATCGATCTCAGCAAATTGAGCTCTATAGTCAATCTTCTTGACCTCCTCAGGTGACGGAATGTTATACGTACTCGAGTGGGAGTCATCCTCTACAACCTCTTTCTTCTCCACACTCCTAACTAACACGACCATCACTGAAGCGTTGGAGCTTGAAGATGGACCTCCTTGTCGATCTTTCAAGCTCTGAGCGATGTCTCCTACCGTGCGTTGCAGATCCTGGAATGCCGACTGTTGATTCTTCAAGTGAGTGTCATGGCTATCCAATCTCTGCCTAGCATCCCTGTCATTTTGCACTAACTGAGTAAGCAACTGTGTCTGATTCTCTATCATCTCTTCGATCTTCCTTGTGTTGACACTGCTTCCTGAAATCGCTCCAGCCTCTCCTCCTCCATATTGCTGCTGGCGACCATTAAACCCAGGCGGGTTATTTCCAGATCTCCATCCTGAGCCATAAGTGTTGTTGTTATTATACCCTCGGTTCTGGTACTGGTTGCCAGCATAGCTCACATGCTCCTGATTATTTACGGGGCAATATCGGGTGTCGTGGCCTCCCCTGCAAACTTGACACCGCTGAGCACTGAGCTTCAGCTCCTTAATCTCGTTAGCCATTGAGGCGAGTGCAGCAGCCACGCTAGAATCAGGAATGGAATTCCTAACAGAACGTGGATGCTGTTGTTCGGCTTGAGCGAAGCCCTCGAACATTTCCTCGCACTCATCAGGCTCGAGTCTCTCCATGATATGACCTCTCGCAACTGTGTTAAACATTTGCTGCTTCTCGAAAGTGAGGCCATTATAGAACTTCTCCACCAGCGCTCAGTCGGAAAGACCGTGTTGAGGATATCGTCTCAACAGCGCGTTGAACCGCTCTCGGGCCATGTGATAGGGCTCGTCGGGGTCCATCCGGAACGAATGGATTTGGTCCCTAAGGCGAGCGGCCCTGGAAGGTGGATAGTACTTCTTGAAGAATTTGGCTTCGAGATCCTCCCATGTGGTGATTGAGTTGTCTCGGAGAGTGTCTAGCCAAGTAGATGCACGCCCAGAGAGGGAGAATGGGAATAGATGCAAGTAGATAGCGTCCTTAGACACACCCGTGATATTGAATGTATCACATATCCGCGCGAAGCGGGAAAAATGTACGGGTGCATCCTCATCCTCGAGGCCATGGAATTGAGTAGCATGAGTGATCGTACTCATGACATGTAACGGGATCTGCCATGTATTGGTGTTCGGAATAGTGGGGCGTGTGATCGAAGATCTCGCGCAAGTGACCCAATCACTGGCCCTCTGGTGTATTGTACGCCTCGCTAGTGGGTCAGCGTCGCCCAATTATGGAAAAGGGATTGGGCTAGTAGGACGTACCTGGGTGCTGCATAATGCTTTCAAACGCTCCCGGAAGTCGCGGGTGCGCTCGTGAAGCTCTCGTTCGGGCTCTGGACAAGCTGAATAAGGTGGTGATCCATGCGAACGAGTATGTTGCATAAACAGAAAGACTCTAGAAGGAAACAGACCAAAGACTCAAAGACACATAGAAAGACTCGATTCTAAATTAGACACTCAGATAAGACTCACTTGTTGCACAGAAGACAAGGAGCACTCAAGACTCAAAAGAGAACAAAACAAACCAAAAACAACTAAAAGAACTAGTCAGAGTTAATATTGCTATTGCCAAGTGTCCCCGGCAACGGCGCCAAAAACTTGATGTCGTCCAGACGGTCTATGAAATAATAACAAAACCTAACCTAGACTCCTAAGTAATAAAAGGAGTACTTTCAACTAAGCCGCATTGACAGGCAAGTGTACCTATGGAGTGTAGCATAGCTTAATGGTAAACCAAATTATTAAACCTTAGAGACACTACGAAAACAAAACTAGACTCTGACACGGACTAAAGATTGATTTGGTTTGGGGGGTTTACTGCACTAAATATTAAACTAAAAATGCAATAAACTAAGGTCCACTCAACTATCGACACAGAAAACTAAAGGTGAAATCAGGAATGAGAAGAATATCACCTAGGTCGGAATCCTACTTGCAAAGCACAACTTCTATCGGTTATGGAAACTATAATGGATCTGGGTTTCTAAGAAAACAACTCTAGACAACCTAGTGGATCCCTAATCACTCTTAGGGTGTCACCAACTAAGTAACCTAAAGATGTAATAACTCACCAGATTGTTGGATTACTTCTCAGGTATTTCTAACTATGATAAAGTACCCTAATAGACAGATTACCTCTCAGTCTCACTATCCACCAATACACTCGAAGAATGCACGGGGTAATCCCAAAATAACAACTATGACACGAATAGCAACAATCTCTAGACACCTAATACCAGCCTCCTCTCAGACAGCTGACACTCGGATTCCTAATGACGAAGACTAAACGACTAATTCTCACCTCTCGGGTATTGAACTAGGATACACATTCACTTCTAATCAGCAATCAAAGACAACTCCTATGGCTACTACGTCTAGCAAACCACCCTAATCACAAACCCGAAGATCTATGACATAGACACGCAGATCAAACTAGCAGACAACCACAATCAACGCAAGGAATTGAAATCAACCACACAATCAGATCTAAACATGCAATAACATCACAATTATCAACTCAAGATCTTTTACAAAATCATAAATCCATTAATTTAATCCAAAAACCGATAACAATCAAAACTTTAACATGTATTCATCATGTGACCTAGGCAATATCAAAGTTTTAGCCTAGAATCATGCTCAAACAACTAAAAACAGACGTATAAACAATCATCATAGTTTCAAACAATCAAATCAAGATCAAATGAAAGAGAATTGGAACCCGAAAAGCTATCTCTAACCACCTCGGATCCTAAAGCTCCAAACTTTGACTCCAATTCGCCTTAAGTCCAATGTCTTTATGAATAACAGTTTGAGCTGGTGGTGGTGGTGTTGAAGTAGACGTTCGGTTTGCTAATGCTCGAGTAACTTGATCTGAAATAAGCTTGTCTAGTTCCTCTTTTGTCATTCGAATTTCATTTTCGTCGGTGATGCTAATAGTACTATAATGTTCTTCTGCCATTGTCTATTATAATCATATAGTTAGTATCTTTATTTAATCTTTATAATATAATTGTTACTATTGTTATTATTGATAATACTGACATACAATCAAACCACATATTTAAGTGAACTGATATAAATTTTCACATCAAAATTTCAGTTTCACACTACTTCCGTCACTAACCACACATAGTATTACAAACACTACCAGGCTGATTACAATACATAACCATCATCATCTAAAATTAGCGATCAACTATGTTACATGAAAAAAAATTTGGGATCGCCGTGTCTTATTCAACCCTTCGCTATTTTTATTCTAATTTTTTTTTCAGTCATCCCCATTCATTTACTGCTTCGGCGCGTGGCTGCTCCCTTCCCCTGGTCCCTCAAAACAAAAGCGGACAAAGTCTTGCGCGTGCCTACCGAAATCAGCATATGGCATGTCCCTCTCCTGTTCGTCCAACGCGCTTATGTATAGCTGCTTGTAGAAGTCTCGTTCCTTCGTCAATTCTTTGACCTCCGTCATTAGCCGATTGATGAGGCGTTAGCGTTCGGTGAGTGGTTTGGTTGGTCGGTGGATGGTTATTAGGCCGCTAGCAGAGTAGCTGAAACACACCACTTTTAAAAACAAAACTTTAACGCGCGGAAGTCTTAACCCAGGAAATTTTTTTTTTTTACCCTCTCGCGTACTGCGAGAGGATTCTTCCTGGACTCTCGCGACCCGCGAGGGACCCTTTTTCTCAGAATGTTTCCAGTTTTCAGCAGGTTTTCATACTTAGCCATTTTTCCAACTTTTTCCAAAATACAAGACAACAAATTTGCCCAACACATGGGTTTTAACCAAAAACCCCTTCAACAACATGATCACAACCCAAAAACATGTTTTGTTTATCAAATTACAATCAAAAAGAGGAATTCCACCAAATCATCAAAACATGAAAATATGCATACGAGGATCCGCCAACGCCTTGGACTTGACTTTGACTACCTCGGAGCTTTTCCTACATTCACCACACATATCACCATTAGTAATGAAGATAAATTCATAACAAACAAGTAAATTCCTACTTGTTTCACCCATTTAACCTGTTTCCACCCAAATTGTCATTTGGGCTACATATTCTTGCACCCTTACTACAAGTTTCAATTATGATCAACACATGATCCATTTCCATTATGGCACAAAGGCCATAACTCCTTTTCATTTATGATCAACACATGATCCATTTCCAATATGGCACAAGGCCATATCTCCGTTTCATTTATGATCAACACATGATCCATTTCCAATATGGCACAAGGCCATATCTCCGTTTCATTTATGATCAACACATGATCCATTTCCAATATAGGTTAACACTATAACTACATTCATTCATTGCACATACTAAATCATTCACAATTTATCATATCACAAGTATGCACACAATCACATAACACATAATCCATAAAATTCACCATTTATCATCAATACTAAGTAAGTGCATAGGCACTTACCTTTTGGGTTAGACGACTCCGCTCCGCCTTCTAGACCCACAATTTGATTGCCTAAACATACACACCTAGTTTAGTAATCTAATCATTCATTCAAAACACATACAATTGAGTTTACCACCCAAATTTCCATTTTCAACCCAAATTGACCCGTTTGGGTTATTTCAATATCCAAACACCCCCTTTAATCAAGAACTCAACTCAACTCAACCACTAGAATTCTCTTTCCCATACCTTGACACTAATTTTTATCAAACTAGTTTCTTTAAGTTAATTTGGGGTTTGTTTAAGTGTCTAACACCTCTATAACACTTAATCATCATCAATTTATCAATTTTTCATCAAAACCCCAAAACCCCCAATTTCCTCCATATGAACCCTAACTTTCAAAAATCAAAATCAAAGGGTTCCATGGTGTTGTTCACCTTCCTACACCTTTAGTTTAGCTAGATTATTAATAATCTAACACCATTTACCACATGCAACCATAATTTTGGGTTTTCAACAAAACCCAACAAGAACACCATAAATGGTGGTTCAAAGAGGAAGAAATCACTTACTTGATGTTAGAAAGGTGATGTGTGAGCCAACACCTTCAAGTTACAAGCTTCAAACACACGAATTTTGGCTTCAACCCGATTTCTCCTCTCTTCCTCTTCTCTTGAACGACCCAACTCCAAAATGAAGTAAATTTTGACTTCTAAAGGTCAAATATGGCAGATTTGCCATGTTTCACCTTTAGCCCCTCTACTTTCAATCTTTTCCATTTCCTTCCATAACTAGTTAAAACTAGTATATCCCTGTTACTACCTTGAAACCCGCTTGTTTCAACTTATTTTTAAAATATTATTTTCACCATAATATTTATTAGAATTATTTATTTATTTATAACGAGACCCGGATTTTGGTTCGTTACAAATCTCCTCCCCTTATTTGGGTTTCGTCCCCGAAACCCGACTTCACATAAAAAGGTTCGGATAGCATTTGAGCATCTCTTCCTCAATTTCCCAAGTCATTTCCGCCCCCTTTCTATGCTTCCATCTAACCAATACTTGGCTAATCTCTTTATTACGTAACTTCTTCACCTTCCTATCCAAGATTGCCACCGGTTCTTCAACATAATTCAACTTTTCATCCAATTCGATATCGTCCAAAGGGACAAAAGTAGATTCATCCGCCAAACACTTCCGCAAATGAGACACATGGAACGTGTTATGAAGTCTACTTAGTCCCTCCGGTAACTCCAATCGATAAGCTACCGTACCCACCTTTGCTATCACCTTAAACGGCCCGATGAAACGAGGACTTAACTTCCCCCGTTTCCTAAACCGTATCACCCCTTTCCAAGGAGAGACTTTCAAAAGCACAAAGTCCCCCACTTGAAACTCAATCGCCCGCTTCCTATTATCCGCATAAGACTTTTGGCGATCTTGAGCCGCCTTCAAGCGTGCTCTAATTTGGTCAATACTATCATTAGTTTCCTTGACCACTTCGACACTACCAAGCTCCCGTTGACCAATCTCACCCCAACACACGGGTGTTCGACACTTTCTCCCATACAATGCCTCAAAAGGCGGCATACCAATACTAGAATGGTAATTATTGTTGTAAGAGAATTCCGTCAACGGTAAATGGTCGTCCCAACTACCACCAAAATCCAAGGCACACGCTCGCAACATATCCTCGAGCGTTTGAATCGTTCGCTCGCTTTGACCATCCGTTTGTGGATGATAAGCGGTGCTAAGATTCAATCTAGTCCCCATATCCTCATGGAATTTCTTCCAAAAACGAGAAGTAAATCTCGTATCACGATCCGATATAATCGACACCGGCACACCATGACGTGACACAATTTTCTTCACATACATTTCCGCCAATCTATCCGAAGAATACGTTTCCTTTATAGGAAGGAAATGTGCACTCTTCGTCAACCGATCCACTACTACCCATATCGCATCATAACCCTTTCGAGTCTTTGGTAGTTTAGTGATCAAATCCATGGTTATATTTTCCCATTTCCAAAGCGGTATTTCAAGCGGTTGAAGCTTTCCATACGGCTTTTGATGCTCCGCCTTAACCCTTAAACATGTGAGACACCTCTCCACATACTTAACAATATCACGCCTCATACCCGGCCACCAAAAATGACACCTCAAATCATAAAACATCTTTGTGGCCCTCGGATGGATAGAATATTTGGATTTATGCGCCTCGTCAAGAATAGTTGTCAAGACACTTGACAACCTAGGTATCCAAATTCTATCAAAGCATGTCTTCAAACCCATGCTATTTTCACCAAACTTATCAACATAAGAAATCATCCGTTCTTTCTTCAAGTCGCCACCAAGTGCTAACACTTGGGCCTCCCATATTTCATCAATAAGAGATGATGAAATTGTCATCTTAAATGACTTCACCTTGATAGGTGAATGACTTGACTTTCTACTAAGCGCATCCGCCACAACATTCGCTTTACCCGGGTGATAAAGTATCTCACAATCATAATCCTTAACCAATTCAAGCCACCGTCTTTGCCTCATATTGAGGTCCTTTTGGTCAAAGAAATATTTGAGACTTTTGTGATCCGTGTAGATCGTACACTTAGCACCATACAAATAATGCCTCCAAATCTTGAGCGCGAAAACCACGGCTGCAAGCTCTAAATCATGGGTTGGGTAATTCACCTCGTGAGTCTTTAATTGCCTAGATGCATAGGCAATCACTTTCCCCCTTTGCATCAAAACACACCCCAACCCCAAATGCGAGGCATCCGAATAAACAACAAAATCCTCGGTCCCGTCCGGCAAGGATAAAACAGGCGCCTTAGTCAACTTTTCTTTCAAGAGTTGAAAGGCATATTCTTGCTCGGGACTCCAAACAAACTTTGTCTCCTTACGAGTCAACTTCGTCATCGGCAAAGCAATCTGAGAGAAGTTTTCGATGAACCTCCGATAATAACCCGCTAACCCCAAGAAACTTCTAATCTCCGAAGGCGTCTTCGGTGATGACCATTCTTTAACCGCCATAATCTTGGATGGGTCAACAGTAATTCCTCTTTCATTAATCACATGACCCAAGAATTGGATCTCGCGCATCCAAAATGCGCACTTGGAGAATTTAGCATAAAGCTTCTCCTTTTGCAAGACTTCAAGAATCTCACGCAAATGACAAGCGTGATCACCCTCGCTCCTTGAATAGATGAGAAGATCGTCAATAAACACAATGACCGAACGATCAAGGAACGGACTACACACCCGGTTCATGAGATCCATGAAAACCGCAGGTGCGTTGGTCAAACCGAAAGGCATAACCGTAAACTCATAGTGACCGTAACGAGTGCGAAAAGTTGTCTTATGAACATCCTCTTCCTTCACTTTCAACTGATGATACCCGGACTTCAAGTCAATCTTAGAAAACCATGATGCCCCTTGCAATTGGTCGAAAAGATCGTCAATCCTAGGCAATGGGTACCTATTCTTCACTGTCAACTTGTTCAACTCCCGGTAATCCATACACATTCTCATGCTCCCATCCTTCTTTTTGACGAAGAGAACGGGCGCACCCCAAGGTGAAACACTTGGGCGTATGAAACCTTTGTCAAGTAACTCTTGTAATTGCTCCATGAGTTCTTTCATTTCTGGCGGTGCCAATCTATAAGGCGCTTTAGCTACCGGTTTAGCACCCGGCATCAAGTCAATTCCAAACTCTATCTCCCTATCCGGCGGAATCCCCGGTAACTCGTCAGGAAACACATCTACGAATTGGTTCACGACCGGTACATCGTGAATCTCCTTTACTCTTTCATTCACATCCGCGACACAAGCCATGAACGCCTTGCACCCACGCGCCATGTACTTGGTCGCCTTCACATAAGTGCACAACCTTACTTTACCCTTTTTATCACCTTCTATGTAGATGGACTCTCCCGACGGGGAAACAAGTTGGATCGCCTTCGGTCCACATAAAATACTCGCCTTATTCTTTGACAACCAATCCATCCCCACAATAACATCAAAATCTCCCATAGCCATAGGAATCAAATCAATAAAGAAAGTTTCGCCCCCCGCTCTCAACTTACAATCTCTAAAATGTCAAAGACAAGGAAACTCTTATCATTAGCCGCTTCGATTTCTAAGGGTTCATCTAACTTGTTACTTACAAAAGAGGAATGCTTAACAATTTTTAAGGAAACAAAAGAACGGCTAGCCCCCGAATCAAAAAGAACTAGTGCAGGTAATGAGTTAATCTTGAATGTACCTGACACTACATCCGCGTTGTTCTTTGCCTCTTCCGCCGAAATGTGGAAGGCTCTTCCCTTAGGCTTTGGCGTCTCAACCTTCACCCCGCTTCCACCTTGCTGCTTTAACTCGGGACAATCCACGCTATTGTGCCCGGGCTTGTAACAGTTGTAGCATATACGGACTTGGCTTGGGCATTGATTAGCCATATGCCCCGGCTTTTCGCATAATTAGCATCTTGAAGAACCCTTTCTACATTCCCCAAAATGCACTTTTCCACATAACTTACAATCTTGCGAAGAAGGTTTAACAAACGGATTCTTACTAGGGCTCTCGCCCTTTATCTTCTTCACCACCTGTTCCACAATTTCCCTTTTTCTCTTCTCACCCCTAGCCTCTTGCCTCTTTAACTCCACCTCCCTTTCCCGACACCTGTTTATTAAATCAACAAGCGTGGTAAATGAGGATGGAGATATGCTATCTCTGAATTCCACTGTTAGCATAGCATAGAACCTATCAATCTTGCCCGATCAAATAAGGCCCCGGCCAATTCGTCAATTGACTCAGTCGTCTGTCTCATGAGGAGAAACTCCTCAGTCATCCTGTCCACCGCGGCTTGCGGGCAGTGGTATTTCAGAAAAGCCGCTTTAAATTCCTCCCAAGACATAGAGGTCACCCCATAAACACCTCTCTCTCTACGGAGATTCAACAGCCATTCCTTTGCCCTCCCAGTCAACATAGGCACACTGAACATTACCCTATCCTCGGGCCTGCATCTAGTCGTTTCGAAATTCGACTCCATATCCACCACCCACCGGTGGCTAAGTATCGGGTCCACCTGACCGTCGTATTCTTTCGGTTTAATCACCATGAAATCCTTGAGAGTACAACCTCGAGGTTCCTTATCTTTCTCTTTCATGACCTCTTCAAGAGAGAGCTTAATAGTTCCCCTCATTTCTTCCATCAAGAGATTTGTGGCTTGCTCAAACGCTTTGGCCACTTCTTCCTTTATCATATCTTGGATCCTTGGATCCAACGGTTCTTCGTTCACATCAACATTTTCGTGGTGGTCACCCTCGTCCGTCATCTCTTAACTGAGAAATAGTACCAAAAACACCTTAACATTCCTATACCTTCAAATCATCTAGGGTATATATATATATATATTTACCTACTTATACACATACATATACGATCACCTTCACCTAATCCTTGCAAATGTTCATTGTCATATGGTTATCATAAAAGCTCTTGCACATCTCGTCTTATTAATCATATTGGCCAGACATGTTTAATAATACGTTATGCCCAAGTGTAATTATCATATGCATATAACAATTCACAAGACAAGTTTCGGCACACATAACACTTTGTCATTCAATCAATCATATGCATTTACAACATATATACATAATCACTTATTAAATCATTACTAACCTTTCATTTCCGAAAGCTCCGAGTCTTAGTCAAGTCCTTCGTGGATTCTCGTATCATTTCCCCCGTATCAAGAGCATCCGGTTTGAGTTTAGTGTCTCGCACACCAAATCTCTCAAACCATTGCTCTGATACCAAGTTGAAACACACCACTTTTAAAAACAAAACTTTAACGCGCGGAAGTCTTAACCCAGGAATTTTTTTTTTTTACCCTCTCGCGTACCGCGAGAGGATCCTTCCTGGACTCTCGCGACCCGCGAGGGACCCTTTTTCTAAGAATGTTTCCAGTTTTCAGCAGGTTTTCATACTTAGCCATTTTTCCAACTTTTTCCAAAATACAAGACAACAAATTTGCCCAACACATGGGTTTTAACCAAAAACCCCTTCAACAACATGATCACAACCCAAAAACATGTTTTGTTTATCAAATTACAATAAAAAAGGGGAATTCCACCAAATCATCAAAACATGAAAATATGCATACGAGGATCCGCCAACGCCTTGGACTTGACTTTGACTACCTCGGAGCTTTTCCTACATTCACCACACATATCACCATTAGTAATGAAGATAAATTCATAACAAACAAGTAAATTCCTACTTGTTTCACCCATTCACCCATTTAACCTGTTTCCACCCAAATTGTCATTTGGGCTACATATTCTTGCACCCTTACTACAAGTTTCAATTATGATCAACACATGATCCATTTCCATTATGGCACAAAGGCCATAACTCCTTTTCATTTATGATCAACACATGATTCATTTCCAATATGGCACAAGGCCATATCTCCGTTTCATTTATGATCAACACATGATCCATTTCCAATATGGCACAAGGCCATATCTCCGTTTCATTTATGATCAACACATGATCCATTTCCAATATAGGTTAACACTATAACTACATTCATTCATTGCACATACTAAATCATTCACAATTTATCATATCACAAGTATGCACACAATCACATAACACATAATCCATAAAATTCACCATTTATCATCAATACTAAGTAAGTGCATAGGCACTTACCTTTTGGGTTAGACGACTCCGCTCCGCCTTCTAGACCCACAATTTGATTGCCTAAACATACACACCTAGTTTAGTAATCTAATCATTCATTCAAAACACATACAATTGAGTTTACCACCCAAATTTCCATTTTCAACCCAAATTGACCCGTTTTGGTTATTTCCATATCCAAACACCCCCTTTAATCAAGAACTCAACTCAACTCAACCACTAGAATTCTCTTTCCCATACCTTGACACTAATTTTTATCAAACTAGTTTCTTTAAGTTAATTTGGGGTTTGTTTAAGTGTCTAACACCTCTATAACACTTAATCATCATCAATTTATCAATTTTTCATCAAAACCCCAAAACCCCCAATTTCCTCCATATGAACCCTAACTTTCAAAAATCAAAATCAAAGGGTTCCATGGTGTTGTTCACCTTCCTACACCTTCAGTTTAGCTAGATTATCAATAATCCAACACCATTTACCACATGCAACCATAATTTCGGGTTTTCAACAAAACCCAACAAGAACACCATAAATGGTGGTTCAAAGAGGAAGAAATCACTTACTTGATGTTAGAAAGGTGATGTGTGAGCCAACACCTTCAAGTTACAAGCTTCAAACACACGAATTTTGACTTCAACCCGATTTCTCCTCTCTTCTTCTTCTCTTGAACGACCCAACTCCAAAATGAAGTAAATTTTGACTTCTAAAGGTCAAATATGGCAGATTTGCCATGTTTCACCTTTAGCCCTCTACTTTCAATCTTTTCCATTTCCTTCCATAACTAGTTAAAACTAGTATATCCCCGTTACTAACTTGAAACCCGCTTGTTTCAACTTATTTTTAAAATATTATTTTCACCATAATATTTATTAGAATTATTTATTTATAACGAGACCCGGATTTTGGTTCGTTACAGTAGCTCCCTTTGTCACACCCCGGCCGGCGACGGATTACACGCCGGGGCTGACGCGGTTGTTCTTAAGCACATGATCATCTATTAATAAGTGATAATATTATTTCATCATAATTATAACATCCGTTACAAATAGAAATGGAAAACAAGGAGTTCAAACATAACGCATGTTAAATTAAATCTTTACTAAAGCTAGGTCCAAGGTCCTATGTGATCATGTAGTGTCCTCAACAGGTGTACTTGAAACATATGCGTAAATGTCAACTACAAGTAGTTGGTGAGTAACATAGGTTTTGACACCAAATAAAAGTTAAGTATAGTTTACAATTCAATATGTTCAAAGCATGTCTAAAGCATAAATGTGAAAACATACAAGGTTTCAAACGTACAATTTAATCCTGGTAATGGAAAACTAGATACGCAATCCCACTGATTGCCATTTTGAAAAAGGGGCAAGAGGATACCCAAGTTGTAAGTTGATACCCAACAAAAACCCGCCAAGATTTTGTGGTAAGTTATAGTTTCGGATTCCCGTATAAATGATCATAAAAGGTACTACCTTAGGCTTGGGCTGTAAGTTAATGAATGTACTAACATGAACACATGTAATGGTCACCAAGTAGTTAAAGACATAAAGATCAAAGCAAAAGAACATAGGTATTGAATTGTGTAAGTAAAGCATTTGTAAACATGTTTCACCCCAAAAGTAAAAATAGTAAAAAGGGGCTATGTAAACTCACATGTAATGAAGCTAGTAGGTTGTATGAATAGTAAATGGAGGATGGGCTTCGTGAGGATTCCTCACAATCAACCTACATAGTTAATTGTATTCTAGGCTCAAGATGCGTCTAACAAAAGTAAGGAATTTTGAGATTCTAGGGTTTCATAGGATTTGGGATCGGATCTAGGATTTGTGCAAGTTTTAAGAAGGTATATGTTTATCATAAGTGTTGAAATATAAATAATAAGATAGTTTACAAAATTAATAAGAATTAATGAGGATCTCTAATTAACTATATAAGTATAGCATTTATAACAATACCTTTGATTTTATTTAAATAATTATTGTAATAATAATTAATAAACAAATTATGGAATGGAAAAGGTTTAAACAATTATTTTATGTAAACAAAATAATCAATTAAATTATTTAATAATCTCCTTTACTTAAATGTTTTTTTAAAAGGGGTATTAAATAAACATATGTTTTAACTGAAATTAATTGAAGCTTATATAATTATCTATCTAAAACAATTATTTAAGTTTTTCTATAGATTAAAAGAATGTTTTAAATAATTATTCTTACAAAAATAATTATTTGTGTTTTTAGAATAACGTTTTAAAATGAAAACTTGTTTTATGAACATGTTTAGATTTATTTAAATAAACCATTTGTATTACTTATTTAGGGATTTATAATCTTTTTATAATATACATAAGACATTAGTTTAGATTTTCTGATCTTATAAAAGTTGTAGCATACTTTTATAAAGTTCATAAATTTATTTAGGATTTAAAACAACTTATTCAAGTGTCAAAATGGCAAAAGAACTTAAAGAGAGAAAAATAAAGAGGGGCGCGAGACTCGAACCCGGGTCCTTCCTGAGGAAAAAAAGCGCACCAACCACTGGACCAAGAGATCCGATTGTGTAATCAAGTGATCCCTACCTGTATTAACAGATGGTCTAGCGGGGACCAGGCCCTAGAGCAGGTCTGCATGCAAGAGGTGGGTTCAAACCTGCGACCTTGGGACTGTTGGTCAGATGAGTTAACCAGTGAACCAGGGCTAATGCCGCGTTAGAGTTTTGGTTTGAGAAGCTTATAACCCATACCCTAAACCAACCCTTCTTCCCCCAATGCGATATCCATAAACCCTAATCCCCCAATGGGAAATTTTAAATTTTGCTTATCGGTCCCTGAGGTTTCAAGATTTTAATAATTTATGTACAAACCTAAGTTTAGAGTAGAATTTAAAGTTTTAGAACTTAACCCAATGACCCCTGTACTTGTATAAATTACAAAACCATTAACTTTTATAAGTTTTTTATAAAAACTAATGATTCTTAATAATAACTAACAAAATATAATTTATAAAATAGAATTAACTTCTTTGAAATTAATAATATAATACTTATAAACTCTAATATTATTTATAATTTTTTTTATAAGTTTGCATTTATATATATTTACATATAGGCTCTGTAATAATCTAATACATATATTTATTCCTTGAATTTAAAGCAAATATTTATGAAATCTCTTATGTAAACAATTGTTATTTTTTTTTTTGAGATTAAACAGTTGTACACAAGGTGTTTGTATATATGTGTTCACGTAATGAAATAGATTCATAAGATAGTTTCTATTAAAATAGGTAGGTACAAATCATAGGTTAATGGTAAATACAAGTGTCGGAATAGCAAAAATAAAAGCCGGAATTTCCTAGGGGTTACACCCTTGGTAGACCATAAACTCCAGAGTGTTAGGCTCAGGGCGCAAGGCCGATTCGACTTCTTCACTGATCGCAACCGTGGGAAGTTCAGGGTTGCCAGGAATTTCCATCGGAGGTGGGGGTGCTATCGGTTATGGGGCAAAGTCAGGAATATCCGGAAGGATGTTCGCCGGACCTTCGAACACTACGTAGTCCTTAGGGTTCACCATGGTATGCATGAGATGGTAGCTCGTGCTTTCTCCATTCATCTGCAAACGAGAATTATATTTAGCTTATGCCTATCCTAAGGTTAGAGCCTAATTCGCTAAAACCTCGAGCTCTGATACCAACTTGTCACAGCCCGAACTTTACTAAATCGGGACAGGGGCGCCTATGTGACTAGTTGGCATAAACTTAAGCGGAAGCGTAAATAATATTTTATTAATATTGTTGCTAGTACAGCCAGCTTACACAATCTTCGAGTCTTATACGATTAATATTAAAAGTAAAATAATCCTTGAAGCTTGATCCTCCGAGAATAGTTCTCATTCTTGCTCTACTAATTTTCTGTCCCTGAACACATGTTTTAGTTTTGAAAATACGTCAACAAAATGTTGATGAGTTACCATAAATATACACATTTATAATAAAGACACATAATCATTTCCAAATCATATCATGTATATAAACTGATATGTACAAGCTCAGTGTATGTCATATGCTAGTTCACCCGGCTATGCACGTTACATCCGGGATTCAAGGCTATATGTTCACCTGGGTCCGTCCCTTAATGGTTCATTCCCTAATACGAGCCCGTCGGCTCCCATGCGGTCTGCCCAACAGGGAAATGTAATAGGCCTATACAATACATATAACCCCCCCCCCCCAAACAACACATATGTAACACACACATACAATATCAATTTTTCCGGATGGCAGCAACCCCAAACCATTTCACCACACGTGTCCAGTTTATTTAAATTAGTTTAAAGTAGCTCATCTCAATTAAGTGTCTCAGATTTTAAGCAAGCTTTTCCTTCACGAATCTCAACGTACCACCGTTCTTCTAGTATCTCCTCGAAATTCTAAAGCTTAAAAAAAACTAATCGGGATTCCTCCGAAGGGGAAGTGATGGAATTGAAGAATTGTTATGAGGTTTCTATTTATAGTTACATTTTCTTTTGTAAGCCTTGGAGAGCAAAGAATTTGACGTGTCTTCTATATCTACGTGGTTTGTTAGAAACAAATTGTAGAGTGTTTAGGTGGCTTTTAAATCATGATGGCTCCTATCATATTTATCTTTACTAATATTAATTTTAGTTGCTTTGAATTATCCACAATTTTTCACAATAGATATAGATATTTAAGTTTTGCATATATGTGCATATGTAGTTTTACTATCTCAATTAATACTAATATAATTTTAATATAATTTTGTTTTATTAATATTGTTATTATATATAAAAATAATGTTACGTACACATTTCAAGTGTACATATATTTTCTAAATCTTTAAATATATATATATATATATATATATATATTTATATATATATATATATATATTCATTTATATAATTAAGAAATCTATAATCATTATTTGATAATTGCTTTTCATACTTGTTTAAACATTTTTATATCTTACTTGTTCCAATAATTATGAAGTATGAACAAATACTTTTTATATATAAAAAAAGGGGTATTACAATCCGCCACTGTTTAGACCCCTTTTCCAACGTTGTACGATCAAACCAAGCAACATAGGTGATAAGAATCTATCTAAACAGTACATAGGTTACGCACCATTCTCTGTATAAGTTCATAATTATTTAATGGTTATCATTTAAAAAACACGAACACATAATAAGTTCTCAATCAAGAATCACAAACATCCTTAAAAAATCACTAAGAACAACATAAACTTGTGTATGCAATGCATCAATGGTTGTTTTTCAACATCATAACTACCTTGCACCAACAACATCACTGTTGTTTTTAGTATTTATCTCAGTTTTGTTGAAAAGCCAAAACCTTAATTTGGATTTATTATGTTATTCCAACAACGAATGCCAGCTACAACTTGGAATTTTCAAGGGTTTCTTATTCATGACTTTGTTGGAAAGGATCATGACATATTGTAAGCTATTTTATTTTTATTTTTAGAGTTACGAACACGGATAGTCTCTGTGATATGTCCATATTTTGGATCTGGTCTCTAAATTTGAAAAACTACACTATAAGTCTCCAAATTATACATAAACGTAACTTGTTTGATCCGTGGATTGTAGTTAACTTTTCCGTTAAGTATTTTTTAAAATGAACAAAATACCACTAGATTAAAAAACAAAAAATGAAAAAAACAGGTTTTAAAAAAAAGTGGTGGTGCTGCCTGAGAACTAGAGGTATAAATTCATATGTGCAATATTAAATTCTGAAACTTGTATTAAAAAGGTGGGTAGGACAATTTGTTCTTTTGTTATGTGTCTAAATATATGCACATGTGCACCCTTGTCTCTCATATTCGACAAGGTTGCGATCTGATTTCAACCCCACAATTGTGGTTATGCAACCAAGTTGCAACTTCAACTCATCCACAAATTCTAACATGTAATTTTTTATTCTTCATTTTTATGACCTCAACCAAACTGCATTTTATAAATGATTTTGTAAATGCATATAAGCATCTATATAATTGAAGAGATATGATACCGACCCAAATCAGAGCCCACGATAATAACCCAAATAAAGAAAAAAAGGCACTGAAGGGAATAACTAACCATGCTGAGGTGACACACCTTACAAAAAGCATGACATTGTGACCATCCATAAAATAAAAGATGTTAACATCACATTCTGTTATGATTTCACATAAGGGGCCCACCCCATACGTGAAAGGGACAACAAAAGTTACTATAAATACTGGTGATCTCATCAGAGTCAGGTATGTTCTATCAACCCTTAGAAACTTGTACTTAACAATTCATCTCCGACGGACCAATTCTTATCCTCACGTTGGAGGGTGGTCACAGGGAACAACCCTTCCCTGTGGCGAGGCTAATGGCATTGTCTGTTTTGCAGGATCCAGAGGCGGAACTACAGGAGGGTCCGGGGGTCCGTTGACCCTCCGGCCGGCTAAATTCTCAGTTTACCGAAGTACTTCTCCAAAAAAAAAAATCTAGTTGACCCTCTTGTTTTTCTTCTATAGAGAGTTTCAAAGTTTTCCGGGCGGCGACAGTGGTCCGACAAGCTGTTATGAATCGTGGAGTTGCAGAGAAGAAACAATGAGTTCGTTTAATATATTATGTTTATTGGATTAAATATTGGATAACGTGGGTTTTTGAAGAAAAAAACGAGCTTGGCCCAACTTTCAATATTAATAACCTAATTTTTTATTACTGTATTTTATTTTCTCAAGAAAATAAAACCTTATTTCTCTGACGCTACAAAACCGTTCTGGTTCTCAAGAAAAGTTTCTTTCCATCCCTCAGTACAAATCTCTGTCTCTCCGAAGTGGGCAGGTCCACCAATCTCATCATGATTTGCTTTTTAATTATTAATTATTATTAGTTAACAATTCTGAATAAAGTGAATTATGTACGATTCTTTTTCTGCTATTCATTATTACCTTAATTGAGGATTATGTATAAATTAAATTATGTATGATTATTTTTCATGTTTTATTTTATATTTTAAGATATTTAATCAGGTTCTTATATCATATAAATATTTTATCATAATTTTATGTTATTTTTGTGTGAAGAAATGCATCTTTAGAAATATATTTTAGTAAAAATCCCAAACCAAGTCTTGGGAATTCATTAAATCCGTTAAATTCCAATGAAAATAATAATAAACGAAGTCGAGAGGATGAAATTGTTGGCGACCCGTCCTTACGTAAACCAATTAGTGCTTATTCGATTAATATACGAGAAGAAGTAAGAAGACGGTATATAACGAAAGGTTAATTTATGCAACAAGATGAATGATATTTTTCTCACAGATTCATTGTTGTGTTATGTTGAGAAAGATATTTTTGCAAGAGTTGAAAATGAAACAATTCTACAACGGTTTCAAGCTATAGGGCCTCGAAGATTACAATTACCGGTAGATGCATCGATTGGTAAAAAAAGTGATAGATATATTTTAACGAATGTAAAACAGTTCTATTACGACCTCCCGATAAAAAAAAATTATGGTTCCACCACTGGCAGGATCAACGTAATTCGTAGCTATCACTTCCTAGATTACTCCCATATAAGAAACTAAGCCCTATCTGGAACCGTTGATTACGGTTTGTGTTTCTTCAATAATATAAATGCATCCTTTTTTGGGTATTGAAGTTCTTGTTAGTGCAACATATAAGACTCGCTATTATTATGTGGCTTTTATTATCATTTATTAATTAATAGATAATTGACTTATTTACCCCTATGACTTAAATAGTAATTATTCGATTGACGTAATTACCCTTACTATCCTAAATAGGGTTTCTCCTTAGGTGTATATATAAAGAGCTTAATAGAGGAAATAGACTAATGATAAATCATCAATTCACCAACTAAAGAACTCGGTTCTCTCTCTCTCTCAATTTGTGAGTCTCATCTCACCTAAAGCCATCTTTAAGGATACATCCTAAACGGGAACCCGATTATCAACAAGATCATGACGTCTTCCCTCTCCAACCTTTAAAGAACTGATCAGCATGTGGTATCAAAGCATATGTTGATAAATCAGTTCTTTTTCGTTCCCTAAAAACCGGAATGAATCGGAAAATCGTTTTTATAAAAGTTTTTGGCTCTAGACTTACGTTTTCCAGATATGTTTCGTTTAACAGTTTCTAAACCCTGTGTTGATCCCTTATTTGGATCAAGTAAACTGTTTTTATGATTTATTAAAGTTCTCGGATCTAAACCTAAAGTTTTCGGTTTTGAGGTTTTGGTTTTTCTGATCTGAATAACCTGTTTTGATCCATAAAACTTGATTAATTTTCGAAATCCTTAATATGATGAATTATGATTTCGAATCCAGGCCAAAACCATGATATTAATCAAGAACAGTTATGATGTTCATCATAATTGTTCTTAATGTTCATCCTTATTTTCGGTGAAATCATGCTTACTTTGGTAATAGATTGGATTTAATCTTGTTTCCTAAAATTAAGCAGCTTTATCTTCAAGTTTCGTTTAAATTATTTAAGTTTTGAAATTTTTACGAACTGATCAAATATTGGATATAAATAAATTCTTGATTTCGAAATAAAAGATATCCCTAAAATCTATCCCTAAGTTCACGGTTTTACACAAGTTCTCGGATTATGTTTTCCCAAGAACATCAGTTTTCCCGTGAACCCTTCCTTTTATAACTGACGAGCTTGACTCCATGAAGAAAAATGATGTTTGGGATTTAGTTGAATTACCCAACAGAGTTAAACACGTAGGATGTAAATGGGTCTTTAAAACTAAACTAGATCTGAATGAAAATATTGAACGCTTTAAAGCGAGAATGGTTGCAAAGGGTTTCACTCAAAAAGAAGGAATCGACTATCAAGAGACCTCTTCTCCTGTTTCTCGAAAGAATTCTTTAAGGATTGTGATGGCTCTAGTAGCTCACTTTAATCTTGAGCTACATCAGATGGACATCAAAACCGCTTTCCTCAACGACGACTTGAACGAAGACGTGTTCATGAGACAACCTGAAGGTCAAGAACATTTAGTCTGTAAGTTGAAGAAATCCATATACGGTTTGAAGCAGGCATCACGTCAATGGTACCTAAAGTTTGATAAAACCATGAAGAAACAAGATTTCATTAAGAACCAAGCGGATCAATGCACCTACTTCAAGATGAGTGGGAGCAACTTTACTATACTTTTCCTTTACGTAGATGACATTCTATTGGCAAGTAATAGTTTAGATATGTTGCATGAGTAGAAGCGTTTACTCTCGCGTAATTTCGACATGAAGGATCTCGGAGAGGCTTCTTATGTTATTGGCATCGAAATACACTGACATAGAGTCAATTGGATCTTAGGATTTTCTCAAAAGGCTTACATTGAGCGTGTCCTCACACGTTATAACTTGTAGCATTGCTCTCCTTCTGTAGCTCTAGTAGTTAAAGGAGATGTTTTCGGTTCATTCCAATGTCCCAAAACAGAGGTTGAAAAGGAGTAAATGAGAATGATACCTTATGCCTCATTCGTTGGAAGCCTTATGTATGCTCAAGTCTGTACTCGTCCAGATATCGCTTATATTGCTGGAATGCTAGGCCGTTATCAGACTAATCCTGGTCTTGATCATTGGAAAGCAGCTAAGAAAGTGCTTCGATATCTGAAAGGGACGAAAGACTATAAACCGACCTATAGAAGAAGTGATAGTTTAGAAGTGGTTGGTTATTCTGATTCTGACTTTTCTAAATGCAAGGATGACAAAAAATCCACTTCGGGGTATATCTTTATGTTAGCCGGCGGACCTATCTCATGGAAGAGTCATAAGCAACAGTTGACTACAACATCCACTATGATGGCAGAATATATCGTTGTTTATAATGCGACCTGTCATGGCATGTTGCTAAAGAATCTTATCACTGGACTCAAAGTAGTTAATTTCATTTCTAGACCATTGAAGCTTTACTGTGATAACTCAGCTACCGTTAGTTTCTCAAACAGTAACAGTTCGACTTGAGTTGGATTATATCTTGATACAAAGTACTTGTTCATTCGTGAGCGAGTTGAGGAAAATAATCTTTGTATTGAGTATATAAGTACTAAAGTTATGTTTGCGGATCCGATGACTAAAGGTCTCCCTTCTAAAGTATTCGAAGAACATGTTTCGAAGATGGGCTTTTCTAAAGACCTTATTTAGTAGCATAATATACTTACTTACGTTTAATGAATTTTCCTCATTTATTTGAATTTGTTTGTCTCTTAATATGTCCATGCATGCCTAAAGACATATAGACAGTAATTATACAAATCAACGTTAACGGTTTAATTGTCAATTTGATCCTAAGCTAACTTAAGTATTAAATTTGGGATTGTAGTATGATTAATGGGGGTCTTGAGTTTAATATTAATTCAATTACTGTATTTCTCTGCTATAGTTTCTGTTTAGAACCAAAATGAGTATTAACATCTGGCCAGACTTACTAATGCTCATCATAAATGATCACTCGGCCAAATGGGAGAATGTAAGACTCACTATTATTATGTGGCATTTATTATCATTTATTAATTAATAGATCATTGACTAATTTACCCCTATGACTTAAATGGTAATTATTTGATGGACGTAATTACCCTTACTATCATAAATAAGGTTTCCCCTTGGGTGTATATATAGAGAGCTTAATAGAGAGAATAGACTAATGATAAATCATCAATTCACTAACTAAATAACTCAGTTCTCTCTCTCTCTCACTTCGTGAGTCTCATCTCACCTAAAGCCATCCTTACGGATACATCCTAAACGGGAACCTGATCATCAACAAGATCATGACGTCTTCCCTCTCCAACCTTTAAAGAACTGATCAGCATGTGGCATCAGAGCATATGATGATAAATCAGTTCTTTTTCGTTCCCTAAAAACCGGAATGAATCAGAAAATCGTTTTTATAAAAGTTTTCGGCTCTAGACTTACGTTTTCGAGATATGTTTCGTTTAACAGTTTCTAAACCCTGTCTTGATCCCTTATTTGGATCAAGTAAACTGTTTTTATGATTTATTAAAGTTCTCGGATCTAAACCTAAAGTTTTCGGTTTTGATGTTTTGGTTTTTCTGATCTGAATATCCTGTTTTGATCCATAAAACTTTATTAATTTTTGAAATCCTTAATATTTTGAATTATGATTTCGATTCCATGCCAAAACCATGATATTAATCAAGAACATTTATGATGTTCATCATAATTGTTCTTAATGTTCATCCGTATTTTCGGTGAAATCATGCTTACTTTGGTAATAGATTGGATTTAATCTTGTTTCCTAAAATTAAGCAGCTTTATCTTCAAGTTTCGTTTAAATTATTTAAGTTTTGAAATTTTTACGAACTGATCAAATATTGGATATAAATAAATTCTTGATTTCGAAATAAAAGATATCCCTAAAATCTATCTCTAAGTTCACGGTTTTACACAAGTTCTCGGATTATGTTTTCCCGAGAACATCAGTTTTCCCGTGAACCCTTACTTTTACCGTGAACATCATTTTTCCTGTGAACGTAAGGTTTTTCTCGTAAACCTTGTTTTGCCCGTGAACTTCACCTTTCCCGTAAACATCAGCTTTCCCGTGAACTTAACCTAAAACCCGAGAACTCACTTTTTCCCGTGAACATCAAATGTTCTCGACTCACCCAGGTTCTCGGCAAATCACATAGTTCACAGCTACCCAATAGTTCACGGCTCATTAAAAGTTCTCGGCTCACGTAGGTTCTCGACTGATTACAATGGTTCACGGCTACTCAAAAAGTTCTCGGCTCATGTCTAAAGTACTCGGCTTCTTATGTTTTCGGGCCCTTAAAAGGTACTTGGGTCCACAAAATTTTTCAGGGCGAGGGCGCGCTGCCCCCCGTACCGCGCTTACAGGGGTTTTGCTATTAACTAATGCTTTTATATTTTTTGTGAAACCTTAAAATTTAAATGTTTTACAACTTTTAATTTACTTGAATAACACCTAACCGTTTCACTTCTGCCCAAAGGTGATGTGATACATGTGTACAATTTTTCAAGTATAATTAAACATTGTCACTTAATGTATATCATTAAATTATTAGATACTAGGTTAAAATCTCGTGTATTACACGGGTTTATAAATATAATATTATATATTAAGTAATAAAAAAATTATTTTTTAAAACTCATGTTTTACACGGGAATAAACCCGTATATAATCTGTTAACACATACACTCGTCAAAATATGTCAGGAGATTTATTAATATAAAAATTAGTATTTTCTTTATAAATATATTATTATTAAAAGATAGATGTGTATTTAATAAGAGAGAGAGATGGGAAAAAAAGAATGAGAATGAATATGGAGGCGACACGTGGCATGAAAAACCTTTATTTATTATACAGTATAGATTCACATGCCACCCGCCTTAAATACATAAATGTTTCACTTCTATCCAAAGATGATATGTTGCATTTGTGTCCTGCAAACTTAAATTGTGTAAATTAAATGTCTCATTTTTGCCCAAAGGTGATGTGTTACATTTAACTTACATACCTTATTTGTTCCTAATGCTTAAATAATTGGTCATAGCCAAAGCGAAAGCCAATTGTTTAAGTAGAACCTTAATTAGTTTATTATTTTGATGTTATAATAAACTTATCACAGCTTCATTAGTATAATGGTCCTTACTTTTCGCCTATCTTAGTCTAGTACCCCATAAGTTCACTCTAAGTTATTCTATTTAGTTATGTATTTTATTCTTCTCATCTAAATTCACTGCAGCTCCCAATATGGGAATTGAAACTCTTACTGGTTCTAACTTTCATTCTTGGAAAGATTCTCTAATGCTGAATCTCGCAATGCTGGACCCTGCTCTCACTGATAAAAGTACAACTGACGACAAAATACTCAATGAGAAGTGGAATAGGTGCAACCGAATGTCTCTTATGCTCATAAAGCAATCTATCAGCATCGCCATCAGGGGAGCAATTTCAGATTCGACTGATGCTAAGACTTATCTGGCTTCTTTGGAGGAATAATTCAAAGGAACTTCTAAGGCGCATGCTAGCACTCTTATTCTGAAGATGGTGACTACTAAGTATGACGGGATCAACGGTATTCATGAGCACATCCTGATGATGCATAGCATGGCCCATAAGCTTAAGGGACTTGAAATGGAAATTAGTGATGGTTCCCTGGTGCACTTCATTATGACTTTTCTACCTGCGTCTTTCGAGGCATTCAAGATCAACTATAACACTCGGAAAGAGAAATGGAAGATGAGTAAGTTGATTGCTATAAGAGCGCCTAAAGCTAGAGAAACCCGATGTGGCTTACCTCATGACCGGTGATTATAAGAAAAGGAAGGGAAATTTTCGTAAAAAGGAATTTTCAAAGGTCCAAAAGCAAGATTCAAGTGCTGCTTCCAGCTCTAAGAACTCCAAAGGGAAGTTTCACTGCAGGTTCTGCCGCAAGGCCGGACATAAGTAGAAAGAATGCCCAAACTTCAAGGAGTGGCTGACTAAGAGAGGTAATCATCTTTATATGATACTTAAGTCCTTTGACTTAAATGTTCCAACTAACATATGGTGGTTTGACTCTGGTTCTATGGTTCATATAACCAATTCTACTCAGGGATTCCTTACAATCTAGAAGCTTGAAAGAAACCGAAGAACACTTAAACTAGGGAATGGAAAGGAGCTAGTTGTTGAAGCCGTGGGAACCTTAGAATTAATAATGAAAATTGGTTTATGTATTAAACTTTATGATACCTTATATATTCCTGAGATTACTCAGAATTTTGTATCAGGACCAAAGTTCGACGTAGACGGTTTTGATGTTTCTCATGGTCATGGCAAACTTACTACTAGCTTTAATTCTCAAGTGTCTCGACATGGTTTCCTGGATGGTGGTCTCTATAAATTAGAACTAGATGATGAATTTTCCAAGTCTTTGTTATCATATAATATCAATGAGAATTTAACAAAGACTAAACGAAAACGAGACTTAGAAACTTCATCCATGTTGTGGCATCAACGTTTAGGCCACATTTCACGAGAACGTTTATCGAGGCTCGTGAAGGATGAAGTCTTACCCTCTCTCTATTTCAATGATTTTGGAACATGTGTCAAATGCCTTAAAGGTAAAATGACAGCAGCCAATAAGAAAGGTGCCACTAGGAGCTCTAATTTATTAGAACACATTCACACTGACATTAATGGCCCTTATCCCATCGTTCGAATAACTGGACATACTTCATTTATTTCTTTTATCGATGATTATTCTCATTATATGTACTTGTATCTTATTAAAGAAAAATCTGAATCACTTACAACCTTTAAATATTATAAAATTGAAGTTGAAAAACAACTTGATATTCAAATAAAAGTTGTGAGATCAGATAGAGGAGGTGAGTATTATGGTAGACATACTGATGTGGGTCAGGCTCCTGATCCATTTTATGAGTTTTGTAAAGGCTAGGGGATCGTGAACCAATACACTATGCCTGATACTCCTCAGCGGAACGGTGTTGCTGAGAGAAGAAACAGGACCCTAATGGATATGGTACGCAGTATGTTAGCCAACTCAGGCTTACCCTCATTCCTCTGGACCGAGGCCTTAAAAGCAGTTTCAAAATCCGTCCCTAAAAATCCTTATGAACTCTGCAGAGGAAGGAAACCGAGTCTAAGATATATGAAAGTATGGGGCTGTATTGCCGAAGCTAAACTTTATAATCCTTTCTTAAAGAAACTGGACATGAAAATGGTCACTTGTTACTTCATCGGGTATCCCGATCACTTAAAGGGTTATAGATTCTACTGTCCTTCTCACGTCACTCGTATTGTAGAAACCAATCGTGCTAAGTTCCTTGATGATTTTAAGGTCAGTGGGAGCAGTGAAAATCCTTATCACGATTTGCAAGAAGTACAAGAAGCGAGGGGAGAGATTCATCGCTTATTTTACCTCCGATTGCTCCTCTTGTACACGACGCTGCACCGCACGTCACTGCACCACTTCCTATACACACAAAACTTATTTCTACTCCGTTTATCCCAGAGAATGAAGGAACATCAAATGACCGACATGAAGACAATGTCGAACCCGATAATCTACTCAGGAGACCGTCTAGGTCCAAAAGACCTAATAACTTTGATGATTATGTTACCTTCCTGACTGAAGCTGAAATGGAACCCGGAAAGTTTACAGATCCTACTTCTTATCATGAAGCCATTAGCAGTGATCAGTCTTCTGAATGGAATAAAGCTATAATTGACGAGCTTGACTCCATGAAGAAAAATGACGTTTGGGATTTAGTTGAATTACCCAACGGAGTTAAACCCGTAGGATGTAAATGGGTCTTTAAAACTAAACTAGATCCGAATGGAAACATTGAACGCTTTAAAGCGAGATTGGTTGCAAAGGGTTTCACTCAAAAAGAAGGAATCGACTATCAAGAGACCTCTTCTCCTGTTTCTCGAAAGAATTCTTTAAGGATCGTGATGGCCCTAGTAGCTCACTTTAATCTTGATCTACATCAGATGGACATCAAAACCGCTTTCCTCAACGACGACTTGAACGAAGACGTGTTCATGAGACAACCTGAAGGATTTAAACCTGAAGTTCAAGAACATTTAGTCTGTAAGTTGATAAAATCCATATACGGTTTGAAGCAGGCATCACGTCAATGGTACCTAAAGTTTGATAAAACCATGAAGAAACAAGATTTCATTAAGAACCAAGCAGATCAATGCACATACTTCAAGATGAGTGGGAGCAACTTTACTATACTTTTCCTTTACGTAGATGACATTCTATTGGCAAGTAATAGTTTAGATATGTTGCATGAGTAGAAGCGTTTACTCTCGCGTAATTTCGACATGAAGGATCTCGGAGAGGCTGCTTATGTTATTGGCATCGAAATACACTGAGATAGAGTCAATTGGATCTTAGGATTATCTCAAAAGGCTTACATTGAGCGTGTCCTCACACGTTATAACATGCATCATTGCTCTCCTTCTGTAGCTCTAGTAGTTAAAGGAGATGTTTTCGGTTCATTCTAATGTCCCAAAACAGAGGTTGAAAATGAGCAAATGAGAATGATACCTTATGCCTCATTCGTTGGAAGCCTTATGTATGCTCAAGTCTGTACTCCTCCAGATATCGCTTATATTGCTGGAATGCTAGGCCGTTATCAGACTAATCCTGGTCTTGATCATTGGAAAGCAGCTAAGAAAGTGCTTCGATATCTGAAAGGGACGAAAGACTATAAACTGACCTATAGAAGAAGTGATAGTTTAGAAGTGGTTGGTTATTCTGATTCTGACTTTTCTAAATGCAAGGATGACAAAAAATCCACTTCGGGGTATATCTTTATGTTAGCCGGCGGACCTATCTCATGGAAGAGTCATAAGCAACAGTTGACTACAACATCCACTATGATGGCAGAATATATCGTTGTTTATAATGCGACCTGTCATGGCATGTTGCTAAAGAATCTTATCACTGGACTCAAAGTAGTTAATTTCATCTCTAGACCATTGAAGCTTTACTATGATAACTCAGCTACCGTTAGTTTCTCAAACAGTAACAGTTCGACTTGAGTTGGATTATATCTTGATACAAAGTACTTGTTCATTCGTGAGCGAGTTGAGGAAAATAATCTTTGTATTGAGTATATACGTACTAAAGTTATGTTTGCAGTTCCGATGACTAAAGGTCTCCCTTCTAAAGTATTCGAAGAACATGTTTCGAAGATGGGCTTTTCTAAAGACCTTATTTAGTAGCATAATATACTTACTTACGTTTAATGAATTTTCCTCATTTATTTGAATTTGTTTGTCTCTTAATATGTCCATGCATGCCTAAAGACATATAGACAGTAATTATACAAATCAACGTTAAAGGTTTAATTGTCAATTTTATCCTAAGCTTACTTAAGTTTTACTTTTGGGATTGTAGTATGATTAATGGGGGTCTTGAGTTTAATATTAATTCAATTACTGTATTTCTCTGCTATAGTTTCTGTTTAGAACCAAAATGAGTATTAACATCTGGCCAGACTTACTAATGCTCATCATAAATGATCACTCGGCCAAATGGGAGAATGTAAGACTCACTATTATTATGTGGCATTTATTATCATTTATTAATTAATAGATCATTGACTAATTTACCCCTATGACTTAAATGGTAATTATTTAATGGACTTAATTACCCTTACTATCATAAATAAGGTTTCCCTTTGGATGTATATATAGAGAGCTTAATAGAGAGAATAGACTAATGATAAATCATCAATTCACCAACTAAAGAACTCGGTTCTCTCTCTCTCAATTCGTGAGTCTCATCTCACCTAAAGTCATCCTTACGGATACATCCTAAACGAGAACCCGATCATCAACAAGATCATGACGTCTTCCCTCTCCAACCTTACTGGATTACCAGGTAACGTTTATGTTTAATATCGTTTTCCATTATCATATTAAAGAACTGATCAACACAACATTGCATCTAATTTATTCTAGTATGTGATGCATCCTCTTGTACTGTTTGTTATGTTGATTTGCATCAAGTTGTATCGATGCATCTTATTGTTTTTTTCCCTCTAATCTCATGTTCGGTATGTATTTTCAGAAGTGGTTGTTTGGAACAGATGAGTCGTCAAACTAGACATGTGTCGTCTATAAAAGCCTTCTTCTTCAGCTAACATTTTAGGCTTGGGTTGATTTTTAATTTTCCATTTAACTATTAGTTTTCAAAAGTGAAATTAATTTTACATTTTGAACTTTTTTATCACTGCTTAATGTGTTAATCTCCAACAACTTTATTCATTAGTTCTAACTACTCAATCTTTAATCATTTGCATTTGCTCCCTTTAATCTATATATATATATATATATATATATATATATATATATATATATATATATAATCAAGTTTATTAATTGTGAATGAGCCGGATTAATTATTTATTTAAATTGTTACTAAGCCACTGGTTATTACTCATATTCGCAAATAAACATTAAATGGGTCGACTTGAAAAACGACACGGTTTTAAGTGGGTCCAACACGACATAAATAAATAAATATATGGGTCGTTTTCAGGTTGATAATCCAACCCGCTAACCCAAAACTCATTCACGCCACAACTCGACACAATTGACACCCCTTGTAACATCCCGAATAAATAAAAAAACCGAATAATAGAAACGAGATTGAAGTTCATAACGGAATTAGTTAAATAGAACATTGAAGGAAAGGGGCTTGGCCATGGGCCGACCCATGGGCCCGAAATAAGAAGGGAGGAAACCCTTCTAATCAACTGAACCAAACCCCTTCCCTCATTCTCCCTCATTTTTACGCAAGGCTACAGAGAGAGTGAGATCGGGTTTATAGAGAGAAAGCTCGGGAATCATCACTCAGGAGCCCAACAACATATAGCAACAGAAATCGAAGCCCAAAAGGTAAGCATCACCTCTAGATCTGAGTTTTTATACGTTTTTGGGTTTCGGGTAAAAACGGTTAAAGTACGGGTTTTTACGTATGAAACTTGGAACAAACCATATATTTGGTTTCATGGATGAAAATGGAACGTTTTGAACGTAAAAAGTTTGAAGCTTGATCAAATTGAAACTGGAGACCAGATCTAGGGTTTCTGGTTGGAGAAGATGATCACGCAGGCGAACTTAACGGCACTAACCTAGCGAACTTAACGGCACTAACCCAACGAACTTATCAAGTTCGCTCATGCATGTTCGCTCAGACAAGTAAGCGAACATACCACAAGTTCTCCTAAACCAAAAGAAAAGAACTTACCACAAGTTCGCCTAACCAAGTAAGCGAACTTATCATGTTTACCTAAGCTAAGTTATGGCGAACTTATCATGTTCACCTAAGCTAAGATATGGCGAACTTACTCAAGTTCGCCTAACTAAAAAGAAGCGAACTTACCAAGTTCGCTTAAGCCAAAAGTGGTGAACTTACCTAAGTTCGCCAAACCCTAAGACTAGAAACGTTTAGTGTCGTTTAGATTCGTTATCTTATCTTGTATGACCTGATTATACAGATTGTGTGTAACCCTAGTGACGCTCAGTAACCAGCTAAGTATACCTCAGGAACCGCTCAATCAGGTGAGTTATATGTGCCCCCTATGTGATACGTGCAAATCATTTTTAACGTTTTGAGGCTGAAGTGTATACATGAAGTGAATGAAAGTTATGAATGCTATATATAACCTTATGTGTTATATGACAATACATTATAAATACAATGATGACAAGTATGTTTATAAGCAATAAAATGAAAGTATGACATAATGTATACGAATGAAAGCTTGTTTTATATCCATGTATATATTGTTTGCTATGTATGAAAAGTATGACATAACGTATAAGAATGTAATCTTGTTTTATATCCATGCATATATTGTTTTCCATGTAAGAATAAACGTTATGGACGGAAACAATGATAACGGCTACTTCGATAGACGAACGACCACTCGACTATTATGCAGCCAGAATTAAAAGTCTAGAAAGGTAGACTAAACTAAGGCTACTTCAGTAGAGTCAATCCCTAAATCGATGCATGGTTGTATAATTAGTTTGAATGGGAAACGGATGCCTTAGGGCAGACTGGTGAATCAGACGGACTACGACGGTAGGACAGTTAAGACGGACGGCCAAAGGTTTTTCGGACGGTTAAAGTAGACGAATGGTTTCTAGTGCCGGACGGTTAAGTAAAAGGGTTACGACGGTAGTTCAAGGACGTTTTGTCTTCGTGACATACGTAGTCAAATGACGGGTTGATCACCCATATGTGTATGACCAATGAATATGCACTAAGAAATAAGCATGTATGTATTTATATACGTACCCATTATGAAGGATATATGAAAGAAGTAAAGAAAAGAAGTACAAATATATATATATATATACACGTATGTATATTTATTTTCAAAAGATAATGTTAATGTCTGCTTGCTTATAAACTAGAACTCACAAGCGTTAGCTGACTTTTAGTATGCACTTCAGGTAAAAAGAAGAAGGGGCGTGCAAAGGCGTAAAGACTACCTAGCACAAAGCTGACATCCCATTTTAGTTGAATATGTGTTAAGAACAATGTTTTGTTATGTTAAGACTTCCGCTTTTATGTAACTTAATGATGTATTCTTCCGCTACTCTTGAATGTTTTTAATTTAAGTTCAGCATTTCGATAACTATGTTTATGAGTAAATCCAACAATTGAGGTCTCCCGGGAAAGGGGCCTTACACCCATAGTATTAATTAACTGTTAGGTTTTTTTGCATTTGTTCCAAGAATGTGTTCTCTTATTTGTAAACAAGTTTGTGATTCTAGCTTCTTCGATGCTCGAATTTCTAACTAGCGGACATAATATTTTTTTTGGGCCTACTCGGTTCGGTTCAGGTGATCGTGTCGGCTCGGCCACATAATAAAATACGATAGGATAATGAACAAACGTCGTCATTGGAAACACATATAGTAAAAATACGATGTCATTAGAAATAAAAAAAATATTAGATTCTATAGTTGTTCCTATAGGTTTTCATCTTGTTAGGCCCCAAACCCGGCACCCTACAGTTGGCTCTCATAACTAGTTAAACACTTTAAAAACATCTAACTTTCATTTAAATAAACAGCGGAAGTCTTTCTCAAAATAATTTTATCTTTTAAAACTCGTTAACTTTCATAACGTTACCTGACAAATGCATACGCACCAACCCGAGTAGTCCCACTCCTAAGCCAAGATACCTCATCTAGCAGACTCACCTGCAAAACAATCTAACGTACATACAAATTCAGCTACTCTGAGTGAGTTCTAATAGTTTAATTTTACAAAAGCCAACTCGTCTTGTTTATTGTCCATCTCTACTCAAGACCCTCTGGTCATTAGAAAGTAGTTGTATAGATTTTTCATCATATAAATAACCCTCGTTACCTCATAATATCCCAAAGGATTCACCACTCCAGACTCTACCCACCATTTTAACTCAGTAAGTCTCTCCGACATGGAACAAGCTTACTACTCTGATAACACGCAATCTACTATACATATATTAACCATACACTCGTTAACTCAACCAATCTCTAGACACCGACTTACTAGTCCTAACCAGGACTCTCATAACCCGACTGACTCAACTATTGTACACAATGTACTCATCCTGACACAACGGTCAATCTAACTCGACACATCACATTGATTCCATCTATTTATCACACCAATATCATCTCGTACACAATTAATATAATTCATCACCTGCATGCAAATTAACACATATATATATGCATACAAACACATACCCTCACTACTCCCTCGTCAGGGTTATCCCCGTCGGGATACTCATCATAAGCTCAGCTACACCCTTGTTACAGGGCCCCGTCAATAATTATAGCGACACACTCGTCATCCATGATGACTACCTAGCCACCCACATGGTGACTATATCATCTACCATACGGTGACTGACACGTCACACGTACAATGATGACCCCGAAGGACTTCGTCTTCCACACCACTGTTGACCAAACACACGGATAACAATGCAAGCACACAAAGCAACACATATATACACATGACACTACCTGGACATGTACTACGACTCACCACCCTTTCACGGATCACTTACGTGTGTAAACCAACACATACTTTAGACGTATCCCCTTAATATCTAGACACATTACTCAACTCTTTCCAAATAATTAATTATACGACACACAAACCCCATGCTGATTTCTAACTCGTATATACTATGGACACCCCCATAGCCCTATGCCAACACGATACCCGTCGTGTCACGAGGACAACGACACAACACACACCACTTCAAACCTATAACGCTTAACAACATACTAGCATTTACTTGACTCGTTAATGAACCTCTTACGGGTTCCCCTGCAAACTCTCCTATATAACCATCACTGGTTTAACTACATTTCCGACTAACTCGTAAGACGACATACACACATCATCTCAACTCTTGTTCACCCATCCTAAGGACCCCACAACGAGCCTTAGCTTCATTAATACATAACGATTTCATAGAACACTTCAAGTTTAAATCATAACTTGTAATACGTTCGTTTAATAAAACACGTGAGTATGTACGATAGCCCCAAAACAGTAAAACGTTTAAAAGAGGGGATTAGAAACTCACCGGCTATACCAAGCCTCAGTCCTTGCTCTGAAATTCGTCCACTTGCTCGAACCCCGAACCTGTCCACGTACGATCACATGATCAGACAAGTTCTAAACATACGTCGGCTAACGCATAAAATATAAATCCCAACACTGTCTCGTCAGTCCGTCATTCTCTCCCACGAAACCCTATATCCACAAGTTCCCGAGAATTGGGTCGTCCTTGACTCGCTTAGAATCCTAATACCCGAACCGGCTCCATGCACGTACGTGACCCATACCATGCAAAACCCTAATCTCCCGAGGCGCGTGTACTCGAGTCGGGTTTCCGTGCATGAATGTAGAACACGCCATGCAAACCCTAGTCGGGTAAAACCCTAACCAGCCTCGCCACCGTGCACCACCATAACGGCCATCGGCAGCACCCCGTCCTCCACTATTTCGGTCGACCACAGCCGTGGCCACTCGTTCCGAGCTCCCTGTCGCCGTCATCTCTATCGGTCACCACCATTACCTAGTCTCTTATGGCTCCCGGTCACAACCCCCACTTCATCACCATCATACGCCACCTCAACCAACATCGGTTGCCGCCGGGTCCATCTTCGTCGAGCATCATTGTCATGGCTGCCTCCGTGTGTAACTCACACAGCCACCACCTTGATCGATCACCACCATGTCGGCTTTCCGGTGTTCCACCGTGTCCCTTTTTCTCGCCGTCAACCAAGAACACAAACCCTAATCGCGTATCATGCAAAAACACGAGCATAATGCGTAATAAACATAAACGGGATTACCTGCTCGACCTACCACCGTCACGCCGCCCCGTCGTTGGCCTCCTCCCTTTCCCGGCCGTCTCACTCTTTCTCCCGGCTCCTTTCTGCCGTCGCACGCCTAGGGTCCGAAGTGGCCCAAGGGTTTAAGTTTAAGTTGCCTATAAACCGTTATGGTTTACACTCTAGCCCTCGGGTTCCCTCTTTCGCGCGTTTTCAATCCCAGGCGCTCACTTTGTGGCTAACCGGGTCCTTTTGATTTCCTCTCAACAGTGTTTTACATGAAAATCTTTACAATCCAAGCCATTTAGTAGAGACTCGGTTTACTCATTAGCCCGACCCGTTAGTTATAAATTTCAGGATGTTACAAGTCTATCCCCCTTAAAAGAGGATTCGTCCTCGAATCATGTGTCGGCACGAACCAACACAACTTATCTTCCAGTTCCCACTGGTGTTCCAAAACCACTTGGTGTCACGCATTCCCTTTCACACTTGTCGACTCTATTCCTTTACTTTACTCTCGGCCACCATCCATGGTGCTTTAAAGAAATCCTCTCCAGTGCCCGCTTCAAATTTTTGTGACTCGTAGATCTCATTTACACATTCCCTTATTACTCGTTCTCATACTTTCATTTCTATGACACAACATCACGGATTACTTTCTTACTTATCCCATTCTCCTGATTCGCTCACCTCACCAATACCGTCATTCATTGCATAGCCTTGATGATCTCGTCATCCCGACGGTCATCCCCAAATAAGGCTCCTTGCTTTACATAATCAGGATCATTCACCATCCTTCTGATTTCGTACTCTAATCGCCACCCAGCGATGATTCCTTAAAACTCAGGCACCACTGCCTTGCTCACATATGTGATACACCTCTCGTTCTCATGTGACCTCTAAGAACTTGTGCCAGGCTTCACTGATATCTCCTAATTGTTCCCACTACAACATTTCTTTACTTCATTATCACGCGTTTAATACGCCCCTTAAGTATGTACATACACTCAACACTAGGGCCATATTCATCAGCTCTCGATGTTTCTCAAAAGCTCACTTACCTCTTTCATGTCTGCTTCAATAGCTAAAAAGTTGCCTCATTTGAATGCTCCACGGGAGCCTACTTTTAGCTAGTCTTAAATTTACCAGCGTAGGCATCTCCTTCCCAGTCATTTATGTGCGATCATGTACCTACCCTTCCTGAGTTTCACTCTTCTCATTGTTGCTCTACTATTACTATGCGATCACTGACCGCGTCTCATGTATTATGTACAAACATGAAGTCCGTATGCTCACAAGCCTCAGCTATTCGTCGTCTCGTCGAGGGAAAACCTCCCTATTCCTCTGGTATCTCACCTCGAATGAATTTCTCCTATGGAACGTATTCCATGAAGACTCTTCGTCACCTTGTTAACTCTGTGCTGAAATCTTCAGTGTCATCACCTTGATCTCATCATAAAATTTTCTGGTCAAGCGTCCACGTAAACGCTTTCATAATCTACTCTCACAGCTCCGCCTATTGGCTTCGTGCTCTGAATTCCCGAGATATAAGCATAGGCATCTCATAGGAGCACCTCACTGGTCTCCTAGAAGACATCAAAACTCCTCGCACCACCTCGATGTATCAACGTCGAGAAAATCGTCAAGATGGAAATACTATACTTGTGCACACAGACCTCCCGTCTTATGTACGACTAAGCGTGTGCTACAAGGACATACACCGACACACGTAACTACTAAACACACAAGGTTCTACACACGTACTAGTAACTCAACCTTCTAACTCGCACAAAGTGCACATACACAACTAGGTAGATCTGAGTAAATCTACATGCATACAATATGACCTCGTCATTTACAGACACACGAACTCCTGAACCTTACCTCTTACTCACCACAACGGTGGCCCGTGCCACACGTCATCACATACTCACACAGAGTTCACACGGTCGTACCCCACACGGGTTGTACCAACACTTCACGACGACACCCTACTCAGTCTAGACACAAAATATCTCTAAACATTCATACACACAAGATATAAAAATATCTTATTTCCCCATAGGATCTGGTCCTGAACATGCATACCTAAACATAAGGTATGTAGCTACAATTTCCCGCAGGACCTCGTCCTGAACATTTATACATACTAAAGATGTATACTTAAAATTTCCCACAGGACCTTGTCGTGAACAACTTACACCAGGTGCAACACACCCCTTACACTTCAAATGTCACCTAGACATAACACATAGGTGACACTATCTTAAGACCGTAGACATACACATAAAAATCAAAACTCCGGTCTACACAGGCCTACTCATACACTCTAATCAACCAATCTCTAGCATCACATCATGGATTACATTTAGTATGAACTCACATTGTTCAAAAGGTAATCACATAATCACACATAATTAACACTGCACCACCAACAACAAGCTATCACACATGCAACTATCATTAACTACGTCTTAAACCATCCCATGGTAAGATTCACTATCAAGGTTAAAATCAAGAAATTGAAAAACCAAGGATAAATATTTCATCACAAAAGTGTCTGACGGCCACTACTCAAAATGCTCTATTCCTCTCGTGGTAAGCACCACTACTCTAATCACTGAACAAGTCAAAGTTATCACCCACTTGTTCCTCGTCGTTAGATTCCTCCAGCCATCCGTTTCCTGATTCCGAATCTTGCCTCGGAGGCTGATGCCTAATCGCAAATGCGTTCCTTCCTTTCCAACCATTCCTCCTGTAGAAGGAGTTACTAAGTCCACCCCTCATTGATGCCGTAGTAGTACCGGGAGCATTAGGTGCCGGTAGCGTCAAGATCACCTCCTGTGCTGGTAGCTCCTCCTCATCCTCAGCCGCTGGTGGAACCACCGTCAATGGAACATATGCTAAGATCCGTTTTTTTCCCAAAGATAACCGTACGAACAGCTGCGGCACGTCTAGCCCGCCGTTCTGTCAACCTCCTGATGAGAGCTTCCCGCCTAATCCATCTAGTCCGAATGGTCATGGCCATCAGTACCTCCACAAGATAGAACGTTATAGTGATTACTATGGGCATCAAATTCAGAATATGAGAGTAATCATAGACTGCCAAATCAAAGTGATCAAATGCAATTTGGTGGTCCACATTACTGCTCGGATTCTAAACCTTCCCCATCATATTCACACTAGTTTTCTATCTTTCACACACCCCGGATGCACATGCATCCCACACAACTCACATAGCACCACACAACAGCAAGTCATCATATTTATCACAATTTTACACCATCGAAGGTTACACACAAAATTACTAATTCATATCGACACACCAAACTATCTCACATAGTTACAATTAATGCTAATCCGCATTACTCAATTCACATCATAGTCTCATTTAATCACATCACACAACTTCACGTATTTCTACATAATACTACAGCACATAGCACACATCATGATCCCACACGGAACCATAACCCACTTACTCACACCAATCGCTTTACCTAGTGTAACACTACACAAATGGTAAATAATTATTGCTCAACTCGAAAGACGTACCTCTTGGCTCGCGATTACTCGTGGTGGCATTCGTCCCATTTTCAGTTTAAGTTAAGGCATTTTATTTGTTATAAAAACACCGATTTTCTCTTAAACCACGGCTCTGATACCAACTTGTAAGGCCCCAAACCCGGCACCCTACAGTTAGTACTCATAACTGGTTAAACTTTTTAAAAACATCTAACTTTCATTTAAATAAACAGCGAAAGTCTTTCTCAAAATAATTTTATATTTTAAAACTCGTTAACTTTCATAACGTTACCTGACGAATGCATGCGCACCAACCCGAGTAGTCCCGCTCCCAAGACAATATACCTCATCTAGCAGACTCACCTGTAAAACAATCTAACGTACATACAAAGTCAGCTACGCTGAGTGAGTTCTAATAGTTTAATTTAACAAAAGCCAACTCGTCTAGTTTATTGTCCATCTCTACTCAAGACCCTCTGGTCATTAGAAAGTAGTTGTATAGATTTTTCATCATATAAATAACCCCCGTTACCTCATAATATCCCAAAGGATTCACCACTCCATACTCTACCCACCATTTTAACTCAGTAAGTCTCTCCGACATGGAACGAGCTTACTACTACATATAATAACCATACACTGGTTAACTCAACCAATCTCTAGACACCGACTTACTAGTCCTAACTAGGACTCTCATAACCCGACTGACTCAACTATTATACACAATGTACTCATCCAGACACAACGGTCAATCTAACTCGACACATCACATTGATTCCATCTATTTATCACACCAATATCATCTCGTACACAATTGATATAACTCATCACCTGCATGCAAATTAACACATATATATACATACAAACACATACCTCGTCACTGCTCCCTCGTTAGGGTTATCCCCGTCGGGATACTCGTCATAAGCTCAGCTACACCCTTGTTACAGGGCCCCGTCACTAATTATAGCGACACACTCGTCATCCATGATGACTACCTAGCCACCCACATGGTGACTATATCATCTATCATACGGTGACTGACACATCGCACGTACAATGATGACCCCGAATGACTTCGTCCTCCACACCATTGTTGACCATACACACGGACAACAATGCAAGCACACAAAGCAACACATAGATATACACATGAAACTACCTGGACATGTACTACGACTCACCACCCTTTCACGGATCACTTGCGTGTGTAAACCAACACATACTTTAGACGTATCCCCTTAACATCTAGACACACTACTCAACTCTTTCCAAATAATTAATTATACGACACACAAACCCTATGCTGAGTTCTAACCCGTATATACTATGGACACCCCCATAGCCCTATGCCAACATGATGCCCGTCGTGTCACGAGGAAGACCACTTCAAACCTATAACGCTTAACAACATCCTAGTATTTACTTGAATCATTAATGAACCACTTACGGTTCCCCTGCAAACTCTCCCTATATAACCATCATAGGTTTAACTAAATTTTCGGTTAACTCGTAAGATGACATACTCATATCATCTCAACTCTTGTTCACCCATCCTAAGGACCCCACAACGACCCTTAGCTTCATTATTACATAACGATTTCATAGAACACTTCAAATTTAAATCATAACATGAAATACGTTCATTTAGTAAAACACGTGAGTATGTACGATAGCCCCAAAACAGTAAAACGTTTAAAAGAGGGGATTAGGAACTCACCGGATATACCGAGCCTTAGTCCTTACTCTACAATTCGTCCACTTGCTCGAAACCCGAACCTGTCCACGTACGATCACATTATCAGACAATTTCTAAATATACGTCGGCTAACGTATAAAATATAAATCCCAACACTGTCTCGTTAGCCCGTCATTATCTCCCACGAAACCCTATATCCACAAGTTCCCGAGAATCGGGTCGTCCTTGACTCTCTTAGAATCCGAATACCCGGACCGGCTCTATTGTAACATTTCGGATTTTAGTATTCCTACTTCAATTCAATGTAACGCAATTTCAAGTTCTATACTCGTGCAATGTCTCATTATTTTCTCGCCGTAAAAATTTAATGCAATGATTCTATATAAATTCGCAAGTTTTACTAGATTATATACATTTAAACGCTATACAAGAAACTATTTGGTACAAACTTATCAAACCTGAAAAGTCAAGGGCTAAAGTTGAAAAATGTAAGAAACCCTAGTTAGGCACGGTCGTGCTTCGTTCTAGCACGGTCGCGCCAAGTGCTTTGGCACGGTCGCGCGACCTGCTCTGGAACGATCGCGCCCGGTGCCTAGGCACGGTCGCGCCTGCGTAACAGAAAAACGTAAATGCAGTTTAATCACCCGATCATTCGAATCCGAAACCGTTATACGTTTCTTTTTCCCTTAGAAATTGTATTACCACTTTCAAATTATTCAACGCCTCAGTTTCATTTCATCAATTCAGGAAAACTCTCTCAAACTTTTCAAAGAAAACTCTCTCAAGCATTTCCGATCAGAATTACCTCAAGAAATCCAGTCAAATGTTTCCCAGATCGTCTCTGAAGCATCCGAAGCCGCTGAAGCATTCGGAACCGCAGCAGAGGTCGCCGGAAACTAGTCTTGCCGTCGCCGGAACTCCTCTCTACCGTCCTCTAGCGATTCACTACTATTCCGGGTAATTGAATCCTCTCGTCCTTTTATTTCAATATCAGTATCAAAAGCCCTTTATTAATTAGGGTTTTCATTTCGTAAATTTATCTAAATCAGAAGCCATGTTTTATTAAAAATACTTTAATCGAATCTGGTTATAAACATGATTTATATTCAATTAAAACATACCATTATACTCGTAATAACCCATTAATCAAAAGCCCTAACAATTCCAGTGTTTAAAATACAAGAAATTCTCGATTCGTGTCTGAATTGGAATAAACACGGTCGCGCTAATCATCTAGCGCGGCCGTGCCTCATTTAGCGCGGTCGTGCCGATTAGAAGCGCGGTCGTGTCCTCCTGTCCAGACCTGGTCATGCCCTCTTGGCTAGTCCCTGTTGTGTCTAAAAATCATAGACACGACCGTGTCGGGCCAAGGCACGGTCGTGCCTGTCAGACTTGTCTAGATTGTGCTCCTGTTGATCAACCCGGTCGCGCCCGTGGCTTGAGCACGATCGTGCCCTTCCGAGGCACGGTCGTGCTAGACTCAGAATTTTTAACAGAATTATAATTTTTATATTTTAATCAGTAAATGTTTCAGATTTTATAAAGATATGTTTTCTGCATTTAAAAAAAAATAATAATAATAAATAGATTAAAAGTTTAATCTTGGCATAAATATAATTTATTAAAAAGTTTATAAAAATTAAATATATATTTATCATCTTACACTTAAATGATATTTTAAACAATTAAGTTACAAAATTTATAAATAATGATGATTTATTTAATTTACATTTTAAATCAAAATCATTTATTTATTTATACTTAATTACAATTAACATTTACATTATTTCATAAACTATAGTTATACACTTATTTATTTAATTCAAACCTAATCAAGTTGATTCAAACATATTTTACCTCAAACTTTATATATTTTATCCAATACTTTTTAAATACAAATCAATGGTTTTATATACAAATTCAACTTTCATTTTAGACTTAAACTTTATGCATCTATGTGATTCAATACATATTACTCTTTAGGGTAAAGTGTGCATTTCAAGGATCTTATTGCTATCTATATTCCTTGTTAGCTTCACTTCTATACCAAGTGAGTATTCACAACCCCTTTTACTCTTTTACACTTTTGGGGTGAAACATGAACCATATACAAATTACATGTTTACACTTATACAAACAACACCATTACAAATTCTATTACATTCATGTGTGCAATTTGAGCTTTATGCCCGAGGACTATTTGTGCTAACTTTTGCATACTATTATGTACAATCATTAACTATACAAGCCGACGGTTTTCAATGATAGATCTATTGAGTCTGACAAACCCACCCAAGTGGAGGTGATTGATACCGACAACACAATTTGCATACTAGTTACTAAGGCTTGATTGTACTTGGTTACACAATAGCGGCTCCCCATAAATGCCTTATTTATCATGTTATGTACAGGATTTGTTTTCAACTATATGTTATCTATATACAATTGTGTTATACTCACCAACTTTTTAGTTGACTTTATTTTATTCATGTTTCAGGCCCTAATATGTGAGATTGATTCAAGACGTGTTCAACATAGGATTTGGACTTAGCAATATTAAATCAAGAAGTTTATGAATTGTTTATTGTTCTTTGTTTGGATTTAGTTTGTACGTGGATTTTGTGTAATAGAAATTTGACTTTAATATATTTCAATTTAGTCAACCTTGTGCTATGAACAGTCTTACATGTCCCGCCCCGATGATTCCGCCATCGGTCGGGGTGTGACATCTATGCACGTACGTGACCCATACCATGCAAAACCCTAATCTCTCGAGGCGCGTGTACTCGAGTCGGGTTTCCGTGCATGCATGTAGAACACGCCATGCAAACCCTAGTCGGGTAAAACCCTAACCAGCCTCGCCACCGTGCACCACCATAACGGCCATCGGCAGCCCCCCGTCCTCCACTATTTCGGTCGACCACAGTCGTGGCCACTCGTTCCGAGCACCCTATCGTCGTCACCTCTATCGTTCACCACCATTACCTAGTCTCTTATGGATCCCCGTCACAACCCCCACCTTCATCACCGTCGTACGCCACCTCATCCAACATCGGCTGCAACCGGATATGTCTTCGTCGAGCATCATTGTCACGGCTTCCTCCGTGTGTAACTCACACAGCCACCACCTTGATTGATCACCACCATGTCGGCTTTCCGGTGTTCCACCGTGTCCCTTTTGCTCGCCGTCAACCAAGAACCCAAACCCTACTCACGTATCATGCAAAAACATGAGCATAATGCGTAATAAACATAAACAGGATTACTTACTCGAGCTACCACCGTCATGCCACCCCATCGTCGGCCTCCTCCCTTTTCCGGCCGTCTCACTCTTTCTCTCGGTTCCTTTCTGTCGTTGCACGCCTAGGGTCCGAAGTGGCCCTAGGGTTTAAATTTAAGTTGCTTATAAACCGTTAAGGTTTACACTCTAGCCCTCGGGTTCCCTTTTTCACACGTTTTCAATCCCAACCGCTCACTTAGTGGCTAACTGGGTCCTTTTGATTTTCTCTCAACAGGGTTTTACGTGAAAATCTTTACAATCCAAGCCATTTAGTAGAGACTCGGTTTACTCATTAGCCCGACCCGTTAGTTATAAATTTCGGGATGTTACACATCTTTTGAAAACGATTCATTACTACTTCGACCGAAACATTCGCAAAGAACTCTTTTCAATGTAAGAAATGCAAGAATCATTCATATATTTATCACCCATCCGGTTGCATAAGTTTCACATGCTTCATTGAAGAAAAACATTTCTCAACACTTACTGTTGCAACCATTAAAACTAATGATAACTTCAAAAAACGATAGTCCAACGGATAATCAATGTGTAACCTTCTTTCCACCATCTTTTTTGCAAGACAGATAAACCATTCATGTTTGTAAACCTTGCATCTCCTTTCACATTAGTGATGTAGTTGTCGAGCTCATGCATAAGTTTGTCTTTAACCTCATAATCAAAATCATATTGATATCGGCCAACCTTGGTATCTTTGGTATACTAAAGTCACAAAAGTTAGTATACGTGCTTAAAGTAGATATACACGTAAGCAATTCGGTGGTTACCTTGTTAAAATGATTGCCATGCACTTGAATTTGCATATCTAGCACCGTGTTGAAATTACTAACTCATAATAATGACGATTGGTGATGTTAGTCTTTTTTCTTCAATAGTTCGGGTCAATGTACTCCTCTTCCATGTTAGCCATTTCAATCTCATATTTTTTAAAAGAAGATGTGGCATCTTCCAAAAGTGAACCAAAACCTTCAAGTCTATATTTTTGTAATTCTTGCTTGGTTGCTTTAACCATCTCAATTGCATTTAAGATATCTTGATCCATTCTTTGAGGAGCTTCACCCAAAACATTAGTAACCCCCAAGATGTGCTTCATCAAGTGTAAATAATATACAAAATCATATGTTTTCATGTATATTTGAAGTCCATGCGCTTGTCTTTGGCTAGCATTAAGAGCACATGTCTTTTCAATGTATTCAAGAACTTTAATAATATATAGATATAAATGAAGCAAACGAATAAGTGTTTTATTGTGAGAACTCCAACGTGTATCTCCGACTCTTACAAGAGAGATTTCTTGATTCTTACCACTTTCGGTTTCAACTTCCAAACGTCATATTGGTCCTTTCAGTTTCTCCCTTTGACATTCACGAATCATATCTATTCATTTGCAAGATGCACAACCCACACTTGTCAAAGTCAAAATTTCATCAAAAAAATTATAAATTTCATCATATTTGTTTGCAAGAGCCACAACAACTAGTTGAAGTTGGTCGACAAAACAATGTACATAATATGTCGTTGAGTTTTCTTTCAAAATTATAGCTATCAAACCATTAAACTCAGCCGGCCTATTACTTGCACCATCATATACTTGACATTTAGCCCTACTCAAACTCAAATTTTATCGAGCAAATAATTCATCATGGCATGTTTAAGAGATAAAGCAGATGTTTCCATAACATGAACAAGACTAATAAATCGCTCTTTAACAATTCCCAATTTATCAACATATCTCAAAACCACATCCATTTGTTCCTTTTTAGATATATTCCATGACTCATCAACTAATATAGAAAAGATATCATCACCAGGTTCTTCAAAAATCCGATATAACACTTCTTGTGCAAAACAAAGACAAATATTTTTTTGCATTGGTAGAGACATCATTCCCCGTAGCATTTCTTAATATAATCTTACCAATAGGTTCATTTATTTATCCCAACAATTTTAAAAACTCTAAGAAATGTCATCTATAAAGGGAACCTTCAGAATCATCATGACCACGAAAAGGTAACGCACCATTCAACAATGCTTTAAAAAAATAACTGAAATACTTAATCAGATTCTATACTCTTTTTCTTTTCTTTTTTTGCTTTTCAAAGGCCACATGTATAGATTGATCTTGTTTAATTAAGCCATCACCTTTTTACATGCTTTATCATGAAAACTATTACATTCACCAACATGACCATTAAATTGATCTTTTTTTGTTCCAACCATTGGACACTTTAGTCACGAATGTTGGGTTTTGTATACTATTTTTTTAACTTTTATATCAATAAAATAGCGGAAGCGTGTATATGAACCAATCCATACCAGACTTTGGATCGCCCGCTAAGAGTCCAAATGCAAAAAAAAATATATATATTCCAACCATAGAATAGATTAGGTGAATGTACCTTATAAGTTAACAGCTAACCAAGTTGGAACACCCAAGATCAACAATCCGATCTCTAGATCCGGCAACACGAAAAACCCGAACAACCCGCAAGGGGTTGCAATATCGGCGGCGGTGGCCGGTGATCATGCCCTATTGGTTGACAAACAATATTCTTTCTTTCTGGCTTCATTTATTAAACAAGTAACAATACAAGTAATATGCACTATATGTTTTTATACTATAATCTAACCAATTTTCATATTCTTTAAACCAATTGGGACAAAAACGTCTTGAATTACCACTAAAATCTCGTTGTGGAAAATAATGCCCACTTTCATTAAACAAGTAACAATACAAGCAAATGCATCTTTTTGCCAACTTTCATTAAACAAGTAACAATACAAGCAATATGCACTATATTTTTTATACTATACTCTAACAAATTTTTATATTCTTTAAACCACTCTGGACGAAAACGTCTTGAGTTACCACTAAAATCTTGTTGTGGAAAATCATGCCCTATTGGTTAACAAGGACCTCTAACCAAAATAAGCTAGTCTAATTTCATCTTTTTTATTAGGGTGATAAAATTAAATTAGTTTCCGTTCTAAAGTATTCAATGGAAGGTCATTCAAATCTATTTTCGAGAGATTACTATTTGAAGACGATGAATCAAAAATTGGTGACTTTCTTTTAAAAAATCGTTCCAAAACACCTAAAATTCAAGTATTCAAGTTTCACATAAACATTCAATAAACATTCAATAATCTTTAAAAGTACTAAACGTTCCAGAATCACTAATAAGTAATACCTAAAATTTCAAATTTGGATTCAAAAAGATGGAAACTAGCCTTGTTGTTCATGCATATTCGATGCTTGTAGGTTGAATTTTGTTGTTAGAGTGATTAATTTCACTCTTTAGTTCTTGGTCGATCACATGATCATCGATTTGCCCATGTTAATCTCTCCACAACTGCACACCGTTATGCCTAATGCCTCTACAAATTGCCGATTGAAACTTGAAAGTGTTGATTGGTAGGTTCAACTTAAAATGAATTGAGTATTTGGAATAATGGTTATGGACTCATGCAATCATAAGGCTTACTAAAATGAGTTAATTTGAACTTATTATTGAGCTTATTAGAATGGATCTACTTTTTATTTGAGCCTAAATAAAATTTGAAATTGACTAGGGTCGCTTGATCCCGATACCAACAAGGTACCTCCACCACTGTCGTCTTTATATCCTCATCTCTGTTTTTAATTCACTTGTGTTGGACTAGGGTCAGCTCAACCAATTTTAAAGTTTAAGAGCATCAGGTATACGTCCCTAGACCACGGCGTGATCCTATGTGGCATAGGAATCACGGCGTGATTAGCAAACCAAAACCGCCCCCTCATCGATTTTATCACGGCGTGACTAGGGGCCGTGATTTTTTTCACGCAAGAAAACAAATGAATTCAATTCATTTTACCGTTCAACAGTAATAAAATGTGCCGTTGGAAAATAATAAATTTTAAATAAATAATAATAATTAATAATATTTATTTTTTTATTAATTTTATTAATGTTTTTTTAGTTTTTTGAATTAATGTATTTTCTTTTTTAGTAATTTTAATTAATGTATTTTTTTATTAAAATATTATGTTTTATTTTATTTAAATGAAAATTAAAACAAAAAGAATATTTAATTATCACACCACCACAATCACACGGGTATACCCCTTGCCAAGTGATGAGTGGTGTGATAATGAGGATAGTGACGTGGCTCCACGTGACGTGCACTTTATTATCACACTACACCACAATCATACGGGTATACCCCTTGCTCTAAAGCAAACTTAATTTAAAATGGGGGCGTTCTCGTAAAAGCGCAGCAAGTTCTAAATTAAGATGTTAATTCTTTATATAAAAAATGCCTAGAGATGATAAAACATACCGCCATGGGCTCATTAGCATCAACACCGACCATCACGAATAGGATTCCTTAAGCTAACCTAGAAATGTATAGAAAACTTATATAAGGGCACAAGAGGTTTAAGTGTTAATCTATACTCTCTAATAAAAGAGTAAAAAAAGTGTCACGTGTCGCTCTCACATTCATCCTAGTAAAAATTTTCCCGTTCATTCTCATTTACCCAATTTGACTTTATATTTTGCGTAATAATATTTGTTTCCTATTTTGAAACTCATTATTTATGGATAACTTGCTTATTTATAGAAACTATTTTAAATTTTAACTTATTATTTCAAATATTAAAATTATCATAATCATTTCATTTATGAATAATTTATATTTGTTAATTTTCTAAATATACATTTAAAAGAAAAGAAAATTATGATTTTTATTGTCATGTTTTTGTTAGTTATCAAAATATGAAGGTTTTTAAATTTTGAAATGTTAATTATTTTTAACTATGTAATTTAAATTTCACCGAGGCTGATAATTTATAAAGTAATTTAATTTTTAACTTTTTTCCCAATTATTCTATTTTCAGTTTATATTAGCGATTTTCATTCACTATTTAGAAAGTTATACAAAGTAATTTAAATTTTAACTTCTTTCTTAATTATCCTATTTTCAATTTAGAATTGCCTATTTTCATTTTAACCTTTTTTATTTGATTGCTTTCTAATATGCAAATAACTTATAAAATCATTATTTAATATTTGATTAATATCAACATAATAAAACAAAATATTTCTTGTAATTTTTTTAAAATCAGTAATGAATATAGGATTTAAATTGACATTTTCTTTCATAAAATCTGATAAATTTAAGTCATCTGTTAATTATGGCCCTCTAAAATCTAATAATAATTTATCAACATATAAGATATTTATTTTTCTAGTCTTTTTATGATTCAGCCCGTGTAATACACGGGAATCTAACCTGGTGATAGTATATAATAATAGAAAAATAATAATAATGATTCATGAGCTTCAGGAGACAATCGGTACATCCATCCTAAACTGGGACCAAATTGTCCGGTACTTATGAGGGCGGGCGGGTGTCGCGGCACCCCGCCGTACCCCATCCTGCTTCCACTCTACCTGGACTTAGGTCAAAACTGCGTTGTAGTCATGATAGTGCATTATATTTCATCATAATGTGTAGATAAGGATTAAATGATTTAGATATTATAACGGTTAATCATTAGAAGAAACTAATATATTTTCTTATTTTTCATGTAAAAGATCATTCAACGTAATTTTGACATATTAAAGTCCCTAAACATGTTAAAAACACACAAAAAAGTTCATGAACTCAATTTGTTATGTTAAAGTTCTTGAACTTATCTTAAATGCATATACTTAGAAAAAATTATTTAAAATAATAACTAGTTACACATTAAACTAGTTAAACGTTGATGAATGGGCATTCAACTTTTTGTAAAAAAAATTATGTAATTATTTTGTGACCAATTTAAGCAGCAACAAGTCATTATTTTAGTTAAACATATTTAAGTGTGTGTAATTGTGATAATTATATTGATTGTGTAAATGATTTTGGGTTATAAGAGAGAGTTATACATAAAGACTATATTTACATAAACTACCCTCTATTTCTACTAATTACAATTGATCTAATAATTTTAAATATATTTTTTTCCATGGAGACATACATTGAAGACAAGTGTAGTCAATAGTAAAAAAAAATTGGGTTAGGGTGACTTTTTGTTATCTTTTGACATATTATGGGACTTTAATATCACAATTACACACTTAAAAGTCAACAACAAGATCAAATCAAAATTAAAAAGTCAAAGGCGTAATTTATTGACTTGAAAACTTAATGAGTATGAGCAATGTTTTTAAACTCGGACCGGACCGGCCGGTTGGACCGGGAATCGTGACCTCCTCTAGTTCGGTTATATGCTCTGAGACCGTTTGCTGGTTGAACCGGGCGGTCCAAGCGATTCAGCGGTCGAACCGCGAACCGTAAACCGGTGGTCGAACCGGGTAGTTTAATTTTTTTTTATTTTTTTACTATTTTTTATCTTTTTTATCCTATAGTCCTCCTACTTACTTCTATTTACAATTTTAACCCAATTTGACTCTTTTCTTTTAACTTATACGCAGCCACAGGTCCTCCAAAACCCTAATCAAAATTAAAATTGAAGATTTAAAATAATTAAAATTCCTACAGACCTAGAACCCTCGTCCTTGACTCAAAATTGTTTAAATGATTGTATATGTAGTATTTGGAATTTTTTATATTTTTCTATATGTTTTTATGAAAATTTATATTATTTATTGCGTCATCCGGTTCTTGAATCCGGTCCGACCAGTAAACCTCTAAAACGTCCGGTTCATTGTCCGGTCCGGTCCGGTTCTGAAATCATTGAGTATGAGAGAAAGCACATGAATAATTTCAGTAGGCTTAACTTCTAAAATTACCAAATTAACCCTTGATTTTGAAGAGTGAAGACGTGACAATAGAACAGGTCCTTCTAGAATACGTGTTTCATCAAATTAAGTGAACAAATAATTTCCAAAATATCACCTTTTATTTCTTAGTTAACACCGACAATATATACATAATTAAATAATAATATTTAACTTTTAGTTAAATATAAAAAATACACAATTTATTTGTGACGAAAAAACAAAAAAAAAAGTTGTAATAATTAATTTGGACATGACCATGTTTAAGATGAATAAAGTATTTGTATTTAGTGTGTGAAAACGTGTCGCCCGTACCCGGATGGGCCCACAGAAAGCTACATAAGACCCTCTCATGTGTTGGCCCCGCCTACGTGCATACTAGCAATACACAGCTTTCATTATTTTTATTAGAAGACACACAAAATCACTTAATAACAATTAGGTCCTTCAACTTCTTTTTTTCTGTAATATCATCTCTGACGCGCGTACTCTTATCTCACTTTCTATGAATTCTGCCGGATGTTAGGACTTACAGTTCCCATGGATAGCGTCCGTGTGGACTAACGCACCCTATTCATGTCGGTCATCACATCTTTTACACAGCTCCTAATAAAAATTAAAAACTTAAAATGTCTTTAAGTTATGTACATAGTGTTTTTAAAGCTCCTAATAGTAGGTCTCAAAATACGTTTTAAAACAAAATAAAAGTATAGATAAACGTATTTTCATATCCTGTCATGACAAATATATTTCTTACCGGATACGAATCCTATATACAACATATAAATTGATGTATACATACATACGTTAAAAGTATTCATTATTCTTTTCCAAATAAAAACCGAGATCAAATTGAACAACCGGTATCTAAATTGGCTCGTCAAAACTTTGAGACCGGCAAACCCTAGTTGATTGACCCACATAAACAAAACCCGAACTAATATATTTTTAATTACAGTGTCTGGAAAATTGATTTACACAAAACACGGCTTGAATCTAACACCGATACCATCACGAATTTAAACCGGGTAGGGTCAAGAAAAAGTGGGTCCGCATGAAATTAAGTAGGTCTGCCCGGACACGACCCACCTGTCTTAATGGACTCCAACTGTCTTTTTCTCAAGGGACTATAAATGTCACTTGTGCAAAAGTTCAAGGACCGTTAGTGTAACATAGTTTTTCTTAATGATCCCCACCAGACAACCCCTGTTTACCACCATCTTCCCCCACCGACATCTAAATCTATGAATTCAAGCCAAGCCTTCATCAATTCAACAAATTAAAACCTAAAACCCCAAAAATTCAGTGTTTCGAATCCCCATTGTAATCGATCTCGTTAGCATCCTCAACTTCCACTTCCAATTCGTCGATCGGATCCGTTAAAAACATAATTTCCAAAAACAGGGGTCTGATTCAATTTCTTACCAAAAACCCTAAATTGGACCGGTAAAAGATGCTAGATAGGATAATTGGGCCACGCCGGACGCGCCAATTTCAGCGGCTCCTTCGCAACGGCAAGGTCACGCTTCTCTGTTTAGTCCTCACGATCGTCGTCCTACGTGGCAACCTCGGCGCCGGCAAGTTCGGTACGCCGGAGCAGGACTTTAAGGAGATCCGAGACACGTTCTATCAGTACCGCGGCAAGCGCACCGAGCCGCGCCGCGTGCTCGAAGAATTACAAACCACCATTGAAACGACGTCGTCGGCGGAGACGACCAACAATTATGCCGAATTCGATATCAATAAGCTGTTTGTGGATGAAGAAGACGATGTGAAGAAGAATCCGAACGAGCCGTACAGTATTGGGCCCAAGATCTCAGATTGGGATGAACAGAGAGGTGAATGGTTGAAACAAAACCCTAATTTCCCTAATTTTGTAAACCCTAATAAGCCTAGGGTTTTGTTGGTGACTGGTTCTTCTCCAAAGCCTTGTGAGAATCCAGTTGGTGATCATTATTTACTTAAATCTATTAAAAACAAGATTGATTATTGTAGGATTCATGGGATTGAAATCTTTTATAACATGGCTTTACTTGATGCTGAAATGGCTGGTTTTTGGGCTAAACTTCCTTTAATTAGAAAGCTTTTGTTAAGCCATCCTGAAGTGGAGTTCTTATGGTGGATGGATAGTGATGCCATGTTTACAGACATGGCGTTCGAGGTGCCATGGGAGAGGTATAAAGATCGAAACTTGGTTATGCACGGGTGGAACGAGATGGTTTACGATCAAAAGAATTGGATCGGGTTGAACACGGGTAGCTTTTTGTTGAGAAACTGTCAATGGTCATTGGATTTGATTGATGTTTGGGCTCCAATGGGTCCAAAGGGGAAGATTAGAGATGAGGCGGGTAAGCTTTTGACTAGAGAGCTTAAAGACCGACCGGTTTTTGAAGCGGATGATCAGTCTGCGATGGTTTGGATACTGGCGTCGCAGAAGGATAGATGGGCTAATAAGGTTTATTTGGAGAATCATTACTATCTTCATGGTTATTGGGGCATTTTGGTTGATAGATATGAGGAGATGATAGCGAGTTACCATCCTGGTCTTGGTGATCATCGGTGGCCACTTGTTACTCATTTTGTGGGTTGCAAACCTTGTGGGAAGTTTGGTGATTACCCTGTTGAAAGATGTTTGAAACAGATGGATCGCGCGTTTAACTTTGGGGATAATCAGATCTTGCAGATGTATGGGTTCACGCATAAATCTCTTGCTAGCAGGAGGGTGAAACCGACGAGAAATGATAGTAGTAATCCTCTTGAAGTAAAGGATGAACTTGGTTTGCTCCACCCTGCATATAAAGCTGTTAAGGTATCGTCTTCTTGAAAACTCGTTATGAAGATGAATACTAAATAGGCTTGGGTATTTGAATTAGTTTGTTGTTTTCACCCACGAATTGGTATTGGTATCGCGGTCTACTACATTATGATACATTTGGATTTCGTATCGTTCTTTTATTCGTCAGATTGTATTGAATTTTTTCTTGTTATTAGCTGGTTTATATGGAAAGCAAACAAAAAGGTTGAGCCAACTTTTGTTACTATCTAGAAACTATAGCTTGTTCTTTGTAAGCATTCTGAAATTAGTTGGCTTGATGCTGCCAAATATTGTGGACATCTAATTAATCAGAGGACTATAGCTTGTTTTATTTATTTATTTATTTTTGTCATTTCATTCTGGTTGGTTCTTCCAATTTGGTTTAGAAATGTGATTTCCATACTACTTGCAGAAACTAGATTATGAATATATAAAGTTGTTTTTGGTAGAAAATGTTAAATCAGAGGACATGATTTATTGCAGTAGATTTTAATCATATGAATTATTGTGAAGCTTGCATCATACATCATGTTTGTTAAATCAGAGAACATGGTTGATCATGGGGTCAACTTAAATGAGATCTTTATTCATTTGCAATGATGGTTGACCTGGCTTAACTCAGATGAGATCTTGATTTATGGAAACTGTTCTTGTTGGATTTGAGTTGATGGGTAGTTTTAGGATCCACCTATAGTGGGTGGATCTTACAGTAGCACATGGTGGTGGTTAATGGAGGTTTTCGCGTATAAACATTGAGAGGATACTCGAGCGTGCTGAAGATTAACGGGTGGAGTGACGAGGCTGCGTGTGTTCGTGTCAACAAGTTGGATCAAGGCTGGACTAGACCGCGTTGCCAAAAAGCAGTGGATCCATAATTTGTTGCGAGAGAGGGGTCGGGTCAAAACGAGTTGATGTCGGAACAAGACAGGTCATACTTATTTACTTAATGATCTTATAAAACTGTTTTTACTTATTTACTTAATGATATAATGAATTTGGCAACAACTTTCAGTCAAACTCAAACGTGTATATGTAATGAACTCGGTTAGAGACCGTGTACTCCACGAGTTGAACAAAAATAATGAAATAAAGAGTTATTAATTAAGATTTATGGAATTGTACAATAATTTTTTGATATAAGATGTGATTTAAATTACGCATAACTAAAAACTTTACATAATAAAAGGAATAATAATATTGAAAATGAAAGGAAAATTATTATAATTCATAAATATTCAAAGACTTCTTTGCATACAACATTTAATGTTCTACTCGTAAATTTATCATATTTATCTAATATTAATAACTTTAGTCCGTCTCTACTTGTAACTCTGGATAACGCAACATATAATTAATCATGTGTGAAAACTGGTTGTCTAAAAAACAAATCAACCTTGGATAGTGATTGTACTTGACTCTTATTTATTGTCATTGCAAAAAATACAAGTGAAAATTGTCTTCTTTGAAACTTGAAAGGAATCCTTTTGTTAGAAGGCGTCAAACTGAATCTTGGAATAAAAGTGTGATTTCCAATATTACTTTTAAATATGATATCCGCTTCTATAACACGACTATCCAATGATATCACATGTAGTCTTGTTCCGTTACATAAACCACTTTTCTGGTCAATATTTCTTAGTAGCATCACTGGAACACCGACTTTTAATACTAACTTATGGTTTGGCAAACCTGAGAGTTTAAGCTCATTTAAAACACCAGGTGAATATAAAGCTTAATCAAAGTTATCGTGAATATACTATGATTGACATATACTATCTGAACTTAGGTATTATTTTTCATCCCTCAGAACACATGGATAGTAAACGATCATTTATTTTTTAAACAACTTCGTTTGTCGGTGTAAATATTGCTGCTCTTGAACATCAATTACTGAATATGATGTCGTTAATTATGTTATACTTTTTCGTAGGTAGTTGATTGGAATCGTGAAAAAGACCATACTGCAATTTCGTTAGAAAAAACTAACATTACTTGATACAAATAGTGTTGGAAATTTTGTGAAAATGAGTTTTCACTAACTTTGATGAATGAGATTTCGATCCTCGAGTTGAGTGATTGGATTAGAAAATTTGGAACTTAGTGATTTAAATGGGAACTTGTTGCATATTTTAAGTAAATATGTAACAAATTTTGCCATGAATCATTTAGAGACCTTTTAGTTTATCTCAAAATTAAATTTGTGATTATTACTTTTAAATTGATGTAATGAATATTTTAATATGCACCTTTTTGTTCTTCTCTTAGTTAAATGTATGGAGTTTTGATCTCTATTTTTGTGAATAAAAAATGAACATCTTGTTCATTTTAATAAGAGGGAAAAATAGTAGCAAATTTTTACATAATTTAGAGAAACGAGAGAAAATCTTGTTCTTACCAAGTTCCCTACAATTGAGAGATGAGTTATCTCTAATTCTTCCACTATCTCTAACTTCATCTTTTTCCTACATTTTCTTGTAACATCCCGAAATAATGACAACGAATAAAAAATGGCAAAAAGAATCAGAAACCTCCCCTCATCACCCCCCATTTGCGCAAATTTAGAGAGAGAAAGGAGAGCACGGGTCTAGAGAGAGAAAGCTCGGGAATATGGCTCAAAAGCTCGGGAATCATGTGTCATCATCTCAGAAACGTCTAGCAACAAAAAGGAACCGAAACACAGGTAACCATTAAGCTTAAATCTTAGTTTTTGGTTAAGAAATGGGTTTTAGGGTTTATGTGGGTTATCAATCAAAAGACGGGATTTTTACATATGAATTGGGCTAAAAAGGGTGTATATAGCTTCATGGAGGTTATACTAAAGTTTTGGACGTAAAAATATTCAAACTTGGATAAAAAACGACGATTTTGGCCAAGAATACATGAATCATCCGAAAACTCTTTGAATGGACCGAAAACTCCGGCCCGCCCGAAATCTATTTCAGACACAGTAGTTTTCGGACAATATACACCTGATCGGAATAGTTTTCGATCGGAATAGTTTTCGATCGAAATAGATTTTGACCGAAATAGTTTTTGGACAAGAAGTTTTCGAACAAAAGATTATGGGAATAAAAGACTTTCAAGTGATTAGTTTCTGGTCGAGAAATATTTCGATCGAAATAGGTTTCGACCGAAATTGATTTCGAACATAATGACTTGGTACTAATTGGACTAGTTCGTGATCCTTAACATATCCTTTAGCCTCCACATAACTTGAAGCTATTGCCGAGTGAGCTAATCCTTAGAAAATCAGGTGAGTTCTATGTGCCCCTGTATGTTATGTGCAAATCATTTTAAATATTTTGGGGCTGAAGTGTATACACTAAATGAATGAATGTTAATATGATCATACGTGATATATGAAAACAAACGATGAACAAAGAATGAAACGTATGTGCACAAAGTATGAAATGAATTAATGACATAACGTTAATGAATGAAATCTTGCTTTATATCTATACATATATTGCATGTTATGAATGTATGTAAACGTTATGGACGCTTCGATGATAACGGCTACTTCGGCAGACGGATGACCACGTGACTATTTTACAACCGGGACATGTACGTACCTTCATCAGCTAGGACGTTTGAATGGCAATAACGGTCGGTCGAAGGAATTCGGACGATTGCAATAATAAGTAGAACAGTTGCATAAATGATAGTTCGCGTGGGAAACGGATGCCTTAGGGCAGACGGGCATATTAAACGGTCTACAACGGTAGAACGGTGAGGGCGGCTGGTCGAAGGAATCCGGACGGTAGGTCAAAGGAATCCGTACGATCATGGAGGACGGACTACGACGGTAGGACGGGCGTCTGTCTTTGTGACTTACGCAAATCAATGATGGGCTGATCACCCTTATGTTTATGACCAATGAATGTTCAATGAAACCAAATATGTGTACGTATATTTATATGTACTTACAATGAATGATAAATGAAAGCAATTCAAGTGTTAATGTGTAATTATATACGTACATATATTTATACTTTTAAAGAAATTATGTTTATGCCTACTTGCTTTAAACTAGAACTCACCAGTGTTAGCTTTTTAGTATGCACTTCAGGTAAGAAGAAGAAATGACGTGCGAAGGCGTGAAGGCTACCCCGATATAAGACTGACATCCCGTTCAAACTGCTTACGTGCTAAAACAATGTTTATGTTTAATGTTAAGACTTTCGCTGCTATGCTATGTTATGTATTTGTCTTATTGTACGCTTCCGCTATGTTGAACGATTTTAATTAAAAGTTCAGTATTACTGACTATGTTTATGAGTAAATCCAACGAGTGAGGTCACCCGGGAAAGGGGCCTTACATTTCTAAATACATAATTTACCCCGTGATACCTCGAGTGCGTGGATATATCCGACAGTATACATACTGTTCTAGTTCTGGGAGACAGACGCGTTCGTCTAAGAGGAGGCGATAAATCTGTTTTAAGGGAAACGTGTTGAACATGTGCCTCAACCAAAACTGTCAACGTTTTAGTGTGCTAATTGTTGCAGTCAAGGAGCATAGTTGAAGACTCAACGTGGTGAAGACTCGAGTCAAGAATACTTTAAGAAGGCGTTCGTTGGAGTACCCACTAAAGAGATCGGTTGAATTAATTTGGCACATATAAGTTGTATGTTATATCTATTTTTCATTCGATTTTGTGTATGGCATTGTACTATATATTTTTCATATTAACGAGAGTATCGTTAATATTATTTTATTATTATTTTATAATAAAAAGTGACCCAAATTCCTATAATCTTAAAACAAATTTTCGTGAGATTGTTGAGACAATCTTAAAAACCTTATTTATAAGGATTTTGGGTTTACGAAATAATTTAAAAATAAAAAAAATAGAGATCTTCGTATAATCTCATAAATATTTTTTTTTTTGGGAAATAACATGTGTAGTACTTTTTGCTGTGTTCGGATTTATAAAGATTGGAGTACAATCTTAAATCATATACCGTGTTACAAACGAATGGTTTGATTCAACCGTTTGGTTTTAAAACGATTTTGTAATCGTCTAATTTTTTCTAACATGTGTGTTAGATCGGGTTTATTGGTATAAACCATACGTTTCGTGTAAACGTTAAATTCTCTAACATTCGTGTTAGACCGGTTTATTTTATAAACAATACTTTTTTTGTAAACGTTTCATTTTCCTTTTAACATGCGTGTTAGATAACGGTTTATTGTATAAACCAACGGTTTTAAATACATATTGTCTAAACGTATTATTTTCTAACGAGCGTATTAGAAAAATTTTAATGTATAGACGTTTTTTTGTAAATGTTTAAGAATCTAACATGCGTGTTAGAGAGATGGTTTATATTTTCTAAGCCAAATTTTTGGAAAACGATTTTGTGATCGTTTATTTTATTACGTGCGTATTAAAAACGGTTTATTGCGATAAACCACGTGAAAAAAATGAATTTTGTAATCGTTTATTTTCCAACTGTCGTGTTAGAACCTGTTTAATTTACATAAACGAAAGCTTTAAAACGGTTTTTGTAATCATTTACGTCTAACAATCGTGTTAGAAATGGTTTATTTGGTATAAACAAATAAAGCTTTAAAAACGATTTTTGTAATCGTTCATGTCTAACAATCATGTTGGAATCGGTTTATTGTGTTAAACCTTACGTTTTAAAGCGATTTGGAATCGTTTTATTTTCTAACGAGCGTGTTAGATACCGGTTTTTTAATAAAACTATTTTGGAGTTTATGTTGTTGATTTTGTAATCAAAACATAAAATAAATACAATTTAATTTTTAAACAATTGCAAAGCTAAGAAATGTTTTGAAAGAATAAAACATGTGTTTTGCTTATAAATGGGTTCGCTACTCGTGCGAGAAGTAGCATGTATTGAACCAAATAATAGTCTCGGGGAGACTATTTGGTGAAAAACAACTAAATCTTGTTATGAATAGTTCTAATTGTTCAAATATAACCACTTGCGAGTAGGTTATTATATAAACAACTTTGTTGTTTTGTTTTGGTCTTTTTTGTGACCATTCATGTTTAGACTTTTGAGACTATTTAGAGTTTGGTCAATAGTTCTAATTGTTAAAATGTAACAACTGTCCAGAATTACTAAGGTGCGTAGTGGTTTCACGGTCCGTATTTATTTTTTAATAATTAACTAATAATTAACCAAATTTAAAAGTTTGATTTTTAATAAATAAAAAACTAAATTATAAACTAAAAAAACACATTCTTAAATAAATAAAAAAACTATGAGAAATTTGAGTTTACGAGCATTTCCGGTCAAACACGTTAAAAAACCACTTCCGTGATAAAAATAGTTTTTTTTTAAAACAACTCCGTTTTCGTTAAAATTTATACATGGATGTTTAGAAAAATAAAATAAACAAGTCCGTATATTTCGTTTTTGAAAAATAATTACCAAACATAAGTTATTTGAGAAAAACCAAATTAAATCTTAAACTAAATAATTAATTAAAAAAAAGAAATTATGAGTTGTCTACATTTGATTGGATGAGTGATATGCCCTTCCCCGTGAATGCCCTCACGCCCAAAGCCCCAGCCCCCTTTTACGGGCCAGGGGCAGTGTTCCACGCTCATAAAAGGGCCAGTGTAACATTTATGATTTTCCGGCCCTATTTTTATTTATTTATCGCCTCATGCAATAATAACACCACACATAAACCCTATACTTGTCCATATATATATATATATATATATATATTATGCCATATTAACTATTATTTTCTTTATTTACATATATCAATTCGAAATCTTTTAACCTTATATTACATATTATTTCTTTATTTTATGTATAAAATGTATAGGTATATTTACTTATGTATATCAGTAAACATTCTATTACTATAAATGTACATAAATGCAAACCATGGATTTCAATTCATATAACTTCACTCATATATATATATATATATATATATATATATATATATATATATATATATATATATATATATATATAATCATGAATATAGACATACTTATATACTTACAATTATTAACCATATCCTCTTAAAATTAGTTGTTTGGTTTTTAAAACAAAGTCACATATTTGAACATGTTAAAATAAAACCTTATGAATTTGTTTAGATTAAACCTAATAAGTTTAGTTTTTATAAAGTTTATAAAATCTATTTAGTTTTACATCCACAAATGAATTTTAAGCAATTAAAGAGTTTTGAACCCCCCCCCCCCCCACATATCAATTTTGAACAGTTACCAAGGAATGAACCCCCACCACCCGTCAGTTGACTTTCAGAGTCAACAATCATCATTTCAGTTTCATAATCGGACCGATTCCTTGATGTTAATGATTGCCAGTCTTGCTGGAACATTTCACGGCTAAATCCATATGCGTTTAACAAACCAATTGGACAGAGAACAATGGAAAAACCCGACTCCAAACCCCTCATGCGACAGTTGACTTTCCCAAGTCAAACTGCCATCGAATTCAATCCAAACGTTTGAAATTCGAAGCTGTTAATGATCAGAACTCGTGCTAAGACGTTATATAATCAATACTAAATGCCAATGATGAATCAATTGAAACGAATTTAAACTTATTAACCCTTAATCAATCCCGTAACCGACATCCTTAAACCCACTACTAATTGGTGTGATTCGAACGAAATTAGACTATGTAAGCTGATCATATATACTCACGACACCTTCCTAAATCCTCCTGAGCCCTCAAACACCTCTCTTAATACTCCGGGAACGCGATCGAACTTGAAGATAACCGAACTAGAGGTTCCAGCCGTTCATCCTCCTCACGCAACCATTACAGGTATTTCTTGTACATTTAGAATCGCCTTGATGTCAGGATCAAAAGCCCCATGGTTATCGTGCCAATCGTTGCTTAGGACGAGCCGATTTGGAGGACTAGGGTTCGGAATTCCGCTTGGGGACGAAGGGTTTAAGCTTGGTGTATTTTGGATATTGTACCAGGTTCTTAACCAAGGCACATTCCCAGGTTCATTGGTTAAGACACTTCCCATGTCCCCGAGGTCGCGGGTTCGAGTCCCAGTGGCCCTTTTTTTTTTTGGCAATTATTCCCTTTTAAATGCTTTAAATGCTATTATTAATGTTTTAAAATTCTAATTAAATTCTTATAAATTTAATAAATATGTTTTGTGATCTTTATAAAAACAGAATACACAAAATAACATTTTATCTACTTTATTTTATTATAAACCCTTAAACGAACGAAATAAATGAGTTAATTCGACAAATCTAATTATGTGGTTTTAGTTATAAAATAATAATGTTTATTAAACCAACTTTGATTAATTGTTTAAGCATTCGTATTTTTAAAAACACATAAATAATTATTTTAGCAAGAATAATTATTTAAAAACACTTTACAATTTCTACTTATTCTAGATAAATGGTTATACAAAATTTAATCAATTTCATTTAACTTTTGTATTTAAATTAATATCTCTTTTAATTCATTTAAACTTAAATGGATTATTTAAATAGCGAAATTAATTATTTTATTTACATAAAATAAACTATTTAAACCATTTTTCCATTCCGTAAAATTATTTATTAATTATTTCTAGAATAATTATATAAATAAATCCAAACGTATTATTATATAAACTTTTTACTAAATTGTTTATTTAATTTAGAATAATTACATCCAAACCTATTGTTATTGTAAATGCTATGTAATTAATTAGAGCTTTTAAATAATTCTAATGAGTATTAACTTATCATTATATATATATTTTCCTACAAACTTGTACAAACCCTATATCCGACCCCAAACTCCAAGAATCCCTAGAAACTCAAAATAGACTTAGGATTCTTTACTCTCATTTCCATTAGACGTACGTTGAGTCTAGAATACAAATTAACTGTGTAGGTTGATTGTGAGGAATCCTTACGAGTCAATCTTTCATTAGCTTGTTAGCTTCATTACAGGTGAGTTTACATAGCCTCTTTTTACTATTTTTACTTTTGGGGTGAAACATGATTACAAATACATTTACATACACAATTCAATACCCTGTGTTCATATGCTATGTTCTTTATGCTTATGTCTTAAACTACTTGGTGACCATTACATGTGTTCATGTCAGTACAATCATTAACTTGTGTGGCAAGCCTAAGGTAGTACCTTTTATGATCATTTATACGGGAATCTGATACATTACTTAACACAAACCTTGGCGGGTTAGTGTTACATTGAGAACTTCACGCAATCCGGGGGATTGTGCATACATATAACATGGCTTGATTGTACGCTTGGAACCTTGTATGTTTTCACATATATGCTTTAGACATGCTTTGAACATATTGAATTGTAAACTTATACTTAACTTTTGTTTAGTGCCAAAACCTATGTTACTCACCAACTACTTGTAGTTGACATTTACTCACATGTTTCAGGTGCACCAGTTTGAGGACACTACTTGATCACTTATGACTTCAGACCTAGTTTTAGTAAAGATTAAATTCAAATTATGTTATGTTTTGAACGTTTCGTTTTCCATTTCCTATGTAACGGATGATTTTAAGTTGATGAATAAATATTGTCATTTAATTATAGATGATCATGTGCTTATGAACAACCGTGTCAGCCCCGGCGTATAATCCGCCGCCGACCGGGGTGTGACAGCCAGGTGGACCACGCCCCCATTACGCATACACTTACAACGAAGTATCAAAATGCATTACATCAGTCTCCGTCTAGGCGTTAAGACCAACCAACTAGAACCAATCCAGACTGTAACCAAAAGACCTAAAACTGATCCTTTTTCAATTTACCTTTTTATAGGATTTAAGAAGACAAGTGATCTTTTCTATACATACTATCATATACAATTACATGTATATACATTTACAAGTGTTGGTGCTCTATCCTTTTTGTGAGGGGAAACATTGCTCATGGAACAGTACCTGTTGCCATGTGGCAATAGTTTAATGGTTATTATTTTTTTTTTTTGCTTTTTCACTGCTTACTTTCTGCATATATACAAGGCAACGAAATCCATTAACACAAAGCAACTTTTGGCGTGCTGGTCTTGGCACAACACATGTCATACAACAACTTGGAGGTTTGTAACACCTCCAAAATCCGAGAAACCAAAGTGCAAGGACTAGAACATAACGTAGCCCAAATCTCAGGGATCAAAAATGAAATTTTTGAAATTTTAGGACGGTAACGGACCGTCACGAGACGTAACGGTTCGTTATGGGCTCACCAAGGGAGCAATATGGAAATAACACACGTCTAGAGTGAATCAACCCTAATTGAGTCGGTGACGGACCGTCACCAAGGCAATAACGATCCGTTACACCACAAAAACGAGCTGAACTACCAGAGGCTGCCACATGTCAGCTGACTCGCGAACTCTAGGTAGGTAACAGACCGTCACCAAACCGTAACGGTCCGTTACAAAGAGGCGGTGACGAACCGTCACCACCCATAACGGTCCTTCACAGAGACTGATTTGGCCTATAAATTGGGATCAAGTGTATGTTCAATCTCGCACCAACACACATACTTCTACACGCACACTGAAGGAAAGTTAGCCGAGTTCCTCATACGCGCCGCAAGTGTGATTAACCAGTAATCCGACCACAAACGCAGTAGATAGTCTTGAGGTAAGGTTTTGTCTAAATGTTTAAGATATGGTTAATTACCACTAAGTTATATATACTTATGTTGATATAATTTAGGATCTTACAGTGAAGTGGTTGTGCTATTTCAGCGAGATTAAGTCAAAATACCATTTGAGGTGAGTTTCTCTAAATTGAGATGTTTGTACTTAAATTGTTTTCAATTTATTTACAAAGTGATGTCTTGAAACTAGTGGGAATTGAGATTGTAGGGTTACATTATCTAACAATTTACGTGTTTCAAGATGATGTTTGTTTAAACGCAATTTTAAACAATGGTTTTGTTTATGAACTTACCAACTTATGTTGACCCAGTTTTATTTCAATCTTTTGAGCACATCTCAGGTGATTAATATAATAGATGGCTTTAGTCTTTGACATTCAAGGTGGATAGAGACGAGCAAGTAAAGTACCGAAGGACTGAAGGCATGTTTTGAAAACAATAAGGCATGTGATTATGGGTTCATTAATTTCAGTCGGTTGTTGCAATGTAATAGCGGTTTAAACAGTTGTAAAACATATATATATTCTATATATGAGAAAATGATTAGTTGTTTATAGTTTCTGCTGTGTGCTTCTGTACCATTCGTCAAGTCTAACTTGTACCTAAGACTAAGGTGTGACAAATTGTTATCAGAGCCACAGTTTAAGGGATTTAGATACTAAATGATTAATATCGACTTAAACTAGGGTCATGAGGATAACTGAAATGCCATAAGATAAACCATAAGTTAAGATGTTGACATTTCATTATGACACATAACGGGTAATACCTAGAAAACATCAGCATAATTAATCTCATTTGGTCAATGTTATTAATTGTTGGACGCGTACTATTTCGCAACGTAACATTATTGCTCGTAATTTTATGTTTGTAACTTATAAAGAGTATCCGGCTCATCACACAGGGAATCTAACTCGTTGAATTACATTTCCAAAACTATTTGTGTACCTTGAATTGTATAAAAAATAAATATATAACTTTTTAAACCATAAAAGATTAAGTGACAAAATAATAATTATAATGAAGGAGGGGTAACTATTAGGTTCTAAGTTGTTATTTTTGGGGTTTTATTTTCAAAAAATCGGATGATCGAGACCCATCCAGCAAGCAACAACAAAGGAGACGACTGATCTCTCTAACTCATAAAACCTAGCTTCAATCTCACTCGCACACACATAACATATGCACACGCAATCTTCTCACTGAAACAGATTCATCTTCAATCCAACATGAACACTATACCTAGTGAAAATCTTAAACACCATCAGAATTTCACTGTTGCTTCGATTAGTTTACTCGCATCAAACCCTCCCAAACTTGTATCCGGTCCTCTGTCGGCGATTTTCCGGTCCGGTTCCGGCTTCCCGGAGCTCCAGTTCTTCCTCGAGCCCGACGGACAACACTCGCTTAACTTCGACCTTCGAACCACTCAGGTATTGCTCTTTGTTCTGTTCTTTAATTCGTTATTGATTGATATGTCTTGTTTTGAAGTTTTGATTAAGTTATGTTTGAATTAGGGCTTGTTTTGTGCTTGATTTGCATCATTGTTGTTATGAATTTGTTGGTAAAGTTTATGGTCACTTAGAGCTTTAGATGGACTAGTGCTCCCTGTGTCAGAATCCACCTTCCAAAGTATATGCTATTTGAGTTGTAAATTTGAGCACTTTATGACTTTCATTCATTTGAGTTTATTGCATTCCTCATTGCCATTTGTGGGTCCAGTTTGTGAGGATGATGATAAATTGAATGAAATGGATTAGAGTTTTTTTGGGTTGTATTGCCATGCTTACGTCTTACTGTTTTGGGGGGTTTTAGCTTTTCAGGTTAGGTGAATTTCAATCGCTTTGTGTATCGGAAGGTTCTGAAACCGTCAAAGAGGTATGCTAATGTGAATAAGTTGTATTACTTACCTTTTTATATTTTCTCTAATTGGCAGGTTTAAAGAATATCTCAAAATGGGTACTTATTTAGAATGATTATCTGTTACTTGTGCTTCGAGAGAACATTCTCTTGATTCACTTTTTATAGTTATAAGTACCTATATATGTAAGAAAACATATACTTTTCTGAGCTTCAATTGGTGTTATTATAATTTTGCAATATGCGCACATTAGTAGATCCATGACTAATAATAGTCTCACGTTTGAATCAGAGAACTTATTCAAAGGGAATCACTATTCAATTTAAAGAGGAGGAAGAAAGTAGGTCATTTCATGGTGCATTTGAGCAATGGAAACATAAAGTCGTTATTCAAGGTCTGATAACTTGTGCAAATGTTATATATCATGCATTAAGGCTACCTTTTCTTTTAATTTTTGTTATCTTTTTATCTAATGGTCACACTTGGTGACATAAAATCAAAGAGTGAAAGTTCAACTAATTTGGGATGGTACCACCGTTTATGTTTATTATATTTTTGAAGCAGCAAATGCTTTCATTTAATGGACCTGATTAATATTGTTTTTTTACAGGATCAACCTTACCAAATGGAACAGTTTCTTCTTGTAAAAGCAAGTTTGATGATAAAATAGAAGCGTCTTCTGCTAAAATGTATTTCCATTACTACGGGCAACTGCTTCATCAGCAAAATATGTTGCAGGATTATGTGAGAACAGGTCAATATACTGCTTTCTTGTTCTTTTTTGAGATGCATGTTTCACATTGTGCTGATAAGATTTATTGATTGATCTCAATAAGCATGGGCAAATGAACACATTTGGGATTCTATGGAGCTGAAATACGTGATAAATTTCTCTTTTCTAGGTTCCTACTATGCTGCGGTTATTGAGAATGCAGCAGATTTTGCTGGGCGAGTAGTGGTTGATGTTGGTGCTGGAAGTGGCATACTGTCATTGTTTGCTGCTCAGGTGTTACTAGTTGATACTTATAGAGCGTATTTGGATTGCCTTTTGAAACTGATTATGTGATATTGAATAATCAGCTGTAATAAACTGGCAGTAGAAAATAGTGTTTATTTAAATATATTTCTGCTGTATAAAGTTGTAACAATCTCATAATCAAATGCTTGATTGTTTGGCGATTTTTAAGTATGCAAAGAATTATATATAAAATTATCAATCAAAGTCACAATATAGGTTGGAAAACGTATTCAAACACTCCCTTAGACTATCACACAAACCACATTTCGTGATGTCATGTTTAATGACAAATATTGGCACTTGTTAGGCTGGTGCAAAACATGTTTATGCTGTGGAAGCATCTGAAATGGCTGCCTATGCTCAAAAGCTTATTGCGGGGAACCCTATTTTGGGACAAAGAATTACGGTTAGTTCCCTTGATACAAATTACGCTACTTGTAGATTGTAATCATGGATGTCTTATTCTTGTGGGGAATGCTGCTATGAAAATGTAGGTTATCAAAGGCAAAGTTGAAGATGTAGAATTGCCTGAGAAAGCCGATATATTAATCTCAGAGCCTATGGGTAAGTTTATTAATCATTATACCATATTTCTGTTGCAATTAACACTGAACTGAAAAAAAAACAATTTTTTTCATATGATGCCATGTATTACTATTTGTTTATGAGATCTAGTTAATAGAGGCTCGTTTCTTATAATTTCCTACTTCTTATAGGCACCTTGTTAGTGAATGAAAGAATGCTCGAGTCTTATGTTATTGCAAGAGATCGGTTTCTTGTCCCTAATGGGAAAATGTTTCCCACTGTTGGAAGGTGATTTTAACTTTATCTTTAACACTACAACCAAATGCATTCCCATGTTTTGATGATAATGGAAGGGATATAACAACAAAAATATATTTATTTTCTTGAACACAATATATCTAAGGACCTTCATCCATTCTATAAAAGCATGGTTACCTTCCTGCTCACTTTGCAGCCTTCATATGCTTGTTTTCTAAATTTATTTTATTATCACAAAATATTATGTGAAGGTACGATACATAATGTGATGCAAACCTGACTGTTCATTATGCCATTTAAGCCCAATTCTATTTTCGTATTACTTACCTTCTATAAATATCTATATTGTGATGCGCATTTGTTTTAGGTGGAGAATAATACAAAAAATAGTTCATCTTTTTTATTGGGTTATGCTTCCTGAGACTGTTTCATATCAATCGATTCACCTTTCTTATGCGGTTCTTTCAATTTGCAGAATTCATATGGCGCCATTCAGCGATGAGTATCTCTATGTTGAAATTGCAAACAAGGTTTGAATTTGTGTTTGCTGATTTGATTATTTTAATATCTATTTTCTTTTGTTGTTTTTGTTTTATTTATTTGTAGATGAGTATCTTGATTGTGGTTTGCAAAAAGTGGTTTGTATATGTATTATTGCTATAAGAGGTTTACTTAGTTATTACTCTTTGTTATGCAGTCCCTATTTTGGCAGCAACAGAACTATTACGGGGTTGATTTGACAGCTTTACATGGAACTGCATTTCAAGGATATTTTTCACAGGTGCCATTGATGTTCCCAATATTTTTTGGAAGCTTCTTGTGTTTAATATCATGCTCTATTTTTCTGAAATTACTATTCTAGGTAGTTGATTAATTAAACACATGATAGTAATTCTGCAGCAATCTTTTTTTTCTATGACAACTGCTTGTCTTTTAGCATGTCATTTTAGTTAAATTCAGCACTTTCTAATTTTGTTTTTTGGAAATACGTTTCTCGGAGATTTTGTCATTAATCAAAGCAGAGATAATAGTTATGAAGTGTGCCGTTACATTCAGGTATAGAATGTGTTACTAAGTTTAGATGCAATAATATTACTATTACATGATAAAGTATAGCCTACAATGAATGTGCAATATCCAGTTGGGACCTCTTATGCTGTGTTCTTAAGCCACTTTTGTGGACTAAACTATCCCCTGCAAGGGTATAATTGTAATATTATCACTTAATCCAAACATATTACACAACAAGGCTATAATTGTAAAATTATCAGCTTTCTCTCTCTTCCATTCCAAATTGAGAACACGAAAACATATAAATATGCCACTTTCTTCTCCTTTCTTTCCAACTCAATAACATGCAAAAACGACACTTCCTTTTCTTTCACATTTCTCTCCCCCTAATTTGTCTCAAAACTCGAGAACACAATGCTAGTATTTAGAAATGCTGTATCGCTTCCACGAAAAGAACATGCAAATGCAATCGTAATATTGCTATGATGTTTATAATGAAGATCACAAGAATGTGATATGATTCCTTGTCGAGGTATTCATATTATGACCCATTAGGTTCTTAGTTTAATGTTACCTGTAAGTGAAAGAACATGCAAGATTACATAGTTGCTAGCCCGCATTTTGTATGACTTTTCTATTTTGATCGTCATTCTTAACATTTCCGACTCTCTTATCTAAACTAAGATTGTGCTTGCAGCCAGTGGTTGATGCCTTTGATCCAAGGTTATTGGTGGCCCCTGCAGTTTTCCATGTCATCAATTTTACTACTGTAAAGGTAATGTTTTTTCTTAATTACTAATTACTGTAGATATGTCAGTTTTACAGCTGACCTATTGAAAACTTTGTTGACAATGTTCGTTTAAAAGAAAACTCTAATTCTCAGAAGAAGACTTGGTACATAGACATAATAAGACCCTTATTTTAAAGTTCAAATAACTACCATTTGCTATTATCAGTGGCATCTAGAAGGAAAACAGGTCTCATAAATACATCTTCATTAATCAAAACATGAAGTGTGCCTTGTTCATCCAGATAATTTTTTTGGTGCACTTGTACAAAACTTTTGTTACTAGTCATACATTTTATATTTTACAGTTTGGTTTAACTAGGATAGCTGTTTATGCTTTTTTATCATAATTTCATTTTCACTAATTGAAGATACGCGTTGAACTTTTTTTTATAATTCCATTTTCAGGAAGAGGACTTGTATGAAATCGACATACCATTGAAATTTACAGCTTCTGTGGGCACAAGAATACATGGTTTAGCATGTTGGTTTGATGTTTTATTTAATGGCAGGTGATAACATTTTTCTTGAACTTTAGCTTCTACATATAACCTAATCTGGATCCTTCATACCAACTAGATGTGTCAATTTTGACCCATTTACCTACAAACGGGTCAATTTGGGTTCTGTTTTTATCTCACACGGGTCAAGTTAAAAGATTCAATTAAAAGGAAACGGGTCAAAAGTCATTGGCAATTTATTCAAGTGCATAAAACCTCCTAAATCACTTCACTAGAAAAAGGTTGGATCATCATTGTTATAATATAGCTTATGTTATCAAATTTAATAAAAGATCAATTATTGTTAATATTAAAAAATTGGAGAGAAAGTGTTTGTGTGCCAAGTGCCAATCCAACCCAGCCTGACCGTTTTGACATGCATCATTTTTAACCCGTCACCCAACTCGCCTGAGTTGCCCATTTGCCAACTTTAATACTAGTTATTATCTGTAGTTATCTACTAATTAAGTTCTATATATTAATATATTGACCTACAGCACTGTACAACGGTGGCTAACCACGGCCCCTGGTGCACCCACAACTCACTGGTACCAGCTACGCTGTGTGTTGTCTCAACCCATATACGTCATGCCCGGTCAAGAAATCACTGGCCATCTTCACATGATTGCACACAGTGCTCAGAGTTATACAATTAACCTAACCATGTCAGGTTGGTTACAAGAATATCATAATCAGAATCCGTTTGTCCGGACACTAGAAACCGATTACATGACCTTCTCTGTTGTGTAGCTAAAATGTGGGGGCCTGGTGCTGAACAAGGAGGAATATTGCAAACATCAAGCTGCAGACTTGATCTTAAAGAACCATATTATCGAATGTCTCAACCACAAGCCTATTCAGTGGGCCAAGATCAGCAGTCAAATCAGTTGTTACAGTCACAGGTGCACAGTTTATCTTGTTTTACATTCTTTTCTTAATATATTATGTAGGGGTGTAAACGAGCCGATCTAGAGCTCGTTTAGTTTCGAGCTCAGCTCGTTTAACTTAAGAGAGACCGAGACCGAGCTCGAGCTTGGCTTGTGAGTAGTTTTTCAAATTCGGGCCCTGCTCGTTTATTACTTATTATTTATTTAATTATTTTATTTTCTATATTTATATTTCTTTTATATATATTTATTATTATAATTTTTATATGTAACATAGTATATATTATTTAATTATTTTTATCATAATTTTGTATATAATAATAAATTATATATATATGTATATGTATTTGATTAAATAAAAAATATATATAAATAAAAGGCTCATTTAGGCTCGTGAGCCGGCTCGAGCTCGATATGTGAAGCTCGACTCGATTCAAATTTTTAGCATGCCGATCTTGAGCAGCTCACGAGCGGCTTGGCTCGTTTACACCCCTAATATTATGTTAAGTAATCTGTGATGATTTGGATATTGTCGACTCCAATTTCAGGATTTACAACTTCCTTCATTGGATGAAGACGGGTCGGATTTTATCCAACCACCAAATGATTCCGGTGCCCAAATTCTTTGAATGCATTTCAGATCCAGAAATGTCAGGCGGGTTATTTCCAGAACTGCCCTTTACTCACGTGTATCTTTTCAATGCCTGTAAATTAGGTTGACCCGTTTAATTGTTCGCACTTCGTTTGGTTAAAAAAGTTGACTAATAATTTATTTTTAGCTTCAAGAGGAAGTTGACTTTCGGGCCAATGAAGTCATTTGACCATTTGTTACTTTCAGATCACAAGCTAACTTCCAGGTTGGTTTAAGGCCTTGTGAACCCAGACTGAGCTAGTTTTGACTCTTGAGCCAGTTTTGACTCTTGTATTTTTTAGACCCACTCAAAACATGGACCGTGGGTTAGGGTTAGGGTTAGGTTAAGACCAGCCAGCAAGGATATGTTTCTAAGATCAAGCCCATCAATCTTTGACTGTTGACCTCTTCCAACTACACAATTTTGAAGAAAGTAAAATCATTTTTCTACATATCAGTTTTACATGCAATATAAGTTGTATATTCATTTCTAACGGCTAACGGCTGCTTTTCATTTTCCCTTGAAAAGTTGACGACCAATAAGCATTCTTCTAATCTCGTTAGTTCCGGCCCCGATCTCGAATAATTTGGCATCCCGAAGAAATCAGCCAGTCGGGTACTCATTCACGTAGTCATTGCCACCCAAGCATTGTATAGCCTGTCAAAACCGGAAAGTAAAAATCAAGTACAATCGTCATGAAAGAGCATGTTTTACAACTATGAACTACCCTTGTTTTTATTATTAAGAATTGAGTGAATATGTTGCACCTGGAGAGCAACTTGGGTAGCTCTTTCAGAAGCCCAAAGTACAACTCCAGCACAATCCTGTTGGGGGATATAGTACACATGTTAATGCACAATGTACTACACTTAAAGCTAGAGTACTGATATTTCTCTCAAACAACTTTTTAACTTTATGAACAACACATTTTTAGGTTGTCAGCCAATGAGTAAAGAACATTGCTAGAGGTGTAAAAAATGAGCGGGTTGAACAGGTTGGGTAAAGGTCTAACGGGTTTTCATGTCTAAAAACAATTTATGAAGTGGTAAGCGTCACTTTAACAGAGAACTCAGCTTCGATCCTGCTTTCAATAATCATCTACCATGACCTTTTGAAGGACATATGCCCAACGATATCTACTATTCACCTGATCCTGTTGGTTAGCAGGGTTTTTACATGCCCTAAGAGTTTTTTGGTAATGAGTTCTCATGGTTAAAAAAGACCTTTAAACCATTCAATTAGTTTCCCCTTTTAACTATCTTTTTAGTTTTACCTGTTATCTATACGATAAACACAAATGCACCCGTTTCATTGAGTCGAAATTACTTGAAGAAAAGCTAGACAACAACTCCATTGTCACAATCCCTTGCAACAGAATACATATATGATCTGTATATGTTCAAGTATCATTAGCCATGCATGGTTGATTGAGAAACAAGTAACAAAGAAAACCCATGTTTACCTGGAAGATTGCAAAGAAATATACATGTCCGCAATCTTTCCCTGTTATCGCACAACGTACAGTTCAAGAAGAATAATTTTAATGCTTTTATAGAACGAAAAAGGCTCGATTAGCACATTAACTAACCTGCATAAGTTGAAACTCGCCAATCAGGCTGCCAAATTGTTCTCGCTGGCGAACATATGGAACAACAATATCAAGACATGCTTGCATAATCCCTACGGGTCCGGCCGCTAGTACAACTCTCTCAAAATCTAAACCAGACATCAGCACATAAACTCCTGAAATGAGTAAGTTAAGTAATGATTCAATTGATAGGTGTTTTGAATGGAATAGGAGCATTGACAAATGGTTTAGTGAATGTACCTTTTCCAACTTCTCCAAGAACATTCTCGTTAGGAACGAAGCAATTCTCGAAAACAAGCTCACATCTGAGATTTGTGACGATCAAGTTATCAAATGGTGATCATATTACAGAAAGAAACTAACGTGAAGCGGATTTTCTTATACACAGTTTAGAGTGGCGGAACCAGAAACTCTCATTTGGATGGTCAACTTACTCTTTTTACGTATTTTATTTCAAAAAGTACTTAATTTTCCTCAACATACATTGTAAAAGTTCGTGTTTTCATCTAAAAGAATCACGTTTTCTTCTCAGCCGACAATCCGAAGGATCCAATTCATGTCTACCTCCAAAAAGAACTTTTTTACATAGCAAATTCAGCAATTTTCGGCTGGCTGAAGGTTGATGGACCCTGTTGACCTTCCCTTGGTTTCGTCATTGTTGACCCTCCCTCGGTTCCACCATTGACTGTTCTTTTGAACAAAACAAAAAGAGGACGTACGTATCGCCTCCTCGTATTCCAAGTTTGTCAAAATGAAAGATTCATAGTATGTCAATAAGTATTCACAGTTACCCGCGAGACAAATTGCAATAAATAACTGTTCTTTCTTGCAATTTGTCCTCAAAATCATTGTGATGAACAGAAAAGGGTACCCGGGCATCCCTCTCTCGACTATGAACGCTGTTATCCCTTTCGAGCCAGCAGAAACATCCGTTTTAGCATAAACAACCTAATGACCCAAACAGTTATGCATGTAAGTTGCCTTTTTTTAGCATGAATTAACAACATTTTAATCACCAGGGTTTGAGCCGTGGGACCGTTGGTGCACCACATCTTGGTCCCATTTAGAACATAACCACCATCAACGCGATCTGCTCTGCATTTCATGCTTACTACATCCGAGCCCGCTGACAATACAAACACCAGTTGTTGATGATGGTTAATGCAAACACCAGTTGTTAACTAAGGATATGGTTTGAAATTGAATTATTGTTCCATATTTTTAGGATTGATATTTTAGTTTATCTAGTATTTGTTTCCGTAAATTATCTTCCAAAATTTTATGTTTTGAGTTTACTTAGGATTCTTAGTTATCAAACCACGAGTAATTTGTATATTGATTTGAGCATATAAGAGTATTTTTATCTACATCTCTATAATTTAACTAAATATCAATTTTCTCTAAATCTGGTTTAACCTCCCACATCCAATTCTCCATCTCTATCTTTATTTCACTAACAAACATTTATTTTATTATGAGTTAATTGCACAAATGACCCATGTGGTTTGATCATATTGCATGTTTGGCCCTCCGGTTCTAAAATTTGCAAACTTAGTTCAAACTTTTGTGACCTGATTGCACCATTAGCCTTGACGTTAATACCAGTTGGTTTTTAATGGAAAATTAGCCCACGTGCCATCCTTGTGACTTACGATTGCAAACTTAACCCTAAAAATGAGTTAAAATAAGTAAATTTTTGTAAAAAACAGTAAAAAAATTAGTGATTTTTACTGACTTTTATAGATTTTTACTTATATGTACTGATTTTATCTCATTTTTAGGGTTAAGTTTGCAATCGTAAGTCACGTGGATGACACATGGGCTAATTTTCCGTTAAAAACTAACTGGTATTAACGTCAGGGACTAAAGGCGCGACCAGGTTACAAAAGTTTGGGCTAAGTTTGCAATTTTTAAAACCTGGGGACCAAACATGCAATTTGATCAAACCACAAAAAATATAGAGATTATTGAATAATGGATCTCTATATTTAGACAATCTCTATTTACAAAACTCTAAAATTTAAAGATAGAGATGGAGATGAAGATCCTGATAAATGTGCAAAATAGAAGAAATCTCTAAATAATGAAGATGGATATAAAGACTTTATTGTGAATGCTCTAACAGAGTTACATAAGCGCTCTATATATATAGAGAATAATGTTACACCTGGATACCTTCTAGATATGATAATTATATAACTAGTATAATACTGAGAACAATATTTCAAGTCTTGAATTTTCTTGAAGATTTTGAAGTAGATTAAAGAATCAACCTGACCCTAGAGTTTGAAAGACTTAGAGATGGTGAAAGAGTACTTTGAATAAGTGCTTCAAAATGTAAGCAAGATAAGGCTGCTTGGATCTTTAGATTGAACACTTTGTAGTGGTGCTAGTTTGAAAATAGATAGTCATTCAAGTGAAAGATAAATGCTAATTCCTAGTGGTGCTTCTTGGTAATTTCGGACTTCAAGTCACAAGTCGGTGAACATGAGGGACCAATATTGACAAATCGGTCAAATATTGGTTATTAATTAAATATTCCTAGTTGAGTAAGATTAGGAAACTATTATTTAGTATTTAATTTATTAAACACTAGTTATAGTACAACAAGTATTGGTTGGCTATATAAACCGAGTTATGGTTATTTGTAATCAAGTTTTTGAGTTATATTTCTTGATAAATAAATTTTGAGAGTCATCCAATTTTCTTTGTTGAATTCGTTCTTAGATTATATCGATTCAAGCACGTGAATTGGTATCAGAGCGGTTTAAAGCTCAAAACGTTTGTAACTTGCTGATCAAGGCGGATCAGTCAAGCAAGGAACGAGATCAAAGGAAGAGATCTGTTCCTCGACAGAAGTAAACAAACCTTTTGTTTTGACACAATAATCAAAGCAAGACTAAATATCTTGAATCTTACGTTGCTTGAGAAAGAAAGAAGCAGGAGGAGATTTTAGGAAGCAAGCACGTCCAGTCAAAGAAGTCGGCCCCAAGAAATTGCTATTGGGCCGATCACTTGCTTCTGGGCTGCTGAATTTTATTCCCTTTTTGAACCCGAGGAACCTTCTTTCTGTTCGCAAAAGTCAAGGAACGACAGAAACTTTCTGATAAAGCTAACATCAGAATCTTGAAGGGCCGATCAAGCCGTGATCGGTTTTTGCGAAGGAAGTCCAGCCAAGTCAGGGTTGGATTAATCAGAACAGAAGGCTGGATCAGGAGGATCCAGATTCGCCCAGCACTACCCCACCTGCATCACCAAAATCTTCGGTTACGTACAGTCGAAGAAAAACCGGATCAATGGGTGATAAAACTGATCCCGCGAAAGGAAATTCCAGCAGTCCCACTTCACTTCAATGTCCCATGTTAACTCCCCTGAACTACACAATTTGGGCGATGCGAATGCGGGCAATTTTTAACGTTCATGGTGTATGGAAAGCTATTGAACCGGGAACGGGGGATGACGTGAAGAAGAACAATATGGCGATTGCTCTTTTGTTCCAATCAATACCCGAAGAACAAATCTTGCAAGTCGGAAACATGAGTTCGGCCAAAGAGATGTGGGAAGCGCTAAAAACCCGACACTTAGGTGCCGACCGTGTTCGTGAAGCCCGCCTCCAAAACTTGATGGCGGAACTTGAAAACTTGAAGATGAAGGAACCAAGTATGGTGGATGACTTCGCGAGCAAGTTATCCGGTCTCTCCTCCAAAGCAGCCTCATTAGGGGCAATCATTGAAGAGACCCGGTTAGTCAAGAAGTTCCTTAACGGTTTACCAAGACGGTTCATCCACATGGTAGCTTCACTCGAGCAAACGGTTGACTTGAAGACCGTAAGCTTTGATGATGTGGTGGGACGTCTAAAAGCATATAAAGAACAAGTAAGGGATAAAGACTTCCAATCCGACAATCAAACTAAGTTAATGTTTCATAAAAAGTGAGTCTTTCGGTAGGCATACAAACCACGAACCGACACGGGGTCGGGGACGTGGTTCGTACCGGGGCCGTGGGGGTGGTCGTGGCCGAGAACAATCGGGACAAACCCGTAATTCACAAGAAAGATCAAACGGGGGGAGAAGAAAAAGGAAAAGAATAGGGATTATTCCAAAATTATATGTTATCGATGTGACAAGATGGGTCACTTTGCTTCGGTATGTCCCGATCGTAAAGCAAAAGTTGAGCAAGTAAATGTAGCTGAGACAAAGCAAGTAGATCCATCCCTATACATGGTAAGATGCATTCAAGAAACGGTGTTCTTGAACGAAGAAAAGGTAATCCCGAAGAACTATGAAAGTGGGGCAAACCAAGAAGACGTGTGGTATCTAGACAATGGAGCTAGCAACCATATGACCGAGAATTTGTCTTACTTCTCGGAACTCAATGAAAGAATCGGTGGAAAGGTAAAGTTTGGTGACGGGTCGTGTGTCGACATTTGTGGCAAGGGATCTATTCTACTCGAAGGTAAGACCGTTGAGCAACGTCTTTTATCGGATATTTATTATATTCCGAGCCTTCGAAGTAATATAATTAGTCTTGGGCAAGCTACAGAATGTGGGTGTGACATCCACATGAAAGACGATTATTTACTTATGCATGATGAAAAGGGTAAGTTATTAATGCGGGTGACGAGATCCAAGAACCGACTCTATACTATTAAACTCAAAATAGGCAAACCGGTTTGTTTGCAAGCGAGTATGGAGGATGAAAGTTGGCTTTGGCATGCTCGGCTAGGACAGATAAACTTCGAGTCAATGAAGTTAATGGCAAGGAAAGGGATGGTTATGGGTTTGCCTCACGTGATGAAAGAAAACCAACTATGCGAGTCATGCCTAGTTGGGAAGCAAACAAGAAAACCATTTCCAAAAGTTGCAAGCGAGTATGGAGGATGATAATTGGGTTTACCCGGGGCAACACCTAGAATATCCAGGCAGCCCACCACAGAAGGAACCCCCAACTGGGTAAACCCCCTGACCTAGCCACAGACCCCTTTTTTGCTGTGGCTAGGATTCGAACCCAAGACCTCCACTATGGGAAGTCTTGGGGCTACCATTGCACCAAATGGCCAACGGTATCCTAACTTGTTTGATGTACATTATGATTCACCTTGGTCAACAAGTCGATCCAGTAACACTAAAATATCCAGCCGTTTATACTTGATTTCCACTCAGTTTCACTTACAATGATGATTATGAATTAAATGAGAAAATGTACAAGCGAAATTAAATGTAAATATATGATGATTATGTTACTGGGATTTTCACTGGCAACGAAGGTTAAAAGTTAAAAGCGTCATTGGTTAAATTATTAGTATGGATTATTATCGGCCAATAGGTCAAAGTTTTGATTTTTAAAATTCAATTTGCCTTTTACAATAAAGAGCAGGTAATTATTAGGGTTAATATCATATGTAAAGTCAATAAACATGTAAAAAATATGAAAAGGGTTTTTCAACCTAATTTTCCTATATTAAAGTCACTATATTTGTCTAAAATACATGTTCGTATTTAAAATAATGACTCGTTACTCTTTGAGTTGAGAGACCTTTTTACGCTTCTAAAAGAAAAGAAAATATGTTATTTTTTAGAGTAAATTACAGAAATCGTCCTTCATGTTTATGTCCTTTAGCAAAAAAAATGTCAGAGATCATCTTTTATGTTTACAAATCTTGCATGTTACGTCCTTTGCCCCTAACCCAGTTAAATTTTTTCATTAAGATTGGTCATGTGCAAGACACATGAGGGTACTTTAGTCTTTTTACCCATTTATATAAAAATAAAATATAAAACCCAAAACTCTCTCTCTCTCTCTCAACTCTTTGGTGCAACCTGCCACCCCCCTCCACCATCTCCTCCATCCGCCATCACCACCACCACCACCCACAGCCACAAAAAAGACTATATATAAACACACAGTCTCTCTAATACTTTTCTCTCTCTCATCTAAACCCAGAAAAGATTGAACCTAATGAAAGATAACATCAAATTTCAAGCATCATCAAGATTCAAGATTATCTGGAACCCTAAAATCTCAACCTAAAAAGACTCAAAACCCCAAAAATTTTAACTTGAGGTTTAGAATATAAATCCCAGACTAGATGAACACTGTAGTTATATAAGCATGAACAAATTGCCAGAACAAAACAAATTCCCATTCACACTCAAGATTTTTAATGATAAAAAATAAAAATACATAATGAAAGGGGATGATTGGAAGAACCTGAATTTGGGTTTTCTGCCATATTGAAGGGAAAGCAAGATTCGGGTTTAAAAGATGACGATGACGAAGATAAAAAGGTACCAAAAAGAAGTAAGAACGATAGGTGTTTAGAAGATGGAAGAAAAATCTGGATAAAGCGGGTGTCTCGGTAAAAAAAACCCAGAGGCTGTAATCGGAGGTGGTGGTGGTTTCAAACCATCATCACCGTCGTTTTTAGGTGGTGGTGGTCGCGAAGATGGTGATTTCAGGCCATCATCACCGTCATTTTCTGGTTCCGAGCAAAGATCCGACCGATTAGAGGTTGTAATCGGAGGCATGCGGTGGTTAGGGTTCAGGAACAGGTATGATGGATCACGGCGGCAGCGGGATTCCGACCAGACAGAGGCTACACGGGCGACGTGGTGGTGTCGTACGATGGTGGTGGCTCTTTGTTCCGATGACGGGTGTGGATTAGATCGGAGGAGGGGTGGTGCGGTGGTCAGCTGGTGGTGGTGGTTGACTGATGGTTGGCGATGGTGGTGCCATCAGGTCCGACAGATGATGTTGAAGGAGGAGAGGTGGTGGTGGTGGTGGAAGGAGGAGAGGAGAGGTGGCGGTGGTGGTGGTGGCAGAGGATGATGAATTAGGGCTTGTTCTTTGAGAGAGAGAGGGGTTTGTTTTAAAACCAAGTATCTTAGTTAATTACATGTATCTCAGATAAGATAAGAGAAGGAAGATTGAGATGGTTTGGACATGTCAAGAAAGGACCGAATAAGAAATGAAGTTGTTCGGAAGTGATTGGGAGTCACATGTATCTCAGATAAGATAAGAGAAGGAAGATTGAGATGGTTTGGACATGTCAAGAGGAGACAGAGCACAGATCCAGTGAGAACGGTGGAAACTCTCGTTGTAGAGGGAAAAAGGAGCAGGGGGAGACCGAAATTAACGTGGGATGAGAGGATTAGGCTTGATTTGCTAGATTTACACCTCTCAGAGGACATGATCAATGATAGGATTTCATGGAGACGTCGTATTAGGGTTTTAGGATGAGTGACCCGTTGTGTGGGAGAGTAGAGTTGTTTAGCAAAGATTTTGCGTATGTAGGTGGGTTGTGTTTCTTGTGACTAATATACTCTAGTCATACACTGCTAATTGTTAGATTACTGTTAGATTTATTTTACTTTATTACTCATTAATTTTATTTATATTTTTATCTTTTTCTTTCCCATGGAGCCGGGGGTCTAAACGGGAGCAGCCTCTCTATCTCTTGGGATAAGGGTAAGGTTTGCCCTCATCACACCCTCCCCAGACCCTACTAATAGCGTTAGCTATGTGTGGGATTATACTGGGTACGTTTGGTTTGGTTTGGTTATCTTAGTTAATTACACAAATAGTCCCTGAAACAATAAAATGACCATATTACCCTACACATGACCGGATCTAACGTTAAAATTTAACGTCGTTTAGGCTAAAGGACATGACGTGTAAGGGTTTTAAACATAAAGGATGATCTCTGATATTTTTTGGGCTAAAGGACATATAGTGAAAAATGGTATAAACATAAAAGATGATTTCTGTATTTTTTGTTATATTAACCCTAATTGTTATACTATTAGATTTACCAAGGAGGATATGGGCAGGTCGACACCATTTTGTAATATACTTGAAAACTCTTTTATTTATCTCGCAGGTAAATAACTTTTAAACTATTTATTTAATAATATACAACAACATAACTTTTTTATACATTTTAAAATACCAAATTTTGATATATCAATATAAATCAATCCCATAAAATTTGATGTCACTCAGTTTTTAATCATTTATAAGTTCTTCTATGGTTCTTAACTTCTTATAAATCTAACAATATTCATGAGTTGATTATATTTCATGCACATATCAAACAACATCACACACCTCTTAACACACTTTATCACCCACATGTCACAACACATGCAAACTTTAAATCCTTAAATAGTCACAAACACATCCATAGCGGATCTATGTGTATCTCAGCGGGAGAAGACACCCACTCAAGTCTTGCCTAGTAGTGTAAAAGAATCTAGTTATTTTAATAAAAACCTAAATAAATTATATAAGACACCTTAATAATTTTTTAGTAGACCCTTTATGTAGAGAAGAAGCATAGGCTAGGAAGAAAAAGAATTAAAGAACAAACGAAAAACAAACAGAGAAGAAGATGGTGGAGTTGCAGGTAATAAGAAGAATAGCAGAGGTGATTGACTTTGTATCTGACTTTACTGTAGGGTAGGCTACCTAGAAAATTAAAACAATTCTAGTTCACATGGTTTATTATCATTTTATATATTAATACCATTTATTATATATAATTAGTAATAAAAGATTCTCATGAAAGGTTTTATAATTTAATACGTAAGGCACCTTAGTAATTTTTATGTAGAGAAGAAGAATAGGATAGGAAGAAAAAGAATTGAAGAACAAATCACAGAGAAGAAGATGGTAGAGTTGCTGGTAATAAAGCGGGCTAAGTACAAGTTTTAACCGGCTAAAAAAAACTGAAAGGAGCCGGCTAAGCCATCCAAGTCAAGCCACGAAAGGAGCCGGCTCAAGCCAATTTGAGATTCAGAAAAAAGCAGAGGCTTAACCGGCTAACAGGACTAGACGGCTATAGCAGTCTATGCCGGCCACGTGTCGCAATATCATTGGTTCGTACTTTGTCAAATGGAATTTGGGCACGGAAATTTTAGCCGGCTAATGTGAAAGATGTCCATGTTTGTACCGGCTAAATGAGGATGTCCATTTTCAGGGCCAGTCATGAGGATTTAAATGTCTCGGCCGAGCCGGAAAAAAAAGACCCATACGAACAAAATATATAAACTAATTTTTTTTAAACGAAGATTAACATTATAGCAATAAACATAGAAAAAAATATAGAATGTCACTGGCAGAGAGCCGATCAGTTGGCATCAGCGATCAGGGCTGCAGGGCATCAGCGATCACTCGATTAGGGCATCAATTCGTCCTTTTTAAAAAAAAAACCCAATGGTTTTTAAGTTTAAAAGGGCCCAAACATTATAAAGATTAAAGAGGGCCCAACCATTATAAAAAGGGCCCAATATGTTTTTAAATTTTTATAAAAAGGACCTAATATATAAAACCTGTATATAAAATTTTATAAAAAAACACACATATATATATATATATGTATATATAGGCTCCCTAAAAAATTTAGGCTCCCGAAAAAATGGGTCATGTCCGACGGCCCGGCTCGGCCTACCCCAGGGCTGGCCCTGTCCATTTTAAATAACTATTTTGGTCAAATGTCCATTTTAATATTTTTCCCATAAAAAGTAGGGGAGAGGTGATTGACTTTGTATCTCACTTTTCTGTGGGGTAGGCTACCTAGAAAATAACAATTCTAGTCCACATGGTTTACTGTAAAGTGTTATTTTCGTCCCTATGATTTTACTATTATATCACTTTCATACAAAAACTTTTTATTTAGCTTTTTCGTTCCCGACTTTTCAAAATCTTGCTATTTTCATCCACCTGACTAACTCCGTCTACATTTTAACGTTAATTCAGAGGTCGGTTTGAAATTCATAGGTTAAAATCTAACCAAATTGCACCTGATTTAACGTTAAAATGTAGACGGAGTTAGTCAGGTGGATGAAAATGGCTAGATTTTGAAAAGTTAGGGACAAAAAAGCTATAAAAAATGGATGAAAATGGCTAAAATGGTCAAACACAAGGACGAAAATGACACTTTACTTATTTGTATATTATACCCTTTATATCAAATCTATATCTATACTATATAATAAATAAAAGTTTTTCTATGTCACGTGTCGCCTCTATATTCATTTTCATCATTTTTTTCTCGCATCTCTCTCTTATTAAATACACCTCTATCTTTTAATAATAATTATATTTTTAAAGAAAATACTAATTATATTAATAAAACACATTTATTTTAAATTATCCTTATTATAAGAAATTTTAAAATCTAATTATGTAACTTTTATTTTCAATCAAATAGTAAATGAAAGTCAAATTACATTAAATTGTAATTAACGTAATTTCGAACCCAATTATATATTAATTTTACATATTTTGAATTTTGTTTTCTATCCTTAGTATATGTAATACATTTATACACCTGTAAAATATATATATAAAGATTTAAGAATTTTATGTATTGATATTTTTCACCTATAAGATTCGATGAAAGGTTTTATAACTTAATAAATTTTTTATTATATGTGGGAAAATAAAACAAAATTAAAATGGTTGTGAGTTGTGACACATCAAAGATCAAAAACCTTCACCTAAAAGGCTAAAACCCTTATCGCTCCTATGTTTGTATTTACAAACATGTTTGCATTGCATGTGTGCTTACAGATCAAACAAAAGTTGTTTAACCAAAACCGAAAGCCCGCATATGTATACCCGTTTTGGTCTGAAACCGGTTTTTAAGTGAAAAATCCGAACAGATAGGAACTGGTTAGGATTGGAACTGGATTAAACCGGATTCAATGTATTATATAACTACTTTTTCTTAAATCGGATTCAAACGTATATAATCTCAAACCGATATAAAACGGGTGGATCGGATTGGCACCGGTTTCGCTATTGGTTTCGAATCAATCTCAGAACAGGTTTCAAATCCCAAACCGGTTACTTTTGCCGTCTTAATCTAGATCAGTCATCACCATTTGTTGTCACAGAGTTTTCTTAACTTTTTTTTTAAGTTCTTATGATTCATTTGGTTTTCTTATTTTTTTTTTCAAGATTTTTCGGTATCATCTTCGCATTTTGCTTTTGGACCGACTGATCCCTCCAGCTCTGGTGATAGAATATATGTCGGGCAACCAAATTCCCCCGTCCGCACACAGCCAATCTACATACAGAGCACTCGTCCGCAGGCTCTGCTTTCTGGTGTTTTGACACCATCCACCAGGCGATGAAATGCCTAGCTCAATTGGCTTGCCACCAGACGATGATGTTTTTATCATCATTGTCTAGGCAGACCCTGAAACTCTACAACTCAGATACTTTGTTAAAGAACTAATGTAGTTTTAACCCATTTAAGCTTTTGGGTCGGGTTGGGTTCAGGTAAACTTCCCGATCCATGTTCGTTTGCGATATAGGAAATAATACCTGAATGTGATTTGTATTCGAAGTTGTAATAATTATAATCATTTCATTTCAGTCACTAAAGATCAGAAACCATTCTATCATCTTGTGTGTGCATATGAATCGAAAGATCAAACATTAACCTATATACACAATCGACATCCAAGAGACCAATGATTAGTACCAACAAGCTTCACACGATAACCATGCTCGGTGAAATATGCCATTTTACGTCCCAAGCTACGGTTAACAACGCCTCGCTCCTCGCTCGAGGACACAAATGGTGGAATTTGATCACATCCGTCATCTTCATTTTCTTGATCTAAACAAGCTAATCCCTTTAATCCACAATCCAGATCCCTAACATCATGTTTACAACTCGGGTGGTTGTCAACAAGCCACACGGGATTAGCCATATGTCGATCATTACCTCCACAACTAACAATTTGTTCTTGTATAAAACGACATCTATGGACCACGAATCCGCTTGATGGATCACAACTTGCATGAGTTAGGGCGATGATGCAACTATGCCACACCGAAGAACCAAGTGCACTTGTGATCAACCTTAAAAGGTGTGAATCATTAACATCTCGCGTGTCTAATCTATCAATATAAAGCACAACATTCGGGGTGTGTTTCCGTGTGAATCTTTTTATAGACTTTAGAATTCTTAGGTTATCTGATTGGTCTGAGGATGAACATTTGAGGCCCGGTGTGTCGATCACTCTAAGCTGGATACCATCTACATTCCCGGTAATTTCTTGTATGGTAGTTGTACCAGGATCATACGCGCTTGTGATTACTTTGTTTTCACCGAAAATGGAATTTATAGTCGCGCTTTTGCCTACACCCGTCTTTCCAATAGCTAAAACGGTCAAATCAAAGTCAAACTTATAGTTACTGCCTTCTCCGTTGACTTTTTTGGTCAACTGTTCGTTGAGGGCAAGCCTTAAGAACTTTGCCCTTACCCGTTGCATTTGTGTAAGCATTTCTTCTTCCTTTTTTATTACAACTTCTTGTTCGCTTTCTGAACTTGAAACATTCTGTGCATCGATTCTTTCTGAATCAAAGCTCGGTTCATCTGATTCTAAAACTTTCTCATTGACAGTTTCAACTTCAATCTCATTGTTTGAATCCGAGATGGTCTGTGTTTCAACTCTTTCCAAATCAAAGCTCGATACATCCGACTCAGAAGCCTTCACAACCTCATTCCAACACTCAACTTCACACTCCTCGTTTTCAACCGATTCAGTTGAAACAGAATTCAAATCTTCAATCTCACTGTCTGAATTTGAAACAATCTGCGTGTTGATTATGTCTGAATCAAAGCTCGGTTCATCTGGTTCCGAAAGCTTCATACCGATAGCTTCAATTTCAATGTCATCGTTTGAACTCAAGACCATCTGTTCATCAATTCTTTCCAAATCAAAGCCCGATACATCCGCCTCAGAATCCTTCACAGCCTCATTCCAACACTCAACTTCACACCCCTCGTTTTCAACCGATTCAGTTGAAACAGAATCCAAATTTTCAATTCCATTTATATCATGACTATCATCACCAGACAACACACCCTCGACCCGCAACCCATCATCTACATCATCTTCTTCATCACCACTAAAGCTTCTAACTTTAAGGGCCATATCAGCCGGATCGACGGAATCATTCTCACTGTCACCGTCACAGTATCCGGTCAACGGAGCAATTGGCACACTCAGTTTGGTACCAACATCAACACTGCTACTTTCTTCACATGGGATTTTTACAAAAGGTCTAAAAATGATATTTTCACTAAGATTACATCTTTCTTTCACATAATTTGCATCTGGGTATCTAACAAAAGGCCTGGTAACATGATGAGACCTTTCTATCACAATTTCTTGATCTGGGTATGCTACAAAACCCTCATTTTCTTCTTCAAAATTACTAGTGTGTTCATCACTATAGCTACTGATATCAATACTGCTACTGCTACTAAAACTACTAGTTCTGGAGTAAATTTGACCGTTAATGGATAAACAGAACTCAGAATCTGAATCAATTGTAAGGGGAGCTCGAATGGGTACGGAATAACCTGGTAATGGGGCGTCTTCTGCGTCCATGGCGATTGTTAGTTGAAAGAGTATCGAATCGAATCCAAGAGAAGAAGAAGAAAGATTGAATCTTGGAGAGTGGTTTTTGTCACAAAATGAATTTTAGGGTTTTGAATTCGGGGGTTGGTGGTGTTTTTGAGGAGTTATGTTTTGTCTTGTTTGGATTACGAGAAAGGGGTTTACTTTTTGTCTTGTTTATAAACGGGAGATTCTAATAGGACACGGAATATTGCTAATTAGAAACGTCGTCGCTTTATACGTCCTCGTGTATATGGTTCAGTCTCTAACAATAAAATGTCACGTGTCATTCCCTGTCTGGCGGCTGGGTCACATACGTGGCGTATTGCTCTATACGCAGCGTATGGGTCACGGGTTATATTTTTGCTTCAAAAGTTGACAGATTTGGAATTTAACAACCTCTATACGTGGCGTATTGCCCTATACGCCACGTATAGGTTTTTTTATTTAATTATATTTTTTAATTTAATTTATATAACTTTGTTAATATAAGTTTGTTATCTTTTTTTAATTTAATTTATATAACTTTGTTATCTATTTTTTTTAAACATTTATTATAATTTTACATTTATAATTTATCATTACAACCAAACAAAATATTAAACATTACAACCAAACAAATAACTAAAACATTATATACATTGCATCAAAAAATTAAATATATACATCAAAATGTTTTTACATACATATCATAATAAACAAACTGAATACAAATAAAAACAACTAAGCCTGACCCGCCCCGCCGTCATCGCCCTCATCCTGACCCGCCTCGCCCTCATCCTGAACGGGGTCGCCGGGATAATGACGTGGCGGTGGTAGTGTTGGTGGCTCGATGCCGGCGGCTCATGACAGATCCACGAGGCGACCAACCGCCCACATCATCAGGTCCTCCATGCGGTCACTATGACGAGCCTGTCGCCGTGAGTCGGCAACAAGTCCATCACACAATGCCTGGGTGGCACTGTCCAGCCTAACATACCGACATGTGTGTCGGGGATGCTGTGGCGGCTGGTCGTGGATGGCCTCGACGTGCGGCTGCGGCTGCGGGTCCCCCTGTCCAGGCATCGGCGGCAACGGCACCGGGACCCAAACCTGGTCCTGGACGGCCCCTACGAACCGTAGGCCGAGCCCCGGGAATCGATGCGTGATGCGCATGCCGCTAGACGTGCGGTGGTCTAATTTGACAGGGGGAATGGGCGGTAACAACTCAGGCTCATGCGCATGCCATGGTGTAAGAGTACGCATGACCTGAGTGATAAAAGCGCCGCCATACAAAAGCTCGCGCCTCTGCCGCATATAGGCAGACGCAAAATAACTAGCGAGGCATGTGGATAGGGCGCACCACGTGCCTGTAAGCAGGCAGTAGAGAAAAAGAGGTCTCTATCGGTGCACCACTCATGCCTTTTCTGACGCGGTGCGATCGACGTCGAGATAAGTCGGTGCAAATATCTATGGAGGGGGTCTCTAATCCCCGAAACCCTCGCCTTGGTACCTAACCAAGGGATATCGGAAATCAAACCCCAAAAAACAAGGAGTTCCTCCTTGTCCACCTCTGCCACCGACGTAGTGTAAACTAGCAAAACCGTCTCGGGTTCAAAGTACAAGCCCGTCGCGACGGCCCCTTTGACGGAGGGTTAGACGGTACTACTGGCCAAAAATACGGAAAGAGACCTGATCCGGCTCCTCTTCCGACGCCTCCCCGGGAGCCCCTCCTCTGAGTAGATGAACGTCGAAAGAAACTCGACGACCACCTCTCGGTAGGTCTTGGTGAATGAAAGATCAAAAAGGCGATCCCATGGCTTGTCCTCGCCTATGATGGCCCTGGCCCGCTCCGCCTCCTGGACCTCCTGGAGAAGCTCCCAGTCCACCACCGTCCCCGGCCCCAACCGCACCTCCTGTAGTTTCTGGCACCGGCCAAACCACTCCGAGTCGGGCGGAAAATCCAAATACAGGTAGTGCGCGATATCATCTAACTCCTCCATATGAATATCGTATTCGTGATCCGTCATATCTGAAAAAAATAATAAATTGTTTTTTCTTTTTAAAATTAATTATAATAAAAATCTGTTTTTTAATATAAATAATTAAAAATAATAATAAATTGTTTTTTAATTTTAAAAATAAAAAATAATTGTTTTTTTAATATAAATAATTTATAATAATAATAAATGGTTTTTTTATAATATGAAAAAGTTTATTTTTTTTAAAAACATATACGCCACGTATAGCGTTATACGTGGCGTATAGTGTGTTACCGGGTAACCAAGCCATACGCAGGTCAGTTTCCGGGTAAACCAAGCCATACGCGGCAACCCCAAACCATACGCGGCAACCCCAAACCATACGCAGGTCAGTTACCGATAGACTTTAGCCATACGCAACGTATAGCCCTATACGTGGCGTATGGTTTCATCTTCTTCCTCAGATGAACTATACGCCACGTATAGGGCTATACGTTGCGTATAGTTCATCAATATCAGTTATATAATGCTAATTCTACGCAATTTGAACTGGTAATAATCTAAATAAAAGCTATATTAGTGTAGATTACGTACCTTTACGAGTAGAATAGAACTTTTTGGAGCCGATAATCAAGAATCTCCCTTGGCTTCGTATAAGGTTTTGTGTAAAAATGGGGGTGCGTTTGGCCCTGTACGATTGGAGTTCTGAGTATATCTTAGATCTATACGCTTCGTATAGAACAATACGTAGCGTATAGACCATGGCCTTTGGAATTCTATACGGTGCGTAAGGCTCTATACGCAGTGTATAAACTCAAAAATATCTGAAGTTCTTTTTTTAATATTATAAAAATATAAAAATTAATAATAAAATTTTATTAACATAAATTTTATTAAATTACATTCTTTTTTTATATTCTTTTTTTAATAATATAAATAATATAAAAATTAATAATAAAATTTTATTAACATAATTATTATTAAATTACATTATCCAACATTCGTTACATATTGTGTATAATTTTGTTTATCGGTAGCCATTATCTTCTTAAACCATTCGATACGATCACTATATATATTTTCCCATTCTGCTGCAACATCATTTCGGTGCAAAATCCAAAGAGCATTCGCCGTGGGCATCAAAAAATCTCCGTCTAACTTGACGTGGATGAAATGAGCATTGTTGACGTGAACGAACAATACGATTTGATGTTGAGCGTGAACGTTAGGACCAAACCATAATGGAAAAAATGTTTGATTACAGGTGATGCTTAAAAGATGAACAATCACCCCAAATCTTTGAGCAATTAAGAGTCCTGTATATGGCATCCACATCCAACGACTAACTCGTGCGGCTTTCACATCCTGCCAATCTATCGTGTGACGTAGCCTATCATACTCTTGAAAGACGACTCTGTCGAAAACAGTTCTCCACCATTCTTCTTTATTGTCCATCACCTGTAGAAGTTGTTGTCGAATAAAAAACCACCGATTTTCATTTAACCCTAAGCCCACAGCTACCGATCGAAAACCACAGTTACCGTCGGGATTTACATCCTGTATACGTGAAATGTAGGGATGAAACAAAGATGGAATTGAATCCTTAAAACAATTTGTATTGTTAACTGCATCTTTCCCCATCATCAATGGAAACCCATGACGGGCGTTATCATCTTGTGGTTGCTTTCCTTTACCCGTCGTTGAACGACGGTGTTGAATGACTGAACTCGCTTGTCGAGAGTCCTGTGACGCAATATAGGAGCTATGTCTCGCAGGGTCACATATGCTTTGTTGGGATCCTGTAAACGAGCTGTTTCTCACGACATCTTGTTTCCTTTGTGTTGTTTTTTCAAAGTTGGACGACCACGGGTATCTTCTTGTACCACAGACGCTTTCTTGTTACTTTTGCTGGGAAAGACCACCCGGCGATTCTCGACAACAAACTTTTTTTGACATGATCGGGTTGTGACATAATTTTGTTTCTCACTTGACCAAGTACTTTATCCACGTCTACATTTTCATCTTCGACAAACAACGGTTTTAGATCAAGTTTCCTCCAAAAGACGTCCACCGCATCTAGCGGGATTCTGCCACCTATATTAAAACGAGATAGTCAGAAAAATTTGAAATTAGAAAAACATTATAAATATTAAAAGGTTGACCTGAGCTGTAGTTTCGATATTTGCCAGACGACATGCACACGGCAACCCACAACTACTGAAAAGTTGGCAACCACACGTTGCATTTTGTTTCCGTATAGTTGATAACTTGTACCACTTGGTTTCTAAAAAATTTAGAGCTTTATGTGAAACTTTACCGAGTAGGTTATCAAACATTTCAATAGCTACGTGGCTGTCCATTTTCCTTATGAGGCTTGTTCCAAAGCCAAACTGTAATTGTACATATTGATATGTGACAATTTCATCAACTGTCACACCCTCAAATTTCAACTAACGGAGTTTTATCGTTTGGGAAGTGACGAACCAAGATCTCTGACATTAGTTACATTGAACGACTCTACATGGGACTCAAATGAAAATATCATATCAATCAGAGTTAATGCGGAAGCGTAAAGAAAGTAAATGCGCAAAACACACGCACCCAAAAGAATAGTCCAAAAGTCCAAACCAAACACAATTCGAAATAGTCTAAACAGTTTAATAAAACAGAAATCAAAGGCAGAATTCCATGCATGTCCTATTATGTGCACCTGTGCCTTATCTTAAGCGACCTGAGAAAAACATGTAAGAAATGTCAACACGAGGTTGGTGAGTTCACAGGTTTCAGTTTATAGAAGTGTTTAACATATTAATGTACATTCAATATATAAATCAATAGGTAGCTAACCCATAAGCATGTTAACTAATGCGCTCGCAATTGACTGCTGACTGTTTATATGCCTCCCACCATCATGGTGCATGTTTAGGTCAATATTGCACCCGTTCGACCTCCAATCGAGTTAGCGTGACTAACGTGGGTGAGGTTTGTCAAACCCAGTAGTACTACTCAAATTACCTCGCTATGTTCATATTAACGGTCCGACGTGAGGACTTAAAGGATAATGTGTATGCATAGTCATACAAGTGATATCATATATGAATTACAAAAATCAAAAAGCATTTACGACATGTTTTCTCTCCCAGTTTAAAACAGTAAAAATGGGCCATGAAAACTCACCTGAATAGCGTAGGCAGTATCACACAAGAGATAAGTTGGAACAACGAGTCTAAGTCTCAAAAGACTTACGAATGCCCTAAAATTATAAACACATAAATTAGGGACAAGTTGGGATTTGTGACGACGACACGGAAGTTATAACATCTTATCGCTTTCTAAGGATTCAAGAGTAGACGAACGTGTTTACGGAATTATATAAATTTTTAATATGATCATTAAGATAGATACGCTTTGCGACGAATGACCAATAAAATATAATAAATAAATTCGTCATTAAATAATGACCGAAGAAAAATAATATAATATATATTATTTTAGATTTAACAAGGTATCGCCATAACAATTGTGCGTTAAAAATAATAAGTTTATTATTTTATTCAAGGACATAAACGTGTATAATAAACAAATATTATGTATGTATATATATATTTGAAACGTCTCCTCATATTTACAAACTTAGTGAAACAATATTTAAATAATTAATATTTCAACCGGAGTCACGGAGGGAAAATATATTATTTTATTTGAAAACGCGGATTTAATAATAATATAATATATTATTATAATATTGAGAACAATAATAACGATGCGTTAAAAATCCCAAACCCGAGCTTACGGGTTGTTTTTCCGGTTCAAAACACATTATATAATAATATAGCATTTGATTTTTTTTTATAAAATAGAGACTAGAAAACAAATAAAAACCAAAATAGGGGTGAGGAGACTCGAACCCGGGTCTCCTCCCCATCAGCCCCCACACTCAACCAGTCCACCTGCTATGACAATCGCAAACAAGACCCGGATTAATTCTTTTTATCAAACAAGTCCCTGTGTTCTTCCTTCCATACAAATCGATCCAAATCCAGTCCCCAAATCCAACGATTTCTGTAATAATAGATCCAATTGACACGGGGGTTTTGTTAATCGAGGCCTTGCGATCCTGTGAGTATGTTTGATTGTAAAACTAACGCGATTAAGATCGTTTAGTTCCAGATTCAAAATTCGAAACCCTAGATATGAACTAAGAATCAAATCGATCAAATTGGATATAAAAACTTGATTAAATCATGGGGCTTTTACCCAATAAAGGTTTGCGAATATATCTATACGGTTTAATTTGATTTTCATTACGATTACGATTAAAATCCCCAAATTAAACAAGAACAAACCCTAGATTATGAACTGAGTTGAATTCGATGTTGTTCGATTAAATTGATAGAGGGTTTTTAATGAGTAACAGGTTGCGAATCTAACCACATAATTTAATTGAGTTGAGAATGAGTCTCGGATCAAAAACCCCAAATCGCTAAATAAACAAACCCTAGATTAAGGGTTGAGTCGAATTCGATGTTATCATGTTAAATTAATAGAGGGCTTTCAAAGAATGTAGTTTTGCGAAACTATCCATGGTAATTAATTTGATTGAGGAACAGTCTGGAATAGGGTTCGATTAGACTAGTTTTAGTATGAACCCTAGAATTGGGTTCATGATCGAATCGATGTTGTAAGCCCTGATAAAGATAGGGCTTTCAATCAATAGACAGAAACGAAGGTAAAGGTGTAGGTAATTACCGGAATAATGCTCGAATTGATGGTTCCCGACTAAAACTTGCTCCGACGCTAACGAGTTCGATCTCCGGCCACTTGGAAAGCTTCTCCGATTAAGATGAGTAGTGTAGCAGGTTCTAACTGATACGACTAAGGTGTGTGTACGCTCAATTCGTGAGAATAATACATGAATCCGTAGAATGTGATGATATTCGTTAAGGGGTCGACGATTATGACTTAATTTAGTCATTAAGTGGTTTAATTCGACAATGATTGAGGTTAATTCGGTAGTTACGACTGTTAATGCCATGATCGTGCGAATTCAGTTAGATAATCAAACCAATTTCGGTTACAATTTGTTAATTTGAATCAAGGATGCTGAGTTTGACTTCTTAAAAGTCAACAGGAACAATTTCAATTGAATTTTGACCTTTGAGAGGTCAACAGGAACAAGGTTTCTCAATTTTGACTTCATAAAGTCAACATAGTGAGTTTAGAGTAATTACGTAACTAGTCCCTGCAGTTTTAAATCAAACAATGACAGAAACAGTCCCTGGGGTTTGAAATTGAGTTAACTTGGTTAGGATTTAACAGAATATTTAACGGAATTACTAACGGAATTAACTTGGAAAGTCGGATTGTCACATCAACAAACCCAACAAGTCTATCTAGTGAGCTGTTAGCATTTCTAAGATAACTCTTTAGGAGTGAATGTTGGCTCTCGACTCGGTTCGTTGTATGTTGACCAAAATTGAGTTTTCTGTTGGACCAGGCCGATACAAACTTTTCTTTATATGGGTCCAACCAATTTTTGGTCATATAGTCAATAACTCTTGGAAAAATAATTTAAAACCTAATAAATATTTAATATTGAAAATAAATTAAACCATAATAATTATTTAATATTCAAAACTTACTTCCTCGTTTGGCTGCATAGAGCCGTTCGTAAAGCCGGTTGAAGTTGTACTGGTATACTTCTGGAGTGGGAGACTCACACAATACCGACCACGAATACTTGAAATTTGCCAGTCTTTGTCTGTAAACGATGCCTTGCAATGTTTTGAGATATTCTCGTGTATATGCCACCGGCATAGATTCTTGGAACTTTCTGGGAATATTTTATCACACGCGTTCATAAGAGCTTTGTCCCTGTCTGTTAATATCACATGCAGATCCATACACTTTTGCAACATACATTTGATTTGCAGTAGCAACCAGACGAAGTTTTCCTCCCGTTCTTTAGATATAAATGCATGAGTGACGCGAAACGACTGGTGTGTGGAGGTCACACCGACCACTTGGAGAAATGGAAGTCTATACATGTTTGTTTTGTACGTTGCGTCGATCATCAACACGTGCGGGAATGCACGCCACATCTTGTAGGATTTCGGATGAACAAAGAATATCTCCTTCACGACATTTGTGACGGGATCCTCCCGAGTATAGTAGACGTAATCTTTATAAGAAAGCAGGTGCTCCAGAACCTGCATTGGAGTTTCACCGACTCTCGTTTCGTTTTTTTATCTTTTGTATCGCATTATAAATGTCATTTTTTAATGCAACTACTCTCTGGGTTTTGCTCCCTTATGGTTGCCAGAATGTTTCGTGGCATCATGTTTTGTGAATACAATTTCGCCACCAAAAGTTGTTCCGAATCAGACAATCTCCTGGAAAACGAGTGCGCCTCAAGATTTTGACTAGGATCGTGGTTATGACTGTCATCCTTCACCGTTAATTTCCAATCACCAGTATTTACTTGGTACTCTCCTTCCAATTTAAAGGGACAACCTGTTTTCTTGCTACCGGCACGTCGAACCGTGGCCGTAGACTTAAGTTCGCCATGACGGTCACACACAAGCCACACCTTGATAACCGGCTCCGACAGGTCGTCGCTTTTTCTCCTCGATCGTCGGGTGACAATGACGTAACCATTCTCATGTCCTCTGCGGACAGCCCAATCCACCAACTGTTCACGAGACTGAAAATTCTGCAACAACGGTATGGTAAAAGTTAATAAACAACAAACTAAATGTATGCATATATATATAGGAATGTTATACCTGGTCAGTTTTATACGTCACGGTTGGATGGGTTTGTTCTTCGTCTTCGGAGTCGTTAGCCGGCTTGTTCTCCGCGTATACGAAGTTGTCGGTTTGTTGTGTCGGGTAAGAGACTTCACCGTACACTAAGTCGCATGTGGGTTGTCTAAGGTAAGAGTGTTCACCGTATACGAACTCGTGATTGCTTAGTGGCTCGTTCAAATTGGGAAGCCTTACCCGTTGATTAGAATAAACGTCGGACGAGACCTCCTCCCGGTTCACATCTTGAAATCCATAACTTTGCGAGTTGTTTTCTAGCGACTCGTTAGAATATACCTGAAAACCGTAGTTACTATCCCACCACCAAGACATTGCTATAACTTTTTGAGGGAAATTGTTTGAAAATTTTGAACGATACGTTCAAATGAGAATTGTGCATGGTTAAATAGATAAAATTTGGCCCCTATACACATCGTTACGATATAACGTGATGCTTATTTTTATCTACCTTTTGATGTAAGTTTCGCCTAAAATGGAGGGGCGCATGATAATGTACAACTTATTTAATCACTTACGTACAACGTCGTTATGCATTTGTTTTTAACACTTAACTTTTTTTTAAACGGTTTTGATTTCTTTTTTCTAAATTTATAACAGTTAACTTTTCTTAACGGATTCGTTATTTTTTTGTATAAAGTTTTTGAAGTATTACTAACTATTTCGCTGCAACACGTGGGTTTGCGTTAAATTTTGTTTTTTATTTAAAGTTCAGAATACGTTAATTTATTTCGTACGATATAACTTCTTTAACGGTTTCGTTTTTTTTTAAGTTATTATATAAGCTTTCTAGAATGTTCATTTCTTCGATGCTTTAACGCAGTGCAGCGCGTGATAAATTTTTTTGAATATTACTAGCTATTTCGCTGTAACGCGTGGCTTTGCATAAAGGTTTTGATTTTTTATATCAAGTTCAAAGTACGTTTATTTATTTCGCAGACGATAGCTTTTTTAACGATTTCATTTTCCTGTAACTTTATTTTATAAGATTTCAAGCACGTTAATTTCTTTTACGATTTAACGTGTTGCAGCGCGCGTGGACAATTTTCTAGTTAGTTACAATCATCAAAGCACTAAAACGTAAAATACAACTCAAAGCATAGTTTTAATTTATTGTTTTCTCAAACTTTTTCTCTCTCTCTCCTCTCTCACCTCTCTCACGCCACTCAGTCTTCTCTTTCTATGTTTAAACTTTATTTAATATTTTTATAACTATTAAACAATTGAAACTTCCATTCAAAGAAAATTAATTTGAATATGAATATATTATTTCATTTATGCCACCCTCTCTCTCTAACATAAAGATATTAAATTTTATTTCTGATCAACAAAAGCTTGACATATATCATATCCAAGAGCATCACCTCTTATAAAAGAATCCTTCCTGATCACATTGATGTATCGATCATAATCGCAGATCTCGGCTGTGGTGCTTTTAGGTTAATAGGCTTTTAAAAAAATGTCATATTAATAGGCTTTTTTTTCGTTTATAACTTTTAAAATATGTTATTTTATAAAATTCTAAATATACCATTACAATGTGCTTATTTTTATCTTCGTTTCGATGTAAGTTTTGTTCAAAACAGAGTTGCGATAGTGTATAGGTTGTTTAAGCACTTACGTACAATGTCGTTATAAATTTTGTTTAACTTTTTACATTTTTTAAACGGTTTTGCTTTCGTTTTCTAATTTTTTTTACGATTATTTTTTTAACAGCTTTGTTACAGTTTTGTTTTTTTGTATAAAGTTTTTGTAATGTTAATAATTATTTCGCTGCAACGCGTGAGTTCGCGCATATGTTTTGCTTTTTTCATATAAAGTTTCGAATACGTTTATTCACAATATCTTTAATATTATCAACGCTTTATTAAATGTTTTGTTTTTTCTTCATGTATTGTGTGTTTTAACTTGCCGCCACGTGCGAATTAACAAGCCGCAACACGCATGTGTAACGAACCATTTTTCGGTTTTAATAAGTAATATGTGAAAATATATTATAAGGGTGTAAATAAACCAAAATAAAGATGGAGGGTTTAGTTGCAATTGAGTAAATCTTGATTTTAACTAAAAAGGGGATCAAATATGAAAGATGAGGGGTGGTTTGTGTAAATTCTGATTTTTGGTGTTTTATGGGGGTATTATGCGCAGTTCTTGCGATTTCCATCAAGAGGAGACAAGGAGAAGAAGAAAAATCCGAAAATTGAAGTTTGCATGTGAAATCAATGGGTTTTGATGCAATCCTCTTCTTCCAAACATCAATTATAAGCATTCTTTCATCCATGAATATTCTTAAATGGTGTTCTTGGTGGGTTTTGGTATAAAACGAGTTTAGGGTTGAATTGAGTGAAATTAAAGATAGATAACTTGTTTTAATTTGTTATCTAGCTTGTCTAAGGGTGTTGGAGTGTGTTTAACATCCTAGAATCATCTAATTTCAATTATGAGAAATTAGGGCTCTTGAGTTGTAAAATGGGGGTTTTGATTTGAGGATGTTAAATTGTTAAATGAAAGGTTGGTAGGTGTCTATGGTGTTAATAGACACAACATTTGGTGAAATCCCCAAAATTTGAATGATAAATGGTGATTTAAAGTTTATGCCCATAAGGTGTTTGACTAAATGCCTAAACCAAAATGTTTAGTAGAAAACTTGAGTTATTTACAAGGTTTACTTGTTTGATATAAAGAATTATAAGTCAAGTTTAAATTAGTGGGCATAAGCTTATGGTGAACTTAGATAATGAATTGTTGGATTTGAAAGTTTGACTATTATAAGTCAAGCGAGTCAATTGGATCACAAAAGTGTGTTGGGTGTTAGTTGGTGATCAATGGATTACTAATTATAAATGGGTCACATAGGTGATCAAGTAGGAAGGGAGCTAGCTTGGAGGATCAAGCAGTTCTTCTCTAGCTAAAGGTAAGTGTTTTGCACTTACTTAGTAATGATAGGTGGTAGTAAATTCACATACTTGATATACATGTTGATTTTGTTGATTATCATATGTGCAAATGTGTGCATGTAGATTTGGTGAATTTAACTTATGTAGTTTAGAGTCAAACAAATGTGGTAATTGACTTAAATGGTTTATAGTCAAACAAATGTGGTGAATTTGACTTGTGTGGTTTAGAGTCAAACAAATGTGGTAATTGACTTAAGTGGTTTATAGTAAAACAAATGTGGTGAATTTGACTTATGTGGTTTATAGTCAAACAAATAGGGTGAATAAGGTATAATTGAAGTCATTAAACTTCACAAGTATAAATGGTGAATTTGGGATCTTTGAATCCCACATGTTGGTGATAACGTAAGGGTTATAATTGTTGAATGGTGTCATGTGTTTACACTTGTACGTATGTTAAAAGTATGCGTTTGAGGTCTAAGAACCCCACTCGGTGGTTAATTGAGGTCGTGAACTTCACTAATGTCGTTGTCGTTTGAAATATTTGAACTTCACTAATGTAGTCGTTGTTTGAAGTCTAAGAACCTCACACGGTAGTTATTTGAGGTCATGAACTTCATAAGTCGTTTGTGGTATTTGAAGTCTAGGAACCTCACACGGGTGTTATTGAGGTCATGAACTTCACATAGTCGTTTTGTGGTGTTTGAGGTCTTTAGAACCTCACAAAAAAGTAAGGTCAGTTAGTGGCGATTAACTAACTAATGTATCTAAGGCGTTTCATGTGTTATTTGAAGTTTTGGGTGCTAATTGGCATTTGGGTTGGGGTTAAACATATATAGGCGATAATACGTGTTGTTAGAAAAAGCTCAAACTTCTTTTGAGTATATCTCATGCTAGAAAATGAACTACAAAAGCCATAATATATGAATTTGGGGTGCCTCAACATGAGGAATTCAAAAAATGGGTTTTGCACTGAGGTGGCCGTAAATTACGATGGGTGGCTGTAATATACGGTGGGTGGGCGTAAATTACGCCCATATGGGGCTGTTTACGGTCACATTTACGCCCAAAATGTTGAAATGTTGGTTTTGGTTGATTATTAATGTAAGGGTTTGGGGGGCTCACATAGGGGGTTGTATATCATTACTAATGGTTGTTTTATGGTGTTTCATGTAGGTAAAGCTCCGGTTTAAAGTCTCGGGTCACGCTTCGTGTTGGTTTGGATTCTCATTCATTTTCGTGGATGTTGGCGGTTGGAGTTGGAACTCTTTGTTGGGGTTCATTAAACTTGTTTTGAGTCATCTCTTAGATATTGAAACGCGTTGTTGTTTTGAGATGTTGGTCGAATGTTTTAAAACAAGTTATGTTGTCATTTTGTTGTAATTTAACATGTGTTGTTTTGTCAAGAGTGTTAACTAGGACCTATTTTTCGTGTGTGTTGAAAGTTAAAATTGGTTGAAAATTTTGAGTGTTACAGCATGGCTCTTCAAAAGCTTTGATTTATGTAACAGTTTAACTTAACTTTTTTTTATACAGGTTTGAAGCCATTCGGTGTCCTTTTTTAGCTTTTTCGAAGAGTTTGATTTATTTAATGGTTTAATTTTCCTCCTTTTTTTTATATAAAGTTTGAAGTTGTTTAGCGTCCGTTGTTTAACGTGTCACAGCGTGCTGCAGTCACAACACGCTTGAGTAAATTACTAGTTTCAACATATATTTGAAAATATATACATATAAATATTATAAGTTTAAAAATAAGTATATTTAAATTTATTGTTCAGTACATATTAGTAATCATTTTAAAATGCAAAGTCTTAGCTACAATAACAATTTTGTTTTTTCTGAAATAATCATTAATACAAATATATTCCATTCATACTTATCGAACAAAGATAGAGCCCAACTCAGTGTCTTAGTTGCCACTTTCACACACTCAAAACCTGGTGTTCGAATCCCGTCTTCACGTTTTGGTTCACTTGTTTTTTTTTTTCACAAATATTTTGTCTCTTTAAAGGATTAAATGGAGGATTTTTCACAAATATTTTGTCTCTTTAAAAGACTAAATAGAGGAGGTTAAAAATAAAATCCATCTTGGGTTCAAGCCTTTGAGGTGTCATTTTTATGTTTTAATTTTTTTTTATTTTTTAATGCAGTTTTTTTTAGTTTTTTTCCTAGCTTTTTTTTTTGTAGGTTTTAATGTTTTGTTTCAGTATGTAAGAATATTTTATTTTTCTATTACTTTTATATGTTATCGTTTATATTTTGGTTTAAGCCTGCGACCCCACCGCGAAGCGCTAGCATCAAATGCTAGTTATATATATAATATTAAAAGATAAGTTTACTGTAGAAATCGTACGGCTTTCTTTGCATATGGTATAAGTGAAAGTTGCATGTTTTTGCCTTTTTTTTTTCTTTTTTCTTAAAATAAGGTTGTCTTTGAAGATTTAGTGCAGCAAAAGGAAACCAAAAATTTGACTTAGTGCAGTGGTCTCGGCGATTTAGCACTAGGCCCCACGCTTTGGCCGGTTTTTTAAGGGATTTCAATTTTTTTTCTTGCGTCTTAATTTATAATCATAAATCTTATACACTCTTCTCGCGCATGGTGAGTTAACTTGAAGTTTTTTGCTTTATTTTATACGTTTTCAAGGACGTTAATTTCCGCCGCAACGCGCAGGGTATAATTCTAGTTTTTATTACATATGAAATTATAAAAGAAAAAAAATACAATTAGATGCAAAGAAATAAAATATTTTTAGTGAGTGAGTGTATAATATACATATATGGTAAAGTTCATTACAAAACATTAGATTATTATGAGACAAATCTAAATAGCCCTACCCTCTCTGATCTGGTAAAATATCGGCAACTTGTTGGTGCACATCAGTATGTCACTCTCTATCACCTTTATAGTCAACAAAGTGTGTCAGTTCATGCATGTCCCGACTGACAATCATTGGTTTGATGTAAAAAGAATTATGAGGTATCTAAAAGGCACTTTGGATTTTGGCTTACTTATTCGGCAATCATCTAGATGGACTCTTCATGTCGTCACCGATGTTCATTGGAACGACAGTTCACACTTATCTCCATCTTCTCTGACCTGGTCGGATGCCCGTATGACCGTCGATCCACGGGGGGCTTTGCTATCTACTTAGGCTTCAATCTTATCTCTTGGGCTGCTCAGAAACAGAAAACAATTTCTTGATCCTACACTAAATCTGAATACAAGGCTCTCGCTGACAGTATCTAAATTGACTTGGTTGCAAGCTCTTCTTTGTGAACTTGGTATAGCAACCTCACCTCCTACCATATGGTGTGACAACCTCGAGGAAACTTATCTTTTAGCCAATCCTGTTTTTCGAACAAAGCATGTCGGGGTTGATTATCACTTTGTTAGAGAAAGGGTGGAGCAAGAGAAACTTCATGTGCAGTTATCTCAACAAATGATCAAATTGCAGATATCTTCACAAAGTCGTTGCCGACTAAAGATTTCTATTTTTTAAGATCCAAGCTACAGGTCGTTCGCCCGCCCTTAGCTTGCGGGAGGATATTAGACCATAATTGTAAGTAACATAGTATAGAGAGTAGTCAATTGTAATATTGCTTTTTATATATAGAGCCCCTATGTACCCTAATTCTATACATAATACAACAATCATTATACAATAATTCTCTGGTTTATCTTGGCATCAGTCGTTTGTCAACTGTGACTAGTTATATGACTGGAATCCGACCTCATGCTGTACTCCTCAACCAGCTGGGAGAACGAAGATGATTTATCTTCAAGCAATGTTGTAGGAGAATCATATTCTTCAATAACACCTGCAAATCATCCATAAAACAAAGGAATTACAAGCATGGTTTATATGCACAAAAGATACTGCATCAAGGCGGAATGAGACCGGTTGAGCTCACACGAACCATTGTTTAGACAGTAGAGTGTGAAAAGTGTTGTCTAAGTGTTTTCTGAATCATGTTATCGGTCACTGTATCAACTGATGCAGTTGCCTCATCAAGAACCAGAATCTTGCTTTTCTTGAGTAGCACACGCCCAAGACAGATCAGTTGTCGTTGACCCATGCTCCAATTCTCTCCATTTTCAGTTACTATATCAATTTTACAAACATGGTTTTCAAAAGTTTGAATTTTTATGCAAAATGACCACAAAGGTGATTCGATGTGCTATTGCTATGACAGTAGAGTGTGAAAAGTGTTGTCTAAGTGTTTTCTGAATCATGTTATCGGTCGCTGTATCAACTGATGCAGTTGCCTCATCAAGAACCAGAATCTTGCTTTTCTTGAGTAGCACACGCCCAAGACAGATCAGTTGTCGTTGACCCATGCTCCAATTCTCTCCATTTTCAGTTACTATATCAATTTTACAAACATGGTTTTCAAAAGTTTGAATTTTTATGCAAAATTGCAAAAAAAAAAGAACTTGTGTTAAGATGGAGCAATCAAGAACCTGTGGCATCAAGCTTGCCTTCCTTATTTCTAACCTCGTTTCCAATCTGGCATTTATGAAGAGCCTGAAATGATAAACTAAATGTTACTACTAGCATACATATGAAAATGATACCACATGGCAGCATAATCAGATTAAATCTAGTCGATGTACCTCCCAAATTTGATCATCTGTGTAGTCCTCAAGTGGGTCCATGTTGCTTCTAACAGTTCCATTGAACATAATGGGATCTTGGGGAATTATGCTTAATCTAGATCTTAAATCATGGAGTCCAATTGATGAAACGTTTATCCCATCTATCAAAATTTCCCCACTCGTAGGTTCAACAATACGGAAGAGTGTTTGTATAAGAGTAGATTTACCACTTCTGGTTCTCCCTACAATTCCAGTCTTTGTACCTCCATGGAAAGTGCATGTAATACCTCTCAACACAAGTGGCATGTGTAGGGCGTATCGAACCTGTTCACGCATTATTTATAAATTTTTTAAGCGTCTAATTTCACATGCACAAAAGGCTTAAAAAAACAAAAGAAAAGTAATTTATAACCTTTAGATGGTGAATATCTACTTTTCCTTGTGAAGGCCAGAAGTGATCAGGTCTATTCGAGTCTATAACAAGAGGAGGCTCACTAGGGATAGAACTGTATTGAAATATTCTTTCAACCGAGATGAACTGTATTTCCAATCTGCAAAGTTTTTCTATTGCCCAAGCTTGTAAAATGTTCAAATTTAGTCCATATGCTACTGCTAAGCCCGCGGTACCTACAATGGGTTGGAGGGGGATGAGTTATTTATGGTTGAAACTGTAATCCTGGTAGTGAGCTTGGTTTAAAAGGCATGAGGCGCGCGAGGCGATCTTGAAAACTCCTCAAGGACTTGAGGCGGGGCCTCATGTACATCCGGGTCAAAATTAGGGTATGTAGGAGGCGAAACAAACATACCCAGTAAATCCCACTCATAGCAATAACTATTTGTAGGTTTGGGGAGGGTGTGATGAGGGCAAACTCTATCCCAGGGGATAGGGTCTGTAGGAGACTCATATGTAAAAACAACCAAAGGGATTAAGAGATCATGCATGAGTTTACTTGATAAAAAGGCTTATATGTAAAAGAGATGAGACGGGTGCAACTTTTGGTTGTACGTAAAGTTTATTTGGTTGTACATGGAGCAAGGCCTTTGCATACATGATGCGCGTGCTTCGCTCCTCAGATTTTGGGATCAAAACGCCTCTGAGCGCCTCGCACCTCTTTTAAACCAAGGTTGTGAGTCGTAAAACTTACTTGGATCAATTATTCCTTCAGGCATAGAGACTAAAAAGACCAGAAGGAAGGCAAAAATAAAAGAAGACAGCATATCCAAGCGTAAGCCTAGCCAATCCAATGCTCCAGCAACATGAAACTTTGGTCTGGAATAATTGTCAATCAGTTTCAAGCATGTGTCTGTGTTTCTGATCAAAGCTTCTAATAGTTGTTGATCCAGATATTGTTTCAGAAAAATGCTGAATGACTGGTGCTTTGCATACTCCAACCAATCGTGCCAGTTCTCGTGCTGAAGGTAGGTAATATTGCTTCAAATACAACAAATATTAAGGAATTAACATAATTCATGGAAAATATTCAAACCCAATTTGAATTAGTCTTCCCCCCATTTTATTTACAGAATGTAATTATGTAAATTGTAATGTCCATATTTATTTCCTCTATTCTTGTATTTATATTGTCCATTGGTTAATGAAAGATTTGTCTTTTCCAATCATAACAAATTCTCTTAATGGTATCAGAGCAAGGCTCTACCATTCCCCCCTCCTAACTACTCATCCTCTTACGGTGATACCACTTTTCTGCCCTAATTCTTAGAGTCGCCACTAACCATTTTTTTTTCTTTTCTTTCCATCTGCCACCTTCCCTACCATTAACCTTTCTGCCATGTCTAACACCAACACTACTCCTCCTCCTGCAAATGATCCCCTCACCATAAACACCACTTTAAACAACCTTACCATCGCCTCCTTCCCAGCCTCTCTCAAACTCACGTCAACGAACTACCTGGGATGGAGAACTCAGGTCGAAACCCTTCTCCATGGCTTGGACCTCTATAAGTTCATCGATGGTACACACCCTCCCCCTCCTCCTACAACAGCCACAAATGGTATACCCACCCCACACAAAGATTACCCGATATGGTTTCGTCAAGATCGCCTCTTGTTCGGAGCCCTAGTCGGAAGCCTTTCACCCCAACTTGTTCCCATCGTTCATAATGCAGCGACCTCACTTGAAGCATGGAACATCCTCTCCACCACCTATGCATCACCATCCAGAGGACACATCAAACAACTCCAATACCGTTTGAAACAGTGCTCCAAAACTCCAACCCAAACAGTTTCCGACTACTTACAAACCATGAAAACGGTGGTCGATGAACTATCCATTCTTGGCAAAATGACTGACCCGGAAGACCTAACTGATATTATCCTAAATGGATTGAATCAGGAAGACTACAAGCCCATAATCGATGTTGTTCATGCAAGAGATACTCCTATTGCATTTAATGAGTTGCAAGAAAAACTCATAAATCAAGAGCTTTCCTTAGCCCAAACCACCACCAATGCAACCCTGCATCAACCGGCCACTGCTCACAGCCGCCCCGATCACAAACAATGGGCTGGACGTTCCTCCCAGCCACCACTGTTACCAACTCCACAGAACACAACCAACCCAAGTGGAAGCCGACCATTCCTTGGACGATGTCAATGGTGTCAAATTAGGGGGCACACTGTGGCAAACTGTAACTCCTTCAAAAAAATGTTTACTAATGCGGCTATCCCGCCTTTTACTCGTAATGTGCAGGTTTCACGACAATCACCACAGGTTCACATAATGGGTGTTCAAAACAACCCAACACAAACCAACTGGTTACTAGATAGCGGGGCATCACATCACGTGACAAACGACCTAAAAGCCTTATCCCTTCATGCACCATACGATGGCACCGAAGAACTCATAATTGGTGATGGTTCGTCCCTTACCATAACTCATATTGGCACACTTGTCATTCACACACAAAACACATCATTAATCTTAAAACACGTTCTTTGTGTCCCCTCTATTTCTCGAAATATTATTTCCATCTCTCGATTATGTCATGATAATAACTTTCTAATCAAGTTTCATTATTTTGTTTTTGTTATCAAGGATCGAAGTTCCAAAACCCCCCTACTCAAAGGGACGGCAAATAACGGAATATACGAGATCCGCTCTTCCCGCTCTGCACATCCTCCAACAACATTCTCATTACAAAAGGCAAAGTCCAAGCACTGGCATCATCGGTTGGGTCATACCAACAATAAAACATTGCAATTTTTATCCTCTTTTATTTATTGTATTTCCAATTCAAATAATAGTTGTAACTCTTGTCATATAACCAAGAGCCACAAATTGCCTTTTTATCAATCAACTTTAACTTCAAAAGCTCCTCTTGATTTAATATTCTCGTGTGGTCATCTCCTATCACCTCCTTTGATGGATTCAAATATTATATTATTTTTGTAGATCATTACACTAAATATATATGGTTGTATCCACTTAAAAACAAATCCGATTCTTTATCTACATTTATTCGTTTCCAAAATCTTGTTGAAAACTACTTCCAAACCACCATTAAACAACTATTCTCCGACAACGGAGGAGAATATATTAAACTCACATCCCACCTTCAATCGAAAGGAATATCACATCTCACCTCCCCCCCACACACACCCGAACATAACGGTTATGCCGAACGTAGACACCGCCACCTAGTTGAAACCGGCCTATCTCTTTTCTCACACGCCAAACTTCCCCTCCATTATTGGCCTCTTGCCCTCACCACCGCCGCCTATCTCATAAATCGCCTACCCACACCCACCCTCCAAAATACCTCCCCCCTATCATCGCCTTTTTAACAAACACCCAAACTATACCAAACTAAGAAGTTTCGGTTGTCTTTGTTACCCGTGGCTCCGTCCTTACACTTCCCACAAACTTCAACCCAAATCCAAACCTTGCATTTTTGTTGGTTATTCACCATCCCAAAGTGCCTACTACACACTAGACCCACTCAGAAACAAGATCTATACTTCTAGACATGTAGAATTTGTTGAAGATGAATTTCCATATGAAACCATCACTAACACCAAGCATTGCACCTCCACGGACTCACCCACTTGGTTTCTCCTCATCATTCCACTCTTATCCACGCCTCCGATTCAACACATTGTGTAAGGTTCTGGTTCTGAATTTTTGTTTTATGATTTTTGAATTACTATTATAACTTTTTTTTTTCATTCTGTTATATTTTTACATTATTTAAAATGGATTAAAAATCATGAGTATAATGTGAAAAGTATCAAAATTAGTCATCATAAAAGCAAAAAGTATTTGTTGAACCTAATCGAAACAACGAATTCAGTTTTTAAAAACTATAATTCAAACTCATATTCAATAGCAATATCAACGTTTGTTGTGACATTTTAATCAAAACCAAGAAAAACTTCAATTACTAAATGAGACCGAAAGAACGGTATAATCTATACTATATTATAATACTAGGTTAGAATCTTGTTCAATGTTAAGCTCGCCTTCTAGTTTTGCAACATGTTGTACACGTTCGGCGGCATCCAAATGATCCTTCAAGCAAATACACATCTCCATAGATTCCGGTGTAAGCCTCGTTTTTCGAATAGACAAAACCCCGCCACTAAGAAAAAAAGCAGATTCCGAAGCTACCGTGGAAGCTTGGACGGCTAGTAGGTCACGGGCCATTGCGGCTAGAACGGGATATTGGGATTCCCTTCCTTGCCACCAACTCAAGATATCAAAGTTTTCAAACTCTTCGGATCTTAGAGTTGAAATAAAATCGGTAGCTTGATATCTCCCAAGCTCGCTACTTGGTGTGCTTCCACGAGCTCGTTTATTATTTTCATTTCTTAAAGTGTTAAATAAATTTAGCATCGGGTTCCTTGAACTACTAGACCTTGAACCCGAAGCCATTGATTCACGTATGTTTGATAGATCATCACTTCCACCATATTTGCGTAAATAATAATCAAACATATTATTAAAAGCCGAATTGAAATCCCTTATTGTCTTTGATTCAAAATTTGGGTCTTTCTCGAACATATTTAAATCGTCCGATATTGATCCAATTAATGTTTCAACACCGGTTACATTAATCGTTAGGTTTAAGGCGGCTGAACATGTAACAACGGCCGGAATTTCTGAAAAATATTTTTTAAATTTAGCTTTCATAGGTGTTATCATTTTTTCAAAAATAGGGCCGTGATATTCAAACTCTTTTAATTTATTATATATTAAATATAATTGTTGAAGTATTAGCGAAGACGTGGGATAATAAACTCCCGATAAACATGTAGTTGCATTTTTAAAAACCTCAAGCAAATTAGTTAGTTTCTTGATCGTATCCCAACTTATATTATCAATTTTTTGTGAAAAACGTTTCTTTTGGACAAGTTAATCATGAAAATGTTTTAAAGTAACTCTTTGCTTTAAGGCCGATTCAAACATTTTCCATGTCGAGTTCCATCTAGTAGGTACGTACCAATTCGGACCTAAAAATATGGAATCCGTTTGTTGGCACAAGTTTCTATAGTTTATATATCTTTTTTTGCTTATGTTAAAAACTTCCCGTAACATCACTTTAAAATTTTCTCTCACGTCTCTTATTTCTTGGACGTTTAGACCGTCTTGCACAACCAAGTTAATGATGTGTGCAACACATCGACTATGAAAGAAAACACCGTTACAAGGCGGTTCATATTTTATCTTTAATTTTTCATCGCGTTTGTGTTATTTGAAGCGTTATCAAAAGATATTGAAAATATTTTTGGTTGAATTTTATAAGTTTGAATTACCGAGTCTAAAGTATAAAATAAGTTTTCACCGGTATGTGGATATCCAAAATAATCAAACGCAATCGTATGCTTCATCATTTGCCACGGCTCGGGTTGAACACAATGTGCGGTAATGCAAAGGTATGATTCGGGTAAACCATGTGGAGCGGACCAAACGTCCGTGGTTAAGTTAATGCCGGTATTTAAATTTTCAAAACCTAAGATTAATTCTTTTTTAGCTTTTTTCCACATTTTTAAACAATCTCTTCTCAAAGTAGAACGACTTACATTTGTGTAACTCGGTTGAAGCGTCTCTTGTATCATCCTCGTCAAGCGCGGGTTATCAAAGTGATCAAAAGGCAATCCTTCTTGAATGACGAAATGTGTCATTCTCTCACGAACCCTCTCGACATTATATTGCCAAACTCCTCCATCCCTACTAATTTGAGTTTGATCTGCACCTTGAGTGTGTTTTGCGTGACTACCAATATGTTTCCTCAACGTGCTATTTCCCGCAGCATCCAAAATTTTACCACAACGTTTGCAATGAGCCTTTTGCGAACCGTTCGACATTTCGCATAAATCAAAATAAGCCCATATATCTTGGTTTCAAGAGCAAGGAAGTACTCTCACCACCGTGGCTTCGCTAGTAGAACCACCAACCGAATTTTGAGTGCTTGCTGTAGCGGAAGCCACGGGAGCGTTTTTTTGCGTAAAAGTGAGCGTTTTTTTTGCGTAAAAGTGAGCGTTTTTTTTGCGTTTGAGAGCTAGAATGTTGTGGTGAACTAACCCATACCCCCAATACATATTTATACTAAGTTTCAAGTCTCAAAAACCCAAAAAAACAGCTACTTTAACAGCCGTTTTTTTCCTACCCAACGGCTAGAACCGGTTCTGTCCGGTTCCAAAATGTCTGATTTTTATCTGCTTTTTATCCGGTCCTTATAAATTCCCGGAACCGGTTCTGGATCCGCCGGTTCCTATAAAATCCGGTCTGGTTCCCATTTATCCGGTTCTTGCCGGATCCGATTTCGTAGAATCCGATTCCGCCGGATCGGATTCGGATCCAGTTACTTTGTGCACCTCTAATTCCTGGTAGTAAGTGATTTTTTTCATGCCAAGTGATTTGTCCAAGTTTCTTGCACACACATCCGCACCATATAATGCGTAATCAAAACCTTGTTCAGACCTAGAGGCACACACATCGTGTAAATACGTTAGACACATATCCACACTGTTTAAACGTGTTAGACACACGTAAATGGAATAAAAGCACCGTATAAATGGGTTAAATGCACTGCTTGTCACATAGTGTATTACACATTTTTATATAATGTTTATTTAAAATAAATATATATTTTATAATATAATTTTCTTTTTAAAAATAATACCATAATAATGACAATTACTTACCCTGTCTAAAAGCAATTGTAATGAACGTTTTTTTCCATTTGGTTGGCTCGTGTGTCTTTGTTCGACGTCGCATGTTGTTAGTGGAAAGTAAATTTTTTTTTGTTTTCAGCCCGTATAGTATATATAATATACGCTTTTAACCCGTTTTATTTTATAATAATTTTGTTTTTCTTTTACAACTTTCGTTCGTTACCTTTTAAAACAATTGGAAAGCGTAACTGTTTTTGAAATTTTTTTGTGAACATTCTGGTGTAATTTTTTTTTAAAAACGTGTTTGTATTTAAAATTGAGTGTATTTTTTGTGCCGTACGCTATAGCGAGCGACATTACCGTTGCGGTGCCGTGACATACCCAACCGCTTATAAGTGTACAACATCGTTAGCGGTTTTGTGGTTTTATCGTATCCGGTATCGGTGTTTGCTTTTATGGTTTTTGACGAGTCGAAACAATGACGGCCAAATCCCTGCCGCGTAATGTGAAGAAAAAACGACCGCGATCCCTGCACGAAGCGCGGGGTAAAAATACTAGTTGATTACTAAAACAACCAATCCAAGATATAGTGGTCCAGATTCCAGAAGACCAGAAATGAGACGACTCAAAAACAATACAAGACCGAATTCAATCGAGAAGCCGCTAAAAAGAAATAAGAATAACCCAGACACATGACTCATATCTCTACTCCCGAATAGATCTTCAATGTTGCTGGAAGTGATTGCAGAATGAAGATGTGTGAGAGGGGACAATTTGCTCATGCAAGGTTGAGCACTCCACATGTTTGATGAAGTGCTCCAAAGAAATAGATTTTTTGCATTGGTCCACAAAACCCTTGTTTTCTTTGACATGGGGCCCTGTTTAGTTGGTTAGGGGCTGTTTGGTAAATGCAGAACCATTAACGCTGTGTTCCCGAGTCTCATTTAAGGAGAGAAAAGAAAGAAGGGGAAGGAAACCTTGTTCCAGAGTTTTTTTAATGGGGAAAAAGAAAGGAAATGGGAGGAAGAAAGTACCAGAGTTTTTTTTAAGAAGGGAAATTGAGGGAAAACAAGCCTTATCTCCATCCTCCCAAATTGGAGAGATTTGGAGAGAAAGGAAAAGAAGGGGAAGGAATCCTTTCATTTCTTTTTTTCCCTTTAGTAAACTCGGGAACACAACGTAAGTGCTGAACCATTAAGAGGTCTGAATGGTTTAGCATGGTTTTTTAGCTGAACCATTAAGAGGTAAAATGAACCATTAAGAGGTGGGCTTTTAGCGAAACAAACACCCCTTATCTCTGACCGATTCAGAATTAAGAGGCTACCAAACAGCCCCTTAGTTGTATTTGGTATCGACCCTGCAGAATAATGGGCTCCATAATAATCCAATCACTGTGCAGACATAAAGAAAAACAAAAAGGGGATGGCAATAGTCCACAAACCACCAATCTGGACCAGGATATCATTTTCTATGTGTATATGTGGGTGGGTGTCAGTGTGTAATTGTCACACACATTTGTTTAGACACTGACCAAAGACTTCAAGAAAAAGACAGAAGGAGATGGGAATAATACCCCAAGGATGTCATTTCTATGCATATAAGTAGTGAACCCATATGTCATCCAACAAAGTCAGTGACTTTATGAACTACAACATGGAGCCATCATTCATGGGTATGCCAGTCACTTTGTCTCACCTTTCAGTTTTAACCATGAATGATAACTTTCTGCTCTTGCATGGGTTTTTTGCTTTAACACACCTTGGTTTCTTGCTTCTTGTATTCATCAGTTGGGTCTACAAAAAACTCAGTATCAAAGGCCTAGAAGGTCCTAAACAGAATGGGGTCATGTTTTACAGACAGACCCTGTTATCTTGTGTGGTCCTTGTGGTTCTTAACCTTGTTATGTGTTTCTTGAACCTTCTTTATTGGTATAGAAATGGTAGGACTAAAGAAAACATTGTTAGTGTTTTGGATACTGTTCTTAGAGCTCTTGTTTGGTCATTTGTTTCGTTTTATTTGCACAAGTCAACCGAATCTAAGCGATTAAGGATTTGGTGCTTTTCTTCTTTCTTAATATTTTGTTTTTGCCTAGTGTTAGACTATGTTGTCTATAAACAGATTCATAGTTTAGAAGCTCAGTTCTTGGTGTTAGATGCTTCATCTGTTATTATCGGTTTATTCCTGTGTTATGTCGGGTTCTCGGTTAAGAATGAAGGTGGTACCATAAGCCGTTTCCATTATGAATCATTGCTGGATTCCAAACATGGGGGCGAAACTATAACCCCTTCCGCAACCAGCAATATCTTTAGTCTTCTTACTTTCTCTTGGATTCATCCATTGATTTCTGTAGGATATAAGAAACGATTAGATCTTGAGGATGTTCCACAACTTGACAGTTTAAATAGTGCTCAAAGATCCTTTTCGGTCTTAAGAAATAAACTAGAATTGGATAAGAGTAAAAGCAGCCAAATAAGTACTCTTAGTCTGGTCAAGGCTGTGATATTAACAACATGGAAAGACATAATAATTACAGGTCTCCTTTGTTTGGTGTCCACATTAGCTGCATATGTGGGGCCATTCCTCATAAATACATTTGTTAAATATCTAAATGGACGTCGAGACTTGAATGCAGGCTTTCTTCTAGTTTCTGCATTCTGTGTTGCTAAGATTGTAGCATTTTTGGCACATCGACACTGTGAATTTAAGCTGCGACAGGCTGGAATTAATGTCAGAGCTGCTCTTGTTGCAATGATCCACCACAAAGGTTTGACTCTTTCATCTCAGTCAAAGCAGGGACACTCCAATGGTGAGATTATCAATTTCATGGCTGTTGATGCTGAAAGAATCGGTAATTTTAGCAAGTTCATGCACAACACTTGACTGGTCACCGTGCAAGTTGGTCTGGCACTAGCAATATTGTATAAAAATCTAGGGATTTCCTCATTAGCTTCCTTTGTTGCAACAATTCTTGTAATGCTATCCAATATACCATTAGGGCGTTTTCAGGAAAAATTTCAAGCAAAGTTGATGGAATATAAAGATAAACGGATGAAAACAACTTCTGAAATTTTGAAGAATATGAGGATTCTCAAGCTTCATGGATGGGGGATGAAGTTCTTATCTAGAATTGATGATATCAGGAGCATAGAGGCACATTGGTTGTATAAATTTATATTTACTATGGCCCTGTCCAGTTGTTCATTTTGGGTTGCACCCACACTTGTGGCTATAACCACATTTGGTACTAGCATGCTTGCTGGCATCCCACTTGACTCAGGGAAGGTATTGTCTGCACTTGCAACATTTAAGAATCTCCAAGATTCAGTGTATAGTCTCCCTAATACAATATCCATGATAGCACAGACTAAAGTTTCACTTGATCGTATCACATCATTCCTTAGTCTAGCTGAATTAGATTCTGGTCTGGTAGAAATAGTCCCAAGAGGTAGTTCTGACACATCAGTTGAGATTGCTGATGGGAATTTCTCATGGGATGTGACATCTTGTAATCCAACATTGACTGATATAAATTTCAAAGCTTTTCATCGCATGAAGGTAGCTGTCTGTGGCCCTGTTGGCTCAGGAAAGTCAAGCTTACTGTCTTGTATACTAGGAGAAATGCCTAAATTATCAGGAAAAGTCAAACTCAGTGACACAAAGGCTTATGTTGGTCAATCACCATGGATACAGAGTGGAACGATAGAAGAGAATATCTTGTTTGGTAAGGAGATGGACAGAGAAAGTTACGAGAAGGTCCTAGAAGCATGTGATTTGAAGAAAGACCTTGAAGTTCTCTCTTTTGGTGATCAAACAGTTATAGGGGAGAGGGGAATCAATTTGAGTGGTGGTCAGAAACAAAGAATTCAGATAGCACGTGCTCTTTATCAAGATGCTGATATTTATCTATTTGATGATCCATTCAGCGCAGTTGATGCTATTACAGGAAACCATCTTTTCAAGGTGAGTTGTTCACTTATATTTCTCAATTTCTCATCTTTCCTCATTTTGGTGCTTAAATTGGTTCCTTGGTATCCTAACCAAAAAGTTTAAGGGTTAATGTGTTTTCAAATTTGCTCTTTGGATTCTGTAAAATAAACTGGATTGAATTAACGAATATTGTGTAAATAGAATGGAGGGGAACCCTCAATATGTATGCAAGTGATAAACCCTTACTGAAACCTAGATAAACCTATATTGGGCCCGTGGGCTAAACACAACTAAACTCTAATAATAATAATTATAATTAACAGATTCTAATCAACATAACTTTATGAACTTTAACTAAAACTAATTTTTTTGACAGGAATGTATGATGGACTTCCTGGAATCTAAAACAGTGATTTACGTCACGCATCAGGAGGAGTTTTTACCTTCTGCAAATCTCATCCTGGTAAGCTTTTGAACTATTCTGTCTCTATCTATATGCACGCAAAACATCTCAATAATTTGGGCATCCTACCAGGTCTTGAAGGATGGAAGAATTACACAAGCTGGAAAGTATGATGATATTATCAAGCTAGGAAGCGACTTTTTAGAACTCGTTGGTGCACACAAAGAAGCTTTATTAGAAATTGATTCTGTAGGGTCTGAAACAATGGATGTGAGTGAGAAGCATGGTAGCCATGGCACTTTTAAAAGGAATATCCAAGACGAGACTGTAAAGGGTCAAAATGGTAAATTAGTCCCCATGGAGGGGAAGAAAAGGCAGCTTGTGGTAGAAGAAGAAAGAGAGAGAGGTAAAGTTGGCTCATCGGCGTATTGGAAATACCTTACAACTGCTTATGGAGGGGCACTTACTCCTTTGATATTATTAGCACACGTTATGTTTGAGTCATCTCAAATCTCCAGCAACTACTGGTTGGCTTGGGCATCGCCTACATCTGAAAGCAATGAAGCTCGTGTTAGTGGCTTTGAATTCATTCTTGTTTATGTTGCTTTTGGAATTGGATGCTCTTTATGTATTCTAGCAAGATCAATGTTACTTATGCAAGCAGGCTATGAAACAGCCAACCCGCTTTTCTACAAAATGCATTTTTCTAATTCTCCGTGCCCCCATGGCTTTCTTTGATGCCAACCCATCTGGTCGAATTCTAAGCAGAGTAAGTGAATACATCTTTTTCTTGCATTTTGCTTGATTAGGTAACTTGATTTTAAGAATCTTGTTGCAGGTATCTACAGACCAAACTGCAATGGACTTGGCAATACCGTATATTATTAGTCCATTTGCCTTTGTGTCCATACAGCTTTTAGGCGTTATTTTAGTTATGTCACTAGGTGCTTGGCCCGTGTTCCTTGTTTTCATTCCCGTGGTTGGAATTTGCATTTGGTTACAGGTAATAATATTTACTGTTCAACCCAATATCTTTAAAAACCCATTCAATTTGATAATATTGTTACTATTTTATTCTGATGTCTGTTTTACATTTATTTATTCTATTTGAAGCAATATTACATACCATCAGCACGAGAACTGGCACGATTGGTTGGAGTGTACAAAGCACCAGTCATTCAACATTTTTCTGAAACAATATCTGGATCAACAACTATTAGAAGCTTTGATCAGAAACACAGATTCCAAGACACATGCTTGAAACTGATTGACGATTATTCCAGACCAAAGTTTCATGTTGCTGGTGCATTGGCTTGGCTTGGGTTACGCTTGGATATGCTGTCCTCTTTGATTTTTGCCTTCCTTCTGGTCTTTCTAGTCTCTATTCCCGAAGGAATAATTGATCCAAGTAAGTAAATTTTACGACTCACTACCGGATTACAGTTTCAACCATAAATAACCCTCCCCCCTCCGACCCATTGTAGGTACTGCAGGCTTAGCAGTAACATATGCGTTAAATTTGAACATGTTACAAGCTTTGGCTACACTAAAACTTTGCAAGTTGGAAATACAGTTTATCTCGGTTGAAAGAATATTTCAGTACAGTTCTATCCCTAGTGAGCCTCCTCTTGTTATAGACTCGAATAGACCTGATCACTCCTGGCCTTCACAAGGGAAAGTTGATATTCACCGTCTGCAGGTAATATATTACTGTTTTTTTAGACTTTTTGTGCAAGTAAAATTAGACTCTTTAAAAATTTATAAATAATGTGTGAAACTGTGAATAGGTGCGATATGCCCCACACATGCCACTTGTGTTGAGAGGTATTACATGCACTTTCCATGGAGGTACAAAGACTGGAATTATAGGGAGAACAGGAAGTGGTAAATCTACTCTTATACAAACACTCTTCCGTATTGTTGAACCTACGAGTGGGGAAATTTTGATAGATGGGATAAACGTTTCATCAATTGGACTCCATGATTTAAGATCTAGATTAAGCATAATTCCCCAAGATCCCATTATGTTCAATGGAACTGTTAGAAGCAACATGGACCCACTTGAGGACTACACAGATGATCAAATTTGGGAGGTACATCGGCTAGATTTAATCTGATTATGCTGCCATGTGGTATCATTTTCATATGTATGCTAGTAGTAACATTTAGTTTGTCATTTCAGGCTCTTGATAAATGCCAGATTGGAGACGAGGTTAGAAATAAGGAAGGCAAGCTTAATGCGACAGGTTCTTGATTGCTCCACCATTTGTTTACATTTTTTTGGCATAAAAATACAAACTTTTGACAACCCATGTTTGTAAAATTGCTATAGTTACTGAAAATGGAGAGAACTGGAGCATGGGTCAACGGCAACTGATCTGTCTTGGACGTGTGCTACTCAAGAAAAGCAAGATTCTGGTTCTTGATGAGGCCACTGCATCAGTTGATACAGCGACAGATAACATGATTCAGAAAACAATTAGGCAACAGTTTTCAGACTCTACTGTCATAGCAATAGCACATCGAATCACCTCTGTGGTCAAAAGTGACATGGTTTTAGTTTTATGCAATGGTTCGTATGAGCTCAACCGGTCATTCTGGCTTAATTGATACAGTATCTTTTGTGCCTGTCAACTTTGTTTGTGATCCCTTTGTTTTACTTGTGATATGCAGGTCTTATCGAAGAATATGATTCTCCTACAACATTGCTTGAAGATAAGTCATCTTCTTTTTCCCAGCTGGTCGCGGAGTACAGCATGAGGTCGAATTCTGGTCATAGCATGGCATGATAAAACAATAAATTATTGGATGACAGCATGAAAAGAAAAATCACATTAAATAATTTGTAACATCTGGAATTTTAAGAATTTAATATATAAGAACTATTTGATGGCAAACAACAGTGCAAAATTTTGCATCTATTGATGAAACTTGAATTAAGACATAATAATAAGTTGTATTTAAGACTTTTTGGGAGGTTCTTTATGTCATTCTTATCTCACTCTCCATGAGAAGTTTAGGCAAACATAAACTAAAGACGGTAAAGGGTGTTTATTTACTAATGTTATGATTTCATTGTATTTGTTTACTCAGAACCCCTCTTGAACCGAACCTATTCTGACCCGTCACCCAACCCGACCCAACCTGCCCGTTTTGCCAGGTTTAAGTGGAACATATTGTAAGATGGTAAAATGTTGGATTGATTATTACTGAATAATTCATTACAATATACAGATAACGAAATACAAACCCTAGATACCTTATGGGCCCGTGGGCTCATAATAATAAACCTAATATCCAATACTCTCCCGCAGTCGTAGCGGAAGTAAACCGGGCTCTAAGACTGGAAAACAAAAAAAAACATAAAACCAATAATAATAAGACAAACATGCTTCGATTGACTCGAAAATCCAAACTTTTGCCAACAAATCCATATTGTGCTTGATGTTACAATCCATATTTGTTTGATTGTGCTATCCATAGTTTGCTTCATTTGTTCTTGGTCCCCGGAAGGATAAACACGATCAAGAGACGATCCGCTATAGGTAAGTCGAAAACCGACGACCGTAGTCGTGTGGTGGTCTTGGGTACGTAGATCAAGAGATGAGATCCGTAGATCTAAAAAGAAAAAGAAAGCAAGGCCGGTGACCGTGGTCACACGGTGGTCTCTTAGATCCGTAGATCAAGAGATGAGATTCGCAGATCTAAAAAGAAAAAAAAAAGAAAAGAAAGCAAGGTCGGTGACCGTGGTCATGCGGCGGTCTCTTGGAAAGGGAGGTGAGATATTGGGTGAGATCGACGGCAGCGGACTGTGGTCCGGCGAGTGGAGCCGATCAGAAAAGAAACATGATACTAGATCTTTTAGGTCTGGGACGAGAGGCATAAGTCCCGCGTAAAAACTTCGTCGTAACGAAAAACGAACAGGACGGAAATGTGCGGACCAAGATTCCGATCACACCCTGAAAAATACGGCAGCAAAGGGCCCTTCGCGCTACGCCACGCGCCGCATAGAAACTTGTGATGGTGTGTGTGGGCGCATGCGGCGGCTGTTCGGCGTCGGATTTCGGCGGACAGCAGATCGGGCTATGGCGGTTCTGATGGTGGCGGTGGTGAGACTTAAGGACGTCTTGAAAAAAGATTTGGATAGGTGGCTTGAGTCTTCTGCCTATAACGAAGCTGTATTAAACGAAAACTAGAAAAGAAATGAAACAGAAAATGGAGGTGGGACAGAGCGGCGGCGGTAAGGGCGGCACGCCGCACTGTCTAGGGTTTGAATTTAGTGGTGACGGCCAGGGTTTTTATTTTTTATGTGCTGTGCAGGGAAGACGGCAACCAGAACCTTACCCTAAGGTTCTGATACTATGTAAGATGGTAAAATATTGGATTTATTATTACTGAATAATTCATTACAATATATAGAGAATAGAATGCAAAACCTAGATACCTAATGGTCCCATGGGCTCATAATAATAAACCTAATATCCACATACATATATGGTCTCTTCGAGCCGAATAGTTATATTTATGTTTTGTAATTTTCATATTTATAATATATTTTTTTTTATAAGTATATTCTATTATTTTAAATAACAAGTATTTAAGAAAATAATTTTAGGATAAAAATAAAAATAAAAATAAAAAATAGATGATTATGTGAAAATAATAGGACGTTTGAAAGTGGACATAACATTGGAGAGAAAATTGATGTTTTTGAATAATAAGTAGAAATTTATTATAACACTTGACGTGACATGTTTGTGGGTGTTTGAAAAACGATGATTGGAGATGCTCTAAGAGCTCAGAGAGTGAAATTTCGAGTTGGTTGTTGTGTTTTTTCCAATGTTTTCAAACCCGGACCGGACCGGGAACCGATGGTCCGGTTACATATGCTGAAACGGTCCTGCAGTGAACCGGCGGTCGGACCGGACGAACCGGTGGTCGGACCGGACGAACCGGTTGACAATTTTTTTTTCTTTTTTAAGTCTCTTGGCCTCGTATTTCATAGCTAATTGTTAGTTTAAAATTATTGGAATTGACTTGTTGGTGGTTTTTTAAATGATTAATGGTTGTTTGGATTAATATATTTTTATAATATTTATGACGTCGTCCGGTTCTTAAATCCGGTCCCACCGGTCCGACCAGTGGACCGGTAAGGAGACCGGTTCGACGTCCGGTCCGGTTCTGAAAACATTGGTTTTTTCAAGCATTCAAAACAACATGTATGAACACAATTTAGAGTTTTGACATTTCATTTTAGAGGAATCAATGATTGTATCTTCTTGGAATCTCATCACTCATAACTTGATCGTAGAATTAGTTCGGTAAAAACTCACACGTATAAACTTCTGAGCCCAATTTAATATTTGGATAAAGTTATCTTTTTTTTCGAAAAGCAAATTTTATAGAAACAAAAGAGGCAACACCTAACAAGTAACAACAACCAGGGGCTGACAGCAAACCGAAACAGATAATAGGACATAATTTCAGGAGATTAAATTTACATCAATCATTCCGTTGAAGGGAATTGTAACTAGACCTATTCTTTAACCATAAAAATCCGAGAGACTTGATATCTTCAAAGACTTTCTCTTACCTGTATAGATTTGTTTGAGAAGACAACTTCATTCCTAGCTTTCCAAATGTTCCAACAAGTGATTAAAATGACCCCATGAATTACCTCCTTGTGAGATACTCCAGATGAGCTCGAGTTGTGAAGGTCCAACAAATCTCTCACCAAAAAGGCATAGATTTGAGGAATATTACACCACTTTCTCACAAGATTCCAAATAATCGAGGCAATGTAACACAAGGTGTACAAATGATCCGCTAATTCCACAACCTCCCCACAAAGAAGGCATGAAAGAAAGAGCATAATATTCCTATTTGCCAAAGCTTTGAGAGTTGGAAGACGATCCATCTCTGCTCTCCACCCAAAGATAATGCATTTACTAGGAATCCATTTGCACCAATCCAATAATGAAGTAACTACTCTCAGCCTTCGGCAGCATATACTTGTCCGAGTTTACCGAGAAGTTATACGAGTTATCGCTCAACCACTACCACCTGCAGAAGAAGGTTGTTAAGCTACTGTAATTCCAAAATTTCTGCCAGAGACTGAGGGCTTTTGGTCCAACCCCATCCCCAAACTGGCGCTTGAAACTGTCGAGAAAATCTATCTGCAACTAAGCACCGTTTTTTGCTTTCCAAGTGAAATAAGGTAGGAAACCGGTCCAATAAAGGCTTATTCAAAATCCACGAGTCAATCTAGAATCAGATTCGATCCCCCTTACCCAGCCGCCCCTTGATCAAATTTTGAAACTTTACACCTGCAATAGAAAAGTTAGATTCGAATTCTGCATATTGTTCTATACCTCGGTGAGAGATTTCTTGAATGGGAGCAACGGCCAAGACTTTTTGTTGTAATGAAACGCCAAGATTACTTTTGTCCATAAACTGTTTTCTCAATTTTAAAACGCCACGCCTATTTTGCTAATAAGTCGCTATTAATGTCTTTAAGAGGGCCAATTCACAAACATCCCGCTTCTTTCGCTTTAGTCACTCTATCCCAAGCAACCCAATGAATTTTCTTTTTATGCTCGCATCCACCCCATAAAAAATTCTTTCTAATTGATTACAACCCATCAATAACTTTACGAGGGGCTTTGTAAATAGAGAAATAAAGCGACTAGTAACCGAATAATCTGACCTGGATTCTCGGGTCGGATAAAGTTATCCAACTCCTTTGATCTTGCTCATTTAACTTGTTTAAATACATTTTCATCTTGATTTTTCTTGTATACACATAGTTTGATAATATATTTTTCCTTATATTATTATTGTTAACTTGAGACTTTAAAAACACATACAAATCACCAAAAAATGAAAAGGTCATTTACTCCTGGATTTTAAAATTTATTTGAAGACAAAAAATATTTAATTATTCGTTACTGAAAGTCAGAAACGTGGTATCTGGTAACCGAATAATCCAACCCGAGAATCCGGTACCTGCCCACCGTCAAAGAAAGGGTACGACCAACCATATCTTATCCCACACCACCAAATGGGATCACCTGTTTGCATATCTCCGGCCACCTTCACCGGACCTACTCCCTTTAAACTCTTTTCTTCACGCAGCCGGAGTTCCACACTTTCAATCTCCTTCATTACAAACCCTAGCCGGTTATTCGCATCCAAACACATCTCTTTATCATCATCATCGATGGCCTCCACTCTCAAAGTTCACGCTTCCTCCTCCACCGGTACGTCCAATTCTCCAAATTATTCATCAATTTGATATCAAATCCTCTCATATTTACTGATTGAATCGCTGTATGCATCTTTTACTCATCTACTGATCGATTGGGTGAAATTGTTACGTAATTTATTTGCATTGTGATCGATTTTGAGAGTGAGAATCATGTCTTTAGAACAGTTGTTTAAAAGAATTGGATTCCATGATGTCAAATACACCGGAATCCGTTGGAATTGGAATCGAAATTAGAATTAGAATTGGATTTGGAATTTAAAGGATTCCTTTGAAATCCGTAATGTGTTTGGTTAGCATATTTGTTAATGGAATTGTAATGTAAAAATACCTAAAAGACAAAATTTATCCTTAAAATTGTGAGAGATTTGAATTCCACTGAAATGGGGGAGGGATTTGGTTGGAATTAATTCCGGTTCCAATTCCTTCTCTTAGCCAACCAAACATGTAAAGGAATGGAATTTAAATTCCAATTCCACTGAAATCCCTTGAATCCTGCCAACCAAACAGGCCCTTAGGGTTCTTACCGATTACCATATTTCACATGGACAGTCTAATCGGTACAGCTGCCCCATCTTATCGGTACACCAGCATCCATATGGGCCGTAGTACCTTTTTCTGACCGACACCGAAGCGACAGATGTGACACATACAATACGGGTTGTATTACCTTTTTCCGCCTACAATACGTGCAGTATTACATGTTTTTCGCATACAATTCAAGCCGTATGTTATGATGATGTCATCCAGTGTTCTAATGACGCCATCTGGTGTAGCTATAACAATCCCTTACACATTAGTTCTCTTTTACTTATTTTATGTAAATATTTCCCTTCTATATTCTATAATTGCCATTTTTTTGTGGGTTACATATATTAGTTTATACTGATGCATTTAACCAAGTTCTTGAGAGGCCTATATGAATTTCTCATGATCCGGTCAGTTGTTGTGAAAACCCTAAATTTTCATTGAGTTTATGCTGTTTTGGAAATTGGAACTTGAAATTTGAGAATAATTAGCTTCTATTTTGGATTATATTCCAGTGTTGGCATAATGATATCAAGATGATGTTAAAACTAAAGGTTCAAGAACACTAGCTGCTATGATCTGCCTTTAAGGCGGTTATATATATATATATATATATATATTGAACGGCAAATTTCTTTAGTGGGACTTGAACCCAGGACCTTAGGTGATTTAAGAGGCTTTGCCTCTGCCACTGGACCACCAACCCCAATGGTGGTTTTATATGATCATACATGTGCAGTCTTTTATGTGCTTATTGATTTTACTTTTCAATATTGTTGATACTCACCTTTCATACCTGTACAAACCTCATGCTACTGAAGGTGCTGCAAATCAAGAAGTAGACGGTTCATATTCTGCCAATGTTGAAGCAACGGATCTACTGATTGTTGGTCCAGGTGTTCTTGGTCGCTTAGTTGCAGAAAATTGGCAGAAGGTGAGATAAAAAAAAAGTTAAATTTTACTGTAAAATCGGTTTTATCTTTATTGGATTAGAACGCTGAATTGTTTCACATTCTTATAGTCAGTTTTTTTCTATAAAGAATTTAAAAACTAGCTAATGCTGCCATTCTGCTGGCAGGAACATGTGGGATGCCAAATTACCGGGGAGACAGTTACTACTGACCACCATGACGAGCTTATTAAAATGGGGATTAATCCAACTTTAAAGGGAGTTAAACGGGACCATAAGTTCCCTTATGTCATTTACTGTGCACCGCCTTCTAGAAGTTCAGACTATGCTAGTGATGTCGGGTAATAATATATCAAAGCTTTCTAGAAGATTTATAGTCGATTTAATCAAACTATCGTATAGCCCATGTCTATGTTCTCAATTGATTATGCAGTCTTTCTTTCTTGGTTTTAAAAATCGTGCTTACTCGCGCTTAACTCGCAACTCGACCTAGGGCGATGACTCTAGCGAGAAATGTAACCCAACTCGAGCAACATACAAAACTCGCAAAAAAATCGCATTTTTTTGAAAAAAAACTCGCACTGAGTGGCTCGATTCTTGTACAGGGGCTGTTTTTGTGCTTCAAAGTTTTATACATTTAGCTAAAAAGGTTGTACATGTAAGTAATTTATACATTAAATCATATATAAACCTTATTTATGGCTATATTTTGGGTAGGGGATGCTAAAAACCAATGGGATATATAAAAAAAATTATATAAGCATCTTGCGCTTCACGTACGAAAATCGGTCCGCTTTTGCGATTCGCACTTTGCGCTTCGGATTTAGACCTTGTCGCTTCGGTGCACTTCTTGCTTTTTAAAACCAAGCTTTCTTTATAATTACACATCTAAATTTAACTAGTTTCTTTATTTTTTAACAAGCAGGGAAGCTGCATCGGTCTGGAATGGTGAAGGTTCTTTCCTTTTTACATCAAGCTCAGCACCATATGATCGATATGACAATGGAGACTGCTGCGAGGTGTTGCATACTTGCATCTAACATAAATCATTTTGCTTATATTACTATTATTATTTTATATTTTATATAAATACTTTAGTTTATATGCTCTTATTTTAAATGGATTTCTTGTTGATGGAGTATACAGGACGGTCCAGTTGTACCAATTGGGAAGAGTCCCAGGACCGATATTCTTTTAAAAGCAGAGAAGAAAGTTCTGGAAGCCGGTGGTTGTGTTGTTAGGTTGGCGGGACTTTACATATCCTTTTGCGCCATTTGAATTTTGGTACATTTTTTTTATTTCCAAAATGCATATAGAAGTCTTTGTTATTCATTCTTTAATTCATTTAGCACAAACTAGATAGAGGAATGCACCTCTATTACTTGAAACAAGGAACTATTGAAGCTAATCCTGATCACATTGTTAATCTCATTCATTATGAGGTGATCTCACCTTTGTACTTGAATTGCTTTAAGTTTCTATTGTGATCTTATAACTTATTATACATTCACATTATTTGATACATCTGTTTGCATCCATACAGGATGCTGCCTCCCTCTCAGTTGCAATTTTGAAAAAGAAACTACGTGGTCGGCTATTTTTAGGATGTGACAATCATCCTGTATCGAGGTTTGTTCTAATACGGGCGAAATGGGTTTCAGTTTGAAACGAGTCATCTTTTTTACAGATAGAAAAGGACCGGGTTGGTTTGGTTGAAAGTTGACCCTCAAATGTTCTTTTTTTGTCCAGTTTCAGATTTATAAATAATAAATGTTTGAATATACATACAATGATAATCTAACTTTTTGAATAAAACAATTTAGGTGAATGAATAATAAATTGGTTTGGGGAGACTTGCACCCTGCTTGACCCGTTCCTTTTTTAGCTAAATTTTTTGTTTGATCCGTTTGAGATAAACAGAGTACATACAACCTAAATCGACCCATGTATAAGTAAACAGTTAAAAATTGACTCCTCTTGTGGAATCCATCTGAACCGATGAAAATTGATTTCAGACAAGAAGTGATGGACTTGGTTGCTAAGAGTGGGAAATTTGATAACACATTCGTGGGGTTTACGGGTAAGTTAACATAACTCAAGGTTCGATTTTGGCAAAAAGATAAACTGATAACAGAAATTTATTGATTAGTTATTGTAAACATTATGGTTGCACAGGTACGGATGGTGTTTTGGGTAAGAAATTGAACAACTCGAAGACACGGGAGGAGATAGGATGGGAACCAAAATATAAAAGCTTTGCTCATTTTCTTGGGGTAGCAGAGTAACCTTTTAGGTCTCTTTTGATGTGAATGGTTGAGTCAAGATGAACAGGGGGAAATTTAACAAACAAGTTTCTATTCTTCTAATGATTTGTTTGCTTGCGGGTGATGGTTGTACAGGAGAATCATTGTGGTTACTTGTGTATGCATACAGTTCTTCTGAGGTATTAATTGAGCTAAACTTGTTAGTTCCGGGGTTTTAAAAAATGGTTAGAGTAAACTGAAAATGACAATTGAAACTACGTGTTGTTCAGAGGCGACTGATCTTTATCCTTGAAGCAATTTTGTCCCCATTGTTAAATAGAACAATATTGTTTTATGGGGAATTGCTTCGCAAGATACAACGAAACAATAGCCGACTTCACATCTATGCCCGTCAACCACTTGAAGATGTCGAGTTAGCCTTGGTCCTTGCACACATTGATCGAACAACAAAGTGATAAACTCTAAACACATTGATGCACATTCGTTGATTATGTTTGGGTAAAATCAGGAAATTAGCCTTGCTGACTTAAAATTATCGGAGTGGCCATTGACTTTTCTTATTTTGTAAAAAAATGGTTTGACTTTTTTTAAATAACAAAAATTTAATGTACAAAGGTGTTCTTATGCGTTGAATCTTCTGCGCCACTCTCGAGCATGGTTTTCCTACTCCATGTAGCACAAGAGCATGGATTAGTGGCGCCAAGGCGCAAGAGAATGGATCTGTTATATCAAATGACACGTGACATGTTCTTAATGAATTAAATTATTTGTAAAACTTAAAAGATAAATTTGTGATTTCCTTACGATCATGGTCCATTTTGTTATGTTTTCAAGATTTAGTGGTATATGTTCAGTATTTGAATTAAATAGATTAATTTGATGAACAAATCTTTTTTTTTATTTTTATTGAAAACAGAATAAGAATAGTTTTCTTAAAGAGCAAACCACTCTTACATGAACTGAAAAAAGCAAGGCAAAAATACCATTTTCATCAGCATGATGGTCTCTCTACACATACAAAAATAAACTTTCTACTGAGATGCAACAAGTTTGACCATGGTCAAAGCATCAATGGCTGGCAAATTCAACTGGCAAAAGTTCTGCCATTTCTCTTCTTCTTCTTCATTGTCCTCATCCTCCATAACCGCCTTGTAAACCGCCAACACCATACCTCGAGCCGCCTCTCTTGCTTCCGGGAGCCTATCTTTCAACAACTCAGCCGATGTTTGTACCAACGAAACGAGCCCGTAATCTCTCATCTCTCCCATGTCCTGTAAGATAACCATGAGAGGTTAATTTGGTAATTTCATATTTGAGAACACAAGTAATAACCAAAAAGGGTGATTTTGCATACCATTTTTGAGACACAATGAGAGATTGAAACAGCAGCTTTGGCCCTAACCCTCATGTTTCCATGGCTCACATACACTTTGAGCTTGTGAAGCAAAGGGATTGGTGTTGTGGATACAACCATTGTGTTCAGTGTTCTCTCTGCTTCTTCACACACAAACTTTTTATCTTGAGAAGCTTTCAGCAGCAGTTGCAGCATCTGTAGGGGTGGGTGGTGTGTTATTTTCATCAACTTTATGCCAAAAATAAGTTACAAAAAAAAATAATACCAGAGGTGCTAATTTTTTACATGACACGAAAAAATCAGGTTTGGGTTGTTATATTATATATAGCCCATTTAATAAACGGACTTTGTTCAGGTTGCATAACCCGTTTAATTAATCAGGTCAACCCGCCAACCTGATTAACTAAACAAGCTGTCCCATCGACCCGTTTAACACATTTACAACTTGATTACAACACGCCAGCCCATTTGGGTTAAACGGGTTGTGTTTGGCTTACACAATTTTAGATGTCTCCGGGTTAAGGGTTGATGTATTTGACACGAATAAATATGTGTCATGTTCAGGTTGAATGATTCAATCCGTCAACCAACACGACTGACACCCCTAAAAACTACTAAATCATACCAATTGGTCAACGGCAGTATCAGATGTAGAGGACTCAAGCAGCTTATCACCAAAAGATTTGAAAAGATCAGAAGCAGCCATGATTGAAGTCTTGCATAAAGCACTTCTTGGATTCTTCATTGATTTCACTAAAACCATCACAACCTTTTCCCTGCATAACCCACATACAATTAAACCACATAATCCTGCAGACCAACATAATCCATAAAAAGAATTGTTTTTTTACATACAAGATAGGGAGCAAGAGCTCAGAGTGGTACAATGCCATCCGCCTAACATCGTTCAACGAATCACAAATCTTTAGCCAATCCTTTGACTCCAGCCCTTCCATTAGACTCTGAGTTCATAAATCAGAAAATTTGGATCAAAATACACAAAATCACAAATGGGTGAGTAAGAAATTGTTGGAAATCAAAACGAACACTCAAACACGATGATTTTGTGGAACTCTCCACGACTATTTTTATTAATATTGAAAACTGTAAATAATACAATAACCATACCATCTATTTATACTAATCTAAACTCAAACCTATTCTAACTCAAACTTAATTAAACTAATTAAATAAATTAACTCCTAATTAGACTCAAACTAGGAACCAATACAAAAACACTAATTAATAAAATAAATCCCTTTTTTTTCTATTCAAGATTAACGTCATCAGAAATCACACAAAAAAGTCAGAATCCCCCAAAGTTGAACAAGAGATACACTCTTTTCAAGAAATCTGAGATATATGTTTACCTCAAACTTAAACTTCAAGATCAGAAAAAAAGGTTTTAGATTTTCAGATGAGATATAATAAAATTACACAAATTCACAAATGGGTGTTCAAGAAATCACACAAAAGTCTCGATTTCAAAAAATCCCAAATGGGTAATTAAGAAATCAAGAAATCACAAATAGGGTTCTTGATAAACCCTATACACACTTTCAGATAAGATATAATCAAAATGCACAAAATCCCAAATGGGTAATGAAGAAATCAAGAAATCACAAACAGGGTTCTTGACAAACCCTAGACATACTTTCACATCAAGCCTAACATCGAAATCAAACCGTTTTCGATATCAGACGAGATCCAATCAAGATACATAAAAACACAAATGGGAATTGAAGCAATTACACAGATTTACATATTTACCTTAATCTTCACATCCGGGTCAGAAATGGGTTTGAGATTTTCAGATGAGACATAATCAATGGAATCACCAACAGGAGCAACAACAGGATCCAGAGGTAATCTGTTTTCATCGTTAACTTTCGAATCTGCGGGCTGTTTAGGTTTCGATATAGGGATCGAATTCGCGGCTTTGATGGTCTTTTTAGGCCGTTCGGGGGATAACGGCAAGGTATTGTCAAGAGATCTGAGTGCCATTGTTGGAATGGGAGAACAGAGGATTTCAAGATAGTAAATCTTGGAAAGAGAAAGTAGGGTTTGTTTGAAGAAGTGAAATTGAGTGAAAGAATGGTGGAGAGGTGAGAATATGTTGATGAAATTGGGGGGCAACGGCTTTAAATTTTGAAATGAAATAAACGTTGGTAGAAAAGAGTAATGATTTTGTAACGGTAGTATTTTCTGACTTTTGAAATTATTTATTGGATTCGATTTGGTGTGACTTGTGAGGGTGTTGTGTGCCGGCCCCACGTTTTTTTACTTTTTGATGAAAGGTTTTTAAATGATCAAATTATATAAACTTAAAAAGATTTCGTAAATGTATTTAAAACTAGTTTTTTTTCCTCCGCGATTCGACGGGAAACTCATATATTACAAATACATAAAAATATATACTCTCTAATAAATAAAGGTTTGGTGGGACATTTATTATTTTCCTATGCATCCTTAATTTTTTTTTTCGACTCTCTCTCCTATTAATTATACAAATTTCTTTAATAGTTTTTAAAATTTTTGTGTTTCCCGTATTTCTCTCCTATTAAATAATAATGATTTCTATAATTTTTTTGTTTCCCGCATAACTGCTCACTTGAAACCGCGTTAGCCAATTAAGGAAATTGTCATATTGGTTAATGTTTTAAGCTTATGGATGCCTTAATTTCCATAAATCAAATATTTGGGTATAAAGCCCACTAAACATCCTATAAGTGAAAAGTCGATATTGCAAACCCAATGAGATTCTAGAGATGTCACTAAAAGTTTTATTACTTGTGTATTTCTTCCTTGGACCGACTCAAGTTGAATGATAAATATTTGAGCTAATGAATGAAAGCTAAAACTCTCAAATATGAAGATCAAAGTCTGAACACTTAACAATCATAACTTCTTATCAGCTTGAAAAGTCAACTTTGGTGGAATATAACAAACTCGAACAACAACCTTAAAAGAATTCACAGTAGGGATTTTTATCAAAGCATCACACCAAGTATCTCATGTATATATAGTGTTCATCATGTCAAACCGTTCTCTATGTAATCAAGTTTGTCTAAATACGAGCCTTGTATGTTCAAAGTGCGTTTGATTTTTGAAGGGGATTAGGCATTCAAAGCAAGAAACTCACCCTGCCGCGGCTGGAGGCCTGCCGCGGCTCAAGTGTGTCACGACCAGATATAGGAATTTGAACGATCCAAAGGTCAAGAACAATCCAGCCGCGGCTCAAGTGTGTCACGACCAGATATAGGAATTTGAACGATCCAAAGGTCAAGAACAATCCAGCCGCGGCTCAAGCCCTGCCGAGGCTCACGAATATCAAGTCCGAGTTCTTAGCTAGAAGGAACGAGGGTGGAAATCAAAAGAACACCTCAGCCGCGGCTCAGGCCCTGCCGCGGCTCAGGCCCCGCCGTGGCTCACGAATATCAGGTCCGGAAGTTCCTAGCCAGAAGGAACAAATGTGGGAATCAAAGAACATCCAGCCGCGGCTTAGGCCCTGCCGCGGCTCAAAGGTACCAAGGCCATAGGTTTGGTTCGTTTGATGACGGACGACATCTCCCACTCAACACTTAGAAAATACCAAAGAAGTTAAAACAGGAAATAATCTCATACCAGAAAATAATACTAAATAGCTGAGATAACATCTCATTGGGCATAAGAGTCAACTATAAAGACAACACCAATGGGGAAACCTGAACCCATGATAGAAAGAGGTCAGGAAAGAACCAGTAACACAAAAAGGGAAGTCAGCTAACAAGACAAGATATGTCAGGGGCAGAACCTGCACACAGGGAACACGGGTCAACTATACAGACAAAGATAATTAAATACACCCTGAACTCCCTAAGCACGAATAAGGAAATAACAGTCATATTAGCAGAAGTAGGGAGAGATGTTTGACTGCATACAACCTACAATGGATGTCCAGTCCAAACATCTTGACCATGGATGCCTTATAAATAGTCGGGCCGATTTCAAAGGTAAGATTCATGTTTTAACTCACAGATTCACAATATCATAATTTACTTATCCCTTCTTTCTCACCTTTTATCTCCCACTATACACATACTTATTCTCACGCCGGAGGGTGGTCACGAGGAGAAAACCCCTTTTGCTCGTGGCGAGGCTCACGGTGTTTCCTGTTTTGCAGATCATCCTTTCAAGACCTGGAGGTCCCGTTCGTTCTTCCAAGCCCAAGCCCAGAAGTCCCGTCTTAACTTGTCCATCCAGCACTGCTTCAAGACTTCCACCCCTAGGTGATAAGTTTTGTAGCAACAATTTTCGCTAAGAACATAAATGTAATTCTTTATTCGATTAATAAGAATTATGAAAACTTGAATCTTTGGCTTAGTTCATTTATAGTATTCAACTTCTTTATACTCTAGACTCTAATCAATTCTATTCTATGTGAGACCAACAAACCAATTTACCTTTTTAACATTATGCACTTTATTAACATTACGCTAAACATGTTTTTGGTGTTCACATGTTATTTTCTTATTGGAGCTTTAAAATGTTTATATGTTATAACTTTAATAATTTAGAGATCGATGTTACCAGCAAAATTGATATCACATAGTGGTTATTATACATATTTTCCTGTTAGTTGAACTTCACTGGAAAGAAGTGATCACATGTTATAATAATACCTAAGTAAAAAACTAATACGCGATATAACCTCATCTATAATTCTATATTCTATATCTATAATCTATAGTTCTATAATATATCTAAATAAATGAGTAACTAGGAGTGTCACGTGACACAATTATAACCCTCCTGAGCCTATTTTCCCAGCCCAAATTAAAAAGGCAATTTAGTCATTATAATAACAATCTTTATTTTCATAAGTTACATTGAAGATTTTTCATATGAAACATGAAGCTTCAGTTAAGAAAATTAAAGAGAAAATTGGAATAATAACATTAATCACGTCAGCTTCGCATTCACTAATTTAAACCAAAATCTCCTTTTGTAATTTTAAATAAATTAAGAGATATTGTAAAATTGGGAATAAAAGTATTTTAATATGTTAGATACAATAACTAATAATAAAAATATAAGTTGAAAATTTATATCAAAAAGGAAAAAAAAATTGTAATTATTATTTTTTTAAATCATCGTATATAAATATTATTTATAGATAATGAAATTCGGTTTGAATTACAAATATCAAAGTTATGGAAATAATACCCCTACAATTCGATTCAAACATATTGAGTCAGCTCGGATTTACGCCACATAAGGGGATTTTCTTTGTTCGTTGTTCTTTTTTTTGTGTTACAAAAGAACATACACGATTTTTTGAGCTACGAAGTAAACCGATTAGGATTTTCTCGCCCAAATTAAGGGGGCAATTTAGTTATTCTAATACCAATCTTTATTTTCATAACTTATAATATCATTGAAGATTTTCCATATGAAACATGAAGTTTTAAGCCATAAGAATTATTTAGAAATTTATAAATTATTTCTTTTTATTATTCAACACGTATAATACATGACTTTTTAAGATAGTATATCATGTAACAAAAAAACAATCATTAGCTTAGCCTAGTGACAAATGTGTTAGGTTCAAGTCGGGTTTTCTTTTGAGAGAGGTGAAAATGATCGGGTGAGTAAGTGACCCGTCAGCATAAAAAAAAATGTCTTATAAACAAGTAAAAGTAATTTCCCTATTTTGCCCAATATTGTTCTTGAACAACAGTTTATCGAATTCTCCAATCTCCATTTATGAATTGATACTTTGGATTGATTGATTAATCACCACCAGCTACGATCCTACGGAGGAACAGGTACAACAACGACGGAAATGGAGAGACAACCCTCGCAGCATCACTCCGACAACGGCCGCCCCGGCGGGGAGCTTCCGGCACTCGATTGTAACCTAACTTCTCTATGCGATCATATTCAAGCGGAAGGTTTTAATCATGGATCGTTCTCAGATGTAATCGTTCAGGCTATGGGAGCTACTTATCATCTCCACCGTCTAATTCTCTCTCGTAGTTCTTACTTCAGGTTATCATTATTGATTTTCTCAATTTTTATCATCCATTATAACATTGATTGTTATTTCTATGGTATTTTTAGGGCAACTAGTGTGTGGCTTATCACTTTTGAAATTCATCGGAATAGAGTAAATTAGGGTGAAATTGAACTTTGAAGATTGCTAAAATTGTTGTCTGAACGCATATTTTATATGCTGAATATGTCTAGTTTCAAAATTTTGGATTCATAGCAGTGGAGGAGGCAGTAATAAGTGTGTATTGGATATTAGGTTTATTATTATGAGCCCACGGGCCCGTTAGGTATCTAGGGTTTGCATTCCGTTCTCTATATAATGTAACTCATTATTCAGTAATAAGCCATTAAGGGGGTGTTTGGGATTACTTATTTACTCTACTTATTAACTTATTAACTTATATAAGTTAATAAGGTGTTTGGGAAAGCTACTTATTTAGCCTATTTATACCATTTTTCAAGAAGTAAGTCCATCCTTACTTATTACTTATAACTTATTAACTTATAGCATAAGTCAATAAGTAGTTTTCAAAGAAAATCCCAAAGTTTTTGAGAAGTTACAAATTGTGACTTATGACTTATGACTTATTACCTTTTTGAATAAGTCATAAGGAGTTTCAAATAAGTAATCCCAAACACAGCCTAAGTCTTTTACCATTTAACATGGTATCAGAGCCTCGTCTCTATACCTAACCCTAGCCGTCGCCACCTGGTTCAAACCCTAGACAGGGCGGTGGCCACGCCGCCGCCGCCCTGTTCATTCTCTTCCGCTTCGTTAGTTTCTTTTTTTTCTTTTCCTATTACCAGTTCTTTTTTTCTAATAAAGTTTTGTTTCGGTTCAAGATCCGGTCATCATCTACATCATTGGGAATCATTCCTTCCAAGAAATTGTTGCTTGATTTGGTTAATTCTTCCGTGGCCCCCTCTTCGTCTGATACAGTTGGTTCAGGCGAATAAAAAAAAAAAAAAAAAAAAGAACTTCGATAGCTTTGCTGTTTCTTGATTTGATTTTGTTGATTTGAATTTGTTGTATGATCTTCACTTCATGGTTGACACCATCCGACACCATCATGAGAGTTTCATCATTATGTGGTGCTTCTATTTTCATTAGTATTCACTAGTGGAGGAATAAATAATTCCTTGGTTGTGGGCAGAAGATTTCTTTGTGATTCTGGTTCTCTCTTCCTGCCGCCATCAGTTTTTTTTTCCTCTTTTGATCGACTCTTCTCGTCAGATTACGGTCCGCTGTCACCGATCTCAGCTAATCAAACCACGGTTTGATCGGATCTATTTCTTCGATCTACGGATCTCACCTCTCTTTTAAAGACCGCCGCCTAACCATGGTCACTGGCCTTCGCCATCTCTCTTCCTTCCATCGCTGCCTGCCAGCTTTGACACACCGCGCCGCCTGCTGGACTACGGTCCTCCGCTGCGCCGCCGCCACTATTTTGTAGGACTACGGTCCTCCGCCGTTGCGAGCTTCTTGCAGATTGTCTTTCTAAAAATGCCGCCTGACTACGTTCACCGGCCTTCGCTGCCTTCAGTTTGACACACCGTCTCACGACCACGGTCGCCGGGTGTCCTTTGTTTCTTTTCTCTATTTTTTTTTTCTTTTTTTCTTGTTTCGTTGGGATACCGATCATGGTTGTAATTCCAGGACAATGAACCAAACTAGGGGGACTCCGTGGACTGAACTCAAGTCAAGCAGTCCTAATCTCAGTTTCAGGGATCCTGCCTCACATCCACCTGTTTTTTTGAAGAACTGGACTACGGTCCATTGCTATGCAATTTTTTTTGAAAACTATGGATGACACAATCAAGCAAATTATGGATAGCACAATCAGCAAATATGGATGGCCACATAAAGCACAATATGGATTTATTGGCAAAAGTTTGGATTTTCAAGTCGATCGAAGCATGTTTATCTTATTATTATTGGTTTTATGTTTTTTTTTTTTGTTTTCCAGTCTTAGCTTCCGATTTACTTCCGCTACGACTGCGGGGGAGTATTGGATATTAGGTTTATTATTATGAGCCCACAGGCCCATTAGGTATCTAGGGTTTGCATTCCGTTCTCTATATAATGTAACTCATTATTCAGTAATAAGCAATTAAGTCTTTTACCATTTAACAGTGTGCATAAAAATAGGGAAATGTACAAATCAATTGCAATTATTAGGGGGTTTGTAAAAATTTTAACTGCATGCTAGCCCTTTCTGACAAGAAATTTTGGGAATCTAATGGATGTTCATGTGCAGTACATTGGATGATCATGTAGATGGTGACACATAATAGTTCATAAAATTGTCCTTTGGGCTTTGGCTAACCTTTTCAAGACGGAGAGCACTAACAATAAGCTTAACTTCCTATGGATTATGATAGAAGATCAATCTACAAATTCCCATTATAATTTAGGAAATTTACTTGGATGGTTGGATACATGTTATTTGAATTCATTTTCACTCCATTTGTTCCTGAATGTAGGTTAGAATAGGGCTTGGTTCATTCTCAGAAGATTTTGGTTTTTCTAATTTTTCATTGTTATAAATTTTGGTTACATGGCATCTGATACTTTCATGTCCAAAAAGGAACTATGATGCCTCAACTACATCAATATAAAATATAAACTTTTTAATCCAAATAATCAAGGGTTTGACTTTTTTCCTCCTAAAATATTCAAATTAATAAGGTGCCATCCATTGTGCTCTGTAGGAACATGCTTCATGGACCATGGAAAGATGCAAATGCACCAGTTTTGACCTTGCATGTGGATGACAACAATGTTAACAAGGAGGCGATTGCTATAGCTTTAGCATACCTTTATGGATATCACCCTAAACTTGATGACAGTAATGCATTTCGTGTTCTTGCTGCTGCATCTTTTCTTGACCTTCAGGTATTTTCATTTATAATTTTTAAATATTTTAGTCACTATTTTATGAGTTTTCTACACATCTAGAGTTCTCCTGTGTATGCTTTAATCTTTACAACGTTTCTTGCAGGATTTATGTGCAATTTGCACTGACTTCATTATATCTGAACTCTGGACTACAAACTTTCTAGACTATCAGGTTTGAGAGCAATGCTTTTTGTACTGTTCTATGATATCATATGGTTCATATCTTTTATTGTTTAGCATTTCCATGTTTACTGTAGGTGTTTGCAGAGGGTCAAGATTATGGCATACATGGAGAACGTGTTAGAAATGCTTGCTGGGGCTATCTTTGTCAAAGTGGGGCCATGGAATTGAAAGAAGTAAGAAACAAAATCTTTTTCAGGCTAGTTAAAGTATATGAACTGATTTGTTTTTACAGTATGATATTATTCCTGAAACTGTGCTGATGGTAAATGACCCATTTTTACTAACAGGTGCTTCCGAAACTTTCCGTCCAAACACTGCACGCGTTACTGACCTCTGATGAACTATGGGTCCCTAGTGAAGAAAAGAGGTAAGGGACATTTTCACCTATCCTATAGGTGACAGTTTAGACTCATTCATTTATAAAATGGGTCGATTCAGGTTATGTTTTATCTCTAACGGGTCAAATTATAAAAGTAAGCTAAAAAGGAAACATGTCAGGTCGAAAGTCGTCTAAAGTGTTTTTTAATGCATAAAACCTCATATATCATTTTATATAAATTTTTTATTGAATATCGTTTTTGTAATAATTTTTGACACACTAATTATTTTTCTGAAAGATTAGAACTTTTGGACAAAAGGTGTTCCGGGTCAACCCAAAACCGACCCGTACAAAGTCTATCTATTTTGACCCGTTACCAACCAAATCATTTTTCCATCTCTTAACTTGGTGAAGTGAAGTTGAATTTTTGTGGCTACTGGGTGTCTCACGTTACCTTTTAATATAGGTTTGAACTGGCATTGTACATTCTCCTCACGAAAGGTGCATTTAGTAAGACCCAACCTCTAGAACAAGTTGATTTTTCTAAAGCAAACGGGAAGAGTTTGACCAGTGGCATCAATAATCAAATAACGTCGTCTGAATTAGCCCGTGTGAGTTTAAAAGATAAAGGAGAAGGTCATGATACTGCTCAAACCATTTTAGTTGAGCTTGCAGACCGGGTCGTAGATTCCCAAACTGGGCTAACCTACTCCAAAACACAAGTGCAAGAATCTGGATGTAATCAGTCAAACATCGAGTCAAAATGCCAATGTACCACTGAACAAACCACACCCATTCCTTCCGCAAATGAGAATAACTACTCTTCCTCTTATCAAGACATGCCAACTGGCGGTGATATGGCGGCAATGGAAGGGCCATCTGAAGAGGGTGCTTGTTATCAGTTGAATAATAATAGCTGGCTTGGTGTGGGCCAAAGATCTGGTGATGGCATGGGCTGTAATGATGATATGTCAAATGAGTGGGGAAGGTGTGGCATGCCAATGTCATGGGGAGGCAGAATTGTGGGCAGAAGAGGATTAAAAACTTGTGCTAAATGGATTTGTGGGTTGACCAGTGATGAATATGACACATTTGTTAATATTTTTGAAGGTGGTTCTCTTTTATATTGTAACATGACTTTTGAGGCACTTTTAAATGTGAGAAAGCAACTAGAAGAATTGGGCTTCCCCTGCAAATATGTTAATGATGGTCTTTGGCTACAGGTCTTAAACTGTAACTTGTTAATTCTTTCTTATTTAATTTGTTGTATCCTGTGTAAAGGTGGCATAACGGGCGGGTCAGGCAGGTTTGGACCGTTTGGTAATTGGTCAATACGTGTAGTTTTGGTTTGGGTTGACCTAAGACACCTTTTGGCTAATTTTTTTGTTATTTTTTATTAAATAGTTAGTGTGTTAGATATGATCAAAAGAATCATATTATTTCAATATAAGCTAATTTTTTCGAATAAAATGATGTATGAGGTTTTATACATTAAAAATACACTTTGGGTGACTGTCTACCCGTTTGAACCGTTTGACTCGTTCCTCTTTTATCTTTTTTTTTAATATTAACTGCTTGACCCATTAGAGATGAATCATAACCCAAATCAACCCACTCTTAAGTAAGTGGGTCCAATATGTGCAAGTTATTTGAATCTGATTTTGGGGTCTATTTGGAGGCAGCCTCTTTGTCCCTTGGGATGGAGGTAAGGCTTGCCGCCATCTCACCCTCCCCAGACCCTACTCTCTGAGTGGGATTTTTATTGGGTATGTTTGTTTGTTTGAATCTGATTTGTAGCTTAGCTATTTTAGTACCCTTTTTTACTAGCCTTTTTTTTCCTTATTTACCTCTGTTTGAACATTTTGAAGTTATTTACAAATCCACGAAGCACCAGGAGTTTGTATAAATCTTGATTTTAAATTTCTTACATGTGTTTATGTGATCTTGTAGACACTTTTGAGCCAACGGGTGCATGAAATTGGTGCAGACACCTGCAAAAGCTGCTGTCTTGTTAGTATGGCATGCCAGTGTAGGCCACAATATGGATTTGCACGCACAGGTTATTACATGCAAGATCAAGAACCAAATTCTGCAACTGCAGGTATAGGAGACGTTTATATTACTGATTCATCTCAAGGTGAAGTAAATGGACTATTTCGCCCTGTACGGGTGCATGTGCGAGGACCTATTGATGGGCTGGCGGGTATTGGACGTGGGTCCACTTATGTACCTGCAACCGCATGGCCCCCAACACGTTTCGTCTTTTCTCGGGTCCCGTTTCATATGGGAAATAGAAATTGTCAGCAGTCTCTTGGTAATGATGATTCTGAAAATAGAGCTGACCATAATGGGGAAGATGGTGGTAATGGGTTGACCGCTTTGGTTGGGCTCAGTCAAGGGACTAGCAGCACAGATGAAGGGGATGCTAGTGGGAGATTAGCTGGATGTTCAATTGCGGGCCCAAGTAGCAGTGGTGTACCAGTGCAGATGATGGATTCTTCTGGAAATACTACTGGAGTTAAATGGGATAATGATAGTATTGCATTGGATATCAAAACCCCTCTAAGTCACTTCCCTCCTTTCCGCTTTGCGTAAGTCATTAATTGTTTTTCATCTAATATCTTATAAATTATAATACTAGTTTTAATGCTCATATTTTTGGAATATGATAAATAATGTAATAGCTTCCCAACTGCTGTATGTATTTTAGAAGAGGTGGCAAGATGGAGGATTGGGTGGGCTGGGTAACAGCGCGTTTGGCTTGAAACAGGTCATTTCGTAGTACATGTCAGGCTGGACGCTGGGTTGGCCCGCAAACTTGTCCGTTTTTTCTTTTGTTATTTTTATAAACAATTTATGCATTTAGCCGTAAATTATGATTACAAAACCAATATCATTACCATAATAATCTAAACATTTGAATAAAACGATCTAGGAGATTTTATGCAGTAAAATAGACTTGGGTGACTTTCAACCTGTTCGGCACCGGTTCCGCATGTTTTTCAATCTGACCTGTTTGAGAAAAAACACGTCACCCATTTATAATTAAAAGGGTCGAAATCGCCACCTCTAGTCTTACTAAATATGATTAATGTGCTTATTGTCACAAAAAATTACTGGATCTGTGGCTTCAACAGCCATAATTTGCAAAGTTGTTTATTGATCACTTTACTAGTAACTTTATATGAATCCTTAAAGGCATATTGCGTGTTTTTCTTTACATTTATTAATTTATGGGTAACTTTTTCTTTTTCAAATTGTATATAATCTGATTGCTGAGTTGCATTGAAGATTTTATGTTGCAACTGTTAGCATTTGCTAAAGTTAATTTCTTTTTATGTGGTAACTTCTTTTTTTACTGTCTTTTGTTTGTTCCATAGTGTGGAATTTCAAGAAGTTCATCGGCTCAATGATGGACAAGTCAAACACTCTCCAGAATATTTCTATGCTGGTTCCTTGTGGAAGGTATATTTATTGCATCCATGTAGAAGTGGCAAAATGGGTGGGTCGGATAGGGCGCAAACACTTTTTGTCTTTTTTATTGAATTTTGTAAATACTTAAGGTATTAAGTATCATTACAAATACTATATTATTTCAATAATAGTCTTAAACAAAAACTATTTAGGAAGTTTTATGCATTTGAATATACCCTGGGTAACTATAACCTAAATCGTCTCATTTACCATAAATAATTGTCATCTCTAATCAGATAATTACATATCTTGCTTATCATAAAAGCCTTCACAAACTTTCATTTTCCTTAATCAAATTGGATGTGTAGGTAAGTGTTCAGGCTTTTAATGATGAAGATCCTCAAGGACGCCGAACTCTTGGTAATTTTTCATTTTTTTTATATAATATTACTTGTACAACTGCAGTAATGAGTACCCGTGTCTAAATAGTTTTAATTTTATTTTTATTTGTATTTTCAGGATTCTTTCTTCACAGAAGGAAGGCAGAGATACCTGAATCACTTATAAAGGTTGGTCATAGTGAACTAAAGGTATTAGTCTTGAGATATTGTTAATCATCTTATAACTAACTTAGATACTATTAATCATCTTTTCAGGTTCATATGTACGTGGATGCTCGTGAGAAGGTTACTGCTCGTTATCAGGTAAAATCAAGTGAAACCGTACTAGATTTTTAACGTATTGTTCTAGTTTCTACTTTCTTTTTCTTTCTTATTCCATTTTATGTAGGGCTGACGAAACGTGTCTAGTCGTGTTAAACGGGTCAGACATTATACATGACACGATTAACACGAGTACCAAACACGAACACGACCCTTTTAACTAAATGTGTCAATTACCAAAACATGAACATGGACCTGTTAATAAACGGGTGTCACGAACCTCACCCGTTTAACACGATTAAATATAACCTGTTCAGTAACACGAATGACACTGTCAATAAACAACCAAATAAAATAGAAGTCACCAAAAATTACAGTCCATAATATCCTTAAGCAACATAGAATGATATAAATATATATTTATTTATTTTAAAAAATTAAAAAATATAAACGGGTTTAATCGTGTCATAAACGGGTTAGGCGGGTTGACCCGTTTAGACCCTATTTTAATTGTGTCATAAACATGTCGACCTGTTTATGACCCAAAACCTGTTTAAATCCGTGTCATGTAGTGTTAACGGGTCGTGTCAAAAATTGTTACCGCTAATTTATGTGTTCTTAGAACTAGACCCTTTTTTAACTAAGAGTTAGAGGTGGGAAAATGCACATGTTGAGTGGGTTGGCTAACGGGTCAAAATGGGTTATGGCCAAATGTGTTATGTTAAATGCTGTCGAAACGGGTTGGTTTGGGTTGGCTCCTAAACACTTTTTGTCTTTCATTTTTGGATTTTATAAATAAACTAATGCAGTAACGTGCTATGATTACAAAAACTATGTTATTACTACAATAATCTAATTGTTTTTTAATAAAACAATTTAGAAGGTTTTATCCATTTTTAAATGCGTTTTGGGGGAGTTTTGAGTTTTGACCTCTTCAACCCATATGACTTGTTTCCATTTTATCTAATTTTTTGGTCTTAACCCGTTTGACATAAAACGTTTGACATAAAACATAACCCAAATTGACTCATTACCTATGGGTTGGTTGAACTTGCCGTCTCTAAACTGATTCAATCCTTCATCCCATACTTTGATAACTAATTTACAAATTTTTAACTTGTAAATTAGCCAAGAAAAGAAACTTTGCAACTAATATTTGATATGGAGAATCCAAAATGCAATTTTTTAGGGAAAGAAAATTGGGGTTTGTAAATAGTTTGCATTTTTTTTGGTAGCTAATTTGTCCATCAAAAAGAGAAGTGATGGTGTTTGGGAGCTTCAAACAACCAGGAACCCTTTTACCAAAAGCACCAAAAGGATGGGGTTGGCGAACCGCTTTATTATTTGACGAGCTCGGAGAACTACTACAAAATGGGGCCTTGAGAATTGCTGCTGTTGTGCAGCTTATATGAGTTAGATTTTGTATCAAAATATATATAATCATTGATGAAATAGCATCTACAGATTCCAGTATTTGTCATACATACTGGAATTAAGAAGTTATTACAAGTAACTTGACAATTTTACCCCCTAGATGCTGGAAAAGTTGATTAGATAATAAATTGGCTGTTTGTGCTGAAGTCTCTTTACATTTAAAGTATGTAAAATTGTGTTTCAGAATTGAATGTTTGTTTTGACCTTTTAAATCCTTTTTGTTGACATCCAATCAATGCAACAGGCATAGGTGTTAAAATGGGCAGGTTGGGTAACTAGATAACAGAGAGTTCTTTTGTACGGGTCAAAACGTACGGAATTGACGCCTTTTGACCCGTTTGATTTAGATTCACTTTAGGATGTAACATGTTTACTAGTATATATATTATTAAAACAAAAACATTGTACTGGTGGTGATATTTAGATGATCCAAGGGGTGACACAGTAATAAACGTCTAATTTCTTGCTAGCAGATGTCTTAGGTCGAATCATGCTTCCGCTGGTTTCTGTCATAACCTCTTGAGGACTACTTGCCTGGCTCAAGCTGTGATTTGCCTGATCCTGTTAGTTAGCAAGGTATTGACGGAGTTCCGTAAGTTTTCCGGTAACGAGTTTCCTTGGTTAAGAAAACATTTCTGGGAGTTTGCCCAGTCAACCATTGCTTTGACTTTCTGAGGATAGATTTCTACATATGCTGCAGAAACAATATGCCTGTTTCTTGAGTAGTTTCACACTTTCACTTCAATGTATACAACAAATATTTACACTAAATCTTTAGAAACTATTAATTTATATTTTTCATTATATTTATTTCTGTTAAATTGTTTCATTTATAGTACATACTATTTTAAATAAACAATTTTATTTTATTTGTAAAATTAAACTTATTATTAATAAACTTAAGTTAGTTATTGATGCTCAATCTAGCGTTTATGTGGGAGAAGGGATGTTGGCACAGTCGGTGCGTCAAAAACACATTTGATGATATTTGAGACATGACATTCTTTATAGCCTGGTGTTTCTCATGTGGACAGAATAAAACGATATAAGATTTACTTGACGTGTCACAACAAGTATGGTCATTTCTTACCCTTGTTCATCCCTTCACATTTGTTTAAAAACACTACTAAATTGGTATTATTGTAATTACCATTTCGTTCAATGTTAGAAACAAAGAAAAACAGTAGTTCAAATACATAAACTCATCATTCAAACTCAAGAGATCTAGGTAAGGGTACAAAATAGAAGTGTGCAAGACCAAATTTAACAAGCCCACCCTCTCAACATTCGCATACCCATCAGTTTGCCCAGTGAAATAAAGGTGAAAAGAATTATCATATTTGTGACACTGATAGAGTGTATACTTGAGATGCATCTCTATCCACAAACATCACATAATCATAATAATAATAATAATCATGAAGATGATTCTTTTTAGTGATACTTTGTGAGAATGAAATGCACCTCAAGATCTCACTCTATTGTTGTCACAAACTCGATAATTGTTTTCATCTTGATTACCTTGGGCGGACTAACCTGTATGCAAATGTCGAAGGGGAGGGAGAGAGGCCGTCTACACATACTGCACCACCACTCGATCATCATAGTCGATATCAGACATGTTTAGCACAACTAGCTAGCCAGCCTTCAGGATCGGTGCCACACGGATAATAAGACTCAAGCTCAAGACATCAATGGTGTGCTATAGTGGCCAAAGGTATAGCTAGCCACTTGACAAGGGTGTTTAACACCTTATCTTCTTACCCTTTATGTGTGTAGATATATAGCAATTTGTAAGAAATGAAGGTACACATGGGTCCCTTGCTTTTTAAAATGAGGGGAGACATTAACATGTGCACCACTCTAGAAATCAACATGCCATAAGAAAACAAAAGCTTGATTTAGTTGTAATTGAATAACACTAAAATGTAATTATATTATAACTATTAATTATTCAAAAATGATCTCTAACTTGGGTTGATCTCTTGATTTTGTACCAAAAATTATTTATTTTAACTCAGTTACCCAACATCATCTTACATGTACCACTAAAACATTAAATTTCATCTTTTTGTATTTTATTAATACATATGATATTCACCTACGCAATTATATATCTATATTAAAGAGAACTGATAGAAACAATGCTCTCATCTTATTGGACCCCCCGTGACACGTGGCGTATTGTGATTGTTTTGATTTTTTTTTTGAATTTCTAAAAATTTTCCTGCATTTATACTATTTGCTGCACATTTGAAACACAAATGGGGTTTGGTTTGGATGATAGCTTTCTTCCCCCTCCCCCTTGGTGAACCGGGTTCGAACCTAATTCCAACCATTCCTCCTCGATTTTTTGTTTCTTTTTGCATTTTTCCTTCTTTCCATTTATTTATTGTTTTTTTAATTTGTTTACTTTTTTCCATTTAATTAGTTTAATCGTTCTTGAGCTTTAGTTTTTTTTTGTTTATTGATGTCTTAGGGTTTTGGTACACGAGTTTTGATATTTGAGACTGTGGTGTTGATTTCCCATTCCATTATCAAACAACAACCCAGCGGTGGGAGCCTTGGCCTTACTAACAGTTGGCGCGGGTTTGAGCCGTGTAGTGCTTGTTTTTGCGTCCCTTTTAATTGGCATCGATTTTTTTTGTTTTTTTCCAGTTTTTAAATATATATATTTTTTTAAACTTTGCCAAGAAAATGGTTGCGTTAGAGAAATGTATACTTGATTGGCGTGCAGAGATTAAATTTCGATGTGCGTTTGGGTACGTTTTTTATATTTTTTTAATTTATTGATGCCTAGGGTTTTTATGAGATGTGACAGAATTCGCACCACGACGGTGCGTCGGAAAACTAACCCCTACTTCTATACCCTAGTTCTATATGAGGTGGAAAGCGTAATAAGATATGATGTGAACGAAATATTACAAGGCCCACCACCCCAGATGAACCGACTCTTATTCATTAAAAAAAAATTCTATGTGAGAAAAGTCTCTGGGCTAACCTTCACTCTTTTTTTTCTATCATAGGCTTGAACCAATGTTTTGATTTTTAGTATGGGCCAAGTAATATAAAAAAGTTCGGGCTTGTTTGTTTTAATACATTTTGGGCTAAACTCAAATGTGTTGTACAAGAACGCTAGCAAAAAATCAGTAGTTGTATAATATGAATTGAATATGATTTGGTTTAACAATTGGGCCGAAAACAAATTCCTACAATAAATGAAAATGGTGCAAACATCAAACATGTGTGTGTTGATATGCATGTCTAGCATCGGATGACGTAATAAATAATATAAATATTCATAAAATGTAGAAACATAAATTATGTACCTTTTGCATAAGAAGCATAAATTAACAAAGATACATAGGTACATTATGTACATATAAACAATTTCCTTCCCAAGTTCATTAGCCAACAGAAACGTAAATTATGTGTGAACTGTAAACACTAAAGTTTAATGGCAATTGGTTTGTATACCTTCTGTTTAGAAGCTGTATACAAGGAAGTTTAATGGCAATTGGTTGTTTTTGTGATTATTTATTTGTTAAAAAACTCAAAAAGTATGCCTGGAAATCAAGAAAGAAGTGAGCAACCAAACACCTCAAAGTTGTATGCAGTATGCCTGGAAATCGAGAAAGAAAGAAGCAAGCAGGTAGAGAGGAGAAAATTTATTGAAACAAGCAAGTAGAGTGGTGAATTAATTTAACCAAGCAAGCACATAGGTGAATTAATTCCCATCATCATCTATCGAAGCAAGCAAGCAACCATACACATAGCTTAGTTATTTTAAGAAAACAGCCATACAAGCAATGAATTTACGACAGCAATTGTTCCAATAAGTAAGCAAGAAAGCAAGTCATGCAAAAATCATTATGCAAGTAAGCAAGTTTTTCAGCAAGAAAGGAGGAAGAATCCTGATTTTTTTATCAGTGAAAGGAGCAAAAACCATGATCTTTTGATCATTGAAATGAGCAAGAATCCTGATCTTTTGATGAACAAAAGGAGTAAGAACCATGATCTTTTGATCAGTGAAAAGAGCAAGCCCTAATCTTTTGGTCAACAACAACAAGAAGCAAGAAATCAGAAACCGTTCCGGTTCTTATTAGCAAGCGCAAGAAACCCAGTTCGGGTTATAGCAAGAGCATGAAACCCGTTTTCGAGTTAAAGCAAGAAAGAATTCGCAAGAAAGCAAGAAGAACGAGCAAGAAGCAAGAACGCTCAAGACCTGTGTGGTTCGATCGGGAGAAAGAGCAAGAGAAGCACAGTCAGTTTTAGGATTAAGGGGGAATGTTAGTTTTAATCCTAAAACGGGTCGGTTTCGGAGGAGTAATTCGCAAGAGTTTAATTAATTAGTATTTAATTTATAGTTTGAATGTTTAGAATTATCTTGTTTGATTTAATTAGTAGATATAATGTTTATAGATAATGACCTGAGTTAGTATTAGAATTAGATTATAACTAAGAGTAGTATTTAAGTATAATTAGTATGATTTATTTTATTATAAATAAATGTGTTAGAGCTCATTGCAAATGTGTCGAGTTTTATAATAAACAAAAAGAGTTTATCTTGTGTTTAAAGTTCAAATTATGTGCTCGATTTCCAACAATTCTTTGATCCAGATCAAAAAGTCACAAAACCCCATACCCACCTTGAAGAATCATCCAAAATCGACATGAAAATATGTTCTACCACCAAGTGATTCAACCGTTGTAGAACCCCACAACTCTAGGTGCAAATTACTTTTTTTAGAACAGCAAATTTTTTTTAATCTTGTCACTAGTGGGACTTGAACCCATGACTTTCAAACCTTAGATGCTCCTAGAGGCTTTGGCTCTGCCATTGGACCACCAAATTTTACAATGGTAACTGTACGTTACTAAGCTTATTATCACCAAACAACACTAACCCATCATCGTACTCTAATAACTTGACCCTGAACTTTAGTCTAATGTTTATATCACTCCCTAGTCTTTATAACAACTAATTAAATCAATATTTTATTCAACTTTGTTGACCTAAAAATCAAGCCAGGGATCGTGACTGTTCTTTTAGTAATTTTTAAATTATTTTATTGGAAAGTTCAGAATTCCTTTATCAAAAGGTAGGAAAGTTGAAATCTAATTGCAAATTTGCAATCCCTCATTTAAGTTTTAACCAATCAAATATATTTTCTAATAAAATGTTTTTTTAACTATGATTCTGGTAATCTGGTTTACATCAGATTCTATGAATCAGATGAACCTTAAAGGTCAACTAGTAAATATAAGTGTAAATTTCATTTTACGTCCCCGTGTTTTGGTCAAAAAATCACTTTGAGTTCAAAGGTTTCAATTTAACTTTTTAAGTCCTTGTGGTTTTATTTTTGTTTTAATTAAACCCATAACACTAACACCGTTAGTTTCTTCAGTTAAATTAAGAGGTATTTTAGTCTTTTTACATGTTAATAAAATAGTTTCGTAATTGAGAGTTCTTTTATGTAACTTACTAAAAAATCAATTAATAAAACCCAAACCACCGCCGCCAACGCCAACGCCAACCCCAACCCCAACCAGATTATACAAATTAAAATCAAATGGTAACAAGAAAAGAGTATAATCGGTTGTTGACTGCAACAAAAAGCTTGATTATGAAAAAAGTGGGCAAGAATGGAATGAGATTAAACGATCTTGAGCCAGTGACTACGGTAGAAATGTTGAGACGGTGCTACAATGGTCTCCATTTTCAAGCAGAGCGGACCTTTTCAAACAAGTGTTTCCCTGGCTTCGGTGGCAAACCTCTCGCCGGCAACCACCACCACCATCTCCAGCCACCCCACTGCCAGACCCACCACCACGGTGCACCCAACCACCCCGCCGGCCAGACCCACCACCACCATAACCAACGAATCTGCTTCCCGTCAAAACCCCACCACCATTCACCGCCACCCTCCTCCTCCCCAACACCACTACCGTTACCGATCTGAACCGAAATGGGGGTTTTCAACCCTAGCCTACCATCTCCGGCTTTTTACCGACGGCGGAGCTAGGTTTTGTAAAAGCTTTCCACCGGAGACGATTTTTTGTTGGATTTTGGAATTTGTAAAAGCTTTTTGTCGGACCACCACCATCATGGATGTTGGGTGTTTTTTCCACCGGAGACGACAACGATGTTGCTGTGGTGGGTGGGTCTTGGGAGGGGAGTAGGCTTGCGGTGGTGTATGTTGGCAGTGGTGTTGGGAGTAGGCTGGCGGTGGTGTAGGGAGGCAGTGGTGTAGGCGGTGGTGGATTGGGGTGGGTGAGAGGATGATGAAACCTGGATTGGGGATGGTGTGGGTTTTTGATCGTATATAAAACGTATTTACAGAAATAGTCCCTTTAAAATTACACTATTAGTTTATTTTAGTAAAAGGATTAAAATACCCTTTAATTTAACAAAATCATTCTAACGGTGTTAGTGTTATGGGTTTAATTGAAACAAAAATAAAACCACAATGACTTAAAAAGTCCAATTGAAATCTTTGGACTCAAAGCGATTTTTTGATCAAACCACATGGACGCAAAACGAAATTTACTCTAAATATAAAAATAAGAAAATTTTAAAATTATTTCAAATTTCATACCTTAGTTATATTAGAAACAAGCCAAAAGTAGAAAGTAGTTAGTATTGTAATTCTGATCCAAAAGAATAAATTAGATTATTGGCCTTTTCTGAAAGTGGATGGAATATTTTATTTTTATCATCTTTACTTTGACATTTGTTAGTTATTTTGTTTCTATACTTTTTAACTTTTTATTCTTTCAAAGGAAAATGGTATATAAAATTTCTTCCTACCACTGAAATTTTCCTATTTATGGTTTTAATCCCATCTAAGATGCATGATTTTATACAAGTAAAACAAGTAAAAGTTATGTAACACAATTTACAATTACGAGTGGTGTAAACCTAAGGAAAAAAAAATTATCTAGTCAAATCGCATTATCGAAATTAATAAAAAAAATTATCAGGTGTCTATCTTTTATATATATATTGTATTCGTTCCTCTGGTTTGGTCAAAATCTTGGTTTCAGTCCTTATACATTTTTTCCCTATGTCCCTCTAAAGATGTTAGCCTCAAGAGACCGGAATAACTAAAAACGAAAACCACAAAGGGTAGTAGACAAAAAAAATCTAGAGACCAAAACCGAGATTTTCGTCAAATCATAAAGACGAAAAACCATAATTAACTCTAAATTTAATGATACACATTCCACGTATTTTTCTGTCATATAAAAATAATGAAAATCTAATTTTTATAATTTTAGAATTGAAACTTTAGCTTTTAACAACTATAAGAATAAAAACTTTACTTTTCACAAATTTAGTGACATAAATATAGTGTAACTTTATAAAAAATTTATCTATGATATCACAAATTCTATCTATGACTTTATAAAGTCATGATAATAATCTATATGAATCTTAATTGATTGTTCTGAGTGTTTCATACATCCTTTAACTTTTATAATACATAAATTAATCTAAAAAATACATTTTATTGTTACAAAGCAAGGCAATTTATTAGTGGGCATATTACATTTTAAATTAATCTGTAGACTTCTCCTTTTTTCCTATAAACAACACGTATAATACTTCTATAACCTTTTGTTATGAAAAGACAAATAATACAATCTTTACAGAAGAATTACACATAGTGTTACAAGTGGAAAAATTTCTAGGTGATTCGTGTATATGATGTGACTTAAATTCTATGACAATCGTGATAATTCAATATCATATTGAATTATATTGCGGGTAGGTGAAATCTACAAGTCACAAAGTTGAAAGCGGGCAACGGAGAAGATTTCTTTAAACACCAAGGCCGGTGGCCGTGTGGAAAAGTAAGGATCATGGTTATACATATACGAAAGGGAAAGGGTAACACCTAAGGGTTTTGGAGCACGAGTAAGAATGGGAAGGAGGAGTTGTGTTGGTTTGCGCCGACGCAGGATTCGAGGACGAATCCTCTTTTAAGGGGGGTAGACTTGTAACATTCCGAAAATTTGTTAACTAACGGATCGAGTTAATGAAGGAACCAAAATCCCTTTTTATGACAACTTCGAATTTAACGGTTTCACATGGAGTTGAGTTTATCAAAGTTAAGGGATTCGTTTAGCTATGTTGCGAAGATTCAGGATAGAAACGCGCCAAACGAATTAGGAGGGACCCGAGTTGAAACATCAAGGGGTTTAAGTACCCTCTTTGCGCAAACCCTAGGTCTATCAACATAGGCTCACGGCAGCAGCAAAGGGAAGGGACGCCGACGGCGTTGGTTTGGCGGTGGTCTCGAGCGGAGGAACTCCTTACAAAGGCCAAGGTAACATCTGTATATACTATGTGTGTGTTTGATTATGTGTACGGTAGAGAAATCCGACTAGGGTTTGTGGGGGTGGTCTCGGCTAGTGACAGAAATAGAAGGAGGGAGCGGCGAGTGGAGGTGAAGACGGTTCCGGTGGCTGTGAAGCGACTGTGGAGGCAAGGCGAACGCCGACGATGCCCATGGTTTCACGGCAATACCGTGCATGGTGGCATGCATGGTGGCACATGGTGGTGAGCGGAATATTGGAACCCGACTAGAAAGACGATGGCGTGGGAGACGGGCACAGTGGTGCACGACAGTGAAACACGGTGGGGTGCGGATGGCCGACAAGGTGGCATCCGTTCACAGGATGACGGTGCAGGGGACGCGCGAAGGGTGTGCGGGGGTGCGTGGACGAGCCGGTTGTGGGTGAGACGATTAGGGTTTGTGCATGGCTTGTTTACGTACATGCATGAGAATTTGGGTCTGTGTACGCAAGTTCTAATCGAGACGGGAACCATATTATGTGTAAACCCGGGAGAATAGGGTTTGTGAATGAGAATTACCAAACTTTGATGAAGTGATGGTGTAGGGTTTATGCTTTATGAGTTGTTTGGCATATGTGTAGAACGTGTTCTGAACATGGATCGTACGTTTGGCAGGTTCGAGGTTTGAACGTGTAATCGGGGTGCAGAGCCAGGGTTTTGACTCAGCATAATCGGTGAGTTTCTAATCCCCCTCTTTAAATGATTTTAATGTTTTGGGGCTATCGTACATACTTTTGAGACATGTTTTATTACATTAAACGTATACCGAGTTTTGGGGTCTAACCCGATGAGTTTATGAAGTTAAATAGTGAAATGTGGGGCTAAGGGACTGTGTATGTCCATAGGACGTGCGGGTTACAGGTAGGGATATGGTCACGGGTCGTGTAGTGACCTAACAGGGATGAGTCAGGATTGTAGTCACGGGTCGTACGGGTACGACTAGGAGGTGTCACAGGGTGTGCACGTACGTGGTATGTGCTTAAATATTGAGATATAGTATTCGTAGGTATGTTACTATATTAGCAGTATATTGTGTTATGAGTTAGTCGGGATGAATCGGGATATAAGCTAAACGCTTATGAATATGTGTAGGATATCTTATCCTAGTGTTATGTGTGAAGTGCAGGTGCAGTTAATGAATCATGTATATTGAGTATATTGTTATGTGAGTATACAAGTGTGGTGTGCATTGTGTCGTTGTCCTCGTGACACGGTGGGTATTGTGTTTGCATTGTTGTCATTATGACACGGCAAACGGGATTATGGAGGGCTATGTCCTTCGAGAGGTCACAAAGGTGACGATGTCCAACAGGACAGTGATGAGCCCGGGGTGTGTCGAACGCTCTGACGAGGGTGCAGTAATGAGGTATGTGTTTGTATGTATTTATATGTGTTAAATTGCATGCAAGTGATGAGTTATATTAATTGTGTGTGAGATGATATTAATGTGATAAATATATGGAATCAATGTGGTGTGTCGAGTTAGATTGACCGTTGTTTCGAGACGAGTACATAGTGTACAGCTTATGTGTCAGTCGGTTTATGAGAGTCCTGGTTAGGACTGGTAAGTCGGGGTCTAGAGGTTGGTAGAGTTAACCAGTGTATGATTAATATGTATAGTGAATTGCAAGTTATCAGAGTAGTAAGCTCGTTCCATGTCGGAGAGACTTACTGAGTTATAATTGGGGGTTGAGTCAGGGGTGATGAACCCTTTGTGATGAACCCTTTTGGGGCTAGTATAAGATAACAGGGTTATCTATGTCTTAATAATTTATAAAACTATTTTCTAAGGACCAGAGGGTCTTGGGTGGAGATAAACAATAAATGAGACGAGTTGGATTTTATTCAAATTAAACTATTAAAACTATTAGAATTCACTCAGCGTAGCTGACTTTGTATGTACGTTAGATTGGTTTGCAGGTTAGTCTGCATGACGAGGTATCTTGGCTTGGAAGCGGAGCTACTCGGGTTGGTGTGCAAGCATTCGTGAGGTAACTTAATGACATTAAATAGCAATTAATGTTTTTAGAAAGACTTCCGCTGTAGTTTAATATATCTAAAATGAGTATTTTCAAGGGAATAACCCGTTAAAGAACCAACTGTAGGGTGCCTAGTTTAGGGGCCTTACAGATAAGAAACAGAAATTCAAGAATAAAAAATGTGAAAGACTGTTAAGAATTTCGTATATATAACACTGACCAAATTCATATATATATATATATATATATATATATATATATATATAGGGGAGGGATCAAGAGAAAACCACAAAGTTAGGCGAAAACCGAGAAAACCACTACAGACCAATCAAATAATTTATAGGTTTTTTATTTTTTTAATTTATTTCAAAGTTTATTAATATAATATTACACAAGTTACCAAAAAATCATTTTACGTATTGTGTTTTACGCATACGTAACCGCAAATTTTTTGTTTCTGTTTACGTATACGTAACACTATGTGTTACGTATACGTAAGCCAATACTTAAATGATTTTTTGGTAAAAATGTGTAATATTACATTGATACTCTTATAAATAAATAAAAATAAAATAAAATAAAAAATAAATATTATCATATGATTGGGTAAAATTGATTTTTTTAGTGGTTTTCTCGGTTTTCGCCTAACTATGTGGTTTTCTCTGGAACCCTCCCTTATATATATATATATATATGGGTATGTTCTTTTGAGAACCAACAATATGTTAAGAACCGTGAGAACCGCATTAAATCTTGCTCTATTTATAATATAAATTGACTAGAATTCATGTACATTTCAGTATGTTTAAGGTTTGGTTTTAAAAGACCTCGAATTTATAGTCGTTTTTTTAAATGCATATATGCACTCACAGTATATGCACAAATGAATGCATATATGTATATTTTTATACTTTTCTTAAAAAAAATCAGGAGAGAGGAGATAAACTCAAACTAAGAGTGGGAAGAGATAAACAAAACATTGTTGTTGAATTTTACTTTTTTCACTAAAGCGATATGTACACGTTTTGTGCGGTTCTTTCGGTTCTCAACATATGGTTGGTTCTCAAAAGAACATGCCCCTATATATATATATATGGGGTGAACAGATGCAATGGAACGTGATAACGGTTATTGGCTGAAAACTACCACAACTGTCAATCATAACTGCTAAGTCATTATACTCTAGAGAGACAATCTTACTTCGGAGAAACAAACTTACTCCGGATGAGTAAATTGGTCAGCATGACCAAACTGTCAGCTTAACCCCAGCCAGGGGCATTAACCTTTGGACCCCACTAGGGGCTGCCGCTCCTAGGACCCTGCTAACCAGGGGCGCCCGGACCCTCGTTGTTAAGTGGATTTCGCCACATTGATACAACAAGGTGTCTTTAGCACCGGAATTCATAAGATTATTAAACAAGTGTGCACTTCACACTTACCAACTTGTTTGATGCTTCATTATGACTTCTCATTTGGTCATTAAGTAAACTCCAATTACACAAAATAGCTAGATGACACTAAAATAACCAACCTTACGGTATATTAAATTCTTGGATAACGTCATCATCAAACTCTTTGCATCCTTACAAACCAATACTTCTCTTAAATTCCATTGCAAGAAACAAATACTGAACCAACGAATCTATAATAACATATTTATCTAAACAAGTACATCATCTTGGAAATCTACTATGAGATGTATCGTGAAATGAAATGGTATCATATAGATTATCGAAAAACCATGAGCGTAGCATCATGAATAATATCATGAATGATATTGTCAAAAATCGACTTCCTGATATGTTTAAGTGACTTTAATTTAACATTTTACTCGCCTTACACCATATCTCAACATATAAATATAAATTTAGGGGTCAATCTAAAGCCACCCAAATGTAAGAGCCCACTTTTAAAAAACATCATAACTTGAGGGGCTTCTATATGATATATTGGGTAACCTAATTTGGACATTCCAGTCCACTCGTCATCATGATTCGAATATTGATTCTGTTCCACCATCAACCAACCTCAAGACTCCAGACAATACCAAACCCTCCCACTCTTTCTCTCTCCTAACCTTTCTGGCACCAGAAATTTCAGCCAGATTCTGGTTAACCTAGCAAGTTAATCGGTAACAATGGAGATGCCGTGGCTGTGGCGGAGCTCATTCTTCGTCGTAATTATCGCCGCAGTCGGAATCGGCAGCTCCGCCGTCGACGGCGCCCGTCCGCACCGGATTCTTCTGGATACCGACGTTGATTCTGACGATTTCTTTGCGATGTTGTACCTCCTGAAGCTTAGCAAATCTGAATTTGATTTGCAGGTTCGTTTTCTGTTATACTTATGCTCGAATCTCTATCCATACATGCATAACGAGTTTTTTGGTGATTTTGTGCGATTTCTTCGGTTTCTGTCATTTTAATTTATATTATGTTGATCATTTTCGTCTCCATGCCTTACGAATTACGCGAGAAACAGTTGATTTCTATTCGTAAATGATCATTTAACGAAATCATCATCTAAATTGGATTGTCAGTTGTGTGGATCTTCCAATTAGGGCAAAAAGATGAGTGTATGTTTGGTAACCTACAGTTCTAGTCTACTTTTGTTGAGTGACGAAAGGACAAAATCATGATCCTGAATTTTAGGGTTAAATAATTGAAAGAGAGCAATCGTAATTCACATCTTTTTTGAGGCAGAATTAGACCATGTGCAATGGTAGTGTGAAGGTGAGAGCATACCTTGTGCCACGTAGGCGTCACGTAGACACTGATAGAACTCACTCTCACCTTCACCCAGGTGTGTAATAGTGGGGTGAAGGTGATCAGTTTTGTAATAATTACATTATTTTTTTAATTTAATTAATTTGTATATATTATTTATATTAAAAAATAATGCTATTTAAATCACAAATAAATAAAAAACCTAATTTAATTTAATAAATTAGATTACAAATACATTGTAAAAATACAACAAATAAATCTAACAATAATTACGATTGCTCCATAGATGCTCCATCAGACCAGTTCTAAGGTTTGTATGAGTTTCCGAACAACGGATTATCCGACGGTTTGCTTGTCTCTGTTCGTTTGTTATTTCTGTATTAGTCGGCTTGTCCTTTTCATAATCGGTGCAGATAGCTCATACTTTATCTTCTATAATCATGTTATGTAATATCAGACAAGCATAAATTGCATTCCGAATTTTGTCTTTCGTCCACATACGTGCGGGATGACTAATTATATGCAATTTCTTGAAAAATTGGAATTTAAAAAATTTAAAGAGTATAATATATATAGTGTAGGTTTTTAAAGAAGTGGTAATTGGTTTGTATATATAGATAGTTTAAAAAAAATTAAAAATTGTTTTTTTTTTATTTTCGTCCACCAACGGATAGTTTGACTACCAACAGATAGTTTGACCAGGTCTTCCCCCCTTCTCACGCTGTGAACAACCTCACCCAAGCCCCCTCACGCCCCCCTCCACCCGGCGCGGTGTTTCACCCTCGTGGTGGGGTGAGGTGGCACCACGCCCACCGGCTCACGCTTCCATTACTCCTAGTCTTAGTTGTTTTCAATATGAATTTATTTTATTGTCCTACTTGCTTCTATACCTAACTAGTTATCGTTTATCGTTCGTGTGTTCCGAGTCTAAATTTTTTTTGCTTATTTTTTCTTTATTGCTACCTTTTTAATTTTTTTTTATAAAATATTTGATATTTTCTTTATTAATTTCTAAATATGTATTACTATTTGTTAGTTGTTTTATAATTCTTAAATCTTCATTACTAACTATATAATATTTTCTTTATTTAACTCGTGTAAAAAACACGGGTTTCTAACTTAGTTGTTATATAATAAATTGATATTTGTATTACACTTTAAAATCAGTTTTATATTAAACGTTTATATACATATCATAAAATTTTTGTGATAATATTTTGTTGAGAATTACGATAAAGTAGTGATGAATATCTTTCTTTTGGAATGAAGTTGCGTTAAAAATAAGGTTGGTTTCATTAAATAGTAATTTTATTTTATTTTATTTTATATAGATATTTAAATATTAGGATAATAGTTTGATATCATTTGTTGCTACAATTATGAACTTTTTTTTCCTTGATGACATTAAAGTTAATGATATGATGTATAAGTGATGTATATGTGATTTTTTATGACGTGACACAAAATAATAAGCAAAACACAAAAAAAGTTGAAACCTAGTCATCCACCTTATTGAAGCCCACCTTTGTCGAGAAGACATAAACCGAATTCTCAACTACACACTAAACCCTACACTCGAATCGAACCCAAATCAGAAACCAAAAACTCTGAACCAAAAGAAGCATAGTGCTCGTGGCTGAAGAAGGAATAGTCAAAGATAGGGTCGACGAAGAGATAATTCTATTATAATGAGATCTGAGTAATAAATTTTAAAAAAATGTTAGATAATCATTTTTTTAGTTTCTAAAGGGATATTCTGATGATTAAATGGTGTACCTCACAACCAAAAGATTGGAGTTCAAATCTTACATGTGTAAGTTATGGCTTATTTACTCTAGAAAAATTTAGGAATTGTTATTAAAAAGATAACATTTTTTAGTCGAAGAACCACCTAGTGGTTCATCACCACATCTATCATAATAGAATAACAGTTAAAGCTTTATTTATCATATAACTAGTTTACAACCTGTGTACTACACAGACTGAAAAAAATATCAATACATAAAATTTTTAAAACTTTATATATGTCTTATAGGTGGAAAAATGTATTACATATACTAACAATAGAAAACAAAATCCAAAAATATATAAAAATTAATATATAATAGGGTTTTGAAAATACATCACTTACTGTTCAATGTAATTTGATTTTCATTTATTATTTGATTGAAAACATAAGCTAGATAATTAGATTTCACTAAAAATTGGGAGGTCTTGGATTCAAGTCCCAGTTGTGACAAAAAAAGGGTCAGGTTGGGCCAGAGGGTTTTCTCACCTATGGTGGGTTTCCTCCTGAGGGTGGTGGAGATAATCGAGTGGGTCAGTGATCCGTCAGTGATACAAATTGCCGTTAAAAAAACGATAATTAGATTTCAAAGTCTCTTATAAAAAGAGATAATTTAAAATAAATGAGTTTTATTAGTATAATTAGTAATTTCTTTAAAAATATATTATTATTGAAAAAAATAGAGGTGTATTTAATAAGAGAGAGATGCGGAAAAAAAGAATGATGAGAATGAATGTAAAGGTGACACGTGACATGAGAAACCTTTATTTATTATATAGTATAGATATAGATTATTGAAATAAATGCATATATCACTTAAAAGTAAATAAAAATAAATTACTATTTAGTATAATTAATTCTAAAAATAAACATTATACAACTTATAATGGATAAGGCATAAGTTGATAAAATATAACACAATTGGAATAATCTGGACTTGTCCACCAACAATGCCCTTTTAACCTTTGACTTTCAAGAACTCCTTTAATAATGGGGATACTTTTTTTAATCTTCTTTTAGGTTTTACCTTTTTTTAGTATAAGATTTTAATGAATAGCCCTCGTTCTTTTAGAAATTTCAGTTTAACCCTTAAATGCTTATGACCATGCATCTTACATGTTAGCAAATAACCTATGTAGTTTTTGGTACCCTTTTGTCTAATAGTGAAGACTTTGTATTAAATGACATTCAAACATGGTGTTATGTAAAATTGAATATTATATTAGTATTTTACTTTTTTTTTACACTTAAATACCATCTAATTTTACACCAGAAAAGATTTAAATGTACATCATTTTATAAGGGATAAGCACCATACCTCGTCATAGTTAATATTTTAAAACGTTGTATGTGTCCGCCTAGCCTGAGATGGCATGGGTGGCGGACCGCTACCCATCTCCTTAGCGGTCCGCTAGCCGCAATCCATCAGGCTGACACGTAGCCCTAGTGACGCAGCAAGCTTGGGCGGTAGCGGACCGCTACCCCTTACTTAACAGTCCGCTACGGGTCCAGTTCTCAGCCTATAAATTCTTTTGTTCGGCTTCTTTCCAACTCACAAACATTTTCCCACATTTCTGGAGAACGATTATTATCCTCGGTATTCGTGCCACAACTCCCGATAATATCTGACTCTCGCTTAAACGCTCATCCGGCTAGAACGAGTAGTCCCGGCCCAAAGGGAGGGGCAGGGTGGGCCACGGCTCCAGGTCCGGTCTTTCAAGAGGCCCGAAGTTTTTAAAAATTTTGTATATGTTTTAAATAGTATATTTAGTTTATACATCCATCCTGTGTACATTAAAGTTTCCTTAGTGCAATTGAAAAAACCATTGCAAGAAAATGTAAAGGTCATAGGTTCAAGTCTTGCCACGACACTATTTATTTTTCATGTGTCCTATTTATTATTTTCTCTTATTTTCTTTTTTTTTTTCTCTTTAAAAGGTTGTCCCACAAAAACCCATAATTGTTTAAACTATTAAACCAAAACCAAAAAAAGACACAAAAATGTATATATTTATACTCAATTACATATAAAAAAAATTATTGAGGCCCGTTTTTTATTACTTGTCCTGGGCCCAAAACGTTTCGAGGATTCTCGGGGCCGGCCCTGAGAACGAGACACTAGAATTTTGACCTAGAAGCCAGAACTACCACCCTGAGATAAGAATCAAGCTACTATAAGTTGAATACGTTTTGACCTAGAAGCCAGAACTATCACCCTTAGATAAGAATCAAGCTACTATAAGTTGAATACGTTTATCCGCTTTTCAAAACCTTGAAATGTTTTGCATTTACGAAAATGGCAATATGAGTATTAAAAATTTGATGCACAAGGGTATCTACGTAAAATATTCAGGCCATAAGTATACGTGCTAGCATCAAACCAGATGTACAAAGAATCAAACTTGTATCAAGAACGGAGGATTTGCAAGAATTAAACTTGAAAACAACATTCACAGAGCATAAAGCACTTATGGATCCTGAACCCTCCATGCATAGCTTCCCAGAATCCAAATTCTAAAACCCGAATAGCTTAAACCCAACACCGGCGTTCTTAATTTTGCTCAAACCGGCGGCGTATCTTAACAAGCCGTAATCCCCGTCGTGGAAACATCGCCGGAAAAATAATTAATTATGTCCTGCCCATATAGGCCCAGAGGTAGGTCTAGAGGTGGGTCGCTCTATATTTCCTCTTGTTTCAGTTTGGAAAGGATTCTAGAAGTTCACTTTCAGCAATCAATTCTCCGTCCATTGATGTAAATATTAAAGAGAAAATTCTCAAGAAAATTAGTATATTATTGAAGGACATTACATAAGCCGGAATTTCTAAATTTTCTAGGCATTGTTAAATCTTTGACATTGACAACGGGTAAATGGAATCAGTCAATGATTTACGCGTTTTTACACTTAAAAAAGGAATGAACCGGAAATTGCAAAAATTAGGAAAATCTTTAATTGATGAAATTGGAGTCTTTATTGAAGTTCGACAACTACAACATGATCCGGCTCGTCGAGACTCTTTAGTCCGCTGCTTATGTGCCCAATAACTTCACTCGTAGCCCAAGTTGTGCTCGATTTAAGTTTGGGCGTTTTCTATCATGTTTTCCCTCTTCCTAGTTGGTCGAGGTAAGCGTCTGCCAACTCTTGATCAGCTCCTTATCATCCATCCTTTAAATGAGGTCAGGATTTGATTTTCGAATCTCAAATATCAACCTCAAGTGTTTTAGTTGTTTAGGAAAACTGATAACTACCTAGCACAATGTAAGCAATCTACAGAAAAAAAATAACAATTTTCATCTATAGATTGGAATCAAATGCAAGATTTTGATTGAGGACACTTATATGTTGGAATAGGCAATAACCATCAACACAAATGAGTGGTCAGACAGTGGGCATGCAGTAAATCACATATATGATATTCTCTACATGATGGGGCGGGATGATATAGATGTTGGTGTGGGAGGTGAGGGTGGAATACTTGAAGATGGTACAATACAACCAAATGTTGGTGGGTATATTCCTATAATTGACCAGGTACCTAACTAATTGTGTCTACTTATCCTGCACTTTAATTATATACAAATTTTTAACAAACTAAATGTATATGTTTTTTTGGTTTATTTATACAATTAGGGAAGTAGTACAGCTGGACCTTGTAGATATAGACAGGCTATTCCTGTGGGAGCTGGAGGAAGATTGTATAAAGATACAAACTTTGGCTACCGGAAAAGCTTTCTTCCACAGGTACTTATTTATTAGAATGCTTTTGTTGAACCTCCAAATTAGGTGTTGCACGAAGCCCTGGCCTTAATGGACCTGGCATCAGGCCCTAAAGAGCCTGGTCCTAATCAGTCCAGAAAAGCCCGGTCTTTGTATAAATAATATACTTCAAACAAATTTTATAGATAATATCCTAGAATTTATACAAAATAAAATACAAAAAGTAGACATTTGGGCTAAGGACCAGGTTTTTGGGCTTTTTCCGGTCTTAACTAGGCCTAGGACCAGGCTCTGTCTGGAGTCTGGACCAGGCTTTGGAAAATATGTTCAGCCCAACCCGGATTTGAGGGTCTGGATTAGTAGGTCCTTTTCTGGTTGGGCGGACGGGTCTTTGGCCCAAGGCCGATTTGTGAGCCTCTACTCTATAAAATAGCTAGTTTTGTCATACTTCCTTGTTCATATGGCAGTTAATGCATCTCTTAACCTTTGATTATGAGCTAGGGAAGCAGGAGATACTCACCTCTTGAACAACCTACAGCCCAGCAAGTACTAATTGAGAAGATATCTAAAGGTCCCATTAGTCTATTTGTTATAGGAGCACACACAAATATTGCTATTTTTCTTATGACCAGTCCACATTTAAAGAAAAATGTTGAGCATATTTATATCATGGGTGGTGGTGTGAGGTCAAAGAACCCAACTGGTTGTTGTCCCAAAAATGACAGCTCATCTTGTCGGCCTCAACAGTGTGGTAATCATGGTAATTTATATACATGCTTCAAAAGCAATCCTTATGCTGAGTTCAACTTCTTTGGTGACCCTTTTGCTGCATACCAGGTAACTATAGGCCCTCTTTAGCATTAATACTTACTGTTGTGTTTTATCCTTCATAACTAAGGGCGGTGTTTGGATGTGTGTTTTCTACCTGATTATTATTGCTATGCTCACTCTTACAGGTTATTCATTCTGGGATTCCAGTTACACTTGTCCCCCTAGATGCAACAAACACGATTCCCATAACTCAAAGCTTCTTTAAGGAATTTGAGCGAAATCAACACACATATGAGGCACAGTATGTTTTTAAGACATTAAAGATGGTTCGAGATACTTGGTTTGACAATCAGTTCTATCAGGTAATAGACTGAAACACATCCATAACTTAACTAGAGTAAATTACATAAACTGTCTTTGTGGTTTATATGAAACTACGGTTTCCGTCCTTAACCTTTTGAAATTACACACATCGTCCCTAAAACTGAAACTTGTAACACTCGTGGTCTCTGTTAAGGTCTTAAATCTTATTAAATGATCATGTCACCCTTCGAGGAGGCATACTATTAGTCAATAAAGTTTGTAATTTTTATTTTCATTATATGGTCCCTATAGAAACATAATTAGTTTTTTGAACTTTTATTATTTTATGTGTGTATTTAGTAACTTGTATATAGTTATTGTGTAATTAGTCTTGACAAAACTTTTTTATGCCTTGTTTCATTTTTGCAGAGTTGTTTTATGTGGGACTCATTTATGTCAGGTGTTTCCATTTCAATTATGCGTAACTTGCACAAAAGAAACGGGGAAAACGAATTCGCTGAAATGGAGTATATGAATATTACTGTAATTACATCCAATAAACCATATGGAATATCTGATGGCTCAAATAATTTATTAAAATTCAAATTAAAGAAAAATGGAGTTCATAGTGGTCATGTTCAAACAGGCATTCAAGATCCATTCTGCCTCCAAAATATTGAGACAGGGAGATGTAAGGTAACTCCTTGCCACATCAACGTAACAGTTAATACTAGAAGTCAACTATGTTGACAATAGTGGTGATTTTGTTTGGTGGTTGTAACTATGCCTATTGCAGTTCAAAGAAATAAAAAATAAAAAAAAACAATAATGATGCCTATTGTTGTAACATTTTCATCAACTATTTAGATACTGAAACTATAAAATCAGGATGGTTACACAGAGAAAGTCACTGGGCCGGATTCAGTGCGTGTACTGATCGCAAAAAGGGCAAAGCAAAATCGTGACAAGAGTAGCTCACTGGACAGAGAATTTTTTGTCAGTTTTCTTGACGTAAGTTGATTCGAATATATTTCCTAGAGGTTGAAAAATGGGTAGGTCGGGCAGGTTGGGTAACAGGTCAAAACATGTATTTCTTGTACGAGTTGGGTGAAAGTATTTTCCTTTTGGTGCAATTAACCCTTACAGAAATTATTTTTTTCACTAATAATCTTATATCTTAAAGAAGATTATTCACAAGGTTCTAATTATTAAAGCTAATTTTTCAGTATTTCCCTTTAAAGCTAATTTATTTTATTTTGCGTGTTTGACCCATTAGAAATAAAATACCACCCGAGTCGGTCCATAACTAAATGGGAAAAAATTAGTTTTAACTTGTGTGGCATCTTTCATGTTTACTTTATTTTTATTGATATTTCTGTTATGGTCAAATTAGTTCCAAAAATTTAATACACTTTCAAGCTCATCTTGTTGTTATACATTGTCACATTATATAAACACATGTGATTACAATTTATTCGATTTTGTAAACGTATACCAGGTACTAAACCTACCACAAAATAAAGGCAGATTCAATTTTACATCTCAATTTCCTTATTACAAGGAAGTCCTCTACAAACCAGATTTTGAAGGGAAAAAACTAGGGAAAATGGTTGTGTTTGACATGGATATGAGTGCAGGAGATTTTCTTGCTCTATTTTATCTTCTCAAAGTACCTGTGGAGACAATAAATCTTAAGGTACTATAATCTTCATTCTTTAAATGTCCTAAATATATTTCATGCAATTATCTTTATATTTTAGTGCATACTTGTAGATGCATGTCTTTTGTTTTTTGTTTGATTTCATTCCAGGCAATACTAGTAACTCCAACAGGGTGGGCAAATGCAGCAACAATTGATGTTATCTATGACTTGTTACATATGATGGGTCGTGATGATATTATTGTTGGTTTAGGGGATTCATTTGGTTTAAACCAGTCTGACCTGAATTACCCAAGTGTTGGAAGCTGCAAATACTTGAAGGCTATCCCCCATGGAAGTGGTGGCTTATTAGATTCTGACACTCTTTTTGGACTCGCACGTGATCTACCAAGAAGTCCAAGAAGGTATTCCTACTTCTATTCAGTATTTACAAGTTTGCATCTTAAATGGATTAAAAATATATACATGGTAAATTGGATGGGTCGGGCTGGTTGAGTAACACTTAAGATTTTTTGGTACGTGTCAAAACGGTCCTTGTTGATCTTTAAATCGTTGTATGAATAAGTTGTGTTAATTATGACTACAAAGAATATATTGTTACAATAGTGGTATAAATTTTAAAAAATGTATGCATTAAAAATTCACTTTACAAACTCCCTATCCGTTTTCTTTTTAGGTGTTTTTTTTTAATTTTTACCCATTTGACCAATAGAAATAATGGTTTTTTTGGCAGGTATACAGCTGAAAATTCTGTAGAATTTGGAGCTCCTAGGAATACTGATTTCCCTCAACTTAGACAACCACTAGCATTAGAAGTTTGGAAATCAGTAGTGAAATCACTTGATTTTGGATCTAAAATTACTATTTTAACAAATGGACCATTGACAACTTTAGCAAAAATAATACATGCAGATGCAAATGCTAGTTCCATCATTCAGGTTAGTGAGTTTAGTAAAGTTCATAACTGTAGTATTCTTAAAGAATTCTGAATACTTATAGATCATAAAGTTAATTGCAGGATGTATTTATATTAGGCGGACATATTGATTACAATGAACATGACAAGGGAAATGTCATCAATGTTCCATCAAACAAATATGCTGAAATGAACATGTTTTTAGACCCTTTAGCTGCAAAAGTGGTGTTTGATTCAATGCTTGATGTCACACTCATCCCTCTTAGCATGCAACGAAAGGTTTGTTTGTTTCCGGAGATTATAAAAAAGCTGGACTTTGGGAACAAGACACCTGAAGCTCGCTTTAGCCAACGTTTGCTGACTAGGATGTATCAATTGCAACAAAGGAATCATAGATATCAACACATGGTATTTTTTTCAAACTACTCTAATTCTATTCTTATGTTATGTACTTGTTCTTTTAGGCTACATACTTATGAATGGGTCGATATGGGTTATATTTTCTCTACCAGATTAAATTAATTAGAATAAAAAAATTTAGCTTAAAAGGTGTTGAATATAGTTATATATATTGTAGTTTTAGGGTTTATTTGTGTTTAGGCCACGGGAACAAATTAAGTGGTATTTGCTTCACTTAAAATATCATTCACTTTTACAAAAGGAAACAAAAAGCCACAATGTAATTTTTTTGTTCAAACGGGTTGAAAATCACACAATATTTTTTTTTTGTGTGTAGCCGTGGTGTATGTTCATTGTACAAAAACCTCATATATTGTTTTATATAAATTAGATTATTATTATCATTGAAATAAATAATATAGTTTTTTGTAATCATACATGACACTCGATCTATTTATCTATAAAAATCAAGAATTGATGGACAAAAAATGTTTCGGGTCAGTCCGCCCCGTTTTGACCCAAGCCCATTGTCACCTATTACCCAACCCACCCATTTTACCATTTAGAGCATTCATTTACACATATTGCAGGATACATTCTTGGGGGAGATACTCGGTGCAGTTATTTTAACCACGGATCAACAAACTTTAAATCCAACCTTTCAAGTGAAACCTCTTAAGGTTGAGGCATCAGGAGAAATATCGAAAGATGGACAAATTATCGTTGATCCAGTACAAAGGAAATCATTCAAAATATTACAGGCATTCGATCATGTATCATACTACGATGTTTTTGCAGATCGCCTTGCTGGTGACAAACAATCTGCTATCATTGGAAGCTTCAATGATCAAAAAAAGATTTGGAGCACACCACAAAGTAGAACTCGAAATAAAATCTCGAGATACTAGTAAACTTATTGCATGCATTTGTTCACAAATGAAGAGACCGAAGGTCTTTTCTTCTAACGTAATATTTTCATATCGAAAATGTAGTTACGTGTACAAACAGGTAATTCCATGCTTGAGCGTTATCAAATCGTTCTTCCAACTTGTACATCACTGGTTGTAAAAAAATACCTAACTTGAAAATGATGAAGGTTTTTCTTCTAAATACACACATTCCTTATTTGTAACTTGAATGCCATTTTTGTTTCAAAAGAAAACGACTAAACATTTGAGATCGGTTTGAGTTTATTTTTTACAAAAAAGATGTTACTTTTTAATAGGGTTCATAGGGGTATGACAGTAATACAACCCGAACATGACACGAATATTCACGGGCTGACACGAACACAACCCATTTAACTTGATTTTTCTGTTTTTTTTTTTTAAATTACAATTTTACAAAAAAAAAATACAAATATATATAAAACAATTACACTTTAATTATAAAATCTTATCTCAATTTCTGCTAACCGCAAAGTCAACTTTTAGGTTATCTGGTTTCATCTCCTTCATTTTCTCAAATTCCTGCAAAAGTTTCAGTTTGAGATTGCTTATTTAACTCCAAAAGTGCTTTTTGTTAAAAGCGTTTATTAGCTTATGATTTTTTTGAAAATAAGTTTTTAAAAAAATGTTTTGATTAGCTTTTGTGGTGGGAAAAACCAATAAGTCAATAAGCTGTTTTTTAAAAAGTGTTTGGCTTAACTTATTCATGTAAAATGACAAAAAAGGACATTTTTATATTTAAAACCAAAATGATTAAAAAAATACCAAAATGATTCATAAAAAATTCTAAATAATTCATAACAATTCTAAATTCAAAATAATTCATAGAACCTGCGATGGATGTTCTCTAGGGTTTTTTGATCGATGATATATATATGTATATATATGTATGTATTTGTTAGAAATTGTTAGGGGTAGATTGGTAATATTTTATTGCAAAAGTCAAAAAGCCATTTGAAAAGCTAGGAATTTGTGGCTTCTTACAAAACAACTTTTTAGCTTTATAAAAAAGTTAAAACAAAAAGTGTTTTTATGTTTGCGAAACACTTTTTTTAGCTTATTGACTTTTAAAAAACTAATAAGTCAATAAGCAGTTTTCCAATACAATCCCAAACACCCTCTGAATGTAGAGTAATTTTCAATTAGCTTTGATTTACTAAGATGAGGGGTGATAAGTTCTTTTACCTCTTTATATAACAAAGAACTACAAGAATGTCCCGAGGGGGAGCTTCGAGGCTTCAATTCAAACTTACAAGAATGTCATGAGGGAGAGGTTCAAGCAGTGGCGGATCCAAGAATTTTTTTTTAGGGTTTCACTGTTTTTAGATGTTCCAATTTCATAGGGCTGGACATAAAAAATTTCGGGTCGGTTCGGGGCGGGTCGGGTAAGGTTCATCACATAACAAAAATACGATACAATAATAAAAAATCTATTCGAGACGGTTTACTATTCGAGATGGTGCTCTATGAAAATATCTTTTAGACTAAATTACAGAAAACGTCCTTTACGTTTATATGAATTTACAGGTTACATCATTTATCTTTAAAAAGCATGCTGAACATCCTTTATGTAAACTTTTTTGAAGTTTTTTCTCAATCAATCAAACACCTGATTCACACAAAATTGAAAATTGAAGTTCCTGTTCTTAGAAAAAAAATCAAATTGAATTTACTTTTAAAAAGAAATCAAATCAAATTGAGGTTCCTATTCACAGAGAAAAATTGAAGTTCATGTTCGTAGAAGATCTAATAACATCTAACATTTAAACAACTAAACAACAAACATTCAAACAACTGAACATTCTTAATAACATCTAACATTTAAACAACTAAACAACAAACATTAAAATTAACCCTAACAACAAACATTAAAATTAACCCTAACAACAATTAACATTAAAATCAAAGAATCAAATTAACATTTAATCTAAGTATCTAACATGTGGTATGTGTCTGTGGTCAGGGGAGCACTGAGCAGGCGAGGCGAGGCGAGCAGCAGTGGGCGGGGACTGGGGTGGGCGGCGCCGGTGGGTGGGCAGGTGGACGGCAGCAGCGCTGTTGAGCTGCTGAGTTGTATGTTTTTTCCCCTAATTTCTCCTCCAATCCCTAATTTCTCTTATGAGTCTTCTTGTGTCTCGATCTATCTAACTATCTATGAATCTATCCCCAATTTCTAATCTCTAGTACAGCCCAAGCCCAAGTCCCAACTGAAGCCCAACAAAAAAACATGACAAATTAAAAAAGCAAGACACAAACAAGCCCAAGTCCCAACTGAAACCCACAAACGTAATCAGCTAAAAAAAGGTTTTCAAAAATGTTGGTGAAGGGATTCAAACCCACAACCTCCATGTTATAATGCAAAGCCTAAACCATTGTTATACTTTGTAAGGGGGTTCACCCTACGATTTTTTAAGAGGTTCACCCCGTTTTTTTACCTAGCGTTACACTATAATTTCGAAACTACCCCTCTGACACAAGTAAATCCGCCCCTGGGTTCAAGGCTTCAATTTTGCAAGCAAACATGCAAATCCGTAGTTGTAACTGTTCGATTGTTTAAGTCTGAGAAAAAAGAAACCCAAATTTTGGAGAATAAGGTCGATTGCTTATGTGTAAGAAAGAGTATAAACATAGAAATACATACCAAGCTGTTGCAATTGATTTAGGCACAGGGTTTTGGTCATCACTTTCAGGGTATAGGTCATCCTCAACAATTACCATCTCACCGTCATTCCGGTTATCAGAATCGGAGCTTGATTGTTCAAGAGATGCTAATCAGTAGTCGGAGTATCGAATGGATTTTAGTGGTCAGCGGCCGTAACCCTAATCGCCTTGTCGTCTCTCCCCCGTTTGTGATTTCTGGTTCATGGCTTTCTTCCTTCATGGTTTTGGGGGTAAATAGCCACAATTTCTCTTCCGATTTACAGGCGACGTGGGGTGTGAAAATAGGGAAGAAGGAACTGCTAGTAACTCCTCCGCCGAATTTTTTTTTGATGTAATGCGGATATTTGACTTGGCAAGATGGTTTTTAGGTTTCCTGGAAAAACATTTTGGTTTTTAGGTCTTCCGCTAGTGGTTTTTAGAATACTAGCGAAACTTCATCACTTCCGCCGCCTCTGCAAGCAGAACTCAACTTCCGCTGACACCAGAAGCGGATGACGTCGTTTACCCTCCGTCCCCTCTTTTTACATCCGCTGGTACCACCTCAGGCTGTAGCTACAGTGTTCAAACAGTATCCATCAGAGCAACTTTGCGCACGCTTTAGAGCATTCATAATGAGTTTGATATATTCACCTTTTCCTTATATTTTGAAAAATTTAAACATCTAAAATTCTTCTCCTTCTCGTTTTTTTAAAATACTCCTTATCTTTAAAATTTAATAACAAAATTTTATGAGACTACATAGAGTGGTAAATATACCAATCTCAATTCATCTCATATTCTTAATACTTTTGTGAGTGGAAGAGAAAGAAATAATAGTAAATATTGATTAAAAAGAGTATTATTTTAATCCAATAGAGAAAAATATGAGAAACCGGATGTGGAGGGTTTTTTAAAAATCTTTAAATTGATAAGGTAAAGTTGCTTTCTGTTGGGGGTCGGTTAACTCTTCTAAAGTCGGTTTTGGAAGCTCTTCCAACATACTACTTCTCCTTATACCGGGCTCCGGATAAGGTTATTAATATTTTGGAAGCACAAAGGAGAAGCTTTTTATGGGGAGGAAGTTATGGGAGGAAGAAAGTGGCTTGGGTCGCTTGGGATAAAGTTATCTTACCAAAAGACAAAGGGGGGCTAGGTCTCGGTTCGTTAAAAGAAACTAATATGGCATTGTTGTTCAAATGGGTTTGGAGGTTTAGGGTCGAAAAGAACATGCTTTGGAGAAGTTTTGTGGAGGCAATTCATTTCTCTCCAAGGAGAAACCTTGGTATTCCTGTTAACAAATATCTGGCAAGTACATGGGTGTCAATTGCCATGACTAATAACCGCATGTTAAGACAATATCCAGGTTTCGATTCTCTGCTTTACGCAAATCTGGGGAATGGTCATGATATCAAGTTTTGGGTGGATCCGTGGCTTTCTTATTGTCCTTTGAAGGATACGTTTCCTAATTTGTTCCTTAAGGATCGCAAAAAAGATTGTTACGTCAGAGATAGGTGGGCTAGTCAATGGAGTTGGAAGGTGCCTCTCGGGTCCCAAGAGGATTTAGATTCGTTGCAGTAATTAGAGTCCAAGCTCTCGGAGGTGTCATTGAAAAATTCTAGTGATAAATGGGTGTGGGGAGGGGATGGGAGTGGTATTTTTTCGGTGAAATCTTTGAGGAAATGGCTGGAATCCTTTCGCGAGTCTAATCAGAATTTTTCTATGGAATGGAACAATCTGGTTCCGCTGAAAGTTAATGTTTTTGTTTGGAAGCTGTTACAAAATCGCATTCCTTCTAGAGATAACCTGAATCGTAGAGGCATGTTGCAAGGGGCTGGTGGCTGCTGTTTTTGTGGGGCTGAGATTGAATCTGCTAATCATGTTTTCACTTCTTGCCTTTTGGCAGCGGTTGTGTGGCACGGTATTAGCGAATGGTGTAAAATTCCACCTCTTTTCTTCTTTTCTATCGATGATATCTTTGGTCCTCAAAATTTCGACGGGTGCTCGCTGAAAAAGAAGCGGTCTATCAAGGCAATTATCTCTATTGCTTGTTGGTGCATTTGGAAGGCTAGAAACCAAAGAATTTTTGAAAATGAAAAAGTGGAGGCTGCAAACGTTTTGGAGAACATCAAATATTTGAGTTTTCTGTGGATATCGAACCGTTCCAGAAAGTCGGATTTGGTCTGGGCAAACTGGAAAATCTTTGATATGTAATTTGTTCTGTTGGTTGTTGTGTGTTTCTAGCTTTTGCTAGTGGTTTTAATGAAATTTGCCTTTAAAAAATAAAGTTAAATTACACGAATAAAGATAAAGAACCTTGTGAACGCTATAAAGAGCCTAACACGCCACTTCCTCTTTCATGTTTTCTTTTGTGTGGCTACAGTGATGAATCAGTATTTTACCAGCCACTTGCATCTTCTTTCATGTTTTCTTTCATGCAAAATTAAATTATTGTACCAGCCACATGCATACTCTTTCATTTTTTCACGACATGCACAAAGACTCCTGAATTTGCTTCAGTGATTTGATAGGGCTTGCATGCAAAATTAAATTGTTGCTCCGTCCCCTCCTTTTTACATCTGACCAACGGATCTCACTCCTGATGCTACAGTGAAGTACTTAACCAGGTGTAGATGTAACACCGATCCAACAAATGTCTTGAATGTATAGCACCTTGACAACATTGTTTTTTAAAGATTTGATTTTGGAAAGGAAAATACCTTTACGCTGTGTTCCCGAGTCTCATTTAAGGAGAGAAAAGAAGGGAAAAGAAAGGAAGGGGAAGTAATCTCTTGTTCCAAAGTTTTTTTTTAATGAGGGAAAAGAAAGAAAATAGAAGGAAGGGTGTTCCAGAGATTTTTTTAAGAAGGGAAATTAAGGAAAAAGAAGGCTTATCTACATCCTTCCAAATTGAAAAGATTTGGAGAGAAAGGAAAAGAGAGAAAAAGAAGGGAAAAGAAAAGAAAGGAAAGGAATCGTTTCTTTTCTTTTCCTTCCTTTAGTAAACTCGGAAACAAAGCGTTACGCATCTACATTGTGTTTTAAGTAAAGGGTTTTTTAGTATTTAAAAATGGGGAAAGTGTGGATGAAAATCGTAGTCGTCAAACTGCTCTTCCTTTGTAATCATGAATTCGTATGCTGCAAAAGCACACAACTCTTCTATATTATACATATATATACATGCATACATATAGGGCATAGGGGGTGGGGGTGGGGGTGGGGTCAAACCCCAACCACACTTAAAAAATTTACTGCTTCCAACTAGTAAAACGTACCCCAGCCACACAAACGTATAATATATTGCTTGGTAGGTATAATGTAATTCAGTGAGTTTTACTATTTCATCTGAAAAAATTTGTCCTTTCATCATTATCTCAAGAAACTTTAAAAACCCCACCGTAGCATTTCTCCTTTCATCTCAAAAATTAAATATTTGCATGCAAACCTATTGACATTTGTTCCATGAATTCGTACAACACTTCGAAACGCCACCGCAACACAGCCCAGTAGCCCACCACACCACAACGCACCGCATCACACCGTACTTCACCGCAAAGCACCGCAATGCATCGAAATGCCACCAAAAACATAGAACACATTACCGCATCACCAGGGACGACTCAACCATTTTGGGGGTCTAAAGCGAAGTAAAAAAACGGGGCCCTTTTCTGACCTTCATTGTTACAAAACGCTCCCCATTTATCCGAGCTTTGGATAAACAATAATAAACAAAAATTCTAGATATTGATTGTATTTTGAACTAAAACAATCTCGTTAATGATTGTATTTTGAATTAAAACAATCTCATTAATGATTTTATTTTGAATATGCTATTATTATATAACTAGAATATATAATTTTCTTTGAGCCAAAAGTCTTAATGTTGAAAATATCAATGGTGAGCAAGTTCCCACCAGGGATTTGTACATGTTTATGTTTATAAATTGGTTAAAGTACTCAGAGTTATGATGTTAGAAATATTGAGTAGGTTAGACATATGTTAAGGTGATCAATTAATACCTATTGATGTGAGAATGTGATGACACACATTTTTTTGTCTACTATTTTTATAAGACATAAAACCACACATTAGAGTCAGAGTGAGTTAACTCTTACAAATATATTGATTCTTTGCTTTCTTTGTCAAACCTGAAAAATAAATGAAATTAAAACTTAAAAATTGGGGGCCCTAAGAAGCAGCTTATTTTTTATACAGTCGATCCACCCATGCGCACCACAACGCTTCACACGGTACCTCGTCGCAACGCACCGCCGCTACGTACCGCATCACACCGTACCTTACCACAAAGCCCCGCACAACATTGCTTCACACCGCAAAGTACCACAACACACCGTACCGCAAAGTGCCACAACACACCGTACCTCAAAATGCACAAAGGAACTTCACTTCGATACATTTGCAAGATTTGACATTTATGTTTCATGCCTCTCTATCTTATTAAATAATAATGATTTCTATAATTTTTTTTATAAAACTTTTTTTATTTAAAAAAATAGGTTTGTTCATAAACATTTTTATAAATTGAACATTTCTTTCATTATTTTTATAAAACATTTTTAAAAAATAACTAATAACGTTTCTACAATTTGTATTAAAAAACTATGTAACATATCATAAATATGTAATATGTAAATCTTTATTACTAAGTATATATATCATTGCATTTATTCAATCCGTGTAATACACTGGGTTTCTAACCTAGTATATAATATATAATGAGTATATAACACATGTTTTAAGATAAAAATTGCTTAAATAGGATTGCACGGCTTAGCCATCAAGATCTGGTTTCTGTTCGCCAAGGAGCACGACCGTGCTCCATAAAGCATGGCTATGCGAGCCGTTGATCCTGTGATTTGTTTCTGTTTATCGAGAACTCTAAGGTCGGTTCGACAAATCGAGGTCGGTACCAGCGTGCCTGAGGATCAGAACTTCAAATTTACTAAGCCTTAAACCTAAACTGATATTGAACCAAATTAGATCACTTGGTTTAGTCAAAACTACTGAGAATGTGATAAGACTTGTGATGGGAACCTGATTAGATAATTCACTTATCTTAGGTTCGGTTGTACGATTAAGCTAGTGCTGATATCACTTGTGCGTGAGTTAAACGCATAGCTCTAAGGTGAGTTCCTCTAAACATTTCAAAATGGGATGTGTTTATTAAACTGGTAATGTTTAATACAAATTATGATATCTTGGTTACTTAGCATTGGTAGATAAAAGATGTTTTACTTTAGCAATCCTTAGTTAAAAAGTGCATGTACATGTGACTTACCCTTATGGTGTGTGATAAATTATGGGTTAAGTCTATCTCTTATGTTATTGTGATACGTTATGAGATAACTTGTGCCCTTATGCCGCGTGATAAGTTATGGGCTTAGGGATTTGCTTGCTAGTATCCTTGTTATCTTCCAAAGTATGATAGACTGATAGTAGTATTCAAGATGATGTTTAACTTGTTTTGAAACTGTGTCTGTTTATGAACCCACTAACATTAAGTTGACCCATTTTATTTTAAGCACACATCTCAGGTGATCAATAGTTATTGGATTAAACGGCTTGTAGCTTATGGCATTCCAATAAAGAAGGGCTATGAAGTGAACAACTGGTTGGATGTTTTGATGGCATGTGAAGAACTACAAGTCATGTTTGATTTGTGCCAATCACTCAGTTGTATAGTTTGGTGACTTTAAGACTTAAGCTTTTGTTTGTACTTTAGACATGTGAAATGAAAGTCCTTTGTTTAAGTTTTCACTACTATTTTCTATATCAGTCGGTCACGGTAAACACGGTCTGTGCGAGGTGTGATAAAAGTATAAGAAAGTATTACTAAAAATTAATAAAAGTATATTGAGTTTTTCAGTTGATTTGATGTTTGATATTAAACTTGCAATGAAAATCATATGAACCCCTGTTAAGGGTGTGTTTAACAATACCCTATTTGTTTTTGGGGGAAATTTCCCAAAATGTCCATTTGACAAACCAAGTTCTTCAAAATGTCTTTTTGACTTTCTCATGCTACAAAATGTCTCTTTTAACATGGGCGTCAGCGCCCATATTATAGGGTCGACCAACGGTATTAAAAACCAATGATATAATGCCACGTATCCCAGCATGGGCGGAAACGTTTGTTTTACGTCCTTGTATACGGTCGCCGTGCCCCTATTATACTACCTCTATTATACGGTTGTCTCCGCCGCCGCGCCCCTATTATACCGCCTCTATTATACGGTCGTTCCGTCCCTATTATACGGGCGCCGTAAGTTAAAGGGTATATTTGTGGCGTGAGGAAATCAAAGAGACAAAATAGGATAAGTTGTTGATAAAAGGACATTTTGGAAAATTTCCAAATGTTTTGGTGCTATTCTAAAGGCTGAACGGAAGAGTTTTCCCATGTCATTTAAGTGTTTTTGTTCGTCAAATGCATCTAGTAAAACTTAAATTCTATTTTAAGTTCTATTTTTTAAGTATTTTAATTTTATGCTAAACAAAAACCATAGTTTCTTTAACAATAACAACGCATGATTCGTTGGGCTTGGAAAACTGTACTACGCAAATCTTCGAAATCGATTCTCAAAACCCTTCCATTTTCTTTGCCCAAAGCCTGCAACAATCACCTGCCATTCCATACCGAACTATCCATCATCAATCCTCCTGTTTCACCCAGATTCTGTCATGGGTCATGCCACCTGTTCGACGAAATGCCTCAGAGAACCCAAGGTTCATATCCTAATGGGTTTTTTGATGTTCTTAATCTTGTTGAGTACTGTAAACTGAAACCCCGTCTTCAAAATGTAGTGAATGTTCATTCTTTAGCATTGAAGGCTGGTGTTCTTGCTCATCTACCCGCTTCCACATCGCTCGTTATGGCTTACTCTCGAGCTGGAGATTATCCTTCATCAGTGGCAGTTTTTGGTGAGGTTTCTTGTAAAGATGTGGTGGTATGGAATGCAATGATAACGAGTGCGGTTGAAAATGGGTTGTTTAGAGATGCATTAAGTGTCTTTGCTCAAATGCTGCAGGAAGGAATCAAGTTCGATTCGTTAACTCTTGTGATTGCCATTTCAGCAGTTTCAAGAATTACAAAGAGATTACGATATTTGCAGGTTGTTCATAGTTTAGGTGTAAAGAAAGGATTGGTTTCGGATTGTGATCTGCATAATGCTCTTATCAGTTCATATGCTAAACGCGGTGACTTGGGCTCATCGGAGAGAATGTTTCTTGAGACGGAAATGAAAGATGAAATATCATGGAATTCTATGATAAGTGGTTGTTTGAGAAATGATCAGCCTGATAAATCTTTATGGTATTTCAAGAAAATGGTTTCTTGTGGAATTGAAGTGGATAATGTAGGGTTAACGTGTGCGATTTCAGCAGCATCTTGTTTGCTAGATTTGAGTAATGGAAGAGTTGTTCATGGGTACGCGATAAAACTTGGATACAATGAGACAACTCATGTTTCTGTACTAAATTCTCTTGTTTCATTGTACTCTAAGTGTGGAGATGTTGATGCCGCCGACACTGTTTTTAGAGGGATTTGTGTTAAAGATTTGGTTTCTTGGAATACGATGATTAACGGGTTTTCTTCAAATGGGATGATTCTTGAAGCATTTAATCTGTTAAGACATATACAGTTAGAAGGATCAATCCAACCAGATACAGTGACAATACTTTCTTTGCTTTCATTATGTGCAGAATCAATGCTTTTAATTGAGGGGAAAATCTTTCATGGGTTCTTGATAAGAAGATTTAATGGATTAGGGATTTTAGTGATTAACAGTCTTATGAACATGTACTCTAAATGCAACCAAATTGAAAAAGCTGAGATTTTGTTCATGTCTGCACAAGATAGAGACTTGGTTTCTTGGAATACAATGATATCTGGATATGCCCAAAATGGGAATTCTTGGTTTGCTCAACTTCTATTCAAGAAACTGATGTATCAGTGTTTGAAATGCACTTTATCAACTGTTCTAGCAGTTCTTCCTTCTTGCAATTCACCTAAATTTCTCCAATTTGGTGAATCGGTACAGAGCTGGCAAATGAAATTAGGGTTTTCTAACAATATTCTTTCAGCAAATTCCTTAATCTGCATGTACACTAATTGTGGAGACTTGAGAGCTTCTTATGCATTGTTACAAAGTGTTTCAACAGTTGCTGACACCGCTTGCTGGAATGCCATGATTACAGGCTGCACTCAAAACGGATATTTCTCAGAATCTTTAGAAACTTTCAAGTTACTGAGACGCGAATCTAATGCAAAACATGATTTTGTTACACTGGTAAATGTCATATCAGCTTGTGGAAACCTTAATTTGGTGTTTCATGGGCAACTGGTTCATGGTTTTGCTCATAAAACTTTGGTTGATGAAGATGTTCGTGTAATGAATGCGCTAATTACAATGTATGGTAGATTCGGGGATGTTGACTGTGCAATGTTGGTGTTTGACTTGTGTTCAAACCGCAATCTTTGTTCATGGAATTGCATCATTTCTGCTCTTTCTCAAAACAAGAAAGCGAAAACTGCATTACAGTTATTCCAAAATCTTGATTTTGAACCTGATGAGATCACAAATTCCACAATTTTGTCAGCATGTACACAACTTGGATCAATCAGACATGGAAAACAGATCCATGGGCATATTCTAAGATCCAATTTTCACAAAAATTGTTTCATAGTTGCTGCTCTTATCGATATGTACAGCAAGTGTGGAAGATTAGACATATCTATCCATATATTCAATTCTTCACCAAAAAAGAATACTTCAAGCTGGAACTCAATGATTTCTGCATACGGGTTTCACAGTAAAGGTCAAAAAGCCATGGCTTTATTCAACGAAATGATAAAATCTGGTGAAAAACCGACAAAAACCACTTTTATCAACTTATTATCAGCTTGTGCTCATTCGGGTTTTGTCGATGACGGTTTAAGATATTACAACTGTATGTCTGATGAATATGGTGTGGAGCCCGCTATGGAGCACCACGTTTGTGTGGTTGATATGTTGGGTCGATCTGGGCTGTTAAATGAGGCTTATGAGTTCATAGAGAGAATGGTGGTGAAACCAGATCATGGTGTTTGGGGGGCAATGTTGAGTTCATGTAATTATCATGGAGATGTTGAAATGGGGAAGAAAGTGGGAGAGATACTTTTTGGTTTGGAACCTAAAAATGTCGGGTACTATGTTTCTTTAGCGAATACATATGTTGCTATTGGAAGTTGGAGTGATGCAGTTAGGTTAAGAAACTATGTGCAAGATGTGAGGTTAAAGAAGCCGGCGGGTCACAGTCTGGTTGATGTTGGTTTGCATTGACTTTGTATTATAGTAACAAAACTGCAACATGAAAGTATATTGGCCATAAACAGATCATATTTCTTGTACCAAACTTTGTACACTGATCTTTTATCTAACAAGCCTATTTAGCTTAGAAAATGTGAAATATAACAGTCAAATAAACTGAATAAAGCCATTGGCAGATCTAAAATGAAGAAAGACTATTAAAGGTTGTTAATTTTTGTGCAGTAAGTTGGTAACAATTGGAAAATCTGGTGTTATATCAACTGGGACCTGCAAAAATTCAAGAAAATATCCATTAAATGAAAATATAGAAATATAAACAGCAATTCCAGATATAATGTTTGTACCTTCTTATATATTATTAGACAGTTATGACATAGTCTTGTATTATAGGGATATAATATGTAAATACGTATTCTATATATGCTCTTGTAATCTATCATTATGGAATATACAATCACAATTACAATACCAAGATTATCAGAGCCAATATTGTCGCCAACCCTAATAATTGCCGTCACAAGACATTCTGGTAGATTTTTTTTTTCTTCCGATCAGTTCTGATCCATTCTCAGACAAGGCCGCACCAACACCGCCTCAACCTAACCCCAACTATGCGACATGGGTGGCTAATGATGCACATGTCCGAATGCTACTCATCTCCACCATCTCAGAGGCTTCGTTTCAGCACGTTCAAGGTAACATCCCGAGAACTCTGGCTTTCCCTTGAACGTGCCTATGCACCACACACATCATCTCGGGAAGATTGAGATGAAGGGTGATGAAACCTCATCCGCATATCTCAACCGGGCACAAGAATATGCAGATGCTCTTTGATGGATTCTAAAAGAAATGGAAGATGAAGTCGGCGTGATTCTGAAATTGATAAGCCATAGGCGATCTCCAATACAAAGTTCAAAGTGAAATTCAACAAGATGAAAAGCAAATACAATAATGAAAAGTACTTGTTTGGAAAACTGCTTATTGGCTTTTTCAAAAGCCAATAAGCTAAAAAAAGTGTTTGGCAAACATAAAAACACTTTTTGTTTTAACTTTTTGATAAAGCTAAAAAGTTGTTTTTTAAGAAGCCACAAATTCCTGACTTTTCAAATGGCTTTTGGCTTTTGTAATAAAATATTACCAATCTACCCCTAACAATTTCTAACAAATACATATATATCATTATATTACATGAATGTTTTTTAATCATTTTGGTTTTAAATAAAAAAATGTCCTTTTTGGTCATTTTATATGAATAAGTAACACTTTTTAAAAAATAACTTATTGACTTATTGGATTTTCTCAGCATAAAAGCTAATCCAAACACTTTTTTTAAAAAAAAGTCATAAGCTAATAAGCACTTTTAACAAAAAAACACTTTTGGAGTTAAATAAGCAATCCCAAACACCCTCTTAAGCAGTAGTTAATTTTCCCTATCTTTCAGCTCCACTCATCCACGAACCCCATTAAACTCTTAACCATAGCCAAGTGGGTCCAGGTAAGGTCCGAATACAATTTGGAGCTGCTACATGGAGTTCCCGATTTCTCTTTGCGACGTGAATAAACTTTCATGTGCTTCGTAGGTGTTGGGTCCACATCACTCTTGCTAATATCGGTGAACCGATCAAGGAAAAGGATTTAGTCATGCTAGTAATAGCAGGCCTTCGTGACGAGTATAATGGCCTTAAATCCACTCTCCTTGCCCGGCAGATTCCAACAGCCTTCACCGAACTCCATGGTCTCCTCTCTGATCATGATTATATGGTGAGGAAATCAGCCCCTGTTGTTTCACCAGCTCAAGCCTTTGCTGCCACCGGCCGTTCCTCACCAGCAATTAGCAATCCCTAACCAGACACGGTGCAGGCCCTTCAACAACTACTTTCCCAACTTGGCTTGCAACTACAACCGCTTAATCCGCCATCCTCACAGGCTTTCTTTGCCTCTCGATCCCTCAACAGTCGTGGACAAGGCTTCAATAGTCGTCGTGGTCGTGGTTCTTTCAGCAATCAGCACTCAGGGAGGACCAAAAATCAGTTTAGTTGGGCATCCAATCAGAACACAGTTTATGGTACATGTAACAGGTGTGGCATTAGGCATGTACCCTCTCAGTGTCCTAACCGTGACCCTGCCACTATAAGGCCGAGACAGCAGCAGCCTTCAGCAAACTTTGCTGATTATCGCTCACAAGCATCTAATACATCCACTGCATGGCTCCCTGACACTGGCTCTAACAGTCATGTTGCACAAGACACTTCTAGTCTCTATAGTCATGAGCCCTACTATAGTGAGGATACACTTCATGTTGGTAATGGTAAGGGTTTACCCACACTCCACATTGGATCATCCCGTTTTTATTCACCCTCTAAAACCTTCTCTCTTTCTAATATTTTGCATGTTCCAGAAATAAAAAAAAAACATTCTCTCAGTTCAAAAATTGTCATGACAATCATGTTTTCTTTGAATTTCACTCTACTTTTTTTGCTGTGAAGGACAAGTCTACACGCACTACTCTCCTCATGGGTCCAAGTGAAAATGGGCTCTACTCCATTCTTCTTCCTCAGATTCGGCCGCTCCCTAAAGTTGCCTTCACTACCACTCGTGCTTCTTCCAACACCCATCAATGTCTTGGTCATCCTCATCCACAACTCCTGCAAACCATGCTATCTAAATATTGTCTTCCTATTTTAAATAAAAGTTCGAGTTCCTTTTGTAATTCTTGTCACATAGGGAAATCATCGAAACTTCATTTGTCATCTTCTAGTTTTAAAAGTACTCATATTTTGGATTTATTTTTTGTGATGTTTAGGGTCCAGCACCCGTTACTTCATCTGATGGCCATAATTATTTCTTACTTTGTGTTGATCATTTTTCACGCTATATGTGGATAATTCCTTTGAAATTGAAATCTGATGTCTATAATGTTTTTAAACAATTTCTTATTGTGGTTGAACGTCAATTTAACACCAAACTAAAATCTGTCCAAACAGATTGGGGAGGTAAATTCCGGAATTTGTCAAATTTTTTCTCCCCCCTAGGCATTATCCACCGTCGTTCCTACCCTCACACAAGTGAGCAGAACGATTTTGTTGAGAGACGCCATCGACATGTGGTGGAAACGGGCCTCACCTTACTAGCACACTCTGCTGTTCCATCTAGATTTTGGCATTTTGCATTCGACACAGTCGTCTACCTAATTATCCGAATGCCTTATCGCAACTCCTCAAACACATCACCTTTTGAACATATTTTTAATCACAAACCAGATTTTTCCTTTCTGAAAGTCTTTGGGTGCAAATGCTACCCCCCATCTACGTTCTTACGATAAGCACAAGATGGACTTTCGTTCCCTGCCTTGTGTGTTTCTCGGCTATAGCCCCTCCCATCATGGCTATAGATGCCTAGATCCTACATCTGATCGGCTATACATTGCCCGTCATGTTCGCTTTGATAAGCAATGTTTTCCATTCTACACACCATCTCCTACCTCCCCCTCACCTAATCCTCCTTCACCAAACCCTTATGTGTCTTCCTATCCCTCCTCATCCATCCCTATTGATCCTTCCACCACTACCCCTCTTCCTACGCCACCACCCAGCCCTCGTTCTCCTTCATCTCCCACTACTCCGCCTGCTACTACCCCTACACATCTGGACCAACACTCGGTCCCTCTCCAAACTTACAGCAGGCGTCCTAAACCCAATCCTCCACCTACTCATACTTTTACTACCCACTAGGTTACACCACCGGCCTCGCCCTCACAGCCAGCTACGGTTGCGCAACCACCCCCACGTGCCCGTCCTCCTAACCTACGACCTGATCCTAAACAAAAGGTTCCCTACCATCCCTCGGCATACCATACCTCTTCCGAAACAGAACCTACCAGCTTTGCTATTGCCAACACCGATCCTCACTGGCGCAATGCATGGCAGAAGAATATGCTGCCTTAATTCGAAATGGCACTTGGTCTTTGCTTCCGCCTATCTCTAACGCCAATGTGGTTGACTGTAAATGGGTATACAAGCTCAAGAGAGATCAGACAGGAGCCATCAAACGTTACAAGGCTCGTTTAGTCATGCTAGTAATAGCAGGCCTTCGTGACGAGTATAATGGCCTTAAATCCACTCTCCTTGCCCGGCAGATTCCAACAGCCTTCACCGAACTCCATGGTCTCCTCTCTGATCATGATTATATGGTGAGGAAATCAGCCCCTGTTGTTTCACCAGCTCAAGCCTTTGCTGCCACCGGCCGTTCCTCACCAGCAATTAGCAATCCCCAACCAGACACGGTGCAGGCCCTTCAACAACTACTTTCCCAACTTGGCTTGCAACTACAACCGCTTAATCCGCCATCCTCACAGGCTTTCTTTGCCTCTCGATCCCTCAACAGTCGTGGACAAGGCTTCAATAGTCGTCGTGGTCGTGGTTCTTTCAGCAATCAGCACTCAGGGAGGACCAAAAATCAGTTTAGTTGGGCATCCAATCAGAACACAGTTTATGGTACATGTAACAGGTGTGGCATTAGGCATGTACCCTCTCAGTGTCCTAACCGTGACCCTGCCACTATAAGGCCGAGACAGCAGCAGCCTTCAGCAAACTTTGCTGATTATCGCTCACAAGCATCTAATACATCCACTGCATGGCTCCCTGACACTGGCTCTAACAGTCATGTTGCACAAGACACTTCTAGTCTCTATAGTCATGAGCCCTACTATAGTGAGGATACACTTCATGTTGGTAATGGTAAGGGTTTACCCACACTCCACATTGGATCATCCCGTTTTTATTCACCCTCTAAAACCTTCTCTCTTTCTAATATTTTGCATGTTCCAGAAATAAAAAAAAAACATTCTCTCAGTTCAAAAATTGTCATGACAATCATGTTTTCTTTGAATTTCACTCTACTTTTTTTGCTGTGAAGGACAAGTCTACACGCACTACTCTCCTCATGGGTCCAAGTGAAAATGGGCTCTACTCCATTCTTCTTCCTCAGATTCGGCCGCTCCCTAAAGTTGCCTTCACTACCACTCGTGCTTCTTCCAACACCCATCAATGTCTTGGTCATCCTCATCCACAACTCCTGCAAACCATGCTATCTAAATATTGTCTTCCTATTTTAAATAAAAGTTCGAGTTCCTTTTGTAATTCTTGTCACATAGGGAAATCATCGAAACTTCATTTGTCATCTTCTAGTTTTAAAAGTACTCATATTTTGGATTTATTTTTTGTGATGTTTAGGGTCCAGCACCCGTTACTTCATCTGATGGCCATAATTATTTCTTACTTTGTGTTGATCATTTTTCACGCTATATGTGGATAATTCCTTTGAAATTGAAATCTGATGTCTATAATGTTTTTAAACAATTTCTTATTGTGGTTGAACGTCAATTTAACACCAAACTAAAATCTGTCCAAACAGATTGGGGAGGTAAATTCCGGAATTTGTCAAATTTTTTCTCCCCCCTAGGCATTATCCACCGTCGTTCCTACCCTCACACAAGTGAGCAGAACGATTTTGTTGAGAGACGCCATCGACATGTGGTGGAAACGGGCCTCACCTTACTAGCACACTCTGCTGTTCCATCTAGATTTTGGCATTTTGCATTCGACACAGTCGTCTACCTAATTATCCGAATGCCTTATCGCAACTCCTCAAACACATCACCTTTTGAACATATTTTTAATCACAAACCAGATTTTTCCTTTCTGAAAGTCTTTGGGTGCAAATGCTACCCCCCATCTACGTTCTTACGATAAGCACAAGATGGACTTTCGTTCCCTGCCTTGTGTGTTTCTCGGCTATAGCCCCTCCCATCATGGCTATAGATGCCTAGATCCTACATCTGATCGGCTATACATTGCCCGTCATGTTCGCTTTGATAAGCAATGTTTTCCATTCTACACACCATCTCCTACCTCCCCCTCACCTAATCCTCCTTCACCAAACCCTTATGTGTCTTCCTATCCCTCCTCATCCATCCCTATTGATCCTTCCACCACTACCCCTCTTCCTACGCCACCACCCAGCCCTCGTTCTCCTTCATCTCCCACTACTCCGCCTGCTACTACCCCTACACATCTGGACCAACACTCGGTCCCTCTCCAAACTTACAGCAGGCGTCCTAAACCCAATCCTCCACCTACTCATACTTTTACTACCCACTAGGTTACACCACCGGCCTCGCCCTCACAGCCAGCTACGGTTGCGCAACCACCCCCACGTGCCCGTCCTCCTAACCTACGACCTGATCCTAAACAAAAGGTTCCCTACCATCCCTCGGCATACCATACCTCTTCCGAAACAGAACCTACCAGCTTTGCTATTGCCAACACCGATCCTCACTGGCGCAATGCATGGCAGAAGAATATGCTGCCTTAATTCGAAATGGCACTTGGTCTTTGCTTCCGCCTATCTCTAACGCCAATGTGGTTGACTGTAAATGGGTATACAAGCTCAAGAGAGATCAGACAGGAGCCATCAAACGTTACAAGGCTCGTTTAGTGGCCAAAGGTTTCAAACAACAAATGGGGGTCGATTATCACGAAACCTTTAGTCCCGTTGTCAAATCCACTACCATACGTGTGGTTCTCTCCCTTGCCGTGTCACAGCGGTGGCCACTTCGACAATTAGATGTCCAAAATGCATTTTTGCACGGTGACCTGACTGAGACAGTTTATTTACACTAGCCACCTGGCTTTGTTGATCCACAGAGACCGAATCATGTTTGTCTCCTTCACAAGTCCTTGTATGGGCTCAAGCAGGCCCCACGAGCCTGGTTTCATCGCTTATCCGGGGCTTTACACTCTCTTGGCTTCAAAGGATCCAAGACGGATCCTTCTCTCTTTATTTATTCCTCACAAGGCACTCTACTATATATGTTAGTCTATGTTGATACATTATTCTGACAGGTAATAATCCTAAAGCCATTGATCAGATCATCAAAAATCTGAGCCAAACCTTTGCTGTTCATGATTTGGGTTCTCTCTCCTATTTTCTGGGTATTGAGGTTACTTCACGAGGCTCGGATTTGCTTTTATCTCAGAAGAAATACATTTTGGATATTCTTCATAAAGTCGGCCTCTCACAAGCCAAGCCGGTCACCACACCGATAACAACCACAACTAATTTAGCTCTTGGTGACAGCCCCCCTTTTAAGAATCCTGTTCGTTATCGTCAGGTTGTTGGTGCTCTACAGTATGCAACTTTATCCAGACCGGATATCACCTTTGCAGTCAACAAGGTTTGTCAGTTCATGCACACCCCCACTGTTAACCATTGGTCAGCAGTAAAACGGATCCTCAGGTACCTTCAGGGCACTGCTGATTATGGTCTCTTGGTTCACCACACCTCTAGTTCCACTTTACATGCATATACTGATGCACATTCTCCCGTTCTTAATGCTTTTTCGGATGCTGACTGGGCCGGTTGCTCAGATGACCGTCGATCCACCGGGGGATATGCCATCTATCTTGGTTCCAATCTTATCTCATGGTCAGCCAGAAAACAAAGAACTGTATCTCGGTCATCAACAGAATCAGAGTACAAGGCCTTAACAGACATGGTAGCTGAGCTCACTTGGCTTGAAGCCCTTCTACGGGAACTTCAGGTTCCTATGGCTACGGTTCCTGTATTGTGGTGTGATAATCAAGGAGCCACATATTTGTCTGCCAATCCTGTTTTTCATGCGCGTACAAAGCATGTGGAAGTGGATTTCCACTTTGTCAGAGAAAAGGTAGCTGAAAAGAAGCTCTTTGTCCAGTTCATTTCTACTCATGATCAAATCGCTAATGTCTTCACCAAGCCGCTGCCTTCACAACGATTTGAGGTTTTACGGTCCAAGCTGCAAGTCGTTTCCCGGTCTTAGCTTGCGGGGGAATATTAGACAGTTATGACATAGTCTTGTATTATAGGGATATAATATGTAAATACGTATTCTATATATACTCGTGTAATCTATCATTATGGAATATACAATCACAATTACAATACCAAGATTATCTTATATTAACAACCATCATAAAAATTACAACTTTTATATTCTGGGATTGTCCATGAAAACTGTAATCAGTTACTTTTTTTCAGGTAGATGATAAGTTAAAACTACCCACCTAAACTTCGGATTTAAAAGCTAATGTGGAATCATCTAAAACATGATTTGGTATGGGTCGAAACATGTCGGGTTAGATGACCAGAAACAAAGTTTTGTCCATATTGTTCAATTTTTTTATATAATTAGTAAGTCAGATATGACTATAAAAAGTATAACATATCAGTAATAATCTATTTTTTTGAATTAATGATTTGGGATTAAAAATTTACTTTCAACCATTTGAAGCATTTAACAAGTTTGCTTTTAAGCAATTTTTTATTTGACCCATTCATAAGTAATGGGTCAAAATTGCCACCTCTTACAAATTGATGATGAGTTAAAGCTATTAAAGTAACATAAGATTAATAATCAGAAAACTGTAACTATGAGAACTGATAACAATCGAAATTTACCTGAACCTTTGCCAATTTTTCCAAAGCAATATTCAAAGGTTGTGTCATTTTACCATATTTTTCAAGAAACTTATGTGCTGCATCTTTGTCACCTTTCGCCTGTATTGTAAGTATTTCCCTACTTAAGCTCTCAACTACACCTTCAATCTGTTAAAACATATGAAACAATTCAAATCAAGAAGTAATATTCTTTATTTGTTACATTTGGAACCAAATAATACTTCAGGTAAACAAGTACTTGAACAAAGAAACAAGAAAACTTTCATAAGGTGGCAAAATGGGTCAAAACTGGTGATTCTTTTAGTACGGATCAAAACGATTCGGGTTGGGTTACCTGCTAGTAATAATTTGTCCATTTTTTATTATATTAGACGCACTAATTATGATTATAAAAACAATACAATTACAATAATAATCTAAACTTTTGAATAAAACAATTTAGGAGGTTGTATCATGTTTAAAAATAGACTTTGAGCTACTTTAACCCATTTGACCTGTTTCCTATTTAGCCTAATTTTAATATTTGACCCATTTGAGATAAATCACAACCCAAGTAAACGGATCGAAATGGCCATCTCCAACTTTCATAAGGTCATAGACCTTTTAATCCATTATAACTACCAAAAACATGGGTCAAGGAAAAGTGAAAAACCATATAATATGTATTTTCTCTATTAGACTAGTTATATAATTATCATAGACTAGAGGGTATCTATTGTAATATTATTATCTATATATAGAGACCGCATGTAACCCTATTATCCACACAATCAATTACAATATTCTTCCTGGTTTAAGTTTCTCATTATAATTTTAATTCAATGCAAACAACTACATGAAGCAATTATATGAATCTGATTTATAAAAATAAAAGTTGGGGAAGCATACCTTATCAAAGTCAACGGAAAACGTTTGGTCAGGATGCAAAACAAAGGCCCCTTTCTCAAATAACCAGTTAAACTGCAGTGCTTGTCCTTTGCTGATAGACATGAAAAAAAATCAATTACTATAAATATTAAAACAGCATGCAATAAAATTATAATTATAATAATACTAATAAAAGCAATATGAAGTGAAAAAATGTTGATTAGCTGAGTTACCCATGAGCTTCCTCTAACCCGAAACGTACTGATCGAAAGCAGCCAGCAAGGAAAGAAACATAAATGGACTTAACAAGGCTCTTTGGAAGTAAATCCTGGTCAACCAAAAAGAAAAAGTCAAACAATCTTGTTGATAAATATTACTCTTGGAAGTCAACCAAATGTACATGAATGTGTTATATAAAGTCAAAACTCAAAAGTTAGTTGGCTGATGCATATACTTACATTTACAAACAGAACATCAATATTGATCACATGCTCATTTTTACAGATATTATATGCAATGCATGTATATATACTTATTGTAAGAACTTAAAATTATTGAATTATAGATTTGTTAGAAGTGAATATGATACTATGCCTTACTAACCTTAGCAATAAGAAAATTAAGGGCCCAAAGGCCAACAATGTCGGCTTTAGCTTCTTCAAGAGCCGAATGAAGTTCTTGTAGCTCCTGTTTCATAATGAGGGAACAAATCAATTAGTTTATGTCATCCAAAAAACTATAGAAAAACTGTTAAAAAATGCCCACACTAATAACTGTAAAAACTATAGAGAAACTGACCAATCTCACAGTAGACTTTTGACCACTTGGAAGTGTTATTGTATGTGGTCCAATCCCATGACAGCACTCGTGGCAAATTGTGTGAGTGAAAAAAGAGTCAAAGTCAACAAGTCCCCGCTGCTCTTTTAAGATACACAAGTCGGCTATAGGCTGAAGAATTAGTTTGAACCTGCTTAGGATTAAAAAATGGTTAACAGATCATGAGTAACAGAAAACAAATCCAAACCCCCATATGAATTTAGATATATCATACAAGTAAGAATATAATTATGGAATGTTAACTTTACTTTGCCTCAGAAACATTCTTCAACATGACCATTGATGAACCACGATCTTTTACAATACGCTCATCATTCGGAAGATTGAAGGCAGCAGTTTGAGGGCCCTTTACATCCTTCATTAACATTACAAAAAGGAAATCCATGTTTTAATAATATGTTTTTCACAGAAGCCTTAGATGTACAACATAAAATTCACTATAATTTCTAGTTTGGGATGTCTGATGTGGCAAAACTTTAAGCTAAATACTTATTTTCCCATTATCAACACTATAAATGATCAAAAATGTTCCAGCCTTTGGCCATAACATTCCCATATCTTGGAATTATTAAATGGTCTTACATATGATTTTATTAAATTATGTGTCGGGTCAAATGTTGAAAATTTTATGGACTCACCCCTGAATTATAAACAAGCTGGATGACTCGAATAGGTGCAGCTATCACATCTAGTGATTTGAACATGCCGTCCATTGGAAGATTTTGTTCCAAAACCTACATACTCTGATTGGTTAGATAACCCATAAGCATAATAATAATGTTGAAAATAAGTAAATTTAATCATGAACAGATCCAACATTATACCTGCAAGTAATCCCCAAAAAGTTTAACTTGAGCGGTTGCTTTATCATCCCGAATCCCAATAAATGCCTCAAATGTTGCCTAAGGAAAAACCATGGTCATTATCTATGAAGTGTATAACAACAAGAAATATAAAATATTGAACTAGTAATCATTATTTATCTTTTCTTGTATTCATCTTTTACCATGAAAACATAGTGAATGAAACCGAAGAAAAAAAAAAGAGAACGAAAAGATCATTTCATTGTGCCAACAATTACTTCTAAGCTTGGAAATTTGGAACCAAAACTGTAATATGGAAAAATAAATGAAATTGGGCCTACTTATCATACATATATTAAAGCACATGCTACACTAAATGAAAATAAAAAATAAGCAAAAATGAAAGATAATATTACCTTGTACCCAAATAGAACATCTTCATAAGTTTCATATGGGCCAATAGTAACATCCAACTTAGAGTCCTTAGGAAGAGGAAGGATGCACACAATGAGAACTATATTTAACAAAAAGAAAGAACAATAAACATTTTCTATATTTAAGCTATCGTCCTAAAGTACCCCTATATCTTTTATGCCGACAGTCTAGGCTTAGGGATAATCAATATATGTGGTCTTCTTGAGTACTTCATAAAATGATCTCAAAGGCTATCACAAGTCGAAATTTTTTTTTTCTAATTTGAATAAGAATTTTATTTGGAACATACAGCATAGGAAAAATGGTGATTTATAATGGAACGAAGTGTGCACTGACCAATTCCATCCAGGCTATATCAGAGTCGTAATAATCATTTGAGAGGAAAGCATCAGCCTTGCTATGTAACAGTCTCTTCAAACTAAAAAATCATTATGATTTTAATAAAGCTCGCACCATAAAATACATATAAATCAGAAGCTAAATGATTTAATAAACTCTATACCTAGGTGAGCTGGTCAAGTCCCCTGCTTTATGCAATAATTCAGCAGCTTTTGCAAGAAACAAGGAATATTCTTTAGAGTAAGGGATGATACAGAGATCACTAGAATTATTAGAATGAGAGTCGTTATGCCTTCTAATGACACTAAAAAAGCTCGTTGCATCTTCCTTTTCATTCTCTGAAAGCTGTTTTATCCATGATTCAAATTCCTGCCACAACAAAGGAAATATGGTCGTCTCAAGTAGAGATGGCAAGACGGGCTGGTTGGTTGACGGGCCAAAATGGGTTCCAACCGAAACAGGTAACTTTTAGTCCGGTTTGGTTGGGTTGACACGAAAAAGTTTTTTTGTCCATTTCTTTTTTATGTTTTAATAATTAGTTGGTTAAAACTTAACATAGCAAGATACTTTACCTATTCTTTTGTTTATTTTAGCATACAAAGAAAATTATCAATAATAATAACGTACTTGCATTTTGTTACCAATCATAGCCTCATAGGAATATGAGTTAAAAAATGTTGCTAGTTTGCTATTACTGATATAAGAATATGGAAGTATATTGCTAGATTGGTAAAAAGTATTATTATCGGTAATAAGTAGTAACAAAATGCAAATTACTAATACTGATAATTTCCGTAGTATATTACTATAATAACTGGTAAAAAACATAAATTATCTTGATATTCTAAGCAATTAACCCATAAAACTGTTATTGTAATAATAAACTAAATCTTTGAACAAAGCCATTTAGGATGTACGCATTACAAAAATACACTTAGGGTGACTTTCAACCGGTTTGACCCTTTTAACTTGTCCCCTTTCTAGCTAAATTTCTTACTGAATCCAAATGACCAGTTTGAGATTATAATAACCAAATCGACCCATTTATAAGTTAACGGATTGAGATTGGCACCTATAATCTTAAGAACAAAAGAACAACATTTGCCACAAACACAATTTCACTGAAAATAGATTGTAGAACATGATTAATTGGAATATTAAAGAGGTTTGACACATTTATGAACATAAAAACCGTATACCATTTTATCCATATCTGGAGGGTAGAAATTGGCACCAGGTGGTTTCAAAATGGGAAATGCAGCTTTATATTCAAGACCTTTCCAATTAGGAACTGGTTTTGTTGCTTCCGGAAGCAACTTCACAGTAGAGTCTGCGGTTGTCAAGAACGATTTATTTTCATCCAGACAAGACCTGTGAAAGAACATATATATTTTTTTAAATGAGCAATTTATTACTTCTTAATTCTATTGTCTTACAAAATAGTACATTTATAATATGAGAAGATCCTATAGGAAGGACACTATAGTGCTTTTGGGGGCGGGATCTTACCATGGACTCTTATTTATTGAATAATACTTCCATTTTAACATGTCCAACTCAGATAATTGAGCATGCCCGTTTAACCATTCCCTTAAAGATGAATTGCTGCACCAAACCTGATTCAAAGCAAAGAAGAAGAAGGAAAAAAATGAGAACAAAACTAAGAAGATATTCCATTAACGCCTTACCATAAATTTAGAAAAATGTGTTGCAGAGCTCTGTGCTATATAAATCATATTTTTTGCCTTTCAAAAAAATGATTTATATATATATATTTTTTGCCTTTCAAAAAAACTATAAATCATATTTATCCAGAAATTTTGTTGAAGTTAAGTAAATAAACCTGTTGGTAAAAAATATCATCCATTATTCTTGCGGCTTGAATTAGTAAAACCATAACTTCTTTGTCCTCCTCAGTGATATCCGTCAACTGTTACAGAAGAATTTGATTAAATTCCTACTTAATTACGATTACATAAAATATATATAATATTTACTTAAAGGAGAACAAGTGATAAGAAATTCTTAAATACAGATGAAGGATAGTAAACACCTCTGCAGTGAATGAGATAGGAGAATAACGATTAAGCTTCTTTTGCAGAAGTAGACTTTGTGCTTCCATGTTGTTTTGATACCTATCAAAAGTTTCAAGTAAACAATAAGCTGCATATGGAAATTTAAAACGTGCTTTTATGATTTGAAATGCTTCACAATTTACCTTTTTTTAAACTAAAATGGGATTATGATGGTCAAAGATGTACCTTTTGGTAATTATATCAAATAGTTGACCATATGGTCCATCCACATTGTAGGGTACATGATGAGGATCACCTGTAGCAAGTAAGTGCTTGTAGTCCTCAACTGAGATATATTTAACAGCTGAAACTTCAGATTCCTACAATGAAGAAAACCACATGGATTTTTAGAATTCAATTTTAGGTCAACGGTTTAGTCAAACTGGTCAACCCTTTTTGAGTTGCTACTTCGGTGTATTTTCCCAAAAATAAACAAAGATTGGATGAATCATTACCTGAAGAGTAAAAGCTTCCAAGGGAATTGGGTCTAGTGTTGTCACGAGATAAACATCATCAAATTCATTGTCGATGAACTTTCCATCATTTGTAACACTACAACCAAATGCAAAATATTCATAATAATAATAATAGCACTTCTTTCCTGAAGGGGCTAGAGACACTAAACATGGAAAGTGAAAATTCTTTAGTTTAATGAAGTAACGCTGAAAAACATCTAGTGATCTTAAAAGAAATTAATGATCACAAATGTAAATTTGTTATTATCTAATTTCTATAAATTAAAATTACACGCTAATTTTATAGAAGGTCTACCATTCTTGCAGGAAAACAAATAGTAATTCAAAGGCATCATTCGGAAGAGTCACACCAAGCTCTTCTTGAAGCTCTCTCCTACAAGCATAACATATTTTGAAGTTATATATTTAAAAACTAATTCATCATCATGGAAACTACATAACCAATTTGAAGGAATAAAAGGACAATAAATTTAACAAATTTAGCATAAACCCTTAAAGATTTCAGTTCAAAGAAGTGTTCCAATAGGGTCTGATAATCTACCTGGCAGTGATAAGGGATGTATCTCCAGAAGATACATGACCTGCACTAGATATATCCCATAATCCTGGCCATGAATCCTTCCAATCAGTACGTTTTTGGAGAAGAAGTTGTTGTGTACTTTCAGCAAAAATCCAAATGTGAACGGCTCGATGATAATCACCGTCTCTGTGAACAGCACTTCTGTATAAAACAAATATAAATATGTTACCTTAAGACATTATGTATAGTTGTAAATTCCAACTCCTCTATCCACAGAATAAATAATCCATGCTGACTACCAAACTCAAATAAAATCAATTTCAATCTCAAAATTGATAAAAATTTACTTAAAATAAAAGGAATTGATATACATTATGACTTTGAGAAGCAAAAGAGTCCATAAATTTGACTTTTATGATCAACATAGAGATCACGCGAAACTTCATATGAAACAGATTATGAACTGTTCAAGAACTGGTAAACCTACCAAACAAATTCCGCAAAATGGAAATATAGTTGTTGTAAGTTTTAGAATTTCAATTAAGCCTGGATATCTCTTGCGAATCGTGTAATATTTTGATGGTACTGAATACTGATCGATGATCGGGTAATTCACAGAGAAATTACAAGAACAAGTATGCAGACCTGTTATAAAAAAAGCGTACTAAATTTTGACCAAAGATCGTCTTTATATAGTAAGGGAACCAACACAACGAATCATTACAACTGTCTGCGAAAGGGTGTCGGTTGGTGGTTATAACTGTCAATAGTTGGACAGTTATATCAGTGGAAAACATTAGCAGGAACTCCATTAGTAGCAACTGAGCAGTTGATGCCGATGACCAATTTACCACTGTTGAGCAGTTGCCACTGATGGTTAAGTTAAGTTACCACTAATGATAGTTCCTACTAATCATCAGTTCCAAGCAACTTTTCATCCATCATGTGAATCCAAAGCAACTTCCGGTGTATGAACAACATGTCAAAACAAAATTTTCCCGCGCTCCCCTTGGAACCACCCATGGTCTAGGGGATTTCGCCCCCTCGAACCACCGGGTTCCAGGTGCTAGAATTAAACATAGTCTTGTACAAGTATGTACTCCACACCTCCTGACTTGTAACAATGTTTATATTCATTTCTTATATGATCTTAAGTAAATCCAGCCACACTAACATCGCGTTGATGACACTTACATCACCAACAAGTGTGCCACACAAATTACTTAGTGTTGAAGAATGAGGTCAAACCTATGACTTCCAAAATTCATTGATATGCATTCTTTTGTAAATTCAACCCCATTGTCTATCATGGACTCATTGGAATTAATTAATATAATTAATAATCAAAACCCTAGAAAGTATATAAACGTTGACCCCAAATCATATGTTCAAGTCACCAATGAAAGCTATAATCAACTTGAGGTTACTTTCAAAATTAAGAAATCAAAAACGTAAAATGAATCAGAAACGATGAATTTTAACATAAAATCTTACCTAGGTTTAGAGACACCAGTTTTGAGACCAGATTTAGTGAGGACGTCGAAGTGTTCTTCACCGTCGCACATTTGTGTTGCTTTGATTCGTATCTGATCAGCTTAAATTCAACAGGTGATACAGAAACGTGTGTGTAATTATTGAACAATTAGAATGGCATCAATTCCAAAGATGTTCACCGGGAAGATCAAAGATGGTTTGTCGCCGTGGAATATCACTTCACAATCAAAATGTTGATGCAAAGTAGGTTGAATTTTCAATTTTATTTCTATAATATTATTTTTTTTTAACAACAAATACCCAACCACCTGAAAAATGTTGGGTTGGGTTGGGGTGGGATGGGGTGGGGTGGGGTGGGGTGGGAGGAGGGGACCCACGTGGAAAACCCCGGGTAGCCCAGGAGAAAGTTATATGGGTAGTCACCGGGGTATCGCTAGGCAATGCCCCTTTGATTTCTATAATATTATTTAGAGAACATTAATTGAAAGAAAAAATGTATGAATCAAAATTTTGAATTGATGTGTACTTTGTGGTCAAATGAAAAATTATGAAATTGATCTAATTTTTTCTAATGTGAATTTGATAATATAAATTATCATGATGTCTGTGTTATAAGCACAATTGTCCGCCAAAATGACAAGATAAGGAATGATTAATTAATAATTAAAATGTCTTTAATGGGACATCGTGATGGCTAAGTGGTGTCCCGGATGTTCAAATTCGGATATTCGAAATTTTCGGATAGTGAAACGGATATCTGAAACAATTAAAAAATAACAGTATAATAATTTTAATTTATAAAAACAATTAAAAATAGGGAAATTGGATTTTAATAATCTCACATTTTATCAATTGGCTAATAATAATCTCAACTGAGAATATTCTTTCCACCAGTCTCTACTATCAAATTATTTTCTTACATTGGACCCCCCGTTAGTAAAACTTAACGCCGTTAGATTTTATATGACGTGGACATCTGCAAACCGCCGGAAAGTCGAGCCAAGCTAGCAGTGGTCTCGTGGTGGGTTTTGACATTGGCTCTGGTGGTGTTTAACGGGTCTCGTTTTTCCAGCAAGTCCAAACGAAGACAACAGTGGTGTTTAACGGTGAAGACGGTGACAGACTAGTGTTTGCAGACCACCCCTCCAGCGAAGACGGTGGCTAGGGTTCCGGCTTGGCTCGACTTTCCAGCGGTTTGCAGATGTCCACGTCATATAAAATCTAACGGCGTTAAGTTTTTTTAATGGGGGTCCAATGTAAGAAAATAGTTTGAAAGTAGTGACTGGTGGTAAGAATATTCTCAGTTGGTATTATTATTGGTCAATTGATAAAAGGTGGGATTATTAAAATCCAATAATCCTTAAAAATATGCATATATAAATATAATATTTCGGGTTTGGATTCAAATTTTTCTTCTTTTTAAATTATAAAAATAATTAAAAAAGTATATATAAATATAATATTTCGGATATGCGGATATCCGAACTTTTTTAAAATCACTATCCAGAAATTCGGTTATCCGAATTTTCGGATAATTCGGGTGCGGTTTCGGATTTGAATTTTTTTGAACACCCCTAGTATACTCATAATCAAAAGGTTGAAGGTTTAAATCCTAGAGGATGCAGGTTGTGTGTATTTATCCTATAAAATCTAGGTGGTGGTGTTAAAAAAAACTAATAATTAAAATGGTTAAAATTTTTTGATGTATCATAGAAAATACATATTATGAATGTAAGAATCATTGGTCGTGCGTGTATAGTACACTAAACCATCTCGGAGGAAATTATCATTGAACAAAAATAGATATAGGAAAGGAAAAATAGCACTTGTAAAGGTTGGAATATTATTAGGATGGAAGGGGTGGGACTCGGGTTGGAAGGGGTTCCCGGTAACACCGTCTTAACGGTTTCGGGTTGGTGAAGCCGAATGTTAACAATGAAAAGTATGTTTGGAATTTAAATTTAGGTTCGGGTTCGCGGGAACACCGCCCCAACTCATTCGAGTACTTTAGGGTAGTTTTACGTGGCTTGTTTACATTGGCTAATCTTTAGGGTAATTAGGGGTTCCACCCCTCCACCCTTAGTGACTTCCTTACTAAGTAATGATGATGGATGTAAGATGTGTTAAATTTGTTAGTTTGAAATTTATCCGGTTCGGTTTACGGTTTGAAAAACCGAGTTTAATTGTTCACTTTACTCTTTAGAAATTCGAACAAGTCGTGTAAACCGAACCAACCATTTACCTTTATTGTTCTCTTTTCCTTTTTGAAATTTATAAATATGTATAATATTAAAGAACTATATTTATCATTTTTAAAAATTTTAAAAAACCTAATGATTTTGAAATTAAAAAAAGACGGTTAAAATCGTCAAACCCAATCTGTTAGCCGGTTTGGCAGTCCTGTCTACCCAACCAACTCGGTTTGCCGTTTTCCAAAGCTATAACCCAGGATTTGTTACATTCATATAATATAATAGTAGAAGTGCACATGGTCTTGTATTCTAGTGGCATTGGTGATTGACTACCACAAAAATGATATGCGTTCAAATCTTGCAAATACAAGTTTAGGTGGTATTTAGGAATTAAAATATTATTGTTCAAAAAAATATAATAGTAGAAGGACCTGAATTGTAACCGTTCAATAGAATAGGGGGTGTAGTAAATAACGAACTATGAATGAGAATTGGATCATCGTGTGTTTGAATATCTTCTTCTTCTTTTTGGTGCTCCTATTTTGTATCGTAACAGATTTTCATAAACAACAATAATCATACCCATTAAAATCCCAAAAGATTTTCATGAACATAAACACTTCTTGTCCTTTTTTTTTTATTTCAACACTTTTTAATACTTCTTTATCAGTTAAGATTACTTCGATTGTTGATTGTAATTCTTTTTTTTTTCTTTCATATTTTCCTATTTGATATAAGATTTAATTTTCTGAAAAAAAAAATAGTGTTAAATATTATTTTTAAATGTTTTATTCTTTATTCTACTTTATAATTTAAAATAATTAATATAATTAATGATACAATAATAATTCTGGTATTATTTGTAAACTATTGTATTAACTAAAATTTGTTTCAGAACATTTTGTGTCATCATTTTTTATGATACAATTAAAAATAAATGTAACACAAAACTAATGAATTAGGCTGCAATACAACACCATTACTATTTTAACTATTGATTATTAAAAACCAGATGAACCAACAACCATGGTTGAAGCCAAAGTAGCAGACCTACGGATTACATAGTTGAAAAAAGCCAACAGCTACAAGATCATCTTGTTAATGTCGAATACTAAAAACTCAAATGGAACAATACGACATGCGGTTTTGTTTTTAAGGAACCGTCAAACGATCTTTATGTCCCAGTGATTTCCAAGACGATTCGAGTCTCAACAAATGCAACTTTTCCACAAAAGGTTCCAAGATTTCAGCCTCTTCTTCAGGTGCAAAAGCCATGCAAATGCTTAGTTCTTGAACAGCCTCTCCATATTCCCTGTCATTTACAAAATAAATAAATAAGTAATCAAAGTTAAAATAAAAAAACAAGAAGGGGAAGAGGGGGGTTGGGGGGTGTTGAAGAACACAATATGAAACCATATACCTGGTGAAATACAACATCATGCCATGATCTCTCCTTAATGCCCAGTTATGAGGCTGCAATATCAGGAGCTTCTCGGATGCCATGATAGCCAGCCTAACGCGTAAGAAAAGATGCAACATGCCAAAAACAAGAAACCGACCGATTTAGGGCTCAAGATTCCAAATATACATGATCCAAATTTGACTTATGAATATCATATTATATGGTATTTTTAGAAACTTGACATTTTTCCATTCATGGGTAAATTTTGCACATTTAAGCTCAAAATAAGATCAAGAATGGACACTGTTTTCAGTGGATTTTATATTAAAATTTTATCCTTTATTGGGCATTGGTCATAGTTTAACAAAATCTCCTGTCAATTCTCATGTGAATCTTGAAACCTGTAGGAAAAAAGACAGAAGTGCCTGAATAATTAGTGAAGTGATGGCGCAATACCTAGGGCGTATTAGTAATTTGACATGTTTACCTTAGATCTTGCGGACGCAACAATGGTATGCTTGAACCATCAGTCTTATCATCATGAACAGGCCTAAGTGGAGAAGTCAACATTAACCCACGATTCGTTCTTGAAGCACGTTTCCAGTGAAGCCTCTGATGAAAAACAAGAAAGTCAAAAAACTTAAAAAGTCAGTTTTTTTCTGCTACTTCAAGATAATTATGTTGAATTTCTTACAATCAAATTAGCAAGATAAATCCCAATAATATCCCGGTTTGTAGCAATGTCAAGTCCCAGCAGTGAACTGCTATTTACATCTGATGCTTTTGACTTTGGGTTGTCAACACACTGACCGTTGACTATCCCAAATAAGCTGTGCCCTGAAGTTACCTTAAAAAGCTCCTGTTAGAGAAGATGATCAATTTAAAAACTGATTATTTGACCTCACATAATCTGAAAAACGAAGCAAAATCTATTTATCCGAACATTAATTCTGTCAAAATTATTTTACCTCGGGGTTTCCTGTTTGGGGCCAGATCAAAAAGTCTTCCCCAACACACGATCCAACAATAGTCAAATTAAGTCTTCTACAAACCTCAATGTAGATAATGCTAAGCAAAATTGCTGTCAAAAACGTTATATTCCCGTCAGGTAAATATCTTAAATTAAGCAAGTAATATTCTTTGAGTCGGGTGAAAACCGCGAGATTTGTGAACATAATTTACAAGTTAAAAACTTGCTAAAAAAGGAAAGATGGTTTACCACTGCTACATTTGGAACTTAAAACAGAATGCAAATAGGAACATTTGGAATCCACAATGTTTGACCTTTTGAAACCCATTGAGTCGAATAGGACTTTGTTGACTGCCTCCAAAACTTCAATCAAATGGCAACCAATGTCTCTTGATATCAGTTCAACCTCAACTTCTTTTGCAATGGCATCCAATTCTGACAACCAATCTTCAAGCTTCTTTCCGGCCATAAGCATTGACTCACTTTGACTTAAATCTTGGTCATCAGATGACAGCTTGCTACCTTCACGCTCATTTTGGAATGAATTAGCATCCATCTCACGGTTGAAAGCAATAAACGCCTCATCTTCAGCAGAAATATGCAGCAGAGTCTGCAAAATTACATAGAGAACTAACTCAAAACCAAAAATTTAAATTTATTTTGATTTCTTGACAAAATGGAGTAAATTAGAGATGGGAAAATGGAGTGTTGAGTAACGGGTCAAAACGGGTGATTCGTAGATTCTTTGCCCAATTTGTATTAAAGAAAATAAAATAGCTTCTGTTGATATTTAATCTGATTTATTGAATAAAAACAAGTTAGGAGTTGTACGAATTAAAAATACACTCTGTGTCATTTCTGACCCATTTGACATGATTTGTTTATTAATAGATAATTTTGATTTAAACAAAACAATGAAATATACCGCAAATTGACCCGTTCTCAAAATAGATGGGCCTAAATAATCACCTCTAGATTATTAAGGACATGCAATGAGCTACAACTAGAAAATACTTCCATCATCAAACATTAAATTTTCTTTATAAGATTGAACAGTTGACTTTTTAAACCACATTACTTGACTTTTTGTGGCAAGAACAGTGATCTGTTTGCAACAAAAAAACTAAGTATAAAACATGGAAAGTCAATCTGACTCCAAAAAGGGCATGAAAGATTAGTTTGCAAATCATTTATCATGTCTTATTTGGTGTAAGAAGAAAACAAATGTCTTTGATTTCTTTACAAGATGTTACATAAAAAGAGTCTTTAGTTAGGAAAAGATAACATGAAAATGGGAACCCTGAAAGGAACTACAAACATTTAACATAGGATTAATAGAAAAATACAATCCATCGAAAACGCGTCACGAATTACTAAAATGTTGGGCATTTTAAGTATAGTTAGTTAGAGGGAGTGTTCAGGTACCAGAAAAGATGGTAAATTATGAATGATTGAGCTAATTTAAGTATTTAGCATAACAATCACCAAAACTTGAATAATATAGGTAATCTTTAAGTGAAAAAAAAAGCCACACCAAGATCCAGATTTCACTCATGCTTCAATTAAAATTCAAGATTTACATAAACCTCATCATAATTGTGCAAATGGTCAAGAAATTTGAAATTCATATTCATCCTAATTTGATGATGCTGTCTTCAACTACTTGCAAAATAGAAACAAAAATACAAACTATGGGCCACTAAAAAGATAATATTTTCATGGCAATGTGCCTTTTTCTCCTAGCCAATTATTTGATGATAATAAAGTAATGTTCTTTATGGAAAGTTACCTTAGCAAGGGATATATCTTTGTCTTTAAGCTGGAAAGATATTTCTTGTGTAAAATTTGCTCTGGCAGCAGTTAGAACCTGTAGTTTTCATGATAAAACCCCAATTTCATTAAAAGAATTTACAGAAAAAAAAAACAAGAAAATTAAAGATTGGTTAAACCCAATTGCAGAAATTCATAAAGGGTATAAAATATGTGAGACAAAAAAAAACAGACCTCCTGGTAGAATTTGGGAGATGATGAACCACCAGTTTTCACCAGGGCAGCTGCAGCCATGGGTAACAACCTCAACCTCCTCTTCTTGTGCTTGATCATGGCAGCAGAAGTGGTGAAATCTGTCAAGTTCTTGAATTTCAAATCAAGATTCTGATCAACTCCAGACCTGATAATATCAAATTACCCAAAAAATAACTAAAATTACCAAAACCCTCATCTGAATTTTGCAAAATCAACCAAAAAGAATGATACCCATTTGCTAAAATCTTGAAATAACAACACCCAATGAACAGAAATTCAAGAAACATACCTCAAAACAGGCCAACAAAAAGAAGTACATGTCACCTGTTGGTGACAACAAAGCCCCATTATTTCTTCAAAAAGGGTAAAAAGGTTAAAACTTGACAAGAAACAGCTGGTGAAATACAAAGAAAAGATTATAAAAATTATCAATTCAATTGTATTCTTTAGCAGTAGTAATGGGGTTACAAGAAGGGTTAGATGAAGAAGACGATGATGCAGACATCAGATCAGAAAAACTAACAAAAGACATCAAAATTGTGAAGAAATTGTAGTGAAAAATGAGTCTGTTTCTTGAAATTTCAGAGGAATTTTCAAGATCCATGGATGGTGTTTCACAGTTTCTTTAACTTTCTCACTCTATATCACTATATGCATATAGAGAGAGAAAGGGTTGAAACGGTGGCGTTTTGAGGTTGCCCAGCGGTTGGATGATGAAGTGATTATAGAAGATGCTTTCTTTCTTTGGGTTTCACGGTGATGAATACATTGCAATTTATAGGGTGGTGGTTGAGGGGATATACATTTTTTTTTACAACACCTAGATATTCTAGAATAATTGGGTTTCTTTGGGGCAACACCTAGAACATCCAGGCAGCCCACCTCAGGAGGAACCCCCTAACTGGGTAAACCCTCTGACCTGGCCACAGACCCCTTTTTTACTGTGGCTAGGATTTGAACCCAAGACCTCTACTATGAGAAGTCTTGTAGCTACCATTGCACTAAATGACCAGCGGTTAAGAGGATATAGATGGAAAGGGGAATTGGGTATGGAAATCATTATCATGTACTTTTTCTATCAAAATAAATATATTTGTGTTCTAAAAAAAGATTTAGGCTTCCCTCCTTAATTAATTTTAAATTTACATTATATTTTCTAAATATTTCTTATAAAACTAGGTTAGAATCTTGCGTAATTGTATTACACGGATTGAATATACGTAATATTATATATTTTATAATAAAAAAAATTATGTCTTTAAAAACATGTGTATTATACGGGTTAACACACACTCGTCAAAATATGTCTTTAAAAAATATACTTTAGCGTAACAATTATAAATTTTGTTAAGTTAATTTTAAAACATTTTTTTCAACCGGTTATTAATTTTTTTTATGTAATTGATAAACGTTAATTCATATCAAATTCCTTTTGGTTAATAATATAATAACTATCCATAATTAAATAATAAGTATCAATAATTAAAAATATATTATTTTAATATTATTATTTAATAGGAGAGAGCCGGAAAAAACATGTTGAAAATGTATCAGAAAGTGACATGTGTCCTCTAGTTTAGTTGGTTATTAGGTAGTATAGATATAGATATAGATGCCTGTAAAGTTAATTTAATTTACTAGTTTTTATATGTGTTAAAAAATATTTGACTAGTAACCAAACGTATTTTTAATTTATGTGTTGCTTTGTGGTGTCATTAAAATTTTGTTTCTCACTGAGTTCTTGTATATTTTAAATCTATACTATATAATAAATAAAGGTTTTTAGTGACACGTGTCGTCTCCATATTCATCCTCATCATTTTTTTCACGTCTCTCCCTCTTATTTAATGCACTTTTATCTTTTAGTAATTATATATGTATGTATATATTTTAGGAAAATATTAATTATACTAATAAAACGTATTTATTTTAAATTATCTCTTCTTTTTTTTTTGTTATAAATTATATTAGTCATTCAACAAGGCAAATTACATAAGGATAGCAGGTAGACGGGCAACAAACTGCGCCGCCATCCCCTTCTGAATGGAAAACCCTAATCTACTAAAAACAAAGCCTCGCCCCTGAGGAGTCGTAAAGTTGCTGTGGACCACACGCTGAACTCTAGCCAAGAACCGAACCGCCTCCGGCGCCAAGGAGCCGAACGTGTCAAACGTCAGGGGGACAAAGGCATGCTGATTATCCTCACAAGCTTTCGCGTGCTTTTCCACCTTCTTTGACTCTGCTTTCATAACCGCTTGCCCCGCCACAAACCCATTTTCCCGCAACCCAGCTAGGGGGGATACACCTGTGAGATCGACACAAGCATATCTCTTATTATAAGAAACTTTAAAATTTAATTATTTAACTTTTATTTCAATCAATCAAATAGTAAATGAAAATAAAATTACATTAAATAGTAATTAAAGTATTTTCAAAATTCAATTATATATTAATTTTTACATATTTTCAGTTTGTTTCTATTCTTAATATACATAATATACTTTTATACCCGTAAAATATATATACATAAAGATTTAAAATTTTTAAATATTGATATTTTTCACTTCGTGTATAGACACGGGATCTAAACTAGTATATAATAAAATAAAATAGTTATTATACGAATATTTCATAAAACTATGAGATATATCTTTACTAGTTGGCTGAGCTCTAATTTAAGTCACTTTTCATTTATTACATAAGATTCTCGTAGTTTTAATGTGTTATTTTATGAGTGAATTACATAAAAGTCCTTGTGGTAAAGTGGAATTGCGATTTTGGTTTAAATTTTTAAAAGTTACACTTTTAATCCTAAATTTCAGCCGGTCATAACACAATGATTGAAGATGTCATACGAGATGTATACAACTCTAACAAGATACAGTGGGGAGTAGGGGTGTAAATGAGTCGAGTTAAGCTCGAACTCATATAAGCTAGATCTCGACTAGTTTAAGTTAAGAGAGCTCGTGAAAGGTTTCGTTTGCATTTTTTTTAAAAAAGTCATTATAACTTCGTACGATTCTCTTTACGTGTTTTAACCCGCCGCGAAACGCGAGCCTTATTTACTAGTATTGAATAAATTCATCATTTACCTTTACTATTAGGTATTTCTGGTATCATCTTCCCATATATCATTATTTTTCATTAGATTGCCATTACAGACGTTAATATTTTACTTTTTATGGTGGATTAGTTATTGATATTGAATTCTTAGGGTAGGGCTCAACTTTTTTTTAATACAAAGTCTTCTATATATTATAATACTAGGTTAAAATTCCGTGTATTACACGGGGTTGAATAAATATAATATTATATATTAAGTAATAAAAAATTTATTTTTTAAAAACTTGTGTTTTACACGAGTTGAATAAACCTGTGGAATACAATATAATCTGTTAACACATACACTCGTCAAAATATGTCAGGAGATTTATTAATATAAGAATTGATATTTTCTTTAAAAATATATTATTATTAAAAGATAGAGGTGTATTTAATAAGAGAGAGAGACGGGAAAAAATGATAAGAATGAATATGGAGGCGACATATGGCATGGAAAACCTTTATTTATTATATAGTATAGATTTGGGTAGGATCAGTAATTTCTTTAAAATAGATGGACCGGATATCCTTTTAGGTGGAAGTTATCGTTTTTTAGTTCATAATTATGACATAAATACACATTCAATTTATGTTTTAAAATAAAATATTTAACCAATTTAAGTTATTACATAAAATAACTTATAGAAATAAGTAGGTCAATATCAATCTATAACCTGTCATGTTGACCCAAACTTTACCCGTTTAATTAAACGTGTTTATAGATTCCACCCAAACTGATATAAAATATTTTGGCTAAACCAAACCTATAAATTAGTTCTTAAATTTATGTCGTGATTTTACACGTGTTATAAATTTATATCCCTATAGTTAGTGGCGGACTTACCTTTTGGTAGGTGGGTCGGCTGACACCCAGCAAATTTTTTTTTGTGATATGTGTAGTATATTTCCGAGCGACCCCACCAACCTCAAAAAAATAATTTAAGATTTTTAGATTTTATTAAAAAAAAAAACCAATTATAGTCCAAAATATTATGGAGTGTACATGATTACTTGAACTTGAAGAACTTGAAGAACTTGATTCATTGATACTCACCTGATACACTGACTTCATCTCCTTCAATTTGGATTTTGAAGTCTACTTGGTTACTTGAACTTGAAGAATTTGATTCATCAAATTCACTAAAAATCCCAATTTAGGTTTTTTTTTTACTTTTTCTTCATATTCTTCTTTATTTGATTATTAATTTGAATGTTACTATGTTACGATATGTGTTAGTGTATGTATTTGAATCATTGAATAAATGAATAATGAATGTTAGTATTTTTTTTTAGTCAAAGTGTGGAACTTGTTTGTTGATTTGGGTTTAAAGGAACACCAGGACTTACGATTGAAGTCGTATTTGCATAATCGGATTAGTGATGAGAATTTGACTGATAGTTGTGTTTGTTATATGAAAAAGAGTTGATTAGAAAAATTCATATAGATGATGTAATGACTCGGTTTAAAAAATAATGAAAACTCGTAGAGAGCAACTTTAGGGTTTTTATTATGCATTTCTAATGACGAACATCGTATTATTATTGTTTATTTGAAATTTAGTTTTCTTTATTGTTTTATTATGTGACCCGACCCAAATAAAAAAAAAATAATATTTAACTATTGACAATCGACTCAAAAAAACTCCGACTCCATAAAAAAATTCTTGGGTCCATCACTCCATATAGTTCTACATTAGATTAATTCTAATAAAGGCCATTGGGGTTTGTGGCCCAGTGGTAGAGGAAATTTCTCTAGAAACACTAAAGTTTAAGTAGGTAATGGGTTCAAGTATCACTCCTATAAGAATTAAGAAATTTGTCTTTCAAATTTTTTTTAAAATTCTAATAAACTTTAAGAATATTCTAAAAGAATGTTAAGAAATTTTGGAACTTAGGATGAATAATCTTTATTCGTTAGTCATCCCCTCGTTTCCGTCGTACCTTTCATTGTTCAGAGATGAAGGACGATGATGATGATGAGGGTGCTTCTTGGTGGAGCAGAGATAGAGTAGAGAGGGTCGTGAGTTTGGAGAGGAGATGAAGATCTATTCATTTAAGGAATTAGGGTTTTTTTTTAGATTTGAATTTTGGAGAAGATATGGAAGAAAGAGACCAGACAAAAAAGATATATATAAAGGGATTAAAATTACTTTAAAGCCCTTAGGAATAAAATAAATAAAAAAACAAAGAAAGTAAATATATGATCTAAATGAGTTTAAAAGTTTTCACAACAACTCAGAGTTTTCATTTGATACGTCTCATATATATATATATATATATATATATATATATATATATATATAAGTATCTAACCTAGTAATAACTATATATATATATAGTTATTACTAGGTTAGATACTCGTGTATTACACGAACTGAATTATAAAAATTATATAAGTAATAACTATATAAACAAAAATATATATAAAAGAAATATCATTTTTATTAAATAAGGACAAAATAAAATTACATTTATAATTAATAAACATATAACAAATCATAAATCTCTAAATATTTACTTGTAAACAACATTTAATGTTTGATTTATGATTTCACCATCTTTGTTTAATATTAGTAATTTTACTTCGTCATTAGTAACCAATAAAATATATAAAATAACAGAATATAAAATTCAGTATTTTAATAAATAACCAATTACCAATTAAACATAAATGAAACACACATTAAATTTTCTTCATCCATAATTAAAATGAAAAATAAGGAAAAATATAAAAGAAATTTAAACTGTTTGTCGAATTAGAATCATTAAATGAGAATGTTGATTTAGGTGGGAAAACATTATTTTAGATGCCCGTATCGAGTGACAAGTGTTCTCAAACATTTTTATTTATTATATATACGTTAGAAGACTCGTATATTACAAGAGTTGAATAAATAAAAATTAAATAGTAATTAGTAATGATGCTTTATAAATTATAAAATGATTGAACAATTTAATTGATGATAAACATAATTTTGAATTAAAAAAAATTATAGATAAAAATCGAAAGGAATTATTAATCTAATTATCTAAAATAACAGAGTTGATTAAAATGTAAAAACAATCTTGATAATATAATAACTATCATAATACAAATTTATTTTCGGATTGATAATAACGTCAGAAATTATAATTATCCATAATTAATTTTATATTAAATTTATATAGTTAGTGATATAATACTATAATAATTAAATTTATATTAAATATCTAAAAATATATATTCTTTTAATATTATTATTTAATAGGTTAGAGAAGCAGGAAAATAAGAGTGAAGAGACACCGTGACATGTGTCACCTCATTTAATAGGAGAGATAAGCGAGAAAATAAGAGTGAGAGACACCAGAGAATGATACGTGTCCTCTAGTTACTTATTTATTATAATAAGGATAATAGATATGATTAGGGTGTTCAATGTTTGGTTTCAAACTGATTAAACCGATAACCGAATCGAAACCGAAACCGTTTAAAACCAAACCGAAAACCGAATATGTAATTTGGTTTGGTTTAGGTTTCAAGATTTTGAATTCGGTTTGAACCGAAAAACCCGAATTAGGTTATACCACTATTTTAATCAATATTTTATAGTTAACTCAATTCATTTATATCAATAACCAATACCCCTATATAGATTATAAATCATTATTTAATAAAGGTATGTTTTTGTTTAGATTTTTCTAAAATGTTGTATTGTTTAAACCGAATAAGTTATGGCTACTCAAAACAAAAACAAAAAAACAAATTTTTTTATTTATTTTTTGGCTAATTCGGTTTGTTAGGTTCAAACCGAATTACAATGTGGTTTTAGGTTCGGATTAGGTTTCCTCGAATATGGTTTGATTCGGATTGTGTTTTCAACAAAAAACAAATATCAACCCGAAAAACTTGTAACCCGACCCGATGAACACCCCTAGATATGATTGACTTATAATAAATCAATTGTAGCACGTTTATGATTGTGTTAGCCTCCATGGCCCATGCTAACGGGTGAATGCAAAAGATATGTATTTAGTTTCAGATGGTGAAGGATTGACGTCTTGCCAAGTTTTATAAAAGAAAATGACGTGTGCGTATATATATAATAAAGAGTTAAGTGTTTTTTTCATCCCTGTGATTTGCTAAAAATTGCCGTTTGAATTCAAAGGTTTAAATTTTGCCATTTGAATCCAAATGTTTCATAAAAATTGTCATTTGAATCCATTTGACTACACCTAATTAACACCGTTAAAATTTTACGTTAAACGTTCCCAACTTGAGGGGTATTTTAGTCAAAATAATTATAAAATAAATAACCAGTCCCACGTGAAGGGTTTTGTGTGTTCAATCTCTTTAGCAAGCCATATGGGGACTAGGGCTGTTCAAAAAACTCGTAGGCTCAGCTTGTGCCTCGCTCGATAACTGGCTCGTTGGATCGATCGTGGCTCGCTCGTTTAGCTCGTTTAAAATAAGATTATTAATAACAATCATAATAATAAATAATATATAAAAGAATTAGAAAAAAACAAAAATAATACATATAATATTTTGAATCTGCCTCATTGTCTCTCGATCTAAAAAAAATATAAAAAATACCTAAAGAGATTGAACATATAATACATATAATATTTCAATCTTAAAGAAATTGCGATTGCGATTACGACGTTTGTTGTTGATTATGAGGACGAAAGAGATTGATTTTGGGGTTAGGAATTCGTTTTTTGCGATTACCTAAAGAGACTGAACGTATAAAACCCTCATGTGGGGTTGGTTCTTTATTTTGTAATTGTTTTGACTAAAATACCTCTCAAGTGGGGAAGTTTTAACAAAAAATGTTAACGGTGTTAATTAGGTGTAGTCAAATGGATTTAAATGACAAGTTTTTTGAAACCTTTGGATTCAAATGGTAAAATTTAAACCTTTAGACTCAAATGATAATTTTTAGCAAACCACATAGATGAAAAAAGCACTTAACTTTATAATAAATAAGTAATTGGTTGCGTCACGTGTCACAATTCAGTGAGCCCAAGATTCTTTTTCTCACTTATTTTTTCTCAATTGTTTAATATTTACTTTATTAATATTTCATTTATTCCTATTGACAAACCATAAATGGGAAACACTAACAATAGAATCAAAAATGCCTTCCTTCTTCTTGATAGAGTTCCCAAAAGCATTATTATTCCGGAATTTTCAGATTATCCACCATGTAGTCATAACTATGGCCGCCTAAATCACATATTTTTTAACTCTCTATACCCTAGTAGACTCAATCAAATTGAACAATTGTGCCAGAACCTTTGACGAAGGAAACTTTATATGCAACTAGCGTTCAATAGCACACTAGGAAGCCTCGGCAATACTAGACATCCCAAAAACAAGATTGACATTTTCCACATCGTTTAAGCAAGACGAACACAAAATAAAAGGAATATCAATATCTTTGTCACTCAAATTCACCCGAGTAGGGATCCGATTAAAAATAATACACCAAGCTAAAATATTTACTTTACGTGGAACGAACTTATTCCATTTTGTAGAACATTCCCTAACCGGTAACATCACCCCCATCAATATGCTTCCTCACCATCTTCACCGAAAACTCCTCACCTCCCTCCATGTCCTAAACCCATCTATATGATTCATTAGACCAAATCACTTTATTTAAAACCAAATTTAATTCCTGTAACTGAGATTCTTCAACGCCCCCCACCTCTCGACGCCAATTCCAACACCAACCATCACCCTCCTTTCTATCATTGATTACACACATTTTATTCATCTCTAATCTATATAACCTTGGGAATCTAGAAGAAAGTTTATAATTCTCAATCCAGCAATCGTTCCAAAACTGAGTATCCCTCCCGTTACCAACTTTCTTTTTCAAACAAGATAACGGAACCACATCATTCTCGTCTAGTATTTATAATAGATGAGACGATTCGCTTCCAAACTCCATTACCCTTCTTTGACGTATCCCCATCATGAAAACCAGCCTTACCCCCATAAATTGATTTAATTACCTTCACCCACAAATCATTTTTATTGTAAAAAATCTCCATCGCCATTTATATAATAACGCCTTGTTTAAACCTTCCAAACTACCAATCCCCAAATCCCCTTTAGCTTTATCGGCTAAAACCAACTTCTATTTTACCTAAGGAATCTTCCTGTCATTTCCCGTTTCACCCAAAAAAAAATTAGAATGAAGCGACTCAAGATTTTTACTAACCTGACCCGACATAAGAAAGAGAGACATATAATAGGTACCGACAGAGCCCAAAACTGAAGAGATAAGAGTAGTTCTCCCACCAATATAAAAGTAAAGACGCTTTCCATTTAGACAACTTATAAGTGAGCCTGTCAATAGTACATTTCCACCCTTGAACTCTCGCCATGTTCGATCCGACTGGAATGCCTAAGTAAAGAAACAGTAACTTCTCTGGTTTGCAACCAGTCATCCTTGCAAGCAGATGGACTTCTTGAAAATCAACCCCACACCAAATAAGCTAGACTTATGCAAGTTTAATTTTAATCCAGAAGCCAAAAAGAAATAGTTAAGAACCCTGACCAAATTTTTATATTAAAAGAAGACCATTTCCCAAGCAAGATCACATCATCTGCATAAAATAAATGGAAAAGAGGAATGATATCTTTCCCAACCAGCGTCAGCCGAAAAAGCCCTGCAAAAACAACATCGTCAACGGCAACATGGAGGCCCTCCATAGCTAGAATAAAGAGAAAAGGCGAGAAAGGATCCCCCTAGCGCAAGCCCCACTCAATTTGAAACTTCGAAGATAGACTACCATTTACCAAAATCGATGATCTAGCAGACACCAAACAAGCTCGAATCCAACTGATCCATCTATATCCAAATCCCATAAACTTCATGATTGTTTTCAAATAATCCCAACTAAGTGAATCATAAGCCTTCTAGAAATCAATCTTTAATACCATAAGTTTCTTGTTCCTCTTCTTGTACTAATCAACCATCTCATTTACAATAAGTGGTCCGTCCATAATTTGACGACCTTTAATGAAAGCTGATTGTTCCACACTTACTAAGGAATCCATCACTCGAACAAGCCGAATCGTTAATACCTTTGCAATAATTTTGTATTGCAAATTAATCAAACTGATAGGTCTAAAATCTTTTATGCACATAGGGTTCAGAATCTTTGGAATTAACATAATAAAGGACGAGTTACCAAACATTTTATTCGCTAATATTTTTTTCTCAACTATTTAATATTTTCTTTATTTAATATTTCTTTTCTCAACTAGTCCTTTATTTTTTCCGCTTATTACTAACTATTTCATATTTTTTATATTTAACCCGTGTAATACACGGGGTTTCTAACTTTGTGTGTGTGTAGTATGTAGTTAAACTATAAATGAGGAAAACTTTAGAAATGATAGGAAGAAATTTGAGCCATGATTTATAAAATGGATGGACGAGAGCGTTACGTCACATGAGTGGTATTTAAAAGGAAGGAAGGGTAAAACATGAATAGCCAACCAAATAAGTCTGCACATGTAAGTCACATATCATTTTCTCAAAAAATTTTAGATAGTATATATATATATATATATATATACACACACACACACATATTCTATTTTGAATATTTTATTTTATGCCTATTAATAAATCTAGGTTTTTTATTTTTAATTAAAAAAAATATGTGGTCCACATTTATCACAGGGATATAAAAGTAATTACACTTTTTATTTCTTTTTTAATTAAATCATAATTAAATCTGAATTATCCTTTTTTTACAACTATCTCTAGATCTATGAAACAAATGAAGAATATGCTCTTTACACCTGTGTAAAAATCAAATAAACTGTAACACCGAAAAATTTGAACCAATTTAAACTTTTTAAATATGACGCGGAAGCGGTCCCAAATACAACATTTAACGTAACCACACGTTTTAGTTTTACAAACATGAATTAAACTATAATATTTCCCACAAAAGTAGTTTAATCAAAGGTTAATAATCAACAATTTATCCACAACTTGTAACGACTCCAGATATTTTGTAAAACATCAAAAACCAAATTTGAGAATCCAATATCCACCTTAGGCGAGACCCGAGATCACTCTGGAGCTTTCCTACATTCAAAACAACAATTTGAATATGGTTAGTAAAGATAAGTATCCATAGGGACCTCTCCACATGTCCCCTCAAGGGTAAAACCATAGAAAAAGTCATTTTTTTAAAAACAAAAATTTCAGTCATAGTTGAACACGGTTGTGTTCTGAAGGAACACGGTCGTGTTCCCTTTCAGCACCAGAAAAAGCATAGTTTCTGACATGGTTGTGTTCTGATGAACACAACCATGTTCTCTGACATCACCTTCCATTCTCACAATTTCTACAATTTTTTGCATATAACAAGTATCTAACGTATATTTACTTGTTTTTTGACCACGCAGTGTCTACCACATTAATTTGTTAGTTTATTCACCCCCAATATGAGCACCACTACTCGCTTTCCGTTCCCGACCCATTCCGGCCCGTTTGCATCTTTGTGCAATACGACATCAATATAACATGTATAACACCACACACACACACACATGTTTACTCCTACCCATTTATCACCTTTTAGTTGGCTTACAACGGCTTGGTGCGAGAAGAGAACCACAACTCGTCTTACCCGTACTTGGAGTATTTGACTCCAAGTCCACCCTTTGAAGTATTCCACACTTCTTATTGGGTTTACGACCCCTCGGTGCGAGTACCACAACTCGTCTTACCCATACTTTGAGTATTTGACTCCAAGTCCATCCTTTGAAGTATTCCACACTTCTTATACATCATCTCACTAAATTATCACATTTTGTCGACTTTATACCACATAGTCAACTATATCAATTTAAACCACATTATGCATACAAGTTTGACTTTACCACATAAGTCATTACGCTAATTTCAACCACATTATGCATAAGTTTGACTTTTACCACATAAGTCTTTACACCAAAATTTTAAACCACAATGTGCATACTACCTTGACTTTTACCACATAAGTCATTACACCAAATTCAAACCACATTATACACACAAATTTGACTTTTACCACACAAGTCAAATTACACCAAATTCACCACATTTACATATTAGTTTGACTATTTACCACATAAGTCAAATTACACCTATTTATCACATTTGCACAATCAAGTTTGACTATTAACCACATAGTCTAATTACACCAATTTCAACATAATAGTTTGACCTTATACATCTAAAGTCAAATTACACCAATTTTACCATTATCCACAATGGTTTGACTTATATGTGATCCCCCGAAAATTCCGGCCTCTATTTGAACTTTTTCGACACTTGTAACTTCATTTTTTTATGTTTGGAATTTATAAAAGTTATCCTATCTATCTATTTCATTTTTCTAAGTATACATACATTGAGTGCAATTATTTCAGAATGATAAACATTTATATAAAGATTTATGTAAATAATGGTTATTATTCTATTAAATAAATATATATATACACTAGGTTACTTTCTAAACCTATATATATATATATATAAATACAAACTTATAAGACCTAAATTATAAATTCTATAAGAAAAATTAGGATTTATAAAAGATATATATTTAAATTACAAAGCAAATAATTTTAATACCATTTTATTTTATAAAAAAAATATATATTATTTTCATGTTTAAACTAATTAAGAATAATAATAACATTTAATTGAGATTATAAAATTTTATAAATTTATTTTTGTTATGTTATATAAATGTCCAGGGTTCGAAATGTAATTTTCTGAAACTTAATTCTAATTAAAAACAAGGTTTTTACATAAAATAATAAACTCTGAAAGGCCAGGGGCCTGTTTTGCCATTCTCGGATATTTCCTCTCCCCCTCTCCAGTCGTGGGTTCGAGTCCCCAGCACACCGTTTTTCTGACCTTAAACCACGATCTCGTCCTTTACTCATTTTCGTGCAAAACTAAAACCGGCGACATGATTAGATCAATTTAACGATCCATTACTCAGGATTAATTGGAATTTTTATAAGCATTTGATGTCTAACTCGGAACCGAAAACCCATGATCAAACTCCTTAATAAATCGATTAAACCTGATGAAATTGGGTATAAATATCCCTCCCCAATCATCAACGACACTCACCAAAAGCTCCCTACACCCTAAATCGCGTCTGAACCCACCTCTGGAACACCCAACTCAGTCGACGAACACGAGGTAGCTCATCTCAGTCGTTCTCCATCCCTACGAAATCATTTCAGGTAATTCTGGGGTCTATGGTTTCGTTTTGATGCAAAGAACAAAAGCCCTATTAATTTCGAGACGATCGATCAACCGATCGGACGAATTAAAGGGCTAGGGTTTACGGGATCCTTGTTGGGGACGGAGGATATTTGGGTTGCCTGTTTAAGACCATGCACAACCGGTTCCTAGACAAGGCAGTATGCCCAGTCCAGCGGTTGTGCGCGTGTGTGCGTTTGGGTCCGGGATCGACATGGGTTCGAATCCCAAGGGGCCGGATTTTATTCTCTTTTTCCTTTTAAACCCATTTTAACACACCATCTAATATTTAAAAATTCCCAACTTAATTTCTACAAATTCTATAAATATAATTTGAAAGTTTTATAAAACTGAAATTATAATATAATGTTTACCTATCCTATTTTAATTAAAAATATTATAAAAAGTTTTATATTCTTAAATGAATAATAGAAATGGTTTTGTTTGAGACAATTTAATTTTGTAAATGCTTATAATGTTATTACACAAATTTTAATTAAATGTTGGACACTTATTATATTCTTTCAAGTTTATAAATAATTATTCTTGTAAGGATAATTAATACTTTTAAACTTGTAAATACTCAAATAATTATTTCTAAAATTCTATTCAATCTTTTATAAAATCCTTTATAATGAATTTATTTATAAATCAACTAACCAATTAAATTACATTTATTAATAAATTTACTAATCCGTTTATTTGCATTTATGAATAATTAAACTACTTTATTTACATTAACTAATGGTTTAATTAACCATTTCATTTCCATAAAATACAATGATTTAAACCTTTTTTTTTGTAATCCACAATTTATTATTCTTAGAATAGTTATTTAAATAAATTCAAAAGAATTATTATTTAACCCTTTTTCCCATATTATTTATTTAATTAGAATAATAATATAAATAAAATTCGAACATACCTTTATTATTATAAATTGATATTCACTTATCAGTTTAAATATATATATTTCCTAAAAAGCCTGTACAAACCCCATGAAACCCTAAATGTCTCAATATATCTTAAATACCATTTAGATATATATTGAAAGTAGGTTACCATTACGCGTGTAGGTTTGTTGTGAGAGTTCCCCGCGAAGCCTAACAACCTTTACAAGTTCATACATTTCCAACTTTGATTCATGTGAGTTTCATAGCCCCCTTTCTCTTTACTATTGTTTACAAATACTCGGGGTGGAACATGTTTACATACATTACCAGAATTCAATACCATTTGTTCTCATGCTATCTACTATGTGCTTTATATCTTAAACTACTTGGCGACCATACGTGTGTTCATGTTTAGTACAATCATTAACTTGCTACCCAAGCCTAAGGCAGTACCTTTTATGATCATTTATACGGGAAACCGATACCAGTTAACACAAACCTTGGCGGGTTTTGTGTGTACCATATTACTACTTTTTCAAAAACACAATCAGTTGTATTGTACTTACCAGTTTTCCATTTACTACGGCTTGATTGAACACTTGGAACCTTGTATGTTTTCACATTTATGACTTAGTTATGCTTTGAATATATTGAATTTCAAATTCTTTTATTTAACTTTTGTTTGGTGTCAAAACCTATGTTACTCACCAACTACTTGTAGTTGACATTTACTCACATGTTTCAGGTGCACCTGTTTGAGGACTACATGATCACATAGAACATGGACCTAGTTAAATTTTAATTATGTTTTATTGAACACTTGGTTTTCTTATTTCTAATGTAACTGATGCTTTTAATTCGAATAATAAATATTAGCATATTTAATAGATGATCATGTGCTTATGAACAACCGCATCAGCCCCGGTGTATAATCTGCCGCCGGCCGGGGTGAGACATTATACCACATTAAGTCAATTTATATCCATTTCACCGTTATCCACAATGGTTTGACTTATACCACACTAAGTCAATTTACAACAAAGCACCACATTTAGTTTGACTATATTCCATATAGTTCAACTAGACCACTTTTACTAAGTGTCATTCATTAGTTTGACTAATTTTCTCATTATGTCAACTACAACAATCCTACCACATTCATTATTTACTTTGACCATTTACCACATAAGTCAAAATCGACTTACAACACATAAATAGAATTAACAACACATCTATTTACATGTAACTACTACTTATCTACTACTAAGTAAGTGCAAAGCACTTACCTTTAACAATGAAGATTCCAAACGGTCTTCAAAGCTAACATCTTTAACGCCTTGATCACTTAAACATTTCACATGTTTTAGTAATCTAATTTACCCCAATATTCATCAATTGAAGTTTAACTCCCACCCAAAGATCTTATGATCTTCACCAACAACTAACTTGGTTTATTTAGCTTTACACAAGCTTTTAACCTTTCTAATCAAAATCAACCCATTTTGACCCGTTAAGGTTTTATCCAAATTTCATCCAATTCTCCAAGGTTCTTGATTCATCAAATTGATTGAGGGTTTCTACTAAAAATTGTATTTATTAACACCATAAACACTTACCAACCACCAATTCATCATTTAACTTCATCAATTTGAAAACCCCCAATTTTCACCTCAAGAACCCTAATTTTGAAATCATCAAACTAGATGTTAGAATCATGTTAATCATGATTCTTCACCATTTACAATACTAGATTAAGGTTTATAACCAACATTTATCCATTATCACCACACTAATTAACTCAAATTGGGTTTTTCACTAAAACCCACCAAAACTCCATTAATGGAGATGTAGGAGATTAAGATGGAGAAGATGAACTTACATGAGTGTTGATTGAACCTCAAACATCTTCCAATCTGCGATCTTTCAACTCAGATTTCCAGATTCAAGCTTGTTCATATCCCCTTTTCTCCTTCCTGCCATACATGAAACACACACACATCACACACTAAAATAAGTGTGTTTCTCATCCCCTTCAATTACTAAAATGCAGAATTTTAGCATTTTACACTTTACCCCCTTGAACATTCCAATTTAACCCCCTTTACACAAAGTTTAGAATTCACCAATGAACCTTTTAATTCAAGACTTGGTTTTTATTCCACTTTCACCCCCATAATATTATTTAAGCAAATAACATTATATTTTGGATTTTTGGTTTGTTACATAAACATGTGTAATAATCAATATAAACATGAGTAAAAACCCAAAAACATGTTTTATGTAGTGTAAAACCTAAAACTTATCCATAAAACCAATAATTCCACTGTATAAACAGAATAAAATCAAATACATATGATAAGAACTCTTTACACAAGTGTAAATTCAGTTTACACTTGTGTAAAAAAATCAAATACACATGTTTAAAATTCGAATACACTTGTGTAAAAATCAAACCATATTGTAAAATAAAACTCGATCTTGAATCCAAATTCTTTAAAATCCGGACTTTTACACCGTCTTGAGCCCAGATCTTCTTGTCATACTTCGATTCTCATGTGCTTGTCTACACTATCTAAACATCAAAGGTGTCATAAAACATAAATTTTCACGCATAAAAACAAGAGAATACAACAAACACAAATCAAAACAATATTGAAAAGTTGAAAAATAAAACACCCAAATCCCCCAAAATCAAGAACACCTAGTTCAGGGTTAAGAACACCCAGTTTACACATGTGTAAAAATCAAATACACATGTGTAAAACCCATATATTCAAAAACCTTACAAAATCAAAGTCCCATTTGTTATTTCCATTTCAAACCTCATAAAATAAAAAAAAGATTAAATCAGTAAATAGGTTGAAAATATTCAAACACAAAAACATGTCCAAATCTGAAACATGTTCTAAGATTAAACCAATAAAAAGATAATCCAATTTTACAGAGAAAAAAACATGTTCAAATCTGAAACATGTGCAAATACGAACATATAAAATCAGAAACAAGATAATCAATGCAAAATCAACAAATACTTCACATGAGTTACAAAACAGAAATACATAATCCAATTTTACAGAAAAAAATGTCAAAGTTTCATGAGTTAAAGTCGAACATACATGTCGTTAACGGTAGTTCTTTCGTAGGCCATAGCCTCCCCTCATCGGATTCAGCTACTCGTTGGAACCGACAACGCACAAATAAGAGTAGAATTTTGCTTCATGTTCTTCAATCTGGACAACAACCGTAGAAATCCGGTTCCTATTCTTCGATCTGGACCTATAACACCTTGAATTCCAAGTCCGGTTCTTGTTCTTCGATCTGGACAATAAACGTAAAATTCTGGTTCTTGTTCTTTCCTTTACATATAGCGATGATGGTTTTAGAGAGAGACAAGAGATGGCAATGGTGGTTTTAGAGAGAGAGAGAGAGAAGATCTGAAGATGAAGATGAAGATGAGAGATCTCAAAATTTGGATTTGAGATGGGTGTTTTAGAGAGAGACGATATACAGATAATGAAAAAGAAAAAGAATAAAGTGTGGGTTTAAAAAGAGAGAGAGAGTGAGAGTGAGAAAAAGACATAAATGCCCATTCAGTTTAAAATAAATAAAAAAACAAGAAAACTAATGAGTGGTGTAAAATAAGTTTATGAGTTTTTTACAATAACTCAGGGTTTACAACCGATACAACCCCTATATATATATTGTTGAAAATTGGCATCCAGTTGTAAAACTCCATGACCAGTTTAAAGATAAAAGATAATCATGTTTCATAGTTTAAACGTAATTATATAATTTTGCATCTTTTGTCATAAACTAGCAAAAACTCGTATCGTTTTCGGCTTCATGTCGTTATAGGTTCGTTCTACCGACCAGTTAACACGACTTACTTAACATCCCTAATATTAATTAGTTTTAGATGCCCATCTTTCAAGTTTAATTTTCTAAGGTAGAACAAGTTTATTCTTATTGATTATTTTAACATGAAATAAGTTGTAATTAATAAAGAGTTTATTTTTTTATTTTTTAATTCCATTTGTTTTTATTTAAGCCACGCACGTGCGTGTGTGGTATATGTGTGTGGGTGACATGGTGGAGCATGAGGGTGCGTGTGCAAGTAAGTGATCTGGGGGTGTCGTGTGTTGCCAGATCAATGGCGTCCCAGAAAGAGTGGTGCGGTTCTCGGAGAAATTAATCTGAATTTGGGTTTTATATATTTTTTTAAAGGCAAACATTACCCTACTTCTAAACCAATAATTATAAACTACATTAATGTTCAGGTTTGAACCTGAGACCTATTATCAAAAACCACAAAATCAAAGTCCCATTATTTTATATTTTTTCCAAAATTTTTTATAACATGTATACGTATGGTCCAACAAAATCTTGACCAACAAGGTTCACAATCAAGAATTCTCTCCTCACCTTAACACTAATCTTGTTGTTGCTCGCATATTTAGTAATTGACCGACCTGACACTCCCTTCATAGGTTGCCATTGTTATCTGCATCGATTTGGATGGATTTTGATCGAACTTGAAGACGTTTAATACAATTTCTTTTGTCGTTTAATTCATAATTGGGTTGTTTTGACTTTTGTTTCACTATAAAACTAAGGTGCTTCTTAGTTGAAAATCACACCAGAATTCATAAACAATTCTCTTAAACACACTAAAGAATTTCCAACATTCTCTTGTTATTTCTTGCTCAATTCAAGATACAATTTTGGATGCTCAAGTCTTTCCCAATGGTAGATACTGCTTCAGTTGTTGTATCATGGAAAACGGACGAGTTCTCTTGAGAGATTCACAATTTGTTTTAAAAAAATGTATTGAACACGAATCCTCAGCCACCATTTTTTTGTTCGTCGTCTTCTTGTATTTTATTTTAGTTGTAGCAAGTAATGTAATTTACTGTTTTTCTTTTGTTTCCGTATTGTAATTCAGTTTTTAAAAGTGTTTTATATTAATTTTACAAATGGTTCTCATACAGGAGTATGAAGAGAGCATCCCTTTCTACAAAAAGTTTCTCCAAAATCAATCAATCAATCTGTCGTAATGGGAGAAACATAATATTAAAAAAAAGCTAAAAGTTATATATTTGAAGAAGGGTAAAAAATTGTCTTAAATCACAAATCATTAGAAAAGAGTATATATGTAATATGATATCTTAATTTATATTCGTGTATATATATATATATATATATATATATATATGATATTTAAGAAGTTTGTAGGAGCATATATGAAATTCTTCTATTATTATATATTAGGTTAGAGGGTTAGGTTATAGTAAAAAGAGTTTTAAAAATAAGAAGGGCAAGAAGGATTCTAAGCTTGACATGTGTTATTTTATTGTTTTTAAAGGGAGGGCATAATGGTCAATGTGTAATATACCAGGTCAATGTGTAATATACCAGGTAAATGTGTAATACACCAGGTCAATGTATAATACAAGGTTTGATATTACACAATGATCAGACCTGATATTACACAATGAACTGATATTACACAATGAGCATATTACACAATGACCTTACATATTTGAGCGAATTACACAATGAGCTGAAAAATGTAAAACACAATGACGAAAACATATAACACAATGATGAAAAATATTTGACACAATGAACTTGTATTACACAATGAACTTGTATTACACAATGACTTGACTAATTACACAATGAACTTGTATTACACAATGACCAGACGTGGTATTACACAATGAACTTGTATTACACGATGAATTTGTATTACACAATGACCTGACTAACTACACAATGAGTTGGAAAACGTAAAACACAATGAACTTGTATTACACATTGAACATGTATAACACAATGAACTTGTATTACACAATGACCTGACTAATTACACAATGAACTTGTATTACACAATGACTTGATTAATTACACAATGAACTTGTATTACACAATGACTAGATATTACACAATGAACAGACGTGGTATTACACAATGAACTTGTATTACACAATGAACTTGTATTATACGATGAACTTGTAATACACAATGACCTGACTAACTACATAATGAGCTGAAAAACGTAAAACACAATGATTAATACATATAACACAATGAACTTGTATTACACATTGAACTTGTATAACACAATGAACTTGTATTACACAGTGACCTGACTAATTACACAATGAACTTGTATTACACAATGACCAGACGTGGTATTACACAATGAACTTGTATTACACGATGAACTTGTATTACACAATGACCTGACTAACTACACAATGAACCGAAAAACGTAAAACACAATGATAAATACATATAACACAATGAACTTGTATTACACAATAACCAGACGTGGTATTACACAATGAACTTGTATTACACAATGAACTTGTATTACACATTGAACTTGTATTACACAATGAACTTGTATTACACATTGACCTGACTAATTACACAATGAGCTGAAAAATGTAAAAAAAATCGTTTTTGTTTATAGCGACACTATACTCGTTTTAAAGATTAAAAAACGCTCGTTTTTATGGTGTAATTTTTTTAAAAAAATAATGTCGTATGTAAAAGTTATGAACGTTTAAAAATGAGGGGGGGCTTGATAAAAAGTCAACAAAAGTGGCTAAGACTAAATACCCTTCCAACAACTTTTTCTCCTACAATTTAATCTCAACCATTAAATATTTTCTACGATTTGATCTAATGGCCCTAAATCCTTTTCACCTTTCTTACAATTAAAATCTTTTTTACCTGAACATAATCCTTAGGGTAGATGTATATGAAAAGTAATAACATGTATTTAAATCTATTTTTGAAGTCATTGGACTTGTTTAAAAATACACATATTCGTGAAGTTAACGATAAATGTCGGCTATTAGCACACTCATGACATATGTGATGGTCTTTTTGTGTGCGTGAATGTCATGTACACTCTTGTGTTAACGTGAAACACTATTTCATCAACTTTTATCACTTTATATACAAATTTATACAATTTTATATGATAAAAAGACAACGCAAGTCAACATTTTTGCATATTTGTTATGGCACTTCATCAAATTTACACCATTTGAAAATGATTAAACAACCCTCAAACTTTATAAACTATTAATTTTTTTAGTCCTTATTGGGTTATTTAAAAATCTATAAATGTAACTTAAAATGCTAAGAGACATGTTTAAAAGGGAAAGTAGGGGGAAAAAGGTTACTCCAAAATACTACATTTGATACTACGGGGTATCCAAAGACCAAAGTGTAATGGCCATTAAAAGGGTTAAGAGAGCCCATCTATCAAACTTTGGAGAATATTATCTGGAAAATAAAGTTCAATAAAATCTTTTATTCTTATAAAAATATATTTCAAGTAAAATCATTTTTTTAAATAGCATCTAATTATACAGAAGTATCTTTCCTTTTTTTCATAAAAAACCATTTTATCTATTATAAAATCATTTGGTTTCATAACATTTCATTTTATATAAAGGGCTCTAAGGTTTTGTAGCATTTATAAAAAAAACTTAATACTTTTTATATACAAAAAATATTCTTTCTATTAAACTTTTAATTTAAAAGTTCCTTAATTAGCTTTATTACTAATTATCAATTTCTTGTTGTTATTGATTACTTTAGTTATTTTCTTGAGTCCTCGGTGTTCATCATGATTTTTCATTAACCCGAGTTTTGCATAAGGTCATTCGTAGTGATTTCACGTCCTGTCACATCAGCACATGGACAATCACCGGACAGAATCACTAAGGCCAAGGGGACTACCCACACATTTCCACATCCCTCCACGTCAGCGCCATATCATATTCCAAAGCTTTTCCACACTCTCCACATTTGAGGGAAATGGTTCCACAATTCCACACTGCCACGCCATTTTCTTTTTCTAATTTAATTAATTTTATATAACAATTTAAATAAAAAAATAACATAAAAACTAAAAAACATTACATTTAAAAAACTAAAAAACATTACATTTAAAATAATAAAAAACATAACAATTTAAAAAACTAACACCTTTATATATATTACTGTGTGTGAAAGGGTGAACAAAAGAACAAAAAGAAAAAAGAATGACAGGCCCAAGCCTAGAACCCGTGACCTCCCTGTCAAGCTCAAGGGATTTAACCACTAGGTGAGGGACTTAATTTGGTTATGTTCAGGAACAAAAAAAATTCTGACCATCAGAACACGTCTTCTTCTTCCTTAAACACAACCCAGACCTGAACTTTAACCTACCAAGCTTTAAACTCACCAACGGTCCCTTCTCCACGCCGTGCAAATCACCACGGAATCTCTCCACGCCGGGTGGGCTTGGTGTTCCACGCCAACCACGTTGGCCAGCTCAGCTCCACGGAGCTTTCATGGGGGTACTCCCCATGGCCTAAGCTGTGTAATGGTTTTACAGACAACATTTAATTTTTAATCATTTAACTAAAATATGAATTACTAGCATACTCGTTATATAAATGTGAATGCTATGTAGATAACTTTTTTTGTTGACTTAAATGTCATTTAGACTTTATCGTTGTGTACATAATAGTAGCATAATCATGTAGCAAAAACATAACAGTCAATACTTTAACATTTTAATAAGGCAACAAGTTCATCAAAATGTTTTAAATTGGACCTCTTGGTCTTTCAATATTAAGAAACTATGATATAAAATGTACAGTTAAATTTAATATAGGAGCGTTCGTTTCAGAACCACCAATATGTTGAGAACTACGAGAGATGCATAATGCATTTAGACTTGTTGCTTTGAATTTGATACACAAAACAGTTATGAAACTGGCAATTGTCTCTGTTTCTCTATCTTTAATGCACTATATACAAGTAAATTATGTTTTTCACGACTTTCAAAATATTATTGGTATTTAAATGAACGCACCCTAATATTAATAGGGTTGTGCTGGGGACACCGCTGTGTTTTTTTTTCACACCTGACCTAGCTGTCATGTATAGGTCTACAAGTGACGGTTGTGACCCAAAAAGTCACGTTGTGGCCTAAACGTGACAGTATGTCTCTCGTGAGTCCCGGAAATAAAAAGGACACTGATGATACAAGGTTGATGCGAGGTTGTGCAGTATGCAAAAAGGGAACCCTACCCGTCACGTATTGGCCAATACGAGACGGTTAAGTATGAGGTTGTTTTGACAGAAAGTTAACGTTGACAGTGTTGTCGGGCACCTAACCTAACTGTCACGGTTGGACCTATACGTGACAGTTAGGTATGCAGATTCAGCATATATTAACACAGCTCTCACCACTCACTCTCATCACACTAAACCCACCATCCTACACAAACCCGACACTACCATCTTCACCATAATTAAAAAGAACAGAAAGTATAGACGAAAGTGCGTGTTTGAGTTCTTGGTTGTGGTTATTTGCTGTTGGGACACCGCTATTTTTTTGTTTCACGCCTGACACCGATGTCGAGTTCGGGAGATCCTTATCAGAAGTCGAAGCTTCCAGATTTGAATGAGGAGCCAACATTCGAAGATCTGAACTAGGTTTAACAAATCTTTATTTTATTAAGGGTTCTACTGGGATAGGTAAACTTAGGGGTGTGCAAATTCGGGAGGATGTATAATCAAATACCTAACTATTTAAATAATATCCATAAAAGGTTAATTAAAATATACTAAATGTTTATTTCATATTTTATGTCGGGTATCTAACCGGGTATATCTAATCGGGTTACGCGTTTATCCAAAATATCTAACCATTACGTTTTCAGGAGAATTTCGTATTCGGGAGTCAAGCTTCATGGGGGGGGGGGGACCAACCCGTTGAATACATACGGTCAAGAGTCGTCTCAACAACAACCATTACCGAATTACAGTCAAGAGGCGTACATGTCATTATTTGGACCGAAGGATTACGGTCAAGGGTCGTACCGTCCATAACCAGAACCGGATTACGGACATCTCTCATACCGGTCACAACCAGAACCGGATTACGTACATCTCTCATGCCGATCACAACCAGAACCGGATTACGTACATCTCTCATGTCGATCACAACCAGAACCGGATTACGTACATCTCTCATGTCGGTCACAACCAGAACCGGATTACGTACATCTCTCGTACCAGTCACAACCAGAACCGGATTACGAACATCTCTCGTACCGGTCACAACCAGAACAGGATTACAGACATCTCTCATACCGGTCACAACCAGAACCGGATTATGAACATCTCTCGTACCGGTCACAACCAGAACCTACACACGTGTCAGATAGTTTCCATAGGAATGACACAGATGACAGTGACTCTTTCGTTCATTTGAAAGGAAACGATGGGGATGCGGAGAATGCATTGAAAGATGATCGCATACGCAAGGTGATAGTTTCATATAAAACAGACAAAGTATGACAACATCTCTTTCGTTCGTTTAAATTGTTTATTTATTTGTTTTATGTACTACGTTTTAAGTCCGACCTTGTAACTCTTTCAGTATTTTAATTGTCGTGAGGATTTGGTGGATTGGGCTAAGAAGAGAGGACCCGAGCATGGGTGCGTCATTGTGGTCAGTCGGTCAAGGAAAAAAGATGTGGAACTCGGATGCAATCGTGGTGGGGAACCTAAATGCAGGGGCACAGTCAGGAGTACTGGAAGCATAAAAAAATCATGTCCCTTTAAGCTCGTAGGGAGGTACATCGGAAAGAGTAATAATTAGAGGTTGGACGTGACAGACGAGACACACAACCACGATCCTGTTGTCTTTGAGGAGGGCCACGTGCAGCGTAGGAAGATGTCCGTCGGGGAAATTGATCTGGTTGAGAGGTTACACCGGCAGCACGTGCGAGCATGTCACATTCTTGTAGTCGTACGGGAAGAGTTTCCCGGTAGCAGATGTGTTGTTTAGGACATATACAACGCCACAGCAAAGATTAGGGCCGAAAGTAAAATAGGTTTGACACCAATGCAGGAACTTGAAAACTTACTGCAATCTGAAGAGTTCGTGTGTCACACCCGGGAGAATCCCTCCACCAATGTCGTGGAAGATGTTTTCTTTTGTCATCCTACCTCCTATAAAATGTGGCGCGCCTTCCCGCACTTGATGTTGGTAGACACGACGTACAAAACCAACATGTACGACATTCCTTTTGTTCAGTTTATTGGTGTGACGTCGACATCGAAGTCGTTTTCTATTGCGCACGCATTTATATCGAGGTAACGACAGGACAACTTCACATGGGTCCTTGAGCGGATCAAAGATATGCTCGATGGGTGTGTGGAGCCACGCGTCATTGTTAAAGACAGGGACCTAGCCCTGATGAGGTCGTGTGACATAGTCTTCCCGGGTGCTACTAAAAACCTATGCAGGTGGCACATCATGGAGAATATCACCAGAAGGTGGAAAGGCATTTTCAAAGTCAACATTTGGAAAGATTTTTCATACTGGTGGAAGGTTCTGTGTGAGTCTCCCATGGACGCGTTGTACGATTATAATTGCAAGAAGATGGAAGAAAAATTAAATGAAGACAGTAAACAGGGTAAGATTTTCATACTTAATGTTTCTCTAAAAAATCTATTTGTTTATTTCATAAAAAAATTTCTTTGTTTCAGAGGTCTGGGAATATATTTGTAATAGTTGGTTGGGTCCGTACAAACAAAATTTTGTTTCTTGTTGGATGTACGACCGCCTCAACTTTGGTGAACATACAACTAATAGAGTCGAGGGCCAACACGCCAACTTTAAGAGTTACCTTACAGGGACCAACAATACGTTGCACACACTTGTCAGATATGTCGGTAAAGTTGTACGTGGCCAGGAGATTGAAATCTCCAAAACCTTCGAGGAGTCCCGCATTAAGATATAAAGGTTCATCGGCTGCAAGTGTTTTCCGGATTACATTATAAGGTGTCTATTATGTGTCTTGAACTTATTGAAAAAGAGATGGCGATAATGGAAAGGATGTTGGATATAGGAGGTACGTGTGGACACCAGTTTTCCACGTCCATGTGCTTGTCGTTTGGAAGAACACATCAACCAAGGTTATCTATACTTGAAATACATTTTTTTACCGTTGTCATATGATTGCCTATTGTTCACTAACTATTTTAATTCAGTCACACCTATTCCACCCGAAGCGGTTGACGCACACTGGAGGAAGCTTGATTTCAAGCGGGGTACGCCCAGGCGCCAGAACCCGACTATGAAGAGAAGTTTCATGTAAGGCCCCAAACCCGGGAGGCCTCACTTGTTGGATTTAATCATTAACAAACAGTTCTTAAACTTGATTATCAAATAACGCAGCGGAAAATACTTCATTAAAACATAACCATTACATTGTTCAACATACAGAAGTGTAAACATGTCTAAACATAACTTAACGAAATCAAAACGTAACGTGATGCCAGTCTTCATAAGCGTCCGAGTAACTCTTCATCGCTACCCAAGCATCGCCGTCCAACCTCATAACCTGCCTTAACCTGAATGTGCACACTAAAAAGTCAGCTACGCTGGTGAGTTCTAGTTTTCGTTCGATTTAAGAAATGGTTCATCATTTAAAACATTCATTAGGGTTTAACATCACGTATAAGAAAACAGGGCCTTTCGTTCATCATTGAAAACCTTCAAACATTTTTCCTCATCATAAACACATTGAACGAATCATTTGTTTAAAACATTTAACATTCATTTAAGTCATACATTACTATCTAAATCTGAGTTACCATTCGTACCGTCATTTAGTATAGTATTGCCCCTAAGGCTTAACTGCACGAAGACCGACAATACCATACATTCCGTAAATTCCCTTTTTGTATTGCCCCCAAGGCTTAACTGCACGAGGACCGACAATACCCATACAGTTGCCCCTATGGCTCTCATGTCCATAGACCAACAACCTCCATCGACGGCTATGGCTCATGGCCATAACACCGTCGGATCATAAATTAACCTTACATAGGGTCACGTTAACCCCTGAGTAACCGCCGTTACTCCCTACCCGTTGTACAACATCAAAACCATTGGCAGGCCACCAAGACACTGCCCATGTTGCTCTTATGGCAACTATGGCTCGCTGTCCATAATCTACCACAAGGCTGGGAATTACATTCCCAGACTTCATTCGTCAATTCCATTCATTCGACAGATTAGATTTGTAATGACTTCTTTAAAACCTTTGCCCTTTTTCTTTTCTTTTCATAAAACCTTTCATTCATTTTCAAAACCCTTTACCTTTAGTTTAAACCATTTCTTTATAAACATTTCGTTCGTAAACATTCCATTCATAAAACTTTCTTTCCATAAACCGTTCATTCCAAATCATTTCATTTCGTAAACATAGTTTCATAAGCATCATTTTATAAACATAGTTTCATAAACATCGTTTCGTAAAAACATCATTTCATATGTATGCACACCAGCCCGAAAACATTATATAAAACATTTAAAAGAGGGCTTCTAGAACTCACCTGATAAGCTAGTCTTGGTTGTCTTAAACAAGGGCCCAACAACGTCACGTACGATATGAATTTGGTAGTTAAATACACATCAAACCCAATCCTGACTCTAACGGTTTAACCATTCTAAACATACTAACTTTACTTAAACAACCTGATGCCTACGCACTTAGCAAGTGCGCAGACCCTGCTTCCTGCGTACTTGATAAGTACGCAGTGCCCTCTTCCTGCGTACTTGATAAGTACGCAGGACCTGCTCCCTACTTACTTGATAAGTACGCACGATCTACTTCTTTGCAAAACCCTAACTTCGCATTCGGGTCTGATCATGTCAAGATCCCGAACCTGTTTACATTCAAAACGTTTGTTTTCCATTAAGGAACTCAAATCTATGTTTATCTTTCAGTTTTATCCGTGAAAACGTTACCTTTTCACCCAAAACCCGAAAAACCAAAAAACAAACAAAAACTCAGATTTAGGCCCGATCGTTACCTGAATCAAGTTTCTGATCTGGAGGTTCTTCTTAGCTATGGAGCAACACTTTGCTGAAATCTCGGGTCGATCCGCCAACTTTCTCTCTCTACGGTTTCTCTCTCTAGAACTTGCAAATGAGAGAAATGATGGAGGTCTAAGCTATTTATAGGGGAGGCTCCCCTTCCAGCCCGCCGGCCCATCCTGCCCGACCCAACATGCCTCGTTCATTTATTTCGTCATTTTAATTGTCGTTTTATTTTTGGATGTTACAAGTCTACCCCCCTTACAATAGGTTTTGTCCCCGATACCTATCATAAGTCAAATAGATGAGGGTACGACTCCTTCATTTCTTTCTCCGTTTCCCATGTGGCTTCCGATCCCTTTCGATGTTTCCATTGGACTTTAACCAATTGGATAATCTTGTTACGCAAACACTTCTCCTTCTTTTCTAAGATGGCCACGGGTTCTTCGATGTAATTAAGGCGGTTGTCGACCTCGATGTCAGTAAGTGGTACGAGCTGATTCATCCGCCAAACACTTTCGCAAGTGTGATACATGGAAGGTAGGATGAATCCCACTCAACTAATCAGGCAACTCTAGCCGATAAGCGACTTCACCCACCTGTGCCATTATCCTGAATGGTCCGACGAACCTCGAACTTAACTTCCCTCTCTTCCTAAATCGTATTATTCCCTTCCAGGGTGACACTTTCAACATTACTCTGTCCCCAACATCGAACTCAATAGGCCTTTGTCGTTTATCCGCATAGGATTTCTGACGATCTTGTGCGGCCTTCATTCGTGCTTTGATTTGATTAAACCTTTCTGACGTTTCTCTTACTACTTCAAGACTCCCTAATTCCTTTTGTCCAATCTCACCCCAACAAATCGGGGTCCTGCATTTCCTCCCATACAACATTTCGTAAGGCGGCATGCCTATCGTCGTGTGATAACTATTGTTGTAGGAGAATTTGGCTAACGACAGATGACTGTCCCAACTGCCGTTGAAATCGATAATACAAGCACGGAGCATATCCTCCAATGTCTGAATGGTCCTTTCAGACTGACCATCTGCTTGTGGGTGGTATGCCGTGCTAACATTGAGTCTCGTGCCCATCGCCTCGTGAAATCTTTTCCAGAACCTCGATGTGAATCGTGTGTCCCGGTCAGATACGATCGTCAAAGGCATCCCATGCCGTGCTACTACTTCGTTAATAAATACTTCCGCTAACCTTTCCGGTGAGAACGTCTCGCGAATAGGTAGGAAATGAGCACTCTTTGTTAAACGGTCCACAATTACTCAAATGGTGTCATGACCTTTAGCTGTGCGAGGTAGCTTGGTTATGAAGTCCATGGTAATGTGTTCCCACTTCCATTCCGGTATATCAAGTGGTTGAATCTTTCCATACGGTTTCTGGTGTTTGGCCTTTACTTGTGAGCAAGTCAAGCACTTGCTTACATACTTTGTCACCTCATGTTTCATTCTAGGCCACCAGTATTCCTTCCTCAGGTCTTGGTACATTTTATTGGTACCAGGATGGATATAGTATCGAGACTTATGAGCCTCATCCAATATTTTGGTTCTAAGCTCGCCACCCATAGGTATCCATACCCGTCCAAAACGTGTCCTAACACCAAGGGTGTTATATTCTAACTTGTCTTGTTGGCCAACCATTCTTTCCTACTTTATGTTTTCTTACTTCAGTACTTCATCTTGAGCTCTTTCAATTTCTCTCATCACATCTGATGTTACTATCAACTGGAAAGCTTTCACTCTAATAGGAGTAGGCACATCCTTTCGGCTTAGAGCGTCAGCCACCACGTTTGCCTTTCTAGGATGGTATATTATTTCACAGTCATAGTCTTTCAATAGTTCCAACCATCGCCTCTGCCTCATATTAAGTTCCTTTTGTTCGAAGAAGTACTTCAAACTTTTGTGGTCGGAGTAAATAGTAAACTTCACCCCGTACAGGTAGTGCCTCCAGATTTTCAATGCGAATACGACAACAGCAAGTTCCAAATCGTGGGTTGGATAATTAGCTTCGTGAATCTTCAACTGTCGTGACGCACACGCGATCACTTTTCCGCGTTGCATCAACACGCATCCCAATCCCTGACCCGAAGCGTCAGAGTATACCACTGAGTCTTCATTACCCTCGGGAAGGGCTAAGACTGGGGCTTTGGTTAGCTTTTCCTTCAATTCCTTAAACGCCTCATCCTGGGTCAAACTCCATTCGTACTTTACCTCCTTCCGAGTCAACTTTGTCAATGGCGAAGCTATTTTTGAGAAATTCTGAATGAATCTCCGATAGTAGCCTGGCAATCCCAAGAAACTGCGAATTTCAGTTAGCGTCTTAGGAATATTCCATTCCCTTACCGTCACTATCTTTGCTGGGTCAACCATAATGCCGTTCGGGTTAATGACGTGACCTAGGAATTGGACTTCCCTAAGCCAGAACGCGCATTTGGAGAACTTAGCATACAACTTTTCCTTCTTCAGAGCTTCCAATACTTCCTTCAAGTGACACGCGTGATCACCCTCATTCTTGGAGTAGATGAGGATATCATCGATGAACACAATTACCGATCGGTCCAGCGTCGGTTGACACACCCTATTCATTAAATTCATGAACGCTGCGGGGGCGTTCGTCAATCCGAAAGACATTACGTGGAACTCGAAATGTCCATAATGCGTGCGAAATGCAGTTTTAGGTATGTCTTCTTCCCTCACCTTCAACTGATGGTACCCAGACCGAAGGTCGGTTTTTGAGAACCAGCTTGCACCTTGCAATTGATCGAATAGGTCGTCGATCCTTGGTAAAGGGTACTTGTTCTTCACCGTACGTTTATTCAACTCGCGATAATCAATACACATTCTCATCGAACCGTCTTTCTTCTTCACAAACAACACCGGAGCACCCCACGGCGAGATGCTCGGTTGGATAAATCCTTTCTCAAGTAACTCGTCTAGTTGTGCCATTAACTCTTTCATCTCCACCGGTGCTAGTCGATATGGAGCCTTAGCCATGGGCATCTGGTACTAAGTCGATTCGAAATTCGATCTCTCTGTCGGATGGTATCCCAGGCAAATCCTCTGGAAACACCTCCGGGTACTCACGTACCACGGGTACATCGTCTAGTTCCTTCACTTCCTTACACTCGTCAATTACGTACACCAGATAAGCCTCGCATCCGCGCCTCAAGTAATCTGGTGCCTTAATCATCGAGATGACGTTTGGCATCGGGGCGTCACGATCTCCAAAAACCTTGACTTTGCTACCATCCGGAGCCTTGAGTCGTATTATTTTTCGTTTACATATAATTTGTGCTTCATTGGCAGTTAGCCAATCCATTCCTAACACGACATCGAACCCACCCAAAATCATGACAAACAACCTGACGGGAAATCTATGGCCTTCTATTTTTATCGTGGAATTGTCAACTACATCAGTCACTCTTGCAGTTCTACCCTCAGCGGTTTCTATGCTAAAGGCCCTTGCTAGCTTACTGACAGTGTACTTCACTCGTTTACAAAAAGTCGCAGATATAAAACTCTTACTTGCACCCGAATCAAATAACACAGAAACAAAAGTGTTATCAAGGATGAACGTACCTGACGCCACATCGGGGTCTGCCCTGGCTTTGTCACACCCCAACCGACGGCGGATTATACGTCGGGGCGGACGCGGTTGTTCAATAGCACAAGGTTGACTATTAAAGTTTCAATATTTCATTAATAAATAATTTAAGATTCAATACAAGGAAACATAACAAGAATACAACGTTTAATTGATAAGTAGTCTAGGTCCAAAGCATCCTATGTGATCACAAATAAGTCTCATGATGTAGAACCTGAAACATGTGAAAGAATCTGTCAACTACAAAATAGTTGGTGAGATACAAAGATTTTGACACAGTTTAACAAGTATTTGAGAAGAATTACAATTCACTATGATTTATGCATTCTATAATGTAAGTATGAGAACATTGCATCTTAAACATTGTGCATATCAACCCTCCAACCAAGTTTAGGCATAACCCGCAGGTTACCCTTATAAGTATCAAGTTTAAAAGTTTAATTCAGTAACAATCACCAAGGGCTCCCCCCGAAGGGTCAATTAATCAAGGTGGATTGGTCAAATGCAATAGATCTATCATTGTTACTATAGGCTTGATCAAAGTTAATGAATATGCTAGTTTTAAGTTTAATCTAAGCATACAAGTCTCAAGTTTAACATAAGAATAAGCATATAGTCATAGTTTGTACAAGAATTGTATAAGTTTAAAGTTTTGAACATGTTTCACCCCAAAAGTATAGAAAGGAAAAAGGGGCTAAGTATACTCACTTGGATTGATGAAGAGTATCCGACACGGATAAGTATTTGCAAGACTTTGAGGGGGAATATCCTCACAAAAAGCCTAAGAATGCAAGTCTAAAGATTTAAGTTTGCTTCTATAAGTCTAAGGCAAAAGATTTAGGATTTCGAGATTTGACTAGGGTTCTCGGGTTGGAAAGTGGGAGTGGTCGTGTTATAAAGTTTAGTTTCATAACAAGTTTTAGATTATCATTAAGTTTGAAGTTTAAACGAATACTCATATGTTACATAAAGACCTCTAAATAGTTTTCGAAGCATTAAATTTATTATATTGAAAATTTAATAAACAAGTATTTGATAGTAGAAATTACCTAGTAAGTTTAAGTAATATTTAAAAAATGATACCTATAAAAGGATATTAAGTTTCTTGTATATTTACCATTAAGCGTATTTATTAATTATCTAAAGGGAAAATAATCATTTAAATAAATGCATAACTTTCTAAAATAATTATTCATTTAAGAAAATATCACAAATTAAATTTTACTAAATAATATTTAAAATATTGGCTACGCTTTAAATAAGTAATAAATGTACAAGTATATATATGTATATTTTTTTTGACTCTTTTCATACTTTTATAAAGTGTATAAGTTTTACATGTATCCCATTGTATATAAACAATTGTACTCGTATATTTTTCTTACTAAACAACCAAGTAAAACATCTTGTTTGTATATAAATAGGTTTCAAGTGTATCAAATACATATGTATATATGTTTTTTTTGTTCGAAGTATTTTAAATCATTTTTGAGAAGTTAATTTATTACTAATAAAACATTTCAGAAAGTATAAATACCGTGAAAGTCTAAGATAAGTTTCAAAAGTTTTAATAAAATTTATTAAAATTTTAAAACTGAACAATTATTTTAAATTCACAAAAAAAGAAAAAAAAGGGGGCTAACCGGATCGAACACCTGACCTACCCCGGGTCACCATTGCACACACACACTAACCAACCCGGCTACGGGCCTCGCTAAGAATATAACCAAAAAATAAAGTTTTTAAGCATCATTTCAAACGACCCCTAAATTCCCGTATGAGCCCTAGCATGTCGATCCTCAAATACATGTCGAATTCGCCTCTGTCATTGTAATTTGACAGAGGGTTTTCGATCCTTGGGAAAAAACGACGCATATGGATACACGATTTACCTGAAATGGTGTCGGATTGATCGATTTCGAGTTTGGCTTTGGCTTCAGCGGTCACGGGTTTGAATCGATACTTGCAGGTTCTAGTTCGATAAATTGAGAGTGCAGGTAGTTTTGGTGTGGTTTTGGTGAGGTTTTGCAGTCGCTATTTATAGCTAATTTGAGCATTTAATGATCGAACGGGTTGTGGATGGGTGGTTGAGCCGGTCGGAGTTAATTCCGACTCTATGCGCGGCCTCGATCGAAATTGGAAATTAATGCACCTAGGGGAAGGGTCGCATGCGTGACTGGAAGCCCGAGGTGCATCGCATCTGGACGGATTCGCAATTTCGGTCGATAAAGGGGCAAGGCGGAGGGTTGTGGATTTCAAACCCACGACCGGTTTCTCGGTGTTGGAAGTTTGCGGGAATGACATGCCAGGCCCCTGAGGTGTCCATTGTTTATCATCTTATGATAAACTTTGGTTTTTGTTAAAAATCAGTTTTGGGAATTGGAAGATTTAGTCCTTGGGTTTTATAAAAATCAAATATATAAAAGTTAAATTGTTTTTATAAGTTTTATTATTTTATAAACAACCAAGTATGAGAGAGATTTATGATTTATAAGTTTAAATTATTTACATAATTACAAACTTGCAAAGAATTTAAATGGTATTTTATTTATAAAATACACACATATAAGTATGATCGTTTTTCCTTAAATCCATATTAATTAATTTAATATTTCAAAAAAATAGTTTTAATAAGGATTTAAGTTTTTTAACGTGTAGAAGTTTAGGAAAAGTTACGTTGTAAAAATCCCGGATATTACAGGCTTGGTCTTGCGTCAGTGCGTACGCACGAGTCTTTGCTCGGGGCCTCTCTTCTTTCCTTTCCCGGCCTTTCCCTTTCCCGGCTTCACCCATTCTCGGTTTCGGGCATTCCCTACTCAAATGACCGGCATTCCCACAATTATAGCACTTGAAGTGTTGTGGGCACTCACGGGAGTAGTGTCCGGTCTTGCCACACTTGAAGCACAAGTTAGATCCCAGTCTACATTCACTGGTATGCTCCCTTCCACACTTCTTACAAACAGTCGGCTCATCCACCCGAGCCCTCTTATCACGAGTCCCAAACATCTTTCCACCAGTTCGCTTGTTTGAGAAGCTCGGTCCCTTCTTCGGTTCCTCAATGGCGGCATCGTTTAATGCCAGATCATCATACACCACACCACTGAGTTCCACCACCGAATCGAAAGTGGTAGGAGTGTTTGCTTTGATAAAGGTGCGGACCTTGTCCGACAGTCCCTGGATATAACAAGAAATCTTTCTCTCTTCGGTAGTAATTAGGTGTAGCACCAGTCGTGCCAACTCATTGTACCGGGTGGTGTATTGACGGTGAGTCATGTTACCAGCCTTTAAATTCAGAAATTCCCTCTCCACCTTCTCAATTTCGTTCCTTGGGCAAAAATTCTTAATAACTGATGTCACACCCCGCCAAGGCGGAAACGCGAGGCGCGACGTTCATGGTTTTTCAAAGCAGATAATTATTGCAAACGCATACATACAACTGGATACATAAATTAAGTTTAAGGTTTTACAGCCCAAAATAGTAGTTGAAGTTACAAAATAGAAAGATTTTGCAAATATGACCCGAACATTATGGGTTATACAAGAAAAATCTTCAAAAGTTGTATCCACCGTGTATGCATGAACCCTATGTAGTATTACTCTTGCTATCACGTTCAGTTTCCTGAAAAACATACTTGAAAATGTCAACACTAGGTTGGTGAGTTCACAGGTTTTATATATGAATACAATGTGCAAACCAATTGCATGAAAATGATTTTTACGTATATGATAAGCAAAACAAGTAATGTTTGACCCATTTGTAAACTAGCTAGGAATACAAATAATATGTACATACATGAGGCATAACCAAACCAAGACCAGGTGTTTTGCCCCTCACTCGTACCTCACGAGCAATATTAGAACACTATGCAGTCATTTGGCCAGAGGGACCCACGGTTAGCGCGACTAACCATGACCGGGGGTGTCAAACCCAATAGTACTATCCATAGAATCTCAGGCTAATCTATAGCTAATGGTTATAAATATGATGGTCAGGGGACTTTAAGAGCTCCAAATGTATCAACTCATGCATACATAAAGGTCGGGTCTTGTTTTCTTGTTATCATATAAAAATAGTTATAAGTATGTTCTTCCCCCAAATATTGAAAACAGTAAAAAGGGGCCGTGAAACTCACCTTGAGTTTGTGTATGTTAGCAACGATAATTGTTCCAGTCAAACTTGACTATTCGTACCCTAATTACAAAAAGGGTAATTCTTGTTAAGACCGAACGTCTTATATGTAAATTGTTCATCGACTTAGTAAATCTGATTGCTTTTGTTTAAAATATCTTTTTAGTTTTTCAACACTTGATTTGTAGTAAAAACAGTTCTAAGTTACTGCTAAATGGGACTGATGACCAGGTATCGAAACTACCTAGTTTTGATTGAATCAGAACAGATGTCGAAACTTCCTAGTTTCGATTGAGCAAACTGGGTATCGAAACTTCCTAGTTTCGATTGGGCAATAGGTATCGAAACTAACTAGTTTCGATCAAACAGGCATCGAAACTCCTAGTTTCGATTGAGTAAATAGGTATCGAAACTCCTAGTTTCGATTGAGTAATAGGTATCGAAACTCCTAGTTTCGATTGAATAATAGCTATCGAAACTCCTAGTTTCGATCAAGCTGGTATCGAAACTCCTAGTTTCGATTGAGAAACAGGTATCGAAACTATAGTTTCGATTACTGCAATTCTGATTGACAAAATCAGTCCTGCATATTTTTATGTTTTAAACTTGAATTCGACACACTTTTCTTGTTATCTTACTTATGTTTGAATATTTGGTATGCTTAGCTACGGTTTTAAAAGAAAATATTGTAGATAGTATTGAGTTTTTACCTTAAAACGGAGATGAAGATGATAAGGGAAAACAGAGAATGATCTTGAATCTTTTGCTAAACTCTTTTCAGAAACACTTGAAATTCTTCTTAAAACACTGAATTTGTGATGGATTTTGCCTTAAAACTGGACTTCGAATTGGAGAGAAATGGGATGTTTGCCGTAAGAAAATGAGTGATAAAAGGGTTTAGTGAGACTTTTGATTGAAAGGGGTATGGTTTCATCTGAATTTTCGCAATCGGCTGTATGGGTTTTAGTATAAAGAATTTGAATGTGAGGTAAATAGTGACGTAAGAATGGGGGGTTTTCTCTGGCTTCGACCGAGAAGGTCAAAGTAGTGGGTTGGGTTAAAATAAATCAAACCATGATTTAAGTGTAAAAATTATTAAGGGTATTAATATCAATTATAGTTTTAAAAGGGTAATTTAATTCGGTTTAGGTTCTCCACGGTATTATAAATTTATTCTAAAAATAATTTACTGTTCCACGTAAAGTTTGTGAAATATATATGCCTATATATTTTTCTGGTCATTTGCGATGGAAACTGGTAACTCCTAGAATTATCAAAATATAAAATGAGACAATGTACGGCTTTTCTTAGACTTTAATGTCCTAATTTATGCAATTAGGTAAATCACGAACATAAATATAATATAAACTCGTTTATATCGTGTACGGATATTAACCTGAAATGTAGGGTGTCACATTCTCCCCATGTTAAAAGAATTTCGTCCCGAAATTCAATTCGTGCCATCTTGAACTGGTGCATCCTTAAACAAGGAGGGGTATTTCGTCTTCATTTGATCCTCTCGTTCCCATGTATACCCGGGACCACGTTTTGAGTTCCAACGTACTTTAACCAGTTTGATTCGACTACGTCTCAACTTTTGAACTTTCCAATCTGTAATCTCAATCGGTTCCTCGATGAAATGAAGTTTATCATCAATGTGAATCTCGTCAGGCGGTATAATTAGCGTCTCATCTGATAAACACTTCTTGAGATTTGATACATGAAACGTATCATGTACATTGCTTAGTTCTTGTGGCAACTTGAGCTTGTAAGCTACAGGGCCAACCCTAGCCAGTATTTCAAAAGGTCCAACGCATCTAGGGTTGAGCTTACCAAACCTTGCAACGCCTTTCCATGGTGAGACTTTTAACATTACTCGGTCACCAATTTGAAATTCTAATGGTTTCCGTCTGTTATCAGCATAGCTCTTTTGTCTGTCTCGGGCAGCTTTCAGACGGTCCTTAATTTTGAAGATCTTATCAGTGGTTTCCTGGACAATCTCAGGACCTGTCAAATGTTTTTCACCAACTTCCGCCCAACATAGCGGTGAGCGGCACTTACGACCATATAAAGCTTCATACGGAGCTGCATTAATGCTCGTGTGGTAGCTGTTATTATAGGAAAACTCCGCCAACGGTAAATGAGTATCCCAATTACCTCCGAAATCAATTACACACGCACGGAGCATATCTTCTAATTTTTGGATAGTTCTTTCACTTTGACCGTCCGTTTGTGGATGGTAGGCGGTGCTCATGTCTAGGCGCGTGCCTAGGGCTTCTTGTAACGACCTCCAAATCCTTGACACAAAACGACTATCCCTATCAGAGATAATAGAAACTGGCACTCCGTGTCTTGCCACAATTTATTTAATGTAGAGTCTTGTAAGTTTCTCTGTTTTGTCGGTTTCTTTAATTGGCAGAAAGTGAGCAGATTTCGTTAAACGGTCGACAATTACCCATATGGTATCATAACCACCGAACGTCTTGGGTAATTTCGTGATGAAATCCATAGAAATCTGTTCCCATTTCCATTGGGGAATTTCAGGCTGTTGTAACAAGCCAGACGGTTTCTGATGTTCGGCTTTTACTTTTGAACACGTTAAGCATTTACTGACATATGTGGCAATATCTCCTTTCATATTGGGCCACCAATATAATTCTTTTAGATCCTTATACATCTTATCTGAACCTGGGTGAATGGAGTATCTGGACTTGTGGGCTTCGTCCATAACCAACTCCCGTAAGTTACCAAAACATGGCACCCAAATTCTATTCATGAAGTATAAAGTGTCATCTGACTTTGGCTCCAACTGCTTTATCATTTCGTAAAGCTTCATTCCGAATGTTTTCTTCTTTGATTGCCTCTTGTTGTGCCATCCGAATTTGAGTCGTGAGACTCGTATGAATTGCCATCCGAATTCTTGTTGTGCACACGGCCATAACACCGTCGGATCATAATTTAACCTTACATAGGGTCACGTTAACCCCTGAGTAACCGTCGTTACTCCCTACCAGTTGTACAACATCAAAAACCATTGGTAGACCACCAAGACACTACCCCTGTTGCTCTTATGGCAACTATGGCTCGCTGTCCATAATCTACCACAAGGCTGGGAATTACATTCCCAGACTTCATTCGTCAATTTCATTCATTCGACAGATTAGATTTGTAATGACTTCTTAAAAACCTTTGCCCTTTTTCTTTTCTTTTCATAAAACCTTTCATTCATTTTCGAAACCCTTTACCTTTAGTTTAAACCATTTCTTTATTAACATTTCGTTCGTAAAGATTCCATTCATAAAACTTTCTTTCCATAAACCGTTCATTTCAAATCATTTCATTTCGTAAACATAGTTTTATAAGCATCATTTTATAAACATAGTTTCATAAACATCGTTTCGTAAAAACATCATTTCATATGTATGCACATCAGCCCGAAAACATTATATAAAACATTTAAAAGAGGGCTTCTAGAACTCACCTGATAAGCTAGTCTTGGTTGTCCTAAACAAGGGCCCAACAACGTCACGTACGATCTGAATTTGGTAGTTAAATACACATCAAACCCAATCCTGACTCTAACGGTTTAACCAATCTAAACATACTAACTTTACTTAAACAACCTGATGCCTGCGTACTTAGCAAGTGCGCAGACCCTGCTTCCTGCGTACTTGATAAGTACACAGGATCCTATTCCTGCGTACTTGATAAGTACGCAGTGCCCTCTTCATGCGTACTTGATAAGTACGCAGGACCTGCTCCCTGCGTACTTGATAAGTACGCACGATCTACTTCTTCGCAAAACCCTAACTTTCGCATTCGGGTATGATCATGTCAAGATCCCGAACCTGTTTACATTCAAAACGTTTGTTTTCCATTAAGGAACTCAAATCTATGTTTATCTTTCAGTTTTATCCGTGAAAACGTTACGTTTTCACCCAAAACCCGAAAAACCCAAAAACGAACAAAAACTCAGATTTAGGCCCGATCGTTACCTGAATCGAGTTTCTGATCCAGAGGTTCTTCTCACGAGCTATGGAGCAACACTTTGCTGAAATCTCGGGTCGATCCGCCAACTTTCTCTCTCTACGGTTTCTCTCTCTAGAACCTGGAGGTCTAAGCTATTTATAGGGGAGGCTCCCCTTCCAGCCCGCCGACCCATCCGGCCCGACCCGACATGCATCGTTCGTTTATTTCATCATTTTAACTGTCGCTTTATTTTTGGGATGTTACATTTCACGACGTGAAACAAAAGGTTATGTCGTCGCCCAACCCCCACGTAAAAAGAAGTTTGTTTAAGAAAATGTTTGAAAGTGTGTTTACAGGCAAAAACAAAAAAGAAAGAGCCTGAGGTACGTCAGGACCCTCGTGGTCGTCCAAATCTTAAGCAGCAAAAGAGAAAAGTGGACGCCAAGACGTCACAGAAAACTATGCTTGACACCGCGAGATACAGCTCGTATACTTCGTCAGAACAAACTATGCCTGACCCGGCGAGGCACAGCTCCTATACCCCCCAGTCACAGTTTAAGATGCCCAACAACCGTCCTAATCGGTTAAAGGCTGCTTCTAAGGTACAGCAGACAGGAGCTGACCTACGTTTTCCTTTAATGTTGAAACATAAGAACGTGTTGAAAATTATGCGGTTTAAGGATAGCCTCCCCCAATGGATTCACCAGCACGTTTCAAAAATAAAATATGTGCGGCCAGATGGTAACTGCAGTTTTTGGGCGATCGTTGTGGCTTTAGGCATGGAGCAAAATGAGTGGGCGTGGGTTAGGCAAAAAATGCTGACGGAGATGGACAATAACATTTCGTATTGGCGGCCCAATTTGAACCGCGAGATGCCTAGATACTATGACACTGTTCGTAACAGCTTATATTGGTTTGACACGGTTGAACCCGCACCCGAGAATCGTTGGCTGAGCTTTCCCGCCCATGGACTCGTAATTGCTCAAACATTCAATTGTGTTGTTCATCTTACAGGCTTATTTGGAAGCCAGTCTTTTTTCCCGATGAGAACACGCCCAGAACCGTGGTTTGAGTATCAAGTTGTAGCACTTGCTAATGTTAACGGCGATCACTTTATCACCCTAAAATTAGTTGGGGATTACTCAGTGCCGAATGTGATATTCTATTGGCCGAGATATGCATTTACAGACGCACTGGAATGACAAGTTATGTACCAGGATCGTATAGACCAATACGTTACAATGATGGATCGCCTACGAGGCCCCGACCTCGACCCCGTCCCTAGTATTACTATATCAGGATAGCGTATGTATTCATGCATCTTTGTAGTGGCTATGAAGTCTTACAATGTATAATATTTTAAGTGTGAACACATGCATATATCAAAAGTGTCAACACATACATATATCAAAAAATAAAAATAAAAAAGGTAAGGGTTGACGGATTGTCCTATACGTGACATATACAACACCAAAACCCTAAAACCCAACTCGACCCTACCCACCAACACATCCCGACATTCTCTTGCGCACTGATTCCAAAGTCTGGTGAATAAGGGTGACGGATCGCCCCATACGTGACATATACATGACATATTACATGCATACATGTATGTATAAACGAACATATTACATGCATGCATGCATGGATGTATGCATGTATGTATATAATAAGACTATAATAATAATATAAACTTATAATAATAATAATGTATGTATGCATACATGGATGGATGAATGTATATATGCATGTATGTATGTATGTATGTATACATGTATGTATAATAATAATAATATAATAATAATTATAATAATAATAAGGGTGTATGTATGTACTTATGGATGTATGTGTGTATTTATGGTTGTATGTATATATATATGCGTGGATGTATGTATGTATGTATGCATGCATGTATGTAATATGACTATAACAATAATAATAATATAAACTTATAATAATAATAATAATAATAATAATAATAATGTATGTATGTATGCATGCATGGATGGATGGATGTATATATGCATGTATGTATGTACTTATGTATGTATGTATGGATGTATGTATGCATGCATGTATGCATGTATGCATGTAATATGACTGTAATAATAATATAATCTTATAATAATAACAATAATAATAATATGTATGTATGCATGTGTGTATGCATGTATGTATGTATTTATGTATGTATGCATGCATGCATGGATTGATGTATGCATGTATGTATCTATGGATGTATGTATGTATGCATGTATGTATGGATGTATGTAGGTATGCATGCATGCATGTATGGATTGATGGATGGCTGTATACATGTATGTATGGATGTATGTATACATGCATGCATGTATGTATGTAATATGACTATATGTACGTATATACGAACGTATTTGAAGACGATTTGTGATCAATATGTGCATATAGGTGCGCATAAACGGTAATGAAAAGCGACCTGTACACATCAAAAGGTGACGGATAGGTCGAAAGGTGAGCTCCGAACGGTGACGGTTAGGTCTAAATGTCACGTAAAAATCATAGATATACGTGACGGTTAGCCTGTAAACGACACCTAATAATAATAATCATAAAAATAATAATGGTGAAGGTTTGGCCCAAACGTCAAAGTTAGGCCCAACCGTGACGGTTGTAGATATTTTTGGTTCATAAACGTCACGTTTGGACCCAACCGTGACGGTTGTGGATATTATTTGGGTGACAGACATCTCTGTAAAATGTGAATCCCAATAAAGGTGAAAGGTCACGCTTAGGTCCATTTGTGACCGTTATGGGAATCATAATAAAGGGCTAGCGGTCACGTATAGGTCCATACGTGACAGTTGCTTCGTATCTGTTACATATAGACCTCACTACCCACAGAACCGTCACCGTATCTCCACCGCCACCACCGTCTTTCTCACACCACCGCAACCACCGTCCACCGCCACCACCGTCTTCCTCACACCACCGTCTTCTTCACACCAACGTCTTCCTCCACCACCTTCACCATCTTTCTCACACACCACCGCAACCACCGTCTCTCTCTCACACACCACCGCAACCACCGGAGACGAGGACCGCCGGAGAAGAAGACCACCGGAGACGACTACCGCAACCAGGTAAGTAATTTTACGACCCTAATTTTATCGTTTTCAACCGATTAATACATTAGATTTGTTAGGTTTGCCTTTAGATCTAGTGTAGGTTTATGGCGTGTTACGGCGGTTTACGGTGGTATATGTGTGTATATGTGTGTTGTATATGTGTATGTATGTGTATGTATGTGTGTATGTATGTGTGTATGTATGTGTGTATATATGTGTATGTATGTGTGTGTATATGTGTGTTGTATATGTGTATGTATGTGTATATATGTGTTGTATATGTGTATGTATGTGTGTGTCTATATGTGTGTATATGTGTATAATAATAATAATATAATCTTATTATAATAATAATAATATAATCTTATAATAATAATAGTAATAATAATAATATAATCTTATAATAATAATTTAATTAATTAAGCTTAAACCATAAACATAAACCTTAAACCGTAAACCCTAAACGTTTGTTTAACAAAAAATTTAATACGTATTTATGCGCAGATATGTCTAATTCCGAGGATGAGCAGCATGGATTATTCTAGGGATTAACGACTACCCGCACCTTCAGTTTGAGGCGGGTACTCCGGCACACAGACGGTTTATGGCTCTTAGAGGGAGGAAGGTGGAGCCCAACACCGTTTTGTCATGGGAGTGGTTTGATGAGGTTGGCGAGATAGCGAGGGCGACAACGATTATTGGACAGGATAGCCCATGGGATAGTCTATTTACTATGGGTTGCCCGCACACCGAGAGCTTACCCTCGAGGTGTACTCTACATTTGTGTTCCGACCGCGTGAGCCGGGATTGCCAGAGCTAGACGAGACTGATATTGCAGAGGGATGGGTGGACGCGGAGGTTAGTTTCCGCATGTTCGGGGTTGTGCATCGTATGTCCCTTAGACGGTTTGCTGTTGTCAGCAACCTCTATACCGAGGAGGAGACTCGGGATCCGATCTACACCACGGCTATCTATATGGGGGCAGATGACGCACACCGGTTCTGGTGGCTTGCGATTGGTGACCATGCGTTTGGGGCCGATAGCAGGGTCTCTCACATACGAGACCCTTTTTATCGTTACATACACCGGCTGATCGCCACGTCCATCGTTGGACGTGGCAAGGGCACCGATAGGGTCACCGTCATAGACCTCTTCTATCTTCGATGTCTGCTCACACACACACCCTTCCACCTCTCTCGTGGTATGGCGGATTACTTTGCCGGTTACTATCACAGGCAATCACGAGGGGCGTTGGTCGGTGGCAACATCGTGTCGCAGATCGCCATAGACCTGGGATACGCTCATGCGATGGCAGAGCTACCTATGGCTGCGGTTTCCCCGCGCGTGGCGGGCTGAGCCACGACGACCGGGATGATGATATCCCGGAGGTTCCCGGACGGGCAGTGGCGTTTGGTGAGGAGATATGACGTGTTGGAGGCCTGGGTGCCCGAGCCGTTGGTGGACCGCGACGCACTAGCTACGCACGAGGTCTAGATTGAGCAAGTTGAGGAGCTGGCAGGCGGGGGGAATGAGCCGGTTCAGCCGGCGGTCGAGCCGGTGCCGCCGCAGCATCCTCCGCGCGTGTACCATGCCGTGCGGTTGCCTGCTGCCACACTAGATATGATTCGGGATACTCAGGCCCGGGTCACGCGCACCGAGGAGATGCTGCAGTGGCTCATCGACCACATGGTCGCGGAGTATCGGGCCGCCGGTAGGCCGTTGTTGAGAGCACCAACCCGACGGTTGGGCCACGACGGTGCTAGCACGTCCGGTGTGGGTGGGTCCGATGTGGAGGGTGATGACGAGATGGAGGGGTAGATATATTGTTTAGATAGAGTTGTACTTTTGTTTTATATATACAAACTCATTGTATTTATCTATGCAGTTTTATTTGGTTGTGTTTGTTTGGTTGTTTGTAATGGATGTATATGGTTTTGTTGTGTTTGTTTGGTTGTTTGTAATGGTTGTATATGATGTTTATATATGTGATTTTATTCACGAGTAGTTTAACACGCGAAAAAAACTCCTAGTTTTACATCTCAAACCGAAAATCAAAACAAAAACTAGTTTTATAATAAAAAAGACGTGACCGGATTTTAAAAACTATAACTACCGATTTTTACAAACTCTTAACGTGATAAAAACAAAAAAATCAAAAGATAAGTCATTATTCACTTTTTATATCTCAAACCGATAATCGAGGTGACCGAGTTTTAAAAACTATAACTACCGATTTTTACAAACTCTTAACGTGATAAAAACAAAAAACTAAATTAAAAAAAAATTCGTTATTCACTTTTACATCTCAAACCGATAATCGAGTTGACCGGATTTTAAAAACTATAACTACCGATTTTTTCAAACTCTTAACGTGATAAAAACAAAAAAAACTAAATTAAAAAAATAAGGGGTGGCGGATTGCCCTATATGTGACATATACATCACCACAACCTTAAAACCCTACTCAACCCTAAAAAAAAACCCACCAACACATCCTGACATTCTCTGGCGCGCTGATTCTAAAGTCTGGTGGATAAGAGTAACGGATTGCCCTATACGTGACATTTAGTGCTCTAAACGTCACATTTAACCCTATACGTGACAGTTATGATAGATATAGTTAAAAAAATTGTAGACCCTATTAATATATATGTGTGTAATTAAGACTTGATTGTAACGTGTGTAAAAGAAAAGAATTTTTTATTTTAAAGAAAACAATAAGATGGATAAGAATATGACATGGATGAGCAAATAATTGAAGGGTAAGTCATGCGTGATGACGATTGATTGATTCCCCAAGCCAAAAGACGCATCCCACTCCATAGGGATGGGCCATGTATTACTTTTGGAACTAATATATGCTACGTGATATATGATTGATCAATTTCTTATTATATTTATTTATTTTATCATTCTATTTATTGCATAAGTCTAGATAACTTGTTGATAATAATATTTATCAGAGCTAGTGTCTATGTAACGTTTAGCATTTTAAAATGAGGACTATTATTGGTACACTCAATAAGGTTCTTTTGACACTCTTTATATAACTTGTATAGCCCAATACGAGTCTTATTACCCAAAAAGTCAACCTGTCAGCGATCAGACATATCACATCAGACACATCCAGTCAACCTGCTTTAATCTATTTTTGTTAACCCAATTTCTGTTTAATCAAGCCTTTTATGTCCAAGGATATAATAAAAGATTATTTGATTTTAATAATTTCATATTTTACCAATTGCCAATAATAACTCAACTGGGAAATTCTTACCACCAGTCTCTACTTTCAAACTATTTTCTTACATTGGACCCCCCGTTAAAAAAACTTAACGCCGTTAGATTTTATATGACGTGAACATCTGCAAACCGCCGGAAAGTCGAGGCAAGCTAGCAGTTGTCTCGTGGTCGGTTTTGAAATTGGCTTTGGTGGTGTTTAACTGGTCTCGTTAAACACCACCGTTGTCTCTGTTTGGACTTGCCGGAAAAACGAGACCAGTTAAACACCACTAGAGCCAATTTCAAAACCCACCACTAGACCACTTGTAACACCCAAAAATTCAACCAAATTTAAACTTTCAAAACAAGCGGAAGTTAGGCCCCAAAATAACATTTAACGTATTCACACGTTAAGTTTTACAAACACGAATTAAACTAACATAATTTCAACATAATTAGTTTAACAAAAGCTACCAACAAGTTATCCACAACTTGTAACAATCCCAAATAGTTTGTAAAGACTCTAAACGAGAAGATTAAAAAAACCAATTACAAAACATGTCAACGAGAATCCAATCCAATTGATGCGAAACCCGAGATCACTCCGAAACTTTCCCTACATTCAAAACATCAATTTGAACATGGTTAGTAAAGATAGGTAGCCCAAGGGACCTCCCACAAGTCCCTACAACAACGACAGGTCAAAACCCCGAAACCCCGCAAATCCCAGCGTACACCAGAACCAAATGGGCGTATCATACGCTCCAGGCGTATGAGGCGCTGCCCGGGCATATGATACGCTGGTAGCAGGTCAAACATGAAACAATTCAACATACTTTTAAGTTTTTCAATATTTTTGATAAATCTAAAAGCAGGGAGTCATTTTCAAGTTGCTCACGAGCGGCTCGGCTCGTTCATACTCCTAATTATGATGATTAAATATGAAACAATTCAACATACTTTTAAGTTTTTCTATATTTTTTGGCAAATTGGATTTTAATAATCCAAACTATGACCTATGACCGAAAATAATTCATACCAACAAATTGATCAATGACACTCTTAACTTTCACTTTTGTTGTCAAGAACAATCTCAGTCGTCTAACCATTATAGATTTACACTCGATTTACATTTGATTTCGCTTACAAGAAAGGTACGTTTCCCCATTTTGCATTTTTCTCATAATCATAACTATGAACAAAATTGAGTGAAAATCAAGTGAAAATTTACAATGATTACAGAAGTAAGATTGTCATTGTCAATAAAAATAAAAGTTAAGAATGTCATTGGTCAAATTATCAGATAAAAGATGTGTGTCGCTCTCTTAGAGCAAGTCTTTCTAATGTGCTTTGGTCTCGTGAAAGAAAAACAACAATAAAATTAGGGATCAATTTGATTCTTAATTATTTGGTTACCAACATGAAACATTCATACAAAAATAATACACCAAAACAAATCTCAACAAAAAATTTGCATTTTCTACAACTTACTAAATGCAATCAAAAGAAGTTGCTTCAAAGTATATGAACAAATCCTACCAACTTATCTTATTCAATCACAAAAATGAAGGGGTACAATATGACTTCCAATCTAGTTCCCGAATTTCAAAAGCTCGAAAACTGTCACGAACCTTTCGCTGCTATCTACTTGTATTCAAATGAAGGCGGGTTTGGAGCATCAAAGCTCTCTAAAACCTGTGTCTTCACGTCATTGCTAGGGGCAGTTTCCTGCTGATTAAACAGCCCTCCAAACCATGACGACGACGGCGATGATGATGATGTCATACCATCAATGTTTACTTGAGCTTGATTAGAAACATGTCCCATTGGAATTGGTGGTATGCTGCTCATGTTAGGCAGTACAGCCTCTTCCATTGGAGGAAGATTCTGGGGTGCACTCATGAGCTTGTTCAACATGATTCCAGCACCTTCAATCATAGCAAGTAGAACACCACCAAAAGCCGCTGACCGGGAGGAGGCACCGAGTCCCTGACGCATCTGGAGAAACCCCCCAGTGGCAGCACCGGCTATTATCGAGTTCCATGGATCCTCTTTCTGGCGGAGATAGACCATTGTGCAATCAAAAGTGGAGAAAAGGCCGCCCCAGACAGCAAAACTGCCGCCAACACGTGGAGCATTCATCTGCACCGCTTGATACCCACCAGTCAACCGCAAGCCTTTTGGAGAGTTGTAGGTGCCTTTCAAGAAATGGAAGGCTGAACCTCCAACAGCACCCATGCCAAAGGCTCCACCAATATCATCTAGTATACGGTCTGGACATGGCTCGCGAGAGGTCTCTGGGGTTCCCATAATGCTGCTCGAATATGGTGATATTTAGATGATAAATAATGTGAAAAAATGCAATATATTCCTGCAAATGATATGACGATATGTAACACAAATCATCTATTAAAAGAAGCTCAATGAACAACCATTAAACTACTAAGTTACCACTTGTATCGTGCATCGTCTTTTGGTATTTTAATGGATGCAAAAAAGCCATAACAAACACGAGAGTAAGAACTTATAGTCCAAAATTAGATCATTTCATGCTTCAACATAAACAGGTCGTGTAATTTGCTTAATTGCTTCAACAAATTTTGGCCTACTTCTTCAAGAGACATGCTAGATTCAACACATGTTTCCCACAATGGAGATCACAAAAGTACTTGTAATATCATAAATTTATCTTCATCTTAGCATCATCTTACAAGAATCATGTCATATTACAAGACTAGTAAAAGTTGAGTCTTCAAATGATGGTTTTCTGTTCAACACAAAATTTCTTGACCCCATTTAGCAGAATATTTAGAAAGATTTAAAAAGTTGTGCCTGAGATTCTGAGAAGGTTTTATTCATTCAATCATCTATTTATGAAAAACTAACAATTTCCCCTCTAAGTATGGTCTCCATAAGCAAAAATAAGTTGATTAATTTGCTAAGTCCCAATTTACTGCCCACATAAATATATAAGTCCATACCTAAGAACAACTCCAACAGAAGTGTGTCCATAGTAGTCAAAGGCTCAAGGCGCAAAGGGTGAGCATGTCGCCAGCCTTTTTAAGCAAGACACACAATATAAACATGTCATTTTTAGGGGTTCTAGACATGTTTTAGGCTAGTTTAGACATGCTCCATGCCATTTTTAGATGTTTCAGACCAGTTTTAGATGCTTGAGACGAAATTTGGCCGGAATACAAGATGATATGGGTGCTAAATTGGAAATAACGAACCAGGTCCGAATCATAAAATTTACAATCTAAAAGAAAGAAAACCCTAATTTCAAAATTCAGATACCAAATACATAGGCGCTGTACAGAAAACAGAAAATATTATTATGTTTCAGATCGTGACGCAAAGTCGTCTATCGATTCACCAGATCCCCAATCATGTAAACAAAGCTATAACAACCAAATTACATCAAATCCACATATGACGCTACTGTATTTAGCTCAATCAACAACCAAATTAGAACAAACGATAGCGTAAAATTCATGATTTCTGAAAAATTAAGCGACTGAGTATGAAATCCTTACCTCGTCGCCGGTGGTTTGACGGAGAACGTGGAGGGTTCGGCGAAATATTACGGAAGACAAACAAGTAAACTCATAATGAATCCTTGATTTACAGATTGCACCCCTGAACAGGGTGTGCAAAAAAACCGAAAATAAAAAAAAACCGTAAATCGAATCGTATTTGTATCCGAAAAAACCGAACCGAATTTACAATTTGGTTTTTGGTTAGGTTCCTAACCGAATTCCAATTCGGTTCGCGGTTAGGTTAACGGTTAGACAGATTTTTTTAATTCTATTTATTCGGTTTGTTCGGTTAACCGTTTTAACCGAACAAATTTAAATAATTAAACGTAAATTTATACTTTTAGCCCAGTACTTTTACCTCAACTCTCAAGCCCAATAGCTCATTGTTTTATTATTTGTTTTTATTTCTTGTAGAGATGAGAAAGACACCGATTGAGCGAAAGACGAGTTGAGAAAAATCAAGTTTATTTGTTGTGGCATTAAAAGTAATTGAAAAAAACTCAAGTTTCTTTATTTATGTTTGAAATTTGAACTTTGCATTTATGTTTAAGACTATTTTCCGGTACGGTTCTTTTTGTTATGGTTATAAACTCTTGGTTTTAGGATATGTTAAAAATATGTTGTTTCCCGGAAGACAAACAAGAAACCGAATAAATCGAATTGGATTGAATTGGGTTAGATTATGTTAGGTTAGACACATTTTCAATTGGGTTAGGTTAGGTTTGCGGTTAGACAAAAAAAAATTAAAACCGAATAAACCGAATTAAATAAACCGAACAAATCGAAAACCGAACCGATGAACACCCCTACCCCTGAAGGTTGATTATTTTACATGTTAAACTAGTATTAGGACCCCGCGTTGCGTCGGGGGCGTAGAACCGTGAAAAAATAATGTTGAAACATTGTCGCGAGACGCACTAAACCGTTGAAAATTGGCCATTTTAAACATAACGCACATCGAAACGTAGATAAACATAAGAACGGCGCGACTGTATATTCGTAAATAACGAAAAAGGTGACGCTGTAAAAACGTTTATGACCTTTAATAAACTCAAAGAAAACCATTTAAAGAAAAGATCAAACCGTAAATAAATAAAAAACTTAAAAAGAAAAGTTAAAAAAAGGCACATTAAGCATAACATTTACTAGATTTACAGGTTATATAATGGATTGACAGGTTGTACATTAAGCATAACATGTTTCATGTTAAAAAACTTAAAAGAAAAGTTAAAAAGGTTTAAAAAAAAGGCACATTAAGCATAACAATTTACAGGTTGTATAATGCATTGACAGGTTGTACATTAAGCCTAATATGTTTCATGTTTGGTAATTGTAACTTTAGTAATGTTTGAAGATCATGTCTACTTGAGATATATCTAATCGTATAGGTTTCTGGTGTGGTCATTCTACGTATCTTTTAGAGTGTGTTAATTAAGGAAACGTGTGTGTCATTAGTGTTTACACTTCTTGGTCCCTGCTAGTCGGGAGTTGGGGGGCACTCCTCTGATTGGTCTAAGATAAGATGAAACTAGTGAATTTCAATCACAAAGCAAGATGGTATGACAAGTGTTTTTAGATTCAAGGACCTAATACGACGCTCTTCCTATACCGGTAATGTCACATTATGCATCGCATGATTAGGGGGTTTAAAATGTTAAGTGATTATTTGAGTGCATTAGACGTATTGATCATGTGGTATGTTGAAATTTCAACATTTGTTCTTCGGATCGAGAAATTACGGTTTTAGTTCTTATTTTTCACTAGACCATCACACTTTTGTTTCTGGCATCTATTAGTATTTTTTTAAATTGCCATTTTACCATTTATTTAAAAAAATAAAAGAATAAAGAAAATGTAAAATTACCAAAACACCCCTCATATTCTTAAAAAGAATGGTATTGTTTATCGTCCTTTCTGGCGGACCACGTTTTCCCGCCCACCACATTTCGTCCACAAACAACAAACCAAGAACCTCTTTCAACCGTCTCCACCCATAGACACATTATCAAAACTTCAGACCCAACGCAGAAGACTCTCGTGCCAAACCCACAAGATTTTTGGAGATTCGGTCACTTTTTTAGATCTCCCTAGCGAGCCAACAAAAGCTACCACCACTCTCCACCATTGGATCCTCCTTCCGCAGGTTCACCTACGGAAACCTTGTTACGACTTCTCCTTCCTCTAAATGATAAGGTTCAGTGGAATTCTCGCGACGTCGCCGGCAGCGAACCGCTTAGTTCGATTGAGAACATGTGGCTCGATCCCACTTGTGAAGAAAATGTGTGGGGGGTTGTCTTTTTTGTTTTTTAAATTAATAAAAGGGGTATATGATCATTGTTGCCAAAGGGGGGGGGGGTGTTACGGCACACCTTGTTGCCTGTTTACCTATCACTTTATTGTAATCGTACAAATTGTTTATAATGATTACAATATGGTCATTTTATAAAATTTTAATGAAAGTTTTAACATCTATTGGTGCCTCAGATGAATAGTGTGGTCACAGCCATAATTCCTCAAACCTAATAATAAAACTGAAATTATGATTATGATCCTACTCCTGTTATTTTTTATCTATAGATCTACTTTATTTTTAGAGACACGGGTAATGAGTATGATGTTTTTAGATCATCATCTCGTTTTTAGAATTTTTGTTAGAGTAAACTATTATTTTCGTCCCTGTGGTTTGGTCACTTTTGTTAGTTTCATCCAAAAGGTTTATTTCTCATCTGGCCATCTCTGTGGTTTCAAAAACTTGTCGTTTTCATCCAAATTGTTAATCACATCCATTATTTCTGTTAAGTCAAAGGGTATTTTGGTCTTTTTATAAATTTTAATAATAAAGTTAATAAAATGTTTGTGGGCCCCACCCTTTTTCCAATTAAATTATATATAATATAAAAAAAAAACAAAATTATAACTCAAATATTAAAAAATCTCTCTCACATACTCTCTCACTCCAATCTGAAAATTATAACTCTGTTTCTCTTGTTCCCATCTGATCGCCGGAGATGGAGATGATGACGATGAAGGAGACGAACTGTGGCGGTGGCGAAGGAGGGTATATTCCGAGGTGGTGGTGCTCTGATTTATTGGGTGCAAGAACGGGAGGGAGGAATTGGCACTGCTACTGGTGGCAAACTCGTCGGTTCAACGTGAGCTAGGTAATCTCCAGGTTTAATCGGAGTGATCGAAGGAGTAGAGAGGTCGAGGGAGGACATCTAAATCGGAACCCTAGAATGAAATTAGAGCAGAGAGAAGAGACCGGGAGAGGGAGAGTAGATCAGGGCATAGCCGCCGCCCCGGCAACATAGATTTACAGGCGAGTGGGTGACCCTTTCTTTGTTGGTGCATCAAAAATCCGGCGGAGTCATACCCTTTCTCTTTCTCCTCCTTTACCACACCCAAAACGTCTTTGTGTTTAATGAGCTCTCAATTTCATTCACAATTCTGAATGTTTGCTTTTAGTTTGAGGATACAGACAAAACACCACCACCACAATTCTGAATGTTTTACTGTGCTCTCAATTCATCCACAGTTCGATGTTTGAATTCTCATATAAGTTAATAAAGTCGCAGGTAAACGGGGAATAAGTTGCGCTACAACCCCCTTTTGAATAGCAAAACCGATCCTACTAAAAACAAAGCTTTGGGTCTTAGGGGACGAAATATTACTATGTACGACTCGTTGAACCCTGTTTAGGAATTCCACTGCCTCCGGTGCTAGGAACCCAAAAGTATCAAAAGCAAAAGGGATAAACACGTGTTGGTTCTCTAAACAAGCTTTCTCGTGTTTAACAACTTTGCATGATTCCGCCTTTAAAGCAGCATGGCCCGCCACAACCCCATTGTCCCTGAGTCCAACAAGAGGGGACACTCCTGTAAGGTCCACACAAGCGTGTTTCCTCCCTGCCCAACCAAACACAAGAATATCAGTTGGCCGTAGAGTAGACCTCCCTTCAAGCGGATCTGTCAGAAAGTTCACGGGGGCCTCTTTTTTAGCAGAAATTCCTGCCCGTTTGAGAACATCACAAAGAACATCCCTAACCAAATCATGTCTGTATTTAAACCTTGGTAACTCTTTGCAATGGACCGCATGCTCGCCAAAAAAATCCAAACAAGCCTTGTGGCAAACTGGGCAGGGCTCATCAGTCGGAAACAAGGGGATCATTAGCCGATACTTGAGGATAGCCCGGTACTCCACAGCCGACATATTCTTCAAACTCGGACACGATTTTTCCAGATGAGTTTTTAGAGTAGATTTTGATTCCTTTTAAAAAAACCACCGCAATTTTTGCAACGTTCCAACCCGTTAGACAACTCACATAGATCGTAGTTTGACCAAATTGCGGGGTTCCTCGTTGTTGGTATGATTTTCACAACGCTAACTTCGTTAGAGGAAACACCAAAACTTGAATCTGCCATAGCGTTTTTTTTTGAGTTTTTTTGAGCGTTTTCAAGCGTTTTTTTATAAACGAGAGTGTAGAGAGCGGGTTTGAGAAGTGTGATTTAACCAAAACACCCACTACCTATTTATAATGTGTTTGGGTGTTAAAATGGGTGAAAAAAACGGTCAAAAACGGGTCTAACGGTCAAAAAACGGCTATATAGCCGTTATCCCAACGGTTAAATTTTGAAAGTTACCGTTAAACCGGTTTGACAAACCGGTTCACAAAAAACCGGTTTTATATATTTGCCTACTAAACCGGTTCATAACCGTCGGTTCATACCGGTTTGAAATCGGTTCCACTTAAACCGGTTCGTATTCGGGTCGGTTTTCGGGTCAAAACCGGTTTAACTATTCCAAACCGGTTTTTTTTGCCCACATCTAGCCACAACCAAGAACCCAAGAGGCCAAAATGACTATATGGCCGGTTACCACAGGGCCATGACAATATTTTAGGCTAAATTAGGCTTCAATGGTTTTAATTAACATATTAGTTTAATGGGGTATTTACATATATCCCCTTCCTACGTTCCTTTATTACATATTTACCCAATCCTAAAATTTAATTACATATTTCCCCTTTCTAAAACCTATATATTACATATTTATTCAATTCATTTAAAATAACTTATTTTATTAACATTTTACCCTTAATGAACTAATTAAAGTACTATTTACATATATCCACTTCCTAAATATTTGTGAGGGGCAATTGAGTAAATTTAAGTTAATTGAGGAAATATGTAATTAAAGTTAAGGGTTAGGGATATATGTAATTTAGAAGTTTAATAGGGGAAATATATAAAAAAACCTAGTTTAATCATATCATCAAATATACGAATCAACCAACCAACTATGTAGGGCTCTTAACAAGCTAGCGGATGAGCTAGCTCAGTCTAACTTCTTTATCTTAACAAGCTGAAATATTGAGTAAAAGTTTGGCTCTTAAAAAGCTCGAGCCATCTGTAACGAACCAAAAATCCGGGTTTCGTCTTCAAATAATTAAATATTTATATTTAATATTATGGTGGAATTAATATTTTATAAATAAGTTGAAACAAGTGGGTTTCAAGTTTGTAATGGGATTATGTTAGTTTTAACTAACTATAGAACGAAATGGGTAAAATGGAAGTTAAGGGACTGAAATGGTAAATATGGCAAATCTGCCATATTTGACCATATGAAAGTCAAAATTCAGCATTTGGTCTTGTTGGGGTCGTTCATATCAAGAGAGAAAAAAAGAAATCAAGTTTGAAGCTCAAATCATGCAATTGAGGCTTGTTTTGTGAAGGTTTTGGCTCACACAACACCTTCATAACATCAAGTAAGTGATTCTCTTCCTCTTGATTCCACCATGTATGTGTTCTTGGTGGGTTTTAGGTGAAACCCGAAATTTTGTATGCATGTGATGAAATGGTGTTAGATTATTGATAATCTAGCTAAACTAAAGTTAAAGAATGATGGTTAACATCCTAGAACCCTTTAATTTTGATTATGAGAAGTTAGGGTTCATATGGTGAAAATTGGGGTGTTTGGATCATAATGCTAGAATGTTGAATTATTGATGATTAGGTGTTTTTTTTATGATGTTAGACACATAAACAAACCCCAAATTAACTTAAAGAACTAATTTGATGAAAAATTAGTGTCAAGGTATTGGAAGGAGAATTCAAGAGGTTGAGTTCTTGGTTTAAAGGGGGTGTTTGGATGTGGGAATAACCCAAACGGGTCATTTTGGGTGGAAATGGGAAATTGGGTTGTGAACTCAGTTTTAAAGTGATTTTTATGTATGTTTAGATTACTGAACTAGGTGTATATGTTTAGGTAATCAAATTGCTAAACTAGAAGGAGGTGCGGGATCTTCAAATCCGCAAGGTAAGTGCCTTTGCACTTACTTAGTAATGTGATATGTGATGTATGTGTTATGTTGTGCATAGTATGAATGATACATGAAATGAATTGATTATGCATAAGTGTATATATGAATGTGAATATGGTTATAATACTATATCTAATATGTGGAGGTTATGATCAAAGAATCATAATGGAAAAGGGGAGGTTATGGTTAAAGAACCATAATGGAAATGTGGTAAGATCTTGGTCTATGTACCAAGATGAAGAATGGAAAGAAAGTTATGACCTTTGTGTCATAAATGAAATGATAATGTAAAGAGTAAATAAAACTTGTAGGTGAAATACAAGTGGTATGCAATCAAACATCAATTTGAATGTTAACGGGTTAAATGGGTGAAAATAACCGTAGTCGCTAATTCGATAAGATGATATGCACTATTAAATGTTGTGAAGATGTTATGATAAGTAAAGAATGGAACTTGCAAGGTGTAATGCAAGTGTTTGCACCCAAATGCATCTTTGGGCGTAAACGGGTCAAAATGGGTGAATGGGTGAAATAAGTAGAAATTACTTATTGTTATGATATATATCTCAATACTAATGGTGATATGTTTATGTGGTTGTAGGAAAAGCTCCGAAGTAGTCCAAGTCAAGTCCAAGGTGATCGCGGGTTCTCGTATATGTTTTAGGTGCATATTTTTGAAGTAAATTGACTTTCCCGTAAAGGATGTATATTTTGAATCTAGGAATCGTGTTTTTGGTGTTAAATTGGTGGTATAAGTGTGTGTTCAAATGCCCAAGTGTTTGTGATTTTATGTTTAGATGTATTGGTGAAAAAGGTTGGAAAAATGGTTAAGTGTGAAAACTGCTGAAAACTGGAAACATTCTGAGTTTTTGACTCCCCCGCGTTACGCGAGGGAGGAAGCTTGTTTTCTCGCAGTACGCGAGAGGGTAAAAAAAAAAAATTTCCTGGGTTAAGACTTCCGCGCATTAAAGTTTTGTTTTTTTAAAAAGTGGTGTGTTTCAACTTGGTATCAGAGCCAGGTTTGAGGGATTTGGTGTGGGTGGCACCAAACTCAAACCGGATGCTCTTGATATGGGGGGGGGGGGAATGATACGAGAATCCAAGAAGGACTTGACTAAGACTCGGAGCTTTCGGAAATGAAAGGTTAGTAATGTTATGATTAATGATAATTCCATATGGCGTTTATGTATATGTACGAATGACTGACAAAGTGTTATGTGTGCCGAAACTTGTCTTGTGATTTGTTATATGAATATGATAATTGCAATTGGGCATAGCGCGTTATTAATCATGTCTGGCCAATATGATTAATATGACGAGATGTGCAAGGGTCTTTATAATAACCATATGACAATGAACATTTACAAGGATTAGGTGAAGGTGATTATATAGGTATGTATGTATATAAGTAGATAAGTATACATATACTTAATACATATAGGGGTGTAAGTGTGATAAGTATTTAAGGTATTGATAGTATAAGGGTGTTAAGGTGTTTGTTTCTAATTCCCAGTTAAGAGATGGCAGAAGAATCGAGCAATCGGGAACCGTTGGATCCACGGATCCAAGAGTTGATAAAAGAGGAGGTGGCCAAGGCCTTTGAGCAAGCCACAAATCTGTTGATGGAAGAAATGAGGGGGACTATTAAACTCTCTCTCGAGGAGATCATGAAAGAGAAAGATAAGGAACCTCGGGGTTGTACACTGAAGGATTTCATGGTGATCAAGCCCAAGGAATATAACGGGCAAGTGGACCCGATTCTGAGCCACAGGTGGGTGGTAGACATGGAGTCAAATTTTGAGACGACAAGGTGTAAGCCCGAGGATAGAGTGATTTTTAGCGTGCCACTTTTGACTGGGCGGGCTAAGGAGTGGCTGCTAAATCTCCGAAAGGAGAGGGGTGACCTCCATGTCATGGGAGGAGTTTAAAGCGGCATTCCTAAAGTACCATTGCCCACAGGCCGCTATTGACAGGATGACCGAGGAGTTTCTCCTCATGAGGCAGACGACAGAGACTATTGATGAATTAGCTGGGACTTTCTTCGATCGGGCCAAGTTTTGTCCAGATGTGGTGTCGACCGAGAAAGCCAAGATTGACAGGTTCTATGCTATGCTGACGGTGGAGTTCAGGGATAGCATATCTCCATCCTCATTTACCACACTTGTAGACTTAATAAACAGGTGTCGGGAAAGAGAGGTGGAGTTGAGGAGGCAAGAAGCTAGGGGAGAAAAGAGGAAACGTGAAATAGTGGATCAAGTGGTGAGTAAGATAAAGGGCGGGAGCCCTAGTAAGAAGCAGTTCATCAAGCCTTCGTCGCGGGGTTGCAAAATTTGTGGAAAGGAGCACATTGGGGAGTGCCGGAGGGGATCTCAAAACTGCTATAAATGTGGAAAACCGGGGCATTTTGCTCATCAGTGTTCAAACCAAGTGCATATATGCTACAATTGTTATAAACCCGGGCACAATAGGGCGGAATGTCCCGAGTTAAAGCAAGGTGGAAGTGGAAAGAAAGTGGAGACGCCAAAGCCAAAAGGAAGAGCCTTCCACATTTCGGCGGAAGAGGCAAAGAACAACTCGGAGGTGGTGTCAGGTACATTCAAGATTAACTCATTACCTGCACTAGTTCTATTTGATTCGGGGGCTAGCCGTTCTTTTGTTTCCTTGAAAATTGTTAAGCATTCCTCTTTTGTAAGTAGCAAGTTATATGAACCCTTAGAAATCGAAGCGGCTAACGATAAGAGTTTCCTTGTCTTTGACATTTTTAGAGATTGTAAGTTGAGAGCGGGGGGCGAAACTTTCTTTATTGATTTGATTCCTATGGCTATGGGAGATTTTGATGTTATTGTGGGGATGGATTGGTTGTCAAAGAATAAGGCGAGTATTTTATGTGGACCGAAGGCGATCCAACTTGTTTCCCCATCGGGAGAGTCCATCTACATAGAAGGTGATAAAAAGGGTAAAGTAAGGTTGTGCACTTATGTGAAGGCGACCAAGTACATGGCGCGTGGGTGCAAGGCGTTCATGGCTTGTGTCGCGGATGTGAATGAAAGATTAAAGGAGATTCACGATGTACCGGTCGTGAACCAATTCGTAGATGTGTTTCCTGACGAGTTACCGGGGATTCCGCCGGATAGGGAGATAGAGTTTGGAATTGACTTGATGCCGGGTGCTAAACCGGTAGCTAAAGCGCCTTATAGATTGGCACCGCCAGAAATGAAAGAACTCATGGAGCAATTACAAGAGTTACTTGACAAGGGTTTCATACGCCCAAGTGTTTCACCTTGGGGTGCGCCCGTTCTCTTCGTCAAAAAGAAGGATGGGAGCATGAGAATGTGTATGGATTACCGGGAGTTGAACAAGTTGACAGTGAAGAATAGGTACCCATTGCCTAGGATTGACGATCTTTTCGACCAATTGCAAGGGGCGTCATGGTTTTCTAAGATTGACTTGAAGTCCGGGTATCATCAGTTGAAAGTGAAGGAAGAGGATGTTCATAAGACAGCTTTTCGCACTCGTTACGGTCACTATGAGTTTACGGTTATGCCTTTCGGTTTGACCAACGCACCTGCGGTTTTCATGGATCTCATGAACCGGGTGTGTAGACCGTTCCTTGATCGTTCGGTCATTGTGTTTATTGACGATCTTCTCATCTATTCAAGGAGCGAGGGTGATCACGCTTGTCATTTGCGTGAGATTATTGAAGTCTTGCAAAAGGAGAAGCTTTATGCTAAATTCTCCAAGTGCGCATTTTGGTTGCGCGAGATCCAATTCTTGGGTCATGTGATTAATGAAAGAGGAATTACCGTTGACCCATCCAAGATTATGGCGGTTAAAGAATGGTCATCACCGAAGACGCCTTCGGAGATTAGAAGTTTCTTGGGGTTAGCGGGTTATTATCGGAGGTTCATCGAAAACTTCTCTCAGATTGCTTTGCCGATGACGAAGTTGACTCGTAAGGAGACAAAGTTTGTTTGGAGTCCCGAGCAAGAATCTGCCTTTCAACTCTTGAAAGAAAAGTTGACTAAGGCGCCTGTTTTATCCTTGCCGGACGGGACCGAGGATTTTGTTGTTTATTCGGATGCCTCGCATTCGGGGTTGGGGTGTGTTTTGATGCAAAGGGGGAAAATGATTGCCTATGCATCTAGGCAATTAAAGACTCACGAGGTGAATTACCCAACCCATGATTTAGAGCTTGCAGCCGTGGTTTTCGCGCTCAAAATTTGGAGGCATTACTTGTATGGTGCTAAGTGTACGATCTACACGGATCACAAAAGTCTCAAATATTTCTTTGACCAAAAGGACCTCAATATGAGGCAAAGACGGTGGCTTGAATTGGTTAAGGATTATGATTGTGAGATACTTTATCATCCGGGTAAAGCAAATGTTGTGGCGGATGCGCTTAGTAGAAAGTCAAGTCATTCACCTATCAAGGTGAAGTCATTTAAGATGACAATTTCATCATCTCTTATTGATGAAATCCGGGAGACCCAAGTGTTAGCACTTGGTGGTGACTTGAAGAAAGAACGGATGATTGCTTATGTTGATAAGCTTGGTGAAAATAGCATGGGTTTGAAGACATGCTTTGATAGAATTTGGATACCTAGGTTGTCAAGTGTCTTGACAACTATTCTTGACGAGGCGCATAAATCCAAATATTCTATCCATCTAGGGGCCACGAAGATGTTTTATGATTTGAGGTGTCATTTTTGGTGGCCGGGTATGAGGCGTGATATTGTTAAGTATGTGGAGAGGTGTCTCACATGCTTAAGGGTTAAGGCGGAGCATCAAAAGCCATATGGAAAGCTGCAACCGCTCGAAATACCGCTTTGGAAGTGGGAAAATGTAACCATGGATTTGATCACTAAACTACCAAAGACTCGAAAAGGTTATGATGCGATATGGGTAGTAGTGGATCGGTTGACAAAGAGTGCACATTTCCTCCCAATAAAGGAAACGTACTCGTCGGATAGACTAGCGGAAATCTATGTGAAAGAAATTGTGTCACGCCATGGGGTGCCGGTGTCAATTAATTCGGACCGGGATACGAGATTCACTTCTCGTTTTTGGAAGAAATTCCATGAGGATATGGGGACAAGGTTGAACCTTAGCACCGCTTATCATCCGCAAACGGATGGGCAAAGCGAGCGTACGATTCAAACGCTCGAGGATATGTTACGCGCGTGTGCTTTGGATTTTGGGGGTAGTTGGGACGACCATTTACCGTTGGCGGAATTTGCATACAATAATAGTTACCATTCTTGCATTGGTATGCCGCCTTTTGAGGCATTGTATGGGAGGAAATGTAGAACACCCATATGTTGGGGTGAAATTGGTCAACGGGAACTTGGCAGCAAGGAAGTGGTCATGGAAACGAATGATAGTATTGACCAAATAAAGGCTCGCTTAAAGGCGGCGCAAGATCGCCAAAAATCTTATGCGGATAATAGGAAACGGGCGATTGAGTTTCAAGTGGGGGACTTTGTGCTATTGAAAGTCTCTCCTTGGAAATGGGTGATAAGGTTTAGGAAACGGGGGAAGTTAAGCCCACGTTTCATTGGACCGTTTAAAGTGATGGCAAGGGTGGGTGCGGTAGCTTATCGATTGGAGTTACCGGAGGGACTAAGTAGACTTCATAACACGTTCCATGTGTCTCATTTGCGAAAATGTTTAGCGGATGAATCTACTTTTGTTCCATTGGATGATATAGAAATTGATGAAAAGTTGAACTATGTGGAAGAACCGATGGCAATCTTAGATAGGAAAGTGAAGCGGTTGCGAAATAAAGAGATTAGCCAAGTGTTGGTTCGATGGAAGCATAGAAAGGGGGCGGAAATGACTTGGGAAACCGAGAAAGAAATGCTCAAATTCTACACGAACCTTTTTATGTGAAGTCGGGTTTCGGGGACGAAACCCAAATAAGGGGAGGTGATTTGTAACGAACCAAAAATCCGGGTTTCGTCTTCAAATAATTAAATATTTATATTTAATATTACGGTGGAATTAATATTTTATAAATAAGTTGAAACAAGTGGGTTTCAAGTTTGTAATGGGATTATGTTAGTTTTAACTAACTATAAAACGAAATGGGTAAAATGGAAGTTAAGGGACTGAAATGGTAAATATGGCAAATCTGCCATATTTGACCATATGAAAGTCAAAATTCAGCATTTGGTCTTGTTGGTGTCACACCCCCATATTTTATTTACTTATTAAATAAATACAGGTTGTAACGATTGGTTCATTACACGATAGCGGAAGCTGTAATAATGATTTCTAAGACTTGATTAAATATACAATTACTAAAGCTAAGTAATACTATGATTTAAGTTCCCTTAATATTTAGCCTTGCACGCTTCTTACTTTTATCTGTCTCCTTTATTGGTAGTGAATACGCGGATTTCGTCAAACGACTGACGATTATCATATAGTATTATAGTTGCTAGGTGTTCTGGGTAACTTTGTAATGAAATCCATTAAAATTTGTTCCCATTTCCATTGAGGTATCTCGGGTTGTTATAACAATCCCGACGGTTTCTGATGTTCTGCCTTTACCTTTGAACATGTCAGGCATTTACCGACGTAAATAGCAATTTCTCATTTTATGTTCGGCCACCAGTAGAGTTCTTTCAGATCCTTATACATTTTATCCGAACCTGGGTGAATGGGGTACCTAGACTTGTGGGCTTCGTCCATAACTAACTCCCGTAAGTCACCAAGACATGTCACCCAAATTCTATTTGCAAAGTATAAAGTATCATCTGACTTAGACTCCAATTGTTTGATCATTCCACGTAGTGCTTCATTTTGGATGTTCTTTTCTTTAAGTGCTTCTTGTTGTGCCATCCGGATTTGAGTAGTAAGATTCGTATGAATTGTCAATCCTAAGGTACGAACACGAAGAGTTTTAACTCGTTTTTTGCGACTTAAAGCGTCCGCTACAACATTGGCTTTCCCGGGATGGTACTTGATATCACAATCATATTCGTTTAGTAGTTCTACCCAACGACGTTGTCTCATGTTAAGTTCTTTCTGATTAAAGATGTACTGGAGACTCTTGTGATCAGTAAAGATAGTACATCTTGTACCGTAAAGGTAATGTCTCCAAATTTTGAGTGCAAATACAACTGCGCCCAATTCCAAGTCATGGGTCGTATAATTCTTTTCGTGCACTTTTAGTTGTCGTGAGGCATATGCGATGACTTTGTCTTTTTGCATTAACACACAACCAAGTCCTTGGTGTGATGCATCGCAGTACACAACAAAATTGTCGATTCCCTCCGGAAGGGATAAGATCGGTGCACTACACAGCTTCTGCTTCAGTAATTGGAAAGCTGACTCCTGCTTGTCACTCCAATCATACTTCTTTTCTTTCTGGGTTAATGTGGTTAAAGGCAAGGCTATTTTCGAAAAATTCTCGATGAATCGTTTGTAATATCCTGCCGAACCCAGAAATTGACGCACCTCAGTCGGAGTTCTTGGTGCTTCCCAGTTTTTGATAGCCTCAATCTTGGTTGGGATTACGTGAATACCCTTCTTATTGATGACGTGTCCGAGAAAGTGAACCTCTCGAATCCGAAACTCACACTTAGAGAGTTTGGCATAACGCTTCTCATTCCGGAGTAGTTCCAAGATTGATTTCAAATGATGTTCATGTTCCTCATTGGTTTGTGAATATATTGATATGTCATCGATAAATACAATCACGAATTTATTCAAGTATGGCTTGCACACGCGGTTCATTAGGTCCATGAAAACGGCCGGTGCATTAGTCAAGCCAAATGGCATAACTAGGAATTCGTAGTGACCGTAACGAGTCCTAAAAGTCATTTTTGGTATATCTTCTTCCTGAATTTTCAGTTGAGGATATCCTGATTGTAGATCAATTTTATAATAGAAACTGGACCCTTGAAGTTGATCAAACAAATCGTCTACTCGAGGAAGAGGATACCGGTTTTTGATTGTCAGCTTGTTCAACTCCCGATAATTGATGCACCCTCTAAAGGTTCCATCCTTTTTCTTTACAAACAGGACCGGAACTCCCCATGGTGAGAAACTCGGTCTTATGAAAGAATTACTCGGCGAGGTGTCTAAGTTTTTGTTGTATATTGGGTAGAAATGAAAAAGTATGAAAATGAAACTTTATGTTTGTCCCTCTTATGTTTTTCGAAAGCATTTTCCCGGACTAAGACTTTTCTCTTATTTCAGGTTTCATCTTTTCTATGATTTTCCTCTCCATGTGCCTTCATGGAGCTAGGAATTGATGTTCCTTGGGAGCTCTTATTTGCGAACTTCGAGTCTAATCACCACTTTACACCTTTGCTCGCCCTACCTTTCGAGGCAGACTAGCCTTTGGGTTGTAGCGTCTTGATATGTAAACTCATGTCTCGACTACCCTACATTCAAAGTATGTAAGCCATACAAAGTTCGATGTTTGATTGGAATATTCATATTCTGTCTATGTGAAGGAATGAATAGTGATACTGTGAGAATGGTCTCATCGAATTAGTGCTTTCCCCAAAATGGGCTATGGGCTTGTCAACCCATTAAGTTGGCTGAGATGTTTTGGGAGTTTTACAATTGCCATCTTGATGTCATTCAGTGCATCTGCACTTCCTTAGGGTTTGAATAGTACTTTGGGGACATACCATTACGTATTCCACTCATTCAGGTTATGGCCTCAAAATCCTTAGCACAAGGATACACTTGAGGTAATGAGTGTTGAACGTCGAGACTTTTGTATTCTAACTGAGTCTACTCTAAGAGATCATTTCTTAACAATAGATGCTCTAGAGCTTCCCAATTATAGAAAACTAGGAGTGAAAGATGCAATCACACCTCTCTTCTAGGCTAAATCTGGGATCCATCCAACAAGATGAACTTTGGGGAAGTGCGAGTATAAAAGAGTAATAAATTATTCTTCTCAACTCTTTGTGGACAGTGGCTTGTTGTGAATAGCTCGAGCTTACGTCCTTTATGCATATCATGAACTAATGAGATTAGCATGAAATTCCGCATTTGGGATTTCTTTAAGAGTTTTGCATGTCGTTTTGGTTAGTGCGACAATAGTCGTTAGTCCACACTTAGGTTTCTTTGACATTTGCTCGAGCATCAAACCCGGCTTATCCATTACCGAGAGAATAGTCAGACTTAAAGGTATATTGAATGTCAATGGCTGCGAGAGCAATCCTGTTTGACCGACATTCTGAAATGTCTGATTTCCTACTTGTCTCATGTTGAGCTTCCACAATATCCATAGGTGCCATGTGTATGCGGGTCAGAATAATATCCTGCTCTATTACTGAAGTTAGTGCATAACACTCTTGGCGTAACTTTCAATCAATTGTGAGATTGAACTGTATGATGGATCCTGAGATTATGCTATAATCTCCCACAATAGTTGTGCAATTACTGTAAGTGTTAGTTGTGGTAACGCTCAATTTGAAGCATTCCTGACAAGTAGAATCTCAAGGAGTGAATGTGCGAATTTCTTCGCCGTTCAGGATTTACTAAGGATTGGTTGGATTCAATTTGAATTTCTCTCGTTCCTCCAAAACTAGGAGAATGCTTTGTGAGCACCTAATTGAGAAGTCTGATTTGATAGGATTTAATCCTTAATCAAGTGATTGAGAACATGAGTTGATTATCAGCTTAGACAGCAAGACTCACTAAAGTTCCCATGCACTGCAAATTATGATTACGTGTGCACCCGTAATGATGATTTGCCTTGCCTGATCCCTATAGTGTTTCTTCTATCCCTAGCTTTTAATCAAAAGTGATTTGAAAAGATCATTAGATTGCGTGTGCACCTTTGTACATGAGTGTGTATTGTTTTATCGGATTACTGTTAATTATGTGTACCAATACTCATGAATCTGCCGAATATGGCAGTTGTCGGATGAGGCTAAGGGTAGAGAGGCACCACCAGTGTCTCTTAAAAAAAATGTGCATGGTGAAATTCAGGCACTATGTGTTGGGCAGAGATCCTCAAACGAGTGTCGAGCAACTCATGCTCCAAGTCCATGTATATGCATGGATCCACATGATCCTGATGTATGTCTGGGTCTCCTGACCCTTGGAGTTCTCTCCCATTTAGTCCTGCTTATTCACCTTGAATTCCCTTCTGTCTGGGCAATCATGCCTGCCATATATCATGGCGAGAGTCTAGGCATCCGATCCGACAACTTATGAAGGAGAGTATTTATACCGCAAATACATTAGAAAGATAGTTGCCTCCATGGCTGGAGTAGTTGTGGTGCAGGTATAGGTACAGATTCTGGTACGAGTTCAACCTGTTGTGATACCAAGATCGGTAACTGACGATCGCCGCCGTCGTCGTTCAAGCTCAGCTCGTAACTCGATCTTCTAAGGTTGCAGTATGCTGAGTACCCGTTATTCTTGACTCGTAACCCGAACAATAACATGTTATAAGTGTTTATTATTTTCACTTTATTGTATGTGTTTAAGTGTTCACTATATGTGCCATGTAATTGTATTAGTGTAGCTAATGGTACCCTAGTGTAACTCCATACACTAATAGTCTACACAAATTGTTCGGCAACGGTTGGAATTCCTATGCTCAAGTCTTGGGTGTTTTTAATGTGATGCAAGTCTTAGAAATCTTGGTCCCTAAATGAGTCCGGTTAGAGCCTAGGTATCACTAAGGACACCTAATTCGCTAAAACCATTGCTCTGATACCAATCTGTCACACCCCCATATTTTATTTACTTATTAAATAAATACAGGTTGTAACGATTGGTTCATTACACGATAGCGGAAGCTGTAATAATGATTTCTAAGACTTGATTAAATATACAATTACTAAAGCTAAGTAATACTATGATTTAAGTTCCTCTAGATCAAAGATAGACTTGAGACTTGATATTCTACGTCCTTCCAGCCTTTAGGAATTGATCCAACATAGCTAGTCTATTCCAACCGCGCCAAGGCTAGAGGTCACCTGAGAAACATACTTGAAAGTGTCAACACAAAGGTTGGTGAGTTCACAGAGTTAGTTATATTAGTTCTTATAGTTTTTCCCGAAAACATGTACATGACTTTACCGTCATAAAACTAAGTAGTTTTCATATGAAAACATGCCCATGACCTATCCGTCATGAAATAAGTAGTTTTCCTTTGAAAACATTACCATGACTTAGCCGTCATAAAATATGTTTAAACCTGATCATTTTAACTAATCAGAACCCTTTTGTATAAACATGATCACTTTAACCGGATCCAAAACTCTTTTGTTTAAACTCAATTGTTCGTAAATAGTTTCAGGTGTATGTGATAAACAGAATAAGAATTGTTGACCCATTTGTAAACTAGCTAGGAATACAAATAATATGTTCATACATGAGGCGTAACCAAACCATGACAATTTGTACACGCCCCTAATTTCGTTATCCGGTTCTATGCGGCCATAAATCCTCCAGATTGTGGTTAGCGCGACTAACCATGACCGGGAGACGTCACTCTCCATAGTACTATTCATAGGACCATAGGCTACAGTTAATGGTTACTACGTTGTTCCAGGGGACTTTAGCGGCCTCCAATTGTTGTTCTCATCTCATGTAAACATAAAAGTCGTGCCTTATTCTCTTGTTATCCCATAAAATAGTTGTAAGTATGTTTTTCCCCCAAATCGTTGAGTGTTGTTCATCCGAACAATCGTTGTGTGTTGTTCACCCGAACAATCGTTGTGTGTTGTTCACCCGAACAATCGTTGTGTGTTGTTCATCCGAACAATCGTTGTGTGTTGTTCATCCGAACAATCGTTGTGTGTTGTTCATCCGAACAATCGTTGTGTGTTCTTGTCCAGCTGTTTAGTTGAGCAAGTTTTCTCCCCGTTTGTTTAAAAACAATTTAAAAACCAGTAGTAAAAGTGGGGTTGGGAGACTCACAAGAAGTTAAACCAAAATGTTCATATTGTCAAACGTATAAACAATGTAATTCGTATTTTCAAAACATAACAAGTAAGTATGTTTCTCCCCCGATGTTTACAAAACAGTAAAGAGTTAAAAGGGGGCCGTGAACTCACCTTGTGTCCGATGAAATCCTAGCAAACCAACTTGTGCTAGTTCTTGTATATCCGTACCCTAATCACACAAGGGTACTAATGTGTTAAAACTACCCGTCTTATACGTAAGTTGTTCAATACTTGTTTTGTTATAAAAACAGTTCTAAGTTACTGCTCAATGTGACTGATGAACAGATGTCGAAACTTCCTAGTTTCGATTGGGCAATTGAGTATCGAAACTTCATAGTTTCGATTGAGTAGTTAGGTATCGAAACTTCCTAGTTTCGATTGGCAAGAAGGGTATCGAAACTATCTAGTTTCGATTGAGCAATATGTATCGAAACTACCTAGTTTCGATTGAACAACTAGTATCGAAACTCCCAGTTTCGATTGAGTAAACTGGTATCGAAACTCCTAGTTTCGATTGAATAGGTATCGAAACTCCTAGTTTCGATTGAATAACAGGTATCGAAACTCCTAGTTTCGATTGAACAGGTATCGAAACTCCTAGTTTCGATTACTGCACTTTGATTGACAGAATTCGTCCTGAATATTTTTATGTTCAAATCTTGAATTTGACACACTTTTCTTGTTATCTTACTTGCGATTGAACCTTTTGTATGCTTAGATACGGTTTTAAAGAAAATAAAGTGGATCATATCGAGTTTTTACCTTAAAACCGAGTAGAAGATGATGAAAGAAAACAGAGAAGAGTCTTGAATCTTCTGTTAAACTTTCTTTAGAACACTTGAAATCTTCTTAAAATACCGAATTGTGGTGGATTTCTGCCTTAAACTGGACTTCGACTAGAAGGAGAATTGGGAAATTGCCGTATGAAAATGAGAAGTATGGAAGGGATTGTGGGATTTCGACTGAAGAGGTATGGTTCTTAATCTGAGATTGAGTGAACTTGCAAGTGGGGGAATGGCTCCCCTGACTTTCGGTCGAGAAAGTCAAGCAAGTGGGTTGGAATTTAAATAAATCAAACCATTTGATTTAAGTGTAATTTTAACCACTAGTGTTCGTATTTAGTCGGGTTATCCTGGTACGTGAACCGGTAACTCCTAGAATTACCAAAATATGAAATGAGACCATGTACGGTTTTTGTTAGGCCTTAATGTCCTTGTTTGTGAAATTAAGTAAATCACAAAAACAATTATAATGTAAACTTGTTTATAACATGTACGGATATTGACCTGAATTGTCGGGTGTCACATTCTCCCCATGTTAGAAGAATTTCGTCCCGAAATTCAATTTGTGTCCTCTTGAACTGTTGTATCCTTAAACAAGGATGGGTATTTTTGTTTTCATTTGATCCTCTCGTTCAAATGGTTCAACGTACCTAGGGTTAAGCTTGCCACGGTTGCCAAATCTTGCAACCCCTTTCCAATGTGAGACCTTTAACATGACTTTGTCTCCCACTTAGAATTCTAATGGTTTTCGTCTGTTGCTATCTCAACTCTCTTTCGTCTGTCTTGAGTGACTTTCAGACGATCTTTTATTTCGAAGATTTTGTCAACGGTTCCCTAGTCGATATCAGGACCAGTCAAATGTTTTTCGCTAGCCTCCGCCCAATATAGCGATGAGTGACACTTACAACTATACAAAGCCTCACGGAGCGGCTTTAATGTTGGTATGGTAGTTGGTATTATATGAAAACTCATCCAACGGCGGTGAGTATCCCTATTTCCTCTGAAATCGATTATACACACACGGAGCACATCTTTTAAAGTTTGGATGGTCCTTTTACTTTGACCGTTCATCTGGGGATGATATGTAGTGGTCATGTAAAAGCGTGTGCCCAAGGCTTATTGTAAAGACTGCCAGGTTCTTGACATGAATCGACTGTCCCTTTTTGTGAAAATGGAAACTGGCATACCATGCCTAGCCTTAATTCCCTTAATATTTAGCCTTGCACGCTTCTTACTTTTATCTGTCTCCTTTATTGGTAGTGAATACGCGGATTTCGTCAAACGACTGACGATTATCATATAGTATTATAGTTGCTAGGTGTTCTGGGTAACTTTGTAATGAAATCCATTAAAATTTGTTCCCATTTCCATTGAGGTATCTCGGGTTGTTATAACAATCCCGACGGTTTCTGATGTTCTGCCTTTACCTTTGAACATGTCAGGCATTTACCGACGTAAATAGCAATTTCTCATTTTATGTTCGGCCACCAGTAGAGTTCTTTCAGATCCTTATACATTTTATCCGAACCTGGGTGAATGGGGTACCTAGACTTGTGGGCTTCGTCCATAACTAACTCCCGTAAGTCACCAAGACATGTCACCCAAATTCTATTTGCAAAGTATAAAGTATCATCTGACTTAGACTCCAATTGTTTGATCATTCCACGTAGTGCTTCATTTTGGATGTTCTTTTCTTTAAGTGCTTCTTGTTGTGCCATCCGGATTTGAGTAGTAAGATTCGTATGAATTGTCAATCCTAAGGTACGAACACGAAGAGTTTTAACTCGTTCTTTGCGACTTAAAGCGTCCGCTACAACATTGGCTTTCCCGGGATGGTACTTGATATCACAATCATATTCGTTTAGTAGTTCTACCCAACGACGTTGTCTCATGTTAAGTTCTTTCTGATTAAAGATGTACTGGAGACTCTTGTGATCAGTAAAGATAGTACATCTTGTACCGTAAAGGTAATGTCTCCAAATTTTGAGTGCAAATACAACTGCGCCCAATTCCAAGTCATGGGTCGTATAATTCTTTTCGTGCACTTTTAGTTGTCGTGAGGCATATGCGATGACTTTGTCTTTTTGCATTAACACACAACCAAGTCCTTGGTGTGATGCATCGCAGTACACAACAAAATTGTCGATTCCCTCCGGAAGGGATAAGATCGGTGCACTACACAGCTTCTGCTTCAGTAATTGGAAAGCTGACTCCTGCTTGTCACTCCAATCATACTTCTTTTCTTTCTGGGTTAATGTGGTTAAAGGCAAGGCTATTTTCGAAAAATTCTCGATGAATCGTTTGTAATATCCTGCCGAACCCAGAAATTGACGCACCTCAGTCGGAGTTCTTGGTGCTTCCCAGTTTTTGATAGCCTCAATCTTGGTTGGGATTACGTGAATACCCTTCTTATTGATGACGTGTCCGAGAAAGTGAACCTCTCGAATCCGAAACTCACACTTAGAGAGTTTGGCATAACGCTTCTCATTCCGGAGTAGTTCCAAGATTGATTTCAAATGATGTTCATGTTCCTCATTGGTTTGTGAATATATTGATATGTCATCGATAAATACAATCACGAATTTATTCAAGTATGGCTTGCACACGCGGTTCATTAGGTCCATGAAAACGGCCGGTGCATTAGTCAAGCCAAATGGCATAACTAGGAATTCGTAGTGACCGTAACGAGTCCTAAAAGTCATTTTTGGTATATCTTCTTCCTGAATTTTCAGTTGAGGATATCCTGATTGTAGATCAATTTTATAATAGAAACTGGACCCTTGAAGTTGATCAAACAAATCGTCTACTCGAGGAAGAGGATACCGGTTTTTGATTGTCAGCTTGTTCAACTCCCGATAATTGATGCACCCTCTAAAGGTTCCATCCTTTTTCTTTACAAACAGGACCGGAACTCCCCATGGTGAGAAACTCGGTCTTATGAAAGAATTACTCGGCGAGGTGTCTAAGTTTTTGTTGTATATTGGGTAGAAATGAAAAAGTATGAAAATGAAACTTTATGTTTGTCCCTCTTATGTTTTTCGAAAGCATTTTCCCGGACTAAGACTTTTCTCTTATTTCAGGTTTCATCTTTTCTATGATTTTCCTCTCCATGTGCCTTCATGGAGCTAGGAATTGATGTTCCTTGGGAGCTCTTATTTGCGAACTTCGAGTCTAATCACCACTTTACACCTTTGCTCGCCCTACCTTTCGAGGCAGACTAGCCTTTGGGTTGTAGCGTCTTGATATGTAAACTCATGTCTCGACTACCCTACATTCAAAGTATGTAAGCCATACAAAGTTCGATGTTTGATTGGAATATTCATATTCTGTCTATGTGAAGGAATGAATAGTGATACTGTGAGAATGGTCTCATCGAATTAGTGCTTTCCCCAAAATGGGCTATGGGCTTGTCAACCCATTAAGTTGGCTGAGATGTTTTGGGAGTTTTACAATTGCCATCTTGATGTCATTCAGTGCATCTGCACTTCCTTAGGGTTTGAATAGTACTTTGGGGACATACCATTACGTATTCCACTCATTCAGGTTATGGCCTCAAAATCCTTAGCACAAGGATACACTTGAGGTAATGAGTGTTGAACGTCGAGACTTTTGTATTCTAACTGAGTCTACTCTAAGAGATCATTTCTTAACAATAGATGCTCTAGAGCTTCCCAATTATAGAAAACTAGGAGTGAAAGATGCAATCACACCTCTCTTCTAGGCTAAATCTGGGATCCATCCAACAAGATGAACTTTGGGGAAGTGCGAGTATAAAAGAGTAATAAATTATTCTTCTCAACTCTTTGTGGACAGTGGCTTGTTGTGAATAGCTCGAGCTTACGTCCTTTATGCATATCATGAACTAATGAGATTAGCATGAAATTCCGCATTTGGGATTTCTTTAAGAGTTTTGCATGTCGTTTTGGTTAGTGCGACAATAGTCGTTAGTCCACACTTAGGTTTCTTTGACATTTGCTCGAGCATCAAACCCGGCTTATCCATTACCGAGAGAATAGTCAGACTTAAAGGTATATTGAATGTCAATGGCTGCGAGAGCAATCCTGTTTGACCGACATTCTGAAATGTCTGATTTCCTACTTGTCTCATGTTGAGCTTCCACAATATCCATAGGTGCCATGTGTATGCGGGTCAGAATAATATCCTGCTCTATTACTGAAGTTAGTGCATAACACTCTTGGCGTAACTTTCAATCAATTGTGAGATTGAACTGTATGATGGATCCTGAGATTATGCTATAATCTCCCACAATAGTTGTGCAATTACTGTAAGTGTTAGTTGTGGTAACGCTCAATTTGAAGCATTCCTGACAAGTAGAATCTCAAGGAGTGAATGTGCGAATTTCTTCGCCGTTCAGGATTTACTAAGGATTGGTTGGATTCAATTTGAATTTCTCTCGTTCCTCCAAAACTAGGAGAATGCTTTGTGAGCACCTAATTGAGAAGTCTGATTTGATAGGATTTAATCCTTAATCAAGTGATTGAGAACATGAGTTGATTATCAGCTTAGACAGCAAGACTCACTAAAGTTCCCATGCACTGCAAATTATGATTACGTGTGCACCCGTAATGATGATTTGCCTTGCCTGATCCCTATAGTGTTTCTTCTATCCCTAGCTTTTAATCAAAAGTGATTTGAAAAGATCATTAGATTGCGTGTGCACCTTTGTACATGAGTGTGTATTGTTTTATCGGATTACTGTTAATTATGTGTACCAATACTCATGAATCTGCCGAATATGGCAGTTGTCGGATGAGGCTAAGGGTAGAGAGGCACCACCAGTGTCTCTTAAAAAAAATGTGCATGGTGAAATTCAGGCACTATGTGTTGGGCAGAGATCCTCAAACGAGTGTCGAGCAACTCATGCTCCAAGTCCATGTATATGCATGGATCCACATGATCCTGATGTATGTCTGGGTCTCCTGACCCTTGGAGTTCTCTCCCATTTAGTCCTGCTTATTCACCTTGAATTCCCTTCTGTCTGGGCAATCATGCCTGCCATATATCATGGCGAGAGTCTAGGCATCCGATCCGACAACTTATGAAGGAGAGTATTTATACCGCAAATACATTAGAAAGATAGTTGCCTCCATGGCTGGAGTAGTTGTGGTGCAGGTATAGGTACAGATTCTGGTACGAGTTCAACCTGTTGTGATACCAAGATCGGTAACTGACGATCGCCGCCGTCGTCGTTCAAGCTCAGCTCGTAACTCGATCTTCTAAGGTTGCAGTATGCTGAGTACCCGTTATTCTTGACTCGTAACCCGAACAATAACATGTTATAAGTGTTTATTATTTTCACTTTATTGTATGTGTTTAAGTGTTCACTATATGTGCCATGTAATTGTATTAGTGTAGCTAATGGTACCCTAGTGTAACTCCATACACTAATAGTCTACACAAATTGTTCGGCAACGGTTGGAATTCCTATGCTCAAGTCTTGGGTGTTTTTAATGTGATGCAAGTCTTAGAAATCTTGGTCCCTAAATGAGTCCGGTTAGAGCCTAGGTATCACTAAGGACACCTAATTCGCTAAAACCATTGCTCTGATACCAATCTGTCACACCCCCATATTTTATTTACTTATTAAATAAATACAGGTTGTAACGATTGGTTCATTACACGATAGCGGAAGCTGTAATAATGATTTCTAAGACTTGATTAAATATACAATTACTAAAGCTAAGTAATACTATGATTTAAGTTCCTCTAGATCAAAGATAGACTTGAGACTTGATATTCTACGTCCTTCCAGCCTTTAGGAATTGATCCAACATAGCTAGTCTATTCCAACCGCGCCAAGGCTAGAGGTCACCTGAGAAACATACTTGAAAGTTTCAACACAAAGGTTGGTGAGTTCACAGAGTTAGTTATATTAGTTCTTATAGTTTTTCCCGAAAACATGTACATGACTTTACCGTCATAAAACTAAGTAGTTTTCATATGAAAACATGCCCATGACCTATCCGTCATGAAATAAGTAGTTTTCCTTTGAAAACATTACCATGACTTAGCCGTCATAAAATATGTTTAAACCTGATCATTTTAACTAATCAGAACCCTTTTGTATAAACATGATCACTTTAACCGGATCCAAAACTCTTTTGTTTAAACTCAATTGTTCGTAAATAGTTTCAGGTGTATGTGATAAACAGAATAAGAATTGTTGACCCATTTGTAAACTAGCTAGGAATACAAATAATATGTTCATACATGAGGCGTAACCAAACCATGACAATTTGTACACGCCCCTAATTTCGTTATCCGGTTCTATGCAGCCATAAATCCTCCAGATTGTGGTTAGCGCGACTAACCATGACCGGGAGACGTCACTCTCCATAGTACTATTCATAGGACCCTAGGCTACAGTTAATGGTTACTACGTTGTTCCAGGGGACTTTAGCGGCCTCCAATTGTTGTTCTCATCTCATGTAAACATAAAAGTCGTGCCTTATTCTCTTGTTATCCCATAAAATAGTTGTAAGTATGTTTTTCCCCCAAATCGTTGAGTGTTGTTCATCCGAACAATCGTTGTGTGTTGTTCACCCGAACAATCGTTGTGTGTTGTTCATCCGAACAATCGTTGTGTGTTGTTCATCCGAACAATCGTTGTGTGTTGTTCATCCGAACAATCGTTGTGTGTTCTTGTCCAGCTGTTTAGTTGAGCAAGTTTTCTCCCCGTTTGTTTAAAAACAATTTAAAAACCAGTAGTAAAAGTGGGGTTGGGAGACTCACAAGAAGTTAAACCAAAATGTTCATATTGTCAAACGTATAAACAATGTAATTCGTATTTTCAAAACATAACAAGTAAGTATGTTTCTCCCCCGATGTTTACAAAACAGTAAAGAGTTAAAAGGGGGCCGTGAACTCACCTTGTGTCCGATGAAATCCTAGCAAACCAACTTGTGCTAGTTCTTGTATATCCGTACCCTAATCACACAAGGGTACTAATGTGTTAAAACTACCCGTCTTATACGTAAGTTGTTCAATACTTGTTTTGTTATAAAAACAGTTCTAAGTTACTGCTCAATGTGACTGATGAACAGATGTCGAAACTTCCTAGTTTCGATTGGGCAATTGAGTATCGAAACTTCATAGTTTCGATTGAGTAGTTAGGTATCGAAACTTCCTAGTTTCGATTGGCAAGAAGGGTATCGAAACTATCTAGTTTCGATTGAGCAATATGTATCGAAACTACCTAGTTTCGATTGAACAACTAGTATCGAAACTCCCAGTTTCGATTGAGTAAACTGGTATCGAAACTCCTAGTTTCGATTGAATAGGTATCGAAACTCCTAGTTTCGATTGAATAACAGGTATCGAAACTCCTAGTTTCGATTGAACAGGTATCGAAACTCCTAGTTTCGATTACTGCACTTTGATTGACAGAATTCGTCCTGAATATTTTTATGTTCAAATCTTGAATTTGACACACTTTTCTTGTTATCTTACTTGCGATTGAACCTTTTGTATGCTTAGATACGGTTTTAAAGAAAATAAAGTGGATCATATCGAGTTTTTACCTTAAAACCGAGTAGAAGATGATGAAAGAAAACAGAGAAGAGTCTTGAATCTTCTGTTAAACTTTCTTTAGAACACTTGAAATCTTCTTAAAATACCGAATTGTGGTGGATTTCTGCCTTAAACTGGACTTCGACTAGAAGGAGAATTGGGAAATTGCCGTATGAAAATGAGGAGTATGGAAGGGATTGTGGGATTTCGACTGAAGAGGTATGGTTCTTAATCTGAGATTGAGTGAACTTGCAAGTGGGGGAATGGCTCCCCTGACTTTCGGTCGAGAAAGTCAAGCAAGTGGGTTGGAATTTAAATAAATCAAACCATTTGATTTAAGTGTAATTTTAACCACTAGTGTTCGTATTTAGTCGGGTTATCCTGGTACGTGAACCGGTAACTCCTAGAATTACCAAAATATGAAATGAGACCATGTACGGTTTTTGTTAGGCCTTAATGTCCTTGTTTGTGAAATTAAGTAAATCACAAAAACAATTATAATGTAAACTTGTTTATAACATGTACGGATATTGACCTGAATTGTCGGGTGTCACATTCTCCCCATGTTAGAAGAATTTCGTCCCGAAATTCAATTTGTGTCCTCTTGAACTGTTGTATCCTTAAACAAGGATGGGTATTTTTGTTTTCATTTGATCCTCTCGTTCAAATGGTTCAACGTACCTAGGGTTAAGCTTGCCACGGTTGCCAAATCTTGCAACCCCTTTCCAATGTGAGACCTTTAACATGACTTTGTCTCCCACTTAGAATTCTAATGGTTTTCGTCTGTTGCTATCTCAACTCTCTTTCGTCTGTCTTGAGTGACTTTCAGACGATCTTTTATTTCGAAGATTTTGTCAACGGTTCCCTAGTCGATATCAGGACCAGTCAAATGTTTTTCGCTAGCCTCCGCCCAATATAGCGATGAGTGACACTTACAACTATACAAAGCCTCACGGAGCGGCTTTAATGTTGGTATGGTAGTTGGTATTATATGAAAACTCATCCAACGGCGGTGAGTATCCCTATTTCCTCTGAAATCGATTATACACACACGGAGCACATCTTTTAAAGTTTGGATGGTCCTTTTACTTTGACCGTTCATCTGGGGATGATATGTAGTGGTCATGTAAAAGCGTGTGCCCAAGGCTTATTGTAAAGACTGCCAGGTTCTTGACATGAATCGACTGTCCCTTTTTGTGAAAATGGAAACTGGCATACCATGCCTAGCCTTAATTCCCTTAATATTTAGCCTTGCACGCTTCTTACTTTTATCTGTCTCCTTTATTGGTAGTGAATACGCGGATTTCGTCAAACGACTGACGATTATCATATAGTATTATAGTTGCTAGGTGTTCTGGGTAACTTTGTAATGAAATCCATTAAAATTTGTTCCCATTTCCATTGAGGTATCTCGGGTTGTTATAACAATCCCGACGGTTTCTGATGTTCTGCCTTTACCTTTGAACATGTCAGGCATTTACCGACGTAAATAGCAATTTCTCATTTTATGTTCGGCCACCAGTAGAGTTCTTTCAGATCCTTATACATTTTATCCGAACCTGGGTGAATGGGGTACCTAGACTTGTGGGCTTCGTCCATAACTAACTCCCGTAAGTCACCAAGACATGTCACCCAAATTCTATTTGCAAAGTATAAAGTATCATCTGACTTAGACTCCAATTGTTTGATCATTCCACGTAGTGCTTCATTTTGGATGTTCTTTTCTTTAAGTGCTTCTTGTTGTGCCATCCGGATTTGAGTAGTAAGATTCGTATGAATTGTCAATCCTAAGGTACGAACACGAAGAGTTTTAACTCGTTCTTTGCGACTTAAAGCGTCCGCTACAACATTGGCTTTCCCGGGATGGTACTTGATATCACAATCATATTCGTTTAGTAGTTCTACCCAACGACGTTGTCTCATGTTAAGTTCTTTCTGATTAAAGATGTACTGGAGAATCTTGTGATCAGTAAAGATAGTACATCTTGTACCGTAAAGGTAATGTCTCCAAATTTTGAGTGCAAATACAACTGCGCCCAATTCCAAGTCATGGGTCGTATAATTCTTTTCGTGCACTTTTAGTTGTCGTGAGGCATATGCGATGACTTTGTCTTTTTGCATTAACACACAACCAAGTCCTTGGTGTGATGCATCGCAGTACACAACAAAATTGTCGATTCCCTCCGGAAGGGATAAGATCGGTGCACTACACAGCTTCTGCTTCAGTAATTGGAAAGCTGACTCCTGCTTGTCACTCCAATCATACTTCTTTTCTTTCTGGGTTAATGTGGTTAAAGGCAAGGCTATTTTCGAAAAATTCTCGATGAATCGTTTGTAATATCCTGCCGAACCCAGAAATTGACGCACCTCAGTCGGAGTTCTTGGTGCTTCCCAGTTTTTGATAGCCTCAATCTTGGTTGGGATTACGTGAATACCCTTCTTATTGATGACGTGTCCGAGAAAGTGAACCTCTCGAATCCGAAACTCACACTTAGAGAGTTTGGCATAACGCTTCTCATTCCGGAGTAGTTCCAAGATTGATTTCAAATGATGTTCATGTTCCTCATTGGTTTGTGAATATATTGATATGTCATCGATAAATACAATCACGAATTTATTCAAGTATGGCTTGCACACGCGGTTCATTAGGTCCATGAAAACGGCCGGTGCATTAGTCAAGCCAAATGGCATAACTAGGAATTCGTAGTGACCGTAACGAGTCCTAAAAGTCATTTTTGGTATATCTTCTTCCTGAATTTTCAGTTGAGGATATCCTGATTGTAGATCAATTTTATAATAGAAACTGGACCCTTGAAGTTGATCAAACAAATCGTCTACTCGAGGAAGAGGATACCGGTTTTTGATTGTCAGCTTGTTCAACTCCCGATAATTGATGCACCCTCTAAAGGTTCCATCCTTTTTCTTTACAAACAGGACCGGAACTCCCCATGGTGAGAAACTCGGTCTTATGAAAGAATTACTCGGCGAGGTGTCTAAGTTTTTGTTGTATATTGGGTAGAAATGAAAAAGTATGAAAATGAAACTTTATGTTTGTCCCTCTTATGTTTTTCGAAAGCATTTTCCCGGACTAAGACTTTTCTCTTATTTCAGGTTTCATCTTTTCTATGATTTTCCTCTCCATGTGCCTTCATGGAGCTAGGAATTGATGTTCCTTGGGAGCTCTTATTTGCGAACTTCGAGTCTAATCACCACTTTACACCTTTGCTCGCCCTACCTTTCGAGGCAGACTAGCCTTTGGGTTGTAGCGTCTTGATATGTAAACTCATGTCTCGACTACCCTACATTCAAAGTATGTAAGCCATACAAAGTTCGATGTTTGATTGGAATATTCATATTCTGTCTATGTGAAGGAATGAATAGTGATACTGTGAGAATGGTCTCATCGAATTAGTGCTTTCCCCAAAATGGGCTATGGGCTTGTCAACCCATTAAGTTGGCTGAGATGTTTTGGGAGTTTTACAATTGCCATCTTGATGTCATTCAGTGCATCTGCACTTCCTTAGGGTTTGAATAGTACTTTGGGGACATACCATTACGTATTCCACTCATTCAGGTTATGGCCTCAAAATCCTTAGCACAAGGATACACTTGAGGTAATGAGTGTTGAACGTCGAGACTTTTGTATTCTAACTGAGTCTACTCTAAGAGATCATTTCTTAACAATAGATGCTCTAGAGCTTCCCAATTATAGAAAACTAGGAGTGAAAGATGCAATCACACCTCTCTTCTAGGCTAAATCTGGGATCCATCCAACAAGATGAACTTTGGGGAAGTGCGAGTATAAAAGAGTAATAAATTATTCTTCTCAACTCTTTGTGGACAGTGGCTTGTTGTGAATAGCTCGAGCTTACGTCCTTTATGCATATCATGAACTAATGAGATTAGCATGAAATTCCGCATTTGGGATTTCTTTAAGAGTTTTGCATGTCGTTTTGGTTAGTGCGACAATAGTCGTTAGTCCACACTTAGGTTTCTTTGACATTTGCTCGAGCATCAAACCCGGCTTATCCATTACCGAGAGAATAGTCAGACTTAAAGGTATATTGAATGTCAATGGCTGCGAGAGCAATCCTGTTTGACCGACATTCTGAAATGTCTGATTTCCTACTTGTCTCATGTTGAGCTTCCACAATATCCATAGGTGCCATGTGTATGCGGGTCAGAATAATATCCTGCTCTATTACTGAAGTTAGTGCATAACACTCTTGGCGTAACTTTCAATCAATTGTGAGATTGAACTGTATGATGGATCCTGAGATTATGCTATAATCTCCCACAATAGTTGTGCAATTACTGTAAGTGTTAGTTGTGGTAACGCTCAATTTGAAGCATTCCTGACAAGTAGAATCTCAAGGAGTGAATGTGCGAATTTCTTCGCCGTTCAGGATTTACTAAGGATTGGTTGGATTCAATTTGAATTTCTCTCGTTCCTCCAAAACTAGGAGAATGCTTTGTGAGCACCTAATTGAGAAGTCTGATTTGATAGGATTTAATCCTTAATCAAGTGATTGAGAACATGAGTTGATTATCAGCTTAGACAGCAAGACTCACTAAAGTTCCCATGCACTGCAAATTATGATTACGTGTGCACCCGTAATGATGATTTGCCTTGCCTGATCCCTATAGTGTTTCTTCTATCCCTAGCTTTTAATCAAAAGTGATTTGAAAAGATCATTAGATTGCGTGTGCACCTTTGTACATGAGTGTGTATTGTTTTATCGGATTACTGTTAATTATGTGTACCAATACTCATGAATCTGCCGAATATGGCAGTTGTCGGATGAGGCTAAGGGTAGAGAGGCACCACCAGTGTCTCTTAAAAAAAATGTGCATGGTGAAATTCAGGCACTATGTGTTGGGCAGAGATCCTCAAACGAGTGTCGAGCAACTCATGCTCCAAGTCCATGTATATGCATGGATCCACATGATCCTGATGTATGTCTGGGTCTCCTGACCCTTGGAGTTCTCTCCCATTTAGTCCTGCTTATTCACCTTGAATTCCCTTCTGTCTGGGCAATCATGCCTGCCATATATCATGGCGAGAGTCTAGGCATCCGATCCGACAACTTATGAAGGAGAGTATTTATACCGCAAATACATTAGAAAGATAGTTGCCTCCATGGCTGGAGTAGTTGTGGTGCAGGTATAGGTACAGATTCTGGTACGAGTTCAACCTGTTGTGATACCAAGATCGGTAACTGACGATCGCCGCCGTCGTCGTTCAAGCTCAGCTCGTAACTCGATCTTCTAAGGTTGCAGTATGCTGAGTACCCGTTATTCTTGACTCGTAACCCGAACAATAACATGTTATAAGTGTTTATTATTTTCACTTTATTGTATGTGTTTAAGTGTTCACTATATGTGCCATGTAATTGTATTAGTGTAGCTAATGGTACCCTAGTGTAACTCCATACACTAATAGTCTACACAAATTGTTCGGCAACGGTTGGAATTCCTATGCTCAAGTCTTGGGTGTTTTTAATGTGATGCAAGTCTTAGAAATCTTGGTCCCTAAATGAGTCCGGTTAGAGCCTAGGTATCACTAAGGACACCTAATTCGCTAAAACCATTGCTCTGATACCAATCTGTCACACCCCCATATTTTATTTACTTATTAAATAAATACAGGTTGTAACGATTGGTTCATTACACGATAGCGGAAGCTGTAATAATGATTTCTAAGACTTGATTAAATATACAATTACTAAAGCTAAGTAATACTATGATTTAAGTTCCTCTAGATCAAAGATAGACTTGAGACTTGATATTCTACGTCCTTCCAGCCTTTAGGAATTGATCCAACATAGCTAGTCTATTCCAACCGCGCCAAGGCTAGAGGTCACCTGAGAAACATACTTGAAAGTGTCAACACAAAGGTTGGTGAGTTCACAGAGTTAGTTATATTAGTTCTTATAGTTTTTCCCGAAAACATGTACATGACTTTACCGTCATAAAACTAAGTAGTTTTCATATGAAAACATGCCCATGACCTATCCGTCATGAAATAAGTAGTTTTCCTTTGAAAACATTACCATGACTTAGCCGTCATAAAATATGTTTAAACCTGATCATTTTAACTAATCAGAACCCTTTTGTATAAACATGATCACTTTAACCGGATCCAAAACTCTTTTGTTTAAACTCAATTGTTCGTAAATAGTTTCAGGTGTATGTGATAAACAGAATAAGAATTGTTGACCCATTTGTAAACTAGCTAGGAATACAAATAATATGTTCATACATGAGGCGTAACCAAACCATGACAATTTGTACACGCCCCTAATTTCGTTATCCGGTTCTATGCAGCCATAAATCCTCCAGATTGTGGTTAGCGCGACTAACCATGACCGGGAGACGTCACTCTCCATAGTACTATTCATAGGACCCTAGGCTACAGTTAATGGTTACTACGTTGTTCCAGGGGACTTTAGCGGCCTCCAATTGTTGTTCTCATCTCATGTAAACATAAAAGTCGTGCCTTATTCTCTTGTTATCCCATAAAATAGTTGTAAGTATGTTTTTCCCCCAAATCGTTGAGTGTTGTTCATCCGAACAATCGTTGTGTGTTGTTCACCCGAACAATCGTTGTGTGTTGTTCATCCGAACAATCGTTGTGTGTTGTTCATCCGAACAATCGTTGTGTGTTGTTCATCCGAACAATCGTTGTGTGTTCTTGTCCAGCTGTTTAGTTGAGCAAGTTTTCTCCCCGTTTGTTTAAAAACAATTTAAAAACCAGTAGTAAAAGTGGGGTTGGGAGACTCACAAGAAGTTAAACCAAAATGTTCATATTGTCAAACGTATAAACAATGTAATTCGTATTTTCAAAACATAACAAGTAAGTATGTTTCTCCCCCGATGTTTACAAAACAGTAAAGAGTTAAAAGGGGGCCGTGAACTCACCTTGTGTCCGATGAAATCCTAGCAAACCAACTTGTGCTAGTTCTTGTATATCCGTACCCTAATCACACAAGGGTACTAATGTGTTAAAACTACCCGTCTTATACGTAAGTTGTTCAATACTTGTTTTGTTATAAAAACAGTTCTAAGTTACTGCTCAATGTGACTGATGAACAGATGTCGAAACTTCCTAGTTTCGATTGGGCAATTGAGTATCGAAACTTCATAGTTTCGATTGAGTAGTTAGGTATCGAAACTTCCTAGTTTCGATTGGCAAGAAGGGTATCGAAACTATCTAGTTTCGATTGAGCAATATGTATCGAAACTACCTAGTTTCGATTGAACAACTAGTATCGAAACTCCCAGTTTCGATTGAGTAAACTGGTATCGAAACTCCTAGTTTCGATTGAATAGGTATCGAAACTCCTAGTTTCGATTGAATAACAGGTATCGAAACTCCTAGTTTCGATTGAACAGGTATCGAAACTCCTAGTTTCGATTACTGCACTTTGATTGACAGAATTCGTCCTGAATATTTTTATGTTCAAATCTTGAATTTGACACACTTTTCTTGTTATCTTACTTGCGATTGAACCTTTTGTATGCTTAGATACGGTTTTAAAGAAAATAAAGTGGATCATATCGAGTTTTTACCTTAAAACCGAGTAGAAGATGATGAAAGAAAACAGAGAAGAGTCTTGAATCTTCTGTTAAACTTTCTTTAGAACACTTGAAATCTTCTTAAAATACCGAATTGTGGTGGATTTCTGCCTTAAACTGGACTTCGACTAGAAGGAGAATTGGGAAATTGCCGTATGAAAATGAGAAGTATGGAAGGGATTGTGGGATTTCGACTGAAGAGGTATGGTTCTTAATCTGAGATTGAGTGAACTTGCAAGTGGGGGAATGGCTCCCCTGACTTTCGGTCGAGAAAGTCAAGCAAGTGGGTTGGAATTTAAATAAATCAAACCATTTGATTTAAGTGTAATTTTAACCACTAGTGTTCGTATTTAGTCGGGTTATCCTGGTACGTGAACCGGTAACTCCTAGAATTACCAAAATATGAAATGAGACCATGTACGGTTTTTGTTAGGCCTTAATGTCCTTGTTTGTGAAATTAAGTAAATCACAAAAACAATTATAATGTAAACTTGTTTATAACATGTACGGATATTGACCTGAATTGTCGGGTGTCACAGTTGGGGTCGTTCATATCAAGAGAGAAAAAGAGAAATCAAGTTTGAAGCTCAAATCATGCAATTGAGGCTTGTTTTGTGAAGGTTTTGGCTCACACAACACCTTCATAACATCAAGTAAGTGATTCTCTTCCTCTTGATTCCACCATGTATGTGTTCTTGGTGGGTTTTAGGTGAAACCCGAAATTTTGTATGCATGTGATGAAATGGTGTTAGATTATTGATAATCTAGCTAAACTAAAGTTAAAGAATGATGGTTAACATCCTAGAACCCTTTAATTTTGATTATGAGAAGTTAGGGTTCATATGGTGAAAATTAGGGGTGTTTGGATCATAATGCTAGAATGTTGAATTATTGATGATTAGGTGTTTTTTTATGATGTTAGACACATAAACAAACCCCAAATTAACTTAAAGAACTAATTTGATGAAAAATTAGTGTCAAGGTATTGGAAGGAGAATTCAAGAGGTTGAGTTCTTGGTTTAAAGGGGGTGTTTGGATGTGGGAATAACCCAAACGGGTCATTTAGGGTGGAAATGGGAAATTGGGTTGTGAACTCAGTTTTAAAGTGATTTTTATGTATGTTTAGATTACTGAACTAGGTGTATATGTTTAGGTAATCAAATTGCTAAACTAGAAGGAGGTGCGGGATCTTCAAATCCGCAAGGTAAGTGCCTTTGCACTTACTTAGTAATGTGATATGTGATGTATGTGTTATGTTGTGCATAGTATGAATGATACATGAAATGAATTGATTATGCATAAGTGTATGTATGAATGTGAATATGGTTATAATACTATATCTAATATGTGGAGGTTATGATCAAAGAATCATAATGGAAAAGGGGAGGTTATGGTCAAAGAACCATAATGGAAATGTGGTAAGATCTTGGTCTATGTACCAAGATGAAGAATGGAAAGAAAGTTATGACCTTTGTGTCATAAATGAAATGATAATGTAAAGAGTAAATAAAACTTGTAGGTGAAATACAAGTGGTATGCAATCAAACATCAATTTGAATGTTAACGGGTCAAAAGGGTTAAATGGGTGAAAATAACCATAGTCGCTAATTCGATAAGATGATATGCACTATTAAATGTTGTGAAGATGTTATGTTAAGTAAAGAATGGAACTTGCAAGGTGTAATGCAAGTGTTTGCACCCAAATGCATCTTTGGGCGCAAACGGGTCAAAATGGGTGAATGGGTGAAATAAGTAGAAATTACTTATTGTTATGATATATATCTCAATACTAATGGTGATATGTTTATGTGGTTGTAGGAAAAGCTCCGAAGTAGTCCAAGTCAAGTCCAAGGTGATCGCGAGTTCTCGTATATGTTTTAGGTGCATATTTTTGAAGTAAATTGACTTTCCCGTAAAGGATGTATATTTTGAATCTAGGAATCGTGTTTTTGTTGTTAAATTGGTGGTATAAGTGTGTGTTCAAATGCCCAAGTGTTTGGGATTTTATGTTTAGATGTATTGGTGAAAAAGGTTGGAAAAATGGTTAAGTGTGAAAACTGCAGAAAACTGGAAACATTCTGAGTTTTTGACTCCCTCGCGTTACGCGAGGGAGGAAGCTTGTTTTCTCGCGGTACGCGAGAGGGTAAAAAAAAATAAAATTCCTGGGTTAAGACTTTCGCGCGTTAAAGTTTTGTTTTTTTTAAAAGTGGTGTGTTTCACCATCTATTTTTTTTTCTTTTTCAAGTAAAAGTGTGTGTGTTTGTGGTGTGAACAAGAGGGGGAAAGAGGAGGAATCAAGTTTCAAGGGGTGAAATTACAAGTGTAATTTGTTGAGTTAGAGGTGTTTATCATCAAATCGATCATCAAGTAAGTCTTCTCTCATCTCCTACACCTTCATTGTTAGGGTTCTTGGTAGGTTTTGATAAAATAACCCTAATTGGTTGAATTGGAGAGGTTACATGACTTAAGTCATGTTTAAATGAATAATCTAGTATTATTAATGATAAGGATGATGAATTCCATGGTTTAAACATCTAATTTTGAGATTGTAATTTTAGGATTCATGATCAAGAATTTGGGATTTGGAATGTTTGGGGATATTAGTAATAGTATTAATCATGAATAGAAATCCAATTTAAATAATGAATGAAATTTAATGAGAACGAAATATGGAATTGGATATTTTCGTTTGGATGAATTGGAGATATGACCTAAACGGGTCAAATGGATTGAATGGTGATTTTAAAAGTATTAGGGGAATTACGCATATGTTCAATATGCAAATGAACCATTTTGGATTGAATGTTCTAATAAACCAACAATTGAGGGATGTTGTAAGTTCTTATTAGGTGAACAAGTAGTGTGTTAATGGTTTATAAATCAAGTTATGTTGATTGATTATAGGAAATTAAGGGGAGAAAGTTGAGAGGCAAACGAGTACTTCATCGGATAAAGGTAAGTATTCTACACTTACTAGCAGTTGGTTATACTTGATTGCTTACATCAAACATGATACGTTTATCACCTATGATGTTTATTATGCCTATATGTGTTGGTTGATTTAGATGAGTTGCTTATGTTATATTTGTATATGAATGCAACTATATAGTGATATAACATGTATGTTTGGAAGTCTTAAACTTCCAAGGGTGTTGTATGTGTACAATGGGAATGAGTGCAAATAAACTGAGACTTAGAGTCGTTGGTGCTTGAAGTCTTAGAACTTCACTATGGTGTTTGACATGAAGTCTATGAACTTCAACGGGTGTTAATCAAAATTGAGATAAATGAATCTCAAAGGATGTTATATGTTTTTTTTATTGGATGATTAATAATGAACGGGAAAGTAAGTATATGGTATATATACTTATTCAATGTTGAGATATAGTGTAAAACCTATAGAACTGAACCAAACCAACTAGGCAAAGATGGGAATCGAAAATGGGTGGGCTGACCTATAGCCCAATGTAGCTACGCCAGTGCCGACTCCTTCGCCGGTCTTGGGGGTTTTTGGCCAATTTTGGGAGTTATGCACTTGGGGGTTATTGTGCAATGTCTAACCACTACTAATGTGTTTTGTGGGGTGTTTTAGGAGTAGGAAAAACTCATGCCTAGGCTCGAGATCTCAAGTCTCAAGAATGGAATATCAAACGTTTACATTCATGTCTTTTGTTAAATCCTTGTATACACCACACGTTTAAAGTGCTATCACTGGAGATTGGCATGCAATGTTGGTGTTTAAATGTTTTTGAAACTAATGAGTTTATTTATACACCAAGTTATGATTTTGAAAATGAAAATGGGACCTATATCCACACATGTTTGAATGCAATTGGTTTGAAAATTTTAGGTGTTACACAACGAGCTTAGATTGATATAAAACTTGCGCTTAGAAAAAAACTAAGATTGACTACTGTTTGAGATTTAACTAATAAAAATTAAAATTTGTGATTAATTTAAACGAATCAAACTAGCGAACCAACACGTGAGCTTACTTTGCTCAAGCTCGCCTCGATCGTTACAAGCTGAGCCGATCTCAAGAAGCTTCAAACGAGTTACAAGCCACGATCTTTTTAAACATGTAACTACGCTATTTACATATTCAATTTTTTAGGTAGATTTATTTAAAACTTTGGTTTTATTACCAGATAATTGGATTTAAAAACTTTTATTCGAACTATAATTACTTCGTAATTATTATATTATTTTTCTAATACTTATTATTCAATTAAAACAATGTAATAGTTATTAATCATACCCCTAGCTTCTTGGAAACTTATGGGTAGCCTTCCAAAAAGAAAACAAATACTTATTATTCAATTAAAACAATCTAATAAAGTAATAGTTATCAGGGTGAAAAATGCGGAACCCTTTAATCCTAAACTACCTTAAAGATTAGCAATCAAACCACGATATGTAATGACACATTATTTTACCCTATACACAAGGGATGGAACCCTACACACAAGGGATGAAACCCTACACTAACATTTTTTTTAAAATAAAATTTAAATTATATATTTAAATAAATATAAACATCAAAATAAAAAAAACATAAATTTCATTAATTAAAAAACATAAATTTCATTAAAAATATTTTTTTGGCAACCCCTAAAAGGCTGGTATTTATAGAAACTAAAAAAAATAAAATAAAATAAGCCGCAACGGCTATTTTTTTTGCTGCAACGGCTAAGTCAACGGTTCACTTCTCATCTCTATACACGGCTTCCCCAACCCGTCAACCAAGCGGTGAGACTTGCGATGGTGTTCCTGTATACCCACCCGGACCCGAGCTTGACCCCTTCCTCCCTTAATAAAATAATACCCCTAACTTCTTGGAAACTTACGGTTCACCTTCCAAAAAGGAAACAAATCATGTGACTGCCAAGAAACCAAGAAAAAGAGAAGTACAACACGAATAATATTTGTGACGGCCAAGAAAAAGAAAACAAATTATGTGACGGCCAAGAAACCATTAAACTATTTCAATAATTTTAATTTTAGGTAATTTAGGAAAAAGACGTTCTTTTAACAGAATAATAATATTTGTTTAACCTTTCTTTAAATAGTACGTGTCACTTGATATTAATGATTCTAATTTTTGTATTTAATTCTTTTATGTTTAGTTATCACTAAATAAATAGAGTAAACTACGGTTTTAGTCCATGTGGTTTGGTACAAATAACGCTTTTAATCTATTAGTTCTAATTTTATTATTTTAGTCACTATGGTTTCGGTTTTATTTCAATTAATTCCATGTCTTTAACACCGTCTAACTTTTCTATTAATTTCTTTTAGATGATCAAAATACCATTAATAATAAAAAAAATGTTTTCTTTTCTAAAAATATATAATCTCAAAAGGACACACCCACACTCAGTAGAATATAGATTATGACATACGTTATCGATCCAAAACTTTTGATGTACACAATATACATATACTTACACACACTTATTGTTATATATAGGAACATTAGGTTAGAATCTCGTATATTACACGAGTTGAATAAATGTAATGTTATATACTTAGTAATAAAAAAAATTATATATTTAAAAACCTTTGTATTACATGGGTTGAATAAAATATAATGCAATATGTTAACACATATACACTCGTCAAAATATGTGTTTAAAAAATATACTTTGACGTGACAATTATAAATTCTGTTAAGTTAGTTTTTAAAACATTTTTTTTTTTCAACTTGGTATTAATTTTTTTTATGTACTTTGACGTCACAAATCCGACTACATAAATCGGAATTCCCGTAATTCATTGCAGAAAAGCATCTCTCAACACTTGATGTTGCGACAAGTAAAACAAGAGTCAATTTCAACAAACAGTCGATGGATTGGGATGGGGGCGATTGCCACTAGTAATTGTTTAATTAGGATTTATTGTTTAAAATTTTAAATTGATAATAGACTAATGGTCATATCTAAATGGTATTGGACTTAATTATTTATAATTAGATTCAAATAGTAATATTATTGATTGATTGTGTTTCCATTCATTCATACCATACATCGCCTAGACATTTTATCAGTCAACAAGTATTTATCAAACGTAAACCTTTATTAATAAAGTTTTAAGATAATTAAAAAATAAAAAAATGCTATAATTATTTTAAAAACATCAATTCCACAATTATATTCGTCACTTATTTGACTTTTCAAGTTTCAAATCAACTTGCTTAGAACTTGACTGAAGACTTTTCATCGTTGACTCGTAAGCCGCCTTATATTGAATTCAATTTTCCGTTCCTTCTAAATAATTCATGCTCAAAACAATATATAAAACCTCATACAATCATATTCTTCATCAACAATTCAACAAACAATCAAATTTCACATAACACTTTATATCGCTCTCTTAATTCTGAAATGAATCGAAACGGTACTGTTGTAGTAACAAAGGCGTCCCAGTTGCTGTTAACACAACTGGGCAGACGTTTGTTTTCCACAACAAATTTTATCACTGAACCTTTCAAGGTTCCCATGAGTACAACTATGGGAACCGTTAGACTTTTGAACATGCAAGTTCAAAAGTACAGCACACATGCACCTTCAGGGTCAGGCAAGAAAGACGACACTGACACAAAAGCAGTGTCTAGTTATTGGGGCGTAGCTCCACCGTCGCTCACCAAGGCTGATGGATCGGCTTGGAAGTGGAACTGTTTTCGGGTACGCGATCCCCCTTTGAGACATAGGTTTTATTGTATTCGTCGCAATAGATTAACTAAGGATGTTTTATGTAACAGCCATGGGAAGCTTATCAAGCAGATACAACAATTGATGTCAAGAAGCACCACAATCCAGTCACTTGGAATGATAAAATTGCGTTTGGGATAGTTCAAGCACTCAAGTTCCCCACCTATTTATACTTTAAGGTATATACGACGCTTATTTCTGTCGCTAAAAACTGTCTACGATTCGCGATGATTTTGGCGGTCACAAATTGTCCAGTCTGGTGATACTGTATGTGTCAAATTCAAATTTTTTCTAAAAAAAATTTTAGAATTTATAAAAAATTCTCATGATTTTGCGTTGACCGGGGGTCAGCGGATCCCTCGACTTCCTTGGTTCCGCCCCTGTCACTAAGCCAAAAATAGACTATGCAAAAGCCTTAGCGGTATTTTTAGTGACAGTTTTGCACGTTGTCACTAAATTTTTTCACAAGTGTGTGCCGTGAGTCTTTTCAGCGGCGATATCTGTTTTATGATGCTTTCGCGTGTTGCAAAACTTAGTGTTGATGACCCCATTTATGATACAGAGAAAACACATACACCACGCGGTTCTACTAGAAACAGTCGCTGCGGTACCTGGAATGGTTGGAGGGATGTTGTTACACGCCAAATCACTACGTCGATTCGAGCAAAGCGGGGGCTGGATCAAAGCCCTATTAGAAGAAGCCGAAAACGAGCGAATGCATCTCATGACCTTCATTGATGTATACAAACCAAAATGGCACGAACGCGCCTTGGTTTTCGCAGTCCAAGGCGTGTTCTTCAACGCATATTTCCTAGCCTATTTGGCGTCACCAAAACTCGCGCACCGTATCACTGGCTACCTCGAGGAGGAGGCCGTGAACTCGTATACCGAGTTCCTAAACGACCTCGAGAAGGGGGTGATGGAGGATATTCCAGCACCCGCTATTGCCATTGATTATTGGTGCTTACCGCAAAATTCGACACTAAAAGATGTCGTTAGGGTTATACGTGCAGACGAGGCACATCACCGTGATCTTAACCATTATGCTTCGGTAAGTAGTCGCTAATCTTCGTAATTTGGTCGTTAAATCTAATTAAGTCGTTGCTAATGATGTGAGGATTAATGAATACTGCTATTTCTTTCAGGATATTCAATGTCAAGGACATGAGCTAAAGGAGTATCCTGCTCCAATTGGGTATCACTAAAGATTGCGACGACCAACCGTTGCTAATGGATATGCTGCTAGTTTAAAGTTTGTAAGAAATGATACATTATTGTATAAAAGATGCATATGTAATATAGTGTAATTATATTCATTTCCAAGGGATTGTAACAGCTAAATGAGTATCTTTTAGATATGAAATAAAATTTTAAATTAAAAAATATCACTTATTATAATTTGATGTTTATAATTAGATTGATGAATTTATTTTAAGTTCTATTAAGTTATAAGAAAGTTGTAAAAAGAAAATTACATATATTATACAACAAGTTATTTGGGTCTACTTATATTATACAACAGATTAAAATGGGCGGCATGAAACAACTTTTGTAAAGTTTGTTGTTGATGCATACATGCCATGTTGGAAAAATAATGAAAATGGGTTTCACTTAGTGAAAAATATGGTTTTCATTAAATTTTGACACAAATAATTATATATAACTATTATTAATATAATTATTATTTATGGGGTTTGCATTCTCCTTGATAAGAGGATAGTGAAAACTTTGAGTGATATATGAATGAGAACCTTTTCTTAGATGTTGTTGTCTTACAAGTAAGGAACAAGTAGAGACCTTAGAGGGTGCGAAACACCTCAACTTTGATGGCGCCATTTCGCACATTCAAGGTACACGGCAGCGACATGGGTGATCGGTGAAATGCGATGCTTTGATGGCGCCATTTCGCACTTTCAAGGGTTAGCAGAAACATGATACTGATGGGTTGCTGTCTTGCTGATGATGGCACCTGGGCGACTTGCTCGACCCGTGAGTTACCATTCATGGGCATCAACCATAAATTTATCTCCTACGAGATGGTCCCATCTCCTCCCAAGAAAAGTGGACATATTGGCATATAGGATTGCTCTTAATAGAATCCTAACATGTATTAATTTGATTGACAAAGGTGTGGATGTTCCTTCTACTTTGTGCCCTTTATGTTCTAAAGAAGTAGAAACGGTGGATCTATGTGCGATCTAGCAATCAAGACATGTAAATCGATTGAGAGATGGTTGGATGTTTCTTTGCTGGGTTTACACACTCCTGCGATGATCTCGAACTGGATTGATTCGATGGTGGTTTCTAAAACAATGTGGTCCTTAATTGAAATCATTCTCTTAATTACTTGATGGGTTCTTTGAAGACATCAGAATGATTCTACTTCCGAGAACATAAACAAACCATAGGAGAACATTTTTATTCCATTGTTAGTTATTCTTACTTGTGGTATGTTAATAGGAATAGTAAAGTAAAATTTGTAAGGGTGAATTGTGTAACATCCCAAAATTTGTGATTTAAATTCAAATAAAAAATACGCGTTTGAAAGTGTTTGAAAATTTGAAGTATCATGCATAGTGATATGTTTTATAAGAGGGTGTGTAATTTATAAAAAAAAAATACCAAGTTGGTGAATACACCCTTGAAAGAGTTATACAAGGATGATATCTATAGATAAAAGTTTAAAAGCTAATAAGTTGATTTGTTAGTAAATAGATAATATAAACTTGAAGATTTAAAATATACTTCCTTACTAAAATATACTAAAGTAGTTTTGAGCAGAATGTTGGAGGTCGATCCACAGTTGTATGGTTGACCAACCGTGAGAATGCTTTTGAAATTTGACCTTTTGCTTGTTGCATTGAAGTTTGATTTTTGCAAATGGGATGCATATTTTATAAACATATTGGTATATTAAAATAACTCTTAACCTGGTATACTATGATTTTTAACATTATCAAAATAAGTAATTTGTAATAGATGTTTGAGAAACCTGTTCGTAAAAATAATATAAAAACACTTTAAAAACTAAATCACTTTAAAAAAAAGTAAAGGAGATCAAATTACAATACTAGTTATAGTTGAAATAAACGAAATAGAAAGAACAATGTAGAACGAGATGGTAATTGAGGATTCGTGTTCAACACAAGTTCTTTAATATAGATTATGAGTCTCCCAAGAGAACTCGTCTATCTCCCAAGGCACAACAACTGAAGTAGTCTGTACTGTGGACCCGAAATTGTACCAGAATCAAGCAACATGAAAGAACTCTGGAAGGTGGACATGATTTATGTGTTTGTTGTGAATTATGGTTGGAGTGTGTTTGCAACTAAACGGCACCTTAGTTTATACTGAAAACCAAAGGTGAAGTAGCTCAATGTGAATTAAATGAAAAATTAATGGATTGTTGACACGTAATCACAAGATGGTTGAAATAATAACTATGTTGAAAATGGGTCATGAGAAGTGGTCTAGAGAACGGAAGTTCGTATATGTGAATGAATATGGAGTAATGGGTCTATGGGTAATATGTGATTGTTGGATATTAAACAAGTATGGTGTAATGTAACTCCTACTTTATTATCTAAACTAGAAATGTTATACCGCGTTCCGCGGCGGGAGATGGATCTTAAACGGTTGAGGCGATGACATTAATGTGGCTAAGCATAAAAGAAACATGTTTAAATAAATTTTGCTACTCGCTCCACGGCGGGAGGCGGACTTTAAACGGTTGAGGCGATGACATTAACGTGGTTAAGCACAAAAAAAGAAACGTGGTTAAGCACAAAAAAAGAAACATATGAAGTTACTGCGACTCGGTTGTGGATATCAAACATAGATAAAAGACAGTTATATAACGGTACCGATGTTTTTCAGCCAGTGTCGGTCTCATTCTTCACGGTTTCAACACGTTACCGTCAGTCGATATAACCAATTAAAACTACGTAGTTTTGATTAAATCCAACTAAAAAATTATTTAAGTCCATTTAATTCTCTACCACTCTCCAATTTCATATCCCTAATTCTACCATCATCTTCCACGTATTGCACAAAAATCATTCCTGCTTCCATTTCAAACAACAAAAACCATCTTGGTTTTCAATAAGTTTTCGATCATTCTATCACCTAATTAACCAAGCTCTATGTTTATGTATTGGAGGGTCGGGATTGGGCTGTTGAAACTAAAAGTTGGAAAGTTTAAATCAAGAACAAGGGTTTTGAACGATTTTGATTGTGTTGTTGTGGTGGATGACGATGGAGATGAAGGCGGTGGCCATTGAAACGGGAAACGTGGAGTGAAGAAAAAAAAACATGTAATGGAATTAATCATGGTGCAAGATGAAAAAAAAATAGGAATTAAATTGGTGAAGCAGAAGTAATTAAAAGACACAGGTTGTAATGGAAGAATTATATTCTTTGGCCATGGGGACCAGAACACTAGAAAAAAGATGTGAAATTAGCAAAAAGGAAGTTTTTAATTAATTTTAGTTACCAAAACTACGTAGTTTTGATTGGTTTCGCATGTAAGCTTAGATGCATAACAGTATCTATTCACTTTCCCCTTACAATATATTACATTGATATTGTTATTAGAGGTATTGTCATTATATCACATTACTAGGTTAGTTCCCGTGTATTATACGGTTAATGAAAAGAAATATATATTATTCATAAGTGTTTAAATAAGAATTACTTTACATAGTGAAAGAAAATAAAATTACAATTACATTCACAAAACCAAATTACATATGGTAAATTTTTTAGATTCTAGAAAGTTGATTTTGATTAATTGTTATTTGCTTAACAAAGATAAGTTGTTAATTTTTTTTAAAAATGTCAATTTAATTCTCTAATTATAGTAAATTTGCGAGAGTTAATTTATTGATTTTGTTATAATTTAAATAATACAAAGTTTCAAAATTTTCAAATCAAACGGTTTTTAAGTTCTAGTCAAATGATATTAAATAATTTTAGCAATTATATTTGTTAAGAATTTATTACTTGTGAGAGGTTTAAAATCTTAAATTATAACTAAACTTTAGGTGGGAAAATCATTTTACAAAAACCTTTATTTATTAGGGAGTATAGATTAGTATTTTTCTTTAATTAGTTATATTTTGAATTCTTATTATATATTATTATTTAATATAATTATTATTCTTCTTTAATAATATATTTATAATATCATTATTATTTAATAAGATATATGTGCATTTATTAGGAGAGAGAGGCGGGAAAATCAATGTGAGGAAACATGAGGGAGTGACATGTGGCAATCCAAAACCTTTATTTATTAGTATGTATAGATATTATTTTTTTTTCAAATTAGTTGCATCACATTATATTACATTACGTAAAGCTACATTACATCATGTTACATTACGATGCACTATTACAATATATTACATTGATATTGTTATTAAAGGTATTGTCATCAAATTCGTTACATCAGATTATATTACATTACGTAAAGCAACACTACATGACGTTACATTACGATGCACTATGTAACGTTACCTTACGATGCACTACGTTACGTTACGTTACGTTACGTTACGTTACGTTAGGCAATGCTATGTTATGTTAGGCTATGCTCTACTATAGTATGTCATGTTATGTGGCAAAATAAAGTGTAGATAGTCCAAAAATGATTTAACCCTTTATGATTACGTAGATTTAGATTATTAGGCTTATTTATATGTTGTGTTGCTGTTTGATACTTGTTCAGAACCTTTACGTTCATTCTACAGTTAAATCATGATATCGATCGTGGACGATGTTGATCTCTTGAATTCATGAGACTTAGTCACTAAAGTAGTTTTGAGCAGAATGTTGGAGGTCGATCCACAGTTGTATTGTTGACCAACCGTGAGAATGCTTTTGAAATTTGACCTTTTGCTTGTTGCATTGAAGTTTGATTTTAGCAAATGGGATGCATATTTTATAAACATATTGGTATATTAAAATAACTCTTAACCTGGTATACTATGATTTTTAACATTATCAAAATAAGTAATTTGTAATAGATGTTTGAGAAACCAATATAAAAACACTTTAAAAACTAAATCACTTTAAAAAAAAGTAAAGGAGATCAAATTACAATACTAGTTATAGTTGAAATAAACGAAATAGAAAGAACAATGTAGAACGAGATGGTAATTGAGGATTCGTGTTCAACACAAGTTCTTTAATATAGATTATGAGTCTCCCAAGAGAACTCGTCTATCTCCCAAGGCACAACAACTGAAGTAGTCTGTACTGTTAGGAAATACTCGAGGACCCGAAATTGTACGAGAATCAAGCAACATGAAAGAACTCTGGAAGGTGGACATGATTTATGTGTTTGTTGTGAATTATGGTTGGAGTGTGTTTGCAACTAAATGGCACCTTAGTTTATACTGAAAACCAAAGGTGAAGTAGCTCAATGTGAATTAAATGAAAAATTAATTGTATTAAATGTAATTTATTCGGTTTAATGTTTTTGTCTGAAACTAAAAACCATTATATTTCAAATTCGTTGCAGTATTTGACAAGTAACGGGACTTGTCGGTGGTAATTTGCATCGGCATCAATCCATCCGGCAGTAAAACCAAATCAATGTAATGTCGAGCCTCCCTTACCGTGACTTCGTCTCCTCCATCCAAGTGCCAAGTCCATCTATCCAAATCATTCGACCAAGATACACCATCAACAACCCTAAGCACATCTTGAAACTGACTCTTCAATCCCCCCTCACGCCTGATGTTTTCACTCCCACCCATTCATCAAGCGTCTTTCAACTATAGAACAAGTTTTTTCGATTTATAGACTATAAAGTCGTGGAAACCGAAAACAGAAAGCTGAGTCTGCAAGCTAAACATCATGCCAGAAAGACGTGTTCACCCCATTGCCCACTTTCTTACGCAAACACTGTTGGACCAAGGTGCTACGTAACAACATATGATAATGTTGCTAATGTTGTAAGATCCTAAAGAGACACACGGCAAACGACACTTGTTATTAAACGTGTAGAGACATTTATGGGAAAGAATTGGCGTGGCATTAATTATTCGATGAATAATTACTTTTAATAATATTAATTGTTATTATTTGAGAAATAATAAGTAGATATTAATCTTTGGATTTAATTGTATTATTTATATTAACCGGGAATTGAATAAAAATAATATATCTATATATATATATATATATATATATATATATATATATATATATATATATAAAGATTTTGAAAATCTTTTGGGTGAATTGCATGTATCCCCTTGGAAACTTCATTAATTGCATATTTACCCAACTCAAAACTAAAATCGCATACATCCCCTTTAAACTAAATCTAATTGCATATTTACCTAATCCAAAAACTAAAATTATATATATCCCATCCGTTGATGAAAAAATACCAAATTTATCCATTTTGTTTTATTTTTTAAAAACTAAAATTATAGAATGACTGTTTTATCCTTATTTTTTACTAAAACTTTAAAATTTCTACTTCATTATTTTCTTCCATCTATGTTTAATCTATTATTCTTTGTCACGAATTTTTGGAGTAACAATCATAAGAATATGAGTGACTATCATCAAAATGAAAAACAAAAGCCAACGTTTTAATTTATTACGCTATAAAAAAAACCGTGTAACAATTCCGAAAATGAGAAAATAAAAATGCCAAAGTTTTGACCCATTACCATACCAAAAAATCAATAGCTCGACATTGCTTAGTTACTTTCACGAGCTTTTGTACCCTTTCTCTATCCGTTTTAATTTGTTGCTGGTTGATTTTGATTCGAACCTTGAGGCACCGGATTATAACCTTCAAAGAAAGTCATTAGCAAAATATAAAAAAAAACTGTAAAAGAGACAAACAAAAAAAATCTAGTTAAAAATGGGTAAACAAGAAAATTGGGAAAATTTTAATCTTTTAGTAAAAATAGGGATAAAGTAGTCATTCTATAATTTATTTTTAATAAAATAAATCAGAATGGGTAATTTGATAGTTTTTCCTTTAAGCGAAAGGTTATATGCAATTTTAGGTTTAGGTAAATATGCAATTAAATTTAGTTTGTAAGAGGATATTTGCAATTTTGGTTTTGGTTCGGATAAATATGCAACTAATGAAGTTTATAAAAAGATATATGCAATTATCCCAAATCTTATATATATATATATATATATATATATATATATATATATTAAATATAATTAAATCAAATTTGAATTTCAAATCAGGTTTATTCCTTGGAGATTTTAGGTTATAAATAGGGGATCAATTTATTTAATTAATTGAGAGAGATTTGAAGAAACCTTAGCCACATACACCATTTGCGCCACCACCGTCCTCCCCCCGGAGATTTCGGCCAAAGCAAGGAAGAAGTCGGGGGCTTCGTTTTGTTGTTCGGTTGGTGATTCTCGAGTGTTAACTATCACCTTTCGTCCTACAAGATTTAAGGTAAGAAATTAAATTAAGGTAATATCATAAATTGTCCTTTATTTTAAATTTGTTTGCACGTTTCGTCTTTTACACTAACGCCCGTCTATTTTGGCATTAAATGAAGCCATGTATTCCTCACGAAAGACGTGGAATTGTCTGCCAACCTCCCTCCCCGCTGTCTCCTGTCAGATAAAAAGAAGGCTTCAATTTGCTCCAACAATTGGAAATAGATAAAAATGGGGTTTCAGTTTGCCCTGGCCATTAGATTTCTAGGTTTTATGAAGAATATAAGGCTTGTGTTTGCTTTCTCTTTGACCATAAACTGTTTGTTACCTAGAGGGGTTGGTGCGACGGTTTGGAGCAAATCGAAACCCCTTTTTTTATGTGTCAATATAGACATGTCTTTGATAGCTCGTCTTGGACAAGTTGTGTGGTTGGCATTTTCTTATTAAAAAAAGAATTAATTACACGGATGGTCCCTGTGGTTTCGTCAAATTACGGTTTTCGTCCCTAGGATTCAAAAATTACGATTTGGTCCCCACTGTTTGCCAACTTGTTGCACTCATGGTCCCTGACATGGATGGAGGTTAAATATTTCTATTAAGTGGGTGTAAAAAGACGAAAATACCCTTAACAATTACAGGGGCCATTTGTGTATTTACTTAAACTATATTTTTATTAGGGTGGAGACTGCGGAACCCGTTCAATCCTAAACTAACTTAAAGATTAGCAATCAAACCACGACATGTAATGACACATCATTTTTACCCTAGACACAAGGGGTGGAACCCTAAACTACCATAACATTTTTTTAAATAAAATTTAAATTATATATTTAAATAAATATAAACATCAAAATAAAAAAAAACATAAATTTCATTAATTAAAAAACATAAATTTCATTAAAAATATTTTTTTGGCAACCCCTAAAAGGCTGGTATTTATAGAAACTAAAAAAAAATAAAATAAAATAAGCCGCAACGGCTATTTTTTTTGCTGCAACGGCTATGTCAACGGTTCACTTCTCAGCTCTATACACGGCTTCCCCAACCCGTCAACCAAGCGGTGAGACTTGCGACGGTGTTCCTGTATACCCACCCGGACCTGAGCTTGACCCCTTCCTCCCTTAATAAATTAATACCCCTAACTTCTTGGAAACTTACGCTTCACCTTCCAAAAAGGAAACAAATCATGTGATTGCCAAGAAACCAAGAAAAAGAGGTACAACACGAATAATATTTGTGACGGCCAAGAAAAAGAAAACAAATTATGTGACGGCCAAGAAACCATTAAACTATTTCAATAATTTTAATTTTAGGTAATTTAGGAAAAAGACGTTCTTTTAACAGAATAATAATATTTGTTTAACCTTTCTTTAAATAGTACGTGTCACTTGATATTAATGATTCTAATTTTTGTATTTATTTCTTTTATGTTTAGTTATCATTAAATAAATAGAGTAAACTACGGTTTTAGTCCATGTGGTTTGGTACAAATAACGCTTGTAATCTATTAGTTCTAATATTATTATTTTAGTCACTATGGTTTCGGTTTTATTTCAATTAACTCTATGCCTTTAACACCGTCTAACTTTTCTATTAATTTCTTTTAGATGATCAAAATACCCTTAATAATAAAAAAATATTTTCTTTTTTAAAAATATATAATCTCAAAAGGACACACCCACACTCAGTAGAATATAGATTATGACATACTTTATCGATCCAAAACTTTTAATGTACACAATATACATATACTTACACACACGTATTGTTATATATAGAAACATTATGTTATAATCTCGTATATTACACGAGTTGAATAAATATAATGTTATATACTTAGTAATAAAAAAAAATGTATATTTAAAAACCTATGTATTACATGGGTTGAATAAAATATAATATAATATGTTAACACATACAGTCATACACTCGTCAAAATATGTGTTTAAAAAATGTACTTTGACGTGACAATTATAAATTCTTTTAAGTTAGTTTTTAAAACATGTTTTTTTTCAACTGGGTATTAATTTTTTTTTATATAACTGATAAATGTTAATTCATATTAAATTCATTTTTTTAAGAGTTCATATTAAATTTATTTAATTAATGATATAATATATATCTATAATTAAATAATAAATCCCTAGAGGGGTCTAATTGGTGTAACTTTAAACTTGTTTAAACTTTGTATATGTATGTCTGATTTCGACTGTAGCTCCTTGCTGTAGCCGGGTCTGTTTTTGGTATAAAAAAGTTTGCCGTTCAAAAAAAATAATTAAATAATAAGTATCTATAATTAAATTTATATTAAATATTAAAAAATATATTTCTTTAATATCATTATTTAATATGAGAAAATGAGAGAAAAAATGTTGAGGATGCACAAGAAAGTGACACGTGTCCCCTATAATTTTTATTTATTAGTATAAAGATTTAAGTAAAAATTGTGATAATTTATAGACATTTTTACATAATGCTTTAAATGAGATATGTATATAAGATGGTTTTTAACCGTCTCTCGGTTTCTCTTACACTACACATAATCAGTAGCAGACCCATCAATTTTTTTCATAGGGGTCGATTGCCTATAGGAAAATATAATTTTTTTTATCCTATTCGGGTCAAGCAGGGTTGCATAATAAAATGATAAAACCAAATTAAATTTCATATAAACAATAAAAGTATATCAATTATCATTAGAAATGTATAATATAAATCCAATAATTCTACAGTTGCTCTCTATGGGTTTTACCGAGCTATTACATCATCTATAGAAACTTTTTTCAACAATTTTTTTTTTAATATACCAAATACAAATATCACTCAAATTCTCATCACAAATCCGACTACGTAAATCGGAATTCACGTAATTCATTATAGAAAAACATCTCTCAACACTTGATGTTGCGACAAGTAAAACAAGAGTCAATTTCAACAAACAGTCCATGGATTGGGATGAGGGTGATTGCCACTAGTAATTGTTTAATTAGGATTTATTGTTTAAAATTTTAAATTGATAATAGACTAATGGTCATATCTAAATGGTATTGGACTTAATTATTTATAATTAGATTCAAATAGTAATATTATTGATTGATTGTGTTTCCGTTCATTCACACCATACATCGCCTAGACATTTTATCAGTCAACAAGTATTTATCAAACGTAAACCTTTATTAATAAAGTTTTAAGATAATTAAAAAATAAAAAAATGCTATAATTATTTTAAAAACATCAATTCCACAATTATATTCGTCACTTATTTGACTTTTCAAGTTTCAAATCAACTTGCTTAGAACTTGACTGAAGACTTTTCATCGTTGACTCGTAAGCCGCCTTATATTGAATTCAATTTTCCGTTCCTTCTAAATAATTCATGCTCAAAACAATATATAAAACCTCATACAATCATATTCTTCATCAACAATTCAACAAACAATCAAATTTCACATAACACTTTATATCGCTCTCTTAATTCTGAAATGAATCGAAACGGTACTGTTGTAGTAACAAAGGCGTCCCAGTTGCTGTTAACACAACTGGGCAGACGTTTGTTTTCCACAACAAATTTTATCACTGAACCTTTCAAGGTTCCCATGAGTACAACTATGGGAACCGTTAGACTTTTGAACATGCAAGTTCAAAAGTACAGCACACATGCACCTTCAGGGTCAGGCAAGAAAGACGACACTGACACAAAAGCAGTGTCTAGTTATTGGGGCGTAGCTCCACCGTCGCTCACCAAGGCTGATGGATCGGCTTGGAAGTGGAACTGTTTTCGGGTACGCGATCCCCCTTTGAGACATAGGTTTTATTGTATTCGTCGCAATAGATTAACTAAGGATGTTTTATGTAACAGCCATGGGAAGCTTATCAAGCAGATACAACAATTGATGTCAAGAAGCACCACAATCCAGTCACTTGGAATGATAAAATTGCGTTTGGGATAGTTCAAGCACTCAAGTTCCCCACCTATTTATACTTTAAGGTATATACGACGCTTATTTCTGTCGCTAAAAACTGTCTACGATTCGCGATGATTTTGGCGGTCACAAATTGTCCAGTCTGGTGATACTGTATGTGTCAAATTCAAATTTTTTCTAAAAAAAATTTTAGAATTTATAAAAAATTCTCATGATTTTGCGTTGACCGGGGGTCAGCGGATCCCTCGACTTCCTTGGTTCCGCCCCTGTCACTAAGCCAAAAATAGGCTATGCAAAAGCCTTAGCGGTATTTTTAGTGACAGTTTTGCACGTTGTCACTAAATTTTTTCACAAGTGTGTGCCGTGAGTCTTTTCAGCGGCGATATCTGTTTTATGATGCTTTCGCGTGTTGCAAAACTTAGTGTTGATGACCCCATTTATGATACAGAGAAAACACATACACCACGCGGTTCTACTAGAAACAGTCGCTGCGGTACCTGGAATGGTTGGAGGGATGTTGTTACACGCCAAATCACTACGTCGATTCGAGCAAAGCGGGGGCTGGATCAAAGCCCTATTAGAAGAAGCCGAAAACGAGCGAATGCATCTCATGACCTTCATTGATGTATACAAACCAAAATGGCACGAACGCGCCTTGGTTTTCGCAGTCCAAGGCGTGTTCTTCAACGCATATTTCCTAGCCTATTTGGCGTCACCAAAACTCGCGCACCGTATCACTGGCTACCTCGAGGAGGAGGCCGTGAACTCGTATACCGAGTTCCTAAACGACCTCGAGAAGGGGGTGATGGAGGATATTCCAGCACCCGCTATTGCCATTGATTATTGGTGCTTACCGCAAAATTCGACACTAAAAGATGTCGTTAGGGTTATACGTGCAGACGAGGCACATCACCGTGATCTTAACCATTATGCTTCGGTAAGTAGTCGCTAATCTTCGTAATTTGGTCGTTAAATCTAATTAAGTCGTTGCTAATGATGTGAGGATTAATGAATACTGCTATTTCTTTCAGGATATTCAATGTCAAGGACATGAGCTAAAGGAGTATCCTGCTCCAATTGGGTATCACTAAAGATTGCGACGACCAACCGTTGCTAATGGATATGCTGCTAGTTTAAAGTTTGTAAGAAATGATACATTATTGTATAAAAGATGCATATGTAATATAGTGTAATTATATTCATTTCCAAGGGATTGTAACAGCTAAATGAGTATCTTTTAGATATGAAATAAAATTTTAAATTAAAAAATATCACTTATTATAATTTGATGTTTATAATTAGATTGATGAATTTATTTTAAGTTCTATTAAGTTATAAGAAAGTTGTAAAAAGAAAATTACATATATTATACAACAAGTTATTTGGGTCTACTTATATTATACAACAGATTAAAATGGGCGGCATGAAACAACTTTTGTAAAGTTTGTTGTTGATGCATACATGCCATGTTGGAAAAATAATGAAAATGGGTTTCACTTAGTGAAAAATATGGTTTTCATTAAATTTTGACACAAATAATTATATATAACTATTATTAATATAATTATTATTTATGGGGTTTGCATTCTCCTTGATAAGAGGATAGTGAAAACTTTGAGTGATATATGAATGAGAACCTTTTCTTAGATGTTGTTGTCTTACAAGTAAGGAACAAGTAGAGACCTTAGAGGGTGCGAAACACCTCAACTTTGATGGCGCCATTTCGCACATTCAAGGTACACGATGGAGATGAAGGCGGTGGCCATTGAAACGGGAAACGTGGAGTGAAGAAAAAAAAACATGTAATGGAATTAATCATGGTGCAAGATGAAAAAAAAATAGGAATTAAATTGGTGAAGCAGAAGTAATTAAAAGACAGGTTGTAATGGAAGAATTATATTCTTTGGCCATGGGGACCAGAACACTAGAAAAAAGATGTGAAATTAGCAAAAAGGAAGTTTTTAATTAATTTTAGTTACCAAAACTACGTAGTTTTGATTGGTTTCGCATGTAAGCTTAGATGCATAACAGTATCTATTCACTTTCCCCTTACAATATATTACATTGATATTGTTATTAGAGGTATTGTCATTATATCACATTACTAGGTTAGTTCCCGTGTATTATACGGTTAATGAAAAGAAATATATATTATTCATAAGTGTTTAAATAAGAATTACTTTACATAGTGAAAAAAAATAAAATTACAATTACATTCACAAAACCAAATTAGATATGGTAAATTTTTTAGATTCTAGAAAGTTGATTTTGATTAATTGTTATTTGCTTAACAAAGATAAGTTGTTAATTTTTTTAAAAAAATGTCAATTTAATTCTCTAATTATAGTAAATTTTCGAGAGTTAATTTATTGATTTTGTTATAATTTAAATAATACAAAGTTTCAAAATTTTCAAATCAAACGGTTTTTAAGTTCTAGTCAAATGATATTAAATAATTTTAGCAATTATATTTGTTAAGAATTTATTATTTGTGAGAGGTTTAAAATTTTAAATTATAATTAAACTTTAGGTGGGAAAATCATTTTACAAAAACCTTTATTTATTAGGGAGTATATATTAGTATTTTTCTTTAATTAGTTATATTTTGAATTCTTATTATATATTATTATTTAATATAATTATTATTCTTCTTTAATAATATATTTATAATAACATTATTATTTAATAAGATATATGTGCATTTATTAGGAGAGAGAGGTGGGAAAACCAATGTGAGAAAGCATGAGGGAGTGACATGTGGCAATCCAAAACCTTTATTTATTAGTATGTATAGATATTATTTTTTTTTCAAATTAGTTGCATCACATTATATTACATTACATTACATTACGTAAAGCTACATTACATCATGTTACATTACGATGCACTATTACAATATATTACATTGATATTGTTATTAAAGGTATTGTCATCAAATTCGTTACATCAGATTATATTACATTACGTAAAGCAACACTACATGACGTTACATTACGATGCACTATGTAACGTTACCTTACGATGCACTACGTTACGTTACGTTAGGCAATGCTATGTTATGTTAGGCTATGCTCTACTATATTATGTCATGTTATGTGGCAAAATAAAGTGTAGATAGTCCAAAAATGATTTAACCCTTTATGATTACGTAGATTTAGATTATTAGACTTATTTATATGTTGTGTTGCTGTTTGATACTTGTTCTGAACCTTTACGTTCATTCTACAGTTAAATCATGATATCGATCGTGGACGATGTTGATCTCTTGAATTCATGAGACTTAGCCACTAAAGTAGTTTTGAGCAGAATGTTGGAGGTCGATCCACAGTTGTATTGTTGACCAACCGTGAGAATGCTTTTGAAATTTGACCTTTTGCTTGTTGCATTGAAGTTTGATTTTAGCAAATGGGATGCATATTTTATAAACATATTGGTATATTAAAATAACTCTTAACCTGGTATACTATGATTTTTAACATTATCAAAATAAGTAATTTGTAATAGATGTTTGAGAAACCTGTTCGTAAAAATAATATAAAAACACTTTAAAAACTAAATCACTTTAAAAAAAAAGTAAAGGAGATCAAATTACAATACTAGTTATAGTTGAAATAAACGAAATAGAAAGAACAATGTAGAACGAGATGGTAATTGAGGATTCGTGTTCAACACAAGTTCTTTAATATAGATTATGAGTCTCCCAAGAGAACTCGTCTATCTCCCAAGGTACAACAACTGAAGTAGTCTGTACTGTTGGGAAATACTCGAGGACCCGAAATTGTACCAGAATCAAGCAACATGAAAGAACTCTGGAAGGTGGACATGATTTATGTGTTTGTTGTGAATTATGGTTGGAGTGTGTTTGCAACTAAATGGCACCTTAGTTTATACTGAAAACCAAAGGTGAAGTAGCTCAATGTGAATTAAATGAAAAATTAATTGTATTAAATGTAATTTATTCGGTTTAATGTTTTTGTCTGAAACTAAAAACCATTATATTTCAAATTCGTTGCAGTATTTGACAAGTAACGGGACTTGTCGGTGGTAATTTGCATCGGCATCAATCCATCCGGCAGTAAAACCAAATCAATGTAATGTCGAGCCTCCCTTACCGTGACTTCGTCTCCTCCATCCAAGTGCCAAGTCCATCTATCCAAATCATTCGACCAAGATACACCATCAACAACCCTTAGCACATCTTGAAACTGACTCTTCAATCCCCCCTCACGCCTGCTGTTTCCACTCCCACCCATTCATCAAGCGTCTTTCAACTATAGAACAAGTTTTTTCGATTTATAGACTATAAAGTTATGGAAACCGAAAACAGAAAGCTAAGTCTGCAAGCTAAACATCATGCCAGAAAGATGTGTTCACCCCATTGCCCCCTTTCTTACGCAAACACTGTTGGACCAAGGTGCTACGTAACAACATATGATAATGTTGCTAATGTTGTAAGATCCTAAAGAGACACACGGCAAACAACGACACTTGTTATTAAACGTGTAGAGACATTTATGCGAAAGAATTGTCGTGGCATTAATTATTCGATGAATAATTAATTTTAATAATATTAATTGTTATTATTTGAGAAATAATAACTAGATATTAATCTTTGGATTTAGTTGTATTATTTATATTAACCGGGAATTGAATAAAAATAATATATATATATATATACATGTATAAAGATTTTGAAAATCTTTTGGGTGAATTGCATATATCCCCTTGGAAACTTCATTAATTGCATATTTACACAACTCAAAACTAAAATTGCGTACATCCCCTTTAAACTAAATCTAATTGAATATTTACCCAATCCAAAAATCAAAATTGTATATATCCCATCCGTTGATGAAAAAAATACCAAATTTATCCATTTTGTTTTATTTTTTAAAAAATAAAATTATAGAATGACTGTTTTACACTTATTTTTACTTTAACTTTAAAATTTCTACTTTATTATTTTCTTTCATCTATGTTTAATCTATTATTCTTTGTCACGAATTTTTGGAGTAACAATCATAAAGAATATGAGTGACTATCATCAAAATGAAAAACAAAAGCCAACGTTTTAATCTATTACGCTATAAAAAAATCGTGTAACAATCCCCAAAATGAAAAAATAAAAATGCCAAAGTTTTGACCCATTACGATACCAAAAAATCAATAGCTCGACATTGCTTAGTTACTTTCACGAGCTTTTGTACCATTTCTCTATCCTTTTTATTTGTTGATGGTTGATTTTGATTCGAACCTTGAGGCACCGGATTATAACCTTCAAAGAAAGTCATTAGCGAACTATAAAAAAAACAATTTTTTTTTGTAAAAGAGACAAACAAAAAAAAACTAGTTAAAAATGGGTAAACAAGAAAATTGGGAAAATTTTAATCTTTTAGTAAAAATAGGGGTAAATAAGTCATTCTATAATTTATTTTTAATAAAATAAATCAGAATGGGTAATTTGATAGTTTTTTCATTAAGCGAGAGGTTATATGCAATTTTAGGTTTAGGTAAATATCCAATTAAATTTATATTGCAAGAGGATATTTGCAATTTTGGTTTTGGGTCGGATAAATATGCAACTAATGAAGTTTACAAGGGGGTATATGCAATTATCACAAATCTTTATATATATACATATATATATATATATATTAAATATAATTAAATCAGATTTGAATTTCAAATCAGGTTTATTCCTTGGAATATTCCATGGATATTTGAGGTTATAAATAGGGATCAACTTATTTAGAGCATTCCTAATAGCTTCCCCATCCCCATCCCCATCTCCATAATTACACTAAAATTACTACCTTTTTTCTCTCCTTCTCAATTAAATAATACTTTTTATACCTTTATCATTACCTTTTCTCTCTCCTTCTCAATTAAATAATACTTTTATCATCACCTTTTCTTTCTCCTCCACTCACAACCACTTCAAAAAATATTAAAAAATTTATGTAGGTGAACAGTGTTTTCCCCAAATATACAAAAAATTTATCCCTTTTCTCTCTCCTCCACTCACAACCACTTTAAACCACCATATAAAATATGGGGAACCCACTCACAAATATATGCAGAACCTAGTGTGAATGCTCTTAATTAATTGAGAGAGATTTGAAGAAACCTTAGCCACATACACCATTTGCGCCACCACCGTCCTCCCCCCTGGAGATTTCGGCCAAAGCAAGGAAGAAGTCAGGGGCTTCGTTTTGTTGTTTGGTTGGTGATTCTCGAGTGTTAACTATCACCTTTCGTCCTACAAGATTTAAGGTAAGAAATTAAATTAAGGTAATATCAGAAATTGTCCTTTATGTTAAATTTGTTTGCACGTTTCGTCCTTTACACTAACGCCCGTCTATTTTGACATTAAATGAAGCCATGTGTTCCTCACGAAAGACGTGGAATTGCCTGCCAACCTCCCTCCCCGCTGTCTCCTGTCAGATAGAAAGAGGGCTTCGATTTGCTCCAACAATTGAAAATAGATAAAAGAGGGGTTTGATTGAACATTTAAGTAAAACTCATTCGAAATAGATAAAAATAGGGTTTCAATTTGCTCTGGCCATTAGATTTCTAGGTTTTATGAAGAATATAAGGCTTGTGTTTAGTTTCTCTTTGACCATAAACTGTTTGTTACCTAGAGGGGTTGGTGCGACGGTTTGGAGCAAATCGAAACCCCCTTTTTATCTGACTGGAGACGGCGGGGAGGGAGGTTGGCCAGCAATTCCATGTCTTTGGTGAAGGACACGTGACTTCATTTAACGCTAAAAATAATCTACCGTTGGTGTAAAGGAAGAGACGTGCAAACCAATTTAAACATAAAGAACACTTTATGATATTATCTTAGTTTAAGGACGAAATCTGAAATTTGATATAAACATGAAGGACGAAAAGTACAAATTGTTCTTTTATTAATGGCAAAAAGACGATTTTCACCTCACGTGAAGGTCACATGACTGTATTTAACGCCAAAAATAGATGCCCGTTAGTGAAAATGACGAAATATGTTAACAAATTTAAACATAAAGGACGATTTATGTAATTTCCTTAGTTTAAGGATGTAAACTGAAATTTGATAAATACCCAAAGGACGTAAAATGCAATTTACTCTTTTTATATTGTAAAACTAGGGTATTAGTAAATGTATATTTTATTGTGAGGTATTGAATTTTGATTGGCTCAAAAAGTTAAAAGAAAAAAAGAAAAAGAAAAATGAGGAGGTGAAAGTGGTTCGGTGGAAAACGGGGAGAATTCATCGGATTTGGACTTTTCCATTCTGGGAAAAAATCAACGATCCGAGATTTGCGTTTCCTGGACTCCACTTTGTATGCCCTTATATAAACATCTAGACTTTATTCTAGCCTTTAGAAAGCACATTAGATGCGTTCTAACAATATCAAGTAAAACTGAAGAAAAAAATATAGGTTTTCTAGACGACTAGACGGTTATTTAGAATTAGTAATGTGTCAATATAGACATGTCTTTGATAGCTCGTCTTCGAGAAGTTGTTGTGTGGTTGGCATTTTCTTATTAAAAAAAAACTTACCTAAAACGTGGGGCTTACGCATTTACCAATACGCTTGGAGGCCAAGAAACCTTTTTTCCTCTTTATTTCATTTGACTATTATACCCTCTTACCAACAAGTCATGGTCTTCAATCCTTCCTGTCTTCCCGGTTATTTTCAGATTATTTTAATAATTTGATTTATTCTTTATTATACGATTACTAAAATACATTTTAGTAATAATATATCACAAACTTATAAGCTACATTTAATCTCATATTATACATGTCAAAAGATTTGAAGAAATCACCGGAATAAACAAATTACCATTCTAAAACATACAATTTGAAATGGGCGTCTACGTGTTTTATTACTTTTTTATTCTCATTTTTCATATGTTATATAATTTAAGTTCAATCTAGTAAGAAAGCAACTCCCTAGATCTAATGGTTATTCTCCAACGCTTTGGTAATAAACCAACTCACCCCACCTGGGTTTTATTCTTTAAACCACCTTTAATATCTTTTATTTTTTTTTTCTTTTAATATCTTTTTCTTAAAATTCTTTTGGTTTTCTAATTCTTTTTTTTTTTTTTTATCTTTTTCTTACTTTTTTTAATATTTTGCTTTTGAACAGTTTTGTTTTCTTTTGTAAAGTTTCAAACGTTATCAATGCAAATTCTAATTTTGGGTGGGGCGTGATTCGTTATGGTTTTATATTTTGGTTATGCTATTCTATATTCGTTTTCGTATCGTTTTATTTTTCGCTCACGTGTTTATTTTTATTGACGTTTCCACGTCAATTTATTTCACGGTTTAACGTCCTCGCCACAATGTATGGATTGGCGTTCACTTTGTGTTTCTTAGCACTCATTTCTACAGCGACATATATTTCCTTGATTTCTAAATGTAACACTCATCTTTACAACGACTTTTTTCCAAATATACCGTCACGACGTGTTTTCTCTTTACGTATTTAACCACGTCTAAAATCCGCCGCAATGCACGGGGTTAACTTACTAGTTTTATACATTTGACCTTTTGAATTCATATAAAATAAACCCGACAAATTCGTTGTCGAGGCATTTTGATCTTAAAACAAATCCACCGGCCATGTGGCTTTACCCTATGATGCGGCACATCGACTTCAATGGTGAAAATGCCAGCCAAAATTTTTAACATTTGCACGGACACCGACGTTTCGTGGAAAATTTCGCCGGCATTTTTGTCCGGAAAAAAAAATTTGGCCAGCGTTTTCACCGTTGAAGTCTATGTGTTGCATCACAGAGCTATGTGGCAGGAGGATTCATTTTGATTTCAACAATGTTTAGACGCATTTGTCAGCTTTATTTTGTAGAGTAAAAAGTCAATGTTTAGTTTCTTAAAGAGTTAGTCAACAATGTTTATTTTGATAGTTTTGAAATATATGCTTAATAGTAAAATTTTATATAAAAAATAAAGAGTAAATTTCGTTTTTGGTGATCAAAATAACCGTTTTGGTGTATTAGTTTCAATTTGACTTTTTTCTTCATGTGGTTACCTTTTTTTTAACGGCGAACATTGAATGTTGTGACGTCGCACCCCCGTCACATGGGAGAGTCTCGTCCAACTCCGGCTAATATGTTGTTTTAACCGGACCCACTTGACGTCAGAGTTGGAGAGTATGTGGTTACCTAATTGTCTTAATCAGACCCCTAATACTAACTTTTTTGTTTTTTCTGTTAAAAATAAAGGTATTTTAATTTTTTTTACTGATAAGGACTAATTGCACCATTTTCTTAAATTAATACATCGACTCTGTGTAAATTACTAAAATAATTAAAACCCAACCCCTCCCCGTCGTCATCTTCATCCCTCACCAGCCACCACCACCACCACCACCACCATCACCATATCCTTCCCTTCCAGCCACCACCTACAATTCCGGCACACCCCCACACCACCACCACCACAACACCACTGTCACCCCCAAACCATGGACGGAAACGAGATCGCCACCCCCACACCGTCAACGAAAACCCACCGGCCATCTACCACCGTAAAATCGAAGCCCCCACCACCACTACCACCATCGTCATATTCATCATCTCTGAACATACCTCCATCCACCACCGCAGAATCTAGGGTTTTCTGTCAATGATGGGGTTTTTACAGGTTTGATAAGGGACAAATCTCTGTGTGTCTGTATGTGTGTGTGTGTGTGAACCAGGGATGGTGATGGTGGTTGCTTCTAGATGGTGGCTGTGTGAATGTGATTTGGCATAAGCAAATTTCAGCAAGAAATTTGAACAGAATGTGATTTGGAAGAAGCAAGATGTGAGGGAGCTGAAGGATGTTTCTCTATGGAATCAAACTTATGATAAAATTGTGGAGATGCTAGTTAGAACGGTATGCACTCTTTATATTCTTGTAGAAATTCAGTTCAAATTGATGCTCATAGTGCAAAATCTGGTGGTGGTTTTAGTAGTTCTGGATTTGAGAAAAGGCTAGTTAAGGTTAAGGTTAAGGTTAAGGTTAAGGTTAAGGTTAAGCCTCATACTGGATCTAAAAAAAGGAAAAATATCAAAAGATTTTAATTTTGCTTGTGGGTTGGGACCAGGAAGATTGTTTATGGAATGTTTAAACAGGAGCAGTTTGGTTTCAAAATTGGATTTTGATGATGATTCTGTTTCAAAAGGTGACGACCGAAGCAGTCAGATTTCAGGTTTTGTAGTGTTTCAAGTAATGCCAGAGGGGTTCAGTTGGCGCCGGTTCATAGGATTCATGTGGTTCAGGTGGTTGTCGACGGTGGTAATGTGGTGTGGTCGCCCATTTTTGATGGTGGCGGTGGTCTAGCGGGATGAAGGGGAAGAAATTGGGGTGGATAAATTACAAAAAAAGTCTATACTAATTTGAGTAAACTTCACTGTTAGTCAATGACTAAAATACTCTTTAATTTAACAGAGTTAGTATTAGGGGTATGATTGAGACAACTAGGTAACCACAAAGAGTAAAAAAGTCAAATTAAAACTAATCGAGCTAAACCGTTATTTTAACAAATCACGTGAACCAAAAATAAAGTTTACTCAAAAATAAATAAGTCTTATATTAAATATTAAATATATTAACAATATTATTTATATGGAAAATATATGCTATTTCCCCTAATAACTCGGAACAATCCGACAAGAAACGTCATCGTATCGTTTCACCGCCACATTTTTTGTATGGCATAAGATGAACCAAAATTCATACTATTTTCTCCAAAAAAATAACACACAAAATATTAGACACCAATATCCCCATTTTCTTGGTGTTTAAAATTTCTTAGATGAAGAGTCGAGGACCAACGACTGTGGTCCGAACTGTGACTGGACAGATGGGTCTACGTTTACTATCAACCGCTGCGGGAAACGGTTCCGTCGCTGGAGTCTTGGGATCTGAAAGGGCGGTGGCGACATGGTGGGTTAAGTCGTCTCCGGTGTTTGGTGTTCGCAATGCGAGTACAAGTACAATGACTTTGGGGGAGAAAGAACAGAAAAATGAGAAAGATCAGAAGGAAGAGGTGGTGGGTGGTGGCGGCGCAACGACGGCAACTTCCGGTGGTTCGAAAGGTAAAGAGGTGGCGAGTTATTGGGGGTGCCACCGTCTAAGCTTACGAAGGAGGATGGCTCAGAGTGGAAGTGGCATTGCTTTAGGGTATGGTTTAGCTCCTTAACATCATCGATGGCAAAACGAGTCGTGTTCTGCTAAACGGGTCAGACACGACTGACTCGATTAGCACGGGTATTTAATCCTAAACACGACAAGATTAACTAACCGTGTTATTTTTCTTAAACATGAATATGAACATGTTTCACAACCTGTTTAACATGATTAAATGTAACATGTTTAGAAGCATGAATGACATGACATACGACACGCCCTGTTTAACATGATTAGGGTTTTAAGAGTTTATTTGTTTAGGATATATCATATAGTTAATTATTTAAAAAAATTATAAAATTATATAGTTTTTTATAAACTAGTTATAAACGTGTCGTGTGGACTTATTAAGCCATTTAACATGATTAGTTAAACTGGTTAGGCGGGTTGAACCTGTTTAAACACGTTTTTAATAGTGTCACCTGTTTAGGACCCGAACCCTTTTAACTGAAACACGAACCAGCTTAACTTCATATTGAGTCGTGTAGTGTTAATGGGGCGTGTCGTAAATTGCTAGCTCTAGATCATTCTTTATGTTATATTTGTTAGTTTGCTGATTTGAATTTTAATGGCAGCCATGGGAGGCGTATCAAGCAGATCTGTCGATTGATCTAAAGAAACACCATGTTCCGAAAACGTTTCTGGACAAGTTTGCATACTGGACTGTCAAGTCGCTCCGATTGCCTACTGATATCTTCTTTCAGGTCAACTTCTACCTAATGTTTCAGAACCGGACCGGACAGTATACCGGTCATCTTACCAGTCCACTGGTTGGACCGGATTTTAGAAAGGGGATGACTTCTTAAATAATAGAAAAATTAAAACTATTTATTTATTTCTAATTTAAAATAAAAAAATATGAAAATACTATATGCTATATGCTTTGATGTAGATTTACAATTTTAATAAAATATGAAAAGTTAAAATATATAAAATATGAATCCTGGAATACTAAATTAATAGACTTTTTGAAAATGAGTTTTTAAGGAAAAAATGAATAAATAAATAAAAAATTAAAATCCAATTCGACCCCCGGCCCGATTCACCCGGTTCGCCGGCTGGTTTAAATAGAAACGGTCCAAATAGGTATAACCGGACTAGTTCTATGACAGTTTCCCGGTTCGACCGGCCGGTCCGGTTCTGAAAACATGGCTTATACCACTTTCTTTATAAATTTTGCAATGATCAATCTCGAATTATGCCGCAACTCGATTTGATTATAACAGAGGCGATACGGGTGTCGTGCAATGATGCTTGAAACTGTGGCTGCAGCTCTCGGAATGGTGGGAGGAATGCTTCTTCACTGTAAATCACTACGGCGGTTCGAGCCCAGTGGCGGGTGGATCAAAGCCCTGTTAGAAGAAGCCGAGAACGAAAGAATGCACTTGATGACATTCATGGAGGTTGCTAAGCCGAAATGGTACGAACGGGCCCTTGTTTTTGCGGTCCAAGGCGTGTTCTTTAACGCCTACTTTGTTGCATACCTTGCTTCACCTAAACTAGCTCACCGAATCACCGGGTACCTTGAGGAAGAAGCAATCCACTCGTACACCGAGTTCTTAAAGGAGCTTGATAATGGTAACATAGAGAATGTCAAGGCACCCGCCATTGCGATTGACTATTGGCGCCTTCCTGCTGATTCAACACTTCGCGATGTTGTGATGGTTGTGAGAGCAGACGAGGCGCATCATCGCGATGTTAATCACTTTGCTTCGGTAATTGTTACAATATTATTCAGTTTATTGTGTTTTCTTGATGCTGTTGAATTAATGGCGAAACTACAACTTCTTAGTCGAAGGGTCATCGTAATATTTTCTTATTTAGGGGTCCAACTCATTTTTTACTTTAAAACTCAAGTTTTATATATAAAAAATAGACAATTTCTGTTGACGGGAGGGTCAATGAACCCGCCTCTTGACCCTCCCCTGCAACCGCCCCTATGTTGAATGGAAGTTGGTGACATTTGGGATTGAATGTATTGCAGGACATCCATTATCAAGGACTCGAGCTTAAAGATTCACCAGCTCCTGTCGGATATCACTGAAGAAGATCGCGAACATGATTGCTGAATCTGAATCTTTTATCCGGCTCAGTGATATAGAACTGGTTGTTTTATGATCACCTTGTATATATTAAAACCTTGATGTTACAAATATTAAAGAACTTGATGGTACAATTTTTGAAGAAATATGAACCAATATATGTGTTTTTAATGGTGTTTTGATCTGTTTTTGATTGGCAGGGTGTGGTGCCTGCCTTCATTTTGTTGAGATTAATCTTTCAAATCTGGTGTTGGTTTTGAAGGACACTGGAATCTCTAATATCGTCTAGTTTTGAGCCATTGATCAACTGAAGTTATGGTATTAAAGGGGTGACGTGTTAAATTTACAGTATTAACCGTCAGTTATAATATTTCACTTGGAGAAGTAAACAAACTTTTTTCACCGTAATAAGTAATGTCACCGAAATATTCTGAGCTGAATTTTTTTTGCCTGATTGAAAATTCATTCATTTAAGTGTTCGTGTTTGTTCATTTGTTCGGTTAAAGTTAAACGAACAAACACGAACAAGCATCGTTCTTGTTCGTTGGGCTCGTTTACAGGCCTAGAGGAGGGTTTTACGAGGTCGTTGAATTTTTAGAAATGAATAGATGGGCTTAGGGTAAAAGGTTATTAAGTTAAATGGTTAGTGACCTAGTGAGTTTAATTGTTTATAAGGATTAATGGGTAGGTCCAATTACCTAATTATAAGGTTTAAGATTGTTCACTAAAAGTTATAAGGTTGATATGACAATATTTTTTTTTATAGATTAGCATTTACAAGAATAGTCGTTTATGGCTAAAAAGACAATAATGTTCTTTACTTAACAAAAATATTTAACTGTAGTTAGTCAAAATGATAAAAAATGAGAGAACTTTTCAAATAAAGGACAGTAAGTAAAGTCAAAATTTTAAAGGATTCATTTTATAATTTAAGTAATTATTTATAAATAACCAAAATTGTAATATAGTCTTTTCAAAAAAGATCTACCAATTTTAGTTACTGTTATAAATTTTGTTTATAAACTTCTAGTCTAGCCCATACCTATGTAGACCTTTTTCACATAGCCCATAAAATGAAAGCCCAACATTCTGTTTAACAGCCTAACATGCAGTCATGAACAGATTCACTCTAACGTTCTGGGCTTCGGGCTCAAATACATATAATGAAAGCCCAAAATCACCATATAAATGCACCCGGCCCCACCTGTACTCGGTGTGGGCGTGTGGCCCAAGCCCCGAGCAATACTCAAACCGGCCTGATAGGACCGAGAGAGACCGAGTTACTTCCGGTCCGGGTTTGGCCAAATGACCTGATGGTATTTTGTTTTAACATTGTGGGTTTGCCTAATGCTTAACATGCAGTCATGAGGGTACTTTTTTTTTTAAGTTGGACAGATGGCTTGAAAAGTGCCCTACAAAGTTCTCTGAATGACTTGATAGGCTTTTGGCTTGTAGTGAGTTCTCACCTCTGCCAATGACGAGATCTTACTAAAATATAGTCCCATCAAAGCTTTCACTTCTTCTTTTAGTGAGATCTTGCCCTTGGAAGGGGCGGATCTTGCTACAAACCAAAAACCTATCAAGTCATTTCAAAACTTTGCAGTGCACGAGTTTTGAAGCCAAGACACCGCCCTTGGCAGAGCGGGAACCCCTTAAGTGCAAACTATTTAAGAAAATACTCCCATGTCAAAACTTCTCACCGTGCATACCCATTAAAAAAACAGAAAAATGAGAGGATTAATGAAAAGGCATTCGATTAAATGACTACTTATACTCGATTTAAGCGAGTTGGTTTCCCAACTCTATGCTATAGCTATTGGAAAGGATTATTTCTCGTTCTATTTTGGCTCTATATTGTGTGTTATTGCTTGATTGCCTTTCCTTGTTTTAGGCTTAATCTTAGGCTTGTTTTATGCTTTTACTTCTGTATATATTCAGGATGATTCCTATGAAAAAACATATGATTTGAGATACCAAAATTTTCATGGTATCAGAGCGTGGTTTTTCAATCCGCTCAACCAAAACCCACCAAACCTAACCCTACCGTCGATTGCCTGCAATCATGGCCGGCGACGATCAAAACAAAACCAACAATTCTGATCAAAACAAAACCAACAATTCTGCAGCTGACCACACTTCTCCATACTATCTTCACCCGTCAGATTATCCGAGGCAGATGCACGTAAACGAAGTCTTGAACGACAATAACTATCAAGACTGGATACAAGAGATGGAGAACTTTTTATTCGCCAAGAACAAAATAGGTTTCGTTGATGGAACCTTGAAGAAACCAGAGAAGACGGATGCTGATCACATGGCGTGGCTATGCTGCGACGCCATGATTAAAGGGTGGCTAACTACATCCATGGAAAAGGAAATCAGAATTAGTGTGAAATACGCCAACTCTGCAGAAGAAATATGGAGCGATCTGCAAGATCGTTTCGGGAAGGAAAGTGCACCTAGAGCGTATGAACTGAAACAACTACTTACAACCACCAAGCAAGAAAGATCATCTGTGTCGGCTTATTACACGAGGTTGAGGGTATTGTGGGATGAGATAACCTCAGTTTTCTCCATACCTAAGTGTTCGTGTTCGGGCTGCACGTGTGAGATGAGCAAGAGACTCACCGAATCGAAGGATAAAGAGAGGTTGTATGAATTCCTTCTTGGACTCGACAATGAGTTCTCAACAATAAGAACCCAAATACTTGCCATCAAGCCTATCCCCACCTTGGGAGAGGCATATCACCTTGTCTCTGAAGATGAGCAACAAAGGGCGGTATCCACGGGTAAAAGAACCAACATCGACTCCGCTGCGTTCCAAGCCTTTATGAAGCGAGAGGGTTCTGTTGCTATGCAGAATCGTAACGGGTCAAAAACCAACAAGAAACCAAATAATGATAAAGTAGAACAGTGTGTTTTTTATGGGAAATACGGACATAACCGTGACAGATGTTTCAAGCGTATTGGATATCCGGAATGGTGGCCCGGGAAGACGAAACTAGACAAAGGAAGAGTGAAGGCTGCTTGTGTTGAAGCCGGCGACAACAGCGATGAACCCAAGCAAAATGAATCAAGCCCGATACCGGGATTGAGCAGTGAACAATATGGGCAATTCATCAACATGTTCATTGTGAAGGAATCATCTAAGGCTGAAATAACCCAACCTATGGCAAATATGGCAGGTAGATTAGATGATGGTAGCGAATGGGGGGGGGTTGTAGACTCGGGTTGTACCGAACACATAACCCACATTCTTGAATTGCTTCACGGCAACATCGAAGTAACACGTGAACTACCCGTGACAATTCCTAACGGTGACTCTATACCCGTTAAAGGAAAAGGGTCATGCACTTTACCCAACGGACCTAAAATCCGAGATGTTTTATACGTCCCTGAATTCACTTGCAATTTATTATCCGTCAGTCGTTTGACCCGTGATCTTCACTGCGCAGTAACATTTTTTCCGGATTTTTTTATCATGCAGGACTTGAGTTCGAGGAAATTGATTGGAACGGGTAAATGACAACAAGGTCTATACCGGATGAGAATGATGGGATGCGAGAGGATGGCTATGGCGGTTGGAAATGATGTGTGGCATCGACGTTTGGGGCATGCTTCATATAGTAAACTTTCTTTTCTTGATTTTGTTTCTTTGAAGACAAATGGTGATGTTTGTGATTCATGTGTGAAAGCAAAATTTGCTAGGTTGCCTTATGTTTCGAGTTCTATTAAAACAAAGGAATGCTTTGAACTTTTACATTATGACATATGGGGAAAGTATCGCACGCCCACTTTAACCGGAGCGAGCTATTTTTTAACCATAGTAAACGATTTTAGTCGGTCTGTTTGGGTCTACCTTTTGAAACATAAATCTGATGCGAGTGAACTTTTAATTGCTTTTCATAAAATGGTCAAAACACAGTTTGCTAAAATTATGAAAAGGATTAGGTACGATAATGGGGGGAGTTCACGTCGAACCGAATGACAAGCTTTTATAGTCATGAAGGTATATTACTTGAAACCACATGTCCTCATACCCCACAAAAAAACGGCGGCGTTGAACGGAAACACCGACACTTACTCGAAACCGCTAGAGCTTTAAAATTTGAAGCAAAATTGACATCTACCTTTTGGGGCGAGTGTGTTTTAACCGCAGCCTACATAATAAATAGGCTCCCATCCAAAGCAATCAATAATGCTACTCTTTACGAGCTTGTTTACAACCAAAAGCCGAACTATGATCACATGAGAATATTTGGTTGCCTCGCCTACTACCGAAGTCTCGAAACGAAAGGTGACAAGTTCGTTGAAAGAGGGAGACCGGGAATATTCCTTGGTTACCCACACGGGACAAAGGGGTACAAGGTGTTTGATATTAAAAATAAAAAGATGATAGTGTCAAGGGATGTGAGATTTGTTGAAAGTGTATTTCCATATGACAAAATGGAGGCTCACATAAATGAAGAACCTGAAAATTTTGAACTACCACCTTGGCTTCACCTCGATCCCACAACAAGTAATCATGAGAGGACTGTTGATGGTCCTGAAAATGATGATTTGCTTGTACATGAAGAAAATGAGGTTACTGACAACCCAAATGATGGAAATGAGTGGGAACATGGACCGATTAATGAAGATGATCTACATGAACATGTAGAACCAAGTAACAATAATGTTGGGCAAGATCAAGAGCCACCCCACGACAACTCTCAAAGACCCATCAGAGAACAGCGGCAAAGATCTCGACTAGGCCATCTCGACGACTATATCGTCGATCTCCCACCATCCATAGACCAAGTTTTACCCGTCACCAATCAAGAATCCTCCACGGTACACTCTATTGCTAATTTTCTCTCCTATAAGAATTTTACTAACTCTCACAAAGCATTGTTAGCTGTCATCGGCTCCAACGATGAGCCTAAGACGTTTAATCAAGCCGTGCAGGACTCGAACTGAGAAATGCCACGCAAAGGGAGATCCATGCCCTCGAACAAAACTGCACATAGAATCTTGAAGAATTGCCGGAAGGGAAGCATGCTATAGGATCAAAATGGATATACAAAATAAAATACAGGCCGAATGGAGAGATCGAGAGATACAAAGCAAGGTTGGTGGCAAAAGGATTCACGCAAATGGAAGGGATTGATTTTCATGACACGTTCGCTCCTGTTGCTAAACTCGTCACTGTTAGAACTCTCCTTGCCGTGGCAGTTAAAAGAAATTGGATAATCAACCAGCTTGACGTCAACAACGCTTTCCTACACGGCGAGCTTGATGAAGAAGTTTATATGAAAGTCCCACAAGGCTTTGAAAAGGGAAAAGAAAACAAAGTGTGCCAACTCAAAAAGTCACTTTACGGCTTAAAACAAGCATCGAGAAATTGGTATCAAAAGTTTACCACCTCTTTGCAACAAATTGGTTTCAAGCAGTCTAGTGCCGATCATTCCTTACTCATATTTAAAACCAAAAATTCCTTTGTTGCCGTTCTCATTTATGTTGACGATGTTATTCTCGCGGGAAATGATAATGACAAAATTAAGGAAACGAAGGCTTTTCTTAACGAGAAGTTCAGCATCAAAGACCTTGGGCCATTGAAATATTTCTTGGGTATAGAAGTTACTCGCACCCGAGAAGGAGTGGTCTTGAATCAACGAAAATACATTCTTGATATTCTTGAAGATAGCGGCATGATGGGTTGCCGTCCAAGTGCATTTCCTATGGAACAAAACACAAAGCTCGCAAAAGATGATGAAGAAGTTTGAACTGATGCAAGCAAATATAGAAGACTCGTGGGGAGGCTATTGTACTTGCAAGCAACTAGACCAGACATTACTTACACTGTTAATGTCTTGAGTCAATTCGTAGGTGATCCACGAGTAAACCACATGGAAGCAGCCATGAGAGTCCTAAGATATTTAAAGGCAACTCCGGGTCAAGGGATCCTTCTTCCAAAAGAAGGAGGAACGAACTTGGTGGAATATACGGATTATGATTGGCTTGGTTGTCCCGACACGAGAAGATCAAGGACTGGTTACCTATTACTCTTAGGAGGGGCACCGGTGTCGTGGAAGTCAAAGAAGCAATCGGTTGTATCACGGTCCTCGGCGGAGGCAGAGTATCGTGCAATGGCTAGTACGGTGAGTGAAGTCCTATGGTTTCGATGGTTGTTGAAGGAATTAGATGTTGCTCAAGACAGCCCAACACAACTATTTTGTGACAACCTAGCAGTTAAACACATTGCTAATAACCCAGTGTTCCATGAAAGAACCAAACACGTAGAGATGGACTGCTACTTTGTTAGAGAACGAGTTGAGACAAAAGAAATAAAGCCGGTCCATGTTCACACCAAATCTCAAATCGCGGACCTTTTTACAAAGCCGTTGGGAGCCCGACAACTACAAACATTACTCGAAAAGCTGGGCATTCGTAACCTTCATGCTCCAACTTGAGAGGGAGTATTGGAAGGGATTATTTCTCGTTCTATTTTTGGCTCTATATTGTGTGTTATTGCTTGATTGCCTTTCCTTGTTTTAGGCTTAATCTTAGGCTTGTTTTATGCTTTTACTTCTGTATATATTCGGGATGATTCCTATGAAAAAAACATATGATTTGAGATACCAAAATTTTCAATAGCATGAATGGCATGCTAATTGAACCCGAAAAATGGGAATCGATCTACGAACACAATGTGGATATACGTAAAAATAATTGTCATAAAAATAAAAATGATATAACAATAATCGTTTTAATATTCTATGTTTTTATATGTTTCGGTGTAAGCTTAATAGTTTTATACATTATAAAAACAAAAAAATATTAAAGAAAAGAAAAACTATTTGTAAAAGATATCCTTTCATACGCCAAAAATATAGAATCTAATTTAAATAATGTGATTGCGTATCACTTAAAAGTCTAAGGGGAAGGGGTATACCCATGTGATTATGGTGTGATATGATAATAAAGTGCACGTCACGTGGCGTCACGTCAGATTCTGGAAAAATCACACCATAATCACATGGCAAGGGGTATACCCATGTGATTGTGGTGGTGTGATAATTTAATGTTTATTTTTGAATTTTTATTTAAATAAAATTAAACATAATATTTAAATAAAACAAAACATAATAATTTAAATAAAATAAAACATAATATTCATTAAAAATAAAAAAAATTACATTAATAATAAAATAAATTACATTACTAATGATTTGATTTTTCATAAATATACTTAATCAAGTCCGCCTTTAGTGCGTTATAAATTTCTCGATTGCGTATTTCTTGACGGTTTACTCGCTTTTGATCTTCATCAATTTCTTTGTACGTAACCTCCTCCTCATTTGAGTTGTATTGACAAATTGTCGCTCCTTGATCCTCTAAAATTATATTATGCAAAATCACACAAGCATACATAATGTTCCGGATTTTGATTTGAGACCAAGATCGAGCCGGCCTTTCTATTATATGCCACTTATTCTTTAATAGACCGAACGCTCGTTCAGTATCTTTTCTTGCCGCCTCATGAGCCTTTTTTATAATTATTACGTTTAATACCTTCCGGACACGTAAGAGACTTGACAATTGTTGCATATTCCAGATATATTCCATCGGCTAGATAATACCCTCGCTTGTAATGCGATTCTCTAAGTTCAAACGATGAGTATGGTGCGGTTTCGTTAATCATATCGTCGAATATAGGCGATTGATTAAGAACGTTAATGTCATTGTTCGCACCGGCAACGCCAAAAAATGCATGCCAAAACCATAGATCATTTGAAGCCACGGCTTCAAGCATAATACTTGGCCGAGGATGATCGCCGCGTGCAAACTGACCTTGCCACGCATTTGGGCAATTTCTCTAATCCCAATGCGTGCAATCGATGCTACCAAGCATGCCGACAAAGCCGTGTTTAGCTTCATGAAAAGCATATAACTGTTGAATGTCGCTAGCCGACGGTTTACGTAAATATTTTTGACCGTACAATAAAATTATAGCTTTAGAAAACTTGTAAATACATGACCTGATCGTTCGTTTTGACATCTTCAAGTAATCATCAAACGAATCACTAGCGGTACCATATGTCATTTGACGAATCGCGGCCGTACACTTTTGAAAGGAGGTGAAGCCAACCCGACCTCTTGCATCAACACGTTGACGGAACCAAGGCACATCTCTCTCGAGATCAGTATTAATTTTTAAAAATAATCTCCGACTCATTCGAAACCGTGTATTAAATTGCTCCTCCCCGAATAAACAACCTTCGTCAAAGTAATCTTTGAGTAAAAGTGTGTTAGCCGCCGCCCGGTCACGGTTGAGACGTGCGCTTCGTTTTAATGGTTTTGAGGACGATTCCGCCTCTTCCCACCACCTAACCGCCGCCGATGCCATAGCTCCAAACGCCATTACCCGGGCTTCCTCACTTGATGATGAAGACATTTTAGAAAATTGAGTGGAAGAGTATAAAGTTATAAAATTAGTGAGTAGAAGAGTGAATATTATGGGGTAAAATTAGTTTTTTATAGTGTGAAATAATAAATATTATTATTAATTTAAATTTATTATATTCCAACGGTAATATAGGTTACCGTTCAACGGTACATTTGGGAGAAAAAGGTGGGATTTCTCGCGTGAAATATTTCACGGGAACACATAACGGCGTGATTTTTAAACCAAGGGGGCGGTGTTCCAACTTGATCACGACGTAATCTTTGATGCCACGAGGGATCACGCCACAAATGCTTGGTGTATACCGGATAAACTAAGGACGACTTCATAACTCACTTGCGACAAGTTTTGCAACTTACAAGTTGTGTCTCTATCATAGAAAATTTTGTCAATTGGAGTGGACCCACTTGTATATTTAATGGAAAATGTGTCTATAAAGGCTACAAACTTTTAAAAAGTTATAATTCCGGTTATCAAACTAAATAATCTTTATATAAGTTTTTTCTATCAAAAAAATTTTAACACAAATAAATTGTTACGTATATAATTATTGAGTTTGTGTTCTCCTTGAATACAGTTTCTTCACAAGCTAAAAGATGTTCAAAATGAAGCTTAAGGTAAATGAGAATATCGATAATTAAAGCGTGTTTGAATCGAAAGTATTTTGATAATTTGGGTGAGAAGTTGTCTTACATTGGTGGAGAGGCAAACCTTAATAAATTATGAGTAAGGAATCAATACGCACGATACACTATTTACTTGTGTTTTATTCCGAGTCTCGATTCTCGATTCGAGCCATATTAACCAATTCAGATTGTAACAACTAGTTTGTCACCTATGAGAAAAATATTTTAGTTAGTCTGTAACTACTCATTAAACCATTTAACTAAATTTTAGAGTTAAGTATACGGATAGTCCTCGTGGTATGTCCAAATTTTAGATTTAATCCTTAAGTTTGAAAAATTACATGTCAGTACCAAATTATACATAAACATAACATATTTGGTCCCTGGAGTGGATGACAGATAACTTTTCTGTTAAATATTTTAAAAATGACCAAAATACCCTTAAATTAAAAAAAATAGGTTTAAAAAAAAGTGGTGGTGGCGTGGCGCTTGAGAACTAGAGTAGATGATAGTTAACTTTTCTGTTAAATATTTTGAAAATACCTTTAGATTAAAAATTTTAAAAATTAAAAACAAAATAGAATATTTTTAAATTCTATTTTTTTTTATTTTAAATTTTTTAATATAAGGGTATTTTGATCATTTTCAAAATATTTAACAGAAAAGTTAAATGTCATCCACTCTAGAGACCAAACAAGTTATGTTTATACACAATTTGAGGACTAACAATGTAGCTTTTCAAACTTACAAATCAAATCCAAAATTTAAACATACCATAGGTACCATCCATATACTTAACTCTAAGTTTTAAAACATTGAATGCAATTTAATTTTCATGTTTAATACAATTAAACGATTTAGTTTTATATGGCCACAAAACCAAACTCTGTACCTCAGTTTGAGCACACCAAATAAATAGAACACATAGAACCCATATGATAACTGATTTTACACCCGTCTAGTGGTCGGGTATTTTAGTAATGAAATCTGAAGCTTTTTCTTTCTTTCAATTCTATATGGTTTTACAATTTCTTTGATGAAACGTGAAGCATTTCTTTTCACTAAATTCAGGTTACCATAATATTAGTTTTACTAGTTAAAACATTTAAATATATTCAGTGTATTAATGTTTATTTTTTACCTTGATTTGAAGGCATCGAACATTTTCACCTACATAGATGCACTTTGAAGACAATTTATGCATTGTTTTGTATTATATGTTTAAGAGTCTATTGTTTTTTTTATTTATTTATTTCTGTTTTTAAATTATATGTAATAATTATAATCATGGGGGAGTTACTTGCTGGCCAACTTGGGGACACTTCAAAAAGAATGTTTATGCCAACAAGTGAAGCCACAGGTTCAGTTTTGCAACTGTTGTAGTAGGAATGCTAGTGGATAGTGTTAGGGTTTGGAAATCCCTTAATGACGTCTAAGAACAACTGTGATGGTAAGCCTTTGGTGAATATATCCGCAAACTGGTGATTAGAGGGAACATGCAACACACGAACCTGACCAATGGCAACACGTTTCCTTACAAAGTGTAAATCTATTTCCACATGCTTGGTTCTTTTATGCTTTACAGGGTTGGATGCTAAATATACGACACTGACATTGTCACAGAACACAAATGTGGCACGAGACACAGGACATTGTAACTCAAGAAGGAGATTATGAAGCCAAGCAGCTTCAGCAACAAAGTTGGCAACACCGCGATACTCACCTTCAGCGTTTGACCGGGAGACAACATGTTAACGTTTGGAAGACCAAGACACAAGATTGTCACCAAGAAACACACAAAACTCTGATGTAGACCGACGGGTATCAGGACACCCCACCCAGTCGACATCAGTATAAGCAAACAGATGGTTAACAGAAGAAGGACGCAACTGGAGGAAGAGTACCCTGAATGTAGCGTAGAATACGTTTCAGGGCATGAAGGTGGCGTTTACGAGGGTCATGCATGAATAGACAGACCTGGTGAACAACAAATGCAATTTCTGGATGAGTTAACGTCAGATACTGCAATGCACCAACAAGACTAGATAGAGAGTAGGATCAGTCACGGGTTTGCCGGCCAAGGAGAGCTTGGCCTTTGTATCCGCGGGAGTGATACAAGGATTACACGTGGCCATATCAGCCCATGTAAGGATGTCGCAAGCAAAGGTAGTCTAGGAGAGGAATAAACCAGATGCATTGCGGGTAGCAGCAATGTCAAGAAAGAAAGATAACAGACCGAGGTAAATCATGGCAAACTCAACGGATATGCGAGAGATTACCGTAGTGACAAGAGTTGGAGAAGAAGCAATAAGAATGATGTCATCAACATACAAAAGAAGATAGATGACATCCTGACCACGACGAAATGTGAACAAAGAGGTGTCTGATTTACTGCTTACAAACCCAAGGGAGGCAATGTAGACAACAAAGCGACGATACCATGCATGTGGAACTTTCTTGAGGCCATAGAGGGCCTTGCGAAGTCTACACACGTGTTCTGGGCACGTATGGTCGACATATCCAGGAGGTTGTTTCATATAGACAACCTCAGCCAGATCACTATTCAGAAATACATTCTTGACATCTAACTAATGAATAGGCCAGCGTTAATAAACAACAATGCTAAGAACAATGCGAATGGTGGCCGGTTTGACTACTGGACTGAAAGTCTCATCAAAGTCCATGCCAGGTTGTTAAGAGAAACCCTGAGCAACTAAACGACTCTTGTATCATTCAACCCGACCTTCTTTGTCAAACTTATGAAGATAAAGCCAGCGACACCCAACAATGTTAGCACTGTGAGGATGTGGGACAAGCTCCCAAGATGTCACCCCCAAATTTATTACTTAATAAATAAATAAAGGTCGCAGCGATTGGTTCATTACACAATAGCGGAAGCTGTAATAGTGATTTCTAAGACTTAAATACATATACAATAACTAAGACTAAGTAATACAATGATCTAAGTTCCTCTAAATCAACAATAGACTTGAGACTTGATACTCTATGCCCCCTCCAACTACTAGGATTTGATCCAACATAGCTAGCATATTCCAACCGCGCCATGGCTAAGGGTTACCTGAGAAACATACTTGAAAGTGTCAACACAAAGGTTGGTGAGTTCACAAAGTTAGTTATTTCAATGCAAAGCAGTTTTCCTGAAAACATGATGATGACCTCAAAGTCATAAAACGAGTAGTTTTCCCAATGCACATGCATATGACTTCACCGTCATAAAATAAATAGTTTTCCCCCGAAAATGTGTACATGACCTTACCGTCATAAAATAAGTAGTTTTCCCCGAAAACATGCACATGAAATTACCGTCATAAAATAAGTAGATTTCCTCCGAAAACGTGTACATGACCTTACCGTCATAAAATAAGTAGTTTCCCCGAAAACATGCACATGACATTACCGTTATAAAATAAGTAGTTTTCCCCGAAAACATGCACATGACATTACCGTCATAAAATAAGTAGTTTTCCCCGTAAACATTCACATGAATTCCTTGTAAACAAAAAATTCTAAGCGCATACGATAAACAAAACAAGTATTGTTGATCCATTTGTATGTTAGCTAGGCTTACAAATAATATGTTCATACATGATACTGTAACCAAACCTAACTGGTGAATGCCCCTCCCTCGCTTTACCACGAGAACGGAATAAGACAATATGCGGCCATCGAACCTTCAGGTCCCGGTTAGCGCAACTAACCATGACCGGGGGCGTCACCCCCAATAGTACAATTCATAGATTCCTAGTCTAAGTCCATAGCTAATGGTTACAAATGTTGATGATGTTCAGGGGACTTTAAGAGCTCTCCTCATGTAAAACATAATGTTAGTGTATTGTTTTCTTGTTATCATATAAAAATGTTTGCAATGTTTTCTCAAGTGTATGAAACAACAATGTTTCCAAGTGTGTTGAGCAATAACGCAAAACATGATATGTAAGTATGTTTCTCCCCCGTAGTTTACAAAACATTGAAAAGCGAAAAGGGGGTCGTGAACTCACCTTATGTCCGATGAAATCCTAGCAAATAACAGTGTGCTAAAAGTTCCTGCCTATCCGTACCCTAATCACACAAGGGTACTTATGTGTTAAGACTACCCGTCTTAGATGCAAGTTGTTCACCCGACTTAACGAATCCCGTTAAACACTTCTTTATTTAGTAAAAACAGTGTTTTTTCATGTTACGACTCATTGGTGATTATTATTCCAATCTAGATGTTCGTATATTTTCCAAGAAACTGTTATGTTCCAATATTGGTGGCCCGTTATGTTTCCCAAAAATAAATCTTATTTTTGTCTAACCACATACTTGATTAAATTATGGTTCACGTCATGAAAGCGTATTTCACCCATAAATCCACGTATATGTATATATATAATTATTTCTCAAAAATAATTATATATATTCTCAAATATCGTTCAAGCATTCTAATGCATGTTATATATCTTTATAATTCCATGTATGTGTAATTTCATGCCACTACGAATGCATTCATCCATGTCCAATATGCATACAATCGTGTTTATTTTTACCAAACATATGAATTCATTCATGCATGTATTTCCACACTTCTATATATGCACTAACGTATTTTTACTATGTTACACGTATATGTAAACATATATTTTTTTAGACGAACTAGTCAACATGTTTCTATATTTTGTAAAAACTCATATTTATTCGAAAAGACTAATATATATATATATTTTTTCAAAGTAACCACGTATCCTTTTAAAACTACGTTGTTTTACAATTCATGTTCCATATAATGTACGTCTTTAATCTCTAAATATGTGGATTTATTTTATATATATTTCTAAGCATTTGTAACAATATACAAATAAAGTTTCGTGTTCAATATCACAATATTAGTAGATCTATATATTTTCCATGTTTTTAGATGATTAAATCTCATATTCTTTCAAGATCTAAATATTAAGTAACTCCTATTTAAACATAGCAACCTTTATGAGCAAAACACCTACATATATACATGTATATATATATATATATATATACCTAAGGCATGCACACACAAACACATTTACATGTTTTATCCTCTAGATCTAGTTCATTTTTCCTTGTTTGAAAGTCATGTAAAACCATTTACTTGTTAGGTGAACAACATGCATCTCTTTACCATAAATCAAAGAAAATAATAAAGATGTAGGGCATGTTCTTACCACTAGCCAAGCTAGGGTAGATCTCACAAATGGAAGACGATTTAGATGAAGGAAAGTGATGATTTCTTGGATCTCTAGCCAAATCCTCTTGAGATTTCACTTGTAGGCTTCCAAGAACATCAAAGATAAATTATTTTTAAGCTAGAAATGATATGATCTTCCAAGGAATTCGATGGAGTGTGTGTGTTGGTGTGTGCCGAGAATGAGAGAGAGATAGATGGTGGATTGAGAAGTGATCTTGTGGTAGGTTTATGCACATATATACTTGGAGTTTGAGTGTGGTTTTAAACATAATCATCACCATTTGACAGGTGACCTTGGAGTGTAGTATTGGGTAAGAGATGATGATTATATGGTTAGTGTGATGGAATTGATCATAGCTTGTATCATACTTGAATGGGTATGGCTTGTATGACAACACACCATGATATTGATGGTGTAAGAGATTTGGTGGTGTAGTGGGTGGCTCCACCCTCTTTCGGCTGAACCAAGGGTTGGGTGGGGGGTTAGGTGTTTTCCAAATACTAGTTACCTCTCAATTTCTAATTAGATAGGTTTTGGATGGTGTAAACCCGGTAGGTGCTCCCGTGATATAACACCCGGTTTATGATCTTTAATTATTAAAATGTTCTAATTTTTGTGTAGCAAGACTAGTTTTAGAATTTTCCAGTGAGTCCCGAAATAGTTAATAACTTAACTACTTTATGTATGTTCACACATAAATAATATATTAGGAACCGTGTGAATAAAAGTCTTGTACCAATCTTTATAGATTAATGCCACCACTATATATTTTGTATAAAATAAATATACTTCTAGACTTTACTTGTATAAAATTTGTTAATCACCAATGACCGTACACTACGAGTAATAACTGTTCATGACCTAGTAATTCTTATAATAAAATGTGACATATGTTTCTTTGCTCGTCTACTTGACAATACTTTGTCAAAATAATAATTCAGGAAATATAAAATATGAACGTGCTAACATGAATATGGATATTGACCTGGAATACTGGGTGTCACATTCTCCCCATGTTAAAGAGAATTTTGTCATGAAATTCATTCGTTGTTATCTTGCAATGATGCATTCGTGAACAAGGACTGGTACACGGTTTTCATTTGATTCTTCATGTTCCCATGTATACTCAGGGTCACGCTTCAAGTTTTAGTGTACCTTAACCAATTCGATACGGTCACGCCCTGTTCCCTAAAATAGGTCCCTTAACAGAGTGTGGTTTGTCACCCATGTGAGTTTCGTCAGGTGGTATGATTAGTGTTCGTCTTGACCTCACTTCCTGAGATCGGTTACATGAACGTATCATGTATATTGCTTAGTTCTCGTGACAACTTAAGCCTGTAGACTACAAGGTTAACTCTAGCCCGTATTTCAAACGGTCTCCATTATCTATAGTTATGTTTGCTACGATTGCCAAACTTGGTAACTCCTTTCCAAGGTGAGACTTTTAACAAAACTCAGTATCCAATTCGGAATTCTAATGGCTTTCGTCTGTTGTTAGCACACCTCTTTTCTCTATCTTGAATGACTTTCAGGCGATCTTTAATTTCGAAGATTTTGTCGGTGGTTTCCTTGCCAATCTCAGGACCAGTCAAATGTTTGTCGCCAACCTCCACCCAACATAGTGGTGAGCGATATTTATGACCATATAAAGCCTCAACGGAGCGGCTTTAATGCTGGTATGGTAGTTGTTATTATATGAAAACTCAGCCAACGGTAATTAAGTATCCCAATTTCCCCCGAAATAGAATACACACACATGGAGCATATCTTCTAAAGTTTGAATGGTCCTTTCACTTTGACCATCTGTTTGTGGGTGATACGATGTGCTCCGGTCAAGGCGTGTGCCCAAGGCTTCTTGCAATAATTTCCAGATTCTTTACACGAATCAATTGTCTCTATCAGAGATAATAGAGATTGGCACTCCATGCCTAACCACAATTTCCTTGATATATAACCTTGCAAGTTTCTCGGTTTTATCTGTTTCTTTGATTGAGTAAATTTCATCAAACGATTGATGATTACCCATATAGCATTATAGTCGCTAGATGTTCTGGGTATTTTCGTAATGAAATCCATTGAAATTTGTTCTCATTTCCACTAAGGAATATGAGGTTGTTGTGATCACCTTGGTGATTTCTGACATTCTGCCTATACTGTGAGACATCTACCAACACAAATAGCAATTTCTCCTTTCATGTTCAGCCATCAATAGAGTTTCTCGAGATCTTTATACATTTTATCCGATCCTAGGTGAATGTAGTACTTGGGCTTATGGAATTCATCCATAACCACACACGTAGGTTTCTAGTACTTGATACCTAAATTCTGTCTACCTCATCCAGCTTAGGCTCCAGTTGTTTGATTTTCATTTACTCAGTGGTCGGTATTCGAAAGCAAGGCGAATACTTCTCCGAATAACGATATAAGATGTGCAAGAACCCCTTATTTGATTACCCTCATTATGGTGGAATTATGTGATACTCATTCCTGGTAATGAAAGAAATAGTGCATGAGAATCTTGAGTGTGTGCCGACACATACCCTCTATTCATCTACCCGTTATGATTCACAATAGCTAGTTCTCTATAGATCTTTGAAAGGAATTACTCGACGAGGTGTTCAGGTTTCAGTTGAAGGCCGGGTAGTAATGATACAATGTGGAAATGAAACTTTATGTTTGTCCCTCTTATGCTTTTCGAAAGCATTTTTCTCGGACTAAGACTTTATTCTTATTTCAGGTTTCGTGTTATCTAGGGTCTTCCATTTAAATGGGTTATAATGGATTTAATACTTTAAGGTTCCTTGTGTGCTCTCACTAGCAAAGGTTGAGCTTAACCACCACCTTACCCATTACTTGCATTACCTTCCCGCGACAGACTAGCATTTAGGCCGTATCGTCCTGGTGTGTAAACTCATGACTTGACTAACGTACCTCGAAGTATGTAGGCCATAAGAACTCCTATGGTGGTTTGGAATATTCACATTCCGTCTAGGTGAGGAAATGAACAGTGAGACTGTGAGAATGGTCTCATAGAATTTGTGTTTTCCCAAAATGGGCTATCGGTTTGTCAACCCATTAAGTTGTCAGCAAGGGTTTGGGAGTTTTACAATGGCCAACTATTAATCATTTAGTGTGTCTGCACTTTTCGGGCGTTCGAATGGTACTTTAGTGACATACCATTATGTATTCCGCTCATACCGGTCATAGCCTCAAAGTCCTTAGTACAAGGACTCAGGTCATAGCATTGAGGTAATTAGTGTTGAACATTGAAATCTTTGTACTTTTTCTGAGCCTGCATTAAGAAATCATTTCTTAACAATAGATGCCCTAGGGCTTCCTAATTATAGGAAATTGGGAGTGAAAGATGTGATCACGCCTCTTCTCTAGGATGAAATCTGGGATCCATCCAACAAGATGGTCTTTCGGGAAGTACGGGTATAAAATTATCCTTCTCGAATCCTTGTGGACAGTGGTCTGTTGTGAACATCTTGTGCTTACGTCCCTTATGCATGTTATGAACTAATGAGATTAGTAAGAAATCCCGCTCTTGGGACTCTTTTAAGAGTTTTGTATGTCGTTTTCTTGTTAGTTCGACAATAGTTGTTAGTCCATACTCATATTTCTTTGGCATTTGCTTGAGCATAAATCACGGCTTATTCATCACCGGACGAATAGTCGGTCTTAACGGTGTATTGAATGTCAAAGGTTGTAAGAGCAACTCTGTTTGACCAACATTCTGAAAGGCCAGATTACCTACTTGTCTCATGTCGGGCTTCCACAATACCCCATAGGTGTCATGTGTATGCAGGTCAGAATAATTTTCTGGCCCATTACAGAAGTTAGTGTATAGCACTCCTGACGTAAATTTCAAGTAATTGTGAGACTGAATTGTACGATGGATCCTGAGATTACACTATAATCTCCCATAATAATTGTGCAATTATTGTAAGTGTTGGTTGTGGTAATGCTTAATTCGAAGCTTTCGTGACAGGTAGGATCTCAAAGAATGAATGCGCGAAAATCTTCGTTGTTCAAGATCCATTAAGGATTGGTTGAATTCTATTTGGATTTCTCTTGTTCCTCCATAACTACGAGAATGCTTTGTGAACATCTAATTGAGAAGTCCGATTTGTTAAGATCCAATCCTTAATCAAGTGATTGGGAATATGGGTTGATCATTAGCTTGGACAACAAGACTCACTAAAGTTCTCATGCACTGCAAGTTATGATTACGTGTGCACCCGCAATGATAATTTACTTTGCATGGTCCCTATAGTGTTTCTTCTATCCCATGCTTTTAGTCAGAAGGGATTTGAAATGTTGTAACATCCGGCCCCTCATACCAACAATATTGTCCGCTTTGCCCACTAAGAGCTCACGAATTTGTTTGTGGTTGCCCGGGTGAAAACTTCCCAGGGGGTCACCCATCCCTGGATTACTCCCACCCGAGCACGCTTAACTGTGGAGTTCTCCTCTCATCCACTACATTAAGCCCCAAAACGTGTTGTTGATTTAAGAGACAGGACATTCCTTATGAACCAAGGATCTCTCTTGTGCACGACCGATGTGGGATTCGCCTAGGGTGTTACAATCACCCCCCCCTTTTGGACTCATTGTCCTCGATGAGGTTTTCCCTACCATCCAATTCAGGGATGTGGGATTCGCCTAAGGTGTCCTTCTGAACACCCCCGGGGACTCAACCGTGATCGATGAGGTTTGCCCCACCATCCCGAACGACACAAGAGTGGCTCTGATACCGTTTGTAATGTTGTATGGAAGGAGATGTAGGACTCCAGTTTGTTGGGGGGAGATTGGACAGAAGGATTTTGCAAGTCTTGAAGTGGTCAAAGCTACTTCAGAGAAATTTGATCAAATCAAAGCTCGAATGAAAGCCGCAAAAGACAGACAGAAATCATACGCGGATAAGAGAAGGAGGAATTTAGAGTTTCAAGTAGGGGACATGGTACTGTTAAAGGTATCACCATGGAAAGGAATCATCCGATTCAGAAAACGTGGCAAACTAAGCCCAAGGTTTGTCGGACCTTTCAAGATTTTAGCGAGAGTGGGTCAAGTTGCTTACAGACTCGACCTACCCGTTGAGCTTAGTGGAATACACCCTACGTTCCACGTGTCGCACTTACGAAAGTGTCTAGCTGACGACACGGCTCACATACCTTACGATGAGATCGAGGTGGATAACAGTCTGAATTATGTCGAGGAACCAATAGCCATCCTTGACCGATCTGAGAAGCGACTACGCAACAAGTCAATCCCATTGGTCAAAATTCAATGGAAGCACAGAAAGGGATCGAAATCTACATGGGAGAAAGAAGACAAGATGCGGGAACTATACCCTCAGTTGTTTAACGTATAATTGGTTTCGAGGACGAAACCTTTCTAAGGGGGGTAGACTTGTAACATCCCAAAACTGGTAATATATAAATAATGACACGATCGAAATTTATAATTTTTAAATGGCGAAAGAAAAACGGATGGGCTTGGGCTCGGCTCCAACGGGCCGAAGGAAGCCCAAGCCCAAGTATATAAGGGCAAGGGCTGCTCCAAACCTTTCATTTCTACCATTCACAAGTTCTAGAGAGAGAGAAGAGAGCTCGGGTCTAGAGAGAGAAAGTGACGGATTGACTCGGGAATTCAGGAGAACGTTGCTGCTGTGCTCGTGATCATCTCCTCCGAATCAGAAATCCAACCCAGGTAAGCGTTCGATCATAATCTGAGTTTTTATGATTTTTTTGAATTTTCGGTTTTAGCCCAATAGATGATGATTTTACGGATGAAACTTGAAAATGAGTTTAGGTATAGCATCTAGAATGAAAACCGAACGTTTTGATCAAAGAAAATTTAGATATTGACTCGATCAGACTCGCATGCAAAAACTTCAGATTTTTGGGGAAGACGATATGTGCAGACCCATCGAAACTACTTAGTTTCGATATGTGCAGACCCATCGAAACTACTCAGTTTCGATATGTGCAGACCCATCGAAACTACCTTAGTTTCGATATGAGCCCACGATCCGAAGCTAAGATTACACCTAAGTTACTTATCGAAACTACCAAGTTTCGACATAAGCAAGCTATCGAAACTACCAAGTTTCGATATAAGCAAATCCATCGAAACTACTAGGTTCAAGCATAATAATGTCTAGTGTCATCTAGGAGCACTACCTTACGTGTATGACTTGATTATACAGATTGTGAGTGACATTAGAGACGCTCAGTAACCAGCTAAGTGTATCTCAGAAACTACTCATCAGGTGAGTTCTATGTGCCCCTTTCTATGTTATGTGCAAACTTTATTAAATGTTTTGGGGCTGAAGTGTATACACTAAATGAATAAATACTATGAATGCCAATGTGATCATACGTGATATACAAATATATATATATATATATATATATATATATATATGAAAATGAATTATGAACAAAGAATGAAACGTATATTTACAAAGTATGAATGAAAGAATGACAAAATATGAATGAATGAAATCTTGCTTTATATAATATATACTGCATGTTATGAATATACGTGAATGTTATGGACGCTTCGATGCTAACGGCTACCACGGTAGACGGACGACCACGTGACAATCTTGCAACCGGGACTAAAATATTCCTTCATCAGCTAGGAAATAAAAAGGGGCATTAATGGACGGTCGAAGCAAATGCCAAATCATATGTAGAATGGTTGCAAACATGGTAGCACGTGGGAAACGGATACCTTCGGGTAGACGGGCTAAAAGGACGGACTACGACGGTAGGACGGTTTACGACGGACGACCGAAGGTTGGCCGGACGGTTTTAAGGCGGACGGTTTCTAGGACCGGACGAGTCAAAGGGCTACGACGGTAGCTTCATGGCGTATGTCTTGTGACATACGTAGTAAAAGACGGGTTGATCACCCTTATGTGTATGACCAAATGAATGTTAAGGAAAAATAAATGTGAATGCATATCAATGTAGTCACTCAAGAATGATGAAAGAAAAGTAAAAGTTAAGAATACGTATTTATGTTCTTTATATATAAACTTATGTATACTTTTGAAGAAATAATGTTTATATCTAATCTTTTTAAACTAGAACTCACCAGCTTTAGCTGACTTTTAGTATACATTTCAGGTAACAAAGAAAAGGGTCGTGTGAAGGCGTGAAGGCTGCCCGGCTAGAGACTGACATTCCGATTTATGTTTTCTTTTGTTAAACAATGATGTATGTTTTAAATGTTGAGACTTCCGCTGTAATGTACTTAAACGTGAATGTTTTTGTTGTTAATTGAACGTGTTAAATTTAAAGTTCAGTATATATGACTTTGTTTATGAGTAAATCCAACAAGTGAGGTTACCCGGGATAAGGGGCCTTACACTTTAATAACATGAATTGATTGAGTTTTGGTGCCACCCAACAGGTCATTTGGGTAAATAAGTTAAATATGAACTTAATTCATAATGTAGATGATTATATTATTGGTAAAGAGATTAAATGGGATGTATAATAGATATCCAATTGGTTTGAAGGTTTAACGTGTTGAATTAAGCCTCATTACATAACATTGCTATATTTTCATCTTGAATTAACAAGTAAGCCTCAGGTAAATTTTTAGGTCTTAATAAGAGGATAGCTTATCTCAGGTTTAACAGCCCTTAAAAACAGGCTCACATCATATTCATCACAAATTGCTACTTTAGTTAGGGCTAAATCAAATTCTTGACATAGAGTTTGTAACGAACCTGTTTGCCTCAATGCAGCAAGATAGCTTCTTGGCCAATCGCAATTGCAAATCTTGTGGATATGAATCCCTTATACTCTTGCCAAGTCATACCTTTAATAGAACCTCCCTTTGATTAGACAAATGATTGATGCCATAGCAAGGCCATGTCCTCCAAATGTACAACAGCATATTTCACCTTGATCTGTTCTGCAGTATCATCAATAGAGAAGAAGTGTTCTACTATGCACAACCATCCCTCTACATTGACTCCAATAAACATTGGAAATTCGATCTTAGTTAACCGAGTGTTACTGCCATTCAACCAGTTGTTCCTTATTTCTACACCACCATTACTGTTGCTAGATCCATTAGTTTGATTAGACTGCAAATTGCTAAGTAATTGCAAATTCTTGAGTATCTCTATCATTTGAACAGAATTTCAGCCAACTGGTTCTTCACGGCTTCCAAATCGGATGAATTCTTGGTGGTAGCCGATTTAATTGCTTCAAGCTCCGTCAAATTCATGCCAGTTGCTGCCTCCAATCGTAATAGTGTCAATTCATGCTCGTGTACTCTTTGCTCCAGAGTTGCGTTCCTCGTCGCCATTGTTGCTCCGGAAAAGTTGCAGGTATTTCGATGATAGCGTACGATCTTCAATCAAGAGCTCCGAGAATCGGAAGCTCCGATACCACTTGATAGAATCGAAAGAGAATCAGAGAGAGAATTCAACCAAATCAAGCGTAACTCTCATTAACGACTTCAATGACCTTATAACAACGGGTCAGTTACAAGAATGGAGTAATTACAATCAAGTCCCTGAACTAAGGAATAGTACAAAATGAACTATTCTTTATTACAATTAAGCCCCTGAACTATTAATATCGTAAAAGTCGACCATCCTTGATCGCTCTCTTTATGGCCTCAAACTTGCTTGTCACGATTGGTCTCATCTTCTCTCTGAACTCTTGATTTTATTAGATTCAAAACGCGTACGTGTTTATTTATTAGCTCATGGAGGTGTGTTAATTTATATGCCTGTGCATGTTTATAATTGTGAAATTTTATTTAAAGTACACGGATGGTCCTGTGGTTTACCAAAATTTTGGATTTGGTCACTAGCTTTTCAAAAGTACACGGATGGTCCATGGGGTTTGCACTTTGTAACACGTTTAGTCCTAAAGTTTTCCAAAAGTACATGTATGGTCCCTGTGGTTTGCACTTTGTAACGCATTTAGTCTGTAACTTGGACATTCTAAAACTTTTAGATTTGTTGGTTGGGAACTAAATGCGTTACAAAGTGTAAACCACATGGACCATCCATGTACTTTTGATAAGTTAGGGACCAAATCCAAAATTTTGGTAAACCACAGGGACCATCCGTGTACTTTAATCTATGTTTATTTATTCTTCTAATTTGAAATTTTTTGACACATATTTGTATACAGAAAAAACTTATTATTTAAAAATTTATATTAATCTTGAAGATTTTATATATTTATTGCAGTGGTAACGTAGCCAATAAGAGATAATAGGATTGTTGTCAACTTGCAAATACATAACGTAAGAATGATGATTGAGAACAAACATTCTCATTGGATCATACCAATGACAATTCCCTAATTTATTTTAAAAGAACCATTTTTTATTAATTTATTAAAAAGTTGATAACTATTGATTGCATAGTTTTTTTTATTCGCACTTTATTTAATGATCAATAAAACATTTTTTTTCTAAGGGTATGGGGTATACCTTCACAGGTACCCCCATGTGAGCCGAATCACGGCGTGAAAAGAATAGGAACACCGCCACGTATGGCGTGTGTAGGGGGGGGTGAGGGGCTTCTCGTGAGATCCTTCACGCGGTTGAGGGTATTGTTTTGACCGTTGAACGGTAACCAAATTAAAAAAAGTGACCGTTGCCAAATTAAAAAAAGTTCTTTTATTTAATTTTTTTACCCAATAAAAAATAACCAATGTCAAAACAATCTCTACTCTCTCATTTTTATAAAAAAAATAACTATGAATCCAAACGACGCGATGTGGTGGTTTCAACAATATGTCAATCAACAAAACGCGTTCCAAATCCCATTCGGTTCACCGGGTTATGTTCCACAACTACAAGGCCAACCGTTAAATTTGTCTAACCCGGACGTTGTGTTCCTGAAACTCAAGCACCACCCGACAAAGAAAACGTCGTCAAAACGCAACCTGTCCGTACCAAAAAGAAAAGCAAAAAGAAGAAGCAAGTTAAAGAATCGACTTCTACACGGGCCACAAAGAAGTGAGATACGGAGGATGAGTTGAAGTTGGCTAGGGCATTTGTCGACGTCTCCGAGGATCCCATCATCGGTAAAATTTAATTGTTTTTTTTATTTGCAAAATTAATAGTTTTTTTATTTACAAAATTAATTGTTTTATTATTTATTTTTAATAATTAGTACTAATTAAATTTTTTTTTACTTTAGGGAACGCTTAAAGTAAGACCGTGTTATAAGAGTGTATTGCCGAAAAATATTATATCTTGATGGACGTCGACCCCGATTACCGCGCAAATGACCAATTGAGTTCTAAATTGACTAATATAAACAAAAAGGTCGTAATGTTCAACGGGATATACGAAGAATGTGAGCGGGCTCGAAAGAGCGGGGTTAGTGATACCGATATTTTGTTGCAAGCAACCGGCCGTTTTCAAGACGATGGTGGAGGCATGGATCCAATTAGAATTTGGGAACTTTTGAGGAATTCGCCGAAATGGCTAACAAATTTACCTCAAAAATACCGGAGCCGGATCGTCAAATAAACGTCCTTGACTGACTTGGGTCGATAATCCCGGCGCATCCGATGGAAGATCTAGGTATGATGTCAACAAAGAGGAAACGGATGAGAAGGACGTGATATGACGGCAGCCTAAGCATCGGACTCCCGCTCCGTTCCCGCACACATCGAGATTGGTCAACAAATGATCGGGGAACTGCGAGAATTTAACCAGACTCAAATAGAGAGGAATAAATGGAAAAAAGAAAAAGAGGAGATGAATATTCTCGCACTCGACATTGTCGCTTCCATGGGTCCAGCCGAACCTTCTTCGAGAAAAAACAAAATGAGATCAAGGCAAAATATGGGCTTAAGGACTGGTTTTTTAATTTTATTTTTTTTAATTTATGTAATTTTTATTTTTTGTTTTTTTATTTATGTTATTTTTATTTATGTTTTTATTGAAATCTGAATTTATGTTTTATTTAAAAAAAATTAATATTAAAATAATTATTGCATTTAATGCTCACTAGAGTTTCACTCAGTTGGGTATTTCCCTTTCCAAGTGAGACCTAAGAGCATGGGGTATACCCATGTGATTATGGTGTGGTGTGATAATAAAGTGCACGCCACGTGACGCCACGTCACTATCCTTATTATCACACCACCCATCACTTGGCAAGGGGTATACCCATGTGATTGTGGTGGTGTGATAATTAAATGTTATTTTTTTTTAATTTTTATTTAAATAAAATAAAACATAATATTTAATAAAAAAATACATTAATTAAAATAACTAAAATAACATTACTAAATTTAAACAACAACTAAATTAAAAACCTACGGGATACTATGACGTTATTTGATCTCATTTTGCTTTTTTCAATCAAAAAACGTTGCGCGGTGGAGAGTGATTCAAGATCCATGCCAAGAATTTCGATCTCCTGTTTTGTTCGTTTCCAATCCATCCTCTCGTCTTGGGCATTGTTAAATCTTGTCATTTGCTCCACCATTCTCTCTCCGATTTCATCGTGACGTGAAACCGAACCCGAGCCCGTTGATTGGGCTTTTGCTTTTTTCTTCCCTGTCGGGCGAAGCATTTCTTCCACGTCTTCCGGTGCATCTACGTTGAGATCGTAGAAAGTTCTACCATCCGACGCGCCCGGACTAGCGTCGATGTCGGTTGATGTTCTTTTTTTGGACGAGCCGGTTCGGGTGGGGACAACGTTGTAAAATTGGGTATTTATAGTGAGTAAAATTAATATTATTATTATTATTATTATTATTATTTTACAACGGTTAAAAATACTACTGTTCAACGGTAGTATTTTTTTGAAAATGGAAAATTGTCACGTGATTTTTTTCACGGGAATGGACGACGGCGTGGTATTTCAAACGAGGGGGCGGTGTTGCCTACAAATCACGGCGTGATTTGTAGCCAACGTAGGACGACGGCGTGGTATTTCACTAGTATACCGGGTGGCCTAAGTGAGGAACCAACCAAACTTATGTGACGCCCACGTGGCAGAAAAGTTACTCTCACCTAGGAGTAACTTCCAAAAGTGATACATATTTTATTTTTAATTATTAGATAACTAAAAATAAAATATTAAAAATAAAATAAACAACTTTAGCGCATAAAGAGCTACCCCGGAGTATAAACGTAGGGGTTAAAGTTGCCGGTCGCCCAAGGTTGGAGTGATGGTTAAGGACAAACCGGAAAGTCAAGGGTGTTGAGTTGACTCATCTAAAACATCTTCTTCATTCGTATTAGGGTTTCGTCACCTATTTTACAGTGATCATCGTCTTCGGTCGTCTTTGTCATCATAGACCGCTCTTCATTTTTCCACACGCAGAAAATCGTCTAAACTCTTTCTCTCAGCTCTCGTTTGTCTTCTAGAGTTTCATCCTGTCTATTTAGATTCTGTTCATAAGATTCATCATATGGATGGTCTTGTTCTTATACAGAGAGTTGTATTTCTTTGTTCAGATTATTTATAGTCTGACGTACAATTTCCATATCTCTTTACTAAGTATTGTTTACTAAGCAATCTCCCATGCAAGAAAACGTAGATATGAACGACCGACAAAAATAAATGAACACAGAAGTCGGCATGCTTTCTTTCCAACTAGTTTAAGCAACTATCTTTATCCCAAAGAAGGAGAAGCACATGTCAACTATGACAACTTACTATTAGTGTGTTCTCTAATGAAAACAAACAGCCTTTTAGTTGTCAATCTCTTTGTTTGCTTCTTCTTTCTGGGAAGTGTGTTCTCTAATGATTATAAAACTTTTAACAAACTTGCATTGCCAACAAGTGTCACAGGCCCTCAATCTGCTGCTTTCGACCGTGCTGGTGAAGGTCCATATGTGACAGTCACAGACGGTAGGATTCTAAAATGGAAAGGTTCCGCGGTTGGATTTGTTGATTTCGCATACACTTCACCTAACAGGTTGTGCAGCTTAATTTAAATATATGTTACATTATGATGAAACTAATCTTTAAATCAATATAAGTAGTGGCCCTAATGTTATAAGTTTGGCTTTTAAAATAATTTTGTTCTATTTTGTTTTATCAGGACCAAGAAATTGTGTGATGGTACAAATGATCTTGAAATAGGACCAATATGTGGAAGACCAGTGGCTCTTAGTTTTAACTATAAAACCAGTGATCTCTATATCACCGATGCGTTCTTCGGTCTCCTGGTTGTAGGATTCAATGGTGGTCTTGCAACTCAACTTTCCAGCGGTTACAAGTACTTATCTGGTATTGATGTTGAATCGTATACCGGAAATGTTTATATGACTGATGCTAGCTTGACTTGCAACATAAGGTAATTAAGATTTCAAAAATTAGATATCATACATTAAATGTTTCAATTGGCAATAAGTTATTTGTGATCTTACTACAAAAGTTAAATCTGACAAGAGTTTATGTTATGCAGAAACTTGGCCGAACCAGGGTTTACACCAGACTCGACTGGAAGGCTGTTGAAATACGATCCAAGAACTCAACGTGTAACTGTTTTGATGAGTGGGCTTGCAGGCGGAGGTGGTCCAGCGGTTAGTAGTGACCGAAAGTATGTTTTGGTTCCAGAGTATGGGAAAAAGAAAATACAAAGATATTGACTGCAGGGACCTAAAAAAGGCACAAATGAGGTTTTCATGACTGAGTTTGGGAGCCCAAAAAATATTAAAAGGGCAGCAAATGATGGAGAGTTTTGGGTGGCAGTAGAGAATTCGAAGCAGGCTCAAGGGCTAAGGGTCAATGGGTCTGCTATGGTGCTGCAGACCGTACCCCTTGCCCAGTTCATGGACACGACTGTTGCTGCGGTTCAGGAGATGAACGGTGCACTGTACGTGGGTTCGAGCCACACTGATTTTGTTGGTGTTTACACGAACTAGAATCTTGTTATTATACAATAAGAACTTAAGTACTATTATTCTGTAGGAGGATGTGATGGATATATGTTCTCCTAGACAGCATTGTATGAAGTTTAAATAAATTGAAATGTGTGTTTAATTCTCATGTAGAAATCTATGGTTTTTGGAAGAAGGATGATTGATTATTACATAAAGTCTGAATTCAAACGCCATCACTAGTTAACAACTACTTTTTAAATTAAACTTCTTTTACTTTAAATTATGGAAATGTCATATCATCCAAAGCAGAATGTTTGTTCTCTGTCCAGTTGACAATAAGCATGCAATCCCTCCCTTGTTAACTACGAATGCTATTCTATTAAAAACAAAGAGATTTAGAACAAACAAACAAGGACGAGGGTATGATGGAGATAATCCTGAAACGGGTTAGAGATAATTATTAGTATTTAGTTTTTTATTTGAGCCTAGATCATTATTTGTTTGGTATGATTATCTAGTATGGTAAGACTTTCAGTCAATTAAGGTTGGTTTGATTTCCTAGTTTGAGTCTAATTAGGAGTCTTGGTTTGCAAGTTTTGTTTTAGTATAAATAGGGCTTTGTGTTTGGTTTACTGTGGGTGGTTCGATAAATACGACTGAGAAAAAAATCGTTACCCAGTTTTGGTCACAAAAATCTGCTTATTCTTGTGTCTTTGATCCAATTATTTCCAAAAGTGGGTATCAGAGCTCAAGATTCAGGACGTGTGAACCCCTCAAGAAGATCGAGAAGACGAGACCGGCGGAATTGCAATATGTAAGCAATCATCTCGTCAAAACCGAGAACCCGTGTGGTTCAAACGAAGATAAAAGTTGTGTCTAGCGAAGACAACTGAAGACCGGATACAACGTGAGAAGCATTACAGTTAAAGCCAAAGTGTGGAGCTGTGTAATTCGATCGAGGAGGTGATCAAATCAGTGAAAAAGCAAGTTCATAAGTTAAAGAAATGGATTTGGCCGATAGCAATCCTAAGTTATAAGAAAATAACAAATGATGAAACATTTTGGCCTAAATGCCTAATAAAAAATTAATAGTAATTAATATAAAAAAATTAGGCTCAAAGTTTCATGCCAAAATTAATTTTTTTGGACTATTTCTGTATTCAAATATTTCAAGCTCAATGGCAAAACTGAAAACCGAAAACCGACTCATGACCGAACCGAACCGAACCCATAATGAAAACCAAAATCAAGCAACACCTTCCGAACCACATAAATGCCCCAAACTCAAGCAACCTCATCTCATCTCATCTCCAATCCGAGTTCCTAGGAAACCACGCAAAGCGGCGGCACACCACTGTGAATCGGTCTGACAATCCTCTAGTTATGATCGCAAGAGTTGGATCCTCTTAAGATGTATGACCAGCACTCCACGGTAGAGGTGTGCAAACCGGGATTTTTGGCCAAACCGCACCGGGTTGTAACCCGAGTCGGGTTGGTCAAACATGGTCAAAACCGGGTTGAAACCCAAACCGGTTCAGGTCGGGGTTGGTTTGAGGGTAGGGTGAAGCCAGCCCTATCCAATGCAGAGTAGGTCGGGCTTGGACCGACTAGGGTAGGGTTGAACTTGGTTTTTTAAAAAAAAAAAAAAAAGAAACTTTTTTTTGTTAATAAAAATGCCAATTTAACAAATAAACTTTAAATTTTTATTAAATTTTTTAAAAATTACAAAAACAAATTGTAATATGTTACAACAAAAAATACATAGTCGTCGATACTCGTAATAAAAAAAATAAACTTTTGAACGTTTTTTAGAATATTGAGCATTTTTTAAATTGAAGAGAGTATAGAATGTTGTTATTCAACCAATACAAATATACAATCAATACCTATTTATACTAACATCGGGAAGCATTATGGTAAAAAAAATTAAAAAAAGGTCAAAAACCATCTCCAACGGTCACGTTAATGGCTAGTTAACGGTCAAAACCGGTTTGGAGTTGGTGAACCGACTCGGGTCGGGTTTGAAACCAGTTTGCCTATACAAACCGACTCGGGTCAGGTTTGAAACCGGTATTCTAAAAAAATAAACAAACTTATCCTAAACCGTAGGGTTGGGCCGGGTTCACGACCAGTTTGAGTCAAACCGGTTTGGCTAGCGCATCGGGCCGGGTTTGAAACAGGTTCACCGGGCCGAAACCGGTTTTTCGTCCATCTCTACTCCACAGAATACATATTATGTCACGGTACGTTTAAGATTAGGAGTCTTATGGTAATTGTTTAGTAGTGTAGGATTAGATGTAAATAAAGGGTAACCGCCACTTGTAATGTGTACTTAAACGGGATTATACCTAATGAGATAGTAACGATGTTTTTGTTAGCATAATAAGTTGTTATGGGCTCTGTTATGGGCCTTAGCCCAGGCCCAGTTATCTTTCTATTTAATGTTGCTTTATTTTTCATTTGTAAGTTAATCTTCATTTGAGTAATAGAGAGCCTCCATCTTTTCTCTGTCATGTTCATTTGTTAACATGGTATCAGAGCCAACTCGATTCATGATTGATTGAAGATCTTTGTTGTCGCTTCCGCTCAGTTGTTGGTTAGTTCGTTGTTTGGTTCGTTCGTTGTTGAAGGGTTGTTTCGTTCGTTGTCGCAGGGTTGTTTCGTTCGTTGTCGCTTCTGCTCAGATTCGTTGACTCGTGAGGTATCAAAGTTACGGATTTTCGTTTTATTTGAACTGACTTGTGTATTTGGAAGAGCTTCTGGACAGATTGACAGGTTTGGACCTCGTTTCTGTCCCCTTTTTTTCAAAGTTTGCGGTTACGAAGTTTGCGGTAATTTAAGTTTGCGGTTATTCGAAGTTTGCGGTTACCTCAAGTTTGCGGTTAATTTGAAGTTTGCGGTTATTTGAAGTTTGCGGTAATTCTGTTGTCGTTCGGTTTTGATAATATTAGGATTTTCATTAGTGGGAAATATAGAAAAATACCGAGTGTGTTTCATATCCCTACCCTAAAGAAAAATGTCCTTAGTCTAAAAGAATTGGTAAGCCAAGGTTTTCAAATAAAATAAAAATGGATGATGAAAAGTGTGAAATTACAAAGATGTTCAAGGATGATCATGTGCATGATCATGAACAAACCATTGACCAACAAAAGGATGAGGAGTACTTTGAAAAAGAGAAGGCCTATCTTGAAGAATATTTTGAACATCTAGATCCTAACACAAGGGTTTAGAAGATAAGAAATAATTTAAGTTTGAAATACACGGAGGAAGAAGCCGATAAGATTTGGAAGTACATTGATATGAAGCGCAAAGGAGAAACATACGCAACTCCCTCGATTGTAAGTTGTGTCACGTTTCTTAACATCCTTCAAATCCGTACTTTATTCATGAAGTACAAGATCGCTTTCAAAACCGAGTTCACAAGGTTGTTCAAATGGTTCACAAAGGATTTCCTAAGCATGCAAGATAGAAACTTTCCACCAACACTTGAAAGTAGAGGTGAAATTGATCTCTTCAATCTATACATATATGTACAAGAGGAGGACGGTTTCCAATCGGTTACCGGGGAAGAAAAGTGGGCACTAGTCGCTGCAAAGCTTGGATTTGAGACAAACAAAGCACAAGAAGTCAAGAAAGCTTATGCACAATACTTGGATATGTTTGAATGGTATTACAAGACTCTTACAAAGAGAGGATACTACACCGAGAAGGAACCAGGCAATCAAGATGAGGATGATGAAATGGCCGAAGGAAGCACTACCAACATTGGAGAATCAAGCCAAGCAAAACCAAAGTTCAAAAGTTGTGGTGTTAGTGCAATTCGTGACTTTCCAAAAGGATGTGGTCCACGCATGCATGAGGATGTTGAAGATTATGGAGATAGTGAAGATGGAAGCAATGAGGACGAAGATCCAAGCAAAGACATGGAGGAGAACCCGGATGCAATGTCCGGATTCAAGGATGATTGAAGGCTACTACACTTAAACAAGCATTGAAGATTGAGGAGGAGATTGTTCGACTTAAATATTCATGGGCTTGTTTAAACTATTTATGTTTATTTGTTAATGGGTCAAGACTTTAGATTATTTACTAATGGGTCAATGTAACAAAGTTTGTTTGGGCATGTGGCCAACAAACGAAACTGAAAAGCCTTAAAGGGTTGCATACATTATATTGCGTATAGGTTTTGAATCGGTGGCATCTTGATGGTTATTCTTATGAAACGTCGCACCCTTTCAATTCCATATATACACTTCAAAGTTTCTGAATGAATAGCAGTTTGAATTCTACTTTGTCTCTCATCTTTTCTGTTTTCATACGTACACACACATACATACAGTTTCATAAAATCGATTTCATCCCTGCCATTACTTTTATTCGTACAAGTTCATCATCATGTTCAATCTGAATCTCTGCAACAAGGAATTCGGGCGCTGGAAATACTACATACAGAATTCTTGTTGCAATCTGTTCGATTAAACATGATGAAGAACTTGTATGAATAAAGTAATGGCAGGGATGAAAGTGATTGTTTGATTGTGTATGTATGTGTGTCTACGAATGAAAACAAAAAAGATGAAAGACAAAAATATGGAATACGAGATGTTGTTCATTCAGAAACTTTGAAACGTATATATGGAATCGAAGGGGTGCATCAGTTCACGCATAACCGTTCTTGATGACACCTCTTCAAAACCTATACGTAATACAAATGTACGCAACCTTTAAGGCTTTCTGTTTCGTTTGTTGGCCACATGCCCAAACAAACATTTATTACATGACGCATTAGTAAATAATCTAAAGTCTTGACCCATTAACAAATAAACATAAATAGTTTGAACAAGCCCATTGAAGATTTAAGTCCAACAATCTCCTCCTCAATCTTCAATGCTTGTTTGAGTGCAGCAACCTTCAATCATCCTTGAATCCGGACATAGCATCCGGGTTCTCCTCCATGTCTTCGCTTGGATCTTCCTCCTCATTGCTTCCATCTTCACTGTCTCCATAATCTTCCTCCTCATGCATGTGTGGACCACAACCTTTTGGAAAGTCACGGATTGCACTAACACCACGGCTTTTAAACTTTGGCTTTACATGGCTTGATTCTCCAATGTTGGTAGTGCTTCCTTCGGCCATTTCCTCATCTTCATCTTGATTGCCCGGCTCCTTCTCGGTGTAGTATCATCTCTTTGTGAGCGTCTTGTAATACCATTCAAACATGTCCAAGTATTGTGCATAGGCTTTCTTGACTTCTTGTGCTTTATTGGTCTCGAAGCCAAGCTTTACAGCGACTAGTGTCCACTTTTCTTCTCGTGTCACCGATTGGAACCCGTCATCCTCTTGTACATATATGTAGAGACCGAAGAGATCGATTTCACCTCCACTTTCAAGTGTTGGTAGAAAGTTTCCATCTTGCATGCTTAGGAAATCCTTTGTGAACCATTTGACCAACCTTGTGAACTCGGTTTTGAAAGCGATCTTGTACTTCATGAATAAAGTATGAATTTGAAGGATTTTAAGGAACGTGACACAACTTACAATCGAAGGAGTTGCGTATGTCTCTCCTTTGTGCTTCATATCAATGTATTTCCAAATCCTATCGGCTTCTTCCTCCGTGTGATTCAATCCTTCAAACCTAAACTGTTTCTTATCTTCTAAACCCTTACTTGTGTTAGGATCTAGATGTTCGAAGTATTCTTCAAGATAGGCCTTCTCCTTTTCAAAGTATTCTTCATCCTTTTGTTGATCAATGATTTCTTCATGATCATTCACGTGATCACCCTTAAACATCTTTGTTATCTCACATTTTTCACCATCCATTCTTATTTGAAAACCTTGGGTCACCAATTCTTTTAGACTAAGGACATTTTTCTTTAGGGTAGGGATATGAAACACACTTGGTATTTTTCTATTTTTCCCACTGAAGAAAATCCTAATATTCCCTACTCCCTTTGTAAATAGCATCTCCCTTCATTTGTCCTTGTTTCTACACCAAAAGTCTTTGCAAGATTTTCAAATGAAGATTCATTCCCGGTCACTCTTGCTTGTTGTACTTACAAACTATATGTTATCCCATTCCCCAAATTCAATCCCTTTCACTAGGTATTCCTTTCCATTATCGTTTTCAAGAATCAATACTTTAGAAATAGACTTACGTGGGCATTTGGATGCATAGTGACCATTGTTGTTGCAGCGATAACACATGTTGTTTGACATGTTCTTCTTCTTCTTGATTTTTTTGACATGATTCATATGGCCTGATTGTCTTGCCTTGAAGTTCTATACGGTGTTCGAAGTTTGTATCGTCTTGGCTTCTCGATAGCCCTTCTTGCAGCCCTTTCTTTGTTCTTTCTCCGGTGAGGACGACTCCAGAATTCCTTTCCTCGTGAAGGTTCTTGATCGATCTTCATGTTAGAGAGCCTCTAACGATTCTGCTATTCCCAAATTGACTTCGATTAGGTGATAATCCTTCAACAGACTCCATGCCAGGGGTTTCTCCACTTGGTGAAGAGGAACGAGAATCGTTGTTGCGTGTTTCAGAACCATTGGCTCTGATACCACTGTAGTATTTGCAGGCCCAGAATTCTTGTTGCAATCTGTTCGATTAAACATGATGAAGAACTTGTATGAATAAAATAATGGCAGGGATGAAAGCGATTGTTTGATTGTGTATGTATGTGTGTTTACGAATGAAAACAGAAAAGATGAAAGACAAAAATACGAAATACGAACTGCTGTTCATTCAGAAACTTTGAAGCGTATATATGGAATCGAAGGGGTGCATCGGTTCACGCATAACCGTTCTTGATGACACCTCTTCAAAACCTATACGTAATACAAATGTACGCAGCCTTTAAGGCTTTCTGTTTCGTTTGTTGGCCACATGCCCAAACAAACATTTATTACATGACCCATTAGTAAATAATCTAAAGTCTTGACCCATTAACAAATAAACATAAATAGTTTGAACAAGCCCATTGAAGATTTAAGTCCAACATACAGGACTTGCTATTCTTGGTATAAGTTGCTATTGGGATGCAACTATGCAAGTTATCTTCTCGACTCATTCGTTTTGCTCACGATACTACAAGAACCAAGGTTTGAAAACGGCTTGCGATATTGCTTTAGCCGATCCAACTTTAGACATGAATATGTAAGGTTTTTATAGCACTACATTCCCTGATTATTTAGTACTACATATAAGGAAATATGTTAGAGAGGTCGGTTGGGTGCCCAAGAAACTTGATGTGTACATAGTTGTCGATGATATCATAAACGTTAGTCATACACAAAGCAAAAGTCTTCGGCCAGGTGAAGAATTGTACCCTATAAACGGAGGTGAGGAACGAAGATATTGTTTCTCAACTTGCTTTAATGGGATTTAAAAAAAAACAAGTTTGGTAAATCAGGACACCTTGAGGTGATAAAATCTCAACTTTCAACAAAACAACATTCAAAACTGTTTAGAACACAAAAATACAACCATGCAGCTATAACTCCTTACCTATTTCTTTTCTTCTTTCTCGGCCTCTGCCGCTCTCTTCAGCCTTGCGCCCAATTGGCGTTTGTTTGTTCTCTCAACTCGTAGTTTTGCATAAGCATTAAACGATTTCATTTCTTCAGTAACCTTCACAAGTTCAACAACTGGCTTCTCCCTAATGATAGGCAATACTGGACCTTGAATCTGAGTAGCAGTTGCAAGCTATTCTGGCGTAGAGTCACCCGCCTGATTCAACAAAATTGCAGATTTTGTAAGTCAAAACAAGTAATCATTATTTGGGTCGAAACATCTTTTAAACTAAAACTTATAACTTTTACCTTTGTTTTCCTTGCACGTCTTGGGAAGATAACTAACTTAGCCTTGAAGGTTTTTAGCCTCTGAACATTGGCTTGCAAGCCTTCCAATGACCGATTCCTGCGCCTATGGTCCACGGCTATTCCAATGGTTGGTTTCTTTGGAATACCCGCAGCCTGTTTTAACAAAATTCATCAGTTTCATGAATAAAAACATTATCTTGGTAACAAAATATAATTCCAAGTAGTCTTACTTTCAACTCTTCGAGAGAAAATCCACGGCCCTCCCTCAGTTTCATGTTGTATTTCAAGGTTTGACCATGAACCTGAGGGCGAAGTCTTCCTGCAGGCCTCGGGAAAACTTTAACAGCCTTTGCCTGCCGAGCTGAAAGTAAATAAACAAAAAACATGAGCAAATCAAGAAGAAACATCGACAGTTAAACAGTAAGATAAATAAAAATGAAGCGGGACTAATAAATTAACAGCCTACCATTGCGTCTCCTTGTTTTGCGGGCAGGTTGGTTGAACCATGTCTTGACATAGTTCTGCCAATGCTTCTTGAAGTGCCCGTTTGGGATAACATTGTTATGCTTAACCATGACTTCTCTGCAAAAAGCAACAAACTGTTTTATTAAGTATAGTTAACTCACTAAACGCCCCTTCACAAACTATCTCAAATAGGGATCCATAAATGAATCAAAAAATTGCAGAAAGCAATTTTAAAGCATTCCCATCCCCATCCCCATCCATAAAATTCTGCTAAAACTCATATTCATCCCTAAAATTTGTTCATCTTTTAAAAACCTTTTAAATCTCAATACCCATATCTATCTTTATTTAATTAAATAACACTTCTTTATTCTTTTTTCATTACTTTTTCTATTTCTTCCCCTCACAAAAAACATGGAGAATAGATATAGGGAATGAATAGGGAGTGCCTAAATTTGGAGGATGGAAAGTGAGTCCCAAAACTTGATCCCTATTTTGGGGCTATTTTGGGGAACAGGATGTAATGTCAAATTTGATTAAAACCTTAAAACTTTCCATAAATTATAGGGATGGGGTTTGATCTTGGTTTTAAAAAGCAAGAAGGGCACCAAGGCGCACAGCACACTGCTTTTCTACGCGAGGCGTAAGGTGCTTATATGAACTTTTTTATATATCTCATAGGTTTTTAGCATCCCTGTCCAAAATTTAGCTACAAATAAGCTTTGAATATGATTTAATATACAAATTACATGCATGTACAACCTAAAAAGCATGTTGTGCAACATCCTAATGCACAAAAGTCTCTATGTACATGAGGTACGCCTCACCTGCGAACTAAGCCATTTTTTCATGCGCCTCAACCGTGCCTTTTGTACAGATCGCGCCTTATGTATAGAAAAGCGAAGGGGCTTGCATCTAGGCGCGCTTTTTAAAACCAAGAGTTTGACATAGGGAATGGGATGTGAATCCACAAAACGCCCCGTCACAAACTATCTCAAATGTGAATCCATAACAAAATCAAAGATTTGCAGATAACAACTTTAACAATCTAAAAAGTACTGTCAAATGCCAATCACCAATTTTCATATTTTCAATGGATATGTCAACACAAATCCTTTTTTCTTAAGATCTTTACAATTGTATACACAATTAGAACGATTAAGGCATAAGGATCACCAGAATGTGTGCATTGGTCAAGTCAACACAGTAATATTTATATTCAATCAATAAATTGTTAAAAACAACATAAATTTAACTATCATGAGTAAATCACAGCATCTATGAATCAAAACTCATAAGTATCAGTACTTTTGATCATACATTCAAAATAAGTGCAAACAATAAATAGATAAATAGATCAATTTCCTATGTATGAGGCCTAGGTTATGTGAACTGCAACACCAGAAAATATTATCAAAATTTGCAGAGATTGAACTTATAGTAACGTTTCATTGCTATTTTAAGGTAAGCATACCTGAGTTGGAGCGGCAAATCTGAGTTCAAAGAGTGGAAGATACGGATGAATCGGGATCGATTTCGAGAATGGAGGGTTTAAGGTAGGGGATGATGATTTATGACCTAGATCTAACGGCTCAGATTCGTTGTCAAGATACTTTAAATATATATGGACCGGCCCAACTAAAACAATACATTTCATTAGAATTTAGAAATACAAGATGTGCATAACTTGGATCATAACTTGCATTATATCTTTTCTTTTCTGTTTATTGATTTTTTTTTATCTTCAAGTAAAGTAAAAAGGCAAATTGCCATTTTAACTTTAATTAGTTGAATACATGTGTTTTGCTGCAGGTGTCAAGTCGCCTAATTCACTAATAATAAGTTCGTTTCGTCACAGTAACACAACGGTAACGCCGCTTATAAGCTACGATATAAAAAAAACTCAATTTTGAATAAAACTCTGTTTTCAAATAAATTTATGACGACGTATGATGAAAGGATCATACATAAGGGGCCTAAAAGAAAGAAATCTAACTTCTTAACCACCATGAGGGCCCACGAGAAGAAGGAACCAATAAGAAAGGGGCTGTCACTATCATACAGTTAGAGGAAAGAGAATGTAAAAATCCTATAAATAGAAGGTGATCTCATAGATGAAAGGGATCCAGAGCTTGTACTTGATTGAATTCGGGAATTATTATCAAAGTGGAGTTTTTACATCTCTTCATTGGCGCCATCCCGGTCGAACAATAGTTACAACAGTATCTTGAATTCAATCTTTGCTTGCAATGGATAGCATACAATCAGATTATGAATCCGATGAGGAGAGAAATCACATTACAAACACAGGGGCACCAACAGGAGATTCACAATCTCAAGCTGGTATTCTTATGATTTCTTCGCTGAAGGAACGTCTGGCACAAGCTCAAAACCATCCAGCAGATGTGTTGCCAGCAGCAGCAGCATCTCATCTTCACACTTTGCATACTAATATACCTGCCTCGTTGCCTTCGCAGGCGGTCTTTTCATCCCCCATACCGCCTCTAATCCCAACTACCTTTCCCACCCAAGTTACCCGGGACCTCCCGCAACCTGCAATACCTCCCAGTTTCTCACATATCACCACATCTGGTATACCCATTTATAATCTGCCGCAACTCATTACAACCACTGCTGGAATACCTCCCCTTCCCGTTTCCAATACCCCGCTTGTTCCCAGATCCCTCCCTTACACCATGCCATTACTCGCAGGTAACGAATGGTGGATGGAACAACAACGCCGGACCCGAATGGACGAGCAATTTTGGAAAGAAATACGCCTGGCAGAACTCCGGAACCGTTTAACATTTAGGAAACCGCTTATGCCACACCGGGGGGATTTACATCTGCATGCACTACTGGATCTCTCGCCGGAGGGCAGTCCGCTCCTCTCACCCATCCGTACAACACGCAGGGACCTCCTCCCGCACTCATACCTGTACCCGGAAATACTCCTCTAATGGACATCAATCGCCCGTACCGACCAACAGCTTTGTTAACACAATATAAGTTCACACCCCGAATAGCTCAAGCATAAATACTTCGTAAGTTAAAAATGTCATCCACAGTTGGGAAATATGATGGTACCACAGATCCGGACGATCACATCAATGTTTTTATTAGTGCTGGCGGGGTAGAGAGATGGGCCATGCATGAATGGTGTCACATGTTTGTTCAAACCTTGGTCAGGACAGCTCGCCTTTGGTACGATAGTTTACCTGTAGGCCAGATCGACAATTTTGATGAATTCTTGGGCAAGTTCATGCAACAATTTAGTCAGCAAAAACGACACACGAAAGACAAGACAGAAATACTTCACATCCGGAGACGAGACGGGGAATCGGTGGAAGATTTCATTACCCTATATAACAAAGAAAGTTTGCAAATAGCCGGGGCAGGGGAGGATTTAATGATCGCAGGTTTCATTCAAGGCATCCGACATGATGAGCTCATCCGTAGGCTCCATGGCCGGGACGGTTTACCAAAAACTATGGAAGAACGGATGACCGCCGCTCGTGCCTTCGTCCGGGCAGAAAGATCCGTCCGGAGCACTCATGAGTATGATAAAAAGGATCAGCGAAGTGATCGAACGGGAAAACAGCCACACTCTTCCAGACAGACTCAACATTTTCGAGAACCTAGTACATGGACGAGGCCTCTCCCATACACCCGCCCGGAACCTGTTAGATCTGTCAATACCTCCACAAGGTTTAAGGATAATCCGGAGAGCAGGGGAGTTGCGTGGATTAACTAGTTGGTCAAAAGCCCCCCGGGAAGTTCTTTTAACATAAAAAATAACATTAGAACCCCTGCGACCTCTCAACCCAAAATCCGTGCGAGATCCCAAACGGTATTGTGATTTCCACAAAGACACTGGGCATGATACGGATCATTGTTGGCATTTACAAAAACAAATTGAAATGGCCATACAAACCGGCAAACTTTCCCATCTGTTGAAAGAAATTCATGCAAGACCACCGGGAAGAAAGAATGCAGGCAAAAAACCGGTGCGTGACTTATGCATGATAATGAATGAGGAATCATCAAGCTCACGGGGTTATAAACGCAGGGGCGCACGACTAGAAGCCTGGATGGAACAACCGCTTACTTTCCCACCTGTTCAAGGGGTGCCTCATCCACCAGTCCAGTAGTAATCACAGCATTAGTAGGTGATTACCGCATCAGTCGGATTTTAGTCGACAGTGGAGCTTCAATGGACGTCATGTATGAGCAGCTTTTCAGACGTCTGGATATGGAAGATCAAAAAACCTTGGAACCTACCGACATTGATCTCATAGGGTTTTCCGGGGAATCCGTGGTCCCTCTAGGACAACTCACATTACCAATGACCCTAGAAGAAGGCGCTAAAATCCGTACGGTCCTCGTGACTTTCATAGTAATCCCGGCTGTTTCGAAAAATAGGACGACCAGGTTTGGCGTCTTTTCATACAACCGTGTCCGCTGTCCACTCCGCTATCGCATTCCTAACTCCCAAGGGAGTAGCGGTGGTGTATGCTGACCAAATCATGGAAGTATTACAAGCGCAAACCAGCCGGACCTCGTGTAAAGATCATTTTGACACTCACCTAAAAAGTACATATGAACCGAAGAGGTGGATTATGAACCCCGCATACCCGGAACAGATAATTACCATTGGACACACCTTATCCACCGCAGGGCGAGACCGTTTGAAGCAGTTGTTACGAAACAACATAGATGTTTTTGCATGGAACCCGACAGATATGAAGGGAGTTCCACAGGAATTAGTCGAACATCGCCTACATGTATACAAGTCTGCTAACCCGGTAACTCAAAAACGATGAAGGATGGGCCCGGATAGAAGCAGGGCAGCTGTGGATCAAGTCCGGGATCTGGTTAACGCGGGGATCCTCCGAGAAGTTCGTTATCCTTTATGGATCGCCAATCCAGTAATGGTAAAGAAAGAAAATGGTACCTAGCGTATGTGTATCGACTACAATAATCTAAATAGTGTATGTCCTAAGGACGCCTACCCCTTACCAGAAATTGATCTGAAAATCGACTCGTTAGCCCCTTTCCGTTTCAAATGTTTTTTGGATGCTTACAAAGGCTATCATCAGATTCCCATGGCCGAAGACGACGAAGAGAAAACAGCTTTTATCACCGATATCGGCGCCTTTTGTTACACAAAAATGCCGTTTGGATTAAAGAATGCAGGGGCCACTTACCAAAGGCTCATGGACAAAGTATTCGAGCCTCAAATTGATAAAAATTTGGAGATCTATGTTGACGACTTGGTCATCAAAAGCCATGATGAAACAAATCTCCTAGCGGACATCGCTGAGACGTTTTTAAGGTTGAAAGAATCCTGAATAATGTTAAACCCGGGGAAATGTTCGTTTGGAGTAGAGGAAGGGAAATTCCTCGGTGTGATGGTCACCAAGGAAGGTTTCCGGGCAAATCCGGAAAAAGTTTCAGCTATCACCCGGATGCCTTCCCCGTCATCCATCAAGGAGGTGCAAGCATTGAATGGACGTTTGGTGGCAATAAATCGATTTCTGGCTAAGCATGCAGAAAGATCTCTACCTTTCATCCAAACTCTGAAAAATTGTCTCAACAAAGCACAGTTCCAATGGACGGACCAAGTAGAGGAGGCCTTCCAGCAGTTGAAACTGTACCTTGCGAAACTCCCCACCCTTACGGCACCAAAAGAAGAAGAGAAGTTAACAGCATATATCGCAGCTGCGGATACGGCCATTAGCGCCGTCCTCATGGTTGAAAGGAAATGTGTGCAAACTCCTATCTATTATGTCAGCCGGGTGTTAACAGACCAGGAGACAAGGTACTCCTTACTGGAGATATTAACCTTGGCTTTAGTACATGCTTCTCGTAGATTGCGTCGATACTTCCAAGCCCATTCGGTGGAAATACTCACCAATTTTCCCATCCAGCAAGTGTTAAAAAAACCTGAGTTATCCGGAAGATTAGCCAAATGGGCGGTTGAATTAGGAGCTCTTAGTCTGGAATACAAGCCTCGAACCGCATTAAAAGGGCAGGTCATTGCCGATTTCCTTGCGGAAATACCGGAGGGGCGAGAGATGGAGATCACCAATGACCCAGTTATAGCTGAAATACAGATCAAAGCACCTCAATGGTGGTCGTTATACACTGATGGGTCTTCAAGCATGGAAGGGTCCGGGGCCGGGCTTATGTTACTTAGCCCAGAGGGGGTGGAAATCACACATGCGGTAAAGTTAAACTTCAAAAGCACGAACAACGAAGCTGAATATGAAGCCTTGTTAGCCGGATTGCGATTAGCAGCGACCATGAAAGCCCAGCACATCCGGGCACACGTGGACTCACTCTTAGTGGCTAACCAAGTGAATAAGATTTACGAAGCCAAGGGGAAGATGATGATCGAATACTTAAAAAAGACCAAAGAGATGATGTTGCAATTTCAAGAGTGTAGCATAAAGCATATTCCTCGAAGTCAAAACCGGAAAGCAGATGCTTTAAGTAAATTGGCGTCGGTTCAGTTCGCTCACTTGGCGAAAGAAATACGAGTACAAACATTGGATAAGCCCTCCGTTTGCACAGAAGAAATTAGTCACCTTGAGGACGTTGGTTGGACATGGATGACGCCCTTGGTGGCATATTTGAAGGAAGGAAATTTGCCAGAAAATAGAGCAGAAGCGTTAAAGTTGCGAACAAAGGCCTTACAGTATCAGTTGGTAGACGACCGGCTCTATAGAAGAACTTTCCTAGGGCCTTTGTTAAGATGTGTTGGTCAAAAGGAAGCTGAACTATTAGTCAAAGAGGTGTATGAAGGTTCATGTGGAATGCATGCCGGCCCAAGGATGATGGTGGCCAAGCTAATGAACATAGGATATTACTGGCCGAGAATGTATGTCACAGCAGTACAAACCTTGCAGAAGTGTTTTAGCTGTCAAAAGCACGCGCCTAAAACATTGAAGCCTAAGAACGATCTCATACCAGTGACTGGAGCATGGCCTTTCCAAAAGTGGGGAATAGACATTGTCGGACAATTCCCGGAAGCACCCGGGCGCGTCAAATTCTTAATCATCGCTGTGGATTACTTCACCAAATGGGTGGAAGCTATGGCAGTCGCAACAATTACTACCACCCAGATCAAAAACTTTGTGTGGGATTATATAATATGTCGTTTTGGCCTCCCTCTATACCTGGTGAGTGACAATGGAACACAGTTCGAATCATTAGCTGGATGGTGTGAGGAAATGGGAATCCGGCAAGTTTTTACGTCCGTTGCTCACCCGCAGGGAAACGGTCAAGTAGAACGAATCAACCAGAGCATGCTAAAGGGCATAAAAACTAGGCTCGCAACCAAAGGGAGTTCTTGGGTTGAAGAGATACCAAGTGTATTATGGGCTCATCGCACCACCCCGAAAACAAGCAACGGTGAAACTCCTTTCAGTTTAACTTATGGCCACGAAGTAGTAATCCCAGTCGAAATGGGTACGCCAACGATGCGTATTGCTACAACAAATGGTCGGGATAATGATCGAGAATTAAGATTGAACTTGGATCTTTTGGAAGAAAGAAGGGAACAAGCACTCATCCAAGAAGCTAAGTACAAGCAAGTTCTAGCCAAGTACTACAACAAGAATGTTGCACTTCACCAGTTCCGCCCAGGTGAATACGTTTTTAGAAACAATGAAGCCAGTAGGACTGAGCCCGGAGGAAAGTTGGGACCTAATTGGGAAGGGCCTTACCAGATTAAAGAATCCCTGGGAAGGGGGGCGCACTCCTTGACCAGATTGGATGGAACTAACGTGCCCAGGACTTGGAATGCAGCCCAACTCAGGAAATGTTATATGTAATCCTTATGGTCGTGTTCATGGTTTTTCAAGAAACAAAAAAGAAGAGCATGTTTTAAAATCCCCGTTTTTATAATCAAACTAACATTTTTAAAAAGACCGGATCAATGTACCCGGCACCATAAAAGACCGGACCACGTGTCCGGCACCAAGAAGATTGGATTTTAATCCAACATTAAAAAAGACCGGATCAATGTATCCGGCACCATAAAAGACCGGATCAATGCATTTGGCACCAAGAAGATTGGATTTTAATCCAACATTAAGAAAGACCGGATCAATGTATCCGGCACCATAAAAGACCGGACCACGTGTCCGGCACCAAGAAGATTGGATTTTAATCCAACATTAAAAAAGACCGGATCAATGTATCCGGCACCATAAAAGACCGGATCAATGCATTCGGCACCAAGAAGATTGGATTTTAATCCAACATTAAGAAAGACCGGATCAATGTATCCGACACCATAAAAGACCGGACCACGTGTCCGGCACTAAGAAGATTGGATTTTAATCCAACATTAAAAAAGACCGGATCAATGTATCCGGCACCATAAAAGACCGGATCAATGCATCTGACAACAAGAAGATTGGATTTTAATCCAACATTAAAAAAAACCGGATCAATGTATCTGGCACCATAAAAGACCGGACCACGTGTCCGGCACCAAGAAGATTGGATTTTAATCTAACATTAAAAAAGACAGGATTAATGTATCCGGCACCATAAAAGACCGGATCAATGCATTCGGCACCAAGAAGATTGGATTTTAATCCAACATTAAAAAAGACCGGATCAATGTATCCGGCACCATAAAAGACCGGATCAATGCATTCGGCACCAAGAAGATTGGATTTTAATCCAACATTAAGAAAGACCGGATCAATGTATCTGGCACCATAAAAGACCGGACCACGTGTCCGGCACCAAGAAGATTGGATTTTAATCCAACATTAAAAAAGACCGGATCAATGTATCCGGCACCATAAAAGACCGGATCAATGCATCCGGCAACAAGAAGATTGGATTTTAATCCAACATTAAAAAAGACCGGATCAATGTATCCGGCACCATAAAAGACCGGACCACGTGTCCGGCACCAAGAAGATTGGATTTAATCCAACATTAAAAAAGACCGGATCAATGTATCCGGCACCATAAAAGACCGGATCAATGCATTCGGCACCAAGAAGATTGGATTTTAATCCAACATTAAGAAAGACCGGATCAATGTATCCGGCACCATAAAATACCGGACCACGTGTCCGGCACCAAGAAGATTGGATTTTAATCCAACATTAAAAAAGACCGGATCAATGTATCCGGCACCATAAAAGACCAGATCAATACATCCGGCAACAAGAAGATTGGATTTTAATCCAACATCTCAAAAAGACCGGATCAATGTACCCGACACCATAAAAGACCGGGCCACGTGTCCGGCACCATGAAAAGATCGGATTTGCAAATATTTAAGGATGAAGCAAAGCATAACACAAAAAGGGGATAATCATACTACATCATAAGGCGGAGCACAGTACAAAGAAAACGCAAGGAATAAGACCGGACCACGTGTCCGACACAAAACCGGATCAAGACAGTCAGCATGATAAAAAAGCTTGTACAAATGGCAAATATTCTTAAAAGCACAGATGAAAAATATAAGAAGGATATTTGCATTCAAAGATAAATAAGTAAGTACATAAACAAGATTACAATATCAAAAAGTAAAATGGCACGCAGGCTCCAAAAAAGATAAATAAAAATACAAAGGAATCAGTCTTCAATGGTAAGAACATCCCTGATCTCCCTAAGATCTGATTGATCAGCCAAAGAGGCAAGAGTACCTACTACGGGGAACTCTATAGTATCAAATGCATCTTGCCTATGAGTAAGTATGGTTCGGGCTTCCGGGCTCCAGCCAGGGAGGCTTTCCAAAGAAAAACCAGTTTTCCCTGCTTGGAATCCATCGGATAGCCCATCATGATAACCCGCCGCTTCTGCAGCTCCGTTCAAACCAACTACCCCATCAATAAACTCATCACTGCCACTGACTGCCTCCACCACCCTGGAAAACCCTTCCGCCACCAACCACTTCCTATCCTCTTTCAACAAAGATAATTCTTTCACCATTTTAGCATTCTCCACCTCAAAACTCTCTCTCTTCTTCTCAAAAGACACAACCTTTCCCTCCAACACATCCAACCTTCCCTTGGACACCCTCAACTCCTCATCTTTCTCCGCCACCTGAAATGCCAGCTCCTCGGAACGTGCCTTTGCTTCCCGGATCATTTGGGCATGTTTCTCAAGCTCTTTATTTGTCCGCGAGCAGGTCTCAGTAAACTCTGCCCGGGCTTTCGAGTGAGCGGCATCCCTCTCTTTCAATTGCCAATCCAGTTTTTTCACCTCTTGTGTGAGCGTCAGCACCTTACCCGCATCTTCATTTTTCTGAGCCAAAGCTTTCCTCAGATGCGCAACTTCCCTGCGACCCTCATCCCATTGCCGACATATCTCGGTCATAACCGCCATACTCTCAACCCAGCTCAAAGCAGCTCTATCGGACAACACTTCCGGGGAACAGGTTGAGTGGCGTAGTCGCTCAGCTGGGGGAAAAGCCTGCAACAAGAACGTCCGGCACAGGTGGGGATCTGTCAAACAGTCACCCTGCAAAATATTCTAGTTAGGAACATGTTTGGATTTAGAATCTGCCGGAGTCCAAGGCTCAGATTGGGTGGGTATCCTAAAATTGGATTGGCTCGTGTGCACATAAGAAGATCTGGGGGAATGAACCTCCCAGTTCCCGCCGGTGTCTTCTCCTTCTCCTTCCCTTTATCCCGGGGAGGGATTTGAGTCCCCGTCGGCATGCTCTTGGGAACAGGGGAAGGTTTGACCTTAGGGACAGAAGGTTGAAGATTAGGACCTTCCGGGTTTTTAACAGCAGTTTTGGCTGTTTACATGACTGGGCAAGTTGGAGTAACCCCTTCACCAGTTTTTAAGCCTAAAAAGCATCGGAAAGGAGAATATCAGGAAAAATATTCTTTACGCTTAACAAAGAAAAACAGAACGGATACACACCTTCGGGACTCGCTCCTGGGGCCTTCTTTCCAGCAGCATAAGCCTCGGTCAGCTTTCACCTTTTCTTCTGGGGCGAGAGTACTTTCTCTCCGGAAGCACTCCCGGAAGCTTTTTTCCTTACTAGAACCTCTTCAGGTTCATCTTCTTGACCTTCTGAAACAATGCATCCACTTAAAACAAAGAGCAGGGGAAAAAGGAAGGAAACAACCAAACATTCATTGCATATCAACTAACCAGTTACTAGAACCTCTTCAGCCTCTTGCAGACTAGCATGGGGAAAAAAGAAACGTTCATGAAAAACTTCAAGAACATTCCTTTCACCCGGCCCCACACTCAAATGTGTCCGGGTAAGATTTTTAAAGGAATCCAGAAAAAGAACATCATAATAACTAGCAACTGCTGCAAGTGAAAAGGGAAAACACAGTAAATACAAACATAATATACACAGAAGAGAAAGCGCCATCTATCGAGGAGAAATGTGAAACAACATACACTTACGTTCTTTTCCCACAAAGTAAATCGGGACACGATCAAGCCTTCCCCAGTTCCGGCTCATACCAACACCGACAAGGGCATGTTCCGGAATCTCCTGAATGTCGGCTGGACGGGAGGTCAATAGAGAGAAAACAGGAGTTTTCTTAAAAGCATCCAGATTAGGGGGAATGTCCACCACAGCCAGACGAAGTGACCGGATCTGCATGCTGGCGGGAACCATCCGGGCAGTTATGTAGAAAAACCTTTCTTTCCAACCCCGGAATCCGTGAGGGGTCTCTTTGGCATGAGGAATCACCCCGGGGCATTTAGAGAAGGAAAACCAGCTATCTTTCAAATATAGCTTGTAAAAATGATGAAAAATGGCGACGGAAGGGTCCTGTTTCATGGCGATACAACATAACTCAAAATGCCTAATACGGCACATTCCAAGAGGGTGAACTTGGGAGAGGTGAATTTTGTAGAACTGAAGGAGATCGATAACAAAAGAGGTGACCGGAACTCTGAAATTAGCCTCAGAAAAAGTCAGCATATAAAGTAATCTTGCCAGGAGGAGGTTTGGCCGCCGTGCCTCCTGAAGAAGGGTACTCGGGTTCCAAATCGTTAGGAATTCCATACGAAGCTTTCAATCTCTCGAAGCGCTCCACGCTCCAATTTATGGAAATCAAAGCCACGTCGGCGTTATCACCCATTCGTCGAAAAAATTAACAAGATCGGAAGGAATTAAAGAAGCAAGGTTTCAGGAGAAATCAAAAAGGTAAAGTAGAAGACGAGTAAAAAGGCAACAATGCTTTACCCCCCTTTTTATAGACAAGAAGAGAAGACAAGCGGTCGGATAGCGGCGCCCTAGGAAGGATTATGGGACTGATGGATGGGACGTGCGGAAGGTTTGAAAGAAGCATTGCCCGCACGTGTCAAGTTTCTCCATTTTCTGAAAAAAAAAAGTTTTTATAGTCAATTTAATTTTTTGAAGAAACAAAGAAAATCAAATTGACTAGGGGGACTTGACGACGTATGATGAAAGGATCATACATAAGGGGCTAAAAGAAAGAAATCTAACTTCTTAACCACCATGAGGGCCCACGAGAAGAAGGAACCAATAAGAAAGGGGCTGTCAGTATCATACGGTTAGAGGAAAGAGAATGTAAAAATCCTATAAATAGAAGGTGATCTCATAGATGAAAGGGATCCAGAGCTTGTACTTGATTGAATTCGGGAATTATTATCAAAGTGGAGTTTTTACATCTCTTCAATTTATATCGGAACGTTGACAAAAAAACAAAACGGTCACGCAATCCGTTCTTTGAAAAAAGTTAACGAACAAAAGTTAATAAAGAAAATCGAATGTAATCGAAAATTAAATGTGTTTAAAGCGTATATTATATATAGTATAGGGGTGAAAACAAAAATAAAAAAAGTATTAAAGCATGACGTGGCCGTATTTCAGCAGAACTACTACTGTTCAACTACGCTTTCCTTTAATCTATTTAGTAATTTTAATATAACTATATTTTGAGTAAACTGTTATTTTCGTCCTTTTGGTTTAGTCATTTTGCAAGATTCATCTAAAAAACTTATTTTTCTCCTGTGTATTCTCGTGATTTACAAAACTTGTCATTTCCATCCAACTGGTTACTTCATCCACGTTTTAACGTTAAATGAGAGGTATTTGTGTCTTTTTATATATTTTTTTAAAATATGTAAAAAGAAATATATTGATAGAGTTAAATGATTGAACACAATTACCCCTCATTTAATGTTAAAATATGGATAAAGTTAATTGATTGAATGAAAATGACAACTTTTGTAAACCACAAAAATACACAAGAGAAAAATAAACTTTTTGGATGAAACTAGCAAAAATGGCTAAACCAATTGGACGAAAATAACAGTTTACTCTTATATTTTTAAAAAAGAAATTTTCGAAGTTATAATCAGGCATAAATTCAAACCACGTTTGAAAATAACATTTAAGGACGTTTTTTTTGTTACTGAAAGTGTATATTTTAGACTTGTATACTTCAAGATGATTTATGTATATTTTAGGTAACAAAAAGAATCTTGATCAAACATAGAAAATAGTCAACATTGTAAACATTACATCATTCAAAAGTGTTTAGAACATATAAGTTAATCAAACCATGCAGCAGCAGCTAAGGCTTTTTTTCATCTATTTCTTTTCTTCCTTCTCAGCCTCTGCAGCTCTTTTCAGTCTTGCACCCAAATGTCGTTTGTTCGTCCTCTCGTCACGCAATTTATCGTAAGCGTTGAATGACTTCATCTCTTCCGTGACCTTCACGAATTCAGCAGCCGGCTTCTCCCTGATGATGGGCAATACGGGGCCTTGAACCTCAGTGACAGTTGCTAGCTCTTCTGGTGTTGAGTCACCCGCCTGATTCAAGAAACTTGTAAACCCACTAAATATCAAAGAGAGCCTAAGATTTTAGTAGATATGGCAAGATTGGCAGGTTGGGGATGAGGTACAAATTGGGTTGGTCTGGTCTGGTCGGGTTAGTTGATCGATAACCCTTTTTTGTCTAATATTTTTTAAGTAAAAACAATATCAGTATTTTAAATGTGATTATAAAATGTAGATTATTTCAAAAACATGACATTTTTAAAATGATATGGAAGGTGTTACGCGCTAAAAATAAAATTAGGGACCGATTTTGACCGTTTGTCATGGGAAGGAGGGGTCAGGTCAAATTGACCGCGAATGTTTTTTGCGTGTAACAAATGCAGTTACATGAAAATGAGATTGTTTAAAGAAATAATTTCATTTTTGGAAAAAGAAAATGATTTAGGATGTATTACACATTAGAAATACAAATTGGGGGACTCTTGACCGTTTTGCCCCTTTGGCATGTGTCGAAATGGAACCGGGCCAGGTTAGAATGGCACGGTACACTTTTTGTCTAAGCTTCAAACAATAATTAGTGTTGCAAATATGATTACAAAAATCTGATTAATTTCAAGAATAATCTCATTTTTTGGAGGAAAATGATATAAGAGGTTTTATGTAATATAAATACACTTCAACCCGTTCGGCCCATTTGACATATACGCCTTTCCTTACCCGCTTGACATGGTAGAATGAAACATATCCCAGATCAACCCATTCATAAGTAACAGGGTAAAAGACGCCACGTATAAGTTAAGGTCATGAACTATGTGTGAAAAAAAGTTTACCTTGGTTTTTCTTGCACGTCTTGGGAAGATAACTAACTTAGCCTTAAAGGTTTTTAGCCTTTGAACATTAGCCTGCAAGCCTTCCAAAGAGCGGTTCCTGCGCCTATGGTCCACCGCTATACCAATTGTTGCAGCAAGTTTTTTTGTAATTCCCGCAGCCTGTTTTTACAAGTGTACAAGGTTTGCCCATGAATTTCATGTTGTATTTCAAGGTTTGCCCATGAACCTGAGGACGGAGTCGTCCAGCAGGCCTTGGGAAAACTTTAACAGCCTTTGCTTGCCTAGCTATAAACAAACACATAAAAACAATGAGTAAATTGATATGAAACATCAAACACCAACAGCAAAACACTCGAACCGTACGATATATTAAAGCTAAAGCCAACTAATATTCCAACTAAAAGTTCAGAATAGACCATTGCGTCTCCTTGTTTTGCGGGCAGGTTGGTTGAACCATGTCTTGACATAGTTCTGCCAATGCTTCTTGAAGTGCCCGTTTGGGATAACGTTGTTATGCTTAACCATGACTTCTCTGCAAAAAGCAACAACGGTTTAGATTAATCCGATTTCAACGCATTGTAGAAATTAAAACTTTTCAATACATCAAAAACAGCATCTCCAACCACATTAAAATAGATTCAAACAATAACTATAAAACCATGGTTTTATTAGCTTCAATCACAACAAGTTTACACCATGAAAACTCCAGAAGGTCATAAATTCATTGACCTCCAATTCCAAACTTGGTTTTAAAAAGCTAGAGACACGAGCTGAGGCGATAGGGTCCCAAGCTGAGGCGCAAAAGGGCACAACTTTTCGTACTTGAGACGTAATTTATTATATAACTTTTTTCTTAATATTTCTCATATATTTTTAGCATCACCTACCCAAGTTTTACCTATAAATAAGCTATGTATATGATTTAATATATAAGGAAAATTGGATTTTAATAATCCAAACTATTACCTATTGGCCGATAATAACCTTATACTATCAATTTAGCCGGTGAGAGTACTAACTTTCATTTTGTTGTTAATAGCAGTCCCAGTAACATAATCATTATAAATTTACGCTCCATTTACACTTGTTTTGGCTCAAAATGATGATTTTAAGCGAAATGGAGAAACGTACAAGCGAAGTCGAGTGGAAATCAAGTATAAATAGAGCGTAAATTTATGATGATATTACAGGGACCGCTATTGACAGCATTGATAGTATGAATTATTATCGCCCTATAGGTTTGGATTATTAAAATCCAATTCGTCATATATAAAATAATATATGATGCACAAGGTTATTGATCTATGAGAAGTTATACAATCATAAAAATGCGAAATAAAAAACAGAATTGAAATCATAGCGAGTTGATGTTGTGCTAATCTAATGATACCTAAATTAACAGAATTTGAGCTATAATGTTTCACAATTTTTGCAGATATCCGAGATGTGATAAGTTTTTGAAGATTTGACGAAGGCGTACCTGAGTTGGAGCCAAAAACCTTCCGCTACAGAAATGGAGAATTAGGGAGATGGTAATGTAACATAACCATAATTATCAATGCTAACATTTTCCGTATCGACACTAGCGATTTATTTATAAATTGATTTTCAAACAAATATTACCAATTGTAATAATCTCATTAGAGAGAAATTATAAATATCACTTTTTTTTGTATAAATAGCAAACTTTGTAGTATGATGAATATTGAGGAAACTTTTGCAAACGAGTTTTTATTAATATTATTGGATAAATAATACGATCTTTACGATTTGGTTATAAGATCTCACGTACTGTGATATTTATATTTAACACACTATTTCATAAATAATTAAAATATGTATAACTTGAAAATCATATTTAGATATTAAAATCAGTATTTTATACATGTTTAGTCTTAAAGATATATATATATATATATATATATATATATATATATATATATATATATATATATATATATTCACCTATATGATATGCTTCAAGGTAAAGAACAACTTTTCTATATACGAACCTATTAATATTTTATTTTCATGAATATTTATTATAGACACGAGCGTTAATAACTAGAGCTTGAGAGACGTGTCGGCAACATGGAGCTAAACAAATAGCATATAGAATTAGGACATAATTCTATTTATGCATTGATAAACATATTGACCCATTTATATAGGGTAGCCATAAATCATATAGTACCTACGTGTATCGTGGGACTCAAGTAGGATGTATACCCAACATTGTCACTTATTCGAGGAATACGGTTTACCGCAACATTATCAGGTGTGTTTCATAGCCCCATTTTAATGTTTTCTATATTTGGGGGGAAAAACATGTTAGATTCAAATGGTATGATAACTAGAAAACGAGAAACAAGCATCCAATTCACTTGTGTGCATGAGTTAACACATAAAGTGTGACATCCGGCAATTTCAGGTTAACTCCGTTAACTCAAACATCGTTAGTTCAAACATTATTCATTGCAAACTCAGTTATCTCAGTTAGTCACACGTGCATTGCATTTAATTAAGTAAATTAAATGTGTCAGTTAGTTCACACACGGCGAATCGCACTTGAGTCTAACCCGGAACGTTGGTGATTAATCAAGATTAATATTTCAAACATTTAATAATTTATATTTAATATAAATTATATGAGTTTTATGTGATACTTGACTTTACGTGAACTATGTAAATTTTCTTGTTATTGCGCATGAGTATCGGATATTAATCGTGTTAATTATTTTTATAAAAATTAGAGTTTTTATAAATATAATAGTTAAGAGATTTAATTAGTAATTAAGTGATTAATTGTAATTAAAAAGCCCATGAACTTAGAAAGTCCAACTTAAAATCCCATTAGTACATGTATTATATAAAGAACTTAAATAAAATAATAATAAACATAAACCCTACCCCACCCCTAGCCGTCGCGATCTCCCACCCCTCACCCCATTCGGCCGAGACCAAGAGGCACCCAAAAGCCATCGATTCGATCTCCGATCTTGCAATTGAACGCGTATTTGGACTCCTCTTGACGTTCCTAACGTTCCTAAGTAAGTCGTTTTATTAAAATCCGTCGTTATTTCATTATTATTTTTGAGATCGAAACCCTAGATTATCCAAACTTAATAATTTCGAAATATGATAATGAATTAGTTAATTGTTTGATATTGTTGTATCGTATTGGTGATTTTATGAAAATATGTGAAACTCTAATTTTCATACGAGGTGTAAATTGAGATTTGTTGATTATGTGAAGTATAGGAATTGCATGCTAGACGTGAATTATGATTAATATAGTTGTAATTATATTAGTTGAAAGATTTGGGATTGATTATTCGTGTTAATTGTGTAAACAAAGCGTGTAATGGACGACTTACTAAAAGAGGAAACTTTGTTAAAACGTGATTTTTGAATGTGAAGATTTCTAGGTGTGTATGATGTTATAAATTTACTCTAGTATGTTAGTATGATTGTAATGAGGCTTGTTAAAGGGTTATTGAATGCAAGTAGCTTAAATAGATCATAGGTTACTAAAAGTAGGAACTTTTGTGATTTGGAACTTGATGTCTAAACTTAATGATGTGTGTCATGGTAATCTGTTATGTATTAGCATGTGTAGATAGACATGAAATGTCGATACGAACGTGTTATGGATGATGTGATTCATTTGAAAGCAAACTTAAATTTATATATATTGTTAAAAATAATAAATTAATTGAACGTGTATTGCTTAGACGTAGCTTGCCAGGCTAAGTTAGTTATAACATAAGTAGCATGAAACGTGAATTACTTGTATGCTATGTGTGTTGTTATACAAACCAAACATTTAATCACTAAATAGCTCACCAACGGGTCGTCGAGTCAAACTTGGTCAAACTTGGTCAAACTCGGTCAAACTTAGTCAAACTTGCAAAACTTTTCTAAACACTTAAACAATAGTATTGTTTGGATACTAAGGGTTCATTTCAACTTGCACAAACACACACTTATAAACCGGTGTTTATAGGTGGCAGTTAGTCGTCAAGCATTCTAAGTTCGCTTTCTTTCGCACGCACTCTAAGGTGAGTTTCATGGCCCCTTTTCTTATACTTTAAACTTGGGGGAGAAAACATGGGTACAAAAATTTAGATCTGACATTTCTTTTATCTCACTTGTGTACTAAGCGCAAACATATCATGCAAGTCCTTACATATCGAACCGTTTAATATATGGGATAGCGAGGAAATCTTGAGTAGTACTACTGGGCATTGACAAGCCCCACCCGCATTAGTCGCGCTAACACGACAGGTAGTCGAACGGGTGTAACATTGACCTAAACATTTACCATTGATTATGATAGTCATGGTAGGAGGCCGTTCAAACATAAACAGTCAGCTTCGGTGTCGAAACGCTTTAGTAACATGTAACTAGGTTAGCTACCTATGATATAAATTGTAAATGGTTTTATCTAGTAAACTTTACAAATATTGAAACCTGTGAACTCACCAACCTAGTGTTGACACGTTTTAGCATGTTTTCTCAGGTCATTAAGGTACAAGCACAAGCTAAGGCATGCATGCATTCGAAGTCTATCATTTTCAAACTCAAGGTATTTGTATGATGAAAAAATGCGATGTATTTTTCTCATTATTGTATGTTGTGAATGTAAAGATAATGTCTGGAAGAGGAAATGGACGTGGTGGACGCGCCGGAGGACGCGGTGGTCGCGGAAACATTAACATGACTGCAGCCGAGCTCACGGCACTCATAAATGAGCGTGTGGCTGAAGCTGTAGCGCTACTCACGCCGTTGTTAATGCTGGAGGTAAAGCAAAATTATTATCGACTCTAGTGAGTCATCATTCATCCTAAACTCAATTTCGAATATGGTATTCTTAAAGCGCATTCTTGTTTAAAATTCAGGTCAGCACAACCATCAGCATGTTTGTACTTTCAAGGCGTACATGGATTGCAAGCCTCACTCATTCAGTGGAGCCGAAGGGGCTGTTGGCTTACTCCGCTGGATGGAGAAATCTGAATCCGCTTTTGCCATGTGCAATTGTCCACCGAATAATCAGGTGAAGTATGCATCTGGCACACTTGAGGGTCCGGCCCTTACTTGGTGGAACTCCTAAGTGCAAATGCTAACTCTTGAGATGGCAAACACATTGTCATGGGACGAATTTAAGACTATGCTGCGGGAGGAGTATTGTCCCCGCGATGAAGTGCAGAAACTTGAGGGCGAGTTCTGGAACCTCAAGATGGAGGGACCTGAAATTTAAGCCTACACTACTCGTTCGCATGAACTGGCGAACTTGTGTCCGCAAATGGTAACACCTCCCTATAAGAGGATCGAGAAATTCATTGATGGTTTGGTTCCGCAAATTCAGAGCATGGTGACATCTTCTAATCCTACTACAATCTAGCAAGCAATCAGGTTGGCTCACAGGCTAACCGATCAGGCAGTCGCTCAGGGCACCCTACCCCCTAGAGGTGCATTATCAAAGACAACTGACAACAAACAGAAGTTTGATAGTTCTTTCCCCAAAACTTTCCAGTCAAACCCACCTCCTCAGCAACAACAACAGCAACACCGTAAGCTTGAACCGTCAAAGAACAACAGCCAGTCTACCTCTTCTCAATAGAATCAGGGTTCATATGTTGGCAAGTACCCGAAGTGCAACAAATGTAATTTTCACCATCATGGAGCATGCGACCGGTACCGTTGCCACCGGTGTGGAAAGATGGGTCATGTGGCCAAAGATTGTAGGGTAGATCTGCAGAACAAACAGGCACCACCTGGTGAAGCACCCAAAGGCTGTTTTGAGTGCGGGAAAGAAGGGCATTTTAGGAAAAATTGCCCGCAGTTAAAGAGAAATGGAAACGGGAATGGCAATGGTAACAATTATCAGGGCGGTAATGGAAATGGTAACAACAACCAGGGCGGTAACGGCAACAATAACAACAATGGTGCTAAAGGTCGAGCATTCGTGATTGGATCAGGGGAAGCTAGGAATGATCGGAACGTTGTTAACGGTATGTTTCTTTTAAACGATCATTTTGCTTCTATACTTTTTGATACTGGCGCTGATAGAAGTTTTATATCTAGAGAACTTAGTAGTCTGTTAGGAATAAACCCAACTTTACTAGAACATCATTATACCGTAGAGATAGCAGACGGTAAAGTAATCAAGGCAACCCATATCCTCAAGGGATGTAAGTTAGAACTATCTGGTCACAAACTCGACATCGATCTCATGCCAGTTACACTTGGCAGTTTTGACATAATTGTGGGCATGGATTGGTTGTCTAAAAACCAAGCTGAGATCATCTGTAGTGAGAAGATCGTTCGTATACCCCTTCCTAGTGGAGAGATCCTATCCGTCCAGGGCGAAAGAAGTGGTGCAGTCATGGGCATCATATCTTTCATGAAGGCTCAGAAGTGTCTGCGTAAGGGTCATACCGCGATATTAGCCCTTGTCGCTGACAAGTCTACCGAGGAGAAAAAGTTAGAAGATATCCCTATCGTTCACGAATTTCCTGAAGTATTTCCTGAAGACCTACCTGGTCTTCCACCTCATCGTTAGGTCGAATTTCAGATTGACCTAACACCCGGAGCAGCGCCTATTGCTCGAGCACCATATAGACTTGCACCAAGTGAGTTGCAGGAGCTATCCACTCAACTACAAGAGTTGTTGGATAAAGGTTTCATCCGACCGAGCTCATCGCCATGGGGAGCTCCAGTCCTATTTGTCAAAAAGAAAGATGAAACTTTGTAGAACCAAAGACTGATTGCTACCAAATTATTCTAAGTACAAATGCTGCTGATAGGCTTATCAGCAGCATCCAACACTTATTGCTGCTGATAGGCTTATCAGCAGCATTCAACACAAGTTGCTGCTGATAGGCTTATCAGCAGCATTCAACACTTGTTGCTGCTGATAGGCTTATCAGCAGCATCCAACACTTGTTGCTGCTGATAGTCTTATCAGCAGCATTCAACACAAGTTGCTGCTGATAGCTCTATTATCTGAAGACCAAACGTTGCAGCTGACTATCCATGTGAAGCGCCTCTGACACCTGTCTGCAAAAGCAACCGCCACACTCCAAGCAGAAGGAACCTCACTGGTGTAACCAATAAAGGACAATGACGCGCGTCTCCAAGCTTGCAAACAATGATGCCTAAGAAGACGTTTCAGTAAAGTTATCTAGATTAGCCTTTGCGTGTAATTTAGATTAATAAACAAGATCAACGGCTTGTGTTAGATCTGATCCTTAGAATCAAGGGTCTGTCTTGATTCTAAGTTACTATAAATACTGTGTAAACACTTCATTGTAAGTGTGCTTGCTGTGCTTTCATAGTGCTTCTTGATAGTGTTTTACTTGTAAACTTGTAATCTCATAAGTTTAATACAACAGTGCATTTATCAGTATTCTTGCTGTTTACTTGTTTACTTTGTTGGTTGTTATTGTTTTCGCCAATATCAACTAGAATAGAATCACCTTATAATCTTACGATCCTACAAGTGGTATCAGAGCTTTGGCTCAAGATTAAACAAACTAACATTTGTTTAATCACTTTCTGATTCTATTCAAAACTCTATTCTTGATCAAGTCACACAAAACAAAATGGCACAAAGTCACGGATCTGAAGACATCGGCAGTATCAACCGACCACCGAGGTTGGTGTCTGGGGAGGACTATGATATGTGGAAGAACCGTATGGAAAGCTTCTTCTGCTACCATGAATACGGAATGTGGAAATCCATAAGGGATGGACCTTATGTTCCCATGGTGGCCTCTGCTGACTCCGGAGGACCACTAGTTCCTAAGGAACCCTCCAAGTATTTTGAAGAAGACATCAAGAAAATGGAGGTGGACTTCAAGGCATTAGGAGCTATCCAAATGTGCCTTCCAAATGAAGTTTTTCACAATTTCAAGGCTCACAAAACTGCAAAGGAATTATGGGGAGCCCTGGAAAAGATGTTTGCTGGATCTGAGGAGGTCAAGGAGAACAGACGTGACATTCTCAAGCAACAGTATGAAAACTTCGTCTGGAAAGAAGGTGAGTCACTAACAGTTTTATATAACAGGTACACGTACCTGGTTGGAGAACTGCAGTGCTCCAAGGTAAAGCTGGAGAATGAAGACATTCTCAAGAAGTTCATAAGATCTCTTCCTAGTTGTTGGACATTATATACAGTGTCCATCAGAAGAACAGAGAATCTGAAGATTCTTCAGATGACTGAGCTCTTTGGCATGCTCAAAACCTATGAATTAGAAATGATTCAAGCTAAAGAAAGGAGCTCCAGTTATCAATCAGCTACCACTTCCTCCACCACCACCTCAGCGCTTCACTCTGATCATTCTGGTCCTAGTGCAAGCAAACTACTATCCTCCTATTGTTACTCATCCTCAAACACCAACTGCTTCACAATCCAACTCATCACCATTTCTTCTTGAGGCACCTCCTCAACAGCCAACCTCTACTGCTTTTGTCTCTGACAACTCAAGCAGCATGTACTTCATAAAGGAGGATCTGGAATGCTTTCATCCAGATGATCTTGAAGAAATGGATATTCAGCACTCATATGCCATGCTCTCCCTCAGAGCAAAAAGGTTTTATTCTAGAACCGGGAGATCAGTTCCAAGCAACAACTCAAACACCAGAGTTGGGCTTGATAAAAGCAAGATCCGATGTTACAACTGTAACCAAATGGGTCACTTTGCTAGGGAGTGCAAGGCACCTAAAGCCAATCAGGGTGCCAGCCATCAAAGACAAGCTTACCAAGGTCAGCCCAGGCAGCAGCAAGGGACTCCTCCAGCACAAACTGCAGCCTATGCAAATGTTGGAACTTCAGACTTTGACTGGAGTTTTCAATATGAAGATGTTCCTGCCTCCAACCAAGCACTTATGGCAGACAATGCAGAGATACCACCTCAGGTATTTGAACATCTTTGCTCTCAAGCTTGCATTGACAAAGTTTTAGGTTATAGAAAGCATAACCAAAATCTGATAGATCAAAATGAAGAGTTTCATCAAATGAAGTCTGAATTCAAAAAGGTCGAAGATACTTACAAAGAAAAAATTAACTGCCTTAAGAAAGAGATTTCTTCATTAAAACATGAACAAACCAATCTAGAAACTCAGATTGATGATCTATTAGTAAAACTTAAAGTTACCAGAGCTGAACTGGCTGAACAGAAAGTTCATGTTGAAAAATATGAATTTTCATCTAAAAAGTTACAAAGATTGTTAGATATTCAAGTCCATGAAAGGGTAAAAACTGGACTTGGATATCATAGTGACGAGTACCAGACAGTTCCTCCTCTTGCTGATTATGTTGCCATTCACCAACCAAGCTTTAATACTGCAAAACTTGACATGGCAAACCGAAACCTTGATCCTTCAATGGATGCATGTTTTGTGGAAGACTGCTCCACCTCTTCAGAATCTGAGTCAACCTGCTCAGACCACTGTGAAACTAGTGCAGTCCCATCTGCTCCTTTCTCTGAAGCCGATTGTCATGTTGTTACTCCAACCATTCCAGCTCCCATTCCATTCAAACAAATCAAGATTAGCTATCCTCCAGGTGGAAGAAAGCTAATCATTGAAAAGGGAGAGACATCAGGTTTCACCAACCCCAAATCTCAGTCAAAGTCAAAGGCGTTTGATATTTCTCATACACCTGGAGAAAAAGGTCCATATGTTCAAAGGACACTAGAAGAAGCCACCTTTGAACATAACAAAGCTCATCCCTGGAACTTCAAAGATTTGTTTCAAAATAAGAACTATGTGGACTCTCACAGGGACAAGATAGCAGTATCATGCTTTGTGTGTGGCAAATACAATCACACTGCCAGCACCTGCTTTCACTACCGTGAACACCAAAGAAACTCAAAGCAGCATGCCTTTGAGAAAACAAACAGAAACAAACAGGTGAGAAGCTATGATGCAAAGGCAACAAAGTTCAGAGAATCTCTATCCCCTCAAAGAGTGAAGATACAGAAACCTCAACAAACTTGCATCATATGTGGGGAATCAAACCACTTTGCTGCAACATGCAAGTTCAACCCTTTTAACCAAGTTGCAAATCGTTCATCTGTGTTCAACCCATCAGCAGCAAACAAAATCGCTGCTGATAGAGTAAAGTCCAGGAAACAAAAGGCAAAGCCTCCAGCAGCAAAAGTCTCTGCTGCTGACAAAGCAAAATAAAAAACAACGGCATCAGCAGCAAAAGTATCTGCTGCTGACAAAGCAAAAACTGCTACTGCTCCAGCAAAGCCCTCAGCAGCAAAATCAGCTGCGGATAAGCCAAAATTGTCAGCAACATCTTCTGCCGACAATGCAAAGAAAGCTAGAAAACCACCAACACAGCAATGGAAGGCCAAACAATCTCCAAGCATAACTATTGGTTCCATTGACTGCAAGCATGCTGACAATGGAAAATTAGCAACGATCTTCTACAATGCTGCATGCTACAATGATCCTCCCACTAATTAGATATCTTCCATGTGCAGGGACAGCCAGGCAACAAACACAATACTTGGGTGGTAGATAGCGGCTGTTCCAGGCACATGACAGGCAACAGGTCCATCCTCTCTAACTTCAGACATTTCAATGGAGGATATGTTGCCTTTGGGAGTGACTCAAAAGGTGGATCTATCACTGGACAAGGAACTGTGTCCAATGAAAGGATGAGTATTGAAAGAGTCAACTATGTTAAAGAACTTGACTTCAATCTCATGAGTGTTTCCCAAGTATGTGATCAAAAGCATTGGATGCTCTTCACTGACAAAGAATGTTTTGTGTTAGCTCCTGGTCTATCTAAACCCCCTCTAGAGAAGATTCTCCTAACTGCTCGTAGAAAGGACAACTTATATGTGCTTGACATGAATGAAGCCACTCCATCCGGTAGTGTTTCATGTTTTCTGTCAAAGGCATCAGTTGATGAATCCGCTTTCTGGCACAGGAGGTTAAGCCATGTTAACATCAAAACAATCAATAAATTAGTGAAGGACAATCTTGTCAGAGGGCTTCCTGACAAAGAATTCCAGCTAGACGATCACTGCATTGCCTGCTTGAAGGGAAAACAACACAAAAGTTCCCACAAGCCCAAGACATTGAACACAAATGACACCCCTCTCCAGCTACTGCATATGGATCTCTTTGGTCCTACGAATGTCATGTCAATGGGCAAAAAGTCCTACTGTCTGGTGATAACTGATGACTTCTCCAGATTCTCATGGGTATTCTTCCTAAGAACAAAAGATGAAACTGCTGAGATTCTCAAATCCTATATTCTTAGGGTAGAGAATCAAAGCAATCTAAAGGTAAAGATCATACGGTGTGATCAGGGAACAGAGTTCAAAAATCACACCTTGAACAGTTTCTGTGAGAGCAGGGGCATTGAAAGGCAATACAGTGCTCCAAGAACCCCTCAACAAAATGGGGTTGCTGAAAGAAGAAATAGGACTCTGGTTGAATCAGCAAGATCTATGCTGGCTGACTCAAAGCTGCCCCTTACTTTCTGGGCAGAAGCAGTAAGCACAGCTTGTTATGTGCAGAATAGAGTCCTTATTGTTAAGCCTCTCCAGAAAACACCCTATGAACTATGGCTCAAAAGAGTTCCCTACATTGGCTTCCTGAAGCCCTTTGGATGTCCATGTACCATCCTCATCACACATGGAGTTCTTCCTAAATTCGGTGCAAAGTCTGATGAAGGTTACTTTGTGGGTTACTCCTCTCAATCAAAGGCCTACCGAGTGTTCAATTCTAGGACTCGGATTGTGGAAGAATCTGCTAATGTGGAATGCAGCGAACATGTTGTCTGTGAACAAGGCAAAGGTCCTAACTGGCTCTTTGATATAGACTCCTTCACCCAGATATTTGAGCCTCTCATTTTCTCAAATATGGAGTGTTCTTCTTCAAAATCAACATCTTCTGCCTCAACCTCTTCTACTGACTACAGACTGGATTTTCCCAGTCCCTACATCAGGATGAAAAGGCCATCCATTGATCCTCCATCAGTGGTAGAAGCTATTGAAGCCGGTACAGGTGAAGCCAGTACTTCCAACACCACAAGCAGCAATCTCTCTGACCAAGAAATCTTTAATGAAGCCTCCTCAATCCATGCTGAAGAGGCCTCTGATGCTAATACTGCTGATAATGTGGAACACAATGATCAGAACCTCCAAGCTCCTCTCCTCACCACTGAAGACAATCCTGATCTAAACCAAAGTAATCTTGAAGAGGGAATACGGCTGGATGTGATACCAGCACAGAGAATAAACAAAGAGCATCCTCTGGAAAACATCATTGGCCAAGTCCACACAGGTATCCAGACAAGAAGTAAGTCTCATGAAGCCAACATTTGTTTGTTCTCTTTTTTTCTATCTCAGGTGGAACCCAAGAAGATTGATGAAGCTCTCAAGCACAACAGCTGGATTGAAGCAATGCAGGAAGAGTTGCTGCAATTCAAAAGACAAGATGTTTGGAAGCTTGTTGATCTTCCACCTGGTCAAACAGCCATTGGAACAAGATGGGTCTTCAGAAACAAGCAAGATGAAAGGGGCATCGTGGTCAAGAACAAAGCCAGACTGGTAGCTCAAGGCTACACTCAAGAAGAAGGCATTGACTATGATGAAGTCTTTGCTCCTGTGGCCCGTCTGGAAGCCATCAGAATCTTTCTGGCATATGCTGCATCCAAAAACTTTATGATCTATCAAATGGATGTGAAGAGTGCCTTCTTGTATGGAAAGATTGGTGAAGAGGTCTATGTCAAACAGCCTCCAGGCTTTGTGGATCCTGCACATCCAAATAAGGTCTTAAAACTGGACAAAGCTCTCTATGGCTTGCACCAAGCCCCAAGAGCTTGGTATGAAACTTTATCTGGATATCTACTTAGCAACAACTTCAGAAGGGGGGCCATTGATCAGACACTCTTCATCAAAGATGAAGGGGGAGAAATTTTGTTGGTCCAGATTTATGTTGATGACATTATCTTTGGATCTACAAGAAAGAAGCTCTGCAAAGACTTTGAAGTTCTGATGCATTCCAAATTTGAAATGAGTTCAATGGGTGAACTAAATTTCTTTTTAGTACTTCAAGTCAAACAGGTACCAAATGGAATCTTCATAAGCCAATCCAAGTATGTCAAAAGCATCTTGGAGAGGTTCAAAATGACTGACTGCTCTGCTGCAAGAACTCCTATGCAAGTGCACCATCAATTATCTCCGGATAAAGATGGACAAGACACTGATCAACATCAGTACCGAGCAATGATAGGGTCTCTCATGTATCTCACTGCCTCAAGACCAGATATCATGTTTGCAGTTTGTCTCTGCGTAAGATTTTCAGCAGCTCCAAAAGTGTCTCATCTTCAAGCTGTCAAAAGGATCCTTAGATACCTAAAGGGAGCTCCAAAACTTGGGTTATGGTATCTAAAGAATGGAAATGTCAATCTCTATGCCTACACTGACAGTGACTATGGGGGTTGTAACTTGGACAAAAAGTCCACATCAGGGGGATGTCAATTTCTTGGAGGAAGGCTCATCTCATGGCAATGCAAAAAGCAAACATGTGTCTCTACTTCAACAGCTGAAGCAGAATACATTGCAGCTTCAAGCTGCTGTGCACAGGTCATCTGGATCCAAAATCAAATGCTTGACTATGGAATGACCTTCATGCAGACTCCAATTCACATTGACAACATGAGTGCAATCTCTATCACGAATAATCCAGTGCAGCATTCCAAGATTAAGCACATCGACATCAGGTATCACTTTATCAGGGATCAAGCTGAGAAAAGGAGAATTGTCCTATCCAAGGTTCACACAAATGAGCAATATGCTGATTTGTTCACTAAACCTTTTGATGAAGCAAGATTTCGATATCTAGTTGAATCAATTGGCATGATGAACTTTGAATAAGACATATCTCAATTTTTATCCTTCCTTGTAAATATGTCTATGTTTTTGTTCTTAATAAAAGGTTATAGTCAGCAGCACTTTTTCACTGCTGACAGATTTACTCTTCAGCAGCAAAGTCTTTGCCACTGATCGCTTTAAGTTATCAGCAGGAACAAGTTTCCTGCGGATAGCTTTAAGGCGGTCAGCAGCAACCTTTTTGCTGCGGAATGAATACAACAGTCAGCAGCTACCAAATCTGCTGCTGAAAGACTTCACTATCCGCAGCAACCAAGTTTGCAGCGGATAGCACACCATCGGCAGCAACCAAGTTTGCTGCTGATGGGTAAAACAAGTCTACATTAACTTTTACCCGAGGTAAAAACTACTCTCAGTCCTTACCATGACTGCTCGAGTGCTTTACAGCTGTAACAATGAAAAGTGAAACAGGTTGTACTGTACAAGTAAGGTTGCTTTTTCTTCGTCTGCCGTTATATCACAATTTCAAACGTTCTCACAACCTCTTCATATTCAATTTCAAACCCTAAACCCATCACTTTCTCTCCCGTCCCCACAGCATTCAAAGCCCTCCATAATTAACCACCATTCAAACACCCTTCTCTCTTCCCTCCAACTCCATAAAATGGCAGGCGCAGACATAAACAACCCCAACGACAAGTTTTCCCCATATCACAACCTCACTGCATGCCTAATAAAGGGTAAGAAATCAGAAGGTTTCAATGATATGATCGACTTCCTTTGTCGGTCCAAAATCCTCCATGCCCTAACAGTCAACCCAACCATCTATACTTCCTACATGGAAGATTTTTGGAGCTCAGCCGTGTATTCTACTGACCAGGGCACTCCCCAAATCAAAGGAACAGTAGACGGCAAAGAGATGATCATCACTGAAGCAAAGCTCCGCCAACACCTCAAGCTTCAAGATGAAGGGGACGCCACCTCTTACCTAAGAGACGTATACATGAGGACCTTTGTATCCATAGGGTACACTGGGAATCAAACAGAGTATACGATAGAGAAGGCACTCATGGGTCCCAAATGGAAGTATCTCTGCCACACTCTTCTCCAATGCATATCCCAGAAGAGGAGTGGATGGAACTAACTTAGCTCCGGACTTGCGTCGACAATTCACGGTATGATAACTGGGGCGGGTTTCAATTTTTCCCACCTCATTCTTGAAGGTTTGAGATACAACCTTCAAGAAGGGGTGAAATCTCAGTTCTTTATGTACCCAAGATTCTTGCAGGAAGTGTTCAACATTGAGTACCAAGATCTTTCAAAAACTGCAAGAATCTATGTCATGCTGGGACATAAGAACAACATTTTTCAAAGTATGAGAACAGTTTCATCAAAGTTCTCAGGGGTCAACGTTCCATTGTTATCTACAATGCTGAACGTACAAAGTGCCCAGGGTGACAGTTCAGCAAACCCAGCTGATACTGATCCCACACCCTCCACCTCACTGCCACAAACTCAATCCACTGCTTCCCTTGATCGAACCCCTGTGCATCCTACTGAGGATGTACAGGCACATAATCTACTCACCCCCAGTTTGATTGCTCAACCGGAACACAGGGCCCCGGTTGCAGCCAAATATACAAGGAAGAGGGGCAAGAGAACTCCTTCTTCTCTTGCCTCCAAGGCCCAAACCCAAGCCAACATCCCTCACTCAGAATCACAACATTCTAGTGAGAATATCATAAGGGAAAGCCACACTGTTAGGGAGACTCCTTCGGAAGTCTCTCTATTAGGATTAGGATCACTTCTCGGATCCATAGAACAGCCCTTTGAGCCATTCCTATCTTCTTTGGACTTAAGTGTTGAGGAACCTGACCAAAGTGATGTACCTTCTCCAACCACCACTATCAAGGAGGTACTGATTGGTCTTGCTTCCGAAACACCCAACCCAAGTTCTTCACCCTTGAAGGTCCACTCTAGGAGTAATGAAGGAGTGGATGTGGAAGAGGCTGTCACTACTACTGGTCCATCAAATGACCAGGAGGACAGTGACAACATCTTTAAGACCTCAACCATGGCAACTCATGGTGAGGGTGTTTCCTTGGAAACTCCCCTCACTGAGAGGAATCCCAGGCGCCAAGAAACCACGGGTGATGGGGATGCTGAGGCTCGGCCTACGGCCACATCTGGGTCCAAGGATTCCACAACTGTGGATGAGGACAGACTGAAACTTCATAACTTGGAATTGACGGCCAGGGTGGCTATGCTAGAGGCTGAAGTGTCCAAACTACGACACCAAGTCTCTATGCATGAAGCCCATCAATGCCCAACTTTATCCACTCCCTCTCTTGTATCAGTAGGCACCCAAACTGATGCCTACCTGTCCACTGATGCAACCAAAAAGGGGGAGATGGTCTCTATGGAAGAAGATAAAGACAGTCTTGACGACTGGATTCAAGAGCAGGTTGTACTTCAAAGCTCACTATTCAAGCCAGCCTTTGTCCAAATTCATGACTTGCCAGTCCCAGATAATGAAGACGAAGAGACATCTGAAGACTGGAAGTTGGTCGTCAGGGCTGTCGATGAAATGCTGAATGATGTTGAAGACACAGAACAAACAAATACATCATTCAGCATCCTTCCTGAAGCAGCAGCCATCATTGGTCAATCCTCAACCCCCCAACTATTCAGATCATCAAAGAAGCTAGAATTTGACTTCATTCTAGCTTGGGGGTATGATGGATCATCTGAGAGGTTTTGGATTGGATGAGAGTTCAGCGGAGTAGAAGAGCTGAACTGGAACTCTCTCAATGCCCTCCAAGTCCTACATCTGCATTTAACTAACTACATCAACACCTCAACAGATCTCTCAGCAGAACTTTCCATTGGCAGGTTCCATGACCTGATGGAGGATAATCTACCCAGTTTCCAAAGATTCCTACAAGCAGCACATCGGGTAGCTTATCCTGAATCCTCGGCGGCCGCAGAAAGGAGACTGACTCCTAGCAATCTTGAAATAACAAGGAGCAGTCTTCTCACTGAAGAAGAAGTTCTGGGCCTTTGAAGATTCCTGTATGCCTTCCTGGTCAAGGACTTGGACGTGCTAGGTTGGGTGAGCACTAAGTCCCTTGACCACACTCTCCTGCTCAGCAACGGCTCCTCTCTCATCATCAACACCAGGAACATCCTTCAGCTGCCCTCAGACTTCCTATTCAAGATTTTTCAGCTCAGAGCCAACATCTGCAATATTAACTCATTGGAGAGCCAGGCAATGATGATCATCATCAAAGCCCATCTTGAAAAAGAAGGACTGATTCCTCAAGAAGAGACTGTGTCAACTTCTGATACTGACTCCAACTCTGATACTCCACAAGTTGACATCACATCTGCAGCTTTTGGCACAAGATCTTCCATCAGGGATCAACTGAGGGAAATAGAAGGTCCTTAGTGTCAACTTGATGAAGACAGTGACCGTCCCTTTTCAATTCCTCAACATGCCAATGAAGCTGAGGCAGAGATCCCAATAGCAGCATCATCATCTGCTGTTGTGATAAGTGAAGCTGAAGCAGAGGCACCCAATGTAAACAAAGGAAAGGGAATCATGACTGATGAAGATGAAGAGAGGCTGCTAAAAGAGAAAAGAGAGAGGGAAGAGAAAAGAAGAAGAAGAGAAGAAGAGGAGATGGCTGACCTGAAAAAGGCTCAAGAAAGAAAAACAGCCATTCTCCTAAGAGAACAAACCATCCAGCTGTATGCTAAACAGCTGGATGAACTAAAAAGAAAGATTCCTGCAGTTGACCGGATTGAAGAAGATGCAGCTCTTGCTCTTCAACTGCAGGAACAATTCAATAAAGAAGAAGAAGAATTGGAGAAGAAGAAGAAAGAAGAAGCTAAGTTCAGGATAACCGATTCTGAACTAGCTAAAGAAATGAGGGAGGAGTGGGTAAAGACTCTAGTCTCTCAAGGTGAGGATGCAGACTACCTTGAGAAACTTTCAACCAAAGAGATTTACAGAGCCTTCATGGGTCAGCAGGGTCAATTGGCTAGAAAGAAAAAGGTTGAAGAAGAAGAGAAAGCCAAGCTACAGTCCAAGAAGACCATTGCCTTTAATAAAAGGACCCATGAAGAAAGGAAGGTCATGATTGACTTCCTTAAGGCTAGAGGAGATAGTGGAAAGAGGCTAGGTCCTATGAATTTCATGAACCTGCAAGCCCTCTACTTCAAAGTTAAAAAGGATGAGGAAGAAAGACTAGGGAAGAAGGGCTCCAAGAAAAGGGTACTTATCAAAGAAGAAGAAAAACCAAAGACAAAGAAACCCAAGCCTTATCCCTCACCTACCTCTTCATCAGTCCATCATCCTTCCACTCTCCTCCCCAAACCTTCCACTCCTCCACCCAACAAGTCCAAATCATCCCACCCAGCTCCCTCTCATCAACAGCCTCCCTTGAAGAAATCCAAATCCCCATCTGAACCTGAAGACTCAAGAGACATAGTTGAATGGGTCTACAATCCACAGGATCACAGGTTTGAAATCTTCAGGGGGAGAACTGAAAGAAGAAGATCTACATACAGGTCTGTTGATGAGGTTCTGCAACTACCAGATTCAGACCTAATAAGAATTTTGGAGCTGGGTGAAGCTCATGAGCCTGCAAATGAGAGAGGGAAACATCTTATGCTAGCAATCAGACATTACTTCAACCCTAGAAAAGATGTGGTCGTGGATGTCAAACCACTCAAGTCCCACTCTCCATTTGTATCTTGGTCCTACAATGCTGATTTGGATGAGTTCACTCTGATTGATGTAAAGAAGCAGCAGATGAGATGTTCAAGCAAAGCAATCTACAAAATGCCACACAAAGACATCAAGACTCTGTCTGAACTTCCACTGAACAATCCCAGCAAGGATCCAAGAGGCTATGAGGTTGAAAGGATAGTCAGCCACATGCAAAGGCTTCAGCAGCAAAGTAATTAGAAGAATTTTGGTTGCATCAATCTAGGGGGAGTTTGTAGAACCAAAGACTGATTGCTACCAAATTATTCTAAGTACAAATGCTGCTGATAGGCTTATCAGCAACATCCAACACTTATTGCTGCTGATAGGCTTATCAGCAGCATTCAACACAAGTTGCTGCTGATAGGCTTATCAGCAGCATTCAACCCTTGTTGCTGCTGATAGGCTTATCAGCAGCATCCAACACTTGTTGCTGCTGATAGTCTTATGAGCAGCATTCAACACAAGTTACTGCTGATAGCTCTATTCTCTGAAGACCAAACGTTGCAGCTAACTATCCATGTGAAGCGCCTCTGACACCTGTCTGCAAAAGCAACCGCCACACTCCAAGCAGAAGGAACCTCACTGGTGCAACCAATAAAGGACAATGACGCGCGTCTCCAAGCATGCAAACAATGATGCCTAAGAAGACGTTTCAGTAAAGTTATCTAGATTAGCCTTTGCGTGTAATTTAGATTAATAAACAAGATCAATGGCTTGTGTTAGATCTGATCCTTAGAATCAAGGGTTTGTCTTGATTCTAAGTTACTATAAATACTGTGTAAACACTTCATTGTAAGTGTGCTTGCTATGCTTTCATAGTGCTTCTTGATAGTGTTTTACTTGTAAACTTGTAATCTCATAAGTTTAATACAACAGTGCATTTATCAGTATTCTTGCTGTTTACTTGTTTACTTTGTTGGTTGTTATTGTTTCCGCCAATATCAACTAGAATAGAATCACCTTGTAATCTTACGATCCTACAAACTTTCCGCAAGTGCATTGATTACCGAGAGTTAAACAAGGTAACAGTCAAGAACCGCTACCCACTACCCCGTATTGACGACCTATTTGACCAACTTCAAGGGTCAAGTTTCTACTAAAAAATCGATTTAAGATCTGGTTATCATCAGCTAAGAGTGCGAGATGAAGATGTATCCAAGACTGCATTCATAACCCGGTACGGCCATTTTGAGTTTTTGGTCATGCCATTTGGATTAACCAATGCACCCACGGTGTTCATGGATCTTATGAACCGTGTGTGTAAACCTTACCTTGACCAATTCGTCATTGTTTTTATTGACGATATCCTCATATACTCTAAGAGTCAGGAAGAGCATGAGGAGCATCTGCGTTTGATCCTTGAGCTACTGAAACAGGAGCAGCTGTACGCTAAGTTTTCCAAATGCGATTTTTGGATTCGCGAGGTTCAATTTCTAGGATATGTGATCAATGAGAAAGGAATACATGTCGATCCAGCCAAAGTGGAAGCTATCAAGAATTGGGCAGCACCATCAACTCCGACCGAAGTTCGGCAATTCCTAGGATTGGCCGGATACTACCGTCATTTTATCGAGGGATTCTCAAAGATTGCCCAGTCTCTCACCGCCTTAACCCAAAAAGATAAACCCTATAATTGGAGCGAGACTCAAGAATCAGCATTCCAGCTACTGAAGCAGAAACTATGTAGCGCACCCATCCTATCTCTACCAGAGGGAACGAATGACTTCGTGGTGTATTGCGATGCCTCCATCCAAGGTCTCGGTTGTGTGTTGATGCAACGCGACAAGGTTATCGCATACGCTTCTCGACAGTTAAAAATCCACGAAAAGAACTACACGACTCACGATTTGGAGTTAGGAGACGTGGTGTTTGCACTCAAGATATGGAGACATTACTTGTACGGTACCAAGTGCACCATCTACACTGATCACAAGAGTCTTCAGCATATTTTTTAGCAGAAAGAGTTGAACATGCGTCAACATCGTTGGATCGAGCTCTTAAACGACTATGATTGTGTAATCAAGTACCATCCGGGCAAAGCTAATGTGGTGGCCGATGCCCTAAGCAGAAAAGAAACCAAACCCCGACGGGTTAGAGCATTACAACTCACTATTCATACAGGATTACCCGAACAAATCCGCAATGCCCAACTCGAAGCCTTAAAAGAGGAGAACTTATCATTGGAATCCACTCGTGGTATGGAGAAACAACTTGAGGTTAAAGCAGATGGTATTCGCTACTTAGCGGAACGAATATGGATACCAGTATATGGAAACCTAAGAGATCTAGTCATTGATGAAGCTCACAAATCTCGATACTCTATCCATCCGGGATCCGACAAGATGTATCACGATCTCAAGGTTTTGTATTGGTGGCCGAACATGAAAGCTGACATAGCTACCTACGTGAGCAAGTGCCTGACTTGTTCCAAGGTCAAGGTGGAGTACCAAAAGCCATCCGGATTACTTCAACAACCGGAAATACCAATGTGGAAATGGGAGCAGATTTCCATGGATTTCATAACCAAATTACCCCGAACCCCTACGGGATGTGACACAAAATGGGTGATAGTGGATCGCCTAACCAAATCCGCTCATTTCCTTGCTATCAAAGAGACCGATAAAATGGAAAAGTTAACTCGTCTCTACCTTAAGGAAGTAGTATCTCGACATGGAGTCCAATTTCCATCATTTCCGATAGAGACGCCCGATTCACCTCACATTTTTGGAAATCATTACAGAAAGCTCTAGGCACGCGCCTGGATATGAGCACAGCGTATCATCCTCAAACTGATGGCCAGAGTGAGCGTACCATTCAAACCCTAGAAGACATGCTACGAGCTTGTGTGAATGATTTCGGTAACAGTTGGGAGACTCACTTGCCTTTAGTGGAATTCTCTTACAATAACAGCTATCATACTAGCATCAAAGCAGCACCGTTCGAGGCTTTGTACGGGAGAAAGTGTCAATCACCACTTTGTTAGGCTGAAGTCGGAGATAGTCAACTTACGGGTCCTGAACTTGTGCATGAAACCTCAGAGAAAATCGTGCAAATCCGAAACCGTATGGCGGCAGCTCGTGACCGTAAAAAGAGTTATGCAGACAAGCGCAGAAAACCGCTAGAATTCCAAGTGGGCGACAAAGAAATATTAAAGGTCTCACCGTGGAAAGGTGTGATTCGTTTTGGAAAACGAGGAAAGTTAAACCCGCGTTACGTTGGACCATTCGAGATAGAGAAAAGGATCGGTCCAGTAGTATATCAACTGAACCTACCAGATACACTCAATGGAGTGCATAATGTCTTTCATGTCTCAAACCTAAAGAAATGCCTATCAGATGAGACGCTTGTAGTTCCACTCGAGGAGTTGGAAATTGATGAACAACTACGTTTTATTGAGGAACCAGTTGAAATCATAGACCGAGAGGTCAAGACTCTCAAGCGCAGTAAGATACCTATTGTCAGGGTTCGCTGGAACTCTAAGCGTGGACCGGAGTTCACGTGGGAACGAGAGGATCAGATGATGAAAAAGTATCCTCACCTTTTCAAACAGTCAACGGCAAACACGGAAGGTACTGACTAAATTTCGAGACGAATTTTATTTCAACAAGGGGATGATGTGACAAACCTACACTTTTTGTTTCAGACGTTACCGACTTCGTTTAATTTTCAGGACGAAAATTCTTTCAACAAGGGGATGATGTGACATCCGGCAATTTCAGGTTAACTCCGTTAACTCAAACATCGTTAGTTCAAACATTATTCATTGCAAACTCAGTTATCTCAGTTAGTCACACGTGCATTGCATTTAATTAAGTTAATTAAATGTGTTAGTTAGTTCACACACGGCGAATCGCACTTGAGTCTAACCCGGAACGTTGGTGATTAATCAAGATTAATATTTCAAACATTTAATAATTTATATTTAATATAAATTATATGAGTTTTATGTGATACGTGACTTTACGTGAACTATGTGAATTTTTTGTTATCGCGCATGGGTATCGGATATTAATCGTGTTAATTATTTTTATAAAAATTAAAGTTTTTATAAATATAATAGTTAAGAGATTTAATTAGTAATTAAGTGATTAATTGTAATTAAAAAGCCCATGAACTTAGAAAGCCCATGAACTTAGAAAGCCCAACTTAAAAACCCATTAGTGCATGCATTATATAAAGAACTTAAAAATAATAATAATAATAAACATAAACCCTACCCCACCCCTAGCCGTCGCGATCTCCCACCCCTCACCCCATTCGGCCGAGACCAAGAGGCACCCAAAAGCCATCGATTCGATCTCCGATCTTGCATTTGAACGCGAATTTGGACTCCTCTCGACGCTCCTAACGTTCCTACGTAAGTCGTTTTATTAAAATCCGTCGTTATTTCATTAATATTTTTGAGATCGAAACCCTAGATTATCCAAACTTAATGATTTCGAAATATGATAATGAATTAGTTAATTGTTTGATATTGTTGTATCGTATTGGAGATTTTATGAAAATATGTGAAACCCTAGTTTTCATACGAGGTGTAAATTGAGATTTGTTGATTATGTGAAGTATAGGAATTGCATGCTAGACGTGAATTATGATTAATATAGTTGTAATTATATTAGTTGAAAGATTTGGGATTGATTAGACGTGTTAATTGTGTAAACAAAGCGTGTAATGGACGACTTACTAAAAGAGGAAACTTTGTTAAAAAGTGATTTTTGAATGTGAAGGTTTCTAGGTGTGTATGATGTTATAAATTTACTCTAGTATGTTAGTATGATTGTAATGAGGCTTGTGAAAGGGTTATTGAATGCAAGTAGCTTAAATAGATCATAGGTTACTAAAAGTGGGAACTTTTGTGATTTGGAACTTGATGTCTAAACTTAATGATGTGTGTCATGGTAATCTGTTATGTATTAGCATGTGTAGATAGACATGGAATGTCGATACGAACGTGTTATGGATGATGTGATTCATTTGAAAGCAAACTTAAATTTATATATATTGTTAAAAATAATAAATTAATTGAACGTGTATTGTTTAGACGTAGCTTGCCAGGCTAAGTTAGTTATAACATAAGTAGCATGAAACGTGAATTACTTGTATGTTATGTGTGTTGTTATACAAACCAAACATTTAATCACTAAATAGGTCACCAACGGGTCGTCGAGTCAAACTTGGTCAAACTTAGTCAAACTTGGTCAAACTCAGTTAAACTTGGTCAAACTTAGTCAAACTTGGTCAAACTTGAGTCAAACTTGCAAAACTTTTCTAAACACTTAAACAATAGTATTGTTTGGATGCTAAGGGTTTATATCAACTTGCACAAACACACACTTATAAACCGGTGTTTATAGGTGGCAGTTAGTCGTCAAGCATTCTAAGTTCGCTTTCTTTCGCACGCACTCTAAGGTGAGTTTCATGGCCCCTTTTCTTATGGTTTAAACTTGGGGGAGAAAACATGGGTACAAAAATTTAGATCTGACATTTCTTTTATCTCACTTGTGTACTAAGCGCAAACATATCATGCAAGTCCTTACATATCGAACCGTTTAATATATGGGATAGCGAGGAAATCTTGAGTAGTACTACTGGGCATTGACAAGCCCCACCCGCATTAGTCGCGCTAAGATGACAGGTAGTCGAACGGGTGTAACATTGACCTAAACATTTACCATTGATTATGATAGTCATGGTAGGAGGCCGTTCAAACATAAACAGTCAGCTTCGGTGTCGAAACGCTTTAGTAACTTGTAACTAGGTTAGCTACCTATGATATAAATTGTAAATGGTTTTATCTAGTAAACTTTACAAACATTGAAATATGTGAACTCACCAACCTAGTGTTGACACGTTTTAGCATGTTTTCTCAGGTCATTAAGGTACAAGTACAAGCTAAGGCATGCATGCATTCGAAGTCCATCATTTTCAAACTCAAGAACTATTTATTTTATTTATTGTTGGATTATTTATTTTTGGCGCGACTGTTTTGGCGCATGCTTTTCATTTAACTTTTCGCTTCCGTAGTCTTATATTAAATCAGTGTTTTCATTACTAGTGTTGCATCGTGACTATGAGCAATACTAGTGGTTTTCTTAAACTCATATAGAGTCGTTCAAAGTAACTAATGACTGAGATCCTGGTATGTCACGCTCCTAACGGTAAAACTCCGTTAGTGGATTTTGGGGGTGTGACATAAAGGTCCTCGGTATTTCGAACTATAACCATTAGCTATGGACTTAGCCGTAGATCGATATGAATAGTACTATTCTGGTTGACACCCCCAGTCATGGTTAGTCGCGCTAACCACAACCAGTAGGGTCAAATGATTGCATATTAGGTCTTGTTGTTTAAAGGTACAATGGGCTGGGGCAAAATTCGTGAATTCGTTAAAGGTTTGGTTATAGGCTTATGCATCACATAATTCGTTTGTGCTAGCTAGACATCGATAAATCAACCGCTAACTTGTTTTGTTTATCATATGTATAAAGTAAATTTCGAGCAAAAGGTTTTGCAAGACAATTTCAAGAAAAGGGTTTGCCAATGGTATACGTACCAATGGTTTTGCCAGTCAATTTCGAAGAAAGAGTTTTGCCAATGGTATACGTACCAATGGTTTTGTCAATCAATTTCGTGCAAATAGTTTTTGCCGAAGGATTTCGTATAAATGGTTTTGTCAAATGTATTCATTTAAAACCTATGAACTCACCAACATTGCGTTGATATTTTTGAGCATGTTTTTCAAGTAATTCGTAGTTACAGCACGGTTGGAATAGGTTGACCATTCGGATTAAAACCCTAGGAGCCGAAGGCCTTGTTTCATCAAGATAGGCTTTTAGAATCAACCCTTACCATGAAAACGCATGATAATCAAACCTCAAGTCTATTTTGACACATATGATCCTAGGTCAATGTACTATTTAATCTTAGTTTTTTAATGGTATTTAATACCTTAGAAGTCTATATTTTAGCTTCCGTTGTTGTGTACTGTTACCAATCGTTACAACCTTAATTTATTTATTATTAAGTAAATAAATTTGGGGGTGTGACATGAGCCTTCGTTGGCTCGGTATTTCTCATGTGCCCTCGTCAAAATGCCAATATCATTCCACCCGCTTTTGCGGTTGTTGTAGATACTGTTAAACTGCGGTGTTCTCTTATTAACTTCACGCCACTTGGAGTTGAGTTGATGATGACTTCGGTATTCATCACATTGTAGGACCACATTAAAGCGTTCGGTAACTCGCTTCCAAAATTGATCTCTTTTTTGCTTGTTACCTTTGATCTAAAAAAAATAATATTTAATATGTTAAAAACATAAATATATAAATATTTACCGGGTCCTCCGAAACATCTACCCAAGCTCTTCCTGACGCTTCTTCCTCTTGGTCCCTTGGGTCGTCCAATGTTGAGCCGTGACCGGGTCGGATCCATCCGATCTCTTCCCAACGTTCTTTTTTGTTTTTCTAACGGGTTAGAAATCGAGTATTTGTTGTGACTCGGGTATTGGTGGTGAATCGGGTATTTGTTGTGACTTGGGCATCGGTGGTTAATCGAACACTTGTTGAGAATCGGGTGTTTATTGTGAACTCGGTATTTGTTGTGAACCCGGTATTTGTTGTGGCCTGGTCCACGTGAATAGTGGGACTTGATACCAAAGGGGTAGGTCGTATACCGGTCTGTACCTTTCGTTTTGGGATAAGTTTTTGTGAATTGTTTGGATCCATTGTTGAAAGAGTAAAAGAAAAGAATTAGAAGAATTTGCGTTAGAAAATCGGTTAAATGAATGCGTTATTTCTAGTTTAAAATTTAGTTAATTATTATTTTTTAAATAGACGTCGAATAACGGTAACTTTTTTTAAATTTTAATCTAGCCGTCTGGGCGTGGAGATTCCACTGCTCTCCATCTTTCTAGCGGTGCCGTTAATTGAAGGGGGGGGCGTTCGTCGCCGGCACCGCTGGCCACATAGCCCCTCCGCAGTGAAATGGTGACCACACCGGTTAGCCTAACAAAACTTAGCAGTGTTATTTTTTAAAACATTTAATATTTCATTCTAAACCGATTAAGTACTTTAACTATCTCATCAATGATATCTCTGACTACCGTATTACATGACACATCAGCCCTATCCGAATTGAGGTGTTACACATCATCGTATCATTTAGTTCGTGATGTCAACCCGAACTTAGTTTCACACACCCGTAATATCAAAATTGTTATGGGGAATAAATGAAACAAGAGAAAATCATAAAGGATCACTTTTGTAACTCAATACTCATGATCCTTGAGGATAAAACACCATAAAACTGCCCTCGGCTCCAACATTGACCCGGAATCGATCTCTCAAAAAACAACAGAACAGCAATCGCTCACTGCATCCATAGACGAACAGATGGATCATCATAAACAAGTCTGGGATCAACAAGCTCGAAAACTTGCTTCACCAACCAACTGTTCTGTTCACGATATCGGTGAGGTCACTATTGACAACGGAGTAACTGCCAAAACGACTCCTGCGGATTCATCCGCAAAAAGCTCCGTCGATCGCACCGGCAAAGTCGATGATCAGGTGACCAGTTTCTTAACTCTTTCGTAATCTTTGTTCAGTTTTTTACATCCAAGTTTATTATTTGTTATCAAGAATGCATATAATCATGATCTCATAAGTCATAAGCAATGAATCTTGTACGATTTATGTCTTTGTTAGACCCAAGTATTGCTTTTTGGGTTAATACTTAATACTACAAAAACATGTTTTCTTTTAAAAGTATACACTAAAAAATTCTTTAACCCAATTTTCATAAGTTTTTAAAATTTGTTTAAATTACACATATTTATGATATCTTTTAAATGAGTTGTTATCTTTTTGAAAAATTTTAAAATCTTGATTGTGGATAATATTTCTGATCATATCAGACAATATTAATGTACTAGGTTAGAATCTGGTGTATAAATAAACGTAATATTATATGCTTAGTAGTAAAAAAATTATGTTTTTAAAAACACATGTATTACACGAGTTGAATAAAATATAATGAAATATGTTAACACATACACTCGTCAAAGTATTTCTTTAAAAAATGTACCGTGATGTGACAGTTACAAATTCTGGTAAGTTAATTTTTAAAACATTTTTTTATCAATTGGGTATTAATTTTTTTATATAATTGATAATGTTAATTCATATTAAATTAATTTGGTTAATGATGTAATACCTATTTATAATTAAATATATAATTAGGTTTATATTAATATTTAAAAGATATTATTTTGATATCATTGTTTAATAGAAAAGAGATGCGGAAAAAACATGTTAAAGATGCATCAAAAATGACGTGTGTCTGTAATTTAATTATTTATTACGTAGTATAAATATTTAAAACGGTTAAAATTTAGTAAGATAGTTTTTTTACGTCAATAAAAAATTCTACATGGCATACACGTGAGAAAAAAAAAATGATATCCATGCTAACAATAAAATGTATGCGTAACATTTACACATATGTAAATATTGTACATGTAATCAACGCGTGTAGTTGATTTCCCACACACGCATGTGTGTGTATTTAACTAGGTTTGATAACTTTAATGAAAATTGAGTTGATGAATTATAATATAAAAATAAAATAAAAAAGTATATTGTTGTTTATATTAACTTTTAAAAAAGTATATTCATATAAATATTTTTCCTCAATTTCTTGTTTTAAAAGTCATTATTTAAGTAGTAAGTTTTTTTTAAACGTCGAACAATGAATGTTGTGACGTTGCACCCTCTCGTCATATGGGAGAGCCTCGTCTAACTCCGGCCAATATGTTGTCTTAGCCGGACCTACTTGACGTCAGAGTTGCCGGGCTTGAGGGAGAGCCGAGGCTCGAACCCTGGATCGACGTAGGTGAAACTCAGGTGCATCAGCCTAAGAGTTAGGCCTCATTTGCATGCCGCAGAAACTAATGGGGATGGCAGGGATCGAACCTGGGTCACAAGGAACACCAGATCTCTCCCTTACCACTCCATCACCAGCTCATTGGCTAAGTAGTAAGTAATAACATTGATTTTAACGTACACATTTTCTTTCTAATTTTTATTTAATATTTTTTTTAATAAAACCAAAATTTTGATATTTATTTGGGCTTTTTTAAAGAAACTTTTAAGGTTTATGAACATTATTTAAAAGTTTAATTTAAAAGGACATTAGACATGAATAAGACGCTTTAAAGGTTATGAATGATTATTAGATCCTCATAAGTTATAACATCAAAGTGAAACAAGCGTGCTCCCGTGGAAGCTTTTCATGATTGAATTCAATTTATAAAAAAATAGAACTTTTTTCTTTATTTTCAAAAAAAACATTTGTCATTTGTCTTGAATATTTCTAGTACTTATGAGACATCATGGTGGTAAATGATGTATTCCACTCATTAATTATTAACAGCTCGAATCTTGCATCGTGCATGTTTGGTAAGCTTAATTACTATACATAGTATTTAATTGTGATATATAAGATGGCTACGTAACTGTATAGCCGTTCCATTTTCTCTCTCATACTAAAATATAATATGCACTGCATACAAGTATTTATGTTGTTCTCGTGATTTTATACTTAAAGTTAGTTTTGTATTGAACGCACCTTATTTTTATAAAATTTGTAATATCGTAATATAGTCATGTACTTGTCTCAAGGTTCTACTTTTTATAATTATATTTTAATTTAATAACTAAATTTAGTAAACATATTTTTGTTTTCAACTACTTTATGTCATTAAATACCAATATATTTTCTCAAATGTTTTGTATTATTTATTTTTATTAAGTTTAATATCAAATCGAGGCACATGAATTGATAACATGAAACATTCAGATAGTTATGATGTTATTTTATGATGTTACTTTAATACATCTCAATTATTAGGATTAATGGCTAATGTTGGCTTTGCATGAACACTTTTACTTGACTAAATCAGATTAATAGTGGATTTAATGACCAAAGGGTGATGAGTGAATAAATAGTTAAGATCATAATTTATAAAATGTTAGAATGGAATATAAAGCTCACCACATCCGAAAAAAAGAGATTCCTGTAGTTATAATAAATGATTTTATATTATTTTATAAAACATAAATAAAAATGACATTAACACATATGTATTATGTAATATTTCACTCCTAATTAATTAAAAAGGCATGTAGCCTGACGGTATTTGTAGTAAATGTGTTCCTCTCTAAATAGTTAGGCCATGAAGTATACCATCATGGAGCGAGCTCGTGGAGCTGAGGTGGCTAGCCTGGCCCGTGAAACACCACGTCCCTCTAGCATGGTCAACAATCGTGGGTGTTTTTCGTGGAGTTTTCCATGGGTGTGGAAGAGGTGGTGGGACCAAGGAGGTGTAGACACGTGACAATTTCTCCGTGAGTGAAAAGTGGAACACCACGCCCTCATATGTGAAGTGTCGGTGGCATTGCCACCGACCACTTCTCCTCCCTTAACTTTGTTGAAATGGTAAAACTCACCCACAACTTTGTAAAACATCACTTCAACCCCTCAAATTTTTTAAAGTTTCGAATTTACCCATTTAGTATATAATCTCATTTTTCTTCGACGTTAAAACAAAACACAATATATAATCATCTTTATTGAACAAACTCCCCTGGACGATGACCGAGCGCCTGGGAAGCTAGCAAACCCCACAAAAAGCATCGCTAGCGATTTCATGGTTCGTATATGTTCAAACCCTTAAACTTTTTCTGTTTAAACTCTATGATCCATCTATTCTAGTATTATTCCATAAAGGAATCTGGGTATCTGCAACCAATCAAGCATCGATTGTATCTATGCACCTTTAATCGAGCTATCATCTTAGTAGCTTCAACCGTATCAAATTAGGTTACTTGCCGCCATGATTTTTGCATTTGATTTCGTTTTTGTTTCTCCATTTAGTTGCTTCGATTCTTAGAAAGAAAAAAAAACTCATTGATTATTCAATTTGCTGGAAATTTAACTTAATTATTTCTTCCATGGCGGATTTACTTTGATTCTGCAACTTGAAAGTAGTTAATTTGTGTTAGTATTAACCTTTTTGTTAGATGGATCTGGAATGCTTAATGGAGTTGACCTAATAAATGGGAACCATTGTTTTGACTATATAACTTTGCATTTTATGTAACAAGGGTGTGAATTTCTGACGTCACACGAACCTAACATAAAATTCGTGGATTTGGGTTTAGTCTAAATGGGTTCGATCCATTTCAGGTTAAACCACGGACACTAGCTAAACCGGTAGTATTTGGGTCTACCTAGTGGATTCGCGAGTTGACCTGTTTAATCTGTTTAGTTTTGTACTTATTTTTTTAAACGTGTTTTATGTTATAACTTAAACTGATGACTGATTAGGTATTTTATAATAAAATTTTTAAAAATAAAGAGAAATAGAATTAGGTTTTATAGTTTAAATGTAATTATTTTAATAAATTTGTGTTTTTTTTTAAATTTGTAATTTTAGAGTATTAATATGCAAAAAGATAGAACAAAATAAAATTTGGGGTAAACCAGGTTGTTGTCATCTCAACCTGCGAAAACTCATGTCTGGTTCATGTCAAATTTTCAGTTTCAATCCGTCAGCCTGCGAACACGACCCGTTTAACAAGTGTCAATCTTGCCTAGTTTTGAGGTTTTTTGGATTGGTCAATTGTATCTTCAATCTTGGTCAAGTTTGGTGAATTGGTCAATTCTAATCCCTGTGTTGACTGGTCAACTATGCTTCATTCTTTACTAATTAATAAGAATTTTTGATGAAAAATATTGGGGCAATTGGCAAAACAAGACATTAATAGTAAGGAATATAGTTCTTTTATATTCATAATCTTGTTAAATTAAAGTTCCAATCTTTTTTCTGTTTTTGCAGCTTGAATTTGCATTTTGACCTCATTTTCATTACTAAATGCAGAAAATGAGGATCACAAGTAATAAACAAACATCTATTCCCATGGGAGGATACAATGTAGAATATGCAGGGATTAATGAAGGACTTTCTCCTAGAGTAAATCCCAGTCACAGTGTAAAAAAAATCTCTATTTTGCCCCTAATTTTTCTCATATTCTACGAGGTATCCGGAGGCCCGTTTGGTGTCGAGGATAGTGTTAAGGCAGCCGGCCCGCTTTTAGCCCTTATCGGGTTCTTAGTGTTCCCGTTTATATGGAGTGCACCTGAAGCTTTAATAACTGCTGAAATGGGTACAATGTTCCCAGAAGATGGTGGTTATGTGGTTTGGGTGTCTGCTGCTCTAGGCCCATATTGGGGGTTTCAACAAGGTTGGATGAAATGGCTTAGCGGGGTTATCGATAACGCGCTATACCCTGTTCTGTTTCTTGATTATTTAAAATCTGGTTTCCCGGCTTTAGGTGACGGGTATCCACGAATCCTAGCGGTTATAGTGTTGACTATTGCTTTGACTTATATGAACTTCAGGGGTATGACGATTGTCGGGTGGGTTGCTGTACTTTTAGGAGTCTTTTCGATTCTCCCGTTTATAATAATGGGGTTTGTTTCGGTTCCTAAAATAGACCCCTCGAGATGGCTCGTGGTCGACTTACATATGGTAGACTGGAATCTGTACTTAAATACGCTGTTTTGGAATCTAAACTATTGGGACTCGATAAGTACGTTAGCGGGTGAGGTGGATAACCCGAAAAAGACACTCCCGAAGGCTTTGTTCTACGCTTTGATATTTGTTGTTTGTGGCTACTTTTTCCCGCTCCTTGTCGGGACCGGGGCAGTTCCACTCCACCGTGACCTTTGGACGGACGGGTATTTTTCAGAAATCGCAAAAATAGTTGGCGGCGTCTGGTTGAGATGGTGGGTCCAGGCGGGTGCCGCCATGTCAAACATGGGAATGTTTGTAACCGAAATGAGTAGCGACTCGTTTCAACTTCTTGGTATGGCGGAACGCGGTATGCTTCCCGAGTTTTTCGCCAAAAGATCCTGTTATGGGACCCCTCGGGATATTATTCTCGGCTTCCGGTGTGGTTTTGCTCTCACAGTTGACTTTTCAAGAGATTGTGGCAGCAGAAAATTTTCTTTATTGTTTTGGTATGATCTTGGAGTTCATAGCCTTTGTGAGGTTGAGAATGAAGTATCCGGCCGTGAGCCGGCCTTATAGGATACCGGTTGGAACCGTGGGTGCGGTTCTTATGTGTGTTCCTCCAACCGTATTGATTTGTGTGGTTTTGGCTCTGTCGACGGTTAAGGTCATGGCTGTAAGTGTTTTTGCTATACTTATTGGGCTCGTTTTGCAGCCGTTTCTCAAGTATATCGAGAAGAAACGATGGGTCAAGTTCTCGACTAGTGCCGATCTCCCGGATCTCCATAATGCTCATGAGAGTAATGAGTCTTTGGTGTCTTAGTGAGTAGTGATATCAATGTGCTTGAGAGCTTGTTTATATTTTGTTGTATGATGACAGGTTCTATGTTTTTTTGGTCTTATAAGTTAACTATGATCACAAACAAGTCCAACCGAGCTCTAACTACTTGGCTCGGCTCGTGAAAAGTTCAAGTTTGGTTGTCTGTTTTGATGCATTTACTTAAAAATGAGTGGGTCGATTACGAAAAAATAAATTATTTTTGTGTTTATAATCACCAAAATCATTTTAATTAAAAATCCATAGCTTATAGTTTAAAAATATAGATTTTATAATCATATTTACTACTTTAATTATTTATAAAACAAATGTTGGTGAATCAACGCATACTCTATAACTAAAAATGACCCATTCACAAACATAATTAAAATGACCACACTCATTCACGCCAGATCTTCTTTTCCATCATTCACTGACTCTCATTTAAGAAGGTGAGATGGCGTTGCATAAGTGAAACTTTAAAATATTAAAAGGACTATATGTAATTTATACCAAACCAAACCAAACCAAACGTACCCAGTATAATCCCACACATAGCTAACGCTATTAGTAGGGTCTGGGGAGGGTGTGATGAGGGCAAACCTTACCCCTATCCCAAGGGATAGAGAGGCTGCTCCCGTTTAGACCCCCGGCTCCATGGGAAAGAAAAAGATAAAAATATAAATAAAATTAATGAGTAATAAAGTAAAATAAATCTAACAGTAATCTAACAATTAGCAGTGTATGACTAGAGTATATTAGTCACAAGAAACACAACACACCTACAAGAAACAAGACATACGCAAAATCTTTGCTAAACAACTATACTCTCCCACACAACGGGTCACTCATCCTAAAACCCTAATACGACGTCTCCATGAAATCCTATCATTGATCATGTCCTCTGAGAGGTGTAAATCTAGCAAATCAAGCCTAATCCTCTCATCCCACGTTAATTTCGGTCTCCCCCTGCTCTTTTTCCCCTCTACAACGAGAGTTTCCACCGTTCTCACTGGATCTGTGCTCTGTCTCCTCTTGACATGTCCAAACCATCTCAATCTTCCTTCTCTTATCTTATCTGAGATACATGTGACTCCCAATCTCTTCCGAACAACTTCATTTCTTATTCGGTCCTTTCTTGTGTGTCCACACATCCACCTCAACATCCTCATCTCAGCTACATCCATTTTTCGAGCTTGTGTCTTCTTGATGGCCCAACAATCGGTTCCATATAGCATCGCTGGGCGAACTGCTACCCTATAAAATTTACCTTTTAAGCCTATTGGGAACCTCTTGTCGCACAAAACACCTGAGGCCGCTCTCCATTTACACCAACCAGCCTGCACCCGATGGACTACATCATTGTCGATGTCCCCGTTACTCTGGATGACAGATCCTAGATACTTGAACTTCAGTGTCTTAGGGACAACCCCACCTTCAATAGAAATCTGGGTCTCCTCGTCGACGTTTGCACCACTAAAGTTGCAGTGAAGGTACTCGGTTTTAGATCGGCTTATCTTCAAACCTTTGTGCTCTAAGACTGTTCTCCATTCCTCTAGTCTGTTATTCAATGTCTCTTTACTTTCTGCAATCAACACGATATCATCAGCAAAAAGCATGCACCATGGAATTGCATCTTGAATCGACTTTGACAACTCATCCAAAACTACTGCAAAGAGAAAGGGGCTTAGTGCCGACCCCTGGTGAACTCCCACTTCCACCGGAAAAAAGTCTGTATCCCCCACGGGAGCTCGGACGCATGTCTTAGCCTCATGATACATATCCCTAATTGCCTCAATATATTTACTAGGGATCCCTCTTCCCTCCAGACTTTTCCAGATCAATCTTCTAGGCACACTATCGTACGCCTTTTCAAGATCGATAAACACCATATGTAAATCATGTTTCTTCTCTCTGTACTTTTCCATTAATCTTCTTAAAATGTGTATCGCCTCCGTAGTGGACCGGCCTGGCATGAACCCAAATTGGTTTGCTGTAACCTGGGTTTGTCGTCTAATCCTTGTATCTATAACTCTTTCCCATAATTTCATTGTATGACATAGGAGCTTAATCCCCCTGTAGTTAGCACAACATTGAGCATCTCCTTTGTTTTTATATAGGGGTACTAAAACACTACGCCTCCACTGATCTGGCATCTTCCCGGTTTTGAAGATATTGTTGAACAGTCTTGTCAACCACTAAACGCCTTCCTCTCCCATACACTTCCACGCTTCAATGGGTATGTTGTCTGGACCGACCGCCTTAGCTCTTCCCATCTTCTTAAGAGCACTCCTCACTTCTTCCTGTGTGATATTTCGACAATAACAATTATTTCGTTGACTGGATTGAGTAGTGGGATTCTCTGTTATGGCTAGACTTGGTCTACCACTGTTGAAAAGGGTGTAGAAATAGTTTTGCCATCTCAGCTTGATGTCTCGTCCCTTTACCAAAACTCTTCCATCATCTTCCTTGATAAACTTCACGACCCCAAGATCTTGTCTCCTACGCTCCCTATTTTTGGCAATCTTAAACATATGATGCTCCCCTTCCTTGGTGTCTAGTTTTCTATACATCGTTTCATAGGCAAAATTCTTTGCCTCACTCACTGCCTTTTTAGCTTCCCTCTTTGCCTGTCTATAGTTCTCCCGTAGTGTCATTATCTCCTCTCCATTACTGCACTGCAACATCTCTTTAAAGCGTTGTTGCTTGTCCTTTATCTTGCTCCGCACCTCCTCATTCCACCACCAAGACTCCTGATGTCCTCTTGTTGCTCCCAATGTGACTCCGAGGGTTTCCTTTGCTGCCTGCGTGACAGTGGTTGCCATAGCTACCCACATCTGGTTTGTGTCGCCATCCTTAGTATTTGTGTTCATCGCCATGACTTTATCTTTAAACAAATTGATGTTTTCGTCCTTCAAATTCCCCCGTCTGATCCTTGGTTTATTTTTTCTTCTCCTCTCCGCCACCCTTTTTCTCAAGGTAAAATCGGCCACCAACAGACGATGTTGGGTCGCTACTGACTCTCCTGGAATTACCTTGCAATCCTTCCACCAATTACGATCCCCTTGTCTCATCAGGAAATAGTCGATCTGCGTGTTGCGCCCCCCGCTACTAAAAGTAATCAAATGTGATTCCCTCTTTATAAAGAACGTGTTTATAATACCAAGATCATGCGCAAGCGCAAAGTCAAGAAGCTCCCTACCATTATCGTTTCTAACACCATAACCAAAACCTCCATGAACCATCGGAAAACCATCACTCTCCTTACCAACGTGACCATTAAAATCACCTCCTAAGCATATTTTCTCCTGTCTAGGTAATGACCTCATTACTCCGTCTAAACTACCCCAAAAATCCCTCCTTTCTTGGTCTCCTAGACCTACATGTGGTGCATAAGCGCTAACAATTGTCACAACTTCCTCACCAAGTACTACTCTCAACACCATGATCCTATCATTATATCTTTTCACTTCCACCACATTACCGTACAGTTCTTTAGCAACTAGAAAACCCACCCCATTTTTTGTTCCATTGCAACCAGAATGCAACAGTTTGTAGCCATTACACTCACCCCCCCTTTGACCCTTCCACCTAGTCTCCTGAAGGCAAGCTACCTGAATCCTATGTTTTCTAAGCACGTCTACTAACTCTAACAACTTACTAGTTAGGCTTCCTACATTCCAAGATGCCAAACGTAACCTATACCCCTTATGGTTAGCACTAGATGCACCCCTCTCCCCTGAACATGATCTCAAGGAGACATTATTCCACCTACCGTCTATGTTTGAAATAATACACAAGATGTATTTATTTTTATTTTAACCACAGTTAAGCAAATAGAATATTTATTTTTATTTTAACCACAGTTAGGCAAATAGAATAGACAAATTGCTCATTAATCAAACAGATGCAACACGTATATGCAACAGTCAAAACAAAAAACAGGGTATGTCTCTCCCTGTGAATCAAGAACAATTGTTGGTCCTCCTAACCCAGACTAAGAATGCCTAAGCATGCAATTCGTGTAACAAGAAGGTAAAACGGACAGAAATAAAGGAGTTGGAACGAACTAACCCAATTGCCCAAGTTAGGGTACTCCTTCCTATTCCACCTTGGTACCACCGTCAGTAGAACTAGGGTTTTAGACCGCAGGTCTCCTCCTAGTCTTGAATCGGACTCGCAGCGGTGGCGATAATCGCGGTGACGAATTTAGACCGCAGGTTCTGTACGGAAACGAAACCCACAAAACGAAACACGACCCACAAATCGGTTCTTGAAACAGAAACACAAATCGAAGTTTTATTTTTACAAATCGTTGACGAATTCGAACCAGTTCTTGAGAGAGAGGGGGGGGGGGCTGCTGTGAGATCAACTGAAGCTTTTGACCTTCACAGTTCCGGACCGAGGCTGGATCTGTGGTGGTGTTGAGGTTGAGATCTCCGGCTCTTCGGCGGGTTAGGGCTGTGGTGGTGGTTAAAGGAAAGATGGTCGGAGATGGGGGGTTTTGAGCAGCCGTCGACGGAGCTTCAAATGTGATTCATGATGTGGGATTTCTCTGTTGTTCGTAATTTATAACAAAGTCTAAGCTAAATTTTTGTAAATCATATTGTATAGTTTAGCGACTTTCATACGACATGTATAAATTCTATCATCCACCTATGCTATATGCACGTCATTGTGTCACTAATGATATGACACCTTAGTATCGTTGTGATTAGCCTACGACATCCACTCATTGCGATGTGATTGGACGTAATGCTCAACGTCCCGTTCACCATCCTTAGAGTACTTGTATTTTAGTAAAACGTGTTAAATATCTTCACTAAACACTCATAAACATTATAAGATGTTGATATTTGATAACTAACACAATTATCTATACTATATTATAATACATATAAGTATGACAAAAATATAATTTTACATAATTTTAAGAGTTTAGGTAATTACAACTTTTAAAACATATGATATAATCCTTTAAAACATGTTGTTGACTTTTAAATCAACTTTCCCAACGATTTTTAAACGGGCATAAGTAATTCATACGTTAATATTTAAAAACGAACATTTTATTTTCTTTAATTTGAGTGTGGTATTGTTATAGTTTTTTTTTAATTTAAAAAAAATTAACATATATTACGTGATTACTAGTTTCTGTGTTTTCCGGCGCATCGCGCGGACACTTCTCTCGTATAACTTAAAAATAAGCCCTAGAAAGTGAAACCTCCGGGTCGGATACAAACCCACACCCAATCGATAACTAACACAATTATAAAACTTAATGACCCGACCCGATATTAGTTTATTGGAGAGAAAGAGGCAACAGGGGAGGGTTTTGCAGGGAACCATTTTACGATCACAAATTACCAGTTCAACAATTGAAGTGATTACATCACAGCAGTTGTCAGTGTGGTCGATCGAGAAGGTGTTGGTACACCCTCTGGTACTCCTTAGCGTCGTCGATCACTACTATAGAGTCGCCAAAGGCACTCGCAATCGAGTTGTCGGTGTTCTCCTTGGTAGTTCCTTCAAAGGAACCGTCGACGTCACCAACAGTTACGCAGGTTTGCTTTTCAATCCATTCGGTTTTCGTTTGTGTGAATTCTAGGGTTTTATTTGGATCTGAAATGCTCCTTTTGATGTTTTTGCTCAAAATTGACGATGCAATCCGAATTGAGAGAAATAAATCTAGAGAGAGGGGCTATTCGCTGTTATAACAGTTATTTAACGAACATGCCAACGACTTAGTAGTTAGTTGTTTGGTTATTGTTACAACAAGACCCCCTATATTACAAAGAATTACTATTAGGTCCCTTGACTTGTTTAGCACTCCACAATTGAACATGTTGGCAGATTATTTTGTTGGGTGATATCACGGCTGTTAGGAGTAGAAAAGAATCAAAAAACGAACAGCAATGACTGCTGTTGACTTTCGTGGACCCACAACCGTTGACCGGCGTTGACCAGCGGCAGTGACAGCAGCAAATCACGATGGTGGAGTCTAGTATCAGTTGTGCAAAACAGCAAACACACACACACACACAAAAGCACCATGAAAATTCAAACAAAAACAAAAAGGAGACACGGGATTTTACATGGTTTGGTCTAATCTGACCTACATCCATGGCTGCACTAGCGAGACAATTTTATTATGAGGTGTTAAAGATTACAGTCACAATAGGCTTATATCTATAGACTAGAGATTAGGGTTAAATACTTTCCAAATTGCAGAAATTTCCTAATTGCCGACAATAACTTGGAGGCTAAGAAAAAAGGCTGGTCGATTATCTTTGGCAAATGCCAAAAGACGGCTAGGCCTAGGGCCGGCTGCCCTAGGTGTGCTGAGGCTTCCACAACCCAACATGTTTTGCTTAGACTTATTACATGCATGGAAGTATGGAGCTAGTTGGAGAAGCATTTAAGATAATATGGGATTGTACTGTATGAATACAGCATCTAGTTGTCATAGCTGATTCTGCAACTTAGAGTACATACTTTAGGATCTTATGATAGTTAGATGTGCAAATGGCTGATGTATTTTGGAGTATTTTTGTGAACAGTTGAAATTTTGTGCTTGTTCTTTGTATTGAAGTACTGCAGTTGTGGGTATTATGTATTTAGTCAAAGCATAATAGGATTGAGTGTTACCATTTTACAACCTCATCTTGCTGAATCAGAAAGCTGTTTTGATGATTGTCCTCTCTTTAACCCAAACTATGCTATCATTGGCAACAAATTTGAATGGTTTGTTATTCTATGTTACCAGAGTGACATGCACATCAACTATATTTGGTATATAAACAGAATTTGCTTTATGACAGTTGTTGAATGATGAATATCATAGTTGTCAATTGTCAATGAAGTATAGTGTACAGAACTCAATGCCTTCAAATTTTAACTATAATTAATTGGCTAATTTGGGATACGAAACGCATGGTAAAAAACCAATGACATCATGACATTTCTAGGCTCTAGCACATAATGAATCAATGATTGTTTTGCAACGTGCAAGTTCTTCGCTTATAAGAAAAAAAAAAACTCGGGATTTTAGTCTTCATGCCTAGAAGAATACCATGACCTTTTCAGTAAGACAGAGACAGTAACAGCGTAGCACAGTTAAAGCCATCTCACCTAAGATTGATTGCTTTACAGAATCTAAGAGAAAGCTCCAAAATTTTTATATTTGCTCAATATCCTTTGGTTGTATATATCTGTGGATACTTTAACATGGAATTATTAAAAGACTCGTTTAAGAAATAAATGACTAAATAGTCATAAAAGTATTAATAATAAAATCTGACTTACTTTTCATTTTCTACTCCTATCTAGTTGAAAGTTAAATGGGGTCCACAAAAGTTGTAGGATAATCTTGTATGTGATATTCTTCCCTCCATGGCTCCATTCAAGAAAAAATCCGATTCGGATTTTGAATTTATGTAAGATTAGAGAACAACCAATGCAATAATCTTCATTTAACCATGAATGATTCAGGTGTACCTTGAAAAAATTTTGTTGCAAAAATAAAACTTTCTTTGTTTAATTGTAATAGTCAACACAAATGTTTGCAATGCCAGTCCTGTGCACCTCTATATTTGTTGCATTATGATTTATGAACAATCAAGAACTTCACATTCTGTAACAGTGAATAGATATCCATGTAAAACAATTATACCTTAAACAGTTAGTTCATGTAAACATCACCTAGATTCATTCTTCTAAATGGATGATTTCTTTTTTGTAGTGCCATTCGAGGACACTGGGAACCCCGATGTATGGTATCTTGATCATGACTATCTTGAGGAAAGTTGTCCATGTTCAATAGAATCAACGGTAATGCTCAAATTTTCAAAAAACACAGCAGTTATTAGGACCTTCTGCTTTCCATTTTCTGAATAATGCTTATTATAAAATAGGTGCTAATAATAAAGTTTGTTGCAGAAAAGGAGTATGTTGTAGGGTGGTATAGCACTGGCCCGGAGCTATGGGAGAATGATCTTGAAATTAATTGTCTTTTTAGAGAGTATGCAATATGTTCTTATTCTGAATTTAATTTTTCCTTACATTTGCAAGAATCAATCACTTCATTTAAGTTACTTACATATAAATTTATTAAGGTTATGGATTTTTAGGGGAGTATACTGATTCGACTTAGCTTCTGTTAGTTTCTTAGCTTCTTATTTTTACTTTTTATTTTTAGAACGGCGTGCTTTAGCTTCTTCCTACCTGTTTATGTGCTTTCTACTGTCTGCTTTGGTGTAGGTGTTAGTTACTTTCTATGCAGTAAGTGCTCCAAGTAGGCTACTACTATTATTAGTACTCCTTGTTTGTGTTTCGTTTTGCCTATCTACAATGTATGTTATCTGTTATTTGTAATTTATACTTTTTATCTTAATAAATATGTTTTTGGGCCGGGGGTTCCACTGGGAGCAGTCTCTCTGTCATCGTGTGATAGGGGAAATATTTGCCCTCATCTCACCCTCCCTAGACCCTACCAATAGCTTTCCTATGGGTGGGATTTTTACTAGGTAAGTTTGTTTGTTTTAATCTGAAAGAAAAATTGTAAGCATGAACTCTACAAATTTTCTGCAGCAGGGACCGTATGTGCGTATTTTAAAGATTTCTTAGGGTTATCTTGCATCTCATCTTTAGCATAAATAATCTATAATCATGAAATCTTGTTAATCATTTTCTTATGGTTTTATTACCTGGTCTTGTTTATGGTTTCTTGACTGTTGAATCTTGTGACTGTAGCTATGTTCCAGATTCTGTACTGGTTTTAATAGATGTGCAACCAAAGGAGTTGGGAATACCCACAAAAGCTTATTATGAAATTAAATAGGCTAAAGTGGTAAATCAATACCATCTCCTTGTTGTAGCTTATGGCTTTAGTATGTAGACTAATACCATTCATCTCTAAATGTTAGACTAAGCATTGATTTGCTTCAATTTACAGAATGTCAATCAGCCAAGCCGGAGGGTTTTTGTTCACATGCCTTCAGAAATCGCTGCAGACGAAGTAGAGGAAATTGGTAACCCCGGAGCAAATAAAGAAAATATTTACTTCACCGATCACATGAACAAAAGAGACGTGATTGTGTTTTTTTATCTTTCGATTATTTGTTCTTTCGTTAATTGGATTCCTCTTTCAACAGGAGTGGGACATTTGTTTAGAGATGTTAGGGATACAGCTATCAGCACACTTGCAACAGAGGTTTCTTCTTTTATTGTATTATTTTCCTAAAATTAATTTCACCAATTGCCCCACAACACTTATGTTGATGAGGTGACTTTTGTTCTGTTATATAGGTAGCTGGAAAGCTGGCAGCATTGAAAGGTTTGGATGCAAGGCTGAAGGAGATACAAGGGTATCTGGACCTTGTTACAGATGGCAAGCTGCCATTAAATCATGAAATACTGTACCATCTACAGGTTTATTTTTCTACATTTCATCCACATATCCAACATCATAACTAGATTTGGCAAAGTCGACGGATCGCGCAACTAGTTAAAACGGGTTTACCCACAAACACGTTGTCCATTTTTAGACTTTTTATAAATAATTATTGCAGTAATATTCTTAATTTTTGAATAAAACGAGTTAAGATGTTGTATGCATTAAAATACAATTGGGGACTTTCAGCCCATTTGACATGTTCCCTTTTTAGCTAAATTTCTTGATTTGACCTGTTTGAGGATTAACATAACCCTTATTAATAATGGTTCGAATTTCCAACCCATTTGACCTGTTCCCTCGCTTCTCATTTGAATAAAACAAGTTAAGATGTTGTATGCTTTAAAATACACGTTGGGGACTTTCTACCCATTTGACCGGTTCCCTCACTTTCCCTTTTAGCTAAATTTCTTGATTTGACCCATTCGAGGATTAAACATAACCCATATCAATTATCATCCCGTTAATAAGTAAATGGTTTGAATTTCCATCTATGAGTTCGTATCTTTTTATTTTCATATTTCACATCTTGTCAAATGAATCAGTGTTAAAATGGTTCTACATTGCAGGACGTGTTTAACCTTCTTCCAAATCTGAACGTTGCTGATTTGATAAAGGCGTTTGCAGGTATATAAGTATATTACATTAGAAAAGGTGGGAAATTATTAAAGATTCTTAATTTCTTACTCTTGTTTTCATATTTTATTTGCTTTTTTTGCTTCTTTGTAGTGAAAACCAATGACCAGATGCTTGTTATCTACCTTTCTTCTCTCATCAGAAGTGTGATAGCTCTTCACAACATGATCAATAATAAGGTAAACACCCCTTGTCATATATCTTTAATCTTTATGCTTGCTTTTAATAAATTTGTTGTTTCTCCCTGAAAGATTTGAAACATAGTTTGTTTTAGAGTTGGCCCGTTAAACCCATTTACATGAGAACATGTTAATGTGGGTTGTGTTTGTTTGATAACGAGTCAAACTGTGACACCTTAGCCAAATCCCACATCATTCCGTCACGTGTTTTGGGTTCATTGTTGTGGATGAGAGAACTGCACGGTTGAGCGTGAGCGTGAGCATGCTTGGATAACTAGTCAAACTGTGACACCTTAGCCAAATGTCCTACATCTTTTTATTCAAAAGAACTCAATTTATTATTTTAACAATATAGATTATTAATCATATTTAGTGTATATATATTATGAACTGATGTGAAGTGGTTGTTTTGATCGTCCTTAGATGCTTAACAAGGAGCACGATGATGCAAAACCAGCAACGGTTGACGGTAGTTAGGGATATAATCGACACAACGATATAGTTAACTGAAGCCAGGTACCAAGAATCTAACAAGAATTAGTAACAGAATTAACAGAATTTGAAGAAGGAATATACGATCTTTATTAATCTTGAAAAATGAATTAACCAAAATACAGACCTAATCATCTCATTTATACTAATATGAGAATCTGACTTATTACACAAACAGTCCTTCTAAAACTTGTAATTACAAAACACCCCTCAAACTAACATACTCCCCTCTAATTCAAGTTTTAGCAACCAATTCCACAACACCAAGCATAGATCTCATTTCTGCAAATCTGATTCTAGGCAATGCCTTAGTCATCACATCTGCCTTCTGCATATTACCACAAACAAAATCAACCCGAACTTGATTTCTTTCCACACACTCTCTAATAAAATGAAATCTTGTTGAAATGTGTTTACTTTTGCCATGAAAAACAGGATTTTTCATCAAAGAAATTGCTGACTTATTGTCCACAAGAAGTGTAACAATATCTTGCTTTTCTGCTGTGATTTCTTCTAGTAGACCATGTAACCATATAGCTTGACAAGCTGCTGATGTAGCAGCCATGAATTCAGCTTCACAACTTGATAAAGCCACTGTTGACTGCTTCTGTGAATTCCAAGAAACTAAAGAACCATTGTAATAGAACACATTTCCTGATGTACTTCTACCATCATCTGAATCTGTTAAGTGATTACTATCACTATAACCCAACAAATTTCCTCCTACAGATCTATTATACTTGATTCCATAATTGATAGTTCCCTTCACATACCTTAACAAGTGCTTTACTGCCTTCAAATGTGCCTCTTTTGGAGTCTGCATAAACCTACTCACATACCCCACTGAGTAGCTTATATCAGGCCTTGTTTGAGTTAAGTACCTTAATGAGCCAACTAGCCTTCTATACATTGTAGGATCAACTTCTGGACCTCCTTCATCTTTAAATAATTTCAGTCCAGGCTCCATTGGTATTTTGGTCTCATTGCAATCCTCCAATCCTGCCAGATTAACTATCTTTGAAGCATATGCAGACTGTTTAATCTGGATCCCTTCAACATTTTGAGCAACTTCTATTCCCAAATAATAACACAGCAGCCCTAAATCAGTCATCTCAAACTTGGTTTTCATTTGTTGCTTGAAAGCTTCCACTTCTTGTTGATTGTTTCCAGTTACCAACAAATCATCTACATACACTCCAACAATTAACATTGAACTGCTTTTGCTTTTCACATACAGCCTGTTCGTGTTGACACCTTTTGAATCCCAATTCTTTTAAAACTGCATCCAGCTTGAGATTCCAAGCCCTAGGTGCTTGTCTAAGACCATATAAAGCCTTTGACAACTTGTAAACTTTTCTCTCAGCCCCTTTCTGTTCATAACCTTCTGGTTGTTTTACATATACATTTTCCTTTAGTTCACCATGGAGAAATGCAGCTTTAACATCCAAATGATATACTCTCCAATCCATTTTTGCAGAAACTGCCAAGATAAGTCTAATTGTTTCTATTCTGGCCACAGGAGCAAAAGCCTCTTCAAAATCAATACCCAACTGCTGTACATACCCTTTGGCTACCAATCTTGCTTTGTGTTTAGTGATCTTTCCTAAAGCATCTCTTTTTAGTTTGAATACCCACTTCAAACCAATTGGATTACATTTTATTGGTGGTTCAGTTAAGATCCATGTCTTGTTTCTTTCAATAGCTTGTATTTCTTCATCCATAGCTATTCTCCAAACCTTTTCTTTAACTGCTTCTAGATAGGACACAGGTTCACCTTCTAGAGTAAGTAGGAGTTCAACACTTTCTTCCTCTTCCTGTCTATTAGCTCCATACTTGACTCTCCCATCAAGTACAAAATCAGTTAGTCTAGATGACAAAACTGGTGTCCTTGTTGATCTCCTAAGCCCATTTTCAGTTTCATCTTGGGCTTCTTGTTCACTTAAATTCTGACCCACATCATCTGAGTTTTCAACTTCTGTATCTGCAGGTTCTTGATTCCCAGTATCTTGTCTTGACTGAGATCCTTCATGTTGTTGAATCTGATCAGTTTGAACACAAAATTCTACCCACTCTGAACCATCTTTATTCTGCATTTTTTCCATATATTCAGTCCAATTCCAACCCTTTGATTCATCAAATTGAACATCCCTGCTTATTACTATCCTCTTCTTTCCCACATCATACATTCTATTTGCTTTAGTTCCTGATTCAACACCTAAGTACACCATAGGCACACTTCTATCATCCAACTTTCTCAGCCCTGGTTTGATGACTTTTACATGCCCAATACAACCAAACACTCTCAAATGACTGAGATTTGGTTTTCTTCCTTTCAGTGCCTCATAGGGTGTGTGATCCTTTAGAGCCTTAGTTTGTATTCTATTGAGAATATAGAGTGAATGTCTTACCCCTTCAGCCCAAAAATTCTGTGGTAGACTCATTCCTTTCAGAATACTTCTAGTCATGTTCAAGACTGACCTGTTTCTTCTCTCAACTGTCCCATTCTGTTGTGGGGAATAAGGGGCAGTTAACAATCTTGCAATTCCCTCTTTATCACAAAATTGGTTAAATTCTTGAGAGGTGAATTCCCCTCCTCTGTCAGACCTTAGTGCTTTTATCTTTAAACCAACTTCATTTTCAACTTTCATTTTAAACCTTTTAAATGTTTCAAATGCCTGATCTTTGCTCTTAAGTACATAAGCCCACATATACCTTGTACAATCATCAACCAAGAGCATAAAGTACCTGTTTCCAGCCATTGTAGTAGGATGAATTGGACCACATAAATCCATAGACACAAGTTCCAAAGGTTCTTTGGCTCTATATGTTGAAACTGCTGGGAAGGATTGTCTTGTGTGTTTTCCAGCTAAACAAGCTTCACACACCTGTGCTGGGTGATTAATCATTGGTACTCCTGTTACCATCTGTTTGCTGGTCATCACTCTTAAAGATTCAAAGTTTACATGCCCCATTCTTCCATGCCAAAGCCATGGAATGCTGTCCATACAAGAATGAAAGCACATGGGTGACCCAATGGTTAGCTTTATCTTATACAGTCTATTTGGGGATCTTCTCACTTTCATTAGTAGCTTTCCTCCTTTCTCAAAAAGCCATAGAAACTCATCTTTCATTCTGACTTCACACCCAGATTCTGTAGCCTGTCCCAGACTTAATATGTTGCTTTTCAGGTGTGGTATGTAGTACACATCAGTGAGCAGCCTTTGTTCACTACTCTTACCTTCCAAGATCACTGAGCCTCTCCCTTCAATTTCTACACATGACCCATCCCCAAATCTTACCTTGCCACCAACATTCCCGTCTAGACTAGAAAATACCATTTGGTCTCCAGTCATATGATTCGAAGCTCCATTATCGAGATACCAGGTATGTTCTTCTTGATTATCTTGCTCAAACTTGGCAGGGACTACCTTCTGTTCATTCAAGAACACCATTTCTTTCTTGTTCTCAAGAACTGTCATGAGCAACGCAGGTTCTTCTGGTTCAGCCTGTGATAAATTTGATTCAGCCTCCTTGTTCTTTAGGCTTGGACACTCAGAGGCATAGTGACCATATGCATCACACTTGAAGCATTTAATTTTAGACTTATCCTTCTTTTGTTTTTGGTTCTTTGACTGATCAAAATCCTTACCCTTCTGACTTGATCTATCTTTGTCACTGAAACTTCTATTTCCACGGTCAGTCTTACACCACTTCTTATTCTTCAGTTCCTGCTCTTTCCTTTTGGATTGCCATTCCGAATAAGACAACAACAGTTGGTCTTCTTTAACTATTGTTTGTTTATTCTTCATTCCGGTTCTCTCCTCAAAAGCCTTTAGCCTCCCAATTGCTTCTTGAAACAACATGGTTTCAATGTCCACGAATTGTTCAATTGAAGCAATTATATGCAAGAATCTATCGGGTACAGAATCCAATAGTTTTCGAACAAGAAATACCTCCTTAAATGGCTCTCCAAGATCGACTGCTTTTGATGAAATTGCACTTAATTTCCCGGCAAAGTCGTCAATATTCTCACCATCCTTCATCCGCAACAGCTCGAATTCGTTCTTGAGGGTTGCCACCCTCTCAACACCGACAAACCTCGATTTCAAGGATTCCCAAATATCCTTTGCTGTTGTGAGATTGGCAATCTGCAGTACTAGATCTTCCGGCATAGCCTGATACAGATACGCTATCGCAGCGTTATTTTTCTTCGGATCGATTTGGGCTCCAGCTCGTGGTTCTATTGCATCCCATAACCCATGAACATTGAATATGGCCTTCAATTTGACTGCCCAAATCGTATAATTTGTGGTAGTAAGAATCGGACACTGCAATGGAATCGTTGTGAAGTTATCTCTGACCACAATCTGTTGATTATTCACCGTCTCTCCCATTCTTGTTCTCGATCGGCGTTGATACGTTACTTCGAATCGTGACTCCAGATCCTATCTATCGGAGTAAATTGAGCGTTCAACCTGAAGCTCTGATACCAATTGAAGCCAGGTACCAAGAATCTAACAAGAATTAGTAACAGAATTAACAGAATTTGAAGAAGGAATATACGATCTTTATTAATCTTGAAAAATGAATTAACCAAAATACAGACCTAATCATCTCATTTATACTAATATGAGAATCTGACTTATTACACAAACAGTCCTTCTAAAACTTGTAATTACAAAACACCCCTCAAACTAACATTAACCTCCATCTGTATTGTTTTTCCATCTCAACTAGGCTTTTAAACTCACAAATTCTGTAACCGAATGTGTGCATATCTTCGCAAGTTTTGTATCGATTGTTTTTCGTGAGCCGATATTGGTCAGGATGTTCAAATACTGCTGTTAAAAAATAGACAAAACCGAAGTAAAATATGTACTTTTTTATAAAATACGCATGACATACCAAGTATAAGCTTAAAAACATGTTCAAAGTATTTAACTGTAATCCAATCAATGTTAAAATATGAAGTGCAGTTTACTTGCTCAACCTTTGTAATCAATAACGTAAAGAAAAAAAAGAAGGCATGGGGATGTAGCTCAAATGGTAGAGCGCTCGCTTTGCATGCGAGAGGCACGGGGTTCGATCCCCCGCATCTCCAATTTTATTTTCAAATAGTTTCAAATATTTTATGTTTATTTGTTCAAATGTTTGAATTTTTGTTTGTTATCAAACACTTTCCTAAAATCCATCTTAGAAAATCATCCAATTGGCAAATTTTTTAATGAATTTTGTCAAGATTTTTGGATGAAACTTGTTTCATATAGTTTAAGAGAAAATTACATTTTACGTCATTTAATTATTTACCAAATTGCAGTTTACGTCCTTTAACTAAGGAGATTACAGATTTGTCCTTTATATTTAGAAAATTTTGCACGTTTCATCATTTGGACTAACTTCCGCCAACTTCAGTCATTAAGGGGCTGTTTGATAGACTCTTAATGATTCCATTAATAGGTTAAGAGGTGTTTGTTTCGGATTTTGCCATCCTCTTAATGGTTCATTCAGCCTCTTAATGGTTCAGCTCAAAAACCATGCTGAACCGTTAAGAGGTCTTAATGGTTCAACACTTAATAGTTCAGATTTTGCCAAACAGCCCCTAAACGTGGTCACGTGCCCCTCACGTGAGTATTTGACTGAAGGCGCATTAAGCCATTTAATTGGGATACACCGGCGTTTGTGCACTCCTGGACACGTGGCGACGTATAATTTAGCCACGTCACCAACAATTTGTAACTTTAGTTCCCATTCATGTCATCTGTCAAGCTCTGAACCACTCTTTAGGTCAATGTTTATGAGACCATGTGTTATGATCTTGCCACACACATCCGTTGATGAAGTGGACATGGGATGTGCGGCAACATCGCCTCCTCCCCAACGGCGCCGCACCAAATGTAGAAGTGCTGGATATTCACCGCACAAAGCCTCTCCCTCGCTGGTCAAATTTTCGAATGTTGGGCTCATTCGACCATTGTACATTCGTCTCAAATAAAAAAAAACTATTTTTTTTTATTAAAACTCACATTTATCTCCTATACAAATACCACCTTTAATCATTAAGATTTTCACATAACAATATTCATTATCTACCTCTTTTTTTAACAAAAAAAGTTGTGAAGATGTCGTCGTCGTCATCATCATCATCATCATCGTCGTCGTCGTCGTTGTCATTAACCAAGAATCATTCAATAATCAATCATTAACCAAGAACAAAGATTCAGAAGAGAGAATATGAATGAACCCTCATAAAACGAAACTTTCAATTTGATCGATCCATCCAACACAAAGTGTTTACAACTGACCGGCTTTATATTGCCGATGATACAAGCCTAAACGACGTGATGTAAGCGTCGCAACCCTACAATGCTAAATACAGCTATTAACTTACAAAAGTTACATTATTACACACATACAATTGACACTAAAACATACTTTCTAATATATACGTATCTGACCTGTAAAACTTGATCACACAATTATGGCTAACAATCACCTCCTAATTGTTGATCCAAATTTGAGTCTTCCAACTTGATTGCTTCTTCCTTTCTGAACAAAATGTAACAAGGCTTGAAATACTTTCTTACTTGCTTAACCGAACCACACAGGTTTTGATTCTTGCTTGGTACTTACTTCTGGCCCACTTGCTAACATGTGGTCTTGACTGACTTGCTAATCAGGTTCTGACCCACTTGCTGATCAGATTCTTGCTTACTTTAAACCTCTATAATTTGATCTTGCTCTTGTTTTCAAGTTTGTTGAATTTTTCTTCTTTATTTCATACTTGCAATTTTCTTCTTCTGAAGTTGTCTCTTCCCTTTCTTATCACGTTCTTTGCATTCTTTGCCATGCCCTCTTTCCTTTAACCAATGCAACCCTCACCGCCATCTTCTTCATCAGCCTTCGCCCCACATCAAAACTCAATATGCCCATGCTTTCCGTGATCCCGCTTCTTCCATACATTGGCCTCGATCCACGTTCCTCGTCTGCGATTTGATCTTGATCAAGGCCCTTCACTCGGTTTCTGCATCAGCTATAATAGAAGTGATGCCATGACTCTGATCATCGTCGATCATTGTCGGCGAGAGTAGCGTTGGCCACCATCTGTTTTGCAATAAACAGACAACAAAAAACATGATAACATACTTGGTTTTGTGTTCTTGATTGACCAATTGCACACACACTTGCCTCCTCATTCTTTCTTTCCTTTAGATCGTCGCTTCTGGATTACTGCAAAACGGCTTTCTTCTATTTCTATTCCGATCGACCTTCTACACCAATTTTTGATCGCTACCCCTTGGTTGGTCTTCTTCCAATTCTTCGCCGATCCTCGTTACTTGATTAACCCGGGATTGCTCTGATACCACTGCAGCGTCCCAAGCATCATTTAACAATCAATCATTAACTAAGAACAAATAAGAAGAAGAGAGTATGAATGAACCCTAATAAACGAGACTTTCAATTTGATTGATCCATCCAACACAGAGTGTTTACAATTGATCGGCTTTATAGTGCAAATGACACAAGCCTAAACGACGTGATGTAAACGTCGCAACCCTACAATGCTAAATACGGTTCTTAACTTGCAAATGTTACATTAAGACCCGTTTACTATATACACACATACAATTGACACTAAAAGATACTTTCTAATATTTATGTATCTGACCCTTAAAACTTGATCACACAATTTGGGTAACATTTACTTTTGAAAGAAAAAACTCCCCAACACATCCTATTGCCATTCTCTAAATGCAAAATGGAAATGAGTGGGAATGAAAACCAAAAAGCAAGTGTCACTTTTACAAAAAAACCTTAAGAAAAACTAGCATGTCTTTACAAAATTATCAAAGAATCTCCTTCATTTGCACCATATGTCCATATGAGTTCTCTACTACATTTGCAACATATGAGTGCTAGTCTTCTTCACTTTCCTTCAAGCCTTGTATCTTTTCAATGACTTTTCTCATATTCCACCTTCTTTCGAAATCTGGTTTGCAACAATGAAGCCCGATCTCCAAAAGGTCTATCATCTCAATCTCACTATTCTTTTCCCATGTCATGTTTTCATCAAACACCTCTTGGCTCCACTCTTCCCTCCTTATCGAATTAACCCATGTCGCCATATCCTCCGGTTTCTTTCCTTTATCTTGTTCTAGATAGTCAGGTACCCAACCTGTCATTATCTCTAATATCAAGGTCCCAAGGCACCAAACGTCTGTTTTCTTAGTTGTTTGTTCATGATGACTGAATTCAGGTGACTTATAGGCCACCATGAGTTTTTGTGCATATTCCTTTTTGATAATGGGCAAAAAACCATAGTCCGTTAAAAAGGGATTGAAAGCATCATCAAGAAGCACATTTGATGATTTTAGGTGACCATGAGGTAACGATAAATGAGGAAACTTATGGTAAAGATAACCAAGCCCGCTTGCCACACCTTGTATTATCTTTAGCCGTGTTGACCAATCCAATCTTGACTCATCAGGGTTTTGTTCATCTGTAGACAAAATAGGATAAATCAAATTGCTAGTGCGAATTGATTATGTCTATATCAATGTATTGGTATGATAAAATGGTGTGAAATTGTTAGTAATTTTTTTTTTATAAGTAGGGCCTATTTGAAGTCATGTATCACAACAGGGGATGTTCTTGATCTGGTTTCATAAGGGGTCATTCGCCATTGGCATTGACGATTACCTCCCCACCTCTAGGTGTGTTAGGGACTTCCCAAGCCATCACCATTCACATTAGTGATTTCTCAAGCCATCGCAATTGGCATTGGCGATGGCTCTATTTTCTGACCAATCAGAAAATTTTGAGTGATCGCCAAAAAAGGCCAATTTTGAGCAATCGCCATGCCAATGGCGATGATTTGAGAAGTCGCCAATGCCAATGGCGATGACTTGGGAAGTATCTGACACATCTAGAGGTGGGGGAAGAAATCGCTAATGCTGATGGGGAAGGACCCCCTTGTAAAACCAGATCAAGAACAACCCCCGTTGTGATGCAGGACCTCAAACGAGCTCTACTTATAAAAAAAATCAATTATTAGTTGCAAGAAATAAATGGTTACACCATGTTGATCTTGGTGATTTTATACACATAAACACACATATACATACGCATGCACACATATATACACATATCGCAAATGTTGATCTTGGTGATTTTATCGGATGCGATCAAATTAAAAAAAATACGGTATAAAAAAATCTTGTCCGGGAAATGAATACATTGCGGTAAAAAAAATAAAAAATACAAAGTTTGGTTGGAATATCTTGTCGGAAATTGGTTGGAAAGGTTTAGTTGGAAAATGTTGGTCGGAAAAAGTGGTAAGAAATTTGTTGTAAAACTTGTCGAAAACTTTAGTTGGAAACTTGTCGCATAAGTGGTCAGAAAAAGATTGGATATTTTAAAAACTCAGAACCCTAATTTTTGTCAGAAAGATGTTTCGTTGGAATTTCCAATGAGATTTTTTTCGGCTAAGTGTTTTTTTTTGGAAATTGGTCAGAAACATCAATTTCCAACCAAAATTCTTGTGGAAAATTTCTTGTTTTCTATGTAGTGAACTTACCATGAAGATGATTAGCCAAGCTACCATTGATCGCAAAATCAGTGACTAGGACCATGTGACTTGTATCGTAGTAATAACACACATATGGTAACAAATTGGGGTGTGATAAACTTCCCAACAACATCATATGTGCATGGAACTCTAGCTTTGCTTTGATTTTAGTTGACGTGAACCACTTAACAAACACGACCAACCGTTCCAAAATCTCCGCCTTGAATGAAGTTATTAAACCCCCCCTTCCAAACACCGTAAAACTGCCTCCTAGAAGCTCGTGCAATGTAAACTGTTGCCTACCACCTCTCATGAAGTGAAACTTCAGATTGGAGAGGATGCCGTATGTTCTTTTGGACTGGTCACGCTTCTCAATCACCTTCACAATACCATATGTTAAAATCTAACAGACTTAGGAATGGTTATACTTTTATATTGCCGTAATTTAAGCCTATAATAAATTAAGGGTTGTGCTATACGTATCCCCTTATCTGAACATGGACACTTTCGTTTCAAGCACATTAAAATATAACTTGTTTTCTTGAATTTGGAACTAAGAAAAGCTTAAAATGATCACTAAAATTGATTGGATAGAAAGGACAACTTACTTGAAAATCAAGTGCGCTTTCAAGCATACTCACAATCTCTGACATCAATGGATGTGATTCACGCTTTCTATTTAAACATCGATACGCAATCGTTGTAAAGGTCTTCAATGAACTAGGGGTTATTTCATCCTTTATTTTATCATAAATAATTTCATATATTTTATCCTGTTCACAAAACTGTCGTACCAATCTTGTCAAAGGAGGACGCTTATCGTTGTCATTTAGGATACACAACCTCCCGCACAATACTTCAAATAACACAACACCGAAGGAGTAAACATCAGACTCTTTTGTTAGTAACCCCGTCTCAACATATAAAGGATCACAATACCCAATTGTGCCTACTGCGTTTGAAACTAGAAACGTATATTGTTGGTCAGCAGGACCAAATTTGAATAGACCCATATCTGAGATCCTCGCATTCCAGTTTTCATCTAAATAGAATATTGGAACTTTTAATATCACGATGCAAGACTCTTTGATGTGTACCAACCGAACTATGAAGGTACGTTAGACCGCGTGCTGCTCCAATGCATATCTCAAGACGTCGAACCCAAGTTAGGTCATCACTATTGAGATACAAGTCAAGACTTCTCCTAGAAGCATACTCATACACAAGGATCCTCTCCCCCTTTTCATCACAAAACCCTAAAAGAGAGACAATATTTTCATGTATATAAAGAGAAAGCATAATAACCTCCTTCCAAAACTCAGGGTCGCCTTGACCAAATGCACGATTTAAGCGCTTTATAGCTACCATGCTTTGTCCCCAGGAATAGATGAGTTCTCCCTTGTACACACTCCCAAAACCTCCTCTCCCAATGCAATTGTCACCGGAAAAATTGTTTGTTGCTGATTCTATAGCTTCTAGTTCTATATGAAGATGTTTGAATTGTTCTCTAAGAGACATCATTTTGATGAAGGATGAAAATTAGGTAACAAAAACATCAGGGGAGAAGAATTACAACTCAATTCTTGAAGAAGATAATGCATCTATTTTACATACCTAGTTAGTGATTGACTCTCTGTGGATCATGTTTATTAACATGTGCAACAATTATTGTAGCTTTCTTTTTTGAAATTTGTCATTTACATCAATAATTGAAGCTTTCTTTTTAGAAGTTTATCCTTGGATCAATAATGGGAACTTTCTTTTTAAAAGTTTATCCTTTGTTTCTTTATTTTTTTGGATTTTTCCAAGCAATTAAAAATAATAGATATAAGTAAATAGGGGAAGGTTCCGCTAAGAAGTGGTTTTTCGCTAAGAAACGCTAAGAAGTGGGTCTTCGCTAAGAAACGCTAAGAAGTGGGTCAAACGAACTCCGATTGACTCATTCGAGCGGCGTTGGAACCGTCTCATCGAACTCTAATCCGGACCCAAAAACCTAAACCCCCTCCACCCGCACCCCCAAAAACCTAAACCCCCTTCTAACCCCACCTCGAAAAGCCTAAAACCACCACCCCCACCCCCCAAAAACCTAAACCCCCCCACCCCCCCCCCCCCCCCAAAAAAAAACCTAAACCCACCCCCAAAAACCTAAACCCCCACCCCCCAAAAAAAACCTAAACCCTAAAAGCTAAACCCTATGGCTAAACCCTAAGGCTAAAATCCTAAAATTCAACGCTAAGATCTAAACCCTAAAAGCTAAACCCTAAAAGCTAAGATGGTAGAGTTCAACGATACGGTTCCAACGCCGCTGGAATGGGCTCAATCCGAGTTCGTTTGATATCGTTTCTTAATGTTTTTGTAACTTCTTAGAGTTCTTAACCGAAAACAACTTCTTATTTGATCCTTCCCTAAGTAAATATTCAAGTTTAGAAATAATATTTAAAAATCTACCCTAATAAATCAATATCTAATTATCCACGTGTCCTTCTCTCACCATCTCAACTCTTGCCTTTCCCGCCTAAATGAAAATGTATATCGGTCCTCTCTCTCCCGTGATTTGAGGTCGTAATTAAGATGACAAAAAGCAAACTGATACAACATAAAGGAAACGCTCACCATTTGTCTCCCACAACTGGTAGTCACAGGCAGGGAGCTGATAAATCCCTATTTCTCTCCTATTCTTCTTCACTACATCACCACTCTCTTTTTCTCTATCTAATTTGGTAGATAAATCCTTATTTCTCTCCTTCTTTTGCATATCGATACACTCAGATCTGAAGAAAGGAACTTCGGTCACAGCCGTCTCCGGACCTTCAATTTCAGCTTCAGAAATGGCGAGTCCCCGTGTAAGTTAGAAATGTTTTGATGATTTCACGATTACGATCCCCAATTTTTCTGGTATTATTTGATTTCTTCAAGCTTTCTGATCATATGATTTTATCAATTTAAGACTCCGCAGAAAGGTAGAAAGCCAGTAGCAACGAAGAATAAAACGGTACAATCTTCAACATTTTTAGGGTTTTTGTTCTTATTCAATTTCAATCTGCGATTCAATATTTATTTAATGATATTCTTATATGTATGATTTTGTTAGGGTTTCTGTTTATATTCACCTTCATTCTATGATTCAATTATAATTGATGATAATCTTATATGTATGATTTTTTGGGGATTTTGTTCATATTCATATTATGTTCAATTGGTGATATGGTGTCATCTTTTTAGATCTTGCAGTTGGTTTCCATGTTCTTTGATTACTGAATTAATGAATTAAAATCTTAATAAAGAAATTGTTTTTGGTATTATTGATATACGTTTTTGTGCTTTAGGCACTGTGAAGTGCCTCTACCAATGAGATAAACACCTGGGAAGATCATATCACAAGTCAATGGTAAATCAAGAACACTTGAGGTGGCAAAATTGGTGGGTCGGGTGTGTTGGGTAACAAGTAGTAAAATGAGGTAAAAAGTATTTGTAGGTGTCAGATTGTGTCGACTTAAAAACAAAGTTTTACAACTCAAACAAAAAGTTAGGACATCTAGGCTACAAACCATGTAAAAAAGTTCATCCATTTCTGAATTGATTATTGTTCTATTGACAGGCTGGAGACGAACAATTTAGACTTCATGAAATGTATAATGAAGGTTATGGTGTGAGTGTGCTGATATCTGGTATGCCTGAACCTGTGGACTTTAGTTTCCTAACAGCAGGTAGGTCTCAACACAATCAGATTTAGCTAGCCAGTGTTTCCACAGGCAAGAGAACCTGTGCCTAATTGTTCATGTCAAGTTAATCATTTTATCATGTACTTATGAATTTTGTTTCTTTTTAAAGGCAGGAATACGATTTATGGTCAGAGAGTGATAAATACAATGTTGCTTGCGATTCTGTCACTTCTGGCCCATTAAAGGTAATATTTTTATTATTATTGCTTATGAAAGCCTATTTTTAGAACCAGCTTTGCCCAAGTATAAGAGCCTATTTATGATAATCATGTAATTTTGTAACATCCTTAAATTGAAACACTGGTTATAATAAACCTTTACACACGCGGAACAATTTAACCCAAGAATTTTTTTTTAATTGTTCGCGTGTCGCGAACTTCTGGGGCCCTCCCTTCGCGTGCCGCGAGGGAGTCCCAAAAGGAAAATCCAGAAAGCCAGGTCTTCGCGTGTCCCGAAGACCTGACCTGGCTTCTTCGCGTGGCGCGAAGACCACTTTCTTACAGAAAGTTTAGGGACCTGTGTAATTTTCAACACTTAGCCAAAACTCCACCATTTTTCATTTTAACATGACACCAAAATTTCCAAACACATGGGTTTTTGATAAAAAACATTCAAAACAACATTCACATACACAAAACACAATTTTGGGTATCAATTTACATCCCTTTTTAAGGTTTTCCATTTAACCCCCAAAAACGTCATATTCGCATACGAGATCCCGCCAACGCCTTGAACTTGACTTGGACTACATCAGAGCTTTTCCTACATAACCACATAAACATATCACCATTAGTAATGAAGATAAAACATAACAAACAAGTAAAATTCTACTTGTTTCACCCATTTGACCCGTTTCCACCCAATTTGTCATTAGGCAACCTATCACTTGCATATTCACCTACAAGTTTCGCCCTTTTCGTTTCATATTCATGCTATTCACATTTCCATTTCCATTATGACACATAGGCCATAACTTCATCACCACATTTCTATTATGATTCTTAGATCATAACTTCATATCCACATATCCATTATGGTACTTAGACCATAACTCCATATCCACATATCCATTATAGTATTAATACTATAAGTATATTCTTTCACTTATTCATGCACTTTTATACACATTCATTCTACATAACACATTATACAATTTAACACATTATGCATACAACATTGCATATAACCTATTTTTTATCAATTACTAAGTAAGTGCAAAAGCACTTACCTTGTGGATTTGAAGGTCCCGATTCCACTTCACGTTTTGCAATTTGATTACCTAAACACATTCATCTAGTTTAGTAATCTAACATACATCAAAATTACATTTTAATTGGGTTCATAACCCAATTTCCCATTTCCAACCCAAACTGACCCGTTTGAGTTATACTCATATCCAAGCACCCTATTTCACCCTAAACTCACCTACTTGAGTTTCATTATCCTTACATTAACACTAATTTTTCAATCAATAATCATTATTAGGTTAATTTGGAGTTAGCTCAAGTGTCTAACATCATAAAAACACTTAATCATCATTAATTCATCATCTTATCATCATAATCCAAAAACCCCCAATTTTCTTCATATGAACCCTAACTTCTCATAATCAAAATCAAATGGTTCTAGGATGTTAATCACAATTCTTTACCTTTAGTTTAGCTAGATTATCAACAATCTAACACTAATTAACCACATGCATTCAAAATTTCCGGATTTCAACATAACGCACCAACTAACACATTTAAAAGTGAAATCAATGGAAGACTACACGTACTTGATGTTAGGAAGATGTTGTGTGAGCCAAAACTTTCACGAATTCAAGCTAAATTGCACGATTTAGCTCCAACTCCTCTTTTCTCCTTTTTCTCTCTTGAAATGAACGACCCTTTTCACCAAATGAAGACCAATTTTGACCTTCACTAGTCAAATATGGCAGATTTGCCATTTTACACTTTTAGCCCCTCAACTTCCATTTCACCCAATATCATTCCAATATTAGTTAAAAACTAATATAACCCCATTAATAACTTGAAACCCACTTGTTTCAACTTATTTCTAAAATATTATTTTCACCATAATATTTATTAGAATATTTATTTATTTATAACGAAACCCGGATTTTGATTCGTTACAGTTGATTGTTAAACATAGTTCTATTACATATCTAAAACAAACAACTCAGATATGGAGTCTTAATTCAGTTTGCTGACTCCCATATACATACCTGTTGGAATCTAAGAACTTCCCGAATATTTGTTACATAGTTTTGAGTTTTTATATAAAATTAGACTGCTACAATCATGAGTGTAACAACTACTAATCTTGATTATTCTCACTTGTCACAATGTACTTGAAATCTATTTCTCATAATATTTGTTTAAATATTTCAATTTGGACTCGAAGAAGCCCTCCTTATCCTCCACATTATCAGTTCAGAGAAGATGTTGAGCTGAAATGTTGAATACACAAAACAATAAAACTAGATAACATGTCAAAATGCGCGAGCCGGGTAACATGTCAAAAATTCGGGTTGAAACAAGTCATTTTATGGTATATGGTAGTGTTGACCCGTTATGACAATTTTTGCCTATTTTCAAATATTATTTTATTATCATGATTTCCAAATAATAAAATAATTTCTAAAATGCAAAAACTTAGCAGTTAACTAGAATACAATTCCAGGGTATATCTTTTTCAAAAAAATTACATATGTCCATATTCTGACTTTCAAGAAGCTATAACCAACTTTTGCATGTCTACCAATTCTAGAACCAATACAGGGCGATTTTATTTATATATTTTGTTGGGTTCAACCGTTCAAAGTAGTTGGTGAAGCCACAGTGGTAGAGCATAATATTGTCTTTATTGTGTTTAGAGTATGGTAAAGCCACAATGGTAGAGCATAACACAAGGATTATGTTTAGTTCAATGCTTTAAGAGTTAAATCAAAATATATAGATTCAATGTGTGTGTCTGTGTATAAGGCTAGAATTGACTTTATGCTAAATATTTTGCTGAATTGACTTTATCTGCATATATATGGCTGAATTGGCTTTAAATTTTTTATCTACATATATATGTTGTTTTCATCTGTATATATGGCTGAATTGACTTTATGCACCAGAATTGACTTTATGGCTGGACTTAACACACCAGAATTAACTTTATGCTATATGCAGGACAACCATTTGCAACACTACTTACAAATGCTATGGCTGAATCATTAGAGATAGGTTCAATAAAGAGTAATTAGTTACAAATGCTATGGCTCAATCATTCATAGCTATGGCTGAATTGACTTTAGCAGCCTAATTAGTTACAAATGCTATGGCATAATCATTTTTATTAGGGTAGATTATCAGAAATTGGTTATTTGAATAACATATTTGACGGCCCCTATTTTTGTCTCACCGGTTGTAAGTTATAGTTTCTAGCAACAAGTGAGAGTGGATTAGATGGTCATATTTGGAGAGAGGTTTTCACAATCATCTATAATGACGCATACAAGCTTTTCAAGGTCATGTTTGAGTGGCATATGATGTACTATCAACATGTGCAATACACGCATAAGTATATCATATTATGAATATATTTTTTTTACTTCACATTGTAAACTTTATTCAACTTGTGTATTAGATCATATTAAGAACATCCTTTTTTATTTGACATTCTACCCCTTATTCAACCCGTGTAGTATACGAGTTACAACACGGGCTCAATTATAATCATTTTCATTCATTTCGTTATTTATTGTTATTATTATTTAAAATTTGTACTTATATGTAATTTAACTCATATCTTATATCAATAAATGATTTTACATTTACATAAATAGTAAGTAATAACTCTTTATTTAATTATTTTAATTAAAACTCGTGTAGTACACGGGTCTTTAACCTACTATATTATAAAATAGTTTTATCGAACCTTACAAATGAAACAATTTCGAATATGGTATATAAAATGTAACTTACTATTAGTTATCGTTATTAACAGAGGAGGAACTTAATAGGGGTCGGAGGGGGCCTAGGCCTCCCCTATTTTTTTCTCAAAAGTATTGATTTCAGGTCATTAGGTTTATTTCATATTAGTTATACTGTTTGGGCCCCTTCTAACTGAGATCAAAATCCCAAATCTGTTCCACAAATAAAAAAATGGTTTTTTCCTCACTTTTTTGCTCAGAAGTATTGATTTCGGCCTATTAGATTTATTTCATATTAGTTATAGTGTTTGGGTCCCTCCTAATTCAGATCAAAAGCTCAAATTTGTTTCACAAATCCACTAAAAAATTTGGTTTTTTTATGTGTAGTAATTTCGGCCTCCTAATTTAATTGTTCAAGTTCCGCCACTGGATATTAATAATAACTTAATTTATTAACTGTTTTTTAAGATGATTAAGTAAATATAAGTTCAAAAGTACATAAATATAAAGGTAAAACAAATTACAGTAAACTACAAGTAAATAAAAAAAAATACAAAAAAGAATCATAACTATGTTAAATAAATCAGATGCCATTGGATGCTCACCTCACTACAAGAATTCGCATATGTGGCGATGACAAAAATCGTCGGTATAGCTGTTTCATTATTAAGAATTAATTCCTTCATTTAGTTCATCTTATTCTAATGGAAAGTGAATCAAATCCTTGCTGACTGACTATCTTCTTACAAAAAATGGTTTGATGAACTGATGTGAAGTGGTTGTTTTGATTGTCCTTAGATGCTTAAAAAGGAGCACTAGGTGTTGAGTTAATCCCATTCATTACTTTATGATTAAAGTCTAAGGGTTGAAGTGTAATTACTAGAAACTATGTTTTAGTTATATTTTACATGTATGTAAAGTCTAGGGTAGAATGTCAAGAACGAAAGTTGGTAACTACCAAGATGATGTGTCAGATACATACATATCTTGAATCGGTGCCATGAATCGATGCAACCATACAAGGCATCAATCGGGATTGTATAAATATTTTAAGTTTCAATTGTAATCAAGAATTCTCAGTTCAAAAGATTCAGTTTATGTTATTTATGTTTCAATTGTTGTGTGCAGTCTAATTCTGGACAACAATTGGTATCAGAGCAACATGCTCTTGAAGGATTAACAAAATCAATCGAAGAACTCGAAGGGAAGACGTTGGCAAGCAGAAAATCAAAATCCCAGGGGTGTACTTGCTGTTCGATCAAAGAACCAACAACAATCAATCGATCCACACTTGTTTTCTGGTTCAAAAGGCTAAATCAGCCTAGTACAAATCGAAGGAAACATCGCGAATTCATTAGAGTGTTGATTAATTCGTGTTAAATGATGCACCTAGTGACTTTCTCTCTATGTAGTTTTGTAGCTTCTAGTTGTATTTGAAGATGTTAAAACTATTTGATAAGAGCCATCTTAGTTGAAAATTAGGAAAGATAAACAAGAGGGGAGAAAAATTACAACTAGAGACCTTGATCAAGGATATGATGCACCTATTATATTTAAGTGGTTAGTGATGTACTACCTAACCAACCTCAATGACTCTCTCCCTCTATATATATATTCGTATAATGTGGATCATGTTTTTTAGCATGTTATATCAATTTTTGGTAGCTTATTTTTTTTAAAGTTTCTTCTTGTATAAAAAATGTAGTTTTCTTTTTTTTTTTTTCTAAATATCTTCAAACAATTAAAATAATACATATATATCATCAAATATTCAGTTTGATTTGGACCTATCAACGAAACCAGAAACCCGGGTATGCTATTGTTCAAACTAAATGGGTCCAAACACTTTTGATTGATATATTTTTAACTTCATACTTTTATTGTATTTTGATTAACTGATATAAGTTTTAAGTATTGAATACAAAAGTAAAAATAATAATTTAAGTATATTTCAAGTTAATTTTGTTTAGACCTTCAAAATGAACCAATTTCGAATATGGTGTAATAGCATTACTTATAGTTATTAATAAAATTTAAATTATTAACTACCTTCTAGATAATTAAGCTATGTATGACTTCAAAAAAGACCTTCTATATTTATTGAATGTCACACCACGGCTTCTTACGATATCTCTTAGTGTAGAGATGACTCACACATTTACAATAAAAATAATAATTGTAACAACAATTAAATAACTAAAAAAATAGTAAATAATAAATAATTGCAAACATAATTAATTATACCTTCACAAAAATTATAAAAACTATCTCCCGAGGTCTTTTTCGACGTATTCAAATATTCATCCCATTAGTCGTTGCTAGTGTCATACGTCAATTGACGATGTACACTTTTATAAAGCGGTGAAACCTTGTTTACCTCTTGCATCGTACTTTTGTGGAAAATATCCAAACTCACGCTTCAAATCTTAAACTATTCATACGAATAGCTGACGATTCATGCAAAAAGGCCGCCTAAACGGTTTATCGGCATACGTTGGGCTATCATAAAAATAATCTTCTATAAGACACTTGTTAATAGCTTTAAGATCCCGATTAATTTGAGCATGTCTTGTAAGTGGACGTGAACTTTAATTACGATGAACTATAAATTGGAACGTGACTTGAACCGCACCAACGAAAATCTCATCACCCTGGGATGAATCCGACGATGACGACGACGAAGATGATAAATCCACTTTCCATAAAAAAAAATTGGAAGAATGACCTGAGAAAATTTGAGAGTAAAATGAGAAAGGTGTGAAAAATATATAAGTTGTTTAGTATTTTATAGGAATTTTTAAGAAAATTAAGTTTTTTTATTTACTTAACAGCCCACGACTCTTTTTAGTAGTCTTGGTCAACGAGCCTAACGGCTCCAACCATGTCCCTGTAGGCAGTAAATAACCTGAGCCGACTTCGCAAGTCGCTGAAGTTGGCAAAAGAGGAGGAGGTGAGGAGGCTTGTTCCTAAAGTCAAGGAATATCTTTAATAATTAGTTTGGGATTATTAAAGATAAAACTAGCTGGCCATATCTTGGAGATTTTTATCTCTAGTTTGTAGGTTAGAGTTAGATTCAAATTGTAAAGCCTTGTATGACAAGCATAACTAGTTTATAAATACCGAGTAGGGTTATTAATTGTAATCAAGTTTTGAGAGAGTTTCTGAATAAAATCAAAGTGAGAGTCACTAAATACCGATTCTTGGACTTGAATGGGTATCAGAGCGAGGCTAAACAAGAAGGTTTTCTCTGGCGATTACTAACCCTAATCGCAACTCTTGTCACAAGAATTCAGATCTGATCAAGGCAGATTAAGATCATGGTGTGGAGGCAAGAAACAAAGTTGGTTGATCAATTTCGGATCAACCAAGGCGGATCGCGATCAAGGTGAAAAATAAATAATCTGTTGATCATAAACTTGAAGAATCATCTCTTTCTGAAAAATAAACAAGCTTGTGTCTGAAATCTAGGAGAACACCGACTTCAAGACTCTGAGGAAGAAGGTTGCCTATTAAGAACTACGACTTCAATCAGGGGAAGAAATCCAAACCACTTCGAGAAGGAAGAAGTGTTGGATTTTATGGACCGACCCGATGGACAACGCGGCTGACTGAGCTATGAACCGTAAGAGTTACACCTAGGGCAACGAACATTAAATCCACTTAACCTGCTTAACTGGTAATTACGAACTGTTAGCGATACGATATATTTAATATATATTTGTTAGACGGGAATTATTATTTATACTAGTTTATAAATAATAATTATATATATTGTTTTAATCTTTAATTAAAACAATTAAATGGGTACAGACTTTTTATCTCATGTTGGACTTTGGGTCCGAAAACAATTAATAGGGTTTATAATTATTATATATATAATAATCCTATTTTTGTTTCTAACCCTAATTAATCCAACCGCAAAGGAAGATTTCCTTTTGACTTCTTTACATTTTAGTCGCAAAAAATAAGAAGCAAAAGAAGTCTTTTTCAAAAGGAGCTAACGACAAAGGAGCAAGGGCTTCAGTCTTGATCTTTCTGGCAGCCTCAAGCCGTCGCCGTTGACCGGCGCCGCACGTTCCCGCATTTTGGTTCGTGATCTAGCATCGTTTCGTTGTACCTAGGTGTCTCAACGGGTTAATCATTAACCACTAAGGTATAATTAATCTCATCAGTAGATTAATTATTTTTTTTTCATGTTTGCGTGTTCATAACTAGATCCTGTTCGGTTTGTCAGTGCTGCTAAATAGGTTATGATTTTATTTTCCGCTGCGTATTTGTTAATTAACTGAATTAATTAATTTCTCTGTCGAAACCCGTTTTTGATAAAAATTCAAACTGATCACCACTGAACCCCAACAGTGGTATCAGAGCCAGGTTATAACACGCAAATCGGAACCGGTCCGGTTTCATCGGTTAGATTAATCACAAACTTTAAGTATCTTGAAGTTTCTGATCTGATCTGTTTTTTGGGGCAATTTTTATTTATTAATTTGGTCGTTTTTTTTTATTTTATTTGACCAAATATATTGCCCGTATGTGATTGTGTTGAATATGTAAATCTAGCCCGACCCATATGATTGAGTTGTTTGTGTTTATTATTCAGTTTTTTGGTTTTATGGTTTTGGCCCACTTTTGATGGCTCAAAGTTATAATAGAATATGATTTTTTATTTTATGTAATGTAATAAAAACCCGAAGACAAATCTGAAGACGCAACAGGAATCATGGAGTCAGTGGGAGTCATCCGAGACGACTAGATGCACGGAAGTCCATCCTTGTGGTTGTTTTAATTTTGTGGACCCCGTGACACGTTTGGTCTTGCTAACTGGCTCTAGCAATATCAAACAAACTTGGCCCTATAAGATTTATATATTTATTTGCTTTATGGTTTCTTTTAATTTTTTATAACTTAAAATTATTATAAACCAACCAAACACCAAACGTTTTAAAAAGAGTTTTAAAATATCACAATCTGTCACCACAAGTTCTAATTTTACAACTTGTAGAATTTTATAAAAATAACAACTGACTTGTTTTTATAAAATAAATAAACGCTAAAGTTTTGCAATTTAAACTAAATTTAATTTCAAAACTTATAACTTAATAGTTTTCAACTATTAACTTTAACTGGTAATTCAAGTCGTGACAAACTTAGTTTTAATAGGTTATTTAAAATTAAGTGTCCTGAGAGATGAAAGGGTTCATCAAATTTGTCATGACTTTAAATAGTAAAACTGGCTTTTACATCACAAGTATGATTTAATCATTCGTTGTGTTTGACCCTATTCGGTAAACACTAAAATTGGAACCCATTTTTAAAACAATGGTCTATGTCATCCTATTATAAGGAACACTTGGAGCATAAAACGAAACATCGGTGTTTGGAGCCACAGCACCGCACTGGATGCGTAGTTTATCCTTCCAAGGCGCAAGGGTTTCGTTGACACATCCGACCCTTCCGCAAGTACCTGTTTTAAGACGACTATTATTTTTCTCTCTTGTTACATGCCCCAGCTGTCAAGAGATTAAAAGTGGGCATAGATGAGACTAAACGTATCAATGCATAGACATGTCTTGTCTTAGCGGCCTCATACACGAGAGTTGTGCATCTTTCCACAATTGACACTAATTGTCAGTCTAGTTACCCACTTACTAATGTTGTATGTCACAGCTACCATTAGTGACTGATTTAGCTAGATTCTCACTCCTTATTCTAATTTCTGTAATTGAGTCATAAATTAATAAGGACTTTTCACTTTCTTTATACTAATTTATTTTCTTTGCTTATCTTGACAGATGTCTACTGAAAATAATAATACTAATAACTCATTCGCTCTCAAGTCTATCCTTGAGAATGAAAAGTTGGATAACACCAACTTTCTCTCGTGGCAGTGCAATATGAGAATAGTTCTCAAGATAGCCAATAAGCTCTATGTTCTCGATGCACCGGTCCCTGAGGCACCCGATGGTAACACGGCTGCCACTCGTAAGGCCTGGGAAAAACAAAAAGATGATGCCACTGAGGTGGCCTGCCTTATGCTAGCCTGCATGTCCCGTGATCTCCAAAAGAGCATGAAGGACCTGAGTGCCTTTGACAAGATTGAGAAACTTAAGGGCATGTTCCTGAAACAAGCCCGACAAGAACGCTATGAAACCATGTCTCAGCTCATTCGTTGCACGATGCAAGAGGGCACGCTTGTTAGTGCTCATGTACTTAAGATGAAAGGGTACACCGACCAGATGAACAAACTTGGATATCCCATGAAGGATGACATGGCTACTGATTTCATCTTAAACTCTCTCCCAAGCTCTTATGCTCAATTCGTAATGAATTTCAACATGAATGGCTTGGAGAAGACAGTGGTCGAGCTACATGGTATGCTCAAAATGGCCGAGATGAATATCCAAGGAAAGAAAAATCAAGTTCTGATGGTCAGATCTGCTGGTGTTAAAAAAAACCTAACCCCAAGAAAAGAGGTTATAATAGCAAAGGCAAGAGCAAGGTTAATGTTGCTGCCAAGCCTGCCACCAACAATAATAAGAAAGCTTCAAAAGCACCCCCTCCTGAGGAGCGCCAATGCTTTGAATGCAACAAAATGGGACACTGGAAACGTAATTGTTCTGAATATCTAGCCAAGCTGAAGCTGCAGAGGGCCAGTGGTGAGGGCACCTCTTCAAGTATTCTCATTTATGTTATTGAAATTTTTACTGTTTCTAGCAACACATGGGTATTTGATACTGGATGTGGATACCACATCATTAATGTCTTATAGGAGCCTAAAAGTTGGAGGAAACTGAAACAAGGCGACATGGAGCTCATCGTTGGTGATGGGAAAAGAGTGCTAGTTCTTGCAACTGGAACATATCATCTCTCATGTCCTTCTGGCCATGTGGTTGTTTTGAACAATTGTTTGTTTGCACCCGGTTTAACCAGAAACATTATTTCAGTTTCTTTATTGTTTGAACAAGGATTTAAGTACGTTTTTAATGGTATTGCTATTTCTGCCTACTTAAATGATATCTTTTATTTTGAGGCTAAACCTCAAAACGATATTTATGAGATTAACGTTCAAACTGAAAATAACATATATAATCTTTCTAAACGTATCAAATCTGGCATTAATGATACTTTTCTATGGCATTTTCGACTTGGCCACATAAGCAATGCACGCATTAAAAGACTCCAATCCAAGGGAATTCTTGAACCTACCGGACAGGACTCATTTGATAATTGCGAGTCTTGTTTAGCTGGCAAACTCACAAAGGACCCCTTCACCCATGTTGGTGAACGAGCCAAGGATCTGCTAGACCTTATACACACTGATGTGTGTGGCCCTTTCAGAACCATGTCTAGAAATCATGAAAGATACTTCGTTTCATTTATTGACGATTATAGTCGATATGATTATGTCTATCTTATGAAACATAAGCATGAAACATTTGAAAAGTTCAAAGAGTTTCAAAACGAAGTAGAGAAACATCTCGACAAATCTATCAAGACACTTCGATCAGATCGAGGTGGCGAGTATCTCAGCTTAGAATTTCTTAATCATCTGAAAGGAGCACGGAATTATTTCTCTGCCCACTCCTCCTGGCACACCCCAACTTAATGGCGTGAGCGAGAGGAGAAATCGAACCCTACTTAATATGGTTCGATCGATGATGTGTAGAACTAACTTGTCTCACTCCTTCTGGAGTTATGCTCTTATGACCGTCGCCCGCCTTGTAAATCTGTCACCGACTAAGAAGGTGGACAAAACCCCATATGAGATATGGCACGGGTCTAAACCCAATTTGTCTTACCTTACAGTATGAGGATGTGATGCATATGTCACCAGCGATTCTGATGACAAGCTCGACCCCAGAGGCGAAAAAGTTGTTTTCGTCGGTTACTATAACAAAAGCGGATATTATTTTTATCATCCTGATGCAAACATTGTTTCCATCAAAAGGAAAGGACGCTTTCTCGAGGAAGATCTTCTAAATCGAGGAACCGGAAATAATATTATGGATCTCGAAGAAATTAGAGAAACACAAACAACCACTGAGGAAGTCGGAGCGTCTGATCAACAAGAAGTTGTTGCTGATGAATCAGACATAAACACAAGCGTTCTCAGAAGTAGCAGGTCTCGCAAAGAACCTAATAGATACCTATGGCATCTTGAAGCTTCTAAATTCCTGTTAGTAGCTGAGTCAAATGACGAACCTACAAACTACAAATCTGCTATCTCAGATCCTGAATCCGAGAAATGGCTTGAAGCCATGAACGTCGAGATGCAATCTATGCGTGATAATCAGGTCTGGGACTTGATTGAGCTACCCCCGGTTCTCAAGCAATAGGGAACAAATGGATTTTCAAAAGAAAAACCGACATGCATGGTAATATACAAACCTATAAAGCACGGCTAGTGGCAAAGGGTTTCACTCAAACTCAAGGTATTGACTATGATGAAACTTTCTCACCCGTTGCTATGATCAAATCGATCAGGATACTGCTTGCCATAGCCGCGTACCATGATTACGAGATATGGCAAATGGATGTCAAAACCACTTTTCTTAATGGACACCTCTCTGAAGATGTCTATATGGTTCAGCCTGACAGTTTTGTTGATCCAAAGTATCCTAGTAGGGTCTGCAAACTGAATAAGTCCATTTATGGACTTAAACAGGCATCTCGAAGCTGGAATCTTCATTTTGATCAGAAAATCAAAGAATTTGGTTTTGTCAAGAATGAAGATGAGCCTTGTGTTTACAGAAAGGCTAGTGGGAGCACTATATCATTTCTCATATTGTATGTGGATGATATACTGATCATTGGAAACAACATCCCTGTGCTTGACAAAGTCAAACAATGGTTAGGGTCTTGTTTTGCAATGAAGGATCTTGGAGAAGCTGCTTACATTCTAGGAATCAAGATCTACAGGGATAGATCTAAGTGACTTCTAGGGCTAATTCAGAGTACTTACATAGACAAAATGATGACACGCTTTAGGATGGAAAACTCCAAGAAAGGAGGTGTTCCGATGACTAAAGGCACTGTGTTGAACAAATCGCAATCTCCTTCCACGGACATTGAACTTAAGGAAATGGAAGCAATTCCATATGCCTCAGCAATTGGTTTTATCATGTATGCTATGTTGTGCACTAGACATGACGTCTCGTATGCTTTAAGCATGACCAGTCGTTTTCAGTAAAGTCATGGCATTGCCCATTGGACTGCAGTCAAGAACATCCTAAGGTACTTAAGAAGGACCAAAGACATGTTCTTAATATTTGGAGGAGTGAAAGAGGAGATCACTGTACGGTGTTACACTGATGCTAGCTTTCAAACTGACCGAGATGACTCTCGCTCACAATCAGGTTTCGTATTCACTCTTAATGGATGAGTTGTCTCATGGAAAAGCTCCAAGCAGAGTGTAGTGGCGGATTCAACCACCGAATCTGAGTATATAGCCGCATCAGATGCTTCTAAGGAAGTTGCTTGGATGAAGAAATTCATTACTGACCTCGATGTGGTTCCGAGTATTCGCTAACCAATCGAGATACTTTGTGATAACACAGGTGCTATAGCTCAAGCCAAAGAGCCCAGATCTCATCACAAAGCCAAACACATTCAAAGGAAGTTCCACTATATACGGGAAATTGTGGAACGTGGAGACGTCGTGATAAGCAAAGTAGACACAGATCAAAACCTAGAGGACCCGTTTACTAAGCCCATGACTCAGGACAAGCATGATCTTCACAGAGATGCTATTGGTCTTAGATTTGCTAGTGATATGTTTTGATTTAGTATTTTGAATGTGCGAACATTTAAACAGTTGTACTTTTGAATTCTTTTGGTTTACTGATTTAAATGCAATTCTGAATTCTTATAACTGTGTTCGATTTTAATACATTTAATCAATGAATCTTGTATTCTTAATTATCCGTAGTCGATCAGAATCGTGGGAACGACTCTGAATTAAGACTATTCTGAACTTGGACTCAAGTAGTTGACTTCCAATTTCACAGACCTCATCTTGGATGACGTTGGATGTAACTCGTTTCAAATCATCTTCATGGATTTTAATCATAAGTAGTTTTTGATATTGGTATACTCATTTTGTATCCTCTGACTTGAGATGCATACTAGAACTTTCGTTTACCAAGGACTGTTCTTTAATCACTGTCAACCGTTGTCGCGTAACTGCCAGTCATAAAGGCATTTGTTAGGAACAGATCTGAAGTTCAATGGGAGTTGTATGTAGTCAATAAGGGATTATGTACTCTTGCATTATATGTAACAGATAAGCATCGTGGCGCCCTCGTTAATTCAAACTGGTGAAGTGTAAGGCCTTACCCAAACTTACTGTGTGTTTGATTGGACCACTTTGATTCTTGATCGAGAACAATAATAATTGAACGACATATGAGACTGAACTACATCCATGTCTCATTGATTCAATTGATGTTTTATACGGAAAGGATAAATGACAACTATTGACATAAGTCTATTGTCTTGCTTTAGTTAGCTGTTACTAACACCGAGATATTTGGTTAATGACTTTAAAGCGTCATACCTTGTTAGGGACAGCCATGTGCCGCTAGAGTGCCGCTGACTGTTTGCATTGATTTATCGTGGATCGTCCAAGTGGGAGATTGTTGGATTTTATGGACCGACCCGATGGACAACGCGACTGACCGAGCTATCACCCTTAAGAGTTACACCTAGGGCAACGAACATTAAATCCACTTAACCTGCTTAACTGGTAATTACGAACTGTTAGCGATACGATATATTTAATATATATTGGTTAGACGGGAATTATTATTTATACTGGTTTATAAATAATAATTATATATATTGTTTTAATATTTAATTAAAACAATTAAATGGGTACAGACTTTTTATCTTATGTTGGACTTTAGGCCCAGAAACAATTAATAGGCTTTATAATTATTATATATATAATAATCCTATTTTTGTTTCTAACCCTAATTAGGGGGTGTTTGGGATTACTTTTCAAAACAACTTATTAACTTATTATCTTTTGAAATAAGGTAATAAGTTATAAGTTTGTTTGATAAATTTAAAATAAGATGGAAGATGTGAGAAGGAAAAATAATAAGTAATAAGTAAGAAATTCTTACTTTTGATGGAAAAGTAATAAATAGGTTAAATAAGTAATCCCAAACACCCCTTTAATCCAGCCGCAAAGGAAGATTTCCTTTTGACTTCTTTGCATTTTAGTCGCAAAAAATAAGAAACAAAAGAAGTCGTGGACTTCTTGGCCTTTTTCAAAAGGAGCTAACGACAAAGGAGCAAGGGCTTCAGTCTTGATCTTTCTGGCAGCCTCAAGCCGTCGCCGCTGGCCGGCGCCGCCCGTTCCCGCATTTTGGTTCGTGATCTAGCATCGTTTCGTTGTACCTAGGTGTCTCAACCGGTTAATCATTAACCACTAAGGTATAATTAATCTCATCAGTAGATTAATTGTTTTTTTCGTGTTTGCGTGTTCATAACCAGATCCTGTTCGGTTTGTCAGTGCTGCTAAATAGGTTATGATTTTATTTTCCGCTGCATATTTGTTAATTAACCGAATTAATTAATTTCTCTGTCGAAACCCGTTTTTGATAAAAAGTCAAACTGATCACCACTAAACCCCAACAAGAAGGCCAGGATTAACCTACGACCTGCAACTGTCAAGCTTTCCAGAAACCGAATAGCAAAACCCACTGTTATTCTCGATCATAAGCAAGAACAAAAACCGCGAGTCCAGGGTGGGTGTTTTCTGATCGAGAAAATCACCGAGTAAGCGTAGCCAAGGAGGGACGAAGAACGTTTGGAAGATCCAATTCCAGTCGAGTTTGAATGGCCCGATTAGAAGTTGCGATCCAAAGAGAAAAAAAGAGCCAGCTGTTCAATATTCCTGCTATACTTGGATATACCACGATCAAGAAAAGTCGTTCTTGATCATCTAAAGCGAACGATCAAGAAACCGAGATCGTAGTAGCTTGCGTCTAAGACCTGGAAGAAAATTATTGCCGACTTCAAGAATCCGTTTTAAGAAAGAAGGCCGCTGATCAGAATTGCATTAGATCAAGAAAAAGTCAAAAGTCGATCAGCAGTGAAAGAAGAAAAAGAAAGCAGCCAATCTCAAGGGTTGACTTCTGATAGAGAGAAGTAAGCAAGCAGGAGGTGATGATATAATTCAAAGCTACATAACTTGGCACACAGGTGAAGCACACAAGCACCTTAATATTTTGTGGCTGGAATTGATCGGTGAATTGAAGCAAGCAACTAGGCACCTGAAAATAATAAAAAAAAAGATAAAGAAAGATTGCGAGAGCTGTTGTTTCCTATTGCATAGAACTTCGAGACCTATGATCAGGTCTGTTTAAGTTTGATTTCAAGATTTGGTAATCAAATTTTTACTAAATTTGTAAACAAGATCTTTTACTGAACAAGAGGGCCGGAACAAGATTCGAAGACACCACTTACTTACAGCTGAAGGAGTAGGCAGCGAGACATGGCTAATCAATCCGAGAACCGGAAAGTTGAACACGTATCCGGATAAGAACAAAGAGCGAATGTTTTGGCTAATGCGTTAGCAAGAACCAAGTTTAAGGAGATGAGGACGTTACTTGGTGTACAATAATTGCCCTATACAACTCAGAAATTCGGGGGGTGATTGTTTGGAATTTCCTAGTCCACGCGGCTTAGGCATGGGGCGGATAGGCGGGAGGTTGCTTGGAGTGCAAGGAAAGCTATAGTATGGCTTAAGACCGATATATCCAAAGTAGTGTTTACGGTTGATGCTACAAAGAGGATAGGTGGGACGAGCGGAATATTGAAGGAGTATTGGTTCGAACATGTAACGGTGGAACATGTAAGCGGTGACGAGCAACGAGCCGACAATTTAACAAAGGCTCTCTTGAAGTTCAAGTTCACAAAAATGCGAGAATTAATCGGAGTTGAAGACCTACCTAGTTCGAGTCGGATATTAGGGGGGTGAGTGTTGACGATAATTCCCTTAGTCTTGGGCTACAAGTCGGTGTACCAAGATAGTCTAGAAGACCTTCCTAATTCAACTCAGAATTTAGGGGCGTGATTGTTGGTAGTAAATAATCTGAGCCGACTTCACAAGTCGGTGAACTTGGCAAAAGAGGGGGAGGCGAGGAGGCTTGTTCCTAAAGTCAAGGAATATCTTAATAATTAGTTTGAGATTATTAAAGATAAAACTAGCTGGTCATATCTTGGAGATTTACATTAGTCTTTATCTCTAGTTTGTAGGTTAGAGTTAGATTCAAATTGTAATGCCTTGCATGACAAGCATAGCTAGTTTATAAATACCGAGTAGGGTTATTAATTGTAATCAAGTTTTGAGAGAGTTTCTGAATAAAATCAAAGTGAGAGTTAGTCACTAAATATGGATTCTTGGACCTGAGTCCCACATTTGACCGACTCACGCCCTCTAATACATAAATTATAACCATAGATTGGGCAACATTTAATTAAAATTATTCAAAAAGATGGGGCAAAATAAGTAGCGATTATCTAATATCTAACCTTAGGCGTAATATGCTTTTTCTTTCCAAAAGTATAACATCATGAATGTGTCGATTGTTGAAAAGTCTGAAAAGTATTAGGGGTAGTTGTGGTGCGTTTTAAATCCATGTTTTAAATTGATGTCAGTTTCTTAGACTTTGAGATGTTGTATCTAGTAAATAAACTTAACAGTTGGGTTGAAGATCTGACAGATAAACAATTATAAGAACTTGATAATTCATTGAACTTGAGTTATAATTTATGTAGTTTATTAATTATGCATTACAAGTACGTTAAAAATATTTTTTTTAAGTTTTTTTTATATATCAATATATATGTGTAAAAAGCATACAAGGGCATGGGGCCTCAGTTTAATTTTTTTTTTTCATATGTAAGTATATTTTGGGCTTTTGTAAATGGGCCAGCCTACTTAACCAAAAGAAACAAGAAGACCCACATTCAATTGAGCGGCATGGTTGAGAGATCGACCACTTGCGACAGTTAAGAGAGCTCTGCTCCAGGAGAACCCGGTGGATGATCAGGAAGTGGCAAAGAGGAACCAGAGGAGGACACGCTATGTGGTCCAGTAGTGATTTGGCGAGCATTGTGCGGGATGCTTGATTGATTGATGACATGGAGAATTGGGGATTACTGATTAGGGCGGCTGAATACCAGGCGACGAAGGGGGAGCATGGAGGGAGGGCAATCGACGAGAGACTAGTCATTAGCGCGTGAGTGATTGCGTGAGGCGTTAATATATAGGACCATCAGAGATCCTTTCCGTTATCACCCATTTCTTGTTCATCGATCGAATCAAGGGACTACTGTTACATCTGTTTTTATTACGAAGTTTTAAATCTGTACATTCCGATTGTTTCAGTTCGAAGGTGGACTGTTAGATCTGTACATTCAGTCAGGGGCGGACCTACGTTCACCGGAGGGGGTTCACAGGAACCCCCCGAGTTTTGAAATTTATATAGAACGGTATGTAAAAACACTGGGGTGAACCCCTTAAAATATATAGAGTGAACCCCCTGAACAAAATTCCTGGATCCGCCACTGCATTCAGTCCGAAGATTGATTCAGTCCAGATTCCGAAGTTTTAAATCTATTACATTCCGATTGTTTCAGTCCGAAGTGGAAGGTGGATTGTTACAATTGTTACATTCAGTCCGAAGATTGATTCAGTCCAGATTCCGAAGTTTTGATATATCAGGTAATCTGTGTTTTGCTCTTTTTGGCTTTTGTGTTTTTGATTTGTATTTTAATCTGGTTTGTGTTTTGATATGTGTTTGTAATCTGTGACTTGATCGAATCAGGGGACTGTTACATCTGTTCATCATCGATTGATTCAAATTTGGATTTTGGTTTTGATTTCGAAGACTGTTAGTCTGTTACATAAAATCATGTAATATGTGTTGTGTTTTATTTGTGGTTTGCTTGCTTAATTGCTCATTTAGATTTAGTAGTTAACAATCCTAAATGTCAAACCGAAACCGTAAGTTTGAATTCGACGCATCAAAAAATTTATTGACGTAAAATTTATATAAATATAATTATATCTACTCTAATCTATACTATATAATAAAGGAAAATCATGGGAGACACGTGTCACTCTCTAGTTACTCTTCACCTTTATTTTCCCGTCTCTCTCTTATTAAATATTAATTTTTCTGTTTCTCTCTTCTATTAAATAATAATCTTTATATTAATAAATAAAATTATATTGACACGTGTCACTTTCTGGCCCATTTGTATCATTTTTTTCCCTATCTCTCATATTGAATAATGATATTAAAAGAATTTATTTTTAGATTTTTAATATAAATCTAATTACGGATACTTATTATTCAATTATAAATAGTTATTATATCATCAATCAAATGAACTTAATATAAACTAACATTTATCAATTAAATTAAAAAATTAATACTCAATTGAAAAAAATTGTTTTAAAAACTGACTTAACAGACCTTATAACTGTCACGACAAATTACATTTTTAAAGATATATTTTGACGAGTGTGTTTGTTAACAAATTACATTATATTTTATTTAACCGATGTAATATATCTGTTTATTAAACCCGTGTATTACACGAGTTTTTAAAAATATAAATTTTTTATTACTAAGTATATAACATTTTATTTATTTAACCCGTGTAATACACAGGATTTTAACCTAGTAAATCAATATAATTAGAGACACGTGACAGATTTCTAGACCACCACTATTCTATTTTTCCCGCCCATCCTATAACTCACAATGTTTGACACGCGGATCTTGTACTCATCAGGATACCCGAACTTGACCCATTTAGATTTGGACGTCTTTCTTGGCCACGCACTTTCCACATCCCAAACCCTAATTCTTCTTCTCCAAGAACGATGCCATCAGCGAGATACTTCTCTGCTTCATCTCGAAGGTTAGTTTTTTGTTTGTGAAATCTCTTTTGAATCCATGATTTTTGACGATCTATCCTTCTCACCCATCTTGATTCTCACTTTTTTGTTGCGTTTTCTGTAGTTGGTAAGGATCCATCGATATATCCCTCTTGAACAAACTTTTCTCAGGTAAATCTTCATCGATATCTTTGATTTCTAATTTCTGTTATCATATCTCATCTTTTTTCGGTATATTCTGTACATTGTTTTTTTTTAATTTATCTTTGCTAATTACTTCCCTATTGGCTGTAATTATGTACTTCTTATTCAATCAAATTATTTATTGTTGATTTTCAATTCTTCATCTGAAATTATACTGTTTTAAGGGTAATTTTTGTGGAGATTCAAGAGAATTTATTTATATATGATTTAAAGGGTAAGTTTGGTTGAATTTTGGAGGAATTATATGATTTAAAGGGTAATTGTGGTTGAATTTTAAGGGGATTATACTATTATTACTGTGATTTCAGGTTCATGTTAATCCCTTATCGGTGTCTTCAAATATTCAATAACTTGTGTGTGATTTCAGATTCAATAACTTCTAATATATGAAGTTTGCACACTTGGGATGGCATATGTTTGTTTTAATGATTCAATAACTTCCGATAGATGTGCCGTATTAAGAATTTTTATGTTTGATTAGATGTGCTGTATTAAGTACTAATATGTTTGATTAGATGCGCCTACAATTACTAGAAAGGGTTTTCTTTGAAAATGCTAAGATATTTAACCGAAAATGCTTTACGATCTTGATCTGTATTGGTTTCAATTCATATGTTCGCAGATGAGCATTTTCTATGTGTGCCTACCAACTATTTGATGAAATGTCTTCGAACCCAAATTGTTTATTATTCCTGACAAGATCCAGTTTTGTAGCACTGCAATGATCATACGTGCATTGTGACTTGATCTGTATGGATTTCTTACAAGAACATGAATCATTTTGTTAAATCTAGGGTATGTTTTTGTTGCATATAAGAAGTACTGGCCTCCCGATTACAACTTCCAGTGGATGATTGGGTTCTGTTAGACACAGAAAAAAATGGGTTGTATCGTATGTAGCTTATAAATAAGTTAATATTATGTATCCATTTAACATTATATTAGATAGAGAATACCTTATTTTTATAGTTTAATAACCATTCATATTTACATTTTTTTCTTTTTTGTTTTAAATACGTTGTTGTTTACAACTAGAATTTGTTCCCGCGCTCCGCGGCGAAAAACAGATCTTAAACTGTTGAGCTGGTGACATTAGCGTGGCTAAGCAAAAAAAAACATAATTAAACAAATTTAGCCCCGCGAAGCGCGGCGGGAACCATAAAATTTATAAAATAAATGTATAAGGTATAACTTTACGACGACTCGGTTGTGGAGGTCAAAATATAGATAAAGTCAGTTAGATAGCTGTACCAATATTTTTCTGTCGGTATCGATCTCATTATTTATGGGTGTGATCAATATAAGCCACTATACCTAAAAGATACCGTAGTTTTGAATAATACTCCGTTTAAAAGAAAAAAAAAAGACAAAAAGACAACTAATCAGAAGTGCCTACTACCTGAAGTGAAGGGCAACCATTTCCAAAAAAAATGCATACCTTCATCACCCATTAATCCACATGCAAAAACAAAAAACAAAAAAGAACACAAGCATTTCAAGCAATCCATATTCTATAGTGATAAGTTTTTTTTTAACGACAACACCTAGATATTCTAGAATAATTGGGTTTCCTCGGGGCAACACCTAAAATATCCAAGGCAGCCCACTACAGGAGGAACCCCCAACTGGGTAAACCACCTGACCTGACTACAGACCCATTTTTTATTGTTGTCAGGATTCGAACCCAAGACCTCTACTATGAAAAATATTGGGGCTACCATTACACCAAATGGCTAACGGCATACAGTGATAAGTGATAACATTAATGGATGACAATAAATTAAATAATTAATTGAACCGGTAACCTTTAGGTATAAAACCGATAGATGCTTCAAGTGGGGGCATTTTTTGACAAAAAAACCAATCCCTAAAAAGTAATCTCCGAACACCATTTGAAACTCACCTTCTCCAATTTCTCACACCACATCCGTCAATCTCAAACAAACACTTATCCATCTTAATCTCCCTCAACTCCGCTGCACATGACAACCCCGACGCTTCTCTATCCCCAAACTGATAACAATGCGACACATCCACCGCCTGCAACCTAAGCATCTCCGATCCAAAAAACCTCATCGCTCTACACAGCACAACTTTCATTCAACCTCCGCGCACATCCCAAACATCTGACGTCATATAGCAACGCCTAGATCGACCGGTCGTAGATCCGCGGACAAACGGAAAAATTAAGCGTATCCGGTCGCGTGTAGTTTCGGAGGAGACCTGGAATGAATTCTGGTGGCGAAAAATTCAAGCGTGTACGATGAACCGATTCAACTCGGTGATATGATTTACATGTTCCGATCGGAATCATCAAAGAGCCGATCGAGAATCCGTGATAGGATTTCGCTGGATAGAAGCGAGAGAATTAAACACCACTCCATTACATGAAACGAAGGAATTAACATACGAAAGGAACTCAAAATAAAAAACCCTAGGGATATAAGAGTCGGAACATAAGGATATTCGAACAGAGAGCAACGGAAATTAGAAATATCATTACAATAATGATCTAAATTTCATGATAAAATGATTTAGCAGGTCACATAGACTAAGGGGGTGTTTGGGATTACTTATTTAACCAACTTATAACTTATTAACTTCTTAGAAAAGGAGATAAGTAATAAGTTTGATTGGTTTTTCTTACTTTTCATCCTCCTTTTAGTAGTTTTTGAGAAGTAAGAAATTATGACTTATGACTTATTACCTTTTTGAATAAGTCATAAGGAGTTTCAAATAAGTAATCCCAAACACCCCCTAAATAAGAGTTTGAGTGACTTTTAACCTATTTGACACGTTCTGTTTTTAGCTATTTAATATTTCCTTATTTCACAATCGGTGTAATACACGGGTTTTTAACCTAGTATTGGAATAATTAAAAAAAGTTTAACTATGTCAATTGTAAACGTTTTAATGTTTTAGTTTATTATTGCGTGTCCAAAGCACGGATAAAAAAGAGGAGGGTTTTATAATATGACTTTTGAAAATGGGCCCAAACTTATAGTTCGTTTGGTACCACCAAGTACCTTGAGCCGCCCCTGTCCGAAAGATATTTGACCTCCGTAAAAATAGTTCCTAGGTACGCCACTGAGTACAGCTTATTTAACAACAAGAGTATACAATAACGCAAGTTACATACCCACTTGCTGAGGTTGCGATTTACGACTCGACGATTATCTTCCATTTCGGGAAGGAAGCGAGTGTACGCGGCAATCAACTTCAACAGCAGATCGAGAATTCGTTTACTAAAAACAAGGATGCCTCCACGGTCCAATCCGGTGATACGTTAGATCGAGTGCGAAGGGCACCAACGCCATCGTCCATTGCTGTGGTTGGATATTGAATTTATATTCTTCTTTCAGAGATAAAATTTGAAAACAAACGAATTCACAAATGGGGATGTAGCTCAAATGGTAGAGCGCTCGCTTTGCATGCGAGAGGCACGGGGTTCGATCCCCCGCATCTCCATATTTTCAATGTTTTATATTCACAGTTTATTATGTAGATTTTTAAATGAAACTTCTTTCATATGGTCAAAAGGAAAACCTGTACATTTTCACAGTAATAGTTTCAAACCTTAAAAATATATTTACAGAGTTGACCATTTTTTATTTATACATTTTCACAATGTGAAGTAGGTGTTAGCTATAACATGGTTTGTGAGTTGATGATGAACACGGTGATATCATCATGGGCGGAGGTAGAGGTGCATAAATCGGATTTTTTTTGAACCAGATCCGGATCGGATAAGTCATCGTTGGTCAAGGACCGGATCCGGTTTTGGGGTGTGAGGTTTGGAACCTATTGGAACCTTTTATCCGGTTTTATCCGATTTTGTCCGGATTTTTTGTGTCCGATTTTTGTCCGGTTTCAAATTTGTCCGATTTTGTCCGGTTTTTACCCGGTCTCTTGGAAAACCATATAACCGGTTCTAGATCCGGCGGTTCAAAAAATATCCGATCCGGTTAAAAAAAACCGATTTCGGATAATCCATCGGATCGGATCCGGTTATAATGCCCTCCTCTAGGCGGAGGTAGTGCAAAGCAACCGGGGTCAACCGACCGACCATACTGGATTTCAAATTTTAAGTAGCGGTATATTACCCAAACTAGGTTAGAGACCCGTGTACTTCACAGGTTGGAATAATAAAAAATGATGTAATTATAAAATGTATATATACCTTTTATAATTGAAGTTAAAAATTACATTACATTACAAATACAATAATAAAAAATATAATTACAGTTTACAAATCTATAGAGACTTGTTTGTACAATTTACAATTTGACTCGTCATGAAATGCAAACTCAATAAATAGAGTGAAACATGCAATGTAATATGACCCTTGCAAATCTAACATGTTGTAGGGAATAGAGGCATTGGTCTCTGAAGACTTGTTGGATTCCTCACTCTTTTTTGAAGCTGGTGTATCTTAAGAGAAAAGAGACTTAGATAAAGGCTAAAGATAAAAACAAAAGTAATTTACAAATAGATAAAGTAGATTATTTAGACTTGATAATATCTCGTAGCTCACCTCGATAATAATTATACTCGCGAAACATCATTATGGTTCCTCTTTTAATTTCTCCTTGTGTGATGCCTGAGTACTCCTTTTGAACCAGAACTTTGCGACCATAAATGAAGTTTGTTTGTACAACTTTATCAATGACCTACTGCAGCAGAGTTTGTTTAATCCTAGTAACAAGTTGCCTTTACACCAGTGCAAGTAAAAAATCTAATGAGCAACATACCTCTACAATAATATTCCATTTCTTTTGTTGCTTAAACCTAACTAATGTTCACAAAACCAGGTCTTTGGGAAGAGGTTGGTTCTCAATTCTTTGTGTTTCGAGCACGAAAACTGCAGACCTCACCTCATCAATTTTATTCATCATCTTCCTCCAGTTATTTTGATCTACCTCTTCTTCATCATCCTTAAAAACTGTAACTTTTTTCCTTTTCTGGATGCCAACATACCCTGACATATCACATTTACTTGTTTTTGCCTTTCGAAGTTGACATCAATGGCACACATTAGCATGCATAACTTTAAAAAATATAAAGCCTCTAAATAAATCTACGGAATTAGATGACAAATTGGTATTACCTTTTTGAAGAATCAAAAACACATTTTTTTGACAAATTGAACAGGCATGCCTCTAGTCCTCATTGAATTCATTACAAGAACTAAATCTAACATTAATATATCATGAACCAAATGTCATTTATGATGAAAATAATGAAAGAAATACAAAATTCGGTAATGACCAATGATTCAACTGATGCCGCTTTACCAACATTCAAGAAACATCTAAAAAGACCGACCACAGATAAGACATTCGCTACAAGTTATCATTCAAGTATCAAAAACGTAAGTACACATATCCAACATTTGGTGATGATTTATCAAGATTTCCTTTCATGAAACATCAAATAGTGAGATAAGTATTTAAATACCAAGCATAAGTGGAAAAAAACTTCAATCGCATACATAGAGAACAAAATCAATATCATTACAGAAAAGTACGCAATTTTTGGGCAGAATATACACAATATGCACACTTATGTGTTCATATCCACCCAACATTGGTGAATCTCTCTCAAACAACAATTTTAATTTTTTCCATGAAGCAATTTTTTTGATAGTTGATGAAACAAATCATGATACAATTGTCCTTAGCAAAAACCTACCTCAATACTGATGATTTCAAAATCCCTGTAAGGCTCTGATAGAAAAGAGAGCGAAAAACTTTATTATTCTCGGACTAATTAGGGTTGTAAAGAATGAAGAAAAAATCATAAAAAATTGGCATAGTTAGGGCTGTAAAGAAAGAAAAGAAATTACCAAAAATCATAGAAATTGGCATCGTTGCCAAGCAAATCGGAGTTGATTGATAATCAACTTGCATTTGAATCTCGAAAACAAATCTATATCATATTCTAAGAAACGTAGAATTGTAGAGAGTAAACATATATTTGATAAGGGTAATCTAGACGGCGATTGATCGAACGTTGCTTGTGTTGTACCTGTAGTTGCTTGGATCGAACGTTGCTTGTGTTGTTTCTCTCAAAATGAAATGGGAAGCCGCGGGATTGATCGGAGTGGTGTGGCGACGACGGGGGCGGCGACGGCTGCTGCAGGGGATAGGGTTTTGGGGTTGATGGAAAGGGAGAATCGGGTGGTGGTGGAGATCTGGTTGTGGTGTAGGTAGGGGACTGAACATGATGGTGAGGATTAGGGTTTCCACTAAATTGTAAACGGGTCAAAAAGATGGCGCTTTTCTTTTGTGGGTTAAAAAGGTTTTGGTCGGAAAAAAGTTGTGAGGAAAAACACGCGTTCAAAAAGTTATTCTTTTATTAGTATAGATACCGAGTGACCCAGTCTTTTTTTGAGGTTGACCCCACTGATTTAAAAAATATGTATATTTTGACCCTGAACATAGAAAAAAAATTATAAACGTTTTTTTAATTTAATTAATTCTATTAATTAAGCCTATAAGTTAGATTTAATTAAGCTTATAAGTTAATTAACTAAGCCATAAACCTATTTAAACCTAACTATTTAAAAACTCAAACTAGCCCATAAGTTATAATCTATAAAGGGATTAACCCAACAGCCCAACTAGTCTATTTATTTAGTATTAACATAATAAAAAAATCACGTAAATTGTCTATGACGATTAGAGTTCTGTTCCAACCTTCCTGGCCTCCTTCGAACAACAGGCTACGATAAAAAAAAACGTTTCCATTCTTCCAGACGAATAGGCGACGATTAAAGAAAAAAAACCACGCAAAGACGATTTCAATCCAAACAAAATACAAAATTAAACACTCCAAGTCTCCAACAACGATTATGAAGCAAAAACCATATTAGTTTCCAATTTTTTTTAATTTCAAACTTGAAATTTTAGTTTATTGAATGTTTAATCTTTATTATTGATTCTTGTTAAGAACTTATTTGTTTAATGAATTACTTATTATTAATTCTTATTTAATGAATTACTTATTATTTATTATTGTTATTGATTCTTGTCAAAACCCGTAGTGAACAACTATATGATCTAATGTTTTTATTTATTTGTTTATAATGACACTCTATATTTTTACTATTTGTTTTCTAATGATTCTATGTTTTCATTATCGTATCATATCTTATTATGTGACTGACCCGACCCGATCACCCAAATCAAATCGTCGAACCGGCCCAAAAAAATCATAGTAAGGAACTTAGAAATTAATTTGAGCATCGAAAAAAAACGACCCCACTAGAAAAAAATTCTTGTCTCCAGCATTGGATATCATCTTAATTTGTAAGATTGCAACAACCTAGAGACACATACCATTTTAACCAAGGGGGTTGTCTAGAGACTCGATCCACAAAAAGATTGCAACAACCTAGAGACACATACCTTTTTAACCAAGGGGGTTGTCCAGAGACTCAATGCACAAGTTTGTTACAGGGATGTGATGTGATGTGATGTGATTGAAGTCCAATGAAATCTCTAATGAGGAGACACTCGATTCTTTTCTAATACAATATTGGAAGCAAAATTCAATATTGAAAGCTCATATTTAGAGATTGGAACACACGTTATAAAACATCCCAAAAACTGTGTTCGTACGAGCTGAAGATGGGAGGTTGACGATTTATTTCTTAATAGTTAACTAGAAAATACGACCCACGCGTTGCGACGGGCCTGTACGGTGACATTAACGTGTTTAAGTACATAATTAAAGACCACGCGGTGCGACGGGTTTGCGAACCTCGTTACGCGTATCGCGTCGAAGACAATAACGTAACTAAGTACATAAAAGAAACGTATAAAGTTGCCACAACTCGGCTCTGGAGATCGAAAAATAGATAAATTGCGGCGTGAATAGAAGTTAACATTGAAACGGCAAATTCATTAAAGAATAATAAAAAAAAAAAAAAAGAACGAAATTTGAGGGTAAATTTGAGAGTTTAGAAATTTGAAAAGTAGAGTTGAGAATTTTTTATAGGGGTAAAATTGAAACTTTAGAAATTTGAGGATATGTTTAAAATTTAAAAAGTTGAAGGGTAGTATATGAAAATAGAGAAAGCCGAAGGGTTATTATTTATAATAAAAATTTTATAAATAACCATAATAATGATAATAAACATATCATAACAATAATAATAATATTAATATTAATTAAACTAATAATAATACTAATATTTATCAATAATAATAACATATACATAATAATAAAGTTAATCAAACGTTTCTAGCAAAATCCATAACAAGATCAAGAAATATATATTTAAAAATGTCAATTTTTAAGTCAAGCTTGGTTTATCGAAGGCATTTCCGATGAAGGTTTTAAGACAAGCACATTGTGTCGGAGTTGTGTTAGTTACTGGTTTGTGACGCATTTCCAATGCAATATTGCGTCGCAAACCTATCAGTTTTCTAGTAGTGCACCTTGATTTCAGAATATTCGAACTCTTGTGATCAGAATAAATGATGCACTTAACTCCATAGAGATAATCCTCCAATTCTTTAATACAAACTGTTAGGGGTCATTTTACAGCTAAGGATCCTGGATCTTCAATGTACTTCGGTATCCTCAATTTATATATTACCTAACCGTTATATCTTCCTTCTATCTTGACTTATTCGCAGGTAAAATGTGCGTGGTCAAATTCATCCCTGAAGAATCGCTCTTGAAGTCAAAGAGAACGTGTAGAAGACGCGTGGATTGGCCTCCAACGGTCATATTTGAAGACTAAGTCGATTCCGGGATTCTCGGATAGTTAGTTAGCATAATCTCTGTATATAATTAGCAGCTTGGTCGATTAGAAAACACACAACAACGCACTTAGCAATAGAATACACTCGCAATTAGTCTTGTAACACTTAGATATCGATCATTTGCTGCTCAACACTTGTAATTCTTTTTCATTTATTGAAGAAACGAGGCAGGTGTCGATTGTCACCTCCCGAGGTTTTATGCCGGAGATCCTGAACTATCAAGGGCTTTCCTCGTAAACAACCGTGTCACTCTTTACGTTTTTACATTGTTTTACATTGATTTTACAAGCACACTACCTCACAAACTAAGTTTGGTCACAAAATTAGCCTTATTAATTTTTACCCAAAACAATTTGGCGCCCACCGTGGGGCAAGTGGTGCTTTTCATCTTCAAATCTTTACTAAAGTTTGTGTTCAATCACTATCTTTCAAATTTATTTTCAAAAATGTCATCTCAATCCAAAAATATTTCTGTCTCTGCTTCATCTTCGAGCTCTGTGTTGGTCAACCCTATTCCTCCTCCTCTATTTCAAAAAAGTGTTAATCAGCCGAATAAAACTACTCCTGCGGGTTTTTCGGGATCCTGAATACCTGCTGGTGGACCTGTGATCGTATCAAACAATGATATCCTCGACCCGTTCTCGGAGATGAAACAACAAATGGAACAACAGAGGAAGACTAACCAAGCGCTGTTTCGGGAGATTGAGAAGGTTAAAGAATCGAAGAAACCAGTCGAAATGACGACCCCGCTGCAACCAAGGATCTTGGATTTTAATTATTCAGGATCCTCAGAAATCCATAAGGGAGACTTCTTTCCCATGCAAACAGGGATCACTACAGTTGGCCCTACCCCGGCTGTCAGATTTACAACAAATCAGGATCTTGGAGTTACTCCGGGATCATCGTTCCGAAATCCTGAGAACGGTAACACATTCAATCAATTTTCAAATACTAACGAATTTGTGCAGGAGACAGGAATCACTCTGTCCATGGTCAAGTAGTTAAAGAAGTTGAGAGAGATGATCTTCAGTGTACCAGGTGTTGTTCAACCTATACCAGAGATGTCCTCTACCAGTCACAAGATCTCCAGATTCGCTCCACCGTTATGTGATGCTGAGATCCCCAAGCGCTTCCAGACTCATAACATGAAGTTGTACGATAGAACTACAGATCCTGAGGAGCACGTCGCGCAGTACAGGGAACAGATGGAGATAAACCCCATTCCCGTGGACCTAAAGGAAGCCTGCTTATGCAAAGTAAATGTTTGGTATTTTGCATTTATTTCGATTCTTTATCCGATCATGGAAGGGACCACTTAAAAATGTAATTCATTTATATTGTGTCAAGTTTATCAATTACAAAGAGTTAGACTGGTTAGTTAGTCTCCAAATCAGTTTGTTTGGTTTTTGATTATTGATCTTAAACCTGTGCCATTATAATAACGAAAATTATTTTAGGTCGACGGGTTAAGAGGTTCATGGCAATCATTTTCTTGACCTCTCTTCCACACTCATACCAACACTTTGTGGTTACACTCATGTATGCAAGGGAAACTCTGACCGTGGAAGAGGTCTTAGCTGCTCCAAAATCTAAAGAGTTGAAGAAAAGGACTGATGTTAAGGAAGATGGTGGAGAAGGGTTGATAGTCAGGGGCAGACCTGAACAAAGAAGATTCAATAAGCAGAAGAGTCAAGGTTAAAGGTTCAGGTCAAAATCCAAGTTCAAGAGGAAATGTTTTGTATGCAACTCAGAGAAACACCTAAAAAGAGACTGCCCAGAGTGGAAGAAAAAGAAGGGGGGGGGGTGATGTTGGCAGTTCAAAGTCATATGGTGCAAAAGATGACTTGTCAGAGGGATATGAAAGTGATGATGTGATAAATGTATCAGTTGAAGGAGTTTGTGATGAGTGGATTCTAGACTCAGGGTATTCTTTTCATATGAAACATGTGAAAGAGTTTTTTACAAAGCTAGTTGATCTAGAACTTGGTGAGGTAATGTGACATCCGACAATTTTAGGTTAACTCCGTTAACATTCCTACGCTAGTTCAAACATTATTCATTGCAAACTCAGTTACCTCAGTTAGTCACACGTGCATTGCATTTAATTAAGTTAATTAATTGTGTCAGTTATTGCACAAACACTCACGTAACGGTAATTCGAAGAATTACCGAATCGCACGAGTCGATCCCCGAACGTTGGTGATAATAAAAAAAATAATATTTCGAACAATAAATAATTTATAATTAATATAAATTATGTGTTTTTACGTGTTATGTGATTTTATGCGTAAACTGTAGACTTTCGTGAAATCGCGTACGTTTACGCGGAACGTTGTGACTTTTATTGCTTTATTGATTTTTATAAAGAAGTTTTATAAAAATATTTATTAGAAACTATTTTAATTAGTTACATTTAATTAAATGTGTTTTAAGTTCATTTAATTAGTCCATGGGCCACATAAATCAATTTTTAAACCCATGGAGGGGCCCATGGAGTTAGTATTTAAGGAATTTATAAAACCCTAATCCCCATTACACTAAATTTCGAAAATATTCAGCCCCCATACCCTCTCAAAATCGAAAATCCCCTCTACATCTTCAAACCATTCTTAGATCGATCTCCTTCTTGCAATCGTTGGTGTTCTTGAGCAATCCTAGCATCAATCTTCGTTTCTATCGGATCAAGTAAGATTTTATGTATATTTATTTATATATTTTTTGAAAATATGGTTTTGATAAACCCTAGTTTTCATCCAAACAAGAATCCATTCAATAAAGATGCAAACTTTGATAATTAATTGTGTATTATGATGATAGTTGTAAGTTTTGTTGATTTGGTGAAACCCTAGATGTCTAGAACCGAGAGTTACTAAATAAGGAAAATTTTTATGATTTCTATCTTGCATGCTAGACATGATTAGGATGAGGTGATGATGGTTATGTGTTACTTGATGCATGTGTACATGAATTGTGAAATCAGATTTTGAATACATAACCCGGTTTTATCAACTTTCCAAATAAGGAAACTTTAATTGTTAAAAGTGGTTATAACTTACTATTTAGACATGCATGATATGGTTTGATGATAGATCTATGTTAGATAGGACACAATAACTTGTTGTAACGTGTTAGGTGATTGAAATCACGCATGCTAGTCATAGGTTACTAAAGATAGCAACTTTGTCTTGAATTATGATTTGCATGCTTAGGTTCTAGACAATTGTTATGTGATGTGGTGAGCTAGAACATGTTAGAGTGATCCTATGAATATATCAATGATGATAGTTTCCAGGAAACATGAGTCCCGAACAAACCTGCTATTTTTGAAAACTTGCTATCTTGTTAGAACAAATAGGATTTGTTACTAAGTGCTACAGCATGATCATTGTGTGTAATATAGAAGTGTTATACAAGTCAAACATTTAAATCACTAAACGGGTCACCAACGGGTCGTCGAGTCAAACTTAGTCAAACTTGGTCAAACTTGGTCAAACTTAGTCAAACTTGGTCAAACTTAGTCAAACTTGGTCAAACTTGAGTCAAACTTGCAAAACTTTTCTAAACACTTAAACAACAGTATTGTTTGGATACTAAGGGTTTCTATCATCTTGCACAAACACACACTTATAAACCGGTGTTTATAGGTGGCAATTAGTCGTCAAGCATTCTAAGTTCGCTTTCTTTCGCACGCACTTTAAGGTGAGTTTCACGGCCCCTTTTTCTTATGGTTTAAACTTGGGGGAGAAAACATGGGTACGAACATTTAGATCTTACATTTCTTTTATATCACTTGTGTACTAAGCGCAAACATATCATGAAAGTCCTTACTTATCGAACCGTTAGTATATGGGTTAACGAGGTAATCTTGAGTAGTACTACTGGGCATTGACAAGCCCCACCCGCGTTAGTCGCGCTAACACGACAGGTAGTCGAATGGGTGTAACATTGACCTAAACATTCACCATTGATTATGATAGTCATGGTGGGAGGCAGTACAAACATAAACAGTCAGCTTCGGTGTCGAAACGCTTTAGTAACATGTACTAGGTTAGCTTCCTATGATATAAATTGTAATTGGTATTATCTAGTAAACTTTACAAACATTGAAACCTGTGAACTCACCAACCTAGTGTTGACACGTTTTAGCATGTTTTCTCAGGTCATTAAGGTACAAGCACAAGCTAAGGCATGCATGCATTCGAAGTCCATCATTTTCAAACTCAAGAACTATTTATTTTATTTATTGTTGAGTTATTTATTTTTGACGCGACTGTTTTGGCGCATGCTTTTCATCTAACTTTTCGCTTCCGCAAGTCTTACATTAAATCAGTGTTTTCATTGCTAGTGTTGCATCGTGACTATGAGCATTACTAGTGTTTTCTTAAACTCATATAGAGTCGTTCAACGTAATTAATGACTGAGATCCTGGTATGTCACGCTCCTAACGGTAAAACTCCGTTAGTAGATTTTGGGGGTGTGACAGATTGGTATCAGAGTCATTGGTTATAGAGAACTAGGAAATGCATACTAGACTATAACCACGTACATGCATTAGTTACACAGCACTTACACTCATACATGGCACTCACTCATCCCGTTACATGAAATGTCGACCCCGCCTAATTCACCCGCATCCCCAATCATTCAGGAGCACGATGTTCCTACCGTACCTTTGCCAGAGTCGAGGAGACGTCGACTCAACCCGATCAATACCACTGTAGGGTTTGACGAGCCTATTCATGTGCGTGTCAGAGGTAACACGCATGACTGGGATTGGTATCCCGATAGGATCAGGAACTGGTTCCGCGAGGAGGAAGTCCCACCTCCACTCACTGCTGACATTGCTTCTTCTTCATCATCTTCTGTGCGAGCTTTGCCACCATTACAGTACCCCTTTGAGCAGGTGTTTGCTGCATTTGTAGCTAGGATGGACCGGGAGACCCGGAACATGAGAGATGCAGCAGGGTAGATTTCTGGTATATTAGAGCGACAGATTCTGATGAATCAGAAAATTGACAAACTGACTTCAGATTTAGCAGTCACTGATAAAGTCCATGAGAATTTGGCAAATGGAAGTGTGGATATGGAAGACCGGCTGAACACTGCACAGCGGAACCTAGATATACTCCACACCAGGATTGAGCAAATGGAGGCTCGACTTGCAGCTGTTGAAGCAGTAGGAGTTGCACCAGATGATGCACCCGTAGGAGATCCGGCCGAGGACGAGGATGTAGCATCTGATGTTACATCAGCTAGCAGTGGCATTTGATATCTTATCGTCATTTCTTATTTATGTCTTTTCTTTTGAACCTAGATGGGCAGTGTTGTTCTCATCCAACAGATGTTTCTGGATTTTGGTTAAGATTATGTTGCGAGAGGAGTATTGTCCCCGCGATGAAGTGCAGAAACTTGAGGGCGAGTTCTGGAACCTCAAGATGGAGGGATCTGAAATTGTTAAGTACCCGCAAATTGAAGCCTACACTACTCGTTCGCATGAACTGGCAAACTTGTGTCCGCAAATGGTAACACCTCCCTATAAGAGGATCAAGAAATTCATTGATGGTTTGGTCCCGCAAATTCATAGCATGGTGACATCTTCTAATCCCACTACGATCCTGCAAGCAATCAGGTTGGCTCACAGGCTAACCGATCAGGCAGTCGCTCAGGGCACCCTACCCCCTAGAGGTGCGTTATCAAAGACAACTGACAACAAGAGAAAGTTTGACAGTTCATTCCCCAAAACCTTCCAGTCAAACCCACCTTCTCAGCAACAGCAACAACAGCATCGTAAGCTTGAACCTTCAAAGAACAACAATCAGTCTAACTCTTCTCAGCAGAATCAGTGTTCTTATATTGGCAAGTACCCGAAGTGCAACAAATGTAACTTCCACCATCATGGAGCGTGCGACCGGTACCGTTGCCACCGGTGTGGAAAGATGGGTCATTTGGCCAAAGACTGTAGAGTAGATCTGCAGAACAAACAGATACCTCCTAGAGACGCACCCAAAGGTTGTTTTGAGTGTGGTAAAGAAGGGCATTTCAAGAAAAATTTCCCGCAGTTGAGGAGAAACGGAAACGGGAATGGAAATGGTAATAACCACCAGGGCGGAAATGGTAATAACAACGGGAATGGTGCAAAGGGCCGAGCATTTGTGATTGGATCGGGAGAAGCTAGGAATGATCGGAACGTTGTTAACGGTATGTTTCTCTTAAACGATCATTATGCTTCTGTACTTTTTGATACTGGTTCCGATAGAAGTTTTATATCTAGAGAACTTAGTAGTCGGTTAGGAATAAACCCAACTTTATTAGAACACCATTATACCGTAGAGATAGCAGATGGTAAAGTAATCGAGGCAACCCACATTCTCAAGGGATGTCCGTTAGAACTTCCTGGTCACAAACTCGACATCGATCTCATGCCAGTTACACTTGGCAGTTTTGACATAATTGTGGGCATGGATTGGTTGTCTAAAAACCAAGCCGAGATCATCTGTAGTGAGAAGATCGTTCGTATACCCCTTCCTAGTGGAAAAATCCTATCCGTTCAGGTCGAAAGAAGTGGTGCAGTCATGGGCATCATATCTTTCATGAAGGCTCAGAAGTGTCTGCGTAAGGGTCATACCGCAATTCTAGCCCTTGTCGCTGACAAGTCCACCGAGGAGAAAAAGTTAGAAGATATCCCTATCGTTCGCGAATTTCCAGAAGTATTCCCTGAAGACCTACCTGGTCTTCCACCTCATCGTCAGGTTGAATTTCATATTGACCTAACACCCGGAGCAGCGCCTATTGCTCGAGCACCTTATAGACTGGCACCAAGCGAGTTACAAGAGCTATCTACACAACTGCAAGAGTTGTTGGATAAAGGTTTCATCCGACCTAGCTCATCGCCATGGGGAGCTCCAGTCCTATTTGTCAAAAAGAAAGATGGAACTTTCCGCATGTGCATTGATTACCGAGAGTTAAACAAGGTAACAGTCAAGAACCGCTACCCACTACCCCGTATTGACGATTTATTCGACCAACTTCAAGGATCAAGTTTCTACTCGAAAATCGACTTAAGATCTGGATATCATCAGCTGAGAGTTCGAGATGAAGATATATCCAAGACTGCATTCAGAACCCGGTACGACCATTTCGAATTTTTGGTCATGCCATTTGGATTGACCAACGCACCCGCGGTGTTCATGGACCTCATGAACCGTGTGTGTAAACCTTATCTGGATCAATTCGTCATTGTTTTTATTGACGATATCCTCATATACTCTAAGAGTCAGGAAGAGCATGAGGAGCATCTGCGTTTGATCCTTGAACTACTGAAGCAGGAACAGTTGTACGCAAAGTTTTCCAAATGAGATTTTTGGATTCGCGAGGTTCAATTTTTAGGACATGTGATCAATGAGAAGGGAATACATGTCGATCCAGCCAAAGTGGAAGCTATTAAGAATTAGGCAGCACCAACAACTCCAACCGAAGTTCGGCAATTCCTAGGATTGGCCGGATACTACCGTCGTTTTATCGAAGGATTTTCAAAGATTTCCCAACCTCTCACCGCCTTAACCCAAAAAGATAAACCCTATAATTGGAGCGAGACTCAAGAATCGGCATTCTAACTACTGAAGCAGAAACTATGTAGCGCACCTATCCTGTCTCTACCAGAGGGAACAGATGACTTCGTGGTATATTGCGATGCCTCCATCCAAGGTCTCGGTTGTGTGTTGATGCAACGCGACATGGTTATTGCTTACGCTTCTCGACAGTTAAAAATCCACGAAAAGAACTACACGACTCATGATTTGTAGTTAGGAGCCGTGGTGTTTGCACTCAAGATATGGAGACATTACTTGTACGGTACCAAGTGCACCATCTACACCGATCACAAGAGTCTTCAGCATATTTTTGAGCAGAAAGAGTTGAACATGCGTCAACGTCGTTGGATCGAGTTATTGAACGATTATGATTGTGCAATCAAGTACCATCTGGGCAAAGCTAATGTGGTGGCCGATGCCCTAAGCAGAAAAGAAACCAAACCTCGACGAGTTAGAGCATTACAACTCACTATTCATACAGGATTACCCGAACAAATCCGCAATACCCAACTTGAAGTCTTAAAAGAGGAGAACTTACCATTGGAATCCATTCGTGGTATGGAGAAACAACTTGAGGTTAAAGCAGATGGTATTCGTTACTTCGCGGAACGAATATGGATACCGGTATATGGAAACCTAAGAGACCTAGTCATGGATGAAGCTCACAAATCCCGATACTCTATCCATCCGGGATTTGACAAGATGTATCACGATCTAAAAGTTTTGTATTGGTGGCCGAACATGAAAGCCGACATAGCCACCTACGTGAGCAAGTGCCTGACTTGTTCCAAGGTCAAGGTGGAGTACCAAAAGCCATCCGGATTACTCCAACAACCGGAAATACCGATGTGGAAATGGGAGCAAATTTCCATGGATTTCATAACCAAATTACCCCGAACCCCTACGGGATGTGACATAATCTGGGTGATAGTGGATCGCCTAACCAAATCCGCTCATTTCCTTGCTATCAAAAAGACCAACAAAATGGAAAATTTAACTCGCCTCTATCTTAAAGAAGTAGTATCCCGACATGGAGTGCCAATCTCCATCATTTCCGATAAAGACGCCCGATTCACCTCACGTTTTTGGCAATCATTACAGAAAGCTCTAGGCACGTGCCTGGACATGAGTACAGTGTATCATCCTCAAACAGATGGCCAGAGTGAACGTACCATACAAACCCTAGAAGACATGCTACGAGCTTGTGTGATCGATTTCGGAAACAGTTGGGAGACTCACTTGCCTTTAGTGGAATTCTCTTACAATAACAACTATCATACTAGCATCAAAGCAGCACCGTTCGAGGCTTTGTATGGGAGAAAGTGTCGATCACCACTTTGTTGGGCTGAAGTTGGAGATAGCCAACTTACGGGTCCTGAACTTGTGCATGAAACCTCAGAGAAAATCGTGCAAATCCAAAACCGTATGGCGGCCGCTCATGACCGTCAAAAGAGTTATGCAAACAAGCGCAGAAAACTGATAGAATTCCAAGTGGGCGACAAAGTATTATTAAAGGTCTCACCGTGGAAAGGTGTGATTCGTTTTGGAAAACGAGGAAAGTTAAACCCGTGTTACGTTGGACCATTCGAGATAGTGAAAAGGATCGGTCCAGTAGCATACCAACTGAACCTACCGGATACACTCAATGGAGTGCATAATGTCTTTCATGTCTCAAACCTAAAGAAGTGCCTATCAGATGAGACACTTGTAGTTCCACTCGAGGAGTTGGAAATTGATGAACAACTACGTTTTATTGAGGAACCAGTTGATATCATGGACCAAGAGGTCAAAACTCTCAAGCGCAGTAAGATACCTATTGTAAGATTTCGCTGGAACTCGAAGCGTGGACCGGAGTTCACGTGGGAACGAGTGGATCAAATGACGAAAAAGTATCCTCACCTTTTCAAACAGTCAACGGCAAACACGAAAGGTACTAACTAAATTTTGAGACGAAATTTATTTCAACAAGGGGATGATGTGACAAACCTAAACTTTTTGTTTCAGACGTTACCGACTTCGTTTAATTTTCGGGACGAAAATTCTTTCAAAAAGGGGATGATGTGACATCCGGCAATTTCAGGTTAACTCCGTTAACATTCCTACGTTAGTTCAAACATTATTCATTGCAAACTCAGTTACCTTAGTTAGTCACACGTGCATTGCATTTAATTAAGTTAATTAATTGGGTCAGTTATTGCACAAACACTCACGTAACGGTAATTCGGAGAATTACCGAATCGCACGAGTCGATCCTCGAACGTTGGTGATAATAAAAAAAATAATATTTTGAAAAATAAATAATTTATAATTAATATAAATTATGTGCTTTTACGTGTTATGTGATTTTATGCGTAAACTGTAGACTTTCGTGAAATCGTGTACGTTTACGCGGAACGTTGTGACTTTTATTGCTTTATTGATTTTTATAAAGAAGTTTTATAAAAATATTTATTAGAAACTATTTTAATTAGTTACATTTAATTAAATGTGTTTTAAATTCATTTAATTAGTCCATGGGCCACATAAATCAATTTTTAAACCATGAAGGGGCCCATGGAGTGAGTAGTTAAGGAATTTATAAAACCCTAATCCCCATTACACTAAATTTTGAAAATATTCAGCCCCCATACCCTCTCAAAATCAAAAATCCCCTCTTCATCTTCAAACCATTCTTAGATCGATCTCCTTCTTGCAATCGTTGGTTTTCTTGAGCAATCCTAGCATCAATCTTCGTTTCTATCGGATCAAGTAAGATTTTATGTATATTTATTTATATATTTTTTGAAAATATGGTTTTGATAAACCCTAGTTTTCATCCAAACAAGAATCCATTCAATAAAGATGCAAACTTTGATAATTAATTGTGTATTATGATGATAGTTGTAAGTTTTGTTGATTTGGTGAAACCCTAGATGTCTAGAACCGAGAGTTACTATATAAGGAAATTTTTTATGATTTCTATCTTGCATGCTAGACATGATTAGGATGAGGTGATGATGGTTATGTGTTACTTGATGCATGTTTACATGAATTGTGAAATCAGATTTTGAATACATAACCCGGTTTTATCAACTTTCCAAATAAGGAAACTTTAATTGTTAAAAGTGGTTATAACTTACTATTTAGACATGCATGATATGGTTTGATGATAGATCTATGTTAGATAGGACACAATAACTTGTTGTAACGTGTTAGGTGATTGAAATCACGCATGCTAGTCATAGGTTACTAAAGATAGCAACTTTGTCTTGAATTATGATTTGCATGTTTAGGTTCTAGACAATTGTTATGTGATGTGGTGAGCTAGAACATGTTAGAGTGATCCTATGAATATATCAATGATGATAGTTTCCAGGAAACATGAGTCCCGAACAAACCTGCTATTTTTGGAAACTTGCTATCTTGTTAGAACAAATAGGATTTGTTACTAAGTGCTACAGCATGATCATTGTGTGTAATATAGAAGTGTTATACAAGTCAAACATTTAAATCACTAAACGGGTCACCAACGGGTCGTCGAGTCAAACTTAGTCAAACTTGGTCAAACTTGGTCAAACTTAGTCAAACTTGGTCAAACTTAGTCAAACTTGGTCAAACTTGAGTCAAACTTGCAAAACTTTTCTAAACACTTAAACAACAGTATTGTTTGGATACTAAGGGTTTCTATCATCTTGCACAAACACACACTTATAAACCGGTGTTTATAGGTGGCAATTAGTCGTCAAGCATTCTAAGTTCGCTTTCTTTCGCACGCACTTTAAGGTGAGTTTCACGGCCCCTTTTTCTTATGGTTTAAACTTGGGGGAGAAAACATGGGTACGAACATTTAGATCTTACATTTCTTTTATATCACTTGTGTACTAAGCGCAAACATATCATGAAAGTCCTTACTTATCGAACCGTTAGTATATGGGTTAACGAGGTAATCTTGAGTAGTACTACTGGGCATTGACAAGCCCCACCCGCGTTAGTCGCGCTAACACGACAGGTAGTCGAATGGGTGTAACATTGACCTAAACATTCACCATTGATTATGATAGTCATGGTGGGAGGCAGTACAAACATAAACAGTCAGCTTCGGTGTCGAAACGCTTTAGTAACATGTACTAGGTTAGCTACCTATGATATAAATTGTAAATGGTATTATCTAGTAAACTTTACAAACATTGAAACCTGTGAACTCACCAACCTAGTGTTGACACGTTTTAGCATGTTTTCTCAGGTCATTAAGGTACAAGCACAAGCTAAGGCATGCATGCATTCGAAGTCCATCATTTTCAAACTCAAGAACTATTTATTTTATTTATTGTTGAGTTATTTATTTTTGACGCGACTGTTTTGGCGCATGCTTTTCATCTAACTTTTCGCTTCCGCAAGTCTTACATTAAATCAGTGTTTTCATTGCTAGTGTTGCATCGTGACTATGAGCAATACTAGTGTTTTCTTAAACTCATATAGAGTCGTTCAACATAACTAATGACTGAGATCCTGGTATGTCACGCTCCTAACGGTAAAACTCCGTTAGTGGATTTTGGGGGTGTGACAGGTAAAGCTGGGAGATAACATGCCATGCAAGATTCTTGGAATGGGTACAGTAACATTCAGAATGAAAGGAGGGCTTGATTTTGACTTACAAAATGTAAGGTACATACCTAGTCTTAAAAGAAGCTTGTTGTCATTGGGTACTTTTGAAAGACAGGGATATCATGTTAGTCTAAAGGATGGTAAAGCTAGAGTGGCTAAGGGTTCTTTAGTGATATTAACTGGCACTAGAAAGGAGAATAACACTTATTTACTTGATGGAATTGTGATGCATGATACAACATCCATTGTTGTTTCAAGTAAGGATAATTCACTATTATGGCACAAAAGGTTTGGACACTTGAGTAGCCAAGGTCTGATAGAACTGATGAAGCAACAGATAATTAGTGAATTTAAGGTTGATGAAGTAGGCTTTGTGAAACCTGTGTTAGGCAAGAAAAGAAGGGTGCAATTTAGCAGGGGTAAACATATCACTAAAGGGATACTCAACTATGTACACTCTGATCTTTGGGGGCCAGCAAGAGTTGATTCATTGGGTGGGGCAAGGTACTTTATGTCCATTATAGATGATTTTCAAGGAGAGTGTGGGTTTTCATACTTATACAAAAGAGTGATGCATTCCAAAAGTTGAAGGATTGGAAGTCACTGGTTGAAACCCAAACTGAAAGAAGAGTCAAAAGGCTAAGAACAGATAATGGACTAGAGTTTTGCAACTATGATTTCAATCAGTATTGTAGAGAGAATAAGATTGGAAGACACTTGACAGTGCCTGGTACACCACAACAGAATGGGCTGGCTGAGAGAATGAATAGAACAATCTTGGAAAGAGTAAGATGTATGAGATTCAATTCTGGGTTACCAAAGAATTTCTGGGGTGAGTTAGTTACTACAGCTGCTTACCTGATTAACAGGTCACCATCAAGGGCTATAGACTTTAAAACTCCTATGGAAGTTTGGTCAGGAAAGAAACCAGATTGCAGTCATCTGAGAGTAATTGGCTCAGTGGCATATGCACATATAATCCAAGACAAGCTGGATCTTAGAGCACAAAAATGTATACTATTGGGATATCCAGAGGGCATCAAAGGTTATAGGTTGTGGAGATTAGATGGTGGTAGTCCCAAAGTTGTAATAAGTAGGAATGTTGAGTTTAGAGAAGACTTTCTGTATAAGGATATTTTGGGTACAAGTAATAAAGAGACTGAACAGGCTGAGGTGACAAAGGGGAAGGTTCAGATTAAGGTGGAGCCAAGTGAACAGGTAAATGAAACTGGCCAAGGTGAAGAGTTAGTGAATAATGGTGGGTCATCTTGCTATAATCTGGCTAGGGATAGGCCTTTATTGCTGCTGAACATGATAGCATATATGAGCCTTATAGTTATCATGATGCTATAAACTCAGAGGATAGCAAGAAATGGTGCAAAGCTATGGAAGAAGAGATGGCTTCTTTGTTGAAAAATGAGACATGGGAACTGGTGGATAGGCCTGAAGGCAAGAAACTCGTGTCATGCAAATGGATTTACAAAGTTAAAGATGAAATGCCAAATGGTGAGGGTCCTAGGTTCAAGGCTAGACTAGTAGCCAAGGGATTCACTCAGAAGGCAGGTGTGGATTATATAGAAATATTCTCTCCAGTAGTCAAACACACTACTATAAGGGCAATACCATCCATCACTGCTGCAGAAAACTTAAACTTGAGCAGTTAGATGTTAAAACAGCTTTCTTGCATGGTTTTCTGGAAGAACAGATCTATATGGCACAAACTTTAGGGTTTGTTGAGAAAGGTTCTGAAGACGAAGTGTGTCTACTTAAAAGATCATTGTATAAGGTAGTGGTACAAGAGGTTTGATGAATTTATAGTTACTCATGGTTTCAACAGAAGTTCATATGACTGTTGCTTGTACTTTAGAGAGTGGAATGAAGGTGAATTCATCTACTTGCTGCTATATGTAGATGACATGTTGTTAGCTTGTAAAAGCAAAGAGGAAATTATGAATACAAAGAGACTTCTGAACTTAGAATTTGAAATGAAGGATTTGGGTGAAGCCAAAAGGATCCTTGGTATGGAAATTATAAGGAGCAGGGACAAAAGTCAGCTAAGATTAACTCAAACTTCCAATATTGACAAGGTGTTGAAGAGTTATGCAATGGAGGGTGGTAAGGTTGTAAAGACTCCATTGGCAGCACACTTTAAACTATCTGCCAAAGACTCACCATAGAATGATGAACAATAGAGGTATATGGACGAGGTACCTTATGCTAACATAGTGGGGAGTCTTATGTACTTGATGGTGTGTACAAGGTCTGATCTGGCCTATGCAGTTAGTGTGATCAGCAGGTACTTGTCAAAGCCTGGAAATCGCCATTGGGAAGCAACCAAGTGGGTTCTAAGGTACTTGAATGGTACTAAAGGCTGGGGGTTAGTTTTTTTGTAAAACTGTTGAAAACAGTCATAGCACTATTGAGGGGTATGTGGATGCAGATTATGCAAAGGATCTTGATAGAGGGAGGTCTATAACTGGTTATGTGTTAAAATTTCTTGGTAATGTGATTAGCTGGAAGGCACAGTTGCAGCCAGTAGTTGCTTTGTCAACAACTGAGGCAGAGTACATGGCGTTGATTGAGGCAGTTAAAAAAGCACTCTAGCTAAAGGGTTTGATTTCTGAGCTGGGTATGAAGTCAGCAGATTCAGTGGTGTATTGTGATAACCAGGGGGCTGTTCAGTTGTCAAAGAATAGTGTTTTTCATGAGAGAACAAAGCAAATCAAAGTTAGGTTACATTTTATAAGGGATGTAATCAGTTCAGGGGAAGTGTTGGTGAATGAGATAGACACTAAGTTGAACTTGGCTGATATGTTGACAAAATCTCTACCAGGACCAAAGTTTGAGTTCTGTGTTTCTGGGCTGAACATTGGTTAAAGGAATAAAATCATAATTGTTGATTTTAGGTGGAGATTGTTGGGTAAAAAGTCAAACAATCATGTTTTTAATACTTGAGGGGTTATTTCTGCCAATACTTCATACTTGTAAAGTTTAGTAGTTGTTTGTTGAAGTTCTCGAACTATAGGGACTAAAGTTGTCAAGTAGCAAAGCTAGTTTGTTAATAGTTTGTTAACATATGGATTAGTATAATTAGCTTAGGGTTCTTGTTAGCGATTTCATTCTTTCGTTTCTGTAATTCGTTTTCTCTCGTATTGTAATCGTTTTCATTTTGATAGTTGATCAATACAATCGCATGGTTTTGATCTTGATTCCGCATTTCTTTGAGGATATTTTATTACAAATATATATTTTTTTAAAATAATCCTGTTTTCGTTAAGGTTTATACAGAAAAAAATAAACAAATAGGCAAGCCCGTGTATTTCGTTTTTTCAAAAAAAAAGGCAAACGCCCCACCTCTTCATTGTTCTGCTCACGCCAGAAGGGCAACACCCATCCTCACGAGTTGCGGGTACGGTGTGCCACGCCGTTGGCGGCTGAGGTGACTCACGCCCCCCTCTTATGACACCCATTACACATAGCCTTATTAATAAAACAACATTGATTAATTCACATTAATCACAATCTATCTTGTGCTCATAAAACTAGATGTGTATTCAATTTCATAAACAAGAACAACAAATCATATAAAGAGTGTTACAATTAACTTCAACAACCATTTATTACACCTCATTTGCTACCTCACTAATCCTCCCCTTCTTCGAGTCTCCAAACAAGAAATCAAGATTATAAAGAACAGGCACCATGGTAAGAGAGCAAAGTAACACGAGCAACGGCCCGAATATCCAGAGCACAACCGGAAGTGCTAAATAAAAAAGGCGATTTCCTATCACGTTAAGTGAAAAACTCTTCTCTAAAAGCTCTGATACATACATAGAAGTCACTATTGCTGAATCTTGTGGGCAGTTGATCAAGTAATTCACTTGGCTTATGAACCTAATAGACAATGAATGACACATAAAAGAGAAGATAAATATAACAAGGAGTGTCACATACTTCAACGCCACCATGAACTCTCCATGCGCCCCATAAATCGTGTCGTTAAGTGGTTTCTTAACACTATAAGTACTACTGATAACTGCTGCTAAACCAGAACACAACAGTATTGATGTGGTGGCCATTAGAGTTGATCCCATGATTGTGTTTCTAATTGTCTGGACTGCTAAGATGTTTTTCTTTTCATTATCCTGTCAAAAGATAGTAAAAAGATGAGTTCCAAAGGGTGATATTTTATAAACACCAATAACAATTACATGCTATTCTGAATCTTTAATTATCTGTATGCATGCATGTATGTATAATGTATATATGTATGTGTATATTTGTTGGTTTACAAGATAGTGAAGGTATGCAGTAAAAACTGAATTCTATATAAAAAATGGGGCAATTACATATATCCTCCTAAAACCCAACTTAAAATTTTATTTACGTATATCCCCTTAATTAATTACATATATACCCAACTGGATGATGGAATCGATCAGAAACGACGCTGGATGATGGAATCGATCAGAAACAACGCTGGATGATGGAATCGATCGGAAGCGTGAATCAGAAGGTTAGGGTTGGGATCGATGGAATAAGAATAGTCGTATTTCTTGTAAGGTTAAAAGACTAATTTTATAAAAGAGGAGAATATATGTAATTTAAGTTTTGAGTTTGGTATATATGTAATTAGGGTTGAAAATAGAGGAATATTTATAATTCTACCTAAAAAAAAAAGCTTGTTTTTGTTATGAATCTATAAATTCATAAATTGGCATATATATTTGTCTTTTTAGGAAAGATAAACACAATTTCCTGTGGTATAACTTTTTAATAGGACATAAACCGCCTTTTCACACCCTCAAAATCGCACTTGAAGTTGCCACCCTAAACTGGAGACTTTTATGGATTCCTACAAGGATATGCACCCAAACTTGTGTGTACCCACTAAACATGTTCTTTAAATGAATTAGTCATAGAAAATGGATTAATTCATCCATACACACATATATGACGTTAAAATGTAGAGTCATCGAAGATTCGACCAAATTACAAGGGGGAATAACAAAGGTATCAAATTAAAGTTGTTCATAAATTTTGGTAATCACCACAATCATACTGTTCTAAATCATCAACAGGATTAATTGAATGGTTGCTAATATATGTCTTTTAAAGACAAACCTGTCAGGTCTCCAAGGGACATACTGGTGGTTAAGTGACGTGCCCCAAAACCTAGAGGTTGAGAGTTTAAATCCTGTAAGGTGCAGGTTATAGTGTATTTATCCTAAAAAATCTAGGAATTACTGTTAAAAAATAAAAGACAGACCATGAGAATTTGGAGTGGTTAATTACTCACCTTCATAATGGTTGAGACCCATAACCGACGTCCATAGGCATTGGTACCAATAACAGTCGAGAGTGGTTGAGTCCGGACCTTATGCCATAACCAAAGGTGATAACCAATAGATATCATAAACGATAAGGGTACCAGAATAAGATCAAGATAATACTTCTTGAACACCATCTTTCTCCTTGCAAATCTTAGTCTCTTTTCTTCTGAATGTTATATATGCTAGTTTGTGGGTGTGTATTTATAGAGGGGGTGGGTATGTGAGGCATATGCTTGTCCATGGTTGCATAATTTGGAAAAGTAACCAAAAACATTTTATATAATAATTTATACTCAACTAAGTTTAGTCTAGTCATTTTTTTATAAAAAGAAAATATTATCATATAAATTAACTAACTTTTAAGAAACTTACAACCGTATATCTTATAAATAAATGTTCGAGAAATGAATAATCTTATGTTAAATTATGTATTTATAAAATACTTTTGTAAAAGTTGAACGCATATATATGCTTAGTAATTGAAAAGAAGCGTGGAAAACTTTTATTTCTTTTAAAGTACTGAAATTTGGAAACCGGTTTCTAAACCGTACCGTGTTCGGCTCCGAAATGGTTCAACCGGTTATACCGGGCGGTTCAACCGGGTTGATTAGTTAACCATATAATTCCATAAAAATAAAAATAATCCAAAAGTTCATCCATAATAAAAAAAATAATCCAAAAGCACTCAATTTTTCATAATAAAAAATAATCCAAAAGTTCAACCGGCTCTTTTTCAACCATCCAAAATTCCGTATGATTAATACTTTCATAATCAACCGGATCATAGGATCTCTTATCATATTTGAGTCTAAAAAAACATTTACCCAAATGTTAACACTTAAAAAGTTAATTTTTTTGGTTTAAACCTAAAATTTTACTTTGGCCTAAAACCGGTACAATGGTCTAACCCGGTATTACCGGTAATACCGGCGGTTCAAGTTACAAACTGTTTTTCCAATTTACCGGGCTCAAACTTATCGGGCCATTGATCGAGATCCGGTTCAACTGGTATTACCGGCCGGTTTGAACCGGTTTTTAAAACATTCGAAATTTCTATCGCTCCTCGTCTTCTCAAATTTATTCTTGTTGGTTCCAGCATAGAGTATTTGAGATTGCTTATTAAAATTGATTATTAATTGGTTTATAATATGCATACAGTACTAGTAAGCTATTTAAAAATATTTAAAATTACTTAGGAGTGAAATTAGTTGTTTAGAATAGCTAGTTTGCACATGTTTATTGTAAATAAGCAGATATTCAAACACCCCCTTGAAAATATGGTCGCCACCTCCACTGCCATTGCTCACCGGCCGGCCACCGCCACCACATTTCTCTCAAAGATATGAAGGTTTTAAGGCGTGTTTTCCAGGAAAGATGGAAGAAATGAAGATGCGAAGGGGAAAAGATAGAATCTTAATATTCGATCTTAATTACCACGTATAGGATTCCTGCCTAATTTATATGAAAAAAAAGATATAGATTCTTTTGGAATTTTCTCTTGTTCATGCTCTATCTAGATCTTCACTTTCTGGGTTTCAAAATCATCAAGTTTTAATTCCCCTTTGATGGTTTAGTATTTGCATTTAAGGGATCCATTTTATATATTATTTTGTAATTTTTATTATAATATTTGTATGTTTTATATTAATATATATGATGTAAATTAAGTTCTTAATTTAACCGTAACCGGTAGGCGCGGAAGCGCATTGCGTCAGTGACATTGACGTGTTAAAGTATGTAAAGAGAAACGTATGAAGTTACGGCGGTTTGATTTTAAATATCGAAATGTAGATAAAAAGAAATAGATTGCAACGGTATATTCAAAAATCAGTCGATAAAAAGTTCGGTCGTAGTAAAAATTAGCTTCAAGAAACATAAAAGCAAATTACGAAAGAAAAGAACAAAAAACATATCATATTTGGCCTTGCTCGGTTTAAACAAAAAATAAATGTAATTACCCATAGCATTCCCAGCAGCTTTTCTATCTTCATTCTTATAATTTAATTAAAAAACACATTTATCCTTAAACTTTAAAGATTTTTTAAAAACCTCTCAGAGCATTTACATCGGCTCCCTATCATCATCCCTATAATTTAACTAAAAATTATCATTTCTTAAATTTATATCTCACTTTTTAAAAAGCTTCCACATCAGACTCCCGATATCTATCCCTTATTTCAGTTAAATAATATATTTTTATTTATTTATTTATTATTATTTTTTCTCTTTCTTCCACTCACACACACTTACAAAAAGTATACCCCCTAAATATAAATGGTGGTTATAGTTTCCTCTAAAAATATAAGGATGGAAGATGGGGATGGGGGAACTGATGTGAGCGTAAAATTACATGATTTTTCATGTTTCCTTTATAATTTAGAGATGGAGAAACTGATGTGAATGCTCTCAGAGCATTCACAACAGCTTCCCCATTTATTTGTGAGTAGGGTTCCTCATATTTTAGGGAGTGTTTAAAGTGGTTGTGAGTAGCGGAGAGAGAAAATGTATAAATTTTTTGTATATTTGGGGAAAACACTGTTCACCTGCATAAATTTTTTAATATTTTTTAAAAGTGTTGTGAGTGAAGGAGAAAGAAAAGGTAATGATAAATGTATAAAAAATATTATTTAATTGAAAAGAAAAGAGAAAATGTAGTTATTTTTAATGAAATTATAGAGATGGAGATAGGGAAACTGATAGAAATGCTCTCATATCTCAATCCCTATATCTATCCCTATTCAATTAAATAATACTTTTAATCTTTTTTTATCTTTCTTCTACTCACAACTACTCAAACTAGCATTCCCATCAACTTCCCCATCCATATAATACTTTTTTTTCAATTAAATTATATTTTTTCTCTTTCTTCCATTAGGAAGGGCGCGAGTCTTCAAGCCTTCGGGATGAAAGAGGAGAAGCCACTATAAATAGGACTTTCATGGAACAAAAGAGGACTCCCCGGATCAAGCGAATGCCCTTGATTCTAAGCTGATTCCCTCTTTCACTTAATGTTTTTCCTGCTTACTTCCCCTTGACTTGTAACATTTTCCTTGGCTCCACAAGGTCAAGCTTCAAATATTAATACAAAGAACTACCTTATCCACTTAATTTTATAGCAGTATATATAATAACATAGGGTAAGGATCCTTTAAATTATTAACTCATTGTTACTGTGTTAACCCAATTAACTTCGTTCAAATCATTATTTTTTTAATAACATTATTACACCAATACAGTATCATGCTCTTTTTTGCATTTTTTATAAATTTGCAAGTGTAAGGAGAGTTTACGCCAAAAATTTGCTGAAAACATAAAATATATATTTTTTTAGCAAAAAATTACGCTGGTGTAAACTCACCTTACACTTGCGAATTTACAAAAATGCAAAAAAGAACATGACGTTGTATTGGTATAATAATGTTCTTAAAAAAATAATGATTTGGATTGATTTTGACGAAGTTAACATGGTTAACACAATAACAGAGGATTATTAAAATATAAATTTTATTTATATCGGCCCTCTCCGCATGCTTATTTTTATCTATCTTTCGATATAAATTTTATTTAAAACCGAACGAACGCATTCTCTTCCATATTTCAATCGTTGTTATTATGAGTAACTAAACCGTGATAGATAGCATAAAGGAAAAAACAAAGAATCCCACCGTTTTGATTAAAAATATAACTAATACTTGGACTTCATCATATAATGTTGGCCATTGTGCATGCTTATTCGGAGATAAAATGCATGCTTTTTGGAGTATTTTATCACCCATGTTTTATTAATATGCTTACTGATATGGTATCCATGCAACCAATGTTTTCAGAACCGGACCGGACGTCGAACCGGTCTCCTTACCGGTCCACTGGTCGGACCGGTCCGACCGGTCGGACCGGATTTAAGAACCGGACGACGTCATAAATATTATAAAAATATATCAGTCTAAATAGCTTTTAATCCTTTCAAAAACCACCAACAAGTCAATTCAAATAATTTTAAACTAACAATTACCTACGAAATAAAAAGCCAAGAGACTTAAAAAAGATTAAAAAAAAATAAAAAAAAATAGTCAAACGGTTCAACCGGTCCGACCACCCGGTTTCCGGTCCGACCGCCGGTTCAACCGTCCGACCACCGGTTCGCTGCAGAAACGGTTCAACATATGTAACCGGACCGGCCAGACCACCGGTTCCCGGTCCGACCGGCCGGTCCGGGTTTCAAAACATTGCATGCAACCCACTTAGTAACAAGTCACTTCCAAAAGAACTTGAGTTTGTTTATTAATTATAGTATTAAAGTAGAAGGTCCACCAAACTTTTCACCATTAAAATTTTCGTCTTACTCGATTAAACTATATATCATCACACCTCTACAAAACGTATCTCTCTATATAATATACACATATACATACAACTATAAATATATATAGGGGTCATTCCCACACAAAAAACTTTTTTTATTTATAAAATTGTATAAGTGCATGAGAAGATAACATATGTACACGCATAGGTTTGATAAGAAGTGCTAAATATTTAGAAATCAATAGGAATCATTTTATTAATGTGTATACACTGTTTGTAAAATTATTAAAAATTATAGTGTATTCACGATAGAATACATATATACACTAGTTAATATATTATTTGTAGAACCATTAAAATACCATAATGTATTCACTAGTGAATACATGTAAACCAAACACTACACATATACAGCGAGCGATGAAATGAATAGGGACTTTTAGAAAACGTATGGATGATTTAGGACCAAAACACATCCTTCAATACCTCCATTTATATCTTTAAGGGTAAAGTAGGTAGCACGAAATGTTCTTTTTTTTTCTCAACCTACTCCACACATCCGTTCTACTAATATACACTCTTGATTGAGGATTATTCTTCGATAATTTTCGTCATGTATCATTGTTTGATAAAATCATATTAGGGGTTCTTCTTCAACGATCTATTGAATAATGAAAACCTCATAAGGTATTATGTAATATTAATACACTATATATATGAATACAATAAGAATACTATCACCACTCGCATGAGAATTGACACCAAGATTACAAACCAATTAACCACGAGCAACTAATTATCTTGTGATCTGTAAGACCTCCGATATCAGTCACTTCCTTGTCAGATATTGTATAACTGGTCTCTTCAACATACCCTCTTAGCATTCAGTAGTGTGTTCAAATGTCTGTTATGTACCTAGTTTAACTAGGAACTTCATTTCAGATACTCGTTTGCGTGAACAGGGTTTTGATTATGTTTTCAACGGAGATGACATTATGGTTTACACGAATAGTATATATTATTTTGAAGCTAAACCGTATAACGGAATATACGAAATCAATTTAAACAGTTCATAAAATAGTGACCATATATACTGTAACACCCCAAAAATAATAAAAGCTAAATAAAACGGGTTCGAATAAAAGAAATGTAAAACCAAGGGGTCGAACACAACTTAACCTGAAAGAAGAAAAAGGAAGGGGAGAGAGGCTACAAACCCTAGCCGCCTCCCACACCCTCTCCTCATTCCATTCATCCATTTCCTACAATCTAGAGAGAGAAAGTGAGAACAAGGTAGAGAGAGAAAGTCGGGTTCGGTTCAAACAAGCTCAAGGGAACGTTGGCATTCATCTCGGGAGTGCAAAACAAGAAGATTTGGACCTCAACAGGTAATATCTCGCCCTAGATCTGAGTTTATAAGTTTTAGTGGTTTTTACATGTTTTTAATCAAAAGGTAGGATTTTTACGTTTAAAACACAAAACAAACTTTAGATCTAGCTTCACGAACGTAAAACACGATCTTTGGACGTAAAAAATTGTAATCTTGACGAGGTTGAGCTTGGGCCGTCATTCCATGCAGAAACCCTAAGTTTCTGCTAAAGAAGACGACCGAGCGAAACTATTAAAGAAAATGAAATTACCAGCAAGGGAAATTGTGTAGTTTAGCCAAGTTCATGAGAAGCGAAACTGACTAGTTTCGCTATTTTTTCCAGAAAACGAAACTACCTAGTTTCGCTTAGATCCCAGAAGAGAAATTAACCTAGTTTCGTTTAGACCCCAGAAAGCGAAACTGCCTAGTTTCGCTGAGTTAGTGGAAAGAATAAAATTTAATGTGTTATTCATTGTCGATTCAGAATTGTGAGTAACGCCTCTCGGACCGGTTGATAGTTCGAAGAGGATAGCTAGACAGGTGAGTCAAAATCCCTATTTTACTGTTTTTAGGGATGTGTGCATACTCAGAATTAGACATTTAAAATAAATATATTTTATTACTTAAACATGATAGAAAAGAAAGAAAATGTTTATTTAACTAAATGTTTTATAAATAACAGAAAGAGAACAAAGAACATATTTATTTAACTGAACGGTTTATAAATAAGAGAAAGAACATAAAACAGTTTTATATAAACTATATGTTGATTAAACAACATAAAGAACACAGAGAACAGGTTTATTTAACGAAACGTTTTATAAACAAGAGAAAAAATAGATAACAGTTTTATTCAACTATATGTTTTATAAACGAACACAAAAAAAGAAATAAATCAAATACATTGTCTAATATGTTAGAGTATGGTTACATAGAAAGAAAGTCTTGAGGTAGTAGTGTAGTCCTAGGGACTAGTACTATCCGAAGCCTATGGCAGTTTCATGGCATGAGTTGCATACCTGCCATATGAAAAACGGGGACAGCGCTCGGCAGGGCATTGTAACTGGTGAAGTTGTATCTGGTTTAGAGGAATAATGAAGGTTACTCTGGTGACGAAGGTTGTCACACCCCGCTAAGGCGGAAACGCGAGACGTAACATTCATGGTTTCCAAAATATATGACTATCGCAAACACATATAGGATAAATGGATATATAAACAAGTTTAAAGTTTTACATCTCAAAATGTTAATTAAGTTTACAAAAAGTTAAGATTTCGCAAATATGACTCATATACAATGAGTTATACAAGAGAAATCCTCCAAAAGCCGTATCCATCGTGCATGCATGTAACCTACATTGCTAACCTTGCGACCACATTCAATTTCCTAAAAAACATACTTAAAAAGTGTCAACACGAGATTGGTGAGTTCACATGTTTTGTTCAAATGTTCTTGTAATTCCAACGTTCACAAAACGTTCAAATGTATAAAGTTATCAGATCAAATAGTATATGTATACCCATTGAATTGAACAATGAATGACCAACTGACCCCATTTGTAAACTAGCAAGAAATACAAATAATATGTAATACATGAGACCGTAACCAACCCATGACCGGTGAATGCCCCTCCCTCGCTTTACCACGAGAACGGAATAAGACAATATGCGGCCATTTGACACTTCAGGTCCAGGTTAGCGCGACTAACCATAACCGGGGGCGTTACCCTCTATAGTACTATTCATAGCATCCTAGGCTAAGTACATAGCTAATGGTTACAAAATGTTGATGTTGTTCAGGGGACTTTTAGCGCTCTATATGTTCCTCATGCAAACATAATGGTTTGGTCTTTGTTCGTTCATTAATGTATGAAAATAGTTGCAATTACGCTTCCTCCCCAAAAACATTTCAAAAACTAGAAAAAGGGGACAGTGAAACTCACCTCGATGATGCTGTATGCTAGCAAATATTTATGTGCAAATATAGGCTCTGCCTATCCGTACCCTAATCATACAAGAGTACTTATATGTTAAGACTACCCGTCTTAATTGCAAGTTGTTCACCCGACTTAACGAATCCCGTTAAGTACGTATTTGTTTAGTAAAAATAACGTTTTCATGTGATGACTCATCGGTGATTATTATTCCAGTATAGACGCTTACATATTTTCCAAGAAAATATTATGTTTCCATATTGGTGACTTGTTACGTGTACCAAAAATAAATATTATTTTTGTAACAACTTATAATATATTCAAACTAGAGTTCACGTATAAACATATAATTCTTTCTTATAAATAATTATATAAAATCTCAAATACCGTTCAACTATGTCCATGCATATTAATTACCCTACGTACGTATAGACCACGTTACCACGTCCTCATGCAAATACTTATGTTCCGAACTATATTTAGTAACTCGTTTACGTTCATCATGCATTCGTCTTTATTTATTTTTATCATTTGCATGCACACAAGTATTTCTATGTTTCTATTTATGCACTAAAGTAATTTTACGATTTCACATGCATATGTAAACATATATTTTTAAACCACTTGTCAACATCTTTCCAAGATCTAGGCATCTTCACATATATATCCATACAACACTTTAGGGTTTTAACATGATCATTTACCTATTTGTATTCTAGAATTTATTGATCATATATTCCTATATTTTACCAAATAACATGAACTTTTTCATAACCCTATTAAATAAACATGCATATGAACACTTTTATATTTTGACCACATACATCATATTTGCTCCTTATGTTTTGTTATTAACTATTATCAAGTTATAAACCTATGTATATGTATGATTACAAACCATTTTGTCTTTTCATAACTTATTCCAAGTTATCAATTTACAATCACCCATATATATTATGACTTTTATATATACATTTACATGCATACCTTTAACAAATTATTCAAGTTCAACAACTATAATTATATGAATACATATATATATTTCGATTCTCATGCATGTATGCATATACTTAATCATTTATCAAATTAACAACTAAAGTCATGTACATGTATATCTATTTTCAATTTCTTTATATATATATATATACATATTCTTGTACTTAACAATTTTTTCAAGTTAATAAACTTTAAACACACACATTTATATATATATATATATAAATCACGATTTCTACATGTATGCATCCATGTTCAAGCCTTTTTATCTAGTGTTAACCATGCTTTTAATTTAATATCTACAACTTATCATCATATGATCAAAGCAATAACATATACACATATACATACAAAATTCGGCCTTTTATATATATATTTACAAAATTTAGTTTTTAATTTATTAAGGTTAAACTTTATAAAAATTCATTAACTCCTCAAATCCTTTTATTTTTATGGTGAACAACAAGCTTAAAACAAGAAAATAAAGATGGAACTAGAAATTGGTGTCGGTTTCATACCGCTAGACAAGCTAGGAGAAGAACAACGATTAGAAGATGATAATGGCTTGATTTGCTAGCAAAACCGACTCCTAAACCTCCTAGACTCCTTGAATCTCCAAGCTTTTTAGCTAAATTTCTAGAGAACTTTGTTCTTGGATTTGAAAGTGCAAAAATACAGGTGTTTGTGTGTATGTCGATATATATGGAGAAAAGAGAAGGAGAGGTTGAGTGTTGGACTCAACAACATCATTTTAAGGCATGGTGGATGGGATTTGATTTGGTCTTTGTTTGATTCAAGGTTGAAAGGGCATGGAGCTTATGACACAAGAGATGGAGCATGGAAGGTTTGGTGGTGAAGGTGGGTGGCCCCACCACCTTTCAGCCGAGAATGGGTATGTGGGGGGGGGGGGTTGGGTGTTGTCAAGTCTTCTAGTTGCAATCTAAGTGTTAGTTAGTTGGCGTTTAGGTAGTGTAAACCCGGTAGGTGATCCCGTAATATAATACCCGGTGTAGGAACTTTTGGTGATCAAATATCTCTATATACTTTATGTAGTTTGACTAGTTTTAATAGTTTACTAGTGAATCCGGACATAGTTATTACTTTAACTATGTTGCACATGTTCACACATAAAAATAACTTAGGGCTATCTAACAAACATTTTTATGTCAACCTTTAAAGGTTTAGTCACCGATATATATTTTGTGTAAAATAATTATAACTCTAGACTTTACTTGCATTTTATTGTTAATCACCAATGACCCTACATTGCGGGTTATAAATGTTTATTACCTAGTAATTCTTATAATTACTAAAATATGGCATGTGTTGTTTTGTTAGGCTCCTTGACATTACTTTGTCAAAATAAAAATCCAGGAAATATAAAATATGAACATGCTGAAGTGAATATGGATATTGACCTGAAATGCTAGGTGTCACATTCTCCCCATGTTAAAGAGAATTTCGTCCCGAAATTCAGTTGATGTTATCTTGAATTGGTGTATTCGTGAACAATGACGGGTAATTGGCTTTCATTTGATCTTCTTGTTACTATGTATACTCAGGGTCACGCTTTGAGTTCCAACGTTCCTTAACCAAGTTAACTCGGCTACGCCTTGTTTTATGAACTTTCTAATCTGTGATTTCAATAGGTTCCTCAACGAAGTGCAACTTGTCATCTATGTGAATATCATAAGACGGTATGATCAACGTTTCGTCTGATAAACACTTCTTGAGATTGGACACATGAAACGTATCATGTACATTGTTTAGTTCATGTGGCAACTGAAGTTTGTATGCTACTGGGCCAACCTAGCCAAAATTTCAAACGGTATAATGTACCTAGGGTTAAGCTTGTCACGGTTGCCAAATCTTGCAACTCTCTTCCAAGGTGAGACTTTCAACATAACTCTGTCTCCAACTTGGATTTCTAATGGTCTTCGTCTGTTATCCGCGTAACTCTTTTGTCTATCCCGAGCGGCCTTCAGACGACCTTTGATTTTGAAAATCTTTTCGGTGGTCTCCTGAATAACCTCAGGACCAGTTAAATGCTTGTCGCCAACCTCCGCCCAACATAGCGGTGAACGACATTTACGACCATATAGAGCCTCAAACGAAGCGGCTTTAATGCTGGTATGGTAGCTGTTATTATATGAAAACTCAGCCAACGGTAAATGAGTGTCTCAATTTCCTTTGAAATCGATTACACACGCACGAAGTGTCACACCCCGGCCGGCGGCGGATTATACGCCGGGGCTGACGCGGTTGTTCATAAGCACATGATCATCTATTATTAAATGACAATATTTATTCATCAACTTAAAATCATCCGTTACATAGGAAATGGAAAACGAAACGTTCAAAACATAACATAATTTGAATTTAATCTTTACTAAAGCTAGGTCCAAAGTCCTAAGTGATCAAGTAGTGTCCTCAAACTGGTGCACCTGAAACATGTGAGTAAATGTCAACTACAAGTAGTTGGTGAGTAACATAGGTTTTGACACTAACAAAAGTTAAGTAAAAAGTGTTTGTAATTCAATACTGTTCAAAGCGTAACTATGGCATAAATGTGAAAACATACAAAGTTCCAAGCGTACAATTCAATCCGTAGTAAATGGAAAACTTGTAAGTACAATCTCACTGATTGTGTTTTGGAAAAAATAGTAATATGTTACACACAAAACCCGCCAAGGTTCGTGTTAACTGGAATCAGATTCCCCTATAAATGATCATGTTAGGTACTACCTTAGGCCTGGGTAGCAGGTTAATGAATGTACTAGCATGAACACATGTAATGGTCACCAAGTAGTTTAAGACATAAAGCACATAGTGAATAGCATGAGAACAATGGTATTAAATTTGGTAAGCATGGTAAGTAAACATGTTCCACCCCGAGTATTTGTAAACAATAGTAAAGAGAAAGGGGGCTATGAACTCACTTGATTTTGAAGCTAAGGATGGCATGAATTTGTATGGATGAATAGATTTCGTGAGGGTTTTCTCACAAACAACCTACACATATAATTGTACTCTAGAGTTTAAAGTATGATAAATAAGATAAGAAAATTCTAAGGTTTTAGGGTTTGATAGGGTTTGGGTTGAAGATGGACTTGCTTGGTTGTTTTGTAGGGAATATAAGTTCTTGACTTACTATAGAAATAATGGTAATAAAAATAGTTTGTAAAATTAATTTAGTTAATCATTTAGCAACTTAATTCATGAAATTATTCTAAAGATAATAACTGAATTCTTGAAACGTAGTAAATTTAAAATGATGCATATGAATTTATTTATAAGGTAACTTATAAATAGATTATGAATTGGAATATGTTTTTAAATAGATAAGTTTTGTGTAAATAAATTTTTTTTATTTAGGCTACAAATCAATGTAACTAAAATAATTTATTATTAATAAATCTAATAAAATGATGAGTTAATCCTATTAATAAATGTAATAAAATTGGTTAGTTAGTCTATTAATAATTTCATTAATAATGAATCATAAAAGACTAAATAGAATTTAATGGGTAATAAATTATTTAAAATAGTTATTTGAGTATTTATATGTTAAAAGCATTTTAAATAATTATTATTATAAAAATTATTTATAAACTTGATAGGATGTTAAAAATATCTTAAACATTTTAATTAAAATTGGTGTTATAAAGTTAACAATATGTAAATAACTACAATATAATTAATTTGCCTAAACAGTGTATTTCCATTATGAATATAGAATGTTTTATAATATGTTTTTAATTAAAACAAAGTAAATTAACATTATTTTATAAATTCAGTTTTTATAAAACCTTGAGATTATATTTAAAGAATTTATAAAATTTAAATTAGAATTTCTAAATGTGAAATAATGGTTTAAAATAATAAAGGAAAATGATTCGGATTAAAACGGGTGGCCGGGACTCGAACCCGCGCCCCTTTTCGGGTCACACGCATACCAACAAACTAACCATCAGACCAGGGCATGAAGCCATGTCTGATTTGGTTTTGCTTTGGTTAAAACACGCAAGCCCCAAGTCCTCTTCTTCCCCATTCGAACCCGTAACCCTAACCCTTTCAATACTCACGATTTAGCATACAATCGAACCCGAAACCATGGGGCTTCTGATTCTCGTATCAAAGCGAACTTAAAGACTCTAAATTTACCTGTAATGGTTATGTAACGAGAGAGAACGACAGAGTGAAAAACAGGGACGGCCTTCGGATGAAATCGAGCTTAAGGGGTGAATTTATACGTGATTAGAGGTATGAGAAGCTTGTAATGTGTTTCATGAATGATTACCATTCTCTATTTATAGCCAATTTACACCACATTTTATGATCGAGTAAATGATTGCGAGTGGAGATTTCGGTTATGGGTTTGACATTAAGTTCATCATAAAAATTCAATTAATTGTAGGTAGTGGGTCGGCTAGTTGGATTAAACGTATTGACGGTCTGAATTTCGTGCGATAATATCATAATTATAGGTTCGTGAATCAAAGTCCGAAAACGGCTGGTGCGGGGGTTCGAACACCAGATCAAAAGGGGAAGAGTTTTACCTGGATTTGCACTAAGACCCCTGCAGTTTCAGCTTCTATTATTTCATGTACAAACATGGTTTAAAGTGGGATTTAGAGTTTCAGAAATTACCAGACTAACCCCTGGACCTTTATAAAACCTAACAAAGATAAATTTATAAAAAATTAAACTCTATTAAATGTTGGTATTATTTTTAAATATTTCAAACATGAAAGTATATTTTTTGTAAAATAAAATGGTATTAAAATTATTTACTTTGAAATTTAAAATATATATACTTTATAAATTCTAATTTTTTTTTTAATTTGTATAGAACTTATAATTTAGATCTTATAAGTTTGTATTTATATATATATATATATATGTATAGATTTAGAAAATAATCTAGCATTTATATATATAAGTTTATTTAATAGAAAAGGAAAAATCATTTATATAATTCCTTATATAAATGTTTATTATTTTTTTTAATTTGAAATATAATTGCACTCAATATATGTATGTGTGTATACTCATGAAACGAAAAGGATAAATATGATAATCTATCATAAAATAAAGAATTTACAAGTGCCGGAAAAGTAAAAATAAAGACCGAAATTTCCTGGGGATTACACGAAGCATATCTTCTAAAGTTTGGATGGTCCTTTCACTTTGACCGTCTGTTTGTAGGTGATACGCCGTGCTCATGTCTAGGCGTGTGCCCAAGGCTTCTTGTAATGATTGCTAGATTCTTGACACGAATCTGCTGTCTCTATCAAAGATAATAGAGATTGGCACTCCATGCCTAGCCATAATTTCCTTAATATAAAGCCTTACAAGTTTCTCAGTTTTATCCGTCTCTTTGATGGGTAGGAAGTAAGCTGATTTCGTCAAACGATCGACGATTACCCATATAGTATCATACCCGCTCGACGTCCTGGGTAATTTTGTAATGAAATCCATGGAAATCTGTTCCCATTTTCATTGAGGAATCTCGGGTTGTTGTAATAATCCAGATGGTTTCTGATATTCTGCCTTTACCTTGGAACATGTCAGACACTTGCCAACATAGATAGCAATTTCTCTTTTCATGTTTGGCCACCAATAGAGTTCCTTCAGATCCTTATACATCTTATCTGAACCTGGGTGAATGGAGTATCTGGACTTGTGGGCTTCGTCCATAACCAACTCTCGTAGATTACATGTATGTGGCACCCAAATTCTATCCATGAAGTATAAAGTATCATCTGACTTCAGTTCCAACTGTCTGATCATTCCTCGTAGTGCTTCATCCTGAATGTTCTCTTCTTTAAGTGCCTCTTGTTGTGCCATTCGGATTTGAGTAGTGAGACTCGTATGAATTGTCAATCCTAGGGCACGAACACAAAGAGTTTTAACTCATTCTTTACGACTCAAGGCGTCTGCCACGACGTTTGCCTTACCAGGGTGATACCTGATATCGCAATCGTAATCATTTAGTAGTTCCACCCAACGACGTTGTCTCATGTTGAGTTCTTTCTGATTAAAAATATGTTGGAGACTCTTATGATCTGTAAAGATAGTACATTTTGTACCATATAAGTAATGTCTCCAAATCTTGAGTGCAAACATGACAGCACCCAATTCCAAATCGTGAGTCGTATAATTTTTCTCATGGACCTTCAGCTGTCTAGATGCATATGCTATGACTTTTTCTTTCTGCATCAGCACGCATCCCAGACCTTGGTGTGATGCGTCGCAGTACACGATGAAATTGTCGATTCCCTCGGGAAGTGATAGGATTGGTGCACTACAAAGCTTCTGCTTTAGCAACTGAAAGCTGATTCTTATTTATCTGTCCAATCAAACTTTTTGTCGTTCTGGGTTAACGTTGTCAAAGGCAGGGCTATTTTGTGAAAAATTCTTGAAGAACCGCCTGTAGTAGCCCGCCAAACCCAGAGATTGACGCACCTCAGTCGGTGTTCTTGGTGCTTCCCAGTTTTTGATAGCTTCAATCTTGGATGGGTCCACGTGAATACCCTTCTTATTGATGACAGGTCCGAGAAAATGAACTTCTCGGATCCAAAACTCACACTTAGAGAATTTGGTATATAGCTTCTCTTTCCTGAGTAGTTCCAAGATCAACTTCAAATGATGTTTAGGTTCCTCCTTGGTTCGTGAATATATTAATATGTAATCGATAAACACAATCACGAATTTATCCAAGTATGGCTTGCACACACGGTTCATGAGATCCATGAAAACTGTCGGTGCATTTGTCAAAGCAAATGACATAACTAGAAACTCGTAGTGATCGTAACGAGTCCTGGAAGCCGTATTTGGTATATCTTCCTCCTTGATTCTTAGTTGATGATACCCGATCGTAAATCGATCTTAGAATAAAAGCTGGAACCTTGAAGTTGATCGAATAAATCGTCTATTCAAGGAAGTGGATACCGGTTTTTAATTGTAAGTTTGTTCAACTCCCGGTAATCAATACACATTATAAAGTTTCCATCTTTTTTCTTCACAAACAAGACCAGAGGTCCCCACGGTGAGAAACTCGGTCTTATAAAACCTTTATCAAGTAACTCTTGTAGTTGACTTGATAATTCTTGCATCTCGGAAGGTGCTAAACGATACAGTGATCATGCAACTGGTGTGGCTCCTGGTATTAGGTCGATCCGGAACTCGACTTGTCTTGGTGGCGGTAATCCAGGTAAGTCCTCGGGAAATACCTCAGGGTAATCCCTAACGATCAGTATGTCCTCAAGTCAACGTTCCTCGGGTTTCTTCTCAACGACGTGAGCCAGGAATGCGCAATAACCTTTGCGTAGATACTTACGGGCTTTCATGCATTTCATCATTCACAACATTATTCCACTCCTTTCGCCTTGAATTGAAAGAATTTCTTAGCTTGGGAGTGGGATACATACAATCTTTTAGAAACATACGATCTCGGCATGATTTTCCGATAACCAATCCATGCCAACGACGATGTCAAAACTCCCCAGATCAACAGGCAGAAGGTGTATACTAATTGTATGGTTTCTAGACATAAAGTACAACCCTGAATGACCTCTCCTGTTCTAATTAATTTTCCATTCGCTAATTCAATTGTATAATCATGATCTAGTTTGTTGGCCTTAATGCCGAGTAAAGATTTAAAATCATTTGACACAAAGCTCATATCTGCACCCGAATCGAAAAGTACCAAGGCATAGTGATTGTTTATTGGGAACGTACCAGTGACAATGTTCGGATCCTGTCACGCGTCCCCAACACCCATCACAAATGCTCTCCCTGGTGCCTGAGCGTTTTTCTGATTTTTCCACTTGGGACAGTCCTTCTTGAAGTGCTTCAGATCACCACATTTAAAATATCTCTGCTTAGCTTTACCCGTGGGATTGGTGTTGATTCGACAATTTTGTGTGGTATGTCCAAACCGTCCACACTTTCCCACATTTGATGCATCCTCCCCCATGATGATACCCACACTTAGTACACCTTGGCAGCGTTCCATTGTATTCCTTTCTTTCCATAGTATTGGTTGCAAAAGCCTTCACAGTTTCCTGTTTCTTGAACTCTTGCTTTCCAGATTTGTCACTCGGCTTTCACAGCCATTTCCTATTTTCCCCAGATTTACTTTCTTCAAACTCCTTCTTCCCGAATAACCCGTTACGCACATCGTCATCCCTTAACCTGAATGCTAGAGTTATAGCACTCTTGGCATCCACGGGGTTTGATGAGGTTACCATGCTACGAATTTGAGGCATAAGGCCCCACAAATATCTCTCAACACACTTATGTTTTGGTGTGACCATGTGTGGCACTAGAATTTCCAGTTCATTGAAACGGTCGGTGTAACCAGCCACTTCATCTCCGGTCATTTGCAAATTCCACATCTCAGCCTCAATCTTTTGTAACTCGTTTCGAGGGCAGTATTCCTCGATCATCACACCTTTCAGATCTTCCCATGATAATTGATATGACGTCTGCCTCCCCAAATTCTTCACTTGAGTATTCCACCAGGTCAATGCTTTATCAGTGAGCGTGTAGGTAGAATACGTCACCATGCAGTCAGCGGTGCACTCACTAATATCAATCACCGATTCCATCTTTTCTATCCACCTCATTGTGCCTACTGCACCCTCGGTGCCATTGAAGCTGCGAGGGTTGCAGGATATGAAGGCCTTATAGGTGCACTTCCTGCTTGACACATCTATAGGGTCACAAGTCACTATTTTAACAACACCATTAATTTAGTTCATGACTATGTTTTACGGATGTGATTACTCGTTCTATTACCTCCAGAACATCTAGCTGTGCCACTGCCTCTTACACCTCCTCCGCCGGTACCACTGCCATTTCCTCCACCGCTATTCCGATTGGCTTCGTACTGCTCCATGGCGGCAGCTACCCGTTGTGATATGAGTTGCTCCACGTCTGAGGAAATCGTCTCGTTGTTGTCACTAGTGGTGTCACGGGGCATCCTTCGCTTAGGTGCCATTGTGTTCTTTCTAACATACAATTTAAAAAGAAACAACATTATATAAGAATAATGATATAACATGACATAAGGATACAACAACATCAAATGCAAAACAACCATCATCACAACATATATAACACATACATAGTTAAAACATACATAGTACATTATTCCAAAAGAAAATGATACAAAATAGATGGGTTCATATGACCACATCAGTACCAAATTTTCAAACTACATAGTGTGTTATGGGCACAACCTGCCCGTAATAGGTCTAGAAATAGGAAAGCGTTCCTGGTGGAACGGTAGCTGGGGTCATCATAGCCTCCACGCGTGCCTCAGCTAAAATTGCCCTCTGCATGGCTGCCTCTACTCTCCACTCAGCGGCGGTGGTCCTCAACTCCATCTCTGCTAGTCTCCCCTCGACCTCCACCAATCGGTTAGCTGCGTTATGAAGGTAATGGTCATACAGCTCTTGATCCTCCATTACCCCTAAAACGTGCTCCTTCAGGTTTTGTAGAGTCTCCATGTCCTCCTGAATGTTTCCTACGTCAGTCTCTAGATAGCGGATTTGTTCCCTGTGTGTGTAGCTACGGGTTACTAGTATGGGGACGATGCACTCCACGCACTCCCCCGTGAGTGGTTCGGGTCATGATACGCATGATAGTCCGGTGGGTCGCAAGTCATAGGAAGGTCCTCCTCCACTCTCCACATCTGGATCGATCGAGATAACCAATCCTAATATGACATATCCACTCTAGGTCCTCTGGGCACGGGCACGTCTGTAGGCTCAGCCATCTCGCGGACTACTACGGAATCTAAACGGTGCTTTGTAGTCCCGGTGAAGCAGACTGAAGTTAGGGTGGGTTTAGTGTGTGACATGATGTGACTACAATATCCATATGACATGATGAATGGTTATGCAATGCCTATGCAATGAAAACGTTTTAATGAGTCATTTAAATTATAGACTAGGTTAAGTTTTAGACTCCTAGTTCGCTATAATTAATGGCTCTGATACCAATCTGTCACACCACGCCAAGGCAGAAACGCGAGGCGTAACATTCATGGTTTCCAAAACATATGACTATCGCAAACACATACATGATAAATGGATACATAAACAAGTTTAAAGTTTTACATCTCAAAATGTTAATTAAGTTTACAAAAAGTTAAGATTTCACAAATATGACTCATATACAATGAGTTATACAAGAGAAATCCCCCAAAAGCCGTATCCATCGTGCATGCATGTAACCTACATTGCTAACCTTGCGACCACATTCAATTTCCTAAAAAACATACTTAAAAAGTGTCAACATGAGATTGTTGAGTTCATAGGTTTTGTTCAAATGTTCTTGTAATTCCAACGTTCACAAAACGTTCAAATGTATAAAGTTATCAGATCAAATAGTATATGTATACCCAGTGAATTGAACAATGAATGACCAGCTGACCCCATTTGTAAACTAGCAAGAAATACAAATAATATGTAATACATGAGACCGTAACCAACCCATGACCGGTGAATGCCCCTCCCTCACTTCAGGTCCCGGTTAGCGCGACTAACCATGACCGGGGGCGTCACCCCCTATAGTACTATTAATAGAATCCTACGCTAAGTCTATAGCCAATGGTTACAAAATGTTGATGTTGTTCAGGGGACTTTTAGCGCTCTATATGTTCCTCATTCAAACATAACGGTCTGGTGTTTGTTCGTTCATTAATGTATGAAAATAGTTGCAATTAAGCTTCTTCCCCAAAAACATTTCAAAAACTAGAAAAAGGGGACAGTGAAACTCACCTCGACGATGATGTATGCTAGCAAATATTTATGTGCAAATATAGGCTCTGCCTATCCGTACCCTAATCATACAAGAGTACTTATATGTTAAGACTACCCGTCTTAATTGCAAGTTGTTCACCCGACTTAACGAATCCTGTTAAGTACGTCTTTGTTTAGTAAAAACAACGTTTTCATGTGACGACTCATTGGTGATTATTATTACAGTCTAGACGCTTATATATTTTCCAAGAAAATATTATGTTTCTATATTAGTGACTTGTTACGTGTACCAAAAATAAATATTATTTTTGTAACAACTTATAATATATTCACATTAGAGTTCACGTATAACATATAATTATTTCTTAAAAATAATTATATAAAATATCAAATACCGTTCAAGTATGTACATGCATGTTAATTACCCTACGTACGTATAGACCACGTTACCACGTCCTCATGCAAATACTTATGTTCCGAACGATATTTAGTAACTCGTTTATGTTCATCATGCATTTGTCTTTATTTATTTTTAACATTTGTATTCACGTAAGTATTTCTATGTTTCTATTTATGCACTAAAGTATTTTTACGATTTCACATGCATATGCAAACATATATTTTTAGATCACTTGTCAACATCTTTCCAAGATCTGGGTATCTTCACATATATATCCAAACAACACTTTAGGGTTTTAACATGATCATTTACCTATTTGTATTCTAGAATTTATTGATCATATATTCTTATATTTTACCAAATAACATGAACTTTTTCATAACCCTATTCCATAAACATGCATGTGAACACTTTTATATTTTAACCACATGCATCATATTTTCTCCTTATGTTTTGTCATTAACTATTATCAAGTTACAAACATATGTATATGTATGATTACAAACCATTTTGTCTTTTCATAATTTATTCCATGTTATCAATTTATAATCACCCATATATATATTATGACTTTTATATATACATTTACATGCATACCTTTAACAAATCATTCAAGTTCAACAACTATAATTATATGCATACATATATATATATATTTCGATTCTCATGCATGTATGCATATACTTAATCATTTCCCAAATTAACAACTAAAGGCATGCACACGTATATCTATTTTCAATTTCTTTATATATATATATTCTTTTACTTAACAATGTTTCCAAGTTAATAAACTTTAAACACACACATTTATATATATATATATATATATATATATATATATATATATATATATATAAATCACGATTTCTACATGTATGCATCCATGTTCAAGCCTTTTTATCTAGTGTTAACCATGCTTTTAATTTAATATCTACAACTTATCATCATATGATCAAAACAATAACATATAAACATATACATACAAAATTTGGCCCTTTGTATATATATATATATATAAATATATTTACAAAACTTTAGTTTTTAATTTATAAAGGTTAAACTTTATAAAAATTCATTAACTCCTCAAAACCTTTTTTTTATGGTGAAAAACAAGCTTAGAAAAATAAAATAAAGATGGAACTAGAAATTGGTGTCGGTTTCATACCGCTAGACAAGCTAGGAGAAGAACAATGATTAGAAGATGATAATGGCTTGATTTGCTAGCAAAACCGACTCCTAAACCTCCAAGACTCCTTGAATCTCCAAGATTTTTAGCTTACTTTCTAGAGAACTTTGTTCTTGGATTTGAAAGTGCAAAAATACAAGTGTTTGTGTGTATGTTGATATATATGGAGAAAAGAGAGGGAGAGGTTGAGTGTTAGACTCAACAACATCATTGTAAGGCATGGTGGATGGGATTTGATTTGGTATTTGCTTGACTCAAGGTTGAAAGGGCATGGAGCTTATGACACAAGAGATGGAGCATGGAAGGTTTGGTGGTGAAGGTGGGTGGCCCCACCACCTTTCGGCCGAGAATGGGTATGTGGGTGGGGGGAGGGTTGGGTGTTGTCAAGTCTTCTAGTTGCAATCTAAGTGTTAGTTAGTTGGCGTTTAGGTAGTGTAAACCTGGTAGATGATCCCGTAATATAATACCTGGTGTAGGAACTTTTAGTGATCAAATATCTCTATATACTTTGTGTAGTTTGACTAGTTTTAATAGTTTACTAGTGAATCCGGACATAGTTATTACCTTAACTATGTTGCACATGTTCACACATAAAAATAACTTAGGGCCTTGTAACCAACATTTTATGTCAACCTTTAAAGGTTTAGTCACCAATATATATTTTATGTAAAATAATTATAACTGTAGATTTTACTTGCATTTTATTATTAATCACCAATGACCGTACATTGCGGGTTATAAATGTTTATTACGTAGTAATTCTTATAATTACTAAAATATGACATGTGTTCCTTTGCTAGGCTCCTTGACAATACTTTGTCAAAATAAAAATTCAGGAAATATAAAATAAGAACGTGCTGAAGTGAATATGGATATTGACCTGAAATGCTGGGTGTCACAATGGTCACCTGAGAACAAAAGTCCTTTGTGGGCACATAGGAGTAGGTATCTGCCTATTGACGTCGAGCCATAGTGAACAATACCTTCGGGGACTATAGAATAGAAGTCCTGTGTGGAGAAACATAACAGAAGTTCCTTCGGGGACAAAAGAGACAAACAAATTAAAGACATATAATGTATGACTTAAATAACAGAGTACCGAATGACTAAGCATGATTAAATATTTTACTATGATATTTTATACATAGTATTATATAGTATGTTTTCGTTAAATACATTTTATACGAATGACATGAGAAAGAAAGATTCCATTTGTTAATGTTTTGAAAACTTGAATTCACTAGCATTAGCTGACTTTTTAGTTTGCACATCAGGTAATAAAGGCAAAGAAAAGATATGAAGTCGTGAGGGCTTGGAAATGTATGGCTGGATGGCTGCTGCTGAGAAGGCTGACATTCCCAAAGATTATAGTTTTTATGATTTAGACAATGTTGTTTTAAAAGTTATAATTAGCTATGAAATTGTAATAGACTTTCGTTGTTTTTGATTTTATTTATTCAAGGTTTAAGAACTATGTTTATGCTTATGTGTGCCAACTATGAAAGGTATCCGGTGTGGGTCATTTTCATATACACATTAAACACCAAAAGAATGAAATCAGACTTCAATCTTAATTATCTATGGCATTGTCGTCTTGAACACATTAGCAAGAAGCGCTTATCGAAGCTCCAGACTGATGGAATCTAGAAACGACAGGTTCAGAGACATTCGAGGTATGCCAATCACCCTTTACCAGTTTCGATGAAAGAGCTTCAGACCTACCAGGACTAATACATACTGATGTTTGTAGACCTTTCAGGATGATGCATAGATCTGGTGAAAATAATCACAGTAGATATGCCTATGTTTACCTGCTGAAACATAAGCACGAAGCATTTGAAACATTTAAGGTCTTCCAGAATGAAGTATATATAGAATCAGCTAGGTAAAACAATAAATGCCATTTGATCAGACGGCTCATCTTTATTTTTGATGAAACCAAACTCTTTGATTTTGTTATCAAATCGAAGATTCTAGCTACGAGATGCTTGCTTCGATCCATAAATGGATTTCTTAAGCTTGCACACCTTATCTTGATTCTTTGGATCGACAAAACCTTTGGGCTGAGCCATATAGACATCTTCAGTAAGATGTCCATTCAAGAAAGTCATTTTAACATCCATTTGCCATATTTCGTATTCATAATACGCGGTTATGGCAATCGGAATTCTAATTGATTTAAGCACAGCTACTAGCGAAAAGGTTTACTCATAATCAGTTCCTTAAGTCTGAGTAAATCCTTTCGTGACAAGCCTTGCCTTAAAAGTATGAACATTACCATCCATGTCGGTTTTCTTTTTGAAAACCCATTTGCTCCTGACAGCTTTGCTATCAGGAGGTAAATCAATTAAGTCTCAAACTTGTTTGTCATACATGGATTGCATCTCTGCGCGCATAGCTTCCAGCTATTTATCAGATTCTAAATCTAAAATAGCAGAAGTGTAGTTAGTGGGTTCAACTTGATCCACTAGGTAGATATCGTCGTCTTATATGAGAAATTCGTATCTTTCAGACTCATGACGATCTCTACTACTTCTGTGGACGCTTGGTGTTACAACCGTTTCCTGAACTACTCCTGGTTCAGGTACAACAACTCCTTGTTGTTCGGTGGTTTGAACCTCACGTGATGTTATTTGTGGTTCCCGAATTCTTCTAAAACCACGTTATTTCAAGTTGCTCCCTTCGTGAGAAATTCCTTCTCAAGGAAATTGCCTCTACGATTTATGAAAACCCGATTTTCACTTGAGTTGTAGAAATAATAATCTCTGGTTTCTTTTAGGTAATTGACGAAAACAACAGTTTCGTATTTGGGGTTCTAACTTGTTGGAAGTCTCACGTTTAACTTATGATTCACAACCCCGGACCCTTAAGTAGGACATTATGGGACTTTTCCCATGCCATATACCATACGGTGTCTTATCTACTTTCTTGTTTCGAACCGGATTGACAATTGAAGCAGCAGTTTCAAGAGCATAACTTCAGAAAGTGTAAGGCAAGTTAGTTCGACTCAACATAGATTGAACTTTGTATAACAAAGTTTGATTTCTCCTCTCGAACTCCATTGAGTTGCGGTGTTCCAAATGGAGTGAGTTTTGAAACAATTTCACATTTCTTTAGATGTTCGTCGAATTCGAAATTCAAATACTCGCCACCTCGATTTGATTGAATGACTTTTATCGTTTTACCTAGCTGATTCTATACTTCATTATCTTGGACGTTTCAAATGCTTCGTGCTTATATTTCAGCAGGTAAACATATCAGTATCTACTGTAATCATCAGTAAATATGATGAAGTACCTTTCACCAGATCTAGGCATCATCCTAAAAGGTCCGCATACATCAGTATGTATTAGTCCTAATAGGTCTGAAGCTCTTTCACCCATACTAGTAAAGGGTGCTCTATTCATTTTCCACTTAATCATGATTCGCATACCTCGAATGTCTCCGAACCGGTTGTTAGGATTCCATCAGTCTCGAGTTTCGATAAGAGCTTCTTGCTAATATGTCCAAGACGACAATGCCAAAGATTTAGTCTGATTTTTGGTGTTTAATGTGTGTATATATTGTCATTATTGCTGATTGCATGAACTATTTACATTGAATTCATATGTTTCATTATAAGGTTTAGCTTCAAAATATAATATACTATTCATGTAAACCATAATGTCATCATCATTGAAAACATAATCAAAACCCTGTTCACATAGACGAGAAACCGAAATAATGTTCCTAGTTAAATTAGGTACATAATAGACATTGTCTAAATTTCAAGAGACAATTTTAAGTTACGATTTAAGAAGCAAAATTTATCATGTATTCCAACTTTCCATCAAACCTCACGTATTCAAACAATATTACAAGTAAAATTTCAAAATGCAAACAATGCCCCCACCATACATGTGGTGTCTAGTTCAACTGTTTTTGTGCCTCGTGTTTTCAAGACCTTTCCACCGGAAATTTATTCATCCTTGGGACAACATTCAAGCAAGAGCTCATGTTCTTTAATTGTATATTTCAAGTTATTTTGGTAGAAGATTGGTTATGAAAAAGGTAAACTTTTTGAAATTATAATCAACATTGATAAGTATCGTGCAACAAAATATGTTTTATAGGTGCCATCCTTCATTAGGCAAACCACTTGTCACTACGGTTTCCTTTTGTGGTCAAGAAAATGGACAAACGTACTCAAATCATTTCAATACATAAACAATGAATGTTTACACTCAAAAACAACATTTTCAATGAGCATGTCACACTCTATATATTCAGTATCCCATCGTCTTACTCTTCTTTGCATCTCCAAACAAGAAATCAAGATTGTAAAGAACGGGAACCATGGTCGAAGTACACAACAAAACTAGCACCGGCCCAAAATTCCAAAGCATAATCGGCATAGCCGAATAGAAAATCCGGTTTCCTATCATGCTAAGTGTAAAACTTTTCTCTAAAAGCTCGGAGACATATATCGAAGTCACTATTGTTGAATCTTCAGGACAGTTGATCAAGAAATTCACTTGGCTTATGAATCTAATCGACAATGAATGACACATGAAAGAAAAAAGAAATAGGACAAGTAGTGTCACATACTTTAGTGCCACCATGAGTTGTCCATGTGCCCCATAAATAGTGTTGTTAATTGGCTTTTTGACCCTGTAACTGCTACTAATAACTGCCGCTAAACCGCAGCACCAAACTATTGATGTCGTAGCCATCAAGGTTAATCCCATGACTGTGTTTCGAAATGTCTGGATAGCTAAAATGTTCTTCTTCTCGTTATCCTGTCAAAAGATGATTAAAAAGATATCTAAAATGACAATAAAAAATGGAAATTAACTAGCTTTTATATGCTATGAAAAAAACTTGAATTTTTTTTTAGAACTGGCGCTCATACCAAACCATGTATCACAAGGAGGAGAAATCCTTCACAATGGGTCCTTCGGCCCTACCAAGTGCGACCTCTCCACCCAATCTAGCTATTGTTTGGTTGTTCATCAGTGGCAAGTACGAGGAGGCCAGAGATCGCCATTCACACCGGCAACTTCTAAACTTTTGTTGTGTGGAGAAATGAAAGCTTGAAAGTTTGTGTACAAAGAGAGGTCGGGGTAAATATGGGCTATTTGTGTAAACCCTAGATAGAAATCGTCTTTGACATGGGCGATGGCTCAAAATTTTGAACCACCAATCAGTTTGTTAGACCATGTGATTCTCCTAAGAAATCACCAATGGTAAGGGTGAACTAACGTGAATTTTGAAGGAATCTTACTCTTCACAAACTTTAAAACAAGCATGTGAGTTGGTAGAAGCTTTTGCAGTCGATTTGACCTCTCACTAAGAGATCGCCGATCACTACTAGAAAAAAAAACCAAGTTTACTACAAAATATTTGCGATGCAAAATTTCAGTCGCAAATTGCAACATATTTGCGACAAAATAGTGACGAAAATGAAAACCTAGCCCTTGTCGCAAATGTGTAACAAATTGCGACGCATTTCCGACAAAAACAATAATAATCTTAATAATTATAATAAAAATGCTACGCATTGCGACACATATTATTTAATTTCAGTAAATAAATAAATAATAAGTAAACTAAATAATATATTTTATTAAAAATTCCCGTCAGAAATGCGTAGAAATTTTATACACATTTGCGATAAAATAATTTATTTAATTTTATATTTTATTAAATAAATAAATAAATATATCAAATCATTTAATTTTATTAAAAAACCGTCAGAAATCATGTGTCAGAAAATTTTCCACACATTTACGAAAAAATATATAATTTAAATGAAATTAAAAAAAACAAAAAAATGAGATAATTATGTTAATAATTATAAGCATAATAATTATTCTAGTAATTATAATTAGAAATTTCATCAGAAATGCGTCGGAAATTCCGACACAACCTTTTTGTCGCAATTGTGTCGAATTATTTTTCGCAGTTATGTCGTAAATTATTTCCGACAAGGGTTTTTCTGACGAGATGGTTTTTGTCGCAAATTTGTCGGAATTTGGTGTTTATGACGCTCTTGCGAAGAAAATTTGCTTCGGAAACGCGTTTTTTTTCTAGTAGTGTATGGGAAGGGCGATCTCTCGGTGGCACATGGAAACCCAACAAATTGCTGGTGGAAAGTGCGATCATGGAAATCGCAAGTGGGAAGGGCATTCTGGCCTCCTGGTACTTGCCACTGACGAACAAGTGAACAACCTGACAATAGCTAGACTGGGTGGTGAGGTCGCCCTTGGTAGGGCCGAAGCATCCCCTTGTGAAACCTTGTCAAGACTTTAAGTTGCATGGGTTGATATGAGCACCAGTTCTAAAAAAATTCAAAAAATTTGGTTTTGACCCATCATTATTGAGTGCAACAAAGTCTTATCAGAATATCAGTAACTTCTATTACAATATCTTTCTATCATTATATTTAAACAGTTTAGATTAGTTAAGTTTTATATTTTTATATGCTCTATATAAGTAATTATTTGAACATCTAAATGTAATATTTGGGGCTAAAAGAAACTAATTTCTCCAAATTCCTACAATAATAAAGATGATAGTGTTAATTAGTTCACAGTTGAGAATAACAGTCATCTAAGCATTCTTCATAAACCTGTATGTAAAACCCAATTGTCTCCATAGAGGTGTTAAAGAATCTAGGAGAGTTACCTTCATAATGGTGGATACCCATAATCGGCGAGCATGGGCATTTGCGCCCATGACAGTCGAGAGTGGTTGCGTCCGAACTTTATGCCATAACCAAAGGTGATAGCTAATAGATATCGTAAATGATAAGGGTACCATTATTATGTCAAGATAGTATTTCTTGAACTCCATCTCTCCTTACATATATCTCGTGTGTTCTCCTTACCACAAGACACAAGTGATACAGTATATGCTTTAGGTATGTGTATATATAGCGTGAGATTGGGGTGGGTGGCCGAGAATGACACTGGTTATTGATCCAAAGTTAACAGCACTTCGCCTTGATCATATAGTAAGTGTATTGTTGAACATTAAACCTTTGGGACTTGCTTTATGAGAGGGACTGAGAAGTATCCCCTAAAAAGAAGATTTTGTCTAATAGCCTAAAAAGAATTTTTTAAAATTAAATATCCGGCTCTAACGAACTCCGATTGAACTCATTTCAACGGCGTTGGAACCGACTCGTCAAACCCTAAACACTAATCCCTAAACTCTAAACCTTAACACTAAACCCTAAAACTAAACCTTAAGGCTAAAACCTAAAAGCTAAAAACGCTAAACCTAAAGCTAAACCCTAAAAGCTAAATCTTAAAAGCTAAACCCACAAACCTAAACCCTAAACCCTAAAACTAAAACCTAAAGCTAAATCTTAAAGTTAAAACCTAAAAAACTAAACTCTAAAAGCTAAAACCCAAAAGTTAAACCCTAAAATCTAAGATAGCAAACATCAACGAGCTCCGGTTCCAATGCCGCTGGAATGATCAGTTCAATCGGAGTTCGTATGAGCCTGATATCGAGTTTTTAAAAATCATTTTTAGGCTACTTAGACAAAACTCACTTTTTATTTGATCCTCCATCTACGCTTATGATATCAAGTCTCATTTCTTAATATATTTACTTATAAAATGGCATCCATGAAAGCCATTTTGGACCATGATTAATAGTCCACTTTCAAAATAAGTAACATTGTTAAAAATAAAATAATGAAGAACATTGAACGACCTAACTTTCAAAAAACAAGCCTAGCTTTTTTTTTTCCTTTTTTTTTGACTTTGTAATTAGTATTGTGATTCGATGTTTTACCGATGTCCCTTTGTGTCACATGTGATGTAGTATATGCATTTTGTCATGTTTATCGGTTGTTCAGTTTGAGATATTCAACGTATAATTAAATATTGAAGCTTAACATGAATATATCCAAAATCGCATCCTCGTGTCGCACCACTGACTGTCGTCTATAAAGACTTTTGTTACACCGCTTATACACATTTTATGGCTGTGACGGCTCCAACATTTTGGCCCCATGTCACATCTACAGATCAGATTCAATACACATTTTAACTTTGCTTCATCCGATGACCATTCTCACTACAAAGAATCCACTCAATAGCGGCGACAATTGTCACAGGTAATACCACCCTATGTCGTCGCAAATACCTTGAGCGGCGACTGTCGTCGCTATTGGGTCGCCGTTAATTCTTCTTCGCTAATTAAAGACCACTTTGTCGCCGCTACTGGTTAGCTTTCAGCGGCGACACGCCACTAATACCTTCTGACCCATTTTGCAGTTTAACTTTTAGCGGCGACAACCATTGTCGCCACTAATGCCTTCTGACCCATTTTGCAGTTTTTTCGTATTTTCAATATTTTCAGTTTTCCTACATACATATATTACAAAACCTGTATATTTTCCAGTTTTTTGGGCCAATATAACATAAACATAAACATAGAAATATTAACATATAAAATTAGAACATAATGTCTTAGTTTTTTTTATCTAATTAAGTCAAACTAAACAACTAATCTTCATCCTCGCCGTCGCCCTCGTCCTCGTCTTTATCCCTACTACTTTTCCCATTTGCGAAAGATTAAACTTCTTGAGTTTATCTCTAAAATTCGGGTCGTCAAACAACATGTTAGCTAGTTCCTACAATTAAATTAGATTACAAGTTAAAACAAACATTTAACAAACTTCAGGTCTAAACGGTTCATTTTACAAACATATATTTACATACATACAAGTTTCGGGTCTAAACGGGTCAAACGGTTCATTTTACACACACACACACACACACACACACACACACACACATATATATATATATATAGTGTGAGGTTTCGCTAAAAAGTCAAAAAAGTGTAAAAAATCGTTTAAAACGCTCATAACCGGTTCATACGAACTCCGATTTTACTCATTTCGGCGGCGTTGGAACCGTCTCGTCGAACTCTACGATCTTAGTTTGTAGGGTTTAGTTTTTTCCTTAGGATTTAGCCTTAGGCTTTAGCTTTTAGTATTTAGGCTTTGATGGGGGGGGGGGGGTTGGGGGGTTTAGGTATTTGGGGGCGGGGTGGGGGTTAGGTTTTTGGGGGGGTTGGGTTGGAGGTTTAGGCTTTTGGGGGTGGTGGTGGTGTTTTTAGACGACTTTTTTAGCTTTTTACGGTTTTTTTTGTTAGGATTTAGGTTTTTGGGGGTGGGGGGTTTTACGTTTTTCGAGGTGGGGTGGGGGGTTTTAGGCTTTTGGGGGGTGGTGGTGGGGTTTTTAATAGACTTTTTACACTTTTTATAGTTTTTAGACTTTGTAAAATAACTCTCATATATATATATATATATATATATATATATATAAGGAGATTCAAATAAAAAGTAGTTTTTCGTTAAAAAATCTAAGAAAATGACAAAAACATTAAGAAACGATATCAAACGAACTCCGATTGAGCTCATTTCAGCGACGTTGGAACCGTCTCGTCGAACTCTACCATCTTAACTTTTAGGGTTTAACTTTTTAAGGTTTAGATTTTACGTTTGAATTTTAGTGTTTTAGCCTTATGGTTTAGCCTTAGGGTTTAGCTTTTAGGGTTTAGATTTTATGGTTTAGGTTTTTTTTTGGGGTGGGTGGGGTGGGTTTAGGGTTTTGGGTGGGTAGGGTGGGGGGTTTAGGTTTTTGGGGTGGGGGTGGGGGTGGTGGTTTTAGGCTTTTCGGGGTGGGGTTGGAGGGGGGTTCTAGCGAACTCCGATTGAGCTCATTCCAGCGGCGTTGGAACCGTCTCATCGAACCCTAACCCAAAACCAAAAACCTAAACCCCCCTCTACCCGCACCTCAAAAACCTAAACCCCCTCTTCAATCCCACCCCGAAAAGCCTAAAACCACCACCCCCACCCCCTAAAAACCTAAACCCCCCACCCCACCCCCCTCCAAAACTTAAACCCACCCAAAAAACCTAAACCCCCCCACCCCCACCAAAAAAAAAACCTAAACCGTAAAATCTAAACTTTAAAAGCTAAACCCTAAGGCTAAACCAAAAGGCTAAAACCCTAAAATTCAAACGTAAAATCTAAACCTTAAAAGCTAAACCCTAAAAGCTAAGATTGTAGAGTTCGACGAGATGGTTCCAACGCCACTGAAATTAGCTCAATCGGAGTTCGTTTGATATCGTTTCTTAATGTTTTTGTCATTTCTTAGATTTTTTAGCGAAAAACTACTTCTTATTTGAATCTCACCCTATATATATACATACATATATATATATATATATATATATATATATATATATAGGTTAGGTTTTTGGAGTTTAGCTTTTAGATTAGGTTTTTGGAGGGGGTGGGTGGGGTGTGGTTAGGTTTTTGGGTGGGGGTTTAGGTTTTTGCGGGTGTGTTAGGTTTTTGGGGTGTACTACACATATGCATTACCTATAATGAGTAGTTTTTTGGTTTTTTTATGAAAGTGAGTTTTCTCATGAACTTAACCATATATATATATATATATATATAGGAGGGTTATTCTACAAATTATAAAAACTGTAAAAAGTGTAAAAAGTTTTTAAAAACTCCACCACCACCCACCAAAAGCCTAAAACCCCCACCCCACCCCGAAAAACCTAAAACCCCCCACCCTCATCCCCAAAAAATCATAAAAGCCAAAAAATTCGTCTAAAAACACCACCCCCACCCCCACAAAAGCCTAAACCCCCAACCCAACCCCCCCCCCCCCCTCAAAAAAAAGCCTAAATCCTAAAAGCTAAACCGTAAGGCTAAACCCTAAGGAAAAAACTAAAGCCTAAAATTTAAACCCTACAAGCTAAGATCGTAGAGTTCGACGAGACGGTTCCAACGTCGCCGAAATGAGTAAAATCGGAGTTCGTATGAGCCGATTATGAGCGTTTTAAAAGACTTTTTACACTTTTACAGTTTTTAGACTTTGTCGCGGATCCCTATACTATATATATATGTATATATATATATCTACATGCATACATGTTTCAAGTCAAAACGTGCATTTTACATATACCTATCTACATACATACAAGTTTTGGGTCTAAACAGGTCAAACGGTTCATTTTACATATATATCTACATACATTCAAGTTTCGGGTCTAAACGGTTCATTTTACATACACATAGATACATACAAGTTTCGGCTCAAAACGTGCATTTTACATATATCTTGTAAGACACGGTTTTATTATGTGACTCTTATAATCATTTATCTTATAATTAAATGATTAACTGATTTATTTATTTATTAACATATGGCTAGTAATTAGTTGATGTGTCTAATTACTCTTAATGGGTCATTAATGGGTTTCCCCTTGGGTGTACATATATATAGAGAGATAATTAGAGGAAATTGGCTAATTAATCATTCAATTACTATCACCACACTAAATCGTCTCTCTCTCTCATAACCGTGAAACGGGAACCCGATCTTCCTGTGGATCATGACGTCTTCCCTCTCATCGGTTAGCTTAGCAAGTATGATTTACATTATTTTTTTCCATTATCATGTTCAAGAATTGATCAACATGTGGTATCAGAGGAGATGTTGATTAATCAGTTCTTGTTTTATTCCCCTAAACTGAAATTTAAATCGGATACGCAATAGTTTTAATTAAACCTAAAGAAAATCGTAATTATCTGTTTCATGGTTTTCTGTTTGGGTTAACTTATCATGTTTTTTGATCTCCTAAAATCGAGATTCATTAAGTTTTCAAAATCTGTTAAAAATAATGTTTTATGATTTCGATTCCAGGCTTAAATCTGATAATATTGAATAACAGTTTTCTCTAATGTTCATAAAACTCTACTTCATGTTCATCATAATTTTCGATGAAATCCCCTTATTTTGGGATATATTAAGATTTTGATTTTGTTTCCTAAAATTGTGTAAATCTATCTCCAAGTTTTCGCATTAAAATATTAACTTTTATTATTTTAAGTTTTGCGAACTGATAAAACTTGGATATACTAAACACATAAAAGATTTTCGAAATCAGAATATTATTCAAAATCTTTTAGTTTTCGCACATGCCTTATCACGTGTAAAGATCACGGTTTGAAGTTCATGGGTATCTTATAGTTCACGGGTTTAATAGTACACGGGTATCTTATAGTTCACGGGTTTAATAGTTCACGGGCTTAAGTTCGCGGGTATGGGTTTGCAAGAACTCTATTTTCCCGTGAACCTAACATATTCCCGTAAACCTTTATTTTCCCGTGAACCTAACATATTCCCGTAAACCTCTATTTTCCCGTGAACCTAACATATTCCCGTAAACCTATATTTTCCCGTGAACCTAACATATTCCCGAGAACTTAATGTTTTCCCGAAAACCTTAACTATTCCCGATAACTCCTTTTTTCACGAGAACCTTAACTCTTCTCGAGAACATTCTTGAAGCCATGAACCTAGCCTTATATTGTGTCTAAAATTTCCGCGCTAACAGTGAGGTTTGCTATTAATAAATGCTTTTGTTTTGTTAAACATTAAATTCAAATGTTTTACAAAACCTTAAAACTTACTTGAATAACACCTAATAGTTTCACTTCTACTCAAAGGTGATATGATGCATGTGTAAATTTATTCAAATCTAATTAAGCATTCTCACTTAGTGCATATCCTAATATTAACTAATTGTTTTGTTAAGACCTTAAAACCTTATGCTTTACAAAACCTTAAATTAGAAAACATGATTAACTTAAATAACACCTAAAGTTTCACTTCTGCCTAAAGGTGATGTGTCACACTCGTAAAGTTATTTAAGTCTAATTAAGCACTACTTCGCCTAAAATACATAAATGTTTCTACTTCTGCCCAAAGGTGATGTGTTACATTTGTGTTCCGTGAACCTAATTATGTGCATACTAAAAAAATGTCTCACTTCTGTCCAAAGGTGATGTGTTATATTCTTATTGCACATACTTACCATTTAAACTTAAATTGTTCCTTATACTTAAACAATTGGTCATTAACCAACCCGTTGTTTAAGTATAACCGAATTAATCTATTAGTTTGGTGTTATAATAGATTTTATCACATCTTCATAAAATAATTGTTCTTAAGTAGAACCTTATTTAATTTATTATTTCTGTCTGCCTTAGATTATTACCCTATAGATCACTCTAAGTTCTTCTTTAGCTATTTATACGTTATTTTCACTCTAGCTTCTAAGATGAGTTTTGCTTAATTAAGGGTTTCCATAAATATTTGCAATTATTGAGTCTTGATTATCCCTTAAGACATGACACTCCTGCTGCTCTTTCTGATAAAAGTACTACAAAAGAATACTAGAGCATAAGAAATAGGATAAGTCAAACACATTGTCTCTTATGGTAATCAAGAACTCATTTCATGATTACTATCAGGGGAGCTATTCTAGATTCTGAATTTCCTAAGACTAATCTATTCTCTGTGGAAATGGAAGAATCCAAATAATTCCTAAGACGCATGCAAACATTCTAATTCTAAATAAAATGTTAAGTGGCATCCGTGAACACATCATAATATACACTGACATGACCCATAAACTAAAGGCTTATACATGGAAATCAGTGAAGTTTTTCATTGCGTACATAATAATTTTACACTAGTACGATTAGTTGTGTAACACCTGCCACAAAAATGACGAGAAATGCCAAGGTTAGAACCTTAAGGGCTTATTGTATTTAAATTGCATAAGTCCAGGATTCAAAATGAAAAATATGGGATTTTAGACCTTAGCGGACCGCTAAGGTTAACCCTAACGGTCTGCTATGGGTGTAGGTTTGATGGTAGAGGTCCGCTAAGGAACCCCCACCCGGTGTCATTTGGTGGCGGACTGCCACCACCTAGGTAACGGTCCGCTACTTGGCCACTAAGCAAACAATTCGGGAGTGCCACGTGTCTTGTGACTAATTGTCACAAATTGTGACACGTGTACTCGTGGCTGACCGCCACGCCATATGGTAACGGTCCGCCAGCCGCAAATACTAAAAATCTGCCCCGTATCAGGGTGGCGGAACGCTACGCCCACGATAACGGTCCACTAGCCGCAAACTTACAAACGGTCCAATCAACAATTAACGTGTAGGGCTGACGTCATCTATGGCGGTGGCGGACCGCCACCCGCATGTGTAGCGGTCTGCTACGGACTCGAATTTCGGCCTATAAATAGTTGGATCATTTCACTCGATTTTCACATCCAAAACACGAATCCAATTTCCATTTTATGTTCCAGAGCTTCCCTAGCCCACTCCCGACGATCCCGGTCCAGCCCCCGCTCATTTTAGCGCTCGGTTTAAGAAGAAACGCTTGTAGAAAGGTCGAAACGCTAGAGAAATCAAGATAAGAAACTAGTCTATAAGCTTTCCACTCTAGATGCTCATTCCTATTACAAGGTGAATACTTTATTTCTTTGAAAACTTGTGTCAAACATTTTAATTACGAAAATGGCCAAATATACGTTAACGAAGTAATGCTCAACGTTCTACTACGAACAAGCATTCAAGCCATAGGTGTACGTAAAAATTGCAAGGGATACACGGGTTTCAGGTGAAAGTCCCGGACTGTGGCCGGTGCTTATCTTATAACAAATCCGGAGGCGTAGACCTGTCCATTGTTATAAGCTATGATGCCAGTGTATACAGTGGTGCATATGACCTAGAGATAAGGGTGTGCTGAATGTGTAGTTTGAACATAAAGTTGTGATTATTAAATTAATACTTGTTGTGCCAAATGATTTTCCTGACAAAATAATTGTATTCACCGGCGTTCGTGCTGTTTTATTTTCAAATTGTTTTCAGTTAATGAATAAAACGTGATGAGAATGGGGTGTAGGCAGACTTAAGATCTGACCCAAGAAAAGAAAAATGTGAGAGGCAGACATCAGATCTGACCTATGAAAAGGATAACCTACACGTTGGATTCTCAGGCCTCGTGTATAGAAAATCCTAAACAAAGGAAAAAGGAGATAGGACCGGGGGAATGATCAACCCTGGATAGTATTATTTCCGGTGGCTTGAAACTTGTCCACAAGAGACAAGGAATGTATTTGATTTCAACTTGGTTTTGTAATCAAATAAAAGGGTATTTAAATCCCTATGTTTATAAAGTAAATACAAGACTTTTGTTTTCCAACTGAGTTTGGTATTTACAATTACAACCCTTGAGGTCGAAAGAATGTTAACACGATCCTTTTGAAAAGACTTTCGCTGTATTTATAAAAACTCTGAAGTCAAAGTCGAAGCAATACTAATCGTGGTCGCACACGTCCAGGGGGTGCCTGAGGCGGGGTATGACAAGTTACCTTAAAAATCAACTATAACACTCAGAAGTATCAAAGGAAAATGAGTGTATTGATACCAACATACGTACAGGAAAAGGAACGCCTAAAACTGGAAAACCGGATGTTATTCACCTCACTACCACTAAACCTAAAAAGAGGAAGAAAAATTACTATAGAGAGGATAGTTCTAACAAAAACAAAATACAAGTACTGCTTCCAGCTCTAAGTTATCCAATGAGAAGTCTCACTGCAAAAATGAGTGCATAAGCACTAAGACCATCCATAAGCCAAGGGACTAGCTGGCTAAGATAAGGTAGTTACTAATTAATGATTTTTTAGTCCGCTAATATTAATATTCCAATCAACACATGATGCGTTGAGTCTAGTTCTGTACGTTTCCATACTAGAATTCAACTAATAATTAAGATGAGAAGTTAGTGGTGGATTTAAATGTTAAGGCTACATAGAACCATGAAATAATTGATCTTTGTAATAGGCTTTATGATACCTTACATATTCTGGAGAATACTCGGAATTTAGTATCAATAATAAAGCTACACTTTGACAGTTATGAGGTTTGCATGGCCAAAACAAAGTCATCATTAACTTAAACTCTCATATTATTGGTTATCATTATCTGGATAGAAACCTTTATGACGTAGAACTAGCTGATACAATAAACTTTCACAACTTTTGTTATCATGAAAATGAAAATTTAACAAAAGATAAATGAGACCTATGCACTTCATCCATTAACACCAAATTTTATGAGAAATTATGACCAGGTCGATACAGGATGAATTGTTACCAAATCTCATTTTCAGTGACTTTAAATCATGTGTTAAACGCCCTAAATATCAAATGTCTAAGGGAATAAATGAGGGTCCACCAGAAGTTATCCCAAACAGAATATTCAGACATAATTCATTTATCATTTAGAAGAATATTTACTTGTATCTAATCTGTTTCCTACGGCCCAAAGATTTAAAAATATCAATTCATATATACTTAATAGTATTCCTTCTAAATTTGTCTACAATTTTTTTTATGAAATTTTGGACGATAAGGAAATCAAGTCTAAAATATATGAAAGGTTCCTACGTCACGCGCATCATTGAAACTTGTCATGTGTAGTTCCTAGAGACCTCAAAGATCAGTGGGAGCACCGAGTGTCCTAATTATAGCTTGCGAAAGTTGCAAAAGGTAGGGAGTGACAAATTGATCTTACTTCAAATTACACCTCTTATACACGACACTGCTCCATCACAACTTGTCTCCTTAGAATCTAATGCTACTCCTAAAAAAGTCTCATAGATGCCAATATATGGGCAAACTTAGATTTATTACCAAAACTAAAGTAATCCTCAACAAGAGAAACTAACATAAACATCATTAAGTTGTTTCTCTATTAGAATTTATTGGTCTTCCAATGTTAGATACAATGTTGACCCTAAGCATGTTGAATTGCTTAAAATTTCTAAAGTTAGTGGGAGTAGTAAAAGTCCTTATCATGACTTTCCATGAGTACAAGAGGCGGGGGGAGAGACTCGTTAAATTTAACTCCGTATTTAACTCCGATTACACCTCTTATATACCATACTGCATCAACTCCTACACACTTAGAAACTAATTTTGCTCCTAATATACCTGGAAATGAAAGCACCTAACCAAAAGCAAATCTATAAATGTAAAACTCCTAATAAACCTAATAATCAACTCAGGAGGTCATCTAGGTCTAAAAGGCCTACTAACTTTGATGATTATGTATCCTACCTGCCTGAATTTGAAATGGTTGCTGGAAAGTTTACCGATCCTACTTCTTCTAATTAGGCAATTAACATCAACCAATTTTCTAAATGGAATAAAGCTATTATTAGCAATCCTGACTCCATGAATTAGAATAACATTTGGGATTTGGTTGAATTACCTAAAGGGTGTTCATAACTAAACTAAATCCGAATGGAAACGCACGATTGATTGCTAAAGGTTATACTCAAGAACGAATAAATTATCAAAGAACCTTCTTACCTGTTTTACAAAATATTTCTTTAAGGATCATTACTGTTCTAGTAGCTAACAATAATTTAAAGCTACATTAGATGGACATTAAAACTACTTTCCCTAACATTGACCTACATGTTCATAAAATAACTTTATAGTTCTAAATTGAAGGTTAAGAATACTTATTCTATAAGTCAATGAAATCCATGTTTGGGTTGATTGAAATCATAATGCAACTCTCTTCATCAACAACTAAGTGAATTTGTACAGCTACCTCATGATGAGTGGGAGCAACTAATGCAAACTTGTCCTTATATATATTACATTCTTTTGACAAGTATATGTTACATGAGTCAAAGCATTGATTACTCATATTTTGACACGATACATCTCGGAGATACCTCTTATGTGATAAGTATCAAAATACACCTAGATAGACCCAATGGGACATTAGTTTTGTCCCATAAGTTTTACACTAAGCGGATCCTTACACGTGTAACATTAAAAAAAATTGTTCTCCTTTACAGGCTAATAGGATAAATGAAAATTATTTCCGTATACTTCATTAATTAGAAGCCTTTTGAAGGTTAAAGTCTATACTTCTTTTAGATATTGCTCACATTGCTAAACACTAGACTAGTCTAGATTATTGTAAAGCATCTAATCAAATATTACAATATCTTTAATAAACGAGAGACTATAATTTAAAGAATAAGTGAAAACGGTTGACTACTCTTATTCTGATTTTGTTGTATTCAAAGAAAACAAAACGTCAAATTCGGGGTATATCCTTATGTCAGCAGACAGACCTATCTCATGGAGGAGTCATAAGGAACTGTTAACAACAACCTAAGTTTCAATGACATAATATGTTGCTGATCACAACATAATTGTCACAAAATGTTGTTGGAAAATTTATCAGTGGACTCATAATTTAATAACTCCACATAAATATCATATCGAAATCTTATTGTGATAAGTTAGCTACCCTTGCTTCTCGAACAGTAACAGTTCGAGCGGAGCTGCATTAAATTTCGATATGAAATTATTGTTCGCTTGTGAACAAGTAGAGGAAACTAAATCTTTGTATCGAATACATTCATGATATGCTAATGGATCCAAATAACTAAAGGTCAATCACCCATAAGTATTATGTAATCGCTTATAATTAAGACGGGTTTACTAATAACCATACATAATTACATATCGTACTATGAATGATTAATTATTAATATTTCCTCACTTATTTGAATTTGTTTGTCTCTAAATACGTTTATGCATGCCTAAAGACGTATAGACGGTAACTATACAAATCAACGTTAAAGGGCTTATTTGTCAATTTGATCCTAAGTTTACTTAAGTCTTAAATTGATATTGTAGTATGATTAATGGGGGTCTTGAGTTGGATAATAATTCAATGACTGTATTTCTCTGCTATAGTTTTGGTTTAAAACTAAAATGAGTATTAAATCTGCGCAGACTTACTAATGCTCGTAATAAATTATTACTCAGCCAAGTGGGAGAATGTAAAACACGGTTTTATTATGTGACTCTTATAATCATTTATATTATTATTAAATGATCAATTGATTTATTTATTTATTTATTAACATATGGCTAGTAATTAGTTGATGGGCCTAATTACTCTTAATGAGCCATTAATAGGTTTTCCCTTGGGTGTACATATATATAGAGAGATAATTAGAGAAAATTGACTAATTAATCATTCAATTACTATCACCACTAAATCGTCCCCCTCTCTCTCTCACGTGAGTTCTTACGAACTCACCTTAGCCATCCTAACCGTACACCCTAAACGGGAACCCAATCTTCCTGTGGATCATGACGTCTTCCCTCTCATCGGTTAGCTTAACATGTATGATTTACATTATTGTTTTTCATTATCATGTTCAAGAATTGATCAACATATATATCTACATGCATACAAGTTTCGGGTCTAAACGGGTCAAACGGTTCATTTTACATATATATATATCTACATACATACAAGTTTCGGGTCTAAACAGTTCATTTTACATACATATATCTACATGCATACAAGTTTCGGGTCAAAACGTGCATTTTACATATATCTATCTACATACATACAAGTTTTGGGTCTAAACGGGTCAAACGGTTCATTTTACATATATAATTAAACTCTAAACAACTTGTGAGTCACATTTGATCCATGTTCTTAAAATCATATTCCTAGGCTATCTGTAATTCATATTGGAAAGTGACAATGGATTCTTAAATGGATACCCGCTTAAACACCATGCTAGAGCACTTGTTCAGTAACCCTCTCGTGTCAACATTATAGTGCGTCATTGGGTCTTTTGTTGCAATCTTTACTTTTTGAAGAAGCTTCGCATTACTAAAAAACGGGGGTATCACCAATGTTCGGTTATCAACAAAGCGTCGATATTTATTGATAGGAAACCCAAATATAATTTAGGTTTAGTGGGAAACAGTTATCGAAGGACTTCCTGTAACATCCCCATTTTTTCATAAAAGAACGGGAATTGTGAAATTGTATAATTTTGAAGAGAATTGACATGGACTTAATGAGAGTTTAATAGGGGTTGTATACACGTATATAAAGGTAGAGGATTAACAAGGTATTTAACGAGATTTTGGCAGGTTTCGTTTTAAAAACGCGAACGAGGCTACGCGAGAAGGACCAAATGTGTGCGTGGGCCAAACCCGGCCCAAGGGGGGAAACCCCCATTTGCACCATTCGGCCGTCAAGGGCAAGGAGGAGAAGGTGAGGAGCCGTTCGTCGCGTTTCACGTCCGGTTTGAGGTATTTTCTTGATCTCTAATCCTCCATAGTGTGTCGAAATCCTTGAATCAATCTTTATAAACATTTTGTGATCCTACGGTTTTTGCAAAGGTTGAGTCTTGAGGAAGACAGGATCGATCGGTGATTCGGCTAGCACGAGTCTTTCGGTTTAAAGGTATAATCTCGAAAATTGACTCGTTCTAATAATGGTTTATTGATTCGGATGCGTTCGAGGGATGTGGAGGTCTCGGCCGAACCCCTAGGGGTGGCCGATGATGCTCGAGTGATCCGGAAAGGGCCGGAGAGGGCGTAGGGTGGCCGACCGTGAGACGGGGAAGACCCAAAGGCTATGACGGAGGCTGGAATGGTTTCGGGATACCACGACAGCAGCATGATGGGCCGGAAGGCGGATATGTGGGGCCGGCCGAAGGCGGTAGACGCATGGGAAGGGACTAGCGGTGCATGGCGGTGGTCGGAGGTGAACCAGGGGTGCCTGGTGTTGATGTTTCGTGAGTTCGGTGATCCAAGGAGAGAGATTAGACGTGTTGGAGCCCGAAAGCGTGAATGGGCAATCATGTAGTGCATGGGGGTCGTGCATGGTAACATGCGGGAGCAGGTTGGCCGTGCATGACAACCGGTTAATCGAGTGACTTGAGGTTAAACCTCGAGTCACGTATTGACTCGAATATTGTGTGTGTAGGTGTGGAGTCAAAAGACAACGGTGAGATACACGCGAGTTCTAGGGAGCGTATTGTTTCTCATAAAGGTGAGTTTCTATCGCCCTCCTTAAATTGTTTTAATATTTTGGGCACGAAATACATGTGACTTAAATGTTTTTAGTTAACTCAATGCATAGGTGAAGAGTCGTGATGAATGGGGTGTTTTAATAAATTTTTATGCTTGCGTGTGCATGTTATTTTTGTGTCACGTACGTGAATGACGTGACGGGATTCTTAAAGCAAAAGCTTGTGATTGTGTTTGACGAGGTCAAACGAGTTATTGTGTCTGACGGCAGTCAGGCGGGAAATTGTGTTTGCTCGTATCATATGATACAGTAAACGGGATAAAATATTGAGCTGTTTATATTAAATGAATTATTTTTTAAATGAGCTTAATGTCGAGCTGTATGGTGAACCTTTTTAAATGCGAACGTGTGGAAAATGATTTTATGAAACGACAATGATTTTGGGATAAACTATCCCCAATAAATCACTATAGAACTCACTCAGTATAGCTGACCTTTTAGCATGCATTTCAAGTAAAGAGAAAGTATGAACCGGCGGCTCTTGGGATGGCGAATGGTTACTCGGATCATGATGGATTACTGGCATTCCCGTGTTAAGTGTTTATTTGATTTTTTTTTAATATTGTTTACGTTATGACGTTGGGATGTCGAAATTGGGTTATTGGGTTAACTTTGAATTTCTGTTGTATTTTGTGAGACTATTTAATGTCTAAGACTACTTTGCTTGTTTGAGCGCCAACCAGTAGGTTCCTGAGTTTTGGGGCCTTAAACTTCCCCTCACTAATCCATCAATGATATTTGATTACATTTCCAATAAGATTCCCAGTCGGGCTTTTCAGGCGATTGTTGGTATGGGTCGAGAATTCCATCGGTATTATTTGATCACATTTCCGATAAGATCCTCGGCCTGGCTTTTCAGGCGATTTTTGGTGTGATCGAGGAATCCGCTGGTAATCCTTTAGTAATTTGGCGGTAATCCATCGGTAAACTTTCTATATAATGCCCAAAATTCCGACCCTTATTGACAAACCAAGATCATTTAAGCTAAGAGTAGTAATACATTTTTGTTAAATTTCATCATTATTTTCGTCTCTCAGCCAAACCTACTCATTTTATACCCTTAGTGTTTGTTTGGTGGTGATTAAAATGTTGGAATTGGTTGTCTTATAATTAACATACCGGTTCTTTGTCTGCGGTATCGCCATTTATGCATGGTAAGTCACCTTGGATAATGAAAATAAAATGTCGAGGTGGTCTTGGAATCCTCATCTTTTATGTGGTTTACTCATTGATGCAGGGTAAGTCACCAAGGAAACCAAAGTTGAGTAGTACACGGGATTGAATTCCTCTTGTTTATCGAAGGTTACACCATTGATACATTGGGAGTCATCTATCTTAACAAGAAAAGTTGATTTACCAATCTAGTTAACGAAATATGGTGTTAGTGTGCCTACTGGCATGTGTGAAGTCAAGTGATTATTATAGTTTGTAATATTTGAAAGTGAGTTGTAATAGCATTATTAGATTTTAATAATCTCATTTTTTACCAATTGGTCAATAATAATCCCAACTGAGAATATTCGTACCACCAGTCCCTACTTTCAAACTATTTTCTTACATTGAACCCCACGTTGAAAAAACTTAACACCGTTAGATTTTATATGACGTGGACATCTGCAAACCGCCGGAAAGTCGAGCCAAGCTAGCAGTGGTCTCGTGGTCGGTTTTGAAATTGGCTCTGGTGGTGTTCAACTGGTCTCGTTAAACACCACCGTTGCTTCTGTTTGGACTTGCCGGAAAAACGAGACCAGTTAAACACCACCAGAGCCAATTTCAAAACCCACCACGAAACCACTGCTAGCTTGGCTCGACTTTCTGGCGGTTTGCAGATGTCCACGTCATATAAAATCTAACGACGTTAAGTTTTTTTAACAGGGGGTCCAATGTAAGAAAATAGTTTGAAAGTAGCGACTGGTGGTAAGAATATTCTCAGTTGGGATTATTATTTGCCAATTGGTAAGAGGTGGGATTATTAAAATCCAATAATCCGTTGTAATATTTGAAAATGTAATATAATTTATAGTTTATTTGTAAAATGTGGAAATTTTAAGAGGATATCATAACAATCCGTCAATAATCGTCGAGACTATATCGTCATGTGTAAAAAAAAATATAATGACATGTTATGGCTTAATATGACATGTATAACAAAATTAATCAACTAACACATTACAAGGCTCGTTGGTGGCTACTTCGGAGCAAACGGTAAGGATATTCGTTGGCAGGTACCAACGAAACATTTAACCCGTCAGTAATTCCCAACGGATATACCGCCAACTTTTAATAGTAAAATTAATAATAATAATAATAACTATAATAAACTATTTATTCAGGTTACCGACGGAATTTCCATCATTCCGTCGTTAGATTTAGGACAAAAGCCACTCGATTAGCCGCCAATATTCATTTCCCTCTTATTTCCAATTTCGTTCCCTCTCCTCGTCACCACTACCACCGCTGCACCACGCCACCACTGTCTCAATTGAGGGCGGGCGATTTCATTAGCTGTTTGTGTACCCATGAGAGAATGTATCTGACTTTATTTTTTGACATAAAAGTTTAATTAAATGTTAGATTTTAGTTTGTTTATGACTTTAATAAGACATCTGATAATTGTTAGATTTTATGTGTGAATATTTTTGTTATATAGTTTGATCAAAATATATTTGTTGTAATTTTTTTAGGTGTGAATTTATAAATTTAAGAGTTAATTACACAGATGGCCCCTATGGTATGCTCAGATTTCACTTTTGGCCCTTAACTTTGAAATTTTACGGTTGAACAATTAATTTTTCAAAGTTATGGGTCAAAAATAAAATCTGAGCATACCACAAGGACCATCCGTGTAATTAACTCTAAATTTTAACTAGAATTAAAATATTTTAGGTCAAACGGGTCATGTAAGTCTCAACCCGTGAAAATTTGTGTCATGTTTGAGTTCATGTGTTTGACTCGATTTTCGGGTTCGGGTTCATGTGAAAATTTTCGGGTTCGTATCAGGTTGACCCGCAAACCTGCTAACTCAAACCGTTTAACACCCCTAAAATTTACATGCATTTTTTTTATTCTTTTAAGCAATTAGGTTCAAAGTATACCAGTTTATATTTAATCCTTTACATTTTGACATAAAAAAACTAAATAGTTTAATTTATTACATAAAACAGAATTTAAGAACTACATATAAAAATAAACGGGTCAACCCGTCAGGTTAACACGTACATGACACGTTTAGGTAAACGTGTCCGAGGGTTCGACCTGAATTTAACGCAAACCCGTTTAGACTAGACCCAAGCCAACGAATTTCGTGTTAGATTCGTGTCATATTTTCATGAGTTTACGGTCTCAACCCATAAGTTCATTGTTATGTTTTAAAATTTCATGTTTTGCTTTTTTTTTACGTAGTTGCATAGACAGAGGCACTATATATGTGAAAGTGACAATCAACTCGGTTTTTTTTATCTATTTGTCTGTTGGGTGTCGAATTCAACATTAGAACTTGTTATTCTTTTAAAACCGAGTTATATTTGAAGGACATATTCCATGTTATGTAGTGGTGTCAGATTTAAAAGCATAAATATTATCTTTCAAATCTATATTTAAAAATTTACTCATTCTTGAATAAAAAAATGTATGCAAGTAGCAAGTATATTTTTCTGATATGTATACGTGTCTCCAGTGGCGGATCCAGGAATTTTTTTCAGGGGGTTCACTCTATATTTTTTAAGGGGTTCACCCTAGTGTTTTTACATACCGTTCTATATAAATTTCGAAACTCGGGGGGTTCCGGTGAACCCCCTCCGGGCCATGTAGGTCCGCCCCTGTGTGTCTCTCACTAAAAACTCATGCCCCCTGAGCCCCTCATCAAGAAAGTGTGTTTTATAATGTGATCTTAACCTGATTTGATTTCCATTTGCGGATGTAGGTCCAATAATCTTATACTGATTTAAGATGTGCAACTACATTTTGATTATATAAATGACAAAAGGTGGTAGGGAACAGGAGTGAAATCTGACTGGGCATGGATCGAGAAACAAGAAGACACGCCGAAGAACATAACATGATGGCCTCGTCCTTAACCAACAAAGTTGTATCTATAGGTTACCTTTTCTTTTCATTGGCTGCCATTTATGCAACCATTAAAATGTTAACATTTTTTCTATAGAGAAATTGAGTAGTTATATAGAGAGGCCAGACTTATTACATCACGTGTTTGTTTATTGACGATGATATATGTTGGTAATTTTAGTGTAATCAAGATTATGTTAATGTAGTTGGATTTACTTAAGATCAAAGAAGAAATAAACAAGAACATTGTTGCAAGTTATGAGATGTGAAGCACACACTTGTACAAGACTATGCTCATTTCTAAGAAATGAACATGAACATTGTTACAAGTTATGAGATGTGAAGCACACACTTGTACAAGACTATGCTCATTTCTACTACCTGGTTGTTCAAGGAAGCGAATCCCCCTAGACCATGGGGAAGTCCAAGGGGGCACCGCCCCTAGGCAGGGTCCAAAGAGCGGAGCCCCAAGTGAAAGTTACTTCGGATTTGCATGATTGATAAAAAAGTTGTATGGAAAATAATGATCGGTAAGAACTAATTAATAGCGGCAACTCATCATCAGCGGTGACAACTCATCATCAGCTGCAACTGTGCATCGGTGGCAACTTGGACTGCGGTAACTCGGTTACTATTGATATAATCGAAATACTGCCAACAGTTATAATCACTAACAATCAACTAAAATATTGTGATGGTTCGTACCCTATATATACAAATGATGGTCATTGGTCTATTTTAAATAACGAATTCACATACAAATTCTGGTATATTTTTATAACAGAACTTGCGTACTTGTTCTTTTCTTTTTTTGAATTATCCGATTAAAGAATTTGAAGTAACACCAAATCTACTTTAAAACCTACATTTTGCTACTGGTGTTTTTGTGACTGTTTTGTGACCATTTTTTGACCGGTGACTTTTAGCGTTTTCTGATCTCCTTTTAGCGACTATTTTACAAGTAGTTTAGTTCATAAATAAAATATTTTGAGTGGTTATCCCGTAATAGCGGTAACAATTCCTAAAAAACTATTAGATTTATAAGTGGAATTTTTTTATAAAGAAGTTTGTATTTGAAGAATCATTATTTGTTGTGGCGGTCTCTTCAGCGACTACAGATCGCCAAATCAGCCTTTTCTTTTTTGTGTTGTGTATTGTCAAATCTAGTCTTCCAAACTCATTTACACAAATTTTCTGTAGATTTTGAAGCTAAAGAAAGATGTGTTTGACTTATATGCAAAAGTTAAGATTCTTATACAAAAATGAAAAGATTTGTTTTTGTATTGTTTTTGTCTTCAAACCATTTTAAGTGTGTTTGTGTCTTCCATAAGAAGATTGCCTTAGATATTACCACATATGGAAGATACATCTATACATTTTCAAAGTTAATATTTTGTCTTAGATTCCAAAATAATACTTGGGATTTATTTTGCAAGACATTTGAGTTTTATAAAAACTTCTCCAAGGTTTTATAAAAATATTTTTTCGAAGTGTCATAGTTTTATAAAAATCTCATTTTTATAAATATTGGGATTAATTTAGAAAACGTTTTAGATCATTCTCATTCCCATATCGTATTACCTTTGGCGTTTAACCTTTGATCTTTGTATGTTGTTGGTTTGCCAAATGTTGGTTTTGCATTCATTCTCCACATTATACTTTGATGATTCAAACCGGCTCTTGATCTTCAATGAACAATTATGTATCGGGTTCTTGCATTGATACTCCACATTATATTTTGATGATTCAAACCGAATCTCGATCTTCAAAGAACAATTATGTGTCGGGTTCTTGTATTGATTCCTCACATCATACTTTGATGATTCAAACCGAGTCTTGATCTTTAATAAACAATTATGGCATTTATCAATTCCCTATTGAATTCCTCAACACATCTTGATTTCTTGGCATAATTTACAACTCGATGATATATCCTTGTAGTATGTGTATACTTAGTGACTTGATCTTAGATAAACAAGCATACTTAATGACTTGAATGTGTAAAGACTTGTATGTGGCGTATGATTATCTTCTATTAATCAATTCATGCCACATGTTACTTAAAATTAGGGTTTCATGATTATCAATTTAAACCATTATTATCCCAATAATATATATAACTTTATATTATTTATATCTTCATCCGGTCCGACCAGTGAACATCTAAAGCATCTGGTTCACTGTCTGGTTTGGTTTTTAAAACATTGTTGTCGGTAATCTGTTGTTACTAAATTCGTCGGTATTCCCTTGTTAATATCCATCAGTAGTCCGACTATAATCAAATTACCGACGTCCAAATTTTCAACAGACTATCACTGACGGATTCTCGTCGGTAACAACTATCATTGACGGATTTCCTACACAACTGTCCGTCAATAATACTCCAGTTTTCTAGTAGTTACATGATAATGAGTATAGTAACTAAAAAAGATATTACATATTAAAGATCATTTTTATTAGAGTTAATTCAGTAACGTAAATTAGTTTGTACACTTATTATAATTTATTTAATTTCATGTACTATTTCTGTAATATTCGTTACTATATAATATATTCGATCTCCACCAAATCGGGGTGGAGATTTTTACCTTAACATGGTATCAGCCAGAATTTGATTCTTCTCTCTCCCAACCCTAGTCTTGGCCGCCTCTTTCTACCCTACCCTTATTTTCTTCATCGTCGACTACATCAGTTCTAATCCCGCCGTATTTTCTTCATCAATCTTCTGGAATTGAATTGATTTGGCTTTAAACGTCGAGCCCCACTTGGTTATTGATTACAGCGCCAAGGTGCAAGAGGTATAATTTATTTGATTGATATTCTTTGGATAACTCTTAGAACCATATTTCAAAGATTGAATTATTATTCAATCATTATATTCAATCACGTTGTATCCCAATTTTGAATAACTCAGCAAAGGTATCTCATCAGTTGAAGTCAAGATTGGTCATTTTTATTGCTTGTGATTTGCCTTTGAATTCCAAGATTTGTGGTTTCCTCTTTAATTTATATGCCCCCACATTGCTAAGTCACGGTTTCTCCATTCACTTTAAATCAAGAGCCCACGTCTCAAGCTTTGGGTTTGGATCTTTTCTTTCATACATTCATCATGGCTGTTGCATCCATCAACCGTGGCACACCACATTGCCAACTATGCAGGAAATCAGGTCATTATGCTACAACTTGCCCTACTCTTTCATCTTATGCGTTTAAGTAGGCCAATTCTCAGGCTAATTTTGCTGAAGCCGCTTGGTATGTTGACTCGGGTGCCACAGCACATATGACACCGACTGTCAATCATGTGTACAAACCGTCTCCTTATTTAGGCAATGCCCAGGTCAGATTTGGAAATGGTAACATTCTTCCCATATCACATACTAGACACTCACAGGTTTGCAATAATCTTAAGTTACGTGATGTTTTGGTTATTCCTAATCTGACAAAGAATCTTTTGTCAATTAGCAAACTTACAACAGACAACCATGTGGACGTTTTATTTTCACAACCATTCTTTCACATTCAAGATAGAATAACCAAACAGGTCCTTGCCACAGGCAGATGTGAAAATGGGTTATATGTTCTTAAAGATTGGCCACAAGCTTTAACGGCAGTTTCTAATTTCAGTAATCGGGCATCGTTTGAAGTGTGGCACAATAGATTGGGACATGTAGCCTTTCCTACTATTTCCTTGCTGACCAAGTTAGATTGTCTTGCAGTTACATCAGTATTGCCAAAACCTGGTGTTTGTTCACCTTGTCATCTTGCAAAGGCACATCGTTTACCGTATGAAACCAATGAAAAAGTTCTTCCAATCCATTAGATTTAATCCATTGTGATTTATGGGGGCCTTCTCCGGTTACAGCTATTGATGGTTATTACTATTATGTCGTTTTTGTGGATGACTATTCTCGCTTCAGTTGGTTTTATCCACTAAAGACAAAATCTGGATTTTCATATGTCTTCACTTCTTTCATGAAACTTCTTCAGACTCAGTTTTCTAGGAAGATTAAAGTCTTCCGGAGCGATGGTGGCACAGAACTTGTGAATCATACTGTTCGGTAACTTCTTGAGGATAATGGTACGTTCCATCGTTTGTCCTGTCCATACACACCTCAACAAAATGGACGTGCCGAGAGGAAGCATCGACACATTGTTGAAACCGGTTTATCTATATTGTTCAATGCCCATGTCCCAGCTTCTTATTAGGTAGATGCCTTTAGTACTGCAGTATACATTATCAATCGCTTGCCCACTAAATTATTAGAAGACAAGTCTCCGTTTGAGTTACTATTTTCCCAGGTAATAGTAACTTTCACACTTTTGGGTGTAGAGTTTTCCCTTATCTTCATGATTATGCTGAAAATAAGCTCTCACCAAGAAGTCTTCCTTGCATCTTCAGTGGTTATAGCTCGCAATACAAGGGTTATATATGCCTTGATCCGGTCAACAACAGAGTTTATGTCACCCGACACGCTCGCTTTGATGAGACATGTTTTCCATTGATGAGACATGTTAACTCTTCAGAAGATTTGAACTAGTTGCAACTCACGAGTTTTTTGGAAGATATTCCGATGTCTTCTGTCTCTATGAAGCCCACAGAAGCATCAATCCAGTCCACCAAATCATCTAACAATGGGTCGTGCATTCAATGTTTTGATCTGCCATCCTCCTCGCAACTCGCTGCCCTTGTTCAGCCCACTCAACCAATAGATGTTGTTCAAACCGAAGGGCCCCAAGAGATTACTGAATCGACAGGGCTACAATCTGGCACGCCCGGGCCTGCTCCTCAGTCGCCAGTTTATCAGCCTTCTCTCACAGCTCCACCGGTTCAACCTCTACATCCGGTTCTCTCCATTCTATGCAAACCCGCTCCAAAGAAGGAATTTTCAAGCCCAGCCACATTGCCGACTTGGTCCATTTAGACACCCACCTTCTTTATTCGGCATTATTTGCTTCCACCGAACCGAAAGGATTCAAATCAGCGGCTAAAAATCCAAAGTGGATGGCGGCTATACATGAGGAAATGTATGCACTTAAACAAAATGCCACGTGGTTTCTCGTGCCTAGACCATCAACCGGAAATGTGGTTGGCTCGAAATGGGTTTTTCAAACAAAATACAACTCAGATGGCACAGTTGAACGATTTATGGCTTGATTGGTGGCACAGGGATTCACTCAAATTCCAGGATTGGATTATTCACATACGTTTAGCCCGGTGGTAAAAGCATCTACGGTACAAATTGTTCTCTCACTTGCTGTTATTAATAATTGGAAGCTCCATCAGCTAGATGTTAAAAATGCCTTTTCGAATGGACATCTAAGTGAGACTGTTTATATGGAGCAACCACCTGGGTTTGCAGATACACACTTTCCTGATCACGTGTGCCGTTTAAACAAAGCCTTATATGGTCTTAAACAAGCACCACGTGCTTGGTTTCAACGGTTAAGCACGTTTCTTCTACATAATGGCTTCACTTGTAGTTGGGCTGACACTTTCTTGTTTGTTTTCAAAACAGACTCGTGGATTATGTACTTGCTTGTTTATGTTGATGATTTGATTCTAACCGGAAATCAAGAACATCAAATTGCTTCATTTATCTCTCGATTCAACAGTGAGTTTGCTATCAAAGATCTTGGAGATCTGAACTATTTTCTTGGCCTTGAAGTGAGCTACACTGACGATGGTTTGTTTCTTAGTCAGTCAAAGTATGCTCATAACATACTAAAACGGGCGGATTTACTAGATTCTAAATCGGTTCATACTCCTTTAGCTCCTCATGAGACGTTTACTACTACAGGTGATCCTTTTAAGGATCCAACACTTTATTGTTCACTTGTCGGAGCATTATAGTATTTGACTATTACACGTCCAGATATCTCATATGCAGTCAATCAGGTGAGTCAGTTTCTCCAATCCCCGACCACTTATCATCTTCAGTGTGTTAAGCGAATTGTTCGCTATGTTAAAGGCACGATAGCCTTTGGACTATCGTTTACCAAGCCAAGAAGTACCACTATTCTTGGTTATTAAGATGTTGATTGGGCTCGGTGCATTGAGACCCGTAGATCCACTTATGGATACTCCATCTTTCTTGGTGGAAATCTCGTATCATGGAGTGCCAAGAAACAACCGACTGTATCTCGCTCCAGCTGTGAGTCTGAGTACCGAGCCATGGCTAACGGCAGCTGAAATAGTTTGGATAACTCACTTGTTACGCGAACTGCATGCTTTGCCTTCTCATCGCCCGACATTATTATGTGATAATCGAAGTTCCCTTTTCTTAACTCAAAATCCGGTATCCCATAAAAGGGCCAAACACATTGATCTGGATTATCACTTTATTCAGGAACTTGTTTCCTCCGGCAAACTATACACTAAGTTCGTTCCGACTAATATTCAGGTGGCAAACATCTTCACTAAGAGTCTTCCTCGACCACAGTTTGAATATTTCCGTGCTTGCTTCGTCTCGGACCGCCACCTTTTCGATTGAGGGGGGATATTAGAGTTAATTCAGTAACGTAAATTAGTTTGTACACTTATTGTAATTTGTTTAATTTCATGTACTATTTATGTAATATTCGTTACTATATAATATATTCGATCTCCACCAAATTGGGATGGAGATTTTTACCTTAACAATTTTAAAACTAAAAACCACTTTTATCAGCATTCCGTTAGATTTAAAAAATCTTTGTTGTCTCTCTAGAACCTAACTTACGTGAAGCCTGATACGCCTATATTATCTCATCTTTTTAGTAATTCATGATGTTTTAAAACACAATTTCTGATGATGTGATCTGATTCATCAAATTAAGGCATTGTTTATTTCTTGCTTCTTTCTTACCACAAACAGCATGAACCCTCGGTGCTATTACACGCATACACTAATAATTATCATGTTAATCACACTTTCTAATAATTATGTCATTAAAATCTTCTTTTTATATGTTTCTAATACCCTTTACCTTTATTTCTTTTTGGACTTGAACCTATAATCATGGTTGATTGGACACTTAAGGTTAAAAGCATTTTGACAAACTCACACACCTTCATCCGAGTATTACTAGTAGGGATGTCAATGGGATGGACATTGGTAATCTCAATCCGATATCTGGTCTCATACCTACCCACTTCTCAATACCCATCAAATGTTGGGCCTTTTCGAGACCCATATCGCCAGAGCTCTTCTATTTAGATTGGTGAGCTTATCGGCTATGGAGCATCTTGGGTCAGATCCAAGATTGTAAAGTCTTGAGTAACATGTTGGCATTGGTTTATTCTCTGCGCATCTATATATATATCGAACCATAATCTAGTGTTCATTTCGTTGGCTAAAGTTTTTCAAAATCGCTTGTACGATGATGTTATGTTTAGAAAGTGTCACTAAAAGGTTGATGATATGTTTCCAAGGGCCATTATGAATGTTTGGTCGTAGATCTTGCCTTGTGCCTCCATAAATACCATGTAAAGGCTTGATCACCAAGTATTTTAATACCAATAAATAATTAATTAAAGAAAAGCCGAAAGGTAAAATAAAATGATTTATTTCTATTCTAAAAATGTTGATGTAGCATATAGTAAGGAGCAAATCAATCTAGTTTTTAATCTTTTATCGTCTAATAAAAGAGCTGAGTTTTAGATGTATACAGAGGAAAGCCATGTGCAATCAAAAATACAAGCACATCCATTATTACATACACACTCTCCGGAACACACATTTTAAGAAAATGAGGTATCCACATAAATATTCTTCATTTCCAAGTTGAAATCTTTGGTGTTAGCAACAATTGGAAAGCTAAGATATACACATAGGAAGTTGCGAGGCACGACAACAAAGGGCATTTGCCATTTTTCTACTTAATTTCATTTAATTTACACTTTCTCCATATAGTTTTCTTTTGGAAAAATTGGCATAGGAAGTTGTGAGGCTTGACAACAAAGGGCATTTCCCATCAAATTGACGATGTAATGTAATGATGTCATCACTCCCCGCTTTAAAACCCCGAATATGTTAAACATGCAAGCATCGGCCACCACAATGAAAAGGAATAGAGAAAAAAGGTCACCTTGATAGAGCCCTTTATTTATTATAAATTCAAGTGTGGGGAGCCCGACGACGGATCCAAAAGCCAAGTTTAGGTAACCTTTGAACCATTTTCTCAATATGTTACCAAAACCCATTTCACTTGTACAGAGTCAATACTATGGCCGTAAACAAGTCAATCTGCTTGTGAGCTATTTAAAATCGGGTCACTAAACACTTGAATCAAGCTGAGTTTAAATGAGCTCGAGTGGTCATTTAATAAACGAGCTCAAACCCGAGCTTTACATATCGAGCTCGAGCAGGCTCGCAAGTTTAAACGAGCCTTTTTTTTGTTTAATGTTTATTAATGTATTAAATATATATTTTTATAGTTATTATATATATAGGGGAAGGATCATGAGAAAACCATAGAGTTAGGCGAAAACCAAGAAAACCACTCTCAACCAATTAGAATTTTTTCTTTTTAATTTTTATGTTTTTAATTAAAGGATTATTGGATTTTAATAATCCCACCTTTTACCAATTGGTCAATAATAATACCAACTAAGAATATTCTTACTACCAGTCCCTACTTTCAAACTATTTTCTTACATTGGACCCCCCGTTAAAAAAACTTAACGTCATTAGATTTTATATGACGTGGACATCTGCAAACCGCCGGAAAGTCGAGTCAAGCTAGCAGTGGTCTCGTGGTGGGTTTTGAAATTGGCTCTGGTGGTGTTTAACAGGTCTCGTTAAACACCACCGTTGTCTCTGTTTGAATTTGCCGGAAAACGAGACCAGTTAAACACCATCAGAGCCAATTTCAAAACCCACCACGAGACCACTGCTAGCTTGGCTCGACTTTCCGGCGGTTTGTAGATGTCCACGTCATATAAAATCTAACGGCGTTAAGTTTTTTTAACGGGGCGTCCAATGTAAGAAAATAGTTTGAAAGTAGGGACTAGTGGTAAGAATTTTCTCAGTTAGGATTATTATTGGCCAACTGGTAAAAGGCGGGATTATTAAAATATAATAATCCTTAATTAAAAGGTTAATTATGTAATTTTAACACACTTTATTTTTGGTATTTATTTAATTTTTTTATTTCAAATCCCCTGATTTTCTCCATTATTCAAATATCTTTCTCTCTCTCTCTAAAATCGACCAAAAGAAATTGATGATGAACTCGATCTCTCCCTAAGATCGACTAGGATCTTTCTCAAGAAACGAACAAAGATAATTAAAAATACGGTGCCCATTATGATCGATTATATGAAGAACGAAGCGAAGATGATAATCGGTTTTGCGAAACACAGGAAGAAGATGATAATGAACAGAAGATGGTGAAAATGATAATGAATTGAAAACTTAGCAACAACGGTTGATGTTTTTACCGTCAAACGCAAAAGTAGCAACGGATATTTACGTTTTTTTATAGTTTTTTCATCTCTTTTTCAATTCATGCGCGCGGAAAGATTAGAAGCAACCAAGCACCTTTAATTTCTATTTTTTCTAATCAACTACAGTAGCAATTTTTTTTTGGTCATAGAACTTAACTTTTCGTTTTAATTGTTTTCCTTTATCTTCAAAATTCAAAGTAGTAGCTACTTTTTATCCATCTCAATTTTAGTATTTGTTTAGTTTTAAATTTGGTTAAGATTAGTTTAATTTGTTATTTGAGTGAAGATTCGCGTTTATGATCTTGATTTTTTGGGGGTTTACACCGTGTTTGGCTTCTTCTTCTTCCTTATAATGTATTGATTACGTATATGTAAACAGGTTTACATACACCTGACTCTAAAAGCTACGTATATGTAATTCAATTCTTCTTCCCTTTTTTGTTTATGTTTACCCATGTTTATAAGTATGTAAACTTTTACCCATGTTTACAAGTATATAAACTTGAGTTTTTTTTGTTCTCTCTTTTGATTCGTATATGTAACTTGTATTAGCTACGTATGCGTAACTCGTAACATCCACATCATCTCCAATCGTAGCATCAGCATCATCTCCACATGTAACATGTTTACATATACGTAAACACATAGGTTAAGCTGTTTACATATATGTTTACCTATACGTAAGCATATATATGTAGATCTGTTTAAATATGCATAAGCGTTACATATACGTAAATGTGTTTTTTTATTGATTTGTTTGATTGTAATTAGTGAGGGAGTAAAGAGGATAGATCATAGTGAATTTAGGAAATTTAGTTAATTAAAGATGACAGTTTCTAAATTAATATCTTTTTCCTTTCCCATATTACCCTTAAAAGCCTTATACAATACTCAAATTATTAATTGGATTATTGGATTTTAATAATCATACATTTTACCAATTGGCCATTAATAATCCCAACTGAGAATATTCTTACCACCAGTCCCTACTTTCAAACTTTTTTGTTACATTGGACCCCCCTTAAAAAAACTTAACGCCGTTAGGTTTTATATGACATGGACATCTGCAAACCGCCGGAAAGTCGAGCCAAGCTAGCAGTGGTCTCGTGGTGGGTTTTGAAATTGGCTATCGTGGTGTTTAACTACTCTCGTTTGTCCGGTAAGTTCAAACAAAGACAACGATAGTGTTTAACGAGACCAGTTAAACACCACCAGAGCCAATTTCAAAAGCACCATGAGACTACTGCTAGCTTGGCTCGACTTTCCGGCGGTTTGCAGATGTCCACGTCATATAAAACCTAACGGCGTTAAGTTTTTTTAACGGGGGGTCCAATGTAAGAAAATAGTTTGAAAGTAGGGCCTGGTGGTAAGAATATTCTCAGTTAGCATTATTATTGGCCAATTGGTAAAAGGTGGGATTATTAAAATCCAATAATCCTTATCAATTTAAGTACAATAATGACACTAATTAATCTTAACCATTGATCAAATCAATCAAGGGCTATAAAGTGGTTTTCTTGGTTTTCGCCTAAAAGAGAGTTTTCTCTTGATCCATCCCATATATATATATATAGGGAGGGTTATTCTACAAAGTCTAAAAATTGTAAAAAGTGTAAAAAGTCTTTCAAAAACCCCACCACCACCCCTCAAAAGCCTAAACCCCCACCCCACCTCCCCCCCAAAACCTAACCCCCACCCCACCTCGAAAAACCTAAAACCCCCACCCCCACCCTCAAAAACCTAAATTCTAACAAAAAACCCTAAAAAGCCGAAAAAGTCGTCTAAAAAGACAACCACCACCCCCCCAAAAGCCTAAACCTCCAAACCAAACCTCCAAAAACCTAACCCCCACCCTAAAGCCTAAATACTAAAAGCTAAACCCTAAGGCTAAACCCCTAAGGCTAAATCCTAAGGCAAAAACTAAACCCTAAAATATAAACCCTACAAGCTAAGATCGTAGAGTTCGACGAGACGGTTCCAACGCCGCCGAAATGAGTGAAATCGGAGTTCGTATGAGCCGGTTATGAGCGTTTTAAATGACTTTTTACACTTTTTTGACTTTTTAGCGAAACCTCACACTATATATTGAATCGAACGGGTTTTTGAAATCGACTTTAGAATTGTGTTTTCTTGAAGTCCCAAGAGAGAATTTATTTGACCATATCTTCATCATTGTTCTCATTTTCTTCACGTTCTTTCAACAACAATCCTTTATCAAAGATTCATTCACTTTCGTCGTCTTTGTTGCTATTAGGGTATTCGTAATGGGGCGTGATTATCCAATGTGGCACCCCTATCACGTTATGCACACCACCCCCTAGGCGTGATAGAGGCGTGATGGCCCAAATGTGGTGGTGATCACGGGTAAGGGGCGAGAGAAAGTTTTTTTTTTTGTTCTTTTTTACTACCAACACAACACTACACCTCATCATCTTTTTTTATCACTATCACTAACTTATTACAAACATTTAATGTGATCTAATCACTTTTTACATGGCGCCTGCGTGACGACACTTTTTCATCACTATTACTAAACCTTTACGGATGGTCTTATCAAGGCTATCCACTTGCAAACCGTGTCACATTCCCCTAAGATTTTGTTGACCCTTTCGGTTTATTTCATCACATTTAATCATTTGTTGACCCTCGAGAATCGTATACATACTTATACACAGTGCGCGGATCCAGGATTTTTAGTCAGCGGATGCCAAAAATGGACTGGTGAAAACGTGTCAAATATGCTAAAAATGGATCGGTCAAGACATCTCACATATGCTAAAAATGAACCGGGCAAAAAAGATCAAATAATAATTTATTCGGTTAATTTCAAAAAGCAATAAAAGATTCATATTTCACATTGGGCTCCTACAAATACCCTAAATTCTAATAGTTGCGAATTGATATACTGTCTAATTACAGTAAAACTATTACAACAAAGCATCATCTCGGTACTTAAATTGGGACAATCTGACCGATATAGATACTTGGAATAGTAATAAACCAATTTGAGTACACCTATATTTAACTTATTTAGACATGTTTAAATCCTAATTTTAGCATCAACAATAAATTCCAAATTGCATCAATAAATTAAGATATGCTTATAAAATCTTAACATTTATAATTATTTTCTAAATTCCAAATTGCAATACAGAAGCAAAAGGGTAAAAAAGAAAGTTGCATACCTTTTTTTCCATAGATGAACATGTGGACCTTATTCATCGTTATTGTTCTCCTTTTTTTCTTTTCGAATATTTCTAAGTAAAAAAAACAAACCCCACTCCAATCACAAAAGGAAAAAACATGAATACAAATGAAGATAATAACATGACCTGCAAACAATTTTGGAATGACAATAGTTGGATTTGATGATAAGCCTGCTTACCTGCAATTTTGGGTTTAATGATGAACCTTCAATTTTGGAATGATAATAGTCGACATTTTGGAACGGCGATAATCCTTGATTTTGGAAAAATGGAAGGGTCATAAGTCGTTTCAATTTTTTAGAGTGGAATTATAGAAATTGAAAAACGAACAGGCAGAAGCAAACGGAAGTAACTTTGGGCCATTTGACATTAAGTTTTATTGGACTTTCAATTTTCTTTTTTTAGCTTACTTTGTGTCATTAGACATTGGGTGACTTCTTAAAACTATTTGACAAAACACCCAAACATTTTTTAACTTAATTTAACACTAAAAGTTATTTGTTGAGGGGGTGCTATCCCCACCCATGGGTCTTATTGCATCCACCCCTGCTTATACATAATCTTAAATTGTAATTCACAACTTAATTAATTTATATTATATAAAAAGAGAAAAATTAAAAAGTTGATTTATTTCTCTCACCCTCTCTCCTTACTCTCTCCCCTTTCTTCTTATTGACTCTTTCTCTAGCATTTAGAAAAACAAGAATATGTAAATATGCATGTACACTATATTCACATGTGGATGTGGATGTGCAAGTAGGGGTGTTCAAAAAAATCCGAATCCGAAACCGAACCAGAAGTATCCGAAAATCCGAATCCGAATTATCCGAAAATTCGGATATCCGAAATTTCGGATATCCGAAATTCGGATATCTGAATTTTCGGATTCGGATTCGGATAGTGATTTTCGGATAGTTCGGATATCCGAATATCCGAAATATTATATTTATATATATTTTTTTAATTGTTTTTATTATTTAAAAATAAGAAAATTTGAATCAAAATCCGATATATTATATTTATATATTTTTATATGTATATTTTCTAATGTTTTTTAAGGTTTTTAATTGTTTTTGTAATTTAAAAATATTATTTTTATATTTTTTTTTATTTTTTTTATATTTTCGGATATCCGTTTCACTATCCGAATCCGTATCCGAAATTTCGGATATCCCGTATCCGAAATTTCGGATATCCGAAATTTCGGATACGGATTTGGATAGTGAAATCCACTATCCAAAAATTTCGGATATCCGAAATTCGGATATCCGAAAATTCGGATATCCGACTTTGAACACCCCTATGTGCAAGTGCATGTGCAAAATAAAACTTTAAAATATAACATTTAAAAAGAACAATAAAAAATATTGATATACACGTGTATGAAGTATACATGTAATCAATTTACATAACTAATCCAAACAAATGAACATTATAAATGAAAATATATATATATACTACAATCTACACACCATATACATAGTAGATAAAAAAATTAACACTATATTTACCATTTTATAAAAGAAGGATGTAACAAAAAATAAAAAAAAAATGCCTCCCTTTCAAGAATTGAAGTTGTTGATGATGGAGATTATGGGTTCCCTGTTTGAACCATGTTTGCAACCACGTAGGGAGGAAACCTAGCCATAGTCGCCAGAAACCTAGTCGTCACTTGGTTTTAGTCTGCACGTTCATTTTTCTTGTTGTAAATGTGTCTTATGACACTCGTACGTGTTCACGAATCCAAACATTTTCTTTTTTATCATTGTGTTACATATACATATAGTCTATTTTACAAACCAAACACCACCTCCTATATCTTCTTCTACTTGTTTTTACTAATAATCAAAATATACTTTTTTATTAATATGTTTAAAAGAATTATTTATTCGACCACTATATTTCATATTCCAACTAGTTCTACTTTCTACCTAAAAGTCGAGGTTTTATAATGCATTTGCACCTAATTAATTGGCACTTTGAAAATTAAAATTACTTGAATAAAGCAAATTAGAAATCCAAATACTAAATATTATCCGTGATATAACTTTGACGGTAAAGTAACCACATGTATCTTAGTTGCTGACCCACCAACTAAACTAACTTTTCTCACAACGTTTAATTTTCATCTAAATTAAAGTATGCAAAAAAATAGTATTTATATATAATATGATATTTTAAAATAAAATTATTTTAATAGATATTTAAGGGGGAAAACGACCAAATTCTAGCCACTAATTTGAAGTATTCTAATCCGAGGACAAAGAAGTGGGACATGTTCTCCTTGAATTAAATCATTAATTATTAGGTCGACTAATTGCCCATCTTCGTATTGGTTTAAATGTATAGTTGACAAATACGTACACATTTTTATTGTGATATTATATTATTTAAATTATTAAAAATAGATTATGATAAATAGTACCACCACCACCCACCATTTATTATGTGTATTTTCACTTTATTTTTCTTTTTATTTTTAAATCTTTTTGCTTTTTTATTAGAGTAAACTGCAGTTTTCATCCCTAAGCTTTGATGGTCTTAACAGTTTCAGTGCACCACTAATACTCTCAGTCCCTGACGTTACATTTCTTAACGCTTTTAGTCCAATTTCACTAACTTTTTTAAGTTTTTCAATTAAATCTTGTTAAATGACCAAAATACCCTCTTCATCCCCACTCCACCACCACCGGTCGCCACCACCACCGGCCGACCACCCCCTGCCACCACCCCCACCTGCCGCCCTCTCTTCCGGTGGCCACCACCACAACCTTCCATCACCCCCACTTTCCACCACCCCCACCTTCCACCACCCCCATCTGCCACCACCCCCACATGCAACCACCCCCACCGTGTGTTCGACGGAAAAACGGGAAAGGCGACGGAGAGTGGTTCTGAGGTTGTATGGTGATCGGAAATGAGTCACAGGGGTCGGAGATAAAGTTTTATGTGTTCGTATGGTTGTTTTGCGATGGTGGAAACTCGCCGGAGTGAGTTGCAGGTCACCGGAAAAACGGGAAAGGCGGCGGAGAGTGGTTCTGAGATTGTATGGTGATCGGAAATGAGTCACAGGGGTCGGAGATAAAGTTTTGTGTGTTCGTATGGTTGTTTTACGATGGTGGAAACTCGCCAGAGTGAGTTGCAGGGCACCGGAAAAACGGGAAAGGCGGTAGAGAATGGTTCTGAGGTTGTATGGTGATCGGAAATGAGTTACAGGGGCCAAAGATGAAGTTTTGTGTGTTCGTATGGTTGTTTTGTGGTGGTGGAATCTTGCCAGAGTGAGTTGCAGGTCACCGGAAAAACGAGAAGGCGGCAGAGAGTGGTTCTGAGATTGTATGGTGATCGGAAATGAGTCACATGGATCGAAGATGAAGTTTTATGTGTTTGTATAGTTGTTTTGCGATGGTGGAAACTCGCCGGAGTGAGTTGCATGTCACCGGAAAAACGTGTTTCAGGTGGTGGTTCCGTTTAGCACCACCGCCGGATAGGGGTTGCCGAAAGAGAGGGCGGCAGGTGGTGAGGGTGGTGGCACGTGGGGTTGGTGGCAGGTGGTGGTGGCGGCTGGTGGTGGTAGTGGAGTGTGGATGAAGAGGATATTTTGGTTATTTAACAAGATTTAACTAAAAAACTTAATGAAGTTAGTGAAATTGGACTGAAAGCGTTAAGAAATGTAACGTCGGGGACTTAGAGTGTTAGGAGTGTACTGAACCTTTTAAGACCATCAAACATCAGGGACGAAAACTGCAGTTTACTCTTTTTATTATTATTATTGTTATTATTATTATTATTATTATTATTATTACTACTACTAATACTACTACTATTATTATTATTAAGTTTTTTTCTTTTTCTTTACTTCCCTTGAGTTATTATTATTATTATTTTTTTTGAGTTATTTTTCTTCTTTTTTCCTTTCCTTTTCTTGAGCTTTTTTCAATAATTTTAGTTTTTATTTACACTTATATTTTTTCCTAAGTTTTTTTTTTAAATTATCATTGTTATTACTATTATTATTTTAAAATAACGTACTTTTCTCCACAACTTAACATAAGTTAGAAGTAAACCAACATTAAAACATAAACCTGAAAGTTTTTCATATATGATCCTAAACACGACATGACACAACACAAGTACCCAAGTAACTACTTACATATCCGTATTAGAATTGTTATTCTAGTATGTTCTGATAAACAAATATAGTTTAACAAAACGAACAATGCTATCCTTATTGATTTAACCTACTATATGCACTAAAACTCATTATCTTCTATAGAATCATGTATGGTGTATATAGTATAATATAGTTTAGTATATGGTCAACTTAATTTTTTTGACCCTATAAAACATACCAATAAATTGTTTGTTGAAATCCATCATATAATTTTGCACATGAGTACATACTCAATCCAAGCAATCGTATATATTCTTGATGAAGAATAATAATATAGACATGTTATTTTTGCAATATTCCATGAGATGAATTTTATCTTGAAAAAGAAATGGTATATATTCTGAGTTTGAATATGTGATGCTGACAAAATTATTCTTTTATATTCTTTGATAGAATGTTATATTCTTATTTTCACTAAAAACGTGTTGCCTCTTGCAGCATGTTAATAACATATACATTCTTGTTCCCCCTATTTATGAGAAACCGGCTATGTACATTGAAACTTGAAAGAACATATTATGTTTCTACTTGTTTCTTTCTATCATAGCCTCTCGAAGGATATCGTAATCTGTAATTTAACTAATCTTGTTGATTAGCAGGGTATCGGGAGTTTTACGGTAACGAGTAAAAAAAATTAACATATTACTGACCAAATTTGAACATAAAAAATTAACAAGTTTTCTATTTTTTATAAGCGAAAAAATCCATTAGTGATTTTTTAAACGGTGCACAAATAAACAACCATGTAGAAAGTGCTACAAATGATAGTAGTACACCATAGCTAGTATAAGGTGGTGAGTAACTACAGTATATTATAATATATAGTGTAGTAGCAACAGATATAAAAGCAAAGAGACAAGAAAAATGTAACATTAATCCCTTCGAAAGTACATGTACCTTCCCTAAAATAGTCTATACTCTAAAACAATGTTAAGGCTAAGACAAACGAAAGTATAGGAAAAGCTAAGTCCCATGACAGACTAAGACATGTCTATAAACTCTCCTAAAATCCATAACCTTAATCCGATGTCTCAAAAAACTTCTATCCCCGATCTTGTTCTCTGAAAGGTGTAAGCCTAGCAAATCATGTAACTCATCGCTAGATCTACCTACAATTGGTCACAAGATGCAATAAATATACATATATATATATATAGGAAAAGGTTCGGCTAAAAAGGATTCTAATTCTAAGAAGGGTGAGAAGAATTTAGGGCCACTAGATCAAATTGTAAAAAAGATTTAATGGTTGAGATTAAATTGTAGGAGAAAAAGTTGTTAAAATGGTATTTTAGTCTTTGCCACTTTTGTTGACTTTTTATCAAGTTCCCCCTCCCTTTTTTAAACGTTCATAACTTTTACATACGACATTATTTTTAAAAAAAAATTATACCATAAAAACGAGCGTTTTTTTATCTTTAAAACGAGTATAGTGTCGTTATATACAAAAACGAAATTTTTTTTTACGTTTTCCAGCTCATTGTGTAATTTGTCAGGTCATTGTGTAATATCAGGCATGGTTATTGTTTAAAATCAGGTAATTGTATAATATCAGGCCTGGTCATTATGTAATGTAAGGTCTGGTCATTGTGTCAAATGTTTTTCATCATTGTGTTATATGTATTCATCATTTTGTTAAATACTTTTCATCATTGTGTTATATGTATTCATTATTGTGTTTTACGTTTTTCAGCTCATTGTGTAATTTGCTCATTATTGTGTAATTCGTTCAAATATGTCAGGTCATTGTGTAATGTAAGGTCTGGTCATTGTGTAATTTGTTCATTGTGTAATATGTTCATTTTTTCAAATATTTTTCATCATTGTGTTATATGTATTCACCATTGTGTTTTACGTTTTCTAGCTCATTGTAATTTGCTCATTATTGTATAATTCGCTCAAATATGTCAGGTCATTGTGTAATGTAAGGTCTGGTTATTGTGTAATTTGCTCATTGTGTAATATCAGTTCATTGTGTAATATCAGGTCTGGTCATTGTGTAATATCATACCTTATATTACACAATGACCTGGTATATTACACAATGACCATTATGCCCTTTCTTTAAAAACAATAAAAGTACACATGTCAAACCCAAAATTCTTCTTACCCTTCTTATTTTTAAAAGCCTTTTTACCATCACCTAACCCTATATATATATATATATATATATATATGAGAAAACCAAAAAACTAGTTATTAAAGACAAAAAAAATAATAAAAAAATCATAACTCAAAATATAAATAAAAATTAAAAAACTGGTTCGGAGACCTTGTTCCCCATGTCGTCCTCGTTCAAAAAAAACAACTGTAATACTGCATATGTGTAGTAGGGTTAGATTTTGGGTTTAGTTTTTTGGGATTCTCCAAGATTGCTCAACCCCTCATTGCCCTAACCCAAAAGGGTAAACCTTATAACTGGGGTGACACCCAAGAATCAACATTTCAACTGCTTAAACAGAAACTCTTCAGTGCACCTATCCTATCTCTTCCAGACGGAACGGATGACTTTGTAATGTATTGCGATACATCCATTCAAGGTCTTGGTTGTGTTCTGATGCAACGCGAGAAGGTCATTGCATACGCTTCTCGTTAGCTGAAAATTCACAAAAAGAACTACATGACTCATGACTTAGAGTTGGGAGTCGTGGTATTTGCACTAAAGATCTGGAGACATTACTTGTACAGTACCAAGTGCACTATCTACACCGATCACAAGAGTCTTCAACACATCTTTGAAAAGAAAGAGTTGAACATGCGACAACGTCTTGGGTCAAACTCTTGAATGACTATGACTGTGCTATCAGATACCACCAGGGCAAGGCTAATGTGGTAGCCGATGCCCTAAGTCAAAAAGAAACTAAACCCAAACGAGTCCAAGCACTACAGCTTACTATTCACACCGGATTACCTGACAAAATCCGTAGTGCTCAACTCGAAGCCCTGAAAAAGCAGAACCTGCCGTTGGAAGCCATGCGTGGTATGGAAGAACAACTTGAGGTTAAATCAAACAGCATTCGCTATTTCGTAGAGCGAATATGGGTTCTAGTGTACGGGAACTTGAGGGAACTAGTTATGGATGAAGCTCACAAATCTCGATACTCTATTCATCTTGGTTCCGACAAGATGTACCATGACCTAAAGGTGCTATATTGGTGGCCGAAGATGAAAGCTGATATAGCCACCTATGTGAGCAAGTGCCTGACCTGCTCAAAGGTCAAAGTGGAATACCAAAAGCCTTCTTGTCTACTCCAACAACCAGAGATTCTAATGTGGAAATGGGGACAAATTTCCATGGACTTTAACACCAAACTACCCCGAACTCCTAGCGGATGCGACACCATCTGGGTGACCGTAGATCGTTTAACGAAATCCGCTCACTTCCTGGCAATCAAAGAGACCGAAAATATGGAAAAACTTACTCGTTTTTACTTGAAAGAAGTAGTCTCTCAGCATGGAGTGCCAATTTCAATTATTTCAGATCGTGACGCTCGATTCACCTCACGGTTCTAGCAATCATTACAAAAAGCTCTAGGCACGCGTCTAGACATGAGCATGATATACCATCCACAAACAGATGGCCAGACAGAACATACTATTCAAACCCTAGAGGACATGCTACTAGCTTGTGTGATCGATTTCGGTAACAGTTGGGAAACTCACTTGCCTTTAGTGGAATTCTCCTACAATAAAAGTTATCACACTAGCATCAAGGCAACACCATTCGAGGTATTATACGGACGGAAATGCCGATCACCTATTTGTGGGCTGAAGTTGGGGATAGCCAACTTACGGGTCCTGAACTTGTATTTGAAACCTCTGAGAAGATCGTTCAAATTCGAAACCGTATGGCGGCAGCCCGTGATCGTCAAAAGAGTTATGCTGATAAGCGTCGAAAACCGTTAGAATTTCAAGTAGGTGATATGGTCCTATTGAAAGTCTTATCTTGGAAAGGTGTAATTCGTTTTGGGAAACGAGGCAAACTAAACCCTCGTTCTGTTGGACCGTTTAAGATAGTGAAGAGAATTGGCCTAGTAGCGTACCAACTGGACCTACCTGAAGGACTAAGTGGTGTACACAACGTCTTCCATGTCTCAAACCTGAAGAAATGTCTAGCAGACGAGACACTCGTGGTTCCTTTTAAGGAACTACAAATCGATGAACAACTACGCTTCATTGAAGAGTCGGTAGAAATCACGGATAGTGAAGTCAAAACGCTCAAACACAGTAAGATCCCTATTGTTAGAGTTCGTTGGAACTCAAAAAGGGGACCGGAATTCACATGGGAGCACGAGGACCAGATGATGCGCAAGTATCCTCATCTGTTCAAGCACTCCGCGTCAAACACATAAGGTACTATTCTAATTTTCGGGATGAAAATTGCTTCAACTAGGGGATGATTTGACATACAGAAAATTTTTTTTTATTTATTCTAATTTTCGGGACGAAATTTTTTTCAACTAGGGGATGATATGACATCCGGACTTTTTAGAGTTAACTCTGTTAGTACAAACTCAGTTAGTCCAGTTAGAATTCTCAGGGACTAAATCTGTAATTAGCCCAATTCTAATTTTGTTGACTTTTGAAAGTCAACCCGTATGTTCTTGAGCCTAATTCGCGAGATATAACCGATTTTAGTTTGAAATTGTAACTGAAATACACATCCACGTCATTAACGATCATCATTAGGACAATTAACACCGACATTGATTAGAATTAAACCCAATAATGGGCATTCAAACCTTAAACCGTCGACCCACATCAAGTACTCATCAAATTCATGTTAATTCGATCATCATTCCTGAAATCAAACCTCTGCTCACACTAGACGAGTCCTACATAACCTGTTTCATACATCAATTCCACTGGAGAAGCAGTCACGATCACCGGAGACAAAACTCGCGCAAGCCGGAGTCCATTTTAGTCGAACTCCACCAATCCGACATCAATTCTGGTAATTGACTAAATCTCTAGCTTCGTTTCAGTCTCTAAATCAAAAGCCCTATGATTAATTAGGCTTACAATATCGAATTTGTCATGAACCGATTTTTAGGGTTCATACAAATCCGATTTGGTCGAACCTTGATCCAAACTCGATTTCAATTCAATTAAATGGCATAATCAGGATCGCAAACTGTTACCCTTTGAAAGCCCTATGATAAATTGATCTTATAACATCGAATTGACCTCGATCCAGAATCTAGGGTTTGTTCATACAACATTTTGGGGTTTTTGATCTTAGACACATCCTCAATCGAATTAAACCCTATCAGTAGATTCGCAATGTTCTAATCAATAAAAACCCTATGAATCCAATCCTTTTCATTATCGAATTCATCAGAACTGATGCTAGGTTCTAATCTATGAAGTTAAACGACCCTAAACCTGTTGTTTTTGCAATTAAAACACACCACAGACTCGTTTGATGTTAATGAACAAAACCCCTATGCTTTAGGGTTAGATCGATATGGAAATCGTGGGTTTTGGGAGGGCTTTTGGTTCGGCTCGCGTAGGGGAGGAGGAACCACTGAACTTGTTTGATAAAGCCAACTCAAACCAGATACTTGTGCGAACCCCTAGCGGGCTGTGATGGTTAAGTTACTTGGCTGTGGTGGGAGAGACCCGGGTTCGAGTCTATCCACCTGTTTTCTTTTTAAATCATTTTTTTAATATTATTTTAATATAAAACTATCCCTATGATATTATAATATTATATTAATATGTTTTGACCCCGGAAACCACCCGTAGGATCGGGTTTGGTTTGATAACCCATTTTTAATATCATTTCCCCACTTTTAAAATAATATATTTAAATTATTATTCAACCTTTGACTCCGAATAAAAATAATATATATATACATTATTTTCACCGCATTATTAATTACCGTGTCATGCTTCAAACTTATAAATAATATAATAAATTATATTATTTTCCGAGACCGTTATTTAATGCTACAAACACATGAATATTTATTTAAATAAATATTATTCGTAATTAGAAAAATCTTGATTCGAAACGCGTCTATCCTTTATTATATTAAGAAATTCCTTATTCCCGATGACACGTTATCTACTAGTTGATTCTAAGTATGTTCTAGGACGTTCAAGTCTTCCGTGTCGTCGTCACGAAATCCCATGTGTCCCTAACTATTATGCTTATAATTATAGGGCATACGTAGGCAGTTCACAGACAAACTCTCGTGTTTTCTACTTGCATCCCTGTGTGGTGCTACCTACTACTCGTACACAACTCAGGTGAGTTTCACGGCCCCCTTTTAATTGTTTTCCTGTTGGGGGAGAAACATGCACACAAACGAACACCATTTAACTTGTTTTCCCGTTGGTGAAAAACATGCATACAAACGAACATCATTTTACTTGTTTTCCCGTTGGGGAGAAACATGTACATAAACGAACATCATTTTACTTGTTTTCCCGTTGGGGAGAAACACGCATACAGACAAACATCATTTTACTTACTTTCCCGTTGGGGAGAAACACGCACACAAACAAACATCCTTTTACTTGTTTTTCTGTTGGGGAGAAACATGTACACAAACAAACATGGATCACATAGTATTTCACTACCACTTGTTTACTTAAGCGCAAAAATAACATGCAAAGTCTTTACACACTCGAACCGTTAATATAAGGTATATAGCGAAGAAATTTGAGTAGTACTACTGGGTTTGACAAACCCCACCCGGGCTAGTCGCGCCGCACGATTGGAGGTCGAACGGGTGTAAATTGTCCTAAACACTTGCCATTGTTGATGTTAGAAATGGCGGAAGGCATTCAAACACAAACAGTCAGCTTCGGTTGCGAACACTTAGAGTAACTTGTACATTGTCTTGCTAGAAATAGGTGTGACCTACGTATGTGGATCCTGCAAACACTCAAACAGTTTATTTACTTACAAACCTTTGGACTCACCAATCTCGTGTTGACACTTTTTCTTACATGTTTCTCAGGTTGCTAAGGCACAGGTTGCACACCTAGGACATGCATGGAGTCCTGTTGTCATTGCATTCTTATGCAAACGTTTAAAACAATTCACTTGATTTTATTAAACTAAACTTGGGCGCGTTTGTTTTGCGCGGTATCTTCTTGACATAAACCGCTTCCGCGTTTAACTCTGAACATTTAATGATTTTGTTTAAACTCATATAGTGTCGTTTGACGTAACTAATGACTGATATCCTAGTTTGTCACATTCCTGACGGTAAAACTCCGTTGGGGAATTTGGGGGTGTGACATATTGGTATCAGAGACATTGGTTATAGAGAACTAGGGTTGCATACTAGACTATAACCGCACACATGCATTAGTTACATGACACATACACTCATACATGACACACATAACATCCATACATACATTGCACTGCATGCATGTTGACATCATCCATATCACCCTCTGCTGATGAGGGACACGTCATTCACATTGCATCATCATTCCCAGTGGTGACACCCGTGGAATCATCGAAACCGCATCCACTCTCGTCTGAGGGCAGCAAGACGGAGCCTTCGGAGGAGTCACTTACACCACCATCATCTGCATCCCTTTCCATACCACCAGAGTCGAGGAAGACATCGGCTCGAGCCTATCGATGACACTGTAGGGTATGGTGTGCCTCTCATGTCCGTATTAGGGACGACACGCAACACTGGCACATATCTCTTTGGGAGTTGGGTTCATCGGAAGCGAGTATATCCTGCACCACCAACAACAATACCCCGACCTCACTAGCTATACTCTACTTCAAGCCCAAACCCGTGGACCTCGCTTGAGGTACACTGTGTGGAGGCAGGCCGTTGAACGTATTATTGTAGAAATTCATTGACACATAGATGTCATCACTTTCTCGAGCCATGGGCTCGCGTCTTTGGCCGATATTCTGTTGAAGATAGGCTGACCACAAAGTTGAGAACGCTTTGCTCAGTTGGAAGAACGGCTACTTTGCTTATTCCAGTAACGCATATCCATGAACTAGTTTCACTTCTCGAAGTCGCATTTCGCGTGCATGATTCCATCTAGCATCCGCTGGATTAGACCATCGTAGTGTATTTTAACTCGAGTGAATACTCGGATCAAACGATTCCCGACTACTCATCCTGATATGAGTCCTAGTTGATCAACTTATGGTTGATGAATAAGCCTTTCAATGACTTATAATCTCTAACAACACTCTGTACTCGACAATAAAAATTAAGGGACATTTTGACACAGGACAGGGAGAAGCTAGGGTGAGCATGCAAAGCAAATTATCATTACGGGTGCACACGTAATAGTAATTTGAGGTGCATGTAAGTCCTGGTGAAACCTAGTGTGTGGATAAATGGTTCTAATCAGTGATTTACAGACTTAAGTTTCCACTATCAGTAGAAATTCTCATAACCCGCTCAACGACTAGTTGGTATCGTTATGTAACATCCCAAAAATCCATATACTAATGGTTCGGATTAGTGGACGACCCGAACCTTTACTAAAGGTAATACGAAGCAAGGTTTGTCGTTTAAAGTGCATTTTAATGGCGGGAAAGAGATGGTTAGTCGTTTATAAAGGAATCGGGATCGAAACGTGCGAAGTGTAACTAGAGGGACCCGGATGTAAACCACGAAGGTTTAAATAAGAGTTTAAGGGGAAACCCTAGGCCATTTGGCCTAGGGGGAATTCAACGGCAGCAAGAGAGACGCGAGAAGAGGGAGGGAGGCCGGTGGTAACTCGGAGCGGTGCGTGGCGGCCGAAAAACCGGGAAACTCCATAACGCGCTAAGGTAATCCACTTTATGACTTCGTCGCTTTTACTTATACCGTTTCATGAATTCTTAGACTAGGGTTTCGGATCATGGGACTGGTGGAGGCCGACTACGACTAAATGGTGGCGGCCGCGGCTGTGACCCGTCGACAAGGACGACGCGGCGGTGGTGTGACCGTGATGGAGATGGCAGGCGGAGACGCGGATTATGGGTGGTGGTTCTTGGTAGTGCATGACCACAGCAACAATAGGGATGTCGGGTTAACGATGTGAAGGGCTGGGAGGTTCCCGAGGATGACTTAGGAGGTGGTTCCAGTGGCTAAGAAGTGACGGTAAGGACGCACGGTGGCGCATAGGATGCGTGGACGAGCCGGAGTGGGAGGAGCAAATAGGGTTTTGCATAAACATGTTTGCATGCGTGCGTGTGTGGGGAAAGAACGGCTCGGTTACATGCGTATTGCGGGGCTAAGGGCTTGATGTGTCGGGATTAGGGTTTACGTTTGCATGATATTGTATGCATATAAGAAACCGGTTCATCTACACGAGAGCTCGAGGGGTTCATGTAAGCATGGTTACTTACGTGCTTGCATGGGAACCTAGGTCCGGGTATGTGGGTCCTGATCGGGTCCAGGGTAAACCGGTGCGAGCAAACACGTAAGTTTAGGGTTTCATGGAGTTGGATTGACAAACATATAGGATTCGGGGTTTTGTTATATTGTTACCCATTATCTAGCGTGCGTTTTAAACGTATCCTGATCGTATGATCATACGTTGGACAGGTTCTAGGTTGAGCAAGCACGCGTGGTGCAGAGTTAGGGTTTGGACTCAGTATAACCGGTGAGTTTCTAATACCTTATTTTAAATGCTTTAAACGTTTTTGGGGCTATCGTACATACTTTCTATACATGTTTTATTGTATTAAATGGGTAAAGAACCTTGGGGTATAACCCGATGAGTTTATGAAGTTAAATAGTTAAATGTGGGGCTAAAGGACTGTGTGTGTCCATAGGACGTGCGGGTTACAGGTGGGTATATGGTCACAGGTCGTATAGTGGACCTAACAGGGGTGAGTCGAGATTGTAGTTACGAGTTGTACGGGTACGACTAGGAAGTGTCACAGAGTGTGCATGTACGTAGTATGTGCTTAGACAATGAGCTATAGTATTTGTATGTATGCTGCTATATTAGCAGCGTATTGTGTTAAGAGATAGTTGGGTGAGTCGGGATATAAGCTAAATGCTTATGAATACGTGTAGGATATTTTTCCTAATACTATGTGGGAAGTGCAGGTGCAGTTAATGAATCATGTATATAGAGTATATTGTTATGTGATTATACATGTGTGGCGTGCAATGTGTCGTTGTCCTTGTGACACGGCGGGTATTGTGTTTGCATTGTTGTCATTATGACACGGCAAACGGGATTGTGGAGGACCATTTCCTTCGGGAGGTAACCAAAGGTGATTTTGTCTAACAGGACAGCGATGAGCTCAGGGTGTGTCGAATGCCCTAACGAGGGTAACCCTGACGAGGGTGCAGCGAAGAGGTATGTGTTTGTGTGCTTATACATTTGTGTTAAAGTGCATACAAGTGATGAGTTATAATTATTGTGCTTGAGATGTTATTAATGTGCTGAGTCGAGTTAGATTGACCATTGTGTTAGAATTATGATGTGGTGTTTATAAATGTTATGTCAGTTGATTTGTAAGAGCTTTGGTCAAGGCTGAGAAAGTTGAGGTCTAGGGATTGGTTGTGTTAACCAAGTGTCGAGTTAATACGTGTACTTGAGTATGAGTTATTAGTGTAGTACGTTCGACCTATGTCGATGAGACTACGAGATTACCATTATTATGGGAGGAGTCTTGGGTGATAAACTATTATGGGATATCGTGTGATAACAAGGGTTATCTATTTTTTAATGAATTGTGGACCATTTTATAAGGACTGTGGGTCCTGAGTAAAGTTTAAATAACTTTTGAGACGAGTTGGCTTCTAATTAAACTAAACTATTAGAACTCACTCAGCGTAGCTGACTTTGTGTGTACGATAAATTGTTTTGCAGGTAAGCGTTGCGTTGACGTATCTTGGCTTGAGAGTGGTGCTACTCGGATGGGTGTGCAAGCATTCGTGAGGTAACTTAATGACATTAAATAGTAATTAATGTTTAGAAATACTTCTGTTGTAGTTTAATATATCTAAAATGAGTATTTCCAAGGTAATAACCCGTTTTGAGAACCAACTGTAGGGTGCCCGGTTTGGGTCCTTACAAGTTGGTATCAGAGCAGTGATTATTATTTAAGAGAGGGTAGACTTGTAACATCCCAAAAATCCATATACTAATGGTTCGGATTAGTGGACGACCCGAACCTTTACTAAAGGTAATACGAAGCAAGGTTTGTCGTTTAAAGTGCATTTTAATGGCGGGAAAGAGATGGTTAGTCGTTTGTAAAGGACTCGGGATTGAAACGTGCGAAGTGTAACTAGAGGGACCCGGATGTAAACCACGAAGGTTTAAATAAGAGTTTAAGGGGAAACCCAAGGCCATTCAGCCTAGGGGCATTCGATGACAGCAAGAGAGACGCGAGAAGATGGAGAGAGGCCGGTGGTGACTCGGAGCGGTGCGTGGAAAACCGGGAAACTCCATAACGCGCTAAGGTAATCCACTTTATGACTTTGTTGCTTTTACTTATATCGTCTCATGAATTCTTAGGCTAGGGTTTCAGATCATGGGACTGGTGGAGGCCGACTACGACTAAGTGGTGGTGGGCACAACTGTGACCCGTCGACAAGGACGACGAGGTGGTGGTGTGACCGTGATGGAGATGGCAGGCGGAGACGCGGATGATGGGTTGTGGTTCTTGGTAGTGCACGACCACAACAACAATAGGGATGTCGGGTTAACGGTGTGAAGGGCTGGGAGGTTCATGGTAGGACTGACGATGGCCTAGGAGGTGGTTCCAACGGCTAAGAAGTGACGGCAGGGACGCACGGTGGCGCGTAGGATGCATGGACGAGTCGGAGTGGGAGGAGCAAATAGGGTTTTGCATAAACATGTTTGCATGCGTGCATGTGTGGGGGAAGAACGGCTCGGTTACATGCGTATTGCGGGGCTAAGGGCTTGATGTGTCGGGATTAGGGTTTACGTTTGCATGATATTGTATGCATATAAGAAACCGGTTCATCTACACGAGAACTCGAGGGGTTCATGCAAGCATGGTTACTTACGTACTTGCATGGGAACCTAGGTCCGGGTATGTGGGTCTTGATCGGGTCCAGGGTAAACCGGTGCGAGCAAACACGTAAGTTTAGGGTTTCATGGAGTTGGATTGACAAACAGATAGGATTCGAGGTTTTGTTATATTGTTACCCATTATGTAGCGTACATTTGACACGTATCTTGATCGTGTGATCATACGTTGGACAGGATCGGGGTTGAGCAAGCACGCGCGGTTCAGAGCTAGGGTTTGGACTCAGTATAACCGATGAGTTTCTAATCCCTTATTTTAAATGTTTTAAACGTTTTTTGGCGCTCTCGTACACACTTTCAATACATGTTTTATTGTATTAAATGGGTAAAGAACCTTGGGGTATAACCCGATGAGTTTATGAAGTTAAATAGTTAAATATGGGGCTAAAGGACTATGTGTGTCCATAGGATGTGTGGGTTACAGGTGGGTATATGGTCACAGGTCGTATAGTGGACCTAACAGGGGTGAGTCGGGATTGTAGTTACGGGTACGACTAGGAAGTGTCACAGAGTGTGCATGTACGTAGTATGTGATTAGACAATGAGCTATAGTATTTGTATGTATGCTGCTATATTAGCAGCGTATTGTGTTATGAGATAGTCAGGGTGAGTCGGGATATAAGCTAAATGTTTATGAATACGTGTAGGATATCCTGTCCTAGTACTATGTGGGAAGGGCAGGTGCAGTTAATGAATCATGTATATAGAGTATATTGTTATGTGATTATACATGTGTTGCGTGCAATGTGTCGTTGTCCTTATGACACGATGGGTATTGTGTTTGCATTGTTGTCATTATGACACGGCAAACGGGATTGTGGAGGACCATGTCCTTCGGGAGGTCACCAAAGGTGACGATGTTTAACACATCAGTGATGAGCTCGGGGTGTATCGAATGCCCTGACGAGGGTGCAGCGATGAGGTATGTGTTTGTGTGCTTATACATTTGTGTTAAATTGCATACAAGTGATGAGTTATAGTTATTGTGCTTGAGATAGTATTAATGTGATAAGTCGAGTTAGATTGACCATTGTGTTAGGATTGTGATGTGGTGTTTATAACTGTTATGTCAGTTGATTTGTAAGAGCCTTGGTAAAGGCTGAGAAAGTTGAGGTCTAGGGATTGGTTATGTTAACCAAGTGTCGAGTTAATACGTGTACTTGAGTGTGAGTTATTAGTGTAGTACGTTCGACCTATGTCGATGAGACTACAGGAGTATCATTATTATGGGATGAGTCTTGGGTGATGAACTATTATGTGATATCGTGTGATAACAAGGGTTATCTATTTGTTAATGAACTGTGGACCTATTTTATAAGGACCGTGGGTCCTGAGTAAAGTTTAAATAACTTTTGAGACGAGTTGGCTTCTAATTAAACTAAACTATTAGAACTCACTCAGCGTAGCTGACTTTGTGTGTATGATAGATTGTTTTGCAGGTAAGCGTTGCATTGACGTATCTTGGCTTGGGAGCGGTGCTACTCGGATGGGTGTGCAAGCATTCGTGAGGTAACTTAATGACATTAAATAATAAATAATGTTTTTAGAAAGACTTCCGCTTTAGTTTAATATATCTAAAATGAGTATTTTCAAGGGAATAACCCGTTATGAAAAACAGCTGTAGGGTGCCCGGTTTGGGGCCTTACACGTTAAACTTGTTCAACAGTTGATAGAGGCAACTATCATGTCGAAAACCATTACGGACACCCTGAACTATCATCAATAAGATCCATCATTTTATTTCACTCAAGTAAGAGTCTTAGTGAACTTAAGACTCTCATCCAGACTTGATCAACGGAACCACCTAGAATGAAACTTTATTAGAACCTCATGGTAAACCCACCGACTCCAACTATGTAAACGGAATTTGAGGAATTCTTTCTAAGCTAACACGTTATTCCTTACACTCCAACAATAATTTTCATTTAACCCTATTACCTTATCCTGTGACTAATCCTTAGTCTAATTTGAATTATACCCCAACATATAAATCAAGCTGAAATCATTTGTCATGACAAAATTGTTCGCCTTCCTCTCCTGAGTGGAGAAACCCTTTCTGTCCAAGACGAGAAGAGTGGTGCAGTCGTTGGCATCATATCCTTTATGAAAGCACAAAAGTGTCTACGTAAAGGTCATACCGCCATTCTGGCTCTCGTCGTCGAGCAGCCATCTAAGCAGAAGTTTCACACCCCCAAATTCCACTAACGGAGTTTTACCGTTTGGCGTGTGACAAACAAGGATCTCAGATATTAGTTAATTCAAACGACACTATATGGGACTCAAATGAAATAATATAAAAGTTCAGAGTAAGTGCGAAAGCGTTTAAACAAGAAAGTAAATGCTCAAAACAAAGCACTCAAGTCTAATAATAACAGGAAACATAATAAATGTTTGATAAGTAGTGGTAATGATAAAGTGACACCATGCATGCCCTATCATGCACCTGCTTAACGACCTGAGAAAACGGGTCAACATTAGGTTGGTGAGTTCACAGGTTTCAATGTTTGTAATAAAAGCGTTTGCAGATTATGTACATTCAATATAAATATCTATAGGTAGCTAACCTATGTTCATGTCTTACTAAAGCGATCGCAACCGAAAGCTGATTGTTTATGTTTGATTGCCTCCCACCATGTCTATCAACAGTGGTGTTGTGTTTAGGCCAATATTACACCCGTTCGACATCCAATCGAGTTAGCGCGACTAACGAGGGTGGGGTTTGTCAAACCCAGTAGTACTACTAAACATTACCTCGCTAAGTCCATATTAACGGTTCGATGTGAGGACTTTCATGATAGAGTTTACGCTTAGTCATAACAAGTGATAATATATATGAATTACAAAAATCAAAAGTGTTTGCGTCATGTTTTCTCCCCCAATTTAAAACAGTAAAAGGGGTCGTAAAACTCACCTGAGTTGAGTAGTAGATGGTACTGCACAGGAATGAGATTTAGACCAAAAGTGTTAGCCTGTGAACAGCTTACATATGCCCTAGAATTATAAGCATAATAGTTAAGAATACAATGGGATTTTTGTGACAACGACACGGAAGATTTGAACGTCCTAGAACATACTTAGGATCAATGAGTAGACGATCTTGTTTACGGGAATAAGGATTTCCTAATATAATAATTAAGATAAATATGTTTTGTGTCGAACGTTTCTAATTACGGATAATAATATTTAATAAATATATTTGCTCGTTCGTACCATTAAATAATGGCCTATGAAAATAATATAACTTATTGTATTATTTTAAGTTTGGAGAAATAGCACAATAATTAATTACGTGGCAAAAATAATGAATATATTATTTTTATTCGGATCATAACAACGTAGGTAATAATATAATTAATTATATTATTTTTAAGTTAGAAGAGTTACAAAATGTTTATTAATGTGGCGAAAATAATATATAAATATATTATTTTTAATCAGAGTCAAGGGTTAAATAATAATATAAATATATTATTATAAATGTGGATATAATACTAAAAATAGGTTATAAAACCAAACCCGAGTGTACGGGTGATTTTCGAGATCAAAACGTACTAATATAATAATATTGGGATGGGTTTTATATTAAAAATAATAGCTTAAAATAATTAAAACCAAAAATAGGGGTGGGGAGACTCGAACCCGGGTCCCCTCCCCACCAACACACCGTCTTACCACTCCACCCGCTAGGGTAATCGCAACAGAACTCGGATCCAAAATGTTTTAACACAGAGCTCCCCCTGAGTTCTTATTCCTAATCGAATCCGAAGCCAAGGACCATTCCAAACCCAACGAAATCGATATCGATTGAACATAAGAGCATAGGGGTTTTGCAAATCAAGTATTGGCGAATCTGGGTTGAGATTTAATTTCAAAAACAAACGGTTTTGGATCGTTAAATTAGGTTTAAGAAAACCGAAACCCTAGAACAAGAACATGGAATCGATTTGATCGATTCTGATATTTAAAGATGTTGGATTCATAGGGCTTTTACTAATTAGGGCCATGCGAAACTATTGGTATAGTTTAATTTGATTGAGGTGGTGTTTAGGATCAAAACCCCCAACCCAGATTATGAACAAGCCCTAATTACCGGATCATGTTCAATTCGATGATATATGCCCTGGATTTCATAGGGCTTTCAATCTAGACATCAAAATGAGTCTAAGGACATGTTTAATTTCTATAATTGATATCGAATTGTTAGGGTTAGACTATATCGAAAACAGTATGAACCCTGGGTATTTGATCGAGTTAATTCTGATAATGTAAGCCCTGATTATGATAGGGCTTATGTTCTAGGAGTGAAACCGAAACTAAGGGTGTAAGAATTTACCAGATTGGTGCTCGAATTGATGGTGTACGAGTAAAATGGACTCCGACTGTAAAAGGCTTGGCCTCCGGTGATCGCGACTGCTTCTCCGGTCGAATTGGTGTATGAAACAGCTTCTATGGAACTCGTATAGTGTGCACAGGGGTTTGATTTCAGAAATGGTCACCGAATTAACATGAATTTGTGAGTAAAAAGAACGAACTCGATGTTTACGACTTGATTATCCATTATTGAGTTTAATTTGAATCAATGTCGAGGTTTAATAACTTAATGATGGACGTTAAAGGCATGATCGTGTATTTCAATTACAATATCAACCTAATTTCAGTTGTAGCATTTGAATTTGAGCCAAGAACGAGGGGTTTGACTTTCTAAAGTCAACAAAAATTGAATTTGGGTTATTTACAGATTTAGTCCCTGCAGTTTCTTGTGTTAGGGTTTAGAAAAGGCAGAATTAGTCCCTGAGGTTTGAGATAAGTTAACTAGGTTAAGATTTGTCTGGTTTTGGTTAACGGAGTTAACCCTAAGTTGTCGGATGTCACAAAAAGAAGATTGACGACATTCCAATCGTTCGTGACTACCCGGGAGTATTTCCTGAAGATCTGCCTAGTCTTCCGCTCACCGTCAAGTCGAATTCCAGATCGATCTAGCACCCGGAGCAGCACCTATTGCCTGGGCATCGTATAGACTTGCACCTAGTGAACTACAAGCACAATCTACACAACTGCAAGAGTTGTTGGGTAAAGGTTTCATCTGACCTAGCTCATCGCCATGGGGAGCTCCAGACTTGTTTGTCAAAAAGAAAGATGGAACTTTCCACATGTGCATCAACTACCGTGAGCTGAACAAAGTAACTATCAAAACCGTTATCCTTTATCCCGCATTGATGATTTGCTTGATCAACTCCAAGGATTAAGCTTCTATTCCAAAATCGATCTTAGATCCGGTTATCATCAACTAAGAGTTCGAGACGAAGATATCTCAAAGACGGCATTCAGAACTAGGTACGGCCATTACGAGTTTATGGTCATGCCATTTGGACTAACCAACGCACCCGTGATGTTCATGGACCTCATGAACCATGTCTAAATCCTACCTCGATTAGTTCTTCATTGTTTTCATTGATGACATCCTCATCTACTCTAAGAATAAAGAGGAGCACGAGGAACACCTTCGTTTGATTCTGGAACTGCTAAGACAAGAGCAATTGTATGCCAAATTTTCCAATTGCGAGTTCTAGATTCGTGAAGTGTAGTTCTTAGGACATGTAATCAATGAGAAGGGAATACATGTCGATCCATCCAAGATAGAAGCCATCAAGAATTGGGCGGCACCGACAACTCCGACAGAGGTGCGACAATTTCTAGGATTGGCTGGCTATTACCGACTATTCATTGAGGGATTCTCCGAGATTTCTCAACCCCTCACTTCCCTAACCCAAAATGGTAAACCTTATAACTAGGGTGACACCCAGGAATCAGCATTTCAACTGCTTAAACAGAAACTCTTCAGTGCACCTATCCTATCTCTTCCAAAGGGAACAGATGACTTTGTAGTGTATTGCGATGCATCCATTCAAGGTCTTGGTTGTGTTCTGATGCAACACGAGAAGGTCATTGCATACGCTTCTCGTCAGCTTAAAATTCACGAAAAGAACTACACGACTCATGACTTAGAGTTGGGAGCTGTGGTATTTGCACTAAAGATTTGGAGACATTACTTGTACGGTACCAAGTGCACTATCTACACTGATCACAAGAGTCTTCAGCACATCTTTGAACAGGAAGAGTTGAACATGCGACATCTTCGTTGGGTCGAACTCTTGAATGACTATGATTGTGCTATCAGATACCACCCGGGCAAGGCTAATGTGGTAGCCGATGCCCTAAGCCAAAAGGAAAATAAACCTAAACGAGTCTGAGCACTACAACTTACTATTCACACCGGATTACCTGACAAAATCTGTAGTGCTCAACTCAAATCCCTGAAAGAGGAGAACCTGTCGTTGGAAGCCACGCATGGTATGGAAGAACAACTTGAGGTTAAATAAGACGGCATTCGCTATTTCACAGAGCGAATATGGGTTCCGGTGTACGGGAACTTGATGGAACTAGTTATGGATGAAGCTCACAAATCTCGATACTCTATTCATCCTGGTTCCGACAAGATGTACCATGGCCTAAAGGTGCTATATTGGTGGCTGAATATGAAAGCTGATATAGCCACCTATGTGAGCAAGTGCCTGACCTGCTCAAAGGTCAAAGTGGAATACCAAAAGCCTTCTGGTCTACTCCAACAACCAGAGATTCCAATGTGGAAATGGAAACAAATTTCCATGGACTTTATCACCAAACTACCCCGAACTCCTAGCGGATGCGACACCATCTAGGTGATCGTAGATCGTTTAACGAAATCCGCTCACTTCTTGGCAATCAAAGAGACCGAAAAGATGGAAAAACTTACTCGTATTTACTTGAAAGAAGTAGTATCTCGGCACGGAGTGCCAATTACGGCATACCATCCACAAACAGATGGCCAGATGGAACGTACTATTCAAACTCTAGAGGACATGCTACGAGCTTGTGTGATCGATTTCGGTAACAGTTGGGAAACTCACTTGCCTTTAGTGGAGTTCTCCTACAATAATAGTTATCACACTAGCATCAAGGTACCACCATTCGAGGCATTATACGGACGGAAATGCCGATCACCTATTTGTGGGCTGAAGTTGGGGATAGCTAACTTACGGGTCCTGAACTTGTATTCGAAACCTCTGAGAAGATCTTTCAAATTCGAAACGGTATGGCGGCAGCCCGTGATCGTCAACAGAGAGTTATCCTGATAAGCGTCGAAAACCGTTAGAATTTCAAATAGACGATATGGTCCTATTGAAAGTCTCACCTTGGAAAGGTGTAATTCGTTTTGGGAAACGAGGCAAACTAAACCCTCGTTATGTTGGACGTTCAAGATAGTGAAGAGAATTGGCCCAGTAGCGTACCAACTTGACCTACCTGAAGGACTGAGTGGTGTACACAACGTCTTCCATGTCTCGAACCTGAAGAAATGTCTAGCAGACGAGACACTCGCGGTTCCTCTTGAGGAACTACAAATCGATGAACAACTACGCTTCATTGAAGAGCCTGTAGAAATCACGAATAGGGAAGTCAAAACACTCAAACACAGTAAGATCCCTATTGTTAGAGTTCGTTGGAACTCGAAACACGGACAAGAATTCACATGGGAGTGCGAGGACCGGATGATGCGCAAGTATCCTCATCTGTTCAAGCACATGGTACCTACACCAATGAAATGTGTGAAGACACATTATCAAGATGCGTGTATAGAGATACACGGAACACCACAAAAGGGGATGATAAGTGTTATCATAGGATGTATAATGATACATTGCTGAAATTGCGAGTTAAACAAATCAGTGAATGATAAAGTGTTGGAACATAGTTTTTCTGACAATCAGTCTGAGTCTTATATTGATCATGGTAATTGACTACATCTCTAGCTTCGTTTCAGTCTCTAAATCAAAAGCCCTATGATTAATTGGGCTTACAATATCGAATTTGTCATGAACCGATTTCAAGGGTTCATACAAATCCGATTTGGTCGAACCTTGATCCAAACTCGATTTCAATTCAATTAAATGGCATAATCAGGATCACAAACCGTTACCCTTTGAAAGCCCTATGATAAATTGATCTTATAACATCGAATTGACCTCGATCCAGAATCTAGGGTTTGTTCATACAACATTTTAGGGTTTTTTATCTTAGACACATCCTCAATCGAATTAAACCCTATCAGTAGATTCACAATCTTCTAATCAATAAAAACCCTATGAATCCAATCCTTTTCATTATCGAATTCATCAGAATTCATGCTAGGTTCTAATCTAGGGTTTTCGGCTTTTCAATCTGAAATTAAACGACCCTAAACCTATTGTTTTTGCAATTAAAACCCACCACAGACTCGTTTGATGTTAATGAACAAAACTCCTATGCTTTAGGGTTAGATCGATATCGAAATCGTGGGTTTTGGGAGGGCTTTTGGTTCAGCTCGCGTGGGGGAGGAGGAACCACTGAACTTGTTTGATAAAACCAACTCAAACCAGATACTTGTGCGAACCCCTAACGGGCTGTGATGGTTAAGTTACTTGGCTGTGGTGGGAGAGACCCGGGTTCGAGTCTCTCCACCTGTTTTCTTTTTAGATCAATTTTTTTAATATTATTTTAATATAAAACCATCCCTATGATATTATAATATAATATTAATATTTTTTGACCCCGGAAACCACCCGTAGGCTCGGGTTTGGTTTGATAACCCATTTTTAATATCATTTTCCCACTTTTAAAATAATATATTTAAATTATTATTCAACCTTTGACTCCGAATAAAAATAATATATATAAATTATTTTCACCGCATTATTAATTACCGTGTCATGCTTCAAACTTATAAATAATATAATAAATTATATTATTTTCCGAGACCGTTATTTAATGGTACAAACACATGAATATTTATTTAAATAAATATTATTCGTAATTAGAAAACTCTCGATTCGAAACGCGTCTATCCTAGTTATTATATTAAGAAATTCCTTATTCCCGATGACACGTTTATCTACTCGTTGATTCTAAGTATGTTCTAGGACGTTCAAGTCTTCCGTGTCGTCGTCACGAAATCCCATGTGTCCCTAACTATTATGTTTATAATTCTAGGGCATACGTAGGTAGTTCACAGGCAAACTCTCGTGTTTTCTACTTGCATCCTTGTGTGGTGCTACCTACTACTCATACACAACTCAGGTGAGTTTCACGGCCCCCTTTTACTTGTTTTCCTGTTGGGGGAGAAACATGCACACAAACGAACATCATTTAACTTGTTTTCCCGTTGGGGAAAAACATGCATACAAACGAACATCATTTGTTTTCCCGTTGGGGAGAAACAGGCACATAAACGAACATCAGTTTACTTGTTTTCCGGTTGGAGAGAAACACGCATACAGACAAACTTCATTTTACTTGTTTTCACGTTGGAGAGAAACATGCACACAAACAAACATCCTTTTACTTGTTTTTCCGTTGGGGAGAAACATGCACACAAACAAACATGGATCACATAGTATTTCACTACCACCTGTTTACTTAAGCGCAAACATAACATGCAAAGTCCTTATACACTCGAACCGTTAATAAAAGGTATATAGCGAGGAAATTTGAGTAGTACTACTGGGTTTGACAAAACCCACCTGGGCTAGTCGCGCTAGCACGATTGGAGGTCGAACGGGTGTAAATTGTCCTAAACACTTGCCATTGTTGATGCTAGCAATGGCGGAAGGCATTCAAACACAAACAGTCATCTTCGATTGCGAACGCTTATAGTAAATCGTACATTGTCTAGCTAGCACTAGGTGTGACCTACTGTAACATCCTAAAATGGCGAGAAATAAAGTTAACGAGTTCAAGCGGGCCGAAGTCGGGCCGAGTCAGTCGCGAACCGGGCTTGGGGAGGTCTCCCCTATAAATAGCCTAAGGCCCTCATTGTTCTCCTCTTTACAATTCTAGAGAGAGAAAAACCGTAGAGAGAGAAAGTGTCGAAATCGCACAAGATTGCACCCGCTCGTATCTCTTGCACTCGTAAAGGAAACCTCCAAATCAGAATCGTCATCCAGGTAACCATTCGAGCCAAAACTGAGATTTTGCTTAGGTTGGGTTTCCGGGTTTTCGGGTGAAAATAGGACGTTTTTACGGATGAAACTTGATAATAAGCTTGGGTTTAGTATCTGGAATGAAAACCAGTTGTTTTGAGCAAAGAAATTTGAAGTTTTGACATAATCGAACCCAAATCCGAGAATTTCGGACTGTTTGGGGAAGATGACTGCTGGTGCAGGCGAACTTAGCAAGTTCGCGTGTTAAGTTCGCTTGGTGGAGGCGAACTTATCAAGTTCGCCTGATTAAGTTCGCTTGGCCAAGGGTAAGCGAACTTATTAAGTTCGCTTGGCAAATTCGCTTGGCCAAGGGTAAGCGAACTTATTAAGTTCGCCTATAAGTTTGCCTAGGTCAGAGGAAGCGAACTTAGGCATTAAGTTCGCCTATAAGTTCGCCTAGGCCAGTGGAAGCGAAGTTAGGCATTAGGTTCGCCTATGTCAGCTGTGTTAGGAATGTAACTTGGTTTAGATCTGATACGTGTATGATTAATTAATCCAGATCGTGTGCAACGCTCATCGGACCGCAGTTAGGACAGAACAGGACTAGCCGATCGGGTGAGTTCTATGTGCCCCCTCTATGTTATGTGCAAATGATTTATAAATATTTTTGAGGCTGAAGTGTATACACTAAATGAATAAATGTTATGAATGCCAATGTGAACATACGTGATATATAAATATATGAAAATGAATTATGAACAAAGATTGAAACGTATGTTTACAAAGTATGAATGAAATCTTGCCTTATATTATATATATACTGCATGTTATGAATATACATGAATGTTATGGACGCTTCAATGCTAACGACTACTACGGTAGACGGACGACCACGTGACTATCTTGTAACCGGGACAAAAACGTTCCTTCATCAGCAAGGAAATAAAAAGGGGCATAAATGGGCGGTCGAAGCAAATGCCAAATCATATGTAGAACGGTTGCAAACATGGTAGCACGTGGGAAACGGATACCTTCGGGTAGACGGGCGAAAAGGACGGCCTACGACGGTAGGACGGTATGACGGACGGCCGAAGGTTGGCCGGACGGTTTTTATGGCGGACGGTTTCTAGGACCGGACGAGTCAAAGGGCTACGACGGTAGCTTCATGGCGTATTTCTTTGTGACATACGTAGGAAAAGACGGGTTGATCACCCTTATGTGTATGACCAAATGAATGTTTAGGAAAGTAAAGGTGAATGCACATCAGTGTAGTCACTCAAGAATGATGAAAGAAAATAAAAAGTTAAGAATACGTAATTATGTTCTTATGTATAAACTTATGAATACTTTTAAGGAAATAATGTTTATATCTAATCATTTTAAACTAGAACTCACCAGCGTTAGCTGACTTTTAGTATACATTTCAGGTAACAAAGAAAAGGGTCGTGCGAAGGCGTGAAGGTTACCCGGCTAGAGACTGACATCCCGATTTATGTTTTTGTTAAACAATGGTGTATGTGTTAAATGTTAAGACTTCCGTTGTAATGTACTCAAACGTGAATGTTTTGGCTGTTAATAGAATATGTTAAATTTAAAGTTCAGTATTGATGACTTTGTTTATGAGTAAATCCAATAAGTGAGGTGACCCGGAAATAGGGGCCTTACACCTACGTATCAGAGCAATAGTTTGAGAGATTCAAACATCCCTAAATGTCTGAACTCAAGCTGATTATGGGACCAACGCACGGGTGTCAGTCTGGGTAGCCAACGCCGACGCCATCACTGTAAGTAAGTACTAAAGTTCATGTTTGTAGATAGGAATAGATGCCTTAACTTAGAACCAATAGATGTCAATGTCTTGACCAATTTGAAGAGTTTGGAACCTGAAAAGCAATGTAAATTTCTAATCACAAACCGGTCACTGTAATTAAAAATTTACCTTGTTCGTACTGTTCTAAAACTATGATCTGAAGAAATGGCATTGATGTATTCCCTTTATAACTATCAGGAAACTAGGAATTATGGCTGGTGGAGGAAGGACAGGACGCCGAGGCGGTCGTACTGGCCGAGTAGGTAGACCTCCACTGAATCCAAGACATCAAGAAGAAGAGGATGTGCACACAGAAAACACTGAGAGCGTGCACCAAACTAATGTCACCCCAACTGGGGGCGACCATCAAGGGTCTCTAAAGTTGGAACCCGAGGTCAGAGATGCTATTGCCCGTGAGGTCGTGCTCACTTTGAAGAATGTATTGCCTGACCTACTATCGGAGGCATTAAAGAAAATCAAGGAAGATGATGAAGGGAACAATGAGGAAAAGGTATATGACAGCGATGGGGATGAAATAAAGGTGGGATCATGTAAACGGGGGTGCACTTATAAAGGTTTCAAGGACGGAGACCCACCCAAGTTTGATGGGAACAAGGACTCGGTGGCCACCCTCGAGTGGATCGATAGGATGAACGCTGTCATTAACATCAGCGAGTGTCGACCCGACCAAGCTGTTAAGTACGTTGCCCATTCTTTCACTAACGAAGCACTAAGTTGGTAGAGGAATGTTCAAAGAACTAAGTCACCCAATGTTATCAACAGAATGACGTGGGAAGACTTGAAGAAGCTTATAATCCAAAAGTTCTGCCCACAGAATGAGATCGATCGTGTAGAGAACGAGTTCTTAAACTTCAAAGCTGGCAACAAGACTCATCGCCAGTATACTTCAAGATTCAATGAACTAGCTCAACTGGTACCCCACCTGGTAGAGACGGAAAAAAGACTGATTAAGAACTATGTGAAAGGCCTACCTCAAAGGGTCCGTGTTCATGTGAAAGCCAACCTACCCACGACCTTCGAGTCGGCAGTGAATCTGAGCGGAATCGTCTACGACGACTACGCCAATGAGGACCCGACACCTGAAACACAAAAGAGAAAGTGGGAGAACCCGTCTAGGGGCACCGGGAAAGGGAATGTGGTAGCTGAAATAAAGAAACCAAGGTTAGAGGAATATGAAACTTGCAAAAAGTGTGGAAAACGCCATTTTGGCGAGTGCCGAATCGGCACCACCATGTGTTATAAGTGCGGGAAGCCGGGGCACTTCTCTCGAGAGTGTTTAAAGGATGTCAAGTGCCAAAGTTATGGAAAATATGGACACCATACTAAGGATTGCTGGAAAACCGGGCAGTCCAGTTCGGGAAAGGGAAAGGAAGTTGCAAAGGAACAACCGAAGGCTAGGACTCGAGCCTACGCCCTGACTGAGGAGGAAGAAAGGGGAAACCCTGATGTCGTATCAGGTACGTTTCCAGTAAATGATGAACATGCTGCTATCTTATTCGACTCTGGTGCTAGTAAAAGCTTTATATCCAATGCATTTAGTCGTAAACTAGATTGCACTATCAACACCATAGTGAAGGCCTTTAGCGTACAAACTGCCGTTGGTAAAAATTCGGCAGTATTCCAAGTAACCGATGATTGTATCATAGAAATAGAGGGCCATAAGTTCCCCTCTAGATTATTCCTTCTCACTTTAGGAGGATTCGATGTAGTACTGGGTATGGATTGGTTAGCTGCCAACGAAGCTCAGATTATATGTAAACTCAAGAGGATACACCTCAAGGCTCCAAGCGGCACTCCAATTACGGTTTATGGGGATTGGAATTGCACGATGCCTAACATCATCTCGATGATCAAGGCCGAAAGTTTTATGAGGCGCGGTTGCGAAGCTTATCTGGCGTACGTTATTGACGAAAGGATGAAAACAAAGGAACTTAAGGATGTACCCGTGGTGTGCAACTTTCTGGAAGTATTCCCTGAGGATCTACCTGGATTGCCACCCGATCAGGAAATAGAATTTCAGATTGACTTACTGCCAGGAGCTGAGCCCGTTGCCAAAGCCCCCTACCGATTGGCTCCGTCAGAAATGAAAGAATTGATGTCTCAACTACAGGAATTAACAGAAAAAGGATTTATTAGACCGAGCATTTCGCCATGGGGCGCTCCGGTACTGTTTGTAAAGAAGAAGGACGGCAGCATGCGCATATGCATTGACTACCGAGAACTGAACAAGAAGACAGTAAAGAACAAATACCCACTGCCTAGAATAGATGACCTCTTTGATCAACTGCAAGGTGCGAGTTGGTTCTCAAAGATCGATCTTAGGTCGGGTTATCATCAGTTAAAGGTGAGAGAAGAAGATGTACCAAAGACCGCGTATCGTACGCGTTACGGGCATTACGAGTTTCTGGTAATGTCATTCGGGTTAACCAACGCACCAGCAACGTTTATGGACTTGATGAATAGAATATGCCGACCGATGTTGGATCGCTAAGTGATAGTTTTCATTGACGACATACTAGTTTATTCGAAGAACGAGGGTGATCACCACTGTCACCTAAGAGAAGTATTAGAAGTGTTAAAGCAAAAAAAGTTGTACGCAAAATTCTCCAAATGCGCTTTCTGGCTTAGGGAAGTCCAATTCCTAGGTCATGTGATAAACACGAAAGGCATCATGGTAGATCCTGCGAAGATTGAGACAGTAAAGGAATGGAACATCCCGAAGACACCAACAGAGATACAAAGTTTTCTGGGATTGGCAGGCTACTATCGCAGGTTCATTCAAGATTTCCCAAGAATTGCCTCGCCACTAACCAAACTGACACGGAAGGAAGTAAAGTACGAATGGGGTCCAACCCAAAACGACGCGTTTGAGGAACTTAAGACACGATTAACTCAAGCTCCAGTCTTGACACTACCTGGGGGAAATGAAGACTTGGTAGTCTACTCTGACGCGTCGAGCCAAGGTCTGGGATGTGTACTTATGCAACGAGGAAATGTAATTGCTTACGCCTCACGACAACTAAGGATTCACGAGGTTAACTACCCAACACACGATCTAGAGTTAGCAGCAGTATTCTTCGCCCTAAAAATATGGAGACACTACCTATATGGAGTTAAGTGCACCATTTACTCCGATCATAAAAGCTTGAAGTACTTTTTCGAGCAAAAGGAATTAAATATGAGGCAAAGGAGGTGGCTAGAACTACTAAAGGACTACGATTGTGAGATACTGTACCATCCAAGCAAGGCAAACGTAGTAGCTGACGCCTTAAGAAGAAAGGAGCAATCTGATCCTATCCGGATCAAGGCGTGTCAGCTGATATTAACGCTAGATTTGATGAGTGAAATATCAAAGGCTCAAGATGAAGCACTGTTAGAAAGAAATATAAAACGGGAAAGAATAGTAGGACAACAAGGGAATTTGGATGCAAATGCATACGGTGTACGAACTAGGTTTGGCCGGATGTGGATACCTAAGATTGGCGAGCTTAGAGCCAAAATACTCGATGAGGCCCATAAGTCCCGCTATTCTATCCACCCCGGGATAAACAAAATGTATCAAGACTTGAAAAAAGAGTACTGGTGGCCTGGCATGAAGAATGATGTAACTGAGTACGTGAACAAGTGCCTAACGTGTTCACTAGTTAAGGCCGAGCACTAGAAACCATGCGGTAAAATGCAACCTCTACCAATACCGGAATGGAAGTGGGAGGAGATTACGATGGACTTAATTACCAAGCTACCGCGAACAGCTAATGGCAATGATACCATTTGGGTGATCGTTGACCGCTTAACGAAGAGTGCTCACTTCTTGCCAATACGTGAGACTGCTTCGTCCGAAAAACTAGCAGAAGTTTTTATCAAAGAAATTGTGAGCAGGCATGGTATGCCGGTGTCGATTGTGTCCGACCAGGATACTAGATTCACGTCAAGGTTTTGGAAGAAATTTAACAAAGCAATGGGCACTAGATTGAACATCAGCACAGCTTACCACCCTCAAACCGATGGTCAATCTGAAAGGACAATCCAGACCCTAGAAGACATGCTCTGGGCTTGCATCATCGACTTCGGTGGGAGCTGGGACAGCCATCTACCATTGGCAGAATTTTCATACAACAACAGTTATCACTCAACGATTGGCATGCCGCCATTTGAAATGTTGTATGGAAGGAGATGTAGAACCCCGATCTGTTGGGGGGAAATTGGGCAGAAGGATTTTGCAAGTCTCGAAGTGGTCAAAGCTACTTCCGAGAAATTTGATCAAATCAAGGCTCGCATGAAAGCCGCAAAGGACAAACAAAAATCATACGCGGATAAGAGAAGAAGGGATTTAGAGTTTCACGTGGGGGACATGGTACTGTTAAAGGTATCACCATGGAAAGGAATCATTCGATTCAGAAAACGTGGCAAACTAAGTCCAAGGTTTGTCGGACCTTTCAAGATTTTAGCGAGAGTGGGTCAAGTTGCTTACAGACTTGACCTACCCGTTGAGCTTAGTGGAATACACCCTACGTTCCACGTGTCGCACTTACGCAAGTGCCTAGCTGACGACACATCGCACATACCTTACGATGAAATCGAGGTGGATAACAGTCTGAATTATGTCGAGGAACCAATAGCCATCCTTGACCAATCTGAGAAGCGACTACGCAACAAGTCAATCCCATTGGTCAAAGTTCAATGGAAGCACATAAAGGGATCAGAAGCTACCTGGGAGAATGAAGACGAGATGCGGGAACTATACCCTCGGTTGTTTAACGCATAACTGGTTTCGAGGACGAAACCTTTTTAAGGGGGGTAGACTTCTAACATCCTAAAATGGCGAGAAATAAAGTTAACGAGTTCAAGCGTGCCGAAGTCGGGGCCGAGTCAGTCGCGAACCGGGCTTGGGGAGGTCTCCCCTATAAATAGCCTAAGGCCCTCATTGTTCTCCTCTTTACAATTCTAGAGAGAGAAAAACCATAGAGAGAGAAAGTGTCGGAATCGCACAAGATTGCACCCGCTCGTGTCTCTTGCACTCGTAAAGGAAACCTCCAAATCAGAATCGTCATCCAGATAACCATTCGAGCCAAAACTGAGATTTTGCTTAGGTTGGGTTTCCGGGTTTTCGGGTGAAAATATGACGTTTTTACGGATGAAACTTGAGAATGAGCTTGGGTTTAGTATCTGGAATGAAAACCAGTTGTTTTGAGCAAAGAAAGTTGAAGTTTTGACATAATTGAACCCAAATCCGAGAATTTCGGACTGTTTGGGGAAGATGACTGCTGGTGCAGGCGAACTTAGCAAGTTTGCCTGTTAAGTTCGCTTGGTGGAGGCGAACTTATCAAGTTCGCCTAATTAAGTTCGCTTGGCCAAGGGTAAGCGAACTTATTAAGTTCGCCTATAAGTTCGCCTAGGTCAGAGGAAGCGAACTTAGGCATTAAGTTCGCCTATAAGTTCGCCTAGGCCAGTGGAAGCGAACTTAGGCATTAAGTTCGCCTATGTCAGCTGTGTTAGGAATGTAATTTGGTTTAGATCTGATACGTGTATGATTAATTAATCCAGATCGTGTGCAACGCTCATCGGACCGCAGTTAGGACAGAACAGGACTAGCCGATCGGGTGAGTTCTATGTGCCCCCTCTATGTTATGTGCAAATGATTTATAAATATTTTTGGGGCTGAAGTGTATACACTAAATGAATAAATGTTATGAATGCCAATGTGAACATACGTGATATATAAATATATGAAAATGAATTATGAACAAAGATTGAAACGTATGTTTACAAAGTATGAATGAAATCTTGCCTTATATTATATATATACTGCATGTTATGAATATACGTGAATGTTATGGACGCTTCGATGCTAACGGCTACTACGGTAGACGGACGACCACGTGACTATCTTGCAACCGGGACAAAAACGTTCCTTCATCAGCAAGGAAATAAAAAGGGGCATAAATGGGCGGTCGAAGCAAATGCCAAATCATATGTAGAACGGTTGCAAACATGGTAGCACGTGGGAAACGGATACCTTCGGGTAGACGGGCGAAAAGGACGGCCTACGACGGTAGGACGGTATGACGGACGGCCGAAGGTTGGCCGGACGGTTTTTATGGCGGACGATTTCTAGGACCGGACGAGTCAAAGGGCTACGACGGTAGCTTCATGGCGTATGTCTTTGTGACATACGTAGTAAAAGACGGGTTGATCACCCTTATGTGTATGAACAAATGAATGTTTAGGAAAGTAAAGGTGAATGCACATCAGTGTAGTCACTCAAGAATGATGAAAGAAAATAAAAAGTTAAGAATACGTAATTATGTTCTTATGTATAAACTTATGAATACTTTTAAGGAAATAATGTTTATATCTAATCATTTTAAACTAGAACTCACCAGCGTTAGCTGACTTTTAGTATACATTTCAGGTAACAAAGAAAAGGGTCGTGCGAAGGCGTGAAGGTTACCCGGCTAGAGACTGACATCCCGATTTATGTTTTTGTTAAACAATGGTGTATGTGTTAAATGTTAAGACTTCCGTTGTAATGTACTCAAACGTGAATGTTTTGGCTGTTAATAGAATATGTTAAATTTAAAGTTCAGTATTGATGACTTTGTTTATGAGTAAATCCAATAAGTGAGATGACCCGGAAATAGGGGCCTTACACCTACGTATGTGGATCCTGCAAACACTCAAACAGTTTATTTACTTACAAACCTGTGGACTCACCAACCTCGTGTTGACACTTTTTCTTACATGTTTCTCAGGTCGCTAAGGCATAGGTTGCACACATTGGACATGCATGGAGTCTTACTGTCTTTGCATTCTTATGCAAACATTTAAAACAATTCACTTGCTTTTATTAAACTAAACTTGGGCGCATTTGTTTTGCGCGGTATCTTCTTGACATAAACCGCTTACGCATTTAACTCTGAACATTTAATGATTTTGTTTAAACTCATATAGTGTCGTTTGACGTAACTAATGACTGAGATCCTGGTTTGTCACATTCTTGACGGTAAAACTCCGTTGGGGAATTTGGGGGTGTAACAAAAAGGGTTTTTAAAATAAGAAGGGGGTGAGAAGGATTTAGGGCCATTAGATCAAATTATAGAAATGATTTAATGGTTGAGATCAAATTGTAGGAGAAAAAGTTGTTGAAATGATATTTTAGTCATGGCCATTTTTGTTGACTTTTTATCAACTCCCCCCTTTTTTTAAACGTTCATAACTTTTACATACGACATTTTTTTTAAATTGCACCATAAAAACGAGCGTTTTTTTATCTTTAAAACGAGTATAGTCTCGTTATATACAAAAACGAAAAAAAATTACGTTTTCCAGCTCATTGATGTCAAGTCTGGTCATTGTGTAATGTCAGGTCTGGTAACACAATGATGAAAAATATTTGACAAAATGAGCAAATTACACAATGAGCTGGAAAACGTAAAACACAATGATGAATACATATAACACAATGATGAAAAATATTTGACAAAATAAGCAAATTACACAATAATGAGCAAATTACACAATGAGCTGGAAAACTTAAAACACAATGATGAATAAATATAACACAATGATGAAAAATATTTGACAAAATGAGCAAATTACACAATACGTAAAACACAATGATGAATACATATAACACAATGATGAAAAATATTTGACAAAATGAGCAAATTACACAATAATGAGCAAATTACACAATGAGCTGGAAAATTTAAAACACAATGATGAATACATATAACACAATGATGAAAAATATTTGACAAAATGAGCAAATTACATAATGAGCTGAAAAACGTAAAACACAATGATGAATACATATAACACAATGATGAAAAATATTTGACAAAATGAGCAAATTACACAATAATGAGCAAATTACACAATGAGCTGGAAAACTTAAAACACAATGATGAATACATATAACACAATGATGAAAAATATTTGACAAAATGAGCAAATTACACAATGAGCTGAAAAACGTAAAACACAATGATGAATACATATAACACAATGATGAAAAATATTTGATAAAATGAGCAAATTACACAATGAGCTGGAAAACGTAAAACACAATGATGAATACATATAACAAAATGATGAAAAATATTTGACAAAATGAGCAAATTACACAATAATGTCAGGTTTGGTTATTGTGTAATGTCAAAAATAACACGAAATTATCTAAAACGTAAAACAAAATGACGAAAACGAGCATTTTTTTATCTTTAAAACGAGTATAGTGTCGTTATATACAAAAACGAAAAAAATTACAAAAAAGAGTATAGTGTCGTTATATACAAAAACGACATTATTGTGTAATTTGCTCATTGTGTAATATGCTCATTTTGTCAAATATTTTTCATCATTGTGTTATATGTATTCATAATTGTATTTTACGTTTTCCAACTCATTGTGTAATTTGCTCATTTTATCAAATATTTTTCATTATTGTGTTATATGTATTTATCATTGTATTTTACGTTTTACAGCTAATTGTGTAATTTGCTCATTATTGTGTAATTCGATCAAATATGTCAGGTCATTGTGACAAATATTTTCCATCACTATTTATATATAATACATAAAAAAAACAGTGACAAAAATAACATGAAATTATCTAAAACATAAAACACAATGATTAATATATATAATACAATGATGGAAAATATTTGACAAAATGACCAGACCAGACCTGACATTACATAATGACCAAACCTGATATTACACAATGACCATTATGCCCTCTCTTTAAAAACAATAAAAGGACACAAGAAAATATTTGACAAAATGACCAGACCAGACCTGACATCATTCCTTCTCTCTAAATTATCCTTAAAAAAATTTATATACATGTATAAATGGTAAACAGTTACACATGTGTAAGTGGTAAACTTACATAAGTGTATATTTTTTTAATATATGAAGTCATGTAATTTTACATATATAAAATTCATTTTTTCATGTTGTATTCTAAAAATAAAAATTGTAAAAACAAAAAAAAATGGTTTTGATTGGATTTTTGACGAGTTCTCACAAGTTCTCAAAATATTTAGGAGTTCTCAAATAATTCCATATATATATATATATATATATATATATATTATAAGCGTATGTCGGTGAATCACTAATCACATGTTACAAGTGCTTGAAGCACTTACTACAAGTCATTAATTAATTGTGCACTGAATTTTTAAAGTTACAATATGGCCCCTACTCACACCCCCTTACTAAGGGATGGCGCGGTGTTCGTGAGTGTGACTCGCTGAGGTGGCCTCACACCCCTCCCTCACGATAACCAGTACACATAACCTAAATAGTTAAATCAGCAAAATGTTTAACTTACGAGTTTTTTTATACTAACTCGCGTTAAAAACATTCTTAGTAACTCGACGCCATTTATTACTCATAATTCATTTACCAATGACAAAAAAACAAATACACTAAACTTTTTATTTTGAATTATTAAAATTAAATCGGTTGACTTTTAAACATCGAACAAGATTTTAGTATGTTGGAATATCTTATATCCTTCCTATTTATTTTATTTTATTCTAGGAATAATTTAAAGTACGGTAGATGCTCGATTTACATTGACCATGTGAAACGTATTTGAATCTAAGTATTGGTATATGCTTCAAAATTAATAAATTATACATAAATGTTGCACAAAATATTCTAGGAATAATTTAAAGTACGGTAGATTCATCGTATTTGTATTATCGTACTTTAATATAATCGTCAAGAACTCTTGTTCGAAGTAACAAAATTATATATTTCTAATGTAAATTTAATCTAATGTCATAAATAGAGTTATTTAAATAAAAAAATATTAAGAAAAAGAATATCTATACTTGCACAATTCTGTCACTAAGAGTCCTATATCATGTCACTAAAGCCATTTTTCTTGTAGGGAATAGTTGTTTTTAGGATGCCTCTTATTGTCATGAGATGTTTTGATCTGTTAACAACTCTATAGCATGCTCACCCAGATTTCGAGTACCTAAGTCCTAAACTATGCCTAAAATTAGAGGTGAATAAATCAGTTTTTGGGTCTAATTAACCGGTTCAGTTTGGGTGAGACGAAGTCAAAACCGGTTTGTCGTAGGAACCGGTTCGGGTTGGAACCAGTTTGTATTGGGAAAAACCCTAACTGGTAGGAACCAGTCCGGATAGGTTCGTAACCGGCTTGAGAAAAAAATTATTTTTAATTAAAAAAATAAAATAGAATTTAAATGTATAAAAAAGTTTGTTTTTATCTATTTTTTTAATTTTAGAAATCATAAAAACATAAATTGGCAATACATTCAATAAAAACACAGAAATTGTGAATACATTTTAATTTTTGGTGTTTAATCGCCGTCGTCATTGTTTGTTATTTGCCACCAAAACAGGAACTGTTGCGTTTCTTCATCGTAAGTGATTTCTTTACCGGTAAGTAGGACTGACATTCCTTGTGCTACCTCGTCCTCATGTAGTACAATGAGTGGTAACGCAAAGGTGCGAAGCGGTGAACCATGTGGAGCCAACCAAACATCCAAGTTAAATGCACACCGGTTTCTAAGTTTTCAAATTATAAAAATCAATTCATTTTTAGTTTCCACATTTAAGATAATCACGTTTGTTAGGAAAACAATGATTTGAACTGAAAATCATCAAGCCCTAATTTTAATAATGATACAACTATTTAACATTTTGTAGTATTTGCTTAATAGTAGTTAATCATATGTCACATACAAGTTCCTAATAACATTCAAGTCAATAATCAAGTCTAAGATGCCTTTCTAAAAAATAATCAAGTCTAAGATCAAACAAGTCATTAAACATACTTGTTTATTTAAGATCAAGTCATTAAGGTAGTGTTTGGTATGCATGAATGAATGGTGGAATAGAATGAGTCATTACGTTGGAATGAAACAAAACATGTTTGGTAACCTCATAGTAATGGAATGGATCATTACATAAGGAATGTGATTCCTTCCCTTCTAATGATTTTCATTCCATGGGGGAAGGGTGTTTTTTTTTCGTTCCTTCAAGGAATGGAATGATTTTGTTTAATTAATTATCCGAACCATGACTCAAACCATGGCCCGACCCATGTCTCGACCCACGACCCGACTCATGACTCAACCCATGACCCGATCCATGACTCGACCCATGACTCGACCCATGACCCAATCTATGACCCGACATATGACCTGACCCATGCCCATAACCATCACCCGAACCATGATCCACCCATGCTCCGAACCATGACCAGTCGCTTGACCCGACCCATGTCCTCCTGGCCCATGACCCAAACCATGACACGTCCCATGATCTATCCCATAGCTCGAGCAATGGCCCCGCCCATGGTCCGACCCATGACCCGAACCATATTCCGCGCCCATGACCCGAACCATGACCCGACCCATAACCCGAACCATGACCTGAGCCATGACCCAAACCATGTGTAACATTTCTGATTTTCATGTCGTCATTTTAGTATAATAAAATCATGTTTGAATTCCAATCTTAACAAAGGACTATATTAAACCATAATTATCAATACAAGTTCACAAATTCCACCCCGCATTTATTGTAGAATCCCTATATACATATAAATATTTGAACACATAGGTATATATATATATACATTTATACATCATACAAGTACGTATATATATATATATACATATATATATAGGGGGAGGATCAAATAAGAAGTATGTTTTCGCTAAGAACTCTAAGAAATGACCAAAACGCTTAGAAACGATATCAAACGAACTCCAATTGAGCTCATTTCAGCAGCGTTGGAACCGTATCGTCGAACTCTATCATCTTAGTTTTTAGGGTTTAGCTTTTAAGGTTTAGATTTTACGTTTGAATTTTAGAGTTTTAGCCTTATGGTTTAGCCTTGGGGTTTAGCTTTTAGGGTTTAGATTTTATGGTTTAGGTTTTTTTAGGGGGTGGGGTGGGGGGTTTAGGTTTTTGGGGGTAGGTGGGGGTGGGTTTAGGTTTTTTGGGGGGTGGGGTGGGGGTTTTAGGTTTTTGGGGGGTGGGGATGGTGGTTTTAGGCTTTTTGAGGTGGGGTTGGAGGGGGGGTTTAGGTTTTTGGGGGTGCGGGTGGAGGGGGGTTTTGGTTTTTGGGTCCGGATTAGAGTTCGATGATACGGTTCCAACGCCGCTCGAATGAGCTCAATCGGAGTTCGTTTGACCCACTTCTTAGCGTTTCTTAGCGAAAAACCACTTCTTAGAGGAACCTTCCCCTATACCCTATATAGGGGAAGGTTCCGCTAAGAAGTGTTTTTTCGCTAAGAAACGCTAATAAGTGGGTTAAACAAACTCCGATTGAGCTCATTCGAGCGGCGTTGGAACCGTCTCATCGAACTCTAATCCGGACCCAAAAACCAAAACCCCCTCCACCCGCACCCCCAAAAACCTAAACCCCCCCCCCCCTCCAACCCCACCCCGAAAAGCCTAAAACCACCACCCCCACCACCCAAAAACCTAAACCCCCCCACCCCACCCCCCCAAAAACCTAAACCCACCCCACCCACCCCGAAAAACCTAAACCCCCACCCCCAAAAAAAACCTAAACCCTAAAAGCTAAACCCTAAGGCTAAACCCTAAGGCTAAAATCCTAAAATTCAACGCTAAGATCTAAACCCTAAAAGCTAAGATGGTATAGTTCGACGATACGGTTCCAACGCCGCTGGAATGAGCTCAATCCGAGTTCGTTTGATATCGTTTCTTAATGTTTTTATCACTTTTTAGAGTTCTTAGCCGAAAACAACTTCTTATTTGATCCCCCCTACATATATATATACTCAAGCATTATACAAGTACATACACATATATATGCACACTAGTTTGAACCCAAACCATTTGAACCCTAAATTGGAACCCTACACTCAATTTTGACTTCTAAAAACACCAATTTAGACTTTCCTTAATCTGTTTGACTTTCAAAAGTCAAAGGGGCCAAAAACCATGATAATCGAGGCTGCCGTCGATGGATCTTTGTCGAATTGGACTCCCCGTGGGTTCACAAACAAGAACCAACCAAGTCCCGGCCCAAACATCAATCCAATTCAACCGATTAAGCGGGCATAATTCAAATTCAAACGAATTTGACTCCTGAAAGTCAAACCGTATCAAATTACGTTTAATTGGTGTAAATGACGCGTAATCAATCCACAAATCACGCGTGGATTCACCTTGAATGTATTCAGACCACAAACGCGACTCTATTCATCCAAAAACCAAACCGTTTATGCGTAAATCAAGCCGATGACTACTACGGCCAACTCATGACCAAATTGACTAAATTGGACAAAATTAATCAAATCAAACCAGTCTCAAACCTTCACGCACCCTCATACAAACCCTCTGAAACCGAAATCGCATTCCACATCACCTCTGGACAGCAATTGAGTCTCAAGAACCTCAAGACAGAAGCCGTAGCCGACAGCATTCTTTACCCAATCTTAACGAGTAAGTTGTAGATCATTAGGTTCGTAATTGAATCCTGATCGTTAGCCCTCTATCAATTCGAATAAACATAATCGATCGGGTCCAATTTTGGAATTAGGGTTCATAGCAATTCGGTTTGTATTGGGGTTTGACTCACGTTCGTATTTAATTTAATGATACCCCATTTAGACCAGCGAACCACCCGGCTCAACTGGTTAAGGCACTGCGCCATTGAACCGGGTGGCGTGGGTTCGAAACCCGCGGCCTACGACCGGCCTGCTTTTCCTTTTGCGCCTACTACGACCGGTCGGGTAATCATGGGTTTAGACCCATCCGAGACCAAATCATGTAACGAAAATACCCTCTGGCCCAGCGGTTCAGTCACTCGACCCACACACCCAAGGCCCGGGTTTGAGTCCCTACGGCCTGTTTTAATTCTAAAAACCAGTTTTTAAGCTTCAAAAATTTTGTAAAAAAATATTTTTATAAACCTTAAGATATTTATAACAGAATAAAACCGGAATTATTAAACTTCAATATAAATTCAGATTTAATCCAAATTGTTAAATTCGCACATTAAACTTTTAAAACAAAAACTTTAAATATTTAAAATTAATTTCTAAATAAAAGCAATAAATTTTATAAAAGTTTATAAAAATATTAACTCATTTAAAACAAACTAGATTTATTTTGAAGATGGTAAATAAATAAAAAAATTTATTTATTATAATACACAAATAAAAATTTCTGTTTCTAAATATAAATACATATTTACATTATATAAATTTTAACATATTTAACATATTTTATTTATTTAAATTAACCCTATCCACATAAATAGAATTTCTTTTTCTAAACATAAATATATATTTACGTTCTATATATTTTAACATATTTTCCACAAATAAATAAATAAAATTATTTATTTATTTAATTTATTTAAATCCAACCCTACGTCAATGACTATTAAGTTCATACATATATACCTTGAACTCATAGTATACCTTAAATTCTTATACAAGCATAGCATGCCTTACATGGAATAACACAAACCTTTTTACAAATCCACACACATCAAAACCCGTTGAACCCTAGACTTAGACATAGACTTTTGTACCCGCTATTAACTCAATATACATTACACACTAGGTTAACGTGGTGAGTTACAAGGACCGTTTTGCTACTTAGTCTTACGTACTAGCAACACTCTCGAACCAAGTGAGCATTACATAGCCCCTTTTCTCCTTTACACTTTTGGGGTGATTCATGAATTTTATACAAACAATAGCTTACACTTACACAAACTACACAAACACAAATCCTATTTACATTCATGTGTGCAAATTTGAGCTTTATGTTTGAGTGCTAGATGTGTTAACTTTGTGTGCAAATTATGTGCAATCATTAACTATTTAAGCCGACGGTTAACAATGATAGATCTATTGAGTCTGACAAACCCACCCAGATTGGGGTGATTGTTACCGACAACACAATTTGCATGCTAGTTACAAAGGTTTGATTGTACTTTAGTTACACAATAGCAGCTCCCCATAAATGTCTTATTTATCATGACATGTAAGTATTTGCTTATTCATATTTATACACTATCTATGTACAAACATATGTATGCTCACCAACTTTTTAGTTGACCCTATTTTATTCATGTTTCAGGTGCTAATGTGTGAGTTTGATCAAGACATGCTACACTTAAGTTTGGACATAGTTAATTTAAATTCAAAGAACAATTTGTATTTTCATTTATGTACTTGTTGAATTTTGCTATTTGTGTTTGAATTGTTTGAAATGAAATGGATGATTTAATATTGAAATCTAGCGAACCTTGTGCTCATGAACAGTCTACATGTCCCGCCCCGACATTTCCACCGTCGGTTGGGGTATGACAGATTGGTATCAGAGCCTTGGTTATAGGGAACTAGGTTATTAGACACCCTTGACCTAGACTATAACTTTAGGACACCCATTTATTCCATGCTTCATGATTATGTGTTATGTGCTACATGCTATGTGTTACATGCTTATTATATTAATATTTATTTCATTATGGTACCTTATTTGCTAAAGTTCAAGACTTACTAGACTATACCTAAATAATAAATTAAATAAAACAATATCCCTACCCTTACCCTAAACCTCATAACCTTCTTGCCTACTTCCTTATCATTATCATCATAGTATGTGGAAACTTCATGGAGTTAAATCTATAAAAATTTCTTTATTTCCTCGTTAAGGCTTTTAAACTTTGTTAATTATTTGAGGACACGTGCAATCTGGAAGGGTGACACCTGTATTCTGGGTTTTTTGTCTAGGAAAGCATTTCGTATAAATCCCAATCAACCGAGGGACCCGTATGCTTTCCTGGGAATTCCCGGGATGAGTGTTTACTTATAGGCTAAAGCATGTCTCCTTGAAAAATTATATGAGTTTAATTAACCTTATTGTGTCACAGTATTCAAGTGATTATATCACTATTTGAGTACAATCCAAACTATGATTTACTATTTTATTTGTTATCTTATCTTTTAAATTCAATCAACCTTCATAAGTTCTTACATCTCTTCTTGTGTTGTGCAAATCTGTAGAATGCCTCCCCATCGTACTACCGTGGCCAACAACAACACTGATATTGCTGCTATCCTTGCACAACTTGTAACTCAACTCACTCAAGTTAATGGTGCCACAAACGGTAACCACGGAACTAATGGTGGTGGTGGTGCCAACCCACCGCAATGTACCTTCAAGCACTTCAATTCGTGTAACCCTCTTAAGTTATATGGTACCGAAGGAGCTACGGGACTCCTTCAATGGTTCGAAAGTATTGAGGGCACCTTCCTCAATAGTGACTGCCCCGATGACCTCCGTGTCCGTCATGCCACAAGTGTCTTCCAAAAACGGGCACTCATATGGTGGAATGGGGAAAAGAGAACTAGAGGTGTGGAGGCAACCATGGCCTTACCATGGGATGAGGTTAAGAGACTAATGACTGAAGAGTTCTGTCCTCGGAATGAAGTGAGGAATCTAGAAGCTGAGTTTTGGGATCTTACTCAAGACAGTGGTGAAAGTCTGGCTTATACAACCCGGTTTCACGAACTGAGTCTCCTTGTGCCCCATATGGTCACACCCTTATCCCGCTGCATTGAAAAGTACATCGGTGGATTACCTAGGCAGAATCAGGATACTGTCTTAGGGAGAAATCCCGCAACACTCGAAGATGCTATCCGATTATCTGCTACTTTGACTGACAACCATGTGAAAGCAGGTACCCTGACTAGAAAAGGCATCAAGAAAGCTCCCGACACCACAACCACTCCTGTTCACATCAAAGAGGCCAGAACTGAACCCTACCACAATAATAAAAAAAGAAAGGCTAGAAATTTTGCTGTGGTCACTCCTGCTATGCCTGTTAACCAAGTTGCTCCCATGGCTCAAGCACCAGTCAAGAAGCCATATGTGGGGACCTACCCACTCTGTCCCACATGCAATTATCACCATCCCCAAACCATTCCCTGTCGCCTTTGCACTCACTGTGGGAAATATGGCCATACGGTCAATGTTTGTAGAGCCAAAGCACTTGCAGGCCAAGTCAACCCACCAACCCGAACCAATCAACAAGTGACTAACCAAGGTGTTCCCGCCTTAGCAAATGGGCGTGCTTGTTATGAATGTGGCAACCCAAACCACTTCCGTGACCAGTGCCCGAAGTTTATCAATGCTAGACAAGGCGGAGCTCGTGGGCGTGCTTTCAACATCAACGCCAATGAAGCTCAAGCCAACAATGATGTGGTCAACGGTACGATCCTTGTTAATAGTCAATATGCCTCCATTTTATTTGATATCAGTGCAGATAAAAGTTTCGTGTCACTTAACTTTGAACCCTTACTTGCAAAAAATACGGTCCAAATTAGAGAAAACCTTCACTGTCGAAGTAGCAAATGGTGACTCCCTTACAATAGACTCCGTTATCCGCGACTGTTCTCTAGAACTTAATGATCATACATTTCCAATCAACCTCGTGCTAATGCCACTAGGAAGTTTTGATATCATCATAGGCATGGATTGGCTGTCAAATCACCATGTCGAAGTCATCTGCTTTGAGAAATGCATCCGAATACCCCTTCCGTCAGGAGAAACGTTAAGAGTCTTTGGTGAAAAACCTTGCAAAAGACTCAAGTTAATGTCATGCACTACCGCCCAAAAGTACCTACGAAAGAAGTACGTAGCCTTCTTAGCTCATATTGTTCGAAAGGATGTCAAAGAGAAGAATATTCAAGACATCCCCATCATCCGGGACTTTCCCGAAGTATTCCCCGAAGACTTATCCAGTCTTCCACCCGTTCGGCAAGTAGAATTTCGCATTGACCTTGTACCCGGAGCTAACCCAGTGGCTAGAGCTCCATACCATCTTGCACCTTCTGAAATGCAAGAACTTGCAAGCCAACTCCAAGAACTCTCCGACAAGGGCTTCATCCGTCCAAGTCATTCACCGTGGGGTGCACCCATCTTATTCGTCAAGAAGAAGGATGGATCATTCCGCATGTGTATTGACTACCGTGAACTCAACAAGCTTACCATCAAGAACCGTTATCCATTACCTAGAATTGATGACCTCTTCGATCAACTTCAAGGTTCGACTTGCTTCTCGAAGATTGATCTTCGATCTGGTTATCACCAACTCCGTGTACAAGTGGAAGATATTCCAAAAACTGCCTTCCGAACAAGGTATGGTCACTACGAGTTCATGGTCATGCCTTTTGGGCTAACCAATGCACCCGCGGTTTTCATGGACCTCATGAATCGTGTGTGCAAACCATACCTTGACAAATTCGTGATCGTTTTCATTGATGATATCTTAATCTACTCCAAGACTAAATCCGATCATGAGCAACACCTTAGGTTGGTTTTGACCTCTTGAGGAAAGAGAAACTATATGCCAAGTTCTCCAAATGTGAATTTTGGCTAAAGGAGGTTCAATTCCTGGGTCATATTGTCAACGAAAAAGGAATTCATGTTGATCTTGCTAAGATCGAAGCTGTTAAGAATTGGAATGCCCCTAAGACACCCACCGAAGTTCGTTCATTTCTTGGTCTTGCGGGATATTATCGTCGTTTCATTTCAAATTTCTCTAAGATTGTTGTTCCACTCACCGCTTTGACCCACAAGGGTAAACCTTATGAACGGGGACCAAAGCAAGAAGAAGCCTTCCAAACTCTCAAGCAAAAGTTGTGCGATGCTCCTATTTTGACTCTCCCCGACGGGAATGATGATCTAGTTGTCTACTGTGATGCTTCCAACCAAGGTCTCGGTTGTGTCCTCATGCAACGAGGTAAAGTAATCGCTTATGCATCAAGGCAACTTAAGATTCACGAGAAGAATTATACAACGCACGACCTCGAATTGGGTGCGGTTGTATTCGCATTGAAGATTTGGAGACATTACCTCTATGGCACAAAATGTGTGGTGTTCACCGACCACAAAAGTCTCCAACACATCTTCAACCAAAAAGAACTCAATATGAGGCAACGACGTTGGGTTGAACTCCTTAACGACTATGACTGTGAGATTCGTTACCATCCTGGCAAGGCGAATGTTGTAGCCGACGCTTTGAGTCGAAAGGACCATGTCATGCTTCATTGTATCCAAATTCAAACCGACATTCAAAATCGCATCTTAGAAGCTCAACACGTCTCGGTCACCGAGGGTAATATGTACGAGGAAATGTCGTGTGGTGTTGAACTTCAGCTTGAATCAAGACCCAACGGCTTACTTTATTACTTAAACCGTATTTGGGTTCCCGATCGTGATGATCTCCGTGCATTTCTCATGAACGAGGCCCACAAGACTCGTTATTCTATCCATCCTGGTGCGGATAAAATGTACCAAGATCTTCGCCATCAATATTGGTGGCCCGGTATGAAGAAGGACATTGCCCTCTATGTTGCCAAATGTCTAACTTGCTCCAAATTCAAAGCCGAACATCAACGTCCTTCCGGTTTACTTGAACAACCGGAAATTCCCGTGTGGAAATGGGAGAACTTAGCTATGGATTTTATTACCAAACTCCCTCGAACCTCAAGTGGTTATGATAGCATATGGGTGATCATTGACCGCCTCACCAAATCTGCTCATTTCTTACCTATCCGTGAAGACTATCGGGTTGGGAAATTGGCCCGAATTTACATTGACAAAATTGTGAGCCGTCACGGTGTTCCCTTAAACATAATCTCCGATAGAGATGCTCGATTCACCTCCCGTTTCTGGCAATCCCTCCAAACTGCTCTTGGTACACGATTGGATTTAAGCACGGCTTACCACCCCCAAACTGATGGCCAGACCGAGCGTACAATCCAAACTCTTGAGGACATGCTTAGAGCTTGTGTAATTGATTTTGGTGGCAATTGGGATTCACATCTACCCCTAATTGAATTCTCTTACAACAATAGCTACCACACAAGTATCAATATGGCCCCATTTGAAGCTCTCTATGGCCGTAAGTGCCGTTCTCCTATCTGTTGGAACGAGATTGGTGAAGCACAAATCACCGGTCCCGAGCTAATCCAAGAAACATCCGATAAGATTATTCAAATCCGTGACAACATTTGAGTAGCGAGGAGTCGGCAAAAGAGTTATGCCGATAAACGACGGAAACCTTTGGAATTCCAAATCGGTGACCTTGTTCTTCTAAAGGTGTCTCCATGGAAGGGTGTGATCCGTTTTGGAAAGAAAGGCAAATTAGCACCTCGCTATGTGGGGCCATTCAAGATCCTTGAAAGGATTGGGAAGGTGGCTAACAAACTCAAGCTACCGCCATCACTTGGCAATGTTCATCCTACGTTTCATGTGTCCAATCTAAAGAAATGTCTTGCTGATGAGAATCTCCATATACCTCTTGACGATGTGCGCATTGACGAAACGATGAACTTCGTGGAGAGACCAGTGGAGATCATGGGTCGCGAGATCAAGCAACTCAAGCGAAGCCGTATCCCTATTGTCAAAGTACGATGGGAATCTAAGCGTGGACCTGAATTTACTTGGGAACGTGAGGACCAAATGAAGCTCAAGTACCCTCACCTCTTTGCTGATACAGCCCCTCAACTAGCTAAATTTCGGGACGAAATTCCCTCAACATGGGGATACTGTAACATTTTTTATTTTCATGTCGTCATTTTAGTACAATAAAATCATGTTTGAATTCCAATCTTAACTAAGGACTATATTAAACCCTAATTATCAATACAAGTTCACAAATTCCACCTCGCATTTATTGTAGAATCCCTATATACATATAAATATTTGAACACATAGGTATACATATATATATATACTCAAGCATTATACAAGTACATACACATATATATGCACACTAGTTTGAACCCAAACTATTTGAACCCTAAATTGGAACCCTACACTCAATTTTGACTTCTAAAAACACCAATTTTGACTTTCCTTAATCTGTTTGACTTTCAAAAGTCAAAGGGGCCAAAAACCATGATAATCGAGGCTGCTGTCGATGGATCTTTGTCGAATTGGACTCCCCATGGGTTCACAAACAAGAACCGACCAAGTCCCGGCCCAAACATCAATCCAATTCAACCGATTAAGCGGGCATAATTCAAATTCAAACGAATTTGACTCCTGAAAGTCAAACCGTATCAAATTACGTTTAATTGGTGTAAATGACGCGTAATCAATCCACAAATCACGCGTGGATTCACCTTGAATGTATTCAGACCACAAACGCGACTCTATTCATCCAAAAACCAAACCGTTTATGCGTAAATCAAGCCGATGACTACTACGGCCAACTCATGACCAAATTGACTAAATTGGACAAAATTAATCAAATCAAACCAGTCTCAAACCTTCACGCACCCTCATACAAACCCTCTGAAACCGAAATCGCATTCCACATCACCTCTGGACAGCAATTGAGTCTCAAGAACCTCAAGACAGAAGCCGTAGCCGACAGCATTCGTTACCCAATCTTAACGAGTAAGTTGTAGATCATTAGGTTAATTGAATCCTGATCGTTAGCCCTCTATCAATTCGAATAAACATAATCGATCGGGTCCAATTTTGGAATTAGGGTTCATAGCAATTCGGTTTGTATTGGGGTTTGACTCACGTTCGTATTTAATTTAATGATACCCCATTTAGACCAGCGAACCACCCGGCTCAACTGGTTAAGGAACTGCGCCATTGAACCGGGTGGCGTGGGTTCGAAACCCGCGGCCTACGACCGGCCTGCTTTTCCTTTTGCGCCTACTACGACCGGTCGGGTAATCATGGGTTTAGACCCATCCGAGACCAAATCATGTAACGAAAATACCCTCTGGCCCAGCGGTTCAGTCACTCGACCCACACACCCAAGGCCCGGGTTTGAGTCCCTGCGGCCTGTTTTAATTCTAAAAACCAGTTTTTAAGCTTCAAAAATTTTGTAAAAAAATATTTTTATAAACCTTAAGATATTTATAACAGAATAAAACCGGAATTATTAAATTTCAATATAAATTCAGATTTAATCCAAATTGTTAAATTCGCACATTAAACTTTTAAAACAAAAACTTTAAATATTTAAAATTAATTTCTAAATAAAAGCAATAAATTTTATAAAAGTTTATAAAAATATTAACTCATTTAAAACAAACTAGATTTATTTTGAAGATGGTAAATAAATAAAAAAATTTATTTATTATAATACACAAATAAAAATTTCTGTTTCTGAATATAAATACATATTTACATTATATAAATTTTAACATATTTAACATATTTTATTTATTTAAATTAACCCTATCCACATAAATAGAATTTCTTTTTCTAAACATAAATATATATTTACGTTCTATATATTTTAACATATTTTCCACAAATAAATAAATAAAATTATTTATTTATTTAATTTATTTAAATCCAACCCTACGTCAATGACTATTAAGTTCATATATATATACCTTGAACTCATAGTATACCTTAAATTCTTATACAAGCATAGCATGCCTTACATGGAATAACACAAACCTTTTTACAAATCCACACACATCAAAACCCGTTGAACCCTAGACTTAGACATAGACTTTTGTACCCGCTATTAACTCAATATACATTACACACTAGGTTAACGTGGTGAGTTACAAGGACCGTTTTGCTACTTAGTCTTACGTACTAGCAACACTCTCGAACCAAGTGAGCATTACATAGCCCCTTTTCTCCTTTACACTTTTGGGGTGATTCATGAATTTTATACAAACAATAGCTTACACTTACACAAACTACACAAACACAAATCCTATTTACATTCATGTGTGCAAATTTGAGCTTTATGTTTGAGTGCTAGATGTGTTAACTTTGTGTGCAAATTATGTGCAATCATTAACTATTTAAGCCGACGGTTAACAATGATAGATCTATTGAGTCTGACAAACCCACCCAGATTGGGGTGATTGTTACCGACAACACAATTTGCATGCTAGTTACAAAGGTTTGATTGTACTTTAGTTACACAATAGCAGCTCCCCATAAATGCCTTATTTATCATGACATGTAAGTATTTGCTTATTCATATTTATACACTATCTATGTACAAACATATGTATGCTCACCAACTTTTTAGTTGACCATATTTTATTCATGTTTCAGGTGCTAATGTGTGAGTTTGATCAAGACATGCTACACTTAAGTTTGGACTTAGTTAATTTAAATTCAAAGAACAATTTGTATTTTCATTTATGTACTTGTTGAATTTTGCTATTTGTGTTTGAATTGTTTGAAATGAAATGGATGATTTAATATTGAAATCTAGCGAACCTTGTGCTCATGAACAGTCTACATGTCCCGCCCCGACATTTTCGCCGTCGGTTGGGGTATGACAGATTGGTATCAGAGCCTTGGTTATAGGGAACTAGGTTATTAGACACCCTTGACCTAGACTATAACTTTAGGACACCCGAACCATGACCGTTCCCATGACCCGTCCCCATGCCCCAACCCATGACCTGAACCATGGCCCAAACCATGACCCGCCATACGCCCCGACCCATGTCCTGACCCATGACCCGAACCATGACCCGTCCGATGACCTGAACCGTGGCCCGGTCCTTGTCTCGTCCCATGGCCCGGCGCTTGTCCCGTCCCATGGCCCGGCCTATAAGATAAATTTATTAGTTAAAAATATTTTATTTTTTATAAAATATTTTCCTGTCTATTAAGCAGCACAAAGTAACGATTCATTTTATTCTCATATGGTAACCAAACAGGACAATAGAATGGTAATGATCCATTTCTTTCCTTTGTCCATTCCATTCTCTCGTTCATTCCATTATCTCATACCAATCAGACTCTAAGTATACACATACTATAAGATTGTCATCAAAATGTCAATTATACCAAGACATCAAGATTTGGTGCTGAAATCAATAAAAAACCGACACGTGTTACAAATGAACAATGTTATTTAAAGATCGGCATGGAGACTAAAATAATGTCAACACGTTACAAGTGAATGATCAAGGTTTGATGGCGAATTCAACAAGAAGGCGACATGCGATATGGATCAATCAAGACGACTAACGACAACGGAAATATGATATGGAATGAGAAAGATAAAAATGACCAAAAAGGTTTTCTAGAATAATAATGAGAGGTATCTAGATTTAATATTATGAATTTGTATCAACATAACTTACAATAACGGGTGTTTAGTTAGTTTGAATTAAAACCTGAATCTTATTCCTTACCTGTTTCTTTCATTAATTTATTGAAATTACAATATTAATTTAATAGATAACATATTTGATTGAAGAAAATATGGATGAATTCTCTCAAATTTCTTAAAATAAGATAATCAAATGTGCACGGCCTTATGTCATTTAGGAGTAAAAAAATAATCAAATACTGAAGAAATTTCACTAAGGAAATAACTTTACCAATTCTGATGTCGCCGACATCACCATTGCCCCACAACTGCCATAATCCTTTCTCCCGTCATTGTGGCCTCCTATTCCACCCCTAGGTCCATTTCTTATGTTGTAACGGTCACATTTCAACTTTTTTACAAATTTACTAATCAAACAATACCTTTTAGTCAACCAAATGTATATATAACAACCACTAGCTTAGCCTAATGGCAAAGGTATTAGGTTCAAGTATCACTTGTGATAAAAAAAAGGGGGTCTAGTTTGGGTCAGGGGGTTTTCTCACCTATGGTGGGTTTCCTCCTGAGGAAGATGGAGATGATCGGGTGGGTCAGTGGCCCGTCGGTGATCCAAATTGCCGTTAAAAAAAAACCAAATGTATAAAAAGTTAGAAAAAATGTTTTTGACAAATTTCACTTGTTCTAAATCCAACTATTTTGATAAAGTTAATTTAAAATCCAATTCTTTAAACTCTAATTCTATTACTTACAATTTGTAACAACGGGATGAATAGTAACTTCATCAATAGTTTTTTTTTTCACGTGTTATACGTTTTATATTTGTTCTATGTGATATAAATTACAATAGGCAAACCGGCCCAGATTGTTGTACTCTTGCGCCTACATAAATGAGGTCTAGTTCGAGCCCCTACCCATACAACTCAGCACATTTTGGTGTTTTTTTTCTGTTTTTGTTATTATTATTAATATTTCAGTGTAAGACAATACAAAGATGCAAACTAGCACAAATGGTTCGACTCTCAAGCCTCCATGGAGAAGCTCAGCGATATGAATACCCCCTAGGGAGATTTTTATTTTTTTTTGTATTTATTATTATCATCATCATTATTATTATTATTATTATAATAATAAATAATAATGAAAGTTACTACTAATTTCGCGTACCAATAGAATGAAAGATTTGAAAACTTTTTATATGACTTTGTTTTAGTTAGACGATGCACTTTTCTGTAATTAATCATAATATTGCTATAAATAAACTTTTTTATATTTTGTATAATGAAGGTTTTCCGTCGCATCGCACGGGAGGAAATTACTTACAACCCCATATGATTAAATAAAAAATTATAAACCAACCATCAGAGATGCATAACATAATAAATATTTGAATCGACCATCAGGGTTGTTGGTTCAATGATAGAGAAAAATTATCTTGGAACATTAAAGAAGTTTGATTAAATAAGATCATGGGTTCAAGTCACACGCCTATATGATTAAAGAAATTTGTCTTTTAAAATAAATAAATATTTGAATCGGAGGGTTAAATGTAGAAAAATATAACGTGTTGTAGAAGTCAGGATACGATACCAGTCCCCAATCGGTAAACAAATAGAACCTACAAATCTCTGCAAATTAGGGCTTTTGGGAACGAAAACGATGGATCGCGATGCCACAGCTGACGTCAACGCTCCTCACTCTATGGGAACAACAATCATCGGAGTTACTTACAACGGCGGCGTTATTCTCGGCGCCGATTCCCGAACCAGCACCGGTAAATTGACCTTGTTCGCTTAATTGTTTTTATTGTGACGGTTTTATATATTGATTCGTGGAACAAATTGTTTTAATCAGGGCTGTACGTGGCTAATAGGGCGTCTGATAAGATCACACAGCTGACGGACAATGTCTACATCTGTCGCTCTGGATCGGTATTTGCTCTAGGGCTTGAATTTTGACTTGTGGTTCAGTTGTGAATATAGTTATTATTGCATTCTAGAAGTATAGTACAAACTGAACCCTTAATGGTGTAGGTGTAGCAGTAACTGAACTAGTTAAAGTATATGCTAATATGTGCCAAAAAAGAAATTATAAAAATGTGAAAGTAACAAAAAAAGGGCGAACCCGGTGCTTGACTTAGCTCCTGCATTTGCGCAGACTCCGGGGAGGGGCTGGATCGCTTCGCTGAAGATCACAAATTCACTAACTCAAGTTCTCTTGTGTATCTTCATTTATGAGTGATGATTCCATCTGTCATAGTGAAGAGTGTTGGGTAGAAAAACTGTCTGTATTCTTGTACTAGAATTTTTATAAAACCAGTTCACCGAAGAACCAACTGGCCATCTTTTTGTGCTGATGAGACAATTTAATTTTGAGTCTTAAGACACTTTACATTTGCTGACTTGAATAATTTATCGACTCCCAGTTTGATATTGTATTTTTCTGTTTCTCAGACCTTAGTTTGTCTTAAGTCTCGATCGTTTTCTTTAGTTTTGGTTATATAAACATGGACTCCCTAGTTCTCATTCCCTCTTTTTATTCATTGAAATTAGCTAAATAGCAGTTGTAATGTGATTGAGTTGCTACTGAGTTTGAACAGTTTGGTTCTAATTCTTAGTTTCTTATATGTTTGTGTGTGATATTTTAAATATCTGTTTGCAAGGGTTTGAGACTTGAAACCATTGCTTGTTATTGTCCTTAGTTTTCTCCTACACTTTTGTGAAGTTCTTGTTGTGAAAATGAGAGACCGTTAATGATAATGTTGTAGCTTAGATTTTAATGCACAAATCCTTTTGTTTCTATCATAAGAGAGAAATATATGACGTTCTGAGAAACCACTTACACTTACTAGAAGGGTAGGAAAAATTGGACATATTTTTCTATCAAATTGTATAGATTTGGCAGAGCTTGGATCTTTTAGGGATTTTAATTTTTAAAGAAAAGTTTGTATCATGAAGTGAAGAGATTATGAATTAGTTGATATAATTAAACGCAATGTAATGTGGAAAGAAGGGCAATTTTCACTGTTGTACAAATGCTAGATGTTTCCTGAGAACATTTACAGCAACACGAAGTTAACAACTGTCTTGTTTCTGGTTCTTCAGGCTGCAGATTCTCAAATTGTCTCAGATTATGTTAGATATTTTCTTCATCAGCACACGTGAGTATACTAATTGCTTCTTCTTATTTGTAGATTGCTTGTAAATATGCACTGAGGAATGAGAATCACATATTCTTGGTATATATATTGTGGTGATTATGATTGGTCTTTTTCAAATCATGGACAAGAACCAACCGGCGGTGGAAAATATTCAAGTCTTTCCTTAGTTTTTAATTTAATATCTTAAAGAAATTAGAAAAACATGACATGAAGTTCTGAACACTGTTTTGTCTTCTTCCCCATTCCAAGTCTTTTGAGAAGCTGTGTTTTTTTTAAATGAAAAAGATTATGTTTTTGTTTATTTCTTGATTTGTGGAACCCAACTTATTATTCAGGCACAGTTACATATTCAGAAAAAATGAAAAAAGAATGAAAATCAGCCCATGGAAAATTCAATCTTAATCTCCCTAGATTTCAGCACTGATAATGGATCTCTAACTTAATATCCTTTGAAGAAAAAACAACATAAAAGTTCATATTATTTGATTAAGTCGAGTCGAGATTTAAGTACAAATTGAACAAAGCAAACTATCGATTCTTGATCACCATTGATTTAGGTTTTTGTCATTTATGATATGTGGCCTTGTCAGTAACAGTGTAGATTTAGTAGTTAAATTTGTTATAATTGTTCTGCGCGGTTCAACAGGATTCAGCTTGGTCAACCTGCTACTGTGAAAGTTGCTGCAAACCTTGTTAGACTTTTATCTTACAACAACAAGGTTTGCAATCTCGTTATATAATTATCAGTTTGTTAATACTTGCTAGTTGCTACAGCTGTTGGAATATATGTTTTTGCTAAGCATTTCCATATTTCTTTGTTTCATAATTTTATAGAATATGTTGCAAACTGGTATAATTGTTGGAGGATGGGACAAATATGAAGGCGGGAAAATATACGGCATCCCTCTTGGTGGAACAATTCTTGAGCAGCCATTTGCCATTGGAGGTTTGTTTAGGTTGCCAATTCCCAAGACACACGGGGGCAGTTTATTGACACAATTTAGTCAGCTATTGGGCGGGTAGGATAGGGTGGGTAATGGGTAATTTTTTAGTACGGGATGGGCCAAATCACAAGCGCTTTGTTTTCTTGAGTTTTATAAATATTAATTTGTTGAGGATGATTGCATTATTATTGCAATGATAATATAGTTTGGGTTCAGCTTAATGGTTAATATTCTCCAGGATCTGGTTCTAGTTATTTATACGGGTTCTTTGACCAAGCATGGAAGGAGGGCATGACAAAGGATGAAGCTGAGGTAACATCAATTTATATTGTTCGTCTATAGAAATGATTCTCATGTAAACCTGATGGTAGTTTCATGCCCATGTGATGGTTAAGAAAAAGATATGTATATGAAAGAGGCGTGCTTCGTAGGCTAATTGATGTCTTTTTGTTTGGTGCAGCAACTGGTAGTAAAGGCTGTTTCACTCGCCATCGCACGAGATGGTGCTAGTGGGGGTGTTGTTCGCACTGTCACAGTAAGTTCCCTTGTATCTTTAACCAGTCAATTGGGTAAAACAAAAAAGTAGCTTAAATATTATTGAAATAATTTAATTTTGTAATTATGTTTGACACTGATTATTTAAAGAAAATTTGAATTTTTATTGATCGGATAATTTTTTATTGATGTTGAGTAGATAAACTCGGAGGGGGTTACAAGGAACTTCTACCCAGGTGATACCCTTCCACTGTGGCATGACGAGGTGGAGGCGCATGATTCATTGCTGGATATTCTCAATGCTTCAAATCCCGAGCCAATGAGCACCTAGGTTTTTTATTGCGTCTGGAAGGCAACCCGATTAATATTAGTTGCTTCCTGCTAATGTACCGATTAAAAAACTTGTTTTATGTTAACTCTCATGATTCTTGCTGGTATCGAGATCAATTTGTGGCTTCTTTGATGTCTCTTTTCGCTTCTGTATGCTGCTTTAAATGACAATTGATGACATAGTCGATTCAGTCCGTGCCCAATCTGGCACTGGTTAGACATGTTAGGAACAACGTGGCGCAGCGGAATCAACACACACACATGCACAAACGATAATCACGCGGTATAGAAAAATAAACGACACAAGAATTTTACGTGGTTCGGTCCCAGTGGGGGACCTACGTCCACGGGCTGCAACTAGGTTATTTCATTAAGCTCTAGGCACACAGATTACAGTTACAACATAGGGTATTTATAGATTAAAACTAGGGTTCCTAACTTGTTCTCCAAGTTAGGCCCAAACCGTAGAGATAGGCCCATTAGGGCCGGCTAACCCTAATTAGGGTCGGCCGCCTCTAAACTAGACTCCACACCTAACAATCTCCCACTTGGAGGCTCGAGCAATTCTCAATCCACCATCCAAGCAGACCCTATACCATTAACTCCAGTAATCTTCAATAACAGAAATCCTCCAAGCCTCCAGTTCTAAGAACAAGCTAACACTTCACTATTAGAAGTTTCCAAGCCTCCGGCTCCCAAGAACAAACTAAGATTTCAAATAACAAAAGTCCTCTAAGCCTTCAGTTCCCATAAACAAGCTAAGACTTCAATCCAATCCTCCTAGTTGCAGCAGCCAACTCCTCAATTACCAGAAGAGCCCGTTGAAGCTCCCCCGAGCTCCAACCCAGCAGTCATCACTGACCCAGCCATGGCAAAACCCGCCATTGACTCATCCTCAATCTCAACCGGCACCTACTCACTCGAACTACCGACTCCAGAGACTTCCAGATGAAACACCACTCTCCAAAACCTGCAAGTACCATGTAGAGATTTTCCCATTCGGAATTCCGGTCTTCAAAAAACCCAACGGTGTTTTGAACTGTACCCAGAACACGTCCCATGCTCCCACTATTCCCAAAACCCCTGACCTGGTTTAAACCTCTGAATGCACTCAGCTAACATCTCCGTGGCTCTAGGATTCACACTTGCAAAATGAATCCACTTAGCTCTACCCGATGCAGCGAGCCAAGACTTTAATACTCGGAAGTTGGTTCCCTTCTTCCAGCGATACATAAACCTGTATCTTCCCAAAGTCTTCAAACAATAGATTCACCAATGCTTCACAAAAGTGAGTAATGAAGCATACCAGAATCTTGAACCCAAGAGTCTCCACTGCCTTCACTGAGTCCCAATGCATCAACCCAGACACATTCTCAGAAGCAGAATTTACTATCTTTGACATCGACTCTAAAGAATGTCTCACATACCTCCATGCAGCTCCACCAAGTCAACTATGCCCAGCTCCCACTGTCCCTGTTATCCCAACCCATGCCAAATGTCGTACCACTGATCACCACCGAACAAAAACCAACTTCACAGTTCTAGACCAGCTAACCGGAAAACGGTTATAACGGCAGCAGAGCTTTCATGATGAAAGCAAACGGTACCAAGGATTCCGCGACCGTACACCCGATCGGCTAACCCTAACTGAAAAATCTTTCAACCGAGCAATATCACCTGACTTCCTTTTTATTTTCACTTATGTCGTCACCAGCACACCATAACCGGAATACTTAAAACCCAAAGCATTCCAAACCTGCTGGTTCCACTTTCACCGGTTTTATCCCACAGTACCACGCCCAAGTTCTTTTGACAAAACCAACTAACCGTCAAACCTTTAGATAATAACCATCCCGTCTTCAGCCATAACAATAGCAAACAGAAAACATATCGAAATAGTGAAATAAACACAGTAATGTCACGGGCCTGAACTTGACAGTTGTTCTACCAAACACTGTCAATAAACCGAACTGCTCCTGCAATAAAACTCGCAGACAAATCTAAACCCGAATACTGAATTTCACATAACCCGGTTCCCAAATAGTTGATAATAAACAGTCAAACAGAGCTAAACAAAACTCTAACCTTTACCCGACGAATCCAAGAGTTTTATAACCAAACCCTAATCGGCGGATTCAAAGAGATTAACCCGGTACTATAAACAAAACCATTTAACCCGCAACACAAACCCGACGCACCCGACCCGACGCTTCACCTGCAAACCCGAGTGAAACCAGCAACTCCAAGAGATCCACAACAGAAACTCTAATTGCAAAATCACTCCAAATCAGTCCCGAACAGCCTTGTTTTCTCCTGAAACAGCCATGTTTTCCTCCAAAACAGTCCTGTTTTCTTTCCCCTTTTGCGCAACCTAGGGTTTGAAAAAACCCTAATTCCGGCGGCCCAAAAAACAAGAAACCAGGCTATGAATCAGCCCTGGAACAACAGCAGAAAAAACGAAAATTTTCTGAAAACACTGTTCACTGCCGGAAACACTGTAGCGGCGGAAACCACTGTTAGCTACCGGAAAACACTGTTCACAGTCGAAAAACACTGTTCAAGCGCGCGGCACTACCGTAGCGGCGGCGGCACTGTAGCAGTTAGGGTTTTCCTTTGCGAATCGTTCTTCCGTGCAATACCGTGTGTAACAACGAGCCAAAGCTCTGATACCACTTGTTAGGAACAACGTGGCGCAGCGGAATCAACACACACACATGCACAAACGATAATCACGCGGTATAGAAAAATAAACGACACAAGAATTTTACGTGGTTCGGTCCCAGTGGGGGACCTACGTCCACGGGCTGCAACTAGGTTATTTCATTAAGCTCTAGGCACACAGATTACAGTTACAACATAGGGTATTTATAGATTAAAACTAGGGTTCCTAACTTGTTCTCCAAGTTAGGCCCAAACCGTAGAGATAGGCCCATTAGGGCCGGCTAACCCTAATTAGGGCCGGCCGCCTCTAAACTAGACTCCACACCTAACAAGACAATCCATTTTCTGCACTTCTACATAACCGAATCAAAAACTGTTTTTTACTCTAATAGTCGGTTCAGTCTGGTCCCAATTTGGTTTATGAATTTTGTTAGTTGTGGAACGAGTTTTGGAGGTCTCAGGGTCAAACTTGGGCACCACCCACCTTCCCTGGAACATGTAATTTACCTCTGGACCGGCTGGTGGGGGCATTAAAGGTGGCGAACACCTTTTAGTTGCCATCATAAAGCCTTAATTCTCAGATGTAAATTGATGAACCAATGACTAGATGGTTAGATCATATACATATAGTTAAATCCTTGTTACCAGAAAACTCATGGTCCCTCACCAATACCTATTGGATTTGAACCTGAGACCCCTGCAAACGCTTATCACAGTGTCACTTTAACAATTTGTTGAAGGTTCGTTTCATATTTGTATCACGGAAGAGATGATTGGATTTAGAATATTCCACAACTTCAACTATGATCAATTCCAAGTCGGGTTTCTGTTCATATGCCTAGTAAAATGAAATTGCAAGAAACAGAAAGGCAAACACAGCTTATTTTCAAACCATACAGAGCTGTATCTGACCGTTGGTTGGGGTTGTTTAGCTGGAGAATGAAAATACGCTTATCCTCTATATTTTAGCAGCATTCAACTTGAGATATTGTCGCCCTCGTTTTGCTTATAGTAGGATTCATAGGTTGCTACTCTCGGCTTAGATTGAGGTAGTTCCTGCTCTTCCACAAACCCCACTGTCATGTCCACAAAATCTTTCAACTTTGACTCTTTCCAAGCCTGCAAATATACCGACAAAATAAACACATATACTGATTAACTAGAGGTGGTGAAAGGAACTGTTAACGGGTCAAATGGGTAAACTTTGGTCGTGACATGAAACATTTTTGTGTCCAAGTATTTTTTTTTTTTTTTAATAAATTATGTGTCTAAGTATGATTGTAAAAACTATATTATTATAGTATTAATCTAATTATGAATAAAGTGATTTAGTAGCCTGTATGCATTAAAAAAACAACAATTTGGGAGATGTTTGCCTTTTAGACAATATTCATTAATTTTGACCATTTGACCCACTAAAGATATAACCCGAATTAATGGAGATAAATGGGTCTAAACTGATGCATTTAAGATATATCACATATCCACCAGGTTGTTTTGTACAAATCCAAGATTTGCAAAATTTGAACAGGCAGCTGGGTTGCATTTGTAGACTGTAATGTAACATGATAACAAAGATTATTACCTCAAAGTCCCATTCTCCATACAAATCGGGGTCATCGCTGTTGGCCCAAACATATGTGTAAGCCTGTAAAATTTCAGAGCTATCCTGCAAAAACGGTTGGAACCGTTAGTTTTTTTCTACCATTGTGTACAAGAAAATGGGTCCAGGTACAAACCAGCAAAGAAACATCAACAAGCCTCCTTTCATACTCAAAATCCTCGAATTTATCCAGAATATCTAATTCTGGAGCTGTAATACCCAATAATACCTGCAGCAAAATGATTAAAAATATCATAAAACAGTATATAAAATAGTAAAATACCCTGGAGGACAAAATAAGAGAATCTTACGGAAACAAATGTTTTCTAGCAATTATAGATAAATAGGTGACTGTAATCTGAAAACTTCCCAAAAATGAAAATGTTGCAATTTGCTTGGGATAGAGACACTGCTTAAACACATATTGGATATCATGACAGTATTTTGAGAATGAGACCGAAACCACAACATATGGTGTTTTTTGGATTATCCCTAATCATCAATGATTTGCATATCGGTAATTACTGCTTCCATATAAACCATATGATCTAATATTAAGAATGACAAAATAACCATAAGATTAAGATGACTAAATCAATCAAATGATGAACATACCCTCCCTGTAATTTTCTTGTTTTCTACAGGCAGAATTGCAGGATAAACACGCCCTTTGACGCTAAACCTATGACTACAGAAAAAAAACAAAAGATTATACATGAGTATAAAGTACAAAATGCAAGTTAAACCTGTTGGATTCAAACTCTCAAGAACAAGAAGACGAATGACTACAATTATTATCAAACATCAATCAACAAATAGTCAAATACCGAACTCTCCAAGACTCCAACCCTCAAAATCAGAAATGAACAAAAAAGTTCAACATATCAATTCAGTGAATAGACAATCTTTGCAAGCTATTTATTCAATTGCCTCAACAAAAGATGTATGGATTTCCCCCTGAATTAATCTGCTATGGCATAACAGTTTTGATTTAGCTCTTAAATTTACGCAGGTGATTATGCTAATATATATAAGGTTTAATCCAAAATCAATCGGCTAATGAGTCAAAAGATGCAAATCATCTTTCATCAATATTCGTCAAAAACCCTAGAAATCGATCCGTACAAGAAATTACTACTCTAAGTCTCTACGATTCAGGAACCTATTAAAACCTAAATTAAATTTGGAATTTAAATCAACGCAAAACGTAAAATCCAAATCCGTACGATTAAAAGAATGAATTCAATCAACAGATGAAATAATTGAGCGAAGGAGACTGACTAGCCGTGAAGAGTGGCGGGAGAATTTTGAGGTATGCGGCGGAGGAGAGCGCGGACGACGTCGTCAGCTAATAAGCTGCCGTAAACGAAAACGCTACGCCTATTGCTGCCGTTTGCATTGCCACCGTGATCGCAGTTGCCGACTACTGTAACCGAATTCACCGACGCCATTAGTTCTGTGCGATTATTACTCTTATGAATCCACGAAGATGTAACGATCGATCAAAACGAGAAGATGATAACGAACAAATTCGATCACTGGAAGAGATTCACAAAGTTTGGAACAATTGGTTATCGTTGATTGGTTGGTTATTATACCGTTTGTGAAAGTTTCATCTTTGAATAATTGCAGTAACTACCCTAAAGTTTCATTCAATAGACAGAGTGATACTTAATATCTTCGCTAGGTTTGAAAACTAATAAAACAAACACATTTTAAAAATTGTTTCTTTTTTTTAACTAAACTAGTAGAACTTGGTAAGAAGACACTAGTTTACCATATTCAGACATGTCTTATCACAATTATTTGCGTCATGTTATCAGAGGCATAGCAACCACTTACGATACAACATGTATGATTTTCAATTTGTCTTGAATTTTTCTAAACCCTAACTGTTACCTCCAATAACTCATTCTACTCCTTTGCGCGCGTAGCTCTGACGAAAACCCTAGCTTACAGTTATAGATCTGTTAGTTACAATCGAAAGAAAAGGGGGAATTTAAAGTGAGAAACTATGAGAATTAAAGAGGGAGAGAGAGAGGATAACATGTTGTTATGGACCAAATGTTCGAAGATCGTTTTGCTGTGTTTGTACTTGAATGCTTGGGTTTGCTGGCTAGTCCGGACTTCATCTGGCACGATGTCAGTGGGATAGACTACGTGAACATGCCTAGGTGTGTTTGCACACCGAACGCATCACTGGTCGGGAGCTGTTGCCGCTTGCCTGATGAGTCCAAGGCAAGACGAAACCAGTAGAGCCTGATCATAAGTGGAATGGATTGGCTGGCCTTGGGGCAACCCAAAACGCCACACGAGGCCTCGAAAAATGACCATGTGACAATGTGCCATGTAATGCCTGAGAATCATTGCATTGTGAACACTTTGTTGGATAGCACTGAGTTTCAAAGGTTATGATATAATGCCCAAAAATCATGAATATGCTCGTGAGCGGCTGAGTTCCAAGTGTTGGAGAATAGTAAATGTTGTGTAACTATAAATTTAAGAAATTTCATATGGTAACAAAAAGTCAGGCAAGAAAAACCTAACACTATGTTTTCTTAAAGTCGGATTTTAGAAAAATATCACTCAGAAGTCTTATTTCCGAGTATTAAACCACACAGTATTGATTCTTTAAAATTAATATAAGAAAATTTAAATTTTTATGATCAAGTAACTTGTATTAACAAACTTTTATGATCCTTTCTGTACGACCTAATATGATAATTAATTTTGCTTTCCTACGCCGTAAACAGTGTCAAAAATACATCATTTTCTTATTTAGTTGTACATATTTGAAATTGTTCTAATCCATATTTAATTTTTGTTACTTATTAGCCATTAAAAAATAGTAAATTACAAACGATATGATTTTGAATCATATGGTTCTTTTTGTGCGACTTTATTACAAACATTGAGACGGAGCAAGCCAAAACACTAGCAATGCAAAAGTTAGATTACTAAATATTAAAAAAAAATCGTATTTAGATTTCATGTAAGAAACATGAATTCAACTACAAAAAAACCTTGCACCAGAGCTAAGATGTGTGTGCTTTTTTGCAATTGTTCAGAAGACAATAACAAATGACTTCCGCGATTTAGTGATCCACGAGTAAATTTGAAAAAGCAACTCGGACTAAGGTAAAAAACATGAAACCATGAAATAAAATTTAGCACAACACCAGATAACTGTCTTCTTGATCCTAATGCTTGTCTTCCAACATATTACCGTCTTCAAGCCATCTAAAACAAGAAACGAGAGCCCTATGTTATTTAGAATATCAGATTGTGTTGCGGGTCAAAATGGCTAGGCTTGTGTTGGGTTGACTTGAAACACTTTTTAGTCCAAATTCTTTTAATCAATTATAAATATTCAGTGTGTTTAATACAATAAAAAAAGTATATAAACACAATATTTATCTATTCTTTTTGCATAAAGTGATTTAAGAGGTCGGATGGCTTTCAATCTGTTTGACACAGTCAGCCCAATCGACCTGTTTCCTTTTTAGCTATAAATTTTATTCTACCCGTTTGACCCGTTATAGATAAAACATAACCTAAATCAACCCATTCACACTTGGTTGAATACAAATTAACAAAATGACAAGGGTATATGTAAATACTCTATACCAATTAACAAGGGTAGTATGATACATATAAGTGAGATGTGCGTACCTAATTATCATAGAAGCGAGAAGGGCGTCTTCGAGAACTGCTGCATAAAAGAGTAATGTATAAGAATTAGGATCACAGCACGCATATGTGCTAAGTAGAAACATATGATAGCAAAACATTATGGTTCTGCGTATCATTTGCTTATAATCTCCACTCCGTAAGCTTAAATAAAATATCCCGTCCAATTTTAATGTCCCCAAGTCATTAAAATGAAAATTTTAAGGTCATATCGTCCTTGGGACTTGAGTTGGAAAAGAAGCATGCTGAATAATATCACTAGAGGCGGCAAAATGGGCAGGTCAGAACGGGTTAACTTTTGTGTGGGTCAAAACAGGTCATGTTGGGTTGTCTCGACTCGGTTCATTTCCACCCCTAATATAAATTTATCAAATCAGGCCCTCAAAAGTCAAAATTACCCAACAGGCCCAACACATGTCATATTTAACACAAAAGGTCAAATGTTTAAACAGGCCAAACTGATAGTTGATCATCAATATGTCTGCACTTTCAAGAAACAAGAAAAGTGTGCCTAAACAAAAATTGGCAAAATGGATGGGCCCTGTGGGTTGAGTAAAGGGTAAAATGGGTAAATCTTTGACACATGCCGGATCGGGTTGATTTGACACAAACCACTTTTGTCCAAAATTTCAATGTTGATGTAAATAATTAGTGTGCCAAATATGACTACAAAATTATACTATTTCAATAATAATTTAATTATTTTGATAAAACAATTCAATAGGTTCTAATGTTCTATGCATTAAAAATATAATTCGGGTGAGGTTCGACCCTTTTCCTGTTAACTATTATTTGTTTTTATTTTACCCATTTGATCCAGCAGAGATAAAACATAACCCGAATCAACCCAAACGCAAATAGGTTATGGGTCAAAAATTGCCACCTCTAGTGCACCATGAAATACCTAAACATTCAAACACACAGGAAAAAATCGCGCACCTGCGATGATTTGTCCTACCACTGGATATGCTACTCCTAGTCACAAAGTCATCTTCAGCCTCATAAGCTCTATAATCTGCAAATTCTGCAGATACCACAGAACCTTCATCAGAATTAGAAGTTTCATAACTCAATCGACGGCTTCCTCTCCTTGATTCACTAACCCTAGCCCTTCTTCTATTTCTAGAACTCCTAAATTTATCAAATACTTGATACAAAATACAAGAAGTCCACCAATTTCCATCTTCACCAGTAAAGCCTTCAAATCAAATTCATCTCCAGAACCATTATCTCCATATTCTATAACATAGTCTCCCAAAACCACCCCATGTGGAACTTCTGAATGTATAGTGCTCAAAACATCAATAATCTCGGATGATTGCTGAAAATTCTCCCAATCAAGTTGTCTTGCCGGATCAACTTTTGATGGGCATGCATGAGGGTGCTCCACCTGAGCATGTTCCCTGAGTTCCAAATAGGTTCCCGTAAATGTGCATTTTTCTTCTTCACAACAACGTTTTTTTCCATCCAATTTAACTCTCGCTTCATTCACAACAACCCAACCAGTAACATCACCTCTACAAAGAGGACATAAAGGCTTGGTAGTGGCATCTGGATTTATCATGGTTGACTCATCAGAAGTCAAAAGTGAGTTTGACCCAGGTGACATCTTATTTGCAATTTGGAAACGGTCCAAACAATTTGAGTGTAAATGATCGGTGTCACACACAAAAGGTCGGCATCCTTTCTTGTAAGAAGAGCATTGAAGAAGAACACAATTATGTGGGAAGGATAAGCATATGGGGCATGTGATATCTTCCCATTTGATATCTATATGAGAACTCTCCATAACAAGTAAGTTTGATTTTCTACAGTGGATTTCTTATGCAAATGTGTGTATCAACATTAATACTCCAAAAGCATGTGATGTTCAATTTCTCATTCTCGATTTAGAAGTTCTATTATTGATAAAAAAAATCGCAACCAATAAGGCAGAAGGCCAGCACCTAGAAAGAACCTGATCTTAAACAGTACAAGTAATTGTACCTGGTGAAAGAAGGATAAAAAACAATAAGCAAAACATAATTTTGTCCTTGAATGTCTAAAACAAAAAATATATTCAGTGCTACTACCATGAGTAACTAAATTTGTTACCATTCATACTCTTAAGAAAAATAAGCAAGAGGTCACATTTGGTAGGCCATGTGTGTGTATATATATAATTATATATGTGTGTGTGTGTGTAAAACGAGAATTTTAGGGTTTATATTTGAAAGAAACATAAGTGTTAATTATTGTTACTTCCTGCTAAACCACCCAAACATAGAGACACTTGCACTTTTTTCTTACATGAAGATAAAACTAAAATGCCTTTTCAACTAATAATAAATAAATAAATGAACCGGTCTCTTTCAGATTAAATATGACCATTTCGTTATCAAAACAAAATGTTCTCAATAATCAAATTAAACTTCAGTTACGTTTGGTTCTTTAGGTATTCACTGTAGGCTCTTTTACTACATCATTTATTATCCATATATTTTGTGTAAATGAACCACGTATAACAGATTTTTTCAATTCACATCTATCACCATAAAAATGCAGTTCCTAACAAAACTGCTTAATAGTCTAAATATTTTCTCCATACAAAGATCTAAATGTAGAAGACAAGGCATTGCCATGACCCATGAGGCAAGCGATATTTATAAGCTGGTTTGGATAGGAATCCGATCTATACTTGCTTAGCAGTTGGGGTGTGATATACCCTAAACCCTAACCTCACATGATTTACACTTCAATCCTATGCTTGTTTCTTGTGCAGATTTTCTTGCTATCCTCAGCTTGTTTTTGTACTTTTAGAATGACATATCCAAATATAGTTTAATCCATAGTTACCTAAATCGCGGTTTGCTCCGGTACGGGAACGCGGACCGGGTACGCGATTTGCTACCCGGGACGTATTTGGTACGAAGGGGGGTAGGTTCATTTCGGTACGAACCGGTAAGGTGTACCATAGAGTCCGGGGTGTACCCAATTCAAAACAGAAAATCCAAATACCAAATTCCATAATCCAAATTATGGATTAATGGCTGTTAATGGTACGTAAGAAACCGAGGAGACGTTCCAGACCTTGGGTATCCTAAAGCGTGTTCCTATTGATTTCCCGCCTAAAAAATTGCCGACCTAAAAATCAGCCTAAATCGCGTTCCCATTAGATTGGTACGACCTGCAAATCGAACCAGTAGACGTACTGGATACCTATCGGCACAATCGGAATATCAATTCGGATCGCCGTACCATCAATTTAAAAACGCAGATTGAATAGCGATCGGAACGCCGGCGTTTTGCGATTGGGTATGTTTCGTATCAATACGAAATTCGTGGCTCCTGAAGCGATTTCGGTAACTATGGTTTAATCACGTGTATTGGCAAATTAGTTTGACGTATACACATACTTTACAACCGTAAAAGTGAATTGCCCCTGTTATTTTGAAAATCATGAACCCATGCCCGATACACACGCCCATTCTTGTGTAGCCTTGGTCACAAGTTGTATTAGCATACACACATAGTTAAGTATTTAAGTGGACGTGCTGAAATATACTATGCAGTTCATGTCTGAAAGTCTTGCTTGTTCCTCCTCCAAAAAAAAATATTTCTCACAGTTTCCAGTTTTACTCTATCCCACTAGTTTGAGATAAAGGCCTTATTACAACTATTTTAAACATGCTCCACTGCCTTTTCAGGTGTGTTCAAATACCATCTCAGTCCATTATCTTAATGCATCTCTTATTTGGATAGATATACTATTGCTTGTCTAGAGATGCAAATCACATCAACAACATGCTTTGTTCAACTACCAATAACAGGCAACTACCTATTAATTTCAAACATGTTGCTCCTAAAAGGGGTTCCTCAGCAAACTAATATCTACAGATAGAACTAGACTACATGGTTTTAAAAGCGTAAGGCATGCGATGAGAGTTACACGTTCGCGAGGCATTGCTTTATGTACAACCAAATAAGCTTTATGTACAACAAAAGGTTGCATCCTTCTCATCTCTTTACTTATCAGCCTATTAATCAAGTAAAACATTCATAATCTCTTCATTGTTTTGGTCACTTTTACATATCAATCTCCTCCAGACCCTATATTTAACCAAATTTTGACCCACATGTACGCCCTGAGGCGTTTTTCGATCGCCTCGCGCACTTTTTAAAACCAACCTAGACAGTCAGCAAAACTTCTTCCATATGTGTTTCAATAAAAAAATTGCAGAAACAAATACTCATCACATAATTCATACAGATCCAGCCATTCCAACTATTACCTTGTCCATCTTTTACATTCTCCAGAAACAGATGACTCATAAAACCTACTAGTAACTCACATGTTCTCGACAAACAGGCTCACTACGAGTCCTACATACACTAAAAACAACACCTAATCACCCAAATTACCGCAAAACAGTAAATTTTACAAATCAACAAACAAAATAGCGGAATTATCGGCTAACGAAAGCATAATCAACGCCAAAATTGAACAATCAGTTACATAACATCACGAAATTGATCAAATTAGATCCACAAACCCTAAGAATTACAAAAACATATCATTAACGTGCGATGCAGGAATCAAAGCGTAATTAAGGCGATTAAAGAATTGATAAGAGAAAGAAATTAAACGAAGTGAAACTAACCTTGATGATGGGCGATGAAGAGGTGCGATCGAGTCAAGTGGAATATGATTTTGGAAGGGTTTAGTGAATCGATTGGGAGGAGAGGATTTGGAAGGGAGATGGCGAGGTCTGAGAAGTTGACACGCCTCCTTTTTATTTATAATATTAAAAATCACTTTTTTATATATATTATTTCCGTAACGGATTCGGAAAGATGCACACTCCTGCGCACGTAAGCACTTGTCTGATGTGGGAACGTGTGATTGGTATATTTTAACGGAGTGAATTGCTACGACTCTAAAGATGATATTATTTTTTGATAGTATATAATTATATATCAAATACTATATGATAGTTTATTATGAAACTTTTGACCAAATTGACCCAAGCCGGTTCGGTTTGAAACTGGTTTGTTCATCTTTAACATCAGGTGACGTCATTATAAGATAAACACATTTGTGTGTGTAAATGTGATTATTGTATTGATTGTGTAATGATTAGGGTTACATATGAGGTATTTATACTAGTATCATAATTACATAAACTACCCTCAACTAATACTAAATACAATTGATCTAATATTTCCCCGCAAGCTAAGGACGGGGAACGACTTGTAGCTTGAAACGTAAGAACATAAATCTTTGCGTTGGCAACGGCTTTGTAAAGATATATGTAATCTGATTGTCTGAAGATATGAACTGAACCTTGAGTTTGCGTTGAGCCACTTTTTTCGCGAACGAAGTGAAAATCGATTTCAACATGCTTTGTTCGAACATGGAAGACAGGATTGGCAGCAAGGTAGGTAGCATCGAGATTGTCACACCAGAGAGTGGGAGCAGACTTGGTGTTTATTCCAAGTTCTTTGAAAAGAGCTTCAAGCCAGGTTAATTCTGCAACTGTGTCAGCTAAAGCTTTGTATTCCGACTCTGTGGAAGATCTTGAGAAAGTCTTTTATTTGCATGCGGTCCAGGATATAAGATTAGAGCCCAAATAGATAGCATATCCCACCGTGGACCGACGGTCATCTGGGCACCGGCCCAATCAGCGTCAGAAAAGGCTTAAAGCGGAGAGCTGCCAGTGAATATCAGTAAAAGCTTGAAGATTTAAACCAGAGTTTTGACGGATCAGTAAGCCATGGTTAACAGTGCCCTTCAAGTAACGGAGAATACGTTTTATAGCAGACCAATGATTGTCGGAGGGAGCATGCATGTATTGATACACTTTGTTAACCGCAAAGGCAATCTCTGGCCTTGACAGGGTAACATATTGAAGTGCACCAACAATCTGGCGATACAGACAGGTTCAGAGAATAAGGCACTGTCCCCTAGAGATAAAAACCTGAAAGGAGCTCATGGGAGATGACATTGGTTTGGAGTCAGATAAACCGGCTCGTTGAAGGATCTCAGAGATATACTTTCATTGAAGAGGATAATGTCAGATCCACTATTTCCAATTTCAAGACGGAGTAAGTAATCAAGATTCCCGAGATCCTTGAGAGCGAAAGCATGACTGAGCTGCTTAATCAGAGTATTGACGACCCTGACATTGTTACAAGTAATGATAATATCCTCAACATACACTAGAGTGTATAATAATGTTTTGTCACACTTGTATGTAAACAGAGATGGATCGGTTTTGGATCCTTGAAATCCAAGCTTGTGAAGAGCATGAGACAGACGATCAACCATGCCCTAGGATCCTGACGAAGACCATATAGGGACTTGTGGAGTAAGCACACATGATCCGGATGTTTAGGATCAACAAAGCCTTGTGACTGCCGAAGGTAGACAGATTCTTTTAAGTCCCCATGAAAAAAAGGCATTTTGAACATCCAATTGACGAAGGGGCCAATGTTGAGTGACAGCGAGGGAGAGAACAACCCTGATTGTAGTGGAATTAACAACTGAACTAAAGGTTTCATTGAAGTCAATACCCGACAGTTGCCGAAACCCCTTCGCCACAAGACGGGCTTTGTGTTTAATCACCTCCCCATTTGGATTTTTATTCAACCTGTAAACAAATTTTGCAATCAATGGCATTAGCATTAGTAGTGGGAGGCACTAAGGACCATGTGCCATTCTTAACAAACGCTGAAAACTCTTCGGCCATGGCATCCGGATGTTGATTTGCAATGGTAAAGGAGGTGGGCTCAGATATAGAGGGAGATGTAGTGAAGACATGATTAGCGAAAGGATTATAGCGAGAAGTAGGCTTTGGATTTTGTCGAAGATTCTAAGGACAAGTGTGTGTAGGATGAGGAGGAGGGGAATTGGAGTTTGAGGAAGGAGATGAGGGATAATCAGAAGTTGAGGAAGGAGATGAGGGATTGGAATTGAGAGGAGAGGGAGGTGGAGATTGGTCAAAGGTAGTGGGAGAGGAGCTATCGGGAATGTCATGAGGAAATATGGTGAAGTCAGAGAAGGAGGTATAAGGATTGTAGGACTTATCAGGAGGAGAAATAGGGGTGGATGTGGCAAAGGGGAAAGCTCCTCATTGAAGCGAACATGTCGGGCAATGTAGATCCGGTCTGTGGACGGGTCGAGACATCGATATCCATGATGATAGGGATTGTAGCCCAGAAAGACGCAAGGGGTGGAGCGAAAGTCCATCTTGTGATGATTGTATGGTCGTAGAAGGGGAAAGCACTGACAGCGAAAAACCATAAGGAAAGAAAAATCGGGAGAGCGGTTGAATAAGTGTTCAAATGGTGAACGACGGGATGTGGTGCGAGACGGCATGCGATTGATGAGATAGACAGCGGTGTCAAAGGCAAAGTGCCAGAAGCGTTAAGGAACCGAAGACTGGGCTAGTAAAGCTAGCCCGGTTTCAACAACATGACGATGTCGACGTTCGACTATACCATTTTGTTCACTTGTGTGAGGACACGATAATTTGTGTATGATGCCAAAGGAAGCAAAGAGAGTTGTCAAGGGATGAAATTCGCCATCCCCAGTCAGTTTGAACATGTTTGAGTTTAGTATTAAATTGTCGTTTAGTCATTGCGATGAAAGATTTGAATGTTGAGCGGACATTCGATTTATGTGCTAAAGGAAATATCCATATGTAACGAGAATAATGATCAACACATAGCATAAAATAACGATGACCATCAAAAGACAAAAAGGTGCGGGTCCCCAAACATCACAGTAAATTAGGTCAAGAAAATTAGAACTATGGAACGTGGAATTAGGTAAAGATAATTTTTTTGATTTGCCTAAATGGAAAGAAATACAAGAAACAGACGATAAAGATGTAGTAACAGGAAGTTTAAAACTAGAAAGCATAAAATTGAAAAGTTGTTGATGAGGATGACCAAGTCTTCGATGCCAAACATTGGATGAAGTCCTACTGGCAGAGAATGTGGTCTTAGGGATGGGCTTGAATGCTAGAAGACGAAGAGAGTAGAGACCATGTTCACTTGGACCGGTGAGAAGGGTGGTATGTGTAGACTCGTCCTTCACAACAAAATAAGAGGAGTGAAATTCAAAGAATACATCATTATCATGACAAAACTGTTAAACAGAAAGCATGTTCTTTTGTATTTCAGGAACATGAAGAACGTTAGATATAGAAAGGGTTTTATTTGGAGAAGTGAATTTAGATGAATCGATGTGAAGAATAGGGAGTCCCTTACCATTACCAACGTGGAGAGAGTCATTACCATAATACGCCTCGGAATTGTCAAGGGTTGATAAGTCAAGAGTCACATGACTGTTGGAGCTTGTGTCAGGATGCCAAGTACCGCTGGCAATAGAGCGGGAATCACCAGAGAAAGAACGAGCATCTGCAAAATTAGCTTGGGTGTTAGCACAGTAAGTGGAAGGATCATGATTTGGACAGTCACTAGGAATGTGTCCAATTCCACAACGATTGCAGGTGTCATAGAAAGTGTTTTAAGTTGAGGCCCAGCTGAAGGAGCTGCGGTTATTGTCACACCCCAACTGATTGCGGAAACGTCGGGGCGGGACATGAAGACTCTTCATGAGCACATGATTGACTATGTTGTGATATATTAAAGCATCAAATTTCATTTCAAGTTCAAACCAAACAAAATTCAACAATTACAAGAATGGAAATACATAACGAGTTCTTTTATTTTAATAACTAGGTCCACAACTTAAGTGTAGCAAACTTGATCAATCTCAGACATTCGTACCTGAAACATGGTTAAAACAATGTCAACTAAAAAGTTAGTGAGCATACATAGGTTTTGACTCTAAATAGTATCATTGTGTTATGTGCATACAATCCATACAAATCATGGTTAATAAGACAAATATGGAGAGTTACTATTGTGAAACCAAATTGTACAATCAAACCTTTGTAACTAGCATGCAAAGACCAAAATGTGTTGTCGGTAACAATCACCCTACCAGAGTGGGTTTGTTGTAATCCCTAGGAAATTCCGACCTTATTTTAATTTTCCGGCAATGTAAGTTCATTATTTTGGTGAATCGCATTTATAAAGAACCTTAATTACCTACTTCAAATTCATAAGTAATAAATATTTATGTTATATGCTTTGTAAATAATTGTCACCATCCAATTCCATAAATATATACGTACATACCAAGTCATTTCTAAAACTATATATATACACACATGATATAAACAATTTATTATGAAAATATAACATTGCTAGTATTTTTAAATTACTAAAGGTAAATAAAACAAATAAATATATAATTATATCTATAAACATATTAAATATGAATTATGATGAAATGAAGTCATGAACATAAAATTTATGAGCACTTAAGTTGAAATATGTTATGAAATTAAAAACTATTTTTCATATTTTGCAATCTTAATCCCTATAACAAATTAAATTTTGTAAATAAGTTCATGATACTACCCTATAAATAGACCCTCATTCTTCCCTCATTCTCACACCATATCAAGTTCTAATCACTCTCTCAAGATTCAAAGTCGTTTCCATATTCATAAGTAAGTTCTTCTTATATTCTTGCTTGTTCATACTTTTCCTTTAAAAATCTCTCATAACTAGCTAGATCTATGATCCCTAACATGTTTATGTTATAATCATAGACCTATCCAAGATCAAAAGCCCTATTTTAATTAAAATTGTGTCAAACTTTTACTTAAAAGCTTGGTTTATCATTCTTACTCCTTTCAATTTCAAAAATTATGTTTTTACTAAAAATTATTATTTTTAACACTTGTTTTCCATAAATCAAATGAAAGGTTTCATTTATTTATTTATGTAGTAAATTATTTAATTACTCAACTAATTATTACTCATTTATTTATTCCTCTATCTATCTATTAATTTATGCAATTACAAATAAAAGAAAACTAGTCATTTATTTATTTGTGTATTTATTTATAAACAAAAGAAACCTAATTATTTATTCATACGTTTATATAATTATTACAAACAAACAACATCGTTATTAATTCTTTCACTTATTATAATATAAATATTTATCAAAGATTTACATAAAATATTATTTGCAACTCAAATAATTATTTTATTATTAAAATGAGGACACTCACATCATCCTCCTCGCACAATATGATTCTCTATTTCAGTTGTACAAATCATTAATATATATGTTCCATCAAACATAGGTTAACCTTGTGATTAGCTAGAACATTTGTGCAATATACTTGTGTGACATCCAAGCTACTCATTGCAAGGTGAGTTTACATAGCCCCTTTTTACTGTTTTTGCTTTTGGGGTGAAACATGTTATCAACTTTATCTATTTAAACAATTCAATATCTATGTTCTTGTGCTTGATCTTTATGCTTTATATTTGAACTACTTGGTGACCATTGCATGTGTTTCATGCCAGTACATTCATTAACTTGCAGCCCAAGCCTACGGTAGTACCTAACATGATCATTTATATGGGAAACTGAAACTATAACTTACCACAAGACCTTGGCGGGTTTTGTTGGGTATCAACTATAACATGGAGTATCCGCTTACTCCCTTTTTCAAAATGGCAATCAGTGGGATTGCGTATCTAGTTTTCTATTATCAGGCTTGAATTGTACGCTTGGAACCTTGTATGTTTTCACATATATGCTTTAGACATGCTTTGAACATATTGAATTGTAAACCTATACTTAACTTTTGTTTGGTGTCAAAACCTATGTTACTCACCAACAACTTGTAGTTGACATTTACTCACATGTTTCAGATGCACCAGTTTGAGGACACTACTTGATCACTTAGGACATTGGACCTAGCTCTATTAAAGATTAAATTCAACTTATGTCATGTGTGAACGCTTTATTATCCATTTCTACTTGTAACGGATACGTTTAATTTTGATGAATAAATATTGTCACATTTAATAGATGATCGTGTGCTTATGAACAACCGCGTCAGCCCCGACGTATAATCCGCCGTTGGCCGGGGTGTGGCAGATTGGTATCAGAGCCATGGTTATAGGGAATTAGGTTATTAGACACACATGACCTAGACTATAACCTAGGAGTCCCCAAACATGAGTTTAACTCATGTCTTTTATTAGGAACTCCACTTTATACTCATTTATACACATACTTATCTACATCTATCTATTTCTGTTTACATGATACAATTATATGAACTACAACATTCCAAGGACTACATGGATTTATTTAAAACCATATGGATTACTTGAAACATATTTCTAGACTATATCCTATAACCTTAGGATACCCTTATGTAAGTATCTTACATATTATCTGGTGTATTACATTGCATGATACAATACAAATTTTCTTATGTACTATATTACTTGATAACCTACATGTTCACAAAAACTGCTACTCTTGTAATACCTCATTTGTTACACTATTTGAATTGTCTGCGCAATACCTATTTGATATTACTAAATGCTATCCTAAGTTTTGACATATACACCTCCATCTTTACACATCATCACTGATCACTCATGGAAAGATTTAAAACTCCTAGATCCAATACCTATTAAAATTTTAAAGTCCCATTAAAGTTTTGAGTTCTGAAAATTAGTAGAGAACATGTGCAATCTGGAAGGGTGAATGCCTGTACTTTGGGTCTTCTGTCTAGGAAAGCATTTCATATAAATCCAAATCAACCGAAGGATCCGTATGCTTTCCTGGGAATTCCCGAAGTGAGTGTTCACCTATAGGCTAAAGCATGTCTTCTTGAAAGTATAAGGACTTGAATCACTTTGATTTATCGTAACATCCATTCGGCTATACACCAGATGAATGCAATCTAAACATCATCCGCTTAATTATTATAATTTGGTACACAAGTCTAAACCCTCTATTTTATCCTTACACTTAATCATATTTAAGTCAACTATACCTCTTCATCCTTATGCCTTGGAAATTTTATCACCCTTATTATCATTTACAAAGGATTTAAACTCTTAGCCCTTACCATCTGAGGAAAAGAAGCTGCTTCAATAGGTGAAGCACACCCTTGAGCCACAAGACACAATCCCTAACGATTCTCACCATAACCATGAGTTCAAATAATAATGTCACTTGTACATGATGGCTGGAAGAGTGGGTGTAAGTCCATGAAAGATTCTGACTAAGGAAAGACTGAGTACTTCAGTGTGTCCTTTGTGACCCACCTCTCTTTCCTGGGAATCCTTCTCGTGGGTACACTAGTTATAGGTCAAGTGTTACTCCTAATATATTATTATAAGAGCTCGATGTTATGATTAGTCAAAATTTTAAACTCATGAATACCTTTGTACTTAACAACTTACCATTACACTTACGACCTTTTCGTGCTAGACATGGTCTCTTACCCTCTTCATTCCCCTAAGAATCACCCCAAATCAGAGTCAACACAAGAGGAATACTTTGGGTCCCCATCACCAGACAACCGGTCACCGGAATGACTAGTTGCTAGATCCATGTTTGACTGCATAGCAGATTGGCTTAGGAGCAGACTTGAGACTCCGAGAAGCTGAATCACCTCCGAGAAACCTTATTTAACACCTAACCTATACCATCCAGATCCAGGAGCAGGACAAGACAAGGAACCTACCAGTGCGTTAGGAGTTCCACCTGATGCCGCTCACCTATATGTAAGGACCACAGAGTTTCTAAGGCAAGGAGTGGAGACCAGGGAATACTTGATGCACATACGAAAATAACTAGGGCTGACGCCTGGTTTGCAATACGAATAACTACAATGATGTTCGTCTTGGTACTCGTCTGCTTCCTGGTGGAAAACTACCTGAGATTACCCTATTTCGCGTCTTCTTAAAAACTTAAATTGAAACCCATATTATGTACCTAAATATAAATGTTAATTTTTTTTAACTTTCCTTAATGGTTGATATTTAAACCTTCTTTGTAAACTAGTTATCTTGTTATTTCCCCGATTTAACTAATATAGTTATTTTGTTCAAACAAAACATTTATCAAACTCTTGGTTTATAGATTTTATCTAGAGTATAAACTATTTACAAACCCCCTTTACCTCGCAAAGAAGCTTAATACCAGTCTTGTACAAATGATTTTATAAAAGTAATAACATGTATTTCATCCTTTTTATGATGACTTGATTAACTATTTTGTTATGACTTGTTATTTCGTTAAACTAATTAATATTTAAATTTTGGCTTATTTATTAAATAATAAGGCCATTATTATCTTTTAAAACATCTGCTTTATGATAATCAAATTAAAAGGTTTTTATTTATCCAATTATCCATCCGCCCAAATTATTATTCCATTTATTAATTTATAAACAAGAGGACAAATTTCAAATTACTCGTTTATTTATAAACAAAAAGCATAAATTGGATATTCATGTACACATTATGTTGAATACCTGCAAAACCTTCCCATCACCTTGCACCTTCCAGAATGTATGAGCTTACTAGTCATTTCAAGGTGATGAATCATTTCGCGTAGGCGTTAACCACCCATATAAACCTCAACGAAAATGGAAAACTTAAAACCCAACTACCTACATGATAGATGAATGTCAAGCAACATGCCTGGCTGCAAAACTCGATCACCTACGAAATTTGATAGCTTACGTTACTCATGAGAGTTGATTACTTACATATGAACGTTCACATTATACGTGAAAACCAATTTGTTTACTTCATAGACGAAACTTAATTAGTCACATTATACACGAAACTTGGTTGTTTGCAATATGCATGATACTAGATTGATCAAATCACACTTGAAACTTACTCGTTTGCAATATACATGATACTAGCTTGTTCACATGATACAGATACTTGGTTGTTTACAATATATATGATACTAGATTGTTCACATTATAGACGGAACTTGATTACTTGCAACATGCACGACACTAGATTGTTTACACGATACGTGATACTTGGTTAATTACAATATGCATAGTACTATATTATTCACGCTATACATGAAACTTGAGTGCCTACATTACACACGAAACTAGACTATTTACATTGTTTACAATAAATTGCCCACTATATACATGAAGCATGATCGTTCACTTTATCCATGAAACTTGATAGCTATAAACTTTAAGCTACTCGGGGTTTGACGTATTCTTGTTCAAACACGAGAAAGCTATAAACTTTGAGTTACTCGGGGTTTGACGTATTCTTGTTCAAACACGAGAGAGCTATAAACTTTATGGATAACCTGGAGGGTGTGCCATCTACTTAGGTTACCCATGTATGGGGTTGTGCCAGTCTTTACTCCCTGATTGACTTTACCATCTAGACACACAATTACTCACTAGCAACTCATGTATGAAAACAATAATAAAGTAAATGTTTTTGATATTTCCCCCACCTCTGTACCCACACGTAATAGAACGATCTATACGGACCATACGGCGATTTGAGTAATTACGGGTGCACACGTAATTATAAAAATCAGCGCATGGAAAACATAGTAAATTCTGTCATGTGCGATGACATAAAACCTATGGTGAAATACACTAACGAAACTAACGGAATATGATAAGGGCATAGTAGATATACCGCTGGTACATCCTATATATATATGTGCTCCTGTCATATTGTAAGAAGTAACGTTGTCCGTATTCATGTAAGGATTTCCTATTACTCTGACATTGACTAGTAGTTTTGAAATCCTTATCCAGTGACATCACTCGAACATCTTAGACTATATCTTAAAAAGTTTAGATCTAAAAGTTTCCATCATCCTCATTACAAGTGATGCATTCCATCATTTGAATCTAAAAAAAAATTATCCTCGGGCAATCTTTTCCTTATTTCCATTCAAACAAAATCCACTACCACCATCCATACCTCACACGATGACCTGACCTAAAGCTTGTCATCAACTATACTCCTCAAACCGAAAAGCAAAGCTAGTTGAGAATGTCTCTTCCTTAAACCCTTCTCCTAAATAATTTCGGGACGAAATTTCCTAAAGTAGGGGAGACTGTAATCCCCAGGAAATTCCGACCTTATTTTAACTTTTTCGGCAATGTAAGTTCATTATTTTGGTGAATCGCATTTATGAAGAACCTTAATTACCTACTTCAAATTCATAAGTAATAAATATTTATGTTATATGCTTTGTAAATAATTGTCACCATCCTATTTCATAAATATATACGTACATACTAAGTCATTTCTAAAACTATATATATACACACATGATACAAACAATTTATTATGAAAATATAACATTGCTAGTATTTTTAAATTACTAAAGGTAAATAAAACAAATAAATATATAATTATATCTATAAACATATTAAATATGAATTATGATGAAATGAAGTCATGAACATAAAATTTATGAGCACTTAAGTTGAAATATGTTATGAAATTAAAAACTATTTTTCATATTTTGAAATCTTAATCCCTATAACAAATTAAATTTTGTAAATAAGCCCATGATACTACCCTATAAATAGACCATCATTCTTCCCTCATTCTCACACCATATCAAGTTCTAATCACTCTCTCAAGATTCAAAGTCGTTTCCATATTCATAAGTAAGTTCTTCTTATATTCTTGCTTGTTCATACTTTTCCTTTAAAAATCTCTCATAACAAGCTAGATCTATGATCCCTAACATGTTTATGTTATAATCATAGACCTATCCAAGATCAAAAGCCCTATTTTAATTAAAATTGTGTCAAACTTTTATTTAAAAGCTTGGTTGATCATTCTTACTCCTTTCAATTTCAAAAATTATGTTTTTACTAAAAATCATTATTTTTAACACTTGTTTTTCATAAATCAAATGAAAGGTTTCATTTATTTATTTATGTAGTAAATTATTTAATTACTCAACTAAATATTACTCATTTATTTATTCCTCTATCTATCTATTAATTTATGCAATTATAAATAAAAGAAAACTAGTCATTTATTTATTTGTGTATTTATTTATAAACAAAAGAAACCTAATTATTTATTCATACGTTTATATAATTATTACAAACAAACAACATTGTTATTAATTCTTTCACTTATTACAATACAAATATTTATCAAAGATTTACATAAAATATTATTTGCAACTCAAATAATTATTTTATTATTAAAATGAGGACACTCACATCAATCTCCTCGCACAATAGGATTCTCTATTTCAGTTGTACAAATCATTGATATATATGTTCCATCAAACATAGGTTAACCTTGTGATTAGCTAGAACATTTGTGCAATATACTTGTGTGACATCCAAGCTACTCATTGCAAGGTGAGTTTACATAGCCCCTTTTTACTGTTTTTGCTTTTGGGGTAAAACATGTTATCAACTTTATCTGTTTAAACAATTCAATATCTATGTTCTTGTGCTTGATCTTTATGCTTTATATTTGAACTACTTGGTGACCATTGCATGTGTTTCATGCCAGTACATTCATTAACTTGCAGCCCAAGCCTAAGGTAGTTCCTAACATGATCATTTATATGGGAAACTGAAAATATAACTTACCACAAGACCTTGGCGGGTTTTGTTGGGTATCAACTATAACTTGGAGTATCCGCTTGCTCCCTTTTTCAAAATGGCAATCAGTGGGATTGCGTATCTAGTTTTCTATTATCAGGCTTGAATTGTACGCTTGGAACCTTGTATGTTTTCACATATATGCTTTAGACATGCTTTGAACATATTGAATTGTAAACCTATACTTAACATTTGTTTGGTGTCAAAACCTATGTTACTCACCAACAACTTGTAGTTGACATTTACTCACATGTTTCAGATGCACCAGTTTGAGGACACTACTTGATCACTTAGGACATTGGACCTAGCTCTATTAAAGATTAAATTCAACTTATGTCATGTGTGAACGCTTTATTATCCATTTCTACTTGTAACGGATGCGTTTAATTTTGATGAATAAATATTGTCACATTTAATAGATGATCGTGTGCTTATGAACAACCGCGTCAGCCCCGGCTTATAATCCGCCGCCGGCCAGTGTGTGACATTTTTCAGACTCAATAGATCTATCATTGTTAACCATCGGCTTGTATAGTTAATGATTGCACATGTAAATTTGCATACAAAGTAGTTTACACACCTAGTACTTAAACATAAGGCTCAAATTTGTACACATGAATGTAGGGTGGAATTGTGTTGTGTAATTGTAAACATTGTATAATTGAACTCATGTACCACCCCAAAAATGTAAATAATGTAAAAAGTGGCTATGTAAACTCACTTGTACTTAGTAGTGTAGATAGCACGGGAAAATAGGTAGCAAAGTGATCATTGTAACTCACAAGGTTAACCTAGAGTGAAAATGTATGAACTTGAGTTAATGTTGTGCACCAAGTCTAATTCATGATCTAATGCTCATCGGGTGTTGATATGTGTGGATTGTACAAGGATAGTGTTTCATTTCGTGTGAATAGGATGTAAATTGATAAAAATATAAGTTCAAGGTACATGTAAAAAAAATAATTATCGTCTTAGGGTTTAAGTTTAAATAACTAAACTCCTTTTAAAATAATGAGTTTCTAAGAGTAATGTGATATTATATTAAAATAAATGTCTTTTATTTAATTATTTAACATAATGTGCCAATTTATATATATTTATAAATTAGAACCCTAAATAATTTGTCAAGGTAAAAGATACTAATAAATACTCCTTTCTTTTTAAAATAAATAAATCCTTACTTTTCTTTAAAAATAGCATGTTTAAAATCTGCAAATCAAGGTACTGACTAGTTCTAAATTATGTTAAATTTATAAAATAATTTTTATAGAAAATTCTTGTTTATTAAAACAGTTTTTAAAAAAGATTTTTAATAAAAATAACTCCACCCGGTTCGAACCCGGGTGGGTTCTGTGGTGTGAATGCGGCCAACCACTGGACCAGGGACGTATCCCTATTAAGGATCCGCTTTTGATAGGTTTTAACCCGTAATTGTAAGGGGAGGGGGGCGGCCAGGGTTTAAGGAATGCGTAAAAAAAGAAACTTGATGTACGCGTTTCGAACCCGCGCCACCCGGTTCAATGGTGTAGTGTCTTAACCAGTTGAGCCGGGTGGTTTCGCTGGTCTAAAAGAATTCCGTTTATTTAAATATGAAAACGTGAGTCAAGCCCCAAATCAAATCAAATCAATTCAATATGAACCCTAAATTCAAATCGGCCCCGATATGTTTTGTAAACACGAATTGATATAGGGCTATTGATGTATGTTCAAACACGAATCGAACGGTATAAAACTTACTCGTTTTGGTTGGTTGATGAATGCGGACGACTACGAGGTCCGTCCCGGTATCCTTGGTGCTCGATCGTCGGCCAGACGCAGAATGGGAAGTGATACAAGGTTCAGAGAGCTTGAATGGGACCCTACAAAGGTGTGTGGCTATGATAAATCGTTTAATTTTATCTCGATTAGCCGATTCGATTTTTGAAGGCAAGTGACAAGTGTTGAGATCATTTCACGCGTAATTGGTTTGATTCTGGATGAATCGAGACATGTTTGTGGTCTGTAATCGTATAAGGATTGGATGCGCGTGATTTGTGGGTATTAAACGTGTTAAATCCTCAGATTTGGAAATGATTTGCTCATGGTTTGACTCGGGAAAGTCAAACTGTTCAAATTTTGAACTTTAGCCGCGAATTTGATCGAATTGAAACTTTATTTGGATTTGGGCATGGTCTAAAATCGATTACACATGTTTGGAAAGTCCATAACAATCAGAATTTACTTGTTTTCGGTATTGAATTGCAAGGATTTCTTGGGCTGTTTGACTTTTAGAAGTCAAACTGAGTCAAAATAGGTGGATGGGTCAAAATTGAGATTAAGGGGTTCAAATTCAAATGGTCTGGGTTCAAATTGAGGGTTCCAAATGTTCAAGGATTGATGGGGGGGGGGGGGGTTCAAGACTTAATAAATTGGAAGTTTTGTTATAAAAGAGTGTTTATAAAACTTGTAAGAATACTAAAACATTATTTCTTTTATCTTAAAATATTAAAATATTTTATATAGGAAACTTCACTTCAAGTTATATATTATATATATATATATATATGTGTATAGATAAATTGACTTTTGTTTTAAAACTTGATATTTTATAAACTTTAGAAATATCTTAATAAAATCTAAATGTAGTAATGTATTACTATTATTAATTTATAAGGTAAAGTTTCTATTTCTATAAATTTATAAATGATGTAGATGATTTATTTAAAATAGACATATATATATATATATACATTTAACTCTATGAATATACATACATGTGTTATACATATAAATAGAAAAATTATATGTAAATGCAAAGTTTAAACTTCGAATAATAATTAATGTGACTCATTCAGTGGGGCAAGTACGGGATTCAAACGGAGTGTCATAAAAGAATGAATAAATAGATAAGTTAAAATAGTACCGAAAAATCATGGATGTTACAGTATCCCATGTTGAGGGAATTTGGTCCCGAAATTGAACTAATGGAGTCTACTGAATCAGGAAAGAGATGTGGATACTTGAGCTTCGTTTGATCCTCACGTTCCCAAGCAAACTCTGGACTACGTTTGGATCCTCAATGAACTTTGAAAATTGGGTTACGGAGTACGATTGATAACAAGATTTAGGTGTGTTTCTCAAGGTCAGGTATGAATGATGATAATGAACTTAGTTTTGAAATGAACTTAAAGTGGAAATCCGTCGAATAATAATTTGGACTCTGAAGGTGAAATGCATTACTTGGGATAGGTTTGATGGGAAATTTGATGATTAGGGCTTGTTTAGGACGTAGTCTAATATGTTCAAGATTTGTCACGGGATAAGAGATTTCACAAATATTGGTTCAGGTCAAAATAACATAAAACTTCACGTTGCACGAGTAACGCTACTTTTGACGATATGATAGGAACACTTATATATAGGAAGTAACAGCGGCGTATCCACCATGCACTTGTCATATCACATTAGTTTCGTTACTATATATCACGATAAGTTTTATGTCATAACACATGACAGAATTTACTATTCTTTCCATGCGCTGATTCTTATAATTACGTGTGCACCCGTAATTACTCGAATCGTCGCATGGTCCGTATATATCCTTCCGCTGTGTGCGGGTCAAGAGGGGGCACTAAATTCACTTAGTTTATGTCTATTGTTTTCACGTATAAGCTGCTAATAAATAACTGTGTCCCTAGATAGCAAGATCAATCGGGAAACTAAAGAGTAATAATGTAGTATAACTTAAAGTTCCATAGTTTACTCGTGTTTGAACAAGAATATGTCAAACTCCGAGTAGCTTCAAAGCATCATAGCTTTCAACTTTTTGTGAATAAAGTGTATGATCATTCCTTGTGTGTAATGTGATCTATCAATTGCAACAATTGTAAACAATTTAGTTCCGTGTATAATGTAAACACTCGAGTTTCATGTATGATCTAGTGTTATGTACATTGTAAGCAGATAGGGTTCATGTATAGTGTGAATAGTTTAGTATCATGTATGTAGTAGACAAATGAGTTTCATGTATTAGGTGAACAATTTAGTATTCATGTATCATGTAATCAATCTTATATCATGTATATTGTGAATCAACTAAGTTTTATGTACTATGTGACCAACCCAGTATCGTATATTACAAACAACATGTTTCATGTGTTCAATTTGGTATTATGTATATTGCAAACAACTAAGTTTTATGTGATCAGTCTAGTATTGTGTATCTTCGATGAAACGTAACTGTTCATCAATGTGTAGTTCCTCAAGAGGAACCGCGAGTGACTTTTCTGCAAGACATTTCTTCAAGTTTGAGACGTGAAAGACGTTGTGTACCCCACTAAGTCCTTCAGGTAGGTCCAGTTGATACGCTACTAGACCAATTCTCTTTACTATCTTGAATGGTCCAACATAACGAGGATTCAATTTGCCTCGTTTCCCAAAACGAATGACACCCTTCCAAGGCGAGACTTTTAACAAGACCATATCCCCTACTTGAAATTCTAACGGTTTACGACGCTTATCGGCATAGCTCTTTTGACGATCACGAGCTGTTGCCATACGGTTTCTAATTTGAACGATTTTCTCAGAAGTTTCAAGTACGAGCTCAGGACCTATAAGTTGACTATCCCTAACTTCGGCCCAACAAATAGGAGAACGACATTTCCGTCCATATAGTGCTTCAAATGCAGCTGCCTTGATGCTAGTGTGATAACTGTTGTTGTAGGAGAACTCCACCAATGGTAGGTGACTCCCAAGTGTTACCGAAATCGATCACACAAGCTCGTAACATGTTCTCTAGAGTTTGAATTGTACACTCCGTCTCGTTTGAGGATGATATGCTGTGCTCATATCTAGACGCGTGCCTAAAGCTTTATGTAACGATTTCCAGAAACGAGAGGTGAATCGTACATCACGATCCGAAATGATACAGATTGGCACTCCGTGCCTAGATACTACTTCCTTCAAGTATATACGAGTAAGCTTATCCATTTTGTCGGTTTCCTTTATTGCTAAGAAGTGAGCGGACTTTGTTAAGCGGTCAACGATTACCCAAATGGTATCACATCCGGCAGGAGTTCATGGAAATTTTATGATAAAGTCCATGGATATATGTTCCCATTTCCACATGGGAATTTCTGGTTGCTGGAGTAGACCGGAAGGCTTTTGATATTAAACTTTGACCTTCGCGCAAGTTAGGCACTTGCTCACATAGGTGTCTATATCGGCCTTCATCTTTGGCAACCAATACAGCACCTTTAGGTCATGATACATCTTGTCGGAACCTGGATGAATAGAGTAACGAGATTTATAAGCCTCATCCATGACTAGTTCCCTTAAATTTCCGAATATTGGAACCCATATTCGTTCAGCGAAGTAGCGGATACCGTCAGACTTGACCTCGAGTTGTGCCTCCATACCGCGCGTGGCTTCCAGCGGTATGTTTTCCTCTTTCAGAGCTTCAAGTTAAGCACTGCGGATTTTGTCATGTAATCCCGGGTGAATTGTAAGCTGTAATGCTCGAACTCGTTTAGGCTTGGATTCCTTTCGACTTAGGGCATCAGCTACAACGTTAGCCTTACCCGGATGATACCGGATCGCACAGTCATAATCATTCAAGAGCTCGACCCAACGACTTTGTCTCATGTTCAACTCTTTCTTCTCGAAGATATGCTGAAGACTCTTGCGATCGGTGTAAATGGTGCACTTGGTACCGTACAAGTAGTGTCTCCATATCTTAAGTGCGAAAACTACAGCTCCCAACTCTAGGTCATGAGTGATGTAGTTTTTCTTGTGAATTTTTAGTTGACGTCAAGCGTATGCAATCACCTTTTCTCGTTGCATTAATACACAACCCTGACCCTGGATGAATGCATCACAATATACCACAAAATCATCCATTCCCTCCGGAAGGGCTAGAATAGGTGCACTGCAAAGTTTCTGCTTAATATGTTGAAATGCTGACTTCTGGTTATCGCCCCAGTTATAGGCTTTACCCTTCTGAGTTAAGGCAGTGCGAGGTTGTGCAATTTTGAAAATCCTTCGATGAATCGACGATAATAACCAGCCAATCCCAGAAATTGTCGCACCTCAGTCGGGGTCGTCGGTGCTGCCCAATTCTTGATGGCTTCAATCTTTGATGGATCGACATGTATTCCTTTTTCGTTAACCACATGTCCTAAGAATTGAACTTCCCGGATCCAGAATTCACACTTGGAAAACTTAGCATACAGTTGTTCCCTTTTAAGTAATTCCAGGATTAAACGTAAATGTTCCTCATGTTCCTCCATATTCTTGGAATAAATGAGAATGTCGTCGATGAAAACGATGACAAATTGATCAAGGTATGGCTTACACACACGGTTCATGAGGTCCATGAATACCACAGGTGCGTTGGTTAATCGAAAGGCATGACCATAAATTCATAGTGGCCGTACCTTGTCCTGAAAGCAGTCTTAGAGATGTCTTCATCTCGGACTCTCAATTGATGGTAGCCGGACTTAAGATCTATCTTAGAATAGAAACTTGATCCTTGGAGTTGATCAAAGAGATCATCTATGCGAGGCAAATGATAACGATTCTTGATTGTGACTTTATTTAGCTCACGGTAGTCGATGTACATACGGAAAGTTCCGTCCTTCTTCTTGACAAACAGGACTGGAGCTCCCCATGGCGATGAGCTAGGTCGGATGAAACCTTTATCCAACAATTCCTGTAACTGAGTAGATAACTCTTGCAATTCACTAGGTGCCAGTCTGTAAGGTGCCCGAGCGATCGGTGCCGCTCCGGGTGCCAGATCGATTTGAAATTCAACTTGGCGGTGTGGTGGCAGACCAGGAAAATCTTTGGGAAATACTTTCAGAAAATCACGAACGATGGGAATATCATCAATCTTCTTCTTTTCTGATGGTTGTTCAACAACGAGAGCCAAAATAGCAGTATGCCCTTTTCGAAAGCATTTCTATGCTTTCATAAAGGATATGATGCCCATGACTGCACCAACTTTTTCGCCCTGAACGGAAAGGGTTTCTCCCGATGAGAACAATTTTCTCATGACAGATGATTTCGACTTGGTTTTTAGATAACCAATCCATGCCGACAATTACATCAAAACTACCAAGCGTGACCGGCATAAGGTCGATATCAAGTTTATGACTAGCTAGCTCAAGCTTACAACCCTTAAGAATGTGGGTTGCTTCAATTATTTGGCCATCAGTTATCTCTATTATATACTTAGCTTCTAACATAGTTGGAGTTCCTTTTATCATATCACTAAGTTTTCTAGATATAAAACTCCTATCAGCACCAGTGTCAAAAAGGACAGAAGCAAAGTAATTATTTAAGAGAAATTTACCGGTGACCACATTATGATCATAACGAGCTTCTCCAGATCCTAGCACGAAAGCTCGTCCTTTCGCACCATCCCCTCCATTATTGGCATTATTGCCACCACTGTTGTTGCCTTGATTGTTGTTGTTGTTACCATTGTTACCCTGGTTATTGCCGTTACCATTCCCATTTCCATTCCCATTTCCATTACCATTCCTCTTCGACTGAGGACAATCCCTCTGAATATGTCCCTCCTTTCCGCATTGAAAACATCCCCTTGTGGACCCTTGCGGTCGGAATGGTTGCTTATTCTGAAGATCCACTCTACAATCTTTTGCAGCGTGGCCCATCTTGCCACACCGTTGACAACGGTTACAAGCACCGACGTGGTGGTAATTGCACTTGTTGCACTTAGGGGCTCTTCCCACATAATTACCTTGATTTTGACCTGAAGAGGTCATCTGATTGAAGTTCTTAGCAGGCTCAAACTTTCGCTGCTGCTACTGGGGTTGATTGAACGGGGGTCCTTTGGAGTTGGAGTGGTGATCAAACTTGCGTTTATGATTGTCGGTGGATTTAGAGACCGAACCTCTCGGGGGTAAAGTCCCTAGAGTCACCGCCTGATCGGTTAACTTGTGAGCCAGTCTGATCGTCTGCTGGATGGTAGTAGGGTTGGACGAAGTAACCATACTTTGAATCTGAGGCACTAGACCTCCAATATACAGCTCAATTCTCTTGTAGTCTGGAGTCGCCATATGTGGGCACATGGTAGCGAGCTCATGGCAGCGTGTGGTATACAGCTCAATTTCAGAACCTTCCATTTTCAGGTTCCAAAATTCACCTTCCAACTTCTGAATTTCATCGTGAGGACAGTACTCCTCCTTCATCATCGTCTTAAACTCCTCCCACGGGAGTCCATTTGCCATGGACAGACCCAACATCTGGACCTGAGCGTTCCACCATGTGAGAGCCGGGCCCTCCAAAATTCCAGCGGCGAACTTGACCTGATTGGCCACTGGGCAGTTGCACATGGCAATCACCGATTCTACCTTTTCGAACCAACGGAGTAGTCCGACAGCTCCTTCAGCTCCACCAAAAGTGTGGGGCTAACAGTCCATAAATGTCTTAAACGTGCATGCTGGTTGCTGATTCTGCTGGTTTTGCTGGCCTGGATTTTGAAATAACATAGGATTGAGATTATAGAGCTTAGGAAAGACGCTTTAAGAGTTGAATTAACCTCATTAGTCAATAGTTAAAGCATTTACCTGCAACATTCTGTGCTGCTAGAGCCTCAGCCACACTATCGTTGATTAGTGTCGCCAGCTCCGCTGCTGTCATGTTGATGGTACCCCGACCACCAGCACGACCTCCACCTCCTTTTCCTGACATGATTCTTCACATTCACAATACAAAAAATGAGAAATATATCGCATATTAAACATTATTTATGTACAAGTAAGGAAATACAACATCTAATATTTTAAAAATTAAATAAATTATAAGGCTACAAAATAAATAACTCAAACATTAAACTTCTCATGCTTTTATTGAATGGGAACAACCTTACCCATCTAGGTTGAAAAGAGAAATAACATAAGCAAAACATGAATGAAAAGGAAAGACAGAATAGGAAGATCATCAAACATCCTCGTCATCGGAAGAAACGTATGATTGCGCATCATCAATCTCCACTGGTTCCTCCTCGAGTGGCTCCTCCTCTAAGGGCTCCTCCTCAAAAGGTTCTACCTCGTCGTCCGAAAGTGGAATGTCTTCCGGAAATAGGGCTGCTTGCAGTTGGGCTTCTAAGTGAGTCAATCTTTCTTGAAGTCCTTCGGCAGCATGGTTTGCTACTTGTAGATGGGCTTCCAGATTAGCCACTCTCTCCAGAATCCCTCCTACCTCAAAATCTGAGGTGTCTACCCTCGTCTCCAAATGTGTCAACCGATCCACCAAAACGTTATGGACCTGATCCGTCATTACTAGCTCAGCAGTCAAAAGCTCAATTCCTACCTTGTTCTCCTCTATTTGTGTCTCTCGCAGCAGAATGTCAGGTATCTCATCAGTAGCATCTTTCACAATGCTCAACTCCCTAGACATGTAAAATACAAAAGCTTGTTCCATAGTGCAGGGCAAGCTAGGTAAATTAGATTATGAGGAAGCGAAACCAAAGTAGGGTGATGGGACATTTCCCATATCGATCCACCTTTGGATCATTTGCGAGTATACATTCCAATTGCGAGCAGGATTCGTTGCTTGCGCGCTACTCTGTTCACCCTGATCAACCGAATAGTCACTAGAACTAGTCCGACGCCTTTTGGGCTTCGGGGATGATAAGATAGGTGCATCGTGTCCTAGTGCCTTAGGTGATGGTGGTGGAGTTGACGACATGTTCCTGTAACATAATATATAAGTGCCAAACAACCAAAGTTCATGACATGTAACTAATGTGTGAGGTTATAGTCTAGTATGCAATCCTAGTTCTCTATAACCAATGGCTCTGATACCAATTTGTCACACCCCTAATTTCAACTAACGGATTTTTACCGTTTCGGGAAGTGACACACCAGGATCTCGGTCATTAGTTACATTGAACGACTCTACATGGGACACAAATGAAAATATCATATCAATCAGAGTTAGGGCGGAAGCGTAAAGAAAGTAAATGCTCAAAACACACGCGCCCAAAAGAATAGTCCAAAAGTCCAAACTAAACACAACTCGAAACAGTCCAAACAGTTTAATAAAACATAAATCAAAGGCAGAATTCCATGCATGTCCTATTGTGTGCGTCTGTTCCTTATCTTAAGCGACCTAAGAAAAACATATAAGAAAGTGTCAACACGAGGTTGGTGAGTTCACAGGTTTCAGTTTATAGAAGCGTTTAACAGATTAATGTATATTCAATATATAAATCAATAGGTAGCTAACCCATAAACATGTTAACTAATGCGCTCGTAACCGACAGCTGACTGTTTATATGCCCCCCACCATCATGGTGCATGTTTAGGTCAATATTGCACCCGTTCGACCTCCAATCGAGTTAGCGCGACTAACGCGGGTGAGGTTTGTCAAACCCAGTAGTACTACTCAAATTACCTCGCTATGTTCATATTAACGGTCCGATGTGAGGACTTAAAGGATAATGTGTACGCATAGTCATACAAGTGATATCATATATGAATTACAAAAATCAAAAGCATTTACGACGTGTTTTCTCCCCCAGTTTAAAAACAATAAAAAGGGGCCGTGAAAACTCACATGAATAGCGTATGAAGTAATCACAAAAGAATAAGATTGAATTCTCAAGCGTTAGCTCGACACGGCTCACAAACGTCCTAGAATTACAACATAGTTATTAGAAATAAAATGGGATATGTGACGACTACACGAAATGAGGAACGTCCTAAGGAAAAGCTCTAATGATTATGAGTATATGAACGTGTCTACAGAAATAAGAATTTTTTAATTAATAAATAAGATGTATACTGTAACATTTCTGATTTTATTATCTGTATTTTCAACTCAATGTAACACAATTCAGATTCAAATTTAGTGCAATGGGTTAAAGTTATTTGTGCGAACAACTAAACCCTAATTATCGATACAAATTCACGAATTCCAATTCTCATTCATTCTAAATTTCTACATATGCACATATATATATATATATATATATATATATATATATATATATATATATTGTTACATACAAGTAATTAAACACACGATAGCATGGACCCTAACCATTTAAACAACTTGGGATCTAACCTTCAACCCTCATTGAACCTTCAAACCGTGAACTATAACTAGGTTGGAACCCTAGGACCCCATATTATACCTAGTTCAAACCAAAGTCACCTGTTTGACTTTTAAAAAGTCAAACAAGGCCGAATCCATCAAGTCCAAGGCTTCTAACCTAGATCAAAACGAATCCACGGGCTTTCCTTGTCTACCAATTCAAGGCACCGACTAGTGCCAAGCCTAAATACCAGCCCAACCCAACTAAACATATGACCAAATCAAAAAAAAAATTCAAACAGTTTGACTTCCCTAGAAGTCAAACTAACAACTCCTTACAGATTCAAGGCAGGCATAGATCGAATTCCTCATGTGTTGGACTCCTCATGGTTACACGATAATAATAGACCCAAATCCGGCCCAAACATCAAGCAAAAAGCGACCAATTGAGCGGGCAATTTTCAAATTCAAACAAATTTGACTTTGATAGTCAAACCCGTATCAATCCTCCATTAATTCGTGAAGATCTACGCGTTTACGTCCCGTGAATCACGCGAAAACGTTCTTGGATGAATGTAGACCCTATTCGCGATCCAATTCATTCCCAAATCAAGGATTCGACGCGTGATTCCCGTCTGACAACGGTTTCGGCTGACTCATAGTCAAATCGACTAAAATAGATAAAAATTATCAAATTAACATAGTCACACACCATCGTACACACACATCCAAACTCTCCCAACTCTCGATCAAACCGCATTTCACTTCTGGACTCCTGCCGATCGCCAAGAACAGCCGATCCGATTACGTAGCCGTCTGCACTTGTTGCCCAATCAAAACGTGTAAGTTTTATGTCATTAGATTCGTAATAGAATCCTGAACAATAGCCCCCTATCAATTTATGTTAACAACACCGATCCAAACCGAATTGAAACTAGGGTTCATAGCGGGCTATTTTCGTATTTGAATTCTGGAACTGTTTTAATTCGATGTTTTAATCAATTAGATTACGTAATATTTCAGCGAAACCACCTGGTCCGGCCGGTAAGTCACTGCGCCGCCGAACCAGGTGGCGTGGGTTCGAAACCCACATCACCGGCTATTTTTAGCGCGTTTCCTTATGACCCAGTCCGGTTTCCTTTCCCTCCATGTTAATATCCACCGAACCGGACTGGTACACAAGTAGACCCTCTAGTCCAGCGGTACAAGCTAACTAACCACATAGGCGCCACCCGGGTTCGAGCCGGGTGGCCTGTTTAATTTTTAAAAACCAGTTTTAAAGCTCTAAAAATTTTATAAAAATTATTTTATAAAACCTCATAATATTGTTAAACAGAATAAAATCAGATCTACGAATTTCCAATATAAATTCATTTTATTATGAATTTATGGCTAAAAAAATAGTATATTAAATATTTAAAACAAAATTTAGGTATTTAAATTAATTTCCAAATAAAAACAATTAATTTTATAAATTTTATAAAATATTAACTTATTTAAAACAAACTAGTATTTATTTTAAAGGTGATAAATAAAATTTATTTATTATGATCCTCAATAATAAATTAAATGATAAAATAAAAACAATTGATTTTATAAAATTTATAAAATATTAATCCACAATAAAAAGTTAAACGTTAGATTTTATACATAAATATAATTTACACAACTTTATATTTTTACAAATCTTTAAACATAAGTAAATAAAGTAGAAATTATTTATTTAAATTATACACCAATATTTTTACATAAACTTTATAAATGAATAAATAAAGAAAGATTATTTATTTAATTTATACCTTAAACATAATTTTCATACTATTTCTCTAACTAAATAAATAAATGTTGTTTAAATTATTTAAACCCAAATTCAATTATTCTAAAAACTGTTGGGTTAAATCTTTCATGTTATACAACACCCGTTTTAAGTACAAACCACAAACACAACCCTTCGTACACACGCCCAATTCCATCCTAGACTTAGGCAAAGACTATTATACACATTATTAGTTTAAATCCATATACTTTACACGTTAGGTTAACGTTGTGAGATTTCAAGGATCATTTTGCTAGCTAGTTTCGCGTGCTAGCTACACCTTTGAATCAGGTGAGTACTACATAGCCCCTTTTCTCTTTTACACTTTTTGGGGTGATTCATGAAATATATACAAACAATAGTTTACATTTACACAAACTACACAAACACAAATCTTATTTACATTCATGTGTGCAAATTTGAGCTTTATGTTTGAGTGCTAGGTGTGTTAACTTTTGTGTGCAAATTTTGTGCAATCATTAACTAATTAAGCCGACGGTTAATAATGATAGATCTATTGAGTCTGACAAACCCACCTAGATTGGGGTGATTGTTACCGACAACACAATTTGCATGCTAGTTACAAAGGTTTGATTGTACTTTAGTTACACAATAGCTGCTCCCCATAAATGTCTTATTTATCATGACATGTAAGGATTTGCTTATTCATATTTACACACTATCTATGTACAAACCTATGTATGCTCACCAACTTTTTAGTTGACCCTATTTTATTCATGTTTCAGGTGCTAACGTGTGAATTTGAGCAAGACATGCTACACTTAATGTCACACCCCCAATTTCAACTAACGGAGTTTTACCGTTTGGGAAGTGACGAACCAGGATCTCAGACATTAGTTACTTTGAACGACTCTACATGGGACTCAAAATGAAAATATCTTTTAAATCAGAGTATCAATGCGGAAGCGTAAAGAAAGTAAATGCGCAAAATACACGCGCCCAAAACCAAAGTCCAAAAGTCTCAAAAGTCCAAACGTCCAACCAAACAAAGTACAATAGAATAATTCAACCAAACATAAATAGACACAAAGCAAAGCAGTTGAATCCTATGCATGCCCTAACGTGCACCTGTGTCTTAGCTTAGCGTCCTGAGAAAACATGTAAAGAAAAGTGTCAACACAAGGTTGGTGAGTTCACAGGTTTCAATTAGATACGTAAGCGTTTACCAGATTTATGATCATTCAATATGTATCTATAGGTAGCTAACCTATGTTCATGTTTAGCTCAAGTGCTCGCAACCGAAACTGACTGTTTGTTTATTGCCTCCTGCCAGGTCTATCAATACTGGCCATGTGAGTAGGCTAACATTTCACCCGTTCGATATCCAATCGAGTTAGTGCGACTAACGCGGGTGGGATTTGTCAAACTCAGTAGTACTACTAAACATTACCTCGCTAAGATCCATATTAACGGTTCGAGATAAGATGAGGACTTTCTGTGATAGCATGTTACACTTAGCTTTAACATTGATAGCATAAGAAATACAAAATCTAAAAATCAGTTTAAGTATGTTTTCTCCCCCAAGTTAAAAACAGTAAAAAGGGGCCGTGAAAACTCACCTACTTGGCGTTGAAGGTAGTTTCACACTAGAAGTAAGTTGGAACCACGAGTGTAAGTCTCAAAAGACTTACGAATGTCCTAAAATTATAAACATATAAATTAGGAACGATAATGGGAATTGTGACTGTGACACGGAAAACAAGGAACGTCCTAAAAGAACCGCTCCAATAAACGAGAGTGGACGAACGCGTCCACGGGTTTAGGAATGACTTTACGCGACGAACGACATAAATAATAATATATATACGAGTGGATAATATAATTAGTTATATTATTATTTAGTCTCGATTGATTTACGGCGTTATAAACTGACTTGAAATAATATAAATATATATTATTTAATAATACGGGTCACAATTTGGGAATAATATAAACATATTATTTTACACGAGTTTATGGCTTAAAAATAATATAAATATATTGTTTTTACTTGTTAATAATAATAATATATTATTTATAAAAGTGGGTATCATTTATAAAAACAAACTAATATTTCAAACCCGAGCTTACGGGTTGTTTTCCGGGTTAAAACTCATTTATATAATAATACAATATTAAAAGGTTTGATTTTTATTAATTTAATAATCCAGAAAAATGTTTTAAAAATAATTGTGGGAGCCCGGTCTCGAACCCGGGTCTCTCCTACACACACATCGCTCTAACCAGTCCCGGCCACTAGGCTATCGCGAACATCATTAGTTTCAAATAGTTTTAACACCCAAGTCCAGTGGGTTTCCCTCCCATACACATACCAGTTCGAAACTGTCCCAATACCCACGATTTCGATTTCGATTAAACATAGGAATATAGGGGTTTTGTTCAACGAGGGTTTGCGAATCTATGGGTGAGTTTAATTTCAAAAACATCGTGTTTAAGGCTGTTAAATTACAGAAAAATGGGTCGAACCCTAGCCTATGAACACGGTTCTGATTTGATCGAATTCGATGATGAAAATAGTTGGATTTATGGGGTTTTTACTCATTAAAGGTTTGTGAATGTGTATGAATAGTTTAATTAGATTAAGACTGATTCTAGAATCAAAACCCCCAAATTATCGTATGAACAAACCCTAGAATCTGGATCATGAACAATTCGATGTTCTGTGATTAAAATGATATAGGCCTTTCATTGAGTAGAGAATTACGAAGCTAATGATACATTTTAATTGGATTTATACTGAGTCTAAAGTAGGGTTCGATTATACCAGTTTTATATGAACCCTAGATTATGGCTCATGATCCATTCGATAATGTAATCCCAATTAACCATAGGGCTTTCAAAGAGTTATTGTTTGCGATTCTAACCATACCAATGAATTGAATTAAGATTGTGTTTAGATTAGGATTCGATCAAACCGTATTTGTATGAACCCTAGAATCGGGTTCTTGATATAATTGATGTTGTAAGCCCTAATTGGCATAGGGCTTTCAATTATTAGACAGAAACGACAGTGTGGGTTTAGACAATTACCGGATTAGAGTTCGAATTGATGATCCTCGACTAAAATAGTTCCGACTTGAACTGGTTTGATCTCCGACTCCCTCTGCTATGATTCTGGACGAATTGATGCTTGCAACAGGCTCAAACAGATTCGATAAAGGTGTGAGAGGGTTTAATTTATGAAAGTAATACGAGGATTCGTTGAATTCGATGAATGTTTGATGTGGGTCGACGGTTACAAAATAACTCGTCATTAACCTGTTTAATTTGCTAATGATGGATGTTTTAATTGATGTTTAAGATCGTTAATGGCATTAATCGAGCGATAACGGTTTCAATTTCAACAAATCGATTTGTGAATTTGATTTTGATTGAATTTGTCACGAGTTTGACTTCAAAAAGTCAAACATGGTTGAATTGATTTGATTTTGACTTTGGGGAGTCAATAATTCGGTTTGGCATATTTACACAACTAGTCCCTACAGTTTTGAGTTGATTTTGTGACCGAATTAGTCCTTGGGGTTAGGTTTAGTTAACGGTGTTAAGTTTTTAATAAGAAACTTAACGGAATAGTTAACGGAATTAACTGAAAAATCTGGATTGTCACACTTAAGTTGGACCTAGTTAATTTAAATTCAAAGAACAATTTGTATTTTTATTTATTTACTGGTTGAATTTTGCTATTTGTGTTTGAATGGTTGGAAATGAAATTAATGAATGAATATTGAAATCTAGTGAACCTTGTGCTCATGAACAGTCTACATGTCCCGCCCCGATGATTCCGCCATCGGTCGGGGTGTGACATATACGTTACGCGACGGATGGTAAAATAATATAATAATTATATTCGAGCGATTTCGTTATTACATAATGGCCTACAAAAATAATATAATACATATATTATTACGATAATTAATTATGTGATAAAATAATAAAATTATTATTTTATTCGAAGATAATAACGAGTGTAAAATATTATAAATAACTACATTATTTATTATTTTAAAACGTTACACGAAACTAGTAACGAGGCAAAATAATATAAAATATATATTATTTTATACTAGGAGTCACGGGTATAAATATATTATTTTATACGAGGTTACGGCTTGAAAACGATATAAGTATACTATTTTTAAAAGTGGGATTAATAATGAAAATAGAACATAAATCCAAACCTGAGGCTACGGGTGGTTCCCCGGGGTAAAACATATTAATATAATATTATAATAATATAGGGTTTGACTTTTAATAATTTAATATAATCAAAATTGCCTCAAAAATGAAATGTGGGAGCCCGGACTCGAACCCGGGTCTCTCCCACACACGCACACTGCCTTAACCAGTCCCGCCCGCTAGGGTATCGCAAACTAATCCGGATCGAATGAGTTTTTAACATACTACTCCCTGTGTTCCTTCTCCCAAAAGAACGAACGCAATCCAGTCCCAAATTCCTGCGAATTCGATCGCGATTGACTCAAAGGATAAAGGGGTTTTGTTCATTAGCATCCAACGAGTCTGTAGGTTCGTTTAATTTGAAAATCATTGGGTTTATGATCGTTAAATTACAGAATAGGGGCAGTAACCCTAGCTTATGAACACCCGATTGATTTGGCCAATTTGGATAATGAGAATGATTGGTATTAGAGGGCTTTTAAAGATTAAGACTCTACGAAGCTGGCCTTAGGGTTTAATTTGGTTTATAAAACTGTTTGGATCGAAACCCCCAAAATGTTTGAAGAACAAACCCTAGGTTCTGGATTTTTATAAAATCGATGTTATGAGGTTGAATTAGCATAGGGTTATCAATATACAGTGTGTTGCAATTCTAAAGAAGTATTTTAATTTGATTTAAACAAGGTCTAGTGTAGGATTCGATTGATCAGGTTTCATATGAACCCTATGTTACGGATTTCAATTAAAACGATGATATGAGACAGAATTTACATAGGGCTTTCGATCTAAGGACATAAACGAAACTAAAGGTGAGACTAATTACCAGAATTGATATCGTATTGTAGGTGTTCGACTAAAACACAGCCCTGTCGACGTGTTCTTGCTCTCCGGTGGCTCCTGCTGCGATTCCGGCCGAATTGAACTGTGAAACAGTTTCTGTGGGACTCGTTTGAGGTACGCGAAGGTTTGATTTCAAGAATTATTATGTCGAATGATCAGATTGAGAGGTCTTTGTTACGGTTTCGATAGTTACGACTTTATGGTCATTAATCAGTTTAATTCGACACAATGATGATGATTAAGACAGTGGTTATGGCCGTAAATGACATTATTCATGCGAATTCAGTTTTGATTTCAAAAGAAACGGTTTGCAACGTTCGAATTTGGTTAGAGCCGCGATGTTGAATTTCAAAAGTCAATAAATCAACTTTAGAGTAATAGCAGAAATAGTCCCTGAGGTTTTCATGTGAATTGAAGTTTGGAATTTGGCAGAATAGGTCCCCCAAGTTTGGATGGAGTTTGAACTCGGTTAGTTTGACTTCCAAAGTCAACAGAATCAAGATTTTGACTTTTCAAAAAGTCGACAAAAGTCAAAAGAGTTGTTTAGGGATATTACATAACTAGTCCCTGGAGTTTAAGTTTGGATTATTGACAGAATTAGTCCCTGAAGTTTGAGTTAAGTTAATTTAGTTAACTTTAACTAGATTTTGTTAACGGAGTTAACTGGAAAAGTTCGGATTGTCACACTAGCTGCTTCCGTGCGTGTATCAAGTATCTCCATGTCTTCTTCCATGCTTGTAATATTCTCCTCTTGGCACCACACTTGATCCACCAGGCTGTCAATTCTCTGACCTAGCAGGTCGTGTCTTATCCCGTGCTCCATTCCTTGTCTCACAAACTCAGAGGTTCTCATGTTTTGGTGGATGGCATTAAATGGGACTCCCATGGCACTAGTGGGTGCCATGGTTTGCCTTGCCCTCAAGTCAGGGTGATATGGGTCGGGTGCTAGATAAGGGTCTCTCATAGGGGGTGGTAACTGGTTGTGTAGATGGGGTGCCTGATACGGGTTTCTTGATGGAGATGATCCAGATGTTCGAAGTCTTGGGCCAGTGTTCCTAATCCAGTTTGCTCTTATGTTAAATCTTGCTCTAGCAGCTAGGGGTGTTGGTGACCGATAGTTTGGTGATCCATTATTTTCTTCCTGTTCAGACTTTTCTCCGGGATAGTATACCGGGGAGGGAGGAGAGTAGGAGTCCATGTCTGACAGAAAAAGAAGGGAAAAGATTGTAAGTGGTATATAAAAATATACTAAGTGTTAGATATATGAGTTTTCATAAATTTAGAGTTTGACTAGTCACGACACCGAGTCTTCACAATAGTATTTTAGAAGTAACACTTGACCTATAAGTGGTGTACCCATTAAGAGAATTCACAGGAAGGAGGGGTGGGTCACAAGGGACACACTTAAGTACCCGGTCCTTCCTTAGCCAGAATTTCTCATGGGTCTACACACACTCTTCCAGCCATCATATACTAATAACACTATCGCTTGGGCTCATGGTCATGATGATAATCATTATGGACTGGGCTTTGAGGCCCAAAGGTTTGAGTTTTGTCCACAAAGGATGATGGTGACATAGTGTGTAAGGATGAGGGTGTATAAAGACTTTAGGTATGGGTAAATGTGTGGTAAAACTTAGGATAACACTTAATAGAATCAAATAGGTAGCATGTATATAGAAATGTTCATTAGCACATGAGTTATCAAGTAGTGTAGTACATAGACTATCATGTATTGTATCATGCGATGTATTACTTAGAATATCGTGTAAGATGATCACACAAAGTAGTAAACATGTAGCATTTAGTAATGTAGCAAATACCATGTAACATGGAGCATGCCATATGATGGGTGTCCTAAGGTTATAGTCTAGGTCATAGGTGTCTAATAACCTAATTCCCTATAACCAAGTCTCTGATACCAATCTGTCACACCCCAACCGACGGCGGAAACGTCGGGGCGGGACATGGAGACTGTTCATGAACACATGATTGACTATGTTGTGATATATTAAAGCATCAAATTTCATTTCAAGTTCAAACCACACAAAATTCAACAATTACAAGAATGGAAATACATAAAGAGTTCTTTTAATAACTAGGTCCACAACTTAAGTATAGCAAACTTGATCAATCTCAAACATTCGTACCTGAAACATGGTTAAAACAATGTCAACTAAAAAGTTGGTGAGCATACATAGGTTTTGACTCTAAATAGTATCATTGTGTTGTGTGCATACAATCCATACAAATCATGGTTAATAAGGCAAATATGGAGAGTTACTATTGTGAAACCAAATTGTACAATCAAACCTTTGTAACTAGCATGCAAAAACCAAAATGTGTTGTCGGTAACAATCACCCTACCTGGGTGGGTTTGTCAGACTCAATAGATCTATCATTTTTAACTGTCTTGTATAGTTAATGATTGCACATGTAAATTTGCACACAAAGTAGTTTACACACCTAGTACTCAAACATAAGATTCAAATTTGTACACATGAATATAGGGTGAAATTGTGTTGTGTAATTGTAAACATTGTATAATTGAACTAATGTTCCGCACCAAAAATGTAAATAATGTAAAAAGTGGCTATGTAAACTCACTTGTACTTAGTGGTGTAGATAGCACGAGAAAATAGGTAGCAAAGTGATCCTTGTAACTCACAAGGTTAACCTAGAGTGAAAATGTATGAACTTGAGTTAATGTTGTGCACCAAGTCTAAGTCATGATCTAATGCTCATCGGATGTTGATATGTGTGGATTGTACAAGGATAGTGTGTCATTTCATGTAAAAAGGATGTAAGTTGATAAAAATATAAGTTCAAGGTACATATGAAAAAATAATTATCGTCTTAGGGTTTAAGTTTAAATAACTAAACTCCTTTTAAAATAATGAGTTTCTAAGAGTAATGTGATATTATATTAAAATAAATAAATCTATTTTATTTAATTATTTAACATAATGTGCCAATTTATATATATGTATAAATTGGAACCCTAAATAATTTGTCAAGGTAAAAGATACTAATAAATACTCTTTTCTTTTTAAAATAAATAAATCCTTACTTTTCTTTAAAAATAGTGTGCTTAAAATCTGCAAATCAAGGTACTGACTAGTTCTAAATTATGTTAGATTTATAAAATAATTTTTATAGAAAATTCCTGTTTATTAAAACAATTTTAAAAAAAGATTTTTAATAAAAAGAACTCCACCCGGTTCGAACCCGGGTGGGTTCTGTGGTGTGCATGCGGCCTACCACTGGACTAGGGACGTATCCCTGTTAAGGATCCACTTTTGATAGGTTTTAATTCGTAATTGTAAGGGAGGGCCAGCCAGGGTTTAAGGAATGCACAAAAAAAGAAACTGGATGTACCGGTTTCGAACCCGCGCCACCCGGTTCAATGGTGTAGTGTCTTAACCAGTTGAGCCGGGTGGCTTCGCTGATCTAAAGGGATTCCGTTTATTTAAATATGAAAACGTGAGTCAAGCCCCAAATCAAATCGAATATATATGAACCCTAAATTCAAATTGGTCCCGATATGTTTGTAAACACGAATTGGTATAGGGCTATTGGTTCAAACACGAATCGAACGGTATAAAACTTACTCGTTTTGGTTGGGTGATGAATGCGGACGACTACGAGTTCCGTCCCGGTATCCTTGGTGCTCTATCGTCGGCCAGACGCGGAACGGGAAGTGATACAGGGGTCAGAGAGCTTGAATGGGACCCTACGAAGGTGTGTGGCTATGGTAAATCGTTTAATTTTATCTCGATTAGCCGATTCGATTTTTGAAGGCAAGTGACAGGTGTTGAGATCATTTCACGCGTAATTGGTTTGATTCCGTATGAATCGAGACGTGTTTGTGGTCTGTAAACGTATAAGGATTGGATGCGCGTGATTTATGGGTATTAAACGTGTTAAATCCTCAGATTTGGAAATGATTTGCTCATGGTTTGGCTCGGGAAAGTCAAACTGTTCAAATTTTGAACTTTAGCCGAGAATTTGATCGAATTGAAACTTTATTTGGATTTGGGCATGGTCTAAAATCAATTACACATGTTTGGAAAGTCCATAACAATCAGAATTTACTTGTTTTTGGTATTGAATTGCAAGGATTTCTTGGGCTGTTTGACTTTTAGAAGTCAAACTGAGTCAAAATAGGTGGATGTGTCAAAATTGAGATTAAGGGGTTCAAATTCAAACGGTTTAGGTTCAAATTGAGGGTTCCAAATGTTCAAGGATTGATTGGGGGGGGGGGGGGGGAGGGTTTCAAGACTTAATAAATTGGAAGTTTTGTTATAAAACAGTGTTTATAAAACTTGTAAGAATACTAAAATATTATTTTTTTTATCTTAAAATATTATATAGGAAACTCCACTTCAAATTATGTATTATATATATATATATGTGTGTATGTATAGATAAATTGACTTTTGTTTTAAAACTTGATATTTTATAAACTTTAGAAATATCTTAATAAAATCTAAATATAGTAATGTATTACTATTATTAATTTATAAGGTAAAGTTTCTATTTCTCTAAAATTATAAATGATGTAGATGATTTATTTAAAATAGACATATATATATACACATTTAACTCTATGAATATACATACATGTGTTATACATATAAATAGAAAAATTATATGTAAATGCAAAGTTTAAACTTCAAATAATAATTAATGTGACTCATTGAGTGGGGCAAGTACGAATTTCAAACGGAGTGTCATAAAAGAATGAATAAATAGATAAGTTAAAATAGTATCGTAAAATCATTGATGTTACAATTATCACCACGACCGCGACCCCTTGTGTTGGTAGGCAAGGCGTGGTTGTAGCCTCCACGGTTTGATCTGCGTCGACCACGACTGAAGTTGCCACGATTGTGGGAGGGACGAGAGCCACAGAAGGCTTGAGAGGTTTGTGAGGCAGCTTCCATAGCGGGCATGAGTTGGTAGCCAAGGTGGGAAGCCATCTACTAAAGAGCAAGCAGTTGTGGTGGAGACTGGGTGTTACCGGTGGTGGCAGTGAAAGCCGTAGGAGGCAGAGCTTAAGGAGGCTTTGTTAACATATAGTCATGGTCACTCAGAAGACCATGGAGCTCACTGAAAGATAGTGGAGAGGACCGGGTAAGAATTGTTGACTTGAGGCCATTGTATTCCTCACGCAGGCCGAAGATGACATAAAGAACAAGGTCCTTGTCTTTGACAGGTTCGCCAATGTTGGCTAGGGCAGTAGCATAGTCTTGTGCACGGCTGAGGTAATTGAGAAGGGTATCATCCCCTTTCATGTAAAGTTTAAGAAGTTGTGTCTTAAGCGTGTATTCCCTGGAGACAGTATGAGGAGCGTAAGCACGTTCAAGAGAGAGCCAAAGGTCACAAGCAGTCGTTCCTTGAACATGGGAGAATGAGGTCTCGAAGATTATAGAGATGATGATTATTCGACGCATGGGCATTATTGTTGATCCATGTAGAGTAAGCATGATTAACAGTAACAACTGTTGTATCATCAGCTGCTGTGGTGAGTTCACGCTCAGGACACATAATAGAGCCATCAATATAACCGAACAGATTGTTGGTAATGGGAAAGGGTTCGAGTATTGTTTTCCAATAACCATAGTTGGTAGGAGATAAGGTAAAGGCAAATTTATGGGAGTTGTGAGACGTTGGTTCTTAATGGCTGATAGGTACGATTATAGACATTGTTTAATGAAGGTTAACGACACTTGATTAGACTGTCGGCACTAATGAGTGTCAGACAAGAGAAACACGAGCAACACCAATAGGTTAGCGACACTTGAGAAGACTGTCGGCACTAAAGAGTGTTGGACAAGAGAAAGAGTCAGTCGGCACTTGAGTAGCGACACTAAGTAAGAGTCGCCAAGAAGGTGAAAACTTGCGTTTTCAATTGTCATGCCAAGGAGACTGCGACACTATAGAGTGTCGCTTGAAGAACAGAAGGAGAGTGTCGCTAGAAAAGACAGAGAGCAACTTTTAGGGTTTAAGAACAACCGCCATAAGAAAGATCCTAAAAGGGAGACACAGATGGTTGATTGTGAACCGTTTTGTCAAGAAAATCAATCTAGGAGGTAAGAAAACAAGGTAGGAGCTGATTGTGCAACAAAAAAGGAAGAAAGAAACCGGTTTGTGATGGTGGCCGGAGGAGGCGGAATGTGGCGAATCTAGGTGCTTGGCTCTGCTACCAAGATAAACATCTTTGTGTGTGTGTAAATGTGATTGTTGTATTGATTGTGTACTGATTAGGGTTACATATGAGGTATTTATACTAGTATTATAATTACATAAACTACCCTCAACTAATAATAAATACAATTGATCTAATATTATATGGGCCGTATGACATTGTCGGTTTTCATCTAATTTAACTCTTATCATAAAAAGTTATAATCTTGTGACAAATTAGGTCTTTTGTCATCTAAAAACCCACACCAAGTTCCCACGAAGCAAATTAGATTCCTGAATCTTAGTTTATGATAAACATTTTAAACAACAATTTGCTAAATTCTATAACAGAGTCAATGATAGTAGTGCAAAACCGTTGAAAGTAAAAAAACATGGTTTAAGTATTTTCTGATATTATTGACTCGTGTATCGAACGTCCAAAGAGCACATCTAGGTGTTAAACAAAATTAGATAATCAAAGTCAATAGAACGGTTCGATTGCAGATCAACGGTAGCATGTATGAGCCAATTAACCATGTCAAACTTTAAATTTCAAGTCAACAACGAGCCTACAAATCCTCCGGTATAGTAAGAAGTTGTAAATGTGATATCCATATACTTAAAGAGAAATTATTAGTAAAAACAAATTCTTGACGAAACCAGTGAGTGTATGTAAAGTTGATTGGTTAAAATTCACCCAAACCACTATAAATCTTGGTGGTTTTGATTAACATTATTTCAACTTTACCTATTCATCATTTTCTTGCAACCAACACGATCTTAATAAAAACATTTTGGAAATAAGTAATGATTTTGTTATTTAGGTGACCGAAGGATTAACGAACCCCTACTTCCGTCTCCATTTTAATTCAGATTATCAACAAACAAGAGTTACACTTTTTAATAGTTGTTAGAGATCGTTTATTAAAATTGTTTATCAGTTTATTTATTTCTCATAAAAAAATATTTCAAACATGATTAACATTTTTTGTTTACATTACATAGAATAAATTATTTTAAATAAACAATAATTTATAATTCTACGACAGATGTAATGAGAAACACTTATGCATAGAGTATAAGTACGCTATGCATGTAGTTAAGCCCTTGAATTATGACAGATTTACTTTTAGGTCTCTAGACTTCATTTTTTATATTAATTTTCTTTTAACAAATGACGTGATACAAACACAATTGTAACGTAGTTGCACGTGATAGTGTACATGTTATCTAAGCACTTACGCTTTTTAATTTCTCTTTACTTTTTTTAAACGGTTTTGTTCTTTTTTTTCTATTTTTTTACCTCTTAACTTTTTTTAACAGCTTTGTTACGATTTCGTTTTTTTGTATAAACATTTTGGAATATTACTAACTGTTTTGTTGCAACGCGTGAGTTTTTTTAAAGGTTTTGCTTCTTTTTTTATATAAACTTCCGAGTACGTTTATTTATTTCGTAAACGATAACTTTTTTAACACTTTCGTTTTTTATGTCTTTATTTTATAAGTTTCCGAGGACGTTAATTTTTTCTACGGTTTAACATGTCGTAACGCGTGAACACAATTCTAGTTGTATGAACAATCTAAAAGGTTAAAAGGAACCAGTGAGTCGACTCGCCCTGAACTGGCGAACACTCGCACCATTTATAACTGTATAGTTCTCCAAACACAAAATCACTAAAAAAAATGTCCAGATTGTATACGCCACTTCTCGACCACACCAATCCCTTCCTCCTTCCCCGCCGGATTCCCAACCTCCCGGCGGTGTCCGTTTCCAAAACATCTTCTCGCCGGAATCTCACCGTACTTTCGTCATCCGTCGAAACACACTCTTCCAATTCGGATAACCTGATCCCCATACTCGCCACTTCTGCTGCTCTACTCTTCCTCGGCTTGGGCGGCGTTCGTAGTTCCGCCTGCTTCGCTGCTACCTCCGGCCGTATTCCACCGGATGTAGCTATCTCCGATGACAATGCATTGACTGACAATCAGCCAATTCTAGGTTATCTCACTTTACTCTTTGAGTACACTGCTTTAAATTGACCTAATTCATCCAGTTGATTTTGTGTAAGATCGTTTATTCTGACATAGTTATGAAATTAGGTATGAATACCTTATGAGATAATGAAGGTTTAGTTTTTAAATTAGTTGATCTATTCATTTTCGAAGAAGAGTGTGTTTATTTACTTGAATTGAATAGAGAGAGGGAGAGATCATATGTTTCGAACTAAAACAATTGCTGTTTCGCTGCTACCTCCGGCCGTGTTCCTCCGGCTGTAGCTATCTCCTATGACAATGCATTGGCTGACAATCAGCCGATTCTAGGTTTTTCTCTCTTTACTCTTTGAGAATACTGCTTTAAACTGACCTAATTCATCCAGTTGATTTTGTATAAGATCGTTTATTCTGACATAGTTATGAATTAGGTATGAATTCCTTATCAGATAATGGAGGTTTAGTTTTTAAATTAGTTAATCTAGTCAATTGTGAAGACGAGTGCGTTTATTTACTTGAATTGAAAAGAGAGAGGGAGAGATCATATGTTTTGAACTAAAATAATTGTTGTTTGAGCTTCAAAATCCAGATGAATATATGTTATGTTATAATTTTTACACCAGGATTTGTTATATCTATATGAGTGTTGGTTTCATTTGTGAATACAGACAGTGAGGATGTTGGAGAATATGATAGTGAAGAATTAAAAGCTGCATTTGAGGGTTACAAATCAAAGACTTATGCTCTTACTGTTCCGTTGAGAATTGTTGCTCTGCGGAATTCAGTCCCTCCTATATGGATTAAGGTTTAGTCACTTAAATTGTCTTGTTTATTCCTCTTTTTTCAGGTGTCCTGTGCAATTGATCATCACATTCAGTATTTTTCTTTCTTGAAAATAACAAAAATAAATTAGGTTTAGCTTACGTATCAAGTATGAGTAGTTGAGTACTCACCGATAACTGCAAAGAAATGTGACAAAGAAATAAATTAGGTTTAGCTTACGTATTCACTTTACTTTTGACCGATTTATAGTTAAATGGGTGGATTTGGGTTATCCTTCATATGCAACGGGTCAAATGGGTTAAAATAATGATTTAACTATACAGGAAACATGTCAGATGGGTTGAAAGTCATCCAAAGTGTACTTAAATGTATAAAACCTTCTAATTTGCTCTGTTAGGAAACAAGTTTAGATTTTTTTCATGTTACAGCCTTACAGGCTTTAGATTATCAACTTCGTTCTTTAATTAGTTCATTTTTACACAGAATTTTATACAATCTCAAGGAAAGAGAGTGAAATTTCGTCTAGAGTTTCGTGGAACTATTGAGGATATTTTTTCGGAACTCTCTAAAACCATTGGTGAAGGAATTGTTACTTCTAAATCTGCTGGGGCTGCTGATATTGTATCTCTTGGTGATACCTGGCTTAATTTCGCAATTAGCAAGAAATTAATAGAACCTGTACAAGGAGTTGATGATCATGATTGGTTCCACACACTAAGTGACAAGTGGAAGGTAAGATACATTTGATTTTCAGTATCATGGTTTTGGTTGGTGCTAAAAAATAAAGCATATAAAGCAACCTAATAAGATAAAATCTTGATGTACATGATACAAGTAGTTATTGCATGTTTAATTTCTTGCATAGGCAATATATATGCGCAGCTGCACTTGTTCTTTCGCCTCTAGGAATAATTTTCCTTTTAGGTTAACTTGTTTTATTGTAATTATTTTTTTAATTTAAGGGTTGTCTTAAAATAATCTCAGGTGTATTTGCGCAGGAATAGTGAAGGAAAGTCGGATGCCCAAGGTAAGATATATGCTGTTCCATATCGATGGGGAAGCATGGTAATAGCTTACAGAAAAAACAAATTTCGACAACATAATCTGGCCCCTATAGAGGTAACTTCTGCAAAATTTGTACACTCATAAATATGAAAACGGGTCAATTCAATAATGGACAAAGAGGTAAAAGTTAGCTATAAAGGAAACACATCGTCAAATGGGTCAAACGAGTCGAAAGTCACGGATGGAAGTGTATTCAAATGCTTACAACCATCTAATCGATTTATAACAAAACATTATATTCATTATTTTAATAATATATTACACATTCATCGTTTGTAAAATAAAAAATAATGGGAACAAGTGTTGCTGGCTGGGTTAACTAAATCCGGCCCGGCTAATACTTAAAACATTACCCTTGTTGACCCGAACCTATTTTGATCAGTTAGTTACCCAACCAGTCCGACACAAGTGTTTTGCCACCTCTAAGATTGAATCATCATTGCAGGACTGGTCTGACCTGTGGCGGCCTGATCTTGCTGGAAAGATTGCAATGGTTGATTCTCCAAGAGAGGTAGTTGGTGCAGTTCTGAAATACTTGGGGGCATCATATAATACAAGTGACATTGATTCTGAAGTTACTGGTGGGAGAAATGCTGTGAAGCATGAACTCGCATCACTTAGAAAACAGGTATTGTGATGAAGCCAAATCATGAAATGTTATTATGTTTACATAACACATTCTAACAACATATCTTAATCCATGGTGGTAGTTGTTCAGATGTTTAGATTTTGACAATGTTAAGAGATATTTTATACGGGTACGAATGATATAATTATCTTTACTGCAATGATATTCCTGTAGGTTCGGCTATTCGACAGTGCAAATTATCTTAAAGCATTTAATGTTGGTGACGTTTGGGTGGCTGTTGGGTGGAGTAGTGATATTGTTCCTGCTGCCAAACGCATGTCAAATGTTGCTGTGATTGTTCCAAAATCAGGAGCTAGTTTATGGGCTGACTTATGGGTATGCACTGTTCTCTTTCTACAGAAACTTCAGTTTTTATTCTGTTATTCCTGGATTTACAGGTGATGTTGGTGTGTTAATTATGATTGCAAAAACAATATTATAACAATAATCATCCAAATCTATGACTTGACCCGTTTCACATGTTAGCTAAAAATTCGATTTGAGCCGTTTGAGATCAAAACGTAACTCAAGTCAACCCATGCATAAGTAACTGGGTCAAAATTACCAAAAGAACCGGTTTCATTATGTATCATAAACTGCCATATATAGAATGAATTAATTTCAATATAAAAACACTAGTAATTGACAGAGAACCTAACACAAGCTTAATAGCAACAAATTATAATTTCACTTTTTATCATGTTTTCATGCAGGCTATACCGGCTGCTACAGGTGTCGCTAAAGAAGAACTTGGAGGGCGAACTAGAGGGCCATCTCCACTTGTGCATCAATGGTTAGATTTCTGCTTGCAAGCTCAAAGAGCAATACCTTTTGAAGAGGAGATAATCGCAGGTGCATCACCATCAGCCATTGACCACACCCGTGTCCCAAAATCAAAAGATTTGACAAAAAATAAACCGAAACTTGATACAAATCTCATTGCGGGAGTACCCCCACCTGATGTTTTAACAAGATGCGAGTTTTTGGAGCCTTTGTCGGATTCTGCGTCTTTAGATTATCAGTGGTTAATAGCTAGCATGCAAAACCCTAATCATGGGTTTATGCATAAACTGCAGCATTTCATGTTCCAGGCATCGAAAGTCCTACAACGTAAGTCTTAATTATCAAGTTTTGTTTTCAAATCATTTTAGGAGGTTGTAAGCATCAGGAATATTCCTTGTGCAAGTTCTGAACCGTTGACCCGTTTGATGTGTTTCATTTTAGTATGAACACGACTATGCCAATGCAGCAATGCATAACAGTATTATATCGACTTAATCATCAAAGCCAGTTGTTGTGGCCAAAACAGTTGGAAGGAAATTGCCGAAAATGAAGAACAAGAGATTAGAAATTCTACAACAAAATCTGAAGTCAAAAGAAATCAATCCACCTTTAACTCTATCAGCAGATTCTTGATTGTACCATCTTCTGTTCAATTTCTAAAGATATGAATCAAACTTTGAACATTTTGCATGTGTTTGAGACCAAAATCTTCACTAATTTTTAACATTTTATGCGACAATCAACTCTTTCTTCCTTGACCATCTTTCTTTTTTGCGACACGAGGACGATCGAAAGAACCCCTGGTGACAATCAAACATTTAACCATATGACATTGTTGTCACAACAAAAATAAATGTTTGAAAATACTTCCCTGTCTCACTACAATACAAAAATCCTATTTGAGACTTTTAAAATCAGAATTTACGAAAGTAGGCTGTCGTAAATTCTGTCGCAAATAATTTACGAAATTTAATTTGCGGCTGAATCATTTTTGGTAGCTAGTTTTGTGACCATATCCTTTCTGTCGCTATTGCAACTGTGGTCTGTTTTTTGTGGTCGCAAAGTTTAGTCGTTTTCAGTATTCGCCACTAGACACATACTGCACATTTTGAAGTGTGTATATCTAACTCAAAAATTTGTATAAATTTTAATTAAAACAACTTGTAAAGATGGAAGAAAAATACCTGCAAAGTTGAGGAACTGTCCATGAACCCACAGACCCGCGTGTCGTTTGATTCGCAAGCGATTCTTTATATTTTCGCCAGTCACCGAGCATGATCCCAAGGTCATGAACCTTGTTCTCCAAACCAACACAGCAATTGGCATGCATTGTGCACACCTTGTTTAGATATTTGCTTGCCTGACAAAAACCACCAAAGTAACCGGTATCCAGGAACCGAATTCGTAAACCGACATTTTCGATGAAAGGATTAAACTTGATCTTATTGAACACATCTTGCTCATTTACGCCTGGGTAAGTCAGCCTTGAGTCATACCAAAATTTGTAAAACTGAATTGTTTTGTTGTTTGACTTCACATACTTGAAACCTCCATTTGGTAGGTTTTTAAAGTCTGATGGGTTTCCATTGAAATAATCACAGGCAATTTGGAAATCAGCATCCTTATCAAACTTTGAAAACGGGTCTCTAAACCACATTATGTCAGCATCCTGCATGGATATAGAGACAAATGGTCAAACCTAAACATTTACATTTATATTATATATTATATAAGTTTTTAAACAAAACTAAATTATACACAGTTTGTAAACGAGCTGAGCTTAGCCAAGGTAAGCTCGCTCGTTTGACACGTTTAAATTTAGCCCAACTTTGTTATAACCTAAATAACAGTTCAATCTTAATATCTGTAATATCAAGTTTTACATAAATCTAATTCCGTTGGCTCGTCTGTTTGGCTTGTACTGAATGTGTTTATATTTTTGCATTTAGGTAAAAAGTACTATTATTATTATTAAAATTTGAAAAAAAATAAACGAGTTGGTTTCATGAGCTATGAGCCGACTCAAGCTCAAACTTCAGCTAGTTAAGAAATAAATGAGTTGAGCTAACTCGTTTAACTTCTGGCTCGTTTAACTAGGGTTAACTGATTTGAATAGCATGAAAGATGAAAGAGGAAGTAGTTAGTACCGTGAACACGAAGCTATACCCTAAATCAAGAACACTTCCAAGAAATTCGATTCTTCTCCACATCATCTTCAAATAATCTGGTGCCATATAATATGCCTCTTCTGAAAAGTCAGTTCCATTGGTGTTAAGATTGTAACAATTTGGATGTAACTTCACGCAACGACCATACGCCTTTTGGTCTAAAGTTACAACGACCAAGTGTCTCAAAAACCGCTTTGTTTGATTCCCGACTCGAAAGCTCTCCAGAAGCAGATCGAACACCGAATTTGGTTCGGCCCATGCATCATTTAGAGTCGTAATTATAACTGTGTTATTACTCATTGCGGCATTTTTTAGTATGATTTTCAACTTATCATCCTATTAGGTAGAAAGTGAAACAAATTAGATGTAGAAAATTGGATACACATCTTTATAGAATTGCAAAATGTCCAAAAGTTGGCAAATGAAAAATAAACTCCTTGTAAATAGTAAATACACATCAACTTTTGGAAATTGACCCCTAAAGTCTTTACCCCCCTTGTAATTACATCAACATGTCTACTTTTACGGTTAGACACTTAATCCCCTTGTAATATTAAATCTTAATACACACACACACATATATATATGAGAATGTTCCACTAAGAAGTGGGTTTTCGCTAATAAACGCTGATAAATGGGTCAAACGAACCCTGATTGAGCTCATTCCAGCGGCGTTGGAACCGTCTCATTAAACCCTAACCCGCCCCTAAAAACCAAAACCACCCTCCACCCGCACCCCCAAAAACCTAAAACCCCCCTCCAACCCCACCCCGAAAATAATATTTTGATCCATAAGCTTTTTGTTGCCTACCACTGAACCGTTTTGTTGGTATATGGATGCTTTAAATTTTTATTTTTAAAAAATGCTACCAAATTAGGCACATAATAATTGACTAAAAGTAGCACAAATTAAAGAAACCAGCACATTTACTTAAATTGTGCTGTTTTACCTGAAACCAGCACATTTACGTAAAGTAGCACAATTTCATTAAGTATCGATTTTGTTGTTACAAAAAATATAGCAATAGATAAAAAAACGCTCGATTTTATGGTGTAATTTAAAAAAAAAAAAATGTCCTATGAAAAAGTTATAAACGTTTAAAAAAAGTGAGGGAAGTTGAAAAAAGTCAACAAAAAAAATATAGTAATACTATACTCAAATTAAAGATAAAAAAACGCTCGATTTTACTACACTTAAATCTCTACCCTTGATCATACAATTGAATGGATGAGATTGCTTTTTAGGTTTTTTAGCCAAATTACACTTTTTATTTAATCTCCCCCTATATATATATATATATATATATTCAGTGTAACTGAATGCATGACTTGGTCACGTTTCAATAAAGAACTAATTGCAATTTTGGATCTAAAATATTGCAAAAGAGGACAGATAATGGAATAGAAAAAAAAAAGTATTTTATTTTTTTATAAAATTAAATAATTTGAAAAGTAAAATAATAAAATAAACAAGCTGACTATGTACATATAATACCAAAATAGTTACACGTTGACCTTTTATTTTAGCATTTATTAAATTATTTATTTATTATTTACATATTATTAACTATATTAAAATTTATTAAATTATTTATTTATTCTTTACATATTATTAATTAATAATAAAATCATAGGGTAGTGAACACTAAAATAAAGCCCAATAAGGTCTGTCATATGATAGATCCTGATTGTTTTTTTTCTGTTTATTTTTTTTTATCATGTATACAATACAATTTGGTAGATTGCAAAGATTGTAGCGCGCGTGGTTCCCACACATGTGAGATGGTGGGTTTGAAACTCCGCCTTACACCTCATGGTTCGATGCTGGCGTCAACGTAATTTTTTTATTTATTTAAAAAAAGTTTTATTTTTTTCTTAATAATTTAAATCTTTATAACTAAATTGAGGCTATAGCTTTAAAAATACGCCGTTGCATCGCGCATGTATGTTTACTTGTTATAATTTATATCTCAAAGGTTTTTCAAGATTTAAGTCTCAACACAAATTAATGTTAAAACATGATTCTTGAAATAAATAGTTTCTTATTTCAATAAAAAATATAGAAAAACGAAATAAAGAACCCGTTATGCATCTTCGTTTCCGGCTCCTCTTAAAAATTTCACTCACCTGACCGTGACCACACACTTCGGTCACCCTCAAACCTCACCGCTATTCTTTTCGGTCACTCTCCCCTCCCCAACCTTCACCATCACACCTCGTGCAAATCACAACTTCACACGGATCATAATCTCATCCCCCATCCACATCTCAATTTAGGGTGTTTAACGCCATTTGATGATAGTAAGGGATGGTAGGTGTGATGATGAGGGTGAAGATTAACAAGAAGGGTGGTGGTGAGGTTTGAGGGTGACTAGCGGGGTGGTTGTGCGTGACAATGTGACATAAGGAAGAAAAAAAAAATAAAGAGTGACATGGACGATTATTATTTTTATTTTTTTAATGAAAAGAGTAAATAGGTGTTATACCTCATCTAAAAAAACTAATTTAAAATTTTAACATCCATTGGTGAAGGATCAAATTCGTGATAACTCGGCATTTATAACGAATTCGACAGTAAAATTATATAACAACATAATTAATATAGTTAACCATATATCATTATATCCTATTACCTATGACCCACGTTACATATATTATTTTTTATATTATATTTAGGGACGGAGCAAATTGCATGCCTCTACATGTTTTCTCGTTTTTAGATGGTGTTTGAGATTGCTTATTTAACTATAAAAGTGTTTTTTTTTAAAGGTGTTTATTCACTTATAACTTTTTTTAAAAATAGTTTTTAAAAAGTGTTTGGATTAGCTTTTGTGGTGAAAAAGTCAATAAGTTGTTTTTTAAAAAGTGTTTGGCTTAGCTTAAAGCATGCAGTATACCAGTGTGATTGTGGTGTGGTGTGGTGTGATAATAAAGTGCACGCCACGTGGCACCACGTCATACCCTTCATTATCACACCATTTATCACTTGACAAGGGAAATACCCGTGTGATTGTGGTGGTGTGATAATTAAATGTTATTTTTTTTATTTTTATTTAAATAATAAAACATAATATATATATATATATATATATATATATATATAATAAAATATTATGTTTGAGCTTTTAACATAATAAAATAATATCCTTTCGTAATAAATTTGAGATTACTTTTCACTTTCTTCTTCTTTCTTTTGTCCGGTTGTAGAGTTCTCGTATTTGTCCGGAAAAAACCCCGGCAATGATATTTCACTCTTTTTTTCTTTCATTTTAACGATTTTATTTTCTACAAGAGTTGATTTACAGGGTCAAACTACTAAAGAACGGCTACTTCTTCTCCATTTCCCCGTGCAAAAAAATCACGCGAACAAATCACGCCCCCCTTCACGCAGCAAGGGGGCGGTGTTTCTTCATTTTCACGGCGTGAATTCTTGGCCACGTTGGATCACGCGTTGGTTCACGGTGGTATACATGATGGCCTTATATTTATTTTAGGGTAAATTGGTAATTTTATGTTTAAAAAGTTATAACGAGTTTTAAAAAGACAGGATTTGTGACTTTTGGAAAATAATTTTTTAAGATTTATCAAAAAACCAAAATAAAAAGGAATTTTATACATGACAAACACTTTTTTTACTTATTGACTTTTTGAAAATGACTTATTTTTTGAAAAAGCTAATAAGTAATTTCAAACTTAATCCCAAACACCCCCTTAATAAAAAGAAAATAGAAAACAAAATAACGATAAAGATATAAAAAATAATGGATTAAAAACAGAAATTAAATTAAAGATAAAGATATCAGATTATTTTCATTAACTCAAATTACAAAAAAAAATTATTCATTTTTGATCGAACAAAAGGAAGTAAAAATGACAAAAAAAAAACAAGAATGATTAAATGAATGACATGCTTACTGAATCAGCTCGGAGTGTGCCGGCGGCGAAAGAGTTGTAGTCGCCGGAAAATGGAAAGGTGATGGAAGAGTGATAAAGAATCAAACATGAAAGCGCCACCATGGCAATGATTATCAACATCTTAGGAGTTTGCTTGAACAGCTGGTGGTTGGGGTGGTGGAGGCTGAACTCCGGTGGTGGTGGAGACGGAGATCTGTCATCTGGATTGCCGGAGACCACCTTGTTTCCGCCCTCAAGCCCCATAGTAAGATATGGTCTACGGTTTTGTTATTTCATGTGTATTTTTCTGATGTGTGTGGCATTCATATATATATGGTTAATTTACAAAACTAGTCCCTCAGATATTGTTAAACTTGTATAATGTGGCATTCAACTTTTAGTTTTTTACATTTTCAGTCAAGTTGATTAGTACTTTCACTCCAACTTGATTGCAAGAATAGTCACAGTTCAGTTGTATGGGCGTAAGGTAAGGTGCACAAAAAGAATCGGTTCGGGAATCGGAACCAGTTTGTAACCTGGAATCGGAATCAATATCGAAACCGGGTTAGCAAGAACGGGTTAGGAACTGACCTAAACCAGTGCGTTGGGATCAGTTTGGAGTTTTCTGGGCAGGAACCGGTTCGAACTGTTGGGACTTTTTTTGACCGTTAAAAATGGCTATGTAGCCGTTTATGATTATTATGTGATTGTTTTTGTGTGTGTGTGTTTTTTTTACCATTTTACCCCAATGTTTTAGCATAAATATAGTATTGGATTTGATGGTTTTATCACAACTATAAAAAACGATCTCTATTCTTTTAAATCTCAAAACGCTCTCAAATGGCTTCCGAAAGTAGACAATCATTGGTGTTGGATCTTCGTCAAACAACTTAACCATTGTTGCAAAATATTATACCTACAACAAGGAACCATATTATTAGGTAAATAGGAAATATTGACTCACCTGTCATTTTAAAACTATTCGAAAATTGGAAGGTCTAAGCTAGGTCGAGTGCTATATAATTTGCATGAAAGTTAACACGCAAAAACTATCAATAGGGGCTAGTGTCGCCAGACACTAGTGTCATCGATAGCGTCGCTTGACACTAGTGTCGCCATAATTTGCGTTATGGACTTTAGTGTCATTGGTCTCAGTTTCGCCTTTCATCAGTGTCGCCACCAATGAGTGTCGCCACTGGATTTCAGGCCCGACTAGTGTCGCCCCAAGAACTCCATTAGTGTCGCCTCAAGAACTTCTTTAGATTCAGTTGCCGTTTAGATTCAAGATTGTCCAAATCGTTTTTCTAGCTTCCATGAAGCTAGATCAACACTTTTTACACCATTTCATACGTAAAAATCCGATTATTAATCTCAAACCCTAGCTTTTACCCCTAAAACCCATTTCAACCAAAACAAGAGATTCTGGACAAATTCTTACCTCAAAACTTGCAGATTCTCATGCTCTTCTTCTTCACCAATGATCTAGATCCAGAGACAAGCAAAGTTTGAAGCTCAATACCACCTTCCTTCACTTTCTCTCTCTAAACTCTCTCTTTTCTATCTCTAGAAGTTTAAAGATGGAGGTGTTGAATGAGGAAGGTGAATGGGTCAGCTAGGGTTTAAGGGAGTGCTCCCTTTTCCCTTGCGCTGACGGTTTTACCCCTTGCCCTCAACGTCCATTCCTTTTCCTTTATTTTCGCTCAAAAAACCATAAACGAGGTGTCAGGTTTTCAGGATGTTACAAGTCTACCTTCCTTACAAGAGGTTTCGTTCTTGAAACCTATTATAAGTCAAATATTTGAGGGTACAACTCCTTCATTTCCTCTTCGGCTTCCCACGTAGCCTCTGTCCCTTTTCTGTGTCGCCACTGTACTTCAACTTGTCGAATCACTTTGTTTCTTAGTTGCTTCTCTTTCCTATTCAGGATGGCCACGGGCTCTTTGACATAGTTTAGACTGTTATCTACCACGATGTCCGTAAGTGGCACGTGTGCTGATTCATTGGCTAAACACTTTCGCAAATGTGACACGTGAAAAGTAGGATGGATCCCACTTATTTCATCAGGTAATTCCAGTCAGTAAACAACTTCTCCAACCAATGCCAAGATTTTGAAATGTCCGATAAACCTCGGACTCAACTTTCCTCTCTTTCTGAATCGCATAATTCCTTTCCACGAAGACATCTTCAACATCACCTTATCCCTAACATTAAACTCAATAGGCCTTCGCCTCTTATCCACGTAGGATTTCTATATGTCTTGTACGACTTTCATTCGAGTTTTAATCTGGTCAAACTTTTCTAAAGTAGTTTTAACAACTTCAAGTCTTCCTAGTTCTTTTTGACCAATTTCCCCAACATATCAACGTTCTACATATCCTACCATACAACATTTCATAAGGCGTCATACCTATAGTCGTGTGGTATCTGTTGTTGTAGTTAACTCTGTGAGTGGTAAGTGTCTATCTCATCTTCCACCGAAGTCAATTATTTACGCACGAAGCATGTCCTCCAAGGTTTCCGTTGCCTATCCCGACGCATGTCTTCGCCATAGTTATTGCGGGATTTGTGAAAAAATACCTGCTATTCTAAAAAAAGGTATCCCAAGGACTTGTCATCGCCATAGAGTAAAGTTTTTTTTAATTTTCTTATACTCTGAAATAACAAAAAGGTTAAACGTCGTTGTTTGCTTGACCCTATGGCGATGACATGTCGTTGCTATAGGGTTCAATATGATATTAATTGAAAAACACAAATCATTCCTGCTTTCTAACTCTCCATCTCTTCCTGCTTTCCAACCCTCCATCTCTCTCTCTCGCTCTCTCTTGATCTTGCATGAACAACCACCACCATCGTCGCTACACACCATCTCTCCAACGTCGTTTGCTCCTTTCCATCGTCGCTACACACCATCTCTCCATCTCCGTCGCCAACAACCACCACCTCTTCTGCCTCCTACCTGTCGTCCGTCTCTACCGCCAACAACCACCACCTCTTCTACCACCTACCGTCGTCCGTCTCTGCCGCCAACAACTACCACCTCTTCTGCCTTATTTGTTTGATCAAGACAGGTATGTACATTTTCATAATTGTAGGTTTGTTCAAAAATTTGTGTTGTGTTCTTAGTATAATTTTATGTTTAACATTTTGCTTGATGTTGGATGAACCTTCTTTCTATATAAATTTGGGATTTGAATAATTAAATGTATCAAAGTTTTTTTGTTTGTTATATGGTTCAAGCTTTAACTTTACTTTGATTATTGTTGCAACATTGTCATTGGATTATTAATCAAGTATTTGGTTAATAATAAACTCAAACCGGATGGCGAATTTGAGGTAATTAATAACCCCCACCCCATATATTATCTAAACTAGCTTAAAACTCGTGTAATACACACGGAGTGAAAAATATCAATGCATAAAATTCTTAAATCTTTATGTATATATTTTGCATATGTAAAAATGTATTACATATACTAAGGATAGAAAACAAAATTCAAAATATGTAAATGTTAATATATAATTGGGTTTCGAAAATACGTTAATTACTATTTAATGTAATTTGACTTACATTTACTATTTAATTGAAAATAAAAGTTACATAATTAGATTTCAAAGTTTCTTATAACAAAGGATAATTTAAAATAAACGTGTTTTATTAACATAATTAATATTTTCTTTAAAAATATATTATTATTAAAAGATAGAGATGTATTTAATAAGAGAGAGAAACGAAAAAAAAATGATGAGAATAAATATGGAGACGACACGTGACATGAAAAAACTTTTATTTATTATATAGTATAGATATAGATTCTCTAAATATCACGTATATACATAACATGCATATGCTAATTAACAGGTAAAGAATATTTTATAGTATAGGAAGTGCTCATATTTTTATGCACAACTTCCTCTGATTAGTTCTCGTCTCCTTTTTAATCATATATAAACTTTGGCGACGAGTCGCTGTAGGTTCAGCTATGCCGACGACGTCTATGACAACGACTGTTTCCAGCAGTGGCGACGACCGGTCTCTATGGCGACGACAAGTCATCGGGAAACCATGTGATGACGACACTTAGGGTCTATAGCAACAATTTCCGTTGTCGCCATAGGCTCAATTTCTTGTAGTGATAGAGTTTGGTTAAAAAAAACCATATATGGCTCATTCAAAGTTGTATTTATAACCGTGTTATAACTCATTGTGGCATTTTTTTAGTATGATTTTCAACTTATCAAGGTTAATGTCAGAAATTGAAACAAGAATTAGATTTATGAAATTGGACATGCATTATAACTATTAAAAGCTGTAAAAACGGTAGGTCGGTATCTACAATAGTTTTATTAATATTTTATTTGATTTTAACTTATGTATATATATTTGTTGCAGCAGTAGAGAATTTTATAGTAAAAATGGCAATAGAAAAATAACCCCCTTGTAATTTACATGTCCTCTTTCACAGTTGTCACTTAATCCCCTTGTAATATTATTATTTGTTTCCCACCCACACACTATTGTCATGCACAAACGTGATTCACTGATTCATCAAGTTAACTAAATAATTCTAAACACACACATACATACATAGAAAATATTTTCAATAAAGAACTAATTGCAATTTTGGATCTAAAATATTACACAAGAGGACAGGTAATCGAAAATAAAAAATATTTTATTTATTTTTAAATTAAACAATTTGAAAAGTAAAATAATAACACAAAAAAGTTGACATATATAATACAAAAATGTTTCACGTTGACCTTTTATTTTAGCATTATTAATTCCCTTTGTTTATTTACTCTTTACATATTAGAAAATAGGTTATAACAACCGTATTATACGAGTTAAATAAATTAAATATTAAATAGTTAATAACAAAGATTTAAAGTTTATAAGCAGAAAAAAGAATCTTAAAAAGATTAAATAGTTGGTAACGAAGATTTAGAAAATATTAAAGAAATAAAAAACAAGTTGGAAAAATAATCTTGAGCTCACCGAATGATCACATATAGCGTAACCAGTTACTTATTTATTAAGTATAGAAGATTGTATAAGAATGGAAGGATAACATTGTGGCAAGTGTCAAAATATATTCACTTGCAAAACAAAAGAAATGCAATATATATGGTAATATAAAATAATTATTATTGGAGATAAAAATTGATGATAAAAATAATTAATTGATGATAAACAAAATTTTGAATTAAAAAACTTGTAGATATATAAAAATTGAAACAAATTATTAATCTAGTTAAAATAACGGAGTTGATTAAAATGTAAAAACAGTCTTCATAATATAATAACTATCCATAATACAAATTTATTTTTTTAAAATTGATAACTAATGTCAGAAATTATTACTATCCATAATTATTATTATTTGTTTGAACGGCAAGAATTATATTAAAAAACTCCACTAATAAGGAATTAGAGAGAACAAAACATGACGCAATACAAGACATAACCTATTACAAGAGACTTACAAAAGTAGGTACAAGAATACAAGATAAAATAACATGAAAAATAACCACATTGGTAAAAGAAAAAAGAGATCCAAAAAGAACGAAACGAAAGCGATCTCCCATGGACCGACCCGACCACCCACTACACTATACCACAAATACTAAGCGATCTAACCGACATTCGATATCTTTAAACTCCTGCACGATATATGAATATCCGTTCCATTTATGTCACTTTTAACAGTATCTCGTCCCAGTAAAACAAAACGTAGAGGAATGTCATCTTTTTCTCTACGAGAAGATCTCCTTATCTGTAACGATACAAAGAAGATTTACATGATCCATTGTAACACCCTAAGCAAATCCCACATCGGCCATGCCCAAGAGAGATTCTTAGTTCATAAGAAATTTCCGGCCTCAAAATTATCAGCGCGTTTTGGGCGCATTGGTTGTGTGACCCCCTAAGAAGAGAACTCCACAGTTAAGCGTGCTCGGTGGGAGTAATCTAGGGATGGGTCCCCCTGGGAAGTTTTCACCCGAGTAACCAAAACAAATCCATGAGCACCTAGCGGGCAAAGCAGACAATATTGTTGGTGTGAGGGACCAGATGTTGCAAATGGTATCAGAGTCACTCCTGTGCCGTTCGGGATGGTGGGGCAAACCTCACCAAGGATGGTGAGTCCCCGGGGGTGTCCATGAGGACACCTCAGGAAAATCCCTCATTCCTGATTGGGATGGTGGGGCAAACCTCATCAAGGACGATGAATCCATAAGGGGGTGATTGTAACGATACAAAGAAGATTTACATGACCCATTGTAACACCCTAGGCAAATCCCACATCGGCCGTGGCTAGGAGAGATTCTTGGTTCATAAGAAATGTACCGCCTCAAATATCATCAACGCGTTTTGGGCGCATTGGCTGTGGATGAGAGGAGAACTTCACAGTTAAGCGTGCTCGAGTGGGAGTAATCCAGGGATGGGTGACCCCTGGGAAGTTTTCACCCGGGCAACCAAAAACAAATATGTGAGCTCCTAGCGAGCAAAGCGGACAATATTGATGATATGAGGGGCCGTATGTTATAATAATTATGTCTAGGTAACTTTCTAATTAAGTGTTTAAACTTGATTATACATTGTGTTTCATAACTTGAAACCTCGGAGTAACCCTCTATTAATTATTGTTTACAAACTTTCAATTTTAAGTTTACGCTTTTAATAATCAAATAAATTAATGTTCAGAGTAGTTAATATAGTTAGGTTTAGTATAAATAATCAAACAAAACGTATAACAATAACCATATGCTTCTCGTGGATATGATATGTTACTTACCCGAGCTATATAGATGATTACTGTTTGCATGACTTGAAGGATGATCATCAACGAGTCATACTAGGCATTAAGATTCATGATAACTTTTAACTAATCACGATGGGTGTTAGTAGGTCATATTAGGTTTTAACTGGTTATATTAGGTTTTGATGAGGCATATAACATTGTAATTAGTTAAAATGGGTAATTAGTGTCTTAATGGACCATGTTGGGGTTGAAGATTCATGATAGATAATTGTATGGTATGAAGAGCCTTAATAGGTCATATTAAGTCTTAGTGGGTCAGGTTAATTTATAATGAGTCATATTACGTGAGCAAGAACCTCTTTAATACTTTCCATGATAGCATACGCTCTTTCCTCAATCATAAAGCTCCAATCATAAACCTCTTTAGCGATGAAGCTTTTATCTTCGATGTAGATGCCGATGCTATCGCCTTAGGTGCTCTGCATCCTCTTGCAAAGTGCCTATGTTTAAAACAGTTGTAGCATTTGTCTTTAGACCTTATGAAGCCATTCTTCATCCTGTAGACATATCCTTGTTATTAAAAGCTCTTACTAGGTCTTTTGAAGAATCTCTTAGCCCTCATAGTCAATAATGCCATCTTCAGTGGTCTGTGTTCTTGTATTCTCTCCCACAAGTCTTAAGTTTACTAATCAAGGATGTGAATCTTTAAAATCGTTGGGACATTGTTTCTCCATTGATATATGAGAATAAATCATATTGTTAGACCAATATATCACATATTTTCTTGAACATCAAGTCACTTCCAACATCTCACAACGGTTGTCCCATAGATCATTTGTAGTTTTGTAATAAATTATAGGCCTTGGTAGAACCCATTAGGCAAAGCCATGGCTAGCATGACAAAGTCCTTTTCATCAACAACTATTTTTTTTCTATCATCTTGAGCATACTTGGTGAGAACTTTTCAAATTGGAACTCCTTCATTAGGTTCAAAAATTGGAGTAACGGGACATAAGGCCCGTTCTTGATGGAATTATCTGAGTTACCATCTTCTTAAATTGATTTGGCAAAAATTCTCATATTTTCAAAGGCCAGAGTTAATTTGAAGCAAAATCGATTATGAAATCAATTGATTTAAGAACAATGCTCTAATATCACTTGTTGGATCAAATTTCCTTAAGTAATGTCGCGTTCAATTAATTGATCAAAGATTAAGTTTGTTTCAACAGAAGAATGTTAATCAATTAACTTAAGAACACACTTTGATTAAGAACAAGATGAACACAAGACACATAATATCATAATCGCCCAATTGAATTAAGTAGTCTAATAAATTGTTATAAAGATTACAAGACATAAACATAAGTAAATCTATCTTCATTGGATCTTTACAGGATATTCCTTTGATATTGTGTGTTTGATGAGCAATAATCTTCCTTATTATTAGGAAGTCTTCATTATTATCAAGTTGCTTAATAATAGCAACTTGGTCTTCATGATCAGTATTACCGCCTTCTTTGTAGTAAGTTTCTTGGCAATAGTAAGTTGCTCCTAGTAGAAACTTATTTTTTTGCCTTTTGATAACCCACTAACTACTCTCAAGAACACAAAATTTACACACACTGAATTTCATACACAAACGATCGTGAAGATCGTCACTCACTCTTACAAACGATCGTCACTCACTCTTACAAACATTGACCAGACTTTTCTATTTAACCCTAGAAGAAATCGATGAAGCGTCGTGTCTTTCCCACATACGATTTCTAACTTGGGTTTTTACACATAAACCTCTGGACTTACAAATATATATACAAATGACTAAACATATTTTTACAATAATTACATAAAGACCCTCTAATTAAACTTTAAACACACATGGATTAAGGAATTATTAATCAATATTCTTTCTTCCTACTGTTCATAAAAAAGTCTTAAAGTTGAACTTTTAGTAGCTGAAAACTCTTTTCAAATTTCATAAAATCAAAGGTGGTGTGGTGGTGCGAAAGCACCTAGCTAGGGTTCACTGGATTAAAAATAGGGAATTCTAATGGGACACAGAATATTACTAATTGCACACGCCACAACTCTATACGCCCTCGTATAGGTCAATACGAGGCGTATAGGGTTTAGTCTCCTGACATAGAATGCCACATGTCATTCCCTGTCTGGCGGTTGGGACCCATACATGGCTTATTTCCCTATACGCAACGTATGGGTCACGAGTTATATTTTTGCTTCAAAACTTGGCAGATTTTGGGGTTTAAGAAGCCTATACGTGGCGTATTGGGTTATACACCACGTATAGTTTTTTTTTTCTAATTTATGTTATATTTATCATTTTTAATTTATATAACTTTGTTAATATACGTTTGCTATTTTTTTTAATTTATATATTTTTTATGTTTTTTTAATTTATATAATTTTTGTCATTTTTAAACATTTATTATATTTTTACATTTATAATTTATCATTACGACCAAACAAACAAATTAAACATTACAAGCAAACAAATAACTAAAACAATATATACATTACATCAAAAAATTAAATATATACATCCAAACGTTTTTACATACATAACAGAAGAAACAACTGAATACAAATAAAAACAACTAAGCCTGACCCGCCCCGCCCTCATCTTGACCGGGGTCACCCGGATACTGACGTGGCGATGGTAGTGGTGGTGGCTCGATGCCGGCGGCTCGTGACAGATCCACGAGGAGACCAACCGCCCATATCATCAGGTCCTCCATCCGGTCGCTATGACGAGCCTGTCGTCATAAGTCGGCAACAAGTCCATCAAGTAATGCCTGGGTGGCCTGTCCAGCCTAACAGACCGACGTACGTGTCGGAGATGATGTGGCGGATGGTCGTGTATGGGCTCGACATGCGGCTGGTCCCCCATCCCCACACCTTGTAGCGGGTCAGGCATAGGCGGGTCCCCCTGTCCCGACATCTACGGCAACGGCACCGGGACCCAAACCTGGTCCTGGACGGCCCCTACGAACCGAAGGCCTAGCCCCGGAATCGATGCGTGATGCGCATGCCGCTCGCCTTGCGGCGGTCTAATCGGAAAGGGGGAATGGGCGCTAACACTTGATGCTCGTGATCATGCCACGGGGTAAGAACACGCATCACATGAGTGATGAAAGCGTTGCTATACAAAAGCCCACGCTTCTGCCTGTGATAGGTAGAAGCAAAGTAAAGCGCCAGGCATGTGGCTAGGGCACACCGCCTGTCGGTAAGCAGGCAGGAGAGAAAGAAGAGGTCTCTATCTGTGCACCACTCATGGCTTCTCATACGCAGTGCAATCGATGTCGAGATAAGCCGGTGCAAATATCTGTAGAGGGGGTCTCTAATCCCCGAGACCCTCCCCTTGGTATTCGAACAAGGACTATCAGATACCAAACCTTAAAAAACAATGAGCTCCTCCTTATCCACCTCCGTCACCGCCTAGGTGTAAAGTGGCAAGATCGTCTCGGGCTCGAAATACAAGGCCGTCTCGACGACCCACTGACGGAGGGTCAGGCGGTAAACCTGACCAAAAATCTTGAAGGAGACCTGCTGCGGCTCCTCTGCCTGCTCCTCCCGGGGAAGAGGCTCCAGCCCCTCCTCTGTGTAGATGAACGTCGAAAGAAACTCGACGACCACATCTCTGTATGTCTCGGTGAACGCCAGATCAAACAAACGATCCCATGGCATGTCCTTGCCTATGATGGCCCTGGCCCGCTCCGCCTCTCCGACCTCCTTGAGAAGATCCCAGTCCACCGCCGTCCCCGGGCCCATAATCACCTCCCGTAGCTTCTGGCACCGACCAAACGCGTCCGAGTCGAGCGGGAAATCCAGATAAAGGTAGTGAGTGAGATTATCTAAGTACACCATATCAATGTCATCCCCGTGATCCACTATATCTGAAAAGGAATAATATAAAATAATAATAAATTGTTTTTTTAATATAAATAATATTAAATAATAATAAATTGTTTTTAATTTTAAAAATAATAATAAATTGTTTTTTTATTATAAATAATATAAAATAATAATAAATTGTTTTTTTTTTAATTTTAAATATAATAATAAATTGTTTTTTTAATATAAATAATATTAATAATAATAAATTGTTTTTTTATTTTAAAAATAATAATAAATTGTTTTTTAATATAAATAATATAAAATAATAATAAATTGTTTTTTTATTTTAAATATAATTTTTTTTAAATAATATTTTTTTTAAATACCTATACGCCACGTATAAGGCTATACGTGGCGTATAGGTTGTTATCGGGTAACTAAGCCATACGCAGCCAAGCCAGACCATGCGCAGTTCAGTTTCCGGGCAATCCAGACCATACGCGGCCAATAGCGACCATACGAGGGTCAGTTACCGAGAAACCGAGTCATACACAACGTATAGGACTATACGTGGCATATGGCTTCATCGTCTTCCTCAGATGAACTATACGCCACGTATAGAGCTATAAGTTGCATATAGTTCGTTCGTTTCAGTCTTAATAAACCCTATTCTACCATATTTTAATGGCTAATAATCAAAATTAAGCCTATATTATCGAACGGGAGTCTAGAATACGTACCTTTACGAGTAAAAGAGAAGATTTTGGACCCGTCAATCTCAATCAAACGAGGCTTCGTATGTGTTTGTGTGTAAAAGTTGGGGGCGTTTGGTTCTGTACAAGGGGCCTCATGTGTATATCAGAGGGCTATATGCTTCGTATAGGTCAATACGTAACGTATAGACCCTGACATTTGGTACTCTATACGATACGTATTTCTCTATACGCTGCGTATAAGCATTAAATATCTGAATTTGAAAATTTCAGAGTTTCCATCCATTTAAAGACCCATACGCCACGTATAGCCCAATACGTAGGGTATAGGCCCTAATATTTGGTATTTCCCAGTCCTATAAGCCACGTATTGCCCTATATTTGGCGTATAGAAATGTTTTTTTTATTTTATTATAAATTTATTTTAGTATAGAAAAAAACCCTCAAATTTTAGCATAACTCCGTTTTTAAAAAAAGTTATACCTGAACGTTGGCAAAAAAAAAAGAAAACAGCGCATTCCGTTTAAAAAAAATTAACGAACGAAAGTTAGCACAGAAAAACGAAATTAATAGAAAACTATTCACATACGTTGCTTTTTAAATATTAGTTATAAAAAAATATAGTTATAATTACTATTTAATATATAATTGGGCTTTGAAAATACGTTAATTACTATTTGTAATTTGACTTTTATTTACTATTTGATTGAAAATAAATTGCATCACTAGCCATTATCTTATAATAATGTGCGTCACTTTTATTTACTAAATAAAATTTTTTATAATAAGAGAGAAGAATTAAAATAAATGTGTTTTATTAACATAATTATTATTCAATTACATTATCCAACATTCGTGACGTATTGTGGAAATTTATGTGCATCACTAGCCATTATCTTCTTAAACAGTTCGATACGATCACTGTATATATTTTCCCATTCTATTGCAGCTTCATTTCGGTGCAAAATCCAAAGTGCATTTGGTATGGGCATCGGAAAATCTCCGTCTAACTTGACGTGGATGAAATGAGCACTGTTGACATGAACGAACGATACGATTTGATGTTGAGCTTGAACGTTAGGACCAGACCATAATGGGAAAATGTTTGATTACCGGCGATGCTTAAAAGTTAAACAATCACGCCAAATCTTTGAGCAAATAGGAGTCCTGTGTATGGCATCGACATCCAACGACTAACGGGTGCGACTTTCACATTCTGCCAATCTATCGTGTGACATAGCTTATCATACTCTTGAAAGGCGACTATGTCGAAAACACTTCTCCACCAATCTTCTTTATCGTCCATCTCCTGTAGAAGCTGTTGTCGAATAAAAAGCCACTTCTTTTCATTTAACCCTAAGCTCACAGCTACCGATCGAAAACCACATTTACCGCCGGGCATTACATCATGTATATGTGAAATGTAGGGATGAAACAAAGATGGAATTGAATCCTTAAAACAATTTATATTGTTAACTGCATTAGCCCCTATCATCAATGGAAACCCGTTATCATCTTGTGGTTGCTTTCCTTTACTAGTCGTTAAACGACTGTGTTGCATGACGGGTTTATTCGACTTTACGACTGAACTCGCTGGTCGAGCGTCCCGTGATGCAATATACGAGCTATGTCTCACAGGGTCACATCTGCTTTGTTGGGATTCTGTGAACGAGTTGTTTCTCGCGACATCTTGTTTCCTTTGTTGTTGCTTTTTCAAAGTTGGACGACCACAAGTATCTTCTTGTACCACATGCGCTTTCTTGTTAGTTTTGCTTGGAAAGACCACCCCTGCGATTCTCGAAAACAGACTTTTTTTGACCTGATCGGGTTGTGACATAATTTTGTTTTTCACAAGACCAAGTACTTTATCCACGTCTACATTTTCATCATTGACAAACGACGATTTTAAATCAAGCTTCCTCCGGAAGACGTCCACCGCATCTAGCGGGATTCTGTCACTTGTATTAAAACGAGATAGTCAGAACATTTTAGAATTAGAAAAAACAAGAAAAATCTTAAAAGGTTGTATTTATGACCTGTAGCTTCGATCTTTGCAAGACGACAAGCACACGGAAACCCACAACTACTGAAAATCTGGCAACCACACGTTGCATTTTGTTTCCGTATAGTTGATAACTTGTACCACTCGTTTTCTAACAAATCTAGAGCTTTATGTGAAACTTTGCCATGTAGGTTATCAAAAAATTCAATAGCTTAGTGGTTGTCCATTTTTCTTATCAGGCTTGTTCCAAACCTAAACTTTAATTGTACATACTGATCTATTACAATTTAATCAACAAACCCAATAAGTCTATCTAGCGAGCTGTTAGCATTTCTAAGATAGCTCTTTAGGAGCGAATGCTGGCTCTCGACTCTGTTCGTTGTACGTTGACCAAAATTGAGGTTTCTGTTGGACAAGGCTGATACAAACTTTTCTTTATATGGGTCAAACCAATTTTTGGTCACATAGTCTATAACTCCTGGAAAAATAATATGTATAATTTAAACCCTAATAAATATTTTAAATTAAAAACAATATGTATAAAGTAAAAATAAAAACTTACTTACTCGTCTGGCTGCATACAATCGTTCGTAAAGTTGGTTGATGTTGTACTGGTATATATCTGGCGTGGGAAACTCATACAATACCGACCATGAATACTTGAAATTTTCCCAGTCTTCGTCTGTAAACGATGCCTTGCAATGTTTTGAGATATTCTCGTGTATGTGTCACCTGCATAGGTACTTGGAAGTGTCTGGGAATATTTTATCACACGTGTTCATAATAGCTTTGTCCCTGTCTGTTACTATCACATGCGGCTCCATACACTTTTGCAACATACCTTTGATTTTCAGTAACACCCATACGAAGTTTTCCTCTAGTTCTTTAGATATAAATGCACGAGCGACGCAAAATGACTGGTGTGTGGAGGTCATACCGACAACTTAGACGAATGGAAGTCTATACATGTTTGTTTTGTACGTCGTGTCGATCATCAACACGTGCGGGAACGCACACCACATCTCGTACGATTTCGGATGAACAAAGAATACCTCCTCCACGACATTTGTGGCGGGATCCTTCTGAGTATAGTAGACGTACTCTTTAGAAGAAAGCAGGTGCTCCAGAACCTGCATTGGAGTTTCACCGACTCTCGTTTCGTTTTTTATATTTTGTATCGCATTATAAATGTCCTTTTTAATACAACTACTCTCTGGGTTTTGTTCCCTTATGGTTGCCAGAATGTTACGTGGCAACATGTTTTGCGAATATAGCTTCGCCACCAAAAGTTGTTTCGACTGAGACAGTCTCCTGGCAAACGAGTGCGTCTCAATATGTTGACTAGGATCGTGGTTATGACTTCCATCCTTCACCGTTAACTTCCAATCACCAGTATTTTCGTCGTAGTCTCCTTCCAATTTAAAGGGACAACCTATTTTCTTGCTACCGGCACGTCTAACCGTGGCTGTAGACGTACGTTCGCCGTGACGGTCACACACAAGCCACACCTTGATAACCGGTGCCGACGGGTCGTCGCCTTTTCTCCTCGATCGTCGGGTGACAATGACGTAACCATTCTCATGTCCTTTGCGGACAGCCCAATCCACCAACTGTTCACGAGACTGAAAATTCTGCAACAACGGTACGGTTAAAGTTAATAAACAACAAACTATATGTAGGAATGTTATACCTGGTCAGTTTTATACGACAAGGTTAAATTGGTTTGTTCATCGTCTTCGAACTCGTTAGCCGGTTGTGTCGGGTAATTTAGTTCACCCGAGTATACGAAGTCGTCGGTGTGTTGTGTCGGGTAAGATAGTTCACCCACGTATACGAAGTCGTCGGTGTGTTGTGTCGGGTAAGAGACTTCACCGTATATGAAGTCGTCTGTGGGTTGTGTAAGGTAAGAGGGTTCACCGTATACAAACTCGGGAGTGCTTAGTGACTCGTTCAAATCTGGAAGCCTTACCCGGTGATTAGAATAAACGTCGGACGAGACCTCCTCTTGGTTCACACCCTGAACGCCAGAACTTTGCAGGTTATTTTCCAGTGACTCGTTAGAATATACCTGAAACCGTAGTTACCATCCCACCACCAAGACATTGCTATATTTTTTTGAGGAAAATGTTTGAAAATTTTGAACGATACGTTCAAATGAGAAATGTGCATCGTTAAATACAAAAATTTTTGGCCTCTATACGCCGTAAAGGATACTATACGCATCGTATAGTGCAATACGATGCAGTTTAGGGTACGAGGTACCTTCTGCAACTAGTCAACCATCACATCACTATACATCACCTATAGCCATATACGCGGCGTATAGTGATGTGATGGTTGACTAGTTGCAGAAGGTAACTCGTACCCTAAACCTTATCGTATTGCACTATACGATGCGTATAGGGGTTGTAATGACCAGAGGTACGATGTTGTCGTGCGTTAGAAATTGTGAAGAGCCTATACGCCTCGTAATGGCCTATACGAGGCGTATAGGTCCGTGTCACATTAGCAGCTTCCGTGTCCCATTAGTAGTCCCCTTAATAAATGAAAATTGGACTTTTGATTAGTATAGAATAAGAACTTGGGGGCGAAGGAAAATATAAACACTAACAAAGTAGCAAATTACTTAAAACATATTCGAGGACTCAATCTTTGTTCTAAAATTCATTTAAATCCTTCTTTTATTATTATTCAACTTTCGTAAGTTACATATTTCATATAATTTCTTCTATTCATTAAATTGTTTGCGAAAAGGCCCTAATTTGCCATCTTTCCTGGGTGAGGGGTTAACTGGTGAAGCTCCCTTGAGGTCAAAGGAGCCCCTAAAATGGGTTTTGTTGTTTAATAAAAAAATTGCCATCTTCCCGAAGAGAGAGTACAAAACCGCAAACATCCATAAATCTTACAAAAAGTTTATCGTTCACACTAAAATTTTACTCGTTTCGACTTGAGCATCTTCAGAGATGATATAGAAATCATATAATCAAAAGAAACCTTTTTCTTCTTTTTAACAAAAAAGACCCCGAATTCTCACCTCTAGCACTCAATGAAGGATCTAACCCGAGTCGACAAAACCATAAAAAACATGTTGCCACCATATTGGCATATGAACAAAATATTTGAAGTCCAAGAAATGCACTTTCATTTTATCAATAGATCATTGTACCTCATTCTATCCAATTTCTGAGATATTAAACAACCTCTAATATTTTGGATGTTTTTTAATCAACTATGCAAGCTAATTAATTAATGTTTAACATTGTATAAGGTGATCAACTCTTCCTTCCTTGGCCAGCTTTCTTCTTTGGGGAACGAGGACGACGGAAAGAACCCCTGGTGACAAATAATGAAGAGTGTTTATGTCAGTGATCTTAAATAACTCAAAGCCGAGGGAGACGATATCATTCGAGAAATAAGTAAGAATAATATCATCCACACACAACAAGAGAATAATAACTGATTTGTTGTAATGTTTTTCTTGGGATAATATGAGCCAAAAAGATGAAAAAAAAATACCTGCAAAGTTGAGGAATTGTCCAGGAACCTCTATACCCGTCTGTTGTCGTTTGATTCGCAACAGATTTTATATATTTTCGCCAATCATCGAGCATGATTCCAATGTCATGAACCTTGTTCTCTAACCCAACACAACAATTAGCATGCATTGTGCACACCTTGTTTAGATCTCTACTTGGTTGGCAAAATCCACCAAAGTAAGTAGTATCGATGAACCGAATTCTTAACCCTAAATTTCGTATGAAGGGATTGGATTTGATCCTGTTGAAAGCATCTTGATCATGTATGCCTGGGTAAGTCATACTTGAGTTGTACCAAAACTTGTAAAGTTGAATTGTTTTCTCATTTGACTTCACATAACTAAAACCGGTATTTGGTAGGTTTCTCAAGTCAAAGGGGTTTCCGTTGAAGAAATCACAAGAGATTTGGATATCATCATCTTTATCAAACTGTGAAAATGGATCTCTAAACCACATTATGTCTGCATCCTGGATATATAGAGAATAATGTCAAGCCTAAAAGAGGTTAGATTTCTCAAAGTCAACCTAGTGATATTTAAACTAGAGGTGTTCAGTTTGGTTCAGTTATGGGCTAAAACTGAGCCTGAGCCTGTAACCGATATTTCTGTATGTATATTTTCATAACCGATTGGTGTTGGTTATAAAATGTTCGGTTAATTCAGTTATCGTAAAAGATGGTGTTGGTTAGCTGCCGACTTTTGATGTTTGTGGATTAAAGTTAATTTTAATTAATAAATTTAATTATATCTTGGGTCAAATAAAATATAAACAATCTTTCAATTTATAAAATAAAATTAAATACGTGACAATTAATAAGTTATTGAGTTAATTACACGGTTAGTCCCTGTGGTTTGCTAAAAGTAGCATGTATGAGTACTAAGGGTTTGAAGTTGCAAGTATGGGTATTATGCTTTCAATTTTGTAACAAGTTAAGGTATTAAGACTAACTTATGTTAGTTTTTTTGTTAAATTGAAGGGCAATTAAGTCATTTCACATCTGTGTGCTAAATATGTAGGTTTTCATATATGAGGGATTAGTTATGTAATTAAGTATAATTTTTATAAAAAAATAAAAAACAAACCAACCCCCAACCCTCTCCCCCTTTGACGACATATCCATCGGACCTCCACCTTCATCAATGACCAGCCGATGGTGAAACAGCTCTGGTTCAAGATCTTCCGGCTGTAGCAACGTCCCCCACCGCTTTGATCGGAGGTGTAATAGAAGCAAATCTGACGTTTTCTCAGGTCGGCGACAAAATCTCGTAAAGGAAAGGAAGCAAAGGAATCTCAAATCGGAGGTATAAGTCAATCGTGTTTTGTCAAATTAAACCTAGAAGACTTTATCACTGATGAAATTCAAGAACAACCGAACAACAACAAAGGGGAAATTTCGGGAAATATGGAGGCGCTAAACAATAAGAATCATGGCAATCAGAAAATTGACGATCTTGGCGTGATCAATGTTGAAAATGGAGTTGCTATCGCTACGTCTCCGCCGGGGAACCCTTCAATTTAAGGCCTTCACCTAGTAGCGTAGTGTTGAACTCCGAGCAGAACCTAAATCCCCCTCCACCCATGGTGGATTTAGCCCCCAGCCTAGGTATTATTCCGATTAATCCTTCTAATCAGGATGTTTGTTCGATGAACACTAATTTGGATATCCCTCCTTCACCGGAGGGGGGGTGGGGATTAAGGGATGTGGTTATGAATCCGATTGATGATAATCCTCTTTTGGATGCCAACGATCCCCCTACCTCTAAATTTTGTTGTTAACATGTCTTCGAAGCCAATTCTCCTCTAGAATACGGGTAACCATGGAGCCCCCACAAATGGTTCAATATCTGAGCAGGGGGGGTTTGGGTTAATTTCCCCTTGTACTAATCGTTGGCGGTTGAGGAAGAAAGGGTGAGAAGGACGGTGGTGGGGGTGGTTAGAGGAGGTGGCGGCTAGCGGACGGTGATGAGGGTGGTTAGCGGCCAGTGGTGGGTTCAGGTGCCGGAGATGAAGGAGACGATGGGAGGAGTATTGGTTTGTTTTTCATTTTAATTAGACTTAATTACATAACTAATCCCTCATATATGAAAACTTACATAATTAGCCCACAGACGTGAAATGACTTTTAACAATTTAATAAAAAAATTAATAGAAGTTAGTCTTAATACCTTAACTCGTTACAAAATTGAAAGCATAATACCCATACTTGCAACTTCAAACCCTTAGTACCCATACCTGTTACTTTTAACAAACCGCAGGGACTAACCATGTAATTAACTCTAAGTTATTTATAAAAAAATATATAATAAAAGTTTTTCAACATATAACATATTATTTTATAAAACATATTAAAGTTGGTTTTAATGTTATTTCAGTTCGCTTAGTTCAGTTATTTATATGCATATAACCATAACCGTATCATAAAAAATTGGTTATCAAAAAGAATCATAATCAACCAAACTATCGGTTTCTCACTTGGTTAAGCTATTTCAGTTCTGTCTTTTGGTTATTTCAGCCATAAATGAGTTATTCGTTTTTCTGCTCGCCCCTAATCTAACGGGATCCTCTCATGTCAGAGGTCCTATTGTAGGTATAAAGATTAATATTGGGCATAAACAAAACTAAAACTGTATAAAAAAAAATAAAAAAAAGGTACCGTGAACACGAAGCTATATCCTAGCTCAAGAACCTTGCTAAGCAAATCAATTTTTCTCCACACAATCTTCAAATAATCAGGTGTCATAAAATCAGCCTCTCCTGAAAAGTCCATTCCATCGGTGAGAAGATGGTAGCAATGAGGATGCAACTTCATACACCGGGCATACGCCTTTTGGTCGACCGTTACAACGACCAAATGTTTCAAAAATCTTTGGGTTTGATTCCCGATTCGAAAGCTCTCCAAAAGAAGATCGAACATAGATTGTGGTTCAGCCCATGCATCGTTCAAAGATGTTATAATAACTGTATTATTGTCCATTGCTGCACTCTTGAGTATCCTGCTCAACTGACCAACATTGATATTCTTGTAAGGAAGAATTAAACAAGGATTAAAGAGGAGGTTTTTTTTTTTTTTTTTTTTTGTATTAACTTTTTTCTATAAATTAAAGTCACAAGTGGCTTTAACGGCAAGAAGTACCAAAATTACAAACTAATGGCAGGTAGACGGGCAACAAGGATTAAGATTGAAAAATGGATCGACGGTAATTGATATTCAAGTCTTTATTTTCAAGCTCGAGTTTGATTAACTAGTCGATATCAGTATTAAAAGTTAAGAATGCTAATAATCAAAGTTAGTATCAATCGACTCGATACTTTTTAGCTTGCTTTGACTAGGTATGATAATAATGTAATATCCACAAACGGTAAAAATTCACTACTAGCAAACAGACTTCTGAATATTCAACTTATTTCGGTGATCATCAATGGATCAAACAAAATCTCAAAGATAAGAAAAAAAATGATTTTTTTAAAGGTCGTTGATTCAACGGATTATAGTCGTATGAGGCAGCTTACGCAACCATAAAAAGAAAACTTGAGTTTTTAAATATTCGCCGGTACTCTGTCAGAAATCAACGATTCGACAGACATCTAAACATTTGTTTTTTTCTTTAATCAAAATAAACGTAAAATAAATAAAATTTTAAAGTGTAATTAGTCGGTTACCGACGACAGATTTTAGATAATATTTTTTTGGATAAGATTAGAAAAGGTTGTCAAAAATATCGGTTTCCAACAAATAATCCATATGAAATCTTTATTATGCGTCTGGTTTTCACATTTTTCATTGTGGTACGATAAACTTCACGTAAAAAAATACCAAAGCACGCATCAATGAGTTGTACCATAAGCTTCAAATGTTGTAACGAATGAACAGTAACTCTACTGCGTATAGCCGCAGTTGGTTTTTATATGTTTCTATAATATACTCATTTTATTTCACAGAAATATATAAATAACGAATCTATTTTAACTATTAACTAGGGGGAAACTCACGCTCCGCGGCGTTAAAGTAACACGTGATAATGGTTACAAAACAGAAACGGTAATGTCTGCAACATAAAAGTAAAATTACGTAAAAGTAGCAAAAATATAAAATTAAAAAAAATAATGGGAACAAAAGATTAAAAGAAAACCATTTTAAAACACACAAAAAAAACCCCACGTACCCCAAGGCTCACCCGGGTTGATGTAAGGGATCACTAAATGGTGGCAACCACCAGACCAAATGAGGCTTAATGTCAAAATTTCAGCGAACAATTAATAATCCAAAAACAAATACTGGGTTAAAAAATTAAAGAAAATGTATATTATAAAGTCACCAATCAAACAGAAACAGCAGTGTCTAGCCGCCCAATTAGTCCAATAGGATCGCGTCATTGTTCACACACTTATGTTTATTATTTTGTAATTACACTAAAAAACAGGTTAATATGTTTTATGTGTTACAACATAAATGTGTAGGCGATTAATGATAAATTAGTAGGCGGAACTCGCGTGTTACGACAAGGGTGTTAAAATTTATAAGGTTAATTCGGTTTCGACGACTTGTACATTAGTATTCACCCTGTGAAAAAGCTGTAACAAATAAACGTCGCAACAACAAATATAAATTTTATAAAACATCACATTTTAAAGGTTGTAAGAGGAAAACAAAAAAAAACCATAAAAATGAAATCTTTAAACAACTTTGAGAGCTTATACATTTGTGATTCGATAACTTGTACATTATTACTCTAACTTGTTTTTAATAAAATTTACATCGAAACGTAAATAAAAATGAGCACGTCGCAACGGTACATGCAAAATTTTATAGAACAACGTATTTTAAAAGTTATAAGAGAAAAACAAAAAATTAAAATAAAAACAAAGAGTTGTGAGTGAGCCACGTGTCATAATCTGGTTAGTTAAAAAAAACAAACGAAAATGTATAGGATTTAAATGGTCAGTCTGCTTAAAGGAGAGGGGGCTATTGTAACTTTCACTCAAGAGGTTTGTACAATAGTGCTTCAAACACTTGTAAACTTGGATTTGACGTAGTGAATAGTAAACCACTCTGAGAGCACTGACATGCATAATTAATACATATATATATATATATATATAATATGAGATATATAAAACATAGATAAACCACTGGCTTTGGTCCAGTGGTTAATGGCGATGAAGATTCAACCTGCCCACGCAGGTTCGAATCCGAGCCAAACCGGGTTTTAGTCCGGAGTGCGTTACGCTAGCGGGGTTTGGCCCGTGTAGCGGCGCAACTGCTGTCAAGTTGCAGCAGGCTCCATGGTTTCCCGGTGAAAGCCTAAGCCTCTCGTTCTAAACCCGCGGGCCCGGTTCAGACAACGTAGTGGTCAGGTTGAGGGGTAACGGGTCTCCGATTCGAAGATGCGACTGCCACTTAAAAATGTAAGTCGCCTTTCAAAAAAATATAAAACATAGATAAGCAATGTGTACGTATAGCTAACTCAAAGACAAAATCGAACGTATTCACCCAACCACTAACACGCATGCTAGTAATTCTTAAACCTTTTTAGGTGATTTTAGTGTCATAAAGTTATTTTAGTTCATTAGGATTTACTTGAGGCCAAAGGAAAATCCGAATAAACTTGGATACAAGTTAGCAATTGTGGAGTACATACTTGCTCAATACTACTCTCATTTCTATTACCTAGGAGCCTCGAGGTTCAATCAGGCGAAGCCTCCTAGACCATGGGGGTTCCACGGGGACCCCACCCCCTTAGTGAGGTCTAAGGGGCAACGCCCATGACGGGGGTCTTGTTGAAAATTCAGCAGGTGATGGCCACAACGAGTGAAAATTTGATTACATTGTTTAAAACCCTTTGAAAATTGCTTTTGATCTGGTCTGATTGCTTTGGTCATTAGTGGTTACTCAACATTAGTTGGAGCTGATTATTAGTAGTAACTAGTCGTTAATAGAAACTATGGTCAACATAAAATATGATGTTGGTAGTAACTATGTTCAACAACAACCAGGATCAACAACAACCACGTTTAGTAGTAAATGTGTACCAATAGCAACTTAGTCGATCAACATTAACTAAGTTATTGCTAACAGGCTAAACATTAGTAGTAACTAAGTTACTACTAAAGGAGTTTTTGCTAACAGAAATTACTTCAGATGGTAACTAAATCACTATTAACCTTTTTAATCGTCAAGTAACACGCCCTTTAATGAAGTGTTTGGTTTTAAATTAAACGTTGTGATGATTCCCCACCTATATAAAAAGGTCTTTGACGTGTTTTAATATACGTTTTTTTTCACATAGAAATTCATACTTCTTTTTTTTTTCTATTGTCAAAATACTTTAATCTGAGTGAGATCATCACGATTCAAAAAGCTATCGGAAGACAGATATGAAATACAAAACCATTTTTCTTGTTTAGAAATCTTAAGTAAACTTCGGTTTTAATCCCTATTGTATTGTCTAAATAACGGTTCATTTTCGTTTCAATTAAATCCAGGCGTCAAATGTTATCCATTTTTTCTATTAAATTTTTATGAAAAGATAAAAATATCTTTATTATTATAAAATTAAGAATATATATATATATTTATAAACGAAAAGCTTTTTATTCCCAACACACCAAAAATATCTACCCTCTATTCTCTCCATGTGGACAACTTTGGTCGACAGTTCTCATGTGACCATTTCTCCCGCTTCTTCCTCATTTCATTTGACCATCTCCTTCTCCCATTTTTTTCTTCATCGAGCTACTAAAAGCGGATGAACAGAAATAGCCACAAAGCTCTCGTCGATTAGTCCCCATTACAACCACAGACCACCATCGCCCTACACCATCTCATCCACCCCAGTGTCATCTCCCACCCACAAACCCTCTTTCTTTGAGACATCAAATTAATTTGCAGTTTTGTTGATAGTAGGTTTTGAGCAAGTTGAATTTCGGTTCGATTAGTCCAATTCAACCGGCCGGCGAGTTCACCGGTTCAAATGAAAACGATTTAAATATGCATAACCGGACAGACTAGGCACCTGCCCACCCGTTCAAAACCTAAAAATATTTTTATAGGAATCTCTATTTAATTAAAATTATATAAATCATTTTTGTTTTCGAAATTAATTTAATGGGTTACTTAAATTTGAGAATAGTATGTTTCTAAGTTCTTCACGTAAGAAGATTCTTAAACGACAAAAAATCACATTTTTTTATTTCTGATTAATACGTTTTACCTAAAATTAAGAAGAATAAGACCAAGTCATATTTTTGTTCTCTCCTAACCTTAATATACTCCCTTTAAGGAAAAATAGAAAGATAATGTGACTGATTGGTAAGATACATTTAATAAAAACAACGAAGGATGGGATACGTTTAATTATCACAACTTTTTTTTTCTTTTTCTCCTCATCTTTTACCTAAAAGAATATAATGTATCCTCACCACATATATGTATCCTCACCACATATATGATATAATATACTAAAAGAATAAATTTGAGTAAAACCATAGACTAAAATATTCTGAAGATATAAAATCATAAAATAAAAAATGTAGAAAATGAAATTTGTGTGGTCTCTCATGGGAAGTGTAAGAAAGCCACTAGAATGCGACATAATTATTTTAGACGATAGTATATACGTTCATATAGTTATAAGCTATAATTATGTATCATATGTATATACGCAACATATGTATGTAAATTACGCAACACACACACATATATATAGGGGTATGTTCTTTTGAGAACCAAACATATGTTGAGAGCCGAAAAAACCGTACAAAACGTGTATATATCTCTTCAGTGAAAAAAGTAAAATCGAATAATTATGTTTTATTTATCTCTTCTCACTCTTAGTTTGAGTTTATCTCCTCTCTTCTGAATTTTAAAAAAAAAAAGTATAAAAATATGCATATATGCATTCATTTGTGTATATATGCATTTAAAAAAATGACTATAAATTCGAGACTTTTTAAAACCAAACCTTAAACATATTAAAATCTAATGAATTCTAGTTAATTTATATTATAAATAGTGTAAGAGTTGATGGGGTTCTCACGGTTCTTATACTATACTCAAATTAACTACAACAAAAATCCTTGATTTTATAATATAATTCTTTTAGAAAATATATACAGTAATATAAAAGTAATTTTTGTTTTAGATTTAACCAAAAAAAAGTTAACAATGAAAGTTATTTCTCTTTTGCTCTAAATCCTTAACAATTTTTAACTTATTATTTACGATCTTACTATCGTCTCAAACTTAACTAACTATTGAATAAGTTTGACCAATATGGGTCCAAACACACTTCATACAAATTCCACTTTAAATCGGTATTTATGCATGCTTTAACGTTCAATTAGAAAAGGCTTAGTATTAGATGATATAGAAATTTAACTTAAATATTTGCAAGTGAATACAGAAAAGGAGAGATCAGGGAAAACTTAAAAGACAAATATGACAAAAGAAAAAAAAATGATTTATATGCTTACTGAATTTGCATGGTGGTTGCCGGAGATGTAAGGTCTCATGTAGTCACCGGAAAATGGTAAGGTGATGGAAGAGTGATAAATAACCAAACATGAAAGTGCTATCGCGGCAAAGATGATCACCATCTTAGGTGTTTGCTTGAGCATCTGCTGGTAGTGGTCGAGGTTGAATTCAGGTGGTGGTGGCAGTGACGATGGTTGAATTTTTTCATTCGGATCTCCGACGGCATCTTTGTTGATTCTGCTCTCCGGCTCCATCGTAAGATATGGTTTAAGTTTTTGTTCTTAATTTCATGTTGGTATTTATAATGAAATGGTTAAGTTGTTAAATAAATTGGTTTTATAAAAAGCGTTCAACAAAAGCCTATAAGTCTTCTCTTTATTATATGATCAACACGCATCTTATAACCCGTTGAAGTTTTCTACGTACACTTATATTGAAAAACGTTTTAACTAATTGGATGAAAAAAGGCTTTTAAAAGGCTTATATTATAGTAATTAAAGGCTTTCCAAAAGCTTCACATTAGAAATGCTCTTAAGGTCGGATTAGGATGCTCAGCATGTGAATGCATGCATATTATATATAATGATAATGATTATTACATATATATAAATCATTTTTATTTTTTTATAATAATTACCAATCAGTAAGAAATCAAAAGATCACATTTTAGTACGTTTGACGACTTTCCTTACGATCACTACGGACTACGGAACGAGGAGTATGAGTTTACAGGTAAGATTAGCTTTTAAAATCGACGATAACGATGATTTAGGTTTGTAACTTTTTTTTTATCTAGAAAGATGGATTTGAGTTCTTTGGATAATTGTTTTTTTGATGGGTCATTCAGGGGCAAAGGTTAGAAGGGGCCAGCCCCCCCCCCCCCCCCCTCGGTTTTTTCCATTACTAGTGTAAATTTTCGCGTTTTTGTCCGAAAAATTTTATACGTATTGAGTCGGCTGTAACATCCAAAATGCGGAAGTTAGGTCTCAAAACATCATTTAACGTATCAACACCTTTAAGTTTTACAAACAAGGGTTAGACTCCTCAAAACCCGCAAAAGAGTCTACACAGATAACAATCCACAAGATATCCACAACCTTTAAAACAACCCAAAAGTTTGTAAAGACTCCTCACGAGATGGTTAAACATAAACAATTATCCAAACGGTCCATGAGAATCCAATCCACACGATACTTGACCCGAGATCACTCCAAAGCTTTCCCTACATTCAGAATATCAATTTGAACATGGTTAGTAAAGATAAGTAACCCTAGGAAACTTCCACAAGTCCCTACAACAACGACAGGCCAAAACCTAGAAAACCCGAAAATTCCGGCGTGTACCAGACCCAAATGGGCTACCCGGGCATATGATGTGCTGGCATCAGGTCAAGCATGCCCCAAAATTGATTTCCAGCCAATGCAACCCCCCATCGACCGGCCCGTTTGCATATTTACACTGTTATCCATCAAAAACTCATGTTTAAACTACAAATGTGATCACCCACATGTACTACCATATAATTGTTTAGTTTTTTATTTCCAAACTCGAGTACCACGACCCGTTTCCCACTCGTAGGAGTTTAACTTCTAATCCCACCCTTTCATTGGTTTAGGCACACATTGACCTACAACTTTAGACATGTAATAATCCATACATGACTTATGTTTTACTATTCGTTTATCTTGACATATCCACATGTCTAGCGAGAGATCCACCTCTCGGTTTCCCACATAGAGTATTTGACTCCATGTCAACTCATGAAGCATTTAACTTCACGCCATCCGTGAAGTATTTTACTTCACGCCATCCGTGAAGTATTTTACTTCACTTCCACCCGTAAGGCATATGACCTCACTTCCATCCGGGAAGTATCCACACTTCACGTAAACACCCCCATGAAGTATCCACACCTCATGTAATTAACAAATTCACCATTTACTACCAACAATTGACTATTACCACATTCTACATTTTAGTTGACACTTGACCACATTGAGTCATTTACACCATTTAAACACATATCACCCTTTAGTTTGACTATTTGCTACATTACGTCAACTACATCAAGTTTGACTAATATCCACATAAGTCAACTTACACCTATTTACCACTTTTGCACATTCAACTTTGACTACTAACCACATGGTCAAATTACACCTATTTGCCACATTTGCACATTCAAGTTTGACTAATAACCACATAGTACAATTACACCAAATCAACATATTAGTTTGACCCTATACAAAATAAGTCAAATTACATCAATTTCACCATTATCCACAATGGTTGGACTTATACCACATTAAGTCAATTTTATATCAATTTCACCATTTTCCACAATGGTATGACTTATGCCACTTTAAGTCAAAAGCAACACATGACATGTAAATATGAATTACCACATTTTACATTTTAGTTGACTCTAGACCACATTGAGTCATTTACATAATTTGACCACACATGTTAATCTAGTTTAGCTAATTACCACATAAACCATTTACACCCATTGCCACACATCAATGGATTAATTTAACTAAATATCCACATTGAGTCAAACATTCAAGTTTTACCATAACCATTTCATTTTGACTATATACCACCAAGTCAAACACAACAATAACATGTAAATAGCATACCACACATACTACTTACACAAAACTACTTATCTAATACTAAGTAAGTGCAAAGCACTTACCTTTGCCAATGAAAATTCCAATCCGTCTTCAAAGTTAGCATCTTTAGCGCCTTGATTACCTAAACAATCCACATGTTTAGTAATCTAATTTACTCCAATATATTCACCAATTGAATTTTAACTCCCACCCAAGATCGTATGATCTTCACTAACATCTAAACTTGGTTACTAAGCCTCATACAAGCTTTTAACCATTATTAGATCAATTCTACCCATTTTGACCCGTTAAGGTTTTCACCCAATTTCTACAATTTCATCCAATTAATAAATCACCAATTCAATTGAGTTTATACTTGAAAATGTGTTTATATTACACCATAAACACTTATCCAATCTTAATTCACCATTTGAACACTTTCAATTATAAAAAACCTAAATTAGGTTCTCAAGAACCCTAATTTTGAAATCATCAAATTGATTGAGGTTTCTTATCAATTATTGTGTCTATTACCACCATAGACACTTACCAACATTCAATTCATCATATAAACATCCCCAATTAGAAAACCCCCCAATCATCCTCAAGAACCTAATTCTTGAATCATCAAATTGGATGTTAACATGATGTTATCTACCACCCTTAACCCTTAATCAAGCTAGATTCTCACTTTTATCAAGTTAATAATCGTTTACAATACCTAAATCAGTCCACTTGCTTGATTTCAACAAAACCCATCAAGAACACTATAAATGGTGGATTCATAAGGTGAAAGGATGCTTACTTGATGTTTGGAATGTGAGGATTACACCAAAACCAACTGAAATCACATGCATCTTCTTGATTTGATGATCTTAGCCACTTCCCTTTGCTCCTCTCTCAAACTTACGACACACACACACACCATTGTGTGTGTCGCCATTCTTAACCCCCACCCAAATCAGATTTGGGTGAATTACAAAACCAGACCCTGCAGTTGTAAATTTAACCCCTTGCACCAAAGTTAGACATTTCCACCTTTTGTAATTAGCCTCCAACTTTCATTTATATAAAAACACTCCCCCTACAATAAAATTAATATATTATAGAGCAAACCCGAAAGTTGGTTCGTTACACCGGCCCCCCTGATTTTTTCCCTAAAAATTTCTTGCCCCCCTCTGATTTTTTATCCCTAAAAATTTCAGTTCAATGCTCTATTCAGATTAATTCGATAAGTTATCAGTACGAAATAAAAAAAATTGTGCATTTAAAAAATAAAAGTGTATGTTTAGGGGGGAAAATGAAAAGTTCAAATAAATTCACCCCTAAAATTATTTTTCCCTCTTTTGTTCGATCTAAACATCCAGACCTAGCCCCAAAGACCAAATCGTCATCCTCACTGAAGCCTGAACAGCTGGACACCGATAGTCCGCTACACAAGCCCCTGTTCTGTTGTTCAGTTGTTCATATTTCACACACCCAATTCTTGATTTCTTGGTAAGGTAGTAACTTAGAAATTAGAATTGTTACTTATTGAATATGGATTATGATTCATTGATTTGATAATTTGAATTATGATTTATGGGTTGTTAGTTTGTTACTAACTTAGAATTGTTAAGACTTAAGTATAAGGGTTAGAAACTTATAAATTATGATTCATTGATTTGATTATTTGATTTATGATTTATGATTTATGATTTATGATTTATTGATTATGATTTATGAATTAGGATTATTGATTATGAATTAGAAATTTATATAATCATATTGTTTTTTTTTTTTGTTAGGCATATCATGGGAAAGTTGAGCTCTGAGAAAAACTTTGGGTAAGCCATTTTGGGGGTAAATCTTGAATGAGTCATCACCATAATTTTGTGGGTCACTTTGTTAAAAAACAACATATGGTCCCATTAATCTTATTAAGTAGGATTTAACATGTATACCCATATTAAGGAACTTGTTATTGGTTCCTGAACTTGATCATGTGGTTTTCAAAGTGTTTCTTGATTGGTTGATAACATATTCCCAGATGTCACATGTTTTCCTTTTTATTTTGTTTTTTATTTTTTTATTTATTAGCTCACTGATCATTGTTTTGTTTCTAGATTAGCCACATTGATGTTGCTGGATAAGGATTTTACAGTTGCAAGATCAAAATTTGAATGATTCTAAGGTATGTAAATTGATAATACCAATGCTTTCTTGGACCACATCCTATCCATCTGCATCTTTCCACCTATGATAGGTTTGATTCGAAATCCATATATAATCGATGAATTCAAAATTATTAAAGGTCGTCGGGCTGAGTTGTAATTCTTCTTTCAGATACTTAACATTTTTCTCTCGCATCATCATAGATAATTAGACATTTAGAGTTATTTATTGTTGATTTGTTTGACCCGACCCGAATTTAATCGTCAACCCGAAAATAGCGATAGCGAAAAAAAAATTGGGTCTCGTGACTTTCGGCCCCCCTACTTATTGGGTCATTGTCTTTTCTTAATGTTATATGATAATTATCCATTAAAATGGAACAAATTGTTATATCATTTACGTACACACCAAGTGTTTGTGTTTTTGCCTCTTAAGTAAACTAGCATGAACTGTTATAGCATTTTATAGTTCTTTTCTTGAATCATTTTATGTAGATTTCATTCATTTATTTTGCGACTGCCAAGCTAAAAAGACAAGCTATCGAATTTGATAAAATTGATTTGAATCTGTTCATAAAAACTGATTACTACAAAGAAACGAATCGTTTGGATGCACAGTTATAACCAGCTTGGACGCGTTGTCAAATGTGTTATTCACGTATGCCATTATAAATTTGGATGTCAAAACCAATTACAACTTTGCAATAACTTTTAAATTTTGAATGCATGGTTTAAGGTTATAGACACACCTTTATAATTAAACTTGTTCATGAAAAACAATTACGACAAGGTACTAACTTAAACTTTTCAAATTTGGATACACCATTCTTTTATGAATTGGACACATTATTGAATGTGCTAAGTGCACCATTAAAAATTTTGTACGTCAAAACAAATTACAACATTCCAATAATTTTACATATATTTTGACGCACGCTTCTAAAGGTTTGGACCGTCAGAAGGGACTCTACCCATTGACCCCACAAAGGGTGTTGCCTCCTTGACCCACGCCTTTTTTCAGACACACCATGCTTATAACAACCATGTCAAAAAAGAAATTAACCTTTTTAACCATTTATATAACAAGACTCATGCCTAATTAAAGAGCATAGAGTTTTGGACTTACTGGTATAAATTTTCTAAAAAAAATTAAGCATATTATAGATATTTGAGATCACAAAGTTGATAAGAACTACCTTTGTGCAAGTTTAGAAAGAAAGCAAAACTTGTAACTAATTATTTTTCAGGTTTTCTTCTTTTTTTCCCCTCTTCCATGCATATTTTCACTTCATATTAATTACAACGGCAGGTTGTTTTTTTAAATGAAACGTAGATTAAAAAAACATGCCGGACAATATATTCGGAAAACCCGAAAAAGTTACAGCGTTATATAAACGTACGTTAAGAAATACGAAAGCATACATAAAAAAATCGTTGGTTGAAGATAAAACCGTCGCCTACCTAGATTTGGCATTTAAAAGTTTAGTTTTTTAAACAATATAATTAATTAAATATAGTAAAAAAAATTAGTTATATAATATGAGAAATAAAAAAGAAAATTCAGCTGAAAGAATTTTAATTCTATCAATTTATGAGAAATAAATCCAAACGTTTTACTATTTAACTTTTCTTTCTAAATTGATTATTTAATTTAGAATAATTATATTCAAACATTGATTATTCTAAATACTACATAATTATTTTGAAATTCTAATTGGCATTAACTTACCATTATAAAACATATGTATTTTTCCAAAACTTGTACAAATCCCACATCCGACCCCAAACTCCAAAATCTCTAGAAACTCAAATAGATGTAGAATTGTTTATTCTCGTTGAGTCTAGAATACAAATTTATCTGTGTAGGTTGACTGTAAGAAACCCTCACGAGGCCTATCCGTCATTAACAGATCGTATCATTACCAGCTTCATTACAAGTGAGTTCATAGCCCCCTTTCTCTTTAGTATTGTTTACGAATACTCGGGTTGGAACATGTTTACATTACTATACATACAAATTCAATACATTTGTTCTCATGCTATTTACTATGTGCTTTATGTCTTAAACTACTTGGCGACCATACGTGTGTTCATGTTTAGTACAATCATTAACTTGCTAGGCAGGCCTAAGGTAGTACATTTCATGATCATTTATACGGGAATCCGATTCATTACTTAACACGAAGCTTGGCGGGTTTTGTGAATACATATTACTGCATTTTCAAAATGATAATCAATTGGATTGTACCTACAGTTTTCCATTTACACGGTTTGATTTTACGTCTTGAAACCTTGTATGTTTTCACATTTATGCTTTAGTTATGCTTTGAACATATTGAATTTCAAATCCTTTTTACTTAACTTTTGTTTGGTGTCAAAACCTATGTTACTCACCAACTACTTGTAGTTGACATTTACTCACATGTTTTAGGTGCACTAGTTTGAGGACTCAACTTGATCACATAGGACTGGACCTAGTTAAATTTGAATTATGTTATGTTTTGAACGATTTGCTTTCTTATTTTCAATTGTAACGGATGCTTTTAATTCGAATAATAAATACTATCATATTAAATAGATGATTATGTGCTTATGAACAACCGTGTCAGCTCCGGCGTATAATCCGCCGCCAGCCGGGGTGTGACATTCAACATCTATTTAATTCGAAATTAGGGGTTTTTTCACTAATTTTCTCTCTCTCGCGTACCGCGAAAGACATGGCTGGGTTCCTCGCGTACCGCGAGGAACAAAATAGTCGCGCCCAGATTTGGAAATCCTCGCGTATCGCGAGACTTGCATTCTCCTCCTTCGCGTACCGCGAAGGGTTGATTTTCCACTTTTTCACATTTAATTTTTGGGCTTTCTTCTCTTGCTCGATATCTTCATGATATCGCTTTATATTTCACACGAGCACCTGTCGACCTAACATAGACTCAAAACAAAGCAAAAACAAGTAAAAACGTACACAAAACTATCTAAAATGCACAAATACAATAGGGATAAAGATGTATGTTTTGCACTACATCATTCATGAAACAGGCTGAAGGCTTTCAACCTAAAGGTCGGGAACATTTAGTCTTTAAGTTAAAGAAATGCATATACGGGTTGAAGCAGGCATCACATCAAGGGTACCTAAAGTTTGATGAAGTCATGAAGAAACAAGGTTTCCTTAAGAATCAAGTGGATCAATGCACCTACCTCAAAATGAGTGGGAGTAACTTTACTATACTTGTCCTTTACGTAGATGACATTCTATTGGCAAGTAATAGTTTAAACAAGTTGCATGAGTCGAAGCGTTTACTCTCGCATAAATTCGACATGAAGGATCTCGGAGAGGCTTCTTATGTTATAGGCATCGAAATACACTGAGATAGATATAAAGGCATTTTAGGATTATCTCAGAAATCCTATATTGAACGGGTCCTCACACGTTACAATATGCAACACTGCTTTCCTTCTGTAGCTCCGGTAGTTAAAGGAGATGTTTTTGGTTCTTTCTAATGTCCCAAAACAAGGGTTGAGAAGGAGCAAATGAGAATGATACCTTATGCATCAGTAGTTGAGAGCGTTATGTATACTCAAGTCTGTACTCGTCCAGATATCGCTTATATTGCTGGAATTCTAGGCCGTTATAAGACTAATCCTAGCCTTGGATCACTGGAAAGCAACTAAGAAAGTACTTCGATATCTGCAAGGGATGAAATACTATAAACTGACTTATAGAAGAAGTGATAATTTAGAAGTGGTTGGTTATTCTGATTCTGACTTTGCTAAGTGCAAAGATGACAAGAAATCCACTTCGGGTATATCTTTATGTTAGCCGGCGGACCTATGTCATGGAAGAGTGATAAGCAACAGTTGACCAAAACATCCACTATGATGGCAGGATACATTGTTGTGTATAACGCGACCTGTCATGGAATGTTGCTAAAAAATCTTATCGTTGGACTCAAAATAGTTAATTCCATTTCCAGACCATTGAAGCTTTATTGTGATAACTCAGTTGTCGTTAGTTTCTCGAACAGTAACAGTTCGACTGGAGCTGGATTATATCTTAGTACAAAGTACTTGTTCGTATGTGAGCGAGTTGAGGAAAATAATCTTTGCATTGAGTATATAAGTACTAAAGTTATGCTTGCGGATCTGATGACTAAAGGTCTCCCACCTAAAGTTTTCGAAGAACATGTTTCGAAGATAGGCTTTTCTAAAGACCTTATTTAACAGCATAATTGTACTTACTTACGTTTATTAATAAAATTTCCTCACTTATTTGAATTTGTTTGTCTTTAAATACGTTTATGCATGCCTAAAGACGTATAGACAGTAACTATACAAATCAATGTTAAAGGGCTTATTTGTCAATTTGATCCTAAGTTTACTTAAGTCTTAAATTGGGATTATAGTATGATTAATGGGGGTCTTGAGTTGGATATTGATTCAATGACTGTATTTCTCTGCTATAGTTTTGGTTTAAAACTAAAATGAGTATTAAATCTGTAGACTTATTAATGCTCATAATAAATGATTACTCAGCAAGTGGGAGAATGTAAGACACGGTTTTATTATGTGCCTCTTATAATCATTTATCTAATTATTAAATGATCAATTGAATTATTTATTTATTAACCTATGGCTAGTAATTAGTTGATAGGCCTAATTACTCTTGATGGGTCATTAATGGGTTTCCCCTTGGGTGTACATATAAATAGAGAGTTAATTAGAGGGAATAGACTAATCATCAATCTGTCACCACTAAGAATCGTCCCTCTCTCTCTCTCTGAACTCACCTTAGCCATCATAACCGTACACCCTAAACGAGAACCCGATCCAGATCAGAGATCATGACGTCTTCCCTCTCATCTGTTAGCTTAACAGGTATGTTTTACTTTATTGTTTTCCATTTACATGTTACAAGAATTGATCAACATCATATTCGGGTCGTTTGTGGGTTGTTGTTTTGGGGACGGTTAGGGGAAAATTCGGTTCCAAAAATTCATGGTTGGAGTATTAAAGTAGAAGTATTTATTAAGAGATTTAGAGTTAAGAAATTGTTGTAGTGTTTGAGTGATTAGAGTGATAGATTGATCAAGTATTTATAGGCAAAAATAAATAAAAATAATAATAATAATAATAATAATAATTTTTTACTAATTGCCCAAGACTATAAAAAGCACATGAAACTCATCATACATATAACTTCTGACTAATAGCCCTCTTTCACTTTCAAGGACTCCTAGATGTATACGCATTAATTTGCAAGAAAACTATAATAAGTGAATAGGTTTCTTGGGATTTTATTAAAACTCTTTTGAGAACAACCAAATTTGGAGTAAATAATTTCAAGTGGAGAAAGATAACGAATGCATCATATGTCTAGTCCTCGATCTTCAATCATTAGTTTTTCTTCTCTAAGCATGTAAAGACTGACATCATACGTACATACATACATAAATAGTTATAAATATAAGAGATAAGGAGAGAGATGTGTGTGTATATTAGAACCGTTTATGAAGAAACCAGCTAGATCCAGTGGGTCAGCGGGCGGTCGAGCCTGTAGGCCGGTAACTGCGGCCTGACCGGATGACATGCATCAAGAATCTCGACTGTTCTTCGTCGGATCTTCACTCTTCGTTCTTCCAACTTCGACCCACAGAATCAATTTCGTTCGACTTCACTTTTTGTCGATCATGTAAGCCTTTGACCTAGAATCGAAACTCAAAAGCCAGCCATCAAAGGTGGGGAAGATAAAAATAATGAAAAGGTAGAAAGAACAAAGGGAAGGAACTAATTTTGGCTTTTTTGGAAGACGGCGGTTACAAGCAGGAACAAGGATATTGTCCTAATTTTTTGAGTGGACTTTTTAAACGGCTCCTAGATATATTGATATTAAAATTAATTGAGGGTTGGGCTTAGTTTTAAGATTGGATCTTTGTGTTTTCAATATTTTTTAAAATTGATATTAATCACATTGGTTATGAGTAAACAAACTTGAGTGTACAAATCAATGTAACAGGTCTATATATCAAATATATTAAAACTCACTAAAAATATAAGCATAAATATAAGATTTATTAATATATTATACTAACCATTAACCAATGTTACCCGGTTATTAAATCCCTCCTCTAATGGTAAGGGGTATACCCTCACGCCAACCCAAAGTGAGCCCTCTCACGCAAGAGGGGGTGGTGTTTCACCCAAGTGAGCCCCCTCACGCCACCTCTCAGCCAATCACAACCAGTTTTCCCCTCACGCCACCATCTTCCCCGTGAACCCCCTCACGCCATAGGGGGAGCGGTGTTCGTGAACCCCTTCACGCCGTGAAGCCCCTTACGGTTCCCACCCGTTAGGGTATACCGGATACTCTAAGTCATCAGAAGTTGAAAAGATTGAATCTTTGTTGATTGTCAAATTTGTTGTAGGTGCTTTCTTATCTCATTTATTTGAGGCTTTTTGTCGTACAGTGAGATGCAATTTATCATATTAACATGTGATTAGCGATGGACGATGAATTCGTATAAAAAATTAATCCTTGTGTATTTCGTTGACTTTAATCCTTGTCTATTTCGTTGATTTCACTAAAATTATAAGACTGTGTGTAATTGTGGCTTGGTCCACATGGCCCATGAATAGATGTGGAACACCGCCCCCTGGGCGTGAGGCGATAGCGTGCGTAGATTCACGGGCGTGGGGCAAGGGGGAAGGCCTACTGTGGAGAGACATTAAGGCTCAAACAATCATAAAAAAATAGTAATTAATTTTAAAATTTTAACATATAAATAACACCAAAATATTTAACATTTTTCTCCTACTCACTCTATAAAAATCTCTTTACTCACTCTATAATCTTTCTCAAAAAATGGATTTTTCATCTGACTCGTCGGATTCGTTAGAGGAAGATGCGGTGATTGTTGAGGCAATACATTTGGGGTACGAACTACTTGACGAAGCGGAGAGTTCACAATGGGTTACACGACGAGTCCAATTTACAAGGGATCAGGAAGCTGCTAGTGAACATCTTAGTACGTGACTATTTTGCTGACAATTCAATGTATAATGAAGATACGTTTCGGCGCCGTTTTCACGTGAGTCGCCAACTTTTCTTACGAATAATTGGAGATTTCGAGAGAGTTTTTTTTTTCAGCAAAGGGAAGACGCTAGACGTAAACTAGAATTTATTATTTTACAAAAATGTACATGCGTAATTCGTCAACTAGCGTACAGCAGTGCTGGCGATTCATGGGATGAATATTTGAAAATGTCAAAATAATCCGCACGAGATACTCTCCGTAATTTTTTTGAAGATATTATTATTAGTATTATTTTTTTATATAATTACTATATAAGTGGGTTGTACCCATCATTTCCTTTTGAGAGAAAGAATGAAAGAAAGAAAGAAAGAAATGAAAAAAAGAAGCAACAAAGGAAATGAAAAAGAACTTTACTTCAATAAATCAAGAAATAAAAGGAATGGTTTATGAAAGTCTATGTGTTCTCAAACAAAATTATCAAGTTCAGTTGTTATAATGTTAAAAAGAACATGAATATTAAGAGTCGCTTTACTTTTATACAATATGGAATTACTTTTATACAATATGGAATACGTATAATCTACTTTTAGGGTGGGGGAGTGGCTTCGGCATCGCTGAGCCTTTGGTAGCGTCACGGTACCAATGGGAACACCACCCTACCCAAGCGGTACCGCCCAAAAAGATACCAATTTTGGGTGTGTATGTGTGCGTCTACTTTATTTTTATTTTTTTAATAAAAGTCTATAGTAACCTCGTAACTTTCTTATTTCTCACACTATCTTTTCATACAATATCACCGTTTAAACCTATACTCTACAATTGTCAAATAGATTCATCAATAAGTTTAGAATTCTCATCATCAAATTGAGACGAGTGTTCAACTGGTATGTATGAGCATATGATCGGTGCATTTTATGTACCCTTATTTGGATGATAATTATTTATTAAATGTACTTAGATAATTACCAAATGATAATTATTTATTAAATGTACTTAGATAATTACCAAATATGCTATCTTGACGTTATTTTGTAATCATACATGTTTACGATGAAAATGAGCTAAACCATGAAATTAACCAAACATGACATGCAAGAACGTTAATAAGAACGTTAATGCCATTTTTATGCTTCAATATTGCTAACATTAATTGGTTCAAATAAATAGTTGGATAAAGAAAAGGGATTTTGTGATTTAAAAATGAGGAATTCATGCATTATAATATGGATTAAAGGAAAGTATCATTAAACAGTATTAATTACAGTGAATTATTGCCACGTCTTTTTTTTTTCTTTCATTTTCACCCCTTATACTATATATAATATACAATTTTATCTCGTTTAATTTTCTAATAATTTCATTTTCCTTTTAGTTTTTTTTTGTCAACGTTCCGATATAAATTTTTTTTTAAAACGGAGTTATATTCAGAATCGTCTTTTTTCTGTACCGTGGCCTATAGCGACTGTCGTAACCATTGTGGTACTATAACAAACCTAACCTATTATTTCGTTTTCGTTTAGATTTTAGACACCCGCGGTTTAACTAGCTAATTAGACTTTATTGCATTAAAAATGAGTTTGTGATACTTTGTGTTTGTATGGTTTGATTCTCACGTAGGAAAGAAATGTAATTGGGCTGCTCAGGATGAAAAAGGCCCATAGAAATAAATTGATGGGCTGAACCAAAAAGAAATAAAAGAAACGAGCAGGCGCAATTTTTAAGGATCGCATGCAAGTGGCCGTGGACGCCGATTTTGGTGTCCCATACGCGGTGGTGTGCGAGTTTCGTGGATCTAAGGCGGTTTACAAATACAAATATGATTAGGGTTTTGAAAACAACTAATCATTATTCTGACCAAAGAGATGTCAACCTACATGTGATCACAACCGGGTGTAGAATTAGTGTTAGTAATTCTATTCAATTGTGTTTCTACCTGTTCTTGGACACGAATTTTGTGTAATCAAATGATTTCTTGGATTTGTGTGTTTAACTTGTTTAATTGAACAGTTTGGTTTTATTATATTCAATTGATAATCCATCAAGTTATTGGTTTCGAATCATTAACAATTGGTACTTGGTTGAATCTAGTGGAATTGAATTGGTAATTGTTTAGATAACATCTCATTGTGTCATTATTCGATTTAGGATTGTTAATCAACACAATCAGGTTACTTAGTCTTGCAATTATTTATCAACACAAGTTAATTAGCAATTCATGTTTATGTGAATTCCATTTGGTAGTAACTAGGTTATACAGTTTGCTTCTAAAACCTGAACCCATGTGTGATCATTCTTTATTCATTGTTTGCAAATCAGTTTTTAAATTCAACTTTACATTTTATTGACAATCAAAGCATTCAAAGTGTTTATTGCAATCAACCACCAATTAAATATTAAAGTTAGGTAATTTAGTTAAAGTAGTTTAAATAACTAACTCGGATTTGACACTGCTCACGGACTCCCTGTGGATATGATAGCCTAATTACCATAGCTACTAGGTTAATTAGGTTGCTGCATGACTCAAACGGTGGTCATCAACATAACACTCACGTTTTAGCAACAATGACTCAAACTGTGTTCCTTGTTTATGATACGACAAGTTCAAGCGGACCAGTAAATACGTAACATCCTGAAATTTCACCTATTGATGGTTCGGACGAATGGATGACCCGAATCCCTATTAACCAATATAGTTGACGAAGTTTTCCATAGAAACGGAAGTTTAAAATAATTAGGGTACCCAAGTAGCAGATAATGCAATTAATGAGATCGAAACGCGCGTTAATGGAACCGCAAGGACCCGGATGTAAAACTCGAAGGTTTAAATAAGAGTTTAAGGGAAAACCCTAGGCCATTCGGCCTAGGGGTGTTCGACGGCAGCAGAGAGAGACGCGGGGAAGAGAAGAGAAGGTGGTCTCGTGGTGGTTCTACGGCGACGACGGGCAGGGGAAGAACTTCACATGTAAGGTATACCTCTAACCTATCCGTTTGTTACTCTTGTATCCAATGAGCATGGGAACCCGACTAGGGTTTCGGTTGTGGTTGTGGTGAGCGACGGGAGAGACGGAGAGAAAGGTGGCCGACCATGGTGGTGATCATGAATGCAGGAGGAGGAGACACGAGGATGATGACGGTGGGGGTTGGGGTGTGCGGCTGGGAGCCGATGGCTGAGATGGAGAGAAAATAGAGAGGAAAAGAGAAAGAGGAAGGTGACGGGTGAGAGTGGTGTTGTCGGGGATCGCGGGAAACGACGACGACAGTGGTGGCGGTGTTCGGCAACAGCGGGAGACGGCTGTGGTGGTGTACCACGGCGGCAGACGGTGGGGTGACGGTGGTTCTGCTATTCCATCGTGAAAAAGGGAATCGGCTAGGGTTTTCTTGTGGCTAGAAGGTGGCGGGGACTCGAGAATGGCACGAGGTGATGGATCGTGACGGTGGAACCCGACAAGAGGTACCCGGTGGTGGTGGTTCACGGGAACGACGAGGGAAAGGGTGGAGTCGGATTCGCACCCGATAGGGTTTTTGTGAGCCTAGGATTTTGCATGGCAAGGTATAGACATGCATGGGAGTTTTGGTTCGTGTACGGTTGACCTATGAGACGAGGGTTTTTCATGATACGTGAATGTGTATGCATGCGGGTTCCTGACAAGGTCTAGGGTAACCCGGGTGGAGCGGATACGTGGACTAGGGTTTCTGCATGGACATAGGGGATGTGCGGATGAAACGATTATCGGGAAAATTTATACTTATACATAATTTACACGTGTCTAAGGCGTACTCTGACTGTGTGATCATACGTTGACTGTAACATCCATAATTTTTTCGACCTAAAAATTTAGTTCATTTCATAATCCATTTCAATTCCATACCTGTTCCACCCAATATGTCGCGTTAAACATCACCTTAACACGTATCAACTTAGGTTTTCCACTTTGCACATTATACATATTACTTTATGTTAATTTATAACATAGCATGTATGTTTATATAGATATAAATTTGCTCAAATCAAAAACAAAAAAAAAAACTATAAAGTTTTAATCGTGTAAGTACATCTTTTATATATATATATATATATATATATATATATATATATATGTATGTATCTTGAATAAATATATGTATATATACTGGATTATTAAATAATTCATTTACTCAAATTGTCACTTTATAAAAATGGAAATTATAAAGTGTTAAACCCTTTGGAATCAAGATTGAACCCCTCTTCTATACTTGAACCTTTGAATCCTCACATTTGACCTTTGAAACTCAAGGGTTACCCACATGATGATATATTTTGACTTTTAAAGTCAAACTTTACAATCCCTTGCAAATTCAAGGCCAAATTCAACCAAAACCGAATGGATTGGACTTGCCACGAACGCTAGAACAATTACCGACCTGTTCCAAGCCTAATTATCCTGCCAATTCAACCGCTACGCGGCCTAAACTCGAACCCAAATAGTTTGACTACGCGGAGTCAAACCGAGTCAAATTCGGTTTCAAATTTTGAAATTAAAACGCGTTAACGGCCGCAAATCACGCGTGGTCTAGCCTCACATGATTCCAGACCTTAAAATCGACTCGATTCATCATCAATCAGTTGAATTCACGTGTAATACGCAATGCCAGTTGTTCCCCGTTAATCGGAATTGATTTGAGCCTTTAATGTGGAATTGAACAAATCAAAGCATTCACACACCTTCGTATATCCTCTCACAAACTCTCTAAACACACGCCTGCACCTCATTTCACCTCTGGATCGCTGTCAAGCTCCAAGGATACCGAACTCTTGCTTCCTGTCGACCGTCTCCGTTTCGTAATCATTTCAGGTAAAATTTACATTAATAGTTTCGTTTTTATCTAAGGATTGAAAGCCCCATGGTTTATTGTTCAATCGGATGCGAATCGGGTGACATTAAGGTTAGGGTTTGGGACGGGGACGGGGACGATTGGGGGAGAAGGGACTGAGGGTTTAACTCTTTTTTCTAAAACCGAACTTGCTTTCTGTCAAGATATCTATTCTGTTCCAGTGGTTAAGTCACACGACCCGCATTCAAGTGGTCGCGGGTTCTAAACCCACATACCAACGGATTCTTTTTGCGTGGACCTGAAACCCAGACCCAGCTCCACGGTATCATCATGTTAACACATTTCCGGACTGCCTTATTTCACGGGTTGTGGCCCTGATCCAGTGGTAACCCGAAGCACCTACACAGGAGCCACCCGGGTTCGAGCCGGGTGGCCTGTGTTTATTTTTTTGAGCAGTTTTAAGGGTTTAAAAAAAATGTAATAAAAATTTTGTTATAAACCAAATATCATCTGGGATGATTTCATACACTAACATACAATTTTAAACCTAATACCTTTATTCTTACAATTTAATTGATTTAAAAGCCTATTTATCATTATAAGAACAATTCAAAAGTTATTTCAAATTAAATCATGTAAATTACAAAACAAAGTATCTATTTTGTAAATTATTACTAGGATTTTATAAAATGCTTTTACCATGTTTTATAAAACCATAAATCATTCTAACCATTTAAAAGTTTTAAATAATTTAATTTTGTTATATTTATATTAACATAAATAGTTCTCTTAGAAACACTCTATTTTAAATAAATAAAAAGAAAGAATTTATTTACTTAAAACAATATCTTCTAGTTATCTTTTGCAATAACAAATTTATTTAGAGTTTTTAATATGTACTAATATATATAGTTTGACACAATATTAAATAAGATAAATTTATTTATCTTAATAAATACAATATCCCTTTTCAATTAAGACTCACTATTTTAAATAAATAAATAAATAAAGGAAATTTATTTACTTTACACTCAAACCCTAAAACAATTATTATTTTTCAAACATACTTTGAATTTACATTTTCATACCAAACCTCTATCTAAATACATATAACATACAAATCCCCTTTTACATGAAACGACTAAACTCTTGTATGAATCCACGCGTATTAACATCCGATGAACATGTGATCATGAATTAGACTCCGTGCACATTATTAATGCAAGTCCATGCATTTCGTTTTAGGTTAAACTTGTGATTTGAGAATCACTTGTGCTTCATTTTTGCTCGTGTTATCTACACAACTGATTTACATAAACTACACAATACAAATCCACTTTACAATTTGTGTGCAATTTGAGCTTTATGTTTGAGTGCTAGGTGTGTTAACTACTTATTTGCAATTACATGTACAATCATTAACTAACCAAGCCGACGGTTAACAATGATAGATCTATTGAGCCTAACAAACCCACCCAGATTGGGGTGATTGTTACCGACAACACAATTTGCATGCTAGTTACAAAGGTTTGATTGTACTACCTGGTTACACAATAGTAACTCCCCATAAATGCCTTATTAATCATGACTTGTATGGATTTGTTTACACACAATACTTTGATACTATTTAGAGTCAAAACCTATGTATGCTCACCATCTTTTTAGTTGACCTCGTTTTCATCATGTTTCAGGTACAAATGTTTGAGTTGAACAAGCTTGCTACACTTAGGATGTGGACCTAGATATTTAAAAGAAAGTGTTATGTATTTTTCATTTGTCATGTACATGTCGAATCTTACCAAAATGAAATGTGGTGATTAAACATATTACAATCTAGTCAACCATGTGCTCATGAACAGTCTACATGTCCCGCCCCGACGTTTCCGCCGTCGGTTGGGGTGTGACAGATTGGTATCAGAGCCTTGGTTATAGGGAATTAGGTTATTAGACACTCTTGACCTAGACTATAACCTTAGGACATCCATACTATGCCATGCTATTACATGTTACATGATTACTTCTTATGTAAATATTTTTACATGTTATCTTAAGTAATTTCAATACATGCTAAAATACTTAATAGTTTATGTGTCACACTACTTGATAACTCTTGTGTTTGCATTCATTACTATCTACATGCTACTTATGGGTTTCATTAAGTGTTATCCTAAGTTTTAAAAACACACATACACACCAAATTCTTCATACACCCTTGAACTCACACACATAATACCATCACCCCTTGTGATCTAAATCTAAACTATTGGGCCTAACGCCCATCAATAATAAACAAGAAGCCCACTTATCCTCCAAGAAGAAGAAGCCTACTACAATGTATATGCCTCACTTTCGGGCCTCAAAGCCCAGTCCACAACAATTCTCATCATGACCATGAGCCCAACAATAGTGTTATTAGTACATGATGGCTGGAAGAGTGTGTAGGCCCATGAGGGATTCTGGCTAAGGATAGACAGGGTACTTAAGTGTGTCTTAGAGACCCACCCCTCTTTCCTGGGAATTCTCCTCAGGGATGCACTACTTATAGGTCAAGTGTACTTCTAAAATACTATTGTGAAGACTCGGTGTTATGACTAGTCAAACTCTAAACCTATGAGAACTCCTATATTTAACACTCAATATTTCATTATCACTTACAACCTTTTCATTGTTTTCTGCTAGACATGGACTCCTACTCTCCTTCCTCCCCAGTTTACCGTCCTGGAGTAGAGTCTGATTGGGAAGAAGACATCGGGGCACCCACGTATCAGTCACCAACACCCCCAACTGCTAGACCAAGGTTTGGTGTAAGGGCAGATTGGATTAGGAACACCGGCCCAAGACTTCGAACATCTAGATCACCCTCACCCAGAAACCCGTATCAGACACCCCATCTCCACAATCAGTCACCACCCCCACTAAGGGACCCATATCTAATGCCCGACCCGTATAATCCTAACCCTTGGGTAAGGCATGCCATGGCACCCACTAGTGCTATGGGAATTCCAACCAATGACATCCACCAATATGTAAGGACCTTAGAATTTGAGAGGCAAAGGATTGAGCAGGGGTAATGCATGACTTGCAAAGACAAAGAATGGATATCCTAGCAAACCAATTAGGGTACCAGAGGGAGTTAATCTCCATTCTCGAAAAAGAAGTACTAGAGAATCGCACAGAAACAGCTAGAGCTGAAACCAGATCGATTGCCCGAGTGACCATAGCGGTGCTTGTCTTGGTGATTATCTTCCTTCTAGTGGGAAAATACCAGAGACGTTAGCAGAAATTTCTATTTATTGTCCTTAAATTTTCAATTTGAGAACCATTCCCCTATGTTTTGAGTAATGTTTAAACATTTCAGCATTCAATCAATTTTATATATTCCAACTCTAAAGTTATTATTCATTGATTTGACACGTTGAGTGTGAATTACACCCATCACATTTTCATCAATATTTTCCAAGTATCACCTTCTTCATTCAATACGATTTAGTACACTACCGAAGATCTCCTTCGTAAGCAACTCATTCTATTAGATTTAAACAACCTCGTTATTTTCAAACCAAATGTTTATCAAACTTTTAGAGAGTATCAAAAATATAAATTTTTCTATAAACATTTTCAATGTGAAAGGGAACTTAATACAACCTATTTTATAAAAATATTATTTCGAATTGATAAATAATTATGATTTTTCCCCATTAAAGTAATTATTTCTAAAACCATGGCTAAATTAATATGCGACAACTAGCTTAGCCAATAATTCCTCTTAAAAATAATTTCTTATTAAAAAAAATTGAAAATTTAAATTAAAAGATTTTTTTTCTAAGAATTGTCTATTTATTAAGATTATTTAAATCAATAGTTTCATTACTTTATATATCTTCAACCAAGAACAATTTACAAATTCCTATTTTCAAACAAAGATCGGTTATTTGTAAACATATTTCCCTGAGTGTTTTCAAAACCCCCTCGTTACCTTTCACTTGCCGTTTCAAGAGACGATCCGTACCGCGTAGACGTTAACCATCCCCATCAACCTCAACGAGATTTAAAGAGCTAGAACCTAACTACCACATTATACATGAACGCCAGACAACACGTTTCCCTGCAACACTTGATCACATACAAAACTCGTTAGCACATGCCACACACGAAACTCAATAACTTACGTATGCACATTTACAATATGCACAACACGATCACCTAATACATGAAGCTTAGTTATCCTCAATATATCCAATACTACACTGACTACATAATACATGAAACTTGATTATTTGCAACACACGCACTACTGAATTGATTACGGAATACACGAAGCATAGTTGGTTGCAATATACATACACTAAATTGATCACATGATACATAACAATTGATTGTTTGATACACAATACTTGATTGATCACATTGAACATGAAACTTATCTTGTTTACAAAGTACATGATACTAAGTTGTTAACACCATACATGAAATTCATTTCTTACATACACATGACACTATGTTGCTTACATTACACATGAGAGCTTATACATGATGCTAAGTGGTTTACGTTACACATAAAACCTATTTGATTACAAGCTACATGAGACTTGTGTGTTTACATTATACATGAAACGAAGTTGCTTACAATTGTTGCAATTGATTGATCACAACATACATGAAGTATGGTCATACGCCTTGTTCACCAAACTTGAAAATCCTAACACATTGAAACAACTCGGGGTTTGGCGTATTCTTGTTCAAACACGAGTAAACTATGGGGCCCTAGGTAACACTACTTTATTATCCTTTAGTTGTTAACTGACTTGCCTATTTAAGGATATAGTTACTTATTAGCAAATCATATGTGAAAGCAATATACATGAACTAAGTGAATTTGTGCCTCCTCTTAACCCGCACACAACGGAAGGATCTATACGGACCATACGAGGATTTGAGTAATTACGGGTGCACACGGAATTATATAAATCAGCGCATGGAAAACATAGTAAATTTTGTCGTGTGTTGTGACCTAAAACTTATCATGATATGTAACAACGAAACTGATGTGATATGACAAAGGCATGGTGGATACGCCGATGGTACTTCCTATATATAAGTGTTCTATCATATTATCAGAAGTAGCGTTGTTCGTGTCGCGTGAAGTTTTGACCTAGACCAATGTTTGTGAACTCTCTTATCCACTAACAACACCTGAGCATATTAGATTACATCTTAAACAAACCCTAATTATCAAGTTCCTATCAAATCCGTCCCAATTAACGCATTTCATCGTTAGATCCTTCGACGGACCTCCCCTTAAATCATTTGAAACTAAATTCCATTGATAACGTTCATACTTAGCACGAGCTTTGGACCCAAATCATGTTACCTATCATACCCTCACGCTGACGATCAAAACTCAGTGAGAACCCAAATTCGTCTTTCCTGAGTCAATAAGCCTCCACTAGTTAAATTTCGGGACGAAATTCCCATAACATGGGGAGACTGTAACATCCATAATTTTTTCGACCTAAAAATTTAGTTCATTTCATAATCCATTTCAATTCCATACCGGTTCCACCCAATATGTCGCGTTAAACATCGTCTTAACACGTATCAACTTAGGTTTTCAACTTTGCACATTATACATATTACTTTATATTAATTTATAACATAGCATGTATGTTTATATAGATATAAATTTGCTCAAATCAAAAAAAAAACTATAAAGTTTTAATCGTGTAAGTACATCTTTTATATATATATATGTATCTTGAATAAATATATGTATATATACTAGATTATTAAATAATTCATTTACTCAAATTGTCACTTTATAAAAATGGAAATTATAAAGTGTTAAACCCTTTGGAATCAAGATTGAACCCCTCTTCTATACTTGAACCTTTGAACCCTCACATTTGACCTTTGAAACTCAAGGGTTACCCACATGATGATATATTTTGACTTTTAAAGTCAAACTTTACAATCCCTTGCAAATTCCAGGCCAAATTCAACCAAAACCGAATGGATTGGACTTGCCACGAACGCTAGAACAATTACCGACCTGTTCCAAGCCCAATTATCCTGCCAATTCAACCGCTACGCGGCCTAAACTCGAACCCAAATAGTTTGACTACGCGGAGTCAAACCGAGTCAAATTCGGTTTCAAATTTTGAAATTAAAATGCGTTAACGGCCGCAAATCACGCGTGGTCTAGCCTCACATGATTCCAGACCTTAAAATCGACTCGATTCATCATCAATCAGTTGAATTCACGCGTAATACGCAATGCCAGTTGTTCCCCGTTAATCGGAATTGATTTGAACCTTTAATGTGGAATTGAACAAATCAAAGCATTCACACACCTTCGTATATCCTCTCACAAACTCTCTAAACACACGCCTGCACCTCATTTCACCTCTGGATCGCTGTCAAGCTCCAAGGATACCGAACTCTTGCTTCCTGTCGACCGTCTCCGTTTCGTAATCATTTCAGGTAAAATTTACATTAATAGTTTCGTTTTTATCTAAGGATTGAAAGCCCCATGGTTTATTGTTCAATCAGATGCGAATCGGGTGACATTAAGGTTAGGGTTTGGGACGGGGACGATTGGGGGCGAAGGGACAGAGGGTTTAACTCTTTTTTCTAAAACCGAACTTGCTTTCTGTCAAGATATCTATTCTGTTCCAGTGGTTAAGTCACAAGACCCGCATTCAAGTGGTCGCGGGTTCTAAACCCACATACCAACGGATTCTTTTTGCGTGGACCTGAAACCCATACCCAGCTCCACTGTATCATCATGTTAACACATTTCCGGACTGCCTTATTTCACGGGTTATGGCCCTGATCCAGTGGTAACCCGAAGCACCTACACAGGAGCCACCCGGGTTCGAGCCCGGAGGCCTGTGTTTATTTTTTTGAGCAGTTTTAAGGGTTTAAAAAAAATGTAATAAAAATTTTGTTATAAACCAAATATCATTTGGGATGATTTCATACAATAACATACAATTTTAAACCTAATACCTTTATTCTTACAATTTAATTGATTTAAAAGCCTATTTATCATTATAAGAACAATTCAAAAGTTATTTCAAATTAAATCATGTAAATTACAAAACAAAGTACCTATTTTGTAAATTATTACTAGGATTTTATAAAATGCTTTTACCATGTTTTATAAAACCATAAATCATTCTAACCATTTAAAAGTTTTAAATAATTTAATTTTGTTATATTTATATTAACATAAATAGTTCTCTTAGAAACACTCTATTTTAAATAAATAAAAAGAAAGAATTTATTTACTTAAAACAATATCTTCTAGTTATCTTTTGCAATAACAAATTTATTTAGAGTTTTTAATATGTACTAATATATATAGTTTGACACAATATTAAATAAGATAAATTTATTTATCTTAATAAATACAATATCCCTTTTCAATTAAGACTCACTATTTTAAATAAATAAATAAATAAAGGAAATTTATTTACTTTACACTCAAACCCTAAAACAATTATTATTTTTCAAACATACTTTGAATTTACATTTTCATACCAAACCTCTATCTAAATACATATAACATACAAATCCCCTTTTACATGAAACGACTAAACTCTTGTATGAATCCACGCGTATTAACATCCGATGAACATGTGATCATGAATTAGACTCCGTGCACATTATTAATGCAAGTCCATGCATTTCGTTTTAGGTTAAACTTGTGATTTGAGAATCACTTGTGCTTCATTTTTGCTCGTGTTATCTACACAACTGATACAATGTGAGTTTTACATAGCCCTTTTTCACTGTTTTTACATTTTGGGGTAAAACATGATCTCAACTTACAATGATTTACATAAACTACACAATACAAATCCACTTTAAAATTTGTGTGCAATTTGAGCTTTATGTTTGAGTGTTAGGTGTGTTAACTACTTATTTGCAATTACATGTACAATCATTAACTAACCAAGCCGACGGTTAACAATGATAGATCTATTGAGTCTGACAAACCCACCCAGATTGGGGTGATTGTTACCGACAACACAATTTGCATGCTAGTTACAAAGGTTTGATTGTACTACCTGGTTACACAATAGTAACTCCCCATAAATGTCTTATTAATCATGAATTGTATGGATTTGTTTACACACGATACTTTGATACTATTTAGAGTCAAAACCTATGTATGCTCACCAACTTTTTAGTTGACCTCGTTTTCATCATGTTTCAGGTACAAATGTTTGAGTTGAACAAGCTTGCTACACTTAAGATGTGGACCTAGATGTTTAAAAGAAAGTGTTATGTATTTTTCATTTGTCATGTACATGTCGAATCTTACCAAAATGAAATGTGATGATTAAACATATTACAATCTAGTCAAACATGTGCTCATGAACAGTCTACATGTCCCGCCCCGACGTTTTCGCCGTCGGTTGGGGTGTGACATTGACAGGTTCGGGTTTCGTGCGAGAAGACCGTTACAGTGAAGGAGTTAGATCTTCGTAACAGTGAGTTTCTAATCCCCTACTTTTAAACGTTTTACTGTTTTTGGGGCTATCGTACATACTTGCAAGAGGTGTTTACTATATTAAATGAGGTAAGAGTTTTGGGTTTAACCTGGTGTGTTTCGTAAACCAAACCCTTCATTAATTATTCGAAGGGTCTACGAGGTGTCAGTGTAATAATGGGAGCTAGTGTTAAGAGAGTTATTGATGTGTGTGTCGTGTTAAGGGTTAGTCAGGGGAGTCAGGATATAAGCTAAACGCTTATGTGTGTGAGTAGGATATGTTATCCTAGTGCTATGTGTGGGGTGCAGGTGTAGTTAATGAGTCATGTAAATGAAGAGTGACATTATGTGTTTTATATTTGTGTGTTGTGTTTGCATCATTGTCTTCGTGACACATCGAACGGGATTTTGGAGGACTAAGTCCTTCGGGAGGTCACCAAAGGTGGCAATGTCCAACAGGACAGTGATGAACTCGAGGTGTGTCTAACGCCCTGACGAGGGTGCAATGATGAGGTATGTGTTTGTGTGCATATATATGTGTTAAATTGCATACAAGTGTTGAGTTATATTTATTGTGTATGAGATGGTATTTATGTGGTGACTAGATGTTGTTAATGTGGTGTGTAGAGTCAGATTGACTGTAACTGTTGTGTCAGTTGGTTTGTGAGAGTCTTGGTTAGGGCTAGTTTAGTCGGCGTCTATAGGTTGGTTGAGATAACTAGTGTTTGGTTAATATGTGTGGTAAATTTTGAGTTATCAGAATGGTAAGCTCGATCCATGTCGGAGAGACTTACTGAGTTAAAATGGCGAGATGAGTCTCGGGTGGTGAATCTTTTGGGATATCATAAGATAACAGGGGTTATCTATACGATGATAATTACTATTTTATAAGGACCGAAGGGTCTGGAGTGGAGATAAATACTTTTGTGACGAGTTGGTTTTTATTTATATAACTCACTCAGTGTAGCTGACTTTGTGTGTACGTTAGATTGAGTTGCATATGAGCTTTGGGGGTCGAAGTATCTTTGCTTGGGAGCGGTGCTACTCGGATTGGTGCCCAGGCATTCGTGAGGTAAACTTTATGACGATAACGACATTAAATAGTAATTATTCTTTTAGAAAGACTTCCGCTGTAGTTTTGATTTAATAAAATGAGTACTTTTAAAGAGGATACCAAGTGATGAGAACCAACTGTATGGTGTCTAGTTTGAGGCCTTATAAAATAAAAGAAAATATATAGATAGATTTTGTGAAGTTGCCCATGCTCTCATTAAAGATTACTTTACTTAAAATCTTTATATGATGTTGAGACGTCCAATATAAGGATTTAGATCCGAAGAGAACTAATTGTATTAAATGTTGCTAATATGGAAAGACAATTTTCATTTTTTATATTATTCTAGGATAGTAGAGGCAAAAGTCTTTTACTCCATTACAGTAGTACACATATGAAATACCTCAACAAGCATATGAGACCATTCCTAACACGTGTAATGAGTGCATGAAGATGTTTGCAAGAACTTCACGTGAAAGTCTAGACATATTTTGCGACGATATTATACATATGTATGGATGAGAATTTTGCATAAACCGACTAAAAGCGACATACAAAGTTTTTACGCAACACATGAATTTCCCGAAATGCCAGTCACCATTGATTTTACATATTGGGCTTGGAGGAATTGCCTAATAAAATGGAGAGGTCAATACATGAGAGGTGATCACAAGTATCCTATGATTATGCTCGAAGCGATAGTTTCGCAAGATTTGTGGTTTTGGAATGCATTTTATGTGTCACCGGTTTCAACATCGACATCAACATCCTCAATAAATCGTCATTATTTAACGATGTATTAAATGGAACCGCACCCAAGTATCCATTTAATGTTAACAATACTGTTTGGACATCAAGGTCCAATTAAGTTGTGATTAAAATATGGTTGAATCCTTATTTTGATATTGATAGAGATTAAACAACTTGTGTTATCAAGTGTTTATTAAAGATGACCATATATCAATAGACATATCACTAAACATGTCAATGTATCACAAATATATGTGATCAACAAGTCTTAACATGTTAAATATTGTGAAGTCCAGGTCCACATTATTCTAAATACAAAAATCGATGGTTATGGTCAAGGATCAAGATGAAATCTTCAACAAATCAACTTGCTATATTCATGAAGAAAGATGCAAGCATCAACATGAATATGTTATGGAATTAGAGAGAAATTAAAAATAATAAAACTTATTACAAAAATAAGTTTTTATAAAATCAAAAATTGTTTGATATATCAAAAGTCATTTTCACAAGATCTCTTAATAACTTAGCATAGTTTTTATAAAAAAAAAACTAAAATCTTGAAAAACTAGTCTGGAAATTAAAAATAATAAAACTTATTACAAAAATAAGTTTTTATAAAATCAAAAATTGTTTGATATATCAAAAGTCATTTTCACAAGATCTCTTAATAACTTAGCATAGTTTTTATAAAAAAACTAAAATCTTGAAAAACTAGTCTTGAAATATTAGTTAGGTTTTTAGTTAGGTTTTTAGTTAGAGATTCAAATTTGAAAGAGTTGTTGGTGGTAAATCCCAACACAATCTTACCTTAGGAAAATAAGTAAACTTTGATTTGGATTAAAAAAAACCCTAGGATAAAAGGGAAGTTGCTTTGTATCATGGATAATACTTCCATGTTGGTATAAAAGGTTACAAGACATGATTTAGGCCAAAAGGAGTCTTTTTGAAATATCAAAACCCGGGCTTTTTTATTGAAAATGACTTTTATGTATGAGAGTGGGCTAGGCTAATGGTCAAAAAGGAGTGTCCAAGATTGGCCCCCAGGCCGATGGTCGATAGGATGGTCGATCGTGGCTGGCCCCCAGGCCGATGGTCGATAGGATGGTCGATCGTGGCTGGGGCAACCCTGGTGACCTTTTTTATTTGGCTTGTGCCTATAAATATAGGTCGTATCCATCCTTCACACTCACCTATTTTTCTCTACAATTTCTAAATACATATATAATATAATTCTCTCTAGTTCCCTCAATATTCATACATCATTTGAAGAGAAAAGATCAGGATCAAGATCAAGAGCGAAAAAAAGTTGTGCTACAACTTAGAAATCAATCTTGTATTGTATGTGATGGTTCTTCACTAATAGGGTTTAGTGAATATTGTTGTAACTTGAAGTCAAACACTATCTTGATATAATGTTAAGTTGGAAGATATCACACTATCTTGATATAGTGTTGATATGTTAGAAGTAGCACTATCTTGACATAATGCTTAGTTGTAGAGTTATGCACTATCTTGATATAGTGTATACTTGGAAAAACTCATTATCTTGATATAGTGAGAAGTGTAAAGACTACTAGCTTGATATAGTGAGTTGAAGAAAGTGATCACTACCTTACAATAGTGAGACGTGATACAAGGTGATCATTACATTTAAATTAGTAAGATGCGGTGTATTTGTGATCCCTTCCATTCAAGGAAACGACTAGTGGAGCAACTCTCGATTGGAAATCAGGAAGAGGACGTAGAGTGGATTAGTTAGCATCCACTTGAACCTCTATAAATTCGGTTTTGTCTTTCTATCCCTTAAACTCTTTAAATGCATTGCATATTTATCGTATTGAGTTCCAAACAAGTGTTAATACATACTTGATTATGTTTTAACTAAGAAATTTTCAAGAAAACCTATTCATCTCCCCCCTCTAGTTTTCTACAAGTACGATACAAGCATGTGTATTATCTTGTCGACGGGATATACCTGAATGAGGCTACTTTTGTGAAATAATTTGCCTACCTAGACGACACTAAACGAAAAAAGTTCAAGGTAGCACGAGAATCAGTAAATAAGGACGTGGAATGAGCTTGTGGTGTTCTCAAAAGTTGTTGGTGTATAGTTCGAAATCCTGCACAAGCAATTCATCCTAGAAAAATTAGAAATATAACGTATGCTTACATTATACTACACAAAATAATTTTAAAAGATGAAGGTCGAGCGCTATGTCATTTTCAGGAAAATGAGCTTTCAACCGTTCAAGTAGATCTAGAAGTAAATCTAGATGCATTTAGGTAATTGCATCGCCAAGAAATCCACCACAACCTGCGAGCGGATCTCATGGAGCATATTGTAAGATTCTGCATACTTAACCTCGACGACTAGTTTTTTTTATGTAGTTGTATTTTTTTTTAATGTTGATTATTATTTAATTGTACATTTTTATTAAGGATGAAATAAGAAGAGAGAGAAAATCATTCGTGTTGTTGAGAGACATAGTGAAAGATTACACCCCATCCTTGAGTTTATGTACTTGGTTTAATTTACTTTTTGATTATTAAAATCATGATTTTATCTCTCTTATAAATACGAAATTAATTATTAGGTGGTACTAAGTACATGTCAATAATCTAAAATCATTATTAATATGCGTATCTAAATTTGTTGTTTTGTTGTAGTTTGAAATTCTAAATAAGTAAATAGTTATTATTATAAACTAAACAAATTGTAAAAAGTAGTTATATGTTAAATATTAAGTTGAAATTTTTTTGAAAAATAATGACAACCTTTAAAGATTACAAGTGCACCGTGATTGAGCTCCCACGTACGAACACAAACGCTACAGAGGTGATCAATGGACGTACAACCCACTAACGTGTGACCATAAACACAACATTACGTTGATACTTTTATTGTTCGTGGAGACGTATGCCCATGAAGAGAAAACTGATTTTCGTCATATCAAGTCAAGCAAAAAACTTGTTTATCCGTTCACAAAATTTGTACCTAGAAGTAGTTTTGAGTAATTGTCACAGAGGATCGAACTGAAAGACATAAATTCTTTGATGGAGAGTGTTATATATGTTGTACTCTTTTTCTCTTATTAAGTTTTGTCCCAACTAGATTTATGATTTTTTTTTTAATTTAAACTCTAAATCTTGATTTTTTAACAATGTTTGAACATATAATTGATAGTGCAAATTTCAAGCAGGATGTACTAGTAATATTTTATTTTTTCTATTAAACTTAAAGCAGTCTTCTCACCTGGCTCAGGTGGTCTCTTCTTTTAAAAAGATTTTTTGGTGGGTTTATAATCTTTAAAAGAAGACGCAAAAGTGAGACAAGAGCATATAATCAAAGATTTACATCGGAAGCTGGGTTAGATTTGGCATTTGACATACACCATGTTTATGACCAATTAGAACTTTCTTAATCTACAATTAGAACTTTCTTAATCTATCACATCCTTTTTATTTGAATTTTGATGTCCCTAAATCTTAGGATTGCCTTTTTGGCATGAATTAATACATTTAAAATAGAGTATGAATATTATTTACACACGGGTGTTAACAAACTGAGTCATTTAACTATTTGAAATCAACTGACTAATAGTTTAAATCGAGTCGTCTTAAGCTCAAGTTTATTTATGCTCGTAAGTTTGAAAAGTTCGTACTACTTATATTATATAAATATATGAATATATGATTGTATAATAACTATTATTATATATATTTATGATAAAAGTTAAATAACATATTTGTGTTGTATATAATTAAAATATACATATATATATATACTAAATTACTATAAGAACAAAAAAAAGCAAAACTAAAGCATTTAATTTTTTTTATCTATGGTTTATATTTTTAAAACTTTGTGCTTCTTACATACAAATAATATGTATGTTTATATACATAAAAAACCATTAACTAATTTTTTGTGTGTTTTTAAATTTATAACCATTTACCTACATGAATTACACATGTGCAGATTACATAAATAAACAATATTTGTTACTTTTTTTTTGAATTTTATGATACACGAATGAACATTGTATTTCTATAATTTCTTATATTTTAAAAAAATTTAAGATTACAAAAACGAAAAATTCATTTGTTATGCGTGTTCTTGTGATATTTAGTGTTCTACATATAATCAATCCCTATGTATAATTATATATATAACTAAATAATAAAGGAGTCGATGTTGAGCTTGTAATTTACTTATGAGCCGAGCATGGAATTTAGATAAAAGGTTTAAAACGAGTCAACATCAAGCTTGAACTCTTAAATTAAACGAGTGAATTTTGAGTGTAATGGAGCTTATGTTTGACTTGGCTCGATTACGCTTCTAATTATTAATTTTTTGTTGATCACTATATATTAATCATTTTTTTAACAGCGGCAATATATATATATCAAAACATCGACTAGCAAGACACTAGGCGGCAAAAAAATATAAACATTACATAAAGTTTTGAGGGTTTTGTAACCACTCTATCCAAGTAATCTTACATTTTCTATTCCTACTCTCATACCATAGGAAAGAAAAATGCACCACTTCATTAAAAAACATCGATTTTTTAGCCGATTCTTCAAGAACACAGTATCATTCATTAATTTCCAAATTGCCCACCACACTATCAATATGATCGAACCTACCAGATCCTTCTTAGACCTTGCGAGATTGGAATTATCGAGCCAATTCATAATATCAATCGAAAATCTAATCGCCGACATAGATACATTCAACCACGCAGCCACCAAAACCCAAATCCTATATATTAATCATTATTTATATTAATCAGTGTACCAACGTTTGTTTTCTTTCTGTTGTTATATCCCTAAATCACACGATTACCCTTTTCACGGATTGAAACCGACATATTTAAATTAAAAACATCAAATGTATACGAGATGACAAAATGATGACTTTAGACTTAGCTTGTTGATAACATGTGAAGAGGATGGGATCCGTCAATATATTTTTATCATTTTTTTTTTACTTTTTAATTAATTAATTATGTATTACATAAAATTATAAATGTTATACTCATTAACTTAATATTTATATTCATAAAATGATTTTAGCGTATAAACATATGACTACACGTTGGATGTATGTATCATAAAATATCTCATTGTACAACATCTACATAAATATATTATTATTGTTATTAAACACTACATATATGCATCCATCCAGTGGCGGATCCAGGAAACTTTTTCATGAAGGTCGTAAAATTTTGAGGGTAAGTTGTCTATAGCTAAATATTATTATTTTTCGTTCCGGTTCGGGTAATGTCGGGTTGGTCACATAATAGAAAGATAAAACAAAATAAAATAATCAATAATCTAGCAAAAAAAAATTATCAGATAAAAAACAAATAAAGAGTAAACCTAAATTATTAGATAAAAAGTTCAATAAAAACCTAAATGATTAGAGAAAAAGTTTAGAAAAATAGATAAATTGTGGGATGTTTTGGAAACATGAGAAGATTAGAAGAGTCAAGAGATTAGGGGCGGCACTCCGGCAAAGCTACAGAAACTTGGTCGTTGATCGATCAATCGCTCGTTCTGTCGTTCACTTCTATGATTAATCGTTGAAGCAAAAATTCAGTTGGAAGGCCCAGGTTAATTTTTTTAGACTGTCGTTCATTTTCTGTCATCCAAACTCTAATTCTTAATCTATACCTAATAAATAAGTAACTAATTGTGCCGCATGTTATAATTCTGTGAGCCCTCAAATTCGCTTATTTTTTTTCATTACTAACTATTTAATATTTCTTTACTAATTATTTAATTCTTAAATCTTCTTTACTATTTAATATTTCCTTTATAATTCTTAAATCTACATTATTAACTTTTTAATATTTTTTTATTCAACCCGTATAAAACACGGGTTTCTAACCAAGTTTAATAATAAAGAGTTATACGCATTCAACAATTATTTATGTTAAAAGTTTCGCATTAAACCCTCTCCACACCTTACTAATAATTTAAACCCGGGGCCAACATTATCTTGTTCTTTTTTTTTAACGGCAAATCTACCATACTCCTACTCCTAAATTACAACAAATAATTACCCTATGTCTGGGTTTAAACGTAGGACCTCTCATCTAAGAGACAAGATCCTCTATCAAGTGGGCTAGTCGTTGGCCAACAATAACCTCTTGATATATTCATTATTAAAACTATTGTTTTTTATATTTCATTATTAAAACTATTTTTTTTATAAATAATATGTTTTTTAAAATAATAATTTTATAATTAAATACAATGATTCAAAATTGATTGTAGTCCCTTAATTCAAAATTTAACCAAATTGGAAAAACTTTGGACTTTGACCATGCTTTTCTTGTTAAGCAAATCTAAAGCGAAAGTTTTCTCCATAATTACCCTTCAACTTGTTACTTTTGCTTCAAACTGACCTCTATATAGAAATCATAATATTATATATATAATATATATATAGGATTAGCTTCAGGTAAAAAGGATTTTAATTGTGAGAAGGATTTAGAGCCATTATATCAAATTGTAGAAAATAAATTAATGGTTGAGATTAAATTGTACGAGAAAAAGTTGCTGGAAGGATATTTTAGTCTTGACAACTTTTGTTGACTTTTTATCAAGTTTCCCCCCTCATTTTTAAACGTTCATAACTTTTACATACGACATTAATTTTTCAAAAAAAATACACCATAAAAATGAGCGTTTTTTATCTTTAAAATGAGTATAGTGTCGTTACAAACAAAAACGAATTTTTTTTACGTTTTCCAGCTCATTGTGTAATTAGTCAGGTCAATGTGTAATACAAGTTCATTGTGTAATACAAGTTCATTGTGTAATACCACGTCTGGTCATTGTGTAATACAAGTTCATTGTGTTATATGTATTTATCATTGTGTTTTACGTTTTCCAGCTCATTGTGTAGTTAGTCAGGTCATTGTGTAATACAAGTTTATCGTGTAATACAAGTTTATTGTGTAATACAAGTTCATTATGTAATACAAGTTCATTGTGTAATATCACGTCTAGTCATTGTGTAATAAAAGTCCATTGTGTAATTAGTCAGGTCACTGTGTAATACAAGTTCATTGTGTAATACAAGTTCATTATGTTATACAAGTTCAATATGTAATACAAGTTCATTGTGTTATATGTATTTATCATTGTGATTTACGTTTTCCAGCTCATTGTGTAGTTAGTCAGGTCATTGTGTATTACAAGTTCATCGTGTAATACAATTTCATTGTGTAATACAAGTTCATTGTGTAATACCACGTCTGGTCATTGTGTAATACAAATTCATTGTGTAATTAGTCAAGTCATTGTGTAATACAATTTCATTGTGTAATTAGTCAGGTCATTGTGTAATACAAGTTCATTGTGTAACACCACGTCTGGTCATTGTGTAATACAACGTCCAGTCATTGTGTAATACAAGTTCATTGTGCCAAATATTTTTCATCATTGTGTTATATGTTTTCATCATTGTGTTTTACGTTTTCCAGCTCATTGTGTAATTTGCTCATTATTGTGTAATTCGCTCAAATATGTCAAGTCATTGTGTAATATGCTCATCGTGTAATATCAGGTCTGATTATTGTGTAATATCAGACCTTGTATTACACATTGACCTGGTGTATTACACATTGACATGGTATATTACACATTGACCTGGTATATTACACATTGACCATTATGTCATCCCTTTAAAACAATAAAATGACACATGTCAAGCTTAGAATCCTTCTTACCCTTCTTATTTTTAAAACTTTTTTTACTATAACCTAACCTTATATATATACATATATATATATAGGGAATGTATAGGATAAAAACTCCTCCAAGTTGTGAAAATATTAAAAACTCTTCAAAAAACGGGTTTTTACAAGGTTTTTTTTTTCTTGAAAAAGTTTTTATATGTAATTTCAAAACTTTTTATAAAAAAAATCAAAAAAGCGCCGACCAGATGTTTTTATAAAAAAAATTTAAAACTTTTGCCCAGTTGTTTTACATATGTAACATGTTATTTTTACAATGTAATATGTTGTGTTACATAAGTAACACGATTTTTTAACACAAAAAACGGGGATTTTTTTTCCATTATTTTTAAAAAAATTGGCTCGGCGTTTTTTTTTAAAGAAAATCTTATAAAATTTGCTTAAAATGATTTCCAATTTTATTTTTTTTAACATGTAAAAACACGTTTTTTGAGAGTTTTCACAACTCAATTGGGTTTTTAAAATATCCATCCCATATATATATATATATATATATATATATATATATATATATATATACTATGATATAATGCACCAACAAAAGTCATTTTAAAATTTAAGTAATACAAGTATGATTGCTTATAATACAACACTTAATGCATGTATTAAAAACTTTTTAAGGGTAAATATGTCTTTTAAACAATACTTACATATTTGTCCCCTTAACTTTACTCAACTTTTGGTTATTTAAACAATAATCACACTTTTAAAATAACTATCCTCCACGATTTTTAATCGGCCATAACTTTTTCATACTTTAATATTTTTTATAAAAAGTTACACCATAAAAACGAGCATTTTATTCTCTTTAATTTGAGTATGGTATTGCTATAGTTTTTTTTTTAAATTAACATGTTATGTGATTACATATCAACACATCCGTTTTTGTTTCCTTTATGGTAACTGACAGTATCTTCGCGACAATCCCGAAAAAATCTAAAATCCGCCAAACACCGCTAAAATAAAAATCTTAAATTCAATGATATAAGATCCGACTACTTTGACCGTTTTTCAAATACACACATAGCAAAGCAATCGTACTCCCAATTTTTAGGTCTTCGTATAATCAGCACCCACTCACTAACAAATTTTTTTGTTTGTAAAAGTCTGTACATAAAGTTATATTTATTTAATAAACAACCCACGTCATAAAATTAATAAATAATGATGGATTGTCATTTTAAAACATTTTCGTTAATATAACATATTTGAACACTTTGAAAAATAAAGAAGAATGACATATTAATTGGTCAATTTGTAAGATTTTAAAAGCCCGTCATTAACCCCAATGTAGCTAGGTTAGTGGATGAGTGAGGCTTAAATATTGACTACTTCAAATATAAAAAAAAATAATAAAAAATAAAAGTGAATGTAGGATCAGAACAGTTACCGAATGTTATACTCGACCCAGATTTAGTAGCTACCCATTAAAAACGTAAATAAGTAATAAAAAAACAATAGACCCTTAAATGTAGCTAGGTTAGTGGATGAGTGAGGCTTAAATATTGACCACTTCAAATGAAAAAAAAATAAAAAATAAAAATTAAAAGTGAATGTAGGATCAAAACATTTACCGAATGTTATACTCGACCCAGATTTAGTAGCTACCCATTAAAAACGGAAATAAATAATAAAAAAACAATAGACCCTTAAACATATAATACAAAACAATGCATAAATTGTCTTCAAAGTGTATCTACGCAGGTGAAAAAATTCGGTGCCTTCAAATTGAAATTCTTAGGTAAAAAAAAATAAACATTAATACACTTAATATATTTAAATGTTTTAACTAGTAAAAATGATATTTTACTAACATGAATTTAGTAAGAAACTGCATTTGTTATCTAAACACGTATCAACTGCAGCACTTAAATAAAAACTGAACCTTATAATTTCGAATAGCAGTTGATATATCAATTTAAGTTACTATGTTTATGACTGATATTTTCTTATTTGGGGTGTTTGTTATTATTTAATTGAGATCTGTAAGACATAGATAGACCACACTGATGTTACGAATAACAAAACTAACAGAAGTACTATACAATATATCACGAGAGGATTGATAAACTAACAGAAATCGAGTTTAGATTATAATACAGGTAAAGATATTAAATAAAACAATTCACTAACCTGATTATGTATGTTCTAACACACAAAAATATAATTTCACATAATAATGTTTTTAAGAAAGAAACTTTACTTCCTTTTTTTCCTAAACAATTTGTATATAAATATGATTTATAAAGTTAACCATCACAAGATCTTTGCAGTTTGCCAACATTGAACCTATAGTAACATGTGTAAACCTCGGAATTGAAAACATTGATGTTAACTTTTTTTATTTGATTGTATAAAGTTTTCAGAATGTTAATTTTGACAGTTTAGCGCGCCGCAACGCACGCAGGTATAACACTAGTGTGTGTGTGTGTATATATATATATATATATATATATATGGGAAGGTTCCGCTAATAAGTGAGATTTCGCTAAGAAACTGGGTCAAACGAACTCCGATGGAACTCAGTCTAGCGGCGCTGTAACCGGTTCGTCGAAATAAAACCTAAAGATAAACCCTAAACCCTAAAAACTAAACCCTCAAAGCTAAACTCTAAAACAAAACCCTAAAAGCTAAACCCAAAAACCTAACCACCCCACCCCCACCCTCCAAAAACCTAACCCCCCACCCCCACCCCCCACCTAGAGGTGCACAAACAAACCGGATCTGATCTGAAAGATAATCAGAAACCGGATCCGAGCCTAACCGGATAAATTGGAACCAGACCGGATATTGTAGGATCTGTCGGATCCGTAACCAGTGCCAAGGTTTTCAGCGGACCGGATAAAAAGCGGACAAAACCGGAAAAAAAAGAACCGGTTCCCAATCGGAAAAAATGGAACTGGATAGAACCGGTTCTAGCCGTTAGGGGGAAAATGGCTATATAGCCGTTAATATAACCGCTTTTGTGGTTTTTTTTTTTTTTTTTTAGACTTGAAACTTAGTATAAATAGGTATTAGGAGTATGGGTTAGTTCACAGCATTATTCTAGCTCTCAAAACACAAAAACGCTCACTTTTTACGCTCTCATGTCTTCCGCTTCCACAAGCACTCAAAATTCCGTTGGTGGTTCTACTAGTGATGCCACAGTGGTGAGAGTACTTCCTTGCTCCCGAAACCAAGAGATATTATCTCTTTTCGAGTTATGTGAAATGTCGAATTGTTCGCAAAAGGCTCGTTGCAAACGTTGTGGTAAAATTTTGGGTGCTGTGGGAAATTTTGGAAGTCGCGCAAAACACAGTCAAGGTGAAGATCAAACTCAAACAGGAAGGGATGGAGGAGTTTGGCAATACAACGTCGAGAGGGTTCGTGAGATAAAGGCACATTTCGGCATTCACGAAGGATTGTCGTTTGATCACTTTGATAACCCGCGCTTGACGAGGATGATCCAAGACACGCTTCAACCGAGTTACACAAACGTAAGTCATTCTACTTTAAGAAGAGATTGTTTAAAAATTTGGAAAAGTGCTAAAAAATAATTAATTTTATGTTTTGAAAATTCAAATACCGGCATTAACTTAACCACGGACGTTTGGTCCGCTCCATATGGTTTACCCGAATCATACATTTGTGTTACCGCACATTGGGTTCAACTCGAGTCGTGGCAAATGATGAAGCGTACGATTACGTTTGATTATTTTGGATATCCACATGTCGGTGAAAACTTATTTTATGTTTTAGACTCGGTAATTCAAACTTATAAAATTCAACTAAAAATTTTTTCAATATCTTTTGATAACCCTTCAAATAACACAAACACGGTGGAAAAATTAAAAATAAAATATAAACCACCTTGTAACGGTGTTTTCTTTCATAGTCAATGTGTTGCACACATCATTAACTTGTTTGTGCAAGACGGTCTAAACGTCCAAGAAATAAGAGACGTGAAAGAAAAATTCAAAGTGATGTTACGTGAAGTTTTTAGCACAAGCAAGAAAAGATATATAAACTATAGAAACTTGTGCCAATAAACGGATTCCATCTTTTTAGGTCCGAATTGGGACGTACCTACTAGGTGAAACTCGACATGGAAAATGTTTGAATCGGCCTTAAGGCAAAGAGTTACTTTAAAACATTTACATGATGAACTTGTCCAAAAGAATCGTTGATCACAAAAATTTGATAATAAAAGTTGGGACACGATCGAGAATCTAATTAACTTGCTTGAGGTTTTTAAAAATGCAACTACATGTTTATCAGGAGTTTATTATCCCACGTCTTCGCTAATACTTCAACCATTATATTTACTATGTAATAAATTAAAAGAGTTTGAATATCACGGCCCTATTTTTGCAACAATGGTAACACCTATGAAAGCTAAATTTAAAAAATATTTTTCGGAAATGTCGGCCGTTGTTACATGTTCGGCCGTCTTAAACCCAACGATTAATGTAACCGGTGTTGAAACCTTAACTAAATCAATATCGAACGATTTAAATATGTATGAGGAAGACCCTAATTTTGAATCAAATGCAATAAAGGATTTTAACTTGGCTTTCCAAAATATATTTAATTATTATTTACGCAAATATGGTGGTAGTGGTAATCCATCAAAAATACGTGAATCAATGGCTTCGGGTTCAAGTTTTAGTAGTTCAAGGAAACCAATGCAAAATTTATTTAACACTTTAAGAAACGAAAATACTAAACAAGCTCGTGGAAGCACACCAAGTAGAGAGCTCGAGAGATATCAAGCAACCGACTTTATTTCAACTCTAAGATCCGAAAAGTTTGAAAACTTTGATATCTTGAGTTGGTGGCAAGGAAGGAATCACAATATCATGTTCTAGCCGCAATGACTCGTGACCTACTAAGTGTCCAAGCTTTCACGGTACCTTCGGAATATGTTTTTTCTCTTAGTGGCAGAGTTTTGTCTATTCGAAGAACGAGGCTTACACCGGAATCTATAGAGATGTGTATTTGCTTGAAGTACCATTTAGATGCCGTCGAACGTGTACAAGATGTTGCAAAACTAGAAGGCGAGCTTGACATTGAACAAGAAATACACGAGTTCGAAGTAGAACAAGGGGCGACGAATCCACTTTCAAACGAAAAACAAGCTTATGATGAAACCCAACGTATCTCAAGCGAAGAAGATTGAAAACCGATGTTACGAGGACTAAGACGACGAATAACGACTCACAATAAATAATATATATTTTATGATTCTGTTATGTTTTTTGTAACTTTTTTGAACGAACTTGTGTTAAATCACTTAAAAAAATAAAATAAATAAATAAAACGTGTAATTTATAGTGTATCTTTGTTTATTTTTTAAAAAATATTTTTTTTTAAATCCGATGGAACCGGGTTTTTTTTATCCGGTCCGGTCCTAATAGGTTCCAAATCTTCATGTCCAGAACCGGATCCGATCTGGAACCGGTCCCATTGTGTCCAGTTGTTGACCAGCGTTGACTGATCCGGTCCGGATAAAAAAAAAACCGGTTTGTGCACCTCTATCCCCACCCCACCCCCATCGTCCAAAAACCTAAACCCCACCCCCACCCCCGAAAACATCGATCAGCCTGTTTCAACGCCGCTGAAATGAGGTCAATTAGAGTTCGTTTGACCCAGTTTCGGTTAAAAAAGAAATCACTTCTTAGGTTTCTTAGCGAAAATTCACTTAATATTTGAATCTCCCGCTATATATATTAGGGAGGGTTCCAGAGAAAACCATGAGTTATGCAAAAACCAAGAAAACCAACTTTTTACCATTGATTGAAATTGATCAATGAATGAGATTAATTAGTGGTAAATCTGTAAATATCTAATAGACAACAAATTTAATTAATTGATATAAGGGTATATTAGGTAGATTGTAATTTATATATTTTGGAAACAATCAAGATCCTTTAAAAAAAACTCTCTCTGCCTCTCCCTCTCCCTCCCCCTCCCCATCTCTCTCAACAAAAACCAGTTTCATTCAAAATCAAAACTCACGATTTATACAAATTATTGAAGAACAATTGAAAGACTACATTTTTTTTATTTTTTCAATAACTACATAAATGCTTACGTATATGTAAACACTTACACATATATGTTTACGTATATGTAAACATGTTTATATATATGTAAACGGGTGCCAACATAAATAATAAACTAGGAACAGAGTAAATGAGTTACATGTACGTAGTCGGGAGAAAAAAAACTTAGGTTTACATATTTACGTATGAGTTATTAGAACACAAAAAATGGGAAGAAACTAGTTACGTTTACGCAACGCAAGTGAATTACGTATACGTAGCTCAAACGAGTTACGTATACGTAGCTTAGACGATATATGCGTATGTAGCTCATACAGTTCACGTCTGGATTTAATAGCACTCGAAGCTCTCAACAATACTCTAATATGGGTTCTCAAAACAATCCCCAAGGTGAGCCAAAAATGGTGAAATGAATTATTGACGTCACTTGCACTAACGCATAACCAGTTGAAGACCAAAACTAAATTTATGGAAAATATATTCTTTTATCCAACATACCATACTTTTTTCTTCCCTAGATTAGAGATATTAGTTAAAATAACCAAAAAAAAAAAAGTTGTAGCCTAAGAGATATTAGTTAAAATAACCAAAAAAAAAAGTTGTAGCCTATGGGATTCTGCAACAACAAGAAGAACAACTTTTACAAGTTCTATAGTTTTCCTCTGAATGTAATACAACGAAATTCATAGAGGACCCCTTGACCATTTAACCAAAATATCTTCAACATTTTAAAAATAACAACTAGCTTTTGATACGGAGCCTCTTTACTCGTCATAAAATGGCCCATTTCTAGCCCTACAAAATAGAAGCAATATCACCTTTTAGCCGGATGAACCCTAAGCGGGTGACGTGCAACGGATCGCGTCCACGTTAGTTGTAACGCAAGAACATGACCACACCTATTCCCATAAATAAGATGGTATTCTCACTTGAGTATTCGAGGGGTTAGGGTCAAGTTAGCATATCATCTCCTCCGTCTTTGGGTCGCCGGCTCCGTCTTCCTTAAATCTCACTACAAATCGGAAATAAACATTCACACTACCTATTTCTTAGACTATAAACGGATGATGGAATGGAGTCATTACTTTGCTTTGGAATGGAAGAGATGTTTGGATCCAACTTGGTTGCTTGCTTGTTTGAATGTCATCGATGGAATGAAATTGATTTGGGAATTGATATGAAAAAATAGGAAGTTTTTAAATGCAGGAGAAAGAATAGGGAATTGATTTGAAAAATATTAATTATCAAATCAATATTAATATACAATTACATATTTACCCTTTTATATAAAGAAATTATAATTAAAATCTAAATTTTCTTATTGGATGAGACTGGTTTTTTTGGTTTTCGCCTAACTTTATGGTTTTCTCTTGATCTCTCCCCTATATATATATATATATATATATATATATATATATATATATATATATATATATTTAATAGTTATAAAATTATATAAGTTAAATAATTAATAAATAACAAACGAGCCAAGCTCGAGTTTAAAAATTTCTCACGAGCCAAACTTGAGCTTTATAAAAATAACTCTAAACAAGCCGAGCTCAAACTCGAGCTCCCTTAAGTTAAACGAGAAAAGCTTGAACTTAGACGAGCTCGTGCTCGGCTCGTTTACGCCCCTTTTGGCATTTCAGGCTCACATAAATATAATTTCAACAACTTAACTCGCAACAATATCAAAGAGAAGTACATCATGTACTTTAAGTATTATTCCATATTGCAGTTCTAGATCAGGTAGATATTGAAAGAACTATTAGCCTGACTGAAATCAGATCTTAATCAAATGAAACAAGTCATGAAGACAAGTTAGAATATCTTGAGGGTATCAAGACAAGGAAGAAGAAAGAAGAAATGGACTCAGAAGACTTTATGCGGTTACTACAACAATCCTGGGCATGCAATCAAAGACTGTGATGTGATATCACAGAACAAGGAGTACGTGGTAAGAAGAACAGAGATGAAGCCCTGGGATTAAATTTGGGAATATGCCATCCAAAATAAAAAAACAAAAGATTTGTGTGATACAAATCAATTCAATCAAGTGGAAGAGAAGGAAAGTTTTGTGAGGCGACTGTATCAAAGATTAGGACCGCTCCAGACCCAACCACGATCCTAGATCAGAAGGACATGATCAAAATGGAATTATTACAAAAGAAGGAACCGAGTGATTCGGATGATTACCTGGAGTGTGTGTAACATATGCAGTATTTTGTGTTACTGCATTCATGTGTTTGAGCCTATGTTATGTTCGATTGTCCCTCTGCCAATAGTACCGCAGTCATTATTTTCCCATTTCCAAAACCTAGCTATGTATGAGTTAATGCAACAAGATGCCATGACATTTGTGGTGTTGTTTCTAGAATGCTTATGAATCTTGAGTGTTACATGCCATACATATTACAAGTGATGGTTATGTTGTTCAATTGGTGACGATGGTGAAACTTTGGTGGCATAAGTGTGTAGTTTGTGAGCTATTCTTTGAGGATGGCTATGATTCTTTCCTAGGAATTTATGAGGCCTTAATAACGCTTGTTAGACCTTAATGAGATGGAAATTAGGATATATTTAGCATGTATTTTACTAATTAAAATAGTATGTTCTAATTAAGCTTATTAAATTAGTTGGATTAGACTATCATCCACCTTTAGGTAAGATTTCAAGTATTTAAGAATGGTGCACGCATCAAAACCATATCCGTCTAATGCCTATGTGTAACTATGTGATTTTATACGTGTCCATTAAGTATTACACAAATTGGTCATATTTTATGAATCATTAAGTACTATGATCGTGTGTAAAGTAGGCCAGTTGTTTTGTTTTAATGGTTGTATTTTATAAACCATGAAGTGAAGTATCTTGAAATTTCTAATGAGATACTAAGTTGTATGATCATTTGTAAGCATGTTAGTTGATTTATTTGACAGTTATATTCTACATGCCGTCAAATATCTTGGGATGCTTAAGTAGTAAGTTGCATTATTGTTTGCGAAGCATGCTAGAAATGACTATGTTGTTAGATCATAAAAGAAAGTAGGTGTACTCAAGATACCATGAAAATAAAGTCACACCACACGGGTGTAATTTAGTGGAACGATCAGTTTCACTGTATTTTTTTAGTAACCAGTGAATACGGGTTACTTGAGAACAATAACGTAAAGTTTCGATGGCATTTATGATATACTAGCTGAACATGAAGGTTGTATTTGTATTCGGAGGTCGATTCAAATTTTACTAACACTTGCATCATCATCATCATCATCATCATTGATGATGATGATGATGATGATGATGTTTCCAGTAAAAAGCTTATATTTTTAACGAGTTATAACAAATTAAAATCTTTTTTCATAAAATATTAGCATACAACCTGAATAGAGATTCTAGCAACCAACTACGAAAACTCTTATTTACTACTTAACAATTTTTTATTGGTTTTTTTACTATACTAAATCTTGATGCATATTGTAATAAAATAAAACTATTGACACGCTATAGATATTAGTTACTAGGTTAAAATATCGTGTATTATACGGGTTGAATAAAAATAATATTATATATTAAGTAATAAAATTTTTATTTTTAAAAACTCGTGTTTTACATTGGTTGAACAAACTCGTGGAATACAATATAATTTGTTAACACATACACTCGTCAAAATATGTTAGTAGATTTATTTATTAATATAATATATAGATTAGTATTAAAAATATATTATTATTAAAAGATAGAAGTGTATTTAATAGAAGAGATGTGCGGGAAAAAATGGTGAGAATGAATGTTGAGGTGACATGTGGCATGAAAAACCTTTATTTATTATGTAGTATAGATTTAAACACATGTTCCACAACCCATCCCCTCTCCACCGTTTTCGAACCACAAAGCCTATATCACTATCACTGTCGATACAAACCATCTTCGGGTGTCGATGGCGCGTTTAGGATTTGACAATGATCAGCTTTCAGCACGAGAAAAGAAAAAAATTTATGTTTTTTTTAATTCAATAGGTAAATTGTCCTTTTTGGTTTTTTAAGATTTCATGGATCGCTACAACAATAACACTCTATATGGACGAAAAAATTTATATACCGACGACAAGTCGTCGGGATAGGCTATCCAAACGACATGTCGTCGGTATAGGGTTCGTCGGTATTGCTTCGTACCAATAGCTCAAAGATGTCGTCGGTATAGGTGTCGTCGAGATAGGTTAACAAATACCGACGACATGTCGTTCGGACAGAGACTAATTAAAAAATTCAAAAAAATATATATACCGACGACATGTCGTCGGAACAGGGTCTAATTAAAAAATTCAAAAAGAAAACCTATACCGGAGACATGTCGTCGGGACAGGGTTTTTTAATTTTTTTTAATATTTTTTGAAAAAAGACTTATCCCGACGACATCATTTCTGTTTTTTTTTTATTTTTTAATTTTGAAATTTTTTCCAGAAATACAAAATTTATAAAAACAAAAACCTGCAAATTCAATAATATAAACCATTCAAAACAACCAAATATCATATCATAACATTGTCCGAACCATAAAAACTAATATCTGAACCACAAACTTGTCTGAAACATACAAACATTCAAATTGTTCACAAACCACACATGCAAATTGTTCAAAACAAACTTCCCACGACATTCGCAGCAACAAAGACAACAACTCCCAGCTAATCATCGTCGCTGCTTGTTCGATGTTCCCATATGCGACACATTTCTTCCATTTGGCGTTGTATTTCAAGCATTTGTTGATTACAGATAGCCATTTGTCATTGTTCTTCCTCTGGTTCTTGTTGGCGTTGATGTTCTCATTGTTGTTGTTCTTCTTGTTGTTGAAGTTGAGTCATACGCTCATCCATTTCTTACCAGTGGGTTTGTGGAGGAGGGGGTGCTAAACACATCAGGTGTGGGATTACTCACCACACGACCAACTCCACGTATATGGCCACGCCTATGACCCAACGCACGTTCCATGCACGTAAACTCATCAACTGCAGATGAATCACCACCAGACTCGGCAGAGTATCTTGTAAACTCCTCTTCAATTCGGTCATGCATTAACCAATGTAATAAACAATCACTTGACTATTTTACTAAAATTCGACAGCATAACTGCTGTAAAATGGATAACTAACCTGTTAAATTATAAGTCATAAACGATAACAATTCACAAATTCCAATCAACCAACATTAATAACAACAAATACTAATAATACTAGCAAAAATATCCAACAATTGGGCTTGAGTTGGATGTTCTAAATTTATTAAAGTGCGTTTGGGTCGTTTTGACCCGTTTAAAGTTACAGTTGGATGTTCTAAGTCTATTAAAGTGTGTTTGGGTTGTTTTGACCCGTTTAAAGTTACAGTTGGATGTTCTAACAACAAAATCATTTTACTTACATAGTCTGATGCTGCAGTGTCATTGGCCCAACCCGTCCCTTCTTTATAATGGGTGGCTCTGAATACATCAATAGGACCGGTCCCCTGTGAAAAACAAAAATAATATCACTAAGAATTAATAAGCATGTTTGTATAATACTAACAATTGTATTTCATACCTTCATGTGTCGGCGCTAGGCATATGATTTGCTCCCATGGAAACTTGGGTAGCGTTGTTGGGCTCTGTTTTGTTTGTTCTTCTCGGAGCGGTTTCTATAAGCCTCAGTTAAAAACAACTCATCAATCAACCTTTCCCAGTTTCCTCGATCAATATCTTCTGGTGGATTATTCCTCGCCTCCTCCACATCATCGTATCCCCATGCTCGTTGAAATGAACTCTCAACTCTCTCTTGTGTTCTTTATAAGCCATCTGACACTCGACGGTGATTCCAAGTCCAATGTCTCGCCACATGTCAGTGTTTCTTCAGCTGTCCAGATCAAAATATTCCTATAAATGGAAGTAATTAGAAAAAATCTAATAGTTATTAATTTGTAAGTAATTATAAAACACCTATACTTACTAAGAAAGTGGGATATACAGCCTATTTTTTTTTCCATTTGGAACCTTGGCCCAATTAGGATAATATGGGGGAACAACCCTTTCAACCTCCAGGGAGATAGCACGTATAAAATCAGACGCGTTCTCTCCCACGAACTTGTACCCCTCGTCATAAAGTTCAACATCAATGGGAAGAGGCTTCCTCCCATTTTGCTCAAATTTCTTGTATAACTTTAGGTTTTTGGCTTTGGAACGCCTTTTCTGGGAGGCACTACTACCTACATTGACACATAAAATTGAAAAGTTAGGCAATTGTAAAGACATACATTAAACACTAACAACTCAACTAGTAACTTACCACCAGATCCACCCGCACAACCCGGCGCGACGTTATACGGACCACCATATCCACCGTCTCCACCATCACCACCGTGTGATTGCGACATTGTTGTCATTATTCCTTCAACAAAAATAATTATTAAGCATAAATAATTAATAATCAACAAAGATAAATAGTACATTTTTAACATGCATTCAATCAGAATCATCACTACAATAACGCGTGTCAACAACATCGCCATCTTCTTCATCGTCGTCATTTATTTCATCTTCCTCATCTGAATAGTATGCATCTTCATCGTCTTCATCTTCTTCATCATCATTAATAAAACTTTCATCGAGATCAATCGAGGCAATATGACTTGGGTCACCACCCTCATTTAAAGTTGTCCGCATGGGCAAGTAGCCTAAGTCGACAACCAAATTACCAAAAAATGATTGAGTTTCCCATGTAATAGATTGAGTTTCTACATGGAGAATAGGAGTTTGGTCATTCACCAACTTCACATCCGGTGTTGACAACCAAAGTATAATCATTTGATTGAGTGTCGTGCAATATATCTATCTTAGTAACAACACTAGGATGATCCCAAAACTTCTGATGGTGAACGTCCTCAACAACCCTCCATTGGCCAGTGGTTCGAGAAGGATCTCAAAGATATAACACTTGTTTAACCTATGTGGCTAATATATATTGGACATCGTCATACCATTCTTTACCAACATACCATTCACGGCCGATGTCAATTATAATAGTATTGTTTTGCTTAATTAATCTTTTACCCCTCGTGTCAAACCATTTACAACGAAATAGTACAACCGAGTAACCATCTATGTAGTTCAACTCTATGATCTCCTCTATTTGACCATAAAATGGAGTATCGTCTTCTCCTATTATAACCACACCACTGTTCTGAGTAGTGCGTCGGGCATCACGATTTTGTACCACAAATCTAACACCATTAACTATGCAAGCAGTGTAAGAATATGCGTTCAAGGGACCATGTGCCAATGAGCTTAATTCTTTGTTTTCGGGTGTAGAAGATGAAGATGAAAATATATCTGCTTCATATTTTAACCATGAAGAAAAATCATACATCTAAACCAAATTACATAAACTAATCACAAATTAGTAATTCCATCATACATACAAACATACATACACATACATTCAAACATACACACACATAAATACACATACATACAAAATCATAGATCTAAACCAAATTTCATCATAAATTAATAATTAAAACGAGTAATTATATTCACAAAGCTACAAATCCAAGAAATGTTGAAATTCTTCAAAAATCTAACCAAATTAAACAAACAAAACTTAAAAATCTTGAACAATTAGCTAAAATATGAAACACGGATGTTACCTCACCTTAAATCCCTAGAGTTTTTGTGAAAATTGCTCCCAAAAACCTTGAAATCGCCGGAGAGAACAATTTGACAGAGTTTTGGAGGGTTTTTTTTTGCAGAAATGGCGAACTAGGCTGCTGTTTTCCCTATTTGTTCGCGCTGAGACTTATACCGACGACATGTCGTCGGTATAGGCTTGTTTGTCGTCGGCATAGGGTGCCTATACCGACGACATGTCGTCGGTATAGGCTTTTGTAGGATATTTACCAGTGAACAAATAAAAAGCCTATCTCGACGGCATGTCGTCGGTATAGGTTTTTTCAGGTTTTTTTAATTTAAAAAAAAATTTACAACTAAAAATTTAATAAATAAAAAAAGTGAAAAATTAAATGAAAATTGACCTATACCGACGACATGTCGTCGGTATAGGGTTTCACAAATGAAAATATGGGCGCCAGTTTTCCCTGCATCTGACTCAACCCTATACCGACGACATGTCGTCGGTATAGGATCTCCCTGACAAAAATTGGGGATTAGCCTATCCCGACGAAATTTGTCGTCTGGATAAGCGTCGTCGGCTTAAAATGAAATCCTTATAGTGGAAATATCTGTCGGTAATTATCAAAGGAATTTTCCGTCAGTGACACTTAGTTTTCTATTAGTGTGAGATTATCTATGTGGGCTCACTCCAAAAAGAACGGAGGAGGTGGTGTGTGGTGAATGGGGTTTCCCGGTGGTGGTAATAGTGGCGCAAGATGGGTGGAGGAGATGGAAATTTAATAAATATTTTATGTATAAAGTAATTATTATTATAATAAAATAATAAATTAAAACTTAAAATAAATAAAAATAAATACTCTTTATTATTTCGATACAATTTAAATATCAATAAAAATTAAAAAAAATCATCCTGTCAAAATCTTATTAAACGGCACGTAAGTAGGTAGAAAAGATGAAAATGACTCGCTATCTAATAACCACATGCCATCAAGCTTCTGCCTTAGTGGTCAGGAGAATTTTTTCAAAGGTTTCCCTCTGTGGAGGTCATGGGTTCGAATCTTACAAAGTGCACTTCATAAAAACTAGGAACACCCTCTGCAGATTTCGAATTCCTTGGGGATGTTCGGGTACGAGCCTCCACTGGTGGGACGTGTCAATTGAGCTCACGCCGTTCAAAAAAAAATCTAATAACCACATAAAATATCGTTATTTTTCTTGTAATTGAAACTCTGTTACTATTGTAGGGAATTTGGGTAGTTGATTTCTAGAATTAGAAAACTATTTACAATATGTTATTATTATTATTATTATTATTATTATTATTATATATATATATATAAATAAATAAAGCCCTAAATTGATGTATATTTTTATTTCACAAAGTAAAGAAGTCAAATAAGCCCTAATTGAGCATTTGATCCCTCTTTCTTAACTCAAATCTAATGCATGAGGCCATGATCGGCATCTAGTTAGTGCTTAAGTCTCCCTATTTGATTCACTTTAGATGTATATCTTGCGAATGTTATGAGTTTACAATCATGTTCTCAACCAACTAAGAAATAGCGTACTTGTCTTTTTTTCCAATCATCAAGGATAAAATGATAGGTGTTTACTACAACTTTGACTATAATGCTCGTAGGATCGAGTTTTAAAGTGAATTTAAGTTAAGATCCGCGATCAAAAACACCCTTTTGCTACTTGTTTTTCACTTTCTCTAATACTTTATGACGGGAACTGACAATGTTGACACTAATGCCAATCAAAATATACGCACATCTTCGTTATCAACCCTTTTTGGACAGAGGATATAATGGAAGATGATGAATATATTCGTCTTTTTACCATATAGATTTACTGAATTCAAACCGCGAATGTTGTTTCTAGTCCTTGTTATGGCCCCTACTACAAAGATCTAAAAGCTAGTTTAAATTTAATTATATGTCCTAATCAATATTTAAGTTTTTTAACTACCCAAAAAAGTACCTCCTTAATAGTAAAAGGTATCTCTCTCTTCAAAGTAAAGAATGATACACGGCGAGTAAACATTTTCCGTTAACAAACGTTTGTAATAAACGGCGTTAAGTCCTTCCCCGGTATAAATACCAGAGTGGTTCTCTTTTCTTACTCTCTTCCGCCATATTTAGTTTCTCTGGAGAACATATTCTTAACGTACATCCACTCACACCAGAGCCGATCCAAATAAGAAATAACCCTAGCTTTCAAACACATCGCCGGAGCTTCACCGGACCGGATTTCTCGGAGATTCTCCGGAGCTTCACCGGACCGGATTGCTGGAAAATTCTCCGGTTGTAACAGTCACCGGAGAATGTCGCCGCATTTTGCATAATTTCGAGAAAAACGTACCTGATTTGGTAAGTTTAAAGCCGCATTTTGAATATATGATGTACGTTTAAAGCCGAATTGAAGGATGCGACAAGTTTTATGCCTGATTTGGTTCAAATTTGAGTAGTTATTTTTCTGATTTGCTAGCTGCAGAGATTTAGATTGGAAGGAATATCTCTGAACTTTCGGTAGACGAAAATAGAGACAAGATCAGACTAACAGAGACTGCGTCTGCGAAGGCCAGTCGTTATCGAAGGTAATTTATGCATGAATTTGATTCCGATTTGTCTGTTAGTCATTTCGTCGAACACCTACAGTGCTTGCGACAATCTTCAACAATTCTAAAGCGATTGATCATACGATTCGCCTTTGATCATCGGAAATTATTCATGAATCATCATCATTCTATTTCCGGTCCCCTCTCTCACACACACACTTTCTCTCTCATCAGTCGTCAGTGATGGTGATGCTGCAGACAAAAACAAAATCCGGTGATCAAATCATTAATTAATTAATTAATAACTAGAATTCTAAATTCGTCACAAAATCAAATCCGGATTAATTATTAATTAATTGAAAAAAGTTATTAATTAATTCGTAACCTCGAATCTGCTGCAACTGTTTCTCGATTTTGTTTCGATTTTGCATTGAATTTGTAGACGTCTCTTTCCATCTGTAGAAAGTTGGAGAGAAGAGAAGCTTGCAATCCGTCGCTAAAGCTTGCAATAAAGCTTGTTTTTATTAAAAATGGGTAAAGCAAAGCGGTTTCTAATCCCGGAGACCTCTCTGCACTTTCTCTTTATTTCTTCTTCCTTTTCCTTTGTCCCAAGAAATTGTTGTCTTGGAATTTCCTTTTCTTTTTCTTTCTTTTCTCATCGTGAAAACAGTCAATTCAATTGCATACTTTTTGTTTTTGAATGTTCCATATATTTTTAAATATTTAAATTAAATTTGCCACAAATAAAACCGTTTATAAAATCTAATAAAAAAAATAAAAAATCAATCAGTTTGTGTATTTTTCCTGCTTTTAATGTTCTTATTTTCATATAAAAAAATATATATCCTCTTGCTTTTTAAAAAAAGAAATTTTGAATCCACATTCAAATGGTAAATGCTTAATTAAGTGCAATCTTGAATTTACGGTACACGATTTGTTCTATTTTTTAATTACAAAAAGGTTTTTTAGTGGGGGTTAATGACCTTACTCTTAATTATGTAACCTCTCATAGGTTGTTTTTTGCGGTATAGTTTTTGATACATGTTCAATTTTCTGTTACTCCTCTTCCGTTTCTTTATGCTAATATGCTTCTTTGTTAATCTGTATCCCCCGGCATGGTAAAATTGATTGCATGTACTTTTCGTATTATACATCGGGAAAGAAAGTACTACTAGTTGGATTAATATATTTATTTTCTCCTGGATCATCTGCTGATGTTTTGGGATTTTTCTTTGAAATTAGGAAGTTTCTATCTTTTACCTGAAGTAAATTTTGCTGTATTTTTTTTTTAAATGATGGACATGCATCTGTTTTTAATTGCTGTGAATTTAAAGATTTAAACTCAGTTGGTCTGGAAACGTGGTTTAATGATGGAGTTTACAAAATTAGCTTCATTTTCTATTTATTAAATATTTTTTTTATATATTTATAATTTCATAGATAATAAAATTTATCTTATTCTATATTTATCATTATTATATATAATATTAAATATTTATTAATGTAATTATATATTACATTAATAAATAATAAGCATGTTTTTGCCTACAACCCTAAGTAAACTCATATATGATGTTCGTTCTCAAACATATTTATTAAATGATCTTCATATTAAGTTTGAGAACACGATTATTTATCAATAGCTGTGTTATTGATGAGATTTTACTGGATACGGTTGTTGTTGTTTATTAAGTTTGAGAACACGATTTTTTAAATTCTAATCGGTTCAAGATTTTAACAAGTCAATACTAAGTGAATCATGAGGCTCGTTTACACCCCTAATTGTAATATTTTTTTCATTTCAAGAATCATGTGGGGCCCTAGTAAATATAGTCTAAGGATAACACTATAAGATTATATTATAATGTTTAAGAAATCTCATAACTTTTTAACCAATATTAATTACTTGCATGAAATATCCAACATTTAATTCATTTTGTTTTCTAAAACTGATATTATCATTAACTTGCAATTAATGATAATTAAAAATATCATTTTAATTAAAGCTAACCATCTTGAAATAGAAATAAAAATAAAATTGGTGATGATGTTTATTTGCCTCCAAAGGTGCTAAAGTTTTGTTCTTTCCTGTGTGCAGAGGAATTAAGGAAAAAGAAATTTTGTATTTTGGTTAAAGAGGGATCGAAGGAGGGAAAAGGGAGAGGATGCTGACGTGTATAACATGTTCCAAGCAACAGATAGAAGATGGGGGAGAGGAAGTGGGAGCGCGTGGGACATCCAGTAGTAATAAAGAGGCCGTCAAAAGCCTGACGGCGCAGGTTAGGTTCCCTCCCCACTTCTATCCTACTCTTTTTCTCTATCCTACACATATAGTGTGTGTGCGTATATTAGAATTTGTCCTCATCCTATGTGGCTAATTGTTTATTACTAGCAGTAGTCTCTTTGCTTTATCTGCTTGCTAGCCTTCTTCTATGTATCTTTTTTCCTGCTTCGTCAAACAAAACAAAATCTTGCTCAGACCATGCTTATGACATTTATTGGCACCACCTAAAAATATTATTTACACATGTACATAGTTCATATCGGAAATTTTTTGCCATATTGTAAAAATGTAAAGAAAAACTACTTAATTTAGTGCATTGTTTGAAAAACGATGGACTTTGCATTACACCTGTGTTACACACAAGTGTAAATGTGTAATGCAAAAATCACATAATTAAATCCTTTTTTTTTTGCATGCAAGTGTAAATGTGTAATGCAAAAATCACATAATTAAATCCTTTTTTTTTGGTAAAAAGTACGGTACTTCGACAAACTTTATTAATGAAAAAATAAAATCTTGTTTCTTGGTGGTGTGTATGGCTATCAAAATAAAATATAAATATCTCATATTTCGGGTGCATATAGCTACCAAAATTACAGGTGTTTATAAACCGTTGTAGCTTGTAACCGTTTAAACTGAATACAGTTCGGTTTACGGTTTGAAAAATTGAGACTAACAGTTCAATTCATGGTTTGAAACTTGGAACTAGCCGTTAAACTTGATTATTTATTTCATTTTTGTAATATGTAGTCATGCATGTGTAATTATGTATAATAGTCATTAACCATCTTTATAATTTCCAAAAATTTACGAACTAACGTTTCCGGGGAAAAATGTTAAAACCGCCCAAATCCGTTTTGGCTGGTCTGGCTTACCCAACCAATCCAGCTAGTTTGATTTGCCATTTTCCGAAACCGTACTTAACAGTTAGGGTCAAAATTTTATTAAAACCAGCTGAGCCAAAGTGTGAACACCCTAATCAATATAGCATACAACATAACAAGGACAATAGGACATTGTGGTTGCATAAGTTCCTAAATTATTTCTTACATCAAGAATGGTTCATGTGTGACTACTCTTTAATCCCTGTTACCATTTGGGATTGTTCTGGTCCTAATTTAACTAAATTGTTGTTTCTTAGCAGAACGTTATTGCTGTAACTAGTTTGAAATTAGAAGTAGGCCCACATACTTTTTCCATTTTCAATGTGGAAGCCGGTCTAAAATATGGGGATCTGTTGAGAATTATTTTTTTGAATAAATGAATTTGAAACTGCTACTCTAGTTTAGTCTTTCCTTATTTAGTTTGAAATAAATGTTTTTAAGTGCAATTATAACCTGAATACCCAAAATTGACATAATTAAATAAATGTTTGAACTGCCCAAGAAAGCTGGTGGGTTCTTTTCTTTATTTTTTGAACAGCCAGAAAAACTTATAATATATATAAACTAGTAAAAACCAAGATACAACAAGAGTTCAACCACCAAACAAATAAAGAGACAACGAACACCAAATAAGACTACTCAATCGACCTCAACTCGAATTTCCGCCAATTCTCCCATGTTAATGCACCAAGATTTGCTACTCTTAACCCAATAGAATGCCAAAACTTTTATTTCTTCAACCAACGAGATTAATGACTTCGATTTTTGCTCAAACACGAACTCGTTCCTAGTCTTCCATAAACACCAAAGTGAAGTGAGAATTACTGCATGGGTCACCTTTGCAACCTTCTTGGAACAATTAAAATATTTATCTAGATCCAAAATGTCCTTGATGTCAAAGGCAAATATCGAAGGTAGTTTACACCATTGTGAAATTATTTGCCAAAGTGATTGAGCGAAGTCGCACGAGACGAACAGGACTTCTTTTCTTTTCTGATTTTTCTTGAAGATGACTTCTTTTCAACAAAAATAAAATTAATTTAACAGGGGTAAGTAAATGGTTGGTTGCAACAGTAACTACTGGCGGCTGCATTGGCTTATTGATTTACTTATATCTATCTATAAATTGAGTACAAACATTAGTTTTAATCTTTGCAAACTGAAGAACGCACATGCACCATATAGAACTTGCTTTTTGACACGTGAAACTGACAAATATTATTGAACTATACAGCAATCTAGAAACATATCATATAGGGAAAGATTTAACAAAATTATTTTTCTAACTCTATTCATATCTTTATCTTTAAAAAATAGAAAAAAAATTAGAGATGCTACAATGAATCTCTAAATATAGAGATTCAGTATTCTTTATATGCATTTCTATAAATGTTTCTGAGCGTAAGAAAGAGAAAAAATAATATAAAAAGAATAAAAAAGTATTATTTAATTGAATAGAGATAGAAATGGAGAATAGGATGTGAGGAGTTTTAGAAAGGTGAACAAAATTTAGAGAAAAAATGTTTTTTAGTTATATTATAGGAATAGAGTTGTGAATATGTTGTTGCCTATTATCATGTTCTGTTGGGAGAACTCAGAATATCCTTCTTTAAATTTATAAAATGTCATATTTACTAAAATACAGTTTTTTTTCATGCATTATATACAATATTCTTAAAACAAGATTTGAATAACATTTATATATATAAAACTACCACCCTGTTTAATGTTACAAAAACCTTTAGTTAGTTGTACAATTGATGTACTGTGTTTATGGTTTAAGATTCTTATACAATTTTTAATTAAAAAAAAAGATAAGAAAAGAATCCCATATATTAAAAGGTGTAACCTGCAATACCGACACAAATTTCACTAAACTTGACGGAAAGAGGCTCTGGGGATGTGAGTGGTTGGGTCTACAATTGGATTTAGGAAATGGAGAAAATAAAGACCAATGTGTGATGTGAATGATGGTTATATTTTATTCCAATCACACCATGCAGAAAAGTGGATATGTAGTAGGAGTATATCTCAAGGAAAAGACAATACAATCATGTTGGGGAAAGTGACACAGAGTTTCCTATATTAGACCTACCATTTGGAATTTTTGTCTGTTTCTCATTGACCCATCACATCCAATGGAATTCAAGTTACTAACGTTTCGTATATAGGATTTAAGGTTTAGGTTCAGGAGATGGAAAGACGGAGAGAATCTAGACAATTGCTTCACAACTCATTTATGGTTGTGATGAGTTTCTACTTTTGCTTTATCCCTTTATTGTTAAGATAGATGTCACTAGGATAATAAAAAATGGGTGCTACTATAGGTACACCACCTGACATCATCATACGGGTCGTAAGGTAGGGCGAAAAATGGTTATACCGGCCATATGATTTTGTAAGTGTGTGCGTTGTCATATCAGTCACTACTTGTATGACATATTATACGCCCGTATGATTTGGGTGAACACCAACTCATACGGCCCGTATAATATGTTAATATAACACCCCATGCGATCTATTATCGCCATGTATATGGTCCATATGATGACACTGCTCGTATGAAACGTAATTGGTGTGTGGTTAGCATGTCAATGGTGTGCGTGTAGTTCTGCTCTGAAATATAAATTGTGACGGCAAATATAAACCTAATTAAGATACACAATTAAGGGCTCCTAGATTCATTCTCATGACTTGCATTATGGTATACAGATCAAGGATGCATTAAAAGTTTCAGGTCCTTCAAAGGGGAAACCTCCGATAGCACCTAGCAGTTTCAAGAAAGGCCAAAGAGGTAACCCGGATTTTGAGACCATGTGTGAAGGGCCCCGCTACCCTTATATGCAACCGGGAAGCTCGAGTTCGACTCCAGCTTGGGATTTCACTAGCAATGATCCTCATCATACAAGTGGAGCATATGAACCGCCTAGACAATCTGGTCATCTGATTTTGGAGGATGAAGATGAACCTAAAGAATGGATGGCTCAGGTCGAACCCGGTGTTCAAATCACTTTTGTCTCCTTACCTGATGGCGGAAATGACCTCAAACGGATTCGGTTCAAGTAAGAACTTATTTCCAACTGAAGTAACAGACTTTAACTTGTTTAAAAGTTGTTACACTAGGGAATTTTAGAACCATGATCCTTCTATCTAACCGGTCAAGAGTAAAAACAAAATATAGATTATTACTGAAATAATATAATTTTTCCAGACATATTTGACACGCTAGTTTTTAAAAAGATGCTGATATTTTTTGAATTATTCGATACACGAAAGCCGAGAAATGTTCAACAAATGGCAAGCTCAGATGTGGTGGGGTGAAAACTATGACCGGATAATGGAGCTTTACAATGTGCAAAGATTCAACTGTCAAGCCTTAAACACACCTTCTCAGTCTGAAGATGGGGTACTAACTAATAATTATTAACCATTAATTTTAATTAATCTTTTTTCAATTTTTATTTAATTTAAATTCAAAGTCCCATAAATATTTACAAATCATGCAGAGAGATTCTTCTTACTCAAGGCTGGCATCAGCAAGGGAAAGCCCAATGATGACCCCATCAATTAACAAGGAATGGAATAGGAACTATGGAGGCAATCAACATTACAACGCGGGTCCCAGTGCTTACGGGCCTGGTGGGCCCAAGGGTGAGGTGCCATCCATGGAGGCATCAAGGACAACAACTTCCTCTAGAGACGAACCTTCGGTTTCAGTTAGTAATGCTAGTGATACGGAGTCCGAGTGGGTAGAGCAAGACGAACCTGGTGTTTATATTACCATCAGACAGTTAACAGATGGCACTAGAGAGCTCCGCCGTGTTAGATTCAGGTAAATATTTATCCACTGGACTCATTTAAGATAACCATAACTGATCCGACCCGTTTACCTGTAAACGGGTCGAAACTGCCCGTATTGTGTAACCCAACTTCATGTATTTATGCAGTCGCGAAAAGTTTGGTGAAGTGCATGCAAAACAGTGGTGGGAACAAAACAGAGAGAGAATACAAACCCAATACCTTTAATTATACAACTTATTCAACATGATATACAACCATTGTTCACTAATTATACCATTATCGGGTTCTAGAGGGCGGGATTTTTTATGGTAAAGCGCGGTTTTGGGCGTCTAAACTGTGTTATTGCGTCTATTTGTAATGTCCGTATTTGTTCTTTTTGAAGAAACTAGGGTTTGTTGGATGTTGATTAGTTAATGGTATAGAGTATGTTCAACTAATAGTTGATTTAAGCTTCTGTTGTTAAATGGAATGATTTGTATCTTTTTTGTATGTCAAATAAGGTTGTCCTGGCTCTACTTAGATTATATAATGGATTAAAATGTCCGGAGTTATGAAACTCACCTAGAATGTATCCAAGTCGACCAGCACCACCACCGCTATCGTTGTCACTGGCTATCATAAAAACAAATATAGCGAGTGAACTCATTTTTATATATTTTTTTCTAAAATTCTTTTCAAGCTGAACCCGAACCCATTTTAATCAATAGTACTTTAAAAACGGCCATTTTCCCCAAACTTGTTTGATCCTGTACTAGAGGTGCACAAACCGGATTTTTTTCGGTTCCGGACCGGATCCGTCAACACTGGTCAACAACCGGACACGAGGGAACCGGTTCCGGATCGGATCCGGTTTTGGGAGTGGAGAGGTGGAACCTATTTGGAACCGGATCTGACTAAATATCCGATTTTATCCGGTTTTATCCGATTGGATCTGGATTTTTTCCCGATTTTTTGTGTCCAATTTTGTCCGGTTCCATTTTGTCCGATTTTTATCCGGTCCGCATAAATCATTGGAACCGGTTCTGGATCCGGCGGATCCTAAAAAATCCGGTCCGGATCTTTTTTATCCGGTTAGGGTCGGATCCGGTTTCGGATTATCTTTCGGATCAGATCCGGATCTGGTTTTTTTGTACACCTCTATCCTGTACATGACCAAACTCGACCAGACCATTTTCGCAGGGTTAGTAACAAAACAAAGCATTTTCGAAAGCTTTTAGGACATGGTGACAATTGGTGAAAAAATTATGATTTTGCGTATCAAGTTTAAACTCGTATAAAATTCCATTGGTCAAAAACATAGTACATCTACTATTATTACATAATCGGTGTGCATCGGTCAGTTTTGCGCTGAAACCTAATTTTTGGTTTTTTGAAAATCTATTGAGTTTCAGTTTTTTTGTTTTCAGTTTCATGAATGGGCTATGTTCAATTTTTTTTAGTTTTTGATTTTGGGCTGGAATTGTTCAGAAAACATAAAACATAAATAAGGGTCTATTTGGTTGATAAGAATTCATAAAATTTTAATAAAATTGGAATTTAAATTTAATTCCTTAACATGTTTGGCTGGTTAAGAAAAGGATTTAAAATTAAAATTAATTTCAATCAAATCCCTCAACTAATGAATTCAAAATCCCTCTCCATTTCAATGGAATTCATAATTCCTTACCATTTTTAGAGCATTCACAAGTTTTGTATATGTTTGTGAGTGGGTTCCGCATATTTTAAGGAGTGGTTTAAAGTGGTTATAAGTAGAGGAGAGAAAATGTTCATCTATATATTTATGAAAACACTGTTCACCTCTATTAATTTTTTTATATTTTTTTAAAATGGTTGTCAGTTGAGGAAAGAGAAAAGGTAATGATAAAGGTATAAAAAGTATTATTTAATTAAAAAGAAAAGAGAAAAGATAATGATTTTTAGGTATAAAAAATATTATTTAATTAAGGATTATTGTATTTTAATAATCCCATCTTTTACCAATTGGTCAATAATAATCACAACTGAGAATATTCTTACCACCGGTACCTACTTTCAAACTATTTTCTTACATTGGACCCCCAGTTAAAAAAACTTAACGCCGTTAGATTTTATATGACGTAGACATTTGTAAACCGTCGGAAAGTCGAGCCAAGCTAGCAGTGGTCTCGTGTTGAGTTTTGAAATTGGCTCTGGTGGTGTTTAACTTGTCTCGTTTCCCCGGAAATTCCAAACAGAGACAACGGTGGTTTTAACGAGACCGGTTAAACACCACCAGAGTCAATTTCAAAACCCACCACGAGACCACTGCTAGCTTGGCTTGACTTTCCAACGATTTGCAGATGTCCACGTCGTATAAAATCTAACGGCGTTAAGTTTTTTAACTGGGGGTCCAATGTAAAAAAATGGTTTAAAAGTAGGGTCTAGTGGTAAAAATATTCTCAGTTAAGATTATTATTGACCAATTGGTAAAATGTGAGATTATTAAAATCCAATAATCCTTTAATTAAAAAGTATTATTTCAGTGCAGTTTTATCATTTACAGTTCAGTGAATCATTTTTTCTCACCCGTAACATAATCGAAATGTTGTAAGGACATTATGAGAACAAAATCAAACTTCACGATATAGATATATGACCAACAAGACAGACAAATAGGGTTATAATAGAGTGGACCCTAAACACTTAATTCCAGATCCCCGCCCCAACTCGAGGGAGACCATATACGACTCGTTTAATCACACTAGCACAAGACTTTTTTTCTCACAAGCAGAAATGCAAAATGCGGCAATAATGTTTTAACGCGTTTTGGCAAACAGCATAGGAGAGTATAGTTGTCATCCTGCCACCTTACTGCTATAAACTTGAGACCTTCCTGTAAACAAGTCAGATGATCTATTTGCCACAACTCCCGCTTTCATTGGTGGAGGTGGTAGCGGTGGATGCCTGGCCCCACCGCCTCTTCCCGCCCCGATCGTCATATTTCCCAACTTTTCAGCTGTATTCCCAATGCCATTCCCTCTTCCCTTCCCCATATACATTCCTCCTGAAACACATTAATACCAACAAACGTTTTTCACCACTAGACTCTTGACCGCCAAATCATATACATATATGAAGAAAATTTATTATCAGTGTATATGTAATGAACGAATTCTTACTCGGATTGTTTTTTATGGGCGGTTGGTATTTTGGTTGCCTGACAGAGTTCTTATTCGTCTTTTCATTCACTCCATCCTGAAACAAAGAAACAAGACGTTAAAAACAGAAACAGGCCTAAAATATATACTTGTTGAGGTAACATTATTTGGCTATTAATTTTCAATCCCACATACCGGTCGATTCATTTCCAGTCTACGTTGCACACCTGTAGCAAATTTTAAGCAGAACGTGAGTATCAACAAAGACAAATTAATTACCAAAATCCTGGGGAAAACGATTGTTGGAGGCCAGGTCTGGTTTGTTGACAAAAAACACTTTGTGCAAAAAAAATTATTTTTTCAAAAATTATAACAATAATCTTATTTCAAGAATAATCTAAGACCTTAAATAAGATTATTTAGAAGGTTCTAAAGCATGACAAATTACACTTGTGGCAACTTTCAACCGAGTTCCTTTATGGCTAACTTTTTTTCTATTTTACACGTTTAACCCGTTAGAGATAAAACACCAACACAAAGTGGGTCACCTTTTGCCCATGTAAAAACTATCAAATATCAATATATTACCCATGCTTAGAGATGCATGCACTTTGGCTGATGAAGTAATATTGTCTGTTGGCTTTGAGTTAGGCAACGACCCCGGATATTTCTTGGCACATTTTTGCTCCACAACCCTCTTCCCGCTTAATCCTGGTGCAAAACCTCAAGTAAATATAATATTTTTCAACAGAATAATTTTAAAAAAATTGCCAATAAAATCAACAGACCAGATGGAGGTGTCCTTGCAACAGTAGTTGACTTAGGACGAAGAGAAGGGGGGATGTAGTAACAGCTCTGCATATTTTAAAAACAACGGTTTACATGATCTTCAATTAAATTTTTAACCCATAATACCTGTTCATGACGACTATTTTTTTTTTGTAATTTGATTGTTTTTACCTGAAAGAAAGGATGCTGAAGAGCTTCTGAGGCTGTTGGCCTCTTACATGGATCCCAGGAACAAAGTGACTGCATTACAAAATAATGAAATAAATACAAATATACAATTTTTAGTTTGCAACATTAATGTAGCATAAAAACTAGGGCTTACGGAAATCAGATTGACTGCTTCCTTGCTTGCAGATGGTATCAATGCAGAAAGATTTACGCCACCAATCTGCTAAGACAAAGTAAAGGAACCTGTTCTATTATTTGGTTTTTACAAATGCAGAAACTAGCATCACTGAAACACACATATTTCCAACAAATTTAAAAACTTAAATGAAGCTAATATAAAATAGAGAAACTAAATAACTCCCAACAGCCATTTTTATACGACCAATTTTGGTGAAGAAAGAGCATTCAACCAACAAAAAATCATATGATGAAAACAAAAGGAGGAACTAACCTCTGGAAACAAATAATTGATCGTACTCGCAAGCTCAAGTCCCTCGGCCCATGAGCTTTCTGTTGGGCTGCCTATCACACTGCAAATTTTGTAAATTTCATCTGCTTCACTGCAGACACAAAAAGATAAGAAAACAGTCAGTTGTAATTTATTTGAATCAAAATAGTTCAGTAATCCAGTCTCCCTCACTCATGAAGATAATGCAATCACATTAAGGAACCATAATCATGCTTGAAGCTTCATTATATTAGCATAAAATGCAATGAAGACACTTGACAAAGTTATTTAAAAAATGTGCTTATATTGTTTATGGTGGACTTTTGTGTTGACTGTAGAGATCCAGAACTTATACACAAATAGAAGCCTTGCTCTTTTTGGTAAACCCTAAAAATATGATTAGCTGCTCTACAGAACGATCATTAATAATTATTAAACTGCAGGCTTTAAATGATTGGCCATTTTTGACACATTTTGATTGTGTACAAGAAAAAAACTCAAGTGAAATCTAAATGATACTGATGCTGCTGTTACAAAGGAGAAAAAATATGCACATTTTATCCTACAGGAGAGCCGCCTACACACCTTGAACCTGGAAAAAGTGGTCGAAGAGTAAACAATTCAGCCATGATTGCTCCCATTGCCCACATATCTGTTAATTGTAAAAAAATAACAAAATTAAGTTCCATGTGCATCTGAAGAAATTAGCACCGTATATGATTCGCCCACTCACCAACTGCAGGACCATAAGTTGGTGCCTGGAGAAGAACCTCAGGGGCACGGTACCTACAGAAACCATATTTCAGCAACAAGTGACAGGTTAGAAGCTGACATTAAAGAATAAAATAAGGGTTATCAATTAAGATCTATATAGAAATAGACCACTTACCAGCGAGTTGAAACATAATCTGTGTATGGTGGTTGGGAAACAATTTCACGTGCAAGACCAAAATCAGCTATTTTTATTACGTCCTTGGAAACAAGAAAGTTCTCTGCAGCATGATATAGAATGAATATGCAAGCATTCAGCAAAAAACGAGTAAAGAAATAAATAATAATACTACAGAACGATAAGAAAATATCCATTTATAAGTTCAATTGTATGATGATAATCACCTGGCTTAAGGTCACGATGGAAGTAACCACGCTGATGCATATACGCAAGACCTTGAAACACTTGAAAGCACCAGTTTTTAATTCTAGCTTCCAAGAAACACTTCAATCTATCTTTCATAAGTTGGTAGAGACTGCATTCCATGTACTCAAACACAAAGTATAAGATGTCATTTTCTCTTACAACTTCCTTGAGCTTCACAATATTAGGATGATTCATCTTACGCAGCGACTGCCAACAGACCAGGGTTAATTTAGTAATTACATGCAAGACAATGTTGAAAAGTACCAATTAAAAAAAGTGATGTTACTTTGACTTCTCTTAAATTAATGCATTCTTCCCATGAATAATACTTCCTCTTCATTTTCTTAATAGCAACCTATAAAAATAATAAATCAACTTCAATTTAACAAATCACTTGTACATTTTCCAAGTTTTCATATCTACAAAGGTTAGTTCCAAAAGGCTAGAAATTTACCACTTCACCATTCTGCTTATTTAAGGCTCGCCAAACAACCCCAAAGCTTCCATTACCAACTTCTTTGATTATCTTGTACCTGCAAAAGGACACATCTAATATCTTAAATATGATTTCATGATCATTTATGGCCAAAATCACAAAAAAGAAAAAAAAACTCACCTTTCCATTTTTCTCGTAAGCAACTTAGCAGTACCTTATTTAAGAGTAAGAGACGCAAACATAGAAGAAGAAGAAATAACACACTTAAATCTTTAGAAAACTATAGAACTAGATAATATAAACTATCCACCCTCAACTTTCTTGATGCATGATCAAAAGAACAGTATGCTTCTGATGGACAGGCTTCATAGCCTTATTCATATAGAACACCATATCAACGACACCCAGACATTGAATAGGCATATAAAGAAAAGAGAACTGAGAACTGCAGGGCATCTTGATGCTTATACAGGTGGGAAAGTTGTAGCCAAAAAGAAAGCTTCCAGAAACTAGTGATTCTGTTGCAAAAACTTCTGCCAATATTCTTTTGTAAATCTAACTGGTAAACTCTCATCTAGCAATAAACGGTATACGAAAACTCATCATTTACATGTAAAGTTCAGCCCTGCATTCAGAGAGCATAGATAACCGTTAGAATCACCACAAAGGAATAGAAAGATGACTGGAAAAACATATAGTGAAATAACATAATGCTTACCTCAGCAGATGGTCTTGGAAAATTTTGAAGTGACTATTGTATCAACAGTGCACTGGGCATCGATACAAACAAGATGGAAAATTTCTTATTTATGCAAGTAAATGCCGATAAAGATCTTGCTTAATAAGTAAAAAAGCTTACTTGTCAATTTTCACTAAAAAGTCCAACACCAAAAGAAAAAACTTGCATAACGCCTTCTTAACTACTTGTATACAAGGTGCTCACTAGGTGCAGTTAACAAAAGAGAAAAAAGGGAAACGTCTGGGAATGAGAGAGCGCCAATCAAGAACCTTCTGGAATGAGAGAACCTGATTCTGGATATGATCTGACCAGGGGTGCGCTTGCTCCATGTCTCGCAGGGAATTAAAACCTTTACAAACTGAGAAAATATATTAGTTTAATTAAAATATATGACATACAGACACCTACAATTAGAAGGCATATTGATAACCTAATCATACAAAACCAAGTTCTTTTAAAAAAAATAAACGGATCAGTTTCACAAGGACAGCAAGTTTATATTAGAGGATATGTTGCTTACTTGCTTTAACTTTCTTCCATATTACAGAGCAGTTTACAAATGATAATATCTATGGAAACTATTAGCACAAAAACAAGATGAGTGTGCAGAGAACAAATGCCAAATTGTTCTTTTGATTTCAAGCAATATCTATGGCATGAAGTATAGAACTAGAATACAAACAAGCATGCAGGATGAATGTTGACTAAAAGAAACACTCAAGGAACAACTGGCATAATCTTTCAACTTCCGTGATTCAGGTATATTAATTTAAATCATATCAAACGGAGTGTTGTAAAAATCGCGCCAATCGCTAGGCGCTCAGGTCCAAAAATCGCTAGACGGTCCAAATCGCGCCTAGGCGGCCAGATTCCGGCGAACATTCCGGAGAAAACCTGAAATTTCCGGCCAAATTCCGGCAAAACCTTTGGTGTGGTTTAAAAATGAACATTTTTATAAAAATTACATATAAAAATGTGTGTATATATATAAAAAACTGAAAATTACATATAAAAATTCCAATCCGATTAATCCTGCCTAGGCCTAGGCCCTACCCCACCACCCGACTAGCGCCTAGCGATTTTTACAACACTTAATGAAGTTATAAACCAGAAAAGTATCTAACAAAATTTAGTAATGACCAAGAAACTAGACAAACCGGACGCTTAATACCCTTACTTTCTTTAAATTCATACAAAATATTAAAACATCATGTGAAAATGTTGCATCAAGTTCTCTGATATTCTTGAAATCATCTAAAGGCTTGGGTAGCTAAAAGGTCTTCTATAAACTTATAGACATTTGTTGGTGTATGTGCAACATGACAAACATCACGCCTCACCTGTTTTCGCAGAACTGTACAGTATATGAACACGATTCCTAAAGAATAACATGCAGATAGAACGATGGTGACTGCATAGTTTTGTGAAACTATATCTTCCGCTGCCACTATTTTATTTAACAAATGCATTAAGAATCCATATTCACTACTTTCGTTTGAAATAATGCATCAGCAAACCCTTGTGAAGTTGTGATCCAATATATATTACAAGTTTTCATGGTTACTATTCATGACCAATTAATTAGAAGGTAAAGTACAACGGCAGACTAGTAACATCCTATACAAAAATGAAGCAACATATGAGGTGGTAAAGACCTACATTTTCAAAGGGTAGTTATTAAGTTCACAAACATAATCAAGCCACAAATCTCTTTATATAGTTATAAAGGCTGATTCAATCAATTTGCAGAAGGCCAGCATTATAGGCATTCAAACCTAATATAGCTAAAAAAATCCTAGAAACCTAAACTGATAATAATGTTACAATTGCCCTAATTTTACAACCAATAATCATCCCTAATTTTACCAAAAATTTCCATAAGTGAACAACACTAATTATAGGCATACCTCCATTGATCAATTTATAACAATAAGACCATAAGATCTGGTAACCTAAACAAGATACAATTTCGATTTCCATCATTACTAACGAATCCAGCTGTAAATCAATTTCAGAAACCCTAAAACCAGATCTACTCACTCAATCCGATCGAAAACAATCCAGATCTGATTTCGATATATCAAAAACCTAACAATACGACGGCGTATGATTCAGATCATGGAGAGGGAAACGGTGGAAGATACCTGTAGGGGAAACGGCATAACCTAAGGATCCAGAGCTGCTGGTGAAATTAGAGAAGAGACCCCACCCACCGATGATTATCTTGTTGGCAAAGAAAACCTAATAATAGACGTCAAATATTGACAGCGTCAATGTATATATAGAGATAGAGACACGTGGGTGTATGTATATGTGGGTGTGGGGATGCTTTGATGGGGGACATGACATGAGCACCAATAATGACAAAGCCCAATTAATGAGCCAACTCATTGTCTTTTGGTTTGTTGGAAGGGTGTATTGAAACCTAGTGGTGTAAAAAAACCGGTTTCAAACCCGATTCGATTACAAAACGAAACAATGTAAGGTTAACCCAGTCTGGAACTTGACCTAACCCGTAGGTTTAGAATAGTATTTTTGTTTTTTCTTTTGGACGTCGGTTTGGAACTAGACCCGACGCAGTTTGGAAAGTGAATCCGATTTGGAACCCACCATGGTACGGGGTGGATGGTGAAACCGGTTTCCAACATTATATATATGTTATTTCAGCCGTTGGGGGTGTTTTTTGACCTTTTTTTTAATTTTTTGATCATTTTGCCCCCCCTGTGTTGGTATAAATAGATATTGGTTGAATACCATTCTCTACTATCTTCAATCTAAAAAACGCTCAATATTTAATAAAAACTCAAAGTTTATTTTGTTTTATTTGTATTTTATTAATTAAATTGAAAAAAAATTAACCGGTTTAACCTCAACTCGATTCCGACCTGACCCAAACAACATCGGTTAGGTTCGACTCCTTCCCCTCCTCAAACCGGTTTGGGTCTGAACCCGATATTGACCAAATTTGACCAAACCGATTCGATTTGCTACCCGAACCGGTTCGACCAAAAAACCCAGTTTGTACACCTCTAATTAAAACTCAAAACATAACCCTTTATTAAACGGATAAATATTAAAACTCAAAAACCTAATTATTTTTTTGTCGTATTTTGGGTCGTATCTAAATTTGACACCCTTAAATTACAAATGGTCTAACTTATATTTTCTTTGAAAAAACCATGGGTGTAAATGAGTCTATTCGAGTCCAAGCTCGACTAGTTTAATGTTAAAGAGCTTGAGTTCAGTTCATTTCGAGTGTTGTGCCTAAAACTCGAGCATGACTCGTTAATAGTTTTTCAAGCTCTAACTTGACTCGGGTTAGACAAGTATATTGTTTTTTAAATATCTTATCTATAATATAAATATTTTTATATATATACCTAATAAACTAGAGGAGTGCCTGCGCGATACGGCGGGGAACACAACACAGTAACTCAGACACTGGTAAAGCGCATAATCACGTATTATTATTATTTTTTAAATTAAGAAAACTATAGAATACCATACTAAAATTAAAGAGAATTAAATGTTCGATCTTATGATGTAATTCTTTTTTTAAATATTAACATAAGAAAAGTTCTGGTCGTTTAAAAAATCATGGAGGAAGTTGGTTTAAAAGTCAACCATATGTTTTAAAGGGTTGCACCTTGTGATTTAGAACTTGTATTTAATTAAAACTCTTAAATTTTGATGAAATTACTTTTATGCCCTTCCAATATGTATGTGAAGACCGGGTTTAAGCTCGTTCATTAAATGAATTTCAAATTAGACCCGAGCTCATTTAAGCTATTCTTTATTTGAGCTTTTAATAAGTCGGATCTCAAGTAACTCACGGGATGTTTGACTTATTTACACCCCTGTTAAAAAAAAGTCAAAATTATAATGAATTTTAGTGACCAAAATGTTTGCTCCCATATTCCTAAAATGCGAGCGGTTTATAATGGCATGAGGTATACTCATGTGAGTGTGAGTGGTGTGAGCAAAAAGTGCACGCCACGTGGGCGCCACCTCACACACCCAGATTTCTCACATCACTCTTACATTGGAGGGGTATACCCGTGTGAGCGTGAGCGGTATGAGCTTTAATTTCTTTTAATTTGTATTTATACGAATTTTATTCATTCAAAATTAAACAAAAATTAAAAATTAACATTATATTGAAAAACCAAAATACAGAACTTAAATAAAAAAACCGAAATACATAACTTAAATAAAAGAAACAAACTAAACTTTGAATTAAACATCATTAATATTATATTTTTCCTTTAATCTTTTTTTTTCTTTCTCAAAAAACACACGCTCCGATCCGTGTAGATGATCAATGTTGAGGGCGAAAATTTTGTAGCCTTCCCTCTCATCTTTTTTTTTTCTCCATGTCGATCTTCTCATTTTAATACAAGTTAAATTATCTCATTTCCTCGACCATCTGTTAACCTATCTCATTGTGAGCGGTTGCGGAATCCGAGCCATAAGTGTTTTGTTTTCCTTATTTTTTCGATCGAACGTGGTATTTCTTTCACGTCTTCCGGTACATCATAGTTTAGATCATAGTGTAGATTTTGTTTGTAAAAAATAGGGTAAAATTGTGATATTTATATTGTAATTTTGAAAAAGAAAAATAAATTTTTTTAACGATTTAGCCGTTCAACAACTCTTTGAAAGTTATATTTTTAGGATGCATAACCAACGCCCACCTCTCACCCTTCCCCCTCACACCATGGAGGGGGCGGTGTTCCATGTTGTCCATGAACTTCAAGATGTTCTCACGCCGAGTATACTGGATACCCTAATGATAAGCATGACGAATTTAGATGGCCAAAGTGTCTCTAGCAGACTTATGCTTTCATTGATTGTCTAATATTAATGTTGTAGATATTTTATAGATGATTCAAAAACAGGTATATATGTGTGTGAGGTACAAACTTTATATATATTTTTTGGATAATATAAGACAATTGTGAATTTTTATTGGTTTTGTAATTGCCAATGTGGTTGTAATTAGGTAATGTGGGGTTATGGATATAGTTGATGATGGAACTCCCCATAATTAGGTATTTCGTCACTCAATTATTTTAATTTTGTTATATTGGTTTAGTACATTGTAATTATTTTTTATTTTATTTTATTGACTTTAATGTGTATAAAGGTGGGCTCTTTGATGTATTCACCTTAGTATGTCTCTAGCTTTAATTTTTGGTACGTGTGTTTGAAAAGATCCGAATCCTAAAATTCGAATTAAAAACCTAAAATTTTGAACTCGGATTATCTGAAATTTTGGATATTTGTATTTTTGGATTCGGATAATGATTATTAAAAAAATTCAGATATTGTGAATATCTGAATATCCATAATATTATATTTATACATTTTTTTAATTATTTTTATAATTCAAAAATAAGAAAATCGGAATCCAAACCCGAAATATTTTATTTATATATATATTTTTAAGGTTTTTAATTGTTTTTATAGTTTAGAAGTATTATATTTATATATTTTTTATTATTTCGGATATCCACTTCATTATCTGAAAATCAATTATTTTTTTAAGGTTTTTAACCCTATCTGAATCCATATCCGAAATTTCGGATACGGATACAATTTCGGATAGTGAAATCAATTATCTGAAACTTTCGGACATCCGAATTTGAACATCCCTAGTTTTAGGTCTTATATATATATATATATATATATATATATATATATATATATATATATATATATATATATACTAACTAGTTTAGATCCCGTGTCTACACACGGGTTGAAAAATATCAATATATAAAATTTTTAAATGCTTATGTATATATCTTACGTGTGAAAAAATATATTACATATATTAAGGATTGAAACAAACTCAAAATATGTAAAAATTAATATATAATTTGGTTTTGAAAAATACGTTAATATTTAATATAATTTGACTTTCATTTATTATTTGATTGAAATTAAAATTACATAATTAATTTTTAAAGTTTCTTATAATAAGAGATAGTTTAAAATAAATGTGTTTTATTTGTATGTTTAATATTATTAGTAATCTGTGAAATAAGAAATAATTTAAATTTTATTATGATTTAGTATTTTTTAATAAAATATTAAAATATATGTTACATGTTTAATTATTTAACATCATTATTATTTAATATGAGAAATGTGAAAAACAAAAATCTTAAATTTATTATAAGTCGACACGTAGCAAGTATAGTTATTCATCTATTATAATATAGGTTAGAAACTCTGTATATTATACAGAGTGAATAAATGCAGTGTTATATATACTTAGTAATAAAGATCTAACATTACATATTACATAAATTTTTAATACAAATTTTCGAAACGTTATATAGTTATTTTTTAAAATGTTTTATAAAAAGAATGAAAGAGATATTCAAATTATAAAAATATTTTATGAACAAAGCTATTTTTGTAATTAATTTTTTTTTAAATAGTTATAGAAATCATTATTATTTAATAGGAGAGACAGACAACAAACAAAAATTATAATTTTTCTATGAAAACTTGTATCATTAAATAGGAGAGAGAGGCGGAAAAAAAATATTAAGGATGAATATGAGAATGACATGTGTCACATAAAAACTTTTATTTATTAGTATGTATAGATAAATAAAGATTTTGAGGGATACGTGGTAGCACCATATTCACTCTTAGCTTCATTTTCCGGCCTAAACCTGTTTACCCAATTAAAAAAAACCCGGTATTTTCCTTCAAAACCCAAATCATATTGAACCATCACCACCACCACCACAGCTATTTGTCTCCCTTCCCACCACCACCACCCGATTCTTCCTCTCTGAACCCTAAAACGCCCCTCCTCTGTTTCCTGATTCCATTGCAATACCTTGACCCTTTTACTCACCCTTTTCTCTTTTCCTTTTCTGTCACCTCTTGATTTTGTTCAAGGTAAGTTTGAGTTTATGATTGATTTTTTTTATCTTTTTTTATTCTTCATTCTGTGATTTTTGAATACGATTGCAATATCTGAACGCAAAAACATGATCTGCTCGAATCATTGCAAGGTCTCTCTCATTTGATTTCATCTTCTTCAAGTACAGGTAATGTTCTTGCTTTCATAATTACGTAATTAGGACAATTATTGTATATTTAGAATTGATACAATTTCAATTTTGAGTTTGTTGAATAAAATTTGGGATTTGAAAGTGACGTATTTGATCATCGATTTAGGGTTAATTACTGTTGATGTATGGTACTACATAAAAACAATATTTAGAATATGCCGATCCTTGTACTCTGTCTCTATAATAATAGATGATGATACATGTGATTATGTATAGTCAAAGTATATATATATATATATATTCATTTTCTATACAGAATAAAGAACTAACTAAAAGTTAGGATTTGATGTTTTTGATTTACACACGAGATATGTATTTGTTCAGTTGGTTTCAATCTGTATTTGTACATTTTATCGTTGGTTTTCAATGTTTATTTATGCTCATATTTTGTTTGGATACAGGGACATGAAATTGCAATACTTCATAGACTGATTAAGGTATTTTAGCACTCTCTTTTGATTTTATAGCCAGTGTATCCAATAATTTTCATAAAAATTTGATATTTATGGTTGTTAATGGAAAGAAAGTGGGTTGGTTAGACGTACAGATCTTTTATTTCAAAAGAAGACAATGAGGAAGAAAATTGTATAGTATCTGGAGAAGGGTCCAAGATTAAAGAAACTAATGAATCTAAAGATGTTATTAATCTCATCATGTAGTAAAAATCTTGAAAATTTTGAAATGGTTTATGACTGCTCAATGCATCATTTTGTTGATCATGCTCGGAAGGGCTCCATTTCTAATCAGGTTAGATCTCCATTTTTTTAAAGGGACTGTAATTTTATTAGAAAACTAAATACATTGGCTGGCCATTTGAAAAATACCACAAACCCAAAATGAAGTCTAACTATAAAGTTAATAAAAAAATGGAAGTATTTTTGGACATGTATTAAGGATGACCTGGTTGCTTCTTTTACTTATTATATCTTCAGTTGGGTTTTATGGATGTTTTTAGAAGTTAGTTTTTAGGTATGTTCTAACTTATAGGTGGTTCCTTCTATAGGTTGGCCCCAAGTCACAAAGTACAAAGCTTTGGTATCTGCAAAACCACATAGGCAGGAGATTATTGAAGATCTATACCACAAAGGGCGCAAAACATGGAGGCTTAATTAGGTAAGATTTAACTGCTTTTATACCTCGAAGGGTAACTCGAGTGTAAAAAGAAGTAAAAAATGTATCAACAAAAAAACAACGGTTAGGAGAATGTTGTTAATGTGGAAAAAGGGGATGTAACTGACAATAAAAAGTCAACAATTTCAACTCCAAAAAAGCTGCTTAGAGTTGGGACAATATATGTAAAATTGCAAAACAAATATCTGAGTCACGACCGATTCTTAAAACGGAATCCCAGAAATCAAAGAATGATTCTCCAAAATCGAGGAAAATTGCTAAAAAAGATGGAAATTCTGTTATGGCAATTCAAACTGAAGAATGAGCAGCCAAATTTAGGTACAAATTCTTTTCGTTCTTCTTTGTAATAAACATTTATTTATTTGTTTGATCGAGCTTTAATCTAATTCCTCACTTCTTTTATTTCTTTTCTGTACATGTGAGCATTATCATCTGACTTTGATACCATTTTGTGCATTCTGCAAGTTTGTAAGGCTTATGCTTTATAAATATTCATGAATTGTTTGGTATGTTTGAATGGGGGTTTAACATGCAAGTTAGACGTGCTACATCGTTTCAAACCGGTATTTGTTTATTTCTAATCTCATATAATGTTGCATTAATATTAAAATCCTAGAGACCTTATTGGTGATATGGGTGGCAAAGGGGTATGGCCGAAATGGGCTGTGTGAGAAGGGTGAAATTGGGTATTTTTTGGTATGAGCTGAAAAAGGTCGGTTGACCCAACACTCTTTCTGTGCATTTTTTTAATTTAATTTCATAAATAACTAGCGTGTCAAGTAGCATTAATAGTTCATATTATTTTGGTAATAGTTTATTTTTTCAAAATTGAAACATCCATGGTTTGTGCTTTATGTGACGAAACCAACCAGTTACATTTGATATGGCAGTTTTATTAGTTATATAGTTTAGAACTTATATCTAAAGGAGCTTACTTAAATGGGTTTAATAATCTTAAATGTTAGCCATGAACAAATTGAGGTTGAATAGTTGTGACTTGGATGGGTCAGTATATAAAAAAAACATGTTTATCTATTTATTTAGCTTTGGTTTAGATTAATTAACCGAACCAAATACTAAGCATGTAAATTCAGATTATAACCAAACCAAATATTAAGCATGCATTTATTTAGCTCTATTTATTTAAGAAAATTGCTCAATTAACAGTTGAGGAAAAAATGAGGAAATATGCATGTATATTCAGATTATAATTAGAAATTAGGAAAATGTTAGAAAAATACTAAAATACTCAAAACCTATTATGATCATGAATGGATGAAACATGTTTTATGTTTTAAGCTTTTGTTTTGTTTGTACAGATTGCATTACCGAGAGCAACAAGGTTATACATGAAAACGGTGGGTTTGTTTTGTTTTGCATGTACATATTGCATTAAAGAGAGCAACAAGGTCATACATGAAAACTGTGGGTAACCTATGCTTGCTACCATGGCAAGTGGCATGAAAGCCGTTGATAAATGGGTTTCAAGTCAATATTAGATTATCAGGTTAGCAATTCTTTACACCTTTAAATTTGTTTAACCCTAGCAGTGGATAGTTATATTTGTTGATTAAATTTGCTTATTTACTGTTTAAATTGGGGATAAAGCTACTATTAAAGAATGTTTTCAATCAAAGGCTTCATCTTCATATTGGTAAGTTGGTTTCATTCTATTTATAGATTAAATAGGACATCTAAGGTCAAAAACATTCGGTTCGTATATTATAGTTTAACTTAAAGTTGTTGGTTTTATATCATTTCAATCATATGTTATCTAAAAAATATTTTACGATTCCTAAACCTTAATTAATATATATTTAATCTAATATTTATTTATTTATTTTTCATTCTACCCGTCTTTCTGTCATGAGTATTTTGACCACTTCATAGGTATTTAATGTTAACAAATTTCATATACCATGAACATACTTTAACCAATTTAACCTTTTTTTCATTTTAGCTAATTTTTGTTGACCCGTTTGAGATGAAACACAACCAAATCGACCCATGAGTAAGTAAATGAGTAGAAACTGTCACCTCTAGATTTAACTTATTTTAGTTTATGTTGCTACAGAAACTAAAGAACCCATGGATCCATGTTCGCCAAGAGGATACAGATGATGTGAGGTAGTAGATTACGCCAAGAGGGTAAAGTCACAAAGAAATATTTACACATTTGAAAATTGTAACTGTGTTTAGGTATTTGTAAATTGTAATTGTAACAGTTACCATTTTTCATTATTAAATGTAATATATAATTATTTATTTTAAGAAGTATTTATAGATTTCTTTATTGCATCTTTTTTAGTACTCAACTCCGTGTAATACACAGACCTATAACCTAGTATATATATATACAAATATATATATATATATATATATATATATATATATATAGGGAGGATCAAATAAGAAGTTGTTTTCGGCTAAGAACTCTAAGAAGTGACAAAAACATTAAGAAACGATATCAAACGAACTCGGATTGAGCTCATTCCAGCGGCGTTGGAACCGTATCGTCGAACTCTACCATCTTAGCTTTTAGGGTTTAGATCTTAGCGTTGAATTTTAGGATTTTAGCCTTAGGGTTTAGGTTTTTTTTTTGGGGTGGGGGTTTAGGTTTTTGGGGGGGGTGGGGTGGGGGGGGTTTAGGTTTTTAGGGAGGTGGGGGGTGGTGGTTTTAGGCTTTTCGGGGTGGGGTTGGAGGGGGGGTTTAGGTTTTTGGGGGTGCGGGTGGAAGGGGGTTTAGGTTTTTGGGTCCGGATTTGAGTTCGATGAGACGGTTCCAACGCCGCTCGAATGAGCTCAATCGGAGTTCGTTTGACCCACTTATTAGCGTTTCTTAACAAAAAACCACTTCTTAGCGGAACCTTCCCCTATATATATATATATATATATATATATATATATATATAGAGGATCAAATACGAAAGGGGTTTTCTTTAAGTGGTCTAAGAAGGAATATTGGCTTTTCATTTTTGTAATCAATGGTTGAGATCAAAGTGTAGGGAAAAGAGGGTATTTTGGAGATAGTCACTTTTGTTGACTTTTTTTTTCAAATTTCCCCACTATTTTATAACGTCCATAACTTTTTCGTACTAAATTATTTTTTTTTAAAGTTGCACCATAAAATCGAGATTTTTTTTATCTTTAATTTGAGTACCATATTGCTATATAAAAAATAACAACTAAAAAAAAAATAAAAAGTGGGTTTTTTTTTCTATTTTGTACTAACATTTTTGTACTAGATTTTTATGCTGGATTTTTTTACTAATTTTTTTGTGTTGAAATTTTTGTAATAGATTTTTTATGCCGAAGTTTTTTTATTAAAATTTTTTTGCTGGATTTTTTGTACTAGATTTTTGGTGTTGTATTTTTTGTACTATATTTTTTGTGTTGTACTTTGAGAAAACAAGTGGGTGAAAGTTTGGGTTGTAATACCTAAATTCCCTTTAATCATATTTATGAGAAATGACACATGTCATCTCCATAATCCTTCTTAGGCTACTTAGGCAAAATCCACTTTTTAGGGGACTCTCTCTCTCTCTCTCTCTCTCTCTATATATATATATATATATATATAGGGAAGAGATCATTTAAAAACTTCTAAATATTTTGAGAACCCGCGAGAACTCGTCAAAAATCCAATCAAAACCATTTTTTTTACTATTTTTATTGTTAGAATACAACATAAAAAAATAAATTTATATATGTAAATTTACATGTTTTCATATATTAAAAAAATATACACTTGTGTAAGTTTACCACTTACACATGTATATAAATTTTTTTAAGGATAATTTAGAGAGAAGGGATGAATTAATTGAAGAGATAAATCATTTTTTATGTTATATTTTAATAATAAAGATAGTGAAAACAAAAAAAATGGTATTAATTGGTTTTTTGACGAGTTCTCAAGTATTTATGAGTTCTCATTTGACCCTAACCATACATACATATATATATATATATATATACACATATAGAGAGAGAGACATGTTCAATTAAGAACCATAATTTTGACGAGAACCAAAAGAACCATACATTTCTACACAAATGTAAGGATGCATGTATGCATTTGTGCATATATGAAGTAAGGATGCATGTATACATTTGTGTAGGAATGCATGGTTCTTTTGGTTTTCGTCAAAATTATGGTTTTTAATTGAATATGTCCCTATATATATATTGTTTTTTTACATTTTGATATTCCCCTAGATCTTAGATTTCAGCTTGTTTTTTTATTAAATGAGTAGAGACGAGTGGTTGTGAATCAAACAAACAATCATAGACACAAACAATAACATAAAGTTATTGTTTTCATTGATTTTGGACAAGAAATACATAACTTTCATCCACCCGGGTGAGTTTCCCCGGGGTGGTGACTCACAGAAAACCAACACTAAACAAATGAGGCCTAACACAAACAATAACATATTCGCCTACTTTATTATATTTGTTGATGACTTTAGTAGCTTTACGTGGATGTATCCCATAACTTATCGCTCTGAGGCCATTGACACATTTCGACATTTTAAAAACTTAGTTGAAAACCTTTTCTCGTCCACCATCAAATATCTTCAATGTGATGGTGCTCCCAAACTAACTCAATGTGTTATGTGCAAATTCCTCTCTGATTCTGGAATCACTTGCCCGTATACTCCCCAACAAAACGGGGTTGTTGAACGGAACCGACATCTCTCCGAAATGGCTAGATCCTTACTTTCTCATGCCAACTTAAAAAATCTATTGATATGATGCATATGTAACGACTTCCTTTCTTATAAATCATATACCTTCTAAAAATATTTACAATCTTTCCCCTTTATGAACTTATGTTTCATTCTAACCCAACTATACTTATTTACACATTTTTGGTTGTCTTTGTTACCCGTTCCTTGGTGATATTCATCCAGATAAACTCTCCCCCAAGTCTCTTCCATGTATTTTTCTCAGCTATGCTCCGAACCATCGTGGGTATCTATGTCATGATCCCCACTTTGGGCGCACCTATACTTCTCGCCATGTTGTGTTTCATGAGCATGTCTTCACCCTTCCCTCACCCTCACCACCTCCTTCCTCTACCTCTACCTCTAATATTCCCGCTGTTTCTATCCTTCTTGTCTTCTCCCCAACCCAAACACCACCACCGACGACGCCACCCCCCACCCCTCCTTCTAGTTCCATTCACCCAATGGTTATCCGCACTCGTGACCACACTCGCCGCCCCAAACATTTCCCGTTATTTCATGCCTCCTCTTGCCCTACTTCCAAGCCATCTACTTTTCATCAAGCACAAAAATATGACTTGTGGTGTGACGCTATGCGTTCTGAGATGTCTGTTCTTCACTCTAATCACATTTGTGTTTTGGTTCCTCATCTTCCTCAAAGTAACATTATTGGTTGCAAATGGGTTTATCGAAGTAAACGCAACTCGGGTGATTTTGTTCATCGTTACAAGGCACGCCTGGTTGCCAAAAGCTTTCATCAGACAGAAGGCGTGGATTTCACTGATACCTTTAGCCCCGTGGTTAAACCCACCACTATTAGACTTATCTTATATGTTGCTTTCTCTCGTGATTGGGATATCAAGCAGGTTGATGTCAATAATGATTTCCTTAGTGGTGATCTCTTTGAGACTGTGTATATGACCCAACCTCTTGGTTTTGCTGACTCCACTAGACATGATCATGTGTGCTTGCTTAAAAAGTCTATATATGGTCTTAAACAGGCTCCACACGCTTGGTTCTCCAAACTATCTAATGCACTTCAGGCCTTTGGTTTTAAGCAGTGTCTTTTCGACACCTCTCTCTTTGCTTATTGTCATAACTCAGTGACTTGTTATATTCTCGTGTATGTTGATAATGTTCTTGTTACTGGGAGCTCATATGAGTCCACTGCTAATCTGATTAGTCGTCTCAACTATCGCTTTGCCTTAAAGGATCTCAGCACTTTACATAGCCTCTTGGGAATTCAAGCTACCTTTACTGATGGTACTCTATATCTGTCTTAGCAACGATATCTCCTCGATCTTTTTCAACGCGATCTTAGTCAGTGTAAACCTTCCCTCACCCCGGTCTGCTCGGGGCGTCAGCTATCTCGTGACTCTGGCATGCCTCTCCTTGACCCGTGGTTGTACCGCAGTACCGTTGGTGCTCTTTAGTATCTTGTCCAGAAATTGCATACGCGGTCAATAAAGTCTCTCAATTTCTTCAAATGCGCACTGACCGACATTGGATTGCTGTTAAGCGGATTATTCGTTGTCTCAAAGGCACTCTTGCTCTAGGCTTGACTTTTCGTTCCGCCACAAGTTTTCATGTTCATGCTTATACTGATGATGACTGGGCTGGCTGTCCTGATGATGGGAGTTGTACCACAGGCTACTGTGTCTTTATTGGTCCCAACCTCATCAGCTGGAGTTCCAAAAAGTAGCATACGGTTACACGATCTAGCACTGAAGCCAAGTACCGTGCCCTTGCTCACACCGCAACTGAGGTTCGATGGATTATGTCTTTTCTATATGAACTTTGTCTTCCACCGCTACATTCTCCTACAATCTGGTGTGATAATATTAGGCTACCTATTTGTTGTCAACCGTGTTCTTCATCAGCGTACCAAGCATATTGAGGTTGATCTTCATTTCGTCCGTGACATGGTTCTTTCTAATGCTCTTCGTGTTCGGTATGTACTTACCTCTAACCAGCTTGCTGATCTTCTCACCAAAGGTTTACCTGCTACCAAGTTTGAAGTCCTTCAGTCCAAACTTCACGTCTCTCTGACCGTTTCGCTTGCGGGGGCGTGTTAGACATAAGGCTTCTCATATTCCATAACCTCTCATTTATTCCAAGACTTTATGTTCTCTGAATGTATGGTTTAATGTAGGTCTTTTTATTTTTCCATTTTCTCTTGACTTCCTTTCAAGATGACTATATATTGTAATTTGTATCATGTCTAATATACATGAAAATTTATCTTTATCAAAGCTTTTACAAAAATCATGTGATATGAACTCATTTAAAATCACATATTAACCATTTTACTCGCTTATAAATAAGAGTTTGTCTTTGTTATTTGATATTAAGGGTAGATGTAGCCGGGTATCGGTGGCGGAGCTTGAAAAAACAAGTAGAGGGGCCGAAAGTCATGAGACCCAATTTTTTTTCCTATCGCTATGTTTCGGGTTGGCGATTCAATTCGGGTCGGGTCAAACAAATCAACAATAAATAACTCTAAATATCTAATTATCTATGATGATTCGAGAGAAAAATGGTAGGTACCCGGAATAAGAATTACAACTCAGCTCACTTGTTGAAGCTTTGTGACGTTTAATTTCTTGTTCATCATCCTTTCTTTTCTCTTGTTCATCATCAATTCTTTTGTAAAAACAATTAATTGTTAAACTTTTCAACTTTCCCATGATATGCTTAACAAAAAAAAAAAAACAATAGGATTGTATTACGCAACTTTTCTCTTGTTCATCATCAATAATCCTAATTCAAAAATCATAATCCGTAAATCATAAATCAAAGAATCATAATCTTTAAGTTTCTAACCCTAATATTTAAGTCTTAATAATTCTAAGTTAGTAACAATCCATAAATCATACTTCAAATTACCAAATCAATGAATCATAATGCATATTCCATAAGTAACAATTCTAATTTCTAAGTTTGTACCTTACCTAGAAATCAAGAATTGGGTGTGTGAACTGTGAACAGCCGAACAGGGGCGAGTGAAGGCGTGAAGCGGTGGCGAGCAACGAGCAGGGGCGGCGAGCGGCGACGATTTGGGTCTGTTCAGCGAGGATGACGATTTGGGACCGGGTCTGGTGTGCAACTGGATGTTTGGATCGACAAAGGGGGGTAACAATTTTAGGGGTGAATTTATTTGAACTTTTAATTCCCCCCCCCCTCCCCCCAAAAAAAAAACTTACACTCTTATTTTTTAAATGCACAAACTTTTTTTTTTTTTAATTTCGTACTGATAACTTATCGAATCAATCTAAATAGACCATTGATCTGAAATATTTATGGATAAAAAATCAGAGGGGGCTAAGAATTTTTTAGGGAAAAAAACCGGGGGGGGGGCGGCTCAATACGTATAAAATTTTTCAGATGAAAACGCGAAAATTTACACTACTAACGGAAAAAACGGTTCGCCCCTGCCGGGTATAGCTCCAAAACAATAAAATAACTCGTATCTCATGCAATTATAACTTGTACTTCTTCCTATAAAAGTTGTACATCATTTTGTATAAATATGAGCTTACAATTGTTGCTAACATCTTTAACAAAATACAACATGTAAAACAAAGATTTCCTGGTACAAGTTCTTCCTCAACCTCTCCAAAAAAAAAAAAAAAAATATAGTTACAAAAAAAAAGATAACGGAAACTTACATTTGTTATACTTTGTGCCTGTTTGAAATTTAATTAAACTTGTGTCCTTTGTTGCAAAAAATAATATATTTTGACTTTTGACTTTTGACTTTTTGTGGTCAACTACGAGCTCTGGTTCGAGTACCACAGTTTCTTCTGGCAAATCAGAACCTTCTCGGTCTCGATATCATACTCGGTAGCTTCTTTGTGGCAACCCCACTTCATTCCTTTTGTTATTGTCGTGATTGCGTCCACAAAGTAGCTCGATTCCCTCACGATCACGTACCCGTTTGGTCTCAAGATCCGATCCATTTCCAATAACACGTGTTTCATCTCACACCTAAAAAAAGTCAAAGTCAAATATGGGAAATCGAGCTAATTTACATGATAGATGTCATTTGACATCCCTAATTCAAAGTCAACTTAAAAAACCAAAGTCAAAGTCAAAGAATTGTAGCAAAGTCTAATGTATCAAACGCGTCTGCCTTACCGGTTTACTTGTTTGACCGTTTTAGAAAATCGGATGACGTCATAAGCAATTTAAAACAAAATATGGAAGTGTGTTTATTTTTGGTTTTTTTACATATTTCCCCCTATTAAACTTCTAAATTAATATATCCCCACCCTTAACTTTAATTACATATTTCCCCAATTAACTTAAAATTACCTAATTGCCCCTCACAAATATTTAGGAAGGGGATATATGTAAATAGTACTTTAATTGGTTCATTAAGAATAAAATGGTAATAAAATAAGTTATTTTAAATGAATTGGATAAATATGTTATATATAGGTTTTAGGAAGGAGAAATATGTAATTAAATTTTAGGGTTAGGTAAATATGTAATAAAGGAACTTAGGAAGGGGATATGTGACGTGAATTTGCAATGTTAACAAAATATAAAATATAAAGCCCGAAATAGACAAAATATGTAGCCACAATTAGTAAATGAATAAAGAATGTGAGATTTTGGAAGGAAAATAAATAAATAAATTTTAATATCCGGTCCAACACCGGGTCCCGTTTGTAGGTTCAACCAGTCCGGCCAGTTAAAACAGAGGCAATTCAAATAGACTCAATCGGACTAGTTGTGTAGCCGATTCCTAGTCGGGTTATGTTTTAATAGGTAAAGTCAACTAAATACGTTTGAAATAAAGAAATCTAGTTGAAGAAAAGCCAAAATACAATAGCTTACCTATGGTTTTCGGTTGTGAAGAGGCCGTCTACGTGAAGGAGATCATATGTTCTAGGATATGTTGAGAAGGCCTCACACCTAACAAAATAGCAAACAAGTGAATTCGTATGTAAAATACCCAAGATTTAGGATTGAACAAGTTGAGTTTATTTTATCCAACGGAAATTAACTTAAAAGAATACAGTTTAAAATTAGTCTAAAATATATTTTTGAAAATAAAAACTCACAAGTTAATTTATAAAATTTAACATATTATGATTTTTGAAATCATATTTGACACTAATTATGTAAAGATTTAAACTTTTGGTAAAAGGGTCCATATCAACCCATCCCACAACCACAAGCTTAGCCTAGTGGCAAAGTTGTATACCCAAAACTTCATTAAAATGTGGATGTCTTGTGACAAAAAAAAGGGGGTCCAGGTTGGGCCAAGGGTTTTCTCACATATAGTGGGTTTCCTCCTGAGGGAGGTGAAGATAACCGGGTGGGTCAGTGACCCGTCAGTGATCCAAATTGCTGTTAAAAAAAAAACCATCCCCATTTGTCCGCCTTATTTTGTTACTTCTAATCTCGTTTAAACTTACCAATCGTGGAAAGTTCCAATGAGACCCCGATCAAACACCACGGGGAGCGTATTGGAAGCATACGAAGAGACGACATTCATGACCCAAAGTGGATCCTCAACCAAAGCAGCAGCGAAACCGCCATAAACCGTATTCATATCCATTACATTTCTGATCTTGTTGGTCCCTAGAGCCGGAAGCAGCTTCTTGTAATGCTTCACTCGACTCTTCCACTTGCTATCATCATGCTTGAATGCGCCATCACTTCCACCATGAACATCAACAACCCGTTCTGGAGCCACGTGCAATCTTTCGGGCCATTTTGCAATCGATTTCAAGCTTGATTTTTTGTTTTTCGGGTCGGGTACAACGACACAAGGTCTCAACGGGGTGTACCATCCGGAATCAGGCTCGGTCCCGTCTTCACATTTGGGTGGGTAGTTGTCGGGAGTATCTAGTTGTTTGTAGCATTTGTTGTCTACGGCTTTTTGCCACACTGCAATGTCATCTTTTTTGTTGTATAACTTAAAGCACATTGAAGTTAGTAGCTCCTGTAATTTGTCGTAATCGGACTTTTGTTCTTCGATCGTCGTGTTCCAACCTCTCCAACGGTTCTCGTAGTTTACTGGAGGGCCTGATAGGACCCAGAATCCTCCTGGACGGAGGATTCGGTGTACTTCAAGAAGGTAAATTCCACCTGAATGTCATTGAGGCATTTTATCAAACATATGGAGTGCATAATATAAATCTTCAATGAAATTGCAATAAATCTGTTCGATGACACACGATTATGGAATCAAGTAACTAAATTACCGAATTCTGTCCACGGGATCAAGCATCTAGAGCAATGAGCCATGTCGAACGAATTCGAAGGGAAAGGAAGACGCTGGGTTGATATGATTCCAAGAATCGCCGGAATCCCACGTTCTAGGGCAAATTGGACTTGCGCTTCGTGATTATCTCTCGGAGCAAGCGAAACTGTAAGAATTCCTCGATCGAGCAAGTCACCTCCCCAACTAGCCACCTGCAGACAAGCAATGTTTTCAGAATCAGATAATGGTTAAAGAATGATGTCATAAATATTAACAAAATTTTAACAATATATATATATATAATTTAAAACAAAAGATGAAAATAGCCTATGTTTTGGTATAGATTTTAAAGGAAATAACTAACAAATAATTAAGATCTGATTCGACTAAAAACGGTTTAAATAGGCTAACAAGACAGGTTAGGCACCCGGTTTCACGTCCGACCGGCCAATCCTGTCGGTCGTGAAAAAACATTAAGAACAAGTATAGAAAACGAACTCAAGTCAAGAAAACTCACCCCGCAACCGGTGTCAATGGCGGTACGAACAGTGCCGTCTTTCATCCCGGGAATTAGGTCTTGCATCAAATCAACATAAGCACTAACACCATTAGGAAACATCGTGCCGCCACCAGGGAAGTAAAATTTATCCCCTTCTTTCCTTAACCAATGCTGGTTCGATTTCTGTTTGTTGATCCAGTCATATGGGACGTTCCTAAAGTAGAATTTCATAACATTTGAACCAAAGCTGATGAACAAGATTACATTTGAGTGAAGTTTAACCAAGAAAGATTGATAAAAGTTGGAATCTTTACCTGTACCAACATTCATTTTTACTCTTTGGCCATCTGATTGGCTCCTTGTAGCCATCAGGTGGTGGTACCAGACACTCTTTCCGATCAAAAGCCGGTGGACAGTGGCGTTCCATGAATGTAAGCCTGTGTCGTCCGTATTTCATCCATTTCTGTTCATCAAAACCATCAAACACATGAGATCAAACACACATATATTAAGATATTCGTGTTGCGTATTATAAAACACTATGTCTAAAGGAACACATATACATATGTCACTGGCATGTCATACAAGCCATATTGTATGGTGAATATGGTCATACATGTCGTATAACGTGTTAGAATGGTACATCATACATGCTATAAGTTTTTTATACGGGCAAAATGAGGTGGTATCGTCAAACTATTCGGCTCGTATAATGTGGTGCACTGACATAAAAGTGGCTCATGTGCTCACTAACAAGTCATATGACCTAATTTTCACCATGCGTCGTATGATGACGTCACCATCACTGATGTATCTATAGCAGCCCAACTAATAATAAAACTTGTGAGATTTGTATTTATAAAAAGAACATTTAAATAACTAGTACAGAAAATGTTCTGGGTCAACCTAAACTCATGTTTACTATATTAAAAAGACTCGTTTCAACCAGATATAATACCTTAGGATCCGTGCAAGGCGTGTAGTCTTGTAAATCAGCACTGCATTGTGAGAAAGAAACCGATTTCACTTGGACCGAAGTAGAAACGGTCTTTTTTGGTGATTCAGCAGATTTCACAACTTCTTCTGTGCTAGCGAATCCGTGCTTCTCAGAACAAAAGATCCCACCAAGATAAAATGAAAACCCGCATAACACAACAAACAATATCCCCATTGACACAACCTTTGAACTTTTATCATTTTGCCTCGCGGCCTTCTCATGCTTATCATCTTTTACCTTCATTTTCCCTTCTGATTAACAAAATCTGTTCACTAAACAGTAAATGGGTCACAACCATTGTCCCTTTGGATCTTTTTTCTGAACTGACAAAATGAGAGGGAGGGGGGGGGTTCAGATATCAACTTGGATCTAATCAAGACCCACCGTTGGCTATTTGGTGCAATGGTAGCCCCAAGATTTCCCATAATGGAGGTTTTAGGTTCGAATCCTGGCCACAGCAAAAAAAGGGTCTGTGGCCAGGTCAGGGGGTTTACCCAGTTGGGGGGTTCCTCCTGTGGTGGGCTGCCCTGGATGTTTTAGGTGTTGCCCCGGGGAAACCCAATTATCCTAGAATATATAGGTGTTGCCGTTCAAAAAAAAAATCTAATCAAGATCCAAACTTTATCTAAGAAACACCCATAAACACTAATTTACTGTTATGATTCAAATTAAACATATATGATCCAAATGTATGTTTAGTTCAAAAAATGGAAAGATAAACAAGACAGATCAAACAGACCTAGATTCCACAACTAATTAAATATGGAAACTGTGTTCTTGAAGTCAAGGACAGATCTACCTGATTGGTGTAAAAATATTAGTAAAATGGACAGCAAATTGAAGTCAGGAAATCAGTGTAGATCTGATGACTGATGGAAAATTATAATAATAATAATAATAATTAATAAATGGGCAAAATGGCAAAAAATTCAAGATCTGGTGGCAATCACGTCACTATCACTAACTTGTTAATTAGTATATGTCCATGTCAGATTCATATTTATGAACCAATCACATGAAATTCATGGGATAATTCTTATAGGGTCCTAAGTTTTGTGCCCACTGATATTGATTGAAAAATGGAGTATTATACGAGAGACATACCTCATGCTCTCAACTACCCTTGAAGAAAGCTATTATCATGGGGTTGGGGGGGGGGGGGGTAGGGGTTGCTGATTTGATTGATATTATCCCATCTTTTAGCTTTGATACTTTGATTAGAAACCAACTCAATCAGTGGCCATTTATTTTCTTGAAAAAAAATGGATCTTGAAGATCAATCAAGTTATGAAAAAAACACATAATTCCAAACAAAATCCAATAAAATGTTGTCAAAATTCATCTGCAAATCATGAAATCAAGTAAAAAATTGTTGCTTTTTACCCAAGATCCATATGAAATTATGAACTAACTTTAAAATGAAATGAACCCATCTCTCCACAAAATCCACAAGAATTTAGTGAATTAATGAAAATGAAATGAACCCATATTTTCAAATCAGATCCACAACACCAAATTACAAACCCCACACATTTATCTGTCAAAATGGATTTATTTTTGCCAAATTACTAAAAAGTAAAAACTCCAATTCAGTAAAGATTTAGCAAGAACCCTAATAATACACTGAAAAACAGAGCAAAAACAGAGGTCAGAGAAAGTACCTGGCAAAATGGTAATAAATCCTCAAGATTTGTGGGACAGATTAGTGAACCATACACATTCACAAGGATTCAATGGTTTCAGAAACAAAATCCAATAAAAATGGATGATTATAATCAAGAGAATGGAGGGGGGGAGGTGTGTCTCTGGCCTCACACACATAGATGCATCCCTACATGCATGTGTATATATATAAAATAGATACATATATGATATTATTACCTTAAAAATAAATAAATAAAATTTATTGGTTTTACACCTGCTGTCATGGCTGTCTTTATTTTCCTAGATTTCCCACCTTCTGTCTGGTTTTTTTCTTTTATTAAAGAAAAAAGAAATTGAAAGTTGAATTAAATATATTTTTGGCAAAGGGGAAGTATACATTTTTTTTATTGAATTGTAAAATAACAATAGGTGGTAAAACAAAAGTTTATATTATTTGTTTATAAGTTATGATGATTGTTCTTTTGTTTTGTGTTTATTAAAATATTTATATATTGAAATTCTTATATAAAGAATAGAAAAGCCTTATAAAAACAAAGATTTTCTGGTAAAATAAGCAAGGATTTTTGAAAAAAGAAAGATAAATCTACAGAATTTGTTATTAAATTATAAAGGTAAAAGGATTAATTAAATCATAAGAATATAAAATATAAAATTCGAGGATTTATAATAAATTATAAACAATTTTAAGGGAAGTCCATAAAGTTTTTTTGGTTGTTAGTATTGTTTTTGAATCAAACTAGTTGAATACCTAATTCACTCATAATAGGTTTGGTTCGTAATAGTACCATAACGTTAACGGCACTTGATATAGGCTACGAGGCAAAAAAAACTCGATTTTAAATAAAACTCCGTTTTCAAATAAATTTATATCAAAACGTTGACAAAAAAATAAATAAAAACAACCACACAATCCATTCTTTGAAAAAAAGTTAACGAACGAAAGTTAATAAAGAAAAATAAAATTAATAGAAAATTAAACGAGTTAAAAGCGTATATTATATATAATACAAGGGTAAAAACGAAAAAAAAACATGACTTGTTAGATTGGAAGTCTGAATGGACACTCTTCAAACAAGAAGTCATTTAATCTATTATAACTCTTATTTAAAAACCAACTCGAGTGAATAGTGTCACCCATACGGGGGTTGTGACACGTGTTCATTAATTATTTTTTTATATTTTCATTTTTAACCCTTGTAGTATATAATATATGTTTTTAATCCGTTTAATTTTCTATTAATTTCTTTTTCCTTTAATAATTTTCGTTCGTTAACTTTTTTTAAAATACAGAGTTTGCAGCTATTTGTATTTTTTTGTCAACGTTCTGATATATATATTTTTTTAAACAGAGTTGTATTCAAAATCGAGTTTTTTTAGCGTTGCCTATAGCGAGTGCCGTTACCATTGTGGTACCGTTACGAGCCGAACCTATTATGGGCGAACAACATCATTGTCGATATTGGTATTATCGGAATCCATATCGGTATTCGCCTTATGGTTTTCGATGAGCCGAAGCGGTAAATTTTTTTAATTTGTTGTTTTCCCCTTTTTTTTATTATGCAGTTTTATATTTCCTTTCTATTAACATTATTTTTACCGTTGCGTCTACATTTTCGTTTAAATTTTATTAACGAAGGGCCCGACACCGTTTTCTATGATAACTATCGTTCGTTAAATTTTTTGAAATAACGGAATGTGCAATTTTCTTAAAAAAAATTTGTCAACGTTCTAGACTAAATTCTATTCAAATTTGAGTGTTTATTTGTATCGTACATTATAACGAGTTTGTGATTCAATGTAAGTTTTATCCACGCAAACAAGTCAAACCAAACCGTCGCGAAGCGCGGAGAGTAAAAACTAGTTATATGTAATGTGGATCGATTTGAGAATTTGTCATCAAAATTTCTTTCTGATAATGAAAACACATTTATATTACACAACCAATAGTTTATAAGTTTTCTGATATAAATCTATATCTATACTACATAATAAATAAAGGTTTTGGTGGAACATTTGTTACTTTCATATGCATCCTTAACGTTTTTTTCTCCGCATCTCTCCTATTAATTATACAAATTTATTTAATTATTTTTATAACTTTTTGTTTCTCCCCTCTCTCTCTCCTATTAAATAATAATGATTTTTATAAAACATTTTTTATTTTTTGAAAAAAATAGGTTTGTTCATAAAACATTTTTATAAATTGAGCATTTCTTTCATTTTTTTAATATAACATTTTTAAAAAACAACTATATAACGTTTCTAGAATTTGTATTAAAAAACTATGTAATATGTCATAAACATTTAATGTATAAAATTTTGTTACTAAGTATATATAATATTGCATTTATTCAACCCGTGTAATACACCGGGTTTCTAAAGTTTAATATGAATTAACACTTATCGGTTATATAAAAAAAATAATACTCAGCTAAAAAAATGTTTTCAAAATTAACCTAACATAATTTATAACTAGCACGTAATATTTTATTTAACCCATGTAATACATGGAGTTTTAAAGACATAATTTTTTTATTACTAAGTATATAACATTACATTTATTCAACCCGTGTAATACACGAGATTCTAACATAGTAAATTTATAAATAGTAAGGATTAGTTTTTTTAATACGGCAACACCTAGATATTATAGAATAATTGAGTTTCTCCGGGGTAACACCTAGATAAATAGTAAGGACTAGTTTACAACATATTTTTAGAATATATTACTGGTAACTCATGGGACCCATCGATACCTTATTAACCAATGAGATTATTAAAATGCAACTTGTGTGAGCATACCTTCAATGTAGGGATGAGATCGGTACCGAACTGGTATCGATACCGAAAATACCAGTACCGAATTTATGGAAAAGTGGGTACCGGTACCGAATTTATCGGTACAGTACCGGTACTCGCTACAAAATGTTCATCTCAATATGGTATCGGTACAGTATCGATACCGAATTTTGGGATAAGTGGGTACCGATACCGGTACCGAATCTATCGGTACGGTACCGATACGGTATCGGTACCGGTACCGGTACCAAATGCTTATCCCTACTTCAATGGGTTAAGAACAGAAACCAGTAGAAACTGGATTCGAATCTGAAACCTTAACAGAGGCACTTAAACGCTTATCACCACATCAAAATGTTAACGATTATAATTGATAATTTGATAATAATTTGAAAATAGAAGGGAGAATGATGAACCCGGCGATATCCACGGTAGGTGTCGGTGATGGTTGGTGAAAGAACAATTAATAATGAGAAAATTTTGAATTTAGTAAATTTGGGGTTTCGCAAAATTACCATCTCAAGAAAGTAGACAAGACAAATGACTTTTATCGGCTAAAAACATTATCATTAAACAACACCATTAGACCATGTGTAGTACCATCGTGATTATGGGCGTGAAACACCGCGCCGGACCCGAGTGGGTGGGGACGTGGTGGTGTTCACGAGCGTGAGGGAGGATCTGATCTTAATCTTGATCTTTTTCTTTACCTCCCATCTTTATACCCTTTCTGCTTCAGATTCGATCTCAAACAACACCTGAACATGGATTTATTTTTCAAAGATGAGTTGGGTTTCAAGAACCCTATGAACATGGATGTTGAAGAAGACCTAGGTTGGATTTATTTTTCAAAGATGAGTTGGATTTTTGGAAAGAAAAGAAAGATGAGAAGTGCTAACATACCTTTATAAATTCAGAGACTTTGGTTTAATTTGAGTTGGATTTGTTGATTAGAAGTTAAAGTTCTGATCTGCAGAGATGAAGAAAGAACACAGAGGTCAGAGTGTGGTAAATTTTATTTTTTTTTGTTCTACATTGTAAGTTTTTTATGGTGTTTTTTTTTTTAATATTATGTTGTTTTTTTTATTATTAAACGCTTTTAGTATTAGTTTATTAAACTAATTAAATTAAAAAAATAATAATTATGTAATTATTACAAAACTGGTCACCCTCACCCCATCATTACGTATCTGGGTGAGGGTGAGGGTGAGGGAAGCCACTGTCTACGTGGCGCCTACGTGGCACAGGAAATCCCTAACCCTCACCCGGGTATTACGGATAGTTTTACTAACTCTATTTAAAAACCAACGCGTGTCAGTACCAACCCTATGAGATGGTGTCACGTAACTTGCTAATTTTTTTTTAGTCCCTCTAACTTTATATAGTATACTTTCTAATCCATTTAATTTCCTAATAATTTTGTTTTTTTATAATAACTTTCGTTCGTAATTTTTTTTAAATGGATCGCTCGGCTTTCTTTATTTTTTGTCAACGTTTGGGTATAATTTTTTTTAAACGGAGTTATATTTAAATTCGAGTAATTTTTTTCTATCGTACGCTACAACTACCGTACGTAAGTTTTTGCCCCGGCAAAAAGCCGAACCGATTACGACCATGCCCTCGCCGCGTAGCGAGGGGCAATCGTTTTAGCCCTCATACTCCATATAATATACGTTTTCAACCCATTTAATTTTTAGTTAATTTCGTTTTTATTTTATAACTTTTGTTCGTAACGTTTTTTTAACCGAATGCGCTGTTTTTTTAGTTTTTTTTGCAACGTTCAGGTATAACTTTTATAAAAAACGGAGTTGTATTCAAATTCATGATTTTTTTGTATTGTACGTTATAAGGAGTCTGCTTTTCGACGTAAGTTTTATCCACGCAAACTCGTTGAACCGATCACGATCAAACTCCCGCATCGTCGCGCTGACGAAAAAAGAAAGGGAAATTAGATTTTAATAATCTCACCTTTTACCAATTGGCCAATAATAATCTCAACTGAGAATATTCTTACCACCAGTCCCTACTTTCAAATTATTTTCTTACATTGGAACCCCCGTTAAAAAAACTTAACGCCGTCAGATTTTATATGACGTGGACATCTGCAAACCGCCGGAAAGTCTAGCCAATCTAGCAGTGGTCTCGTTGTGGGTTTTGACATTGGCTTTGGTGGTGTTTAACGGGTCTCGTTTTTCCGTAAGTCCAAACGGAGACAACGGTGGTGTGTTAACGGTGAAGACGGTGACAAACTAGGGTTTGCAGACCACCCTTTCGGCGAAGGCGGTGGCTAGGGTTCCAGCATAGCTCGACTTTCCGGTGGTTTGCAGATGTACACGTCATATAAAATCTAACGGCGTTAAGTTTTTTTAACGGGGGGTCCAATGTAAGAAAATAGTTTGAAAGTAGGGACTGGTGGTAAGAATATTTTCATTTGAGATTATTATTGACCAATTGGTAAAATGTGAGATTATTAAAATCCAATAATCCAAAAAGAAACTACTACATATTTAAAAGTCATTAGGAGAATATTTGTTTTGTAATATTGATATGCTGGTGGTGAATACACCAAGCGTGATGTGTCATGTATCACCGCACTAATTATTTTTTTAAGCAGAAATTTTCTTTACATATATGGAAATTGAAACTCAAATAAAACCAAAAAGATGGTGAGTTGAGGACTTGCGGTGGTTAAACGTGAACAATTCTAACCTATGATACCTGAGTTTTAGGTTTTTTTTTAAACAAAACTTTCTTTTGCCCTTTTTTCTATTTTTTTTTATTATTTTACTGATAACATATTTAACTGGAAAAATAATTATATTTTTAACTTTTGGATTTTCTTTTTAAATGTTTGAACGTTAATTTTTCCGTTGAGTAAATAACATTGGATGAGTCGTTCAAACGTCCCATTACAAATTTAACCCTTCCGTCGCAACGCGCGGGTTTAAAAACCTAGTTATACATTATTAAACAAGATTATTCCAGTAAATGATTTCAAGAGGAAAGTGGTTCAATTGGTGATTCTTGTGGCTTGTTGGTCAATTTGAAAAAGCAAGAAATGGAATAGTGTTCACTTTTCTAATATTAGCTAGTTGAATTCCCATCTTATGTAACGAAGGTTGTAAGTTCGATCCTTTCTTCTTCCACATCTTTAATTTATTTTTTATTTTAATTTTATTAACTCTTATTCGTTCTTCTTCCAAGTTTTTAATTTCTTTTATATATTTATTATCTCTTACTCTTATTATTATTTTTATTAACTCTTATTCTTATTATTATTTTTAAATTTTGTTCTTTGTTTGATATTATTATTATTATTATTATTACTTTTATGGTTTTTTTATTTGAATTTAATATTATTATTTAAGATTATTATTATTATTTATATTATTATTAGTATTATTGTTACATTTTATGGTTTTTTAATTTGACTTTAATATTATTATTTAAGATTACTATTATTATTATTATTTTTTTAATACTATTAATATCATTATTAATATTGGTTAAATGAGTTGACAAAGAAATAACAACAAATTCAAGGTCGGTATGAACAGTACCAACTTTTCTTTTTATCAAAGTTTCGACGTTAATTTTTTTTGAAAGCGAGTTGTCGATGTAAATTTTATTTGAAACCGCGGGCTGAATGCTAATGTACCCGTAATCGAAACCGAGCCTTACAAACATGAAATTTATTCGAAACCGTGAGATAAATGCTAATGTACCAGCTGTTAAAACCGAGTCTTACAAATATCAACCCAAGCGCCACAACACGCAGGTTACACTGTCGTAGTTAATACTTGATTATAATCAATAATTTTGAAAATAAGCTAACACCAATTGATATTTAGCTCATTAAACACCTCAAAGTCAATGTGGTACTCTAGCTCGTGGGGTACTAATATAAGTAAAAGAGACTGCAAAGTCAATGCGTTCTCGAAGTCGATTAAGAAATCCAGGTACGCTCTGGTCAATTGTTAAATATTTTTTAATCTTTTTTTTAAGGGCAGAATATTAAAAAGATCCTACAGATAAATTCTATTAATACATTATCCCGTCCACTTTTATATCACTAATATTTTATTGTTAAATTATTTATTTTGATTAAATATTTGTTTTCTAAATAATGTAAACTAGAAAATTAGCCCCGCGCTCCACGGCGGCGAGAGGTGGACCTTAAATGATTGAGGCGGTGACATTAACATGGCTAAACACACAAAAGAAACGTGATTAAGTACATAAAAGAAACGTATGAAGTTACGGTGACTCGGTTGTGAAGATCGAAACATAAATAAAACACAGTTATATAACGGAACCGATGTTTTTCTGTCGGTGTCGGTATCATTTTTCACGGTACCATCACATTCCCTTAATCGATATAACCCATGACACCTAAAAAATACCCTACATTGAATACGACTCCGTTTTTAACGAAATTTATACTGGGACGTCAAGAAAAAAATTAATTAAACGAACGAAAGTTATTAGAAAAAATCATATTATATATACTACAGGGGGTAAATACGAACCTTTAAAAACTTGAGGGGATTAAAGTTCCAATTTACAAAGTTAAGAGTGAATATTATCATTTATTAAAAGTAGGGGTTGAAAGTTTGTGATTAAGTGTTACTGCAATGTAATAGTTATAATAAATTATTATATTTAAATACATCCCATAATTTTAAATTACATTAATTTAAAAAATACCATATTTCACATATTACATATTCAAAATACTGTCTTCAAATTAATGTATGTAAGTATATATTATTTTTTTATTTATAGATTAGTTATTTCTTAACATGAAAAAAAGGTTTAAATCAATTAATTTTTTTTGAACGACAACAACTACATATTCTAGGATAATTGGGTTTCCCCGGGGCAACACCTAGAACATACAGGGTAGTCCACCACAGGAGGAACCACCCAACTGGCTAAACCCACTGACCTGGCCATAGACCTGTTTTTGCTGTGGCAAAGATTCGAACCCAAGACCTCTACTATGGAAAGTCTTGAGTCTACCATTGCACCAAACGGCCAACCGTAAGACTCACCTTATTGTTTATGGCTTCATCTGAAAGTAATGATGAAAACTACCCCTTTGTCTTCATCATCTCATGTAACCCTTCATTCTTGTGAAGGATGTCACTCCCCTTCCACCTTATACGTTATCTTAATTCTTGAAGCATCCACAATCGCAGATTTTTGGGGCCACGGGCAGCGGAGATACAGGAGAGATGGAAGAAGGTTGCAGACATGGAAGTGAAAGAGAGATCGCGCACTCCGTCTCTACGAACCGTCAGTGGGAGAAGTTCGCATGTATTAGACTATGTGTAGTGGTAGGGTGACGGTGAGAGCACAACATGTGCCATGTAGACGCCACCTAGGCACTGGATTCCCCTACCCTCACACTCGCCCAGGTGCGTAATGGTAGAGTGATGGTGATCAGTTTTGTAATAATTACATAATCATTATTTTTTATTATATATATATTTATTTATTTAATTAATTATTTTTAAACAATTGATATTGTTTTTTTAGAATAAATACTTATCATCCGAAAATGTAGACCCAAACACGTGTCAAAACCACATACGAGACAAAAAAATATATTGTTGAAACCAACTCCGTTCTCATTAAAATTGTTATCGGCATATTCAGAAAAAAAATAAAATAAAGAAGCCTTTGTATTTTTTTAAATAATTATCGAACACAAGTTATTAGAGAAAAATGAAATTTAATCCTAAACTAACTAATTAATAAAATAATTACTTATTAATGTTATTAGTTGTCTTGTTTTGATCGGAGTAAACATTTGTGAGAAATTGAAGTTGCCTGTGACCACCCTCACCTTCCCCCTCTCACGGCCCCTCACCTCCACCCGACGCGGTGTTTCACGCCTATGGTGGGGTAGGTGGCACCACGCACCTCTCTTCACGGTAGGACTATACATAGTCTTATGAAATGGGAGGAGAGAGAAACGAGCTGTTGTTTGTGACTTTGGAAAGGTTGTTTTTTTAGGGCAGGGGGGTTTTTTTTTTGGGGGGGGGAGGGCTTGTGTGATTTATATGTTCTCGTTCTTTTTAAAAGTTGGCTTTCAAACTCGACTCCCATGAAAGAAATGGGAATCCATTTCGTGTGATTTTTAATAATGTTTCATATCGTCATGTGAGTAAAAGGTTTGTTTGAATTAAACGTCTTATACTCTCTATGGGTCACCTTCACGATATCCTCTTCCGATTGACCGCTTGGTCACCTTGTTGTTGTATATAGCGTTGAAATTCGACATCTTCGAGTTTATATCCTTCCATTTTGAATTAAGTTGATGGACGATACGATCGCTTCCCATAATTCGTTTTGCAAAACAAATTGGATTTTTATTGATTACCATGTTTTAGTCTTTGGAAATCCTGACCCAAGTCTTCATCAACGCCACTTCTTCTTCCTCGTTCCATGGTTGTGGTTTCTGTTGGGGTTTCGTGCTAGGGTTTCAAAACTCTTTTAAAACGCGCAACAAAAAAACAAGCACGAACCGATCTAGGCCAAACCCTAGATCGCCTCACCAGGAGTCCATATGCAAACCAAATATTCAATACACAACCATAGGAGGTTTAAGGATTATTCCTTTCGCGAGTAGGAGACGACAACCGAAGATGTAACACCACGTGACAACAAACCGGTCGCTAGATCCGGCTCCACGAACTAAAACCCGAGACTTCTAATCCACCCGTACTAAACCCGAATCTCTATCCGGTTTCTCTCCAATGCACCCAATCACCCGGTGTCACTACCTACAAGAACAATGATATAAATCATCTAACGATACCAGTGGTACATAACGGTCCTTAGCGGCTCATGGAGACAACCCGATTATCGGGTCTCTTGGTGTTGGCTCAAGAACGACGTAAGGCCGAGAGGACAGAAACGTGATGGCGACGGCAGAAGCTGGCTGACGGTGACGCCGACGGTAGAGGTGGAGGCGGAGGCCGACCCTTGTGGCGGCGGAGGAGTAGGACGGCCGGCGGCAGTGGGGGTGTCGGCGTGGGTAGTGGTGGCGGCACAAAAGAGAGGGGAGGGGAGGACTAGGGTTTAAGACTTGTTCTCCAAGAACTTTCAAATTATGGTCAACCTTAATCCCTTGCCTACACATTTGCATTTATAGGAGATTAGTAACTTAATCCCCAAGGTAGGGTTTAAAGCTACTAATTAATCCCTTGATTATCTAATAATCAGTAATTAACCCAAACTCTTTGGTTAATAAATATATAACTTTTATATATTTATAAATACAATTTAATTTACTTTTATATGATTAATTATATACATATATCTACTATATATAGATAACTTAATTATTCCGTAATTTCAAATTACCAGATTAGTTAATTAGTCGTTCGTAATTCCAAATTACGATCTTTCTTTGCCATCGATTATCCCGGATAATCCTTAGATGATTATTTCATAAATAATCATTTGACTTTCGGTTTAGCTTCGTGTAAGGCCCGTTTAACTCTTAAACATCCTTTAATATATGTTGTTGTTCGTTGTGTAACTCTTTCGAACTTATCTCGATGGCAACATTGTCTAATGTCGTTACTCAGGCATATAATTCCAACAGTTTCCTCCTAGCAGACATTGGGGGTTGGGTTTCTTCGTCAGATTGTGTGGCGAGTTGGGTTTCATCACTTGACTTTTCGATTTGTTAACGAGGTAGGTTTGGGTTGTGGTAATAGAATGGGTCGAGGTTAGGCTGTTCTTGTAGGAGACGAAATTCATTGTACGAATGTTGAGTGGGAAACGGTTGAAATTGTTGAGAAAATTGGGTGAACTGGGAAGGAGAATGGGCATAGTGTTGAAATTGTAGGAATGGTTATGATTTGTTTCGGCTCGAACCGACTTTCTTTGCATTACGAGGCCTTGAATCCATTGAAACTTGAGAATGATTTGAGATTGGTGTGAAGTAAATGAGAATAATTTTAGATAGAATAGGTTGAGAATGACGTGAATAAAAATGATGATTTTAGTTGGTATTTGTATGGTTTACTTTTTTTTAAATCTAGCCGTTGGAAGTGAAAGAGCCGTTGGATTCATTGGTAAAGAGTCAGCAACACCACCCCGATTTTTGGGTACCGGGCAAGAGCCGGTCGGTGTTCCCGGTGGCACTCCCCATCCCGAATGCAATCCACGACACCCACACTTAGACTGAGTGTAGTGGACTAACGCCCACGTACACATCAGCCAAATGGGGCGTTAAACACCATGACGGGGGTACCAACGGGCGGGGTGCGAGGACGGGAGGCTCTGTGTGTGTTGAGGTGGGCCAATCAGAAATGAAAGTGAGGACGCGAAGAGGGTGGGGGCGTTACCCCACTACACATAGTCTCTTATAGGTGCGTTTCAATGCTGTTTTAGAATGTGTCATGTCATATTCATCTTTATGGAAAGTTGACATGAAATATGGGCCCAAGTTTCAAGAACAAAGTATTGTTGGAACCTAAGTTTTTAGTGCTGACAGAACTTGATCGAATATTATTGGAGTATTAACTACTCTTGAAGAAAGCTATATTATATATGAATTTTATCATGCATGGGTGGGGTTGGCTCATTTGACTGAAGATGTTTCATCTTTTTGCTATGAAATCATTTTCTTAAAAATGGTGGATCTTGAAGATCAATCAAGTTTGAAAAAAGGCACAAATTGTCAAAGTTCAGTTGTAAATCATGAACTCAAGTAAAAAGTTGTTGCTTTTCCGGTATTCATGTCTCTTGGTTAGGCACTTCCCACAAATTCAGTTTATTTGGTTTTAGTCAACTCAAGAAGAAAATCAAGTCAACCCATTATATCTCTTCAAAACCTCATTTCTGGCAAAAGCCCTAATACACTTTTAAACAATGGTTGCCCGGAAATTTCAATAAATCCCAAAAAAAAATATATTATTGCTAATCTCACTTAGACTCCCTTGTAGATTGTTGTTTCTGATTTTGTTTAATACCTTTTTTTACATAAACTAGTTCAATGGTGTGTCCAAATAGTCCAATTACAACGGTTTGTAAATTACGATTATAATGGTGTTGGAAATTTAGTGAAAATGAGTTTTTCACTAACTTTGATGAATGAGATTTCAATTCTCAAGTTGAGTGATTGGATTGAAAATTTTGAAACTTAGTGATTCGAATTGGAACTTGTTGCAACAAGATCATTTAGAGACCTTTTGGTTTCTCTTTAAATTAAATTTGTGTTTATTACTTTTAAATTGGTGTAATGACTATTTTAATTTGCACATTTTTGTTTGTCTCTTAATTTAATGGATGGAGTTTTGATCTCTATTTTGTGAATAAATAGAATGAACATCTTGTTCATTTAGAGGGGGAAAAATTGTAGCAAAATTTTTCTCACTTTAGAGAAAGAGATAAATGAAAGAAAATCTTGTTTTTTCTAAGTTCCCTAAAATTGAGAGATGAGTTATCTCTAATTCTTCCATCATCCAAAACTTCATCTTCTTCTTACAAATTCTAAACACATAGTTTACTGGTGATACATCGGGTGCGTGGACATCTCCAGCAGTACACATACTGTTCCGATTGTTATACCCTGGGAGACATACGCGTTCGTTTAAGAGGAGGCGCGAAATCTGTTTTAAGGGAAGCGTGTTGAACACGTGCCTCAACCAAAACCGTCAACGTTTTAGTGTGCTAATTGTTGCAGTCAATGAGCATAGTTGAAGACTCAACGTGGTAAGACTCGAGTCAAGAATACTTCAAGAACGCGTTCGTTGGAGTACCCGCTAATGACATCAGTTGAATTAATTTGGCACATATAAATTGGATTTTATATCTATTTTTCATTCGGCTTTGTGTATGACAATGTACTATTTGTTTCCCATGATTAACGAAAGTATCGTTAACATTATTTTATTATTATTTTATAATAAAAAGCGACCCAAGCTCATACAATCTTAAAACAGATTTCCGTGAGATTGTTGAGACAATTTTAAAAACCTTTTATAAGGATTTTGGGTTCACGAAATGATTTAAAAATACAAATATTTCAGATACTTTCATATAATCTTATAAATATTTTTGTTTTGGGAAATATCGTGTGTAGTACTTTTTGTTGTGTGGATTTATAAAGATTGGAGTACAATATTAAATCATGTACCGTGTTACAAAACGAATGGTTTGATTCAACTGTCTGGTTTTAAAACGATTTTGTAATCGTTTAATTTTTTCTAACATGTGTGTTAGATTGAGTTTATTGTTATAAACCATACGTTTCATGTAAACGTTAAATTCTTTAACATTCGTGTTAGACCGGGTTTATTTTATAAACAATACATTTTTTTGTAAACGTTTCATTTTTTTAACATGCGTGTTAGATAACGATTTGGATCGTTTTATTTTTTAACGAGCGTGTTGTATACCAGTTTTTTTAGTAAAACTATTTTGGAGTTTATGTTGTTGATTTTGTAATCAAAACATAAAATAAATATATTTTAATTTTTTAAACAATTGCAAAACTAAGAAATGTTTTGAAAGAATAAACATATGTTTTGCTTATAAATTGGTTCGCTACAAGTGCGAGAAGTAGCATGTATTGAACCATATAGTAGTCTCGGGGAGACTATTTGGTGAAAAACAACTAAATGTTGTTATGAATAGTTCTAATTGTTCAAATATAACCACTTGCGAGTAGGTTATTATATAAACAACTTTGTTGTTTTGTTTTGGTCAATTTTGTGACCATTCAAGTTTAGAGTTTTAGATGAAATGAGTAACTTGATATGTGTGCATATAGTTTATGGAGTGAGTACCCCAAGACATGCTACAAGACGATATTATTGAGATGATTTCGGTTTGATGATTTTATCATTGATATATCCGTTTAAATTATTTTTAATTAAAGTATTTTATATTTTATTGATTTTATTTCAAGTGTTATAATTTTTTTTGTGTTCAATATCTTCGGATAACACATACATTTTTAAACAAATAAATAAATCAATAATGTATGAAAGACGTAAAATATATATTTTATGAAAAATAATGTTAAACCATATGGATATGTTTTAAACGGATAGTGCAAAAAGGGATTTACACACATACAACTTGAGAGTTGTTACCTTGTCTAATGAGATAAGACAAAATACATATGAATACCTCTGAGTGGTATATTAGTGCGTAGCATCCAAACTCGCACACGTGCGCGCGGCATGGGCGATGGGCGCGATGTGGCGCTTTCACGGCGTACTTTGCACTTCGCACACTCGCATCAACAACGAGCCGCTTTTGTATTTTAACCGTGTGCGCGTGGTCCGGAACATATGTGGCGTGGAAGCCTTGAGGAGTCCGGGTGGCATGATCCTTCGTGGCGGGTTCCTGGGGGGCATGAGTATGAGTCCCGAGCAAGGCATAACGTTACCTGAGCGCATGATTAAGTGTCGTGGCCTGGCCGTGACTGCGTCCGTGTAACTGGTCGGGTGTCCGTGTGGCCTGCCTATCCGGACCGCGTATCCGCGTGCCATGGCTGCCTGTTACGGGGCGCAACCGCATGGTGGCACGGACCAACGACGAGGCGTGACTGCCATGTGGCGTGTCCATATTGGGGAGCGCAGACCCGAGGGTGCATGGCGCCACAGCATGGCTCATGACGTACAAGTAGCGTGGTCCCGCATATTCACAAGTGTGAATTTTGACATATGAAAGAAATATATGTTAATATAAATCTTTAATGAATCGAGTGAGATTCGTTACGAAAGATTTACCATTTGTTGTTGAAAGTAGTGGAGGTTTTAACCTTCAACTTGGGAGAGCATCCTAAATATACATAATTTCAAGGAAACAACAAGGCAAATGTGCAAATCACTTAAAGACAAATGAGTTGAATGTCATGTTGTTAAGTATCAATCTAATTGATTTTATCTCAACATAAAAGTGATTGTACACTTATACAATTCAACCTTTTGTGGGTGATGAATGTGTTCACCAAAGTTACTCGAGTTAAGACTTATGGTTAAGTGCTTATGAATTAATGATGAAGCCTTGGAAATTAAAGGTAAACAGGTTATGTTCCTAACTTGAATGAAGAATAAGTCTCATGACTTGTCTAAACTGAGGCATGAATGTGGACAAGGAATATTGTGATATCCCTTAAGGATGTGAAGAATCAGAATGATGCATCTTCTGTTCATATGTTTGAGTATTGTAGTCTAAAGCATGCTAGACTAGTACTAGTTAATTATGATGCTCCGAGGAGACAAATTAACTACAAACATTCACTATATACTTAGACACAAGAAAGAATTTGTGTATGGACAAAAATATTATCTTTATTCAATATAAGGAGATTAATATAACTTATGAAAAACATGATTAACTATATCGTGGTAAATGATGTTATCTAGTTTAATAAGGAGAACTCACACTGACTTAGAATCTTTCTAAGTATGTGACTTATGACAAGGTTAGTTACATTAGTAAGTGTTGAGAGCTTAAACTAAGGCATATTTTTCTTTGGTTAGCTTAGAAGCTCTTATGAGCTAATGTAATTTGAGTTGAAACAATGATGAACCCATTAATATAAAGATGTATATCTTTGGTTATAAGTGAAGTTTGATCAAATAGCAAGAAATGTGGGGGGGATAAACCATTTAAGAAACAACCCTTTAGGGTATGCCTGTATGAGAAGTTTTCTCAAGCCTATGTAGAAAGGGAGAACCTTTCATTACCCCATGTGGATGTTATCCAGTAACGCTTAAATGTGGGGGTTAACTTGCATTTGAATCTGAAAAGTTTGGCAATAAGTATTTGGTAATCCAAATTGATATTGCAAACATGTGACCAAGTGGAGTACAAAAAGGTTATAAGGAGATTATCTAATGTAACTAGTTACATGACTCGATGCCAATTGGTTAGAATCTTACTAGATGTCTGATACCAAAGGCATAGTGGAGATGTGTTCGCCTTGAAATGAGAATTGCATTCTTCAAAGAAAATCATTATAACAAGATGTTATAGTCCTAAAGAGCTTGACAATAGGCAATATTAACTGGCTAGCTAAGAACACATTATAACAACTCATCTCAATTGCAATTGATGTCGCCCAGGCGGTCTATAAAAACTAACAAATAAAGGGCCTTTTACGTAGTGGGAAGTTCCCATCAGGCAACAACGGTTCTGCATCCTTAGAAGAAAGAGTGGTCTTTCAGGATTGGAAGCTAGGATAATTATTCATAATTAATTTTATAGTAAATTTTTTTGTTAATAATATAATAACTATCCATAATTAAATTTATATTAAATATCTAAAAATATATTCTTTTAATAGTATCCTTTCCCAAACAACGATGCATTAAGTTAAGTTATTAAAAAAATCTGACATTTATTACATATGGAGCGCTTACATTTTATTTCCTAAAAAAGTTTAACGGTAAAAGATACAATTTCTTTAGTTTAGGTTTGAAACAATTTTGTTTAAATTCTATAATCATTAAAATAAGCAATTTCCGATTTGTTTTCTTTTTTTTTTCTGTTTTGTTCTCATTATTTTTCTAACAAAATTTATTAATCACGAATGTGTTATTACATACTAGTTTAAAAGGTGAACGCTTAAGAACAGTTATTTGCTTGCAAATTAGACCGTCTTGCCACGTGTCAATTTGCTCTCGGTTAGTTTTTTTTTTTGAAATCCTGATTTTTGTTCTTTGATATATACAATTTTCTGCACATTTAAAACCAAAATGGTCTTTGATTGAGATGCTAGATTGCGCCTGCCCTCCCCCCTGGTGATCCAGGTTTGCCGTTTTCTTCCTTTTTTCTATGGTATAGAATGAAGTGTCTAATTGCTTGGTATGAGAAAGAAACTTATTCTTATGAATTTTGATTTCGAGTTTTAATGATTTATGAGCTTAATTATCATGGTGAATGGTATGGAAAGTAGAATCTGATTGCTTGGTATAAGAAAGAAAATCTTATTTTTGTGTTTTAATTATTTGCTGTGTTTCCTCTTTCGGCTATTATACCCTCGATAACGACCGAATTCTAATCGCAACGCGCGAAAGAATTTTACTAACATACTTAAACGCGTACCTGTTTCGAGCAGGAGAAAGGTTAAAATATAGAAGGATATAATTAAAATTCTTACTAACCTTAAAAACCGTCGGTGGTCAATCCAAAGCCACCCACCGACATACGCCCACTTTTGTGTTATATACTTAGTTTTCCAAGTTCTGATCAGGAAAAGGACTTGCTAGGTTGGTTGGTTAAAGTGGGTATTTTAGGGTTCCATATTGGCGTAGGTTCGCCACCTTCTACAGCCATTTTTTTTCTCCATTTACTCCTCCTACATCCAACGAAGACATGTGATGTTATTAATTTGAATTCTTGACTTATTAATTCTATAACTATTATTTTTCATTTTTTTTGGGTTGTTTTTTTTTCCTTTTAGATTTATTACTTTGTTCTATTCTTTTTATTATTATTTTTAAACTATAGCAATACCCTTTTCTATCTATGGTTCAATCTTCAAACCGAACCGTCTCAAAATCGTACGTTTCTTTTACGTACTGAAGTACGTTAGTGTGATTCGATCTCCAAAACTAAACTGCCTCAAATTCGTACATTCTTTGACGCACTTACGTATTAGATCGATTGACGGTAATGTGATGGTACCGTGAAAAATTAGACCGACACAACCAAGTCGAAGTAACTTTATACGTTTCTTCTGTGTACTTAACCACATTTCTTTTTGTGTTTAGCAACGTTAATGCCACCGCCTTAACCGTTTAAGGTCCACCTCGCGCCGTGGGGCGCGGGGGCCTTCTGCCGCGACCTTCATGTTTCAAAATTTTCAAATAATACACTTCCACTTTCATATACAACCCTCATGTTTCAACATTTTCAAATAATACCGTCAACTTTCTACACTTTCAAATATGCCTATCAAGTTTCTAAAGTTTCAATTTTGCCACTAGACAAAATTTTCAATTTTATCTCTCAAATTTCTAAACTCTCACGTTTACCCCTGTAATATATATCCACTGACGTGGGTTCGAGTTTAGGATTTGAAAAAGTAGGTTTTTCGATTTTTTTTCATTTACTTTTTTAATTCGTTTGTAAAAAATATTTTTTTTATATTTCTGTGATGTTTTTACTTTGTTACTAAGTCTTTAAACGAATTTGTCATTTCAATTTTAACTCCTATTCACGCAACAATTTATCTATTTTTCTATCTCTATAACCGAGTCGTGGCAACGCCATACGTTTATTTATGTACTTAGTAAGGAAGTTCGCTTAACCCGCCACATATCGTTTTTTTTCTTTTATTTTTTTTATATTCGTTTGTAAAAAATGTTTTTTATCTTTCTATTTTGTTTTTTACTTTGTTACTAGCTTTTTTAACGAGTTTGTATTTTCAATGTTAACTCCGGCTTATTTGTGCAGCAATTTATTTATTTTTCGATCTCTAGAACCGAGTCGCGGCAACTTCATACATTTATTTTATGTACTTAGTAACGAAATTGGCAAACCCGTCGCATTGCGTGGGCTTAATTTCTAGCTTACTCCTAAAAGGCAATGTAGGTAGCCAATGGAAATCAACCGACAAAGCCATTAATCTTTGTATAAATATCATTTTGTTCTACAAGAAAACTGAACCGCCTCAACTCTATACGTTTTTTTATGTACTTAAGGATGTTAATGTCGCTTCCACAGTACGAGTAATGATGTTCGCATACACGCCGCATCGCTCGGGTTTAGCTATGTACCTATCCACGTTAATATTTATATCCCCATACCACCGTAACGCACGAGACTTCATTTCTAATTGTTTCTTATTTATAGAAATCTACTTCGTATGTCGGTTTCACACAACAGATTGAAATCTTCAAATTTAGAAGATCAGGATGCATCACTTGCACTATTGATGTTTTTTATTATATATTATTATTATAATTAATTTAGCAAATATTTTTTTTTCTCTTATAACGTTTCAAATATAACGTTTTATAAAATTTCGAATATGTCGTCGGCACATACTCATTTATCTCTACGTTTCGACCTAAGTTTCATTAGAAACGGAGCATGGTCAAATATAATATATTTTATTGTTATTATTAACAACTAGTTGTCTTTAAACATGCCTTGTCTTGTAACCCGATTATTAAACATGTTTGTGTCTAAAAAAATGACACGTTTAGTTAATCGTGTTGTGTTCGTGTTCACTAGTTGTGTTAAACGTGACATGTAATGCTCGACCCATTTAACAAACACGACACGTTTGCCAGCTTTAATCGTAAATACTGTTTTTCTTTTAACATTGTTTTTAAAAATGTACAAAAAGTAAAAGAAAATTAAAATATATAAGCATGAGTAGTTTTCACCGGTTTGTTGGTAATATAATGATTTGAAGACAAAGCATGACAAGTGCTTAATTTTGCATCAAACAAGTGTATCATGTGAAAATATGTTTTTAGGGTTTACATTAGAAAGAATGAATCAAGAGTGAAATGATAAACTAAAAAACAATATGTAACTGGCTAAAAGATTATCTATGAAATTATTTCTCCATGTGACCGGCTACTGTAGGTCATCAAGATTAACTTCATGTTGTTCCCCAGTTCCCCTATATAGATCCTGAAGTGGCTTGATGAGGATAACTAAGCTGACACGCCGGGCTAAGATAGAGTTGGAATACTTGCTCCATCCTCTTTTTCTCTTGTCCCTTATCTGATTATCTTATCTGATTGAAGTGGCTTGATGAGGATAATTAAGCTGACACGTCGGAGTTGGCTGCTGGCACAACAGGGCTAGGGTACGCTGGTCAGCCCTGAGAAAGCGACCAAACCTACTATTTCACGCAAAAGAGGTGTATGGAAAAAGGGAAGAGGCCCCGTTAGCCTGGCCAAAGATGATGATAAAGAGTAAGGATTGAAGCTCCCTTAGCTCTATTTACACTATTTAAACAAAGACTGTGTAAAATGAGAAAGAAAATTGAAGAACCCGCGGATATGAGCAAAACTTCAATTTGAAGTGAGAGTTCCCCGCCATTGCCTCGCCTTTCTTTGTCGGCGACAAGGGATCTCTCAACCCCCGCTCTTACCTTAAGGAACTTTTCTAGCTCCAATCAATTCCACGATTCCATCCCATCACTCCATTCCACTATTCCATCCCATCACTCCAGCAATGGCACAAAAGATGAAATATAGTCCCTATTCCTATTTTAAAAAGGGGGCCCTGAAAAATGCCCAGACAAGAATCCTATAAAGAAGCCAATTTACACAAGTCGATAAGTCCGAACTCTAACAACTTCAAGGACTAGGAAGGCCAAATAATTAGGTGGTGGGACAACGCGAAAAGAGGCCATGCGAGAGCGTCTCTCCTGTCTGGCTCGATATGAACAAGGTAGCTTAGCCTACCGCTCCGTGGGCTTCTATCCCCCAGTGTAGGAAGATCTTTGGCCCCTCTTCATTATCTATAGGGTTCCAAACCTCTGCTGGTCTTTCGTCCATTGCCTATGGTCTCCGGTAGGAATCGATTCTTTGATTGAATAGCAGAAGTGCTAGCTCTATTCCTATTTAGGGAGTGAAGGCTAAAAATGGCCGCACAGAAAGAGAAGACTACTTGGAATTCGGTGGGAATCCACAATAGAAGATGCGACTAGCGCATTGTACTGGCCGTAGGGGACTCAAGCCTTCAATAGAATAGAAGGGGGCTTGCGCTTGAAACTTAAGACCACCAAGCCCTCCCGAATGAGTTCTACTTGTAACTTTCGAAGATTGAAAGAGAGGCAATCCAAGTTTGCCATTGCCTTCAGTCGGTAAATAGATCGAGGGGAGGGGGAGGGCTAGAGACGCTTCAGACTCAGGGCCTCTTTTCTACGTGCATTAGATTCGGGCAGCTAGGAAGGAAAACTCTGAAGCCAATAGGTTTTTTTCAAATGTCTGTCGGTCCCACAGGTCGTGGGACAATTTACTTGAATGATGCTAAGAGAATGGTATTTACTGAGAGGAATCGATTCTTTATCAATAGCCTATCATTTCTTTGAAGGTTGTGATTATAAAAATAAGAATAGATTGATCCTCCCATAACCGGGAGCCGCTCTGTTTAACATCTCGACGAGAGAGAGAGATAGTTTATGATCGAAGACCACGAACTTTAGGAATGGTCCAACAGACATAGTGATGCTTATGTCATAGACCATATTTTTTTAGATAGGCTCGACCGGATTAAAAACTAACTTACTAGGGCGCTTGAGAGAACCAAAGTTGTAGTAAAGTTTCGTTGTTCGTTCCGTCCTTGAAACAATTTCCCTTAACGAGCTACAAATCAAATAAGGTTATGGGCTAACTAGGAATGGCCTAATAGCAATAGCAAAAGAAAGTTTAAGGCGGTGAAAACAGGTTTGTGAAAGGAAGCTACGCGGAAGGATGACGCCGAAAAGAATGGAAGGCTCTTTCGCTCTGCAAGCCACATGCCGCACCATGAAAGGGAGGAATCACGCGTAATTCTTGTTGGCCTTGGCTTGGCACCGGCTGAAAGTCAATGAGATGATTCCAAAGGCAACTAGAGTAGATTTCACTAAAATTGGATGGAGGTGCATCAACCCTTTGAAGAAGTCAAAAATCTGTTAATTCATTAAATATCTGTCTCGCTAACAAATAAACATAACCTAGACTCCTAAGTAATAAATGGAGTACCTATGAACTAAACCGCACTGACAGGCAAGTGGAGCTATCGAGTGTAGCACAGCTTAATGGTAAACCGGAATATCGAACCCTAGAGACACTAAACAGCTAAACTAGACTCTGACTCAGACTAAAGATGATTGTTTGGGGGTTTTCTACACTACTGATTATACTAACGAATGCAGAACTAACGATCGACTCTAACTATCCAGACAAAGAACTCAGGGAAATACCAGGAATGAGAAGAACACTACCTAGGTCGGAATCCTACTTGCAAAGCTCAACTTCTACCGGTTATGGAAACAATGACGAATCTGGGTTTCTAAGGATGACAACTCTAGACCACCTAGTGGATCCATAATCACTCTCAGGGTGTCACAAACTAAGAAACTCTAAAGAAGTACTAAACTCACCAGATAGTCGGATTACGTTTCAGTTTCTCCAACAATGATAAAGTACCCAAAAGATAGATCCCCTTTCAGTCTCACTGTCCACAATACATCGAAGATGCACGGGGTAATCTCAGATTAACTAACTATGACTTAGATTAGCAACAATCACTAGAAACCCAAAGGGAACCTCCTCTCAGACAATTCACACTCGGAATCCTAATGACGAAGACTAACTGTTTATCTCTCACTTTTTGGGTATTGAGATAAGATGAACACTCAGATCTATTTAACTCTCAACTACAGCTCCTATGGTTACTATGTCTAGCAAACCATACAAACAAGCACAAACACACAGTCTATGATATAGATACACTATTCATCTGAAAGACATTCACAAATAGCATACGGAACTTATAATCAATCATACATCAGATCTAAACATGCAGAAACATCATAATTATTAACATGATATTGCTACAAAATCATTTATCCATTCAAACGAATCCAAAAATCGATAAAAATCAATACTTTATCAAATATTCATCATAAACCTAGGCAGTATCAAAGATCTAGCCAATACACATGCTTAAAACATTCAAAACAGAAGTAATAGACATAGTAATGGTTTCAATCAAACAATTCAAGAACAAACGAAAGAGAATTGGAACCCGAAAAAGCTATCTCTAACTACCTCGGATCCAAAAGCTCTAAACTTTGACTCTAATTAGCTTCCAACACCCAAAATCGCCCTAGAACTTGCTCCAGACGGCTAAAGACCCGAACTCCTCTCATAATGGCAATCAAAATCTAATTAAATTCGAAATCTAGGGTTTTGCGGATTTATGGATTTCTCGCGTATCGCGAGAGAACATGGCAAGCCCCTCGCGTACTGCGAGGGCCAAAATAGTCACGACCACTTTTAAAGATCCTCGCGTACCGCAAAGCATGTACACTCCTCCCCCGCGTACCGCGAAAGACTGATTTTCACCATTTTTGACTTTAAACTCGTGGGCTTTCTTCCCTTGCTCGATTTCCTCGGGATTTGACTTGTTATTCACACGAGCACCTGAAAACATATAATAGACTCAATACGAAACAAAAATGACTCAAAACATATACAAAACTATATAAAAACGCATGAATACAATGGAATAAAGTTGTGTGCTTTGCAATACATCAACAATTATCTGTATTGACTTGACGAAGTAATAGATAATGGTTTTGGATCCAACAACCCGGGGGTTGATGAGAGATGGAGTTATGGAATGAGAATAAAGCCCACGAAAAAGGGACACGGGGAAACCTAACCTAGTTGACAGGAGATCCCAAGATCTAGGTTCAATATGACAACTTAATCATGTACCCAAGGGTGGTCACTATAGGGGACTAGCTAATATGAGTTGATATACAAGCTAATATATATCCTCCTAAAACTATAATGGGAGTGTTAAAACACTTCCTAGTCCATTCCTATTGATGTAGTGTCTAATAACCCTGGTTTATATATTGCATTGTGGTCGTTTTAGTTATTTTACTTTGTATCTTTGTTCGATTTTATGTGTGTTTGTGGTTGTGTGTGCCTCCCAGGTTTTATGTGCTAATTGAGCGGGAAACAAAAGCAAAGCAGTTGGACGCGAAGCACGGGGATGAAAAAGTCAAAAATCAAAATTCTTGGAATTTCTGTCCCTCGCGGTACGCGAAGAAGTGGGAGAAGAACCTCGCGGTACGCGAGAGACCAGGAAAATCGCCCGAATGGTTTGTCCCTCGTGGTAAGCGAGGGATTTGGCCAGGACACCTCGCGGTACGCGGGAGATTGTTTTTACGCGAAAATTAACCTAAACTAGGTTTTAATCTTTCTCAGCCCCCATACTCGAACTATTCTTGATTCCAGCCGTTCCAGAGCAGGAAGAGGGCGATTTACACTATTCTTAGGTCGATTGTTACTAGAGCTTGATGATTGTAAGTCCCATTACATTAGTTTTGATTATTGTGATGAGTATGAATAGCTAAATCACCCGTAATCTTCTCCGGGTGTAGGGTTTGTGTTGCACTTGTTATTTTCTGGAATGATTAGCCTTGGTTTGTAATTTTGATTGGCATCTTAAGCCATATGATTACATTTTTTGATTGAATGCTTTAAAAGGTTTTTATTGATTTTGAATTGTTGATTCAAGTCTCATCAGTCTTAGGTTTATTTACATCAAGGGCGTTGCAAGATTTGAGTGTCAATTGGTTAATATAAAGTGATTATACATGAATACGCTTTCTTTACAGCTCGTTCTAATATTTTTACTGAATTCAATTGAACCTTGTGCGGTTATGTCTATGTAATTGCTTGCTAATTATCTAGAAGTGACTTGTGTTGCAAACCTGAACCTTGGAGAGAATTACCTCTCTCTCATTATTGTTTTAAATCCAAATCCAAATCAGTAGTTATTGCTTTCTGTTTTTCAACAATTGTAACAAAGTGACACTTTCCACAAACTACTCGTGGATACGATACTCTACTTACCCTTACTAGTTAAGGTATTTAGGAATTGTTTTTGACCGACCAAACGACATCAATCACCTATGACATTCAGTGACAAGTTGTGAGGCTAGGCATAATATGTGGTAAAGGATTTGGGTAAATCACGATAACCATAATGTTTTTAATGATTTGAAGACAAATCACCTATGTTAGAGAGGGGTGGGGTCGCTTCAAATGGAATTGGGGGCACAATTCCTAGAGCTTTCGCAAAACCAGGAAAGTGTTCCAGGACCATTATTGGACACAACAGTGAGGGGATGTGCCCGGCTAAGGAGAGTCATGTGTGAACTATATTGTCGTTTATACAAACAGTCGTAGGTTCAAGGACATCACGTCTACCGAAAGCTAGTAAGCTAAGTATGTTTCACAAGGGAAGATTCAAAGGGTAACTCCTACCTATCTTATGCAAGATTCAACTGTTGAGGTGTCATTAGGTATTTGTGTGTTTTGATCGATCTCCATTCATATGGGCGATTGTTGGAAATTTAGTGAAAATGAGTTTTTCACTAACTTTGATGAATGGGATTTCAATCCTCAAGTTGAGTGGTTGGATTGGAAAATTTGAAACTTAGTGATTCAAATTGGAACTTGTTGAAACAAAATCATTTAGAGACCTTCTGGTTTCTCTCTAAATTAAATTTATGTTTATTATTTTTAAATTGCTGTAATGACTATTTTAATTTGCACCTTTTTATTTGTCTCTTAATTCAATGGATGGAGTTTCGATCTCCATTTTGGAAATAAATAAAATGAACATCTTGTTCATTTAGAGGGGGAAAAAATTGTAGCAAAAATTTTCACACTTTAGAGAAGCAAATAAATGAAAGAAAATCTTGTTCTTTCCAAGTTCTCTAGAATTGAGAGATGGGTCTCTCCAATTCTTCCACCATCCAAAACTTCATCTTCTTCTTACAAATTCTAAACACATAGTTTACTGGTGATACCCCGGGTGCGTGGACATCTCCGGCAGTACACATACTGTTCCGGTTGTTGTACCCCGGGAGACATACGCGTTCGTCTAAGAGTAGGCGCGAAATCTGTTTTAAGGGAAGCGTGTTGAACACGTGCCTCAACCAAAATCGTCAACGTTTTAGTGTGCTAATTGTTGCAGTCAAGGAGCATAGTTGAAGACTCAACATGGTGAAGACTCGAGTCAAGAACACTTTAAGAAGGCGTTCGTTGGAGTACCCGCTAATGACATCGGTTGAATTAATTCGGCACATATAAATTGTATTTTATATCTATTTTTCATTCGGTTTTATGTATGGCAATGTACTATTTGTTTCCATGATTAACGACAGTATCGTTAACATTATTTTATTATTATTTTATAATAAAAAGTGACCCAAGTTACTACAATCTTCATCTTCTTCTTACAAATTCTAAACACATAGTTTACTGGTGATACCTCGGCTGCGTGGACATCTCCGGCAGTACACATACCGTTCCAGTTGTTGTACCCTGGGAGACAGACGCGTTCGTCTAAGAGGAGGCACAAAATCTGTTTTAAGGGAAGCGTTTTGAACACGTGTCTCAACCAAAACCGTCAACGTTTTAGTGTGCTAATTGTTGCAGTCAAGGAGCATAGTTGAAGACTCAACGTGGTGAAGACTTGAGTCAAAAATACTTCAAGAAGGCGTTCGTTGGAGTACCCGCTAATGACATCGGTTGAATTAATTTGGCACCTATAAATTGTATTTTATATTTTTTTTTCATTCGGTTTTGTGTATGACAATGTACTATTTGTTTTCCATGATTAATGAGAGTATCGTTAACATTATTTTATTATTATTTTATAATAAAAAGTGACCCAAGTTCCTACAAATGGTGCGTAAAAGTTTCAAGACGGTGCATAAAAACGGGATCACAAGGGTTCGTCTAAACCATTATAATAGTGCGTAAAAATTTACACTTGTAATTATATAGATATATATGCGAGATTGCAGTCGCCTAAAATACACATGTCACATGTAGGATACTAAAAATCAACATCTATATATACACATATATTAAAAAATGATATAACAATAAATGAGTTAAAATAGATGAAAGATTTATTGTTCTCATTTTTAATAATTAGTTTAAGAAAAATAATTAAATGTAGAAAATTAGGAAAAGTTTTTAGATCTCTATTGTTTTCTTTCTTCAACCATTTTATATTTGAAGAGAATAAAATTTCAATCTAGATATCTATACTATATAAGGCTATCGGGAGTATCCATAAGTTTCCACACATTCTCACCTTTTCACGTCAGGGTCACATTAGATTTTTTTTAACGGCAACACCTAGATATTTTAGGATAATTGAGTTTTCCTGAGGCAACACCTAGAATACCGAGGGCAGCCCACCCTAGGAGGAACCCCCCAACTGGGTAAACCTCATGACCTAGCCACAGACCCCTTTTTTGTTATGGGCAGGATTCGAACCCAAGACCTCCACTATGAGAAGTATTGGGGCTACCATTGCACCAAATGGACAACGGTAGCGCCACATTAGATTCCACAGCTTTTCCACACTCTCCACATTTGTGGGAAATGGTTCCACATCTCCACACCACACTGTCACGTCTTTTTCTTTTTCTAATTTAATTTTATTTTATATAACAATTTAAATAAAAAAATAACATAAAAACTAATAAACATTACATTTAAAAAACTAAAAAACATTACATGTAAAATAATAAAAAAACATTTAAAAAACTAAAAAACTAATATAAAAACTAATAAAGCATTCCCTCATAAGTCGTGCACAGATCTTTGCTTGTAAAGCTAGGACGTCTTCGAGATGTTCACCTGAAGGTGTTGGGTATTCAACATCAACACCTTTAGATTCTCTCGTTCGTTGGCTTTCTCCCGAAGTTTGATTTTTTTTATAAAATTATTGGTTTGTAAATGTGTATATATATATATATAGGTGATTAAATTTGAAATTTTTTAAGAAAAAAAACCCAAATTAGCCTTTGGATAACGGCACAAAGGCCACAACGGTCACAATCCCCCTTCTCCACGCCGTGGAAATTTCCACTCCACCACTCCACGCTCGTGGACCATGCCGGTCACGGTGCCACGTCACTTCCACGCTCTCTTTCACGGGGGTACTCCCCATACTCTAATAAATAAAGGTTTTTCCATGACACGTGTTGCCTTCATATTTATTCTCATCATTTTTTTTTCGCTTCTCTCTCTTATTAAATAAACATATATATCTTTTAATAATAACATATTTAAAAAAAATATTAATTATACTAACAAACACATTTATTTTAAATTATCTTTTATTATAAGAAACTTTGAAATCCAATTATATAACTTTTATTTTCAATCAGATAGTAAATGAACGTCAAATTACATTAATTAGTAATTAACGTATTTTGAAACCCAATTATATATTAACTTTTACATATTTTGAATTTTGTTTTCTATCATTAGTATATGTAATACATTTTTATGTCTGTAAAATATATAAATAAAGATTTAAAAATTTTATGTATTGATATTTTTCACCCCGTATGTAGACACGGGTTCTAAACTAGTATATATTATATCAATTGTATACTTCACCTACGAAACTTTTAAATATTGTTTTCAAATTAATTAGTCAAGTTTAATGCATAAAAAAAATCTAAAATCACCACATGATAGTCGATTATATGAGATCTTATGCCACTTGCATCATTTCCATACAATAATTTAGAAAGATTCATAGTTAATGGAGGTTATAAAATTGACATCTAACGAATTAATATGTTATTTTGTAATACGGGTTAAAACTAATATAATTGATCTATTAACACTTTTTTATTATCTTTTTGTGTAAATACTAATTGGTTCTATATTTAGAATTCTAAAGGCCTATCTTTCCCATATGCTTAAATCATCGTTGAAGAACGATTAAACTGCCTAAAATGAATCATCCTACTACAAACAAAAACACCTCATTTTTGTGAGGGTGCTTCCAAAACACCCAATTTTATCAAAAAAATAAACAATAAAATAAAAAATTCTAAGTTTGAAGTTGTTTATTATAAAAAGTAACACAAATAATTAAAAGTATTTAAATACTTTATTTAGCAGTACTTATGATGGCTATAAGATCAATACTGAGTAAAGAACCGTGAGAACTATATATGTACGTTTGTGTAGTGCTAGCCAGACGTAGTAGGATAGAGAAAGAAAGACTCTCATGCGGTTAAATAGATGACTTATCTATCATGATTAAAACAATATGTGTAAATGTTCATATTCACAATTCTATATTTAAAAGCGATTATATACTTTATACATTTGCTTATATATTATCTTTAATTTTTTTAGGTGACCATGTTCATGTCTCCATTTCTGGAAACTTACGGACGTAACCTTGAAGAATTTAAGAATTGTAGCTTACAGATTTGAATTTGAGTCTTTTTGAAAATTATTGTATTTACATAATGTATTCAAATCCGTGGACACTGTCGCGCGTTGCGGCGGTGACATTGACATGGTTAAGTACGTAAAGAGGCGTATGAATTTACGGCGGCTCGGGTATAAATATCGAAACGTAGATAAAAAAATGTCGCAATGGTATATTCAGAAATCAAGAATAAGTTACGTAGTTGCAAAAATGAGCGTTAAAAACACGAAAGCGAATTTAAAAAACAAGAAGTAAAAATATATAATATTTGACCCGGCTCGGTTTACTTGACCCGACTCGGTTTAAATAAATTTATATCGAAATATAGAAAAAACAAGCACGTCGCAACAACGTATTCGGAAATTTTTTAAAACATTATATTTTAAAAGTTATAAGAGAAAATAAAAAAAATATTTAAAAATAATTAGAATATTAGCATTGGAACCTGCTTACGTCAGCAATGGAACCATTAGCGGGGATCGAACCCGCGTGAGCCGGATGTGGTTGAGGCGCGCACAAGCGTCTGATTTGTGCTACTAGTCTCCATGAATTTGTATATGTATACTAAAGTCTTATAAATAGTGAAAATAAAAAATTAACTAACCAAGCAATGCCATGTGACAATTATTTAGTTTTTACTCCTCTCACAAAACCCACTCTTTTAGTATATATATAATGTTCATAATTTTTTAAAAACTATTTTATTTGAAATATATTCATAATTATATTGATATTAATGACGTCTTAATATCACATGGGAGTTGGTGGCACCGACATGAAAGACGCGGTCGACAGAGTCAAAAGGACAAAACTATTGGAAGGCTACAGAGCTGTAAGGGAGGTGGAAGTGAAGGGCGGGTTCGCAGGCGGGTAGGAGAGGGTTGGCGGGTACACCGCCGCATCCAAGGAGGGTTCAGCGGCTTCACTCCAACGGGTAGGCTTGGCGGCTTTTGGAACCCGCCAAAAATTTGGAAAATAGCCATTGGCATGGACTGTTGAAGGGTAAGAGGGTTGGAGGGTACCACTCCCACATTAGAGGGTACTTTAGGAGGTACTTTGGCTAATTGAGGTGACATCTCCTAATTGGTATAATTTGGAAGGGTACTTTGGTTGGGTGGGTACCACTCCTACCTCCCTAACGATGCTTTATTATTTACTAGCTTAGAACCCGTGTTTGTATACGGGGTGCAAAATATCAATAAATAAAACTCTTAAATATTTATGTATATATTTTGCATGTGTAAAAATGTATTGCATATAATAAGGATAGAAAACAAAACTCAAAATATGTAAAAATTAATATATATAATTGGGTTTCGAAAATACGTTAATTATTGTTTAATGTAATTTTACTTTCATTTAATATTTGATTGAAAATAAAAGTTACATAATTAGATTTCAAAGTTTATTATAATAAAGGATAATTTAAAATAAATGTATTTTATTAGTATAATTAGTATTTTTTTAAAAATATATTATTATTAAAAGATAAATGTGTGTTTAATAAGAGAAAGATGCGGGAAAAAATGATGAAAATGAATATGGAGGCGACACGTGTCATGAAAAAATTTTTATTTATTATATATTATAGATATAGATTAACTAAGTTAAAATCCATGTATTATATGGGCTAAATAAATACAACTTGTTATAAAACAACAGTTTATATGAAAATTTGTATGTTGAATGTTATAAGTTATTGATGAAATAAGAAATAATGAAGGTTTAAGAATTATAAATAACAAATAATGAAGATTTAATAATTATAAAATTGTATTTTAAGATAAGATATATTTGAAATTTTCTTAAGATTTAGTACATTTTAATAAAATAGTACAATAAATTTTAGATATTTAATTATTTAACATCATTATTATTTAATAGAAAAGAGAGGCGGGAAACAAAAATCTAAACTTCACCAGAAGTCGACACGTAACAAGTATAGTTATTCATTTATTATAATATAGGTATGAAACCCGGTATATTACACAGTTTGAATAAATGCAATGTTATATATACTTAGTAATAAAGATTTACATATTACATATTTATGACATATCACATAGGTTTTTAATACAATTTCTAGAAACGTTATATTGTTATTTTTTAAAATGTTTTATAAAGAATGAAAATATGTTCAAATTATAAAAATATTTTATGAACAAACCTATTCTTTTTTAAATAAAAAACGTTTTATAAAAATAATTATAGAAATCATTATTATTTAATATGAGAGAGAGGCGGGAAATATAAATTATAAATTTTTTTTAAAGAAATTTGTATAATTAATAGGAGAGAGAGTCGGGAAAAAAATGTTGAGGATGGATATAAGAGTGACAAGTGTGCCACCAAAACATTTATTTATTATATACTACATATTAGTTATTATTGCTCGATGGTTTCATAATACATTTTATTTATATTTATAACGTTTAATTTAACCTTTTTTAAGATAAATTAATTTTTCTTTATGAAGATGGGTTCGATACTCCCTACATATCATACTCATGCAAGTGTCTCTAACGCATTAACGTACGAGACAAGTCTATCGCATACAAAAACATGCTTAAAAATATATTAACAATGTAAATAAAATCCTTCACAATTCTAGTAATATTATATAGCTTGTACCCGAAAATGAGATGTTACACTACATATGGAATATGCCATTAAAGATCATGGCCTTTTAAACTATTTCCTGGGTCTTGAGGTAGCTTATACCGTAAATGGTCTCTTCAGTCAAGTTAAGTATGCCCATGACATTCTTGCTCAGACAGGTTTACTCGATTCCAAACTCGTGGCTACACCCCTTCCACTAATGAGACATTCACCAGCACTAGAGGTGCTCAAAAGAACCGGAACCGAATCCGATCCGATGGATTATCTGAAACCGGATCCTTCTGGAACCGGTTTTTTTGGGACCGGACCGGATTTTGTGAGAACCGGCGGATCCAGAACCAGTTCTGGTTTTTTTGACGGACCGGATAAAAATCGGACAAAATGGAACCGGTTTTTTTCGGACAATTTGGAACCGGTTATAGCCGTTGCAAGAAAAAAAACGGCTATATAGCCGTTTTTCTGTTTTTTTTTTTGTTTTTAAGGCTTGAAACTTAGTATAAATAGGTATTGGGTGTATGGGTTAGTTCACCACAACATTCTAGCTCTCAAAACTCAAAAACGCAAAAAAAAGCTCACTTTACGCAAAAAAAAAAACGCTCTCATGGCTTCCGCTTCCGCAAGCACTCAAAATTCGGTTGGTGGTTCTACTAGCGATGTCACGGTGGTGTCAATACTTCCTTGCTCCCGAAACCAAAAGATATGGGCTTATTTCGATTTATGCGAAATGTCGAACGGTTCGCAAAAGGCTCGTTGCAAACGTTGTGGTAGAATTTTGGGTGCGGCGGGAAATAGCACTTTGAGGAAACATATTGCTAGTCACGCAAAACACACTCAAGGTGAAGATCAAACTCAAATTGGTAGGGATGGAGGAGTTTGACAATACAATGTCGAGAGGGTTCGTGAGAGAATGGCACATTTCGTCATTCAAGAAGGATTGCCTTTTGATCACTTTGATAATCCGCGCTTGACGAGGATGATACAAGAGACGCTTCAACCGAGTTACACAAATGTAAGTCGTTCTACTTTGAGAAGAGATTGTTTAAAAATGTGGAAAAGAGCTAAAAAGAATTAATTTTAGGTTTTGAAAATTTAAATACCGGCATTAACTTAACAACGGACGTTTGGTCCGCTCCACATAGTTTACCTGAATCGTACCTTTGCATTACCGCACATTGGGTTCAACCGGAGTCGTGGCAAATGATGAAGCGTACGATTGCGTTTGATTATTTTGGATATCCACATACCGGTGAAAACTTATTTTATATTTTAGACTCGGTCATTCAAACTTATAAAATTCAACCAAAAATATTTTCAATATCTTTTGATAACGCTTCAAATAACACAAACGCGGTGGAAAAATTATAAATAAAATATGAACCGTCTTGTAACGGTGTTTTCTTTCATAGTCGATGTGTTGCACACATCATTAACTTGATTGTGCAAGACGGTCTAAACGTCCAAGAAATAAGAGACGTAAAAGAAAATTTTAAAGTGATGTTACGTGAAGTTTTTAACACAAGTAAAAAAAGATATATAAACTATAGAAACTTGTGCCAACAAACGGATTCCATCTTTTTAGGTCCGAATTGGGACGTACCTACTAGATGGAACTCGACATGGAAAATGTTTGAATCGGCCTTAAGGCAAAGAGTTACTTTAAAACATTTCCATGATGAACTTGTACAAAAGAAACGTTGTTCACAAAAATTTGATAATATAAGTTGGGATATGATCGAGAAACTAACTAATTTGCTTGAGGTTTTTAAAAGTGCAACTACATGTTTATCGGGAGTTTATTATCCCACGTCTTCGCTAATACTTCAACAATTATACTTAATATGTAATAAATTAAAAGAGTTTGAATATCACGGCCCTATTTTTGAAAAAATGGTAAAACCTATGAAAGTTAAATTTAAAAAATATTTTTCAGAAATGCCGGCCGTTGTTACATGTTCGGCCGCCTTAAACCCAACGATTAATGTAACCGGTGTTGAAACATTAATTGGATCAATATCGGATGATTTAAATATGTTCGAGGAAGACCCAAATTTTGAATCAAAGGCAATAAGGGATTTCAATTCGGCTTTTAATAATATGTTTGATTATTATTTAAGCAAATATGGTGGAAGTGGTGATCCATCAAACATACGTGAATCAATGGGTTCGGGTTCAAGTTCTAGTAGTTCAAGGAACCCGATGCTAAATTTATTTAACACTTTAAGAAACGAAAATACTAAACGAGCTCGTGGAACCACACCAAGTAGCGAGCTTGGGAGATATCAAGCAACCGACTTTATTTCAACTCTAAGATCTGAAGAGTTTGAAAACTTTGATATCTTGAGTTGGTGGCAAGGAAGGGAATCCCAATATCCCGTTCTAGCCGCAATGGCCCATGACCTACTAACCGTCCAAGCTTCTACGGTAGCTTCGGAATCTGCTTTTTCTCTTAGTGGCAGAGTTTTATCTATTCGAAGAACGATGCTTACACCGGAATCTATGGAAATGTGTATTTGCTTGAAGGACCATTTGGATGCCGCCGAACGTGTACAACATGTTGCAAAACTAGAAGGCGAGCTTGACATTGAACAAGAAATACATGAATTCGAAGTAGAACAAGGGGCGGCGAATCCACTTTCGGACGAAGAACAAGCTTATGATGAAGCCCAACGTATCTCAAGCGAAGAAGAATGAAAACCGATGTTACGAAGACTACGACGAAGAAGATTGAAAACATAATAAATAATATATATTTTGTGATTCAATTATGTTTTTTGTATTTATTTTTTACGAACTATTGTTAAATCACTTAAAAAAGCTACAAAATAAATAAAACATGTATTTTATAGTGTATCTTTGTTAATTTTTTTAATTTTTTAAAAAAAAAAAAAATCCGGTGGAACCGGTTTTTTTTGTCCGGTCCGGTTCCATAAATCCGGTCCGGTCCCAATAGGTTCCAAGTCTCCACTCTCTTAACCGGATCCGATCCGGAACCGGTTCCATTGGATCCAGTTGTTGACCATCGTTGACGGAACCGGTCCGGATCCGGTTCCGAAAAAAAAACCGGTTTGTGCACCTCTAACCAGCACTGGTTCGACTTTCTCGTATCTAACTCTGTACCGATCTCTTGTCGCGACTCTGTAGTATCTTACAATCATTAGCTCAAACCTTTCTTATACAGTGAATCAAGCTAGCCAATTTTTACATGCTACTACTACAACACATTTTTAACCGTAAAGTGAATCCTTCGGTATGTCAAAGGTACTCACACCACTTCGATTCTTGGGTATTCTGATGTTGATTAGGCTTGTTGTATTGAAGCAAGACGTTTTACATATGGTTATTCTATTTTTTTGGGTGGTAATTTAGTCTCATGGAGTTCCAAGAAGCAACCTACGACCTCTCGTTCCAGCTGCGAATCTGAATATCGTGCCATGGCTATCACCACTACTGAAATTATTCGGATAACTCTTATTCATCGCGAACTAGATGCTTTACCACCAGCTACACTTCCATGTGATAACCATAGTGTTCTATTCTTAAGCAAAAATCTCGTTTATCATAAACGGGCTAAACACACTGACACTGACTATCATTTCATCTAGGGGAGTGCACGGGGCGGTTCGGTTCGGTTCGGTTTTAAGGCCTAACAGAAACCGAAACCGGTTTTTTTTGGTTAATGGTTTTCAAAAACCAATCGGTTCTGTTAAGGATCGGTTCAGCTATCGGTTTTGCACATAGGGTCGGTTCGGTTTTTGGTTAATTATCGGTTTTCGGTTAATTAGTCGAAATTTGAGTAAGGCTAAAATTTTAAACTTATCATATTTTAATTTTTAACCTTATCATAATAGGCCAAAATATCTAAATTGGAAAAATTTTGTTCTCGCGCCTCTCTTTTTATAAGCTAAGTTTCACTCAACTTTTCGTATAGTATGTGGGACTAAGAATAACATTTATAGGAGTAATTCTCACTTGGATTTTGTTCTAAGAGACGATGTAGGACTGGAATCAACAAGCCTACTTTGAGTATGTGAATCAAATAAGCCTACTGTGAAATTCTAATCAACTAAGAACCAAAAAAGGAATCGAACACTTTAGAAATGATTACCAAAAATACCGGAGAGCTAATTGCCATATGAGTTATAATTTATGTTAACAACATCTATAACAGCAAATGGCTTCTGTGAGGTTGTTGCATTGTTAAAGTACATGAGTTTTGATCCATTTTTTTACCTTATGCAAGTTATAAAAATAATCATAAAATGATATTTTATAATATCTATCTGATATAATTTCTAAAGGAGAACAAAGTCTTCGGTTAAGCAACATAAAGCAAATGGAAATCGACTCGATAAACACATATTTATCATAGGATAATAACTATTTATAAATTCCTAACTTCTTTAATCTTATCAAAGTAGAACTGAAGCAAAGGTAGAACCTTTTCCCTAATGCAAAAGTTCACCAATGAATTTTTGAGCAACTTGAATCCTATAAGAAGAATGTGTGATGTACTAAATTTATTTTAAATTGATGGTAGTCGGTTCGGTCCGGTTAATTCGGTTATGACACATACCATAACTGAAACCGACCCACAATTTCTGGTTAATCGGTTATGGCTTAACCGAACCATCGGTTTGATTACGATTCGGTTAATTCGGTTATATGCAGTGGCGGAGATAATAAGGGGAATACGGGGTCAAATGACACCGGTCTTTTTGTGGGTAATTATGTAGAACGTATAACTACGGATTTTTGAATGACCCCAGTCTTTTTTCACACTTGACCCCAATGATTTTATGAAGGGAAAAAAAATTGACCCATTTTTTTTATATCCAGTAGGCTAAAAATAAATAAACCTATTTTAATATGAGTGAGTTTAGTATAATTAACCATTTGAACACAAAAATAAATAACCATTTAGAGAGGCCCGTATGTCCTAACCAATTTACCATATTATCTAGTTTCTTATTTCCCCAAATTCCCAATTTGTTTAACCTAAAAAAAAAACATCGGACCATACGTGATACGACTTGCGGACTTGGCGTTGACGACTGAACCATAGAAGGCAATTTGAAGTTCAAACGACTGAACGAGAGTCAAGAGAAGTCAGAACTCAGAAGAATCGGTCCCCTTTCCATCCATATTGACGACTTCCATCCAAATTCAACATGAGTCAAGGTTAGTTGATTTTAATTTTGATTTTCCTTTTTAGTTAAAACTTTAGTGATTAGTTATTGAAATTTATGTGTAGACTTTAGTGTTTATCGGAAATTTGTTTGTAGACTTGATTCGTTATTGATACTTGAATTTTAGCGATTATGGAATGATTGTTTTGTAATTTGAGCGTTATCGGATGGGTGATGATTATATGAACGATTCTTGAATTTGTTATATTGAAAAAAAATATTTGAGAAAGTTAAGATTGAAGATGCAATGAAGCGTTTTCAAAAACAACTATAAAACGTATATTAGGTGACTCAACCCGACCTGAAAATTATGACGTCGGGTTGTTAGAAATCCAACCCCTAAAAAATACCGACCCCACAGGAAAAATATCCTGACTCTGCCACTGGTTATATGCTCAACCCTAATTTCATCCGAGAACTTGTTTTCTCATGATGTTTATACACCAAGTTTGTTCCTACCGAGCTTCAACACGAACATGACATGATAACTAATCGTGTCATTTTTTTCAAACACGAACACGACCTGTTTAGAAACAGGTCACCTCTTAAGGGACCTGTTTAGAAAAAAATACCAAAACTTCTAAAAATTTTGAGTTAAATACGGTTTTAGTCCCTATGGTTTGATCAAAATAACCATTTTAGTCCAAAAGTTTAAATTTGACTTTTAATCCAATAGTTTCATTTTTGTATCAATTAAAGTCCAGTCCATTAACCCCCATCAATTTTTCTGTTAAGTTGTTGTGAAAAGACCAAATTACCCTTAAACTAGTTATGTAACTTATTAAGATGCTTAATAGTTTGAAGATCATTTGTGTAATTTATCAACTTTAATCTTTTTAAGTTGTCTTCTTCAGACGTCACCATTACCACCCCACACTACCTGACCACCGCCACAATCCTTACCGGCACACCAGCCCACATCGCCGCCATCTTTTGCCATCTTTTAGATCAAAGAAGAGGAACAAATCGAAGAGATATCTTCATCGAAGAAGAGGAACAAACCCCCCCAATTTCTCCACCTCGGCCACCACCTCCACCACATCCACCTCCGGATGCCAACTCCACCTCCACACTCCGCCACCTCCACCTCCACCTCCACACTCTGCCACCTCCACCTCCACACTCCGCCACCTCCAAAACCCCCTAATTTCTCGCCACTCCAAAACCCTAGTCCAAATCCTTCAATCACATAACAAATTCAAAACAAGATACTCAGCCCCACCCTTTGCCTCCGTCGCTACACCACCGATTGTAGAGATGGTTCATTGATTTGAGACGGATAGGTGGTGACGGGTTGAGAGTGGAGGCGGTGGTGGTGACGGGTTGAGAATGGAGGGAGATGAACTGAGTTGTGAAGAGAAGTGATAGAAGAGAGAGAGATGGACGGCGGTGGGGTGGACGGCGGTGGAGGTGGACGGCGGTGGGTTGGGGGTGGAAGGCGGTGGGGTAGCAGGTCTGCTAGGGTATTTACATACAAACACACACACACACACATATACATAGGGGGAGGATCAAATAATAAGTTGTTTTTCGCTAATAAATCTAAGAAATGACAAAAACCTTAAGAAACGATATCAAACGAACTCCGATTGAGCTAATTTCAGCGGCGTTGGAACCGTCTCGTCGAACTCTACCATCTTAGCTTTTAGGGTTTAGATTTTACGTTTGAATTTTAGGGTTTTAGCCTTATGGTTTAGCCTTAGGGTTTAGCTTTTAGGGTTTAAATTTTATGGTTTAGGTTTTTTTTGTGGGGGTGGGTGGGGGTGGGTTTAGGTTTTTTGGGGGGGGTGGGGTGGGGGGGGGGGGTTTAGGTTTTTGGGTGGTGGTTTTAAGGTTTTTGGGGTAGGGTTGGAGGGGGGGTTTAGGTTTTTGGGGGTGTGAGTGGAGGGGGGTTTAAGTTTTTGGGTCCGGTTTAGGGTTCGATGAGACGGTTCCAACGTCGCTGGAAAAAGCTCATTCGTAGTTCGTTTGACCCATTTCTTAGTATTTCTTAGCGAAAAACCACTTTTTAGTGGAACCGTACCATATATATATATATATATATATATATATATATCTTTACATACAAATACAAACAGATATATATCTTTACATACAAACGTATATATTTATTATTATAATATAGTTTAATTATAATAATAATAGTTTTTATACAAAATAAGGGTAAAAGGGGTATTTTTGTCTTTTTTTACAATATTTAACGGGGTTAGTGGGCTGAACTTTAATTGAGACAAAAATGAAACTATTGGAATAAAAAGGTCAAATTTAAACTTTTGGACTGAAATGGTTATTTTGGTCAAACCATAGGGACTAAAACCGTATTTATATCTAAAATTTTAAAAAGTCAAATCATAATATCCATTAACATAATATATCATAAACCTTTTTAAAACAAAAACCCATAAAAGTTAAATCAAAATATCCATCAAAGACATTAAGAGTAAAATATAAAACATTTATTGGGCTTAGGCTAGAATCTAGATGCAAATAGTATGTTAAATGTTAACATGTCAGTAACGGGTCTTAACAGATTAACATGTCTTTAACCTGTTTAGACACGAATTTAACCGTGTCTTAACGTGTCGACCTGTTTAAGGCACGAAACCTGTTAAGGTCAAACACGGGACATGTTAGTTACGTGTCGTCTCGTGTCGTGTTAACAGATCCTTGTCAAAAATTGCTAGCCCTAAGTGGGGTTGTAAAACCTTACCCTAATGTAATAATGCGAAAGAAGTTGCTTCAACGGATACCCTATTTCAGTCACTTCGCTTCTGCAAATGAATTTTATAGCCTGATATTGATAAAGGCTAAAGGACTGGAACGGGCTAATTGATAAGCTAAAAGAATTGGCTAATTAATAAGTTGACGGGCTAAATTTAAAGGCTAAGGGAATGGGTAATTGATAACCTGATACTGCTACTATTAATTATTAAATATGCCTAAATAAAATGAATTAATATATAAACAAGAGAGCATTAATGAACCGAGCGTAACAAATGTACACGAACGAATATAAATAAACGTTCACGAATACAATCGTTTAATTAATGGAACACAAATTTCTGTTCGTGTTCTTTTATTAAATAAATGAATATAAACAAACTTCCACCGAACATTTTACGAACGATTTACTGAACATCCACACATGAATATTATGTCAATAACAAACTGGAAACGAGATAATGAAGCGAAACATGGTGACACAAAGAAGTCAATCACATATACATAAACGAGTTGATGTAAAAAAGAGTTTTTCGGTGTGAAGCATACAGGACACATCATGTGTATTTTAGGCGAGATGTATATTTGTTCATATAATTACAAGTTGTAATTACACATCATATGCATACAATCACACAATATATGTATATAATTACGCACCGTTATGTATATAACTACACTTCGTTATCTATATAACTATGTGTAATACGGCTACGTTTTAAAAAAAAAGCAAAAAAATTTAGATAGTATAATAACAATACTACATTAATATTAAAAAATAAATAAAATATTCGATTGTATGGTATAATTTTAAAAATATCTATATCTATGCTGTAACATCCCTGATTTTCAAACCATAATTTTTCTAAATTTATAATATATGTAGTTTTTCTTTTTTATCGAATAAAGTTAAAAAAAAAGTGTAGAATAACAAATTTTTTTTTATAAATAATTATAATGAAATCTAAATAAAATAATCAAGGTTAAACCTCATTCAATTTTAGCCTTGAACCCTTTGGGTATTTAGACTCTCAATTTTGAACCCTCACACTTGTATTTGGACCTCGCACCTCAAGCTCAAACCCTTACCAAGACTTCGAACCATTTCCCGTCCCTTTGACTTCTAAAGTCAACAGAAGAAAAATTCTTGCAATTAATTGCAAAAATCAATCAAGCCCGATTATATGAACTTGCCTAGTATGCGAATATGATTCTCCAGCACTCCTAAGCTCAACTAACATGTTAATTTAACAAACTTCGTGGCCTAATTCGAATTTCAAACGGAATTGACTTTTCAGAGTCAAACCGAGCCAATTTCAATCCCAAATCAAGAAATTAAAACGCATCGATGTCTGAAAATTACGCTCAGTCAATACTATTACGAATTCAAACCTAAAACGCGACCCGACTTTTCATGGATTAAATGAATTTACGCGTGAATAATGCTAACCGCTGTCGCCTGCAAGACCGAATAAGATCGAGAGTTTAAGATGAAATCGGGCAAGTAGAATTACTCCCACTCCAGCGCTAAACCTCAAACAAAATTTCTAAACCCTCAAACAAACGACATTACATCTCTGGACTTCGATCAAACTCCAAAAACATCAGGTCTGTGTTTCTAACCGTTCTCGCTCGTCTCATCATCATTTCAAGTAAGTTTTACGCCGTTGGTTTCGTTTTTGAGATGGCAAACAAAAGCCCTCTTTCAATTGCCGATGATAGAGGGTATCAAACCCAATTATACTTAGGGTTCTTACTCAGTTCATACGGGATTGATTTGGGGTTTTTAGTTGATTTATTTTAGCATATTAATTCAATTGGGTTTCTAGTTGTACAAGCGAAACCACCTGGTCCGGCCGGTAAGCTACTGCACCGCCGAACCAGGTGGCGTGGGTTCGAAACCCATACACGACATCCTTTTTGTTTCCCTTTGATACTAGAACCCGGCCACCCCTGCTGCATACTAAAACACATGCGAACCGGGTGGTAATCAGAAATTGTTCCCTTGGTCTGACGGTAAAGCGACTGTCTCACTCAGAGGCCACCCGGGTTCGAGCCGGGTGGCATATTTTTTTTAAAAAACTCGTTTTTAATGTCTAATTTATTTTGTAAAAATTATTTTATAAAACCTATGGTCCCTATAACTGATTTAGAACAATAAATACCAAATTTTAAAAGGAAACAATTATTTTACTATTTAAATGGTTTTAAAACCTTAATTTAAAACATAAAAATCATTTAAAAATTTGCTAAATAAAATTGTTACTTTGAAGCAAAACAATTAAGATACCTATTAGATTTATAAAGTTGTAATAAGATTTTATAAATCCATTAATTACTTGAAAAGATTTTATAAATCCATTATCATTTTGTAAAGAATTTCATAAAACAAAAATTTATAGAATCAATTTTTATTAATTACATATATTAGGGTTTAAACCCTATTTAAACAAATAAAACTTTTTTTTAATTATAAATATATATTTACTTTCTCTGTTTTTTTTCTTAAAAGGGCATACTATTTTAATAATGAGTAAATAAATAAATTTATTTATTTATTTAAATTATTTATCTTTTTACATTAGCAATCCATTAAGGGTTTAAATCATATTTAGTATACTTCCCTATATATTTATATTTATATACTAAATATATATTTACATTACCCATTTTAAGAGCATTATTATAATAACAATTAAATAAATAAAGAGAATTTAGTTATTTAAATTATTTAAGTTATTATTCATTTTTATAGAACCCTAAGCCAATTATTATGTCATTTAAATTCTCATACTTTGAATTTACTCTTTATACTAAACATTGATCCTAATACAAACACCAACATACATACATTCTCTACATGAATTAACACAAACCCATTTTGTATAAATCCCTACACTCAAATCCCATTGAATTTTAGACTTTGCCTTAGACTTTGTGCGTGTTATTAATTCAAATTCATATAAACTTAACTCTAGGTTAATCTTGTGATTTGTAAAATCACCTGTGCTACCTATTGCTCGTGTTACCTACACAACTAATACAAGTGAGTATTACATAGCCCCTTTTCTCTTTTACACTTTTGGGGTGATTCATGAATTTTATACAAACAATAGCTTACATGTACACAAACTACACAAACACAAATCCTATTTACATTCATGTGTGCAAATTTGAGCTTTATGTTTGAGTGCTAGGTGTGTTAACTTTCGTGTGCAAATTTTGTACAATCATTAACTATTTAAGCCGACGGTTAACAATGATAAATCTATTGAGTCTGACAAACCCACCCAGATTGGGGTGATTGTTACCGACAACACAATTTGCATGCTAGTTACAAAGGTTTGATTGTACTTTAGTTACACAAATAACTGCTCCCCATAAATGACTTATTTATCATGACATGTAAGGATTTGCTTATTCATTTTTATACACCATCTATGTATAAACCTATGTATGCTCACCAATTTTTTAGTTGACCATATTTTATTCATGTTTCAGGTGCTAACGTGTGAATTTGAGCAAGACATGCTACACTTAAGTTTGGACTTAGTTAATTTAAATTCAAAGAACAATTTGTATTTTTATTTATGTACTTGTTGAATTTTGCTATTTGTGTTTGAATGGTTTGAAATGAAATTGATGATTAAATATTGAAATCTAGTGAACCTTGTGCTCATGAACAGTCTACATGTCCTGCCCCGACGTTTTCGTCGTCGGTTGGGGTGTGACATATACTGTATAATAAATAAAGATTTTTTCATGCCACGTGTCGCCTCCATATTCATTCTCATCATTTTTTCCCGCCTCTCTCTTTTATTAAATACATCTCTATCTTTTAGTAATAATATATTTTAAAGAAAATACTAATTATACTAATAAAACACATTTATTTTAAATTATCTCTTGTTATAAAAAACTTTGAATTTAATTATGTAACTTTTATTTTCAATTAAATAGTAATGAAAGTCTAGTTACATTAAATAGTAATCAACGTATTTTCGAAACTTAATTATATATTAATTGTTACATATTTTGAATTTTGTTTTCTATTCTTAGTATATGCAATACATTTTTACATCTGTAAAATATATAGATAAAAATTTAAGAATTTTATATATTGATATTTTTCACACATGTGTATTACACGGGTTCTAAGCTAGTTTATAATAAACTAAAAGTTACTCATGATAACGAAAAAAAAAATGAAATCTTTTATCAAGTTTCATAATTTTTTAAACACAAATAACTTATATATACTTAGTTATTTTTAAAAAATATCATCAAATGTCACCACTCATTTTAATGATATTTTTTAAAAATAAATAAGTATATATAAGTTATTTGTGTTTAAAAAATTATGAAAGTTGATAAAAGACTATTCTTTTTTTTTTGTCATTATCATGAGTAACTTTTAGTTTATTATAAATGTCACCATCTCATTTTAATCATTATTATGCTAAAGGTCTATACACTTACGATCTGTTATCGAGTATTTTGTAAAAAGGGAAGTGTAAGGAAACTGAAAAAGATTTGTGTATGAGCTTTTTAATAGAATGAAGTAGAAAGAAAGTAAAGGAAACAAACAAAACCTCTAATTTCTTTTATTTTTCTTTGAACTCCGGAACAAAAAATAACATTATATCTTTTTCTTCCTTTCACTTTTTTTTCTCTTCTTAATTCCATTCTTTTCTTTCTCATCCCTTTCTTTTCTCTCATTCATTACCTTTCTTTTCTTTTCATTCTTTATTAAACTCAGGAACACAACGTTAATACGCTTCTAGCAAAAAATAAATAAAAATTTACGTGAGAGAGGGTATTAGTGTATGACTGCGTTAATCAAACTTAATTAACTCAATTAAATTCAAGGTTAATTCATGAGATGATGCAATATTGAAAAGATAAAGTGTTAATTGAGAAACGAACCAAACTAAAAAAGTTAAGTAGCTATGATTTATTTATTTTCATTAAACTGAGAAAACAAAATAGTAATAAGATTCAAAAATCTATACTATATAATAAACTAGTGTTAGAACTCGTGTATTACACGAGGTTATGAGGTTGCCTTTTTATATGATAAAAATTAAATTTGAAAATTTAAAGTAATAGTGAAAATTTAAATTTGAAATCTTTCAAAAGTTTTGAATAATTGACAAAGGTTGCCTTTTTTACATGGTGTTTTGTTAAATTATAATTAAATTTGAAGTTTTGGCCAAATATATGTAATTTTGAAAATTTTAGATCATAATATGTCTGTTATACCTATAGTTAATTTTTTTTTGATAAATTTCAATAATGGGACTTATTTTTAGTAATTTGTAATAAAAATAAAAGTATTAACTATTGATTGATAAAATTCAAATTAGCATATATAATTTTCAAAAGTATACCGTATTAAACTTTCATTTATTTCCTAATATAAATTGAATTAATCAGTTTAAAAAATAAATAATGAATATATTGTTAAAGTTTTGCTTTTTTACGTCATAATCTTGACATCTTTTTAAAAAACGGGAATAGTTACTTTTTAAACAAATATTGACTATATTGGATTTCTATAATTGTTTTAGACAAAATATACATTTTAAAATTTTTGTTAATTACATTCATGTTTTTTTTTTGTCTTTTCAAAAATCCTTATTGAATGTCATAAAAATTAGAAAAATTAATTGAAGTTTTATTTTTTTTGGTGTAATTGTAAATTTAAATAAATAAAACATTGTTGATGTAATTGTGTAACATGTATAATGAGTCATTAATTGTTGTAAAATAGATTAATTTATATAACAGAACAAAATATAAATTAATTAATTAATAGGTTATGAAAAAATAACTTACAAAAATTACACATGAGATGTATATATATATGGTGCAATATCTTATACAAGACATTTGCATACTAACAGATTTTGTACAATAACATTGTAGGATCGTGAAATTACAAGATGGTTTCGTTCTTAGTTGAGATTGGCGGAAACAATAACAACTACACAATTACAATTGAGTAGACAAAAAGAATACTGATAAGAACACTGTTGTATTAAGCTTTGTGAATAAACGATTACAAGTGAAAACTCTAATTCAAAAGCACACTTACAATGAAGTGTTTACACAGTATTTATACTAACTTAGAATCAAGACAGACCCTTGATTCTAAGGATCAGATCGAACACAGACCGTTGATCGTTTATACAAAAGCTAATTTTACACGTTAAAGCTAAACTAGCTAACTTTATTGAAGCGTTTTCTTTATTCATCATTGTTTGCATGCTCGAAGAAGAGCATTGTCGTCCGTCATTGGTTGCACCATTGAGGTTCCTTCTGCTTTGAGTGTGTCAGTTGCTTTTGCAGAAAGTTGTCAGTGACGCTTGGCATGGATAGTCAGCTGCAATGATTTGTCTTCAAGGAACATAGCTATCAACAGCAAGAATGAGAATGATGCTGCTGATAAGCCTATCAGTAGCAACAAGTGATGAATGCTGCTGATAAGCCTATCAGCAGCAACATGTGTTGAATGCTGCTTATAAGCCTATCAGCAGCAACATGTGTTGAATGCTGCTAATAAGCCTATCAGCAGCATTTGTACTTAGAATAATTTAGAAGCCATCAGTCTTTGGTTCTACAAACTCCCCGTAGACTGATGCGACCAAAATTTTTCTAATCACTTTGCTGCTGAAGCTTTTGCATGTGGCTGACTATCCTTTCAACTTCATAGCCTCTTGGATCCTTGCTGGGATTGTTCAGTGGAAATGCAGACAGAGTCTTGATGTCTTTATGTGGCATTTTGTAGATTATTTTGCTTGAACATATCATCGTCTGCTTCCTTACATCAGTTAAAGTGAACTCATCCAAATCAGTATTATAGGACCAACTTACAAATGGAGAGTGGGACTTGAGTGGTTTGATGTCAATGATCACATCTTTGCTAGGGTTGAAGTAGTGTTTGATGGCTAGCACAAGAAGTTTCCCACCCTCATTTGCAGGCTCATGAGTTTCACCTAGCTCCAAAATTCTGTCAAGATCTGAATCTGGCAATTGCAGAACTTCATCAACAGATCTGTAGATAGATCTTCTTCTTTCAGTTCTCCCCCTGAAGATCTCAAACCTTTGATCCTGTGGATTATAGACCCAGTCAATTATGTCTCTTGAGTCTTCTGGTTTAGGTGTGGGTTTGGATTTCTTTAAGGGAGGCTGTTGATGAGTAGGAGCTGGGTGGGATGGTTTGGACTTTTTGGGTGGAGGAGTGGATGGTTTGGGGAGGAGAGTGGAAGGTTGTTGGACTGAGGAAGAGGTAGGTGAGGGAGAAGGCTTGGATTTCTTTGCTTTTGTTTCTTTTTCTTCCTAAATAGGTACCCTTTTCTTGGATCCCTTCTTCCCCAATCTTTCTTCCTCATCCTTCTTGACTTTGAAGTAGAGGGCTTGCAGGTTCATGAAGTTCATGGGACCTAGCCTCTGTCCACTCTCTCCTCTAGCCTTAAGAAAGTCAATCATGACCTTCCTTTCTTCATGGGTCCGTTTATTAAAGGCAATGGTCTTCTTGGACTTTTGTTTGGCTTTTTCTTCTTCTTCAGCCTGTTTCTTCTTTACCAATTGACCTTGCTGACCCATGAAGGCTCTGTAGACTTCTTTATTTGATAGTTTCTCAAGGTAGTCTGCATCCTCACCTTGAGAAACTAGAGCCTTTACCCACTCCTCCCTCATTTCTTTGGCTAGTTCAGAATTGGTTATTCTGAACTTAGCTTCTTCTTTCTTCTTCTTCTTCTCCAATTCTTCTTCTTCTCTGTTAAATTGTTTCTGCAGTTGAAGAGCAAGAGCTGCATCTTCTTCAATCTGGTCAACTGTAGGAATCTTTCTTTTCAGTTCATCCAGCTGCCTAGCATACAGCTGGATGGTTTGTTCTCTAAGGAGAATGACTGTTTTTCTTTCTTGAGCCTTTTTAATGTCAGCCATCTCCTCTTCTTCTCTTCTTCTTCTTCTCTTCTCTTCCCTCTCTCTTTTCTCTTTTAGCAATCTCTCTTCATCTTCATCTGTCATAATTCCCTTTCCCTTGTTTATATTGGATGCCTCTGCTTCGGCTTCACTGACCACAACAGCAGATGATGGTGCTGCTATTGGGATCTCAGCCTCAGCTTCATTGGCACATTGAGAGGTGAACAAGGGAAGGTCAATGGCTTCATCCGATTTGCACTCAGGACCTGTGACTTCTTTCAGCATTTCTTTGATTGTTGATCTTGACTCATATGCTGCAGCACAGATGTCTACTCGAGGGGAAGCTGAGTCAGTATCAGTGTCAGAGTCTGACACATATACTTCCTTAGTAATTCTTCCTACGTGTTCAAGTTTGGCTCTGACAGTAGCTATCATTGCCTGGCTTTCAAGTGAGTTAACATTGCAGATATTGGCCCTGAGTTGAAAGATCTTGTCGAGAAAGTCTGTAGGAAGTGACAAGATGTTCCTGGTGTTGATGGTGAGAGAGGAGCCGTTGCTTAGTAAGAAGGTGTGGTCAAGAGACTTAGTGCTTTTCCATCCCAGCACATCTAAGTCTTTGATAATGAAGAAGTACAGAAATCTTCTTAAGCAGCAAATTTCTTCTTTAGTGAGAAGACTGCTCCTTATAATGTCAAGTCTTCTAGGAGTCAGTATTCTTTCTGCTGCTGCCGAAGATTCAGGATAAGCTACCCGTTTTGTTGTTTGTATTAGTCTTTCGAAGTGGGGTAGATTATCCCCCATCAAGTCATGGAACCTGCCAATGGCAAGTTCTGCTGAGAGATCTGATGAAGTGTTGATGCAGTTAGTTAAATACAGTTGTAGGACTTGGAGGGCATTGAGAGAGTTCCAGTTTAGCTCTTCTACTCCACTAAACTCCCATCCAATCCAAAATCTCTCAGCTGATCCATCATACCCCCAAGCTAGAATGGAGTCAAATTCTAGCTTCTGTGTAGTTTGAAACAGTTGGGGGTAATGGATTGACTTATGATGGCTGCTGCTTCAGGAAGGATGCTGAATGATGTATTTGTTTGTTCTGTGTCTTCAGCATCATTCAGCATTTCATCAACAGCCCTGACGACCAACTTCCAGTCTTCAGATGTCACTTCTTCTTCGTTATCTGAGACTGGCAAGTCATGAACTTGTACAAAAGCCGGCTTGAATAGTGAGCTTTGAATTACAACCTGCTCTTGAATCCAGTCGTCAAGACTGTCTGTGTCTTCCTCCATTGAGACCATCTCCCCCTTTTTGGTTGCATCAGTAGACAAGTAAGCATCGGTTTGGGTGCCTACTGATACAAGAGAGGTAGTGGTTAAAGTTGGGCATTGATGGGCTTCATGCATAGAGACTTAGTGTCTTAATTTGGATACTTTAGCCTCTAGCATAGCCACCCTGGCCGTCAATTCCAAGTTATGAAGTTTCAGTCTGTCCTCATCCACAGTTGTGGAACCCTTGGACCCAGATGGGGCCTTAGGCCTAGCCTCTTCATCCCCATCACCCATGGTTTCTTGGCACCTGGGATTCCTCTCAGTGAAGGGAGTTTCCAAGGAAACATTCTCACTGTGAGTTGCCATGGTTGAGGTCTTAACAATGTTGTCACTGTCCTCCTGGTCATTTGATGGACCAGCAGTAGTGATAGCCTCTTCCACATCCACTCTTTCATAACTCCTAGAGTGGACCTTCAGGGTAGATGAACTTGGGTTGGGTGTGTTGGAAGCAAGATCAATCAGTACCTCCGAGATAGTGGTTGTTGGAGAAGGTACATCATCTTGATCAGGTTCCTCAACACTTAAGTTCAGAAGAGAGAGGAAGGGCTTAGGGGGCTGTTCTACGGATCCGGGAAGTGATCCTGATCCTAATAGAGAGGCATCCGAAGGAGTCTCCCTAATAATGTGGCTTTCCCTTATGATATTCTCACCAGAATGTTGTGATTCTGAGTGAGGGATGTTAGGTTGGGTTTGGGCCTTGGAGGCAAGAGAAGAAGGAGTTCTCTTGCCCCTTTTTCTAGTATATGTTGTTGCAACGGGGGCCCTGTGTTCCGGTTGAACAATAACATCTAAAAGAGGTGTAAGTAATTTTTTTGCCTGTACATCCTCAGTAGTATGCATATGGGTTCGAATGGTGGATGCAGACTGTTGTTCAGGATGTGAGGTGGAGGGTGTGGGATCAGTATCAGCTGGGATTGCTGAACTGTCACCCGGGGTACTTTGTACGTTCAGCATTGTAGATAACAATGGAACGTTGACACCTGAGAACTTTTTGGAAATAGTCCTCATGCTTTGAAAAATGTTATTTTTATGACCCAACATGATGTAGATTCTTGTAGGTTTTGAAAGTTCTTTTAGTTCTTGATTGAAAACTTCCTGCAGGAATCTTGGGTACATGAAAAATTACTGCTTTGCACCCTCTTGAAGGTTATATCGCAAACCCTCAAAAATGAGATGTGCAAAGTTGAAGCCTTGGTTAGTGACCATACCATGGAAGGCGGAGGCCAGTGCAGAGCTCACCTGATGCCATCCACTCCTCTTCTGAGATATGCATTGGAGAAGAGTGTGGCAGAGATACTTCCATGGAGGGCCCATCAGCGCCTTCTCGATCGTATACTCGGTTTGATTTCCATTGTATCCAATGGAGACAAAGGTCCTCATGTATTCGTCCTTCGAGTATGAGATGGCTGCTCCCTCATCTTGAAGCTTAAGATGTTTTCTGAGTGTAGCTTCCAATATGGTGATATTCTTGCCGTCTACTTTGGCTTTGATTTGGGGAATCCCCTGTTCGGTTGAGTAGACGGCGGTACTCCAGAAATCCTCCATATGAGGGATATATATGGTAGGGTTGGTGGTGAGTGCAAAGTAGATCTTTGATCGACATAAGAAATCGATCATATCGTCAAAACCATCGGATTTCTTTCCTTTGGTAAGGTATGCTGTTAGGTTATGGTATGTGGAAAACTTGTCATCTGGGTTGTCGATATCTGTCATAGCCGTTTGATTCTGGAGGGATGATTTGAATATGGTTTGAGTATGGTGGAGACTTGAGAGTATGGAGAATATGGAGAGCTTTGAATGTGGTGGGGACTTAGGGAGAAAGTGATAGTTGGTTAGGGTTGAATTGAATGTGAAGAGGTGGTAAAGAAAATTTGATTTAGTCTTATAACGGCAGATGAGAGAAAAAGTAAAATGACTTGTACAGTACAACCTTATTTACCTTTTTATTGTTACAGCTGTAATGCACCGAGGCAGTCATGGTAAAGACTGGCGTTGATTTCTTTTACAGCGGGTAAAAGTTAATTTGGACTTAAATTTACCCATCAGCAGCAAACTTGGTTGCTGTGGATGGGTAAGCCTGTCCGCTGCAAGCTTGGTTGCTGCGGAAGGTTAAGTCTGTCAGCAGCAAACTCAATTGCTGCTGATGGATTCAGTGATCTGCAGCAAGGATGTTGCTGCTGGTGGCTTTAAAGCTATCCGCAGGAAACTTGTTCCTACTGATAAGTTAAAGCAGTCAGGGGCAAATTCTTTGCTGTTGAAAATTAGAACTGTCAGCAGCCAAAAGGATGCTGCTGAGTTATAACTTTTATTTACAACATAAGACATACATATTTACACCAAAGGATAGACGCACTCAACTGAACCGATGATGATGCTTGGTGGTTTCTTTACCTTCCATTGTTGAGTTGGTGGTTTTTCAGCTCTCTTTGTCTTTTCAGCAGCAGATGTTGTATCTGAGGATTTTGGCTTATCAGCAACAAATTTTGTTGCTGCTGATGGTTTTACTTGAGCAGCTGCAGACTTTGTTGCTGCTGAAGGCCTTCCTTTTAGTTGCTTGGGCTTTACTCGATCAGCAGCAGTTATTTTGGCTGTTGTTGGCTTAGAAACAGGTGTATTCTTATCCTTCTTCACCTTGCCGATAGGCTTTTGTATAACTGGGGTTGGAAGAAGAATCTGATTGAAAGGATTTGACTTACAATTTGCAGCAAAGTGGTCTGATTCTTCACAGATGATGCAAGATTGTTGAGGTTTTGACAACTGTTCCCTTAGTGGAGAAAGAGATTTTCTGAATTGAGTTGTCTTAGCTTCAAAACCTCTTACCTGTTTGTTCTTCTTTGTCTTCTCAAAAGCATGTTGCTTGAGGTTTCTTTGCTGCTGAATGTAGTAGAAGCAGCTGCTGGCAGTGTGGTTATATTTTTCACAGACAAAACATGATTTTGCCATTTTATTCCTTGAAAGATACACATAATCCTTTCTTTTGAAAAAGTCTTTGAAATTCCAAGGGTGAGCTTTGTTGTGCTCAAAAGTAGCTTCTTCCAATGTTTTTTGAACATATGGAACCCTTTCTTCAGGTGCATGACATATGTCAAACACCTTCCTTGGCTGGACTGAAGATGAGGACTGGCCCTTTTAAGTATTTAGCTTCCTACCTTCTAGAGGATAGCTAATTTTGATTTGTTTGAATGGTGTAGGAACTGGTACTGAAATGGCTGGTACTTGTGCTGAATGGACTTCATCTTTAGTCAGAGTGACTTGAGGGGCAGGAGGAGATGAAGCTTCACTTGTTTTAGTGGAGTCTGAGTAAGTTGAATCAGACTCTGATGAGGTAGTGCATTCTTGTACCAATAGTTCATCCTTAGAAGGATCAAGATTTCTGTTGGCCATATCAAGATTTGCCAGATTGAAGCTTGGTTCATGGATGGCAACGTAGTCAGTAGGAGGTGCAACGGCTTGATATTGTTCAGCATGATACCCCACACCAGTTTTTACCTTATCATGAATTTGAGCATCCAGAAGTCTTTGCAGCTTTTTGGATGCAAATTCATATTTGTCAATGTGAACTTTCTGCTCTGCTAATTCTGCTCTGGTAGCTTTTAATTTGACAAGAAGATCATCAATCTGAGTTTCAAGATTGGTTTGTTCATGTTTTAATGATGAAATCTCTTTCTTTAGGCAGTTAATTTTTTCTTTGTAACTGTCTTCAACCTTTTTGAATTCAGATTTCATTTGATGAAACTCTTCATTTTGATCTATTAGGTTTTGATTATGCTTTCTGTAGCCTAAAACCTTATAAATACAGGCTTGGGAACATAGAAGTTCATATACCTGAGGCGGTATCTCAGTTGTGTCTGCCATAAGAGCTTGGTTGTTAGTAGGCAGATCTTCATACTGGAAGCTCCAGTCAAAGTCAGATGTTCCAACAGCTGCACAAGCTGCAGTTTGAGCTGGAGGAGTAGCTTGTTGCTGTTGATGTCTTGGTTGGGCTTGGTGAGCTGCTGGGTTTGCCCTAGGTGCCTTGCATTCTCTAGCAAAATGACCCAGTTGGTTACAGTTGTAACATTTCAATTTGCTTTTATCCAAGTCAACTCTGGTGTTGGAGCTGTTGCTTGGAATGGGTCTTCCGGTTCTAGAGTAGAACCTTTTTGCTCTTATAGAGAGCATGGCATATGAGTGTTGTATATCCATTTCTTCTAGATCATCTGGATGGAAGCACTCAAGATCCTCCTTGATAAAGTACATGTTGCTTGAGTTTTCAGAAACAAAAGCAGCAGTGGATGAGGATTGAGAAGGAGCTTCAAGAAGAAATGGTGATGTGTTTGTTTTAGAGGTAGGGGTTTGAGGATGTGTGACTATGGGAGGATAGTAGTTGCTAGTACTAGGACCTGAGTACTCAGAGTGAAAAGCAGAAGAGGTGGTGGTGGATGTTGAAGCTGTTTGGTAGCTTGAGCTTCGTTCTTGTGCCTGAATCATCTCTAGCTCATAAGTCTTCAGCATACCGAAAAGCTCAGTCATTTGGAGAGTCTTCAGATTCTCAGTTCTTCTAATGGACACCGTGTAGAGTGTCCAGCAGCTAGGTAAAGACCTGATGAACTTTTTGAGAATATCCTCATTCTCCAGTTTCACCTTTGAGCACTGCAGCTCACCTACAAGACAAGTAAATCTATTATATAAAACAGTTAGGGACTCACCTTCTTTCCATACGAAGTTTTCGTACTGCTTCTTCAGGATGTCCCTTCTGTTTTTTTTTACTTCTTCTGAGCCAGCAAACATCTTCTCAAGAGTCTCCCAGAGCTCTTTGGCGGTTTTGTGACTTCTGAAGTTATGAAAAACTTCATTTGGAAGGCACATTTGGATAGCTCCTAGTGCCTTGAAGTCCACCTCCATCCTTTTATATCTTCATCCGAGTACTTGGAGGGATCCTTTGGAACTGATGGTCCTTCAGAGTCAGCAGATGCCACCATGGGAATGTAGGGTCCATCCCTGATGGATTTCCACATTCCGTACTCCTGATAGCAGAAAAAACTTTCCATGCGATTTTTCCACATGTCGTAGTCTTCTCCAGACACCAATCTTGGTGGTCGGTTGATGCTGCCGATGTCTTCAAAACCATTGCTTTGTGCCATTTTTGTTCTTGGTGACTTGATGAAAGAGAGAGAGTTTAGAATAGAACCAGAAGTGATTAAACAAGTGTTAGTTTGTTTAATCTGAGCCAAAGCTCTGATACCACTTGTAGGATCGTGAAATTACAAGATGGTTCTGTTCTTAGTTGAGATTGGCGGAAACAATAACAACTACACAATTACAATCGAGTAGACAAAAAGAATACTGATAAGAACACTGTTGTATTAAGCTTTGTGAATAAACGATTACAAGTGAAAACTCTAATTCAAAAGCACACTTACAATGAAGTGTTTACACAGTATTTATACTAACTTAGAATCAAGACAGACCCTTGATTCTAAGGATCAGATCGAACACAGACCGTTGATCGTTTATACAAAAGCTAATTTTACACGTTAAAGCTAAACTAGCTAACTTTATTGAAGCGTTTTCTTTATTCATCATTGTTTGCATGCTCGGAGAAGAGCATTGTCGTCCGTCATTGGTTGCACCATTGAGGTTCCTTCTGCTTTGAGTGTGTCAGTTGCTTTTGCAGAAAGTTGTCAGTGACGCTTGGCATGGATAGTCAGCTGCAACGATTTGTCTTCAAGGAACATAGCTATCAGCAGCAAGAATGAGAATGATGCTGCTGATAAGCCTATCAGTAGCAACAAGTGATGAATGATGCTGATAAGCCTATCAGCAGCAACATGTGTTGAATGCTGCTTATAAGCCTATCAGCAGCAACATGTGTTGAATGCTGCTGATAAGCCTATCAGTAGCATTTGTACTTAGAATAATTTAGGATCAGTCTTTGATTCTACAAACATATTTCTATACTAACAATTTCTTTGTATCTTGTTATGTATTATTGGTTATGTTGCAAGATGTTATAAAATAGAGAATAACATCGATAAAACGACCGGAAAAAATTCAAAGAGAATGAATCTACTCATAGAAGAATTAGAGTATATAGTTTTTATTAAACAATAATTAGCATTTAATAATTTTTTATTTTTGCAGGGTCGTCAATTGAATGTAACCTTATGGGATGAACATGCTGAATAGATGGTTGCCTATACTGCAAAACATCCAAATGTTCATGTTGTGATTGTTCTTCAGTTTGCCTATCTCAAGATTTTCTGTGGTATTATTTATGTTTTAATTATTTATTGATGGTTTTTTATTTTTCAAAAGATCTTACATTTTCTTATCAGTTTATATTATTTACTCTATATATGTATATTTTCTTAATTATACTTTTATTTGTAGGAAATGCTTGCGTTTCTAATTCTTACAAGGTTTTTCGATTGTTCATCAACTAAGATTGATGATATCATTACCTTTTAGAATAGGTTAGACTAATGTAATTTGTAACTGTATACATTTTATGTATATCATTTTAAAGAACTATATATACATTTCACATTTTTATTCAAAAAAATAATTCGTCAATGGCATTGTAATTATCTGTTTTTCGTATTTAAAGTAAATTATTATTTTATTTATGATTTTTGTTAGACATTTATGAATAGTATATGTTTCTTTTGATCAACCGTGTAGTACACGGGTAGTAACCTAATATAATATATAATTACTAATAAAACGTTTATGTTTTTAAAACTCGTGTAATACACGAGTTGAATAAACCCGTGTATTACACTGACTTAATAAAACATAATGTAATCTCTTAACATTTATACACTCGTCAAAATGGAACAATGTGAATATGTAAACATATGATTAATTTTTTTTTATTTAAATCGTATCTGGTTGTAAAATTGTTTTTAGTTTATAGAGTTCATAAAAATATGATTGAACAAATTAACTAAAGATAAACATAATTTTAAATTTAAAAATGTATAGATAAAAATTGAAACAAATAATTAATTTAGTTGCCTAAAATAGTGGATTTGATTATTAATAGAAGAGAGAAACGGTTTGATCTTTATCCGCTTGTAGACCCACTTTCTATCGATATGGGTATTGGTAGATCCATATTGTGAGGTTAAACGTGGTTGTGACAAGTGGCACTAAATTTTACTTGTTTATTATATAGGATAGATAAAGGTTTTAGGATGACACTTGTCATTCACACATGCATCCTTAACATTTTTCCCCGCCTTTCTCTCCTATTAATTACACATTTTTCTTTATTTTTTTATATAATTTTTGTTTACTGCATCTCTCTCCAATTAAATAATAATGATTTCTATGATTACTTTTATAAAATGTTTTTTATTTAAAAAATAGGTTTTTCATAAAACATTATTTTTAATTTGAACACTTCTTCAATCTTTTAATAAAACATTTTAAAAAAATAATTTTATAACACTTTTTAGAATTTACAACTCTTCATAAAAACTAATAAGAAGTTGTATTTATTCAACCCATGTAATACATGAGTTTTAACTTAGTTTTATAATAAAGTGAAATGTACCCTTTTTAATTATAAAATTACTTAACTTTTAATTATTAATATATAATGAAATTTTTTATAGTTGTTTAAATTGAATAGTATGAATGAAATAATTATAAAACCCGGTTATTATCGGAAAAAGTAATCAACAAATAGTACTCTGTTTTTATATTTTTATATTCCGTATTTAGATGACTTAATACTTATATTATATTTATAAAGAAATTTACAATGATCTTACTATATTGAAAGTTGGAGTATTGTTTTTTCTTGACTAAATTACATGGATGGTGCTTCTACTTTGCGTTAAATTTTGTATATAATTCCAAAAGTTTAAAAATTATGGATACAGTCCTTAACCATATAATTTATTTTCATTCTTGGTCCAAAAAGTTAACATGGTTAGTTTTAGCCTTTTAGGTGTTAGATAAATGTAAATTTACCCATTTACCCTTATTTTTAAATACATAAAAATCAAAATAATAGACATATTTTAAGATGTCCATCAAGCATGATAACCAAGCTTTCCTCCACAAAGCCATACACATATTTTAAACTTTAGGGACTCAATTTTTTTCTTCGGCGAAGTCTCGACGGAAGCCAAGCTTTCCTCCACCACCTCACGGCTCTCACCTTCTACCACATGCGCCACCTCCGACTGATGGCTCAGAGACGACTCATGGCTTATTATTCTCGTTCTAGCCCGGCTCGGTCCAAATTCAAGGTCACCGGAAAACTTGTGTAAGGCCCCTTTCCAGGAAAAAACATCACTCGTTAGATTTACTCATAAACATAGTTATCAAATACCGAAATTAAATTAAAACATCAAAAGTAGCGGAATCATGCATCATTCAATTATATAACATAGCAGCGGAAGTATTAAAACATTTAACATAAACATTGTCTTAACAAGAAATTTAAGTAAATGGGATGTCAGTCCTTGAGCTGGGTAGCCTTCGCGTGTCCTCTTTTCTTCTTACCTGAATTGCATACTAAAAGTAAGCTAACGCTAGTGAGTTCTAGTTTAAAGCAATTATGTAAGAACATTATTTCTTTATAAGTATATTTATATATATACATATATTTTGTAACATCCCGAATTTTCATACACGGGTTGTTCAAGCTAACGGATAACCTGAGCCCCTTGTTTAAGCAACGATTAATGAAGGTTTTCGCATGAGACTTTATTTATGATATTAAAAGGACCCGGTTTGCCAAAAGGAGAACGGTTCGGGACCGGAATTAATGAGATGGAAACACAAGGACCGGAAATGAAAATAGTGGCCATTTAAAAGCCACTATTATGCGCAACACTAAGCCATTCGGTTAGGGTGGAGCTCGTGACGGCCGAGAGCAAGGGAGAAGGAGAAGGAGACGATCGTGGTCGGTGATTCCACATGGGTTTAAGCCGGAACTTCACAATTGTAATTAGGTAATCCTCATTTAATCCCTTTTTTCATTGTTACGTGATCTAGTTAGCATGCAAGGGAGGGAACCCGACTAGGGTTTGGACCGGTTGCTTGGCCGTGGACGACGGCAAAGGTGGGAATGACGGTGGAAGCCGAGGTAGCATAGTGGAGGCATGCGACGAAGGGCAACAGGACGCACGATGGTGATTGTCACACCCCCAAATTCCACTAACGGAGTGTTACCGTTTGGGACGTGACAAACCAGGATCTCAGACATTAGCTACATCAAACGACACTATATGGGACTTAAAATGTCATAACATAAAAGTTCAGAGTTAATGCGGAAGCGTTTAAACAAGAAAGTAAATGCGCAAAACAACGCGCCAAAGTTCAGTTTAATAAAAGTAAGTGAATTGTTTTAACGGTTTGCATATGAGTGAAATGATAGTAGGACTCCATGCATGTCCTAGTTGTGCAACCTGTGCGTTAGCGACCTGAGAAAACATGTACGAAAAGTGTCAACACGAGGTTGGTGAGTTCACAGGTTTCAAGTTTGTAATAAGAGAGTGTTTGCCAGATTATGTGCATTCAATATGCATATCTAAAGGTAGTTAGCCTATGTTCATGTCTTACTAAAGCGCTCGCAACCGAAGTTGACAGTGTGTTTGTTTGTTTGCCTCTGCGAGGTCTATCAACTCTGACTAATGTGTTAAGGTCAATATTTCACCCGTTCGACCTCCAATCGAGTTAGCGCGACTAACGCGGGTGGGGTTTGTCAAACCTACCAAAATTACCTCGCTAATTCCATAATAACGGTCCGATGTGTTTGAGGACTTTCATGATAGTGTGTTACGCTTAGCCTCAACAGTGATATCATATGAATTACAATAACCCAAAATAGTTTGCATCATGTTTTCTTCCCCAAAGGGAAAAACATGCAAAATAATGTTTGTCTGCGTACCTGTTTCTCCCTCGTGGGAAAACAAGTAAAAGTATGATTGCTTGCGTGTATGTTTCTCCCTCAACGGGAAAACAAGTAAAAGATGTTTGTTTACATGCTTCTCCCCCAACAGGAAAACGAGTAAAAATGGGCCGTGAAACTCACCTGAGTTGTGTATGAGTATTAGATAGCACCACACAAGGATGCAAGTAGCAAACAAAAGAGTTTCCCTGTGAGCTGCTTACGTATGCCCTAAAATTATAAGCATAATAGTTAGGGATACAATGGGTTTTGTGTGTTACCTCTGACACGCACATGAATAGGCTCGTCATGCCCTACAGTGGTATTGATCGGGTTGAGTCGACGTCTCCTCGGCTCTGGCAAAGGTACGTTAGGAACATCGTACTCCTGAACTACTCGGGATGCGGGTTTTATAAAAATAATGAAAGAAATTTTCAATTTATAAAAATAGTTTATGAACAGTCATATTTTTTTAAATAAAAAAACGAATTATAAAAATCATTATTATTTAATAGGAGTACGACGACACGGAAGATTTGAACGTCCTAGAACATTTTAAGGTTCAACGAGTAGACGAACTTGTCCACGGGAATAAGGGTTTCTTAATATACTTATTAAGATAAATACATTTCGTGTCGAAGGTTTCTTAATTACGAATATAATAATAATTAAATATTTATGTGCGTTTGTACCATTAAAATAATGGCTAGGAAAATAATATAACTAATATATTATTTTTAGAGAAATAACATGATTATTAAAAATGCGAGACAATAAAGTAATAAAACTATTATTTTATTCGAGGATATAAACGTGCGTAAATAATATAAATAATTACATTATTTATTAGCTTGAAACGTCACACGAGATTAATAAACGAGGCGAAATATTATAAAAATATATATTATTTTATACTACGAGTCATGAGTTGAAAATAATATAAACATATTATTTTATTCGAAGTCGGGGTTTGAAAATAATATAAATAATTATTTTTAAAAGTGGAAATAATATTAATTATGATTTATAAAACCAAACCCGAGCCTACGGGTTGTTTCCGGGGCTAAAACACATTAATATATTAATATAATAACATAAGGATTTGTTTTATATAAAAATATGATTTAAAAAGTGGCTAATTAAAAAGATGGGGGTGGAGGGACTCGAACCCGGGTCTCCTCCCCCACAGTCCAACGATTTAACCATCACAGCCCGCTAGGGAATCGCAACTAGGATCAGATCAAATTGGTTTTAACATCCACGCCCCCGTGTTCTTCTCCCCATATGAACCGATCGAATCTCCCCCTGAATCCACTAAATTCGACTATGATTGAGGCAAAAGGCATAGGGGTTTTGTTAATTGAAGGTTTACGAATCTGCGTGTGAGTTTAATTCGAAAAACACTAAGTTTTAGATAGTTTAATTTCTGTTTTGAAACCCGAAACCCTAGGTTCTTTGCATAGATTCGATTTGAACAATTCAAATAATAAAACTCGTTGGAATCATATGGCTTTTGACAAAAAAAGGATGGCGAGTCTAACTCTGTGGTTTAATTTGATTGAAATGGTGATTGGATTGGGGTTCGACCAATCCGAAAACGTATGAACCCTAGATATGGGTTCATGTTTAATTCGGTGTTATGGATCCAAATTATCATAGGGTTTTTGTTCTAGAGATTAATACCAAGGTGTGTGAGGTTTCAATTACCAGAATGAAGTTCGACTCGATGGTGCTCGGCTAGAAGTCAGTCGCGAGTTGAACGAGTTGGTCCCCGGTGCCTCCGGCCAAAATGTTTTGTGGAAAAGGTTTAGAGGAGTTCGTTCAAGGTGCGTAGGTGTTTGATTTTGAGAATAATGTTCAAATCGATCGAATTTGATTGTCATAGATGCGAGTTCGACGGTTACGGGTTTAGGAACTTAATTCACAATCATGGGAGAGTTAAAACTTATGAAAACGGCTCATTGATGCTCGACATCATCAATGCCATGATTATCACTCATGAATTCAGACCGTTTTGTAGTTATGGAACGAATTTGGATCAAGGATCATGAGGGTTTGACTTTCAAAGGTCAACACAGACAAAATCTCTCAATTTTGACTTAGCAAAGTCAACAAAATGGTTTTAGGGTAATTACAACTTTGGTCCTTGAAGTTTCAGTTTAAATCTTGATAGAAATAGTCCCTCGGGTTTGTAACTGGGTTAGCGAGGTTAAGAAATAATGGATTTAACTGAGAATGTGTTAACGGGGTTAACTCTAAATGGCCGGATGTCACAGTGATCGACTAGGGTTTCAACCGGAGAAAGAGAGAGAACGGTGACGGGTGAAGATGGTGGTGGCTTCGGAGGTGGCCGGAATCGTATGCGGCAGCGTCGGTGGTGCCGGTGGCTACGGGAGCCGGCCATGGTGTAGCTTCACGGCGACGGACGACGAGGTGAAGGTGGTAATGATGCTCTCACATGAAGGAGAACCCGATTAGGGTTTTGATGGCTAGAAAGGTGACGGAGATGTGAGGATGATACGGGATGGTGGAACACCGTGGTGGTTCATGTTGGTGAGGTACGGTGATGGTGGTTCATGGTGGTGAGGTACGGTGATGGTGGTTCATGGTGGTGAGGTACGGTGATGGTGGTTCACGGTGATGGACAAGGATGAGGATGGGATTGGGTAACACCCGATTAGGGCTTAGCGAGCATAGGGTTTGCATGGCGGATGTTGTACGTGCATGAGGAGCTCAGCTCATGTACGGGTGACCTGTGAGTCTAGGATATTTTCATGGCACATGTATGTGCATGCATGCGGGTTCCAAACGGGTCTAGGGTAACCCGGTTTGGACGGTTCCGTGAATTAGAGTTCTTGCATGAATGAAAGGATGTGCGGATGAGACGAGTATCGGGAATAATTATACTTATACGTAATTGACGCATGTCTAGGGTGTACTCTGACTGTGTGATCTTGCGTTGACAGGTTCGAGCTTCGTGTTAGGAGACCGTTGCAGTTCAAGAGTTGGATCAGCGTAAAAGTGAGTTTCTAATCCCCTCTTTTAAATGTTTTTAACGTTTTTAGGGCTATCGTACATACTTTCTATACATGTTTTGTTGTATTAAATGGGTAAAGAACCTTGGAGTGTAACCCGATGAGTTTATGAAGTTAAATAGTTAAATGTGGGCTAAGGGACAGTGTGTGTGTCCATAGGACGTGCGGGTTACATGTGGGTATATGGTCACGAGTCGTATAGCGACCTAACAGGGGTGAGTCGGGATTGTAGTTATGGGTCGTACGGGTACGACTAGGATGTGCCACAGGGTGTGCATGTACGTGGTATGTGCTTAAATAATGAGATATAGTAATTGTGTGTGTATTGCTAGATTAGCAGTGTTTTGTGTTATGAGTTAGTCAGGGTGAGTCGGGGTATGAGCTAAACGCTTATGGATATGTGTAGTATACCTTGTCATAGTGCTATGTGTGAAGTGCAGGTGTAGTTAATGAGTCATGTACATAGGGTATAATGTGGTGCGTTTATACATGTGCTGTGTATTGTGTTGTTGTCCTTGTGACACGACGGGTATTGTGTTTGCATTATTGTCTTTACAACACGGCAAACGGGATTGTGGAGGACGAAGTCCTTCGGGAGGTCACCAAAGGTGACGATGTCCAACAGGACAGTGATGAGCTCGGGGTGTGTCGAACGCCCTGACGAGGGTAACCCTGACGAGGGTGTAGCGAAGAGGTATGTGTTTGTGTGCTTATATATTTGTGTTAAATTGCATGCAAGCGTTGAGTTATATTTATGGTGCATGAGATAGTATTATTGTGGTGCGTCGAGTTAGATTGACCGTTGTGTCTGGATTGTGATGTGGTGCTTACAACTGTTATGTCAGTTGATTTGTAAGAGCATTGGTCAAGGCCGAGTAAGTTGATGTTTAGGGATTGGTTGTGTTAACAAGGTGTCAGGTTAACATGTGTACTTGAGCATGAGCTATTAGTGTAGGTAAGTTCGACCTATGTCGATGAGACTGCGGGATTATTATTATGGGATGAGTCTTGGGTAATGAGCTATTATGGGATATCGAGTGATAACATGGGTTATCTATTTGTTAATGAATTATGGACCTATTTAATAAGGACCGTGGGTCCTGAGTAAAGTTTAAATAACTTTTGAGACAAGTTGGCTTTTAATTAAACTAAACTATTAGAACTCACTCAACGTAGCTGACTTTGTGTGTGCGATATATTGTTTTGTAGGTAAGCGTTGCATTGAAGTATCTTGGCTTGAGAGCGGTGCTACTCAGATTGGTGTGCAAGCATTCGTGAGGTAACCTATTGACATTAAATACTAATTAATGTTTCTAGAAAGACTTTCGCTATAGTTTAATACATTTAAAATGAGTATTTTCAAGAGAATAACCCGTCATGAGAACCAACTGTAGGGTGTCTGGTTTGGGGTCTTACATATTTGTACTTCATGGCTTTACTGCTTTCATATATCATTCATAATGAGTATGTATATAAATACATACATGCTTACTTCTGGGTGAACATTCACTGGTCATACACATATGGGTGATTAACCCGTCATAATTACTACGTATTTCACAAAGACATACGCCATAAGAACTACTGTCGTAGCCCATTTCGTAAACCGTTCGGCCCTAGAAACCGTCCGTCATATCATAAATCCGTTCGGAAACCTTTGTCCATCCGCCTAAACCATCCTACCGTCGTAGTCCGTCATATTTGCCCGTCTGCCCTAAGGCATCCGTTTCCCACTTGAACTAGTTATATAGCCGTGCATCGATTGTGGGACTTACTCCACCGTAATGGCCATAGTTTAGTCTATCTTTCTAGACTTTCTTTTCTAGCTGCATAATAGTCGAGTGGTCGTCTGTCTACCATAGTATCCGTTAGCATCGAAGCGTCCATAACATTCACATATATTCATAACATGCAATATATAATATATATAAAGCAAGATTTCATTCTTATATGTTATATCATACTTTCATTTCATTATTCATAACATACTTGTCATACTTATAATCATCGTGTATTAGCAGGTAACACACATAATATTCATATCATATCATTTATACACTTCAGTCCCAAAATATAACACATAGGGGCATATAGAACTCACTTGATGAGTAGTTCCCGTAGGATACTTGGGAGCTCCGAGTTAGGTAGGTGTTAACGGATCTGTCAAGGGTCACGAATGAAACAATGTTATAACCTACATGTTTTATCCGAAATCTATCTTGTCCGAAATCATCTTCAACCGAAATTTTTCTCGGTCGAAATCTATCTCAGTCGAAATCTCTTTTCGACCGAAAACTATATATTTAGAAACATATTTTATTAGTTAACTATTTCGTTCGAAATCTCTTGTCCGAGAACTATCTCGTTCGAGATCATTTGTCCGAAAATACTTTTCGGACAAAATTAGTTTTCGGACCATTCATCTGAATTTTCGGACGATTCATCTGATTATTCTGTGAAGTTTTCCCGAGCGATTAGATAGGTATAAACATACCTACGATGTATTTTAAACGTGAGGTTATTGATTATCTAAATAATATACTTGTGTTTAATTAGTACTTATCCATATTGACCGGTTCAAAATGCCAAAAGTTTTATTTGTTTATCCGCTGCATAATCATCTAAGTTATCTATATTAGCATGATCGTGGCCAACATATCTAACTCTTTATATTTTATTAAAGAATACAATTTTTTTTCTTTATTCAAGTATTACATCGCTGTTAAATGAATATATATATATATATATATTGTGTATTTTCATATGTATATATAGACAACATTGTTGTTTTCTAAGAACTCACAATATCAGTAGTCCAAAAAAATGGGGAACTTTGGGTCTTGCTTCACCTCATCTAAAGAACCCCAAGCTTTTCCCATTGATACCAGCTTCAAGTTTCCTTCTCCATTGCCTTCTTGGCCACCAGGTTTTATTCACCTCTCTTTATAACTTTTAAAACTTATAATTTATATACAATTATTATTTTTTATATATACAAAAATATTTATACTGTAATTTGATATAATCCATAGGAGAAGGATTTGCTAGTGGAATAATTGATCTTGGAGGACTTGAAGTTTGCCAAATAACATCTTTCAAGAAAATATGGTCCACTTCTCAAGATGGATCAGATGCCACTGATGTCACATTCTTTGAGCCATCACCTATACCAGATGGCTTCTCCATGCTTGGCTGCTATTGCCAATCCAATGATAGTCCACTTTTTGGCTGGGTTCTGGCCGGAAGAGATGTTTCCGGCGGAACCCTAGCTGACCCAGTGGACTACACTCTAGTTTGGAGTAGTAATAATTCATGTTACGTTTGGCTACCAACCCCACCGGAGGGTTATATGTCAGTAGGCTACACTATCACTACCTCGCTGGAAAAGCCTTCACTGGATAAAATCCGGTGTGTTCGAGCCGATCTAACAGATGAATCCGAGGCGGATGCATTGTTATGGAGTTCTGATGATGTGAATGTTTATGGTTTAAGGCCAAAAGTTAGAGGGAGACAAGCTCAAGGGGTGTGTGTAGGTACATTCATAATTATCAAAAATGGAGATGATACAAGTTTGTTATCTCTTTCTTGTTTAAAGAATAATAATTTTGAGAACTTAACCTCTTTCATGCCAAATTTAGACCAAATTGATGCCCTAATTAAGGAATATTCTCCAAGATTCTACTTTCACCCTAAAGAAACCTACTTTATTGCTTCAACACAATGGTACTTCACCAATGGGGTTCAATTGTACCATGCAGGAGACGAATCAAACCCTATCCCTGTCGATCCCACCGGCTCGAACCTTCCTCAAGGCGGTTCAAACGATGGCACATACTGGCTCGACCTGCCGGTTGATGAAACCGAGAGAGAAAGGGTCAAGAAAGGTGACTTGCAAAGTTGTGAGGCTTATCTTCATGTCAAACCAATGCTTGGAGCCACATTTACCGATCTAGCCATTTGGGTTTTTTACCCTTTTAATGGCCCTTCAACTGCTAAATTAGGGTTGGTAGATATCCCTTTAGGGAGGATTGGTGAACATATAGGAGATTGGGAGCATGTGACCCTTAGGGTTAGCAATTTTAATGGAAATTTATATCGTGTTTATTTCGCGCAACATAGTGGAGGGACATGGGTGGACACCACTTCCCTCGAGTTTTTAGACGCGAGTAATAACTTCTCAGCTTATCCATCACTAAATGGCCATGCAACGTACCCCGCCCCAGGACTTGTACTCCAAGGAATTGATTTGGCTGGTCTTAGAAACGATACGGCAAAAAGTGACAACTTTTTTAACGTAAAAGAAAGATATTCAGTCATGGCAGCCGAATACATCAATGATGTAATCGAGCTGCCATGGGTAAATTACTCAAGAAAATGGGGTCCAAAAATAACGTATGAGATTGGAACCGAGATTGAAAATTTGCAAAATTCATTGGCCGGAACTGTGGGGTCGCCGATCGGAAGCTTGCTCGAACTTATACCGAACGAAGTTTCAAGTGAAGATGGACCTACTGGACCTAAAATGAAGGTTGATTGGGATGGTGATGAACGGTGATCAATAAAACGTGTTTGTTAACTATTTTACCTTATTTTTTTCAATTTATGCATTTATTTCATTTTGTGTGTGATGTTTTCTTAATATGAACCGGTTTCATTTGACTTGTTTATATAATACCAAACAACCCTATCTAGTATATCTACCCAACACATTACAGCCACATGTAGCCAACCCGAGAACTTTGACTTGAACACACCAACAATGAACACGTGGAGGGTGGATACCATCTACCTAATCCTATTTATATGATATAAATGTTTTTAGTGATATAATTTTTTTAAAAGAATATTAACTGTCATTGACCACATTTTAATTAGGTTATGAGACATGTGTAGGTGTAGGGGTGTTTATGGATGATTAATTGGTAATTAATTAATTGATTAATTAATAAAGAATATAGTTTTAACTTTTTCTAAAATGTTTGGTTTTAGTCGTGAATATGAAATGATCTCATACAATTTCACATCAATTTTGAGTTGACCGTCAATTTTTTTTCTTAAAAAAAAAAATCTTTAAGAGTAAACTAGGAAATTTGACCCGCGCGTTGCGACAGGGCTGTACGGTGATATTAACGTGTTTAACTGCATAATTAAATCACACGCGATGCGGTGGGTTTGCGAAGCTCGTTACTGGCGTTGTGACGGCGACAATAACGTGACTAAGTACATAAAGAAACGTATGAATTTATCATGACTCAGTCTTCCGCGCGATGCGGCGGGTTTGCGAACCTCGTTACGTGAGTTGCGGCGGTGACAATAATGTGACTAATTACATAAAAGAAACGTATGAGGTTGCCGCGACACGGTTATAGAGATCGAAAAATAGATAGTGCGGCGCGAATATGAATTAACATTGAAACGACAAATTCGTTAAAAAATTTAGTAACAAATTAAAAATAGAAAAAGTAATTTTCTTAAACGAATATAAAAAAAGTAAGAAAAACGAAATTTGAGGGGTAGAGTTGACACTAACGTGCTTAAGTACATAAAAACGTACGAATTTGATACGAATCGATTTTGGAGATTGAATCAAAGATATAAAAAAGTATTATGGTTCGCATATTACGGCCTAATAATTTAAAAAAATTAATCAAAAGAAAAGAAAAAAGAAATCTAAAAAGAAAAAGAAGGAAAAAGAAACCCAAAAAAAATATTTGTTGGACTCAGGGTTTGAACCCAAGTTCCAACACCAACCTTAAAGATTTAACAATATGTCCATTAACCAACCCACCAAAGATTTTTGTTAACTAAACAATGAAAAATCAAATAGAAATGAAGAGAAAAGAATGGTTTGTTAGTGTCCTCTCATTGGCCACCGATCATACCGTTTAAGGTTATTAGAATTGCATTTTTGGTAGTCGCAGATTGTGAAAGTTATGGATTGAATAACTTCTCTTTATCTTTTATTTATTTATTTATTATTACTTTTTGACTAAACTACTTGGATGATGCTGATAAAATTTCACTTTTCATTCTAAACTTCAAAAAAATACAGATTTCTTCCCAGTTGTTTAGAAAAACGTAACATTTAGTCCATAAGTCAAACTCTACCAAAAAAATGTAAAATTTACGACAGCAAATTTCGTGGGAAATTTGTCGGAATTGGTCGTTAGCGACAAGTTTCCGACAAAAAAATGTTTGTTGGAAAAAACCTATAGGAAATGTTTTTTTTCCGACAAAGTCCTGACAAATTTTCTGACGAATTAGCGACAAAAGCTTTTCTTCGGTAATTTCCGACAATTATATTAAATAAATAAGTTAACTTATTTAATAAATTTGTTGAAAAATTGTAGGAAATCTTATGGTTATTTTTTTGTTTTTGTTTTGTCAAAAAGTTGTTGCTAACTTGTGGGAAATTTCTTATGTTGGTAACTTGTCGGAAACTTTTGTAAAAAATATACATATTTTATAGTAGTGAAACGGACATCTAACTCAGGTGTTAGGTTGCACACGTGCATGACAGGTGAGGGTAGTTTCGTCCTTTTGGCAATCCTCTTTAACTAGTTTTATATTTGTCACAGTCCGGGTAGCGTAATGTAATAACTTGAAAAGAGTATTTACAATTTATTTGTGTACTCTCTTACTACCACAAAACAACCTTTTTAAATACAAAACATAAAAGATCCGTCATTGCTTAATTACTTAAAAGTGATAACATGCTTTTCTATTTAAAAAGATATAACTTAAATTCATGCAATCTTGTTTTATATCCATCCGAGTTCGGGTATCTCAACGTAATAAAATGAAAAAATGATTCAAACATTTATTATTATTATTTTTTTTTATCAATGCAGTATCTTATTTTGGTGTTTGGTTTCATTTTATCACTTATTCAAGTAAAATCATGATTAATACAATTCAACTTCTTTATAACTCTTCAACCATATATTAAGCACCATCACTACAACAAAATTCGGGTTGGGTCTTGTAGTCAGATCAAGTCGCTTCTAACATCGTGAGTCGGCCAGATTCAAGCTGCAACATGTAAATAAATCTGAGAGAAGATGACCCAAAACTAGAGGCCCAAGATCACTCTTCAGCGCACATAAAAGAGGAAGAAAGGTATAATGGAAGAGCAGTTACAACTAGGCCCGCCCCAAAGGGAGGGGCAAGGTGGGCCACTGCTCCATTTTGTGTATATTAAAGTTTGTATAGTATATTTAGTTTAAAATTTTGTATATGTTTTAAATAATATATTTAGTTTATACATCCATTTTGTGTATATCAAAGTTTCCTTAGTGCAATTGGAAATACCATTGCAAAAAAATGTAAAGATCACAGGTTCAAGTCTTGGTAACAACACTATTTATTTTTCATATGTCATATTTCTTCTTTTCTCTCTTTAAAAGGTTGTCCAACAAAACCTATAATTGTTTAAACTATTAAACCAAAACAAAAAAAAGACACAAAAATGTATATTTAAACCCATTACATATAAATTTTTTTATTGATGCCCGCTTTTTTATTACTTGTCCCGGACCCAAAACGTTTTGAGAATTCTTGGGGCCAGCCCTGGTTACAACGAGGAAGTGGTACATGGAAAACGTGTTCTTATTTCATGAAAATAAGCTTTTTTTTATAGATGTCAAGTGGGTTAAAATATAATGGGCACTTTGATGATACTTTTGGTCATTCACTATTATTTTTAGCAAACTATTAGCATTTTTAAAAGGTAAATTGGTTTTTATTAATCAAAACTATGACTTATTGATTGATAATAATTTAAACTAACAGTTTGACCGGTGATTTTTAGTCTATTGCGGTATACGATCAAGTAAATTTTCTTTTCATGTCTAGCGGAAAATAATATTTTTTTGTTTTAGTTTCGTTTTTTAGTTAAGTTTATATACTTTTGTAAATGGTATGGATTAGATCCTCACATATAAGTCTCATATTTCGGTCCAAAATATGCATGAAAAAATAAACTTAAAATTTTAGGATGTTACACTTAGGATTACGTGAGTAAGAAACACGAACCACTGTGTTGACCCGCATGCCTTTAGGATCATGCAGGCGAGTCAAAGTCAACTGGGTCATGTCGATTGGGTCTTTTTTTTAACGACAAACTTACGGACACTCTAAATCTACTCATAATCTACACCACTTGTCCATGACGAGACTAGAACTCATAACCTCATAGGAAGGGGACACCATACACACACCTGGATACAATTAGGCCAAATGGTCTTTCATCGTGTCGATTGGCTCTAGATTTTGGATCTATAAGTTTGATTTTTGGAAAATATTTCTATTTTAGAGATTTTAAGATTTACAGGAAAAACACCCTTCCACTTTAGAACCATATTTTTTTTTCCCTTTAATGACATTTTAAGTCACTAAAATCGTTGTTTGATCTCCAAAGTTCAATTTACGTATCTTAGCCGTTAAAAATTTAAATAACCATATGAAAACGACATTTTAGTAATCCTGGATGATATTTTAATTGATGGATCATACTATTTAGTATTTACACCATAAAAATTATCAAGTGCACTCTCTTGATATGTATATATATATATATTTTTTAAATTTCCGTTTCTATTATTTGTTTAAAATACAAACTTATTTTTTCTATTAAAAATTTTATGCATAATGTTTTATATAACATCTATACGTCTCACGATGTGTTTATTTTTAACTTAATTTCAATAAAAATGTTCTTAAACTGAGTGGTATTCAATAAAATATATTGTATTCAGTTTATGATAAACATTATAATCGAAATGTAGGAAAAGGTAAACACATCACAACAACATATTCAAATTTATATAAAATATTATACACCAAAAACTATAAAAGAAAAATAAATTTATATTTTACATCAAAAAACAAGAAAAGAAATTAAAATATTAAATGGTCGATGCACTTGTACCTGATTATTTTTATGACGTAAATAGATTAACACATATAAAACTCTTAGCAATTTTTTAGAATCCATAAAGACTTAAAGAGTGAGATGATCTCTTATATTTTACTATAGAGTAAATTACGGTTTTCATCCCTACGGTTTGATAAAAATCTCGATTTTAGCTTAAATGTATTTTTTCACGGTTTCCATGCCTAAGACTGTTACATTTTTAATATCCGATCACCGAGGCTTCGGCCTGAGTGGTAGCATAGTGTTGGGGTAGAGCTTAGAGCCTAATAGGTCTTGAGATTGAATCTTGGTGCTTGACTCCTCCTTTCAGCCTAGGTTGGACGGGCTGGGTCAGGTTTTACCTGATCCTGAATTGAGGAGGATTAGCTTTGCCTTTCTAAAATAAAACAAAACAAAACATAATCCAAATTTGCCGTTTTATATAGTGCCAATCTAGCATTTTGAATATAAACGAGGGACCGTTCATGTAAATACTTAAAAAGTCGACAATTTACTGCGATGGCGCATTCAACAAATCACGAGGGTCTTACGAACTTAACACCGTCACAGTCCCAGATACCCTCCGTCGGCTTTCTTCATTTTAGAAACACAAATTTGTCATATTCCGATCACCGGAAACTTTTTCTGGTGATCGGGCCGTAACACCATGGATTCACCGGAGCGGATAGAGGAGGGGAAGAAGGTTTCCGTCGCTTACCTATTGTTCCGATGCTGTATTGCTTTTCTAATCCCTATAGTTTTATTGGTTATAGTTGTGTTTACGGTTGTGCTTTTTGCGGCGTTCGTTAGCAATTTCTCGATTTCGTATCCAATCTCTGTCCCCTGCCAGTGCAAGATAGTCTCCAGCAGTAAGTTATTCTTTGTTGTTTGAATTTTGCAGTGTTTGATGTTAGAATTTTGGGTTTTGTCGAGTGGGTGAGTTGAATTTGTTAGTTTGAATAGAGATGAAGAGATATGATAGTGCAAATCAGATTACCTAATTTGTATTGGATTGTTTGTTCAGCAGAAATGAAAATTTTCTAGGTTTTGTCTAATTGCTTGGTTAAGTGTGTGTATCAAGTACTACGTTTATTATAATTTTAGTTTAAATTTAGGTGTTGTTACAAATGCCTCGCAACATCTGATCTCTCGTACCAACCAATATTGTTATATTTGCCTACAAGTAGCTCACGGATTTGTTTTTGGTTGCCTGAGTGGAAACTTCACAGGTGATCACCCATCCCGGGATTGCCCTACCCAAGCACGTTTAACTGTAATGTGCCTTTGCGCCCAAAAGGCGTTGGTGATATTTGAGGCGGGGCATTCCTTATGTCCGGTATCTCTCTTGTTGATTGAACAAAACAAAATAATGTGGGATTTCCCTAAGGTGTTACAAGCCTTGTGACTGTGCTTGATAAGAGATTTTCTGGTTTGTGGTGTTGTTGGTGTTTTTGCGGAGTCCTTCTTCGCAGGGTTGTAAAAATCGCTAGGCGCTAGTCGGGCGGTGGGGTAGGGCCTAGGCGGGATTAATCGGGGCCTAGGCGGGATTAATCGGATTGGAATTTTTATATGTAATTTTCAGTTTTTTATATATATACACACATTTTTATATGTAATTTTTATAAAAATGTTCATTTTTAAACCACACCAAAGGTTTTCGCCGGAATTTGGCCGGATATTTCAGGTTTTCGCCGGAATTTGGCCGGAAATTTCAGGTTTTCGCCGGAATCTGGCCGCCTAGGACCTCCTAGGCGCGATTTGGACCGTCTAGCGATTTTTGGACCGACTAGGTCAAAATTACTCGTAACCCGACCGCCTAGCGATTAATCGGCGCCTAGGCGCGATTTTTACAACACTGCTTCTTCGTCCTCCCGTGGGCCGGGCCTCAAGTTGTAGACACCATAGGCAACCGTTAGAAGGGGTAGGGAGTAGGGACTAGGGACCATTCTCCGGCGATCAAATCAGTAAGGATCATCACAGATCTAGTGTATATATGTATGTATTTGGTGTATAAGGTATGAGAGATATACATAACGATAGATCATAAGGAAGGATCCCTTCGAATATGGCATTACCTTCCCTTTTATATGCGGGCTAACCCTAATGGGCCATGTTGGGCTGGTCCAGATCCCATTAGATCGGGTGTACCCTCCATTTTCACTTTTAATTGTGGTCGAGCACTCAAGCACAAAATTTGGATAAGGTTATATCAAGTTCAGATTATACAATAACTCATATGATCACAAAACTGGAAGCAAATTGTGGAATGTAGTATATGTATTAATTTTTTAGCTTCTAAATTGCTAAAGATCTTCTGTTTTTGGTGTTTAACATTGTCATTTTTGGTATGTGGAAAGCCATAATCTTAGTTATTCATACAAGTAACATACTTTTGAGCTCCGGATCTTGTAATCCTTAAAATTGTATTAAGTAGTTATCGGTTATGAAGCTTAACAAAGACATAATGGTAGTTCAACTCCATTCTGGAATGAAACCGCACCTACTGAAAAGGCATAAATAGTTACATCAGCACATTTATGGAAGATCAATAGCTTTACCTGTAGATGGGCCCGTTTTTGTTTACTTTGAAGTTATAATATAGTCGTATCAAATGTGAATTGTGCAAGCTTATGTGATAAGAGTAGCATATATGACGATTCTTAGCTTTGTTGCAGATGTAGATCTTAGGTCAGCAAAAGTCTGTGAACTTGGACTGCTAAATTATAAAGCAAAGCATGTATTTTATCCATCTGAGAAGAAAAAATTCAGATGCCGCCATGATTATTATTGGGCCTCTGTATTTGAGGTATATACTTTAAGCTCTTATATATGGTTGCATTATTTTATTCAGAACAATGGAGTTCACTTTCTGCTAATTTGCAGTTTAGAACTTTAAATATAGCAAAACTCTGACTGGCTTCCTTCCTGGTTGTTACTGTTTGCATCGTACATGTGTTATAAACAGAGAATAATAATGTATACTTTATTGTAAATCATCCAATTGGTAACTTGATCTGATCCCAAAAATGTGCATTTTTTTTCACGTCCCTTATGTTTTGTCATCATCTTGCTTCAGGTGTCAATTCCTACCCGTTTACTTATGCATGGATCGATTTGGGTTGTGTCTTATTTCAAACGGCTCACATTAAAGAATAGCTAAAAGGGGAAAGGGTCGTGTAGGGTGAAACTTGAAAGTCACCCAAGGTGTAAATGTGTAATCTTTAACGCATACAACTTCCTACATCTTTTCAAAGATTTAGATTATTGTTGTAATAATATTGCTTTTGTAATCATTATTAACGCCTTGACTATTTATAAGAAAATTAGAGAAATGGTGAAAATAGTATATGTGGGCCAACCCAAGCTGATGTGTTCTATTGTGACCTGTATTAAAAACTGACCCGACCCGAAAGAGTGATGCACTATCTTATGTTTTACTTGCTTTGCTATGCCCAGGTAGAATATACAGACCACTCTGGTCATCCTCATACTGCATTTGTAGAAGCTCCTAATGAGGCCCTCCCAGTTGATTGCAGACCCACTTTCAATGCTGCATGGATGGCAAAAGATAGATTCAAGGTAATCCTGGTGACATACTCTCACATGATTTATGAAATGTGAACCGTGAAATTCTTTCTGTTAAAATGGTAATATTATCTCACTTTTCTGATTTTCTTTCTAGGTGAATGAAACTTATGATTGCTGGTATACACTGGGCATTTCCAAACTGAACTTATATTATGATGAGTTTTTGAATTGCCAAGCTGACCACCCATCAACGACTGAGATGCTTAAACGCTATCTTATCCTGTGAGTTAATTGATTATTTAAATTCTATTTTAACACACTGATTTTTATGTGATATTTATTTTTTAATTTTAACCCTTCTGCACAAATTTGCGCGATGTGAATCTATGCTACATGGCCTGGGAACATGAACTTATTATTTGGTTATCTCATATCTTGCAATGGGGACTTATTGACCTTAAATCTATGCTACATGGCCTGAGAACATTAACTTATTATTGTTAATATGTGTATGTAAGACTAGAACCGTGGTTGGAAGTAGAGGTAGGAAAATAGACGCGTTGGGTAATGGAAAAAGGGTAGCTTTTAGATACGACCATACGGGTCAAAACAAGTGAGTCAGGTCGGGTTGACCTGCCAACACTTTCTTTTGTTAATTTTGTACTTCAAAAAGTAATTAATGTGTTAGGTATGATTACAATAACTCTGATATTAAAAATTATACACAAGTTCTCATTCTTTCTGCATAATGGCGCTATTGGCTAGTTCTCTATCTATGCAAACAACATTTTTCAGCTTTAAGCTTTATATGTGTGATTTGCCATTTGTTTTTTCTGAGCCGGGGGTCTATCTGGGAGCAGCCTCTCTATCCTTTGGGGATAGAGGTAAGGCTTGCCCTCATCTGACCCTCTCCAGACCCTACTTTATGAGTGGGATTCACTATGTTTGTTTGTATTCATCCAATATGAAAAGAGTGAAGATATTCTCGTGGGTCCCATTTAAGAAATGCAACACTCATTTTAGTTTTCCTTCCAAATTGTTGTAGGTCCATGGAGATGTTAACATCCTGGTTTTCTAAAATGGTTCAGGGCCAACACAGATATGTGGGTTGGGGAGCCATAGCTGGAGTGGTTACTGGTGTTTTGACCTCCTTGATCACCATTGCATTGGGTAGAACGCTATATCTACTCAAATCTCGCATTGTTAGTATGGTTCGGGTAAGGGATGCCTATTTGATTCGTGTGCAACGGGCCTGTTTTCTTGTAGCATATTTTTCTTTTGTGAGTTGGTTAGCAATTCAGTATTGGGGAAAGCTTGGTCTCTTGGACATCTTTGGTGCTCATACATAAAATATATATGTATGCAGCACCTCTTTTATATATTTATTTATTTAACCACCTGTTTCAACTTTTTAACAATAATGTAAAATGAGAGTACAACTTATCGCGCTTCAACACCGACGAATCAACTATCCGATGTACAGAAGTAGAATTGACGCCTGCAGAAGGTTGTTCGGTCAACACTCCCTCTGAGCAGATAAATTGGAAAAAAAAATAAAAATTGATGGTTTGTAATTAGACATATTACTGCATGACTAGAAGTCTAGAAGGTTGGTGTTTTCTGTACTAAACCCAAAACCTTCACATGGGTGGGTCTAGGAGTTTAAGGTATGCATGTGCATACCTAGATCTGTTTTTTGCATTTATGTTTTTGTACCAGGAGAGTGCATACCCTGATTAATTACCTTGTATCTGCCACTAAAGGTGACTTTAGTTTAAGTTGTACTGATAATGTCAAGAGATCTTATAGTGTGAATGCTCGATTTTCATGTGTTATTTACATATCTGGCAATTTACTAAACATTTTTAAAGAGTGACACCAGCAAAAAAATCTTAGGGCCAACACTGACTGTATGTCTGAAGTTGCGGGTGTTTCGAGTTCTTTCCTTTGCTGATTTGCTTTTTATACCTTGTATAATTTATGAACATAGTTGTAATAAGAACCATGGGTGGATCTATTCATTAGTTATGGGTGCGCTCTCCATGAATTTTTTTTAGTGTAGATAAACTGGAAAAAAAAATTAGTGTTATATACGCGTTATATATCGCTAGTCAACCAATCCCAAAAATTTTTGACTCCCATTAAAAAGTTTTCTCGGTCTGCCATTGATAAGAACGCAATACATGACTACTTGTTAGAGGCATCACTTGGCCTGTAAACGAACCGAACATTCAGCGAACGGTTCGTGAACCGTTCGGCGGGAAGTTCGTTTACGTTCGTTCGTTTAATAAATGAACGAACATGAACAAGGAATTTCGTTCGATTAACTAAATGAGCGAACATGAACAGAGGTCTCGTTCGTTCAGTTGTGTTGTGAACGTTCGGTAACTTGTTCATGAACGTTCATTTATTAACGTTCGTTCGTTTATGTTCGTTTACGTTCGTGTTCGTTCATGTGTCGTTTGTTTATGTTGTTCATTAAAGATTTTTGTATATTTCTATTTTCATTTATCTAAACTTTTTATATTTTTTTAATTTATTTTATTTTTTACCCTAACAATTAACTAAGTAAAGTAAGTTCGATACAAGTACAAAAAACTTGATATTAAAATAATCTTATTAAGTGTTCATTTTGGAAGACATTAGGGTTGACATTAGCCTTCGTTCGGTTCCGTTCGTGAACATATCCATTTCCTTAATGAACGAACACGAACATGAAATTTTGTTCGGTTAGTGTTCGTGAACCGTTCATGAACAAGTTAAATGCTTAAAGAACGAACACGAACAAGGCTTTTTTCGATTCAGTTCGGTTCGTTTAGAGCCCTAGGCATCACCTTTTATCTATGTATCCACGAATTGGTAGATTTTGGTTATGTTCTATTTGAAGAGACAATAAAATGAGGTAAAATGGAAGAAGTAGCTTGGAAGTCACCAAGTGTATTTTTTTAGCACATAAATCTCCTAATCATTTATTTAAATACTAACTTATTATTGAAATAAAATAAATTTGCTACCCATAATAATACTAATCATTTATAAAATAAAATAAAAACAAGTAATTTAAATAGCAAGTGTTTTAGAGAAATCTAACCCGACCTTATAACAAACTAGTTTAGAACCCGTGTACTATATATGGGGAGAAAAATATCAATACATAAAGTTCTTAAATCTTTATGTATATATTTTACATCTTTATGTATATATTTTACATGTGTAAAAATGTATTACATATACTAAGACTATGGGGAGTACCCCCGTGAAAGAGAGCGTGGAACCTAGGTGGCACCGTGGCCGGTGTGGAACACCACGCCTCCCAGGCGTGGTCCACGAGCGTGGAACCCAGGCGTGGAAATCTCCACGGCATGGAGAAGGGTATTGTGACCGTTGTGGGTTTTTTGTGCCGTTGCCCAACGACTATTTTGGATTTTAAAATTTCTTTTTTTCAAATTTAATCACCTATATATATACACATTTTACAAGCCAATAATTTTATAAAAACCAAACTACAATTCTCTCCAAACCATCCAAACCATCAATTTCTTAGTAAAGATATGGACCCGAATAATCCCAACCAACCGAACACCAATTCGTTTTGGATGCCTCCGCCGCCTCCCGGTCAATACTTTCAAGGCGGCTCCCCACAATTCGGTTTTTGGAACTATCAACTACAACAACCATTCTCTCATTTTTCCCAACAACCTCCACCATCACCCAATCCACAACAAGATTACTCCCCTTTATTCGAGAACGAAACCGAAGTCGTTCCCGAAACCCAAACCGAACCCGAGGTCGTTCCCGAAACCCAAACCGAATCATCTCGCAAAAAGAAAAAAAAGTTGGATCTACCGGACCTCGAAAGTGGACACGCGACGAGGAAGAGGCGTTAGTAAAATCGTGGGTGGATATATCCGAGGATCCAATAGTCAGAAACACTCAATCGGGTCAATATATGTGGGAACGTATTTTAGAAAAGTTCCACACTAAAATGCGTCAAGGAGAATACCGCTCACTAGACAAAATAACTTCAAAGTGGCGGGAGATACGTACAAAAACGGCGAAGTTTTGCGCTATACATAATAACCGAATCAATAACCGCAAAAGTGGCGAAAACAACGCCGATATCTTGAACGCTTGTTTACAACAATATCTAGAGGTGGAAAAACAAGCTTTCAAGTAAGAATTGTTCACAATGGCATAAACTGCCGAAGATGATTCGACCCCAATTGACCGGGTAAAAAAGAAAGTCGTCCGATCGGGAAGGGACACCGACTAGCGGATCGGAAGCAAGGTGCTTCATTAATCTCAATGAAGTTTCTGAAGAAAATGAGGATGATAAACTACCACGTCCAATCGGGGAGGGACAAAACAAAACAAAAAGGAATGGAGAAAGTTACATCATCCTCGGCTACAGACGAAAAACTAGATAAAGTGTTGGTGAAGATAGAGAGTTTTACCGGCATATACGACGCCGTTGAAAATAAAAAAATCAAACTTCGGGAGGATCTAAAGGTGTTGACGTTGAATACCCAACACCTTTCGGGTGAACATCTCGAAGACGTCCTAGCTTTACAAGAAAAGATCCGTGCACGACATAAGAGGAAATGATTTATTAGTTTTTATATTAGTTTTTTAGTTTTTTATTATTTTAAATGTAATGTTTTTTAGTTTTTTAAATGTAATGTTTTTTAGTTTTTTAAATGTAATGTTTATTAGTTTTTATGTTATTTTTTATTTTTATTTAAATTGTTATATAAAATTAATTAAATTAGAAAAAGAAAATGATGTGGCGGTGTGAAAATGTGGAACCATTTCCCTCAAATGTGGAGAATGTGAAAAAAGCTGTGGAATCTGATGTGACTCTGACGTGGAGGGGTGTGGAGATGTGGAAAAGTGTGGGTACTCCCCATAGCATAAGGATAGAAAACAAAATTCAAAATATGTAAAAATTAATATATAATTTGGTTTCGAAAATAAATTAATTACTTTTTAATGTAATTTGACTTTCATTTATTATTTGATTGAAAATATAAGTTAAATAATTAGATTTCAAAGTTTCTTATAACACGTGATAATTTAAAATAAATGTGTTTTATTAGTATAATTACTATTTTTTTAAAAATATAATATTATTAAAAGATAGAGGTGTATTTAATAAGATAGAGAGTCGGGAAAAAAATAATGAGAATGAATATGAAGACGACACGTAACATTAAAATTTTTTATTTATTAGATAGTATAGATATAGATTATGGGCGACCGATTCACGTAAGTCACTCATATATGTTATTTCATATAACAAGAGTGTAGGATAGCTTATATGGGGTGTCCATTGAATTGAAATCAATGAACTACAACAGAAAGGCATAATTCAAATAAATTATTCCGTACAATGATGTTCATGTATGATGTACAAATGATTGATATAGTAAAATAATGCAATCATGAGGCACTACATAGTGAAATTTTTGTTGGGTGCAGTAAGAAGAGGATGGTGATGTTGGCCATGAAAATGATGTTTGCGATTGCCGTTTAAAGACATTGATTTTAGGGATTTAAAATAGAGTTGTTCAATTGGCATTTTTAATAGTCCTTTTTTTCTTTAATTCAACTTGATATTAGTAGGGTGTTTGCCCTTTGATTCAATTGGCTTTAACGAAAATTCTGAGTCGAATCGTTAACTATGATTTTGTTAACAACTTATCAAAACGATCAGGTTGGTTGGGTCGACGTGGCCAAACTGACCAAAACGGTTCAACGGTTTGAATTGTTCTTTTAAAGATATTTTTTTAAATCATTTGTTTGTACTAAATCTTTTTAATTAATAAAAATAATTCATGAATAATTAAATATTATACATATACTAGGCATATTCCAAAAATCAAAAAATAATAATAAAGGTAAGTAGTCAATTCCAAGTTTCAAATCATGAAAATAATTATGAAACACGATTTTTCAAAACGTGAACTAAACCGTATAGTTAAACACGGTTATGTATGCGTAATTATGATTGTATATTGATTTAGGGTTACAAGAGAGAGTTATATACTGTAACCATATTTTTGCAAACTACCTTCTAATTCTACTAATTACAATTGGTCTAATATTCCCCCACAAGCTAAGGACGGGGAACGGCTTGTAGCTTGGAACGTAAGAACACAAATCTTTAAGTTGGTGGCGGCTTTGTAAAGGTGTCTGCAATCTGATTGTCTGCTGATATAAACTGAACCTTGAGTTTACCTTGAGTCACTTTTTCACGAACGAAGTGAAAATCGATTTCAACAAGCTTTGTTCAGTAATGAAAGACTGGATTGGCTGCAAGGTAGGTTGCACTGAGATTATCACACCAGAGAGCAAGAGCAGATTTTGTATTTACCTCAAGTTCTCGAAGAAGGGCCTCTAGCCAGGTTAATTCTGCAACCGTATCGGCTAGAACTTTGTATTCCGACTCTGTAGATGACCTGGAAACGGTCTTTTGTTTACGTGCAGTCTAGGATATGAGGTTAGATCCCAAATAGATAGCAAATCCTCTCGTGGACCAACGATCATCTGGGCACCCGCCCCAATCAACATCATAGAATGCTTGAATAGGAGAGGTTCCCTGCTAGTGAACACCAGTAAAAGCTTGAAGGTTGGAACCAGAATTGGGATGAATCAACAAGCCTTTACTAATTCTTCACAACTCTGGTTCCAACCTTCAAGCCTTTACTGATGTTCATTGGCAAGGAACCTCTCCTTTTCAAGCCTTCTCTGATGCTAATTGGCTGGGTGCCCCGATGACCGTCGATCTACGGGGGGTTCACTATATATTTGGGAACTAGCCTCATATCTTGAACCGCATGTAATCAAAAAACTATTTCCAGGTCATCTACAGAGTTAGAATACAAAGCTCTAGCCGACACGGTTGTAGAATTAACCTGGCTAAAGGCTCTTCTCCGAGAACTTACGATGAACACAACATCTGTTCCCACTCTCTGGTGCGATAATCTCGGTGCAACCTACCTTGCAGCCAATCCAGTCTTTCATGCTCGAACAAAGCATGTTGAAATCGATTTTCACTTCGTTCGTGAAAAAGTGGCTCAAGGTAAACTCAAGGTTCAGTTTATATCAACAGACGATCAGATTGCAGACATCTTTACAAAGCCGCTACCAACTCAAAGATATGTGTTCTTACGTTCCAAGATACAAGTCGTTCCCTACCCTTAGCTTGCAGGAGAATATTAGACCAATTGTAATTAGTAGAATTAGAAGGTAGTTTGTGAAAATATGGTTATAGTATATCTCTCTCTTGTGACTCAAATTCATTATAACAATCAATACATTTACATAATTACACTCACACAAAGATGTTTAACTGTGAGAGAATTATCGAATGTCATCACGACTTTCAAAGTAATGACACTCAAGGGGACAACTTGGTGGTTAAGTGGTGTGTATCACAGCTAAAATGTTACGCTAGCCGATGTGGTCACCGCCATACCGCGGAGGGGCCTACGTGGCCGGAATTGCTATTGGGGAACACAGCCTCCCTTATAGAGGTGTTGTTAGAAAGGATAAAAACGATGGATTATCACCGCCATCTTCACTGTCGTTATACTCAACTTTTTGAAGGTTTATTTGGTTTTTTTGAGATAAAAGCAGGGAATGAAGTATTTCCTTGGTAGAGTGGAGGAGAATGGAGTGGAATAGAGAGTGATGTGGCGCTAACGTGGCACAGAGTAGTGAAAGGTAAGGAAGGGTGTACACCCGTTAGCCTTAGGGGAAATCCTGCATGGTGCATGCATGGTGTATTTATTTTAGAAAATGTGTTAAAAAAAGTAATTACATCCTATCAAAAATAATGTATGTACTTTTTATTAAACGACATCTATACTATATAATAAATAAAGGTTTTTTATTACACGTGTCGTCTCCATATTCATTTTTATCATTTTTTCCCGCCTCTCTCTCTTATTAAATACATCTCTATCTTTTAATCATAATATATTTTTAAATAAAATACTAATTATACTAATAAAACACATTTATTTTAGATTATTCCATATTATAAGAAACTTTGAAATTTAATTATGTAACTTTTATTTTCAATCAATTAGTAAATAAAAGTCGAATTACATTATATAGTAATTAATGAATTTTTGAAACCTAATTATATATTAATTTTTATATATTTTGAATTTTGTTTTTTTTTTCCTTAGTATATGTAATACATTTTTATAACTATAAAATATATATATAAAGATTTAAGAATTTTATATATTGATATTTTTCATCCGTGTGTATTACACGGGTTCTAAGCTAGTGAGTAATAAAACAGTTCACTCCACATATAGTTATAAATCCTTAAGCATTGCAAAATATGAACTCAATAATATTGCAAAGTGAAAGTATAAACCTTACAAGGTTAATTTCTATGGTAATTTAACTTGAAACATAATTCCATTGGGGAAGTGAAATTTTGTAACTTCAAGGTGAATATATTCTTTTTTAAATAAACAAATATTGCGGTTCCTTGTCACAATAGCATGGCCACTTTTAGGAAAAACCGAAAAAGCACGAAAAGAATACATCTTTAATACAAATATTGTAAGTTAAAAAATAACTTCTTTTTTTCAACTTGTGAAAATGACAATATGCACAAATAAAGTGGTTCATGAGTCATGACATAAACCACTATTTATTAAAGACTTAACATAAAAAGTAAAAAATAATATATAAAAAAATATTGTTTGGAGAACATCTTGAGATCTTGAAAATGAGTATCATACTGAATATAGTTTTTATTTTTCTATTTATTTATAACTATTATTATTAATAAGTTAGTTAATTAGTTTTTATATAATTAAATAAGTATAAAACTAAAGTTTGTTCTCAATGTTATATTTAAAATAATTCAATCCAAACATCTTAGTGTGTAAGTCTAAATTACCTGATTAAAAAAATAATGTTGAAAATTTGATACATACATTCTAATTGAAATAATTTTGATTTATACATTAGAGATGCTTGCTCTTAAGAGTTAAATGGCGTTAATTATTCGAGTCATGCTAAAACAATATAAAATTCGAACCGTACCGAAAGAATTCAGTTTTCAAACTTTAAAATCGGGTTAGCATCTGAACTATTCCGAATTCCGTTTACGAATTGAATTTGTGATTTTTAAACCGATTTAACATGAGTATTCGAATTCAGATTATATATATATATATATACCTTTTTACATAATTTATCAATCCCATATCTTTAATAAAATATTTTTTTAATAATTCAACAAAATGTGAAAACAATGGAATTAATATTTTAATAAAGAATCTCTTACAATATATGTTGAATACAATGTAACATCAAAGTGAGTGACCCTAACTGCTCCACTGTTGGTTTCACTTCACTTTTGACAAAGCCAGTTGAAGCTTTGTATTCTTCCTCCCACCTTTTTTCACTAAATACATCCACCAATCTTTTTCAAATCCTTAGGGGTGAAGAAACTGCAAAAGATCCAACCTTTTTCAAATTCTGACTCATTGGATTGAATGTTACCCACAAATTATCATCATGGATCATTTCAATCACAACAAGAAAGAAGAATCATTCAATCACTCATCCATGTGCAGCACCATGAGTATAACCTTTCCTGAAATCGACTTCGAGCAGATATTCAAGCAATCCATCGGAATTGATGATGATCACCGAAGTCATCCGACGGCCGATGGGATGTTTTCCGCTACTGACGGTGTGGTTTTCAGTAATGATGATCGTAAAAACTATGCTGCCGGTGGTTCTCCTGATGTCGCTGTCCAGTACATAAATCTGGTTTGTTTTTTTTAAAAACATTCTTTTACGTTTAAATACCACCTAATCTTACATTTACAACTATTTAAACTCATCATTTTTGTGATGACAAAAGCTAATCTTGAATATACAATCATGACTCATCAAATTTAATTATTGAAATTATTATTCGTTCATTGACCTAATGTTGAATCAAGTAGATGGTAGGTAGGCAGCCCACAAATCAGAGCTATTTTATTTTTTTATTATTTTTTTTAAAGGGAGTGACTAAAACCAAATTAATTGAAAAAATCATAGTGAAAAAACAGACCAAAACAAAAAACCGTTGGTTTGGTTTTGTATTATTTAAAAACTGAAAATTGTGGTTCGGTTTTGGTTTTATACTTTTTGAAAACAAAAAAAACCGAACTGTACATATACATGTAAACTTTTATAATATATTGTGTGCATGTATATTTTTATAATATATATTATATTATGTTGTTTGCTTGTATGTTTCCTGTATATGTAAACTTTTAATTGTTATACGTATTTATGTCATGCATATCTGTGTTAACAGTAGGTTAAGATCTATGTTTGGTATTGGAATTATGGATTATAATTTTTGTTGTTAAATGTTAAGTAATTTATAAAAAATAATAAATCGTGTAGCCAAAAAATTTTAGGCTCAAATGTGTAATAATCAATTATCATTAATTAACAAAAAAATTTAGTTATTAAGTTTCAGGCTTAAATTCATTATTTTGGGCCATTTTGTTTTTTCGTCCAAAAATTTCAAGCCCAATAGGCAAAACCGAACTGAACCCATTATGAAGTCACATCACATCATACGGGCCATATGAGATTAGTCAAGCCAACAACGTTCTAGACATGTTAACAGTCACGTCAAGACATCCATACAATTCGTATTGTAGGCGAAGAAAGGTAATTGAACGTGTATTGTATTATTCACACGGCTCATACGAGTGAAAAACACATCCCATACGATCTGTATTGTAAGAGTAAATATGTAATACGACCTGTATTGAAGCTGGTGTACTGGTAAGACAAGGCTGGTGTAACGATAAAGACCGCACAAACTAATTAACATGAAAGGTTTGAATCTGAAGTTGGACGTGTAAAATGGGATTTTCTTGTGAATTCATTTTGATAATAGTTTGTTCCATGTATACTCCCATATTGTTGTGAAATAAAGGTGAAATTTGAGATCCATAGCCTTATTGAGTCAAAAAGACTATCTATATGTGTTGTTACAATATTTAGCTGGGTCTTGCTTGGTAGTTGGGTTGGACTGGTTCTAGCCCGTACTGTTCTTGGATAGAAACAACAACATGGAGATAACCGGTTAGAAGGGGTCTCGAGGCCGTAGCCTCGGGTACCATGGGCGAAGCTTTCTTAGGGCCCGCCCACCCAATTTTTCGCTCAGTAGTGTTAATTTATAAGCACTCGGCCGATTTTTCGCTCAATAGTGTTAATTTGTACGTATTCGGCGAAAAGTTTATAGTTCCGCCCCCCTGCGTTTTTCTTCAAGATTCGTCACTGTCGGGTACCACGCTCTGACGATCAAGTTAGTATGTGTGTGTGTATATATATATATGACAAGTATATGAGGAAAATGGTAGAATAAAGAGAGATGTGTGTAGAAAAACTAGAGGATAAGGGAGGAAGATGAGCCCAAGCAAGTGGCTGCCCCCTATGGATCTACCTTACCTAGGCCCACGATCACATGTTAAGCCCAATTTAGAGGATACATCATTAAGTTGTATAAGAAGGCGTGCTTGTTTTGGTCTTGGAAACTTTTGCTTGCTTTTGTGCACTTAAATTGGATGCTAAAGATGTGAACATTAGGATTATATGTGGAAGATTAATGGTATTCCCAAATGTCTTAATAAAGTTATTAAAAGTTTTTTTTTATATGAAGTCACTTAACATTCATTACGTGCTCTAATATTTATAATTTTTTTTTATAAATATGGATTTTTTTTCTAAAATTAAGTTAGACAAATGAAACATATATATGAATCTTGTTTACTATTTACTGATTAATTTTTTTTTTCTAATCTGTTTGAACAATTATGAAACGTGGTTATTATTTATTAAAAAAATTTCTTCACAATTACTTCTTATTTCAAGTTAATTTGCAAAAAAATAATCATCAAATAGTAATCAAGATTCATATAACATTTGCCTCACTTAATTTAAAAAAAAATTCTAACATTTATAATAAAATTATATACAATCAGAACACTTAATAAAAGTTGAGTGACTTTAAAGTAACATAAAAACTTTTAGAAATTGATCATATTAGTTCAGGTGTTCGATGTACCTTTGATTTAAGTTCTTCTTGTTGTTAACCAATGAGTTTATTAACCATTTGGGTTACAGGATAATTTAAATAGGTTTTCAAGTTCTAGTGGAGTGACGGGTAACCCTCTATGGTCTCAAAATCTTACTCCAAAGACCTCTTGTGTCACCATGACTATGGATTCCCAGTCCTCGATATGTGGTACGCTTTGAAACTCATTAGTTGCAACAAATCTAAGAGCATGGGGTATACCCATGTGATTGTGGTGTGGTGTGATAATAAAGTGCATACCACGTGGCGCCACGTCACTATCCTAATTATCACACCACCCATCACTAGGCAAGGGGTATACCCGTGTGATTGTGGTGGTGTGATAATTAAATGTTAAATTTTTTTAATTTTCATTTAAATAAAAAAACATAATATTTAATAAAAAAAATACATTAATTAAAATAACTAAAATAACATTACTAAAATAAACCATTAATTCAAACAATAAAAAAAAACATTAATAAAAAAAATACATTACTAAAAAAACATTAATAAAAAAAATACATAACTAAAAACCTACGGGATACCATGACGTTCTTTGATCTCCTTTTGTTTTTTTCGATCAAAAAACGTTGCGCGGTGGATAGTGAATCAAGATCCATGCCAAGAATTTCGATCTCTTGTTTTGTTCGTTTCAAATCCATCCTCTCGTCTTGGGCGTTGTTAAATCTTGTCATTTGTTCCACCATTCTCTCGTCGATTTCATCGTGACGTGAAACCGAACCCGAACCCGTTGATTGGGCTTTTGCTTTTTTCTTCCTATCGGGCGGGGTATTTCTTCCACTATAAAATATATGGAGTAAAATTGGGTATTTATAGTGAGTAAAAATAATATTATTAATTATTAATTAATTTTTTTTTCAAACGGTATAAAATATTACCGTTCAACGGAAATATTTTTTTGATAACATCAAATTCTTGGCGTGAAAAAAATCACGGTTGCCATCCACGGCGTTATAATCAAAACAAGGGGGCGGTGTTGGGAAAAAATCACGCCGTGATTTTGTCTTCCACATGGGACGATGGCGTGATTTTTGTGTGTATACCGGATGACCTAATAAAAAAAACCCCAATTCACTACTTTTTTAAAACTAATTTGAGAGATTTTGGCTCTTTTTCTTTTTGCAACTATCTCTAATGGCCAATTATGTTATAGCTGAATATGTGACTCAGATTTGTAAATATCACGTAATCACTTTTTAAAAGCACATTTATATAGAGGTGGCTATTTCTATCAATTTAATTATAAATTGGTTGATTTGGGCTATTTTTATTTCTAACAGGTAAAACAAAAAAAAAATTAGCTAGAAAGACCCTTATGGTTTGATCAAATTGCATGTTTGGCCACTAGATTTTAAAAATTGCAAACTTAGCCTAAATATTTGTGATTTGGTTTTGCGCCTTCAGCCCCTGACGTTAATAGAAGTTACTTTTAACGGAAAATTAGCCCATGTGTCATCCACGTGACTTATGATTGCAAACTTAACCCTAAAAATGAGTTAAAATAGTAAAAATCAGTTAAATCACTATTTTCTTTACTAATTTTTACAGATTTTTATTAATTTTAACTCATTTTTAGGGTTAAGTTTGCAATCGTAAGTCACGTGGATGGCACATGGGACAATTTTCCGTTAAAATTAACTGGTATTAAGGCCAGGGCCTAAAGACGCAACCATGTCACAAAAGTTAGGGCTAAGTTTACAATTTTTAAAACCTGAGGGTCAAACTTGCGATTTGATCAAACCATACAGGCAATTTGTGCAATTAACTCTAATTGTTAATTCATAAGTCCTCCTAAATCATTTTATTTCTAAATTTGATTTTCTAATAATATCTCCATACGACATGTTTATAAAAAGAATTGAAATTTGAGACAAAAGTGTTTGTAGGTCAACTCAACCAACCCGACACAACCCATACCACAATTCCCGTTTTGATATGTTAACTTAATCTGCATGACCAGCCCATTTTGCCAGCTTTACCGCATATGAACAAAGTTTTAGGGGCTTTAACGTGGTTAGTTGACGATGCGTTCATATTTGGCCAGCAGAGAGTCCAACTTCAGGTATCAAACCACAAGGGCGGGATAACAATGTCATCGGGACAACCAGTGATGAAGAACAATCAGATTACGATCCAGAGATTGAAACGGGCCAATGTGATCAGAGCCACGACAAAGTGGATGTTAAAAAGATTAAAAGGTAATACTTTTGTCAAGAGTTTTTTGAACTGAATGGAAGCATGGAAGGTTAGTAAATCCTACTTTAATATGATTGATTATGATCTCAGGATGGTTTCAAATAGAGAATCCGCTAGGCGGTCGAGAAGAAGAAAACAAGCACATTTAACAGATCTTGAGCAACAAGTATGTGTTTAGTATTTACTAACAATGTTCATCTATATATCCTCAAATATTTTAATAATGTTGATATAAAGCAACAAGAACAGGTCTGGAAACCTTAAATGACAATTTTGATCCGTTTACTTATGAACGAGCCAATTTGGGATATATTATCCGTAAAGGGTAAAAAAGAAAAACAATTAGCTTAAACGGAAATGGGTCAAAAGCGACCCATAGTATACTTTTAATGCGTAAAACCTCTTAAATCGTTTTATTCAAAAAGTTATGTTATTATCAATATCATATTTGATACACTAACACTAATTATTTAAAAAAGTTTAAATATCTTCTGATAAAAGATATTTCTGGTGAGTTCAACCCGCACCAAAATGACCTGTTTTGACCGGTTGCCCAACTAACCTAGGTGGATCAACTACGAGCAGAGTACTCAACTTTGTTCAAGCAACTCACGACTGCTTCGCACCAATACAAAGATGCTTCAACCAACAACCGAGTGCTCAAGTCGGAAGTGGAAGCCTTGAGAGCTAATGTATCTTCTTTCCTTAACTATGAATATAACAAGTTTAGTTCAATATGCATAACAGAAGTTATTTAATTAATTTTGATTAGTTTCAAGTTTATAAAGGAAGTCCTTATAATGGCAGTTATATCCTAGAAGCGATTTACCTTGGAAGCGAAAATAAAATAAAAATAAAAAATCCTAAAAAATTTGGAACGGGTCAGGGTAGGTGGTGGGCCAAATGAGTTGTGTTAAAATAGGTAAATTTAAGTACGGGTCGGGCCGGTTTGACCGGCCAACATGTTTTATCCCTTCTTCTAATATATCAACAATTAATGTGTTATATATGATAACAAAAAGTATTTTGTTAAATTAAAAATCTAATTTTCTTAAAATAAAAGGCTTTGGAAGGGTGTAAAGTTTTGAATAATTAGGGGTTTTCGACCCGTTTGACCCCATCTTATATAGCTAATCTTCTGAATTTAATCAGTTTGACCTGATAGGCTGTTATTAATAAAATACAACCTGAATAGACCCATTTTCATATACATGGGTCGAAATTGCAACCACTAATCGAACATACCATTCTCAAACCCTTAAGTTATAAAGTTTCGTGATCAACTTGGTGCTAAAAGAAAATATTATTTGGTTACAGGTTAAGCTGGCTGAAGATACCTTAGCTAGGGGCTCCATAACATCTAGCTTGAGCCACCTCCTTCAGAACCATTTAGCCACTCCCCAAGTGTTCAACTGTCAGAACGTGTCTAGAATGGGCAACGTCTCCCCAACCATAACCGTTCGTGGGGATGACCATGTACCCCACCCTGGCCTACACGTTCCCGGGCAACATATGATGGTTGGACTAGGTACTTATCCTGACATCTTTAATAGTAATGTTAATAGTGGTATAAGCGGTGATGGTGGAAGCTGTGTAACTGAAATATGACCTCAGGATGCTCATAGTATTTATTGAACATAAAATAAAAGGGTTCCCTGCTAGAACCCTGTCGTCGGTTTGTGTTCTTTTATGTTTCTTTTGCGTAGTTTTATTGTAATTTATGTAATATTTGTATGAACTGAATCTTGTGAAATGATCTTGATGTAGTATATTTTGGTTCTAGTTTGAAATATGATGCGTAAGGAACACTGATATTGGCTACGATAATACCAATACCGGCAACGATATTGTTCGGTCATTATTGGTGCAGTTAGTCACGATACCGAAACGAGAACGGTTCTAGCTTACGATACAAAAAAAAGATACTCGATTACGAATACACAACTCCGTTTTAAATATATATATATATATATATATATATATATATATCGTAATTAACGTGGACAAAAAAAATCAAGATAGTTGCGTATTCCATTTTATTAAAAAGTTAACGAACGGAAGTTATTATAGAAAAATAAAATAAGTAGAAAATTAAACGGCTAAAAGCGTATATTATATATAGTATAACTGTATAACGGGGGTTAAAATAATAAAAATTAAAAAATATATATATATTTACTGTAATAATAATATAATTCTACATCTACTAGGAGTACTCAATAAACGAGTTTAGAACCGAATACACGTAAGAGAAACTGTACCCAGGGCCGGTCCCGAGATTCCTTAAAATGTTTTGGGCTTGGGGCGTGTAAAAAAAGCGGTCCCCTGTAATATAAACTCAATAGTCTTATATAAAAAAACCATAATACAATCCCTATTTTTTCTTGTGTTTAAAAATATACTTGGGCCTTTTAATTTTTAAGTGGATTTAATTACAACTTCAATCTTTTTTTTTAAACAACTCGGGCCATATGTGTAAGTAATGGACTAATGGGACTGGGTTTAAAACTAAATATATATATATATATATATATATATATATATATATATAGGGGAGAATCAAATAATAAGTAGTATTTCGCTAAGAAATCTAAGAAAATGACAAAAATCTTAAGAAACGATATCAAACGAACTCCGATTGAGCTAATTTCAGCGGCGTTGGAACTGTCTCGTCGAAATCTACCATCTTAGCTTTTAGGGTTTAGCTTTTAAGGTTTAGATTTTACGTTTGAATTTTAGGGTTTTAGCCTTATGGTTTAGTTTTATGGTTTAGCTTTTAGGGTTTAGATTTTATGATTTAGGTTTTTTTTAGGGGTGGGGGTGGGAGTAGGGGGTTTAGGTTTTTAGGGGTGGGTTTAGGTTTTTAGGAGGGTGGGGTGGGGGGTTTAGGTTTTTGGGGGGTGGGGGAGGTGGTTTTAGGCTTTTCGGGGTAGGGTTAGAGGGTGGGGGGTCTAGGTTTTTGGGGGTGCGGGTGGAGGGGGGTTTAGGTTTTGAGTCCGGGTTAGGATTCGATGAGACGGTTCCAACGCCGCTGGAATGAGCTCAATCGAAGTTCGTTTGACCCACTTCTTAGGATTTCTTAGCGAAAAACCACTTTTTAGTGGAACCGTCTCTTATATATATATATAGGGAATGGATCATATGAAAACTCTTAAATATTTTGGGATGTCGCGAGAACTCGTCAAAAAACCAGTCAAAACCATTTTTTTGTTTTTACTAATTTTATTATTAGAATACAACATAAAAAAATGAATTTATATATGTAAATTTACATGTCTTCATATATTAAAAAAATATACACTTGTGTAAGTTTACCACTTACACATGTGTAAGTTTACCACTTACACATGTGTAAGTGGTTACCATTTACATATGTATATAAATTTTTTTAAGGATAATTTAGAGAGAATGAATGAATTAATTGAAGAGATAAATCATTTTTTATGTTATATTTTAATAATAAAGATAATGAAAACAAAAAAAAATGGTTTTAATTGGTTTTTTGACATGTTTTCACGAGTTTTCAAGTATTTATGAGTTCTCATTTGAACCTAACCCTATATATATATATATATAGATCATTTTCAGCCTTTAGATCATTCTGCTAATAAGTAGCCTTATTAATTGCAAGTTGACACATGTCAGCTTTTCATGGCTTCTTAGCCTTCTTAGAAGTAGGGGTCTTTTTAGCATAACTTTTACCTATATATATATATATAGAGAGAGAGAGAGAGAGTTGAGTTATAATAAAAAAAACTTTTTTCCTAAAAATACTAAAAAGGGCATGGTGTTTTAAATTTTAGGCATGATGTTCTTCAACTTTTAAATATGTTCACATAAATAAAACAAAAACATCATACCTAAAATGAAAGAACACCATGTCTAAAATCTACTTTTTAGGCTTCTTAGGAAAAAAATTCTTTTTAGTATAACCCTCCCCTATATATATATATATATATATATATATATATATATATATATATATATAAAATGCAAAAAAAAAAATTTTAAAATTCCGGGCCCCTGAGGAGACCGGGCCCCGGACGGTTGCCCTCCCGCCTCCCCTAAGGGCCGGCCTTGACCGTACCCGACATGTGATTACCTGTTTAAATAATGAAGGGTACGGGTTACGAGTTTCATAAAAATCAACAAACAGATATGAGTACGGGTAGTCGGGTGCCTGTTAACCTAAGCACACTTGCTTCTTGGTAATGGTGGAAAGAAGACAAGCTTCCCGTAGCCTGAAAATACGAAAAAGGAAAACAAAAAAAGAGAGTTTTAGCAAAAGTGTCCTGTTTGTTCCTAAATTTGACAAATTAATTATTATTTGTTTCTTGGTTTTTACTTCTATTTATTATTTACTTTTAAACTAAATTATAATGGTTATATTAATTATTAAGTAAATTTTAAGTTGTAACTGTTGAAATAATTAAAGACTTAAAGTAACTTATTTACTTTCTTAACTTACATAGTTTAATAACTTATGTATTTAAAATTTTTATGTTAATTAATTATTTGGTATAACGTTTCCGCAATAGAATTTGTAATGATTATTGAAGGTTGTATAGTTTGTGTCTAAAAGAAGAGACTTGTGATTATAACTAACATTGATAACATTTTTCGAGAGTTGAGTTAAATTAAATATGAGTTTTTGTCTAAAAAGTGTAAAAAAAACATGTTTAGGCTGTTGATTATTTTAGTGTTATTGGATTAATTTGTAGATCGATATAATAATGTTAGAGATTAAATGAGTTGGTTGACACAGGAGTGCGGACTCGAAATAATCCAAATGTTATTTGATTTTATTATTTAAATAGGCTTTAGCTTTATATTAAAATTATTGGGCTGCTCATTTAAATGATTAAATAGACTTAATATTAAAAGAATAAATGAGCTTGTGAATTAGCCATTCGGGTCTTAGCCCATTTCCTTTAATATAATTTTTTTTAACGGTAATACCTAGATGTTCTAGAATAATTGGGTTTTTCTGGGGCAACACCTAGAACATCTAGGGCAGCCCACCCCAGAAGAAACCCCCAACTGGTTAAACCACCTGACCTGACCACACACCCCTTTTTTGATGTGGCTAGGATTCGAACCCAAGACCTCCACTATGGGAAGTCTTGGGGCTACCATTGCACCAAATGGCCAACGGTTCTTTAATACAATCGACCAGATGGTAATTTGAGAGTTTGTTTTTTTTTTTTTGTAAAAAGGGTCCGCGCTCTCTCTCTGTCGGTTTTAGAACATCCATCGCCAAGAATAACAATAACAGAAACAATTAAATTCGATTTCTTCAAGTTAACTATGTCTATGTCTAATCCGGTAAACCACAAATAGGTTTATCTGATAGTTACATACGATTCATAGACAAATCCAAGGTTGTGCAAGTTTTCGATTTCAATTCTCAGGTTTGCAAATTGTTTTGTTTTCTTGTTATAGTCTACAACTACAACATAGGCATGATGTTTATTCATTGTAGGCATGATGTTTTTTAATTTTTAAATATGTTCATATAAATAAAACATAACACCATGCCTATACATATAGTTTTTACACTTTTTTTAGACAAAATTTCATTTTTAATATAACCACCCCAATTTTTCTAAAAGATCAAAACATGTAGATGAGAGCTATAAGATTACTTGTTCTATCACATTTAATAAAATATACCTTTTAAGTTATAATAGAACTTGATATTAATTTATTTGTTGTTTTCTTTGACCAAATTCAGGTTTTACCGAACTCATTTTTACCGGTGACCAAAATTCATGGATTCATCTCTTTCTCTAATCATTGTAAATCCTAGATATATAATCATTCACAGGCATTCTATGGCCTTTCATATTCTTTATTACAAACCAAAAATAAATGATTATTAAAAAAACAAGAAAGTGAACCATTACAACTTGAAATAAGTCTTCCCAAGCAGGTTTAGATTAAACCTCTTCAGTTAGTCATTGATCATAGAGTCTTGGAACTGGAAGATCAAGTTCCGAGCAAACAAACTTGATTATCTCCCCAGTCAAACCACCTAAAGACAACTTGTTAACGGTCACAGCAATTGCAAATCTGTTGTTTATGTCACAGTATCCTGTAGATCCACCTAAACCCGGGTGACCAACCCCAATTACCGAACCATTTGTATCATTAAATCTTAAAAAACCGAGCCCAAACTCCCCATCCGGGATGATCAGATCCTTATAATCTCCACCTCCCAAAAAGGCGTCATGAATTTTCCCTTTTGGGTTGGTAAAGATTTTGGTGTCAACCGTGGGGTGGCTTTCGAGTGATGGGATGGATGAAGAGGGATGGCGAGGTGGGACTACACCGCCATCCACGAGGGTGGCATAGTAGCGAGCCACAGCACGAGCCGAGAAGTGTCCATTGGCGGCAGGTAGTACGGTATGGCGGACATTGAGAGTATTAGACAACGGAATGATGCTTGAAATCATGCTGAACGTGTATGAGGAAGGCAACGGGATCTTGTACAATCTGGTCTTATTGATTTCGTGTTCTGGATCTAACATGATGAGATCATCTTCATCTATTGTAAGAGTTGCAAGACGAGACTCTACACCGGATGGAATCCCTATATAAAGCTCGCCTTCGACGCTAAGTGGGCGAACAATAGCTTCATCAAGAATGTCCTGAAACTTCTTCTTGGATGCGTGCTGCACATGCAACAACATATGTATCATTCAACACATTGCTGCACATGCAACAACATATGTATCATTCAACACATTGAAATATAGTATCGAGCTTTTGAACCCTATACAAAGTATTGAAAACCGGATCAGACATTGAACCAGTCTTTTTATCAGTTGAACCGGTTTGTACCGTACAATTTATTTTATTTTATTTTATTTTATTGTTGTTACAATTGTTTATTGTTTCTTATATGTTCACTTTTTTTTAAAGGCATTTACATGTACATGAGTTTAATTTATAATAGAGATTTTTAAACCTTTAAAAAACCAATATTAGCGACGGAAAGTGCATGCTAAAAATCATCGCAATCTTTCACATGTGTTTTGCAACCTTTTTGTGACGGTTTTGGCCGTCATAGATACTCGATTGTGTAGGAGCTTGCGTGCTCATTGATCAGGCTAATGAATCAAGCTCGAGCTTGTATCTTGTTTTCAGCGCTAATGAAATCTAAGGCATCACAAAGAGTTTGTGACAAAAGCGGTCAAGTAATAGGGTCTTGCTGATCAATTAGGTAACCTAAAGATCATGAGTTCGGATCCAACATTTGCATATTCGCCCTAGGATCCTCATATATGGAACTTATAAGGAAAAAAAATACAGAAAGTTGATCTAAAGGTACCTCAATAATCCCACCACATAGCCATCTATATGATAGATAATGATATAACTGTTCATGGCCAGGTTCAGTCTCAGATGCAACCATAGCAATCCGCTTTAGACACTCGTCATAATCACAAAGTAACATATGATCTTCTTCACATATGCCAGCATGAGCATTGTGTAGGCCAGATGTATGATTAAGTACAAGATTAACCTTAGAGAGAAAATGATAAGTAATCAGTTAATTTGATTTTACTCTTCCCGGCCTATAAGTGTTATAACATTATAAACACTTGTATACTTTAACTATGATACATAGGACCATTATGTAACCAATAACTGCCCCACTTTCTCTCTCCCAATATATCAATCATGCACTTCGTAAAACTGCTTTATGCGGTTCTCGTAATTAATTCCCTATTTAAAATCGATTATGTATTAAAAACGGTCTTGTAATCATATCATCACATACATAATATATTTATCCAAACGTTATGTTAATCAACTGCATAGTTAATTGGTTTCAAATGGGAAAAAGCATATCCTAAACATCCACAATCACTAATGTTTTGTTCTACTGGAACAACTATAACATGCATTAAGAAGACATGAAATAACATAATTAAGATTAAGCATACAACCTTTATTCGATCTTTTCCATTCGTACCAAACTCTGGCCAAATATTTGCGACGTTATCGTCGAGCTTCAATTTCCTAAGATGAAAATACATATTATTTATCATGTATACATGGTTGTTAAAATCATCATGTTGAAGAAGAGTCATTTTCAACCAAGGGCTATACATTTTTTACATACACTTCAAACGTTCTATAGGTCAAACCACAATAAAACGAAAATAATGGATTAGGAGTGAACAAAAAACTCAATAGCCCAACCATAACCGAACCAGTTGAGAAACCGATGGTTATGGTGCGCGTATGGTTATACGTGCATAAATAATGGATTAGGAGTGAGCAAAAAACTCAATAGCCCAACCATAACCAAACTAGTTGAGAAACCGATGGTTATGGTTCACTTATGGTTATATGTGCATAAATAATCGAATTAACCGAACCGCTATTAAAACCAACCTTTATATATTTTTATAAATAATATATTATATATCTTAAAAGTTTAAGTTTTGTTACACTTTGTTCATAAATAACATATTACTTGCTCCTCATTCTTCTTTATAAGTTAATATTTATGTTTGCTGATTTTTTATTTAACCCAAAACAAAATTGGATCCACGTATAAAAAGTTTATAGCAATAATATTATCATGTGCCATTAAAAGGAACAATTTTGACTCATTCATGTCAGCTCATGTTAAGCTAAAAAGGAAATCAATTAAATAAATTGAACGAGTTAAAAAGCCACCGGAATTGTATTTTAACGCAGACAACCTCTTCAAATTGTTTTATTCAAGAAACTAAATTGCTATATTTATATTCACATACAAGTGGCTAACGATATATAAAACCCATTAACCGGTACACAATATTACCCATTTTAACCCGTTACCAAGACACCTCTAGCTTCCATGAAAACAAGAGAACATACCCTTTATCAGCCAGCCAGTGTACCATTCCCGCTGTGACTCCCTTAGTTACAGAGAAAACAGGAAATAAGCTATCGGACTGAACCGGACGACGATCATCTTTTCCTAGTACTCCAGCTGCAGTATCAATTATGACATGGCCATCTTTGTATGCACAAACCTAAGAAACACATTAACATATTAAAATTGGTTGCAGCGGGTATTAAACCGACTAATTAAACTGTTTTTCACTGGGACAGAATTGTGTGATTGAAAATTGTTGGAAATCAGTCCCAAGAACACGAACACAAATTTTGATCTCAACCAAGATCGACTCTTTTTTTAATAAAATTCAACTCACACTTTACAATTAATCCCTAACCATCTATTTATAATAAACCCTATACTAATCATAAACCAATTCAAACTCAATTAAATAATCAAACAAATGAACAAACCCACTCCTAGTCTAGTAGGAATTCAACGAAACAATTAATAAACTAATATTAATAATTATCTATAATCAAGATTAATCCTTTAAAAAATCTATCGCAAAACAGATTTGTGACAAAGGTTTTTGCGACTAAATTTTGAGGTCACTTTATGTAGTAGTTGAAGCACACCTGGATTCCAAGTATTCTATCAACATTCTTTGATTCAACCAAGAAACGCCTCAGCTTTGCTTCTACATCAGAATTGACTGGACTATCATATAACCATCTAGTATTTGAGGCTGATCCATCATCCATGTTGCTGAAAGAAATTAGTGTAACTTATGGATCGCGTATTAAAATTGTTTATTTGCTTGTTGGTTTTGCAATAACCTGTTTATAGTGTATCAAACCGCGATAAACAGAAAGCAATCGCGATACTTCGAACATTGATCATGAGTACAACCCTTTCTGGGTAGGATATCGAGGAGTTCTTAAGTAATCAATTGGAGCTGATGCTGATCACCTAAGTCATTCGCCCTCCGGTTTGGTTTATAATCTTACGTACCTGAGTCGCATGCATCTGCCAGATTGGTAGGAGGGTCGGTGGGTAGGCCCCATATTTGGCCCCATTTAATGTTTTATCACTATCATGCACTACTATTGTCATCTTGTGTCTGTTATTGTTTTGGCGAGATCTGAAATGGAGTTATTGCAATGGATTCTTGTGTTGATAGAATCTGGTATTAAAAATGAAGAAGAAGGTATATTTGAATTTGTAATATGGGATTTTCTTGTAACTTTATATTAATTATAATTAGTCATCAATTATAAACAATTTTGATTGTATCGTGAATTCTAAAAGCCTAGTGATATCAAGTTTTAACTACCATTCATTTCATATTTACTCAAAATAATGCATTTGTTTTTTTTATAATTATCTATACATTTTTTTTAATTGGCTCTTACTTTTTACACTCATATTTCATAATTAAATTTATTTTATTACAGTAAAATATATATTTACTTTTTATACGTTAGGTAAATAATTTTTTTTAACGACAAACACACCCTCTTAAATTCTACTCTTAAAATTCACCTATTACTCATTTTGTAGGATTTAAACCTACACCAATTCGATGAGGAAAAACTCTAGGTGTCACTAGGCTAAAAGGTTATCGGCATTAGGTAAATAGACGTACGTAATAAGTTGATTGTAAATATATAGACTATTATATATATATATATATATATATATATATATATCTATATCTATATCTATATTAAAGTAGAACTATGATGAACAACAAGATTTATATATATACTAGGTTAAAACCACGTATATTACTCGTGTTAAATAAATTCAATGTTATATACTTAGTAATAAAGATTTACATATTACATATTACATAGTTTTTAATACAAATTTTAAAAACGTCATATAGTTATTTTTTAAAAATATTTTATAAAAAGAATGATAGAAATGTTCAATTTCTAAATATGTTTTATGAATAAACCTATTTTTTTAAATAAAAAATATTTTATAAAAAGAATTATATAAATCATTATTATTTAATAGGAGAGGTGGGAGACAAAAAATTATAAAAAAAACAATTAAAGAAAATCTGTATAATTAATAGGGGAGAGAGGCGGGAAAAAAAGATGAGGATGCATAGGAGAGTGATAAGTGTCCCATCAAAACCTTTATTTATTATATATATATATATATATATATATATATATATATATATATATATATATATATATATATATATATATATATATATATATATAGGGTTGGGATCAGGTAAAAAAGACTTTAAATGTGAGAAGGGTGAGAAGGGTGAGAAGGGTGCTCCTAGCGACACCTGTCAACGCATCAATTTTGGACAGAGGGGTAGTTTTGGAACTTCATTCATTATTTTGGAAACACAATCCCCGGTCTCATTAAATATTAGCGATATTGATTTCGGCGGCGTCTGATTCTAAATTCCATCATCTGATTCTTTCGATTATCAATCCAAAATCATTCTTAAATTCTCACGTAATCGAAGGTCGAATTTATTGATTTTTTTCTGATCGCGCATTCGATTTATTTAATGGCGATTGATGATGTTCAATGTGGTACTTATTTGATTTTGTTATCTATTTAGTGAATTCGATGATAGATGTTTTTGTTTTAAGCATTTAATTTACTGTTTGTTGATCACCGATTGTGTTAGGTTAAAATATTATAATTATGTATTTGAGTGATCATTGTGTAATACAGATTGAGAATGTGTATTATAGTTTATCATTGTGTATTATATAATGTGTGTTATTGCGATCATAATCCAATAATCCTTTGTGTGTTATACACAATGAATTATAATCATATTGTTTTTGTAGACAATATGTACAATACACAATGATGCTATTACACCATGAACAATAGTAGTATATAATTGTGTATTGTGTAATACAGATTGAGAATGTGTATTATAATTTATCATTGTGTATTATATAATGTGTGTTATTGCGATCATAATCCAATAATCCTTTGTGTGTTATACACAATGGATTATGGTCATAGTGTTTTTGTAGACAATATGTACAATACACAATGATGCTATTACACAATGAACAATAGTAGTATATAATTGTGTATTGTGTAATACAGAATGTGTAATACACATATTGTATTATTGTAATTGTCGAACAAACCCTAGTTTTTTCAAAAACACACAAAATATGTAATACACAATGATCATATTACACAATGATGCTATTACACAATGATGCATTTTCATTATTGTGTGTTGATAACAGACACTGATGATATGACATAATGATGCTATTACAGAATGAACAATAGTAGTATATAATTTTGTATTGTGTAATACAGAATGTGTAATACACATATTGTAATCCATTACACAATGAAGAATTTTAGTATTTAATTGTTTATAACCTTATATGTTACTATCTCTTCCTTGTGTATAATGTTTCTTTGTCTCCATTATGTCTTATTTTATTCTGTTTATATATTACTGTATTTGTATTGTGTCTTATGTTACTATGTCTGCATTGTGTCTTATTTTATTCTGTTTATATGTTTCTGTCTCTTCATTATGTCTAATGTTTCTTTATTTGCATTGTGTGTTATGTATTGTTTTATATATTTCTGTTTATATATGACATTGTGTTTTACTTATGTAGATTTCTAAATTTTCAATGAACTTGGTGAACAACGTGTATCACCAAATTCTGGAAAAAAGTATTACACACTTGTTGTGAGCCAGTCAGTTAAACCTTTTGTTGGTATGGTTTTTGATTCTATTGAGCATGCCTTTTCCTTTTACGTAAAGTATGCTCTTTCTAGTGGTTTCTCAATTAGGAAGACATCATCATACAATCCTAAGGGTGTTATTAAGTTGAAGTACTTTGTTTGTTAGAAGCAAGGTTTTAAAAAAGAAAGACCGTTTGATAAATTACAGGATGGTAAAGTAAGGCGTAGGAAACCATCTAAGAGGATTGGATGTAATGCATATATTAAGTTGCGGTTAAATGTTGATAATAAGTATCAAATATATGGTTTTCAAGAAGAGCATAACCATAGTTTCGTTAAAAAAGAAGATATTCAGTTTTTGACTTCTGCAAGAAGGGTTGATTATGTAAAAGAAAGTGCAATTCAAGCGTTGTCTACCATCAATCTTGGGCCTGTAAGAGCATTTAACATTTTGAAGAGTTTGTATGGTGGTTATGAGGATCTAGGTGCAACAAAGAATGATTTTAAGAATTTTAAGAGGGATCTAAATGTATATATTGGTGAGTATGATGCGGAGATGGTTATTCAACGTCTTGCGAGAAAAAAAGAGTTTTGTCCCAATTTTTTATTTTATTATATTATTAAAGAAGATGGAACTTTAGGTGGTTTGTTTTGGGCTGATGAGGTTTCGAAGAGCAACTATTTGGTATTTGGTGATGTTGTAGGATTTGATGCCACTTATTGATCAAATAAGTAAGATTTAAATCTTTATTGTGTTTTAGTTATAATTGTGTAATATATGACATTTCCTTTAACTTTTTGTTTTTAGGTATGATATGGTGTTTGTTCCCTTCACTGGTATAGATAACCATAATAGGAATGTTACCCTTGGTGCTGAGCTTCTTGGATCTGAAACTGCTGAATCATATAGTTGGTTATTGAGGCTTTATGTCAAGGCGTTTGGTTGTGCACCTAAAGTAGTTGTTACCGACCAAGATCCTGCCATGAAGAAGGCTATTCAAGAAGTTTTTCCAAATAGCCGTCACAGATTATGTATGTGGCACATATGGGAGAAACTAACTTCTAAGGTATCATTATTTTGTTTTGATTAGTTCTTGGTTCTATATCGTGTCTTTATGTTACTGGATCTGCATTGTGTATATGAATGACACAACGCATTGTCTTACTAAAGACACAATGCATTGTGTCTTTGTGTTACTGTATTTACATTAGCATTGTGTCTTATGAAATACGCAATGCATTGTGTAACTGTATTTACCTTGTGTCTATATGTAACTGTATCTACATTAGCATTGTGACTTTTGAAGCAAGGTAACATTAGCAACTTATAGAATATTGTGTTATGTCAATGCATTAGAAGACAGACACAACAAACCAATTGTATTTGAGGATGAAATAATAAATAAATATATGCATTATGTCTTTCGTAAGACACAATGCATTGTGTCTTTATGTTACTGTATGTGCATTGTGTATATGAAAGACACAATGCATTGTGTCTTGTGTTACTTTATTTGGATTGTGTCTTTATGTTACTGTATTTACATTGTGTATATGAAAGACACAATGCATTGTATTTTACCAAAACACAATGCATTGTGTCTTGTGTAACTGTTTTTAAATTGTGTCTTTATGTTACTGTGTCTGCATTGTGTCTTACAAAAGACACAATGCATTATGTCTTGTGTTACTTTATTTGGATTGTGTCTTATGCTACTGTATCTACATTGTGTCTTAATTTTTTTATTTTCATATTTTTGTAGCTTGGACCAGTTCTGTGTAATACCACATATTTCAAAAAAGAATTGGCTGAGATCATATGGATAGATTCTATTACATGTGTTGAGTTTGAGGAGAGATGACATTCAATTCTTTCTCATTATGGCTTACGTGATCATGTTTGGTTGTCTGATATTTATAATATTAGACAAGACTGGATACCTGCGTTTTATCTTGAGGAGAATTTGTCTGGGCTTATGCGTACTACGTCAAGATCAGAAAGCGAGAACCATTTTTTAATCAATTTACTAATCCAAAGTCGTCTCTAGTTGAGTTTTTAGTCACTTTGAGACATCAATCGAGGCTCAAAGGTATGAGCATAGAAAAAATGATCATGAAACTCGATACACTGAACCTGATATTTGGAGTGCATTTGTTCTTGAAAATCAAGCTGCACAATCTATACACGAACAGTTTTTTTGGATCAGCAGTTGGAGATAGATGATACTATTAATAGTTGTGCTTCTGCTACCAGGTAGAAAGTTGGTGATTTTATGAAGTTTGGAATTGAGGATTTGTTGCAGCCATGCACTTCACTTTTTGAGGTATTGGTTGCTTCATATTTATTGTTCATTGTGTCTTCTTATTGTAACATCCGGCCTCTCGTACCAACAATATTGTCCACTTTGCCTCCTAAGAGCTCACAGATTTGTTTTTGGTTGCTCGAGTGAAAACTTCCCGGGGGTTCACCCATCCCTGGATTACTCCCACCCGGGCACGCTTAACTGTGGAATTCTCCTCTCATCCACTAACATTAAACCCCAAAACACGTGGTATTTGAGGCAGGGCATTCCTTATGAACCCAACATCTCTCCTGTTGACAGAACAGAACGATATGGGATTTGCCTAAGGTGTTACAACCCCCCCCCGGGACTCATCGTCCTCGATGAGGTTTGCCCCACTATCGTAAACAGAAAAGAACAGGAGTGGCTCTGATACCATTTGTAACATCCGGCCTCTCGTACTAACAATATTATCCGTTTTGCCCCCCCTAAGAGCTCACAGATTTGTTTTTGGTTGCCCGGGTGAAAACATCACAGGGGTCACCCATCCCTGGATTACTCCCACTCGAGCACGCTTAACTGTGGAGTTCTCCTCTCATCCACTACATTAAGCCCCAAAACTTGTGGTATTTGAGGCGGGGCATTCCTTATGAACCCAACATCTCTCCTGTGGACAGAACAGAACATAACATAACAGAATGATATGGGATTTGCCTAAGGTGTTACAAACACCCCCCTTTGGACTCATCGACCTCGATGAGGTTTGCCCCACTATCGTAAACAGAACAAAACGGGAGTGGCTCTGATACCATTTGTAACATCCGGCCTCTCGTACCAACAATATTATCCGCTTTGCCCCCTAAGAGCTCACGGATTTGTTTTTGGTTGCCCGGGTGAAAACATCCCATGGGGTCCCCATCCCTGGATTACTCCCACCCGAGCACGCTAAACTATGGATTTCTCCTCTCATCCACTACATTAAGCCCCAAAATGCGTTGTGGTATTTGAGGCGGGGCATTCCTTATGAACCCAACATCTCTCCCGTGGACAGAACAGAACAGAACGATATGGGATTTGCCTAAGGTGTTACACTTATAGTACTTTTTTATCTTACTGTTTCTCAATCTATATTACACAATGGATAGTACACAATGGATTATGTCTTATGTATTGTGTCTTCTGTTTTGTCTTTTAGAATACGAGGCATTGTGTCTTGTGTAACTGTATTTACATTGTGTCTTTATGTTACTGTATCTGATCTGTGTATAATACACAATGGAATATTACACAATGTGTATAATACACAATGATTGTGTATAATACAGAATGGATTATGATTATCGTGTGATATAAACAATGTGTATAATACATAATGATGATATATACATTGTCTATAATACACAATGTATTATGATCATAGTGTTTTATACACAATGTGTACATCACACATTGATGTATAATACACAATGTGTATATCACACATTATGTATAATACACAATGGAATATTACACAATGTGTATAATACACAATGATTGTGTATAATACAGAATGATGATATACACATTGTGTATAATACACAATGATGATATAGACATTGTCTATAATACACAATGTATCTACAGTAACAATGCATATACAGTAACAAAAAGACACAAATTTAGATACAGTAACATAAAGACATAATGTAAATACAGTTACACAAGATACAAATCTAGATGTGTTTGATCTATTATTTCAACCTTGAATAAGTTAGGTGCTTTGTCTATTACATCATTGTGTAATATATTTATATATACCCTTGTATTGATTCACACAACCAAAGAGGAATGCAAGAACACTTTTTATTGCTTATGAGATAGCTTATGTTTTTTTAAATGTGTATTTTTGTGTAGGTTATGTTTCGAAATGAAGATCAAACCATATCATGCAGTTGCAGAAGGTTTGAACAGTTTGGGTTGCTATGTAGACATATTTTCTATGTTCTTAGACTTTGTCATGTAAAAGAGTTCCCGAAGAAGTATGTGATTAGGCGTTGGAGAAGGGAAGCTGTTCCAAATACTTCAATTCGATCTGACGATGTTGAAAAAAATGGTGATGATGTTGAAGCTGTTCTTCGTGAGATTAGGTTTTGCAAATGAGTATTGTATAAATCGATTGGTTATGGACATAGATCAGTTGTGTCTTTATAGAGATTATCTTAAAGGTTCCATGTGTAAGGCTGATGAAGTTCAAGTTGTTGCCCCACCTCCTAGCAGGAGAGATAGATTTGCATAAATGATTGGAATGAAAGAACCATGCACTGTTACTGTTCGACTATTAGAACAAGAACGAAAGGTTGTGGGACTCAGAAACGTTTGAAGTCAGCGCGTGAGATAGCAATTAGTCAAGCACGGAAAAAAACAAGGGAATGCAGTTTTTGCAAAGTTGCAGGTCACAATCTTCGCACTTGCAAGTCATACATTGAAAGTCTTAAAGAGAAAGAATCGTCAACTAGTTCAGGAGTTGATAATATGCAAGTTTAGAGAATTATTCTTTTTATTATACTTTTTATCTTTTAGAATATGAGTCATTGTGTCTTTTGGTTAATTGTGCATAATTGGGAAAATATTGTGTTTCTAACATTTGATGGTTACCTTATATTCTATTATCAAGTAAAAGAAATGAATATTCTATTTTAATTGAATGTTATTTTTTGTAATTTTCAGTAGTTGCTCTATCATCACAGTGTCTAATATTATAGATATTTTTGTTATATATCATGGCAATGTGTATTATCCTACACACTGTGTTATATTACACAATCTATATTACACAATCAGTACATTGTGTAATATAGATTGAAAAATAATCCATTGTGTTATATAACACAATCAGTACATTGTGTTATATTGTTTAATGTACTATCCATTGTGTAATATAGATTAAGAATGTGTTATACAGTAATTTCATAATATCATATTATAAAACTATATAATCCATGTATTTTTATTAAATGTTTATACTAGAGAAAGTTTGTATAATTGAAAATTTGTGTAATACAGATTTTACTATATGATCATTGTGTCTTTATGAAATACACAATGAATTGTGTATATCGTCATTAGGTTATATACACAATGTGTATAAAACATTATGATCATAATCCATTGTGTATTATACACATTGTGTATATCACACAATAATCATAATCAATTATGTATTATACACAATCATTGTGTATTAAACACATTGTGTATTATACACAATAAATACATCAGCATTATGTGTATTATACACAATGAACACATTGTGTAATACACAATTTATTTTGATCATAGTGTTTTATACACAATGTATATATTTTCAATGTGTATTATACACATTGTGTAATATACAATGATCAGAATCTATTGTGTATTACAATCATCTATGCATTGTGTATATCATTGTGTATTACATTGTGATCCTAATCCAATAATCCATTGTGTATTATACATATTGTGTATACACAAAAATGTACAATCATGATATTACACAATGAATAATACTAGTACATAATTGTCTATAATACACAATAGATATAAAATTACACACATTGTATTATCACATGTAAACAACCTATTGTGTAATATAAAAACTCATTGTGTCATTTGAGCTTTATATGATATAAACAACCTATTGTGTAATATAAACATTATGATCATGATAATTAACAATATAAGATTCTTATAGCCATAAACATCTATACAAACCATTGTCATTAGAAATAACAAATAAGAGTAATATTTCTGTAATATTGTCAACCAAAACACCATGATCATGAGAAATTGTTTTTAAAAACCAACACCAAACACAAACATTTACACCAATGTTGTCAACACAAACATAAACTTAAAGAAAAATGTCTAATCCAGTTCATTCTTCAACCTTTCTTCAATTCTCTGTTTTGAAGTTTCTTCCAACTTGTTTCTTGTTGCAATTGGTATTCTCAAATAGTTCTTCATTTCTTCAACAATAAATTGTTTTAGTTCATTCTTCTCATGCAACATAATTTTTGCACAATACTTTCGACGCAAATCTTCTATTTGTTTCTTCTGCACCTTCTCTGATTCCACTCCAAATCCACACTGCCAAACTTTCTCTTCTTCTCCCATACACGTCTCCATATGCCTCATTATAAAAATGCCACAGTCTTTACTATTTTCAGTTGTTCTCCATAGCATCTCAAATCTTTTTACTACAGTATCATCCATTTCATCTGTTTTGGGATGCGAATACTCAACAATGAATGATACAAAGGCTTCTTTCTGCAATAAAAATTTAATCTAAATGATGTTATTTTCAAATAATGTATTCTGTTTTTTTTTTGAAACATTATACTTACAACCCAATGTGTAATATAACCCAATTTATAATATTGTGTAATAGACTAACATTATTAATGTTTAATGAACTTACCATTTTTTCTGGTATTCCTTTGTATTTAGCATCATACTCTCCCAATGCATTGTTGTCAATGATATTAGCCTCTGGGTTTTTGAGGTTGAAACACATAAGATAATAGTGTTGTGATAGAATCATTAGGAAAAAAACAATGTCAAACTTTTTAATGCTTTCCAAATTTTCTTTCTTTAAAAATTCATTCATATTTTTCTTGAACTCATTGTTTCTCGCCTCAGCATCTTTGTTGTATGTGTCTCTGTGCTGTAATTCAAATAATAATTTCATAATAACATAATTATAAAACTACACACTCTGCATAATACACATTGGAATCTGATAATTGCATAATACACAATGATATGTAATTACACAATGATATGTAACTACACAATTATATAATAATACACAACATGTGTAATACACAATGTGTGTAATACACAATGATTTTGATCATTGTATATTACACTTTGATATTACACAATGTGTGTAATACACATTGGAATTTGATCATTGTATAATACATGATGATATAATAATACAAATACACAATGATGATATATACATAATTGTCTATAATACACATTAGAATGATATCATTGTATAATACACAATCATATAATAATACACAATGGAAAATAATCAATTGTGTATTATACACATTGTGTGTAACACACAATGTTGATTCTGATCATAGTGTATTACACAATCATGCTAATACTCAATGATACTTTTAAACAATTATGCTATTACACAATGTATATAACATCATAGTGTTATATACTCAATGTTTGTAACACACAATGATGTTATATACACTGTGTTTAATACATATTGGATTCTGAACATTGTGTATTACATAATCATGCTATTACTCAATGATATAATAATACACAATGTGTGTAATACATAATAATGTTGTTACACAATGATGTTATATACATCATTGTTTGTATGTACTAATACACAATGTGTGTAATACAGTTTGTATATATATTTTGTTAACTTACAATCATAGGAGCTGTACAAAACAGTCTGAAAACAGAACTGTCCCTGTTCCTCTTCATTATTTAACAAATGAGACCATTCATTTATGACATCCACATGTAACTCTATCCCTGGTGACAAAGTTTCGAGTTCAATTCTTGGTGTCACTATAACATCGGTAATTAGAAACAATGAATCCCTGCAAAAAAAAATTGTTAACAGTTACTAAAATTTTTTTTTTTCATATATTGTAATATAGTTCAAAAATTATTTTACCAAACATTTCTATTCGCAGAAAATAAATATGATGAAATGTTTTTTTCAACATTTGTCATTTTTTCTTCCATCACAACTTTTCTTTGTTTGTAAGGTGAACACAACACATCTGATAAGATTATTTTCCTTTTGGGCCTTTCTTGTTTCTTCTCTTCAACCTCTGCTAAAACCATAATGTTCTTTCCTGGGGTTGTGTTTTCATCTTCTGATTCTCCTTCATTGTGTATTTCTTTTGCTTCTCCTTCACCTATCTTTTCTCCTTCTCCTTTCATGCTGTCTTCCTTGATTTCATCTTCTCCTGTTTCTTTTATCAATTCTTCTTTCTCATTTTTTTCTCCAATTCTCTCTTCTCCAACAGTCTCTTCTTCAACCATCTCTTCTCCAACCTTTTCTTTTCCTCCAACAAGCACAATCTCTTTTTCTTGGCTCACCTTCTCTGTGTTTCCCTTTTCTTTTTCAGAATTTTCTTTATTGCTTTCTTGTGATAGTAAACGAAAGCTTGGTGGATCATTTTTGACTAATTCTGATTTTTTCTTTTGTTTTTCAGCTTCATCAATTCTTTTTGTGGCTTCTTTTTCCAATTCTATTAAGTCTGCCATTGTGTCTTGACTTACTATAACAGGTGTGTTTATCAAAACAATGTCTTTGCTATGTATTGTTGGGCTTTGTTTTGAAAATTCTTTATGATGTTCCTTGTCTGTTTTGTCATCAAAAACTTCCTCATTTCTTTCACTCTGAACTTTTTCTACTGGGATATATTTTCTCAGTAATAATTCCTATTCTCTTTGTTTTTCTGTCACTAGATTACTTTCTGGATATTCTTTTTTTCCTTCTCAAACAACATCTTCAGTTTTTCTGCATGTTCTTCAAATTTTTTCAACTCAATCTCTATTCTCTCCACTCTAACCTGTTACACAATATGTATAATACACAATGTTATTACACAATCACAATACACAATGAAAGCTTGGTGGATCATAGTGTTTTATACACAATGTTTGTAATACACAATGGAATATTACACAATATGTATGATAAACAATGTGTATAATACACATTGATATTACACAATGTATATTATACATATTGTGTAAAATACACAATGAAATATTACACAATGTATTTTTGTGTGTTATACACAATGTGTATAATATACAATGTATTATTGCGTGTTATACACAATGTGTATAATACACAATGTTGATAGTGTTTTAAACACAATGTGTATAATACACAATGTTTTATGGAATATTACACAATATGTATTATACATATTGTGTATAATACACAATGGAATATTACACAATGTATTATTGTGTGTTATACACAATGTATTATTGTGTGTTATACACAATGTGTATAATACACAATGTTGATAGTGTTTTAAACACAATGTGTATAATACACAATGTTTTATGGAATATTTCACAATGTATATGATACACAATGTGTAAATATTACACAAATTTGTATAATACACAATGTGTATAATAGATTTAATATAATACACAATGTGTATAATACACATTGATATTACACAATGTGTATTATACATATTGTGTATAATACACAGTGTGTATAAATAGATTTAATATTACACAATGTGTGTAATAGACAATGGATTATTACATATAAATAACCCATTGTGTATTATAAACAACCCATTGTGTCATTTGAGTTTTGTGTAATATAAATTCAGAATATGCAAATATATTTCACACATCTTCAGACTCTAGATAATCTTTTTGTTTTTTGATTTTGACTTTCAATGTCACTCTTGATTCTTTTTTTTTCTCTTCTTCCTTCTCTACCTTTTTCTTTGATTTTTCATTCTTTACCATTCTTGGCTTTTCTCCTTCTTCTTTTTTTCTTCCTTTGCACCTTTTTTAATTGATTTTTCAAGTAAATTTTCATATTCAATCATTTTCTAGTAATCAATTTTCTCAAGCTTGAGTTTTTCTTTCTTCTGTTCCCTTTTTTCTTTCTTATAGATATAACAAATCTGTATTAAACATGAAATAAACAATAGTAAGAAACCCTGTAAAATACACAATGAAATATTACACAATGTTTATAATACACAATGTTTGATAGTGTTTTAAACACAATGTGTATAATACACATTGAGTAATATTACACAATGTGTCTTATACACAGTGTGTATAATACACAATAGATTTAATATTACACAATGGATTATGACATATAAAGATCCTATTGTGTAATATAAACGACCCATTGTGTCATTTGAACTTTGTATAATAGAAATTCAGAATATGTACAATATATAATACAAAATGTTATTACATAATCATGATACACAAAGATATAATAATACACAATGTACTATGATCATTGTATATTAAAAAATGTGTATAATACACAATGGAATATTACACAATGAGTATTATACACAATAATCATTGTGTAATACACAATGATTATTGTGTGATATACAGAATGTGTATAATACACAACAATGATGTTATATACATTGTGTATTACATAATCATTATTGTGTAATACACAATAATGTTCATTGTTATTCAGAATTATCTATCATGTTTAAGGTTTAATGTATTTACCACAAGTAACATGATTGGTCCAGTAAAAAGTTTTCCTTCTTTTCCTCCCCATCCTTTTCGTGTTCTTCTGAGACATTCCAGAATATATTCACACCAGTCCAGCTTTTTAAAATCTGTTTTTCTTGTGAGCGATGTCAGAAATCGCAAGTTGACAGTGTTGCTCTTCATTGTTTCACCCATTATAGACATTAATACAACCATGAAATTGAGCTTGAACATTCTCCCTAAGTCATCTTTTTCCTTCAAATACTCAACCAAGTCACTAACATAAATTTTCTTTTGCATCTCCTCATCAAACTGACTTCTCCATTCTTTGACCACTGGATCATATGTTTTTGGTTTACTCATTTGAGTGACTTGTATTTCACCATTTGGTATTTCAAATATTTCATTAATCAAAGAAGGTGTTAGTTTGTACTCATTAGCTCCATCATTCAAAATGTCTGTTGATGGATCATGGTTTTGTAGCAGCCAATATCCCAAGGAAGTTGGTATCGTGTGCAGCTTTAGTAAAAGGGTTTTTCTAAAACCCATTTCTTCAACTACCTTTTTCTGAGCTTTTGTTAAGTATTGAATAAAAGTGATGAGGTTTCCTCGTGAACATCACATCAATAGCTTCTTGCCGGTAAAAGGAATATGTTTTTGCATTGTTTCTGACGATGAAGTCTTCCTTTTCTTGTGATATGTTATTTTTTCTTCACCTTCTTCTGGTTCTTTTCTTTTTTTTCGAAATCCACCTTTAACCTAAGTCCTTCTTCTACCTTCTATTTTCCTTTTCCCTTTTTTATCGATTCTAACTTCTTCCCACTCCTCTTACCCTCATCTTCATTTTCAAAATTTTTTGCTTTTTTCCTTTAGATAGATTTCTTATCAGCATATCATCCTCCTCTTCTTTATTCATTGATTGTGTAATACACAATCATTGTGTAATACACAATGATGCTATTACACAATGTATATAACATCACAATGTTTTGTACTCAATGTGTGTAATACACAATGATGTTATATACATTGTGTATTACACACATTGGATTCTGATCATAGTGTATTACACAATCATGATAGATAATGATACTATTACACATTGATTGTGTAATACACAATGATTCTATTACACAAAGTAAATAACATCATAGTGTTTTATACACGATGTGTGTAATACACATTGAATTCTGATCATGATTGTGTAATACACATGGATAGAACACAATCATGATAAACAATGATAATACACAATCATCCACAAACCGTAGTTTTTTCAAAAACACAAAAAAGTGTAATACAGAAGGCATTTTCATTATTGTGTGTTCATAACAGACGCTAATGATATTACACAATGATGATTTATATACAATGTGTGTAATACACAAAGATGGTACTACACATTTATGATATGACAAAATCCTGATAAACAATGATAATACACAATGTATCGACCAAATGATACGGAAACCCTATTTAAAAACTTATTATACACAACGATAATACATTAAACAGAATGATCGAGAAACCGTAGTTTTAAATGTGAGAACCCCAACCCGGGAGGCCTCACTTATTGGATTTACTCATTCACAAGCAGTTCTTAAACATGAATATCAGATAACGCAGCGGAAATTTTCATTTAAACATAACTTAATCGTTATTCATACATGCGGAAGCGTAAACATAATTACATCATAACTAAACATAACGGGATGCCAGTCTTCAAAAGCAGTCGGGTAACTCTTCATCTCTAGCCAAGCATCACCGTCCATCATCATAACTTCCTTAACCTGAATGTGCATACTAAAAAGGTCAGCTACGCTGGTGAGTTCTAGCATTTCATAAAAACTTTAACATCAACATTTGCCAAAAACGTATCATTCATTTAGTAAAAACCTTTCACAAAAGCATGTAATAATTTAACATCTTTAAAAAAAAGGTTTCGTACCCATATCATCATCAACATCATAATCATAAACACCGTTAAACGGATCGTTCATTAAAACTTTTAACATTCATTTAAGTCATACATTATTATCTAAATCTGTGTTACCCTTCGTTCCGTCATTTAGTATGGTATTGCCCCTAAGGCTTAACTGCACGAAGACCGACAATACCATACATTCCGTCAATTCCCTTATGGTATTGCCCCTAAGGCTTAACTGCACGAAGACCGACAATACCATACATTCCGTCAATTCCCTTTTGGTATTGCCCCCAAGGCTAACTGCGCGAGGACCGACAATACCCATTCAGTTGCCCTTATGGCTCTCATGTCCATAAACCGACAACTTCCATCGACGGTTATGACTCTCAGCCATAACATCGTCGGATCATAATTTAACCTTACATGGGGGTCACGTTAACCCCTGAGTAACCGTCGTTACTCCCTTTTACCAGTTGTACAACATCATAACCATTGGCATGCCACAAAGACATGCCCCTGTTGTTCTTGTAGCAACTATGGCTCGCTGTCCATAATCTACCACAAGGCTGGGAATCTCATTCCCAGACTTCATTCGTCAATTCCATTCATTCGACAGATTAGATTTGTAATGACTTCTTTAAAACCTTTACCTCTTTCTCTTCTCATTAAACATTTCCTCATTTAAACCGTTCATAAAGCATTCGTAACCCTTTTTGGCAAAAACATTTCAAAACCTTTCCTTTCGTTAAACATCATTTCGTTAAAACATCATTTCGTTAAAACATCATTTCGTTAAACATCATTTCGTTAAACATCATTTCGTTAAACATCATTTCGTTAAACATCATTTCGTTAAACATCATTTCGTAAGTATGCACACCAGCCCAAAAACATTAACAAAACATTTAAAAGAGGGCTCTAGAACTCACCTGATACGCTAATATAGGTTGTCCTAAACGAAGGTCCGACAACGTCACTTCCGATCTGAATTGATTAGTTAAATACACATCAGACCTAAATCCCGACTCTAACGGTTTACTCGTTCTGTTACAGGTGAATACACTGACTTCACTTACTGATGCAGACCTATCGAAACTACTTAGTTTCGACAGGTGCAGGCCCATCGAAACTTCTAGTTTCGACAACTGCAGGTCACTCGAAACTTCTAGTTTCGACAACTGCAGGTCACTCGAAACTTCTAGTTTCGACAACTGCAGGTCACTCGAAACTTCTAGTTTCGACAACTGCAGGTCACTCGAAACTTCTAGTTTCGACAACTGCAGGTCACTCGAAACTTCTAGTTTCGACACCTGCAGGCCACTCGAAACTCTAGTTTCGATACCTGCAGAACTCAGCTATCTTCCCCAAAAAAAACCCTAACTTTCGCATGCAGGTCCGATCTTGTCAAGATCCGGACTTTTTACATTCAAAACGTGTATTTTCCCTTCGTGATTCCAGATTTATAACCCTTTCCTCATTTGGTTTATAAAAACCCGTCATTTTCCCGAAAATACCCGAAAACCCAAAAACGAACAAAAACTCAGATTTGGTTCGGGTGTTACCTGATTTCGAGATTCTGATCCGGAGGTTTTGCTCACGAGTTCAGTAGCAACAAGCTCCTTTAATCTCGGGTCGATCCGCCAACTTTCTCTCTCTACGGTTTCTCTCTCTAGATTCTTGCAAATGAGAGAAATGGTGTGTGTGTTGGCTATTTAAAGGGAGGAAACCCCCCCTTCCTTCAAGTTTGCCGGCCCAACCGGCCCGGCCCGTTACGCCTCGTTCTTTTATCCCGTTCGTCCCGGTTCAACCCGTTATTTAAAATCCTCATTTATTTTGGGATGTTACATTAAAATAGTTTAGACATGGATTTAAACATAAATTATCGACATTGTGTTTAATGTATTATCGTTGTTTAATACACAATGATGCTGTTACACAATGTATATAAAATCACAGTGTTTTGTACTCAATGTGTGTAATACACAATGATGTTATATTCATTGTGTATTACACACATTGGATTCTGATCGTAGTGTATTACACAATCATGATAGACAATGATACTATTACACAAAGTAAATAACATCATAGTGTTTTATATACGATGTGTGTAATACACATTAAATTCTGATCATGATTATGTAATACACATGGATAGAACACAATCATGATAAATAATGATAATATACAAACATCCACAAACCTTAGTTTTTTCAAAAAACACAAAAAGTGTAATACAGAAGGCATTTTCATTATTGTGTTTTCATAACAGACGCTGATGATATTACACAATGATGATTTATATACAATGTGTGTACACAAAGAAGGTATTACACATTTATGATATGACAAAATCCTGATAAACAATGATAATACACAATGTATCGACCAAATGATACGGAAACCTTGCTTAAAAACTCATTATACACAACGATAATACATTAAACAGAATGATCAAGAAACCGTATTTTTAAAATAGTTTAGACATGGATTTAAACACAAATTATCGACAAACCCTAGTATTTTTAGAAAATGTACCGATACTTGAAGCGTCCTTCTTCATATTTTCTCCGATTAGTTTTCGATTTCGCCTGAATTTCCTTCGATTCTCCTGATTTTTATCGGATTTCGTCTGTCGTTCTTCTCTGGATTGCTTTGCGTAAGAAGGGTGAAAAGGGTTGGAATGCAAAAGTACTGTTATACCCTCTTGCATGCTCCTTTGTGTTGTAAAAGTTTCACTTTATTTCAAAATTACCACCGTGATAAAAAGTCACCTTTGATCAGATTCAAAATCCTAATCTAATGGCTTACAATCCTTCTCACCCTTTTTATTTTTAAAACCCTTTTTACAATAACCCAACCCTATATATATATATATATATATATATATATATATATTAATTTTTCATTTTAGCCTCTTATACTATATATAATATATGTTTTTAGCCCTTTAATTTTCTACTTATTTCATTTTTTGTAATAACTTTCGTTCATTAACTTTAAAGAAAAAAGGAATACGTAGCTATCTTTAATTTTTTTTTGTCGACATTCCGATAGTGTTTTTGAAAATGGAGTTGTATTCGTAATTGATTATTTTTTTGTATCGTAAACTATATCAAGTACCGTTATCATTCCGGTACCGTGACTAACCGTACCGATAATGACCGAACAATGTAGCTCCCGGTATTGGTAATATCAGAACTGGTATCGATGTTCGTTTCTATGGTTTTCGATTTACGAAAAGCATGACTTTATTCTTTTGGGTTACATCGTACAATATTTGTGTGATAAAACTATTGCAAATGAACCTTTTTTTATTTCGTAAACTACACCGACTCCCGATGCATTCACGAACTGAACCGATAGTTAACGGACAACATCGGTACCGTTATCAGTATTATTGGAACCCACGTTGCTAATTTTTTTACTGTTTTCGTTCGATGTAAAACACATGTCGGTTTTTTTAATTTAATTTTTTATTTATCTTTTTCTTTATAACTTTTTTTGGGCCCGTTTTTATTTGTATGGCTTTTTTTGCGACGGTTTTACACGGTTTTATCTTTTCATTAACGGTTTTTTATTCGTTTTTGTTTTCTTTCATTTATACAACGTGATTTCATAAGATATCGTCGCTAGAGTTTTAGTCATCGTTTTTATGTTCAAAATCGAACCGACTTAACGCGTGCCCCGCCGCAACGCGAGGGTTAACTTATTTATTAAAAAAAATCCAATTGAAGATGCAACCCCACCCAGTTTCATCCTTGTGGCTATCCTTTGATCAAGGATAAATGCCCAAAATACATCAAAAACAAATATAAGTAATGTAATAATGGTGTTCAATTTAAGAATCACAAATTTATAATACGGGCTTTTAGGGAATAATATATGCCCCCAACTAAAAGTAACATTTGCTTAAACTCAGGTATTTAACACAATAGTTCAAATCGCCTGGTTTTATACTATTTGGTTAGAAACCAAATATGAATTATTATTAAAAAAACAAGAAAGTGAACCATTACAACTTCAAATTGCAATCATCAATAAACTGGTTTGGATGAAACGTTTTCAATTAGTCATTGGTCATAGAATTCTGGTACTGGAAGATCAAGTTCCGAGCAAACAAACTTGACTATCTCCCCGGTCAAAGCACCTAAAGACAACTTGTTTACGGTCACAGCAATTGCAAACCTGTTGCTTATGTCACAGTATCCTGTAGATCCACCTAAACCCGGGTGACCAAACCCAATTACCGAACCATCGGTTGTCTCAAATCTTATAAACCCAAGTCCAAACTTCCATTTCGGCACGATCAAATCCTTATAATCTCCCCTTCCCAAAAAGGCGTCATGAATTTTCCCTTTTGGGTTGGTAAATATTTTGGTGTCGAGATCATTGTTGGGGTGGCTTTCAAGTGGGGAGAGGGATGAAAAGGGAAGGCGGGGTGGGACACCGCCGTCCACGAGGGCCGCATAGTAGCGAGCAACAGCACGAGTTGAGAAGTGTCCGTTGGAGGCAGGTTGTATGGCCCGGCGGGCATTGAGAGTGTTCAATAATGGAATAAGGCTTGAAACCATGTTAAACGTGTAAGAGGAAGGCATGGGGGTCGTGTGCAAGCTCGATTTATAGATATCATGTTCTGGGTCTAACAGTATGAGATCATCCGGATCTATTGTAAGAGTTGCAAGACGAGACTGATCTACACCGGGTGGAATCCCGATATAAAGCTCGCCTTCGACGTTAAGTGGGCGAACAAAAGCTTCCTCAAGAATGTCCTGAAACTTCTTCCCGGATGCATGCTACACATAAAAACATATACATTATTCAACATAGACTACTAGAAAAGTGGTTTTTAGCTACGGAAACGACCACGGACGGACCAATGACGAATTGGCAAAATCCAAAAAATTAAAAAAAAGAAGAAGAAGTTGTTTTTAAATAGCCCTTGTTGATTTACCTTACGGACCTTCACCGATAGATTACTCGTTGTCTGATTTGTAGTGATATTAAAAAGTGTTATTGAGCTTTTGAACCCTCGTAATATGTTTACTTCTTCAAGGACGTCCTCATAGTTAAATTTTCATAGGGCTTTTCAAATCCTTAAAAACCAGTATTAGCGACGAAATGTTGCGAAGAAAGGAATCATCAGAAAAGATGTATTTGCGATGGTTTTAGCTGTCACAATACTTGATTGTGTAGAACACTCACTGATTGTTCAAAGAATTAGTTGAAAAGGAGAACTCATTTAAAATCCAAACTCTTCAAACTGATCGAAAACGAGACTGACTACAGGCGAGTAATTGGTTGTCTTTTATAACTTACATACCAGGCCATATCTGAATTATGCAGTCTGGATATCAGCACCAAAAGAGAATCATTGACAAGCTATAAAACACATCCTAAGGTATATAAAGGGAACGACACACTTTACAGTGCATTACCCGAAAGATGGCGAGAAAGAGCTAATTGACTAGTAACAAAAGCTATGCCACAGACCAAACGGGAATGATTTTCTTCTTTGGTGGCGGACGATTAGATGGGCAAGTCAATAACAACAAATTGTGGCTCTATCGTCTTGTGAGGCTGAATTTATGGCAGCCACAACCACAACATGTAAAGAAATTTGGTTACAAAATTTGCTATAAGAGTTAACCGGATGGAAAACGAGCAAAGTGAAGCTAAAGGTAGATAATAACTCATCAATTTCATTAACGAAGAATCATATTTTTCATGGAAGAAGTAAGCACATGGACACTCGGTATCACTTCATACGAGAGTGTGGAAAGAGTGCAAATCATGGTAGAACATGTATGCGGGGAAGAGTAGCATGCAGACAGTGGCGGAGCTTGAAAATTTTCGCAGGGGGGCCGGGGATTTTTTTCCATATAGGGGGGCCCGGAACTATAAAATTTTCGGTCGAATACATATAAATTAACACCACTGAGCGAAAAATCGGCCGAATACGTATATATTAACACTTCTGAGCGAAAAATCGGGGGGGGGGGAGGCGGGGCCCCCTCGGGCCCTTTATATCCTCCGCCCCTGCATGCAGATATATTGGCTGTCAAAGATCTCATAGATACGGGTCATAATTAGGTGGTAATTGTTGGCCCGATGATAAGTCTCGACCAAGTAATGATTGCTTAGAGATAAAGCAAGACTATATTTGAATTTTATGGATTCATAGTTTTTTAGTTAGAGTTTGAGTCGAATTAAGATTACTTCTCTTCCAAGTTTTGGTTAGTATAAATACTCCTTGTGTATTTGTTTTGTTTAGACGTTCAAGTATTAATAAAAGATCAAATGAGTTATGACCGGTTGCCGGCTGTAAATAACATGCTTGTGAGTTGTTCTTGAACCAACTAAAACCTTCAGTAATATTGTCACAACATCGGTTGTGGTTCATGAGACTTGAGAGAAAAAAGATATATAGAAAGGTGATCTAATGTTACCTCAATGATCCCACCACATAGCCAGCCATATGATAGATAATGATATAATTGTTCACGACCAGGTTCAGTCTCAAGTGCAACCATAGAAATGCGCTTTAGGTAAAAAATTTCTGATTAGCAGGTTACCTGAAAGTTGAGTGACTAAATCGGGATAAAAAAAAGTTTGACTGACTTAATTGAAACAGTTTAAAAAGTTGATTACATTTATATGAACGCTTTTAAATTCACAATCAATATAAAATCTTTTCCCGGTTCATTTCGACTACATAGTTAAGTGGTTTCAATGGGAAAAAACAAATCTAAACTTCCCTAATCACTAGTGTTTATTCTACTAGAACAAACTATAATGTGCATTAATTAAGAAAACAGGAATAACATAATTGAGATTAAGAGAACCTTTATTTGATCTTTTCCATTCGTACCAAACTCCGGCCAAATATTTGCAACGTTGTCCTCAAGCTTCAGTTTCCTAAGATGAAAATACATATTATTTGCCATAACTAGCTACATGGGTGTTAAAATCACCATTGAAGAAGATACTTCTTTTTCAACTAAGGGGTCACAATATTTTTTTTACACACTTCAAAAGTTCTACAGGTCAAACAAAATGATATCATCACATACCCTGTTAATAAAAAAAACTTATGGTTTTGCCCATGTATATTGTAATTTATGGAAAAATATTTAGAGTACTGGTCCACAACATTTCTCTAGTTTGTGTCAAGGATTTTTATCATTTGACTAATCCTAAATACTTTTTGGATCATGTGCCTTTAAAGGCAACAATTTTGACTTGTTTATTAATCAATTACTTAATTCATCTCATGTAAGAATTCTGGGTGATTCATGTATTTGTGACGACCGAAATTCTTTGATAATCGTGAGAGTTCATTAATTATTTCGAGTGTACACGAATATTCAATCGGATAAAAATCAAAGATTACAAGAACGAAAATATGAAAGATTGTTAAGAATTTCATGTATTTGAAACTGACCAAATTTGCTTGTATTTATGGGGTAAACAGATGCAATTATAAAACGTCATAACGGTTATTGGTTGAAAACCACCAAAACCGTCAACCCTTAACTGCTATTTATTCTACCCTGGAGGAGTAATCTAGTCAGGAATACCAATCTGGTCCGGATGAGCAATCTTTAACAGTTTTCACTTTTAAAATTATTTTCAATGCATAACAAAACATGAAAAATAAAATTTTCCCAAGCTGATCGACATGATAGCTTAACCCCAGCCAGGGCGTTGCCCCGAGGACCCTACTAACCAAGGGTGTTGCCCCCGGACGTGGGCTTCGCCCTTGATACAACAAGATATCTTTAGTATCAGAAATCATAAGATCATAAAACAAGTGTGCACACCACACTTACCAACTTGTTTGATGTTTCATTATGACTTCTTATTTAATCATTAAGTGAATCCAATTACATAAAATAGCTAGATGACATTAAAAGTCACCAACACCTCATATTAAGCTAAAAAGGAAATCGGTTAAATAACTTGAACATGTTAAAAAAAATATAGCCCAAATTGTATTTTTAGTGCATACAACCTCTCAAGAAATTAATTTACTATATTAATCATTTAGTTCTTGTATATATGACGCTAACAATATTACTGTTTTAACCCGTTACCCCCGAATGACCATACCACCTCTAGCTTCCATAAAAACAAGAAAACATACCCTTTATCAGCTAACCAATGTACCATTCCGGCTGTGACTCCCTTAGTTACAGAGAAAACAGGAAATAAGCTGTTGGGCTGAACCGGGCGAGGATCATCTTTTCCCAGGACCCCGGCTACCGTATCAATTATCACCTTCCCGTCTTTGTATGCGCAAACCTACAAAACACAATTGGTTGCAACGGTATTATATAAACCGATTAATTAAACTGTTTTTCATAACAACATAATTATGTGATAGAAAGAATCTGTCGCAAAACCGATTAGCTTGCGACAGAATTTCTAGTCGCTCAGCACACCTGGATTCCGAGTATTCTATCAGCATTCTTTGATTCAACCAAGAAACGCCTCAGCTTTGCTTCTACATCAGAATTGACTGGACTATCATATAACCATTTAGTATTCATGTTGCTGAAAGAAATTCATAGTTAGTAAAACAAGGGTATGAAGATTGGTTTTGAAATAAGCAGATGCATAAAACTAGTTTGGATAAGTGATCATAAACACCCTTAAAACAGCTTATTATGTATCAAAATGCTATAAGAAGCAATTAAAAGAATATGAGTACAACTCTTTCTGGATACGATACCGATCCAGGAGTTCTTCAACCAATCAATTGGAGCTGATGCTGATCATGTGAGTCATCCACTACCAGCTGAAATTATTGGTAGTGGGTGGGTAGCCCCCATATTAGGACTCATTTGATGTTCAAACAATAACAGGAATTTATATGAAAAAAAGGAAGAAGAAGAAGAAGAAACGTGTTAGAATAATTGAATTTGAATTTGTAAATAATTTTGATTTTATCAACTTTAAAATCGTATAAATAGTTTTAAATATAGCTTCCATTGGTTTTCTATTTTTAACTCGTTTGAAGGTCATCTATCCTGCCAAATTACCTTTTACCTAATCTCATTGGTTAAGAGAGTATTATTAGATCCTTGTGAATAGGGATGGCAAAAGGATGGGTTTGGGACGGGTATTGATAATCTCATACCTGATTGTAAAACTGTATCACGTACACGCTCTCATACCCTTTTGGGTACCGGCTTACTCATTACCCGTTGTATAACGGGTATACCCGTGGGTATTGGATATACTGTTAGTTTGTTAAAAACTAATTGTTAGGATTCTCAAGTATATTTCTATGTATTTTTATTTTTTATATAACTTTATTACCTAATGAATTAGAAATTTAAAAAACTAAAAAGTAGGTGGATTAGTAGATTACTCCATTGGAGGACCCACCCTATGCGGATGGGGACCCATAAAAAAAATTGTTTGTTATGCATACGATCTAATCTTGAGTGACCCACAAGAAATTTTTACACATACCCAATGTATTTTTCTTTACCAAAACGACATCAAAAAAATTAATTTAAAACTTTAGAATTTTACAGATATAAAATTATTAATTGTTATAAACTAATTAACAAATACAAACCTATTATAAATTAATTAGTTAATTTGACCTATCAATTAATCCTTATAAGCAATCCTTATAAGCAGTTAAACTCACTATGCCAATAATCGTTTAACCCAATAATATTTTACTCTAATCTCATCTATTCCCTTCTAAACAATTAACCGACATTGTCAAACCTTCCCCTCCCAAAGAACGTGATTCAGTGAAATGAAAACATGCGACTATCGACTGAAAAATACCACCCCCACTCCCAATCGGCAATCACTTGCCACTGCCATCTGCGACCCTATCGGAGTGTTGCCTCTCCACTATCCCGAATATGGTTCCAAAAGACCATCCAATTTCGGTTTTTTTTTTTTTTTTACTTTTTCTATAGTAAATTAAGTATTATTATTTTTTTGAATTTTTCTCTTAATTTTATTTTATGTGCCAAAGTAATCACAATAATTTTTCACCAGTGGGCCAAGTTTTAGAAAAGTCGAGCAATTGTTTCTATTTAGGCCATATGCGTATCTAGAATTGCAGGTAATTGATTTAACTAAAATAATCAACAATTTTCAGCTTTGCTTGTGCTATGTTCTCTGTAATTAATTTTGATTTTTTTTTTCTTTAAACGTTAGTGAAAAAAGTATTTACGCTAGTCGAAAAATATTTACCAACATCACAAAATGATGTTGTTTAACATGTTAGACTTCTTTTTTATTTTTTTTTAGAATTTTGATTTTTAAATTATTTATGACAACGTTTGGCTTTAAACAAGTCGGACAGGTGACGCAGACTTTCCGTTCCTATTATTAAAACATTGATAATAATTCATAGGCATCCTTTGTCCTTTAATATTCTTTAGTTACAAACCACATATAAATGGTCATTGGAAAAACAAGAAAGTGAAACATGACAAGTTCATAGGTTTAGTTAATGGTTATAGAGGGCTCGTATTGGAAGGTCAAGTTCCAAGCAAACAAACTTGATTATCTCCCCTGTCAAAGCACCTAAAGACAACTTGTTTACAGTCACAACAATTGCAAAGTTGTTTAAGTCACAGTATCCTGTTGATCCACCTAAACCTGGGTGACCAACCCCGATCACCGACCCATCGGTAGCGTTAAATCTCATAAAATCGAGCCCAAACTTCCCATCTGGGACGGTCAAACCCTTATAATCTCCACCTCCCAAAAAGGCGTCATGAATTTTCCCTTTTGGGTTGGTAAAAATTCTGATGTCGACTTCATCACTCGTGGGTTGGCTTTCGAGTGGCGGGATGGATGAAGAGGGATAACGGGATGTAACTACACCGCCATCCATGAGGGCGGCATAGTAGCGGGCTACAGCACAAGCCGAGAAGTGCCCGTTGGCAGCAGGTTGTATGGCACGGCGGACATTGAGAGTGTTTGATAACGGAATAAGGTTGGAAACCATGTTGAACGTGTACGAGGAAGGCAGGGAGGCCGAGTACGATTTAGAGATTTCGTGTTCGTGATCTAATAGGATGAGATCATCTGGATCTATTGTAAGAGTTGCAAGACGAGACTCCACACCTGAAGGGAGTGTAGAACAACTTTTTATAAATTAATATTTGAAGAAGTAAGGAATGGATCATTTGAGAACTTCTAAATATTTTGAGAACTCGTTAAAAACAATAAAAAATTATTTATTTGTTTAAAATACTAGAATTACTATTCAAATACAACATTTTTATATGAATTGATATGTGTAAATTTGCATGTACTCGTATATTATAAACATTTTCACATGTGTAAGCCTTTACCATGTACGCATGTGTAAATGTTTATAATATACGAGTACATGTAAATTTACACATATTAATCAAGTCTAGAATCAATCAAGCAAAACAAACGGTAATTTGTGAATAACTCTCACGTTTTATTAATCAGAAAATATATCTCTAAAAACTTATTTACAATGGATACCCAACTTGGTATTTATAAGCAATCCCTAACTTGCTAAACAAGGTTAAAAGAATTAGCTACAAATTAGGATCCTAAATCGACTTGTTTAAGGAATCCTTTTATTTAGCCTTGAAGCCACCGTCTTGTGGTCCAAGTTTGGATCTGTCGACTTGCAGCCCAAGATGGGTCTACCCACTTGCAGCCCATAAAACGGTAAATTAGCCCAACAATCACCCCTAATTTTTTAACCGGATTAGAGAGGTCTTCAACTCCAAGTAACTCCCGCATTTCCGTGAACTTGATAAGCGGGAGAGCTTTAGTCAGAATGTCGGCCTTTTGTTCATCTCCACTCACTTACTCGATCGTGACTTGCTCCTTTTCTACACACTCTCGTATGAAGTGGTATCTCGTGTCAATGTGTTTGCTACGCCTGTGAAACACCGGGTTCTTCACAAGTGCAATGGTTGATTTGTTATCAACCATAATCGTCACGTTTTGCAATTCCCACCCGGTTACTTCACCAAGTAAGCCACGAAGCCATAGTGCTTGGCAAGAGGCTGCTGAGGCGGCCATGAATTCACCCTCACACGACGACAAAGCCATAGTTGGCTGTTTTTGGGTGCACCATGTAATGGGTGCATTATTGAAGTAGAAAACTAGCCCGGTGGTACTCTTTTCGTCGTCTTTGTCAACCGCATGACTACAGTCGTTGTATCCTATCAAACTTTGATTCCCACCTGACTTGTATCGTACTCCAAAGTTTTTAGTCCCTTTGATGTACCTTATTATTTTTTTGACCGCAACCATGTGTGATTCTTTTGGATCTTGCATGTACCGGCTTGTAATGCCAACAGAGAAGCTAAGGTCAGGTCTTGTGTGCAACAAATATCTAAGGAAACCAATGAGCCGCCTATAACCGGTTGGATCGACCAGAGTTCCCGTTTCATCTTTTGATAACTTCATTCCGGGTTCCATAGGACACTTGGTGGGATTGCAATCCAACAGGCAAGCTTCTTTTAAAATCCTTTTAGCATAACTATCCTGTTTGATTGTAATACCACCCTCACCTTGTGTTACTTCTATGCCAAGGTAGTATGAGAGTAACCCTAAATCATTCATCTCGAATTGCTTCTTCATTTGTATTTTAAAATCTTCAATTTGCTTCAAACTCGAACCCGTGACTATGAGGTCGTCTACGTAAACACCGATAATTAAGAGATCATTGTCTATATATTCAAACTCGAACCCGTGACTATGAGGTTGTCTACGTAAACACGGCTTGGTCTTGAAGGCATTTACTAAACCCGAGACTTTTAAGGGTCCCATCCAGTTTAGCATTCCACGCCCGGGGTGCTTGTCGGAGGCCATATAAGGCCCTAGTCAATCGATAAACCTTGTCTTCTTGGCCTTTCTTAACGAATTCTTCGGGTTGAGTAACATAGATAAGTTATTTCAACTCGCCGTGTAAAAAGGCTGATTTTACGCCAAGATAATGAACTTGCCACTTTTCTCGGCCTGCTAGTGCAAGAATTAGCCAGACTATTTCAATTCTCGCTACCGGGGCGAAGACTTCATCGAAATCGATCCCGTGTTTCTGAACATAGCCTTTGGCCATGAGTCTTGCTTTGTATTTGACAATCTTCCTGGCTGCATCTTTCTTTAGTTTGAACACCCACTTAAGTCCGATAGGCTTTTGATCTTTTGGTGGACTAGTGAGTGTCCAAGTGTGATTTCTCTCGATAGACTCTAACTCCACTTGCATTGCTTTCATCCAGAACTTGCTTTCCTTTGCTTGCTGAAAGTTGTGTGGTTCTTCGTCGTCGGCTAACAGTAACAGTTGTTCATTCACTTCTCGGTTCACCTTATCTTCAATCATGAAGTCATTAAATTTTTTCGGGAATGCATGCATTCTTGTGGACCGTCTAACTGTTGATTCTCCTGTGTTTATCACATTTTCAGGCCAAGAAAGGCCGGGAGAACTCTCATTATCAGATTGAGCTGCTGAAACAGAGCTGGATTCAGCAGTCTGTTCGGGTTCTGAATGGACAGTTGAGTTCTGGTCGGTCTGGGTCGTCTGCCCAGTGGTGCTGCGAGCAGGTGAGCCTGCTGTTTTGGGTTTTTTTTCAGCAGAACTTGCTGAAACAGATGGAGTATTTTGAGCATATGATAGGTCATCAATGGTAAAGCAATCTGTTTGCATTGTGTTTTTACTTTCTTCCCAATTCCACCTTCTTTTCTCGTCGAACTTCACATCCCGACTCACGTGGATTTTATTTCTTTCGAGATCATACATTCGGTAGGCTTTTGATCCCTTTTCTAATCCAAAATACACCATGGGTTGGCTTCGGTCATCGAGTTTATTTTGTTGTACCGACGGTATCTTCACATGCCCAACGTAGCCGAACACCTTTAAATGATCAAGATTGGGTTTTCCACTATAGAGAGCCTCGAATGGAGTTTTATCCAGCACTACTTTCGTAGGAACTCGGTTCAGAATATAGAGTGCGTGAACCACAACTTCCCCCCAAAAATTTTGTGGAACTTGCATCGCATTCAACATGCTCCTTCGGTCCCTATTATAGTTCGATTTCACCTTTCGACGACTCCGTTTTGCTGTGGGGAATAGGGAGCCGTAAGATGTCTCCTAATGCCTTCTTTTTTACACCACACATTGAACTCGTGTGATGTGAACTCACCCCCCCTATCGATCTAAATGTCCCGATTTTATGTCCAAATTCAGCTTCTACAAGCCCTTTGTATCTTTTGAACGTTTCAAAGGCTTGGTATTTCGTCTTAATGAGGTAGCACCACATATACCTCGAGTAGTCGTCGACCAAGAGGAATATGTATTGGTTCCTGCCTGGTGTGCTTGGAGAGATGGGCCCACACAAATCTCCATGTATCAATTCCAACGGTTTAGTTGCTCTAAATTTTGCCTCGTCTGGGAATGGTTGTCGGGTCTGTTTACCTATCAAACATGCATCACATAGGTTAGTTTGGTGGATAATCGAAGGCATACCTTGTGTGACAATCCGACTTTTCAAGTTAACCCGTTAGTAATTCCGTTATATATTCTGTTAAATCCTAACCAAGTCAACCCAATTCTAAAGCCAAGGGATCAATTCTGTCAAGGCTGAAGTTGCAAGGGATGGTTTTGTAAATAACCAGAAACCCTAGTAGGCACGGTCGTGCCTTGTTTTGGCACGGTCGCGCCCATACTTGGCATGGTCGCGCCTCTTGCCTAGTTGAAACGTAAGCGCATCCTTTAAACGCAAATCCGTTCGATTTCAAGTTGTAACGTAAAATATCTAAACGCGGATCATTACTGAGCCATTAATCGGCACTTTAACACTCGTAATGGCCGAATTCAACCCCATCATTATCTTTAACTTGAAACCGTCGACTTATCTCTCATATCTTGCAAATTCGATCAGTTGGAAGCATCATTACGCAAATAATCTGCACACACATCTTGTACGACCCTCTGTGAAGCTTTTGTACATTTCAATTTGGCCGGAAAAGCAGTCGGAGACGCCGGAGGATCATCCCATCGGAGCCACGACTAGGTTTTACTTGAGCTTCTTTAATTCGTAAACCTTTCTGGTAATTGTTTGTTCCTATAGTTTCGTTTCAGTCTCTGGATCATAAGCCCTATGTTAATTTATTTGTATATCATCGATTTTGTCAAGATCCGAATCTAGGGTTTATTCATAAAAGCAATTTAGGGTTTTTGATCCTAATCATCACCTTCATCAAATTAATCCACACCCTCGTTTTCGCAAGGTTCAAATCAGTTAAAGCCCCATGATTTCATTGAGTTTTAACATCCAATTTTATCAAATTGATTCCACATTCATACTTAGGGTTTCGAATCTTGAAACTGAGAATTAACGATTTAAAACGCAATGGTTTTGCAATTAGAATCATACTCAGATTCGAATTATCCTAAATAACAGAATCCTCATATCCTTTTGGTCAATCGCGATCGAAACCAAACGGATTTGGACTTGTTGGCTTGTTCTGTTAAACTCTGTAACTATAAATCCAGGAGACACGGTCGTGCCAAGGTTTTAGCACGGTCGTGCCTCACCCTCTGACCCGGTCGTGCCTCTTGGCTAGACCTGGTTGTGCCTCAGAACCCTAGACACGGTCGTGCCTGGCTCAGACACAGTCGTGCCTAGTGTTCAGCTTTGTTGTGTCTTCTGTTTGATCAACACGGTCGCGCCTCCGACCGGCACGGTCGTGCTCGTGTCCGTAACACCGTCGTGCCTTACCTTAGGCGCGATCGGGTGTGAGTAAACCCTTTTGTCAGAATATTTGATTAATTTATTATACTTTCAAATTAACAATTATTTTGTTAATGAATTAACATGTTTTAGTCCGGGAAGCCACCTGTAGGCTCGGGTTTGAATTATTAACATATATTTATATTATTTCAAATCATTTTATAATATCGTGTATCGATTGAGACTAAATAATAATATAATTAGTTATATTATTTACTCGTATATATATATTATTATTTTCTCAGTTTTTGTGAATGACAAAACACCCGGTTATATTTATTATTATTTGTATCATTCGTCGCGTAAAGTAATTCCAAACTCCGTGGACACTTTCGACCACTCTTGAATATTAGAGCGTTTCTTTAGGACGTTTCTCATTTCCGTGTCGCTGTCACAATTCCCATTTTTATCCCTATTTTATGTGCTTATAATTTTAGGGCATTCGTAAGTCTTTTGAAGCTTACACACGTGGTTCCAACTTATCCTTTGTGTGATACTACCTACAATGCAACGCAGGTGAGTTTTCACGCCCCCTTTTTATTGTTTTAACTTGGGGGAGAAAACATGATTAACTATTTTTGAGATTTTGTAAATTTGTATGTTATCAATGTTAAAGCTAAGCGTAACACGCTATAACAGAAAGTCCTCATCTTATATCGAACCGTTAATATGGATCTTAGCAAGGTAATATTTAGTAGTACTACTGGGTTTGACAAATCCCACCCGCGTTAGTCGCGCTAACTCGATTAGAGATCGAACGGGTGAAATGTTAGCCTACTCACACCGCCAGTGTTGATAGACCTGGCAGGAGGCAAATAAATAAACAGTCAGATTCGGTTGCGAGCGCTTGAGCTAAACATGAACATAGGTTAGCTACCTATAAATACATATTGAATGATCATAAATCTGGTAAACGCTTATTTATATATTGAAACCTGTGAACTCACCAACCTCGTGTTGACATATTTTTACATGTTTTCTCAGGTCGCTAAGATAAGGCACAGGTGCACATTAGGGCATGCATGGGATTCATCTATTTTGATTGTTGCTTATTTATGTTTGTTTGGATTATTTTGCATTGTACTTGGTTTGGTTGGACGTTTGGACTTTTGGTTTTGGCGCGTGTGTTTTGCGCATTTACTTTTCTTTACGCTTCCGCATTGAAACTCTGATTATTATGATATTTTCATTTGAGTCCCATGTAGAGTCGTTCAAAGTAACTAATGTCTGAGATCCTGGTTCGTCACTTCCCAAACGGTAAAACTCCGTTAGTTGAAATTTGGGGGTGTGACAGATTGGTATCAGAGACATTGGTTATAGAGAACTAGGATTGCATACTAGACTATAGCCTCACACATTAGTTACATGTCATTTGGATGTTTGGCACTTATGCATGTTGTTACAGGAATATGTCGTCAACTCCACCTCCATCACCTAAGGCACCAGGACATAAGGCACCTATCCTATCATCCCCGGAGCCCAAAAGGCGCCGGACTAGTTCCAGTGACTATTCAGTTGACCAGGGGGAAACGAGCAGCGCGCAAGCAATGAATCCTGCTCGCAATTGGAACGCATACCCGCAAATGATCCAAAGATGGATCGAAATGGGAAATGTCCCATCACCTTAGTTTAGTTCTACTTCCTCATCATCTACCTTACCTAACTTGCCATGCACTATGGAACAAGCTTTTGCAGCCTTTGTATTTTACATGTCTAGGGAGTTGAGTATTGTGAAAGATGCTACTGATGAGATACCTGACATTCTGAAGAGAGAGTCTCAAGTAGAGGAGAATAAGGTAGGGATAGAGCTTTTGAATGCTGAACTAGCAGTAACGGATCAAGTCCATAACGCCTTGGTGGACCGAGTGACACATTTGGAGATGAGGGTGGACACCTCGGATGATGATATGGAAGGAGTTTTGGAGAGAGTGGCTACTCTGGAAGCTTAGCTACATGTAGCCAACTATACTGCTGAAGGTCTTCAAGAGAGGGTGACTCACTTGGAAGCCCAACTGCAAGCAGCCCTATTTCCCGAAGAGATTCCACTTTCTGATGGCGAGGAGGAGCCCTTCGAGGAAGAGCCCTTCTAGGAGGAGCCCTTTGAGGATGAGTCCTTCGAGGAGGAGCCACCCGAGGAGGAACCGGTGGAGATCGACGATGTACAATCAATCAAGTCAGGAAGAGGACGTGGAGGTCGTGCTGGTGGCCGAGGTACCATTAACACGACGGCAGCGGAGCTAGCAGCACTAATAAATGATAGTGTGGCAGAGGCTCTAGCAGCACAGAATGCTGCAGGCCCGCAGAATCAGCAACCAGCCTGCACCTTCAAGGCATTCATGGATTGTAAGCCCCGCGCCTTTAGTGGAGCTGAAGGAGCCGTTGGACTACTTCGTTGGTTTGAGAAGGTAGAATCAGTGATTGCCATGTGCAACTGCCCAGTGGCAAATCAGGTCAAATTCGCCGCTGAAACTTTGGAGGGCCCGACTCTCACATGGTGGAACGCCCAGGCCCAGATGTTGGGTTTGGCCATGGCAAATGGACTCCCGTGGGAGGAGTTTAAATCAATGATGAAGGAGGAATACTGTCCTCGTGATGAAATCCAGAAGTTAGAGGGAGAGTTCTGGAACCTAAAGATGGAGGGTTCTGAAATTGAACTCTACACCACACGTTCACATGAACTTGCTACTATGTGCCCGCATATGGTGACCCCTGATTACAAGAGAATCGAGCTTTACATTGGAGGTCTAGTGCCTCAAATACAAAGCATGGTTACTTCATCCAATCTTGCTACTATCCAACAAACTATCTGACTTGCCCATAAGTTAACCGATCAGGCGGTGACTCAAGGGACTCTACCTCCGAGAGGTTCGGTCTCTAAACTCACCGACAATCATAAACGCAAGTTTGATCACCATTCCAACACCCATACCCACTCCAATTCTAAAGGACCCCAGCCCAATCAACCCCAGTTTAATCAGCAGCAGCGTAAGTTCGAGCCTGCTAAAAACTATCAAACTAAACATTTGACTTTCAATTTGTCTGCACAAAAAATCTTGAAAATGTACAACCGGTCCCCGAAAACAGCGAAACAAAACAATACATGTGTCTGTCGACTAGTATTTAGCCGCCCGCTAGGATTTAGCCCCACTTTTAATAGCCGGCAAAGTCAAATGTTTAGTTTGATGATTTTAGTGGTCAACATCTCTAGATTGGTGATTTCCTTCAATCAAGATGCGTTCACCCCGATCTAATGGTAAACCCGACGGTTTCACTAATTGTGACCTTTTATCCACTCATTTAATTACAATTAGATCCTTGTAACTACTAATTAATTACATCTATGGATCTTATTTATTTACTTGATTAATTAACTAACAATTAGTTAGTTAAATATAATTATATAAAAAATAATTATAATTGCAATTGAATAGTATCCTAATTAATAAATATGTTTCAAACATATTTCCACCCGCATATTATTAATCCAATTAATAATAATAATTATTTCATAAATAATCGTCGTGTTCAACCGTATCCGTTTGTCCTGATAATTATTTTATAAAAAATTATCTCACCTCTTTATGTATTCGTGTAATGGACTATATTAACCTTTAATATATCTGTTATCGTAATCGTTGCTCAAAGTGTAACTCTTTGAATCTTATCTCGTTAGTAGTATTGTCAAATGTCGTTACTTGAACATACTAGTCTAACATTTGTCAAGTTCCAAACCGATGAGGGTTGATAAGATTTAGTTTCCATACCGGGAAGTTTGTAGCATTGAGTTTTATGGGAAAGTGATTCTTGGCGGTGACTTGAATAACAGAGGTCGCCATTGAGGAAGAAAGGATGATGAATGTTTGAAGTCGGTGGTTTGAAGAAAGAAATCAGGAATAGAGGATCGATTCTCGTTGGAACTAATGAAGCTTTTATACCATATTATAGTTGTAACATCCGTGACTTTTGCGTGTAATATTTTATTTCATTTTGTGCCTTTAAAACATTGCGACACGACATTTCAACCTTTTAAAAACGTATTTTATGCCATAACAAATATTATTCAACGTATAACGACTCGGAACTTTGAGATTTTTTAACCTTTATATATTCTTTATACATATTATATATATATATGATTAAATTAAGAAAATTAATTATAAACTTTGAGCTTGATAAAATAAGGGTGACTTTATAAAAGATAATAATAAAAATAATTAATGATATACTTATGTATTTTAAATTTTACAAGTTTTATAGAATAAATTCATAATTAAATGATCACATGACTTTGAACCCCCCCCCCCTAATTGCTTTGAACCCCTCCTTTATTATGCTTGAACCCTCAAAAACTTAAATTGGATCCCCTTTAGAGTTTGAACCCTGGAACTAAGTTTCTTGCTCAATTTTGACCAAGAAAAAGTCAAACCCGCGTCCAATCTCTTCAAATCCCTGTTAATCCGGAATTTAAATCCTCCCAAATTGATTCCAACCTATTGGAGATTGTAAAGGAATGATAATTCCGTTGATTGATTGAGAAATCATGACTAATTAGGACCGAATTGAAATTTGCGGTCGTGGGTTTCAATCCCGCAAATCAAGCTCTATATCCCTAAAATCTCGTTTAATTCTAGCTGTAAAACGCGTCCTACTCGTTGCTAAAGCAATCTTAAATACCAACTGCATTCCAAGATTCAAAAAGCCACGAACATTCATCGTTTTTCTTCCATGTCATGGCCGACTCAAAAAGCTCGGGTTTTACCTTCAATCGACATCAATCTTGTGTGGTTTTCGAAGAACTAGACCAGGTAACCTTTACACGTTAATTTTTTTTTTGCACCTCTGATCTTGTTTCTGCTGTATTCGATTGGGGTTAAAGGGCTGAGGGGCTGGGTTTTGGCGACTGTGGTTGGGAGGAAGAAGAAAAGCAGATCACCTTTGCTTTATGCTTCTCGATTCAGACTTGTTTAACAAAAAGGGGCTTGGTCTGGTGGTAAGACTCATTCGCGACAAGGTAGAGGTCATGAGTTCTAAAATGATTCAACACGAACAAATCGTAAATTAAACGGTGATTTGACTGAATAATAATATGACCACCATTGAACCAAAGCACAAGGGGTTTGGAAGATGGGTCAGATTCAGCTTTGACAGAATAGTAAACAACAAACTGACCATCTCAAAATTGCATCCGGTTAACATATATTTTCACACAAATCACATCAACCAATCATATCATTCTTGAGTAACCTTATTACAACTTTGTTATTTTAAAAGAAAAGTAAGTCCACATCACAAATTTTACATGTATTTAACACGTTTGATGTTCCTTAAATTCACTTAATTTTATTCAAAAAGATTGGACAAAGAATCAATCTTGTTAAATTGAGTTTAATCATTTGAAAAACCTTATTCTTTAAAAAATTCTCATTTTATCACACTAAATTTCACCATCCATAATCAAATTAACTGTAAATTAAATTTTATCAAACACCTACAGAAATCAAATTAACTATAAATTAAATTTTATCCTTCAGCAACCTGGGCAACACTGGTATTTTGGCTTTTGATGGGCTGTAATTTTGTTAGCTAGCTTCTGGCTTCTTCTCAAAGCCACATGTTGCACATAGCAACTAACTTGATTTATTAATTGTTAAACCTTTTGAATCATTAAAGGTTTAAAACCCAAAAGCCCTACTTTTTAGTTCATTACCCTTGCTCTTAGATATCCACTTCCTCTATTACAAAACTGTAAATATGATGGCACATATGCAGACATATTCAACAACTTATGTTGTTGCTGTAAAGATGCTTGTATCAGCTTGTACATATAGATCAAGGAACCTGAGTTATTTTTCTTATATCTTGTTATCTATGTTTTCTTATAGGTCGAGCAAGAACCTTGAATTCAAAAGATTATTTTTATAAAAAAAAAATTGTTACCTGTACATGTTATATTGTTTAATTTGATGGTCTCCCACAATATTACACAAAAGGTCAAAAGAAACATAGATTTCACTGTCAATATGCGAATTAAAAGTTTTCCATCATTAATGAGAAGTTAGAAATAAGCATCAACGATAAATTTCTTTATGAATTGAAATGTCGAGACATTGATAAAAACCCACATGAAACGTAATACCTGTGATTGAGCAGTTAGTGTTGCAAAAATCCCGATTAGTCAGCAATTAATCGGTAATCGGCCTTTTACATAGGAATTTTGGCCAAATCAGACTAAAAATCGCTAATCGGAAAAATCGGGTCAAAATCGGGCCTAGGCGGGCCTAATCGGACCTAGTCGGCCAAAAATCGGCCACTTCCCGTTTTTCCGGCTAAATTCCGGTAGGGTTCCGGCGAGATTCCGGCATGTTCCGGCGACTTTCATGCAAATTTCCGACGATTTTCAGTTTAGTTCTTGTAATTTCCAGCTTCTTTAAAAAATGTGTGTGTGTATATATAATTTTGAAAATTACATATAAAAATATGTGTATATATATATAAATATGAAAATTGACATATAAAAATTCCAATCCGATTAATCCCGACTAATCCCGATTAATCCCTAGTCGGTACCCACCGTCTGACTAGCGCCTAGCGATTTTTACAACACTGGCGGTATGTAGATCCAAATCAGAAAACCAACTAAGATCAATTTTACAACTGGAATCTGAGCAAATCTTTTCAAAATTAGCTAACTAAACTCCCTAATCATCAAGATGAACACAACAAACCAAAACCCTACCCTAACAAAATTTGGAGCCCTTCAAAATTGGGGGCCCTAAGCAAGGTCTTTTCTTGGATTGAAGAAGACGGGCCATGTATCATCTCAAAAGTGTTTCTAATACTCGATTAGACCTCGAAACCATTGTGATTGAAATCTTACCGTGATCTCGAACTTTGTAGGCGAAGTTGCTGCTTTGCGAGAGAGACGATGAAAAGAGTGAGTCTCAAAATTAAAGTCTGCAACGAACGTCGTCTACAATGGTGAAGGAGAACGACGGTGGAGAGATTAGTGTGCAGAACACAAGTGAGAATCAAGAAGAACCATGGTTGCCGCTTTGAACGGGAGATATCACATGAGATGGAGGAATCCATTTGGTTTTGAGGGTTTCAATTTGGAACGGAAGTGAGATTTTGAGGGTTTCAAATAGATAACTGTTAATACAGCTGAGATTAAAAGAACGAGGGTTTTGACGGTGAGGATGAAACTAAAATAAGTTTCTTCATGCGGTGTCAATAACAAGGGGAAACATCTTGAGATCTCTTGTTCGATTCATGATGTCGTTTTCAAAATTCCACTCCCATTAATGTGTCCGCGTAATTGTGCCCTTAAAGGGACAAGTAGCGCATTATAATTGAATGGATGAAGGGGTCGGTGTATGTACGCTTGGTAGGGGGAGGCCGACGTGAATGAGTCGAGCCATGCCACGTCCCGAAATCCTATTCGCATGTCATGAAAAACATACTTGAATCAAATTCGCATGTCATGCTTTGTGTTGACATGGAAGTCAACGGTGTTCCCGTTAATGACCTAAGGTAATGATGATAAATAATGGTGGCACCTCCATGCTTCTTATACATCCTTCTAAAAGTTCAAAATTTCATATGTATCCTTCTAAATTTCATATGATCATTTTTAACTTTCCAAAACACACTCATTTTACAAGGTAATGTCTTAGGCTCCTCACAATGTCACCAAGGATCTAATTGTCAACGACGAAATATCCAAATCCCATCTTTAAAGTGTGTTTTCTATGGGGGAAACAGACGAGTCGGTGAACCATGTTTTCACATCATGTTATGTTTCCTCGGTATTATGACAAAAAAATTATTCTTGGTGTAGGATCCCTCCGATCTTTGCCTTCACTGTATGGGACATGTTTGATATCCAGGGGTTCGGTGGGCTGCAAACTTCCAAGCAACGTATGGTCTTTTCGATTATTCTCCTGGCATGCTGGGCGTTATGGAAAGCTACAAATAAATTTATATTTGATGGCCTCCTTATCTCTATTATTAAAGTGCTCGAAAAAATTAAAACGCTGAGTTCCTTTAGATTAAGCACAGGGCTAATTTGGTTTCTTTAGATTAGAATAATTGGTGTTTTTTCAATTTCTAGAGGTAGATTATGTGGTCTGTATTATTTTAGTTTTGTTCTCGTTGTTTTCTTTTGAATCTGGGTTTGTCCCTGCTAGTCTCTGACTAGCCTTGGTTTTTATTGGAAATTTACCTTAAAAAAAAAATAAAATTTGTCAGCGCTTGACAACATTAATGCTATAGTTGCACCTGAAAATTAGAGATGTGTAAAGTTGTGTAAGTTATTAGGTTTTTAAAACCATATTATATAGTTATTATTAATGTGGTTTGTCATTGGAGTTTTATTTATTCTCATATGTCTTTTATTTAATATGTTTATATCGTTGCATAATATGTTCTTTTATTCTATAAAATTGCAATTTGAGTACTTAGATATTTGCTATTGTTATGCCCAATATTAAGAAAACTTTAAGATCTTATGATGATTCTTGAAATAGGATCCAAACCATTTTACCATCGATTCGGTTGAAATAACTCAACCTTTTTATGCATCCATCGGTAGTTGATGGAGAGGGAGAGTGAGCACCATCTTTTAAATTAAACCTTTTTAATTTCTTCATCTCACCTTACATCTAATACCTCGTTTCCAACTCCAAACTCTCATTTTCAGAAGATTCACTAGGGAGATGGTGAGTTCATCCTCTCTCCTTCACTACACTATTAGTTTTTTCTTTATTTATAATGTTTTCATAAAGTTGAATTACAAGAACAATCCAATATATGGGAAGACTATATGGATTAGAAGAAGAAACCTGCAATCAAAGGCTGCCATGGTGGCATGCTTGTTGCTTCCGTTGTCTTAGGTTAATATAATGTCGAGATCACAAATTTTTTTTCAATAGGGTGTTGATGCTTCTTTATCTCAAATTTACACATGTTTGATACAGATTGAAATCTGCCAGTCATAGTAGGTTAATTGTTGTTTTAATTACGGTGATGATGGCAATCTTGGCTTATCTGGCAAATGCATGCAGTTTGGTGTTGTACTTAATCTAAGACATGAACTATTGAGTATTGAATTTGATTTACCGAGATGTACAATAACCGATATTCAAAAAACGAGATCCATTTCTTAAGATTTGAATATACACATAACATTGGTTAATCATTGGATTCAAGGTTTATACACAAGAACAATAAGATCTTATTATTATAATAAAACAATTTGTAACGTGAAATACTTTTCATCGAATTATTTATATGATAATGTCATACATAAAATCAGAGACTCACTAATAATGATAGTATAAGTATGGTTTTAGTGTAACTTGGTTTGTGTTAGCAACAAAATTACAAAACTAAAGGTTAAAGATCTGAATCTGTCAGTTATCAGTAGTAGAGGGACCATATTTGTAATTTATACCCTCAGTTTAAAAAAAGCAACAATCAGCAATTAAAACCCTCAAAGAACCCTAGCGTTTCGATGTTTATAATCGAGAAATCCTTTCTCTCTCCTCGCCTGTCACTTCTCCGCCCCCCTCCCCATCCTCATCCGTCGCCGACCTCGCCGTCCCGGAATTGTAAGCTCAAACCCTTCTCACTTTACTGTTTGTTCTACATGCATTGATATTGTCTGAATTCATAATTCGTTATCACAAATTCATGATTGTATACAATAGATGTATAGAATATAGATGATGTGTAATGTTACAGTAATTTCGGAGTTATTGCTCGCAAATTGGAGTCAGATAAATTGTAATTTAAGTAATTGTTGTTGGATTTTGCCTGAATGCATGCTCTGTTCTTGTTGTCTGCGTTATATTTCTGCATTTTCGTTGATCATTAATTGAGATGTGTTCTACAATACGTAGAGAAATGGTGAAGTTAATGTTATGATGAACAAACTAAACAAACAGAAACTCCCTTTGGATTTAGAATAATTTGCTTAATTTTCGTAATTATTGTTACATTTGACAAATTTGGAATCATCATAGTGGCTCTTTTCGGTCCTTTGTCTTTAGGCGTTTTCAAACAAGTCAATAGTTCAGCTAGTATTATATATTCAATGCTAGGTAGCTAACGGGTACAGATTCAAACTTAGTGCCTATGTTAGTTGGCATGCATATATCTATTTCATTCAGAAATGTTTTTTTTTTTTTTCATTTCTCATCTGCTCTGTCATTTTGTTGGCAATTAAAGTGAAATTCTGCTATTGCTCTGTTTGCATAATTGGAATGTGTATTGCTTACATATTTGTTACTGTAAAACTAGACAGATATTCTGAAAGAAGCATATAGAAGAAACTTTCCGGTTAAGTGGGCACACTCCACGTCAACCATGGCAGCTGCACCTGTAAGTTTATTAACTTACACATCATGATGCACATATATCAACTTGTATGTGTGTTCAAACTAGCATTGGAATCACACTTCAAGTATAGATACAAAAGCCTAAAAGTTTGGATTTACAGAATATGTATGTTCTATTTTATAAATTTGCACAGTAAGATGATGCCAATGGTTTTGTTGTACAGGAAGATAATACTGGGAGCCTTAAAGAACAAATAGCAAAGGTATTTGAGGTCTCATTGAAAGTTACTGTTCCTGATGAGCCAGAAGTGGCACCTCTTATAGCTGTCTGCTCCAAGAAGGAAGCTGGTGATTACCAATGGTATACGTTCTTTCTCATATTTGTGCATGCTTGTTTCTTCGTATATTTTTCTTTCTGTAATACTCGAGCTATCTTACTTTTATAGTCTTGCAACATACTAGATAATTTTAGTAATTTTGGTTGCATTCTGCATCATCACTGTGTTGCTTGCTTTTCGTCAGAAGTACTAATGCAGAATTTTTCATTACATAATAGCAACAATGCCATGAGCTTGTGGTCTAAAATAAAAGGCAAGGGTACAGAATTTAGAGGTCCACAACCTGTTGGACAGGTAATACTGTTTTCTTGTGTGAATATGAATTAACATGGATCTTGAATATATAGAGTAAATTTTATTCTAACACCAATTACATGGTTCATGTGATATTTCTAATATATAGGCCATAATGCGGAATCTTCCAACATCTGACATGATAGAATCATGCTCCATAGCTGGGCCTGGCTTTATAAACGTTAAGTTATCGACACAATGGATAGCCAAGGTATTTAATTTTTTATTCTGTTTGTATTTTTTTTGAAAGTGTATAACAATTTTGACCTAACTTTTTTCCTACTTCAATTTTGTCACTGTTGTTCCTGCAGAGAATCCAGAGTATGCTAACAGATGGTATAGACACATGGGCACCAAAGCTTTCTGTCAAAAGGGCGATAGTTGACTTTTCATCACCCAACATTGCAAAGGAAATGCATGTGGGTCATTTGAGGTCAACTATCATTGGAGACACGCTAGCCCGTATGCTCGAGTATTCTAAAGTTGACGTGCTTCGCAGAAACCATGTTGGGGATTGGGGCACTCAGGTACATGCAATTGATCTTTTTTAGTGAATTTTTGTTATTATAAATCTTATATATTGTGGGAAGTTAGAAGCATATAGTATTACATATAAAGTCTTTTCTTTTTTGTGTAAATAAATAATGAGAGTAATAAGTATATGTTTCTATCATTTTTCTGCAGTTTGGAATGTTGATTGAGTTTCTATTCGAAAAGTTCTCGGATGGGGAAGTTAATGATCAGGATATTGGAGAACTTGAGGTGAGCATAGTTACTCCTAAATTACACCACTCGTGGAATCTCAGTGTTATATAGATCCTCTGCGAATGCTTTTAATTACATAGTTTATCTGTTACGAGAAATCACAACAATTTTCATCTTGAAACGTCCCATGTTAGTTGGACTCTTTCATTTGCTGTCAATTTTCAAACTTCGTTTTCAGTTTGCCCTTTTTCATTGTTCAAATTTACCAATGATTTTAATTTGGATTGAACATTTTCTTGTTCTAACATATTGACTAACAATCAAAAAAACTTTTGGTGAAGCACCACATCAAGATTCAATAGTTGCTACTTCCAGGATATAGATGGATTAGTACTTGCTAAAATGTAACATTGCAAGTGATTAGAGAAGCACATTGTTTTCCTCGCATTTCACCGTTGAATATTTTTTTTCTTCTTCATCTATCTTTTTTCTGATTTAACATTTTTAGTTGCCACTGCTAAGTACTTGTTTCACAACTACTTTTAATTTAAAATTTATATAATATGTACAAGATGCATCCCTAGGTTTCAAACTTCCATGAGACAGAGGGAGTAGTACTTGCTAAAATGTAATGTTGCAGGTGATTAGAGAAGCACATTGTTTTCCTCGCATTTCACCGATGAATATTTTTTTTCTTCATAATTTAACCTTTTTCTAATTTAACAACTTTAGTTGCCACTGCTAAGTAATTGTTTCACAACTACTTACTTTTAATTGATAATTTATATAATATGTACAAGATGCATCCTGAGGTTTCAGATTTCTGAATTATTTTTTGTCCTGATTATTTCTATTATCAATTGCTTCCATATACAACACTTCAAAATTCAATATCTTTATAGTTATTGTCTTGTTGCTCATTCTATTCAACCATTGATCAGTTGGTGTTATCTTGACTCAGTTGTTACTTTGATAGGTGTTCTATAAGGCATCAAAACAGAGATTTGATGGTGATGCTGAATTCAAAGAGAGAGCCCAACGGGCAGTAGTCAGTCTGCAGGTGAATTAAACAACTTTATGGCCCACATAACCATTGCAATCAACATCCACATTATTCAGTCTATGAATAATGTGTGTGTGTATTTCTAAATTGTTTGGCCATCTTACATTTTCTTAATAGTAAAATAATGAATATTGAAATAGGGTGGCGAGGAAAAGTACCGGAAGGCATGGGCACAAATCTGTGAAATAAGTCGAAAGGGTTTCGAAAAAGTTTATCAGCGTCTGGGGGTTCACTTGGAAGAAAAGGTATATGCTTTTTTTTTTCTCTTGATATAAAATAGGAATTTATGAGTTAGTGTTTAATTCTGTTACTTTCAGGGTGAAAGCTTTTATAATCCCTACATTCCTGGGACTCTAGATCTGCTCAGAAAAAAGGGTTTGATCGAAGAAAGTGAAGGAGCCCAGGTGATATTTATTGAAGGAAAGAAGGTACCTCTTATAGTTGTGAAGAGAGATGGAGGTTTCAACTATGCTTCAACAGATCTTGCAGCTCTGTGGTTAGTTTTCTTAAATAACTTATATTTTTGATAGCCAGCAATAGATTTATTTTAACTTTTTATTTTTTCATGTTATATGCAGGTATCGGCTTAATGAGGAAAAAGCTGAGTGGATAATATACGTCACTGATGTAGGCCAGAGAGAGCATTTTGAAATGTTCTTCATTGTAAGTCACTTTTAAACAGCATAACAGTTAAAAGGATATCAAGAACTTGAATATTGGTGAAGCTAAAACAATTCTTTTTTTCAGGCTGCTAAACGTGTAGGGTGGCTTTCAAATAATGAGAGCGAATACCCTAAAACAAGTCATGTAGGGTTTGGTCTTGTTCTTGGTGATGATGGAAAGAGATTTAGAACCCGTAGTACTGAAGTGGTTAAGTTGGTTGATTTACTCGATGAAGCTAAAACTCGTTGTAAAGCAGCTCTCGTGGAACGAGGTATAACCACAAATTGGTTTATTATTAGAATAAATATATCCTTTATGTGAAGTCAATTTATAAAATGTGTTAATTCTAATTTCAATAGGTAAGGCTGCTGAGTGGACTGCTGAGGAACTTGAGCAAACTGCTGAAGCAGTTGGATATGGTGCTGTTAAGTAAGATTCTAATGCTTTTATTATTTATATTTGTGGTTATTGTACTCATGCTATTGGTTGTTATTTATACTCCTCTTAAGTGAGATTCTAATGCATTTGAAAACGTCAAAGCACTTTAGTCTTTGGGTGACTTTGACCTGTTTCTCTCAGTAAACTCATTGGATATGCTTTTCTAACCAAGTTTTACGAATTTACTCTTTTGACGTGTTGGAGATGAATCAAACCCAAACTGACCCATTTTTGTAAAAATGGGCCGAAATTGCCACATCCAATATCTGATTACTGTGGTGTTTTCATTTTCTATTTCTCTTGTTTGACTATTTATGTTCTTAACAGGTATGCAGACCTGAAGAATAACAGATTGACCAATTACACATTCAATTTCGATCAGATGCTTAACGATAAGGCATGCTTTATGATTTTCTCCCATTTCTATTATGTTCAAGTCTTAATTTGAAATCGTAACACTGTTCTTGTTTCTTACCTGCTCATATTCTCTGATAAATAGGGAAATACCGCTGTATATCTACTATATGCACATGCTCGAATATGTTCAATTATCAGAAAATCTGGTAAAGACATAGAGGAATTGAAAAGGGTAAGAGTTTATCATCACTGCCATGCCGCTACAATTTATGCTTTTTTTATATCTTATTTTTGGTTCTTGAACTGAACATCAAGTTTATGATTGGATTCAATTGTTTGTGACAGGAGGGACAGTTATTATTGCAGAAAGATGAAGAACGCAAGCTGGGATTACATTTGCTCCAGTTTGCCGAGGTAAGGCATTTCTTGATGAAGAAACCATATTTCAAGCATCTTTGCTCACATTCTACAATGATACATATACCCCATATGCATGTATATAGGTGACAAATTGGGTGGGTTCGGTAACAGGACAAAGCGGGCAACATGTTAGTACGGGCAAACATCTTTTGATTTAATTTTGCTAATACCATTTTATTTTTTACAGGTTGTCGAAGAGGCTTGCACAAATCTGTTACCAAATGTCCTGTGTGAATACCTATACGATTTATCCGAGAAGTTTACAAGTTTCTACTCAGAGTGCCAGGTATACTGCAGTATGTCTATTCTGTTATCTGTAGTGGTGTGAATTTTTGACACCACACGGACCTAACATGGAATTCATGGGTTTGGGTTTAGTTTCGGGTCGAACTCCCGCACATTTAACCCGATGGGTCATCTCTAGTCAACCACCCAGGTTTGCGGGTTGACCCGTTTAACCTGTTTATTTTTAATTTTTTTAAAGCGTGTTTTTTGTCGTAACTTAAACTATCTTGGTATTTTATGCCAAAATTTATAAGTTAAAAAGATAAATGAGCATTACTTTTTATACTTAAAACATAATTTTTTTATACACATTTGTAATTTTGGAGTATTATTATGCAATAAAATAAAATAATCATTTTTATACACATAAATTGTTTCATACACATTTGTAATTTTGGAGTACTATTATCATGTTAAATGGGCCATGTTCATATCAACCTACGAATACGTGCATCGTGTTTGGGTTCACGTGTATAATTTTTGGGTTTGTGTCGGGTTCGACCCGCCAACACAACCTGTTTATCGAGCCAAAATATTTTTATAAAATCTTGTTTTACTATACAAAAGTCCAATATGCTTCTTGTTTTGGATTTTGGATTGACCTGTTTAATCTGTTTATTTTTATAGTTCATTTTAAAAGCGTGTTTTATGTCGTAACTTAAAACTGTTTGGTTATTTTATGCTAAAAGTTAAAAAGAGAAATGAGCATTATTTTATATACTTAAAACATAATTGTTTTATTCACATTTGCAGTTTTGAAGTATTATTATACAAAAAAAAATAATCATTTTTTCGTGCTAATCATAATTGTTTTATACTCGTTTGTAATTTTGGAGTATTATTATACAATTTTTTTTTTCATGTTATATGGACTATGTTCATGTCAACCTATGAATACGTGCGTCTTGTTTGGGTTCACGTGTATAGTTTTTGGGTTAGACCTGCCAACGCAACCCGTTTATCAAGCCAAAATATTTTTATAAAATCTTGTTTTGGATTTTGGGCAGGTTGTTGGGTCTGCTGAGGAGACAAGCAGATTATTGTTGTGTGAGGCAACTGCAGTGGTGATGAGGAAATGCTTTCATCTTTTGGGGATTACTCCTGTCTACAAACTCTAATCTCTAATTTTACAATTTGGACCCTGAAGAATTTAATTCAAGCTCAATACACCCTTGAAGGTTGTAAATGTTTTTACTAGTCTTTTCGACCCATTCAACATCTTTGTATTACTAGATTTTGATTGCAAGATAAGTTTGTGATTCATACACTAAACACATGCTAAAAGTTCACATCTTTCTTGTCTTGTAAACGGTGCAAAAAAAATTTAACCACAATTTGTTGAGCCGATTCAGGTTTGAGTTTGTCGCTTAATTTATTTTAGATTCAGGTCTAACGTCGAAAATTTATACAAAAGAAATAGCGAATGCTTGTTATAATTATAATAAATGAGTAACTTTATCCATCATTTGTTGACTTATGTTGAAGTCTAAATTTTTGTTTCTTGTTTCTTTTTTCTATTAAACAACTATCTCTCCTATTAAATAATAATTAATTTAAATAATTAAATATCTAAAATTTATTCTAATATTTTATTAAAACTTACTAAATCATAAAAATATTTCAGTTATATCTTATCTTAAAATATAATTTTATAATTCTTAAGTCTATATTGATTGTTATTTATAATTTTTTAATTTTCATTATTTGTTATTTATAATTTTTAAATCTTCATTATTATTTTTTTTTCACAAATGGTTAAGATGACATCTAATATACAAATCTTCATAAAAACTGTTGGTTTACAACAAGTTGGATTTATTCAACTCGCGTAATATATGAGTTTTTAACCTAATAAATATAACAAATCATTTAATGGTAAAATAAAACTTTAAGAAAAATATTTTCTCCCCTCGAACTATCTTTCATGGTTTTATTATTAATTTGTTAAATAATTATGATGTATTACAATTTACAATTCATGTATCGAATCAACCCTAACCAAACCGGTTTGGTCAACAAAAGTCAAAACCGGTTTGGCTTCAAACCGATTCGGTTTGAAACCGGTTTGAGAGGGGGTTTTAACCTGTTTCAAACCAGGTTTTGACAGGTTCGGTTCAAACTGTTTCAATATATAGGTTTACAAACCAGTTTCAAACTGGCCGTTTGAACCAGTTTCAAACCGGTTTAACAATCGATTTGGATCGGTTTGAAAACCCAAACCGGTTTTTTTGTGCACCTCTATTTAGGGCTCACGGAATGGGTTCGGGACAGTTCAACCCTAGTTAGGAACACCGTTCCCTCCCCTTTGGCCCAGACAAAAAACCTCACCATTCATGGTTTACTTCCCAAACATCTCCTCGAGAGATAGGGTTTAAATTTAAATATAAAATATGGATTTAATTTAATTGATTAATTGGGAAAAAGGTTTTGGGGGAGTTTGAGGTTGTATTCCCCATATTTAAGGAGTTTAGACGATGATGTGACATTCGGGAGTATTCTCTCCACGCTTAGTGACTAGTTCAAACTCATCTTAATCCAATTTTGATTTTATGTAAAGGTGTAAAGGACCTTAGTCGAGTTGAGTTTGTCTAAGCATGAGCTCGACTCGTAAGTCGTTTTTATTGTAGTTTATGTTTAACTCGTTTATTATTTATTAATTATTTTATTTATAAATATATTTATAGTTATAATTTTATTATAATTTTTTATTTGTATCCGAAATAATAATTATTATATAAATAATATATATTTAACATTTTAAATAATAATTATAAAAATTATATGATTGTCTTGGCTCGATAGCTCGAGAGGTTGTTTGTTGAATAAGGTCCAGTACAGGCGGCATTGCAGCTCGAGCTTACAACAAAGGTTAATCAATGGAGGTTCGAAGCAGAGCTTCAGTCATAGATTCATCAGTCAACAAAACATCGCTCGATCCATTTGGATTCATTCACCTGTCTCCACGTGAAATTCATACAACTCACGTATCTCGACGGAACGTACAACAAAAAACCTCAAATCTATTGGCTCCGTAGGCCTTTTGGTTCTGCTTCGTATCCATGGCGATCTCAAAGCTCCATTTCCTCCTACTTTTATCCATTTTCGCCCTAATTTTTACTCAGATTAGCGCCGATGACGCCGGTGATGGAGTAGCAGTCGGATCCGGTGACTCCGAAGCATTCCGATTCGAATTGGATAAGCTCAATTCGAAGATCCGATCACTAGGTTTGTTTTCACCTTCTCCATTCTAATTTACCTAAGTTTGTTCTTTTTCGCATTATATCGCTATCAGCATTTGTAGAATTAGAGATCGATGAAGCTTGTTTGGTAAATAATATTGAATTTGATGTTGTGTTTGAAGATTCACTTGTTCACAAGAAGAGTGAAGAATTAAGAACGAAAAATGAGATCATTGCTGCGAAAGAGAAGGCAATTGCGGAGAAAGAGAGAACGATTGAAGAGAAATCAGAGAGCATGAGTTCTTTGCAAAATGAGGTAGCTTCTCTTAAGGTAGGATTATATGATTCAGTTTATTGTATGTATGAATAATGAATGCATGTTTTTGGTGTGAATGTGTGATGATTTTATCTTGTATTTGATAGGTTAAAGGGTCATCAGATGCTGACGAGGAGGTCCAAAAGGCTCATACAAGGTCCCAGGAGTTAGAGAAGCAGGTTTTCATGCAATGGAATTGGTTTTGTTGAAGGGTTTCAAGATATTCATTCTGTGGTGGTTTATGGGATTTCGTTTCTTGTTTTAGGTGGAGGAACTACAGTTGGAATTGGAGCAAAATACCGGTTTAATGGAGGCTTTGGAAAGTCGATCAAAAGAATTGGAGAACAACGTGCTTGAATTGAATCCAAAGCTTGAGAATGTAAGGCCGGTTTTATTGTGTTTGTCATGCGTTATATTTTTTTGGCAAACTGTTGAAAGAAACTAACAACTATATATAAATACACAAAATTTAGAAAATTAATGAGAAATGAATGCATAGACACACTGTGGTAGCTTGTTGATGGTTAGATCAATCTAATGCTAGATATATGATATTAATGGTAGCATTAATGTATCAACTTTGTTTTTTAGTGTCTAGGTAGCTAGTAGCTAAATTACATTTCCGTCTATATGTGGTACAAGGCTTGTTGATTTCAATAAGCCCAAACAAATGGAATAATATTTTTGCTTTTCTGTTTCTTGTTTTAGCTTGAACAGACTATTGAAGAACAGAAGACACAACTTCAAAAAACTGAGCATGCTCTTAAATTTGCTGAGGTCGGTTCACAACATGTTGCTTGGATTACTCCTTTAGATGTGAAAATATAAAGTATTAACATCTATCATCATATGTAGGAGGAACTTATGAAGACTAAGAATGAAGCCACACAGAAAGTTGAAGAATTGACAAAGGTAAAATCTGAAAGATTGCAATTTCTTGGTGCTGTTAATCGTGTCAAGTGATCATATATGTGAACATGTGTGATACCTATTGTTTTAAAGAACATGTATTCTAGGTCTTTGAAACTTGGTTTGCAGCCTTTTTCTGAAAGATTGCAAGCTGTTAATCGTGTCAAGTGATCATATATGTGAACATATGTGATACCTATTGTTTTAAAGAACATGTATTCTAGGTCTTTGAAACTTGGTTTGCAGCCTTCTTCTGAGCTTAGCTGTCATATGTTTTTATGATTTTTCTTTTCTTTTTTCAATTTGTGGGCCTTTTTCTATTTCCCCTTACATAGAGTAAACCTTGCACCATATAAATGGGACCCATAAAGTGAAATCGGTAAGTAGTGTTCATGAATGGAAATTAAGTAATTTTGATCAAACATTTACTATGTTACATATGATTTTCAATTTGAGCCTGATCATCTTATGTGCAATGCGTGGCTTTTCCCCCTTTTCTTCTTTTGTTCTGAACTTTTGGTTATTATCCATGCACTTCTAGCTTTTAGTGTGGGGTGAAAGAGAAACACTAGATTAGACATTTGTGTTTATAATTAAATAACTGTATGATGGTGCAAAGAAATATAGGTGATTAATTTCATTTAAAAGAAGAGAAAAAAGATCACTCCATCCATCCCAAAAAAATGCAACAATGTTTTTCTATTTGTATTGTCCAAAAAATTGCAACACTTTTTTTGGGAAAGTGCTTGATCCATATTTACCTTTTGCTCATTACTAATATTTTAAGTTTTATTCTGGGCCACAAGTTTTTTTTACTAGTTAGTGTTTATTATGAGACATTTAGGTATTTGGTCAATAGTCAACCATATTTATTCAACTACATGCCAAATTAATCTTTTGCAGTATCTGGAGATGGAGGGAGTAGTTTACATTGGTCTCTGAGTGGAATATTCTGATTAAAATAAGTTACACAGCTGCAATAAAACCTGTTATTCTTTTCATCATGGCAGGCTTTGCATATAAGGAAGTTATTTGATTGCATATATTAAGAATGTAGACGTAACTAGCATTTAAATCTTATAACTGGTTGACAATGACATGACCAAGTGATGCATCTCTCCCTTGGGAATTGCTCCCTTCTAATATTAACCATCAATATATCTTAATAAAATGCTTTGTTAACTGCAAACGAGACGCATCTCGCCTTTTGAGTTGTTTCAATAAATTTCTCTATTTTCTCTTTAATTAGTCAGTATGATTATATAGATGTGAATCATGCTTAATTGAAGACCAACTTTTGTCTATTATCTGGTCTTCTCTTTATATTCAGGTTTATTCTGCATGGCTACCACTTTGGCTTGCAGCTCATGTGTCTTCTAGTCAGGTAACTCCCTTTTTAAATAGGCTCATGTACATAAAGGAATATAGTCGTGAGGTTTGACTACATATCACTAATTTACAGTCTTATGTGGAGGCTCGATGGAAGCAGCATGGAAAACCTGCCTTAGATACTTTCACAAAGAAGGTAATTTTTGTATACCCCTTGTTTGTATTTTTGTTCTATTATTTCTATGTATAATTTACTTCAAATCATGTTATTATTCGTTTATTAAAGATGCTTTTTTATCTTCATGAAAATAGTATTCTTTTCATTATGACAGGCTTTGGAGAAGAAGGCACAAGCTGAAATGTGGGCTGAACCTCATATAGGCATAGTCAAAACCGTAAGAAAATTTCTCGATTTTGTTGATGTATTTTATGTTTTCACATTATGAGTTAAAGTCGAGATGCATGATGTAAATAAAGTAGTTAGTCAATGTTTATGTTCCTCAACAATCTTTATGTTGAATTATGCTCTTCAAAATGCTACATCATCTCTCCTTTGATTTATGTTTTCTACTAAGTAGTAAGCACTAATTAACTAATAACTACCGGTATGGAATTTACATTCTTGATCACTTTTTTGTTGGGTTTATACCAGGCTTTCAATTTTGACCGATTTACTTATGAATAGGTTGATTTGGGTTATGTTCTTTCTTTAAAGGGTCAAAGGGGTAAAATATATTTTTTAGCCAAACAAGAAACGTGTTGAAAGCCGCCTAACATGTATTTTTAGTACATTCAATCTCCTAAATCGCTTTCCTAAAAATGATAGATTATTATTGTAATAACATAGTATCTATAATCATATTTAACACGCTAATGATTTAAAAAAAAAGTTAAGTGTTTGGACATAAAGTGTTTGGTGTCATCCTAATCTGACCCATTTCAACCCGTACAAAAATTATTGTTTTGATCAGAACCTACTTGCCTGCCCATTTTTCCACCTCAAGTATTTATAACCACTGGTACTTTGCTCAGCTTGTAACCCTAAATTATGCAGAAATGGATCCCTGCTGCAAAGAAACAATGGGTGATTGTGATAACCAATGTTGAGTCACATGTGCAGCTTTTGACCAAAAAAACCACAGAGGTCTATGTACGATCAAAGGGGGTTCTAACTCCCCATGTGATTAAAATAAAAGAAGTTGTAAACCCTCACTTTCAGGTACTTTTTAGTCAACCTTTTTGCTATCTTTAAAGATGTGTCATAAATCATAATATGAAAGTTGTGTGGGGCCAGGTTGCAAAGAAGTTTTGTGAGCCATACATTGATCAGGTTGCTGTTTCAACAAAACCTCACCTTGATAAAGCACGGAAAACTGTGAAGCCATACACAAATAATGCAGTTCAAGTGTATGTCAAGTTTCTTGAATCTGCAACTAAATACCATCGTCAGGTACTGTTTTTATTGATTTTTTTTGGCTTTTTCATATTTCACATGTGATTGATGGGCTGTTTGGATGTGCGTTAGACGTTATGTAGCTAATTGTCTAATAATTCAAACTTCAAGTTAATGGCCCAGATATCACACACAATCCACAATCCCAACCCAAGATGATAAGAAACTCAAAGAATAAAGATCAACAAAAACGTAAACTTGCTATTCAATTATTCTTAATTAAAAGCAATACATGGACCCTTCTTAAATAGACTCAATAATCTAACCCTAACTTAACCTCCAAGCTAAACTTTCTCCTAAAATAAACATACCAAAATAAAGACTCATACGATAAATCAAACTAATACCAAATTAAAATAAACCTTCCTAAACTCATACTAATACCAAAAATACATCCTCAAACTAGCAGCCTTCACATGTGAACTCAATAATTAACCCAACACAAGTCACATTAACCGGTTTGAGTGTTTGGATAAAGTGATTCTGATTCTCGCCATCTGATAATTCGGGAGTCAAATAATTAGGTTTGGATAAATACTTTCATACCAGATGCATCAGTCGATTATTTAAGGAAAAACTAACAAACATATATACCTAGCTAAATCCCACTCAAACAGTAGGGTCTGGCGAAGCTGAGATGAGGACAAACCTTACCTCTATGGCTCTATCCCATAGGCTAAAGAGTCTTCACCCAGACATTTAAGGAAAAACTAATATTACTTATTTACTAACTTTGTTTAACTATATTTTAAAGACTTTTCACCTACTTTTCTCATTGTTAATAATACAATCAGGAAAAACAGATAATTGGAGTTATAGAAGACATGTTTTTTGAAGTTGTATTTATAGATAATCTATAAAGAAATTAGTAGAGTTGATAAAAATAAATTGGCATATTTTATATGTAAACGTTTCAACAATATAAGAATGTTGTTTTTGGTATGGTTTTATACTAGTTACTTAGATAGAACTCACCAAACACTCAAATAACTGGCACCTGATTATTACAACTTCTGAATTTCAAGCAGCATGAGCAATCCAAACACCATCTTATGCAACATGTTTTATTACAGCTAGTTATTTGATTTTGATTATTCAGTGTCAGATAATCAGTGGTTTTCTCATGTCACATAGTTATTTTATTGTGTCAGTGATTATGTTTAGTGGCGGAGCTTGAGAAAAAAAGCAGGGGGGGCCGAGATTTTTGTTTTCCTATCAGGGGGCCAGAACTATAAAATTTGCGGCCGAATACTATAAATTAACACTACTGAGCATTTTTTTTCCTATCGGGGGGGCCGGAACTATAAAATTTGCGGCCAAATACGTATAAATTAACACTACTGAGCGAAAAATCGGCCGAATACTTATAAATTAACACTACTGAGCAAAAAATCGGGGGGGCCGGGCCTCTCCGGGCCCTCACAAACCTCCGCCCCTGATTATGTTGCGCATTTAAATGAAATGCATGCCACTATATATAAGCTGATCTGAATATGTTACATGCGCTGAATCTTGATATTCTCTTTTAGAACCTATTTGATTGATCTTATTTAGCGAGTTACAGTTTTGTTACAGTGCAGCATGTTGGTGGCTGCATTATAGATTGTGCTGACTAGTATGTTAGGAGATGTGTTCAGTTCCTTTTAAAGAGATCCACATGTTGCTCATATTAGTCTGTTATGAATTAAACCAATATAATAAAGTTATGTTATATGTGAAGGTTCAAGGAACTGTTGAAGGAACATTGAAAAACCATGGAATTACAAGATCTCTTGCAACCGAGGAGTTTACATGGTTTTCTGTATGTCAAACGCACTCTCTCTCTCTCCCACTCCATCTATCTATCTATCTATCTATCATATAGATTATAGGTGACAGTTTTTTTTCCTCAGAACTACAAATATCACGAGAACCAATCAAAATCACTCATTTATTATGAATTTATCTAGAATTATAATATTACTATTAAAATACAACATTTTTATGTGAATTGATATGCGTAAATTTATATGTATTTGTATACTATAAGCATCTACACATGTGCAGGTTCACTATAATTTTCTGATATACACATGTGCAGAAAACTTGTTACGAATAATAGAGAGATGGGGGGGGATTACTTAATCAGAGAGAAATCATTTAGTATTTTATATTTATACACTTTTCATAATAAGTAAATTATTTAGATTGGTTCCAGTGTTGTAAAAATCGGGCCTAGGCGCTAGGCGGCTATTTAACTTGTAAATTTGAGCTAGGGGGACCATTAATCGGAATCGGGCCTAGGCGGTCCTAGGAGGCCAGATTCCGGCGAAAATTCCGGCGAAAACCTAAAATTTTCGGCCAAATTCCGGCGAAAGCCTTGGATTTTCTGGAAAAACCTTGGATTTTCCAGCCAACCCCTTCAATTCCAGCCAAATATGTGTATAAATATTTAAAAAATGAACATTTTTATAAAAATTACTTATAAAAATGTGTGTATATATATAAAAAACTAAAAATTACATATAAAAATTCCAATCCGATTAATCCCGCCTAGGCCCCGATTAATCCCGCCTAGGCCTAGGCCCCACCCCACCACCCGACTAGCGCCTTGCGATTTTTCCAACCATGATTGGTTCTCACGTGTTCTCTCAATATTTGTGGTTCTGAAAAGAACCCTCCCCTATACACACACAAACACACACAAAGGAATATCATATTTACATGTGGCAAAACAGATGGGTTGGGTAATGTATGGCTCATAAGTGATGACTTTTAAACATGTAATCCGTTTGACCCATATCCATAAATTTTAACCCAAAATAACTCGGTTTCATACTTTCATATGAATGGGTTAAAGTTCCCACATTTAGTCGCATTTTACTATTTCTACAAGCAAGCATGAATTAGTATGTTTATCTTTCAGGCCTCCGCATTGTTGGCACTACCTATCATCATTTTATTCAGAGCTTTATCAGCCATCTTTTTGTAAGTTCGTCAGTCTGCATGTTTCATTTGTCCACAATTTAATAGAACAAAAATCATCTCATGCTTCCTAGACTATTTTACACCTCTTATATTTTAAATAAATAAAAATCTAACTACTTCCCTTAATTTATTGTTGGAATGTAGTGGGACCGCTAAGAAGCCCACTAAAACTAGCAAGCCGAGCCATACACGTCGCAAGGTTAAACGAGCACATTCAGACAAGTAGTGAGACATGGAGCCCATATATTCATTTTACATTAATTTTAGGTATGCAACTTCTAATCCATATCAAACTACATCTACATTGAAGCTTTTTAGGCATACAACTATTTTTAGAAGTGAAGAAACGGGCCAGTTTGCTAACTGGGCAAAATGGGCCAATTTTATAATGTCGAAATGGGGCGGGTAATGGGTTGGGTTGAACTTACCCACGAACCCTGATCCATTTCTGTTTGATAAATAGTGTACTGAATATGACTACGAATCTATTTCTGCATACTAATATAAATTTTTCTAAATAAAACAGTTTAGGGTGTTGTAACTTGTAAGCATTAAAATACATGTCACTGTTATTAACTTTTTGATCCGCTTAACCTGTTGGATCCCCGTTTCATTTTTAGCTAATTTTTATATTACCGTTACCCATAACCAGTAAACACAACTGGAATGAACCTTTTCCATATAAGTGGATTGCATTGCCACCTCTAACCTACCTTACAAACTCACTCTGCATTTTATTTTGAAAATTCTGACATTCTGCTTTTGAAATTCAAAATTGGCATCAGTTTCTTTTACTCTTCTTGGTTTTGAAACAAGCCTGGCAAAACGGGCGGGTTGGGTTGGGTTGGGTTGGGTTGGGTTGGGTTGGGTAATGGGTCAGGATGGGTTCGGGTCAGGATGGGTTATGACCAAAATGAGTTCGGGTCAAAACGAGTTGTTTTAAAAAATATATATATCAATTTGCTTCGGATTAGAATGGGTTGTAACCCAAATGTGGCTCGGGTTGAAATGAGTTGCCTTAGAAAAAAAAGTACCAAAATCTGCTATATTTTTTTCCGCTGCTGGTGGTGGCGTTGCGGCAACAGTTATCGGTGACAGTGGCGTCGTGGTGGTGCAATAGGCGGTGACTGGTGTTGTCGGTGTTAATCTTAAGTGGCGGTGAGTGGTGGTGTCGGTGTTAATCTTAAGTGATTTTCTCGCCTAACATGTCACTGACTGTTGTTACCCGTTTGAACCCATTCTAAATTTATATAGTTTTTAGACGACCCATCTTGACCCAACATGTTTGGCGTTGCCCAATTCAACCCGTTTCCCCTACTTTATGGTGTTGCCCAAACCAACCCGTTTCCCTGTTATGGTGTTGCCCAATTCAACCCAAAATAGAAAAAAACTATTTACCTAAACCAACCCGTTTCCCCTACTTTGGGTCAAGATTGCCAGGTCTATTTTGAAATGTTCTATTACAGTAGTATGTATACTTTAGTTCACTAGTTATTCATATAATCTACAACCTAGACAATATGACTAAGTTGTGGTGATTTAAATCTAATCCATTTGACCTTCAAAAGTCAAACATGGATTAACACTCCTAGATAATCGGGTTTAAGTGGTGTGCTGAGATTTTCTGTTCCATTTTCACTGTTAATCTATATTTGTACCGGGCATTCTCTGCAGCTATTATGAAGCTTCATCGATGTTTCCCGGCTGCTGCTGTTTGCTGATGTCATCTATGGTTTTTTCACACAGAAAAAGAAAGAAGAGAAAGAGAAAAATGGTGCTTTGAGAAGTAGGTTAGTTCATCTACTTGTAACTAATTATTTGTTTCAAATCTTTCTCATACATGATTTTTGTGCTTTTTATAGTCTTGCTCTAAATGTGGTCAACTCATTTCTTGCAAACCTTCATGATTTGGTTAGTTATTAGGATTTAGGGTTGACAACCTAAACGGGTCGGGTCGGGTCGAATCGCTTAGATGAGATGCAAAAGTGGATGATTTATAGTGTGCAACATATATATGCATAATACATTAATCTATATTCCACATTCAAACTAATATGAACCAATATATATGTTACCTGCCATAAAAATTTGCAATCATAGTAGGAAAATGGTAAAATAATAATATTCTTTTTAAGTTTGACCATATTTTTTTTGCCACCTCTACTTTAATTAAACTTACAATGTGGGGATGTTTTTAATCACTCTTATCATACGTTTTGATGTTAATTTTAATTGAAGCACAAACGTACAAATCATCAAAACTATTTCATGGTTTCGTTTTTTATATAAGGTGACGTGGTTTATCCTTCTCATATACCGTCTCGACATAAATTTTATTCTAACCTGAATGTTACAGATTTCCGCAGCATCACACCCCGCGACAACGCGCGGGTTTACGTCTACTAGTTCAATTTAACAAGCATAAACAATCTAAATATAACTAATACATCATATGTATTCCAAATTCCAATACAAAAGAGTAAAATGAGCGAAAGACAATATAAGTCATATTTAACTCTTCATTAAGACAAAATGTCTTATCATTAAAATAAGTTTAACTACTTCAATCAACTTACATGAAGTAGTCGATTGGTTGAGCTTCTAATGTCTACTATTCATATCAAATTATCAATTAGTTGATTGTTTTCTAGAACATAATCATGTAAATCACTAAACTTTTTACAAATATGATTGATCAACTTTTGAGTTTGGGAAATAATTTTTTAAGCAAATTTCTTACTATTATATATGTACTCATTTCATATAATAACTTGCTATAAATCTCACAAAAAATTTATACATATACTTAACTCATAAACATAAGCATATTTCTATACATCTCTGAGCATTCCCATCAGCTTCCCTATCCCTATCTCTATAATTACACTAAAAAACACTACATTTTCTCTCTCATTTTCAATTAAATAATACTTTTTTATACCTTTATCATTACCTTTTTTCTCTCCTCCACTCACAACCACTTTTAAAAAATATTAAAAAATTTATGCAGGTAAACAGTATTTCCCCCAAATATACAGAAAATTTATATCTTTTATCTCCCCTCCACTCACAACCACTTTAAATCACTCCCTAAAATATAGGGAACTCACTCACAAACATATGCAGAAACTGCTGTGAATGCTCTAAAAGTAAAAAATCTTATTTTAACCCTTTTTGTTTCAAATTCACCGGTACTTTTCTTTTGAAAGTTTGTAAGGTTATATATATATATATATATATATATATATATATATATATATATATATATATATATATATATGAAATTCTCTCATCTTGTAAATTGGATTTTATTTAGTAAGAGATTTTCCTAGACTTTTAATCAGTGTTTTCAGAACCGGACCGGACCGACCAATCGAACCGGGGACCGGACACATAACTGATCCGGTTAGGGGTGTTCATCGGTTCGGTTTTCGATTTGTTCGGTTTATTCGATTCGGTTTATTCGGTTTTGAGATTTATTTTGGTCTACCGCTAACCTAACCTAACCCAATTGAAAATTTGTCTAACCTAACTTAATCTAACCCAATTCAATCCGATTCGGTTTCGGTTTATTCGGTTTCCTGTTTGTCTTTCAGAAAACAACACATATTTTTAACATATCCTAAAACCAAGAGTTTATAACCATAAAAAAGTACCGAATTAGAAAATAGTCTTAAATATAAATGCAAGTTCAATGTTCAAACATAAAATAAAGAAACTTGAGTTTTTTCCAATTAGTTTTAATGCCACAACAATAAAGCTTGAATTTTTTCAACTCGTCTTTCAATCGATCGGTGTGTTTCTCATCTCTACAACTCTACAAGAAATAAAAACAAATAATAAAGCAATGAGTTATTGGGCTTGAGAGTTGAGGTAAAAGTATTAGGCTAAATTTATAAATTTACATTTAATTATTTATATTTATTCGGTTAAAACGGTTAACCGAATAAATCGAATTAAAAAAATCTGTCTAACCGTTAACCTAACCGCAAATCGAATTGGAATTCGGTTCGGTTTTTTTCGGATACGGATACTATTCGGTTTTCAGTTTTTTTGCACACCCCTAGGTCCGGTTGTGTGTAGTTGAACCACTTTCATTTGAACCTGTCGGACCGGGGGTCTAACCGGATTTCAATTTTTTTTATTTTTCAGTTTTTGTTTTTTTTCTTCAAAATCTTATTTTCTGATTAATTTAGTATTTCAAGTTGCATATTTTATTTATTTAAACCTTAATGTCATTAAAATTATAAATTCACATGAAAAGAAAAGATGTTTTTATATTTTGTATTTATATACACAGTTTTAATTTTTATATTATTTATAACGTCATCCGGTTTTTAAATCCGGTCCAACCATTTCTACCAGCGGACCTCTAAGACAACCGGTTCACTGTCCGGTCCGGTTATAGAAATATTGCTTTTTCTTAATAGTGAGTGTAGGTTTCACATTTATAATATATAGTACAAAAGCATCAAAATTTCTATTAATTGTATATCTTATTTGTAAGGTATTTTTGTAATCTTACTGATATTACATAAATTTAAGTTTGACATCCCAAAACTCATCTCATGACCTATAAATATTGCCTAGATGGCCTTGTGAAGCTCACGACCCAAACCTTAATAAAAAGATATGGCGAATTCTTTGTTTAAGGTTGTCTTTTTAACCATGCTCGTGTTCAGTACTTGTGGTTGCATTTTTGTTACCGCAGTACCAGATGCTAACGCTGAAAAATTGGCTCCAACTATCGTCGCGAATGTTGAAAATAGGAATGAAAACACACTCGCTGTCTCAAAGTTACGACGACGATGCAAGAGTAGAGATGATTGCGACACTTACTGCCCACCTAATACAAATCCGTTTTGTGTTGACTATTATTGTAAATGTGTGAAAAATCGTTAAGAAATGTAGTATGTGAGAACCATGTTATTTTTAAATAAATATGAAAAATTTACCTTTTTAACATGTTTTTCAGAACTAGAACAATGAAAAGCAAGGGCGAAGCCCCGGCCCCTGCCGTTTTTTTCGTTAGTAGTGTTAATTTTTTCGTTTTCGTCCGAAATTTTTTTTACGTATAGAGCCGGCCCCTGCTTATTTTTTTCGGCTCCCGCTTCTTAGATTTTCAAGCTCCGCCACTGATGAAAAGTGAACATAAAGTATGCTTTTACTTCTCGTTTTGATCATCAGGCAACCCGAATGTGAGTAAAAGTAAGGACAATAACTAAAAGATTATAAAAGAAAAAGTGTCACTACTTTATGTTATTGACATTTTTTATAATATTATCTATTATTAATATTAATTTGTGTTCTTATTGTTCTTTTGTTTGCGTGAATTCATATTCTTTCGAATTTATGTAAATTTTCTAGAATATATATGTTCTTCAATCTTTATGAATATTCATCACTTTTCACCACCCCATTTGTTTTTATCCTCGAATTTGAATTCAAATTCATAAATTCATAAGAGCATTTACAACATGATTTATATATCTATATTCATCTTTATTATTAAAAGATTTCTTCTATTTTGTACCTCCATTAGGATCTCTATCTTCATCTTCATTTTTAAATTTTAGAGTTTCAGTAAATAGAGATTCTTTAAATATAGAGAACTATTTTCATCAATCTCTATATTTTTTATAAGTATCTAGGATAGAGAAAAAATAATAAAACAAGTGTTTGTGAGTGAGATAGAGAATGAGATGTGAGAGGTTAAACCAAATTTAAAGATAAATTTGAAAAAATATGATATTTAGTTAAATTATAGAGATGGAAACAAAGATGTTGATGTGAATGCTCTAAGACATAGTTTTTCTAAGTCCATTATTATCAAATCTTGTCAGGGTGAGGGTATCCATTTCTCTCATCCCGATCAAATTTTCCATCCCTTCGTAATCCATCCCTTTAGGGGCAGAATTTATCTTTCCTTATTCCTAAATTATTTTTAATTAAATTTAATAAATGTAATAAAACATAATAAAAAGAGTAAATTACACATATTGTCCTTTAATTATACTAGAAATTACACTTTGTCCTTTGACTTCAATAAGTACACCACAAGTCATTTTTTTAGATACTTTTGCACGCTCTATGTCTTTTACACTAACCGGTGTTAAGTTTTTCAGTTAAATTTTGGCATGTGTCTTGCACATGAGGGTATAATGGTCTACCCATTAAAGGACAATTTATGTAATTTTTAAATACATTCCACACATCCCCTTCTTCCCCAAACCTTCCCCCCATGAGTTTAAACTAGCTTCCGGATTAACATAGTCTAACTTAAGAACACCATCAATACTACTTCTATAAACTCTATTTACTGTCGTTTTCATCTTCACCTGCTACTGTAATTCCACTTGAACAAGAACTGATGAATCACCTCCACCACCACCACCACCACCACCACCATCAAAATTCAAATCAAACTTTCTTGGACCACCAATAAATTCATAGAAAATTGACCCTCTATTTTGAACTTCAACCATTTCTTCCTCCTTCTCAGTACTTCAAAGATAGACATGAACTGGTAAGATTACCTGAAGCTGACATGAAAGTCTTAGCCAAAACAAATTTGTTCAATCCTAGTTCTTATCCACGAGGCAGAGATTTTGAAGCTTTTCTTAGGCAACAATTAAGAGGGAACTTCAGATCAATCAATAAACCAGTGAAGACAATAAAGAAAGTATTTCTGGAAAGAGGAAAACACGTATCAAGAATAGTTGATCCTCTTTTTCCATCCAGATCACCATTACAAAGAATTATTCCTCAAAGACCAACAACAATACTTCCACAATATAATGAAAGAATGGTCACAAATACAGGCTCACCACAACCGTTCACAAGAATGTTTTATGATCCAATCTCTAGCGAAGTGGTAGTAGAAAAAGGAGATCAAGAAGAAATTAGAGCTTGTGCTAGCTCCTCAAGAACTTAAATGGCTTTGTGATGAAGATGTTTTTGCCTTAGAAAGAATGAAGATTCTTCATAAGTCCAAAGATAGTAAAGATGTTAAGTTTTGCTATAAATGTATCAAGGAATTTGCTGAAATGAGAAGGAGGTGAGTGATTTTGGTAGCATCATCTTAGGGTGAGATTGTAAAGTCATGATAAAGCTGATGTTTACCAAAAGTCACTAAGTATAAATACTCCTAAGGAACAAATTCTACTCCGAATGAATTAGATAACTTTAAACAACTTCAAGTCAAAGTACTCTGGATGAAGACTTCATAAGAGTCACTCCGGATGGAGAAAGATTCCGGATGTCAACTATATGCTCTGGTAAGAAGAACACGAGTAAAAGGCAAGTACTCCAGATGAGTAAAGTTTCGGATGATCAAAATGATCATCCGGGCCAGACTTTGTTCATCCGGACCATTGTGTGTTTCTTTTCAAGAGGATTACTTCGGAGAACAACTGACAACTTAGAGTAGTTAGTTAGTTATTCCACGTGGTATCAATAGAATTAATGTATAGGGTTCTTGTATTCGTCTATAAATAAAGATGTTCGTTATGTTATTTTGTAACTGATTTTCCCACACTTGTACGCTCTTTCTCATATCAATACAAGAAACCTTTTATCTACTTATGTTCTTAATTTTGCGTGTTTGATTGTATTTGATTAATTGTTTACATTGAATTGATTATTTTCGCCATTCAATTCAATCACATAACCTTGTTCTTGTGTATTACAATCCTAAAGGGAGGAGTTTATGCATAACACTAAATATTGTGAGAACACGTAGAACAAAATGAATTCTTCAATTTTTCAATCTTAAAACGTTTTAAAATATAATAAAATTATAAAAATGCAATGTTTATTCGTCTCACATGAAATTTAATAAAAATATGAATAAATTTAGTTTATGTATATAACCTACACATGTGTAATTCATGTGTAGGTAAACATTTAAATATATAAAAACATATGAAAAAAATTTGTTTAATAGTTTTTTATGTACATAAACATACATATTTGTATGCAAGAAGTATAAATTTTTTAAAATATAAACAATATTGATTTAGGTTTGTTGTTATTACTCTCGAAGTAATTTAGTATTCTGTAATGAACATCCTCCATATATATCGTAAGCTATTTTTGTAATACTGAGTGTAAGTTTCACATTTATAATATACAGTACAAAAGGAGGAGCATTAAATTACTATTTATTGAATATCTTATTGTTCATATTTCATATTGTATGGTATTTCTGTAATCTCATTGTCATCACAGAAATATAAGTTTGATATCCCAAAACTCATCTCATGGCTATAAATATTGCCTAGATAGCCTTGTGAAGCTCACAACTCAAGACCCTGATAAAAAAAATATGGCAAATTCTTTGTTTAAGGTTGCCTTTTTAGCCACACTGGAGCTCAGTACTTATGGTTTTACTCTTGTTACCGCGATGCTAATGTTAAAAATATGGCTCCAACTATCGTCGTCGATGTTGAAAACCCGACTGAAGAAACATTCGTCGTCTCAAACTATCAACGACGGTGCAAGACTAGAGCTGATTGCAATGATTTCTGCCCACCTAATAGAGATCCGTTTTGTGTGGACTTCTTTTGCGCATGTGCGAGAAGGCATTAAGAATTGTAGCAGTGAGCAGTGGCGGATCCAGGAATTTTTTTCAGAGGGTTCACTATTTTTAGATGTTCCAATTTCATAGGGTCGGACATAAAAAAATTCGGTTCGGTTCAGTTCGATTGTTCGGGTCGGGTAAGGTAAGGTTTTTCACATAATAAAAATACGATACAATAATAAAAAATACATCGTCATTAGAAATTAAAAAAACATACAATGTTTTCAAAACCGAACCGGACGGTGAACCGGTTACGTTACCGGTCCACTGGTGAGACGCTTTGTATAATATAATATTTATAAATTAGTTTTATCGCCAATGTTTTTAGAACCGGACTGGAGATCAAACCGAGCTTCTAAGAGGTTCACTGGTTCGACCGGTCGGACTGGATTTAAAAACCGGATAACGTTATAAATATATAAAAAATCCAAATGTTTATGTAATTAAAAATTCCAAATTTTGTTGAAGTATATCACATTCTTGAACTTAAAATAATAAAATAAAGTCTTTATATAAATAATATAGGTAAATAAAAATTTGATAAAAAACATAAATAAATTAAAAGGTAACAAGATTTTGAACATGATAAGACGTACACACTTTTCGATTTTTTATTTCATTCCTCAAGTTCTGACTAGGTGATTTCTCAAATCTTTTTATGTGAATAGTTTTTTTTAATACTTAATTTCTTTGTTTGTCATTTGATTTAAACTACTCTTCAATATCTCAATTAGGTCATCTTTTTTGCCCCTCTCTATCTTCCACCTTCATTCACCTTTCTGCTACATCTAAGATCGACAATCACAACATTTATCTCCAGCTCTGCATCTGCTCGACCTTCTGCATGGGTTGTCTCTCACTCGCCTGCACTACTACCTCCGGCAAGCTGCTCCGGTCTCCGGAAACATGCAACACCACGAGCAATATAGGCTGCTATTTCCGACCCATTTCCAGAATCAACCTTTTTCACGGGGTTCATCATGTATTTTTTCAAGGGGTTCACTACGGTTTTTCTATATATATTTCTACTACAATTTCAAAACTAAGGGGGTTCCAGTGAACCCCCCGGACCCTATGTAAGTCCGCCCCTGATAGTGAGAACTATGTTGCTTCTTAAATAAATATATGAAAAGTTTACTTGTTTTTAGTATGTTTTTCAAAACTAATACAATGAAAAGCAAAAAATATATAGGTTTACTTCTTGTTTAGATCAAGTAAGAATAATAACTAAAAGATTAATTAAAAGATATTTTAAAATAAAGTTGTGTTACTACTTTATGTTATTAACAAATTTTATAATATTATCTGGAGCAAATTACAAATTACTTCCTTTAAATATTACTTATATTTCAGTATACGTCATTTAACTAAAGAAATTACAGTCCATGTCCTTTTATGTTTAAAACTTCTTGCATGTTACGTCATTTGGCTTAGCGATCGTTAAATTTTACCGTTAAGTCTGGTCACATGTCTATTTTATTTTAAAGACTTATATAAGGATCAATGAATGCAAATTATTTTGGTAAAGAAATGTCACAACCCAACCGGGGGGCTAGGCGTGACGATCGAATACCAAAACAAAACACAACGAAAATAACGTGACATATTCTTTATAAAGGTCATAAGTCCAACTAAGTCAAAATATACATTTACAAAGGTACATGTCATCAATACACTATCTAAAATAAAATAAAATAATGGATTCTATCTTCCCATCAAAGCTTTCTCGGGTGAAAGTCTATGGCTCGACATAAGTCTTCTAAAAGGAGTCATCTATCTTCAAGCAAACTCGTGTCTAAGTTGCTAATTTTCAACTCGAGGGGTACCTGAATAGATGCTTAAAAATAATGTGTCAACTAAAAAGTTGGTGAGTTCACAAGTTTAGTTAATAGAGCATTTATATTGAGAATCCAAATATGTATGATTCAAAATTAAACAAGTTCACAATCAACCATGTGCCCACAACCCGTGGACATCTAGAAATAATAATAATATACCCCTAACCCATACCCCTTATTGTTATGGGTTTAATTACTCATGCCTGCCAACATAAGTTTAAACTGTTAAACGAATATATGTCACAAGATATATATCATCATTCCATGATTATCATTCCATGGGCGGTTGTCCCGGTTACGTCGGGCCTATGGTGTGCGGGGGTTTCACCAGATAGTACTACCCATATATTCGCTGGCTCCAACGGAGTTAATGATTGTGTGCTAGAGATCGGGAATTCGTTATGGCAGCTAAAACGGCCTTATTTAATTATTACACCAAGTATGTAAACAGTATAGAAACATGTAATCACCCCAAAAGTTTTAAGTAAAAGAGGAAAAAAAGCACATGAACTCACCCGGTAATCTTGTATGTGTCCAAAGAATATGCTAAAGTTGCGAGCTTGCTATCGTGTGTGTAGGCTTTAAGACAAATCCTAATTATAATTGTGACATTAGTATATTGTACTAGAGTAATGTCATTAACCATGTGGTTGAGCTCGACCGATTCATTCAGGTGTTAGGGTTGTTTGGTAAAAATCTCGGGTTGTAAACCTCCATTTATTATTCCAATAGTTGTACTATAAAAGCGTTGGTTTGACTTAGTATTTGTGTATGATAGTAATATTTGGGTATATGTTCTAATAAAATTAGTAAAATAATGTTTCAACCCGAATCAAAGTAATAGTAACTTAAATAAAGTAACACTAGATATTATTTACGTATGATGTTTATACATATAATATATGTAAAAATAAATATATAGTGAAATAAGTATATATATTCGAGTAGTTATATTTGTTTCGAAAATAATAATCAAAGTATATAGCTATTTATATAAGTATGAAAGATTTCACCAATAGGTAAAGTATTGACGAAATTTGTTATGCTGGTCTAATATTAAACATACTTATAGGGATTAGTTTGCAAGTATTGATAAAATGCCTAAACTTGTATTTACATGAAGACACATAAGAATATATTTGTATCGAAAGTAAATATTTGGAGTCTATAAAATGTTTGTATGTATAAATATACATAATATATGTGTAAAGTATCATGTCAAATATTTGGAGTCTATAAAATGTTTGTATGTATAAATATACATAATATATGTGTAAATATACATAATATATGTGTAAAAATTAACAAAGTCTAAAAACCTTAACGAGAAAGAAAATAGATTTTTTTATAGATTTTAGATCCATGACGTTTCCACATCCTACGATGGTAGTGAAGCAGGTTATGAGGCTTAGGGTATGGGTAGGGATATTATTTATTTAGTTTATTGTTTAAGTATAGTATAATATGTTATGGATTTTTAACAAGTAAAAGCAGCAAATAATATAATAATTAAAATAAGCACGTAACACATAGCATGTAGCACATAACACATAATCATGAAGCATGGCATGAATGGGCATCCTAAAGTTATAGTCTAGGTCAAAGGTGTCTAATAACCTAATTCCCTATAACCAAGGCTCTGATACCAATCTGTCACACCCCAACCGACGGCGGAAACGTCGGGGCGGGACATGTAGACTATTCATGAGCACAAGGTCGACTAGATTGCAATATATTTAACATCAACTTTCATTTCAAACAAACACAACCAAAATTCAAACGAGTACATAAATTAAAACATATAAAAATCCTTATTTAAAATTAACTAGGTCCAAACTTAAATGTAGCAATTTCTTGATCACACTCACATGTTAGTACCTGAAACATGAACAAAATAAGTTCAACTAAAAAGTTGGTGAGCATACACAGGTTTGTACATAGATAGTATATGAATTGAATAACAAATCCTTTACAAATCATGATAAATAAGGCATTTATGGGGAGCAACTATTGTGTAACTAAAGTACAATCAAACCTTTGTAACTAGCATGCAAATTGTGTTGTCGGTAACAATCACCCCAATCTGGGTGGGTTTGTCAGACTCAATAGAACTATCATTGTTTACCGTCGGCTTGTATAGTTAATGATTGCACAAACATTGCACATAAACAGTTGACACACCTAGTACTCAAACATAAAGCTCAAATTGCACACGTGAATGTAAAGCGGATTTGTGTTGTTTGTAAAAATGTAAAAACAATTGTGTAATATGGTTCATGTTTCACCCCAAAAAGCGTAAAAATGTAAAGAGGGGCTATGTAATACTCACTTGATTCAATGTGTAACTAGCACGCGAAAATGAATAATAAGATTGATCCTTGCAATTCACCACGTTAACCTAGTGTGTAAAGCATATGGATTTCCAATCACTATCGTATAAAATAGAATTGGTCTAAGTGTAGGATGGAATTGGACGTGTGTACGACGAGTTGTGTTTGTGGATTTGTATTTAAAACGGGTGTTGTATAAATTAAAAGATTTAAAATAAATAGTTTAAAAAATGATTGAAATAAATGTTGATTTGGAATAACTAAATAAATTAATTAATTATTTATTTAGTTAGAAAATAGTGTGAAAATTATATTTAAATATAAATTAAATAAATAATTTTCACGTTACTTATTTATTTAGAGAATGTGTAAAGTAATATTTATGTATAAAAATATACATTTATTATAAAAATGAGTTTTTGTTTATTTCTAAAATAAAGTTATCAACTTTATAAATTTAGGTTAAAAAAAAAAGAGATATTTTATAAAGTAACTATTTTTATTTGGAAATTTATTTACTTGAAATAAATAAATAAAGATTTAAACTTTGTTTTTTTATAAAGATAATTAGCATATAATTTTTAAACAAAGAAATTTGAAATAAATTGAGTTTATGTCGAAAATTGGCGATTCCAGTTACATTCTGTCCTAAATGTTTCAAGGTTTATAAAAATAATTTTTTTATAAATTTTCGAGTTGTAAAAGTCGCTCAAAAAATAAAAGCAGGCCACCCGGCTCGAACCCGGGTGGTTCCTGTGTTTGTTCTTGTGGTTTACCGCCGGACCAGTAGTGCTAATCGTGTAAGATCCCCGGTCCGGTAGCTAATAACACGGAGAGGAGGAAGACCGGATTCAGGCGATCAGGGCCTGTGCAAAAATGCATCCAGCCGCTGCGGCTTGTGGGTTTCGAACCCGGGCCATCTGGTCTGATGGTGCAGTGACCTAACCAGTCAGACCAGATGGTTTCGCTGGTATACATAGCAAGCGAAAATTAGTTAACCCCTTAACTGGGTTAAGGTTAAATTCAAAAAAAAAAACGTAAGAACAGTTCGCTGCTTTGATTTGCGATTCGAATCCGACGTATAATAAGAACATGAATTGATAAGGGGCTTTTGCTCGAAATTCAAAGGCGAATCGAAAGAAAGTGACCTTACCCGTTTTGGTTTGGGCACGAATGCTGTCGGCTACACGATTCCTTCGAATGTTCTTGATGATCGACTCGGCTCCAGACGTGTAATGGGATGCGAATGACGTTTGGAAGTGTTTGTAATCGGTTAGGCGAAGGTGGGTATATGATTTAATTTGATAAATATTATCCAAATCTCTCAATTTGATTTTTTTGAATTTTGACCGCGAAAGTCGCGAGATTAGTTAGACGATAATTCGATGAATTGGAGTTGGATTGGGTCTAGATAATGGTCTAGGTACACTCTAGGTTGATAGGGGAATGGATTTCGGGATTAGAACGCGTTAATTACTTGAATTTTGGATCGGATTTCATCCTAGTTTGACTTGAAAAAGTCAACTGAAATCAAGATTCGGATTGGTATGATTTTTGGGTCTGGACCTGATCGATTCGTTGTTTATGCATGGGATAGAACTTACGGGACTCAATTGGACTCGTTCCCGGGCTTGAATTGCACGAATTCGGCCCTGTTTGACTTTTGAAAGTCAAACGGGTCAATTTTGAGTTCTTGGGCTGTTTGATCTTGAGAAGTCAAAATTGGATTAAATTTTCTTGATTTGTGGTTACTTTGAGTCGGGTTCCAAGATAGTTTAAAAAAAATAAAATTTATAAAAATTTTGGTTATTTTTACTCATTTTATAAAAAAAACTGAATTGTGTATAAATATATCATTGCGGAACATATGCACAAAATCGAAACGTGTTATTATTGAAAACGAAAATGAATACAATGCTCGGAAAAATAGAGAATGTTACAGTCTCCCCTTGTTAAGGAAATTTCGTCCCGAAATTTAACTAGCTGAGGCGACTGAACCATCAAAGAGGTGTGGGTATTTGAGCTTCATTTGGTCTTCACGTTCCCAAGTAAACTCAGGTCCACGCTTAGATTCCTAATGAACTTTGACAATAGGGATACGGCTTCGCCTGAGTCTCTTGATCTCAGTATCTATGATCTCCACTGGTCTCTCAACGAAGTGCATCGTTTCGTCAATGCGCACATCGTCAAGGGGTATATGGAGATTCTCATCAGCAAGGCATTTCTTTAGGTTGGACACATGAAATGTAGAATGTATGTTGGCAAGTGATGGAGGTAACTCGAGTTTGTAGGCCACTTTCCCAATCCTTTCAAGGATCTTGAACGGACCCACGTAACGAGGTGCTAGTTTGCCTTTCTTTCCAAAACGGATCACACCCTTCCATGTAGACACCTTTAGAAGAACAAGATCACCGACTTGGAATTCCAAGGGTTTTCGTCGATTGTCGGCATAACTCTTTTTGCCGACTCCTCGCAACTCGGATGTTGTCACGGATTTGAAGGATCTTATCGGATGTTTCTTGAATTAGTTCAGGACCGGTGATTTGTGCTTCACCAATCTCGTTCCAACATATAGGAGAACGGCATTTACGACCATAGAGAGCTTCAAATGGAGCCATATTGATACTTGTGTGATAGCTATTGTTGTAAGAGAACTCGATTAAGGATAGGTGTGAATCCCAATTTCCACCAAAATCAATTACACAAGCCCTAAGCATGTCCTCAAGAGTTTGGATTGTTCGCTCGGTCTGACCATCAGTTTGGGGGTGGTAAGCCGTGCTCAAATCCAATCGAGTGCCAAGAGCAGTTTGGAGAGATTGCCAGAAACGGGAGGTAAAACGAGCATCTCTATCGGAAATTATGTTCAGTGGTACACCGTGACGACTCACAATTTCTTTAATGTAAATTCGGGCCAGTTTCTCAACCCGATAATCTTCACGGATAGGCAAGAAGTGAGCAGATTTGGTGAGACGGTCAATGATCACCCAGATGCTATCATAACCACTTGAAGTGCGAGGGAGTTTGGTAACAAAATCCATAGCTAAATTCTCCCATTTCCACACGGGGATTTCCGGCTGTTCAAGTAAACCGGATGGACGTTGGTGTTCGGCTTTGACTTTGGAGCAAGTTAGACATTTTGCAACATAGATAGCAATGTCTTTCTTCATACCGGGCCACCAATATTGATGGCGAAGGTCTTGGTACATTTTATCCGCACCGGGATGAATAGAATAACGAGTCTTGTGAGTCTCGTTCATGAGAAATGTACGGAGATCATCACGATCAGGAATCCAAATACAGTTCAAGTAGTAAAGTAAGCCATTGGGTTTAGATTCAAGCTGGAGTTCAACACCACATGACATTTCATCATAAATGTTACCTTCGGTGACCGAGACGTGTTGAGCTTCTAGGATGCGGCTTTGAATGTCAGTTTGGATTCGGACACAATGGAGTATGACATGGTCCTTACGACTCAAAGCGTCGGCTACAACATTCGCTTTGCCGGGATGGTAACGAATCTCGCAGTCATAGTCGTTAAGGAGTTCAACCCAACGTCGTTGTCTCATATTGAGTTCTTTTTGGTTGAAGATGTGCTGGAGACTTTTGTGGTCGGTGAACACCACACATTTTGTGCCATAGAGGTAATGTCTCCAAATCTTCAATGCGAAGACGACCGCACCCAACTCGAGATCGTGCGTCGTATAATTTTTCTCATGAATCTTAAGTTGCCTTGATGCATAAGCGATCACTTTGCCTCGTTGCATGAGGACACAACCGAGACCCTGGTTAGAGGCATCACAATAGACAACGAAATCGTCATTCCCTTCAGGGAAGGTCAATATAGGAGCATTGCATAACTTTTGCTTGAGAGTTTGGAAAGCTTCTTCTTGTTTTGGTCCCCATTCATAAGGTTTTCCCTTGTGAGTCAAAGCGGTGAGGGGAACAGCAATCTTCGAGAAATTCAAAATGAAACGACGATAATATCCCGGAAGACCAAGAAAAGAACGAACTTCAGTTGGGGTCTTAGGAACATTCCAATTCTTAACGGCTTCGATTTTTGCAGGGTCAACATGAATTCCCTTTTCGTTAACGATATGGCCCAGAAATTGAACCTCCTTTAGCCAAAACTCACATTTGGAGAACTTGGCATATAGTTGCTCTTTCTTCAAGAGATCCAAAACCAATCTAAGATGTTGCTCATGATCGGCTTTTGTCTTGGAATAGATTAAGATATCGTCAATAAAGACGATCACAAATTTGTCGAGATATGGTTTGCACACCCGATTCATGAGGTCCATAAAGACCGCGGGTGCATTGGTTAGCCCAAAAGGCATGACCATAAACTCGTAGTGACCATATCTTGTTCGGAAGGCTGTCTTCGGTATATCTTCCTCTTGCACACGGAGTTGGTGATAACCAGATCGAAGATCAATCTTTGAGAAGCAAGTAGAGCCTTGAAGTTGGTCAAAGAGATCATCAATTCTAGGCAAAGGATAACGGTTCTTGATGGTGAGCTTGTTGAGCTCGCGGTAGTCAATACACATGCGGAATGATCCATCCTTCTTCTTGACAAATAAGATGGGTGCACCCCACGGTGAATGACTTGGACGAATGAAACCCTTGTCTGAGAGCTCTTGGAGTTGACTTGCAAGCTCTTGCATTTCAGAAGGTGCAAGACGGTATGGAGCTCTAGCCACGGGGTTAGCTCCAGGTACAAGGTCAATGCGAAATTCCACTTGTCGAACGGGTGGAAGACCAGATAAGTCTTCGGGGAATACTTCGGGAAATTCTCGGATAATGGGGATGTCTTCAACATTCTTCTCCTTGACATCCTTTTGGACAATATGGGCTAAGAAGGCTACGTACTTCTTTCGTAAGTACTTTTGGGCAGTTGTGCACGACATTAACTGGAGTCCTTTACAAGGCTTTTCACCAAAGACTCTTAGTGTTTCTCCCAACGGAAGGGGTATTCGGATACACTTCTCGAAACAGATGACTTCGGCATGGTAAGATGAGAGCCAATCCATGCCTATGATGATGTCAAAACTCCCTAGTGGCATTGGCACGAGGTTGATTGGGAATGTATGATCATTAAGTTCTAGAGAGCAGTCATTGATAACGGAGTCAATCGTAAGAGAGTCACCATTTGCTACTTCGACGGTGAAGGTTTTCTCTAATTTGGATCGGGTTTTTGCAAGTAAGGGTTCAAACTTAAATGACACAAAACTCTTATCTGCACCGGTATCAAATAAAATGGAGGCATATTGATTATTTATAAGGAACGTACCGTTAACCACATCATCGCTGGCCTGAGCTTCATTGGCGTTTATGTTGAAAGCACGCCCACGAGCTCCGCCCTGATTAGCATTTATGAACTTCGGGCACTGATTGCGGAAGTGATTCGGATTGCCACATTCATAGCAAGCACGCCCATTTGCAATGGCGGGAACACCTTGATTTGCCACTTGCTGGTTAGTTCGGGCTGGAGGGTTGACTTGACCTGTAAGTGCCTTGGCTCTACAAACATTTACCGTGTGGCCATACTTCCCGCTGTGGGTGCAAAGGCGGCAGGGAATACTTTGGAGGTGGTGATAGTTGCAGGTAGCACAGAGTGGGTAGATCCCAACATATGGCTTCTTGGCTGGTGCTTGAGCCATGGGAGCAACTTGGTTCACTGGGATAGCAGGAGTGACCACAGCATAGTTCTTAGCTTTCCTTTTCTTATTATTGTGGTAGGGTTCAGCTTTAGTTTCTTTAACAGGTGCAGAGGTTGTTATGGTGTCAGCAGTTTTCTTGGTGCCCTTTCTAGTCAGCGTTCCTGCTTTTACATGGTTGTCGGTCAAAGTAGCAGATAACCGGATAGCATCTTCAAGTGTTGCGGGATTTCTCCCTAAGACAGTATCCTGAATCTGCCTAGGCAATCCACCAATGTACTTCTCAATGCAGCGAGATAAAGGTGTGACCATGTGGGGCACAAGGAGACTCAACTCATGGAACCGAGTTGTATAAGCCAGACTCTCACCACTGTCTTGAGCAAGATCCCAAAACTCAGATTCAAGTTTCTTCATCTCATTCCGAGGACAGAACTCCTCGGTCATTAGTCTCTTAACCTCATCCCATAGTAAGGCCATTGCTGCCTCTACGCCCCTATTCCTTCTTTCCCCATTCCACCACGTGAGTGCCCGTTTTTGAAAGACACTTGTGGCATGACGAACACGGAGGTTATCGGGACAGTCACTATTCAGGAAGGTGCCCTCAATACTTTCAAACCATTGCAGTAGTCCTGTGGCTCCCTCGTTACCATAGAACTTGAGAGGATTACACGAGTTGAAGTGTTTGAAGGTGCATTGTGGTGGGTTGGCACCACCACCACCATTAGTTCCAGGGTTACCATGTGCGGCTCCATTAGCTTGAGTGAGTTGAGTTACTAGTTGAGCAAGGATAGCAGCGATATCGGTGTTGTTGTTGAGCACGGGAGCACGACGGGGAGGCATTCTACAGATTTTCATAAGATAAGAAAAGATGTGAGAATTTATGAAATTTGATTGGATTTAAAGAGGATAAGATAATAAATAAGATAGTTGATCACAGTTTGGATTGTACTCAAATGGTGACATAATCACTCGAATACTATGACACATTAAGGTTAACTTAAACTAATATAACTTTCAAGGAGACGTACTTTAGCCTATAAGTAAACACTCATCCCGAGAATTCCCAGGAAAGCATACGGGTCCCTCGGTTGATTGAGATTTATACGAAATGCTTTCCTAGACAGAAAACCCAGAATACAGGTGTCACCCTTCCAGATTGCACGTGTCCTTTAAAAATTAACAAAGTCTAAAAACCTTAACGAGAAAGAAAATAGATTTTTTTATAGATTTTAGATCCATGACGTTTCCACATCCTACGATGGTAGTGAAGCAGGTTATGAGGCTTAGGGTATGGGTAGGGATATTATTTATTTAGTTTATTGTTTAAGTATAGTATAATATGTTATGGATTTTTAACAAGTAAAAGCAGCAAATAATATAATAATTAAAATAAGCACGTAACACATAGCATGTAGCACATAACACATAATCATGAAGCATGGCATGAATGGGCATCCTAAAGTTATAGTCTAGGTCAAAGGTGTCTAATAACCTAATTCCCTATAACCAAGGCTCTGATACCAATCTGTCACACCCCAACCGACGGCGGAAACGTCGGGGCGGGACATGTAGACTGTTCATGAGCACAAGGTCGACTAGATTGCAATATATTTAACATCAACTTTCATTTCAAACAAACACAACCAAAATTCAAACGAGTACATAAATTAAAACATATAAAAATCCTTATTTAAAATTAACTAGGTCCAAACTTAAATGTAGCAATTTCTTGATCACACTCACATGTTAGTACCTGAAACATGAACAAAATAAGTTCAACTAAAAAGTTGGTGAGCATACACAGGTTTGTACATAGATAGTATATGAATTGAATAACAAATCCTTTACAAATCATGATAAATAAGGCATTTATGGGGAGCAACTATTGTGTAACTAAAGTACAATCAAACCTTTGTAACTAGCATGCAAATTGTGTTGTCGGTAACAATCACCCCAATCTGGGTGGGTTTGTCAGACTCAATAGAACTATCATTGTTTACCGTCGGCTTGTATAGTTAATGATTGCACAAACATTGCACATAAACAGTTGACACACCTAGTACTCAAACATAAAGCTCAAATTGCACACGTGAATGTAAAGCGGATTTGTGTTGTTTGTAAAAATGTAAAAACAATTGTGTAATATGGTTCATGTTTCACCCCAAAAAGCGTAAAAATGTAAAGAGGGGCTATGTAATACTCACTTGATTCAATGTGTAACTAGCACGCGAAAATGAATAATAAGATTGATCCTTGCAATTCACCACGTTAACCTAGTGTGTAAAGCATATGGATTTCCAATCACTATCGTATAAAATAGAATTGGTCTAAGTGTAGGATGGAATTGGACGTGTGTACGACGAGTTGTGTTTGTGGATTTGTATTTAAAACGGGTGTTGTATAAATTAAAAGATTTAAAATAAATAGTTTAAAAAATGATTGAAATAAATGTTGATTTGGAATAACTAAATAAATTAATTAATTATTTATTTAGTTAGAAAATAGTGTGAAAATTATATTTAAATATAAATTAAATAAATAATTTTCACGTTACTTATTTATTTAGAGAATGTGTAAAGTAATATTTATGTATAAAAATATACATTTATTATAAAAATGAGTTTTTGTTTATTTCTAAAATAAAGTTATCAACTTTATAAATTTAGGTTAAAAAAAAAAAGAGATATTTTATAAAGTAACTATTTTTATTTGGAAATTTATTTACTTGAAATAAATAAATAAAGATTTAAACTTTGTTTTTTTATAAAGATAATTAGCATATAATTTTTAAACAAAGAAATTTGAAATAAATTGAGTTTATGTCGAAAATTGGCGATTCCAGTTACATTCTGTCCTAAATGTTTCAAGGTTTATAAAAATAATTTTTTTATAAATTTTCGAGTTGTAAAAGTCGCTCAAAAAATAAAAGCAGGCCACCCGGCTCGAACCCGGGTGGTTCCTGTGTTTGTTCTTGTGGTTTACCGCCGGACCAGTAGTGCTAATCGTGTAAGATCCCCGGTCCGGTAGCTAATAACACGGAGAGGAGGAAGACCGGATTCAGGCGATCAGGGCCTGTGCAAAAATGCATCCAGCCGCTGCGGCTTGTGGGTTTCGCTGGTATACATAGCAAGCGAAAATTAGTTAACCCCTTAACTGGGTTAAGGTTAAATTCAAAAAAAAAAACGTAAGAACAGTTCGCTGCTTTGATTTGCGATTCGAATCCGACGTATAATAAGAACATGAATTGATAAGGGGCTTTTGCTCGAAATTCAAAGGTGAATCGAAAGAAAGTGACCTTACCCGTTTTGGTTTGGGCACGAATGCTGTCGGCTACACGATTCCTTCGAATGTTCTTGATGATCGACTCGGCTCCAGACGTGTAATGGGATGCGAATGACGTTTGGAAGTGTTTGTAATCGGTTAGGCGAAGGTGGGTATATGATTTAATTTGATAAATATTATCCAAATCTCTCAATTTGATTTTTTTGAATTTTGACCGCGAAAGTCGCGAGATTAGTTAGACGATAATTCGATGAATTGGAGTTGGATTGGGTCTGGATAATGGTCTAGGTACACTCGAGGTCGATAGGGGAATGGATTTCGGGATTAGAACGCGTTAATTACTTGAATTTTGGATCGGATTTCATCCTAGTTTGACTTGAAAAAGTCAACTGAAATCAAGATTCGGATTGGTATGATTTTTGGGTCTGGACCTGATCGATTCGTTGTTTATGCATGAGATAGAACTTACGGGACTCAATTGGACTCGTTCCCGGGCTTGAATTGCACGAATTCGGCCATGTTTGACTTTTGAAAGTCAAACGGGTCAATTTTGAGTTCTTGGGCTGTTTGATCTTGAGAAGTCAAAATTGGATTAAATTTTCTTGATTTGTGGTTACTTTGAGTCGGGTTCCAAGATAGTTTAAAAAAAATAAAATTTATAAAAATTTTGGTTATTTTTACTCATTTTATAAAAAAAACTGAATTGTGTATAAATATATCATTGCGGAACATATGCACAAAATCGAAACGTGTTATTATTGAAAACGAAAATGAATACAATGCTCGGAAAAATAGAGAATGTTACAGCATATATCCCAATTTTGATGACTGCTTCAAAATGTGTATGTCATATATTTCCAACAGTATGGGCTTGTAGATCTGTGTTTTTACACAAATTTTGAAAAAAAAATCCGGTGGTCATTCATATTTTTTTCCTCATTTTTAGTTATCTCATATTTTTTCTTCTCATATTTTGGGATTAACACAGGTACGATGTTAATTGTTAGTTTTCCATAACAAACATTTTGAAATTTCTAAGAAACTCTATTATTTCAGGATTACAAAAGTTTCTTGTTTTGTTGATCAACCATCTGAGATAGAAAAAAAAGTAGTGTAAGAGGAAACAGGTTTGGAAGCTGATCATGTGTATTTTGATATTACACTTGTGTATTTTGATTTTACATTTGTGTATTTTGTTTGTACACATATGTTTTTTATTTTACACTTGTGTATTTGTAAAGACATTTGTGTATTTGAATCTAATTTTTTTTTTTCTGATTTGTGCATATGTTAACTGTCTTTTTGTTTCTCAATCTTAGTGTTTGGGATATATGTTAGATGTGTTTTTTGTTTTCTACTCATGTGTGTATATATATATATGTTATATTATTTTCATATCTTTTTTTTACACAGGTGTAAACTGTCTTTAAAAATGTGTATTTGATTTTTATACATTTGTAACGAACCTGTTCATTTAATTTTTCATGGATCTGCAAACCGTCTCTACATTTTACCAAAGATTTAAGGTTTTTTTACACAAGTGTAAATTGATTTTACAGATTTGTAAAGAGTTATTTTTTATGTATATATGTAAATTGGAAAATATCATAACAATATTTTTATCGTTGATTGTATTGTTATCATTTTTTTACCTTGAAAGATCAATTAACTAATTTCATCACTAATTATTTTATGGTTTTATTATCAGGTCGTCATCTTCACTCCTACACTCTTCGGATTTGCACTCGTCGGTGCCGATAAATCAGGTTAGTCACTGATTATTATATGGTATTATATATTTACACGTGTATATTCGATTTATACATGTGTATATTCGATTTTACGCATGTGTATGTTCGATTTACACAAGGTAATATACACTTTTTATATTCGATTTACACATAAATAATTTTAGTGTATCTTGATTCTATTTTTTTAATTTCAGGTAGAAGATCTACAAGGTTTGATACTAGGTAGTTTCATTTTACAATTGATTTTTTTTATTTTCAACACGTGTAAACCTGGTTAAATGTTTTCTTAACCCATATTTGAATTGACTTCTGTGTAAACCTGGAAAATCCATATTTGAAACGACTCTTATTCATTTTCGGGTTACTACACGTGTAAACTTTAAAGAACATGAATTTAAGACTGTAATAAACTAACATAAATGTTCTTTTTTTTTGCAGGCTACGAACAAGTTGATTACTTCAAATGATCTATTCTACATTTTTTATCTGGCATTTGATTATGGGTTCCTTCTCCTTTTGTATATGTTTTTACACATGTATTTGATTCATTAAACATGTGTAAACTGATTTTACAAATATTTGTATGTCACTTTTTTTAATCTGTTTTAGAGAGAGAAGAAATTAAAATATTCATTGATTTGTAAAAAGAAAAATATGAAATTACCTTTTTACCCCCATCTTTAATCTAAGCCACATGTTTTTTTATTAAATATATTAAAAATGCAAAATTAATCACAACCACATATTAAAATATTAACAAATGAATGTTTGGCCTACATTGGGTTTAAGGGTTTACACAATAAGACAGGGTTTTCATTTGATACGTCCCCTATATATATATATATATATATATGTGTGTGTGTGTGTGTGTGTGTATACGGATTTTTATATCTTCTTTGTGTTTTGGACGGAGAACCAGTTTACAAATACGATCACACAAACGAGGTTCGGTTTTTACATCTAAATCCCGAGTGGTCGGGATGGAGTCGGTTAAGCTCAACTAGCCTATTACACACGTTTACATACAAAACAAATACAATTTACAAAATAATTACGAAAACTTGGTGCGCGTCTATACCTCACAACTCGTATGCGAACCCGCTCGTTTAAAGACCCGTTTAGGGAACCGTTGACCGCCTTTGACTGCCTTTGACTTTCGTTGACCGAAACTCAGGACTGTCGGGAAAGACCCGAAAAGTCCCGCCTATTCAGGTGACGTCCCGTCTCCACCATAACCTGTCCAAACCACACGTAATCACCTGGGGATGTTAAACAGAATACGTGTGCAGGTAAACACTCGACTTAACCGGATACGTTAAACAGAAAATAATGTCAAAATGTGTGCAGGTTTATACTCGGATAGGATTGTCATGAGGAGGGAAAGGACTTACACAACAAAATAAAAATAGATCGGAACCCTAGCACCACTGTTGTCGGGTCTTCATGTCGCCGCCAGGGACCACCGGAACCCTAGCTGTCATTGCTGGGTTCTTTCTTGCCGCCGTCGGGTCTCGTGCCGCTAGTCACGGCGGAACCCTAGCCCCATCGCCTGTCTTCCTCCCTTGAAGCCGCCGTGGACGGGTTGGGGAGGCCATTGGTTGGCCATTTCTTTCTCTACCTCCATACGCATCTCTCTCTCTCTCGCTCCTGTATGTCTCCCTCTCTCTCTAGGGTTTTATAAGAACTGAAGATGTTGGATGGGAAGACTAAACTCACCACCACTGTGGGACTACCGCCGTGAGGTCGACCGGAGGGGCTGCCGGAGATGGTGGCCGGCACCCTCCTCATCCTGCTCTCTCTCTTTCCCGTAACTCTCTCAAAGAGAATGGGTGTTTGAGGGGGTGTTTGGGATTACTTATTAACTTCTACTTATGACTTCTTGAAAAAGTTAAAAGTTTCTACTTTTGAAAAACAACTTTTCATCCTTTATAAAATTGACTTTTTCCCCATTTATCCAAACGAACTTTTAACTTATTACCTTTTTAAAAAGGTAATAAGTTAATAAGTAGTTTGAAAAGTAATCCCAAACACCCCCTGAGTTGCTTTGTCACAAAGATGAAATAGAAATATGGATTTTAAGAAAGAGATGAAAAAAAGAGATATTTCTTGGTGTTCGAAAATTGTGTATAGACTCTCTCTCTCTCGTATAATTTACAAGATCTGATGAGATTTTTAGAGATCTTTTCTTATGGATTTGGATTTTGCAAAGATATTTGTCAAATTAGAATGGATTTGGATTTTGCAAAGATATTTGTCAAATTAGACAAATGATATCTTCGACAACCAGAGACAACCAATATTGAATCTCTTATTAACAATCTTCAAATATATCCCAGATACAACTCAGATCATCAATACGATGATCTGAAATACAACTCGTTACGATCTAACAGGTATAACCGATTCAACAATAAGATGAATCACAGGAAACCCTAAACCAACGATATCGACTAACTGGAGAAGAAAACGAAACGACAGAAAGAAATATTGTGTATATCTATCTCGGCTAAACAGATACACAGCTATATATAAGAATCCTAGCAACTTTCCACAGCCCATCAAGCCAGCTTCACTTTAAGCCCAACCTTCTATCTCCAGCCCATACCACGAGCCCAATTGCTGAGAGCAAACACTTAAAGAAAAAACTAATTAAACCATGAATACAACTTGAAATATTAAATTGAAACCAGATTAATATCCCTTTTTAACACCCCCTCTCAATTTAATATCCAAATTCATCAAACATATTCAACTGAGTACACAGTCTCTTATGTTGGTTAATAAGCAACCCTTTTGTAAAAATATCTGCAACCTGATTATCAGTTTTTACTCCTACCGTTTGGATACAACCTTTAGAAATCTTTTCTCTTAAGAAAAACAAATCAATTTCAAAATGTTTGGTGCGGTCATGGAAGACCGGATTAGCTGCAATAGAAACTCCAGCAGTATTGTCACAAAACAAAGGAAGAGGTAACTGAATTTCAACAGCTAGCTCATGTAAAATATTTATTAACCACAACAGCTCACACGTTGCAGTACACATAGCTCTATACTCTGCTTCTGCAGTAGATCGAGATACAGTAGACTGTTTTTTACTTTTCCAGGAGACTAAATTGTTACCAAGAAATACACAAAACCCAGTGACTGACTTTCTAGAATTTAGACATTTACCCCAATCTGAGTCAGCATACGCTTTTAACTCAAAAGTTAAGCCTTTACTGAACATAATACCTTTCCCATGAGACTTTTTCAAATATCTGAGCAGCCTCATAGTAATTTTCAAGTGACCACTAGTAGGTTTATGCATAAACTGACTCAAATAATGAACAGAGTATGAGATATCAGGTCGAGTATGTGACAGATAAATCAACTTACCGATTAATTTCTGGTAACCAGTTGTATTAGTCAAAGTAACATTGTCTATTTCACATATAGAGTTTAAAACATAATTTAACTCAATAGGACTATTGACCGGTTTGCATCCAAGCATGCCATATTCAGCCAAAAGGTCCAAAGAGTACTTTCTTCGAGATAAACATATACCTCTTTTAGACTTGACAACTTCAATGCCTAGAAAATACTTAAGTTCACCTAAGTCTTTTATAAGAAACTTATTTTTAAGAGAATCTTTCACTTTTAAGATCTCCTTAGAACAATTTCCAGTAATAACAATGTCATCTACATAAACAAGTAAAACAGTAAACATAGAACTACTTGACTTGACAAACAAAGAGTAATCACATTTACTCTGAACAAATCCTAATTCAGTCAATATACTTACAAGCTTCTCATTCCACATTCGAGGAGCATGTTTAAGACCATACAAAGATTTTTTTTAACAAACAAACACAAGAATCATGCCTAGATTCATATCCTTCAGGTAACAACATATATACTTCTTCATTTAAATTTCCATACAGAAACGTATTATTTATATCAAGTTGGAACAAAGGCCAATTATTTTGCACAGCTAATGACAGCACACATCTAACAGTAACCATTTTTACAACAGGTGAAAATGTTTCATCAAAATCAACACCTTCGCGTTGACTATACCCTTTAGCAACCAACCTAGCTTTAAATCTTTCAATTTCACCGGATGCTTTGTATTTAATCTTATATATCCATTTACACCCAATGGCTTTCCTACCAGGTGGTAAGTCAACTAATTCCCATGTGTCATTTCTATGTAACGCTTCTAGCTCATCATTCATGGCATTTACCCAGTTCGGGTCATTTATTGCCTCATGATAATTTTTTGGTTCGCTACTTTTGTTTAGCATAGTCACAAAACAAACATTTTCAACAGGCAAATTTGAGTAGTTTATAACCTTTTCTAACCCATATTTTACTTTCCCTTCAACAACAAAATCATTTAATGATTTAGGAAAAGTAACATTTCTGGTAGATCTCCTAGGAACTGTTGAGTTATTTTCTTGTAAAAAATGTCCCTCATGAGAGTTATTGTCATTCAGACTACTAGAAACACCTTCAGCCCCGCCAGGTTCAGAGTTGTCCATTTGTTGAGCACCAGTCATACTCAACTCTGAACTCGACTCATTCTCTGGCTGCTGAAACCGATGTTCTGTCTAGTCAGTTTCAACTGTAACCCTCTCCTCATCATTGGGAACAACACCACCTTCCTTTAGTTTGGTTTTTGTATATTCATAAAAATCAAAGAAATTTAAACCAGTAATGGTTTTATCAGCCAGATTTTCATTTTCTAGTAAATTTTTGTTTTCTTTAAAAGGAAAAACATTTTCAAAAAATTTAACATCTCGAGAGAAAACAACAGATTTTTTGTCTAAGCTATATAGCTTATAACCCTTTTTTTGATTTGAGTAGCCAATAAAAACACATTTTTCTACATTACTGCCAAACTTATTTGTGCTGTTTAAAACAGTACTAAAACATAAGGATCCAAACATTCGAAGGTGATTGAGAGAGGGTTTAAAACCATACACAAGCTCGTAAGGAGACCTACCATTTAGAACAGAAGATGGAGTCCTGTTAATCAAGTATGTAGCAGTTAGAACACATTCAGACCAAAATACAACAGGAAGACCTCCTTGAAACAACAAGGATCTTGCAACATTCAACAAATGTCTATGTTTCCTTTCTACAATCCCATTCTGTTGTGGAGTGTAGGCACAAGATGTTTGATGATTAATTCCTTTAGTGATACAAAACTCATTCATTTGCTTATTTACGAACTCAGATCCATTATCACTCCTAAATGTTTTCACATTTTTATCAAATTGATTTTTAATCAAGTTAGAAAATCCTTGAATATTTTGGAACACTTCATCTTTATGCCTCATTAAATACACCCACACAGCCCTTAAGTAGTCATCAGCAATAGTAAGAAAGAACCTAAACCCTTCCCTACTTTGTACTCTATATGGACCCCAAACATCTAAATGAATGAGTTCACCTGGTTGTTTAGATTTGTGATCACTCAAAGGAAAAGGTTCCCTATGTTGTTTAGCCATTTGACAAACTTCACATGGGAAGGAAATACTACTCATTTTCAATTTTAAATCATCCTTTAATAATTTTAACACATTTTCAGATGGATGGCCAAGTCTAGAATGCCATAAGTTGACCAGGTCAACGCTATTGTAGCACACACAATTAGTAACAGCAGGCTCACCACAAAAATAGAGACCATCTAGTTGACTACCAGTCACCAGGATATTCTTGGTGTGAGAATCCTGAATAAAACAGTTGGTTTCATTAAAGGACACGGTCAGTTTACTATCTTTAGCAAGTTTATAAACGGACATTAGGTTAACATTGTAGTCAGGGACCACAAAGACATCAGATAAGGTGACCTTGTCACTTAGTTTGATATTGCCAATTTTAGTTACAGCGGCACTTGTGCCATTGGGATGTTTAACCTTTATGTTATATTCAGATACATCAATTTTCTCAGTTATGTCCTTATCATCCATGACCATATGCTGATTAGCCCCTGAGTCAACTACCCAACCCATCCTTTTTATAGTACCAACCATATTAGAAAACCCAAAAACCCTTTTTCCAAAACTCATAGAACAAAAAGGATCAACAGGGTTACCTGCTGCATTACAACTTTGAGGACCATCACTAGATTTTTCATTTAATAAGCTCAGAAGTTTTGCAACTTGATCAGGAGTAAGGGTGCTACCAGAACCAGAAGTAGAAGCATTAGAAATATCAGAAACAGAACTGTTACTGTTAGCTATCTTTTTACCCTGACCATTCCTAGGTTTCATCCATGGAGGATATCCAATGATCTCAAAGCATTTTTCAACAGTGTGGCCTATCTTATTACAATGTGTACATTTTAAGTTCTGATTTGGGGTTCTAACATTTTTCCCTTTATCAAACATCTGATTAGTTTTATATACAAATCCCACTGGTTGGGATTGTCCCCTTTGGACACTGTTGTGAGAGTTTCTATGTGACTCTTCCCTAGAGACAATTGAAAAAGCTTCTTTTACTGTGGGAAGCTCATTTCTAATTAGTAAATTTGTCCTAACAGATTGATACACACTATCCAGACCCATCAAAAACTGCATCAATTTTATTAGGTGGTTGAAATCATTAAATTGTTTTGATGCATTACAAACACAAGTAGGCAACTGCAGTATTTGATCTAATTGTTTCCACATGATATTTAATTTGTGATAATATTCAGACACAGGTAGACCATTTTGGGTAAAAGAGTTAATTTTCTGATACATATAAAAAACAATAGACCCATCCACTTTATCATATGTTTCTTTTAATTCTTCCCACACATTAGAGGCAAGTTTAGAATAAACATGTCCTAAGTAGAGTTCCTCACTTACAGAATTCAAAATCCAAGTAAGAACAATTGAATTGCATCTGTCCCATTGCCTAGCAAGTACATCATTATCATCCGATCTAATACAAGAACCATCTATGAATCCCATTTTATTTTTAACCTGAAGTGCAAGATTCATAGCATTTGACCAAATGGTATAGTTTTCGGTCCCTTTTAATTTCATATTGACAATAGTTAGATTGCTTGAATCACTTGCATGAAGATAAAGGGGATCACTAGCATCTATTCTACTAATAAGAGTCTCTACTATAGTACCATCAGTCATAGCACAAATACTCAGAAGTCAAACACAAATAAGAATGTCAATCAATCAAGCACACGCACATACAACCCACCAAGGATAATCACAGGGTTTCACATCAATCGAGTTGGTAGATCAAGGACCATCCAAGAGGTGAATGCAAATTTCACACAATATCTAATTTGCACACACGTGATGCACAGATAAAGAGTTCAACACAAATCAGAGAATGTCGCTTCCTAATTCGAAATAGAGATAAGTGACAACAGAAATGTAAGAGGATAAAAGGAACAATCTCACTCAGATGTGCCCAAGTTAGGGTTCTCCAGCTAGGTACCAAGACCTACAACCTTCACTTAGGGTTATAGATCTTGAAAAAAATGCAGAACCAATCGAGAAGACCTTCAAGATCCAAACAAACACCAGACAGATCTATAGTTCCTTCCGAGCGTCAGATCTATAACCAACCCCTTGATGCTCCAGATTTGAAAGAAGCCCTAGCAGCGGAATTAGATGTCGAAGATCAGATATTCAGAACATGTCTCTGATACCATGTCAAATTAGACAAATGATATCTTCGACAACCAGAGACAACCAATATTGAACCTCTTATTAACAATCTTCAAATATATCCCAGATACAACTCAGATCATCAATACGATGATCTGAAATACAACTCGTTACGATCTAACAGGTATAACCGATTCAACAATAAGATGAATCACATGAAACCCTAAACCAACGATATCGACTAACTGGAGAAGAAAACGAAACGGCAGAAAGAAATATTGTGTATATCTATCTCGGCTAAACAGATGCACAGCTATATATAAGAACCCTAGCAACTTTCCACAGCCCATCAAGCCAGCTTCACTTTAAGCCCAACCTTCTATCTCCAGCCCATACCACGAGCCCAGTTGCTGAGAACAAATACTTAAAGAAAAAACTAATTAAACCATGAATACAACTTGAAATATTAAATTGAAACCAGATTAATATCCCTTTTTAACAATATTAAGTAGCTTTCTTGGTTTTACCAAGATCTGATCAGACTAAAACAAAGTAAACAAATAAATAAATAGTTAAATAATGCTAATAAAATATTATGGTGTCTAAAAGTGGTATGTAAAATGACAGTATAAACTTAAATGGTTTTGACATATCACGTTAAATCTTTGTCACAATAAATAAATCCAAATTTTAATTCCATAAATCTTATAAATATATGACGCGGTAATAAATTTAATTTAAATATTTATCTCATAAGATTTCCTGTCCAACTATTGTTCCATCTGGCATATGTTGACACTTCGCGTGCCAAACGCACTTACTCAAACAATCGATTCGCGCTCCGACAATTTCTATTAGTTATTAATAATAATATTATTAACTATAATAATAAATAGTTATATATTTTATTAGGCTATTTCTAAAATAGTCGCTATCGCTTTTTCACCGCGTGCTCACACGCGTCTGTTCCGGGTAAAGCGTGTTGCATTCCATAAGTAGTTATTAATTAATAATACTAATTTAATAAGAGAGATATAGAATAAATGCTTGTTTATATTATATAGTATAACTACCGGGTTTAGCATAATTTGCTGACGTCCACACCGGTATATGTCGTAGTCGCGCGTCCAATGCTGCATTTCTCGCGTTATATCCTAATCAGTCGCCCGAATAAATACTATTATTTATTAATATCATCTGTTTGAAGTTTGACGTCTAGATATTTTATCGCGTCGAGTAATCTATAATAACCCGTATGAGCGCGTTAATCGTTCTAACAGTTCTCCGTGTAAACTGTTTAGTTCGTAATTATTATAAATTATATCGAATCGTGTAATGATCCGTCAAATAATGTTTCTTAGTTCGTTTTGAGTTAGGTTAGTATACTGGGCTTTTAGTTGGGCCGTTAATGAGCCGAGTCTGTTTATCTACAGTTGGCCAAGCCCAATGGGTCTAGTTCAATTGTATAATCATAATGTGTTTATTAGGTTCTAAATCATAGTCCAAAGTGTTCAAGTTTGTTATCCAGTAGTTCCAGTATCAAAATAGACAACACGTAATAAAAAAAATCAGGCCCTAAATTTGGGGTTGTTAGAAGAAAAGTTTTCTAGTTCATATGGCAAAATATAAAAGTACATGGTTACATTTTTATAAGATACTAGTAATTTACACATCACGGGACGTAATCATAAAATACTCGGTGAAATAGATCATATGATCACAAATAGAAGATCTAACGTTTTCATCCCGTAAGTCGGAGCATACCCCTTTTGCAACCTTGTCCGGCAGATCTGCAAATAGAAGATCCATCTCTTCCCCAGGTGCATGACCACCAATTCTTTTGTCGTTGCCTCTTCCGGTGAATCTACGAACATGAAGGTGTTACTCCTCACACATAGCCATTTAAACAACCAAAGCTCTAATACCAAATGATGCAGGCGGGAAACACGCTCAAATGGCTAAAAGTAATGATTTTATTTAAAGGCTTGGAACCAAATGGTTCCAGCCGAAAGTTGGCTGTCTCAAAATCTATACCAGGTCTCGATTACAATTCTTCAAAATTCAAACAAAACTATGAAAAATGGTGTCTTGATCGAGTTCTTAAGGACCACCAAAAACCGAGTTTAGAAAACCTAATTATTACAATTCAATTAATTAAAAGAAACTAAATAAACTAACTGATAGCTAATTGATTCTCTAAAAATAGTCATTGACCATTCCATTCTAGTTCCTACCTTGCGGGTCGTCTTTGGTTCGGGTCTGGTGACTAGAGTCGGATGCTCCTGCATCAGCTCACGGGTTTGTTTTTGTTTGTCCGGGTGAAAACTTCCTATTACGAAAACGGATCAGAATTTATTTCATCAACCGGTTGGTCGTTTGTTACCATGTCGTCCTCATTGTCCGATTGTTCTATGTCAAAACTGTAAAATTCAACTGGCTGTTTTTTCTTAAATTGGAAAGTCAAACGGTTGTTTTACTTATTTTCCCATCTTTTTACGCTATAACAGCTGGAACTTAATATATTTTTATATACAATCATGTGATCAGGTTTTGCATCAAGCCTAAGGTCTACTAAAGAGACTTGATAACCACCCAAAGGCCACAAGTTATTTAATCTAATATCTGGAATTAACCAATTTTTATGAAATTATGTGATGAGCACAAAAACACAAACACATGGAGGTTTGACTTTGAGCTTCTTGTCCCAGCTACATGTTAACATGGAGGTTTGACCATGTTAATCATTTGGTAACCTTAATTATATTTTCATTTTTCCTCTTGTGTGTCCTTCATTCTTAACCATCTTTCATTTCCCTGTTTCAATTACAAACACCTTTTGTGTTAGTTCTTGATTTCAATGTTATAGTTATTATTTGATCCACAAATATGGACAAAGTATTGCAGGAGTTTCAGCATCTTAAAATACAATTGGAAGAGATAATATTAGCAACCAACAACTTCGATTACAAGAACTATATCGGAGGTGGTGGTTTTGGGAAAGTGTATAAAGGAGAAATCTCTCGCTCTGAGGGGCGAAGAATAGTTGCTATTAAGCGTCTGGATCGTAGGTATGGACAAGGAGAAGCTGAGTTCTTGAAAGAGATCAGGACGCTTTCCCATTACAGGCATGAAAATCTCATCTCTCTTGTGGGATTTTGTTACCAAGGGGATGAGATGAACATGCATCTCGTGGAAGCCTTGACCGCCATTTAAATTCCCCTCATCTCACGTGGACACAACGTCTCAAGATATGTCTTGATGCCGCAAAGGGACTAAGCTACCTTCATGATCCAAGGGAGACACACCAAAGACTTATCCACTGTGATATGAAAAGCGCCAACATCCTACTCGATGAGCAGCACTCTTCTGTTATCACCACTGTAGTAGGTACCCCTGGGTACTGTGATCCACTATATCAGATGACGCTGACCCTAACGAAAGAGTCAGACGTATACTCTTTCAGTGTGGTCTTATTCTAAGTTTTATGTGGGAAATTATGTTGTACATATAGCAATGGTAAGGTTCAGCAAATATTAGTGCCCATCTGGATTAAAAGCTATGAACGAAAGAAACTAAGTGATACCATCTTTAAAAACCCGACCGTTGAATCACTGGCTCGGAGTTCTTTTGAAATATTTTCAGACATTGCGTATCGATGTTTGAAGGAATTTCGTGAAGATCGGCCTAAGATGGCTGAGGTTGTGACAGAACTTGAGACTGCACTCGAAAGTCAAGAGTTTGTCAAAAGTCAAAAGCTTTGTAAATTTTTTTTTTTTTTTTTAAGGTGAAATTAATTGATTGACACATTTTTGGTTCAACAATCAACAAGGCAAATTACATAAGAATAGCAGGTAGACGGGCAACAAACTGCGCCGCATACTACGAAGAGATAATCAAGGCTGCACGACATCCTCTCAACTACAGAACCACAATTAAATTGTGGCTTCTTCTGTCCAAAGGGTCGTCCTTGACGGCGGAAGGGTAATTATAATCCACTCCTTTAGATTTTTTTTTTGAACGACGAACATTGAATGTTGTGACGTCACACCCCTGTCATATGGGAGAGTCTCGTCCAACTCCGGCCAATATGTTGTCTTAACCGGGCCCACTTGGTGTCAGAGTTGGAGAGTATCCAAGGAAAAATCCCACCCAATACGGCCCCTTCCGGGCTTTAGGGAGAGCCGAGGCTCGAACCCTGGATCGGTGTGGGTAAAACCCAGGTGCATCAGCCTAAGAGCTAGGCCTCATTTGCATGCCGCATAAACTAATGTGGAGGGCAGGGATTGAACCTGGGTCACAAGGAACACCAGGTCTCTCCCTTACCACTCCATCACCAGCTCATTGGGTCATTTAGATTCTTTTTACTTATGATATTCACTTTTTTCTTCTACATTAATGATATATATTATATATATAATATATAATGTTGAGTTATAGTAAAAAATGTATTTAATCTAAAAAAGGTAAGAAGAATTATGGGCTTGACATGTGTCATTTTATTGTTTTTGAATGAAGGACATATTGGTCATTGTGTCAAATACATCAAGTCATTGTGTCTAATGTCAGGTCTGGTCATTGTGTCTAATGTCAGGTTATTGTGTCAAATATTTTTCATCATTGTGTTTTACGTTTTAGATAATTTCGTGTTATTTTTGTCACTGTTTTTTATGTATTATATATAACACAGTGATGAAAAATATTAGACACAATGAACTGCCATTAGAAAAATATTTGACATTAGACACAATGATAAAAAATATTTGACACAATGACTTGACATTAGACACAATGACCTGACATTAGACACAATGACCTGACATTAAACACAATGACGAGCAAAATAATCACAATGAGCTGGAAAACGTAATTTTTTTTTCGTTTTTGTATATAACGATACTATACTCGTTTTAAAGATAAAAAAACGCTCGTTTTTATAGTGTAATTTTTTAAAAAAATGTCGTATGTAAAAGTTATGAACATTTAAAAGGGGGAACTTGATAAAAAGTTAACAAAAGTAGTCATGACTAAAAAATAATGTCGTATGTAAAATACCATTCCAACAATTATTTCTCCTACAATTTGATATCAACCATTAAAAATATATCTAATGACAATAAATCCTTCTCGCCATTTTTAGTTTAAAATCCCTTTTTATTTGAACATTTTCCTATATATATATATATACAGGAGGGTTCTTTGGGGAACCCAAAAAAGGGAACCGGGAACCATGTGTTTCACATGTGAATAACCCGTAAAAAACTCAATTTCACATGTGAAAAACTCATTTTTACATAATTTTTTTCGAAGCTTTTGCATATAAACACATTTAGAAGCCATTCTAACAAAAAAAATTAAAAATTAAAATAAAATAAAGTTAAAAAAATAGTAATTTTTTTTACAGAAACTAAGTTTTTTTTTGTTAAAACGGCTTCTAAATGTTTTTATATGCAAAAGATTTGAAAAAATTATGTAAAAAAAAGTTTTTCACATGTGAAATTAAAATTTTTGTGAGTTTTTTACATGGTTTTCCGGTTCCCCATTTTTTATGGTTACCCATTGAACCTCCTTATACATATAAACTAAGTTCTATTCAAATTAAAGTACTTTTTTGAGTAAATTACACATGTTATCCTTTATTTAGAGCATTCACATCAGTGTCCCCATATGTTTGTGAGTGGATTCTGTATATTTTATGGATTGGTTTAAAGTGGTTGTGAGTAGAGGAGAGAGAAAATGCATAATTTTTTTTGTATATTTGGGGAAAACACTGTTCACCCCTATTAATTTTTTAATATTTTTTAAAGTGGTTGTGAGTGGAGGAGAGATAAAAGGTAATGATAAAGGTATAAAAAAATATTATTTAATTGAAAAGGAGAGAAAAAAGTTAGTGATTTTTAGTGTAATTATAGAGATGGGGATGAAGAATCTGATGGGAATGCTCTTATACTATAAATTACACTATTTTTCTTTTGACTTCAATAAGTATAGCACAAGTCATTTTCTTACATACTTTTATACACCCTATGTCATTTACACTAACTGGTGTTAAGTTTTTCTGTTAAGTCTAAACATTTGCATTACACACGAGGGTATAATGGTCATTTTACCCACGAAAAAACAATTTATGTAATTTACCTCCCACCTCATTTATTTATTAAACCCACCATAGCCTCCACCACCACAGCACTTCCACCGTCTCCGGCCATATCCACCACCACACCTTCCGCCCACATCCTCCACCATACCCTCTATATATAAGCATCCACACACAGAGACACATTTACCTCAACCAAAGCTTTCTCTTCAATTTAATCTCATCTGCTTGTACTTACATCACCGACCGCTGGAAAACTCAACAAAATCACACAAATGGGTCTCTCAAATGACTCTCAATCTCACTACAAAACCCACAAATTCTTCCTCATATGCAACTACATCTTACTAGGAGCCACCTCTAGTTGCATCTTCTTCACCCTCTCCCTCCGCTTCTTCCCCTCCGTCGCCGGCGGCCTTCTTGTCCTCCTCCACATCATCATTATCGCTAGAGCCGTCTTCGGGTGCCACGTCGTGTCCGCCGGATCAAACAAGTGGTACGCCGCCCACATGGTGGCAACCGCCATGACGGAAAGATCTTCCAGAGGTCCGTATCGGTTTTGATTCCACTCCCAAATCCCATATGCTTTCAGAACTTACACTTCAATTTTGCCTAATTTTAGCAAACCCTTTTCTGATTGTTGTGTAGTTTCAAGAAATCTCATTTTGATTTTCACGAAGACTTCGAATTTCTTGACGGCGTTGAAGTCGTATGCGAGGGAATATGATGCGGCGGTAATATTGAAAATTGATGGTGGTGGTTGTGTTTTAATGTTCTTCTTGGAGTGGGTTTTAACGCTTGATTTCTTCACAAGTAGATAGAGTATTTTAATATTATAATTGTTTTATCTCGTAATGATTTTGGTGGATGTGGTCGGAGGTGATGGAAGTGTTGTGGTGTTGGAGGCTATGGTCATGTGGGAGAGATGGGTTCTAGATCCTCTCATTTGGTTGTGCGTGATTATTTCAAATGAGGGTTAAAAGGGTTTGTGTTTAAATAAATTACATAAATTATTTTTTTTTTGGGTAAAATGATCATTATATCTTCATGTGTAATGTACATGTCTAGACTTAATAGAAAAACTTAACACCGGTTAGTGTAAATGACATAGGGTGTATAAAAGTATGTAAGAAAAGAACATGTGGTGTACTTATTGAAGTCAAAGGACACAGAGTGTAATTTATAGTATAAATAAAGGACAATCTATGTAATTTACTCTATTTTTTTTAGATTAAATTACAGAAATCGTTCTTTATGTTTATATCATTTTTTTACTGTATGTCCTTTAGCCCAAAAAATGTCAGAGATCATCCTTTACGTTTAAATTTGTTGCGGTTTACGTCCTTTAGTCTAACGGGAGTTAAGTTTTTCAGTTAACTCCACTCATATACTTTGCACATGAGGGTCTTTTGGTCTTTTTACTCACATATATATATAAAGAAAAAAGTAAATTACATTCATCTCTCTCTGCCTACTACCGCCATAGCACCACCATCGCCAACCACCGGTCAACCACCACCACCGCACCACCCCATTCCTCTGATCTGAGCACCACCATCGGCCGACCACCGCCGCCATAGCACCCATCGAGCTAGGGTTTCGACGACCTAGCTGATTTCTATGTTTATCCACCGCCTGCCACCAGAAACCACAAATACGACCATCGTCGCCGTTGGGTTCAACCCGACGGAACCTTAACGCTGATCTTAGGGTTTCAATTTAAGCATGGGAGAAGAATGGGGGTTGTGTGGCTAGAACAGAAGGGCAATGGGGGCGCCGGAGTTATGGGTTTAGGGTTTCTAAATTTCAATTTGATGGGTTTAGGGTTTCAATTTGAGGGTTGTGTGGTGGTGACGGGTTCAATCGACCATGATGAGCGACAATGGTGTCACACCCCCGCCAAGGCGGAAACACGAGGGGCGACGAAATTGAATCATTACACATGGAATAAAGAAAGTACTAAGGAATTTATTGAAAACCGATAGTCATTACATCAAGTTTAATTCAAATAAAGCAAATAACCAAATAGTTTCATTTTCAATTTAAGTCTATGCTAGGTCCACTAAGCCTTATCCTTGAATCCTAGCGTGAGCACGACAGCAAACTAGTTTCCATTACCTGAAAAACATGCTAAAATAGGTCAGCTAAAAAGTTGGTGAGAACATAGGATTTGATAGATATAATACAATAGATAACCAGAAGCAAATCAAAAACAAGTTTCAAATTCCAAGTAATTTAAACTATCATACATGAGTCCACAACCAACCCTAGTGATCGATAGCTCTCCCGCCCAACACCTTGTCAGGGTGTTAGACTATAGTATAAGTGTCAAGAATGCAGTTTCTGAACACCCAGCTCCTTCCAAGTTGATCAGAATCCACAACTTGAAGGACGCTAGGAATTGATTGGCATGCATCAACCCGAGAACTGAATGGGCTAGTCAGGCCAATAGATCTATTTACGTACTCCCGTGGCTTCCCCGAAGTTAATGGTTGTGTAGTTTTAGAAATAAGAGAGACTTTGTAGTAAAAATGACATTTGCAACATGTATAAATCAGTTTAATGTTACTAGAATTAGAAGTTTGTTATTGAATGCAAAGTATAGTTTTGACTCAATACTTGGTTTCAGTTTTGATATAAGAGCATGTTTTCCACCCCAAAATAGAAAGCAAAAAGGGGCTATGAACTCACCTTGCAGCAGGTGGGATTGATCTTGATTGGTGAAGTAACTTGGTTTAGAAGATGCCTAAATAAGTTCAAGTTTGAGTTAGTTTACAGGATCGTGGAAAGATGAGGGGTTGTTTTGTAATTAGAGGAAAGTAGTCATCGTATACTAGAGTGGTTATCGTACTAGAGTAGTACCTCCAACAGCAAAGTTCCCAGGAAAGAGTTGGCCGGATCAGAACCCCGTCTTTCCTAGACAGAACCTTACTATTTGTCAGATAGCTACATACCAGTTTGAAGTTTACTCTATTTGTACACTTTAACCGAGTTTAGGATGTGTCTGGTAAGTTTGAGAAAAGATAAGGATTAAAGTGTAACATACATTTAATAAGGATCGAAATAAATAAGTTGGATAATAGAGGGTTTTAATTAGAAAATTAAGAGTTATAGTAAAAATATAATTCTAAAAGAAATTAAGAAAATATATAGTTTTAAAAGTAAAACGTTTGAATAAGTTACAAAGGACTTATAAAATATAGTTTATAATTCTTGAGTTTTAAAGAAGAAAACGAAATCTTTAAGTAAAGTTTAGTAATAATTTCTCGTTTAAATAACTTCATTAGTTTTTAATAAAAACATAACTTTAAACGGTTTCTCGCAAAATCTTTTATAAAAACAAAAAATATATATACAATATCCCTTTATGTTTATTTAAAGAAAATACATCATTTATTTATGCTATTTAAATGATACATACATTTTATTTTTACTAAAATCAATAAAATGTTTTACACTACATTTGTTTAAGAATAGTTTCAAAAATATAACTGATTTATTAAAAGTTAATTAATAAGGTACAAGTATTTATATATTTGTGTATGTGTGAATAAAAAAAATCAAAACAAAAGAAATGAAAAAACACTGCCCATGGTTAGAACCCGTGACCTTAGGGTTGTGTTTGTGTGTTTTAACCACTAGAACAATGGAACCATCTTGTTAAAGTATTTGAAAACAAAGTATTTGAATATTAAAACCAACTCTTTCTTCTTCATCCTTACAGTCGTGAACCAGCCCCCCCCCCCCACATCACACCCTAAATTGATTTTTGAAAGGAAATCAGAGAGGGAGAACGTGCGATTAACATGAAAACGAGTACCTGGAGTTGAAAACCACACGGATTAGAGCCTAATACGTCAACGATTTGCGTCGGAAAGGTGCTTGCGTCGCCGGAACAGGAGCAGAAAAGGACGTATTTTGTGGCAAAACTCGACTCTGAATCGGTGGGTATTTATAGGGATGATTAGCTCCACCGAAAACGTATTTGCAGTTGGAAACGAACGAGATTTGTGGGTTTTTGAAACTTGAAAGACATGGTCGCGGGTTTTAGATTTTGGGTTTTCAAAATTTGAAATTGATAACGATTTTGTACGAATATCTCGTTCTTCTCGATGGATAAAGCTTTGAAAACGTGTTTAAAAGTTTAACACTTCGGAATTCAGCGAATTTGAAGGCTTTAGAAACGATTTTGACTTTTTAAAAGTCAAAATTGTTCTTGGTTACTACCAGGGTTCAAAATGAAAAAAAGGAGAGTTCAAATGTTTTTGAGGGGGTTTAACACAAAATAAGGGTTCAAAGCCTTTTTATTACAATTCTTTTTGATAATTAATCAATTAAATTCAATTTAAACATTTAAATTTTATAACTTTCACATTTTTATAAATAGAAATGGGAATTGAATTGATATATTAACTAAAATGAGGCAAAACGAACTCGTACATTATGCAGAAGTAGAATTACATGAAATAAAAATCATACAATTTTTTAGAGATGTCACAGTCTCCCCTAGTTAGAAGAATTTCGTCCCGAAATTCCACTAGTAGAGTCTGTGCTAGCATGAAAAAGGTGAGGGTACTTGAGCTTCATCTGGTCTTCACGTTCCCAAGTGAACTCATGACCTCGCTTAGAGTTCCATCTGACTTTAACTACCGGAATGCGACTTTGCCTTAGCCTTTTGACATCACGATCCATGATCTCAACTGGTTCTTCAACAAAGCGTAACTTGTCGTCAATCTGAATCTCATCCAAGGGGATAGGTAAAGGGTCATCGGCTAAGCACTTTTTAAGATTAGACACATGGAAAGTGTCATGGATACCGCTGAGTCCTTGAGGTAGTCGAAGTTTGTAGGCAACTGGACCAATCCTTTCCAGGATCTCGAATGGCCCGATATACCTAGGTGCAAGTTTACCCTTCTTCCCGAAACGGACAACTCCTTTCCAGGGGGAAACTTTAAGTAAGACTCTGTCACCGATTTGAAACTCGAGGGGCTTTCTTCGATTATCAGCGTAACTTTTCTGACGATCTCGGGCGGCCTTGAGTCTCTCTTGAATCTTGAACACTTTGTCTGATGTTTCTTGAATGAGCTTGGGACCAGTTATCTGATTATCACCAATTTCAGTCCAACACACAGGTGATCGGCATTTCCTTCCGTACAAGGCTTCGAAAGGTGCACACTTGATGCTGGTGTGATAACTATTATTGTACGAGAACTCAATGAGAGGTAAGTGTGTGTCCCAGTTTCCACCAAAGTCGATTACACAAGCTCTTAGCATGTCCTCTAGGGTTTGTATGGTCCTTTCGCTTTGGCCATCGGTTTGAGGGTGATAAGCCGTGCTAAGATCCACACGCGTCCCTAAGGATTTCTGTAGGGATTTCCAAAATCTGGATGTGAAGCGACTATCACGGTCAGAAATGATGGATACGGGTACACCATGACGAGTAATAACTTCGTTCATGTAGAGCTTGGCTAGTTTTTCCATTTTGTAGTCCTCACGGATAGGGAGGAAATGAGCAGACTTAGTCAAACGATTGACTATGACCCAGATTGAGTCGTGTCCGCTAGAGGTTCTAGGGAGTTTGGTGATGAAATCCATGGAAATTTGCTCCCATTTCCATTGAGGGATTTCAGGTTGCTGGAGTAATCCTGAGGGTTTCTGGTGCTCAGCTTTGACTTTCAGACAAATAAGACACTTCCCAACGTACAGAGCTATGTCTTTCTTCATTCCGGGCCACCAATAAAAATCTCGAAGGTCTTGGTACATTTTATCGGAACCAGGATGAACTGAGTAGTGGGACTTGTGGGCTTCATCCAAAATGAGTCCTCTAAGGTTATTAAAACTGGGAATCCATATTCGGTCCATAAAGTAGAGAACTTCATCGGACTTGGGCTCTAATTGATTTTCAGATATGCTTGCGAGTTTAGTCTTCAAATCAGTCCTGACAAGAGCTTGTCTTTGGGCTTGAAGGATTTGGGCTTGAAGGCTAGTTTGAACAATCATTCCCAATGCACGAATGCGTGAGGGTTTGATTCTTTCCTTCCGGCTAAGTGCGCCTGCTACTACATTTGCTTTACTAGGGTGGTAACGGATCTCGCAATCATAGTCACTCAGTAGTTCAACCCAACGTCTTTGTCTCATGTTGAGTTCCTTCTGGTCAAAGATATGATGTAGGCTCTTGTGATCTGTATAAATAACACACTTGGTACCGTACAAGTAGTGTCTCCAAATTTTTAGAGCAAATACCACAGCACCTAACTCAAGATCATGAGTGGTGTAGTTCTTTTCATGCACCTTGAGCTGTCTAGACGCATAGGCAATGACTTTATCTCGTTGCATGAGTACGCAACTGTGACACCCGGCAAATTCAGGTTAATATCCATACCCGACTATTACTTGAATTCACGTGATTACACTTGCATCATACTTAATTATAGGTTAATTAAGTACACATTTCATATAACAAGTTCATTCGTTTCATTTCATTACATGCATCGGTAATCGGACGGATTACCGAGTCACACACGCGTCCTGTCACACGAACGTTAACGAATATTAGAAATAATATTTAGACATATATTTGGTGTGTAAAAATTATATGTAATACTGTGATTTAATATTTCATGCTTATGTGAATTTTTCCGGAAATTTTAGAACAACTTTTATTTTAACGTTTTTAAGCAAATACGCGATATGTGCCATCAACACTAAATTAGATTTTTATAAAAATGATGGGTTCTTTACTTGGGCTAAATAATTCAGCAAATTAGTGTTAGTAATCCATATTAGTAGCCCATTTACTTAATAAAAAGCCTTGCAAGATAGAAAAGCCCAAACCCATTACCATTAAAAATCCCTTAAACCCCACACACCCTCACTTTTACCCTAATCACATTTCACAAACCCTAGCCCCCCTCCCTCCATTCGGCCGCCACCACCACAAGAGCCTCCACCATTGCTAACCTTGGTTCAAGCCTTCCAAGGCCATTTCAAGGCATTTCATAGTGATTCAAGAGTGTTTGGAGCTAGTTTACAACCATTCTAACATCATATCTCGGCTTTGTAAGCATTCCATCTATATTTTCTTACCATTTTCGGCCAAAGTAGGTAACCCACCCATCCAAACGATTTTTGTTGATTCAAAGTGTTATAATGCTTGTTTTAACTAAAAGATTTCATAATAATGAGTTGTTGATGCACATATGCACATTTTATGTTTCGAAATATTTGTTTAGGTCATTATTTGCTCGTTTCTATTTATAGAAACTTTGTTGGATGCGTTTTAGAAAAACTTGATGTGTGATATGTTTGTTGGTTTAAATGGTACACATAATAGTGGAATAGATAGGAAATATAAATTTTTTGGTTAAAATGTTGTTTTACACTCGGTTATGGACAACTTACTATTTAAGGAAACCTTAATTTTGCATATTTTGTGTTATGAGTTTCTATTGGATAAAAACTTGATATTATGGTTCTATAATATATATTAAAGTAGTAAAAAGAGTTATTTGAGGTTACACATGTGCAATAGGGTCGTTTGGACCACTTTCCTAAAAAGGAAACTTTAATTGTTCATATTTGGCATGTGTAGGTTATAAATGTTTAAAATAGATTATATAGCTTCATTATCATATGAATAGATGACTTATGCAAGAATATGTAATTTGAAGTTGTGTTATGACATGTTTTGGTGAACCTTGCTAAATAAGGAAACTTTATTTGTTGAGAAAACTTCATAATTGCTTGAAATAGAAAGTAAATGCATAGGATCATGTTACTAGTATGTTAATAGTATAAATTCATGTACAACTTGTTTGTTTGAGCTATGACACCTTAGATGCACTAAAACCCTAATTATCAAAAATGGAAACTTTGTTATGTTAAGAATTATGAAATTGCAATGACATGTTATGCTACTTGTTTAAAAGAATTGAAATGGTACTAATAGGTTATTAATATGATGACATGAATTATGTGTATGAAATATGCCATTAAGAGGTGCAAATGCCATGTCACTTATAACATGTTAATTTCTTATGCAACTAGTTGAAGCATGTATGTTGTGTCACAAGGTGTTACTTATACATTACTTAGGTACAACTTGTATGTTCCTTACATGTCACACATGTACAACTTATATGCTACTTGTGCTACACATGTATAACTTGTATGATGCTTATGTGTTACATGTTTACAACTTATATGTTACTTGTGTGTTGTTTATACATTGGTCAACACTAGTCAACATTGGTCAACATTAGTTAACATTGGTCAAACTTGGTCAACATTGGTCAACACTAGTCAACATTGGTCAACATTAGTCAACATTAGTCAAAGTTGGTCAAACCTTGGTCAAAGTTGGTCAAACCTCGGTCAACTTTGGTCAAACCTTTTCAAAACATCAATGTAACCTTTCAACGTTGAGTCGTTTGGATGAATGTGGTTACATAAACCATGTTTACTTTCATAGACCTTATAGCCTTATTAATTCTTAGGGCTCGGTTAGGTCGGTTACCCGGAGTTACTCGATTCCTCTCGTTACTCCCATTTCTCATTCACCGCATTTCCAGGTGAGTTTTCACGGCCCCATTTTACTTACTTTTCCATTTAGGGGAGATACATGCTAAACCATTTTCTTACTTGGTCGTATGACAATTACTTTGATTTCGCTTTAATTTATATAAGTGGGTGCATTTCCCGCACATAAAGTCCTCTCATATTCGAACCGTTAATTATTACACAAAGCGAGGTGATTCATGAATAGTACTATTGGGTTTAACAACCCCCACCCGGGTTAGTCGCGCTAACTCTGACTGGGAGTCAAACGGGTGCATAATTGACCTAATCCATTGCGTGCTGGGCACGTAAGAGGCAAAATGCTAGTTTCTGCATTCCTTCGTTGAGCTTCGGTTTCGGTGTTGCTTATATAGTTAATGTTTATTGTCTGATCAACAATCGAATCAATAGTATACATGCGTACTGTTACACTGTTTTCATTTCTGTTTCTGTTACTTAAACCTGTGAACTCACCAACCCTGTGTTGACACCTTAAGCATGTTTATCTCAGGTCGCTAAGCATTCATACACGGACTAGGATTGCACTCCAAGAGTCCCACAACATGTTTTCATTTAGAAGCTTAGGTTTATGGGAACCTAATTTGTCATGCTTCTGTATTTTGCAACATTACTTTTGCTTCCGCACTTTACATTCCGCATTTTCAAACTCTGTATTACTATTTAATTTTGTATGATGTTCAAACGGAATGTCTTTTCGAAAACCAGTTAGAGGTCGTTCGAAATGACCGGGACTGATGATCCTTGACAGTCACAACCCGCGGGTAACCCGTTGTGGAATTTCAGGGTGTGACAGATTGGTATCAGAGCCCTGGTTATAGAGAACTAAGTTGCATTTAGTATACTTAGACTATAACTGTAGGCTCACATAGTTCACATCACATCATACATGCATTTTCATACATGAATACAATGGATTACTGGATATTGACTTATTACAGGATGTCGACCTCATCGGACCCCATTGTGATCTCGGACTCTGAGGAGTACACACCAGCTACCCCATCATCATCAGTGGAGCCACTCACCCCACCTTCATCACCCCACTCATCCACGGATGAGGAGCAGACACATGACTCAGTGGATTTTGTAGGGTTGGATTCTGAAGAGGATCCTGAGGAGGATCCTGAGGAGGACCCGGAGGAGGATCCTGAGGAGGATCTAGAGGAGGAGGAAGACGACGCACCAGCCCCCGGAGGTGACGGAGACGCCGGCGAGGGGAGCGACTCGGGCGAGACGGTGCCCTACTCCGTACTACACGGGGACTCATCGTCCGACGACGGCTCCATACTACCTTCACCACCTCGTCTGGCGGACCCGACGCCGCCATCACCATCACTTGCACCGGTGGGAGCGAAGACCAAACTCACAGCTCGGAAGAAGAACATTCGCAGAGGAAAGCGACCAGCCCACTCCCCTGACATTGCTGGACCATCGGCCAAAAGGGCCCGGATTGCATCATCGGACACTTCATCTACGGGAGAGTCAACTGGACCATCCTATCCACCACCCTATTGGCTCCGGCCTACCCGGGAGGTACTACCGATACTTGCGACGCGCAGCAGGTTACATGACGCTGACATATCATCCCTCCAGGATGAGTTGGCACTGACAGACCAGGCACTACTGATAGTACGAGACCGGATCGAGGCCGCGGAGGACACCCCACAACCCAGGAGAAGGCACCAGTTCCATGACCACTGCCCAAATTGAAGCCCTTATCGCCCAACGCGTGGCAGATGCACTCGCTAACCACGAAGCCAATCGATCCAGTGGAGGGTCGGGAGGCCACGGCGAGAGCAGAGGAACTGGGCATGGAACAAAGGCTTGCACCTACAAATCCTTTATGGATTGCAAGCCGCATACATTTACCGAGACGGAAGGAGCAGTGGGACTGCTACGATGGATAGAAAAGATCGAATCGGTCTTCAGTATGAGCCAATGCACAATGGAGAACAGAGTCATGTACGGAGCTGGGACTCTCGAGGGCCAAGCCCTCTCTTGGTGGAACTCTTATATCCAGACTCTGGGCCTGGATAATGCGAACGCCATTCCTTAGGAGGAATTCAAGGAAATGTTGAAAGAGGAGTACTGTCCTCGTAACGAACTCCAAAAGTTGGAACAGGAGTTTTGGAACCTAAGGATGGAGGGTGCTGACATCGCGGGATATACCGCAAGATTCCACGATTTAGCAAGACTACTACCGCACATGGTTACACCGGAGTACAAACGAATTGAGCGGTACATTTGGGGTTTGGCACCTCAAATACAATGCATGGTTACTTCTGCAGAACCCACAATTATCCACATCACAGTGAGACTGGCTCATAATCTCACGGATCAGGCAGTCCGTCAGGGACTGTTCAACAAGAAAGAAAGTTCTGTGAAAACCTTTGACAACAAGAGAAAGTGGGAAAATGCTCCTGCCAAATCCTATGTGCCTAGTAACCAGAAGAAGCAGGAACCGGCCCGGGTGTTTGTGGCTAACCAACCGGATAAAAGGCCAAGAGGGACATACACTGGAACACTACCTAAGTGCAACAAGTGCCAGTTTCACCACAATGGTACTTGTGAAGATTCTCGGTGCCAGAAGTGTAAACGTTTTGGACACACTGCCCAGAGCTGCCGATCAGTTGAACAAGCCCCGGCTGGCGGGGGAAATCGCGGATGTTTCGGGTGCGGTGATCCCGGACATTTCCGCAAGGACTACCCAAAGAACCGGAAACCTGGAAATACAAACACTCGGGGCAGAGCATTTGTCATTGGAGCCGGCGAGGCTAGGCAGGATCCCAACATTGTTACTGGTACGTTTCTCGTAAACAACTGCTATGCTTCTATCTTATTTGACACGGGTGCCGATAAGAGTTTTGTATCCACTGAGTTTAGCTCATTACTTGGGATTACTCCCATCGCCTTAGATTACTTATACACGGTAGAGCTAGCAGATGGTAAGCTAATAGAGACAGAACAAGTAATTCCAGGTTGTGTCTTAACACTAGCCGATCATCCTTTCACTATAGACCTATTGCCAGTAACGTTGGGAAGCTTCGACAAAGTAGTCGGTATGGACTGGTTGTCCAAGAACCGAGCCGAAATCGTCTGTCACGAGAAGATAGTCCGCATTCCACTGTCGGACGGAGAAACACTGACCATTCAAGGAGAACAGAGTGGTGCTACGTTAAGAATCATTACCTGCATGAAAGCCCGAAAGTACTTGCGGAAGGGTTATCACGCGATCCTAGCACACGTGACGGAAAAGAAAGAAGAAGAAAATAAGATTAAAGACATACCGATCGTCCGAGACTATCCGGAAGTATTTCCCGACGACTTGCCCGGACTTCCACCGCAGCGACAAGTCGAGTTCCGGATTGATCTCACACCCAGAGCTGCTCCGATAGCAAGGTCACCTTACCGACTAGCGCCATCAGAAATGCATGAATTGTCTAACCAATTACAGGAACTGTTAGACAAAGGCTTCATCAGACCAAGCTTCTCGCCTTGGGGAGCACCAGTCTTGTTCGTTAAGAAGAAGGACGGATCATTCCGTATGTGTATCGATTACAGAGAACTGAACAAGGTAACGATCAAGAACCGATATCCACTACCAAGGATCGATGACCTGTTCGATCAATTGCAAGGGTCGAGCTATTACTCAAAGATCGATCTACGGTCGGGATACCACCAGCTAAGGATTCAGGAAGACGATATTCCAAAGACCGCCTTTCGAACTCATTACGGTCACTACGAGTTCATGGTCATGCCATTTGGGTTAACCAATGCACCGGCGGTATTCATGGACCTCATGAACCGAGTGTGCAAGCCCTACTTGGACAAGTTTGTGATTGTGTTCATAGACGATATCCTGATATACTCACAGAACAAAGAGGAACATGCCGAGCATTTGAAGTTAATTATGGAGTTGCTGAAAGCCGAGAAATTGTACGCCAAGTTCTCGAAATGCGACTTCTGGATTCGCGAAGTACAGTTCCTTGGACACGTGGTCAACGAGAAAGGCATACATGTTGACCCATCCAAAATCGAGGCGATTAAGAATTGGGAAGCACCTAAGACTCCGACTGAGGTACGACAGTTCTTAGGCCTTGCGGGCTACTATCGACGGTTCATCAAAAATTTCTCTAAGATAGCCCAACCTCTCACCACACTGACACACAAGGATAAGAAATACGAATGGAATGACAAGGCAGAAACCGCTTTTCAATTACTCAAACAGAAACTTTGCAGCGCGCCGATCCTATCGTTACCAGAAGGAACAGATGATTTCGTGGTGTACTGCGATGCGTCACATCAAGGGCTCGGGTGCGTGTTAATGCAAAGGGAGAAGGTCATAGCCTATGCTTCTCGACAACTGAAAGTGCACGAGAAAAACTACACTACCCACGATTTGGAGCTGGGAGCGGTAGTATTTGCACTCAAGATCTGGAGGCACTACTTGTATGGCACGAAGTGCACAATTTTCACCGATCACAAAAGCCTTCAACACATCTTCGATCAGAAGGAACTTAACATGAGGCAACGTCGATGGGTCGAATTGCTAAACGACTACGACTGCGCTATCCGTTACCATCCTGGAAAGGCAAACGTCGTGGCTGATGCCTTGAGCAGGAAGGATCAACCCAAACCGCGACGAGTGCGGGCGTTACAGTTGACCATCCACACGAACTTACCCATGCAAATCCGCGACGCCCAACTCGAAGCAATCAAGGAGGTAAACCTATGCCATGAGTCCTTACGTGGTATGGACAAGCAATTTGAGGTCAAATCCGATGACATCCGTTATTTCATGGATCGGATTTGGGTACCAAGCTTTGGGGATCTAAGGGATCTGGTGATGGACGAGGCACACAAGTCCAGGTACTCGATCCACCCCGGTGCTGACAAGATGTACCATGACCTCAAGGAACATTATTGGTGGCCTAACATGAAAGCCGAAATTGCTACCTACGTCAGTAAATGCTTGACCTGTGCTAAGGTCAAGGTAGAGTATCAGAAACCATCAGGGTTACTCCAACAGCCAGAGATCCCACAGTGGAAGTGGGAACAGATTTCAATGGACTTCATCACGAAATTGCCCAGGGCCTCTGATGGCTGTGACACAATCTGGGTAATTGTTGACAGACTAACCAAATCTGCGCACTTCCTTCCCATTAAAGAAACGGACAAGATGGAGAAACTAACCAGAACTTACTTGAAGGAAGTAGTCACAAGACATGGAGTGCCAATCTCCATCATTTCAGATAGGGATAGTCGATTCACATCCCGATTCTGGCAATCCTTACAGAAAGCCTTGGGTACTCGGCTAGATATGAGTACTGCATACCACCCCCAGACGGACGGTCAAAGTGAAAGGACCATCCAGACCCTGGAGGACATGCTCAGAGCTTGTGTGGTTGACTTCGGGAACGGATGGGATGCCCATCTACCGTTGGTCGAATTTTCATACAACAACAGCTACCACACTAGCATTAAGGCCGCACCATTCGAAGCACTTTACGGACGAAAGTGTAGATCGCCGATTTGCTGGACAGAAGTGGGAGATAGCCAACTCACAGGTCCAGAAGTTATTCATGAAACTACAGAGAAGATTGTACAGATACGCGAACGTATCAAGGCCGCGCGTGATCGTCAAAAGAGTTACGCTGACGTGAGACGCAAACCATTAGAATTTCAAGTGGGAGACAAGGTACTACTGAAAGTCTCGCCATGGAAAGGAGTGATACGTTTCGACAAGCGTGGAAAGCTTAATCCTCGTTACATTGGACCTTTCGAGATTCTGAAAAGGATTGGTCCTGTTGCTTACAAACTCAACCTACCAGAAACCCTCAGTGGCGTTCATGACGTGTTTCACGTGTCAAATCTGAAGAAGTGCTTGTCAGACGAGACACTAGTCATACCATTGGAGGAAATTCAAATAGACGATCAGCTTCACTTCGTCGAAGAACCAGTCGAGATCATGGACCGCGAGGTCAAACAGTTAAAACAAAGCCGCATTCCCATAGTTAAGGTTCGATGGAATTCTAGACGCGGACCAGAGTTCACTTGGGAGCGCGAGGATCAATTCAAGCGTAAATACCCTCACTTGTTCAAAACTACGCCGTCTATCAGTGACGCGAACTGAATTTCGGGACGAAATTCCTTTTAACAGGGGGAGTATGTGACACCCGACAAATTCAGGTTAATATCCATACCCGACTATTACTTGAATTCACGTGATTACACTTGCATCATACTTAATTATAGGTTAATTAAGTACACATTTCATATAACAAGTTCATTCGTTTCATTTCATTACATGCATCGGTAATCGGACGGATTACCGGGTCACACACGCGTCCTGTCACACGAACGTTAACGAATATTAGAAATAATATTTAGACATATATTTGGTGTGTAAAAATTATATGTAATACTGTGATTTAATATTTCATGCTTATGTGAATTTTTTCGGAATTTTTAGAACTTTTATTTTAACGTTTTTAAGCAAATACGCGATATGTGCCATCAACACTAAATTAGATTTTTATAAAAATGATGGGTTCTTTACTTGGGCTAAATAATTCAGCAAATTAGTGTTAGTAATCCATATTAGTAGCCCATTTACTTAATAAAAAGCCTTGCAAGATAGAAAAGCCCAAACCCATTACCATTAAAAATCCCTTAAACCCCACACACCCTCACTTTTACCCTAATCACATTTCACAAACCCTAGCCCCCCTCCCTCCATTCGGCCGCCACCACCACAAGAGCCTCCACCATTGCCAACCTTGGTTCAAGCCTTCCAAGGCCATTTCAAGGCATTTCATAGTGATTCAAGAGTGTTTGGAGCTAGTTTACAACCATTCTAACGTCATATCTCGGCTTTGTAAGCATTCCATCTATATTTTCTTACCATTTTCGGCCAAAGTAGGTAACCCACCCATCCAAACGATTTTTGTTGATTCAAAGTGTTATAATGCTTGTTTTAACTAAAAGATTTCATAATAATGAGTTGTTGATGCACATATGCACATTTTATGTTTCGAAATATTTGTTTAGGTCATTATTTGCTCGTTTCTATTTATAGAAACTTTGTTGGATGCGTTTTAGCAAAACTTGATGTGTGATATGTTTGTTGGTTTAAATGGTACATAATAGTGGAATAGATAGGAAATATAAATTTTTTGGTTAAAATGTTGTTTTACACTCGGTTATGGACAACTTACTATTTAAGGAAACTTTAATTTTGCATATTTTGTGTTATGAGTTTCTATTGGATAAAAACTTGATATTATGGTTCTATAATATATATTAAAGTAGTAAAAAGAGTTATTTGAGGTTACACATGTGCAATAGGGTCGTTTGGACCACTTTCCTAAAAAGGAAACTTTAATTGTTCATATTTGGCATGTGTAGGTTATAAATGTTTAAAATGGATTATATAGCTTCATTATCATATGAATAGATGACTTATGCAAGAATATGTAATTTGAAGTTGTGTTATGACATGTTTTGGTGAACCTTGCTAAATAAGGAAACTTTATTTGTTGAGAAAACTTCATAATTGCTTGAAATAGAAAGTAAATGCATAGGATCATGTTACTAGTATGTTAATAGTATAAATTCATGTACAACTTGTTTGTTTGAGCTATGACACCTTAGATGCACTAAAACCCTAATTATCAAAAATGGAAACTTTGTTATGTTAAGAATTATGAAATTGCAATGACATGTTATGCTACTTGTTTAAAAGAATTGAAATGGTACTAATAGGTTATTAATATGATGACATGAATTATGTGTATGAAATATGCCATTAAGAGGTGCAAATGCCATGTCACTTATAACATGTTAATTTCTTATGCAACTAGTTGAAGCATGTATGTTGTGTCACAAGGTGTTACTTATACATTACTTAGGTACAACTTGTATGTTCCTTACGTGTCACACATGTACAACTTATATGCTACTTGTGCTACACATGTATAACTTGTATGATGCTTATGTGTTACATGTTTACAACTTATATGTTACTTGTGTGTTGTTTATACATTGGTCAACACTAGTCAACATTGGTCAACATTAGTCAACATTGGTCAAACTTGGTCAACATTGGTCAACATTGGTCAACACTAGTCAACATTGGTCAACATTAGTCAACATTAGTCAAAGTTGGTCAAACCTTGGTCAAAGTTGGTCAAACCTCGGTCAACTTTGGTCAAACCTTTTCAAAACGTCAATGTAACCTTTCAACGTTGAGTCGTTTGGATGAATGTGGTTACATAAACCATGTTTACTTTCATAGACCTTATAGCCTTATTAATTCTTAGGGCTCGGTTAGGTCGGTTACCCGGAGTTACTCGATTCCTCTCGTTACTCCCATTTCTCATTCACCGCATTTCCAGGTGAGTTTTCACGGCCCCATTTTACTTACTTTTCCATTTGGGGGAGATACATGCTAAACCATTTTCTTACTTGGTCGTATGACAATTACTTTGATTTCGCTTTAATTTATATAAGTGGGTGCATTTCCCGCACATAAAGTCCTCTCATATTCGAACCGTTAATTATTACACAAAGCGAGGTGATTCATGAATAGTACTATTGGGTTTAACAACCCCCACCCGGGTTAGTCGCGCTAACTCTGACTGGGAGTCAAACGGGTGCATAATTGACCTAATCCATTGCGTGCTGGGCACGTAAGAGGCAAAATGCTAGTTTCTGCATTCCTTCGTTGAGCTTCGGTTTCGGTGTTGCTTATATAGTTAATGTTTATTGTCTGATCAACAATCGAATCAATAGTATACATGCGTACTGTTACACTGTTTTCATTTCTGTTTCTGTTACTTAAACCTGTGAACTCACCAACCCTGTGTTGACACCTTAAGCATGTTTATCTCAGGTCGCTAAGCATTCATACACGGACTAGGATTGCACTCCAAGAGTCCCACAACATGTTTTCATTTAGAAGCTTAGGTTTATGGGAACCTAATTTGTCATGCTTCTGTATTTTGCAACATTACTTTTGCTTCCGCACTTTACATTCCGCATTTTCAAACTCTGTATTACTATTTAATTTTGTATGATGTTCAAACGGAATGTCTTTTCGAAAACCAGTTAGAGGTCGTTCGAAATGACCGGGACTGATGATCCTTGACAGGGTAACCCGCTGTGGAATTTCAGGGTGTGACAGCAACCGAGACCTTGGTTGGAAGCGTCGCAATATACGACAAAGTCGTCGTTGCCATCGGGAAGGGTTAGGATAGGTGCATTGCATAACTTCTCTTTGAGCAACTGGAACGCGTCTTCTTGTTTCTGTTCCCAAATGAAAGGTTTGTTTTTCTGAGTCAAGGAAGTGAGTGGTAGAGCAATTCTCGAGAAATTCGAGATAAACCTTCGATAGTACCCTGCTAAACCCAGAAAAGAACGGATCTCTGAAGGGGTTTTAGGTGCATTCCAGTTCTTGACTGCTTCAATATTGGATGGGTCGACATGTATACCCTTGTTGTTGATAACATGACCCAGGAATTGAACTTCTCTTAGCCAGAATTCACATTTAGAGAATTTAGCATAGAGTTGTTCCTTTTTGAGAAGTTCTAGGATAAGTTTTAGGTGTTTCTCGTGATCTGCTTTGGTTCGTCAATAGATCAAGAGGTCATCAATGAAGACAATGACAAATTGGTCTAGGTAAGGCCTACAGACACGATTCATGAGGTCCATGAATACTGCGGGTGCGTTTGTTAACCCAAAGGGCATGACCACGAACTCGTAGTGTCCATAGCGGGTTCGGAAAGCGGTTTTAGGGATGTCTTCTTCTAGAACTCTGAGTTGGTGATATCCAGATCGGAGATCAATCTTTGAAAAGCAAGTGGCTCCTTGTAGTTGGTCAAACAGATCATCAATTCTCGGAAGTGGATACCGATTCTTGACGGTCAGTTTGTTCAACTCTCTATAGTCGATACACATGCGAAACGAACCATCTTTCTTCTTGACAAACAGGATTGGAGCTCCCCAGGGTGAGAAGCTTGGTCGAATAAATCCTTTGTCGAGAAGTTCTTGTAGCTGGCTGGATAGTTCCTTCATCTCAGATGGGGCTAAACGGTAGGGTGATTTGGCAATAGGGGTTGCTCCGGGTACAAGGTCAATCCGGAACTCAACTTTTCGGATCGGAGGTAATCCGGGCAAATCATCAGGGAACACTTCTGGGTAGTCTTTGATAATGGGAACATCTTGTATCTTCTTTCCCTCAGATTTCTTCTCGACTATATGAGCTAAGAAAGCCACAGTATCATGCTTTTTAAGATAGTTACGAGCCTTCATACATGAAACAATCTTCAGGTTTTTACCGGGTTTCTCTCCATGAATGTTTAGAGTATCACCAGATGCTAGAGGGATACGAACCACTTTGTCGGCACAAATGATTTCGGCATGATTGTTGGATAGCCAGTCCATTCCAACAACTACGTCGAAGCTGCCGAGTTCCATGGGGATAAGATCAATAGGAAAGGAGTGATCTTCGAGTGTTAGTGAACAACCTCGGACAACAGTATGAGCACGAATCAGTTTACCGTTAGCTAACTCAATAGTATAAGCAGAATCTAGCTTAGTAGGTCTCAAATTAAGCATGGGCTCGAAATCAGTGGAGACAAAACTTTTGTCCGCACCGGTATCGAACAAAATAGAAGCAAAATGATTGTCTAAGAGAAATGTACCCGTGACGACGGCTGGATCTTGACGAGCTTCAGGTGCTCCAATAACGAAAGCTCGACCATTTGCCGCTGGAGTGTTGTTGTTATTGCCTCGGTTCAACCTAGGACAACGGTCTCTAAAGTGATCCAGACCACCACACTCGTAACAAGCCCTGGCAGTGTTGTTCCCAGGGGCAACGGTTGCCACAACAGCATTGTTGGCATTAGCTGCGGCAGGAGACTCTTTGCAGAAACAGTTCGTGTGGCCAAGTTTGCCGCATTTGTTGCATTTGCGACACTCACCATGGTGGTGAAATGGGCATCGGGGGCACTTGGGTTGGTTACCGGTGTAGGGCTTCCGGGCAGTGGACTGAGGGGTTGGAGCAATTGCATTCACTGGTATAGCAGGAGTTGCCATAGCAAAGTTCTTAGCTGTCTTTTGCTTCTTAGCTGGTCTCTTACTATAGTCCTCCTTAGCTTTCTTTGATCCTTTTCTTGATAGCACCCCTGACTTGACCAGATCATCAGTTAAAGAGGCAGACAGAAGAATTGCAGCCTCGAGAGTAGCAGGAGAAGCTGACATAGTGTGGCCTCTAACTTGAGGGACCAATCCTCCAATATAACGGTCTATCATGCGACTCAGGGGAGTTACCATGTGTGGCACGAGAGTGCATAACTCATGGAACCGAGTAGTGTATTCCATGTGTTCACCTCCATCCATAACATGGTTCCAGAATTCAACTTCAATCTTTTGGAGTTCATTCTTCGGGCAGAACTCAGAGATCATTAACTCCTTAAAGTCGTTCCAAGGCATAGCCAGAGCAGGCTCCCTTCCTCTAGTTCTCACCTGGGCGTTCCACCAAGTAAGGGCTCTTTTCTGGAAGGCACTGGAAGCATATTTGACCTTCAGATTTTCGGGGCAATCACACATGTTAAGGGTGAACTCCATCTTTTCAAACCACTGAAGCAGACCAGTGGCACCTTCACTCCCGAAGAACTCAACAGGCTTGCAGGCTAGAAAAGTCTTGTAATAGGCATTGTTGATGTTGCCACCTGTAGTCCCAGCATTGCGGAGTGCTTCACTCACTTGAGTGACCATACCGGGTAAGACATTAGCAAGTTGGTTGGTGATGATGGTAGCAATTTCATTAACTTGGGTGGTGTCACGTCGAGGAGGCATTCTAGCGAAGATCAAAATGAATGGCAATGTTAGATATGACAAGATAAGATGACAAATGATAGATAGAATTATAAAGCAACTAAAGATAGAATTTCATTCATAATTAAATAGTTCCAAACGAGGAAAGATAGATACATAATGTCTAGATTTTGAACTAAAATAGGAAAATAAAATGACTAATCAAACTCCGGGTCCATATGATAGATGCTGGAAAGATGTGTTTTAGCCTATAAGCGATACTCACATCAAAGATTCCCAGGAAGATATGACGGGTCCAGGAGGGATTTATACACCACATCTTTCCTAGACAGAATCTTTAATGTACAGGTACCTACTCTTCCAGATTACACATGTTCCTATCATCCACCATTAGGGCACTTAGTTTTGATGAGAGTAATTAAGGAATCGTCTCAGCACCGTCTTCTACTTGTCGTATCTTCGAGGGGTCGGCTAGCAGAAGAGCGGGTAGCTCCAATTCTTCTTTTCTTGAAGCTGATCTCGGGAAGTATAGGATTGATCATTCGGGTGATAAGGACAATCTCTGGGCGATAGGGGCTCGTTGCATCGGATCGCAGCTCAGGGTCTTCCATGTCTCGGGCTAGTTGGCTCCAATTGATTGAGCTAACTAATTTTCCAAAAGAGGGTAGTTCTGAACTATCGCGTGTATTGCCGGAAACGTCAGCAGAATAGGACGACATGTCTAGAAGAGAAAAGTTAGCGCGTTAGTACATGTGTGCATGAAATTTCTAATGTGGGGGATTCCTAGGGTTATAGTCTAGGTCTTATGCTATGTGGCCTAATTCTCTATAACCAAGGCTCTGATACCAATCTGTCACACCCCCGCCAAGGCGGAAACACGAGGGGCGACGAAATTGAATCATTACACATGGAATAAAGAAAGTACTAAGGAATTTATTGAAAACCGATAGTCATTACATCAAGTTTAATTCAAATAAAGCAAATAACCAAATAGTTTCATTTTCAATTTAAGTCTATGCTAGGTCCACTAAGCCTTATCCTTGAATCCTAGCGTGAGCACGACAGCAAACTAGTTTCCATTACCTGAAAAACATGCTAAAATAGGTCAGCTAAAAAGTTGGTGAGAACATAGGATTTGATAGATATAATACAATAGATAACCAGAAGCAAATCAAAAACAAATTTCAAATTCCAAGTAATTTAAACTATCATACATGAGTCCACAACCAACCCTAGTGATCGATAGCTCTCCCGCCCAACACCTTGTCAGGGTGTTAGACTATAGTATAAGTGTCAAGAATGCAGTTTCTGAACACCCAGCTCCTTCCAAGTTGATCAGAATCCACAACTTGAAGGACGCTAGGAATTGATTGGCATGCATCAACCCGAGAACTGAATGGGCTAGTCAGGCCAATAGATCTATTTACGTACTCCCGTGGCTTCCCCGAAGTTAATGGTTGTGTAGTTTTAGAAATAAGAGAGACTTTGTAGTAAAAATGACATTTGCAACATGTATAAATCAGTTTAATGTTACTAGAATTAGAAGTTTGTTATTGAATGCAAAGTATAGTTTTGACTCAATACTTGGTTTCAGTTTTGATATAAGAGCATGTTTTCCACCCCAAAATAGAAAGCAAAAAGGGGCTATGAACTCACCTTGCAGCAGGTGGGATTGATCTTGATTGGTGAAGTAACTTGGTTTAGAAGATGCCTAAATAAGTTCGAGTTTGAGTTAGTTTACAGGATCGTGGAAAGATGAGGGGTTGTTTTGTAATTAGAGGAAAGTAGTCATCGTATACTAGAGTGGTTATCGTACTAGAGTAGTACCTCCAACAGCAAAGTTCCCAGGAAAGAGTTGGCCGGATCAGAACCCCGTCTTTCCTAGACAGAACCTTACTATTTGTCAGATAGCTACATACCAGTTTGAAGTTTACTCTATTTGTACACTTTAACCGAGTTTAGGATGTGTCTGGTAAGTTTGGAAAAAGATAAGGATTAAAGTGTAACATACATTTAATAAGGATCGAAATAAATAAGTTGGATAATAGAGGGTTTTAATTAGAAAATTAAGAGTTATAGTAAAAATATAATTCTAAAAGAAATTAAGAAAATATATAGTTTTAAAAGTAAAACGTTTGAATAAGTTACAAAGGACTTATAAAATATAGTTTATAATTCTTGAGTTTTAAAGAAGAAAACGAAATCTTTAAGTAAAGTTTAGTAATAATTTCTCGTTTAAATAACTTCATTAGTTTTTAATAAAAACATAACTTTAAACGGTTTCTCGCAAAATCTTTTATAAAAACAAAAATAATATATACAATATCCCTTTATGTTTATTTAAAGAAAATACATCATTTATTTATGCTATTTAAATGATACATACATTTTATTTTTACTAAAATCAATAAAATGTTTTACACTACATTTGTTTAAGAATAGTTTCAAAAATATAACTGATTTATTAAAAGTTAATTAATAAGGTACAAGTATTTATATATTTGTGTATGTGTGAATAAAAAAAATCAAAACAAAAGAAATGGAAAAACACTGCCTATGGTTAGAACCCGTGACATTAGGGTTGTGTTTGTGTGTTTTAACCACTAGAACAATGGAACCATCTTGTTAAAGTATTTGAAAACAAAGTATTTGAATATTAAAACCAACTCTTTCTTCTCATCCTTACAGTCGTGAACCAGCCCCCCCCCACATCACACCCTAAATTGATTTTTGAAAGGAAATCAGAGAGGGAGAACGTGCGATTAACATGAAAACGAGTACCTGGAGTTGAAAACCACAAGGATTAGAGCCTAATACGTCAACGATTTGCGTCGGAAAGGTGCTTGCGTCGCCGGAACAGGAGCAGAAAAAGGACGTATTTTGTGGCAAAACTCGACTCTGAATCGGTGGGTATTTATAGGGATGATTAGCTCCACCGAAAACGTATTTGCAGTTGGAAACGAACGAGATTTGTGGGTTTTTGAAACTTGAAAGACATGGTCGCGGGTTTTAGATTTGGGTTTTCAAAATTTGAAATTGATAACGATTTTGTACGAATATCTCGTTCTTCTCGATGGATAAAGCTTTGAAAACGTGTTTAAAAGTTTAACACTTCCGAATTCAGCGAATTTGAAGGCTTTAGAAACGATTTTGACTTTTTAAAAGTCAAAATTGTTCTTGGTTACTTCCAGGATTCAAAATGAAAAAAAAAGGAGGGTTCAAATGTTTTTGAGGGGGTTTAACACAAAATAAGGGTTCAAAGCCTTTTTATTACAATTCTTTTTGATAATTAATCAATTAAATTCAATTTAAACATTTAAATTTTATAACTTTCACATTTTTATAAATAGAAATGGGAATTGAATTGATATATTAACTAAAATGAGGCAAAACGAACTCGTACATTATGCCGAAGTATAATTACACGAAATAAAAATCATACAATTTTTTAGAGATGTCACAAATGGGGTGAAATATCTTCAGATTTTCACATACGAATGGCTGGAAAATGGTGGCACTTGTTGTAGACATTTTCACAAACAGATGGTGTGCAACATTCGAGTTTTAAAGGGGCAACAATGGAAGCAACTATGAACAAATATCTTCAGATTTAGGTGTGGAAATGGCGTAATCACAAGTTGAGAATTTTTGTGTGGTGGAATTTTGTCACGCACAAAAGGACACAATCAGTAGCAAGATTTTTTTATTTTTTATTTTGAATTTTCTTATAAAATCAAAGAATCCGACTTTTGGTTCAAGAACAGTTTTGGGTCAAAATTAAACACGCACACGCTTCGTGTTTTTATTGAATTTATTTTGTTAAGTTAGATGTTCCTTTTCCGAACACACAGACAATGGAATCAAAAGAAGCAACGACTTTAGATGTGGAGAAGATCTTGAAGGCAATCATCAAATCTCTCAACAACATCATGAAGAAGATCTTGAAGGTAACAGTGATCCTAGTATTGCAATGGGGGCGTCGGAGTTATGGGTTTATGGATTTTGGAGGGTGGTGGCAGGTGGGGGTGGTGGTGGCGGCAGCGGTGGTGGTGTTGATGGTGGGTCTGAGTGGGCAGATGTGGAGAATTTGTGGTGGTGGATAAACATAAAATTAGGGTTTTAAATTTTAATTTGTGGGTAAAAAGACCAAAACATCCTCATTTGCAAGGCATATGACTGGTGTTAACTGAAAAACTTAACGCCCGTTAGGCTAAAGGACGTAAACCGCAGCAAATTTAAACGTAAAGGACGATCTCTGATATTTTTTAGGCTAAAGGACATATAGTGAAAAATTGTATAAACATAAAGGATGATTTCTGTAATTTACTCTTTTTTTTATATTATGAGACAGAAAAATATTTATTTTAGACACAATTCAATTTCTAATAAGATTTAAATCAAACATTAAAAAAACTTAACAACTTTCAAACATAGTGTTACGTTCAAATGATAACCAATATTTATGTGATAACTGTGATAATCACTCTCAAGCATAGTGTTACGTATACATATATGTAACAATTATCATTCTGTAAGTGTTACGTATACATAACACTATATGTGCATGTCACGTATATGTAACATTATGTGGTACGTATATGTAAGACTCCTAATTTTCGTATTTATGTTCAAGATACTTAAATACTCTTTTAATAATTAAAATAAAAAATAATTTATATTTTAAATGAAATTTGAAATTTAATAACTAAAAAAACTAATTTTCTTTTATCATAAATAATCATATCATCCTGCATGACCTGAACTAACTTGAACTTGTTTAATGGACAGTGGTTTTCATTAAATGAGAACGGATTATGAAATGATATCTAGTAGAAATTGTGTTGTTCCAAATATATTCCAGGGTTATCCATGGTCGTATGAATATAAATCAAGGTGACTTCTCCTCCCTTATATTTCTAGCTTTTGACAATATATAACAAGTATAAACCAATGTATCATTCTTTGCTACGTATTATTTATTGTGGTTTTTTGTGAAAGTTTTCTAAATATATAAAAATGACTAAAATGTAATTTTATAGTGCGTGAAAACGTATAATGTTAACACAAAAGTTGACAAATTATTATTTCTCTCTAAAAACACAAAAGCTGATAAGTTATCACATATATTTTTAGGTTAAAATATAGATTGAAGTAGTTTCTTTAATTTTTTGAGCTTTTCAAATTTGGTGTCTAAATCGGTTGATTTAGTTGCTTATACTGTATAGCTACCCATGCATACAGATTTGGCATGGACACATATCATTCAACGATGGGGAAATTCATAGCGCAAGTAAAAAGCCGATTCTTGTGACTAGGAATCACATACATTGTGAACCTTGTGTTCAAATGTGACTTCTTAGAGACGGCGAGCAATCACCATCTTATATGCCACAATTACAAATTAGAAGGGGAGTTATTTTCAACGTCGTATCTTGCGCATAAGAGAGACAACGGATGGTGGATGGTTGAATTGTATCAGTTTACTAGTGATGTGAGAATTGTTGATTTTAGATTTTTGTTTGATGGCTGCAATGAATCTTTTCCACACATGCATGTAGAAGGAATCGAGTTTCGGCCCTTGGAGAAAGTAAGATGACAAATAAAAGTTTATCCATATTGTCAAATTAGTCTAATATTGTTATGTTCTACAGGAGAATGATATGCAACCCATATCAGATTCATATGCTAATTGGGAAGAGAAGTTGCCAACTGATTATGAAGACATAATGAAATGGTCAAAAAATAGCATGCGGTGGACGACGAAGAAGGAAGCATACTCAATTATGTGCAAAGGGTTCTTAATTAATGATGGTCAAGAGGTAAATTTAGTAAGTATGATTATTTACTCTCATATGTAGTTAATGTGGAGCCTATGAACATAGTTCAAAGCAATGTTTTAAAACCCGGACCGGACCGGACCGGCCGGTCCGATCGGTCTGAGCGGGATTTGGTGGGTTTAGCGGTCCGATCACATAGGTTAAAACGGGTTGCAAAATAACCAGCCGGTTCAGCGTGATTTCCGGTTGAACCGGTTGACAGGTTCGGCGGTCGGACCGGTTTTTTGTAATTTTTTTTTTTTGGTTTTTCACGTTCCAAAAGTCCCCACTTTGAATTATATTTGTGGGATTTTTAAGTTTGAATTATATTTGTTGATAATTGGATGAAATGTTTGAACCCGTGTTCCTAAAAAATGATTGTTATGTGTTTTTTTTAAGTTAGATGGACTTTTTTAAAATTTTTAAGTTTGAATTATGTTTGTTAGATACTAGGATTATTATGTGTATTTTTAATATTTTTTAAGATGTCATCCGGTTCGTAATCCGGTCCGACCTGTCCGACCAGTGGACTGACTGGTAAGACATCAGGTTCGTTGTCCGGTCCGGTTTTTAAAACATTGGTTCAAAGGGAAGCATGACTGAATTGCCAAACAAGTACTTACATATCTATATTATTAATTCATAGTGATTTTCTCTTGACAAAAATGGGAAGAAATGTCATATGCTCTCAGCAACAGCGGCTGGCATAGAGGGCAAGACGCACCGGTGGCGGTCTTTACCCAAATCAAGGTACTTTTATATCTTCATGCCATATATCTTGTAGGAATTCTATCTTTCGCATATTTGTGCAACATGCATGTGTGAATTAAGGTATAATATGCTGGTAAATTGAACACGAATCGAATGAACACAATAACTGGCTAATTTAATTGTGAGTCGTTGGTTCTTGACTTAAAAATGTTGATGACACAACGATTCAAAAGAAGCGATACAACCCTAGACTAAATAATTGTTTCTGCAGCTTCTAACTTTGAGTTTATACATACACATGTAACCCTTGACTTTTATACAAATACATAAAGACTTTAAACATACTTTCAAAAATAACTAATTGATCCTATACTTTAATATTTAGTTTAATATTTTAATATAATAGTAATGCATTACTACAAAACTGAGTATGTATGTGAGCGAAATGATTGTGTTTCATTATTAGTGATGAAAAAGTGAAGCTCATTAAATAGTACTAATCATTTAATAGCATCGTGTGTAATGAAGGGAAGTTTTAAGATTAATTAATTATAGTAAATGGAACTACTTTTTAAATCAATTAATCATTATCTGATATTTCTCATTCTCTCCTATCTCTCGTTCTCATTCTCTCTCATATCTCATGGTTCATGATTTTCATCGCCATCAGTTCATAAAGAAAATTTAAAGTAATCGATGAGAAAAAATATAGATTGTGAGTTACAACAAAAGTTACATGCATGTACCTTGTAAATGTGATTGTATTAGAATGGGTGATTAGAGTTACACAATGAGGTGGTATTTGTATACCACAATGTTACAAGTGTAGTCCCTATACTAACACACTATTACATATTGTTCTAAAACTACTGTTAAACATAAAGGAAGAGGAGTTGTAACATATATGTGTTACGTATATGTCTATGTAAACATAAAACAAACAAAAATTAAAGAAGATTTACTAGGAGTTGTTACATATATGTTGTATGTTAACATAAAACAAAAAAAATGAAGAAGATGAATGAAGAGTTGTTACATATACGTATAACTATGTGTTACGTATATGTAACACAATATCGTCTTCATCATCTTCAGCTCATTATGTGGCTAAGATTTCCTCACGGAAGAAAAAAAATAGCCATTGAAGCAAGCAAGTACACACGTCCATTCGTTTAAACTACATCCATCAAAGCTAATTTTTCTCGTCACTCAATAAGACTGATTTTAGGTAGGTTTAGCCGAAACTTTTGATTTAAAATTTATACTCATGCTACTGAAATTCTTTTCTAAGGATAATTTAAATGGCTAACTTTTGATTTAAAATTTTTAATTGTGATTTTTTAAGACCTTTTCAGATTTAGAGAAGTTGTTGAGTTGAAGGAACGAGAATTTAAAATCGTCAGAGAAATCAATTACCAACTAGTATCATCTCAAACATATGCAACTTATCTTGTCTACAAATTACCTAGAGACCAATCCAGATGCAAAGCTGTTGTGAAAATAATGGATGAAAAAGGATCGGGTTCAGATCATATTGAGTATTTTTATTTACTAAGTCGTCAAACCCCAGTAATTAGACCAAAGACTTACGAATACACCCACAACCATATCACGGCTGCTCTAAAAGTACACATATTAGGGCAACTTGGAGATGATTACAACCATATCACGGCTGCTCTAAAAGTCCGTGAAACATCTGTTTCCTGAGTTATTCGACAAGTTAGTAGATTATGAACGATCACTGAAAGAGACGGAACCCACACCTGCAATCACCACTGTTAACTTTACTCAGCGTCACTCTGGACGCCCTCCATCTCGTTCAACTGACTCCCGAGCCTGACGTTTTTCTCATGGCTCGAACAAAGGAACCCGGTCTCAATGGTCTTCCTCAAATCAGCATGGTGGAAGTAGGCAGCCTCGGAACTCATCCTATTGTCAATACTGTAACATTCCTGGGCATGATACAAAGGAATGCCGAAAACTTGCTCGGTTTCTCCGTGATAATAATATCACCATATCATCCTCATCTCCACCGGTCATCAACTCCACTTCGGCTCCCACAACATCATCGACCTCACCATGGATGTTTGATAGCGGTGCATCAAATCATGTTACTTCTGATCGCTCCTCACAGCACAACCTTTCAGAATACGGGGGTCCGGATGAGATTGTCTTAGGTGATGGTAAACGCTTATTCATTTCTCACACAGGACATGCACAAATAAACACTCACTCTCACCCTTTATCCTTAACCAATGTTTTATATGCACCTCAATTATATAACAAACTTGTTTCAGTTGCAAAGTTATGCAAGACTAACAAAGTTTCTGTTGATTTTTTTCCCTTTCACTTCTTTGTTAAGGATCGTCTCATGCGTGGAGTGAACGTCAGTGATGTTTACTATGCTATCTCACGCTCTCTTCCACAACTCAACTCCACCACTACCGCATCCCTACTTGCTTGGCACCATAAGCTTGGACATCCTTCCTACAAAGTCCTCAAGTCCCTTACTAAAAACTTAGGACTTAATTTCAATAAAGAGCCCACTGTTTTGTTTCATTGTAATTCTTGTTCAATTAATAAAAGCCATAAATTACCATTTGGACAAAATTCCTTTACATCAAACAAACCATTACAACTTGTCTACTCGGATGTTTGAGGACCTGTTCAAGGTTCCATTGATGGATTTACTTACTATGCAATATTTGTTGATTTTTACTCCAAATATATATGGTTGTATCCCATGAAACGAAAATCCGATGTATCCACGTTATTTCCCCAATTCAAATCCTTAGTTGAAAATTTCTTTCAAACCTCTCTAATTTCTCTTTTCACAGACAATGGAGGTGAATATGTAGGACTTGCTTCCTATCTTAAATTGCAAGGTATTTCACATTTCACTACCTCACCTCACACCCCGGAACAAAACGGCATTGCCGAACGCCGTCACCGACACATTGTCGAAACCGGTCTCTCCCTTCTCCATTATGCCCATTTACCACTTACCTTTTGGCCTCATGCTTAACAAACCGTGGTCTACCTAATTAATCGACTCCCGACCTCAATCCTTGGTGCAAAATCACCTTTTGATATGCTCTATAAATGTCCACCAACCTACTCCAAACTTAAGCCATTTTGTTGTTTATGTTATCCATGGTTACGACCGTATAACACCTCAAAACTTAAACTTAAATCTACAAAGTGTGTCTTCCTTGGTTACTCACCCTCCAAATCGGCTTACAAATGTTACGATCCCACTTCACATTAACTTTTTCACTCTCGTCATGTTGAGTTTATTGAAAATATTTTTCCTTACCATAATACTCATTCCTCATCTCCCAAACTTCCCACAGCAACTTCCTTTCTCAACCCCACAAATCCTACTACACCTACTGCTCCTACGCCACCTCCCATGCACATTCCCATGCACGATCCCATGCATAACTCTACTCCATCACCAAACCTACCCTCACCCTCTCTACCTACATCACACCCACCTACATCACCTACCTCTCTCCCTCTTAACCAACCTGTCCCTCCTATCTCTCCCACCCACTTGACCACCCCCTCCTCACCTACTGCCTCACCCTCCTCTCATTCGACCCAACACACGTCTTCTACTTCTGACATTACATTCCCAACTCCACCAATTCCCTCACCTCCCACACCCCACTCTCACCCACCCCCACTCACCTCGCAACCTGAAACTGATTACAAGTCCTTCACATCAGCTCCAAAGACCAGCTTGCAGATGTTCTTACAAAACCGCTGTCTCGTGCTCCGTTTCTTTATGTTCTTACAAAACCGCTGTCTCGTGCTCCGTTTCTTAGCATTAGGTCCAAGATTGGAGTCTCCGATGGATCCTCTGTCTCGCGGGGCGTATTAGAGACTCACCATCCTTTGACCAGAAGACTCAAAATTAAATACAAATTCCTTGATTGTAGCCTTGTCAATAGCTGTCTATTGTAGCTGTCAATATTAGCTGTACCATTACTTAATTTACTCCTAGACTTTCTCCTATTTCAATGTAATCAATTGGCTATATATGCATACACTGTAAATGAATAAATCAATCTTCCTCAATAGTTCTTCTACACTCAATAAATATTTTGATATAAGCTAATACTTTGATTACGTTTTCTATTTCATTTAATCCTTTTGTTAATACGTAACATAATGCTTCGGTCAAATGAAGGCTTTTAGTTAATAAGTTAAATAATGCTTCAGTTATTGGAATAGCTTGTAAACAGAGGTTCATTTGTAGTGTTTTAAAGGAAACTTTGATTTTCTTGATTATAGACTCTCCTATGCATTTGGTGTAACGCCCCATTTTCAGGTATATTTCCATTGTATTGTTTGTATACGTTTGCAAATAAATAAAAAACCCTCATGCCCTATTACTGTAACACCTCGAAAATTTCTCAAAGGAAATACCATGTACAAGGACCCAAGGTGCGAACAAATCAAACATCAAGAACTAAAAGTGAAAATTTGGAGAAAACAGCCCATAACGGACCATCACCATTCATAACGGTCCGTTACAGCCCTGACGGACCGTCATCAGACCATAACGGTCTGTGCCGCAATACCGGAGGTGGTTTTAGGGTTTCTGACACGTGTCCGATGACTCAGCTGCGTAACAGACCGTCACGAGACCATAACGGTTCGTTACGTGGTCCGGAAGTGTGTAGCCGCCAAACAAAGGCGTGACGGACCGTCACCCCCGGTAACGGTCCCTCACGCGGTCAAAATTTGCCTATAAATAGAAGTTGATTGCCAGAACCTTTTAGACACAAACACACACTCACAACACCACAAAACACACATAAACTCTAGTGTTCCAAATCCCGAGCCCCCGGTTCGCTTGCGAGAGTTCGGTTTCTAGTGTTTCAACCCCAAATTGCCTTAGATAGTACCGAGGTAAGGTTTCGACTAACTGTTAAGCTTTGGTTATATACCATTAAGCTAGGTTTGTTTAATTAAGTAATGTCATTATATATCTAGGAGCTCTGTACAAGGTGGTTGACATATTACTGATACAATAAGCTGAAATACTGTCTAGGTGAGTTCCTCTGAATTGAAAGGTGTATTTTATTACACAGTTGTTATTTGAAACATGTCTAATAAGTAACTCCCTATTACAAGTATATATAATGCGTATTAAGTACTTTATACGTTCCGAAAGAGGTTGGGACCTACAGGTGGAACGACTATCTCATGTTGCTGGTGTGGTAGGACTAGTAATGTGGGATGGTTTGTCCATTTTATATTGGTTGTGTGCACCAGTGGCTGGGAACGGTTGGCCAGTTATATATATATATATAACAAAGCTTATTAGTTTGTGTACTAATGGGTGGGACATGGGATTGCTGATGATCGAATAACAACCATATGGTAAAAGTTCATGAACTCACCAACTTATGTTGACCCAGTTGCTTTTATTATTATTAAAGTTATTGCAGGTGGATTGTTAGATGGCATTCCAGGTATATAATAGATGTGAATAGTTGTTTGGATGGTCAGGGGATCGTGTAATGGATGGAGGCATGCTTGGAAGAGCTGCAAGGCCTGTGGTGTTTTGAGTTCCTTGATAGGGACTGATGTTTAATGTGTTGGTTTAGTTTGTAATAGAAGTTCAGTTCATGATGTAGAACACTTTAGTTATTAATGAAATAGGTTTATGGTTTAGCTTATGTTGTGTGTTCTGTACCATGCGTCACATCTAACTAGTACCTGAGACTGGGGTGTGACAATTACTTTGGGATCATTTTGCACTAGTGGTAAGTCTAGAAGGGCCTAAGTGAAAGATTGCCATCCTTATACCACCATGCAAATCCCTAATAAGCCATTGCCGTTTTTTGTTCCCGATGTGCCATCCGACGATGCATAAAGGGTAGAGGAGCAAGGGCGGTTTGGAGTTCTCCCCATCGAATCATATGTAAGAATTGTGATTCAAGCTTGCCTTGCGTTTAGATGGATCAAGCTATTTATGTGAGGTTCACGGTTTGTTTTACGGTTTGTGGAAGATCAAGCAGTGGCCTAAGGAAGAAGGAGACGAGGCCATGGATAGGTTCACCGCTTGATTCTTAGGTATGATCATGCTCTTGTTTGCGAGTTTTATGGGAGTTCATGCTAGAAAGTCGTCCTAGGGTTGGGTATTCCGGTTGGGTTGCATGAACTCGGGTTGGTAATGATGATGGAAACCATGGTTGCGTGGGTTCGTTTAGGGAGTCATCATTTGAGTTCCACTAGCTTTGGGACTGCTCTATCACTCTAACTCAAGTAATTGTTTAGTCCCATTCTAATTAATTGAGTTTACTTGAGATCTTCTAGGCGCGTTGATGAACCCAATCGGCTAAGTATGCTTGTCCTTGGTTCCGGCTTAGAGTGGTTAACCATTGGTGATTATGGAGGTTTAACCTGGTGATTTGTGTTAATGAAACCCCATGTAGCATGAAAGTCGTACCCTGGGGTGGTGAATTGATACTGTGAGCAAGGGATGATCATCCATTTGGTTGATGATCATCCTTCTTGGTTATGTACTCATCATGAATCCATGTAGTTTGATTATAATGCATATATAAAATAATCAAGACCTCACTCAACAGTTTTAAAAATGGAATCACCAAACTAAACTACACAAAACGACAAGTGTACCGGTCGGTATGTAGTAAGTATAGGTAAGATCGGATATCAATCTTGTGAAAAACTAGGTATGTTTCTACTCTCTAAAAAGACCAAAAGACTCGTATGAGGAATATGATAGACTGTGACAAAATGACTAATGAGTGGTCTCCGGTCAGTCTCACCCTCACAATGTTGTGAAAAACTGTAGTCCACAGACCTAGAGCAAAGGACAATCTAGAACCAAACCACATGCAAACCCTAAGAACACTAACACCACGTATGAAAGGCAAGACTCCCGGTCACGTAATCTAGACCTAACACATAATGGGTAGGAGGTTTCATGATATATCTATCATCGGGTATGTCTCAAGATAAGGTAGGACACTGGAATAACAAGCTAAGTACAACCAAGACACCAACCGTTACAATCAAAACAGTTGTCTAATAACCAAAACACAAAGTAATAATTCTAGCATATAACTAAATAGGGTTAGGTTCAGGTAAAAAAGGGTTTTTAAAATAAAAAGGGTGAGAATTATTTAGGGTCATTAGATCAAATTGTAGAAATGATTTAATGGTTGAGATCAAATTGTAGGAGAGAAAAAGTTGTTGAAAGGGTATTTTAGTCATGGCCATTTTTGTTGACTTTTTATTAAGTTCCCCCCTTTTTTTTTAAACGTTCATAACTTTTACATACGACATTATTTTAAAAAAAATTACACCATAAAAATGAGCTTTTTTTTATCTTTAAAACGAGTATAGGTCGTTAAATTACGTTTTCCAGCTCATTGCGTAATTTGCTCGTCATTATGTCTAATGTCAGGTCATTGTGTCTAATGTTAAGTCATTGTGTCAAATATTTTTCGTCATTGTGTTTAATGTCAAATATTTTTTCTAATGTCAGGTCATTGTGTCAAATAGTTTCATCACTTTGTTATATATAATACATTAAAAGCAGTGACAAAAATAACATGAAGATATCTAAAATGTAAAACACAATGATGAATACATATAACACAATGATGAAAAATATTTGACACAATTACCAAACCTGACATTTGACATTATAAAAACGAGCGTTTTTTATCTTTAAAACAAGTATAATGTCGTTATATACAAAAACGAAAAAAAAATTACCTTTTCCATCTCATTGTGTAATTTGCTTGTCATTGTGTCTAATGTCATATCGTTGTGTCAAATATTTTTTCTAATGTCTGGTCATTGTGTCAAATATTTCCATCACTTTGTTATATATAATTCATAAAAAGCACTAACAAAAATAACATGAAGTTATCTAAAACGTAAAATACAATGATGAATACATATAACACAATGATGAAAAATATTTGACACAATGACAAAACTTGACATTTGACACCATAAAAACGGGCGTTTTTTTATCTTTAAAACGAGTATAGTGTCGTTATATACAAAAAAGAAAAAAAATTACGTTTTCCAGCTCATTGTGTAATTTGCTCGTCATTGTGTCTAATGTCAATTCATTGTGTCAAATAATTTTCATCACTGTGTTATATATAATACAAAAAAAACAATGACAAAAATAACACGAAATTATCTAAAACGTAAAACACAATGACGAAAACGGGCGTTTTTATCTTTAAAACGAGTATAGTGTCGTTAAAAATGAAAAAAAATACGTTTTCCAGCTCATTGTGTAATTTGCTCGTCATTGTGTCTAATGTCAGGTCTAGTCATATTAGTCATTGTGTCAAATATGTCAGGTAATTGTGTAATTTCAGGTCTGATCATTGTGTAATATCAGGTCTGGTAATTGTTTCAAATATTTTTGATCACTATGTTATATATAATACATAAAAAAACATTGACAAAAATAACACGGAATTATCTAAAACGTAAAACACAATGATGAAAAATATTTGACACAATGGTCTGACATTACACAATGACCAGACCTGACATTGACATATTTGACACAATAACCAATATGTCCTCCCTTTAAAAACAATAAAAAGACACATGTCAGGTCCATAATCCTTGTTACCCTTCTTATTTTTAAAACCCTTTTTACGATAACCTAACTAAATATATACACAGAAGGACACACAACATATTTAATATATATTATTTTATTTTTTTAAATGATTATTTGAACGTGTACTTAGCATTGAAGAAGAAACAAGGTCTTTGAAATATGTATGGATGAAAAGGGCAAATACTATAACCGTGTCTTTCAGAACAAATAATATGTTATAACGGTGAGAACCGCAAGAATCCTTACCGAGTAAAAGTAGAAAGATAAAAGTAAGTAATTTAACATCGAGTGAGTGACAGTAAAAATAAAGAGCCTGTTCAAAATTAGTGAGAGAGCTGCGAGTGTGAATATAGTAAAATTGGGGATAAGACCGACTACAGTTCCCCAGATCAATTGCAGGTTCCCCAAATCAGTGGTCTGAATGCCTGCCATGGCAATCGTCGGAGATGAAGGTTAAAGTATGGATGTATGAAACTGTAAAATCTCATCAACAAATATCGAGAAAAAAAGTTTCCTGATCTTCGTCGATTCCGCCGGTGCCAGGTACGAACCCTAATTATTTTTTGAAGCTGTATGCATATGTTAGTTTAGTGTTTGAATCTAAGAAATTTGGTTAGGGTTACTGATCTGTGAATCGTCACCACCACATTGTGCCTCTAGGGTTTCATAACCAGACCCTTGGTGTTGTGGATTTTTCCGGGTCGGATCTGGCAGCTTGTCGGGTGCACCGCAAAGTTTTTAATGTCATAGTTTGACAACACAATAGTGAAAAGAATATCACAGCTAGCAAGTTTCGAGATTTGTCAGTTTAGCCCCTGTATTACTAGATCTCTTTCAAAATAAGCCATAAACTACTACTAACTTTCTGTTTTACACACAACTAGGGGTGTAGCCGAGCTGAACCCATGCTCGAATAGGCTCGAGCTCGGCTCGTTTGACTTACAAGAGAGCTCGAGCTCGGCTTGTGAGTAGTTTTTCAAGGCTCGTTTATTATTTTTAATTAATTTATATATACATATATATGTATATGTATATAATAATTATTTTTATATGTTTTTTATTATAATTTTTATATAAAACAATATATATATTATTTAGTTATTTTTATCATAATTTTATATATACTAATTATTATTATATAAATATATATTTAATATATCAAGTAAAAATTGTATAAATAGTAGGCTCGTTTAGACTCGCGAGCTAGCTTGAGGTCGATAAGTGAAGCTCAGGCTTGGGCTCGTTTATTAAACGAGCTTATTTTTAGACTCGAGCTCGGCTCGATTCGAGCTTTTAGCGAGCTGGCTTGGCTCGTTTACACCCCTACACGCAACCACCCCTAAGTTTAGTAAAAAGTAGATGCATGAATCCCATTAGTGCATCATTTAGACGAAAATTCATTCTTTAAGGATATGTGAATCTAAAAGGCAGATGCTCAAATCAAATTCACTTATCATTTCATATGGGTAGACAAAAAGTATTTTTTAGGGATACGTGAATCTAAAAGACAGATACTCGAATATGATTCGCGCATCGTTTAATATGAATAGACGAAAAGACATTTTTAGAGATTACGAAAAAGACAAATACTCGAATCTGATTCTTGTAAAATTTATTAGATGGATCCTTCACCAAGCATTGTAGATTGTCGAATGAAGAAACCAGCAGTCCATCAAAGAGATCCTGACTTCTGGCCACTATCAGGGAAACCATATTTCTATGTGGTTCTTAGGAACTCACACCTTGGGAAGACGTATCGAATGGTATTTATCGAGTTGAAATCTACATTTCAACCCCTCAACTTCTACATTCTGTGAAAACTGATACTAATAGTTTTATTTTATTCAATGCAAGACCATCCCGCGTAACTTAGCTGAAAAACTTCCTGTTGCTAGAATCCGTGCTAAGATCGTGTACAGAGGAAAGGTGTGGGACCTACTTTACCTTGGTGATCAAGGAATTACTAACTGTAGGTTGGAAAACCAAACATGGGCCAAATTCGTGACCGACAACAATCTTGAAGTTGGAGACGCGTGCGTGTTTGAGTTGATGGAGGGCAACTCCAACAGTAAAAGTATTAAGTTCAAACTTCAGATTCTTAAAGACGAGTTTCCAACCGAATTGGTCGAGAAAGCAGAAGGGGGCAATGTGAACAATCCCATCTCCATAGATTAGGGTTCATCATTTCGGGTTTTCACTTGTTTGTGAATCTTTAATGTTCATGTCTTTTGGTTGTATGGTTATGTGCTGATGCAGCTTGTGTTTGTAGACTTTGTTTGGTTTGTTTTATGTACTTTTTATGTAAAAGTTTATATAGTAGTTTAATGGTTATGTATGGATTTTAAGAGGGACGTTCGTTTCAGAACTGATAACATATTGAGAACTGTGAGAACCGCCTAATGCATTTGTACATATTGCTTTGAATGCGATACACAAAATGGTTACGTAACCATCTTTGTTTCTCTCTTCCATTACTTCCGATTATCTTTATGCGCTTTGTACAAGTGCGTTATAAAACATATTATAAGGCTTTATATTATTAGATGAAAGTATGACCTAATCAAAAGAGGCCATATGAACATAGATATCGCCACTCGCGCGGTTTAGGCTTAAATCACCATGGGATTAATTCTCGCGCATGGTTTTGATCAAATTATCATTAGGGGCAACTTTTTATATCAAATGTTATTTCAATAATTTATTCGATTAAATTAGTTATTTGTCTGATTTTTACTTTTAATTTAGGTAATATATAATTTTTAAACTGTTTAAAAAAGTTAGATCAAGCACTTAAGTCTAAAGGTGCGCAAAAAACCGGTTTGTAAAGCGGATCCCATTTTTAACCCGAATTGAGACCGTTTTGGAAACTGGTTTGGAACCGAACCGTAGGTTTGAAATCGGTTTGGAAACCCTTCGGTCGAAATCGGTCAAAACCAAACCGACCCCTTTTCCTCTAAAAACGAGTTTCAAACGGAACCAGTTTTATTAAGAACCGGTTTTGACTATTGTTGACTCAAATGAACCCGTTTAAACCTGAACCGATTCTGGGAAAACCCAAAATTTGCACCTCTAGTTGAGTTGATATTTTGCTTGGCCCAAATGAGAAGGCCTACAATCCAACCCAAAAGGCCCAAACAAACTTCCTGCAAATCTCACCTCGAGTCTCTCACATCCCCATCAGCCATCGCCATTTTTTTTCCGAATCGCGATAAACATGTGCCGGACTTCCACCAATTAAATTAATTCTCGACCTTCACACCGCCACCTTCCAACCCTTTTGAACCCCCAACACCACAACCACCACCACCAAGATTCACCCATCCACCCTCAATCAATCTTGCCTTTTGATCTTCATCTCATTTCAATTGCAAAACTATGTTGTTAAACCTTCTTCCTTCATCATCTCCCACTCTCTCAAAACCCCACCACAATTACCCCAGAACCTTAAAGCCTCAAACTTTAACCAAATCAAACCTTAAAGTCTCAACCTTTAACAAAATCCACAACCCCCCAACTCAGTTCTATAAAGTTAGCAACTTTCTCAAAACCCCACTTGGGTTTTACAAATTTGGGCAATTTGGGCCAAAACCCACTTCACAGATTGTCAAATCAGCATCAGAAACCAATCAAGATTCAAACCCAGATGGGGAAATTGAAAAGAACCCTAACAAGACTCTCCAGCTGGCAATTGTGTTCGGATTCTGGTACTTTCAGAACATAGTTTTCAATATTTACAACAAGAAAGCTTTAAATGTGTTCCCATATCCATGGCTTCTTGCATCTTTTCAACTCCTTGTTGGGTCTGTATGGATGCTGGTTCTTTGGGCTTCAAAGCTTCAACCTTGCCCCAAAATTGATAAATCTTTTATAATTGCACTTTTAGGCCCTGCACTTTTTCACACAATTGGTCACATTTCTGCTTGTGTTTCATTCTCCAAAGTTGCTGTTTCTTTCACTCATGTTATCAAATCAGCAGAGCCTGTTTTCTCTGTGGTGTTTTCATCTGCTTTTGGTGATACTTACCCTTTGTCAGTTTGGTTGTCAATTTTGCCAATTGTTATGGGGTGTTCTTTAGCTGCTGTTACTGAAGTTTCCTTCAATCTTGGTGGGTTATGGGGTGCTATGATCAGCAATGTCGGGTTCGTGTTGCGTAACATTTACTCGAAGAAGAGTTTGCAAAACTTTAAGCAAGTGATTGGGTTGAATTTGTATGGGTGGATTACAATCCTGTCATTTTTTTACCTGTTTCCGGTTGCTGTTTTTGTTGAAGGGTCTCAATGGGTTTCGGGATATCATAAAGCCATTGCGAGTGTTGGGACTCCTTCGACTTTTTATCTTTGGGTGATGATATCGGGTGTGTTTTATCATCTTTATAATCAGTCGTCGTATCAGGCTCTCGATGATATTAGCCCGTTGACTTTCTCAGTTGGAAATACGATGAAACGGGTTGTTGTGATTGTGTCTACTGTGATTGTGTTTAGGAATCCTGTTAGGCCTTTGAACGCGCTTGGATCGGCCATTGCTATTTTGGGTACTTTCTTGTATTCACAGGCATCATCAAAGAAGGAGGCTGCAGTTGAAAAGAATTACTGATGGCTTCATTTCTTGTCCTATTGTTATATAGTTTTGGCTTTTGAAGTTAGTTTGTATTGTCTAGTCATTTGTTGCTTTGGGAGCTTTGGTATTATACTTCAATGGGACTACTGAATGCAACAATCTTTTGCCTGTTTAATCTAGTTAGTTGCTAATGGTTATTTCAGTTATCTTTTTTTACACGTTTATTTATAAGACTAAACGTGTGATCGGGCTATACGTTTGTCGGTAATAAGATTGTATAGGCTCTATGTTTATACTCCGTTGAGATGTACTGATGTAGCATCATTTTGCGCTCATTGCGGCTGTTTTAGCTCATGCTTTCTTGTCTTATATACGCGCACATGCTTATATGCACATGCGTAGGGTGTAATTAGCATAACCACTCGTGAGTAACTTGAGACGTGTAAATAGCATAACCACTCGTGAGTAACTTGAGATGTGTAAATAGCATAACCACTCGTGATTGCGACTGACTCGCTATAACACAAATATAAACCAATTACTTAAAATATGTGAATATAAAGCCTGAATGATTTTTTATATGTGTTAGATAGTTGGAGGGGTTAATTGTAACTTTGTAGAAGTTTAGGGTTAGAAGTGTCAATTGTTGTAAATCTCTTTGAACGATCGTTTTAATTCAGTTGTGGAGCTAATCACATTGGTTATGCTTTGATTTGGGTTAATACTTCCCTCTCTTAGATTCTTTCCTAAAATTGACGCTCTCATCGGTATCAGAGCTCTTCGATCTGAGCTCCGACGACCTAAATTGGGCAAGAAACATGGCAACGGCGACTGTAAGCACGAGGCAGCAAGAAATGGAGAAGCAATTCGTGATAATGCGATGTCTAATGGTCGAATTGAGATCAATGTTCAAGGATTGCAGGCGAACTCACAACCGATTTCGGGAAGCGTACAATCAGTAGCATCAAGCGTTGATGAAAACAAGGCGGTTGTTGCTCAAATGCAATTACAAATACAAGCGATGTTAAATAAGTTGATGAATGGAGGTAACAATAATCGATTCGAAGGGGGTAATCAAGAGCAACGACTATCAAGATTGGGGAGATTGGATTTCCCTAAATTCAATGGTGAAAATGTGGATGGGCGGATTTACAAATGTAACCATTTCTTTGTATTAGTGAAACTAATTACTCGCTATATGTTTAGGTTGATTAAACGTTTATCATTCAGAGGTGTTTATTGAATCAAATAATATTTTAGTTATTTTGATTATTTGATTTCCTTTTCTGAGTTGTTATAAGCCGACCGAATTTATAGGTTTACATTACGCTTATGCAAATCAAACTACTTGAAAAGAAAAATGACAAAACCTAATGTGATTTTTTTCTTCTAAACTTTGCTTATTTTTATCTACGTTTTCATATAAATTTTATTCAAAATGACTCATCGCAAAGCGCAAGTAATTACCCGCTTGTTGTTAATTAAATGCATAAAATGGGACCTAAGACATCCAATGAAGGATCATAGCACATGAGCTCTCAATCTATGAAGTCGAAGGTGAAAGCGAAAGCTCAATCAGGCGGTTACTACGAATGTTCAAGAGAAATAAGCCTTAGAGATCTTCATCACCGTTTACCACATCAGCGTGAAGGAAAACCACTGCGAATGTTATTGAGAAACAAGCCTTATAGATTTTCATCACTGGTTACTTTGTCAAGGTGTCAAGAACTTGTTGTAGTGATACACTTTGCAGTTGTGAAAAAGTCTAGGTTGAAGGCTCGTTCCTTTTTTTGTTGAATCCCAGTTTGATCCGTATGTATCTTTCCTATTTTATTTTTAGAGTCAAAATTAGTCCAAATTTAAACGAACAAGCTAATATTGTCGGGACTACTATTATACAACCAAAAACCCAAAATTAAGATAGTAAAATCGAGTTGAATCACACCTCCTTACAACCTACCAATCCCATTGAATCACACATTAAGCTTCAAGTAACCATCTTCTCCGTGATATAATCCATCTTCAGTTTTGAGTCACATCTAGGGTTGGGATGCCGATTATTATAGGAAATATATTTTTAATTTATAAATAGAAATCGACAAAAATACCATTAAGTTATCTGAGCAAATTAGAGTTGTAAATCCGTCAAAGCAAATTAAAGTTAGTGCTTTTAGGGATTAAATCCGCATAAATCTAGGTTTAAAGACTAAACTCATGTTTAAACCACAAGGACTATTCGTGTAATTTATTCAAACAATCTATTTCAGTGTTAGAGTATCTAGTATGGTTCGTGAGGGGAACTCATGAGCCACTCACACTCATGAGAGCTTTCAAACCGTTTCAACTTTTGGATTTAGCCAGTAGCATCTTGTCGCATATACTTTATTAATTAAACTAGTTTTTTTTTTTTTTTTTGTAAGGTAAACTTCATACACAAAACGCCACAAGCGGTCCTTAAAGCAAGGACCCCTGGGCTAAAACAAACGGTTACATCAAATCCAAAGGATAATTACACCATTTTTTCCAATCGACATCTTTAATTCTAGTTCTATGACGAAACCAAAAAAACGAGGTTGATTTGATGTTTGCCAACAACTCAACCGGTCTCCTATTTTTGTGTGAGAAAATCCGCGCATTTCTTTCATTCCAAATCGACCACAGAGTCGTGTAGATAATGCCCCGAAGAACCGACTTTTGCTGTGGAGACAAAGCTTGGGAGTCGGCAATGTTAAGAACGTCCTTCACGTCAGAAGCATAAAACGAACTCAAGCGACACATTAATTAAACTAGTTAAGTTAATTATCTGAATTTAATTATTAAATAATTTAAAAATAAAACCGTCTCTACTCACTAACCATACACCTCACGTGACATGAAGTCCTAAGTTACACTCGCTTTTTTACTACAGAAGTGAATTCCCTCATTTCAACAGCTCTATTTCATATTTAACCACATGTTTGCTTCAAACAAAACCCTCGCCTCCGTCTCCAAAACCTCTCCGACCATCGTCCATCCTCCACCGTCAACAAACCCCGCCACTCGCCGGCCGACGACAAGGTAAGACTCGTAGCTCCTTCCAGTGTCATATTGAGCATCATACAGTGGTATTTGATTTGAACATGTAATACTCCTTTGTCCAAATTAACGATTTATTGCGTGTTTGCAGAAGACCGATTTTGAAGAATGATTTCAGCAATATCATGGGTTCCAAAAGGGGCTTCAAAGTCTGTCCCCTCTGTAGCTGATCCTCCTTCAAAAGAGGAAATTGAGGAGATAAAGAAGTTAGCCCTAGAGGAAAAAGAGTATGTTTTTCTAGGGTTTATGCTAATTATTATTTATTTAGTAGTATTTGACCTGTGTGTTTACTTCAATTTGATGTTTGCAGTTTAGATGTTGAAAAGGAGGAAGATGATGAGGATATGAGTGATGATGCATCCGAACAGCCTGCTGAAATTGAGCAGGCATTGGGTGCAGCTAATGCACTTGGTAAAGGTGGATCCAACATCCATGACATTGCAGATGGTCTGGATGAACTAAACATGGACGATTATGATGATGAGGATGATGGTATTTCATTGGTCTAACACTTGTTTTTTCATTCTCTTTAAGATTTTCTGGATGTAACTTCTAGGGTACTCAATAATCAGAGTTTTTTAAGATCATTTTGACCTGAATGATTGAAAAGGGTCCTACTATAGGGACACCAGGTGATGTCATTTTACGGGCCGTATAGATAGCGAAAAAGGTTCTACGACCCCGTATAGCATCTGTCACTTATGTACGCCGTCACTTCTTGTGTCAGTTAGAAAGCTATACGGCCCGTATAGCTTTTTATCTTACGTTTTGTATGAGAGAAAAACACAACTCATACGACCGGTATAAGAAAGAATCACAACTAATCTGGTGTCTGAATAGTAGGGGGTTGGTGTCTGTGTAGAATCTGGTGTCTGAATAGTAGGGGGTTGGTGTCTGTGTAGTCTCCTGCTATCGAAAAATCAAATCATAATCACTTTTAGGTGAACACTCTAAACTGCTATAATCAGTTTAAAGGTACACCCAAACACCCCTTTTTATATCAGTTTTGTTCAATATTTATATACCTTAACATCCTTATTTTCTGCAACATGTTATCTTGGTTTAGGATGGTTCTAACTCATTATGCATATTTTTATTTGTGGTCATCAGCCATTGACATATTGGGTTCGGGCCTTGGGGACACTTACTATCCAAGCAATGAATTAGATCCTTATCTTAAAGATAAAAATGTAAGTGACATAGTTCCTAATCAGACTTCTGTTTGCTCTTTGATTTTGAGGTTAAAATTGCAGCCTTAGTGTATTCAATTCTTGATTTTTAGGATGAAGACTCGGAAGAGCTTGAAGACATCATGATCAAAGACGACGACGCTGTTGTAGTTTGTGCACATAATGAGGATGATATGAGTCATTTATTGGCATGTGACTTTAATATCATATATACAGTTATACACCTTAGTCATCCTTTATGCTTTGATGTGCTAATTTGGGTGTTGTAAACAGGTTTGTATAGTAGAGGATCCAGATGGTGATTCAAACATGTATGTTCACCATGAAATTGTCATCCCTGCATTTCCTCTGTGCACCGCATGGCTTGATTGCCCAATTAAAGGTGGAGAAAAAGGTAACGCGCATGCAGTTTTATACTCTTTTGATGATTTTGGTAACTGTGTTTAGATACATTTGAGATCATCTATTTCTCTACTTCTTGGTCTAAAAATATTGCAAAACTTTACTTGGTACATAGTTTAACAAAAGTATTTTGACTGTTACTAGAAGTTTTAAAATGAAAAGGACAAAATTAAGGAAACTATTGAACCAAAATCAAAGGCACCGTTGTCAAGTAATGGTTTAAGTTTTTCTTTTTAATCAGGGAATGTAATTTGTTCTTATAGTTTAACTTTGGATAGTTGGCATATTGTGTTATAGCTCATTGATATTGTTTGTATGCTTGCAGGGAATTTTATAGCAGTGGGCTCGATGGAACCAGAAATTGAAATATGGGACCTTGATATCGTATGGAGATTTTGATTCCTATAATCAATTGTTAGTTCTTTAAAATGTATTCAAATCTTATTTAAATACGTGCTCCCCAATTTCTTCAGATGGATGAAGTCCAACCATCGCTCACATTAGGTGGTATTGCCGAGAAGAAGAAAAAGAAGGAAGGAAAGAAGGTCAAGGTATTTGTTACTTCACTAACTGTTTATTTTTCATTTTAAATTTATTGTCATATTTTTTTTTCTTGCTGGTTTTTCTGTTCTATGGTTAATTTTATGTTTTCCCATGCTTATGAAAGTAAATGTTTTTACATACTATCATTATCTATGTAAATCTCTTGTAGAAATCTATCAAGTACAAAGAAGATAGTCACACAGGTGCTGTACTTGCTCTAGCTTGGAATAAGGGCTTTAGGTATAATTTTTTTAAATAAAACGTTTTAGATGTGGTTTTTGTGATGCTGATGTCATTTTCACTTTGTTACACAGGAATATTCTTGCAAGTGGTAGTGCTGACAAAACGGTAAAGATTTGGGATGTGGCAACTGGCAAATGCAAGATTACCATGGAGCACCATACTGATAAGGCAAGTTCTATTTGCCATCTTTATTTTTCCATTTGCATACAGATCAAGTTGGGGTGTGAGCTCAATTTTGCATAAACTATGTTCATTTATTGGATCAGTAGTTTGGTACTAATCTAGGGGGCGTTATGTAACTATAAGTGATATTGAATAATAAGAATCAGATCATGAGTAGTAATAAAATGGGCTGTAGAAAATGGTGTTTGAAGGTCTAGTAATCTGATGATAAGATGTTTTTGAATGTTTGGTAAATTCTGATTATTTAGGAATTAACTGACAAAACGACCAAATTTTACATACTTGTGAAAAATAGTAGTTTTATGAAATGGGAATAAGTGTCTTTCAAATTAGGTTAAAAGGGTAAATGCTAAATAGGTAGATTTATTTTATCCTTGTTAATTTTGTGGCAACATGTATGAAACTAATTATTTGACTCCTGATTATTTAGATAATTCGAAAGAGAATCTGTTTATTTAAACATTAGAAAATTCATAATCAATCAAGAATGCAAATCCAAACCTGGAAATCAACTTTAATGTTACAGAGGATGATAACAGATTAAATCTATGAAATTTGTGCACAGACTACATTTTCATGTTATTTTCATTCAAATTTGTGCATACCTTTTAGGGACTTACTCATCTGTGTGTTCTTCCTTTGAAACTTCTTCAGGTTCAAGCAGTTGCATGGAATCATCATGAGCATGAAGTTCTTCTTAGTGGATCCTTTGATCATACTGTAGTCATGGTGATTGTCTTGCCAAATCTTGCATAAACTGAATATTTTTGGTATCAACAAAATTCACATCTCAGCTAAAAATGATTTGGTTGGCTGCAAGTAATCACAGTGAAATAGTAATGAGCTTTCATTTCATCAATATGCAATCACCAACCATTGTTTAAAAAATCTACAACGTATTAAAAACTTCCACGTGTGGTTATTGTTCTTAAATCTTTCTTGTAATTTCTTGGTTGATATTGTTATTGTTATGTTGCAGAGGGATGGAAGGGTTCCTTCACATTCTGGGTTCAAGTGGTCTGTTGGTGCTGATGTCGAAAGCTTGGCATGGGATCCACATGACCAACACTTGTTTGTGGTTAGTGTTACAATTTTACATTTGTATTTACATGTTTGAAAGTTTATATGTTTTTAATACATTTTACAATAAGCTCAAGTGGTAGAGCAAGTGATTAAATGAAGTTTATATTCTTGATATGCGGTATCCAGCCTGTTTGGCCCAACTCTATGTGGTTCATGCAAACCACTAGAGGTGGCAAAATGGGCAGGTTGGATAACGAGTCAAAATGGATTCATGTCGGGTTGGCTCACATACACCTTTTTGCTCTTTTAAATAATTATTTGTTTTTTTTTGCATTATACACTTGGGGCGATTTTCGATCCCTTCAACCTATTTGTACCGTTTTTTGGCTTGGTTTTTTATTTGACCTGTTTGAGATGAAACAACTGCATTCAACCCATTTATAAATAAACGGGTCGAAATTGCCACATGTACAATATGCCCCTCTCACATGAGTCAATGTGTTAACGAGGATATGCATTAAAAGCTAATTGCATTTTCTGTTTTCAGGCGAGTCTCGAGAACGGTACAGTTGTTGGTTTTGATATCAGAACAGCAACATCCAACTCATCCTCAGATATAAAAAAATTCACCATCCATGCACATGATAAAGCTGTTTGCGCTCTTTCTTATAACCCCTTGGTGCCAAATGTAAGCCTTTGGATTAGCCCTAGTTTTTCTTTATTTTTGTTTTTATGAAATACATTTGACATTATATCTTCTCTTTCCAGCTTCTTGCAACTGGTTCTGAAGACAAAATGGTAATTTAATATTTTGTAGTTGGTACCATTAACAATTTATCTCTGATTCGTGGTGTAGTTGTATAGTGTCTCGCCAAATAATTTTGTTTTCTTTATGCAATTACAGGTCAAACTCTGGGATTTGTCAAATAACCAACCATCATGTATTGCCTCACAGAACCGCAAAGCTGTATGTTTCTTGACTTTTATTTTGAAATCCGTATCTTTTAATCGTTTCACACACATAGGGCTAAGTGGACGTACCTCACCTCACGTTGGATTCCACAAAGTAGACTATTCCTGTTTGTAACTTAGGAATAATCTAATTACAGAAGCATGATGTTTTCTTGTTTCGACTTTGACAGGGAGCTGTATTTTCTTTATTGTTCTCTGAAGACTCTCCTTTTTTGTTGGCACTTGCTGGCTCTAAAGGAAAATTGGAGGTAAGTCTGCCATAATTGTTGTTTTGACACACTTTTTAGTTATCTTTTATCAAACTATTCACCGAGTCAAATGTAAAAATCACTTTGTTTCAAAGAAAAATTTGATTTCGTGACATACTTTATGTTCCTAAATTACCCTTCTATATAAATTGGACTGGGGCATTGGCAAAAACTGAAACTGAAAAACGACCAATTGCACATTTTTAACCAGAAAGAAATCGATTTTAGTGTAGGACGGTTAACCAAAATGATAACAATTTTTTGTTGTTACCCCCTCAATATTTATAACTTTTATAAATTTATTGTCTTCTGTTTCTTTTGTTATATGCATTATAATAAAATGTGCTCACTCTTTCAAATTGCCGATATGAACTTACTTTTGCGCAAGTGACAATTATAATCGATGAACTTTTTAGATGTCGGAAAATGTATGAGATGCAAGGTGTATAATTAAAACATGATTTATATTTATGTACTTTGTATAATTGAAGTTTGTTAATGTTTTTTTGTATAGAAAAACTGTTAATCTCTGTTAACCATGTAACTGAAAAATCAATTTATAAATTAACCGTCTTTTACAGTTTCATATTTTTTCATGTAATGCAGCTGTATGATCATCTCACCCCTTATTCATTTACTTGCAGTTATGGGACACGTTATCGGATGCTGGCATTTCAAAAAGATATGGGAAATACGCGAGACCGAATAAGGCTCCTGCCTCGACATGAATTACAGTTTCTGTACTTGTGTTTTACTTTGCATCATGTCAATGTTTTTTCAAAATCTAATATTTCTGGATAACAGGGGCTTGTTTGAGGTACACCGTTATCTGTGTTGTACAAAATTTTGTTATATTAGGGCATCATGCATGCACACCATTTACTCGCATCATGCAAACACCCTAAAAATATCAACGCGGGTTACTGCATCTTTTAGTTCCTTTGCATTTTCTTTGTTGGGAAGTTTGTGACCCGCTTGACCCGTAATCATATGCTTTTGTGACTGAGTTTGTTAATGTTTTAAGGAGTCTTTTCAACTTGAACCTTCTTGATCCGTTAGTCTGTTACCCAGCACCTTCCTTACCACTTCTACTAAAAAATGTTTGCGACACTATGCATTCAACTGTGAACCTACAAGCTAATATATTCACTCGTAATCATATGGGGCGGCTAAAAGCAGCTAACCATGTCTGGGACAGCCAAAATAAGACGACCCAAAAAACGAGCTTGTCGAATAAGTTGTAGCATCATGTTCCATATTACAGATGGTTAATTAACCTCTTCACCAGTTACAGATGGTTTTTCAATCTTCATGTCCACTCTCTCCACCAACTCCCTACTCCCCTATCATCCTCATACCTAACATTTCAGTTGCATCAACTAACTCCCCACTCCTCCCACCTCCCCAACAGAACCGAGAAACACCTTTATATACAAAAATATTATTTCACTAATCTTTTTCTAAATGTTTGCTTAAATTTACACGAACCTATGGTTTCAAGCTGCCACTGTTGTGGCAATGGCACCACCCGTACTGGAAGTGTTCTGAAATCTGCATTTGCAGGTAGCCTTGGTTGTGTATTATCTACATCTGTAATTGATACAATTAAAGTAAGTTATTATGTTTAGCGAGTTATACTTGTTCCACAATAATATTCCTGATTTAGCTTTTGAAACTAACATAAATTATTTAAATAACTTAAAAATTGGTACCGTTGGCCATTTGGTGCTATGGTAGCCCCAAGACTTCACATAGTGGAGGTCTTGGGTTCGAATCCTGACAACAGCAAAAAAAGGGTCTGTGGCCAGGTCAGGGGGTTTACCCAGTTGAGGGTTCCTCCTGTGGTGAGCTGCCCTGGATGTTCTAGGTGTTGCCCCTGGGAAACCTAATTATCCTAGAATATCTAGGTGTTGTCGTTCAAAAAAAAAAAAAAAAAACTTAAAAATTGGTAGAACTTTATTTAATTTTCTTTTGTGTTATCCCACTTTAGACTCGAGTACAAGAACCAACGCTTATTTTCCCAGAAAATATTGCAAAACTTGAAGTTGGATTTCGTGGGCTCAATTCCCACAATTATAGGACAGTTTTCAAGGTTTACGTTCACATTCTTTTCTTTTTTGTTTTTTTAAAGTTTTATTTTTCTTTGATATACAAGTCATTTGGTTAATCCATTGTTGTAGCCATGGATTATGGACTCTAATCAGCATTAAGATCATGTTGATAAATGTTGCTCCAACACTATCAGACCTGCAAGTAAACACTATTTAAATCATAAATTTCTTTTTATAGAAAAATATTTCCTTGTGAATGCTTATTTATATGGTGATGATATAACATGACACATATTTCTTTTCATTCTCTAGGTTCAGTCTGTAACATTGTTCTGTAGCACTGTTTTACAGACAACACTAAGAATTCCATGAAACACCCAACTTTCACCCCATTAATTTATCAGAGTTTTATTGCGGAAAACGGTCCCAGATTTTTCAAAACCTTGTCATTAGGATGACATAGGTATATTTTATTTTCAAAATATCCCCAGTGTGCTAAGCCAGAAGCCCTTATGATAGATTTTCTGGAGGGAATAAACGGTTTATAATTTATAAAACTCCGTCTTCTCTTTATTTTTCCTTCATTTTCCAACTGTCCCCTTTAAATAGGTATATTAAAATAAACACATTTGAGAAGTAACGATTAGTTAATTTACCTGAAAAGTAATCAACGAAAATCACAATTAAATTATATTGACGAAAATCATAATTTAACACTGAGGAAAACTTATTTAGGCTGACTGGTGTAATCACCATCTCACGCTACGTGACTGAGTGCCACCGGTGAACACCCCGCCTCTTCTCCTTGCCGCTAGAAAGATGAAAAGCAGTGGATTCAACACGCCGATTTCACCTCCGGTGATACCACAATTTCGAAGGTTTATTTGATATTTTTGGAGAGAAGCATAGAATGAAGTATTTCTTTGGTGGAGTGAAGTGGAATGAAATGTGACGTGACGCTTACTTGAGTGGTGGGAAGCAAAAAGGAGAGTATACCCCATAGCCTTATTGGAATGTGATACATACCGTTCATTATTATTCAAAAAAATCAAAATGAAAAATGTGTATGTATGCTTATTGTAGTGTGAATTTAATTTTTTTTAGTGAAAGGAACTTAATAGTTGTAAAATGGTTAATTAGTTATCAACTGTTATTAGTAAAGAATAAAGATTAAATAATTTCAATCGTTAAACTTGATAATTATCATAATAAACGGACAATTTATTTTTAAAAAGGTTTTATAGATTAGTTGAGAATAATGTTCCATAACTTGTTTTATACTGATATATGGAAAAAAAAACATTGTGTGGAAAAAACAAAGTTCAAACCATTTAATTTCATTAAAATAAAATATAAAATTATATTTCTTTTATAATCCCACAGTTTTCCAAATCTAACCCATCTTGTTTACATAACCGATGCTTGAATCAATGTCAACTTGTTTATAAGTTCGATCTCCACCTTCCCAAAACTCATTTTGTCATTCATTTCTTAGAAATTTCCATTCACAAATATTTTGACTTTATAATAGTTCAATATGATCAATGTCATCTTCTTCAACTTTATCCACTCACAAGAGGTTCACACACGATTGTTTTGAGGTTTTAGAGGTGCTATACATATACAAAAGTTGGTCGGTCATTTTCATTTTCCTTTTAATGATAAGCTCGTTTGCACTCGTATAAACGAGTCGAGCTGATTACGAGCTCACATAAGCTCAAGCTCGACTCATTTAACTTAAGAAAGCTCGAATCGTTTACTATTTTTATTAGTTATTTAAATATTTTATTTATTAACATTTTATATATATAAACATATTAATAACTATAACTTTTAATATAACATGAAATATATATTATTTAGTTATTTTATCACAATGTATATATAATAATAAGTATGTAAACATATATTAATAATAGACGCGTTTAGGCTCGCAAATCTAGTGAAACTCGATATGTGATGATCGGGATCGAGCTCGTTCAATTAAGTTACATTAATTCGAGCTTTTAGCAAGCTGATCTCGAGTTTACATCCCTACTTGCAAGCCTAATTAAGCTAGATACATGAAGTTCGACTTGGGTTCATTATTATTTTAGTTTCAATTTAGGCTCGAGCTTATTTAAGCCCGACTAATTCAAGTTTCAATGAGCCGGTCATAAGTAGTGCTCACAAACAACTTGGCGTTTACATACTAATAGTGACTCGTTAAGAATAGCACTCCCGAAATTGTAGCATCATGATTGATATTCCCTTGGGTTCATAGAAATTTATTGTATCGTGTGACCGATCCGACCGATTGAAACTAGTACGGTAAGCGCTAACCCAAAATACATGTGCTTAGTTTCAGAGATGGAAATACTCGTGAAACATTCATGGTAGGGATGGCAAAGGAAAAACTCAAACCCCACGAGAATACACGAAAGTGCGGGTATGTGTAACGAACCAAAATCCGGGTTTCGTTTTAAATAAATTAATATTTCTAATTAATATTATGGTGAAAATAATATTTTAGAAATAAGTGGGAAACAAGTGGGTTTCAAGTTTGTAATAGGGTTTTGTTAGTTTTAACTAACTATGGGATGTAATGGATGAAATGGAAGTTGAAGGACTAAATGTGTAAAATGACCAAAAATCTGCCATTTGACTTGGTGAAGTCAAAATTGGTTTCATTTGCACAATTGGAGTCGTTCTTGAGCAAGAGAGGAAAAAGAGAAAAGTGTGTTGAAGCCATTTTCGTGCAATTGAAGCTTGATTAGTGAAGGTTTTGGCTCACACAACACCTTCATAACATCAAGTAAGTGATTATCTTCCTCTTGATTTCACCATGAATGTGTTCTTGGTGGGTTTTGGGTGAAATCCGAAATTATGTATGCATGTGATGAAATGGTGTTAGATTATTGATAATCTAGCTAAGCTAAAGTTAAAGAATGATGATTAACATCCTAGAACCCTTTGATTTTGGTTATGAGAAGTTAGGGTTCATATGGTGGAAATTGGGGGTGTTTGGATCATGATGCTAAAATGATGAATTAATGAAGATTAAGTGTTTTTAAGATGTTAGACACTTGAACAAACACCAAATTAACTTAATAATAATTTTTGAAAGAAGAATTAGTGTTAAGATTAAGTTAATGAAACTCAAGTAGGTGAGTTTGTGGTGAAAGAGGGTGTTTGGTTATGAGGATAACCCAAACGGGTCAATTTGGGTTGGAAATGTGGAATTGAGTTGTGAACTCAATTGTAGTGGAATTTTGATGTATGATAGATTACTAAACTAGGTGAAATTGTTTAGGTGATCATATTGCAAAGCTAGAAGGTGTTGCAGGATCTTCTAACTCAAAAGGTAAGTGCTTTGCACTTACTTAGTAATGATAGGTGGTGGTGTTGATCATGTTTGAATTTCATGTTGGTTATACAAATATCTTATATGTGTTTATTGGTATGTGGATGGATTTAGTTAATAAACCTATATGGTGTAAAAATTGACTTGTGTGGTAAAAGCCAAGTTTGTATGCATAATGTAGTTGACTATGTGGTATATGGTCAAACTAAAATGTAGAATATGTTGAATTGGTGTAAATGACTATGTGGTATATAGTTAAGCTAAAATGTGGTATGTGATAAAGTATAGTAATTGACTTATGTAGTGTAAAGTCAAACTAAATGTGGTAATTTGAGGAAAGTGGCTTATATGGAATATAAGTCAACCATTGTGGAAGAATGGTGAAGTCGGTGTAAATTGACTTATGCGGAATATAAGTCTAACCATTGTGGAATAATGGTGAGATTTGCGTATATGGACTTATGTGGTATATAAGTTAAACCATTGTGGAATAATGGTGAATGTGGTGTAATTGATTTATGTGGTATATAAGTCAAGTGTAAGGGACCTTAGTTGACCAATTGGGTGTGAACGGGTCAAATGGGTCAAATGGGTGAAATAGGTGAAAAGGGTGAAAACAAGTTGTAAATACTTGTTTGATATGTTTATATCATTACTAATGGTGAAATATTATTGTGGTTATGCAGGGAAAGCTCCGAGGTAGGTCTATGTCAATGTTCAAGGGGAAGGATTCTCGTGTGCAATTTTTGTGTTTTTAAGGATTTATGTAAAATCCTTGTAAAGTGGTGTGTTTGACACTTGATTTATGTTTTGGTGAATATGTAATGTCATATGTTTGTTTTTGGTAAAAACCCATGTGTTGGGAAGGTTTGGTGTCAAACATTTTAGAAAAAGTTGGAAAAAATGGCTAAGTATGAACTGCAGAAAAAGCTGGGAACTTTCTGTGAAAAAGGCCTTCTCGCGGGCCGCGACGGGTGTGGTCTACGTTTCTCGCGGGACGCGAGAAGTAAAAAAAAAAAAAATAAAAAAAAATAAAAAATTATGGGATTTAGACTTCCGCGCGTTAAAGCTTTGTTTTTAAAAAGTGGTATGTTTCAACTTGGTATCAGAGCAATGGTTTGAGGGATTTGGTGTGGTGGCACCAAACTCAAACCGGATGCTATTGATATGGGGAAAAATGATACGAGAATCCATGAAAGACTTGACTAAGACTCGGAGCTTACGGAAACGAAAGGTTAGTAATGATTTGATAAGATGGTTATATATATGGTGTATGTATATATGTATATATGTATGATGAATGTCGTTAAGGTGTTATGTGTGCCGAAACTTGTTTTGTGACCTGTTATATGGAGATGGTAATTACAATTGGGCATGGCGTATTATTAAACATGTCTGGCCAATATGTTTAATAAGACGAAATGTGCAAGGGACTTTATGATAACCATATAACAATGAACAATTGCAAGGATTAGGTGAAGGTGGTTATATATGTATGTATGTATATAGGTAGATAAATATATACTTAATACATATAATAGTGAATGTGTAATGGATGCCTAAGATGTTGATAGTGTAATGGTGTTAATGTGTTCTTGGTTCTTTTCTCAGCTAAGAGATGGCAGAAGAATCGAGCAATCGGGAACCGTTGGATCCACGGATCCAAGAGTTGATAAAAGAGGAGGTGGCCAAGGCCTTTGAGCAAGCCACAAATCTGTTGATGGAAGAGATGAGGGGGACTATTAAACTCTCTCTCGAGGAGATCATGAAGGAGAAAGAAAAGGAACCTCAAGGTTGTACTCTGAAAGAGTTTATGGTAATCAAGCCCAAGGAGTATAATGGGCAGGTGGACCCGATTCTGAGCCACAGGTGGGTTGTGGATATGGAGTCAAACTTTGAGACGACTAGGTGTAAACCCGAGGATAGGGTTATGTTTAGTGTGCCTTTGTTAACTGGTAGGGCTAAGGAGTGGCTGCTAAATCTCCGAAAGGAGAGGGGTGAAAGAGGGGTGACCTCCATGTCTTGGGAAGAATTCAAGGCGGCTTTTCTGAAGTATCATTGCCCTCAAGCCGCGGTTGATAGAATGACTGAGGAGTTCCTCCTCATGAGGCAAACGACTGAGTCAATTGATGAGTTGGCAGGAGCTTTCTTCGATCGCGCCAAGTTTTGTCCGGACGTGGTGTCATCCGAAAAGGCGAAGATTGACAGGTTCTATGCCATGCTGACAGTGGAGTTCAGAGATAGCATATCTCCATCCTCCTTTACCACACTTGTGGATTTGATAAATAGGTGTCGGGAAAGAGAGGTGGAGTTGAGGAGGCAAGAAGCTAGAGGCGAGAAGAGGAAGCGTGAAATCGTTGAACAAGTGGTGAAAAAGATAAAGGGCGGGAGCCCTAGCAAGAAGCCGTTCAACAAGTTCTCTTCTCGGGCGTGCAAAAATTGTGGAAAAGAGCATTTCGGGGATTGTAAGAAAGGATCCTTGAATTGCTATAAATGTGGAAAGCTGGGACACATGGCTAATCAATGTACAAGCCAAATTCAGTTGTGCTATAACTGTTACAAGCCCGGGCACAATAGGGTGGATTGTCCCGAGTTGAAGCAAGGTAGAAGCGATAAGAAAGTTGAGATACCCAGGCCTAAGGGTAGAGCTTTCCACATATCTGCGGAGGAAGCAAAGAACAACTCGGAGGTGGTGTCAGGTACATTCAAGATTAACTCATTACCTGCACTAGTTCTATTTGATTCGGGGGCTAGTCGTTCGTTTGTGTCTTTGAAATTTGTTAAGCATTCTTCTTTTGTAAGTAGCAAGTTAGATGAACCCTTAGAAATCGAAGCGGCTAATGATAAGAGTTTCCTTGTCTTTGACATTTTTAGAGATTGTAAGTTGAGAGCGGGGGGTGAAACTTTCTTTATTGATTTGATTCCTTTGGCTATGGGAGATTTTGATGTTATTGTGGGGATGGATTGGTTGTCAAAGAATAAGGCGAGTATTTTATGTGGACCGAAGGCAATCCAACTTGTTTCCCCGTCGGGAGAGTCCATCTACATAGAAGGTGATAAAAAGGGTAAAGTAAGGTTGTGCACTTATGTGAAGGCGACCAAGTACATGGCGCGTGGGTGCAAGGCGTACATGGCTTGTGTCGCGGATGTGAATGAAAGATTAAAGGAGATTCACGATGTACCGGTCGTGAACCAATTCGTAGATGTGTTTCCTGACGAGTTACCGGGGATTCCGCCGGATAGGGAGATAGAGTTTGGAATTGATTTGATACCGGGTGCTAAGCCGGTAGCTAAAGCGCCTTATAGATTGGCACCGCCAGAAATGAAAGAACTCATGGAGCAATTACAAGAATTTCTTGACAAGGGTTTTATACGCCCAAGTGTTTCACCTTGGGGTGCGCCCGTTCTCTTCGTCAAAAAGAAGGATGGTAGCATGAGGATGTGTATGGATTACCGGGAGTTGAACAAGTTGACCGTGAAGAATAGGTACCCATTGCCTAGGATTGACGATCTTTTCGACCAATTGCAAGGGGCGTCATGGTTTTCTAAGATTGACCTGAAGTCCGGGTATCATCAGTTGAAAGTGAAGGAAGAAGATGTTCATAAGACAGCTTTTCGCACTCGTTACGGTCACTATGAGTTTACGGTTATGCCTTTCGGTTTGACCAACGCATCTGCGTTTTTCATGGATCTCATGAACCGGGTGTGTAGACCGTTCCTTGATCGTTCGGTCATTGTGTTTATTGACGATCTTCTCATCTATTCAAGGAGCGAGGGTGATCACGCTTGTCATTTGCGTGAGATTCTTGAAGTCTTGCAAAAGGAGAAGCTTTATGCTAAATTCTCCAAGTGCGCATTTTGGTTACGCGAGATCCAATTCTTGGGTCATGTGATTAATGAAAAAGGAATTACCGTTGACCCATCCAAGATTATGGCGGTTAAAGATTGGTCATCACCGAAGACGCCTTCGGAGATTAGAAGTTTCTTGGGGTTAGCGGGTTATTATCGGAGATTCATCAAAAACTTCTCTCGGATTGCTTTGCCGATGACGAAGTTGACTCGTAAGGAGACAAAGTTTGTTTGGAGTCCCGAGCAAGACTCTGCCTTTCAACTCTTGAAAGAAAAGTTGACTAAGGCGCCTGTTTTATCCTTGCCGGACGGGACCGAGGATTTTGTTGTTTATTCGGATGCCTCACATTCGGGGTTAGGGTGTGTTTTGATGCAAAGGGGGAAAGTGATTGCCTATGCATCTAGGCAATTAAAGACTCACGAGGTGAATTACCCAACCCATGATTTAGAGCTTGCAGCCGTGGTTTTCGCGCTCAAGATTTGGAGGCATTATTTGTATGGTGCTAAGTGTACGATCTACACGGATCACAAAAGTCTCAAATATTTCTTTGACCAAAAGGACCTCAATATGAGGCAAAGACGGTGGCTTGAGTTGGTTAAGGATTATGATTGTGAGATACTTTATCATCCGGGTAAGGCGAATGTTGTGGCGGATGCGCTTAGTAGAAAGTCAAGTCATTCACCTATCAAGGTGAAGTCATTTAAGATGACAATTTCATCATCTCTTATTGATGAAATCCGGGAGGCCCAAGTGTTAGCACTTGGTGGTGACTTGAAGAAAGAGCGGATGGTTGCTTATGTTGATAAGCTTGGTGAAAATAGCATGGGCATGAAGACATGCTTTGATAGAATTTGGATTCCTAGGTTGTCAAGTGTTTTGACAACTATTTTGGATGAGGCACATAAATCCAAATATTCTATCCATCCGGGTGCCACAAAGATGTTTTATGATTTGAGGTGTCATTTTTGGTGGCCGGGTATGAGGCGTGATGTTGTTAAGTATGTTGAGAGGTGTCTCACGTGCTTAAGAGTAAAAGCGGAGCACCAAAAGCCGTATGGAAAGCTTCAACCGCTTGAAATACCGCTTTGGAAATGGGAGAATATAACCATGGATTTGATCACTAAACTACCAAAAACTCGAAAGGGTTATGATGCGATATGGGTAGTAGTGGATCGGTTGACGAAGAGTGCACATTTCCTTCCTATAAAGGAAACGTATTCTTCGGATAGATTGGCGGAAATGTATGTGAAAGAAATTGTGTCACGCCATGGGGTGCCGGTGTCGATTATATCAGACCGGGATACGAGATTCACTTCTCGTTTTTGGAAGAAATTCCATGAGGATATGGGGACAAGATTGAACCTCAGCACCGCTTATCATCCACAAACGGATGGGCAAAGCGAGCGTACGATTCAAACGCTCGAGGATATGTTACGCGCGTGTGCTTTGGATTTTGGTGGCAGTTGGGACGACCATTTACCGTTGACGGAATTCTCTTACAACAATAGTTACCATTCTAGTATTGGTATGCCTCCTTTTGAGGCATTGTATGGGAGAAAGTGTCGAACACCCGTGTGTTGGGGTGAGATTGGTCAACGGGAGCTTGGTAGTGTCGAAGTGGTCAAGGAAACTAATGATAGTATTGACCAAATTAGAGCACGCTTGAAGGCGGCTCAAGATCGCCAAAAGTCTTATGCGGATAATAGGAAGCGGGCGATTGAGTTTCAAGTGGGAGACTTTGTACTTTTGAAAGTCTCTCCTTGGAAAGGGGTGATACGGTTTAGGAAACGGGGGAAGTTAAGTCCTCGTTTCATCGGGCCGTTTAAGGTGATAGCAAAGGTGGGTACGGTAGCTTATCGTTTGGAGCTACCGGAGGGACTAAGTAGACTTCATAACACATTTCATGTGTCTCATTTGCGGAAGTGTTTGGCGGATGAATCTACTTTTGTCCCTTTGGACGATATTGAATTGGATGAAAAGTTGAATTATGTTGAAGAACCGGTGACAATCTTGGATAGAAAAGTGAAGCGTTTGCGCAATAAAGAGATTAGCCAAGTTTTGGTGAGGTGGAAACATAGAAAGGGAGCGGAAATGACTTGGGAAACCGAGGAAGAAATGCTTAAACATTATCCGAACCTTTTTATGTGAAGTCGGGTTTCGGGGACGAAACCCAAATAAGCGGAGGTGATTTGTAACGAACCAAAATCCGGGTTTCGTTTTAAATAAATTAATATTTCTAATTAATATTATGGTGAAAATAATATTTTAGAAATAAGTGGGAAACAAGTGGGTTTCAAGTTTGTAATAGGGTTTTGTTAGTTTTAACTAACTATGGGATGTAATGGATGAAATGGAAGTTGAAGGACTAAATGTGTAAAATGACCAAAAATCTGCCATTTGACTTGGTGAAGTCAAAATTGGTTTCATTTGCACAATTGGAGTCGTTCTTGAGCAAGAGAGGAAAAAGAGAAAAGTGTGTTGAAGCCATTTTCGTGCAATTGAAGCTTGATTAGTGAAGGTTTTGGCTCACACAACACCTTCATAACATCAAGTAAGTGATTATCTTCCTCTTGATTTCACCATGAATGTGTTCTTGGTGGGTTTTGGGTGAAATCCGAAATTATGTATGCATGTGATGAAATGGTGTTAGATTATTGATAATCTAGCTAAGCTAAAGTTAAAGAATGATGATTAACATCCTAGAACCCTTTGATTTTGGTTATGAGAAGTTAGGGTTCATATGGTGGAAATTGGGGGTGTTTGGATCATGATGCTAAAATGATGAATTAATGAAGATTAAGTGTTTTTAAGATGTTAGACACTTGAACAAACACCAAATTAACTTAATAATAATTTTTGAAAGAAGAATTAGTGTTAAGATTAAGTTAATGAAACTCAAGTAGGTGAGTTTGTGGTGAAAGAGGGTGTTTGGTTATGAGGATAACCCAAACGGGTCAATTTGGGTTGGAAATGTGGAATTGAGTTGTGAACTCAATTGTAGTGGAATTTTGATGTATGATAGATTACTAAACTAGGTGAAATTGTTTAGGTGATCATATTGCAAAGCTAGAAGGTGTTGCGGGATCTTCTAACTCAAAAGGTAAGTGCTTTGCACTTACTTAGTAATGATAGGTGGTGGTGTTGATCATGTTTGAATTTCATGTTGGTTATACAAATATCTTATATGTGTTTATTGGTATGTGGATGGATTTAGTTAATAAACCTATATGGTGTAAAAATTGACTTGTGTGGTAAAAGCCAAGTTTGTATGCATAATGTAGTTGACTATGTGGTATATGGTCAAACTAAAATGTAGAATATGTTGAATTGGTGTAAATGACTATGTGGTATATAGTTAAGCTAAAATGTGGTATGTGATAAAGTATAGTAATTGACTTATGTAGTGTAAAGTCAAACTAAATGTGGTAATTTGAGGAAAGTGGCTTATATGGAATATAAGTCAACCATTGTGGAAGAATGGTGAAGTCGGTGTAAATTGACTTATGCGGAATATAAGTCTAACCATTGTGGAATAATGGTGAGATTTGCGTATATGGACTTATGTGGTATATAAGTTAAACCATTGTGGAATAATGGTGAATGTGGTGTAATTGATTTATGTGGTATATAAGTCAAGTGTAAGGGACCTTAGTTGACCAATTGGGTGTGAACGGGTCAAATGGGTCAAATGGGTGAAATAGGTGAAAAGGGTAAAAACAAGTTGTAAATACTTGTTTGATATGTTTATATCATTACTAATGGTGAAATATTATTGTGGTTATGCAGGGAAAGCTCCGAGGTAGGTCTATGTCAATGTTCAAGGGGAAGGATTCTCGTGTGCATTTTTTGTGTTTTTAAGGATTTATGTAAAATCCTTGTAAAGTGGTGTGTTTGACACTTGATTTATGTTTTGGTGAATATGTAATGTCATATGTTTGTTTTTGGTAAAAACCCATGTGTTGGGAAGGTTTGGTGTCAAACATTTTAGAAAAAGTTGGAAAAAATGGCTAAGTATGAACTGCAGAAAAAGCTGGGAACTTTCTGTGAAAAAGGCCTTCTCGCGGGCCGCGACGGGTGTGGTCTACGTTTCTCGCGGGACGCGAGAAGTAAAAAAAAAAAAAAAAAAAAAAAATTATGGGATTTAGACTTCCGCGCGTTAAAGCTTTGTTTTTAAAAAGTGGTATGTTTCAGTATGTGTATGGTATAAGGTGATACCCGGTCTATTACGGGAACCATATACCCGAAAGTTTTTAATTTTAATTTCCCTTAGCCCTTGTATATTAATGGTTCATTCTAGAAGCTTCATTACGTGGACAGTGAACGTTTCTTTTAGGATAGGTATTTGATATATTATGTATGTTATTAAGTATGAACTTATCTTTTGTGATTTATATTATCATGAGATTACGTATTTTAGATATTTTATGATGATGACGATGATATGTAGGTAATTTATTAGAATTCAATTTGTTGTAATTGTTAAATGTTAGGTGTGGAGTCTTGTTTAGAGGCGGCCGACCCTAATTAGGGTTAGCCGGCCCTAATGGGCCTATATTTACGGTTTGGGCCTAACTTGGAGAACAAGTTAGGAACTCTAGTTTTAATCTATAAATACCCTATGTTGTAATTGTAATCTGTGTGTCTAGAGCTTAATGAAATAACCTAGTTGCAGCCCGTGGAATTCTTGTGTCGTTTATTTTTCTGTATCGCGTGATTATCGTTTGTGCATGTGCGTGTGTTGATTCCGCTGCGCCACGTTGTTCCTAACAAGTGGTATCAGAGCTTTGGCTCGTTATTTACACACAGTCTGCACGGTTTTCGATCGAGAAAAAGGGTAGAGGCTGATCGAGGGTTGATTCAGATCTGCTGCTACAGTACCGCCGCCGCCGTGAACAGTTTTTCCGCGTGAACAGTGTTTTCCGGCGTGAACAGTGTTTCCAGAAATTTTTTCATTTTTTTGTTACTGTTCCAGGGATGATTCACAGCCTGGTTTCTTGTTTTTTGGGTCGCCGGAATTAGGGTTTTTTCAAACCCTTGGTTGCGCAAAAGGAAAAAAAACAGGGAAGTTTTGGAGAAAACAGGGCTGTTCGGGACTGATTTGGAGTGATTTTGCAATTAGAGTTTCTGTTGTAGATCTTTTGGAGTTGCTGGTTTCACCGGGTTTGCAGTTGAAGCGTCGGGTCGGGTGTTTCGGGTTTGTGTTGTCGGTTAACGATTTGATTGTTTCGGGTACCGGGTTAAACTCTTTGAAGCCGCCGATTAGGGTTTGGTTATAAAGCTCTTGGATTCGTCGGGTAAAGGTTAGAGTTTTGTTTAGTTATGTTTGACTATTTATTATCAACTATTTGGGAACCGGGTTATGTGAAATTCAGTATTCGGGTTTAGATTTGTCTGCGAGGTTTATTGCAGGAGCAGATCGATTTATTGACAGTGTTTGGTAGAACAATTGTTAAGTTCAGGCCCCTGACATTACTATGTTTATTTCACTATTTATATATGTTTTCTGTTTGCGATTGTTATGGCTGAAGACGGGATGGTTATTATCCAAAGGTTTGACGGTTGGTTGGCTTTGTCAAAAGAACTTGGGTGTGGTACTGTGGGATAAAACTGGTGAAAATGGAACCAACAGGTTTGGAATGCTTTGGGTTTTAAGTATTCCGGTTCTGGTGTGCTGGTGACGACATAAGTGAAAAAAGGAAGTAAGGTGATATTGCTCGGTTGAAAGATTTTTCGGTTAGGGTTAGCCGATCGGGTGTATGGTCACGGAATCCTTGGTACCGTTTGCTTTCATGAAAGCTCTACTACTGTTATAACCATTTGTCGGTTAGCTGGTCTGGAACTGTGAAGCTATTTCTTGTTCGGTGGTGATCAGTGGTTCGACATTTGACGGGAACTTGTGCTGGGTGAAGACGTTTGCCGGGAAAGTACGATCGGGGATAATCTCATGGAATGTTGGTTTTGGTAATGGGTTGGGATAACAGGGACAGTGGGAGCCGGGCATAGTTGACTTGGTGGAGCTGCATGTAGGTATGTGGGACATTCTTTAGAGTCGATGTCAAATATAGTAAATTCTACTTCTGAGAATGTGTCTAGGTTGATGCATTGGGACTCAATAAAGGTAGTGGAGACTCTTGGGTTCAAGATTCTAGTATGCTTCATTACTCACTTCTGTGAAGCATTGGTGAATCTATTGTTTGAAGACTTTGGGAAGATACAGGTTTATGTATCGCTGGAAGAAGGGAACCAACTTTCGAGTATTAAAGTCTTGGCTCGCTGCATCGGGTAGAGCTAAGTGGATTCATTTTGCAAGTGTGAATCCTGGAGCTATGGAGATGTTAGCTGAGTGCATTCGGAGGTTTAAACCAGGTCAGGGGTTTTGGGAACAGTGGGAGCATGGGACGTTTTCTGGGTACAGTTCAAAACACCGTTGGGTTTTGAAGACCGGAATTCCGAATGGGAAAATCTCTCCATGGTACTTGCAGGTTTTGGAGAGTGGTGTTTCCTCTGGAAGTCTCTGGAGTCGGTGGTTCAAGTGAGTAGGTGCCGGTTGAGATTGAGGATGAGTCAATGGCGGGTTTTGCCATGGCTGGGTTAGTGATGACTGCTGGGTTGGAGCTCGGGGGAGCTTCAACGGGCTCTTCTGGTAATTGAGGAGTTGGCTGCTGCAACTAAGAGAATTGGATTGAAGTCTTAGCTTGTTTATGGGAACTGAAGGCTTGGAGGACTTTTTATTATTTGAAATCTTAGCTTGTTCTTGGGAGCTGGAGGCTTGAAAACTTCTAACAGTGAAGTGTTAGCTTGTTCTTAGAACTGGAGGCTTGGAGGATTTCTGTTATTGAAGATTACCAGAGTTACTGGTATAGGGTCTGCTTGGATGGTGGATTGAGGATTGCTCAAGCCTCAAAGTGGGAGATTGTTAGGTGTGGAGTCTCGTTTAGAGGCGGCCGACCCTAATTAGGGTTAGCCAGCCATAATGGGCCTATCTCTACGGTTTGGGTCTAACTTGGAGAACAAGTTAGGAACCCTAGTTTTAATCTATAAGTACACTATGTTGTAATTGTAATATGTGCCTAGAGCTTAATGAAATAACCTAGTTGCAGCCCGTGGACGTAGGTCCCCTACTGGGACCGAACCACGTAAAATTCTTGTGTCGTTTATTTTTCTGTACCGCCTGATTATCATTTGTGCATGTGTGTGTGTTGATTCCGCTGCGCCACGTTGTTCCTAACATTAAAAACATAAAATTATATAAAAATTATAATTGTAAGAAAAAGAAATGCTTGGAACTCCCAATTAATGATTAATTTTTAACAAAAATAACGGGTATACCCGATACCTAACGGGTTATGAGACGAGTATGAAACATGTTTTTATATAAAAATTAGATGACCATATATCTTTATTTTGCTCTTAAAAAGAAAATCATTCACACTTAAGGATGGTAAGGAAGAGAGTTAATAATAATTGAAAAGAAAAGCTTCTGATGTTGATATAAATGGAAATTTCATAACTTGTCTTGTACATATTTGAAAAAAAGGTGTTTGGAAAAACTAAATTTAAACCAGTTTATATCTAATAAGTTCTTGATCATTATCATCGAACAAATAATGGCATATAATTACGTCAAAAGCTAAGAGGGGGGGATCGGTTTCTCCTCCCATTTCCATATTTTTTTTTCCCAAAATTGACCCATACAAGTACCGATGCTTGAACCATTATTTCTTACTATAGGCTCTCGAGGGTTATTCATCACTTCAATGATTTTCTAAATAATTTCGTATTAGTTTCCCTAGAAAAATAAGTGATTTTATTGGACTTCGATAAAATTTGTCATGGCGCCCTCTTCAACTTCATTCGTTCACAAGAGCTTCACATATGACGTATTTTTAAGTTTTAGAGGTCATGATACCCGTAAAACCTTCGTTGATCATCTTTGTTATGCTCTTCAACAGAAAAACATTCGCACTTTCAAGGATGGTGACAAAATCAAGAAAAGGAAAAAGATCAGTGACCAACTCATCAAATCCATTAAAGACTCAAAGTTTCACGTCATTGTTTTCTCGAAGAACTACGCGTCTTCATCATGGTGCTTGGATGAGCTACTGAAGATTATGGAGTGCAATAGGACAACACATGAGCATGCTGTTTATCCAATCTTCTATGATGTGGAACCCTTTGAGGTTCGCAAACTAAGTGGAACAGTTGGAAAAGCCTTCGCCAAACATAAAAGGGAAAAGTCTGCTAAGAAATGGAGAAAGGCTCTAAAAGAAGCAGCCGAGGTTGCTGGATGGGACTTGAAGAACAGTTTTGATGGGTAATTCCTTCATCATATGTCCCTCATATTTTAATGTTAAGTGCTAATGTGGGGTTTTAAGCAGGCTAACTAAATATTCTTTAATGTACAGGTATGAAGCTAAACTCATTCAAAAAGTTGTTGACGAGATCTCAACAGATATATGTAATTCAAACGTTGATGGAAAATCCTAGAACTCAGATCTCTTTTCATCTTTAAAATCTGGTCTCAAAGCCAGGCTTTGAAGGTAAAAACTGTAGAACCGTCCACCAAAATATAAATACTAACACTTGTATAAATTCCAAATTATAATACAAGAAGAAAGTAGTAAATCACAATACTTTTACAATGGAACTAAAGAAAAGTACCAAAATAGTGAACGAAAACAAATTCGTGACCGAGCTTCATGTTTAACACGAGTCCCTTAAAACAAATTCCGAGTCTCCCAAAAGAACAAGAATGTTTCCCAGGGTACAACGACCGAAGTTGTGTGTACAACCGGGAAGGACTCTAAACCCGAAATAGTACCTTGAGAAGAAGAGAATAGAAGTAAAGATTTTCTGCTGTGTTGTAGTTTGTTTTTGGAGTGTTGAAACGCCATAAAAGTCTTGGTATTTATACAGAAAAAGAATCGTAACAGCTGAAAGAATTTAAAACCATGAGAAGGGTGCAACCCGGTCCGGGTGGACTGATAACCTTCACTTGGTATCATAGCCGCGTTCAGTTGAAGGGGATGTGAGTCGATTTTGATCGCATGTTGAAATATCACAACAACCACCTCAATTTCTCTTCATCGGGCTTGTTCTTGCGATAGAGGGAGGCTAACCGGAGGTGCGGGAAACACGGACAGAAAGACATCGATGCAGGCGACGTTGATTCATTTCATTTTGTGTGTGACAGAAGAGGGTAAAGGTGGCGGTGACCTTGTTTTCTTGATTAGTTGAAGAAGTCTCTCCGAAACAAGCTTGATCGAAGGGGTTGGGGATGTCAAAAGGAAGAGAAGAATGGCGATGGTACCTGCTAAAAAGGAGGTTAGATGTCATATCAGTATCCGAATTTGTGAATAAATAGGAGAAGTAAGAGGCGAATCTGATGGAAGAGGAACCGACGCTGCTGTGAATAAACGATTAAGGGGGTGATTGTTGGGTTAATCATTTTTCATGGGTCACGGGTCATAGGTTCAGCTTACGGGTCAAGTGGTGAATGGATCGAGTCAAACTGGAATAATGGGAATTTACCCACGTTTAAGAGTTTGTTTCTTTGAATATTTCTTTGTTTCTTCCACATTTTGTGTTGACTGTTGTTTCCTTTTATGTTGCGTTTGTAGAGTTCTTGTAGGCTATATATATAAAGCCAATTCTTCTTGATAGTAACAGTCAGAAAATTAAAGTGAGTTCCAAAATTCATTTTCCTTTCCTTTTGCAAACTTACGGTCACAGAAACTTGAGTGCTACAAGTGTTGTTTTTGGCCCGATAACCTTCAAATGTCAGGATAGTTTAAAACCTACCAAAGCATATTAACATGGTGTGATCGAGTTGACACAAATTCCCCGTGAGAATGAAAAGAGACTCATTAAGTTTAGGAAAGGAGCGTTCAAGAGACTCTTAGCGACTCAAAAAGTTCTTGATACAAAATTTTTTTCTAACAACATTTGTAATGCTTTCAGCTTTATCCGCATTTAATCTTGCTGGTTTCCTCGGGTTAACTTAGCTAACTCACATTTTCCCCTACAATTTTGAAAGCATTTCAAATAAGTAAAATGTTTACTAAAAAGAACACCCTATTAAAACATAATATATCTCAACACTTCCGTACACATAATTGTGAAGAAAGATTCTCACACTTGTAGATGTTTTGATAATATTCCCATGACAAGCCGCAACTCTATACGCTTGTGTATAGGCCAATACGTAACGTATAGGGCTTAGTCTCCTGACATGTAATGTCACGTGTCATTCCCTGTCCGACGGCTGGAACCATACGTGACGTATTGACTGTACGCAGCGTATGAGTCACGAGTTATATTTTTCCTTCAAAACTTGACAGATTTTGGGGTGCAAAGAAGTTATACGTTATACGCCATGTATAGGATTTTTTTAATTTATATTATATCTATCATTTTTAATTTATATAACTTTGTTAATATAAGTTTGTTATCTTTTTTAATTTATATAATTTTTATCTTTTTTTAACATTTATTATATTTTTACATTTATAATTTAGAGTTAAATACGGTTTAGTCCCTGTGATTTGACATAAATAACCATTTTAGTCTAAAAGTTTAAATTTATCTTTTTTAATCCAATAGTTTCAGTTTTATATCGATTATAGTCCGATCCACAAACTTCATTCAAAATTTTCTTTTAACTTTTTTGAAAAGACAAAATTACCCTTTTATAAAAAAACAAAATAATCAACCCCTCTCTCTCTCTCTCTCTCTCTCTCTCCCTCCCTCCTTCCTATCACTACGGCCTACCCCAACCCAGAAAAACATCGGGGATTAGTGTGACATTTCAAAGTTTCAGTTATAATATATTTTAAAATTATTTGAGTAAAATGTAGGTTCAGATTTACTTGAAATTTCTGATATGATCGAAACTATTTTTGGTAGTGTAAAGTATCGAAACTATGTTCAATCATAGAAATGTCGAAACTATGTTCAATCGAAACTACTAGTTTCGATTGATCATAGAGCTGTCGAAATTATCTTCTATCGAAACTACTTAGTTTCGATTGAATTAAATAAGTAGTTATTATATATTTTCAATTTTTAAAAATATTTGAAGGTTATAAACTATATAAATTATGTTATTAAATTGAATAATTTATATATGGTTTTCAATTTTATTAACCATTCAATGAGATTGATTTTAAATAAAAACATAAGTTTTATAAAATTTTATATGCTTAAGTTTTATTTGGTTTAAAAGAATTTAAGTAAAATAAACTTATTAATTTAATAAATAATTTAATGTATTATTTCAATAAGATAATTATTTAAAAATAATTAGTTTTTTTTAAAGAAAATGGATTTATAAAATGTATGAATATAATCTGAATTAATTAAGGTTTAAAAAGAAACTAAATTTTGTAATTAAATTAAAGTCAGAGGGCTGTTTGGAATTAAACAGAACTATAGGGGCTTGCTTTGAAATTCTTCCAGGGCCTGTTTTAAACGTTTTCAAACCCCAGGGACCTAAATTGCCAAGTTGCATTTCGTTTCCCCGGTCGCCCTGTCCCTTGGTCAGGCGGGTAAACCGCTTTTCCGGCGAGCCCGACAGCCCTGTCCCTCTACCCCTCAACACCTAAAACCTGCGCCATTGTACTCGCCGTCCTCACGCGACCACATTCCCCCGACCAATTTACTTTTTCATCATCAGAATTCCAGCGGCACCATTTATCTCCGAAGTCAACCCATGAAATTCGACCGACACACAGTACCTCCACGTAGAGGTGCACAAAAGAACCGGAACCGGAACCGATCCGATGGATTATCCGAAACCGGATCCGGTGAGAACCGGTTTTTTTAGAACCGGTCCGGATATTATGAGAACCGCCGGTTCCGGGACCGGTTCTGGGTTTTTTGACGGACCGGTTAAAAATCGGATAAAAATCGGATTTTTTGGAACCGGTTTTTTTCGGACATTTTGGAACCGGTTCGGAACCGGTTCTAGCCGTTGGGGTTAAAAAAAAACGGCTATATAGCCGTTTTATGGCCGTTTTTTTGTTTTTTTTTTGTTTTTAAGGATTGAAATTTAGTATAAATAGGTATTGGGTGTTTGTGTTAGTTCACCACAACATTCTAGCTCTGAAAACTCAAAAACGCTCTCAAAACGCAAAAAAACGCTCACGTTAAGCAAAAAAAAAAACGCTCTCATGGCTTCCGCTTCCGCAAGCACTCAAAATTCGGTTGGTGGTTCTACTAGCGATGTTACGGTTGTGTCAATACTTCCTTGCTCCCGAAACCAAGAAATATGGGCTTATTTCGATTTATGCGAAATGTCGTACGGCTCGCAAAAGGCTCGTTGCAAACGTTGTGGTAAACTTTTAGCTGCGGCGGGAAATAGCACTTTAAGGAAACATATTGCTAGTCACGCAAGACACACTCAAGAAGGTGAAAATCAAACTCAAATTGGTAGGGATGGAGGAGTTTGGCAATACAATGTCGAAAGTGTTCGTGAGAGAATGACACATTTCGTCATTCAAGAAGGCTTGCCTTTTGATCATTTTGATAATCCGCGCTTGACGAGGATGATACAAGAGACGCTTCAACCGAATTACACAAATGTAAGTCGTTCTACTTTGAGAAGAGATTGTTTAAAAATGTGGAAAAGAGCCAAAAAAGAATTAATTTTAGGTTTTAAAAAATTAAATACCGGCATTAACTTAACAACGGACGTTTGGTCCGCTCCACATGGTTTACCCGAATCGTACCTTTGCGTTACCGCACATTGGGTTCAACCGGAGTCGTGGCAAATGATGAAGCGTACGATTGCGTTTGATTATTTTGGATATCCACATACCGGTGAAAACTTATTTTATATTTTAGACTCGGTAATTCAAACTTATAAAATTCAACCGAAAATATTTTCAATATCTTTTGATAACGCTTCAAATAACACAAACGCGGTCGAAAAATTAAAAATAAAATATGAACCGCCTTGTAACGGTGTTTTTTTTCATAGTCGATGTGTTGCACACATCATTAACTTGGTTGTGCAAGACGGTCTAAACGTCCAAGAAATAAGAGACGTAAAAGAAAATTTTAAAGTGATGTTACGTGAAGTTTTTAGCACAAGCAAAAAAAGATATATAAACTATAGAAACTTGTGCCAACAAACGGATTCCATCTTTTTAGGTCCGAATTGGGACGTACCTACTAGATGGAACTCGACTTGGAAAATGTTTGAATCGGCCTTAAGGCAAAAAATTACTTTAAAACATTTCCATGATGAACTTGTGCAAAAGAAACGTTGTTTACAAAAATTTGATAATATAAGTTGGGATATGATCGAGAAACTAACTAATTTGCTTGAGGTTTTTAAAAATGCAACTACATGTTTATCGGGAGTTTATTATCCCACGTCTTCGCTAATACTTCAACAATTATACTTAATATGTAATAAATTAAAAGAGTTTGAATATCACGGCACTATTTTTGAAAAAATGGTAAAACCTATGAAAGCTAAATTTAAAAAATATTTTTCAGAAATGCCGGCCGTTGTTACATGTTCGGCCGCCTTAAACCCAACGATTAATGTAACCGGTGTTGAAACATTAATTGGATCAATATCGGATGATTTAAATATGTTCGAGGAAGACCCAAATTTGAATCAAATGCAATAAGGGATTTCAATTCGGCTTTTAATAATATGTTTGATTATTATTTACGCAAATATGGTGGAAGTGGTGATCCATCAAACATACGTGAATCAATGGGTTCGGGTTCAACTTCTAGTAGTTCAAGGAACCCGATGCTAAATTTATTTAACACTTTAAGAAACGAAAATACTAAACGAGCTCGTGGAACCACACCAAGTAGCGAGCTTGGGAGATATCAAGCAACCGACTTTATTTCTACTCTAAGATCCGAAGAGTTTGAAAACTTTGATATCTTGAGTTGGTGGCAAGGAAGGGAATCCCAATATCCCGTTCTAGCCGCAATGGCCCGTGACCTACTAACCGTCCAAGCTTCCACGGTAGCTTCGGAATCCGCTTTTTCTCTTAGTGGCAGGGTTTTATCTATTCGAAGAACGAGGCTTACACCGGAATCTATGGAGATGTGTATTTGCTTGAAGGACCATTTGGATGCCGCCGAACGTGTACAACATGTTGCAAAATTAGAAGGCGAGCTTGACGTTGAACAAGAAATACATGAATTCGAAGTAGAACATGGGGCGGCGACTCCACTTTCGGACGAAGAACAAGCTTACGATGAAGCCCAACGTATCTCAAGCGAAGAAGAATGAAAACCGATGTTACAAAGACTACGACGAAGAATATTGAAAACATAATAAATAATTAATGCTTTGTGATTCAATTATGTTTTTTGTATTTTTTTTGTACGAACTATTGTTAAATAACTTAAAAAAATCTACAAAATAAATAAAACATGTATTTTATAGTGTATCTTTGTTAATTTTTAATTTTTTTTTTTCGGAACCGGTGGAATCGGTTTTTTTTAACCGGTCCGGTTCTAAATATCCGAACCGGTCCCAATAGGTTCCAAGTCTCCACACCCGGAACCGGATCCGAACCGGAACCGGTTCTAATGGATCCGGTTATTGACCAACTTTGACGGAACCGGTCCGGATCCGAACCGGATCCGGTTCCAAAAAAAAACCGATTTGTGCACCTCTACCTCCACGACTAAAAGCGGTCTCGTTAGTTTCGTATGACCTGTCCGAACCCAATTGCGGAGACAATTTCTGGTTCCATCATACGGATTTCCTTCGGGTATAAATGACCATACCCGGTCCTTCTCGAGCTCGATTCTCCCTCATATCGCCCTCTCTCTCTAAGTCGGCAACACCCTCAGACTCGTACCCTCATTCCGAAGCCCCACCTCTAAATTGGAGTTCCAATTCGACCCCAAGGTCTGGTTCCAGTTCTGGGTACTCTCGGCTTCGTTCTCGACTTCGCAGACCCCTTCGGTTCAGGTATTATCACCACATTTCGTTCCTTAACCTTCGTTTATCTTAGTGCTAACAATTCCAATCGTCATCTTGACCGTAGCCCACTAATTCCCGGCCAAACAAGGTTGCCCGGACACGAGTCCCGGTCGTTGCCGAGAACCAGTGGACAATACTCTAATTAGTTATAATTTAATTAACGTATACCTGACCAGCGATGGGCTATAGCCCGGCTGGTTAGTGTCTTGTGCGGTGAATGAAGTGTCCCGGGTTCGAGACTTGTGGCCTCCGGCCCACCCCCCATTTTTCTCAGTTTAAGCCCTCTGGACCCGTTTCCCTTTTCTGAACCCAGATTCGGGTCTGGGCCGACCCGGTCCAACCCATTTGACTATTTAATCTTATTTTATCTATTATATATATATTAAATAATTAATTTAAAACCCACTTATTGTTACTTATTTAAATTAATTGTTTTAAAATCCATTTAGTTATTTGTAAATATTTTAACTCACTAAAAATTATTTCGAGCCCATTAACTCTACCCGTTTATTTTTAACCCAACTTTTGAACATATTCAAACCCGTTCGATTTTATAAAATAATAAAACCGATATTTTTCCTAAGTTATTTAATTATTTAAGCCCTCGGAAAATAATAAAATAACATTTTTATAAATAAATAAAAATACGCGTTATTTAAAATATAATGTTTTCACGAAATTTAAAATAGGTAATTTAGGATTTATAAAATGCAAGTGTTATTAAAAATATATATTTTTTCGAGAAGTTTAAATATTTAATTTGGAATTTTATAAAAATACAAAGTCTTCTAAAAATTAATTTGTACAATGATTTTAAAACATATAATTTTTCACAAAGGCTATTCCATTTACAAATCCACATATATTTAAACAAATATACGCGTGCGCGAATATATAATTGATACATATTCGTTTACATAGGATTTCATCGTGTATAACAACAATACAAATATCACAAACGCGCATGAAGTAAAACCCTTGCTGCAAGGTGAGTTACATACCCCCTATTTACATTTTTATACATTTTGGGGTGAGACGTAATCTGTGCATACTTACATATAATTCAACTTGTGTTTACATGCGTAGATTATTGTGCTTTTGTGCATGGTCACTTGTTATGCTATGGATACTTTTAGGGTGGTTTTAAACTGTGTGTGACCCACATAGTCTTGATTCCATGCCTATCACGTTAAACCTTTGTGCTTATACATACTTGCATGCTTTGGATACTTTTAGGGTGGTTTTAAACTATGTGTGACCCACATAGTCTTGATTCCATGCCTATCACGTTAAACTTGTATGCTTATACTTACATCTTACAATTGGTATACACATAGTGAATTCTCCACATTATGCCGTATCTTGCCATGTCAAACCAAGAATTGTATAAACGTTTTTAATTAAACTTTTATTCAAACATATGTAAACTCACCAACTCTCGTAGTTGACACTTGTTTTGGATTACGTTTCAGGTGAAGATATGTGATTGTGTGACTATGTGTTGAAGGTGCTACACATAAGGCTTTTGGACCTAGTAAAATAATTATGTGTAATATTATAGAATAGGGTGTTGTAACTTGAATTGTATTTGGATATTTGGTATTTAAATCTTATTAATGAATTATGCAACCTTAGTAGATCATGTGCTTATGAACAATCATTCCATTGTCCGCCTCGATGATTCCGCCATCGGTCGGGGTGTGACAGATTGGTATCAGAGCCATGGTTATAGGGAATTAGGTTATTAGACACAATGACCTAGACTATAACCCTAGGACTCCCTTTTATGTGTTATGTGCTAAATGATTAATTGCTATGTGAATTATTTGTAGTTAGGTATTATTTGAATTTTCCCAAGTTTGGTACATGAGACTTATACACATACATACAAGGCTTTAATACATGATACATACTTTACATACACATTTGACAACAAAACTTATGCAAACAAATACACTACCCATCCTTATCCATACTCTTTCCTAATCCGTATTAATTGCAACAATTCCTACACCTTTTATACTCATAGACTCTCAAGTCTATTAAAATCTTGAAAATCTTGTCAACGACTTAATTTCTCGAAACCAGTAAAGGACACATGCAATCTGGAAGGGTGACACCTGTACATCGGGTTTTCTGTCTAGGAAAGCATTTCGTATAAATCCAAATAAACGGACCCGTATGCTTTCCTGGGAATTCCTGAAGTGAGTGTTTACCTATAGGCTAAAGCATGTCTCCTTGAAAGTTTTGTGGAATTACTTAACGTTGATAAGTCGATGTATTCACAAGAATACGATCCGAACCTAAACTCAAAATTTGGGGACATTATAGCAAGATAGGAAGAACTAGACAAACATGCAAAACAAATCATTATTACGGGTGCACACGTAATAACGATTTGTAGTGCATGCGAATCCCGACAATTCCTATTGCGCGAATAATGATCTATGTTATCATATCCTCTTAGGAATAGATTTCATGGCTTATTTCCCCTATCCTTTAGTGTTATAAATTTTGAATGAATTATGTGATCAGTTTTAGTTAGAACATACATACATTCTCACGCGACATGATGAGTGTCATCTCGCGTTCCTGCTTGCATTATTGAGAACAGTCTACCAACTGTGGCACCTACATGCCTATTTTATCCGAAGTTTCATAAATTCTTGTCTTTTCTTGTGGTATTTTATAGAATGCCTCCCCGTCGCGCGGTTAATGCTAACTCTAGCAACTCCAACACCGACCTTGCTACACTACTTACCCAACTAGTAGGTCAACTGATCCAAGCTAACAACAACAGCAATGGGTCTAACACGCAAGGGAATGGTGCAAACCCACCATACTGCACATTCAAGTATTTCAATTCTTGCAACCCCACCAAATTCTTCGGGACGGAAGGTGCTACTGGCCTTCTTCAATGGTTTGAAAGTATGGAGAGTACTTTCCTAAACAGCGATTGTCCCAACAACCTCAAAGTCCGTTATGCTGCCAGCGTCTTCCAAAAACGAGCACTCACCTGGTGGAACGGTGAGAAACGTAATCGAGGCAACGAATCTGCTATGTCCTTGTCTTGGGACAAAATGAAACGACTTATGACTGACGAGTTCTGTCCTCGCAACGAAATGAGGAAGCTCGAAGCTGAATTTTGGGATCTCACCCAAGATAGCGGAGAGAATTTGGCTTACACCACTCGTTTTCAAGAACTAAGTCTGCTCGTGCCCCACATGGTTACTCCCTTAGCGCGGAGAAGTGAGAAATACATAGGTGGACTGCCTATGCCGCTCCAAGACACCGTATTGGGAAGTGATCCCTCCACTCTCGAAGACGCTATCCGTTTGTCTGCTGTGTTGACTGACAATCACGTCAAAGCGGGTACCTTATCCAGGAAGGGTACCAAGAAAGTGGTTGACAAAGCTGCTACTTCTGTGTCCGACAAAGACGAAGAGCTCAAATCTTCCCATCATGATAGGAAGCGTAAGGCCCAAAACTTTGCGGCCATCATTCCTGCCGTACCTGTGACCCAAGTTACTCATGCGGGTCAAATTCTGAGAAATTATGTAGGTTCATTTCCCCAATGCCCTACTTGCAAGTATCACCATGCCCCGCATGCTGCATGCCGTCTATGCTCAAAATGTGGACACTATGGACACGTTGTTACTACTTGTCGTGCTCGCACTATCGTTAATCAAGCTACTCAAGGCAATCATCCAGTGCCTCTCACTGTCACCTATGGACGGGCCTGTTACGAATGTGGAGACCCAAACCACTTTCGAAACCAATGTCCAAGACTTCAAAATCAAGGTGGTCCTCGTGGACGAGCATTTAATATAAATGCTAACGAGGCTCCGGCCAATGACGACACTGTCAACGGTACGTTCCTTCGTTCACTATCTTTATACATCCGTTTTATTTAATATTCATGCCAATAGAAAAAAATTGTGTCTCTTGCTTTTAACCAACTATTTGCTAAACAACCAACCAATCTTGATAACTCGTATATCATGGAAATAACGGATGGGAAATCCATTGCTATGAGTTCTATAACCCGTGATTGCATATAACAGCTATGCTATCACCATTCATCTCATTCCTATACTTTTGTGAAACAAACCTATTATGTTTAAATCCAGTCATACAACTTGCTAGCTCTGTTAAAGTTTACTTAAATTGTTGAAGTTCTAAATCCTAGTAATTATGCACGGGGAATCCCCGGTATATCAAAGGGGTGGTGGGTTAGCCGCTGGTACACCCTATACATAAACCCACTTGATATAACGAGTATAAACCATGCATAAGTACTAGGAGGAGGACCGGTTTTTGAAAATGTTTTTGCAAAATTTTAAAATATGAACACCCGTGGGGTAGAGTTTTAAAGGAAAATGTCATGTCACGAGGTGATTGGCACCAATATTGTTAAGTATGGTTTCATGTAGTTTACATTCATGCCTGTATGTACAATTGTATGCATAAGTCACACTATACTATTAGAGCAATTAGTTGACAACTCGACTCGAATTAGCATCATCATCCGTTATCATACGATATTTCCCCGCTAAATCTTTCTCTTGTGAAGTAATTCCATCCTAAGTCTTTTGTCATCTCTTTCCCGCTTCTATAACCTTCGTAAATCGAATTTCGGGACGAAATTCCTTCAACATGGGGAGACTGTGACATTTCAAAGTTTCAGTTATAATATATTTTAAAATTATTTGAGTAAAATGTAGGTTCAGATTTACTTGAAATTTCTGATTTGATCAAAACTATTTTTGGTAGTGTAAAGTATCGAAACTATGTTCAATCGAAACTACTAGTTTCGATTGATCATAGAAATGTCGAAACTATGTTCAATCGAAACTACTAGTTTCGATTGATCATAGAGCTGTCGAAATTATCTTCTATCGAAACTACTTAGTTTCGATTGAATTAAATAAGTAGTTATTATGTATTTTCAATTTTTAAAAATATTTGAAGGTTATAAACTATATAAATTATGTTATTAAATTGAATAATTTATATATGGTTTTCAATTTTATTAACCATTCAATGAGATTGATTTTAAATAAAAACATAAGTTTTATAAAATTTTATATGCTTAAGTTTTATTTGGTTTAAAAGAATTTAAGTAAAATAAACTTATTAATTTAATAAATAATTTAATGTATTATTTCAATAAGATAATTATTTAAAAATAATTAGTTTTTTTTAAAGAAAATGGATTTATAAAATGTATGAATATAATCTGAATTAATTAAGGTTTAAAAAGAAACTAAATTTTGTAATTAAATTAAAGTCAGAGGGATGTTTGGAATTAAACAGAACTGTAGGGGCTTGCTTGGAAATTCTTCGAGGGACTGTTTTAAACGTTTTCAAACCCCAGGGACCTAAATTGCCAAGTTGCATTTCATTTCCCCGGTCGCCCTGTCCCTTGGTCCGGCAGGTAAACCGCTTTTCCGGCGAGCCCGACAACCCTGTCCCTCTACCCCTCAACACCTAAAACCTGCGCCATTGTACTCGCCGTCCTCACGCGACCACGTTCCCCCGACCAATTTACTTTTTCATCATCAGAATTCCCGCGGCACCATTTATCTCCGAAGTCAACCCATGAAATTCGACCGACACACAATACCTCCACGACTAAAAGCGGTCTCGTTAGTTTCGTATGACCTGTCCGAACCCAATTGCGGAGACAATTTCTGGTTCCATCATACGGATTTCCTTCGGGTATAAATGACCATACCCGGTCCTTCTCGAGCTCGATTCTCCCTCATATCGCCCTCTCTCTCTAAATCGGCAACACCCTCAGACTCGTACCCTCATTCCGAAGCCCCACCTCTAAATTGGAGTTCCAATTCGACCCTAAGGTCTGGTTCCAGTTCTGGGTACTCTCGGCTTCGTTCTCGACTTCGTAGACCCCTTCGGTTCAGGTACTATCACCACATTTTGTTCCTTAACCTTCGTTTATCTTAGTGCTAACAATTCCAATCGTCATCTTGACCGTAGCCCACTGATTCCCGGCCAAACAAGGTTGCCCGGACACGAGTCCTGGTCGTTGCCGAGAACCAGTGGACAATACTCTAATTAGTTATAATTTAATTAACGTATACCTGACCAGCGATGGGCTATAGCCCGGCTGGTCAGTGTCTTGTGCGGTGAATGAAGTGTCCCGGGTTCGAGACTTGTGGCCTCCGGCCCACCCCCCTTTTTCTCAGTTTAAGCCCTCTGGACCCGTTTCCCTTTTCTGAACCCGGATTCGGGTCTGGGCCGACCCGGTCCCACCCATTTGACTATTTAATCTTATTTTATCTATTATATATATATTAAAATAATTAATTTAAAACCCACTTATTATTACTTATTTAAATTAATTGTTTTAAAATCCATTTAATTATTTCTAAATATTTTAACTCACTAAAAATTATTTCGAGCCCATTAACTCGACCTGTTTATTTTTAACCCAACTTTTGAACATATTCAAACCCATTGGATTTTATAAAATAATAAAACCGACATTTTTCCTAAGTTATTTAATTATTTAAGCCCTCGGAAAATAATAAAATAACATTTTTATAAATAAATAAAAATACGCGTTATTTAAAATATAATGTTTTCACGAAATTTAAAATAGGTAATTTAGGATTTATAAAATGCAAGTGTTATTAAAAATATATATTTTTTCGAGAAGTTTAAATATTTAATTTGGAATTTTATAAAAATACAAAGTCTTCCAAAAATTAATTTGTACAATGATTTTAAAACATATAATTTTTCACAAAGGCTATTCCATTTACAAATCCACATATATTTAAACAAATATACGCGTGCGCGAATATATAATTGATACATATTCGTTTACATAGAATTTCATCATGTATAACAACAATACAAATATCACCAACGCGCGTGAAGTAAAACCCTTGCTGCAAGGTGAGTTACATACCCCCTATTTACATTTTTATACATTTTGGGGTGAGACGTAATCTGTGCATACTTACATACAATTCAACTTGTGTTTACATGCGTAAATTATTGTGATTTTGTGCATGGTCACTTGTTATGCTATGAATACTTTTAGGGTGGTTTTAAACTGTGTGTGACCCACATAGTCTTGATTCCATGCCTATCACGTTAAACCTTTGTGCTTATACATACTTGCATGCTTTGGATACTTTTAGGGTGGTTTTAAACTGTGTGTGACCCACATAGTCTTGATTCCATGCCTATCACGTTAAACTTGTATGCTTATACTTACATGCTTATAATTGGTATACACATAGTGAATTCTCCACATTATGTCGTATCTTGCCATGTCAAACCAAGAATTGTATAAACGTTTTTAATTAAACTTTTATTCAAACATATGTAAACTCACCAACTCTCGTAGTTGACACTTGTTTTGTATTACGTTTCAGGTGAAGATATGTGATTGTGTGACTATGTGTTGAATGTGCTACACATAAGGCTTTTAGACCTAGTAAAATAATTATGTGTAATATTCTAGAATAGGGTGTTGTAACTTGAATTGTATTTGGATATTTGGTATTTAAATTTTATTAATGAATTATGCAACCTTAGTAGATCATGTGCTTATGAACAATCATTCCATTGTCCGCCTCGATGATTCCGCCATCGGTCGGGGTGTGACAATTAGTTAGTCTCTCCGGAAAGAGAGGTATGTAACTCCTTCGTTTCTCTCTCTCTCACCTCTTATTCTCTCTCTTCTTCGCCTTCTACACTTCTCTTTTTTCCACGACCAAATTTCATTTCCGATCTTCCCCTCGATGGTGTTATAATCATTTGGAATTTGCTATTGGTTTGTTTTGAGAGAACTCCGACGAGTCACGGATGATTCTTCGTGGGATTCCAAGCATTTGAGGTACGTTTAAGGAAATGGAATGGTGGGTGTTTTGGGATGAACTACAGTACGCATGAAAGGATTTCGTATTTGGTTTATGGAGATGAAATCCCTTGTGGGTTTTTTAAGAAATTTCCCATCAGTGATCATGATTAGTATGATCAAATTTATCAATATATTTGTTTCTTTTGGAAAATCTTTCTTCCTTTGATTTTAATGTTGTAATCTGGGCAAAGAATAAGCCTTTTTCAAAAATTTGTAAAAACCATACCCAAATCATGAACCCCTAAAATGATGGAAGACGATGAACAATGACTGAACCTAGATGATAACTAGGTTTTCTGAATTTGAGTACAAATTTTAATACAATGGGTACAACATTAAAATTGATAAAATCTAGTAAATTCCTGTTTTAAAAAAAATCCAGAGAGAGTAGAGAAAGGTAGGACCGGTAGGTGGTGCCTAGATACGGTGGGTGATCGACGGTATTTTGGTGGAGCGGTGATTGGGCAGTAGCGGTGATGGTGGTCTCGCCGGTAGTGGCGGGTTCCTGGTGTGGGGAAGAAGAAAGGGGCGGTGGCGGTGATCTCGCCGGCACTGGCGTTGGTGGGAGCTGATCTAGGGTTTGGGGTTGGGGTTAAAGAGAATGTGTTTATATATATATATATATATAAATATATATTATTGTATTTATTTTTTGCTAAGGGTATTATGGTCTTTTTAAAAAAAGTTAACAGAAAAAATTGGATGGAGTTAGTGGATCGGACTATAATCGATACAAAACTGAAACTATTGGACTAAAAAAGACAAATTTAAACTTTTGGACTAAAATGGTTATTTGTGTCAAAACACAGGGACTAAAACCGTATTTAACTCTATAATTTATCATTACAACCAAACAAACAAATTAAACATTACATGCAAACAAATAACCAAAACATTATATACATTAAATCAAAAAATTAAATATATACATTAAAATGTTTTTACATACATAACAAAAGAAACAACTGAATACAACTAAACCTGACCCGACCCGCTCTCATCCTAACCTGCCCCGCCATCATCCAGACCCGCCCCGCCATCATCCAGACCGGGGTCGTCCGGATACTGACGTGGCGGTGGTAGTGGTGGTGGCTCGATTCCGGCTGCTCGTGACAGATCCACATGATCAAATCCTCCATCCGCTCGCTATAACGAGTCTGTCGCCGTGAGTCGGCTACAAGTCCATCAAGCAAGGCCTGGGTGGCCTTGTCCAGCCTAACAGGCTGACGTACGTGTCGGGGATGCTGTGGCGGCTGGTCGTGGATGGACTCGATGTGCGGCGGGTCCCCCATCGCCATACCCTGTAGCGGGTCAGGCATAACCGGCTCTGCCTGTCCCGGCATCTACGGAAACGGCTCCGAGACCCAGACCTGGTCCTGGACGGCCCACACGAACCGAAGGCCGAGCCCCGAGAATCGGTGCGTGATGCGCATGCCGCTCGCTGTGCGACGGTCTAATTGGACAGGCGGAATGGGCGCGAGCATCTGATGCTCGTGATCATGCCACGGGGTAAGAACACACATCAAATGAGTGATGAAAGCACCACCATACAAAAGCCGCGCTTCTACCTGTGATAGGCAGACACAAAGTAAAGCGCCAGGCATGTGGCTAGGGTGCACCGCCTGCCGGTAAGCAAGCAGAAGAGAAAGAACAAGTCTCTCTTTGTGCACCACACACGGCTTCTCAGACGCGGTGTAATCGACTTCGAGATAAGCCGGTGTAAATATCTATACTTGGGGTCTCTAATCCCCGAGACCCTCCCCTTGGTATTCAACCAAGGGCTATCAGAAATTAGACCCCAAAAAACATGGAGGTCCTGAACGTCCACCTCCGTCACCGCCTCGGTGTAAAGTGACGTGACACTCTCAGGTTGAAGATGAAAGATACCGAAACAATTATGTGGCAAGAATAATAAATATATTTATTTTTATTTGGGGATATAAACGTGGGTAAATAATATAAATAATTATATTATTTATTAGTTTGAAACGTTACACAAAATTTATAAACGTGACGAAAATAATATATAAACATATATTATTTTTATTTAGGGTCACGGGTTGAAAATAATATAAATATATTATTTTACTCGAAGTCGAGGTTTGAAAATAATATAAATTTATTATTTTAAAAGTGGGTATTTCTAATGAAAATGGGTTACAAACCAAATCCGAGCCTACGGGTGGTTTTCTCGGGCTAAAACACATTAAGATATTAATGTAATAATATGGGGTATTGATTTTATATTAAAATAATAATCAGAAAATGTTTTAAAAATAAAAGGGTGTGGAGAGACTCGACCGGGTCTCTCCCACACAAGCACACACACCTAATCATCTCCGCCCGCTAGGGTATCGCACAAATACCCGGATCGAATTGTTTATTACAAACAAGCTCCTGTGTTCTTCCTCCCACACAAACCGATCCAAAGTTCCATCCCAAAACCAACGAAAACGATAAAGATTGATCAAAGCAACATAGGGGTTTTGATAATCGAGTCAAAACGAATCCGTGTGTGTGTTTAATTGCAAAACTAACATGTTTAAGATCGTTTAATTACTGAGAGAAGGGCCTAAACCCTAGTTCAAGAACACCAAATCAATTCGATCAATTCTTGTAATAACAGTTGTTGGAATCATGGGGTTTTCAAAGAGTCAAGGATTGCGAAGCTAATGATATAAATTAAGTTGATTTAAACAGGGTCTAAAGTGGTGTTCGATTAAACCGGTTTCATAAGAACCATAGAATTGGGTTCATGATCAATTCGATGATATCAGCCCCTAAAAGGTTAGGGCTTCTGTTCTATAGATGAAAACGAAGGTGATAAGAGTTTCAATTACCAAAATGGATGTCGGGTTGATAGTGTACGACCAAAACCCGGTTCCGGCTTTGCGTGCTTGTTCGCTGGTGACTCCAGCTTTGATTCTGATCGATTTGGTGTGCGGGATTGCTTCCGAGAGGTGTGACAGAGGTGCGCAATTGTTCAATTGCAGAGTGAATGATCGAATTGATCGACATTGATAGAAATGAAGGACGTTTTTGACGGTTACGGTTTTGAACACTCATAATGGGATTAATTCGCTCATAAAAGTGGAGTTAATTGGCTCAATGATGAACGTTAATGACTTAATTATGTATTACAGTTACAGATTTCTCGTGGGATTCGAATTTGGATCAAACCGTGAGTTTGACTTTCTAAAGTCAAACAGGAATTGAAAGTTTGATAATTACAAGACTAGTCCTTCTGGTTTCATGCATAGGAGTTTAGAAATTAACAGAAATAGTCCCTGGGGTTTGGATTGGGTTAAGAACATGGTTAGTTGACTTTCTAAAGTCAAGAGGAAAACAATTATGTGATTTCTGACCTTAAAGTCAACACGACCAGGGTTGGGACTAATTACACTACTAGTCCTTGTAGTTTTAAGTTTGATATTTGACAGAATCAGTCCTTGAGGTTTGAAATGAGTTAACAGAGTTAGGATTTAACTGCGTTATGTTAACGGAGTTAACCTGGAAAAATCCGGATTGTCACATCATCCCCTAGTTGAAAGAATTTTCGTCCCAAAAATTAGAATAACACCTTAAGTGTTTGACGTGGAGTGCTTGAATAAATGGGGATACTTAAGCTTCATTTGATCCTCACGTTCCCAAGTAAACTCGGGGTCACGTTTAGATTCCCAACGAGCTTTGACTGTTGGTTTAGGGAGTACGATTAATAACAAGATTTAGGTCGGATACTTAAAGTCATGCATGAATGATGATAGTGGATTTAGTGTGAAGAGAAATGAGGAGAAAACTGTCAAAGAATATCTTGGACTTCAAAGATGGAATGCATCACTTGAAATGGGAACGATGAGAATTTGATGATCAAAACTTGTTTAGGATGTAGTGTAATATGTTCAAGAAATGTCACTGGATAAGAGGCTTCACAAACATTTGTCAAGGTTAAAATAACATAAAATTTCACGTGCCACGAACAACGCTACTTCTGACGATATGTCAGGAACACTTATATATAGGAAGTACTAGCGGCGTATCCACCATGCCCTTATCATATCGCATCAGTTTCATGTCATAACGCACGACAGAATTCACTATGTTTTCCATGCACTGATTCTTATAATTACATGTGCACCCGTAATTACTCAATTCATCGCATGGTCCGTATAGATCATCCCATTGTGTGTAGGTCAAGAGAGGACACAAAATTACTTAGTTCACATCTATTGTTTTCACGTATGAGTTGCTAATAAATAACCGTGCCCCTTGATAGTAAGGTCAATCAGAAAACTAAAGAGTAGTAATGTGGCATAACTTAGAGTTCCATAGCTTCCTCGTGTTTGAACAAGAATACGTCAAACCCTGAGTAGTTTTAAAGTTTCACAGCTTCCTCGTGTTTGAACAAGAATACGTCAAACCCTGAGTAGTTTTAAAGTTTCACAGCTTCCTCGTGTTTGAACAAGAATACGTCAAACCCCAAGTAGCTTAAAAGTTTGTAGTTTTCAACCTTCATGGATAAAGTGAATTATCATGCCTTGTGATCCATCAATTGTAACAATTGTACCCAATCTAGTTCCATGTATAATGTAAACATCCAAGTTTCTTGTTTAATCCATTATCATGTACATTGTAAACAAATAGGTTTCACGTATAATGTGATCAATTTAGTATCATGTATATTGTAATCAACCAAGTCTCATGTATAATGTGATCAATCTAGTATCATGTAAATTGCATCCAACCACGTATCATGTATCATGTGATCAGTCTAGTATTATGTATATATTGCATTCAACCAAATATCATGTATAATGTGAACAATCTAGTATTGTGTACCGTGTGCTAAATCTAGTATTATGTGTATTGCAAACAAACAGGTTTCATGTATCATGTGATAAATCCAGTGTTTTGTATCAAGTGAATGTTCATATGTAAGTTACTGAATCTCATGAGTAACGTAAACAATCGAATTTCATGGGTGGTCGGGTGTCGCGGACAAGAGTGTTGATTGACGTTCATGTATAATGTGGGTAGTTGGATTTTAAATTCTCAATCTTCTTGAGGTTTATACGGATAGCTAACTCCTACGCGAAATGGTTTATCTTCTTGAAGTGCCTAGTACGCTCATACATTTCTGAATGTGAAAGATAATGAGAAGGTTTTGTAGGTGTTTAGAGTGATGTGCTTACGAATAATTTGTTTGTGCTTTTTTTGTTTGTAACTAGACGAGTAATTGTGACTTGTTATTGTTTGTAATTTAATAAAATAGTGAAAATAATAAGTTGAATAGCTAGATAAACATGTGAATAAATAAAATCTTTTAATTTTTAATTATCATGAAGAGAATGTTTCAAAGGAAGACAATAGCTAAATCACTTAATAATCGAGCCAAGATTTAATTAATTTAGCGAAGTAAAGGTCATAATTAATTATTAATTAAATTAATGTTTTTATAAAACAAGTTGTTTCAAGTTTCCTTACAAGGTGAAAAAAAGGTTTATAGCAAATTTATATTCCAGATAATATTTATAAACTAAGGGTTTGATAAAGGTTTTGCTATGTTTGAACAAAACAACGAAGTTGTTTAAATTAGATAATAAAATGATTTATCTACAAGCAGGCTTAGGTACGTGTACTAAATTGCAATGAATAAAAAGATGATGTTTGAGTGATCTTCGATGAAAATATGACGGATGTATTTTATACTCGTAATATTAAATGAACGAATAATGACATTTAAGTTGCAAGATGAAACTTATCATTAAATGCTGAAATGTTAAATACTTATTCCAAACATAAAGAAGTGGTTCTCAAACCGAATTTTTTCAAGACCAGAAATAGAAAATCCAACTAACGCCTCAGGTAGCTTTCCACTAAGAAACAGATGAGTACCAAGACGAACATCGCTATGGTTACTCGGATAGCAAACCGGGCCTCAGCTCTAGCTGCTTCTGTGCGTGCGTCAAATATCTCCTGGACTCCTTCCATCATGTCAATGTGGGTACCTAGATTTGAAATCATGTCTTCCTGGTTCCGTACTTGACCCAAAAGGCTGTCTATTCACTGCCCTAGCATGTCGTGCCTTATCCTGTGCTCCATCCCCTGTCTCATGAATTCTGCAGTCCTCACATACTGGTGGGTGGCATCAACTAGGACTCCTATAGCACTGGTGGGTGCCATGGTTTGTCTTGCTCTTGGATTCGGGTGGTACGGGTCAGGTGCTAAGTAGGGGTCTCTCAGGGGGGAAGGCAGCTGATTGTGTCGGTGAGGTGCCTGATAAGGGTCTGTTGATGTGGGTGGTTCAGATGCTCGGAGTCTCAGGTCGTTGCTCCTAAACCAATCCGCTCTCATGTCAAACATGGATCTAGCAGCTGGGGGTGTCGGTGTCCGATGGTCTGGTGATGGCGATCCAATGTCTTCTTCCTGTTTAGACTCTGTCTCAGGATAGTATACCGGGGAGGGAGGAGAGTAGGAGTCCATGACTAGCAGAAAAGGAAGATATTGTAAGTGGTAAAACATACTATATGTTAGGCACATAAGTTTTTATGAGTTCAGAGTTTAACTAGTCATAACACCGAGTTTTCACAATAGTACGTCATAAGTAGCATTTGACCTATAAGTAGTGTACCCACGAAGAGAATTCTCAGGAAAGAGGGGTGGGCCACAAGGAACACACTTAAGTACCAGTTTTTCTTTAGTCAGAATCTCTTATGGGTCTATACCCACTCTTCCAGCCATTATATACTAATAACACTATTGTTTGGGCTCATGGTCATGATGAGAATCATTTTGGACTGGGCTTTGAGGCCCAAGGTTTTAAGTCTTGTTCACAGTTGAAGATGGTGACATAATTCCCAGTGTGTAAGAATGAGGATGTAGGAAGGTCTTTGAATAGAATAAGTGTATAGTAAAGCTTAGGATGACATTTAATGGAATCAAATAGATATCATTTAATCAAACATTGTGACAAATAAGGTATTACATGAATAGCAATTCTTTTGTAAACATGTAAGTTATCAAGTAACGTAGCACATAAAATTACATGTATTATATCATGCAATGTAATACCTAAGATAATATGTAGGATACTCACATAAGGGGTATCCTAAGGTTATAGACTAGGTCATCGGTTTCTAATAACCTAATTCCTATAACCATGGCTTTGATACCAATCTGTCACACCCCGGCCGGCGGCGGATTATACGCCGGGGCTGACGCGGTTGTTCATAAGCACATGATCATCTATTAATAAGTGACAATATTTATTCATTGAAATTAAAGCATCCGTTACAAAAGGAAATGGAGAATGAAACATTCAAGACATAACATAAATTAAATTTAATCTAGGTCCATATCCTAGGTGAGCAAGTATTGTCCTCAACAGGTGCACCTGAAACATGTGAGTAAATGTCAACTACAAGTAGTTGGTGAGAAACATAGGTTTTGACACCAAAAAAAGTTAAACATAGTTTTACAATTCAATATGTTCAAAGTATGTCTAAAGCATATATGTGAAAACATACAAGGTTTCAAGCGTACAATTCAATCCTGGTAATGGAAAACTAGATACGCAATCCCACTGATTGCCATTTTAAAAAAGGAGCAAGAGGATACCCAAGTTGTAAGTTGATACCCAACAAAACCAGCCAAGGTTTTATGGTAAGTTATAGTTTTGGATTCCCGTACAAATGATCATGTTAGGTACTACCTTAGGCTTGGGCTGCAAATTAATGAATGCACTGACATGAACACATGTAATGGTCACCAGGTAGTTCAAGACATAAAACATAAAGATCAAAGCATAAGAACATAGGTATTGAATTGTGTAAGTAAGCGTTTGTAAACACTTTTCACCCCAAAAGTAAAAATAGTAAAAAAGGGACTATGTAAACTCACATGAGTTGTGTACTAGTAGTCGATAGCACCATACAAGGATGCAATAGAAAGCACAAGAGTTTGCCTGTGAACCGTCTACGTATGCCCTAGAATTATAAACATAATAATTAGGGACACATGGGATATTGTGACGATGACACGGAAGAGTGAACGTCCTGAGACGCTCTAACGATTAAAGAGTAGACGAACTTGTCCACGAGAATAGAGGATTTTCTTAATATAATAATTATTAAGATAAATACGTTTCGTGTAGAATGTTTCTAATTACGAATAATATTAATAAATAAATATTCGTGTGGTTGTACCATTTAAATTATGTCTAGGAAAATAATATAACTATATATATTATTTTTAAGTTCGTAGGATTAATAAAATAATCATTTATGTGACAAAAATATTAAATATATTTATTTTTATTCGGGGATATAAACGTGGGTAAATAATATAAATAATTATATTATTTATTAGTTTGAAACGTTATACAAAATTTATAAACGTGGCGAAAATAAAATATAAACATATATTATTTTTATTTGGGATCACGGGTTGAAAATAATATAAATACATTATTTTATTCGAAGTCGAGCTTTGAAAATACTATAAATATATTATTTTAAAAGTGGGTATTTATAATGAAAATGGGTTACAAACCAAACCCGAGCCTACGGGTGGTTTATCGGGCTAAAACACATTAATATATTAATTTAATAATATGGGGTATTGATTTTATATTAAAATAATAATCAGAAAATGTTTTAAAAATAAAAGGGTGTGGAGAGACTCGACCGGGTCTCTCCCACACAAGCACACACACCTAATCATCTCCGCCCGCTAGGGTATCGCACAAATACCCGGATCGAATTGTTTATTACAAACAAGCTCATGTGTTCTTCCTCCCACAAAAACCGATCCAAAGATCCATCCCAAAACCAACGAAAACGATAAAGATTGATCAAAGCAACATAGGGGTTTTGATAATCAAGTCAAAACGAATATGTGTGTGTTTAATTGCAAAACTAGCATGTTTAAGATCGTTTAATTACTGAGAGAAGGGCCGAAACCCTAGTTCAAGAACATCAAATAAATTCGATCAATTCTTGTAATAACAGTTGTTGGAATCATGGGGTTTTCAAAGAGTCAAGGATTGCGAAGCTAATGACATAATCTAATTTGATTTAAACAGGGTCTAAAGTGGTGTTCGATTAAACCGGTTTCATAAGAACCCTAGAATTGGGTTCATGATCAGTTCGATGATATCAGCCCCTAAAAGGTTAGGGCTTCTGTTCTATAGATGAAAACGAAGGTGATAGGAGTTTCAATTACCAAAATGGATGTCGGGTTGATAGTGTACGACCAAAACCCGGTTCCGGCTTTGCGTGCTCGTTCGTTGGTGACTCCGGCTTCGATTCAGAACGATTTGGTATGCAGGATTGCTTCTGCGAGGTGTGACAAAGGTGCGCAACTATTCAATTACAGAGTGAATGATCGAATTGATCGACATTGATAGAGATGAAGGACGTTTTCGACGGTTACTGTTTTGAACACCCATAATGGCTCATAAAAGTGAAGTTAATTGGCTCAATGATGAACGTTAATGACTTAATTGTGTATTACAGTTACCGATTTCAACAGGAATGATCGTGGGATTCGAATTTGGATCAAACCGTGAGTTTGACTTTCTAAAGTCAACCAGGAATTGAAAGTTTGATAATTACAAGACTAGTCCTTCTAGTTTCATACATAAGAGTTTAGAAATTGGCAGAAATAGTCCCTAGGGTTTGGATTGGGTTAAGAACATGGTTAGTTGACTTTCTAAAGTCAATAGGAATACAATTATGTGATTTCTGACCTTAAAGTCAACACGACCAGGGTTTGGACTAATTACACTACTAGTCATTGTAGTTTTAAGTTTGATATTTGACAGAATCAGTCCTTGAGGTTTGAAATGAGTTAACAGAGTTAGGATTTAACTGCGTTATGTTAACGGAGTTAACCTGGAAAAATCCGGATTGTCACAAGTTTTTAATCAAGCTTCCCCCGGAAGACGTCCACCGCATTTAGCGGGATTCTGCCACCTGTATTAAAAAGAGTTAGTCAGAACAGTTTGGAATTAGAAGAAAGAAGATAAATCGTAAAAGGATGTATTTATGACCCGTAGCTTCGATCTTTACCAGACGTCAAGCACACGGTAACCCACAACTAGTGAAAAGCTGGAAACCAAACGATGCATTTTGTTTTCGTATAGTTGATAACTTCCACCACTTGTTTTCTAACAAATCTAGAGCTTTATGTGAAAGTTTACCGTGTAGGTTATCAAACAATTTAATAGCTTCGTGGCTGTCCATTTTCTTTATCAGGCTTGTTCCAAACTCATACTATAATTGTACATATACTTAGATGTTACAATTTCATCAACAAACCACACAAGTCTATCCAGCGAGCTGTTAACATTTCTAAGATAGCTCTTTAGGAGAGAATGTTGGCTCTCGACTCTGTTCGTTGTACGTTGACCAAAATTGAGGTTTCTATTGGACCAAGCTGATACAAACTTTTCTTTATATGAGTCCAACCAATTTTTGCGCACATAGTCTATAACTACTGGAAAAATAATATTATAAATTAAAAAATGTTATCATATAAGTTAAAAAATATTATAAATTAAAAATAATATATATGGATAAAAATAAAAACTTACTTCATCGTCTGGCTGCATACAGTCGTTCGTAAAGTCGGTTGAAGTTGTACTGGTATACATCTGGCGTGGGAGACTCGCACAATACCGCCCATGAATACTTGAAATTTGCCCAATTTTCATCTGTAAACGATGTCTTACAATGTTTTGAGATATTCTCGTGTATGTGCCACCTGCATAGATACTTGGAAGTGTCCGAGAATATTTTATCACACGCGTTCATAAGAGCTTTGTCCGTGTCTGTTACTATCACACGCGGCTCCATACACTTTTGCAACATACCTTTGATTTTCAGTAGCACCCATACGAAGTTTTCCTCCAGTTGTTTATATATAAATGCATGAACGACGCAAAACGACTGGTGTGTGGAGGTCACACCGACAACTTGGACAAATGGAAGTCTATACATGTTTGTTGTGTACGTCGCGTCGATCATCAACACGTGCGGGAACGCATGCCACATCTCGTACGATTTTGGATGAACAACGAATACCTCCTCCACGACATTTGTGGCGGGATCCTCCCGAGTATAGTAGACGTACTTTTTAGAAGAAAGCAGGTGCTCCAGAACCTGCATTGGAGTTTCACCGAACCTCGTTTCATTTTTTATCTTTTGTATAGCATTATAAATGTTCTTTTTAATACAACTACTCTCTGGGTTTTGTTCCCTTATGGTTGCCAGAATGTTACGTGGCAACATGTTTTGCGAATACAGCTTCGTCAACAAAAGTTGTTCCAACTTAGACAGTCTCCTGGCAAACGAGTGCGCCTCAAGATGTTGACTAGGATCGTGGTTATGACTGCCATCCTTCACCATTAACTTCCAATCACAAGTATTTTCGTCGTAGTCTCTTTCCAATTTAAAGGGACAAACTATTTTCTTGCTATCGGCACGTCTAACCGTGGTTGTAGACGTACGTACGCCGTGACGGTCACACACAAGCCACACCTAGATAACCGGTGCCAACGGGTCGTCGCATTTTCTCCTCGATCGTCGGGTGACAATGACGGAACCATTCTCACGTCCTCTGCGGATAGCCCAATCCACCAACTGTTCACGAGACTGAAAATTCTGCAACAACGGTATGGTTAAAGTTAATAAACAACAAACTATATATAGGTATATATATGTAGGAATGTTATACCTCGTCAGTTTTATACGACACGGTTGAATTGGTTTGTTCCTCCTCTACGGACTCGTTAGCCGGTTGTGTCAGGTAAGATAGTTCACCCGCGTATACGAAGTCGTCTGTGTGTTGTGTCGGGTAAGATAGTTCCAACGCATATACGAAGTCGTCGGTGTGTTGTGTCGGGTAAGAGACTTCACCGTATACGAAGTCGTCCGTGGGTTGTGTAAGGTAAGAGGGTTCACCGTATACAAACTCGGGATTGCTTAGTGGCTCGTTCAAATCTGGAAGCCTTACCCGGTGATTAGAATAAACGTCGGACGAGACCTCCTCCTGGTTCACACCCTGAATGCCAGAACTTTGCGGGTTGTTTTCCAGTGACTCGTTAGAATATACCAGAAAACCATAGTTACCATCCCACCACCAAGACGTTGCTATATTTTTTTGAGGAAAATGTTTGAAAATTTTGAACGATACGTTCAAATGAGAAATGTGCATCGTTAAATACAAAACTTTTGGCCCCTATACGCATCGTATAGGCCTATACGATGGCGTATAGGATACTATACGAATCGTATAGTGCAATACGATGCAGTTTAGGATACGAGGTACCTTCTGCAACTAGTCAACCATCACATCACTATACGCCGCGTATAGTGATGTGATGGTTGACTAGTTGCAGAAGGTACCTCGTACCCTAAACCTCATCGTATTGCAATATACGATGCGTATGGGGGTTGGAATGACCAGTGGTACGATGTTGTCGTGCGTAGGAAATTGTGAAGAGTCTATATGTCTCGTATTGGCCTATATGAGGCGTATAGGTCCGTGTCCCATTAGAAGTCCCCTTTTTTTTAAGTATGGGTCTTTCCTACCTTGTTCTTAGTCTAGTTGCTCCAGGTAAGAGTCCGCTAACCCCTGGATCAGCTCCTCATCATTATGTTAAATTTTAAGAACTAAAAACACGTGTCACAAAAACATTTCAATTTATGTTTAAACAAATTTATTTTTTTATATTATTAAAAAGAATATATTAGTTAAATTTTATTATAATAATATTTATTGTAATTAAGAATTCTGATTAAGTTTCCTTTATAAATATATATTGTGCTAATGTAAATTATTGTTAATAATACATAATACCTTACAGAGTTTTCATTGCTCTCTATGGTATCCGAGTCTTACGATGGTGGTCCTTTTTTTGCGATTGCATTAGAATACCATCTAACCACTGAATGTAAGCATTAGGCTTTTTCGAGACCAGAGCATTCACGTTTTGCCAAGCCTCAACTGAATGCAATAATCTAATAGCAACATCACATTCTCTAAGGACATGATATATCGACTCCACATGATTGGAACATAATGTGCATAATAAAGATGTAATATCCAAAACTCTCATGTCAAGAATGACTCGAGTAGGTAACCGATCAATCAAGGCTCTCCAAAACAAAAAACACACTTTAATAAGCACACCATGATTCAACCTAGGAGAAGGCGAGTAAGAGGACAGAAAATATCGATCAATAATGGAGCGAACCCTAGACGCCACACCCAACTATCTCGACCATCATTGAGATTAATCAAACTAAGAAGGGTCATCATCTTCACTAAGGGTGGCAATCTTGACCCATCTTTCAAACATGTCAAAAGATTAATTTAGGTCACCTTAAATTAGTCAATTTAGGTCACCTCAAATATTTAACGGGTTAATTTGAATCACCTTAAATTAGTCAACTAAAATTTTATTAACTTAAAAATAATACATATGGGTCCCCTCAACTTTGTCATCTCACCCCCACCCCCACCCGCACTTCGCCCCACTGCACCCCACCCCCCCACCACCACCACCCCCCCCACCGCTGCCTGCCAACGCCGCCCCCAGCCACCGCCACCCCCCACCCCCCGCTACCGCCGCCGCCGCCACCCCGCGTGGCAGGTGGCGCCGCCCCGCCACCCGCCGCCACCCCCACACCCCCTCCGCCACCCCCACCCCCGCTACCCTACCACCGCCGCCCCTCGCCACCGGATTTTAAAACAACCAGAGAACAAGAGGGCATACAAGGAGAATGGGAGGGATAATATGAACAGATTTTTCTGAAAATCGAGCGCGCCCTAATTTATCTTTTTTAATTTTTAATATATTAGAGTGAGAGTTGGGTTGTAGTGCGGTAAACATCCACCACATTTTACCAAAAGCGTGGCAACCTCAAAGGGAGCGTGATGTTTCTTCACCATGTTTCACTTTCACCTAATCTTCATCGCACATGCGACAATACCACAAATATATAGCCTTGGGTCTCCCATATGAAGGTGGATGCGGATAATTTTTATAGAGTTTATGCTTTATCTTTGAATATTCCTCACTCCTTGGATTTTGTGGAGGGAATCATTGGTATTTAACTATTAAATAACCAACTAGAACTTTTACCCTTAGCGTTGCGGCGAGTGGCACGATCTGATAACTCGGTAGTGAACATCTAACGAAAACGTAGATAGAAATAAACACGTCTTTTGAATTAGAAAAATTAAAGCACCAAAATTAAATGGAAAACTAACGTCAGTTTATTATAAATTAAAAAAACTATTATTATAAATTAAAAAAACTAATAAACATTAAATAAAACAAAAATACTTTAAGTTCTCATAGTATTTTGTATATTGATTATAAAATAGTTATTCCATTTGAAAAGAAGGACGATTACAATAAAGTGACATGTAAACGGGCAACAAGTTGCATTGCAACCCCCTTTTGAATAGTAAAACCGATCCTACTAAAAACAAAGCTTTGGGTCTTAGGGGCCGAAATATTACTATGCACGACTCGTTGAACCCTGTTTAGGAATTCCACTGCCTCTGGTGCTAGGAACCCAAAAGTATCAAAAGCAAAAGGGATAAACACGTGTTGGTTCTCTAAACAAGCTTTCTCGTGTTTAACAACTTTGCATGATTCCGCCTTTAAAGCAGCATGACCCGCCACAACCCCATTGTCCATGAGCCCCACAAGAGGGGACACTCCTGTAAGGTCCACACAAGCGTGTTTCCACCCTACCCAACCAAACACAAGAATATCAGTCGGCCGTAGAGTAGACCTCCCTTCAAGCGGATCTGTCAGAAAGTTCACGGGGGCCTCTTTTTTAGCAGAAATTCCTCCCCGTTTGAGAACATCACAAAGAACATCCCTAACCAAATCATGCCTGTATTTAAACCCAGGTAACACTTTGCAATGGACCGCATGCTCGCGAAAAGAATCCAAACAAGCCTTGCGGCAAACTGGGCATGGCTCATCAGTCAGAAACAAGGGGATCATTAGCCGATACTTGAGGATAGCCCGGAACTCCACAGCCGACATATGCTAGCCCATTCCTTCAATGAGGATAACTGTTAGAAATTTTGAGCCCGAGGAGCCTGGAGACATTCAAACACCGCTTTTTGGCGAGGTGATAAATCAAACTTTACTCCCAAATTCTGGATGATTCTGCTAATAAGGCATTCGCCAAAGCATGTTAGACTTTAGGGGGGGGGCGTCCTTATTAGAGAAACCGCTAAGATCGAAATCAGGAAGGGACATGCGCAAGCGATCAATCGCACACCCATAATCAGAGTCTAACCCATCAATATCACAACCCCGAAGTATGTGGTCCTGTAAACTCCAAGATTATGCCCTCGAGGCCACAAATGCATAAGCAGATACAATCTGAGCCGCACATAAACCCAAACCCCCAAAACGGGTTGGAAGTGATGCCAACCTCCATTGAAAATCCCCAAAAAAAGCATCATCGCAAACCACGATATCCTCGATCGCACCCTGGAGGCCCTTGTCAAAAATTGAAACAGCTTCCCCCACATACATAGGCTGGCATGTTCTAAGTCCGAATAATAGCTTTGCCACTCCCATACACAAGCGGAGCAAAAGAAGCTCGCATTGAGGGTCCCGCAGACGTGGGAGACAGCTCATCAGTTCCACCGCACAAGAAGCCCTTTTCATAGACAAATTACTGATAAACCCTGCATCTCTGCTAACGGCGCCCCCAAGGAGTTTCACACCCAGCACTTGCCTTCCAATCTCACAAGGGAACAATTTATCTTGTACCTTTACCCCATTGCACAACGGCTAAAATACTTCCGTTTTCTTAACGTTAAGTTCAAGGCCCAAACAGGGCCCCTCCGACCTGATAATAGCTAGGGCCCAAACACATTGATTATTAAATATTTGTTTGTAATAATAGCATTTTTAAAACTCTTCAAGCTTAATTTTGTTTTCTGATTTTTTTAGGCAAATAAAGATTATTATCTGATTTTAAAAGAAACAAAGTTCTCATAGTATTTTGTATATTGATTATTAAATCCCCATTTACCACTCTCCTTTATTTATCTGATTTTAAAAGAAATAAAATTTATGAATTAAAAAGTTGGAAATTTGACCGTATAAGGTTGATGTAATAGAAAATAGTAAATGATTTACTGGACTTTTAGTTTTTTTTTTATAAACTTCTAAATTTTGGTTGATAGCCCCTTCTCATGTGTCAGACACAACTACTCGATCATCCTCTCTCCTCACTTTGCCCTCTATGATGGTAAATGGGGGTTTTTTCACTTTCTCTTTCTTTTCTTCCCTACAATAATCTCATCTCTTCCTCTTCAATACTTATTCCTCTTCAAATACTTGCAACGGCTTTTTTTTATCCTACACTTACACATCCGGATCTTCTGAGAGAGGTAGTGAAGGAGCCGGTAAAGCTTCGGCGAGGCTCCGGCGAAGTTTAGTCAACGTGCATGTGTCGTCACCCAGCACAGTCGTCGTCAGGGGCTCGAAGACTGTCACCATCGCTGCCTGCGACGGTCCACTTTCGCTGCCTTTATACTCTATGGCATCACAGGACTCAGAAGCCCTAGATCATAATGTCACCAGGAACCACATCGGATCCTACCGGAGTCTTTTCTCTCTCTCTCTCTCCTCTCTTTGTTGTTGCAGAAGGAAATGAAGAAAAAACTATAAGCATAGAGAGCGAAAAGTAAAAACCCCTAATATTGGGGTGATTAAGAGCATTCCTATCTCTTTCTCCATCCCCATCTCTATAATTACACTAAAAATCACTACATTTTCTCTCTCCTTTCAATTAAATAATATTTTTTTATACCTTTATCATTACCTTTTCTCTCTCCTCCACTCACAACCACAACAAAAAATATTAAAAAATTTATGCAGGTGAACAGTATTTTTCCCAAATATACAAAAAATTTATACATTTTCTCTCTCCTCCACTCACAACTACTTTAAATCACTCCCTGCAATATAGAAAACACCACTCACAAAAATGTGGGGACACTGATGTGAATGATAATTCAGTTGTAAATGTAGAAGAAGAAGAAGAAATAGGTTTAGAGAGAGAGTGCAAAATATAGAGAGAGAAAGGTATTTCTCTCTCTTGATTTGAAAAGAGTTAAGCTGAAATCTACTGTAACCCATCTACGTGTATTGTTATTTTACAAAGTTCACGGACTGTTTTTGTCATTGAACAAAAGTAGAAGGGTCAAAGATGTCGGTGACATTTTTCACCGACACTAAGTATAATTTCGTGAAAAAAGTTTTATTTAGAATAGCAATAAATCAATTTACCTAAAAACGAAATTAACAAAATCATAACTACACAAAGTCTTTTGATGGAGTGGTAGCCCAATGGGTTCGAGCCTCGCTTGGAACAAATTGTTCCGTGTTAAGGCAGTGGATTTTCCTAGTTGTGGGTTTTCTCCTAGGTGGGTCCCGGGTTCAAGTCCGCTGCGGTTACAACCTATTCGGAAAGACATGCATGACCCACAGTGTGACACCCCCACCAAGGCGGAAACACGAAGGGGTGACGAAATTGAATCATCACACATGATCAAAAGAAATTTACTATTAAAACTAAATAGTTATTATATCGGTATTTCAGTACAAATAAAACAACAAGTCTTTTTATTAACTAATATGTCTAAGCTCAGTCTACTAAAGTCTTGATCTTGAATCCTAGCGTGAGCAAAACAGCAACTTAGATCCAAAACCTGAAAATATGCTAAAATAGGTCAACTAAAAAGTTGGTGAGAACATAGGTTTAGATAGATATATAGTAATAGATAACAAGATGCCAGTCATAAACAAGTTTCACAATTCTAAGTAATTAAACTTTTATACATGAGTCAACAACCAACCCTAGTGATCGATAGCTCTTCTGTCCAACACCTTGTCAGGGTGTTAGACTAAGTGTAAGTGTCTAGTATGTAGTTTCTAAACACCCAGCTCCTTCCAAGTTGACTAGAATCCACAACTTGAAGGACGCTCGGAATTGATTAGCATGCATCAACCCGAGGACCGGATGGGCTAGTCAGGCCAATAGATCTATTTACGTACTCCCGTGGCTTCCCCGAAGTTAATGGTTGTGTAGATTTTAGAAATTAAGAGAGACTTTGTAGTTAAAAGTGACATTGCAACATGTATAAACCAGTTTAGTTTTACGTTAATTAGAAAGTTTATTATTGATTGCAAAAGTATAGTTTTGACTCGAGAACTTGGTTTCAGTTTTGCAAGTGAAAGGGTTGAACTTGAACTTGTAGTAACTTGGATTTGAATGCCTTAAGGATTCCCTAAGTAAGTTTGTTAAGTTAATTAGAAACAAGTTTGGAATAGTAGAGGAGTTGTTATTGTAATTAGTTGAAAGTGGTTGTTGTACACTAGAGTGGTTATCATTCCAAAGTAGTACCTTTAACAGTAAAGTTCCCAGTAAAGAGTTGGTCGGATCAAAACCCCGTCTTTTCCTAGCCAGAGCTTTAATGTTTGTCGGATAACTACATACCTGAAAGTTACTCTATTTGTATACAAGACCAAGTTCAGGGTATATTTGGTAGGTTTGGAAAGTATAAGGGTTAAAGTGTAAATATGAATTTAGTATGGATAGAGATGAAATAAGTTGGATATTAGAAAGATTTAATTTGAAAATAAGGAGTTCTAGTAAAAACATGATTTTGTAAATTTAAAGGAACAAGAAATATCAAAATCAAGTTTTTAAATAAAAGTTTGAACAAGTTTAACTAAAATAAGGCTTTTGATCTTGGATAGATCTATGATTATAATATAAACATGTTAGGGAATCATAGATCTAAGCTAGTTATGAAGGAATTTGAAAGAAAAAGTAAGAACATAAGAAGAAATTACTTAGAATGGAAGGATTTAAGCTAAAATATTCCAAAAGAAGAGATGAACGACCTTTAGTTGCTAGAGAGCCCTAGAGGACCGTTGAGGTGCGAAGAATAAATGAGGAATAAGGGCTCTATTTATAGGATAGGACTAGGGACTTATTCGTAAAATATTAATTAGAGAAAAGGACTGCAATTGCATATAATTTGAATTAGTTTGTTATATTAGATAAAATTTAATAATTTTTTTTGAAAATATGGATATGGGGGGTTAGATCATGAAATTTTGAGGATATGGATGATAGGATTGAGTTCAAATTTAGTTAGTTAATGGATAGAATGGATTAGGATAAGATTTAAGAATAAAAATAATGGTTTTAATTCATTTAGTATAAGTTTAAAGGAGTTAATTGATTTTATTAATTTAAATAATAATTTATATTCTTAAAATTTCAAAAATTATAATAATAATAATGATATATAATTGAATTTACAAAAATTAACCAGATTTCAAAGACGTTACAAAAGAAACCCTGAAATTTACGTATGTGTAACTTTTCCCTTGAAATTTTGTTTTAGTCAAACGAAATTACAAACTTGAATTGTTTTAATTAGGTTAGAGTCTAAGGCATCCAAAGTTACCATAAATAGAAAGTTTTAGAATGAATACGAGAATCATATATGGTATCACAATAGAATAAGTAAGCCGCTCTAAAGTGCAGTATAATACTCACTTTAGACTAGGCTTAGAAGTTTGAAATGAAAGATATCATATGAGGCACAAGAATTAGAAATATGATCAACATAGAGTTAACAAGTTTTAGAGTTCAGGCATAGAAACCATGGATGTCACACACAAGAACACCCGTGCTGCTCCCGAATGAAGTAGGGGTTTAAGAAATTCGCCTTTAAAAAAAATCATAACTATGCTTTAATACGATATCACTGAAGTAATAAACAAATTAGTTTTTTCTTTTAAGATTATACATTATAAATTCATAATTTAATATTATTAAAAGATATTATTTCTTTTTCCAAGGGTTTCATTAATTTGTAGGTTAGTTAAAAATTTGATAACTTGATAAACAAACAATTTAGCTTTTTAAAAAGATTTTGTTGTAACAAACTTAATCATGTTTGGAAGTAATGTTCCCTAACTTGTTTTAAATTCTCCTACTCGTTATCATCGAACATTGAATAAACAACATATATTAGTTTTCTTGAAAGACAAGGGGAGATTGTCTTCTTACTAATCCACCATGTTTACATAACCTATGTTGGAAACATTGTCTTACTATAAGCTCACGTCACTTCCAGTCATTTCCTACGAATTTCTTTCCACACATTTTTTTAAATAAAGGACTTCTTCGACCGTGTAATAGTCTCCTCTTCTTCACCTTCATCTACTCACAAGAGCTTCAAGCTCTAAATTTGATGTGTTTTTCTAAGAGGTAATGATACTCCTAAAAACTTCGTAAATCATCTTTATTTTGTTCTTAACATAACTCATTACATAAGCGTGTTAGGCTCGGTATATAAAGATAAGGCTTGATTTGAGTTTTGACGAGTCTATCTCGAGTAGATCACGAATGACTTGGCTCGTTTACACACTAGCTGAGGATGGGATTGTTCACGAGCCGAGCCAGGGTTAGGTCGGGCTACAGCTCGAAAATACACGAGCCGATTTTACTTGAAATTCTTTACCGAGTTGAAAGGTTGAGCTTGCTTTCGTGGCTCGATGACTTGGCTCAAAATCGAATAAGAAGTCGACTTCAAAGGATGGTGAGAGAAGAGTGAATTTTGGTCTGAAGCTCCCGGTGAAGAAGATGGAGGAATGTGCTTTCACCCTTGCACTCCACATTTGGTTGATGGTTACAACATGCTCTAGTGTGAAGTATGAAGAGAAGGAAAAATATTGTGGCTAGTAATACTTAAAGAACTACCCAATTTGGTTGATTTGAGTTTAAAGAAAACATTTGTATTCGGTAATCTCATTACTAAAAGTCTAAAACCTAATATTTTATTCCATATTCTCTAGCCCTAATATTTTATTCCCTACTCTCTAGCCCTAATATTTATTTTTTATTTTTACTATGATTTTTTAAAGAAAAAAGTTGGTTTTGATTTAAATAAAAATGACGATTACAATAAAGTGGCAGGTAAACGGGCAACAAGCTGCCGCGACCCCTTTAGGATAGCAAAATCAATCCTACTAAAATAAAGCTTTGGGTCTTAGGGGCAGAAAAATTACTGTCCACGACCCGCTGAACCCTATTCAGAAATTCCACTGCACCCGGGGCCAAGAAACCAAATATATCAAAAGCAAAAGGGATAAACACGAGTTGATTATCTAGACAAGCTTTATCGTGTTTAGTAACTTTGCCTGATTCCGCCTTCAACGCAGTCTGGCCCGCAACAAACCTGTTGTCCCCGAGCCCCCCAAGAGGGGACACTCCTGTAAGGTCCACACAAGCGTGTTTCCCCTGCCCACCCAAACTCAAGAATGTTAGCTAGTCGTAGAGTAGACATCCCTTCAAGTGGACCTGTCAGAAAGTTCACGGGGGCCTCTTTTTGGCAGAAATTTTTGCCCGCTTAAGAACATCACATAGGACATCCCTAACCAAATCATGCATGTATTTAAAACCAGTTAGCTCATTGCAATGGACCGCATGCTCTTCAAAAGAATCCAAACAAACCTTGCGGCAAACCAAGCAGGGTTAATCAGTCGAAAACAGAGGGATCGTTAGCCGGTATTTAACTATCGCCCGATACTTCACAACCGACATATGTTGGCTCAGTCCTTCAATTGGGATGATTGTCACTGAATCCTGAGCCCGAGGAACCCGAAGACATTCAAACACCGCTTTTTGACGAGTGGATAGATCAAACTTCACTCCCAAACTCTGAACGATTATACTAGATAGGGCACTCACCAACGCATGTTGGACTTTAAGGGGGCGGTGTCCTTATTAGAGAAACCGTTAAGATTGAAATCGGGAAAGGGCGTGTGCAAGCGATCCATCGCACACCCATAATCAGAGTCTAAACCATCAATATCACAGCCCCGAAGAATATGGTTCTGCAAACTCTAAAATTGTGCCCTGAAGACTACAAAAGAATCCGATCAAACCTTGTTTATATTGTTTCCATTTTCAGTAACAACTCAACAACAGTTAATAAATCAAATAGAAGCAAGTAACCATGTAATATTTATTTAAAAACAAAATAATATATAGACAGTGTATATGTAACTAGCTTATTGTAATATGAATTAAAATGTGAGTAATTTTAATAATTAATAAATTTTAACCCATCAACTGGTATTAGTAAAAGAAATGAAGATTAAGCAATTAACTCAATCGTCAAAGATGGCAATATTAAAATAAATAAAATTCAGAGCCAATTCATCTTTGTTTAAGTAAAAAAGATTAGTATGATTAGGTGGATAATTTCTCTTTTCAAAATCTTTTTAGGTTTTCAAAACACCCATATTTAAAAAAAAAGACAGTTTTTTTAGAAAAGGTTTTCAGAATTTGTGTTATACTTTTTTTTGAAAGGAGAATTTGTGTTATACTAACTTCGATTAAAAAATTATAGAGAAAACAAAATTTAAATCATTCAAATATCCAGTAAATTTACAATATGATCGTTAACATCGAACAAATTGGGGATTGGTATCTCCTCCTAATTCCACAGTTTCGGTTATGGTTACATTACCGATGCTTCAACATTGTCTTCGTATTATAAGTGTCTCCCAGCTTCCCACACTAACCACGTTTACGGTTTTATCGAACCTTGAAGCAGCCACTTTACGAAATGATTTGTAAGTTTCATGCTAATTGAACTATATTTTTTTTGTTGAATTTGTGAATGGTAAGGCCCTCCGGTCTGGAAAAATAAAATCATTTCATTCAGTCTTCTCGTGAAACGTGGTGTTTGTTTAATTACTCCAATCTTATCATGAGACCTACGTACTCTTTTAGTAGAGTTTTATCTCCTTTCTAGCTCTCTTTAAAGATTGAGCTTGGCTCGGGCTTGTTTTTAGACTATATGTTATACCCATGTATGCTTCACTTTCTAACATTTTTGTCACCTCACATCACCATTTTTCACACTGTGTTATATATATGCTTTACTTTACTCTAACTCTCACTTTCTTTTAAAATTCTTTTTCTTTTCTTTTTCAATAATTCATTTAACATATATATTTATATATATATATTTATATATATATATATATACATAGGGGGAGGTTCAAATAAAAAGTGTAATTTGGTTAAGAAGTCTAAGAAACAATCTCATCCATTCAATTGGATGATCAAGGTTAGAGATTTAATTATATGAAAAATAAGGGGTGGAAAAGTATTTAAGTAATAACTACTTTTGTTGACTTTTTTTAACTACCCCCACTTTTTTAAAACGTTAATAACTTTTTCATATGACATTATTTAAAAAAAAATACAACATAAAATCGAGCGTTTTTTATCTTTAATTTGAGTATAGTATTGCTACATTTTTATGTATAAACAAAATCGACACTTAATAAAATTGTGCTACTTTACGTAAATGTGCTGTTTTCTGGTAAAACAGCACAATTTAGCACATTAATCGGTTTCTGGTAAAACAGCACCATTTACGTAAATGTGTTGGTTTCTTTAATTTGTGCTACTTTTAGTCAATTATTACATGCCTAATTTGGTAGCATTCTTTAAAAATAAATATTTAAAGCATCTACACACCAACAAAACGGTTCAGTGGTAGGCAACAAAAAGCTTATACATCAAAATATTGTTTTGTGCTGGTTTGATATACTAGTTTTGTTGTGCTGGTTTTTTTTGTGCTTGGTTAGCTAAGAAGAGCAAGTTATATAATTAACCGTGTTGTTTTGGTGTTGTTTTATAGTGAAACAGCGCAATTAATTATTATGTTTGGTGTTGTTTTATGATAAAGCAGCACAGTTAATTGTATTAATTTACAATGCAACACAGTTAATTGTGATGTTTTACCAGAAACCAACACATTTACGTAAAGTAGCACAATTTCATTAAGTGTCGATTTTGTTTTAAAAAAATATAGCAATACTATACTCGAATTAAAGGTAAAAAAAGCTCGGTTTTATGGTGTAATTTTTTTTAAATAAGGTCGCATGAAAAGCTTATGTACGTTTAAAAAAAGTGGGAGAATTTAAAAAAGTCAACAATTGTGGGTTTTCCAAGAATACCCCTTCACCCTTTATTTTTACTACACTTAAATCTCTACTCTTGATCATCCAATTGAATGGATGAGATTGCTTCTTAGCCAAATTACACTTCTTAGGGGAACCATCCCCTATATATATATATATATATTTACATGGTTGCAGAAGTCGCTAAGCGCTGACAGATCGGTCGACTGGGTAGTTGCAAGTACTCGGCCTAGGCGGGAAGTACTCGAACATGGTAAATTACAAAGAAATTAATTTTCGGGAAATGATATATATGTCAAATATTATAAGTGTACTAATATATATCATTTCTCTGTCGGTTCATCACATTCGGGTTCTAAACTAGTTCCATAATATATAATTCCTTTGAGGGACTTATTGTAGCATCCAGTTTTGAAGAGCGGCCAAATAATCAGAACAATACAAGTAGAGCGGTTAGTTTGATAATCGATTGTAAAAAATATGAGGAGTTTAGTTTTGGAGATGAAGATAACTATAAAAACTTTTGATGATTATTTTTTGTTTTCCTCTTCAACGGAAAACTATATCCGACTTCTTCATATCATCTTAATTTTGCCTCTAAAAAATGAAGCATTCGCCCGTAAAAAGGATGGTGACTAAAATGGTTGAGGGTTTAAGTCCTATGATGGACAGTGATGTTAGAACCTATTAAATAATAATAATAATAATAGTAATAGTAATAGTAATAGTAATAAAATAAAGAGTAAACTTCGCTTTTGCCCCCTGTGGTTTGATCAAAATAACGGTTTTGATTCATTACTTTCAATTTGACTTTTTTGCTTTGTGTGGTAACCTAATTGTCTCAATGAGCTCAATGTCATCCAATTTTTCTCTTATTTTTTCATGAAATGACTAAAATGCCTTTGATAATAAAAAATAAAAAATATATAAATTGTATCAAAATTCTTATGGAACCACCTATTTTTATTACAAATAAAATAAACCTACAATAAACCCCACTAATCCCTACCCCGATGTGGCATTTGACCTAAAAAGTCAAGAACCATTCCCCAACCTTTCATCTTCATCTGGCCATCGGAGATCAAGGTTGTTCCGACGATCTGGTCAAAACACATAGGTGAGGCGAGGGGTTATAAGGGTTACAAACATATAGAGAGATAGGGAGGTCGAAGGGGGTCGGGTGGCGGTCAAATCTTGGGAGTTTAAAACACACACGTGAGGTGGTCAGTTTATATGGTTTGGATTTCGTTCTTCATTCTCTAGCGGTTTTTGGCGGATTTCGATCACATCTAATAAGGGGATTTCAGTTTTTTATTTGAAGCACCCATAAGGTACGATACAGAGAAAATTTACATGACACATTGTAACATTCTAGGCAAATCCCACATCAGTCGTGGCCAAGAGAGATTCTAGGTTCATAAAAAATGTCTCGCCTCAAATACCATCAATGCGTTTTAAGCGCATTGGTTGTGGATGAGTGGAGAACTCCACAGTTAAGTGTGCTCCGGTGGGAGTAATACAGGGATGGGTGACCCATTCGAAATTTTCACCCGGGCAACCAAAATCAAATCCATGAGATCGTAGTGGGCAAAGCAGACAATATTGGTGGTATGAGGGGTCAGATGTTAGAAAAGGTCTCGGAGCCACTCATGTGCCTTCGGGATGGTGGGGCAAACCCCGGGGGTGTCTATGAGGACACCTTAGGTAAATCTCACATCCCTGATTGGGATGGTGGGGCAAATCTCATCAAAGACGATGAGTCCATAAGGGGGGGGGGTTGATTGTAACGATACAGAAAAGATTTACATGATCCATTGTAACACTCTAGGCAAATCCAACATCGACCGTGGTAGGAGAGATTCTTGGTTCATAAAGAATGCTCCGCTTCAAATACCATCAACGCGTTTTGAGCGCATTGGCAGTGGATGAGAAGAGAACTCCACAGTTAAGCGTGCTCAAGTGAGAGTATTCCTGGGATGGGTGACCCCTAAGTAGTTTTCACCCGAGCAACCAAAAACAAATCTGTGAGTTCCTAGTGGGTAAAGCGGACAATATTTGTGGTATAAGGGGCCGAATGTTACACATAAACACGAAATAATTTTGATTTTGTGGGTTTTAAACGATTTAGAGTTTGAGCAAGGATGGTGAACAAACAAAGTAAACCATCGATCCTAATTGTAGGTACATTGAATTCTGATTGGTGCACTAAATTTTGACCAAAAAGAAGTTGTTCCAGGTCGCCGAAAAAACTGACCGGTGGTATACAGTTGGTTTTGGGAGCTCAAAATCTGGTCACATAACCGTTGAAGGTGAAGATACAGAATGGTATGCTCCATTTGGGGGGGGGGGATTGGTAGTAGCCCGCAAAACCCATATTTTCTGGTGACCTACAAGTCGTTGCGAAACCAACCAAACAACCTCAATCAAAGTTACCATTCAATTTTTCCGCTTCTTACGACGTTGGGGCACCATGTTGTTTTCTTTTTGGCCAAAAAAGGAGGTCGACGGTAGGGGTGGTAGTGGTCGCCGACGTTTATGGAGGTGATGGTTTGCATATGTTGAGGAAGGAGAAGGGGTGGGGCTGGGGGTGAGGGTGAGGGTGAGGGTGAGGGTGGTATTATGTTTTTTAATTTATATATTTTTTTATTTTTTATTATCAGATGCATTTTATTCATTTTATGAAAAATTAACTAAAAAGTTGGAAGGCGTTAGTGCCAACAAGCTGATTGGGACAATCATGTTACGACAGGGAGCAAAAAAGTCAAAGTAAAACTAATATACCAAAACCGTTATTTTTTCCAAATCACAGAAGACAAAAGCGAAGTTTACTCTAAAATAAACGCTTTTCAGGTAATCTTGGTACATCTATGAAATATAGTGAGTGGAGAAAAATAATTTAAACCGTTTAAATACAACAAATTATAATATCATCATTATCATTGAACAAATAAATAACATATGATTACGTCAAAACCTAAGAGGGAGATATAGGTTCCTCCTAATTATGTAGGTTTTCACAAATTTACCCATTCAAACCATTCTTTTCATATTAATTATAAGGTCTCGAAGGTTATTCATTACCACTACCAATGATTTTTTCAATCATTTCTTATAAATTTACCCTAGACAAATATTTTGATTTTATGGTACTTCCATCATATGTCTTCTTCAACTTCATCCACTCACAAAAGCTTCACATATGATGTGTTTTTAAGTTTAGAGGTGTTGATACCCGTAAAAACATCGTTGATCATCTTTATTTTGCCCTTGAGCAGAAAAATATTCGCACTTTCAAGGATGATGACATAATCAAGAAAGGTAAAAATATTAATGATGAGCTCATCAAATCAATTGAAGACTGAAAGTTCTACATAGTTGTTTTCTCCAAGAACTATGCATCTTCATCTTGGTGCTTGAATGAGCTTGTAAAGATTGTGGAGTGCCATAGGACGACATGTGAGCATGCTATCTATCCTATCTTCTATGATGTGGAACCCTGTGAAGTACGCAAATTAACTGGGACAGTTGGACAAGCCTTTTCCAAACATGAAAAGGAAGAGAGGTTTTGAAAGAAGTAGCCGAGTTAGCAGGATGGGAGTTGAAGAACACTTTTGATGGGTAATTCATTTATATATCACATACCCCGGATATTCTTTTATAATTTGGATTATTTTTAATCTGTGTTCAAACTAGAGTCTTGTAAAAAGATTAAACTTGAGTCTCATTGAAATATTAGACAATAAATATGATTATACGACTAATTTATTAATTCACATATAGTTTGTTATATACATATCCAAGCTAACTGCTCATGTGGGTTTTAAGATAGATGACTGAATCTTTTTTAATATACAGTCATGAAGCTAAATTCATCCAAAAAGTTGTTGAAGATATCTCATCAGATTTATGTAAATCAAACGTTGATGGAAAATCCGAGAGAAAGGATGCCCTTTCATCTTTAAAATCTAGCGTTAAAGGTAAAAACTTTGTTGAGAATGTAAGAATAGTTCACAAACCTAACACCGATTCATATTAATGTGGGGGTGATTGAGTTGACACCAATTCGACACGAGAAGAAACGAAATTCATTAAGTTGAGAAAAAGGAGCGTTTAAAAAATTGAGAGGTTTGCAATTCTAATTGGGAGTCATTCATTGCATTCTTAAACCTGAACAAATTAAGCCTCTTCAATTCGTGTTTTTATGAATGAGAAATTTCAAATTGTTCCATGTGTTCCATAACCTGCGTAAATGCCTAGCAGATGAAACCTTAGCCATTCCATTACAAGATGTAGTAGTGGATGAAAGGCTTAAGTTTGTGGAACAACCGTTACAAATTGAGGATCGGCAGAAAAAGAAATTGAAACTAAAGAAACTCGTATTGGTCAAAGTGAAATGGAATTTCAGACGTGGACCCGAGTACACGTGGGAACTAGAATCCGAAATGAAAAAGAAATACCCACACTTATTTAGAAAGTAATCTCGAGGACGAGATTTCGAAAAAGTTGGGGATGATATAACACCTGCCAAAATCCCGATCTCAATTTCTGCCCGGAACTTATACGAAATAACGGGAGTTAATGAAAACCTAATAAGGGTCGGAAAATAAATTTGAAAATTCTGAAAGTTAGGAGATATCGGACCAACATGAGTTTGATATCGGTCCGATATGGGAAGAAGTTAAACGTCGGACCGACATGGTCTAAAAAACGGTCCGCAATGCATAACCCTAGAAACCCTCTGCACCAGACACGTGTAGGGCATGCGTCAGCATGTCGGACGCGTGGACGGACGTCGGACCGACATGGCTTGCCTACTCGGTCCGACATGGATGGGTGGCACTCCGGAATTGCATGGTTGTCACGTGGCACGCATGCGGGACAATGGAGGCATATCGGACCGATATCCCCCTGGATAACGGTCCGACTTGAGGCCGTTATCAACCTATAAATAGAAGAGCATTGGCATTTCTTTTTCCACACCTTCACTCTCGAACCTCCTCTGCTCCCGAGCCTTTCTCGAGCCCTCCAGCCGTCCCGACTCCCGAGCCCTTCTCCCGTTCGACCGACGTTCGCTTATTAACCGAACTCGAGCGTTTAAGAGCCGAAGAACCCGAGGAACTCATAGAAGTACAAGTTAAGGTGCTAGAGCCCTAAGAGTCAACTTTAAGAGCTACTTAGCACAAAGATTATTATCCTTCGATCTCCGACTTCAAACTAAAGGTGAATACTCGTCTTTGTCAAAAATACTCGTTCTCATGGCGAGAGTGAGCTTTTATAAAAAAACGATTTGTAAAGACGTACATAGGCTGTAAGCTATCATCACGCAAATAAGACGTGCTGGTGTTGTCGGCACCTTCACGCAAATGATCAAACGATTTATGTTTACGAAAAGGGCAAAACACGATAATTAAATATTTACTCATACTAATACCAGAATCAGGGGTTCTACCCCTTGGGAATATTGATACCCAAGAAGTGTACGTAAAGTTTGATCAAATATTTATACTCGCTTCGGATCCAGTTGGGCCGGGCGGGGTTGGCTTGTATGTCGGGTGATGCGTAAAACACAGTTGTGCCAGTTTGGCCCCGAGTGCTTGTCCAATGTATACAATTGGATGAAATCCAAGGAAGTGATATATGATCACTAGAATCCTCCAATGATGAAATATTTAACTGTTTAATTAAACTGTTTTGCCATGATTATGAAAATGATTTGAGGTCATAAAGTATTCACCAGTATATAGTTGGCGTTCATTTTCAAATATTTTCAGGAAAAGAATGAAATGACCTCATAGTACCGGGACCGGCTACGGCCTAAGTCCCGATGACAGTTTTGTTGCATAATCCGGGTCAGGCCACACACCTGGACCCGGTGCAACCCAAAAATGTGTTATACAGGTTCGTGCGAGGCACAGAAAAGAACCTGAGAAAAGACAAGGTTAATGTGCCCAAAGGATGTAGGCAGAATACTTCCTTGTAGATTATACTGACTTTGGTCATGGTTTTGATTTCAAAAAAATCAAATGTACAAACAATCGGGTTTTATACCCAAGTATTTAAATAAAGAAATCTTTTGTCTACACGACAAGATTCTAGCATTTACAAAACCAACCCTTGAGGTTGAGAATCGTTAAAAAGATCCTGTTTAAAAACCACTATTCCGCTGCACAAAACCAATCTCTGAAATCCAAGCAGGTACCGAAGGTGCCAACGGATGTCGCAGCCCGGTAACGTCCCGGGGGTGCCCGGGGCGGGGTGTGACATTGGTTGGTACCAGAGCCTAAGGTTTTAGCGAATTAGATTCTTGGGATTAGTATCTAAGCTCTAACCATATTAAGCAATGACTTGCCTACTAAGCAAAGGTAGGTAGACACATGCCTTTAAGCTGATAGTGTCGAAACATGCAGGTAGTATTATGTCAGGAGGACAAGGATACCGTATCTACTATAACTCTAATGTTACTATTAAACAAGAATCAATGGCAAATACATACGCACCCATGAAAGAAGGAAACTTCTCATGGAATCATGCTCTGCCAAAGGCTCCAATGAAGGAGGAATACTAATCAGATCACCTAAGCCAAATGGGTGGCTCTGACCTTAGTAACTGGAGATGTACACCACCACATTACCCAGTACCTCCTCCACCAAACTACTCTCCACCTCAAACACCTCCACTGCCCATGTATCCCCCTTCCACTAATCAACGTTAAGTTTAATCTCCTCACATGAGGGGCTTTAATGTCTTTTTACCTCTTATTTGTCTAACACATTTTATTATTATTTTAATTATAAATGATAGGACCCACATTTCCCCTTCATCCATCATCCTCCATCCTCTCTCTATCTATCCTTGTTTCTCGACACCCAGTTTTCAATTTCCAACCTGAACCAAAATTTGGATATGCTAAACCACAACCAGAACCAAATTTTCGATCTAAAATACCACTAGAACACGAGGAAGCTAATTTGGATATGCGAAACCCGGTCCATGGTAGAGAGAGACTATAAAGTAGAGCCTTCCAAATCATTCTACAGCTTCACTTTCAAACCAAACAAAAATGTCAAACAACGATAACCCATCACAAACAAGAAGAACAAGAACTCATCTTCGAAGATCTCGGATTATACGCTCGTCTAATTGAGGCCCTGGCGGTGGACCGGAACTGATTGTTGACGATGGCGGTGACGCCACACTGTTCCAGATCGTGTTATCGGTCATCAAGGAAGGACTGCAAACCGGTATTTGCTGCCATTAACCCTCAAGAACACCAGGAAGCTCTGATTCCGTGATTCAACATCCAAAATTAATAGTCCTTAACAAAATGTGAATTTCGCCTGTTCTTTATCATCATCGTCTTCTTCTTCGTCACCGGGAAGCTATGATTCCCTGAACAACTTTTTTCGGTTTTAGGGTTCAACAAAAACGAGTCAAATTTTTCAGATTTCGATGGAGGGATCTTTTAGATTAGGAAATATGAAGTGATTTCTAGGGTTTTCTTATCGCAATTTAATCTTTCTATTTTGAATTACCCGGAGGAAGGGGGAAGAAGAAAGGGTTGGTGGTGCGGGGTGGCCGAAGTGGTGACCGGAGGTGGTGTTGCAGGTGTGGTGACCATGGTGGCGTTTGGGAAGAGGGAGAAGGAAAGGGGATTTATATAAAAATAAAAAAAATTATTATTTTATTTTTAAGACAAAATTACATTTTCTATCCTTTAAGAGCATTCACAGTAGCTCCCATATCCCCCATCCCCATAATTACACTTTCACAGTAGCTCTCATATCCTCCATCCCCATAATTACACTAAAATCACTATCTTTTCTCTCTCCTTTTCAATTAAATAATAATTTTTATACCTTTATCATTACCTTTTCTCTCTTCTTCACTCACAACCACTTTAAAAAAATATTAAAAAATTATGCGGATGAACAGTGTTTCCCCCAAATATACAAAAAATTTATACATTTTCTCTCTCCTCCACTCACAACCACTTTAAATCACCCTTTAAAATATAGGGAACTCACTCACATAAATATAGGAAACCTACTGTGAATGCTCTAAGGTTAAAATGACTAAATTGCCCTGATGTGCGTGACATATGACTTTGACTTAACAGAAAAAGATAACACCAGTTAGTACAAAGGACTCAAAGTGTGTAAAGGTTTCAAAAAAAAGACATTCAGTGTAATTTTTGAAGCCAAAGGATAATATCTACAATTTCATATATAGTTAAAGGACACAATTTGTAATTTACTCTTAAATTTATTTTGAAACAAAAACATATAAATTTTATAAACCAATAACATTCAAGCCCCAACTTGAATCGACAATCGGCAATCATTCGATCTATTAGAGCTTCAATAGACCGAACCAAAAAACCGATAGACGTATTAATGATTTTTTATATAAATAACTTTATATCTAAGGACCCATTTTTTCAAGTTGCACAGGGCACCCGAAATCACAGGGACGGCCCTGATGATCGGCCCGACACCCGCCACGGAGCGTGATTATGAGACCTGACACTTGACGCGAAGCACGGGTTCCCTTAATTTCGTAAGGAGTTTAAGGAGCTGTGGCATCCAGTTTCGGAGCGTAAGGTTCAACTTAATGAAAAAGAAACCGCTAGAACGGTAGGTTCATTTACCGGTCCAGTTTTAAAAACTGACTTCAAATATGACACGATTAGTATTAGTTAGAGGTGAAGATAATTTAATCATCTTTTATCTTTAAAACCAAAAGCATTCTTACTTACAAGATGGTGACTAGAATCAAGAATCAAGAAAGGATGTTGATGTGTTAGAAATGAATGTTTCATAACGTGTCTTATATAAATTTAATCAAATCGTTTAAGCTAAATAAATATATAATATGATCATTATCATAAAACTCTTAAATAATATATAATCACGTCAAAACCTAGGAAGGGGATTGGTTTCTCCGTCTAATTGTGTAGTTTTTTCCCAAAATAACGCATCATGTTTACATTACCTATGTTTGAAGCATTGTTTATCATCTTTTCATAAGCTCTCGAATTCATCATTTCCAATTATTTTGACTTCAATCATATCTCTAATGGCATTTCATCTACTCACAAGAGCTTCACATATGATATGTTTCCAGTTTTAGAGATGAAGATTCAGTGTTCTACACCATTGTTTTCTCAAAGAACTATGATCATGGTGTTTGGAGGAGCGCCATAGGACGACACGTAAGCATGTTGTCTACCCGATTTTCTACGATGTGGAACCCTGCGAAGTTCGCAAACTAACTGGAGCGGTTGAAGAATCCTTTGTCAAACATAAAAATGAAGCGTGTGCTGGGAAATGGAGAGAGGCTATGAAAGAAGCAGCCGAGCTGGCTGGCTGGCTGGATGGGAGTTGAAAAACACTTTTGATGGGTAATTCCTTCATTGTATGTCTCCGGTATTCTTTCATTTGGATTGTTTCTAATCCATATTCAAAGTTGAGACTTGTCAAAAGATTAAACATTAATATAAGACTATTTACATATAGATTGAACATTAACCAAGAATGAAGCTAAATTAATCCAAAACGTTGTACTTATATGTTAGTTTCCACTCATCATTTAAGTTTCTTCTAATGGTTTTTTTTTAAGCCTTAATACTTTTTTATAATGAATTCATTAACATACATATGTCAAATGAAATGACTATTATAAATGTTTTCAAACCCGGACCGGGACCCGCTGCTTGAACGGTCCGGTTTAGTATGTTGAAACGATCCTGCAGAGACCCGGCCGGTCGGACCGTGAACCAGTGGTCGGACCGGGAATCCGCGGTTGAACCGGCCAGCAGATGTACACATACGGAAAAAAAAAAAAAAAAAACCTAATCTCGAAACCAGTGCTCTCCATTCATCGTTGCCCTGATTCACCACAAGTTAGCGATTACACCATCTGAATTAATAAGTCAGGCCAGTTTACATGGAACAAGTTTGAACCTCCAGGGTTTACATGGAACCGGGTTGAGCCGGAAATCAGTCTGAGGGGTCAAATCCGATCTGATGGAATGGTTTATTAGTTTCAAATATAAAGAGGAAAAACACAACTTGTTTTGATGTTGGAGCGATGTGGAATTTAGAATATAGAGTTAAAAGCTAGGAAGGAATTAGAAAATGAAGTTAAAAATGGGTGAAAGAGTTTTGAAGATGAGAAAGAAATGTGAATTTACCAACACGGCAACATACCTACGAAGGTGTTTGTGTTATAAATCTATACTATATATTAAATAAAGGTTTTGATGGGATAATTGTCACTCTCTTATGTATTCTTAACTTTTTTTCATGCATCTCTCTTCTATTAATTATACAAATTTTTTTAATTATTTTTATAATTTTTTGTTTCCTGTTTCTTTCTCCTATTAAATAATACTGATTTCTATAATTCTTTTTATAAAATATTTTTCATAAATATGTAATATGTAAATCTTTATTACTAAGTATATATAACATTGCACTTTTTCAACTTATGTAATACACCGGGTTTCTAAAGTTTAATATGAATTAACATTTATCAGTTAAATAAAAAAAATTAATACTCAGCTAAAAAGTGTTTTAAAAATTAACTTAACATAATTTATAACTGTCACGTAATATTTTATTCAACCAGTGTAATACACGGGTTTTTAAAGACATAAATTGTTTATTACTAAATGTATAACATTATATTTATTCAACCGTGTAATACACGGGATTCTAACATAGTCTTGTAACTAATATAAGTAATTTCGTTCAAATCATTATTTGTTTTCGAAAACAATATGTGTATGACTTTAACAACATAACTTTGGCATGCTTTATATTTTCTATATAACAATTTATCTAGTTTTGAACTTTCAATCTTATCTTACTAACCTCATACATAAAAATCTATTGTGTCACATGACTCTTTTCCCGCCCATTTTCGTAAAAAAAAATATCATGATATTATTAGTAGGGGGGCTGGTATTATCATTTTTCTTATTTGATGGTTTATTAGGTAAATTAGTGGTAGAAGTTTCATACAGTTTGTACGTGGGTTATGGGTAGTTTCCTTGCTTGTTCTTGTTCTTGTTCTTCCTTTATATCCGTATGTAATTTGTCATTTTGAAGTTATGAAATGAAGTAGAATTTAATTCTCTCTCTGGCTTTCTTCTGTTCTCTTGTTGCATCCGGTTCTTACCATAACACAGATCTGCAACAAATCCAGAAGCAAAATTCGACACTTTCATAGTATGCATCAGATGCGGCTCTGTTCTTGCCTCGCGCTTTTTGGTCTGCGGAGAAGTTAGCATTGTTAGCCATAAGGGGTGTTGGATCAGACTTGTGATTTAGAGAATAATTTTACTGCTTCAAACTCTCTTACTTTCTACACACTTTCATTCATAAACAAAAACATACATCAATAGGAAATAAACCCTTGCTCCTAAAGATTAGGCACCACTAACCCCACTAAACCACTACTTTGACTCTCTAATTAAAACACTAAACATGTGCCTAAATTAACAACCTGTTGACCGTACCCGTAACCCGACTTGACCCGATCAAGATTAAACCCTACAAGGGGATGTTTGGGATTGTTTACTAAATTTGCTTATGACACTGATAGGTTATTTTGAGGGTGTTTGGTATTATGTTTATCCAATCTATTTATTTGATTACTTGTCAGTGAAATGAATCGTCTCAAACTACTTATTTCAAATTACAATAAGCAGATAAGCAATTTCAGAAATCCAATTTTCAACAGATGATCAACATTGATGTGGATTAGGGTCACCACAAGGTCGAAATTCGTGATTAAGACCTATGGAACCAATATCAACATCAATGATTTGCTATCCTTGTCAAATTTTGACCTAAAAATGACCCAGACGAACCGACGGTCAATCAAGGGGTCAAAGGCAAAATTATGGATCATTAAGGAAGATTAAGTTAAGATTAAGGATTGTTTGATGATTCTAAGCAAGTTTTAATTATAATGTGTTACCAAAACAATCAAAAGTTTGTCTAAAACCAAGATTCAAACCCTAAAATTTTAAAGTCTTTAATCGGTCCGAAAGTTACGATTTCAAGGATGAAATGTCCTAAGATTCTCACCAAATGATGTTAATACGATGATGAAACTAGAATCGGGATGAAAAATCTCTTTGGAACACACGAAAATTTTGAGGAAAAAATGGGCAGAGGGTAGTCAACAGACGTTTGAATTTTGAATGAGATAAACGCAAAGAAAATTCTAAGTCCTGTATATATACCCAACACATATTGGTCTTGCGTACTTGTTAAGTACGCAGGGTTTACCTCATGCGCACTTATCAAGTACGCAGAGACCCTTGTGTTCTCAAACTTGCAACTCAAATTATGAAGATTTCAAGTCAAATAACGAACAAGATAAAAGCATTCAATCAAGAGGATTCAAATTCAATCCAGGAAGGTTAAACCTAAATATTTTTGACTTTTCTGATTAAAATTGAACTGTACACAAACTTAGAATCTTTTTGATCTTTTCAAGATTGAAATATACAAGTATATACACACACACACTATTTTTGCTCAAAGACACGAGCAGAGGATCATATCAGGCTAAACTTTAGCAAAAACGATACAAGATAAACGTCAAAGAATATAGGATCATGTCATGAATTACAAGTTATTCATAAGTAATAAGCACATAAGCAAGTAATTCAAGTTGGCAATATTATGATATTTGAAACCATAAGCATCTTTGTATCACGTTCTTGTGTGTTAAGGTATTAATTGTAAGATATACAACGTGTACCCCATTGATATGCTACAGTAATGTAAATTACACTATCTCAAGGCATCGAAGATATTCCCAATGATTTTCTAAATTTCTAGAATGAGGCTACATCAATTAGCATAGGAAAAATCAAGCAGAATCCATAAGGATTATCAGGAATCATAAGATTCAGAATCGAGTGATTCATTTATCTTGGTTTCATTTGATTTCTTCATTGAATATCGGTATGATGATTCAGGATAATGAATATGGTGTTTGAATATTAAGGTAAGGGAATCCAACTTTTATCTGGATTTGAATTCAATGAATCAGGAGTGATTCAAGGGTGAATACATGCTCAACGGTTGAATTAGAGACATGTCTTGATTCAATATCTCATTGCATACTTGTGAGTATGGGCAGTGAGATGAACTGCATTAATTGTGCTAAAGACATAACCCGAAACTGATCTAAGAAGAAAATTATTGTCAAAATTTAACATCCTTTATCTGATAATGATTTTTTGCATTCTTTTACTCACACACACTAGCAAACATGGGTTCAAATCACAGTTGTAGTCTAGATTTAGTTTCCACACTACTAATGATTCAAAGACGCCTACAGCCTACTGACAATTCAAATTACTTGTAAATAAACAGATTAAAAACATAAAAATTTAAACAATCACGTAAGCATGACGCAATCATTTCCCATATGTGCAGTCTATGGTGTTTAGATCATTTCTATTGTACAATCATTTCCTCTTTTCTCAAGATAACTTTGAAATTTTCTCCATTTTCTATTTTGTTTGAATTTTTGTAAAATATTTGAAAATTAAAAGAACTATACAGAAAACTTTAAAAGAAGTAAAATTTAACTTTCATGAATTGAATTGATTTAAGAAAAACAAGTTTTTACTCTGGATTGAACATTCCTATCAAGTTGACAAGATGCTCAAAACGGGATCGAGCAAACGCCTTAGTGAAAAGGTCAGCAAGGTTGTCATCCGTGTGAACCTTTACAAGTTCAATAAGATGCTTTTCAGCACAATCACGGATGAAATGATGGCGAATTTCAATATGTTTAGTTTTGGAATGTTTCACCGGGTTATTTGTGATGGAAGTTGTGGCATTGTTGTCAATGAATAGAGGAGTTCCAGTGAAGTTCAAGCCGTAGTCTCTCAATTGCTGCTGAATCCATAATATTTGAGAACAACCGCTAGCTGCGCAATGTATTATGCTTCACATGTTGAGACAGAAACCATTGACTACTTCTTACACTGTCAGGAAACCAGTCTGTCTCCCAAGAATTGACATCCACCATAAGTTGACTTTCTATCAAGGTTACAACCGCCATAATCTGAATCAGTGTAGGCTTTAAAGTCAAATGACTGATGCTTAGAGTACCAAAGACCTAATCGGGGTTTCCCTTTTAAGTATCTGAAAATCCTCTTTACAGCTATCATATAGGACTCCTTCGGTTATGACTGAAACCTTAAGCACAAGCATACAGCAAATATTATATCTGGCCATGAAGCTGTGAGATACATAAGAGATCCGATCATCCCACGGTACAATTTGCAATCCACATCCTTTCCATCTTTGTTAGGATGCAGACCATGATTGACGGGGATAGGTGTGCCATAAGTACTACAATCATTCATCTTGTATTTTGACAAGATGTCCTGCACATACTTAGTTTGATGTAGATAAATGCCATCCTCTCTTTGACTAACTTACAGACCTAGGAAGAACAACAATTCACCCATATTACTCATCTCAAACTTTGACTTCATCACCTGTTCGAATTCCCTACACATATCTTCATTTGTAGACCCGAAGATAATGTCATCGACATACACTTGTACAAGAAGAATATCACCTCTTTCTTTCCGTATGAAGAGGGTCGAGTCAATCTGTCCACGGTCGAAACCATTAGACAGTAGATGTTTAGATAATGTCTCATATCATGCCCTAGGTGCTTGATGAAGACCATAAAGTGCTTTGTCGAGCTTATACACTTTATTGATATTATGCGGATCTTCAAAGCCGGGAGGTTGAGTGACATAGACCTCTTCATGTACTTTTCCATATAGGAAAGCACTCTTCATATCAAGTTGATAGACCTTGAAGCCAACATATGAGGCATAAGCCAGAAACAGTCTAATGGCCTCAAGTCTAGCAACTGGGGCATATACTTCTGTGTAATCCAAGCCCTCTTGCTGATAAAAACCTTGAACAACCAACCTTGCTTTGTTCTTCACCACAACATGACGATCATCCGTCTTGCATTTGAACACCCATCTGATGCCAATTGGTTGTACGCCCCTTGGCAAGTCAACCAAATCCCACACATGCAACTTTTGGAATTGAGACAATTCATCTTGCATTGCCTCAATCCAACAGTTGTCAGCGAGAGCCTCTTTCACATTCTTGGGCTCTAACCGGGACACGAATGTAGCATGCATACATGTTTCCATGACACCAGTGTTAAGTATCTCAGAGTAAAGACTAGTGTTCTCAGCAATGGTTCGATGACGAGTTTGAACACCGACATGAGGATCACCAATAATGTTGTCAATTGGATGATTCTTATGCACTCTCATCTTTGGTACATTCGGTTCCTGAATTTCTGAATCGAGGTTCGTGCTTAACTCCCCCATGTCCTGTGTTCCAGAAGAAGAAGATTCAATGTTGATTGGATCAGCTGGAGCTTCATTTCCTACACGAGTGTTAGGATTAGCTTGAGCGTAATTTCCGTCAACATGAACATCTTCAGTGTTATCACTGTCATGAGTTCCAGATGCAGATGCGGCATTGGAATCAAGAGTTACAACCGGTACAATAGCACGAGTTGAGAAACTGGAGTCATCACCGCCACCAAATAATTCATACACATTTGCGGCATCATATGCAGACAAATCTGGAAGGTTGAAAGATTTGAATAGCGCATCATAATCAAAAGCCCAAGCTGGACCGCTTGGTTCTGGTAGAATGTTGTGTTTACTACAATCCACTTCAAACCATTCCTCGACAATACGAGTTCCTATATTATACACTCTTTTGCAAGGCGAGTTGGCAACATATCCTAAGAAGATGCCTTCCACCGCTTTTGCATGAAACTTAGACTTGCGGTCTTTGTGTTGTAGCAATAAGGAACAGGGACTACCAAAAGGAACTAGATAGTCAAGATTAGGAGGTCGATTGTTGATCAACTCATAACAAGTCTTGTTGTGCCTCTTCACAACCAGAACTCTGTTCAAGACGTGACAAGCTGTATTAACTTTTTCTGCCTAGAAAGTGACAGGAAGCTTTGCATCTGACAACATTGTCCTTGCAGTCTCAATCAAGGTTCTGTTCTTCCGTTCTGCGACTCCATTCTGCTGAGGTGTGTATGGGGCACTAAATTCGTGAGACTTCCGTTGTTGTTTGCCCTTTTTACAAGGCATACAGTCATCTGCAAAGGTAAATCTCAGCTTAGGAACACCGGTTACCAAACCGTTTCGGACAAGATGATTCATTTTTCGATAAGAAATGTGTCCGAGTTTCCTATGCCACAAGATAGATTCAAGCTCTGTCGCTTTGGTAAGCAAACAAGTAGCAACTGATGAGGTGGTTGTTGCCACGCTCATATCAATCTGATATGTGTCGTTTGTCCTTGGCGCTCTCATCAGAATCCAGTCTTCAGGAACCTCAAAACCAGGTTTGAGTATCAAGCATTCAGCCTTGTCAAACATCACTGAGTACTCCTTGTCGCACATCTGGGAGACACTCAATAAGTTATGCTTCAGCTGCTCGCAGTAGTTGACATTGTCAAAGCTGACACAACCATTTGAAACCACGCCTTGACACGTGATACTACCGCCTTTCTCTCCAGCAAAGGCCACATAACCGCCTCTGAATGGTTTTACATCTTGAAGCAGGGCCATGTTACCTGTCATGTGCCGGGAGCATCCACTATCTACATACCAACGATTAGAGATAGTACCCTTCGGATGTCCCTGCACGAGTCACAAAAAGAACTAATTAGATTTAGAGACCCAAGCCATAGTGGTCTTGGGTCGTCCGTCTTTCTTAAAATAAACAACCTCAATTAACTCACAGTCGTGATTGTTAAAAATGGATGAATCTTTAGAAGAATTGGGACTAGGAGATTGAGAATTTTTAGATTTTTTGTTCCAGGATCTCTTCTGTTTATTCACTAGAATAGTAGACTTAGAATCAACAACAGCAGGTGAACTAATGGAAGCTTCACCTGATTGAACTCCAGGCAGCTGTTCCAGCTTTCTCAATCTCTTGTTCCTTCTCCTTCTCTGTGGCTTAGAGAGTTTCACCACAGGTTTCTCACCAGTAGGTGTACTACCAGAGGTAGATACACAAGGTTTAGCAGGATGCTTTCCCTTTCTTGAAACAGATGGTTTAGCCTCAGATGTGATCTTTGGCTTTACCATAGGTTTTACTGGTGGTTTCACCACACTTGCTTTTGGATTTTTGGGATGCTTCACTGGTGGTGACTTAGGGATGACAGCCGGTTGTGAAACAATTGGCCGTTTCCCTTGGTTCTTAGAAGGGCAGTTCACAAAAATGTGACCAACCATACCACAGTGAAAGCAAGTCCTCTTGTCTGTGTAAGTCCTCCTTTAAGGCTCATTAGATCTGGCATTACATGACTCAGCATTATGAGTAAGAGGAGTTGGTTGGTGAACAGGAGTTTGACCCGATAAAGATTGGTTTTTGGGAGTATAATTTTTTTGCAAATTTTCTTTATAACCAAGCCCATAATGAGCTGAAAAAGTTTCTTTCTTAATTTGATTAATGTGTTTATACCCCCCATAAAGCATTACCTTTAATTTATCATTTGATTCAATGATATCGGGTTCAGTCACAATACAATTGTCACTATTAGTGATAATGTTTTTCTTAATTTTCTGTTCACATAACCACTCCTCAGATACTACTCCTTCAGGGCAGGTGCTATCACACCCATCATTAGAAGCAGTAAAGAACTCCTCATTAGATGCAGAGTCAGTTTTACTTGAGGAATCATCCTTGTTAGAGGACTCATCCTTACCTGAGGACTCATCAAGACAAGACAAATCAATGTCTATTAAGCCGTTGATAAATTTCCCGCTAACTGGTGGAGGAATAGCATTAGTACCCAACCCTAAGCCATTCAATTGCCTCACTACAGACTCGTAGTGTTCCACCACAAAACGAGAATTTTTCAACTTCTCATTAGTACATTTCAACTACAAGATCTCATTTTGCAGTTTGTTGATCTCATTGTTCCTTTTCTCTAACCCATTGTATGCAACATCCAAGTGAAACTGTTGATCGCTGATTTTAAGTGAATAATCCCGTTTTTCTTTCTTCAACGTTTCAATTGAATCTTTGAATCGTTTTTTGTTTTCCTTGTAGCTTAACACTGCAATACGAAGGGGTTCAACTTTGTCTTGAAGCTTAGAATTTTCAACCTTTAAGCTTAGACATTTGGAACAGGAAATGACAGCAAAAGAATTAGAATCTACCTCATTTGATGAACATGATGTCTCTCCAATAGCCATGAGGGCAACAGCAGTTGTAGACTCCATTTGATCAGCCACAGAAGCTTCCCGTTCCTCAGCTTCCATCATCTCTAAAATCTCAGCCATGAGACCAACCTGTGTTTGTGCAATGAGGGCATCCTCCAAATGAACACCCTAATCAAAGCTTTCGTCCTGTTGAGCCACCAATGCATTGGACGTTCCACCTTGGCTTTGATTGTGGTTGTTTGAGTTGTTGTAGCCTTGGCTGTTTCCTTGGCTAGGTCTAGTGAAACCCGAAGCCGGTGCTCTGTCCTTTTGACATTCATGAGCAAAGTGTCCAAAGTTCAGACACTTGTAGCACTTGGCCTTGGATTTGTCAAAACCAACCTTGGCATTTGAATGCCCGCCAATGAACTTTCTTCCTGTTTTGTTCAGGAAACGCTTGGCCCTCCTCAAGATCATGGCCATATTCCATTGAATATCCATATCCTCCATATCATCCGGATCCACTTGATTGAAGTCTTCTTCTATTGTTTCAGGATCCGTTAGCTTGCTGCCAATGAAGTTCTCATAGGCAAGCATGCATGATGAGAATAAAGCCACATGATCTTCAGCTATCTTGGCTATTGCTGATTGGTTAGCTGAAGATGTGGGAGAAGGATTTCTTGAGGGATTCTGGTGATAAGATCCAGAACCAGAACCAGATGCTGCATAGCATGCATGACCACCACAAGCCTTTACAGTTTCTTCCTCATGAGAGTTTCCTGAGAAAAGGGCAATTCCAGAGCCCGATGACTTGGTTGTAGAAGACTTCCCATAATACATAGAAGGGTCTTGTATTTGAGGTCTTCATGAGCTCTCCTTTCTTTTTAGGTTCATGTCATGTGCTTGAACCTTTCCAATTGCCTCATCAATTTTCATCTCCTAAAACTTAGAGTTCTATCTCATTAGTGTAGTATACATCTCAAATTTGGGTGGCAAAGCATCCAGAAATTTCTCAACTAATTCCTCACTTGGATAGATGAGGTCAAAAGCTTTCAACTCAGTCTACAGATGATAGAATCTAGAGATGAGTTCATCTATGGATTCGTTCTCCAGAAATCTGAAGCACTCATACTGCTTCCTGAGAAGATCCCGTTTACTTTTCTTGATGTCACTGTTGCCCTCGAATCTCTTCTGTAACGCCTTCCAAAGATCCTTGGAGTTATCGTATCCTCTGAAGCTGTGGAATAACTCCCTAGTTAAGGCCATAGTGATAGATCCGTGTGTCTTCTTCCCTCTATCATAAACTTTCTTTTCTTCTTCATCAAGTTTAGAGATAGGCTTGGGAACTTCGTCATCAAGGTAAATGTATGGGATGCTTATAGCCCTCTAGAATGGGTATCCATAACGAAGAATCGGTATAAGAAATATAATGCTCAAAGCGTGCTTTCCAGTTTGAATAATCATTTACATTAAGCAGCTTTGGCGGTTTCTGAGGGGTTCCGATCTCGTTGTCATAGTTCAGAAGGTTAACGAGATTCTGAAGATTTGACATGGTGAACACTTAGTCAAATTTCAGAAAAATCAAAGAAACTTGCGCACTTGTAACTGGCCTTGCGCACTTAAAGAAGTAGTCTTGCGTAGTTAGGATTTGCCCTTGCGTACATAATAAGTATGCAGGAGTAAATGATAAGTACGCAGGAAATAACTTAAGTACGCACCAAGATTGGTCTTGCGTACTTGGTAAGTACGCATCAAGACTGTACTTGTTGCCAAATAAGGTAAGTACGCAGGTCACTTTTTCACCAACTCTCACCAACTTTTTCCGGTCACTGGAAACTCACCGGAGACGGCAGAAATTGAAAAATTGACCAAACAAAATGAGCTAAAGGGTCAGAAAAGTGTTTCTAACCAACCTTTTATGCTCAAAACACTCAAATACACAACAAAAGTCGGTTTTTGAGTGATTTTTACTTCTAAATTAGTGCTCAAGAGCTACCCCTAATTTATCTCAAAAATCAACAAAAACACCCACTTTTGCTTGCAAAAACTCTGTAGGATGTGAAGAAAAAGTGTCAACACGAGGTTGGTGAGTTCACAGGTTTGTGTGTAAATAAACTGTTTGAGTGTTGATGGATCCACATACGTAAGTCACACCTATTGCTAGCTAGACAATGTACAAGTTACTCTAAGCGCTCGCAACCGAAGCTGACTATTTGTTTGTTTGTTTGCCTCCAGCCAGGTCTATCAACCCTGACTAATATGTTTAGCCCAATCTACACCCGTTCGACCTCCAATTGTGCTAGCGCGACTAGCCCGGGTGGGGATTGTCAAACCCAGTAGTACTACTCAAATTACATCGTTAAGTCCATATTAACGGTTCAATGTGAGGACTTTCATGATAGTGTTTACGCTTAAGTACATAAGTGGTAATGAAATACTATGTGATTCATGTCCGTTTGTGTGTATGTCTCTCCCCGACGGGAAGACAAGAAACGGATGTATGTTCGTGTGCATGTTTCTCCCTAACAAAAAAACAAGTAAAATGATGCTCGTTTGTATGCATGTTTCTCCCCAACGGGAAAACAAGTAAGATGATGCTTGTGTATATGCATGTTTCTCCCCCAACGGGAAAACAAATAAAATATTGTTTGTTTGTATGCATGTTTCTCCCCAACGGGATAACATGTAAAATGTTGTTTGTGTAAATGTATGTTTCTCCACCAATAGGAAAACAAATAAAAAGGGGCCGTGAAACTCACATACATTGCGTTGTAGGTAGTATCACATAAGTAAGAGATTTGGAACCTCAAGTGCCTGCACGGCTTACGTATACCCTAGAATTATAAACATAATAATTAGGGACAAGTTGGGATTTGTGACGACGACACGGAAGGTTAGAACGTCTTAAACATTCTAAGGTCTGGCGAGTAGACGAACGTGTCTACGGAAATAAGGTTTCTTAATTAGGATCAAAACGTTTCGTGTCGAATGTGAAGACTAATATATAATAAATATATCCGTGCGTTCGTATCATTTGAAAATAGTCTAAAGTAATAATATAACTAAATATATTATTTATAAATTTGAAACGTTACACAAAATTCACAAATGTGATGAAAATAATATATAAATATATTATTATTAAATCGGAGTCATGAACGATAATATATTATAATAAAAATGTGGAATATTATGGAAGTGGTTTATAAAATCAAACCCGAGCCTACGGCTGGTCTCTGAGTTCAAACTATAGTATACTAATATGTTTAGAAAATATAATTTTGATAACCAAATATTCTACCAAAGGATTAACTCACACACGACCGTGCCTAAGGCAAGGCACGGCCGTGCCAAGGTCAATGAGCGCGACCGTGATGGTCTAGAGCGCGACCGTGGTTGGTCAGAAGACAAAACAAGGTCTGCTCATCAGGCACGACCGTGCTCGTGTCGGGCACGACCGTGTCTAGGGTTTTCAAGGAATGACCTTGTCTGGCTAGCAGGCACGACCAGGTCAGGTACGGGCCACGACTGTGCTCGGATAGGCACGACCGCGCTACTAGATTAGCACGACCGTGTCTGATTAATTTCAGAAACAAATCGATTAAATCATATAAGATTAACGTTGTAAATCATGGGGCTTTTGATAAACAAAGTATTGCGAACTTAACCATGTATTTTAATTGGATTGAGATTGTGTCTAGACCAGAGTTCGATTAAAACGAAAACATGAAGAGTCTTAGTTCTGATTCGAGTATAATTCAGTGATGTAAGCCCCAATTAGTCTAGGGCTTTTTGATGGGATGCGGATTTTGTGTGTTTATAGTGTTTTAATCCCGCGTTTTTACATATTTTTCTTATCACATATGTTTGGATAGCGAATACTACGAGGTAATATGTTTTGTAGGTAGACGGGATTAAAAGGAAGGTGTTAGAGCAAGTTGAAATGCAGGTTACGGGAATCGGAACGAAGAAACAAAGAAGTGAAAAAGGGCTGGGAGTAACTTACGGCCAGGCCACAGTAACTTACGGTGGCCGTAAGTTACGGTGAATCGAGCGTAACTTACGGTGGAAAGAAAATCAAAAAGTTTGGCCGTAAACCAGAAGCTACTAGCCGTAAGTTAGAATTTGGAATTTGTTGGTCGTAAGTTACGACCATATCACCGTAAGTTACGGTGGTCGGGAAAACAGAAAGACGCGGAACTTCGGGGACACAGCCGATTTTGAGGTTTATTTGGGGGTTTCTTCCCCAAATCGAAAGCCATCTCTTACACAACACTTTGAGGCGATTTTTAGAGGATTGACACACCCACTTGAAGATTGAAGATGATCTCCCTCACCATGAGCGGGTGATTCACTTGTGGCTTCCTCCAGGCGGACAGTTCGTATAGGTTTTTGTATTTGATTCAGTTTATTCATGTTTGGATCTTGTTAGTTTCTGACAATAACTTGAGAGATTGATGTATTAGTTGATTTAAACAGTTTATGATTATGCTTTGAGTTTGCTTGCTTTACGATCTTGTTCGGTTGATGACAAAACCTAGTAGCAGGGTTGGGTGACTAAAGGGGGTAACTTGGTATTCATAAATTGGGTGATTGAATTATACTGGTTTGTGACGAAACTAGTTGTATAGGTTTTCTGACAAAGAATCTGTCTTCAATTACTGTTTCAACTAATTTTCCAACACTATGTCTATGTGGTGTCCAATTGAATAACTGAGTTTTGCATAAACCTAGAATCTGAAGTTTGGAGGAGGTTGCATCTTTATTTGATCTGTGTTTTTATTCTAATTATCAAACTAAGCAATTCCACTAACCACTGATTCCTCGTGGATACGATACTCTTCTTACCCTCACTAGTTAAGTGTTTAAGGATTGTTTTTGACCGACCTAACGACATCGATCAAAAATGGCGCCGTTGCCGGGGAATCGGTGCGCTTAGTTTTGTTGCTTTAGTTTAGTGTTCTTTAGTTGATTTTTATTTTATTTTTTGTTTAACAAAAACTCAAAAAGATTTTTCTTATTTTTGCTTTTATTTTTATTTTGTTTATTTTTTCGTTCAGAACTACTTGGGTGTGTTAGTTGTGCAGGTCGGCATGGACAGGAATTATATTGATGATCAATACTACTATGAGCCATGTAGTAATTGTGGCATTACTGGCCACTGGGCTCAAGATTGCCCAAGATACAACTCACATGGTGGTGGTCCTGAGTATCAAAGCTATCAGGAAAATTATAATCAAGACTACCACCCGAGCGGACCACCGGAACAAGACAACTATCAATCTGAACTGGATGTCATCCGGTCAGATATGAAGGAGATGACCAAAGTGGTAGAAGCAGTGGTGCAACAACAGGAAAGCCAGGCAAAAGCTCATCAAGCTTTGATAGATCTTGTTTCCCACTTAACTGGGATTGTTGCAAGCATCATCAAAGAAGTAGGTAAGCCTTGCAGTGCACATCAATTCTCAAGTTCCCAAACCACAAACAGTGCACACCTAAATGATGTAAGTCTTCAACCCTCATCTGATTTGTCTGATGTTGAACATACTCCACCACTGGTAGTAGAGAGAGTGGTGGAGTATAATGAGTCTGAATCTGATCCTAATCAGGAATTTATTTCACAGAATAATTTGAAAACTAAAAATGTGAATGAACCTGTAAAAATCCCGTTTCCAGATGCTCTAATCAAATCATTTTTAAAAGAAAAAGATCCAACACAGGATGAACGATGGGAAAAGTTTGAGAAGCGTAAAATTAACTCGTTATTTTTAAATACGCTTAAACAAGATCCTGATAATGTTGAATGTCTAAAAGGTTTGAGTACCCGAAAGCGACGGCACAAATGTCCCGAGCAAGTAAAATTGAGTGTCAGTGTGAATGCCGTGTTTACGGGTACCCTTCCCCCGAAACTCCAAGATCCAGGGGCACCTATTATTTCAATTCAAATAGGTGAAATTACATTGAATAGAGCATTACTAGATCTTGGAGCATCTGTGAGCATAATTCCAGGGAGCCTGTATGATCAACATGAATTTGGTCCATTACAGAGAGTTAACACCACCGTGGTGTTGGCTGATCAGACTCCCGCACATCCTCGGGGGATTGTAAAGGATGTGATTGTGAAGGTAGGAGAGCTTTATTACCCAGTGGATTTCTTGGTGTTGGATTGTGTCAAGAACATAGAGCCAACTATTATTTTGGGTAGACCGTTCTTGGCCACTGCTCAGGCAAATATTAACTGTGCTGAGGGAACGGTAAGGATGAGGTTTGGGGCTCAGAAAATGAGTCTTAAAATATTTTCAAACTTGCAAAACCCAAAAGCTAACAAAGGTGGATCACCTGAAAAGGTGAATCACATAGTCGAGAATGCTTGTGTTGTGTTTGACAGGTCAGCTGAGATGAAGAATGGTGAGACTCCAGACAATGGGAAGAAAAGGGTCAGAAAGAGAAAGCGGAAAGGGAAGAAACCGCGAGTTCATGATGTAGATCAAGAACTCTTTTCTCTATTTATGAAGGCTTGGAGAAAATTGGATGATGAGAGGAATTTAAGTGTGGGGAAGGAGGACTGCAAGCATCCCACCCGACCACCATGAACGAAGTAAGGTACACTGCGTCTGGCTGAGGACGTTAAACTTAGCACTCTTAGGAGGTAGCCTAAGGTATGTTTTACATTCATGTCTAGTTAAATGAACTTTGCGGGTGTGTTCAATAGAAACCCGCACGAGACTCAACTCGTCCACTCGGGCTACCGAGGGGTTTAAAAGGCTTGATGCATATGCTAAATGCATTCGTGATTCCTACGAAAGTGAGTTAGGACTTTGTTTGATTTTTTTTGTGTTTTTGTGTGCGAGCCGGCCAAGTGTGGGGAAGTTTCATGGGTGTTCAAGTCAGTTTGATGCTCTTAGGTTGGTTCGAGTTTAACTTTGCAGGTTCTCCATTCGGGTGGTGATTTCCGATTCTCGCTTGATTTTTGTAAAAGCTGCCCGTTTGCATCTGTGGAGCTCGATAACGAATGAAATGCTATACGATCGCATATCCAGCTAAGTTATTTAATCTTTGTATATGTCTTTTAGTTTTTGTTTCTCTTCCTACATTGAGGGCAATGTAGTGTTTAAGTGTGGGGAGGGAGACTTTCGTCTAAGTTGTTAGTGAGTCTGTATTTTGAGTCATAAAAAAAGGATATCTATAAAAATTAAAAAATTAAAAAAATGTCATTGAATTAGAATTTTTGCAAATAAATGGAAAATGATAGATAGAATTGGAAACTGCTTGTGAATTGAAATAAAAATAAATAAAGAATAGAAAGCGCGTCTGATTTGTAATGTTTTGGTAGGCCCAGCCGACTTAAGAGCTTAAATATCCTGATAATGTATCTAGGTTTAAATGAATAATTAATTCAGAATATCTTGTGGGTTCTCATCTTAGGGGTGTCGGTAAGGTCGAAACTGTCAACATAAGGTGATAGGTACCTTTATAAACAAAAATTTATAAGTTTTTAAAATTATTTGGCACACCGCTTTATTTTTATGAAAATAAATTTGAAAGTTGGTGGCGCCCGCATTCCATAATCCATCTTGCATGAGCTTAATTAAATCAATTGAAAGCTTGAGTTTCGCCTACGTGTTTCCCTTCGGGATGGTGACTTGAAGGATACACCCATGGGCGGGACTTAGGTGATCAATAAGTTTGGATGACTAAGTTAGGTTTATGTGTTTCCCTTCGGGATGGTGACTTGAAGGATACACCCCTATTCCGAAGCTTATGAATTTCATTGCTTAAGAACTGCAGCCTACGTGTCATATATCGTGTTCCAGCGTGATTGAAACACCACTGGGTTAGGTTCGTTCATAAAATAATAATAAAAGCTAAAAACATGCACCCATCGATCCATAATTCCATAATTTTCAAAAACAAATAAATTGGTGTTTATAATGGTGGGAAATCTATATGGTTTAACCCGGGCCTAAGCATCACCTTGAGATTGAATTAGGCTAAGTCGTAGCTTTCTGAGTATGAGACCCATAGATAGACCGTTGGCTTGGTAATAGATAGAATAATAGATCACATAATCGGGTGCTCGAGGTTCGGTGGTTGGGTTTAGTCGGATAGAAATATCAATTGTTACAGTTAGCGCGTGATTATATTTGAAATGAATGAGAGTGTGAAAAGCAGGTTCCCAATTATGATTCCATTGCAAATATTTTTCGGGACGAAAAAAAGATAAGTGTGGGGATGTGATGGGATGCGGATTTTGTGTGTTTATAGTGTTTTAATCCCGCGTTTTTACATATTTTTCTTATCACATATGTTTGGATAGCGAATACTACGAGGTAATATGTTTTGTAGGTAGACGGGATTAAAAGGAAGGTGTTAGAGCAAGTTGAAATGCAGGTTACGGGAATCGGAACGAAGAAACGAAGAAGTGAAAAAGGGCTGGCAGTAACTTACGGCCAGGCCACAGTAACTTACGGTGGCCGTAAGTTACGGTGAATCGAGCGTAACTTACGGTGGAAAGAAAATCAAAAAGTTTGGCCGTAAACCAGAAGCTACTAGCCGTAAGTTAGAATTTGGAATTTGTTGGCCGTAAGTTACGACCATATCACCGTAAGTTACGGTGGTCGGGAAAACAGAAAGACGCGGAACTTCGGGGACACAGCCGATTTTGAGGTTTATTTGGGGGTTTCTTCCCCAAATCGAAAGCCATCTCTTACACAACACTTTGAGGCGATTTTTAGAGGATTGACACACCCACTTGAAGATTGAAGATGATCTCCCTCACCATGAGCGGGTGATTCACTTGTGGCTTCCTCCAGGCGGACGGTTCGTATAGGTTTTTGTATTTGATTCAGTTTATTCATGTTTGGATCTTGTTAGTTTCTGACAATAACTTGAGAGATTGATGTATTAGTTGATTTAAACAGTTTATGATTATGCTTTGAGTTTGCTTGCTTTACGATCTTGTTCGGTTGATGACAAAACCTAGTAGCAGGGTTGGGTGACTAAAGGGGGTAACTTGGTATTCATAAATTGGGTGATTGAATTATACTGGTTTGTGACGAAACTAGTTGTATAGGTTTTCTGACAAAGAATCTGTCTTCAATTACTGTTTCAACTAATTTTCCAACACTATGTCTATGTGGTGTCCAATTGAATAACTGAGTTTTGCATAAACCTAGAATCTGAAGTTTGGAGGAGGTTGCATCTTTATTTGATCTGTGTTTTTATTCTAATTATCAAACTAAGCAATTCCACTAACCACTGATTCCTCGTGGATACGATACTCTTCTTACCCTCACTAGTTAAGTGTTTAAGGATTGTTTTTGACCGACCTAACGACATCGATCACTTTTGTTCTAGGAGAAAAAACGAACTTGTATGTATATTAAATTACCTGAAACGATATCGGATTGAAAGAGATTGGCTAGAACTCGAGTGGCTTAGATTCCGACGACTTCTGCTGCGATTCCGATCAAATTGGTGTGTGGGTTTGCTTCTGTGAGGTGTGATAGAGGTGCGTAAATGATGAATTGAGAGTATAACAGGCCGAATAGTTGAATTCGTTTGTAATGGGGATGGGTTTCGACGGTTATAGTTTGATTATCCATAAATGAGTTTAACTCGATCATTACGAGTGTTTAAGTTTACGTTAATGGCTCAGTGATGATTAGAATTGATCAAATTTACGTTACGACATTGTAATCGACGGGTATGAGTTAAAAGACTGCGTTTACGTTTCAATCTGGGTAAGAGGCGCGACTGTGCCTGTGCACTAGGCATGACCGTGCTTGAGTACACGGTGCGACCGTGCTCCTACACTGGCGCAACCGTGCTTGCTTGAGTTTTGGTGAAATACAGAAATAGCCCTTGTGGTTTGGGATTTGACAGGTTTGGTCCCTGAAGTTTGAGAGATAACAGAGTTTGGTTTGACGGGATTAACGGAAATTTGTCGGGTGTCACAATTAAGGCCAACAACCCCCCCCCCCCCCTAATTGTTGATACACGTTTGATTCTTTTTCTCTAACATATTTCGTATCTTACTCCATGCTTCTTCTGTAGTTGCTTCAGATTATGTGGTTGAAACCAACAAACCGAGTCCCTTCGTTTCAAAACTACACTGACTTTCAACATTGGGAGGCCCGTTGTAATTAGTCAATTGAATTTTAAAAAACTCTTAAAAATCAAAGTTTGGAATAGGCGTAATATTCGGTTGATTGTGAAGAAAGCTTGGATCTTGTTTTTTGGAATTTTATAGCAGATCGTAACGGTGATAATGGTTTCCTAAATTACATACCCAATTGTATGGGAATAGTTTTGGCGGGAAAATGGGTCATCGACTTCATGTGAGAATGACACATGGAAGATAAGGATATTGATTTACTAGTATAGACTAGCTTAGAACCAGTGTACTACACACGGGGTGGAAAATATCAATAAATAAAATTTATCAATCTTTATGTATATATTTTTACATGTGTAAAAATGTATTACATATACTGAGGATAGAAAACAAAATTCAAAATATGTAAAAGTTAATATATAATTGAGTTTCGAAAATACGTTAATTACTATTTAATATAATTTGACTTTCATTTACTATTTGATTGAAAATAAAATTTACATAATTAGATTTCAAAGTTTCTTATGATAAGTGATAATTTAAAATAAATGTTTTGTATTAGTATAATTAGTTTTTTTTTAATATACTATTATTAAAAGATAGAGGTGCATTTAATAAAAGAGAGAGGCGAGAAAAAAATAATGAAAATGAATATGGAGCGGACACGTAAAATAAAAAAAAACTTTTATTTATTAGATAGTATAGATTATAAGTAATATTAGATTGTATATAATTAATTATTTGTTTAAACGAATCAACATTGTTATGAATAGCAATATTTCATTGATTAGTAGTTATTTAATTTCTATTTCAAATATCTATTTATATATTAAACAAGTTTCCAACTAAATAATTAATGCAGTTTTGTAAATTAAATGAATGGAATCGTCAAAAAGGTTGTGGTGTAGTGGTTGAGGTGAGGCTTGAAGTCTCAAGGGACCCGGGTTTAATCCCTGCCACCACCATTAATTTCTGAGGCATGCAAATGAGGCCTAGTTCTTAGGCTGATGCACCAGGGTTTTACCCACGCCGATCCAGGGTTCGAGTCTCGGCTCTCCCTCAAGCCCGGAAGGTGCCGTATTGGGTGGGATTTTTCCTTGGATGCTCTCCAACTCTGACGCCAAGTGGGCCCGGTTAAGACAACATATTGGCCGGAGTTGGACGAGGCTCTCCCATATAACGGGGGGTGCGACGTCACAACATTCAATCTTCGCCGTTCAAAAAAAAAATGAATGGAATCATTTTAGAACATTTAATTAGTTTCTTGACTCCATTTATAAGTTGACATTTTTTTGTAATTAGATATTTTATTAATTCATCCATCAAAAGGTTATATAGTTATGAAAAAAGTTCTAATAAAATTAGGTTTTAAATTGAAAAGGGTGATAAGGATTTAGGTCCATTAGATAGATTTTTAATGACACAACCATTAGCTTAACCTAGTGGTAAATGTGTATACCAAAGACTTCACTAAAATAAGGAGGTCTTGGGTTCAAGTCCCACATGTGATAAAAAAAGGGCGGTCCAAGTTGGGCTATGGGGTTTTCTCACCTATCGTGGGTTTCCTCCTGAGGGAGGTGGAGATGATCGGGTGGGCCAGTGGCCCGACAATGATCCAAATCGCCGTTAAAAAAAATATATATTTTTAATGGTTAAGATCAAATTGTAGAAAAAAAAGTTGTTGTAATAGTATTTTAGTAATGACCACTTTGTTGACTTTTTATCAAGTCCCCCCTTTTTTTTAAACGGTCATAACTTTTACATATAACATTACTTTAAAAAAAATTTACATAAAAAAACGAGCGTTTTTTTATCAAGTAAGATGATGCTTGTGTATATGCACGTTTCTCCCTCAACGGGAAAACAAATAAAATACTGTTTGTTTGTATGCATGTTTCTCCCCAACGGGATAACATGTAAAATGTTGTTTGTGTAAATGCATGTTTCTCCACCAATAGGAAAACAAGTAAAAAGGGGCCGTGAAACTCACATGCGTTGCGTTGTAGGTAGTATCACACAAGTAAGAGGTTTGGAACCTCAAGTGTTAGCCTGCACGGCTTACGTATACCCTAGAATTATAAACATAATAATTAGGGACAAGTTGGGATTTGTGACGACGACACGGAAGGTTAGAACGTCTTAAACGTTCTATGGTCTAACGAGTAGACGAACGTGTCTACGGGAATAAGGTTTCTTAATTAGGATCAAAACGTTTCGTGTCGAATGTGAAGACTAATATATAATAAATATATTCGTGCGTTCGTATCATTTGAAAATAGTCTAAAGTTATAATATAACTAAATATATTATTTATAAATTTGAAACGTTACACAAAATTCACAAACGTGATGAAAATAATATATAAATATATTATTATTAAATCGGAGTCATGAACGACAATATATTATAATAAAAGTGAGGAATATTATGGAAGTGGTTTATAAAATCAAACCCGAGCCTAAGGCTGGTTTCTGAGTTCAAACTATAGTATACTAATATGTTTAGAAAATATAAATTTGATAACCAAATATTCTGCCAAAGGATTAACTTACACACGACAGTGCCTAAGGCAAGGCACGACCGTGCCAAGGTCAATGAGCGTGACCATGCTGGTCTAGAGCGCGACCGTGGTTGGTCAGAAGACAAAACAAGGTATGCACATCAGGCACGACCGTGCTCGTGTCGGGCACGACTGTGTCTAGGGTTTTCAAGGCATGACCTTGTCTAGCTAGCAGGCACGACTAGGTCAGGTACGGGGCACGACTGTGCTCGGATAGGCACGACCGCGCTACTAGATTAGCACGACCGTGTCTGGTTAATTTCAGAAAAAAATCAATTAAATCTTATAAGATTAACGTTGGAAATCATGGGGCTTTTGATAAACAAAGTATTGCGAACTTAACTATGTATTTTAATTGGATTGAGATTGTGTCTGGACCAGAGTTCGATTAAAACGAAAACATGAAGAGTCTTAGTTCTGATTCGAGTATAATTCAGTGATGTAAGCCCCAATTAGTCTCGGGCTTTTGTTCTAGGAGAAAAAACGAACTTGTATGTATATTAAATTACCTGAAACGATATCGGATTGAAAGAGATTGGCTAGAACGTGTTTCGACTTCAAGTGGCTTAGATTCCGACGACTTCTGCTGTGATTCCGATCAAATTGGTGTGTGGGTTTGCTTCTGTGAGGTGTGATAGAGGTGCGTAAATGATGAATTGAGAGTATAACATGCCGAATAGTTGAATTCGTTTTGTAATGGGGATGGGTTTCGACGGTTATAGTTTGATTATCCATAAATGAGTTTAAATCGATCATTACGAGTGTTTAAGTTTACGTTAATGGCTCAGTGATGATTAGAATTGATCAGATTTACGTTACGACATTGTAATCGACGGGTATAAGTTAAAAGACTGCGTTTACGTTTCAATCTGGGTAAGAGGCGCGACTGTGCCTGTGCACTAGGCACGACCGTGCTTGAGTACACGGCGCGACCGTTTCTCCTGCACTGGCGCGACCGTGCTTGCTTGAGTTTTGGTGAAATACAGAAATAGCCCTTGTGGTTTAGGATTTGACAAGTTTGGTCCCTGAAGTTTGAGAGATAACGGAGTTTGGTTTGACGGGATTAACGAAAATTTGTCGGGTGCACAATTAAGGCCAACAACCCCCCTCCCCCTAATTGTTGATACACGTTTGATTCTTTTTCTCTAACATATTTCGTATCTTACTCCATGCTTCTTCTGTAGTTGCTTCAGATTATGTGGTTGAAACCAACAAACCGAGTCCCTTCGTTTCAAAACTACACCGACTTTCAACATCAGGAGGCCCGTTGTAATTAGTCAATTGAATTTTAAAAAACTCTTAAAAATCAAAGTTTGGAATAGGCGTAATATTCGGTTGATTGTGAAGAAAGCTTGGATCTTGTTTTTTGGAATTTTATAGCAGATCGTAACGGTGATAATGGTTTCCTAAATTACATACCCAAATGTATGGGAATAGTTTTGGCGGGAAAATGGGTCATTGACTTCATGTGAGAATGACACGTGGAAGATAAGGATATTGATTTACTATTATAGATTAGCTTAGAACCCGTATACTACACACGGTGTGTAAAATATCAATACATAAAATTCTTCAATTTTTATGTATATATTTTTACATGTGTAAAAATGTATTACATATACTGAGGATAGAAAAAAAATTCAAAATATGTAAAAGTTAATATATAATTGGGTTTCGAAAATACGTTAATTACTATTTAATATAATTTGACTTTCATTTACTATTTGATTGAAAATAAAATTTACATAATTAGATTTCAAAGTTTCTTATGATAAGTGATAATTTAAAATAAATGTTTTGTATTAGTATAATTAGTTTTTTTTTAATATAGTATTATTAAAAGATAGAGGTGCATTTAATAAAAGAGAGATGCGAGAAAAAATAATGAGAATGAATATGGAGCCGACACGTAAAATGAAAAAAACTTTTATTTATTAGATAGTATAGATTATAAGTAATATTAGATTGTATATAATTAATTATTTGTTTAAACGAATCAACATTGTTATGAATAGCAATATTTCATTGATTAGTAGTAATTTAATTTCTATTTCAAATATCTATTTATATATTAAACAAGTTTCCAACCAAATAATTAATGCAGTTTTGTAAATTAAATGAATGGAATCATTTTAGAACATTTAATTAGTTTCTTGACTCCATTTATAAGTTGACATTTTTTTTTAATTAGATATTTTATTAATTCATCCATCAAAAGGTTATATAGTTATAAAAAAAGTTCAAATAAAAAAAGGTTTTAAATTGAAAAGGGTGATAAGGATTTAGGTCCATTACATAGATTTTTAATGACACAACCATTAGCTTAACCTAGTGGTAAAGGTGTATACCAAAGACTTCACTAAAATAAGGAGGTCTTGGGTTCAAGTCCCACATGTGATAAAAAAGGGCGGTCCAAGTTGGGCCATGGGGTTTTCTCACCTATGGTGGGTTTCCTCCTGAGGGAGGTGGAGATGATCGGGTGGGCCAGTGGCCCAACAATGATCCAAATCGCCGTTAAAAAAATATATATTTTTAATGGTTAAGATCAAATTGTAGAAGAAAAAGTTGTTGTAATGATATTTTAGTAATGGCCACTTTGTTGACTTTTTATCAAGTCCCCCCTTTTTTTTAAACGGTCATAACTTTTACATATAACATTAATTTTAAAAAAAAATTACATCATAAAAACGAGCGTTTTTTTATCTTTAAAACGAGTATAGTGTCGTTATATACAAAAACGAAAAAAAAATTTACGTTTTTCAGCTCATTGTGATTATTGCTCGTCATTGTGTCTAATGTCAGGTAATTGTTTCTAATGTCAAGTCATTGTACCAAATAGTTTTTATCATTGTGTCTGATGTCAGTTCATTGTGTCAAATATTTTTCATCACTGTGTTATATATAATACATAAAAAACAGTGACAAAAATAACACGAAATTATCTAAAACGTAAAACACAATAATGAAAACGGCGCTTTTTATCTTTAAAACGAGTATAGTATCATTATACACAAAAACAAAAAAAATTATGTTTTCCTGCTCATTGTGATTATTGCTCGTCATTGTGTCTAATGTCAAGTCATTGTGTCAAATATTTTTCATCATTGTGTCTAATATCAAATATTTTTCTAATGTCAGGTCATTGTGTCAAATATTTTTCATCGCCGTGTTTTATATAATACATAAAAAACAGTGACAAAAATAGCACGAAATTATCTAAAACGTAAAACACAATGATGAAAAAAATATTTGACACAATAACCTGATATTAGACAGAATGACCAGACCTGACATTAGACACAATGACCTGATGTATTTAACACAATGACCAATATTCCCTCATTTCAAAAATAATAAAATGACACATGTAAAACGCATAATTTTTCTTAACTTTTTTTTTTATTTTTAAAACTCATTTTATCATATCCTAACCCATATAGTTATTCATTTGTAATCTTCTTTCAAGGTAAAACAATCATTATTCTTTGAGCTTTGGTATGTACCTTTTGAACCTAGTAAGCATTGGCACGACTCGGTTTTAAATAAAATTTATATTAAAACATAGATAAAAATAACCACGTTAAAGGAGTGTCACTACTCGAAAACTAGACTATGCTATCACAAACAGATTTCTGACAAAAAAGTTAGTCGGTTATAGTGTTATTTTCTTCCAACGTATGTTCGTAATTCTGTTAAACGTACATTATATTTTAAAATCTATAAAAAGGAAAACAAAAAAAATAAATGTTATATGTAGTTTTAATGAAATTTAAAAATATATTATATTTGACCCAATGTCAGTTCCGAATAAAACTTATAGCGTACGTAGATAAAAATAAGAAGGTTATAACGACGTATTCGGTAAAAGAATAAAATATAATATTTGACCGTCTTCGATTTCCAGTAAGGTCCTTTTCTAATAAATTTATATTGAAACGTAGATAAAAATAAATCGTCGTTGGTTTCCACTATTATCGGTTTCCAATAAAATTTATATCAAAACGTAGATATAAATAAACACGTTACAGCGGCGTACGCGAATAAAACAAAATAATAAAAAATTTATAGGTATTATTTATAATTAAAAAAATAAAAAGTTAATATATTTGACCAGGGTCGATGAAAAGTTGAAAAAAAAAGTTGTCTTTAAAACAATAGAGGTTTATAATTATACTAGTTTTAACCCTCTGTGTTACACGGGGTGAAACGTTAAAATTATGTTGATAAATATCTTAACTCCTCTCTTTATACAAATTTGATATTATATTGGTAACTTTTCTATTTTGTAAAATGTTAAGATTCAATAGATGAGAGTAATCAAAACATCAAAAAATTACATAAAAAGAAATCGAAGATAATCAAATTGATCAACGATTTCCTTGCATACGTTGTTTCTCCATTTTATTAGTTTATTGAAACTATATCTGCCTTTTTGTGAAAACTTTAACCTTGATGTTGTAACATATTTACAAATATTTAAGTTGTAATTAAATTTACGTATCAAAATTAAATTAATTTTTTTTAAATCTCGCATTTTATACGGAAAATCTCGCTAAAATTTTAATATTTAATCTCTTTTTTAAAATAAAATAAAAAATACAAATAAAATTTAAATTTCAACAATATATCGTCTTTTAAACTCCAAAATTTTAAAATCGCACTCCTTAATATATCGACACAATTTAAATTTAAAATTCCTAAATTAAATATGAAAAAAATTAAAACTAATAAATTAGAATTGAAACCAAACATATTTTTTTGAAAAAAAAAATCTAGTCATTTAAAAAAAATAAAGTTTAAAATATAGTACAATTTTAAAAATAAATATTTATAAATTTCTTAATTTTAATTAAAAACTAAGTATTAAAATTTTAAAATCAAAATAAAAATTTATTTATAAATATCAAACTTAATTAAAAAACTAATAATTAAACTGTAGTAAACTTTAATCTAACACATATTTATTTAAAATACAAAAGTAGAATTTTCAAATTTTATATGTAAAATTAAAAAAGAATTTGATTTCTTAATAATAAAATTTTAAAAACTCTTTTTTTTAGTAATAAAACTTTAAAAACTCGTTTTTTTTAAATCTCCTATTTTTTAATATTCACTTTTGATGATAATTTAAAAAAAATTGAGTCAATGGTAATAATGGTGAATTGATTTTATAAAATGTTTATTTATGTAATTTTCTAAAAAATTTGACCTAAATATGTAAAAATTGAATAGTGGATGTAAATGTGATTTTGAGGGGAAAAAACTTGTAAGGTTGAATGTGGTGATAACATGTAACCACTTATTTAGTCTTTTATTAGAACAGAGATGATATATCATTTCAAAATTTTAGGAGGCCGGATATAGATATATATTAATCAGTAATATGATATTATCAAAACTCGCGCACCAATCAAGAACATAAATTCCATTTAAAATTGTTAATTTGTTATGGATAAGAATTATAGCTAAGCAATGATTTATTCATAAAATCCATTAATGAATTTTGGATAAGGATTGCTATATACATTTAATGGGGACAGCATTTTACAAACTATAAGACTTGATTTCTAAGGATGTTAATGTATATAAATGCAAATAGTTCATTTCTTTTGTGAGATCGTAAAAAACAATTGTAGGTGCCAAAAGCTTAGTGCATTGCAAGGAGAAATGAAGATGTTATGGCTATGGTCAAGTTTTCTATGTGCTATGAGCATGGCTATAACGGCAACGGCTAGATCCACGTCTCATCGGCTTCTTTTGGATACCGATGTCGATACTGATGATTTGTTTGCTATATTATATCTCCTGAAGCTTAACCGATCTGAATTCAATTTACAGGTTTTTTTTACATTTGGCGTTTCAACTTATTTTTTAGAGTCAAATACGGTTTTAGTCCCTATAGTTTGACCCAAATAACCATTTCAGTCCAAAATTTTAAATTTGACTTTTTTAGTCTAATAGTTTCATTTTCGTAACAATTAAAGTCCAGCCCACTAACCTTGTTAAATAAAAAGGCATTTTGGTCTAGTAAAAGTGCACTCTGTTAAATCTATTAAAAAATCCAGTTAGTAGACCAAAATGCCCTTTTATTTAACAAGAATTATTTAACGGGGTTAGTGGGATGGACTTTAATTGTTACGAAAATGAAATTATTGGACTAAAAAAATCAAATTTAATCTTTTGAACTAAAAATGTTATTTGTGTCGAACCGTATGAACTAAAACTGTATTTAACTCTATTTTTTATGACGAGTTTTTGTTTGTTATGTGATAGATGAACATCATTAATTGTTAAATTCAGTGTCTAAACCTTTATGATAACATCAACATATTTTATTAAAATCATTATGGTACAGGCAATAACATTGAACACGAATTCATGGTCGAATGCTGGACATGCAACAAATCATATATACGATATCCTTTACATGATGGGGCGAGATGATATTGATGTTGGTGTAGGAGGTGAAGGTGGAATACTCGAAAATGGTACAATTCTACCGGATGTTGGTGGCTATCTTCCTATAATTGACGAGGTATACCATCATCTACTTATTTCAGGCAACAAATTATATGAATTTGACGTCTATTAATGAACAGGGAAGCGGCACCGCCGGACCTTGTAGATATAGGCAAGCTATTCCTGTTGGAGCTGGAGGAAGATTAGATGTCGATACAAATTTCGGCTTGCGAAGAAGCTATCTTCCACAGGTATTGTGACCATTTTTTCGGTTATTGTTGGAACCTATTGGTGTTCATAATCTGTTGAAACCGTCCAAACCTAAGCAAGCCATTCGGTTGAGATTTATGTGGTTTGGTTCACGGCTCAGGTAGTTTGGCGGTTTATCGGTCCTTCTAAGGATGTGAATTATAGGTCTTGAATTTCGTGTTGCTTTGATATCTCCTTGAATCGTGTCAAATATTAATATGATAAAATAAATTAAAGGTTTGGGTTAAACGGGTCGTGTTCGACCTGCTAACCCACGGACACGACCCATTTAACACCCTTAAATCCGACCGACGGTTTGGAATGAAACTGATTGTGTAATTGAATGTGCCGCTTAGCAATTTTTTTTTTTCATTTATGAAATATTCACTATGCGTCTATAACCCATATAACACCCTTTAGTCCGATCAACAGTTTGGAATGGAACTGATTGTGTAACTGAATGTGCCGTTTAACATTTTTTATTTATCTATTTTTCATTTAACATTTTTTTTTATTTAGTTCATGAAACATCTTTATCATCTATACTTTTTTATGCTAACTTACAATTTAAAAAACTGTGGAAAAAATATTTACTAAATTGGTATTCCTTAAAAAGTATTTATCAAAAGAGTGTTTTTGAAAAATTTGCTCGTATCTCTCTCCTAGTCTCATTGAATAACCTATGTTTTTTATAAAATAAAATCTATTTTGAAAGAAAAAATATTTTATTTTCCAAAAAGAGGTTTTTTTTTTAGAAAAATGTTATATTTTTTTAAATCTTAAAATACAGGTTTAGTTTTTTTAAATAGTTTTTTTAAATTTTTTATATCTTAAAAAATATTAAAAATAGGTTTATGTATAAATATACTTTTCCTTTTATGTACGTATGTAAATGATAATTAAATAATGATATGTATTTCTTGAAATAATATAATTTGTTAAGATTGTGTATATTATAATAATTATTTATTTATAATAATTGTAGGTGAAAAGCTAAGAAGTGACTATAAAAATACAATAATGATTTCCAAGTATTTAGTTTAACAAATCATATTTATTAAGAAATCATGTATGTAAAACTTATTAATTCGTTTTTTTAATAGTAAACCATGTCCTTAAAACTTAGTTTAAGAAATCATATATATTAAGTAATCACGGATGTAAAATTTATTAATTCGTTTCTTAATAGTAAACCATATCTATTAAGAAAAATCATGTAACCGTGATATTCATTTGAAGACATGAAAAATTAATAACTTTATAGTTTTTTTTTAAACGTAATCTACTTCTATTTTAAATAAACCATATCTATTAAGAAATCCATTTAACTGTAGTAATTTTTTTATTAAATAAAAAATAATCCATTCTTGAAAATGAATTGTTTATTCTACCTAGCTGTCGCAACTTTATACGATTCTTTTTACTTATTTCGCACGTCAATGTTACCGCCGCAATGTGCGGCCGCCACCACCCTTGTTATTATAATACACACAATCTTAACAAACTATATTATTTTCTTGTTCTTTTAAAAAAATATATATATAAGTAAATAAAATAATAAATGAAAAGAATATTTATTTATAAACTTTAATAAATACAATGTGAATCTACACCATTCAAATTCACAACTGTAGTATTGTAATATGATTTTGAATATATTTAATCCCACTTTGAGATATTTGTTGTCGAAAAAAATTAAACTTGTATTCTAAGATTTATTAACCTTTTTTTTAAGATTAAAAAAACTATTTAAAAAAAATAAACTTGTATTTTAAGATTTATTAAACTTGTTATTTCTTTCTCATCACGTTTATTATTTACCAGGGAAGTCGACGATACTCTCCACTTCGACAACCAACCGCACAACAAATATTGATCAAGACAATATCTGAAGGTCCTGTTACTGTGTTCATAGCAGGAGCACACACAAATCTGGCAATTTTTCTTATGACAAATCCGAATTTAAAGACAAATATCGATCATATTTACATCATGGGTGGTGCCGTAAGGTTGAATAAGCCGAATGACAACCATAGTAATATGTTTACAACCGTCAGAAGTAACCCGTATGCCGAATTTAACTTCTTTATGGACCCTTCTGCTGCATACCAGGTAACTAAAAGTTCAAAAATTCGTTTCTAAATACTCAAATTCTGTAAATCTGATTCATGTAATTTGCAGGTTATTCATTCTGGGATTCCAATCACCCTTGTTCCATTAGATGCAACAAATACGATTCCGATTACAGGAGAGTTCTTTGAAGCATTTGAGAAAAATCAACGGACATATGAAGCACAATACGCGTTTAAGTCACTAAAGATGGCTCTTGATACTTGGTCTCATGATTCCTTCAGGGTATATAATCTATTTTAAGTTTTTAGCTAACATTTGTGTTCATTGATTGATTATGAGTATTGATTGGTTTATATATCTTGATGTTTTCATAGAACTATTTCATGTGGGATTCGTTTATGGCGGGTGTTGCAACATCAGCTATGCGTAACATACACAAAGAACGCGAGGAAAATGAGTTTGCGGAAATGATGTACATGAACATTACTGTGATTACTTCAAACGAACCTTACGGGTTGTCTGATGGCTCAAATCCGCTCTTTGATGATCGTAAGATCCCGAGATTCAACTTGCGGAAAAATGGAGTGCATAGTGGTCATGTCCAAACAGGCATTCGAGATCCATTTTGTCTTCGTGAGAACCGGACAGGGATATGTAAGGTAACTTCGTTGTTGTTTAAACAGTTAATTGCAAAATGATTGTAACACTCTAGGCAAATCTCATATCGGTCGTGAACAGGAGAGATGCAAGGTTCATAAGGAATGTCCTGTCTCAAATATCACAACGCGTTTTAGACACAATGGTTGTGATAAAAGGAGAACTTTACAGTAAGCGTGTTTAAGCAAACTACCCGAAGAGGAATGAAAGCTTCAAATCGAGTTCTCTCTAGTAAAGAAGTGGATTTCCTTATTAAATAAGGAAAGGAAAAAAACAAATAAATAAAGTTGTACTTGGATGTCCAAATGGCCTTTACAACGGATTTACTATCGGGATTTAATTTCTGTCAGAAAATAACAAATTTTAATTAATGACATTATTAAATCTGCCGCTATGATAACTAGCGAAAAATTAAATCCCATCACGAAATTAGAGACTGAATTGCGAAGAAAATAAATTGGTCAAAAATGCGTCGCTATTTATGCATGGGAGGAACTTATTAGGGGCAAGAGAAGGCCAAGACCCCCCCTCTTTTATACCAAAAGTATTGATACCCACTATGTTTATTTCATATATTAATTATAGTGTTTGAGTCCTTCCTAATCCAGACCAAAAGCCCAAAAAAGTTGTTCTTTTTTTGTAATATTTTCGGCCCCAATTTAATTGTTCAAGTTCTGTCACTATATTTATACACATTTTACAGTAGCTAGTGATAGAAAAATAAATAGTTGAGGGTTATGCGATTAAAAGCAAGGTACAAGAACACGACAATGACTTTATTTACTGTGTGATCCTTAATAACTTGCATGTTTCTTATGCTATTTTCTATAAACTACATAGGATGGTTATACTGAAGAAGTAACCGGACCAGATTCAGCACGTGTACGCGTCGCTACACGAGCAAAACCTAATCACGACAATAGGAGTTTCTTGGATAAAGATTATTTCGTTAGTTTTCTCGATGTAAGTAGATATAAAAATACGATTTGAACTACTTAATATGGAAGACGATAACAGAAGTTTTGCTATGATTTTAGGTACTAAATCGACCTCAACATCAAGGCCGGTTCAATTTTACATCTCAATTCCCTTATTACAAACAAGTTTTCTACAAACCAGATTTGGAAGGGAAAATACTTGGAAAGATAGTGGTGTTTGATATGGATATGAGTGTGGGAGATTTTTTGGCACTCTTTTATCTACTCAAAGTACCAGTCGAAGAAATATATCTCAAGGTAATGTGATCTTGGTCGTTCCACTATGTGTAGCATTAATTTTAAATAATTAATTGGAAAGTAAAGTCTAGAGATTTGATAATTTTTAGTATGTATAGGATAATTTTTGTTTTAATTAATAAATTGAAGAGATAAATGAAACTAATTAATTGTATAGATTAGAGAGAATATAATTAAATGAAGAGATAAGAGAACATTAATTAATTAGAGAGATACATATTTAAAAGTTAATAATATACCCCTTTAATTTGTTTTTTATTCTTTAAGATTGAATAAAAATGAGTGGGATACATTTGTTCCCATGTTTTCGCAATAATTTGAATTCTGCCTAGAACCCTGCCCTATTTGTGTGTGTGTATCTATATATATAAAATGTGGAATTGCGGGGGACCGACTCAAACTAAGTCCAAATAAACTCATTCTATCAGCGTTGGAACTACCTCATCAAACCGGTTCCAACGCCGTTGAAATGAGTTTAATCGGAGTTTGTTTGAGCCGGTTCCCCTCTATTTCTCCCATGTTCCCCTTTTTTTGGTGATCCCTTTTGAACGGTGGTTCCGGTACAAAATACATTTATCCTAAAAAACGTAGGAACCAATGAGATGCTGACACGTGTACATGACTGGAAATTAGTAGAAGGGCAAAATAGAGAATTAACACTTCATTTGACTTTTTTTTCATTAAATAAAAGTTTCACCCATTTTTTTAAACTAAAATAACTTTTATATACTATATTATATTTTTAAAATAATTATACCATAAAATTAAGAATTTTTTTCTCTTTAATATGAGTACCATATTGCAATATTTTTTATAAATGGTTTTTTATAAATCATGCAAAAAAAACACTTCACTGATAACAACACATTATTCATTCGATAACAACACAGAACAAATTATATCAGCATAGTATAAAATGAGAAAACAACACGTGTTGTTTGGTGTTGTTATCCTATTACAACATGTTGTTATATCAATATACATGGTGTTGTTATCAGTGAAGTGTTATTTTTTACCCTTTTACCCTTTTAGTGATTTGTTAATCTAACTAATTCCAAAATTAAAACTTAATTAATATTAACCATTGAATATCATGATCAAAGGTTAAGATTGTTTCCTACATTTTTTAGGATAAATCTATTTTGTATTTGATCCTACCTCTATATATATATATATATATATATATATATATATATATATGTGTGTGTGTGTGTGTGTGTGTGCGTGTGTGTGTGTGTGTAATGTAATACATGTTTATTATATTATATAAAAATTACTATATTTATACAAATAATAGGGCCGCAAACCTAGCCGATCTCGGTAGCTCGTTTATTAAACAAGCTTATTTTTAGATTCAGACTTGTTTAAACCCAACTTGATTCAAACTTTTAATGATTCGATATCGAGTAACTCGTGAAGGGGTTGGCTTGTCTACACCATTAATTCCACTTTTCTATATTTATGTGACAAATTGTGACTTGTCTGCTTATTAGTTAGTTGATTTGATTTGTATTTTTGTTTTCAAAAGGATAAAATTTATAAAGATAGCAAAAATAGGAATATGTGGTGAACAAGTCTAATGATCAAAGTCTATTTTTAAAGTTACAACCTATTAAATTGTTTTTATTCAAATATCTAAACTATTATTAGTGTAATATATAATTTTATTCTTTTGTATTATATATAGACTAAAAAAAGTGACTGTGATTCAACCCAACCCAACACAACACAACACATTTAAGCTCATACTTGTTTTACCCTGAGTCACCCGTCTACAACCTTTAGAGTTTTTTCTCTAAAGCTATTATAATTAATTTAACCTGAAACCTGACCAAGTTGCAATATGTTTTAGGCAATACTAGTAACCGGAAGTGGTTGGGCAAACGCAGCAACAATAGATGTGGTGTATGATGTGTTACATATGATGGGTCGTGATGATATCGATGTTGGTTTAGGCGATTCTTTTGGTTTGAACCAGTCTTATCCGCATGACCCAAACGTTGGTGATTGCAAGTATTCAAAGGCTATACCACATGGAAGCGGGGGTCGTTTGGACACTGATACATTTTACGGGCTTGCTCGTGATCTACCAAGGAGCTCAAGAAGGTACTCTCTTATGATAACATTTGTCAAATCAGAAAAATTAGCTAAAAGTGAATAGATCAAATATGTCCACTTGACATATTGAAAGTCGTTAAAAGTCTATTTTTAGTTCAAACAACCTTACATGTTCATCATTTTTTTAACCCTTAACCCGAACCTTTTGCTTCATTTCCCAATCCGCCAACCCCATGTTGCCACCTCTAGCAATAACATTCGAGAACTTATATTGGTTTATTTGCAGGTATACATCGGTTAATTCCATTGAGTTTGGAGCTCCTTGTGACACCGATTTCCCTCAACCAAAACAACCATCAGCACTACAAGTTTGGAGATCATTAGTGAAAACCATTGATGATGGATCAAGAGTTACATTCTTATCAAACGGACCATTAAAAAATTTAGCAAACATCCTACTCTCAGACACTAATTCTAGCTCGATCATTAAGGTAATTAATCAAGTTCCTCTTTATCATTTCTGTTCATTTAAATCCAATGATCTAATATGCAATTACAGGAAGTGTTTATACTAGGAGGACATATCAACTACAAAAACAACCAACAGAAAGGGAATGTGATCAATGTCCCTTCAAACAAGTACGCAGAACTAAACATGTTTCTGGACCCTTTGTCTGCCAAGACGGTATTTGATTCGTCACTTGACATCACACTCATCCCTCTTCATATGCAACATAAAGTTTACGCGTTTTCAGAGATCATAAAGAGGTTGCAAGCGAAGAGCATGACACCTGAAGCTAGTTTCATTCGACGTTTGCTGACAAGGCTTCATCTGTTACAGCAAAAACATCAATCGTATCGACACGTGGTATGGCATTAGAACTACCTTACTATGTTAGTTATTTACATACACCATTTTGACAGGTTATCCAACCCACACGCATTTAATTTAGGGAAAATCATCAAAATGAACATTTTGACTCAAATTTTTGCCAAAATAAACATTGACTTTTTGGGTTTATCAAAATGAACATACTCAAATGGACCAATCCAAAGACGCCACGTACCACCTTTTTTTTTACCCGGCAAGCACCTAGCCGCCAACCCGCCTAGTCGGCAAGCACCTAGCCGCCAACCTCCTTAGCCGGCAAACACCTAGCCGCTAACCCACCTAGCCGGCACCCGTCTAGCCGCCAAACATCTTCCGGAACCCACCTAGCCGCCAATCACCTTAGCCGGCAACCCACCTAGCCGGCACCCATCTAGCCGCCAAACATCATCCCGGCACCCACCTAGCCGCCAACCCACTTAGAAGGCTAAAGTCAATGTTTATTTTGTTGAAATATTGAGTCAAAATGTTCATTTTGGTGATTTTCCCTTTAATTTACTACCTCTAAAATTCATATTACTAATTAGGGTTGTCCAAAAACCGTTGAAACCGGCCGAAAGACCAACACTGAAGCATTACGGCCGATTTGAGATCCAAACAATTCAGTTTTTGCAGGTTAGCGGTTTAACGGTTCGGGGTTTGATTTGAAACTTGAAACTGGTTGTATAATATTTACTATTGATAAATATATAACATATATATTATATTTTTGAAATAATAGTTATACATACATATTATAAATATTAATCATCTTTATCATTTTAAATTTTTTTAAAAAACTAATTATTTCAAAAAAAAATCAATTCAATCCGTGAAAACCTGACCGCTAATCTACCAAACCGGTAGACCCGACCTATCCGGCTGACCACTCAACTCAACCGGTTCAGTTTGTCGTTTCCTAAAACCGTAAACTGTTCATTCCAGTCCAGAATTTACATTGAAAATGACTTAATTAATCAAACCGTGAACACCCCTATATGCAAACTTGCTCACTTAAGTTTGTGGCCTAAATTTCAGGATATGTTCTTGGGAGAGATTTTAGGTGTCATTATCGCTACCAATGATCAGAAAGTTCTGAATTCGACTTTTAAAACCGAGCATTTGAAGGTCTATGCAGAAGGACGGTTATCTAGGGATGGAGAAATAAATCTTGACACACGAAAAAAGAAAGGAATTAAAGTATTGCAAGGCTTCAATCATGCATCATGTTATGATATTTTTGTAGATCAACTTGTTCGCTGGAAACAGTCGGCTGTGATAGGAAGCTTTATAGAGCAGAAAAGGCTTTGGGCTTCACGGGAGAATCGAAGGCGGCATAATCTTCTGGTATTTTAAAAACAGTATTAGTATTCATGTTTTTTTTACCGCGATGGTCATCCAAGATGTTTACCTAGGGAAGGTTTGAACCTGGGTCTCTTAAAACACCGTTCAGACACCTTACCACTAGGCCATCTTGTGATGGTTAATATCTCCTTAAACTTTGAGAAAATGGTTAAGTTAACCTTGTTGAGAAATAAATATAGTATTTTAATGTTGTTTATAAAGTTTCAAACAAATAATCCTCATATGACATATCTTGACCCACTCTTCACTATTTATAACCAGTTAACCTCCTATGTATTTGGAGTAGTGAGCAGAGGTTGTTCAAAGTAAAAGCAATGGAGAGATAGCAGTAATGTGTATTAAGAAGCATAACACCTCTATTTATAGAGGTGTTGCAATTAATTAAACTGCTAATCAACAACAAAACTGACTAACCGAAAATAATTGCTCTAAACTAGAAAATACAATATATGAGACAATCACAGAACGTGTAGTTTGGACAAAAGAGTATCAAATCGAGCAAAAGATAACCCTTCGGTCACGAAGTATATTGTTTTGGTTTTGTGTATATTTTTATCAGGGTCGTTCAAGTCCTGATTATTCGGTTTATGAACACCCTAATTAACACTTCAAACTTTTTATATTGAGATTATTTTAAAAGTTATTCTAATTCTTTGAATTTAAAGCTAGTATGCAAATCTTCATTGTCTTTTTTCTCTTTCATCATCATTTGTAACTTCCAAGGCCTTTTAAAGGTCACAAACTGGGAAGTGCCAAACCAACCATAATGGCAAACCGCTTTCGTTCAACTAGTTTAATCATGTATATCACACAACAAAAGGATATGCAGACCAGTTCAAATTGAAAAAATCATAGCTAACCAATCTTGGACCATATCAAACCAAGAACCTTGTTTTTAAATACAGGAACCAAGAATCCAACCGTCTATTTGAGCCAAGAAAACTCGCACAAAAACTATGAGATACCGCATTGTAACAGAAAAAAGACAGTTATCACATATATTTAAGATATATTGCTATATAGGACAACAATACCCCTTTGAAGATCAAAATCATTGCTCGTGCCCGAGTTTGTTGAGTAGTAATGTCAAAAGGGCATCCATTCTCTCAGCCCGACTCTCGTCTCTCATCTTCCTTTGTCCTTCTTTCTCCCTCCATGTTCGTTCGGTTCTCATTCTCTCCATTTCCGTTCTCTCCATTGATCGACGCCATTCTTGCTTAAACAATTGTCTTTCATAAGCATGTTTCTCCATCAACTCTCTCCATCGCGTATCAATCATATGCTGCTGTTGAAAGAAATCATGCAAAATCTCTTGAATCAACTTATTTCTTGAACTCAAAGGTTTTGGAGTTGTAGGCTTGTCTAGATTTGATGTTTGTGGGTGTTTCTTTCTTGGTGGAAGGTTGACTTTTGGAATCTTGGTTTTCTCATCTCTGTGTTCGTCTTCATCTTCTAAAGAATCGGGTCTTTTGACCCTTTTGTTTGACTTTGACCGGCTAGAACCGGCTTCAGGGTCAAAGGGTGTTTGTGTTTGTTTAGTGAATAATGCATGTAGCTCCTCAAAGAATGGGAATGAATGAGTGTTATCTTGATCTGATGTCTCCTTTCCCTAATCCAAGGTTCAAAATTCAGATTATCGAGTCAAAGCAATCAGATTCTTGATATAATTATAATCCATTTTAGCAGTTGATTATCTTATATTCTTTAGATTCTTGAAATTGCAATAATCAATTTGAATTAGCACATACAATGATCCAAACAACCCATAATAAAGATCCTAACATCATTTCAAACTAGTATTTTTTTTAAATGGGTACCAACATATTAGATGCTGGTATTTTCTTGGTTATGTTTCACAAGGAGGCTCTAGGCCTTAATCCTCGTGCACTAGCTTAGTTAGGTAGGAGATACAATTACTGAGAAGTCGCCCTACGGCAACCTCTTCAGAATCAAGGAAGAAATCGTCCCTGTGAATAACGATGTCTTCATTTTATTGTGTTTATTCAATGCGGAGATATGACATCCCACTGAGATCGTCATTCAAATGGACGATTTCTCACTTGATTTTAAAAAGCTTGCTGGTGACTTCTCAGTAAATTGTACTTCCCACCTGACTAAGTTATACACGAGGATTGTGGCTAAGAGATCACCCTTATGAAACGTAACCAAGAAAATACACGATTAATTCAAATAAAAATGAGAAATCGTTTACCTTATAGCGACTACCGAGGTTCTTCCATTTGTATTTACACTGATCCGGTGTTCTTCTGTATCCCAGTTCCTTCATCCTCGTAGCAACCACCTCCCACAAGCTCCTGTTCCTCTTTGCCACCATGAAATCCCTCTCTAACTCCACACGGATCGCAATGAAATCCCTCGTCTCCTGCTGGCTCCACATCGTCACCGGCTGCAGCGGAGGAACGACATTCATCATCATATGAGTCAGTCGAGTTAGAACTTCAGATTTTGTTTAGGTAGTGCAAGCAAGACATTGTTTAAAGTCAAAAACGTGGTTTTGTTAGGTTGACTGGAGGTGGGAAAGTTTGGCGAAGTTTTCTATTTAACGGTTTAAACTTTAAACAAGTATATGAAAAATTGGTCAAAAAGTCAAAACAAATTAAGAAAGATATATGATTTTAAATTAGTCTTAGTCTTTATTAATATTATTAGGGTATGAGGTATACCCTCAAGGTAGTCTCAAGTGAGCCCCCTCACGCAAGAGCTGGGGGTGGTGTTTCACCCAAGTGAGCCCCTTCACGTCACTGGCACCTCACCCTCTTTCTAATCACACATTGACACCTCACCCTCTTCCCCTTACCCAACCATTTCTTCCGTGAGCCACCTCACGCAAACCCCCTCACGCCCCCTTCACACGAAAAAGGGGCGGTGTTCCAAGATGCTTCACGCCGTGAAGGCCCTCACGCAACCTTAAAGTTAATAATCATGAATATCTTTTTAATACCACTACCGTTTTGTGGCTAGTCATTAATTAATAATTGCCATTGTTGTCTTAAGAATATTAATATTTTAAAACTTTAATATATGGTCTTTTATTATATTTTTATCCATCTAACAAGTCATGTTTATTATATAACTTAGTCGAATTGGTCCGCATGTTATGATGGTTTAGTTTTGAATAAAATTTATATCGAAATGTAGACAAATAACGCTATTTCGGAATTTAAGAAAAAGAATCAAGTTGTCGTGAAAATGAGCGTTAAGGAACGCGAAAGCGAATTTAAAAAAAAGTCAAAATATATTATATTTGACTCAACTCGGTTTTAAAGAAAATTTATATGGAAACATAGATAAAAATAAACATATCGTAACGGTAATTCAGAATTTAAAAATATTCAAAAAATATAATTAATTATTAAATTTAGCATTTAAAAAATTATTTAGTTAAATAATAAAAGAATTAAAATATAAAAAAACTGTTAAATGAAAATGTTAAATAGTAAAAGAATGAAAATATAAAAAAATTATTTTATCTAATTGAAATTTTAAAAATGACACTTTAACGAATTTCATACATCCTATTTATTATGTTTGATAATTAGTTATTCTCCTATTTTTATTCTTGACTAATTTAAAAATCATATAATTACTGATTGCATTTGAATATTTAGTTGTTACGAAATGAGACAACTAAAATTACACAATTTTCTAATAAGGACACCGTCCAGCCCAGCATGCTTTGACGAGTGCCCTATTTAGTAGAATCGTCCAGAGTTTGAAAGTGAAGTTTGATCTATTCTCTCGTTAAAAAGCGGTGTTTGAATGTCTTCGGGCAACCCGGGCTCAGGATTTCCTGACGGTCATCCCTATTAAAGGGTTGGGCCAACATATGTCGGTTGTGGAATACCGGGCTATCCTTAAGTACCGGCTAATGATCCCTCTGAATCCGACTAATGAGCCATGCCCAGTTTGTCGCAAAGTTTGTTTGGGTTCTTTTGGCGAGCATGCGGTCCATTGTAAGGAGCTACCTGGTTATAATTACATGCATGATTTGGTTAGGGATGTCCTATGTGATGTTCTTAAGCGGGCATGAGTCTCTTCTAAAAAGGCGGCCCCCGTGAACTTTCTGACGGATCCGCTTGAAGGGAGGTCTACTCTACGGCCAGCTGATATTGTGTTTGGGTGGACAAGGGGGGAAACACGCTTGTGTGGACCTTACATGAGTGTCCCCTCTCATGGGGCTCAGGGACAATGGGTTTGTTGCGGTCCAGGCTGCGTTGAAGGCGGAATCAGGCAAAGTTGTTAAACACAAGAAAGCTTGTCTAGATAACCAACACCTGTTTATCACTTTTGCTTTAGATACATTTGGTTTCATGGCCCCGGAGGCTGTGGAATTTCTGAACAGGGTTCAGCGGGTCGTGCATAGTAGTTTATCGACTCCTAAGACCCAAAACTTTATTTTTAGCAGGATCGGCTTTGATATCCAAAAGGGGGTTACGACACAGCTTGTTGTTTGTTTGCCTGTCTCTTTTTGTAATCTTCCTTTTAAGTGTTTTTCATAGAATGTATAAAGTATGTATACTTAAAAATTAAAGTTTTATTGTGTAACAAAAAGTTTGGGCTTACGTAGTGGCGGCCCGCCGGCCCAGGAGAGTATTATGGGAAAAAAACATAAAAATGGGAGTAGAGGTGTATAAACCGGGTTTATTTTGCCATCCTTACTCTAAGTGGGGTAGAACCTGGTTTGGAACCCAGGTCTTATATGTGAAGAAGAAAAGGAGCATACCACTTTGCTAATTATAAAGGTACCAAGAACAAAAACCAATCAAGAAGCTAATTGGGAAGTAGATTAAGAACTCTCATTAACAAACTTACAAGAAAAGAAATTGAAAAACAACAAGTCAACAAGCTGACTTTATACTAACAAAACAAACTAATTACAGAAAACCCCCCTAAAGATTATGGAATTACAAACAAGTCCCTCTAACAATCTCCCCCTTAATTCCAAAAATCTTTATCATCCTTGTTTACTCAAATCTTCCATTCCAAGTAGGAACCTCATTTCAGCAAACTTCACCCTTGTCAATGGTTTAGTCAAAATATCAGCTTTCTGCATACTTTCACCAACAAATTCAACTAAAATTTGTCCCATTTCAACACACTCTCTAATGAAGTGATACCTAGTGTGTATATGCTTGCTTTTACCATGGAAAACTGGATTCTTTATCAGCTGAATAGCAGACTTGTTATCAACAAATAACACTGCAGTCTCATGATTTTTACCAGTTAACTCTTCTAACAACCCATTCACCAAATACCTTGACAAGCAGTAGAGATTGCTGCCATAAATTCTGCTTCACATGAGGACAAGGCTACTGTGCTTTGCTTCTGTGAATACCAACTAACAAGTGAATCATTGAAATAAAAAACATTACCAGAAGTACTTATGTCATCATCAGAGTCAATTAAATGACTGCTATCTGAGTAACCAATTGGTCCTTTTCCCACCTGACTAGTGTACTTAATGCCAAAATTCAAAGTTCCTCTGATATACCTTATCAAATGCTTAACAGCTTTCAAATGATCTTCCTTAGGACTCTGCATAAACCTGCCCACATAACCAACGACAAAACTTATTCACCTCTGAATCATTATTGCCAGTTATTAAGAGATCATCAACATACACTGTCATTATCAGAATTGCATTACCCTTGTTCTTTACATATACAGCTTGTTCATGCTTGCACCTTGTAAATCCCAAATCCTTTAACACCTCATCTAGACGAATATTCTAAGCTTTAGGAGCTTGCTTTAGGCCATACAAGGCTTTCACAAGCTTGCATACCTTATGTTTAGAGCCCTTTTTCACATATCTTTCTGGCTGCCTCACATACACATCCTTCTTCAATTCTCCATGTAAGAATGTTGCTTTCACATCTAAATGATACAATTTCCAACCCATTTTAGCTGCTAAAGCCAGAATCAATCTGATAGTCTCTATTCTAGCAACAGGTGCAAAGACCTCTTCATAATCAATACCATGTTTCTGCACATATCCTTTTGCCACTAGCCTGGCTTTATGCTTGGTAATAGCCCCAGAAGCATCTTTCTTAAGCTTGTATACCCATTTTAGGCGTATTGGCTTGCACCCTGGAGGTTCATCTGTTAAAAACCATGTCTTATTTCTTTCTATTGCCTTTATTTCCTCATCCATAGCATATTGCCACTCCTTTTTTCCAACTGTTTCTTTGAAAAACAATGGCTCATCATCTTGAACAAGTAATAACTCCACAAGCTCTAGTTCTTCTTGTCTTTCTGAACCAGACTGTGTTCTTCCCTCCAAAACATAACCACTTAACCTCTTAGGTAACTGTGTATTTCTGTTTGATCTTCTTACACTTTGAGTAGTATCTTCATGTTCATTCTGATTAGTATCTGTCTCTGTTGATTCTGAAAGTCCTTCTTCAGATGCACCAATATCAGAATTATTTTCCTCATTCATCCCATGAGGTACTTCAATTACTCTTTCATTTTCACCATGTACATAGAACTCTACCCATGTACTGCTATCATCTTTAACCTCTTTCAAATAGGCTGCCCAATCATAGCTTTTTCCTTCTTGAAACTGAACATCTCTTCCTATTATGATTCTTTTAGTAGCAGGGTTATACAGTCTGTGAGCCTTTGTACCTGGTTCCACCCCTAGATAAACCAAGGAAATACTTTTATCCTCCATTTTCTTTGTACCAGGGTTGACTACCTTCAAGTGCCCAATACATCGAAACACCTTCAATCCTCCTATGTCAGGTTTAAAACCCTTCACAGCCTCATAATGTGTTTTATCTCTCAATGACTTTGTATGAATTCTATTCACCAAGTAAACTGAGTGTCTAACCCCTTCTGCCCAGAAATCTTGAGGCATTTTCATTGCTTTCACAATTGACCTGGTCATATTCAAAATGGTCCTATTCCTTCTTTCTACAGACCCATTTTGCTGTGGGGAGTAAGGTGCAGTTAATAACCTATTAATCCCTTCACCTTCACAAAAATTATTAAACTCCTGTGACACAAACTCACCTCCCCTATCTGACCTTAAAGCCCTTATTTGGTGATTATATTGCTTTTCAACTTTAGCTTTAAACAGTTTAAACACCCCCAAAAGCCTGGTCTTTTGATTTGAGTACATACAGCCACATAAACCTAGTACAATCATCCACAAGTAACACGAAGTACTTATTACCTGCTGGAGATGTAGGGGTAATAGGCCCACACATATCCATTGAGACAAGTTCTAGTGGCTTTGGGGCCCTATACACAGCTTGTGCAGGAAAAGGCCTTCTTGTCTGTTTTCCAGCCAAACATGCTTCACATAGTTGACTTGGATGTTTTATTATAGGAAATCCCTTTACCATTCCTTTACTTGTCATGCTCCTTAATGTCTCAAAATTCACATGACCTAACCTGCCATGCCATAGCCATGAAATATCCTCTACTTTATTGTGAAAACACAATGGTGACCCAATCTTCAAATTGACTTTATACAGCCTATTAGGGGATCTTAGAACTTTCATTAGTAACTTTCCATCACTGCCATAAAACCAAAGGAATTCATCCTTCATTCTAATTTCACACCCATTCTCAGTAGCTTGGCCTAGACTGAGTATATTACTCCTCAATTTAAGAATAAAATATACATTTGTCAGCAATCTTTGCTCACTATTATTGCAGTCTAAGATCACATACCCTCTACCTTCAATTTCTACACAAGAACCTCTCTAAATCTTTCATTGCCACCTACTCTTTTGTCAAGACTGGAAAATACAGATTGCATCCCAGTCATATGGTTTGAAGCACCATTGTGCAAATACCAAACATGGCCTTCATTATCCTCTGAGACATACCTATCTAGTACAACCTTATGCTCATTCAATAATACCACCTCCTTTTGGTCTTCTACTTTCACTATCATCATCAGGTGTGGCTATACTAGTTCATAGTCATCAACTGTAAGATTTGCTTCTGGGTCACTGTTCTTGCTTGGACATTCTGAAGCATAATGACAATAGACATCACATTTGAAACATTTTATCTTGGATTTGTCTTTTCCTTGATTACCACCTGGTTTATTATTCTTGTTGTGATCAGACTCATAATTTCTTCCCTTCCAATTGGATTTTACTCCCCTCTTTGCCCAACTGTTCTTAGCCTTATCACCCTTCCATCTGGATTTACTCCCTTGATTCTCAGATTATTTATACTTATTCTGCCATTCTGTATAAGTAAGTAGTAACTGATCACCCTTGTTACTACTAACCCTAGGTCTCATCCCTATTCTTTCCTCATAGGCTTTCAACCTGCCTATTGCTTCTTGCAAGTACAGTGATTCAAAATCTACAAATTGTTCAATAGAAGCTACAATCTGTACAAATCTTTCAGGCATAGCACCAAGAAACTTACGTACAATGACAGATTCTTCATAGAGAGTTCCAAGATCTCTTGCTTTGGAAGTGATTGAGGACATCCTACCAACAAACTCATCGAGAGTCTCTTCTTCCTTCATTTTCAGACCCTCAAATTCATTCCTCACGATTTGTAATCGAGCCTTCTTCACCATATCAACACCAACACATCTAGACTTGATGGATTCCCATACTTCACTCGTAAATGTCAGATTCGCCACCTGCAGAATCAAATCCTCTGGTAGGGCTTGGTAGAGGTAAGCTATTGCCGATGAATTCTTCTTCGGATCATCAACTTCACCTTCAGCTGGCTCGATGGCTTCCCACAGACCATGGACATTGAAGATAGCCTTCAATTTAATAGCCTAAATGGTGTAGTTCGTTGGTGTTAAGACTAGACATTGAAGGGGAATAGAATAATTCTCTTTAATTGTCACCAGTTGATTGTTCTGCGCCGGAGTTCCCTTCGTCTTATTTTTCCTTCGTTGATACGGAGTTCCAAACCTTGAATCAGAATCCAGTCCTTCATATCATAATTCAATCGCCGATGATTTTCTACCGTAATCGATTCGTCAATTCAGTACGCAACGAGCTCTAGAACGAAGCTCTGATACCAATTGATACAGGTACCAAGAACAAAAACCAATCAAGAAGCTAATTGGGAAGTAGATTAAGAACTCTCATTAACAAACTTTTAACAAACCTACAAAAAGAGAAATTAAAAAACAACAAGTCAACAAGCTGACTTTATACTCGGCTAACAAAACAAACTAGTTACAGAAAAACCCCCCTTAAAGATTATGGAATTACAAACAAGTCCCTCTAACATCTAAGACCATGTTTTGTTTCAGCTCTAAAGTCCATACTTATATTTTATAAAATAAAAAAAATTGTTCGTAGCCATCGACCATGGTTTTTAAATGTATATAACTATATATGATTAGGGATCTTGACTTTTAGATACTTGTTCAACTTTATTACTTCCTATAATTGAGGACTTGTTTAATTGAAATTCTTTAATTTTCTAAGATAAATACAACACAACCTGCATCCTATAATATTTTGAACTCACAGCCTTTTTTACTGTAGACTAGACCATTTAACCACTGGTTGTCCCCTTATTTTGATTGTGAACTAGACCATTTAACCATCGGTTGTCCCTTAGGGACCTCACAATATCTTAAGTCTTAACTACTTATGAGAATATTATGAAATACAAAAATGTTCCACGTGGTCAAGGTAAGAAAATTTCTCCTATGTTGATGACGTGGGTACGGTGACGAAGCACGGATTCGTACATGAAGCGCACGTAATAAGCAGAACCACGAAGTCATGTCTCCCAAACGATGAGGTGACGTGGCACAAGTGATAGCGACCCATTTGGAATCTCTAGAAAGTCAAGACTATAAGACAATGTGTCTTGATAGTCTTGAAGAAAGGGATCCTTGTCTCTTTAGGAGACCTTGACCCTTTACACCAAAAAGGAAAGGGGCTTACTGCAGGGAAAGGAAAGAGAAAGGGATACCCCCACATATGGTATGAAGCTGGAGACAGGTTCAGGTATAAAAGAAGGGCTTGGACTCCCTAAGCCCCAAGTCGATTTCACTACTCACTCACACACTCTCACTTTGTCCTTCACAACTCTCATTCCAGAATTCCTTATCACCTTCAAAGAATCGTTATCTTATTCTCACGCTGGAGGCTGATCACAGGAGACCCCCTCCTGCGGTGAGACTAACGGTGCTTTGATCTTAGCAGGTACCTGAAGCAGCTGATTCAAGTGAGAACGTCAAGACCCTCACTCTGACTGGTATTTGTTGAAGCAGCGAGTATACTTAGTCTATTCGTTGTAGCAATAAGTTGGTGCCCACCGTGGGGTGGCGCTACTTAGAACAGATCTCCGTTCATAGTTCCGCTCCTTCTGTTCCTAAGTATTCTTGATGTCAAGTGATGACGTTTCTCCGGGGGTGGACACAACTCCACCTCCCCACAACTTACGACCTGCTTCCAGCCAGACGCCACGAGAAGAAGCAAGACAAGACTCTCCTGCAACAGACAGACCATCTGTCAACCGTTGCAAACCAACTCTCTGTTTCAAACTCCTTCTCCTTTCAGGATAACAAGCGCATCCCCTCGAACGGACACCTTGCTACCTATGGAAAGGATGGATGTTACGCTTGAAGGAGTGCAGAAGAATTTCCTTCGACTGAGGGAACTAATGAATAGCTATGTGCAATAAGAACGTGCAAAGGGTGTTAAGGTCCGAATGGCATACGAAGATGAACCTCAGGTGACATTCTCACCTATTCCTCCTCCTACTTTTGGGATACACGCTGTCCACGAAGAAGCAGCAGTCACCTCCGGTCCGAGTCAGAACAGAACTCCTATGACAGAAGCAGGACCTAGTGTCCAGAGAGAGAATCCTTCTCTCCTCAACTAGACTCCCCTGACGCACGAAACACCGAAGTACACAGTTGAACAGCAAATGCAGCTAACGCAGCCTATGATGTATTCTCCCAAGTCATTATAGATGAGCCAAGCTATGGCATCTCTGCCACTAGCACGAAGTATGGGAGTGACAGCCCCGGTGAATGTAAGTTGTCCTATTCCCACCGCTCAACATCTTGGGTTCACATACCCATACATGGTGCATCCCCAGCTTGCTGCGTACATGATGACTCAGTATGCTAACCCTTGGCAGACTACTTACCCTAGAAGCACCTGGTCGGTGGCATGTCCATGGCCAAGCCCGCAGCAGGTGAAGATCTGTTTTGACAACATATGGCTCCTCTGACGAGTGGTCCGGCAACACCAGCAATGAGACCCTTGATGCAAGAAGCTCTCACAGCCACTCGGGCAGAAGCAAACGAGATCTTTCGACCGTACCGGTCTACTTCGTTGTCTTGCTTCTCTTAAAGAATAGCCAATTTCAACTTTCCAACAAAGATAAAGATGCCAGCAAACATAAAAACATATGATGGGACTAATGATCCTGAAGACCATCTGCAGGTATTCTCTGGTGCAGTAGGCGTTGAAAGATGGACAAACGCTGAGTGTTGTCACATGTTCATGCAAACACTCATCGGATCTGCTCGCCTATGGTTCAGCAGCCTTCCAGAAAGAAGCATTGACTCCTTTGACGACCTTAGTCAAAGATTCCTCGCTAACTTCACCCAGCTGAAAAAGTACACGAAGGACGCTGCTGTATTGTACCAGATCAAGCAAAAGGAAGACGAAGGTCTCCGCAGTTTCATAGAAAGATACAAGAAAGAAGGACTATCCTATGCAGGAGCAACAGAAAGGATGAGAGTATCTGGCTTCATGAATGCGGTACGACCAAAACAACTCATTGAAGATCTGAACAAGAACATCCCTCATACTATGGATGAAGCTCTTGAGCGAGCAGAAGCATATCTGAGGGGAAAAGAAGCGATACAAAATCTGGAGTCTAAGAGACGAGATCTTTGAAAGAACCACCACTCTTCTGGCCCGAAGCCAAAGTTTCACTCCTTCGTCGAAAGGAGGTCCAACCGCCATCATGATTCAAGAAAGACAGAGGACCGTTACCTTCCTCCGTGTCGAAAGAATACCCCCCGAGAAGGAAAAATACATTGCCTTCACAGCTTTGACCAAGACGCCAGAAGAAATAATGGCAACTGAAGAAGCTAGATACAACTTCAGACCTCTGCGTCCTCTCGCAAAGTCCTCCGACGGAAGAAGCTCGAGCAAGTATTGTGAGTTCCATGATGACAGAGGTCACCACATGAACGATTGCTATCAGTTGAAGAAGCGAATAGAGGAAGCAGTGAAGTCAGGAGAACTCGCTCATTTGGTGAAGGACATTAAAAAGAAGAATGATCCAAGGGGAATAGGAAAAGGCAAGGAGATGAACATCATACACCTCACTAGAAGCGAGACACAAAAGAGGCCTAGAAGAGATTTCTGGGATAAGCAATGTATATGCTTCCCTCCAACAGAGGAAGCAGAGTTGATTTTCGCGCCAATCATTGTAGAAGCATAAATAGAAGGGACGTTTGTTGACAAAATATGCATGGATTGCGGAGCTTCCTCCGAAATCATGTATGAAAGATGCTTCTTACAGCTAAGAGATGAAGTTCAGGAAAGATTGGAAAAAGCAGACACCCCACTCATTGGATTTTCAGGAGAAAGAGTGCTCCCGCTGGGTCAAATAGAACTAACAGTTCGTCTCGACGACGGACCACTTTCCCGAACGGAGCATCTGACGTTCCTAGTGGTCCGGGCCCCATCAAGATACAATATAATCATAGGGAGACCAGGTATAAGTACCTTCGGAGCCGTAGTTTCCATTACGCATGGGCTGATGAAATTCCCCACTGATCGGGGGATAGCCACAATCAAGCCAAAGAAAGAAACTATGCTTATCGCCGTTGCCGAAGAAGAGGAGGAGCAGAAGCAGGAAGAAATCTTAGAAATGAGCATAAACCCCTCATACCCAGATCAGAAGGTAAAGATAAACGCTAACCTTTCATCCCTAACGGTGAGCAAGCTCAAAGATCTACTTGAAGAAAGCAAGGATGTATTTTCCTGGTGCCTTGCTGACATGGTAGGGGTACCAAGAGACATAGTGAATACTCCCTCAACATATCACCAAGTGTTAAGCCTGTGGTGCAGAAGAAAAGAAGCTTAGCTCCCTATAGAAGCCAAGCTGCGTGCAAAGAGGTGGACAAACTAGTAAAAGCAGGAATCCTGAGGGAAGTGTAGTATCAATCATGGGTTGCAAACCCAGTTCTGGTTAAAAAAATCAGACGGCTCCTGGCGTATGTGTGTAGATTTCAAAGACCTAAATCAAGCATGTCCAAAAGATTGTTACCCCTTGCCCGAAATATACTTGAATGTTGATTCTTTGACTGGTTTCAAGTACAAGTGCTTTTTAGACGCTTACAAAGGTTACCATCAGATCCACATAAAGAAAGAGGACGAAGAAAAAACGGCTTTCCATACAGCCAAGGGAATTTTTTGTTACAAAAAGATGCCCTTCGGCCTCATGAATGCAGGAGCTACCTACCAAAGGGTGATTGACAAAACATTCACAGATCAGATAGGTCGAAACATGGAAGCCTATGTTGACAATCTAGTAATCAAACGCCAAGATGAAGAGGAAATGATAGAAGACATCAGAGAAACATTTGACAACCTACGAAGCATCAGCCTGAAGCTCAACCCAGGAAAGTGCTCCTTCAGTTTTGAAGAAGGCAAGTTCCTAGGTCACATCGTGGGGAAGCAAAGTATAAAAGCCAATCCTAACAAGGTTCGAGCAGTCATAGAGATGAAGTCTCCAAGAACAAAGAAAGATGTGTAAAGCTTGAACGGAAAAATTGCTGCCCTCAAACGTTTTTTTGTCAAAGTCAGTCGAAAGGTACCTTTCTTCCAAATGCTAAAAGGGTGCTTAGACAAGAAAGATTTCAGGTGGACAGAAAAGTTGAATCTGCCTTTCAGGAGCTGAAAGAAAACATAGCCTCGCTACCTACAATGGTAGCCCCTGAGGCCGGATAACTAATCTTTATTTATCTTTCAGCAGGTAATGAAGTTGTGAGTGTTGTGCTGCTAATAGAAAGAGACCAGGCCCAAATGTCGGTATACTTCATAAGCAGAGCACCAAAGGAAGCTGAAGTAAACTACCCTCTGATGGAGAAGTTGGCTCTCTCCCTGGTTCACACTGCAAGAAGGCTGAGAAGATACTTTCAAGCACACTCGATAAAGGTAGTAACTGATCAGCCTATCAAAGCAATACTTGAAAGACCTAAAACATCTGGCCGACTAGCCAAGTGGGCCATTAAACTTGGAGAGCACAAGATTGAATATGTACCAAGAACGGCAGTAAAGGCTCAAGTCCTAGCAGACTTCCTTGCAGAAGTTCCTGAAAAATCAAAAGAAGTGCCAAAGATAGTAAAGAATGATGAACAACAGAAGCATCCTCCAAACACATGGATGCTATTTGCAGATGGAGCCTCCAGCACAGAAGGGTCCGGAGCTGGTTTAGTCTTGATAAACCCTAAGGGGGAAGAGTTCAAAAATGCTCTTCGGCTAGACTTCTCCAGCACCAACAACGAAGTCGAATATGAAGCATTGTGTCACACCCCGGCCGGTGGCAGATTATACGCCGGGGCTGACGCGGTTGTTCAAAAGCACATGATCAACTAGTTAATAAATTTCAATATTTATTCCATCGTATTAAATATTCATTACAAGGAAATAAGGTATACATTGTACAAAAGAAAACATAACATGGTCAAGTTTGGATTAAATTTAACTAGGTCCATAGTCCTATATGATCAAGACTGGTCCTCAAACGGGTGCACCTAAAACATGTGAGTAAATGTCAACTACAAGTAGTTGGTGAGTAACATAGGTTTTGACACCAAACAAAGTCAAGTAAGGTTTACGATTCAATATGTTCAAAGCAAGTCTAAAGCATAAATGTGAAAACATACAAGGTTCCAAGCGTACAATTTAATCCTGGTAATGGAAAACTAGATACGCAATCCCATTGATTGCCATTTTGAAAAAGGGGCAAGAGGATACCCAAGTTGTAAGTTGATACCCAACAAAAACCCGCCAAGGTTTTGTGGTAAGTTATAGTTTCGGATTCCCGTATAAATGATCATAAAAGGTACTACCTTAGGCTTGGGCTGCAAGTTAATGAATGTACTGACATGAACACATGTAATGGTCACCAAGTAGTTTAAGACATAAAGCATAAAGACCATAGCATAAGAACAAAGGTATTGAATTGTGTAAGTAAAGCATTTGTAAACATGTTTCACCCTAAAAGTAAAAATAGTAAAAGGGGCTATGTAAACTCACATTGCAAGGGTAGCTTGAATGTCACACGATTATGTGGTTGTTGAACGCAAGTCCTAGCTAACCACAAGGTTAACCTATGATTGATGAAGTATGTGTATCAACGTTCTGTAATATATGAAATGTGGAATCCTAACGCGCGAAGGGTTTGATGTGGGGGTCCTTGATTATGTAAGAAAATGCTTGTTTGAGTTTCAAAAGATACTTAAGAAATTTCTTCTAAAAAGTGCAACATTTAGAATAGTATGTATATATATATATATATGAATAACTAATTTAGTGCATTTTCGTTTATAATTAACCAAATAAATGAATGAGTCATTTACTCATATTTGTAATTAAATAAATATCTAAATAAGTATTTGAATTATAATTAGTTGAATAAGTAGGTAATTAGATGCAAAAATAAATGAGACATTTTATTTATTTAGTTTGTTTTTCAAGAACAATAAGTGTTTTAGAAGAAAATAATGATTTAATTAATTAGTAATCAAACCAAAATTTAAAGTATACAAAAAACATATTATAATTAAATAAATAATTAAACCCTGTTTAATTATTAATTAGAATCATGAAACCCATTTCAATGTTTTATAAATATAAATTGTATAAATGTTTGTTAAGTTTCTTTACAAGGAATGAATTTATGAAATAATCAAGTACATGTACCAAAAATATTTTAGAGACTTAGAGTTTTTGATAGGTATTTGTCTAGAGTAAATATATAAGTTTTAACTTAAAAATTCATTAGGTTTTAGCCCTAATAATACTAAATAAACCAGTTACACTTGATAATTCAATAACTTAAATAATTATATGTTTTAAGAGTTTTTATAAAATGATTTTTTTTATAAAAGGGTTAGGGGAAAGGATTATATGTTCTTAAAACAACTATAAAATAATCGTTTTATAAAGACAAACATTTTACTATATCGTCTCGAAAAAAAGGGGGCGTATATTAAGGTATATAAGTGTAAATGTACATGTATGTGTGTATAAAGGTATTTACATGTGAAGACATTGTGGCTAAGCAAGAAAACAACACAAAATAAATAAGCAAAAGAGGCAGGGGCCGGGTTTTGAACCCGCGACCTCTGCCTAGGGGGAGAAGGTGTTAACCAATAAGAGCGTTTGCCAGATTATGTACATTCAATATGCATATCTATAGGTAGCTAGCCTATGTTCATGTCTTACTAAAGCGCTCGCAACCGAAGCATGACTGTTTGTGTTTGTTTGTCTCCTGCCAGGTCTATCAACTCTGGCTAAAATAGTAGGCTAACATTTCACCCGTTCGACCTCCAATCAAGTTAGCACGACTAACGCGGGTGGGGGCTAGTCAAACCCAGTAATACTACTAAACATTACATCGATTGTCAAATTAACGGTCCGATGTGTTGTGAGGACTTTCAGTGATAGTGTGTTACGCATAGCCTCAACAGTGATATCATATGAATTACAATAACCCAAAATAGTTTGCATCATGTTTTCTCCCCTAACGGGAAAAACATGTAAAATGATGTTTGTTTGCGTACCTGTTTCTCCCCCACGGGAAAACAAGTAAAAGTGTGATGTTTTGTGTACATGTTTCTCCCCTAACAGGAAAACAAGTAAAAAGGGGCCGTGAAACTCACCTGGATAAAGTAGTGGATTTGATCACACGAAAGAAAGGTTGGAACCACAAGTGTAAGTCTCAGACGACTTACGTATGCCCTAAAATTATAAACACATAAGTTAGGGACATATGGGATTTTGTGACGACGACACGGAAGATTGAACGCCTTAACGTCTTCTAAGGGTTTAAGAGTAGACAAACGTGCCAACGGGAAAATAGATTTCTTAATATAATAATTAAGATCAAAGTGCTACGTGTCGAACGTTAATAACAAATAATATTAAATAAATAAATTCGTACGTTTGAGTCGTTTACAAAAGTTAGGAAAATAATATAATTTAATATATTACTAGCCTATGTTCATGTCTTACTAAAGCGCTCGCAACCGAAGCATGACTGTTTGTGTTTGTTTGTCTCCTGCCAGGTCTATCAACTCTGGCTAAAATAGTAGGCTAACATTTCACCCGTTCGACCTCCAATCAAGTTAGCACGACTAACGCGGGTGGGGGCTAGTCAAACCCAGTAGTACTACTAAACATTACATCGATTGTCAAATTAACGGTCCGATGTGTTGTGAGGACTTTCAGTGATAGTGTGTTACGCATAGCCTCAACAGTGATATCATATGAATTACAATAACCCAAAATAGTTTGCATCATGTTTTCTCCCCTAACGGGAAAAACATGTAAAATGATGTTTGTTTGCGTACCTGTTTCTCCCCCACGGGAAAACAAGTAAAAGTGTGATGTTTTGTGTACATGTTTCTCCCCTAACAGGAAAACAAGTAAAAAGGGGCCGTGAAACTCACCTGGATAAAGTAGTGGATTTGATCACACGAAAGAAAGGTTGGAACCACAAGTGTAAGTCTCAGACGACTTACGTATGCCCTAAAATTATAAACACATAAGTTAGGGACATATGGGATTTTGTGACGACGACACGGAAGATTGAACGCCTTAACGTCTTCTAAGGGTTTAAGAGTAGACAAACGTGCCAACGGGAAAATAGATTTCTTAATATAATAATTAAGATCAAAGTGCTACGTGTCGAACGTTAATAACAAATAATATTAAATAAATAAATTCGTACGTTTGAGTCGTTTACAAAAGTTAGGAAAATAATATAATTTAATATATTACTAGCCTATGTTCATGTCTTACTAAAGCGCTCGCAACCGAAGCATGACTGTTTGTGTTTGTTTGTCTCCTGCCAGGTCTATCAACTCTGGCTAAAATAGTAGGCTAACATTTCACCCGTTCGACCTCCAATCAAGTTAGCACGACTAACGCGGGTGGGGGCTAGTCAAACCCAGTAGTACTACTAAACATTACATCGATTGTCAAATTAACGGTCCGATGTGTTGTGAGGACTTTCAGTGATAGTGTGTTACGCATAGCCTCAACAGTGATATCATATGAATTACAATAACCCAAAATAGTTTGCATCATGTTTTCTCCCCTAACGGGAAAAACATGTAAAATGATGTTTGTTTGCGTACCTGTTTCTCCCCCACGGGAAAACAAGTAAAAGTGTGATGTTTTGTGTACATGTTTCTCCCCTAACAGGAAAACAAGTAAAAAGGGGCCGTGAAACTCACCTGGATAAAGTAGTGGATTTGATCACACGAAAGAAAGGTTGGAACCACAAGTGTAAGTCTCAGACGACTTACGTATGCCCTAAAATTATAAACACATAAGTTAGGGACATATGGGATTTTGTGACGACGACACGGAAGATTGAACGCCTTAACGTCTTCTAAGGGTTTAAGAGTAGACAAACGTGCCAACGGGAAAATAGATTTCTTAATATAATAATTAAGATCAAAGTGCTACGTGTCGAACGTTAATAACAAATAATATTAAATAAATAAATTCGTACGTTTGAGTCGTTTACAAAAGTTAGGAAAATAATATAATTTAATATATTATTTTTAGGTTCGTATGATTAAACAAATAATCATTTGTGTGAAAAAATAATAAATATATTATTTTTAATCGAATGTATAAACGTGGGTAAATAATATAACAATCATATTATTAATTAGTTTAAAACATCACACGAGGTAATTAAACGAGACGAAATAATATAAATTATATATTATTTTATAACATGAGTCACGGGTTAAAAATAATATAAACATATTATTTTATACAAAGTTATGGTTTGAAAATAATATAAATATATTATTTTTAAAAGTGGAAATAATAATAATAAAAATAGGTTATAAAATCAAAACCGAGCCTACGGTTGTTTTCCAGGTATAAAACATTTTAATATATTAATATAATAACATGGGGTTGGGTTTTAATATCAAAATAATTGTTTAAAAATAATAAAACTAAAAACAGGGGGAAGGGGACTCGAACCCGGGTCTCCTCCCCACCAGTCACACGCCCTACCAGTCCTGCCGGCTAGGGAATCGCAAACATACCGGTTCCGGAAAGTTTTTATCAAACCGGTCAAGTGGTTTCCCCTTCCCAAATATTCATACGATCGAAATCCATCCCAAAACCCCTGAATCTGATCACGAATGAAAGGATTGATATAGGGGTTTTGTTAGTTGGTATTAAGCGAATCTGTAGTGGGTTTTAATTGCAAAAAAAAACAAAGTTTGGATCGTTAATTCTGGATTTGAAAGCCGAAAACCCTAGTTTATGAACCCAAGATTAAATCTGTCGAATTCGATATTAAAAATGGTTGAAATCATGGGGCTTTTACTCATATGAACATTATGAATCTGTCTAAAGGTTTTAATTTGATTGAGATTGTGTTTAAGATCAAAACCCCCAAAATGATTTATGAACAAACCCTAGATTATGGTTTAGGGTTAATTCGATGTCAACTGATCAAATAAGCATAGGGCTTTCGTTGGTTTAAGGGTTGCGAAGCTAATGAAATGGTTTAATTGGATTTAAATCAGATCCTGAGTAGGGTTCGATTAAACTGGAAAAGTATGAACCCTAAGATCTGGGTTTCGATCGATTTGATGTTATGAGCCACAATTGGCATAGGGCTTTCATTCAATGGATAAAAACGAATCTATAGATGCAAGTATTTACCAGAATAGATGACGAATTGAGTGTGGTCGACTAAAACTGATGCCGACGGCGACTGGTTTGGTTCCCAGCAACTTCTGCTGGAACTCCGGTGGAATTGACGCGTCTAATAGCTTCATAGGGTTTCGTTTGAGGCGCGCAGAGTTCCAATTCGTGAGAATAATATGAGGATTTGTCGAATTTGATGGTTAGGCTTAATGTGTCGACGGTTATGACATTATCGTTCATAATTGGTGTTAATTCGAGTTAATGGTGATGTTTAAGACCTCAATGATTACCGTTCAATGATAATGATCGTGCATGGCCGTTACAAACTCAAGCAAACGATCGTGGAATTTTGAATTGGATCAAAATCACGCGTTTGACTTTCCAAAAGTCAAACAGAATCAAGAACTTGCTATTTACAGTTTCAGTCCTTGTAATTTCTGTTTATGGGTTTGGAACTTGGCAGGAATGGTCCTTGAGGTTTGAATAACATGTTTAGTTGACTTTTAAAAGTCAACAAGGATTAAGTCTTGAATTTTGACTTTACAAAGTCAAACAAAATCAGGTTTAGGCTAAATACATAATTAGCCCTTATAGTTAGGGTTTGGGGAAATGACAGAAATAGTCCCTAAAGTTTGAGATAAGTTAGGTTAACTTTAACATGATTTAAATAACGGAGTTAGACTAAAAAGTCTGGATTGTCACACACATATATAAAGGTATAAATACATTATTAAGGCTCATAAGTTTTATTTTCTTTGTTCAATTACTATGATATTTACCTATATAAATATACATACATAATTTTGATAAATAGTAATATATAAAAGCAAAGTTGAAATTTGAATCTTTACAAAAGGAAATAGTTGTTAATGTGACATCTTGAGTTTGAACTAGTATGAGATTGAAATGGGATATCACTGTAGTTTAGAATAAAATAATAGATAAAATAAATAATAACAATAAAAATAATAATAATAATAATAAGGCCGGAAAAATCATGGATGTTACACATTGCTTGCAGGCTTGAGGATAGCTAAAGAGATGAAGGTGTCAAAGATACAAGTGTTTGTTGACCCACTACTGGTAGCTAACCAGGACAACAACCAATACTTGGCCAAAGAAGAAAGCATGAAGAAATACAAAGCTAAGGCACAAGAGTTAATGCAAGGCTTCAAAAGTTGCAGCGTGAAGCAAGTGTCGCGATCAAAGAACAAGCAGGCAGATGAACTCAGCAAGCTAGCCTCGCTTACCTTTGCACATCTAACCAAGAAGGTCCAAGTAGAAGTACTCAAAGCTCAATCCATTTGTGAAGAAGAAATACACGATGTAATAACTGAAGAAGGAAAAAATTGGATGACCCCGGTCATAGACTTCTTGAAAGAAGGAAAGTTACCAAAAGATGAAGCAGAAGCTGCAAGGCTGCATATGAAAGCAAAGAAATACGAGATCGAAGATGGCTGCTTTTATAAAAAGTCCTACCTGTCACCTCTCCTCCGTTGCGTCGGACTCGATCAAAGTACTTATTTGATTATGGAAGTGCACTAGGGAATATGTGAGACCCATTCAGGCCCTAAATCAGTGGTCACAAAGCTGATGAATTTGGGATATTACTGGCCTACAATGCACAAGGACGCTTCGGAAGAAATACGCAAGTGTGAAGGATGCCAGCTACACGCACCAATCAAAGCAAGTCCAAAGCATGATCTAATCACCCTCACTTCGGCATGGCCATTCTACAAATGGGGAATGGAAATTGTTAGCCCGTTCCCCGAAGCAAGAAGAAGAATCAAGTTCTTACTGGTAGCAGTCGACTACTTCACCAAGTGGCCCGAAGTCAAACCACTAGCTTCGATCACGGGCAAGCAGGTAATCGCCTTGATTAAAAATCAAACCATTTACAAATTCGGTCGAATCTACCAACACATAACAACTATTGTCAAACAGGTGATAAAATTTGTATGGGAACAAATCATATGCCGCTTCGGTCTACCCGGACAAATTGTCACCGACAATGGCAAGCAATTTGCTGATAAACCATTTAGCGCTTGGTGCACGGAGCTGCTGATGTGTGTTTTATATGTAGATAAAAATGTAAATATATATATAACCCTGGCAACAACGCCAAATACATGATGGCATATTTTTAGTAGTAATAAATATATTCTATTTAGAGCTACACAAAATCAGGTTTTAAATTTATAAATTAAAATGATAATTACTTCAACTAAATACACACACAATAGGCAAGTATACCTATCGCAGAGTAGTATAGTATGGGTAAGAACCAAGTATCGAACCATGGACACGCATCCCGTACTCAACCCTTGCTATTGTCTGACTAGGATAATAAGTTGGAAAATGGGTTTTGTTTTAAAAAGAAAATAAAAAGATAAGAAATGTAATTAGAAGTATTATCATGTTTAAGGTGTTACTCTAGTTGTTATCCCTTGTTAATTAATGATATATTTAAAGTAAAGTTGGTCATAGTTACTAGTACTAACCCTTTTCGATAGGGGAGTTAGCATTTCGTAACGGAACAGTGGATACGGTCGGCCAACTGTTCTTTAATGAATATAACGGACCCTAAACGGGGTCTCAAGTCCGTCGGTATCTCACAATTCACTATTCAGACTAATATTATCCCTGTGACTGACGTACGTCTAGTCTTGTAACTTCTTTCGGTAAGTCGGAATGCACAACTTCCTCCAAATGTACTTTATGAACGCTCGGATATAATAAATTATGTTCTTAAATAGTTGCCTTTACTTATAATATTATTTTAAATAAATAAGATTTTCCTTCTCAGGATCAAACCCCATGGCTCCCACTATAAGTCCTCTACAAGCCGATACGAGAGAAGTAAAGAAATACCGACATAAACAGCCCGGTCTGTTTAGGGCTCAAACGGCATGCTGAATACCCAAAACCTCCAATCAACCCATAATATTAAATCTATACTAACTGCTATGCTAGCACCAAAATTTGTATATAAACCGTACAAACATTGAATAAGCGTCCCAAGCAAGAAGCCTTGCTTGAATAACTCTCAAGATTTAAGATTATTATATTGGTTTAAAGATCACTTATTCTTGTCTTTTTAAAATAACTTATAGTAAAAACTTTAAAAACATAACATACTAAAAATACTTCATTAATTAGTTAAAGTTCAACCAACTCGAGCAACACAAGAGGGCTAGCCATGAATGACCATACAAGTGACTCCACTAACCCTTAGATAATGTGTGGAAGTGTTTCAACACCAAGGGAGAGTGGGTATAGGTTGCCTCTTGTTTCACTCGAACGAGAAGAATAAGTTCATATTATAAGACTTTAAAAGAAAAATAAACAAGAAAGCTAAAACGGACCAAAACCGAGAGAGTTTCGGCTCTTAGCAGAGCACTAAGGCCTTCACACCTCCTTGTAATGGACATCTAAAATACTAGAATGAGATTGCTATTTATAGGCTAAGATTTTGGCAATGCACGGTCGTGCATTGGATTGCACGAGCGTGCAAAGTAGCCTTTTCTTTCACGTGCGGAATCTGACAGTACAGGAGAGGACAGGAGAGAATTTTATGGTTTGCACGGCCGTGCAAGGCAATGCACGACCATGCATTGCCCTAAAATGCCTCATGTTGACTTTTTGACTTCCAGGTTTGACCTTCTGCGTCCGGTTTCGTTCAATTGGCTTCTGAATGCTGATTTCACCTTGATTTTGAGTGATTTCTTCATGTTTTCGCATATCCAAGTCAATTATCCTATAGGAACATAAATGGGTGGATTAGGCATCAATTATTATCATATTATCTCTAATTGTTATGAATTCGGGGATAATTATGCATGCAAAACATGTATAATTTACGTCATATCAGTTGCACATCAAGCAAATCTTTAGTTCCGTTGCTTACCCTCAGTCCAATGGCCAGGTTGAACGAATGAACCGGAGCATTGTATCCGGGATAAAAACAAGGCTTGGAAGGCACGGAAAAGACTGGCTGGAAGAACTACCAAGCGTCGGCTATCAGGACAACGGAGAAAACAAGCCACGGTCGCACCCCATACAGTGTAGTCTTCTGCTCAGAAGCAGTTATTCCTGCCGAAATAGGGGTGGCCACACACTGAATCAGCAATCAAGATAAGCATCAAGATAATGCAAACTTCATGCAGAACATCGACCTCCTGGAAGAAGCCCGAGATCATGCCAGAATCAGGGAGGCGAGATACAAGCAAAAGATGGAATCCTACTACAACAAGAAGTTTAAACATGAACACTTCAAATTTGGAGACCTAGTGATCCGAAACAATGATGCAAGCAGGCAGGAGGACATTGGAAAGTTGGGCCCTAAATGGGAAGGCCCTTACCAAATTGCAGAAGGACACAGAGGAGGTTCTTACAAATGATATGGAGGGAAAGAGGCTTCCAAGGCACTGGAATGCCAAACACCTACGACGCTTCTTCATATAAGTTGTGATCAATGTAGCCCAAGGGGCATTTTATGACAAACCTTTTGTATGAAACAAGTTCAATGAATGAAAAGTATTTTGAAGTATACTTGATATCTTGTTGTCCTATCGAGGGTGAGCTCCTATAACAAATATAGCTCCATGGGGTCCGGGTAAAACCTCTCCATGTAAAGGGATAAGCTCCTAGGCCAAAACGCTCAACGGGTTCAAGCCTTGACTTACCCGTATACAGGTTGAGTTCCTAAAACAATACAACTCCTTAGGTATTAAGTCTTGTTTACCTATGAAGCGGGCGAGCTCCCATCAACAATGATCCATAAGCAACACCTTAAGCTTATAATCACGCCCAAGTAAAATCTCAAAGGGCTTCCAGCAAGATAGGATAACATTTCGTGTTAGTAATAACTTGGATTTATCTAGTATAGTGTCTGCAGCAAAATGCCTTGACAAAACCTCGAATTATGAAAACACAAGTATTAATATGCAAGAGAAAACATCTCATATCTCCAAGGAGAAATGAAAACAAACTAACAAGGTCAACCCTTGATTCAAAAGTTTGATGCTACAAGCAAGAAATAACAATGCATATGATCTAATAAGGTCAAGTAACAAACCAAATACATGATCACAACACAAAAGACTGTTATATAACAGTAGGTCAACAGCCACAAAGGGCACCAACAAGTCAAACCAACACAAGCATAAATTGTTTTGCCTACAAAGGCTTACATCAACCATGACCACGCAGGGTCCAAATAACATGTTCAAAGAGCATACCAATTGTTCAAGAAAAAAACATCCAAGAAAATATTAAGTCAAACAGAAGGATCACCACCCTTCTCAGGTTCACAACATCAGGCCTCGACGCTGTACCAACACTCTGCTCAGCAGAAGCAGCAACGGTCTTGCCTGGAGTATCAGCAACATGGAGTCCAATAGAAGCTTGAGTCTTTGCCTCGGAAGCAGAATCAGTTTGGCTCTTCTTGCTTTGCCTCGCCTTCCCTCCCAGGGACACTGAAGCAACAGACTTAGAACCATCAGCATCATCACGTGAGTGCTTGCTTCCTAGAGACTTCAATACGGACTCAGCAGCTTCCCTCTTCAAGCCTTCGGGCTCCAAATCTTGCAATTTAGACAAAGGCCTATCAGAATATTTAGACAACTCACGAATGTAAGGATAGGTTAGTTGCTCCATCTGTTGAATAGCTTCAACGGATTCCTGCTCTGCCTCGGGATGATAGTTGCTGCACTCAGAGATTGGCTTCAGAGGCTGATTCTTAACCAGAAACAAGTCCCATATGACGGCCACGCTTCAAAAGCTTCTTGTACACATCGCTAAGGGGAACATTGAACTCATTGCTATGAAGAAGATAAGTCACAACTTTTTGAAACCCATGTTCAATGAGCCACCTTTTCTCCTCAGCAAGTACTTCGGCTCGGGACTTCCACTCTTCAATAGAAGCATCCAACCCTTCCTTCTCTGCCTTAACCACCGACCTCTCAGAATCAAGTGCAATCCTCTCAACACCCATCTTCGCCTTCTCCTCCTCCAAACTCTGCTTCAATGAAGAAAGCTTCTCAGTATCAACATCATACTGCTTACGAGCAGTATCAAGCTCCTCAACAAGTTGCTTCTCACGATCAGCTAGAGAAGAAACTTGGTTCTGAACATCAGCAAGCTGGTCCTTCAAGACAGAGTTCTTTTGGTTCACACGCTCCACTTTCTTGGCATATGCGTAAAGTCGGTCAACACCTTCAGGGATGGAGGTAAGAATCCTAGCAGCATTGACAAGGATGCGTCCAATAAGTGCCTCGTCACTATCATTACGCAGAGCATAGCGATCGGCAGGGGTTGCCAAATTATAGACCATCTCCTGACAAACAAAATGACTCTTCACAGAGTCACCATTTTTGGCAGCCCAGTCAGGAGCATAAATACCACTAGCCTCCTCCGGCACAAGCTCAGGCTTCCAACCACCACTTCCATCCGAATCACTCTCGCCATCTAAAGGCTCTAACCTCACTGTAGAAGGAACAGACCCAGTACAACCATTCAAAAAATCATCATCATTGTCAGATACGTCAATAGGTCCAGGGGACGGAGAAGAAGATGCACAAGCACTGGACGTAGCAAGCCTCTTGCTGGAGCGAAGCGGAGTTTTCCCTTTCTTGACCTTCGGGGCAGAAGCAGGCTTCTTCCCTTTGCCTTTAACCCAATTTGTGCTGGCAACCTCCGAAACACCAACATACGCACCACCCTCATAGTGGACAGACTTGTTAAGAACCAAAGCATTGGTCTCTCCCTTCTTCAACTCCCTCATATCCTCCTCCATATTAGAAGTATCCTCCAAAAGCAGAAAATCTAAAGCACTCATTTCTACAAAAAGAAGAATAAATGTAAGCAAAAAGCAAATAAACAAATGAATAAAAGAAAGTAAAACCATACCCTCCCCATCCAAAGTTAACAGAGGAACAAAGGTTGGATCTCATAGCATACTCAACCCGAGCTTCACAAGAAATTGCTCCGGGTAAATACGAAGTGGAGAAGCAAAAGACTTAAGCTTGCTATAAACAACTGAATCCAAAGACGAAACATCAGGCTCAGCAGGGTTAAGAGGGTCGGATGGCTTCCTAGGGTTTACAGCGAATGGGAGAATTTCATTCGAAATCCAAAATAAGTGATCCTTCCAGGAACGAAGGCAAGAGATGGTCACAGACACAAGTTCCTCCTCACACTTTGTTTTCTCAACGGTGTACCAGTCACCATTTTTCGTAAGACGGAAAAAACGCCGAAACATAGTGAGGTCCGGCTCGTGGCCCAGAGATCTACACAACACCTCAAAATGAATAACTTTGCTAACACCAACGGGTGACAATTGACCAAAGGTAAGTCAGTAATACTCAAGAAAACGCAAGAAAAACAGAGAAAATGGGAATCGGAGGTTCAAAAATTCAAAATGACGACTATGCATAGCAAGCATGCCCTCCGGACACTGATCAACGGTTTTCCCCATGATCGGAGCAGTCGGATTGAACTTCGCTTCCAAACCCCATTGTTTGCAGAATTCATCTACAGCAACTTGGGTCATTTTGAAAGTTTGGATGCTTAAGTCGTTCTTAGACATTGCTACGGAAGGGAAAGACAAGGAAAAATAAAACTAACCTCCTCAAGCGATGATCGGCGAAAAGGGAAACAAGAACAAAGGAGAAGAAAACCTTGGGAAGAAGAAACCGTTCTTGAAGATGAAAAGTTCAAAATAAAAAGAATCGAATAGATATAAAGAGATTTTTCAAAAATCAAATTTAAAACAAGAGAGAGAAAAAGGATGATAACTTAAGCAAGCCGTCAGGAAGTCCCATCACCTCGAGAAACACGCGTTGAGTCACCAAGCCAAGGTTTCAAACACAACCAGATCGATTAAAGAAGAACAAGGTCGAGCAAAGAAACTAATTTTTTAATAAGGGTTAGTCAGAAGCCCTCATTACTGCGCAATAAGCACTCCTGACTAGGGGGCTGATGACGTGGGTATGGTGATGAAGCACGGCTTCATACATGAAGTGCACGTACTAAGCAGAACCACGAAGCCATGTCTCCCAAAATACGAGGTGACGTGGCACAAGTGATAGCGACCCATTTGGAATCTCCAGAAAGTTAAGACTAGAAGACAATGTGTCTTGATAGTCTTGAAACCCTTTACATCAAAAAGGAAAGGGGCTTACTGCAGGGAAAGAAAAGAGAAAGGGATACCCCCACATATGGTATGAAGTTGGAAACAGGTTCAGATATAAAGGACTTGGACTCCCTAAGTCCCAAGTCCGATTTCACTACTCACTCACACACTCTCACTTTATCCTTCACAACTCTCATTCCAGAATTCCTTATCACCTTCAAAGAATCGTTATCTTATTCTCACGTCGGAGGCTGATTGCAGGAGACCCCCTCCTGCGGTGAGACTAACGGTGCTTTGATCTTAGCAGGTACTTAGCAGGTACCTGAAGCAGTTGATTCAATCGAGAACGTTAAGACCCTCACTCTGACTGGTATTTGTTGAAGCAGCGAGTATACTTAGCCTATTCGTTGTAGTAACATATGTGGTCCCCATCCAAATAACCATGTAATCTCCACCAACCCATGTCGAGCCTCACAAACGCCATGAACATTTTCTTGATGCCTACAAATACACATTCTTCATTTTTGGCATTAACATTTGCATGCTACGATCAAAATGCAATTTTTTTTCTTGCCTGCTATTTTCTTGCTAGTAGTGTCTAATAAAATTTTACTATTAGAAAAAAAATCAAAAGGTCGGTTCATACAAGTGTAGTTTTTATTCAAAATAGACGTTTACATATGAAAGCCTCATAAACCCTTTTCATTTTGCTAATTTTTGTTGCATATGATTACTTATCTATAAGAGACTTAAAAACCATACAATACATCGGCAGGGAACTTACCTCTCAGTATTTAGTTTGTTAATATTAAAAATAATAAGTACAGTTTAACAGTGAGCAAATTAAGAATCACATAATTAGTGGTATTAATTAGTAACAGTAAGTACTAAGTAGGGTTCTTTCTTACTTTATTTGCTTCTATATAAACTCACTAGACGTGAAACCCGTGTAAATATTAAATAGTTAATTGTTAATAAAAATTTGGGAATTAAAAAAGAGAAGCGGGAAACAAACTTATTTATTAGATAAAGAAAAAGAAACGGGAAACAAACTTATTTATTAGGTAAAGAAAGAGAAGCGAGAAACAAATTTATTTATTAGGTTAAGAAAGAGAAGCAGGAAACATACATATTAATTAGGAAAAAAGAGAAACAAACTTATTTATTAGGTAAAAAAAGAAGCGGGAAACAAATTTATTTATTAAAGGGGGGGGGGGGTAATTAAGGCTCAAAGAATTGTGACAACTGGCGCTCTTTCTTACTTATTTATTTATTATAATAGGTTATAGACCCGTGTATTACACGGTGTTGTATAATAAAAAAATAAGTCAAACCGGGTCACATATCTTCAAATTTTAAAAAGTAACTATTATGCCTAATATGATATTTAAGATGTTAATGTATTAAGAAACACTTTGTACAACTTTTGAGTATTTGTCCATTTCCTTCAACCTGCAAATTTTTGAACTTAACTATTTTGAGAGAAAACATTGCCAAATTGACTTGTTTGACCCATTTGATCTCTTCCCGTCGAACCTAATTGTATCTCTTCACCCGTCTTAGATAAAAACATAGTCATCAAAGGGCATTTGTCTAATGATATCAAGGTGGTTGTTAAGGTGCCCCTCCTTAAAAAAAGGTTTGAGAGTTCAAGTTTCATGGTTGACAAAATGGTGGAAAAATTGCTATTCAAAAAGAAAAAAGATAAAAGATGTTCAATATTAATAGGATCGCTTATTGTCTAAATTATTTTGATAAATAAATCTTGGATTTCTCCATCAAAGCTTTTAACTTGTCACCAGAGCAAAAGAACTCTTACATATGTTTTCTAGTAAATATGGGTACATAGACATTTCAACACGCACTTTCATTTACCATTCTGTTTCTCAAACAACATACATACATCATCTTCAATGTCATTGAATCATCAACTGAAGCCAACCTAGCAATATCTTTCGGAAGGCGCCACAATGAAAGATATACATACATGTTAAACTTGTAAAATCAAAGTCAAAAAAGTTATTTAAAATTTTTAAATCTAAATTAGTATGAACAAAGTTGAAAAACAATCATAAACATTACCAAACGACGGTTGAGGTGAAGGTTGGGTCATATTCTTCTTCGGAACTAAGGTCTTCAACATTCAGTGCTTCTTATAACGATCATTCTCATTACAGTCCATAAATGAAACATAAGAATTCAAAATAGCATCAACATTTATAGCCTTCCTACAATTACATAGAGCAAGTGTTTTCTGCATCTACTTCCAAAAATGTCAAGATTAATGAAATCACCATAGTAATATGTTAAGGATCATAAAGAGTTATTAGAGACGCATACAGTCATACATACAAAAAGAAAAGAAAAAAACAGCTTTAATTATACCTATAAACTCATGATTTATATCAAACTATAGTTCAAAATGCTATAGAAAACGAACTTATCTAAGTTTTCACATAATGTTTTAATTAAGGGGAGAAAGACAAAAAGGATGCAGAAAACATAAACCATAAATCTCAAATAAATCAAAAAGCCAAAGAAAACAGCTGCTAAGACACAAAACAGGGACAATTTACAAAAGCCCAACCCGTATAGTGAAGGATACGGGCTGCTAGATCGGCACAGACAAAACAAATTTTTTTTATGCCTTTAACTATCACTACTTTTATCAAATAGCACGTTTGCGTTACACAAAACAAATAATGTGCATTTCCATTGGGCGATACACAGGACAAATAGAAGACATACTCAATGGGAGGTTCAAATAAGAAGTAGTTTTTCGCTAAAAAATGACAAAAACCTTAAGAAACGATATCAAACGAACTCCGATTGAGCTAATTTAGGCGGCGTTGAAACCGTCTTGTCGAACCCTACCATCTTAGTTTTTAAGGTTTAGATTTTACGTTTGAATTTTAGAGTTTAGCCTTATGGTTTAGCGTTAGGGTTTAGATTTTATGGTTTAGGCTTTTTTTTGGTGGGGGGGTTTAGGTTTTTGGGAGGGTGGGGTGGGGGGTTTAGGTTTTTGGGGGGTGGGGTTGGTGGTTTTAGGCTTTTCGGGGTGGGGTTGGAGGGGGGGTTTAGGTTTTTGAGGGTGCAGGTAGAGGGGGTTTAGGTTTTTGGGTCCGGGTTCGATAAGACGGTTCCAAAGCCGCTGTAATGAGCTCAATCGGAGTTCGTTTGACCCACTTCTTAGGATTTCCAAGCGAAAAACCACTTCTTAGTGGAACCGTCCCCGGCATACTCATATGGAAAAGCATTTAGAAAGCAATTTTTACCAAATAAAAGAACCTTTATGCATCTTCTAGATTAATGAGTGTAAAGGAACACACAAAGCAAAGAAAACATATTTTTCTGCGTTTAAGTATCTTTACTTTTATGGAGCATTACTTTGGCAATAGACAGACAACAGAAAGGCGTCAGAAGGCTTATAAAATTCCAATATTGATGCGTGTAAAAAGAAGCAACCATATTGAAGGAAAAGTCCCATAGCAGACAAAATGTATGGCCATTATGACAGTAACTTTTTCAAAGAGAGAGAGGCAGTGAAGAAGTACAAGAAATGCACAAACCTGCAAATCCCCAAATAAGTGAACAATATATTAAGGCAAAAACAATCCACAGAAAAAAAAAACAGTCGAACACAAAAACGAAGATGAAGCACCTGATTTGGCGATAAAGAAACAAGCTGGCCTACGTAATCCAGATGAAGCACCTGATTCAGCGATAAAGGAAGCCAACCGGCCCACGTAATCAAGAAAATGAGAAAAGGGAGAACACAATCGGCAAACCAAGTAACATCTGTGGCCCAATCTTTAACCAGATACAACAAAATGCATTGCTATTGTGAACCAATTTAACGAAGTGTGTTGGAGTTATTTTTAAAAACAAATTTACTATTAGAAGTAATATAAACGGTTAAATAAATTATAAATAGACACAATTACTAATTTATGGTTAAAAGGCTAAAACTTAATTAATATATTTTTTTGTTAAGAACACGGTCAACCCTCGGTGGCACAGTCTTTAATTGGTTAGGACAATCAGGGATAAAGTACATAATGACTATTTTGTAGTTATGTTCATCATGTGAAATGCATTGCTAATATATCCTAATAAATACTTCTTATTTTTTTGCAGGCATCTCATAAATGGATTATAACTAGGGGATGTGAAAATAAAAACTCTTACCTTAAGTTGCTGTAAAATTGTTCTCGCAACCTTTGAAAGCAAATGAGGATCTGCAACCTGCAAACCCATAGCGTTTTTGAAAATATTCTATCAAATGCTCAAATAAAAATAGGCGAATAATACATGCAGTTTGAACTTTACATTTTCATAAATTATGCAAATGGGTCAGATTATAATAAGCAAGTTTAAACAATACAGGTGATGTGGTTGTAAAGATGTAAATAATCAGATGGAAACTAATCTACTGCAAGTAACTTACTATGAATATTAATCGGCTAACCTTAATTTATTGCCTGACCTTTATATCAAAGACAACACCCCTCTCATATCATTGTTCACACCAATTAAAGATGCACGTTGGCAATGACCCTTAATGAGTCAACGGGTAAAAGTAATTTTTGTGAATGAGAACTGCTAATTGGTCAACGAGTCAGATTTATCTAATAAAATTGGCACGGGTCAAAGTAATTGCTGTGTATGAAACCTGCTAACGGGTTAAATGGGCAGAGTATTGAAATAAAACTGGCAGTACAATCAGTATAAAAAAAAATTACTAACAATTTTGATTATTGTCACAGGAAAACATGAACAAAGTTCATTCTTTGCAATAGAAAAATTTTAGTGTTTGCAAAACAAATTAACCATTTTGAGTGATGCATTTTACATATACAGATCGCATAACACAAAAACGCATATGTATTATGCAAACCTTACGGAAAAAAAAAAGCGGCATACTTAACATGAAACGCATATGTGTTGTTCAAATCATACATTCAAAAATTTTGATTATTGTCACAGGAAAACATAAAATGAAGATTAGTGTTTGAAATAGCAAAATTTCAGTTTTTGCAAAAACAAATTAACAATTTTGAGTGATGCACATTACACATACAAATCGCATAACATGAAACCGCATATGTATTCTTGAGACTTTACAAACAAAAAGCGACATACAAATAGTTAAACGTCAAAACACATATGTGTTGTAGGGGCCATACAAACAAAAAACGAAGCAAGCAACAGTGAAATAGCACACTGAAATGGAAATTTATTTTCTAATTACTGACATATGTTAGGTGCGCCTCAACTGCGACTTTTTGGAAATCAATTTTGTCTATAGTGGCATATGTTAGGATTCATTAGGATCCTGACCATCATAACATAGAAATCAATTTTGTCTATAGTGGCATATGTTAGGTGCACCCCAACTGCGAATTTTTGGAAATATCTATTGTGTATAGTTTTGTGGTGATGTGAGTGAGTGTCATGCTATGTTTCCACAATGCAAATTCAAAAACTCTTCTCAGTAGGAGCAGCATCTCTATCTTTGAGGGATAGAGGTAAGGTTTGCCCTCATCCTCAAACACTACCAATAGCTCAGTAAATTAATAACAACACAAAACAACTTTTTTAAAAAATCATACCTCACGAATCGTAGCCAAATACCTAGTTTCCCCTTTTCAATTCGACCCATATGAGCTTGAACCCTTTCCCTAGCTTGAAATACAAAAGTAAAAGTTATAAAAACAGAAGTGGGGATAAAATTAGGGTTACGTTTACCACTTGCTGCTCCAAATCGACAACCCTATTATGTTGCAATGGAACTGATTAGTTCGTCTTCATAGTCATCGTCATCTTCATCATATTCTTCGTAAGGTATCTTGAATTCGCATCTAACCTAAACATGTAACAACGAAAAGAAAACATTAAACCTCTCCAACGTGATTACTTGATTCGGTGTTTTATAGATCTACAATTGATAAGGTATCTTGAATTCGCTCCTAAGGAACTCCAAGAAGATATGGAGTGAAACGGTAATGGAGATCACAATTAGGGTTTTCACTGAAAAATAAATAGTTGAAGATTGAACCTGTCTCGAGCGATTGAAGAAGAAAGCGTGAAACTCTATTTCCATTGGTTTACATAAAAACACAGATGATTTTACATACCTATGATCATCATAGACATAGCTTTCACTCCCCTGAAACTGGAAGTATGGTGAAAATCGTAAGTGAATAACCTGCAATCAATTTTAGGGTTTCAGAAGAGGGAGAGAAACGGCGAGGAAGCGAGAGTGACGGAGATGACAATCAGGGATTCTACGGGCATGTTTGGGATTACTTTTGTTATTAACTTCTCGAAGAAGTAAATAAGTTAAAAGTTTGTTTGGATAATGGTGTAAAAGTTAGTTTTTAAAGAATGGAAATGGAAAAGTTGTTTTCCAAAAGTAAGTGGGTACTTGCTTTTTGAAAAAGTCATAAGTTGTTTTTTAAAAGTAAACCCAAACATGCCCTACATGAAAAGGGAAACGGGTCGATTAGAAGCAGGTCGTAAAAGATCAGCTTCGTGTCCCTAAAAAGCTTTATTTATCAGTATACTAGCTTAGATCCCGTGTATTACACACGGGTGAAAAATATCAATACATAAAATTCTTAAATCTTTATGTATATATATTACATGTGTAAAAATATATTATATATATATTATGGATAAAAAACAAAATTCAAAACATGTAAAAATTAATATATAATTGGGTTTCGAAAATACGTTAATTACTATCGTTTATGATTTGATTGGAAATAAAGTTACATAATTAGATTTCTTATAATAAGAGATAATTTAAAATAAATGTGTTTTATTAGTATAATTAGTATTTTCTTCAAAAATATATTATTATTATTAAAAGATGGAAGTGTATTTAATAAGAGAGAGGGGCGGGAAAAAGTGATGAGAATGAATATGGAGGCGACACGTGGCATGAAAAAACATTTATTTATTATATAGTATAGACTAGTTTAGATTCCGTATCTACACACGGAGTGAAAACTGAAAAATATCAATATATAAAATTTTTAAATCTTTATTTATATATATTTTACATGTATAAAAATATATTACATATACTAAGGATATGAACAAACTCAAAATATGTAAAATTAATATATAATTGGGTTTCGAAAATACGTTAATTACTATTTAATGTAATTTGACTTTCATTACTATTTGATTGAAATAAAAGTTACATAATTAAAATTTAAAGTTTCTTATAATAAGAGATAATTTAAAATAAATATATTTTGTTAGTAAAATTAGTATTTTCTTTAAATATATATATATATATTATTATTAAAAGATAAAAGTACATTAAATAAAATAGAGATGCGAAAAAAAATGGTGAGAATGAATATAGAGGCGACACGTGGCACTAAAAAACATTTATTTATTATATAGTATAGATATAGATATAGATGATGTGATTGGATTCAAGTTTTGAGAAAGGAAGTATCGAAGTCACATTACATAAATCTTTCTCCCTAGCCTAAATTATTTTAGGCTAGTTTCTATTATCTTTGTATTTTTATTCATGGGTATCGATGGTGGAATTTATTTGCTAAAATAAATAGTTGTCGAGTGATTTTTGTGAAAACAAACAGAAAGTATTTTGGTTTTTTATATGTAAAAATTTGTTGATGGATTTTTGTGAGAAAAGTAGAGAGTATGTTGGTTTTTTACGTGCAGAAATTTGTTGATGGATTTTTGTGAGAAAAGTAGAGAGTATGTTGGTTTTTTAAGTGCAAAAATTTGTTGATGGACTTTTGTGAGAAAAGTAAAGACTGTTAGTTTTTTATGTGTAAAAAATTATTAAGACTTTTATGAGAAAAAAATAGAAATTATGTTGGTTTTTTATAATGTTTGCCCTAAATTTATTAGTTAAAATTTCACTATTTTAATGGTTTGTGATATATTATGTTTTTTCTTGTATTAAATGGTATGATGTAATAAAAAAAACGTCATCAATTTACGATATTGGTTAAAATCATGTTTGACGACGGTGTCCAATTCTTTACGATATAACTCATCATAATCATGAATTTTGAAACATAAAATGATGACCATATTTATTTAATAGGAATAAAATTCAAACTCTTTGACAAGGGAGACAAACACGATATTGACGTATTAAAAAATCTATACTATATAATAAAAAAAGATTTTGTATGTGATGTGTCGTTACCATATTCAATTTCATCATTGTTTTTTCGCCTCTCTCTCTTATTAAATGCACTCATATCTTTTAATAAATTAATAATATACTAATAAAACAAATTTATTTTTAAATTATCCTTTATTATAAAAAAACTTTGAAATCTAATTATATAATTTTTATTTTCAATCAAATAGTAAATGAAAGTCAAATTACATTAAATAGTAATTGACGTATTTTCGAAACCCAATTATATATTATTTTTTACATATTTTGAATTTTGTTTTATATCCTTAATATACAGTAATACATTTTTACACCTGTAAAATACATAAATAAAATTTAAGAAATTTATTTATTGATATTTTTCACCCGTGTGTATTACATAGGGTCTAAGCTAGTAAATAAATAAAGCCAAGTCTTAGCCACCATCTTGCTCATTCTAAATTACCAATCAAACATTTAAGAGTGAGTTGAACAGTAAGGTACAACATTTAGTTCGTTTGGTACAATTCAGTTTTTTGTCTTACCTTATGTATTTCTTTTTCCTATTTTGTACAGGTTGAGTGTTTGGTTGGGTTGGTAAAGGTTTTTAGTTTGTTCCTTTAGGTCTTGACTTCGATATTTTCCTTAACACTTTTTTTTCTCTTGGTTTGCTGCTGTTTTCAGCTTGGATACGTGGCTTTATGTGGCATGCCTACACACATAGCTTTGCAAGCTGTCGAAGTTTCCCCTTTTCAGTGAAGATTAACATTTGTTCGATCCTTTATGTTTTTTTTCTCTCACGTTCGCTTCTTGCTGCTGCTGTTGAGTTGTAGGTATTTTTCTTGCTTTCGTATTGCTTTTTTTTTTCTTTCTGTTCGGTTTGATTTCGCATTGTTAGAACTATCCTTAACTGTTTGATTGTAAAGGAAGTGTTTCTTCTTTGGTTCTTTTTTGGCTGCCTATTTGTAGGGTTTTGATAATTGGGGGTTTAGCTGGATTACATAGCTGACTACATAACTGATTATGCATCCAAAATGTTATTTGGGGAAGATTTATGCAATAGTTTGTGTGACTTGGGGAAGATTTCTGCTAATCATACAAGGATTTATCAAAATATGCTAATTTTATTAAGAATTTATATAAGATTACATAACTGATTATGCATCTAAAAATGTGATTTGGGGAAGATTTCTGCAATTTTTTTGATATCTGCAATTTTTTTTTCTGCAATAGTTTGTGTGACTTCATTGAGCTTAGAATTATTTAAAACAATTTTGTTTTCAAAAAGTCAACTTAAGAATATCATGTTAGCATTTTTCTTTCGTCTCTAAAGCATCATGAGGGCACCACCTTTTATGACAGCTAAATCAATATTCTTGAACTCCATATGTCAACAACACACAAAAGTTCGAAGTTCAAAGTTATAGTTAAGCAACCAAAATCAAAAGATTTGTGACCGTATATTGTTAGTTTTGCTTTTCTTTCGTCAAAAGACTATTAAATAGTTTGACTTATTAAAGTTATGTGGAATTTCAAATTTATAGGTATGGTCTGAATACATTTAATTTATGAAAATATGATAGACAGGCTTTGATGAACACATTTTTTTTTACCACAACCTTTTAGTTTTGGCAACAAAGTTTTCTTCTTGCGGGGTATGTTTACATAAAGGTTTTGATTTATTTTATAAACGATTTTGATAGTTTACTGGGCCGCAACGCGCGCTGTTATGTTTTGGTGCATTCTGTTCATTAGTGGAACCACTTATGTGACAAAGTTGTTGTACTTACTAGAGATAGGCAAACCACTAATGGGTGATAAAATAGATAGCCATAGTTGTTGAAACACCTGTAAGATGATAACGGTTCAATATGAGTGAATGGCTCTTACGTTGATTTAATGAAAATTATCATTGTACCATTGATTTTGCAAAATATTAATAACCAAACCTACGAGTTCGTTTGCTGCAAGGTTTTTATAAGAATTAGTGTTGACATTTACCTTTTTATTTTGACTTTTTCGATTTATGTTTACAGACTAATGGTTTTCATTTGTTTTTTTTCCCTGTTTCATCATTGTTATTCTAATCTAACGGTTTCATATTCTGCTTATTTGATATTTTAAGTTGTTTTAGGTTCTTATTTCAGATTCATTTCTTATATACTAATTATTTCTTTTTTTGCACTAATCTTAACATATAGGTTGTTTCATTTTCGTGTTGTTGGAAGATCTTTTTACTGTTTTCAAAAGCTTTGAGGTTTGTTATGTTACTATTCCATATTTTACTTTTTTTGTTTCGTATAACATGACATAGAAGTAGCATAATGTATGTTATGTTATGTTAGTTTTAGGTTGTATCATGTTTGTTGTTTTTAACTTACGTATAATTTCATATGATATAAATATTGTTTAGATTGTTTTATATTATGTTTAGTCTTAACAACTGATTTTGTTAGATGCAGAATGTTTTGAATGTTCTGGACATTAGTTGTGTTTTTTTTATTTTGTTCTCAGTGATTAGACGTTTGGTTATTTTTTTTGACTTTACAAATGCGACATTCTTCTGGGAAAAGGAAAAGGCAGGACATTGCTTTTGGTGATGAGGCTTGCCAATCATCTGCGCAACGTGCGAAGCGCTCCTCGATGCTGATTACAGCGGCACGTTCTGTTGCTCTAGCACATACTGCTACTGATATGATGTGTTCTACTTCTTCAGTTGGTTGTAACTCATCTTCACTGTCACATGTTCATACATCATCTAGCTATGAAAGCTTAGGCATGTGTGATCAAATCTGTGAGTTTTGTGGAGCAATGTTCTGGTTTAGTGAACGTCTCGCTGGTTTTCCATTAAGTCGTCGTCCCCGTTATAGCATATGCTGTCGTGGTGGAAAAGTTAAATTGCCACAGTCATTCCATCCTCCTCCTGCAATAAAACTCCTGTTTCAGGACTTAGCTTTCATGTCAAATATTCGTGCCTATAATTCTATGTTTTCTATGACTTCATTTGGAGCTAAAATTGATGACTCAATTAACAAAGGTCCTGGTCCATATGTTTTCAAAGTTGAAGGGCAAATATCGCATTGGATTGGTTCGCTTTGTGTGCCTCCTGGACTTAGTCCTCGGTTCTTACAGCTTTATATTCATGATACACAAAATGAAGTTCAGAATCGGCTGCGTTTCTTTGCTTCCAGTGGTGATCATGTTTTATCAGCTGAGGTTGTTGACATTTTGATACAAACTCTCAATGAATGTAATGGTTTGGTTCGTCTTATGCGTTCTGCTAGGGATGTATGTTCTTCTTCGAATGTGCCTGATTTTGCAATTCATTTATACAATGGAAGAAAAGAACCGAATTTTGACTTCCCTTCTGATGGAACACTTGGTGCTATTGTTCTAGATAGTCAGCCTACCGCCACTGATTTTGATGTTATCATTCATAGCAAGTGCGGGCTTCCAAAAAGGATTAGCAAGTTGCATCCGTCTTATATGCCACTTCAATATCCGTTGTTATTTCCTCATGCAGAACAGGGTTGGTCCCCAAATCTTAAATTGTTTGGCGAATCATCTTCCCGTGATCGCCAGCTCACAATGAACATGTACTATAGTTATCAGATCCATGATCGTCACGGTCAATATTGTTTATTGCTTAATGTTGGTCGTTTGTTTCATCAGTATTTAGTTGATGCTTATCTTAGCATTGAACAAAATCGATTGGACTATATCTTGACAAATCAAAATTTATTCCGTACCGAATATTTGCACGGTCTTCACGACGCATTACGTCAAGGTGATACAGTTGGTAAGACAGTAGGCAAGCGAGTTATACTACCTTCATCTTTTACCGGTGGTCCGAGATATATGTACAAACATTATCAAGATGCGTTGGCCATATGTCGAGTATACGGGAACCCACAGTATTTTATCACCTTTACTTGCAATGTCAAGTGGCCAGAGATAAGTTCATATACGTCTTCTGAATCTTCTCATTCAATTTCTGGTCGGGATCGTCCGGATATCATTTCCAGAGTGTTTCGATTAAAAGTTGAGGCTTTTCTCAAATTTCTAAAAACTAAGAAGCCATTTGGTGACGTTGCTGCAGGTGATTATGTTTCAGCTAGCAATATTCTAAGTCTTTTTTTCCCTATATCATTAACGTTTCTTTTGTTATTTATTATGTAGAACTCTACACGATAGAATTTCAAAAGAGAGGACTCCCTCATTGTCACACATTATTATGGGTCACACCTTCACATAGAATTCGTACTCCAGAGGATGTTGATCGCCTCATTTCAGCAGAGCTTCCTGATAAAAATGCTGATCCTGAACTCTACAGAATTGTGACTGAGTTAATGATGCATGGTCCCTGTGGTATGTTACGACCTTCATCGCCATGCATGCGGGACAATGTATGCTCCAAGTATTTCCCAAAATCATACGAGTCCGCGACACGTTTTGACAAAAATGGTTATGTGTACTATAAAAGAAATTCGTCTGTTGAACCATATATCAAGAATGGCATTCCTTTAGATAACGGATATGTTGTTCCTTACAACAAAACTTTATCTAAAAAGTTTGCTGCCCACATAAATGTAGAGTATTGTGGATGGAGCATGTTGATTAAATATCTTTTCAAGTACATATCAAAAGGTGTTGACAGAATACGCTTTTCCATCACCACAAATCATAATGCTAAATCTGAATGCATAAACGAAGTGCAAAATTTTATAGACGGCAGATACATTTGCCCACATGAAGCTTCTTGGAGAATTTTAAATTTCCCGATTCATTTTAGAAATCCAGCTGTACAAGTTCTCGCAGTTCATTTAGAAGGCAAGCAAAATATCACGTTCAAAGAAAATGAGGCCTTACGAAATATTGTTAATAATTCCTCAAATCAAAAAACTACTCTTACAGAATGGTTGAGGAACAACTCTTTTGATACTTCGGGGAAACATTTACGTTATATTGACTATCTTTCTGAATATCGTTGGGAAGCCACGGGAAAAGCCTGGATTCGAAGGTTGTCAAACAAAACCCGATCCATAGGTAGGCTAATATATGTTCACCCTGCCAGTGGTGAACTCTTTTACATGCGTATGTTACTAGGCCATCAAGTTGGTTGCACATCATTTTCTGACATACGAACAGTTGGAAACGTAACACACCAAACCTATCGTGCTGCATGTGAGCGACTAGGCCTGCTTGGAGATGATCAAGAGTGGGATAGCACTTTTCTTGAGGCGTCAGCATGGGCAAGTGCCTCTGAGCTTAGAAATCTTTTCACACATATGCTTCTATTTTGTGACATGTGTAATCCTTCGAAATTTTGGGATACGCATTGGCGTGCAATGGGTGACGATGTGACATTAGAGGTAAGACGCACTCTTGGTTTAACCACTTCAATAGTTAATGACGAAAACCTGCAGAATTACATTCTATATGAAATTCAAGGTCTTTTATCCACCTCTCCAGGCTCATCTTTGTTGTCTGATTATGGTTTGCCGATGCCATGCGCTGCATTACTTGCAACGTTAAAAAATCGTCTGCTCATGGAGGAGAGAAACTACGATAGAGCTGAGCTGCATAAAACACACTCCACACTGCTTAACTCACTTAATGTTGAACAGATGGCTATTTATGAATCAGTTATGTCTTCATATGCAGAGAAAACACAAATTCTTCTGTTTATATATGGTCATGGTGGTACTGGGAAAACATATTTATGGACCACTATAATTTCGGCACTCAGATCTGTGGGCAAGATAGTTCTGGCGGTAGCTGGCTCTGGTATTGCATCACTTCTTCTACCTGCTGGTAGAACTGCTCACTCTCGCTTCAAAATACCTTTAGACATAACTGATGATTCACTTTGTCATATTAAAAAGAAGACTCAACTTGCGCAGCTATTAGTTGAAACATCATTCATAATATGGGACGAGGCCCCCATGACTGATCGACGATGTTTTGAGTCGCTGGATAAAACTCTTAGAGATATCCTCGATAATCCAGCTGCACCATTTGGAGGAAAATCTGTTTTGTTGGGTGGAGATTTTAGGCAAACACTTCCTGTTAAACCGAAGGCATCCAGAGCTGAAATTGTTTCTTCTTCACTTCCAAGATCATATTTGTGGCCACATTTTAAAGTTATAAAGCTACAAGAAAATATGCGCCTCTCACGTTCAAATTTAACATCTGCTCAAAAAATTGCTACTGAAGATTTCTCAAAGTGGCTTATCTCTGTTGGAGATGGAGACATTGGTACCTTCGCTAGCCAACAGAATTTTGATTCCAAACTAATTCACATCCCATCTGAATACTTGATCAACGCTAAACATGACCCTTTATCACAACTCATAGATTTCATTTACAATGACGTTCTTCTTTCTGCTCCAACATCTGCAAATCTTAGTGATAAAGCGATTGTTTGTCCCAAGAATGACATTGTGGATGAGGTCAACAAAACAATTCTAAATTTGACTCCAGGAGAAACAGTGTCATACTTCAGTACAGATTCAATGTCTCCGCGTACTGGAGACAAAAGCATTACAGATATTATGTATCCAGTTGAATATCTCAATTTGCTAAATTTCAGTGGCATTCCTTCCCATGCCTTGCAACTTAAAAAGATGGTCCCGATTATGCTTTTACGTAACATAAATCAAAGATTAGGTTTATGTAATGGGACTAGATTAATAGTTTCTCAATTATTACCAAAAGTGATTGAGGCACATGTGATAACAGGTATAGCAATTGGAATGCGAGTATATATTCCAAGAATAAATTTTGTGCATAATGACAAAGAGTTACCTTTTATATTTAAAAGACGTCAATATCCCATAAAACTTTGCTACGCAATGACAATAAACAAATGCCAGGGTCAGTCACTAAACAAGATTGGTGTATATCTTCCCGTACCGGTATTTAGTCATGGTCAGTTATATGTAGCATTGTCAAGAGCTACATCACCCAACGCTTTAAAAATACTTATTCAAACAGATTCCCTTTCCACCTCAGACGAAACTGAAAACATTGTTTATTCAGACTTTTTAGAGGAGGTTGTTTTTTCTTTTATTTATTTGAAATGTAACATGTTTTTTTTTTATAGCTATGTAATGCTTATCTCAATTGTTTATGTAAAAGTTTGCATTTATAGTTTTTTTTATACTCTAGACTCACTTTGAAATGTAATATATGCTACATATTCTGCTGGTTGTTAAAAAAAAATAAAAAAATTGTACAGGTCATTAGACATGGCAACTGAACCAATTGCATCAATCAGGCCTGGTAAATCAGGCGCGATCATTGAAGTACGTGTTATCAGAAAATGGATGTTCAATTCTCGACCAGATGAGCCATGGTATCTCTTTGTTGATAGAAATGTAAGTACTTATTGCATAAAGATATATATTGCCAGTTAGCAATTACAATAATTTAATATTTCTTATAATTACAGGGAGATGCAGTTCAGGGTTTTGTAGCAAAAATTGACAAGGAAAATGTCGAAGCACGTTTGTCTGTGATGTCGTGTTATCAGATGGACAGCTACACATGCAGAGCCACAAGAGCAAGCATGAGAATAGTTAGACATGATGCAACTATAAAAATAGGCAAAGCGACAACCATTATACCAGTCAACGATGACGACTCCATCCCACATTACTATTTCGAATTCCATCCTTATACAGCTCTCAATAATCGCGTCAATGACAATTCTGTTTTAACAGGTTTGTATACACATGTTATCATATTTATTCATATTTAATTACTAAAATTGTTCTACAAATCAGATTACATAGGCACTGTTGAATCTAAGTTTGATGGCACCACAACACGTAATGATCCATTCCTACGTGTAATTCTTAGAAATGAAAGGTTAGCACTCAAATTTTAATTAAACATTTCTTGAAAATTGACTTAGCATAATCAAATCAATTCGTTTAAAACAACTTACTGTTACTTTCTTAATATCTTCACAGCTTTGAAGACATTTCCGTCACTATTTGGAAAGAAACTCTTGCAACTTTTGATCGCAGTGCACTTGACACCATAAACAATCCTATTGTTATGGCTGTAACTTCAGTAAGAGTGTCCATATTCGCAGGTAACCAAATTAATAAAATTACAAAAAACTGCTATATATAGACATGACTTATTTTTTGATCATGGGAAAAAAATTATATTTATAAGTCCTTCAACATTGCATTTCAAAAAAACACAAACTTACAGGTCGAATCCAACTAGCAACAACACCAGCTTCAGCACTATACCTAAACCCGGCAATTCCCAAATCTGCAGCATTAGCTAACAGGTACCTTATTTAATAAGTTGTTATTTCAATTACCTTTATCAACATAACCAGCTATGTGTCGTAAAAATGAATCGGTATAAATGTTGCAGAGACCACATTAGTGTAGCGCCTTCTGCATCATCACAGGCACATCAGCTAACTGCTACACCTGCTGTAGAAACTGAAATAACCCTTGCTGCTCTCGCACAAAAACAAATATCAGATTTTTCTGTAAGTAGTTTCATACATGGCTGCACAAATACTTTGCTTTACAAGCCAAAATTAAAACACAGCCTATATATTTCAATAACCCAGTTTAAAATGATCAGCTTTTTTTTTTGTTAAAATATATCTAAATTTAAATTACTTCATTAAAAAAAGCTTAATATTTGAGTTTACCATACTTGAAGGTAATTTACTAAAGGTTTTGTGTAAAACACTCAATCAATTTTGTGTTAAAGATCGTTAAAAGCATTAGTATTTGAGTTTACCTCTATAGAGATTTTTGTTGAATTACACACTAAGAGTGATTCACAAATCAATTATAACTAAAGATTTTGTATAAAATGCTAATTTTTGGTTTTCCTACATCTTTAACATGAAAATTTGAGTTAAATAACTGTTTGCAGTTCTTGATTTAATCTAAATTATTATTCTTGAGTTAAGAAATTGGTTGCAGTCCCTAAATAGAAATTTTGAAATCAAATAAAACAAATTTGTTACTTTGTTTTTTAGTATACCCAATTTTTTTCAGGTTTCGGATATTCGAAATACCTATTAAATCCATAGTACTTACCATCCAGAAATTCATAGAAAATGGTTTTACCATTTTATAAACAATTAACTACACCAACAATCACTTCAATTTGATGTTTTATGATTTAGGATTTCAAACAAACTAAATTCTACTTTCTCAAAATATTAGAGGTATATCTAACTTCAAACCCAAGTCTGCTTTTTTTTACCTTGCTACCCTTTACTTTGATTTCGGTAACCATTTTTGTCTTCTTCAATAAACATACTCATTATTCATTAACAATATTTCATGTAGGGGTTAACATTTGTTTGTGATGCATCAATCACACAATATGCAGAGGGTATGCCATGGTTCTATGCAGCATGTCCAACATGTCAAATGCTGATAGACAAAAGCGATGATAAATGGGCATGTGCGACTGACGGAATCACTAATAAGCCAAATTACATGTATGTCTACCAATTTTATCTATGCTAAAACACACAGTAGCTAAGTAGCTAACAATGAAGTAAAAAATCCAGGTTTCGTCTATCCACCACCATCACTGATGACACAGGCACTGCAAACGTCACAATATTTGACAAAATTGCAAAACAGTTGCTGCAGAAAGATGCCTCTGACATGGTCATTGAAGAAGGCTATGACAATCCGGAAACTATACCACCACCACTCTTGCTTTTAAGAGGTCAACCTAAGAAATTTCACCTCCGTGGCCCGCAACACAGACGCTACCGAAACATAATCTTTACCGTCTCCAAAATCTCAGATGTCACAATATATGAAAAGGAAGATCTACCAAAATCACAAGCTGAAACACCAAAATCAAGTGACCTAAATCAACAAACACAAGAAATATCAGCAAATTCAAGCCCTTTATCAGAATCAACAGGTCTGTAACTCTTCCTCGACTATCACCAAATTAAAAAAAACCTTTAACATTCATTATTTATAAAACTTACAGATTCAGGGTACAAGCTATCACAGAAACATTTGCACACACCATCAACTTCTACACCAGAAATACCAACACCAGATCCATATGAAAAAACAACCAAGAGAACTTTGTTAGAAACAACAGGTAATACATTAAAAAGAAATGTCTACGATAATCATTCTTAAAAAAACTAACATTTGCATTTTCACAGCTCAAGGCATAAGTGACACCAAAAGACTACGTTATCCGGATACACCAACACCTTGATCGAAGTTTATTATATAGTTTTGTAGCAACAACACCAACTTTTGTGTTGTAAACTTTTACTTTGCTACTTTACAATGATATGGTGTTGTTGCAACATCACCAACTTTTGTGTTCTACTCTTTTCCTATGTAAACAGTTTCCCATTTCCGTATATGATATGTTATTATAATGAAATCCTTTTTAACCCATATCCTTCATTGCCGCCGCAACGCGCGGCCGGAAATTATCTAGTTCAAGAAACAAAAACATGTTAGGAATAGACGTGCACAAACCGGGTTTTTGAACCGAACCGGTTTCAAACCGGCCCGAACCGGTTTCAAACCGGCCCGAACCGGTTTGGTCAACGCAATTGTTAAACCGGTTTTGACTAAAACCGGTTCGGGTTAAACCGGTTTATCATAGATAAAATCTCGAACCTGTTGAACCGGTTCAGTTCGGTTCTGGACCGGTTCGGGTTGGTGAACCGGTTTAAACCGGTTTTATTAAAAAATAATAATAATAATAATAAATATTTAACAAATAAAAACATAAAGTTCAACGTTTATTCATATTGTAGGAGTTCGGAAATCACAAAACATTACAAAATTAAACATTACAATTCGACAAAAAGAATAATATTTTTTTTTTTGAGTTTTTTTGTTTAATTTTCGCCGTCATTCTCGGAGTTACTAGTGGATCCTCGTAGTCTATCATCTTCGGCGAGTTCTTCATTTGTAAGTGGGCTCGCCAATCCTTGGTTGACCTCAGATTCGTGTATGAATTCTTCAACTTAAATTTCGTCTTCAAGCGAACTCCTATCTTGTCTCTTATCTACCGCATCCAAATGGTCTTTCAAGCAAATGCACATTTCCATTGCCGCAGGAGTGAGTCTAGTTCTTCGAATAGATAAAACCCTGCCACTAAGAGAAAAAACGGATTCCGAAGCTACCGTGGAAGCTTGGACGGTTAGTAAATCACGGGCCATGGCGGAAAGGACCGGAAAAGTAGATTCGTTTCCTTTCCACCACGCCAAAATATCAAAGTCCTCAAAAACATCCGGACTCATAAATGATAAAAAGTTTGTTCCCGTATACCTTCCGAGTTCGCTACTCGGGGTGGATCCTCTAGCCCGTTTAGTAAATTCATTTCTCATTTCGTTATACAAATTTAAGTTCACATTCCTCGAGCTACTACTTGATGCGCCCGCGCCCATCGTATCATGTGGGGTTTGTGTTGTACCATATTTATGTAAATAAATATCAAACAAATCTTGCAAACATTTGTTAAAATAAGTTTTTGTTACGGTTGAAAAATAAATATCTTCATCATTCAAATCCAAATCGTAAGTTATTTTATCAATCAAGGTTTCAACACCGTAAACATTAATTGTAGGGTTTAATGCGGCGGCACAAGTTATAACCGGAGGCATTTCTTTAAAATATTTAACAAATTTTTCTTTCATCGGTTTTATCATTCTCGTAAAAAGAGTATTTTTATTTTCAAGTTCGGCTAATTTGTTACACATTAGAAATATTTGTTTAAGAGCCAAGGGACTTGTGGGGTAATAAACCCCGGATAAAAAAGTAGTGGCGGTTTTGAAAACTTCGAGCAATTCGGTTATATTTTCAAGAATGTCCCAACTCGTAGACGGAAAATTTTGAATTTTACGACGCAGTTTTGTAAGGCCCCTTTCCCGGGTAACCTCACTAGTTGGATTTACTCATAAACATAGTCATAAATACTGAACTTAGATTAAAAACATTCATCATACAATTACATATCATTCGTCATTCAATTACATAACATGACATAACTTGACAGCGGAAGTCTTAACACATATATTAAAGTGGGATGTCAGTCTTGTGTCGGGTAACCTTCACGCCATCGCACGACCTTTTCTTCCTTTACCTGAAATGTATACTAAAAGTCAGCTAACGCTGGTGAGTTCTAGTTTAAAACTATTAAGTATGATCATTCTTTTCTTTATAAGTATACGTAATTATATACATACATTTCTACAAATACGTATTCATAGCTTTTACTTTTCTTTCTTCATTTTTATGTGATTACATAGATATGTATTCACCTTTTCTTTATTCATTCTTATGTGATTACATAGATATGTATTCACCTTTTCTTTATTCATTCTTATGTGATTACATAGATATGTATTCACCTTTTCTTTCCTTACATTCATTGGTCATACACATAAGGGTGATCAACCCATCTTACGGTACGTATATCACTAAGACATACGCCCTTGAGCTATTGTCGTAGCCCTTTTACTCGTCCGGTCCTAGAAACCGTCCGCCTTAACTTTAGTCCGGCCAACCTTCGGCCGTCCTTCTTTACCGTCCTACCGTCGTAGTCCGTCATAATCGCCCGTCTGCCCTAAGGCATCCGTTTCCCACGCGAACTATTGTTTATGCAACCGTTATACTATTTTAGTATTTACTTCGACCGCCCTTTTATGCTTTTTGTACGTCCTAGCTTGCTAGGAACGTATCTTTCCCGGTTGCAAATAGTCACGTGGTCGTCCGTCTACAGAAGTAGCCGTTAGCTTCGTTTCCGTCCATAACGTATACTTATATTCATAACATGCAGTATAATTATTTATAGCGCAAGATTTCGTTTATTTACGTTATGCCATTATTTCCTTCATTCTTTGTAAACATACGTTTCATTCTTTATTCATAATTCATTCTCTTATATATATAAAATATATATTAATACATCACGTATGATCACATTAACTTTCATATCATTTATTCATTTAGTGTATACATTTCAGCCCCAAAACATTTAATAAGATTTGCACATAACATAGAAGGGGCACATAGAACTCACCTGATAAGCTTCTCTAGGTTGTCCTAAACAAAGGTCCAACAATGTCACTTCTGATCTGAATTGAGTAGTTAAATACACATCAGACCTAATCTTGACTCTAACGGTTTAATCATTCTAAACATAATGACTTTACTTAACTATTTTGATGCCTGCGCACTTAGCAAGTGCGCAGGGCCTTGGTCATGCGTACTTGACAAGTACGCAGACTTTACTTCATGCGCACTTGGTAAGTACGCAGACTTTACTTCATGCGCACTTGGTAAGTACGCAGACTTTACTTCATGCGCACTTGTTAAGTACGCAGAACCCTTCTTCCTGCGTACTTGATAAGTACGCAGGATCTGATTCAGGCGCAAGAACCCTAACTTTTTGCATGCGGGTCTGATCATGTCCATATCTAAATTTTCTTGGATCAGAACGTTCGGTTTTTATTCTAGATGCTAGATCTTTGTTCATTTTCAAGTTTCATCCATAAAAACTTCACCTATTTAGCTAAAACCGAAAATCCTAAAATAATCATAAAAACTCAGATTATGATCAAACGCTTACCTGGATTGGAGTTATGATTCAGAGAAGATGATCACGAGCACAGTAGCAACGTTCTCCTGAATTCCCGAGTCGATCCGTCACTTTCTCTCTCTAGAACCGAGCTCCCCTTTCTCTCTCTAGAATTGCAAGTGGTGAAAAGAAATGAATTGTGGCAGCCCATGTCCTTTATATAGCTTCCTTCGGCCAGTTCGAGCCGAACCAAAGTCCATCCATTTTTCTTTCGTTTCTTTGACAGTAATAATCTCGATCGTGTTATTATTTATTTATTTACTATTTTTTGGATGTTACAGGTTTTGAGGAAAGCATATCATGAAAAAAATTTAAAGTATCTTTTTGACGTATAGCACTATGAAACATTTTATAAGTTGAATTCCATCTTGTTGGGAGGTCCCAATTGGGACCTAAGCAAATCAAACCCGTATCGTTACATGATCTAATATATTCATGGTATCTTTTTTTACTACTACTAAAAACGTCTTTAAGCATGACTCGAAATGCATTACTTAATTCAATAACGGGTTCAACCGCAAGCCCGTCTTGCACGGCTAAGTTGATGATGTGTGCAATACATCGACTATGAAAAAAAGCGCCGTTGCAAATCGGATTATATTTTAATATTAATTTTTGAACCGCATTTGTATTATTTGAGGCATTATCAAAAGATATTGAAAATAATTTATTTTGTACTTTAAAATCGGTTATCACACCATCTAAAATGTGAAATAAATTTTGACCCGTGTGCGGATATTCAAACATCTCAAGCGCGATTGTACCTTTCATCATTTGCCACGTATTGGGATCAACCCAATAAGCGGTAACGCAAATATATGAGTCGGGAATACCATGTGGAGCCGACCAAACGTCGGTGGTTAAGTTCACACCGGTTTCCAATTTTTCAAAACCTAAAATTAATTCTTTTTTTGCTTTTTTCCACATTTTTAGACAATCACGTCTAAGAGTACTACGACTTACTTGATGATAACGTGGTTGAAGGGCTTCTTGAATCATCCTCGTCGTGAGCGGGTTGTCGAAGTGGTTGAACGGCAAACCTCTTTGAATAACTAATTTCGCCATTCTATCTCGAACAATATTTGGATCGAAGTTCCAAATTCCACCCTCGCTTGTCATAGATGCTTGACCCTCACCCGAATTTTCTTCAAACTCGGGCAAGATTTTTCCATATGAGTTTTTAGAGTTGAGTTTGATTCCTTTTTAAAAAACCCACCACAATTTTTGCAACGAGCACGTTCCAACCCGTTAGACATCTCACATAGATCGTAGTTTGACCAAATTGCGGGGTTCCTCGTTGTTGGTAAGATTTTCACAACGCTAACTTCGGAAGAGAAAACACCAAAACTTGAAGAACATGCCATAGCGTTTTTTGAACGTTTTAGAGCGTTTTCGAGCGTTTTTTTACAAACGAGAGTGTAGAGAGCGGGTTTGAGAAGTGTGATTTAACCAAAACACCCACTACCTATTTATAATGTGTTTGGGGGTTAAAATGGGTGAAAAAACGGTCAAAAATTGGTTCTAACGGCTATATAGCCGTTTTCCAACGGCTAGTTCGATTTTGTGACCCTTAAACCGGTTTACCAAACCGGTTCGTCAAACCGGTTCACAAAAAACCGGTCTTAAACCGTTCGTCGCGAAAATGTCTTAAACCGGTTGTAAACCGGCGGTTCCTACCGGTTTGAAACCGGTTCACAAAAAACCGGTTCTTGGACGGTTCGGTTTCCGGTTCCGAACCGGTTTGGATTTCCAAACCGGTTTTTTTGTGCACCTCTAGTTAGGAAGATTTGTAAGTCCATAAGATTCTTCCAACAATTTAAACACTCTTGCATTCTTATAAAAGATTTAATAACTTTTATAAAAACCTTTCATTTATTTTAGAAAAATTTTCAAGGTTTTAATTCTATTTCATAAACATTTAGGTTTTATTAAAGCTTTCAAAATCTTAAATATGTTTTATAAACATTTTTATTTTATAGATCGTCGTTTAAATTTGTAAATCTTTGTTTTATGAAAGTTTATTTTTATAAAACTTAGTTAAAATTCATAAAAGACTTTATCAAATGAGCTTTAATCAGGTACCATGTGGCGTTTGCCGGTTGATATTTCATTTTTCTTGAACTTGTCTTTGTCGACTTTATTAATTGATTTGAAAGTTAAAAGTTTGACGATTAAGTTTGACCGAGAACTTACAGTCGAGTCATACAACGTCCGTGATTCTTCTACTCTTACTCTTTTATAAGATCAAACTTGTCCAACTGAAAGGCGCGATCAATACACAATCGATATTTGCATCGAGGATTTATCAATATTTTTTATTTTTATCTTTTTAAACTTTATGCGTATGATATCAGGATAAATAATTGTCAATATATAGTGTGTTGTAACATTTCCACCTCATATTTTAACTTGTTTGTCATTATAAAAAAATATATATTTATAATCTACTATATATTTATTTATACTTACCTTATAAATATTACAAGTATTATATTCTTTCCCTTATAAATATTGCATATTCTGTCATAGTCTCTTGAAGGTAGCCTCGCCAACTTGAGCTGCAATTTAGTTAAGGGTACAAGAAGCACTACCCTAACAAAAAAAAGTACCTTAAAAAAATATTCAATGAGAATGTGTCATCTTATTTTTACCCAAATTCAACTCCAAGTACCCTAAGTGGTGGGGGCAATACCCTAAGTATCCTAAGCCTTTTTTTTCATTTTACCCAACGGCTCATTTTTGGAATTGTTCACGGGTAGAAATACCTGATGTCCCCTACCCGCTAGCCTACCCGATCTCCTTGCGCTCGTGTACCCGAAGTACCCGTTGAATCTGATCATCTACCCGATTGACGTCCCTTGTGGCCTAATACCGTTAGTTAGCAGAGTATTGATAAGGTTCCGTAAGTTTTCTAGTAACGGGTTCTCATGGTTACCAAAAAAACAAAAGCAATGATTTCTCTAAAAAAAACAAGCTCACAACTTGCAACACACATGCAACTGAACAAAAAACCATGGTCTATACTAAATGTTACTCGCCATATTGTTTACACATTACGACTCAACAAACGATTCCGTTTATGCAACAATGCAAATGCCAAAGCATAGCAACACAAAACGGGTATGAAAAGAAACGAATGCGAATGCAAAAAAAACCACGAGACGAATTTCACACTATTGACACTGATTCAGCTTTTCATATACGAGTACACACAACACAAAGTTAAGACCATAAAAATGAGAGGATCACAACATCATGTTCTGCAAAACCAGAAACCAATCATTCAGAGTTGCTTGGAGGCTTCTCCTTTGGATGTTTGGAGCCGTAATGATCACCGAGCTGGTTTTGATTTGCTAACTGCACCTGTAAATCCCAATACATCGAGTTAATTCGAGCCAAAAAAAAAAAACATTATATAACAGCAATATGCAACTGCAGAAATGAATAGAAGTCAACAGTCAACACATTTGCTAGTTTGAGTTTTTAGCCACAAATCCCCTTCTGTCCCAAAAGAAGTCCATATTCAACTTCAATGAGTCAAGTGAATTACTTTATGACATTTAAAACTGAAATAAATAAAAGGGGCACATTTTTGGTATAATAAGCTTTGATTTGCAGGTTGATTAAGTAAAGTTAAGTCTCTATCAATGCTGTTAGTATATATGTAGAGAGAGAGAGAGAGAGAGAGAGAGAGATGGTCGTTCAATACAGAACCAATTTGAAATAGAGAACTGCAAGAACAGCATAAAAGCAAGTGCCTATTACTTTAGTTGTGATACATAACACACTTATGTAACCGCATAACCGTCCCTGTTTTTCTCTCCCACTATATAGGTTCTCAAGGTTCTTTACTTAAAATTAGTTATGTATTGAACGCACTCCTAGTTATAAGATCCAAGTAAAAGAGATAATATGCAGATTTTGTTAAGATCAAACACGCAACACACAAACAGAAAAGTAAACGACACAAGTATTTACGTGGTTCAGTCAATGTGACCTACATCCACGGGGGCAACAGGGTTTTCTTTTATTGAGTGATGATAAATTACAAACTTACAAGTACAAGAGATTAATTTATAGGCATAAATTAGGGTTAGACCCCTAAGCAACAAGTTAACTAAACTGGGCTCGTTTATGAGCTAGGGCTGGCCGGACCCTACTCCCCTTTTCTTTTATAATTTACGGCTGACCCAAAAGAGTGGGCCAAAGCCTACACTCCAACAAATTTAAAACCAAAGCAATAAAAGAAAGAATTCTTTCATATTTCATACATTAACATATAAAACAAACACATGCTGAAACTTAAGTCCTACCTTTAATTTGCATTTATATAGTGCATCTATTAAGTATCAATCTAAACTATTGATTAAAAAGAGTTCCATGAGTCGCATTGCCTCCTAACGAACGAACGTAAGATGCAAGCATTAATCTAGATTCTTCTTCTATGATTTTCAATTTTAAAATTTATAAATTTTCAAATCTCATGATTGTTTAAGAAAGATCAAGCTGTCACCTCTGGAGACCCCAATTCGGTGGATTTTTCATTTCTTAATACCCAATTTTAAGTTTAGGTGGATTTCATGGGTGCCGGTCAAGGTTAATGTGTGCAACTGGCGTGCATGGTTAGAGTGACTTCCACTGCTCCCCAAACCTATTGAAAAGGAGAATTGCTGCAGATTCGCCCTTATGTCCTTTTTGCAGTTGGTTAGACAAATGCCGTTCCTCCAAAGTCCAAACCACTCTAGAAAAAGCTTGGAACACACACTCAACTTCTTCCTGTGATTCAAACAAATAGCTCTTGGAAAACTCACTATGAGGTGCCAAACAACCTATGTTGTCAAAAGCGCACAAAACGCGCGCCAAGTCGCAGCCCAGCACAGCCTTGTCACCTCACTTCAAAAGCCCCATTTTCAGGCGCTCTTGCGCATTTTCAGGCCAAATTGCGGCTAAAAAAAATTCCGACCTCTGCCCTTTACCCCAAAAAAAAAAATCCCTGCTAAAAATCTTCTAAACTGGTCTGAAACAATTACACTAGCCATGAACAAGCCTGGAATCAACCTAAAACATGTTTAAACCCCCTAAAAATGGTATTTTTATACTATGCGCCTCGCTTTTAAGCGCCTTGCGCCTAGGCTCTGGGCAAGGCCTATGCGCCTTGACAACATAGCAAACAGCTTCTTAAAGGTGCTACACAACGTCTGTTTCGTCCTTACTTCGTGCATCTTGAATGACTTAATAGACTTGTCCATGTTTCCGAAGACCAAAAATCTATACCTAATATATAAGTAACCGGTTGCGCCACGTGTCACGATTCTGTGAGCGCAAGATTATTTTTCCCTCTTATCTTTTCTTCATAACTAACTATTTAATATTTCCAATATTAATTCTAAATCTTCATTACTATTTCATATTTCCTTTATAATTCCTAAATTTCATTACTACTAAATATTTCCTTTAGAATTCCTAAATCTTCATTACTAACTATTTAATATTTTCTTTATTCAACCTATGAAAAACACGGGTTTCTAACCTAGCATAGTTATAAACAGTGGCGGACCTATTCATTAGGTATGGGGGGCAGCCACCCTCCATGAAAAAACAAATTTGTGTTATATACGCGTTAAAATCGATCGCCCCTCATAAAATTTTGCAATAGCCCCTAATCGCCCCCTATGAAAAACTTTTAGTGTTATATACGCATATGTATCGCTAGTCAACCGAACCCATGAAAAAATTTCTGGGTCCGCCACCGGTTATAAAGGAATACATTTTCACTTCGGTGCAACGATATTCTCTATAATTTTCTAACAGGACTTGTTCAATCTCCCAAAATTGGTCACTAGGGTATCTAACCAGATTAGCTGTTTACATTTTCGGGCAACTTATGGGCGAGGATCTCCATCTTCAATAGACTAACCCTAAAACCATGATCTTAGTTTCACCATGGCCCAATCACAAATTATATTTTCTAGCCTGATAAAAACATTATCATAGTTCAATCAGATGAAAATTCAAATAAAAAAACGAGCAATTAATCATACAGATCGCGGAAAGGGGGAACTTACTTTGCAGATAGGGCAGATAACTTTGAGAGCAACGGCACGAGCTTCAAATTGAGAGCCTTTTGATTTCTGATTCTTCTCGGCGTTTTTTCGTTGCGCCTCGATCTTCTGTTTTCCCCTTGTCATCTTGTTTCTCTCTCTAGAAGTTGCACGACCGGCACCGGCGTCAAAAAAGGGAGATGATGCTGGCCAAGCCTTTGCAATACGTAGCACAAGTTACAAAAATAGCACGTTAACTATTTGCAGCCTGCCAATTTGGTCCCCTTAAAATGTTGCTCTAATAATGTTAGAACTTAGAAGAGAAACTAGAAAATTTTCCCCGCTCTCCGCTGCGGAAATAAACTTTAAACGGTTGAGACGGCGACATTAACGTGATTAAGCAAAAAAATGAAACGTGGTTTATGCACCTCTATACGTAGGTGCTTATCAGTGGCGCACCCAAATTTTTTTATGGGGGTCGGAGAATATTTGGGGCCGATTGTCAATAATTAAATATTAATTTTTTTGGTCCGAGTCGGGTCGAGTCGGGTCACACAATAAAACGATGAAAACTAACAAAATTATAAACGAATATAATAATACGATGTTTGTCATTATAAATGCATAATCAAAAAACAATATCCCTATAATTGTTCTCTACGAGTTTTCATTTTTTTGAAACGGAACCATTACATCATCTATACAAACCTTTTTAAACAATTTTTTTTTCAATATAACAAACACAACTATCAACTCCTTTTTTCAATAGTCAATTAGGTTTAAAATAATTAAATGAGTATTGGGTTTATTTATGAGTTTATGTTTAATTTGGGCCAATTTTTATAAATGTTATCAGGTTAAACTATTAAAGGTTTGGTTTAAGAGGTTTATAATTAATGGGTTATGGGTCAATTGTTATTGGGTTAAATGTTTGGTTTAATTGGTTTTATTTATAAAATCTATAATCCTAAGAAATATTTCTTGAGAGTCGGTGTCAAAATTTTATGGGGGTCGCTCAGAAATACACCATATACATAACAATAAAAAAAAAATTTATCGATGTCGGCCGACCCGCAGACACCAATGTAGGTACTCCAATGGTGCTTATACAACTTGTACAATATAACGCGCAACTCTGTTTTGAACGAAACTTAAATCGAAACGAAAAAAATAAGTACGTCGCAACAATATATTCAGAATTTTATAAAACATCATATTTTAAAAGTTTAAACGAAAAACAAAAAAAAGGAAAACTCGAGCATTAAAATTTGTAATGCCATGTCTCGCTGAACCCGTACACTTTCGCACTAAATTTATACCGAAACTTTGACGTGCGTAAAAAAGTAAACATGCGCAAGAAAAATAACGTCGCAACGAATGACGTTGTAAAAATGAGCATTAAGAAAGATGAAACCGCATTTAGAAAATAAATAAATAATATATCATATTTGATCCTGGTCGATTTTCAATAAAGTTTATGAGGAAACGCTGACCGGCCCGGTTTTAAATAAAGTTCTTACTAAATCGTAAATAAAAATAAGAACGTTGTAAGGGTATATTCAAAGTGTATGAAAAAATTATATTTTAAAAGATAAAAAAAAAAATTATGTATAGAATTAATTATAAAAAATAAAACTGTTACAACAATAAAATAAATAAAATGGTATGATTAGTTAGATATTAAAACTTTTAAAATAATAAAATAAAAGAAAATATGAATTAATTAATCTTTGGGTTAGGGTTGTTTAGATGAGGCCTAATTACCATAAAGAAGGGCATTATGATGATAACAATTTGAGCAAAAAGTTCAAAGAAATTAACCACACATTCAAGCGGACTTATTAAAATAACAAAATAATATAATAAGAGATGCGCAGAAGAAGAAAAAAGAAGATTAAAACGGAAAGCAAAAATCCAAGAAACAATAGGCCCACATTCACGTGAAGAGAGACAAAAAAAAGTATATGCTTTACTTTGTTATACCTTAAACTTAGACTCTTAGCTCTATGGCTTTTGTTAGTAATTGAATGTATTAAAGAACTAAATGGGAGGTCATGAGTTCGAGTCTCGCTTGAAACAAAATATTTAAGGCTGAATCAGAGGGTTTTTCTAGTTGTGGTATGGGAGCGAGTTACCCCGTTTCTGTTCATTCGGGTGGAAGGGTGATCCGGGATATCCGGGGCTTTGCTGTTCAAAAAAAAATAAGCAAATAAAAAAGATGTCATGGTTACAAGAGTCTATCTATCGCATATAGACTTTAAGGGCATCGTGGCCTAACCGTCGAGACTCGAAGGCCAATCTTCGTCCGTTCCGAGGAAACCTTTGCAGATCCAATGCAATGGTAAAGGTAGTGACTTGGGTCAAATATTCAATATGATTCCACAAGATATAGTTTCGTTCAAGTAAAGGATTCTAACGATCGTGTTTTTCACATGATTTCTTGTTACTCATGTCAGAGAAGGCAAAGAAGTCAGCTATGGGCAAGACTTGAGGCGGGCCACCAAAGCGGGTGATAAATCCCTAGCCTAGCCTTAGAAGATACCCGCCATAGTGTCAGCTAAATAAAATATTACACGTGTCATATCTTCTTATTAAACTACTAGGTTAGAAACTCATGTATTACATGTGTTAAATAAAGACAACTTGTTGTAAACCAGGAGTTTCTATGAAGATTTGTATATTGGATGCCATCAGTCATTGGTGAACTAAAAAATAATAAAGATTTAAGAATTATAAATAATAAAGATTTAATAATTTTAAAATTAAATTTTAAGTAAGATATAATTAGTTTTTTCTTATGATTCAGTAAGTTTTAATAAAATATTAGAATAAATTTTATATAGTTATTATTTAAAATTATTATTATTTAATAGGAGAAAATGTTATTTAATAGGATAGAGATACGGGAAACAAAAATCTACACTTCACAAGAAGTCGACATGTGACATATAAAGTTATTCATTTATTATAATAAGGATAAGGACGTATAGTGGTTTAACTAAAAATGTGAAAAAGTGACTGTGACGTCACTACCGCGTAGATAGTGGGGCTCTCACTAACTAAATCATCAAAAGTGTGTAATGGTTTAACTAAAAACATAATCATTTTTCAATCATTTTCTAATCACTGTTTTTTTATTTATTTAAATATATTGTTGTCTTTAAAATACTAATATTGATTATAAAATAAGATAAAAACAACATAAATACTAAAAAAATTACAATTATTAACCGTCATCACCGCGATTCATCCAAAGATGTTCTACCAAGTCCGATCGAAGATTAATACGCGTTTCCGAATCACGTATTCTCATGAGAATGGCTCGTTTCTGTTCGAGTTTAGTAGTACGGTCTCCGGTTGGATGTCATCTTCATAGTTTTGACAAATCGCTTTCCCGGAGTCCTCCAATATCATATTATGTAAAATCAAACAAACGTACATAATGTTCCTTAATTTTTCTTTTACCCACATTCGTGTCGGTTGGGCAATGATACCCCATCGTTTCTTCAAAACTCCAAATGCCCATTCAATAATTTTCATTTCCGATTCTTGTTGTTTCTTGAAATATATTCTTTCCTTGTTGTTCAAGTGGAGCTCGTCGTGTAAGTGGCTATGAGGTTTCGGCTTGGTCGACTAAAAGTTGGATCCCCGCTTGAACCACATAAACGATCAACTCATCTTTCAAGTCTGAATCCGATAAGTAGTTGGGTGGCAAATCCATTTTTTAAGAAAAATTTGGAGAGAATTAGAGAGTTTTTGGAAGAAGATTGAGATTTATGGATAAAACTACAAAGGTTTGTGTGTGTATATATGTGTGTGTGTTTAAATTTAAAATAATAATATTTTTTTATTAATGTTGCCAACGGCTACATGCCTCGAAACCACCACCATTCTAATGACTATACACTCTTCACGCTCATTAACCCCACAAGCCCCCCCCCCCGGTGCCCTAGACAACGCCCATGTGGCATGGTGTTTAGCGCTCATATTGGTGAGGTGGCAAGTGGCGCCAAGCCACTACACATATTCTTAGAGCATCTCCAACACTCCATCAAGATGGAGGAGGTGGCAAACAACATGCGTTGAAGGAGGGCGTTTGGTGGGTGTTTGACCACTCACGTTTGGAATTCCAAACACAAACAAATGGGTATGGTGGGACCCCCCTACACACTACATATTTAATTATTTATTTTTGTAAAAAAATGGGATTGAAACGGGATATTGTGTTGGAGTAAAAATGGTTGTTTTTAAAAGATGATTGACAGTTAAGGTGTCGCGTTTGTTGGTGTTTGTTGTATCTAACGTTGGAGGTGCTCTAATGGCTTAAGTGTTTTAACTTTTAGAAATTACACGTTTGATTCGATCTTTTTTTTCCTTGAAGGGTAGTGAAATTTTAAAAATAGATAAACATGAGAGATCGACTAGTCTATGTGTTTGTAAAATTAAAATTACACCAATTAGAACACTTCAATGATTTAGTTTAGAAGGTCCTTACGTTGTTGAAACTCCATTGCCTCATTACCAACCAACGGTTCTCGTTTCCACGACCAATGCCACTCTATGTTAGAGCCATGTTTATTGTACCGATTAATCACAAGGCAGCCCTTGGAACATTCGAACTTGAATAAGGCAGGGACCTAAGCATTAGAGGTAGGGATGACAAAATAACCCAAGCCCGGTGGGTATACTCGAAACCTGAAACATCCAGGACAGGTATACCCCAAACCCGGGGTACGAGACTAGGTATGAGATTAATTTTAAAAATTTTCGTGGGTATGGGACGGGTATGAGATTAGGTGATACCCGACCCGATTACCCGAAACCATATACCAGTTTACCCGATTTATATATCCAAAAAAATTTAATTTTAATTTTCGCTTAACCCATGTCTATTAATGTTTCATTTTATTAGGTTCATTGTGTGAAAAATTAAATTTTCTTTTGAAATATGTATTTGATGATATTAATATATGTAATTTATTCATATTTAATATGTTATTATAAATATAAAAATAGAGTCCTAGAAAAGTACACGACACATACTAGACAGGTATTGGCCAATACCCGCGAGTATGTCTGATACCCGATACTGATGGGTAATTACCCGACACAAACCCGACGGATAATGAGCCAGGTATGGGATACGATTTTACAATGGGGTATGGATTGGGGATTACCGATACCCGACCCGAACCAGACCCATTGCCATCACTGATTAGAGGTTTCTTACCAATCCAAGTATATGTCTAAAAACAAGCATCCCGCCCATTACCAACCTCGGCTTATGATAAAGTAATTAATACAAACTAGTTTACCCCCCGCGCTTCGCAGCGGGTTGGCTTGACTCGTTTGCGAGGATAAAACTTACATCGAATCACAGACTTGTTATAGCGTACGATACCAAAAAATACTCGAATTTGAATAGAACTTAGTCTAGAACGTTGAAAAAAAAAGGTTTAAGAAAACGGCACATTCCGTTATTTAAAAAAAACTTAACGAACGATAATTATCATAGAAAACGGTGTCGGACACATCGTTAATAAAATTTAAACGAAAACGTAGGCGCAACGGTAAAAATAATGCTAATAAAAGAGAAACATAAAACTAAATAATAAAAAAAACAAATTTACCGGTTCAGGTCGTCAAAAACCATAAAAGTTAATGCCGATACGGGTTACGATAATACAAATACCGACAATGATGTTGTTCGCTCATAATAGGTTTGGTTCGTCACGGTATCACAATGGTAATTGTCACACCCCGCCAAGGCGGAAACGCGATGCGTAACATTCACTGGTTTCCAAAGCATATGATTACCGCAAACACATACATGTAATTGGATACATAATCGAGTTTAAAATATTTACATCACAAAGTATCAAATTGAGTTTACAAAAGTTTAAGATTTCGCAAATATGACTCAAGACCATGAGTTATAAAAGAGAAATCCTCCAAAAATCCGTATCCACGTGCATTCATGTATCCTATATTGCTAACCTGATGGCCACGTTCAATTTCCTGAAAACATACTTAAAAATGTCAACACGAGGTTAGTGAGTTCACAAGTTATTATAAAGAGTTATCATAAACCCAATGTTTAAATCTGATCATTTTCCGATCAAAACTCTTTGTTAAACCTGATCACTTTAACCTGATCATAACTCTTTTGTTTAAACCTGATCACTTTAGCCTGATCAGAACTCTTTTTGTTTAAAACCTGATCACTTTAGCCTGATCAGAACTCTTTTTGTTTAAAACCTGATTACTTTAGCCTGATCAGAACTCTTTTTGCATGTATTACCAATGAATATGAATACTAATCCGATCTATTGACCCCATTTGTAAGCTTGCAAGGAATACAAAATAGTATGTAATGTACGAGACCGTAACCAAACCCCAACATTCTGTGCCTCCCCCCGCCTTTCTGCAAGTAAGACAATATGCGGTCATTCGGCCATTTGGACCCCTGGTTAGCGCGACTAACCATGACCGGAGGCGTCACCCCCAATAGTACTATTCATATAATCCCGGGCTAAGTCCATAGCTAATGGTTACTAATTTATTCAGAGGACTTTAAGCGCTTTACTTTTCCCTCAATACACACATACGGTCAGATCATTAGTTCAATTCATTTACACACAAAAGTCTTTTACAAGTATGTTTCCACCCCAAATCATTTCAAAACTTTAGAAAAAGGGGAATTAGTGAAACTCACCTCGACAGTATGAATGCTAGCAAATATTTGAATAACAGCAGACTCGCCTATCCGTATCCTAATTACACAAGGATAACATACACGTTAAGACTACCCGTCTTAAACGCAAGTTGTTCACCCGACTTAGCAGATCTGATTGCTTTTGTTTAAATATCTTTTTAGTTTTTCAACACTTGTTTCGTTATAAAGTAGTTCTAAGTTACTGCCCCATGGGACTGATGAACAGGTATCGAAACTTTGTTAGTTTCGATTGAACAGAACAGATGTCGAAACTACTTAGTTTCGATTGAGTAAATTGGGTATCGAAACTACCTAGTTTCGATTGGCAAAAATAGTATCGAAACTACCTAGTTTCGATTGGGCAATAGGTATCGAAACTCCTAGTTTCGATTGAACAACAGGTATCGAAACTCCTAGTTTCGATTGAACAACAGGTATCGAAACTCCTAGTTTCGATTGAACACAGGTATCGAAACTCCTAGTTTCGATTACTGAAATTTTGATTGACAGAATCAGTCCTGTATATTTTTATGTTTTAATCTTGAATTTGACACACTTTTCTTGTTATCTTACTTGCGTTTGAACGATTTGTATGTTTAGCTACGGTTTTAAAGCAATAATATGGATGGTATCGAGTTTTTACCTCTGAACAGAGATGGTGATTTTTGAGAGAAACAGAGAAATGGTCTTGAATCTTTTGCTAAACTCTCTTCAGGAACACTTGAAATTCTTCTTAAAACACCGAATTATGGTGGATTTTTCCTTAAAACTTGACTTCGAATTGTAGAAAATTGGGAAGATTGCCGTAAGAAAAGAGGAAGGTAAAAGGAGTTGTGAGAAAAGTGATTGAAGTGGTATGATTTATATCAGAATTCTCACGATTAGGGTATGGTTTCTCTCTGAATCTTGGTTAAGAAAGTCAAGGAGTTGGGGGGAAAAACCCACTTGTCTCGCCGATTGATTTATTTGGGTTTAGAGTTAATTAAATCAATTAATTTGATTTAAGTGTAACTTAATATTATTTAGAGTTTTTAAAAGGTAAATTAATTCGGTTTAGATTTCTCACGGTATTATAATTTTAACCAGTTTATGGCTCGTTGAAGAAAATATTGAAATCTTGGTTTGTGTAATATATATATATATATATATATTTATATATTTTTCTGGTTATTTTATTTAACCATTAACGTTCGTATTTAGTCGGGTTATACTGCCTACTTTTTCTAGTAATTCTTTAAGATTTACTAGACTTGGAATAAACTCCTTTGCTAGACTTCTTGACTTACTTAGTCAAAATAAAATATTAGAAAATAATAAGTATGAACGTGCGTTTATGTAATATGGATATTGACCTGAAATGCTGGGTGTCGCAGTAATGACGCTCGCTATAGGCAACGATACAAAAAAAATCGATTTTGAATACAAGTCCGTTTAAAAAAAAATTATATCGGAACGTTGAAAAAAAAAAAAACCAGCTGCGCCCTCCGTATTTTGAAAAAAGTTAACAAACGAAAGTTATTAAAGGAAGACGAAATTAATAGAAAATGAAATATTCTAAAAGTATATATTGTATATAGTATAAGGTTAAAATTGAAAATATTAAAAAAGAAAAAAAGAAACCACGCGTCAAATTTCTAATGGGATGGTAACTATTCCACCACGTTGTAGTTTAATCTATTTAGTAATTAGGTTAGAATCCCGTGTATTACACAGGTTGAATAAATGCAATGTTATATACTTAATAATATAAAATTTATGTTTTTAAAAACCCGTGCATTACACGAGTTGAATAAAATATTACGTGACAGTTATAAATTCTGTTAAGTTAATTTTTAAAACATTTTTTAACTGAGTATTAATTGTTTTTATATAAATGTTAATTCATATTAAACTTTAGAAACCCGATATATTACACGTGTTGAATAAATGCAATGTTATATATACTTAGTAATAAAGATTTACATATTACATATTTATGAAAACCGTTTTATAAAAATAATTATAGAAATCATTCTTATTTAATAGGAGAGAGAGACTGGAAACAAAAAATTATAAAAATAATTAAATAAATTTTTATAATTAATAGGAGAGAGAGGCGAGAAAAAAAAAATTGAGAATGAATGAGCGAGTGACAAGTGTCCTATCAAAATCTTTATTTATTATATAGTATATATATTTGCTTGAAGTAACACTTGTTCAATCTTATGAATATCATTCCATAAGCCAACTTTGATCGGAGGTGATTGCCAACACCTTTGAGTAGAGTGAAAAACAACTATAACCTTTCGCTATAAGCTACGGTCTTTCATATTAAATCGTCACATCACTTCGAGCGCGAGCATGTATTCATATCTTTTAACAATCCAAGGCGCAAACTATATGATGATTTCGGCACGATAACCCGGTCTCAACAAATCCAACCCCCCCAAAGAAATTTTTGTGTCAAACTTTTGAAGATTCTTTGTATAAGGAGAAATAACACAGAGGCAAACTAACTAGGACCCATGTCTATATTATGTAACTAGCTTAGACCCCGTGTCTACACACGAAGTGAAAAATATTAATACTTAAAATTCTTAAATCTTTATATATATATATTTTACATATGTAAAAATATATTACATATGATAAGGATACAAAACAAAATTCAAAATATGTAAAATTTAATATATAATTATGTTTCGAAAACACATTAATTACTATTTAATTTAATTTGACTTTCATTTACTATTTGATTGAAAATAAAAGTTATATAATTAGATTTCAAAGTTTCTTATAATAAGGGATAATTTAAAATAAATGTGTTTTATTAGTATAATTAGTATTTTTTTAAAAATATATTATTATTAAAAGATAGAGGTGTAATTAATAAGAGAGAGACGGGAAAAAAATGATAAGAATGAATATGGATGCGACACGTGACATGAAAAAACCTTTATTTATTATATAGTATAGATTCTTGTTGTTTTGTTAGCAGCAAATGTCATTAGAGAAACATATACGACTGCTTTGTACTTTTTTTTAGAATATTTGATAGTTTCACTTTCCTATTATATCTTTTGTAAAACAAAAATAATTTCTTGGGTAACTATTGTTTTTACAAAAGGATTATATCATTTTTGTTAACAAAATACCATTTTCTCTAACTGAATCATATAGTTTGAAAGTAGGTTGTAATCAGTTTATAAAGATAATTAAAAAAGATTAAGCAACAACTAATATCTTATTTATAAAAAAACTTAAAGAAAATTTACTATCTATAAATGTAAAAATATAAAGACTGGTTTTAATGTCGGTTTGATTTATACAATTATTTACACATATAATCATAACATAGCCATAAAACCAACTATCAGTTTCTCAACTAGTTCAGTTATTTTCATTCTTTCGATTACAGTTCAATTATTCAGTGTTTTCCTATCCACACGTAATCATGATTTATCTAATAAAATAAAAATAAGAATTAACAATTGATATAAAGTAACCATGTAATATTATATAAAATAATAATCACATACTATTACTATATCATTTATTATAACTTATCGTCAAAGAGGTTGTCGGGTAGTGGTTGAGGTGAGGTCTGAAGTTTCAAGGGACCCGGGTTCAATCCCTGTCACCACCATTAATTTCTGAGACATGCAAATGAGGCCTAGTTCTTAGGCTGATGCACAGGGTTTTACCCACGCCGATCCAGGGTATGAGCCTCGGCTCTCCCTCAAGTCCGAAAGGGGCCGTATTGGGTGAGATTTTTCTTTGGATGCTCTAAAACTCTGACGCCAAGTGGGCCCGGTTAAGACAACATATTGGCCGCAGTTGGACGAAACTCTCCCATGTGATGGGGTGCGACGTCATAACATTCAATGTTCGCCGTTAAATTTTTTTTTTTTATTATAACTTATTATATAATAAAAAAGTAGATAACCAAACTATGATGCAAGAAGTGAGTCGACTTGAAACTTGAAGCTAGAAGTATTGAGTAACACAATCCAAGCGTCGGTCACAAGTACGGCCAATCTCTTCACACCCATACTCTCTCTCTTTCTCTCTCTCTCTCTCTCTCATCATCATCACACATTCTCTCTTTCTTCAATCGCACAAATCTGGATTCTTCTCCTCTACTTTACACCTCAAACTTCCAATTCCTACTTGCTTAATCGCAGATCCAAACCAAGGTATCACTTCCAATTCCGTTAATTTGCTTTTTTCCGATCTAATTTGAACTCGGATTGTTGTAACTTCATCAGATCAAGCAAAATTAGTTCCACTTGTAGTTCACTTGCTTGCATTCTGATTTTCGTTTACTTAATATGATCAATCATTCGTTTTTATTCTGTTGTAATTCATCTGTGAATGTTAGGGTTTGTTTTGGGGAAATTGGGGGTCAATAGCATGTTTTGATTAATGAGGCATGTAGACCTGCTTGTGAGTAATATGCACTACACTAGGAGTATTATTGGTGCTAAATTGTAGTCGTAAACAAGATAGATTACTGAAATTGGGTTAATGGTTGAAGTGAAGAGTTGTTTGTAGTTATAACAACATGAACATAATTAGTTTGTGGTGTTATTATTTGCATTATGGATTGCTTAGAAAATGATACAGTTTGGATTTTAGAGGTTCTACTAAGTTATAGTGATCAATGCTATATGTGTAACATATTTTCAAGTGTGAATGGCGGTGGTAGGCTTTTCACAATTGCACCTTTTTGTGACTTATCTTGATTTTTATTAAAATCAAGTAAATGGGACATGATCAAACCTTAATTGCTACTCGTACCATGTAAATTGAATCCACAAAAAGAAAATTTAAGTCAATTTGTCTTAAGTATAGATGTTTAAACAAACGTACTTGGTAAAATCTCACTCATAGCAAAGCTATTGGTAGGGTATGAGGAGGGTGGGATGAGTGCAAACCTTTCCTCTATTCCAGGGGATAGAGATGTTGCTCCTGTTGAGACCCCCGGTTCCGGAACCTTTTTTTTTACGTGGACAGATAGTAATCCAGATAACATAAAATGTTAAGGGAATCAAAGTAACAGCCATACAAAAGTACAAATAATGATAATAGTAAACTAACGCTAGCATAAAGTGGTGAGTGAACTATAGTAAACTACCGCTAGCAATAGATATCAATAATTGCTTAAATGTGTATACATATTATTCTACGTATATATAATAAATTCATGGTTTACTTATGTTTTGCAGGTGCTTAGTTCCATTAATCCCTGCCTGAAGCTATTTGCATCTGCAGAGTTTATCTTCAATATTCATCAGTTCGTTTCCTATCTTTCGGAAAGCTGTTGTATTTTCTTCTGTTATCCTTCAGTAGTTTTGTTTCTACAAGCATGTAATGGCCAGCCTTTATACTGCTCATCTTTATTTACTGTCTCAGTATCTTGTTTTAGTTCTATTTATTTACGTTTTGTTCTTGTTATGATTGTTAAAAATTGCATTATTTTCTCGTGAATCTCACAGGCTCACAGCTAGCAGTCGTTATCATGAGTCGTAGGATGCTTGATCAGCACAGCAATGGGCATCTTCCTTACAACTTTTCAAGGGCCATTGCTATTCTATTGTTTATTGCTTTGCTGTCTGGTGTACAAACTCCAAGGTCTTACTAGCGATGGTATGTCAATTTATGCAAATTGAAAACCATATAAAGATAAAAATAACTGAATGCCTAAAAGATTTTTCTCTTGTAATATAATATTATTTGTTTTTATATTTTCAGGTGAAGCTCTTGTTAATTTCCGAACAAGCATCATTAGTTCGGATGGTCTGCTTCGTCAGTGGAGGCCTGAGGATCCTGATCCATGTGGATGGAAAGGGGTAACATGTGATTTGAAAACCAAAAGAGTTGTCTATCTGTAAGATATTAAAACCTTAAACCTTATCCTGAATGTATTAATTACTTTTTTGTTAACCTTTTTCTTTCATCATGACTTTGTTGTTGCAAGTATTCTAATTTTGTCGTGCTTTTATATAACTCTTCAGGAATCTTTCAAATCACAAACTGAGTGGGCCTGTATCACCAGATATTGGAAAGCTAGATCGTTTAAGATTTTTGTATGTTATTTCGAGGCTCTTATCTTGCTATTTTCAATGTTTTTTGTGCATGGTTTTTTCAAATACGCTATACTAGTCACTAATGATGCTAATATCATGTGATGTAGAGATCTTCATTACAACAACTTTTATGGGGCAATTCCTCCAGAATTAGGAAACTGTACAGAGCTGCAAGGATTGTAAGTACAATAGTTTTACATATCGACAACACGATTAAAGTTTACATTTTTACTGATGTCCTATTTAATATATCTGTCAATTTATTTATTTGAGATCTTGATGTTTATTTGTAATAATAACATTATTTTTTGACAGATTTTTGCAGAATAATTACTTCAGTGGATTTATTCCTACTGAAATAGGAAATCTTTCAAAGCTTCAAACATTGTAAGTTGTTATGTAAATATCTTCTGTAATTTGATCAAGTTAATTCTTCTTAATATACTCAAGCATGCTATCTTATTATTTTTATGCGAGTTTTCTAATTAGAGTTAACGATTCACATGAGTGTTTTTAATATCTCGGCATAATAATCGTATCGACAATCTGAGCTTCTAAGCAAGATTTAATTGATTTTTTGTTCAAGAAACTTATTAGTTAAACCAATAAATATGCTACTACACAAATCAAGGGATAATTTATTCCTAAAATAATTGAGGTTTTGTTTCTGTATGTTGCAGGGATGTCTCTAGCAATTCTCTTAGTGGAAGTATTCCCACATCACTTGTATATTTGAGGAACCTTTCGATTTTGTAAGCATAATATTAATAATCTTTTTGATTTTGTTTTTGAATCTTTTGTTAACTTATGCTCTTTGTACCTTTGCAGCAACGTCTCCAACAATTTTCTGGCCGGGCCAATCCCATCTAATGGTGCTCTTGATCAATTTGGAACCAACTCGTGAGTTCTGACATCTGAAATCTCATTCATGCTTATATAATAATTGTACACATGGGATCAAATAATTCACTAAAGAATGAACACCTAATGTACTATAAATGGTGAAGATTTTATATTTTATCGCAGAAGTAGTTGTCATTATCTAGATTTAGTGTTGACCTGTAAATAAAGATTAGCCATTTAATTTTTAATATCATGCAACTTTTTTAAATAATAATTCGATGCAGCTTTAAAATGAGTTATTGAAATATATTTAAACGTTTGGTTTACTCACAGTTTTCTTGGAAACCGTGGATTGTGTGGGACCCATATCAGTCAGCTTTGCAAAAACGATGGAGGTTCAACAGGCTCACATCCTACAGGTTTGCTATACTTTTTGCATGATATTGGACTCTAGTTTGCTTTCGTATAATGAGTTATTAACTTACATAACAATTTATAATAATGCTGTTTTGTTTTTTGTTACAGGAAGCCAGAGTGTGAAGAAGAATTCCGAACGGTTACTTATCAGTGCTTCTGCTACTGTGGGTGCTCTGCTCTTGGTCGCGCTTATGTGTTTCTGGGGTTGCTTTCTTTACAAGAAATTTGGTAAAAATGATGTCAAAGGTCTTGCAGTGGATGTCAGTGGAGGTGAGCTTTTAACAATACTTCTATAGGTATATCATAATATTTATTTATGAATTCAACCAAATTTTGTTATATTAAATTGTTATTGGTTTAGGTGCATCGATTGTGATGTTTCATGGAGACTTGCCATATTCTTCAAAAGATATTATTAAAAAATTGGAAACTTTGAACGAGGAGCATGTGATTGGTGCTGGAGGGTTTGGAACAGTATACAAACTGGCAATGGATGATGGGAATGTATTTGCTTTGAAAAGAATAGTGAAACTTAATGAGGGATTTGATCGGTTCTTTGAGAGGGAGCTTGAAATTCTTGGAAGCATTAAGCACAGATATTTAGTGAATTTAAGAGGATATTGCAACTCTCCAACGTCAAAATTGTTAATCTATGATTACTTATCGGGTGGCAGTCTAGATGAAGCTCTTCATGGTAATATAATCCATCCCTACCAATGCATCATGTGTATGACAAATATTGTGTAGCTATGATGTATGAAAGCACAATAAGTAGACGTACATTCTGCTCATCACACAAGTACATACACTTGTTATCTCTAACTATTGACTGATTAATGTTTGCTTTTGAAACGTTGTCAATGCGTATATTGTTGTTGTTGTTGTTGTGTGTGTATACATGTCTAAGAGCTCCTTGGTTCATTCTTGTAGAAATTCTTCCTGAACTTTGTTAATGGGGTTCCGTGTCTTCTTCCTTGATTTGAACAGTCCCTTCTTCAAGATCATCTCTCCAGGGGTCATCTTCGTACTCATCCCATCCCGTAGCTATTATTTGGTCAATTGGCGTTGTATCTTTAGGGCTGTCAAATTCCTTTTGGTATCAGAGCTTGAAACAAAGCTCTATGGAAGGCTAACTTCCTTATTCAGGGTGAGAGGCAAACGGGTTTTTGATCAAAAAGTAAAAGAGACGTTTTAAAAATTATCAGTTATAACGAAGCATCTTTTCTGAATCCCCTTAGCAAAAGGAGGAGTATCTAAAAACATTGCCAGAAGGGCATCGTTAGAGAAAACTGAGTTAAGGGATCATTCTGGTATTACTAGAATGGTCTTAAAGGATGCTTAAATTATGGCTGATCGTTTTGAAAAATCAATCAAAGACTGGTATGATCATTCCCAAACCTCAAACCTTGAATTTATAAACCCTTTGAAAAACCAAAATCAAAGTATTTCCGAGTTAGAAAACAATATCTCCTGTATTTTTGATAGATTATCCTTGTTTGCAAAAATCTCTATAAAAAACTTTCACAAAATAATTAGCCACCTTGAAAGCCTTGAAAAACGACTAGAAAAGTGTGAGGAAATCCAAAGAAAAACTCAGAGTGAAATTAGAAAAGACCTTCAGCAGATTTCTTCGGAAATCCACAAATCCAAACCACTCACAGAAAAACAAGTACTTTCCTTGGTAAACGAGATAGCACAGCAACCGAAGCTCGTTGAAGAACAGGCCCTAAGACTGACAGAAGACCTAAATAGCAAAGTACAAAAGGTCGAAGAACTCTTACACGAAGTTAAGGGACTCATCATCGGATGAGCTTGGCCAACCAGAAGGCTAGCATATCCTATCAAGAAGCAGTAGAAGCAACAGAAGGAATCGAAACACCAGCGCTAGGTTTCATAAGGCCATCTGATTACAAGACCGGAGCAACATCGCTAAGTTCAGCGATAATCAAGCAAAACAATACCCTCCTATATCTCTTAATAGCACAAGCTCAAAAGCTTGAAGAGATAAAAGAAGAAATTGAAAAGCTCAAAAGAAACTTGACGACTCTAGAGAAAAGAGAAAGCGCTCCACTGAACCTAGAAGATTCAATCGATAGCCTCACAAAAAGGATAGATAACCTGTCTTTAACAAAGAAGAACCCAGTAGGAGGAAAACAAGGGCCAATCTACGTATTCAAAGATCCTAACAAAATCTTCAAGGAAGAATACGAGAAGGAGCTCCAACCAAAAAGAAGGTGATGTCTTTTGGAAGGATGCCTAGTGTTTTGGGAAGATCGGCTACTACCCAAACACAAACTGATCTCCCCACCCAGGAAGATCAAATCAGAGGCTACAGAACGAATGCAAGAAGAATGTATAACTTGAACCAAGCCGTACGAAGCAGGCTTGGAAGAAGATATCGAAGGAACCTGGAAACAGAGCTGGACCCAGATCAGCAGCTGGAGGTTTCCAGACAAAGAAGGGCGGAGTTGGTACCAGCAGAGGTACTATACGGGAGTAATAGCCAAACAGTAAGACACCGTGTCTACCAACATTACTCAGAACAACGTATACTGTGCACAGAAGAAAATCAAACGGACCTAAGACTATGCAACCGTCAAAGTTATCAAAGTCTTAGAGAATCAGGCATGCAACACATCCATTTAGGCATGTTTATGATACGAATCCTCACGATGCACAGACGGGGTGCAGGCACAACAGCCCTTATTGTCTTAAGGGATACAAGGTGGGGTGATGACAGACAGATAATTGGAACAATGGAAGTAGACCTTTCGGCAGGAACTCAATTAGTCTATATGGTACCTGACATGGTGCTAAGCATAGACGACTTCCATAACCACATCCAAATAGCCATACAAACACATGGTTACAGCGACTGGCAAGGGTGAGAAAGTAACCTACTAATAACAGTAGGACTAGTTGGCTCTGATACCAAAAGGAATTTGCCCCAATAAATTGGATCAAATTAATTCTGTATCAGTACAAAGTAAAAACTGAAATACAAAATATTTAAAAGAGAGATTACTTTAAAACAGCGGAAACTTTATTATAATCTTCAAAGGATTTTGGATACAAGGTTGGTTGGTTGGAAGAGAGTGTGTCTTCCATTTTACATAACACACCTATATATAGGATATGTCTGAGATCAATAATGATCAACAGACGTCATCCCTGACGATAGACTGCAATAATATTACAATAATGCACACGATCGTCATCCCTGACGATAGACTACAATAATACAAACCCTTCATGCTTTAAGACAAAGCAATTATTGATGCAGACAACCTATCACACCTAAAGTTGTCGGCCAGCAAACTATATAATTGAGAGGAAACGTCATCCCTTACGTATGCTTCTATAATTTGCAATATCGTGGCATGGATAGTGGTGGTCCCTACGATTCGTCAATCAGCCATAGTGCCTGATTGTATTTCATGCTTCTATTATGAAGTTGTTGTCGCCTAGCGATTTCTTCATCCCATGCGTGGGCTCCTGGACACTTACTTTCTTTGGGCTTAGATTGGGACTTGGCCCAGCTCGTTGCATAGGGCCTCAAGTTCTGATAGGAGTTTTCGGGCTTGCTGATTCTGTTTCTTAACATTGGGCCAATGGTCTCCCCAATAGTTATCTGCTGATGACTTTGCAAGACAGACTTGGGCTTTGAAGTCCAAAACTGCCTGGAGGTGGCGAATAGTTCTGACGGCTTGTTTGGCGGCTTCTTTTTCGTATTGTTGGGCAACTCCTGCGTAGATACTTGATTCTTCAAGGCGTATTGGGGTGGTGTTGGCTCTGATTTGATAGTGTCTATACAGAGCACCTGGTTCTTCAAACGAGAATTGTCCTCTATAAATTTTTGGCAGTAGCTGGAAATCTGGATTATTTCCTCGTAGCCATTCTTCTCGTTGCTTAACTTCACATTTTCTTCGAATATTTCCCCCATCGCTGCTAGACCCTTCTCCAGGACTTCTGTCTCTTGTTCTGTACATCCTGTAAAACAAAGTTTCACCATTCTTGATAGTGAGTCGGCTAAGACATTATTTTTACCATCAATGTGTTCCATATTAATGGTTACTCCTGTTCCGGTGATAATGTCAGAAAACTTTAGCCACCTGACCCTCGAGGCCTTGTTGCTGTTTGTTTTGTTATAAAAGCTTATTATTGCTTGGCAATCTGTCCTGAGGGTTATTTCTTTCTTATCCAGGTAGTAAATCTTTAGTTTTTCCAGGGAATTGATGCACGCATTGATTTCAGCGTCAATGGTTGATTGGACGACTTTGAACTTTCCACTTGCGTATGCACAGATCTTTTCGTCCCTTCTTGGGTCCTCTTTCTTCTTTTTCCATTTGCATATTCCTCCCCATCCGTCCATACATCCGTCTGTTTCGATGGTTATGTATGGAGATTCTTCTTTTGGCTGGAAAATGGGACTATACAGGCTTCCAATACAGTGTGGAAAACGTTGTAGATCACTTAGCCACTAATGGAATTACCGCAATCCCCGGAGAAAGACGAAGCATTGAAGACCTTGAGGGCATGAGTTGGAACCTCAGGCCCACACCACTCACCATGATCCGAATTCCAGCAAGGGTGGAAGTAAACCAAAGACTAGACAGATCTACTAGCCTCAGGTTTAGGTCTTACCGAAACAACCCTCAACCTCCAAGGTTTTCCGTTGATAGCCAGGATAGAGAGGTTCAAGCAAATCTATCGGAAGACGAAGAACAATTCGTAGGGATATGTATCCAGGAAAGAGAAATACATAACCCCTATGACATATGTTTTTGTTCGGTATGCCTAAGTGAAGCCAAAAGAGTAGAAGAGGAACCACTAAACAAGGCAAAAAGAGGGAACAAGCCGAATAAAAGCAGAAGAAGAAGCTATGAAAAATGGTCAACTTTAGGAGAGCACTCAGGCAAATGGGACTATTACGTCCGGTATGACAGCCCTAAAGATACAACGCCAATTGACCAAATAATAGCTACGGGATGGGATGAGTACGAAGATGACCCCTGGAGAGATGATCTTGAAGAAGGGACTGTTCAAATCAAGGAAGAAGACACGGAACAGTCAGACAAAGAATTCACAGAAAAGATAGAAATGATCCAGATGATCGTATCCCCTACCCAGGAAGAAGAAGAGCACTATGCTTTCCCCACAATTGAGAGCATAGGAGAAGAAGCCATAAAGCAAGACGAAGAAGACCTGGACTACCCAAGAGTTCGTGAAATAAAAAGAATGATAAAAAAGGCCAAGAAAGAAGGATATACGCCTCCCATTCACCAAGAACAACATATCTTCCCTAGTACATCCGAAGGGGCAAGCGGCGTTTACAACCCCCCTCCAGATCAAGTTATGGGACCACCAGTATATCCACCGGCAAGAGGAAATGTTCCTCAAAATAGCTTCAACCTGGGCTACCCAAAATATGCCAGGGAAAGTGATTTCAATGGAGATTACGGCAGATATCATAGCTCCCAATGGACACTGCCACCCGCACTAACAGACTCAGGAGCCATGCTCGTGCTACCAGCAGACCCAGGTCTGTGGTCAGATGTTTTGGCAAGATGGGAGTCGATTACAATAAATCGACTAAATGACACCATATGGGCAAACAACAAGGCTAAGCTGATGTTCGTGGAAAATCTCCTAGGAGAAAACGAAAAAAAGATGTGGCAGCAATGGCGAACAGCGTTTCCAGAAGCCTATGAGGCGTTAGAAACAATGGCAGATGATCCTCAGAATATAACCTCCCAAATAAGGCAAATAACAATCATGGAAGATCCCTACCGAGGATCAACGGAGGAACAAGATAGGGCATATAGGAGCCTTGAAAGAATTACATGTGAAGACACTAGGGATTTATGGAAATTCCTTAATGAATTCAGGATCTTAGCAAGCAAATCGGGAAGACTATTTTTCCCAGCAACAACTGACAAATTCTTCACAAAGCTCCCTATGACTCTATCCAAGAAAATTGAAGAAGCTTTCAGAAATAAGTATCCGGGACTAACTGCAGGAGTACTACCTGCAATTAAGTTACGCACACTTACATTACTGAAATGTGCACTGAAGCAGCCCTGCAAACGAAGCATCTTTTCTGAATCCCCTTAGCAAAAGGAGGAGTATCTAAAAACATTGCCAGAAGGGCATCGTTAGAGAAAACTGAGTTAAGGGATCATTCTGGTATTACTAGAATGGTCTTAAAGGATGCTTAAATTATGGCTGATCGTTTTGAAAAATCAATCAAAGACTGGTATGATCATTCCCAAACCTCAAACCTTGAATTTATAAACCCTTTGAAAAACCAAAATCAAAGTATTTCCGAGTTAGAAAACAATATCTCCTGTATTTTTGATAGATTATCCTTGTTTGCAAAAATCTCTATCAAAAACTTTCACAAAATAATTAGCCACCTTGAAAGCCTTGAAAAACGACTAGAAAAGTGTGAGGAAATCCAAAGAAAAACTCAGAGTGAAATTAGAAAAGACCTTCAGCAGATTTCTTCGGAAATCCACAAATCCAAACCACTCACAGAAAAACAAGTACTTTCCTTGGTAAACGAGATAGCACAGCAACCGAAGCTCGTTGAAGAACAGGCCCTAAGACTGACAGAAGACCTAAATAGCAAAGTACAAAAGGTCGAAGAACTCTTACACGAAGTTAAGGGACTCATCATCGGATGAGCTTGGCCAACCAGAAGGCTAGCATATCCTATCAAGAAGCAGTAGAAGCAACAGAAGGAATCGAAACACCAGCGCTAGGTTTCATAAGGCCATCTGATTACAAGACCGGAGCAACATCGCTAAGTTCAGCGATAATCAAGCAAAACAATACCCTCCTATATCTCTTAATAGCACAAGCTCAAAAGCTTGAAGAGATAAAAGAAGAAATTGAAAAGCTCAAAAGAAACTTGACGACTCTAGAGAAAAGAGAAAGCGCTCCACTGAACCTAGAAGATTCAATCGATAGCCTCACAAAAAGGATAGATAACCTGTCTTTAACAAAGAAGAACCCAGTAGGAGGAAAACAAGGGCCAATCTACGTATTCAAAGATCCTAACAAAATCTTCAAGGAAGAATACGAGAAGGAGCTCCAACCAAAAAGAAGGTGATGTCTTTTGGAAGGATGCCTAGTGTTTTGGGAAGATCGGCTACTACCCAAACACAAACTGATCTCCCCACCCAGGAAGATCAAATCAGAGGCTACAGAACGAATGCAAGAAGAATGTATAACTTGAACCAAGCCGTACGAAGCAGGCTTGGAAGAAGATATCGAAGGAACCTGGAAACAGAGCTGGACCCAGATCAGCAGCTGGAGGTTTCCAGACAAAGAAGGGCGGAGTTGGTACCAGCAGAGGTACTATACGGGAGTAATAGCCAAACAGTAAGACACCGTGTCTACCAACATTACTCAGAACAACGTATACTGTGCACAAAAGAAAATCAAACGGACCTAAGACTATGCAACCGTCAAAGTTATCAAAGTCTTAGAGAATCAGGCATGCAACACATCCATTTAGGCATGCTTATGATACGAATCCTCACGATGCACAGACGGGGTGCAGGCACAACAGCCCTTATTGTCTTAAGGGATACAAGGTGGGGTGATGACAGACAGATAATTGGAACAATGGAAGTAGACCTTTCGGCAGGAACTCAATTAGTCTATATGGTACCTGACATGGTGCTAAGCATAGACGACTTCCATAACCACATCCAAATAGCCATACAAACACATGGTTACAGCGACTGGCAAGGGGGAGAAAGTAACCTACTAATAACAGTAGGACTAGTGGGAAGAATCTCCAACACCAGCTATACAGGCTTCCAATACAGTGTGGAAAACGTTGTAGATCACTTAGCCACTAATGGAATTACCGCAATCCCCGGAGAAAGACGAAGCATTGAAGACCTTGAGGGCATGAGTTGGAACCTCAGGCCCGCACCACTCACCATGATCCGAATTCCAGCAAGGGTGGAAGTAAACCAAAGGCTAGACAGATCTACTAGCCTCAGGTTTAGGTCTTACCGAAACAACCCTCAACCTCCAAGGTTTTCCGTTGATAGCCAGGATAGAGAGGTTCAAGCAAATCTATCGGAAGACGAAGAACAATTCGTAGGGATATGTATCCAGGAAAGAGAAATACATAACCCCTATGACATATGTTTTTGTTCGGTATGCCTAAGTGAAGCCAAAAGAGTAGAAGAGGAACCACTAAACAAGGCAAAAAGAGGGAACAAGCCGAATAAAAGCAGAAGAAGAAGCTATGAAAAATGGTCAACTTTAGGAGAGCACTCAGGCAAATGGGACTATTACGTCCGGTATGACAGCCCTAAAGATACAACGCCAATTGACCAAATAATAGCTACGGGATGGGATGAGTACGAAGATGACCCCTGGAGAGATGATCTTGAAGAAGGGACTGTTCAAATCAAGGAAGAAGACACGGAACAGTCAGACAAAGAATTCACAGAAAAGATAGAAATGATCCAGATGATCGTATCCCCTACCCAGGAAGAAGAAGAGCACTATGCTTTCCCCACAATTGAGAGCATAGGAGAAGAAGCCATAAAGCAAGACGAAGTAGACGAAGAAGACCTGGACTACCCAAGAGTTCGTGAAATAAAAAGAATGATAAAAAAGGCCAAGAAAGAAGGATATACGCCTCCCATTCACCAAGAACAACATATCTTCCCTAGTACATCCGAAGGGGCAAGCGGCGTTTACAACCCCCCTCCAGATCAAGTTATGGGACCACCAGTATATCCACCGGCAAGAGGAAATGTTCCTCAAAATAGCTTCAACCTGGGCTACCCAAAATATGCCAGGGAAAGTGATTTCAATGGAGATTACGGCAGATATCATAGCTCCCAATGGACACTGCCACCCGCACTAACAGACTCAGGAGCCATGCTCGTGCTACCAGCAGACCCAGGTCTGTGGTCAGATGTTTTGGCAAGATGGGAGTCGATTACAATAAATCGACTAAATGACACCATATGGGCAAACAACAAGGCTAAGCTGATGTTCGTGGAAAATCTCCTAGGAGAAAACGAAAAAAAGATGTGGCAGCAATGGCGAACAGCGTTTCCAGAAGCCTATGAGGCGTTAGAAACAATGGCAGATGATCCTCAGAATATAACCTCCCAAATAAGGCAAATAACAATCATGGAAGATCCCTACCGAGGATCAACGGAGGAACAAGATAGGGCATATAGGAGCCTTGAAAGAATTACATGTGAAGACACTAGGGATTTATGGAAATTCCTTAATGAATTCAGGATCTTAGCAAGCAAATCGGGAAGACTATTTTTCCCAGCTAGTTGCCATGGAAGAAGAATCCATACCCTGGACGGCCTTTTTAATCCCAGGAGGATTATACGAATGGCTTGTCATGCCATTCGGACTCAAGAATGCACCCGCCATTTTTCAAAGAAAAATGGATAAATGCTTCAAAGACACAGAAGAGTTTATCGCCGTATACATTGACGACATCCTGGTATACTCTAACAGTGAAGCGGATCATGAAAGGCATTTAAAGATTATGCTGGGTAAATGCCAAGAAAATGGATTAGTCCTATCTCCAACAAAAATGAAGATAGCCGTCCCCGAAGTGGAATTCCTGGGAGCAATAATAGGAAGAAACAAGATAAAGCTGCAGCCACATATTATTAAAAAAATATGTGACTTTGATGAAGAAAAGCTAAGGACTAAAGCCGGTCTTAGATCCTTCCTTGGAATCCTAAACTACGCCAGAAACTACATTCCCAGGCTTAGTATCCTTCTGGGGCCATTATACGAGAAAACCAATCCCCATGGGGACAAGAGGATGAAGCCTTCTGACTATGAGATAGTCAGAAAGATAAAAGCAAAAGTACAGCAGCTACCGGACCTTCAGATACCACCAGATGATGCATACATAACCATCGAAACAGACGGATGTATGGACGGATGGGGAGGAATATGCAAATGGAAAAAGAAGAAAGAGGACCCAAGAAGGGACGAAAAGATCTGTGCATACGCAAGTGGAAAGTTCAAAGTCGTCCAATCAACCATTGACGCTGAAATCAATGCGTGCATCAATTCCCTGGAAAAACTAAAGATTTACTACCTGGATAAGAAAGAAATAACCCTCAGGACAGATTGCCAAGCAATAATAAGCTTTTATAACAAAACAAACAGCAACAAGGCCTCGAGGGTCAGGTGGCTAAAGTTTTCTGACATTATCACCTAAGGAATTGGAATGGGAATCAATAATGTTGGCTGGTTGGGTATATTGAAATGAGCGGCTTGTGAATAATGGTTAATGGGTAGAATTGTAGAAGTGGCAAAACAGACTGGTTGGATAACGGATCAAAATGTTTTTAGATCAAAACGGGCAACCTTTTACTGTGGGTCAAAACGTGTCAGACAACATTTTCTCTCTTTTTTAGTTTTATAAATATTTAGTGTATTAATATGATTACAAGAACAATACTATCCCTGTTGTCAATAGCGGATATAGCGACCGCTATAGCGCGCTACGTAGCGTTGCGGTCATATGGCGCTATATGGTGTTTAGCGACCAGATAGCGAGTATTTTGTAATTTTTCCTTTTTTTAATTTTTTTATTTGATAAATATAAATAGCGTTGCTAGGTGAGCCGAAATATGAAGATTTAGACGATTAGTGATAGCATATTGATTATAATTGCTCAATAGTTGAATGTAAAATATTTCTTAAATTTTCTGCTATTTATCGCTAAACATGAAATAGCGGGCGCTGTTTCATCGCTATCGCTACGTAGAATATAGGTAGCTTGTCGCTATTTACCGCTATTCGCTATTGACAACTATGAATACTATTCAAATAGTATTAATTTTGTTTTTTAAATAAAAGAGGCTGTAAGCATATGAATAGAGGCCTTTTCGCCGATTTTGACATGTTCATTTGACCCTTTATCAATTGAATATAACCGTTTTTTTAATAACTTGGTTGAAATAGCCACTTCTAGTAATGGGTCATTCTTGTCTAAATTATTTAAATATTAGTATGTGTGTTGGCTTTCATATAATCTATTTAGTTTCTGTCAATCATTTCCTAACCAAACATTGTGCAGTTTTTTGGTTAGTTGTTTGGTAAAGTAGTTATGTAAAGGTATTATAATAACTAGTTAATTATGATGTCATTTGCAGAAAAAGCCGAGCTTTTAGATTGGGATGCTCGGCTTAACATAATAATGGGAGCTGCAAAAGGGCTGGCATATTTGCATCATGATTGTTCCCCTCGAATCATACACCGAGATATAAAATCAAGTAACATTTTGCTTGATGGTAATTTTGAGGCTCGAGTTTCAGACTTTGGACTTGCAAAATTGTTAGAAGATGAAGAATCTCACATTACAACAATTGTTGCTGGAACTTTTGGCTACTTGGCGCCAGGTAGGATCATAAATTTCGGTTGCATGTTACATATTTTTTTTAAAACATCGACTTGGGAAATAGATGATTGTTCATAAACCATATTCTAAGTTTTTTGTGTTATTTTATTATTTTCTTATAACATTTGTTGCAGAGTATATGCAGAGTGGTAGAGCAACAGAGAACACAGACATTTATAGTTTTGGAGTACTTGTGCTTGAAGTTATAAGTGGGAAGAGGCCCACTGATGCATCATATATTGAGAAGGGCCTTAATATTGTTGGCTGGGTACGTTTCTGTTTTTTTTAATATTACAAATTAGGAACTTAAATTGTTGCAACCACAAATTTAAAGATGCCCAAAGTTCAATTATGCTCAAAAGTCTTTTTGGTTCAAAATTTCTTGGAAACAATCATACTGAACATATACATATCTATATTTTGCACGGGTTGAAATATGTAATTTTTTAAAAATAAACATTTTTGTAAGTAAATAGCGTGTCAAATATGATTATAAAATTTATCTTGTTAAAACGTTAATCTAATTTTTTTTATTAAAATGATTAGGAGGTTTTATGCATTAAAATTTAAAAATTTACTTTTGGTAGCTTTCGACCATTTTCCCTTTATTGTATTTTTTATTTTACCTGTTTGACCCGTCGGGGATAAAACTTTATCTGAATCAACTCATTCTTAAGTAAATGGGTTGAAATTTCCACCTCTACGTCTTCAAAACTTTGGATCTTTGATCACTCTTAAATGTCTTTTTCCTCGTGTAACCAATGATTATTTACAAGTATTTCTTTTTTTAAATCCAGCAATTGAGTTATTGCAACTATATAATTGTTTTTTTTTCAGTTGAATTATTTAATAACGGAGGATAGGCAACGTGAGATCATTGATGTGAACTGTGTTGGAGTCGAGTCAGAAACCCTAGATGCGGTGCTTTCGCTTGCAATTCAATGTGTGTCATCAACCCCAGAAGATCGACCCACCATGCACCGGGTGGTTCAAATCCTTGAATCAGAGATTATGACTCCATGCCCAAGTGACTTCTATGATTCCAGTTCTGATTAGGTATGACTTACCACAATCAAAACGGGTTTTTGTTTTATATTATGCTACCCAATACACTAGTTGCATAATGGAAAATATTGAAAAGATTCAAGAACAGGGTTAAGAGCTTCAAACCGGTCTGCCAATTTGTTATTCAGCTTGATACTTTATATATTCTTTGAGCAGATCGACCGCCTTTTTGTATCTTTGCACAATCTGTTCAAGATTTGGAAGCATCATCTTCTACAAGTGTGTTTCTTTTGCAGTATTTATGCTTGATTTTCTTGGCCCTGTGATTATTTTCTTTCTTGCCTTTGTCATATTGCGAAAACGGGTCGTTCTTGTTGCTGCACCTTTTCGTCGCCAAATGTATATTGATGCTAGTTTTAACTTATTTTTATGCCACTTTATATTGTTCATGCCATTTTTGTATCATATGTTTCTTGTTTTAATCAACACTAAAGTTTCCATCTCATTATAATGTTTTTATACATTCATTGGAGTCTTCGTGTTAACTAACGACTTAGAATGTGTCTAACAAGCATTGTTAATGTTAGGGGTTCGTAAAAATTGAACCATTTACTGAATTAAACTACCCAAAGCGAAAAAAAAACGATGGTTCGGTTCAAGGTCAGAAGGAACATATATAACCATCGGTACAAAATAAGAAAAGTATCAATATGGCTTTGAAGATTTCTTTTTGGTGGTTAGTTGCGAAGGCGACGATGGGGATAATGGCGAAATACATTGATTACGGGTGGTGATGGCTTGTTTGGACCGTTTTAAGTTAGCTAGTTTTGCTAGAGTAACTCATTATGACATATTGTATAATAATAGTGTAGAAAAAATCTTGAAGTGCATCATGTTAATGGTGTTATTTTCACTATATGACTTAAAACGCATCTCTAATGAGCATTCTTAGAGCGAAAGTCTTTGCCGTTACATGAAAAATGAATCAACGACCAACCATTTAAAATATTGTGTATCTCTACATTTTACAGAAACCAAAATTATCTGTATAACACGCGAACGAACATCAAATGAAAAATGTAAAAAAGAATGTGAGAACAAGTGCAAACATGTTTAGGAACAAGCCTGAATCAGCAAAGAAAAAGTAGGGTTTACTTGGTTGCCTGGGCAATTATATTGCTTATCGAATTCGCTTCTTCTTTCGCAGCCTCCACTAAAGAATCCTGCAAAAAGTAAATGACGGGCAACCGAAACTTGAGACTTTTATTGATGAACGGGTTGATCTCTAACGGGTCAAATAGGAAAATAGGATAAAATGAAACCGGGTAAATGGGTCCGCATCAGGCTGAAAGCCATCCAAAATGTATTTTTAATGCGTACAACCTACTAAAGCGCTTTATTAAAAAAACTATAAACTATAACACATTATTTATAGAAAGATTCAGCCAACCCAACTCATTTTGACCTGTATAAAAATCTACCAGATAGATATCCAACCCGCCCATTTTACCACCTCTAGTGCTGCAGATATGGAATTTTACCTGTGCAGAAACTAAACGCGCAACTGTCTTCTTGCTTGATTCCTGAAGTTCGCCTGCTATTAAAATCTCATCCAACATGTAGTAAGCCTGCAACACATAATACAACAAAAAGTAAAGTATTAAAAAGATAACCACTTACAAGAAAATTGCCACACTCGATTTGGCGGGTAAAATCCGTTTCGATAAGATAACGAATCTTGTGAGCCCGATACTGCTAACTTAGTGGTAACGGTGTGTCAATTATATAATTTTACCATGAAACTTTACAGAAAAGAAATTGTATCAAGTGGGTGGAGAGAGATTAATATACCTTCTGAAAATTGAAGATCAAGTCCAGCTCACAAACCTAGCAAACATTAGTTTCAAAATAGTGTGAATTTACAGTTATTAACAAGATTCTAGTTACGGTTATCAATTTTGTTTAGGTTTTGATGGCTCACACTTCCAAAGTAACGATCAAGAATCTCAACAAAATGATGAATGATTTCAAGGATCTCGAGTTCATTGTCTTCCTGATTAATGCACATACAAAAGTAGAGACTGGCATATCTGACAAGTAAAACACATTGAACTAAACCAGTCACAAACGACAGTCAACACAAAAAGGATCATTAGAAAATGCAAACGGGAAGCAAGTTAAAGAATTTATAGTTCATGCTATACCGTTTATAAACAACTTTAAATCCCCTCCATTCAACAAAGTTGCAAAGCTTGGGGCCACGGGTGAGAATCATCCCACTGAGCTCTCGTATCACCTTTTCATAAATATACTCATAGATCAACTACTGTTTATCATCCGAGTGTAAACAGTATGGCGTTCTTTATTAGAGTAGCATACCTTACTTCTTTCCTTCTGGGAATAGGGTGAATACCACTTTGTCAGTCTAACCTTTCCTTGTCGGCTTATTAAGAGAACAAAGTGAATCTGCAACAAGAAAGTAACTATCAGCCTAACATTTCAATTTATCTTTTTATTCTTCTAAGAGGGCAAAGTTCAAGACATTACAGTAATGGATGCACATAAAACCTGGATTTCACAAGAACCACAAATATAAATATACAAACACATGCAAAGCCATTGAATCTTCTACTTCCACATTATTATTGCAAATATAAAACTAAAACTAGAAGCATAAATGAGAAGTTGAGCCAATAGTACAAAGTATAAAATTTCCAGCAATGAAATGATCAAATTCTCGCGATCATGGTAATGTGGCATAGAGATTTGTACCTAATGCATCACAGTACATCACTGAATTTATTCATTTCAGCACTAATAGAGCAGTTTACCTAATATAAATAAACATTCAACAGTTAACGGTGCCACACCAATTGGTCAATTCCTCATTATACCTATTCTTAGTGGGTAGACTGTCACCCTTCCAAGTTTCTTCGGGTCTACACCCGGTTTATGCATTTATTTGAATTTTTAATAGGAAAATTTCCAAAATTTATGCACTGCACAATATAGGTTTGGTGGAGATGTAAGGGCATAATGTATTCCTAGTTTCTACATACACAATTTGTAACACTTTTGCACTGCTTCACTTCAAGAAAATCTCATTTGTACACTAAAAAGAAACATGCAAATAACTCCTGTATAGCATTATACATCTTACCAAAACACCACTGAAGTAAAATCATTTTCTCTACTAACTGTATTATTTAACTCTATACCTAAGCCAATGAGCACCTTTGAAGTACACATGGTGGCAATCGGCTAACTTTTCTATTAAGCGTCTAACTATCCAATAGATATGCAAGGAGATCACATTAAAACATCCTAATTAAAACACGGTGATGCACCTAGACCTTTCTTGTCATGGAGATTGGAGAACACCATTTGTGTATTCTTCCATGGACGTTTCTTTATGGTTCAGTTAGCTGTTCTGTTGGCGTGGATGATTCATCCTTCAAAGCTTAGGCTCCCTCTATGTGACCACAAACAACGCATTCTGTTTAGGCCTTTTCCCTTTTGTTTGGTTATTTTAAGATATGTTGCTCTCAGACTCTTGTAGTCTAACTACAACTGTGATTAATAATAAGTCATGATGCCACAAACACACACATTTGGACATCTACAGAAAACACAGGAAATTCTAAAAAAATGATGAATTACGTACTCATACAGGCTAGCATGATGAAAATATAGATGTTATTTGAGACATGATTTGAACTAAATTAGGAGTGTTCATAGAAGACAGAACAAAAATCTTAGGCAACTTTCAGGTTAGACTCTTCTTCCTAAACAAAGTAACAATCATAAATTCAACTTCCTAACTAACAAGCTTTGTTACAATCATTTTACTTCTTCCTCACCTCCATAAATAAAGCTCACAAAAGAAGAGGAATTGTTGTCAAATTACAATTTCAGTGCAAAATATACAATGTCCTCAAGCGACAATTACACAGACCTATATCCTTTCTAAATAAAGCCCTAGGTATACGACAATGATCATACAGATCGTAATTTCATAACAAGTTTTAGCAACAATGTAATATTCAAAAGGAGAAATCTGCGACTTCTCACCATGATTGACACTGTACAACAGAAGCTTCACGTCTGCCGATCCGATCCGATTGAAAACGTTACCGGAGAAGACGAAATAACATCAATTTTAATAAAATCAAAGCGGAATACGCATGAAAATGCAAATCGGAGTGGAATTATAAATTGAATGATAAAATGCTGCAGATCAAGTGAGAGAAACTGAACCTTAGAGAGAGAAAGTAGAGAACTGGATTTACTTTGTTCGTCGCCGGTGAAACGGAGAGCAGAAACCTGTTTGGTTTACAAGAGGGTAACTTTACACAATAGGAACCAAGTTTGTGTTTCATTTAAGTTACTCAAACTTTACATTGCGTCATTGAATTTTAAAAAAATTAAACATTTATAAAAATAATACATAGGATTGTAACACTTGATGAAAGTTGAATGACTTTAGAGGGACAAAAAATCTTTGAGTTATTTAAATGAAACAATTAGAAAACTTGGTTACTATTTGGTGAAGTTTCCCCTTTACAAAACTGAAAATGTAAGTTTCTATAACACCCCCCCTATGAATATAATGATTTTCATCTGGTTCTTAATTGCACATGCCCTATTCAGGGACGATTTGGTTTTTGGTTTATTTGATTCGTTTCGGTGAAACCGAATAATGAACACCCCTATTTGAGACTTGAAAACTCGGCCGGCTTGGGCTTAAAAATCACGGGTTTTGAGCTTAAAAGTCGTGATTGGCATAAATTCGGGCTTTCCGTGTAAAAGATAAAAGAATGATGGTTCAACCAAACAAGAAATGATACGGTAGTCCAAAAAGAGAAATGACGGTTCAACCATGAATCAATCCTCAAATTGTGTATCCGCTTCCTCGATCTGCAAAGGCAATCGCACATATCGAGCCATGGATGCTAGGATATCTTTTGTGTGGTGCTACTTGATGTTATGCTGTTGACCAGTTCTTTAACATGATAAGGGAAAACAATATTAAACATAAACGTGTACCTGGTAATCCAGTAATGTCGGAGAGGGAAGACGTCATGATCTTGATGATGATCAGGTTCCCGTTTAGGATGTATCGTAAGGATGGTTTAGCGTGAGAGGAGACTCACGAACTTGAGAGAGAGAGAGGCCAGAATCTTTATGGTGTAAGTGATTTCGTGATTAATGATTCATTTTCCATTAACCTCTAATAAGCTCTCTATAAACACCCAAGGGGAAACCCTATTAAGGATAGTAAGGGTAATTACGTCAATCGAATAATTACCATTTAAATCATAGAGGTAAATAAGTCAATGATCTTATAATTAATAAATGACAATGATGGCCACAGAATAATAGTGAGTCTTACATTCTCCCACTTGACCGAGTGATCATTTATGATAAGCATTAGTAAGTCTGGCCAGATGTTAATACTCATTTTGGTTCTAAACCGAAACTATAGCAGAGAAATACAGTCATTGAATTAATATTAAACTCAAGACCCCATTAATCATACTACAATCCTAAATTTAAAACTTATGTGAACTTAGGATCAAATTGACAACTAAACCTTTAACGTTGATTTGTATAATTACTGTCTATATGTCTTTAGGCATGCATGGACATATTAAGAGACAAACAAATTCAAATAAATGAGGAAAAATTCATAAAATGTAAGTAAGTACATTATGCTACTAAATAACGTCTTTAGAAAAGCCCATCTTCGAAACATGTTCTTAGAATACTTTAGGAGGGAGACCTTTAGTCATCGGATCCGTAAGCATAACTTTAGTACTTATATACTAAATACAAAGATTATTTTCCTCAACTCGCTCATGAACGAACAAGTACTTTGTATCAAGATATAATCCAGCTCCAGTCGAACTGTTACTGTTCGAGAAACTAACGGCAACTGAGTTATCACAGTAAAGCTTCAATGGTCTAGAGATGGAATTAACTACTTTGAGTCCAGTGATAAGAATCTTTAGCAACATGCCATGACAGGTCGCATTATAAACAACGATGTATTCTGCCATCATAGTGGATGTTGTAGTCAACTGTTGCTTATGACTCTTTCACGAGATAGGTCCGCCGGCTAACATAAAGATATACCCCGAAGTGGATTTCTTGTCATCCTTGCATTTAGCAAAGTCAGAATCAGAATAACTACCACTTCTAAACTATCACTTTTTCTATAGGTCACTTTATAGTCTTTCGTCCCTTTCAGATATCGAAACACTTTCTTAGCTGCTTTCCAATGATCAAGACCAGGATTAGTCTGATAACGGCCTAGCATTCCAGCAATATAAGCGATATCTGGACGAGTACATACTTGAGCATACATAAGGCTTCCAACCACTGAGGCATAAAGTATCATTCTCATTTGCTCCTTTTCAACATCTGTTTTGGGACATTGGAATGAACCGAAAACATCTCCTTTAACTAATGGAGCCACAGAATGAGAGCAGTGCTGCGTGTTATAACGTGTGAGGACACACTCAATGTAAGCCTTTTGAGATAAGCCTAAGATCCCGTTGACTCTATCTCGGTGTATTTCGATGCCAATAACATAAGAAGCCTCTCTGAGATCCTTCATGTCGAAATTACGCGAGAGTAAACGCTTCGACTCATGCAACATGTCTAAACTATTACTTGCCAATAGAATGTCATCTAAATAAAGGACAAGTATAGTAAAGTTGCTTTGTAACACCCCGACCCGATTAGGGTCGACGTGTCATTTTTACAAAATCATATTACAAACATTATTCCATAATTGTCTAAATGATACATAATTCAACATGAATACTTAATATGAATTATTTCATTTATTAACTATAGTGTCTTTTAACTCTCGGGATCTCTTCTATGTCCCGTCCCCAAAATCTTGATAACCTGACGTATAAGAATGAAAAACACAAAAAGGTACGTCTGAGCAAAATAAAAATAATTTTGCCTAGTGAGCGGATAGAGGGTAATAAAATGACATATTTTAATTTTAGAAAGAGGTTTATATAGTTTTCAAAATCATAGCAATAACATAAATGCATATAACTATCATAAAGTTTCATACAGATGTACCCATAGTCGTAATTTAACTTATCATAAATTTAACAGATCACAGGCCGCGAACCTGCGTAACAGAAGTGAAATGGTGCATGGCATTTCATACAAAGCATTCACTAAATATATATAACTCATGTCCTAGGATCGATCCATACGCCTCTGAATAAATCGGAACTCAAATGAGTAAACAGAAGTCCTTAGACTAAAACAGAAGAGACGCCGTGAACTCAACTCACCGTCACGGATGGTGCCACATCATTTTATGCCACAATTATGGATTTGTGGTCGTCCTCACAGAAAAGGGAACGACTTGGGTAAGAAAGTATATACACATATATAAACTTGCTTGTAAACTTATAATCATTCAAAACTTATAACGTGTAAACATGTAAGCTCGTAACTTGTAAATTTGTAAACTCGTAAACTAGTAAGCATGCAATCCCGTAAACATGCAAACTGGTAAACTCGTAGACGCATAAACATGTAACTCGCAAACGTGCGAATTCATAAACAAGTAAACAACAAATTTCGTAAACCATTTTCCAAATAACAAATGTAAACATTTTGAAATACCTTTAACTTTCAAAACCCATTTTTAAAACATGAACTTGATATAGAATTAGGAATCAGATGCCGGAAGGCCAAACGTCACGTATCAAAAGAAAGGGTTTCAGACTATCCATACCTTAAGCGATGATCACAAAGTTGAGTTAACGGATTTCGTCTAGACGGTCACGGAATCCTAAAATATCATTGTATTTAAAACTTATACGCATTAGATTCAAATTATAGTATTTTGGTTTGTTCGTTTGTTAATTGTCGCCGACAACTGAATCTTTAGAGATTTTAATTATCCCCTTTATTATCATATAACTAACTTAGTAGCATAAAACCATTCAAAAGTTAAATTATTAATAACTATATTAAAGCTCTAATTAGTTGATTAAGTTTCAAATACACATATTTATAAAACTATGACCATAATTAATTAACTTAAAATTTTTAATCTGTCAAAATCTATACTATATAATAAATAAAAGTTTTCTATGTCACATGTCATCTTCACATTCATTTTCATCATCTTTTTCCCGCCTCTCTCTCTTATTAAATGATCTTCTATTTTTAATAATAATATATTTAAAAAAAAATACTAATCTATATATTATATTAATAAATAAATCTCTCAACATATTTTGACGAGTATATGTGTTAAGATTATATTGTATTCCACGGGTTTGTTCAACCCATTTAAAACACGAGCTTTCAAAAAATATATTTTTTATTACTTAATATATAATATTATATTTATTCAGGCCGTGTAATACACGGGAATTTAACCTAGTATATATATATAAAGAGTAGTTTTAATTTATTTTTAATAGAATATGAGTAGGCTAACTATATGCTTGTGTTTCAAATTATTTAGTATAAAATAAATGTTCATTTATATATGTATATATAGTAAAAAAAACACAGCTACAACATAAGTATTTATATTTATTAAACAAAACTAGCTAACTTAATCCAAAAAAAATAAACAGAACAAGGAACAATGGAGGTAAAAAAAAATAACTTGGCAAGAATCGAACTCCAAACCTCCTAGTTGTAGTTCAAGGTGGTTAATCAAGTGGACTAAGTTTATTTATTGTCTTGTATAAAAATGTTTAAATATATACATATACATAAACAATCTCATCTTCTTCATTTACGTTTAACAGTTCGCCGGAAAATGAGCCATCTTATGTGCGACGAAAATGAGCATGAATAACAATAATAATAAACATCGAATAAGTTTAAGGTGTCGAAACGGATACCTCGGTTGCGATGAAAGACTCAAACCGGAGTTTTAACTTGTTGTCGCGGGAAAATCAAACTATGAAGTCGGTGGTTCCAGATAGCTTTGAAATATGAAAAGACGGTTGTACGAGACGGAGAGAAACTTTGGTGGGTTTATATAAGGTTTAGAGTGGTGATTTACGGTTGCCAAAAACCCATCTAGCTTGATCGCCGGAAAACGAGTGTGAGAGAGAGGTCGGGACAAAGAGATGTGTTGAGATTTGGAGGTCAAGCCATGCCTCTTATAACTGAGGTTGAGTGGGGTTGTCAAGATGTTCAACAAAAGGAAAAAATAAAATAAAATAAAAAAATAGATAATTCGGCAACAATACGGACGATGTCGTGCAAAAAAGGTGATCAGGGTAAGAGGGAATGGTTCTCTGCACACACACATTACATAATTGCTTTTCTACTTATTGTTATGATATATATTCATGTGGTCATCAAAAACAAAATTGACTTAACCACTGCCTTTGGTCCAGTGGTTATGGCGATGAAGATTCAACCTGTCCACGCAGGTTCGAATCCGAGTCGAACCGGGTTTTAGTCCGGAGTGCGTTACACTAGCGGGGTTTGGCCCGTGTAGCGGCGCAACTGCTGTCAAGTGGCAGCAGGCTCCATGGTTTCCCGGTGAAAGCCTAGCCTCTCGCTCTGAACCCGCAGGCCCGGTTCAAACAACGTAGTGGTCAGGTTGAGGGGTAACGGGTCTCCGAATTTCGGAGATGCGACTGCCACTTAAAAAATGAAAGTCGCCTTTCAAAAAAAAAAAAAAAACAAAATTGACTTTATATTCTTTATTATTTAAATTATTTAAAATTTTCTTTTTGTTTAAATTTTGTTATTTAGTTTTACTATACATAATTATTTATATATTTAAATTATACATAAATATTTTTATTTTATCTATCAAAATTTACAGGTATTACATGCTCCCACTCATATTGAGGTAGGTGCATTGATTCACTTGGTTCTTAATGAAATCTTGTTTCTTCATGGTCTCATCAAACTTTAGGTATCATTGACGTGATGCCTGCTTCAACCCGTATATGGATTTCTTCAACTTACAGACTAAATGTTCTTGACCTTCAGGTTTAAAGCCTTCAGGTTGTCTCATGAACACGTCTTCATTCAAGTCGCCGTTGAGGAAAACGGTTTTGACGTCCATCTGATATAGTTCAAGATTAAAGTGAGCTACTAGGGCCATCACGATCCTTAAAGAATCCTTTCAAGAAACAGGAGAAAAGGTCTCTTGATAGTCGATTATTTCTTTCTGAGTGAAACCCTTTACAACTAATCTCGCTTTAAAGCGTTCAATGTTTCCATTCAGATCCAGTTTAGTTTTGAAGACCCATTTACATCCTACGGATTTAACTCCGTTGGGTAATTCAACTAAATCTCAAACATCATTTTTCTTCATGGAGTCAAGCTCGTCAATCATAGCTTTATTCAATTCAGAAGACTGATCACTGCTAATGGCTTCATGATAAGAAGTAGGATATGTAAACTGATCGCAGTCGAAGGCACAACCAAATTAAAACCTAAATACCTTTAGTAAAGGGTAAGTAGGGTATCGATTCTCGAGGAGCTCGTGGAAGGTTAACTGTTGCAACTAATTAAACTAGGCGATAAAAGTAAAACCGAATTTTGGATTTGATTAATTTTTAAGAAAAACCAATTATGCACTTACTGAATTTAAAATTAAGAAATAAAAAATAAATGAAAGTAAACTTGAAAACGAATAACAATTGATTAAAAATAGTAACCAACCCTAGACTTCAGACTTGATATGGATTCAAAACCATCTAACTTGATTGAGTGACAATTTGTTACCAATTCAACTAATAACAATTAGATTTCATTCAGTGTGTTAACCCAACGATCTGAGATCGGACAATGGAACACAATCACGAACTAATCTAACAGTTATCACTTTGACAAAAACCTGATTAACAACTCGATATGCTAGCGGCTGTAAAAGTCGAATGACAATCGAATAATTGCAAATTAGATTGATTCAAATCTATTTGTGAATCCGGAAAACAATTATAAACACACGAAAGAAAGACTACTCAATCCCATGTTTACATTCACACAATCGAAACTAGTTAAGAATCCAAACATCAAAGTCTTACATCTAGGGTTGGGTACCGGGTGATTAGCCTGACATTATAATGATTGATTCTTCAAAGTTCTTCAAAGAATCCATGATTAGCTCTTCGATTTTTAGGTGAAAAAGCTTCAATCTTGATGATCCAAAATGCCCCAAAATCGCCCAGATTTTCCTACCTGTTCGTCTCTCCAAAAAACTGACTTTCCATGGCTTATTTCGAAGCTCCCGTCTTTCTGTTTTCCCGACCACCGTAAGTTACGGCGATATGGCCGTAACTTACGGCCAATCAAATTCCAAATTCTAACTTACGGCTTGTAGGTTCTGGTTTACGGTCTCGAAAAGCTGTCCACCGTAAGTTACGGTGTCCTGGACGTAACTTACGGCCAACCCTTTTTCACTTCTTCGTTTCTTCGTTCCGATTCCCGTAACCTGCATTTCCACGTGCTCTAACATCTATGTTTTAACCCCTCTTACCTACAAACACAAAAGCTCGTAGTAATTGCTATCCATGCATATGTAATAAGAGAAAAACATATAAAATCGCGGGGTTAAAGCACTGTATACACACAAAATCCGCATCTCATCACATTCCCACACTTAACCTTTGCTTGTCCCCAAGCAAACCTTTATTTTTCACTTATTTCACCAATAACCCACATCCAAAGCCCTTTTATTTCTCAACAAGTTAAGGTCTAGAATCATACCCGTCCCATAGACTGACACAGTCGAGATTGACAAACCGACGAGCAAGTGATAAACAGTTAGAACAAAACGCGGTTTGCTTAATCAAACGCAACATGCTTTTATTTCTATGCAATTGCTACATATCCCTCACAAGATCCACTCCTCTCGGTTTAATTTCTGGACTAGCATAAATAATGTGCTAGTATAAGTATTCACTCCAAAACCGAATGTGAGACCATATAAGCATATGCTTGTAAAGCAATCAAATCTCCACTACTGCTATAGACACTGCACAAATCGAAGGACTTTGGGTTTTTGGCTTAGGCTCGGGTAAGGATTTTAGGCTTTTTGGTGGCTAGTGTGATGAGAAATTCTACATTTTTTTTTCTAAAACTTACAAAGTCATATTTGACTTGTTTTATTTCTTTCACAAATTTTTCACAACTTGAATCATTGTGATTCACTTCTCATACTCCATGCTATTTTTGTATTTTTCACCATTTTTTTTTATTTTTTATTTTTTATCTAGAATTCTCATCAAAATTTTCAAGAAAATATACACTTTCTACTCGGCTTATGGGGTGGACAAACGACGGGTATAATGATTTTATTCAATGTCATCTATCAGGCTCAACAATGACTTCTAAGGAATTATAGCAACAAAATGGATTAACGGGGAATATGGGGAATCCTAATGCCTTGTCATCTTTGTGCACATGTCTAATATGTAGTCTCGAAATGTATCAACCATGCAAGTTCTACCATATCATATCACATTGGTCACTCTCAACAATTGAAACAAATTTTTCAGTGACCTATCAATCTTATAGCAAGTATGGTTCAAAAACTCACATATGGCGGACAATTGGTTACCGACATGTAGCATTAGCAATCAATTCAAAGCATGTTACACCTAATTAAGCATCCCTTCCCATTTTTCTTAAAACACCCATCGGAAATACTCTCCTGAAACTTAAAGGGACAACCATGATTCAAGATCTAGATTAGTCAATCAGAAAGGACCTTTTCCATGAGTTTAAAAATTGGTTTGCTTTGCAAAAAATTTTCAATTTTTCAATTTCGGCGATTTTTAGCAAAATTCAGCAAAGTTAAGTGTGTTTCTTCCCCCATCCCCACACTTGAGACACATTTTTAGCAAAATTCAGCAAAGTTAAGTGTGTTTCTCCCCCCATCCCCACACTTGAGACACATTGTCCCCAATGTGTGGCTTTGTCAATTTCTCATCCTTGGAACTCATGATGAGGGCTGCTAATCCATCCTTATGCACCCGATGACACTAACCTAACTACTACTAACTAACTAAACAACTTAAGCACACAATATCAAATTAAACACACCCTACACAAATGTCCACACCACCAAAACATAAAATAAAAGAAAATAAAAGAAAATAAAAGTAGTTCTTCCCAATCCAACCACCCACCACCCTTAGTTACAGATCATTGTTCACAAATAATAGAGGAGCCAAGCACATGGACCTGATGTTTATCAGAGAATGCTCAGAAGTACCGCGGCTGTTGTGGTCCAAAAATAGATGTCATGGTCTCCTCAATTGCACTAAAATCGAACACACTCGGTGTTCCATCGCCTCTATCCTGCTGTTGATGTTGGTGTTGGTAGGGATTAAGCCATTCCGAGTGATGCACCTGTGGTTTTGGGTATCGAACTGAACCATCGTACGGGTCCAACGCAGTGTAATCAATAACCGGTGGATGTTGTACCACCTGTTCACCCCTGTGCCACTCATCGTGCATTCTCCGCTGCTGAGCATCATCAAAATTATGGTTAATCTCACGCTGATTGTTGTAAGCGTGCAACATGTTCCAATGCTCACTTCTATCGTACAACCATTGCGTCTCCCTTCTTTGCAGCTCAGAATTTTGGGTGTCCTGATCAAACATCACCCGTGCATAGGGTGGCCAATCCCGCCACCCCGTAGGCCTAGCATCATTTAGGATCCTTCCCATATCATCATCAACCACACCCCAGGGTGTCCCCCTATCCTGGAATGTGTACTGCGGTGGTTGGTGTGATCTCTGACTCGATCCTTCCCCCCTTGACCTTCTAACAATCCGTGCGATTGTTTGATCATCATCGTCGGACTCCTCATTCTCACCCCCCATATGAACATCCTCCATGTCTCCCTCGGAATTAAATACATCTCTCTCTCCTCTCCTCAAAGGCCGAGCATCTGCTTTCAATACATCCCAAACTCGGTTTGTCGCCATGTCCACCAACCTATGATATCGCTCGGATTGTTTATAATCCCATTGCAACCTTTTTAACTTTGAAATTTCATAAGCGACTTCTCGCTTGGACGTATACTCCCAATCAAACTCTCCATCAAACAATTCATTCCATCGAAAAAGTTCTTGGATCAACTTGCAATGTGGGATTACCTTTTTCTCCTTATTATTACGAGCCTCCCAAATATTCATCATCGCCAAATGTCTAAAGGAGATCTTTGGCGTTCCCATCAAAAGAGAATACAAAATCGGCACCTCTGAGTGTCTCACACTTGTTTTATCGCCTCGCCTAGGCATCACATTTGTATTCAAAAACATCAAAAGCAGCTTCGCCTCTTTCTTAAGATCATTCCTTGACATCACTGATCCTCTACCTGGTTCAAAAATCGCCTCAACCATGCGATTCCAAGAAGGGTGTTCCATGGGTCTCTCATAAATCAGATCAAAAGCAGGGTAAATATACTGGTTGCTAGCTTTAGTATCAAACCGAGCAACATGCTTCAACGTGTCCCTTGACATGGTTACAGTCACCCCACCGACCGTGCCAACCAGACTCATAGACTTCGGATAGTTATTACCTTTAACCAACTGCAGAGTACCCATCCATTCTTCAATGGGATCCATGTACACCTTGTTTATCTTCATCTCATCAAATCCCATCACTGCCTCCCATCCTACATCCTGAAAGTATTTAACGATCCCAAACGGTTCAAAGTCCCTACGGGTGATCACCCGTTCACAGATAAACCCTAGCTGTTTTGATGCCAATTCATTCATCTTATCCTGAAATAACTCCAATTGCCACCTCCTCGGCATACTTGACAACGGACCACTTCCCCAGATGGGCTTCTGTTCTCTATCAGGTGAGTCCTCTTCAGATGAATCATCTGTCCTTTGGCGTCGCATTGGTGGTTCTTTAGAATGTGAAGAAGAACATGCTCGCCAACCTTTCCCTTTCCTTTGCCAGACACGTGTTTAGTACGAACCATCTGCATAATCACCAACAACAACAAGGGCTAAATCAATCCATGAGGCAAAAACTTTTAAAAACCAAACCAACCTCCCCACACTTGTTTGTCACTATGGCTACTTGATTACTGAATGTTTAACTTTCTGAAAACAAAGTTTCCATGTACCAATTAAACTTGAAGCTTGAAGCTTCCGCAACATTCATGCATATACCCATAATTCATCATTTGCTTAGTATCCATATTAGATATTAACATGAAATCAAAATCATACTAAGAACAAACAATATCACAGCCCTAAACAAGTGTGGTTCCCAAATACCTGCTATTCCTAATTATCATCCAAGTATATCCACATAGTCATGAAGGAACAATACCTTAACAACCCATGAACGTTGCATAATGAACACAAAGAACATACCTTTTCAGCTTAAGGATAGTAATTAGAAGGTAGGATTCAAAAAGCCCCAAAATTTTGAAACTTAGGGTTAACGGGTCGGTTCCAATATGCCCAAATTAGCTGCGATTCCTTCAAAACTGACACTTGGGTGATGTTCCTTGCTCAAAAACAAGCGGAATAGACTCACAAATCGTTGGATTTGATTTAGATTTAAGGAAGTTAGGGTTTGAAAGTTTGAGGAAGATGAAGAAGAAGAAGATTGAGATGAAAAGAGAGAGAGATGGGGATGAAAAGAGAGATGGAAAGGGTAGGTGAGGCATTAAAAACTGAAATTGTGGGTTTTTAATCAATTTGGCTCGGGTAATTCGTACAAAAAACGATCAAAATTTTTTTTCTGCAGACGCCGTAAGTTACGACGGACTCACCGTAAGTTACGGCTCCCCTGTTTTTTATTTTCCTCCATTTTAATCACCGTAAAACAGGTCCTAAGGGCCGTAAAGTAGAACCACCGTAAGTTACGGTGGAGTCACCGTAAGTTACGGTAACACCTTTTTTTTTTTTTTTGACTATTCAATTGTGACCTGGTTTACACTTAACTTATTTTTAACCAATTTACCCATTTTTATCCTCACCCCCTCTCGAAAGTTGTGTTGCCCCCAACACAATTCTCAAATCAAAACGTACCTGGTGATCGATCTTCCCCACTCTTAGCCTCGTAGGAGAACTCATGACAAACAAACACATCAAACACACAAAAAGAAAACAAACAAAAATAAACGAAAATAACAAATGCCTAATGAACAATTTGAAATACAAACTCTACAACCCGAGGTTTCCCTCGAGATTACCTGGACCTCAGACGTCCTCATAAGTTGGTGAGCCTTCGACAAAGCTCACCACTTCCATTGATTCCTTGTTAATATCGGTCGCATCCAAATATGGCTTCAGTCGGTGACCATTAACCACTTGCTTCGTCTGATCTTTCACGCTTTCAATTTCAATGTCACCGTAGTGACCAATCCTCACAATCACAAATGGTCCGGACCACTTGCTCTTCAACTTTCCTGGAAATAACTTCAACCGTGAATTAAACAACCATACCTTTTGACCAACTTCGAAGCTCCTTTTCCTTAGCTTCGCATCATGCACCGCTTTCATCTTTGTCTTGTATGCGGATGCTGTGTCATACGCCTCTTCACGCAACTCCTCCAATTCACAAAGCTCTAACCGACGTTCTTTCCCTGCATCATCATATTCCAAATTAAGTGTGGTCATCGCCCACAAAGCACGGTGGGCGATTTCCAATGGTAGATGACAACCTTTTCCATAAACCAAACGGTAAGGAGTCGTTCCAATCGGCGTTTTGTACGCCGTCCGATATGCCCATAAAGCATCATCTAATTTCTTAGACCAATCTTTTCGATCAGCTCGGACGGTCTTTTGCAAAATTTCCTTAATCTGCCGATTAGAAACCTCAACTTGACCACTAGTTTGGGGGTGGTAAGGTGTAGCAATGCGATGATCCACGCCATACTTTTTAAGTAATTTCCCAAAATTAAAATTTTTGAAATGGGTTCCCCCATCACTAATGATGACCCGGGGTACCCCAAATCTAGAAAAAATGTGGGTTCTTACAAATTCACAAACAACTGCGTGATCATTCGTCTTAGTGGCAATGGCTTCAACCCATTTAGACACGTAATCCACTGCCACTAAGATATATACCTTACCAAACGAAACCGGGAATGGGCCCATGAAGTCAATTCCCCATACATTAAAAATGTTAACAATTAAAATTGGGTTCATGGGCATCTCATCCCGTTTTGCAATTCCCCCCAGTTGTTGACACTTAACACAGCATTTAACATAATTCGTAGCATCTTTAAACAAAGTGGGCCAGAAAAGACCACATGATAGAACCCTATATGCCGTTTTCTTCCCACTTAAATGGCCTCCACACGCAAACGAATGTGCATGAGCTAGCACACTCTGCATTTCTTCTTCTGGGATGCACCTTCTCAAAATTTGATCTGCACCTACCTTGAACAAATCAGGTGCATCCCACACATAAAGTCTAACCTGAACAAGAAAATGGCGTCTTTTCTGTGCTGACCAAAAACTTGGGATCACACCTGCATCCAAATAATTCACCAAATCAGCGAACCATGGCAATTTAGTAACCGAAAAGAGTTGTTCATCGGGAAATGTGTCATTAATTTCTGAGGGGATCCCATTATTGACAGTCGGTAGGCGTGACAAATGATCTGCCACCACGTTTTCACTCCCTTTCTTATCTCGGATCTCCAAATTGAATTCTTGAAGAAGCAGTATCCACCGAATCAGCCTCGGCTTCGCATCCTTTTTTTCCATCAAGTACCTGACAGCAGAATGATCAGTATAAATAATAACTTTGCTGCCCCAAAGATAAGAACGAAATTTGTCTAAGGCATAGACAACTGCTAGGAATTCCTTTTCAGTTGTTGTATAATTCAATTGTGCCTCTGAAAGGGTTTTACTAGCATAATAAATAACTACCGGTTTCTTGTCTATCCTTTGACCTAACACTGCCCCTAATGCCACATCACTCGCATCACACATGATTTCAAACGGTGATGACCAATCGGGTGACTGTAACACTGGGGCTTCAACCAACAACTTTTTCAATGTTTCAAAGGATTTTAAGCATTCATCATCAAAGGTAAATGTCGTGTCTTTTAAAAGCAAGTTACATAATGGTTTTGAAATGACGCTAAAACTTTTGATGAACCGACGATAAAACCCAGCGTGCCCTAAGAATGATCGCACGCCTTTCACATTCGTGGGAGGAGGCAAAGTTGAAATTACATTAACTTTTGCCCTATCAACCTCCATCCCACGTTCAGACACAACATGTCCTAACACTACCCCCTCTCGAACCATGAAGTGGCTCTTCTCCCAACTTAGTACCAAATTTTTTTCAACACAACGTTTAAGTACTTTGGTAAGTTGATCTAGACATTTTTCAAATGACATTCCGAAAATAGAAAAATCATCCATGAAGATCTCAAGATTCTCCCCCACCAAATCTGAGAAGATACTCATCATGCACCTTTGGAAGGTGGCGGGGGCATTGCACAAACCGACTGGCATTCGCCTGAAAGCGAATGTACCATACGGGCATGTGAATGTAGTCTTGTGCTGATCGTCTGGATGTATGGAAATTTGATTATACGCAGAATATCCATCAAGAAAACAAAAGAATTTCTGACCTGAAAGTCGCTCTATTATCTGATCAATAAAAGGTAATGGAAAGTGGTCTTTCGAGGTAGCTGCGTTCAGCTTCCTGTAATCTATGCACACTCGCCACCCGGTTACTGGGCGGGTAGCAAGTTCCTCACCATTTTCCTTTTTAATTACCTGGATACCTGCTTTTTTCGGAACTGTCTGAGTGGGGCTCACCCACGTACTGTCTGAAATGGGGTAGACAATACCTGCATCAAGCCACTTAAGCACCTCTTTCTTCACGACTTCTCTCATGTTCGGATTGAGTCGCCTCTGTGTGTCGCGGGCGGGTTTTGCGTCCGGCTCGGTTATGATCTTGTGCATTACAACAGAGGGACTAATCCCCTTCAAATCCGCTATCGTCCATCCAATTGCTGATTTGTGAGCAACCAGCACCTTCAACAATTCTTTCTCCTGATCCTCGGTCAAATCTGATGCAACAATGACCGGTAAGGTTTTCTCCTTTCCTAGAAATGCATACTTCAAATGTGATGGTAATTCTTTCAGCTCCAGCTGCGGTGGCTCAACCAAGGATGGCTTTAACTCCTTGTTCCATTTATCTGGAAGTTTCTCTTGATGACAGGACCACGGTGGCCTGTTTTCTTGCACTGCTTTAAGTTCAACTTCCCTTTCCGCCTCAATCAATTCCTACATATGTTCTCTCTCCACCCTGTCAAACACAGAACAATCGTCTGATATGTTATGCTTGCTCACCAAAGGCTCATAGCAAGGAACACATCGGTCAACAATATCTGCCATAAAACAAGTATCACAAACAGGTGGGTTAGTAACGTTAGTGAACATATTCAACCTCATTTTCCAATTGCCAAATGTCATGTCGATTGTTCCTGAAACACAATCAATTATGGCATGTGCAGTGGCCAAAAATGGCCTCCCCAATATGACATCTGGTTGTCTCCCTTGTATCCCCGACACATAATCCAAAACCAAAAAGTCCACAGGGTAATAAAATTCTCCCACCTTAACAAGGACATCAGTTAACACTCCCCTAGGAAGCTTAGGAGTCAAGTCAGCTAACACCACAGTAGTGTCCGCCTTCTTGAGGGGACCAAAATCAAATTGGTCATACAAGCTTCCTGGGAGAATGCTAATGCTAGCTCCCAAATCCAGTAACGCCCGTTCACTTTTAAAATCACCGATTTGAATTGAAATTAAAGGCGTTCCTGGGTCATCAAGCTTTGGTGGAAGTGCACCCGACAAAATAGCACTGACTTGCACATTTACATCTAACTTCTTAGGCAACCTTGGTTGTCTTTTCTGTGTGCAAAGGTCCTTCAAATACCGAGCATAAGCAGGTACCTGTTTAATTGCATCTAGAAGAGGCAGATTGATTTTTACTTGTTTAAAAACTTCCCACAACTCATCTTGTTGTGGGCCTCTTTTTGACTTGTTTGATTTGTCTGGTTTGACCAAGGCTGATGGAAATGGAGCCATGTTAACAACATTTTCAGATGGTGAGTTATTATTTAAAACCGGTTTAGATGCAATAACAGGTTCCTCACTATCACTCTCTGCACTCTCATTTACATCCTCCACAATCCCTTCGACGAAAGGAGGTGGAGGAGTGACATTATTATTCACTTCTTTACCACTTCTGAGAGTAATTACCTGATTTACTTGAGCATTCTTTTGGCTAGAACTCTGATGAGCTGGATTTACCTGTGTATCGCTGGGAAGTGTTCCACGAGGTCTCTGTGAAAGTTGCTCTGCTATCTGTCCCACTTGCTTGTTCAATGCAACAAAAGCCTTGTCCCTTATGTCATTTTCCTTCCTCATCTCTTTCATCATCTCAACGAGTTGATCAATTTTTGAGCCTTCAGAATTGGTGGATGATCCAGCTTGTTGATTTGCAGGCGGAGCTTGTTCTGACCACCTCCTTGTTGCTGATTCCCATAATAAGGTTTCTGATAATTGGCTTGTTGGTACTGTTGACGATCAAAAGCTTGAGGATAACTTCTGTTGTTTGCAGGTTGGAAATTCGGGTTCATCTGATTTGAAGCATTATCATACCTAAAATTAGGATGGTTTCGAAGCCCTGGATGGTAGGTGTTCGAGTTCATATCTCCATGCACTTGATTAACCTCTTCAGTTGGGCCCCCTTGTTGTCCACCTTGTTGTTGCTGACACTGACTAGATTTGTGCCCAAGATCACCACATACCCCACACACAGGATAGACCGAACCCGTTGGAGCTGAAGTGTTCTCCTTACCCAACCCAGCTATCTTTGCCACTTTCTGTGCCATAGCCTCCAATTGCTCATCAGTCATTTGGGTGGCTGCCCCATTCACCGTCTCATGCTTAGATCTTTTGTTCGACTGCTCCAACCGTTTAGAGTTGGCACACATTCTTTCTAGCAAATCCCAATCAACTTGTACATGATTATACAAGAAGGTACCATTACTCTGTGAATTGATATCCCGGATGTCTTCAGACGACATTCCATCATAAAACGCCACCAATAACTCCCACATGTTAATACCATGATGAGGACACTTCCGTAGCATATCCTTGAATCGAGTAAAAGACTCATGAAACAACTCCCCACCCTTCTGTTTGAAATTTCGGATATTTGCTCGGGCCTCATTAGTTTTCTTCATAGTGTAAAACTCTTCCAAAAACTTCTGTTGTAAGTCAGCCCATGTGTAAATACTAGCAGATGGTAGAGAATCAAACCATTCCTTCGCACGGTCTTTCAAACTGAAGGAGAACAAAATCAACTTAACCTCATCTGGTGTAAAACCTTGTAGCCCAGTTACCTGACAAAATTGCTCAAAACTCTGCAGATGTGGATAAGGTTCTTCAGTGGCACGCCCATGAAAAGTAGGCATGGAAGTCAATACTGCTGGACGGACTTCAAAGGATCTTCCATTTCTCACAGGTGTTACTACCGGAGAAGCATTCGTGGTCAAAGCTGGTTGGAAGTAATTGTTGGCAGCTTGGGCATGCATCATGCCTTGATTGTAGTTTCTCGGTACTCCCATGTTATGTGGTGGAGGCATAGGAATACCGGGCTCATAATTTGGTCCCTGCATCTGTGGCATCGGAGGCCTATAGAATCCTTGCGGCTGTGGAGGGTATCCTTGTGGTTGTTGCTGCGGGAATCCATATCCACCATAATTTATTTGGTGTTCTTGATTCATGTAATTCGGTGGTGGATTCTCGTACATGTTCTGTGGCTGCCCTTGATGCGGATCATATCCATTCCACCCATCATCCCATCGTTGTACCCTTACACCCGTTCCAAATGTGCCATGCACACTATCATTGTCAACAGTATGGCGATCGGTATTGGTTTGTGCTCTGCTTGAGGGTGGATTTGGATTTTGAGGGTCATTCAGAGGTGGTTGATTGGGTGGTGGGTTGTTGTAGGGTGGAGGATCGAATTGATCCTCAAAGTTGAGTGGAGGAACATTAGGATTCACCATTTCTGGAGATGGATTTGGTTGGCTTGAAGACGCAAGATTGGTGCGATGAATAATCCTGTTGTGGCGAGCTGTTCGTTCAATTTCTGGATCGAAGTTCAATGGAGAAGATCTACCAGAATATCTTGTATGCATACGATTTGTGATCACCTGCACACAACAAAAACAAACAACCCAAGTAGCACTGCTTGAAACAAATTAATCTAAACAATAAACCTTGCGCACCGGCTCCCCGGCAGCGGCACCAAAATTTGATCGCAGTCGAAGGTACAACCAAATTAAAACCTAAATACCTTTAGTAAAGGGTAAGTAGGGTATCGATTCTCGAGGAGCTCGTGGAAGGTTAACTGTTGCAACTAATTAAACTAGGCGATAAAAGTAAAACCGAATTTTGGATTTGATTAATTTTTAAGAAAAACCAATTATGCACTTACTGAATTTAAAATTAAGAAATAAAAAATAAATGAAAGTAAACTTGAAAACGAATAACAATTGATTAAAAATAGTAACCAACCCTAGACTTCAGACTTGATATGGATTCAAAACCATCTAACTTGATTGAGTGACAATTTGTTACCAATTCAACTAATAACAATTAGATTTCATTCAGTGTGTTAACCCAACGATCTGAGATCGGACAATGGAACACAATCACGAACTAATCTAACAGTTATCACTTTGACAAAAACCTGATTAACAACTCGATATGCTAGCGGCTGTAAAAGTCGAATGACAATCGAATAATTGCAAATTAGATTGATTCAAATCTATTTGTGAATCCGGAAAACAATTATAAACACACGAAAGAAAGACTACTCAATCCCATGTTTACATTCACACAATCGAAACTAGTTAAGAATCCAAACATCAAAGTCTTACATCTAGGGTTGGGTACCGGGTGATTAGCCTGACATTATAATGATTGATTCTTCAAAGTTCTTCAAAGAATCCATGATTAGCTCTTCGATTTTTGGGTGAAAAAGCTTCAATCTTGATGATCCAAAATGCCCCAAAATCGCCCAGATTTTCCTACCTGTTCGTCTCTCCAAAAAACTGACTTTCCATGGCTTATTTCGAAGCTCCCGTCTTTCTGTTTTCCCGACCACCGTAAGTTACGGCGATATGGCCGTAACTTACGGCCAATCAAATTCCAAATTCTAACTTACGGCTTGTAGGTTCTGGTTTACGGTCTCGAAAAGCTGTCCACCGTAAGTTACGGTGTCCTGGACGTAACTTACGGCCAACCCTTTTTCACTTCTTCGTTTCTTCGTTCCGATTCCCGTAACCTGCATTTCCACGTGCTCTAACATCTATGTTTTAACCCCTCTTACCTACAAACACAAAAGCTCGTAGTAATTGCTATCCATGCATATGTAATAAGAGAAAAACATATAAAATCGCGGGGTTAAAGCACTGTATACACACAAAATCCGCATCTCATCATAAACTTTCTGGCATCTATTTTAGCTTCAGTCAGGTAGGTATCATAATCATCAAAGTTAGTAGGTCTTTTGGACCTAGACGATCTCATGAGTAGATTATCGGGTTCGACATTGTCTTTATGTCGGTCGTTTGATGTTCCTTCATTCTCAAGGATAAACGGAGTAGAATTAAGTTCTGTGTGTATAGGAAGTGGTGCAGTGACGTGCGGTGCGGCGTCATATACAAGAGGAGTAATCGGAGGTAAAATAAGCGACGAATCCCTCCCCCCGCTTCTTGTACTTCTTGCAAATCATGATAAGGATTTTCACTGCTCTCACTGACCTTAAAATCCTCAAGGAATTTAGCATGCTTGGTTTCTACAATACGAGTGACGTGAAAAGGACAGTAGAATCTATAACCCTTTGAGTGATCGGGATATCCGATGAAGTAACAACTGACCGTTTTCATGTCAAGTTTCTTTAAGAAAGGATTATAGAGTTTAGCTTCGGCAAGACAACCCCATACTTTCATCTATCTTAGACTCGGTTTCCTTCCTGTCCAGAGTTCATAAGGAGTTTTAGGGACAGATTTCGAAGGAACTCTATTGAGTATATGAACAACTGCTTTTAAGGCCTCGGTCCAGAGGAATGAGGGTAAGCCTGAGTTGGCTAACATACTGCGTACCATGTCCATTAGGAGTACCGGGCATAGTGTACTGGTTCACGATCCCCTGGCCTTTACAAAACTCATAAAATGGACCAGGAGCCTGACCCACGTCAGTGTGTCTATCATAATATTCACCTCCTATATCTGATCTCACAACTTTTATTTGAAGATCAAGTTGTTTTTCAACTTCAGTTTTATAATATTTAAAAGTTGCAAGTGATTCCGATTTTTCTTTGATAAGATACAAGTACATATAACGAGAATAATCATCAATAAAAGTGATAAATGAAGTATGTCCAGTTATTCTAGCGATGTAAGGGCCACTGATGTAAGTGTGAATGAGTTATAATAAATTAGAGCTCCTAGTGACACCTTTCTTATTCGCTGCTGTCATTTTACCTTTAAGGCATTTGACACATGTTACAAAATCATTAAAACTGAGAGAGGGTAAGACTTCATCCTTCACTAGCCTCGATAAACGTTCTCATGAAATGTGGCCTAAACGTTGATGCCACAACATGGATGAAGTTTCTAAGTCTTGTTTTCGTTTAGTCTTTGTTAAGTTCTCATTGATATTATATGATAACAAAGACTTGAAAAATTCATCAACTAGTTCTAATTTATAGAGACCACCATCCAGAAAACCACGTCCAAACATTTGAGAATTAAAGCTAATAGTAAGTTTGTCATGACCATGAGAAACATCAAAACCGTCTACGTCTAACTTTGGTCCTAATACAAGATTCCGAGTAATCTCAGGAATATATAAGATATCATAAAGTTTAAAACATAAACCAGTTTTCATTATTATTTCTATGGTTCCCACGGCTGCGACAACTAGCTCCTTTCGATTCCCCCAGTTTAAGTGTTCTTTGGTTTCTTTCCAGCTTCTGGATTGTAAGGAATCCCTGAGTAGAATTGGTTACATGAACCATAGAACCAGAGTCAAACCACCACGTGTTAGTTGGAACATTTAAGTTAAAGGACTCAAGTATCATATTAAGATGATTACCTCTCTTAGTCAGCCACTCCTTGAAGTCCGGGCATTCTTTCTGCTTATGTCCAGCCTTGCGGCAGAACCTGCAGTGAAACTTCCCTTTGGAGTTCTTAGAGCTGGAAGCAGCACTTGAATCTTTCTTTTAGACCTTTGAAGATTTTTTTTTACAGAAATTTCCCTTCCTCTTCTTAGAATCACCAGTCATGAGGTAAGCCACATCGGGTTTCTCCAGTTTCAGGCGTTCTTCCTCTTGCACACACATAGCAATCAAATCACTCATCTTCCATTTCTCTTTCTGAGTGTTGTAGTTGATCTTAAATGCTTTGAAAGACGCAGGTAGAGAAGTCATAATATAGTGCACCAGGAAACCATCACTGATCTCCATTTCAAGTCCCTTAAGTTTACGGGCCATGCCGTGCATCATCAGGATGTGCTCATGAATACCGCTGATCCCGTCATACTTAGTAGTCACCATCTTCAGAATAAGAGTGCTAGCATGCGCCTTAGAAGTTCCTTTGAATTGTTCTTCCACAGAAGCTAGATAAGTTTTAGCATCAGTCGAATCTGGAATTGCTCCCCTGATGGCGATGCTGATGGATTGCTTTATGAGCATAAGAGACAGTCGGTTGCACCTATTCCACTTCTCATGGAGTATCTTGTCGTCAGCGGTACTCTTATCAGTGAGAGTAGGGGGTGCAACCTCTCTCAGTGCATAATCAAAATCCAGCATTGCGAGATTCATCATTAGAGAATCTTTCCAAGAATGAAAGTTAGAACCGTTAAGAGTTTCAATTCCCATATTGGGAGCTGCAGTGAATTTAGATGAGAAGAATAAGATACATAACTAAATAGAAGAAATTAGAGTGAACTTTTGGGGTACTAGACTAAGGCAGGTGGAAAGTAAGGACCATTATACTAAGGAAGCTGTGATGAAGTCTATTATAACACCAAAATAATAAACTAATTAAGGTTCTACTTAAACAATTAGCTTTCGCTTTGGCTATGACTAATTATTTAAGCATTAGGAACAAATGAGGTATGCAAGTTAAATGTAACACATCACCTTTGGGCAGAAGTGAGACATTTAATTTGCACATAATAAGTTTGCAGGACAAAAATGCAACACATCATCTTTGGACAGAAGTGAAACATTTATGTATTTTAGGCGGGTGTCATGTGAATATCTAATAATTTAATGATATACACTAAGTGACAATGCTTGATTATACTTGAAAAAATGCACACATGTATCACATCACCTTTGGGCAGAAGTGAAACGGTTAGATGTTATTCAAGTAAATTAAAGTTTGTAAAACATTTAAATTTTAAGGTTTCACAAAAATATAAAAGCATTAGTTAATAGCAAACCCCCTGTTTGTGGACCCAAGTACCTTTTAAGGGCTCGAAAAACTAAGGATCCGAGTACCTCTAGACATGAGTCGTTAACTATTGAGTAGCCGTGAACCGGTGAGTAACCGTGAACCTTTGAGTAGCCGAGAACCTTTTGAGTAGCCGTGAACTTTTGTAATTAGCCGAAAACCTGGGTGAGCCATGAACATTTGATGTTCACGGGAAAAAAATAGGTTCTCGGGTTTTAGGTTAAGTTCATGGGAAATAAGAAGTTCACGGGAAAAGTAAGGTTCACGGGAAATAGTAAGTTCACGGGAAACTGAGGTTCACGGTAAAATTTATGTTGACGGGAAACCGATGTTCACGGGAAACTAAGGTTTTCGGGAAAAAATTAAGCCAAAAACTTGTGTAAAACCGTGTACACTTTAAGGAAACCGAAAACTTAGGGATACGATTTTTTTAAGGGATATCTCTGATTTTGAAAAATTAAATATATCCAAGATTTATCACTTCGTAAATACTTTTAAAATTTAAATATTTTATGTGAAACTTGAGGTTAAAGATACACTAATTTCGTAAACAGATTAATCCAAATATCCTTACCAAAATTAAGTGATTTTCACCAAAATAAGGATGAACATCAAGAACAATTCTAATGAACATCATCATTTTTCTTGATTAAAATCATGTTTTGGCCTGCTAATCGAAATCATAGAGCATTATATTAAGGATTTCGAAAATTATCAAAAGTTTTATGGATCAAAACATGTTATTCAGATCGGAAAAAACAAAACATCAAAACCGAAAACTTTAGGTTTAGATCCGAGAACTTTAATAAATCATAAAAACAGTTTATTTGATCCAAATAAGGGATCAAAACAGGTTTTAGAAACGGTTCAACAAACAGATCTGGAAAACATAAGTCCAGAGCCGAAAAGTTTATAAAAACGTTTTTCCCGATTCATTCCAGTTTTAGGGAACGAAAAAGAACTGATTTATCAACATATGCTCTGATACCACATGTTGATCAGTTATTTAACATGATAATGGAAAACGATATTAAACATAAACGTGTACATGGTAATCCAGTAATGTTGGAGAGGGAAGACGTCATGATCTTGATGATGATCGGGTTCCCGTTTAGGATGTATCGTAAGGATGGTTTAGCGTGAGAGGAGACTCACGAACTTGAGAGAGAGAGAGAAGACGAAATCTTTATGGTGTAAGTGATTTCGTGATTAATGATTCATTTTCCATTAACCTCTAATAAGCTCTCTATAGATACACCCAAGGGGAAAGGGCATTAAGGATAGTAAGGGTAATTACGTCCATCGAATAATTACCATTTAAGTCATAAGGGTAAATAAGTCAATGATCTTATAACTAAAAAATGACAATGATGGCCACACAATAATAATGAGTCTTATATATGCAACTCTACTAGGTCTTTTATACATTTTTTCAATGGCATGAAGTGGGCTAAGAACTACTTTCTTAGCTCCTTTAAATTATCAATCGGTTGGTAAGTTGTTGAATCGGATGGCCCTGTGAGTGTTTGTATGAACATGTAACACCATATTGGGATAGTCCACTGCTCTAGCTCTATCGCGCTTGTAAACAGGCACATGCGAGGATGGATCTTTGGTTCCTTCATAAATGCGGATGTTGGAAGTCATTTTGTTTCCGAGGGAAATTTAAAGTTGGTTATTTGTGTCAAAATTTTGGTATTCGTATATGGTTTATATGGTTGGGCAAAGTCATCAAATCGCCTCTAGAGTTTTTATAGTAGAGCTAATGTTGAGAGTGTATCCTAGAACTGATAAAGGTATTTCTAGGCGAAGAGGCAATGCGGCTTTATTTATCACTAACTCGTCATCGAAAGACAATTGTACTCTTACCCCTTTCAACATCTCCTCTAGTACATGACTGTTTAACATCTGAGTCTGTCTCGGCCTGCACACGGTAGATACTATTCCTCTCTTCGCGGGTGTTTCAATCCACAACCCGACTCTGGCATGATAATCATTATTTGAGATATCATGTGTTAGGTATGGTTGTTGAGTGAGTTTAATGTTAGGAGTTAATGTATACTTGGGTGTTGTTGTCATCGCATTTATAGAGTCGAGTTGTCGAGTGGGCGAACCTAATTGTTATGGCATGTCTAGGGTATGGCTCGTTTTTGAAGATGACATGATGAGTGATGACAATGAAAATATTAAACTTAGTTTCGTATCGTAGGCGACGTGGCCTTGTTTGACAAATCATATTGTAACATTTTGACCTTAGGCACGATCGTGCCCGGGGATGGCATGACCGTGCTGGTCGTTTGGATCGCTTGATTACAGAGATTATATCGTATGTCCGTGCAAGAGTTATTCAGCATGACTGTGCCATGGGTTGGCACGCTCGTGCTTCGCTGCAGGCCAGAACAGAGTAGTGCATTTATGACGTGTTTTAACACCTTAAATCGAAATCTTCCACCTATTTTCCACTACTAAACTCTCAGCTCGACTCCACGGGTGTTAACCCACCATCCCCACTTCATTTTCCACTTAGATCACTCAAGAAATCTCTCTCAAGAACACTCCTAAGCTCCAAGTCTTTGCATGATCAATTCTATGCACATTAATCCAAGGCAGAAAACTAACCTCTATTTTCTGTGGAAAAACCATATAACTGATTTGGTTAGCGGTTTCAACCTCAAATGTTAAAGGGTTTATGAGTTTGAGTGTTTAAGTTTGAGTGTTTAATGGGTTTTGATGTTGATATAGGTAAAAATCCATAAGTTTAGAGCTTGAGAGGATCTTAGTCATCATCTCTATTAGTCCATTTTGTGTGGGTGAGTCCATCTAACCTTGGATTAAGCTTTGATCATGTGTTAGTGATGTGTTTCAAATTACACATATATTGTACACACACTTCCCTACGTTTTGGATCGTTTTTATTGCAAATCTAATAAGAATTGGTACATAATCGTGTTTACTTTGGATTGCAGGTTTTGATGCTAATTTAAGAGATTTGACGATGTTGGTTAAAGAATTTGAAGAAACCGGAAGTTCTATGGATGGTTGCGGAGATGAGTCAAAATTAGAGAGAAAAGTCAAAATTTCGTAGACAGGCATACGGGCCATATTGATTTGAGAGTACGGATTGTACCAACTCTTTAATGAGAGTATGGACTGTACTGATTTTCGGGTATGGCCCGTACCGGTGCCTGATGCGCAAAAACCTTAAAATCAGCCTATCTAAACACGCTGACGGTTGTTTTCGAGGGGTATAGACTGGAGGCAATGAGAAAGAGTCCAAGGGACATATTTGGGGCGATTTGGAGCATAAAAGAAGATATCTTGAAGCCCGGATTGAGATCTATCACCCGTTTAATGTTTATTCGCTTTAATCGGCTCGGTTTGTTATTCATCTTTCGTTTTCTATCGATTTCAGAGATGTTTGCTACTGAGTTTGTATTGTTCTTGATTATGTTTAGCTAAAATTTTGTAATCATCTAGGTTAGATGAATCTTGATTCAGTTTGACTTCGCTTATGCATGTGTGATTTTAGTAAAACTTTGATTCTATTGTCTTATGATGTGCATGAATACCATGTTGTGTTGATTATACTTTTGATTTGTGTGGCTATTCTTGTTCTTGAGAGAAGTTATGCTCCTTGGTTGGTTATAGTTATCTTTAGACCGATTTAGTGACGTTTTTCGGTCCTTGGCTTAAATCCCTAACAATAGTAGACTTTTTGGGGGTATTATTGGCTGATTTCGTGTGTTACCTTAGAATTGGGTTTGAATAAAAGGAACCAATAGTTCGTCAGATCTTCGTGTTCGCTTGGTGGGTAGAATGTAAAAAAAAAAAACATAAGTTTAGAGCTTGAGAGGATCTTAGTCATCATCTCTATTAGTCCATTTTGTGTGGGTGAGTCCATCTAACCTTGGATTAAGCTTTGATCATGTGTTAGTGATGTGTTTCAAATTACACATATATTGTACACACACTTTCCTACGTTTTGGATCGTTTTTATTACAAATCTAATAAGAATTGGTACATAATCGTGTTTACTTTGGATTGCAGGTTTTGTTGCTAATTCAAGAGATTTGACGATGTTGGTTAAAGAATTTGAAGAAACCGGAAGTTCTATGGATGGTTGCGGAGATGAGTCAAAATTAGAGAGAAAAGTCAAAATTTCGTAGACAGGCATACGGGCCATATTGATTTGAGAGTACGGATTGTACCAACTCTTTAATGAGAGTATGGACTGTACTGATTTTCGGGTATGGCCCGTACCGGTGCCTGATGCGCAAAAACCTTAAAATCAGCCTATCTAAACACGCTGACGGTTGTTTTCGAGGGGTATAGACTGGAGGCAATGAGAAAGAGTCCAAGGGACATATTTGGGGCGATTTGGAGCATAAAAGAAGATATCTTGAAGCCCGGATTGAGACCTATCACCCGTTTAATGTTTATTCGCTTTAATCGGCTCGGTTTGTTATTCATCTTTCGTTTTCTATCGATTTCAGAGATGTTTGCTACTGAGTTTGTATTGTTCTTGATTATGTTTAGCTAAAATTTTGTAATCATCTAGGTTAGATGAATCTTGATTCAGTTTGACTTTCGCTTATGCATGTGTGATTTTAGTAAAACTTTGATTCTATTGTCTTATGATGTGCATGAATACCATGTTGTGTTGATTATACTTTTGATTTGTGTGGCTATTCTTGTTCTTGAGAGAAGTTATGCTCCTTGGTTGGTTATAGTTATCTTTAGACCGATTTAGTGATGTTTTTTGGTCCTTGGCTTAAATCCCTAACAATAGTAGACTTTTTGGGGGTATTATTGGCTGATTTCGTGTCTTACCTTAGAATTGGGTTTGAATAAAAGGAACCAATAGTTCGTTAGATCTTCCTGTTTGCTTGGTGGGTAGAATGTAAATCGCTAGGGTGCTTATCTATTCAGTTGTGACAAGGAGATTCCGAGTCATAAGTAGTATTGGATCTAAGTTCGCTTCTTGATATTAGGATGTTAATGCGTGTCTATAGCATTGGCCTTTTTATGTCTTGAGACTACAAGCCTTAACATGATCTAATATGTTCTAGCACTTCACACAAATGTTTTGTTGTTCATAATAAATATTCTTTCATAAGTAGAGTCATTCCAGTCAAGAGGATTTGACGCCTAGGTGGTTATTCTTTCCATCTAAATTTCTTAGATATCTCTAGTTGTTTCATGTTTCTTATTCATTAGTTTAATCAAATCACTTCCTTTTCATTGATTTGATATTGACAGAAGACTGAGTATCAGGAGTCATTGTGTCCTTGGATTGATACTTGATTCTTGCTAATACTATACTGTGTATACGATATGTACACTTGCCTATGTGTGTGTAGTTTGGTTTTTGGTATTTTCCATTTTATAAATTTAAAGCTTGTGTAATTGATATATATTTTATATATATCATTCGCACACATCAGTTAGGTAGTTAATTTGGTAGTATCTTTAAGAAATTTGGGTTTTTGATGGAACTTTAATGTCATGCAAATGATAAAAGTGATTTTAAGGGAATAAGATGAGTTAAAGATGATAGAAATGAGTTTTAACTCCTGTTTAAAGCAATTATTAGACACAAATGAGTTGTATGTCAATTTTTAGCAAAAACTGGGACTAAAGGCACGACCATGCGAGCCACTCACTTTGCAAATGGCCAACCGTGACCGAGAACTTACGTACGATGAAACTTGGTTGACAGAATCCTAAATTGGAAAGCTTTGAACTTGAATCGATTTTAACCCTATTTAAATCACTAGGTTAAGTTTAGCCTACTCAGAAATGTGATAAGGCTCGAGTTTGGAACCTAAACTAGGATAACTTGCTTATCTTATGTTCATTGTGGTTGTGAGCTAGTGTTGATTGCACGCGCGCGCAATCTTAACGCTTTGCTCAAGATTAATTCTTCTAAACAATTTCAAAATGAGATGTTTGTATTTAAACAGTAATGTTTTATACAATGATGATATCTTGAATTAATTATTAATGTGGTAGATAAAAGTTATTTGTTTAGCAAATTCTTGGTTGTTTAGTACATGTACATGCTAGTTGCTCTCATGCATTATTTGGGTTCAGAGTGGCCCTTATGCTTAGTATTTTGGGTTGTTTACTTTTCATCTTTAGCAGTTGCCTTCTGTTCATCTACGACACTGAAGATTAAGATTTGTCTACTGGTCTATCTACTTTGATATAATATATTCAAGATAAGATTTAATATGTTTTGAGCTGTGTCTGTTTATAAATTCACCAACATAAGTTGACGCTTTATTTTTGAGCACACATCATAGTTAGTTGATAGATGGTGGATTAGAGAAATGAGAATGCTTGTAGCTTATGGCATTCCAATGAAGATACACTGTGATGAGATGACTTGTTGGTTGTTTTGAAGGCTTGTGTTAAAACTATACGTCATGTTTGTACCGTAACTTTTATTGGATTACGAAGCTTGTACACTTTAAGGTTTAAGTTTCTTGTATTGTAATTCAGAAAATGATTTAGTAAAAGACTTGGTTTAAGTTTCCACTGTGTTGTGTTTGTATCAATCTGTCACGGTAAATTTAGCATGGGCGAGGTGTGATGCATATCTACCCTGATATTGTAATAATTTCGTTATTCAGGGCTAATGGGCCTTACGGACGATGTTAACATTCCAGACCTATATTATGGAAGATTCTAATATTCCCCACGTTATGGATGAAGTTGATGATCTGAACCTTTTGGACGATGTGATGGTCTGAATCTTATAGCAATATTCATGATTTGAAGCTTATGGTCCATACTCACTATCAAAACCTTATGGACGGACCTCTGTTACCATTCTTGACGCCAAAACTCAAGTGTTGGGATAGCAATGGTTTAAATTAATCATGAAACCCTAATTTTGATAATGTTAAAAATAAGTAACATGTGGTATGAATTGCTTAATAGAAGATAATCATATGCCACATAAAATCTTCTACACACTCAAGTTATTAAGTATACTTGTTTATATAAGATAATGTCACTAAGTATACACATACTACAAGGATATGTCATCAAGTTATCAATTATGCCAAGACATCAAAATGTGTTGAGATATTCAATGGGGAGTTGATTCATGCTGTAATTGTTCATTAAAGATCAAGACTTGGTTTGAATCATCAAATTATAATGTGGAATCAATGCAAGAACCCCACAAATAATTGTTCATTGAAGATCAAGAGTCAGGTTGAATCATCAAAGTATAATGTGGGGAATCAATGCAAGAACCCGACACATAATTGTTCATTGGAGATCAAGAGTCGGTTTGAATCATCAAAGTATAATGTGGTGAATCAATGCAAAACCGCCATATGGTAAACCGAAAACAACATACAAGGACCAAAGGCTAAAAGACAAAGGTAATATATGATACAGGAATGAGAATGATCTAAAACGTTTTCTAAATGACAAAGGTAATATGATACTGGAATGAGAATGATCTAAAACGTTTTCTAAATTAATCCCAAGATTTATAAAAATGATTTTTTTATAAAACTATGACACTTCCCAAAAGTATTTCTATAAAAGATAAGTTTTATAAAACGCAAATGTCTTGCAAAATAAATCCCAAGTATTATTTTGGAATCCAAGACAAGAATTTTGTCACACCCCAACCGGCGGTGGAAACGTCGGGAGCAGACATGGAGACTGTTCATGAGCACATGGTTGACTACGTTGTAATATATTAAATCATCACATTTCATTTCATAAAACAAATCAAACAGAATCCAACAAAATACATAAAATTCGAATACATAATAAGTTTCTTTATTGATTAACTAGGTCCACAACTTAAGTGTAGCAAACTGGATCAACTCAATTGTTCGTACCTGAAACATGATAAAAACAAGGTCAACTAAAAAGTCGGTGAGCATACATAGGTTTTGACACAACAATGAATTTCAATGTTTTATACAATTCATATGACATATGGTTTACTAGGCATTTATGAAGAACCTAAAGTTAAGCTAGTGTACAATCAAACCTTGTGACTGAAGGGTATAACATTCATTGTTATCCTAATGAAGGGCATAACAAAAAAAATGTTATCCTAATGAAGGGCATAACAATAAATGTTATCCTAATTGAAGGGCATAACAACAAGTGTTAGCCTAGTGTAATGTCGGTAACACTCACCCTACATGGGTGGGTTTGTCAGACATGATAGATCTATTAATGTTACTATTGGCTTGTAAAGAGTTAATGATTGCACTAATGTGTCATGAATATGTAGCCTTAACTAAAGCATTCAAACATAAAGCACAGGTAAGCACATAGAGTCATATTGAAGAATTGTATATATGTAATTGCATAGAAGTTTGTAAAGAGAATCATGTTTCACCCCAAAAGTGTAAAAACGTAAAAGGGGCTATGTAAAACTCACATGTATCAAATGTAGTAGTTAAGACGAGCTTTGGGTAGCACAAGTGATTTGCAAATCACTAGGTTTGACCTAGAGTGAAATAGTATGAGTTTAAATCAATAATATGCACAATGTCAAAAGTAGAGTCTAGGGTTTCCACGTGAGCGAGTGTAGAGACTTGTACAAAGGGTTTGTGTTATATCATGTAAGGGATGTGTGTGTGTTTATCTTTGTATTTGAATAAGTATTTTTAATGAATAATGTAAGTTCAAAGTATATGATTTTAATAATAAATGACTTAGGCTTTAGTTTGAATAACTAAATAAATTAAATAAATAATTTCTTTTTATTTATTTATTTAGAAAAAGTAGTGTGGATTTACATTTATTCAAACATAATTTAAATAAATAAATTTATTTTATTTATTTATTTATGAAAATGTGTCAAAATATAGTGTAAATATATATTAGTATATAAAATTAGGAAATCATACTAAATATAATTTAAACAATAAGTGGATTGTAAATGTAAAAAAAATATCTAAATAATAAATAAATTCATTTATTTATTTATCAAAAAAAAAAGTAGTATGTTCTTTTAAGAAGTAAGGAAAATGTAAATAAATATATATTTATATTTAGAAAAGTTTTATTTGTTTAAATAGGGCTTAAAATCCTAATATATGTAATTTAATAGAAAAATGATTTATAAAATTGGTTTATGAATGGTAGTGTATGATTTTTATAAAACCTAAAAAAATAGGTACTATGAAGGCCTTAATTTAAAACTACTAATTTTTTTTATTAAGATGATGTATTTATATTATAAATGTGGTTTAAATTGTAAAAATATTGGTTTTATGTTTAAAATTGCAAAATATTATTTTAGTTCATCACTAGAGACTAAGGGTTTTATAAAATAATTTTTATAAGTTAAAACGGGGTTTTTAAAACTATTTAAAAAAAAAAGAAACAACCTACTCGGTTCGAACCCGGGTGGCTGTTGTGAGGGTTAGTTGGCGCAACCACTAGAACAGAGGACCAGCCTGATCCTAAGCCGGTTCGAATACATGTTAAACACTGGTTCAAATGGATCCGGGTCTGAGGTCAAAACAGGGAAACCAAAAAGAAAGGCAAGGTGCGGGGCTGGTTCGAACCCGCGACCTTGTCTATGTTGCGCATGAGTTTTACCGGTAGACCGGGGCATATGCCTTGGTAACAACCGACTTCCTTAACCTTAAAACCCATAAGGCGGACCTTTTCCCTCCCCTTTATCGTCCCCGATAAAAACCCAACCCTAGCCATGGAATTAGTCCGATAGCTTACCCGATCGTTCCAGGATTCATAGGGCAAATGACCCTACTATAAAGACGAAGCCAGAGGCTCAAGAATTACCAGGAATGATGAAGGAGAACAGCTGAAGTTTTGTAACACCCTTAATTTAAACACTAGTTATAATAAACATTTTACACACGCGGAAGCATTCGTCCCAAGTAAATATATATATTTTTTTATATTTTCGCGTGCCGCGAAAATCATGAACCCTCCCTTCGCGTGTCGCGAGGGAGTCCAAAAAAGGCAGGTCCGGGAAACCAGGTCTTCGCGTCTGGTTTTTCGCATGGCGCGAATATCACTTTTTCATAGAAAGTTTCCAGACTTGTGCAGTTTTTAACACTTAACCAATTTTTCCATCTTTAACCCATTTTGCCATAAAATTTCCCAACACTTAAATATGGGTTCTAACATTAAAAATAACATACTTTTGCATCAAAAACTACAATTTCAAGTATCCATTTACATCCATTAGATGGACTTCTAATTACACCCGAAATCACCAAAAAGTGCAAACGAGAATCCAACATTCGCCATAGACTTGACCTTGACCATCCAGGAGCTTTTCCTACACGCCACCACAAATAATCACCATTAGTAATGAAGATAAAACATAACAAACAAGTAAAATTCTTCTTGTTTCACCCATTCACCCATTTGACCCGTTTCCACCCAATTTGTCAATAGGCTACATGTCACTTGCATATTACCTACAAGTTTCATTCTTTTCATTTTATATTCATGATTAACACATTCCCATTTCCACTATGGCACATAGGCCATAACTTTATCACCACCTTTTCATTATGATTCTTAGATCCTAACTACATATTCCACATATCCATTATGGTACTTAGACCATAACTCCATATCCACATATCCATTATAGTATTAAAACTATAACTACATTCATTCACTAATTCGTACACCTCTATACACATTCATACCACATAACACATTTTGCAACTTAACACATTAAGCATACAACATTGCATATAACACCATTTATCATCAATTACTAAGTAAATGCAAAAGCACTTACCTTGTAGATTTGAAGGTCCCGATTCCACTTCACGTTTTGCAATTTGATTACCTAAACACATTCATCTAGATTAGTAATCCATCATACACCAAAATCACATTTTAACTGGGTTCACAACCCAATTTCCTATTTCCAATCCAAACTGACCCGTTTGAGTTATACTCATATCCAAACACCCTCTTTCACCCCAAACTCACCTACTTGAGTTTCATTATCCTTACCTTAACACTAATTTTTCATTCAATTTTTATCATTAGGTTAATTTGGTGTTTGTTCAAGTGTCTAACATCATATAAACACTTAATCATCATTAATTCATCATCTTATCATCATAATCCAAAACCCCCCAATTTTTCCTATATGAACCCTAACTTATCATAATCAAAATCAAAGGGTTCTAGGATGTTAATCACCATCCTTTACCTTTAGTTTAGCTAGATTATCAACAATCTAACACCAATTAACCACATGCATTCAAAATTTCTGGATTTCTACAAAACCTATCTATGAACTCATAAATGGTGAAATCAAATGGAAGATTATCACTTACTTGATGTTAGGAAGGTGATACGTGAGTCAAAACCTTCACAAAACAAGTCCTAAATGCATGATTTAGGCTTCAATCTCATTTTCTCCTTTTTCTCATTTACTCAAGAACGACCCAACACCCAAGTAAATATTTTTTTTATTTTTATTTTTTATATTTTCGCGTGTCGCGAAAATCATGAACCCTCTCTTCGCGTGTCGCGAGGGAGTCCAAAAAAGGCAGGTCCGGGAAACCAGGTCTTCGCGTGTCGTGAAGACCAGACTCTGGTTTTTCGCGTGGCGCGAAGATCACTTTTTCATAGAAAGTTTCCAGACCTGTGCAGTTTTTAACACTTAACCAATTTTTCCATATTTAACCCATTTTGCCATAAAATTTTGCCAACACTTAAATATGGATTCTAACATTCAAAATAACATACTTTTGCATCAAAAACTACAATTTAAAGTATCCATTTACATCCATTAGATGGACTTCTAATTACACTCGAAATCACCAAAAAGTGCAAACGAGAATCCAACATTCGCCATAGACTTGACCTTGACTATCCCAGAGCTTTTCCTATATGCCACCACAAATAATCACCATTAGTAATGAAAATAAAACATAACAAACAAGTAAAATTCTTCTTGTTTCAACCATTCACCCATTTGACCCGTTTCCATCCAATTTGTCAATAGGCTACATGTCACTTGCATATTACCTACAAGTTTCATTCTTTTCATTTTATATTCATGATTAACACGTTCCCATTTCCATTATGGCACATAGGCCATAACTTCATCACCACTTTTCCATTATGATTCTTATATCATAACTACATATTCCACATATCCATTATGGTACTTAGACCATAACTCCATATCCACATATCCATTATAGTATTAAAACGATAACTACATTCATTTACTTATTCGTACACCTCTATACACATTCATACCACATAACACATTATGCAACTTAACACATTAAGCATACAACATTGCATATAACACCATTTATCATCAATTACTAAGTAAGTGCAAAAGCACTTACCTTGTGGATTTGAAGGTCTCGATTCCACTTCACGTTTTGTAATTTGATTACCTAAACACATTTATCTAGATTAGTAATCCATCATACACCAAAATCACATTTTAATTGGGTTCACAACCCAATTTCCTATTTCCAACCCAAACTGACACGTTTGAGTTATACACATATCCAAACATCCTCTTTCACACCAAACTCACCTACTTGAGTTTCATTATCCTTACCTTAACACTAATTTTTCATTCAATTTTTATCATTAGGTTAATTTGGTGTTTGTTCAAGTGTCTAACATCATATAAACACTTAATCATCATTAATTCATCATCTTATCATCATAATCCAAAAACCCCCAATTTTTCCCATATGAACCCTAACTTATCATAATCAAAATCAAAGGGTTCTAGGATGTTAATCACCATCCTTTACCTTTAGTTTAGCTAGATTATCAACAATCTAACACCAATTAACCACATGCATTCAAAATTTCTGGATTTCTACAAAACCCATATATGAACTCATAAATGGTGAAATCAAATGGAAGATTATCACTTACTTGATGTTAGGAAGGTGATGCGTGAGTCGAAACCTTCACAAAACAAGCCGCAAATGCACGATTTAGGCTTCAATCTCGTTTTCTCCTTTTTCTCCTTTGCTCAAGAACGACCCAACACCCAAAAAGAGACTAATTTTGACTTCACTAGTCAATATGACAGATTTTTCCATTTTACACTTTTAGCCCCTCAACTTCCATTTCACCTATTTCATTCCATAATTAGTTAAAAACTAATATAACCCCATTACTAACTTGAAACCCACTTGTTTCAACTTATTTCTTAAAATATTATTTTCACCATAATATTTATTAGAATATTTAATTATTTATAACGAAACCCGAATTTTGGTTCGTTACAAGTTTAAGGTCCGGAGTTCTTGGTGCTCGAACGAGTTCCAGCGGTGAAATGCCGAGTTTGAAAGCGCTCAGAGAGTTTGCCAAAGGGTTTATGAAGATGTATGATTGATTTAAACGGATTGATTTAGCTTAATTCGTTCGATTTGATTCGGATTAGTAGGAGACAGCCGTGGGGATGATTTTTGTGTAAATTGGGTTAATTCACGATGATTTGGGTCATATTTTAGGCTTGCATTCACGCGGAAACAATCCATGCGTGATTTACGGTCATTAACTCGTCTTAATTTCCTGATTGAGGATCGAATCAAACGTGGTTTGACCCTAAAATGTTCAGCTCCGCTTGAATTGGTTTGAATTTCAAAACTTGCCGCGCCAGAATCGAATTGTGGTGTTAAACGTGTTTTAATGTCGCCGAATAATGTCCTAGTGTACATAGCAAGTTCGTATATATTGATTTGGATGACAAATTGTATAGGTTTGGCTCTGTTTGACTTTTAAGGGTCAAATTTAGTCAAATGTGCTTGAGTGGGGGGTCCAAATTGAAGAGTTCGAACGGTTAGGGGTTCAAGACCAAACGTTTAAATATATATATATATATATATATATATATATATATATATATATATATATATGTGTGTTTTAAATGCAAAACAACGCATATATATATATATATATATATATATGAATAAGATTGAAAGATATTTATAAAAGGTTTATTTATATATATATATATATATATATATATATATATATATATATATATATATATAAATGTACTTTGATGTGTTATATATAATAGAGAAGAAATATGTAATGTAAGGGTTGAAAATTTGAATTAATGTATGTTAAAGTAATAATTATTGTGACATATTATGTTTGAACAAGTATGAGACTTCAAGTGTTTATTATTGTTCATAATAAAATGAATAAAGAAAAATTATGGCCTGAAAATCATGGATGTTATAGTATCCCCATTTTGAGGGAATTTCGTACCGAAATTTAACTAATGGAGGCTACTGAAACAGGAAAGAAGCGGGGATATTTGAGCTTCATTTGATCCCCACGTTCCCCAGTAAACTCGGGGTCACGTTTAGATTCTCAATGAACTTTGAAAGTTGGGTTGAGGAGTACGATTGTTAACAAGGTTCAGGTACGAATGGTGATAATGAACTTAGTTTTGAAATGAACTTAAGGAGAAAACTGTCGAATAATAATTTGGATTCTGAAGGTGAAATGTATTACTTGGAACGAAATTGATGGGAACTTGATGATCTGGGTTTGTTTAAGATGTAGTCTAACATGCTCAAGAACCGTCAATGGATAAGAGACTTCACAAACATTGGTCTAGGTCAAAATAACATAAAACTTTACGTGACACGAGTAACACTACTTTTGACGATATGACAGGAACACTTATATATAGGAAGTACCAGCGGCGTATCCACCATGCCCTTATCATATCTCATTAGTTCCGTTATTATATATCACGATAGGTTTTATGTCATAACACACAACATAATTTTCTATGTTTTTCATGTGCTGATTTTTATAATTACGTGTGCACCCGTAATTAACCAAATCGTCGCATGTTCCGTATAGTTCATCCCATTGTGTGTGGGTCAAGAGGGGGGAACACAAAATCACTTAATTCATAACTATTGTTTTCACATATGTGTTGCTAACAAATAACTAGGACTATATATAGTAGGGTCAATCAGGTACTAAAGAGTAATAACATGGCATGACATAGAGTTCCATAGTTTCCTCGTGTTTGGATAAGAATACGCCAAACTCCGAGTAGCTTTGGAGTTTATAGCTTTCAACTTACATGGAATGTATAATGTGATAAATCACTTGCAACAATTGTAAACAACCTATTCCCGTGTATAATGTAAACACTCATGTTTCATGTATGATATAGTGTTATGCACCTTGTACGCATATAGGTTTCATGTATAGTGTGAACAATTTGGTATCATGTATAAGAAAATATGTTTTCATGTATATTGCGATCAATCTAGTATTATGTATATTGTGAATGTTCACTTGTAAGTTATTGAATCCCATGTGTATTGTAAGCTATCGAATTTTGTAGGCGATCGAGTGTGTTACGCGGCGTTCATGTATGACGTGGGTAGTCGAGTTTAAAATTTTTAAATTCGCTAGTGCTTATACGAATGGTTAATGGTGAATTGATTCATCTTCTTGAAGTTGGCTAGCAAACTCGAATTTATGGTGACAACTGTAATAGGTGTAAATAGTTCAAACAATGACAAGATAATGTAAATGATTACAATGCATAATTTATTCTAGATTAGATCTCTATTTGACTCCATCTTGCACTAGCTTCAATTGGCCTCATTCACTGCATCGGTATTGACTTGAGTTTCGTTGGTGTTTATGTTGAAGGCACACCCACGAGCACCACCTTGGTTTGCATTGGCTAGCCTTGGGCAATGGTTTCGGAAGTGGTTTGGATTACCACATTCATAGCAAGCACACCCATTAACAATAGCCGGTACAACTTGATTGGCAACTTGCTGATTGGCTTGTTTTCCCTGGTTGACTTGATTAACAGGTGGCCTAGATCCCCAAGTGTTGGCTACATGACCATACCTTCCACAATTGATACATAGACGACATGGCATATTTGGTAAATGATGGTAATTGCATGTGTTCCACAAAGGGATGTTGCCCACATATGGGATCTTATTCAGGTTCTGGACCAGAGGAGCAACTTGGTTGATCAATGCAGCAGGGGTAACAATAGCGAAGTTACTAGCCTTACGTTTCTTATTGTTGTGGGAAGGTTCAATCTTGTCGTCTTTGGGTGGTTCATGTCACACCCCAACCGACGGCGGATTATACGTCGGGGCGGACGCGGTTATTCAATAGCACAAGGTTGACTATTAAAGTTTCGATATTTCATTAATAAATAATTTAAGATTCAATACAAGGAAGAATAATACGAATACAACATTTAATTTAAGTAGTCTAGGTCCAAAGCATCCTATGTGATCACGAATAAGTCTCATGATGTAAACCTGAAACATGTGAAAGAATCTGTCAACTACAAAATAGTTGGTGAGATACAAAAGTTTTGATACAGTTTAACAAGTATTTGAAAAGTATTACAATTCACTATGATTCATGCATTCTATAATGTAAGTATGAGAAAACAAGCATGTTAGACATTGTGCACATCAACCCTCCAACCAAGTTTAGGCATAACCCGCAGGTTACCCTTATAAGTCTCAAGTTTAAAGTTTAATGTAGTAACAAACACCAAGGGCTCCCCCCCGAAGGGGTCAATCAATCAAGGTGGATTGGTCAAATGCAATAGATCTATCATTGTTACTATCGGCTTGATCAAAGCTAATGAATGTGCTAGTTTTAAGTTTAATCTAAGCATACAAGTCTCAAGTTTAACATTAAGAATAAACACATAGTCATAGTTGTACAAGAATTGTATAAGTTTAAGAATTGTGAACATGTTTCACCCCAAAAGCATAAAAGGAAAAAGGGGCTAAGTATACTCACTTGGATGATGAATAGTATCCGACACGGATAAGTAGTTGCAAGGCTTGGAGGGAGAATATCCTCACGATAAGCCTAAGTATGCAAGTTTAAAGATTTAAGTATGATCCTATAAGTCTATGGTAAGGATCTTAGGATTTCAAGATCGACTAGGGTTCCGAGTGGGAGATGGGAATGATTGTGTTTATAAAGTTTAAGTCAAGTTTTAATAAGGTTTTGAATGAGTCATACTAGACTTGGATTTCAAAGTTAAAATAGTTTAAAATAATTATTGTTTAGAATGATTATTTAAGATAAGGATTAAAGATAAATAATTATTTCAAAAGTAAAATAATTATTAAATACAAAGTATTTAAAGACTAAATAGTGATTTAGGATAATTAATAATTATTTAAGAATAAGTAATTATTAAGGATGAATAATTATCAAAAGGTTATTTACTTGATTTGAATTTACCAATATAGATAGTTTTAAGATTAAAGCATTAAGCATACAAAACATTATTTGAAAATGGTTATAAGTCTAAATATCTAAAGTGAAATTTGTAAGTTTAAACAAATATGTTAAATAGCATTTTTTCATAAAATTTATATTTTAATTTAAAGTTTCAAAGTCTATAAGTCTATAATTTCAACGTTAAAGTATTCGAGTAAGGTTTATAAGTTTATAAATATTTAAAGTTATCTATTTATAATGTTTATAAATTTATAACTTTATGATTTATAATTTACGCATGTTTATTTTATTTAAATAAATAAATCTTGAATTTTAAATGTTAAACTAAAGTTTATAAATCGATTAAATGTTTAAACTAAATAATATGTTTATTTCAGAAAGTATAAAATAATTTTTATAATTTCTGATTATTAACATAATTCCTGTTTATAAAGTTTTAAAAGTATTTTTTTTTTATAGTTTTAAGTGTTTAAAACTATTTTTAAAGAATTATTTATTACAAGTTTTATTTAATTAAAATAGTTCCAGAATGTAAAAGTATAAATAAAAATCATTTTTGAGTTTATAAAAGTTTAACATAATTTATAAAAATTATTAAAAGTATTAAAAATCGTTTTAAAAGGCTGAAAAAATAAAAAGGAAGCAAAACCGGTTTACCCGGCTCGAACTCGGGTCTGGGACCGGGTCGAGACACACACACACACGCACTTAACCACCCGGCTACGGACCTCGCTATTGTTTTATACCGAAAAAGAAATTTATAAACTCATTCCCGAATTACCCCTAATTTCGTATGAACCCTAGAATTCAAGTTCCTCTGAATACGACTTGATAATCCCTCTGTCATTGCAATTTGACAGAGGGCTTTCGATCACAGAATGAAAACGATGAGTTTAGCTTTTCGAATTACCTGGAATGATGTCGAGATGAGGGAGAACCGGTTTAAGTTTCAAAGTCGGCTGTCGCAAGATTCAATTGAGCAATGAGGGTGTTGAACGACGGAATTGGAAGTTCAGAGAGGTTGTGTTTGATGTCGTCTACGCGTTTCAACAGGTATTTATAATCGATTTCAGTCTTAAATGTCGAATTAGGTGGGAGGATTTCGGTTGGACTTAAATTCGATAATCCGCGTGACCATAGCTGGAATCGAGCGTTGGGATACCTCGGGTTAGGGTCGCACGCCGGAGGCGAGACCCGAGGTTCGTTGAACGTGGACGTTTTCGCGGTTTTGAGTAAAAGGGGACGAAAACCGGGTGTGGGAGGACTCGAACCTGAGACCGTTTCAAAATTTGGAAGTTTGGATTAATTGCAGAACAGACCCCTGATGTTTCTAGGGTTTGTTATTTTATGTATAAAATTGATTTTAAGTTTAAAATGGGTTTCCAAAATGACAGTTTTGGTCCCTGAAATTTATAAAATAATAATATGTTTTTTAAAAAATAAACTAAATAAGTTTTGTAAGTTTTATTGCCTTTTATTATTTTATAATTTCATAAAATAATTTCTAAGATTTATGGTTTACGAGTCTAAGTATTTTAGAATAAGTTTGTGAATTATTTTTTTATTTATATAATTATAAGTTTATAAAGTTTTTTAAGAATCAAGCATATTTTACATATATATATATATATATCAATTAACTTAATATTTTTTGTTTAATGACTAGTTTTAAAACGGATTCGAGTTTTAAATAAATGATACGTGCAAGGGTTTAGGAAAAGGTACGACGGAAAAATCCTGGATATTACAGTCTCCCCTACTTTAGGAAATTTCGTCCCGAAATTCAAGTAGAAGGGTCTAGTTCAGGATTTAAGTTTATAGCGCGTACGAGATAATGAGAGAAAATACTTTACGTTTCCAAGTAAAGTCCTGGGTTACGTTTAGAATCTAAATTGGATTGTAATGATAGGGATAAGATTACGCTCGAGTTTCTAAGTTTTCGGAGTATATGGTTGCCAAGAGTTTCCCTAAGAAGCATATAGTTTCATGGAAATATATGAAGGCTTGTTTTCAAAAGCATTGGGGAGGATGACTGTTGAATTTCTGTCCAAGATTTAAAGTGAGATGTATCACTCAGGATGGATTCGATGATAGTTCAAGGATTTGAGTTTGTAGCCTAGTACGTCTAAGGAATTGCTACGGCACCTAGGTTCTGTGGCTACCTTTTACGATAAGCCTTAGATCATAGCACACGACAGAGTTTACTACGTCTTTCCATACGCTGATTTTCATACTTACGTGTGCACCCGTAAGCATTCAAATCGTCGCATAGTCCGCATAGGTCCTTCCGTTTGTGTGTGGATCAAGAAAGAGTATAAGAATTTGTTTAACACACGATTTAAGTTTCCACATAAGAGTGATCATTGATTAACGATTCCCTTAGAGAGTAGCGTCATTCAATAATTAAAGAGAAGAATGTGACAAGATTTAGAGTTTCAAAGTTTCCTCGTGATTGATTAAGAATACTTCAATCATTGAGTAGTTTAAAGTCTTTACACTTTCCTCGGGTTTGATCAAGAATACATCAAACCTTGAGTAGTTTAAAAGTCTTATACGTTCATCATGTTTGAATAAGCATACGTCAAACATGGAATAGTTTAAAGTCTTATACGTCCATCGTGTTTGAACAAGCATACGTCAAACATGGAGTAGCTTAAAGTCTTATACGTCCATCGTGTTTGAACAAGCATACGTCAAACATGGAGTAGCTTAAAGTCTTATACGTCCATCGTGTTTAAACAAGCATACGTCAAACATGGAGTAGCTTAAAGTCTTATACGTCCATCGGGTTTGAACAAGCATACGTCAAACATGGAGTAGCTTAAAGTCTTATACGTCCATCGTGTTTGAACAAGCATACGTCAAACATGGAGTAGCTTAAAGTCTTATACGTCCATCGTGTTTGAACAAGCATACGTCAAACATGGAGTAGCTTAAAGTCTTATACGTCCATCGGGTTTGAACAAGCATACGTCAAACATGGAGTAGCTTAAAGTCTCGTACGTTCATCATGTTTGAACAGGAATACGCCAAACATGGAGTAGTTTAAAGTCTCATACGTTCATCATGTTTGAACAAGAATACGTCAAACATGGAGTAGTTTAAGGTCTCATACGTTCATCATGTTTGAACAAGAATACGTCAAACATGGAGTAGTTTAAATTGTGTTTGAACAAGAATACGTCAAACATAGAATAGTTTAAATTGTGTTTGAACAAGAATACGTCAAACATAGAATAGCCTTAAAGTCCCTTAGTTTAGCTTTAGTGTATAGAAGTATACGATTACGTTTTGAGTATAAAGTGGTTATCTAAATACTCTAGTGTTTAAGAGAGGCGTGGGACAGCGTTTGGAACAGGATTAACCGTTACACGCTTTCTCACAGAAGATTCGAGTTGTCCAGAAGGTTAGTGGATCCCGATGTTTGGTTTAGATAGGAGTCAGGGGATGTACTCTGCTAAAGAGAGTAATGTCCTCCTTCCTGTTAGTGTCTAGTGTCAAGAGTGAAGTTTTCTCGTATATATGGAATGTACGTTTATCAAGTCTTATAGGGTTTGGTTAAGACGAACACACAAAGTTTTCAAGACTAAGAATCCAAGTATAAGTTCGAAAATAGGATAAGTCAGTTGAGTTTCAAGTTTCAGTATTAAGCTTTACAGGATCCTTTATTGATCATGTTTAGTTTTAGGAATACGGGATTGAGTATTTGTACAAGTTTTTACATGACTCAAAAGTCTCTGACCTCATAGTTGTGCATACGAAGTTTAATGTTTTGGCAACGTGTATTTAAGATTTTAGTCCCCGTTGTGATTTTTAGTAAGTCTTTTACGTGACAAGAGTTTAATGAGGAAAGTCTCCAAGCATAGGGTGACGAGAGAAGTTTCGATACGGTTTATGATAGTGTGTTTACAAATGATTTATCTTGATTCATAACGGAAAGTATAGTTTTCATTTGTATAGAATGTAATTAAGATGTTCAAAAACGACGAGTTAGGCATCGATAAGTAGTACGAGTAAGATTTATAAAGATAGGTGTGATTGTCAAGCGAAAAGTTGGTCAAGTTTACAAGTGTTAAGTCTATACAAGAAGTAAGGATCATGGTTGTTTAGGGTAATGATTCGTAAGTCGGGTTGTTTTTTAAAAAGTGCTTACGAATTTGAAGATTTGTTCGAGATTTATTCCTCAGGTACACGTGTCACTTAGGATTTTTATAGTTTAATGCAACGTTGTTAATTATTTCAAGTACTAACGTAAGTTGTTTTTTTTTACGAGAGTGTTTGGGTAGGTGTGTTAAGTTTACAATGATGAAAGGAAGGTTAAACTAGTAAATGATGACAAGATGAAATTTCAAAATAACTTTCATTAAACGTTTCAAAATTGGGACTTCTAGCCCTTACATAAGACAAACTTTAAAATTTAAGAGAAATGGAGGCTTCACGCACGCCTTAGGTAGCTCTCCACTAATAAACAGGTTAGTACTACCACAAGTACTGCTAGGGTCACTCGGGTGGCAATCCTAGCCTCTGCCCTAGTGGTCTCGGTATGACACTCTAGGATTTCTTTGTCTACCTCCAAGGCTGTGATCTTGTCTTCTTGGATCCAGATTTGATTGGCCAGATCGTCGATCCGTTGGTTTAACAGGTCGTGTCGTGCCCTGTGCCCCATCTCCCTCCTCATAGATTCCTCGGTTTCCATAAACCTAGGAATGTTAGGCACCGGGATTCCCATTGCCACGGCAGGTGCCCCGGCATGCCTAGCCCTTAGAGTAGGCGTAGGTGCTAGATACGGGTCCCTTGATGGTGATGAGAATCGGTGGTGAAGATGAGGAGCTTGATAAGGATTCCTCGGTGGTGAGGTCCTAGGGTTTTTAATCCAGTTGGTGTTGAGTTCAGCTCTTGCCCTAGCATTAGGGTAGGGACTTGGCTGGTACACCGGTGACTCGCTGCTCTCTTCGCGGTCGGACTCTCCCCTGGCGGTACACTGGCGAAGAGTGTGAGTGTGAGTCCATTACCTAGCAAGAGAAGAGAATAGGAAGAAGTTTGTAAGTAAATTGATTAAATGTGTTCAAAAAGATTTTTATTCATAATCTGAGTTATCACAGTAATATTTTCAAAATAGTTTTAATTGGAAGTTGATGGGCTAACGAGGAAGATTCCCGGAAGAAAGGGGTGGCCACAAGGACTCACTTAAGTACCCTATTTCCCTAGCCAGAACTTCCTCTTGGGCCTACAACTTCTCTCAGTTGTTGTCACCGATGTTTTGGGTTTATGGTACTATGTCGAGGTTCATTGTGGGCTTAGAGTCTTTAAATGTGGAGCTTGTTCGTTCTATATTAGGCTTCTTCCTCTACAAGGAAATTACTTAGGTTACAAATTTCTTTGTTAATGTACCTTAGATTTTAAAAGACGTTAAGTTTTGTTTACAGGAACGGTGATACGTAAGTTTTAAGGACGTATGAAGGTTTTGAGTTTTTAAAAGTGTAACAAAGTTTTGAATTAGTCATAAAATGAAGTTTGCTTGAGTGACGAAAAATGAAATGGGACACAAGGGTTTCCCCTTATGTGCCAAGTTTATAAAATAATGAAGTTTGTAAGGGACTTGTAGGATAATACATGGTTTTAAATGTGTTGGTGTTACAAGAATCATGAAGTTTAAGGATGTATGAACACTTTGAGATGTATAAAAGTGTAGCAAAAGTTTAAGTGAGTTATCTAGAGTGGTTTGGTTGAGTGATGAAAAGAAAACACAAGGGTTTCCTCTTAAGTGTTATGTTCATAAGATAATGAAGTTTATAGGAGAATTTGTAGAGTAATACATAGTTTTAAGGGTTGTATTACAACGATCATGAGGCTTACTGGGTAGTATCTGTATAAATATAAGTTTATGTATATAGTCTTTAAGTATAATCCCGTAAGAATTTTTCCTTGAAGGTAACTCCTTCAGGTCATGACGAGTAAACATGCTGTCATGTGACAAGACGGGACTTAAGAATCATAGAATAAAGGTTACAGAGGAAATTTTTTGAATCATGAATTTATGAAGTGTATAGTATTTGAGATAGTACTCATTTAGTGCATATCACTAAGTAAGTACTTTGACATATCAAGAGAGGTCTAAGCTCACTAATGTTTTAGAGAAGTCATGCATTCCTATAAGTGGATACTCATCCCAAGAATTCCCAGGAAAGCATACGGATCCAACGGTTGATTTGGATTTATACGAAACGCTTTCCTTAACAGAATTTCCCAGAATACAGGTATCTACCCTTCCGGTCCGCACAAGTTCTCACACATTATCTAGAACTTAAATATTCTTGACGAGAGTTTAGTGGTGGATTAGGCTTGAAGCCTAAGAACGTGTCCTCGATGTAGTAGCCTCTTGTAGCACGTAGGTAAGTAGAAACGTAGAATCTCCAATCGTTCACTTATAAGATTTAAGAATAGAATGAGGAGAAAAGTTCCTAGTAAAGGACATGAGATAACTCATGTTTGGGTCTCCTAAGTTATAGTCTAGGTCATGTGTCTAATAACCTAATTCCCTATAACCAAGGCTCTGATACCAATCTGTCACACCCCAACCGACGACGGATTATACGTCGGGGCGGACGCGGTTGTTCAATAGCACAAGGTTGACTATTAAAATTTCGATATTTCATTAATAAATAATTTAAGATTCAATACAAGAAAGAATAATACGAATACAACATTTAATTTAAGTAGTCTAGGTCCAAAGCATCCTATGTGATCACGAATAAGTCTCATGATGTAAACCTGAAACATGTGAAAGAATCTGTCAACTACAAAATAGTTGGTGAGATACAAAGGTTTTGACACAGTTTAATAAGTATTTGAAAAGTATTACAATTCACTATGATTCATGCATTCTATAATGTAAGTATGAGAAAACAAGCATGTTAGACATTGTGCACATCAACCCTCCAACCAAGTTTAGGCATAACCCGCAGGTTACCCTTATAAGTCTCAAGTTTAAAGTTTAATGTAGTAACAAACACCAAGGGCTCCCCCCCGAAGGGGTCAATAAATCAAGGTGGATTGGTCAAATGCAATAGATCTATCATTGTTACTATCGGCTTGATCAAAGCTAATGAATGTGCTTGTTTTAAGTTTAATCTAAGCACACAAGTCTCAAGTTTAACATTAAGAATAAACACATAGTCATAGTTGTACAAGAATTGTATAAGTTTAAGAATTGTGAACATGTTTCACCCCAAAAGCATAAAAGGAAAAAGGGGCTAAGTATACTCACTTGGATGATGAATAGTATCCGACACGGATAAGTAGTTGCAAGGCTTGGAGGGAGAATATCCTCACGATAAGCCTAAGTATGCAAGTTTAAAGATTTAAGTATGATCCTATAAGTCTATGGTAAGGATCTTAGGATTTCAAGATCGACTAGGGTTCCGAGTAGGAGATGGGAATGATTGTGTTTATAAAGTTTAAGTCAAGTTTTAATAAGGTTTTGAATGAGTCATACTAGACTTGGATTTCAAAGTTAAAATAGTTTAAAATAATTATTGTTTAGAATAATTATTTAAGATAAGGATTAAAGATAAATAATTATTTCAAAAGTAAAATAATTATTAAATACAAAGTATTTAAAGACTAAATAGTGATTTAGGATAAATAATAATTATTTAAGAATAAGTAATTATTAAGGATGAATAATTATAAAAGGTTATTTACTTGATTTGAATTTACCAATATAGATAGTTTTAAGATTAAAGCATTAAGCATACAAAACATTATTTGAAAATGGTTATAAGTCTAAATATCTAAAGTGAAATTTGTAAGTTTAAACAAATATGTTAAATAGCATTTTTTCATAAAATTTATATTTTAATTTAAAGTTTCAAAGTCTATAAGTCTATAATTTCAACGTTAAAGTATTCGAGTAAGGTTTATAAGTTTATAAATATTTAAAGTTATCTATTTATAATGTTTATAAATTTATAACTTTATGATTTATAATTTACGCATGTTTATTTTATTTAAATAAATAAATCTTGAATTTTAAATGTTAAACTAAAGTTTATAAATAGATTAAATGTTTAAACTAAATAATATGTTTATTTCAGAAAGTATAAAATAATTTTTATAATTTCTGATTATTAACATAATTCCTGTTTATAAAGTTTTAAAAGTATTTTTTTTTATAGTTTTAAGTGTTTAAAACTATTTTTAAAGAATTATTTATTACAAGTTTTATTTAATTAAAATAGTTCCAGAATGTAAAAGTATAAATAAAAATCATTTTTGAGTTTATAAAAGTTTAACATAATTTATAAAAATTATTAAAAGTATTAAAAATCGTTTTAAAAGGCTGAAAAAATAAAAAGGAAGCAAAACCGGTTTACCCGGCTCGAACTCGGGTCTGGGACCGGGTCGAGACACACACACACACGCACTTAACCACCCGGCTACGGGCCTCGCTATTGTTTTATACCGAAAAAGAAATTTATAAACTCATTCCCGAATTACCTCTAATTTCGTATGAACCCTAGAATTCAAGTTCCTCTGAATACGACTTGATAATCCCTCTGTCATTGCAATTTGACAGAGGGCTTTCGATCACAGAATGAAAACGATGAGTTTAGCTTTTCGAATTACCTGGAATGATGTCGAGATGAGGGAGAACCGGTTTAAGTTTCGAAGTCGGCTGTCGCAAGATTCAATTGAGCAATGAGGGTGTTGAACGACGAAATTGGAAGTTCAGAGAGGTTGTGTTTGATGTCGTCTACGCGTTCAACAGGTATTTATAATCGATTTCAGTCTTAAATGTCGAATTAGGTGGGAGGATTTCGGTTGGACTTAAATTCGATAATCCGCGTGACCATAGCTGGAATCGAGCGTTGGGATACCTCGGGTTAGGGTCGCACGCCGGAGGCGAGACCCGAGGTTCGTTGAACGTGGACGTTTTCGTGGTTTTGAGTAAAAGGGGACGAAAACCGGGTGTGGGAGGACTCGAACCTGAGACCGTTTCAAAATTTGGAAGTTTGGATTAATTGCAGAACAGACCCCTGATGTTTCTAGGGTTTGTTATTTTATGTATAAAATTGATTTTAAGTTTAAAATGGGTTTCCAAAATGACAGTTTTGGTCCCTGAAATTTATAAAATAATAATACGTTTTTAAAAAAATAAACAAAATAAGTAAGTTTTATTGCCTTTTATTATTTTATAATTTCATAAAATAATTTCTAAGATTTATGGTTTACGAGTCTAAGTATTTTAGAATAAGTTTGTGTATTATTTTTTTATTTATATAATTATAAGTTTATGAAGTTTTTTAAGAATCAAGCATATTTTACATATATATATATATATATATATATATATCAATTAACTTAATATTTTTTGTTTAAGGACTAGTTTTAAAACGGATTCGAGTTTTAAATAAATGATACGTGCAAGGGTTTAGGAAAATGTACGACGGAAAAATCCTGGATATTACAGTTCAGATGGAGTTGCTTTGTCATCAGTTTTCTTTGTACCCTTTCTTATTAGCGTGCCCGCTTTCACGTGATTATCAGTCAACGTGGCGGCTAAGCGGATGGCGTCCTCAAGAGTTGCGGGATTTCTTCCCAACACGGTGTCTTGGATTTTCATGGGTAGACCACCGATGTATTTCTCAATGCACCGATTCAGTGGTGTGACCATGTGAGGCACAAGAAGACTTAACTAATGGAAACGAGTTGTATAGACCAAGTTCTCACCACTGTCTTGGGTAAGATCCCAAAACTCAGCCTCGACCTTCTTCATTTCATTGCGAGGACAGAACTTCTCGGTCATGAGCCTCTTAACTTCATCCCATGGCAAGGTCATAGTCACATCCACAACCCGGTTCCTCTTCTCACCATTCCACCAAGTGAGCGCCCGTTTTTGAAAGACGCTGGTGGCATAGCGAACCTGGAGATTGTCAGGGCAATCACTGTTGAGGAAGGTGTTTTCAATGACTTCAAACCATTGAAGGAGACCCGTAGCTCCTTCGGTGCCATAGAACTTGATGGGGTTGCACGAGTTAAAGTTTTTGAAAGTGCATAGGGGTGGGTTGGTACCACAACCACCTCCACCAGTAGCACTACCGCTATTGTTGTTTTTGGCCTGAGCGAGTTGGTTCACAAGTTGGGTGAGAAGAGCACCAAGATCAGTTGTTGTTGTTGTTGTTGTTAGTCTCGTTGGCCCGACGGGGAGGCATGCTATAGATATAAACAACACAAGGAGAGATGTAAGAATTTATGAGAATGTTTGGATTAAAAGGAATAAGAGAATAAATAAACATGAGAAATCATAGTTTGGATTGCACTCATAGAGTAATATAACCACATGAATACTACGACATATTAAGGTGAATTAAACTTATATAACTTTCAAGGAGACATGCTTTAGCCTATAAGTAAACACTCATCCCGGAAATTCCCAGGAAAGCATACGGATCCCTCGGTTGATTGGGATTTATATGAAATGCTTTCCTAGAAAGAAGACCCAGAATACATGTGTCACCCTTCTAGATTGCACGTGTCCTCTACTAATTAACAAAGTTTAAAACCTTAATGAGGTGTAAAAGGAAGTTTAATAGAATTATGAGTATGACGTTCCACATGCTATAATGATGATGATATAGAAGTAGGCAAGAAGGATATGAGGCTTAGGGTATGGATATTGTTATTTAGTTTATTGTTTAGATATAACCTAATAAGTCATGAAGTCTAACAAATATGCATTAAATAAATTAACACATAATATATTAGACGTGTAGCACATAGCATGCAGCATATATCATATAATCATAGAGCATGACATAGATGGTTGTCCTAAGGTTATAGTCTAGGTCAAAGGTGTATAATAACCTAATTCCCTATAACCAAGGCTCTGATACCAATCTGTCACACTCAAACCGGCGGCGGAAACGTCGGGGCGAGACATGGAGACTGTTCATGAGCACATGGTTGACTACGTTGTAATATATTAAATCATCACATTTCATTTCATAAACAAATCAAACAGAATCCAACAAAATACATAAAATTCGAATACATAATAAGTTTCTTTATTGATTAACTAGGTCCACAACTTAAGTGTAGCAAACTGGATCAACTCAATTGTTCGTACCTGAAACATGATAAAAACAAGGTCAACTAAAAAGTTGGTGAGCATACATAGGTTTTTACACAACAATGAATTTCAATGTTTTATACAATTCATATGACATATGGTTTACTAGGCATTTATGGAGAACCTAAAGTTAAGCTAGTGTACAATCAAACCTTGTGACTGAAGGGCATAACATTCAATGTTATCCTAATGAAGGGCATAACAAAAAAATGTTATCCTAATGAAGGGTATAACAATAAATGTTATCCTAGTGAAGGGCATAACAACAAGTGTTAGCCTAGTGTAATGTCGGTAACACTCACCCTACCTGGGTGGGTTTGTCAGACACAATAGATCTATTAATGTTATCGTTGGCTTGTAAAAGTTAATGATTGCACTAATGTGTCATGAATATGTAGCCTTAACTAAAGCATTCAAACATAAAGCACAGGTAAGCACATAGAGTCATATTGAAGAATTGTATATGCGTAATTGCATAGAAGTTTGTAAAGAGAATCATGTTTCACCCAAAAGTGCAAAAATGTAAAAGAGGCTATGTAAAACTCACATGTATCAAATGTAGTAGTTAAGACGAGCTTTAGGTAGCACAAGTGATTTGCAAATCACTAGGTTTGACCTAGAGTGAAATAGTATGAGTTTGAATCAATAATATGCACAATGTCTAAAGTAGAGTCTAGGGTTTCCACATGAGCGAGTGTAGGGACTTGTATAAAGGGTTTGTGTTATATCATGTAAGCGATGTGTGTGTGTCTATATTTGTATTTGAATAAGAATTTTTAATGAATAATGTAAGTTCAAAGTATATGATTTTAATAATAAATGACTTAAGGTTTAGTTTGAATAACTAAATAATTTAAATAAATAATTTCTTTTTATTTATTTATTTAGAAAAAGTAGTGTGGATTTACATTTATTCAAATATAATTTAAATAAATAAATTTATTTTATTTATTTATTTATAAAAATGTGTCAAAATATAGTGTAAATATATATTAGTATATAAAATTAGGAAATTATACTAAATATAATTTAAACTCTAAGTGGATTGTAAATGTAAAAAAAATATCTAAATAATAAATAAATTCATTTATTTATTTATCAAAAAAAATAGTATGTTCTTTTAAGAAGTATGGAAAATGTAAATAAATATATATTTATATTTAGAAAAGTTTTATTTGTTTAAATAGGGCTTAAAATCCTAATATATGTAATTTAATAGAAAAATGATTTATAAAATTGGTTTATGAATGGTAGTGTATGATTTTTATGAAACCTAAAAAATAGGTTCTATAAAGGTCTTAATTTAAAACTACTAATTTTTTTATTAACATGATGTATTTATATTATAAATGTGGTTTAAATTGTAAAAATATTGGTTTTACGTTTAAAATTATCAAATATCATTTTAGTTCATCACTAGAGACTAAGGGTTTTATAAAATAATTTTTATAAGTTAAAACGAGTTTTTTAAAACTGTTTAAAAAAAAGAAACAGCCCACCCGGTTCGAACCCGGGTGGCTGTTATGAGGGTTAGTTGGCGCAACCACTGGTCCAGCCTGATCCTAAGCCGGTTTGAATACATGTTAAACACTGGTTCAAAGGGATCCGGTCTGAGGTCAAAACAGGGAAACCAAAAAGAAAGGCAAGGTGCGGGGCTGGTTCGAACCCGCGACATTGTCTATGTTGCGCATGAGTTTTACCGGTAGACCGGGCATATGCCTTGGTAACAACCGGCTTCCCTAACCTTAAAACCCATAAGCCGGATATTTCTCCCTCCCCTTTATTGTCCCCGATAAAAACCCAACCCTAGCCATGGAATTAGTCCGATAGCTTACCCGACCGTTCCCCGATTCATAGGGCTAATGACCCTAGTATAAAGACGAAGCCAGAGGCTCAAGAATTACCAGGAATGATGAAGGAGAACGGCTGAAGTTTAAGGTCCGGAGTTCTTGGTGCTCGAACGAGTTCCAGCGGTGAAATGCCGAGTTTGTAAGCGCTCAGAGAGTTTGCCAAAGGGTTTCTGAAGATGTATAATTGATTTAAACAGATTGATTTAGCTTAATTCGTTCGATTTGATTCAGATTAGTAGGAGACAGCTATGGGGATGATTTTTGCGTAAATTGGGTTAATTCACGATGATTTGGGTCATGTTTTAGGCTTGCATTCACGCGGAAACAATCCACGCGTGATTTGCGGTCATTAACTCGTCTTAATTTCCTGATTGAGGATCGAATCAGACGTGGTTTGACCCTGAAATGGTCAACTCCGCTTGAATTGGTTTGAATTTCAAAACTTGCCGCGCCAGAATCGAATTGTGGTGTTAAACGTGTTTGAAAGTAGCCGAATAATGTCCTAGTGTACATGGCAAGTTCGTATAGATTGATTTGGATGACATATTGTATAGGTTTGGCTCTATTTGACTTTTAAGGGTCAAATTTAGTCAAATGTGCTTGAGTGGGGGGGTCCAAATTGAAGAGTTCAAACGGTTAGGGGTTCAAGACCAAACGTTTAAATAAATAAATAAATATATATATATATATATATGTGTGTGTGTTTTAAATGCAAAACTACACACACACACAGATATATATATATATATATATATATATATATATGAATAAGATTGAAAGATATTTATAAAAGGTTTATTTTTGTATATATATATATATATATATATAAAAGTGTACTTTCATGTGTTATATATAAGGATTATTGGATTTTAATAATCCCACCTTTTACCAATTGGCCGATAATAATCCCAACTGAGAATATTCTTACCACTGGTCCCTACTTTCAAACTATTTTTTTACATTGGACCCCCCGTTAAAAAAACTTAACGCCGTTAGAGTTTATATGACGTGGACATCTGCAAACCGCCGGAAAGTCGAGCCAAGCTAGCAGTGGTCTCGTGGTGGCTTTTGAAATTGGCTCTGGTGGTGTTTAACTGGTCTCGTGGGTCCGGAAAGTCCAAACAGAGAAAACGGTGGTGTTTAACGAGACCAGTTAAACACCACCAAAGCCAATTTCAAAAGCCAACACGAGACCATTGCTAGCTTGGCTCGACTTTCCGGCGGTTTGCAGATGTCCATGTCATATAAACTCTAACGGCGTTAAGTTTTTTTAACGAGGAGTCCAATGTAAAAAAATAGTTTGAAAGTAGGGACCGGTGGTAAGAATATTCTCAGTTGGGATTATTATCGGCCAATTGGTAAAAGGTGGGATTATTAAAATACAATAATCCTATATATAATAGAGAAGAAATATGTAATGCAAGGGTTAAAAATTTGAATTGATGTATGTTAAAGTAATAATTACTGTGACATATTATGTTTGAACAAGTATGGGACTTCAAGTGTTTATTATTGTACATAATAAAATGAATAAAGAAAAATTATGGACTGAAAATCATGGATGTTACAAATTTTAATTTTGAAATCAAGTAGGTGTATCTTCCTTAGGTGGTAATATCTAAGGCAATCTTTTTATGAAAGACACAAACATACTTAAAATGGTTTGAAGACAAAAGAATACAAAAGCAAATCTTTCCATTTTTGTATAAGAATCTTTACTTTTACATGCAAGTCAAAGACACATTTCTTGAGACTCAAAATATGGAGAAAATGTGTGGAAACGGGTTTGGAAGACTTGATTTGACAACACACAACGTTCACAACATAAAAGGCAAATGATGATTTCCAAGGTCGCTCCAGAGACCGTAGGAGCGACCGTGGAATGGTTAGTAACTGTCTCCTTGGTTTTTGTGTTGTGCCTATAAATAAAATACTTCCCCAACCATTTTCTTCAACCCTTTTGGCTCTCTAGCACTTAAAGATAAATTCTCTATGTTCATATCATCATATAATGAGATGAGAGATTAAAGATGAAGATCAAAATGAAGAGATCAAGATCAAGACAGCAACAAAGAAGAAAGGGTTATGCTACAAGGATTATCTATTCATATTGAGAAGAGTATTTGTAAAACACTATCTTGACAGTGTTGTGAACTTACTATCTTGATACAGTGTTGTGAACACACTATCTTTGACTTTTAAGGGTCAAATTTAGTCAAATGTGCTTGAGTGGGGGGGTCCAAATTGAAGAGTTCAAACGGTTAGGGGTTCAAGACCAAACGTTTAAATAAATAAATAAATATATATATATATATATATATATGTGTGTGTGTTTTAAATGCAAAACTACACACACACAGATATATATATATATATATATGAATAAGATTGAAAGATATTTATAAAAGGTTTATTTTTGTATATATATATATATATATATAAAAGTGTACTTTCATGTGTTATATATAATAGAGAAGAAATATGTAATGCAAGGGTTAAAAATTTGAATTGATGTATGTTAAAGTAATAATTACTGTGACATATTATGTTTGAACAAGTATGAGACTTCAAGTGTTTATTATTGTACATAATAAAATGAATAAAGAAAAATTATGGACTGAAAATCATGGATGTTACAAATTTTAATTTTGAAATCAAGTAGGTGTATCTTCCTTAGGTGGTAATATCTAAGGCAATCTTTTTATGAAAGACACAAACATACTTAAAATGGTTTGAAGACAAAAGAATACAAAAGCAAATCTTTCCATTTTTGTATAAGAATCTTTACTTTTACATGCAAGTCAAAGACACATTTCTTGAGACTCAAAATATGGAGAAAATGTGTGGAAACGGGTTTGGAAGACTTGATTTGACAACACACAACGTTCACAACATAAAAGGCAAATGATGATTTCCAAGGTCGCTCCAGAGACCGTAGGAGCGACCGTGGAATGGTTAGTAACTGTCTCCTTGGTTTTTGTGTTGTGCCTATAAATAAAATCCTTCCCCAACCATTTTCTTCAACCCTTTTGGCTCTCTAGCACTTAAAGATAAATTCTCAATGTTCATATCATCATATAATGAGATGAGAGATTAAAGATGAAGATCAAAATGAAGAGATCAAGATCAAGACAGCAACAAAGAAGAAAGGGTTATGCTACAAGGATTATCTATTCATATTGAGAAGAGTATTTGTAAAACACTATCTTGACAGTGTTGTGAACTTACTATCTTGATACAGTGTTGTGAACACACTATCTTGATATAGTGTTGGGTTAGGATGAGAGATGCACTATCTTGATTTAGTGTTACATTTGTATTTGTTAGAGATTGACACTATCTTGATATAGTGTTAAAGTTGTATTTGTGTATGTGTGAGAGAGAGAAAGAGAGATGCATTGCCTTGACATAATGCTTATTTGTATTTGAGAAGAACACTATCTTGATATAATGTTTGGGTACTTCACTATCTTGACATAGTGAAGGTTGAAGTAATGTCAAGCTAGTAACTTGGTGTGACTAGTGAAGAAGTGTAAAGCTAGTCACTTGGTGTGGCTAGTGAAGAAGTTGCTCACTACCTTTGACTAGTGAAGAAGTGTAAAGCTAGTCACTTGGTATGATTAGTGAAGAAGGTGTTCACTACCTTTTACTAGTGAAGATTTATAAAGACCACTAGCTTGACATAGTGAGTTGAAGAAGGTGATCACTTCCTTTGTTAAGTGAGACGCTTGTACAAGGTGATCACTACCTTTATTTAGTGAGACGTTCGTGTACCGGTGATCCGTACCGTTTTAGGGAGACGACTAGTGAAGACAACTCTCGATTGGAGGATCGAGGAGAGGACGTACAGTGGATTTGTTAACATCCACTTGAACCTCTATAAATACGGTGTTGTGTCTCTTTCCCTTATCTTTTACATACTTGTACATTTACATATTGTTCATTAACAAGTATCATCCATACCACCTAAAGTTTTTAGACAAGAATTCAAAATAAAATTTTGTTAAAGAAAGAGTGGTTAAACTCAAAAAGGTTTTAAATTAACTTGAAAAGAATTTTAAGAACCTATTCACCCCTCTCTAGGTTCCTACATCAAGGCTGAGATGGTGGTCACTGACACGTACATCGTTCTTGATGAGAAGGGGAAGGAGGCTAGCAGTTGACGGTGGGGAAGTGGTGGCGAGGGAGTGGCAGCTAGAGAGAGATGAAGTAACGGAGAATTGATGTGGTTGGGAGTTATATAAGTGGACGGTAGTTAGGAACCAAAAACGCATTAAAGAACCAAAGGTTTTGTAGCACGAAAATTCACGTATATCCTTAGTAGTAACTTTTTGAGTCAAACTGTCATTTTGATAATTTATCAAGTCTAAATGAACGTTTATCGGTAATTACCCCCTATAAAAATAGTGTGGATTCAAATCCTACAAATGTAGGTTTATGTTAGTATTTTAGGAGTAAAAAACATAGGAAAAATGAAGGTTTATCAAGCTTTTGAGTTGGCTTAAACTTTTACACGAGGTCAGAGTCAAGCTCGAACTTAACTCTGTAGGCTCATATCAGGTTGTTAGAAAGTGCAACTGTCTGGTTTTGGATTGGTGAGTAGTGAAATGGGTCAGTTTATAGCAAGGCGATCCACGAACATCTTGGAGTCGTGGTGTCTTGACAGCTAAGTGGTCCGCAACTATCCACAAACAGCTGAGCGCCTACGAGACCACCATAGCAATGACGTGGTCCTCGACGGTCCAATGAGGTGGTCCATGGTTCACCCAACAGTTCCACACCAACCAATTATCAAATAAATGATCACATTCAAATGTCCAAAACTAACAAAAACACAAATTTAAACTTGAATTAAAGTGCAGTGTTCTCGTTATAACTTTATACTCGAAACATGCTCATGCAACTCTATAGCCTACGATAAAAGAAAGTACTAAGACTAACATAACTAATGAACCTGGTTCAAAGGCCCGGTTAACAGACTCCAGACTCGTGTTATTACCAGCTGGTTCAGTAGAGTTAAGCAAACCAAGTTATTGATCGTCTTCTTCTGGCCTTAGGTGTCCATGGAAATTGCTTCAGGAAAGTGAAGCAGTTTATGAGGTGACATGGGGGACTTGGGCTTAAGAGACGGCCCGGTTAATCTGCTGCTGATGTTCTCTTTCGGGCTTCCTAGGCCCGTGATTCCAAGTACTTTTCTGACCTCATTTGCCAACTCTATGACCATGTCATCTTCATGACCTGTTTAAGATATAAGAAAAGGTTCAATATGCTTGATGGTGAAGGAATCTTTTCTTGTTTAGTCAAAGATGCCCATCAAGGATGATAAACAAAAATTTTATGGGGGCAAAAGAAATAGATAACAATGGGCAATTAAGTAATTTCAGATGAGAAATACGCCCAAAAGACGACGTCTCTATCATGGAGCATGGATTAGGAACCTTGTGGGGGAAGTAATTTCAAAAAAGAAATATGCCCAAAAAACGACATCCACATAATAGAGATGCTTGAAATGAGTATAGTGGAAGTGTAGATATGGTTAACTACTGAAAGAAATAGTGAGGTGGTTATAACGCACCAATATCAAACATTGCCTTCTCCAACGAGAATATATAGTCTCGGTTGTTTCCACACGGGCCAAAAGCAGTTGCTATTTGTCTGAAAATGTTAACTAATGAGAAATGGGCCAATCAAAGACCTAAAATAGTTTAAATAAGATAAAAGAAAGTACATTACGGTAAGTATGTTACCTTGCCATGTCCTCCAATGGTGCTGGCCCGAGGTAGTACTTATTTGATTCCTTATCCGGAGTGGATGTGAAACTGTAACAAAAAAAATTCTAGTTATTTTAACTTTTTTGTTCCATGGATCTTACATCTGATTGCGGGTCACATTTACTTATGAAAAGTAGATGGGACCCACAAAGAGAAGTGCAGAAGAGATCGGTATAAAACATGAGATAATGGCTTACACTATAACTCCTGATAAAGAAGGCTCGTCAATCTCCCCATCCTGAATCAAGAGTTAACAAAATCAGCTCTTGTTTTTGTGATTAAATGTTGATTTGCACGAGGAAAAATTTAATATTCTTTTACCTTGAAAAAGTCTACAGCGGTCTTTTGATCGTACTCGCATTCTCTCTTCTCTAAATACTGAAATAAATAAGAAACAATTTATGTAATTTCTTATAATAAACTAACAATTTATGTAATGTCTTGTAATAAACTAATAACATAATGCACCATTATTTAAAGTACAAATACGTCATGCAAATTAACCGTATGGTTGTCAACTCATTAGTCAATCCAAATCAACACACTAGATTGAAAACTCAGCGTCTTAGAAACTTTTTACCGTATAAAAACCAAGTTATCATGATACATACCGCCATTGCCAATCGTTCCTTCTCTTCACCTCCTCTTACACAATACACAGCACCCCACTGAAAGAAACATCGGGTTAAGAATTAACTGAAATTGGAATGAGTTGAAGTTTTCTGTTACTTACACAGATGGCTCCTTCCTTGTATTCAAGTGTGCACGTCCTTGCAGGGTGTTCAGGCGTACCTCTATGATCAATGCATGCTGTGAAATAAAAGTATTCATATGAATATTAGATCGACAGATAGATGCATTAAAAAAAGAAACATAAAGAACACGGGCCGGATAACTGCTTACCAAGATCAAACACGCGGCGGTAATTCTTGATATACCCAATCATTTTCTCATCATACTCAAACCCAGGGTTCCATACCAAAGAACCATATCCAAACACCCAGAAAACCATGATTTGCAACTCTTCACAAGCTACAAAGTGTTGATAATTAAAACATTAGGGGAATCACAAAAGAGATTTTAAATATGGAGTAATGTAAGCCCCGAATCGATTCGGTTAATCAAAATAGAGTAGTAAAACTGTACAACCCACCCCTAAACTTCTCATATAAGCCCATTAAGGGGTAACAATGAACCAATAGCAAAAGCGGTGAGCTTTTCGTACGCGAGACGCAAAATGATTATATATATATTTTTATATATATCTTAGGTTTTTAGCATCCCCTACCCAAAATTTAACTATAATAAGCTTTATATATGTTCTAACATGTAAATTACTTACATGTACAACCTAAAAAGCATGTTGTACAACATTTTGCTCCACAAAAAAGGCTCATATACATGAAGCGCGCGCCTCACCTGCGCCTCAAGCCAAAATTTTGCGAAAAATCGTGCCTCAGCTGCGCTTTTTGTTTACATGCGCCTTAAGTCACCAGAAGCGATCCCCTTTGCGCCTGAGGTCGCCTCGCGCCTAGGCGCGCTTTTTAAAACCAAGACTAAAAGATTGTTTTGACTTTTGAATTTTGAAAGTTCATGCTTACCACTTTATAAAGCCATGTTTCATATGAACAAGCTTCAAATGAAATATCAATAAACCCACTGAACTTTTGTCAAAAGTTAGCATTTGACTTTTTATGTTAAAGTGTTAAACAATATTACTTTCCAAATACAAGAATGACAGAGATATATTTAGCATATAAACAATCAATATAAAGCCAAATTTAATAATTTCATTTTGATACCATAAGCATCATCAAACATAGTAACATATCGATTAAGGTGAATAATAGAAGCCTAAATGCTACAGAAAACAGAAAAAAGTAACAAAAATTAAAGCTTCCAAAAGAAATAGCAGAGTATAAGTCCAATTAGGGTTTATCCAAAAACAGGCCTTGTTAAATCATGTTATTCATGAATCATTTCTACTTTTACTGTAATTACTAATTCCCTTACGTGCAAACATTTTTCATCAAAACAAACCACAAAAATGCCTGAAACTTTCATGATTGACTTCAATAATTTAAAATACAATAAAAAATTGCTCAAGTACCAATCAGATTTAACAAATATTTTCTAATTCCTCCAATAACAGCATTTTTGTCATCATCCATAAATACATAAATATATAACAAGAAATCGATGTTAACGTTACTCTATAATATATTCCAGAAGAAATCAAAATGAAAAAACACATTTCATTATTTGTATAATCTTGCTATAAAGAAAAGACTAATCTTGACGTTAACTTTACTCTATACTATATTCCAGAATAAATCAAAATGAAAAAACACATTTCATTATTTGTATAATCTTGCTATAAAGAAAAGACTAATCTCGACGTTAACTCGTTAACTTTACTCTATAATATATTCCAGAATAAATCAAAATGAAAAAACACATTTCATTATTTGTATAATCGTGCTATAAAGAAATAAGTAATTATGCTGAGCGAAAGGTCGGAAAAAGATGACAAAAGGCTACTCATTTCAACTAGAGAATTGTTTCGACTCTTTAAAGTTCATGCTTACCACTTTATAAAGCCATTTTCATATTAACTAGCTTCAAATAAAATATCAATAAAGTCAATAAACCCATTGACCTTTTCATCAAAAGTTAGCATTTGACTTTTTATGTCAAACATGCTACTTTCCAAATACAAGATTGATAAAGATTTTGTTAACATATATACACTTAGTAACAATAAAGCCAGATTCAATAACTTCATTTTATACCATAAGCATCATCAAACACACCATTTCAGGTGAATATAAGCATAAACGCTACAAAAAAAACAAAAAAAGTACCAAAAATTAGGGTTTATCCAAAAACAATCCCCTTCAAACATTTTTCATCAAAACAGACCACAAAAGTGCCTGAAACTTTCATGATTAACTTCAATAATTCAAAATAGAATCCAAATCAGCTGAAGTACCAATCAGATCTAACAAATCTATTCTAATCTCTCCAATAACAGCATTTTTGTCATAATCAATAAATACATATAACACGAATTAGACGTTAACGTTACTCCATACAATATATAGCAGAATAAATAAACGTGAAAAGCATATAAGAACATGATTGAGTGATTGCTTACATAAACCGAAGAGCGAAGTGTAATGTGCGCGCCGCTGAAACAAATCTGACGAAGTTTGTGATTGAGAGCAATGATATCGATCGTCAGATGACCCGGAGGAGAAACAGAGAGAACGGAAAAGTAGGGTTTTGAGAGATTGAGTCTCGGTTCCGGCGACGGTGAAAGAGGGGCAGATGGAATGACACCTCTCTCTAGTTTCCGCCAGATGGTAGGGGTGATAAAATGTAAGAAAGAGGGCTATTTATAGAAGTATTTACCATATGCCAATTGCCATTCATGAAATGACATGATGTATGTATTGCATGATGTATGAATGTATGATGACTTTGAAGAATCATAACTAATTTAATAAATTTTAAAAAGATACAAGTCCGAAGCGTAAAAGGATATACAGTGACGGAACTTAAATAATTAAAGTGAGGCTTGAAAAGATTACATGTAAAAAGACAAATTTTTTTCATCAAATAAAGACCATAAATAAAAACAACCAGTTCTTACATATTATAAACGACAAATGACGACCTTTAAGGTCTTTGGGGTTGTGAGATTTAGAACTTCTAAGCCCAAAATCACGGGGGGCGGGACTGGTGATATACTCTCCAGCTAAATGATTATGGGTTCAAATTATGCGAAATGAATGTGATGATTTTAGAAGTAAAGTATGTGTAAAACAGAGTCGTTCGTCGATCAAAACGTATAGCGTATAGGTTATAACAAAATTAAAAACAAGTATGATTCTCTATGCTTTAGACAAACAATAAAGTAAAAAAACACATGATGAAATAATCAAAAAGCAATATGTACAAATTTATTACAAAGGGAGTCACCGAAAAGAAACATAAAAAATAAGTGAATAAAGATATGAATATATAAGAAGGGTTGTAGGATGGAATGAATTGTTTGAGAAAAGTTTATAGGAAGGTTTGTGAGGTTTATAATGTGTCAAATGATCGGACATGTTGGTAATAATTTTAAGTTTTAGGCAGGAGTTGCTCTAAGTCAAAAGATTTCCATGAATTTCACTTTCATATTTTTTTATTTCTAATTTCATGTATCTTTCGGTCTTCTCTATTTCTATTAAAAATAAAGCAATGTCCTATAATATGAGCCCGCTCCCTACCGCTAACATATGCCTTTGTCTCCTGCAAGCTTTCTTACATTACGTCCTCTCTCTTCCACCCATTTTCTCCTCCTTCACTTGTAAAATGCCATTCTCCACTAAGAACCGGTCGTCGTTGCTTTGTCTTGATATGATCGTCGTTGATCCTGCCTAGACTCAACGGTCGTGGCTAATGTTCATGTCTAGTCCTTGCTTCCCCTATTAAGAGCTAACAAAAATGATTTGATTCAACCATTGCTGACTAAACTCATTTCAATAATAATCTGTTGGTTCAACTCCAAGCGTCTAATGGATGCATACCTAACCGGTGAAGAGGTTGGTTCCTGATTTATTCGGTTCAACCGAAAGGACTGGTCTAATTTTCAAAACCATGGTTGTGGGGGTATAAATAAGAATGAAGGGATGTATACATAACCAATTTAAGTATTTAATTTTTTAAAGATAATGCATACATAAGCAATTCAAGTATTTAATTTTTTTTTCTTAGGTTGCTAGGTTGATGTACGTGACTCAAATATGTTGATGAAATTAGTAAGTGTAGAATTTTTTTGTTATTTGTTAATGAAAATGTAGTATACATAAGCAATTCAAGTATTTAACTTTTTTAAGGATACTTAATTATAAAAACAACTTTATAGTCCACCTAAACATCGCTTTAAGTCGAACAAATTAAGTTGACTCAATATTACTTATATCATCATACTAGTTTAGATCCCGTGTATACACACGGAGTGAAAAATATCAATAAATACAAATTTTAAATCTTTATGTGTATAGTTTACACGTGTAAAAATGTATCATATAGTAAGGATAAAAAACAAAACTTAAAATATGCAAAAACTAATATATAATTGGGTCCAGGTTGGGTCAGAGGGTTTTCTCACCTATAGTGGGTTTCCTCCTGAGGAAGGTGGAGATGATCGGGTGAGTCAATGGTCCGTCAGTTATCCAAATTGTATTTAAAAAAAACATAAGTTATGATGTGCATGCATGTCATCCATGGATGGAAGATTCATTGAACCTAGACACTAATGTGGTCGTGTGTTAAAGTCCTCATTGAACAACTTCCTGCTTCTTTGATAACACCAATTTTCAATTGAAAAGTAACATTTTTCTAATTAATTAATATAATATAAGTAAACTTGAAGTGTTGCAATTTTTTATATGTTAGTAGGAATGCATATGTGTGGCTATATATATAAAAATATATTTGGTTATTGTAGAAAGAGAAAAAAAAAGTACAAAGGATACAAAGCTATCAGGATGTGACACGTGTCCTTAAGCGAAGGGTAAATTTGTTCGCGTCATGATCACGCACAAAAATTACATAATTACTCATAAAAATGGCACACGGTATAATTTATTATACAATCACATTAACAAATTACGCACACAATATTACGTAACTTATATAAAGAAATAATTACGCAACGTATGTGATAATTACGCAACTTATGTAAAAGTGACGTGACGCTGATGCGAAACAGAGGGAGTGTTAAGGACGACACCCTCCCCTTACAGGTCATAGACATTTTGGAGGGAATCCGAAGACGGTTTATGTGGAGAGACAACAATTCCAAGGCCTAAAATGTTGGATTGCATGCGATAAACTTTTGGTAGCCAATGAGAAAGAGAGCGTTGTCATTGGGAATATTCGAGCGGAATGTCACACCCCCGCTAAAGCGGAAACACGGGAATGTAACGAAACTGTAATCGAGAACACATTGCTTGCAAGAGAAGTTAACTTGTATTACATTTAAAAGCTTAAGGTACATCTAATATATGGTTTAAGTACAACATTTGCAATTTCTCAAAATCTAGTCTAAAATAACAAGAGATAATATGTAAACTCTCCTCGAGTACTCCTATCCATGTATGCCTTTATGAATCAATAATTGTTACCTGAAAAACATGCTAAAAAGTGTCAACTAAAAAGTTGGTGAGTTCGTAGGTTTAAGATATGAGTAAACAACAAGTTTGTTAAATAATGTTCATAAAATCACATTTATGAATATATATAAGTTTGAAGTATGTGCGGGAGGAAATGTAATGCAATTTGAGCCCACAACAACTAAACCTGTTGACTGAGTTTGCCCCAATGAGTATTCATGCCCTATCACGAGGCATATTGTTTGTTTCGGTAATAATCATCCAATATAGTTGCCTGTTAATTTACGCGTTCAACAAACTAGAGAATGGGGATTGTCAATCCCGATAGTACTATCTATATTAAACCAAGGCTCGATCCATGAGTTAAATAGTTGTATGTAACGGGGTCTTAATGTGATAGTGAAACTCATACAATTAACATTTCGGGTGGCACATATATATGAAGACGAGTTTGTATAAGTGAGCATGTTTTTCCCCCAAATCAAGTAAATATAAAAAGGGGCTACGAGATCTCACCTTTCAATGACGATGAGTGGTAATTTTTCCGAGTAAGCTTGTGGTTGACCTAAACGTATCCTATAAATTATGAGGATGCTAATGAGGTCTTATGAGTTGAGTTTATTGTGAATGTCGGGATGTATTCTTAAGTTTGCAAAGTCTTCAACCTTTTATAAATATATATGTATATATATATGTATGTATATATATATATATATATATATATCCTTTCATAACAATATTTTGCGATGTTTGATAACATTTATGAACTAATTTGGCCTAATGATCCTTTCAAAAAGATAAGGTTTTAGTTATTTTGATTCGAAAATGATTCATATATATGATTTTGTAAAATATACCTAATGGTCGGTTTTTAAGGAAATAGGTATAACATATATATTTTTTGATGTCTTAATATTTGTAAACGTTTATAAGTATAACTTTATAGTCATTTTAGTAAAAGATAGTATTAATGGTATTTATATATATATATATATATATATATATATATATATATATATATATATATATATATTGTAGTAAAACTAAGATTTATAAAATAATGTGTACACATTTATATGTCTAAGGAAATAATATATTTATCCTTTTTATGACTATTTTAAGAATGTATGTTGTATTTCAATGTGGTCATGACTATATTGACATAAAACTATCTAAACATTTATTCCTTAATTTATTATCTGCATTATGACTTTTATTAACAATGACAAATCATACATTTAATGTATTTTAAGGCATTTATTAAACTTTGTAAATACTACATACTAAGTATTTAGATCAAAAACCGTCTTTTAGTTTAGTAAAACTTAATTCGATACATGTATATGAGTATATATCACAAAATTTGTAGTTTATGAGTATGAGTTCTAAAGCTTGCATAGCATGAAATTTTAAACTTATAAATATGAGGATTTACAAGTATAATTATTAGTATGTGAGACATGGAAATGAGTTTAAAGAGATGATCATACCCACTTAGAAGAAGAACAAAGATGGTGAACTTTAAGCTTGAAAGTTGTCTTTATGAGGTGTAGAATTCGAACCCAACACAGGAACAAGAATCTTCAACCGAGTTTTGTTGATAGATTTTTTTAGTGTGTGGTTTGATTTCTAAAGAATAGGTTATTTATAGTGGTGTTGAGTGTGGTGTTACTTCATGTCAATGGGAGAAAGTATGGCATCCTTGTATTGGAAATGGAGGTGTATGGGTTTGAAAATGGTCAAAGAGTATGGTATATATTATGTTGGAAATAGAGGGGCTTAGGGGCCCTCTTGTTGCCGTGACCAAGGAGAACAAAGAGAAGGGGTCATCTCATGATTTTGTTAATTTAGATGGATGGTTTAAGAGGTGTAAAGGGAGTGTACCCCTTACTGCCATGAACAAAGAATAAGGAAAAGGTAAGTATGGGTTTTTAATTGGAATTTAAAGATTTGAAAATGTGTATTGTAGGTGGGTCCCATTCTAGCCTTAAGTCAGGGGAAAGAAAAGGATGGTGTGTTAGTTTAGGATTTATAAATGTGAAAATGGTGGGGTGTGTGATTCCGTATGCAAGGAAGAAAGAAAAAAAAGGAAAAAAAGGAATGGGTTTTTATCTTGTGTGGTGTGTGTTTGAACCCGTACACCATGGATGGAAAAGAATGGAAGTGTGGTTTGTACTATAATGGAAATTCAGATGTGTCATGGGTTTCCTAAGGGTGTCGTGAACAAGGAAACATAAAAAAAAAGTATTTAGATTTGAAGTATATGATAGATTAAATAGAGATGAGTATGGAGTGTTATCTTTTGTCATAAATAAATGAGGTATTATAAAAATAAGGAGGTTAAAGTTAGTTTACTACGGGTATGACAACAACTACATATGTGTATGTGGCATCCAATAAATATATATGTAATGTTTTTAACTAGACGTGTAGGTGTAGAGAGTAATGGAACTAATTTAAAAGGTTAGAGAGTTTAGAAATAAATCTTAAGTTTTTAAATATATATTCATACGGGTTCATATATAAAATTTATGCATACATGTATGAAGCTTGCGGGTACTTACATATATATATATATATATATATATATATATATATATATATATATATATATATATATATATTTGTCTTGAATTAATTCATTCGAGAGAGTAAATCACAACGTGTTCATATAATGATATCATAATATGCTTGTAGTTCAAAATTACGTGTAGCTTCATAGAAAATTAATTTTTGTTATCTATATATATTTTGTATAAATAATATATTTAATAAAGAGTATTACCTGGAATTTGACGAATGTTACAGTCTCCCCTAGTTGAAAGAATTTCGTCTCGAAATTCAACTGGTAGAGTACTTAACGGGTTCGTCCTTGAAGAGTTGTGGATGTTTGAGCATTCCTCTACTGATGTAAGAGGGTAATCTAGAAAGGAGCGTTGATATGAGATAACTTATACTAGTCATTGGGGCTAAGCGTGATTTCAATTCACCGATCATCAATTGTTTTGTATACAAGAGTATGGAATGTTGAAAACGGAAGTTACTTTTCAAGAGTTGAAACATCGAGATGTCATATATTGGCATGAGAATGCTGGAATATATACGTGTTGCAGTTGATAAGAGAATTTGATAGCTAAACAATGAAAAGACTTAGATTTATAGTAGTTTATATGTCAGCATTCCCGACTAGGTGGGATGTATGCTTACTATAAAATACACATATAGAATGTCTGTTGGGTTAATTCGTTAAGGGCAAATTACCTCATCCTATTGAGTGTATTAGCTACCCTAGGTTTGTGTTGTGAAACGAAAGATCGACAACGAAGACTAAATTAGGATTTTATTGAGAGTATTTGTCTAGGAGAGAATCACTTCATCCAACCGGATGTTGTGAGCATAAAAAAAGTTGAGTCAGATTAACGAAAAGGAGTCTTACTAATGATCCAATATTTTTGAAATCGCACTATGGTGTATGAGAACTGTTGCTAACTGCGTTGGTTACCATGGCTAAATAAAAATGATGATTTTATCGTATGAGATGACTCCTTGAGCAAACGATTGAGTATACATTGCTCGAGGCTAGTGATAATTTCACAAAATTTCGAGTCATGGAAAGATTTAGATATAGGGGTTGAGATAAGTTCATCGAGTAAGTCACTTAGAGGACTAGTCCAAAGTCGGTTTTTGGACAATAATCATAGGGAGTTAAGGTCTTGATTCTTTTGTCATCAAAAGAATTTGGTTTTCTAACCTAGCCGACTGTAGTCGAGAAGATAACGTTGGTTACTTAATTAGTCTAGAGCTAGGTTTTTATGGAACAAATGTCAGATATTCTTCGATGAGCAAGTAAAACTTTATGAACTGTTATGTGTTAAACTGTTCGACTCTGGGGTTACTTGAAAACGATGTATAGGCGTGCAACGAACAAGAAAGGAGTGAAACATGAAGCTGGAATGAGATTCGAAATAAAACAATGTAAATAGAGTTGGACAACTTCAATTGTCTAAATCAATAGGAATTGAAGCAATTGGATGTAATTTAACGCTTTGGTGTATATCAAAAAATTAATTCATCTCCATAAACTTAGAAAAGATTTGAACTATCAAAAGTACTCGAGCAAATACTAAAAAGAAAATAAAATATTTAAACTAAGTAAGAGGTGTATCGCTTGAGTAAAATAATGTAAATCAAGTTAGACGAGATGTTGGATAAATCACTATGATTGATGAAAATTATATAGAGATAAAATGGTGGGTAGAGTAAGTGTAAAACTAGGTTTAGTATTTATATGAATCAAGAGAAAATACGATGATGATTTTTACGTTAAAGTGGTTAGTCTAGCTGTGTTTAAAAGTATAGAAAGTGTAAGAATGAGTTTTGTGATAACTGGAATCTAGTAGGAAATGAAACCTCAGACTAGTAATGAAAAGTTTGAAAAGTGTAGAGATTTTGTAACAACTGTTGTTATAAAGAAGATTAGCTTAGAACTAATGAACAGATAATTGATTGAAAATGGATTAAAACATTGCATTTTAGTGTAACTGGATGAGTTAGTAAGTACGAGTGACATTTTGCGAAGCAAAGGATGGAGGATAATGTAGTAAAAAAAATAATAAAATAAACGAATTGCTAGAGTATGAACAAAAACGAAATTGATTTTAGGCAAATGGATTTGGCACAACACATGGGTGATGATTAAAAACTGCTAATATGATTTTTGATGTTGTAAAGAAACTAATTATTTTTTAAAAAGGACAGAACATAGAAAAGAAACATAATGTTTCTACGCAAGTAGAGGTCATAAGTTTAAAAGCGTTTTATTATGTGATTTGTAAAGGTAGAAATGATTTAAATTTTCCAAAACATGAAAATAGGTTGTAAAGGGGATATAATTCTCACCAACCAATATTTATAAAATTGGAAAAAAATTGTTTTCTAAATCTTTGGTAAATGATGCAAGTGGATGAGATATAGGTCTTAGTGGTGACTTGGTAGTAAAGAAACAATTTTTTTTGATGAAACGAAACAAAACATGACGAAAACTGAGTATAGCGATCAAGTAAAGAATTCACCAGGAATCCATTTGAAGTGTGAAACTAAGTTTAGAGACGACATGAATCGAATTGAAGAAAAAAAACGATGCAAATAAAGTTGGATTAATTGGATTCGAAGGTTTGCTAGATAGAGAGTAAATTCTAGCGAGGAAATCAGGGTAAGTGAAATTGAATATGTAAGGAGTTCAAGTATTCGGGTGTAGGTACACCAATAAAAGTGAACATATATGGTGTTTCCAAGAAACTAAGTGTGGTATTTACTTTCAAGTATCGAACATCGAATAAACAGTTCCACCTTTGTTTGATATGCAATAGTGTCTTTAACACTTTGCTATCATCAGGTAATGGGTGATTTAACACTGTGCAAATCCTCAGAAAATTTGACTATAAGGATGTATGGTCACGAATTACGTACTTGTGACTTTACAATATATGTATAATATCGTATATGTATATAACACTCGTTGTCACGACCTTTATCACCGATGATTTAGGCAATAGGTATGGCACATATATGTGTCAAATGTTAAATTTGAGCGTTTTTATAAAGGAGTATTTCCTGATTTTCAGTCTTATTCTTACAATTAGTATTTGACGTCGAAATGGGTCGACATTCTAATTTCAAGAGTTAAGAGTTGTATTCAATAATTTAGAATAGATTTTGATTTTAGCTCAAAGGAGTAAGGGTGGAGGGTGTGAATATTTTCACTATCAAATTTAGCAAATCCCGGCTTGCCTCTTTGAGGTGGAGTATGATTAGTTGATGTTTGTAAAGGATGTCATGGCTCGGAAGTGTACTATTTGTGGAAACAGTATTACTGTTCGTAACCTTTGTACTAATTAGTTGTCGAAGACATCTTTCTTTTCATTAAGCGAAACGAATCAAGTATCAGAGGGGTCGACAAGATTTCATGTGGGTGTGATATTTCTTGTATATGATAGGTTAGCTTTATATGTGCAAGACAAGAATAGATAATTCATCTTTGTCTTATGCATAAGTATGACATAAGATTGTTAAAGGAGATGTATAATAAACGTTCATTTCAAAACTTCATGATTATAAGTCGAAGACCTCTACACTAGATTTCAATGAGAGTCGTGATGGCCACTTCTCTCTGTTTATGTTTTTATACTGTAACAGTTGTTGCTCAAAAACAGAGATACCGTCCTTTAAGGTGTAACGAAAAAGAATATGAATGGCACATCGAAGTATGATTTGTATCCGGTGCGTACCAATTAATATAATACCGGAATGTGTTAGGACAATTGGTAATAACTGGTCAACTGAAAGAGACGTAATTGGACGTACAAAAAGGCGTGTGAATAAAGATTATTCGATGTCACGAGTTAATAGGAAAGCAATAAGGTCACTACAGCTCCAAAGGGTGGAATGTACTTGTAATCGGATTTAATACGAGTCAGGAAAAGAGTCAGATGGTTCTATCCTATCTATTATAAATAGGTATGTTGAAGATGCAAGTATCAATGGCTATTAGGAGCCAATAGGAGATTTATAGACGGGATAGTCTCACAAAATTTGTGAATTAGCAAAGGGAAGTGATAAGTCTTCGATGTTCTTGATCAAATGAAGTCCTTGGTGTAGCAATCCAGTTCTCCGGTCTATGAACGGTTGTACATGTTCAGTCGATGAAGTTGAGATACGACATATGCTTGACGGAAAGTCATTACAAATATCGGTTCGAAGGAATGATTTTTAAGTATGTGAGTATCTATAAGAGGTATCGTGGTTGTGGCATTTTAAGGTTCTACGATAGTCCTCGAATTAGAAAGAACGATTAAACTGAACACAAGGAATTGATTAGCCTCTAAACAAGGTTACTGTCATGCAGATAATTTGATAGGATAGTTCTTCCTTGCTGCAGCTTGAGACGAGGATCAATTGCGGAGATGACGACAACGTGACTGAGGCGGACATGATAAATATTTAAGTATATAAGTATAATACGTATATAGACATAGTTCCTGTAACTATATGCATGGTATGCTTTGCACTGCGCTCAACATCCTATGATTCAAAGGTTCGAGCTTAAAATTGTACTGATTGTCATGTCTTAAATGTAGCTCACACAACATGATTAGCCAGAATTCAAGGGTACCTGTAAATTCACCATTACGGTCGCGCACCCGTAATCGTAAATTTACCTTACACAATCATCCTAGTGTCTCCGTCATGTGTTTCCTGATGTTCAAAGAGTTTGAGCTTAAGGTTATAGTCTAGGCCTTACTATGGTGAACCTAATTCTCTATAACCAATGGCTCTGATACCAATCTGTCACACCCCCGCTAAAGCGGAAACACGGGAATGTAACGAAACTGTAATCGAGAACACATTGCTTGCAAGAGAAGTTAACTTGTATTACATTTAAAAGCTTAAGGTACATCTAATATATGGTTTAAGTACAACATTTGCAATTTCTCAAAATATAGTCTAAAATAACAAGAGATAATACGTAAACTCTCCCCGAGTACTCCTATCCATGGATGCCTTTATGAATCACTAATTGTTACCTGAAAAACATGCTAAAAAGTGTCAACTAAAAAGTTGGTGAGTTCGTAGGTTTAAGATATGAGTAAACAACAAGTTTGTTAAATAATGTTCATAAAATCACATTTATGAATATATATAAGTTTGAAGTATGTGCGGGAGGAAATGTAATGTAATTTGAGCCCACAACAACGAAACCTGGTGACTGAGTTTGCCCCAATGAGTATTCATGCCCTATCACGAGGCATATTGTTTGTTTCGGTAATAATCATCCAATATAGTTGCCTGTTGATTTACGTGTTCAACAAACTAGAGAATGGGGATTGTCAATCCCGATAGTACTATCTATATTAAACCAAGGCTCGATCCATGAGTTAAATAGTTGTATGTAACGGGGTCTTAATGTGATAGTGAAACTCATACAATTAACATTTCGGGTGGCACATATATATGAAGACGAGTTTGTATAAGTGAGCATGTTTTTTCCCCAAATCAAGTAAATATAAAAAGGGGCTACGAGATCTCACCTTTCAATGACGATGAGTGGTAATTTTTCCGAGTAAGCTTGTGGTTGACCTAAACGTATCATACAAATTATGAGGATGCTAATGAGCTCTTATGAGTTGAGTTTATTGTGAATGTCGGAATGTATTCTTAGTTTTGCAAAGTCTTCAACTTTTATAAATATATATATATATATATGTATGTGTATATATATATATATATATATATATATATATCCTTTCATAACAATATTTTGCAATGTTTGATAACATTTATGAACTATTTTGGCCTAATGATCCTTTCAAAAAGATAAGGTTTTAGTTATTTTGATTCGAAAATGATTCATATATATGATTTTGTAAAATATACCTAATGGTCGGTTTTTAAGGAAATAGGTATAACATATATATTTTTTGATGTCTTAATATTTGTAAACGTTTATAAGTATAACTTTATAGTCATTTTAGTAAAAGATAGTATTAATGGTATTTATATATATATATATATATATATATATTTTGTAGTAAAACTAAGATTTATAAAATAATGTGTACACATTTATATGTCTAAGGAAATAATATATTTATCCTTTTTGTGACTATTTTAAGAATGTATGTTGTATTTCAATGTGGTCATGACTATATTAACATAAAACTATCTAAACATGTATTCCTTAGTTCATTGTCTGGATTATGACTTTTATTAACAATGACAAATCATACATTTTGTATATACATGAAAATAAGTTAATGTATTTTAAGGCATTTATTAAACTTTGTAAATACTACATACTAAGTATTTAGATCAAAAACCGTCTTTTAGTTTAGTAAAACTTAATTCGATACATGTATATGAGTATATATCACAAAATTTGTAGTTTATGAGTATGAGTTCTAAAGCTTGCATAGGATGAAATTTTAAACTTATAAATATGAGGATTTACAAGTATAATTATTAGTATGGGAGACATGGAAATGAGTTTAAAGAGATGATCATACCCACTTAGAAGAAGAACAAAGATGGTGAACTTGAAGCTTGAAAGTTGTCTTTATGAGGTGTAGAATTCGAACTCAACACAGGAACAAGAATCTTCAACCGAGTTTTGTTGATAGATTTTTTTAGTGTGTGGTTTGATTTCTAAAGAATAGGTTATTTATAGTGGTGTTGAGTGTGGTGTTACTTCATGTCAATGGGAGAAAGTATGGCATCCTTGTATTGGAAATGGAGATGTATGGGTTTTATATTTGAAAATGGTCAAAGAGTATGGTATATATTATGTTGGAAATAGAGGGGCTTAGGGGCCCTCTTGTTGCCGTGACCAAGGAGAACAAAGAGAAGGGGTCATCTCATGATTTTGTTAATTTAGATGGATGGTTTAAGAGGTGTAAAGGGAGTGTACCCCTTACTGCCATGAACAAAGAATAAGGAAAAGGTAAGTATGGGTTTTTAATTCAAATTTGAAGATTTGAAAATGTGTATTATAGGTGGGTCCCCTTCTAGCCGTAAGTCAGGGGAAAGAAAATGATGGTGTGTTAGTTTAGGATTTATAAATGTGAAAATGGTGAGGGTGTGATTCCGTATGCAAGGAAGAAAGAAAAAAAAAGATAAAAGGGAATGGGTTTTTATCTTGTGTGGTGTGTGTTTTGACCCGTACACCATGGATGGAAAAGAATGAAAGTGTGGTTTGTACTATAATGGAAATTCAGATGTGTCATGGGTTTCCTAAGGGTGTCGTGAACAAGGAAACATAAAAAAGTATTTAGATTTGAAGTATATGATAGATTAAATAGAGATGAGTATGGAGTGTTGTCTTTCGTCATAAATAAATGAGGTATTATAAAAATAAGGAGGTTAAAGTTAGTTTACTACGGGTATGACAACAACTACATATGTGTATGTGGCATCCAATAAATATATATGTAATGTTTTTAACTAGACGTGTAGGTGTAGAGAGTAATGGAACTAATTTAAAAGGTTAGAGAGTTTAGAAATAAATCTTAAGTTTTTAAATATATATTCATACGGGTTCATATATAAAATTTATGCATACATGTATGAAGTTTGCGGGTACTTACAAATATATATATATATATATATATATATATTTGTCTTGAATTAATTCATTCAAGAGAGTAAATCACAACTTGTTCATATAATGATATCATAATATGCTTGTAGTTCAAAATTAGGTGTAGGTTCATAGAAAATTAATTTTTGTTATCTATATATATTTTGTATAAATAATATATTTAATAAAGAGTATTACCTGGAATTTGACGAATGTTACACAGAAAATGTTGCACAGAAAATGTTGCATTACTATCGAAATAGTGGCGGAGATTCAAATTGGAGCCATCTAATCTTGGGTCAATATCATTGAAGCAATTCATCATAGTCACAGATGTTGAATAAGCTTTCCGCTACGATAAGGTATCACCGGCCCGTGGAAAGATCTTACCCGAATTTGAAGAGTTAAACATTGGTACTTTCGGCATCTTCAAAAGCAAGGTAGGTAACGGGAAGAACACTATTTTCTGGTTAGATCATTAGTTAGATCGAGGGATGTTAAAGGATGTCATTCCAGATTTATTCAAGCTCGAAGCAGAAAAGTTTTGCAAAGTGGCTGATCGGGTCCATTGTGCGATATACAAGGGTGCAATCAAATGGAAATGGAAGTTATAATTGAAAGAAACCAATGAATTCATTGAGATGCTTAGCTTTGAAAATGAGGTAGCCAAATTAGAGATTTCGGAAGATATCGATAAGTGGTCTTGCTCGGACGATATTTCAGGATAGGGGTGAGCAAACTTTAACCGTTAACCAAAATTAACCGATAACTGAACCGCCACCGAACTGAATTAACCAATAACCGAATTTAACCAACAGTTATGGTTAAGGTTTTTTGATTAACTGATCAATCGGTTATGGTTATGGTTAAGGGTGTCCCATAACCGAACGTTAACCCAACCGAATCGATACAACCCTATGCATAAGATATATGCACAAAATATACAACCCTATGCATAAGATATATGCACAAAATACACACACCATATGTATAAAACAATTTATTATGTTTGCAATATTTCTTCTTTAAAATTTTGAACATACATGTGCTACATTTGTGTTTTTATGTGCAATATTTAGGTGTAATATTTGTTTGTCTGTATCGTTTTGTTTTTGTATTTGATTTCAGAGTATAGTCTCTCTTGCAGCTTTGATGAAACTATGTCCATAATGCTGAGTACAATGAACATGAAATACTAGGTTGTTATTGCTTATAGCATTGATTACTTGATAAGCTCTTTCTATCAAGCACGGGCTCAAACATTATTCACTACATGTAGTTTCCTTTTTACGTAAGATATTTATTAAATGTGATTAATGATTATGGAACGAAAGTGGTTAATTAACCGAAACCGACTCATAACCAATGGTTAACCGACCAAGCGGTTATGGTTATGGTTATGGAAGATGGCATAACCGACCAGGTGGTTATGGTTACGGAATAGGCCAAAATCAACCCATAACCGACTTTGCACACCCCTATTTCAGGATCAATCTCGGTTCAATGTTGTAAAAAGATCATTGAGTCAAAGTTGTTCGAGCAGGAAGAATACAAGTATGATTGGTCAAAATGTTTCCATTAAAAGTTACTTTCTTAGGTTGGAGAGCGGCTTTAAACCTGGCCAACACAAAGGAGGCGTTAGTGAATAGAAACATAAATGTTAGCCGACATGTTCTAAGTGTGGAGAATTGAATGAAAATGCAGATTATTTACTTGTCATGTCAAAATATGGGAGGATGTCTTCGCCTGTTGCAAATTTCTAATGATAGAATGCAATTCAGTTAAATCAATTATCAGGTGGGGAAAAGAAACTATATCACGCAAACAATTATGTGATGCATATGGAAAGGTAGGAACGTCAGTGGCGAAGCTTGAAGAAAACCCCCGGGGGGGTCGGGATTTTTTTTCCTATCATGGGGGTGCCAGAACTATAAAATTTTCACCCGAATACATATAAATTAACACTATTGAGCGAAAAATCAACCGAATACGTATAAATTAACACTAGTGAGCGAAAAATCGGGATGGGCCGGGGCCCATCCGGGCCCAACAAAGATTCGCCCCTTAGGAACGTGAAGATATAAGAATTTAGGCTCAAGATAAATATTGAAGGAGATTGTACCTTTTTGTGGATTAAAAATAGAGGAAAGCATCTTCTTTAGATTGAGCTTCTTGGTGTAGTTTCAACTTCTAAAATCATATGTAATGTATTTGTTTAACTGTGCTAGGTTTTTGTGTAATAAAATCTCTACCGTTAAAAAAAATTAGTACATTTAAGAAACTGATCTTTATGTGACTAAGGCAAGAACATGAACCAAACTTTGAATTTTATGAAGGTGGACTTCTCGTTAATGTGTAATAATTATCTATAACTTTTACTTAATTAATTAATTTACCCTAAAAACATATACCTTTTTAATGGTGTAACACACTTAACTTTATGACAACTTTTTTTTATAATATACCCACAATATGTTTTGGAAACTTGATAAAAGAGCGAAAAACTTATAATCACATAAAAGACGATGGGTTAATGAACTCTTTAAAAATCTTAAATCAAAACTTCTGTTAACTACAAAAGATAAGGTTTTAAAAAGTGTATTGTTATAGATACACCCTCTATACGACTAATATAGGGCTAAACAGGTCGTATAGCCCAAAAAGTCAAACTGACAGTGAGTAGACATGTCATATCAGTCATATCCGGTCACCAATACGTTCGTATTGTGCCCAAAAATACCAAATACGGCCGTATTGTGTCCAAAATTGCCCAGTACGATAGTATTGTGTCCCATATTGTGTCCAAAATTGCTCAATACGACCGTATTGTACCTCGTATACGACTCGTATAGGCCTATACAAGTCGTATAAAGTTTGGGTGTCAAAAGAACCTGATTAGTTGTACGTATATCTTGCGACTTTAAAAATAAACTTCTTTTAAAAAATATTGTTGTAACAAAAGTAGGATTTAAAAGCTAATTGTTAATACATATCTATTAATTCACACCACAAACTTCACCAATCACCATTATCCTCTAGTCAAAGGCCTTCCTATTGTCTCCTTTATCTTATGATGGTCATCTACTAGAAGCCACATCTCACATACGCTTAAAAAAGCTATTTGAACTAATTGAGATTTGAAATCCCAAAAAACAATAACAATGATAAAAGTTTAAGATATGAGCCGTTTACGAGTATTCGAATGCCCTACACGAATCGAAAAAAAGACCCATAACGAAATATATATTTTTATAAAATAATTTTTTTAAAAAGTCCTACATACATATAAATTTTTTTTAAAGGCCTACATACATATAAATTTTTTTTGGGCCCCTCGAAATGTTAGGCCCACTATGGGTGTGTTGCCCGCTGGCTCAATGGGCCGACCCTGTTTAAGATAGGTCTACAAAGAGAATGTTTGATCCATAATTTGATCGTGAACCAACCATGAGCCATGTCATCTCCTAAACCACTTAGAAAATTACTTCAAAAAACATATGTTCGACCCTTAGTCCAGCCACTAAACCGTTATTGTATCAATTATACGAATCTCATAATTTCAACGAGAAGATGCACGAATAATCTACAGTCTGCCTGCATACTCATAATAGCATCAATTGTACAAACTTAAACAATTTTTCTCCAAAAGCTCATGGTTGAAGTGTAGTTTGCTCACGAATCGACCCTGACCGTAATGAAATTTCAACGCTTTCAGAATACAAGTTCGAAGTCTCTCAAAAAAATAATTTCGCTTCATCATTTTTAATATTTCTCAAATAGGTAATTCATTTCTTTAAACACATAATCCACATGCTTTCAAATATCACTTAACTTTAAAAGTATTCTAAGGAATTTTGCACTCTGAAACTAAATTCACAAGTTATTATATATAATAGCAAGATCATGTCATATTCATGCATCTCACATGTATCTTACAATCGTACATGACTTGAGGCAAATGAATGGATCCCAATACTTAAGTTTAGCTACAAAACCGAAGTTCTATAACAAACTAGAGTATCTACTCCAAAGTGACACCAATGAATATAAGTCAAGCCTAATCTACAACATATGATTTACTTTAGCTTGTATCGTCTAGATACCTAATAGCATCTAACAATCATAATCTAACATTATATTGCAGAAACATGGTGAACTTTAAAATACGGATAACAACTTATAAAATTCACCTCAAATTCAAGCAACACCATATGTAAAAACATTATATTTTGTTTTCTTTTCTAGCTTAAATTTGGATCGAATGTAGCATTACTAAGATAGATAACTAATGAAAATTTGGATCAAATGTAGCATTACTAAGATAGATAACTAATGAAAAGATTGATTATTTTCTTAAGTTTAGATCGAATTTATAGATACCCACATTCATGAATATGAAAAAAGATGTTTTTAGGTTGAATTTTCTAGGGAATTAGATAAAAACTAACCAACCTAAACAATGCTTGAAAGAGCTTTTTGGGGTTTCATCTTGTACACCATGTAGTAAAATTTGTACTTTGAAAAATATCCTAACTCTTTTAACATTTATGATTCAAGATTTTTCATTGAAGAAATTAAACCCTAAAAATGTAGATAAAAAACTCATAAATGTGGATGATAAAAATCATAACCCATAAATACCTAAAATCTATATGTGATAGATAAAATCGAATAAATGTATGTATATGAAGATGAAACTAACAACCAACATCATCCGATTCACATATTCATCTCCATAGTATTCACAAGCATGCATCATCCCCATAAGCATCCAATTCCCGTTTTTCATCGTTTTTTCTTCATCAATCAAGCATCCGTCGTCCCTTCCTTTAGCACCAACGTAGGGTTTTACCTAAGAAAAAAAAGGCCCAGAAGGCTTGTTAAAAAAGAAGCCACATGTACGGAAAAAAATGCTTGGTATAAGTCTCAAACTACGGTCAATCGTTTGATCAAGGACAAAACTTACCACTAAACCATAAAGCAATTTTGATTTTATTTTACGTAAATTATTTATTGAAATCATTGTTAAAAAATCTATGAAGTCAACCATTTTTTGATACCATATATTATATATAAACCGTAAAAAACTATGAAGACAGTTGACCCCTTAACTTATAACATAACTCCGTCGATGCTAATCTATACATATTTAAAAATATACCAACTATATGCTCGTAAACCTATCATTTATGGCAAGAATATAACTTGCATCCAACTTATATGTTTGTTTAGATTTGTGTGCAATAAATATTAACAAAAATGATTATTTAAAATTAAACCAATAAATATTTACAACTTGATAGATATCACAAGCATGTCATGTGTCCGGGAACTATTTAAGAAATAAAACCATTTTATCAACTCCCCGATAACTTCCAACGCCGATTCCTCCCGATCTCTCATCTCTTCAATTTCCACATAACTTCAAACCCCATATTCACCCTTCTCCTTCCACGAACCCATTCACCACCATGGATTCCAATCCTCAGGCCGCCGTAGACGGCGGCGGCGGCAGATCCGGCGGAAAAATCCTCAAACGGAGAACAATTGCTGCCAGAAACACTCCATACGACCGACCGGCTCCGCCTGTGCAACCTGAAAACCCTAATTGGCGTAATGGACTTCTTTTTCCTGCTAAATTTGTTGCCGGTGGTGCTAGTAAACTTCTGTCGTCAATTTGGAAACCTAAAAGTTGGGGCGCGCATTCGTCTTCGGAAAGTGATTCTGATTCAGGTTTTGTACTTGGTTTAAAATTAGGGCTTATCTTATGTAAAAGTTGGTATGTTAATTGTGGTTGGATATCGCCAATAACATGTTGTTTAGATGTTTAATTTTTGTGTTTTTTGGATTTCAATTGTGTTGAAAGGGAGAATTAGGGATTAGGGTTTATTACAGAATTTTAAAATACGAGAAATTGAGTTGTGGAAAAGAAGCGGAAAGATAATTCTTGTAGATTTCTGTTATTATGTTTTCAGATTTTAAGTGTGGTATACTGGTATGCATTGTTGGTGTTGAATTACTGTTGAAACTGCAAAATGATTTAAAATTGATGGGTTGACTTTGTGTACATAAGTCAAATGTTTGACTATTTGTCAAAGAAATCTTTTGATCTAATACTGTACATACTAAAAGACAAATGTTTAGATTGTTGTTTGTAATAATAAAAAACTTCAGTGTGTTTTGTTGGTTGGCTGGCGGTGGTTCCCTTTTTCTTGTTTACTTGTTTGTTGAGTTGGTTATGAAAAATTTTGATTTTGTTTATTCGGTTTCACAGAAGTTGGTATAGAAGACGATTATGTACGTGACGAAAACCTTCCTGATGGTGATGCTGAGCTGAATCAGGTAATTTCGTAGTTTCTTATCTTTTATAGCTCAGTCAATGTATGTATGACTTATGATTATAAACTAACTTTTTATTATTATATATTTTGGGGATATTGTATGTGGAGGCCACCCAAGCATTGATCCTTTTTCATAAAGTCATTTGTATATTAAAAAACTTCAAAGGCCACCCAAGTATGTATCTTGTTTCATCTATACAATTTTGTACCAGGTTGAATGACGAATATGCTCTTAAATTTTTGAAAACACAACAATTTTAACATGTGACATGTTGACACCTCATCAAAGATATTGGGTCTTCTCAAGATTTTTAATGGCATTTTCATCATCCGACATATTTTTGGCTAGAATTGGTATAAATGAAACAAGATACATACTTGGACTTTGGACGGTGTATAAAGTAGTCTCAATATACAGCTTTCTTAATAAAAAACTTGATTACTTGTGTGACCTCCATATACATTATCCTAGTTTCTTTTTCTAATAATTAATTGAACTCAGCAGAAAGCATGGAACAATAGCTTTATGATCGCGCTTAATACTCTTACTATATATGCAACATAATTATAGCTTTATGATCATTACTTGGCTACTTGCACATGTACACACTGTTTCAAGGCAATGTGAATTCATGATGCTATTTAATGCACTAGTTCTTTGTTCTAGATCTGGATCTTTTAATGGATCATATCAAGTAATATGTATTTTTATTTTACCAGAATAAAGGCAGTTCGTCAGGGAAGAGTGAGATTTTATATCTAATCGAACAACTAATTATGCTGGAACGCTTTTCAAGGTAACAATCTTTTTCTATTAACATTTTGTGGTTCATACTAAATTTAGTTTCAGTCTTGTCGTTTATTTTGGCTAAATTTAATTCTTTATGGTCATCTTTCATTCTTTCTTGATATCCCATATTATTGGAACTATATGCACCTTAACATGCTTCCCTGATTTTTGGCATTTCTGCAAACTAACACACACACATATTTTCGGTTGTACTTATAGATATATTTTCAATTTCAACAGGGAAGAGCGTGATAGACTAATAGAGATTATTGATTCGCGGGTTGTAGATTATACCATGAGAGAGGGAATGGATGTTGCTCCAAGTAAGATTCTTAGCAGGCATATCTCTAATTTGATTGTTGCTTTTAGGGGTGTTCATAAACCGCCCAAACCAAAGCAAGTCGGCCGGTTTGTCCGGTTTGAGATTTATAAGGTTCAGTTTTGGCGGTATAACGGTCCGGCCCACGGTTTGGAACTTGGAACCGGCCTTTTAACCTTTTTTCTTTCTTTTATTATTATTTTTTTCCCATTTTTGGAGTATGCAGTAGGAGTATTTATTATTAATGACTCATTGTTGTCGTAGTTTTTAAAAATTCAATATCAGCAACAATTTTGTAAAAAAAATATCGGTCCAAACTATAAAAACCGAACCGCCAAACCGGCCTACACAGGCAGTTGGATTTGTCATTTCCCTAAACCGTAATTGGCTGTTCAGCCCAGAATTTTTGTCAAAACCGGCCCAACTGTATCGTGAACACCCCTAGTTGCTTTCTTTCTCAATATGTAAAATGATGTTGTATTTTGTTAATTATACACAGACGATCTCGATATTAGCAACAAAGCCATCATGGAAGCAAGAAAAATAATTTCAGAAAACATGGCTGGTACAAGTTCAAAGTCAGGCTTGGACAATAGCATTCTTGGTTCCAAATATCTTATGACTCCAAATGTTAGTATTACTTTACAGCTTCTCTTTATCTGATTTAGGATTATACTAATTTAATTATTATACATTTAGATTCTTGTTTGTATATTTTTGTAATTTGCACTGAATTTCTTATCCTTCTTTTGGGTACACTTTGATGTCACAGAGAGATCATCTCTCTGGTGGATCATGGAAGATTCAGAATGAAATGCAACGGTTGCATTCCAAGGCCATAGAGCTTATGAAACCAAACGAGCCAATCTCTTTAGTAGCACCAAAACCTGGGAATGAAACTGTGAACTTGACTCCAAATGGTTTGTTTTTTGCCTCGTGTTTCTAGATGCTTCTATTTTCTTTAACACCCTTTTGTCTTAAAATAAAGACAATCTTTGACATCACACATAGTTTATTGAGTTTTTGATTGTTAGTCAAGTATAAAAAAAGTTGGTAAAGGAATCTTGTGGGTACATATCAGTTTTATCAATATTTTGTAATTATAACTGATAGGTGGAGATGTAAATTTTAATGAAAACTTTGTCAACGAAAGAAAAGTTGAAGTTGTTTTGGGATGAAGAGTATACATGTATAGATGACCGTTCAACACTTGTACCTATTGCTTTAACTGTGATACATAAGTCGGTTATGTAACCACATAACCACCCCTCTATCTCTTTCCTACTATATTTGGCGTGCACTATGCACATGTGCTTATGCGTATCTCGCAGTCTTTTACTTAAAATTGGTTATGTATTAAGCTCACCCCTATATACGTGCTTTCTGTATTCTTAATTTTCTGCCTTTTGTTTTTCTTTTGGTCTTCAGATATGAAGAACCCTCAAGATGATGTACCAACTGAAGCCTTGTCATCTCTTCCAACAACCGAGGAGCAAAATCTGGTAACCAATGGCCACAAAAAGTTTCTAATTATTTAATGTGAAAAAACGATTGTTGGAAGTCGATACATGGATTTCCAACAACAGGCACCCAGTGTGTATGTTGTATACTTGTATAATACTAGATGTGTCGATTCCGACATCTTACTTGAAAATGAGTCCATCTGGGTTATATTTCATCTCTAAATGGGTCAAACTTTAAATTATCTAGAAATGAAACAGATTGAATAGGGGTTGAAAACTGCCCAAAGTGTTATTAAATGTTTTCAACCCCTTAAATCGACTCATTCTAAAACAAATTATATATGTTTTAGCTATTAGTTTTTATAATCATATTTAATACATTAATTATTTATGAAACACAATAAAAAACCGGATAGAAAATGTTGGCAGGTGGACCCTACCTGGCTCGTTGTGACCCGTTGCCCAACTGGCTTAATTTCCACCATTATATAATTACACTCTTTCCAACTTACATGATATGATCCTTAAAACCGGTATTGGTTGGTAATTAAAGGATGATTTATTGATCACAAAAAACCTTTCGTCTATGTCTTTCTTCAGATTGCAGAGGAAAAAGATCTTAAAGATGATAAAACGGGTGATGATGCCAATCTTGTTGAAGGGAATCGCGATCTAATTACTGAACATGCTGAAGTTGCTGATGTCATTAATGTTTCTCACGGCAGCTCCAACACCAGTGACCCGACTTCTACTAAAGCGGCCAATAGCCCAGCTGCAAGACGACCAGTGACCAGAACCAGAAAGTACAACACTAGAAGAGGTAGAGGCCGGGGCAAATGATGACTTTTAGGGTTTACTGAGAATCAGTGAGACTGTAACCTTTAAGGTTCAATGTTGTGTTGTTTGTAGTCTTTTTAGGCTAGGGTTTATCTGTTAGTATTTGAACTAGTCCATCAGATTATGTGTAGGCTAGTAAATTATTGTTGTAATTTGTAAGATGATGTAACTTAAATGCTGTAGTTTCTTTGATCCTTAATGAATTTGAATTGGGAATAAATGCATGGTGTAGATGTAAACTCATTGTATTTGTTCTATTATTAACTACTTTATCTTATATCCATCTTCATAATATACCTTATGAAATGATTCTCAAAATCGTTTTTAATTTTTATAAAACGACGTAGAACCAAGTTACTCTGGTCCAATTGTATCATATATAGTTGTAATAAGACTAAATTATTGTAATCAGTTTCTTATTACGCAATAAATCAATTCAAGCTTTACACTCTTCAAGTTATATTACAAAATGAATCCAATTCAAATCAGCTTGCGAGTTTACATAAAGGCACACCGATAAAGACAATAACACACACCCTTCATGAACTTTGGCATAGGGTGTATTTGCATATTACACGGGTTACATCATATTCATGTTTTTTTTTCCTTTTTTTGTAGTGTGTGTTTGTCAATAAGATCACACTAGGCTAGAGGTGTTTCCGACAAAACATTGTTGTGTTATCCTCATAACAAAGAGATAATCACAAAACAGTTATTATATATACTTAATTTAGAAAGAAATCACTTATTTAGCCATAAAAGAAAAGTCACGTATCTACTTTTACTCGTGTATCAGACTTTTTCATCAATAATAATTTAAACAAATGTGATACATGAGATTATATAATGTGACCATTTAGGGTTAAATGAGTACACTCATATACAATTTAGAGTTTTAGACCGTTCAATATAAATGATTCGATTAGGATTAGGATTTGGTTTGATTTGATTTTTTTGAAAAAAAATTTTAATAATATTTGTAGCCATTTCTTTCTTTTTCTACAACTTTTGGGGGCCTAAATGAAAATTTTCCATCAAGCTATGACATGGCAGCATTGCAGCCTCTAATTGGTACATATCTGATAAACACCGATCGCCATGGCTCCACCACCACCACCACATCTTCACAAACCCTAGACAGATCGCCATTGTTCCACTTCTCCATAACCTCTTGAATCAGCAATGGCTTCTTCTCCTGCTTTCTCGGTGGTTTCCTTTTCACCTGTTAACACTGAACTATCTGTTACTCGACTAAATTTGGTATCGCTAAACACTAAACGGCAGTTTCGTGGTATTTGTGATCTTCGAGGCCGCAATTGCAGAGCCAGTAGAAATGTTATTAGTGCTTCGGTGTCATTTCCGGCACAGGAGGTGTCGTCGTCGCAGCGCCGGCCAGATGAACTTGCGGCTTCCATTTTCTCGAAGGTTTTATGACTTCATCTCATCATCTTTGTAAATTCAGTCATATCTTAGCTTTTAACACCTATGCACATGTTTTTAGGTTTTTTGCTTTTGATTAAATTAGTTTGTTCCGATTTCCTAGCTGAATTGAATCCGAAATTTATGATAAAACTTAATGAAATTATTCAATTTGCTCAAAACTTGCCCACGGATTGTTAAGATTATTTTCTTTATTTTTGGTTTGATATTTGTCGTCTTTTATTATTAGTTGAGGGTGCCTAGTGTAACTTGCAATTCTATTTATGTTGGTTATTACGTATAATTAAGGACAAGTTTTGAGCATTTGAATTCTTCTTCTCCAAGTTATTCTTTCTCTAGTTTAACCCTATCAAGGGTATCAGAGCCGTTCCGATTCCCCATCGGAATTCTATCACACTACCATGATGAACACTCATAATCAAGACGTAGACAAGGCTTTCAAGAATCATGAAAAAGCGGTTTCTGTCTTCTAGGAAACCCTAGTCGCCCTCATGAAACAACATGAGCAGTCTATGAAGCAGCATGAACAATTGATGAAACAACATGAACAAATATTTTTGGCCAAGAAAACCGAACCAGCAACGCTGAAGTCAGGCCCACAACAAGCATCACAACCTGCTCCGCCTACACCTAAAACAACCCCAAACCCGCACCCAAAACAGGCACCAGCAATCGCACCCGTACCAGTGCCAAAACCCGCACCATCAGTGGTTCCGAACTTGTTGAAGCAAGCAGTGAAACCGGTGCCCGCAAAGGAAGAAATGACATCGATAGATGATGCAACCGAGAGACGCGAATGGCATCCACCGTGGCGTCTCATTGACACAGGACCGAATGCCATTGGACGAACCGAATGGCGTCCACCGTGGAACGGGTCGGCTCCAAAGTGTCCATGGATGTTGCAATTGTTTTTCGTTAATTTTTGATTCTTGAGGTCAAGAATGTTTTTAAGTGGGGAGTATTGTTACGATTATTTTCTTTATTTTTGGTTTGATATTTGTCGTCTTTTATTATTAGTTGAGGGTGCCTAGTGTAACTTGCAATTCTATTTATGTTGGTTATTACGTATGATTAAGGACAAGTTTTGAGCATTTGAATTCTTCTTCTTCTCCAAGTTATTCTTTCTCTAGTTTAACCCTATCACAGATCAAACAATCTACCACGATCAACAGATTTCAGATGCTAAAATTCACATTTCTGCAATGATTCGAGTTCGAAATTGTTTTCATTTTCAAACAGATGAGCCTTTGGAACCCTAGATTATTGGTGTGGTTTATTTTCTTATGTTATGACATGATGAACTTAGTTGTATGTATATCTAAATTAGGTCATGCAAACAGATCGTGGAGTTACTCTGACAAAGGAACAACACCTCCAAGTAGCTGAATTAACCGGTGAATTGAGTAAATATTGTATAGATTCACCTGTAACATGCCCTCTGATTTTTGGAGGTACACTGTTATTGTGGTGTCTGTTTTTAAATTTCTGTTTAATCAAGCAATCAACTACCAAGAAGAATACAGTTATTATTGTGACACATGGTTGCGAATTTTCCTCTAATCGGAGATCGGTCAACGTCGGTTAAAGGCGCTCCTAGGCGGTCCAAATTGGACAAAAATCGGTGGCAGCCAGCGATTCCTGCCAGATTCTTGTAAATTCTGACGAATTATAAAATTGTGTGTAAATATATATAATTTTGAAAATTACATATAAAAATGTAAAAATGTGTGTATATATATATATAACTGAAAATCACATATAAAAATTTCAATCCGATTAATCCCTATTAATCCCGATTAATCGCTAGTCATTGCCCCACCGCCCGACTAGCGCCTAGCGATTTTTACAACCATGTTGTGGCAACTGCTTTTGTTCTTGGTGATTTATTTATTCTTCTGAAATCTTTAATGATTTATGAATTTGTATACAGAATGGGATGTGGTGTATTGTTCAAATCCTACATCACCTGGTGGCGGTTTCAGGAGTGGAGTCGGACGCCTTATTTTTAAAACAAATGAAATGATTCAGGTTGTTGAAGCTCCTGATATTGTGAGGAACAAAGTATCTTTCTCTGCTCTTGGTTTCATTGATGGAGAAGTCTCCTTGAAAGGTATGTCACCATCTTTAAAATAAAAACTATCACAAAACTGTTTTACAACTAGCAAAACAATCTAAACACCCAATTTTAGGTTACTATGGGCAATTATCATTGCCAATTGGGGTAGTTTGGGTCATAATGGATTTCTCAATGGGTCAAAATGGGTCACTCCTATGAAATTAGCTAACTTACGGGTCCAAATGGGTCAGCGCCACACACTGCCAATGTCACCACCTTTGCTGCCATTGTCACTAGGCGCCATAAAAACAAATGTAACAGGTGAATCCATTTTGATACTTTTTTCTTTCTTAAAAGGCCCGCTTCAACCCGAGCCCATTTTGGTCAAATGGGTCAGCGCCAATGTCACCACCTTTGCTGCCATTGTCACCAAGACCGAACTTGACCCGCCCGTTTGCTAGGCTTACTATTTTCTTAGGAATAAAATCACAAAAATGAAACATGAGCCTACGTAGACTGTGCAATTATTTGCCAGGAGTGTTCATAAACCGTTGAAACCGATTACTGAAGCGAGTCTGCTGGTGTGGCCAGTTTGAATTATATACGGTTCGGTCTTGGTTTAAAAAAGCGCTAGGCGAGGCGAGGCGTTTCGGTCCCAAAATCCGAGGCGCCACGCCTCAGGCGCGAGGCGAGGGCTTCACGTATGCGAGGCGCTAAAACTAAAAAAAATAATAAAAAATATATTATGCATGACAAACTTCACTTCTTAATCATAAAAAACACAAAAATAGCCATTAGGTCAAGTCAGAAATTAACTTCTTACCTAAACCAAAAAAAAAGACTCACGATAGTTGTAATATCATATATTCACAATCACATATGGTAAAGTCACAGTAGCATAAAAGCTTTGATAGTTTGATTTCACAGCTTCTAATTTTCTAGAGGTTTTAATTTGATTTTATTATTTTTCTAGGATCTGTTTGGTGTCACGATTTTCAGTATTTGTTCATTTTTAGTTACTACTGATTAAGAACAAAGAGTTATGCTTCTTGAGTAAACTAGTCTAAATAAATTAAAATAAAGAATTGTGTGTAGAACTCGAACCAATAGAACTAGAACAGTTTCCGGCTAAAATCGAGGGGCTCTACCAATAGAACTAGAACAGTTTCATAAATAACTTAAATAACTAAAATAAAATCAGAAAAGTAATCGATTTTGGTAACATACCTGCTATCGGTAGCGATTTCTTGAGAGTAGATGCAGCGATTCGAGTGAAGCTGCAGTGATTCGAGTGTAGCTGCAGCGATTCGAGTGTAGCTGCAGCGATTTAGGGTTATTTAGACCGAACAGTTTAAGCCCAGATCAGTTTAAGCCCATATACAGATTAGGCCCAGCTGATTTTAAGCCCAAAACAGTTAGAAACACATGAAGCGGCGCCTCATAGCGCCTTGCGCTCCAGGCTTGAAGCGGCGCTTCATAGCGCTTCTTGTTTATCGAGCGCCTTGCAGATTTGAGGCGTTTTGGTGAGCGCCTCTGGCGCCTCACGCTTAATGCGTCGCCTCATGGCGCTTTTTTAAACCAAGGGTTCGGTTTACGGTTTGATGGTTAGGTTTACATTTTGGAACTTGGAACCAACCATTTAACATTTATTATTTATATATTTTTTTTCATTTTAGGAACATGAAGTTATGTATATGTAGTATATTCTTGAATCATCCTTATCACTTTTAAAAAATGAATACATGCCGGTCTGGCAGTCCAGCCGACCCAACCAACCAACCCGGCCGGTTTGGTTTGTCTTTTCTTGAAACCGTATTTTGCAGTTCATCCAAGAATTTTTGTAAAACCGGTTGAACCGCTAAGCGCTATATCTTAAGTTTCTTATGTTTAGATTATTTGCAATATTCACCTGCTAATTTTCCTGTTTTTCCTATTGTGTAGGAAAATTGATAGTTCTAGATGAGAAATGGATTAAGGTGGTGTTTGAGCCACCCCGACTCAAGCTAGGAACAGTAGAGTTTCAGTTTGGTGGTGAGAGTGAAGTGCAGCTCGAGATTACATATATCGATGATAAGTTAAGGTTAGGGAAGGGGTCTCGAGGCTCGGTGTTTGTTTTCCAAAGGCGAAACCCGACTGCGTAAACCTTTATGATTCTTGTATGTCGTATGGGATGTTGTATATAACAATAAGTGAGTTAAATATGCATTTTGTTTGATTATGTTTCCCTATAAGTAAACTTGATTTTTTTTTTGTTTTTTTGGTCGATGATATTGATAATTAAATTTGTTTTGTTCATAAATAATATCACACCCCTTCCAGGCTTTATACGTGAACGATTGATACAGATATAGCATATCGGAAAACAGAAAACTAAACATAAATTTATATATTAAAACTTCAATGTTATTATAGAGCAAGACTTAGAAGAACTTAATATAGTCAAACTTTGTAATCAAAAGAAGATCACATTACAACAGGACTTATAGATACATTTCGAGCCTTTAAAATGGATAACCAACAAATTCTTTCATCCTAATCCACCACTATGGATTGCCATAGGCTATAAGCCTTCACTAATCCGTTAAGCTATCAATCACCTAAGATGTGTGCTCAAAACAAAAACGGGTTTGGTGGCGAGTTCATAAACACACAATTCAAAACCCATATAAACATGATCTTGAATAGATTATATCAAGTAGATAACAAGCATACTTGCAAACAGATTCCTAACCTAATTGCCGAAGATGCGCTGCAAATAGATTCCTAACCTAACCGTCGAAGATGCGCAGAAGGCAACTGCCGAAGATGCGCAATTAACCTACAATACTGTGCATAAGAGGGCCAGACTGAACTCAATCATTACATGAGGGCAAGTAAATGCACACGTACTTAACAACCAGGAATTTGGTAAAGCTTACAACTTTTATCTACTACATTGATAAGTAATTCAAGATAGCACCACTTGTATAAAACATTAACAGTTAAGTACAAACATCTCGTTTGAAAATGTTCAAAGGAACTCACCTTGAACAAAGAGTAATAATATGTGCACGTGCAACCGTCACTAGCTCACAACTGAACTGAACCTAAGATAACAAGTTATCCTAATCAGGCTCCCAACACGAGTTTTATCACATATCTCATTAGATTGAACTAAACCTAGTGATCTAAATCTAATCTTTAAACGTTTTAGGTTCAAACTTAATCATTTAAAGATCCTGTCAATTGATGCGATACGGCCCGTATCAAAATGTGTCACCGGGCCATACGACCCGTATTCCATATCTAATACGGCCCGTTTTGAGTTTATTTGGCTCGTATTAATCAACCCGTTTTCCCTAGCCAGTATTATCATCGGGTACCATATGGTTGCCACCCGTACGGCCCGTATCAACCTTCAGTCATAAATTATTCTGATCTATAACTTTGTTGCGAATAGGGGGGCTTACCAAGCTAAAATTCCATAGAATTGATGACGATGATGATTCTATGATCCACCACACTTTCTAAATTATACCAAATCCTTCTATTGCAAGAATAACTTAAAACTCATGGAACTCAAAGCTTGAAGGGGCTTAAATTAAGATTTCATACCTAAATGGTGATTATCAGCTTCTGATTGTGTCGATTGAGCACTATGCCTGCTTGAACACTTCAATTTACCCTTGACACCTTGACCACATTTTAGGGAGAGTTCAAGAGAGAATTGGAGATGAGTTTTTTTGATTATTTTATTAGATGGCGTTGCGTATAGCCTCACCCTTTTTATTTAACGATGTAGATGTGTATTTTATATGTGAATCTCTCTGTGTTTCAACCATTCTAAAAGGACTAAGGTACGTGAAAGTGGTAATCCAATAGAATCTGTAACGTGTGTACAATATATAGGAGTCTCGAAAGTAAAACCATATAGCAGAAATGTACTACTAACTACTATAATAGAAATGTACCACGGAGAATCTAACTGTAGAACTCTAACTAACTTGAAACATCCTATTTATCTTATTATTTTATCAGAGTATTTTATTTCAAAAAAGGGTCTCAGTTTATCAAAACCTTGCCATTAAATGGCTAAGGTATATTTTTCATTTATAAATATTGTTTTACACGTACAATATCTTATTATATAGGGATTTCTAACTCCGACTGCTCCGTCCTCAGGAAGCCTCATTCCGCGTGCTTCTTTCCTGCAGTGTTTAGAAAACGTTTTTGAATTAGCTTTCGCTAAGTAAGTACTCTGCATCTTTTCATTTCATTATGAACCCTTTAGGTTCTTATTATTGTTCACGTTTTCTTGGGCTCTCGGTGCCCCTGTGACCATCTTCGGACGTACCTCCGATCACAGTATTTTTATATTTTATGGGTGTGCTAACCCCTTCGCAACCATCTTAGGCTGTACCTCCGGTATGAGTATTGAAAAGTTTCTTATACTCGTCAGTATAGACCCCTCGCATTTGTCACGAAGACTCACTCATTCCTCAGCCCCGTAGGGTTGGAATCTTTTACTTTTTCAGCCTCGTAGGCCTAGAGCTTCCTTTTCTTTTCCTCAGCCCCGTAGGCTTGGAATCTTTTTAGTTCTCTTCTTTATTATTTATTGAGATCCACCTTACAGGCCGGGTATTTTATTTCATTTGGGATCTTGAGTATCTTTGACTCACAGTCTCCTAAATGTATCAAACATTTGTTTTCATTTCACGTATATGCTTGATTTACTTCTCAACCAATCCTCATCTTAAAACTTCGTTACGGTTTCTCCACGATGTATCAAAAAGGTTTATATATAGGAAGTACCAGCGGCGTATCCACCACCCCTTTAATACTTCGTGAGTACTCCGTTGTTCCATTTTAGGATTTAGACTCGTTTCATCATACTCTTTCATATTTGCACGTATCATCATGCGTTCACGTATTCATATTCATTATTCATGGTATATTTCCATCGTATATTCATCATATATTGTAAACTGGGGTGATTTTCCTTCCAGAGCAGTACCTCCAACAGAGATGTTCCCAGTAAAGAGTGACGGGTCTAGAAGAGATTTATACACCGCTCTTTCCTTAGACAGAACATTCCGTTTGTCAGATAACTACATACCGGTTGGATGTTCTCCCGTACGTTCACTATATTTCATTATTATCTATTAGTCTATACCCCTAAACATTCATAATGGTTTCACCACGAAGTACCAAGAGGTTTATATATATAAAGTATCAGCGGCGTATCCACCACCCCTTGGATACGTCGTGACTACTCCATTATTCCCGTTTAGTGTTTAGACTAATTCGTCATTACCCCGTGCCCTCGTCATAATTATAACACATAACACATAACATTTAATCACATTATTCACATAATAGTGCCTAGGGTACGGGTGCAGCGTACTTACTTTAGTCTCGGGTCGTTTTCTACACTCGTTCCTCGCTTAAATACTTCTCCGAACTCGAACCGTACTCGTAGCGTACCGCACTCGTAACCTCCACGCTTGTAACCGTCGTGCTAGCCTTGCCTCGGTATTTGTGCTTGAGTGTGGTTTGTGTTTTTGTTGTGAAGAAGTGAATGGTCGATGCCATCTATTTATAGGCTGCTCCCTGGGTTTGTGACGGACCGTTACCAACGTGACGGTCCGTCACCGTTTGTTCCTTAGCCGCCAAGTCCTTTGCCTACACGTAACGGACCGTTATACTTTCATGACGGTCCGTCATGACCCGTAACGGACCGTTACCACTCATGACGGTCCGTCATAGGGTTTTACACGCGTCAGATCAGAATGATGAGTCACAGGACACGTGTCACGCTCTGGTTCAACCCTTGCTCAACCCGTAACGGACCGTTACCATCTCGTGACGGCCCGTCATGACTCATAACAGACCGTTACCGTCCCTGACGGTCCGTTATGGCTTGAAACTTCAAATTTTCATCTTTAACCTTGAGCTTTGTTTGACTTGTTGTTCTTGTTTCTTGAGCTTTTAAATTTTGGGATGTTACATAACTGCATAACAGTATGTTCTAATACATTCAAAGCCAAAAACAGAACATAAACCATTTTGGTGGCTTCTTCTTGTGGTGTTGTTCGTTGGGGGTAAAAATGTATTAGTTACATTTCCATATCGCTTCCTAAGTTTTCTATACTTCAAATCGGTTCTAAGCCGAATTTGTATCTTTGTGCGATTGTTTGGTTTCCAGTTCCGTTATTCATCATTGTTTTAAACCTATCACAATCCTAATATTATGCTTGTAGTGAACTAAAAAATTTCACCAAGGATCACAATATATATTATGTTACATTCACTTTCATAAAACATTTTATGATTATTGCTCGATTTGTAGCTTTTTGGATCATACCTTAATAGCAATATTGTCATATGTCGTTACTTAGACATAATAGTATAACAGTGGCTCCTCAAGATGGGTCCGTGACGCTAAACTAAGTTAGTGTAAACCTTCTAAGCCGATATCGTAATGTGATTATACATAACTAAAATTAGTTATACTAAACAACACAACCAGATTATTTTTCTACACCTTTAAAAATCCCCTAATTTTGTAGTCTTAACTCTTAAGAGAATAACTAAAACCATGGACTAAAAACTACAAATGAAGTATAGTTGAGGGACCATATTTGCAACATATACTTTTCGCATCTTCTGGATGGGTGTCTGCTACAGGCCGAAATTAATCCACGTGTATATCATACGTGTCAGCATTTTGCACTTGCTAACCTGCGCTTCAAGTTTCATTTCACCTCTTCGAATAACGACTCCGTTCCCTCCGATTCTCCGATTCAAGCACCGAACGAAGCATTCATACGATCATGTCTCGTCTAATCCATTCCAGATTATCTCCCTCCAGATTATTGTAAGTTTTTCAATCTCATTTGTTCGTTCTTCCGCAAAAATTTGTCAAAATCGAACACAAATTTAACCTAGAAACCAGTTCAAATCAAATCAAATGTTCTTTTTCTGTAAAGAAGAGATTGATTTGGTTATGATGCTTTTAATTTTGAAGTTATTGATTTGTTTGTGAAATTGAAGCAATACATTTGGTTCAATTGGAAGAGGAAGATATTTGTCAACAGATTCTAATAAGATTGATGAACCGCTTAAAGTAGAGGAAGCTGAAACAGTACATACTCCACCTCCTCTAGTAGAAAAGGTACTTTCAGGTTTTGTGTCTGTGTATGTGTCTTAGTGTGTGTGTGTTTGTGTTTGTGTGTGTGTGTGTATGTGTGTATGTATGTGTGTATGTGTGTGTATATAAAGGCTAGTCCCATTGTCCCAAAATCAATGTTGATTAGGGCTTTTTTGGGATGGATGGAGCATTTTGTTAATGTGTGATGGAATTTTGCATGTTGCAGGTGTATAGTTAACAAAGGTTTAATTGGATTGTATATGCATTGATGATTTCATATGTGTATATGTATGTATTGATATGTGTATGTTTATACATCTGTTGAATGTTTTTGGAATCAGTTACTTGTTCTGGGTGGAAATGGGTTTGTTGGCTCACACATATGCAAAGAAGCATTGGATCGTGGCTTGTCGGTTGCGAGCCTTAGCAGGTACCTTTAATTGTTTACTTTTAAATCACCTTTAAGTGAAGTTCTTGGAGTTAAAGTATCACAATCTATGTGCTCATTGACACATTTATGATGTAATTTAGATTATTATTTATCCCCATATGAAGTGTTGTAATTTATGTGGATTGATCGCTTTTGCATTAAGATATAAACGAGAAAATGTTTGCTTTGAATTGATCTTGTTGTTGCTACTGTATACATGTCCAAACCCTGGATAATTAAAAAAGTATTTTTTTCCTCGAATCAGCTTTGAATATGTTATCTTTCATGTGATGGTTTGATTTGTTCACTTATCTTGCTAATATTTCTGTGGCAGATCCGGCAAGTCATCCATCCAAGAATCATGGGCTAACAAAGTGAGTTGGCATCAAGGTATTATATGCAACTTTTAAGTTCATACGAGCTAAAATGTTGAAAGAACATTATAGGTGCAAATAAGTTTAAATGATTACATGACAATCAAGATGGAAGTATTTTTGGAAGAGAACACGCCAAGTCTACAACTATCAAAATCGTTTTGTATGAACCGGGTGTATAAGCTATAACGCAAAGTATATTTTTTGCCCAACAATTTGAAATTTTAAATGACATCAAGTACATGATTGTTATAAAATGATTTCCCACCTCTTGTTTTATTTTATGAGAAAATAGTAAATAGTAATGTTGTCATTGATCTTTAATATTTTGCAAAATAACTAATCTTTTGCTTCGTGTGATTACAGGGGACTTGCTGTTGGGTGATTCATGGAAGGAAGCACTCGATGGAGTCACTTCTGTTGTATGTATCGTTTCAATTTCCTCCTAAATGTTCCCAATAAAAGCACTTATCTTACAACTTAAAAAGAAAATATAAGAAAACATCGATGTGACTTATAATTGGTTTTAAGAAGACAGAAGAAATCTTACTTTTATTAGATAGTTGATAGCTAGGATTGGTTTCTTTCTGTTATAGATTTTATTAATATCATTTTAATTTGCTGCTTAAATCTTTCAGATCTCTTGTGTTGGTGGTTTTGGTTCCAATGCCTTCATGTACAAGATCAATGGAACTGCAAACATCAATGCCATTGGGGCTGCAGCTGAAAAAGGTTTAAGCTGAATTCCTGTCTGCTTTATTATTTTTTGTGTTGTTACGCATGTAGTAAATGATTAACCTTGAGGGTACACGGAATAGAATTCTTAAAAGATTTGTGCTTCTAATGTTATTGACCATTAATTTAGTTGTAATCTTGTTCTTGATTACCGTTTACAGGGATTAAAAGATTCGTCTACATATCTGCTGCTGACTTCGGCGTGATTAATTACTTGATACAAGGATATTATGATGGAAAGGTACTTTTTGATCATATTCAAGCATTGATACTTTCATTCACAAATCACAAGTAATTAATTTGTAACCAAACATTTATGACATTTGAAGATAAATGCAAATTTCTAGTTTTATTTACTGAATGCTATCACAAAAATGCGTGGCAAAATATATAATCCTTCCAATTTCACTGTAATCCCTACAAGTTTTTATAATGCAGAGAGCTACTGAAACAGAGTTGCTGACAAAGTTTCCATATGGACGTGAGTAGTCTATCGCCCTTTTCTGTACCATGTACTTATTTTCTAAACAATATTTTCTTTTGTATTAATATCTAGAGTCTTGAGTCCTCTAAATTCACATTAACATGTAATTTTTTTAATTTTAGATGTGATTTTGAGGCCTGGGTTCATTTATGGCACTCGTCGAGTTGGCAGCATGAAATTACCTCTTGGAGTAATCGGTTCTCCACTAGAAATGGTACGCTTATTTTGATTAAGCTCGCTTGGCATTTTCTTTCCTTTTTCAAAATATGGACTGTTCTAGTAAGACGTCTCTTTTGGCTGAGATGGGTCGGGTAACAGGCCGTGTCAGCTTAGGTTTGACCCGCAAACATTTTTTTCTCCATTTTTTAATTAATATTATTATGGTAATTGTCTCTTGTTAGGTACCCTTTTTTATTTGACCATTTGAGATGAAAATAGCCCAAATGAACCCATTTATAAGTAAACGGGTTGAAGCTTCCAGTTCTAACCGAAGCCCTTGAAAATAATTTTTGTTTTGAACAATGCAGGTTATGCAATATGCAAAGCCATTGACTCAAGTCCCTATCGTTGGTCCAGTGTTGACTCCACCTGTGGATGTTAAAGCTGTAGCAAAAGTTGCTGTACGAGGGGCTATTGATCCGGTTTTCCCGCCTGGCATAGTTGATGTTTATGGATTAAAACGTTACAGCCAGCAGAAATAAACACGCCCGTGAAATGCAAACATATATATAGTAAGACGAGATTCCATCACTAGGCATCGTTTCTTTTTCCACAAATCGAGTTATTAATAGAGAAAGTGGCACTAATTTATGCGTTTCTTGACGGAGGTAATATTCGGGTCAATAAAAGAGATGAAAACCGTCTTGGTGTAATTCTGATTCGTTCTCTCGGGTGTATTTTACTTTGCTTTACATGATGATGCACAAATGCAGGATTTTGAATGACGCCTCTAATGCATGATCTTTCATGGGATCTGCTTTTGGGGTGTCATTATCATGTTCAAAACATCATCTGATTTACTGTTTGGTAACCCAATATGCAACCAACTAATCAAGTTTTGTCCAATCACTATCATTAGCATCTTCTGGTTGTGTTTTTTCAATTCCAACAACGAAACCGAACACACCCATGGCCACATTTGTTGATTTTTGGGTGGAATCTGTTATTTGTGGTATTTAGATTTGACCATGATTTATATCCAAGATCAAGAAAGTTTAGTGTAGTAAACACCACTAGAAAACTTGGTCGTTTTTTACAGCAAAATTCGTCAAAAATGGATAGAAAACAGTCTTTAGCTCAGAAAAAAAAAGATTTCGGTGTTATTTTGATCGTAAAAGGATTGGAATTTTCTGACACGTTATCCAGGGGTTTTAGTTTTGTTCGTATAGTGTCACTAAGTTAGGGTTTTTAGTCACATTGGTGTTGTGTCGGAGATGTCTACAAAAGTTTTCTTTTCCCAAAATTTCCCCCTTTCTAGTAGTGAAAGGGAACATGGAGTTTCTAGTATTGTGGACACTAAAGGAATCACTAGTGATGATTTGGTTTTTTTTATCATCTTTCTAAAATCTCATTTCCTCATGGTTTTAATTTTGTTTATTTTAAGCTGTCATATTTCGTTAACATTGTAAGTTCATAGTTTTATATTTTGTTTTAAAATAGTTATTTATATATTTTTTAAATTTAATTGTTTATGAGGTCATGCTATTTTTGAAACAAATGGAGAAGTAAGACAACCACTTTAGTTATGAAAACATTGTCCGGTTGATATTACTAAACTAGTTGACTAATAAATTAAGGACGACTTTTATGCTGTTACTGAAGTTTAGCGTGATCATTGAAGGGCCAGGCTTCACCTATGTGGTATAACAAGGTATTTCTCAATCATCTTTAGATCATATATGCACATACTTCACTTAATTTCTTGCACATTTTCGATATGTTTCATACGGTGTTCTTAGTGAGAGATATCGCTTACCTACATCTCTTGAATCAAGGTGACTGCGGGAGGGTCGTAGCTATCATCCCAACAATGGCAAAGTGGGAGCTTATAACTATCCTTAAGGATAGTGATCCGGCCATCACGATCTTGATTCTTTTAATTTACCGTTCCCTTTTTGCTTCTAGTTACTATTAATAATTTTAGTATCATCGACGTCATTTTAGTTACACAAACTTTCTAGCTCCGACATAGAATGGAGTTTGTCATAGAGTTATATAAAAAAAATATGATATAATTGTTAGATTATGTCATGTATGTAAGAACAAGTACCCGTCGATTATAATCTATCAAGACAAATTGAATTCGTATTTCAAAATTTTGGAGGAAATGGCATCTACAAGCTCTTCAATGAAATCAGGGTTTCTTATTAAAGAATTAGCCATTTTTTCAACCAAGACTTCATCAAATTTTTCCACCTCCATTGGAGAGTTGCATCTTTTGTTACGAGTCCGATTTTCGTGTTCATTCTCCATTCTTTTGTGGTGGTTGTGTTCACCTTCATAAGTGGCGACTAGGAGATTAGCATCATCCACACTTCTTTGTACCTGAAATTGAAGCATACTACATGAGTTCGCTCCGTCACACTACTAGAAAACTCGAGGCAGCAAAACTTTTTATTTTGACAAATGTTGTATTAAAAATTCATAAGAATTTTAATTTTCGGAAATTTGTATTGAAATTTCGGCATTAAAATTGGCACATTTAGTGGGATTTTAAAGTTGAAAATTAACTACTCTCAAGCCCACAATTTTGAATACGAAAGCTATGTTTGGTCATATATATATTTTTTGGTTGACGAAATCAACACAGATTTCATACTTTCTTCTGAATTCAAACTTGAGTTTTATCATCATTGAATTGTTTCAATCTGAAAGTGATACACGACTCTCGAAAAATCCAGAATTCAATACTCGAAAACTACACGCGAGGCACTTAAAAAGCGAGGGTCCAAGGTAAGCAAGACGTATGTGTATTCCAGACCATTTTTAGTTGTTTTAGGTTGATTCCAGACCCTTTTTAGATGTTTCATCCCAACTTGAGCTGTTTTAGGTCTTTTCAGACTGGTTTTTTCGCAGAATTTGGCCGGAATTTGCACTTATACGCCTTGATGGACGCAAGGCGTTATTGCTACGCTGGGCACCTAGGCGAGCGCCTTGTGCGCCTTTGACTACTTAGAGAATATCATGTTTTTAGTTTATCTAAAAGATGCTAAAGAGATGATAGATAGATGACCTTCTTTTTGACTGGACAAGAAGGTGCATAAGAACACTTGTAATAAGCTCTAGGAGATGGGTTATCTTTGGTCACCTTCTGCCCATACTTTCTCCACTGATATCCATCTTCTACTACCTACACAACACATCCAACAAAATCTTAATTTCATTCCAAAACTCCAAAAAAAATGTTCTTGACATGCAATTCAAGTACCATGCTTTTATCAAATGGATCCGTTCGTCTATAAACTCCTGGGATGCCATTGTTTGGCCTTTTCGACGATCCTGGATGGTGATAATCCATACTTTCACTGGTGTCGCACTCGTCACACTCGCTTAACTTCCTTTTATTTGGATTAGATGTCAAAAAACCGCGGTCTTGCATTGATTGGTTAACTTGATTTTGGTGGAAGTTGTTGTCCAAAACAAGTGTTAGCATCTCCCTTAGCTTCTTTTTCTCTAAGCTCATCTTGTTTAGCTCCGCGACCGCATCATCATTGATATTCTGATATATATATATATATATATATACACATACAAAATAACATATGATACCACTATATGCATGCATCAAGTGTATGGATATATGATTTGAATGGAATTAAGATATACTTACTGCATGGGTATGATCATGAGTGTGAAGAAAGGGGGTGATGTTAAGATCAATACCAAGAGAAGTGTTCACCATTGTTATTAATTAACCAACAAGTCTTATGCTGGTCAAGTTGATGAAGAACCCAAGAAGGATTTAGTCAAGTTTATATGGATACAAGTCAAGGTCTCCTCTTTCCTTTTTTTCTTCATTGTTTGTGGTTGGGTGATCATATTGTGTGGGGAGAAAGTTCCAGGAAAGAGGAAAGAAGATGATATGGTTATTTACCGTTAGAAATTAGAACTGGTTTTTAGTGAGAAGCGGTTGACAAATTTACGGCTTGAAGGATTTTGGATTGTCGGGTTGAATACGTGAATCTAAACACGGTCTATATAAATATTCGTGTTAAACACCTCAACCGTAAGCCGGAAACACTTAAAATTGTGTCGTGTTTTGGGTTCACACATTTAGTGTTCATTTGTGAATATGAGTAAAATTTGGTGACTTGGTAACAACTTAATTAAACAACCTATGAGAGTATTAAATTGTAGACATTTACACTTTTTAAATAACCCCTAAAAAAATCTAAACAACTTTTTCTAAAACCCGTTTATTTAACGAGTTGTGTTTGCTATCCTGTTTAATAAACGGATATATTAGCAAGCTTAAAAACATGATTATTCAAGTTTTATTATTCAACCAAAAACGTATTTATTTTCGTGTCATGTTGCACGTCTTGTCAGGAATTGCTACACGGTGTGAGAATTTAAGTATCCGCTTTACAATGCACGGTGAAATATTACATTTATTTTAGTGGTATATTTTTATAATTTTGTAATAACGGAACATGTATATAACTTGTGGTTAGATTTTAAAATCGATTTGAATGATGTAGGTAAAACTTTGTTATTATTTATTAACATTTGTTTACTATGTATTTAGGAATATACAGTACGATAAAAAAAATTAAAATAAAATTATACATTAAAAGCATACTATTAAATGAGTTTACACTAAATACAATAAATAAATAGGATTAAATTGATAGAAAATGGTTTATAGAAGAAACATACTACTTTTTTATATTTTGAATTTGATATGAAAATCATATACAAATTACTTATTAACAAATATATCAGAGAATTGAAATACATGGATCTACCCTATATATATTTAAATTATTGGGGTTGGTGGCTCAATCGCAGAGTCAAAGCCTCTAGGAGCACCTAAAATTTGGAGGTCACGGATTCAAGTCTACCGGTGACAGGATTAAAAAAGAAATTTGTCGTTCTAGAAAAAAACTAAATTTATTATTTCTATGATAGACTGTCATATCAAATATATTCTAACCTAATATAAATTATTCAAAATTTCAAACCGAAGGAACACGCAAATTGCCATTATAGGCAAGTTGAATAGTCTTGAAGTTTTCTATATCTATCCACCAATTGCATTTTCTAGACAAAGAATCTTCCCCATTTTCCTCCTTCACATGTGTTGATGTAGTCAATACCTTATCATTCACAACACCGTACCGATTGTGAAAGATTACACATCTTAATTAGGTATTTTCATGGTCCTTGCATCGACAAAAACAAGCACTTGTTGACATCTTATTACTTTCTTTATTTCTTTCTTTGCGCGTATCGTTTAGTTATTTGAAATAACTCGGGTCTTTTTCTGGCCGCGTGAATCCCACTACAATAAAGACCTACGACTTCACGCACCAACCTTCTCCTGTAGGTCCTGTCTCATAGTACTCAAAATCTTTAATTGGTTAATTCAAAGAAAAACAAGAACGAGTGTCTGTTTTATATTCTGAAAAAATGTACCAGAAATAGACCAAAAACTTTTGTTTTATAGTTACGGAACCATCGCAACGTTTAGTTGAAACGACCCAATGCTTTGTGAATGAGTGTATCAGTTAGTGGTTAAAATGGTTGGCAATTAGTAACTCTGTCAACGGTGGCTTAGTTACTAACGAAGACCATCTTATGTGAGTTGTAACTTAGTTATGTACTTGTGTTGATTGTCCAAGTTACTGTTGATCGCAGTTGTTACTGATAACCTAAGTCACTGCTAATCGCAGTTACTACATACAACATATTTGTTAATGATGATAGTTGCTACCGATGGATCAGTTTCTACTAATACACTAACTTAGGGATATTGTAGAAACTAGTAATTTATAAATACAAATTCACAGTTTACATTTTGTCTCTCTCTGAGATTAAATTTGTTAGTTTCCACTTTAGAGACCGTTGAGGATGCTACCGTAAATATATGACAAACAAATTATATTTTTTTTGGACCACAAGTAAATATGAAGGATTTATCTAGGTAGCACATACCATAATATCATTTTTATAGTATAGAAATATTCATAAAAGCAACACACATCTGAATTAAATCTTTATAATCACAACATTGAAATCTATAGGGAATATTTTCAAAATGATAAATAATTGTATATGCTTTGGGTTGAGTCCCAGGCAAAATAGAAAAGAGAATTATGGAATTGGTTCGCAGAAGTTTGATTGGTTTAAAACGCACCGGTTTGGATTAGTCGCACCTATCTAGGGTTGGGTTGCTTGCTATAAGGTGATGGTTCAAAGGGAGATGATCTTTAAGTTAATAGCTACCAGTGAAGCATTGTGACTCTTCGGGAAGTTGTTCATTTTAAGGGGTTCCATGACCATTCGAAACAAATTATTGGAAAATTATGTCAGCCCCGAACATGATTTCTTGTTACTTGAAATCCTTTAAACTCAGTAAGTTCAGTCGGCTTATCACCACGCTTGCAATGTTGATATTGTATACCACACGTTGTATCTTGGGAAACGATTCACCAAAAACCCAAAGCATATTGTTCTATTGAACGGTGCAGGGACTGGTTTAACGATACTGATCACTTGTCTCAAAACAATAAGTTTTAGTTTTGATTGTCGTTTTTGGTTTAGTTTAGCCATTATTTAAAACCCTAAAATACCAACAAGAACAAAATACATTTTTCCTAAAAACATTTTGTTCCCCTATATCTAATATGCATTTATTTTTACATCTATATCTACTTTTTTTTCATACATTTACATTTAATTATTTTAAATAAAAAAATAGCAAGAAAGTCTAAAATTAAAGAGTATAAAAACTGAATTTAATTGTATAGTTTGTTTCATTAAATATTTATTTATTCTTAAGATAATTTTAATTTTAATTTTTAGGTTTAAAATTGTTTTGAATCTTGATAGGGAAAAAGTGGCTAATTTTTCTATCTTGTGACTTTATAGTAGTTGCATCAAAACATTTGTGTTGAGCAGTCACAAACGCCATAAATCCACTGACCCCTTTCTATTTAAAACCTGTCACATTTTCACTATTCCATTAACAAAAGGACCCACAGAAATTATCAATTTTTTTGAAAATTTGAGCATATACTCATGTTAAAAATCAACTCGTTAACATGAGATGAGAGATGTCTTCTAGTACAAGCAATCCCTTGCATCTTTGGTGTATGTAACCTTCTGTTACACGCATCATGCCTTTTCGTAGATTTAAGGGGGTGTTTGGGATTGAGTTTGAAAATAACTTATTGACTTATTGGCTTTTTCAAAAAACTAATAAGTCAAAAAAATGTTTGGCATGGATAAAAGTCCTTTTTATTTTGGCTTTTTGATAAGTCTTAAAAAGTTGTTTTCCAAAAGTCACAAATCCTGGCTTTTTAAAACTTTTTATGAATTTTTGAACATAAAATTACCAATCTCTCCACCCTTTACCCTACAATAAATATTTCTCGTTCTCTCATATGCTCGCAACTGTCCTTTTTGGTCATTTTATAAAAATAAGCTAAGCCAAATACTTTTTAAAAAACAACTTATTGGCTTTTCCCACCACAAAAGCTAATCCAAACACTATTTTTAAAACTCCTTTTGGAAAAATCATAAATCAATAAGCGCTTTGACAAAAAGCACTTTTTGAGTTAAATAAGCAATCCCAAACACTCTCTGATACGCGGGTCTTCTGAGAAACGCCTCTTTTTCTATCGTTTGCAAAGACGAATTCAAGATACTATCACCTCAAAACACGCAAGTTACCTCGTCAATTCAGGCAGGCAGTTCGGTAACACTACTACAGAAAATGGCATTCGTTGTCACAAAGTCCTTTTGACAGCGGATTTGCATTCAGAAACTTATGCCGCAATCATTTTCACTAATCTGTTTTGCAGCATTTTTGGTGACAAATGATGTATTTGCAACGGATGTTAAAGATGGAAGGCATCGTCGTCGCTAGACTTACAATTGATTTTGCGACTGTAACATTAGAAATCTTGGCCTTTGTGACCATTGATTCTTTGTTAGTTGCTATACAACTTTATAATCAGCATAAAATCTTACCTTGATGGAACCTAAATGGGCAATGAATGAATCAAAATCTACATGTGATACTCCACCTTCTATAATCTAAAGTTCGATGCGCGATTCAAAATATTTTCTCGTGCGTACAACAAACCAATCAAATTTGAGACAGTATGCAAAAAAGTTACCATGTCTTTTACAGCAAATAGGATCTGTTAATTTACCATGTGAGCAGAATTACATATATCCAGCAATAGCAGGAAACAGGCGGATTTGCACAGCTAAATCATGAACCTGCAATTCTCAAAAAAAAAATAAACATTAGACAACATAAGCCCCAAGAAACATATATATTAAAAGTATGTTCCTAAGAGTGCCGACTAGAGGTAGCAAATTCAATCCATTGATTAAAAAATTGGTTAATTCAGGTAATGTTTTATCTCTAAGTCGTCAAACACGTAAAATAAACATTCTTAGGGAAACAAGGGATTGGTTTAAAAAAGCACGCCTGAGGCGCTCTGAAGCATAAGTCAGAGTGAGACGGTGATCAGGTATAATTTAATTATAATGTGGTAGTTTTGATATTATTTAGTTATAACTAGTGGACATTGCCGCGCATTACGGCGGTGACATTGACGTGGTTAAGCACGTAAAGAGAATTTGACCCAGCTCGGTTTTGAATAAAATTTACGTAGAAACGGAGACCGGCTCGGTTCTGTGTAAAATTTATACCGAAACGTAGATAAAAAAAGCATGTCGCAATGGTATATTAGGGGTGTACAAAAACACAATATTGTAAAATTATTAAAGAAAAACAAAATATGTGTAAAATTAATTGTAAAGATTAAAATAAAAAAAATATTAAAATAATTAAAAAATGTGGCATGTGCGCGTGTGAGTGAGCAGAGATATAAACAAAAAAAAAAAAAGGATGTGCGTGCATGCGTGGTGTGTGTGTGTGTTGGGGGGGTGGGGGGGATGCTCACAGGGACTCGCACTATATATTTATAAATTATGTAATTGGTTTGGTTGGTTTTCTCTAGTTTTCGCATAACTATGTGGTTTTCACACAGATTCTTTCGCGTGTCACACAATCGATAACCCTGTCTCGCACAGGTTTGCCCTTCACTATGCAGATTCGTCTCACAGAAATCACTGCTCTTGATCGCTTCCCACGATCAGAACCTGAGTCGCTCAGGTCTTCGTCTTCAGGGGTTGACTCGCACAACTCCAATCAGCTTTGATTGAGTCACACAATCAATCTGCTCCAGCCGTATCTCGCGACGCACAGACCTTCTGGTAGCTCTTACAGCCCTCCGATTGAAACCTCGCAACAGCCTTCACAATTCGATCTATCACAGACCGGATTTCAGCAGCCTTCAATCGATCACAGCCCTTCACAATCGACCAGCAGCTTTTCACAGTCGACCAACAACCCTTTTGCAGTCGACCAGCAGCCTCAATCGATCAATGCTCTTTGCAGCCCAAAGAAAAAAATTGCTGACCCTTTTTCCTTCTTTTCAAACATCCAATCAGCAGCCTTCAACAGCAACCCACCTGCTGTTATCTGCTATGGCAGCCCTTGGCTGCTCCCCCCTTTGAAAGTCGACTCTCAAAACCTCGCTCTGATACCAATTGTTGGACAATTGGATCGAAATTACTCAAAAGACAGCAGCGATTTTTGTGGGAAAACACACCCACGACTCTTAATTTTTATTAGATCAAAACCACACACCTTAAACTCTAACAATGACCCTCTTTTATACTAATCCTAACCTTAATTACTAAGAAATCACAGCTCAAACACAGCTGGAATGACAGCCCATTCACAGCCAAAAATAAACACTCAATACCTTAAATAAAAAACTAAATCAATCTATCTTTAGACTCATTACGATTTCCCCCCCGAACTTTCACATATAAACCACATTAGGTTTAAAAACTCACAATCATCCCCTTAATCCTAATGTGGGCTTTCTCTTTGTCTACAGTAGAGGCGGTCCAGCATCCTCACGAACCAAGTTGGCTACCTCATGCTTTGGCTTTTGGACATTCCCCCCGCAAAATGACCAAACTCTTCACACCGAAAACACTTGAACAGCAACTAAAATCTCTCTTTGCCTTGCGTCTCACATAGCCCTCCAAGCAAATCACTTGCTTTCTCCCTTCTGCACATTCTTTGTCAATAACCGAATCACTCAGGTCCTCTTCACTGCCGATCGCTGCCTCACACAGGAATCGCCTTCTGTTCTGTCTCACACAAAATCCAATCTGCCTCACACAGCTTCTGTTCTGCCTCACACAGCTTTTGTTCTGCCTCGCACAGAACCCACTAAACCTCTGTTTCACACAGATTGTTTCGCGTGTCACACAATCGATAACCCTGTCTCGCACAGGTTTGCCCTTCACTATGCAGATTCGTCTCACAGAAATCACTGCTCTTGATCGCTTCCCACGATCAGAACCTGAGTCGCTCAGGTCTTCGTCTTCAGGGGTTGACTCGCACAACTCCAATCAGCTTTGATTGAGTCACACAATCAATCTGCTCCAGCCGTATCTCGCGACGCACAGACCTTCTGGTAGCTCTTACAGCCCTCCGATTGAAACCTCGCAACAGCCTTCACAATTCGATCTATCACAGACCGGATTTCAGCAGCCTTCAATCGATCACAGCCCTTCACAATCGACCAGCAGCTTTTCACAGTCGACCAACAACCCTTTTGCAGTCGACCAGCAGCCTCAATCGATCAATGCCCTTTGCAGCCCAAAGAAAAAAATTGCTGACCCTTTTTTCCTTCTTTTCAAACATCCAATCAGCCGCCCTCAACAGCAACCCACCTGCTGTTATCTGCTATGGCAGCCCTTGGCTGCTCCCCCCTTTGAAAGTCGACTCTCAAAACCTCGCTCTGATACCAATTGTTGGACAATTGGATCGAAATTACTCAAAAGACAGCAGCGATTTTTGTGGGAAAACACACCCACGACTCTTAATTTTTATTAAATCAAAACCACACACCTTAAAATCTAACAATGACCCTCTTTTATACTAATCCTAACCTTAATTACTAAGAAATCACAGCTCGAACACAGCTGGAATGACAGCCCATTCACAGCCAAAAATAAACACTCAATACCTTAAATAAAAAACTAAATCAATCTTTAGACTCATTACGATTTCCCCCCCCCCCCCCCCGAACTTTCACATATAAACCACATTAGGATTAAAAACTCACACACTTGACCCAACCCATACGCGAATAACCAAATCCATTTGTCTAAGAAAGCTTACTCGATCCATGTCTCAATCGATCACACCTAAGAGTTCCACACAAGTTTATCTTCTCCTGCTGTCGCGGTCTCTGTCTCTACGTTTATCTCTATCATGGTCTCTCTCAGTTTGTGGCTCATAAGTTCTACCCTTCTCCCTGTCTCTACTTGATGATTTGCTCTGTGGGCTTTCACTGTCATGATGACTTCTCGGACGCTTTCTAGAAGATTCACGTGAATCCTCTGTTTTCTCCCTTCTCTCTGATGATGTCCCTGTGTTCATAAGTATAACAAATATATACAAACACGACAAGAAAAAAAACATCCACCGCAAAATTCCAAATGCCAAATCAGAAGAAAAGTTTAATAACTCACTGTTGCGTGATGCATCATAACTGCCATCCACTAAGCCATATTTATATTGCAACTGCTTCTGATGTGCCACCACTTTCTTTTCAATTTCTTCTTTTTTTATTCCGCGCTCTTCCAGGGATTCACGATATTCTATCAAAGCCACCTCAATCTGCCTCAGCTTGTGCCTTCACATGTACAACAGTCAAACAATCATTTAATTAGTTAACTAGAAAAATAATCAAAACAGAGTATAAATCTATTAAAAACATAGAACATTAAACTAGCAATATCTTTCTCTATTCTAAAACAACAAATATGCTCAATAAAGTATACCTCTTCTCTTCATTGAGCCCACTATCAGAACTTGTGAGAATGCTTGCATGATCTGTCACATCAGTGTTACCGAGACCACCACCAGCATTCTCACTTCCAGAAGACGAATAACCTAATGCAAGATCTTTAGTACTTTTTTGCTCATCGTCACTTTCATCATCTTCTCGGGCCCACTTAGAGGCAGGCAATACAGAATCTGATTTCATTTTATTAGGAAAGACTTTTAACTCGGGTTGTGGGATTGGAATCTTTGATGGTAAAGATGCAGAACCTTTGCCTTCTGACAGAATATTTATATCATCCTCCACCTTGTGATGCCTTCCTGAAAATCCCACAGGCCCAGTATCAACATTACTTTCTCTCGGATTATTCTGGGAATATTTCAAACTGTCATTGAGCTCATAACCCCTCTGTTTTTCTGACTCTTCAAGATGAAGCAACCGTGCAACCATCATTTCTCTGCCACCAACTAGAGATAACCCGTTATGGCGGCACCGCCTTTCCAGCTCAGCAAGAGGGAGACCCATCAGTTCTTTCATGGCTGCGCTTTTGCCTATTGCCAATGCTGCATCTGGGTTGATCTTTCCAACATCTCCAGTGTCATCATAGTTAGACTTGTCTTCGGTTTCTGATGAAATGGAATGGAAGGATACAACACCAGAGTTACCGGACCTAAGAAATGTTGACCGTAACCCGTTTACATATGCATCCGAAAACAAGAACCAGTCGGCCCACACTTGAAGAACTTTCAGAACCCGTTCCTGGCATACAAGAGTACGTTAGACTTGAAAAAAGGTTAAAACGGGTGAATTTTTAGTAGGGCATGAAATGGTCACTTTATATTCAAGAGGTTGGATGCATTAAAAGGTGACTTCATCATATCATCCATTTAACCCATTTCCCTTTTAACTAAACTATTCTGTTTGACTCGTTTGAGATTAACACAGCCCAAATTGACCCGTTCATAAGTAAATGGGTCTAAAACGCCATCTGTACCATATATAGTTTACCTTTAGGGCCTCAGCGGTGATTCTTCCTGTGATACTCCGGTACAAATCATTAAAGCTTTCAAGTATATCAGGCAGATTTGCTTCAAATTTGGTGCGGTAAGCAGATGCATTCTTTACAGGAGCACTACTATTGTGAAGAATGTCTGAGACAAGCATGAGCCTTGCAACTTTAGTGGGTATTGGTGTTTCTTTAAGAGTCAAAGACTCGGTCAACACTTCAACTATCTGTAATAAATAGAGCTGATTCAACAACAAACGAACACTAAAGCATATCATAAGTTCAGAACTTATAATATCATAATACCTCTCCAGCAGCATCAGCATTATCTAATGCAAAACCCATTGCTTCCTTAATTTGAATTCTTTCTAATGTCAGGGCACGAAGCATGTCTTCAAATTCATCTCTTTGTGCATCAGTTAGTGTACGTTCAGCCTCCACACGCTGCACAAGAAGAATCATATCAAAAGAGGTTATTGAATAACCTCACTGAATCTAGTTGGATTTCAAATAATACATATACATAGAGGTGACAAAAATAGGCGGTCAGGCGGGCAGGTTGGGTAATGAGTCAAATGGGTTCGGGTGAAAACATGTAATTTTTCGTATGGATTTAGTCAGGTTGGGTTGACCCGAAATTTTTCTGTCCTAAAATTTAAATTCGGCTATATATAATTGTTATGAATACAAAAATTATATTATTTCAATAATAATTTGATGATTTGAATAAAAATGATTTACAAGGTTTTATGCCTTTAAAATACACCCGTGTGACCTGTTTTTTTAATAATCTTCTTGTTTTACCCAATTACCCGTTTGACACATTAATGATAAAATACAACCCAAATTGACCCATTTATAGGTAAATGGGTTGAGATGGCCACCTCTAGAAATACAGGAACAAAAATGTACCCTGCTTCTTCCAGCAGCAAATGTCACCCCAGTCTCCTCATTCTCTGGGCTCTTAGCTATCGGCAAAGCAGGCGGGACCCATCTAGACATTCAAACAGTATAAAGTAGTGAATATCATTAATCATAAATCTATGCAAAAAAAACCAAAGACTATACATATGCTAGATATGCAATTTAAGTATCAAGATATGTTTCAGGCATTTATTACCTCCCACTACCGGTTATCATGATGAAAGGTTCGGTTCGCCACCTCTGCAAAGTATCACCCTGCATTTGAGAGACCAAAGAATTCTTTTATTCGACATGATATCTCAAATTCCAGAAACTCATGGAAATAAATGCTCTAACCTCTGGTAAGTGTCATTTCCCTTTTTTACACTTCCCCAAAATAAGTGTTGTTTGTTGTTATATACATACATAAATACATTAACCATTAACCGTTAATTTCATATACGAATTCTTTATCAAGGGTGGTTACTTCTAAATCAAATGACTAGATTTGGGAAGAGAGATGATATTCAGACATGATTTACACCAACATGGTTCATGGTATAAGAAGATAGTTTGGTGTGCTATATTCTTGTCATTAAAAGAAAAAGTGCTTCAAATATCTGAAAGGATGCACCAATTTATGTACCTGAGCAAAGGAATACAGCCTCCAAACATAGTATGTATGTTCCTTAGAGCCGAGTTCAAACAAGAAATTAAAAAGAGGATTTCCACGAACCCTTCCCATTATAGCTTGCTCAAAAGCACAACCACCATCAAGAACATAAAGAGCCATTGTATCAATCACTTTGCGAAGACGCACATCATCAAGCAGAACAACAGTTATATCAGGCACATTGGGAGTAAGAACCTAAGCACCAAAGTTAATATATTACAAAATATTTATTTTTAACAAACACAAGGTAGCATACAAGGATAGCCTACCAGCTCAGAGTTTTGGCTTGGGACAGAAGTAACTGGAGGACCTGATGGACCAGACAAGATCACAGTGGCACCCTGCAACCACAAAAAAAAACTCATAACACCCATGCAAGTCATTACTGTTTTAGATCATTATCTCACTAAATCAAGTATACCAGTAGTTATGCTAAAACTAGATTGTTACAAATATAAAAAATGTAACATACCTCCTTACTCCTGATGGCCATTTGTCCTGGAGGAGGAGCAGGGAGTGATTGAGAGGGGAGGGAAACGGATTTACCCCACCCAATATTCAATTCATAATCATAAACAACCACCCCTGCAACATTAAGTAATTTTCAATCATCAATGGTGCTAAAAAGAACTAGTGGTTTAAATGCTGCATAAATGATTCAACTAAGTTTCTGCGACTGCATTTTAAATGAGTCTTCAAATCTGTAGCTATTACTAAATACCCTTGCAGGCATATTTGATAAGCTTCCTATGTAATCATATAAATCATGTTTCAGTTGTTCTTATGAATTGTAGTTCAGAAAATTATAATACTTAAAAGAACTTAACCTTGCATTTCATCTTTTGCCGCTTGTCCATCTGCGCGGTTCATGAAAGCCACAAAACCACAGTTCTTTTGACGCTTGCGCTCCTCTTCTGTCCTTGGCCACATTATCTTCACACTAGCAATGGGTCCAAATCTTCCAAATGTCCGCAGGAGAAAATTTTCATCTACCTGGAATATGTTGACCATAGAAACAGAAAGTCAGCTTGCATTTGGTTGACCAATTGAAGCATCGTTATAGCATCATGGTCTAACCTGAGGTGCAAGATTCCCGACATAGAGATTGGTTGTCTGAGGATCTCCATCATCTAAGGAACCAGGCTTCCCACTTGGATCAAACTCATCAGGCAACTCGTCAAACCGACTAGATAGCTGAGACAGCAGATACAAAAATATGTGACGTATTAGTTATTAAGATTTTGATCTATGTAAAAATCCTCTTTATCGAGATGAATGAAATTCGGAGAGAGCACACAACAGAATCCAGAAAGTGTTGAGTATGCATGCCTTTGGGGAAAAAAAGCATGTAGAAATCATAAACGTCAATCCCTCTGTCCCAAAAATAGTGGAATGTTCGACTTGCCATGTACTTTCATAAAACTCTTTGACTAGTGATCAAATACCTAAAATACTCATTAATAAGATCATATCTTACGGTTGAAGTAGCACTATGGCGCCCGTCTTGCCATTGTTCACGTTCTTGGATTCGTCTCTCTCTCATTTCTTGTTCGTGTTTTAACTCCTCCATAAAAAAGTCTATATTCCTAGCCTTCCCTTTGCCTTTCTCCTTTGGTCTCTCTTCATCTTTCTGTCAGTAGAAGAATTTTGTTAAAATCAGATATAAAGAAGTCAAACCCACAAATACAAGATAATCAACAAGGTAACAGCATAGAAATATTTCATCAGTTCACTAACCTGCCTTTCATGTTCTTTACCCTTGGTTGCAATAGGAGGGGGTATGAAAGAAGGAACATACCTACAGAGAGAATATAGTGATGCATAATCTTTAATACGTTATTTACATGTTCTAGACTTATGCACATATGTCTGTTTGTCTATGCTTCAAAACACACATACCCCCTACTGATCAGCAAGTTTGACCTTCATTTAAGTTTCTCAACATCAATGATGCTTTAGAAAATTAAACTTTCTATTATGATTCCACTTGTAGAGATAATTATCGATTAGATATCAAGGCAAAGATCGACTAGAGGGATGCTTGTACATGGAAACACTAGCATCTTGCAACCTGAACAACTTATGAACAAAAATTTACCTATGTTGTCAAAAGCCCTTCAGGCACGCGCCTAGGCGCTATTTCAAAGCCCAACACACAGAAAACGCCTGGAGGTGGCCAAGGCGGAAGTTTGCAATGTTTTTGCAAAGGCGATCACAAGCGATTGCTTTTTGTCGGGTGCTAATCCAAGTAAGTCAATGGCTTTCTTCACACAGGCGCTATCTCTTTGTTTTTTTGAAATTTTTTTGATACTTTTTTGTGATTATCATTGGCGGCTGACCCTAAAAAAATTGAGACTTCCTAATTTACTCCACGATCTCTTTAAAATAACCCACGTTTCTTCTAAATCGCACATAATATCACGATTCAAGAGTCCAGGTAAGGAAAAGGTTAATTTTTTGGCTTTCTTCTTCTAAACTGCACAATATTATTCTTGATTCTTGTGAAGTGGTATTAATTTTCAATGTATAACATATTTTCTTTATTTTTTTCTCTATGTGCGCCTTTTATATCTCAGGCTATCGCTTTTTTTGCGCCTTGCGCCTAGGCCCCGGGCGAGGCCTATGCGCCTTCAACAACATAGAAATTTACCACAAATGGGTAACTTGGTTTGGTGTTGTAGTCATAAGGGGACTCGCAATAACCAACAACTATAAACAGAAATTAAGAAAACCCCTCAGCATAAAAATTATATGCACCACGCTTTCCTAATAAGATAATGGTATTCCCACCTACAAATTCCCAAAGATAGGGCTAAATCACATTTGTATTCTGTGGAACATATATGCTCAAATGATAAACTGAAGTACTGAACAACAAAACCGTTATAGGGACCACCAACTGAGTTTCAGAATTCTTTAAACAAAGACCAGAACTATCACATGTTAATCCAAAACCACAAAAGCAAAAACATTTTAGGGTTTGTCCGAAACGAAACGAATCCCAAAAGCAATCAATAAGTTTCAGAAGCCACATAAAGGACAAAACAGATAAATCCCATGACGAATGAATTTTTTAAGTGGACTATACACAGAGAATTTAAGCAGGGCTTGGATGATACTTGGTGAACTTGATCTTCAGGAAGTATTATCTGCTATTTCAACAACGCAACTAAACCATTATAACCAGATCATTCCAAAATAACAATACATTTGCCATAAGTTTTGTTTTTGGCCAACCAAAAAGTTCAATACTTAGCTACTTCCTCTCTAAGAAGTAAGAATAAGAACATGCAGCCTTCATTTACTAAATCTTCATTTAAGATTGTTAGATGGAAGATAGTGAAGAGGAGACTACCCGGTACAGCCAAGCACTAGCCTGTAGTAGCTAAAACTTGGTAGCTTGGAAAGCTTAAATGAGCCTAATCTAACATGCCTATACAAGCTGATACAAGTCGCTTAGTATGATATATATATTTCATAAATTAGTTGCACTTTTAAGTGCTCACCAACATTTTTAAGAGTAAGGCCTCAATTTTACCATGTTCGGGCTTAGTTTGGCACGTGCACCGCTAGTGCAAAGCACTAGTTTCCATTAAAGAAAAGGAAACAAGCAAGAACCCGAATATTGTGGATAATATCAGAGCTAATTCCTCATTCAAGAGTGTATGTAAAAGAAACAAAGGGTTATAACGCTATTTATTGAGAAGAGGGGGGGGGGGGGACAATATGTCCTACTATTCTAGAAATCGACTATTAAGCATGTGCATATAAACATTTCAGCCCGCCATGATTCTACACAGGAAATTACAAGTAAGTGTACAGATATAGAATGTTAGAAATCTTATAAAACGTCAATAACACTAGTTTCTTGATACTTGAACTTTTCTGTTGAAGATATTATTGCATAAAAGAAGCACTAAATCAAATTCAAGCCAGGAGCAACATATAACAAGCCTCCTAGCTCATTAAAGTTACTAGCCTAAACAAGATACATAAAGTTTAATGGCGCCATCACCTTAAAGCTTCTACATTGAGAATGCCTTAGAATAAGAGCAATATAACATAGTTAATCAAAAGCGCTTGTTTACCTACTCCCCTTCTTTGAACCAGATACTTCTTTGGAATTTCCACCTGCGATTCGTGAATGCATAAAAAGGCCCATTTGTTTATTAATTTGCCATGAAAAATAAATCATTCATTTATCCATATATGAGCACATAAGTAATAACTCAAAATGAACGAACAAAAATGAAAAATGCATGCAAGGCCTTGTAACAGGAACTAACCTGTATCAGGTTTCACTTTTTCCTCGTTAACTGTTCCTCCTCGAACAAAAGTTTTTAACCCGGCAGTATCCCCTTGAAATGACTCCAGAAACTCAGCATATAGACGAGCTGTTTCATCCTCCGCCCTCTATATATACAAATAAAGCATTTAACAAGTTCTCTCAAATTCTTATTAAAGATGCAAGATACATCGACCAAAATAGATTTCCACAAAACTCTCACCTTCTTCTTTGCCTCTTCTTCTTCACGATGCTTTTGAAAAGGCGTCTTCTTCCGAGTAATTGAAAAAGAACTCATCTTTCCGTCAAAAAATGTTTATCTGTTAGCCAAAATGTAAAATATAATTTGTAGACAGCTTCATATATATGACAAGGTTTTCATTATCACTGTGACAATTACCTTTTGTTTCAATCGGTTAAAAACATTTATCATAACAAATTAACAAATACATTCTCCAATCTCCATGACTGCAGAAAACCACAACAACACTTTTACAAGCAACAAATTCACATCCTCTGTCCTAGAATCAACATTCCAATATAACAAATTCATCCAAAAGTTATCATAAAAACAAAATCCAATCAATAAGCATGAATTTATTCCTAGGCTAAGGCCTATCTATCTTCACAAAATAAGGTCAATTTTAAAGTTAAATAATCACAGTTATTTACAAACCGACAATTTGCATCTCTAGCCATTATTTCACACCAACGCTTGTAAATTCATTGAAATGCTACTATGTAAACAATTATATTACGCAAATATTCAATATACACGTCAAATCACGAAGTACGTGTGATAAATGATAACCCTAATTTTTAAGATGTAACGTTTCAATTAAGCCTCTTTAACCTAAATCGGAAAATCAATACACGATTATAGTTAGAGAAAGAGGATAAAGGTTACCGTGATCTTCAATCGGTGAAGAAAAGTGGTCGTCGAAGCAATAATACGGTGGCCGGCGGTGGATGTTTTGGGTGCGGGGACATCAGTCAGCTGAGAAGTGGACTTGTAAGAGCCCAGGCGATCTAGTCATGAAGAGCCTATTAGGGCTTTACTGGGCCTTAAGAGCTTCCACAATGGTGGATATCAAACTAAACGCGCCACATCAGCTATCATATCAGATTTTCATACATCTTTCAAAAACCTATTTTTTTACTCCAACCATTCATCCACTTTCAAACACCCATATATTTCCACATCATCACCTACTTTTACATTTATATTCTATATATCAATAAACTTATTTATTATAATCTTATTTTTTATATTTCGTATTATTTTAAATAATATAATATTCCAAAATAAATAAAAATAAACGAAAATAAAAAAATTTCATAAAAATTTAAAATTTAATAACATCAAGCCGTTAGAAAACTAGCCGTTAGAAATAATATTATAAATTTAAATGATTTAAAAATAATATATATATAATTATGTAAAATATACAATTAAAATTAATAAGATTTTATAAAATATACAATTTAAATATAATTATTTAAATATACAATTAAAAACAAAAATAAAAAACAACAATTAAAAACAATATATATATATATATATATATATATAGAAAACATATTTTATTAGGTTGGAGGCCCACCTTTGCCGTTCACCATCATCCGGTGTACCGGACAAGCTCTCCAATGGTGCCTCCATCCGCTTCGTCGTCCGATTTGGGGCGGATGAAAGCGCTGGAGGTGTTGTAATGATTGTTACGGGTTCGGTCAACTTATATATGTCTAGCAAATAGTTTTAGAAAAAATAAACAAAACGAACATATTTAGTAAAATATTAGGTAAGGTCTGGAAATGGTAGGATGAGTACATAGCTTACCTTTATTCCACTAGATAAAGAGTCACGGTGAGTCAAGCCGTTTTCAGTCTTATCATTGGTAGTGGGAGATGGGGGGCAATTGGGTGAACGACTAGAATGGTTAGATAGTTTCTGACTTTCAAGGCATTCTTAAAAACCACGACCGGATGAAAACATAAGGGGGGCAAAAGGAATCAAATCAGTCTATTATGTGTTTTCGGACTAATTTCATGTTACGTCAATTTGAACTTGCTCGAGCTACTCGGCTAACTCTGCTGCTTTCGAAGAAAACCTTGATTTGAAAAGAAAAATCAACATCATGTGTCACACCCCAATCGACGGCGGAATACGTCGGGACGGGACATGTAGACTGTTCATAAGCACATGATCATACTAAAGTTGCATATTTCATTAAACCCAAATTCATAACAATTGTTTCATCAAAACAAAGGCAAACAGAGAACACAGTACTTCAAACAAAGTTTTATTTATTAACTAGGTCTTGCAACTTCCTACGTGATGACTCTTGAACATAACTCTCAATTATTGGCACCTGAAACATGATGAAAACAGAGTCAACTAAAAAGTTGGTGAGTATACATAGGTTTTAGCACAACAAGTGTAATCAAAAGTTTGTGTACAATTCATATGATACATGGATTAATAGGGCAATTATGGAGAACCACTATAGTTTAAACTGAAGCGTACAATCAAACCTTGTGATTGATAGGCATAACATAACAGTTATCCTTAAGTGTTTTCGGTAACAATCACCCTAACCGGGTGGGTTGGTCAGACTCAACAGATCTATCATTGTATACCATCGGCTTATACTGGGTTAATGATTGCACTTGCACTATGCACAAAAAGTATGTAAATGTTGTTCGCACAAATAGTGTTCAAGCATAAGGCACAAAGCATGATCATAATGTTTGAATTGTAATGACTGCAAATAGTTTGTATGTAATCATGTTTCACCCCAAATAATGTAAAAGTGAAAAAGGGGTTATGTAAACTCACATTGAGTTTGTAGCTTGAATGCACAAGTACGGGTATTTGCACGAGTTGTTTAGCTAACCCCGAGGTTAACCTATGTTTAAATGTTGTATGTGTATCAATGTCATGCTCACAAGACTAAAGTATAAAGATATTGGATTAGATTGAATGATGTGTATACATTTGTTATTAATGAAATAATATGTTCGTTTAAATAGGAATAATATGTTTGTTAATAAAGGATTAGATACAAGTTTATATATATTTATATATATAAACAAAATAAATGTTCAACTAGTATTTATAAAGATAATTAGGTTTATAAATTATAACGTTCCAAATTAAATAATAATTGAATCAATTCTTTATTAGATTAAATGAATAATAAAGAAGACATAATTAATACTAAATAATAGGTTAATAAAAATAACTCGTAGATGTTCTAAATAATTGATTGTGTGAGTTTTTAATTAAATTCTATTAGTTTTTTTTTAAACTCTAAAACGGTTAAATAATCGTTTATATTGGATAAATTAATAGTTTGGTTCTTAAAACATTCACGATCCTTAGTAGTTTTTTAAGATAATTTTATAAAGGAAACATTGGGTTAAAAATATGTTTAAAATGATTTTTAAAAAATAAAACAGACCGCGGGACTCGAACCCGAGTCTGTCCGGAGAAGCAACAAGGCGCGCAACCACTAGACCAGGAGGGTCTTAGTGTTAGATGGCCGGCTGTTTAATTGAAAACCCTTGTCCACGAGGGGGCCGGGTTTCAGCCACGCGCAAAAACAAGGTGCGGGGCAAGGATCGAACCCGCGACCTTGTTCGAGGGAGACGAGGGTTTTAACCAATGGATCTGGGCTTATGCCTTGTCTATCATCAGACGCGATTTTCTTTTAACACCCAACCCGAACCTCGTCTTCTTCCCCAACCCGTAACCCAAACCCTAGCCACTGAATATGATCGATTGAGCACCCGATCGTTCAATAGATCATAGGGCTTTTGTTCAGGGTTTGAGACGAGCCTAATGACACAAGATTTACCTCGAATTCTTGCGTGTGGAGGACGAACGGTAGGGACGTCTGAATCGGTAATTCGTGAGCTCGTCGGAGTTCTTGAGAGGGAGTACGATGCTATCGAGTGATTAGGAAGTTTTTGGTGAGTGTTATGTAGGTGTGGGATCAGTTTTTATAGCCCAATTTCACGTATAACTTCCGAATTGATGTGGTGTTTGATTGGCGACGGTTACGAGCCGTTTGGATTCAATTTCATTGAATTTTATTGTTATTAGCTCATCATGGACTAGTATAACCGTCGTTTGTTGATTTACAGTGGATTCATTACACTTTAATACTCATAATCGATGGATCAATGCACGAATTTGATGGATTTTGGTTTGGTTTGACTTTCAAAAGTCAAACCTGCGTGGAGTGGGTTCTAAATCATAAGGGGTCCAAATTGAGGGTTCAATGTGTCCAAGGGGGTTCATTTGATCAAGTGGGGTTCAAACCAAGTTCATTTGTTTTAATTCTTTTGTTTATATAATTAGTTTTATAAATTCTATAAAGTTAAAACTATAAACTTGAAATGTTTTATAAATTGTCAAACCTATATATTTTTAAAATTAAATAATTATTTAAATGGGTTACTTAATAATATATACATACTTTGTCTTGATTTATAAAGTGTATAATATATATATTTAGGATTAATTAACTCACATCTATATATATACTAGTAGGGAACCCGCACGATGTGCGGCCTTGACAAATTAATTCTGTGCAAATATTTGCTTAATTAAACGAATTTTTTTAATAAATTACACCTCATTTGCAAACGCACATGCAACTTGCTTATAAAATATTTATATGAGATACGACCACACGTAAAAGGTATCCCGCACGTTACCGTGGAGAATTAAACGTCTTAAATTGATTTTCTCTATTTATTATAGTGTCAATTTAATCATGGGTTAAATTATAGACATGGGTTAGTAGGTAATTGTAAACAATTGAGGCATTGCTAATTTGCACACTATGCAAAAAAAATTGTTCTAGGTGTCTTAATTTTTTGAGTAAATAAGAGAATTGAGTGTATGAGTTAGTAAATGAGAGAATTAAGTGTATGGGTTAAAGAGTAATTATTAGGCTTTAATTATAAACATGGGTTAGAAGGTAATTGTACACATTTGAGGCATTGCTAATTTGTACACTATGCAAAAAAAATTGTGTTAGGTGTCTTAATTTTTTGAGTAAATTACAACAATATCCTTCAAATATGTATTATATAGTAGTATAGATGCTTATATGATTATAAAAGAGTGGAATTTAATTAAATATTGCCATGTTTTGTTAAAGAAATACATTGACATGCATTTATACCTAATCACATTTATTCATATGCATCATAATGTAAATTAAATTTCTAATTAAATAAATATATGTATATATAGATATATTTAATCTTAATGATGTTGAAATATGAATGCACCATTTGTAATTAGTGTAACACCATGAAATGACATTGAAGTTATATTATTGCACCATTTAAAGTATGAGAAAAACCCTAGATGTTACAGTTTCCCCTAGTTGAGGGAATTTCGTCCCGAAATCCAACTAGTTGAAGCTACTGAATCAGAAAAGAGGTGTGGGTATTTGAGCTTCATCTGATCCTCATGTTCCCACGTGAACTCTGGGCCACGTTTTGATTCCCAACAAACTTTGACAATAGGAATACTGCTTCGCTTGAGTTGCTTAACCTCACGATCCATAATCTCCACGGGTTTCTCAACAAAGTGCATGGTGTCATCAATGTGCACTTCATCAAGCGAAATGTGAAGATTCTCGTCAGCTAGGCATTTCTTTAGGTTGGATACGTGAAATGTTGGATGCACATTGCTGAGTTCTTGAGGTAACTCGAGTTTGTAAGCCACTTTCCCAATCCTTTCAAGGATTTTGAATGGACCCACATAGCGAGGTGCTAGCTTAACCTTTTTCCCAAAACGAACCACGCCCTTCCAAGGAGATACCTTTAGAAGTACAGGGTCCCCGACTTGAAATTCCAAGGGTTTTCGTCATTTGTCGGCATAGCTCTTTTGTCGACTCCTCGCTACTCGAATGTTGTCACGGATTTGAATGATCTTGTCGGATGTTTCTTGTATCAACTCGGGACCGGTAATTTGTGTTTCGCCAATCTCATTCCAACAGATAGGTGAACCACATTTGCGACCATAAAGGGCTTCGAAAGGAGCCATGTTGATGCTTGTATGGTAGCTGTTGTTGTAAGAGAATTTAATCAAGGCTAGATGAGAATCCCAATTGCCACCAAAGTCAATGACACACGCTTTAAGCATATCCTCGAGAGTTTGGATTGTTCGCTCGGTTTGACCATCAGTTTGAGGATGGTAAGCCGTACTTAAATCCAATCGTGTGCTAATGGCAGTTTGGAGGGATTGCCAGAATCGGGAGGTGAATTGGGCATCTCGTTCAGAAATTATGTTCAAAGGAACACCGTGACGACTCACAATGTCACAACCCGACCAGGGGGCTAGGCGTAACGATCGAATACCAAAACAAAACACAGCGGAAATAACGTGACATATAATTTATAAATTTCATTGGTCCAACTAAGTCAAATTTTACATTTACAAAGGTTCATATCAACTAAACACTAACTAAAAATATAATGAAACAATGGATTCTATCTTCTCATCAAAGCTTTCTCAGGTCGAATCGATGGCTCGACATAAGTCTTCTAAGGAATCATCTATCTTCAAGCAAGCTCATGTCTAGGTTGCTAATTTTCAAACTCGAGAATGGTACCTGACTACATGCTTAAAAATATTGTGTCAACTAAAAAGTTGGTGAGTTCACGAGTTTAAATAATAGAGAATTTATATTGAGTATCCAAATATGTATGATGTAAAATTAAACAAGTTCACAATCAACTCTGTGCCCACAACCTGTGGACATCTAGAAATAATAATATTCCCCTAACCCATACCCCTTATTGTTATGGGTCTAATTACTCATGCCTTCCAACATAAGTTTTAAAACTGTTAAACGAATATATGTCAATAGATATTTATCATCATTATATGATTATCATCCCATAGGAGGTTGTCCCGGTTACGTCGGGCCCATGGTGTGCGGGGGGTTTCACCAGATAGTACTACCCATATATTCGCTGGCTCCAAAGGAGTTAATGATTGTGTGATAAAGTTCGGGGATTCGTTATGGCAGCTAAAAATGGCCTTATTTAATTAATACACCAAGTATGTAATAAAATAGAAGCATGTAATCACCCCAAAAAGTTTAAGTAAGAGAGGGGAAAAGCACATGAACTCACCTGGTAATCTTGTATATGCCAAATAATATGCTAAAGTTGCGAGCTTGCTATCGAGTATGCAGTTGTCAAGACAAATCCTAATTATAATTGTGACATTAGTATATTGTACTAGAGTAATGTCATTAACCGTGTGGTTGAGCTCGACCGATTCGTTAATGTGTTGGGGTCGTTTTGGTAAAAGTGTCGCGTTGTAAACCTCTATCTATTATTCTAATAGTTATACTATAAAGGTGTTAGTTTGACTTGGTGTTTGTGTATAATGGTAAGACTTGTGTGTACGCTCTATTATAAGTAATAAAGTAATGGTACGATTCAAACAAAGTAACACTAAATATTATTTACTTATACGATGTTTATATAATATATGTAAAAATAAGTATGTATATTCGAAATCAAGATTTATATATATATATATATATATAACTAAGCATAAAGGTCATCCATAATATACTTGTGTATTATGGATCATAAGTATTGAAGGAAGTAATTATGGTCGTCTTATATTCAAATAGTCATAATGCTTGGTTTGTAAACACTAGCTAGTAAAAACTAAGTTCATAATTATATGAAGCCACATAAAAATATATTTATATCGAAAATAAATGTTTGAAGTTAATAAAATGTTTGTATATATATAAATATACATAATATATGTATAAAGTATCATGTCAAATATCGTTTTCGTTAACTCATGCTAAGTAAAGTAAAATATGGTTAAGTAAGTATGTATATATATATATGTAAGCAAAATAAGGTTGTATATGTAAGTATGTCGAAAATATATATAATTTATGAAACTTTAATCCTTATATAACAAGTCCTAGCAAATATATATGTATATATGTCTATTATAAGAAGTAACTAATAATTAGCATTTTTAACTATACACATTCGTATTAAAATAAATATTTAGGTTTCTAAATATAGATACGTGTTCGACTCGAATAAATACATATTACTAGTATAAGTATGTTTGTATTGAAACTAGGTGTCAAAAATAAAATATCAATTTTTAAAGTCTAAATATAATAAACTTTAAGTAGTAGTAATAATAATAAGGAACATAACATGTTTAGTACTAGTGACGACTTAAATATTGATAATAATAGTAAAATCAAGTAACAATAATAAGAATGATAATAAATATAGTATTAATACTATTTATGCAATGTACAACATAAGTTTAGTAATAAAAATAATATTAATAATACCGGGTAATGTTTTATAATAATAGTACTAATAAATTTATAAGAAGAATTTAGTAGTTATACTATCATGTTACAAAATAATATTTAATGTCAAAAATGATATTAATATATTTATGGACAAAACTAGTAACCATAGTATCATGTTAAAGTAGTATTATTGAATATAGTAATGTTAATGTTGAGAGTTATTAACAACTATAATAATGTTAATAAATAGTGTAATATTTTTAGTAGGACATACAATTTAGAATAATTTTAAGTAATAATAATGAAAATAGTTGTAATATTAGTAATAAAATATTATATATGCATTATTAGGTTGTAAATAATAACCAATAAAGTTTATATTATATCACTTTTAGTAATAACAATTTTTATATGTATTAATCTTACTTAGTTTTAACAAAGTATTTATACTAGTCATAACTAAATAATGACAATGAAAATATTATGGTATTAGAGTAACAATATTTATATGTATGTTTATATAAAATTAAAGGGTTGTATGTTTTATTATGCGTATATATATACCCGTTAAGAAAGTAGATATGTGTATGTGTCTACAAATATATTTATATACATGTTTCGTGTATCATATAACAACTCGTCTTTAATTTATATTTACTACTATTTATGTTTATATACGTTATATATGCAATTGTAATAGTTTTATAAATCTAGCTACAAGATAATATAATTTACAATTATATATTTGTTATATATATGTTTTATATTTGAAAATAGAGCGTGTTATCTTTATAATTAAATGTGTTATCTTTATGACTAAATGTATATACATATGTTTATATACTTGCTTTTTATAGATTTCGGTTTCCAAATAATTATACAAGTGTATGAATATATATCTTATATTTTATTTTGTTCGGACGGAGACCCGGTTTACAAATACGATCACACGAACGAGGTTCGGGTTACATCAAAATCCAGGGGTCGGGATTTTAATCGGTTAAGCTCAACTAGCCTATTACACACGTTTACATATAAAACAAATACAATTTACAAAATAAATACAGAAACTTAGCGAGCGTTTATACCTCACTATTCGTACGCGAACCCGCTCGCTTAATAACCAGCTTAGAAAACCATTGACCACCTTTGACTGCCTTCGACTTTCATTGACCGAAACCCGGGACTGTGGGGAACGACCCAAGAGGTCCCGAACTTCTGGGTATCGTCCCGTCAACCATAATCTGTCCAAAACTCTATGTAATCACCCGGGAATGAAACCGGCCATCACAATGACTCGATTAACTAGAAACCTCAACGGAAACGTTAAACAGAGAACGAATGTCAGATTGTATGTGGGTTTATACCCGAAATGACACGAAACAGAAAATAAGCTCACCAGAAAATCGATCAAGAAACGGGGAGACGACACCAACAGACGTGCCGCCGCCGTTGCTGTTCGTGGTGGTTCACGCCACCCTCGCCACCACTGAAACGGCTGTTGTGCAGCACCGCCGTCGCCGGAACCCTAGATGGGTTGACGAAAATACGCCTGGTACGGTTCTTCCACCCCACTGTCGCCGCCATCTTCATCCCCAGCCTGCCATCACCACCGCCGGATCCTCCGGAGAAAGGGGGCGGTCCCCTTCTCTCTCTGTCCCGTAATCTCTCTCTCTATGATTTTTGGTAGTGGAAGGGGTGGGGGGTGGGGGATGGAGAAGGCTGTTAACAGGAGCATAGGTGAATAGGGTGATGACATTAGTAGGCTTGGTGGTGTTGCCGTCGAGTGGTAGCCGGAATCCGGCTGCCTTCTCCCTCACTCTCTTGATTGCACACACAAGTGTGTGTATGAGTTAATTAAAATGGCAGAAGTTAAAGGATAAGGAAATTTTGGGTGGTTTTAATTAAATGAGTTGTTAGTGGGTAATGATGAGAATAAAAAGAAAATCAGACAAACGATCTTTTAAAAAAAATCATGACAAAATATCTTGTCAATTCCAATGGTAGATTTTATTGATTTTCAAGAATCTTGTCAAATAGTCAAACCTGAATTTTAGAAGAAATTATTAATAAATGATTTATTTATATAAATTTCGTTGGAGGAGTAGACAAGTACCGTGTAACAACCCCAATTTTAGGGTTATATTTTTTTATTTATTTATTTATTTACTTATTTATTTTAGAAGACATAAGTGACACAGTCATAGACGAATACCGGTATGAAAATTCATGACACAAATGGTGACTACAAACAAGGCCCAATGGGCTTGACCCATGTATGATTTGTTAGGCTTAGTCCATACATTAGTCATTGGGCTTGGCCCAATTGTCCAAAAACCCATTAAATATAAACACATTATAAAACCCAAACAATTATACGTAATGATTACGGTTCTAATCATACCCGACTTGTTTCCGGTGTGGAACACGGGGTCATACTAAGAGCCACTTAAATAAATAATATCTACATGGATTATGAACTTATAATTAAAATCTTACACATACCTATTACGCGCACTCGCGTATCTATAAATCTCGAACGCTGGTATAAGATGTTCCGCTTATAAAAACAAGCACAATAATTAATAATATCTAAGTATATACTAATATAAAAATGAATATTAATGTCTCACATTTATAAGTACTAAAAATAATATCTAGAGATTCGATTTAAATTAATGCTATATGAGTTTATATAAAATCCATGTTTTTATAAAACCTACCATCTAATATATATAAAAATCCCTACATATAACTATATTAAGTATTTATACAAAAGAGTTATTTACCTGGTTATAGTTATTTAATTAAAACCGTTAAATCAACCAATTTTATATAAAAGACTAGAAAATTTTATAAAATCTCCACACTTATTTAAAATCCCTAAAATCTAGCCATAATCCCTTTCTTCTCTCTTGAATTTTCGTCCAAACCAAAACCCCCCCACCTCACACGATTTTTTTTTTAAAATCCTCCCTATTTTGTAGCAATCTCATTCAAATCTAGCAAATCTTCTACTTCCCAAGACAAATCTAAGTCAAATCTTGTCATATCTCATTAACCAAGACATACACGGTTCCTAGGAGATTTGGGCCAGAGAAAAATCACGCCACCATCCCTCTTCACCAATCGATCTCCATCAGGCATCTCCATAATCAAGATCCATTGCATGCCTTCCACCATTAAGCTCTTATACAACAATCTCTTCCATCTTATTCTCTCACAAGTATTCAAGCATACTCCAGCAGCCCTTGAGTTCGTAAAACAGCCCCCATACCCTGCAGAAATTCGAATTTTTGGTGAAGAACAAGCAAGGATTCAAGCCAAGTTCATCCCACGTAAGTTACTACGCTATTCGTCATTCAATCTCTTGTATACCCACCATCTTTATACACGATTTCTGTCCGAATCACAGCCCTAACATTGTCTTATATTCATCCTCGTTTTTGTTCTTATAGCTTGGAAGAAACATCCCAAGAATCGTCCCAAGTATTGACCACGTAAACAAGTAAGTACACTCGTTTGTTCCACCCAACCCATCGGGTTTTCCTTTCCAATTCGTTCATATGATCAGCCATGAATAGCCATATTCATGGGTGATGATATAACCACTGATGATTTGATCAAGACTTGGCATACATGTAGCTTTTGAAATCTTACAACCGAAAAGTTGAATTGCAAAACCCTAAAATAGGATTTTAATCTATATAATCAAAAGCTAAATTTTAACTCCATCATAACCTTACTAAAAACCATTATTTGAATATGAGATAACCCATTTGGAACTCCAAACCATGCACACATCTTCACCCGAAACGGTTTGTGCATGAGAAGCCTTGATCACTCGTATTATCATCTTAAAACGGTGAAATTATCGTTCCGTCCATATTCTCACTTAGCCCTTTGAAATATGATTTATTCCAGAAGTTATACACTCTTGTCGGAGTCCCCAATCTTGCTAAACACCCAGCCCTTGTTAAGGTACGCAAGCCTACCCGAAAACCTTACGTTTATAAGCATTATTTTCACTATTTCACACCGTTATAGGCACGTATGACCCCACTATATGTCCAAACCAATAAAAATTCTAAATTGACAGATTACTAAGTTTCTAAAGATGACTCATAACAACTTATGGCTCTAAACTTGAAAGATGTCAAAAACCATCGAAAAACCGTTATGAAACCGTCAAAAACGGATTCCACAGTCTTATTTATTCAAAAATGACCTTTTCACCAACAAAATTATAAACTCAGAATTTTTCCAGAGAGTATATGTCCCAAATAAAGAGTTTTCCAAAAAGAATCACTTGAAACGTTTACAAAACGACCGTACGATTTTAAAACGAGTTTTAGAGCCGTAAATTGGGAAAAATAGTTAGACACCTCAGAAAATTATGAAATTTTACAGGAAACTTTATAAAACTAATCTAAACCCAGGAAAAATGTTGAATTAGGTTCAGGTCTTCAATTAGTATGATTCTTGTTTAACGTACGTAAAATAGACCGATAACAACATGAATTTTTAATAAATAGTGTTTCTGACCAAAAACTAAGTTTTATAATTTTTAGGACTTAAAAATACTGTACTAAGGCTGTATAAAATGTAAAGTCGAATTTATAAGTTCATTTAATAATATTTAGGAATTTAGGTCATTTCTAGACAATTAATTTCACTAAAAATAGAAAACTACAGAAAATAATTATATAAAAATTATTTTTATGCTTTATAAGTCCTAACCTACTGTAGAAAAATATAACTTAGAAATATTGAGGTAATTTTAATTATTAAAGAAAATATATCATTTAAACGAGTTAAAACGATAGCTAATTAAGTAAAAGTAACAAAAACAATAAAATAGTTATAAACCTCATTTTTTTAGAATTTTTGTCTTGTATAATTTAAGTATGACTCTCACTTGAATCTTATAGATAACCTTAAATTATATATTAGTTAATCACTTCAAAAATGTGAATTTTGACAAAACCAACATGTTAGAATGTAACGGTATTACAATATTATTATTTTACCATTTTTTTTTATAGATATAGATAACTCATATAATAACTAAGAACTATAATAATTTAAGTATTTATATGTATACTTAACCTAAGCTTATTCGATGATAAATAATATATTAATCAAACTAATAGAACGGGTTCATTTGGACATAGTGTACAATATCACCTTAGGACACCGACACGTATGGACTAGTCTATGATATTTGATTTATTAGTAACACATTGTTCTAAACATAGGGGCCCTAGTTTGTACCAACCGACGACTTATCTTTCAAGCTACCACAAGGTGAGTTCATGTGATCCCCGTTTTACAAATTATTTCTATACACGTTTTGGGGACATGAGATACATACTCTTAAATTATTTTATACTTGGTGTGATACATAAATAAGGCCATTTTAGCTGCCATAACGAATCCCCGAACTTTTGTACACAATCATTAACTCCTTTGGAGCCAACGAATATATGGGTAGTACTATCTGGTGAAACCCCCGCACACCATGGGCCCGACGTAACCGGGACAACCTCCCATGGAATGATAATTGTATAATGATGATAAATATCTTGTGACATATATTCGTTTAACAGTTGTAAGCTTATGTTGGCAGACGTGAGCAATTAAACCCATAACAATAAGGGGTATGGGTTAGGTGAAAATTATTATTTCTAGATGTCCACGGGTTGTGGGCACAGGGTTGATTGTAAACTTATTTATTATGCACCAAACTTATTTATTTGTGTCTGTTGTCTAAAACGCATGAATTCACCAACATTTTGTTGACGTATTTTGAGTATGTATTTCAGGTACTAACCAAGAGAAGGAGACTTAGGCACAACACTTAGAGTACAACCATAAAGAAACTAGAAGAATAAATTGTTTAGACAATAATACTTTGATTGGTTGTAACTTTGTTTTATTTACTTTCAAGACATGTACTTTCAGGTACTAACCAAGAGAAGGAGACTTAGGCACAACACTTCAAATTCCCTCACTTTTTTAAACGTACATAGCTTTTTCATACGATCTTATTTTTATAAAAAAATTACACCATAAAATCGAGCGTTTTTTACCTTTAATTCGAGTATAGTATTTTGCTATATTTTTTTTGTAAAAACAAAATCGACACTTAATGAAATTGTGCTACTTAACGTAAATGTGCTGGTTTATGGTAAAACAGCACAATTAACTGTGCTGTTTTATCATAAAACAACATCAAACATAACAACTAATTGTGCTGTTTTACTATAAAACAACACCAAAACAACACGGTTAATTGTGTAACTTGCTCTTCTTAGCTAACCAAGCACAAACAAAATCAACACAACAAAACTAGTATATCAAACCAGCACAAAATAAACCAGCACAAAACAATATTTTGATGCATAAGCTTTTTGTTGCCTACTACTGAACCGTTTTGTTGGTGTATGAATGCTTTAAATTTTTATTTTTAAAGAATACTACCAAATTAGACACATAATAATTAACTAAAAGTAGCACAATTTAAAGAAACCAGCACATTTACGTAAATTGTGCTGTTTTACAAGAAACCAGCAAATTTTTAATATGCTAAATTGTGCTGTTTTACCAGAAACTAGCACATTTACGTAAAGTAGCACAATTTCATTAAGTGTCGATTTTGTTTTTACAAAAAATATATCAATACTATACTCAAATTAAAGATAAAAAAACGCTCGATTTTATGGTGTAATTTTTTTAAAAAAATAACGTCCTATGAAAAAGTTATGAACGTTTAAAAAAAGTGGGGGAAGTTGAAAAAAGTCAACAAAAGTGGCTATTACTTAAATACACTTCCATCTCTTATTTTTCATACACTTAAATCTCTACCCTTGATTATCCAATTGAATGGATGAGATTGCTTCTTAGATTTCTTAGCCAAATTGCACTTCTTATTTGAACCTCCCCCTATATATGTATATATATATATATATAGTATAGGGTTCCATTAGGAAGGGAAAAAAGTGTAGGAAGTGTAGAAAAGATTTTGAGCCCTTGATCTTGGAGATGGAGGGTTTCTAAGAAAGCCACGTAAAAAGGAAAAGATTTTAAGCCTTGAAGGGTATAATAGTAATTGCTTCCAAGAGAGAGAAATAACATACACATGCAAGTCATATGAATTTTCCACCCTCATTTTTTAAACGTTTATATCTTTTTTATACGTCATTATTTTTTTTTTAAATATACCATAAAATCAAGCGTTTTTTTATCTTTAAAACGAGTATAGTCTTGCTATATTTAAAAAAAATAAAAAATCGCTAAACTGGGTTTGTACGTTTTTAACAGCGTTTTCATATCGTTTTTTCATGGCGTTTTTTCAAGACGTTTTTCATGACGTTTTTTCATGACGTTTTTTCAAGACTTTTTTCACTGTGTTTTTTCATGACGTTTTTTTCATAGCGTTTTTTTCATGGCGTTTTTTCTAGACTTTTTCATAACGTTTTTTTATAATGTTTTCTCACTGCGTTTTTTCATGGATTTTTTTATGACTTTTTCACTGAGTTTTTCATGGACGTTTTTCACTGCGTTAATACATGATGTTTTTTTCATGGCGTTTTTTCAATACTTTTTTATGATTTTTTTTACTGCGTTTTTTCATGTCGTTTTTATGACTTTTTTCACTGCGTTTTTCATGGACGTTTTTCACTGCGTTTTTTCATGACGTTTTTTTCATGGTGTCTTTTTCATAGAGTTTTCTAGTGTTTTTGATAACCGATAGTGCGGAAAACAGAAAAATGCATGTGAAACTGGGCGTGTTATGGTGTTTTTAAACTGGACAACTTTATTGTGTATTTTGAACTGTGATTGTGCAGAAAAAAGAAAATGCGTTTTTCAGATTCTCCAACACCTCCGAGGAATCGTTATCTTTGGTGCTCGGCTCTATAAATGCGAGAGTTGCAGGAGCTCGTACGCGATCAAGCAGAAAACAGAAAACGCATTTCTGGACGACATTACCATAATGATTTTAGGTGTTTTATTTATGGTGTTTCTCTTTTCCAGATGAAACAAGCTATTTTAAAAATATCATAAATTCCTCCGGTTCAAAAACACAAAAAACTTTCCCAGTTCTAAAAACACCATAACAAGTTCACTTCAAAAACACCATAAAATGTACAGTTTAAATGTTTTTTTATAATTTTTTTTTAATTTATGACGTTTTTATGGTATTTGTACGTCATTTTTATGATGTTTTTATAGAGTTTGTACAATCTAGTGCAAAAACACAATGAATAAAAAACCCCATTTAACACGTATTTTTTTTTTAAAATTTTATATAACAATAGTGTACTCATATTAAAGATAAAAAAACGCTCGTTATTATGGTGTAATTTTTTTAAAAAAATAATAACGCATTAAAAATTTATGAACGTTTAAAAAATATGGGGGAATATGCATGTGACTTGCATATGCATATTTTGTGCATTTGAAAAATCAAGGGCATATTTTCTCACGATTTTACCCTTCCCCCTTGGTCCCCTCCTTGTATACATGTCACTTCATGTTGGCTTCCTACACTTCCTACACTTTTTTCACTTCTTAGAATATCCTTCCCCTATATATATATATGGGACGGTTCCACTAAGAAGTGGTTTTTCGCTAAAAAATCCTAAGAAGTGGGTCAAACGAACTCCGATTGAGCTTATTGCAGCGGCGTTGGAACCGTCTCATCGAACCTTAACCCAGACCCAAAAACCTAAACCCCCTTCCACCCGCACCCCCAAAAACCTAAACCCTACCTCGAAAATCCTAAAACCACCACCCCCCCAAAAACCTAAACCCCCCCACCCCCCCAAAACCTAAACCCACCCCCACCCACCCCTAAAAACCTAAACCCCCCACCCCCACAAAAAAAAACCTAAACCATAAAATCTAAACCCTAAAGGCTAAACCATAAGGCTAAAACCCTAAAATTCAAACGTAAAATCTAAACCTTAAAAGTTAAAACCTAAAAGCTAAACCCTAAAAGCTAAGTGGTAGAGTTCGACGAGACGGTTGCAACGCCGCTGAAATTAGCTCAATCAGAGTACGTTTGATATCGTTTCTTAAGGTTTTTGTCATTTCTTAGATTTATTAGCGAAAAACTATTTTTTATTTGAACCTTCATATATATATATATATATATATATATATATATATAGGGGAAGGTTACCCTAAGAAACCTAAGAAACAATCTCAACCATTCAATTTGATAATTAATGGTTGAGATTTAAGTGTAGGAAATATAAGGGGGTGGAGGGGCGTTGTAGGAAAACCCATAATTGTTGACTTTTTCAAGTTTCCCCCACATTTTTTAAATGGCCATAACTTTTTTATAAGACATTATTTTTTTAAAAAAATTACACAATAAAATCGAGCATTTTTTTACCTTTAATTCAAGTATAGTATTGCCATATTTTTTAACAAAAAAAAAGCGACGCTATGCAAAACAGTGCTGTTTTGTAAAACAACACAGTTTTTTGTGCTGCTTTGTAAAACAACACAGCCTTTTTTTGCTGCTTTGTCAAACAACACAGTTTTTTTGCTGCTTTGTAAGTAAAACAACATAATTTTTTGTGTTGTTTAACCATAGAACAACACAAATAACTGTGCTACTTCTTAAAACAACACAGTTATTTATGTTGTTTTACCATAAAACAACACCAAACAGCAAACAACACAAATAATTGTGCTGCTTTGTAAAACAGTACAATTATTTGTGCCTTTTTACCATAAAACAGCATAAAAATAAAATACCAGCATAGAAATAAACAACCAGCACAAATAATTGTGCTGCTTATTTGTGTTGTTTTATCATAAAACAGTATAAATAACACAGTATTCTCTCAACAACTTCACCCAGGGAAACGGTGAGACACTGACACCAGAAAACGCTCGTCTAAAATAATTAGCAAACCTCATTAACTGTATATTCTGTTGTGTCTCATATGTAGCCTGCATACATAAACAAATCCACATTATTAGCATTCATTCCCAAAAATTCAACAAAAAACTTAACTAACCTAAATATAATCTATAATCTAAAGTCAAAAAATCTGTTAATTTACTCAATTCACATTACTCAATTCACCTAATATAATCTGTACATGTTAATGTACAGATGTCAATTTACTCAAACAGCACTGTGCTGCTTAATTTACTCAAACTCAAACTAACCTAATATAATCTAAATATAACCTCAGTGTTGTTTCAACTGTACGTACTAATAGTGTCATGAATGAAGCCCTAGGTACAACCACAATTCAACATCAATTTCCTGAAACTAATTTTAAACGAATCCATTAGAATCAAATGAAAGCAGTTAATAAAATGCAATAAAAAAACTTAAATAATGTAAAAAAAACCTATAACGTAAACTTGAAAAATTTGTTAATTTTTCTTTCAACTGTACATGCTAATAGTGCCATGAACTATGCCATATGAGGTACAACCACAATTCAACATCAATTTCCTGAAACTATATAACAAAGTGCGTTCTCAATGAACTTGACTAGCACATTTTGTATCTTCAAACACAAATCCAGTTGCAAATATTCACTTACATCTATGTCTTATAATACTTAATTACAGATCAAGATGTTCAATAAAATTTCTTCAGTTTTTTTATGTCAATTTACTCATTCAGTTTCCTAATTGCAGATCAAGATGTCAATTTACTCAATTCAGTTTCCTAATTACAGATCAAGATGTCAATTTACTCAATTCACATTTAAAAATTAATATGATTTGTTACCTCTTCGAAATAATCTGTCCATTTCTTTTGTAACAAACCAAATACAATCGGTACTCCTTCCTCCGTACGATCCTCCGTCACTAGTAAAGCCACATTCAGTCCGTAAGCCGCTCCGCCGCATCAACAACCTTTCTGGCCATCAAATCATGCTCCATGACAATCAATTCATGACTCAATTTCACCATTACATTCACTAAATCTATCGTATCTTTCTTCTCTTTCGACTCAACAAGTTTCGACCTAATCTCTTCGACTGTTTTCTGATCTCGACATCGATCGATTGACGATCCGATGATAAGAGGTTAACGAGGTCAGATACTTCATCGGAAAGTTGCTTAGAGTTAACGATAGCGTCAGAGCAGCGAGAGAACAGGGTTTGAGGAAGATGGATGCAAGATCTGAGGAGCAAGGAGAAGAACGGGTAGATGTATGCGTGGAATAGAAGAGGAGGATGAGGAAATGGGTTAATCCATGTACTGTATTTTAAGAGGGTGTTTGGGAGTGTGGCGCGAAAGTGCTAATTGACTTATTTGCTTTTTTAAAAAGCCGATAAGTCAAAAAAATTAGCACTTTTTAAAAAAAAAGCAAATAAGTTAATAAACCATTCTCAAAAGCCAAGAAATCCTGGCTTTTGGAAATGACTTATTGACTTATTAACTTTTTAAAAAGCCAATAAGTTATTTCGAAAAGCACATCCAAACACCCCCTAAGAATAGAACAACACAGAACCTAATTTTGTAATGTATCGAAATAACCTTCTTTCTATTTTTTTAATATGCCATGTGTCAATTTTCTATTCCTTCTTAGTTAAATTAGACTTCTTATTTGAACCTTCCGCTATATATATATATATATATGTATATATATATATATATATAAATGTCTAAAAACATTAAAAAAAACAATTTTTTTTTATAAATTATCGAGCTCGCTCGAACTTTTCATGATCCGAACTCGAGCTTAACTTTTCAGCTTGTTAAATTTTTTGAGTCGAACCAGTTCAATTCAAAATTTTCACGAGCCGAGCTCAAGCCCATGCTGGCTCGGCTCGTTTACAGCCCTAATTGAGACATCATGTAGGCATCCAACTGAGGATGTATGAGATTCGGGTATGTGAACCCTGGGTGTTGGTAGGATGGAGGAATGTGACAATTCACACCTAATGACGTTGTAGCTACCATGCTTCGCGCTAAAGGCAGTGATGGCATCACTTGACCTATCAGCATAGAGACATGAGGAGGTACCATCGGCTAAGTGAGTTACAACAACTGCTATACTATTGAGCATCAGAGGTTACGTTGGGCGAATCAGTGTGGTGTTGATTTCAAACTTTTCACGAGCCGAGCTCAAGCCCATGCTGGTTCGGCTCGGCTCATTTACAGCCCTAATTCATCATGTAGGTAGGCAGCTGAGGATGTATGAGATTCGGGTATGTGAACCCTGGGTGTTGGTAGGATGGAGGAATCTGACAATTCACACCTAATGACGTTGTAGCTGCCATGCTTCGTGCTAAAGGCAGTGATGGCATCACTTGACCTATCAGCATAGAGACATGGGGAGGTACCATCGGCTGAGTGAGTTACAACAACTGCTATACTATTAAGCATCAGAGGTTACGTTGGGCGAATCTGTGTGGTGTTGATTTCCTCCTTGCAGACTGACCTTGGCGTGTGGCGCGAAAGTGCTTATTGACTTATTTGCTTTTTCAAAAAGCCGATAAGTCAAAAAAATTAGCACTTTTTTTAAAAAAAGCAAATAAGTCAATAAACCATTCTCAAAAGCCAAGAAATCCTGGCTTTTGAAAATGACTTATTGACTTATTAACTTTTTAAAAAGCCAATAAGTCAATAAGTTATTTCGAAAAGCACATCCAAACACCCCCTAAGAATAGAACAACACAGAACCTAATTTTGTAATGTATCGAAATAACCTTCTTTCTATTTTTTTAATATGCCATGTGTCAATTTTCTATTCCTTCTTAGTTAAATTAGACTTCTTATTTGAACCTTCCGCTATATATATATATATATATATATGTATATATATATATATATAAATGTCTAAAAACATTAAAAAAAACAATTTTTTTTTATAAATTATCGAGCTCGCTCGAACTTTTCATGATCCGAACTCGAGCTTAACTTTTCAGCTTGTTAAATTTTTTGAGTCGAACCAGTTCAATTCAAAATTTTCACGAGCCGAGCTCAAGCCCATGCTGGCTCGGCTCGTTTACAGCCCTAATTGAGACATCATGTAGGCATCCAACTGAGGATGTATGAGATTCGGGTATGTGAACCCTGGGTGTTGGTAGGATGGAGGAATGTGACAATTCACACCTAATGACGTTGTAGCTACCATGCTTCGCGCTAAAGGCAGTGATGGCATCACTTGACCTATCAGCATAGAGACATGAGGAGGTACCATCGGCTAAGTGAGTTACAACAACTGCTATACTATTGAGCATCAGAGGTTACGTTGGGCGAATCAGTGTGGTGTTGATTTCAAACTTTTCACGAGCCGAGCTCAAGCCCATGCTGGTTCGGCTCGGCTCATTTACAGCCCTAATTCATCATGTAGGTAGGCAGCTGAGGATGTATGAGATTCGGGTATGTGAACCCTGGGTGTTGGTAGGATGGAGGAATCTGACAATTCACACCTAATGACGTTGTAGCTGCCATGCTTCGTGCTAAAGGCAGTGATGGCATCACTTGACCTATCAGCATAGAGACATGGGGAGGTACCATCGGCTGAGTGAGTTACAACAACTGCTATACTATTAAGCATCAGAGGTTACGTTGGGCGAATCTGTGTGGTGTTGATTTCCTCCTTGCAGACTGACCTTGGCTTCTGCAGAAGGCCAAAGAGTACGACTTGGTCCCGCAGCACCTCAAGATACGTCTGAAGTTGAACTAGTGCCGAAAGTAGGAGGAGGCAAAGGGAAAATGTTACCTCATGTTCTTCTTCGTAGGCAAGCTTGACTCTCGCCCCTTTTGAGCGTTCCTCATGTACATAATCGTTCAACAACTCTCTTAGTTGGAGAAAGTTCTTTCTCATTCATTCAGGAGTTATGACCATCCTTTCAACAGGTAGTAAGGTGTCTATTCTAGGTGACACACTTGATATTTTAAAAGGATATGGCATATGGAACTGGAGGCTGTTTTGCAATGATTCGATGGGAGGTTCGTCTATCCTTGGAGAATCTTGACCTTCTCCGTCCAATGAGGTGTGGTTGGACGCATGTTGTGTAGTATGAGTAGAAGGTGTAAAAGTAACCTACGTAGGAACGTCCTCTCCTGGCATGGAAAGTGTGATCCCCAGGAAATTCCAGACTCTTTTTGAACTTTTTCGGCACATGTAATTTCATTAATTTATGAATATGCAAGTGTACTATTTATTCACTTTAATTCATGCATACATATATTGGGTGCAATTATTGCAAATTCTAGAGTAATAAATATTTATATAAAGGTTACATAATTATTATTATCCTATGGAATAGATACATATATATATAGTTTCAAAAGCCAAATTTTAAGTTTTATAAAAAACTAGAGGTTGTGGTGTAGTGGTTGAGGTGAGGCCTAAAGTCCCAAGGGACCCGGGTTCAATCCCTGCCACCATCATTAATTTCTGAGGCATGCAAATGAGGCCTAGTTCTTAGGCTGATGCACCAGGGTTTTACCCACGCCGATCCAGGGTTCGAGCCTCGGCTCTCTCTCAAGCCCGGAAGGGGCCGTATTGGGTGGGATTTTTCCTTGGATGATCTCCAAATCTGACGCCAAGTGGGCCCGGTTAAGACAACATATTGGCCGGAGTTGGACGAGGCTCTCCCATGTGACGGGGGATGCGACCTCACAACATTCAATGTTCGCCGTTCAAAAAAAATATTAATGGAAATAAAAAGATTTATATCATTTAATAAATTACATTTTTTTTAGTAACATTTAAATACAACAAATACATTTATTAGAATTTATAAAGACTTATAAAACCTTAATGATTTTATGTTTTATAAAAGTCCAGGGTTGATTTTGTCATTTCAGAAACTTTAATTTCATTTAAAAGGTTTAAGCATGAAATAATAAAACCATGAACCACCAGGGGCCTGTTTTGCCAAAACCCAAAACTTCCCTTCCTCTTCCTGATCATGAGTTCGAAACCCCCTCCCTACCGGTTCTCACCCGACAAATTCCAATCTCGCAAATGGAGTATTTTTACGCGAAACTGAAAACGGCTATACATTTAAAACCCATTAATCGAACCATTACTCGAAGTTAATCGAGTTTTCATTAGCTAATCGTGGGGTAACTCGTAACCGTTGCAACCATGAATACCGTTTAATCGATCGTGCATTTCCTGTAGAAATTGAGTATAAATGGACACCCATAATCATTCGCGAAACTCATTACAAACTTACCACACCCGCAATTGCATCGCATTCAGTCGCTGGAACACGAGTTGCAGTCGAAGAAAGCGGGCCTGTGTAGTCCAGCCGTTCTCCTTCTCCTCGTAGTCATTTAAGGTATTTAAACCACCGATCAACTCGTTTTAACCCACTGATCAAAAGCCCAATGGTTTCGGGCTCGACCCTTTGACCGTTTGGGAGTATTCGAGGGCTAGGGTTACGGGTATGTAATGGGGAAGAAGATGAACTTGGGCTGTGGGTTAAGGATTTAACGCATCAGTATCAGACCAAGGCATAAGCCATGGTCTGATGGTTAGTGCGCGTGTGTGTTGGTGACCCGGAACCGGCGCAGGTTCGAATCTGGTTGGAACCAGTTTTGGAATTTCATCCTTTTTAATCATTTAAATACATTTTTTTTATAATTAAAAATTCCAAGTTAATTTGTGTTATATTGTACAAATTGTATAAAAATAGAAAATACAAATTTATATTTTTAACTATTTTATTTAATTAACAATACAACAACCCACTTATAAAAATCTTAAATAAATAAATGGTTAGACAAATTAACTAAATTGTTTATTTTGTTAACTATGAATTTCCCAACTATAATGTCTAATTATTATTAGGACTTATAAACAATTATTTTGATAAGTATAGTTATTTAAAACATTCTAAATTATAAAATTATTAAAATAATTATTTTTGGAATAAATAATTATGCAAATTCATAAATTTCATTTGAAGCTTACTCGTATTAGCATTTAATTTTTATCTCTTAAGTAAAAGAAATTATTTAATAGTTAAATAATTATGTCAACTACATAAAACAAATTATTTAAGATTTCTTTATTTCATGAATTATTTATTAGTTATTTTAGCAAATACAAATGTACTATTATTTAAACCTCTTTCCATTCCATATATATTATTTAATTAGAACAATTATACAAATAAATTCAAATATATCATTAGTATTATAAACACGATATTATTAATTAGAAGTTCTGATTAATTCTAATTAATATCAACCTATTATTATAAACATATGCCTTCTTCAAACTTGTACCAATCCCATATCCAATCCCAAACCCTATGAAAACATAGGATCTTAGAATTTTCTTTTTTCATTAAACATACTTTGAGTTTGTATGCAATTATCTATGTAGGACTATTGTGAGGAAATCCTCATGAAGCTTATTCATCCTTATCAAATCATATCACTTCTAGATTCCTTACAAGTGAGTTTTCATAGCCCCTTTTTACTCTTTTTACTTTTGGGGTGAAACATGTTATTAACTATATTTCATACACAGTCCAATACCTTTGTTCTAATGCTTTGATCTTTATGCTTTATGTCTTAAACTACCTGGTGACCATTACATGTGTTCATGTCAGTACATTCATTAACTTGCAGCCCAAGCCTAAGGTAGTACCTTTTATGATCATTGATACGGGAATCCGAAACTATAACTTACCACAAAACCTTGGCGGGTTTTGTTGGGTATCAACTTATAACTTGGGTATCCTCTTGCCCCTTTTTCAAAATGGCAATCAGGGGATTGCATATATAGTTTTCCATTACCAGGATTGAATTTTACGCTTGGAACCTTGTGTGTTTTCACATATATGCTTTAGACATGCTTCGAACATATTGAATTGTGAACTATACTTAACTTTGTTGGTGTAAAAACCTATGTTTCTCACAAACTACTTGTAGTTGACATTTACTCGCATGTTTCAAGTGCACCTGTTTGAGGACTACTTGATCACATAGGACATGGACCTAGTTTTAAATTTAATTTATGTTATGTTTGAACTCTTGGCTTTCTACTTTCAATTGTAACGGATGCTTTAAAGTTGGATGAATAAATGTTATCACTTTTAATAGATGATCATGTGCTTTTGAACAACCGCGTCAGCCCCGGTGTATAATCCGCCGCCAGTCGGGGTGTGACAGAAAGGACTTAGGAACATAAGGAGCTAAGCTAAAAAGGCTTTATCTGTTCTAAGTAGCGCAACCCCACGGTGGGCGTCAACTTGTTGCTACAACAAATATGGGTCAGGATGTAACATCCCAGATTTTACCTAATAAACGGGATTGGTGTGTATGTGTATATATTCGTATATAGTGGACGGTAAAGTAGCGGGATTTGTTGTATGTAATTAAATGGAGGGATTGGCGAGTAATTAGTGAGACGTAGAGGGGTTTTTACTAAAAACTACAAGACGGGCCAAGCCCGGGAATTGCCAGTGGCGCGCAAGGGACAAGCCCGGTCCGAAATGACTCCCCATTGGGGGTTTGCGGCTGCCGAGAAAGGGAAGAGAGGAGAGAGCGAGCCGTTCGTCGTTTTCTCGTCGGAATCAAGGTATATTCGTGATCCTTTAATCATCGCTTACGTGTTTTGGGTTCCAGATGATCATAATAATCTTTTTATGATTCTAGGGTTTTTGCAAGAACAATTGTCGAGAAGGGAGTATTCGGTCGGGTATTCGGCTCACACGAATCACTCGGTTTCAAGGTATAATCATTCATCTTATTCGTGTTATTGTTTATGTATCGATTATAGGGAGAGTAAGTAGAGATTAGTGATAGCCGAGAACCCGGAGGGAGTTCATGGGTGAGATGCGAGGCCGAGAGAAGGAGAGGAGGAACCCGATGTCACTCGATGGTGACCGTCTACGGCTGAGGTGGTCCGGAAAGATGAGGACGGCATGGGGGAGGAGCACGAAGGCCACGACAACAGCGAAGGGAGACCAGCAGGCCGGCCGCGCGACGGTGGTGACTTCGGGTGGCACGGCAGCAGCAGCCGAAGAAAGACGGCGGCGAGAATGGCCGGCCGAAGGCCATTGCGGCTGTGTTCGGGGCTAACCACGACGGCAAATGGGCGGCGGGGCTGCTAGGAGTCGTCAGGAAAATAGGGAAGGACTAAACTTGGGTTCGTCGGTACAAGGTGTAAGCCTAGGGTGAGGAATGAAGTACCGGGTCGGGGTTTGCGGAATTCGGTGGCCCGGGGAACGCATGGGATGAGCGAGCGGTTACGTGGCATGTACGAGCCATGCATGGTAACATGCATGCGCGATGGAGGCCATGCACGTGGTGGTAGTTCTAGCTAAGTGAGCAGGGTACGGATGTCGAGTCACGTCTTGACTCATATGTTGTGTGTTTTAGGTGCAAGGTCGAAAGGCAAGCACGGGAGGTTAGCGGATTCTAGAGATCGGATCGTGTCGAGCAAAGGTGAGTTTCTATCGCCCACTTTTAATTATTTTAGCGTTTTGGGCATGAATACATGTGTATCGAGTTGTCGAAAAGGTATGTGTAGACGGTGTCGTGTGATAGATATTTATTTTGATAATTATGGTGTTTGCATGTTGTGCATGAGAGTGTGTCGCGTCCTTAACGGTTATGACGGGCGGTTAAACGTAAGCTTGACATTGTGTTGACGTTAGTCAATGGGTTAATGTGTCTGACGGCAGTCATGCGGGTGGTTGTGTTTGCCTGTATCTTTGGATAAAGCGAACGGGAATTAAACGTGTGTCGTTGATTATAAATACTTGTTTTGATATAAATCATTTATGAGCTAATTCCTTTGAGACTTAACTATTTTTACAACTTAGGGAATTAATATCCCTAATAAACTACTATAGAACTCAGTCAGAGTAGCTGACGTTTTAAGCATGTATTTCAGGCAATGAGAAGATATGAGCTGGCAGCTTCTGGATGGCGTTTGGTTTTCGTGTGCGTTTGTGATGACATTTATTTACAAGTTTGTTTGTTGATATAATTGAATATTAGTACTTGGTTTGAATTATGTTTGGGTCGGGTCGTTGACCATTGTTTGAGTGTTTGATTTCCGCTGCAATGAATTATGTTTAGTTTGATGTATTTGACTACTGAGCTTGCCTTGTGCTAACAAGTAGGGTTCCCGAGTTTGGGACCTTACAAGTTGGTATCATAGCGGTGGTTTAAATAATCTGGGCATCTTCGATGCCTAGACTTAGACTAAGAATGGGACCAATGTGTGGGAATGTCATCACGGGTAACCAAAAGCCAGAAGCACCAGGTATGAGTATGTGTGTGAGTCGTGATAGTAGGCTTAGACAGGGGCGTTATGCCAAAGATGTTGTATAGGAATGGTTTAAAACCTGAAAAGCAAGGCGAAAGGGTAATGGAGATTGGCCACCGTCATTAACTAATTGCATTGCTCGGATTGTTTTAAATTGCACCTAAATATTGATCTGTTTGTTATTATTTCAGTAATCTAATAGCACCAAAAAGACAAGTTGTTGTTACTGCTAGTGCTAGGGGGTGTCGTAGGGACGCTCAAGGTGATGATACTAACCATGATGAGGGGTTGGCTCATACCGAACCGTAAGTGCGTGTTGAACCTTCGGTGCACTCTGAGCACCATGAAGGGTTCCAGTTCGAACCCGAAGTTCGTGAAGCGGTGAAGAATGAAGTTGTAGGGATGATCCATGAGTATTTTCCTGACATCTTGAAGGCAGCATTCGAGGAGTTAGAGAAGAGGGTGCTAGAGGAGGTAAAGAAGAAGAAGAGGTCATCCGGAAGTGGTGGCAACTGTGACTATGGGCACTTCAAGAAGTGCGATCCGCCGAGATTTGATGGTCTGAAGGATGTAGTGGCCACGTACCACTGGCTTAATGAGATGGAATCTACCATATCTATCAGTGAGTGCAGGCCGGAGCAGATTGTGAAGTTCGTTTCACACTCTTTCTCTGCTGAGGCCTTGCACTGGTGGAACTCGGTGAAAGAGAGAAAGACTACTCAAGAGTCGGAAGCCATGACTTGGGATGATTTGAAAGGTTTAGCGAGGAAGAAGTTATGTGCTCCCGGAGAGCTAGAAAGGGTGGAGAGAGAGTTTCTGACTCTCAAAGCTGGTAAATCGACTCACCGTGAGTATACGTCGAAATTCATAGAGATGGCATGTCTGGTGCCACACTTAGCAGGTAATGACGAACGATGGATGAAGCAGTATATAGATGGTCTAGTCAAGGCTCAACAACCTTCAAGCTTTGACGATGCGGTGGAGCTGAGTGGGACATTGTATGATGATGTCGTGGGTATTGAGGTGCAAGAGAAGAAGCCGAAAGAGAAAAAGTGGACTATGCCGAATAAGAGATTCGGTAAGGACCTGAAGGTTCCGTTTGTGAAGATGGCTAGGACTGATGGTCAGGATGCATGTCGAAAGTGTGGTAGGTTGCACTCGGGTGAGTGCAGGGCTGATTCTGTTATGTGTTACAGATGTGGCAAGGCGGGTCATTTTTCTAGGGATTTCCCGCGTGATCCTAAGTGTTACCAGCGTGGAGTCATGGGCCATATAGCGAAGGATTGTAAGACAAGTCAGAGTGCGGGGCCAAGCAAAGGAGCGGTCCCGGTAACGAAAGAAGATGAGAAACCTAAGGCGAAGGCAAGAGCCTTCACCATGACTGCAGCTGAAGCGAAGATTGACCCAGACGTGGTCTCAGGTACTTTTCTTATTAATAATGTACCAGATTCTGTTTTATTTGATTCGGGGGCAAGTGTAAGTTTCGTGGCCCCATCTTTCTGTAAGAACTTGTGTAGAACTGCTAGAATGATTGAAAAGCCGTTCACTGTCGAGACTGCGGTGGGATCACCCATGAGGGTAGTTGAAGCGTTAGATGATTGTTATATCGATCTAAAGGGTAATAGATTCCCTGCTAGATTATTTATTATCACCTTAGGAGGCTTTGATGTTGCATTGGGAATGGACTGGTTGGCCGCGTTCGATGCGGACATTGTTTGTCGGAAAAAGATGATAAGGTTAAAATCTTTAGAAGGGACGGTAGTGACAGTATATGGCGACAGAGTAAGCTTTCTACCAAGATTCATCTCTATGATGAAAGCAGTGAAGTCTTTGAGGCGGGGGTGCGAGGCATACTTAGCTTATGTCACTAATACCGAGGTAAAGAGTGTAGAGTTGTCAGAAGTTCCGGTTGTGCAAGACTTTCCAGATGTTTTCCCTGATGATTTAACGGGAGTACCACCAGAGAGAGAGATCGAGTTTCAGATTGACTTACAACCAGGAGCTCAGCCGGTTGCTAAAGCGTCCTATCGTTTGGCACCGATGGAAATGAAAGAATTGATGGAACAAATGCAAGATTTGCTGGACAAGGGGTTCATTAGACCAAGTATCTCGCCATGGGGTGCACCGGTCTTGTTTGTGAAGAAAAAGGATGGTAGCATGCGTATGTGCATCGACTACCGGGAACTTAATAAGTTGACAGTGAAGAACAAGTATCCTCTACCACGTATCGATGACTTGTTCGATCAACTGCGGGGTGCGAAATGGTTTTCGCTTATAGATATGAGGTTGGGATATCACCAGTTGAAAGTTAGGTAAGAGGACATACCAAAGACAGCGTTTCGGACTCGCTATGGACACTATGAATTCTTAGTGATGTCCTTTGGATTGACGAATGCTCCGACAGCATTCATGGACCTGATGAATCGCGTGTGTCGGCCAATGTTGGACAGATCGGTGATTGTGTTTATTGGTGATATTTTAATCTATTCTAAGAGCGAGGAGGAGCATGGTGAGCATATGTGAGAAGTGTTAGAGACGTTAAGACGAGAAAAGCTTTACGCTAAATTCTCAAAGTGTGCGTTTTGGATGAGAGAAGTGCAATTTCGGGGGCATGTGATCAACCCAGAAGGGAAAATGGTGGATCCTGCTAAGAATGTAGCAGTGGTGAAGTGGAACGCTCCTAAGACTCTAACTGAGGTTCGTAGTTTCTTGGGGTTGGCGGGCTATTACGGGAAGTTCATTAAAGACTTCTCTAAACTAGAAACACCTTTAACTAAATTGACTCGGAAAGGAGTGAAGTTTGCATGGGGAACATATCAAGAAAATGCGTTTCAGGAGCTAAAGAAGCGGTTGACGGAAGCACCGATATTAACATTGCCGGAAGGGACGGATGATTTGGTGGTGTATTCGGATGCGTCATACTTGGGTTTGGGTTGCGTATTGATGCAACGGGGAAAGGTGATAGCTTACGTATCGAGACAATTGAAGACCCATGAGGTGAATTACCCCACCAATGATTTAGAGTTGGCAGCTGTAGTATTTGCACTTAAGTTGTGGAGACATTATTTGTATGGAATCAAGTGCACAATCTACACTGATCACAAGAGTTTAAAATATTTCTTCGAGCAAAAGGAGTTGAACATGAGACAAAGGAGGTGGCTGGAGCTAATCAAAGACTGCGACTGTGAGATCCTTTACCACCCTGGTAAAGCGAATGTAGTTGCCGACACATTAAGTCGTAAGGAGGAGCACACACCAATTAGGGTTAAAGCATGTCAACTGATTGTGACGCCAGATTTTCTGACGCTATTAAAGGATGTGCAAGCTGAAGCCTTGCAGGATGAGAGATTAAAGGAAGAGAGGATCTTTGGTCAGCGTGAGTTATTGACGGAGAACATTCAGGGGGTGTGGGTCAAGGGTGACCGTATTTGGATACCAAAATTTGGAGGATTTAGAGAGCAGGTACTTGACGAAACACACAAGTCAAGGTACTCGATACACCCGGGTACGACAAAGATGTACCAGGACATGAAGGGTAACTACCGGTGGCCGGGGATGAAGCATGATGTGACTCAGTACGTGAGTAAATATTTGACATGCTTGCAGGTTAAGGCCGAGCGTCAAAAGCCTTATGGCAAAATCCAACCTTTAGAGATTCCGAAGTGGAAGTGGGAACATATTACAATGGATTTGGTTACAAAGTTGCCTAAGACCGTGAAAGGGCACGATACGATTTGGGTAGTAGTGGATCGGTTAACCAAGAGTGCTCATTTTCTACCGATCAGAGAGACATTTTCATCTGAGAAATTATCAGAGGTGTTCAAGAATGAGATTGTTGCCAGCCATGGGGTGCCAATATCTATTGTATCCGATCAGGATACGCGATTTACGTCCAAGTTCTAGAAGAGATTCAATGAGGCTATGGGGACGAGGTTGCATATCAGCACAACATATCACCCTCAGACTGACGGTCAGTCGGAGCGGACAATACAAACTTTGGAGGACATGCTACGTGCATGTGTGATTGATTTCGGAGGTGCATGGGATAGCCACCTACCGTTGGCGGAGTTCTCCTATAACAATAGTTATCATGCGACTATCGGGATGCCGCCATACGAGATGCTTTATGGGAGAAGGTGTAGAACCCCGGTTTGTTGGGGTGAGATCGGACAGAAAGAGTTAGGGAGCCTGGACGTCGTGAAAGAAACTTCTGAGAAGTTCGAAATGGTGAAGCAGAGAATGAAAGCCGCTTAGGATCGGCAGAATTCGTACGCCGATAAGAGACGACGGCCCATAGAGTTTAATGCAAGAGATTATGTTATGCTTAAGGTGTCACCCTGTAAGGGCATAATTCGTTTCCAAAAGCATGGAAAGCTAAGTCCGTGGTATATCAGACCCTTTACGATAGAGGAACGTGTGGGTAGTGTCGCCTACCGACTGTTGTTGCCAGATGAACCGGAAGGGATACACCTGACTTTTCATGTGTCTCATTTACTGAAGTGTTTGGCAGACGCTAAGGAACACGTGCCGTTAGACGATATTGTGGTTGATGATAAACTAAATTATGTAGAGGAACCGGTGGCTATACTGGATAGGAAGGAAAAGAGGTTGAAGAGAAAGGTAATCCCGATTGTTAAGGTGCAATGGAAGCATCGTAAGGGATCCGAAGCTACTTGGGAGCCTGCGGCAGAAATGCGCGAACGCTATCCGCATTTATTTCTAGATGACGCAGGTTTCGTTAGGGGGGAAGACTTGTAACATCTCGGGTTTTACCTAATAAATGGGATTGGTGTGTATGTGTATATATTCTGTCACACCCCCAATTTCAACTAACGGAGTTTTACCGTTTTGGAACGTGACACACCAGGATCTCAGACATTAGTTACAATGAACGACTCTACATGGGACTCAAATGAAAATATCATAACGATCAAAGTTTAAATGCGGAAGCGTAACGAAAAGTAAATGCGCAAAACACACGCGCCCAACAAGTCCAAGAGTTCAAAAGTCCAAAGGAGAGTTCAACCAAACATAAAGTAAATTGTGTAAACAATACAATACACATCAAACAAAATGGAGGGTCCCATGCATGTCCTATGTGCACCTGTGTCTTATCTTAGCGACCTGAGAAAGCATTAAGAGAGTTGTCAACTTAAAGTTGGTGAGTCCACAGGTTTCAATAAATAAATAAACATTATACCAGATTATCCTTTTATTCAATACGTATCCATATGTAGCTAATCTACATTTCATGTTAAGCTCAAGTGCTCGCAACCGATTATTTGCCTCCTGCCAAGTCTATCAACTTTGGCAATGTGAGTAGGCTAACATTTCACCCGTTCGACCTCCAATCGAGTTAGCGCGACTAACGCGGGTGGGATTTGTCAAACCCAGTAGTACTACTAAATATTACCTCGCTAAGATCCATATTAACGGTCCGATGTGTAATGAGGACTTTCAGTGATAGTGTGATACACTTAGCTTTTAACATTGATAACATATGAATTGCGAAAAATCTCGAAATAGTTGTAATATGCTTTCTCCCCCAAATAAAACAGTAAAAGGGGCCGTGAAAACTCACCTGAACGGCGTAGGTAGTATTACACAGGAATGAGTATTAAAATCTCAAGCTGTAGCCTGACACGGCTCACAGGTGTCCTAGCATTAAATCATAATATTTGGGACTTCAACAGGATTAGTGACGATGACTCGGAATAAGAAATTTCCTAAAGACAACGCTCTAACGACCATGAGTTGACGAAAGTGTCCATAAGGATACGGGATTTTTAATTTAAATTTACGATATGCGACAAGAGATATTTAATAATAATATGAAAGTCTATATGTATAAATTTGAGTTAGAAAAATAATGTATTATTTTATAACGAGTTTCAAATAACGGATATGAGTTACTAAACTGAGTCTATAGGTAGATTTTCCGGTTTTTAAAATATATAAATATGCTATAAGGATATTAAATTTCAATTTCGACATTCTGACAACAGTCATTCTCCACACACGACCGTGCCTAGGGCAAAGGCACGACCGTGTCTGAGTCATGGGCGCGACCGTGCTAGACAAGGGCGCGACCGCGCTGATCAAACAGAAGACACAACCAAGCTTAACACTAGGCACGACCGTGTCTGAGTCAGGCACGACCGTGTCTAGGGTTCTGAGGCACGACCAGGTCTAGCCGAGAGGCACGACCGGGTCAGAGGGTGAGGCACGACCGGGTCAGAGGGTGAGGCACGACCGTGCTAGAACCTGGCACGACCGTGTCTCCCTGATTACAGACCCCTTTTTAACAGAGTAACCCAATAAATTCCAATTGGCTCGGTTTCGATTTCAAACGATCAAAGAAACATGGGGTTTTTACAAAACAGGACATTTCTAATATGGCAGGACACGTTAATTTGATTAACAACATGATTAAGATCAAAATCCCCAAATTGAATAAGAACAAACCCTAATTTATGATTCTTGGTAAATTCGATAACGATTGACTCAATTAACATAGGGCTACTGATCTAGGCAAAGGAACGAAACTGTATATGTAAATTATTACCAGAATGATGAACGAATTTGTGGTGAACGGCTAAAACGACTTCCGACGGCTACGGGTTTGACTTCCGGCGACTGTTGCTGCAACTCCGACCGAAATGACGTGAATAATAACTCCAAGACTGGACTCCTAGTGCACGCAGAGAGTTTGTACGAGAGATTGATACATGAATTCGTTGAATTCGAATGATAATAGTGTTGAGGTTGACGGTTTCAATTGATACGGTTTGATTAGCCATTAATTGATTTAATTCGCACATAAAGGAGATGATTAAAGGTTTCAATGCTGTCGTTAATAGATGAGACGTGTATAACGGTTACGAAATCGAACAGGTTTGTGATTAAAGACTGCGTTTACGTTTCAACTGACACGAGGCGCGACCGTGCCAATAAGAGGCGCGACCGTGCCAAAGCACTTGGCGCGACCGTGCCAAAACATGGCACGACCGTGCCTACTAGGGTTTCTGGTAAATTACAAAATCAGCCCTTGCAACTTCAGTTTGGACAGAAAGATCCCTTGGTTTTAGAATTTGGTTGACTTGGCTAGGATTCAACAGAATATTTGACGGACTTACTAACGGTGTTAACTTGAAAAGTCGGATTGTCACATCATCCCCTAGTTAAAAGAATTTTCGTCCCGAAAATTAATTTTTTTTTCCGGATGTCACATCATCCCCTAGTTAAAAGAATTTTCGTCCCGAAAATTAAAATAGTACCTTAAGAATTTGACGTGGAGTGCTTGAACAGATTAGGATATTTGCGCATCATCTGATCCTCGCGCTCCCACGTGAATTCCGGTCCGCGTTTCGAGTTCCAACGAACACTGACAATAGGGATTTTACTGCGTTTCAGCGTTTTGATTTCCCTATCCATAATTTCAACAGGTTCTTCGATGAAATGCAACTGTTCATCAATGTGAAGTTCCTCAAGAGGAACCGCGAGTGACTCGTCTGCTAGACATTTCTTCAAGTTTGAGACGTGAAAGACGTTGTGTACACCATTAAGTCTTTCAGGTAGGTCCAGTTGGTACGCCACTGGCCCGATTCTCTTCAAAATCTTGAATGGTCCAACATAACGAGGATTCAGCTTGCCTCGTTTCCCAAAACGAATGACACCCTTCCAAGGTGAGACTTTTAATAAGACCATATCCCCTATTTGGAATTCTAACGGTTTACGACGCTTATCGGCATAGCTCTTTTGACGATCACGAGCTGCTGCCATACGGTTTCTAATTTGTATGATTTTCTCAGAAGTTTCAAGCACGAGTTCAGGACCTGTGAGTTGACTATCCCCAACTTCAGCCCAACAAATTGGAAAACGGCATTTCCGTCCATACAGTGCTTCAAATGGAGCTGCCTTGATGCTAGTGTGATAACTGTTGTTGTAGGAGAACTCCACCAACGGTAGGTGAGACTCCCAAGTGTTACCGTAATCAATCACACAAGCTCGTAGCATATCCTCCAGAGTTTGAATAGTACGTTCTGTTTGGCCATCGGTTTGAAGATGGTAGGCGGTCCTCATATCTAGACGTGTGCCTAAAGCTTTATGTAACGATTGCCAGAAACGAGAGGTGAATCGTGCATCACGATCCGAAATGATAGAGATTGGCACCCCGTGCCGAGAGACTACTTCTTTCAAGTAAATACGCGTAAGTTTTTTCATCCTATCAGTTTCCTTGATGGCTAAGAAGTGAGCAGATTTTGTTAAACGGTCTACGATCACCCAAATAGTATCACATCCCGTAGGTGTTCGTGGTAATTTCGTGATAAAGTCCATGGATATCTGTTCCCATTTCCACATGGGAAGCTCTGGTTGTTGGAGAAGACCGGAAGGTTTTTGATATTCAACTTTGACTTTCGCGCAAGTCAGGCACTTGCTCACATAGGTAGCTATATCGGCCTTCATATTTGGCCACCAATACAGCACCTTTAAATCGTGGTACATCTTGTCAGAGCCTGGATGGATAGAGTAACGAGACTTATGAGACTCATCCATGACTAGTTCCCTTATATCCCCGAACACGGGAATCCATATTCGTTCAGCAAAGTAGCGAATACCATCTGATTTGACCTCCAGCTGTGCTTCCATACCGTGCGTACCTTCTAGCGGTAGATTTTCCTCCTTTAAGGTTTCGAGTTGAGCACTACAGACTTTGTCAGGTAATCCAGGATGGATAGTAAGCTGTAATGCTCGAACTCGCTTGGGCTTGGTTTCCTTTCGACTTAGAGCATCAGCTACAACATTAGCTTTACCCGGATGATATCGGATCGCACAGTCATAATCATTTAAGAGCTCAACCCAACGACGCTGTCTCATGTTCAGCTCTTTCTGCTCGAAGATATGCTGAAGACTCTTGTGATCGGTGTAGATGGTGCACTTGGTACCGTACAAGTAGTGTCTCCATATCTTAAGTGCGAAAACTACAGCTCCCAATTCTAGGTCATGAATGGTGTAGTTTTTCTCGTGAATCTTTAGCTGACGCGATGCATATGCGATCACTTTCTCCCGCTGCATCAAAACACAACCTAAACCTTGGATAGATGCATCACAATATACTACGAAGTCGTCCGTTCCTTCCGGAAGGGCTAGTACAGGTGCACTGCAAAGTTTCTGTTTAAGGAGTTGAAATGCTGACTCCTGTTTATCACTCCAGGTATAGGCTTTACCCTTTTGAGTCAAAGCAGTAAGGGGTTGTGAGATCTTAGAAAATCCTTCGATGAAACGACGGTAGTAACCAGCCAATCCCAGAAATTGTCGCACCTCAGTCGGAGTTGATGGTGCGGCCCAATTCTTGATGGCTTCTATCTTCGATGGATCGACATGTATCCCTTTCTCGTTAACTACATGCCCTAAGAATTGAACTTCCCGAATCCAAAATTCACACTTGGAAAACTTGGCATAAAGTTGTTCATTCTTAAGCAGTTCCAGAATTAATCGCAGGTGCTCTTCGTGTTCCTCTTTACTTTTGGAGTAGATTAAGATGTCGTCGATGAAGACGATCACAAACTGATCAAGATAAGGTTTACACACACGGTTCATGAGGTCCATGAATACCGCGGGTGCATTGGTTAACCCGAAAGGCATAACCATGAATTCATAGTGGCCGTATCTTGTCCTGAAAGCAGTCTTAGAGATATCTTCATCTCAGACTCTTAATTGATGATAACCGGATCTGAGATCTATCTTGGAATAGAAACTTGATCCTTGGATTTGGTCGAAGAGGTCATCAATACGAGGCAAAGGATAACGATTCTTGATTGTTACTTTGTTTAATTCCCTGTAATCAATGCACATACGGAAAGTGCCGTCCTTCTTTTTAACAAACAGGACTGGAGCTCCCCAAGGCGATGAGCTAGGTCGGATGAAACCTTTATCCAACAATTCTTGTAGCTGAGTAGATAGCTCTTGCATTTCACTAGGTGCTAAACGGTAGGGTGCTCGAGCGATCGGTGCCGCTCCGGGTGCAAGATCAATTTGAAACTCAACCTGACGATGCGGTGGTAAACCGGGTAAATCTTCGGGAAATACTTCCAGGAATTCCCGTACGATTGGGATATCTTCGATCTTCTTCTCTTCGGATGGTTGCTCGGCAACGAGAGCTAAGATAGCGGTATGTCCTTTCCGAAGGCATTTTTGTGCTTTCATAAAGGATATGATACCCATGACGGTACCAACCCTTTCGCCCTGAACAGAAAGGATTTCTCCACTCGGGAGGGGAATGCGAACGATTTTCTCATGACAAATGATTTCAGCTTGGTTTTTAGATAACCAATCCATGCCGACAATTACATCGAAACTACCAAGTGTGACCGGCATAAGGTCGATATCAAGTATATAACTAGCTAGATCAAGCTTACAACCCTTAAGAATGTGGGTTGCTTCAATTATTTGGCCATCAGCTATCTCTATTACATACTTAGCTTCTAACAGAGTTGGAGTTCCTTTTATCATATCACTAAATTTCTTAGATATAAAACTTCTATCAGCACCAGTGTCAAAAAGGACAGAAGCAAAGTAATTATTCAAGAGAAACTTACCGGTGACCACGTTATGATCGTAGCGAGCTTCTCCAGACCCTAGCACAAAAGCTCTTCCCCTCGCACCATTCCCTCCATTACCACCGTTATCACCGTTATTCACACCATTGTTGCTCTGGTTTGGGTTGTGGTTTCCATTACCTCACTTCTTTAATTGAGGACAATTCTTCCGAATATGTCCCTCCTTTCCACACTCGAAACAACCCTTAATAGATCCTGGATGTTGAAACGGTTGTTTGGCTTGCAACTCACCCCTACAATTTTTGGCAGCATGGCCTATCTTACCGCACCGCTGACAACGAGTGCAAAATCCGAAGTGATGAAAATTGCACTTGTCACACTTAGGAGATTTCCCCGTATAACCTCCCTGGTTTTGACCTGAAGAGGTCGTTTGATTAAAATTTCTAGCAGGCTCGAACTTTCGCTGCTGCTGAGGTTGGTTGGGTTGGGATCCTTTGGAGTTGGAGTGGGAGTTGGAGTGATGGTCAAACTTGCGCTTATTGCTGTCGGTGGTTTTAGAAGCTGAACCCCTCGGAGGTAAAGTTCCTTGCGTCACCGCCTGATCGGTCAATTTGTGAGCAAGTCTGATGGTCTGCTGGATAGTGGCAGGGTTTGATGAGGTCACCATGCTTTGAATCTGAGGCACTAAACCTCCAATGTATAGTTCGATCCGCTTGTAATCCGGAGTCACCATGTGTGGGCACATAGTGGCAAGCTCATGAGAGCGTGTGGTATAGGATTCAATTTCGGAACCCTCCATTTTTAGGTTCCAAAATTCCCCTTCCAACTTTTTGATCTCATCACGAGGACAGTACTCCTCTTTCATCATCACTTTAAACTCCTCCCACGGGAGTCCATTCGCCATGGCCAGACCCAACATTTGGACCTGGGCGTTCCACCATGTAAGGGCCGGGCCCTCCATGTCACACCCCAACCGATGGCGGAATCATCGGGGCGGGACATGTAGACTGTTCATGAGCTCAAGGTTGACTAAATTGTAATATGTTAAATCCATTTCCATTCAAACAAACATGAATCAAATTCAAAGTACATAATGAAATACAATTTGTTTTTGAATTAATATTAACTAGGTCCAAAGCCTATGTGTAGCATGTCTTGATCAAACTCATATGAAAGCACCTGAAACATGAATAAAATAAGGTCAACTAAAAAGTTGGTGTGTATAACACAGGTTTGTATATAGGTAGCATATAATTTGTAAACCAAATCCTTTACATAACATGATAAATAAGGCTTTTATGGGGAGCAGCTATTGTGTAACCAAATGTACAATCAAACCTTTGTAACTAGCATGCAAAACAAAGTGTGTTGTCGGTTTCAATCACCGCGCATCCTGGGTGGGTTTTTCAGACTAAATAGATCTATCATTGAAAACCGTCGGCTTGTATAGTTAATGATTGCACATAAGAGCATACAAGAGGTTAGCACACCTAGCACTCGGGCATAAAGCTCAAATTGCACACATGAATGTAAATAGGATTTGTACTTGTGTTGTTTGCGTAAATGTAAACATGGAAGTTGAATAGTGTTCATGTTTCACCCCAAAAGATGTAAAAGAGTAAAAAGGGGTTGTGAATACTCACTTGATTCGAAGGCGTAGCTAACACGAGATACTAGAAAGAAATGTGATCCTTGTATTGCACAATGTTAACCTAGAGTGTAATGTATACTGCATTAATAATGCACAATAGTCTAAGTCTAAGTCTAAGGTTGAATTGGATAAAGTTAGTGTTTGGTACTTGGAGGTATTGTATAAAACGGAAGATTTGAAATGAATATTTTTACAACATTTTGAATAAGGTTTGAGTTTGGAATAAGACAATTATATGTGAACTTCTTATTTAAAATTTACTACTTTTTAATCCATTAGAAATGATTTAATTAATTTGTTTAAGATTCCCAAGTTGATAATTTAATTTATGAAAACAATTCTGGGCTTTGGAGTTTTATAAAATAATAATTTTTTTATAAAAGGAATTGAGTTTATATTAAAATAACAGAAGAAACAGATTCTGACCAAAGGTTGGGCACAACCGTGCCAAGGGTATGGCGCGACCGCGCTTAGGCACGGGGCGCGACCGTGCTTAGGCATGGGGCGCGACCGTGCTTGGGCATGGAACGCGACCGTGCTTAGGCATGGGGCACAACCATGCCTGGACAAGAGGCACGACCGTGCTAAGCGATTAGCACGATCGTGTCTGGATTCTCCAGAACCTAATCTGACAAATTCTTGTATTAAAAATGGCTGAATTTATAGGGTTTTCAAAGAACGACTGTTTGCGAATCTAACCATGTATTTTAATTGAATGTATATCGTGTCTAGGGTGTAGTTCGACTAAGCCAAAAACGTGATGAACCCTAGATTCTGTTTGAGTTTAATTCGGTGGTATAAGCCCTGAATAGGTTAGGGCTTTCATTCATGGGATTGAAATGAGTCTGAGGATGTGTTTAATTACCTTAAACGATATCGAATTGGTGGAGTTCGACCAAACGGAGTTCCGACTTTGATGTGTTGATCCCTGGCGTCTCCTGTTGGGATTCCGGCAAAATTGATGTGAGGAATGTGATTACAGGAGCTTGAAGATCATGTGCATATGATTGATTTCGGGAGTGTTTCGTGAATTGGACGAGATTGAGAGAAAGGAATGGAGAGGTGACGGTTTTGGTTTCCTAATCACTACGCGGTTATTAGAAAGTGATTAATTCGAATTGATTGGTTTGAAACGGCACAATAAGCGTTACAAATTTTGGATTCGAACAGATTTGCGATTAAAGACTGTTTTTACGTTTTAACTGATGTGAGGCGCGACCATGCCAGACGAGGCGCGACCGTGCCAAAACGTGGCGCGACCGTGCCGGACGAGGCGCGACCGTGTCAAAACGTGGCGCGACCGTGCCTACTAGGGTTTCTGGTTATTTACAAAACCACCCCTTGCAAATTCAGCTTTGACAGAATTAGCTTGGTTAGGATTTAACAGAACACCTAACGAGATTACTAACTGGATTAACTCTAAGAGGTGTTACCAAATGATTATGAGTTCTAAATCTTTGAATTTAATACGATCGGCTGACGATTAATGAGGTGTAGGTTTGAACAAGTATATGATTCAACATCGTGCAGTTATTTTATTATTTAAAATAAATTAAAATAGGGTCGGAAAAATCAGGAATGTTACAGTCTCCCCATGTTAAGGGAATTTCGTCCCGAAATTTAACTAATGGAGACTACTAAATCAGGAAAGAGGTGGGAGTTTGGGTTCTCGGTGAGCTTTGATTGTGGGACATGGCTTAGGCCTGATCATCGAGGTTGAATATGAATAATGACAATGAATTTAGTTTTTGAAATGGACTTAAGGAGAAGATTGTCGAATAGCAATTTGAATTCTAAATGTAAGATGTATTACTTGGAACAAATTTGATGAGATTTTGAAATTTTGAGTTTGTGTAAGATGTAGTCTAATGTGTTCAAAATTGTTAGTGGGTAACAGATTTCATAACAATTGGTCTGAGTCAAAACCTCACGTGATACGAACAACGCTACTTATGATAATATGATAGGGCACTTATATATAGGAAGTACCATCGGCGTATCCACCATGCCCTCGTCACATTACATCCGTTTCGTTGTTACACATCATGATAAGTTTTAGGTCACAACACACGACAAAATTTCACTATAGTTTCCATGCGCTGATTTTCATAATTCCGTGTGCACCCGTAATTATTCAAATCATCGTATGGTCCGTATAGATTGTTTCGTTGTGTGTTGGTAAGGGGGCACAATTTCGCTATGATCACGTCTATTGTTTACACATAGAAAGTCGCTAACAAGTAACTAAGTCCCTAATCAGGTCAGTTCGTAACTAAAGAGTAGTAAAGTAGTAACACTTAAAGTTTCTTAGTTTGCTCGTGTTTGAACAAGAATACGTCAAACCCCGAGTCGTTTCAATGTATTATGGTCTTCAACTTTGGTGTACAAAGTGCATGACCATGTCTTGTGTATAATGAAATCAATCCATTGCAATAATTGTAAGCAAATTTTGTTTTGAGTATATAGTAAGCACACAAGTCTCATGTATGATCTAATGTCACGTAGTTTGTAATCAACTAGGTCTCATACATAGCGTAAATAATTTAGCGTCTTGTATTTTGTAAATCAAAAAGCTCTAATGTGTAATGTATACAACATAGTATTATGTGTATTGTAGGAAATGGATCTCATGTATAGTGTTAGCAACTTAGCATCATGTATTTTGTATAATGTACACCGTTTAGTATAAAGTGATTTGTAACCAAATGAGTTTCATGTATAGTGTGGTTAATCTAGAATTATGTATCAATGAAGCAATTCTTATGTATAACATATATTGCAAACAACTAAGTTTCGTGTATCATGTGCTCAATCCAGTAGCATATGTATTGCAAGTAAACATGTTTCGTGCATTACGTGATCAATCGAGCAAATTGTGATTTGTAGGCAAACTAGTTTCATGTATTATGTAATTTGTGTAGCATTGGATATATTGAGAATAATTGAGTTTTATGTACCATAAGATTGCATTGAATATATTGTGAACGTGAGTATTGAACTTCGCGTGCGATGTGTACTAACGGGTTTTGCATGTGTTCGAGTGCTGCAGACAAACGTGTTGTTTGGCGTTCCTGCATAATGTGGTAGTTAGGTTCAAGTTCTCAAATCTCGTTGTGGTTGGTGGGGAGGGTTAACGTCTACGTGGTATGGTTCGTCTCTTGAAGTGCCAAGTGAAGGGTAACGAGGAGGTTTTGAAAATATTCGGGAATTGTGTTTACAAATACGGGTCATTGTTTGAACATAGAAAGTGAGAAATTGTTCTTGGTTGTAGATATATAAAGTAGTGAAATCATTGAATAGCATATTTTAAATGAATATGCATTTTATGAGAAAATATTTTTAATTTAAAAATTTCAACTTTTGGCTAAACAAGTAGTAGCATATTAATTTAGCCAAAGTTTAGAATTATTTACTTTAATGAATAAAAATCATAATTATTTATCAGTTTTTTTTTTTTTTTAAATTTTTATAAAATTGATTGCATCAATTTTCCTTATTAAGTGAAAAAAAAAGTTTTATAGAGAATTTTTGTTTTTGATATTATCAAAAAAAATTAATAAACATTTTGTTAAACAAGATAGCGATGTTTTGTTTAAATCACAAAATAGGATGATTTATTTATGAAAGAGATTGTTGGTAATGTACTAAATCATGTTGAGTGAAAGAAGTGATATTTGAGAAAGTTTGATGAAAATATAACAGGTGTAATTTACGCTCCACGGGTCAAATCAATGAACAATAACTGTATAGTTGAAATATATGGAATTGACTAGATGCTGAAATGTTAGACATTACTCAAAACATAAGGAAATTGTAACATCCCAAAAATAAGAAGATGAATTATAATAATGGGTGAATGCGAGAACGAACGGAATAAACAAACGAGGCATGATGGGCCGGGCCGAATGGGCCGGCATGCTGGAAGGAGGGGAGCTTCCCCTATAAATAGGAGAAGCCACCTTCATTTCTCTCTTTTGCAAGAGCCTAGAGAGAGAAACCCGTAGAGAGAGAAAGTTGGCGGATCGACCCGAGATTGAAGAAGTGTGTTACTCCATAGCTCGTGAGCAAAATCTCCGAATCAGAAGTTTGATATAGGTAACGATCTGACCTAGATCTGAGTTTTTCTTCATTTTGGGGTTTTTCGGGTTTTGAGTAAAAAGATGGTGTTTTTACGGATGAAACTGAAAGAAAAGCATAGATTTGAGTTCTTAAACGAAAAACAAACGTTTTGAATGTAAAAAGTCCGGATCTTGACAAGGTCGGATATGCGGGTTTTCATGGGGAAGAAGGCTGAGTTCTGCAGGTATCGAAACTAGTAGTTTCGATGGGCCTGCAGGTATCGAAACTAGTAGTTTCGATGGGCCTGCAGGTATCGAAACTAGTAGTTTCGATGGGCCTGCAGGTATCGAAACTAGAAGTTTCGATGGGTCTGCACGTATCGAAACTAGAAGTTTCGATGGGTCTGCATATATCGAAACTAGGTAGTTTCGATGGGTCTGCATATGTCAAAAACAGAACGAGTAAACCGTTAGAGTCGGGATTAGGTCTGATGTGTATTTAACTAATCAATTCAGATCGGAAGTGACGTTGTTGGACCTTTGTTTAGGACAACCCAGAGTAGCTTATCAGGTGAGTTCTAGAAGCCCTATTTTAAATGTTTTATATAATGTTTTTGGGCTGGTGTGCACACGTGATGATTTTATAAAATGATGTTTATAAAGGATGTTTTAGAAGGAAGGTTTATGAAGGAAGTGTTTATGAAATATTTTGCCAAAAGAAGTTTACGAAGTGTTTTAACGAATGAGAATGTTTTTAATAAAACGTACGAATGCTTTAACTGAAGTTTTCGAAGTAAAAGAAGCGAAGGTTTACGAAAGTCACAAACGAACGAGTCTGCCAATATTCCTTAGGGAATGAAGGTTAAGGGATGGGAAGTATGTTATGGGCCTTTACCTTTTAGGGGCCTCTGTGGCTGGCCAACTGTTGTACAACTGGGGCGATGACGGTCGTCAAGGGGATTATCGTGATCCTTGAAGTTTGGTACGATTTACCTTACGGGGTAGTCGTGCTTGAAGTTTGGTACTTGTGCCCGACGGGGCGCAGTGCTTGAAGTTTGGTACGCGCTATCCTTTGGGACGCCGTGCTTGAAGGGTTGGATAACCTAAGTATCGGGCCCTAGGAGTTCCTCACCTGAAGGACAGTACGGTGATGATGGGCCTAGTGGTGGTGATCCTTAAGTTATTCAACCAGTATGTAACGTTTGGATTTGACGGTTACGAGAAGGCGCAGATTCTATATGTTCGTTGACTTATGAAGTGTTATGTTTGTTATTGAATTATTTTACGTACGCTTTTTATTAAATGAAGTATGAAGTGATGTTTTTGGCAATTTATTTGAAGTTAAGGTTTATGTTAAAACTAGAACTCACCAGCGTAGCTGACGTTTTTAAGTGTGCACATTCAGGTTAAGACAGGTTATGAGGATGGACGGTGATGCTTGGCAAGCGAGAAGAGTTACCCGGCTGATCATGAAGACTGGCATCCCGTTATGTTTAGTTATGATGTAAATATGTTTTAAACTATGTTTACGCTTCCGCATGTATGAACAAGTTTTAATTATGATGAATGAATGAAGTTTTCCGCTGCGTTATTTGATATTCATGTTTAAGAACTGTTTGTGAATGAGTAAATCCAACAGGTGAGGCCTCCAGGGTTTAGGGGCCTTACAAGTTGGTATCAGAGCAATAGTTTGAGAGATTCGGACACTCCCAGTGTCTGAACTTAAACTTTGAATAGGACCGAAAGCGGATGCCAGTACGGGTAACTCAAGCCACAGCATCAGGTATGAAGGTAGTATATATTTATATATATAGCATGCCTTAGGAAGGGTTAGGTAAGGACTTGTGTTCTGATGGAATCACAAAGGTGGTCAAATAGAAATCGAAAGGTAGTGTAATGGTTAATTGCAGATGGCCAGTGTATATTAACATCTTACAGTACTTGTTGAATTTTATTTGTTAACTAGCGTGATGACGTTGGATTTCTTGTCTTATAGAACGAAATGGCAAGGAGAGGAAACGGAAGGCGTGGTGTCCGTACCGGTGGTCGTACCGGCGGTCGAAATGGTGGGCGTGGCAGGATCCCTGCGCGCCAAGAGAATAGTGAAGAAGGAAGTGTTCACACTGAACCGGCGGTTAGTGTGCATGGAACTGAACAGACACTGGTAGAAGAACAACCTTTCACTTTTGAACCAGAAGTGAGAGCAGCTATAGCTCGAGAGTTCACAGAATTGATGAAGACTTCTCTGCCAGGTCTGTTGGTAGAAGCATTGAAGCAGGTCAATGGGGAAGGTGGGTCTAACCCGACGGTTGATACACCGAACACTGAGGCAATCAACGCACCGCCTGCTCGCGGATGCGACTATAAGTCATTCAAGGCATGTGACCCGCCAGTCCTGACAGGAAAGAAAGACGCGGTAGCTACGTTTCACTGGATAATCCGTATGGAGGCTGCCATCCTTCTCAGCGAATGCCGAGCGGATCAAGTTGTGAAATTTGCTGCTAACTCCTTGAGGGAGGAAGCATCCCATTGGTGGGAAGGTGTACGTCAGGCAAAAGGGAGTGAGATTGTGGATGCGATGATGTGGGCTGACTTGAAAACTTTGGTGATCAAGAATTTCTGCCCAAGGAACGAGATTGAGAAGGTAGAGAGGGAATTTCTGGGTTTGAAGGCCGGGAACATGACGCACCGGCAATATACAACCCGATTCAATGAACTGGCACGTCTGGTGCCACACCTTGTCACTACTGAAGAGAGAAAGATTGCCTGCTATATTCAAGGGTTGCCGGACCAGGTCCGCACCTATGTTAAGGCAAACGCCCCTACTACCTATGATTCGGTAGTAGAACTGAGCGGCGTGGTATTTGATGATCTGGCGCTGAATGTTGTCGCCATTGAAGAGCCTAAGAAGAAGTTGAGTTTTCCCGCTAAACGATCGGGTGGGAAGTTGTTTGGGGCTCGGGACAAGCATGCCAGGGTAGGCGAGATGACAGTCTATGGGAAATGTGGGGTAAGACACGCGGGTGAATGTCGGTTAGGATCGAATCTGTGCTTTAAATGCGGCAAGACCGGACATTACTCACGTGAATGCCCGCAAGGCTACAAATGCTACAATTGTGGGGAGAATGGTCATATGAGTCGGGAGTGCACCAAGCCCAGGATGGGGGAAACCGGGAAGGGAAAGGGCCCGGAAAAGAAGGGAGAGGGATCTCGTGCGAAGAAGCGGGCGTACGCACTGACGCAGGAACAAGCCAGGGCGGATCCCGATGTGGCGTCAGGTACATTCATCCTTGACAACACTTTGGTTTCTGTGTTATTTGATTCGGGTGCTAGTAAGAGTTTTATATCTGCGAGTTTTTGTAAACGAGTGAAGTACACTGTGAGTAAGCTAGAAAGGGCCTTTAGCGTAGAAACCGCTGAGGGTAGAACTGCAAGAGTAACCGATGTAGTTGACAACTCCACAATAAAGATAGAAGGTCATAGATTCCCTGTCAGATTGTTCGTTATGGTTTTGGGAGGGTTCGATGTGGTGTTGGGTATGGATTGGCTAACTGCCAATGAAGCGCAAATTATATGTAAACGAAAGATAATCCAACTCAAGGCTCCGGATGGTAGCAAAGTCGAAGTCTTTGGAGATCGTGACGCCCCGATGCCAAACGTCATCTCAATGATTAAGGCAACGAATTACTTGAGGCGCGGATGCGAGGCTTATCTGGTGTATGTGATTGACAAGTGTAAGGAAGTGAAGGAACTAGACGATGTACCCGTGGTACGCGAGTACCCGGAGGTGTTTCCAGAGGATTTGCCTGGGATACCACCCGATAGAGAAATTGAGTTCCGAATTGACTTAGTACCAGATGCCCAGCCCGTGGCTAAGGCTCCATATCGACTGGCACCAGTAGAGATGAAGGAACTAATGACGCAACTAGACGAGTTACTTGAGAAAGGATTTATACGACTGAGCATCTCGCCGTGGGGTGCTCCGGTGTTGTTTGTGAAGAAGAAAGACGGTTCGATGAGAATGTGTATCGATTATCGCGAGTTGAATAAACGAACGGTAAAGAACAGGTACCCTTTACCAAGGATCGACGACCTGTTCGACCAATTGCAAGGCGCAAGTTGGTTCTCGAAAATCGACCTTCGGTCCGGATACCATCAGTTGAAGGTAAGGGAAGAGGACGTGTCGAAAACTGCATTTCGCACGCGTTATGGACATTTTGAGTTCCGCGTGATGTCCTTTGGATTGACGAACGCCCCCGCAGCGTTCATGGATTTGATGAATAGGGTGTGTCGACCGATGCTGGACCGATCGGTAATCGTGTTCATCGATGATATCCTCATCTACTCCAAGAATGAGGGTGATCACGCGTGTCACTTAAAAGAGGTATTGGAAGCTCTGAAGAAGGAAAAGTTGTATGCTAAGTTCTCCAAATGCGCGTTCTGGCTTAGGGAAGTCCAATTCCTAGGTCACGTCATTAACCCGAACGACATTATGGTTGACCCAGCAAAGATAGTGACGGTAAAGGAATGGAATATTCCTAAGACGCCAACTGAAATCCGCAGTTTCTTGAGATTGGCAGGCTACTATCAGAGATTCATCCAGGATTTCTCGAAAATAGCTTCGCCATTGACAAAGTTGACTCGGAAAGAAGTAAAGTACGAATGGGGTTCGACCCAGGATGAGGCGTTTAAGGAATTGAAAGAGAAGTTAACACAAGCTCAAGTCTTGGCCCTTCCCGAGGGCAGTGAAGACTTGGTGGTATACTCTGACGCGTCGGGTCAGGGATTGGGATGCGTGTTGATGCAACGCGGGAGAGTGATCGCATATGCGTCACGGCAGTTGAAAGTCCACGAAGTCAACTATCCGACTCATGATTTGGAACTTGCTGCTGTCGTATTTGCATTGAAAATCTGGAGGCACTACCTCTATGGAGTAAAGTTCACTATTTATTCCGACCATAAAAGTTTGAAGTACTTCTTCGAACAAAAGGAACTTAATATGAGGCAGAGACGATGGTTGGAACTATTGAAGGACTATGACTGTGAAATCATATACCATCCTGGAAAGGCAAACGTGGTGGCCGACGCTCTAAGCCGAAAGGATGTGCCTGCTCCTATTAGAGTGAAAGCTTGCCAGTTGGTAGTAACGTCAGATGTGATGAGAGAAATCGAAAGAGCTCAAGATGAGGCACTTAAGGAAGAAAACATAAAGAAGGAAAGGATGGTTGGCCAACAGGACAAGTTGGAATATAACACCCTTGGTGTTAGAACACGTTTTGGACGGGTATGGATACCTATGGGTGGCGGGCTTAGGACCAAAATCTTGGATGAGGCTCATAAGTCTCGATACTCTATCCATCCTGGCACCAATAAAATGTATCAAGATCTGAGGAAGGAATACTGGTGGCCTGGAATGAAACATGAAGTGACGAAGTATGTAAGCAAGTGCTTGACTTGCTCGCAAGTAAAGGCCGAGCACGAGAAACCGTATGGAAAGATTCAACCACTTGATATACCGGAATGGAAGTGGGAACACGTTACCATGGACTTCATAACCAAGCTACCTCGCACAGCTAAAGGTCATGACACCATCTGGGTAATTGTGGACCGTTTAACGAAGAGTGCACATTTTCTACCTATTCGCGAGACGTTCTCGTCGGAAAGGTTAGCGGAAGTATTTATTAACGAAGTAGTGGCGCGGCATGGGATGCCTTTGACGATTGTATCTGATCGGGACACACGATTCACATCGAGGTTCTGGAAGAGATTTCACGAGGCGATGGGTACGAGACTTAATATCAGCACGGCATACCACCCGCAGACGGATGGTCAGTCTGAAAGGACCATTCAGACGCTGGAGGATATGCTCCGTGCTTGCATTATAGATTTTGGGGGCAGTTGGGATAGTCACTTGCCATTAGCCGAATTCTCCTACTACAACAGTTATCACACGACGATAGGCATGCCGCCTTACGAAATGTTGTATGGGAGAAGATGCAGGACCCCGGTTTGTTGGGGTGAGATTGGACAGAAGGAACTAGGAAGTCTTGAAGTAGTTAAAGAAACATCCGAAAGGTTTGATCAGATCAAAGCACGAATGAAGGCCGCCCAAGATCGTCAGAAATCCTATGCGGATAAACGACGAAGGCCTATTGAGTTTAATGTTGGGGACAGAGTAATGTTGAAAGTGTCGCCTCGGAAGGGAATCATACGGTTCAGAAAACGAGGAAAGTTAAGTCCGAGGTTTGTCGGACCGTTCAGGATAATGGCACGGGTTGGTGAAGTCGCTTATCGGTTGGAGTTGCCTGACGAGTTAAGTGGGATTCATCCTACCTTCCATGTATCACACTTGCGAAAGTGTTTGGCGGATGAATCGGCTCACGTACCACTTACTGACATCGAGGTCGACAACAGCCTTAACTACATCGAAGAACCTGTGGCCATCTTAGACAGAAAAGAAAAGCGTTTACGTAATAAGGTTATTCGATTGGTTAAAGTCCAATGGAAGCACCGGAAAGGATCGGAAGCTACATGGGAAACGGAGACGGAAATGAGGGAGTCGTACCCTCAACTTTTTGACTTATGATAGGTTTCGGGGACGAAACCTAATGTAAGGGGGGTAGACTTGTAACATCCCAAAAATAAGAAGATGAATTATAATAATGGGTGAATGCGAGAACGAACGGAATAAACAAACGAGGCATGATGGGCCGGGCCGAATGGGCCGGCATGCTGGAAGGAGGGGAGCTTCCCCTATAAATAGGAGAAGCCACCTTCATTTCTCTCTTTTGCAAGAGCCTAGAGAGAGAAACCCGTAGAGAGAGAAAGTTGGCGGATCGACCCGAGATTGAAGAAGTGTGTTACTCCATAGCTCGTGAGCAAAACCTCCGAATCAGAAGTTTGATATAGGTAACGATCTGACCTAGATCTGAGTTTTTCTTCATTTTGGGGTTTTTCGGGTTTTGAGTAAAAAGATGGTGTTTTTACGGATGAAACTGAAAGAAAAGCATAGATTTGAGTTCTTAAAAGAAAAACAAACGTTTTGAATGTAAAAAGTCCGGATCTTGACAAGGTCGGATATGCGGGTTTTCATGGGGAAGAAGGCTGAGTTCTGCAGGTATCGAAACTAGTAGTTTCGATGGGCCTGCAGGTATCGAAACTAGAAGTTTCGATGGGTCTGCACGTATCGAAACTAGAAGTTTCGATGGGTCTGCACGTATCGAAACTAGAAGTTTCGATGGGTCTGCATATATCGAAAACAGAACGAGTAAACCGTTAGAGTCGGGATTAGGTCTGATGTGTATTTAACTAATCAATTCAGATCGGAAGTGACGTTGTTGGACCTTTGTTTAGGACAACCCAGATTAGCTTATCAGGTGAGTTCTAGAAGCCCTATTTTAAATGTTTTATATAATGTTTTTGGGCTGGTGTGCACACGTGATGATTTTATAAAATGATGTTTATAAAGGATGTTTTAGAAGGAAGGTTTATGAAGGAAGTGTTTATGAAATATTTTGCCAAAAGAAGTTTACGAAGTGTTTTAACGAATGAGAATGTTTTTAATAAAACGTACGAATGCTTTAACTGAAGTTTTCGAAGTAAAAGAAGCGAAGGTTTACGAAAGTCACAAACGAACGAGTCTGCCAATATTCCTTAGGGAATGAAGGTTAAGGGATGGGAAGTATGTTATGGGCCTTTACCTTTTAGGGGCCTCTGTGGCTGGCCAACTGTTGTACAACTGGGGCGATGACGGTCGTCAAGGGGATTATCGTGATCCTTGAAGTTTGGTACGATTTACCTTACGGGGTAGTCGTGCTTGAAGTTTGGTACTTGTGCCCGACGGGGCGCAGTGCTTGAAGTTTGGTACGCGCTATCCTTTGGGACGCCGTGCTTGAAGGGTTGGATAACCTAAGTATCGGGCCCTAGGAGTTCCTCACCCGAAGGACAGTACGGTGATGATGGGCCTAGTGGTGGTGATCCTTAAGTTATTCAACCAGTATGTAACGTTTGGATTTGACGGTTACGAGAAGGCGCAGATTCTATATGTTCGTTGACTTATGAAGTGTTATGTTTGTTATTGCATTATTTTACGTACGCTTTTTATTAAATGAAGTATGAAGTGATGTTTTTGGCAATTTATTTGAAGTTAAGGTTTATGTTAAAACTAGAACTCACCAGCGTAGCTGACGTTTTTAAGTGTGCACATTCAGGTTAAGACAGGTTATGAGGATGGACGGTGATGCTTGGCAAGCGAGAAGAGTTACCCGGCTGATCATGAAGACTGGCATCCCGTTATGTTTAGTTATGATGTAAATATGTTTTAAACTATGTTTACGCTTCCGCATGTATGAACAAGTTTTAATTATGATGAATGAATGAAGTTTTCCGCTGCGTTATTTGATATTCATGTTTAAGAACTGTTTGTGAATGAGTAAATCCAACAGGTGAGGCCTCCCGGGTTTAGGGGCCTTACAGAAATGGTTCTCAAATCGAAGATTTAAAGGAAATCAGTAGAAGCTTCTTCTAACGTCTCTGGTAGCTTTCCACTAGGAAGAAGATAATCGCCAAGATGAGCACCGCTATAGTCACTCGAGTAGTAGATCTGGCTTCAGTTCTGGCGGTCTCCGTGCGATGATCTTGTATTTCTTTTTCGAGGATGGAGATTAACTCCTTTTGGTATCCTAATTGGTTTGCTAGGCTATCCATTCTTTGTCTTTGCAAGTCGTGTATTACTCCCTGCTCTACCCTTTGCCTCTCGAATTCTGAATTTCTTACATATTGATGGAAGTCATTGGTTGGAATTCCCATAACACCAGGGGGTACCATGGTATGCCTTACCCAAGGGTTAGGAAGGTACGGGTCGGGCATTAGGTATGGGTCTCTTAGTGGGGGTGGGAATTGATTGCGGATATGGGGTGTATGATACGGGTTTGTGGGTGCGGGTGATCCAGGTGTTCGAAGTCTAGGATCGGGGTTCCTAATCCAGTCCGCCCTTACCTCAAACCTTGGCCTAGCAGCTGGGGGTGTTGGTGACCGGTACACGGGTGTCTCAGTGTCTTCTTCCCAATCAGATTCTGATCCAGGACGGTAAACCGGGGAGGGAGGAGAGTAGGAGTCCATGTCTAGCAGAAAAACAATGAAAAAGTTGTAAGTGATAATGAAATATTGCGGGTTGGACATAGGAGTACTTATAGGTTTTAGAGTTTGACTAGTCATAACACCGAACCTTCACGATAGTATTTTAGAAATACACTTGACCTATAAGCAATGCATCCCTGAGGAGAATTCCCAGGAAAGAGGGGTGGGTCACTAAGACACACTTAAGCACCCTATCTTTCCTTAGCCAGAATTCCTCATGGGCTTACACACTCTTCCAGCCATCATGTATTAATAATACTATCGTTGGGCTCATGGTTATGATGAGAATTGTTGTGGACTGAGCTTTGAGGCCCAAGAGTAAGGTTTATGCTTTTCAGCGGGCTTCTTCTTCTTGGAGGATAGATGGGTTTCTTGGTTTATTATTGGTGGGTATTAGGCCCAATAGTTTAAGTCTTTGTTCATAAAAGGTGATGGTATCATGTATGGGAGTCCAAATGTGTATGAATATTTGGTGTGTATGTGTGTGTGTTAAACTTAAGATAGTGTTTTAAATAATCTAAGTAGGTAGCTATGCATAGAAGAAAAAGTGGGCAGGTAACGTGACACATAAACTATTGAGTATTGTATCATGTGATGTAATCATATGGTATAACAATGTAAAAATATTCACATAGGAGGATAATCATATAGCATGTAGGTAGTAAGGAGTGTAAGCACAAGAGTTATTAAGTAGTGTGACACATAAGTCATTATGTATTGTATCAGGTAGTGTAAGTACTTAGGATAGCATGTAAAAATAATCACACATGAATTGATAATGTAACATGTAGTAGCATGGCATTGTATGGGTGTCCTAAAGTTATAGTCTAGGTCAAGAGTGTCTAATAACCTAGTTCCCTATAACCAAGGCTCTGATACCAATCTGTAACACCCCAACCGACGGCGGAATCATCGGGGCGGGACATGTAGACTGTTCATGAGCTCAAGGTTGACTAAATTGTAATATGTTAAATCCATTTCCATTCAAACAAACATGAATCAAATTCAAAGTACATAATGAAATACAATTTGTTTTTGAATTAATATTAACTAGGTCCAAAGCCTATGTGTAGCATGTCTTGATCAAACTCATATGAAAGCACCTGAAACATGAATAAAATAAGGTCAACTAAAAAGTTGGTGAGTATAACACAGGTTTGTATATAGGTAGCATATAATTTGTAAACCAAATCCTTTACATAACATGATAAATAAGGCGTTTATGGGGAGCAGCTATTGTGTAACCAAATGTACAATCAAACCTTTGTAACTAGCATACAAAACAAAGTGTGTTGTCGGTTTCAATCACCGCGCATCCTGGGTGGGTTTGTCAGACTCAATAGATCTATCATTGAAAACCGTCGGCTTGTATAGTTAATGATTGCACATAAGAGCATACAAGAGGTTAGCACACCTAGCACTCGGGCATAAAGCTCAAATTGCACACATGAATGTAAATAGGATTTGTACTTGTGTTGTTTGCGTAAATGTAAACATGGAAGTTGAATAGTGTTCATGTTTCACCCCAAAAGATGTAAAAGAGTAAAAAGGGGTTGTGAATACTCACTTGATTCGAAGGCGTAGCTAACACGAGATACTAGAAAGAAATGTGATCCTTGTATTGCACAATGTTAACCTAGAGTGTAATGTATACTGCATTAATAATGCACAATAGTCTAAGTCTAAGTCTAAGGTTGAATTGGATAAAGTTAGTGTTTGGTACTTGGAGGTATTGTATAAAACGGAAGATTTGAAATGAATATTTTTACAACATTTTGAATAAGGTTTGAGTTTGGAATAAGACAATTATATGTGAACTTCTTATTTAAAATTTACTACTTTTTAATCCATTAGAAATGATTTAATTAATTTGTTCAAGATTCCCAAGTTGATAATTTAATTTATGAAAACAATTCTGGGCTTTGGAGTTTTATAAAATAATAATTTTTTTATAAAAGGAATTGAGTTTATATTAAAATAACAGAAGAAACAGATTCTGACCAAAGGTTGGGCACAACCGTGCCAAGGGTATGGCGCGACCGCGCTTAGGCACGGGGCGCGACCGTGCTTAGGCATGGGGCGCGACCGTGCTTGGGCATGGAGCGCGACCGTGCTTAGGCATGGGGCACAACCATGCCTGGACAAGAGGCACGACCGTGCTAAGCGATTAGCACGATCGTGTCTGGATTCTCCAGAACCTAATCTGACAAATTCTTGTATTAAAAATGGCTGAATTTATAGGGTTTTCAAAGAACGACTGTTTGCGAATCTAACCATGTATTTTAATTGAATGTATATCGTGTCTAGGGTGTAGTTCGACTAAGCCAAAAACGTGATGAACCCTAGATTCTGTTTGAGTTTAATTCGGTGGTATAAGCCCTGAATAGGTTAGGGCTTTCATTCACGGGATTGAAATGAGTCTGAGGATGTGTTTAATTACCTTAAACGATATCGAATTGGTGGAGTTCGACCAAACGGAGTTCCGACTTTGATGTGTTAATCCCTGGCGTCTCCTGTTGGGATTCCGGCAAAATTGATGTGAGGAATGTGATTACAGGAGCTTGAAGATCATGTGCATATGATTGATTTCGGGAGTGTTTCGTGAATTGGACGAGATTGAGAGAAAGGAATGGAGAGGTGACGGTTTTGGTTTCCTAATCACTACGCGGTTATTAGAAAGTGATTAATTCGAATTGATTGGTTTGAAACGGCACAATAAGCGTTACAAATTTTGGATTCGAACAGATTTGCGATTAAAGACTGTTTTTACGTTTTAACTGATGTGAGGCGCGACCGTGCCAGACGAGGCGCGACTGTGCCAAAACGTGGCGCGACTTTGCCGGACGAGGCGCGACCGTGTCAAAACGTGGCGCGACCGTGCCTACTAGGGTTTCTGGTTATTTACAAAATCAGCCCTTGCAAATTCAGCTTTGACAGAATTAGCTTGGTTAGGATTTAACAGAACACCTAACGAGATTACTAACTGGATTAACTCTAAGAGGTGTTACCACATGATTATGAGTTCTAAATCTTTGAATTTAATACGATCGGCTGACGATTAATGAGGTGTAGGTTTGAACAAGTATATGATTCAACATCGTGCAGTTATTTTATTATTTAAAATAAATTAAAATAGGGTCGGAAAAATCAGGAATGTTACACTCCAAAGTTCCAGCGGCAAACTTGACTTGATTGGCCACTGGGCAGTTGCACATGGCAATCACTGATTCTACTTTCTCGAACCACCGGAGTAGTCCGACAGCTCCTTCAGTCCCGCTAAAAGAGTGAGGCTTACAATCCATGAACGTCTTGAACGTACAGGCTGGTTGCTGATTATGCTGGCCTGGATTTAGAAACATAATATCGGGTCGGAATTTTTAAGGCTTAGGAAAGATGCTATAAGAAATGAATTGACCTCACTAGTCAATAGGTATGACATTTACCTGCAGCATTCTGTGCTGCTAGTGCCTCAGCCACACTGTCATTAATTAGTGTTGCCAGCTCCGCCGCTGTCATGTTAATGGTGCCTCGTCCACCAGCACGACCTCCACATCCACTTCCTGACATGATTCTTCACATTCACAATTACAAAACAATGAGAAATATATCGCGTATTAAACATTATTTATGTACAAGTAAGTCGATACAACATCTAATATTTTGAAAATTAAATAATTTGTAAGGCTACAAAATAAATAACTCAAACATTAAACTTCTCATGCTTTTATTGAATGGAAACAACCTTACCCATCTAGGTTTGAAAAGGGAAATAACATAAACTTAAACATAAATAAAGGAAAAGATAGAATAGAAGGTCATCAAGCATCCTCGTCATCAGAAGAGACGTATGATTGTGCATCATCAATCTCCACCGGCTCCTCCTCAGCTGGCTCTCTCTCTAAGGGCTTCTCCTCGAAGGGCTCCTCTTCAAAGGGCTCCTCCTCAAAGGGCTCCTCTTCATCGTCAGATACTGGAATGTCTTCCGGAAATAGGGCCGCTTGCAGTTGGGCCTCCATGTGTGTCACTCTATCATGGAGTCCTTCATTGGCATGGTTTGCTGCTTGGAGTTGGGCTTCTAAACTAGCCACTCTCTCCAAAATTTCTCTTGTGTCCTGTTCCGAGGTGTCCACCCTCGTCTCCAAATGTGTAACACGATCCACCAAAATATTATGGACCTGATCAGTTACTGCTAGCTCAGCAGTCAAGAGCTCAATTCCTACCTTGTTTTCTTCCACTTGTGGCTCTCGAGCTAGAATACCGGGCACCGCATCGGTGGATTCCTTCATTTCCTTTAATTCCTTAGTTATGATAAATACAAAAGATGTAAAAGCTTGCTCCATGGTGCATGGCAAGCTTGGCAAAGTAGCGGATGAGGAAGTAGAACCAAAGTAAGGCGATGGAACATTCCCTAGTTCGATCCACCTTTGGATCATCTTTGGATACGCATTCCAATTAAGCGAGATGTTCCTTGCCTGCGCATTACTCGGTTCCCCCTGCTCCACCGAGTTGTCACTAGAGCTAGTCCGGCGCCTTTTAGGCTCCGGGGATGATAAGGTAGATCCCTTAGGTGATGGTGGCGGAGTTGACGACATAGTCCTGTAATATAGTTCATAAGTGCCAACCATACAAACGCTTATGACATGTAACTAATGTGTGAAGTTATAGTCTAGTATGCAATCCTAGTTCTCTATAACCAATGGCTCTGATACCAATCTGTCACACCCCCAATTTCAACTAACGGAGTTTTACCGTTTTGGGACGTGACACACCAGGATCTCAGACATTAGTTACAATGAACGACTCTACATGGGAATCAAATGAAAATATCATAACGATCAAAGTTTAAATGCGGAAGCGTAACGAAAAGTAAATGCGCAAAACACACGCGCCCAACAAGTCCAAGAGTTCAAAAGTCCAAAAGAGAGTTCAACCAAACATAAAGTAAATTGTGTAAACAATACAATACACATCAAACAAAATGGAGGGTCCCATGCATGTCCTATGTGCACCTGTGTCTTATCTTAGCGACCTGAGAAAGCATTAAGAGAGTTGTCAACTTAAAGTTGCTGAGTCCACAAGTTTCAATAAATAAATAAACATTATACCAGATTATCCTTTTATTCAATATGTATCAATAGGTAGCTAATCTACATTTCATGTTAAGCTCAAGTGCTCGCAACCGAAGCTGACTGAGTTTATTTGCCTCCTGCCAAGTCTATCAACTTTGGCAATGTGAGTAGGCTAACATTTCACCCGTTCGACCTCCAATCGAGTTAGCGCGACTAACGCGGATGGGATTTGTCAAACCCAGTAGTACTACTAAATATTACCTCGCTAAGATCCATATTAACGGTCCGATGTGTGATGAGGACTTTCAGTGATAGTGTGATACACTTAGCTTTTAACATTGATAACATATGAATTGCGAAAAATCTCGAAATAGTTGTAATATGTTTTCTCCCCCAAATAAAACAGTAAAAGGGGCCGTGAAAACTCACCAGAACGGCGTAGGTAGTATTACACAGGAATGAGTATTAAAATCTCAAGCTGTAGCCTGACACGGCTCACAGGTGTCCTAGCATTAAATCATAATAGTTAGGGACTTCAACAGGATTAGTGACGACGACTCGGAATAAGAAATTTCCTAAAGACAACGCTCTAACGACCATGAGTTGACGAAAGTGTCCATAAGGATACGGGATTTTTAATTTAAATTTACGATATGCGACAAGATATATTTAATAATAATATGAAAGTCTATATGTATAAATTTGAGTTAGAAAAATAATGTATTATTTTATAACGAGTTTCAAATAACGGATACGAGTTACTAAACTGAGTCTATAGGTAGATTTTTCGGTTTTTAAAATATATAAATATGCTATAAGGATATTAAATTTCAATTTCGACATTCTGACAACAGTCATTCTCCACACACGACCGTGCCTAGGGCAAAGGCACGACCGTGTCTGAGTCATGGGCGCGACCGTGCTAGACAAGGGCGCGACCGCGCTGATCAAACAGAAGACACAACCAAGCTGAACACTAGGCACGACCGTGTCTGAGTCAGGCACGACCGTGTCTAGGGTTCTGAGGCACGACCAGGTCTAGCCGAGAGGCACGACCGGGTCAGAGGGTGAGGCACGACCGTGCTAGAACCTGGCACGACCGTGTCTCCCTGATTACAGACCCCTTTTTAACAGAGTAACCCAATAAATTCCAATTGGCTCGGTTTCGATTTCAAACGATCAAAGAAACATGGGGTTTTTACAAAACAGGACATTTCTAATATGGCAGGACAGGTTAATTTGATTAACAACATGATTAAGATCAAAATCCCCAAATTGAATAAGAACAAACCCTAATTTATGATTCTTGGTAAATTCGATAACGATTGACTCAATTAACATAGGGCTACTGATCTAGGCAAAGGAACGAAACTGTATATGTAAATTATTACCAGAATGATGAACGAATTTGTGGTGAACGGCTAAAACGACTTCCGACGGCTACGAGTTTGACTTCCGGTGACTGTTGCTGCAACTCCGGCCGAAATGACGTGAATAATAACTCCAAGACTGGACTCCTAGTGCACGCAGAGAGTTTGTACGGGAGATTGATACATGAATTCGTTGAATTCGAATGATAATAGTGTTGAGGTTGACGGTTTCAATTGATACGGTTTGATTAGCCATTAATTGATTTAATTCGCACATAAAGGAGATGATTAAAGGTTTCAATGCTGTCGTTAATAGATGAGACGTGTATAACGGTTACGAAATCGAACAGGTTTACGATTAAAGACTGCGTTTACGTTTCAACTGACACGAGGCGCGACCGTGCCAATAATAGGCGCGACCGTGCCAAAACACTTGGCGCGACCGTGCCAAAACACGGCACGACCGTGCCTACTAGGGTTTCTGGTAAATTACAAAATCAGCCCTTGCAACTTCAGTTTGGACAGAAAGATCCCTTGGTTTTAGAATTTGGTTGACTTGGCTAGGATTCAACAGAATATTTGACGGACTTACTAACAGTGTTAACTTGAAAAGTCGGATTGTCACATATTCATATATAGTGGACGGTAAAGTAGCTGGATTTGTTGTATGTAATTAAATGGAGGGATTGGCGAGTAATTAGTGAGACGTAGAGGGTTTTTACTAAAAATTACAAGACGGGCCAAGCCCAGGGATTTCCGGTGGCGCGCAAGGGCCAAGCCCGGTCCAAAAAACAACACCCCCTAAAGGGTGTTACGCTATGGGCTCCCCATAGGGGGTTTGCGGCTGCCGAGAAAGGGAAGAGAGGAGAGAGCTAGCCGTTCATCGTTTTCTCGTCGGAATCAAGGTATATTCGTGATCCCTTAATCATCTCTTACGTGTTTTGGGTTCCGGATGATCTTAATAATCTTTTTATGATTCTAGGGTTTTTACAAGAACGATTCTCGAGAAGGGAGTATTCGGTCGGGTATTCGGCTCACACGAATCACCCGGTTTCAAGGTATAATCATTCATTTTATTCGTGTTATTCTTATGTATCGATTAGAGGGAGAGTTAGTCGAGATTAGTGATAGCTGAGAACCCAGAGGGAGTTCATGGGTGAGAGAAGGAGAGGAGGAACCCGACGTCACTCGGTGGTGACCAGCTACGGCTGAGGTGGTCCGGAAAGACGAGGACGGCGTGGGGGAGGAGCACGAAGGCCACAGAAATAGCGAAGGGAGACCCGCAGGCTGGTCGCACGACGGTGGTGACTTCGGGTGGCACGGTAGCAGCAACTGAAGAAGGATGGCGGCGAGAATCGCCGGTCGAAGGCCATTGCGGCTGTGTTTGGGGCTGACCACGACGACAAATGGGCGACGGGGATGCTAGGAGTCGTCGGTAAGATAGGGAAGGACTAAACTTGGTTCGTCGGTACAAGGTGTAAGCCTAGGGTGAGGAATGAAGTACCGGGTCGGGGTTTGCGGAATTCGGTGGCCCGGGGAACGCATGGGACTTGGGCGAGCGGTTACATGGCACGTACGAGCCATGCATGGTAACATGCATGCGTGATGGAGGCCATGCACGTGGTGATAGTTCTAGCTAAGTGAGCAGGGTACGGATGTCGAGTCACGTATTGACTCATATGTTGTGTGTTTTAGGTGCAAGGTCGAAAGGCGAGCACGGGAGGTTAGCGGATTCTAGAGATCGGATCGTGTCGAGTGATCGCGTGTCGAAGGATAATCAAAAATATAATTAAAAACTGATCCTTAGCTACTTTATACTGTAGTACGGAAAGTAAGATTGTCGAACCCACAAGGATTTCATGGAGAATGCAGAACTACTGAACTTTGAACGCTGATTTGGAAAACGATTGCTAAAGCAATAAATTTAATTGAATTGAAATTAATTAAGAGAAAAGGGATCGCTCCCGGGTTCATATTACACACGTTAATGATAAACTAAGTAAATACTTGTTGAATTCCACATAGACATGGATTGCAAAACACCAATAATTGATAAATAGATAAAAGCCGGAATATTTGACTGTGTTGATTAATGATATAAGACCGAATAATTGACACCTATTGAATAACTAGCTAATTAACTACCAATTTCAGAGCATAAGACTTAATGAATTCAATGGTTCACGATTAGAAAACCGAGTAACTGATGAAGACACCAAATCCCAAGAACCAAATCGTTTAAACAATAATTGAAAACAAAAGCATGCAATTAGTCATACGATTGAATCACAAATTAATCCAACAAAGTATAAACCCTGAAAAATCATAAAACATAAACAATCCTACACCCGGGAACAACCACAAGTGATTTAGCTACGCATAAATGACAATGTACCTTTAAAACTTAATCCGGAGTTACAAAACATCAACGAATGACTTAGAAAGCTTCAAGCACACTCAAGATCACCCAAAAGTCGTCCAAGAAGCTCCAGGGAATGAATGAATACAGCCTCTAGGGTTTAGACTTGAATATATGAGAAAAATCACAAAATCCCGAAAAATCCTCAATTTGGCGTAGGCAACGCCGGCATGGCGTTGGCAACACTGACTTCCAAACTCCTACGCCCTCTCCACTGATCAACGCCCACTCAAACGCCAAAATTCCTTTTCAGCATAGGCTTCGCCAATTTGCGTTGGCAACGCCAAAACTAAATTTTCATACCCGACTCGTCGAAACACCCCAAATCCATATATTATGGCTCTCGTAACTCATTTTCTAGCCCGGGATATGCTTATGTCAAGTTTTGCACTGTAGAATTTCCTAATCAGCCTTCATCTTTGCATAGTTTAAAGTCCATTCCTTCTACTTCCTCCTAAATGCTTCCAAAACACGTACTTAGCATCCAAACACCTATAAATCATAAACACATGCAAAGTAAACGCGTTCCATACGATAATTCAACTAAGAATATGAAATTAAGCACAAAAACTCTCCTACAATCACACACTCATCACATCCCCACACTTGCCATTTGCTTGCCCCCAAGCAAAGCTCTATTACAACTATACAACCATCATTAACAAATACACTTCACTAATCCCTTACCAATTCTCAGCTAAGGTCCAAAGTCATACCCAACTCATGCGACTCTATTATAGTCAACAACTCTTATACTTTTGCAAGCACACGTATCACATTTTCACCACAGATTCATCTAACTGAGCCTAACAGACCTTCAAGCTTCCCCCATGCATGCAACCACACTTTTCTAACACCAACCCATGTTGTACACAAATCAAAAGGACTTTTATGGTTGTAACGTTTGGCTAGGGTTAACGGTGTGGATAAGGATATTTAAAGTGGCTTGGGTGAGCGGAATCCAACTAAGTTACTTATTAAATCAAACAACTAATAAAAATCAAATCTCTAATTTGGGTAAAAATGACTCATTACACAATTAAGCTCTTATTTCTTTGAACTAGCAAACAAACTTGGGTGAATGTTTGACCCAATAGCACTCTTTTTGTATTTTTCTTTCTTTCTTTCTTTTTTTTTCTTTTTTTTTCTCTATGTATTTTTTGTTTTCTTTTCTGGTAGCATATTTCAAACTTGCAACTAAAACAAACTCATTCACTACAAACTCTACCTAATTGAATTCCAATTCACGGGTTAAAAAAAAAAGCAAAAGGCTAAAAACAGCTAATGGGTTGATATTGTGGGTTTAACAAAAGAAAGGATTAGGCTCAAAATGGGTATCTAAGGGATAATGTATGGGTAGGAAAAACAAAGCAAAGGTCTAAACACAGGGTTAATCCTAATACCTTAATCATATTTGTGCAAAATTCCGGTTCATGGTCTGAACATGTATCAATAAGCAAGTTCTAACATAGTGAATCAATATGGTAAACACACACGAACAAAAAGTGAGCAATTATTCCTAAATATGTTTTATTCTCACAAAAACGGTGGATAAGGTTACAGGTATAAAGCATGCATGTTTTGTTCACTATCTAGCATGTCACCCCTAGTTAGGCAATCAATACTCAATTTTTGTTTCTGAAAAACACTTGCTAAGACTACTTTATTCCGCAACTTAAAGAACCAAACATGACTAAGGACCTAGACGTGTGCACCGGTTTAGAAATACCCTCACGGTTTACATTGAAAAACTCGGTTTTCGTGCACAATTGAACCGCTATAGGGACATTTTGCAAACTTTTTCAAAATATTTCAATTTTTATTTTCAATTTGACTTTTTCTCATCCCCACACGTGAACCGTACATTGTCCCCAATGTATATTTAAAATAACACTTTGTGTGGTTTAAGGGTACTAACCATCCCATTCTGAAATCTGTCATGCAAGCCTCAACTACCCACGGGTGATACGACTCAATTATAACCAAACAAAAACTAAAATAACTAAACACACCAAAAATAAAACAATTCAAACAACTAAACAAAATAAAATAAAACTAAGAAAGAGCACATGAACTTATTATATCTTCGTGTCGAGGTCTTAGCGTGCGTAGAGCAAACTCCTAAACTCACTTTCGTAGGAATCACGGTTGCATTTAGCGTATGCAACAAGCCTTTTAAACCCCTCGGTAGCCCGAGTGGACGAGTGAAGTCTCGTGAGGGTTTCTATTGAACACACCCACAAAGTTCAAGCCGCCTTCATGAGCCTTCCCCACACTTGGGTCTTGCTATAGTGACAAAGAACTGAAACAAAAACAAAAACAAAAATACCAAAAAGCCGGGTTGCCTCCCGGTTAGCGCTAAGTTTTAAGGTTTTCAGCCAGACCGTACCTGATGTAGTTCTCTCACGGTGGTCGCAGTGAACACTTACCTATAACATTCCCAACAAAAGCTCGGTATCTCGTGTGTCGAGTCCACACATGCTTCCTTATGATCATTATGTTTGTTGAGTCAATATTAGACAACTTGAATCCACATTTGCCTACCGAGTTTCCAGTGTATGCTCGGTAGTTGACATACCATGTCCCTACTTGTTTTTCCATGATCAACATGTCGGCTGGGTCGATGCGGGCTCTCTTCTGAATAAACTCTCCAATGTCCTCCATCTCCACCTTTTCTATCGATGGAATAACTATGGGAGGACACATAAGGATCACATGGTTTACCTTATTTACCGGTTCTTCGAGAGGTGTTGTGTCGTCAACTGATTCCAAACCTTCCACTTCGAGCTCCGGTAAACCTACCACCTCTTCTTCTGCTTCATCATCAACCATGACCGGTGCCAGAACCACTTCTTCATCAACTAAGGGAATTGGTGTGGTATTATTCTCCACAACTGCTTCCCATGCTTTTATTTGTGCCCATTCCTCAGCTAGTTGACCAACCGGTTTGGATAATTCATTTATGGTTTTGTCCCTAACTTCATTATCCTTTTTAATACCCTTGATTGCTTCCATGAGTGCATTGAACTGGGAATTTTCCAATTGAAAATGGCTCTGATGTTGGTTCCTTTGTTGGTAATGCCCTTGTTGTTGCCCCTGTTGGTAACCGCCTTGACTGTATGAACTCTTCGGGTATTGGCTCTGATTGTAACTTTGGTGACAGTTTTGATAATATTGACTACCTCCTTGTTGATTGTACTCTTGAAAGTTCTGGTTCATCTGGTTGTGAGAATCATAGTGTGGATAATTGGAGGGCATTTCTTCATCTTCATAATCTGTATCTTCATCTTCATAGTCTTTCCTCATATATCCCATCCGTCTCCTGTATTCAGAACATCCCCTCTCAATCGTTCCGTATTTGCTTTCGAACATTGGGCAATCTTGAGCCAGTGATCAGGGTCCCCACAGCAAATACACGGATCATCATAATCCTAGTCCATGATGATACTACGATTAACCTACACAAGTAAACACAACCAAAGTAGTACTGCTCTAAATAAAGTAAACTAAAAATAGCACTTTACGCACGTATTCCCCGGCAACGGCGCCATTTTGATCGCGTGTCGAAGGCTAATAAAAAATATAATTAAAAATTGATCCTTAGCTACTTTAGACTGTAGTACGGAAAGTAAGGTTGTCGAACCCACAAGGAATTCGTGAAGAATGCTATTTAACTATTACTAAATAAAAATGCAGAACTACTGAACTTTGAATGCTGATTTGGAAAACGATTGCTAAAGCAACAAACTTTAATTGAATTGAAATTAAGTAAGAGAAAAGGGATCGCTCCCGGGTTCAGATTACACACGTTAATGATAAACTTAGTAAATACTTGTTGAATTCCACATAGACATGGATTGCAAAACATCAATAATTGATAAATAGATAAAAGCCGGAATATTTTACTGTGCTGATTAACGATATAAAAACGAATATCTGACACCTGTTGAATAACTAGCTAATTAACTACCAATTTCAGAGCATAAGACTTAATGAATTCAATGGTTCACGATTAGAAAACCGAGTAACTGATGAAGACACCAAATCCCAAGAACCAAATCGTTTAATCAATAATTGAAAACAAAAACATGCAATTAGTCATACGATTGAATCACAAATTAATCCAACAAAGTATAAACCCAGAAAAATCATAAAACATAAGCAATCCTACACCCGGGAACAACCACAAGTGATTTAGCTACGCATAAACGACATCGTACCTTTAAAACTTAATCCGGAGTTACAAAACATCAACGAATGACTTAGAAAGCTTCAAGCACCCTCAAGATCGCCCAAAAGTCGTCCAAGAAGCTCCAGGGAATGAATGAATACGACCTCTAGGGTTTAGGCTTGAATATATGGGAAAAATCACAAAATTCCGAAAAATCCTCAATTTAGCGTAGGCAACGTTGACTTCCAAACTCCTACGCCCTCTCCACTGATCAATGCCCACTCAAACGCCAAAATTCCTTTTCAGCATAGGCTATGCCAATTTGGCGTTGGTAACGCCAAAACTAAATTTTCATACCCGGCTCGTCGAAACACCCCAAATCCATATATTATGACTCTCGTAACTCATTTTCTAGCACGGGATATGTTTATGTCAAGTTTTGCACTGTAGAATTTCTTGATCAGCTTTCATCTTTGCATAGTTTCAAGTCCATTCCTTTTACTTCCTCCCAAATTCTTCCAAAACACGTACTTAGCATCCAAACACCTATAAATCATAAACACATGCAAAGTAAACGTGTTCCATACGATAATACAACTAAGAATATGAAATTAAGCACAAAAACTCTCATACAATCACACACTCATCATCGAGCAAAGGTGAGTTTCTATCGCACACTTTTAATTATTTTAGCGTTTTGGGCATGAATACATGTGTAACGAGTTGTAGAAAAGGTATGTGTAGACGGTGTCGTGTGATAGATATTTATTTTGATAATTATGGTGTTTGCATGTTGTGCATGAGAGTGTGTCGCGTCCTTAACGGTTGTGACGGGTGGTTAAGCGTAAGCTTGACATTGTGTTGACGTTAGTCAACGGGTTAATGTGTCTGACGGTAGTCAGGCGGGTGGTTGTGTTTGCCTGTATCTTTGGATAAAGTGAATGGGAATTAAACGTGTGTCGTTGATTATAAATACTTGTTTTGATATATAAATCATTTATGAGCTAATGCCTTTGAGACTTAACTATTTTTACAACGGTTTAGGGAATTAATATCCCTAATAAACTACTATAGAACTCACTCAGCGTAGCTAACGTTTTAAGCATGTATTTCAGGCAAGGAGAAGATATGAGCTGGAAGCTTCTAGATGGCGTTTGGTTACCGTGTGCGTTTGTGATGACATTTATTTATGAGTTGTTCTGTTGAGATAATTGAATATTAGTACTTGGTTTGAATTATGTTTGGGTCGGGTCGTTGACCATTGTTTGACTGTTTGATTCCCGCTGCAATGAATTGTGTTATAGTTTGATGTTTGTGACTACTTAGCTTGCGTTGTGCCAACAAGTAGGGTTCCCGGGTTTAGGACCTTACACAGGAGAGGGGTTGGACGTTGCTTGGTGTAACCAGCTGGATTGGTCCTGCTAAGACGAATGAACCTTTAGCCTCACGACAGGAGGGGACCTCCTTCGATCAACCTTCGGTGTGAGAATAAGTTAGCTATTATTTGGGAGTGACAATGGGGAGAAATAGTTGAGAGTAATGAGTTAGAATGTCGGCTTAGTGCATGCATACCTGGGGTGTCTAAGACACCTTATATAGTGGAGAGTTCCATCCCAAGCTAGGCTTGGTCATTTTCTACATGTCTTCTTTAGGCTATCCGCTATCTTTCTTTCTACCATGCACGTCTGGGCTTTTCCTCTTTGGTGTAAGGAGTTGAAGTCCACAAGTAGGACAAAGCTCTTTTGCATAGGTTATTAATGACATAGATTATGGTGTTTTGTCTAAGCATGTTTACCTAGCAACATGTTCTTCATGTCACTATCAAAAGAGGCGTTTACGCCACCTCATCATCCGACTGTAGGAGTTAGATGCGTACGTTTGCTTCGTGCACTACCTGCTTCATGCGTTTGACAAGGTCAGTGCACATACTCACGTCATCAGAAGGTAAGACCTATGCTAATAGAAAGATCAACGATGAAACAAACTCCAAGTAGGGGTGAGCAAACCTTAACCGTTAATCATTAACCAAACCGCAACCAAACCGAATTAACCGATAACCAAAACTAACCGACGGTTATGGTTAAGGTTCTTTGATTAACCGATAAATCGGTTATGGTTATGGTTAAGGGTGTCTCATAACCGAACATTAACCGTACCAAACCGATTTAACCCAATGCATAAGATATATGCACAAAATATAAGTGATTTCCCTCTTTTACAAAATATAAGAAATCGGAAATACTAAGGATAAGGTAAGAAATGTACTCATATCTATTTTTGGATCATGTGTTTATGTGAAATTTGGTATTGATGTTACTATTTCTTTAAAATGTTAATTCACACAAACATGAACATATATTGTCCTCATTTTAGGTCATATTGCATATAAGTGTATAACAAGTTACTCTAATTGTAGAAATTCTATGATATAAGTTGTAGCTACCAACTTTTTAATCACTAAATTGTCCAAAATCTTCTTGTTTCTAACAAGATAATGATCTATTGGTAATTATTTAAGTAGTTATAAGTTCATTTTCATCCCATGGGCAACCTATATCCCAAGTATAATATCATGGATATCCATTCGGAGACACCTAATTTAGACTTTATACACCCACATCTCGTATTTATATACGGGACAACCCACATCCCGACTTTATAAATTCTTAAGTCCATTACATCTATATGTGCGTATCTAGACTTATATGGAAATAACATTTTCTAAGTATACTTTTTGGCCTACTATACATTTTGACACATACTTTAGACTTATACATCATATCATACTTTTCTACAAATTTCCATTTTAGTAAAATATTACAAACGGTGTGTCAACTTGCTTATACTTGCATATAATAAAATCTGACAAGTTATCTATTAAGCATAAAAGATAAGTATGGTTGTATAATGAGATTAAGTGCATACATGCATGAATGATCTTTACTTAAGTTCTGTTAGGAATCCATCTACCGGTTTTAACTTTTAAAACAGTTTTAATTAATCTCATTAATAAACAAATCAGATTTGCATAGCGGAAGCGTCTGTACATGTTAACGGTTCTAAACCGGGATCCCGTCAGTGACCTGATTACACGCGTATAAACAATAAATATTAAATCAACCATAGCGGGTTTAAGCATTATACCTTTGACGATTCCCAAAAGATTTACACTTCAGAACCAACGTCTCGCTAGTGACTTATCACGAAACCCGCAAAAACCAATAAACCGTCTCACGGTTTGTTGCACTAAAACCCGATCCGGAAACAAACCCGGTTCGCGCGGAGAGGGCAGTCGGACGAAAGGTGGTCTCCGGCGGTGAAACGGCGGACACAAGGGGAGAAGCCGGTGGCTTCTTGCGCAAGTAGGGAGGGAGGCCACACAAAGATGGATTAGGATTTGACTTAAGGATATATTTATAGTCTCCATAAATACAAATCACACCCCTTGGAAATTAACTGTTAATCCTCTGGTAATTAACTGTTAATTACCTTTAATCCCTCGACTTAACCAATTACAAATAATTAGTAAATCTTAATCATTTAACGTTTAACACTTAAACGTTTAAACCTTTGTCTTTTAATTATTTCTTTAAATAATTAATCACCGAATTAACCGTTTAAATATTTCTTTAAATATTTATCCACCGATTATTAAATCCATGTTTCGTGAACTATAATGTTTACGACTAAACATTATTAATTGCTCGTTGTCCAAAGTGTAACTCTTTGAATCATACATTGATAGTAACGTTGATATTATCGATGATCGGACATCTAATATCCAACAATCTCCCACTTGGTGATTCATTGATTAACCGTTTCAACGTAGACAGTGGTGGGTGCCTAGCTGCATCTTACTGCCCCTAGCAAGGTATGACGTATTACAATCGTCAACTATTTCCTTGTGTTGAAGTAACCCTTACTTAACCAAGTACAGCAGTTATGGTAAACACATCTATTTATCCTTTATATTTAGGACATTTACTGAACATGAGACATGGATACTCTTCATTTCTCATATATTGTTCAAATATTCTTGTTCTCGTATCTAATTCAAAGTGGTCTAAACAAACTACTCTTAGTTTGAGCATGGCCACGCGTTTTACACTAGTTCGAGTTAACGAGGGCGCCAGAATGTCCAACTCCTAATCAAAGGAGAACAGAATTCCTTTGGCCACATACAACTCCCACTTAACTTCAGATTTATTCTCAATCATACCCTTATTACTGCCTTTCACGGAACAACGTTAGATATGGTTAAAGAACAAACTTTAGTCAAAGTTAGTTCAAATATGTGCCTCGGGTCGAAGGACCGATAGATCTTACCATATTCAAAACTTCTTAAGACATCGATCCATGAAGATAGTTTTGAAACGAGTTACGTCCAATATTCATTCTCTAATGAATATCTGTGAATATGGTCTCCAACTCTTTGGACTTTCATTCCAAATGAACCAACCATCTAATTCACAATAGTCTTACATTCAGATTGATTTCCATGAATCTGATCGACAACGGACATTTAGAATACAATATTCAAGGATTCTAAAACGTATAAAATATAGAACATAGAAACATCTATGTATAATGCATTTAACCATTAAATCAAAATAAAATACCAATGTAACTGCATTGTTCGAAAACAACAAATACTAAATTACAGATCAAACCTATTGTCTAGAAAATCTAAGGCCTATCATATCAGCATTCTCCTCATGTTTAGCTTGAGACATAGACTTAGTGAACGGGCCAACTAGATTTTGATCTATATGAACTTTGTTTAACAAGATGTCAAACCAATGGTCATATACTAAAGTCAAAATGAGACTGTTGATAAGATAATACTTTAAAAGTCAAAATGTCAAACCAATGGTCATATACTAAAGTCAGAGTCAGTCAATTGAGGCAAAGGGCAATTTGGTAATTCCATGTGTTTGGACAATTCTTCAGTCATTCTTTGATTAGAAAGTTAGTTAGTGTTGATTGGGGTATAAGAAGTTTGTTAGGTCAATTTGGGATCAACCGATTCATTTTCATTTTCATTGTAATTTCCTTTTTGTACTTGAATCATCTTCTTGAGAGCTAATAAGATTGAGAATCGTTTGGTTCAGAATCCGTTTTTTTGGTGTTTACAATTTCATTCCGCATTTCTATTGTAACATATATATGGTATCAGAGCCGTGTGCTCGATTTCAAAGAAGGAGTTCGATTCGCGATTAAGGAAAGAAAACGATGGTATCAACGAAGTTTGATCTGGAAAATTTTAATGGCAAAAACGAGTTTGGGCTATGGAGATTGAAGATGCAAGCATTGTTCGTTCATCAATGGGTTGTGGAAACAGGTGGTCGAGGCTTTTCACTACAATCAGAGATCTTGGTCAACTATTCCACTTAAGAAATCTTTAACCGGGGTGTGGAACAACAATGCTAAATTTGAATCCAAGTTTATATGTGCAGGGGTGAAACTTCACAGATTGATTAAAGGTTGCATTGGAAATGGGAAGCAGATCCGTTTTTGGATTGAACTGTGGATTTTGGACGAGCCTTTAATGTGTCGCTTCCCGGGCCTTTTCTCTCTAATGTCTAAAAAATATCTTGTATCTGATTGTTTTCTTATGTAGGATAACAACCCGGTTTGGTCGTGGAGCTGGTATCGGCTTCCGCTGTCCTCCGCCAAGATTTGCGAATGGCAGCAACTTTCGGCCATGATTATGCAGGTTCAGATTTCTAGGAAGGACGATTCATGGTTATGGTAAGGTGATAGCTCGCAAGTGTTCTCAGTTAAGTCAGTAAAGTCATTGCTATCAAACGGTCGACATCTCTTCAACGGCTTCATTATAGATTGGAGTAAATGGGTGCCTAGCAAATGCAATATCTTTGGTTGGCGTGCAGAGATGGAGAGTATTCCGACTCTTGTGGCTCTTGCTAAAAGGAACATTCAAGTCAACCACATCCTTTGTCCTTTATGTGGGGACGCCCCGGAGACGGCTGATCACCTTCTAACTTCCTGCATAATTGTATCTAATATTTGGAATTTCATTAGTTCTTGGTGCAATATTCCTCAAATTTTGCCTTTTCGGTCCAAGATCTTCTTAATCTTCACAACACATCTCTCAAAAGTGATTTCCGTAAGTAGGTTATTCATGACATTATCCTTATCTCTTGTTGGTGCTTATGGAAAGCGAGGAATGCGGTTATCTTTTCAAATGAAATGACCAAGGTGGAAAACATTCTTCAAGACATCAAGTCCTTTGTTTTTTTTTCTTTAACACAGATCTAGGTTAAACTCCCTTGAATGAAAGGATTAATGTAAATTCTCTTTCAGTATTGTGTTTTTTTGTTTATAAATGTTTGCCTTTCAAGAAATAAAAAAGACATTGGTCATGCTTATAAAAATAAAGTGGTTTTCTTCTTTTATGATTTTCGCAAAATTTATATCCTTCTTGTCGGCCACCTAACCACCTACTTTTAGTAATTCCAGAAACACATACACACATGTAAAATAAAATTTATACAAAGCAGATAATCATATACACACTCTCTCTCTAAAAATCCCAATGGTTCTTGTGTATTCAGTAGCCACCATACTTCTTACAATAATCGTCTGTTCTATCGCCGACGATGCCTACCCATCTCCATATTCATATACCGCCTGCGACCTCGACGGCGGCGGCGGCAGTCTCTCCCCTACCCGGAGAGAAGTCTACGACAACGGTCGTATTATTGACATAAGTCACCGGTACCATCCTGACATGCCTTCATGGCTGTCGGACGACGGCCTGGGACAGTTCCTCCGGCTTCCGGCCAGTATGAAGAACGGTTCACGCTCTAACGTTTCCGAGATGAAATTGGTGACGCACACTGGGACCCACGTGGATGCTCCGGGGCACATGATTGATGAGTATTTTGATGCGGGGTTTGATGTTGACACGCTCGACCTTCATGTTCTTAACGGTGAGTTTACTTGACTCAAGAGTCGAGATGAGGATAACCTGTTTGATTAAATGCCTCTATGAAACTTAATGAATAGCGTGAAACTTTTTAGGGCAATGCAAAGTTTTTATGATTGTAGTGCAAAAATACTTTCAGTTTTGGAATTGAAAGAGTTATAGATTTGAGGGACAAAGGGAAAGTATTGTTCTTTTGGTAAGGGTGAGGATATCTGGACACCACACCCGTTATATCCGGACACCACCACCAATACGGGCCGTAATGGGCTGTACGGGACACAATACGGTCCCGTATTATGTTTGGATGTGATCGGTGTGACATATACAGAAACTGTCGGCTTTGACTTTTGGGCTATACGACCTGTATGATGTGGGTTATACGATCCGTATGGGGCTATATGGATCTTAAGATGTGAGGGGATGGTGTACAATTATAAGCACCCTTTGGTAATTTATTTGGTAGGATGTCAAGATCAAGAAAACACCTTTTTGTGCAATTAAAATGGTTGTCTATTCCAGAGATAATTATGCTTTGACATGTGACATTAAAAGTTTGAATCTTTCATTTTTTTTGACCTTTTTTTCATGCATAGATTTCTTGAAGGGAAAATCACTTGAATCCCGTTTTGACTAAACATTTTATCCAAATAACCATTGATTTTTTCTTCAATTTGACCGTTATAAATGATTACATTCCACATGTATCAAGATTACACCAATGACACAAATTATGGCAAGTTTTGTGCTGACGTGCCAATGTGTTATTGGTTACCGATGCAAAAGTAACAGGCTTTTGTGCCAATGTGTTATTGGTTTCCGACGCAAAAGTACAGGCTTTTGTGCCAATGTTTAATCGGCATAAAAGTGGCTTAAGTTTTGTGTAAAAATGGTACTTGTGTCCAGTATTGATTGGGTTTTCTTTTATTAAAAGATTTTGTAACGGTGAAATTGATGAAGTTTAGAAACGAAAACGTCAATGGCTATTTCTTGAATACGAAGAAGACTTTGTTTCATGTCAAAAGTTCATCTCTTTCGTAATATTATTCCTTTCTTTTTTAGAAACAGTTGAGCTTCGAGTGCGTTTTGCACAGTGTCTTGCATCAAAATAGCATCTCTTAACAAGAATAGTTAGTTAACCATTGATGTGAATGTCTAATTCTAGATGATGCAAGATTAATCACTGTCATTTTTATTAATTTACTATTTGTCACATGTATGTTATACTTATACACTTGATTGAAACATAGTTTTGAACACTTTTATAACAATTGAAACAGAGTGAGTTTCTAGTATGTTCTATGCCTCTATATTTTTCTTGTCATATAGTTCCATCCTTTCAATTTTCTATTTTTCATCCTCAAGGAAAGATTACATGCTATTTGAAGAAAGTTCTAACAAATATTATGTTTCTTGTATTGCATTTTGTTTCCTTCACAGGCCCAGCATTAGTAGTTGATGTTCCAAGGGACAGTAACATAACAGGTACTTATTCAACTATAGTTATTTACCTTGTAATATGTACTTATGTAGCAAGTTCTCTTCAAACAACTGATATACTAACTTATCTGCAAATTGACTTATCTCAGCCGACGTTATGAAGTCGTTAAACATTCCCAAGGGTGTAATGCGTGTGCTTTTCAGAACATTAAACACTGATAGGTAATCTCCTTTCTTGTTTTTAAACTAGGGTCAAAACTCATATGGTGCTTGTTTCACGTTCGGCCTGAAGTTTTATTCTCTTTTAAATTCTTTATTTATATAGACCGGAAGCACAAAAGATAAAAAAGAACACTCTTTAAGGGAAAAGTTGATAAATTTCTGACCTATATAAAAAAGGGAAAATCAAGTTGAAATTGAAAACCTAGAATTTAAATTAAATGACTAAATAAATGTGTGAATTAATGAAATCCACGATTCAAGCGTTTTTACGAAGGAAACAAAATCGTTCAAAACGAATAAGTTTGGGGAAAATCCATCAAAGTTACAATCGAGCTCCAGATGAGGGAATTTGTGTCCGACTTAGGCAAACTGCCTATGGCCATTTGTCACAATGTCCAACCCATTATGCCGTTTTGTCCATATTTTTTGGGCCGGTGACTCCAAATGCATCAAAAGTTATTATGTTTGTTTTAGGTTTGGCCTTTTATAGGCTACTTGCTTTTGTCTAGTTGCTCCAAATACGAATCTGGTATTGGGTCAACACCGTGTGATAGCCATCACGCATGGTTCCACATTCCACACCTCTCCACACTGCCACATCAGCGCCACATCAGTTTCCACTGATTTTCCACATATCTCCACATTTGGGGGGCGTGATTCCACATTTTCATGCTGTCACGTCATATTTATTTTTTAATTACAACTAATAAAAATTAAAAAAATAAATATAACTTAAATAACTTCAATTTCATTAATAATAAAAACATTACATAAATATTTTTAAAAAAGTACAAAATAAGATAACTTGACTAGTTCCTAAGACGTCGAATCTTCGCGTTTAGTTGTAGGACATCTTCAAGATCCTCCCCTGAAAGGTGGTCAGTGTTCAACGCCAACACCTCTAGATCCTCCTGGTCGTTCGCATTCTCCCTAAGTTTGATTTTTTTTTGCTTGCGACCTCCTCATATATAGTGCTAAAATTCTCCAACTTTGCCAACACTTTATCCAACTTCTCGTCCGTCGCCGAGGACATTGTAGCTTTCGGATGGTTCTGGTCCATTTTTTCTGAAAAAGGTTGAGAGAGTGAGGTGATTTTTTGGAGCAGGTTGAGATAGTGGTAAATTTGTTATATAATTTTTTCAAATATATACACACATAGGAGGGGTGAAAATTGATTTGTTTTAAAAAATTAATTTTAAAAAAAGGTAGCCGTTCAACGGCTAGAAATCCGTTGGGACCACACCTCCATGCTGTGGAGATCTCCATGAAAACCCTCCACGCTAGGGGGGTGCGGTGTTCCACGGGTCCACGATGGTCACCTCATCTCCACGCCACCCCTCCACCAGAGTAAGGTAGAAATTAAAAAAAAATGTTAACTAAATAGTAGAGCACTTCCAATTTAATTAAAATTCTCTTTTGCTTTACATTTTGATATTTTTAACTCATTATTTTCAGGCGGCTGATGTGGCAAAAGCAATTTGACACAAGCTATGTCGGGTTCTTGAAGGATGGAGCCCAGTGGCTTAAGGACAACACTGATATCAAACTTGTTGGTAAAACTCTCTCTTTGTCGCACACTCACTTCTCCGGCGGAGTAAATGTGTTCATAATCAGTCTATTGTTCTCATCTTCTAGGTATTGATTACTTATCAGTTGCTGCATTCGTTGATTCTGTTGCTACTCATCGTGTCTTCTTCAAGAGCAGGGTGAGTCATCTTGCAATATCGATTAATAATGTACTTAGAGAAGGTGTCTAGGTTATTATTCTAATCGACATTATTAACACTGCTATCTTGTGTGATCTTAGGATATCATTCTTGTCGAAGGTCTGAAACTTGACAATGCAGACACGGGAATATATAATGTCCATTGCTTGCCATTAAGGTTATTTGGAGCAGAAGGATCTCCCATAAGATGTATCCTCATCAAGTGATACTACAACGGTAGTAGTGATCCCATACAAAATGTCCCACCTCGGCTCTCGTTTCCAACATTCGGTACTGGACATCTCAAACATGTTGTAACATTCTGATCCCACACAAAAATTTGTTGCTGAAATTACCTCTGTTTGGGAGCAGTGATGTTGTTTGATGATGTTTAGCTTCGACTTTTGTTCGATAAACTTTGTTTTCTTTTAACTTGTTTTTGTATTTGTTGTAAGCTAACCGTTATTCTTGCAAAAATATACTATATACATCTTATATATGCTCGAGTTTTGGTTCTATACTAGTAGACTAGTAGTCTTGAAGCAACCAATATACCATGGACAAAACTTAGTCCATAACAGTGTCACGTCACATCTGATTTTAAATATCAATAATGAACATGTGGTTATTTTCCATACAATTACCTAAAATTATATTTGATAAAACATTGTGAGCGAGTAAGGAGTGGTTGGGGATATGTCTCCGTCCATGAGCATCTTTGGGGACGGACAAACCAACCTCTCAATCGTCAATGACATATTATAAGAATGATGTGCCCTTGTCACAAATACCGACCTAACATCATTGCAAAGAATTCCTAAGAATCCAACGAACAAAGTAAATATAAGTGTCAGGAATAACATCGTATTATCTGATGTCATAAGGATACAAAGAAGTATCTGACAAAAATTCGGAATAGAAAAAAAAAGGGTAGGATCAAATTTCTTACATTTTCATCAATTTTATATACTTAATTTGAAAAAAAAAAAGACGTCCATTCTTCTTCATTTTTATCAAACGGAAGTTTTTGTTACTTATGTTTAAACCTTGGATTGCAGGTGATCTTATGATGAGTGATGATAACTCGAATGACTGATTTATATATAAATTGGTGGAAATACGAAAGAAGAATGAAGAAACGAGCATTAATAATTAGTTTTATTTTGGATTAGCGGGTTTTTTTTATCATTTTACTTGGGTTTAAAATGTAAGTTATTTTGAGTGAAACTAATATTTCGGTTAAACTTTTTATTTCATTTAATAAGTCTCTAGTCAATAACTCGAGCCGATAGTTTATTTTACAACCTAACATGTATAGGGGCTCGTGTGTATTTTTATGATAGTTGGATGGCTTGTATGCAATTTTAAGAAGCTGATACAATTGAGGCCCTTCGTCTTGCTTGAGCTCTATCAATGGCTACAGCAAACGTGGCAGCCGCCATACTTGTTACAATCCTCGTCACATACTCTGTTTCCGCCGCCGCTTCTGTCGCCGACGATGCATACCCATCTCCGTTTATACCCACACTGACACCCTGCAACCTAGACGAGGGCATCAGTCTCTCCCCTGTCCGCAAAGAAGTGTATGACGACGGTCATATATTTGACATAAGTCACCGATACCATACCGAAATGCCTTCATGGGGATCGGACGACGGCCTTGGACAGTTTCTCGGGCTTCCGGCCAGTATGAAGAACGGCTCACTGGCTAACAATTCCGAGATGAAAATGCCCACACACACTGGGATCCACGTGGATGCTCCGGTACACGTGTATGATCACTATTTTTGATGCGGGCTTTGATGTGGACACGCTTGACCTTCGTGTTCTTAATGGTGAGTTAATGATGATTGATGCGTGTAACCTGTTTGATAAAATGCCTGTGTGAAAATTTCATCTTTGGTTAGTTGATTTTCAACTTAAAAATAGTATGAAGCACCAAATATCATTTTAGTAGCAATTCTTTTTAAATTCACAACAAAATCTGTTTTGGATTTTACAATCAAAAGGGTAATAGTTGTGATGGACAAAGGGAAAGTATTGTTCTTTTGGGACATATGTAGTAACTTATTTAGTAGAATGTCCACATCAAGATAACAACTTTTGATTCTATTTAAAAGATTGGCTAATTCCAGAGATAATTATGCTTTGAATTCTGAGCACCAAGGCAAGTTGTCTACTTCACTTTGACATGGATCCTTTGCTTTTTTGGATTTTTTTTTATGTGACCTCAAATGTGCCTATCTTTCATTATATTTTTCTGAATGATGGAGTTTCTAGTGTGTTCTGTCCTGTAAGCTAGGTGGAATAAGGATGGCAACCTGTCATGTGATTTATCTGAGCTATTCTTGGATTTTTGTGGGGTGGTGCTCTTTCCTTTTTGTGTGTGTGTGTGTGTGTTGGGGGGTGGGGGGTGTTAAATTTAGTGTGCCCATAGATTATGCAAGCAGGATAGTGAAAGGTGATTCTTTTCAAACCACCACCGCATATTTAACTTCAGTGTGCTTCTAAAAGACCCTAAGAATATTAACAAACTGTTTAGCTTAGTGAAGATGTTGGCAAGAAAGATGAATCCTCAGTTTATATATCTCATGCCTTTTCTACCTTCTGTGATTGTTTCATCACAAAATAGCGCCTACCCGCCTCTATATGGTGATGATAAGGATTCTTGTGGTAGTATTGGCAGTACGTTGATTCCTCCAAGGAAGGAAGTTTATGGAAACGGGAGAATTTATGATATTACACATAGGATTACTTCGGGAACACCTTCTGGGATATCTGAAGATGGGATTGGGGATGAGTACCTTAAACTCCATGAAAGCATGAAAAACAGATCAGATTATAACTTTTCGGTTATAAAGTTACCTGCTCATTCTGGCACTCATGTTGATGCACCTGGACATATGTTTCAAAATTACTATGAAGCAGGCTTTGATATTGATAGTCTTGATTTAGAAGTACTCAGTGGTATTGAATAGATCCGCACAGAGATATAATAACATGTTATTTTTATTTGGTATGTATGAAAGTTATATGCTTGATCAAATCATGGTTATTTTTAATGATTCACCTATTAACCATGTGATATCATGCAGCTATTAATCATGTCTTTTTTTAATGCAGGACCAGCATTGCTAGTTGATGTTCCAAGGGACAAGAACATAACAGGTACCAACTCAATTAAGGTTCTTTACCTTTAATCTTAAATTGTTCATGCCAATCCGTACATATGTGTACTTCTGTTTTAAGTGCCTCATGATTCTTTCTGTATACACATGAGCAATCTTCAACTGTTTACAGTGGGACCACTTTTACTTATCGTCCGTGGTAGCCGAACAGTATAAGTTATTTATTAAATTAAATTATTTCAGCTGAAGTTATGAAGTCCTTGCACGTTCCCCGGGGAGTAAGGCGTGTGCTTTTCAGAACATTGAACACTGACAGGTAACCTTCAACTTTTTTGGCCTCCGTTTCATTAAAATTTTGTTTGACTTTTGATTTTTCGGATCATAAATTTCAGGCGGCTAATGTGGAAAAAGCAATTTGACACAAGTTATGTGGGATTTATGAAGGACGGAGCCCAGTGGCTGAAGGACAACACTGACATCCAAATTGTTGGTAAAACTCACTTTCAATACTGGGGAGGCTTCATTGTGTTCATTTAATTAAAAAAAATAATCAAATACAACTGATATACAATTGATGGGTCATTTGGTTTTATTTTGCAGGGATTGATTACTTGTCAGTTGCTGCATATGATGATCTTATTCCTTCTCATCTTGTGTTCTTAGAGAGCCGGGTAAGACGTATACTCTTAACATATACTTAATTTGTGTGTAAGGTAGTGGACATTTTTAACACTGCTGCTACATATTTGTGCTCCTTCTCTCAGGAGATCATTCTTGTAGAAGGTCTGAAACTTGAAGATATAGAAGCAGGAATATACAATGTGCATTGCCTACCATTAAGGTTACTAGGAGCAGAGGGATCTCCAATAAGATGCATCCTCATCAAGTGATATCATGCAGTTCATAAATAAACTTCATTTTCTTTTACTTCTTTTTAATTTTCTAAACTGTGTTTGTTACTTCTTGTTAGTTTGTAAATTAATTGTTGTTATTGCAAACATGCTAAAAGGGATATAATGGTTTGATAGTAAGAGCAGTTCTAGATAAATCATTTAATAACATCATATTTGAGCAATACTGATAGTGGAAGTCAAAATGTGTGCATGCATACATGATCCATATGGAAGTTTATGTTTAGTCCATTTTGAAGCATCTCAAATCCCAGCAATTTTGTATACACATAAATCAGATATAGAAGAGGGGATACATAAAACAGAGCGAGTTTGAGACTCCTAGAACTAAAGCAAACAACACAACATAACCATGAGATGTTGGGAAGTCATAGATTGTGGATGTTTTGACCAACCTTTGGAGTTTGGTCTAATAATCGGAGTTTGAGGGCTTAAAAAAAGAAATACCAACTAAAATATGAACCCATAGGAGCCTCAAATCCGGATTGCTCATTCATTTGATAACTTGTGCTACAGGGGCGTGCAAAGTCGATTATGGGTCGGTTTTGGCCTCTTCCATAACCATAACCATAACCGTTTGTTCGGTTAACCGTCGGTTATAGGCCGGTTTCGGTTAATTTCGGTTAATTAACCATTTTCGTTCTGTAATCATGAATCACATTTTTTTTTAGTAAAAGACCGGAGATTATGTTAGTAATATTATTTTTTTTTCTAGTCATAAACTCATAATTAATGCTTTAGTTGTCTACAAATTTCTTTGAAAATGGAAAAAAAAATTTGTGCATATATTTATGAATATATATTTTATGCACCTTTAACCATAATCATAGTGAATGGGGGAAATCATTTATATTTTGTGCATATATCTTATGCATAGGGTTGTATCGCTTCGGTTCGGTTAACGTTCGGTTATGGGACACCCATAACCATAACCATAACCATAACCGCTTGATCGGTTAATCAAAGAACCTTAACCACAACCGCCGGTTAATTTCGGTTATCGGTTAATTCGGTTCGGTGGCGGTTCGGTTATCGGTTAATTTCGGTTAACGGTTATGGTTTGCTCACCCCTCGTAGACAAGGTAACTTGCTAAGTTGTTTCAAATGATACTAGTTGGGAGTTGATTATGCTATTGATTACAAAACCCGAATAATTACAAAGAACAATGACTTCTTCAAACCTGATAAATCTTAGAAAATCATCTTACATGTAAAGAAAAGCTAGGAATGCTTGAAAATCAACTTGTCCGTACGTAATTTACTAGAAAGTTGTGTTTTTTTGCACCATTTTTAATAAGCTTCAAGAAACACTCAAGTCAAACATCATATTGAAAATGTGGAGTTTATCCCGTTCATCACTTAATGTTAAAGTTTTGGGGTCGTAGAGTAATTACTACAAATATTGTTTATTATGTATTTTACATATATGTAAAGTATAGGGGTTAGAGTGTCAAGAACCAAAGTTGATAACCTACAAACTCACGCGGCAAACTATCATGAGATTAGAATCGGTGCCTTTCAAGAATCGCAACCCTGGGTTGTGACAGTTACGAATGGTGGCCAAGTATAAACAAGGTTCCATAGTCAAAATCTGTAATCACAAGAATTCTTATTCATTAAAGATTCAGTTTATGTTATTGTGTTTCAATTGTTGTGTACAATCCAATTTTTAGGCAACAATTGGTATCAAACCTTTAGGCTCTTGAAGATCATATTTTTCGATCAAGGAAATCGAAGGAGAAGCAGGCAAACCTCATTCGATTATTATTCAGTAAAACTGAAGCAGGTTTTTTCATTTTTTGATCGAAGGAAACGTTCAAGTTTGGTTCGGTAAAGACAGAATCAAGGAAAGCAATATGGTAGGAACAACGGAATCCTTTGCAGGCGGCGGGTGTTTGGCAGTGGTGTTCGACGGTATTAGAATCAAAGGAAGCAAGGGCTGTTGGTTTGTTTTTATTTTTTGCTGATTCTGAGAACCAGGGAGGCAACCAATCAATCAAACTAGTTTTATACTTGTCCCGGTACGAGTCTTTCCAAAATAATAAATTTAATACTTAACCAAAATGTTTACCCTAAAAAACTTACTAAATGATTAGAAATTAACAAACGTAATATAACAGATTAATTCAAATTAATAAAGTTAACCGATGATCTACTCCTTAATCGATTGGGCCTCTATAAAATGTGAATAACGACTTTAAAGAAATGATGCACATACCTCATGTTATTTTCATCATTCTTTTAGGTGGCTATTTTGACTCATTTACTTTTAAATGAATCAATTTGCGTTATATTGTTATCTCTAACAGGCTAAATGAGTTGAACGGGTCAAAAGTCGTCCAAAGTGTATTTACAATGCACAAAACCTCTTAATCATTTAATTCAAAGATAAAGTTATTATTGAAATAATATAATTTCTATAACCATGTTTAACACACTAAATGTTTAAAAAATATATAGAACTATGAATAAAAGATATTTGACCAAACTCATCCCGTATAAAACCAACCATAAAATGACTTATTTTAACCTAAACTGGTTTTGACCCGTCATTAAACCCCCAACCTGCCCATTTTTTCGCCTCTACTAAGATCAACACAAGAAGCTCCATCTTTTGAATGTTTTTGCTTCAAATACAAATCATGATTCACAAACTCATTCATACATCAATATCAAAATCAAATTTTCTTTGACCACACAAAAAGTCAACACTTTTTTATGGACTCAAGAAGTTGAACTTGTAAATCAAATTTGAGAGGTACTCTACATTTTGTATGCAAATGATAAGTAGGATACAGCTAGCAATTGCATCATCCAAGCTCTGTCTTTCTATTCATTAAATAGCCAATTAAGATTGAAAATATAGTCAATGAACATATTTATAGGTTGAGTAGTATGCACGCCACACAATAAAATCATGAAGCAAGAAAAAAGGGCGAGCGAACAAACAAACAAACAAACATACCCAGCAAAATCCCACTTAAAGAGTAGGGTCTGAAGAGGGTGAGATGAGTGCAAACCTTAAGTCTATACGTAGAGAGGCTGCACCCAGAGAGACCCTCCGGCTCGAAAAAATTAGCAATATAATTTAACTATATATAACATGGGTTGCACATTCAACATCATTTGAACATTGCATATATGCATTAATTCTAAATAATAATAATGTATTATACACGTATTTCCTTGAAGTTGTAAACAAATATTAATATTTAATAAATAAAATATGAAAGATGTGCATGGAAGAATGAAAGTACCTTTTGCTTGTATAGGAAATGAAGTTGCCTTTTTACTGGTTTGTTCATCCATATGACAAGTTGAAGCAGCAGTATTAGCAAGTGCAGATATTTCAGGCTTACCAACTGATGCAACTTGTGTAGAAATATTAATTTGTTAAATTATAGCTAAATTTCTATTTATTAGTGGTGTCTAACCTTTGGTTTAGCAAACCATGTCATGGACTTGAATGTAGCAAGCCTTTTCAGTAACTCCTCTTTGTCCCATGGTCTGCACATGGGTGATTGCACAGCCCCACATGATGCATTTTGCAACTCTTTGATCATTTTTCCATTAGATTTCAAATCAACTGAAGCTTGGTTTGTAGTCATAGTATGCAGACATTTCCTGCCAATGGATAATCCACCAAGTAAAAAGTAATTAACCCACAATGTACTTTTAAAATATTCTAATCATCAACCAAAAAGGAGATCAGCTGTAAATAACCCACAGTGTACTTTCTAAGTATAAAAAACTCCAAAAATCATTTTTGTTCAAAAAGCAGATTTAAGTAATACATTTGACACACTAATTATCCTATTAAACATTAATTATTTTGGACAAAAAGTATTTCGGGACAACCCAACCTGTTTCGACCACCCATTCTAACCTATTTGACAGCCCACTCATTTTATCTTCTCTAATGGACATTAAAACATGCACTCATCCAAAATATCTATAAACTTGAAGATGGCATACCTACTTATACCTGCACTAAATGGATATTAAAGAACATTAATGTTCTGATAGATATACAATGGCCATGATGTAAACTATCCCCACCCGACCGTTTTGACCTATACCCAACCCGACCCACTTTAACCATTACCCAACCACTTTAACCATTTACTTAACCCTACCTGTTTTAACCCATTTAACCAAAAATGTTGTTGTTGTAGAGATATTCTCTTCTATCCCCTCTGGCTCAGCAGTCATTTTCTTAGCAACATTAAGGTTGTCTGGATTATCCATAACTTTGACAGCTCACTTGGATTTTCGTTGTTATTTGTAGATCCTAAGGAAACAAAAAAGAATGGTATAATGCAATTAATAATATTCAAGTTAATTCTGATTTATATATGAGATGTAAAGCTTACCGTTGCACTCCAAAACTTCATTCTTCATCTCTAAAACAGACCCCAATGAATCACTTGGATTATCAGTGTCACAAGAAATGGAATCTGCATTACTACCATTCGATTCCGCATGCTTTAAAACTTGAAAATAAAATAATAAAAGAATAGTCAGAATGTTAAACCATGGAGTACAAGTGTTCAATGTTTTCACCTGATAAAACTTTTTCACAGATTAAGCTATCACAGTGTTCCTCTATAGTCAAAATAAACATCATGTTTCTTAACTGAAACATTCAATGCTTCATGGTGATCAATTTCTTCATAAACCACCATCAATTTCTCTTCTGAATCCATATGTTCACATGGATTTGAGATGCCTTCTGAATCTGGTTTTATATTGTCTACTTGGTCCCTTTTTTTCCTTAGAGGCCTCAAGTTCATTCAGGATAAACTTTTCTTCGCCATTTTGTTTCTATTCTAAATCCACATTCTCACCACAACAATCTACCTTTTTCAATCACGGAATTGTGATCACTTCCATCTACAATTAGAACATCAGATTTCTCAAAATCAATGCAAATGCCTTCCACTTTTTTCCTTTAAGATGCCTTCACCACAGTTTTCAGCACTTCCATCATAAACATTATCTTTCGTGTTCTCAAATGATGTGTTTAGTTTAAGTTTTACAACAGATGGCTTTAGCATAAGTGCAAATTAACATTAGATGATACAAAAATGCAGTTAAGATACAAGCAAATATGTGAGAACTTGTAGTAAAGACGTGTTTACTTGTTCTTCTACTTGTATTCACCACAGTTTTCAGCACTTCCATCATAATGTTTATCTTTCGTGTTCTCAAATGATGTGTTTAGTTTAAGTTTTACAACAGATGGCTTTAGCATAAGTGCAAATTAACATTAGATGATACAAAAATGCAGTTAAGATACAAGCAAATATGTGAGAACTTGTAGTAAAGACGTGTTTACTTGTTCTTCTACTTGTATTGACAAGTTTTTAGTTTTTATCTTGACAATCATGAGATAACAACTTTAAATGTACCCGTATTTGTGGAGATATTCTCTTCTATCGCCTCCAACTCTGCAGTCATTTCCATAGCAACATTATGGTCATCTGGATTATCCAACTTTAACAGCTCACATGAATTTTCGTTCTTATTAAAATCTGAAGAAACAAAAGGATTATATAATGTAATTGCTAATATTTAAAGTAATGTAGATTATATGAGATGTGAAGCTTTGCACTCCAAAACTTTATTCTTCACCTCTGAACAGACCCAGACCCTGAATAATCGCTTGAATTCTCAGTGTCACAAGAAATGGAATTTGCATTACTACCATCAGTTTCTGCAAGGATAATATCGCTACATTACAACTTGAAAATAAAAAAAACAAATGAATCATAGTCAGAATGTTAAACCATGAATTGCAAGTGTTCATTGTTTTCACTTCTTAAAACTTGATCACACAGCAAGCTGTCGGAATGTTCATCTCGAGCTAAATAAACATCATGTTCGTTAACAGAAACATTTAATGCTTCATGGGGATAAATTTTTTCATCAACCACTATCAAATTCTTTTCTGTATCCCCATCCTCACATGGATTTGAGGTGCTTCACCCTCCTCCTTATAACACCATCCCAACCCAAGTGGAATTGACTCAAATTTGTAAAAATAAAAGGTCGACTCATAAAATTATGACCAAGGTTTCTATACCAAAGGGTGATCAGAAAAATTAAAACTTTAGGGGTAGAGATTACCGTCAAAAACCCTTTGGTATAGTCTGTCCATATATCTCCCGGTTTGGTGCTAACTCCTAGCGCATATATAAAACCTATATCTCCATTCCAACACGCTGAATTTCGTGTGGATAACATGTAAACTCCTGTACCATTCCAACAAATCAGAAGAGTTAATAGGAGGAAACCTGGAATTATTCTCTTCACAACTGCAATGGCCACCTAGCAGATTTAAGAATCTCTACACACCAGAAAACCTAAAAAAACATTCATCCAATGGAAACAGAATGAACAAAATAAATATATTCTAAGTTTAATTATGTTGGAAACACACCAAATCAAATATGACTTCTTAAATTTACAAAAAAGAAAAAAAAAGATAGTCCAAAAGATACCTCTTTGGTCCATGGTCCTTTTAAAAAGATTAGGATTAAGAACTTTTTGCCAAGGATGCAGGCACTGAACATCTGATCTTCCTGGAATAGGTTCAGCTTCACAAGAAAAGGAAAATAAACAGAAAATAAGATAAAATCTAAAATAAAGATTTGGTTACATTTAATAAATCTGTAAAACCAAAGTCTCTACTACTAAAAAATTAAATGAAGCATGTAATATACTCATCTTCAGATATAACCTGCAAAATAAAAATTATTCTTATCCAAATGAAAAGCAAGGACCAGACACAAATAAAAAAAAACATCCTAACTCTTACTCGGTACCACTGTAAGGGGCATCCAACAAAACCCTATTTGTTGGTGTTGTGTCCCAAAACTTTGGGCAGCAAAACAGTCAATGGCGATGGAAAAGTGAATGTACCTGTTCTGCCATTGAGTTAGATTATGAAATAACATTCTATACAAGCAACTACTATGCTATTGATAGTATTTTCCACTATACAGAAAGCATCAATTAAAGAAACTTTGTGGTATGCCAAAAAGTTTCAACAAAAAATCAGAAACCTCCTACACATTGATGTATTATCAGTTCATCATAGCCACAAGAATCTGGAGTGTAAAATTGCTAGGATTGAATGGCCCATATAGACATCAGATATGCACATAGCAAAGGTAAAAAAAACTTAAAACCATAAAAGCAAATACAATCAACTCATGTATAAGTCATGGATACTACCTCCTTGTCTCCAGTTCAACTCCCGCGACTGGGTTGTGGATTCAGTTCCAAATTTTCTGACCCAACTCTTTACAAGTGGAGATGATGACAGGGGATGATTCCTGCAATTCTAATTCATTAATATTACAATCTAAGATCAGTTTGCCACAACACTCAATTGAATTCTTATGTAATTAAAAAGGTTTAGGATTACCTCTACTTCAATTTGTTGTCTTCTAACCACCTGCAAATACCACAACACTTTAACACTGATTCTAGAGGTTGCCTGATTTCACATTCTCGATTATCAACTTACTAATGAACACACTTCTATCATAAAAAACAAAAATTAAATCCACATACCCAAGTAAGCAAGGCAGCCAAAACATGTCTTGTCGGGGCGAACACCTAAGTCAGACATTTTGTCGAGCACCTTCTGTGCATCAGCAACAGAATCAAGTTCATGACAATAACCCTCGAAAGCAGTGTTACAAACAGCCGCCTCAATGTATCAAACTTTCCCTCCGGCCTCTCCAATCCTAAAATTCACATTAAAAACCTAAAAAAATCACAAAATCTGTCAGTTTTCCTAAGAATTTCTATAAGAACGTCACCCCACATACCAGAAGGAATAAAATACCTGTAACTTTTAACGTGGGTCAATGCAGCCCTCACTCTAAGTCTGTAACAGATGGGAAATCAAATCGGAGTACAATCAAAAATCGGACCTAACCTTCCACTTAGACGATGGAGCGCCGACGCCTTGAGCGAAGCCGAAGACCACCACCGACGAATTATTGTTATCACCTATCTTCACAGATGAGCTCTGACTTCTTGTGACCATCAAAGACCGATTTTGTACTGCTTGTTTGCTTTCACTATCCATCGTTAGCCGGCATTTAGGAGCCATTTTTTCTTGTGCGATTAGGTGTAGCGGCAATCAACAATAGAGAGAGAGAGTGTGAGGAGAGAGATGGAGAGTTGGGGATGAAGGTGGAGGGAAGGGTTCATGTATTAAAGCAGATGGAGGTTATGGCGACGTGGGGACGGAAAAAAGGGAGGAAGAAACCGTCCCAATCGACGGTAAAGGAGGAACCGCCTGTAACTGGTCTTGAAATGGAGGAACCGCCGACTTTACACGGCTGGGATTTCATATCAGACAAATCTGACGGTCACAAATCCTTCTGACAGTAACCGCTCTCAGTATTATATACAATTAAAGTCAGTGGCGGAGCTTGACAAAAAAACAGGAGGGTCAAGATTTTTTTTCCTATTAGGGGGCCGGAACTATAAAATTTGCGGCCGAATACTATAAATTAACACTACTGAGCATTTTTTTTTTCTATCAGGGGGCCGGAACTATAAAATTTGCGGCCGAATACGTATAAATTAACACTACTGAGCGAAAAATCGGCCGAATACATATAAATTAACACTACTGAGCGAAAAATAGGAGGGCGGGGCCCCCTCGGGCCCTCACAAACCTCCGCCCCTGATTAAAGGTACGAACAAGGGCTGCAAAATTTCTTGATCAAGGCTAAGATTAAGGAAACAACAAATTTTAAGTAAGCGGGTATTTCGGTTGTTTTACCACCCGGTCACCGGAATTCTTCTAATTTCTGTTACAAAATTGAAGGGTTTTTTTAAAGAAAAAACATGATTTTAACCTTTAGTTGCTCATGCTAATTAACCCGTGACCAAGAAGTTCACGTGAAGTGAATAAATTTAGTTACATTAACTTAAAACAACTGGTAAAACAAATTTATAAGTACATTATATATTGTAGTATTTACAACTTATCGTTTGTTTTATTCATAAAATTGCATTACTATAATAATATTTTTTATTTTTTAGTACACATTTCGGTGAGAGTATCAGAAGTTCGAAACTCCGAAATTTGTACTTCCATCTAACCATCGTTCCTCAGTTGTGGAAGTCGAACGTCTTTTATGTTTGACTTATTAACTGGTTTATGAGTGTCTTGTTTAGTTTAATAACGGGGGTTTGAGGACTTGCTAAATAGATATACACATAATAATAATAATAATAATAATAAGCATTTTCTTTATATTTCGGTTCCAGTTTCACAGGAGCCTCCTCAAATCCGGATTGATCTTTTGGTAATTTGTAGACAAGGTAACATGCATATGTTGTCTTAGCTGATACTAGTTCAGATTGGATTTTTCTGACTATACTAAATGTCTGAAACCTCAACACTGCGGCTTCTCCAAATCTGAAAAATCATAGAAAATTACCAATTTACTAGTGTATGTTTTAGAAGCATTATGATTTATGTACACCTTTAATTTGCTACAACATATCTATAGTGATTTAATTCTTCATCACTCATGATAAGTTAAAACAATGCATTTCACAGTCCAATCTTGTAACTTCACACACATACATACATGAATTGACTTTTTAAATGGGAACACAAACTTAGGGGATGAACATCAAGAGCTGGAACTTAACTAATGGTTAAGGATTTTAGGAATTTCTTAATTCGTGCAGATTTGCAAAAGATAGTAATCTCTAAAAGAAAACTAACAGGAAGATATAAAAGAACCTTGATTTGGGTAAAGGCAGTCTGCCCTCGTACCAGCTACATATGTCAGCCGCTGACAGCATATGACATTTCTTCCCATATTTGTCAAGAGAGAACCACTATCAAACAATAATATAGATATGTAAGTACTTATTTGTTTAGCAATTCAATATATAATGCTTTCTCCCTTTGACCCATGCTCAGAGGCTCCACAACAACCACATATGAGAAAAAAAACATGAAGGACTTACAATTGAGTAATGAAAGTAAATAATCATTCCTATCAAAGTTACCTTTTTGCCATCATCGATTAAGAACCCTTTGCGAATAATTGCGTACGCTTCCTTCTCTGTTGTCCATTTCAAACAATCTACTAACAGTTTCATTATGTCTTCATAATCGGTTGGCAATATTTCTTCCCAATTTGCATCTGAATCAGATATGGGTTGCATATCCAGGTTCTCACCCTCTGACACTTTATGTTCCATCTGTAGAAGAACATAACCATGTTAGACTTTGATGAAATGATGTTATTGTGGCTGGTCACCAATTTTCCAAGAAAGTTTAAAACACCGAAAGCAAAACGAAGGATGTTAATTAATGATGTACATGAATAAACTTTTATTTGTCATCTTACTTTCTCTAAGGGCCAAAACTCGATGCCTTCTACTTCTATGATGGTATGAGGATCACTGAAGCCGTCAAACAGAATTTCAAGATAAACAGTTCTCTCGTCACTAGTAAACTGATACAATTCACACATCCACCATCCATATACTCTCTCATACGCATGGTATGAAATTAAAGTTTTTGTGTCCCCTTGTAATTTATATTTGAGGGATATAAGTTCAGATGCTTTCGCATGGGATGGGTGTTGGTTCAGGCCCCACAAAACACACACACTACACACAAAGGTACGAAATGTTTATGTGTTTATTGAATACTCAAAAGAAAATTATAATTATTAATATATAGACCGAAAAAAATCAACCGACACTTGTGTTTCTTGAAACTCAATTCAGCCGTTTAAAATAAACATAACTATCTTTTTAGAACATCTCAGCCACATGAAATATAATTTTTTTTGGCAGTTACACATTTTTTTTTACAAAAAGCACACATATTCCCATAAAAGCACACGGATTGTGCTTCTTTTAACTGCTTTGCAGTTTACATCAGAAAGAACACAGATTGCATTCTCCCACGTCCCTGGTAACCTCCACATACATCTTCTTATTTGATGGTCTAGTGAGAGAAGAGAGAGAGTGAAAGCTCTCGAGATCGTGAAGCCCTCTGCCTCCCATCTTCGTTTCGCTCTCTCCTATCCGATTCATATGCCTTTAGGGTTCCTACAAGCTTCTCTTTCGTGCTTCAAGTTCTCGCTTCGTTGTCTATTGCATGTCTACTAGCTCAGGCAAGTTTTCGTGATTACTACAATGAATCGTTATGGTTGATACATGCTTCGTTCGATCAGTGTTTGGACGAGGCGACTGCATTATCTATCTGGTATGACGATTCTGCTCTACTCAAAATCAGGGTCGGATCTTCTTGGATTGAAAAAAGCCCTAACCTTGGGCACCCAATTTTGAAGGGCCCCCAAACTACCTGATTGCTTATTTGTTCCAATTTGACAGAAGAAGATCATCGACCAGAAGTTTGTGTTCAATTCTAGGAATGATTTCAAAAATCATCTTCACTCGATCACGAAGTTCAAGCAATTCATCTGGACGAGGTAAAAAGTATTTCAACTGTTGTTTTTAACTCAATTTTCTAATAAATGTTCTTCTCTTTGTCAGGTAATGTTCATCGCTGCCCATTCTTGGCTTGATTTCTTCATCTCGGTAGATTTAGGGTTTTCTGGTCTAAAGAAAGAATTCCATGTCAAATTTCATATTTTCTACCATAATCTCTCTCTCTCTAAAGCTACTGTTGCAGGTTAATCTAGAGAAAGAGAGGATATCATGTTTTATGTAGAAATGATCAACTTTGGAACAACTTTTAATTCTAAAAAGAGTTTCTAGAAAGCTAAAGGGGATTTTTGTTATATTTGAGATAAGATTATGCTGCTGATATGTGTCTTTTGAGTTATGATTTTGTGTTCTATCTTGTGGAATTGCATGCCTGTTCTAATTCGGTTAATTTAGCGATTATAAACAAGAATTTGGGTCGTGATTTTGATGATTTGTATGTGATCTGCTTTATGTCGAATATGGGACATTTAGTCATGAAATTTAACCCTAGATATCGCTGTATCAACATGTTTGAAAGTTGAATTATGTGTGTAGATGTGATGCACATAAGGTGTTTGTTGAAATGCCAACTTAGGATTTAGATTCATATGGGTGTATTCCTTCACCGGGTTCTGTATGTTAACTGATTCTTTCATAGCATTAGCGAGGTGAATCGTCTAAGGTTTCTACGCTTGTGGTAAGTCCTCAATTTTTTTGAGTTATTATGTTTAAAATGACCAACCATGGATTTCTCATCATCTTGCTTGAATTTTAATCTTTTCTTCTACTTGTCCTGCAGTTCGAACTCTGAAATTACCCTTCAGGTTATGGATTTCTTACTATCGTTGTGTGTGGTTACATGTTTTTGTTGAATAAATGGTGGTCATCTTACAATTAGATATTTGAAAAGTTCCTACAGGTGTAAAAATGGGTGAGTAAGGATTTTTTTTTATCTCAAAAGTCAAAACCGTCTAAGCATTTTATTAGTAGGTCATAAATGATTTGTCTAACAAAGCTACCGACTAGAGCTGCGCAGATAATTTCTTTTAAAAAACGGGTTTTGTTTTTAGCCAACTCGGTTAAAGGCAAATTTGTTTGTTAGGTCATACTTTTACAGGATTTATGTTTTCTCCTTTTTTCAATTTTTTTTTCTTATTTTCTGATATGTGTACTCTTGGTTTCTGATATATGTTTTCTGGAAAATCAGTGCCTTGCTTATTTCATGATGTTGCTAGCCATATTTTTTGTGCTATCTATCTTCTTTCCTAAACATTGAATCATGTTCCAAATTGCTTATGTGTAAGTTAATCTTTACAACTGCAGTAGATTTTGGAGTAGTATGTTACACCTATAGACTGATTACCTACAACCGCCCTACTAAAACAACAAACACAACATGTGATATTCTCTTTTCTATCAATTAACAATTACATGCTTCTTTTATCCTCTAATTTCGATACCTATTACGTTATACCTATTGTTATGCATTTATTCTGTGATACCACCCTCTGCACCAGTATTAAACTGTAACACCCCAACCCAGCGAGGGCTGATGTGTCGTAAAACTCAACTAGGAAGGATGCTTACTTTATATTCACAGTTGATCTAAATCCCGAACGCGAAATTGAAACGTTGTGTTACTCTATTACTAATTTTACTTGATAACATTAACCCAGGTCCTGACCTTTTGTGTTACTCCATTACTAATTTACTTGATAGCATTGATCTTTACAAGAATTAGGTACACATATTTCTAACAGGTTTTGCCGGCTTTTGTTTTCATGTCTGTAATGGTAATGGTTCTCGTGGCAAGGTAACATTAGAATTCTATGTTCTCTTATACATATTGTTTTATGCTTGTGCTTACGAATTCATTTTGATTAACTTATAGTGACTTGATTTTTGATACAGAATATTCCAAAGAAACGGGGGCAATATTTGGTGGGACATAGGATAAAAGTTTGGTGGCCATTAGATAAAATGTAAGTATCATTATATGGATTAGTCAAGTGGATAATTGTTAATTTGTATACGACTAATGTTTTAATTATGTGTTAAATTATATGCTCAATATTTATAAGTTTCTTTTCGAACATGTATTATAAAGGTGTTGTTTCTTCATATGATCCTTTAGATGGAAGCATAAGGTGAGAGTATGCTTAAATTGTTGTTTGGCATATAATAATTTTTTATATGATTTATGGAAATAAGTTAGTTGCATTCTTTTCTATTTAGTTCGGATTTTTGATTTGTGTTTCAGTGCAGGTATTGTATGCTGATGATGAAGAACTACTGGATCTATATATGCCAAGAAAAGTGGAGGATGCTTACTGAGATTCCACCTCATCAAGTTACTATCTTTTCTTAATTCCAATTTTTTGTTATTCTTTTATTTTTAGTTATTTTATTTTACTTCATTTTTCTTTATGTTACTGATATATCATATTAGCAAAAAGGAAAAGTTATTGATATGCCAAGCCCCTTGACTTCACTTGCCAGGTAAGTGTTGATTGGCATTTTTCACCTTTCTGTTTTAATCATATTTGTTTTTATTTTATTTATTTATTTTCAGATATTGAAACTAAGTTTCATAAAGGTGATATTTTGGTTGATTAACATTTTCAGGTCACAAGAGCATAAGGGAAAAAGAAAGCTAGAATCCTCACCAACACAAGATTACTCTAATTCACCAAAAAGGTTGGTTAACAGTCAACTTATATTAAAAGAAAAAATTTACTTGATTCTGCAGCCTCAAAAGGCTTAGAAAAAGAAGGGAAAGGCTCGATATTGTGAGAAAGTTCCTTATTATGTTACCCTTATATTTCTTCTTGTGTTACTAAGTGATAGTATCAACAGTGTATTCAATCATTTTGAAACACAAACATCTTTTGGTTCTTGATCCCCATTTCAGTGAATAGAAAATGTAAAACTCACGGATGCATCTATTGTTCTACCCGTACTGGGACGGGTATTCTACTAGTTAAAAGACTACTGCTACTACTTAAATAGAAATACAAAACTTAACCAAAAAAACCCACGTGCTCCTTTTAATAAGCAACAAATCTAACGTTCATTTCAATTCCACAAAGCTCGGTCAAACATAGACTCCTTCCACACCTGACCTGTTAAGGACTTGATAACCCATGTATCCACTTCTGACCCGTGTGACCCGTGTGACCCGTGAACTAACCCGATTAACCCAACAATGGGCGTATAAATTTGAGCACAAGATTCACCGTGTGTGATTCCTGGTGACAAGAATTGAGCTTTTACACGTGCTATGGATTTGCCATCCTCTGAAATGTAGGTAACCTTAACAAATCTGCGTTAATAGTAGCAAAGAATGGCACGTTGCTTTATATGTATCAAATATCTCAAAAGCTGTAAACAAAAGGGAATAGAAGTGACCTTGAATTACATCTACTCTTAAATTTGCTTGGATCTGAATCCACACATTCTACAAAAGGTACCATTTCACAATGTTCTCCCCTCTCATTTAATGAAAACCACTGTTCATCAAACAAGTTCAAGTTATTCTGATTTATGATGGTATCAATAAGTCTAACTACTTGTTAAAAATATCAATTAAGTTGCAAACATTGTTGAGTTTAGATAATTTGTAACATCCGGAAATTTCATATTGTCGAGAGCGGGATTTTAGCTTTAGAGGATGGTGGGTCTTGATGGGCCGGGTTGTGGGCCGAGGACGGGCCAGTGGGCCTGAGGGTGGAGAGCCTCTAACTCCCCCTTACAACAGCCCTTCTTCTTCATTATCATCTTCTCCATCTTAGAGAGAGAAACATCTAGAGAGAGAGAGTGTGTCGGTTTGCCCCAAGATCGATCCAACCTTCTTCTCCATTGTTGACACGAAGTTTAGCTGAAGAAATAAGTCGATTAGAGGTACGAATCACGTTCAGATATGAGTTTTTGTTTGAAAATGGGTTTTTAGGGTTTTAACGAGTTTTCTTCAAAATATTGGATTTTTACGTGTGTTTATGACTAAAAACTATAGATTTAGCTTCATGGTTGAGATTAGAACAGTTTGGACGTAAAAAGTTGGGATTTTGGGTAAAAAACGAAGAATCTAGCCTAAAACAGATGAGTCGTCCGAAAAGTCATTGAATGGTCCGAAAAGTCTAAAAGTATCTCGAACGCAGAGAGAGATTTCGGATGAAAGTGATTTCGGACGCGAGATTTCGGACAAATTAGATTTCGGAAGAAAAAGTCTTCAGATGAAAGATATTTCGGGCGAAATGGTTTTCAGAAAAGACTTTTCGACCGAAAAAAATTTCGATCGAAAAGAGATTCCGGACAGTAGAGTTTTCGATCTAGTAGATTTCGGACGAATAGTTTTGTCATGACTCGGAGTTAACACGTTTCGTTTATAACCACTCGAACAGATCGTTGAGCCTTACCTAAGAAGAGTTAACTAAGAAAGTCAGGTGAGTTCTAATCCTCTTTTTGCCTGCTTTAGGGGTGGTGTGCATACTTAGTGTAAAGTGTTTATTACATATTTTATATTAATAAACAAAGTGAAAAGTTATGTTCTAGTGTAAAGTTTAAAAGAGGCAAATATACGTTTTGAGCAAAGTATACCTATATTATTGGCAAGCGTTTACTATATTTCAATATACATAAACAAAGACATAGTATATGTGTTAGTATTTTCAAGTTAAGCAAGATATATCTTATGGCAAGCGTTTACTCTATTTTCATATACATAAACAAAGGCATGATATATGTGTTAAGCTATATTTCAGTAAAAGCAAAGGTATTTATGGCAAGCGTTTATTATATTTTCATATACATAAACAAAGGCATAATACATGTGAAAGTTATGAACAAGTCAGATAAAGTTTTATGAACAGAAAGTGAATAGATTTCTTACGGGAATGTGTACCTGCTGTAAAGGTCCGTGGGACAGATGTTACTTGTACAAGATGTCAGATATGGGTTCTACCCATTAGTAAGAACCTTTGGGTTCCCTAACGGTTGTACAACTGGGATGAGTGACGGCGGTTGCTCGGGAGGTTCACGCAACCTCCCCTTAGCGTAAAGCGGTATTGTCGGTTCATGGGAGCATTGACCAGGGTATTGTCGGTTCATGGACATGAGCCATGGGGGCATTGACCAGGTACTCGTCGGTTCATGGACGTGAGCCATGGGGGCGGTACAGTAGTGACAAGGGAATTGATGGATAAGCGGTAATGTCGGTTCATGGCCGTTGGCCATGGGGGCATTGACTAGGTACTTGTCGGTTCATGGACGTGAGCCATGAGAGCAGTACAGTGTAAATGAATTGACGGTCTATCATATGTTTTTAAACTGATTTGAAAAAGTAAAGTATGTAGAGTTTTGCCTCAAGGGCAGTATGTATGTATTAGTAAGTCTTTTATATAATTGATTTAATGTAAACGTTAGAACTTACTCAGCGTTGCTGATTTTTAGTATGCACATCAGTTAAGTATAGGTGGCAGTAGATGGATGTGGATGCTTGGCTTGGCGAGAAGAGTTACCCGAAGATCCGTGTCTGGCATCCGGTTTATGTTTATGTTTTAGTTGTTTAAGACAAGTTCCGGTTTGTATTTGACAAGTTGTGTTAGACATGTTATGTATTTCCGCTGCGTATGTTAAAGTTTAAATCGTTTCCGCTGCAAGTGTTGAATGTCTTACGTTTATATGCTATGAGTTGATGAGTAAATCCAATAAGTGAGGCCTCCCGGGTTTGGGGCCTTACATAATTAAATTGTAATATTTGTTTGTTGTTTAAATCTTCTTCATTGAGATGAGGTTTTCTGGTTAATTTTATTAGTAATCTGATTATAATACAGCTATTCCTCCTCTTCTCCTTCCATGCGCTCCTATCTATGATGGGTGGATCATAGTGGCATTAGAAGAGTTACAGAGGAGCAATGCTACTTGTAAGGGTACAGTGGCATGAGGTAGTTGAAGTATAATTAAAATTCTGTAAGTATAAAAATGTAAAGTAGTGGATTATAGAAATAGCAGCTAATTACCGTTTTGCCTCCGTTAAGGAGGACCCTTTGGACAGAAGTTTCCACAATTCAAGTTTGGATCTGTAGTTCCGAGGAGGTTCTGCACTCTTAGTCATCTCTTCGTAGTCAAAAAGGGGGTTCTGTTCAATAAATTCTTGACTTTCGAATGCAGTCTCAAGTTCTGCCACAACTTCAGCCATCTTAGGCCGTTCTTCACGAGATTCCTTCAAACATCGATATGCAATGTTTGAAAATGTTTCTAAAGCACTCTGATCTATTGGTAGAATGTTCAGATTTCTAAAAATGATATGATCTAACTTATTCTGTTCATAGCTTTCAATCCACGTGGGCACTAAAATCTGCTGAACATGACCATTGCTATGTGTGTAGCATAATCTCCCACACAATACTTCAAATAAGACCACACCGAAAGAGTATACGTCCGACTCTTTCGTTAGGGTGTGCGTCATCCAATATAGTGGATCAATGTACCCCTTGGTACCGGCTGCCAGGGTGACAATAACCAATTGCTGCTCATTAGCGGGGCCCATTATTGATAGCCCCAAGTCAGAAACCTTAGCATTCCATTGGTCATCAAGTAGGATGTTGGAGCTTTTCATATCACAGTGGATGACTCTTTAGTGTGTCTCCCTTGGATCGTGAAGGTAGCTTAGTCCCTTTGCGGCATCAAGGCATATCTTGATACGTTGAGACCACGTGAGATGAGGGGAGTTTAAATGGCGGTCAAGGCTTCCACGAGAAGCATACTCGTACACCAGGATCATCTCATCCCCTTTGTAACAAAATCCCAGAAGAGATGAGATTTTCATGGCTGTAACGGGAAAGCGTCGTGATCTCTTTCAAGAACTCAGGTATTCCTTGTCCATGCTTAGGATCCAGACGCTTAATAGCAGCCATGCTTCTGCCCTTAGAGTGAGACACTTTTCCTTTATAAACTTTCCCAAAACCACCAACTCCAATACAGTTCTTCTGATCGTTGAAGTTGTCGGTGGCTGATGTTATCTCTTCTAGTTGGATTTTAAGTTGTTGAAACTGCTGCAAGAATGCATCCATATTTGTGGAATTAAAAGATTAATTTGCTGTGATTAGTAATCTCTTTAAACTAAAACAGGGAACTGAACGATGGTTAAGAAGGAAGGGTACACAAGATAAAGTTGCTGTGATTAGTGGAATGAAAAGCAATATCTTTTAACCCCACTAATTACACTTTTGATTACAACTAGCGGCTGTAGATCGAGTGCGTGTGTGAATTTATGCTCCAACATATCCGTTTCTTCTTATTTTTTCCATGCACACTATTAATTAATTATAAATATATAGACAGAGTAGAGTAAACTGCCATTTATGTTTCTTTAGATGCAATCCTGCCCATTTAAAATACCCTTAACTACCCTTAAATCAAATCTCAGCCACTCTAATTCCAAAATTTTAGCAGTTGAGTTTGTAGCCTGACTGTGCTTTCTCACACGGATTGCCCATGTTCGAGCAGAGCAGTTTAGAGAGGTTACCAGCAGTTTATCAAATCATTCCAACCACCTACGATGCGCAGTGTTCCCCCTTGAACAACAGCAAATTAGGCGATTGATCTCCATCTCTATCATCCTCTTCCATTGTCTATCAATCCATAAAGGTACACAATATTTGATTGCTAATACGTGCAAATCTTTCATCAATTGTCAGCCATAAAGTATCAAACTCCAGTTTAGTACGCTCTTCCGTTTTTAGGGTTTCTGTTTTTTTCTCATGTCGTGTTTCTTTCCCTGTCGCTGCCGGTGTAATGGTGTATATGCACTCCCTGAAGATGGAGAATATAGTCTATTTCTATGCTTGAATGGAGTTCAGGGAACAGTTAGAGGCAATAGACGCCCCTTATTAAATCATAAATCTGAACTCAGATCAGGAGAACGATTTGGAGAGACACCCAATTTCCCGTCAATTGACGATGCCCTAAGATTACATGTTACAAGTATTTGGGACTTGCCATTTGATTCTTTAAACTTTCTGATTAGTTGTTCTGTTGAATGTTGAATACTCATTACTAATTCAGAGGTAAATTCTAAATATAAGATTATAAGATTCTTGAGTTTGTGAATTGTGATTCAAAGTTTGAACTTTGTTAATCTAATTTCTGATTGGGGGCACAGGGGCGATGAAGCCGGGAGGTAATAGTTTATCTTAGTTTGTTGTTCTTGATTATTTTCGTCCCACTTTTAATTGACAAAATTGAATCATTGCTTGATTATTTTTGCTTGAAGGTAATTGTTTATGGCTAATTAACTTGATTATTTTGTTAGCCGAGCACTTAATTTTTCTATTGATTTTCGCAAATGGTTCCTATTTATGGTTTTGATTCTTCCTGCACTATTTGAAGTCATTTCAGCTACATCATTATTTGGCTTCAAAAGCAATTGTTATACATCTTCAGGTGCAATCTCCTTATTGAGCTTCAGCACCAATTTGGTGAGTCTAAACTTAGCTTATCAAATTTTAATTTGTTATTATCATCATATTCTTGCTATGTATTTTCTCAATTTAAAGTGTTACTAAAAATCATAGTCTTATTTAGGTCCCATGGATACAAGTAAGCATATCAAGATCCCTGCTTCTAATGGTTAAACTTGTAGCTTTTCTTGTAGTTGTCATGATATGAATGTATGTTTTCCTGAATCCCTGCACATTCATATTTTCTGTCAATGTGAAAATTATTAAAAAAAAGTTAACTTTTTGTAGAAAGTTTTACCAATGCTGGTTGTAGTAGTGGATCAACTATGTTCTACGCTTGGCGAATTGGATTTAATGATCATTTCTTGTGTTGCAGCACAATACGTATGATCCAAATTTATTCACAAAATATTAGCATTAGAAGGTTACAATATGGTCCTTAATTTATTCTTATGGAACTGCATTTTATTTCGGATTGTAACATCTACATGTGTATATACAATTTCTTGACATTCTTTTATTTCTCATGTCCGATCATACAGCTTCAAGGCACAAAACATTATAATTTGCATAGTGGTCAACTCAGCTGATCGACTAGAACTCTCCCACAAGCTCCCCAGAATCCACCTGCATTTTCAGGTAGAATTGTCTTCTAAAGGGCACCAAGAATTTGAGCTTTCTTTATTTTTTAGTTATTTCTTAAATATATTGTGAATGACATTGAGGATTTAGAATTTTAAGTTATGATTTGGCCACCGGTTCAAACTGTAGGAAGGGTGGCAGATAATTCTCAGATGGTGGTGTATGGAATTTGTACCTAGACGTCTATTTAACCTTACATATAATCGAAGTTTAATTTATTAAACATAATAATTCTTTGTGTTACTGTTGTTCTATGTAGGTATGATGTTTCAACCTTTTTGTTACATAGGTCTCTTGAGACGGGGTTTGGACCTGAAGAGGGTGAATGGGTTAACATGCGCAATAATGTGAGACAAAGGTCTTTTCCATGTGAATCACCTGAATGTGTAGTTGTTCTTCCCGGTTATAATTAAATTATTTTTTATTTAATTCTAAAAATTAGAATCCGTTGCTAAAAACACTTGAAATATTACAGGAAGGAAAAGAGCAGACTATTTACTTTGATGCCCATGTTCTAGACGCGCAAAGACGGCTGCATCATGTAAGAGGTTGCTGCTTTAGGTTTTTGGTGCTTTATGATCACGATCCTTCTGAGGTATGCAATGATATCTAACTTCTTAATAAGATTTTTAATTTTTGTTATAATTTTTATTTTTAAAATTTTCACCAAATTGTGGCGTTGGCAACCCGGACTGTGTTTAAAACTCGTGAACCGTATTCAATCTTCGCCAGACGATACCAATTTGAAATTAGTTGTATTTTTGGTTATTTTTAATTTTTCTACTCACTTGTAGTGTTATAAAGTTCTGGGATACTAGAAGCCTTAAAACTCCAATTACTCAGGCTTGATCTAATGTCATGTTTTTAGCTTATTTTGTAAGATTATTCTGCAATTAAGAACTTTATAAAATCCGTTTAATTTATTAATTCTGCTATTTCAGCTTAAAAGATTATGAAGTTGTAGCAAAGCCTGTTGTGGAGGTTTGACAGAAAGGTTAGTTGATAAAACAAGTAAAAAACATTCCCAGATCAAAAGATTTGTTAAATGTTAACCCAAAATATTTGACCTCAAAAAGAATGATCTTGGACTGAATTCATGTTGATGGTGCAGGTAAGTGTTGTTCTGCCAGATGTGAGAGGAAGGGAAGAAATACTGGAAGTTCATAGCAAAAACAAGAAGCTGGACCGAAATGTGTCACTAAGTGTGATTGTCATGTGAACTCGTGGGTTCAGCGGTGTTGAACTGCTGAATCTCAAGAAAGAAGCAGCCATTCTTGCAGGCAGAATGGGCAAGGATAAGATTAGCTTGAAAGAAATTGATGACTCGATTGATAGAATCTGTGTTTAACTCCAAATAAGATATTTGTGTTTAACTGCATGAGAATATGTAAATATACATCAACTTTGACAAAATTGCTGCAATTAACCTTACCCTCGTCACTATGATCAGAAAGATGGGTGGTCACATCACATACACTATCAGCATGTTAAGAAAAAATAACAAAAACCCAATGGTGAAATACTAACTGACATAAAAGTATACTATCAAAACACTCATGTCATGTATTGAGGATTTGATGCCCATGCTAAAATTTATCCTTTTTTCCAGGTCAGTTAGTGCCGTGGCTGCTGGTAAACACTATATATATGCTCAGACGGTGGGATATTCATGGCATACAGATTTACATTTAAACCAAACTCGATCAGCAATTCACAGTCTGCAATAAGGTAACATTGATTTAATATTGCCTGTGTTGATTAACTTTACAATTTTGTTATGTTCATTTATCGTATACATGCGAGCTTACTTTTCTGTTATTAATCATGTTTCGACGATTCTCCTGCTGCAGTAAATCGAAGCAATATTGAAACCTATAGCTGGCAACCTACAAAGGTAACACTCAATTAATAAGTTCTTATTTTTAATGGTTAAATCATTAGGTTTAGAATTTGGATAACCGAACAAGTAGCTGTAATAAATTGATTATAATGTGATAAATGTAAATTACCTGATCATGCCCAGCTTTAAAAACTGTCTTGTCTGATTCTCATTTTGATTCGTTAATTAGCAATAATCACTTTGAAAACACACATCAAAAGTTCCAAACATCATTTTGTATATTTGTGTGTGTTTCTTCTATTATTTAATACGCATGTTGTAATGCTTGAAGTACTTATAGATTGTTTATTGTGCACATGTCAAGGCATACTTCAAGGACAGGTTAAATGGATACACCGAATTTTGAAGAAATGGTTGTTAAAAGCAAAGATCTCATCTTGCAACACAGAATTACTGGAGCCTTTCATCTTGCAGTTGCAGAGGAGACAAGATTGATGAATTTGGTGAACGAGATAGGGGCGGTTGAATCTGCCAAAACTTCCAGAAATAGATGGAGGATTATAGTTGCATTTGAAAGTATAGATTTGTGAATAAAATGTAAAAAATGTATGTGGTGTAAATGATATTACAATTATAATAGTTTGTTCCTGTCAAAGTTTCAACATCTCAATGTTTTATTTACCATGTTTTGTAAAGGTTAAACATGTCATCGAAAGCATTGATAGTGTAGGGTATAATTAGATCTACAAACACATAACATTTGATTTGTACTTGAAAAAATATAACTCAATAGCATATTGTCAGAATTGCATAGTCCTCATCATATATTGTTCTACCGGTACTCGGACGGCCAACAAGGTTTTTCTATCTTGCTATTACCTACATTTATCTTTCTTGGTGATTTCACAATTTGAAGCCTATTTGATAATTTGAACTTTCAATTATTTTTTACAAGTTAATAATCCTGGGGTGTGAATCTAGGAACTGGTCTTCATTTTGTACAAGGAAGCATCCCTTCAGCTACATGCCAAGATCCAGGTCCACATTCGAGGCCGAGGAGACGTATGCATAGGCCAAAGCGATTGATCATAGTCAAGTTTTAATATTTAATATAAACTTTTGTGTTATGTTTGTTAATTTCCAGTCAGATAGTAAGTGTGTTCGGATGAAAATTTTGGTAAAGTTTAATTTAAGTAATATGAAAAACCCATACTGAGACGGGTATACTACTAGTTAATATACAGATCGAGAAGAGTCAACCGTCACTTGTGTTTCTTGAAACTCAATCTCAGCCATTTAAAATACCCATAACTACCTTTTTAGAAGATCTTCAACAATTTTAAGCCGATGGCACTTTCTTAGCGATTTATGAAATTTACACGCAACGGTGCTGGTGTTAGATGAACGGTAATCATTATCATACTGTATCAATTGTTTTGATTGTTCGATTAACAATAGGCGGTTCTTGCTTTTTTCAGTAGAAGTTCTTGTCTTGCACTTTTGGAGTTAAATTACTTTGATTGTTCACAATAGCTTGCTTTGAGTTTTATTTACAATAGAGTTTTGGAATTCACAGTAGAGTCTTGAAATATTGGAGCTCAATTGCTTGAAATTCCGACTGCCATTACATTGTAGATTAGATGGAATTACCAAATTGAAGATGAAAAATGGCATTAGAGTTGGGGATTTGGTATGGAGGCAGAAGATCGAAACCCTATTTTGTCCTACAAATAATTTTTATTGATGCAAAACTACATGGGTCAGGTTCTTATTGATGCACTCCTCTTCATGCTCATATTATTTACTTTATTTGGGTCAGTTTCTTAGTGATGAAAATTTAGGTTTTGTTTATTGCTAAATGGGTCACTCTTTGGATTGGTTACTGGTATGTTATTATGGTGTGTGTATTTGATGTGATTTTGTAATGGATGTAGGGCTGATTTTTCAGGTCCAAAATTGGACTGCAAAATCGCATATGACTTGCTGGATTATCAGGTTTTGTTTATTGCTAAATGGGTCACTCTTTGGATTGGTTACTGGTATCTGGTATGTTATTATGGTGTGAGTATTTGATGTAATTTTGTAATGGCTGCAGGGCTGATTTTTCAGGTCCAAAATTGGACTGCAAAATCGCATATGACTTGCTAGATTATCAGGTTCGTTTTGCTTTTAAACTAACTACTGTTCCATATATGCTTTTGGTTCAGATTTTAGTTTGCAAAGTTGTTGCAGTATTGGGTTGTTTTACCTCCAAATGAAGCGACTAACATGTGTGTTTTCAGCCCAGATTTTGGCTGCAATTTGCTGCAGAGTGCTTCAGTTCCTGCTGGTATGGTTTTGACAAAAGAGAAAGCTGGTTTTAAGTTCACTACAAGAGTGCAACCTCTTAAAGTGGCTACCCCCAATTGATATTGATATATGATATTATTCTTTGCCAAGACGTCAGTTTTTGCATGTGTTTTTGAAGTACATTATTGAGCATCAAGATCTGATATGCAAGTAAGAATTCTTTTCTTAATAGAATATTGAATAAATTATAAATTCACTTTTGAGCATGCTATTTTGAACATCAAGACCTAATATGCAAAGCAAATTAAGAAAATGAGAGCATTATTAATGTTTTCAGCAACTAATGCGCATGTCACGTCATTGAAGGTAAACATTTTGAAGTATACATCTATCACTTTGATTATGTTACTACTTTCTTTTTTTCTGAGAAAAGTTGTGATTTTGATTTTCATATTCATATAATACATCATTTCGGTAGTTTGATGAATTATATGCAGGTTTATATTGATTTATAATAAAATAAACATCTTATGAATTATGCGCACGTCAGCGAGATGGCCGGAAGCATTTCATGAATTCAAGTATTATCTTCACCACTCGATTAGATAAGGTATATAAAAAACCCAAACACAAGTTCTAAACTTGCAAATCATCCCACTTTCAATCTCAATTCATGTTGGTTTTCTTTCATAATCCCTTTTCTTGATTTAAATTCCCATTTTGTGTACCATTTTAGGTTTTTTAATCTTAGATTTGGGGTTTGTTGGGTTAATTCAAGTGATTTTGGAATCTGAGTGATGAGAGACATGGATCTGATATTTGATTTTGTTATTTTGTTCTGGTGACTTGACATTTTGATTTAATTTACTCACATTGATCTCTAAAGTATCAGAGTTCGAATTAATTTGTTATTTTTCATCAAAAGGATCAAATAGATTTATGTTCTTTAGATTTATTTCATAATTATGGTGTTAAATGCTGATTAAATCAATGGAATTGGACACCATCAACAAACCTATTTTGATCATATAATGTGTTCTAATCTGTCTGTTTTGGTTGACTTTTTTCATCACATATGTTCATTTATTGCAGGTATTAATTTTTATATCCTTTTGTTACTTTTATAATAGTTTAAAGGATCATACTTCTTTTGCCTTCAGATAAAGCTGCAAGAAACTGAACATTCATTGTTTGATCATCAAGAAAATCATAGACAATCAAATGTAACAATAAAAGAGAGAGAATTTCTTATCTCCAACCTTCTAAAATCCGGTAAGTCAAACTTTATTCAGTCTTTTTATAATCGCGAGCAATGTTAAATGTTATGTTGTAAGTTGCTTATTTATAGGAGAGTAACAATGCAACAAATTTGACCCATTTACTTATAACAAACAGATCAATTTGGGTTTTATTTTATCTCTAACGGGTCTAATGGATTTCAACGAAACACTTTTATTTTATCTCTAACGGGTCTGATGGTAAATGGGCTGGTCAAAACAGGTTGAATTGACCCAAAACTTTTTTTTTTCCAAAAGATTTAGAAATTATAAATATTTAGGGTTTCAGATACGGTTACAAAAGTTATATTATTTCAATTATAATCTAAGAATTCAAATATGACTTATAATGTTTTGTGCATTAATGATACACTTTGGGTAACTTTCTTCCTGTTTGACCTATTTAACCCATAATTTAAGCTATTTTGTTTATTATTTTGACCCATTGCAATGAATATATAATATACATTGTGAGTTTGTGAGGACAGTAGGCAAACGAAGAACTTCGATCTGCCCTAGAGAAACTAAAAACAATGTATGGTTCTTGAATTAAAGCTTTGGATGATATAGCCGATGAACTGATGGAAATTCATAGTCAACATTTGGAATTCTGAGTTCTCAAGTCTCCAAAAACTGTACATAATAACTATAGTCATATTTGACTAACTAAATATTTGTAGAAAGAAAAGATGTTGAAAAAAAATGTATCTGATCAACTCAATCCAACCCAACTTATACTATAACATTACCTTTTACCCAACCTGTTCATTTTGCGACTTATGAATTGTATGGTTCATGGCTTATTGCTGATTGTGTTATACCTTGTAGGTGGGTGGAAGGTGATGCACTTGATTTGCAATGGATTGGGCTACCAGTTGAGGCCGAGGAGGATTAAACAATTTGAGGAGTAGATCACAGTCAAATTTATTAATTTGAAGTAAACTGTTGTGTTACGCTTGTTAAATTTAAGTCAGTTAGTAACCTTTTTCCGATGAACATTTCGGTTAAGTTTTAATTTTATTAATTTGTTTGTAGTAATTGTTTTGTTACGTTTGTTTATTCTAAGTAATGTAGTCAATTTTTAATCGTCAACATTTTAGCTACTTTTTATATTTTTTTTAAAACCCGGATTTGGACGGGTATACTACTTTTATTTAATATTGTTCGACAAATCTTTGGAAACCCCGGACTAAGCCGGGTCAACAACTATTACTTAAGCTTTGACATGTATACTATTTCTTGGCCCACTATCGGCCAAACCACCTGGGCACTAGGCCCAATGTGAGTCGGATCGCTTAGCCATGCTTCATCTAGATAGTTGTCGAATAGAATTCAATTACCCACATTATCAAGGCATGAAGAGTTTTTTTTAATCCTTTTACTTTTGCACGGGCTATGTGGGCTAACCATTTAGCCTACTTACGTCCTACGTATAACGACAAACACTTGGTACCCATCACGTCCCATTAATGGTATATGACGTTTTAAAACTTTTTCATTATATATACACAACATCATTTGGTGATTCATCCCCATCGTAGTCAATATAAAACATAAAACTCACGGAAGCATATATTGTTCTACCCGTACTGGGACGGGTATTTTACTAGTTTTTGTTGTTGTTAAGCATATGATCTTGATTAAGTGTCTAATTCTAAAAATCAGGGCCGGTCCTGAGGATTTAAGTGTCCCGGCCGAGCCGGAAAAAAAGGCCCATACGAACAAAATATATAAACTAATTTTTTTTAAAACGACGATTAACGGCCGATGGTTTCTAATTTATGTTATTCAATTCGTCCTTTTTTTTAAACAGCCGATGGTTTCTAATTTCTTTATAAAGATTAGGACCCCAACCGTTACATATTTACATTATAAAGATTAAATGGATTACTGGATTAGGGCTCAATCAATCAACCAGTACATATTTACATTATAAAGATTAAACGGATCAAGCCCAACCATTACATTATAAAGATTAAAGATGGCCAACCATTATAAAGATTACAGAGGGCCCAACCATTATAAAAATAGCCCAATATTTTTTTAAGTTTTTATAAAAGGTCCCAATATATAAAACCGGTATATAAAATTTTATAAAAAAACATATATATATATATATATATATATATATATATATATATATATATATATATATATATATATATATATATATATATATATATATATAGGGAAGGGATCAAGAGAAAACCACAAAGTTAGGCGAAAACCGAGAAAACCACATTATTTCAGGCAATTTTTTTATTTACGTATACGTATCCAAAAACAATTTTTTTGATTTACGTATACGTAACCACAAATTTTTTGTTTTATGTTTACGTATACGTAACACTATATGTAAAAATGTTTAATATTATATTAATACTCTTATAAATAAATAAGAATAAAATAAAACAAAATATAAATATTATTATATGATTGGGTAAAATTGGTTTTTTTAGTGGTTTTCTCGGTTTTCGCCCAACTTGTGGTTTTCTCTAGAACCCTCCCCTATATATATATATATATATATATATATATATATATATATATATATATATATATATATAACATATATACAAAATTTTAGGCCCCCTAAAAAATGGGCACTGGCCGGAGGTCCGGCTTTGCCTACCCTAGGGCCGGCCCTGCTCAAAATAATAGAAACTATTAATTGTACCCGCGCTTCGCGGCGAGAGCGTGCTCGTTTTTTCTCCGCATTACGCGGTAGGAGTTTGGTCGTTATCGGTTCGGCTCGTCGAAAACCATAAAAGCTAACACTGATACCGGTTACGATAATACCAAAACACCGGCAACGATGTTGTTCGCTCATAATTAAGCGGTTGGGTTTGTCACGGCAATGCAACGTTAACGTCGCTCGCTATAGCTTACGATACAAAAAATATATACTTGATTTTAAATACAACTCCGTTTAAAAAAAAATTATACCGGAACATTCACAAAAAAAAAACTAAAATCTACCGCGCATTACATTTTTTTTTTAAGTTAACGAACGGAAGCTATTGTAGAAAAAACGAAATTATTATAAAATCAAATGAGTTAAAAGCGTATATTATATATAGTACAAGAGGTGAAAATAAAAATTAGAAAAAAAAATATGGATAAAATCAAACGAGTTAAAATCGTATATTATATATAGTAAAATCGGTGAAAACGAAAATCGGAAGAAAATGTGGACCAATTGGTGACTCCAATTCAAAATATATGTGCATAGAATGTAATGCTCACCTACCAGCTGTGATAGTATAAAAATAAAAAATTTAGGGGTGGTTACTCACTCTCGGTTCTAGAAGACTTTTGGCCATATTTTATTAATAATCAATATAAAATAAATAAACAAATAATCATGTTACGAAAAGTAGGAATAAAGGGCTGGCAAAATAGGTAATTCGTGTCTAAACAGGTCATAGGCGACGCGGATAACACAATTATCAAATATGAATACGACTCGTTTAACTTATTTATATTTAATGTCTATAAGACAGTTGTATATTTTATGTACCAAGAAGGAGAAATGATGAAGTCTAGCCTCTTAATTTTACTTATTTTTGAAAATGTATAAAATTACATAATGTACTTTTTCTTAAACAGGTTTAATCGTGTCTTAAACAGGTAGGAATTGCCAGCCCAAGGAATAAAGTTTAAAATGATCATGCAAATTGACCGGAAAAAGAGCCATTACCCGCGCCGAAAAAAAAAAAGAAGCTAAAATGGAATCGCATCAAATCAATTAGTGAACTTTTGCTATAAAAACTAACGTTTTTATTTAGGAAAAACAAGAGTTTGATCCTTAGTTGTAGTTTGTTAAAAAAAATAGCTTATGCTGATATGTGACTAAGAAGTTCTGGTGATAAGTGAATAAATTTTGTTAAGAGAAGTGGTATAAATGTCTTTAAAGTGCATCATATTGTAGTATTTACAACCCTCTCGAATATACAAAAAGACTTGTTTCAAAGAAATAGGATTTAAAATGCACTTCATTCCAAAAACAAAAATGCCTTTTTTAATTATGTTTACAATTAATTCTTGGTCGATTATAAGAAAAGGGAATCTATATGGGTCTAAATTCAACGGCATGAATAATAAGCCCGCTTAACATCTTGTCACCACAAGTGGCAAGTTTAAGACGCATAGGAATCATTTTGGTGGCACAGGCACTAGCAGTTTGGAATTCCCAAATTTGTACTTCCATCCAACCATCATTCCTATGTTGTGGGAGGCCTTTCATTTTCCGCCTTTTGAGTGTGTTGTGGGTGTTTTGATTAGCCTTTGATCTAATAATTGGGGTTTGAGGACTTGCTAAACTAATATACCAATTATTGTCTGAATTCAACAGGGTATCCACCACTAACATAGGAACCTCAAATCTAGATTGGTCTTTTGGTAATTTGTAGACAATGTAAGTTGCATATGTTGTGTTAGATGATACTAGCTGGGATTGGATGATGCTAATGATACAAAGTTTCCAAGAATCACACTGAATGGCTTCTTCAAATCTGAAAAAAAAAAGTTCATAGAAAATCAAATGTAATTTACTAGAAAGTTATGCTTTTCATTATTAATGCGAGCTTTTAAAAAAACTCAGGTCAAATTAGTATTTGAATATAAAGTTCGAATCTAAACATATGTGACATTAGTCTCACTGTATGACCACAGAGAGAAATGAACTCATAAATATATAGTGTATGTTTTCAGAAACACTATTGTTATATAAAGTCAACCGAAGTCAACCATACATAAAGTTCATTAAGTCATTTGCAGAAGTTCAGGGGTTATATCTGTCTTTCTGTCAAAGTTAGACTTGAGGGGCTGTTTGGTCTTTGAATGTCCAGGGGTGTTTTCCATACTTAGTTTGTTAGCTTCTGTTATAGCTGTAATTAGGGCAGATTTGGGGATAATCCAAATTGGTTCGATTTCTTGTATTGCATTCATCTTCTTTCTTTGTTTTTGTTGATTTCGATCGTATGAATAAAGTTCCAATCGTTTGAGAGTTGATCGCTTGTTATCTAGTGTTTAATATAACAAGTTGTATCAGAGCGTTGGTGAGCTCGATTGAAGATAGCAGTTCCGCGAATTGGCGATCAAGATGGTGTCAACCAGGTTTGAATTGGAAAAGTTTGATGGTCGAAATGATTTTAGCTTGTGGAGAGTTAATATGCGGGCAATGTTGGTTCATAATGAATGCGCTAAAGGGGGAAGAATACATGCCGGCTAATCTCACATCAAGGAGAAGAAAGAGATCATGGAGAAAGCCCACAGTGCCATCATACTGAGTCTAGGTGATCGTGTATTGAGGGAGGTGTCCAAAGAGAATTTGATAGCCGGAATTTGGTCCAAATTAAAGACTCTGTATATGACCAAATCCATAGCAAATAGGTTGTACCTCAAGAAGCGGATGTACACTTTTCAGATGGGTTCAGGGAAGTCCTTGGAAGATCACACAGACGAGTTTAACAAATTGGTCTTGGATCTTGAGAATACAGAGGTTGAATTGGATGAAGAAGACCAGGCAATAATCTTCCTAACCTCTCTTCCACAAACTTATGAGCACTTTGTAGATACTCTCATGTATGATAGAGAGACACTTACAATGGAGGAGGTTCTAGCAACTCTTAATTCTAAGGAATTAAAGAAAAGGCCAGACCCTAAAGAAGAAGGTGGAGAGGGGCTGGTAGTAAGGGGGAGGCCTCAACAAAGAGTCCAAAGTTCAAGAATGGGAATGGGTCAAGGTCCAAATCAAGATTTAAGAGTAAGTGTTTTGTCTGCAATTTAGAAAAAAACTTGAAGAGGGATTGCCCTGAATGGAAGAGGAAAAGAATGAGGCTAGCAGTTCAAAGGCAAGTAGCAGTCATACAGTCCAAGATGACTCCTCAGAAGGCTATGAAAGTGCAGATGTTCTATGCATTTCTAGTTCAGAAACCGAAGGAAACTGGGTCCTTGATTCAACATGACACATGTTAAGGAGTTTTTCAAAGAATTGAAGGATGTGGAACTGGGGTCGGTGAAACTTGGAGATGACAGGCATTGCAAGATCTTGAGAATTGGTACAGTGAGTTTTCAAATAAAGAATGGCACTGAGATAGACATCAAAGAGGTCAGGTATATTCCTAGCCTTAAAAGAAGCTTATTGTCATTGGAAACTTTTGAAAAGGAAGGGTATCAAGTAAGTTTGAAAGAAGGGAAAGCTAGGGTCATAAGAGGATCATTAGTTGTGATTTCTGGTCTAAGGCAGGATAATAATATTTACCTATTAGATGGTGAGGCCATTAAGGGCAAGGATGCTATTGCAGCCACAGTAGAGAAGGATGATGTAGCTTTACTGTGGCACAAGAGACTAGGTCACATAAGCAGCCATGGGTTGGCTGAGTTACAAAAGCAACAAGCTATTGGAGGGTTAAAACAATGTGATATTGGATTTTGTGAAACATGTGTGTTGGGGAAACATAAAAGAGTTAGGTTCAGCAGAGGAAGACACAACATTTAAGGTGTATTAGACTATATACACTCTGACTTGTGGGGGCCTTCAAAAGTTATTTCACTTGGGGAAGCTAGATATTTTATATCCATTATTGATGACTACTCAAGAAGAGTTTTTGTAGTTATTCTCAAAAATAAAGATGAAGCTTTGAGGAAGTTTAAAGAATGGAAAGTTAAAGTGGAAACACAAACGGAAAGAAGGATTAAAATGTTGAGAACAGACAATAAATTGGAGTTTGTAGTGGAGAGTTTAACCAGTTCTGCAAGGATTGTGGTATAACAAGGCACTTGACTGTGCCTGGGACTCCTTAGCAGAATGGACTGGCTGAGAGGATGAACAGGACCTTACTTGAAAAGGTAAGATGCATGTTAACTAGTTCAGGGCTGCCAAAAATGTTTTGGGTTGAAGCAGTCACAACTGCAGCCTACTTGGTTAACAGGTCTCCATCCACTGCTTTGGAAATGAAGACACTAATGGAACTCTGGTCTGGTAGCAAGTCAGACTATAGTGGGCTGAAAGTGTTTGGTTCCTTAGCATATGCACATGTAAATCAGGGAAAATTGGAACCAAGAGCTTGTAAATGTGTGTTTCTGGGATACCCAGAAGGTGTTAAAGGATATAGACTGTGGAAAATTGAAGACAGTCTTAAAGTAATAACAAGCATAGATGTGGTTTTCAATGAAAAAGTTTTGTACAAGGATGTGATGAGTAAACAGACAGAAACTGGGATGGGCAGTCAAGGGGAAGTTCAGATTGAGGTGGAGCATACTGAGAAAGAAAGTACTAGTAGTTAATCTGAGGAACAATTGGAAGAAGAATCTTCTAGTTATAACTTGGCTAGAGATAGACCTAGGAGACAAACTGTCCCACCTTTGAGGTTTAGGGATAATTCTGATATTTCTGCTATGGCTTTTATGGCAGCTGAGCATGAGTCAACTTGTGAACCATTGACTTATGCGGAGGCATTGAGTTCTAGGGATAAGGAACACTGGTGTAAATCTATGGAAGAAGAAATGGATTCATTACATAAGAATGGTACTTGGGAATTAGTTAAACAGCCAAAAAGTCAAAAACTTGTTTCATGCAAATGGATTTATAAGCTCAAAGAAGGTGTACCAAGTATATGGAAAACATACCTTATGCCAATATGGTAGGGAGTCTTATGTACTTAATGGTGTGTACAAGGCCAGATTTAAGCTATGCAGTCAGCCTTGTTAGCAAGTATATGGCCACACCAGGGAAGGTTCATTGGCAAGCTGCAACGTGGATCTTAAGGTACTTGTGTGGTACCAAGAGTTGGGGTTTGAAGTTTGGACAACAAGATCAAAACAGTCCAAGAGTGATTGAAGGTTTTGTGGACTCAGATTTTGCTAATGACCTTGATAAAGGAAGGTCCATCATATGCATTCAAAGTTCATGGGAATGTAGTCAGTTGGAAAGCACAATTACAACATGTTGTTGCTTTGAGCACAACTGAGGCAGAATACATTGCACTGACAGAAGCTGTCAAAGAAGCACTTTGGTTAAAGGGGGTAGTTTCTGAGTTGGGGTTAAATTCATATTGAATTGTGTTTTGTGACAATCAAGGGGCTATTAAGCTCTCTAAGAATAGTGTTTTTCATGATAGAACAAAGCACATCAATGTGAGGTTGCACTTCATTAGTGATGTGATTAGTTCAAAGGAAATACAAGTTGAAGAGGTTGATACTAAAGAGAATCTTGTTGATGTATTTACTAAGTCTCTTCCCGAGACTAAGTTTGAGTTTTGTGTGAATTCGTTGGGTGTTGGTTAACTTCTTTGTTAACTTTACAAGGTGGAGATTGTTATATGAAAAGTCAACAGAAGTCAACCATACTTAAAGTTCATTAAGTCATTTGCAGAAGTTCAGGGGTTATATTTGTCTTTCTGTCAAAGTTAGACTTGAGGGGTTGTTTGGTCTTTGTTTGAATGTCCAGGGGTGTTTTCTGTACTTAGTTTGTTAGCTTCTGTTATAGCTGTAATTAGGGCAGATTTGGGGATAATCCAAATTGGTTCGATTTCTTGTATTGCATTCATCTTCTTTCTTTGTTTTTGTTGATTTCGATCGTATGAATAAAGTTCCAATCGTTTGAGAGTTGATCGCTTGTTATCTAGTGTTTATTATAACAACTATGTACACCTATAGTTTGAGCGCAACAACATATCTAATGTGCTTTAGTTATTCACAAGTTGCTACAAATGCTCGGCAACTTAATTAAAGGTTTGCAAAAACACTTAGTAAGTTCAACAAGAAAACTGTCAGGAAGATATAAAAGAACCTTGATTCGGGTAAAGACAACTTATCCATTTTCTTGACCATTTCAACAGTAGCTCTTGCTGATATCACATTACATTTCTTCCCATTTTTGTCAAGAGAAAACCACTATCAAACAATAACACAGATACGCTAAGTACTTGGTTAGCATTTCAATAATGATTCCCTTTGAACCATATTCACATATGTGAAGAAATGGAGTTACATATTAGTACTGAAAGTAAAGAATCATTCATATCAAAGTTACCTCTTGACCATCATCGAGTAAGAACCCATTGCACATAATTGAGTACGCTTCCAACTTCGTTGTCCATTGCAAGATACTTTTTGACCATTTCATTATGTCTTCATAATCACTTGGTAGTTTTTCTTCCCAATTTACATATGAATCTGATATGGGTTGCTTCTCATCCTTTTGTTCCACCTGTAGAACATAACCATATTAGACTTTTGATCATATTATATGCTATTTTATACCACAATATAAAAAAAAAATAAAAATGATGAGCCATATAGGTTATCTTTCATTGAAAATAATGTTATTCTTGTGGCTGGCCTATTTTCCAAGAAAGTTAAAAACTAAAAGCAAAATAAAGGATATTAAACTTTTATTTGTCATCTTACTTTCTCCAAGGGCCGAAACTCGATGCCTTCTACTTCTATTTCAGAAAAAGACATATAAGAATGATGGAAGCCATCAAACATAATATGAAGATCAACAATTCTGTGGTCACTAGTAAACTCGTACAACTCACACACCCACCAACCAACCATCTTCTCTCTCATGATCATACGCGAGGTATGAAATTGAAGTTTTTGTCTCCCCTTGTAATTTCCCCTTATTATTGACCGCGAATAGAGCCTTTAATCCCGTGAGTCGTAGGATCATTTCAGGATTAATCCCGACCGTCCTCTGATCCCGTGAGGCGCAGCTGTAGAGGATTAATCCTCACCGTTTTTTGAAGCGGTTCTCTCCGGTTCCATCCCCGATCTTCTCCTCCTATTTCTCACTCAACCGCTTCAATGAAAGACCATCCCGAATTCGTAATTGGAGCACGCGCGTTCTTGGGAAATCGATTCGGGATACCTGATCCACCAAAGATATGGTCTGTTTGGTCTCCGATGGTGTCTCCGATTACGCGAAGAATCTTCTACAGGTTTTGAATCGATTTCGATTTAGGGTTTTCAATTTATAAAGCATTTGTGACAAAAATGTGGCATAAATAACTAACAATTTATGTATATTGATAATGTATGACTGCATGTGGTTGCAATTTTGCAATTCGATTTAGAAAAGGAAGAATGTGGGTCAAGCAACTGTTTGATGATATTTTGATTATGATTTGCTCTTTTGCACCAGTGGCATCATCTCTGTCTGCCACTGATTGTCACATGCTACAATTGATTCTGGGATTGTGGTTGTAGGCTAGTGGTTAGATTGCACGCTGATGTCTCATTCGCAACAGGTCAAAACACCTTTGAGTGCATATTGATAATGTATATTGATAATGTATGACTGCATGTGGTTGCAATTTTGCAATTCGATTTAGAAAAGGAAGAATGTGGGTCAAGCAACTGTTTGATGATATTTTGATTATGATTTGCTCTTTTGCACCAGTGGCATCATCTCTGTCTGCCACTGATTGTCACATGCTACAATTGATTCTGGGATTGTGGTTGTAGGCTAGTGGTTAGATTGCACGCTGATGTCTCATTCGCAACAGGTCAAAACACCTTTGAGTTTTTAACATGTTATCATCTTAATCCCAGAAAACGAAGTTCATTTTGAGTTTGGATGATAAAATTTGCTGCTTTTTGCACTTGCTTGTGTTGTTAAAATTTGGGTTATGGTTTATTCCTAACGGGTTAAATAATAAATTTAGCTAAAAATGAATATGGGTCAGATGGGTTAAACAGGTTGAATACACCAAGTGCTGGTGCTGCTCTTGATAGCTATATGGATGTGGATACGGTTGGTTCATAGATTAAAGCTTGTAATAATCAAATCAAATTTATGGCTTACATTAATGTGAACTTTTTTAATAAAAAATGTGCAGCTTGCTTTCATGGGATCGAATGAGACACGTAAAATCATTCTTGGATTGGCTGCAAAAAGTAATTTAAAACCAGTTACCTTAAAACTTGGTGGGAAATCACCTTTCCTTGTGTGTGAGGATTAATGTTGATGAAGCTGTTGATTTGACACATGTTGCTATATTCTACAATCATGTTTATTTAATAACATCTAAATTTTTTATACTATCATAGAAATAAACTTACATGATTTGAAAATGATTTGGTTTTGTTGCAGGGCCAATGTTTTTGTGCTGGATCGCGTACATTTGTACATGAACGCGTTTATGATGAATTTCTAGAGAAAGCAAAGGCACGTGCTGTAAAGCGTGTGGTTGGTGATCCCTTTAAAAAGGGTGTTGAACAAGGTCCTAGGTATTGCCTGTTAATATTTACTCAAAAAAAATAAGATAGAAATTTGCTTTTCCTTTGTGATTATTGACCATTGCATGTTGATTCTAAACAATTTGATAAAATTTTGAAGTTTATAAGATCTAGGTTTATAGTGGTGCTACCCTTGAAATTGGAGGCCAAAGATTTGGTTGCAATTGATATTATATCCAACCCACTATTTTCTCAAATGTTAGGTAACATTTTCAAACACAATGCAAAAAAAAACATATTTTATTTCATTTTAACCAAATATAAATCAACTTTTGCTCCTTACCCGAGCATTGAAAGCCACTGTTATGCGATTTGGAAAGTAAACTGATCAGTGGCTTGCTTCAAGTCATGCTATTATTAGAGGTGTGGAAAACTGTTTCGTGATCATGTTAATGGTAATCTATATATTACAACAATTAACATAACTGAATTTCTTTTACCTTTGCACTTTGGTTCACATCTTCAATAAATAATAAGTTATTATTAAGGTCTTTCCACTGTCTAGAAAAGCATCCTGAAGCTTGTCTTTTGGTCCACGAAAACACCATGGGTTGCATTAAAAAGGGTTAGGACTTTTATTGAATAGAAATCAGATCATTGTAGCCATTTTATATATTTTAGTTTAACAAATGTTTCTTTATTTTCATATAAAGAAAAGTGAGCATAACTATAATACTTAAGCATGTTGTTTTATTTTTTAATTTTATTTCATGCAAATGACTGGTCTAGTGGTTATACAACTCTTTCTGGAACAGAAGAGATTTAGCATTGCTTCATGTTAGCACTAATTTCTTGATTGGTGGTGATCATAGTGTGGGGTAAGATGTTGCAACTTGATATCATATACCAGATTAGTAATGTATTCCAATTTGATCTCCTTTATTATTATACTTATTATTTTCAGACAAGGAAGTGCACTCTTGCATATCAATTCTGGTGGAAATATGAGTGTAAGTGTATTTAGTATTTATACATTGTTCTTGCAAATGTTACATTTGTTTTTGTAAGAAACCAGTTCCTTTAGACATAATAATTTGCATACACTAAATGCTTGAAATATTTTGCAGGCTTATTTCCAAACTACTTACAAATTTGTGGACCTCTCACCTAATGCTTTGATCTCCATAGATTAATCTGTGGCTAAAACACATGCTTTGTGGATATCTCAAGTATGAAATGCATATCAAATCTACATTATTCGTCCTTTTTAGATAATTATTATAATTGACTAAATGGGTATGTTATCATTTTGGTGAAACTGAGTCAGATCTTTATATAAAGATTTTAATCCAGGAACCGGAGAAATAGAGAAGATGCCATCTTAAAAGACATGAGTTATTATGATCTGAATGTTTTATCTTCTCTCTGCTTATTTAATATCTAACTAAATCCTTCCTCGTAATTTAGTGAATTTGTAGTGTTTGCTTACTGATATATGTTTCTTGATCATGATTCCAAATTTGCTTGTGATTAAAGTGAGGTTATTGGAATCTAAGATAAGAATTTTGTATGTGCAGGTGCATAATGCAAACAACTTGAATTTGCTAAATCAACCTCAGTATGGTGAATTTGCTAAATCAACCTTTGCCTGTTTAATTTGGGATGCAAGTACATGGAGGTTTAGGTCCTTCAACTATTGACACAGCAGCAACTGCAGACGCAACATGATCCAGAACTAGCTGTTGAGTATCTATATTATGTAAGTGCTTTGACACTTTAAAATTTATATTTTATTTTAAAACAAAACATACACAGTTGCAGCCATTTTGTAGTCATTTAGAAGTTCTAATTCTGCATCCATTTAGAGCTATTTTTGCAGCCATTTAGAAGTTCTAAAATAGAGCCATTTTGCAGCCATTTAGAGCTATTTCTGCATCCATTTAGAAGTTCTAAATTAGAGCCATTTTGCAGCCATTTAGAAGTTCTATTTTTGCAGCCATTTAGAGTTTTTTTTGCAGCCATTTAAAAGTTCTAAATTAGAACCATTTTGCATCCATTTAGAACCATTTTGGAAACCTATTTATTGACTCATAACATAAGTTAAAATTGGACTCTCATTTGGGTCGGTGCTGTATATGCTTTAACCAACTGTTAGACGATCCATTAGATTTTATCTACTTGGCCCTGAAATAAACGGAACCTGAATTGACCCACTCGTGTAGAAGTAAATGCTTCACAATTGCCACCTCTGAGATAATTGAAACCCTAATATTAGGTTTTAAACTTGAGTTATGCAATCTTGAAAAAATGGTATCTGCATGTATATAGAATTTCAGGTTGCTAATTTGCTACTATTTCATTTTGTTCTTTACATAGCTTTTTTTCTTAAATTTTTCACTGAACTAAATTACTCTGGATTTTGGATTTAATAACAGATTCTACTACATATGAATTCCTGTGCATTAGTCATAATTATTGAACTTTTATTCTTATAATAATAATGTAATCATATCAATAGTCTAGAGGTGGTAAAACAAGTATTTATTTTTTGGGTGGGCCAAAATGGGTCGGGTTGGGTGAACAGGACAACACGTTTTGTGCATATTTTGATTATGGAGCAATTTCATATATACCTTAAACACTTGTATAATTTCAAATTTACCCGATCACAAATTTAATATCAAATATACCTATTCAAAATACTTAAAATTTCATACTTACCCATTTTATTAAATACAACTTCCATGGCCTTTTTATAATTTTCTTTGAGTCGGTCTTCTTTCTATCCTTATGGACTTTGGGGCTTATCTGGGAAACTATGGTTGAGGAGGGCTGGTGAGGTATGATATGGTAGTACTTCAATTTCTTCTGAGTGATAGAGTTCTCTAGACATATATGGAGTTTTTGTTTCTCTCTGACCTGATCACTTCTCTAGGTTTTTTTAATTTGTCTGCTTTTTTGTTCATCATAACTATGGGTTCATTTTTAATCAACAGGAGTGATTCTGTGAAGGTGGATAGGGAATTGGGCTTTTTTGATACGCTGGAGATTAGCAAACACCAGGGAGCTATATGGATGGACTATACCAAGGGATTCTTGACACTTACTCTCCACCCAAAATTTTTTGAAATTTTTCTGACCGGCCCTTGGTATAGAAACCCTTTGTGTCTAACAAATTTATAGTCAAAACATTTTTTTTTGGTCTTTTGAGTCCACTCCATTTGGGTTTTATGGGTATTTAGATATCTTGGGCTGGTATGGTGTTACAAGGAGGGGGGATGTGATGCCATGATGTTTGTTGATAATGGCAAGATCCTGGCTCGAAATGCAAAAAATTGTGGCTTGGATTTGTAGGTTCACATATAAACAACTGTAGGATCGGTGAATAAAAGATGGTTCTATTCTAGTTGAGATTGGCGAAAACAATCACAACTAAGCAATGTAAACAAGTAAATAAGAAGAATACTGATAAATGCAATTTGTATTAAGCTTCAAAGATTACAAGATTACAGAGAAAACTCTTAAGAAAAACACACTTATACAATGACTCTAAGTACTACTTATATAGTAACTTAGAATCAAGACAGACCCTTGATTCTAAGGATCAGATCTAACACAAGCCGTTGATCTTGTATTGAAGCTATTCTACACGTAACGACAATAAATACTACAAAAGTTATCTTTACTCAAACGTCTTCTTAGGCATCATTGCTTGAGTCCTTGGAAGAAGAGCATCATTGTCTTTTATTGTCTTGCACCAGTAACATTCTTTCTGCGTGGAGTGTGTCAATGTTGCAGCAGAAAGTTGTCAGTGGTAATGGTTGCTTTATCGAAGCCAGTTAGCTGCAACGTTTGATCTTCAGTGGGAATGGCTATCAGCAGCAATGTTGTTGATCAGCAGCAAGACACAACTGTCCCCAGCTGCTGATGATTTGCCTATCAGCAGCAACTTTGGTCTTCAGCAGATAAGGCTATCCGCAGCAGATTTGTTCTTCAGCAGAAGAACAAGTATCCGCAGCAGTTTTTCGATCCGCACCAACTCTGAAGTCCGCAGCAGACTCTGAGGTCCACAACAGTTGTACTGAGAGAATTTTGTAGCCATCAGTCTTTATTTCTACAAACTCCCCCTAGACTGATGCTACCAAAACTCTCTTACTGTTTTTGCTGCTGAAGCTTTTCCATGTTGCAGACTATCCTTTCTACCTCATAGCCTCTTAGGTCTTGGCTGAGATTGTTTAGAGGAAGTTCAGATAGAGTCTTTATGTCTTTGCTTGGCATTTTGAAGATGGCATTGCTTGAACATATCATCTTCTGTCCTTTAATATCAATCAAGATAAACTCGTTGGTATCAGCCTTGAAGGACCAACTGGTGAATGGAGAATTGGATTAAAGAGGTTTGGCATCAAAGATTACATCTTTACTAGGGTTGAAGTGATGTTTGATCACTAGCAAAAGATGTCTCCCACCTTCATTCTCTGACTTATGGGCTTTACCCAACTCTAGTATTCTTCTTAGATCTGAGTCTGGGATTGCAGTACCTCATCAACAGATTTATAAATAGATCTTTTCAGTTCTTCCTTTCCCCTGAAGACTTCAAACCATTTGTCTTGAGTGTTGTAGAACCAGACAACTATTTCTCTTGAGTCTTCTGGTGTGATGGTAGGTTTGGTTTTCTTTTTGGAAGGCTGCTGATGAGGAGGAGCTGGGTGAAAGGATTTGGACTTTGTGGGAGGAGAGGAATGAGGTATAGGCTGGAGAGTGGAAGTATGGTGGGAGGAGGAAGTAGTGGATGATAGAGAAGGCTTGGGTTTCTTTGATTTGTGTTCAGCAGTTTGAGTTATCACCTTTTTCTTGGAGCCTTTCTTCCCCAATCTTTCTCCCTCTTCCTTCTTGACTTTGGAGTACAAGGCTTGCAAGTTCATGAAGCTTATGGGGCCTAGCCTTTTTCCACTTTCTCCTCTGGCCTTCAGGAAGTCAGTCATGACCTTCCATTCTTCATGGGTCCTTTTGTTGAATGCAATGGTCTTCTTGAATTTTTGCTTGGCTTTTTCTTCTTCTTCTTCATCCCTTTTCTTATTTGCCAATTGACCTTGCTGACCCATGAAGGCTCTGTAGATTTCTTTATTTGATAGTTTCTCAAGGTAGTCTGCATCCTCTCCTTGAGAAATCAGAGCCGCTATCTATTCTTCTCTCATTTCTTTGGCTAGTTCAGAATCAGTTATTCTGAACTTAGCCTATTCCCTTTTCTTCTTCTCCCTTTCTTCTTCTTCTTCTTTATTCAACTGTTCCTACAACTTAAGAGCTAGGGCTTCATCTTCTTGTAGTTAAGTAGCTGCAGGAAATCTGGCTTTGAGTTCATCCAGCTGTTTAGCATACAGCTGGATTTGTTGTTCTCTGAGGAGCATGACAACTTTTCTTTCTTGAATTTTTCTTAGCTCTGCCATCTCCTCTTCTTCTCTTCTTCTTCTTCTTTCCTCCATTTCCTTTTGCTCTTTCATCAGTCTCTCTTCCACCTCTTCAGTCATTACTCCCTTCCCATTGGCTTTGGTTGATGCCTCTGCTTCTGCTGTATGGATCACAACAGCAGATGTTTTAGATACTGTTGGGATCTCTGCTTCAGCTTCATTGGTAGTTTGGGGAGAGGATGGGGGAAGGTTTCTTGCTTCATCTTCTTCCCATTCATACCCAGTTACTTCCTTCCAATTTTTTCTTGCATCCTCCAATTCTGTTCTTCTAGATTTTGTTGCAGTGTTCAGAGTGGCGGTTGGTGAGGAGAGAAAAGAGAAATCTGAGTCAGAGGAGGCATCTTCTGTAAGGCGTCCCTCCTTTTCAAGACGAGCTTTGATAGTCTTGATCATTGCTTGGCTCTCTAAGGAGTTGACATTGCATATATGTGTTCTGAGCTCAAAAATGTTGTATAGGAAGTCTGAGTTGAGGAGTAGAATCTCATTGATGTGGTTGAAGAAGACAGATGATCCATCACTCAGAAAGAAGGTGAAACCAGAGGGCCCAGTGCATGACCATCCTAGCATTGCCGGTCCCCTGACCATCTCATTGTGGATGAAGCTTCTCCAGCAAACAATTTCTTCGTCAGTTAAAGTACTCCTTATCAGGTCAAGTCTACTTGGAGCCGGTCTTTGTGCTGCTGCTGTAGAAGATTCTGCGCGGTCTTTAGGATATGCTATCCTGTTTGCTTCTTCTAATAGTGCTTCAAACTAGGGCAGATTTTCCTCCTTTTAAGTCTTGGAACCTGCAGATTGCAAGTTTTGCTGAGAGATCTGAAGAGGTGTTGATGCAGCTGGATAAATACAGTTCAAGCACTTGAAGATGATTTAGTTCATCCCAGTTCAGCTCTTCTACTCCGCTGAACTCTTTCCCAATCCAGAATCTCTCAGATTGACCATCATACCCCAAGCTAGTATGGAGTTAAAATCTAGCTTGTCTGCAGTCAGTGTGAATTGGGGGGTAGTGGTTAGACTTAATATGGCCGCTGCTTCAGGAAGTATGCTGACTGATGGAGGTGTGTCTTCATGGTGACTTGCATTTGTCAACACCTCATCAAAGGCTCGGACAACCAACTTCCAATCCTCTTCATCTACTGAGTCTGGCAAGTCATGAACTTGAACAAAGGCAGGTTTGAATAAGGAACTTTGAAATGCAGCCTGCTCTTGTATACAGTCTTCAAGGCTGTCAGCATCATCTTCTGCTGCAACTATCTCCCCCTTTTGGTTGCATCAGTGTAAAGAGTTGCATCTGTTTGAGTTCCCACTGATACAAGGGAAGGAGTAGGCACAGTTGAGTATTGATGGGCTTCATGCATAGAGACTTGGTGCCTTAGTTTGGACACTTCAGCCTCTAACATAGCCACCCTGGCCGTCAATTCCATATTTTTGAGTTTCAGACTGTCCTCATCCACAGTTGTTGAATCCTTGGAGCTGGATGGGGTCTTAGGCCTAGCCTCTGCATCCCCATCACCCTGGTTTTCTTGGCACCTGAGATTCCTCTCAGTGAAGAGTGTTTCAAAGGAAACATCCTCACTGTGAGTTGTCGTGGTTAGGGTCTTAGTGATGTTATCACTGTCCTCCTGGTCAGTTGATGTACCAGGAGTAGTGACAGCCCTTTCCACATTCACTTTATCAGTACTCCCAGAGTGAACCTTCTTGGGTGATGAACTTGGGTTAGGTGCACTAGAAGCCAAGTCAATCAATACCTCCGAGATAGTAGTTGTTTAAGAAGGTATATCATGTTGACAAGGTGCCTCTACACTTAAGTTCAGAGAAGAAAAATAATGGAATTGCTCAGTGGGTTGTTCTATGGATCCGGGATGTGATCCTGATCCTAATAGAGAAGCTTCCAAGGAAGTCTCTCTAATGATGTGGCTATCCCTTTTGATATTCTCATCAGAATTTTGGGATTCTGAATGAGGGCTTTTAGGTTGGGATTGGGCCTTTGAGACAAGAAGAGAAGGAGTCTTCTTGCTCCTTTTTCTAGTATATTTTGCCGCAACCGGGGCCCTTTGTTCCAGTTGAACGATAACATCCAAATCAGGTGTAAGTAATTTCTGTGCCTGTGCATCCTTAGTAGTATGCACAGGGGTTCGAACAGTGGAAGCAGTTTGTTGTTCTGGATTTGAAGTGGATGGTGTGGGATCAGTATCAGCTGTGATTGCTGATATGTCACCCTGGGTATTTTGTATGTTCATCATTGTAGATAATAATGGAACATTGACCCCTGAGAACTTTTTGAAAACAGTTCTCATACTTTGAAAAATGTTATTTTTATGTCTCAGCATAAGATAGATTTTTATAGATTTTGAAAGATCTTTTAATTCGTTATTGAAAACCTCCTGCAAGAATCTTGGGTACATAAAAAATGATTGCTTTGCACCTTCTTGAAGATTATATCTCAAACCTTTAAAGATGAGATGTGCAAAGTTGAAACCCTGGCAAGAAACCATACCATGAACAGCAGAGGTAAGTGCATAGCTCACTTGATGCCATCCACTTCTCTTCTGGGATATGCATTGTAGAAGAGTGTGGCATAGAAACTTCCTGCATTGCCTCAATCCTGCAGGTGGTATCAGAGTTTTGGCTCACAGATTAAACAAACTCACACTTGTTTAATCATTCTCTGGTTCTATTCAAAACTATCCCTTTGCTAAATTCACCCATTATCACAAATAAAAAATGGCACAAAAAAATGGATTTGAAGATATTGGAAGCATCAACAGACCACCAAGACTGGTGTCTGGAGAAGACTATGATATGTGGAAGAAAAGAATGGAAAGATTTTTCTGCTATCAAGAATATTGGATGTGGAAATCCATTAAAGATGGACCATACATACCCATGGTGGCCTCCGCTGATTCCGGAGATACATTGGTTCCCAAAGAATCCTCCAAATACTCTGATGAAGACATCAAGAAAATGGAGGTAGATTTCAAGGCCTTGGGAGCCATCCAGATGTGCTTACCAAATGAAGTTTTTCACAACTTCAGAGGATACAAAACTGCAAAGGAGCTATGGGAGGCTCTTGAGAAGATGTTTGCTGGTTCAGAGGAAGTAAAAGAAAACATAAGAGACATCCTGAAGCAGCAATATGAAAACTTCGTCTGGAAGGAAGGTGAGTCTCTAACTGTTTTATATAACAGATATACTTATCTTGTAGGTGAGCTGCAGTGCTCAAAAGTGAAGCTGGAAAATGAAGATATTTTCAAGAAGTTCATCAGGTCTACCCAGTTGCTGGACACTCTACATAGTGTCCATCAGAAGAACTGAGAATCTGAAGACTATACAGATGACTGAGCTTTTCGGTATGCTAAAGACCTATGAATTAGAGATGATTCAGGCCAAGGAAAGAAGCTCAAGCTACCAAACAGCTACAACATCCACCACCACCTCTTATGCCCTCCACTCTGACCACTCAGGTCCTAGTTCAAGCAACTATTATCCTCCCATCGTCACACATCCTCAAACTCCAACCTCTCAAACAAACACCTCACCATTTCTCCTAGAAGCAACTCCTCAAACCTCAACCTCGGCTGCTTTTGTTTCTGAAAACTCAAACAACATGTCATTCATCAAGGAGGATCTGGAATGCTTCCATCCAGATGATCTAGAAGAAATGGACATACATCACTCGTATGCCATGCTCTTTTTAAGAGCAAAAAGTTATCTTTACTCAAAAGTCTTCTTAGGCATCATTGCTTGAGTCCTTGGAAGAAGAGCGTCGTTGTCTTTTATTGTCTTGCACCAGTAACATTCTTTCTGCGTGGAGTGTGTCAGTGTTGCAGCAGAAATTCGTCAGTGGTAATGGTTGCTTACGAAGCCAGTCAGCTGCAACGTTTGATCTTCAGTGGGAATGGCTATCAGCAGCAATGTTGTTGATCAGCAGCAAGACACAACTGTCCCCAGCTGCTGATGATTTGCCTATCAGCAGCAACTTTGGTCTTCAGCAGATAAGGCTATCCGCAGCAGATTTGTTCTTCAGCAGAAGAAAAAGTATCTGCAGCAGATAAGCTTATCCGCAGCAGTTTGTCGATCCGCACCAACTCTGAAGTCCTCAGCAAACTCTGAGGTCCACAGCAGTTGTACTTAGAGAATTTTGTAGCCATCAGTATTTATTTCTACAACAACTTAGGAATAAATATGATAATGAAATATTTTCTTAAGCAATATTTCCTGTCTGAAGTTCGGAACTTGTGGTGGATAACCTCGATGGAATTGGTTAATAAATATGATAATGAACTATTTTCTTAAGAAATATTCTCCCTTTTTTTCACTAGTTTGTTTTGATTCATCTTGCAGAGTAATCGATGTCGAAGTACCAATCAAATAAGAGATTAAAAGTGTGTTCCTAAGTATCTTGCAGAGTGAATGACTTTTAAAATTTGTTTTTAGTAATAATTTGTCCAAAATATTTCATAATTCACACAAACATGTTAGTCTGCACTTGGGTTTTATTCTTGCAGGGAGTGCAATTTCATTTAATTTAATTTTAAACAAGGCATGGATATTTTCTATAGGAGGTTAGTGTGCATTGCCTGCGATTTTTAAAATATGTTTCTTTATACTTATACTATCTTAAAGAAGCGAATGAATTGTTTGCTAGGATTACACACGAATGGGCTATGGTGGACGAACCTTCATGGGGACCACCTCTTTAATCGGTCACGTCTATAGCATCAACGTCATCGGTATTTATTGTTATGTTATAATAACATTACACACATTTTGGCTCTTTTTTAAACAAATATTGTTTTGTTTAGATTGCAAAGAAAAAATACTTATGTAATTATGACATTAAAATACTCGGCCACCGGACGAGTACAAAACTAGTAATAGAATGTCAAGAGATACACCATACACTAGACATGGATTCACACGAAAATAATATTCAAAGACTTTTTTTTATAAAAATATGAAACACTAATTATTTTATAAAGACTTGTACACTAAACATTTGAAGTTCATAAACATTAACTTGTTTAAACAATTTGGATGACACACATTTTTACAAAAATCGGTTTTTATATAAAAACCAACTAACTAATTCATTTGTTTTATAAAACTAACATCTAATTTATATAAATTACACTTAAGTTTTTATAAAACTTCCCTAGTCACCAAAATGATGACATGACACATTACTCTTGGAAACTTGCCACACACCTTGAGCACACAACACCTAAACAATCTAATCATTTCACTCTCTCTTCTCTTTGTTCGGTCGAGAACACCCCAAGCACACACACAAACCCACTTCAACATTCCACACACATGCAATTCTCTCTCACCTCTCCAAATCCTCTCCATTCTCATCCTTGTTCTTGAGCTAATCGGACTCAACACAACATATTTCGGAGGTTCTAGGGCTGTCACGACTTCAAGGTAAGCATAACAAGCTTCAACATCATCATCTACAACTTCCAAAACCGTTTTTACACATATGTAAACCCTAAAACATTCCTATAAAACATTACGGTTTAAACACTAACTTACGGTTTAAACAAAAACATAAAGATTACCAAAACATAAAACATTACGGTCTAAACACCAACTTTTGCTATAAAACATTCCTGAACATCCTAACTTACGGTTTAAACAAAAACATAAACAATCAATACACAAAAATCGGGTTTTATGTAAAGAACACACACTAAAACTACTGCGATACTGTGAAGAACCGATCCGACTATGAGGCGAACATCAATGTTGCCGGCATTGGTGTAATCGGAACCGGTATCGGTATTCGCTTTATTGTTATTTGCTTTTATGGTTTACGATAAGTTGAGCCGATAATGATCAGTGTCACGCCGCATATCGTGGGGAATAAACGACTAAACTTCCACCATGTAGTGCGAACCTTTTTATAAACGGAACCCGTGCAACGGGCGGGTTGACCCAACTAGTTATTTTAAAATTTGGAATCGTACATTTTAGTTAAAATTTCCGAATTATAGCTATTGAATAATATAATTAAGGTATATTGTTCACGCGTTACGTTAATGTCACCTTAGGTTTAATCATTAATTATTATTTTTGATTAGCATATTACTTGTGATTAAAAAAATACCATTATAACATCAAAACCGTAATCTCACATGATAAATCATCATGTATTGGGCTTTTTATTATATTTGTTGTTTTATTTAACATGATAATCAGATATGTATTTAACGTGTTATTGTATTCGGTTTCTATTTTACGTTACATTAACTTAATTTGGAACTTACACAGTTTTTTCAGGAAAAAAATATAGAATTAAATATTACAAATCATATAAAAAGAACTTAGAAAATCATAAATCGAGTCTAGAAAAATGATATAAGTATACCTTTTATAGCTATAAAAATTATAAAAGTTTCCCTAAATTAACTTTATTTTGAGATAAAATTCCCCTCCTAAACAAACCTTTATAGCTAATAAAAATTATACAAGAAAGTTTCATAAATTAAATTTATTTTACGATTTATTAAAATTGTAAAATTTATAAAAAAAAGTATCTTAAATTAAGAGTAAAGTACACGGATGGTCCCTGTGGTTTACCAAAATTTTGGATTTGGTCCCTGTAGCTTTTCAAAAGTACATGAATGGTCCATTTGGTTTGCACTTTATAACGTATTTAGTACACAACCAACAAATCTAAAAGTTTTAGAAGGTCCAAGTTAAAGACTAAAGACATTACAAAGTGCAAACCACAAGGACTGTACATGTACTTTTGACAAATTTTGGGACTAAATGCGTTACAAAGTGCAAACCCCATGGACCATCTGTGTACTTTTAAAAAACTAGGGACCAAATCCAAAATTTTAGTAAACTATAAGGACTAGAACTTAAAAATTCATTTTAATTTATGATTTATTAAAATTCTCATACTAAAAGGGGTGAGTAAAGTGGATTGCTCGAACCGTAACCCTTGATGCCCGACCCGACCTGACATGGAACACGCAAAAAGCAAAGTTAATAAAATAAATAATTTTATTACATGTCAAAACGGGATCGGGTAGAACCGCAAAAATGAGATTTTGATGAAAACAAAACAAAAAAGTTTTAAAATTTTGAAATACGGTCCAACCCCAGGTCCGGTTCACCAGTCCGACCGGTTCAAATGAAAGCGGTTAAACTACACACAAATGAACCAGTTATATGTCCCGGTTTTCGGTCCAGTTCTGAAAACATTGGTATCAACCCATTTATTAATAGACGGGTCGAAATACGAACAAAAAGAAATTTTAAAAAATTACCTTTGTATAACTTAGAAATACCTGATGGGCAGAATACAAAGGAAAGAAGGAATTAGTTCTTGTTATTGTTTAAATAACCAAAAATTGAGGGGCAAAGATGTAACTATTGCCTAAAAGACATATTTACCCGCAAAAAAATTTTAACACATGCATTAAGTGTTATAATTTGAGCAATCATATTTATATTATTTTAAATTTAAGATGCGCTTTTGTGCTCCATTATAATATAGTGTGTATATATGTTATATTTTTAACAGAGCATAAATACTGCATTTTCCGTGTGCGTGGTTGAAGATCTCGCAATCTCGGGCCATTTGTTAAACATAGATTAGAGCATTCACATCAGTTCCCCATATCTACCATCATCTCTAAATTATAAAGGAAAAATAAGAAATCATGTAATTTTACGTCACATCAGCTCCCCTCATCTTCATCCTCTATATTTTTGAGGAAACTATAACCACCCTTTATATTATTCACCCATTATTTATTATTTTATACTTTTAGTAAGTGTGTATGAGTGGAGGAAAGAGAAAAAATAATAACAAATAAATAAATAAGTATTATTTAACTGAATAAGGGATCGATATGAGGACTCTGATGTGAAGGCTTTTTAAAAAGTGATATATAAATTTAAAAAATGATAATTTTTAGTTAAATTGTAGGAACAAGGACGAGGAGCTAGTGTGGATAATGGGTCTTCACCGGTGGTTTGCCCCAGTTCAATTTACATATTCCATTTAGTTAATTTGTATTTCCTTTAAGTAACCATGTTTACAAGGTCAGTTTCTTCATGTAAGATTCTTTTTAATTCATCTATGAACACTAGGTTTGAGAAGGTCATGGGTTCAAGTCTCACTTCTATCAGGAATTAAGAAATTTACCTTAAAAAAAAAACATAAGATTTTTTTAATTCAGTTAATTTCAAGGTTATCAATAACAATATCTTTTTAAAACTTTTCACTTTTAGAAGTTATTTTTTATTTATACAAGAACTTCTCACAATTTCATAATTATTGTAAGTATCATTACTATTTATTTAGAGTAAACTCCGGTTTTCGTTCCTGAGGTTTAAAAAAAAAATCAGGTTTCGTCCACCTGTAACACATTTAATCCCCGACGTTTGATGTTTTAACACTTTGCGTCCATGGACCTTAACTCCGTTAACTTTTATGTTAGTTTTTTTGTGTGAAATTACTGATTTTGGTGGGTGGTATGATGTTTGAAGAGGATGAGGGGAGGGGTATATTAGTAATTTCACACAAAAACTAACAGAAAAGTTAACGGAGTTAAGGATCAGGAACGCAAAGTGTTAAAACATCAAACGTTAGGAATCAAATGTGTTACATATGGACGAAACCTAATGTTTTGTTCAAAACCCAGGGACAAAAACTGCAGTTTACTCATTTATTTATTTATTTTAGTTAAATTTGGGTTTGATTATTCCGTGAAATATGGTCAAAATTTGGTTCAAAAACCCATTGGTTCAAAAACCAAAACATCAGCTAAAGCTAACGTTACTGTTAATGACAAATAGCAAGAATAGCCGCCAATGCAACTTGCTATTAATTAATTATCCTTTCTTTATTTTTTGAACGGCCAACATCCTTTCAACCATATATTCCTTGTCCTGTTAAAAGGCTTTGGTTTCTATTCAGCCATCCTTCAATTCCCGCAAATTATTTATTTACAGACTGCACAATTTGTGTTGATTCGTTCTTAATTTGCACATATTCTATTACTTGCAATTGCTTTGAACCCTTTATTTGTATTTTATAATTATTATTTGATCCACAAATATGGATGCATTCTTACAGCAGTATCAACATCTTAAAATTCAATTTCTAGAGATAACATCAGCCACCAACAACTTCAATGAGAAGAACTGTATTGGACGTGGTGGTTTTGGGAAAGTTTATAAAGGGGAAGTGTCTCACTCTAAGGGGCGAAGCATGGCTGCTATTAAGCGTCTAGATCGTAGTCATGGACAAGGAACACCTGAGTTTTTGAAAGAGGTCACGATGCTTTCGCGTTACGTGCATGAAAATCTTGTCTCTCTTCTGGGATTTTGTTACGAAGGAGATGAGATGATCTTGGTGTATGAGTATGCATCTCGTGGAAGCCTTAACCACCATTTAAATTCTCCTCATCTCAAGTGGTCGCAACGTCTCCAGATATGCCTAGATGCAGCAAAGGGACTAGGCTACCTTCATGATCCAAGGGGGACACACCAAAGACTTATCCACTGCGATATAAAAAGCGCCAACATCCTTCTCGACGAGGATTGGAGTGCCAAACTTTCTGACTTCGGGCTATCAATAATGGGCCCCGCTAATGAGCAGCAGTCAGTAATTGTCACCCTTGCAGCAGGTACAGGGGGGTACATTGATCCGCAGTATTGGATGACGAACACCCTGACGAAAGAGTCGGACGTATACTCTTTCGGTGTCGTCTTATTTGAAGTTTTATGTGGGACATTATGCTGTACGTATAATCGAAATGGCCGTGTTGAGAAGACTTTTGTGCCCACGTGGATTGAAAGCTATGAACAGAATAAATTAAATGATGTCATCTTTAAAAATCCGACCATTCAACCATTGGATCAGAGCTCTTTAGAAATATTTACAGACAATGCATATCGATGTTTGAAGGAATCTCGTGAAGATCGGCCAAAGATGGCTGAGGTTGTGGCTAAACTCGAGACTGCATTCGAACGTCAAGAGTTTAGTGAATGGGAAGAGATAGCTAAGAGTGCAGATCCTCCTCTGAGGTACAGATCCAAAGTTGAGTTGAGGGAACTTCTGACCAAAGGGGTCCTCCTTAATGGCGGCAAAACGGTAATTAGCTGCTATGTCTTTAATCAACTGCTCTAGATTCTTTTTACATATAGAATGTTAATAATACTTTAATAACCACATGCCGTCGCTACAATCACAAGAACCACTTAGGCTTGTCAATGAGTAAGGTTTGGTGATATTAAAACCAATGTTGTAAAACAAGGTCTGAGTACTCCCCGAGTAATCACTACAAGGTAGGTTGCCGAGGCCCGAGTACTCTAGGCCTAGGCCGAGTTCTCCCCGAGTACTCTCCGCCTAAGCCGAGTACTCCCGACTCCGACTAGGGAGCGCCTAGCGACTTTTACGACATTGATTAAAACTCATGACCCTGCTAATGGATCATTGTATGAGAAAATAATTTCACCAGATAATGTATTTCTCATAAATACTTACAATGTTATAAGGGTGAAAAGGAAATACAATCATAATAAAACAATACAATAATTTTATACTAAAATAGACAAGAGTGGATTATAGGTGACAATCTTGACCTATTCTTCAAAGAATGAGTTTATTTGGACAAAAATCAATTGAATATGGGTCAATTTGGGTGACCTCAAATTAGTCAATGGCTTAATTTGGGTCACCTTAAATTAGTCAACGTGTCAATTTGGGTCACCTCAAATATTCAACGGGTTAATTTGGAACAACTTAAATTAGTCAACGGATTAAAATGATCAAGTATTATAAAACTTGTTAACTTAAAAATAGTGCATATGTGTACCCGAAAAAACTGTCACCCCACACCCACCACCGCTATCACTACCGCCGTGCCGCCACCCGCCGCCACCGCCGTTTCCACCCACCGCCACCGCCGCCCCTCCACCGCCACCCGCTGGAACCACAACCGCCCACCCGCAGCCGCCATCGCTACCCGCCACCGTCACCACCGCCCTCCACTGCCACCCGCCTGCGCCACCGCTGCCACCACCCCACCCGCCCGACGCCATCACGCGCCACTGCCTCGTGGTGATATAAATAATACCTTGTAGCTCTCGGCAGCCACATAAACCGGTTTGTCCATGGTTTTAGCCACTAATGCAATCTGATAAGTTCCCATCATGTTAATTATACCTCCGCTTTCAACAACTCCATCTGCCCCAACAAAGACCATGTCCACTTCATCCGTGCTGTATGCTACAGCTGAATCGATCAACAGTTTCACAGAATCACAGATACAGCCGTCGCCCGCCCGACGCCACCGCCGTCTCCGCCATATCCACCCGCCCGCCGCCACCATGCGCCACCGCCTCGTCGCTGCCTCCCATCGCCGCCACCCGCCTCGCCGCCACTGCCACCTCCCACCGTATTGGCCGAACCTGTTTTGACCCGTACCAAATTGGTAGTTTTCTTTTTTAAAAACGACCCGTTTTGACCCGGATTCATTTTGCTCAAAACCCGTTTTGACCCAAAGTCATTTTGCTCCTAACCCGTATTAACCCGAACCCATTCTGACCCGAATCCGTTATGACCCGTGACCCAAACCCGCCCTGTTTGCTGGGCCTAGGTGGATATATGGTAACAATATTTCCCCATTACCCCCCTCAAGCGAAACAGGTGGCGGACAAACTCGTATTTTTTCCTGAAATAATTCAAACAAGGGTCTTGGAAGAGGTTTGGTGAAAATGTTGTCCACTTGAAGCTTGTTAGGAACAAACTTATTGTGTAGTTTGTCGGAAAACACAAGCTCCTGAAGGAAATGACAATCAATGTCTATGTGTTTGCTCGTCGATGTGCAAAAGGATTCTTAGAGAGAAATATGGCACTTAAGTTATCACATAAGAGGGTAGGTGACGTGTTATGATCCCAAAGAAGTTGAGTGAGCCAAATGAACTCTGCAGCTGTGTTTGCCATTGCTCTGTATTCGGACTCACAATTTGAACGTGACACTTAGGTTGCATCTTAGTACTCCATGAGACAAGTTTACCACCAAAAAAGATAGAATAACCGTATGTGGAGCGTCGTGCCTCTATACAACGGGCCCAATCCGCATCAGAATATCCAACCAAAGAAGATTTTATAGGATTTGATAGATGAAGACCATGAGAAAGAGTACCTTTCACATACCTGAGAATTCGTTTAACCATTAATTGAAAATGATGAATGGTCAGCGAGTGAAGAAACTGACTTGCTTGATTAACAACATATGATAAGTCATATTGTGTGATGGTAAGATACTGCAGAACGCCAACGAATGAGCAATAATAAGTGGGATCTGAATAAGGGGTGTCGGTGCTTAAGAAAACATCATTTGTGACAAGAAGAGCTGTGACATGCTTGGCATCCAGAAGAGTACCACGAGTCATAATATCATGGATGTGTTGTTTGATTTAAGAACAAATCATTTGAAGTATAATTAACCTTGATCCCCAAAAAAATAGTTTAACTTACCAAGATCCTTGATAGCGAACTTATTGTGCGATCAACAAAATGGCGTAGAGACGGTTCATGATTACCTATAAGGATTATATCGTCAACATAAATGAGTAAATATATGATTTATGATCCACAATGGAAAATGAACAAGGATGTGTCTGCTTGACTACAAAGAAAACCTTTTTGGACGAGGAAAGTACTAAGCCGCTCAAACCAAGCCCTCAGAGCTTGCTTGAGACCGTACACGGCTTTGTTAAGACGACATACATAACCCGGGTGAGATGAGTGTACGGATCCCGATGGTTGCTTCATGAAAACAGTCTCTGATAAATAGCCATTTAAGAATGCATTTTTCACATCAAATTGGTGAAGAACCCAACAGTTAGTAACATCAATAGATAAAACAACTCTAATCGTAGATATTATAATCACATGACTAAAGGTATGAGAAAAATCAAACTTGGGAATTTGTGTAAAACCCTTCTCAACAAGGTGTGTCTTGTAACGGTCAATATAACTATCCGAGTGATATTTAGTTCGAAACGCCCACTTAGAACCAACCACATTGGAAGATTTTGGACGAGGAACAAGAGCCCACATATTGTTTTGATGAAGGGCCAATATCTCATCACGCATAGCATCCTTCCAATGTTGATACGGCTAAGGATGCCAGGGAGAGGCACGATGAGCAAGGTGCATCTGATGTATGAATACCAGTTGGCAGGTGTGCACGAGGAGCAGCTGGCGGTGTGGAAGGTGCTTGATGGTGTGAAGTGCCATCATTGTAGTCGACCAAAAACAAGGTTGTGAGGTCATCGGTAAGTATTTTACCGAAGAACGGAAATGTGAATTTGGAAATTTGTAGAACCTGCTCAACGAGCACATAACACAATTAATTTACTATTATTCCAAGCAATTCCGGAAAACATGGTCTTGCAAGTTGCTCACCATACTTTAGCCAAAGATATTCGGGACACATTAAAGGTTTGATATGTAGGAGTTAATAGGGTTAAGGAGGCGTAGATACAGACACTCGAGTCAGATTTTGAATCTCTAAAGGTGAATACTAGCGAGTCACTTGATGTCTATGCGGGAAAAATTCGTCAGATTGAATCACAAGCAAGAAGTCTCAGCATACATTGGATGACAACATATTGGTTTGAAAGCTTTTTGCATTCGATACCTTAAAAGTACATTTAAATACTCATGCCAAATGAACAATTTTTTACCTTAATACAATGTCGTTACAAGAAGTCGTCGGAAGGCTAAAACTTTTCGAAGAACGCATCAAGAATCCAGCTGAGGAGGGAGACATGCATAATAAACTTCTATTCAATAAAGCAAATGAAAACGAGAAGATTAAAGACCATAAATGTGAGCATTGCGGCTGTGGGAGTTCAAATTAAGAAGACTTTGGGCGTGGCTGAGGTAGAGTTTAGAGGTGAGAGGTCTGGAAAAAGTAATGATGGTGAACAAGTCAAGCAGGATAAAAGCCATATAAAATGTTACAAGTGTAACGAGCTTGGACATTATATAAATGAATTTCCAAAATGAGCAAAAAAGTAGGAGGTTCACTTGACCCGGTACAAGGATGTTGAACCAGCATTAATGTGATGGCAAATCGGGTCATAAAGAAAGTTAAAGATCTTCCTTACACTAAGATTAGTTTAACAGGGAGTGTTGAAAGTTAAATTAAACTTTTAGTACAATTGTGTCAATATTATTACGTATATGGGTCATAGTGTTAGGATGTAAATAAGTTGGGGTCTAAATGTAATTAATGGGTCAATTAGGGTGCAACGGTATTCCTAAACGACTCAGTGATTGTGAAGCACCGGTTCAATAGGTTTATATACGTATTGATTGTACTGAACAAGTGGTGGATAACAAATATTAGCAATCAAGAAATTCATAGTTTATACCTCATAATCTTCATTTCATATAAAACAACTAAACAAACCATTTCCACTAGCCCCATCGTTGGTGATCAGGAGTAGCCTTCAATAATGGAGGCACAGAGAAAGAAGAAGAGGTAGCCAGGTAAGATCATAGTTATCAAAAGCGAGCGTCTTGTGCGCCTAGGCGCAATTTTAAGGCGAGACGCGATAAATGCGCCTTGACTTTAAGGCGAGCGCCTTGTGAAGCTAAACGAAGATTTTGGTACTTCACTTTGTACATTTTGTTATTCAAATTTTGGATTTACATTTGAATCTTTGACTATTTTAGAACTTTTGGTACTAATTAGATGATATTAAATGTTATATAATAGATTTTCTTTATTTTATTTGAAGAATAGTATTATTTTTAAGTAAAGATTCCTTTCATTTATGTGCGCTTCTTTTTTCTCATGCCCTCGCTTTTCTTGCGCCTTGCGCCTAGGCCCCAGGCGAGGCCTATGCGCCTTGAGTGCGCCTAGCGCCTTCGATAACTATGGGTAGGATATATATAGCAGTGGGAGGGGTGTGAGGAAATAGTGAAGCTATATTGTTAAGGATCCATACTTGTTATTTTATTTTTCAATGAATTATATATAAACAAAACTATGAAAATTCATGTTAACAAAAGAGCATACATGTTAGCCATAAGAAAAACCGTACATTCAAAAATCTAATTTAAGAATGACAAAAAGGTAAGTAAATTATTTTGAGTAATTGATACTCTCATAAATCATATCATGCACGCTACATGATCACAACTAACTTGAACTTGTTTCATGGACGTATAGTGGTTTTCATTAAATAAGAAGGGAGAACATTGTGAAATGATATCGTTTGCAGAATGTTTGGTTTCAGCTCCAAGTCATTTTGGTAGATGGTCGTTTTCATATAATTCAAGGTGGCTTCTCCTCCCTTAGCTTTTGAGAATATTTGATAAGTATAAAGCAATGTATCATTCTTTGCATGTACTATTCATGCAGATTTGATGAGGGCACCTTCCAGTTAGCGCATCATGTAACATGCAAAACACATGTAAAAGCCCGATTCTTGTCACCAGGAATCACATACGTTGTCAACCTTGTGTTCAAAAATGCAGCCCTTTCCCACGTGAGAAAATGTGAACTTATACCCCTCCAATACAAATTACAAGGGGAGACAAAAACTTCAATTTCATACCTCGCTTATGATCATGGGAGAGAAGATGGCTGGTGGGTGTGTGAGTTGTACGAGTATACTAGCGACCACAGAATTGTTGATCTTCATATTATGTTTGATGGCTTCCATCATTCTTATATGTCTTTTTCTGAAATAGAAGTAGAAGGCATTGAGTTTCGGCCCTTGGAGAAAGTAAGACGGCAAATAAAAGTTTAATATCCTTTATTTTGCTTTTAGTTTTTAACTTTTTTGGAAAATATGCCAGCCATAATCTAGAATAACATTATTTTCAATGAAAGATAACCTATAAGGCTCATCAAGTTTCTTTTTGGTGTGGGAGGAGATATTGTGGTATCAAATACAACAAGCATAATGATAGTCACATCCATATAATATCATCAAAGTCTAATATGGTTATGTTCTACAGGTGGAACAAAAAGATGAGAATCAACCCATATCAGATTCATATGTAAATTGGGAAGAAAAACTACCAACTGATTATGAATACATAATGAAATGGTCAAAAAGTATCTTGCATTGGACAACAAAGTTGGAAGCCTACTCAATTATGTGCAAAGGGTTCTTAATCAATGATGGTCAAGAGGTAATTTTGATATGAATGGTTCTTTACTTTCATTACTGAAATGTAAGTCTATTTCTTCTCATATGTAGTTGTCATGGAGCATATGAATATGGTTCAAAGGGAATCATTATTGAAATGCTAACCAAGTACTAATTAGAGTATCTATGTTATTGTTTGATAGTGGTTTTCTCTTGACAAAAATGGGAAGAAATGTCATGTGATATCAGCAAGAGCGATTGTTGAAATGGTCAGGAAAATGGACAAGCTGTCTTTACCCGAATCAAGGTTCTTTTATATCTTCCCGCCAGTTTTCTTGTTGAACTTACTAAGTCTTTTTGCAAACATTAGATATGTTGTTGAAACTATAGGTGTACATAGTGTTTCTGAAAACATACACTATATATTTATGAGTTCATTTCTCTATGTGGTCATACAGTGAGACTAATTTCACGTATGTTTAGATTCGAACTTTATACTAATTTGACCTGAGTTTTTCTAAAAGCTCGCATTAATTAATAATGAAAAGCGTAACTTTCTAGTAAATTACATTTGATTTTCTATGAACATTTTTTTTCAGATTTGGAGAAGCCATTCAGTGTGATTCTTGGAAACTTTGTATCAATAGCATCATCCAATCCCAGCTAGTATCATCTAGCACAACATATGCAGCTTACATTGTCTACAAATTACCAAAAAACCAATCTGGATTTGAGGTTCCTATGTTAGTGGTGGATACCCTATTGAGTTCAGACAATAATTGGTATATTAATTTAGCAAGTCCTCAAACCCCAATTATTAGATCAAAGGCTAATCAAAACACCCACAACACACTCAAAGGGCGGAAAATGAAAGGCCTCCCACAAAAAAGGAATGATGGTTGGATGGAAGTACAAATTTGGGAATTCCAAACTGCTACTGCCACCAAAATGATTCCTATGTGTCTTAAACTGGCCACTTGTGGTGACAAGATGTTAAGCGGGCTTATTATTCATGCCTTTGAATTTAGACCCATATAGATACCCTTTTTTTAGGACTATATTGCTTTTAGATTCACAGCAAAATCTGTTTTGATTTTACAATCAAAAGGGTAATAGTTCTTACGGACAAAGTGAAAGTCTTGTTCTTTTGGTACATATGGACTAACTTGTTTGGTAGAATGTCCAGAACAAGATGACAACATTGATTGAATTAAAAGATAGGCCAAATCCAGAGATAATTATGCTTCGAGTCTACTTCACTTTGACATGGATCGTTTGCTTTTTTGAATTTTTTTTCATAGGAGCTCAGAAATTCATATCTTTCATTATTTTTCTAGTGTGTTCTATCATGTGTCAAACTAAAAACAAAATCAGTTGACAATAATGTCCTGTATGCTAGGTGGAATAAGGATTGCAACTAGTCATGTTATTTATCTGAGCTATTCTTGGATAGTGAAAGATGATTCTTTATAAACCATAGCCACAATTAAATTATGTGTGCTTCTTCATTATTTTTGTTCTGTCATGTGTCAAACTCAAAACAACATCACTTGACAAGAATGTCCTGTATGGTAGGTGGAATAAGGATTTCTTGGATTTTTGTGGGGTGGGTTGGTGTTTTTTTGGGAGGGGGGGGGTTAACTTTAATGTACTCAGAGATTTTGCAAACAGGATAGTGAAAGATGACTCTTTATAAACCATAGCCACACAATTAAATTATGTGTTCTTCTCTAAGACCCTCTAAGACTATTACCAAACTATTTAACTGAAGTCCAAGATCCTCCAAGACCACAACGATAATTAACACAAACTTAATTTTTAATCACAATGATCGTAACCAATTTACAGACTTCGTTCATGACCCTTTTGTAGCCCTAGAATGGACCAACGCACAGATTCTAATTGACGTGCCCTTTAGACGTATTTTACAGTTTTACACTTTGAGGTTTGACACATAAATCCCTTTGACTTACAAACATTACATAACAGACACTAAACACAACTTTACAATTATTACATACATGACCCATAAACTTTAAACCCCACATGGATTAACTAAATTATAAATCAATACCCCCCCCCCCCTCTATCTTAGTCCATGCCTTCACTTTGACATCTTCATTCCACTTTAACACGTGCATATTGTAGAAAAATTGTCTTTGAACTTTGGTTTTCTTCCCGTCTCTTACTTGACTCCTTGAACTTTATCTTCATGAGTTGCACACGAACTTTGTCTTGAACATGAACAACCTCCTCCATGTCTTCACACTTTCCTTGAATATCATCATCTTTAACTTGTACACCATCCTTTTGAATTTTGACCCGTTCACATCTGGGTTGTAAATCATGAACTGCTTCTAGTCTCCTTTTCTTATAAGGTAGTTCAACGTCTTAAACAATCTTACTTTTTGGTTATGCATCCTTTGATGACATCTCTACATATCCCTGTATCTGTTTTCCTTTTGAACATACACACCATACTGGTTATCTTCTTGATACTTATGATTTGCAAGAACTTCATGTTTTTCCTTGTCTAACCATGCTCTTTCTATTTTCATTTTTTCCATTTCTTTACTTGCAACATCCTTCAAGTATTTCATACTTGACATCTCACTTCTATCTTGTTGGCAAAGGCTTTCTCTCTTTCATACATCTGCATTTCAAATTCTATTTCTCTATTTCTCAACTCAATCTTTAGTTCTTGTTTCTTTACTTCAAAATCATAAAGCATATCTAATTTCCAAAACTCTAATTTTCTCTTTATATCAATCTCTATTTTCGTCCTTAAATCCTTCAACTTTTCTTCTTCTATTCCTCTCAGTGACTAATCCCTTCCATTCTAGTTCTTCATGATTAAAGTATTTATATAATGAGAACCAAAAATTGCTTTCCTTCTCATTTAAAGAAATCTCCCCATACTTCTCTTTATCTCCGGTAATTGCTATCAAGAGAGTCAGTTCCTCGTTTTCTTGCATCAAGTTTGATTCTTCTTGTGCTTGATTTTTTTTTGATAATCCTTGGATAATGTCCAAACTTCTGACAGTTGTAACATTTTACTTCCCTAGTATCTCTTTGATTTCTAGGGTAACCTTTCCCCCTTTTAAAGTTTTCATATGAAGGAACTCCTTCTCTTTTTTCTTGTCCGATCTTTCCATCACGTCAATTGGCTTATGATGAATTAAATCTTCATTGTCCACGGTTTCTAAAACGTTTTCCATGACCCGATTTGTTGTCATGATGTGCGAACAAGAGTTTTTCTTGACTGTCTACAAGGCCTTCTTTCATTAGATTGGTTATTTCTTCAAAAGATTTCAATCTCCCAATTATCTCCTTGGTACTGAACATAGAAGTTTCCGTACTAAAGTTGGTTGATCAAACGTTGATCCTAGACCACTTGCCCTAGTGATAATACTATTTAGCCTTGCGGTGAATGAATCAATAGTGTCTTCCTCCTTCATCGCCAACATTTCAAACTTTGTCTTCATGTCTTGAGTATTTGAAGACGTACCTTCTATACCTGATCCACACCAACGTGCCTCGTCTTGAGTGCATCCCAAATCTCCTTTGCACTCTTGCAACTTGGAACTTGTAATATCATCTCCTCCGGTAGTGCTTGAAACAAATACACAGTCGTAGCCATGTCCTTCTTTTCATCCGGTTGCGTATTAGCTTTAGGTTCTATCATTTCCCATAGTCCATTTGCCATAAGTATGGTTTTCATATGGATTTCCCATACGGTGTAATTTGTAGCTATTAGGATAGGGCCTTGGAAATGATAGAACGAACTACCCTCCTTATAAATTATAATCTCTCCGGTATTAGTTACCCTTCCTGATTCTGACATCGTTTACTTAGGTTTTCTTCTTAAAACACTAAAGATTCGATCAGGAACAATATAACCGGGTTTCTAATACCAAATGTGATTCAAAAGTTCAATACTAACTTTTCTAAGTGGGAATCAACAACTTAATTCTAAACTTATACGTGTCATTTTCGTCGAAAAATTTAAAAAACTTGACAAAATTGCCGAAACATGTTTTCGTCGAGTTTTATAAATGTTTTGGCGTTCAAAAACTTGTCGGGCGCGCCGTGTTTTAAAAAAATCTAGGCGAAAAACCTAGTTTTAATAAAATCTAGGCGAAAAGCCGAGTTTTAAACAAATCCGACCGGAAAATAATTCGGGCGAAACGTCGAGTTCTAAAAAAAATCTGGGCGAAAAGCCGAGTTTTAAAAAAATCCGGGCGAAAAAAAATTCGGGCAAAAAGCCGAGTTTTTAAAAAATCTGGGCGAAAAGCTGAGTTTTATACAAATCCGGGCGAAACGCCGAGTTTTAAAAAAATCTGGGTGAAACGCCGAGTTTTAATATGAATCCGGGCCCGACAAGTTTTTGAACGCCGAGGCATTTTTAAAACTCGACGAAAACATGTTTCGGTGATTTTGTCGAGTTTTTTAAATTTTCCGTCGAAAATGACACGTGTAAGTTACGTGAACTCGGCGAAGTGGCCGAGTTTAGGTATTAACTCGGCGAAAATCCATGTTTATTTTGGGGTAGTTGACTTTTCTACTTTTTTTTTTTAGAAAAACTTTTCAAAAATGTTTATCATAGGAATTTTCCCTTAATTTAAACCCAAGACTAGAACAGGACCATTTTTTATTTAAAAATGTAAAAAAAATAAAATAAAAAAGGGTGAACCAAGGTAACGGTTTGGTACAGGTGGTGTAACGGTCGGACGAGTGTTCAAAATTCCAAACAGGTTCTTGTGTGATCGAATTCTCAAGCAACGGAGATTTTATAAACAAGTCGGAGGAGAGTTTGATTGTTTAAAACGATTCAAGAACAAGTAATTACAGTCATCACATGTTTAGAAATAAAATATTGGTTGCTATTATAATAACACGATGTCGGGAAACTCATAGTCGCATAACAAGGAGATTTAATCCATAAAGAGGGTAGTTCACTCTCTCATTTCCAGTGCCCTGTCATAGAATCTACAAATTACATTGTATGGGTAATTCATGTAAAAACCATACTAAGAGCAAAGAGATTGTGAGAGATGATAGAACCTAAGGCTGAAACGCAAACTGATGAGAAAAATGATATGACAACAACTACTTATCTATTTCAAGCACTACCAGAAGAAATGATATTACAGGTAGCTAGTTGTAAGAGTGCAAAAGAAATATGGGATGTACTAAAAACGAGGCATGTCGATGTAGATCGAGTATAGAAGGCACGTCTTCAAACACTCATGATCGAATTTGAGATATTCAGAATGAAGGAGGAAGACACTATCGATTCCTTTACCGCAAAGCTAGATAGTATTGTCACTAGGGCAAGTGGTATAGGATCAACGTTTGATCAGCCAACTTTAGTACGAAAACTCCTAAGTTCCGTACCCAAAAGGTTCATTCAAATCATTGCGACCATTGAAAATGCACTGATCAAGATACAATAAAACTAGATGAGACAATTGGAAGATTATAAGCTTTGAAGAAATATTTCCTACAAACATCGATATGCAATGTCTGGAAATATTTCTAAAGAACTCTGATCCAATGGTTGAATGGTCGGATTTTTAAAGATGACATCATTTAATTTATTCTGTTCATAGCTTTCAATCCATGTGGGCAATAATTTTTGCTGAACACGGCCACTGCTATATGTACAACATAATCTCCCACATAAAACTTCAAATAAGACCACACCGAAAGAGTATACGTCTGACTCTTTCGTTAGGGTGTGCGTCATCGCATACTGCGGATCACAGTACCCAGGCGTACCTGCTGCCAAGGTGACAATGACCGATTGCTGCGTATTAGCTGGGCCCATTATTGATAGCCCGAAGTCAGACACTTTACCATTCCATTGGTCATCGAGTAGGATGTTGGAGCTTTTTATATCACAGTGGATAAGTCTTTGGTGTGTCTCTCTTGGATCATGAAGGTAGCTTAGTCCCTTCACGGCATCAAGGCATATCTTGATACGATGTGACCACGTGAGATGAGAGGAATTTAAATGGCGGTCAAGGCTTCCACGAGATGCATGTTCGTACACCAGGATCATCTCACTCCCTTCACAACAAAATCCTAGAAGAGAGATAAGATTTCCATGCCTGTAATTGGAAAGCATGTTGACCTCTTTCAAGAACTCAGGCGTTCCTTGTCCATGCCTGCTATCGAGACGCTTAATAGCAGCCATGCTTCGCCCCTTAGAACTAGTTTTATACCCGTCCGTTGGTCGGGTGTTTTAACATACTAATATGACGAAACTTACTTTCTTTTCTATTTCTGCATATACTTCATAACCTTTAGATAATCTACCATTTACAGGAATAACAAAATCAATATGCATTACTGTCGCACCAGCTAGTGCAGCTACTTGACCACTGAAAAAAATTGTCAATAGTTACCCCCATGAATTCCAAGGCCAAATGGTGTGAGGATCAATTCCTCCTGCATCATCACAAGCCATAATGAGTGATGTCATGATATTATTAATCTAATTCTCTAATTTTGTTTGTTTAATATTAGATACCAACTTTCAAAAATACATCCAAACACCTTGATAGAGATACGCACCAATCCATTCTAAAGATAAACCTAAAATGTTACGTGTGTATTATAGAAGGGGCAAAGGGGACTTTCCTAATAGTGGCTAGGAGTTTGTTAGAGGAGAGATAGTATAAGTAGGAGAGAATAAGGCTTGGTGAGGTATGTGTGAGTTTGTTAGATTTGTTAAGGCTCCTGTATAATGTATAGAGGGAGGGCTAATCTCTATTTTGACGTCAACAACACACCTTATGCTCTTCTTCTTCGTCTCGCTCAATTAAGTATAGTTGGTGTGGCTCAAAATTGGTTCACGATTATAACTTAGGTACGTGATGCTCTGTCATGATTGAATTTCAAACCGAATTACTCCAATGTTTCAGTGGTTTGGAGATTCACAATCCGTATGAACAATTGGCGACTATTCAGCAATCTGATTTAATTCATGATTATTTTGATGATTTCGAGTATCTCATGTCTTTGGTTCCTCGTTTGCCGGAGTCTCAAGCCTTAGGCTATTTTGTTGCCGGATTAAAGGAGGATGTGAAAAAATGGGTCCGATTGCATCGACCTCAGTCAAGATTGGATGCGATGTATTTGGCGAAGGATGTGGAGGAGATGCTCCGCCCTAGTTCCGGTAACGTGTCTATCTCTCGCTTCCGCTATCTAAACCGCTATGGGCCACTTTCAGTTGGCTCGGTTGATGGGCTCAATAATCTGGGCCTTAATGAGCCCAAATCCTCGTTTGCTAATAACCCATCCGATAGGGTTTCTCTCGTTCGTACGGATTCAACTCATCAGTCTTCCGCCACCAAATCCGTTGTTCCTTCTTCTTCCAAGGTGGGGCAGGTTTTTCAGCATGATAGGGGTGTTAGATCTCTATCTCGCACCGAGTGGGAGGAGTGCAGGAAGAAAGCCCTTTGTTTCAGGTGTGGTCAGCAATACGGTCCGACACATAGGTGTTCCGAAGGGAAACTTTGGGTATTATTATTGGGGGACGATGAATATGATTCAGTGGATGGGGAACATTTTTTATTGGAAAATGTGAGTGCCCGTGTGGAACCGAAGGTGGCTGACCCTCCAACGGGTACCGAACTCTGAGGTTCGAAGGAGCATTGCAGGGAATTCCGGTTAGTATGTTGGTCGACAGTGGGGCGACTCACAATTTTGTCTCTCGCCGCTTGGTGCTTGCTTTAGGTCTTCCCATCACTGCTTTCTCAGGGATACATATCAAATGGGGTGATGGCCATTATGTCTTCATCACCGAACTTTGTATTCGTCTTTCGGTTCACATCGGTTCCTGGACCTTTGTGTTGAATGCCCTAATGTTCGAGACGGTCAGCTTTGACATGATTTTGGGAATGGAGTGGTTACACTTTTTGGGTGCAGTGGTTCATGATTGGCCTAATTCCTTGATGCAATTTGTTTACAATGGCAATACAGTTCAGTTAAAGGGGCTCCCTGCTGACCTGTTTTCTCGGGTTGCTGTGCCAACCGGACATTCTCAGACTGCGTCGTTGTTCCCTGCTCAGTTTAACTGCAAGTCTTGAGGTCAAGACTTTATTGAAAGGGGGAAGTAGTGATTGAGATGCGTCACCAATCCATTCTAAAGATAAACCTAAAATGTTATGTGTGTATTCTAGAAGGGGCAAAGGGGACTTTCCTAATAGTGGCTAGGAGTTTGTTAAAGGAGAGATAGTATAAGTAGGAGAGAATAAGGCTTGGTGAGGTATGTGTGAGTTTGTTAGATTTGTTAAGGCTCCTACATGATGTATGGAGAGAGGGCGTAGCCCTGGATCATCGTTTGTAATTCCCTTTTGAGTGTCATTTACACAATCCTTCTATTGCTTTGTTCTTTTCTTCTTCTCCAATTCTGATCTGAGTTTTAATCTACTGTTTTAATTCCTATCACACCTCCTGTATCAATCAACAGGTCAATATATTGACCAAGCAATTTAACATCAGAAGGATCAATTTATGATGGCTCGCTTAATTTACTTATAAAAGGGTCGACTCGGGTCAGAGCTGAACGGGTGAAATTTTTATAAAAATTAGCTAAAAGGTAAACGGGTCAAAAGTAGATGACACTAAACCATAGTTGTCAATAGCGAATAGCGGTAAATAGCGACAAGCCACCTATACGCTACGTAGCGAATAACGGTAAATAGCGGGCGCTATTTCACATTTAGCGATACACTAGTAGAAAGTTTTAGAAATATTTTATATTCAACTATTGTAGGATATGTAGCAAATATAATCAATAATCATCAAAATCTTCATATATTAGGGTTATTAGCAACCCTATTTATATTAATCAAGTAAAAAACTGGTTAAAAACATAAAAAAACAAAAAAAAAACAAAAGTTGCTATCCGGTCGCTATGTAGTCAAGAAATGGAAATAGCGGACCCTTATCGAATCACTATGTAGCGCGCTACAAGTGCTATTGACAACTGTGCACTAAACTGATAACAATAATCATAATAATAAACAACCTTCTTGAATAGAAGTGTTTAGGTTGACCCAACCCATACTGAAATTACCTGTTTTAACCCATTACCCGTTTTAACCCATTACCCAAAACCCACCCATTTTGATGAACCAGAGACTTACCACCATGCTTGTTTCATTTTTCTCTTCACCATTCACTTCCATTGCATTGCCAGATTTGGATATGCTGAATCTGTAAAATCATCTTCATCATCATCTATGAAAGAGGCTATTCCAAGTTCATCTTCATTCTTTTCATTCGTTACCCATCCGATGGTCGGGCACTTTTACATAGTAATATAATAAACCTGTGTTTCTTTGAATTGTAAATAGAACAGTTCTTCCATATTACCATTTAGGGTTTAAGCTTTTCACTGAAACCAAATAATTCAACATAAAATTTGAAGTGAAAAATTAGTAATGCTTAGACTATACAAGTCATACAAAATCATTTGACCATGAAGTATTATAAGAAATTGGAGATAGTACCTCATAAGAATCAGCAGCTGCACCAATAGGTGTTGACAATGCTTCCTAAATGTTTCATGTTCACGGTTTGTTCATTTATTTCATTATTGTTTTGTCATCATCATCAAAATTCATGCACAACAAAAATGCATAAAAATCATAAATAGAAGGTTGTTTACAACATTTTCTTCCATTAGAACATCTACATTTTGTGAGTCTCGTCTCTATCCCCCTCGCTACACGCGACCCACAATTATATTTCATATCTTTATTTGTTCTTATGGCATATAAACACGAGCCTTATAGTAAAAAATGTTTAATGACCAATTTTTGCTGACAATAAACAAAATAAAACCATGCATTTTATATATAACATTTGGAACTTTTCCCTCTGCATTGCCTTCATTGTTTGAGCATTGGTTCTTAAAGCATCCATGGTCTCTGTTGTAGTTTTTGCACCCTCTGGCATTATCATCTGGTGTCCAAGAATACGTGTAAACTATTTAACATGGCTGTAAATGAGAACAAAGCAAAATAGCCACATGTTTGATGATACTAACCCAACCCATTTAATACCAACCATTTAGTGTGATAAAAAGTATAGTATCATTTATTCAAGTTCAACTTGGATTCGACCCGCCAACCTAACCCATTTAATACCCATATGTGAAATTTTATTCTTTATTTTTACAATCCAAACTGAAGTTGAGTAAATTCAAAACAGTTTTGAATTTTCAGAAAATTTTTGACAACTTTTAACCCGCTTTGTTCGTTTTTATTTTTAACTATATTTGACTCATTAAGATAAAATCTAACAGCTTGGAAACATAAATTATAAAATACTCTCAGTATAGCATCTTCAACAACATGCAAATATCCATGTTGAACATATAAAAATCAACCACAAAAACATATTTTGGCATTTTGCACCCAGCCCTGTTCATCGATGTTTCGCCACAAGTATGTATCTTTGACCAGGTTCTCATTACCGTAGTCAGAACACTAGCCATTAAATCCATGTCACCACACCGGAAATGTAAAGTTTCTAGTAATACCCAAAAGTCAAAAACCACATCTTGTTTTGCATTTTAAGATTGATGTACCTGAAATAGTAAACAATCTGCTTCACTATATTAGCATATAGCAGGGGATTATGACCAGCATAGTAAACTTGAGGCTGTAATGGTGGGACAAAAGACATTGCTAGTGGAGCTTGACAGATCCAAGTGTGCCGTGTGAAAGAGATTTGCAAGTCCTTGAAGTAGTGCTCATACAGGATGTAAATCTTGATGCAACAACTGCATTATGTAGGGGTAATAGTGACTGCACACATCCAAGTTCTGATGGGCACGTATCATGTACATTATAACAAACTCTTTAATATTGTGTATTTGCATAATTGCATCTTCTAAATGGTACAAAATTTCTCAATTTTTCTTAGCCTTTTACAGAAAAATCAACTACAACACATATAAAGCAAAAGAAATGCAACCACATGAATATTACCTCTCGGGTCTTTTCAATAATAAACCTCATTGTTGGATAACCTGGCTTAGTAGACCCGTATCCATGACTTGATCACTTAAATTAACCACCTTAGTCAATTGACACGTTATCAACTCATATGCACCTGTAGTCACCAAACCTATCTCATTTAGCAAGATACAAATTTGATAAAAACCAATAACATATAATATTCAAATCATAACACTTTGAACCAAAGTTTAGCTATTATAATTCCAAACGTAGAATGCTTAACCATTCTTTTCAACTTGCAGCTCAATCCCTTTCCATTATCAACTTATCATACCATATGTTTCCAGATCAAACTTCTTCAATTTTGAATAAAAAAAAAACCTTTGATCAAACTATTTAAATTCAAATGGTGTATAAATTTGAATTTATGTTCCCTTCATTCAACAATCAAGGATCAGTTTCCAACGCCTTGTGGTGTGACCGATTCCAAGCTCGTAATAGTACTTGGCGCCAAACTGCATCATGCTAAATCAAACAAAAGACCAACAAAAAAACAGCCAAATCATGATCAAACCAGATAAACTCATTCACCACCGGCAGAAAAAACATAAGAATGGCAAGAGAAGAAAATAAGACCGTACATGCAGATCAAACCCATAATAATCAGCAACAACAAAAATACTATAAGGGTTAATTAGTTTTCTAACCATCGTATATTGTGGTTCCATCTCAAACAAACCATTGGTATTTAAAAAGAAAAGATAAAAGAAATTAGAGATGCAAAAAGAAAGGGTAAAAGAGAATAAGACCTGCTTGTAAGTCATATTTGTAGGCGGATCATGATGTGGTTCGACCAATGTAATCCGATCACCAAACCTTTCTACCGTGGACCTCCAAGTGTAAGGAATTATCTTCTACTCTGCAGTTGATACATTGTTTTCTGACAGTATGGGGCTAGGTGAATACTTTCTTATTTGCTTTTCTTCTGCCTACAAGTCAGCATTATGTTGAAAATATCATTATCTTTATTAATATACAAGCTTAGCATATAATCCCTTACAACTTCAAATAAATAGTCATGACACTGAAAAGAGAATGAAAATGCAAAAAAGAGGGAAAACCTACTGCATTCCTGAGCACATATGGCTACTATTTCTCTAATACTACACAAGTTCTATCAATAGAATTAGACACTCAATCTTAACATGGCTAATTGGCTATTTGAGAACAAAGCACAGTTTGTGCTTGGACCTCTTAACACCAGTTTTCAAATTGCCAGATGAAACAGGACAATCTGAACATATAGAGCTTTAAATCACTAACATCGGTCACGATTTGACTATTACATAAAATGCTAACAAAATGCCAATAAGCTAATCCTTCTTTTGGTATAGCAAAGAAATGTAAATTTTACTATAACACAAAATTCTTGAATCTGAATCTCACGAGGACATAATTGACATTCTAAGCCAATAAAATAAATAAAAAACTGATGCTTTATACTCTAGAGATCACTAACATCAAAAACGATAACACCAAAATTAGTGCATCAACACAAAATCACACGGATTAACTAATCATAATTCATAAGTAATAGAATCCGATTCTCCGTTTATTCACACCAAAAAAAATAAAAAACATCAGCACAAAAAGAGTAATTCAACATACTTTGAGGAAGTTGTTTCTCTTGCTATTAATCCAACAACTGCATTTGTGGCCATCATATATGTCAAGCGAGTTGACTTAATAGAAATAGTACCACTCATCAATATCACCTGAATCAATTAAGAAAAGAAATCAAATATGAAACAATATTATCATGCGTATTTTCTAATCCAACAACTACTTTCCCCGGTGGATTTGAACATGATTAGAATCGAAACAGGAATGTAGATGGAGTGTGGCGTAACTAGTAATGGTGACAGCAGCGGTGAAGGAGAAGAGACGTGGTCGGATGATGGCAATGGTGAAGCCAGCGGCGCCGGCGGCGTTGGTGGTCAGGCAGTTGGGAATGGGAAATTCTAGCAGAATGAAGCCAAAGTTGTAAATGAGATTACCTAATTCCAAAATTAGGGTTTCAACTACCCGTAAATGAATCTTCTCCTTCTTCAATTGGGGATGGAGATGGTGCTCAAATGACCGGTGATGGTGAGGATAGATGATTACGGATAGTTTGCAGAAGTTATTGTGCTGGTTTGAAAGGGAGGGGGAGAAGAACGTGGAGATGTAACCGACGGGAAGACGTGGTCGATCCAAAAATTTGTAGGGCTGTGATCCGCTGTGGGTGCACCCACACAATAACTGTTTAATTAACATGGCTGAGATCAATTCAGAAATGATCAAACGGCTAACGGTGTTCTTAAATTTGGTTACTTATTCGGGGTCAATAGTATAGAGGAATGAGACACCTCTCCTTTATAAACTTTCCCAAAACCACCAACTCCAATACAGTTCTTCTCATCGTTGAAGTTGTCGGTGGCTGATGTTATCTCTTCGAGTCGGATTTTAAGATGTTGAAACTGCTGCAAGAATGCCTCCATATTTGTGGATCAAGTAATAGCTGTTAAATTCAAATCAAGTAATTGCAAAGGAGAAACTGGACAATGAGATGTGTAAAGAACCAATTAACACAAAAAGTGCAGTCCGTAATAATTAAACAGAGAATTGAATTGAATAGAAAGCAAAAGCCTTTTGACAGAATTAGAGAGACAAGAAATTAGGAATATATTGCAGTTTGCACACAAGATAAGTTAGTGGTGGCTATTAGTTTGGCACATAGTATTTGTTGCTTAAAGATTAACACTATTGACCTTATATTACATTACAATGCTGACAAAAAAACATATGAGAAACTGTTGACGCATGATGTACAGCTTTGTAGTAAGTATTTCTTTTACAGGTGTTGTTGTAAGTATATCATGTGGGGATAAGTGAGATAAGAGTAATAGAATGCTGCGTCATTATCATGATTATGTTCTGGCACAAACCTGCCCCTCCGAGCATAGAAAAAGGTTCAAAGAATTGAAAATTCTAAATGGTCTCACTTGAGAAATAATATCCTCTAAAAGTTTTCTATAATTTATCCTTTTAATTAAACTAGTCCTGAAATTTCATTCACACTTTAGGGGACGGGAGCAGGGAGTGTGATATTAGATGAAAACTTTATTCTTTTTCCTCAAATTATAGGAATTAAGTCGAGATAGGGTACGAGACGTGAGTGATCAAACCACGAATGAGAAAACGAAAGATAAACGGTGGAGGGTTGGGTCCAATGTCAATGTCATTTAGAGTTAAGTGGAGAAGCTTCTTTTAAGGTCAAGGGTTCGAGCCCCTCTTATCCCGAATTGATGTAAATTATTATAAGGGCCCCAAAACAGGGTATTTGCTGTTAAAAAAAACAGAAGATAACTTTACTACCATAACACCTTAGTGTTAAAATCTCATTTATTTGAAGCCTTTAAGATTAAAATCAACTAGTGGGTGTTTACCCGCGCGTTGCGACGGCTCGTTTCTGAAAATCGAAACGTAGGTTACAAATGCAAGTTGCGAGTATATATTTGGAAATCACGAAATGTCGTTGAATGTTAAGAAAAACAAAAGCAAATTTTGAAAATTCGTCAAACGAAAAAATAAAACCTGTGTAAAACCTAACATAACTAAAATATTATTATTTAAAAAAACTATAAACATTATTAAAGAAAAAAAATAATAAAAAGATAAAGTTTATGAATATTACGAATGAAACACATGAGAAAATTTTGATTAAAATTAAAATTTAACTTAACAATAAAAAATGTTTTACGTAGTTAGTTTTTAAAAATATTGTGGTGAAACTGAAAAACAACAAAACGTTGTGATGAAATTGAAAAACAACGAAAGTATACTGTTCCTAATGAGTTACATTTTAAATAAGATGGTGGTAATTCGGGCTCAGTGGCATGCCTCTTCATAGCCCAGGTATGTCCATACCTCAGACGGGATTTCAACTTTTTACTTAAATTCTTTTTACTTAAATTCTTACGGTGTAGTACTTACAAAAAGAATTCCGTGGCGGTGAAGTAAATTGCGGCAATGGTGACAAAACAGGCGGTTAAGGTTTGTTACGTAAAAGTCAAATTATGAAGAAAAAAAAACAAAAATATAAGGTTAATAAAAGCTGGGGAAAATCAAATAACAAAAGAAAAAAAATTTAAAAACACAAAAAAATAAAATAAAAAAAAACCTCACTCCCGAGGTTCGAACCCGAGTGGGTGAGGTGGGGAAGAGTGATCAAGAGGTTGGACGCGAACCACGAGGCCAGACCGGATTTGTGCTAATATCTTCACCCAAAAACTATTAATCCAAAGAAAAAGTGGGTACAAAAACTACTAATGGTTTACTTTTCACCACTATTCTGGTTGCACGCTTCAAGGAATCACTGCCATTCACCGGCAAGAGACCCCCATTATATAAGCATTTTCTGATGCTGACTGGGTTGGATGCCCTGATAATCATTGGTCCATGGGGGGATTTGTTATCTACTTGTGTTCTAACCTTATCTCCTAGACTGCACGAAAAAAGAAAACCGTTTCTAGTTTATCCATTGAGTCGGAATACAAAACTCTGCAAGATACTGTTGTAGAACTAACCTCGCTTGACGATCTTCTCAGAGAACTAGGAATAGACACAAAGTCTACTCCCACACTCTTCTATGATAATCTTGGTGCAACCTAACTTGCAACTAATTTAGTCTTTAATGTGTTGCATATATATGATGTTCGATCGTCAATTAGGTCATGTTACTATCGAGGTACGATCCAAAGAGTTACACTTTGAACAACGAGCAAATATATAATATTTAACTGTTAAATATTATAGTTCACGAAAAACGGTTTTATAAACGGCAATTAAATATTTAGAAAAATATTTATTCGGTTTAATTGGTGATTAATTATGTAGTGAAATAATTATAAACAGGAAGTTTAATGTTTAAGTGCTAGACATTAAAAGGGATTAGTTTTACCGGTTATTGTTAATAATATAAAACATATGGATTAAAAGTAATTAATGGTTAATTGCTAGGGAATTAACAGTTAGTACCCTAGGGGTGCGGTTTATAAGTTAAGGGTTTATAAATAAACCTTAACTCTAAAACCCTAAAACACTTTTAGCCACTGAAGTATTTTTGAAACCCCCTCCCCCTCCCTCTCGGTTTGCGTGCGACGCCACCACCGTCATACCGTCGTCCTCCGCCGAACCAACCGACGCTGCCGCCTTGCGCCGCTGCTGTGGCCGGGTTCCTCTCTGCGCATACGTGTGACGTGTCGCTGCAGGTTTCGTGATCGTGTCATCTAGCTTGACGCTTATTGAACCAAGTTGTTTTGATTCGGTTAATCGTCAAAGGTATAATCCTTGAACACCCTATGGTTGCATTTAATATTATTGTTTATACGCGTGTAATCGGATCACTGACCGGGATCGAGATCTGATCTGATATTCGTACTTATATTGCTTCCGCTGATTAAATCTGATTTATCTTTTTAAAGTGTTCAAATATAATTATGTTTTAAAAGTTAAAACTGGTACAAAGATTCCCAACATCATGCTCGAACAAAACACGTTGAAATTGACTTTCACTTTGTTCACAAAAAAGTAGCACAAGAAAAACTCAAAGTATATTTTATATCAACAGTTTATCAGATTGCAGAAATATATACTAACAAAGCTACCGTCGAGTCAAAGATTTATGTTCTTACGCTCCAAGCTACAGGTTATTCCTCGCCCTTGCGGGGGATGTTAGATCACATTGTAATTAGCCATATTATAGGGATACATTATGTAAATATGGTTATCCTATATAACCCAACTTGTAACCCTATTGTAATCAACAATTATCAATACAACACCACAATTACACACACCTAAGGTTTATTTTTCATCATCGTGCAACCGGGAGACGTGAGTGGCACCTACCGTGGCTCTCCATGAGAACTGATCTGAATGCCATTGGAAGAGTCGAGTGGCGACTACCACACCTTATTTCTATTTCGACCTTGAGGACAAGGACTTTTTCAAGGGGTTGGGAATGATGCGTTTATATCTTGGTCACATCATGCCATCTCTACATCATCCATGCACTCATGCACACATACAAAGTGATTGCTTTCTTATTTCCTTATTTTACTACTTTGTTAGTTAATTTTAGATTAGTGGATTAGTGGTCTTACCCATGTTCTAGTCTAGGTACGGTTTCCTTCTTTGTATATTTAAGGAGTGTGGAATTAATAAAAAGATATGAGAAAATTGCTTCAAGAGTTTTCTTGATTCTTGTTCTATGTTCTTGGCACCATCTCAAACCGGTTGTAACAATATGTGTTTTAACAAAGAAAACATGAATTTGAAAGCTTACCCATGACCAAAAAGTTCTTGAATAAATTTAGTTAGGGAAACCTACAGTTTTAAAAGTATATTACATTGTACTATTAACAACCGTCTCAGATGTCTTATTAATAACGTTGCATTACTATTATAACATTTTTATTTTTGTGTGATCATATTAATTTTTTTTTGTTCTGTTGTGTAGTATCACAAAGAGTAACTACTTCATCACATAAAGTATAATATGTACAGAAAGACTTGTTTCTAGGAAATTTACTTCCTCCCTAAAAGAAAAATGAAAACAAATTGTCTGACTACTATAATAAATGGGAATCTACATCGGTCTCAACTCAACGCCTTCAATAATAACCCCGCTAAACGTACCTCGAGTTGTCAATCCAAGGCACATAGTAATCATATTGATAGCAGAAACAACTTGGAATTCCAAAATTTGTACTTCCATCCAACCATCGTGCCTCTGTTGTGGAAGGCCTTTTATTTTAAGCCTATTGGCCGGGTTGTGGGTATTTTGATCAGCCTGTGCTTTAATAACTGGGATTTGAGGACTTACTAAAAAGATATAAGAAACTGAACTAAAGGGTGGTTGAGCATCCACTCGAACAGGACCGTCAAATCCGGATTGGTCTTTTGGTAATTTGTAGACAAGGTAACTTGCATATGTTGTTTCAGATGATACTACTTGGGACTGGATATGGCTGTTGATATCAAGAATATTGCAATTACATTGAAAGGCTTCTCCAAATCTGAAAAACATTAGAAAATCAACTTAAATGTAAAAGAAAAGCTAGGAAGGCCAGAAAATCAACTTGTCCGTACATAATTTATTAGAAAGCTACAGTTTTGCATCATTTTTAATGTAAGCTTCAAGAAAAAATCAGGTCAAATATTATCTTGAAAAAAGAATTTGAATAGCATATATAATTAATTATATAGTTTAAAATATATAATTAATTATATAGTTTAAATTTGAACCTACCTAAAATCAGTCTAGTCTGATTGTATGACCACCTAGAAATATTACTCATAAATATAGAGTTCTTCATCACCCATGATATGTTAAATTTAACAATGCATTTCACACTCCATGCTTGTAACTTCACACACATACATACATATTGACTTTGTAAATGCATTTCCGACACGACCATTTTGTCGGAATTGCGTCGGAATTAGTGATTTGTGACGCATTTTTGACGCAATATTGCGTCGCAATCCTATCAGTTTTCTGTTAGTGATAGGTCGCTGGAAATACTTGGTAACTTAATTAATGGATTGCAAAAGATTTTAGAAATTTCTTAATATGCACATGGAATATATAAAAGAACCTTGATTCGGGAAAATTCAACATAGGCATGTCGGTTTGACCCCTTTTTAAAGCCGCTCTTGCTGATAGAATATGACAATTCTTCCCATTTTTGTCAAGAGAGAACCACTATCAAACAATAATATAGATATGTAATTAGTTCTTGTTTAGCAAATCAGTAATGCTTCCTTCCCTTTGAAGGGTTGGAACCATGTTCACAGGTTTCACAACTACATATGAGGAAAAATGGACTTACAATCCAGTAAAGACTCATTCCTATCAAAGTTACCTCTTGACCATCATTGATTAAGAACCCTTTGCGAATAATTGAGTATGCTTCCTTCTTTGTTGTCCATTGGACGCTATTTTTCGACCATTTCATTATATCTTCATAGTTAGCCGGCAACTTCTCTTCCCAATTTGCATCTGAATCTGATATGGGCTGCATATCTAGCTTCTCATCTTCTGACACTTTATGGTCCACCTGTAGACCATAACCATGTTGGACTTTGATCAAATAACTAATAATATGGGTTATCTTACACTAAAAATAATGTTATTGTGGTTGATCACCTATTTTCCAAGAAAGTTTAAAACACTAAAAGCAAAATAAAGGATATTAATTAATGATGTACATGAACATGAATAATAAAACTTTTATTTGGCATCTTACTTTCTCCAAGGGCCGAAACTCGATTCCTTCTGCTACTATGAAAGCATGAGAAAGCTTATCAAAGCCGTCAAACAGAATTTCAAGATCAACAATTCTCTCATCACTAGTAAACTGATACAATTCAGTCATCCACCATCCATCATCTCTCTCATACGCAAAGTGTGAAATCGAAGTTTTTGTCTCCCCTTGTAATTTATATTTTAGAGATATAGGAAAAAGACCTTTTGTCTCCTTTTTGTGGACAAACTTGAACACAAGATTCACCGTGTATGTTATTAGTGGTGTCAAGAATTGAGTTTTTACATGTGTTTTGACACTCTCTTTCTTATAATGGTAGGGGCCCACATGAAATCTGCAAGAATAGTAAGAAAGAATGATCCATTGCTTTTATAAGTATCAAATATTCTCAAAAGCTAGAAACCAGAAGTCACCTTGAATTATATACAAAAGAAGATATGTCAAATTCACTTGGACGTGCTGAATCCAGAACTTCTACAAAAGATATCATTTCACAATGTTCTCCCTTCTTATTTAATGAAAACCACTGTCCCATAAACAAGTTCAAGTTAGTTCTGTTTTATATTAAAATCTCTCAACTTGTTTAAATTTAAAATATGTTTTGCTTGCACATGTGTAGTTTTGCAATGGAAAATAAAATACAAGTTTGGATCCTTAACAGCATAGCTTCACTAATTTCATATTTCTCTGTCACCTGCATCAAAAAAGTGGTGAACGATGGTGTGTCTAGTTGTTTTATAGTAGTAGTTGAAGGATGCTATCTTGATTTCATATGTGGAGCATGGGAATCAAGTTTGGTTGGTTGGTTTGGTCGAGTTTATTTTGAAAGGAAAAGAGGAAAGAAGTTCAAGATAATTAGTTGGGTTTATTCATGTTTATCGGTTGATTCTTTGTTAGCAAGGTTTGTTTTAGTATAAGTAGATGGGTCAGGGGTCTTTAATTTGTATGTGTGGTTTTCGATTAGTATATAGAGAAAGAGTCGTGTCCTAGAGTTGGGTCACAAAGCCCGGTTGTTATTGTGTGTGCTCGATCCAGTTTATTCTAACAATTGATATTAGAGCGAGGAGACGATCAAGAATAGTGTGGTGAGGTGTGAAGAACGAACAAGGAAGATAAACACTGAGTAGAATACCAATGGCAACAAGGAATAAGATCGAGACCACCAAGGAAGATAGGTCCCATCTGTGTGTTTGTGACAGAGAAACTCAGAAAAGAAGAGATCCAGTGAGGAATTAAGGAGAAGACTAGGAATGTCACTATAGGTCATGCTCAATTGAATTATATTACTAGATAATCAGTCATATCATGAATTCATGATCCACCAGCTATCAGACCCGTTCATGATATATTTAGTTGGGTCATATGTTTAGATCAAATCATATATTAACCAATCTCCTCAAATCTTGCCCATTGACAGTTACCTAAGTGTTACTTGTAATGGTATAATTAAAATTCTATATGTAAAAAGAATCTAGAGCAATGGATTATAGACATAGCAGCTAATTACCGTTTTTCCATCGTTAAGGAGGACCCCTTTGGATAGAAGTTTCCTCAATTTAACTTCGGATCGGTAGTTCAGAGGAGGGTCTGCACTCTTGGTTATCTCTTCGTAGTAACAATGTTGTGCCTTCCATTCATTAAACTCTTCACTTTCGACTAACTCTTGACCTTCGAGTGCACATTCAAGTTCTGTCACAACTTCAGCCATCTTTGGCCGATCTTCACGAGATTCCCTCAAACATCGAAATGCAATGTCTGAAAATATTTCTAAAGAACTCTGATCCATTGGTTGAATGGTAGGATTTTTAAAGATGACATCTTTTAATTTATTCTGTTCATAGCTTTCAATCCATGTGGGCAATAATTTTTGCTGAACACGGCCATTGCTATATGTACAACATAATTTCCCACATAAAACTTCGAATAAGACCACACCGAAAGAATATACGTCTGACTCTTTCGTTAGTGTGTACGTCATCGCATACTGCGGATCACAATACCCAGGCGTACCTGCTGCGAAGGTGACAATAACAGATTGTTGTTCGTTAGCGGGGCCCATTATTGATAGCCCGAAGTCAGAAACTTTACCATTCCACTGGTCATCGAGTAGGATGTTGGAGCTTTTTATATCACAGTGGATAAGTCTTTGGTGTGTCTCCCTTGGATCATGAAGGTAGCTTATTCCCTTCGTGGCATCAAGGCATATCTTGATACGTTGTGACGACGTGAGATGAGCAGAATTTAAATGGCGGTCAAGGCTTCCATGAGATGCATGCTCGTACACCAGGATCATCTCATGCCCTTCGCAACAATATCCCAGAAGAGAGATAATATTTTCATGCTCGTAACGGGAAAGCGTCGTGATCTCTTTCAAGAACTCAGGCGTTCCTTGTCCGCGCCTGCTATCGAGACGCTTAATAGCAACCATGCTTCGGCCCTTAGAGTGAGACACTTTCCCTTTATAAACTTTCCCAAAACCACCAACTCCAATACAGTTCGTCTTATCGTTGAAGTTGTCGGTGGCTGATGTTATCTCTTCCAGTTGGATTTTAAGATGTTGAAACTGGTGCAAATATGCATCCATATTTGTGGATCAAATAATGATTGTATAATTCAGATCAAGGGTTCCAAGAAATTGCAAGTGCACAACTTGACAGGAGATGTGTAAAGAATAAACACAAAAGGCGTTTAAAACAGGGAATTGAACACATAAGATTAATTTGCTGTGAATATATATTCATGAAAATATGTTTTAAAGGTGATTATCAAGTCTCTTTAGTCGACCCTACATCAATTCCGTGTGGGACTTCTATCAGCTGTTATTGTCTAAATAATTGAAGGGGTTATAGCTTTCCTTTTCTCTTTTACTTTCTTAATTTCCTTTTTGTTTTGAACCAATGGTTATGTTTAAAACCCTGATTAAAATTAAATAAATTACAAAAGTGATAGGTATTAAGGAACTGATTATCAATCAACAGATGTCAACCAAATAATCTCATCTATAATTAGTTGGTGTATATTTAGAATATATTAAAGGCTGTTGTAAAGTTGCTATATAGGTCTCCTGCAATCACTCAATTTCCTTGTAATATTTTGGCTTTATATTAGCCACCAATTCTATAGCAAAAGCATCGATCATTATACCATATTGCCAAAGCTTCTATATGGTATCATAGCGACATACGCTCCTCTGAGCCGATCCGTCATCTCAATCGTTCATACTCATCTTTAACCCTTTTTCAATTAATCTCCATGGCTGCAACAGCCTCTCACATCGTTTCAGATCACGGCAAACACGCATTTTCCAATCAAGCTCACATCTTCTAACTTCCCGGTATTGCGCAAACAGGTACTATCCACCCTGACTGGGTTGGATCTTGATAAATTCATTGACGGCTCCGCCACACCTCAGTCACAGTACATCATCGAAAAAGAACAGAAGAAACTGAAGCCGGAATACACCGCATGGTACCGTCAAGACCAAATCATTATAAGTGCCATCCTCAGAAGTTGCTCGGATATGATTCAACCTCTCCTCTCATCGGCAGAGACTGCTCGTGAGGCCTGGACTCGCCTCGTTACCAGCTATGCAAACACCTCTCGTTCAAGAATAATTTCCCTAAAATCCAAACTCTCCAAAAATCCCAAAGGAAGCAGACCTGTTGCAGAATTCCTACATGAAATGAAAGCAATTGCGGACGAGTTAGCCCTTGTTCAAAGTCCCGTTGATGATGAAGATCTTATGGTCCACATTCTTGGACAACTTGGTGATGAGTACAGCATGATTACGAGCGCAATCAAAGTCCGTGAAACACCCTTGTCATTCTCCGAACTGTTTGATAAGTTAGTCGATTTTGAGCAATGCTTAAAGGAGACCAAACCACTCGCTCCGGTTCTTGCCACTTCAAACAACACGCACCGCCAATAAACCTGTTCTATGTTTCGGCCCTCCACCGACAACACCCATCGGGCTGGTCGCTACCCATCAAGACAGACCCGCTCGTCTTGTCAAGCCTTACAAAGTAATGGCGGTCGTTTCTCTCGCAACACTGTCTACTGCCAATTTTGTAATATTACCAGTCATGAAACCAAGGAATGCCGCAAGCTTGCTCGTTTTCTCAAAGAGCACAATGTGACAGTTACAACACCTCCAATGGTGAATACTACAACACATTGCACCATGCCATCAACACAACCATGGATGTTTGATAGTGGTGCTTCTCACCACATCACCTCGGATCGATCATCTCTCCATTCGCTCTCCGATTACGGGGTCCGGATGAGATCATTCTTGGCAATGGTAATAGTCTACCCATATCCTACACTGGTAACACACATATTTCCACCACCTCTGGTTCCTTGCTTCTTAATAATGTTTTGTGTGTCCCAAATATTCGTAATAATCTTATTTCCGTTACAAAACTCTGCAAAACTAACCATGTCTCGGTTGAATTCTTCCCTTTTCACTTTTTTATCAAGGACCTTCGCACGGGGACGCCACTAATGCGAGGGGAGAACATCCATGATGTCTATTATAGCAATGTTCGACCTTCACCACAACTCAACTCCACTATCAAAGACTCATTTCTCCATTGGCACCACAAGTTTGGACATCCACCAATTAAAATTTTTGGTTCTCTAATTAAGCATCTAGGCATTAGTTCAAAAACTATGCCAAAATATAGTGATCATTGTGATTCTTGTCTTATTAATAAAAGTCATAAGTTGCCCTTTGGCACCAACTCTTTTACCGCCACAAACCATTACAACTTATTTATTCGGATGTTTGGGGTCTGTTCAAAAATCTGTGGATGGTTTTATTTATTATGTTATCATTGTTGATTTTTATTCAAAATACATTTGGCTATATCCCATGAAACACAAATCCGATGTATCACATATTTTTCCTCAATTCAAATCGTTGGTGGAAAACTATTTTCAAAGTCCTTTGATTTCTTTGTTCACAGACAACGGGGGCGAATATCAAGGCCTCCTTCCATATCTCAAGTCAATGGGCATCTCCCATTTCACCACCCCCCCCCCCCTCATACACCTGAGCAAAATGGAATCGCCGAACGACGTCACCGGCATGTGGTAGAAACCGGTCTAGCTCTACTTCACCATGCCGGACTTCCCCTTCATTTTTGGTCACACGCCTTCCAAACGGCGGTATACCTTATTAACTGACTTCCCACCCCGATCCTTAAATCCAAATCCCCCTTTGAAGTCATCCATGGTAAATCTCATAATTACACCACACTCAAGCCATTTGGTTGCATTTGCTACCCGTGGCTACGTCCATATTCTAGCTCCAAACTACATCCGAGGTCTACCAAATGCCTATTTGTCGGTTACTCTTCGTCCAAATCCGCCTACAAGTGCTTTGATCCACAAACAAAACGCCTATTCCACTCTAGGCACGTTCAATTCGTTGAAAATGTTTTTCCCTACAAAACAACATGTCAACCTTATCCTTCTCTTCCCACTCCAAAGACCTTTCTTAATCAACCGACACCTACTATTTCTCCTACTCCCATGCAACCTCACATTTCCATTTCTCCTCCTGCCATGCAAAATCCAAACTCCACTATGCAATCAGCCTCTACCCCACCTGCCTCCCCCATACCCACTTCACCTACTTTTCCCCACATACCTACTGCTTCAACACCACCCTCTACTCCCTCGCCAACCCCACCGTCCCAATCCACTCCTATTACCTCATCGTCACCATCACCCGAAGTACAGACCCAACCCACCTCCCCTTTGCCCGCCCCGACTTCCAATACTCCATCTTCGTCACCCTCCCCACTTCCACGCACTCGCAAACCCAACACCCGTTATTTCAATTCTTCCTTTGTCAACACCTCAACTTTACATCCTCTTCCCCCCACTCTAGAACCCACCACACATACTCAAGCCCTTAAAGACACAAAGTGGTGGAATGCGATGGATAGTGAATTTAATGCCCTACTTCAAAACGGGACTTGGGAACTCGTGCCTCCCACGTGTCAAACACCGATTGGTTGTAAGTGGATTTTCCGTATCAAACGAAAACCCGACGGCTCCATAGATAAATACAAGGCTCGCCTTGTTGCTAACGGTTTTCTACAACAATACGGTAAGGATTATTTTGATACTTTCAGTCCCGTAGCAAAACCGGTCACTATACGCATCATTTTATCTATAGCTCTTTCAAAGAATTGGCCGTTATGTCAACTTGACGTCAATAATGCCTTTCTTCAAGGTACGTTACAAGAAGCAATTTATATGGTGCAACCGCCGGGATATATCCATCCGCAATATCCGAACCACATTTGCAAGCTCCGCAAGTCTCTTTACGGGCTAAAGCAAGCCCCACGTGCTTGGTATATTGAGCTCACTAGCTTCCTTCTTCAATTTGGTTTTACAAAGTCCTTGTCGGATGCTTCTTTATTTATTTATCAACATGATGGGATTACATGTTACTTCATGGTTTATGTTGATGATATAGTACTTACCGGCAACAACAACTCTTTCTTGACCAAATTTATTGATGCGTTGGCTAAGCGGTTTTCAGTAAAAGACCTTGGAAATCTCCACCATTTTCTGGGTATTGAGGTAATTCCAACACAATCCGGTCTGTTTCTCACTCAACACAAACATATACAAGACTTGCTTTATCAATTCAATATGGTTGGTGCTAAAGATGTGACTACACCCCTTAGTTCATCTGATATACTTCATCCTCATGATGGTTCACCCTCTGTTGACCCGACTCCATACCGCAAAATTGTTGGATCATTACAATATCTTGCCTTTACAAGGCCAGGTGTCTCTTTTGCTGTTAATAAGTTGTCCCAATTCATGCACTCACCTTCTCAAAAGCATTGGCAAGCCTTGAAGCGAGTGTTGCGCTATCTAAAGGGCACAATTCATCACGGACTATACTTAAAAAGGAGCTCTCCACTCAATCTTCGTGCCTTCTCGGACTCGGATTGGGGTGGCGTCTCCGAAGGGGGTCGATCCACTACAGCTTATGTCATATATCTAGGCCCGAATATTATCTCATGGCGTTCTGCTCGTCAAAAATCTGTTTCTCGTTCTTCAACTGAAGCCGAATACAAAGCTTTAGCAAATGCGGCGGCTGAATTGACTTGGGTTCAAAACCTCTTACAAGAACTTGCGGTTACCGTCCCCACTAGGCCAACGTTATATTGTGATAACACCGGGGCAACTTACCTATGCGCAAACCCAGTTTATCATTCCCGCATGAAACATGTGGCTTTGGATTACCACTTCGTACGAGAAAAGGTGGCAAATGGCTCATTGCAAGTTCTTCACATAAGCTCCAAAGATCAACTGGCGGACGTATTAACCAAGCCATTGTCTCGGCGTCCTTTTCTTGACATTCGATCCAAGATCGGAGTCTCCGATGGATCCTCCATCTTGCGGGGGCGTATTAAGGAACCGATTATCAATCCACAGATGTCAACCAAATAATCTCATCTATAATTAATTGGTGTATATTTAGAATATATTAAAGGCTGTTGTAAAGTTGCTATATAGGTCTCCTGCAATCACTCCATTTCCTTGTAATATTTTGGCTTTATATTAGCCACCAATTCTATAGCAAAAGCATCGATCATTATACCATATTGCCAAAGCTTCTATAATAGGAAGAATAAGAAGTTTGATAAATAATATTTGAAATTCATCAAAAAAATATTACAGTAGATTCTTCTTTACTGAAACTGTTCTGGGCATTTCAAATTTATTGAAGTGGTGCGGACACATAAACTACTTATCTGTTGTATGAGATCGAATTGATGATGTCGGAGGAAATGAAGAAGGCGTACCAAAAAATGTTTGGGAAATGAATGCATACGCTTCGCTCAATCTGTTAATCGAGGTTGTGGGTCTGGTGGTCGGCCGTCGGCACCATCGCAACTGTTTGGGTTCTTGTGTTTGGGCTGGAAGAATGACCTCTGTGGCCATGAGCTCCATCCAGAAGTTAATGTTTGTGAAATATGTAGAAGAAAGAAAAATGGAAGGCTTACTTTATTCATTAAACAAAATGGCTATTTATAGCCTACATACACACTACGTGGGAATCAAAACAATAAAATAAAATACTTATTCAACCTAAAGATCCGGTACTCCTATTGACCCTCTCTTTACCCAACGTGCACCTTCAATTCTCCAAGAGTCCAACGTACACATTATTCATCCATATCCCCATGCTCCTGTTTACTCGGTCTTCTCCACATCCATTTTTCCCTCTCATTCCGATGACCAATTCCTCAAGAACCAACTGACATGGTAACCCAGTTTCTGCGATCCCATCCATGACCCATAACATCAAGATTAAACCCAACATTGCTCCTAACTCTTTTTTTCTTCATTTCACAATTATTGAACACCTTTCACGAACAAAAAAAGTAAAGAAATAAAACCACCACACCCTTTCTCTGTCAAACAAAACAAAAAAAAGACCCCCACACACTTCCTTCTCTTGTCTGACAAAAGAAAAAAAAGATTAAAAGGCCTACCAGTGTAAGGTATAAACGATTCCATTTGACTTGAGTCTATTTTTAAAGTTTAAACATGCTTAAAGTTTAATTTGTTTATTATTTATTATATATATTTATAATAATTTTATATATGTTTGTAATTATAATTTCATATATAACATAATATTAAATTACTTTATTATTAATTGTATATAATACATAATATGTATTATTTAAATTTTTATCATAAACATATATATACTTATTATGTAAATATATATATTTAATATACATAATAAAAATTATATAAATAATAGGCATCAGACTTGGTAAATGAAGCTCGGACTCAAGCTCGCTTATTAAATAAGCTCCAATATAAGCTCGAGCCTTAGTTTTTAGCTAGCCGGTCTCGAATAACCCCTGACTAGCTCAGCTCGACTCGTTTACACTCTTACCCACCCTGTCCATGACTATTCCTCCACACGGATGGCTCCATTTCATTCGCCAAAAACACTCGACTGATGGACCCTTGCAACGGGTCATTCGTGGCAAACCCATTTGCTGCTTCCACCTAAGCGTCCCCGACCCCATGGGAGATGCTCTAACGTTAGCTTTAGTTTTTGGGTTTGAACCAGTGGATCGACTAGCTACTAGTTGTTGATTACATACGTAAGTTGAAATAAATAATCAGAATTTGAAACCCTAATTAAAATAAATAAATAAATAACGACGCATACAATAAAATTTTAAATGATCATGTAAATCAGCATATAAGAAGTTGTATAAGCTTTAATAAATAAAAATTAACTAAAATAACTTATGAAAGTTAATGAGTAATTTAAAAGGATAAAAAGAGTTCCTTAATTGAGATCGGCTTATTTAAATCTCTATTTTTAAAGTTTAAACATACTTAAAGTTCGACTTGTTTATTATTTATTATATATATTTGTAATAATTTTATATATGTTTGTAATTATAATTTTATATATAACATAATATTGAATTATTTTTATTAGAGTAAATTACAGAAACCGTCCTTTATTTTTATACCATTTTTCAAGCCCTCAAAAATTGTCAGAGATCGTCCTTTATGTTTACAAATCTTGCACGTTACGTCATTTGGCCCTAACCCAGTTAAGTTTGGTCATGTGCAAAACACATGAAGGTACTTTTATAATTTTACCCATTTAATTAAAAAAGATGTTAATTAAAATATCTATAAACCCACACTCTTTCTCTCTATCTCTCTATCTCCCATGTGCCAAAGGACAATATATATATATAGCAAAAAGTTTAAATAAAAAGTGTTTTCAAACTAAAAGAGGTGAGAAGGATTTAGGTTTATTAGATCAAATTGTTGATCAAATTAAGAAGGATTTAATGGTTGGGATTAAATTGTAAGAGAAAAAATTGTTTTAATGGTATTTTAATCATGTCCATTTTTGTTGACTTTTTATCAAGTTCTCCCATTTTTTAAACATTTATAACTTTTACATACGACATTATTTTTTTAAAAAGGTTACACCATAAAAACGAGCTTTTTTTATCTTTAAAACTAGTATAGTGTCGTTATATACAAAAACAAAATTACGTTTTCTAGCTCATTGTGTAATTTGCTCGTCATTGTGTCTAATGTTAGGTCATTGTCTCTAATGTCAAGTCTGGTCATATTGGTCATTGTGTTAAATATGTCAGGTCATTGTGTAATTTCAAGTTATTATGTAATTTCAGGTCTGGTCATTGTGTAATGTCAGGCAGGTCATTGTGTCAAATATGTTTTATCACTATGTTATATATAATACATAAAAAACAGTGACAAAAATAACACGGAATTATCTAAAACATAAAACACAATGTTAAATACATATAACGCAATTATGAAAAATATTTGACACAATGACCTTACATTAGACACAATGACCAGACCTGACATTACACAATGACCTGACATATTTGACACAATGATCAATACGCCCTCCCTTCAAAACAGTAAAAGCACACATGTCAAGCCCATAATCCTTCTTACTTTTCTTATTTTTAAAACACTTTTTACCATAACATAACCCTATATATATATATATATATATATATATATATATATATAGGGGAGGAATCAAGAGAAAACCACAAAGTTAGGCAAAAACCGAGAAAACTACTAAAACAATGTGTAATACTATGGGTTACGTATACGTAACCGCATTTTTTTTGAATTTTTTTGTTTTCTGTTTACGTATACGTAACACTATGGGTTACGTATACGTAAGCCAATATTTAAATGATTTTTTGGTAAAAATTTGTAATATTACATTGATACTCTTATAAAAAAATAAAAATAAAATAAAATAAAAAATAAATATTATTATATTATTGGTTAAAATTGATTTTTTGAATGGTTTTCTCGGTTTTCGCCTAACTATTGGTTTTCTCTAGAACCCACCCCGATATATATATATATATATATATATATATATATATATATATATATATATATATATATATATATATATATATATATATATATATATATATATATATATATATATATATATATATATATATATATATATATATATATATATATATATATATATATATATATATATATATATATGGGACGTATCAGTTGTAAACCCTGAGTTGTTGTGAAAACTCTTAAACTCATTTATGACCACATATCATATTTCTTTAATTTCTGGTGTTTTTTAATTCTTTCGGGGTATTTATGTCTTTTTGCTTATTTTTAAAACCCGAAATATCTGATGCATTTTTTTCATCTCTCTCTCTCTAAGAATCACAACTCTCATCTTTCTCTCTAAATATCATCTGATCTTTTTTCCTTCTCTCTTTATGAAAACAAAAAACCCTAAACTCTCTCCCTTACAAACCACAACTAGAACCACCGGATCGTCCACTAGAACTGTGCTGGTCTCCGATCCTCCACTAGAACTACGCGCAACTATGAACCGCCATCGCAAACCATTTCCGGCGTACCTGAAACCACCGCAAAACACCTCCGGCCACTTGAAACCACCCCCAAAAATTCCAGATCTGAGATCTAAGATATGAAAACTGACAGCAATTCTGCACACGAGTACAAGATCTGTTGAAGCCGGTGACCTGTTGATGTCGTCCAGACGGTCTATAAAATAAACTACTAAACCTAACCTAGACTCCTAAGTAATAAATGGAAAACCTATGAACTAGACTGCACTGACAGGCAAGTGTACATATCGAGTATAGCACAGCTTAATGGTAAACCGAGTTATCGAACCCTAGAGACACTATGTAATAAAACTAGACTATGACTCGGACTAAAGATTGATTGATGGGGGTTTCTCTACGCTACTGAATTAACTAAGGAATGCAGAAACAAGATCGACTCAAACTATCAAGACAAGAGTTAAGGTGAAATCAGGAATGGGAAGAATACTACCTAGGTCAGAATCCTACTTGAAAAGTACAACTTCTACCGGTTCTAGAAACTAAGATGGATTTGGGTTTCTAATGAAACAACTCTAGACTACCTAGTGGATCCCTAATCACTCTCAGGGTGTCACCAACTAAGGAACCTACAGATGTAATAAATCACCAGATTGTTGGATCACTTCTCAGGTATTTCCAACTATGATAATGCACCCGAAAGACAGATTACCTCTCCGTCTCACTGTCCACAATACATTCAAAGAATGCATTGGGTAATCTCAAGATAACAACTGTGACACGAATAGCAACAATAACTAGACACCTAATACCGGCTTCCTCTCAGACAGCTGACACTCGGATTCCTAATGATGAAGACTAAATGACTAATTCTCACCTCTCGGGTATTGAACTAATACATACTCAACTCTAATCAGTAATCAATGACAACTCCTATGGCTACTATGTCTAGCAAACCACCCTAATCACAAACCTTAAGATCTATAACCAAGATAAGATAATCAAACTGGCAGACAACCACAATCAACGCAAGGAATTGAAATCAAATACAAGATCAGATCTAAACAATCAATAACATCACAATTATCAACTCAAGATCTTTTACAAAATCATAAACCCATTAATTGAATCCAAAAAACGATAACAATCCAAACTCTACGAAGTAATCATCATGTGACATAGGCAGTATCAATGTTTTAGCCTAGGATCATGCTTAAACAACCAAAAACAGAAGTAGAAACAAGATTCATGGTTTCAAACAAAGCAAACAAAGATAAAAATCGAATCTTGAAAACCTAGAACGTAAAACTACAAACCCGGGATCCAAAGATTCAAGCTTTACCTTCAATTGACCTCCAATCTACCAAAATCGCCTCTGGTCTCTCTCTAGACGGATAAAAACCGAACTCCCTTCATAATGGCAATCAAATTCTATTTAAATTGAAATTAGGGTTTTTTCACGGATTTTATGTTCTTCGCGTACCGCGAAATAATTTGGCTGGTTCCTTACGTACCGCGAGGAACAAAATAGTCGCGGGCGTTTCTGGATTCCCTCGCATACCGCGAAAGTTTTCTTCTGGCTCTTCGCGTACCGCGAAAGACTGGAATTTCAGCTTTTTACACTTTGAACCCTGGACTTTCTCCCGTCTTCATTCTCGTGCTCGGTTTCTTCACGTATTCACTAGTAATCTTCACGAGCACCTGCAAATATACCATAGACTCAAATACACATCAAAACGTCTAAAAACAAAGATAAAACTAACTAAAAACACACTAAACACTAGGAATAAAGATGTGTGCTTTGCACTACATCACCTGTTGAACCAGATCCCAAATCGACGACGATCTGTTGAAGTCAGTGACCTGTTGAACCAGATTCGAAATCGACCGAAAAGGTAACCATATATATCTTCAATATTTCGTTTTTTTATTGTAAACCCTACGATCGGTTTATTTAACATATTTGGGGACTTTAGAAACACAAACCAACGATCGATTAATTTTTTATTTAAAGTGAGTTTCATAAAAAAAGATGAAGACATATCGATTTGGGGTTTCATAAAAAAAACTTTAGATTTGGGTTTTTTTTTTCAAATAAAAAACGAGTTACAGAAAGCAAAAAATATGTTTAAAACAGGGAATTGAAAGATGGTTAAGAACGAAGGACACACAAGATTAATTTGCTGTGAATATAGTCATGAGAAAATGTTTCAGAGGTGATAATCAAGTCTCACCCAAAGTTAACTCCGTGTGGGTCAGCTAAAATTTTGGTTATAGCTTTCTTTTTTTTTCTTTTTTTTTTTAATTTTGAACCAATGGTTATATTTAAAACCATAACTAAACTAAAATAAATAAAAAATAGTGATATATACAATAAGAATTTTGATAAATAATTTTTTTAATTATTCGGACAGAATCTGAATTTCTGATTTAAGGTGAAATTACATAAATTTTTAAATTTTCAACAGAAATCAATAACGGGTCTCTTAAGAAACTTAAGATTTCAGGTTTTTTTCATATCAAAAATAAATTTACACAGATTTAAAGATTTGCAATTCATGTGTTTATGTTAATAGCCAAATCTAAGTTTTTATTCACGTGATTATGTTAATTCAGATTTGAACATGTCTATGTGTTCGAATATTTTTAACCTGGTTTAGTCTTTTTATTTTGTGAGGTTTTGAAACAGAAATAAAAATATGGGCCTTTGATTTTGTGAGGTTTTTTAATATATGGGTTTTACACATGTGTATTTGAATTTTACACATGTGTATTTGAATTTTACATATGTGTATTTGATTTTTACACACGTGTAAATCGGGTGTTCTTGATTTTGGGAGGGGGGGTTTATTTTTTAACTTTTCAAGATTGTTTTGATACGCGTTTAATGTATTAGGTGTTCTTAGCCTTTTTGGTTAAAATCTCAACCGGATGATCTAACAGATTATATAGAAGAATGGTGGGAAGTTTAATTTGTAAACTTATTTTTATACCTGTGTAAATTGGGTGTTTTTAGCAGGTTCTGGGTTTATTACAGATGTATAAATTGAATTTACTCGTGTGTATTTGATTGAATTTAGACAAGTGTAACCAGACCTGGAGGGAGTTAAAATCATGTTTTAATGTTCCTCTCTCTAACTTTTGGTACTTTTTTTGTGGTAACCATTTTTTAAGATCTGTGATATTGGTGATTTTTTTTCTATCTCTAGGTTTCATTTTTTACTCTTTTTTGAGGTTTTCAACTTGTTTTTATATTTGATTTTGTTTAGTAATGTTGTAGCTAGGGGAAGATGAAGAACAACCTAAAAATCTTAGTTCAGTGAAGTTGGTGATTTTGCTGGTGATGTTGCAGCTAGGGGAAGTCGAAGAACAACTAAGAAAAGAACATTTGATTTTGTTTGTGATGTTTTACATTTGATTTTGTTTGTTAGTTTATGGGATTTTGTTGTTGAATTTAGGAAGAGAGAGCTTTTGTTAAATAAATTATGTAATATGACTCATTTACCCTTTTAGGGTATTTTAAATAGAAAAAAAAATGAAAAAACCCAGATTTAATGACATCCACATATTAAAAAATACAATATTTAATGTGTGGTCCATATTGAGTTTATAGATTTTCATAACAACTTAGGGTTTACAACCGATACGTCCCCCCTATATATATATATATATATATATATATATATATATATATATATATATATATATATATATATATAGAGTTGAGTTATACTAAAAATGACTTTTTTTTCCTAAAAAGCCTAAAAAGGGCACGGTGTTTTAAATTTTATGCATGGTGTTCTTCAACTTTTAAATATGGTCACCTAAATAAAACAAAAACACCATACCTAAAATGAAAGAACACCATGTCTAAAATCTCTTTTTTAGGCTTCTTAGAAAAAAAGTCTTTTTTAGTATAACTCTCTCCTGTAAAAGTTATGCTAAAAAGACTCTATATCCTAAAAAGGCTAAGAAGCCATGAAAAACTGACATGTGTCAACTTTTGAGTAATAATACTTATTATGAGAATTTATTATGGTTGATCCTCTCTATCAAACAAATCATCTAAAGGCTGAAAACTCTTCTTACCCTTCTTAAACTCTCTAAGCTTTTTAGCATAACCCATATATATATATATATATATATATGTGAAAATGATCATGTGTAAATCACCTTTTATTGTGTAAACCAAAAAACCAATTCTGAAACTTTCATTTAGTTTCATAATATTAAAATTAGTATCTAGATTAAATATAATTTTTTTTTGTAAATAAGTGGTTAATAATGGTTTAAGGGTGTGATGGTAATTTGACTTTTTTTTCTCTCTCCTCACAACCACATATTAATTATTACATTAAAACATTGTTAATAACTTAACTAATTATTTATGTAAAACTATAAAATTGTTACTTATTTAAAATTTTATTTGTTATAAATTTAAAATAATATTTTATTTAAGATAATGAGAAATATTGAATGTTATTTAAAAGTTCATATACTAAATGTATAAGTAATCGATCACAGTTCCGTGTCGGTACCGTAATAGAACGAACCGATAACGGCGTTGTCATTATAGGAATTAGTAACGGTATTTTTTTGTTTTGTTTTGTAGAGATGTAAAACACTTGCCCATATCCATTTGGGTATGTAACGACTTTATTTTTTAGATTTTCTCTTTCGTTTGCTATGCGAGTGTCGGTTCCGTGACAACACGAACGGATACCAACCAAATTCTCATCGCATAATGCGGAGGAATCCCACTGGTTAATTATTAACTTCGTCGCTATATATAAAATTAAATAATTAAATATGTGGGTAAATATAAAACTAAACAATAAATTTATAATATCTAACGTCAACTATTTCATTAAGAAATATAATAATTAAGCATATTGCTACTTTCATTGACATACTTAAAACAAAAAAAAAATGGTTATATTTTTCGCTAAATATTTAATTAAAAATTTAGAAGATAAATTAGTGCATATGTCGTTACTTTTTTTAATAATCAATTCCACTAATAATCAATTGCTACAAGTAAGAACTTGACCTTCCCTCTACTTTCTGGGAAAGGACTGACTATATCCAGGCGCCACTTGTGGAAAGGCTATGTCGACAGGATTAGGACCAAGTTTTGCTTGGTTGTTCGTTGTATGGGAGCGTGGAGTTGACATCCTTCACATTTCCTGGTCTCCTCATTTGCGTCTCCATGCATGGTGGGCTATCAATGTTCATAATTTTTGTAACTACAGATCGAGGACCCATATGGCCCCCACAAATTCCCATGTGTACTTCTCGGATCAGATAATTGCTTTGGAGCGGGCCAACACACCGGAGAAGTGGGGAGAGGTAGGACTTCCTGTACAATACTCCTTCGCTGATTGTGTACTGCTTTTCCTTTAACCTTATCTTCGTTGCTTCTGATTCATTAGATAGTATCTCTCCTATAGAGAGGTAGGCTTCTAGAGGGGTCATCCAGGTGTCTCCTTCCTCACATATCATGTCACAGACAACCCTTTCCTCGATTAACTTTCTTTCCAGCACTTCTACCAATACCTTCTTGGTCAAGTGTGCGAATGTTAATGAGGCCAATTTGGAAAGGGCGGCAGCCTTCTTGTTTTGCTTTCAAGTTCCTCCCAATTTGGTCTTTGAAGGCTTGGTCTATCAATCGCTGGTATGTTGCTCCCGCGTTCTTCAAACCAAAGGACATCTCCTTGTAACAGAAAATTCCTTTATTTGTATGGAAGGTCATCTTCTCTTCATCTCCCCGACTCATTTGTATTTAGTAGTAGCTTTTGTAGGCGTCTAGGAAGCATTTCCACTTGTAACCTGCTAAGGAATCCACCTTAAAATCTATTTTTGGCAAAGGATAATTGTCCTTTGGACATGCCTTGTTGAGATCCTTGAAGTTGATGCACATCCTCCATGATCCATTCGGTTTTTTGACCACGACAGAATTCGTAATCCATGTTTGGTACTTAACCTCCTTGAGGATGTCCGCTCGTACTAGGTTTGTTACCTCTGCTTTGACCGCCTTTGCCCTATCCGGGGCTAAACTCTTCTCCATGGCGTTTCTTACACGGCGACTCTCTCTTTTGTATCTCTCCTTAAACTCCTCCTGGGATTCGTCATCCTTCTTCTTGAGTTGTGAAGGGAGATATGATCCTTGACATATTTTCTTTGCTGTATAAAATTGGTAAGAAAGCTTTTACTAAGGTCTTCAAAACTGTCGATGCTCCCTTTAGGGATGTCATTATACCAGACATGGGCTGCTCCTGTGAGGGTCTGGATGAACATTTGGCACCACACTGGCATGGACCATTGTTCCACCCTGGCCGCTTCGGAGAAGAGTTGTAGGTGGTCATCTGGGTCTCCGGTTCCATCGTACATCTTTATGTTTGACGACATCTTTGTCTTAGCAGGGAACTTAAACTCAGCGATCCTCTTTGTAAATTTATCTGAGTCTGCGGGTCTATATGGTTTCAAGAGTTCATCTAGGAGGTCATCGCTTTCGGTCTGCAGGATTACCCTGTCGTTTTCCGCCTGTGGCATGTTTCTTCCGACATTGATTGGTGCGGGGTTGGAGAGGATGGATGGTCCCGCCTGGTAAAAAGGAGTTGCTGCCATCCCCATGTTCTGCTAGGGATAGTAGGGAGTGTACGGGAGATACGACACGTTTTGTGTAGCAAGGAGTTGACTCATTGGGAGTTGGGACCCTGTTTAGACTGGTCCTGCTGTGGTGGGATGGAGATGTTTTTCGGAGTTGTCTGAGTCGGACCTCGTGACACTATTCCCATGACTGGCGTAGACACCGATCTGTTGGTGGCTCCTGGTTTCCCGGAGGCCGTTACGTTAGGTGTGGAGATGTTCAGCTGTTGTATCTGCTATCCTATATGTTAGGACAGGGCATTACCATAGGTGCCGCCCGCTTCTTCTTCATAAGATAGCCTTACCACCACACCCTTCATTCTTTCTCTTCGGACATGATCATCCAGCAGTTGTTGCAGCTTAGGGAAGTTTTCCCTCACCCCCTCGGGTGTAAGTTCCATCATATCTGATATCTCTACCACATCTTCAGGGGAATTCGTGCGAGGTAGTTCTTCCAACACTGACTGGTCTTCACCAGACATTTCCCTTCGCTTTGAGAAAAACAATAAAAACAATGAGTAGAAAGTGAAGCACTCTCCAAGTGACTAGATCGAAGCGTGCCCCACGGTGGGCACCACTTATTACTACAACGATTATGTGATAAGGATAAATACTCTTTATTAATGTAATGGTTCACTTATCCTTGGGGGCTCCAAGGTAAAGTGATATAATCTCTAGAACGAGTACAAAGGAATACAACAAGAGATTACAGGAGAAGTAAGCTAAATACAAGGGGAAGTAACCGGTTATCAGGAGAAGTAAGGGAGAACTAGGAGAAGTAAGTATGAGAGGATGAGGTTATGCGATATGTTGATGCTTATCACCAGGTGTGTGTTTGAATGAAGCATTGGACTTGTATTTATAGTGTCTTTGACAGATTGCCCGTTCTCCTATCTTGTCTCGTGATTTATCTAGAAGAGGAAGTTCTTCATAGACCTTTCCTTCCTTCAGGATCCTGTCTATTCTCCTTTCAGGTAAGAAGTTGACTTCTTCCCCTGCATATAGCTACTCTTCCTTTTGTCTCTCTTACCGAGTCAACACATCTTTTATTGAACTCTTTAGGGCTTGGTTCTTGTGAAGATGCTTCTCGCTTATTGTGTTATCGTTTTATTAGTTTGCTCTAAGGAGAGGTCTTATCTTTTTTTATTAAATAGCGGTTGATTATTGGAGATGTACTCTCCTACGTCATCAGATGGTTTACTGCTTATGTATATTTTGTTGGTTAAAACTTTTGGAAACTATATTAGCTAACAGGTTTAGCTAATGTGTCTAACCCGAATGATGGATACCCACCATATATATTAACAACATTGTAGCCCAAAGATTTTACAATGTATTAACTTTAACTTACTATAATTACATTCAACCAGTAGGTTGCTAACTGTGGTAGAAGAGAATTTACTGATTAGAAGCGGTTTGAGATGTCAGTTGGATTTTGTTGATCACTGGATGAAGCTTTCCTCAGTGGACTTCTTTCCATGCTGATGTGTTTAGGTCTTATAGTTGGTCGGCAAATGTATGTGGCTACCTCATTCCAAAAACTGAAACATCATATTCACGTCGCTACTCCCCATCCATCCATACATACAATGATAAAGGAAAGAACCGTAACTGAAGATAAAGGAAGATTAAGAAGCAGGAGAAGAAGAGGCTAAGAAGTAGAGGAATAGTTTATCATCAAAAACATGCTTCTTATTCCCAACGTAACCCACATATATAGATTATGCAATTACAAATGGCACCTTTAAACTGAAAAAGAAACAAAATAGTCCTTGAACTTGGGAATAATAATAAAAACGTAACATACAAACAAGGGCGGATCTACATAGAGCCGGGGGTCACCGGAACCCCCCGAGTTTTGAAATTTTAGAAGAAAACTATATAAAAAAACGGGGGTGAACCCCTTAAAAATAGTGTGAACCCAGAAACAGTGGCGGAAGAAAAGTAGAAGAGAGAAGGTAACATGACCATAACTTTCTTCTCCGGCAAGGTGCGGCTGCAGTTCTTGGGGATGGTTATTAGGTATGACCATAACTTTAAGACGCAATTGGACTTTTGTTTTAGTACTGGTGAGTGCCATATTTGGATTCATATGTGGCCTTCAACATGCTGTTAATATTTTGTCTTTTAATCAAATATGTGTGAATTGTGAAGCCAGGTTGGGTTTATTTTATCTTTAATTGTAGAAATGTTGTATAAAGACATCAAACAGTAGAGTCATGACCTGTTATTCAGGTAACCCATGTTTGAGAAAAAAGCTTCAATGTTTCTGTTTATCATGGTGTTGATGCTTTGTGGATTATAATGATTTCAACTACTGTTCTTGTTTGTGTGTGTCTTTGTCTATATATATGTATAATTATTTTGTATGATGTAGTGTAACAAACACAATAATATTTATGAAATTCAGCATATACACAACAGTCAAAATGAAGTTAAAGTTGAAAAGCATAAAGATTGTTTTAATTTGTCTAATGATGTTTGTCTTTGTAACTATTGTTACATCTTTTGCCCCTGTTACTCCTTCATCCAACCACAAGAATCAACTTTGATTTTCGTTATTTGTTCATCGTCCCTTGAATATATTCCAAAACGTATGTACCAAATGAAGAAAACTACAAAGTTTAGATTTGCGTTTTGAAACCTATTATCTGATTCTTGTGTATTGTAGTCATAATAATAATCAGATCTGATTTAGTTTGGTACATAAAGAAGAGTATATGTTTACAACATCTCATATATCGTCAACCTCCTCCTTAGATTGAGGGGGTATATTAGACTAGGAATACTTTGTAATCACTTTGATACATATTGTATAGTCGAGGGTAGTCAAATGTAAACAGTGTATCTATATATAGAACGTATCAATGAGAAGGACCGGTGATTTGGAGCTTATTTTGTTAGGGGTAACTTTGTAGAATAGTAACCAAGTTTGAAAAGTGTTTCAATTAAGTCACTCAATACGTATTTTACACGGTATACACCCTCGGGTATACTATGATTAGTGATCTAATTGTAACACTTTTTAAATTTGGTTACTATTCTGTGGCGTTTTCCCATTTTGTTATCTAAACTACACGTAACTTGTAACTCCAAGCCCATAAAATGTAACCCATAATTTGTAATCCTTTAATTTCTTTTTTTTAGAACCACTAGCTCACCTACCCTCTAAACCCACTGACCATAAATCCACATCGATATCCACTATGAGACTAGAACTCTCGGAGGAACAAGAGCGGCTCAACCATTTTGGAGGCCTAAAGTGAATCCTAAAACCAGGGCCTTTTTGTCGTAAAAATAATTATTTTTCTTATGATCCTAATAAACCGAGATAGTATGGTCGCTCTATTGGAATGCACTCCTGAAATACTGGGAATGAATTTTGACATATTGATATAGATAACGTACCTCTACATAGGCATGAATCTCACTAGATTGATCACGAATAACATCATACTACACATTCAATGGATATTCAGTAATATTTTTAACTCATACAAATTCAACAATGCAAATTTTTAAAATGAAAAATGCATAATAATTATAAATCATGCAAACTAAGCCATGACATGCACATTTAAGCATACGTGTAAACAATAACGGAACTTGAACAATTAAAGTGGGGGCCGAAAAGATTACACATAAAAAACCAATTTTTTTTCACCAAATAAAGACAATAAATCCAAAAAAACAACTGTTCTTACACATTATAAACGACAAATGAAAAAAAAATTACAACTCAGCCCGACGACCTTTAAGGTATTTGGGGTTGTGAGATTTGTTTTGGGGCTACAAAAATAAAATTGAAATTGGGCTATTGGATAGGAGGGGACCAATCATAATCTACCCAAATTATCTACACGTAATAGGCTAAAATTAGAACTTCTAAGCCCAAAATCAGAGGGACGGGATCCCCTCCCCCCTATAAGATACGCCGGGACCTCCTCCCGCCCCTTATAAGATCCGCCCTTGCGTGTAAATCAATTTGACAACAATTCCAATACCAATTCAACAAATTTCTCAATCATACAAAAAGAAACAAATTTGACTTACAATATTATGTTCTCCTCCTCTTTTAGTGACGTCTTTCCTTTCTCCAAGATTCTTTATGATGTTTCCTGCCACTTCTGCATTTCGAATCACTAATTGACATTCAACATCTTGAAAAGTTACTTTTAATAGTCTTGTAGGTTAAACGAGCCGAGACGAGTCGAGCCCGAGCTCGGCTCGTTTAACTTTCTGAGGGCTTGAGCTCGAGCTCGGCTCGATTCGAGCTCTATTTATAAAGCTCGAGCTCGGCTCGTGAGTAGTGTTTCAAGCTCAAGCTCGGCTCGTTTATTAATTAATTTATTTATATATTTTAACTATTTTTATATATATTTTATTATAGTTTTTATATATAACATAATATCTATTATTTATTTATTTTTATTATAATTTTATATATATAATTATTATTTTATAAACATGTATTTAATATATTAATTAAAAAATTATATAAACAATAGGCTCGTTTAGGCTCGCGAGCCGGCTCGAGAGCCGGCTCGAGCTCGATAAGTGAAGCTCGGGCTCGGGCTTGTTTATTAAACAAACGTATATTTAGGCTCGAGCTCGTTTAAGCTCGATTCGAGCTTTTAGCGAGCCGATCTCGAGTAGCTCGCGAGCCGGCTTGGCTCGTTTACACCCATGATTCAAATCAATTCCCAAAATAAATTCATAAAATCATTTCACACAAATATGGACTAAACAAAATGTAAGAATGCAAAATCGATTCACACAAAAAAGTGAGAAGCCTAGAGAATACCTTGAGAAATCCATTTATGCTAATTGGTCATTTTGCCTATTCTTGAGAGCCGAGACAACCCTTCGGAGTTCGGATTTTACGATGGGAATAGGAAGAAGGAACGACGATTTGAGATTTAGGGATTTGAAGATTTCTTCCGGATTTGAGATTGCAATACTCGAATCGATGATTGGATTTTCGGAATTTAGACTTGGCAATGGGCCTGGATGGCTGGATCAAATTATAAGAAGCTTGTGTTTTTAGCACCCCAATTCTGATATGTATATAAAAAGAACTGAAAGTTGGAGGCCCTGTAATAGTGGGGGGCCAAAGCAAGTGCTTTACCGGCCTCCCCTTGGGCCGGCATGATCATGATACCGCTAAGCTGCAAGCCCTTTGGTCGTTAAATTCTAAGAGCACGATGATAAATTTATTTCACCAGTATCTAGAGAAGCCATTGTATTGTTAGTATGATGAATTTTAACTCTCAATTTGATGGTATTTCCATTCTTTGTTTGTGGTTATTGATTTACATTTCGTTTGCATCCTCATTGTTCACAAGAATGGTAAAGCATTATCAATCCCAGTGGTATAGTATTATAAGCAGTCCTCCATCTCAAAAGAGTAATATGGGAGTCCACAAATTAACGTGTTTAAGGGAAATTGGATCAAAATGTACTTCCTAACAAAAAATTAAAACGAATAACAAGCATATCGTTTCTACAATTTAATTTTGTCTCATAAAGAATGAAAATCTACACGGGCCTAAACTCAATGCCTTGCACAAAAACCCCATGGATCGGCTTATGGTCAGAAGGGGCCAATTCAACATGCATATGAATCATTTTGGCGGTAGTGCCGGTTTGAAATTCCCAAACTTGTACTTCCATCCAACCATCGCTCCTTTGCTGTGGAATGCCCTTTATTTTGGGTCTATTTACTGGGTTGTGGGTGTTTTGATTACTCTTGGGTCTTATAACTGATGTTTTAGGACTAACTAAATAGATATACCTAGAATTACCAACTTTCCAATCATCTGAACCCAAATATTTATACCTCGCTTCCAAAGGAGCCTCATTTTCTGAGCTGTCTTCTGGTAATTTGTAAACAAGGTAACTTGCATATGTTGTTTGAGGTGATAGTTCTTGAGATTTGATTTTGCTGACAACACTAAATATCCAGCTATCAAGCATAACTGCTTCTCCAAATCTGCAGACATTTAGAACCCGAAACAATAAGTGCTTTCACATTGATCGCAGTATAATTTGAACAGTTGTTTAAATCAACTTCAGGCCACCATATTTAAACTAGGTGGGGTTATTGGGGAAGATAGAGATCGGACCTTGATTCAAGGAAAGACAGCCAAGTTGGGTGTCTTCTGTGTATCACCAAAGCCGTTCTTGCTGACATCATTTGACATTTATTCCCATTTTTGTCGATCGAAAACCACTATCAATCAATATATATAGATATGTAAGTACTTGTGTTAGCAATATATTGTAGTGCTTCGATTCTCATTAGATTCTGGAACCATATTCATAGGTTTTGAAAATGAAGGAATTATGTTTAAAAAGTTTTGAAAATGGAAGTAATGAATCATTATATATCGAAATTAATTACCGCTTCACCATTATTTATTAAGAACCCTTTGCAAAGAATAGAGTGAAGTTCCTTCTTGGTCGTCCATAGAACACCATATTGTGACCACTTGATTATGTCTTCATAATCATTTGGCAATTTTTGTTCCCAGTATGTGGTATCCGCATCTGATATGAGTTGCAAATCCACCTTGTCATCCTCTAAGATTTCATGTTCTGCCTTTAAAACATACACAAGTTCAATTCTAAGTGACCAATGAAAGATTGAATAATAATTTACCATAGCAAGTGAGCCATATATATGGGCTTAGTTTTCTTGAATTGAAAATATTCTTGTGGCTGACCTATTTTGAAAGAACTGTTCAAATTCTAGAACCATCATAAATAAAGACCATAGATGGATATATATGCCAGTCATATTTGGTCGCTTACTTTTTCTAGGGGTTGGAACTCGATGCCTTCTACTTTCAAGAGATACCAGTGATCATAAAAAATAATTTCAAGATCAACAGTTCTCTGGTCGCTAGTAAACTGATACAACTCTACCATGTAACATCCATCTTTTCTCTTATCTGCAAGGTATGAAACTGAATTTTTTGTCTCCCCTTTCAATTTGTGATCCAGCCTTATAAGATATTGTTCTGGCGCATTTTCTTTGTCCTCGTCGCCAATTTTGAAAACAAGGTTCACTGTATATGTGATTTGCGTTGACAAGAATTGAGTTCTAACACGTGTTTTTAGTTTCATGGAAGCTGATTTATAGATGTACCATAGAAATCTACATGAAGAATCAGGCAGCAAAGAATTATACATGGTTTATAGTTTATACTTAGAAAATAATAGTCTAAAAACCTAGAAATAGAAGGGATGAGTAACCGGGTAGGAGAAAGAGGACAAGTCACCTTGAATTATAGTCATGCAAATAGTGATAATCTTTTTCTTCATGTGGACTTAAACACTCTGCTATGGATATCATTTCACAGTGTTCTCCATTTTCATTCATTGAAAACCACTGTCCATCAAATAAGTTGGAATTAGTTCTGTATGTAGAGATTAGTTAGTAGAGCCAAGATTATCATTGTGTGGTTATGGTGTTTTTTAGCAGCAGCAGTGGCTTATAGACGTAAACAATTACCGTCTTGCAGCGGTTAAGGAGGACCCCTTTTGAGAGAAGTGATTTCAGTTCCTCTACGGATGTGTAGACCAGAGAAGGTGTTGCAGCCTGAAGTATCTCTTGGTACTCTAACACTTCCTGTTCCACCTATAAAACAAACACGGATGGAAAATTCCATTATCCAAAGTAGTGATACTCATATGGGTTCTCTTGCATTCAAGATATTCGTGTGCCTGACTTAATTGGTAAGAATGTTTTTAAAATACTAGAACCATCATAATTAAAGACCTTAGATAAATAAACCGGTATTTGTCAGCTTACTTTTTCCAAGGGATGAAACTCGAAGCCGTCTACTTCTAACCATTCCATGTGCATGTTATCTTTAAATATAATTTCAAGATCTACAAGTCCCTGGTCGCTAGTAAACCGATACAGTCCAGCCATCAACCATCCATCTTTTCTCTTATCTGCTTGGTATACAATGGAAGTTTCTGTCTCACCTTTTAATTTGTATTTGAGGGGTGTATACCCTTTTTTGCTCGCCTCCTTTCTGCCCCTAAATCTACATTTGAACACAAGGTTCACCATGTACGCTGTCTGTGGTGATAATAATTGAGTTCTTACAAGTGTTTTGAATTTGTTGGGATATATGCTACAGCTGCCCAGTGGAAATCTGCACAAAGCAGCAGCAAAGAATGACAGTTGAGTATACACATGAAATATTCGTCTAAAAACCTAGAAATAAAAGGTATTAGTTGAGGACAAGTCACCTTGAGTTATAGTCAGACGAAAAGTAATAATCATTTTCTGCATCTGGAATCAAACATTCAGCTATGGATATCATTACACAGTGTTCTCTGTTGTCATTTATTGACCACCACTGTCCATTGAATAAGTTGGAATTAGTTCTGATGATATAGAGAATGAGCCCTTTGGAGAGAATAAAGCAAAGTAACTAATTACCGTTTTGCCACCATTAAGAATGAGCCCTTTGGAGAGAAGCATGTTCAGGTCCTCAGCAGAACTGTATTTCAGAGGATGTACCACATCCATAAGTATCATTTCATACTCCTTTTCCAATTTCACCCTCTCATAAGTATCCTGATACTTAAATGCAATCTCAAGTTTTTCCACAACAACAGACATTGTTGGTCGTTCTTCACAAGATTTCTGCAAACACTGAAACGCAATATCTGCAAATCTTTCCATAGAACTCGGATCCATTTGTTGCATCATGTCTTGAAAGATAATCTCATTCAACTTCTTCTGTTTGTAGCTATGTTTCCACATATGCACTAAACTAGGAAACCTACCATAAGTGTTCTCAGAGTATAGTCTTCCACACAATACTTCTAACAAGACCACGCCGAAAGAGTACACATCTGACTCTTTCGTTAGGATGCCGGTCTCCATATACATTGGGTCTAGGTACTCAAGGGTACCTACAACATCCGTGGAAAAAAACATGTGATCCTGATAAGCAGGTTCTAGTTTAGACTGTCCCATGTTAGAAACTTTAGCATCCCAATTGTCATCCAGTAGAATGTTGGAACTCTTTATATCACGGTGGAGAATTCTTTGTTGAGTGTCCCTGTCATCATGCAGGTACCTTAGTCCCCTTGCAGCATCAATGCATATCTTCATACGTTGTGTCCATGTGAGAGCAGTGGAATTTAAATGGTGATCTAGGCTTCCATTAGATGCAAGCTCATATACAAGTATCTTCTCACCACCCTCGTCACAAAAACCATGGAGAGAGATGAGATTTTCATGTGTGCAACGGGAAAGAATCATGATCTCCTTCCAGAACTCAAGGTCTCCTCGTCTAAATTTACGATCTAGACGCTTAATAGCAACCATACTTCGACCTTTAGAGTGAGCCATTTCTCCTTTGTACATCTTCCCAAAACCACCGCTTCTGATAACTTTGTTTTCATCGAAGTTGGAAGTAGCTGACTTGATATCTTGCAGTGGGATTGTAAGATGTTGAACCTCGGTCATGACAGACGCCTTTCTCTATGGATCAAATAATTAATAATGAAAAATATCAAGTCAATTGTGCCAATCAATTGATAGTTCAGAACTTGAAAGGAGATGTAATGTACCTACTGTAGTGTAGAAAACAACCAAAACAAAAAAAAGGTTTGTGTATTCTCTCTAATGAAAAATCCGTTGGCATAATTCTAACCGAATAACAAAGGAGTTCAAAATTTGGAAGAGAGAAATCGAAGAGATCGAGATGTATCAAAAAGGGTTATTTGGTTTTGAGTTTATTTTATGTTTATCTGTAAGGGGTGTTAGGATACGTATTGGATTAGTATATATAGAGGTTATGTAATTGAGTTTTAATTGTCCCGATTAATAATAAAAAAAAGAGTCAAAGTGGGTTGCTTCAAAACACTCGTGTTATCGTGTGTTCATGGATCCAGGGCCTTCAAATGGTATCAGAGCTACTCTATCAGGGCCTGTCAAGCTGAAGATATCGAAGCAGCTAACCAACAGAAGCAGTTCTCAATATATTTTCTTGGAGGAGACTACTGTGCAAGCAGGGGAGAAAGGAATAAAAAAAAAGAGAATTCGGTCACGAGGGTTAAAGGCGGCGACGAAAGTCATCGAGAATTAAGAAGAAAAAAAAAAGAAAAAGAAGCAAGCGAGAAGATACACACCTCAAAACTTCTGCAGTCGCCTCATCAATTGAAGAAAAGTGAATTAATTAGGAAGCAAGCAAGCATCCAAGCACGAGGAGAAAAGAGGCTACTGTATATTGGGAAAAGGAAGCAACCAGGCAAGCTGATGTGGTTTTTCGATGAGATCACTTCTGCAAGTCTGAACAGTAGCAGGCTACGAGTAACGGGTACTCATTAGTCGATGATCGGGACAGCAACAGCAGGACTTGGAAGTTGTCGAGCTAAGAGTATCCGGAAGTGGTGATCACGGTGGAAAACTGTGAACAGAAAGAAACCGGTTCATTTGAAGCCGGATATAGGAGTCAAAGGATTTGTAATGGTGGTGAAAAGAAGACCGATTGATAGTTTTTCAATCAGCGTCAAAGAACTATGTGTTCAGTGTTCTGAAGAAAACTTGAACCAAGGCCACAAAAGTGTGTTTCTGGGATATCCAGATGGAGTCAAGGGTTATAGGTTGTGGAGATTTGTAGAAGGCAGTCCAAAGATTATAATCAGCAGGGATGTGACTTTCAGGGTAGATGTTATTTATAAGGATGCATTGAATGATAAAGCTAAAGGTGTCTCTATGGAAAGTCAGAAAATGATGGGACTCAAATTGAGGTGGAGTTGCCTATTGATGGGATAGAAACTGGTGATGAGGATGTTTCGCAACTAGAAAGTTCAAGTGGGGCTAATACTAGGTCTAATGTGCAAGATAGCATTGATGTTGATAGACCTAGGAGACAGATTGTGCCACCTGCAAGATATAGGGATGATTTATCAGCATTTGTCTTTAATGTTGCTGAAGAAGAAAGTTCATGTGAACCACTGTCCTATAATGAACTTGTTAACTCACCTGAAATAACTAAGTGGTACAAGAGGAAATGGATTCCTTGCATAAGAACAAGACTTGGGTGTTAGTGAGCAGACCTAAGGATCAAAAATCGGTTGACTGTAAGTGGATTTTCAAGATAAAGGATACGCCAGGGGAGGCTCCAAGGTTTAAGACCAGATTAGTAGCAAAAGGATTCACCCAAAGGGCTGTACTTGACTACAATGAGGTCTTTTCTCCTATAGTCAAGCACACCTCCATAAAAGTCATACTGGTATTAACAGTTGTGTGTAATTTAGAATTGGATCAACTTGATGTTAAAACAGCATTCCTGCGTGGTAATCTTGAGGGAGAAGATCTACATGAGGCAGCCACTTGGTTTTGAAGAAAGGGGGCAGGGTGATAAGGTGTGTCTATTACAAAAATCATTGTATGGACTAAAACAATCCACTAAACAGTGGTACATGAGGTTTGATGGCTATATAGTATCACATGGTTTTGTTAGGAGTGAGTATGATACATGTGTGTACTATAAAAAAATATGGCAACAAGGAATATGACTAATATATGTAGTTGACATGTTAGTTGCTTGTAAAGATAAGTTACAAATTGAAGCAACTTAACAATTGTTGATGTCAGAGTTTGATATGAAGGAATTAGAGGAGGCCAAAAGGATTCTGGGCATGGAAATTCAAAGAGACAAAGAATCAGGGATGATAAAGTTATCTAAGATGTCTTATTTGAAGAAAGTCCTTGGTAATTACTTCATGGAGCAATGTAAAACAATTATCACTCCTTTGGCAATGCATTTTAAGTTGTCAAGCATGGATTCACCTAAAACAGATGAGGAGTTTGAAAAGATGGTGAAGGTGCCTTATGCAAATGGAGTAGGCAGCTTAATGTACCTTATGATATGCACTAGACCTGACATAGGTTATGCAGTTAGTGTAGTTAGTAGGTACTTAAGCAACCCTGGGAAGCAACACTGGGAAGGTGTTAAATGGATTATGAGGTATCTCAGTGGAACAAAGGAAGTTGGACTGGTTTTTGGGAAGTTCAATGATGAGAGTCCAATTCTACATGGGTATGTGGATTCAGACTTTGCCAAATACTTAGATAAAGGCAGGTCAATGAATGGTTATGTGTTTAAGGTTCTGGGTGGAATAGTTAGCTAGAACGCATCTTTACGACATGTTGTAGCACTTTCTACAACTGAAAGCAGAGTTTATTGCTTTGACTGAGGCTGTAAAGGAGTCCACTGGTTAAAGGGCTTTATATCATAAATGGGAGTAAAGATTGATGACATTGTGGTAAATTGTGACAATTTGGGAGCCATTCAATTGTCTAAGCATTAAGTTTTTCATGAGAGGTCTAAACACATAAATGTCAAGCTACACTTCATTAGAGATGTGCTTCACTCTAAGGTAGTCAAAGTTGTATATGTGGATACAAAGGATAATGTTGTTGACATGTTAACCAAGATCTTGCCTGGACCCAAGTTTGTGCACTTTTTGAGTATTCTGCATGTTTGTTAAGCTTTGGTTACTTTTGCACTTTCACACTAAGGTGGAGATTGTGATAAGTAGTGTAAAAGTTTTGTATAAAGTCAACAGTCAACTGATTAGTAGAAGTCAACTGTTAAAAGTTTGAAGACTAATTGGCAAGTTGGTCATAGTTCAAGGACTGTTTCTCTGTCAAGTTTAAATATTAGTTGTTAATAGTTTGTTAACACACTGCAGTTAGGTTTATATTGGGGATATAGATTCAGTAATCGATTAGCTTGTTCTTCCTGTAAATTCACTTCCAATTTCTTGTAAGCAGTGATGTTAATTTCAATAAAGGCTTAATCATTTGATTGTCATTCTTTTGATCTTGTTTCTTTCGGTTTGAATCGTTCCGCATTATTGTTCACACCATCCTCCAAAAAATTCTAAAGCAAAGTAGCTAATTAGCGGATAGGACCTTTACCTGTATCCATTCAATCTGTCGTTTGCGATCATAAGCCTCCTGACGTCTAAGTATAGTCTCAAGCGCTGCCACAACCTCAGCCATCTTTGGCCTATCTTCACGAGATTCCTTCAAACATTGATATGCAATGTCTGAGAATAATTTCATAGTAATCAGATCCCTTGGTTGCATGATCAGACCTTTAAAGATGATCTCTTCTAATTTATTCTGTTTATAGCTTTCAATCCACATAGGCACTAAAACCTGCTGAACACGACCACCGCTATATTTATAGCATAACGTCCCACATAAAACTTCAAATAAGACCACACCGAAAGAATATATGTCTGACTCTTTAGTTAGGGTGTGCGTCATCGCATACTGTGGATCACAGTACCCAAGGGTACCTGTTGCAATGGTGACAATAACTGAGTACTGCTCATTAGCAGGACCCTTTATTGATAACCCAAAGTCAGAAAGTTTAGCATTCCATTGGTCATCGAGTAGGATGTTGGCACTTTTTACATCACAGTGGATGATTCGTTGGTGTGTCCCCCTTGGATCATGAAGGTAGCTTAGTCCCTTCGCGACATCAAGGCATATCTTGAGACGTTGTGTCCAAGTGAGATCACGGGAACTTAAATGGTGGTCAAGGCTTCCACGAGATGCATGCTCGTAAACAAGGATCATTTCATCCCCTTGGTAACAAAATCCGAGGAGAGAGATGAGATTTGCATGCCTGTAACGAGAAAGCATCGTTATCTCTCTCAAGAACTCAGGTGTTCCTTGCCCATGCCTACGATCCAGACGCTTAATAGCAGCCATGGTTCGTCCCTTAGAGTGAGACACTTCTCCTTTATACACTTTCCCAAAACCACCTCCTCCAATATAGTTCTTCTCATCGTCGAAGTTGTTGGTGGCTGATGTTATCTCTTCTAGTCGGATTTTAAGATCTTGAAACTGCTGCAAGAATGCATCCATATTTATGGATCAAATAATAATTACTGATTTCAAATCAAGGGTTCCAAGCAATTGTAACTGCACAGAGATGTGTAAAGAACCAACACAAAAGGTGCAGTCTGGGAACTGAAAGATATATGGATGAATGAAAAGCAAAGCCTTTTTACAGTATTAGAGAGGCGAGAAATTAGGAATATATTACAATACTAACCCTGCTAATGACATTTTATTACACACAATACAAGGCTGATTTAGTTGACCCATTCTATTCCTCCGTGTGTCAGCCTACCAGCTGTTACAAAATTGTGTACTAAAAGATTTAGGGGTGCTTCTTATGTCTCTATAGTTGACTGACTTTAGGAGTAAATGCGTGCAAGTTGCAAAGACGGCTATTCTTACGTAAATAGGTTCATGAAGACTTTTGACCATATTTTACTTAAAATAATCACAAGTTGAAAGATGGTTAAGAATGAAGAACACACTAGATTAATTTGCTGTGACTAGTTCAATGAAAAGCAATGCCTTTATATAGGATTAGAGATGCCAGAAATTAGGAATATATTACACAACTAGGTTAGTACCCGTGTACTACACGGTTGATGAAAATAAACATAATATCATTCATAATTGTTTAAAACAATTTCATAAATAAAATAAAATTTTAATGTATATAGGGAAAAAATGAAATTACAATTACATTTACAAAACTAAATATTTTTCATAAATCTCTAAATATTTCTTTATATACAACATTTGTTCTTTGATTAGTAACTTTACCATCTATCAGTGATTCGAATATTAGTAATTTTACTTTGTCTCTACTCTTTACTCTTGATAGCGCCAGATACAATTGTCCATGGGTGAAAACCGGTTCTTTTAAATACAAACTCCGGATAGTAATTAGGTACATTACTTCATCTAAGTAGTAATTAAAGGAAAAAAATATTAAATGGCTTACCAGGTGAATTTCATGCTCATAAATGTTGGTAAATTCTTCTGCTAGACTTTTCACTACTTTCTACTTATGAATTCAACCTATTATACCCACATATTATATAAATTTCAGCATTACATGCCTATTTTTACAAAAACCATATGAATCTTTGTATTCGTAGGATATAATAACTTATCAAAAGATAAACAGTTGAAGATTTCTGCAAAGCCGATTAGTACACAAACTCCACCACGATCTTCTGTTCTTTTAGTTATCAACATGTAAGTTCATAACCCAATTAATTTTTACAGCTAATATTTCATGTATCAGAAATGTATTTTACAGCTAATTTATATAATTCATAATAAACAATTTTTTTTATCTATTGTGAGAGGTTACTACAGCATGTATTTAGCTGCATATGCCATCGAAGCTCTAATGCTATAAAGTCCAATTGTTAAAAATCATTTTAAAAAAGAAAACATGTTACATGAATTTCAAAAACAGCCTCTTGAATATATTCATTGTGTGAACCATAAAATAACTACGACAAAACAGACAAGATTTTCAAGTGCTTTCCGGATTCAGGTAATGTTTTAAATACCTATAAATGATAAGAATCAGACTTTAAATAACAAAGAATATACAGCCCTAAAAGGTTAACACTTTCCTCTGAAAAAAATATAAAACTAAGGCAAGAATCCTGATGACATTTGAGAGATTTTTCCAACCTACCTCATAAATTTTTGTTTCTTCTACAAATATAATTGAGATGTCCGCGTGACATATAATATATTTCACTGCACCAACACCTGAGAAAAACATAAGTGGATTTCAAAATGCTACATAAAATTTAGCAAAAAAAGGGTGATCTATACCTAAAGTGTCATATAGAGGGACACAATGAAGGCCATTAGCATCGCAGGCCTGCAGAAGATTGAATGCAATCAGTTACAGAAAAAGAAAGTTTGAAATCATGGATTATAAGTATAATGTCAAAGTCATTCAAGTAATGTAACATCTGATATGATTAAATTAAGTTACCTACATGCTTACAACCCATTTTGTGCAATTCATCCCATATATTCCACATCTTGCCAATAATTTCTAATCAGCCCACATTCATTCCTTTTTTAAGTTCACAACAAAATTTATAATTACAAAAAGCATAGTGATGAGGTTTGTGATCAAAACCAGAATGTAGCAAGAACCATATAGTATTATATGTATTAGAATGTTAACATTGTTTTCTTGATAAAATTGCAGTCAATTTTCATATGCTTTCAATAAATAATGCCAATTGAAGGGCATGTTTTTTCAAAGAAATGTATAAATCTCATATGCACATGTTGGTTGTTAGTTAACATATTATGTGTAAGCAAAGACCCGACCCGACCCTACCCGACCTGTTTGGACTCTAACATGAAACTACTCGTTTTTACCCTTTATGCAACCCACACATTTTGTCACCTCTACATAATATGAACACCAAGATGCAAGACAACGACAGCATCAAGCATCTCTCATATGATAAATAGACACCCCTTGAAAGAAAGGGATAACATGGCAATATGTACCTGCAGTTTATCAAGATATTAAGGGTAATAAGTTTTTAATAGAGTTTCCTATTAAATCTACATTACAATTTCAATTTAAAATTTTAAACCCAAATCCATTTTGATCCCAGTGAAATTGGCTTCACAAAAAACAAATAAATTTTCTAACAGTAATATTCAAAGTTCAAACCCAAAAGCACAATTTCAATTTCAAATAAGTATAAACTATACGGTATATCTAAATCTAACATTTTTACTACAAATAAAAAAGTCAAATGGTCAAAATTACTCATCATTTTTTCAGCTAACCGAGTAAAAAAAACCTTTAGTGACGACTTTTTATGTGAAATAAAAATTTGACAAAAGTTGGTTACTTTACAATGTTATTAGCCTTTGATCAAAACTTACCTTGAAACGATCACAACTACAACACCTAGGAGTCTGATCTCGCTCATGATGCGGGCAGTATTTCTAAGCCCATAAAGGATGTACCTTATATTCAACAAAACCAACATCATTTGTTGACATCTGCAGAAAGATTAAATACATTTCAAATAACCAATTTCAAAATAAATTAAACATAAAAATAGAAAAAAAAACATTATAAAATATGCAAGGAGATTTTGAAGATAAGAGCAAAGGCTGCTAATATAAGGAATTGATACTTACAAAGTGGTGGCAAACATCACATCGTTGGTGATGATTTTCTTTGTAGCAAGACTTGTGATACGCATAATTTCCCGACAATAAAAACTGCATGAAAATTATAGAGATTTAAATTTTCATCATATCCATACCAAAAAAAAAGTTAGGATAAGTATCGTTATTCCACCATGTGTTTAGTACCTCATAATCATGAATTGGCAGGTTAGATGCATGACATTTTAAACATTCTGGATGCCAAACCGCAACCATGCATCTTAGAACACGTCCATGACCAATCACATTTTTGCAACCAGCACAAATTCTACAAAAAGTAAAAGAAGATGCAAGTGATGTTACGTTTTATTTTTATTATTATTTAGTCAATTAGGTTAAGGGGGTTAGTGGCTATTATTGTTAGTTGGGGGTGTCTTTAGTATTTTGTTTGATTATATATTTGGTATCGAATCATGAATGAAATAATCAAATTGTTTGAGTTATTCTCTTCTCCTAATTCTTAACTTTTTCTTCTCCAATTCTGGTTTAACCCTATCAAGTGATGAAAATATGATTAAACATTTTATATTCACAATTTTCACTAAATAATGAAAATATGGTGTAAATCGAGGGCAATAATCCATGGAAAATTGACTAACAAATTTAAGTTTCGTAATGTAATTATATAATGAAAAGAACTTACCCAAAGCTTGTTGAATGTGGGAATGGTATCGGTTGATGAACATTTCTATTTTGGTTCACATTTCTATTCCGGTGTGGAGGCTCGAGTTTCAGACTTCCAAGTAGAGCCTTTGCAAGATGTTCATCTTCTTTCAGAAGAAAATCATCAACTGGCCAACAGATTTCATTTCAAGTATGACTAACAAACCTTTAGCAAAAAAATGAAATTAACTAATAATAATAAGAAGTGTATAAGATATATATGTATGTGGAACATTAGATATTATCATGATAAGTTACATCCACTTCTAATTCAAAGATCCCTTTTAATCATTTATGCTGAAAACCCAACCCATCTTATCTTTATAAAAAAACTATGTGATCTTAAAATAATCATTTATGCTGAGTGATTAAATTGTAATGAACATATATGATAATGACAAGAATCTTATGTTAGTAAACATCTAATTGTAGACATAAATTAAGGACAAGTGAAAACTTTTGTTCCTATTTTATCAGTATCCGAAGGGACAATAATCTTTGAAAAAATAATTGCTAATATAATAACATTTGATTAGAAACTAAAGTTGAACTGCCTAATGTCCTAAACTTTGAGAATATTAATCTGCACATGATTAGAAAACATTAACTGTCATATAAATATATAAGCATATTTACTTGATAGTATTTTATTTTGAGACATTTTATCTTTGATGATAGATAACAATACAAGATATGATGGACAAAAAAATATACAATTTCATAAATATATAAATCATGAATAGGTGACTATTTACTTACTAATTGCATGTTTTCTTTTCCCTTCTACAAGTGATATGGCAATTGCTCGGTCAAAGTCCTCAATCTCTGACCGTGAGTCCTACACATGATTTCACCAACAATAAGGCACAATTAGTTTTTCTTAATTGCTTAGCAGTGATCAAATATAATACCAAATCCCCCAAAGGGGCTACCTGCAAGTAATTGTGATGAAAAATAATTGTGATGATTGTAATACACGGGTTGAATCCTTTTGACATAACAAATAATGTACAATCATAGAACAAAAATTTTAAATGATAAACAATACATCATCAATCACAAATACGGGTGAACATAAATTGGAGTTTAAATCGGACATGAAAATCGTCAAATAGTCGTTTCGATTCAATCAAATTGTGGTGCAAATTGAAAGAGGGGCAACGAATTACATACCTTTGTGGTGCTGGAGTGCAAGTAGACGGTGGACTGGAACCCTAACTGAAGATTCTTGTCATTACGTAGACAGTGTAGCGACGATCTTCAGGAGATGGGTGTGCAACGGCGAGGCATATTGTGGAGGAGAAGAAGGTGAAACCCTAAAAACTGAGAAACGAACCATTAAGGAACCGGGTTAAGATGTTTGGAGCAAGTCGGGTTATATGACCCGCGTGATAATGTTTTCGGATCAGTGATTTTAGGCGGGAAAATAGAAGATACATGCTCAAGAATGTTAACATCTGTTCTCTTCAAAACTTTCAAAACATTTATTTATTAGTATGTATAGATTTCAATAATTACATTATATTAATTAAAAATAAAATATAATTTAGTGTACTAAATGATTAACATGGTTAAACACTATCTCTAATTAATGCATAGAAGGTTTTGCACATTTCAACATGTACTTGGAACAAAATGCTAAAAGTCAAGCCTCCATGTGCATTTGTTTTTGTTTGTCAGCCCTGATCACATGATTTCATAAAAAAAATGTTTAATTCCAGCTATTATAGACTAAACAATCTGTAGCTGTTGGGATTAAACATGAACACACACACGGAATCAGTAATGAACACGGGGTTTAACGTGTTCGGTCTAAACTGACCTACGTCCACATGTGGCAACTAGGATAATCTTTATTAGAGGTGATACAAATTACAAGTACAAGAGATCAATATATATAGAGACTAATCTAGGGTTAGGAAACTTAATCCCCAAGTAAACTTAATTAGACCCAAACTGAATTAGGCTTAGCAACCAGGCTAGGGTTGGCTACCCTTGACCTGTGCCTGCCCCAAAAGGCCTTCGAACCTGTTACGTTACTTTTTATATTATTATTATTATTATTATGATGTTTATTTTGGTTTAGTTGGGGGTGCTAATTGTAAGATTAAAGTTTATTTATATCATTGGAGATCATATGAATGAATTATGAGATTTGAGATAATTTACTTCCTTCTTTATAGTTTTCTTCTTCTCCAATTCTGGTTTAACCCTATCAAGGGTATCAGAGCTTTCTCCAGACGATCTTAATCGGATTCGCTACCGCTACCATTACCATGACGAACACCCGTAATCAAGATGTAGACAAGGATCACGACAAGGTGATTTTTGACCTCCGGACAACCCTAGCCGCCATCATGAAACAACAGGAACATATAATGGTGGCACTAGGATTGGATCCAACCGGATCAAAGCAGAAACAAGCTTCAACCACGTCAACCACACCACTCGTGTTGCCTACACCAAATCTAGCCAAGAAAACCGAACCACTGCTCCGCCGACACCTAAAATAGTCCCACAACCCATAACATCCATCAAAGTTGCATCAAAAACTGCCCAAAAATCTACGCGAGCAGCCCCTTAAACCTCCCCAAACCCGCACCCGAAACGACCGCTAACAATTACACCCGTACCGTTTCCAAAAACCGCACCATCGGTGGTTCCGAACCTGTTGAAGCAAGTGGCGAAACCGGTGTCCGCAAAGGAAGAATCGACACTGGTAGGCGATGCAACCGATAAACGTGAATGGCATCCACCGTGGCGTCTCATTGACACGGCCCCGAATGCCATTGGACGAACCGAATGGCGTCCACCGTGGAACGGGTCGACCCCAAAAAGAGTCCATGGATGCTGCACTTTTTTTTTTTTTTTATGATCTTTTTTGCTGTAATTTGATTAGCTTACTTTTTCAGGGTAAAAAGTAGGTTAAGGGGGGAGTATTGTTACATTAATTTTTATATTTATTATTATTAGTATTAGTATGTTTATTTTGGTTTAGTTGGGAGTGCTAATTATAAGATTAAAGTTTATTTATATCATTGGAGATCATATGAATGAAATATGAGATTTAAGATAATTTACTTCCTTCTTTATAGTTTTCTTTTTCTCTAATTCTGATTTAACCCTATCAGAACCCAACAGTAGCCTTGTGGGTTGTTATCATGTCTCTTTAGTTGACCTAAGACATGATGAAGTTAGGATGTGATGGCCAAATTCGACCCTCTGTGTGCACCGGTATATAAAAATATTTAGTTCCAGCTATCATAGGCTTAAAAAATGTGAGTGGTTATCATGTCTCTTTAGATGACGTTAGACATTGCAGACAATGTATTGCATTTATTTAAGCATTATCAAAACTAGCTTCCAACATTAGATATATTTTTATTTTGAACTAATGGCTGTGAGTTGGAGACTTGTTATTATTGCTTTATTCTTTTTGTTTTGATCATATGGCTGGAGACTGGAGAAGAATTTATAGAAAATAAAAAGGTTTACATCAGATTCTTTACTGAAACTGTTCTGCACATATTAAATTAAATGAAGAAAATAATAACATAAATTACCCAAGAGCAATATATGATAGAAGTGGACACATAAACTACTAATATTCTGTTTTTCTTGTACAAGTTGAAATGATAATAACTGAAATGAACACTTAACCAATGCAAATCAGTTTCAGCCAATGTGGGGCTAGCCCACTTGATAGAGGCACATGCCTTTTAGAGAGGAGGTTCCAGGTTCAAACCTAAGCTATGGAGTACGTTAAGAATTATTGGTGAAAAGTAGAGTACAAGTAACGTTTGTCGTAAAAAAAAAACCAATGCAAATCAGTTGTCTATAAAAAGGCTGTTGATTTCCCAACATGGTATTAATTAACCAGCTAAAAGCTGTTAAATTGAAATGGTCATTTTGTTTCGAAAGTTCCAAAGCTATTATCATGCTTGAGATGATTATACAGGCAGAAAAACAACATAGATCACCTGTGTATATATTGTTTTTCTGAACAGCACACTTTTCTATAGTTACTTCCAAAACAACGAGTAATGGGATGATATAAAGAGCACGTACCTAAAAAGAGTTTCAGCAACGAATGCATATGTGTTCGGGTGGAGAGCCGAAATGGAAAGACTTCCGACTCTAGAAGCGTTGGTGTAAAATCCCGTATTTCGAAAGCGTGAGATCGGGCACGGGATTTACATTTAACCAAGGAAGGATGATGGAGTAGGCCACAGGCCTTGGGTTGGGGCGCATGGGCCGAGAAAAGGGGAATTTGAACCCTTAAAACCTTGAGATCAGCTCATCAACTCCCCCATTTACAAACAATTCCATTCAAGTTCTAGAGAGAGAGAGAGGTTAGAAAGAGAAAATGTCGGTTTTGCTCAAAGATCGATCCAACTTTCTTCTCCAGTGATGACACGAAGAATAGCTGAAGAAACGAGTCGATTATAGGTACGAATCACGTTTAGAATCTAAGTTTTTGTTTAAAGTGGGTTTTTAGGGTTTTATGAGTTTTCCTCAAAAAGATCGGATTTTTACGTATGTTTATGTCTAAAAACCATAGATTTAGCTTCATGGTTAAGATTAGAATAGTTTGGACGTAAAAAGTTGGGATTTTAAATTAAAAATGAAGAATCTAGCTTAGAACATATGAGTCGTCCGAAAAGTCTATGAATGGTCCGAAAAGTCTGATGCGTCCGAAAAGTATTTTGGACGAAAAGGGAGATTTTGGACAAAAGTGATTTCGGACATAAGATTTCGGACGAATTAGTTTTCGGATGAAAGGTATTTCGGACAAATTGGTTTTCGGGCGAAATGGTTTTCGGAGGAAAGACATTTCGGACGAGATAGATTTAGGGTGAAATAAGATTTTGACCGAAATAGATTTCGACCGAGAAAGATTTCAGTCGAAAAGAGATTTCGGACGAGTAGAGTTTTCGATCGGTAGATTTCGGACAGATAGTTTTACTATGACCCGGAGTTAACACGTTTCGTTTATAACCACTCGAACAGATCGTTGAGCCTTAAAGAAGAGTTAACTAAGAAAATCAGGTGAGTTCTAATCCCCTTTCTTGCCTAATTTTAGGGTGGTGTGCATACTTAGTGAATAATTTATTTATTATATAGTATATTAATAAACGATAAATGATGGCGAAAGTCATGAGTTAAAAGGAAAGTTTAAAAGAGGCAAACAAGTTTTATAAATGATAATGTGAAATGTTTACGAGCAGTAAAAGATGATTTTAAACGAAAAATGAATATAAATTCTTAAAGAAAGTCATTACGTTAAAGGGGAAAGTACAGATAAAGTTTCCATAGGGAATAAGTACCAGGTCAAGCTACGGTTGCTACGGGGACAAAAGTTACAATGTACAAAGAGTCAGATAAAGGCTTCAGTGCCTAGATAAAGGCTTCGGTGCCTATAGAAGGGCTTCGGTGCCTATAAGTAGGGCTTAAGTGCCTGTAGAAGGGCTCGGTGCCTAACGTAGGGCCTACAGAAGGGCTTCGGTGCCTATTGAAGGGCTTCGGTGCCTAGTGAAGGGCTTCAGTGCCTATAATAGGGCTTAAGTGCCTAAGCAGTTACTAAATGAATTAACGGTATGGTGACAGCGTCTTGACACTAGTCAGGACTGTTACAAAAATGTTACGACGATGCATCGTGTTAACTTCCCTTAATTGTCGGCCTTTGGACTGGAGTTACCATTTGGGGCAATTATGGGAAGAAATGGAAAGATAAAGCTAAGTTTCAGTCAAGACAATGAATGTATGAGTTAAAAGATATTATATGTAAAGTTTAGCCTTAAGGGCAGTATGTATGTAAATGTTAAATCTTTTGTATGACTGATTTAAAGTATACGTTAGAACTCACTTAGCGTTGCTGATTTTTAGTATGCATATCAGTTAGTGCAGGTGGTAGTTTGGTTGCTTAGCTGGCTTGAGGAGTTACCCGAAGAGAAGATCTGGTATCCCGTTGTAATGTTTAGCATTTTATGTTTACAGTTTATGATGTTTTAAGACAAGTTTAAATTCGTATCAGACAAGTATGTTTACGATATATTATGTATTCTGCTGCGTATGTTAAAGTTTTAAAGCGTTTTCGCTGTGATTGTGAATGTCTTAAGTTTAAGAGCTATGCGATGATTAGTAAATCCAATACATGAGGTTTTCAAGTTTGAGGCCTTAGTTTTGTTAGTTTTGTTGGAGGGAGTATGTACTCATGTGGTGTGTCTCTTTTATTCTATTTAGTTTTGTCATTTAACTAATTTTTTGGTTCAAATTATGTACTAAAATAATAAACTTTATTTGTTATTTTCCTAAATTATAAAGATTTCAAAAGTCGTACAACCGATCATACATATTTGTCTTTGTTTGTAAAAAGGTATTATTATAAAATCAGTCCTTTTTTTTCAGATACGTAATTTTTTTTTGTAAAAAATCATCTTTTATGCCCGATACCCGACCAACATGTATTGGGCCGGGTATGGAAACGATTTTACAATCGACTTCTCATTGCCATCTCTACACCTTACCGGCCAGTATTCCAAGCAATCTCATCTGCAGAACCTGAAAGAAGATGCTAACTTATCTGACCGATGAAGTGAGGATGTGATGGCCTAGTCAACCCTACCAGCCCAGATGCCCTGATCACATCATTGTATATAAAAATATTAAGCTAGTATTGATAATGCTCAATATGGGTGGAGACTAGAGAAAAATCCATAAAAGATATATATTGATATGCATCTTTTGAGTTATGATTTTGTGTTCGATCTTGTGGAATTGCATGCGTGTTCGAATTTGGTTAATTTATCGATTATAAACAAGAATTTCGGTCATGATTTTGATGATTTGTATGTGATCTGCTTTATGTCGAATGGGACGTTCAGTTATGAATTTTAACCTTAGAAATCGGTGTATCAACCTATTTGAAAGTTGAATTATGTGTGTAGAAGATGTGATGCACATAATGTGTTTGTTGAAATGCCAATTTAGGATTTAGACTCATATGGGTGTATTCCTTCACCAGGTTCTGTTTGTTCATTGATTCTTTCATGGTGTTAACGAGGTGAATCGTCTAAGGCTTCTATGTGTGTGATAAGTCCTCTGTTTTTTTTAATTATTATGTTTCAAATGATCAACCATGGAGTGCTCATCATCTTGCTTGAATTTTAATCTTTTCACAAGCATTTCCTGATGAAAGGGATGTAGGTTAATCTTGACGGGTTTAAAAGTCGGGTCATTGGTTACGGAGCATGGAACCCGTTTGTTGTGACGGGTCATTAGATAGTCTTAATTTAGTCACATGTTTTTAATGTTTAATGGGTCATGGGTAGTTTAATTAAAGAGTCAAAGTAATGGGTTAGTGGGGTAAGTGGTTTTCCTTTTCTTTAGGTGAAGAGTTTTTTTTCTATTTAATGCAACTCTTTTAACCACTAAAGTTTATTCTCTAAATATAAATCTGGGCCAACAATGGATGCCTATGAATAACTTTATCTAGTCCATAATTAATTGTCTTGTGTATGGGGCAGCTGTTTATTTCGTGTGGCAGGAACGAAATCTGAGATTGTTTCAGAACAAGAGCAGATTAATCACTGAGCTTGCTGACCAAAATTAAATGGATTGTCAGACTTAAGCTGCTGGGAATAACCATTAGACCTTCAAAGTTTTTTATGGAAGCTACTAGTGTATGGAAGTTAGGAGATCGTCAGATGGGTATGGATTGTTTCAAGTCTAATGGTTTTGATGGATAAGCTCTATGCATGTGCTAGTAATCAGATAGGAAGATGGAGTTGTGGGGGAAGTTATGAGGAGATGAGTTATGGCAGAAGAGGGTTTAGCACCTGGTTGAGATGTAACTTGCAAGTGTGATGGGGTAAGTTTGCTATAGAATTTAATTCGCATGAAAATTTTTATTCTTTTTATTTCTTTTCTCTTTTCAGCTTTATTTTTTAGAGTTGGGTTTGGGTTAGGATGGGTTGGGTGCTTTATATCGCATTCGTTTTTGAGAGATGAGTGTAGCGTTTGTGAGGTAGGGCGGGTTTTGGGGCTTATGGGTTGGGAGGTGAGTGAGCTTACTGTTGTCACTTACTCTATCTTTATTGCAGGTCTGTTTATAGGGGTGGTGTCTAGCATTTTTGTAACATCTCGTTTTCAGAAACTTGATAATAAAGATGGACATTGTAATTATTTCAAAGTCTTGGGTGGAAAACGTAAAACAAATAACAAGAGGGGCCAAAGGGGGATTGGGACTCAAACTCTAATGCCTTAAATCAATAAAAACTCATACCTTCTCCCATTTTAATGTGCAAAAACCGTTTTGGGCAAGAGGGAAAGAAGAGAAGGAAATCCCGTTTTTAGGATACTTAGCAGCAAAGATCGGACGATCACCGGAGATCTAACCGTCAAATCGACCTCAAATTTTTATAGGAGCTTCATAACACATAGAGGAAGACTTTCATTGTTGGGTTTTTGATTTTGAGTTCTGGAGGTTGGATTTTTATTGTCCCGAACAGAACAGTGCATTCTGAAGAATTCCGGCGACTGTTTGGCTCTCCGGTGACGGCAGAGGTGAATTCCGTCGGCTAAGTGAGGGGCTGGTATAGCTCGGTGAGACGGTTCCGTGGCCGCTTGAATCACCTTAATCAGACTCTGTTTGATATGGTTTCGAGCTACTCTTATGTGGATCTAGAGACTTTCAGTATTTGGCTTGAAAAGGTAATAACTTTACGTAAAGCTTTCATTTTTAGCAACAAGTTATGCACGATTTATGGATATATGATGATTTCAAGTCTTTTGAACGATTAAAGTTAGAACCTTTACGCATTTAAAGATCAGCTGAGTACATGCAAAAATAAGGTTTTCAAGGGTACAAGAACCAAGTTCTCGTACGAAGTTTGCGCTCGTAAGTTATCATTCGAAGTTTGCGCTCGTAATTTCTCGTACGAAGTTTGCGCTCGTAAGTTCTCATACGAAGTTTGCACTCGTAATTTCTCGTACGGAGTTTACGCTCCTAGTTCTCGTACAAAGTTTACGCGCGAGCTAAGAAGTTCACGTGAACATGATCTAAGTGAGAACTTAGGGATTTACGCATACTAAGGATGTACGAATACTTGGTATACGCATGCCCTTATACGTGTACTTAGAGTTCTCGTAATATGATGTGGGACGTGTACTTTATACCAATACTTAATGTTTGAACCTAAGGTTAATTAGAATGGATCCATAACAGGCAGTGTGTACGTCCTAGAGCCTACAGACCTTACTACGCATCTCAGGTGAGTTTCTAGATGCCTTTTTTTAAGAAATTTTATACATTTTGGGTTGAGGTGCACACTTAACTTACTTAAGAGGCTATGTCCATGATTTGAAACGTTGAATGTTAAATTAATGATTGCGTTATATGCTTATATGTATGTGTCAATGGTTACCTTTGTGGTAAACGGGTGACAAGACGGATACTTATGCATACGGTATGTTTATGTCTACAACGATAGACATTTTTACGGCCACATACGTGGACGTTAGGAGCCTTCGATGCAAGGCTGCATAATGTAACCGAATGGGAAACGGCTACTTCGGTAGGCGGTATCCGGCTACTTCGTGTAGACGTTATGTTTACGACTGCACCGATGAGCGGTAAGATTGGCTCCACTTGGTGTAGACGGTAGGAGCTACTTCGGCTACTTCGGTAGACGATGCGGCGTACGGCTACTATGCAGACGGTATGTTTACGTCTACTACGATAGACAAGTTTACAGCTACTTTGTGTAGACGGTAGGAGCTTTCGATGCACGACTGCATATGTAGTAGGTACGAATGTGGTTGTCTATGTGACACCGATACGAGACGCTTTTCCTCATGTGTGTTAAGCTAATTTGTATGATATATGTTCATGAGCTAGGACTCAAAATAATGAATGACTAGGAGCTACGACTTCATATGATGTATGTTTGAGAGTTACGTCTCCATATGTTAAATAGTTATATAGAGAGAGAGAGAGAGGATATGGATCAATTCAAAACCCATTTTCCATGTAAAAACTTTTAAACCCCACAAGAAGCATTGATTGCTTTTGAATTAATACATCAAACGGTCAGGATTAATTTTATTTTTTATTCATTTCTCTCAACATATATTTGGCTGTTAAGGATAACTCGATCAATTGACATGAAAGCCTCAAATCATTGACATCTTTTTTGCTTTCAAGACACAACTTTCTCTCTCCAAATGTTGATATCATACTCTCTCTCCCACATTATCTTTAATCTCAACCCCCAATTCAAATATACAAATTCGATTGCATATGTTCTGTATGATTCTTCCATCTTCGTCGTCATCGGCTAATTCGTCCTCGGCGTGTTCCAGTTCCACCACGCCACCACCACCTGACCAAATGGACTACCTACTCACGGGCACGGGATGTAGGGTCTGGTCAAATTACCTGAACCAAGTCGCTGAGCATTTGATTGGGTTGACCTGATTGAATTTCTTACTTTTTTTCCAAAATTCAAACCATTGAAGAAACCATATTTAGAGGAAATTTGTGCTCCCTCCCTTTTGAAAAAGACGACCCATATTTTGAAGATTAAAGCTTGAGTGCATTGGCGGATCTACTCAAGGGTGGGGAAGACACCCCCTCAAAGAAGCCCAGTAGTGTAAAAGAAATAAAACTTTAAACTAAAAAAGTCCAAAACTGAATTCCATCCTATGTCTTGAAGCCTCTTCTTCCAAAATCAAAACATAATAGCTTCTTTCAAAAATCAACCTGCCTCTTGCTCAGATCGCAAGGATTCCAGATATTTTTTCATTTTTTGCAGGTGTAATCCATCATCGGTGAAGGGTGAAGCTTCAAGACCTTCTTTTTAAAGGGGTGAAGTTTCAAGACCTTTTTAAAGCTGTATTTTTTTCTTCACTGAGTAAGTTCAGAGTATTAAACCCTCTTCAATGTCTACTTTGTCTGTTTGTGCCCTCGTTGTTTAATAAAAGTATATTTGGTATTTGAATATCATATGCATATAATATTCTCATTCATAGTGCTCAAGTTCTCATTAATTCATTTGGTATTTGAATATCATATATATTATATTCTCATTCACAATTTCCATTAATTGTTTTTATGGATTATTTTTTTCTTTTGACGGCTTTTTTTGGATCCCCAATACCCGAGTTTGACTCATGTGACTGGATTTCAAACTTCCCATTTTTTTGTTTAGTTATTTTTTAAACGAGAACCATTATCTTCAAAAAGTTGTGAAAATTGTGAGAACAGAGTAATATATCATTTGGTTATTTTTTCTCTCTATTGTAAAAAAAAAAATATGACACCAATATAATAAGAGGGAGTGTATATGTAAATTACACTAGTGAAAAAATTAACTATAAACCGTTTTAAATATTTTACGATTACACCATGGTAACATAATACATCATGGTAACAATGTGGTAATTTACGATTACACCCTGGTAATTTACGATTACACCATGGTAACAACGCATACTACATCTGACTTTTTATATTACACTTATGTAAGATGAAGTTATACACTTACACTAATGTAGGATAATATAGCACTTAACTAACTACATTAAGGAAAACATCTTATTAGACTATTGTAATTCAACTTTACTATATAAAAAATCAGATTTCTTTGTTAAATCAAAATTTCTTTATTAAATGGGATTTAAAGTTACATAATATAATCACTTGTCTTGATTATCACTTTTAGCTCTGTTCATTAAAAACAAAAGACAAGCAGTCAAGCAATAAATGATGACAGACACCAAAAAGACTAAAATACCCTTTCTGAGTTCAAATGTAGTCAGTGAGATGGCATGATTTAATTGGGTAAGAGAGGTTTTAGAGTTTTGTCATGAAAAGTGGATTTTTATCTCAGTCTTATCCTATATATATATATTGTGAGGTTTTCGCTAAAAAATCAAAAAAGTGTAAAAAAAATATAAAAATTCGTTTAAAACGCTCACAACCAGCTCATACGAACTCCGATTTTACTCATTTCGGCGGCATTGGAACCGTCTCGTCGAACTCTATGATCTTAGCTTGTAGGGTTTAGTTTTTGCCTTAGGATTTAGCCTTAGGGGTTTAGTCTTAAGGTTTAGCTTTTAGTATTTAGGCTTGGGGGGAGGGGGGTTTTAAGTTTTTGGGGGTGGGGTGGAGTGGGGGTTAGGTTTTTGGGAGGGTTGGGTTGGAGGTTTAGGCTTTTGGGGGGTGGTGGTGGTGGTTTTTAGGCAACTTTTTTGGCTTTTTAGGGTTTTTTTGTTAGGATTTAGGTTTTTGGGGGTGGGCGTGGGGGGTTTTAGGTTTTTCGGGGTGGGGTGGGGTTAGGTTTTGAGGGGGGGATGGGGTGGGGGTTTTAGGCTTTTGGGGGGTGGTGGTGGGGTTTTTAAAAGACTTTTTACACTTTTTATAGTTTTTAGACTTTGTAGAATAACTCTCCCATAAATATATATATATATATATATATAGGGGTGGGTTCTAGAGAAAATCAATAGTTAGGCGAAAATCGAGAAAACCACTAAAAAAGCAATTTTAACCAATAATATAATAATATTTATTTTTATTTTATTTTTTTATAAGAGTATCAATGTAATATTACAATTTTTTATCAAAAAATCATTTAAATATTGGTTTACGTATACGTAACCCATAGTGTTACGTATACGTAACTCATAGTATTACACATTGTTTTAATGGTTTTCTCGGTTTTCACCTAACTTTATAGTTTTCTCTTGATCCTTCCCATATATATATATATATATATATATATATATATATATATATATATATATATATATATATATATATATATATGTATATATATGTGTGTGTGTGTGTGTGGAATAGATCATTTGAGAACTTCTAAATATTTTGAGAACTCGCAAGAACTAGTCAAAAAAACAATTAAAATCATTTTTTTTTGTTTTTACTACATTTATTTTTATAATACAACATAAAAAAATAAATTTATATATATAAATTTACATGTATTCATATATTAAAAAAAATCTACACATGTGTAAGTTTACCACTTACACATGTGTAAGTGTTTACCATTTACACATGTGTATAAATTCTTTTAAGAATAATTTAGAGAGAAGAGATGAATTAATTGCAGAGATAAATTATTTTTTATGTTATATTTTAATAATCAAGGTAGTGAAAACAAAAAAAAATGGTTTTGATTGATTTTTTGACGAGTTCTTAAGTATTTATGAGTTCTCAAAAGATCCTAACCCTATATATATATATATATATATATATATGTAGGATTATATATGTGCATATGTTATATGAACGATGTAAATTCCTGATTACTTAATGTTAGAACTCACCAGTATTAGCTGACTTTATAATATGCACTTCAGATAAATGATAGAGAATGAAAGATTGCTTATGGATGCACTGGACCAGGACTGATGGCTACCTAACCCACGATTGACATCTCATTTCTATGTTTTAATTATAGACAATGTTATTGGTGTTTCTATGAATTATGTGTTATGAATTATGTGTTATGACAATGTTTTCGCTGCCAATTGGATGACTTTCAGTTATTAAACTATGTTGTGACTGAGTAATCCAATGCGTGAGGTCTCCCGGGAAATGGGCCTTACAATTTGGTACTGGGTGATCACAGTCGCAGGTTGGGGTTGGTCTCGTCACAACATTGTAAGGCCCCAAACCCGGAAAACCTCACTCGTTTGATTTACTCATAAACACATATTGAATTAAACTTTGAAATAGAATAAAAGCAGCGGAATCATCGTTCGAGTTACAAATTGTCTTAAACGTAGCGGAAGCATTGTTTTAAACATAAATATCCATAACAAAAATAAACGGGTTTCCAGTGTCATCTCTTGGGTAATCTCTCGGCGCAAGCTCCACATCCATCATCTAAACCACCTGCACTTAACCTGAAGGCATGCTAAAAGTCAACTAGCGCTGGTGAGTTCTAATTTTAAATAAAACATTTCCATAACCAAAACGTTTGCCAAAAACATAACATTCGCCAATCGTATATAAAACCGTACATACATGCAATAACAGTAATCATAAGCTACTCGTGTCAATATGTGCCTTTTCGTAACCGTCAATTCCTTTAGGCATTACTCGATATTAATCGAGGCCTAGTGTCTGTCTAGGATACCCAGTCTCTTTCGGAATCCTAACCTAGACATAATCACGCCCCACCGTGATAGTAACCTATCTCGTGTGCATCCACACGACATTTACAGGATAGCTAATCATGTCGTCCGCCCAGTTGTACAACCGTTTGCTAGCCACAAAGACCCTGTATAGGACGCCCAGTCTCGTCTGGATTCCTAACCTAGACACGGTTTCATTCATCGCATTTGTTCCCGAAGGAACCGTTGGCAGATTCGACTTGCATTGAAGCAGTCGTTCATTCGTAAAACTTTTTCTTTAAAGCATTGTACATTTTATTAAAACATCTTTCATTCAAAACCTTTCGTAATCAATTAAGGCAAAACATTTCATAAATGAGGTTGGAGTTTGTGATTGGAATAAGGTCGTAACCATGGGTTAGAGAGGCAACCAAAACTACGAAGCTTGTCATAGTTTAGAAGTTTGTGAAATAAGCGAGGATAAGGGGAGTTGTTGTTGAGAGTGGCGGTGGGTAAACGGTTAATGAGGTAGGTGGCAGTGGTTAAGCAAATGGCCAAAATTTGAAGGTCATTTTGGCGTACGTGGGTAAAGTAAGACCCGTTTCGACTATGTGACGGTGTCGGCGTTCCGCATAGCCGTTGTGTTCGGGTGTATGAGGAGGGGATGTGAGATGAGAAATGCCACACGAGGTGAGATAAGGAGAGAGTTTATTGTATTCTTCGTCATTGTCAGAAAATAGTTGTTTGATTTTTATTCGAAAATAGTTCTCAACTAGGCGTTGAAAACGAATGAAGGTGGTGAGACAGTCGGATTTGTTTTTGAGTGGATAAATCCAAATATATTTGGCAAAATGATCAACAAATATTATATAATATTTAAAACCATCAATAGAACGAACGGGAGAGGACCAAACATCATAAACAATAGTCGTAGAGGTGCATTAGAGGTAATTGTGGAAGCATGAAAAGGAAGTTTATGACTTTTATTAGTGTAACACGAATTACATGATTTGTGATAAGGTGAAATAGAAGAAACAAGAGATGATAAATGTTCATAGACTTTGGAGTGTGGGTGTCCAAGTTGATGAGGCCAAAAGGATGGTTTATTTTTCTGCAAATGAAAGACACAAGGTGGCGCGGTTGAACGGAGTTCATAAATCCCACCACTGGTTTTTCCTGTAGGAGGGGAGGCGGGAGTGGAAGTCCTTGATAAAAAAAATTCAAAAAGAAAATTTTGATTAGTATGTTGTTATCGATGCATAAGCGAGAAATGGAAATAATATTACTGCATAAATCAGGGACGCATAAGATATTATTTAAAGTGAAGGAAGTATTAGAAAAGTAGAGAGTTAACGAGCTAACATGAGTAATTTTAAGTGACGAACCATCACCAATGATGAGTTCTTCGTTGCCATCATAGGGACCATGGAGTGGTAATGCATTGAAATCCGTGGTGAGATGGTGAGACTCCCCGCTATCAAAGAGCCAACTTGGGTTGGAAGGGTTGTTGGAAACAGTCGTCATGTGGGCTTGCAGGTGACTGTTGAAGCTTTGTTGAGGGAATGAAGGTGGGTTGATTTGTGGATGGGCTCGTTTAAAAGCGTGGCATGAAGTTAGGGAATGACTTTTGGTGAAACACCACTGGTTTGGGTTTGGGGGTGGGTAATAAGCCTTGGTCGTGAGTATTGTTGCGTGTTGACTAGGATTTGTTTATGGATCGTGTATGTACTACTAAGCTGCAAAGGCTGTAACGGGTTGGTGAAGATTGGCGGCAAAGGAGATGGTTTGGGCTTGAACTAGAGAGAGTTCATGGTTGATTAATTTTTCATGAAGTTCATGAAAGGAAATCAGGTTATCTCGGGCGTGGACAGCATCAATCACTGGTTTGTAGGATGGTTAGTCTAAACCAGTGAGGATAATGTAAGTGACGACCTCTGTATCCATTTTCTTTCCAAGAATGGAGAGTTCATCAACAAGGGTTTTTATGGATTGCATGTTATCAGTAATAGACTGATTTTGGGTCTTGGACAACTATTTCAAACGATATTGAAGTTGTTCGATATGTCCACGAGAGGGGGAAGCATAAGTATTGAAAAGAATTTTACATGCTTGAAGAAATGAGCGCACATTGGTGATGAGGGGGACAATGGATGATGAGGGGGATGAAGACGTAATGACCCCGCGGAAGGACATACGCCTCGCATAAGCTTATCTTGCAGCGGAAGAAACATAAAGGACGGTACCTCACAAAAGGACAGAAACACCTGCGCGCATAAAAGGACCCTACACAGAAGAATCAGAGAATGTCTCCATAGAGGAAACCCCACTAGGCATGTCGGTGGTCCCATCACATAAGACAAGGCTCCCACTAACGGTTGACAGTTAAGGGACAAAAAGGATATTCTTGATAAAGACCTCCCCACCAATCATACGTGCTCCAGGTCAGCTCCATGAAAGGGACCCATAGTATCCTCACCCACTATAAATAGCACACCACCCCTCAGGTATAAGAATCGACTCCCAAATAACTTCCATTTACACTTTGATATCTCGGAGATACTTACTCTCACGCCGGAGGGCCGATACAGGGATTATCCCCTCCCTGTAACGCCCTAACGTGTTGTTGATCTGTGCAGGTTACCACCGGAGTCCGAAGAAATAACACCCATCGGGCAACCCATTGGAGCTTGTGTAATCTATTCACCGGCTCAACCTTTACCAACCGGTGCTTGGATTTACATTGGCGCCATCCGTATTGCAACCAAACTTCATCTCCTGACTCACTCCTTTGTTTAGTCCATGGCTTCTTCAACCTCCACACCTATAACCAGACCTGTTCTTGTTAGTACACCGTCGGACTCGAGACCAGTACCAGTGACGCTCCCATCTTCATCCTCGGGACGGTTAAACCTACCTCCTATCTTCGACGCGGGGGGAGAAGAAGAAATTCTTAGCCCGGTCGACTCGGCCACTACGGCAGCAGATATAATACCACATTAAACACCCTTGTCAACTCCACAAACACAGTTTGGTTTCCCACCATTCACTCCAAACATCCCATGCATACCCTTTACCCCCACCCCGCAACACCTAAATAACACCAGCCTACCAAGCTCAACCACTGTCACCTCTCATTTATTACCTCTACCCAACTTCACAAACAACACTATGCTCCTTCCGCCCCAGGCGTGGTGGATAGAACAACAAAGGCAGATGCAGTAGTACGAGCAATGGGTGCGCGAATCCCAACTGGCAAGTGTGCGCGCGCGCCTGTTTGGCGGAGAAGGGCTGCTAGGAGCAAGTAACCCCATGTCTTACCAAGTCCCAAGTACTTCCACCCCAGCCACGTCCGCTGGACCAGTGGCGCAACCCTACAACACAAACACTATTATAGCTGCGGCAGATGACTTCTCAAAACCATATCGACCTACATCGTTGGTGGCGCAGTCTAAGTTCACGGCACGAATCGCATAGGCAGAATTCCCTTCCAAGCTACGGATGCCATCTGTGGTGGGTAAGTATGATGGAACAGGTGATCCGGATGACCACATAAATGTCTGTGTCAGCGCTGGAGGAGTGGAACAGTGGTTAGTCCCGGTGTGGTGCCACGTGTTTGTTCAAACCTTAGTAGCCTATGGTTTGAAAGCTTGCCCACCGGGGGGATAGACAACTTTGAGGATCTAATCAAGCGATTCATGCAGCAGTTCAGCCAACAGAAACGACATACGAAAGACAAAACTGAGATCCTCCACATACGGCGTCGTGATAATGAGACAGTCGAACAGTTTTTGATCAGATACAATCTCGAGTCTCTACAGATAGGAGGAGGACCTCATGATAGCAGGGTTTATCAACGGAGTACAGGATGACCACCTTATACGACGTCTCCATGGTCCGGAGGGCATGCCCTAAACCATGGAGTCGTTAATGACAGTAGCAAAAGTATACATCAAAGCTGAGAAATCCGTGGAGTAAAATAGGGCGCGATAGAAACCAACAGATAAAAAAGGGGATCTGAGGCATACGCCAGGAGAGATTCGGAAAAACCATACAGGCACATGCAAAGTTCAGGGCACAGGCCAAGGTTCTCGACGCCTAGCACTTTCCCAAGGTTAGAGAGATCAAGGGACTCGTATTCCCCGCGCATATCATACCCGTTCAGGCGCGAGACATCCGGCGTATCTCATAGACCATACCCGAATTTATCTTACCCGACGCTGAGTAAAACCTCGAGTGAAATCTTGGCAACAGAAAATCTGAAATTAGAGGAACCACGCCCCGTCCGGGAGAGCACCTCACGAGATAAAAAGACATATTGCACCTATCACAAGGCCACGGGACATGACACAGACGCATGTCACCATCTAAAGAGGCAGATCGACTTGCAGGTAAAAGCAGGAAAGTTGGCACACCTCCTTAAAGACAGCAAGCAAGCCGGTTCGGGAAACGGGAAGGGGAAAGAAACAGAACCCCAACCCAGGGTCCGCGAAATGTACATGATCAAAGGAGGGTTACATACCCCGCGAGGGAAGAAGAAAAGAAGCACGGAACCATCACAGTCATGGATGGAAGCACCTCTGACTTTCCCACCTCAGATAAGGGATTATCACGTTGGCCCCTTGACAATCACGGCGTTAGTAGGTCCTTACAGGATGCGTCTCATCTTCATTGACACATGAAGTTCCTCAGACATTTTGTACGAACAGTGTTTCAGACAAATGGATATAGAAGATCAAGAAAGGTTGGAGGAAGTGCACGCGCCCATAATGGGATTTTCCGGGGAAACAATCAAGCCGTTAGGGCAGATAACCTTCCCACTAACAGTCGTGGATAAGGACAGGGTGCGCACGGTTTCGTTTCAATTCTTGGTGATACCAGCGCATTCCCAACACGTCATTTTGGGGAGAACGTCTCTAGGGGTTTTGGCGACGGCGGTATCCACATCGCTGGGTTTAATCATGTTCCCAACTCCTAAAGGCGTGGCCAAGGTTTGGGCAGATCAGGAATGTGCAGTAATAGAACCTACAGTAGCGCCACCACTGCCTCCCCTCACAGAACCAGAAAAATGGGTGATCAACCCCGCCTTCCCGGAACAGACCATCACTATTGGACATACCATATCTGCGCGCGCGCGCAAACCTAGACGTGTTTGCTTTCCAACCATCAAATATGACAGGGGTTCCGCGGGATACAGCGAAACACGCGCTGCGCGCGTACAGATCAGTTGAACCAGTAGCCCAAAAAAGAAGAAGTATGGCACCGGAGCGGCGCGAAGTAGTAGTGAAGGAAGTGCGTAAATTGGTGGCAGTGGGGATCCTGAGGGAAGTAAGATACCAGACATGGATTGTTAATCCGGTCATGGTAAAAAAATCAGACGGCACGTGGAGAATGTGCGTGGATTTCAAGGACTTGAATAAGGCATGCCCAAAAAACGCATACCCGCTCCCAGAAATTGAATCAAAAGTTGACTCTTTGGCATCTTTCCCATATAAATGATTCCTTGATGCCTATAAGGGGTACCATCAAGTGCAAATGGCCCCAGAAAATGAAGACAAAACCGCCTTCCATACGAACATCGGCATCTTTTTCTACACGAAGATGCCATTCGGGTTGAAAAACGTCGGCGCCACGTACCAACACTTGATGGATAAGGTATTCAAGGATCAAATCGGGAAAATCTGAAGGTATATGTCGATGATCTAGTAATTAAAAGTAGGAATGAGAAGATCATGCTGGCAAACATATTAGAAACGTTCATTTGCCTGAAGAAATCTGGTATTAAGCTGAATCCGGTGAAGTGCTCGTTCGGAATGGAGGAAGGAAAATTCTTAGGCGTAATCGTCACAAAAGAAGGAATAAGGGTAAACCCGGAGAAGGTCGCTGCAATCACGTGTATGGCTTCCCCGAAATCGTTGAATGAGGTTCAAACTTTAACTGGGCGTCTAGTGGCCATGAACAGGTTCTTGGCCAAACACGCGGAGAAGTCTCTACCTTTTATCGCCACTTTGAAGAATTGCATAACAAAGTCCGATTTCAAGTGGTCCGCCGAAGCGGAAAAGGCATTCCAAGAGTTGAAAAGTTACCTTACAACTTTACCCACCCTAGTCGTGCCGGCGAAAAGTGAAAGATTGAAAGTTCATCTCTCCGCTTCACATCAGACGATCAACGCAGTTCTTATGGTTGAGCGTGCAGGCACACAGACCCTGATCTACTATATCAGTAGAGTTTTGACGGGATCGGAAGTCAATTACTCCATGACAGAGAAACTGGTCTTGGCTCTAGTGCATGCTTCTAGGCGATTACGCAGGTACTTCCAAGGACACAATGTGGACGTCCTAACGAATTTCCCCTTACAACAGATCTTGCTTCGTCCGAAACTTTCTTGGAAGATGATCGGATGGGCAATTGAGTTAGGGGTGTTCGAACTAACATTCAAGCCGCGGTCCGCCATAAAAGGCCAAGTCGTAGCAGATTTTCTTACGGAAGTCCCCAGGGGAACTGTAAAAGAGGAAGCGCGGGAGAAGATAGTAGCACAGGCCATAGGAATAGAAACTCCCTGGGAGTTATTTACGGACGGGGGCAGCATGAATCGAAGGATCAGGAGTGGGATTACCGCTCATCAGTCCGGAAAGAACATAATTTACACGCGCTTTAAAATAATCATTTCAAACATCCAACAACAAAACAGAATATGAGGCGCTCTTAGCGGGTCTCCTTTGGGCAATGGAGAAAGAGGCAAGGCACGTACGTGCACATGTGGGCTCGCTATTAATGGCAAACCAGATAAATGAGATTTATGAAGCCAAAGGCCCAATAATGATCAGGTATCTCAGCATTTGAAGAAACTTACTAAGATACTTTACCTCGTGGGAGGTAATTCACATACCACGAAGCCAGAACAAGAAAGCGGATGCGCTAAGCAAAATAGCCTACAATTTCAGTGATCCAATGAAAGCTATCCACTTAGAGATAATTTAGGACCCGTCTACCGAGGTAGCGGAGGTCAATACCACACAACAAGGAGAGTCTTGGATGACTCCAATCCGCAAATACCTAAGCGCGGGAACCTTACCACCTGAAAGATCCAAAGCGCACAAGTTACAGGCTAAAGCCGCGCAATACCAACTCCAAAATGGGATACTGTACCGACGATCATTCCTAGGCCCGTTATTACATTGCGTAAACAGCTTAGAAGCCAATTACTTAATTAGGGAAATCCACTTCGGAATATGTGGAATCCACGCAGGTCCGCGGGCGGTAGTGGCTAAGCTAATGAACGCCGGTTACTACTGGCCAGGAATGCATATAGATGCTACAGAGGAACTACGCAAATGCCAAAGTTTCCAAAAACATGCACCAATGCAGCATGGCCTTTCTAGAAGTGGGGCATCGATCTGGTAGGACCATTCCCAGAAGCACTCGGACGTATAAAATTCTTGGTAATAGCAATAGACTACTTCACCAAGTGGGTTGAGGCGAAACCCCTGGCAACCATCACCACAACCAACATCAAGAAGTTCATATGAGAGCACATAATCTGTCGTTTTGGCCTCCCACTCTACATAGTCAGTGATAACGGGAAGCAATTCACTGATGGGGCTACACAGGAATGGTGCGCGGAACTACAAATCGTATAGGTCTTTACCTTCGTAGCACACCCGTAGGGGAATGGGCAAGTTGAAAGAGTCAATAGAAGCATTGTGGATGGAATAAAAACACGCTTAGAAGAAGAAGGAACGTCGTGGCTAGAACAGCTCCCACACGTACTATGGGCACATAGGACAATGCCAAAAAGTAGCAATGGAGAAACCCCTTTTAGCTTGACATATGGTACAAAAGCCATGATTCCAGCGGAGATTGGCATACCTACAGCGCAAAGACTGAACGGAGGAAGAGAAGAGAACGAGGTCGAGTTAAGATCTAATTTGGATGTCCTGGAGATGTGTCGGGAGATGGCAGCTATCAATGAGGCGAGATACAAGCGTAGGCTGGAAAAAACGTACAACAAAAGGGTTAATGAATGTATCTTCAGAGAAGGAGAATACGTGCTAAGAAGTAACCAAGCAAGCCGCGCAGAAAATACAGGGAAACTGGGCACAACATGGGAAGGTCCATATATGATCCGCCAGGTATTGGGAAAAGGCGCTTACACACTGCAACAGTTGGATGGGAAGGAGGTGCCCGGAACTTGGAACGCCGCCGAATTGCAGAAATGTTACATGTAAGCAAAGAAGGGCGGTAACACTACCCCCCATTGTAAAAGAACCTCATCTTTCTAATGAAGAAAATCGTACTTTTGAGTCACTTTGTCACAGCATTACTCGCCGCCTGAAATAAATGGCGCGCGCATAAGACCTAAAGTCTTTGCCAATAACAGCAAAGCTACGACATTACACGCCGCCTGAAATAAATGGCACGCGCATAAGACCTAAAGTCTTTGCCAATAACGGCAAAGCTGCGGCGTTACTCGCCGCCTGAAACACAGGCGTTCGCATAAGACCTAAAGTCTTTTCCAATAACGGCAAAGCTAAGGCATTACACGCCGCCTGAAATAAATGGCGTGCGCATAAGACCTAAAGTCTTTTCCAATAACGGCAAAGCTACGGCATTACTCGCCGCCAGAATCACAGGCGGGCGCATAAGACCTAAAGTCTTTGGCAATAACGGCAAAGCTACGGCATTACTCCAAGCGTGCGCATAAGACCTAAAGTCTTTGACAGTAACGGCAAAGCTACGGCATTACTCGCCGCCTAAAACACAGGCGCGCACATAAGACCTAAAGCCTTTGCCAATAACGGCAAAGCTACGGCATTACTCGCCGCCTAAAACACAGGCGCGCGCATAAGACCTAAAGTCTTTGCCAATAATGGCAAATCTACGGCATTACTCGCCGCCTGAAATAAATGGCGCGCGCATAAGACCTAAAGTCTTTGCCAATAACGGCAAAGCTACGGCATTACTCGCCGCCTGAAATAAATGGCGCGCGCATAAAACCTAAAGTCTTTGCCAATAACGGCAAAGCTACGTGTCACAATTCGACTTTTTTAGGTTAACTCCGTTATCTATTCCGTTAAGTTTTCTATTAAAAACTTAACCTCGTTAACTAAATCAAACCACAGGGACTGATTCTGTCACAAATCCAACTCAAAACTGTAGGGACTAGTTGTGTAAATATGCCAAATTGAATAATTTGACTCCCCAAAGTCAAAATTGACAATTTTATCTTCTGTTGACTTTTAGAAGTCAAAATCGAGGCTCTTTGATTTCAAATTCGCGACTGATAACGGAAATGAATCGAATTCTATAATTGATTAACATCTAAAAGCCTTAATCGTTCATCATTGAACTTTAATCGTGGGCATTAATCGAATTAAACTCAGATAATGGTAATTAAGTTCATAACCGTCGACATTATTCCAAGCGGTCATCAAATTCGTCTAATTCTTGTATTACCCTCACAAATTATACACCTGTGAATCTTGTTCGAGTCACTCAGAAGAAATTCCATACACCAGCCGCGTCGGAGAAGCAACCAGGAGGCCGAAGATCAACCCACAGCCGTCGAACCCCGTTTTAGTCGTACACTGTCAATCCGACATCCAACCGGGTAATTGAAACATTCGTTTGATTCGTTTTATGCTGTAGAATGAAAGCCCTATCCTAATCAGGGCTTACATCATCGATTTAATCATAATCCGATTCTAGGGTTCATAAGAAATCGGATTTGGGGCTTTTGGTTCTAGACTTGTTCTCAATGCAATTAAATCATACCATTAGTTTCGAAATATTCAGTTTAATGATAACCCCATGTTAATTGAATTAAACAACATCCAATTTTACAAAATCAGATTCTGAAGTTCATTTAAAAACGTTTTAATCAAACTCTAACCTAGACACAATGTTAATCCAATTAAACTATATGGTTAGAATCGCCATAATCAATCCTATGAAAGCCCTATGCTAATTCGAGTATGTAACATCGAATCAGTGATGAACCGATTCTAGGGTTCATCACGTATGGGGTTTAATCGAACCCTGATCTAGACTTAACCTCAATCAAATTAAGTTGTATGGTTAGATTCGCAATTCAGTCTTTGTTAAAAACCCCATAATTCCAACAATTTTTAATAGCGGACTTAATCTATTTGATCTGTGTTCTTAACCTAGGGTTTTCGGCTCTTTTAACTGAAATTAACAACTCAAATCTCAACCATTTTTACGTTTGTTTGCATCATCATTTTCGTAATTTTCTAAACAACAAAACCCCTGTGAATCTAAACCATATTCGCGATCAGTTCGGTGTTTGGGGCGGGATTCGATCTGGGAACTTATGGGGAAGGAAATCGCGTCTGATCTGGACGTTAAAAGAAATGAGTCTCGGGTTTGTTTGCGATGACCCTAGCGGGCGTGATGGTTTGGTCAGTGTGTACGTGTGGGAGGGACCCGGGTTCGAGACCGGGCTCCCACATTCATTTTTGAAACAGTTTTTCTGGAATATTAAATTAATATAAATCAACCTTATAATATGATATTATTATACAAATGTATTTTAGCCCAGAAAAATAACTCGTAGGCTCGGGTTTGAATTATTAGCTTATCTTTATAAATTATACCCGCTTTTATAATTTATATATTTTTATCATTATTAAGTAAAAATAATATGTTTATATTATTTTAAGCCGTAAACTCGTGTAAAATAATATGTTTATATTATTCTCAAATTATGACCCGTATTATTAAATAATATATATTTATATTATTTCAAATCATTTTATAACGCCGTGAATCAATCGAGACTAAATAATAATATAATTAATTATATTATCCACTCGTATATATATATTATTATTTATGTCATCCGTCACGTAAAGAAATTCCTAATCGCGTGGACACGTTCGTCCACTCTTGCTTATTAGAGTTATTCTTTAAGACGTTTCTTTCCGTGTCTCAGTCACAATCCCCATTATCATTCCTAATTTATGTGTCTATAATTTTAGGACATTCGTAGGTCTTTTGAGACTTACACTCGTGGTTCCAACTTACTTCTAGTGTGAAACTACCTTCAACACCAAGCAGGTGAGTTTCACGGCCCCTTTTTACTTGTTTTACTATTGGGGGAGAAACATGTTTACACACAAACATATTTTACTTGTTTTCCTGTTGAGGAGAAACAAACATGTACACAAACTATCATACTTTTACTTGTTTTCCCCGTGGGGGAGAAACAGGTACGTAGACAAACATTATGTTACATGTTTTTCCCGTTAGGGGAGAAAACATGACACAACTATTTTAGATTATTGTATTTCATATGTTATTACTGTTGAGGCTAAGCGTGACACACTATCACAAAAAGTCCTCATCATACATCGAACCGTTAATATGGATCTTAGCGATGTAATGTTTAGTAGTACTACTGGGTTTGACAAGACCCACCCGCGTTAGTCGCGCTAACTCGATTGGAGATCGAACGGGTGAAATGTTAGCCTACTCACATTTGCCAGAGTTGATAGACCTGGCAGGAGGCATACAAACACAAACAGTCAGCTTCGGTTGCGAACGCTTTAGTAAGACATGAACATAGGCTAGCTACCTATAGATATACATATTAAATGTACATAATCTGGCAAACACTCTCTTATTACAAACTTGAAACTTGTGGACTCACCAACCTCGTGTTGACACTTTTTCTTACATGTTTCTCAGGTCGCTTTGGCACAGGTTGCACACTTAGGACATGCATGGAGTCCTACTGTCATATCATTCATTTCAAACATTTTAAATAGTTTACTTATTTATATTAAATGACGCTTGTTGCGTGTAATTACTTTTGATTTCATAATAACGTTTACGCTTTCGCATTAACTCTGAACATTTATGTTATGACTTTTATGTCCCATATAGTGTCGTTTGATGTAACTAATGACTGAGATCCTGGTGTGTCACCTTCCAAATGGTAAAACTCCGTTAGTGGAATTTAGGGGTGTGACAGATTGGTATCAGAGCCATTGGTTATAGAGAACTAGGACTGCATACTAGACTATAACCTCACACATTAGTTACTCGGCACAGACACTTATACCTGATAGATATAGCACCTATAAATACATTGTAGTGCAGGCATGTTAATACCATTCGTATCACCCTCAGTTGGCAAGGGACACATCATTTGCATTGCATCATCATTCCCAGTGGCAGCACTCGGGGGATCATCAGAACAGCATCCACTCCCGTCCGAGGGCAACGAGACGGAGCCTTCGGATGAGTCACTTACATCACCATCACCCGTTGGGTATGGTGGTCTTTCTCAGGTCCATGTTATGACGCATATCTCTTTGGGAATTGGGATCGTCGGAGGCGAGTCCTTACTGTAACCACTAGCAACAATACGTCGACTGAAGGCAGACCGTTACACGCATTATTGCATAATCTATTGACACGTAGATGTCATCACTTTCTCGAGCCATGGGCTCGCTTCTTTGGTCAATATTCTGATGAGAATAGATTGACCACAAAGTTGAGAACGCATTGCTCAATGCATACTCAAACCCTATCTTGACTCAGTTGAAAGGACGGCTACTTTGCTGCTTCCTGTAACTTGTATTCATGAATTAGTTTCATTTCTCGAAGTCGCATTTCATGTACATGTTTGTTACATGTTCCCATCTACGATCCACTGGATTGGACTTTCGTATTGTGTTTCAACTCGAGTGAATACTCGGATCAAACGATTCCCGACTACTCATCCTGATATGAGTCCTAGTTGATTAACTTATAATTGATAACTGAGCTTCTCAATGACTTATCATATTTGAAAACCCTCTGTACTCAACAATACATGTTAAAGGACATTTTGGCACAGGACAGGGAGAACTAGGGTGAGCATGCAAAACAAATTATCATTACGGGTGCACACATAATAGTAATTTGAGGTGCATGTAAGTCCTGGTGAAGCCTAGTGTATGGATAAATGGTCCTAAGCAGTGATCTACAAACTTAAACTTCCACTATCAGTAGAAGTTCTTGTAACCTACTCAACGACTAGTTGGTATAGTTAAACTCGTTCAACAACTGATAGACGTGACTATCAAGTTGAAGGTGTTTACGGACACACTGGACTATCATTAATGAAATCCATCATTTTATCTCACTCATGTAAGAGTCTTAGTGAAATTAAGACTCTCATCCAAACGTGACCATAGAAACCAACTCGATTGAAACTCTAGTAGAAACTCATGGTAAACCCATCGACTCCAAGTATGTAAGCGGAATTGGAAGAATTCTTTCCTGCTAATACGTTATTCCTTACACTCCAACAATAAATTCCAATTGACCTAATGCATTATCCGATGACTAATCCTCAGATTAATTTGATTTATACCCCAGGGCATCAAACTCTGTAAACATGATTCTTCTTTCACAAAACGATCCAGTTGTTCTAATGACATTAGAAAACAACGATTTCATCTAACTGATCATCTGTTGAACGCAAATACTTAAATAGACGTCCTATCCCTTGTACTCCTGATATCTATATTTCATTAAAATCTTTCCTACATGTGAACCTCTTAGCCTTTGTGTTGACCAATGCTTACCTCATAAACGCGGGTCTCACTAGAAGCCTCATCGTGACCTCATAATTTTCTGCTGGTAAAGTCATACGCCAACTCTATTGGAAATTTAGTACAGAAGCAACCCAAAACCTTTAGAGATGTAAACTAATATTGACTGGTCATAAGTTTGACATTGACCTCACGCCAATTACATTCGACAGCTTTGACAAAATTGCCGGTAGGGATTGGTTATCTAAGAACCAAGCCAATATTATCTGTTATAATATAATTGTTCGCCTTTCTCTCCCGAGTGGAGAATACCTTTATGTCCAAGGAGAAAAGAGTGGTGCTATCGTGGGCATCATATCTTTCGTGAAAGCCCAAAAGCGTCTATGTAAAGGTCATACTGCCATTTTGGCTCTCGTCGTCGAGTAGCCACCTGAGGAGCAGAAGATTGACGACATCCCGATCGTTCGTGATTATCCGGAGGTATTTCCCGAAGATCTTCGAGGTCTTCCACCGCATCATCAAGTCGAATTCCAAATTGATCTAGCACCCGGAGCGGCGCCTATTGCTCGGGCACCCTGTAGACTTGCACCCAGTGAATTGCAAGAGCTATCTACACAACTGCAAGAGTTGTTAGATAAAGGTTTTATTCGACCTATCTCATCACCATGGGGAGCTCCAGTCCTATTTGTCAAGAAGAAGGACGGGACCTTCCGCATGTGCATCGGCTACCGTGAACTTAATAAAGTAACCAACAAGGACCGTTATCCTTTACCTCGTATAGATGATCTCTTCGATAAACTCCAAGGATCAAGTTTCTATTCCAAGATAGATCTTAGATCCGGTTATCATCAACCGAGAGTCCGAGATGGGGACGTCTCAAAGACTACATTCAGGACTAGATACGGCCATTACGAGTTTATGGTCATGCCTTTCGGACTGACCAACGCACCCGGGGTGTTCATGGACCTCATGAACCGTGTGTGTAAACCCTACCTCGATTAGTTCATCATTGTTGACATCCTTATCTATTCTAAGAACAAGGAAGGACATGAGTAGCACCTACACTTAATCCTTGGATTGCTGAAACAAGAGCAATTGTATGCCAAATTCTCTAAGTGCGAATTCTAGATTCGCGAAGATTCAACTTCTAGGACATGTAGTCAACGAGAAAGGAATACATGTCGACCCATGTAAAATAGAAGCCATCAAGGATCAGACAGCACCGATGACTGCAACAGAGGTGCGACAACTTCTAGGATTGGTTGGTTGCTACCGTCAATTCATTGAGGAAATCTCAAAATATTGCTCAACCTCTCACTACTCTAACTCAAAAAGGGTAAACCCTATAACTGGAGCGAAACTCAGGAATCCGTATTTCAACTGTTGAAATAGAAACTCTGTAGTGCACTTATCCTAGTCTTTCCTGAAGGAACGGATGACTTCGTAGTGTATTACAATACCTCTATTCGAGGTCTTGGTTGTGTGTTGATGCAACGCGAAAAGGTTATTGCATACGCTTCCGGTCAATTGAAAGCTTATGAGAAAAACTACACTACCCATGACCTAGAATTGGAAGATGTAGTGTTTGCTTTGAAAATCTGTAGACATTAATTGGACGATACCAAATGCATGATTTACACCGATCACAAGAGTCTTCAACACATATTCGAACAGAAGGAGTTGAACATCCGACAATGTCGTTGGATCAAACTTTTGAACGACCATGACTATGCTATCAAGTATCATCCGGGCAAGGCTAACGTAGTAGCCGGTGCCCTAAGCCATAAGGACACCAAACCTAAATGAGTTCGAGTATTACAACTTACTATTCACCCCGGATTACCTGACCAAAATCCGAAGTGCTCAACTCGGAGCTCTTAAAGAGGAAAACCTACCGTTAGAAGCTACACGCGGTATGGAAGGAAAACTGGTAGTCAAATCAGATGGCATTCGCTACCTTGTAGAGCGAATATGGGTTCCAGTGTATAGGAACTTAAGAGGACTGGTTATGGATGAAGCTCACAAATCTTAATACTCTATTCATCCAGGTTCCGACAAGGTGTACTATGACCTAAAGGTGCTATATTGGTGGCCAAAGATGAAGGCTGATATAGCCACCTAAGTGAGCAAGTGCCTGACTTGCGCAAAGGTCAAAGTGGAATACCAAAAGCCTTCTGGTCTACTTCAACAACCAGAGATCCCAATGTGGAAATGGGAACAAATTCCTATGGACTTCATAACCAAACTACCCCGAACTCCTAGCAGATGCGACACCATCTGGGTGATCGTCGATCGTATGACTAAATCCGCTCACTTCTTAGCCATCAAAGCAACTGACGAGATGGAGAAACTTACTCGTATTTACTTGAAAGAAGTAGTCTCTCGGCATAGAGTGCCAATCTCTATCATTTCGGATCGTGATGCATGATTCACCTCTCGTTTCTGGAAATCGTTACATAAAACTTTAGGCACGCGTCTAGATATGAGCACAGCATACCATCCTCAAACTGATGGCCAGTCGGAACATACTATCCAAACTCTGGAGAACATGCTACGAGCTTGTGTGATTGATTTCGGTAACACTTGAGAGTCTCACCTACCGTCGGTGGAGTTCTTCTATAACAACAGTTATCACACTAGCATCAAGGCAGCCCTATTTGAGGCACTATATGGACGAAAATGTCGTTCTCCTATTTGTTGGGCCGAGGTTGGGGATAGTCAACTTACAGGTCCTGAACTCGTACTTGAAACTTCTGAGAAAATCATTCAATTTTAAAACCGTGTGGCGGCAGCTCGTGATCGTCAAAAGAGCTATAACGATAAGCGTCGTAAACCGTTAGAATTTCAAGTAGGCGACATGGTCCTATTGAAAGTCTCACCTTGGAAAGGTGTAATCCGCTTCGGGAAATGAGGCAAACTCAACCCTCGTTATGTTGGACCATTCAAGATAGTGAAGAGAATTGGCCCAGTAGCGTACAAACTGGACCTACCTGAAGGACTGAGTGGTGTACACGATGTCTTTCATGTCTTGAACTTGAAGGAATGTCTAGCAGACGAATCACTCGCCGTTCCTCTCGAGGAACTACACATTGATGAACAGTTACGTTTCAACGAAGAACCTATGGAAATTATGGATAGGGAAGTCAAAACGTTAAAGCACAGTAAAATACCTATTGTCAGAGTTCGTTGGAACTCGAAACGTGGACCGGAATTAACATGGGAGCGCGAAGATCAGATGATGCGTAAATATCCTAATCTATTCAAGCACTCCGCGCCAAATTCTTAAGGTACTATTTAAATTTCGGGACGAAAATTATTTCAACTAGGGGATGATGTGATAACACGGGAAATTTTTTTTCTATTCTATTTAATTTTCGGGACGAAAATTCTTTCAACTATGGGATGATGTGATAATTCGACTTTTTAGGTTAACTCCGTTATCTATTCCGTTAAGTTTTCTATTAAAAACTTAACCTCGTTAACTAAATCTAACCACAGGGACTGATTCTGTCACAAATCCAACTCAAAACTACAGGGACTAGTTGTGTAAATATGCCAAATTGAATAATTTGACTCCCCAAAGTCAAAATTGACAATTTATCTTCTGTTGACTTTTAGAAGTCAAATCGAGGCTCTTTGATTTCAAATTCGCGACTGATAACGGAAATGAATCGAATTCTGTAATTGATTAACATCTAAATGCCTTAATCGTTCATCATTGAACTTTAATCGTGGGCATTAATCGAATTAAACTCAGATAATGGTAATTAAGTTCATAATCGTCGACATTATTCCAAGCGGTCATCAAATTCGTCTAATTCTTGTATTACCCTCACAAATTATACACCTGTGAATCTTGTTCGAGTCACTCAGAAGAAATTCCATACACCAGCCGCGTCGGAGAAGCAACCAGGAGCGCCGAAGATCAACCCACAGCCGTCGAACCCCGTTTTAGTCGTACACTGTCAATCCGACATCCAACCGGGTAAATGAAACATTCGTTTGATTCGTTTTATGCTGTAGAATGAAAGCCCTATCCTAATCAGGGCTTACATCATCGATTTAATCATAATCCGATTCTAGGGTTCATAAGAAATCGGATTTGGGGCTTTTGATTCTAGACTTGTTCTCAATGCAATTAAATCATACCATTAGTTTCAAAATATTCAGTTTAATGATAACCCCATGTTAATTGAATTAAACAACATCCAATTTTACAAAATCAGATTTTGGAGTTCATTTGAAAACGTTTTAATCAAACTCTAACCTAGACACAATGTTAATCCAATTAAACTATATGGTTAGAATCGCCATAATCAATCCTATGAAAGCCCTATGCTAATTCGAGTATGTAACATCGAATCAGTGATGAACCGATTCTAGGGTTCATCACGTATGGGGTTTAATCAAACCCTGATCTAGACTTAACCTCAATCAAATTAAGTTGTGTGGTTAGATTCGCAATTCAGTCTTTGTTAAAAACCCCATAATTCCAACAAGTTTTAATATCGGACTTAATCTATTTGATCTGTGTTCTTAAGCTAGGGTTTTCGGCTCTTTTAACTGAAATTAACAAATCAAATCTCAACCATTTTTACATTTGTTTGCATCATCAGTTTCGCAATTTTCTAAACAACAAAACCCCTGTGAATCCAAACCATATTCGCGATCAGATTCGGTGTTTGGGGCGGGATTCGATCTGGGAACTTATGGGGAAGGAAATCGCATCTGATCTGGACGTTAAAAGAAATGAGTCTCGGGTTTGTTTGCGATGACCCTAGCGGGCGTGATGGTTTGGTCAGTGTGTGCGTGTGGGAGGGACCCGGGTTCGAGACCGGGCTCCCACATTCATTTTTGAAACAGTTTTTCTGGAATATTAAATTAATATAAATCAACCTTATAATATGATATTATTATAGAAATGTATTTTAGCCCAAAAAAACAACTCGTAGGCTCGGGTTTGAATTATTAGCTTATCTTTATAAATTATACCCGCTTTTATAATTTATACATTTTTATCATTATTAAGTAAAAATAATATGTTTATATTATTTTAAGCCGTAAACTCGTGTAAAATAATATGTTTATATTATTCTCAAATTATGACCCGTATTATTAAATAATATATATTTATATTATTTCAAATCATTTTATAACGCCGTGAATCAATCGAGACTAAATAATAATATAATTAATTATATTATCCACTCGTATATATATATTATTATTTATGTCATCCGTCGCGTAAAGAAATTCCTAATCTCGTGGACACGTTCGTCCACTCTTGCTTATTAGAGCTGTTCTTTAAGACGTTTTTTTTTCGTGTCTCAGTCACAATCCCCATTATCATTCCTAATTTATGTGTCTATAATTTTAGGACATTCGTAGGTCTTTTGAGACTTACACTCGTGGTTCCAACTTACTTCTAGTGTGAAACTACCTTCAACACCAAGCAGGTGAGTTTCACGCCCCTTTTTACTTGTTTTACTATTGGGGGAGAAACATGCTTACACACAAACATATTTTACTTATTTTCCTGTTGAGGAGAAACAAACATGTACACAAACTATCATACTTTTACTTGTTTTCCCCGTGGCGGAGAAACAGGTACGCAAACAAATATTATGTTACATGTTTTTCCCGTTGGGGGAGAAAACATGACACAACTATTTTAGATTATTGTATTTCATATGTTATTTCTGTTGAGGCTAAGCGTGACACACTATCACAGAAAGTCCTCCTCATACAATGAACCGTTAATATGGATCTTAGCGAGGTAATGTTTAGTAGTACTACTGGGTTTGACAAGCCCCACCCGCGTTAGTCGCGTTAACTCAATTGGAGATCGAACGGGTGAAATGTTAGCCTACTCACATTTTCCAGAGTTGATAGACCTGGCAGGAGGCATACAAACACAAACAGTCAGCTTCGGTTGTGAACGCTTTAGTAAGACATGAGCATAGGCTAGCTACCTATAGATATACATATTGAATGTACATAATCTTGCAAACACTCTCTTATTACAAACTTGAAACCTGTGGACTCACCAACCTCGCGTTGACACTTTTTCTTACATGTTTCTCAGGTCGCTTTGGCACAGGTTGCACACTTAGGACATGCATGGAGTCCTACTGTCATATCATTCATTTCAAACATTTTAAACAGTTTACTTATTTATATTAAATGACGCTTGTTAATTACTTTTGATTTCATATTAACGTTTACGCTTTCGCATTAACTCTGAACATTTATGTTATGACTTTTAAGTCCCATATAGTGTCGTTTGATGTAACTAATGACTGAGATCCTGGTGTGTCACCTTCCAAACGGTAAAACTCCGTTAGTGGAATTTGGGGGTGTGACACTACGGCATTACACGCCGCCTGAGACACAGGCGCGCGCATAAGACCTAAAGTCTTTGCCAATAACGGCAAAGCTATGACATTACACGACGCCTGAAACACATGCGCGCGCATAAGACCTAAAGTCTTTGCCAATAACGGCAAAGCTACGGCATTACACGCCGCCTAAGACACAGGCGTGCGAATAAGACCTAAAGTCTGTCGATAACGGCAAAATCAGCGGCATTACACGTCGCCTGAAACATAGGCAAGGATAAACAGAAGTAAAAATAGATACACATGACAAACAAATGTTTTCACGATAAGCATAGTAAGAATAAGCAATAACCACCAAAAACTGTTTGGTGAACCAAAATATAAAGTGGCACACAGGCTTGAACCACATGGCACGCAGACCATAGAAAGAAATAACAAGACCCAACTCATAAACGACGCACTGGCCGAACAAAAGAAATTAAAACCCCATTAACCGCCGCCCTCCGCATCCCAACCAACACCAACACTAGTTTCCTAATCATCCACTCTATAACCAGAGGTACCGGCACCCCCTTCGTCAGCAAACATTACGCGGAGATGGGCCAGGTTTTCGTGGTCAGCACAATCTGTAATCTCCTTCAAAATAGAGAAAGACATGTTATCAAACTCCAACGTCTTCTCATCCAACCCCTCTTGGAAATTCACATCATACAGGGCAAAGTCTGACTTGGGAAGCCAATCTGTAGCGAATTGATAACCTTCATCAAAACTTTGCTGACGCCCTAAAAATTTGTTGGCAGTAAGCAAGTCAGAGAAAACTTTCTGGAATTCAGGACATCCCTTAATCATATCCACGGAGAGGCAAACATTCTTTGAGTAGCCAAAGGCGATCGGCTCGGAGCTCTTGAATGTCCCCTTCCATGACTACCCTATGAGCAGCCTCATTGTCCCAAGCATCGACACTTGCCTGCAGTTGGCGGCGGAGCTCAGATATCTCGGCATCCCTAGAAACAATTTATGTGTCCTAACAACTCTTGATTGGCAGCTTCTAGAGTACCTATGCGGGCAGCGGCCTGACGACCATTATCAACAACATTGGCTAGATTCTGGTTAGATAATTCACAGGCCTTCTTCCAGTCAGCCACCGCCTTTAGGTGTTGTTCCTTAGCTTTATCCACCTCAGCCTGGGACGCAGACAGCTCCGGATTCAAACTTCTTGATCTTCTCAACACTACGCTTCCTATCCTCCACTTCACGCTTAAGGTCTTCATAATCGTCCCATTAGGCGTGAAGAACCTCTCATTCCCTGAACAGCTCCGACACAGAAGATAAGGTCCCAACAATATCTCTGGAAACCTGATTCTTCAATTAAACGCGTGGGCGATTACGCTGAAACAGGCGTTCGGCAAGAGGAAGGGATAACCGAAGAAAAGCATTGCAAGCGGCGGGGTCCACCAGGCGCGTACTTTGGGAAAGGCGCCAGTTCGGTACATGAACAGAATCCGCTGGCGGGCCCTCCTCCCTAGGAACTTTGAAAGGAACAGTAGAGGAGCCCAGTTGTGGAGGAGTTTCAATTATGATGGACGCAGGGTCCTCTAAATCAATAACAGGGGACTCGCCAGATGCGGCCCCGGTTATTGATGGATCAGGAACAATGGGCGAGGAAGAATGGGGTGGAGAAGGTACAAGATGGACATCTTGGCGTGAGCCACCTGATTGGATAGTGGGAGGCCTCTGCGCCAAACTTGCTGAAAAATACACAAGGAAAAGTTAACCAAGGAAAACTAAAACAGCTAGCGCCGAGTAAGAAATACAAGTACCAAGGGCAGCCTCCTCCGCAAGCCTCAAAGAGTCAGATAATTTTTGCCTCTTAGCTTGAGGGGAGGTCAAAACCTTCCTCGCAGGAGAAAGGGCCCCCCGCTTAACATTCAGTTTCTTCAAACGACTTCCGTCGCTGCTCACACCCACTGATGGGTCCACAACAGGCTTCTCAGACCCTTTAGCCTTCATTTCTAGACTTGCGTGACGCGTACGACGAATCAGTACGGGTTCCTCGCTAGATGAACGTGAAGGTTCGTCATTAGATAAAATCACACACTCCTCTCCGGCAAGGTTAATAGAATTAAGCGGCCTAGGATTATAAATGAAAGCCACACCTGAAGTTTCATGACGGCTGGAATCGCTATCCATCACGCGGGGAAACAGAAAGTTATTCGCCCACCTATCCAAAATAGAAGGTTCCCCCGGTGATAGGTCACGCCAGACCATTTTTCCATTCGGATCATCAAATAGCGAGCCGTAGACACTATCCACCGCTGCAAAGCAAGTATTAGCAAAAAGAGAAGGAATATAAAAAATAAGCAACCAACAACATACCTTGACCACTAATAGAATAGTAAGGGACTTTATCAACCCGTTTCCAAATCCGACTCATCCCCACAGCCACCAAAGCACTCTCGCGGAGAGATTGGATTTCTACAGGGTTAGAAATAAGGGTGGTGTACCGGTCCTTGCCGTCAAAATCCTCCACTTCAAGATCAACAAGAGAATCAGACGAAGAGCGAATGTTCATAACCAAAGGAAGTGCATCCCTTTTAACAAAGAAGAAGCGTTCACACCAGTCATGAAAGCTGGAGGGGGCCTTAGTAATATGGCTCTTAACTTTCCGAACACGACCGATAAAGGAAAATCAACTGTCACACTGCACCATCTTGAAGAAACCATTAAATTTACCACATGTCAGCTCAATACCCTGGCTCCGACAGCTGAACTCGAAATGGGTAGCACGGCACAAACCCATGGGTGCATCTGGGTTATATGAACCTGATATAAAAGTTCAAAAGGCTCCCAATAAACTTGGTAGTTGTCAGGCCCCGAAACCCGGGAGGCCTCACTCGTTGGATTTACTCATTCACAAACAGTTCTTAAACATGAATATCAAATAACGCAGCGGAAAATTTCATTCAAACATAACGTCATCATTGTTCATACATGCGGAAGCGTAAACATTGTTTAAAACATAATTACATAAACTTAACATAAACAACTCATAACGGGATGCCAGTCTTCATGATCGACCGGGTAACTCTTCTCGCTTGCCAAGCATCACCGTCCATCGTCCATACCTGCCTTAACCTGAATGTGCATACTAAAAAGGTCAGCTACGCTGGTGAGTTCTAGCATTTCATAAAAACTTTAACATCGACATTTGCCAAAACATATCATTCATTTAGTAAAACCTTTCACAAAAGCATGTAATAATCTAACATTTTTAAAAAGGTTTCGTACCAATATCATCATCAACATCATAATCATAAACACCGTTAAACGGATCATTCATTAAAACTTTTAACATTCATTTAAGTCATACATTATTATCTAAATCTGTGTTACCCTTCGTTCCGTCATTTAGTATGGTATTTCCCCTAAGGCTAACTGCACGAAGACCGACAATACCATACATTCCGTCAATTCCCTTTTGGTATTGCCCCCAAGGCTAACTGCGCGAGGACCGACAATACCCATTCAGTTGCCCTTATGGCTCTCATGTCCATAAACCGACAACTTCCATCGACGGCTATGACTCTCAGCCATAACACTGTCGGATCATAATTTAACCTTACATGGGGTCACGTTAACCCCTGAGTAACCGTCGTTACTCCCTTACCAGCTGTACAACATCATAACCATTGACATGCCACAGAGACAATGCCCCTGTTGTTCTTGTGGCAACTATGGCTCGCTGTCCATAATCTACCACAAGGCTGGGAATCTCATTTCCCAGACTTCATTCGTCAATTCCATTCATTCGACAGATTAGATTTGTAATGACTTCTTTAAAACCTATACCTCTTTCTCTTCTCATTAAACATTTCCTCATTTAGACCGTTCATAAAACATTCGTAACCCTTTTTGGCAAAAACACTTCAAAACCTTTCCTTTCGTAAACATCGTTTCGTTAAAACATCATTTCGTTAAACATCATTTCGTTAAACATCATTTCGTTAAACATCATTTCGTAAAACATCATTTCGTTAAACATCATTTCGTAAAACATCATTTCGTTAAACATCATTTCGTAAAACATCATTTCGTTAAACATCATTTTGTAAAACATCATTTCGTTAAACATCATTTCGTAAGTATGCACACCAGCCCAAAAACATTAACAAAATATTTAAAAGAGGGCTCTAGAACTCACCTGATACGCTAATATGGGTTGTCCTAAACGAAGGTCCAATAACGTCACTTCATATCTGAATTGATTAGTTAAATACACATCAGACCAATCCCGACTCTAACGGTTTAACCATTCTAACATACTGACTTCACTTAATCAGTTCTAATGTCTGCGCACTTAGCAAGTGCGCAGACCCTGCTGCCTGCGCACTTAGCAAGTGCGCAGACCCCTCTTCCTGCGCACTTAGCAAGTGCGCAGGCCCCTCTTCCTGCGTACTTGATAAGTACGCAGGACCTGCTCCGTGCGCACTTAGCAAGTGAGGACGACCTGTTCTTCGTGAAAACCCTAACTTTCGCATTCGGGTCTGATCATGTCAAGATCCCGAACCTGTTGCATTCAAAACGTTCGTTTTCCATTATGGAACTCAAATCCATGATTATCTTTCAGTTTCATACGTTCAAACCTTACCTTTTCACCCAAAACCCGAAAAACCCAAAAACGAACTAAAACTCAGATCTAGGTCGGATTGTTACCTGAATCGAGTTTCTGATCCGGAGGTTCTTCTCACGAGTTATGGAGTAACACTTGCTGAAGTCTCGGGTCGATCCGCCAACTTTATCTCTCTACGGTTTCTCTCTCTAAAAGTTGCAAATGAGAGAAAAAGGGTGGCTTAGGCTATTTATAGCCAGCTGACCCATCCGACCCGACCCGCCATGCCTCGTTCATTTATTCCGTTATTATAACTGTCGTTTTATTTTTGGGATGTTACAAGTCTACCCCCCTTACAATAGGTTTCGTCCCCGAAACCTATCATAAGTCAAATAGATGAGGGTACGACTCCCTCATTTCCTCCTCCGTTTCCCAAGTGGCTTCTGATCCCTTTCGATGCATCCATTGGACTTTAACCAATTGGATAACTTTATTACGTAAACGTTTCTCCTTCCGATCAAGGATGGCCACGGGTTCTTCGATGTAATTAAGGTTGTTGTCAACCTCGATGTCAGTAAGTGGTACGTGAGCCGATTCATCCGCCAAACACTTTCACAAGTGTGATACATGGAAAGTAGGATGAATCCCACTTAACTCATCAGGAAACTCCAACCGATAAGCGACTTCCCCAACCCGTGCCATTATCTTAAATGGTCCGACAAACCTCGGACTTAACTTTCCTCTCTTTCTGAATCGTATGATTCCCTTACATGGTGACACTTTCAGTATTACTCTGTCACCAATATCAAACTCAATAGGCCTTCGTCGTTTATCCGCATAGGATTTCTAACGATCTTGTGCGGCCTTCATTCGCGCTTTGATCTGATCAAACCTTTCCGACGTCTCTCTTACGACTTCGAGACTTCCTAATTCCTTCTGTCCAATCTCACCCCAACAAACCGGGGTCCTACATCTTCTCCCATACAACATTTCGTAAGGCGGCATGCCTATCGTCGTGTGATGACTATTGTTGTAGGAGAATTCAGCTAACGGCAGATGGCTGTCCCAACTGCCACCGAAGTCGATAACACAAGCACGGAGCATATCCTCCAATGTCTGAATGGTCCTTTCGGACTGACCATCCGTTTGCGGGTGGTATGCTGTGCTGATATTTAGCCTCGTGCCCATCGCCTCGTGAAATCTTTTCCAGAACCTTGATGTGAATCGTGTGTCCCGGTCAGATACAATCGTCAAAGGCATCCCATGCCGTGCTACTACTTCGTTAATAAATACTTCTGCTAACCTTTCCGACGAGAACGTCTCGCGAATAGGTAGGAAATGAGCACTCTTCGTTAAACGGTCCACAATTACCCAAATGGTGTCATGACCTTTAGCTGTGCGAGGTAGCTTAGTTATGAAGTCCATGGTAATGTGTTCCCACTTCCATTCCGGTATATCAAGTGGTTGAATCTTTCCATACGGTTTCTGGTGCTCGGCCTTTACTTGCGAGCAAGTCAAGCACTTGCTTACATACTTCGTCACATCACGTTTCATTCCAGGCCACCAGTATTCCTTCCTCAGATCTTGATACATTTTATTGGTACCGGGATGGATAGAGTAACGAGACTTATGAGCCTCATCCAAGATCTTGGTTCTAAGCTCGCCACCCATAGGTATCCACACCCGTCCAAAACGTGTCCTAACACCAAGGGTGTTATATTCCAACTTGTCTTGTTGGCCAACCATCCTTTCCTTCTTTATGTTTTCCTCCTTAAGTGCCTCATCTTGAGCCTTTTCAATTTCTCTCATCACGTCCGGTGTTACCACCAACTGGCAAGCTTTCACTCTAATAGGAGTAGGCACATCCTTTCGGCTTAGAGCGTCAGCCACCACGTTTGCCTTTCCAGGATGGTATATTATGTCACAGTCATAGTCTTTCAATAGTTCCAACCATCGCCTCTGCCTCATATTAAGTTCCTTCTGTTCGAAGAAGTACTTCAAACTTTTGTGGTCTGAGTAAATAGTAAACTTCACCCCGTAAAGGTAGTGCCTCCAGATTTTCAATGCGAACACGACAGCAGCAAGCTCCAAATCGTGAGTCGGATAATTAGCTTCATGAATCTTCAACTTCCGTGACGCGTACGCGATCACTCTCCCGCGTTGCATCAATACGCATCCCAATCCCTGACCCGAAGCGTCAGAGTATACCACTAAGTCTTCATTGCCCTCGGGAAGGGCCAAGACTGGAGCTTGAGTTAGCTTTTCCTTCAATTCCTTAAACGCCTCATCCTGGGTCGAACCCCATTCGTACTTTACCTCCTTCCGAGTCAACTTCGTCAACGGCGAAGCTATTTTTGAGAAATTCTGGATGAATCTCCGATAGTAGCCCGCCAATCCCAAGAAACTACGGATTTCAGTTGGCGTCTTAGGAACATTCCATTCCCTTACCGTTACTATCTTTGCTGGGTCAACCATAATGCCGTTCGGGTTAATGACGTGACCTAGGAATTGGACTTCCCTAAGCCAGAACGCGCATTTGGAGAACTTAGCATACAACTTTTCTTTCTTCAGAGCCTCCAACACCTCCTTTAAGTGACATGCGTGATCACCCTCATTCTTGGAATAGATGAGGATATCATCGATAAACACGATTACCGACCGATCCAGCATTGGTCGACAAACTCTATTCATGAAATCCATGAACGCTGCAGGGGCGTTCGTCAATCCAAAAGACATTACGCTGAACTCAAAGTGTCCATAACGTGTGCGAAATGCCGTTTTCGGTATGTCTTCTTCCCTCACCTTCAACTGATGGTACCCGGATCGAAGGTCGATCTTTGAGAACCAACTTGCGCCTTGTAATTGATCGAACAGGTCGTCGATCCTTGGTAACGGGTACTTGTTCTTCACGGTACGTTTGTTCAACTCGCGATAATCAATACACATTCTCATCGAACCGTCTTTCTTCTTTACGAACAACACCGGAGCACCCCAAGGTGAGATGCTTGGTTAGATAAATCCTTTCTCAAGTAACTCGTCTAGTTGTACCATAAGTTCTTTCATTTCCACTGGTGCTAGTCGATATGGAGCCTTAGCCACGGGCTGGGCATCTGGTACTAAGTCGATTCGGAACTCAATCTCTCTGTCGGGTGGTATCCCAGGCAAATCCTCTGGAAACACCTCCGGGTACTCGCGTACCACGGGTACATCGTCTAGTTCTTTCACTTCCTTACACTTGTCAATCACGTACACCAGATAAGCCTCGCATCCGCGCCTCAAGTAATCTGTTGCCTTAATCATCGAGATGACGTTTGGCATCGGGACGTCACGATCTCCAAAAACCTCGACTTTGCTACCATCGAGAGCCTTGAGTCGGATTATCTTTCGTTTACATATAATTTGCACTTCATTGGCAGTTAGCCAATCCATGCCTAACACGACATCGAACCCTCCCAAAACCATAACACACAATCTGACAGAGAACCTATGACCTTCTATTTTTATCGTGGAGTTTTCAACTACATCGGTTACTCTTGCAGTTCTACCCTCAGCGGTTTCTACGCTAAAGGACCTTTCTAACTTACTGACAGTGTACTTCACGCGTTTACAAAAAGTCGCAGATATAAAACTCTTACTGGCACTCGAATCAAATAACACAGAAACAAGAGTGTTGTCAAGGACGAACGTACCTGACGCCACGTCGGGGTCCATTCTGGCCTGGTCTTGCGTCAGCGCGTACGCACGAGTCTTTGCTCGGGGCCTCTCTTCCCTCTTCTCCGGGCCTTTCCCCTTCCCGGCTTCACCCATTCTTGGTTTGGTGCATTCCCGGCTCAGATGACCGGCATCCCCACAGTTATAGCATTTGTAGTGTTGTGTGCACTCACGGGAGTAGTGCCCGGTCTTGCCAGACTTAAAGCACAAGTTAGATCCCAGTCTACATTCACCTACATGCTCCTTTCCACACTTCTTACAAACAGTCAGCTCATCCACCCGAGCCCTTTTATCGCGAGCCCCAAACATCTTTCCACCAGTTCGTTTGTTTGAGAAGCTCGGTCTCTTCTTTGGTTCCTCGATGGCGGCGACATTCAGTGCCAGATCATCAAATACTACGCCGCTCAGTTCTACTACCGAATCATAGGTAGTAGGGGCGTTTGCCTTAACATAGGTGCGGACCTGGTCCGGCAACCCTTGAATGTAGCAGGAAATTTTTCTCTCCTCCGTCGTAACAAGATGTGGCACCAGACGTGCCAGTTCATTGAATCGGGTTGTGTACTGCCGGTGCGTCATGCTCCCGGCCTTCAAACCCAGAAATTCCCACTCTACCTTCTCGATCTCGTTCCTCGGGCAAAAATTCTTGATCACCAAAGTTTTCAAGTTGTGACACCCGACAATTCAGGTCAATATCCGTACATGTTATAAACAAGTTTACATTATAATTGTTTTTGTGATTTACTTAATTTCACAAACAAGGACATTAAGGCCTAACAAAAACCGTACATGGTCTCATTTCATATTTTGGTAATTCTAAGAGTTACCGGTTCACGTACCAGGATAACCCGACTGAATACGAACACTAGTGGTTAAAATTACACTTAAATCAAATGGTTTGATTTATTTAAATCCCAACCCACTTGCTTGACTTTCTCGACCGAAAGTCAGGGGAGCCATTCCCCCACTTGCTAATACACTCAAATTCAGATAAAAACCATACCTCCTCAGTCGAAATCCCACAATCCCTTCCATACTTCTCATTTTCATACGGCAATTTCCCAATTCTCCTTCTAGTCGAAGTCCAGTTTAAGGCAGAAATCCACCACAATTCGGTATTTTAAGAAGATTTCAAGTGTTCTAAAGAAAGTTTAACAGAAGATTCAAGACTCTTCTCTGTTTTCTTTCATCATCTTCATCTCGGTTTTAAGGTAAAAACTCGATATTATCCACTTTATTTTCTTTAAAACCGTATCTAAGCCTACAAAAGGTTCAATCGCAAGTAAGATAACAAGAAAAGTGTGTCAAATTCAAGATTTGAACATAAAAATATACAGGACGAATTCTGTCAATCAAAGTGCAGTAATCGAAACTAGGAGTTTCGATACCTGTTCAATCGAAACTAGGAGTTTCGATACCTGCTGTTCAATCGAAACTAGGAGTTTCGATACCTGTTGATCGAAACTGGGAGTTTCGATACCTATTACTCAATCGAAACTAAGTAGTTTCGATATCTGTTTACTCAATCGAAACTAAGTAGTTTCGATACCGATTGCCCAATCGAAACTAGGTAGTTTCGATACTATTCTTGCCAATCGAAACTAGGTAGTTTCGATACCCAATTTACTCAATCGAAACTAGGTAGTTTCGATATCTGTTCTGTTCAATCGAAACTATGTAGTTTCGATACCCATTCATCAGTCCCATGGGGCAGTAACTTAGAACTATTTTATAACGAAACAATTGTGGAAAAACTAAAAAAATAGTTAAAACAAAAGCAATCAGATCTGTTAAGTCGGATGAACAACTTATGTATAAGACGGGTAGCTTTAACACATTAGTACCCTTGTGTGATTAGGGTACGGATATACAAGAACTAGCACAAGTTTGTTTGCTAGGATTTCATCGGACACAAGGTGAGTTCACGGCCCCCTTTTAACTCTTTACTGTTTTGTAAACATCGGGGGAGAAACATACTTACTTATTATGTTTTGAAAACATGAATTACATTGTTTATACGTTTGACAATATGAACATTTTGGTTTAACTTCTTGTGAGTCTCCCAGCCCCACTTTTACTACTGGTTTTTAAATTGTTTTTAAACAAACGGGGAGAAAACTTGCTCAACTAAACAGCTGGACACAAGAACACACAACGATTGTTCGGATGAACAACATACAACGATTGTTCGGATGAACAACACACAACGATTGTTCGGATGAACAACATACAACGATTGTTCGGATGAACAACACACAACGATTGTTCGGATGAACAACACTCAACGATTGGGGGAAACACATACATACAACTATTTTATGGGATAACAAGAGAATAAGACACGACTTGTATGTTTACATGAGATGAGAACAACAATTTGAGGCCGGAAAAGTCCCCTGGAACAACGTAGTAACCATTAACTGTAGCCTAGGGTCCTATGAATAGTACTATGGAGAGTGACGTCTCCCGGTCATGGTTAGTCGCGCTAACCACAATCTGGAGGATTTATGGCCGCATAGAACCGGATAACGAAATTAGGGGCGTGTACAATTGTCATGGTTTGGTTACGCCTCATGTATGAACATATTATTTGTATTCCTAGCTAGTTTACAAATGGGTCAACAATTCTTATTCTGTTTATCACATACACCTGAAACTATTTACGAACAATTGAATTTAAACAAAAGAGTTTTGGATCCGGTTAAAGTGATCATGTTTATACAAAAGGGTTCTGATTAGTTAAAATGATCAGGTTTAAACATATTTTATGACGGCTAAGTCATGGTAATGTTTTCAAAGGAAAACTACTTAGTTTTATGACGGTAAAGTCATGTACATGTTTTCGGGAAAAACTATAAGCACTAATATAACTAACTCTGTGAACTCACCAACCTTTGTGTTGACACTTTCAAGTATGTTTCTCAGGTGACCTTTAGCCATGGCGCGGTTGGAATAGACTAGCTATGTTGGATCAATTCCTAAAGGCTGGAAGGACGTAGAATATCAAGTCTCAAGTCTATCTTTGATCTAGAGGAACTTAAATCATAGTATTACTTAGCTTTAGTAATTGTATATTTAATCAAGTCTTAGAAATCATTATTACAGCTTCCGCTATCGTGTAATGAACCAATCGTTACAACCTGTATTTATTTAATAAGTAAATAAAATATGGGGGTGTGACAGATTGGTATCAGAGCAATGGTTTTAGCGAATTAGGTGTCCTTAGTGATACCTAGGCTCTAACCGGACTCATTTAGGGACCAAGATTTCTAAGACTTGCATCACACTAAAAACACCCAAGACTTGAGCATAGGAATTCCAACCGTTGCCAAACAATTTGTGTAGACTATTAGTGTATGGAGTTATACTAGGGTACCATTAGCTACACTAATACAATTACATAGCACATGTAATGAACACTTAAACACATACAACAATGTGAAAACAATAAACACTTACAACATGTTACTGTTCGGATTACGAGTCAAGAATAACGGGTACTCAACATACTGCAACCTTAGAAGATCGAGTTACGAGCTGAGCTTGGACTTCGACGACAACGATCGTCAGTTACCGATCTTGGTATCACAACAGGCTGAACTCGTACCAGAATCTGTACCTATACCTGCACCACAACTACTCCAGCCTTGGAGGTAATTATCTTCCTAACGTAAGTACGGTATAAATAATCTCCTTCATAAGTTGTCGGATCGGATGCCTAGACTCTCGCCATGATGTATGGCAGGCATGATTGCCCAGACAGAAGGGAATTCAAGGTGAATAAGCAGGACTAAATGGGAGAGAACTCCAAGGGTCAGGAGACCCAGACATACATTAGGATCATGTGGATCCATGCATATATACAGACTTGGAGCATGAGTTGCTCGACACTCGTTTGAGGATCTCTGCCCAACACATAGTGCCTGAACTTCACCATGCACATTTTTTTAAGAGACACTGGTGGTGCCTCTCTACCATTAGCCTCATTTGACAACTGCCATATTCGGCAGATTCATGAGTATTGGTACACATAATTAAGAGTAATTCGATAAAACAATACACACTCCTGTACAAATGTGCACACGCAATCTAATGATTATTTCAAGTCCCTTTTGATTAAAAGCTAGGGATAGAAGAAACACTATAGGGATCAGGCAAGGCAAATTATCATTACGGGTGCACACGTAATCATAATTTGCAGTGCATGGGAACTTTAGTGAGTCTTGCTGTCTAAGCTGATGATCAACTCATGTTCTCAATCACTTGATTAAGGATTGGATCTCAACAAATCAGACTTCTCAATTAGGTGCTCACAAAGCATTCTCCTAGTTTTGGAGGAACGAGAGAAATTCAAATTGAATTCAACCAATCCTTAGTAAATCCTGAACGACGAAGAAATTCGCACATTCATTCTTTGAGATTCTACTTGTCAGGAATGCTTCAAATTGAGTGTTACCACAACTAACACTTACAGTAATTGCACAACTATTGTGGGAGATTATAGCATAATCTCATGATCCATCATACAGTTCAATCTCACAATTGATTGAAAGTTACGCCAAGAGTGTTATGCACTAACTTCAGTAATAGGGCAGGATATTATTCTGACCCGCATACACATGGCACCTATGGATATTGTGGAAGCTCGACATGAGACAAGTAGGAAATCGGACATTTCAGAATATCGGTCAAACAGGATTGCTCTCGCAACCATTGACATTCAATATACCTTTAAGTCTGACTATTCTCTCTGCAATAGATAAGCCGGGGTTGATGCTCAAACGAATGCCAAAGAAACCTAAGTGTGGACTAACAACTATTGTCGCACTAACTAAAACGACATGCAAAACTCTTAAAGGAGTCCCAAATGCGGAATTTCATGCTAATCTCATTAGCTCATGATATGCATAAAGGACGTAAACTCGAACTATTCACAATAGGCCACTGTCCACAAAGAGTTGAGAAGAATAATTTATTACTCTTTTATACTCGCACTTCCCCAAAGTTCATCTTGTTGGATGGATCCCAGATTTAGCCTAGAAGAGAGGTGTGATTGCATCTTTCACTCCTAGTTTTCTATAATTGGGAAGCTCTAGAGCATCTATTGTTAAGAAATGATCTCTTGGAGTAGACTCAGTTAGAATATAAAAGTCTCGACGTTCAACACTCACTACCTCCAGTTTATCCTTGTGCTAAGGATTTTGAGGCTATAACCTGAATGAGTGGAATACGTAATGGTATGTCACCAAAGTACCATTCAAACCCTAAGGAAGTGCAGATACACTGAATGACTACAAAATGGAAATTGTGAAACTCCTAAAACATCTCAGCCAACTTAATGGGTGGACAAGCCCAAAGCCCATTTTGGGGAAAGCACTAATTCGATGAGACCATTCTCACAGTATTACCATTAATTCCCTCAGCTAGACGGAATGTGAATATTCCAAACAAACATCGAACTTCGTATGGCTTACATTCTTCGAAGGTATGGTAGTCGAGACATGAGTTTACATATCAAGACGCTACAACCCAAAGGCTAGTATGCCTTGAAAAGTAGTGCAAACAAAGGGGTAAAGTAGTGATTAGACTCGAAGTTTGCAAATAAGAGCTCCCGAGGAACATCGATTCCTAGCTCCATGAAGGCACATGGAGAGGAAAATCCTAGAAAACATGAAACCTGAAATAAGAGAAAAGTCTTAGTCCGGGAAAATGCTTTTGGAAAGCATAAGAGGGACAAACATAAAGTTTCATTTTCATACTTTTTCATTTCTACCCAATATACAACAAAAACTTGGACACCTCGTCGAGTAATTTTTTTTCATAAGACCGAGTTTCTCACCATGGGGAGTTCCGGTCCTGTTTGTAAAGAAAAAGGATGGAACCTTTAGAAGGTGCATCAATTATCGGGAGTTGAACAAGCTGACAATCAAAAACCGGTATCCTCTTCTTCGAGTAGACGATTTGTTTGATCAACTTCAAGGGTCCAGTTTCTATTCTAAAATTGATCTACAATCAGGATATCCTCAACTGAAAATTCAGGAAGAAGATATACCAAAAGCGACTTTTAGGACTCATTACGGTCACTACGAGTTCCTAGTTATGCCATTTGGCTTGACTAATGCACCGGCTGTTTTCATGGACCTAATGAACCGCGTGTGCAAGCCATACTTGAATAAATTCGTGATTGTATTTATCGATGACATATCAATATATTCACAAACCAATGAGGAACATGAACATCATTTGAAATCAATCTTGGAACTACTCCGGAATGATAAGCGTTATGCCAAATTCTCTAAGTGTGAGTTTCGGATTCGATAGGTTCACTTTCTCGGACACGTCATCAATAAGAAGGGTATTCACGTAATCCCAACCAAGATTGAAGCTATCAAAAACTGGGAAGCACCAAGAACTCCGACTGAGGTGCGTCAATTTCTGGGTTCGGCAGGATATTACAGGCGATTTATCGAGAATTTTTCAAAGATAGCCTTGCCTTTGACCACGTTAACTCAGAAGGACAAAAAGTTTGATTGGACTGATAAACAAGAATCACCGTTTCAATTGTTGAAGCAAAAACTTTGCAGTGCACCAATCATATCCCTTCCCGAAGGAACTGACAATTCCATCGTGTACTGCGACGCATCACACCAAAGTCTGGGATGTGTATTGATGCAAAGAGAAAAAGTCATAGCGTATGCATCCAGACAGCTAAGAGTACATGAAAAAAAAAAAAAAAAAAAAAAAAATTTACGACTCACGATCTGAAATTGGGTGCTGTCGTGTTTGCACTCAAGATTTGGAGACATTTTTTTTTTATATGGTACAAAATGTACTATCTTTACAAACCACAAGAGTCTCCAGCACATCTTTAATCAGAAAGAACTCAACATGAGTCAACTTCGTTGGGTAGAACTACTGAATGATTACGACTGGGATATCAAGTATCACCCTGGTAAGGTAAATGTCGTAGCAGATGCCTTGAGTCGTAAGGAACGGGTTAAAACTCTCCGTGTTCGTGCCCTAGGATTGACAATTCATGCGAGTCTCACGACTCAAATCCGGATGGCACAACAGGAGGCAATCAAAGAAGAAAACATTCAGAGTGAAGCTATATGAGGAATGATCAGACATTTAGAGCCAAAATCAGATGATACTATATACTTTGCAAATAGAATTTGGGTGCCATGTTTTGGTAACTTACGGGAGTTGGTTATGGACGAAGCCCACAAGTCCAGGTACTCCATTCACCCAGGTTCGGATAAAATGTATAAGGATCTGAAAGAACTCTACTGGTGGCCGAACATGAAAGGAGAAATTGCTATTTACGACTGTAAATGCCTGACATGTTCAAAGGTAAAGGCAGAACATCAGAAACCGTCGGGATTGTTATAACAACCCGAGATACCTCAATGGAAATGGGAACAAATTTTAATGGATTTCATTACAAAGTTACCCAGAACACCTAGCAACTATGATACTATATGATAATCGTCAGTCGTTTGACGAAATCCGCGCATTCCTTACCAATAAAGGAGACAGATAAAAGTAAGAAGCGTGCAAGGCTAAATATTAAGGGAATTAAGGCTAGGCATGGTATGCCAGTTTCCATTTTCACAAAAAGGGACAGTCGATTCATGTCAAGAACCTGGCAGTCTTTACAATAAGCCTTGGGCACACGCCTTTACATGACCACTGCATATCATCCCCAGATGAACGGTCAAAGTAAAAGGACCATCCCAAATTTAAAAGATGTGCTCCGTGTGTGTGTAATCGATTTCAGAGGAAATAGGGATACTCACCGCCGTTGGATGAGTTTTCATATAATACCAACTACCATACCAACATTAAAGCCGCTCCGTTGAGGCTTTGTATCGTTGTAAGTGTCACTCATCGCTATGTTGGGCGGTGATTGGCGAAAAACTTTTGACTGGTCATGATATTGACTAGGGAACCATTGACAAAATCGTCGAAATAAAAGATCGTCTGAAAGTCACTCAAGACAGACGAAAGAGAGTTGAGATAGCAACAGACGAAAACCATTAGAATTCCAAGTGGGAGACAAAGTCATGTTAAAGGTCTCACATTGGAACGGGGTTGCAAGATGTGGCAACCGTGGCAAGCTTAACCCTAGGTACGTTGAACCATTTGAACGAGAGGATCAAATGAAAACAAAAATACCCATCCTTGTTTAAGGATACAACAGTTCAAGAGGACACAAATTGAATTTCGGGACGAAATTCTTCTAACATGGGGAGAATGTGACACCCGACAATTCAGGTCAATATCCGTACATGTTATAAACAAGTTTACATTATAATTGTTTTTGTGATTTACTTAATTTCACAAACAAGGACATTAAGGCCTAACAAAAACCGTACATGGTCTCATTTCATATTTTGGTAATTCTAGGAGTTACCGGTTCACGTACCAGGATAACCCGACTGAATACGAACACTAGTGGTTAAAATTACACTTAAATCAAATGGTTTGATTTATTTAAATCCCAACCCACTTGCTTGACTTTCTCGACCGAAAGTCAGGGGAGCCATTCCCCCACTTGCTAATACACTCAAATTCAGATAAAAACCATACCTCCTCAGTCGAAATCCCACAATCCCTTCCATACTTCTCATTTTCATACGGCAATTTCCCAATTCTCCTTCTAGTCGAAGTCCAGTTTAAGGCAGAAATCCACCACAATTCGGTATTTTAAGAAGATTTCAAGTGTTCTAAAGAAAGTTTAACAGAAGATTCAAGACTCTTCTCTGTTTTCTTTCATCATCTTCATCTCGGTTTTAAGGTAAAAACTCGATATTATCCACTTTATTTTCTTTAAAACCGTATCTAAGCCTACAAAAGGTTCAATCGCAAGTAAGATAACAAGAAAAGTGTGTCAAATTCAAGATTTGAACATAAAAATATACAGGACGAATTCTGTCAATCAAAGTGCAGTAATCGAAACTAGGAGTTTCGATACCTGTTCAATCGAAACTAGGAGTTTCGATACCTGCTGTTCAATCGAAACTAGGAGTTTCGATACCTGTTGATCGAAACTGGGAGTTTCGATACCTATTACTCAATCGAAACTAAGTAGTTTCGATATCTGTTTACTCAATCGAAACTAAGTAGTTTCGATACCGATTGCCCAATCGAAACTAGGTAGTTTCGATACTATTCTTGCCAATCGAAACTAGGTAGTTTCGATACCCAATTTACTCAATCGAAACTAGGTAGTTTCGACATCTGTTCTGTTCAATCGAAACTATGTAGTTTCGATACCCATTCATCAGTCCCATGGGGCAGTAACTTAGAACTATTTTATAACGAAACAATTGTGGAAAAACTAAAAAAATAGTTAAAACAAAAGCAATCAGATCTGTTAAGTCGGATGAACAACTTATGTATAAGACGGGTAGCTTTAACACATTAGTACCCTTGTGTGATTAGGGTACGGATATACAAGAACTAGCACAAGTTTGTTTGCTAGGATTTCATCGGACACAAGGTGAGTTCACGGCCCCCTTTTAACTCTTTACTGTTTTGTAAACATCGGGGGAGAAACATACTTACTTATTATGTTTTGAAAACATGAATTACATTGTTTATACGTTTGACAATATGAACATTTTGGTTTAACTTCTTGTGAGTCTCCCAGCCCCACTTTTACTACTGGTTTTTAAATTGTTTTTAAACAAACGGGGAGAAAACTTGCTCAACTAAACAGCTGGACACAAGAACACACAACGATTGTTCGGATGAACAACATACAACGATTGTTCGGATGAACAACACACAACGATTGTTCGGATGAACAACATACAACGATTGTTCGGATGAACAACACACAACGATTGTTCGGATGAACAACACTCAATGATTGGGGGAAACACATACATACAACTATTTTATGGGATAACAAGAGAATAAGACACGACTTGTATGTTTACATGAGATGAGAACAACAATTTGAGGCCGGAAAAGTCCCCTGGAACAACGTAGTAACCATTAACTGTAGCCTAGGGTCCTATGAATAGTACTATGGAGAGTGACGTCTCCCGGTCATGGTTAGTCGCGCTAACCACAATCTGGAGGATTTATGGCCGCATAGAACCGGATAACGAAATTAGGGGCGTGTACAATTGTCATGGTTTGGTTACGCCTCATGTATGAACATATTATTTGTATTCCTAGCTAGTTTACAAATGGGTCAACAATTCTTATTCTGTTTATCACATACACCTGAAACTATTTACGAACAATTGAATTTAAACAAAAGAGTTTTGGATCCGGTTAAAGTGATCATGTTTATACAAAAGGGTTCTGATTAGTTAAAATGATCAGGTTTAAACATATTTTATGACGGCTAAGTCATGGTAATGTTTTCAAAGGAAAACTACTTAGTTTTATGACGGTAAAGTCATGTACATGTTTTCGGGAAAAACTATAAGCACTAATATAACTAACTCTGTGAACTCACCAACCTTTGTGTTGACACTTTCAAGTATGTTTCTCAGGTGACCTTTAGCCATGGCGCGGTTGGAATAGACTAGCTATGTTGGATCAATTCCTAAAGGCTGGAAGGACGTAGAATATCAAGTCTCAAGTCTATCTTTGATCTAGAGGAACTTAAATCATAGTATTACTTAGCTTTAGTAATTGTATATTTAATCAAGTCTTAGAAATCATTATTACAGCTTCCGCTATCGTGTAATGAACCAATCGTTACAACCTGTATTTATTTAATAAGTAAATAAAATATGGGGGTGTGACACAAGTCAGCCCACATCATCGAGTCAACAACCTCATCCCCCTTAGCCTGACGTACACCTTCCCACCAGTGAGATGCTTCCTCCCTCAAGGAGTTAGCAGCAAACTTCACTACTTGATTAGCTCGACACTCGCTCAGAAGGATGGCGGCTTCCATATGTATCACCCAATCAAAAGTAGCCACCGCGTCCTTCTTCCCAGTCAGGACCGGTGGGTCAAATGCCTTAAATGACTTATAGTCGCACCCGCGAGCAGGCGGTGCGTAGTCGGTCTCGTTATTCTGGGCACCAGTTGCCGCACTAGATCCGCCTTCCCCACTAACTTTCTTTAATGCTTCAGCCAACAGACTTGGCAGAGAATTCTTCATCAACTCGAAGAACTCTCGAGCTATGGCTGCTCTCACTTCTGGTTCAAAAGTGAAAGGTTGTTCTGCAACTTGCGTCTGTTCAGTTCCATGCACACTAACCGTCGGTTCAGTGTGAACACTTCCTTCTTCGCTGTGCTCTTGGCGCGCAGGAATCCTGCCACGCCCACCATTTCGACCGCCGGTACGACCACCGGTACGGCCACCACGCCTTCCGTTCCCTCTCCTCGCCATTTCGTTCTATAAGACAAGAAATCCAATGTCATCACGCTAGTTAACAAATAAAATTCAATAAGTACTGTAAGATGTTAATATACACTGGCCATCTGCATTTAACCATTACACTACCTTTCGATTTCTATTTGACCACCTTTGTGATTTCATCAGAACACAAGTACTTTCCTAACCCTTTCTAAGGCATACTACATACACATACTCTACTTTTCATACCTGATGCTGTGGCTCGAGTTACCCGTACTGGCATCCGCTTTCGGTCCCATTCAAAGTTTAAGTTCAGACACTGGGAGTGTCCGAATCTCTCAAACTATTGCACTGATACCAGCTTGTAAGGCCCCGAAACCCGGGAGGCCTCACTCGTTGGATTTACTCATTCACAAACAGTTCTTAAACATGAATATCAAATAACGCAGCGGAAAATTTCATTCAAACATAACGTCATCATTGTTCATACATGCGGAAGCGTAAACATTGTTTAAAACATAATTACACAAACTTAACATAAACAACTCATAACGGGATGCCAGTCTTCATGATCGACCGGGTAACTCTTCTCGCTTGCCAAGCATCACCGTCCATCGTCCATACCTGCCTTAACCTGAATGTGCATACTAAAAAGGTCAGCTACGCTGGTGAGTTCTAGCATTTCATAAAAACTTTAACATCGACATTTGCCAAAAACGTATCATTCATTTAGTAAAACCTTTCACAAAAGCATGTAATAATCTAACATCTTTAAAAAGGTTTCGTACCAATATCATCATCAACATCATAATCATAAACACCGTTAAACGGATCGTTCATTAAAACTTTTAACATTCATTTAAGTCATACATTATTATCTAAATCTGTGTTACCCTTCGTTCCGTCATTTAGTATGGTATTACCCCTAAGGCTAACTGCACGAAGACCGACAATACCATACATTCCTTCAATTCCCTTTTGGTATTGCCCCCAAGGCTAACTGCGCGAGGACCGACAATACCCATTCAGTTGCCCTTATGGCTCTCATGTCCATAAACCGACAACTTCCATCGACGGCTATGGCTCTCAGCCATAACACTGTCGGATCATAATTTAACCTTACATGGGGTCACGTTAACCCCTGAGTAACCGTCGTTACTCCCTTACCAGTTGTACAACATCATAACCATTGACATGCCACAGAGACAATGCCCCTGTTGTTCTTGTGGCAACTATGGCTCGCTGTCCATAATCTACCACAAGGCTGGGAATCTCATTTCCCAGACTTCATTCGTCAATTCCATTCATTCGACAGATTAGATTTGTAATGACTTCTTTAAAACCTTTACCTCTTTCTCTTCTCATTAAACATTTCCTCATTTAGACCGTTCATAAAACATTCGTAACCCTTTTTGGCAAAAACACTTCAAAACCTTTCCTTTCGTAAACATCGTTTCGTTAAAACATCATTTCATTAAACATCATTTCGTTAAACATCATTTCGTAAAACATCATTTCGTTAAACATCATTTCGTAAAACATCATTTCGTTAAACATCATTTCGTAAAACATCATTTCATTAAACATCATTTCGTAAGTATGCACACCAACCCAAAAACATTAACAAAACATTTAAAAGAGAGCTCTAGAACTCACCTGATACGCTAATATGGGTTGTCCTAAACGAAGGTCCAACAACGTCACTTCATATCTAAATTGAATAGTTAAATACACATCAGACCAATCCCGACTCTAACGGTTTAACCATTCTAACATACTGACTTCACTTAATCAGTTCTGATGTCTGCGCACTTAGCAAGTGCGCAGACCCCTCTTCCTGAGCACTTAGCAAGTGCGCAGGCCCCTCTTCCTGCGTACTTGATAAGTACGCAGGACCTGCTCCGTGCGCACTTAGCAAGTGCGCACGACCTGTTCTTCGCGAAAACCCTAACTTTCGCATTCGGGTCTGATCATGTCAAGATCCCGAACCTGTTGCATTCAAAACGTTCGTTTTCCATTAAGGAACTCAAATCCATGATTATCTTTCAGTTTCATCCGTTCAAACCTTACCCTTTCACCCAAAACCCGAAAAACCCAAAAACGAACTAAAACTCAGATCTAGGTCGGATTGTTACCTGAATCGAGTTTCTGATCCGGAGGTTCTTCTCACGAGTTATGGAGTAACACTTTGCTGAAGTCTCGGGTCGATCCGCCAACTTTCACTCTCTACGGTTTCTCTCTCTAAAAGTTGCAAATGAGAGAAAAAGGGTGGCTTAGGCTATTTATAGCCAGCTGACCCATCCGACCCGACCCGCCATGCCTCGTTCGTTTATTCCGTTATTATAACTGTCGTTTTATTTTTGGGATGTTACAGTAGTGGGAAGACGGAAGTTGCAATGCAAGAAGAAGGCTGCATAGAGGGCAATCTTGCCATTTGAAACATCGGTAGCAGACCTACCGAAGTCAGGGAACTCTGGCTCCCACTCACTAAGGATACAATAGGATTCACAAATCTTCTCGAAATCCTCTCGGTTCCACCGGATAGGAGTATTCTCAATCAAATACATATCAGAACCTTTTCCCTTACCCTTACCTCGATGAGTAATGGACGCCATTAAAGGAAGGAATGCAAGCACAGAAAAGAAAGGAGGAAAGGGAGAGACAGAGAGGTGAGATGAAGACAACGACAACCCTCGAAGCCCCTTTTATAGACTCCGCATTTAATGCCGGGACAGAAGAATATCAAAAGTCGTACAGTGTGTGGGCCCAGAAACGGGTACAAGGCGACACGCCTGGCTGGGAATTGTCACACCCCAACCGACGGCGGAAACGTCGGGGCAGGACATGTAGACTGTTCATGAGCACATGGTTGACTAAAGTTAAATATATTAAAACGTTACATTTCATTTATAGCACCAAATTCATACAATACAAGAATTCATGAAATACATAACCAATTTATCTGATTCAATTAACTAAGTCCACAACCTAAGTGTAGCAACTTGATCAACTCAAACTTTTGTACCTGAAACATGATGAAAACGAGGTCAACTAAAAAGTTGGTGAGTCTACATAGGTTTTGACTCTAAATAGCATCAAAGCGTTATGTGTAAACAAATCCATACAAGTCATGATTAATAAGGCAATTATGGGGAGTTACTATTGTGTAACCAAGAGTACAATCAAACCTTTGTAACTAGCATGCAAAATTGTGTTGTCGGTAACAATCACCCCAATCTGGGTGGGTTTGTCAGACTCAATAGATCTATCATTGTTAACCATCGGCTTGATTAGTTAATGATTATACATGTAATTGCACACAAGTAGTTAACACACCTAGCACTCAAACATAAAGCTCAAATTGCACACAAATTGTAAAGTGGATTTGTATTGTGTAGTTTGTGTAAATCATTGTAAAGTTGTGTTCATGTTTCACCCCAAAATGTAAAATAGTGAAAAAAAATGGGCTATGTAAAACTCACATGTATCAAAGAGGTTGCTAGTACAAGTGTCTAGATAGCAAAGTGTTTCTTGTAACTTACAACGTTAATCTAGAGTGTAATATATATGAATCTAGATTAATAACATGTATAATAGTCTAAAGCCAAGTCTAGGGTTGCAATGAAAGTGTGTACAAAGGGTTTGTGTTGCATTATATAACGGAATGTGTAGGTGGTTGTGGTTTGTATTTGAATAAACGTTTTATAAAATGAAAGTTGAAATGAATAGTTTTAAAATAATCGATTTAGGGTTTAATTTGAATGTCTAAATAAATAAATTTTATTTATTTATTTATTTAGAAAAATAGTGTGGAATTATATTTGTTTCAAATTTAAATTAAATAAATAAGTTTATTTTTATTTATTTATTTAGTTATGAAAATGTGTCAAATTATGGTAATTATACATTAGTTTATAAAAACTAAAGTCAGATACAATTTAACACTAAGTGGGTTGTAAATGTTAATTATATAAATAATAAATAAATTCATTTATTTATTTATCATTTAAAATAGGTGTGTTCTTTTTAAGAAATATGAAAAATTATATATTTTATAAAGTTATATTTGTTTACTTAAGTTTTAACTCTAATAAATAAAATTAATAAAAATTTATCTTTATAAAATGTTAGTGTATAATAACCACTTCGTTAAAAAGATATTTGGTTTTTATAAATTAAATTAAAATGAACTTTTAAATTTCCTTTATATTGAGAAGTGGGGTTTTAAATTATTCAAATTGTAAAAATAGATGTTTTATGCTTAAAATTATAAGTTATTGTACTAAGTTGTTCTAAATAATATTAGGTTTATAAAATATTTTTTATAGAATTTGTTTGAGCATGAAAAACGGTTTTAAAAAAAATATGCAGACCAAGGGACTCGAACCCGTGTCTGCGCTGGGAAACCCAGCAGCGAAGACCATTGGACCACGGGGCTAATACTGGTAGTTTACCCGGTTCAATTTAGTATTAACGTGAAAGGGTGAGGGGTCCGGGTCTGGTTTTTATAGTCTGCGCAAAAAAGGGACGAGGTTGTGGGTTTCGAACCCACGCTGTCTAGTCCAGCGGTGCAGTGGCTTACCGGATGGGCTAGACGGTTACGCTGTTAACTAGAGGATTCCATATCACAAAATAGGAAAATAGAAATCAAGCCCCAAATCTGAAATCGTATGAACGTGCCAAGAACACATTAAATTGAATCCGATTCATAATGATGTTATGATTTGATAAGGGGCTATTGTTAGGCATACAAATTCGAATCAAATGATGTAAATCTTACTTGATTCGGATGAGGATCGAGTGCAGACGACTATGAGTTTGAATCGGCTGTTCTTGGTGTTCAATCGAAGTCCAGAAGCGAAAAGCGGCTTGTTCAAGGGTTGGGAGAGTTTGTGCGGAGGTATATGAGAGTATGTGAGGTGTTTAATTCGTTTAATTTCATCCACATTGGGTGATTTGATTCTGATTTGGCCGTAGCAGTCGCAGAAGACGAATTACGTGTTAATTCGATGAATTAGGGATGAATCGGGTCATGTTAAGGAACTGGGTACATGCGGGATTGATTTGCGCATGATTTGCAGGGTTGAAATGCGTCTGATTGCTTGATTGAGGGATGGATTGAACGCGTTTTGACTCTGAGAAGTCAAACCCGTCCTAAATTATTTGAATTTGACCACGCCTATCCTTGAATTGAGGTGATAATTGGCTTCGGTTAAGGTCGAATATCCATCCAGGATTTAGGGCAAGTCCAACTCGATGGGTCTTGATTTGTGTGGGAAAAAGGGGTTGTTGACTTTTCGAGAGTCAACATTTGACTCAAGGAATTCAAAATTCATAAATCTTGTTGAATGGGTCCAAATTGAGGAAAAAGGGTTCAAATGAAATAATTAGGGAAAGTCCAAGACAAATTTTCATTAGTTTTAAAATTTAGTTTGGTTGTTTATATAAATGTTTTTATACTATTTATAAAAAAATCCAAACATTTTATGCTTTTATTACTATAATTAATTTTTAAAGAAAAAAAAGTTTCTATTTCTATAAATCTATAAATGGTGTAAACAATTTATTTAAAATAATCAAATATACATATATATGTATATATATATGTATATACTTGCATATGCATATGTGGAAAAAGATGTAAATACATCATTAATTGTCATAACAAAATGTAGGTTTATATATATATATATATATATATATATATATATATATATATATATATAAAATAGAAAATCTTTATGTTAATGCGAAGTTCAAAATTTTGAATTGATATACATTATAATGTTAATTAATGTGATGAGTACGAGTTTGTATGAAATAAAATGAAATAATATCAGAAAATCTTGGTTGTTACAGGAATAGTAAACGCCAGATAAGAAGTACACGGGAGGGCCTGCAAAAAGCAAAGTAATGATGACGCCCGAGAAACCTACGCCACCCGGTAAGGTCAGAAGTCACGTCAACCACCAAATATGGTACGCGCAATGGATGTGTGTGGATTCAAAATCATAAAATACTAAAATACGACAAGCAAGGAGGGTAGAACTAGAAATCACGCGTAACCAAAACTTTTAACTCCAAAGTCATGCGCAAAAAATGTACGCATAACTTCGGACTGGGGGGACTTAAAGACGTAATGACCCTGCAGAAGGACATATGTCGCGCGCAAGCGTAGCTTGCAGCGGAAGAAACATAAAGGACGGTAATTCACAAAAGGACAGAAACACATGCGCACATAAAAGTACCCTACACAGAAGAATCAGATAATGTCTCCATAGAGGAAACCCCACTATGCATGTCAGTGGTCCCATCACATAAGACAAGGCTCCCACTAACGGTTGACAGTTATGGGACAAAAAGGATATTCTTGATAAAGACCTCCCCACCAATCATACGTGCGCCAGGTCAGTTCCATGAAAGGGACCCATAGTATCCTCACCCACTATAAATAGCACACCACCCCTCAGGTATAAGAATCGACTTCCAAATAACTTCCATTTACACTTTGATATCTCGAAGATACTTACTCTCACGCCGGAGGGCCGATACAGGGATTATCCCCTCCCTGTAACGCCCTAACGCATTGTTGATCTGTGCAGGTTACCACCGGAGTCAGAAGAAATAACACCCATCGGGCAACCCATCAGAGCTTGTGTAATCTATTCATCGGCTCAACCTTTACCAACTGATGCCTGGATTTACAGGAGACAATGGTGGGAGATAGGCTGCCGACAAGAGCTCCAAATAGGAGACAGTCCTGGCGGTACCAAGCTAGATAGTCGGTGTGGGACGTGGAAACACCATTAACAATTGTGGTGGTTGGTGATGGGTAAGAGCCATCCTTGTAAAGGTCTAACCCTTGAAGAAGTTGCTTCTATTTAGGTTTTCCAACTTATATAGTTTGTAGAAGTGAGCTTAAGGGATGAGGGAGGGTGACGATGGTTAATGAGTTGGATGTGAGGGGAAGGGATGTGATGGTGTTAGAAACAATGGTGGAATCTGTGGCCATTGCAGGTGATCGGAAGACAAGAGAACAGCAGAAAGGTAGCCGGAAAGAGGAAAGATTATCGGAGGGGTCCCTGGCTTGATATGTTGTGGAGTTTCCAACCGGAGGGGCTTTGTCCTGGCGATACCCCGATAACTTCCACATGGGAGGTCGCCGGTTCGAATCTGGGCCACAGCAAAAAAATAGGTCTGTGGTCATGTCAGGGGGTTTACCCAGTTAGGGGTTCCTCCTGGGGTGGGTTACCCTAGATGTTCTAAGGGGTGCCCAAAAAAACCCAATTATCATATAATATCTAGGTATTCGTTCAAAAAAAATGTAAAGTTTCCAACTTGAATGATTTTTTCATTACAATTACAAGAATAAATCCAAGGATTGATATCTAAAAAAAGGAAATAAATAAAAGCCTATTAATGCTATTATTAGAATCTAAAAATACTACAGCAATTCAAAATGTTATTGTATTGGAGGAAATCGGGTTGATCCTTGATATATAACACATCCATCTAATCCTACTCTAAATCTATGTGTTGATGGAAATGTGCTTGAAAATGTAACGAACTTCACCTAAATTGTAATTGCATGTAACAAATTTTAAAACGTACTTTTAATAATAATAACAAAAGTGTTGTAGTGAGAGTAGAATTAGTTGAGATTTATGTTGGAAGCTGTAATTCACCATTACATATAAAAACCAGCACAGTAGTAGTAGTTCTAATTTTATGGTAAACTTGTGTTTCCTATTTTGTTTTCTACTCACTGTTTACAATACAAATTCCCCCATTCAAATCAAAGCACATCTCTCTTACCCACTCTCAGAACTAACCCAAACAAATGTCAATATCCACAGACACATCAACATCAACAACTGGTCTGCAACCACCACAAATCACCAAAATAATCAAACATATGTTTAGAAGTAAAAGTGGCAACTTTTAATACCCATTTACTTAACGAGTCGATTCAATTCAGGTATATTTTATTCAAAATAAAATAAGATTAAAATTGAATTAATAAAAACTTCTTTTAGACACATTTCAAATGCCAACTGTTAATCAAAAAGAAATTATCAAATTTGGACAAATAGTGTTTCCAGTCATGTTTCAGCCCAGAAGTGTCATTTTGCCACTTCTAGATGTCAATGGGAGAAAGGGTGTGCTTACATGGCAAAAAAGTGTCTTTTTTTTTTGTATCAACGAGGTACTCTCTTACGGCTGAGAATCTCCTGCTCTTTAAGTCGATGCTGGAATCTAGCAAGGCGAGCTTGAAGGCTCACAAGACTTGCTGCTTTGCGTGACAGCACAAAACTCAATTGTGTCACATAATTGTCAATAAGGCTGCCTGGTTTATCAACTTCAGCCAACAATTTCATTTCCTGGTTTCAAAAAAACAGTACTACTAGTTACACCTTTTTACACATTAAAAGCATAATAAGATGAATCTAAATGTAAAACAGGAACGGTTAGATGCAAACTATCACTTACTTCACGTACTATCTCCATTGTATCTTCAATCTCTTTCCTGTGGGCCGCAATTAGAGCTTCTTCTTCCTACAAAATCATCATAATGATGTTTTAAGTTGCAATTAAGAGCATACTTCTATGGTGGAAACTCTCACCATAGAAGGAAGGAGGGGTAGAGGCAGACCCAAACTGACTTGGGATGAGCGGATTAGGCATGATTTGTTAGACTTGCATAGTTGCATCTCTCTGAGGATATGGTCGAGGACAGGACTTCGTGGAGTCGTAGAATTAAGGTTAAGGACTTTTAGAGGGAAGGTAACTGATGAGTCTATACTTTATCGTAGGGGCTTAGATCTATCTAGATTTGTGGTGGCCTAAGCATGTTTTCGTTTTCTTGGCTATATATCTTTATGATATTACCTGTACTAACTTCACTCTCTCACTAATCACACTTTTCCACCTTTTCCTGGCTTTATTAATACTATTTTTATTAGCTGACTTATTGTTTGTTGTGTAGATGCAATGTGGTGAGTGCTATGGTACTAATATACCTTTTCAGGTCCTGACAAGGATTTTGGAGTTGGGGGTCTCCCTGGAAGCAGCCTCTCTATCTTAAAAGATAGGGGTATGGCTTGCCTACATCCCACCCTCCCCAGACCCTACCAATAGCTTGGCTATGGATGGGATTTTACTGGGTATGGTTGTTGTTTTATCTACAGTCAAACTTGATCAACTTTATAAAAACCATTTATGATGCATTAACTACCTACCTCAAGTATTTCATTGACATTCTCAGCATGAAGCTGCTCGGATTCCAACTGTTTTGATGCCATATAACCGGCATTGGGAATATTTGGAATATTAGTATTATTACCATCTCTTTTTAACCAGCTCTTTTCAGATTTTTCATCACTGTTATCCTTCTTCTGCCAGTTAACAACCTTTTCTGATTTGTCTTCTCGGTAACCTTTTCTTCGTGGTGGTGATACCTTCTGCACTGTTTCTTCTGTATCAACCGAGCTTGACCTGGAGTATAATCTCTGATTATTTGATCCACTAGAAGTATTTTTTGCATCGGCTTTCTCATTTTCAAGGCCATTATCATCCCAACTTTTGAAAGCATAACTTGAAGAACTTGGAGGAGGTTGCTTCTCAAAATCTGATGTGGCGTTGTAAGATATATTGTCTCTTTGGGGGCCCCTTTTACCTGTATCCATAACTTTTGCCTCTTGATGGCGATCATAAATGTCCTCTCCATCAGAAGAAACTAGCATATTTGCTGATGAAGAGTCTTTACTAGTTGTTTGTGAACTTCCAGCTTGATCTTTTTTCGAATTTCCACTTTTTGAAAGACTTTTAACTCTATTTATTTCAGTGAATTAAATGTTAGGCACACAAGAATATGCACTAATAAGAAAACATGATACAGATAATAATAATAATAATAACAATAATAATAACAATAATAATAATAATAATAATAAATATAAGACATACCTGTCAGCATATCTCAAGGTATTGAGAGTGTGTTCACAAGAACCAGCATTTGGTGAAATGCAAGATATCATAACTGTCCTTGAATTCCCAACAAACGAATCACGAAGAACTTCAGTTAGTTTGCTCCCACGAAACGGGATATGAAGCTGGTCATTATCAAGTGCACGAATGCACTCTTTAAGAGCCAAAAGACTCTTATTAATTTCAGCACCTTCCATCCTGGATTAAACACATATAATGCACATTGAACATGATATTAAGCGCATTCAACACAAATAAACCTACAATTGAAACGAAACATTATTTATATTTGATCTAGAACAGAAAAGACTATTACTTTTCAACCCATTGAAATGCAAAGGGGTCAAATTTGATTGTATTTTGTTAAATAAAAAAAGAGAACTTTTATGTGCTCATTACCGTGTTTGTCTGTCATTATCAGTTGTATCAGCACCTCTCTCACTGCCAGCAAGATCAATGAACGAGATTTTCCCAACAACCTTCCCACCCTTGGATTCATTAGTATCATTGTTCCTTCTGGTGTCCTTGACCTCATTGTGTTTTTTCACAACTAATTGTAATATTGCATGTGACCTTGATGATTCCTCATTAGCCCCAGTAGAGCCAGTACTTCTAGCAGCGTTCCCTCTCTCAATGTATTCTTTAACAATCTGTACATCTAAAACTTCAAATTCTTGCAATCCAACAATGCAAACCTGCTGTCTTCCATCTTCTCTCATGCAAAGTTTCCTATATAAAACAAGAAAAAAGTTAACTCAAAACCAATCAACCAATTGTTAACTAAGCAATACTTAAAAATCTTTTGATATAAGAAATTACTGTATAAAATAGTTATCAAATAAAGTACTGACTTTCTATCACTTAGAAGATCATAGAGCTTTCCACCATAGATCTCAAAGTAACTAAGCCATAACTTAAACTTCTGATTTCGGTAAGTTGGATGATTTAATAATCTAACAATGTCATCTGCAGCTCTAAGAGGTAATGGTTGCATTGTATAGGTTTTACCACTTCCTGCATTGAAAAAACAGTAAAACCTCTTAAAACCAGCTTAACTCGATAGCAAAAGCGTGAACAGAAATCAATAATATTAAAATAAAGAACTAGAGCCTTTAAGATACCTGTCTGGCCATAAGCAAAACAAGTTGCTTTGGTCCGCTGAAATATAATAGGAATGATTGGCTGTACAGTTTCTCGATAAACCTGTTTCAAGCAAACCGCTAAATTAAGCCTTTAGTAGCAAACCTAAATTTGAGCATTTCAACACTCAGTTGTACTGCAAAAAGGTCATAAATTTTCTGAAGAAAAGATAATATAGTTTGTAGATTAATCTGTGGAGGTCTTACCTCGTCATTGGTTACTTGCTGGTCAAGAACAGCATCAAAACAGAACTCATGCTTCTCCACATAAGCCGTCAGGTCAACCTTTAATAGAATCAAAGATAAGTTTTTTTTCCTATTGAATGTTGAAAACTAATGTAACTGCTTAATTTCAAGATAAGGTATGTCCAAACCTTTAACTTGGGTTCATGGACAGTTAGACCATTGTCACGTACACTCACAACATCATCCTCCTTGCGAGCAAGTTCCTTCTTATTAAGTGGTCTCTTGCGCACCTGATATAAAACCATCAACATGATAAACTCGTTCAACTCCCACAAACCATTTTACCCAAATAGATGATTTTGGTTTTTATTTTTACTTCAGATTGTTAGGAATCAGAGTCGGTAACGCGGCGGAATCACACACACACGCACAATCAATAGACAGAAAAGTAAAAGACACGAGAGAATTTATAGTGGTCCAGCCCCTATTGGCCTACGTCCACTTTGCAACTAGGGTTCTTTATTATTAGGTGCTCAAGGAAATACAATTACATCAGGGATATAAATAAGACTAAATTAGGGTAACTAATTATGGTAACACTTAAGCAACAAGCCAAAGGCAAACAGCCCTAAAAGGAACTGCCGCCAGCCCCCTGTTCCTTCTTGTCTTCAGTCGCAAACAGGCCCAAGTACTTAGGCCCTTACGGCAGCCAAAAGGAGCCCAGTCCCACTAGGCCCAGTCCGGCCCAAAAGGCCTTCACACCCAACAATCTCCCACTTGAAGGCTTTGCACAGTCCACAAACACCATCCAAGTAATCCCTGATCCAGTAATTCCAGTATCCTCCATATCCAAAGTCTCCCGAGCCTTCAGTCCCCATAAACAAGCTCAGACTTCATCAGATCCACCCTAGTTGCAGCCCCCCTCTCATCAAGTACATGAAGGGGCAGTTGAAGCTCCCCCGAGCTCCAACCCAGCAGTCATTTCTGACCCATCCTCTGTCTCAATTGGTTTACACATTCCACCAGTTCCAGAGATACACCGAGAACCATCACCACTCTCCACATTCAGCAGGTGTTTCCCTGGAGAGATTATATCAATCGGACTACCGGTCTTCAAAACCCAACGTTGTTTTGTAACTGTGCCCGGATATTAGACTAAGTGATATAGTATAGGGACTAGACTTGTAATATGGTGTTCTATATAAACACCTCTTTATGTAAACCCTAAACATACAATCACATTCTAATATAATCATATTACAAGGTTTAACTTGGTATCAGAGCTAGGTTACAACCACCTGAAAACATCTCCGGCGGGGCGGCCGCCGCCGCTCCGCCACACCTCTCTTTTCTTTACAAGCTTTTTTTTTATCGTTCAATAATCAGATCCCCCACCACCAAACAACCGCGCTTGGTCTTCTCTATCCACTCCTACTGCCGCCGTCAACCACCACTGCCGCCGCCACATCGGCGGAACCCTAGCCGCCACCACAAACACTAGCCGCCACAGCGGCGGTACCCTATCCGCCACCACAAACACTAGCCGCCACAGCGGCGGTACCCTAGCCGCCACCACAAACACCACCGTCGCCGCCCTAAACCCTAACTCCTCCCCGTCGCCGCCACTATACAACAGTGGTCGTTTTTCCGGCGACGTGCGCCTCGCGAAAGCCACAATGCTTTCAGTTTCGTTTATTCGAGGGTTGCATAAAAAAAAGGGGGAACAAACCCATAGTTGTTGAAGAACTCCGGCGAACGACGAAGTGGTGATGGCTGGAAGAAGATTAGGGTTTTCCTAATATAGTTTCGATTGGGCCTTTGAGAAAAGAAAAAAAAACGTGTGACGGGCGAAAGCATGGTGGAGAAGAAGACCAACTATCTTTTTAGTTTTATGTTTTTATATTTTCAACCTAAATCTCTCCCGAGCTTAGTTTGCGGGGGAATATTAGACTAAGTGATATAGTATAGGGACTAGACTTGTAATATGGTGTTCTATATAAACACCTCTTTATGTAAACCCTAAACATACAATCACATTCTAATATAATCATATTACAAGGTTTAACTCCGGAACACGCCCCGTGCTCCCACTGTCACCAAACCCCTGAACTAGTTTAGACCTCTGATCCCGCTCAGCTTGAGTCACCTTAACACCAGGCTTCAACCTTGCAAAATGAACCCTCTTTTGCTCCTTTGACTCAGCGAACCCGACTTTGTTATGCTTAACCGGGACGGTTACTCCCTCAGTAGATACTTCAACCATATACAGTGACCCCTTCTTGTTTCCCCGAGAAATAACCAGATTTCAATTTATCACTTTCCATTTGCCACCACCGAACTTTACTTCCATTACTTGTTCATCCAACTGACCGACAGAAATAAGCTTCGTCGTCAGACCTGGAATCACCTTGACGTTCTTCAAGTTCCATGTAGTTCCTAATGGAGTTTTCAGACCAATGTCTCCCATGCCCGTTACTTTAAGAACCTGCGATTGAACCAGTGCAGAAAACCGTGTGTAACAACGAACCAAAGGCTTGTTAGGAACAACGTGGCGCAGCGGAATCAACACACACACATGCACAAACGATAATCACGCGGTACAGAAAAATAAACGACACAAGAATTTTATGTGGTTCGGTCCCAGTGGGAGACCTACGTCCACGGGCTGCAACTAGGTTATTTCATTAAGCTCTAGGCACACAGATTACAGTTACAACATAAGGTATTTATAGATTAAAACTAGGGTTCCTAACTTGTTCTCCAAGTTAGGCCCAAACCGTAGAGATAGGCCCATTAGGGCCGGCTAACCCTAATTAGGGCCGGCCGCCTCTAAACGAGACTCCACACCTAACAATCTCCCACTTGGAGGCTCAAGCAATCCTCAATCCACCATCCAAGCAGACCCTATACCATTAACTCCAGTAATCTTCAATAACAGAAATCCTCCAAGCCTCCAGTTCTAAGAGCAAGCTAACACTTCACTATTAGAAGTTTCCAAGCCTCCAGCTCCCAAGAACAAGCTAAGATTTCAAATAACAAAAGTCCTCCAAGCCTTCAGTTCCCATAAACAAGCTAAGACTTCAATCCAATCCTCCTAGTTGCAGCAACCAACTCCTCAATTACCAGAAGAGCCCGTTGAAGCTCCCCCGAGCTCCAAACCAGCAGTCATCACTGACCCAGCCATGGCAAAACCAGCCATTGACTCATCCTCAATCTCAACCGGCACCTACTCACTCGAACTACCGACTCCAGAGACTTCCAGAGGAAACATCACTCTCCAAAACCTGCAAGAACCATGGAGAGATTTTCCCATTCGGAATTCCGGTCTTCAAAACCCAACGGTGTTTTGAACTGTACCTAGAACACGTCCCATGCTCCCACTATTCCCAAAACCCCTACCTGGTTTAAACCTCCGAATGCACTCAGCTAACATCTCCGTGGTTCCAGGATTCACACTTGCAAAATGAATCCACTTAGCTCTACCCGATGCAGCGAGCCAAGACTTTAATTCTCGGAAGTTGGTTCCCTTCTTCCAGCGATACATAAACCTGTATCTTCTCAAAGTCTTCAAACAATAGATTCACCAATGCTTCACAGAAGTGAGTAATGAAGCATACCAGAATCTTGAACCCAAGAGTCTCCACTGCCTTCACCGAGTCCCAATGCATCAACCCAGATACATTCTCAGAAGCAGAATTTACTATCTTTGACATCGACTCTAAAGAATGTCCCACATACCTCCATGCAGCTCCACAAAGTCAACTATGCCCAGCTCCCACTGTCCCTGTTATCTCAACCCATGCCAAATGTCGTACCACTGATCACCACCAAACAAGAAACAACTTCACAGTTCTAGACCAGCTAACCGGCAAACAGTTATAACAGCAGCAGAGCTTTCATGAAAGCAAACGGTACCAAGGATTCCGCGACCGTACACCCGATTGGCTAACCCTAACCGAAAAATCTTTCAACCGAGCAATATCACCTGACTTCCTTTTTATTTTCACTTATGTCGTCACCAGCACCCCAGAACCGGAATACTTAAAACCCAAAGCATTCCAAACCTGCTGGTTCCATTTTCACCGGTTTTATCCCACAGTACCACACTCAAGTTCTTTTGACAAAACCAACCAACCTCCAAACCGTCAAACCTTTGGATAATAACCATCCCGTCTTCAGCCATAACAATAGCAAACAGAAAACATATCGAAACAGTGAAATAAACACAGTAATGTCACGGGCCTGAACTTGACGGTTTTTCTACCAAACACTGTCAATAAACCGATCTGCTCCTGCAATAAACCTCGCAGACAAATCTAAACCCGAATACTGAATTTCACATAACCCAGTTCCCAATTAGTTGATAATAAACAGTTAACAGAAACTAACCAAATCTCTAATCTTTACCCGACGAATCCAAGAGTTTTATAACCAAACCCTAATCCGCGGCTTCAAAGAGATTAACCCGGTACTATAAACAAAACCATTTATACCTGCGATATCATAACCCGAGATACCTGACCCGACGCTTCACCTGCAAACCCGAGTGAAACCAGCAACTCCAAGAGATCCACAACAGAAACTCTAATTGCAAAATCACTCCAAATCAGTCCCGAACAACCCTGTTTTCTCCAAAACATCCCTGTTTTTTTTTTCTTTTGCGCAACCTAGGGTTTGAAAAAACCCTAATTCTAGCGGCCCAAAAAACAAGAAACCAGGCTGAGAATCAGCCCTGGAACAGCAGCAGAAAAACGAAAAAAAAATTCTGAAAACACTGTTCATGCCGGAACACTGTTCACGCCGGAAACACTGTTCACGGCGCGGCGGTACTGTAGCAGCGGCGGTACTGTAGCGGCAGATCTGAATCAACCCTCGATCAGCCTGTACCCTTTTTCTCGATCGAAAACCGTGCTGACCGTGTAAACAACGAGCCGAAGCTCTGATACCACTTGTTAGGAACAACGTGGCGCAGCGGAATCAACACACACACATGCACAAACGATAATCACGCGGTAAAGAAAAATAAACGACACAAGAATTTTACGTGGTTCGGTCCCAGTGGGGGACCTACGTCCACGGGCTGTAACTAGGTTATTTCATTAAGCTCTAGGCACACAGATTACAGTTACAACATAAGGTATTTATAGATTAAAACTAGGGTTCCTAACTTGTTCTCCAAGTTAGGCCCAAACCGTAGAGATAGGCCCATTAGGGCCGGCTAACCCTAATTAGGGTCGGCCGCCTCTAAACGAGACTCCACACCTAACAAGGCTCTGATACCACTTGTTAGGAATCAGAGTCGGTAACACAGCGGAATCACACACACACACGCACAATCAATAGACAGAAAAGTAAAAGACACGAGAGAATTTATAGTGGTTCAACCCCTATTGGCCTACGACCACTTTGCAACTAGGGTTCTTTATTATTAGGTGCTCAAGGAAATACAATTACATCAGGGATATAAATAAGACTAAATTAGGGTAATTAATTATGGTAACACTTAAGCAACAAGCCAAAGGCAAACAGCCCTAAAAGGAACTGCCGCCAGCCCCCTGTTCCTTCTTGTCTTCAGTCGCAAACAGGCCCAAGTACTTAGACCCTTACGGCAACCAAAAGAAGCCCAGGCCCACTAGGCCCAGTCCGGCCCAAAAGGCCTTCACACCCAACACAGATTACGCAGAAAAGGCCGTTAAAATCATTCAAATAACATAAATGTCATGTTCCTATGACATTCAATCACTTTCAACTTATTGTCATTCCAAAGTGTAACTTTAAATGTTGAGCATAGCATCACCTAGACATAAGTATTGAATGAGGCTTCTATGATTAACTATATATTTAACTAAATAAGATGTTTTTAAGTGCTCCTAATGACTACAAGAGAGGGAGAGAGAGGAGCTACATACCACAACTTTAATCTTAGCAACATTATTTTCCCTTGAATTGATTTCTTTTTCAAGTGTGGGAAATCCATAAGACGTATCTACATCAGTCTGTCCTCTTTGCTGCCGATTGGCCAGGACATCATAGTCATTGTCGGTTGCTTTAGTAGTAGCAGGAACAAAAGGTAATTGCTCAAATGGTTCTGACATAACGCTCTGGTACACGAAAAATGAAATCATTTTGATAATTGATATGCGAGTCACCAAATGCAAAAAGGAACTTATGTAATAGGCATGTATTCACATTCACCTTATAGCATACATACTTATAAGTTATAAACAATTACAATGAGAATACACTCAAGGTTATGAAACCTCTAAAATTAAAATGATAACATTAAAAAATATCACCAGAACCCTATTGTGCCCATTTATATGAAATTGAAAGATTCGTGTATGTGATAAAAAGTAAAATTAGTCAGGAAAAGAAAAGTGAAACGTTTTTATAGCTTGAAATTCTAGAATCCATGTAATTAGTTTCAACAAGCATCTCCATCTAAAAATGTTGTTGGCTTTAGTGTCTAAACAAATTGTTGTACATAGATGATGTTTAAACTTAATGGAGTCATGAACAGGTCAGCTGCAGTTCTATGAAGTACTTTCTCTCTACCCTTACTAAATGAGATGAAATAAGCAGCCAAGGTAGAACACATGCTAATAGTAGCCTATGGTCTATCTGAAGAAAGTATATTAAAGTTTTATTCACATAATTATAGTCCATAGGCGTTTGATACACGCTCTACATGGCATCGAACGTTAAACATCTTGCATGTGTGAAACATATTCTGAAGCATAGTAGCCAGAGACTTAAGGTGCACTCAAGGCGCAAAGGGTGAGCCTGTAGCCTAGGCACAAAGCGCTTAAACAGGGTTTTTTAGCTGTTTTAGACATATTTTAGGCTGGTTTAGGCTAGTTTAGAGGTGTTTTGGCTTGTTTGGACCGTTTTAGACTAGTTTAGGCAGTTCAAACAGCTTTTTGCAGATTTAAGGCTGAAGGGCGCCTAGGCACGCACCTTTGACTACTATGTTCTGAAAAGATTCCAATCAAGATGAAATAAAGAAATTCTTTCAAAATCAAGTATTTTGACTTGCAACAATTACCGAAAATTCGAAGGACAGAGCAACCATTCTGGACTCTACTAAATTAATAACTTGTTTTACATAAAGCCATATATAGCAGACAACTCGCATAAGCTTAAAAAGCTAAAACATATTATGAACAATGAGATTCATACCTCTGTGAGAAGCTCTGTGTCATCCATAGCATGTAAATCCAATAGCCCTGCTCCAAAATCACCCCTAAACTCAGAAGAATAGAAACCATCTGATGCACCGATTCCTCCATAACTTTGGGTTGTTGGAGAGAAGGGCTCAGAACCAGACTCGCCATTAAAATTAAGGTTCCTCATTAATTTGAAAAGCCTTTGCTTCTCTTCAGCAGATTGTGCTCCATATCCCTGCCAACAGAAGTAAAAGATGGCTTATTAAACATAAAAGAGCACTGAACAAAACAGATTCTATATAAGACTTCCACTGCACCAAAAGGACTTTCTTAGACGGTTAAAGAAAGAGGTCTGTTAACACTTATTTTATCAGCATGCTTGTTGTATAGGCTATAGCATTTTCATTCCTTGTGTCCTTAGACATAACTAGTTTCCCTTCAATATTTTCACCTCAACTATTGTTTCTCATGACAATACCAAACAGGATCAATCTTGATCGAGTGAATTACAGATTCATACAAAAAGGAAAAGTAAGAAAGCAGATGGGCATTGGTTTCATTTGAAAATACAAGAAGAAATCAACCATACCTGCATGAGAAGATTGGGTAGTAGCCGTTGATCAACTCCATTAGACCCAACAGGTGAGGCCAGATGCTGCAGACCTGCAGACTGGAGCCATCTTGCCATCACAGCATCTCCAGCGTCCCCAGCAGGACCTGCATTGTGATGTGACCCACCCTCTGCAGGTTGATCATACAGAGAAGTTGCAGACGAATTTCTCTGTTGCATCTGGCCGCCCATGTGGCGCTGTGATCGGCGTTGAGGAGCCAACTTTTCTTTTGAAATTTATTCACCAAAATACTTCACCCACAAAACAAACAAACAAACAAACAAACAAAAGGCAGTAAGAAACATCACAGATATTTCATTCTTCAAAATACGCTTTCCGATTCCTATAACCGGAAAAATTCCCTGCATCATTCCATCAGAAGGCTGATTAGATTAACAATTTACCACAGAATCACCATTTCCAATACTCAATTTCAAAAATCCCCCAAAAACACAACACATTAGCACCACAAAACATACATACCTACAACACGGTTCAGATCAACTAAATCTCAAAAATCCAATCGGTTCTTGAACATGCAGATCAATCCGTTCACTCAAAATCCTAACAATTTCAACAACCAAGGATAAACAAAAGCATAAATCCAATGTAATCCTACACAATCACGTACCAAAATTACAAACATTGCAACGAGAATTGAAAAGGCGTACCGATTGAATCAGAAAAACGCATAAATTGAAATCAGGAAGTCGAGAAAGCAGATCTGGAACATAAAACCCTAGAATGGATTGTTGTGGTTGATGATTGAGACTTCCATGTGCGATTATGATGGTAGAGAGGGAAGGCGTACAGCTTTAATGGCTTCTCTTAAAATTGCTAATCATATAATACGCAGATAAAGATTAAAGGCTTTCTCTCTCTATCCCTTGTATTTTGGGTGGAATGTGACTTGAAGGAGTGAATTAAAAGTTAACTTCTAATATTAGTTATATGTCCTTTGGTGGAGGGAGAGGGATTATAATTAGAGAACATTATAAATTTAACTATTTTTCAAACATATTTATAGGTTATGTAGCCATCAGGCTTCCGGTGTCAGGTTTTTCCAGTAAAGGGTTTCCTCCCGTGAAGGTTATGGGTTCAAATCCTGACAAAAGGTCCTGACGAGGAGAATTTTTCAATTACCCTTCACATGTCTAGGTGTTGGACGTTCAAAAAAGAAGTTAGTATTCATGTTAAGTAATGTTTTATAATGAAATACATGAAATAATTTTATGTGTAATTTATGTTAGCTTATTGACAATAACATCAATTTGAAGTATAGAAGTTTGCCCGAGTGTGGATAAGCGTAAATACATGAAACAGTTTTTGTATGTTCGTTTTAAATTTGTGTATCGTGTTAAAAACGTATTTATAGACTTATAGTACCCTCGTCATAGTTGGTGTGTCCATGAAATAGTTTTAAGTGTAGTTAGAATATTTTTATCATTAAAACTATCTTCTAAATAGTTTTACGCTGAAGGTACATGTATGGTTTTTTATGTGCTTGTAAGCCTATCAATCTTCTTACCTTGTCCAAGATAACGAAAAAAATCATCGTTCAAAAAAAAATGTAACAAATAATTGTTGCAAGTGATTCGTTTTTATAAATTCTATCCAATATTCCAACATATCCATGTTAATTATTGCAACTTTATCCATGACCATATTATCAAGTGGTTTGTTGATCTTGATCGTTGATTATAGCCATCGATTTTTTATATCATATCTAGTAAGAAAAACAATAAAGCTTCAAATCGTTATAAAAACAAGTGGTTTAACGTAGAGTCGGGACACTAAATTTGCAAACTTAAATGAGGTCTAAACCTAAACAACCTTTGCTTTTATGGGATGTATTTATATCTATATTTATACTGTATAATAAATAAAGGTTTTGGGATGACACTTGTCACTCTCCTATGCATTCTCATCATTTTTTTCACGCATCTCTCTCTTATTAATTATACACATTTTTCTTTAACTGTTTTTTTATAATTTTTTGTTTCCCGCTTCTCTCTCCTATTAAATAATAATGATTTCTATAATTGTTTTTATAAAACCTTTTTTATTTAAAAAAATATGTTTGTTCATAAAACATTTTTATAAATTGAATATTTCGTTCATTCTTTTTATAAAACATTTTTAAAAAATAATTATATAACGTTTTTAAATTTTGAATTAAAAAAACTTTGTAATATGTCATAAATATGTAATATGTAAATTTTTATTACTAAGTATATAAAATTGCATTTATTCAACCCGTGTAATACACGGGGTTTCTAACCTAGTTTGACATAAATGAATGATAATAATGTGACACTTTGTAACTGAAATGGCCAGCATTATAGGTGGAGTGACCTCACCTCATATCTATCATGCTATCAACCCTATAAATATATAGATGAACCCAAATGCAACGTAGAGCGTTAAATACATAAATAATAATAATAAGATAATCGTAAGAATGTCATAAACACTTATACTAATTGGTGATCAGATATAGCGACTCAGTGAGAGATATAGATAGAGGTGGTTGTAAGGTTACATAACCAACTTATGTATCACAGTTAAAATGTGAATATGTGGTCCCGTAGTTTGTGTAATACCGCCCTCATGCAACAACTAACAAACCAATATCATATATTAATCACATTTAGTACATAAAATGATGAAATAATTAAAGGGCATGTCATTAATTTCACACTACAGTCTACATTACATCCGGGTTCCTCGGGCCTTAAAAGATGGGCGGATCGAGAACAATGGATGACAATAATTAATCTGATAGTTATTCTGCTAATCTAAGAAAAGACAACAATGTCAGTGTTTAATGAATCCTTGACTAGATGGTGATCCTGCTATGTAAAAACACATCTTTTCTTGTTTGCTAATCGTCGTTAGATTATACTCTTCGGAAAGCCAGAGCTTCAATGATGATTCTGCACAAGTTATATCTGCCCACCCTGATGATCTTCGTTGCCCATTTGTTGTTCATTCCCACCAGATGTCGTTTCTTCTTGCCCGGGAGTTTCCCCTAGTTGTTCCTGCAAAAAATAAATATCAGAATGCTAGCAAAACAAGGGTTAAAACGGGTAGTGGTGATATTTTTGGTACGGGTTGGGCTGGGTTGATCGAAACAAAACTTAGCTCAACCTTTTTGTGAATAATTTGTGTTAAATATGATTATAAAAACTATATTAACATCATATTAATTCAATTTTTTTAATAAAGTGATTCAGGATGTTGTATGCATTGAAGATACACTTTGGGGACTTTCACCCCGTTAACCCATTTGACCCATTGGAGATGAAACATAACCCGAATCGACTTATTCAAGTAAATGGGTTGAAATTGTCATTTTGATGCTAACATCTCTAAAGTAAACCATAAGAGTACATATCATACTCCCTTGGTCCTTAAGTGAACACAAAAATATCCATTTATGGATGTTTCCACAAGACATACAACATTTCCTTTCTTGGTAAAGTTTTAATCCGAAATTATCTCTTCGCGGTAGAATAATTACAAGCTGCAAATGCATTATATTTGTCATATTTGAAGGTTTTTTGTATATTTGATTGATAGTCAAAACACTTGAATCAGATCGTGCACAAGGTATATTGTAGAGAACGAACCGGAAAAAAACAAGCAAAGACTTGGGTGTTACCTTGAGGGATGCATTTTGAGCAAGAAGCTGCTCAGAGTCACTCCTAAGGCGGCCCACTTCTGCTCTGAGAGAAGAATTTTCTTCCCTCAAAGCTTCAGCCCGTTGGGCCAGCTCATCACATTCTGCCTGACCCACATAAAAAGTGAAGGATATAATAAATATATGAATTGAGTAGAAACCAATCCATCTTCCCAACTCATAAATGGGCCGATTCAGGTTATGTTTTATCATTATATCTAACACGTCAAATGGGTAAAATAAAAAATTAATGTACAAGGAAACGTGTCAAATGAGTTGAAAGTAGCCCAAAGTGAATTTTTAAAGCATAAAACCTCCTAAATTATTTTATTAAAAAATCAGACCATCATTGAAATAATGTGATTTTTTCAATCATACTCAGACACGCCAACTATTTATAAAAGATATATACAGTTTGGAGAAAAAGTGTTTCAGGTCAACTTGATCCGATTCATACCAAAATTACCCATTTTGACCTAATCGGCCGCCCATTGTCACCTCTAGAGAACGGTTTCGTTTTGACTGAAGGGAAACTTCTTTACCTGCTTGCGCAGTCTGGACCTACGAGCAGATTCCCTATTGGATTGCTTTCTTCTCTGCCTTTTTAACTCCCTTTCATCCTGAGGTAAAGCATCAAGCAATGGAATTAAATAAAACCATCAAACTTTCCCCCTCGTGTTCTCTAAATAATCTAAAACTTCGTTGAGGGCTACTAGAAATGGCATAATGCATTAAATGCATACAAGTGCCAAATAAGGTATGACTTTTTAAAGTCAACCGGTCTACAATTTCAAAACTGATATAAACTTGTGAAATCATTTGTGAAGCTGGTAAATAATGAATCGAGAACGACATTGAATAATTTTGGAAGTCAAAAAAAGTTTGGTGTAATGGAAACAAATATCTAACCTCTCCTATAAAATGGATAACAATTAACAAGTAAACTTCACCACAAGTCATCATCAATATATTTTTATTCATAAAAATGAAATTCACTTTTCATCAAACATCTAATATGAATACTTTCTAGTTATAGAGAAAATTCAGCTATAAGTTAACATATGAAAAACTGCAAAACAGGATGTATATATTGCTTAAAGTATGAAATAAAAATACTTTTTGTGTGCATGCTTTCTTTTGTGACAACATGTGCTCACTATAAGGTAAGAAAAGTATGAAATGATAATACCACTCACCACGTATAATGCTAAAAGAACTAGTTGGTAAGTGATTGCTTCTAATCCACAAAAAATTCTATCGGTTGATCTAAACAGAAAAGCCCCCAGAATTCAGAACCTGACTTATCTTGATGAGGATCATATAATTAGGGGAAACATAATAATACTAAACTTGAATTGATTTCAGTTCAATGTTCAATTATGTATGAGTTAGTGATGTTAAAATATTATTTTGATAATCAAGGTTTATAGTAGTTTAACCTATTTAACTTTTCTATTAACTACTTAGGGTCTTTCAGCCTATTATTAGTTCTCTAATTCCAACTTCCAAGCAATATTGGGGTTTCTGATGATTAGAACAGGGTTGTAATCCCTAGCACTTTTAATGAACATTAAATTACTGCAACAGCAAGAGTTTTATCCTGTTGTTTCTGAGACACCCCCCTTTGTCATATTAAATAAATTATTGTAAAAAAGAGGGATTAAAAAGGTGCACCTGTAGCCAGAGTTGCGACTGCATGTTGTCCCTTGATCCAGCAGTAACCATTCCCCCTGCAACTGGAGCAGATGTTACCTTCCGACGCATTGCAGGCGAATTTGTACCATTCCAGTATTCCATACCAATATTTAAGTTGGTGGGACCAGGCACTATTTGGTTGACCACAGAAAGAGGCCCGTTTGCAGAGTTCCCATTTTCACCTGTGGCTGGTATCATCGTAATAGCAGTTGCTTCAGTAACAAAGCAAAACAGAAATAATATCTGGAGTATAAGACACACATGACTCATAGAAACCGACCTTCAATAGAATCTTGCTTGGATCCTGATTTCATTTGTGAATCCTGCAATATTTTAATGTAAAAAAAATCTTATTGAACATAAAAGCAATAGTCATCGGAAAGAACAGATAGAGAGTGCATAGGATATGTAATTTATGTTCCTAGTACCAAAATTAATGCTCCTAGTACCAAAATTAATGCTCCTAGTACCAAGATTAATGCAACTGAAAAGTGTATGTCCCAAGTCTACTTTCTTTGACATAAACATGTAACGGTATGGAGAAAAGCAAACTGAACATAGAAAATGAATGGGTTTCTATCAACAATCAATTATAAACATAAATATATAAATAATCTTAAATTTAATTGAACTGATTATCCACATCCAAATGATAAGCACTCAACTGACCAATTGTTAGGTGCGGTTCTATTGTTCCTTACTTCCTTATTTGTTCAGGCAAATCTATCCATTATCATCCTAAAAAATGATAACACGTGAAACACTCCCGTTTGAAGTGTCAAGGGACTGAAAAGGTAAACGTTTATTTTTAGCCAACTGACAAGAATTGCAAACATGAGAACGACTAGTCTTATTACAAGAAATTAAATGTCTAGAAGATAAAAAATCCACAACGGGAAGACCCGGATGGCCTAGTCGATCATGCCAAAAATCAGAGGCGGATGAAGCAAAGAAACTTGAAGCAGTAGGGTTGGAGCGGATGTTGTGAAAGGATAGAGAGGACCGTCACTGTTGTGTCGGGTCATAATCATCCCATTCCTGAATTCCTTCACAGAGAAACCAAATGGGTCAAATTCCACAGATACAAAATTGTCAATAGCGAGTCGTTTTACAGAGATTAGGTTTTTGATTATGTTGGGTGTGTAAAGGACATTGTTTAGGTGAAGGTTATTGGGTAATGTGATGTTTCCAGACCCGAGAATTGGCAATTTGTGACCATTTCCAACAAATATGTGCTTAATGGAATTAACATTATGAGAGGTGGAACACACACCTGGGTCCGAAGAGAGGTGGTTGGTAGCACCTGTATCCATGTACCATTGGCTATCCCCTGGGTCAAGTGTCATAGCCTGGAACGCCGCGCCTAACTCAGTCGGTTCAAGAGGGTTTACTTCAGTAAGATTGGCATGAGGCTGTTGGCGAGAACTGGAGGGTCCTGCTGATCGATTTCCTCCAGTGGACTGCTGATTTTGTTTGCTGTTAGGCCCAGACCACCAAGGGGCAGCCCATCCAGGTTGCGTGGGAAATGGGCAGGGCGGTGGCATGGCCCACCAGGGGGCCCACATCTGCGACTGGGTTTGACCAGGAGGGGAAGCCCAAGGAGGCTGTTGATCCCCACGATTGGACTGCTGTTGTGATGGGCCTGAAGGAGAAGCCCAAGAGGGCTGTGAACGTCCCTGTCTATTTCCCGTGTATACGTGATGCTCCTTGACCGCCCCCACGGTTGTTGCGGTTCTGATTATTGAACCGTGGGGTGGTCACGTGGGCCTGAGGAGGCTGAGAGGACTGAACAGAAGCAGCAACAACAGGTTCTGGTTCTCGGGCAGCTTGACGTTGTGCTTCAAGTTGAAGCATACTACAAGCCGTCTCCCAAGTCGGCATGGACTGGTTAAGATACGTACCGATGTTGTCAAATTCACGGGGAAGACCACGAACGAGTTGGAGAACAAGGCGGCTTTCACTGACGGGGCTTTCAACATCGGATAGTTGGTCTGCCAATTCTTTTAATTTTTGTCAGTAGGCGTCCAAGGAGGGCATAGACGTCAACTTGAGATTGGTGAAGGAGTGCTCGAGAGCGGCTGCTCTTGAGCTTTTGTTGTTCAAGAATAAGTTCTTGATGCGATTCCATGCTTCCAAGGCTGTAGAGTCGGGTACGAGTACACGAACAAGGAGCTCATCAGACAGGGTTCCGTAGAGCCACTGTAGTACGATGGCATCGATCTCGGTCCAGGACTCATAGGTTGGGTCATCCTGTGCCGGGGGCTGGGTTCCATCAATGTGATGGAGGACTTTGTATCCCCGAGCATGCAGATGGAAGAGTTTGACCCATGACGAGTACGACACCTTTATACCGTCAAGGACACGCACTTTCTTTTGAATATCAGTGACGGTGTAGACAAGGTGTAACGGGACAGCAGCGGGTTTGGGGGGGTTGTCATTCCCGTCGACCATGATCAGAGAAAAAGAAAAAAAAAGAGAAGAACTGAATCACAGGGGTGTGGATCGGAGGCGGCGGCGAGTGTTGTCCGTGGACAAGATCAGTGGCGGCGGCTAGGTATAGAGCAATTGCTCTGATACCATGTTGAATGGTATAAAACTCAATGAATGTCTTCAATATCGTATAGCAAAATATATACACAAAGATCGCTAACAATTAGGCCTAAATCTAAGGAACTATCTAAGGAAACAATGCAACATAATTGACTATGACAGCTGGAAAGAATATACAATAAATAAATAAATATATCCACCAAAATATGTATAACATATATTCGGTTAATACTTACATTTTCAGAATTCCCTTCACTACCCTCACTTGAACCTTCACTTCCACTCTCAGCACTGAAAATCCAATTACAATTTTCAAACATCAAGAGGAACTAATACAAAGTAACTTCCAATTGTAAAGGCACGTATTGAACTTTAATGATTTACTAATCACACCTTTTGGGATAAACTCCATTAGCAGATGCACCAGCTTTGTTCGCTTCATTATTTTTGCCAGTAATCATATTTAAACTCCCCAGGCTTCCTTTTGACCTTTTAATAGGAAGTTTTTCCTTCCCATCTGGTGACTTGCGATCAACTTCTGTATCGCCAGGAGTATTCCCCTAAACAAAATAGAAATTTCATCATCACAAACATAAATTAGGTTTTAACTTTAGAAAATCCATATATCATATCAACTCAGGCAACTCACAGAAGCTTCAGCAACACCATTTGGAGAAGGCATTGCATATGGACTGAAAGGATATGAACCCTGGGTAAATACGAACAAAATTTTATGATAATTGTCCTTTAGGGAGTAAAGAAACTAGCTAATTAATACATTATAATCAAGAAGAAGATACCGGAGGCATCGATGGATGAGCATAAATGCCACCAGGGGGATACATGGCAACATATGGATGAGGTGGAGTACCGTAAGGTGGCATAAGATGCTGCAAGTGCACATAAATATCAGAAAAACGGGAAATAAATCCAAATGGAAATGACTATAAGCAGCTAAATATTTCAGATATGTACATGTAATGTTATTATTAACTTCAGGCTACAAGAACAATAGGCCAATCTAAAGACAATAATAGCATCATCTTTGGAACATCAAGGAAAACGTGACATTTATGAACCGGAGATATCTGATGTCTCAAGCTAGAGGTGGCAATTTTGAGACATTTTCCTAAACATGGATCAATCTGTTATATAAAATATCTCCAACGAGTCAAAGAAGTAAAGTTTTAAAACTAAGCTAAAAATGAAACTGGTCGAATGGGTCCAAAAGGTCAAATGGTTCAAAAGTTGCCTGAAGTTATTCAAATGATTACAGCCTCTTGAATCGATTATTAAAGAGATTAATTATTTTAATGGCATTGTTTTTGTAATCGTACTCAATACTATCACCTAATAATCAAATTAAGTGGACAAAAAGAGTGGGTGGGTCAACCCACCCGTATTATTAAGTTAACTGTTCTGACCTGTCACCCAACTCCCCATTTTGCCACTCTATCTTAAGCTTAAGAGCTTAAATAACCCTAATCGCAATAGCAGTGCTAAATTAAGCACCACTCTGGACCGCCTCTCACCAAAAAGGACAAATCTAACTTGTAAAAGTTAGGCAGTGAATTAAGCCAACTTTAAAAAATCTACTCATTTATTCCTTCCAAGGAAACAATATAAAGGCTTAAAGCATGTTCTTTTTATTTTTCAGATAAAAGCTTGACGCATCTTCTTCACAAAGCCAACTCAGTCTTAAGACGTCATATATCCCTCATATTGCATAATAAATGCAAATGACAGACTTGATTTCAGTAAAACTAGAAAGAATAATCCAATAAAAAGTTAATCATACATTCATTAACTAAATGAAATGGACCTAAGCGATGATGAAATACTTGAAAATCTTAGAAGAATTAGGATAAGTACAACATAAAGTAAAAAAAAAGTGAGAATTAGGAATAGTCAAAATGAATAACGATACTAAACCAGGGAGAAGAGCAGATCGAAAATGGGTTGATGGAAGTGAAGAAGTGATATGTTCTCTTACCTAAATTAGAATTATCTGAAAAACTAGAAGGATTCAAGGGACCATGAATCCAACGTAGGTACTTTAATTAAATGATGTTCTGTCAGAATTCTTCATATTCAGCATTCTTGCACTAAGATTTAACAATCTTTCCCCTTTCCATAAAACAATAATTACATATTCCAACACTCCAACCAAAACTGACAGTTATGCAATGCAATTTTTTTACATCTTAATAACTGCCTTCAGCAAAACAATTGATGTAAAAATCATAAGAACACAGTTAAGAAATGGTAGCTGATGTTAAGCTCCACATTTAGTTGGCAAAACTGGCCAGGTAAAACTGTTTATACAAGGTTAACAGCATATGATATTGACATCACATCATATGATGTTACTACACATGCTCAAATAACCATCGTCATTACCAACTTCAATTAGATATATCATTAATCAAGCTTGCCAAATACTTTAAAGATACAAACTAAAATCTATACAAAATAATACCTGAACCCCCCACATGTAGGGGTGAGCTTGAGGGCTTGATGCCAAGAACCCATGTGGAGGCATAGGAGGATAAGGCTGTTCAAGGTTTACATACCACCTATGCGCTTAGTAAAATATCCCAAATCTTAAATAGGACCAATTTGTAAAAGTTCAATTTTTTTGAGATGGAACCTGAAACCCAGTCCAATCTGGATTGACTGTACCCTTGGAAGCAGCTGAAGTCTGCTCCTGAAGAAAGTAATTATAAAGAAAAAAAAAGATAAATACATAATATCAGATTACATGCTACCAGTATATATATACATGTGTGAGTGTGTGTGTGTGTGGAGAACATTATACTAATGATATATACTTTTTGCTACCAGTATTTTATTTTTCAAAAGAAAAGGTTTTTTTGGAGCATGGGTCTCATTTGAAGCAGCCTCTATGTCTCTTGGAATGGAGGTAAGGCTTGCCCACATCTCGCCCTCCCCAGACCCTACTCTCATAGTGGGATATTACTGGGTATGTTTGTTTGTTATATATGGAGAACATGTAAATAACAACACCTCTATAAATCCAAAAACGAACAAAGAGAAAGAAACGCACTTGGGAATTTGCTGTCTTTGACTCCTTTGTTGCGTCTTTCGCCTCCTTGGCGGATTTATCCATCTCACTGCTTCCCATTACTCAAATGAGTACCACTAGAAGTATCCTACAACCATCCTATTAATGGATTTGAAAACAAATACATTAGCACAAAGAATAACAAAAAATAAATAAATATTAGTAAAACATAGAGGACTTGCACTTTGAATAACGTAGGGCTATTTGAATTGGTGTTCTCAAAACATACATCAGAGACTCCTATTCCAATACATTAAGACATTATTTAAACTTCCTAAATCACAAAATTTGGGGATTTTCCCAAATTCACATATTCTAAGCATGGCATAACAAATTGGCACTACCATTCGTCAAATTCGAAGAAGAAAACAACACAAAATACAAACATAGTTATTTCAATATTTTAGAAAGAAATAAACTTTTTATAAAAATTTAATATAAGCGAAAGAAAAATAATTCAAATTACCGGAAATCCTCGTGAACCGATCGATCAAACAGGTGAGCTCTTGCGATAGCAATAATAACCTAGATCAAATTCAAAAACCCTAGAAAGGGAAATTTTAGAATAGGGGTATGAAAAGGAAGGGTTTCCAGAGAGATCGCATTCAAATTTATTGAAGGAGGTGTGTAGATTAGCAAGCAAATTGTCGTCTCTGTTTCACGAGCGAGCTTCGAATTGATTGAAGGTGATTATGACTGAAAGTGTTTGATCAAGGGCTAAGTTAGTTTCAAACGGTAGATTTGTACCGGCGCATGTGGTTTCCATGGGGTGCGGATGTAGGGTAGTCCATTGTTTATTAAAACTAGTTTTTTTTAACATGTGCTTCGTAGAGTTCGGTCGTTTTTCTCCCGCGTAATGTAGCAGAAGTTTGATCGTTATCGGTTTAACTCGTTGAAAACCATAAAAACGAAAACGAGTCTGGTTCCACTAATACCAATACCGGTCACAGTATCATAACGGTAACGACACTCGTTATTCATACGATCCCAAAACAATACTCGATTTTGAATACAACTCCGTTTTAAAAAAAATTATATCGGAACGTTGATAAAAAAACTAAATACAGCTGCGCACTCCATTTTTTTTAAAACGTTAACGAACGAAGTTTATTACAGAAAAACAAATTTAGTAGAAAATTAAACGTGTTAAAAGCGTATATTGTATATAGTATGACGGAGGAAATGAAAAGTATGTAAAAGTTTGATTGCCAAATTACAAAAGCATAAAATCTCACCGTACTTACCGACCTACAAGATTTAAAAATAGTAATAAGCAAATATCATTATTTTTCTTATGTTTTTTGTAACATCCTGAGTTTTTAGAATATGAAATAGTCCTCGAGTATTAGAATGAACGGGAGAAAAGGGAGGATCGGGCTTGGGCCTTAGCCTGGGTGCTCGTATGGGCCAGGACAAGGGGAAATAATGGGCCCTTATGAGCACCAAGATCAGCCCCAAACCTTCATTCTTGCACCATTTTCGTTTTTCTAGAGAGAGAAAGTGAGAGAGAACTTAAAGAGAGAAAGGTGTCGGTTTTGCTCCAAGATCGAACCAAACTTCTTCTCTAGTGATAACACGAAGCTTTGCTGAAGAAACGAGCCGATTAGAGGTAAGAAACTAGCTCAGATCTGAGTTTTTGTTCGAAATGGGTTTTTAGGGTTTCTTGGGTATAATCACATAAAGGTTGCATTTTTACATGAAAAGTATAGATCTGGCTTCATGGGAGTTGGAGAAGTGATTTGAACATAAAAAGTTATGGTTTTAGATCAAAAACGAATCTATTATGGAATTAGGGTTCTTGAGCCGACTCTCAGCGAAGAAGATGAAGGGAGAATCGACCCGGAGAGAATCGATCTCCTGTAGCATGACACAAGTCCTGAACGCAAGTTCAGGCGACTCTCTATGTCAGCCGACTCTTAAGAGGGCCGTGTAGGTCCCGGGAGCCTCGTCGCGCAGCGGAAGCAACACGATCTGTTCTGTGATTTGTGTGGGAACCAAGAAACGAGACAGAGAAACACACGAACATAAAGAAGAGAACCAACACAACAACGACACGTAATCAATAACAATGAAGTCATCTCACATTACATACCGAAGAAGTACACATCTCTCATCTACACTCACGGTCCAGGGGTCGGGAGAGCTCGTCCCGACCCGGACACCTCTCAACCTAGTTCCAGAGTTCCACTTACAAATGAAGACAAGTCTTCTATTTATAAGCGCAGGAACATTACCTGTGTACTTGTCTAAGTACGCAGGGTTTGGTTATGTTGCCTTGCGTACTTACTAAGTACGATGGACCAAACTGGTGAACAAGCTAAGTACTCAGGAACACCCTCCTGCGTACTAGCCTAGTAAACCGATACATAGAATTTAATCTATAGTTACAAAAAATGCTTCTACAAAATCCCTCTTAACTATAGCATCAAATTCTATCTATCACTAACACTGATAATCATCAGTTTACAAAGAATGTCCTAACAGACTCCCTCTAAACTAATGACATCAAGTGTTTTCTGGCGAGACTTGATCTTCTGGCATTCCACTTGAGATCTTTAAATCTTCAAACTTCAGTCTTCAGTTTCCGAGTGATGACAAACCCGACTCCCTCAAACTGTAGCTTTCATTGTAGACCAAACCAAGTGCTTCAATAAGAACCAACTAACCCAACACAACTCATTGTAGTTCATCCTCTCAGTAGTAGCAACCTCCACCCTGACTTAGAATTCTGAGTCTGACAAAGTCATCCTAAACAGGTAACAATAGTAGACTAAGACAACTCCAAATCAGCTGGCATATGATAGAGAGTTTGAGTTTCCAATAACCTGCATCAAACTAACCAGCTCCCATAGGAATTCCAGTAAGATAAACTTAAGTCTTCAACCAGATGTGTCCAACTATATCCTGTATTTTCACGAGTCAACCAAATTCCCGAAGATGTTCATTTCCAATATCCCCTTTCAGTTTAAGCTCCATCTGACTAGACCAGAAACAAGGGTATGTTTCCTATCCCATCGGCCAATTATAAAAGGTTCCATCTTCAACTAATAATCCAACGGATATCCAGCTTCATCCTGAAAACACTTTATAGAATCAAACACAAATTCATGCTCAGTAGTGATCACTTTATGTCCAAAGTCCAACATTCTTCAATTAGATCTTCATTCCTGGTTTACACCTCCTAATCTGTATACGTTCACCGCGGTGAAGTTCCAAAACTAGGTTGTCTATCTGGATTCCGCCCAGATCCCAAATGAGAAATCCCATCATAATTGAATCACATCAAATCTTGAACACAGGCTTGACCAATGAGCACGAAAAATATAGTTTACACGAGAAATCACGGTTGATGAAACATTTATTTTTATCCCTCTCATTTCTCTGTAAACTATGACCAGCTTCATCTAGGGGTTTTCAAAGTCAGATATCCGAAATTTTCGGATAGTGGATTTCACTATCCGAATCCGAATCCGAAATTTCGGATATCCGAAAATTCGGATACGGATTCGGATAGTGAAACGGATATCGAATATGCTAATTATCATCACTGCTTGTTCGTCGATCCCATAGACGACGCATTTCTTTCATTTGGCAATGCATTTCAAGCATTTGTTGTGACTGGATCGAAAGTTGTTGTGATTTATGCTATAAAAATAATATTTTTAAATTACAAAAACAATTAAAAACCTTAAAAAACATTAGAAAATATACATATATAAATATAATATATCGGGTTTTGATTCAAATTTTCTTATTTTTAAATAATAAAAACAATTAAAAAAAATATATAAATATAATATTTCGGATATCCGAACTATCCGAAATATCCGAAAATCACTATCCAAATCCGAATCCGAAAATTCGGATATCCGAATTTTCGGATAATTCGGATTCGGATTTTCGGATAATTCGGTTTCAGATTCGGATTTTTTTGAACACCCCTAGCTTCATCATCACTTCACTCAAATCCTCAAAAATCACAACTAGCCAACTCCAGGATTTTATTCTTTTATTCCTTTGCAAAGATCCAAAACAGCAAATCCTTGGGTTCAAGTTGTTCCAGTATTCATTCCCTATTAAAGAAGTATCCCGGATACTCGTAGCCTACATATTCAGGTTTGAATACCTAAACAAGATGATTCTTTTTCCAAAAGACCCAAAGCAGCCACATCTTCACAAATAGAACGAGACCTTTAGCCGATGACGACCCAATTGCTCCCATTAGTTCAGCATTCATACCCTATTAAATAAGTATCCCGGATACTCGTAGCCTACATTTTTAGGTATGGACACTTAAACAATGTATGACAAGTGGTATCATCCAACAAAAATCTCGTCCGTGTTTCGCCAAGCCACATCATATACAAATTCTGGTCCGGAAAAACCAAAATTACTATCTACTCAAAAATGGCCCGAAACACGCGTACAAATGATCACTAAAAAATTTGGCCAATGAAAGATTTCCCGCCAAAAAACTCTTTTTTTTTTGAATCCCAGATGCTAGTTCATGCGTACTTAATAAATACGCACATAAAGGGTGCTCATGCGTATTTAGTAAATACGCAAAGCCAAGTGCTCATGCGTATTTGATAAGTTCGCAAAGCCAAAATGCCCATACGTACATGCTAAGTACGCAGAGTCAAATACTCATGCGTATTTAACAAGTACGCAGGACAACTTCTCTTGCGTACTTAGTAAGTACGCAGGACTAAACCCATGCGTACTTAGTAAGTACGCAGAAAAGCTGAATTTGCGTACTTATCAAAAAGTAACAGCGTTCTTGACGGATCTTGAGGAGAATGCTCGAAAAGTGATGGATCTGAGAAATTGATGTTTCCAAAAGCTTAGAAATCGTTATCTAACAAACCCTTAGCCTTACAAACACCAAATGAAGTGATAACAAACTCGAATTTAAGGATTTTTGGTAAAAAAGTAAGAACTCGGATCTGCTCCAAAAACCCTAAAACACGAAACTGGAACACAAATCAACGAACACCGAGGCTCTGATACCATTTGTAGGTCCCAAGAGCCTCGTCGCGCAGCGGAAAATACACGATCTGTTCTGTGATTTGTGTGGGAACCAAGAAACGAGACAGAGAAACACACGAACATAAAGAAGAGAACCAACACAACAACGACACGTAATCAATAACAACGAAGTCATCTCACATTACATACCGTAGAAGTACACATCTCTCATCTACGCTCACGGTCCAAGGGTCGGGAGAGCTCGTCCCGACCCGGACACCTCTCAACCTAGTTCAAGAGTTCCACCTACAAATAAAGACAAGTCTTCTATTTATAGGCGCATGAACATTACCTGCGTACTTGTCTAAGTACGCAGGGTTTGGTCATGCATACTTGGCAAGTACGCAAGGCAAAAGCCTTGCGTACTTACTAAGTACGCAGGACCAAACTGGTGAACAAGCTAAGTACTCAGGAACACCCTCCTGCGTACTAGCCTAGTACACCGATACATAGAATTTAATCTATAGTTACAAAAACATGCTTCTACAGGCCGGTCGACTATGTCAGCCGAATCTTGAGAGTGTCGGCCGACTATGTTAGCCGACTCTTGAGTGTGTCGCCCGACACTAACAGCCGACTCTCCGGTGTAACAACCGACACTTGCAAGTTTAATCGATTTTATATATTGTACGCACAGGTCACGTAGAACTCGTGTAGCCCGAGATTTTAGTTTCAGTAGACAAAATATTAGGTGAGTTCTAATCCCCTTTTTGTCTGCTTTAGGGGTGGTGTGCATACTTAGTGTAAAGTGTTTATTACATATTTTATATTAATAAACGAAGTGAAAGCTATGTTTTAGTGAAAAGTTTAAAAGAGGCAAATGTACGTTTTGAGTAAAGTATAGCTATATTATTGGCAAGCGTTTATTATATTTTCATATACATGAACAAAGGCATAATATACATGCTAGTATGTTTTCAGTAAAGCAAGATATATTATTTGGCAAGCGTTTACTGTATTTATTATACATAAACAAAGACATGATATATGTGTTGAGCTATATTTCAGTAAAAGCAAAGGTATTATTGGCAATCGTTTACTATATTTTCATATACATAAACAAAGGCATAATACATATTAAAGTTATGAATCAAGTTAAAGAAAGTTGTATGAACTGAAAGTGAATAGAATTTCTATGGGAATGTGTACCAGTTGTAAAGGTCCTTGAGACAGATGTTACTTGTACAAGATGCCAGATATGGGTGCTACCCATTAGTAAGAGTCTTGATGACTCATTAACAGTTGTGCAATTGGGATGAGTGACGGCAGTTGCTCGGGGGACTACGCAATCCCCCATGTACCAGTTAAGCGGTATTGATCACGAGGACAATACCCGGTGTTAATCACGAGGACAACATCGTGTCGTGTGGTGTTGATCACGAGGACAACATCAATGGGTCACGAGGACCTTGGGTCACGAGGACCAAACTATGCTGAGCGGTATTGATCACGAGGACAATACCGGTTGTTGATCACGAGGACAACATCATGCTAAGCGGTATTGCTCACGAGGACAATTTCAGTAGTGACAAGGATTTGACGGTTAAGTGGTACTGATCACGAGGACAATACCAGCAGTGATAAGAATTGACGGTTAAGCGGTATTGATCACAAGGGTAGTACCAACAGTGACAAGGGATTGATGGTTACCTTATGAATGTTTTAAACTGTTTTGAAAAGTGAAGTATGTAAAGTTTTGCCTTAAGGGCAATATGTATGTATTAGTAAATCTTTTGCATATTTGATTTAAAGTAAACGTTAGAACTCACTCAACGTTGCTGGTTTTTAGTATGCACATCAGTTAATATAGGTGACAGTAGATGGATGTGGATGTTTGGCTTGGCGAGAAGAGTTACCCGAAGATCAGCATCTGACATCCCGTTTATGTTACGTTTTTGTTTTCAGTTGTTTAAGACAAGTTTCCTTTCGTATCAGACAAGTTATGTTTAGACATGCTATTTATTTCTGCTGCGTATGTTAAGGTTTAAATCGTTTACGCTGCAAGTATTGAATGTCTTATGCTTATGGGCTATGTGTTGATGAGTAAATCTAATAAGTGAGCCTCCCGGGCTTGGGGCCTTACAAGTTGGTATCAGAACCATAGTTTAAGAAATTTGGACATCCCCGATGTCCAGACTTAAACTGAGAATGGGACCAAGTAGCGGATGCCAGTAACGGGTAACTCAAGCCAAAGCATCAAAAGAGTATAGTAAGTAAAGTTTCTTTCCCTGTTTAGAGAGTCAAGATAAGTATAGAGGCTTTAGTAGAATCATGAAAGTGAATAAATAGAAAACAAGAAGTGATGTAATGGTTAATTGTAGATGGCCAGTGTATATTAACATCTTACCTTACTTATTGTGTTCTACCTATTCCCTAGCATGATGAAATTAAATTCCTTTGTTCCCTATTTTTCAGTGAGGACCGTTGCCAGCTCTTATCTATGTTATGGCAAGTTCAAGTTATTGTTCCTTACCTAGTAGTTAGCCCATTAACTTAGATGCCTTGAAATTAGAGATTTGCCCCGGTTAGACTCTCAGTGATAGTTAATCACAATGGCCTTCATGACCTAGCTGCCTCGCATAGCTACGGTTTATGCCACCCATTCCGTGATTGCTATCAGTATAGCTTATGGCAGGTTTCGAGGACGAAACCCGTTGTAAGGAGGGTAGACTTGTAACATCCCGAGTTTTTAGAATATGATATAGTCCTGGAGTATTAGAATGAACGGGAGAAAAGGGAGTATCGGGCTTGGGCCTTAGCCTGGGTGCTCGTATGGGCCAAGACGAGGGGAAATAATGGGCCCTTATAAGCACCAATATTAGCCCCAAACCCTCATTCTTGCAACATTTTCGTTTTTCTAGAGAGAGAAAGTGAGAGAAATTAGATAGAGAAAGGTGTCGGTTTTGATCTAAGATCGAACCAAACTTCTTCTCCAGTGATAACACGAAGCTTTGCTGAAGAAACGAGCCGATTAGAGGTAAGAAACTAGCTCAGATCTGAGTTTTTGTTCGAAATGGGTTTTTTGGGTTTCTTGGGTATAATCACATAAATGTTACATTTTTACATGAAAAGTATAGATCTGGCTTCATGGGAGTTGGAGAAGTGATTTGAACATAAAAAGTTATGGTTTTAGATCGAAAACGAATCTGTTATGGAATTAGGGTTCTTGAGCCGACTCTCAGCGAAGAAGATGAAGGGAGAATCGGCCTCCTGTAGCATGACACAAGTCCTGAACGCAAGTTAAGGCGACTCTCTATGTCAGCCGACTCTTGAGAGGGCCGACCGACTATGTCAGCCGAATCTTGAGAGTGTCGGCCGACTATGTTAGCAAACTCTTGAGAGTGTCGCCCGACTCTAACAGCCGACTCTCCGGTGTAACAGCCGACACTTGCAAGTTTAACCGATTTTATGTATTGTACGCACAGGTCACGTAGCACTTGTGTCGCCCGACTCACAAGGTCCTCCAAAACCACATTTACATCCTCCATTTAATCTTTCCATATTTAGTCCCTTTTTTAAAAAATTACATAAATACACATTTTACCAAATCAATTAATCATTATTACCATTGACTCACATTTTTTAGTTATCATCAAAAACTTACATTTTAAAAAAATCAAGAATTAAAAAGTAGGAGATATTAAAAAAGCGGGTTTTCAAAGTTTTATTATTAAAAAAACGAGTTTTTAAAATTTTATTATTAGAAAAACAAGATTTTTTTAAAATTTTACGTATAAAATTTTAAAATACTACTTTTTTATTTTAAATAAATATGTGTTAGAATAAATTTTACTAATATTTTATTAGTAGTTTTTTAATTAAGTTTGATATATATAAATATTTTTTTTATTTTGATTTGTAAATTTGAATAGTTAGTTTTTAAACTTTAACTAATAATTTTAACCGTCGCGCGTTGCGGCGGCGGTGAAACGTAGCCTAACTCGAATTCCCGCGTCCCGCTGTGTGAAGAGGATCCATGCGCAAGGGTTACTCTACCGTTAAGCAATTAATGCAATTGTTTTAGGTCCCCAAATTTTAAGGGCCCCAAAAATTTGAAGAAACTAATTCAATATATATTTTAACATAAAAGTATATGTGATAATTTATCAATTTTTATGTTTTTAGAGAGAAAATGGTAATCTGTCAAATTTTTTGTTAACATTATAAATTTTCACGCTTCATAAAATTATATTTTAGTAATTTTTATATATTTAGAAACTTTTATAAAAACCATAATTTTAATGATCGCTTTATGCTTCAAAATATGTTGAGCCGCCCTTATCCGCGCGTTGCTGCGGGAAGTCCTCAACAAAAAACATTTACATAAACTCGTGTTGAAAAAACTTAAGAAATAAAATATAAAAAACGTGCTCAAAAAACATAATACATGAAAAAGTAAAAGTAAAAGTAAAATAAGTATAGTCTCAAATATGTTTCATCTAAAATATAAATATTATTTTAATATAGTTTGTCGTCAAAGACACCATGTTTGGTATGCAATTATGTCATCTTCGCATGTTTATGCAAATACCGATTGAATGTAAATATAAATGACTTGAAGGGCACATTCGTAATTTTACTTGATTAAAAAATAGTTTGTTACTGTTGCTAAGAGTTTACATTTTAAAGAAGCTTATAATTTTTTTAAATAAAGATATTTAAAAAAAAATATATCTTTGGTTTCAATTCTAATTTATTAGTTATAATTTTGGAATTTTATATTTAAACTGTGTCGATATATTAAGAAGTGAGATTTTTAAATTTTGAATTTTAATGACGATATTTTGTTGAAATTTAAATTTTATTTGTATCTTTTATATTTTTTTTTAAATGAGATATTTAGTATTAAAAGTTTAACGAAATTTTCTGTATACAAGTGTAGATAGTATTTGTCAATCAGAACATCTTGATGATAATTTTGATGAAAGTTTATAATCTCCTGATTTTCTCAATGGACTTAAATTATCATGTTTGTCAAACCATCAATTAGTTCTAAATGTTATGCTACTAAGAAATATTGATAAAAAATTGGTTTATGTAATGGAACAAGACTTCAGGTCAAATCACTAGGTAATCACATTATAGAAGCGGAGATTATATCTGGAAGCAACATTGGTCATCACAATTTTATCCCTGTAATTGGGTTAACACATTCAGACAAAAGAATTTCATTTAAATTTCAAAGAAGAAAATATACAATTGTAGTATGTTTTGCAATGACCATGAATAAAAGTTTAGGGCGATCACTTTTAAAGGTTGGTTTGTATTTGAAAGATCCAGTGTTTATTCATGGTCAGTTGTATGTTGTATTATCAAGAGTTAAAAGTAGATATGGACTCAAACTATTAATCTTTGGTAAACATGAAAAAGTTACCAATACCACTTCAAATGTTGTATACAATGAAGTATTTTTAAATTTGTAAATCATCATTGTAAGGTTTCATTTGAAATGTAATTTAATGTATTGTAAAAAGCACATCACTTATAAAATGTATAGTAAATTACCGTTTGCGTCCCTGTGGTTTACACGATTTAACACAATGCGTCCCTAACATGAATTTTTAACGCTTTGAGTACCTGTGGTATACAATATGTAACACTCTTAGCCCCTGGGCATAACTTCGTTAAATTCTTTCCATTTAGTTTAGTTTCGACATGCTGCGGATAGTTAAGTTTTGCTGCTGATCTAGTTAAGGCTATTCTCAGATACCCCTGTCGAAACTAGATCAGCAACAAAACTTAACTATCCGCAGCATGTTGAAACTAAACTTAACGGAAACAATTTAACGAAGTTAGGCCCAGGGGCTTAAGGTGTTACAGATTGTATACCACATGTACTCAAAGCGTTAAAAATTCGTGTTAGGGACACATTGTGTTAAACCGTGTAAACCACAGGACGCAAACGGTAATTTACTCTAAAATGTATTTTCATGTATTTTTTTGTTGATATTTTGATTACTCTCATCCATATAATCTTAACATTTAACAAAATAAAAAAGTTACCAATACAATATCAAATTTGTATAACAAAAAGTGTTAAAATATTTATCAATATAATATTAATGTTTCACCCTGTGCAACACACGGGGTTAAAGCTAGTAGTCAATATATATATATATATATATATATAGTTAATTTTGTTTTTCGTCCCTGAGTTTTGCAAACCCTAACCATTTAGTACTAAGGTTTATTTTGTCTTAAATCATGGCCTCATATTTCAAAATCATAACGTTTTTCGTTCATTTTTCTAACGATATTAGATTTAGTTGTTATTTTTTTCTTAAATGACTAAAACACCCTAAGAACTCAAAGGTTTTTGTAAGGCCCCATTCCCGGGAAGCCTCACTTGTTGGATTTACTCATAAACATAGTCATAAATACTGAGCTTAAATTTAAAACATTCGAATTCAATTATTACATAACGTAACATGACATGACATAACAGCGAAAGTCTTAACAACTAAATACATAACATTGTCTTAACATATAATAAGTGGGATGTCAGTCTTGTGTCGGGTAACCTTCACGCCGCCGCACGACCCTTCCTTCCTTTACCTGAAATGTATACTAAAAGTCAGCCAACGCTGGTGAGTTCTAGTTTAAAGACAATCATACATAATATTTATCTTGTCGTGAATATATTGTATATATATATATATATATTCGTACTTTTACATATTCTTTACTTTACTGTTCTCATATAACATTCATTGAGGGTATATACATATGTACATACATACTTACTTTGGGAGAACACTTATTGGCCATAATCTTAAGGGAGATCAACCCATCACACTTGTCGCGAATGTCACAAAGACATCGCAGTGAGAACTACCGTCGTAGCCCATTTCATTAATCGTCCGGCTCTAGAAAACCGTCTGTTCTTTACTTAAATCCGCCCGGCAACCTTTGTCCGCCCGCTCTTAAACCGTCCTACCGTCGTAGTCCGTTCTTTTGTCCGTCTGCCCTAGGGCATCCGTTTCCCACGCGACCATTATGTATGCAACCGTTCTACTTTAGTTAAGGCATTTGCTTCGACCGTCCATTAGTGCCTTTTTATACGTCCTAGCTTGCGAAGGAACGTTTTTGTCCCGGCTGCAAAATAGTCATGTGGTCGTCCGTCTACCGAAGTAGCCGTTGTCATAGAAGGGTTCATAACGTTTACATACATTCATAACATGCAATATATATATATAATATAAAGCAAGATTTCATTCATTTACGTTATGTCCTTCTTTCATTCATTCTTTATAATCATACGCTTCATTCTTTATTCATAATTCATTTTCATATATAAGTATTTATATATATACGTATGATCACATTGACATTTATAGCATTTATTCATTTAGTGTATACATTTCAACCCTAAAACATTTAAAACGATTTGCACATAACATAGAAGGGGGCACATAGAACTCATCTGAAAAGCTAGTCTTGGTTGTCCTTAACAAAGGTCCAACAACGTCACGTACGATCTGAATTAGGTAGTTTAAATACACATCAGACCTAACCCCAACTCTAACGGTTTAATCATTCTAAACATACTGACTTTACTTACTGGTCTGCTGCCTGCGCACTTAGTAAGTGCGCAGGGCCTTGCTCATGCGTACTTGACAAGTACGCATGATCTTTCTCTTGCGTACTTAGTAAGTACGCATGATCTTTCTCCTGCGTACTTGGTAAGTACGTAGGACGTTCCTACTGCGTACTTGATAAGTACGCAGCACCTGTTTCCTGGACAAGTCCGAAATTCTTGCATGTTAATCCGATCATGCTAATCTTACAACTTTCTTTGATCAAAAGGTGCGGTTTTCACTCTAGATGCTAGTTCTAAGCTTATTTTCAAGTTTCATCCATAAAAACGTCTCCTATTTAGCTAAAACCCGAGAAACCCCAAAACGAAGAAAAACTCAGTTTAAGGTCGAATCGTTACCTGGATTGTGATTCTGATTCGGAGGTCTTGCTCACGAGCTCAGTAGTAACGTGCTCCTTTAATTTCGTGTCGATCCGTCGACTTTCTCTCTCTATATCCGACTCTCCTTTCTCTCTCTAGCTTGCAAGTGTTGGTGAATAATGAGAGCTTCAAGGCTGTCTTGGCCCTTATATACTTGGGCTTCCCTCGGCCCGTTGGAGCCGAGCCCAAGCCCATCCGTTTTTCTTTTGTTTTATGATGATTAAGTCTCTATCGCGTTATTATTTACTAAATTACTATTTTTGGGGTGTTACAGTTCTAAAATCTCTCTCTCCTTTTCTCAAATTGACGGCCACCCCATCTTCTTTCTCCCATGTCTCGGATCTATTCAGATCGATAAGTTCTTCCCTTTACCATCGTTGCTTAGATCGATTTTCATATCTGAAAAGTCCGTTAAGTGACCAGCCACCACCCCTCCCGGAAAATCATACACCACCACTCTCGCCTGAAACCACCATCACTACTCTCGCTTGAAAACCTAGAATAAACCCTAGTATCTCTCTCTCTATATATATTCTCTCTTTACCGATGGCTATCAAGAACACATTTGGAGCTTCGATTTGGCCGAAGGGCGGTGAACATGCTTCGATTTGATGATGGTTGTTCTCCTATGTTCAAATCAAAGTTTCCATTAATCGATAAATACAACACAATTTGGTGGTGGTTGCCCTACTACGACTTCAGATTTGTACATCTGGACAAAGGATATGAAGACAAGATATGGGAAGGGGGAACTAAAATTCAAACAAATGTATAATTCCATTACTTCACATTAGTTGAATCCATTGTCACAACTTTGCTTGCCTTTCTGTTAAAAAACCTTGGAAAATTCAACAACCCTAAAGTGTTTTGGGGTACGAGTTCATGAATCGATGAAGATGGTTCATCAGGTGCCGGTGGTTCATCAAACACAAAATCCATAATCGATGGCAATTAATGGTAGTCATCGATTGTGGGAGTGATATGGCGGTGACGAAGATGATGAAGCGTGACAATCGGTTAGGTCTTCATAAGCGTTATAGTCAAGGGGGTTTGTTGGGTTGTGGATGAACAAAAAGCTTTAGGATTACAAAAATCAAATAGTTACAAGAATAGTACTTATGAGAGTAAAAGTTTGAAACCTGAGGCCGTTTGAGTCCTTGAAGGTTTTTGGTCATTTCAGAAAAAATTAACAGCTAATTTTAACACCGTTAGAAAAAATGACGAAAACCATTATGATTTTGGAACCTAAGGCCATGGTTTAAGACAAAATAAACCTTGGTGCTGAAATGGTTAGGTTTGCAAATCTCAAGGATGAAAAACGAAATTAACTCTCTCTCTCTCTCTATATATATATATATATATATTTATATATATTAACATTTTTCATAAAAAATAATTTATAATATGACTATTTTACCCTTAATTTTTTAAAGCTTTAAAATTTTATTCATCTTTAACTCATCTTTTTATTATTTTTTCGTCTTTACAGTTTTTTTCATTTTTACAACGCTTCTTTTTCGGTTTTTTCACTGTGAATTATGCAATGATTTTTCTTATTTTTTCTATTTTTTTCCAAATGACTCAACCATAGTTGTCAATAGCGCCCGTAGCGGGCGCTATTTCGCGCTACGTAGCGTTTCGTTTATGCTCCGCTATTTCCATTTAGCGACCAGATAGCGACTTGTTTTTTTTTTTTTCATATAAGGCTCGCTAGGGTTTTTTTCATCCTGCGTATCGTTCGTAACACTCCAGCAGGCAGGAACAACTCTCGATAGGGTTCTTCCTCTTCTCGTTCGCGTCTAGCAGCTCCTTCCTTCTCCACCTTCTAGTTCGATTCGAGCAGTAGCAGGAGACTCCAGTTCGTCCTCTCCACTTAATTGTGTTTGATTCCTTCCTGCAGCCAAGACTCCAGTCCTTCTCCACTTAATTGTGTTCCGATTCCTGCAGTAGCAGGACTCCCGTTTGTCCTCTTTTACTATGTTAACACTGTTCTTAAGGTACGTTCATGTTTCTCCATCGTTGTATTTTGATATTTGACTTAATTAAGGACTCCAGTATGAGTTTTTTACTTCTGATCAGATTATATATTGAATGGGAAAGGATCCTGATCCAGGGTGGACTTACGGGACTTTGGTAGAAGGAACAAAAAACGCAGTTAGATGCAATTTCTGTTTTTTTGTTTCAAAATCCGGGATTACAAGGCACAAGCATCATCTCGCTTGGGATTCCCCGGATGTGGCGAGATGTCCCAAAGTTCCCAATGAAGTCAAAGCTTTATTCAAAGAACATTTTGAGAATAAGAAACGTTCAAGAGAAATGATGAATAGCATACCACATTTTGACGATGTGGTCGATTTAGATGAAGATGATGAAGAAGATGAGGTAGAAATTAATCGTAGTGAAGCTAAATCGAAGGGAAAGAAGCCCATGTCATCGACCGGTTCAACAACAGATGCTTTTAATAAAAAAGCAAAAGGCACCTTATATTCGGTATTCAAGCCATCGGTCGTATCGGGGAAGAAAGGGGGGAACTTGGTTGGAAGCAAAGAATATAACGACGTCCAAAAGAAGCTTAGACTTGATGCGGTGCAAAAGTTTTGCCGTTGGATGTATGATGCAGGTGTTTCTTTCAATTCGGTAAAGTACGATAGTTTGGGCCCCGCATTTGAAGCGATTGGCAGATACGATTGTGGAATGAAACCCCCTAGCTATCATGAGGTACGTGTTCCGATGTTGAATCTAGAGATGGAACATACTAAATAGATTATGCAAGATAATGAGGCTGAGAAGTCAAGTTATGGTTGTTCTTTGATGGCTGATGGATGGAGGGATCGGAAAGGAAGAGCGTTAATCAATTTCCTAGTAAACACTCCTCGAGGAAGCATGTTCATTGAGTCGGTCGACGCCTCTAGCTATTCTCACACCGGTGAAAACATGTTCAATTTATTTGACCAATTCATCAAAAAGGTTGGGCCGGAACATATTGTTCAAATTGTGACGGATAGCGCGAGTAATAACGTTAGTGCCGGTAAGTTTATAACAAAGTATTCATTTGTTTTTTTAATTTTTAAGATTCATAATCCCCTAACACTTATTTTCCATTGGTAGGAAAACTTGTGGAAAAAAACTATCCACACATATATTGGACTCCTTGCGCGGCCCATTGCATCGACTTGATGTTTGAAGACATCTTTAAGTTGTCTCATTTGAAGAAAACTCTTGAAAGGGCAATTGCGGTGAACACATACATATACAACCGCACATTGCTACTAAACATGATGAGAGATTACACCGGGCAAAAGGACATGGTTAGGCCTGCAAAGACTCGATTTGCTACCGCTTTCATCACACTCAATTGTTTCAAAGCAAACAAGAAGAACCTAAGAAAAATGTTCACTTCCGAAGAGTGGACAAAAAACAAGTTTTCAAAGGAGACGGGTGGTAAGCAAACAGCCAATACTATATTGTTGCCTAGCTTTTGGAACAATGTAAATATTGCTGTGAAAGTTGGTTGTCCGTTGTTAGGAGTGCTTCGTTTAGTAGATGGAGAAAGAAAGCCTCCTATGGGTTATATTTATGAGGCCATGGATAGGGCAAAGGAGATGATTGCTGCCTCTTTCAAGAACAAAAAAGAAAAGTATAAAGACATTTTCAAAATAATTGATAAAAGGTGGGACTGTCAGTTACATCAACCTTTGCATGCAGCGGGATATTACTTGAATCCGAGTTTGTACTACAACGATCCGAAAGTGGAGGATAATGGTGAGATTGTAAGTGGGTTAATGTCATGCATTAGTAAGTTGGCATTGACCGAAGATGAGCGGGAGAAGATTCATTGTGAGCTCCCATTATATCGGCGTGCTGAAGGGATTTTTGGAAATCCAATGGCAAAGAAGATGAGAGCAAAACTTGCACCGGGTATACTTTTATTTAAATATATATATAATTTTAATATAATGTTTAAGAAAGTTTACTTTAACTAAATTTTTTATTTTGTTATTAAAATAGCGTTGTGGTGGATGCAATACGGAGCATCGGCACCGGCACTAAAAAAATTTGCGATCAAGGTGCTTAGTTTAACGTGTAGCTCGTCGGGGTGCGAACGCAATTGGAGCGTATTTGAACATGTAAGAAATTTAGTCTTATTTAATATTTAATAAAAATAATAGTTATTAACTTATTATATTTCATTTATGTAGCTTCATTCTAAAAAAAGAAGTCGACTCGACCAACAAAAGCTTAATGATCTTGTGTACATTAAGTATAATCGGGCTCTAAGAAGAAGGTATGATATGCGTGATACGATTGACCCGATTATCTTAGATGATGGAAATGTACAAGATGTGAATGAGTGGTTGATGGGGGCCTTAGAGGAGTTAGATGAGGATGAAGAAAATGCCCCGGTGTTCGAGGGTGAAGATTTGACATATGGTCATGTTAGGGAAGCTACGGGGGCGGATGAGGCGCCTTATTCGACAAGAGCAAGTGGTAATAAAAGGGGTGCCAAATCCAAGACCTCCTCATCGAGATCAAGGCCTAGAGGTTTAGTAGATGAACCTGATTATGATTTTGATGTAGATGCCGAAGAAAATGATGTTGCGGCTTATAAAGATTTTGTGCCGACATCGGCTCCCGATGATGATGATGATGATGATGATGATGAGCCGGATTTTTTTGATGTATCGGACTAGTAATAGTGTATTTTCGTTATTTTGGTGATGTGACTTTTTATTTTGTGCTACAATACTTGACTAAATGTATTTTTATAATTTTCTATTATTTTACCGTTAAACACGAAATAGCGGTCGCTATTTATCGCTATTCGCTACGTAGCATATAGGTACCTTGTCGCTATTTACCGCTATTCGCTATTGACAACTATGGACTCAACTGAAAATCCTTCTTTTTTTAATATTTGTTGTGATTCATATAAAAAAACTCGATCTATGACATATTTATAAAAAGTATAACGTGTAAATATGAACTTCTAAATCAGTAAAAATCATTATAAAAATTAGTACAAATCGTTATAAAAAGTCGAGTCAACTGGAATGAAATTTATATCAAACGTAGATAAAAATGAGCACGTCGCTACAATTATTTGAAATTTTATAGGGTTTAAAGGGGTAAGTCTTATTGTAACTTGAATTCAATATTCAATTCGCGGTCAAAATTGAAGCTGAATCACTTGTACTGAGTGCTTCAAGTACTTGTAACTTTTAATGTGACGGAGAGAACAATGAATCACTGACATGCACTAATAATATATATATATATATATATATATATAAACACACACACATATTAATCTATATCTATACTCTCTGATAAATAAGTGCATCTTCATTTTTTTCGTATCTCTCTTCTAATTAATAGTAATGATTTCTATAATTGTTTTTATAAAATGTTTTTTATTTTAAAAAATTGGTTTGTATATAAAACATTTTTTATAAATTAAACATTTATTTCATTCTTTTTATAAAACATTTTTAAAAAAATAACCATATAACGTTTGTAGAGTTTCTATTAAAAAAAACTATGTAATATGTCATAAATATGTAATACGTAAATCTTTATTACTAAGTATACAACAATGCATAAATATGTAATCTTGTGACAAAAAAATGGGTCCAGGTTTCGCCAGTGGGTTTTTTCTCACCTATTGTGGGTTTCCTCCTGAGGGAGGTGGAGATGATCGGGTGGGTTAGTGACCCGTCAGTGATCCAGATTGCCGTTCATAAAAAAAGTATATAACAATACATTTATTCAACTCGTGTGATACACCGGGTTTTGAACCTAGTATATATATATAATATACATTTGACTAGTTTTTATATCTATCACACCCATTTATTTTTTTTAATCTATAATATTTTCTAAAATAATAAAATATTATTTAATAAACTATGTAAAAGTAAACATCTTATACTCTTTAATATAAGTTCGATATTGCTATAATTTTCATGTACTTAAACTTTAATCACATGGATGGTTTTGTCATAATATTTTACTATGTAACATATTGGTTCATGATGATTTGTTATCCTTAGAGCATACCATGACAAGACCACACAACTTATCCACATGTGAAGCGTCAAGTTCTAATCTATGATGTTTCCCGTGATAATGAATAGCAATTAACGATCATTGACAATGCTCATGATGCTTCAAGAGATGCATATGTAACAAGCGTGACGTTCATGACTAAGATTTTGTCGTTTCAAGGTTATGTAACAGGCACCAAACAATGTTACTTCAGTTGGGATGAAAATCATGTTGTATGAAAAAAAGATTTGAGCATGAATATATCAAATAACTAGCTTAGACCCCGTGTAATACACACGGGGTGAAAAATATCAATACATAAATTTTTAAAATTTTATTTATATATTTTACAGTTGTAAAAATATATTACTATACATATATTAAGGATAGAAAACAAAATTCAAAATATGTAAAAAATAATATATAATTGGGTTTCAAAAATACGTCAATTACTATTTAATTTAATTTGACTTTCATTTTACTATTTGATTGAAAATTAAAATTACATAATTAGGTAAGTTTTTTATAATAAAGGATAATTTAAAATAAATGTGTTTTATTAGTATAATTACAAATTTATTAAAAGATATGAGTGCATTTAATAAGAGAGAGAGACGAGAAAAGAATGATGAGATTTATGGTGGCGAAACGTGTCATACAAAAACTTTTATTTATTATATAGTATAGATATAGTATCACATCATAAGAAGATTCAAGTATGAATACTTCAAATAATTTAGCATCACATCACAAAAAGATTCAAGAATGAATATAGTATCACATCATAAATTAATAAAAAAGAAAGGACAATAAAAACACTAGATCACTAAAGATACGACCTGACAAACCTATTACGAAATTGTATTTTCATCCACTTTCTATTACATATAACGTTGTATATGTTCTCATCAACACGTTAAGTTTATTATAGTTATAGCAACTAAACTATATGTCATGTAGGTTTAGCTTTAAGATTAGGGTTCTACAAATTAGAGTTTTAATAGTATGTAAGAGTTAGCGTTAAGGAAAGAAATTAATTAATAGGGTTCTACAAACTAGAGATTCAGTATGATGTAATAGTTAGCGTTAAGGAAAGAAATTAATTAACATTATCAATTTATATAAACTTTGGTTACTTAATGTTAAATATGGTTGGCATATATAGTTGCTGCTTAGATTATGATTCAATTTAAGTTTTAAATTTAGATTAGATTTGGTTAGATTCTTGGTTATCGTAGTGAAAGTATGATCTTCTAAATAACCCATGTTTTTTGTTAATTCTTGATAGTTTCTAAATGAATATGCATTTTGTAAATTGGTTTGTTAAAATTGTGACTTACCAAGTTCTAATTTTTGTGATGAACTTAAGTCTTTCGCATTTTAAAAAATAAAACCAAAATTGTAATGGACTATATTTATACATCTCATTATAGGTTATAACTGGTTTTGCTAGTTCTTAATTAGTCTTAAGGAATAATATTGGAATGTGAAAGAAAGGTCATGTTAGATTGTATTTGCTTGTACTGGTTTATACATCTCATTATAGGCCACAACGGGTCTTAATAGATCGTATTAGTTGTAATACGCCTAGGTCATATCATGTTGTAAAGTCGTAAAATTTTATTACATCAAGTCATAATGGATCAAGATGAATATTATTGGTAATATTGGGCTTTAATAGGTTATATTACATTGTAATAGATTGTATGTGATTATAACAATGGGATTTGATATGTGATTATAAGTCTTAGAGTATTCACATCAGGTTCTGTATATGTTTGTGAGTGAGTTGTGTATATTTTATAGAGTTGTTTAAAGTGGTTGTGAGTGGAGCAAAGAGAAAATGTTATTGTTCATCTGTATATTTGTGAAAATACTGTTCACCTCTATTAACTTTTTAATATTTTTTGAAAGGGGTTGTGAGTGGAGGAGAGATAAAAAGTAATGATAAAGATATAAAAAGTATTATTTAATTGAAAAGAAGAAAGAAAATGTAGTGATTTTTAGTGTAATTATAGAGATGATGATTTTTAATGAGACATGATGGGTTTTAATAGGTCATTTTGGACTGTGATGGGTAATATTGGGTTTTAATGGATCATAGTAAGTCCTCACGGGTCACATTAGGCCGTGATGGGTATTTTTGGCTAATAGTGGGCTATATTTGGTTGTAATGGGCCATAAGAGTCCAAGTGGGTCTTGATTGATCATAAAGAGTCTTAATGAGTATTTTAGGTTATGATGTGTCACGTCGAGTCAAAATGGATATATATAGATCATGACATGTCTTATCGTCTCTTAATGGGTCACAGTGAGACATAAAAGGTCATATTACGTTGTCATGTTCGATTTTAATTGGTTATGTTAAACTACATTGAATCATACTAGGTTATAATTGGTTATATCAGACTATGATGGATCATATTGGGTTATAATAAGTTAGACTGATATATAATGAATTACAGATTCAAAACCAGCCTTAATGCATATATATATATATATATATGTATATATATGCGAGGGTTTTCTTGACTAGAGCATAGAACAAGATCTGGATGTGCAGGCCTCTCACCCATCGCCGCCGCCAAGCAACGAAGTGAAGCCTCAGTGAACCGTCGTTGCGCCCTCAGTGAACCGTCGCTGGGTTTTTTCTTTTTCCAGCTTTTTCTGCAATTTTGAATCGTCTGGTGGTGGTGTTAGTGCGGAAGCGTTTAACGAAATCGGACTCGGTATGTTTCATGTTTACTCATGGGTGTTCTTGTCTCTTAATGCATTCGATATGATAATTCTATCTCAAGGATTGAACGTGGCTTCCATGTTTGACCGTGGTCAGGTTTGACTTCTTAGCCCAATAAACTATGCTATGAAATTGATGATTACTAATATCGCATCTTAGTTACATGCAAAGAGCATTATGTATATATACTAGTCCAATTGGCCCAAAAAGTGCCCCCACTTTTGAATTTTGATTTTGAAAATTAGAAGATTATATAACAAATCTAAAATTGAAATAGATGTTTTTAGAATTTTAGTTTAATTGCATTCTGTCACCTGTTATTATACTATTTGGGGTCAAAGTCATAGCCTTTCATATTCTAATTTAATCTAAACTTTTAAGTGTCACTGCCTAGCATTACCTTGTCGAAAACAAAAGGCTACATTTTGACTTATGAGGTCAAACTCATAACCTGTTATATTCTAATTTAATTTGGATTATACAACAAATTTAACACCAACTTTTTCGTTTCTGAATAATCTGTTTCCACAGTTAAAATATACCATCAAAATTATCAAAAATGAAAAAGTTATTCATATCAGTTTAGAAGGTGAAGATTTACTACTTTTGACCTTAAAAGTCAAATTATAATAAAACAAATGATGCTTACTGGACTTCCCTTAACAACTGTTGACACGTGGCCAGGCTGTAGTTTTCTAATCCGCAGCCATAACAAAAAACTGAAGTATTGTTATTCATTAGTCAACAGTTAACTTTATTTATATATTTTTGTGCACCAATGAAGTTTATACAAAGATTATGTTAGTAATATATTCTAAATCTCCTAACATCATGCAAAAGGATGCTTTTTATGCCTTGCGGGACTCTGTGAAGCACGTAACTCGTTTTGTTTCTTAAAAACCCGCAAAGATTGTTTTTTCAAGCATGGAAGTTGTTTCTTAGTCGATGGGTTTCAAAACTGATTAATAGATTTGAAATCCTATTCCACTAAGCTATTTTGATTTGTGACTGTATGAATTACTAAACTGGAACTAATACTTGATTATTTGAATGATGACTAATTTGGTACTGATATAGATAGATATACTGATATAGGCAAATGAATGGCTGATTTATGTAGTCGGGTTAGAGATTTCAAGAGCAACAACAAAGATTTTATAGAGATTCACAGAGCAACAACATCCTTCTAGACAACGATTTGGGTTCAGGATCGAGTTTGAGATAAGGATTGAAGATCTACAGGGTTTGATACACAAGTAAGTGTTAGATATTTGGGTTTTACACATGTGTATTTTGATTTTACACACGTGTATTTTGATTCTTTTACACATGTGTAAATTGAATATACACATGTGTAAAAGAGTTTTTGCCCATGTGTATTTGATTTTACACATATATATTTAAGGGTTTTTTTTCAAAGTGTAAATATGTATAATTTATTTCTAATTTGTAAAGTTATCTGGGTATTTTTGAATCAGTTTTACACATATTTACCCTTTTTGCATTTTTGAATCAGTTTTACACATGTGTATTTTGGGTTATTACACATGTAAACTAATTTTACACATTTGTAAACCGGGTTAAATCTTTGTTTTTGTTCTTCAGATCTACATTTCCGGGATTTATACATGTATAAAAAGTTTTTTTCGTGTATATATACATATGTAATTTGTCTTTGTTCATATGAACTGAATTTTGTATTTAGGTTTTACACATGTGTAAATTAAATTTACAAATATGTAAATTTTTTTTGTTAATGTGTATATAAATATGTAAACTGTTTTTGTTCATGTGAATTTTCACATGTCTAAGCGTTTTATGATGCCATTGATGTTTAGATGGTGTAGACTAGCACATGAGGGATCAAAGTATGACAAGAATATCGAGGTTCAAGACGGTGTATAAAAGTCAAGATTTTAAAAGGATCTGGATGTAGATTTTTTTTTCTGATTTGTGTATATGGATTTTACACATGTTTAAAAAGGACGTTCTTCAATCGTTCTTGTGTGTTTGTTTTAAACTAAATTTACACAGGGTTTTTTACACATGTGTAAAGACATTTTCTTGAAATTGTTCTTGATTTTGTTTTCTGATTATGGATATGAGAGAGATTGTGTTATTTTTTTTATTACCTATATTTAAACAAATAGGAAAAAAAAAAGTCTAATTACTCTTTTTTCCTTTATTAAATCTACACCACATGTTTTTTTTTCAATATAAATAAAAAATCTACATTTAATTATAACTACACAATAAAATATATAAAAATTAAACATGTGGTCCAGATAGAGTTTTTGGGTTTTTACAGTAAAATAGGGTTTACAACCGATACATCCCCTATATATATATATATATATATATATATATAAGGGGTGCTTCTAATAAAAACTCACTTGAGTCCCTGTTTTATATATGTAAAAAAAAAATATTTTTGGAATGGATTCTACATTCAATTTTATCACTTTTGGTGAAAAAATTATAAAAAAACGCCAATCGATTTTTTTTTAAATATGACGTTTGTTACATATGTAAATGCTGACGTATTGCATACGTAAGGAAAAAACGCTGATTTTTGTTATTTTTTACATGTTTTTTATTTTTATTCGGCGTTTTTTTTATTTTTTTTTTTGCGACTAGGGCTTTTTTTATATAAATAATCAATCCCAATTTTTTAAAAATAAATTTCTAATTTTTTTCAAAGGGTTTTGTGGGTTTTTTCAACTCAAGGGGGTTTTCATTTTACTCTTCCCATATATATATATATATATATATTTGAAAAGGTTCAGATAAAAATGATTCTAATTCCAAGAAGGGTGAAAAGTATTTAGGGCCACTAGATTAAATTATAGAAAATATTTAATGGTTGAGATTAAATTGTAGGAGAAAAAGTTGCTGGAAGGGTATTTTAGTCTTGACCACTTTTATTGACTTTTTATCAAGTTCCCCCCATTTTTAAACGTTCATGACTTTTACATACAACATTATTTAAAAAAAAATTATACCAAAAAAACGAGCGTTTTTTATCTTTAAAACGAGTATAGTGTCGTTATATTCAAAAACGAAAAAAAATTACGTTTTCCACCTCATTGTGTAATTTGTCAGGTCATTGTGTAATATCAGTTCATTGTGTAATATCAGGTCTGGTCATTGTGTAATATCAGGTCATTGTGTAATATCAGGTCTGGTCATTATGTAATGTCAAGTCTGGTCATTGTGTCAAATGTTTTTCATCATTATGTTATATGTATTCATCATTTTGTCAAATATTATTCATCATTGTGTTATATGTATTCATCATTGTGTTTTATGTTTTCCAGCTCATTGTGTAATTTGCTCATTATTGTGTAATTCGATCAAATATGTCAGGTCATTGTGTAATTTTCTCATTGCGTAATATGCTCATTTTGTCAAATATTTTTCATCATTGTGTTATATGTATTCATTATTGTGTTTTACGTTTTCCAGCTCACTGTGTAATTTGCTCATTATTGTGTAATTCGCTCAAATATATCATGTCATTGTGTAATGTAAGGTCTGGTAATTGTGTAATTTGCTCATTGTGTAATATGCTCATTTTGTCAAATATTTTTCATCATTGTGTTATAGGTATTCATCATTGTATTTCACGTTTTCCATCTCATTGTGTAATTTGCTCATTATTGTATAATTCGCTCAAATATGTCAGGTCATTCTGTAATGTCAGATCTGGTTATTGTGTAATTTGCTCATTATGTAATATGTTCATTTTGTCAAATATTTTTTATCATTGTGTTATATGTATTCATCATTGTGTTTTACATTTTCCAACTCATTATGTAATTTTGCTCATTTTATCAAATATTTTTCATTATTGTGTTATATGTCTTCATAATTGTGTTTTACGTTTTCCAGCTCATTGTGTAATTTGCCAGGTCATTGTGTAATATCAGGTCTAGTCATTATGTAATATCAGGTCATTGTGTAATGTCAGGTCTGGTCATTGTGTAATGTAACATCCCGAAAATCCGTAAGCGAATGGTTCGGGTTAGTGGACTAACCGAATCTTTATTAAATGTCCCGGTTAGTAGGGATTGCCACGTAAAACTTGATGCAACAAGGATAAAAGGACCTGGTAACCGTTTAATGTCTAGTTCAGGATTATAAATGTATGAGACGGTTTTAGAGGGACTCGATCGAAACTTTAGGGGGTTTATAAACCACATAAAGTACAAACCCTAGCCATTCGGCTAGGGAGAGTGTGACGGCTTCAAGAAGGTGGGATAAGGAGAGAGACGAACGGGAAAAGAAGGAGGTCGACGACGGGGCGGCATGACAGTGGTAACTCGAGGAGGTAATCTCGTTTACGTTCTCTACACATTACGCTCATGTTTTTGCATAGTACCCGATTAGAATTTTGGTTCTTGACTTCGGTAATGTTGGTAACCGAGTGGTGGTGGTGACTGCCGTAAGCAGTGGTGGTGGTGGCTACATCCGACAGCAACTTGGTGGAGGGTGTTAGGAGGCGGTGGTCCGATGGTGACATGGTAGGGATACCCGATGGGAGCTGGCATAAACCACAGGGTTGGTGGCCATGGCGGATGCGACGAAATCAAGGGATCCGACGGATGTCGGAGTTCGCCGCGGAGGTGCATGGAGGCGGAGGATGACGGTTGTGGGTGGGGAAGCTGTTTTGGTAGCAACGCGATAGTGCCCGGTGTTTGTTAATGGTGGACGACGAATCAAGGTGGTTACGATGGGAGTGGCACACAGTGGTGCGCGGGGGTGAAGGGACGAGCTCGGCTAGGGTTGCATGGAGAAGTTAGGATTTGCATGGTGAGCCTTGCGTACATGCATGGAAACCGGTCGGAGCATCCGAGTTCTAAACGGGTCGTGAATGGTTAAACCCGTGTAATCGTGGAGCTAGGGTTTGATGGTTTGAATGACAAACATGCGAGACAAGCGTTGGGGTTTAATTATTGTTATACGTTATCCAACGTATGATTTAAAAGTATCCTGATCATGTGATCGTGCGTTTGACAGGTTCGGGGTTTGAGCAAGTAATCGGGGTGCAGAGCTAGGATTTTGGCTCGGCTTAACTAGTGAGTTTCTAATCCCCTCTTTTAAACGTTTTACTGTTTTGGGGCTATCGTACATACTCACGTGTTTTACTAAACGAACGTTTTACAAGTTATGATTTAAACTTGAAGTGTTCAATGAAATCGTTATGTAATAATGAAGCTAAGGGTCGTTGTGGGGTCCTTAGGATGGGTGAACAAGTTGAGATGATCTATGTATGTCATCTTATGAGTTAGTCGGGAATCTAGTTAAACCTATGATGGTTATATAGGGAGAGTTAGCGGGGGAACCCGTAAGTGGTTCATTAACGAGTCAAGTAAATGCTAGTATGATGTTAAGCGTCATAGGTTTGAAGTGGTGTGTATTGTGTCGTTGTCCTCGTGACACGACGAGTATCGTGTTGGCATGGGGCTATGGGGGTGTCCATAGTATATACGGGTTAGAACTCAGCATGGGGTTTACGGGTTAGAACTCAGCATGGGGTCTCTCGCGTACCGTGGGGGAGTTCTGGCTGGTCTCTCACGTATCGCGAGAGACAAAATAGTCGCGTAGGATTTTTGTTCCCTCGCGTACCGCGAGGAATTGAACCACCATCTCTCACGTACCGCGAGAGATTACTAAAATTTTTAATTCTTCTATTCGAGCTACCCCAAATCGATATATTATGGGCCTCGTAACTCATTTTCTAGCCAAAGATATGCCTTTTTTAAGGTTTGACTCTTTCCCAACTTTTTTCGTTTCTTATCCCGGGTTCTCGTGCTCGTTTCTTTCGCACTTCTTGATCGTTTAAGCTCCAAAGTGACCTGATTACCTACAAAACAAGACACAAGTAAATACAAGCTATAAATGACTCAAAACAACTATAAAACTATACGAAAAAAGCTACGAAATACAAGGGAAATGCAGGTGTGATTTGCAACACATCAGTTATATAGGGAGAGTTAGCAGGGGAACCAGTAAGTGGTTCATTAACGAGTCAAGTAAATGATAGTATGTTGTTAAGCGTCATTGGTTTGAAGTGGTGTGTATTGTGTCGTTGTCCACGTGACACGACGGGTATCGTGTTGGCATGGGGCTATGGGGGTGTCCATAGTATATACGGGTTAGAACTCAGCATGGGGTTTGTGTGTCGCATATTTAATTATTTGGAAAGAGTTGAGTAGTGTGTCTAGACGTTAAGGGGATACGTCTAAAGTATGTGTTGGTTTACACGCGTAAGTGATCCGTGAAAGGGTGGTGAGTCGTAGTACATGTCCAGGTAGTGCATGTGTATATATATGTGTTGCTTTGTGTGCTTGCACTGTTGTCCGCGTGTATAGTCAACAGTGGTGTGGAGGACGGAGTCCTTCGGGGTCATCAATGTACGTGTGACGTGTCAGTCATCGTATGGTAGATGATATAGTCACCATGTGGGTGGCTGGGTAGTCATCATGGATGATGAGTGTGTCGCTATAATTAGTGGAGGGGCCCTGTAACAAGGGTATAGCTGAGCTTATGACGAGTATCCCGACGGGGATAACCCTGACGAGGGAGCAATGACGAGGTATGTGTTTGTATGCATATATATGTGTTAATTTGCATGCAGGTGATGAGTTATATTAATTGTGTACGAGATGATATTGATGTGATAAATAGATGGAATCAATGTGATGTGTCAAGTTAGATTGATCGTTGTGTCGGGATGAGTACATTGTGTACAACAGTTGAGTCAGTCAGGTTATGAGAGTCCTAGTTAGGACTGGTAAGTCGGTGTCTAGAGGTTGGTCGAGTTAACCAGCGTATGGTTAATATATGGTAAACTGTGAGTTATCAGTGTAGTAAGCTCGTTCTATGTCGGTGAGACTTACTGAGTTAAAATAGTGGGTAGATTCTGGGGTGGTGAATCCTTTGGGATATTATACGATAACGTGGGCTATTTATATGATGAAAATCTATACAACTATTTTCCAAGGACCAAAGGGTCTTGAATGGAAATAATTATATAAAGAGATGAGTTGGCTGTTGTTTAAATTAAACTATTAGAAATCACTCAGCGTAGCTGACTTTGTATGTACGTTAGATTGTTTTGCAAGTGAGTCTGCTAGACGAGGTATCTTGGCTTGGGAGCGGGCTACTCGGGTTGGTGCGCATGCATTCGTTAGGTAACATTATGAAAATTAACGAGTTTAAAGATAATAATATTTTGAGAAAGACTTCCGCTGTTTATTTAAATGAAAGTAAAGTACTTTTAAAATAGTAAAACCAATTATGAGAACCAACTGTAAGGTGCCTGGTTTAGGGCCTTACAAGTTGGTATCAGAGTCATGGTTTAAGAGAAAATTGGTGTTTTTAAACAAATAAAATGCCTTAACTTAAACTGAAAATGGGACGAGGGTGAAACGAATGCCACCACGAATAACCGCGAGCCAAGAGGTACGTCTTTCGAGTTGAGCAGTAATTACTATTTACTATTGTGTAGTGTTACACTAGGTAAAGCGATTGGTGTGAGTAAGTGATTTATGGTTCCGTGTGGGGTCATGAGGTGTGCCATGAGTTGTAGTAGTATGTATAACTACGTGAAGTTGTGTGGTGTGATTAAATGAGACTATGATGTTAGTTGAGTAATGTGGAGTAGCATTAATTGTAACTATGTGAGATAGTTCGTTGTGTCGATATGATGTAGTAATTTTGTGTGTAACCTTTGATGGTGTGAGATTGTGATATATATGATGACTTGATAGATTATTGTGTGATACTATCTGAGTTGTGTGGGATGCATGTGCATCCGGGGTGTATGAAAGATAGAAAGCTAGTGTGAATATGATGGGGAAGGTTTAGAATCCGAGTAGTAATGTGAACCACCAAATTGCATTTGATCACCGTGATTTGGCCGTCTATGATTACTCTTATATTCTGAATTTGACGCCCATAGTAATCACTCTAACGTTCTATCTTGTGTGGGTATTGATGGACATGATGATTCCGACTAGATGAATTAGGCATGGAGCTCTTATCAGGAAGTTGACAGATCGGCGGGCTAGACGTGCAGCTGCTGTTTGCATGGTTACCTTGGGAGAAGACGGATCTTAGCACATGTTCCATTGACGGTGGTTCCATCGGTGACTGAGGATGAGCAAGAGCTACCAGCACAGGAGGTGATCTTGGCTCTTCCGGAACCTAATGCTCCCAGTACTACCAGGGTAGCTATGAGGGATGGACTTAGTAGCTTCTTCTACATGAGAAGTGTTTGGAGAGGAAGGAACGCATTTGTGGTTAGGCATCAGCCACCGAGGCAAGATTCAGGATTGGGAAACGGATGGCTGGAGGAATCTGACGATGAGGAACAAGTGGGTGATAACTTTGACTTGTTTAGTGATTAGAGCAGTGGAGGTTACCACGAGAGGGCTAGAGTATCTTAAGTAGTGGCCATCAGGCACTTTTGTGACGAAATACTTGTTCTTGGTTTTTCAATCACTTGAATTTGACCTTGGCAGTGAGTCTTACCATGTGATGGTTTAAAACGTAGTTAATGATAGTTGCATGTGTGAGAGCTTGCTATTGGTAGTGCAGTATTAATTATGTGTGATTATGTGGTTACCTTTTTGAACAACATGAGTTCATACTAAATGTAATCTTTGATGTGATGTTAGAGCTTGGTTGATTTGATTGTGTGAGTAGACCTGTGTAGACCAGAGTTTTGATTATTTGTGTGTGTCTACGGTCTTAAGATAGTGTCGCCTATGTGCTATGTTTAGGTGATGTTTAAAGTGTAAGGGGGTGTGTTGCACCTTGTGTAACTGTTCAGGACGAGGTCCTATGGGGAATCATAAATATAAATCTTTGGTATGTATAAATGTTCAGGACGAAGTCCTGTGGGAAAATTGTAGTTACATACCTTATGTCTAGGTATGCTTGTTCAGGACCAGATCCTGTGGGGAAATAAGATATTTTTATATCTTGTGTGTAAGAGTGTTTAGGGATGTTTTGCGTTTAGACTAAGTAGTGTGTCGTCTTGAAGTATGGGTACGACTGATTAAACTCTGTGTGAGTATGTGATCACGTATGTTAGGGGCTACCATCGTGGTGAGTGAGAAGTAAGGTTCAGCAGTTTGTGTGTCTATAAATGACAAGGTCATATTGTATGCACGTAGATTTACTCAGATCTAGCTAGTTGTGTACGTGCACTTTGTGCGAGTTAGAAGGTTGAGTTACTAGTACTTGTGTAGAACATTGTGTGTTCTTTAGTTATGTGTGTTGGTGTGTGTCCTTGTAGTACACGCTTAGTCGTGCATAGGACGGGTGGTTAGTGTGCTCTAGTATAGTATTTCTATCTTGATGATTTTCTCGACGTTGATACGTCGAGGTGATGCGAGGAGTTTTGATGTCTTTTTAGGCGATCGGTGAGGTGCTCTTATGAGATGCCTATGCTTATATCTCGGGAAATTCGGAGCATGAAGCCAATGGGTGGAGCTGAAGAGTTAGTGATGAAAGCAGTTATGTAGACGCTGGACCAGAGATATCCATGATGAGATCAAAGTGATGACGCTGAAGATTTCAACACGAAGTAAACAAGGTGACGAAAGAGTCTTCATGGAGCACGTTCCATACGAAGAATTCAATCGAGGTGAGGCACAAGAGAAATAGAGATGTTTTTTCCCTGAAAGAGACGACAGATAGCTGAGGTTTGTGAGCAGGCGGACTTCATGTTCGTACATGATAAATGAGATGCGGTCGATAATCGCATGGTGATAATAGAGTAACCGCGAGAAAAGTAAAACCCAGGAGGGGTAAGTGCAGAATTGCACGTAAGTGACTAGGAAGGAGATGCCTATGCTGGTAAACGTAAGACTAGTTCAATGCGAGCTCCTGTGGAACATTCAAGTATAGCAAGTGTTTGGTTGTTGAAACAGACATGGCGGAGGTAAGTGAGCTTTTGAGAAACATCGAGAGCTGATGAGGATGACCCTAGTGTTGGGCGTATGTGCGTACTTACGGGGCGTATTACACATGTGATGATGAGATAAAGGGATACTATAGTAGAGAATTTGTGGAAACCAATGTAATTTTACACAAGCTCTTGGAGATCATTTATGAGGGACATATGCATCACATTTATGAGTGAGGCAGTGGTGCCTTAGTTTTGAGGAATCATCGTTGGATGGCGATTAGGGTAAGAAACGAGAAGGATGACGAATTATCCTAATTTTGAAAGGCAAGGAGCGTTACTTGGGGATGACTGCCGGAGTGACTAGATCACCGGGAGCATACGAGGAATGGCGGCATGGGTTTCCGCAAACAGATTAGGGAAATGTGACAAGTGAGTAGGAAATTGACGGTGTCGTACCGTCTGAGTAAAAGTTGGAGGGGCAAGTAATGAAAGAATATGTAGATGGGACCTACAGTCCCAAAGTTGGAGAAGATTTCTTTAAACACCGAGGGGGTGGTCGTATTGCAAAGCAGAGTAATGAAAATGAATAGTGTGTAGGTGAGTGCCTAACACTGAATGGACATGGTGCACGAGTAAGAATGGAAGGATATGTTGGGATTGGTTTGTACCGACGCAGGATTCGAGGACGAATCCTCTTTTAAGGGGGGTAGACTTGTAACATCCCGAAAATCCGTAAGCGAATGGTTCGTGTTAGTGGACTAACCGAATCTTTATTAAATGTCCCGGTTAGAAGGGATTGCCACGTAAAACTTGATGCAACAAGGATAAAAGGACCCGGTAGCCGTTTAATGTCTAGTTCGGGATTATATGTGACAACCCGACATTTCAGGTCAATATCCGTACACATTATAAACAAGTTTACATTATAATTATTTTTGTGATTTATTTAATTTCGCAAACAAGGACTTTAGAGTCTAACAAAAACCGAGCATTGTCTCAGTTCACATTTGGTAATTCTAGGAGTTACCGGTTCACATACACTTATAACCCGAATAAATTCGAACACTAGTGGTTAAAATAAATAACCAGAAAAATATATATATTATTTTACACAAACTTGACGTGGAGCAGTAAATTATTTTAAAATAAAAATTATAATACCGTGGGGAAAATAAACCGAATTAAACTACCCTTTTTAAACTCTAATTGGTATTAATACCAAAAATCTAATTGGTTATTATTATAACCCAACCCACCCCTTGACTTTTGGCCGAAAAAGCCAGAGAAATCCCCCCCCCCCCCGTTACTAAACCCATACTCCCACTGAGAAGACTCAGATAAAACCCATACCATTTCAATCAAAAACCCTCACAACTCCATTTTATCACTCATTTCTTACGGCAAATTTTCTCAATCCTCTCCAAATCGAAGTCAAATTCCAAGGCAAAACCTATCCGCATTCGGTGTTTTAAGAAGAATTTTAAGAGTTTCTGCAAAAGAGTCAAGACCATTCTCTGTTTTCTTCATCATTTTCATCTCGGTTTTAAAGGTAAAAACTCGATATTTTTCATATTATGTTCTTTAAAACCGTAGCTAAACTTACATCTTATTTAAACGCAAGAAAGATAACAAGAAGAGTGTGTCGAATTCAAGTTTAAAACATAAAAATATGCAGGACTGATTCTGTCAAACAGAAGTCCAGTAATCGAAACTAGGAGTTTCGATTTAACTCAATCGAAACTAAGAGTTTCGATACCTGTTGATCCATCGAAACTAGGAGTTTCGATGCCTTTTACTCAATCGAAACTAGGTAGTTTCGATAGCAAATACTCAATCGAAACTAGGTAGTTTCGATATTTTTTTTTCTCAATCGAAACTAGGTTGTTTCGACTCCTAACCACTCCATCGAAACTAAGTAGTTTCGACACACATATGCTCCATCGAAACTAAGTAGTTTCGACACACATATGCCCAATCGAAACTAAGAAGTTTCGACACCTGTACAACAGTCCCAGTTGGGCAGTAACTCAAAACTATTTTATAACAAAACATGTGTTGGAAAACTAAAACGATATTTAAACAAACACAATCAGATTTACAAGGTCGGTGAACAATTTACAATTAAGACGTTGGTCTTAACAACAATTTACCCTTGGTATCTAGGGTACAAATAGTCAAGGTTGACTACAACAAGTATTATTTCAAGTACATACACACTCAAGGTGAGTTTCACGGCCCCTTTCTTTTTACTGTTTTCTAATATTTGGGGAAAGAACATATTTCAACTATTTTATGGGATAACAAGAGAATAAGACACGACTTTTATGTTTACATGGGATGAGAACAACACAATGGAGGCCGCGAAAGTCCCCTGGAACAACATAGTAACCATTAGCTGTAGCCTAGGGTCCTATGAATAGTACTATGGAGAGTGACGTCTCCCGGTCATGGTTAGTCGCGCTAACCACAATCTGGAGGATTTATGGCCGCATAGAACCTGATAACGCTTATAGGGGCCCACACATGTCATGGTTTGGTTACGCCTCATGTATGAACATATTATTTGTATTCCTAGCTAGTTTACAAATGGGTCAACAATTCGTATTCTGTTTATCACATACACCGAAACTGTTTACGAACAATTGAATTTTACAAAGAACTATTTGATTAAACCTGTGAACTCACCAACCTCGTGTTGACGATTTTAAGTATGTTTTTCAGGTAACTGAACGTGATTTCAAGGTTAGCAATGTAGATTACATGCATGCACGATGGATACTACTCAAGGAGGATTTCCCTTGTATAACTCATTGAATTGAGTCATATTTGTGAAATCTTAACTTTTTGTAAACTCAGATTATGTTTTGTAATGTAAATCATTAAACTTGTTAATGTATCCATTTATCATGTATGTGTTTGCGGTAATCATATGCTTTGGAAACCATGAACGTTGCGCCTCGCGTTTCCGCCTTGGCGGGGTGTGACAGAACTGGTATCAGAGCCATTGATTATAGTGAACTAGGAAATCTAAATTGAAACCTAGTCTATAATCTAAATGACTCACTAAAATGTTTTCATTGCATAAGCATTTCATAACCAATCAACATGTCATATGGATATTGTAGTCACAAGCATGTCGTCACATTCACATTCTGATCCCGTCTCCGACACTGAATCAAACCAGGAACTTTCCGCCTCACATCCCAAAAATCAAGTACAAACCCGTAGCTCCACACCACCTAAAGTCGCCTTGTGAAAACCGCCTATCGTCTACCGAAAGAAAAGCGGAGGACCGGTTAAGGTGCAAAGTGCTAGGAAGAAGTTTCGACTTCCACGCAAAAGGACTCTAGCAGCCCGTGACCCGAAGGACTTAGAGACTGATGAGGAGCCATCTAGGAAATGACCCTGTTACCACCCTACCATGGGAACTATCCGTTGGATGCCCAGTACTCTGGCACGATGGAGGGAGATGGAGAGCATCCCATCTACCTTTGAGCTCGGAGAGTCTTCCAATTCTCCAACACCCCTACCCCACACTGGGGAAGCCATGGAGCTCACTGTGCCTACCTTGGTAGCTCACGTTCGTACACATGAAGAGCGTCTTGATGATCTCCTAGATGATATTCGGGCACATAGGGATGCAGCCATGCGCTTACGTCAAGGGCTCGGATCTCGAGTTCAGACTCTGGAGGACCACACCCGAGACATACAGGGTGCCACAAACTATCTAGAGTTGAGAGCTGACATGGATTGGCAGTTCACTGTTACGGTCCGAGACAGGGTGGAGGCTCTGGAAGAAAGGACGTTGGCTGCAGAATTTGTGGCGAGAGCTAGTTTTGTCATGGCAGGACTTGCCATGATGATTGGATTATACTCTCACTTCTTCTTTTAAACCTATTACGGGCGGGTCGTGCCCGTAGTACATTAAGTAGTTTAAAACTTTAGTACTGATGAGGTCATGAGAACCCATCTCTTTTGTATCCTTGTCCTTTGGGAACAATGTACTATATATGTTTTGACTATGTATGTAATGGTTTATATTGTAATGATGGTTGTTTGCATTTGATGTTGTGGTATTCTTATGTCATGTGCTATCATTATTGTCAAATAATGTTGTTTCTTTTTAATTGACATGTTAGAAAGAACGTCATGGCACCTAAGCGTAGGACAACCCGTAATACTACTGGTGACAACAACGAAGTGATTTCCCCAAATGTAGAACAACTCATAGCACAGCGAGTAGCTGCTGCCATGGAACAATATGAGGCCAATCGAAATAGTGGAGGAGGAAACGGCAGTGGTACCGGTGGAGGAGGTGCAGGAGGTAGCGGTACAGCCGGAGGTTCCGGAGGTTCTGGAGGTAATAGAATAAATAAGCCGTAACACCTAGTCATGATCCAAATTAATGAAGTTATGACTTGTAATTCTACAGATGCTCCAATTAGGAAGTGCTCCTACAAGGCCTTTCTATCTTGCAAACCCCGTAACTTCAATGGCACCGAGGGTGCAGTTGGACTAATGAGATGGATAGAGAAGATGGAATCGGTGATTGATATTAGTGAATGCACCGCTGACTGTATGGTGAAGTATTCTACATGCTCACTCACTGATAAAGCTTTAACTTGGTGGAATTCACAAGTAAAGACTTTGGGAAGGCAGACAGCATATGAGTTGTCATGGGAAGACCTAAAAGCCATGATGATCGAGGAGTACTGTCCTCGAAATGAGTTGCAAAAGATCGAATCTGAAATGTGGAATTTACAAATGATAAGAGATGATGTTGCTGGCTACACTGACCGATTCAATGAGTTAGCAATCTTGGTTCCACACATGGTTATCCCAGAATACAAGAAGGTTGAAAGATATTTATGGGGTCTCGCACCTCAAATCCGAAGTCTGGTGACTTCCTCAAATCCTATGGATGCCAAGAGCGCCATAACTTTAGCTTTCAAGCTAAGGGATAATGCTGTACGTGATGGTTTGTTTGAGAAGAAGGAGACCGAAGGAGGGAAATCTGGAGAAAAGAGGAAATGGTTTGGAAAACCAATTAATCAAAACAAGAATCAAATTTACAAGAGACCTGAAACTATGAAAGCCTTTGTCGCCAACACTGTGGAACAAAGTGGATACCTTGGAGCACGACCAAGGTGTGACAATTGTGGATATCATCACAGTGGAAAGTGTACCCAATGTGGAAAATGTAAAAAGTATGGACATCTAGCCCATGACTGTAGGAGCAATACAAACCCTAACAAGATAAATCAAGTAGCAGGAAAAGTCAACCCAGGAACAGAAAGGATGAATCAAGGATGCTTTGAGTGTGGAGATCCAAAGCACTTCAGAAAAGACTGTCCAAAGTTGAAGAACCGAAACGACAATCAGGCCCGTGGAAGAGCATTTGTGATGGGAGCTGGTGACGCACGACAAGATCCGAACATTGTCACTGGTACGTTCCCGATAAATAATCACTATGCCTCTATACTTTTCGATACGGGTGCTGATTTGAGTTTTGTGTCAAATGACTTTAAGTCCCTACTCGGTATTAAGCCCAGCAAACTAGAACAAAAGTATACAATTGAATTAGCGAACGAAAAATTAATTAATACCGGAGAGGTCATTCAAGGTTGTACCTTATGTCTTAAAAATCACACATTTAGTATAGATCTGTTACATGTTGACTTAGGAAGCTTTGACGTTGTTATTGGCATGGATTGGTTGTCAAAGAATCATGCAGAGATTGTTTGTTTTGAGAAGATTGTCCAAATCCCACTCCCAAACGGAGAAATTCTTTCGATTCAAGGTGAGAAGAGTGGAGTAGCGTTAAGGATGATAAACTGCATGAAAGCTCGTAAGTATCTACGTAAAGGCTATAACGTATTCCTGGCTCACGTCATTGAGAAGAAACCCGAGGAACGTCGACTTGAGAATATACCAATCGTTAAGGAATATCCTGAAGTTTTTCCTGAAGACTTACCTGGATTACCACCACCGAGGCAAGTTGAATTCCGAATCGACTTGGTACCAGGAGCCGCACCGGTTGCGCGATCACCATATCGATTAGCACCTTCTGAAATGCAGGAATTATCAAATCAACTCCAAGAGTTGCTTGATAAAGGTTTCATAAGACCGAGTTTCTCACCTTGGGGAGCTCCGGTCCTATTCGTAAAGAAAAAGGATGGAACCTTTAGGATGTGTATTGATTACCGAGAATTAAACAAGCTTACAATCAAAAACCGATACCCACTTCCTCGAATAGACGATTTGTTCGATCAACTACAAGGTTCTAGCTTCTATTCTAAAATCGATCTACGTTCGGGGTATCATCAACTAAGAATTCAAGAAGAAGATGTACCAAAGACAGCGTTTAGGACTCGTTATGGCCACTACGAATTCCTAGTTATGCCGTTTGGTTTGACAAACGCACCAGCTGTTTTCATGGATCTCATGAACCGCGTGTGCAAGCCATACTTGGATAAATTCGTGATTGTGTTTATCGATGATATATTAATATATTCACGAACCAAGGAGGATCATGAACATCATCTTAAATTAATCTTAGAACTACTCAGAAACGAGAAACTTTACGCTAAATTCTCTAAGTGTGAGTTTTGGATCCGAGAAGTGCATTTTCTTGGACACGTCATCAACAAGGAAGGAATTCACGTTGATCCATCAAAAATTGAAGCAATCAAAAACTGGGAAGCACCAAAGACTCCGACAGAAGTACGTCAATTTTTGGGTTTGGCCGGCTATTACAGACGATTCATCGAGAATTTTTCGAAAATAGCCTTGCCTTTAACCACATTAACCCAGAAAGAAAAGAAGTATGATTGGAGTGACAAACAAGAGTCAGCTTTTCAATTACTGAAGCAGAAGTTGTGTAGTGCACCAATCCTATCCCTTCCTGAGGGAATCGACAACTTTGTTGTATACTGCGATGCATCACACCAAGGACTTGGTTGTGTGTTAATGCAAAGAGACAAAGTCATCGCATATGCCTCACGACAACTAAAAGTACACGAAAGGAATTATACGACCCATGACTTGGAATTGGGTGCAGTTGTGTTTGCGCTCAAGATTTGGAGACATTATCTTTACGGTACAAGATGTACTATCTTTACTGATCACAAGAGTCTTCAACATATCTTCGATCAAAAGGAACTTAACATGAGACAACGTCGTTGGGTAGAACTACTAAACGACTATGATTGTGATATCAAGTACCATCCCGGTAAAGCCAATGTCGTAGCAGACGCTTTAAGTCGCAAAGAACGAGTTAAAACTCTTCGTGTTCGTGCCCTAGAATTGACAATTCACACGAATCTTACTACTCAAATTCGGATGGCACAACAAGAGGCAATCAAAGAAGAAAACATTCAGAATGAAGCTTTACGAGGAATGATAAAGCAATTGGAGTCTAAGTCAGATGACACTTTATACTTCATGAATAGAATTTGGGTGACCCGTTTTGGTAACTTACGGGAGTTAGTTATGGACGAAGCCCACAAGTCCAGGTACTCCATTCACCCAGGTTCAGATAAGATGTATAAGGATCTAAAAGAATTATATTGGTGGCCCAATATGAAAGGAGATATTGCCACATATGTCAGTAAATGCTTAACGTGTTCAAAAGTAAAAGCCGAACATCAGAAACCGTCTGGCTTGTTACAACAACCTGAAATTCCTCAATGGAAATGGGAACAAATTTCTATGGATTTTATCACGAAATTACCCAAGACATCCAGTGGTTATGATACCATATGGGTAATTGTCGACCGTTTAACGAAATCTGCTCACTTCTGCCAATGAAAGAAACGGACAAGACAGAGAAACTTGCAAGGCTTTAGATCAAGGAAATTATGGCTAGGCATGGAGTGCCAATTTCTATTATCTCTGATAGAGACAGCAGATTCGTGTCTAGAATCTGGAAATCATTACAAGAAGCCATGGGCACACGTCTTGACATGAGCACGGCATATCACCCACAAACAGATGGTCAAAGCGAAAGGACCATTCAAACATTAGAAGATATGCTCCGTGCGTGTGTAATTGATTTCGGAGGAAATTGGGATACCCACTTACCATTAGCAGAGTTTTCCTATAATAACAGCTACCACACGAGCATTAAAGCAGCTCCGTTTGAAGCTTTATATGGTCGTAAATGCCGCTCACCGCTATGTTGGGCGGAAATTGGTGAAAAACATTTGACAGGCCCTGAGATTGTCCAGGAAACCACTGATAAGATCTTCAAAATTAAGGACCGTCTGAAAGCGGCCCGAGATAGACAAAAGAGCTACGCTGACAACAGACGAAAACCATTAGAATTTCAAATTGGTGACCGAGTAATGTTAAAAGTCTCACCATGGAAAGGCGTTGCGAGGTTTGGTAACCGTGGTAAGCTCAATCCAAGATACGTTGGACCATTTGAAATACTGGTTAGGGTTGGCCCTGTAGCCTACAAACTCAAGCTACCACAGGAACTAAGCAACGTACACAATACATTTCATGTGTCAAATCTCAAAAAGTGTCTATCAGACGAGACTTTGATCATACCGCCTGACGAGATTCACATTGACGATAAACTTCATTTCATCGAGGAACCGATTGAGATTTCGGATTGGAAGGTTCAAAAGCTGAGACGTAGTCGGATCAAACTGGTTAAAGTACGTTGGAACTCAAAGCGTGGTCCTGAGTATACATGGGAACGAGAGGACCAAATGAAAACAAAATACCCATCCTTGTTTGAGGATGCACCAGTTCAAGAGGACACGAATTGAATTTCGGGACGAAATTCTGTTAACATGGGGAGAATGTGACAACCCGACATTTCAGGTCAATATCCGTACACATTATAAACAAGTTTACATTATAATTATTTTTGTGATTTATTTAATTTCGCAAACAAGGACTTTAGAGTCTAACAAAAACCGAGCATTGTCTCAGTTCACATTTGGTAATTCTAGGAGTTACCGGTTCACATACACTTATAACCCGAATAAATTCGAACACTAGTGGTTAAAATAAATAACCAGAAAAATATATATATTATTTTACACAAACTTGACGTGGAGCAGTAAATTATTTTAAAATAAAAATTATAATACCGTGGGGAAAATAAACCGAATTAAACTACCCTTTTTAAACTCTAATTGGTATTAATACCAAAAATCTAATTGGTTATTATTATAACCCAACCCACCCCTTGACTTTTGGCCGAAAAAGCCAGAGAAATCCCCCCCCCCCCCCGTTACTAAACCCATACTCCCACTGAGAAGACTCAGATAAAACCCATACCATTTCAATCAAAAACCCTCACAACTCCATTTTATCACTCATTTCTTACGGCAAATTTTCTCAATCCTCTCCAAATCGAAGTCAAATTCCAAGGCAAAACCTATCCGCATTCGGTGTTTTAAGAAGAATTTTAAGAGTTTCTGCAAAAGAGTCAAGACCATTCTCTGTTTTCTTCATCATTTTCATCTCGGTTTTAAAGGTAAAAACTCGATATTTTTCATATTATGTTCTTTAAAACCGTAGCTAAACTTACATCTTATTTAAACGCAAGAAAGATAACAAGAAGAGTGTGTCGAATTCAAGTTTAAAACATAAAAATATGCAGGACTGATTCTGTCAAACAGAAGTCCAGTAATCGAAACTAGGAGTTTCGATTTAACTCAATCGAAACTAAGAGTTTCGATACCTGTTGATCCATCGAAACTAGGAGTTTCGATGCCTTTTACTCAATCGAAACTAGGTAGTTTCGATAGCAAATACTCAATCGAAACTAGGTAGTTTCGATACTTTTTTTTCTCAATCGAAACTAGGTTGTTTCGACTCCTAACCACTCCATCGAAACTAAGTAGTTTCGACACACATATGCTCCATCGAAACTAAGTAGTTTCGACACACATATGCCCAATCGAAACTAAGAAGTTTCGACACCTGTACAACAGTCCCAGTTGGGCAGTAACTCAAAACTATTTTATAACAAAACATGTGTTGGAAAACTAAAACGATATTTAAACAAACACAATCAGATTTACAAGGTCGGTGAACAATTTACAATTAAGACGTTGGTCTTAACAACAATTTACCCTTGGTATCTAGGGTACAAATAGTCAAGGTTGACTACAACAAGTATTATTTCAAGTACATACACACTCAAGGTGAGTTTCACGGCCCCTTTCTTTTTACTGTTTTCTAATATTTGGGGAAAGAACATATTTCAACTATTTTATGGGATAACAAGAGAATAAGACACGACTTTTATGTTTACATGGGATGAGAACAACACAATGGAGGCCGCGAAAGTCCCCTGGAACAACATAGTAACCATTAGCTGTAGCCTAGGGTCCTATGAATAGTACTATGGAGAGTGACGTCTCCCGGTCATGGTTAGTCGCGCTAACCACAATCTGGAGGATTTATGGCCGCATAGAACCTGATAACGCTTATAGGGGCCCACACATGTCATGGTTTGGTTACGCCTCATGTATGAACATATTATTTGTATTCCTAGCTAGTTTACAAATGGGTCAACAATTCGTATTCTGTTTATCACATACACCGAAACTGTTTACGAACAATTGAATTTTACAAAGAACTATTTGATTAAACCTGTGAACTCACCAACCTCGTGTTGACGATTTTAAGTATGTTTTTCAGGTAACTGAACGTGATTTCAAGGTTAGCAATGTAGATTACATGCATGCACGATGGATACTACTCAAGGAGGATTTCCCTTGTATAACTCATTGAATTGAGTCATATTTGTGAAATCTTAACTTTTTGTAAACTCAGATTATGTTTTGTAATGTAAATCATTAAACTTGTTAATGTATCCATTTATCATGTATGTGTTTGCGGTAATCATATGCTTTGGAAACCATGAACGTTGCGCCTCGCGTTTCCGCCTTGGCGGGGTGTGACATTATAAATGTATGAGACGGTTTTAGAGGGACCCGATTGAAACTTTAAGGTGGTTTATATACCACCTAAAGTATAAACCCTAGCCATTCAGCTAGGGAGAGTGCGACGTCTTCAAGGAGGTGGGAGTAGGAGAGAGACGACCTGGAAAAGAAGGAGGCCGACGACGGGGTGACACGACAGTGGTAACTCGAGCAGGTAATCTCGTTTACGTTCTCTATGCATTATGCTCATGTTTTCGCATAGTACCCGATTAGGGTTTTTTGTTCTTGACTTCCATAATGTTGGTAACCGAGTGATGGTGGTGACTGCCGTAAGCAGCAGTGGTGGTGGTGGCTGCATCCGACAACAACTTGGTGGAGGGTGTTAGGAGGCGGTGGTCCGATGGTGACATGGTAGGGATACCCGACGGGAGCTGGCATAAACCACAGGGTTGGTGGCCATGGCGGGATGCGACGAAATCAAGGGATCCGACGGATGTCGGAGTTCGCCGTGGAGGTGCATGGAGGCGGAGGATGAAGGTTGCGGCTTGGGAAGCTGTTTTGGAAGCAACGCGATAGTGCCCGGTGTTTGTTAATGGTCGACGACGGATCAAGGTGGCGACGGTGGGAATGCCACGCGATGGTGCGCGGGGGTGAAGGGACGAGCTCGGCTAGGGTTGCATGGAGAAGTTAGGGTTTGCATGGCGAGCCTTGCGTACATGCATGGAAACCTGTCGGAGCGTCCGAGTTCTAAACGGGTCGTGAATGGTTCAACCCGTGTAATCGTGGAGCTAGGGTTTGATGGTTTGAATGACAAACATGCGAGACAAGCGTTGGGGTTTAATTATTGTTATACGTTATCCAACGTATGATTTAAATGTATCCTGATCATGTGATCGTGCGTTTAACACGTTCGGGGTTTGAGCAAGTAATCGGGGTGCAGAGCTAGGATTTTGGCACGACTTAACTAGTGAGTTTCTAATCACCTATTTTAAACGTTTTACTGTTTTGAGGCTATCGTACATACTCACGTGTTTTACTAAATGAACGTATTACAAGTTATGATTTAAACTTGAAGTGTTCTATGAAATCGTTATGTAATAATGAAGCTAAGGGTCGTTGTGGCGTCCTTAGAATGGGTGAACAAGAGTTGAGATGATCTGTGTATGTCATCTTATTAGTTACTCGGGAATGTAGTTAAACTTGTGATAGTTATTGATGTCGTCCAGACGGTCTATAAAATAAACTACTAAACCTAACCTAGACTCCTAAGTAATAAATGGAAAACCTATGAATTAGACTGCACTGACAGGCAAGTGTACCTGTCGAGTGTAGCACAGCTTAATGGTAAACCGGAATATCGAACCCTAGAGACACTACGATAATAATACTAGACTCTGACTCGGACTAAAGATTTAATTGGTTTGGGGGGTTGACTACACTAAAGGTTAACTAAGAATGCAGCAAACTAATGTTGACTCAACTATCAAGATAAGTACTAAGGTGAAATCAGAAGATGGGAAGAATACTACCTAGGTTGGAATCCTACTTGCGAAACACAACTTCTACCGGTTCTGGAAACTATGATGGATCTGGTTTTCTAAAGATGACAACTAAAGACTACCTAGTGGATCACTAATCACTCTCAGGGTGTCACCAACTAAGCTACCTAAAGTGTACTAAACTCACCAGATGGTTAGATCACCTCTCGGGTATTTCCAACAATGATAAAGTACCCACATGACATATTACCTCTCAGTCTCACTGTCCACAATACATTCGAAGAATGCACAGGGTAATATCTGGATAACAACTATGATTTAACCTAGCAACAATCACTAGACACCTAATACTAACGTCCTCTAAGATTGTTAACACTCGGATTCCTAATGATGAAGACTAGACAACTACTTCTCACCTCTCGGGTATTGAACTAGGACACACATTCAATTCTAATCAGCAATCAAACCCAACTCCTATGGTCACTATGTCTAGCAAACCACACAACAAACACAAACCCTATAGTCTATGACCAAGATATGCAAATCAAACTGGCAGACAACCACAATAAGCATACGGAGTTAAAATCAATTACAAATCTGATCTAAACATGATATATCATCATAATAATTATCAAGAGATTCTTTACAAAATCATAAAACCATCAATCGAATCCAAAAACCAGTAAAAATCACAACTTTAACAAATATTCATCATGTGACCTAGGAAATATTAAGGTTTAGCTTAGGATCATACTAAAGTTGAACAAAACAAAAGAACAAGCATAAACCATGGTATCAAACTATCAAATCAAACACAAAAATCGAATCTTGAACACCGAACAAGTTAAACTACAAACCCAGGATCCAAAGATTCAAGCTTTTCTCTTCAATTGACTTCCTAACTACCAAAATCGCCCCTTTTTGCTCTGTAGACGGCTGGAAATCGATTAGATTAAGAATGGGAGAGTCCTAGACCTTTAATCCGTTAAATTAGGTTAAAAAAACACGTTCCTAGGGTCTCTCGTGTACCGCGGGGGAGTTCTACGCGAGAGACAAAATAATCACGCAGGATTTTTGTTCCCTCGCGTACCGTGAGGAATTATACCACCATCGTACACGAGAGATTACTGAATTTTTGAACTTTTCTCGTCGAGCTACCCCAAATCGATATATTATGGGCCTCGTAACTCATTTTCTAGCCCGAGATATGCCTCTTTTAAGGTTTGACCCTTTCCCAACTTTTTTCGTTTCTCCTCCCGGGTTCTCATGCTCGTTTCTTTCGCACTTCTTGATCGTTTAAGCTCCAAAGTGACCCGATTACCTATAAAACAAGACACAAGTAAATACAAGCTATAAATGACTCAAAACAACTATAAAACTATACGAAAACGCTACGAAATACAACGTAAATGCATGTGTGCTTTGCAACACATCAAACATCCCCACACTTAACCTTTTTTCGTACTCGAAAAAGATCTCCGCAATGGAATCAAAACTGGAATCTAACTTAACAACTTATCAATTACCAATTAGCAAAACATACTCACGCGTTAAAAAGCAATAATTAGTATTTCTGTCCGATTAAACCCAACCACCAACTTTCAAGCCCCCGTAATGTGTTCTAATTCCAATTTATACAATTATCAGTCAATCTATGTGACTCACACTTAAAAGTTACAGCTCCACCTAATCCCGTCTCACGGTCATGTTTAGGCATGGGTCAAACCATATAGATTTACCCTACCACGTTAAACTAAAATTTACAGGTTTTTAGAAATAATGATGATCAATGAATGAGTGGATGAAATATGAGCATTATTAAGCAAATTAACTTTCGTCTAGAGGCGTTTCAACCAAGTCACTATTCCGGAAGGTAACACATGGACTACAGTCTAAACAATGAAGCATATAAGAATCAACCCCAGTGGTGTTTCAATCAGGCTGGAACCCGACGTTTGACACGTAGGCGAATCTTAGATTTCAATCAAATAAGCTCAAGTATATGGAATATGGATGCGGGCGCCACCGAAACTTGGATTTATTCTCATAAAAAGAGAGTGGTGTGACATGAAATCTCAAAAACCTCTAAATTTTAACTTAACGTGGTACCTATCACTCTATATTGACAGTTTCGGTATTACCGATACTCTAAGATGAATACCCACAAGATATCATGAATTAATTCAATTATTAATCTTTTTTAACACAATCAGGATATTTAAGCTTTACTAGCTAGCTGGGTCTACCAAAACATCACTAATTAAACACGTTTTCAATTATTTATATCATTTAAACTCACAAGTAGATCCAGTTGTACTATCATTTTCCATTTATTATGCAAAACTTTTGATTTCAAAGGACATTTTTTCAAAATTTTCAATTTTTTTGTATTTTTAAATTTTTATAAAGAAAACTAAACAAACTAAACACTCACATCCCCACACTTGAAAGACACATTGTCCTCAATGTGAAGCAAGATACAACTAAAAATAAAAATGAAAAAATAAACAGGAAGCGACTTAGCTGGTAATGTAGCATGAATGGTCCATCATTACTCTTCCACGTGTGCACCGTATAGCATTTTGGTTGCGGTTGCACAAACGACTATCAGGATACCTTTACAAGATAGATAAGATGAGAATCAACCCTGCCCGAATGGAGATTGAGTACGGACGGAGCGATCAAAACCTGCACAATAAAACTCACAACAAACCCGCAACATTAAACTTACTCAAATTAATATAATGACACGATTGAATAAAACTGACTCACAAAGACTCAAGATAGATAGCAGAGAAACGTACCCGATGTGTGCCAAACACATAGACATGAAAGCCACGACAAGGTGAATCATCGGTGACGAACGGTTTCTAGTTTCCCATTGGCGTGGTGGTCGGATGGTATGAATGTGGATGGTGAATAATTATGGTGATGAGAATGGTGGATGAACGGTGATGAATGATAGAAGTGGTATGATGGTGATGGGAGTGGTGGTCAATGCGGGTGAACGGTGGCGAGAAACCATGGGAAAACAAGGGAAGTGGGCTAAACTAGGGCTCCCCTGCGTACCGCGAAGAACATGCGGCCACTCCTCACGTACCACGAGGGAGTGGCTTTTAACCCGACCATTTCTTTTGGACTTCGCGTACCGCGAAAGTAACCCTACTCTTCTTCGCGTACCGCGAGGGAGTGTTGTTCACAGAATGTTTTGAACTTTTTTCAACTTTTATACTTAGAAAATTTTTGGCCTTCTAAAATTTCTTTTTCACCCAAACCTTTTAAAACTTGTTCCAATGATAAAAACCAATGTAAAACATACCTGGAACTTCATTCCCGATGATTTTCCTCACCGAATCGAGCACGAATCCCTGCAACACATACCGAAAAACACAGAAAAAGACACGGACTCAACCAAGTAATGCAAACAAACTCTACATCCCGGGCACTTGCCCGAGACTCAAGCAAGCCTATCAGGAGGCTTCTCCTTAATCCTAACCGACACCGCCTTCATCCTTCGCGGTCTACCGGTTCTCCACATCCGTAACAACCTCATACTCTAGCACTTAGCTCTTTCCACCACAACTTAAACCTACCAGGTCCGAAAACAACCTGGTTCAAGTACTTCAACAGTTTATCTCCCCTATAAGTCCCCACACTTGGGGTTTGCATTCGCCCTAAAGTAGATGAATCTTTCAAAGCACGGTTTCTCTCACGGGGCGGCCTAGATTTAGGGGATGACTCGGCTTCTATCCCCTCTAAACAAAGAATAGGTAGAGGTTCAGGAATGAGATTTTCTATGGATGTGACCTCTAAACCTCTACCAGGATCTCCAGGATCCTCCACAATCTCCACCACTGGTGCCTCACAAACTATCTGCTCCACGTGTTCTAATATGTCACCCAAACTGTAATCATCATTGCTAGCACTTAAGAACGAAGACCCTACTAATTTCTTTTCAAATTCAGCTAACCAATCCGGTGGGTCATCTATCATTCCTCCTCCATCAATAACATCCTCTACTGGATTAGAGTCCCTAAATTCACCTATTAAGGCATCAAGGATGCACACGGAGTGGCTATGCTCGCCAACATCCTTCACGGGTTTCATAACATCAAATGTGATCGACTCATCCCCCACACGAAGTGTGAGTTTCCCATCAAAGACATCTATCATTGCTTTGGTGGTACGTAGGAACGGGCATCCTAGGATGAGCGGGACTTTATCATCCACTTCCATCTCCAATATGACGAAATCCACGGGGAAGACAAATTTACCTACTTTCACTAACAGATTCTCCACAATTCCCCGTGGATACTTGACTGAGCGGTCAGCCAAGGAAATGCTCATGCGCGTTGGCTGCGGTTCACCTAGGTCTAGCTGCTTATAGATAGAATATGGCATCAGATTGATGCTAGCACCTAGATCAGCGAACGCGTGGTTCAACGGTAAACTGCCTAGCAGACACGGTATCGTGAAACGACCCTAATCCGGCAACTTCTCAGGCAATTGGTTCTGAACCACCGCAGAACATTGCTCACTAAGTGAGACTTTAGAGATCCACTCTAGCTTCTTCTTGTTGGAAAGAAGATCTTCGAGGAACTTGCCATACTTTGGCATATGCTGGAGGACCTCTATAAATGGGATATTGACCTTGAGTTGTTTAAACATATCTAAGAAGTGACCGTATTCCCTAGCATGTTTATGTGGCAACAAACGATCTGGATAGGGAACACGACTCAAGTCAATCTCAGGGGACTTCATCTCCACCCCGTTCTTCTTCTCTTCTGCCTTCTCGGCAGGCTTCTCCTCTACTATTCTCTCATCCACCGGTTCTTCCTCTTCTATAACCGGTGGGTTCTCATCCTCTTCTGCTCTCCTGATCCTAGACGACACAGCATTCGACTCAGACTCCTATAGCATCATAGCATCGATCTCACCAAATCGAGCTATCCAGTCTACCTTCTTCACTTCCTCTACCGAAAGGTATGCCATACTCAATAGAGTGGGAGTCATCCTCTACAACCTCTTTCTTCTCCACACTCCTAAATGACACGACCATCACTGAAGCATGTAACCTTTCTGATTTTCATGTTTTCCTATTTAATCTATGTCGTGCAATAAAAGACGATTCCGATTCCAATTTTTACGATCATTGTTTCATGTTCAATAACAAGCATACACGCGTTTAGTATATTACAATATTAACTACAACAAACTCACAAACCTCGAGGACCAAACACGACTAAGACTTAAAACAACATCAATATTACAAAACTACAAGGACTAGTCTTGAAATTTCCGAAAACCTACACAAGCACGGTCGTGCTTAGTCCTAAGCACGGTCGCGCTTGTGCCACAACCACGGTCGTGCTTATCCTTAAGCACGGTCGCGCTTAAACCACAACCACGGTCGTGCTTAACTTTAAGCACGGTCGCGCCTGAGATACAGTTTGACTCTGCAAAGTCAAACCGACACAAATCTTGTCCAAAAATAGATTTAAACGAGTTTTAGAAATCGCGATACTTGTAGAATAAGTTATTCGACCAATTAAGCCTAAAACCCGACCAAATACACGTCAAATCGTCCGAATTCGCGTACCTTTAAACCAACTTCCTTTTTAAATCAAATCTCGTAATTAAGACCAAATCAAGACAAATCAAACCACGATACAGACTTCGTACGACTCCTATAAACATTCCACAACTCTCAATTCATCTAAACATCGTCCCAAATCCTCTGTCGATCTCCTAAAAGCCACGATATTCCTCCCGTAGCCGTCTGCACTTGTTGCCCGATCTAAACAGGTAAGTAGTAGTCCAACTTGTTCGTTTCTCCATCCTAAACAAAAGCCCTAAATTAATTCAGAAGATTAATACACGATTAAACTGATTCGAATCTAAGTTTTTGAAAATAAATGGTTTTAATCGAACTACACGATAAACACGTTATAAATCCAATTAAATGGTGTGATTGGATTCGCCAACACTTGTTTAATGAAAACCCTATGAATCCAACAGATTTTAATATAAGATCAATCGAAATTGCTTATGGAATCGACCAGACACGGTCGCGCTGTCCTACGAGCGCGATCGTGCCTGAGCAAGCACAGTCGTGCCCCGAGAGAGGCCCGGTCGTGGTTGCCGATCAAACCAAGTCCTGACCTAGGCGCGGTCGTGCCGGATACGAGCACGGTCGTGTCTCGTAAACAGACCCTTTTGTAACCTTCTGACTCGACCACGGGCGCGCTTCAGACCACCACGGTCACGCCCGTTGACGAGCGCGGTCGTGCCTTATACGAGCACGGTCGTGTTCGATTTCAAACAGAATCTTAATTTTAACCAATTTAATATATATTATATTCTAATTTTATAAAGAGTATTATTTTATAAAATATCCAGAACCAGTTATCGTTTAACAAAGATCGAATATTTAATTTTTCTTTAAATTAAAATCAATAAAATATTACAAAGTTTATATGATTATTTTTATAAACAACAATGTATTCTATACGTTTTGTCCTTAACAAATAGTATTTATTTAAACTTATATTTAAATAAATAATAAACAAAATAGTTATTATTTTATCTAAACAAACCTTAAACTTAATCCACTTCCAACACCGAATAAACGCAACTCAATAATACATAATCGTATACATTGTTCATTAGGTCGAACTTAGCGATCTACAACACACCGCCATTACATACTTGCTTGTGTGATCTACACTCTACATAACATGTGAGTTTACATAACCCCCTTTTCAAACTATTTACAACTTTTGGGGTGGAACATGCGTTCTATTTACATGTTTTCAATTATACACATATACAGTTCCATCATATGCATGTATACAAATTTTGCGCTTTATGCTTGAGTACTAGACGTGTAGACCAACTATTATGCTCTTCATATACAATCATTAACTAACAGCCGACAGTAAACAGTGGTAGATCTATTGAGTCTGACAAACCCACCCAGGTAGGGTGACTATTACTGACAACACAAATTTTGAGTGCAAGTTACAAAGGTTTGATTGTATAGGTCACATGATAGTTTTCTCTCCATAATTGCCTTAATTGTCATGTTGTATTGAACTGTATGCACACAACACGTATTTTGCTATCTCACAATAAAAACTATGTATTCTCACCAACTTTTTAGTTGACTCTGTTTTAACCATGTTTCAGGTACCAATGTTTGAAGTAATCAAGATATGCTACACATAGGATTTTGGACCTAGAATTCAATTAAACCAGTTTATTCTATGTAATTTACATTTTTGTTTTGTGGATTGTTTGTGTTTTGATTGAACTTATTGATTGCAATGAAAACAATTATTAAATATTCAAACTTTAGCAAACCATGAGCAATGAACAGTCTGCACGCTTCACGCCCCGACGTTTCCGCCGTCGGTTGGGGTGTGACAGATTGGTATCAGAGCCTTGGTTATAGGGAATTAGGTTATTAGACACATGACCTAGACTATAACTTTAGGGTACCCACTTATGCCATGCTTCATGATTTATGTGCTACATGCTATGTGCTACATGCTATATGATATCTGTTAAATGTTTCACATGTATATATAAATAATAAATTAAATAAACAATATCCCTACCCATTTCCTAAACCCCATATCCTTCTTGCCTGCTGCCATGTCATCCTGAACATAGCTTGGCCTTTAAAATTTTCTTTTACACCCGTTAAGGTTTTTAGGCTTTGTTTAATTGTTAAAGGACACGTGCAATCTGGAAGAGTGACACCTGTATTCTGGGTTTTCTATCTAGGAAAGTCTTTCATATAAATCCCAATCAACCGAGGGATCCGTATGCTTTCCTGGGAATTCCTGGGATGAGTGTTTACTTATAGGCTAAAGCACGTCTCCTTGATAATTATATAAGTCTAAATTAACCTTAATATGTCATAGTACTCGAGTGATTATGTCACTATATGAGTACAATCCGAACTATGAATTACTTATATCTATTTATCCTATTTGATTCAAGAAATTCTCACAACTCTTATTGTGTCTAAATCTGTAGAATGCCTCCCCGTCGTGACAACAGCAACAACAGCAATAACACTGACCTGGCTGCTCTACTCACGCAGCTGGTGAATCAAATTACCCAAGCCAACAACCACACTAATGGCCATGCCAGTGGGAGTGCTAACACTGGAGGTGGTGGTGGTGCCAACCCGCCACAATGCACCTTCAAACACTTCAACTCCTGCAATCCCCTCAAATTCTATGGTAACGAAGGAGCCACGGGACTCCTTCAATGGTTTGAAAGCATTGAGAGCACCTTTCTCAATAGCGACTGTCCCGACAACCTCCGTGTTCGTCATGCTACTAGTGTCTTTCAAAAAAGGGCGCTTACTTGGTGGAATGGTGAGAAAAGGACTAGGGGAATAGATGTAGCAATGGCACTGTCGTGGGATGAGTTGAAGAGGATCATGACTGAGGAATTCTGTCCTCGAAATGAGATGAAGAAGCTGGAAGCGGAATTTTGGGATCTTGCTCAAGATAGTGGTGAAAGCTTAGCATACACCACCCGTTTCCACGAGCTGAGTCTACTTGTGCCACACATGGTTACACCTCTGTCTAGGTGTATTGAAAAGTACATCGGTGGTCTACCTAGACAAATTCAAGATACTGTGGTAGGAGGAAATCCTGCTACTCTGGAGGATGCTATCCGCTTGTCAGTCACACTTACTGACAACCATGTTAAAGCGGGTACACTTACAAGAAAGGGTGCCAAGAAACTTTCTGACACAACAACACCTCCCGCTCATGTCAAGGAAGTCCAAACTGAACCATACCGCAACACTAGGAAGAGAAAGGTCAAAAACTGTGCTGTAATCACTTCGGCTGCTCCAATGAATCAAGTTGCACCCATGGCTCAGAACCCAGCAAAGAAACCCTATGGGGGCAGCCACCCACTTTGCAACACCTGCAACTATCATCACCCTCCAAGCATACCTTGTCGCCTTTGCAACCACTGCGGGAAACATGGCCACACAGCCAATATTTGTCGAGCCAAGGCACTTGCCAACCAAACCAACCCAGCAAATCAAGCCAATCAACAAGCAACTAACCAAGTCATCCCAACCATTGCAAATGGACGTGCTTGCTTTGAATGTGGCGACCCGAACCACTTCCGTAACCTGTGCCCCAGACTGGTCAATGTTAACCAAGGCGGAGCTCGTGGGCGTGCTTTCAACATCAACGCCAATGAGGCTCAAGCCAACACTGATGTGGTTAACGGTACGTTCCTTATGAATAATCGTTATGCTTCTATACTATTTGATACCGGAGCCGATAAGAGTTTTGTGTCACTAGACTTCGAACCTTTACTTGCAAAAACCCGGTCTACACTAGAGAAAACCTTTACCGTTGAGGTAGCCGATGGTAACACCGTTACTATTGACACCATCATCCATGATTGTTCCCTAGAGTTAAATAATCACACTTTTCCAATCAACCTCATACCAATGCCATTAGGGAGTTTTGACGTCATCATAGGTATGGATTGGCTTTCAAAGCACCACGCCGAAGTCATGTGCTTTGAAAAATGCATCCGTATACCACTCCCATCCGGTGAAACGTTGAAGGTCTTTGGCGAGAAACCTTGCAAAGGACTCAAACTAATGTCATGCATTACCGTCCAAAAGTATATACGAAAGAAGTGCATGGTTTTCCTAGCCCATGTTATCCAAAAAGAAGACAAGAAGAGGAGTGTACAAGACATCCCCATCGTTCGGGATTTTCCTGAAGTTTTTCCTAATGACTTACCCGGTCTTCCACCTGTTCAGCAAGTGGAATTTCGCATCGATCTTGTACATGGAGCAAACCCGGTGGCTAAAGCTCCATACCGGCTCGCACCTTCCGAGATGCAAGAACTTGCAAGCCAACTTCAAGAACTCGCTGACAAAGGTTTCATACGGCCGAGTCATTCACCGTGGGGTGCACCAGTCTTGTTTGTTAAAAAGAAGGATGGTTCATTCCGCATGTGTATTGACTATCGAGAACTCAACAAACTCACAATCAAAAACCGCTACCCTTTACCTAGGATTGACGACCTCTTCGATCAACTCCAAGGTTCTACCTACTTCTCGAAGATTGATCTTCGATCCGGTTATCATCAACTCCGTGTGCAAGAGGAGGACATTCCAAAGACCGCCTTCCGAACAAGATATGGTCACTACGAGTTCATGGTTATGCCTTTTGGGCTAACCAATGCACCTGCTGTTTTCATGGACCTCATGAATCGCATGTGCAAACCATACCTTGATAAATTCGTTATCGTGTTCATTGATGACATCTTGATCTATTCAAAGACTAAGGAAGATCATGAACAACACCTTAGGCTGATTTTGGATCTCTTGAAAACCGAACAGCTATACGCCAAGTTCTCCAAGTGTGATTTTTGGCTAAAGGAAGTGCAATTTTTGGGTCACGTCGTCAATGAAAAAGGAATTCATGTTGACCCCGCCAAAATTGAAGCTGTTAAGAATTGGAAAGCTCCTAAAAACCCTACCGAAGTTCGTTCATTTCTTGGTTTAGCGGGTTATTACCGAAGGTTCATTTCTAACTTCTCCAAGATCGTTGTTCCCCTCACTGCCTTAACCCAAAAAGGTAAACCCTATGAGTGGGGACCGAAACAAGAAGAAGCCTTTCAAATTCTCAAGCAAAAGTTGTGCAATGCTCCTATCCTCACCCTTCCTGAAGGTGAAGATGATCTAGTTGTTTACTGTGACGCTTCAAACCAAGGTCTTGGTTGCGTTCTCATGCAACGAGGCAAGGTGATCGCTTATGCATCAAGACAACTCAAAATCCATGAGAAGAATTATACGACGCACGATCTTGAGTTGGGTGCTGTCGTATTTGCATTGAAGATTTGGAGACATTATCTCTATGGCACGAAATGTGTGGTGTTCACCGACCACAAAAGCCTCCAACATATCTTCAACCAAAAAGAACTCAACATGAGGCAGCGACGTTGGGTTGAACTACTCAACGATTACGATTGCGAGATTCGTTATCACCCCGGCAAGGCTAATGTTGTAGCCGATGCGCTAAGCCGCAAGGAACATGTCATGCTTCAAAGTGTCAAGATCCATTCCGATATTCAAGTTCGTATTCTAGCCGCTCAACATGTCTCGGTTACCGAGGGCAATTTGTATGAGGAAATGTCTTGTGGTGCTGAATTCCAATTGGAGACTAAAACCAATGGCTTGCTTTATTTTCTAGATCGTATTTGGGTTCCCGATCGTGACGATCTCCGAGCTTTCATCATGACCGAGGCACACAAGTCTCGGTATTCCATTCATCCCGGTGCGGATAAAATGTACCAAAATCTTCGTTCCCAATATTGGTGGCCTGGTATGAAGAAAGACATTGCTTTGTTCGTAGCAAAATGTCTCACATGTTCTAAAGTCAAGGCTGAGCATCAACGTCCTTCCGGTTTACTTGAACAACCGGAAATCTCCGTGTGGAAATGGGAGAATCTAGCTATGGATTTCATTACTAAACTCCCTCGCACTTCGAGCGGTTATGACAGCATTTGGGTGATCATTGACCGTCTCACTAAGTCCGCACACTTCTTGCCTATCCGTGAAGACTATAAGGTTGAGAAGTTGGCCCGTGTTTACATTGACGAGATTGTGAGTCGTCACGGTGTTCCTTTGAACATAATCTCCGATAGAGATGCACGTTTCACTTCCCGGTTTTGGCAATCTCTTCAAAAAGCACTTGGTACACGACTGGATCTGAGCACGGCCTACCATCCCCAAACTGATGGTCAGACCGAGCGAACAATCCAAACTCTTGAAGACATGCTGAGAGCCTGTGTCATCGACTTTGGTGGCAATTGGGATTCGCATTTGACACTTATCGAATTCTCCTACAACAATAGTTACCACACCAGCATCAACATGGCTCCGTTTGAAGCTCTCTACGGTCGTAAGTGTCGTTCTCCCATCTGTTGGAACGAGATTGGTGAAGCACAAATCACCGGTCCCGAGTTAATTCAAGAAACATCCGACAAGATTATTCAAATCCGTGACAACATTCGAGTTGCGAGGAGTCGGCAAAAGAGCTATGCCGACAAACGACGCAAACCCTTGGAATTCCAAGTCGGTGACCTTGTACTTCTAAAGGTGTCTCCTTGGAAGGGGGTGATCCGTTTTGGGAAGAAAGGCAAGCTAGCACCTCGCTATGTGGGACCATTCAAGATCCTTGAAAGGATGGGGAAAGTGGCTTACAAGCTCGAGTTACCTCCGTCACTTGGCAACATACATCCTACATTTCATGTATCCAACCTCAAGAAGTGTCTTGCTGATGAGAACCTTCATATACCCCTTGACGATGTGCGCATTGATGAGACGATGCACTTCGTTGAAAAACCAGTCGAGATTATGGATCGTGAGATAAAACAACTCAAGCGCAGCCGTATTCCTATTGTCAAAGTTCGTTGGGAATCTAAACGAGGACCCGAGTTTACTTGGGAACGAGAAGACCAAATGAAGCTCAAGTACCCACATCTTTTTGCTGAAGCAGTAGCCTCAACCAGTTGAATTTCGGGACGAAATTCCCTCAACATGGGGATACTGTAACCTTTCTGATTTTCATGTTTTCCTATTTAATCTATGCCGTGCAATAAAAGACGATTCCGATTCCAATTTTTACGATCATTGTTTCATGTTCAATAACAAGCATACACGCGTTTAGTATATTACAATATTAACTACAACAAACTCACAAACCTCGAGGACCAAACACGACTAAGACTCAAAACAACATCAATATTACAAAACTACAAAGACTAGTCTTGAAATTTCCGAAAACCTACACAAGCACGGTCGTGCTTAGTCCTAAGCACGGTCGCGCTTGTGCCACAACCACGGTTGTGCTTATCCTTAAGCACGGTCGCGCTTAAACCACAACCACGGTCGTGCTTAACTTTAAGCACGGTCGCGCCTGAGATACAGTTTGACTCTGCAAAGTCAAACCGACACAAATCTTGTCCAAAAATAGATTTAAACGAGTTTTAGAAATCGCGATACTTGTAGAATAAGTTATTCGGCCAATTAAGCCTAAAACCCGACCAAATACACGTCAAATCGTCCGAATTCGCGTACCTTTAAACCAACTTCCTTTTTAAATCAAATCTCGTAATTAAGACCAAATCAAGACAAATCAAACCACGATACAGACTTCGTACGACTCCTATAAACATTCCACAACTCTCAATTCGTCTAAACATCGTCCCAAATCCTCTGTCGATCTCCTAAAAGCCGCGATATTCCTCCCGTAGCCGTCTGCACTTGTTGCCCGATCTAAACAGGTAAGTAGTAGTCCAACTTGTTCGTTTCTCCATCCTAAACAAAAGCCCTAAATTAATTCAGAAGATTAATACACGATTAAACTGATTCGAATCTAAGTTTTTGAAAATAAATGGTTTTAATCGAACTACACGATAAACACGTTATAAATCCAATTAAATGGTGTGATTGGATTCGCCAACACTTGTTTAATGAAAACCCTATGAATCCAACAGATTTTAATATAAGATCAATCGAAATTGCTTATGGAATCGACCAGACACGGTCGCGCTGTCCTACGAGCGCGGTCGTGCCTGAGCAAGCACAGTCGTGCCCCGAGAGAGGCCCGGTCGTGGTTGCCGATCAAACCAAGTCCTGACCTAGGCGCGGTCGTGCCGGATACGAGCACGGTCGTGTCTCGTAAACAGACCCTTTTGTAACCTTCTGACTCGACCACGGGCGCGCTTCAGACCACCACGGTCACGCCCGTTGACGAGCGCGGTCGTGCCTTATACGAGCACGGTCGTGTTCGATTTCAAACAGAATCTTAATTTTAACCAATTTAATATATATTATATTCTAATGTTATAAAGAGTATTATTTTATAAAATATCCAGAACCAGTTATCGTTTAACAAAGATCGAATATTTAATTTTTCTTTAAATTAAAATCAATAAAATATTACAAAGTTTATATGATTATTTTTATAAACAACAATGTATTCTATACGTTTTGTCCTTAACAAATAGTATTTCTTTAAACTTATATTTAAATAAATAATAAACAAAATAGTTATTATTTTATCTAAACAAACCTTAAACTTAATCCACTTCCAACACCGAATAAACGCAACTCAATAATACATAATCGTATACATTGTTCATTAGGTCGAACTTAGCGATCTACAACACACCGCCATTACATACTTGCTTGTGTGATCTACACTCTACATAACATGTGAGTTTACATAACCCCCTTTTCAAACTATTTACAACTTTTGGGGTGGAACATGCGTTCTATTTACATGTTTTCAATTATACACATATACAGTTCCATCCTATGCATGTATACAAATTTTGCGCTTTATGCTTGAGTACTAGACGTGTAGACCAACTATTATGCTCTTCATGTACAATCATTAACTAACAGCCGACAGTAAACAGTGGTAGATCTATTGAGTCTGACAAACCCACCCAGGTAGGGTGACTGTTACTGACAACACAAATTTTGAGTGCAAGTTACAAAGGTTTGATTGTATAGGTCACATGATAGTTTTCTCTCCATAATTGCCTTAATTGTCATGTTGTATTGAACTGTATGCACACAACACGTATTTTGCTATCTCACAATAAAAACTATGTATTCTCACCAACTTTTTAGTTGACTCTGTTTTAACCATGTTTCAGGTACCAATGTTTGAAGTAATCAAGATATGCTACACATAGGATTTTGGACCTAGAATTCAATTAAACCAGTTTATTCTATGTAATTTACATTTTTGTTTTGTGGATTGTTTGTGTTTTGATTGAACTTATTGATTGCAATGAAAACAATTATTAAATATTTAAACTTTAGCAAACCATGAGCAATGAACAGTCTGCACGCTTCACGCCCCGACGTTTCCGCCGTCGGTTGGGGTGTGACAAAGCATTTGGGCCCGAAGATGGACCTCCTTGTCTACCCTTCAGGCTCTAAGCGATGTCTCCTACCGTGCATTGCAAATCCTGGAATGCCGACTGCTGATTCTTCAATAGAGTGTTGTGGCTATCCAGTCTTTGCCTCGTGTCCTTGTCTTGCTGGACTAAGTGGGCAAGAAGTTGTGTCTGATTCTCGAGCATCACATCGATTTTCCTTGTATTGACATTGCTTCCTTAGCTCGCTCCAACTTCTGCTCCTCCATATTGCTGCTGGCGACCATTAAACCCAGGCGGGTTATTTCCAGATCTCCATCCCGAGCCATAAGTATTGTTGTAATTGTTGTACCCTAGGTTCTGGTTGCCAGCAAAACTCACCTGCTCCTGATTATTGACGGGGCAATCCCTGGTGTCATGGCCTCCCCTGCACACCTTACACCTTTGAGCACTGAGTTTAAGCTCATTGATCTTGTTTGCCATAGCTGCAAGTGCAGCAGCCACGCTAGTATCAGGAGTGACCTGATGCACACCTATAGGAGAAGAGGCTGGTGCTTTAGCACTAGGAATGGAAGTCCTAGTAGATGGCTGCTGATGTTCCGTCAGAGCGAAGCTATTGAACATCTCCTCACACTCGTTTGGCTCGAGCTTATCCATGATATGGCCTCTCGCAGCTGTGTTGAACATTTTCTGCTTCTTGAAGGTGAGACCATTATAGAACTTCTCCACTATCGTCCAATCAGAAAGACCATGCTGGGGACATCGGATCAACAGGGTGTTGAATCGCTCCCAGGCCAAGTGATAAGGCTCGTCAGGATCCATCCAGAACAAATGGATTTGATCCCGAAGGCGAGCGGCCTTGGAAGGTAGATAGTAATTTTTGTAGAACTTGGCCTGAAGATCCTCCCATGTAGTGATAGAATTGTCAGGGAGGGTGTCAAGCCAAGTAGATGCACGCCCAGAGAGCGAGAATGGGAAGAGACGCAAGTAGATAGCGTCCTTAGACACACCCGTGATATTGAAGGTATCACATATCTGCGCGAAGCGGGACAGATGTCCGGGTGCATCCTCATCCTCAAGGCCATGAAATTGGGTGGCATGAGTGACCGTGCTCATGACATGTGATGGGATCTACCATGTGTTGGTGTTAGGAATGGTGGGGCGTGTGATCGAAGATCTCGCCCCCGTCACTGGCCCTCTGGTGAACGGTACGTCTCGCTGGTGGGTCAGCGTCGACCATGATAGGAAATGGAATTGGGCTAGTAGAACGTACCTGAGATTCGCACAGCTCTTTTAAACTCTCCCGAAAGTCGCGGGTGCGCTCGTAAAGCTCTCGTTCGGGCACTTGAAAAGCGAAATATGGTGGTGATCCCTGCGAACGAGTGTGGTGCATAAACTGACACAAGAATTAAAGAAAAAATAAATAAGGACTCAATACAGAAAGACTCGATCCTATATTAGACACTCAGATAGTACGTAGGACAAGCACAGAAGATAACCAAACTCACAAGACTCAAAAGAAAAAACAAACCAAAAATCAAACAAATGAACTAGTCAAAGCTAATATTTCTATTGCCAAGTATCCCCGGCAACGACGCCAAAAACTTGATGTCGTCCAGACGGTCTATAAAATAAACTACTAAACCTAACCTAGACACCTAAGTAATAAATGGAAAACATATGAACTAGACCGCACTGACAGGCAATTGTACCTATCGAGTGTAGCACAGCTTAATGGTAAACCGGAATATCGAACCCTAGAGACACTACGATAATAATACTAGACTCTGACTCGGACTAAAGATTTAATTAGTTTAGGGGGTTGACTACACTAAAGGTTAACTAAGAATGCAGCAAACTAATGTCGACTCAACTATCAAGACAAGTACTAAGGTGAAATCAGAAGATAGGAAGAATACTACCTAGGGCGGAATCCTACTTGCAAAGCACAACTTCTACCGGTTCTAGAAACTATGATGGATCTGGGTTTCTAAAGATGATAACTAAAGAATACCTAGTGGATCCCTAATCACTCTCAGGGTGTCACCAACTAAGCTACCTAAAGTGTAATAAACTTACCAGATGGTTAAATCACCTCTCGGGTGTTTCTAACAATGATAAAGTACCCACAAGACAGATTACCTCTCAGTCTCACTGTCCACAATACATTCGAAGAATGCACGGGGTAATCTCTGGATAACAACTATGATTTAACCTAGCAACAATCACTAGACACCTAATACTAACGTCCTCTCAGATTGTTAACACTCGGATTCCTAATGATGAAGACTAGACAACTACTTCTCACCTCTCGGGTATTGAACTAGGACACACATTCAATTCTAATAAGCAATCAAACCCAACTCCTATGGTCACTATGTCTAGCAAACCACACAACAATCACAAACCGTAGAGTCTATGACCAAGATATGCAAATCAAACTGGTAGACAACCACAATAAGCATACGAAGTTAAAATCAATTACAAATCAGATCTAAACATGTTATATCATCATAATAATTAATAAGAGATTCTTTACAAAATCATAAAACCATCAATCAAATCCAAAAACCAATAAAAATCACAACTTTAACAAATATTCATCATGTGACCTAGGCAATATTAAGGTTTAGCCTAGGATCATACTAAGGTTCAACAAAACAGAAGAACAAGGATAAACCATGGTATCAAACTATCAAATCAAACACAAAAATCGAATCTTGAACACCAAACAAGTTAAACTACAAACCCGGGATCAAAAGATTCAAGCTTTTCTCTTCAATTGACTTCCTAACTCCTAAAATCGCCCCTTTTTGCTTTGTAGATGGCTGGAAATCGATTAGATTAAGAATGGGACAGTCCTAGACCTTTATTCCTTTAAATTAGGTTAAAAAACACGTTCCTGGGGTCTCTCGCGTACCACGGGGGAGTTTTGGCTGGTCTCTCACGTACCGCGAGAGACAAAATAGTCGCGTAGGATTTTTGTTCCCTCGCGTACCGCAAGGAATTGGACCACCATCTTTCGCGTACCACGAGAGATTACTAAATTTTTACCATAACCTAACCCATATATATATATATATAAATATATATATATAGGGGGATGATCAAATAAGAAGTAGTTTTTCGGTAAGAAATCTAAGAAATGACAAAAACCTTAAGAAACGATATCAAACAAACTCCGATTCAGCTAATTTCAGCGCCGTTGGAACCGTGTCGTCAAACTATACCATCTTATCTTTTAGGGTTTAGCTTTTAAGGTTTAGATTTTACGTTTGAATTTTAGGGTTTTAGCCTTATGGTGTAGCCTTAAGATTTAGCTTTTAGGGTTTAGATTTTATGGTTTAGGTTTTTTTTTTGGGTGGGGGGTTTAGGTTTTTGGGGGTGGGTGGGGGTGGTTTTAGGTTTTTGGGGGGGGGTGGGGTTGGGGGGTTTAGGTTTTTGGGGGGTGGGTGTGGTGGTTTTAGGCTTTTTGGGGTAGGGTTGGAGGGGGGTTTAGGTTTTTGGGGGTGCGGGTGGAGGGGGGTTTAGGTTTTTGGGTCTGGGTTAGGGTTCGATGAGACGGTTCTGACGCCGCTGTAATGAGCTCAATCGGAGTTCGTTTGACCTAGTTCTTAAGATTTCTTAGCGAAAAACCACTTTTTAGTGGAACCGTCCCCTAAATATATATACATAATAATAAATCAAGGTTTTGGGAGGGACATTTGTCATATTTCTAGGCCTCCACATTCTCATTTTCCCGCCTCTCTCTCCTATTAATAATTAACTCCATTATTTTAGGCAACTAAATTAATTATTTGTTTCAATTTTTATCTATAGATTTTTAGATTTAAAGTTGTGTTTATCATCAATTAAATTGTTCTATCATATTAACTTTTATTAATTCTACAATTTGAAAATAATTTTAGTCATCTAAGATCCAAATAAAAACTCTTTAATCATGTATTTACATATTCACATTGTTCCATTTTGACGAGTGAATATGTAAACAGATTACATTATATTTTATTCAACTTGTGTAATACACCGGCTTTTAAAGACATAATTTTATTATTACTAAGTATATAACATTACATTTATTCAACTCGTGTAATACACGAGATTCTAACATAGTATATATATAAGGGTGGTTCTAATAAAAACCCAATTGAGTTGAAAAAACCCACTAAACCCTGTTTTATATATGTAAAAAAAATTATTTTTGGATTGGATTCTTCATTCAATTTTATCACTTTTGGTGAAAAAATTATAAAAAAATGCCGATCGGTTTTAAAAAAAAATTAAAATCTGACGTTTTTTGTATATGTAAATGATGTTTTTAACATATGTAAATGCTAAGGTATTGCATACGTAAGGAAAAAAGCGTTGATTTTTGTTATTTTTTACGTGTTTTTTTAATTTTTTTTATTCGGCGTTTTTTTTTGCGATCGGGGCTTTTTTATATAAATAATCAATCCAAAATTTTAAAAAAAAATTCTAATTTTTTTAAAGGGTTTCGTGGGTTTTTTCAACTCAATGGGGTTTTCATTTTACTCTTCCCCTATACATATATATATATATATACACATATATGTATATACATATATATATGTACATATATATACATATATATATATATGGAGAAGTTCATGAGAGAACTCATTTTAATGAGAAAACTAGCGAATTCCTCATTCTCATTAAAGATAAAAAATTCAAAAAAAATCATAACTCAAAATATAAATCAAAAACTAAAAAAGTGGTTCGGAGGCCATGTTTCCCACGTTGTACTCGTTAAAAAAAACACAAAAAATGCTCGGTTTAGCTTTAGGGTTTAGTTTAACTTTTAGGGTTAGGTTTTTGAGGGTAGGGGTGGGTGTGGTGGGTTTAGGTTTTTGAGTGGGGGTGGATGGGGGTGGTGTGGGGGGGTTAGGTTTTTTGGTGGTGGGGTGGGTGGGTGTTAGGTTTTTGGTGGTGGGGTGGGGTTAGGTGGGGTGGGGTTAGGTTTTTGGGTAGGGGTGGGGTGGGTGGGGGTTTAGGTTTTTAGGGGGTGGGTTAGGTTTTGGGGGTGATACTACACATATGCAGTATTGAAAATAAGAAGAAAAAAAATGAGTTAATTCTTATTTTTTATAACGTTATTTATACTCAAATGAAAGATAAAGAAATTCTTGATTTAATGGTGCAATTTAAAAAAAAAATTACGTATGTGATCGGTGTCGAAGGGACCGGTCAAAGATAAAGAAATAGAGTGTCCTAATCACCTTAAACTAGTTAGGGTAAGAAGGGTGTCGAACCACGAAGAGTTTGTGGTCGGTGCTCAACTTCAATTAACAATGCAAATTATGAAGTTACAACGGGTCTTTCTGACCAAACACAATCAATGATTTAAGTGAAAACTTTATAAACTCAACAAACAAATCAAGTACCAAACAAATCGGTTTAAGTTGTAAACAATAATTAAAAAGGGTATCACACCCGGGTTTCAAGTTCACAAGTAATTAGGGATTATCACACCAACATTTGAGTTCAAACAATCGAATGGTTATCCAAATCTAAATAACCAAATCTAACCAAGAACATCAACATTCATACATCATCGGCAAATAGTGTAAAACAATATTCACGAATGAAATCGAGACAAATGTATGCAATATAGAATTAGATTAATCAATAGATTCAACATAAATCAAAGTTCATAGCAATTATCATCTAACGGGGTCAATGGTGCAAGAATTTATCGACTCCCGTGAGTTCATAACCATACTAAACACAAAGATTCAAGTGTTTCAAACCAAACGATTACAAGAATTGTTTCTCAAAGCTAGCACATGATAAAACCCTAAAACTTACAAACAATCCACCCGGGAATGATTACCGGTGGATTAGCCGCTCATGGTGGTGGAAATCATCTTCAATCTTTCAATCGGATGTTAGAATCGTGTTCTTTAGCCTCCAAGAACTCCAAAATCGCCCAAGAACTATGGTGTAAAAGATGGATTCGAATTTGGGGAAGAAAAACCTAATTAAACCTGAAAATCGGGCTGTTTCGCCCAAACCCCGCGTCTGAAACGCACCCAGCGTAGGCTTACGCTGGGAGGGCGTAGGCTTACGCTGAGGACCTGAAGCAAGCTGTGAAGAAAATAGTTAGGCGTAGGCCTACGCTGGTGGGGCGTAGGCTTACGCTGGCGGCGTAGGATTACGCCATGTGGCGTAGGCTTACGCTGGCCTGCAGTTTTGCCCCGTTTCTTCCGTCTTCCATCCATCTCTTCCGTAATATCTTCAAAGATCGCATTTTAAGCTTCCAACACCTGCACATGCATGACTACACAAAACCTTTGTATTCCACATATCAAATTGCATAAATATAACATATTACACCTTTTAATACATGAAACTTTGGCCACTTATCAGTATGAAAAGATAGAAATGTTTAAAGATTTATATATTTTAAGTTCTAAATTTACCATTCTTTTTTAAAATTACACCCCTTCTCTTTTTAGTGGTTCTCTAGTTCTCTCATTAAAATGAATTCTTTTATGAACCTAACCTATATATATATATAAATATATATATATATATACACACAAATTATTGCGAGAACATGGAGAACTAATCTGGACCACTAATTTTTTTTAATCTTAAAAGATAATAATTAAATGAGAAGAGTATAATGGTAAACATTAAAATCTATCTCTCCAATTAATTATTTGTTATTGCTCTCCAATTAATTAGTTTGTATATCATTTTTCCTATTAATTAATTGAGACAAACATTATTATACATAATAATCATCTTTCTCTCATTTTTTTCCAATTAATTAGTTCGAATTAATCCTACACTACCGAAATTCATCATACACATACCGAAACTCATCCTATACATACAAAATTTATCCTACAAATAATAAACATGTCAATGGCTTAGGTGTATCAGAAATCCAAGTAAAGATGAACATGAAAAAAAAATACCTTTGAACTGTCATTGCTCACCTACACATAGTTTGTGTTCTCAATATTTTCCTATACATAACATGAAAAAAATAATGTGTTATGAATGTGAGAGTAAACATGAAAAAATACATTTGAACTATACATGAATGTGTAGGTAATTTGTTGAACATGAGAAAAAAAATATATTCTGAATATTCATGAAAAAATATACATGAATGGGGGTACGTATCCTACACATACAAAACGTATCGTACACATAACAAAATGTGTGTAGGTTGAAACTTTTATAGAGCTCCAAACTCTATGTGTAGGTTAAAACTTCATATGTGTAGGTCGAAAATCAATACGTGTAGGTTGAAACTCCATATATGTGGATAAGTACGTGTATGTGTAGGTACATACGCATGTATATATGTAGTTACCTACGCTTCGATATGTGTAAAATAATATTTTTTTTAACTAATTAGTTTTAAATAGTAGATAAAAATTAATTAAATAAGAAATGAGAAAGAAAGTATTAATTATAAAAAATTTAATTAATTAGATAGAGAAACTTTTTAATTCTAAATGTCAATACTACCCTTAGACAATTAATTAGTATCATTGATGTTGTAATTAATTAAGATAATACCATTGTTGAATTTTAGCCATTGATTAAATAATCTAATGGTAAAGATTAGTTCTTTTTATTCTTGAATTTATTTAGTGTTCTGAAATGAACTTCCCTCTCTCTATATATATATGTGTGTGTGTGTGCGCGTGTTTAGTATGTGCTTATACCTGTATGTATGAAAACTGAAAGAACAAAAGGAAGACATGGCCGGCCTTGAGCAGGTGCGGGGTGGGCGACCGCTCAGGGCCCAAATTTTTGAGGGGCCAAATTTCTTTTTTTCGCTTTTTATAACGTGTGTCGATTAACATGTTTAAAAATTTTATAAACTTATTACTAATAATATTTATATGTTCTAGATGAGACCTAATAAATTAATAAACACATGAAAATACTATAACATATTATATATGAGCCTAATTAACCTAATAAATTAATAAACACAATTAACCCAATAACAATTTATATAGGAGCCCAATTAACCTAATAAATTAATAAACATATGATAACCCAGTAACATATTATATAGGGCCCAATTAACCCAATAAAATAATAAACATAACTAGTGGTAAACAATAGCAAATTGTTTGAAACAGAAAAAAAAAGGTTTAATCTTGGCCACAACGGGACTAAAACCCGCGACCTCGGGAATGTGGGGGGAGTGCTTTAACGGGTAGATCTGGGCAGTTGCCTTGTTAATGGAAGGAAAAACTTTGGTTTTAACCCAAAGCTCTCGTGAGTCTTCTCCCCCAACGCCCCAACTCAAACCCTAGGTTCCAAATTCTTCTCAAAACGCATTCAGATCATAGGGCTTTTGAGGTATAAGGTTAAATCGAGTATGAGTGAGTGCTAATTACCTGGAATTGAGTCTTGATTCTATGAAGAAACGTGGCTCTGGTCCCTGCGACAGGTCGCGACCGAGAGAAGAAAAAGAGAGGAGACTCGTGTCTTTCAAGTGAAATTCGATTGTTTTAAGGTTTAGGGATGTTGAGGCATAGTTACTACACCCGTTACTGATTCCAATCGATCGAAATTATGGAATTTAAGTTGATGTTCATGGTTTGAAAACTATAACCGAAAGGGGTATTGAATGGATTTAAACCCTCTGATTAAAATCGAATTAATTCGTTCTAATCATTTGTAACTGATCTAATAACGTTTATGTATGATTATCAATCATTAACAGCTTCAAAATCCAAACGATTGAAATTATTTGCATCGCGTTTGACTTTGTAAAAGTCAAAATTGGGTATGGGTAGAACCAGGGGTCAAAGTCATGGAAAGGAAAGGGTTCAAAAGCTATAAAGAGTCCAAAACATTAGGAGGAGGTTCATTTCAGGGTTCATATGAATTGGGAGGGTTTAAGATCAATTTATTTGGCTTTAATTATTTTTAATTGTTTATAAAAATATTTTTGTAAACTTTATAAAATCTTAAATATTTATTTTATAAGGGAAAGTTCTAATTTTTTTTATAAACTTACCAATTGTATAAATGGCTAGTTTAATAACATCTAATACATATAATTACATATGTATTAATAAGTACATACATTTATACAGGAAGGATGTAAAAAAAACGTACTTAAGGATGTATAAGTTATATATATATATATATATATTAAATAAAGTTATACAATCAAATATATGTATATTTACATATATATCTAAAATTGAATACATATATATATGGATAAAGAAATAAAATATTTAAAAGATGTAATTACATGGTTAACACTCACATGTTTTATGCAAATATATATCTACTATAACAAAATGTTTACTTATACATATATAAATATTCATCCATGTGTTTATATATAATATAGAAATAATATGCAAATGCAACGTTGGAAGTTTGAATTGATATATGTTTAAAAGTAATAATTAATGTGTCGTATTGTGTTTGATCAAGTACGGAATTGAAATGGTTTGTTATTTTTTTAATAATAAAATAAAATAAAAGAATATGGCCGGAAAAACATAGGTGTTATAGTGAGACACCAAAATGCTAAGCTCATGGAAACGGGTGGTGTAGGCAAGGCTTTCACCACTATCTTGTTTGAGATCCCAGAACTCAGCTTCCAGTTTCTTGATCTCATTACGGGGGGAAAACTAATCAGTCATGAGAGTCTTGACATCAGCCCAAGGTAGGGCTAGAGCAACTTCGATTCCACGGTTACGTTTTTCCCCGTTCCACTAGGTGAGTGCCCTCTTCTGGAAGACACTAGTAGCATAACGCACTTTCAGGTTCTCGGGACAGTCAGCATTGATGAAGGTCCCCTCAATGCTTTCAAACCATTGGAGAAGTCCAGTGGCTCCCTCCTTCCCGTAGAACTTGGTGGGGTTGTAGGAGTTGAAGTGTTTGAAAGTGCATACTGGGTTCCTTAGTGCAACATTTTGGTTCAGTTGGTTAACCATGGTTGGTAGGATCGTAGCCATTTGCTGAATGATCCTGTTGGTGAGGTTGCCCCTACGTTCACGACGGGGAGGCATTCTGCAAAAGGGATGAATAGAAAGTTCGTAAGATGTGGATCATGTGTAAGAGTTTGTAAATAATTTATAAGGTACTAGGTAAAACATGGATAGTACCCTAATGGGCACATTGACTTATCAAAGTACTTTTAAGTTCATCTAATGTTTGAGAAGTCATTCTTTAGCCTATAAGTGGACACTCATTCCAAGAATTCTCAGGAAAGCATAACTGGTCCATCGATTGACTTGGATTTATAGGAAATGCTTTCCTAGACAGAACTCTTAGAATACAGGCATCCACCCTTCCGGATTGCACAAGTTCTCATTCATTAGTTAGAACTTACGTACCTTTGAGATTTTCATTTAGACTTTTAAGTCTAAGAGTAGAATTCATGTAGATCCTTTGTAGTTCATGTAGTTGTATCAGGTAGTCAAAAATAGATAGATGTAGGTAAGTATAGTATAGAGTGGAGTTCCTAATAATAGACATGAGTTTAACTCGTCTTTGGGACTCATGGGTTATAGTCTAGTTCATGTAGCTAATAACCTAATTCCCTATAACCATGGCTCTGATACCAATCTGTCACACCCCGGCCGACGGCGGATTATACGCCGGGGCTGACGCGGTTGTTCATAAGCACATGATCATCTATTAATAATGACAATATTTATTCATCGTATTTAAAGCATCCGTTACAAAAGGAAATGGAATATGAAAAGTTCAAGACAAGACAATATTAAATTTAAACTAGGTCCAAGTCCTAGGTGAGAAAGTAGTGTCCTCAAACAGGTGCACCTGAAATATGTGAGTAAATGTCAACTACAAGTAGTTGGTGAGTAACATGGGTTTTGACACCAAACAAAAGTTGAGTAAAAGTATTTGAAATTCAATATGTTCAAAGCATAACTATGACATAAATGTGAAAACATATAAGGTTCCAAGCGTACAATCAATCCGTAGTAAATGGAAAACTGGTAAGTACAATCCAACTGATTGTGTTTTGGAAAAATAGTAATATGGTACACACAAAACCCGCCAAGGTTCGTGTTAAATGGAATCGAATTCCCCTATAAATGATCATGTTATGTACCTTAGGCCTGGGTAGCAGGTTAATGAATGTACTAGCATGAACACATGTAATGGTCACCAAGTAGTTTAAGACATAAATCACATAGTAAATAGCATGAGAACATTGGTATTGAATTTGGTAAGTATAGTATTTATATAAAAAATGCTTGGATTTTATTCACATAAATATTTAGTTAATAATCAAGTAAATCATAGCGTGGAAAAAAAAGTATTGCATAAAAATTGTTAAATACACATAACGTAGTATGAGAAATAATATACTTGGGACAATTTATAAATAAATTATAAAGTGGGAAAAAATATTTAATAAATTTAATAAAATAATTTAATTATAGTTAATGTAAATAAAGTGGGTAATTAATTTGTTTAATAAATAAAATGGTAGAAGATGTTTAGCGAAGCAAATAATTAATTTTAAATGAATTTCGAAAGTAACCTATAAACAAAAATAATTATCTAAAATAACTATTTGGATGTTTAATTTAAATAATTATTCTTACTAATAATAATTATTTATAAATTTTAGAGGAGTTTAATAATGTTTAGATATACAAATAGAATTTGTGGAATAACATATAAATATACAAATAATATAATTAGATTTTGTCTAAACAAGGATTTTTATTTTATTTAGAATTCACCTTAGGTTTAATAAAATGACATAGTAAAATATTATTTATATTTTTCTTTGAATTATATAAATATCGTGTCTTGTATTTGTATAATTTTATAAAATTAAATTAGGAATTTTTAAAGTTAAAGAGAGGGGTTAAAAATGGTTTAAATGGGAAAATGAGCAAAATCGCCCCCCGGGACTCGAACCCGCGCTTGCGGCCTGTTCACGCTTGCACACACACACTAACCACTGGACTGGGCATGATGCCTTGTCTAGTGGTTGATCCGCTATGTTTTTAATAAAAAAACCCGGTTGTCCTTCGTCCCCAATATCCTCCGACGAACCCTAGCCCTCCAATTCCCCCCGTCCGGTCACGATAAGCACCCGAATTCATGGGGCTTTCGATCGCTAGACTGAAAAGAACCTAATGACATAGAATTTACCTGTAGTGGTTAGGTGACGGAGGAGAACGACCTCGAAAAATGGATCGGAGTTCGTCGATTGATATCATGCTCAAGAGATGAAATGGGATGTAATTTAGGATGACACGAGTTTGCAATCTGTCTCGTCTACGATTAGGAGTGTCTATTTATAGCCGAATTATACTACATTGATGGATCGAGTAAAAGCTAATGAGTGGGGTTTTGGTTACGAATTCGTCCTTGATTATGCACTGAAAACCCAATTAATCTTAGGTAGTGGGTCGTTTAATCGATCTAAATGTGATACCGTTAGCAGTTTTGTTTGCAAATATCTCATTCGTGAGATTGGGAATTAAACGGGTAGAACCGGTGACAAGGGGTCTCGAACCCATGACTGGAAATGGGGAGGGGGTTTATCCGAGAATGGCACAACAGGTCCCTGGGGTTTAAGACTTTAACATTTCATGTTGAAACTTCGTTTTTAGCTAGAACTAAGTTTCAGAAAATGCAATATGAACCCTGGACTTTTTATAAAGTGAAAGATCATTGCATTTTATAATTTTTATAAAACTTAACAAATGTAAATGTTATATAATTATATTTATATAATTAAAATGGCTCTATTTCTAATAAAATCATTTGCTTTGAAAATTAAATAATACAATTTTAAAAACCCTAATTTTTTTTATAGAATTTATAACCTAATGTGATTATATATATAGGTTTAGAAATAATTTAGCATATAAATATATATATTTATTTATAGAATGATAACAATCATTTATGTAATATACATATTTATTATTTTAGCAATAATTCTACTTAATGTATGCATTTATGAACACTTATACAATGTAATGGATGAATAAGATAATTTATTGAAATGGATAGATACAACCACATAATAAAGAAATTACAAGTGTCGGAAAAGTTCAAATAGAGGCTGGAATTTCCTAGGGATTACACAAGTAATTGCATAAGTAAGTAACACATACTAAGTAACATAGTTGCATATGTTCATGTCATAAATGGTAACACATAGTCTTAAGTAATTGCATAAGTAACACATACTAAGTAACATGACATTTGTACATCCTTATAACATATTTCATACATGTTAACAAATAATCCACATAAATCATGCTATTGTACTAGTCATCTAATAATAAAATTTCAACCCATTTGAACAAACAATATAACATGACATTTTGGTACTATAGTTCATAGCATGATAAAGTTTCCCTTTTTGGACAATTAGTGTTTTAGTACACTTTAGGTGTCATATCTCAATCAAACAAACAAACTATACATGAAATTATACTAATAATATGCTAGTAACATGGTTCTACACATACATTCTCCATTTAAAATAAAAATGAAGGTTCCAAACTAATAAAGTTTCCTTTATTAGTAAGGTCTTCCAAAACATGTCATAGCAAAACTCTAAATCACATATTCTTGCATAAATCATCTATACATATGATAATAAAACCATTTAACCTATTTTGGACCTTTATAGTATACACATACAAAATATGTTCAATTAAAGTTTCCTTTTTAGGAAAGTGGTCCAAACGACCTCCTATACATATGTAACTTCAAATAACCTTATATATCATTTTAATAGATGTTATACAACCATTTTAGCATGCTATAATACTTAATAACTCAATAACCCAAAATATCAAACAACAAAGTTTCTATTTATAGAAACGACCTAAAATGAAGCAAACCAAACATTTCAACAAAAAAAAAATCATGTTTCCTATTTATTCTACTAATACAAGTATCATTCCAACTTTCAAACATGTCATATTCTCGTTTTTATAAAATCTTAACAAATAAAGTTTCTGTAAATAGCAACGAGCAATATACCACATAAACAAGCATTTCAAACATCCATATGTACTAATATGTGTCAACAACCTTTTATTATGAAAACTCTTTGATTAAAACATGGATTTAAAAACTTGTAACAACAAAAATCGTTTGGATAGATGGTCTACCATGTTTGGCCAAAAATGAGTAAGAAAATATGGGTAGAACACTTACAACTCAAGGTATGATGGATAGGATGAAGATTTCTAGCTTGCAACTACTTGGAATCACCTTGAAACACATTGAAAGAGGCTTGAAATGACTTGAACAAGATTGAGAGAGAGTGGAGGTGGGTGAGAGGGTGGCAGCCGAAAGTTGGGTGGGGGCTAGGGTTTTTGCAAAGTGATTTAGGCTGAAAGTGAGGGAATGTGGGGGTTTAGAGTGTTTTAAGGGAATTGGGTTTGCGATTTCTCGAGTTTTTAAAGGCTTTTACAAGAGGATGGGCTCCCAAATGGACTAATTAAATTAAAAAGCTGAATTTTTATAAGCCCAAGTGTAAGACCATCATTTTTATAAAATCTAATTTAGTGTTGTTGGCACATATCGCGTATCCGCTTAGAAAACGTTAAAATAAAAGTTGCTCAATAAATTCTGGAAAAATTAATCTAAGCATGAAATAATAAATCACAGTATTACATGTAATTTATACACACCAAATATATGTCTAAATATTATTTCTAACATTCACCAACGTTCGTGTGGGAGGACGTGCGTGTGACCCGGTAATCCCCCCGATTATTACCGATACATGTATTGAAATGAAACGAATGGACTTACTATATGAAATATGTACTTAATTACTCTATAATTAAGTATGATGCATGTGAAATCATGTGAATTCAGATAATCATTTATGTAATATACATATTTATTATTTTTGCAATAATTGTACTTAATGTATGCATGTATGAACACTTATACAATGTAATGGATGAATAAGATAATTTATTGAAATGGATAGATACAACCACATAATAAAGAAATTACAAGTGTCGGAAAAGTTCAAATAGAGGCTGGAGTTTCCTAGGGATTACACAAGTAATTGCATAAGTAAGTAACACATACTAAGTAACATAGTTGCATATGTTCATGTCATAAATGGTAACACATAGTCTTAAGTGATTGCATAAGTAACACATACTAAGTAACATGACATTTGTACATCCTTATAACATATTCCATACATGTTAACAAATAATCCACATAAATCATGCTATTGTACTAGTCATCTAATAATAAAATTTCAACCCATTTGAACAAACAATATAACATGACATTTTGGTACTATAGTTCATAGCATGATAAAGTTTCCCTTTTTGGACAATTAGGGTTTTAGTACACTTTAGGTGTCATATCTCAATCAAACAAACAAACTATACATGAAATTATACTAATAATATGCTAGTAACATGGTTCTACACATACATTCTCCATTTAAAATAAAAATGAAGGTTCCAAACTAATAAAGTTTCCTTTATTAGTAAGGTCTTCCAAAACATGTCATAGCAAAACTCTAAATCACATATTCTTGCATAAATCATCTATACATATGATAATAAAACCATTTAACCTATTTTGGACCTTTATAGTATACACATACAAAATATGTTCAATTAAAGTTTCCTTTTTAGGAAAGTGGTCCAAACGACCTCCTATACATATGTAACTTCAAATAACCTTATATATCATTTTAATAGATGTTATACAACCATTTTAGCATGCTATAATACTTAATTCAATAACCCAAAATATCAAACAACAAAGTTTCTATTTATAGAAACGACCTAAAATGAAGCAAACTAAACATTTCAAAAAAAAAAAATCATGTTTCCTATTTATTCTACTAATACAAGTATCATTCCAACTTTCAAACATGTCATATTCTCATTTTTATAAAATCTTAACAAATAAAGTTTCTGTAAATAGCAACGAGCAATATACCACATAAACAAGCATTTCAAACATCCATATGTACTAATATGTGTCAACAACCTTTTATTATGAAAACTCTTTGATTAAAACATGGATTTAAAAACTTGTAACAACAAAAATCGTTTGGATAGATGGTCTACCATGTTTGGCCAAAAATGAGTAAGAAAATATGGGTAGAACACTTACAACTCAAGGTATGATGGATAGGATGAAGATTTCTAGCTTGCAACTACTTGGAATCACCTTGAAACACATTGAAAGAAGCTTGAAATGACTTGAACAAGATTGAGAGAGAGTGGAGGTGGGTGAGAGGGTGGCAGCCGAAAGTTGGGTGGGGGCTAGGGTTTTTGCAAAGTGATTTAGGCTGAAAGTGAGGGAATGTGGGGGTTTAGAGTGTTTTAAGGGAATTGGGTTTGCGATTTCTCGAGTTTTTAAAGGCTTTTACAAGAGGATGGGCTCCCAAATGGACTAATTAAATTAAAAAGCTGAATTTTTATAAGCCTAAGTGTAAGACCATCATTTTTATAAAATCTAGTTTAGTGTTGTTGGCACATATCGCGTATCCGCTTAGAAAACGTTAAAATAAAAGTTGCTCAATAAATTCTGGAAAAATTAATCTAAGCATGAAATAATAAATCACAGTATTACATGTAATTTATACACACCAAATATATGTCTAAATATTATTTCTAACATTCACCAACGTTCGTGTGGGAGGACGTGCGTGTGACCCGGTAATCCCCCCGATTATTACCGATACATGTATTGAAATGAAACGAATGGACTTACTATATGAAATATGTACTTAATTACTCTATAATTAAGTATGATGCAAGTGAAATCATGTGAATTCAGATAATCATTTATGTAATATACATATTTATTATTTTTGCAATAATTGTACTTAATGTATGCATGTATGAACACTTATACAATGTAATGGATGAATAAGATAATTTATTGAAATGGATAGATACAACCACATAATAAAGAAATTACAAGTGTCGGAAAAGTTCAAATAGAGGCTGGAGTTTCCTAGGGATTACACAAGTAATTGCATAAGTAAGTAACACATACTAAGTAACATAGTTGCATATGTTCATGTCATAAATGGTAACACATAGTCTTAAGTGATTGCATAAGTAACACATACTAAGTAACATGACATTTGTACATCCTTATAACATATTCCATACATGTTAACAAATAATCCACATAAATCATGCTATTGTACTAGTCATCTAATAATAAAATTTCAACCCATTTGAACAAACAATATAATATGACATTTTGGTACTATAGTTCATAGCATGATAAAGTTTCCCTTTTTGGACAATTAGGGTTTTAGTACACTTTAGGTGTCATATCTCAATCAAACAAACAAACTATACATGAAATTATACTAATAATATGCTAGTAACATGGTTCTACACATACATTCTCTATTTAAAATAAAAATGAAGGTTCCAAACTAATAAAGTTTCCTTTATTAGTAAGGTCTTCCAAAACATGTCATAGCAAAACTCTAAATCACATATTCTTGCATAAATCATCTATACATATGATAATAAAACCATTTAACCTATTTTGGACCTTTATAGTATACACATACAAAATATGTTCAATTAAAGTTTCCTTTTTAGGAAAGTGGTCCAAACGACCTCCTATACATATGTAACTTCAAATAACCTTATATATCATTTTAATAGATGTTATACAACCATTTTAGCATGCTATAATACTTAATAACTCAATAACCCAAAATATCAAACAACAAAGTTTCTATTTATAGAAACGACCTAAAATGAAGCAAACTAAACATTTCAAAAAAAAAAATCATGTTTCCTATTTATTCTACTAATACAAGTATCATTCCAACTTTCAAACATGTCATATTCTCATTTTTATAAAATCTTAACAAATAAAGTTTCTGTAAATAGCAACGAGCAATATACCACATAAACAAGCATTTCAAACATCCATATGTACTAATATGTGTCAACAACCTTTTATTATGAAAACTCTTTGATTAAAACATGGATTTAAAAACTTGTAACAACAAAAATCGTTTGGATAGATGGTCTACCATGTTTGGCCAAAAATGAGTAAGAAAATATGGGTAGAACACTTACAACTCAAGGTATGATGGATAGGATGAAGATTTCTAGCTTGCAACTACTTGGAATCACCTTGAAACACATTGAAAGAGGCTTGAAATGACTTGAACAAGATTGAGAGAGAGTGGAGGTGGGTGAGAGGGTGGCAGCCGAAAGTTGGGTGGGGGCTAGGGTTTTTGCAAAGTGATTTAGGCTGAAAGTGAGGGAATGTGGGGGTTTAGAGTGTTTTAAGGGAATTGGGTTTGCGATTTCTCGAGTTTTTAAAGGCTTTTACAAGAGGATGGGCTCCCAAATGGACTAATTAAATTAAAAAGCTGAATTTTTATAAGCCCAAATGTAAGACCATCATTTTTATAAAATCTAATTTAGTGTTGTTGGCACATATCGCGAATCCGCTTAGAAAACGTTAAAATAAAAGTTGCTCAATAAATTCTGGAAAAATTAATCTAAGCATGAAATAATAAATCACAGTATTACATGTAATTTATACACACCAAATATATGTCTAAATATTATTTCTAACATTCACCAACGTTCGTGTGGGAGGACGTGCGTGTGACCCGGTAATCCCCCCGATTACCGATACATGTATTGAAATGAAACGAATGGACTTACTATATGAAATATGTACTTAATTACTCTATAATTAAGTATGATGCAAGTGAAATCATGTGAATTCAGATAATAGTCGGGTACGGATGTTAACCTGAAATTACCGGGTATCACACCATTGTAATACAACGGTGTCAATCTCGTACCATAGCACGTTGGCCGGATCTGTTGCAGCGGGGGGAGTGGCACCGTCGATGTGATCGAGGACTTTATATCCACGTGCATGGAGTTTGAAGAGCTTTACCCAAGACGAGTAGGTAACTTTGGTTCCGTCTAGGGTACGAACCTTGTTTTGTATGTTTGTTACCGTATAAACGGGATGGAGGTTCGGGCTAGGGTTCTGGTTCTGATTTGTATTGGTGAGAGTTTTGTCTTCGTCGCCGGCCATCACTATTATTAACTGGAGAAGGAGCGTACTCTTTGATCAACGACGACAATGAAACAGTAGGTGGCGGCAGAAAGGCAAGAAAAGAAATTAGGGTTTTGAATTATTATGGCTCTGATACCATACGAGAGTTTATGGTATCAATCCTTGATCTCATTCATTAATAATAACCCGTATATATAGGAGGATTACAAGGCTAAGTATGGAAATACAATCACAATGATACTCAAATATATGTACTCTAATAGAGACTATAAGAATTTATAAACAATTCAAGTCTACAACGTTTAACTAGATGATGCTAATCCACTCCTAGTCAAACTTCAAATTCTTGTGTTGATTCACGGAGTTCCAATTTATTTTTTTACCCTTTTTTGCAATGTTTTGAAACCCGGACCGGACCGGCCGGTCGGACCGGGAACCGGTGGTCTGGCCGGTCCGGTTACATGTGTTGAACCGTTTCTGTAGCGAACCGGTGGTTGGACCGGTTGAACCGGCGGTCGGACCGGAAACCGGGTGGTCGGACCGGTTGAACCGCTTGACTATTTTTTTTTTTAATCTTTTTTAAGTCTCTTGGCTTCTTATTTCGTAGGTAATTGTTAGTTTAAAATTATTGGAATTGACTTGTTGGTGGTTTTTGAAAGGATTAAAAGCTATTTAGACTGATATATTTTTATAATATTTATGACGTCGTCCGGTTCTTAAATCCGGTCCGACCGGTCGGACCGGTCCGACCAGTGGACCGGTAAGGAGACCGGTTCGACGTCCGGTCCGGTTCTGAAAACATTGATTTTTTGAGACCTTTAACGTACAACCACTTTTATTTGATCAAAGAGTACGAAATCACCATATTTATACGTTCTTTTTTGTTTTACAAGTAGTCGTTAACCGATAACTGATCTAAACCGTACGCTAACGCAAAATTAATTTTAGCCACTAATTAATGCTAAATTTAGGTTTTACTATGTAGTATAACCACATTAAATTAGTAATTTCGTAAAATATAAGACTAATTTAGGTCATATTAACTTGTTTTTTCATAAATTAAACGCATTTGACAAGTCCGTGGGCTAACTTGTGTATAATTTGCACATTCAGAAATAGTCTGGGGACTATTTATGTAAATCTCTCTCTCTTGATCATAAACCCTCCCCCTTATTGAACCCCAATTGAATCCAGCCTCTCTCTCAGTCTCGTGATCTCGTCGCCCCTTCAAATCAGAAAAGTTATCATCTGCTGAGAGGACAAGACGACGACGGAGTCGCCGGTCACCGCCGGAACCTAGCTGAGATAACACTCCGTTGGTGTCCGGTTAGTTTTAAACCATTGTTACGTTATCCTATATTTGCGCTCTTCCGTTTTGTGCCCTAATATTTTTTTCCATATGCATAAAATCTTTTTTCTTTGTTAACACGCATTTAGGAATCGCAGGGAGGGTAAAGAACTAAAATTTAGAAAAGCTTACTCGATCTTGGTTTCTAATTCCAGTTTTACTCGATCTTGGTGAGAATCTGATTTTGTATACGAAACCTTTTTATTGGCTTTTTTAAAAGCGATATTTTTTGCTTTAATTGCTTGAGTACGTTAGGTATGGAATTCTTCTTCTTCTGTGGAAGTTTTTCATGGTTCCAATGTATTGATTTTAGGTTAGTAAGTAGATTGGTGGGCGTACCGGGTGCTTGACTTTGCTCCCACATTTGTGAAGGGTCCGGGGAGGGGCCGGATCACTTTGCGATCTGATGTACGCAGCCTCAACCTACACTTTGTGCACTAGGTTGTTTCCCACGGCTTGAATCCATCACAAAGCAGCAACCTTGGTAAGGTTGCTCCAAGGCCCGCCCTTTTATGATAAATTATCAATCTAGGTTAGTAGATTGATAATTTATCATAATTTTATAGAATTTTCGTTTTCTCCAAAGTTATCACAGACCTAATTAGCAAAAGAGATATTCTTATCCAGGCATTGCAGCTTACATTATAGAATAGGGAAAGTGACAAAACTAAATGTTGTTGGTGATTAGGTATCCTTGTAGTTGGTTCTTTTGATGCTCTAAAACGAGTGGAAACGTTTCAGTTATGCTATTTGCATGTGTTTGTAGTTCTCTATCTCTAGAGTTTTAATGCAACTAGGACTGTTAATGCCCCTAGCATGATCTACGGGGTACACACAAAGGGCATCTTGTTGATGTGATAGTGATTGATTGCTATTATGTTTCTACTAAGTTTTTATTTATAACGGCTTTAATGGTACTTAGTTTTGAATCTTCTGGTCATATGCTTTATTTTTTGTTTTGTATATCAACTGGCTGTCAAGCATTAAGTGTTTGCATATAGGATTCAGATGCGTGTTCTGAAACAAATATGTAAATATCACTGGTAAAATAGTTTAGGAGTTCTGCGTGTTCTTCTAATATTACGTAGAAAGGATGATGGACAAACTTCTACTTAGGTGTCCTTGGTTTACTAGTCATTGGGAGCAAGTTTGAGTTTTTTAAATTGTAGACAAGACCATATGATTGGAGGATGTTTCTTCCTCTTGGTTATATATATGCTTTTGTGACAATGATGTTTCGCTGTCTGTTTTCTATATATATTTTAAAACTCCTCATAACATGAGAGGCTAATATTTTGAAATCTCCATTGACACGCAACTCGAATCAATGCCTGTTCTGCAATAACTGATTTGGATATCATGAAAGATTGCTGTGAGTAGTGTGTTCTGCATGGTTTTGATCTTACATAAGCAATTTACAAAGTATTTGTGATCATATCCTCCTGGGCATGGTATTTCTAGTTATAGTTTATGTCAAATTTACCTTGGCAACTATTTAAGATGATAGTGTGTTCCATATTACGAATATTATTATGACTGACGCTAATTGAATTGATAGTATTATAGTAATAGTGAATATGAACTTGTAATTACCAGCAGGCAGCAGCATTGGCTGTTTATTTCAAACCGAGTAGTTTGTTTGTAACTATGAGTCTTATTACCTTTTTAGTTTGAGTAACCCCTTGCATGTACGTCAACTCCACTGAATGAATTGGCAAGATTGCCATATTAAGATATCGTTAAGTTTTTCTGTAGATCCTATAGATTTCTGTTGCATAAATATGTATTTTATAAAGATCTTAGGTCATAGAAAGTATACACCACGTCTAGTGTGAAATTTTAAAATTATTATGCCTGCAATTTTGGAAGCTCAATTTAGTTAAACAGAGGCAATTTACAGTTAGATATCATGTAGGATCAGAATGCATTTATGCCTAATTAGTTCTTTTGCAAGTTATTTCCTATTATAACTTATTTGTATAGCCATTTGTTTTGCGTTCCCTTCTCTCTTATTAAATATTTTAACTACGCAGGCAGGTGCTGGCGATTTTAATATCCTGTTTACTAGGGGTGTTTCCAGCTTCATTCCTGGATAAATTGGAAGAGTTTAGGGGACACAAATGGCTGCTTTGTTATCCAGTGATCCATTGTATTCTGGAAATCATGGAAATGGTCCATATAAACAGTCTGATAATAAACATGAAGAAAATAGTGGACTTTGGTATTTTTCTAGGAAAGAAATAGAAGAAAACTCACCATCTAGATCAGATGGCATTGATTTGAAGAAGGAGACTTACATGCGGAAATCATATTGCACATTTTTGCAGGACTTGGGTATGAGACTTAAAGTGTAAGTTCTGCTATTCTTTTGTTTTTGTATGATTATTGATCCCTATTCTTGTATAGTTTTTTGTTCATATGATTTTCAGTATTCTTATGCATCCATATATGTTATTTTTAAGACGATCACATAAGAAAACTTGCCCATTGCATTTATGTATTAGCAAATTTGTTATTTGGTACTAAATTGGTGCCATCGGAATGGATTACGCTTTTGCATTAGTTTTTCTATTTTTTTCCCTTCTTTTGATGTGGGAGACTGGGAGCAGCTTAGTTTGGGTTCTGGGTGCTTCAAGGTTTTTAGATGGAACTTATTGATTATCTAACTCATGTTTATTCCCTCCATAATATTTTATTTGTCTTGGGGAAACATGCTGTGTGCAAATAACATATCCTGTTTAGTCTTCTCAATTAAGGGCTCAAAAGACTTTGTTGCATGGAAAAGTAATGTTTATATGGACTTGTTGGTATTGATAAATTTTTATGGGCATTGGAAGCTTTCATTCTGATATTCTAGTGGTGTCTGCAAGACTGCAACTATAATGGGCATGAGAATTTTCATTAGGATACTCGAACATTCATTTTCTATGAACATCATATATTTATCACATTTTCATTTATACTCCATTCTAATACTCTAAAAGTTTGCAACCATAGTCCGTGTCTAAACTGCTTGATTTTTATTGTTTTTTCTTTATTTTGGATTACTGTTCCTCTTTACACTGTTTATAATTTTTGTGGTCATCCTGGATAAACTGAATTTCAGGAAGCTTATGATTTATGCTACAATATTTTACTCACTTCAGCATGTTTGTATAAAGTGATCTATCTAAAAAAAATCAGCAATTCTAGTTTTTTTTTTCCTGAAAGTTCTTGTGGAATTCACCAAAGGTAACATGTAGGATAAAGGTGAGGGAAAAGAGGTTGCACTAGAACTTTGTCATTTGAGTTATTTGGATGAAAGCCTACAGATTCACCTTCTCTCCAGTCTTCTCTTCATTTTTCTCTTATTGAATTTCAATTTGTTTTATTATAATAACCATTCTAATGCCAGTTGGGGTGAATCAACCTCATGAATACGCGCAGTCAACTGAGCTTTTCTTTTGTTACAACATGTGTTGAGTGGTTGCACTTTTCAAGGGACTTATATCTGTTGTTGCTCACAATCATTGTGCACATTTTATGGCTGCACAAAATTTCTTTGTTGGTCATAAGTGGTGCACAGTTTTCTTTGATCTTAGAAGTTTAATATTTATATTATATAATTATTGTCATTAATACAATTTCAAATTTGACCAAGTATAAGCTTTGGATACAAGTACACACAATCTTCTAATGAAACAATGTAACCATGCCATATAATTTCATAATCTAGTTCCGTTTTGAAAATGTGATTATAACCACTGTAATTTTTGTGGCTGCTAAGTATATTTAAATACACAGAATTATGCGTATACAATGTAGCTTGCAGTTACTTTTCATATTGAGAATCCAATGTCATCACTCAACAGTTAAAAATAAGATTCTATTCTTCCCTCCCTCTCCCCACAAGTCCACAGTACATGTGTCAGACTAAACATTTGTTACTTATCCGAGTCTCACTATCAGAATTTTGAATCAATTTCCATACTTGACTATTCTGCCTATTTAAGCTCTAGTATGCTACAGAAAGTCTTTAACTATCACTCCGCTCTTAGAAATTATTAGACCTTCAATGGAAATTGTGAATAGTGTTTGACTATAAGAAGTTCTGAATGTATTTCGTATATTTACAAGCCCTAAAGCTTCTTTAAAATAATAAAATGGATATTTCCATGCAGGCCTCAGGTAACTATTGCTACAGCTATTATCTTTTGTCACCGTTTCTTCGTTCGCCAGTCACTTGCAAAGAACGACAGGAGGGTGAGTGATGCCCCGCTTAACTTCCATATGTTTTTATTCAAGTTATGATTTGAATTTGCAACGATCTGTTTTTTTATCTTGAAAAGGTATGTCCTCAGGGAAAAATAGTTATGTATAATTTTTTCATGTATACATATTATGGCAAGGGATCCCCTAATTAATGCCTTACTCTATATTATATACTCTGTGTGAATATAGTTTATGTATCAGTAGTTAGACTGAAAGCTGCTATTTTTGCTACCAGCATGATTATTTACAGCATAAATAATAAACACTTACTGAAAATTATTAACTAACATTATTGGATTGCAGACGATTGCAACAGTCTGCATGTTTCTTGCAGGCAAGGTTGAAGAAACTCCTCGTCCTTTGAAAGATGTTATTCTTGTTTCCTACGAAATTAATCACAAAAAGGACCCCGGGGCGGCACAGAGAATTAAACAGAAGGTACAGTTTACTCTACACAGTTTACTTTTTTTTGCTTTTTTTTTCCTTCTTAGAAAAGGTGCAACTGAAAAAAATGACCGTGCTATGTAGAGGTGGCAATCTCAACCCATTTTCTCATGAATGGTAGATTTAGGTTATCTTCTATCACCAGTGGGTCATACGGGTCAAATGCATAAATAAAATTTTAAAAGGAATGGGTCATACGGTCTCCCAAAGTGTATATATAAATAAATAAAATATTAGTTTATCATAGAAATATATTTTTTGTAAGCTTCTTTAAACTCTTTTAAAAATAAATAAATAAATAAAGTTTTGGGAAAAGAGTGTTTCAGGTCGGTCCAACCTGACCCATTTCAACCAAGGTATACCATTTTTTTTGACCCAACCCCTATTTTGCCATCTCGAGCGCCATGGTCGCTTATAGGTCACAGATAAGTCCTGTTTGCTTTATCTGTATTTTGTAAACTCAAGAGTCTTTATCATTCATGAATAGTCTAGACATCTCTGTATCTTTCTGTTTTTACTTTGTTATGCAGGAAGTGTATGAACAACAAAAAGAATTAATTTTAATTGGAGAACGTGTTGTTCTGGCAACTCTTGCTTTTGATTTCAATGTGCATCATCCATATAAACCACTTGTTGAGGCAATAAAGAAGTTCAAAGTTGCTCAAAATGCACTTGCTCAGGTTGCTTGGAATTTTGTGAATGATGGGTATGTTGAATTCCTTTAATACTCCCTCCATCCCAAAATAAGTGTCCACTAGCCTAAAATATGAAGTTATAGAAATCTGTAGTTAATGCACTTTATATTAGTTGAATGCCAATTTTATCTCTTTAAGGTGCACAGTTTTAGAAAATGCGTAATTAATCCAGTTTAGCGTAGGGAACTTGATAAATAGTTTTGTAAGTGGACATTATTTATGGGACAAAGTCTAGGGGTGTTCACGATCCGGTTCGGCTAGTTTTTACGAAAATTTTGGGGCAAAAAGCTAACTAAGATTTTGGAAAAAAACGAACCAAACCAGCTGGGTTGGTAGGGTCTTATTTTGTATTAATCTTTTAAAATGGTAATGGTGGTTCATGAATATAATACACATACTTAACTTCATAATCCTAAATTGAAAAAAAAATAATAAATGTTGAACGGAAAATTCCAAGTTTCGAACCATAAGCTGTCAACCGAATTGTATGTATTTCAAACTGGCCAACTTGCTTCGGTTTGGTCGGTTTCAGCTGTTTATGAACACCCTGTTAGGAACAACGTGGCGCAGCGGAATCAACACACACACATGCACAAACGATAATCACGCGGTACAGAAAAATAAAGGACACAAGAATTTTACGTGGTTCGGTCCCAGTGGGGGACCTACGTCCACGGGCTGCAACTAGGTTATTTCATTAAGCTCAAAGGCACACAGATTACAATTACAACATAGAGTATTTATAGATTAAAACTAGGGTTCCTAACTTGTTCTCCAAGTTAGGCCCAAACCATAGAGATAGGCCCATTAGGGCCGGCTAACCCTAATTAGGGCCGGCCGCCTCTAAATGAGACTCCACACTTAACACACCCTTAGGACAAACCAAAATAGAAACGTGGACATTTATTTTGGGACGGGGGGGAGTAATATGTAACATTCACCTCTGGTCAACATTCCTTTGTTTGATCTTGACCTGCAAAAAGGACATATGCAGGCTTCGGACTTCTCTCTGCTTGCAATTTAAACCCCACCACATAGCAGCAGGTGCCATTTTTCTTGCTGCCAAGTTCCTTAAAGTAAAGCTGCCATCAGATGGTGAAAAGGTTTGGTGGCAGGAGTTCAATGTTACCCCACGCCAGCTGGAGGGTTGGTTTCTTGCTATTATAGCTAACCTTTTTGATCCGGGTCGACTCTTTTGACCCGTTTTCTTTTTATTGCAGAGGTGAGTAACCAAATGTTGGAATTGTATGAACAAAATAGAGTACCACCTTCACAAACTAGTGAGGTTCTTGATGGAAGTACAGGTGGGGTGGGTACTCAAAAGGCACAAGAACATGGCACAAATGACAGTGATTCTCATGTTGGTGCTGCAACTTCAAGACCAACTTCTGATCATTTAAAAACATCTCAAGATCAAAGTAATGATGATGGAAGTACAGATAGGAATAAGGATATAAATTCAGACGTTGAGAACAATGATGATCAAAACTATGAATCAGAAAATGGTCCTAAGCTACATGCTGATGAAGACCAAGAAAGGGGCGGTGGTGGTCAAAGTTTGGAATACAGAAGTCAGACACCAAAAGATGCTATGAAGAAGATTGATAAAGATAAGCTTAGAGCAGCACTTGAGAAAAGAAGGAAGGCACGTGGTGGTGATGTGGCACGAAGAACAGATTTGATGAATGATGATGATCTGATTGAACAGGAGTTAGAAGATGGTATAGAATTGGTTGCTGAATCTGAGAAAAACAAACAAGAAAGAAAATATAATGAGGTCAAAGACGGTGAGCCGGTGGAAGAAGATGAGGTGGGGCTGTTGGATGATGGTGATACGAGACATAGCTTGAAAAGGAAGGGTGGTGGGACCCCACCACCCGACAAACGAAGAAGGAACTAGAAGGGTGTATGAATTGGGCTTCAGATAGGTAATGGTGTTCATGTTCTTTGTGTTTGATGAGAAAATATGGTATTGTTCATTGGCAGTTATGGATGCGCAAACTGTTCATACTTGTTCTTGTACTTGCTCATGCTGGAACTAAATTTTGGTTTTGTATGCTTTTTGGTCATGAAATGGCACCATTTATTTATGAAAATGAATTGTCCGGTGTACTTTGGGGATTGCAAAATGTCTGATTTCGGTTATGACTGTTTAGGAACCATTTAGAATCAGTGTCGGTCTCAAATGTTTCTTTGACACCCGTTCTAAATCGTTATGTTGGAGAAACGGTTAGGGTGTTATGTCCGATAGATCTAGTTTCAGGAATCTGTAGTATCGTTCTTATATGATCTGTTTAGTCTATGGTTTTTAACTTTTTATTGTTGATCCCAACTTGATGAGGTGTACATACCGAGATTGTCGATGACAGCATCAAGACAGGTTTTATCTAGGGTGTCTATAAATAATTGTAGTTAAAGTTGGTTATACAAAAGATCATTATGATTTTGCATAAGGTGACCACTATGTGTCTAACTTAAACTTTAAAAAGGTTGTATGTTTCTTGGTTTTTATTCATAACATATTTTAGATTCTAACACTAACTTCTGTTAAAAACTTAGGGTCTGTTTGGTAAATTCTGAATCATTAAGCGCTGAACCATTAAGAGGTCTGAATGATTCAGCATGGTTTCAAAGCTGAACCATTAAGAGGTAAAATGAACCATTAAGAGGTGGGTTTTTAGCAAAACAAACACTTTTACCTCTGACTGATTAAAAGGTAAGCCTCTTAATGGAATCATTAAGAGGCTACCAAAAAAATGACTGTATATAACACCCTTTGGTTGACGTCCCAGTGTGCGATGTGAGTTGGGTTTACACAAAACTTACAAGAATAGAAACTTACATAAACACAACGGGAGTCTATTGCACTAAACCTTAAGACATACGTATTTTCCTTTATTCTAATTATCTCAGAGCTGACCTACGCCAAACTTCAACTTTCCCAATAGCCCCGCCGATGCTAATTACACCTTTTCCTTTACCATGACTACTAGAAGCCGTAAACTTTCCTGGAATGCAGTTAAAACGTCAGTATATACCGATGAGTTCTAAGTTTTATATTTCGTGTAAAAATGTTTGTATAAAGTATTCATTCACCTAAAATCTCTTCCAAGTTCACCTAATGGGCCCATCACGGACACCCTAAGTTTCCCTTAAACATTCTCTCTCATTTGCCATTACATTTTATAATTCATATAGAAAGTCCGCGTAGATCACCGTCGTGATCTTAAAGCAACGTCTCGCTTCTTTTCTCGCTCTGTAAAGGTCCTAATCTTTCTACTTTACCGCATAGGCAATGTAAATGACACAAAACATTTCATAAACATAACATTCTCGTGCTTCATCACATACAGTTTGATAAACACTCTCCCACAATAATCGTGTTTTCTTTCGAATTACACAACTATTGTAACAAAACCGTTTTCTTTTGCATAATTGATATGCCAAAACCTTTCTTTTACACAATCAAGTGTCAAAACCTTTCTTTTGCATAATTGTCACACCCAGAGTTTCGGCATCCGGTGTGGGACGTAAGAACCACTTACATCAGAGTAATGACAAAAGTAACTTTTACGAATAGTCCTTCCAATGTCGCCTAAACTTTCTCCTTTTTACGGCTACTAGAAGCCACACACATTCATGGAATGCATTAGAAAAACGAGTTAATTTACATAGGTGAGTTTCAAGTTTTACATTACCTACACATTAACGCATAAATTATTTTAACGAGACATTAAGGTAAAAGACTTTCCGTAAGACTACCTTTCGGATCAACCATTGCTATCCTAAGGTTATCTTAGTTATAAAGCCATTATCCAAATTATCCTTATGAACAACAATCAACTGCCCTTATAGATAACTCTAGATAATCTAACTTCATTAATGCCATTACAAATTACCCTAAAGCACTACTCTGTAGAGAAACCATAAGAGACGATCTCGAATCACTTCAACTAGGCACTACCGTATGGGCCAGAAACATTTCTAGTAGATACTTAAAAATGTAAAGTAATAAGCATTATAAATAACATTTCTTTGCATAGTCAATATACCTAAACCATTTTCATTGCACAATTTAATGCCAAACCATTCTTCTTACCACTAAAACATTTTTCATACAAAACATCACATTTGTATATAAATAAACGTAATGGTAAAATATTTTCATAAGTATTTCATAGACAAGCATCCCAACCCCAAAACATTAAATAAGGGCAAAAATCTTAGGAACTCACCTTAAAGTCAAGGGCCAAATGTTTGAAGATCGCTTTGCTATGTTTATACTTGAAGGCTTGGGTTTACTGGCTAGTTCAAACTTCATCGGTTACGGCTTTAGCGGGGTAAGAAGGTGTACATGCCAAGATGTGCTTGCACTTCGAATGCATCACTTGTCGCAAGCTATTGCTACTTATAAAAGATAAAACAAACAACAAAGTAATCGGTTTTTAAGATATCATGCCCGCACATCCACCTCACACATTGTTGATAAAGCAAACCGTTAGACGTATCTAGTTAGGTTAAATATGCACAAATATCATATATCAAATGTGGGCAAAACATCACACACATGCAAGTTATGTGAGTGGTTCATTATGTATATGATTAATCAATTTGGTTGTTAGGGTAATTGAATGGCAATTTGAGCAATTACATACCATGGCATTGCTACACGTCATTATGCGTCACATGGGCACAACGAGTCTTGATGGATTATTAGTTGTAATGGGTAATGCCGAGTCTTAATGGTAAAACTGCGTTTTAATAGGTACAATGGGTTCTAGTGGATCATATTAGGTAATAATGTGATTTGATAGGTCGTGTTGGGTCCTAGTGAACTATGATGGGTTTTAATAGGTCATTTGGGATTATAAGGAGTCATGTTGAGTCATAATGGATCCTATTAAGTTTTCATAGGTCATATTAGATTGTGATGGTAATCTTGGGTCTTAGTGGATGATTTAGATTGTAACGGGGAGTTTTTAGGTTGTAATATGTCATATTGGTTCATACTGGATATATATGGATCATGATAGGTCTTATTGGCTCTGAATGGGTCATAGTGGTACATAAAAGATCATATTAGGTTGTCATATTCAGTATAAACGAGTCATATGTTGTCAAATTCAATATTAATGGGTCATATTAGGTTGTCATATTCAATATTAATGGGTCATATTAGGTTGTAGTGGATTATACTAGGTTGTAATGGGTCATATGAGATCATGATGGAACATATCGGGTTGTAATAAGTAAGATTGAGATGTAATGGATTATAAGAGTCAAACCAACCGTAATGCATATTACAAATAGATATGTGTATATGTTTAGTATGTGCTTATACTCATATGTATGGATTTTTAAAGACCAAAGGGAAGAGCGTGGTTGCGTGTAGGAACGATCATCGCTAGCGTGTGAAGGCGCTCTAAGAAAGTTAACGGAAAGGGAGGGTATAGAAGGTCAAATGCGATCCAAGTCTGCAACTATTTATTAGTTCATGCTTGCAAGATTTTGGTATGACAACCCCTTTCTAACTAAACTTCAAATTTCTGGTGATGAAATCATGAAGTTCCAATTTATTTCTTTTACTCTTTTTCTGTGGCCTCAAACGTATAATAAGTTCTATTGGATCAAAGAGTTGATTTGAATATTAAGAATTGTTACGAAATCAACATTTGTACTAGCTTTCCTTTTGTTATAGATGGCGTTGTTATCCTATAACAGATCCAAATCTTGTATTAACTACAGTTAAATTTAACCGCTAATTAAGGCTACGTTTAGGTTTGATTATGTGGTATAAAATAAATCATTTTGTTTATTATCGATTACTGGACATGAAATTCTTAAAATGATCAAGTTGGTTCACATAATAAGTTATCTTGAAGAAGTATAATGGGGTATATTGGTTCATTAATGGTTAATGGTTTAATTTAGATTGTGTTAATCAAGTTGCCATCAAAGATAAAAACATACAATGCTTGAGCAATCTGTTCATGCAATTGCCTTCTATCTATGAAATCAAAATTGAAAATCAGCAAACAATATTGAAATGTATATGAATCCGACATCTACTACAAATCTAAATTATATAATGATCCATGATATATTAATTATTCGTCATCGGTTGTTTCATGATATAATTTCAAGACTTAATCGACAGACTCAGTTTGGAGAAGCACATATATGTTAGTTTAATTATGATTTAATCCTAAGTCTTAGTATTTAAATTGAATTGTTCGTCATAACCTAAGATAGCGACAGTTATGGTGGTTAAATACCGAACCATTGTGTCGGTTCACCAAGGGGTATCACACCCTTTGGAATAGTATAAATAGGGATAAGCCCCTTCATTTGTAAACAATTTCGATCCGTCAATAAAAGCAAGTTTAGCATGAAATCTCTCTCTAAATTCTCTGCAAGTTTGTGAGTTTGGAAAGTGATTATAAACTAAGAAATCAAAGTTCGATATCTAGGAGCAGATATGGTTCAAAAGGCACGTCTACAAACCTTGAGAAGCGAATTAGAAACTTTGAGAATGAAACAAATGAAACTGTAAGTGACTTTGCAAGCAAGTTAAGGAGTATAAAAGCCAAGTTCAAAAGTCTTGGTAGTACTTTGAAAGATAAGGTACTTGTAAGGAAGTTGCTTAACTCTATTCCAAAGAAATTTCTAATTCGCTTCTCAAGGTTTGTAGACATGCCTTTTGAACCATATCTGCTCCTAGATATCGAACTTTGATTGATTCTCATAATATATTGGATGTAATAATCTATTCAAAGAATCAATCAGTTGACCCACAGAATCAAACCAAATGCAGAAAATAGTTAATGGTTACCTAATGAATTGACTTATAGAATCAATCCACTTGAAAAGGTACCAATTCAATCGTCTGGCGTTCTGTTCTTTTTGGGAGGGGTGTTTTCTTGCTCTGCGATGCACTTTTTAAATTCATCTGGTGCTTTCATTTCGGTTTTCTCTTTCGTGCATTGTAATTTCTAGCTTCTCACTAGTTTTTCAATGAATTATATTTGTTGTTCAAACAATGAGATACTGTTTGAAATTCAAATCAAAATACACCAAAGAATACGATGAGCATGAATTTACAAGATGCATGTTAATTGCACCTGAAAGTTTTAGCCCGGCCTTCATCTGCTGAGCACAGATATCACATTTCTTCCAATTTGAGAATCTAACTGATAAGTGAGATAGATTGCACATAAATTAATTTCGTTTTATTAAAAAGATAATTTGTCTAATTTGAAGTGATTCTTGGCGAATTAGAATATATTTTAGAGGTCTTCTAGTTTTAATTTGATCAAGCTAAGGCCAGTTGATCATAGTGTATTTCTTTTAGTCACTTACAAAGATGAAGCAACTTATAGCAAATAGACTTGTGACCGCTCGTCCTCTTTGATTCCATCAGCTAATTATGCTTCAAAAGAATCGAGTTCTAGTCCTTGTTCTTCTGTGCATAAGGCCTGTCAATGTTTTCCAGCTTACCAAGCTCTATTAGCATTTGGTCTAAGTTTAATATGTAAAGGGATATTTATTACTTTTGGTGTTCCTCCCACAATGGTAGAAGTAAAGATAAGTAGTATTTATTTCCTATAAAAAGGAGTCCCTAATTCGGTTACTTTATTTGATTAGAAATGAGTTGATGAAATTGTGAGGCTATTTAAATGCTCTAAAAGGTTTAGTGTCATCTTTTTTAAAATTTAAAATTATACTTGTGTTTTTATTTTTTAAAGCAGGCTTGAAAGACTTAACCCTTCAATTTGATAAGAAAAAAAAATGTCGTATGAGTCGATCAATGAACAGCTGTTCATCAATGAACAGCGCAAAGAGCTTCTTGAAAAACGTCTGGATCTCTTGTCAGAGAAGAAAAAGAGGATTTCAGAAATTGCTACTTTTATAGACCTTAAGGGACTCCTAGAGGAAATGCTTGCAGGGCTTGTGGAAAAACGATTGCAGCTCCTGTCAGGGAAGAAGCTTTCAGAAATTGCTGCTTTGGAAGAACTTGATGGATTTGAAGAGGATATGCTCAAAGAGCTTCTGGGAGAACATTTGCAGCTGTTGTCAGAGAAGGAGAAGATTTCGGAAATTGTTTCTTTGAAAGAAGAACTTAATGGAGTCGAAGAGGAAATGCTTGAAACCCACCTCGCGTTAGATAACTTAACTTCTGCACCCCTTTAGGAAGTTACAGGCAACACATCATGATCGGTTGGCTTTAATATTTGGTTAGAAGCATGGGTAGATGCAAGTCGGATTTTCCGTTTTCCCTTTTCTTTTCCTCCTTGTAATTGTAGTAGCAAGGCTGTGTTGAAAGTTTTATGTTGATTAGTTTCTTTGTTGTTTCCTTTCTGTTTTAGTACATCATTGCTGCATGTTTCTAACCTGTTTGATCAGCAAATCTTTGTTGTCCCCTTCATGTTTGAGTACATAATTCTATTGGACTAGCAAGATGAACTTTTATTAACTATTAGCGAAAAGCTAGAAGTGCGAATACAAGGGAAAATGAATAGGTTGATTACATATTAGTATATTACATGGTAAACTTCTTGGTCTTGCAGTGTTCAATATTGGTAATTGATTGCTTAATTGATGGTGATGATTTTGGCATGTCTGTCATAGTTGTAATTGTTACCAATCTCTATTCTAATTTAACACAATCCAAACCTTGACTTATATATACATATACATATACAGTATAACCTCTATAATTTAATACTCGATAAATTAATAACCTCGATAAAATTAATAATTTGTCCGGTCCCAATTTGGGACCAGTATAAAATTGGACCCCAATCGATAAAATAATAAGATAATAATTTTTTTGAAATCCCAATGTAAATATATTGGTCCCAGCGAAACTATAAATTAATAATTACTAAAATATTCCAAAATTCTAGGATTTTCTAGTAAAAAATGAATCTATAGTCACTTGTTTTTTTGTGAACTTCAAATCTATATTGAGTTCATCTTTAAATCTCCCCATTGCACTTAAGAGTTGAGACACTGTATTCTCGTATTGCAACAAAAAGTTGTGAAGAGTTGTTGCCGCTTATAATGCTTCTTTCCGAGTGATCGGTTCCAAGGGTACTGAATCATCATCAACTTCATCATCAACCGGATTTTGAACGGCATCCGCCATAATTTCTTCAATGCTTTGAACCTTGTAACATTCATTATTTTCACCTGGATAATCCAACAACTCATTCACATCCATTTTGTGCCGATAATGCATTCCCGTAATCAAGTTCTCAAGCTCACGAATGTCTTCTCCAAAATTTACCTCGTTTAAATCATTTGAGCCGGTTGGATTAGCCGAACGAATTTTACAGTGTCGATGCATTAATTTGAGAGTTGCTCACAAATATAGGCCTACTTTTTAAATTAATTTATCGATATAATAATATCTCGGTAAATTAATAAAATATCCCGGTCCCAACATTATTAATTTATAGAGGTTCTACTGTATATAGGATTATAATCATGATCTCTTTCACTTGGATTAATAGTATGTGTAATAAGGTGTTTTTACTTGGTCAAGGATCCGCATATATAACACAGGAAAACCTGCTCAAAACGGTTTTTTTCTTTCTCTTCTGCTTACGTGCTACAATGTAGATCCTTGCTAGATTTTAGTTTGGTTTCTCTTGATAGTACATATGTGGCTCAAAGAAAATGTTGATGAATTAGTTTAAATATTAATCTTAACATAATCCATCACTAATATGATATCATATAGCATAGCATAATACAATATATAAATTAGTAAATTACAAAACATAATATAATCTAAAAAGAACTAAAATAATATAATACTACGTAATGTGATGTAATATAATATAGTATAACATAACTTGATGTAATGCAATGTAATATGATGTAATATGATATAATATAATATAAAATAGTATAATACAATACAATATAATATAATATAGGAAAAATTCACTGAATAGTAAGTTTCTTAATTTATTCATTAAAATCACTTAAAGTTCTTTTTTTTTTGTCTCTGTAAAGTCACTTGACTTATACTAGGTTTTCAATATTATGAAATTTGATATAGATATTAAAATTTTATAAAATTAAATGACTTAAATGTAGCATATATGAATGTCGTTTACTACTTAGTGATTATGTTTTTTTCAAATTTAATTTCAGGTAGAAGGTAATAGTAAAGAAAAAAGATCACTAAACAATAATAAATTTTCAATTCAGAATTGTTTAATTTAAGTCAAATTGGAAAACATATTCACTAAATAGTAACCAAGATACATATATATGTGATCCATATAGATCACTTAATTTTTTTAAAAAAATTTCAAAAAATTGAAACACCAAATAAACATTGAGTGACTTTAAAGAGAAAAAAAAATTGAGTGACATTAATAGAACATATGAGAAAATTGGTTACTATTATGTAATTTTTTCCTTATAATATAACTTCAAGTTATATTTAATTTATATAATAACGCTTATATATATATGGAAGTAAATACTATTAAAAAAATAAATTCTAACATAACATAGCCCAAATTAATATCACATGTAAATTATTTAATATGTTTTTTTGAGAGAACATTAAAATAGGTTTAATATGTATAGTTCATATTTTTTTAACAAAACTCACAAATCCTTCTAAATCTTCACCTTTTATTCACAAAGGACTTAAACACTCAACCAGTCAACCTCTTGGAAAGGAACACCTTTGTTAACACCTTGGTACCATTGGGCTACAAGCCCTTTGATATGTACAATTCACATATTTATAAAAGTTAATAGTAACGAAGTTTTCCTAAATTATAATCTAACTCATTACTAACAATGAACAATTCACATATAGAATGCCACATTATTAAATATTACAAAATATAATCTAACTAAACGATTTCAAGGCAAAAAATGAATAAAGATGTAATTTGCTCAGTTTTCCTTCAAGATATGAATTTGTTATCAATAAAAATATAGTTACACATACCTAACATGGTCCAAACGAATATAACATATTACTTTTTTATGTGTCTTAAAAGCAAATAATCCCATTAATATGCATTATTTTATTTTTATATTTAGAAGTTGATGGTAATGAAGTTTTTATTTCAAGTTCTACTTAGGTTTTTTTTTCTTCTCTTCTTTTAGAACCAATAGTATGTTGAACCATTAGAATCACATAAGCACACATACATATTACTTCAATTACAACGGTGGAATTGAAAAAAGCATATTTATTTATCTCTATCCACTTTTTATTTGATTTTATCTTTGCTGATTTTCTTAAAAAAGTATAAGATTGTGCACAAATGCATAAAAATATGCATATGTACATTTAGACAAAATATTATCAATACCATATTTTTAAATAAATCTGTATCATACTAAAAATCTACATACATTTTAGACAGCTTATATAATAAATAGTACATGAGTTAATGTGGTTGTCACAATACTCAACATACTATTGGTTCTGACAAAGAACAAAATCGCACCGGTTTAAGTGTGGTAGATTGAAGTTATCATAACTCATAAGCCAGACATGCATTAACCATTATGAACCTTCGCAAATATAAGAGGGTTTATAAGATTACAAACTATCATAACATAATGCATTGCAAATAAAGACTACAAACTTAATCTATTGCAATTATATCTATCTACTATTAGCATAATATAAATCATTATGGTTATTATCAATTATTCGTCATGAAAGTCTGAAATTGATCAAATTAATCTATACTCCTTTATAAAGGAGATTAGAGGGATAAAAGGGGCATTTCATAAAATTTTAAGACGCCGGGCTTTTCCAATTTTTAAGACGTCGGAGAGCAATTTGGTTCCCGCCGATAACGCCGGAGTCGCTTCATCACCCTAACGTTGTGTTCCCTAATTCATTTCAAATCATTTCTCCTATCCTTAAATGAAACTCGGAAACACAGCGTAACCGTGACGCCATTAAACCCCATTCAATGACCGGACTTTGAGTTGCCTCTTTCTCCACCTTCTTCTCTCGCTCTCCACGCACCCCTACCTTGCTTGCCATCCTCCATCGCTGTCATCTGACCACCGCTATTCTCCTTCACCGCCGCCGTCATCTGACCACCACCATTGAAACCCCCCACCCCCTCTTCAAACAAGCAGCTTTGCCCTAAGCCCATTTCAAATTTCCAAACGTCTGCGTGCGTCGTTCTCTCTCTCAAAAATTGATTGCTGCAAAAGACGAAGATGATGAAGAAGATGAAGAAGATAAAGACGAGCTAAGATGAAGACGAGCTAATCAGTTTCGTTGCAACGTAATACTCCATCGATCGCAATGTTTCTTTCTATGTAACCCTAATTTTACCCCCAAATCTGTTTTTATCTGCAGGAATGGAAAACAAAAGATATATATTTTTTTACTGATTTTGTTGTTTTGTTGTTCCAGTGCCATCGCGTTTACATTCTCTATTGAAGGAAGCAATTGTTCAGGTAAATTCACACACAAATTCCAGTTGGATTTTGATTTTCATTAACTTCACACACAAATTCCAATTTATTTGATTTTGATTTTTGTTTATTTATTTTTAATTTTGATTGAACGGATAAAACTATTGCCAGAAACCCTTCGATTCAAACTCTATCATCTCTTGAAAGATAATCTGCTGGTGCATTCACTGAGTTGCAGAGGCAACAACATCTGGACCTTGCTCTCATGGTATGACGCTTTCGTTTATGTACACATGTCTTGAATTGATACATATATTCAATCTATGAGGAATTGATACATATCTCGAATTTACATGATGTATCGTCCCTTCATTTATACCTTTATGATGGTAATCTTGGTTAGAAATGAAGGCAAGAGAAGTAAGAGAAAAAATAGTTATAAATTGGGCTAATTAAGCTAAGTAGATTGCATTTTTACTTGCATGTTGTTATCTCAATCAGATCTGATTGAAATCCTGTTTTAGTTGAATTTCGATTTACTTTTTGTTGTATTCCACAAATCCATTTAACAACTTATGATTTCATTATTACAAGATCAAATAGCCGAAGCACATCCAAACGCTATTTTCTAAAGTCCATTTTATTGATTCTGATTGTTTAAAATAACAAAATGATTTGTTACACTATGGATTCATGGGGTTCTAAAACGGTATCTGTTATAGAAGTGTGTCATTGGCACTGATTTTGTACATTCTGGTATGATCATTTCTTGATTTTTTTTTAGTCAAATTAAACTGCAAATTTCTGAATTGTAGGGCCCACATCTTCTTGCTCCAACTGGGATTGACCTTAAACCTCATGGCAAAGGGGGCACTGTTTTTGCAGGATATCATTATGAAAGAAAATAAGGTGCTGATGGCTATCTAAACAAGAACTACACAGCAAACATTTTAAATCTTCAGACTTGTCCCAAATCATTATCCTTTCTTGGGTTAGCATACACATGTAGACTTGTCCCAAATCATTAGGTCAATTTGACTCGCATACACGTGTCAAATGTGTTGACAGGTTGACTTTATAATATATATTATAATTTTAAATGGGTTAACGGTTCCGCGCGTTTTAATTAAAGGGGTTAAACATGTCAATACGAATACGACCTGTTTATAAAATGGGTTAGAAATAACAGCCCATAAACTTATTACTTTTGTGTCATGTCAGGAATTGTTACCCCTAGAAAGAGCAATTAACTCGTGCAAAAAATCATTCACTTTTTTCACATACGAAAGAATTCAGAATTTACTAATTTAGCATCTAAAATTATTTACATGATGGGTTTACTACACGTTTTCAAGTACAACAAGCATTATAGAGTTTGTGACAAATGTGTCAATCAATTTGATCAACATTGCAGGGTATGTAAGAATTAAGAATTATGATTCTGGGAACAGTCTTCCATACTTCTTGGAGAAGACATTTGACGCTTTATTATTTTGCAGGGGCTGAATAACTGTGTAGGCAAGAAGAACTACAGAAAGTTCTTTACTCTTATGATCTCGACTCTTCTCCTTGTAAGACCAAATCTGTCCATTTTATAGTCATCTTGACTTTTTTAGTCAAAGTTTCTCAAACAGTTTAAATTGACACGTTTTATTAATTCTGTGATTGTAAAATGTAGCTTGTAATTCAGTGGTCAACTGGGATTGTTGTGTTGATATGCTGTTTACTTGATCACAAGAGATTCATTGTGTAATGGATATTGTCAATTTGCAGTGAAGATGGGGCCAAAATTATCAGGGTAATTCTTAAACTACTTGATTTTTTGACATATTTCTTTGTTTAAGTTGGTTAAATCTTTCGTTCTTTGATTTGAATTAGATACATGTTTATGTTATTTAATTGACATGATATGGTATTTATGGTGAGAATCTGCAGATGAGGTCATAAAAAATATGCTGAAGGTTGAGATTTTTTAATCACTTATAATGATTTGCTCTCCAAAATCGTTACAAAACAAGAATTATAATGTATGGAATTATGTGACATGTGTTGGAAGTGGGAAGAAGCTTTAGAAACGTTTTACCAATCAAGAACTTTACATGATTGATCAGATTATCATTAGTTGCAGGTCCACCAATGAAAGATAGATCAATCTGTTCCACATGTATTGGGACTTGTAACTCCTTGGTTAATACAGTATCTGGACTTGAAGGGTTTTGATGTCTAACCAAGATTTCTTGCATCATGTTGTAGCAAGATTGTATACTTTGCTGTATGAATTAATTGAAACTCATCAATAAAAGGATTTTTAAATTTGTTTGTTTGTAAAGATGAATAAAGCTTGAGAATTTGATCATAAAACTTACTTTTTGATCTTCAGGAATGAAGCTGGTGATGTGGGAAAGAGAGTTTTCATCTTCAAGAATGCATTGGTTTTCAGTCCTCTAATAAAAGTCCAGGGGCCCAAGTGCCTAACTGACCCGTTTTTTCCTGCACGTAAACTGTACCCATTTTAACCCGCCCGTTTGTCATTCTATCAAATTATCAATCATAAATGGATTCTAGCATCATTTCTTGATGGGTTCTTATATTTGTCTTCTAGGGCAAGGCACAAGAGTGCATTACAGGCCTATCTTCATTGAGAGACATTATCTCTCCATTGGTTTTCAGTCCTATAATAGGTCAATTAGTATTCAAGCATACTCATTTTAATGATTAAGTATTTAAAATTGATTTTTAAACATTTTTGTTTTCTTTTTTTCGCCTGCAACTTTATTCTTGTATGATCTTGCTCCATTTCGGTTTCCTGGTTTTAGTATTATGTGTGTTGCCTTTACTGAGTATGGTCTCTTATTTCTATTTTATAACTTTTTTATTATCTTTTGCTTGCATCTCAGATCTAAATGGTTACTCTGCTTGTGGACTAGGGATGGCAGTGGGTCGGGTCTGGGACGGGTTTAGGTAATCCCAACCCCATACCCGGTTATAAAATCTTGTCCCATACCCGGCCCAAAACCCGTCGGGTTTCTATCGTGTAATTACCCGTCGGGTATCGGGTATACCTGCAGGTTTCGGGTAAACCCGTTAGTTTGTAAAAAATACCCGTTGGGTATACTCGACCCAAAACCAGTCGGGTATCTATCATGTATATATAAAGATGTAATTAAAATAAAAAAGAAAGAAAATAAAATCATGTTTGGTATATACATTTAAAATAAAATAAGTACGGTATATATGCTTAAGATAAATGTGGTATATACACTTAAATTAAATAAAAAAGAAAGAAAGATATGTCAGGTATAGAATCGGGTAAAAGGGTATATGTTATCGAATATATCATCATATCCCATACCCGTCCTAAACCTGCGACAAATTTCAAATGTAATCCCAAACCCGGTCCCATACCTGATTACCCGGCCCATACCCGTCCCGAATACTTTGGGTTTCGGGTTTTTTCATCGGGTTCGAGTTTCATTGCCATCCCTATGGTGGACAAGCTGGTGGTGTTCAACTTCCACGTGCCTATGTGTATTTCCATTTGTTGAAATGTTACATTTTTAGTACAGGTTGAATGGGCTTGGTCGGGTTGACACGCAATAATTTTTTGTCCAATAATAAATAATTATGCTTACAAAAACAATATTATTACAATAATAATCGAAATCTTTGAATAAAACACTTTTGAAGGTTTTATGCACTCAAAATAAATTTTTGGTGACTTTGACTTTTTTTTTGTTTAACCTATTTTAGAAAAAAACACAACTGAGATTAGCACATATCCACTTCTACAAAAGTTGTTCTTTTTTATACATTTTTAAAATCTTTTTTATCTTTCACAGAGGGTGTTGCTGATGCCGATTTGATTTTTTTTGGTGACTACAAGGCTCACCACTGGCGATACTTTAGCATGGGCGGTAGCATGTGAACATGCTCAATGGGGTCGTGCAATTGCTGGTAACTTTTATATTTTTGTACCTTTTTTAAATAATGACATTGCGACTCATAATTTTTTGGCAGACGGTTGTCATAGTGCAAGGCCACCTGGACGACTCATTTGCATCCGCTTGGCACCCAGATGGCAGATTCTTTGCTACAGTCAATCAAGACAAGACTTGCAGGGTATGAGATTTAAGAAACCTTTCAAACCTGGTTTCGGTTCTTAAAGGCAACATGGGTGCGGTCCGATCGGTTCGTTTTTCATCAGACGTGCAGTTTTTAGTGGTTGCAGAACCTGCAAATTGTTCATGTGTATAACACCAACATAAACTATGAAAAACATTTGTTTATTAATTAAGCAAATATTTGCACAAAATTAATTTGTCGGGGCCGCACTTCGTGCGGGTTCCCTACTAGTTTACATAATGGTTAATGGTTCACCAATTAAAATTTTGTAAACCAAAATTGGAATCAAAGATGCAAACATACAATTCTTGAGTAATCTGTTCATGCAATTGCCTTTGTATTTAAAAAAAAAGGAAAATCAATAAAAGATGATGCAAAGTACACAATCAGACCTCTACTACAAATCTAAACCATATAATGTTCCATCATGATATATTAATTATTCATTATAAGTTCTTTCATGATGTAATTATAACACTTAATTGACAGAATTAGTTCTTTAATTATTCATCATAAGTTTTAGCCCCTCATCTGCTGAGCACAAATAGCACATTTCTTCCAATATGTGAATCTAACAATAAGTTAGATAGATTGCATATAAACTAAGAAGTTTGTTTTGTTAAAAAGATATTAGAGGCATGAAGAGTATAATTTGATCAAGTTAAAGGCAGTTAGCCAGATGATCATGATGCATTTTGATACAAACCCAGATTTGGAATCAGGCCCAGCTCTACTTTAGATTAGATTTGGAATCAGGCCCAACTCCACTTTAGATTCGGAAATCAGGCCCAATTAGCTATACCACCGTTCCCGCTATTCCCTTAGTTAAGTATCGATGTTGGCCTGGAATCATATTATCATGACAGTCTTAGCAGGCATTTCATGTAGACTTGTTAAAACTAGATAGGATAGAAATAAGGAACTGCATTAGAGTTGGCCTGCATTTTTTTTCAATAATTTTTTTATGTTAGATACTAATGTTTCCAATTTAGTTTTAAAATGTTTTCCTTCAACTTGATTGCAATGGTTAGTCACGCGTCAATATAATCTATGTTTGGATACCTTTATCCTGATGTCCAAGATGGATGTAAAAAAGCGGTCCACCCTGGCGCGGAGCGAGGGATATGTCCAACTTTTATACTCTATATTTAGCCTGATAGTCTAGCTGAATTGGGTGACTTTAGAGATGATGACAATTGCTTTTGATGGAAAATTTGGAAGACTTGAAGAAACTATAACATTTACACGAACTTGAATGTAAAGCACTTGGTAAAACACGGTTTAGGTAATTTAGACGTTCATTTTATCATTTTGTAACTTATACGGAATTCCAGTCGCATCGCGCGGGTTCCCTACCAGTGCTTCAAAATAAGTGAGTTCTAGTCTTGTTCTTGGACAAGGGCTGCCATTGTTTTCCAGCGGCTTGTTGATATGCTTATCAAGCTACTAATCTCTGTTAGGGGGCGTTTGGTTCGCGGAATTCGTTGGAATTGGATTTGGAATTGGAAAAATTCCTTTAAAATCCATAATGTGTTTGGTTAGTATATTTGTTAATGGAACTGTAATGTAAAAATACTTAAAAGACAAAATTACTCCTTAAAATGGTGAGGGTTATTTAAATTCTAATTCCACTGAAATCCTATGAATTCAGTATTTCATCCAAATTCAATATGTAAACTGTAAAAGGTTATTTTTCACTTTTGGTGTCCATCCTACATTGGTAGAAATAAAGATAAGTAGTTGTGTGTATTTCCTATAAATAGGAGTCCCTAGGTACGCTTATTTGATCTGATTAAAGATGAGCTAATTAATGAAAAGTGTGAGGTTAACTAATAGCTTTTAAAGTGTGTATGTCACATATTTTTTTTTTATTTCAAACTTGTTGCTGTGTTCTGTTTTCAAATTTGCTAAAAAAACGAAAATGTCGAAAGAATATAAAAAAGAAGAAGAAAATGTTGAATGCAAGCTTGAATTGATCAAAATGCAGCGCGATGAGCTCCAGGAAAAAAAATTGCAGCGCTTGTCAGAGATAGAGAAGATGACTTCAGAAGTTGATGCTAGAAAAGAATGTATTGCTCTAGTAGATGAAAAGCTCAAAGAGCTTGGGGAAAATCGTTTGCAGGTCTTGTCTGAGAAGAATAAGAGTCTTTCAAAAATTGCAGCTTTGGAAGAAGAACTTAATGGATACGAAGAGCAAATGCGTGAAGCTGAGCGCGAGTTTGATAGATTAGCTTCTGCACCCTTTTAGGCTGTTAAAAGCATCCGTAGATGCAAGTCGGATTTGCAGTTTTCCTTTTCTTTATCTTTTTCCTTCATGTAATGGTCGAGCCAAGGTTGCTTTGAAAGTTTTATGTTGATCAGTTTCTTTGTTGTTCCTTTAGTGTTTGAGTGCGCATAATTCTATTTGATGAGCGACGAGCAAAATGAAGTTTTATTATTAATAACTAGCGAAACGCTAGAAATCAATACAAGCCTGTTTGATTACATGGCAAACTTCTTGTTCTTGCAGATTATGGTCCTGCAGCATTCAGTACTGGCCATTGATTGATTAATTGATGGTAATGATCATTAATTTTGGCATGTCTGTCATAGTTGTAATTGTTACCAATCCCTATTCTACTTACATATACATATATAAGGTTTTACTCATGATCTCCTTAATTCACTTAGATTAATAGTAAGTGTAATAAGGTGTTTTTGCTTGGTCAAGGATCCACACTTATAATAACCTGCTCCAAACATAATTCTTTGCTTATGTGCTAGATTTTGGTGTGGTTTATGTTGATAGTACATCTGTGGGTTCAAATAAAATGTTGATTAACTAGTTTAAGTATTTAGTCTTAAAACAATCCATTAATAATATGATGATATGAAATAAAATATAGTATAGTATAAAATAGTGTAAGGTAATGTGATATAATTTAGTGTAACGTAATGTGATGTAATATAGTGTAAAGTAATGTAATATAATGTAATATGATATAATATGATATAATATGATATAATTTGATGTAATATGATATATTTGATGTAATATAATATAGGCAAATTGGTTTTTAATAATATATTATAATTTATAAAAGTAGAATAAAAATGTTATTAACAAGTCTCTTCTAAGGCATAGTTAATTTACATAATAATTCTTCTATATATGAAATTAAAAAACATAGCCAAAATAGTATCAAATGCATTAACGTGAATTTAATAGGGGCAATTTCATATCTACCTTTGAAAACTGTGGAAATATCATATATACTCGACCAAAATTAAAAATATCATATATACCCTTACAAACATGTAAAATATCATATACATATATGTGTATATATATATATACCCATTTCATTAAAAAAATATTTTAAAAAAATGACCTTTTTACCCTTATTTTTCTAAAAGTTTAAAAATTCATATTTATCCACTTTTAACTTTTAAACTATTTTAGCCACAAACAACAGTTTTCTCAAAATATTATATTTAACTTTCTTGCTTTCTTTTATAATTTTACCAATTTTCTTATATAGTATTTATACATCATATACGAAGGAACCTGTTTTTTTTTATAACAACTATATAATGGCCATCTTCAAGTAAAAAAATTAGGTAAAAAAATCATTTAATTTGGGTTACGTATGACACAAAACTAAAATCATTTAAACTGGGTTATTATGAGATGTTACAAAAAAATTAGGTTATATAAAATCATATAATGGATAGGGGTAGAATGGTCATAAAGTAAAAAATTATTTAAATTGGATATAGATATCACATATATGATGTTTTTTAGTTTTGGTTGGGTAAAGATATTGTAGAAATGTGGATTTGAGATGGCTTGGATTCTCTGATAATTGTGTGTACACTTTTAGATTGAATTATTTAAATGGTATACTTGAATATTTAATTGGATAAGAATCAGATATTCAAGAACGAAAAATGAAATTTGTTAGAAATTTCGTATGTGTGAAACTGACTAAAACGATTATTTTTATATGGGTGAACATATGTAATGAAACGTCATGACTATTGCGTGATAACCGCCATAACCGTCAACCGTTTGGAAGTTTCCTTAATTGCTGCTTCAATTTGGTCCGGAAGACCAACTCTAGTTCGGATGATCAAATCTGGTCTGAATGGCTAAATCTAGTCCGGATGACCAACTTTTTTGCAGTTTTCCACTTCTGAATCAATTTCCAACAAACAACTTAACCCCAGCCAGGGGTGTTACCCCTTGGACCCCACTAGGACTCTGCTAACCAGGGGGTTACCCTCATATCCCGTTGTTCAGTAGACTTCACCCCCTTGAAACAACATGGCCTCTTTAGCACCATAAATCATAAGATTCTCAAACAAGTGTGCAATACACACTTACCAACTTGTTTGGTGTTTTATTATGACTTCTCATTTAGTCATTAAGTAAATCCAATTGCACAAAATAGTTAGATGACACTAAAATCATCAAACACGCACACACACATACATAGGGTATATGCGTGTGTGTAATTAAAGTCTGTTACACACCATTGTATTCACAAACGTCCTATGTGGTCACAACGTTGTATTTAGGATTTGGGGGACATCCATTACTTAAATTTAGTGAAATTATCAAAGATTGATCAATTTAGTAAGTTTATCTAATGACCCAAAAAATGTGCGATTGGTCATCAAAATGATGAAGAGATAATAGGTCTTAGTCTTAGATAGAAACTAGGACATGGAGATGATCCACATGCTTCTTGTGGGTCCATCATTAATCAAGTCCAAAGTGAGCAGATAGTATTTTATAGAAGAAATTGTACACAAAATTTCCTTCTTAAATATTCACTATTTTGTTAAACTTTTAGCCAAAATGGTATTTTTGCATAGGCGGAAGCGTTTTAACAAACAAACTTAAAACAAACTTTAAAATACAATACCTTGATTTATGTTACAACAGATGATTGACTCTAATACTTGAAATACTTGACTCGGATATTTAACTTGATAAGGAATTTCAGATTTGAGGTATGCTCACTCTGAGAAACCTTGACACACTTATGGCCTTATATAGCCAGCAAAAGCACACAAACTGCCGTTTAGACGGCTACCAAACAAACAAACGGACGTTATAAAGGACAATAATTAGTGCGGGTGCGCATCGTGGGCCCCATAGCCAACTAATTCAATTGCCTTTTTACATAGCCGCCATAAAACGATAAAAATACAGACAAACTGGTGGGACCTTCCTTTTTAAAGTCGTGATAATGGTGGGGTCCTTCCATCAAAGTCACGATAGTGGTGGACACCTTTGCCTTTACTTTTCTTGTTTACAATAATTTCGGGAAACACCTCATGCGTGACGTATCTCCCATCTTCTAGAACTGATGCAAAATATCTCCTTTTTAGTACTGGGTCTAAATATCCTTCGGCCCGATAATACCACCTTTGTTTGGGTTGCTCAAAAATGGGTGAGGCTAATTCTTTGGGCTTCCCAATCTTGAATGATTTCATCCATATGGGCTGTTGATCTGAGCCCATTTGGTCTCCAGTCTCCTCTCGCATTGTCTCCTCCTGTGAGGCTAATTCTTTGGGCTTCCCAATCTTGAATGATTTCATCCATATGGGCTGTTGATCTGAGCCCATTTGGTCTCCAGTCTCCTCTCGCATTGTCTCCTCCTGAGCCTGTTTCAAAGTAGATTCTTCTGACACCAAGCATTGCTCTGAAAATGAGCAGATGTCCAAGGATTTCTTCATACTGGTTGCACAAGAGTCTTCGGACTTCATCATGTTGTTCTGCTGCTCTTGCCATATCCACTGGTTCTGCTGATATTGGTGGTAATCCCTGGGCAATGAGATACTGGACATGATATAGACTGAATGGTTGATAATTAATGACAGTGTTCCTGTAAGGAGTTGTTCCAAGGTTTTCATTTTCATAACTGAGTAGTTGCAACCCCCTTCTTTCATCAGCATCAATTTGTTGTAGCCTTGCTCCCACTCCTGAAAAATTCCTCCATCTTCTAGACATGAATTCTTCTCTGACTCTATCCTAAGCTGTTTCTCTTCGTCCTGCCATTCTGCATAACAAACCGCTGTTGTTAGTCTTGATAAAGCATCTGCCAACTGGTTATGCTTTCCATCAATATGTTCTATCATCACTTGGACTCCAGATCCTGTAACAAAGTCCTTAAAACTAGCCCAACGGACCCTAGATGGTTTGTTGTTTGTTGATTTGTTATAGAAACTGATTATAGCCTGGCAATCCGTCCTGATGGTAACTTCTCCTTTGTCTAGATAATAGATCTTGAAACTTTCCAGCCCATTCATTACTGCATAAATCTCTGCGTCTATGGTTGACTTTAGGCTACTGAATTTTTCACTTGAATATGCACAGACCTTTTCTGTGGATTTTGAATCTTCCTTCTTGTTCTTCCATTTGCAGACTGCTCCCCATCCTTCCATTGAACCATCCGTTTCAATTACTATATGGGCATTTGTTGGTGGAATCTCCATGTCTGGCAGTCTTTCTACTTCCATTTTTACTTTCTTGATCAGCTCCCAATGTTCCTTCTTCATTCTTTTATCCCTATTAGCTCCTGTCTTTGCATAAAGAGGACCTAGCATTCTTCCCAGATTAGGTATATAAGACCTTGCATAGTTTAGAATACCTAACCATGATCTTAAACCTTTCAAAGTTTGAAGATCTTCATCTTTAAAGTCTGCTATCTTCTTGATTATATGGGGTTGAAGCTTTATTTTTCTGTTTCCAATTGTTGCCCCCAAAAAATCAATTTCTTGAACTGCTATCTTCATTTTTGTTTTTGACAACACCAACCCTTCAGCCTTGCATATTGATAACATTATCTTCAAATGTCTTGCATGTTCTTCTTTATTTTTAGAGAAGATCAGGATGTCGTCAATATAGACTGCAATAAAATCTGAATATGCGCCAAAACAGTTATCCATTTTTCTTTGAAAAACCGCCGGGGCATTTTTCAGACCGAATGGCATTACCAGCCATTCGTATAACCCTTCTGGTGTTATGAACACTGTCCATGGAATGCTTGCTTCTTCCATAGCAATTTGGTGAAAACCGCTTTTTAAATCAAACTTTGAGTAAATTCTGGCATTCCCAATCTTTTGAATTATGGTATTGATACCTGGGAGAGAATACTGATCTTTGTTTGTATTCTCATTGAGTGTGCGGTAATCAAAAACCATCCTCTCCTTTCCACGGATTTCTTTACCAGTTGTTGGATCAACTGATGTTCCTGAGTTCACCATCATAGCTCTTGTTCTATGCCTGCTGCTGCTTTTTCTAATTACTCCGAGTTTTAACAGAGCTTCAGTGTGTCTTTTGAATTGTTCTTTTTGTGCCGGGGTGACTTGTTTCAACGGCTTGTCTTGAATTGTCATGTCTGGGTTGATTATGTCAAGCCTACAAATCACTTGATTCTTTTTCCAATGCTTTAGTGGATCTTCCCCAATAAAGCCTTGTTTTTCCAATTCTTGGAGGATGTTTTGTAGTTCTCTTGGCGTTTCTGATAAGTTGCCAAGGTTGTAAGCAGCATATTCTTCCTGCAACTTGATGTATTCTTCTTCTTCAAGTTCTAGCTCCCCCATTGCCGCTGCTTCATAACTTGTGTTGATTGTAGTTACCGTTTTGTAAAAGGTAACCTGGGAGCCTTCAATTCTCAATCCTCCTCCCATTGATCTAATGAAATTGCATCCAACTAGCATTTGAACACCCCCTCCTAATTTCATAGGAAAACAAAACGTAAAGGGGATTCTGAATGAGTTGTTTTCAATTTTCATCGTCCCTTCCTTTAGCTTCTTCCTTGTTGTTTGAACCGAATTAATCCCTGAATATTTTACAATATAGGGACTTGGCTCCATTGCTTCTTTTGGGATAGAATTTTCATCAATACAGCATGAAGTTGCACCAGTGTCAATTATTGCTGAAACTTTAAACTCCTCTACCCCTGGAATTTTGAAATAAACTATAATGTTATATAGTCTATTTCTTCGTTCTTGTATCTGAAACTGGGAAGTTGCAACGATTTCTTCTTTTGTTATGTCATCTTCCGCTTCTGTTGTCTCAGCTATTTCTTCGATTTCTTCTAATTGCTCTCTTTCTCTTTCGAGTTGAATCATTAAATCGTCTTTTATGATTGCTTTTAGCCGCGAGACTTCCTGTTGAAGCGCCAAACATTGCTTCATTAGCTCATGTACCAGTTCATTCTGATTTATTGCTTGTGGTTTTGGGAGTCTTTGTATGTCTATATCATAGTATTCTTTTGCACATAGCATGCATATGATAAGACCACAATTTTTACAATTTCCCCGAATGTTCTGCCTGATATCACTTTTGCAGATTTTGCAGTTCTCCTTCTGTTGGGGTTGTTCATGTTCCCAACTATGATAGCATAATTCCTGTTGAACGGGAAGCTTTACTTCTGGCCTCCATGATGCTTTGTTGATGTTGTGACATATAATTTTTCATCAACCATGTCATCCTCTATGATGACTACAAAGGCCCATTCTTCTATAACTGAAGCAAAGCTTGTCTGCTCTCCTTCTGACATGCTGCAAATTGCATCACTTTCTGGTTCATCTTGATCTACTGATAGAACATCATAGTTGTCAGGCAGATCTAGATTTTGGAAGGCGTTAGCTCTTTCAACATTGCTTATCTTGCTTTTGCATTCTCGTGCAAAATGACCTTCTCTTCCGCATATGTAGCATTTGCATTTCTTCATGCGGTCACCATGCTTTGATTTGAACACACGAACATGTGAGTTATGTGGTTTTCCCTTGTAGGTCTTAGATTTTCTCAGCCCTAGCCTTTTCGTTCTATCCCTGTAACTTCCAGGTATATATACTTCTCTGCAGAATTGTAAATCTTTCAGTTCCCTCTGCAATTGAGCCTTCTTGCATAATTCTGCTAAGTATCTGTGAGCGAAGTATATTCTGGGCATTACCCCAATTGTTACACCCGGTTTTTCTTTATTAAAGGCTTCTTCAATTTCTTTTCCAACAGCAGGCGGCATTTTTCTGAAGAATTTATCTGATAACTCTGGCCCAATAAACATCCTTCCTGATTTTGCCGCTAAAGTTTTATATTCATTCATGTACTGGAATAAGTCTTTGACTTCATGGCACACCAGTCTTTCAAGGTCATTGTACGCCATCTCTTGTTCTTCAGTACTTCCTTGAGCAGCATCACTGAGGAGAAAAACTCTTCTTATTTGTGAAGTAACATTGTGTGTATCATCAGTGATTTTTAAGAGCTGTTGGTATTCATCATCATACGCCATTCTCCATTGGATCCATATTTTCTTTTCATCTTCCCCCAAAAGGTTTTCAATACAGTCAACCTTTGATCTAGGTGTTGGCCAGGATTTGTTTGGATCATCAATGTAATTTAATGTAATTGACTCCCATCTATCAATTACATCAGTGTACTTCCCTATGTCAGCTGGCAAGACTAACATTGCACCCGTTGTTGCTTGTGCTGGTGGTAATGACCAATAGTTTTCCACCCTTTTTCCATAGCTTTCAACCTTTTTGTTTAGGTTAAAGCTTGTTGAGCTAATATCTGGGATTCCTCTACCCGTGGCTGGTGGGTATCCTGGTGGTTGCATTGTATGATCTTGTGGCGGTCTGTAGGCTGATGTTACTGATGAGGCGCCAACCTCCTGTTTCATCATACTAGTAAGGAGTGGATACTCCATTTCTAGTAAGTCTTCTTGAATAGTTAGCACTTTCTCAGTGTTTTCTTCATTATTTTTCATGAGAGGGTATGGCATCTCTGCTTCTATATTGCTTTCTTCATTTTGGAGCCACCATAATTCTTCATCCTCATCATCTTCATCATTGGCCTCGTCCTGATCATTACAATCGCTTCCTTGTTCTGATTCATCCCATTGAACATGTCGATTATTATTGTTTTCTGAGTCGTCAGATTCAGAGGATGATTCAGCATGCGTTTGTGACCAACCCATCTTTTCAGGTTCCTTTTCAGGTTCATCTTCCCAACCGGTTGCTATGATTTCTTCTATGGGACTTACAGTTTTATAACTGTAATTCACATAATAATCATATTTTCCTGATGGCTGTCCCAAAGTTCCCTAATTTTTGTGTCTTCTTGACCCTTTTCTTGACCTTGGGTTATTTCGTCTTTCTTGCAACTCAGCATCTTCCCATTCATCGAGAGCTGCTTCTCTCAGCGGGTCTCTTTCTTGAACATTGACTTTTTTATAGATCAGTTCCCTGACCTCTACTGGTAACTCTGGTTTTGCGAAGTGCAGGCTTCTTAATAGGTCGAAATCGATGTATTCTGAGAGTACTGCTGCTCCAGTTTCTTGCATCAGTATCTCCTCTTCTTCGTTTTCTTCGCCTGTTCTTCTGCTTGTCTCTCCTGTTTCTCTGGCTGACTTGTATTCTGAGAATCTTAGAGACAGAGTACCATCTAGCCTTAACCCGGTACTAACTCGTGATGGAACTTTTACTGTTTTCTTCTTTGATGGTTTAAGCAACCATCTTTGTCCTTGGAGTTCAATTATGGTTCTGGATTCTCCTGACACAGCCTGGATTCCACTGGTCGCCAAGTGTTCAGCGACTCTTTGTATGTTGTATCTGAATCCTGCAAAGCTTGTATTTGTCAGCCTTCCTACCATTGCTCTTGTTATCAAGAGATTTGATTCTCCAGTGAACTCTTCATATCCTCTTGTTTAGATGGATATTTGTACATGATTATAGAAATCATGTATAGACATCATCAGATCTGGGGCTATATACACCAGTTGTGTTCCCCTGGTCATATCGACTTCCATAGTTCCAATGATGGCTCTGTCATTTGCCCACCTTGTATCCCTTAGGACTATGAGAACTTGTGTTCCGGCGTCTCTTCTGTGTAAGGCATGGACTCTGATCATCATGAGTCCTAGATGAACATGTTGTAAGCCGCTTCTAATTAGTTCATTGTAGGATTGTTCATTAACGAATCCTAGGTCCTCCTGCTGACCTTCAGCTGTCACCAATATTCTTTCTTCACTATAATGTTGATAGACACGGTGTCTAGTGGCCCTTGATCCTTCATCATATAGTGTTTCAGCTGGGACAAGACTTGCTCTTCTGGCTTGTGATATTCTTAATTCTGCTTCTGGATCTAGTTGGCTTTCAACAGTTCTTCTGAATCCTCCTGTTGGCACCCATCTTTGCACATTATTTCGTATTCTTTGGAATCGTCTGTAGTCTCTGATCTGGTCTTCCTGGTTAGCCACTGTCTCTGTTCTTGGTCTTTCACCAAAAGCCATTCCTTCTCTTCGAATGCTCATTTCTCCCTTTGTTTATCCTGTTCTTCTTTCAGGATTTTGTAGGGATCCTTGAAAACGTAAAATGGCCCTTTTGGTTTATGTAACTTTTCCCCTCCAATTGAGAGCTTTTCTAACTTCTTATTGAGTTCTTCAAGAAGTTGTTCGTTTTCTACTGTTGGTGCCTTTCCTCGTTGGATTTCTCGTCTTAATTCTTTGACGTCTTCTTTGATCGTCTTGATTTCTTCCGACAAGTTTGTGATTGCTTGGATGATAAAGTTGTTTTGCTTTATCGTGATCCCCGTTTGCTGTGTTGCAGTACCTACTCCCGATGCTTTTGAGAACCCTACTGCTGGTGCTTCTATTGACTCAACTGCTTCAATTATTTGCTTGTAACTTTCTGATTGAGCAGTTATGGCCCAACTCATGAAATCAAGAAAGATTTCACTTCTTGGATCAAATCTTCAATCTTGCGAACTTGAGCTTTTAATTCTTCCGTTAGCTTTATTGTTTCGTCTTCAATTATCTTTGGCTGTTGAGAGATTTCAACTACCAATTCTCGAACTTGCCTTTTGGTTAATGGCTCGAGTGCCAATAACTGATTTTTGATCTTTTCGAAATTTTCGCTACTCTCTTTTTGGTGTTTTTCAATTTTTTCCTGTGTTATACTTAAGGTTTCTCTCAGGGTATGGAAATGTTTTAGGCTAACTCTAGATAATAGACTTATTCTGTCGAAAATTACGTTTATATTATTAGTAATTCTTAAACACAGATCTACTAATAAGTTTCTTTGACCATTACTAGACCCTATTTCATGAACTGTTTTTGAACTTTTATGAAAACAATCAAACTTTAATTCTAGGTTTTCTTTTGATTAAAAAATAAGATGTTTTGGTTTTGGTATTTCAAGATTAAGATATTCTAAATCCTTGGATCGGGTTTTCTCATACCAATCTGTAATTGATTTTTCAAATCTTTCAGAAGTCATTTAAATAATATACAAATTTATAAACCAAAAGACGATTGAGCTAGCTCTTGGTGAGGTATAGTTAAGAATGTCAATATGGTTAATTGATGTTTTATGGAAAATTAATCAATTATGTTGAATATTTATGTAGTATTGACCAATTATGTCGACGGGCGAATTTATGTAGGGCTCAGCGGGTGGCGAGGCACCCGCTGAGATTCATCAGCGAGTGAGAAATTTTCGATCTCTCTTAGTAGGCCCCTTCCTAAATATGCTAAGAGGCACCCGTCATCCGATTTTCAACAAACCAAGAGAGAAAGAAACCAAAGAGGTTGATGATAATTTTAAGTAAAAATGATAATTTTTTTATAAAAAAGCTATGAAAGCTTAAAATTTTAATGGAAAAAAAAGTTGAGAGAGAGAAGAAGAAGATGAAGATGAAGAAGAAAGTTGCATGAGAAAGTGGAAGGTGAGAAACCAAAATGTTCATTCATAGTTAGAAGAATAAATACAAATTCCATATTAACCCTTCTAATACAACTAAAATTATATATTAAACCTTACTTTCATTTGATTTTTAAATAGTTTTATATTAAACATCTAAAAAATAGACATTAATCATAACAAATTAAATTTTGTAGATAAAATAATATGTTTTATTATTGATTATTCAACTGATTTATAATATTTTTTACTTTTGGTTTATAAGTGTATATTTTTTTCTTATTTATGGTTTACAAGTGTTTTTTTTCCTTATTTGTGGTATATTCTTGTCTTTAATCAATTATATGCACACGTTTAAGTAATAAGTATGAATGGTTTTACAATATCTTTAAGTAAATATGTATAAATATTTTTATTATATCATTATATAAATAACTATTTATTTTTACCCCACCCATTTTGAACCGATTTGTTTTGAGCAAACCCGCTTTATCAGACCTACTTTGTGCACCCGCTCACAAAAACTTCTGGATCCACCACTGGACTAGTTATGTAGTGATGTCGACTAGTTAAGAAGCCCGATGTAATATAATTAATTAAATTTGTTATACCATGTCTAATTGTTGGAAATGTTTCAAGTCATTGTGTACCAAATAGCATATGTCGAGAACAATACCCGAGAATAATGCATTGTAATTCCATACCTAATTATAAAATCGGATCTTATACATATCAAATACTCGTTGCTCTGGGTTCACGAGCTATTCCATGGTAATGTACTAATGTTGATATTAGTCAAAACAGAATCATCATAGATTGCATCTCTTAATTCTATAACGATATTATCTTAATCATTAGGTTCTATAACTTAGAATTTTTATGCCATAGAATGCTCTACATAGGATAAAACGATTCACTTTATAAAATAAGTTTTATAAATATCAGTCGTCGTTGATCTGTCGATAATTACTGACTATAGGTAGGAACTATGTTGCTACCGAAGGTTGCCTTGAGTGAGCACAAACTCGGTTTCTACTAATGAATCTTTCACGACTGAAAAACAAAAAACCCAAAAAAACAAATAAAAAATGAATTTCATAAGTATATGCCGGTAACTACAGCCAAACTTCTGATGGTTTCCTTTCAGTGGTAGGAACTAGATTGCTACCAAAGGCTGTCTTGCTTGAGTACAAACTCAGTTTCTACCAACGAATCTTTCATCATCGACGGTTACAAATGGATTTTCGATGGAACTTAAGGTTAAGATTTCATCCCACACTTTTCACTCGTTTTGTCCCAGGCATTTTAGTCGTTGATGGGGAGAGTATTTACGGTGGAATTGCGTCCAGAAATAGTTATTATAAATATTGCGCGACCCTCATTGGTTTTCAAATGCAATCTTCTTCTGCCCAAACCTCCATGATTTTCACATGTATTCTTCATTGAAAACCTATATATACTCCCCAAACTATTCTATTGTTGGAAATATCGGTTTTACAAGTTAAATATGACAAATGTGACATTAAATCTATCATTTGAGCTTATATGGTGTTAGCTAGTTTGTTAAACTAGTGGCCATAACTTATCTGAATATGGTACCATCTACTTTCATCTTTTTCTTGAAGATCCATTTACAACCTACCGGTTTACAACCAGGGGTAGATCAATCAATTTCCAAGTATTATTTTTGCAAAATAGAATCCATCTCATCATTTATTGCTTCTTTCCGTAATGCAACATCACGAGATGTCATAGCCTCACTATAAGTTTTAGGATCTTCTTCAATATTAAAGCAATATTGATATTAAGTCTGAATCTTATTTCTAGATCCTTCAACCAAATAAAGTTGGAAATCTGAATCTTATTTCTAGATCCTTCAACCAATTAAGTCTTCTTGGTTCAGCTGAAGTTGAAGGAATTTTATTTTCAAGGCTAGTTGTTTGAGAGTTACTCAAACTTGAAACCATGTTCTTTGGTCTAGGTATAGATGAGAATTTCTCCTCATCAAATAATGCATCTCTTGACTCAATAACAGTGTTGATAGACACAGAGTTATTAGATTCTATGACATAATACCTATATGCTTTGGAATGCTCAACTATCCAATAAAGATGGAATCTATACCTCTTTCACCAAAGTTTTTTTTTTGTTTTTTTGTTTTAGTGAGCCTTAGTATTGCTCTATAACCCAAACCCTTAAGTAATTTAAGTTTGGTGGTTCACCATACCAAAGTTCACATGAGGTAATCTTGTTCCTTTTATTAGGAACTCTATTTAACAAATAACATGTTGTTAACATTGCCTTACCCTCAAAACCCTTCACTCGGCCCTGAATAGGACAACATGGAGTTAACCATTTCTCTTAGAGCCCTGTTCTTTCTCTTAGATACGCCATTTTGCTATGGTATATACGAAGTAGTGGTTTGATGTATAATACCCAGTGATTGGAAATAACTTGAATCATAGTATTCACCTCCCATATCAGTGCGTAGTATTTAACTTAAGTTATTCTTTTGCAACTCTACCTCGGTTTATATATTTTAAATTTATCTAAAGCTTCATCTTTAGTGTACAAAAGATATACATTGCAAAACCTAGAGGCATCATCTATAAAAGTAACTATATATATATATATATATATATATATATATATATATATATTTATTTCCCATAGATATATGATGTTGCATGAAAATCACATAAGTCACTGTATATTTGTTTAAGCACCTTAGAATTCCTTTTAACATCCTTGAAGGTTGTCTAGTAATTTTAGGTAACATGCGCGTTATACCCTTCTCGTTATTTATGTCAAAAGTACGTATCAAACTACACTTAGACATATCCAATAATCTTTTATAGTGTATGTGCCCTAACCTTGCATGCCATAAACTAGATTTTTTTATGCTATTACTAGAACTAACCATGCAAACAGAATCATCACCAAAAGGAATATTGATGTTTAATCTAAACATGCCATTCAAATAACAAAATCCAACAAAAGTACCATGTCTAGGATAAGATATATTTATCTGATTCTAACACTTGTTTGTAACCACAATTGTTTAGTACAATACCGGACACAAGATTCTTTCAAACCCCAGGAACAAATAAAACATTGTCTAAAGTTAACATTTTTCTGGAAGTAAAACAAAGCTTCACAATTCCAAGGCCTTTAACTGGTTCGGTAGAACCAAGCGCAACATTGATCCATCTTCTATTAGTTAAAATGAGCTAAACCAACATTTATGTTAGAATTATTATGACATTGAATGATTTGGTTTCTAATATAATATTAATTATGTCTCTGATTTACTGTATCGCGTGATACGTCAGCCCTAAATCAGGTTGGGGTGTTACATAATGTGCCTCTTGATTGCAGAATTTACAGTTCAGACCTCTTTGGAATGAGCTACTATGTGCCGAACTTGACGTCTATACTTTATTCAAGGCATACTTATCCTTCCATATTGCGAGTTAAGGGTTGAGTTCCAGATAATTAATCGGAGTTGAAAGCTAAGGTAGATATGTTTTCATAGATTGCAAATTAAATGTAATCTCTTGAGAATACTAAATGATTTAGATGAGAAATATATCTAACATGAAGCATATCAGTACAAACATAAAACATATTACAAACACCAAAGTAATAAGTTTATATGATATCATGCCCGCGCATTCACCTCATGCTGTTGATCATAAGTGACCAGTAGACGTCTTTAGTTGGACTACGCGTGCACAAATATCATATATCACCTATGGGCAGAAGCGTCACACATACGCAAGTTATGTGAGTGATTCATTAAGCATTGTTAGGTTTAGGTGTGGTAGATTGAAGTTTTAAGAGTAGTTGTAAGCCAAACATGCATTGACCATGATGAACCGTTGCCAAACATATAGGACGGTTATAAGATCACACACTATCATAAGTTCATATTTCATAACATAATGCATTGTTATTTGCCAGTAGACTATACATACATTAATCTATTGCAATTATCCTTTCTATTTGCTACTGGTTAATTGTTAAAGTGTGTATAAAACTATATTTATCTACTACCCTAAACCTTTTTGGTTATTAATAATTATACGACTTGAAATTCTGAAAATTATCAACTACTTGGTTTACATAGTAATTTGTCTTGAAGAAGTATAACTGAGGTATATTGATTTTATTAATCAAATTGGCATAAAAGATACAAACATCAAATAGTTACAAACATCAAATAGTTACAAACATATAAAAAAGCTTAAAGACCCCAATAGCAAGCTATTGTAACGGGTCTTTCCCCATGAAAAATTATATTAATATCGAGTGGACCGATGGCCCACATATCAAATATTAAACTGATAAGAACAGATACTACACTTGATCTTAGCCAAAAGGCCAAGAAAGGTATGCTTATTCTCCTCTAGCACTACAACAGTATAACACTATAGCGACGATTTTTTTTACACTATAGGGACGACTTGTCGTCGGTATAGCTTATCCCGACGACAAGTCGTCGGTATAGCTTATCTCGACGACAAGTCGTCGGTATAGGAGTCGTCGGGATTGCTTCTTACCAATAGCCCAAGTTTGTCGTCGGTATAGGTGTCGTCGGTATAGAGTCTAATTAAATAAATCAAAAAGAAATTCTATACCGACGACATAGAATTTTTTGATTTTTTTAATAATTTTTTTAAAAGAAATTCTATACCGACGACATGTCGTCGGTATAGGGTTTTTTAATTTTTTTTAATAATTTTTTAAAAAGGCCTATCCCGACGACATGTCGTCGGTATAGGGTTTTTTTATTTTTTTTTAATAATTTTTGAAAAAGGCCTATACCGACGACATGTCGTCGGTATATATATTTTCTGTTTTTTTTATATTTTTTAATTTTTTATATTTTTCCAGAAATATTAAATTTCTAAAAACAAAAACCTGCAAATCATTAAATATAAACCATTCAAACATTCAAATCCGATAAAAACTAATATCCGAAACATAAACCAAACATCCAAATTGTTCGACACACAAACTTGTCCGACAAATCAAACATTCAAAACATAAACTTGTTCGACACACAAATATGCAAATTGTTCAAGACAAACACCAACAACAAAGGCAAAAGCGCAACAACTTCCAAGCTAATTATCATCGCTGCTAGTTCGGCGTTCCCACATTCGACGCATTTCATCCATTTGTCGTTGCATTTTAAGCATTTGTTGATTATGCACACGACGTTCTTCCTCTTGTTGTTGATTATGCAGATGACGTTCTTCCTCTCGTTGGGCTTCACATTGTTGTTGTTCTTGGAATTGTTGTTGAAGAGTAGCCACACGCTCATCCACTTCTTGCCAATGTGGTTATGGAGGGGGTACTGAACACATCCGGTGTGGGATTACTCACCACACGACCAACACCCCGGATATGGCCACGTCGATGACCCAATGCACGCTCCATACATGCAAACTCATCGACAGCAGATGAGTCACCATCAGACTCAGCAGAGGATCTTGTATACTCCTCTTGGATTCGGTCATGCATTAAACAATGTAATAAATAATCACTTGACTATTTTACTAAAATGCGACAGCATAACTGCTGTAAAATGGATAACCAACCTGTTAAACTATAAGTCATACATGACCCAAATTCACAAATTCCAATCAACCAACACTAATAACAACAAATACTAATAATACTAGCAAACATATTCAACAATTGGGCTCGAGTTGGATGTTCTAAGTCTATTAAAGTGTGTTTGGTTCATTTTGACCTGTTTAAAGTTAAAGTTGGATGTTCTAAGTCTATTAAAGCGTGTTTGGGTCATTTTGACCCGTTTAAAGTTAAAGTTGGATGTTCTAAGTCTATTAAAGTGTGTTTGGGTCATTTTGACCCGTTTAAAGTCAAACTTGGATGTTCTAACAACAAAATTATTTTACTTACATAATCTGTTGATGCAGTCTCATTGGCCCAGCCCTTCCCTTCTTTATAATGGGTCGATCTGAACACGTCAATAGGGCCAGTCCCCTGTGAAAAACAAAAATAATATCACTAAGAATTAATAAGTATGTTTGTATAATACTAACAATTGTATTTCATACCTCCATGTGTCGGCGTTGGGCGTATGATTTGCTGCCATGGTAACTTGGGTAGCGTTGTTGTGCTCGGTTTTGTTTGTTCTTCTCTGAGCGGTTTCTATAGCTCGCATCTAAAAACAGCTCATTAATCAAAATATCCCAAGTTCCTTGATCAACATCTGTGGTGGATTATTCCTCGCCGCCTCCACATCATCGTATCCCCCATGCTCGTCGAAATGAACTTTCAACTCTCTCATGTGGTCTTTATAAGCCCTCTGACACTCGGCGGTGATTCCGAGTTCAACGCCTCGCCACTTGTCAGTGTTTCTCCAGTCGTCCAGATCAAAATAATCCTACAAATAGAAAGTAATTAGAAAAAATCTAATAGTTATGAAATTATAAGTAATTATAAAACATCTATACTTACTAAAATAGTGGGATATACGGCCCATTTCTTCTCATTTGGAACCTTGGCCCAATTAGCATAATGTGGAGGAACAACCTTTTCAACCTCTAGGGAGATAGGACGGATAAAATCATAAGCGTTCGGACCCACGAACTTGTACCCTCCGCCATGAAGTTCAACATCAATTAGAAGAGGCTTCCTCCCATTTTGCTCAAATTTCTTATATAATTTGAGGTTTTTGGTTTTAGAACGCCTTTTTTGTGAGACACTACCTACATTGACACATGAAATTCAAAAGTTAGGCAATTATAAAGACATCTATTAAACACTAACAAGTAACTTACCACCAGATCCACCCACACAACCCGAGTCGAAGTTATACGGACCCATATCCACCATCTCCACCATCACCACTGTGTGATTGCGCCATTGTTGCCATTATTCCTACAACAAAAATAACTAGTAAGCACAAATAATTATTAATTAAAAAAGACAAATAGTACAATTTTAACATACATTCAATCAGAATCATCACTACAATAACGTGTGTCAACAACATCATCATCTTCTTCATCGTCGTCATTTATTTCATCTTCCTCATCTGAATTGTATGCATCTTCTTCATCATCATTAATAAAACTTTCATAGAGATTAATCGGGGCAACATGACTTGGGTCACCACCCTCATTTAAAGTTGTACGCATGGGCAAGTAGCCTAAGTCGACAACCAAGTTACCAAAAAATGATTGAGTTTCCCGTGTAATAGATTGACCGTCTGCATGGGGAATTGGAGTTTGGTCACCACCTACGTGACTTGATTCACCACCTTCGCATCCGGTGTCGACAACCAAAGTATAATCATTTGATTGAGTGTCGTGCAATATATCTATCTCATTAACAACACTAGGATGATCCCAAAGCTTCCGATGGTGAACGTCCTCAACAACCCTCCATTGGCCAGTGGTTCGAGAAGGATCTCGAAGATAGAACACTTGTTTAGCCTGTGTGGCTAATATATATTGGACATCATCATACCATTCTTTGCCAACATACCATTCACGGTCGATGTCGGTTATAATAGTATTGTTTTGCTTAATTAATCTTTTACCTCTCGTGTTATTTACAACGGAATAGTACAACCGAGTAACCATTTATGTATTTCAACTCTATGATCTCTTCTAGTTGACCATAAAATGGAGTATCGTCTTCTCCTATTGTAACCACACCACTATTGACTATGCAAGCAGTGTAAGAATATGCGTACAAGGGACTATGTGCTAATGCCCTTAATTCTTTGTTATCGGGTGTAGAGGATGAAGATGAAGATGAAGATGAAGATGAAGATACATTTGCTTCATATTTTAACCATGAAGAAAAATCGGTTAGCATATTGCGTTTAGGAAATTTAGATTCAAATTCACTGGTAGATGGACAAAATAAAATTCAAATTAGTAAAATTAAATGAAAATATAATAATAGTTTATCACTGGTAGATGGACAAAGAAACTTACGATTTGTAGACATTGATTTCATCGCAGTTGTTTAATAAAAAACCATTGTAATGATTTGTTGGCATGTTCAGAGAACGCCCTGATTTTCTTTTTCGATATTGGTCGACATTGTAAAGAAAACATTTGAAACTGCCTTTTGGGAATGCCAGCATCTGCATTTCTATCTGGTCGGTTAAATTTGGTCTGCATACCGTCCAGATACATAGAGCAGAATGTCAAGGCTTCATCTGCAACATAACCCTCCGCAATTGAGCATTCAGGTTTGGCTTTGTTTCTAACATATGCTTTGATATTTTTCATGTATCTTTCAAAAGTATACATCCATCTCATATACACAGGGCCACCAAGAATAGCTTATTCAAGTAAATGAAAAATGAAATGAACCATTATGTCAAAAAATACTGGAGGATATGTCATTTCTAAATTGCATAATATCTTAACCACTTCCTCATTTGCTTCATACATGTCTCACATCTACTGATCGTGCACAAATTTTTTGAAAAAATGTGCAAACGTCATTGATTGTTGTTGAAACATTTTTGTGCAGACTCAATCGTACCCCTATTGGCAGCAATCATTGCATGAGGATGTGATAATCATGGGACATTACTCAATCGTCGGGGAGGATGTCTTGTCTCTTTCTTTCCATTAAACGACAGATCGTTCCTCCATTTATGCTTTATAGGCAAGAATCTTCTGTGTCCAACAAAAGCTATCTTATTCGTTATAGCGCATGAAGGTGTGTCAACGTTACACGTAGGGAATGCTTTATAACCTTAACCACGCCATCCAGACAAGCTACTACGAGCAGGATAATCGTTGATAGTCCATAACAGTGCGGCATGCATCCTAAATACAATTTTGGTTTATGCATCTCTCACCTAGACTCCTTCAGCCCACAACATTTTCAACTCATCAACCAAAGGCCTTAAGAAAACATCAATGTCCTTACTAGGTGATTTAGGCCCGGGAATTAACAAGGTTAACATGAAAGAAGACTCTTTCATACATAACCATGGTGGTGTATTATATGTTGTTAACACTACCGGCCACATACTGTAAGTTTGACTCATGTTACCGAATGGATTAAAATCATCGGCAGCCAAACCTAAGCGGACATTCCTAGGTTCTTTAGCAAAATTCGGATATCTCTCATCAAATTCTTTTCATGCCTTCCTATCAACCGGATGTCGCATCATACCATCCGTTGAGCGTCCAATATTATGCCAGATCATATCTTTTGCCGTTAATCTTGAACTATACCTTCGTCGAAGCCGTGAAGTTAAAGGAAAGTAGCGCAACACTTTCTGTGGTACTTTCTTCCCCTTTGTGTTTTTGTCAACCCATCTACTCTCATTACAAACCGGACAATTTTGCATTGATTCATTCTCCTTCCAAAGCAGTGCACAATCATTAATGCAAGCATGGATAGACTGATATCCTAACCCAATCTTACTCAGTTTCTTCTTAGCTTCATAGTGTGACACTGGAACGTGATTTTCCTTCGACAATGCAATTTGTAGAAGCTCTAACAGTTGGTCAAACGAACTATTCATCCATTTGTTGATAACTTTGATATGCGTCAATTTGGCTATGAAGTTTAGGGAAGACATTTGACTACAACAGGGGTATAACTCCTTATTTAGCTCCTCAAACAACGCATCAAACTCTGGGTCTAAATTAGTTCCATCTTTATCCTCGTTAGTATTTTGCTCTGTCATAACATCATCTATGGCATCAAACATCTCATTATTTTTTATTGTAGTTATTGGAGGAGTTGGTGTTGTTCTTGGGGCAAAAAGTGATGCTATCTCCGCCGCATGAGGATGATGTTCACCATGATAAATCCAATTATGATATGATTGTAGAAACTCACGCTCATGTATGTGGCCATATATCGTTTCAAATCCTGTCGACACGCATTACAACAACGTCTACACGGGCAAAACGCTCTACCTCGACCGTCGACATAGTTCTTGGCAGTCTCTATAAAGTTGCGAAGACCGCTTAAAAGAGCCGAATAATTCCGATTTCCCAGTGTAACCCCGCTTTTATCAATTGTCATATCTAGTGTCATATCTATTGTGTTATAAGCATATGCATATACCTGCATATAATAAATGATATAAATGAATGTATATGATTTGATCGGTACTCTAAGGCGGTGAATCCTAACCCACTTTTTGAATATTCTATCTCATATGTATACATTTTAACGAGTTGGTTATTTAAGAAAAAATCAGCAGCATTTCCCCTTAACTCCCCAAGTATGCAGATAAACCGCAAACTCGAAGGAGTAAGGAGAAATAGCTACCAATTTTTCCTTAAATGTCAACCCGTTAAAATGTATACATATCCTAAATGAGATAAAATATTCAAAAAGCAGTCCCAAAGGGGACAATCCAAAATTTATCTCTATCAAGTAAATTTTGGACGGGTATATTATAAAGGGTTATCCTAAATAAACATACTAGTGTATACAGCACTAAACATGACATACACAAACAAAGACGTACATAAATGACATTAGGGGTGTAAGCATTTTTCTTATTTATTTTTTAAAATTATAAAATATATATTTTTTTAATATATAAGTAATAGTATTTATAAAATAATGTTAAATGAGCCGTTTACACCCTAAATGAAATAAAAAATTAACCACACAAACAAAAATATATAAAGGTAAAAAAAGTCGGGATACGTATCTTAAATAAGTTCAATAAAACACAAATATAATGTTATTTCCACATCGTCAAAATTAAATAAAGTTACATATACATACATACACAATTATATAGATACAAATCATACAAATACATAGATACACATATAAACATAAACAAACATACATACAAATACATAAACATACATAAATAAATAGAAATATACATACAAAACATACATACATCCGTTGAACATAATTTACATAAACTAAATTATATAAACTAATCACACACACTAATCATCATAAACACACATAAACTATACATACATCTAAACCAAATTACATAAACTAATCATAAACTACTAATTCCATCATACATACAAACATACATACATACACATACATAAACATACATACATCCGTTGAACATAATTTACATAAACTAAATTATATAAACTAATCACACACACTAATCATCATAAACACACATAAACTAAATTACACACATATATACAAACTAATCATCATAAACACAAATTACACACATACATACAAACTAATCATTCAAACTAATCATCATAAACACAAATTACACACATACATACAAACTAAGCATCATAAAAACAAATTACATATATACATATACTTACATACAAACACTAATTTACATAAACTAAATTATATAAACTAATCACACATCTAAACCAAATACATAAACTAATTATAAATTAATAATTCCATCATACATACAAACATACATACTCATACATACAAACATACATACATACACATACATAAACATACATACAAAATCATAAAAATCTTAGATCTAAACCAAATTTCATCACAAATTAGTAATTAAAACGAGTATTTACCTTCACAAAGCTAGAAATCCAAGAAATTATGAAATTCCTCAAAAACCTAACCAAAATAAACAAATAAAACTTTAAAATCTTGAACAAGTAGCTAAAATATGAAACCCGGTTGTTACCTCACCTTAAAACCCGAGAGTTTTTGTAAAAATTGCTCCCAAAAAGCCTAAAAACCTCAAAATCGTCGGAGAGAATCGTTTGGGAGAGTTTTGGGGGAGGGGGATTAGGTGAAATAAGGGTCTGTCGTATGTTTTCCCTATTTGTTCGCGTTAAACCCTATACCGACGGCATGTCGTCGGCATAGGCAGCCTGTACCGACGGCATGTCGTCGGCATAGGCAGTCTGTACCGACGACATGTCACCGGTATAAGCTTTGTATGGTTTTGACCAGTCAATAAAAAAAAATCATGTGCCGACGACATGTCGTCGGTATAGGGTTTTTCAGATTTATTTTTATTTAAAAAAAAAATTTTGTCCGACAGAAATTTATCAAATAAAAATAAAAATAAAAACAAAAAGAAAATCAAAATTGTCGTCGGTACAGGTTTTCCCCAATAATTCATTGGGCGCCAGCTTTCCCTCCAATATCTGCCTCAACCCTATACCGACGACATGTCGTCGGTATAGGGTCCCCCATTCAAAATTTTGGTTTTGACCTATCCCGACGACATATGTCGTCGGTATAGGCGGTGTCGGGACAGGGTGATTTCCTTGTAGTGGGCCACTGTTTATATACCAACTCCCTTCCTCTTTGTATTCTTCACTCAGCTCATGTGGGAGACTTTTAGCTGCTTAATCAACACGTACACACTCTAAATCCAAATCACTGAATTCATTCCATCACCCACCATGAAAATCTTTTTCTTCACTCGCGCTCACTAGCTTGCTTTTTAAGAAACTACATGGTGACGTGTACGTGTTCTTTATAGTACGTGCAGCTAGATAATATCGAGCATGGTAACCTGTTTGATTTATATAAACAACTTAACTCGTGGCAGCAATTTGTCTCCCGATCGATATGATTAAAACATTTGCATAATCAGAATTGCTGGCAGGAAAAGTTTGTTTTCCAGAGGTTTATTGATCTGCTTATGAGCTAGGCTACTCAATCTCTGTTATTTTTTACTTTTGGTGTCCCTCTCACATTGGTAGAAGTAAAGATAAGTTGCTCTATTTATTTTGTATAAATAGGAGTCCCTAGGTACGATTATAGAATATGCTTAACACTACAAATTTGATAAAAGAAAATGTCAAAAAAACATAATAAAAAGAAAATAAATTTTAGGGAGCTTGATTTGATCAATAAGCAGCTCAAAGTGCTTCGGAAAAAACGTTTGCAGCTCGTGTTAAAGAAGACGATGCAGCTTTCAGAAATTGCTGCTTTGAAAGAAGAACTTAATGGCGTCGAAGAGGAAGTGTGTGAAACACGCCTCGCCTTTGATAACATAGCTTCTGCACCCTTTTAAGCAGTTACAAGCAAGACATCATGATCTGTTGGCTTTAATATGTGGTTAGAAGCATGGGTAGATGCAAGTCGGATTTGCAGTTTTCCTTTTTTTTTTCTTTTAAAGGATGTGTTGGAAGTTTTATGTTATTTAGTTTCTTTGTTATTTCCTTCCTGTTTTAGTACATCATTGGTGCATGTTTCTAACCTTTTTGAACAAATCTTTGTTGTTCCCTTCATGTTTGAGTACATAATTGTATTTGACTAGCAAGATGAACTTTTATTAATTACTAGAGAAAAACTAGAAGTGAATACAAGCCAATATGAACAGTTTGATTACATATTACAGGGCAAACTTCTTGGTCTTGTACATCATGGTCCTGCAGCGTTAGATACTAGTCATTGATAGCTTACCAGTCTCTATAAACAGTGGCTTGTATATATATACTTGTATAGGGTTATATTCATGATCTCTTTTCACTTGGATTAATATATAGTACGTGTATAAATTGTTTTTGCTTAAGGGTGGACCTTGGAGCAACTGGTAAGGTTGCTGCTTTGTGAACTTGAGGTCAACAGCCTCCTGCACAAAGGGTAGGGTAAGGCTGCGTACATCAGATCACGAATCGATCCGGCCACCCCTCCACGGACCCTGCACAAATGCGGAAGCTAAGTCAAGCAACGGGTACAACCTATTTATAATTTATGTTTGCATCCACATGCGCGCTGCATTTGATGTGTGCAATTTTCTTTTAACTAAACAAGTTAATATTGATTAAATAGTTTAAATATTTAGTCTTAACACAATCGATACAGTAACAGATATGTTGATATGATATCATAACACAACACAACACATTGTAACAATATATAGCACAATTTAATAAAAAATGAAATAAAATAATATAGTAAAACGTAATATAATAATATGGTGTGATGTAATGTGATATATAGCTTAGGCTATAATGTGATGTAATGTAACATAATGTAATATTATATAATATGATACAATACAATACTATGATGTAACATAATATGATATAATATGATTTGATATAACATAACATAAATAATATAATATAATATAATATAAAGTTTTTGTAACATGTATCAAGGCATATTTAATTTACATAATAAATCTATTATAAAAGTCAACACTATCAAAATTTAAATTCTAACGTGACAGCCCAATATAATGTCACATGTAATTTTTTAATTGTGATTTCTTAAGAGAACACTGGTTATTACTAATTATTGTACGTCTTTCGGTAAAAAAAAGTTATTACTAATTACTAAAAACAAAGGCCGGTTCTCGCCCACGTGTTACGGTTCATTGAATAATAACTCGTAACACTCAGATCTCGCCACGTGACACATTTTACTTGATTTGTTTTTATTCTCTTCTAACTTTTAAAGTTATACTGTTTACGAAATTCTGAATATACCATTGTGACGAGTCTATTTTTATCTTAAATTTCATTCAAAGCCGATTTTTCGTGATAATGTACAAGGCATCAAAGCACGAACGTACGAGTTGGCGAAGTTGCTTCTGGGTTTCTATTTTTTTAGTTTTTATTTTTGTTTTTTTACAACCTTTAAAATATAATGTTATATAAAATTCAGGATTTGACGTTTCGATGTCCTCATTTTTATCGGCGTTTCTAAGTAACATGTATCAAGGCATATTTAATTTACATAATAATTCTATTATAAAAGTCAATACTATCAAAATTTAAATTAATATAATGTCACATGTAATTTTTTAATTGTGATTTCTTAAGAGAACACCGGTTATTACTAATTACTGTACGCCTTTTGGTATAAAAAAAAAGTTATTACTAATTACTAAAAACAAAGGCCGGTTCTCGCCCACGTGTTACTGTTTATTAAATAATAATTCGCAACACTCAGATCTCGCCACGTGACACATTTTACTTGATTTTTTTTTGTTCTCTTATAACTTTTAAAGTTATGATGTTTACGAAATTCTGAATATACCATTGCGACGTGCCTATTTTTATCTTAAATTTCATTCAAAACCGATTTTTCGTGATAATGTACAAGGAATTAAAGCATGAACGTACAAGTTGGCGAAGTTGCTTCTGGGTTTCTATTTTTTTAGTTTTTATTTTGTTTTTTTTTTACAACCTTTAAAATATAATGTTAAATAAAATTCAGCTCATTTTTATCGGCGTTTCCACGTAACACGTATCAAGGCATATTTAATTTACATAATAATTCTATTATAAAAGTCAATACTATCAAAATTTAAATTCTAATGTGATAGCCCAATATAATGTCACATGTAATTTTTTAATTGTGATTTCTTAAGAGAACACCGGTTATTACTAATTATTGTACGTCTTTCGGTAAGAAAAAGTTATTAATAATTACTAAAAACAAAGGCCAGTTTTCGCCCACGTGTTACTGTTCATTGAATAATAACTCGCAACACTCAGATCTCGCCACATGACACATTTTACATGATTTTTTTTGTTCTCTTATAACTTTTAAAGTTATGTTGTTTATGAAATTCTGAATATATCATCGCGACGTGCCTATTTTTATCTTAAATTTCATTCAAAACGTAATTTTCGTGATAATGTAGAAGGCATCAAAGCACGAACGTACGAGTTAGCGAAGTTGCTTCTGGGTTTCCATTTTTTTAGTTTTTATTTTGTTTTTCTTTTACAACTTTTAAAATATAATGTTATACAAAATTCAGGATTTGGCGTATCAGTGTCCTCATTTTTATCAGCGTTTCCACGTAACATGTATCAAGGCATATTTAATTTACATAATAATTCTATTATAAAAGTCAATACTATCAAAATTTAAATTCTAACGTGACAACCTAATATAATGTCACATGTAATTTTTTAATTGTGATTTCTTAAGAGAACACTAGTTATTACTAATTACTGTACGTCTTTTGGTAAAAAAAAAGTTATTACTAATTACTAAAAACAAAGGCCGGTTCTCGCCCACGTGTTACTGTTTATTAAATAATAACTCGCAACACTCAGATCTCGCCACGTGACACATTTTACTTGATTTTTTTTGTTCTCTTATAACTTTTAAAGTTATGTTGTTTACGAAATTCTGAATATACCATTGCGACGTGCCTATTTTTATCTTAAATTTCATTCAAAACCGATTTTTCGTGATAATGTACAAGGCATCAAAGCACGAACGTACAAGTTGGCGAAGTTGCTTCTGGGTTTCTATTTTTTTAGTTTTTATTTTGTTTTTTTACCATCTTTAAAATATAATGTTATATAAAATACAGGATTTATTGTTTCGATGTCCTCATTTTTATCGACGTTTCCACATAACATGTATCAAGGCATATTTAATTTACATAATAATTCTATTATAAAAGTCAATACTATCAAAATTTAAATTCTAACGTGACAGCCCAAAATAATGTCACATGTAATTTTTTAATTGTGATTTCTTAAAAGAACATTGGTTATTACTAATTACTGTACATCTTTCGGTAAAAAAAAGTTATTAGTAAATACTAAAAACAAAGGTCGGTTCTCGCGCACGTGTTACTGTTCATTGAATAATAACTCGCAACACTCAGAACTCGCCACGTGACGCATTTTTCATGATTTTCTTTTGTTCTCTTATAACTTTTAAAGTTATGTTGTTTATGAAATTCTAAATATACAATCGCGACGTGCCTATTTTCATCTTAGATTTCATTCAAAACGTAATTTTCGTGATAATGTACAAGGCATCAAAGCACGAACGTACGAGTTTGCGAAGTTACTTCTGGGTTTCCATTTTTTTAGTTTTTATTTTGTTTTTCTTTTACAACCTTTAAAATATAATGTTATACAAAATTCAGGATTTGGCGTATCAGTGTCCTCATTTTTATCGGCGTTTCCACGTAACATGTATCAAGGCATATTTAATTTACATAATAATTCTATTATAAAAGTCAATACTATCAAAATTTAAATTCTAACGTGACAGCCCAATATAATGTCACATGTAATTTTTTAATTGTGATTTCTTAAGAGAACACTGGTTATTACTAATTACTGTACGTCTTTTGGTAAAAAAAAAGTTATTACTAATTACTAAAAACAAAGGCCGGTTCTCGCCCACGTGTTACTGTTTATTAAATAATAACTCGCAACACTCAGATCTCGCCACGTGACACATTTTACTTGATTTTTTTTGTTCTCTTATAACTTTTAAAGTTATGTTGTTTACGAAATTCTGAATATACCATTGCGACGTGCCTATTTTTATCTTAAATTTCATTCAAAACCGATTTTTCGTGATAATGTACAAGGCATCAAAGCACGAACGTACAAGTTGGCGAAGTTGCTTCTGGGTTTCTATTTTTTTAGTTTTTATTTTGTTTTTTTACCATCTTTAAAATATAATGTTATATAAAATTCAGGATTTATTGTTTCGATGTCCTCATTTTTATCGACGTTTCCACATAACCTGTATCAAGGCATATTTAATTTACATAATAATTCTATTATAAAAGTCAATACTATCAAATTTTAAATTCTAACGTGACAGCCCAAAATAATGTCACATGTAATTTTTTAATTGTGATTTCTTAAAAGAACATTGGTTATTACTAATTACTGTACATCTTTCGGTAAAAAGAAGTTATTAGGAAATACTAAAAACAAAGGTCGGTTCTCGCGCACGTGTTACTGTTCATTGAATAATAACTCGCAACACTCAGAACTCGCCACGTGACGCATTTTTCATGATTTTCTTTTGTTCTCTTATAACTTTTAAAGTTATGTTGTTTATGAAATTCTAAATATACAATCGCGACGTGCCTATTTTCATCTTAGATTTCATTCAAAACGTAATTTTCGTGATAATGTACAAGGCATCAAAGCACGAACGTACGAGTTGGCGAAGTTACTTCTGGGTTTCCATTTTTTTAGTTTTTATTTTGTTTTTCTTTTACAACCTTTAAAATATAATGTTATACAAAATTCAGGATTTGACGTTTCAATGTCCTCATTTTTATCGGCGTTTCCACGTAACATGTATCAAGGCATATTTAATTTACATAATAATTCTATTATAAAAGTCAATACTATCAAAATTTAAATTCTAACGTGACAGCCCAATATAATGTCACATGTAATTTTTTAATTGTGATTTCTTAAGAGAACACCGGTTATTACTAATTACTGTACGTCTTTTGGTAAAAAAAAAGTTATTACTAATTACTAAAAACAGAGGCCGGTTCTCGCCCACGTGTTACTGTTTATTAAATAATAACTCGCAACACTCAGATCTCGTCACGTGACACATTTTACTTGATTTTTTTTTGTTCTCTTATAACTTTTAAAGTTATGTTGTTTACGAAATTCTGAATATACCATTGCGACGTGCCTATTTTTATCTTAAATTTCATTCAAAACCGATTTTTCGTGATAATGTACAAGGCATCAAAGCACGAACGTACAAGTTGGCGAAGTTGCTTCTGGGTTTCTATTTTTTTAGTTTTTATTTTGTTTTTTTACCATCTTTAAAATATAATGTTATATAAAATTCAAGATTTATTGTTTCGATGTCCTCTTTTTTATCGACGTTTCCACATAACATGTATCAAGGCATATTTAATTTACATAATAATTCTGTTATAAAAGTCAATACTATCAAAATTTAAATTCTAACGTGACAACCCAAAATAATGTCACATGTAATTTTTTAATTGTGATTTCTTAAGAGAACACTGGTTATTACTAATTACTGTACGTCTTTCAGTAAAAATAAGTTATTACTAATTACTAAAAAACAAGGCCGGTTCTCGCCCACGTGTTACTCTTCATTGAATAATAACTCGCAACACTCAGATCTCGCCACGTGACACATTTTACTTGATTTTTTTTGTTCTCTTATAACTTTTAAAGTTATGTTGTTTATGAAATTCTGAATATATCATCGCGACGTGCCTATTTTATCTTAAATTTCATTCAAAACGTAATTTTCGTGATAATGTAGAAGGCATCAAAGCACGAACGTACGAGTTGGCGAAGTTGCTTCTGGGTTTCCATTTTTTTAGTTTTTATTTTGTTTTTCTTTTACAACCTTTAAAATATAATGTTATACAAAATTCTGGATTTGGCGTTTCAGTGTCCTCATTTTTATCGGCGTTTCCACGTAACATGTATCAAGGCATATTTAATTTACATAATAATTCTATTATAAAAGTCAATACTATCAAAATTTAAATTCTAACGTGACAGCCCAATATAATGTCACAGGTAATTTTTTAATTGTGATTTCTTAAGAGAACACTGGTTATTACTAATTACTGTACGTCTTTTGGTAAAAAAAAACTTTATTACTAATTACTAAAAACAAAGGCCGGTTCTCGCCCACGTGTTACTGTTTATTAAATAATAACTCGCTACGCTCAGATCTCGCCACGTGACACATTTTACTTGATTTTTTTTTGTTCTCTTATAACTTTTAAAGTTATGTTGTTTACGAAATTCTGAATATACCATTGCGACGTGCCTATTTTTATCTTAAATTTCATTCAAAACCGATTTTTCGTGATAATGTATAAGGCATCAAAGCACGAACGTACAAGTTGGCGAAGTTGCTTCTGGGTTTCTATTTTTTTAGTTTTTATTTTGTTTTTTTACCATCTTTAAAATATAATGTTATATAAAATTCAGGATTTATTGTTTCGATGTCCTCATTTTTATCGACGTTTCCACATAACATGTATCAAGGCATATTTAATTTACATAATAATTCTATTATAAAAGTCAATAATATCAAAATTTAAATTCTAACGTGACAGCCCAAAATAATGTCACATGTAATTTTTTAATTGTGATTTCTTAAGAGAACACCGGTTATTACTAATTACTGTACGTCTTTCAATAAAAATAAGTTATTACTAATTACTAAAAAACAAGGCCGGTTCTCGCCCACGTGTTACTGTTCATTGAATAATAACTCGCAACACTCAGATCTCGTCACGTGACACATTTTACTTGATTTTTTTTGTTCTCTTATAACTTTTAAAGTTATGCTGTTTACGAAATTCTAAATATATAATTGCGACGTGCCTATTTTTATCTTAGATTTCATTCAAAACCGAATTTTCGTGATAATGTACAAGGCATCAAGGCACGAACGTACGAGTTGACGAAGTTGCTTCTGGATTTCTATTTTTTTAGGTTTTATTTTATTTTTCTTTTACAGCCTTTAAAATTTAATGTTATATAAAATTCAGGATTTGGCGTTTCGATGTCCTCATTTTTATCGGCGTTTCCACGTAACATGTATCATGGCATATTTAATTTACATAATAATTCTATTATAAAAGTCAATACTATTAAAATTTAAATTCTAACGTGACAGCCCAATATAATGTCACATGTAATTTTTAATTGTGATTTCTTAAAAGAACATTGGTTATTACTAATTATTGTACATCTTTCGGTAAAAAAAAGTTATTAGTAAATACTAAAAACAAAGGTCGGTTCTCGCCCACGTGTTACTGTTCATTGAATAATAACTCGCAACACTCAGATCTCGCCACGTGACGCATTTTTCTTGATTTTCTTTTGTTCTCTTATAACTTTTAAAGTTATGTTGTGTACGAAATTCTGAATATACCATTGTGACATGCCTGTTTTTATCTTAAATTTCATTCAAAACCGAATTTTCGTGATAATGTACAAGGCATCAAAGCACGAACGTACGAGTTGGTGAAGTTGCTTCTGGGTTTCTATTTTTTAGTTTTTATTTTGTTTTTCTTTTACAACCTTTAAAATATAATGTTATATAAAATTCAAGATTTGGCGTTTCGATGTCCACATTTTTATCGGCGTTTCCACGTAACATGTATCAAGGCATATTTAATTTAAATAATAATTCTATTATAAATGTCAATACTATCAAATTTTAAATTCTAACATGACAGCCCAATATAATGTCACATGTAATTTTTTAATTGTGATTTCTTAAGAGAACACTGTTTATTACTAATTACTGTACGTCTTTCGGTAAAAAAAGTTATTACTAATTACTAATAACAAAGGCCGGTTCTCGCCCATTGATAGCGGTGTCAAGGTCAATCAAAAACACTTTTAAAAACTACTACTTAGCTACCTTAGAGTGTGGACAGGAAAGTAGGGTTGTCGAATCTACAGGGAATTCGTGGAGAATGCTATTAGAAAATTTACTTAACCGATACTTCTAAAGATTGAAACTTTATTTATTAGAAAACGTGTACTAGCAGAACAAACTTGAATTAGTTGTAAAACAGTTGGAGAAAAGGTAATTAATTCCTGGATTCAGATTCAAAAGATCAACAAAAGTTTATGTTCAACTAGTTAGAATCCACTAAGCGTGGCTTGTTATATTTTGAATAAAGTGATAGTTGTGAGACAATCTTTTAAGACTCGTTCGTCTACCCAAATACCAATTCACAAGTGCAAGGAGGTACAAATTAACCAAATAGCTAACGATACAAGAAAACCGAAATCGGATGGCAATTCAGACAACCTCAACACAGATAAACATTTTAAATTAATCAAAAACAAGTGTATTCAAGTCTGTCACACAAGAACACAATTCAAAACCTAGTAAAAACCCAAACTAATGTATTACTTACAAGAATCCTTCACCCGGAAGCAATCACGAAAAGACTAGCCGCTCATGGTAGTCATACGATCTTCAATAATCAGTTTAGAATGTTGCAACATCAATCCGGAATGAATAATAGTGAAAAGAACCTTCAAAAATCCTCTCTAAAACTCCAAAAACGGCTTGGGAATCAATTCCCTTCGTAACCCTAAAGGTATACTTCAAATAGGGCCAAAATCCCTAAAAATCCACCTTTGACCGACTCACGACCGTACGGTACGCTGGATCTGCTCCCCGTACGCTCAACCTTCTGTAAATTATTTTTCTATACGGTGCTTTGGTACGGCCTACCGTACCATACGCCCAACTGACCGTATGGTACGCTCAAATCCAGATTTAATCTTCATTTTCACATCTGGCTCGTCGAGGCACCCCAAATCCATATATTATAGACCCCGTGATTCATTTCCTAGCTCAGAATATGCTCCAAACAAGTTTTGGACTTTTGTACTTTCTCTATCTGTTGCATAATTCCATATTCATTCTTTCCAATTACTTCCAAAACACGTATTTTAGCTCCAAGTCATTGCATTCAACATATAAAACTCAATAATAATGCAATATTAAACACGTATAAGCACAAACAAACACCCTCTCATCACCCGCGTGTTACTGTTCACTGAATAATAACTCGCAACACTCAGATCTCGCCACGTGACGCATTTTACTTGATTTTCTTTTGTTCTCTTATAACTTTTAAAGTTATGCTGTGTACGAAATTCTGAATATACCATTGCGACGTGCCTGTTTTTATCTTAAATTTCATTCAAAACCGAATTTTCGTGATAATGTACAAGGCATCAAAGCACGAACGTACGAGTTGGCGAAGTTGCTTCTGGGTTTCTATTTTTTTAGTTTTTATTTTGTTTTTCTTTTACAACTTTTAAAATATAATGTTATATAAAATTCAAGATTTGGCGTTTCAATGTCCACATTTTTATTGGCGTTTCCACGTAACATATATCAAGGCATATTTAATTTAAATAATAATTCTATTATAAAAGTCAATACTATCAAAATTTAAATTCTAACGTGACAGTCCAATATAATGTCACATGTATTTTTTTAATTGTGATTTCTTAAGAGAACACCGGTTATTACTAATTACTGTACGTCTTTCGGTAAAAAAAAAGTTATTACTAATTACTAAAAACAAAGGTTGGTTCTCGCCCACGTGTTACTGTTAATTGAATAATAACTCACAACACTCAGATCTTACCACGTGACACATTTTACTTGATTTTTTTTTTGTTCTCTTGTAACTTTTAAAGTTATGTTGTTTACGAAATTCTGAATATATCATTGTGACGTGCCTATTTTTATCTTAAATTTCATTCAAAACCAAATTTTCGTGATAATGTACAAGGCATCAAAGCACGAACGTACGAGTTGGCGAAGTTGCTTATGGGTTTCTATTTTTTTTAATTTTTATTTTGTTTTTCTTTTACAACCTTTAAAATATAATGTTATATAAAATTCAGGATTTGGCGTTTTGATGTCCTCATTTTTCTCGGCATTTCCACGTGAGTTTTTTCGCGGGGTGAATACCGGTCGTCAAAACTAAGCCTTACAAATTTTAACACCTCCGCAACGTGTGGGTTACGTCCACTCGTATGAATTTAATATGTCCAATTTAGGTTGTTCCCCCTCATAGTACACAAAATATTTTTCCAAGATGTCTAACTCGACACAGACGCTTCTTATGCATATAGTCATGCACCTAAAAATCACCATGGCCCTTGGTCAAACCGCCTTATCGATTATCCTTCCGGCTAAATGAGATATAGAGACACTTAGCTAATTCCCACACTTACGCACTCAGCGACACACCACACTCATGCATTTGGATACATGTTATAGCTCATGCCTCTATATTCCCTAGACATTGCCTCAAGTCGAAGCACCTTATTCGTTATCCTCTAGGCTAGATGCGATATAGGGACTCATGGCCAAGTCTTATAAGGTTCGATATTCCCATGACATGTTTCCACCTAACAAGATGACATGGACTTGACAACATGTCAAAACGTGTGAAACAACTTTTATAGAAGAATTGACATACACAACAAACCATGAGTCCCCTAAACTGGCCTTGAACCATCCATACCAAAAAGATACATGTACCAAGGTCAATACGGACCAGATACCATATCGTTAAAGATACTATATTAATACTTATGACATTAATGATTTATGCATGATCATTCACCAACGATAACAAATATTAAGTCTAGCATAATACAGTCAAGACTATATAATACTAGAACGTGGGACTTGTAGAAGTTACCCATATTCTGGGCATGTTCTAGTGGGCTCATGCAATTTATGGTCGTTTTCCCCCATTTTAAGGTCCTTCACCTCGTTCATGCCTCATACTTTCTCAAAACAAAACTCTTATCTTTATATGCATACTAAATCTCTACATAAGTTGTAGGTTTTGTGTTTCGTATGACTTGGATAAATTTCTGAATCATGTGATCACTTTCAGATTAATGTATTTCACCGGTATACGAAATCAACAGTCGGATAAAACAGAAAGTGAATTCTAAGAATGAGATATTACTTTCTGTAAAAACGAATTTGTGAAAATTTGTTATTGAAAACAGACCGATTCTTTATGTAGGGGTTGAAACATCACAATGAACCATTGCAACTCTTCATAAAAGGTTATGACAGTTGATGGTTATAACCGCTTGTAACCGTTGCAGTTATATTAGTTGGAACTTTAGTAGAAAAACAACACTAGTAGTAACTAAGTTTCTACACTGCCGACCATTAGTAGTAGCGACCATCAGCAGTAATAAAGTTACTGATCCTCAGTTTCTACGTACTGATCTTTAGTTTCTACTGCAGTACAAAATTACTATCGAAGTACAAAGTTACTAATGATTAGTTAGTTTCTACTGATCCTTAGTTTCTATCAAAGTACAAAATTACTATCAAGGTATAAAGTTACTGTTGATTAGTCATTTGCTACTAATGATCAGCTCATCATTTCCTAAGCAACTTTCACCAATCATGCGAATCTGAAGCAACTTCCGGTGTATAACAAAACATGGAAAAAAAAAATTCACACTGACCGCGACCCTTGCGAGCGGTGTACCCAGAAGCAAGGAACCACTACTGAAAAAATGAAAAATTTGCGACAGCAGTTTTGTGGGAAATTTGTCGGAATTGGCCGTTAGCGACAAGTTTCCGACAAAAAGTGTTTGTTGGAAAAAACCCCGTAGGAAATGTATCTTCCGAAAAATTCCCGACTAAATTTCCGACGAACTAGCGACAAAAGCCTTTCGTCGGTAATTTTCGACAATATTCCGACGATTATATTAAATAAACAAGTTAACTTACTTAATAAATTTTAGGAAATCTTGTGGTTACTTTTTTGTTTTTTGTTTTGTCGGAAAGTTGTCGCAAACTTGTGAGAAATTTCTTTTGTTGGTAACTTGTCGGAAACTTTTGTAGAAAATATACATGTTTTCTAGTAGTGAATGGTGGCATTATCATCATGTGAGGTTGAATTCATGGCCGCGACTTCAACGGCTTGTCAAGCTCTGTGGTTACGAAGCTTACTTGGAGAACTAACATGTTGGAAGCAAGAAAAGGTGACATTAAAAGTAGACAACAAATCAACAATCGCATTAATGAAAAGTTCAGTATTTCACGGGAGAAGTAAACATATCTATTCGTGAATGTGTCAAAATGGTGCAAGTGCGAGTAGAGCATGTTAACGGGGAAGAATAGCGTGCGGATTTACTAACCAAAGCGCTCCCAAGGACAAAGTTTATCGAAATGCATGAACCATTTGGAGTTAAAGATCTCGTGGGTCCATATTAGAATTAGGAGAGAGATTGTTGACAGTAATCCTAATCTCGACAAAATAAGAGTAAATTTCTAGTTGGTAAAGGATTGTGATTAGTATTTAAATTTCCTAGTATATTTTATTTGTTAAGTTTATTTTGAGCAAGAAAATTTCATAAGCGTTTAAGGTCATTCTGATGCATTATACAATGAATCACTTAAACCACGTCAATAAACAGATATAAAATTTTCAGCAAATTAAAAATGATTTTCTAATCTTTAAAAAACATTATCAGGCTCATTAGCTCATGCCTTGTCAATTAAGTCACAAATAAAATAATTTTGTCAACTCTTTGGGGGTAAATAATGTATTTGAAACCCTTTAAAAAATGTCTACTTGACCTTATAAAAGTCAACCTTTGTTGGTACAAATACTGGCATACATGAAAGCATTAGACATCATTTTATAGTTCATCAAGGTCTTATCTCCATGGATGCCACCAAGAGGTTGGATCCTATTTCACATCTTGTTTTGATTTTTGTGTGATATGTCTTTGATTCAACATCTGATTTTCTGTGTTTAATTTGATGGTTTATTAGTGTTGAAGATGTGGTCACAGTGGATGTCCATGCAGCTAAAGAACTACTCAACTCTGGTCACCGGTATCTTGATGTCAGGTCAGTGATAGAAGAGGCAAAAACCCATTTTTAAACGGGTCAATTGTTCACAAACAAAAATTGATATACTCATATATTAGTTTTCGAGCTTTCTTACCAAACGCTTCACATGTCCCACTGGCCGAACCGGTTTTAAAAACTGGATGACGTCATAAATATTTTCAAATTTGAAAATATGTATGTATATAACTAATTTAAAACAATACATGGAACTACTTTCTTTTTTAGTGTAAATTTACAACGTTAACAAAACATGAAGCGTGGAAAAAAATGTGGAGTACTCATGAATCACTAAATGAAAATTTGGAATGAAAATAATAAAAAAGTTTAAAGATCCGGTACAACCACCGGTCATGACCCATAATCGGCAGGCCTAAATAAAGGCGGTTCAAGAGTACTCAACCTAATTGGATATGTAGCCGATTCCTGGTCTGATGGGAACTGGTCCAAGTTCTGAGAACTATGTTTTAAAAAAACATAAGAAATTTTACCATATTTCACACAATAATAACCAAGTTTTCCAAGTATTCCACTAAAGTCACTACAAGTTTTTTGTTCCTCTACCAATCTTGTATAATTTTTTTTATAATTGTTAACTTTTTTACAATTAAGTGAGGCAAATGTAAATGTAATATATATGAATCTTAACTACTATCTAGTGTTTATTTTTTTCCAATTAACGTGAAATAGGAGGTAACAGTGTAGAAAAAATCCCACTAATTATAACCAAATTTCATAATTGTTCAATTTAAGTCAAATTGAAAAAAAGATAATCACTAAATAGTAAACAAGATAAATATATGTTTTGTTTGTCTCACTTAACTTAAAAAAGATGACAAAATTATACAAAACTGAAACACTTACTGAAAATTGAGTGACTTTAAAAGGAAAAAAACAAGTTATTTTAATTTAGTGAGACATTTAGGTATTAGGTAACTTGATTATTATTTCATAAAGTTATCCTGTTGGTTTTTATTTTGTTTATTTATTTATTATTCTTTGTGTATTTGAAAATAACAGAACAAATGAAGAATTCAGCAAGAGTCACGTGGAAAATGCTCTGAATATCCCTTACATGTTCACCCCACAAGAAGGTGCCAATTATATCAAAAAAAAATTGTTATATATTTATGAACCTGATAAATAGTAGTTGATTGGTTTTTTTTTATTTATTTACATATCTTCATAGTTTGTTAAAACGTAGAAAATTCTTACAACTTTCAGGAAGGGTTAAAAATCCTGAATTTCTGGCTCAGGTTTCAGCCCTTTGTGACAAGAAGGATTCACTAGTTGTGGTACATTTTTTGGCATTACTTGTTATGTGTGTTTTATAGGAGCATGTTCATTTGATTATCTAGATTTGATTACCCTCTATTAAATTATCAAACAATTTATTTACTTCATATTTTTATTTTATATTTTAAAGGCTTGCAACAGTGGAGGGCGATCGCTTAAAGCCTCTGCCGACCTTCTTACTGCGGTATGTTTCGCACTTTAAGAGTTATATACATACATACATACCCTTTGGTGATGATATTGCATGGGTTGTGTGAATGTAGGGGTACAAGAACGTCAATAACATGGCCGGGGGATACTCTGCATGGGTCGACAACGGGTTTGCGGGTGACTCCACACCAGCTGAGGAGTTGAAAACTGCCTGCAAATTTCGCCGCTAATGTGTGTGTATAATATATTAATATACACTTTATGTATGTGTTTTCTCAAAATCCATACATTGTGATCTTTCTTTTTCTGTTTCCTGCAATCCCTTTTACACATTGTAATTTCAACTAATCTGCATATAAATGGGGCAAGTTGGTTGTGTTCAACCCAGCCTGTTTTAAACTGCTCCTGACCCTAACTGATCCGTCCAAAGGCAATACTGACCGTTGGTGAACCAGTTTAGAATTTTGGGTTATAACACATTATTTTCAGAACATGCAATAAGTATTCTAGAAGATATGTCAACAATGGGTTAAAGCAGATGACCCCGGTTCTTAACAGTACTAGCCAACAAGAACAACTGGGTAACATAGTTTAATCCTCTTGGTTTCATGGCCTAAACTAAACGAACAAACAAACATACCCAGGAAAGACCACCGGCTCAGTAAACATAGTAATCATGCATACAATAAGGAGCACATAACAAACATAATATTTTAGTTTCATGGCCTAAACTAAAATATAATAATGTAAAAGATTAAAAAAATAGTTGTGATATAGTCGGAAAATTTCAGATTCAAATAAAACTAACCTGCGGTTTGTACACTGTATAACCAGTGACTGTTGAACCAGCAGTGTAAATTAGGATGAATGAAGGGTTGACAACGACATGCTAATTCAGTTTTTAAATTATCGACAATGAAAACAGGTCAGTAATAATGCATTCTTGGTTTCTACAACGGAGTTGAAAAATCATCAAGTGAGGGTGCTCGGAATGCAAAATCAGAAGGTAGCGTCATGAGTGCCTCATCACCACTTAATTTCCTAAACGCCATTCCAAGAGCATACCCCAAAGTTTTTGAAACAGAAACAGCCACAGCGTTTCCCACCTGACAGTACCTGAAAATTTTCCCATTTTTTTCATTTATCGTTTATTAAGACTCGTAGAATCAAAACAAGATTTACAAAATGGGAATCACAATTATCTGACTTTTTTTTTTTTTTTTTGGTTACCATAAGAATCTGTTAGGAAAAACTCACGGGCCCGCCAATACCCTGCTATCCAATGGGACCAAGTAAAGCGCATAAAGCGCAGGGCAGGTGGCCTTCAAGGGGTTAAGGCAGAAACCAGTGGTGGATAAATTCGTCTAAAGTTCTAAACCATAAAGTATAATTGTTAGTACTTAAATATAACTTCCATACCTTTCTTTAACATTGCCACAGAATCTATAATGGTCGGGAAAGCCCTGCAATCTTGCATACTCTCGCAACGTAAGGACTCTGTCCTGTTCTGGATGTACGGCAGCCTGTACCAATTTATAAGGTTACCAACCGAATCAAGATACGCGTTTCATTTCTGTATGTTTTTTTAAAATAAAATCACAGGGAGGAGTTACCTGGCTGTGAAGATTTGGGAATGTTACCACAGTTGGCACATTTTCATCCCACCATACTCTTGCAAATGGTCTATCAACATATCCAATCGTTAGGATGTTATAAACTTTTACAAGAATGTTATGAAAAACTTATATTTATACATCAAACCTTTTAGATTTTCCTTTCTCAAAAGTGAAAACATAATCTGGTATCAATGGCCTTCCGGATGGAAGCAACACTTCTTTTGCTGGATCTCGGTGAACCGTATTATCAGCACGCACAATTATTCCAGGGAAGTCCCTGAAATTCGCTCCCTATAAATCTTGAAAAATTAGGAACAAACAAAATTTCCAGAAAATTAACATGAACAAATAAGAAATGGTTAACCTTTTTGCGTGGTACATGACACAATCGATGAAAATCATCTTCAGACAACTTGTAAGGTCGATGATCAGTGAGAACAGAGCTTTTCCAGTCGGTAACCCCTTTTGGGACGGAACCAGTCAATTCTACAGGAAGGAAGACAATGTAATATTATTCATTGAAAAAGTTAAGTGCTTGACACGTGGCATACAATTTAATATTAACCTAAACTTTGTTAAGGTATAAGCATTACCATCTTTTGTTAACCTAATATACTTTTGGAACTCTGTTTCTGGAGGCATGTCATATGTCATCTCTTCACGGGTTTCATGGCTTGTAACCTGTGTATTAAAAATCAAATTACATTAGGTCAGGTTACATAAAAGTAAAAGACAACCAAAGTATAACTGAGAGAAGAGTACGGCTGGAAGATCAGAGATGGCATCACGAAGAACAATGGCTTCTTGAAGCTTTCTAGGTTGCCCTTCATCATAAGCAACTGTATTTTGCTGCAATACAAGAATTATATAATTAGAATATACAAACAAAAAAAGAGTAACATTGACATATTTGATTTGAATAAACTAATATAACTAGGGCACTAGGCACCTCAAACTCAGCTGGAGGGAAATATCTGACAATAACTTCATGTGTCGGAAGTGGAAATTGAGGTAGTTTCTGCAAATATATAATGTGTTTGATTTAGTAACAGAAACGATATGGAAAAGTTAATTATTAATATGTATCTCCTCATTGAGAATTATGTTTGCCAATACCTATTCCATAGATCGAATGATAAAAGATGATAATAATAATAATAAATACAAATACCATGCCAGAAACAAAAAAATGGAAAAATGAGTAATAAAGTCACCTCGTTTGGATGAGCGCCCCATAGAAAAACACGCAACCTAAATTGTGGAAGACCATATGAACCAGCAGCCATGATCCCGAGTCTTGCTTGGTAATTCATATGAACCAAACGACTTAGAGCATATCTTCCTAGAGAAGCTTTGTCAAATCTTAAAATGTCAGCCACATTTTCCATTAGCACGTATTTAGGGTTTAAGAATTTCACTATGTCAAAGAAGACAATTATCTGCTGATTCCTTTCATCATTCAATGGATCATCAGTGTTTCTAAATCGATTATAGCCACTGATCCCTTGGCATGGAGGACCTCCACAGATAACATCTGCATCACCCTGAAACACATAATAAAAACTTACCATGTAGTTTTACATGGGGTTAAGATAGTACTGCCACATATAGTAACATGACTCACTGGGCATGGCAATATCTTAGACTTGTATCCACTTCTAACAAAATCTTGTATGTGGCCTTGGCAATCACTGTGAAAGGTAAATACAAGCAAGTGAACATGTAAGTAGTTGTAATCTGGAATTTATTATTATAAATAAATGCTAAAGAAACCTCAATGCTTCAATTGGCTCCCAAGTATCATCACTTGGATCATAACCCTTCCATCGCACCTATGGAAAAGCTAGGAGTATAAGATGTCTTTGTATTACAACTGAATAATTATTTACTAAGAAATAATGACTGGCATGCTGCTAGTAGAACCTTAAAGTATATTTCAATGTACCTTAAACTTTAACCCATGTTGTCCTGTTCTGCTGGGATCTCCATAACAAATATCAACAAGACTTGAAACTTCATACTCTCCAGGAGCCACATCTGTTTCCAATAGAGAAGATCCATTGATTCTTGATTCATTTTCACCATCGCAACTAGTTTCAATTATTTTATCAGGATCATCCAAAAGATATGTTTTGCATAATTTTTCCCATTCCTTCAATAATGCCAGGAAATCTTCTGCAGTTATATGTCGAACCTATATAACGATAATAACAACAATAATAATAATAAAGAATAAAACATGTATCGGATATTAATATAATATCTATGATTTACTGATAGATCAATCAGAAGGACTCACTTCTGTTTCTGGATGATTTAGTTTCAAGCTGTCACATGCAGACTTGTGATAATCAATTGCCCACCTCTTTAGTTAAAGAAACAAAAACAAACGTCGGTACGTTGGTAGTTGGTTAAACAAAAATAACAACAGCCTCAAATAAGGTTTGAGCAATGAATTAGTTACCGTTACAAGTTTAACACCAGAAAGTTTGGCACCAAGACAGAGTCCAGTTGACATTCCACCACAACCAGCATAAAGATCTAATAATGCCAGTTCAGTTTTGTATAATTGACAACCACTTATTTCTAATGGAGCTGTGGCTATGGTCATATTATTAGTATCAAGGCTACTTGGCGTGGTTAAATCACATCTTGCTACCAAACTGTCTGTAGCTGCACAATTTCAATAAGATCGCAAATATAGCAGTTACATACAATAAATTAAAGATGATAAAAATTTCACGCCAAAATTGAGAAGTTATGTGCAGGGTGTGTGTGTGTGTATAAAAGTTAAAAGGTAACAAATGATATTACCAACATCTAGACATGAACAACATGCATTACAGTTTAACTGACATTGGAGCTAGACTAACAATCAAATACTATTTCAGAGCAAAATAGCCATTACCGGGCTAAGGGTCCCACTCGTTGAGGATGCTGCTGACAGATCTCAATCTGATCCCTCGATGGAGTACCATGCACTGGCCCCTTCTAGCAGCTTTGAGTGTCAACAAAGTTTGCTTGGTGTTCTCAAAATTATATTTTTCTTTTACCATGAATTTTAAGTGCCAGATATTTCAGTATATGGGTACTTCATACCAAATTACAGTATTATCTTTTAGAACAGTTAATAAACTAATATCACCATAAAAGAATATTATAAAAGAATGATATCATCTTCTGAAAAAGGGAAGTTGTAAGATATCACATTTTGCATTTGTCATCTTCACAGATGATTTCCTGTTATCTTATATATATTTTATATATTACATTTCCTGAAACCTTGAGGCAAGTGATACGGGAACAAAATGATTTTTTTTAATGGCAAAGAGAAGTAGTTTGAGATCTATATTTAACAATAAGTCATGTGTCATCTGCAGTTCTCACTTATTCGCTGCCTTAAAGATCATGTTTGTTCAAATGTTCTTTCTGATGCTAGGAAGATTTAATGAGGCAAACAAGTTGTGATGGCAGACATATTATGATGGCAAGCACATTCCTCTTACCAGTCACCAAGGAGCGGAATGTTGAATACTTTACAGAATATTCCATGTCACAATAATACTCGGATGGCTGAATAGAAGTTGATTGGAAACCTAGCTGCAATGGTTGCAAACGATTTAAAATAGTACAAAGTCAAAAACAACTAAACGAAATGCAATATTTAAACATCCATGACAGAAAAGGAATAAGAATTGGGTTGGGAAACTTCAAACTGTTGAAGAGGGATTATATAGAAGTATAGGACATAGAAAGGAAAAAAGAAAAAGATAACTAAGATTGCAACATACCATTGGAGCTTTTTCTATTACTTTCACTTTAGAAACTATACATTCTAATAAGTTGTCATTCATTAAAGTGGAGAAGAATAAACGATTCTTGTCATGGAGAGCAGCTGCTGTTTTCATAACCTGAGTAATAAAAAGTTAGAAGGAAAAAAAGCTGAAGAACAAATTTTAACAAATTCACAAACAGAAAAGGTTTTGAGAAATGGCATTAAAATACACTAATGTGCAGCAACTAACCGTATCTTCAGCTCTGAAAAACCACTGCACTCTAAAGTAACTTTTATCATCTGACGTTTTGAAAAATTCTACAATTCTGCCAACATGTTGTTGCTTTCCCTCACCCTGAAAAACATTGCTCAAACAAATTATGACAGAAGCATACAGGAACATGTTCACAAATAAGTACCTCTGTTCCCTGAGGCAGATGTGATCTGTATGTCATACTCAACCTTGTACTTAAGCTACACATAACAGTTATATATGGAATACGCATTTACAGCAAATGTTCACCTTTTATACATATGGTAAGAAGAACTCTGTTTGTATTGTGTTCAATGGACAGATCTTATTTCCAAATTCGGTATTGATATGGTAACATGAACTCTGGTTGTATCGTGTTGAATGGACAGATCTTATTTCCGAAATTGGTATTGATATAGGTTTCAGATACATTTTCCTCTCTCTTGTAAGCAACATATTTACAGGCCATTGTGCATGATATTGCTTTAGCTTAAGATATCTATTCTGTAACTGTATTGTTAAAAATTCACTGTTTGATGCTTCCCAATTAATTCATAAAAAAAATCACTTTCCTTTCAGATATAAATCAAATCCAACTCTTTTGTTTCAAGATAAACAAACATTAGCCTCAAATGAAGCGTGTGAAAACTGGAGATAACCACCTTTAGTTTTGAGAGGCCGAGTATTTGGAAAAGGAAGCGAAAACCTAGCTAATGAAAAGGGCAATATGGTGTATATGGCAGCCAAAGCACTGCTTCTGAATGATAATATTTGGGTATGACCGTTTCTAGTAATGAATTAATTATTAACAAAAATATTGCAATATGGTCTATGGTGCATGTTAATAGCCAATAATAACAGGAAAGATGTTAAAGAAATCAGTAAGTAGAACAAAAACTGAAGTCAGAACTTTTAGTTTCACATAAAGTTGATACCTTTATGTGTGCGCAATCTCCAAGATTGAAAATGCATCCATTAACATCAGCTTGAAGGTAGTGACATACAACATTTACATGCACTTCATCCTCTCCACCAGCACTGCATCATTTATCATGTTCAATGTGTAAAAACCAAACTGAGATGGCATAAAGTAACAATAAAACGAAAGCATCAAATTAACTAGGAATTATACAAGACATAAGAGTCCCACTCACTTTAGTACCCAGCTCCGTCCCTTGCGTATTTTACCCTGCAGAATTAAGAATCATGCACTCAGAATGGCAAGAGAAAGCAGTCTGGCAAACAAGGAATTTCATTGATTTATTGAGACAATTACAAATGATTCAACCATTACTGACTTTTTTACAGACATGATTCAAGCACATTTGTTATAGTTACAGAAAATCAAATATCAAAAGAATCATGGATTGCCTAAGTGATGGGAGTATATTCATAAACAAAAGTACACATCACTTAGATCAGCTCAGAGGGCGGGCCTTTGAGCAACTGGTAAGGTTGCTGCTTTGTGACCTTGAGGTCACGGGTTCGAGCCGTGTAAACAGCCTCCTACACTAAGTGTAGGGTAAGGCTGCGTACATAAGATCACGAAGCGATCCGGCCCCTCCGGGACCCTGCACAAATGCGAGAGCTAAGTCAAGCACCGGGTACGCCCTTTTTTTAGATCAGCTCAATTTATGTGCATCAGAACCACAAAAGCAACAAACATAGCCTACAAAAAACCTATAAAACATTCAAGGAATACATGCATAAAAAAATTAATAAATACATCACTATCACTAACTACCATATATATATACCTTCAATTCATAGCGCCAGCCCCATCTTTCTTGAGCTTCATGTTCAGTAACTGGCTCCCCAACAAAGAATGATACTCCTTTTTGCTTACTCTGTTTCTTATTAGATGAGGCAGTCAGTTTTATTTTTTTACAACTGTCATTTCCTTGTTGAACAGTTACCTCCTCCTCACACGACATAATCCTCTTTAACTTCCGTCTATCCGCGGTCGTCTCCCCCCGCAATCTCGGTGATCTTCTTATTCCGTTTTGCGTAAGCCTTTCCGATTTGCTCCTACCAGCATTCCCCCTTTCTGACGTCACCGGAGATGATATCGGTGAACTGGGAAGCGGTTTATTTTCTGGACTTTGTTGATAATCCGATGTAGCATCAATCAACGCCGTTGGAGAAGATAATCGCGGTGAGTTAGGGGAAGTACTTCGCTCAAGTACTTCTCCTGGTACGCTTATCTTCGGAGACGAGCATTTTGTAGTAACAATAGATTCGTCCGTCGTAAAGCTCGCCGGCGTTTGCACCGATTCACCGTTTACTAGACTAGAATTTAAAACCGGCACCGGCACCGTTGCCGGCGATTCACCGTCGTTGTCAGGAAAATCACTCCTAAGCGCGTGCAGTGTCAGAGGCAACGTGTCAGATTCGGTGCCGTTGACTTCCACCGTAGTCGAAGACATCCTAGCAGGGAAATTTATCCTCCTACGTCGAATTTATCAGTGGTGACCGTCTAGATGAGCAATTTTGCTCAATTATGCGTCAATTGCATCCAAAATCATCATCTTAGATCCTCTCAAGACTTAACTTCGACGTTGAACTGGAATGTCAAAGTATCATCTGCCGGATTCAAAATTAACCGTCGGAGAACTCATAAATAAGTTCCAATTCGTTTACGACGAACAGTTGAACAGTCAGCACCGCCGTTGACTTCCACCACAAGACGGAATCAAGGATCTCCGGTAAGAAATTTTCGACTTCAACGGAGATTCGATCAGCAATGCACGTTGTGATAAACAATTACCACAACTAGCATTGCGATCAGCAGCAACTGTCGGAAGATTCTCCAAATTCCGGCTAGGGTTGGTAACAGATCTAGTAGGGATTTATCGGACAGAGTGGGGGGAGGTTGGGAATGTAATTAAGTGAGACTTTAGGGGTGCATTTGCTATATCGGTGGTAGTTTAATAATAACACATGTCAAGTACATTAGTTGAACATATTAATTAATATTATTAATGACAACGTTGTGTTCCCCACTTTTATAAACGAAATAAAAGAAAGGAAAATGTAACTAAAGAGAGAGAAAATAAAAGAAAGAACAAGAGAATTAATGAGAGAAAATAAAAGAAAAAGAAAGATATAATTTAATTTCGTGTTTTAAAGTTTGAACGAAATTAATATTGTGGGACGAAGGTTAGTATGGAAGATTATTAATAATCTTTATTTGTCTTTAAATCCGTCCATTTTGAGAGGAAAGTTGGGAGAGAATATTATTAAAAAATTTCTTTTCACTTCCTTTGATTAAAAAACTTAGGAATACAAATCTTTTTTAGTTTCATTTCACTTCATTCCATTAAAAAACTCGAGAACATAAAATATTTTCAGTTTCTTTTCACTTCATTTTACTTCTCTCTTTAAAAAGGACTCGGGAGCACCACGTAAATGTATTTTCATATCCAACCTGAGGTGGATGCGTAGACACACAAGGTTAGACAAGATAAGGAATGTAGTTTTCAAGAATAGATTAAGAGTAGCACGCTTAGATAAAATAAGAAGGGGGAGATTGATATGGTTCGAGCAAGTTCGGATGAGACAGATGACGGCACCTATGAGGAGCATAGAAACCCTCACCATGGAGGGGAACAAGAACAGAGGAAGACCGAAACTGACTTAGGATGAGAAGATTAGGCAAGACATGTTAGACTTGCATATCTTCGAATATATATTGTAATGTTATGAATTTAAATTAATTAAAAGTCGACATTTTTGTATATTAAAGAAAGTAGGATGTTCTTTTGTGTCACACCCCGTTCAATTTAAAACCACTAAAAGTAAGTTTGATGACATCCAATATGCAAGTTAAGGTTAAAACATACCGTTGAGAGTATAAATAATTATTCATCCCAACGTTCACCAATTGATCAACAATTCATCAATTAACACTTGGGGTCAATTTGAATTAAAATCATCATTTTTCACCAAAATTTACAAACACGTTAATTTTTCATCCGGTTCATTTTCAATGGTGATTTTAACTCATTTTAATCAATACTTAAGGTTTACAATACAAAATTCATAAAAATTCACTCTTGTCCAACATGTTCAATAATCATATGTAACTTTTCTAAGTTATTGGATAACACCTACTTGTTTAATTCCTAAACACCATGTGTAGGGTTCAAAAACCCACCTAAAACTTCCAATAGTTACAAGGATGGTAAGAAGAAATTTACCAAAGATGGTTTGCCACTATTAATCATTCGTTGATATATAGAAATCGGCTCACTTTATTACTCCAAACTTTAATAATTTAGCGCTCTTTTTTCTCACTTTGTAAGAAAAAACACACATAAAATACATGCACAATTCTCTATTTTCTCTCGTTTGCCAAAACGGATATCAGAAGGAGAGAAATATTACATCTCGTTAAAAGGGAAAGAATGGTTTGCCAAAGACATGCGAAGTCGATATTTATATTTTTAACCTCTAATTGACAATTTGTAACGTTTAATCTAAATTTTTAAATAATCAAAAATTGAACTCGTGCCAACACATAGTAAATGAGATATTATTATTATTTTACAAAATAAAATATATGCATCTTCAGGATGTTACATATAGTAACATGTGTATAAATAACAGAACCGAACCCCCACCCCCCAAATTGAAACCAATATTTATATTTTTTACAAACAAATATTATTCGCTACATTCTTTTATAAATAATATATTACATGCCCCTCCTAACTAGTTCGGGTCAAACAAAGTCAAAACCGGTTTTTGGTAGAAACCGGTTCGGGTTGGAACTAGTTTCGAGTGGGGAAAACCCAACCTGATAGTAACCAGTCTGGGTATGGTTGAAACAAGTTTGGGTTGGAACTCGTTTGAGCTAAAAAATAATATTTTCTTAGTTACAAAAATATAATCAGGTTTTAGCTCATTATATAAAACTCATTTATTAAACGGATCGTATTCGAGTAAACATGTTTAGTTAAATGGGTCGTGTTCTAGTTGACATGTTTAAGTAAACAGGTTGACTCGCCAGCCTATTTAATTAAACATGTCGACCCGCTAACCCATTTAGCCCATATATAACAACCCCATTAACACGTTTACAACATTAATACCCATCAACCCATTTGATATGTTTAGATCGGGTTATATGATTTTAAGTATGTTTATGTGTTGAGGGGATTTTTTACATAAATAAATATATAGATTGATGTTCAGGTTGAATGATTCCATCAGCCAACCCAAAACTTGTACATATAGATAGAGGTGCACAAACCGGATTTTTTTCGGTCCGGATCCGTCAAACTTGGTCAACAACCGGACACATTGGAACGGGTTCCGGATCGGATCCGGTTAAGGGAGTGGAGAGTTGGAACCTATTGGGACCGGACCAGATATTTGGAACCAGATCGGAAAAAAAAAAAACCGGTTCCACCGGATTTAAAAAAAACTTTTTTTTTAAATTAACAAATATACACTATAAAATACATTTTTATTTATTTTTTATTTTTTTTTAAGTGATTTAACAATAATTCGTACAAAAAAATTACAAAAAACATAATTGAATCACAAAATATATATTATTTATTATTACTCGTTATTCGTCGTCTACTCGTCTTAGTCTTCGTATAACATCGGTTTTCAATCTTCTTCGCTTGAGATACGTTGGGCTTCATCATAAGCTTGTTCTTCGTCAGAAAGTGGATTCGCCGCCCCTTGTTCTACTTCGAATTCGTGTATTTCTTGTTCAATGTCAAGCTCGCCTTCTAGTTTTGCAACATGTTGTACACGTTCGGCGGCATCCAAATGGTCTTTCAAGCAAATACACATCTCCATAGACTCCGGTGTAAGCCTCGTTCTTCGAATAGATAAAACTCTGCCACTAAGAGAAAAAACAGATTCTGAAGCTACCGTGGAGGCTTGGACGGTTAGTAGGTCACGGGCCATTGCGGCTAGAACGGGATATTGGGATTCCCTTCCTTGCCATCAACTCAAGATAACAAAGTTTTTAAACTCTTCGGATCTTAGTGTTGAAATAAAGTCGGTTGCTTGATATCTCCCAAGCTAGTGTTAAATAAATTTAGCATCGTATTCCTTGAACTACTAGAACTTGAACCCGAACCCGAAACCATTGATTCACGTATGTTTGATGGATCACCACTTCCACCATATTTGCGTAAATAATAATCAAACATATTATTAAAAGCCGAATTGAAATCCCTTATTGCCTTTGATTCAAAATTTGGGTCTTCCTCGAACATATTTAAATCGTCCGATATTGATCCAATTAATGTTTCAACACCGGTTACATTAATCGTTGGGTTTAAGGCTGCCGAACATGTAACAACGGCCGGCATTTCTGAAAAATATTTTTTAAATTTAGCTTTCATAGGTGTTACCATTTTTTTCAAAAATAGTGCCGTGATATTCAAACTCTTTTAATTTATTATATATTAAGTATAATTGTTGAAGTATTAGCGAAGACGTGGATAATAAACTCCCGATAAACATGTAGTTGCATTTTTAAAAACCTCAAGCAAATTAGTTAGTTTCTCGATCATATCCCAACTTATATTATCAAATTTTTGTGAACAATGTTTCTTTTAGACAAGTTCATTATGGAAATGTTTTAAAATAACCCATTGCCTTAAGGCCGATTCAAACATTTTCCATGTCGAGTTCCATCTAGTAGGTACGTCCCAATTTGGACCTAAAAAGATGGAATCCGTTTGTTGGCACAAGTTTCTATAGTTTATATATCTTTTTTTGCTTGTGCTAAAAACTTCCCGTAACATCACTTTAAAATTTTCTTTCACTTCTCTTATTTCTTGGATGTTTAGACCGTCTTGCACAACCAAGTTAATGATGTGTGCAACACATCGACTATGATAGAAAACACCGTTACAAGGCGGTTCATATTTTATTTTTAATTTTTCCACCGCGTTTGTGTTATTTGAAGCGTTATCAAAAGATATTGAAAATATTTTTGGCTGAATTTTATAAGTTTGAATTACCGAGTCTAAAATATAAAATAAGTTTTCACCGGTATGTGGATATCCAAAATAATCAAAAGCAATCGTACGCTTCATCATTTGCCACGACTCGGGTTGAACCCAATGTGCGGTAGCGCAAAGGTACGATTCGGGTAAACCATGTGGAGCGGACCAAACATCCGTTGTTAAGTTAATGCCGTTATTTAAATTTTCAAAACCTAATATTAATTCTTTTTTAGCTCTTTTTCACATTTTTAAACAATCTCTTCTCAAAGTAGAACGACTTACATTTGTGTAACTCGGTTGAAGCGTCTCTTGTATCATCCTCGTCAAGTGCGGATTATCAAAGTGATCAAAAGGCAAGCCTTCTTGAATGACGAAATGTGTCATTCTCTCACGAACCCTCTCGACATTGTATTGTCAAACTCCTCCATCCCTACCAATTTGAGTTTGATCTTCACCTTGAGTGTGTTTTGCGTGACTACCAATATGTTTCCTAAAAGTGTTATTTCCCGCAGCACCCAAAATTTTACCACAACGTTTGCAATGAGCCTTTTGCGGACCGTTCGACATTTCGCATAAATCAAAATAAGCCCATATCTCTTGATTTCGGAAGCAAGGAAGTACCGTCACCACCGTGGCATCGCTAGTAGAACCACCAACCGAATTTTGAGTGCTTGCGAAAGCCATGAGAGCGTTTTTTTTTTGCATAAAAGTGAGCGTTTTTTTGCGTTTTGAGAACGTTTTTGAGTTTTGAGAGATACAATGTTGTGATGAACTAACTCATACCCCCAATACCTATTTATACTAAGTTTCAAGTCTCAAAAACCTCAAAAAAACAGCTAGTTAACGGCTATATAGCCGGGTTTTTTTCAGCCCAACGGCTAGAACCGGCTTTTTTGTTCGATTTTTGTCCGGTTTTTGTCCGATTTTTGTCCGGTCCACTGAAAACCACGAAACCGGTTCTGGATCCAGCGGTTCCAAAAAGATCCGGTCCGGTTCTTTTTTGTCCGACTCCTGCCGGGTCCGATTCCGGATTATCCGCCGGATCAGATTTGGATCTGGTTCTATTGAGCACCTCTACATATGGATATCCATAAACAAATATTTAAGTTGTATACTAAATCAAGCAATTTCTTTTAGATAACCGGCAATACTAATTTAGACCGTTTCTTGTATATACGATATCCATAAACAACACTAGGAAACAAAATGCACAAATCAAAACGAACCCGACTCGCACCAACCACAAGCGGTTGTAGATTGAAGGAGATGACTATATGACCGCGATACTATAAAAAAAACACCTGGCGGAAACCGTTGAGGTAGTAACCCGCCTCATATTCTTCCTCTTATCAAGGGAAAACAAAAAAAGTAATCTAAAATTTACATTACTATACTAAATGGTGTCTTTCGGTTCTAAAACCGTCAACGGGCTATATTCTCATATTCTGTACCTTTATCGGGACGGTGTTTCCGATGGTTGACTATTCAATGCAGAACTTGAGGGATTGGATGATGCTAAGGTGCCATTTCCTTGAGGTGCTGAACTACCCCACTTTGGATCTGCATCGGTTGGCTCAATAACATGAACTGAACCATCACTCATTCCAAGAGCAAATTGGTTAGGATCAGACGGGTGTGCTGCAATAACCATAGGATATGCGGTGCTGTTGCTGCTGCCAAAAGAAAACAGAACACATGATTAGAGTCAGTGACAGTTTTGACCCTTTACTTACAAACTTGGTTTTAAAATGCGTGAGGCGCCCCTAGGCGTTTAGGATCCCAAAAGCCAAGGCGAGAGGCGTGGACTTCACATACGCGAGGCATTGCTCTATGTACAACCAGAAACTGCATCTTCCATCTCTTTTACATCTCTTTTTATCAAATAAATTATTCATAATCTCTTCATCCTTTTGGTTGTTTTTACATAGGAGATCCTCATTTTGACCAATTTTAAGCCAGGTGTGCATGAGGTGCCGCCTCAAGGCCTGAAAAACCCTGAGGCGTCTTCCAGATCGCCTCGCGCACCTCACGCCTCAGGCACGCTTTTTAAAACCAAACTTACAAATTGTTTAATTTGGGTTATGTTACACCACCAATGGGTGAAACGGGTCAAACAAAATATAAGGATAAGAAACGGGTCAAACGGGCATAATGTTGCCAAAACTGTAATTTTTTGTGCCTACAAAATTTACTATTATTGTGTTGGGATTATATAAGCATTTTGAGGTTCCTTTTTCTTTGATTACCTGGAAATTGACGACGAAATGTAGGCAGAAGGTGCTATACGACATCGAAGCCTCAAACTCTCTGCATCGAAAACTCCAACAGCACCGTCCGAGAATCCAGTGAATAATAGTAGGCCATCACATGAGTATATTCCACTTGAAATTGGAGCAGATAGAGATTCTCTTGGAGACCACTGCAAGAAGATTTAATTTAATCGAACTAAGATATAATCTGATCATAAAAAGGCACAAGTCTAGACCATTTACCATTTTTAAGCATTCCAATTGGTGATCATAAATAGCAATTTGACTTTCATGTACAACGAGGAGGTGACGTTGATCATTATGGAATTGTACTTTAGTTTCTCCAACCATTGAGGACTGTTGGCCAGTTGGCGATGGCAAGTATCTTGCTTTCCGCTTCTCCCATCCATTAATATTCCAGATACATAGCTGTAATACAGTCAACACACAAATCTGGGATTAGCCAGTTTTTTTTTAAGAAAACAGAGAATTTACTTCTTTATCAGTCAACTTGCCTGAGCATCAGCTCCAGATGAAACCAGTGAGTTCAAAGCCTGCGAAAATGCAAGCCCTGTAATCTGTTTCTGGTGACCTTTGAGCTTTGTTTTGACCTATAAAACAATCAGGTGTAAAATAAGATGGACCTTAAATAGCTTTAGTTAAGTGAAGAACACATAACAGAAAAGTAAAAACAGTTACCTCATCAACCCTAACATTGTAAATTTGTATTGTAGAGTCCTCCATTCCAATGGCAACTATATTGTTGTCCTGCGGGTGGAAAGCCAAGTAGGTGGCGGCAGGTGGCGGGGGCATGAAAGTTGTCATAACCTGAAGTTTGATCATATCAGTCAACTACTTTCCAGTTACATATTCCATATTGGTATTTCAGAATTTTTTATATACCTTGAAAGTCATCATGTTGAACAGGGAGACTTTCCCACCAGAGGCGGACATGACATAAGAATCATTCTTTGACAAAGCAATGCATGCAGCTGACTCTTCAGCGGGTTTATTCTCATTTACATCATTAGACATTACAGCCCCATTTGTAGGTTGCCACAATTGTGGGACAATAGATGCACTCGACTAAACATGTACAAAAGCAATCAGAATATAACAAATCTTGAAATAAGTTTATCAGAAATGTTCATCGAGTCCAACAAACCTTCCCAGATGGATTGCGTTCATTTCGTTGCCATTTCCATAGTTTATGAATGGCACTTGAAGCAAGTGCAAGTAAAGCTAACCCAGAATTGGTATAAATAAGCCGCATAACCTGAAGAATACCAGGTGATTAATAAACAAGCATAACTGAAACTGGAGATGATAACTGATTATAAGTCAAACAAGGGTATATAGAGCACACCTTGCTTGCAGGCATCGGATCAGGCAATTTTAGAGCTTTCAGGTTAGTGGAATCAACTATTTCAGGGAGCTTCCAGCTTTTAGTCTTGTCAGGGCCATCCACAATTCTAGGTTTAATATCCACAACCTTACTGCTTTCTGCATTAGCCTGCAATGTGCACATACACTAGAATATAAGTTGACCATAACTAAAATCATGGTTGATGGTCAAAAGGGTATAACTCACAAGACTGCTGATGGATAATGGAGTTTGCATTCTATCACGTTCTATAGCAGATGCCATAGATGAAGAAACGTTAGGGATAGGACCTAATGGGCCAGGGATTGACGGCTGCAGAGGAAGTTTTAAGGTGGTAATTAGATAAATTCATGATTTTAAGAAAGTATTAGCTAAACAAGGTCAAGCAAACTACTTTGACTGTATCGGAAAATGCTCGAGATCCCTCGTACACTCGACTCTCTAGCATCCGTAGCATGCGCTGCCCATCACCATTTGCCAATATTTTTATTCCGTTGTCACTTGTTGTGACTGCCAGTAACGACCCTTCTTTGTTAAACCTTAATCTAGGCCTAGCCTGAAACAAATGAGAAAGTTCAAGAATAATGTAATGATATGTAATGTTTCGTGATATCTATGAAGATAACAATTTATATTTGCATTCAAGGCCTGTCAGAGAAGTCGTCGTTGTAATGGAAGTGATATTGTAAGCTTACAGGCAATCCATCATCTGCATCAGTAACAGTCAGCATATTGATATTATCCATGTCCCAAAACTTTATCTGAAATTCATCTCCAGCAGCTAAGAAACGATTTCTAGTTGTGTCAAACTGCACAACCCCCATAGATCGCTTTCTAAAACCAGAATACTCCCTCTTGATAGCTCCTTCACTCTCATTCCACTCAACCAAGTGGGCTTCGCCTTCTTTGCTTGTTCCACAAGAAAAGAGTCTGAAACAATATTATGTTAAAAATTAAGAAAACAGCTTCTTCTTACAATACATACTATAAGCAAGGACAAAATGTTGGGATAAAAGATGACGGTGAATAACACAAAGCAATACTTTGAAAGAAAATCGAAAATGTGATTTTGCAATGATGACCATAAATGAAGACATTACATTTTTTCACGATATGGGATCATTTAGAACACATAACAAAGGGATTTCATCAATATAATTAACGGAGGGCACTAAGAACTACCAAGCACAACATATATGCATGAACACAACATAAAGTACATATGCAACTATAATCCAGCTTTTAGATGTATACAAGAATGGTTACTCCGAGTCAAAAAATAATTTACAAACAGAACATGATGTGGCATATATTTAAAATTTATATTTATGTCTATATTGGAGTATGACCTGGTACCATCAGCGCTATATGCCATTGTCGTGCACCAAAGGCCAGGGGCATCATAATCTACTCTTGACCCCAAACTATCATAGAGCCATGCTTTGATTTTCCCATCAATTGCTGTTGAGAAAATAAACTAGACAAAAAAAATGCACGGATTCAATCATTCAGGCGAGTTCAGAAATCTGAGGATAAATGTACGAAAGATACTTGCCTGTATTTGTTCTTTATAGTGAGGGCAGACAGAATATACAGGAGCCTCATGACCCTCAAATGTATATAGTCTGCGTCCAGCTACAGCATCCCATACCTGTTACCAAAGACGCAGGAGGGGTTATATGAGTGACCCATAAATCTTTCTTACTCAGTGACAGATGTACCTTAATTATCTTGTCATCCCCACATGTGACGATACACAATTGCTTATTAGGATGAGCAAAAGCTATATCGTTTACACCACCAACATGAGCATCTATCTGTAATGTAGCAAAATCGATCAAAATTAAGAATCAAATCTTTCAAGAGTCAAAAAGAACAGAAAGATGGAGGGTTTACTTCCAAGTGATGCCTTAACTCCCCTAATGGGTTGTATGCATATATCTGAACGATGTGCTTGGAGAAGGCAACACCTATGGAAGGGAGAAATTATCAGGAATAAACATAAAAAAATTGATCAGAAAGATGAAGATATTTTACGGCAGAAATAGGACTTTCAATTTTACCAAGTATTGATCCATCTGGTCCCCATATGCACCTATTAACAGATACTGCTGCATCTTTTACCAAAGTTGTCTAGACATGAAGATAATTACAAAATAATTAATAATGATACTATAAATAAGAGACATGCATCAATGAACAGCAGCACCATACAAGTGGAAAAGGACCCTCTTACCTGAAAAGGCATTGAGCAAGCAGATATATCCCAAACCTTGAAGGGTTTATGTACCATCCTTTCTCGAGATCCGACCTCCCAAATGCTTATTTCACCAACATTTGTTCCAACTACAAGACATTTTGGCAACAAACTATATATGGTTAGCTGTGAACAATTTCATTACCTCTTTTTCTGAAATGCTATATCAAATTAAAAAAAAAATAGGTGTTGGAGACAATAGATTGAGGAGCAACCTAAGAGAATAGTTTGTTGTTGAGGATGGAAGTCCATGCACATGACATTGGAACCCTGGTTAAGAGTCCGAACCACAGTTTTTGGAAGATCATCTGGCGAATATATATTGGGAGGATGAGATGAACCAGAAAAGGACACCTATTCAACAAATTAGATGATGTTAGCAACTTAGGATGGAAGGAATAATAACCAAAAGACACTTGAACTAAAACAATAAGAACATTGCATACCTCATCGGGTGGACCAACACGTACACGTTTCATTAAGTGCTCCGAATCAGCCATTTGATATTCCAATCTAGGACCACCTGGAGGTGTCCGTGGATGCTTCATAAACGCAGCTACACATGTAAGAACAAAACATCAAAAGGCAGAACTGATGCATTTAATGAAATCTGAACATGGAATGACAGAAGGTTTACTGAAATCTGAAGCAAGCACCAACCTGCAATTGGAGGAGGTTGCACAAGGCCAGAAGGTCCAGGTGCAACAGCACCATGATGCATGGAAGGATTAGCAGGTGCCATCCACCCAGAAATTGCACCAGCAGAAGGAGAAATAACAGGTTGGAATGGCTGTACAGAAGAAAGTTTTACCTTATATTGTGTATGGCAATATTAGCATGAAGGCTGAATGATTTAGCATTTCAACCACACTTACACCATGAGCCCCAAGAGGAGGAAATACCCCTGCTTTAGGAATAGGTCCAGCAAGGGAGCTGTTGGAAGGGGGAGGGCCTCGGCCTCCATTATTAGAAGCACAAGTATGATCAGTAAACAGAGTTTTAATATCAGGATTTGGACGTGGATTTTTGCATAGTTGATGCTGCCAATTAAGACTAGAAAAGAAGAGCATGTTAGATCCCCTTAGAAATCTAAAATAGAATAATAACCATACACATTACGTAGCACGTATTCAAATGGTAATATACAGAATGCAATATAATACTGTTGGGCTTAGGACCTTTGATTAATCAATGTACGCAGTCGTGAAGCTTTAAAAGCAGGAAAAGCAAGCTTCTCCCTAAACAATGGGTTTGCTTCTATAAGCTTTTTCAGTTCAACCAACATGATGCTTCGTGCTGAGTTGGTATCCCCATACTTTGAAAGCTGCTCATTCATCCTAATCACACACAAGAAAAAATAATATGATCAACCTGAAATAACATTGTTACCTAGGAACACTTGTAAATGACAATGATAAGTACATATGTTCATAAAAATACCTAAAATTGTCAAGTGTTAGTAGTTGGGTGATTTCCTTGAAGAGCTCTTCATTAAAGGTAGAAAAGACCTTCAAATCCTTCACAAGAATTTCAACAGCTTTTGCTCGGTCATTCCTAAGATTAGAAACTCAAAATCTCCATAAAAAGAATAACACGAACTCCATCCCAATGACATGCCATATAAATATAGTATTAGACTTGCCTATCAAGAGCTTCCAGGTACTTTTGTTTCCTTATTTCAAAGAATATCTTCATCGAGTAACGATTGTCTTCAACCTTCGTGAACCCACATAGATACTTCTCAACTTCATCCCATTCACCAGCTTGGACTTGTTCCTCAAAATACTTCATATTGAAGAAAAAAGCAGATTCTTGTTCCAACCTACACGCATGTAGTTCACATAAGGAAGTAAATACTGTGTATACATATCAATTGATCAACTGGATTTTCAAGTTGCATGTTATTTGAAGGTTGTTCTCTAGGGAAACTTTTGCGAATCAACACAAATGAGGCAAGATCCACTGGCTGAACAAAATTTGCAAGCAATCAATGGGTATTAAAGGCACATGCTACCTCAGAAAACAGTATATATAAAGAAAATACACTCACTTGTGGACAGTTCCCTTGAATTTTTCTTCATCCAAGAATTGCAGTATTAGGAAAACTAGTTCCCTACTTAAGGATGACATGGGTCCCGCTGCAGGTACCCCCAACCACTCCAGCGCGAATGTTAGTTATAACCAGCTCAACTTATGGATAATGAATCAATTCCAAAATCAACACCCTGTAATCTAGAATTTGTAAGATCAGTTTCTTCACTCTGTAACTAAATATCTTAGCCTCTTCAGTGCAGCTTATCACAATTCCTCCCAATTTTCAACAACATAACATTTTTGTTTACAGTATTCTGCAAGTCTCACAGTCTCAGTACTCCATTTCTACAACAAACACATTCTAAATCATAAATTGCAAATCAAACATCCGAATGAGCAACTTCACAGAAGCAGAATCGTACAAATTACTCCCCCTGATATCTTAATTTCTCGAAAACCTGGTTAAAAAACTACAAGCAGAGTCTAGTTTAAAAAAATTAAAACGTATAACTTCCAAAATAAGCCTCATTAAGCTCAAATTGGCTCAATATCCTGAACTGTAATAGCCATACACATCCGTATCATGCAAAATTCCAGAAATAGTATAACATACTGTTTCAAATTCAGATTCTCCTGCTTAACTAGACAAACTCCATGACTCGGACCAATAACAACAGCATTAACCCCAAAACTGCCATACTTTCTATAAAAATCATCCAAACTCACAACAAAGTTAAAGATGAACTTCATATAGATCGAAACTACACACATCTGGATTAAAAAACGCATCGAATTAAAACAAATTCATCAAAAACTTACGAGCCCAAAAAAGTTCAAAATTAGGGTTTCTTCGGACGAACGGCAACCTCCTCACTCTTTCTGCAAAAGAGACCACAACACATCCTACTTTCTACCCTCTCTTTCTCTCTCTATATATATAGTACATATATGCCTTACTTTCTCTCTCTAACTTTCTCTCACTAAAATCTCTCTCTCCCTTTTATATCAATATATCTGGATGAGTGTGGTGCGTTTCTCTCTCCTCTACCGCCACTAAGTTCTGTCTCGATCAGTGGGTGTTTGTTAACGTGACGGGTCGGTGTCAAAATAGAGAAGGACAAAGACGTGGGGTGTGAGTTCGTGGATGACTGTGATTGGCAGTTACGGAATACCATGATGACCTGCAGATTAAGAGAGCATCTTTTATTTACTTTAAGTAATTTTAAAAAAAATTATTTTGGACTTTTTGGTTTTTCTTACATCTGCTCACTCGGGCAGTAGACTCGTAACCGGTGAACGGAATCGGCAAGAGTTCTGCTTCCACAGGTGTTGTCGTTTGTTTATTATAAAAACAGAAAATCACAAAATGTCATATATTTAATTATTTATTATATTAAATACGGTAAATTTTACTTCTTTAAGGGTTTTAAGGACGTATGAGTTAGTTGTTAAAGAAATTATTATTGTATTAAACAAATTTTTAGCTTTATATTAAAGGAATATGAAATTATTTGACGTGTCTATTTTGTGTTATGAATTTTTTGTGATGTATCTAATTTTTTGTGTACTTGCTTTATTTTCTTAAAAAAGTGTGACAGATTATACATTACCAAATATTTTTGACGACAATACATAAAGCATATGCGTGAAATAAACATGAAAATAGGAACAACTATGACTCATCCAAAAAGTTAACATAAAAGTTAACTTTTGTTAACTTTTTGGACCATAGATAAAAGCAAACTAGGGACTATATCCACAATTTTTAGATTCTAGGGATGATATCCAAAATTTGGTTCAAATCACAGGGACCATCTGTGTAATTTACTCTAGAAATACCGTAAACAAAATATTTTTTAATAGAAAATATAAATAATCCACATTGTTATTACCAACACTAGTTACGACTTACGCATGACCTAGTGATATGGTGTTTGCCCCTAATAAAAATGGTGTGTGTTTAAATCTTTATAAGTGTAAGGTTAAACAGAATTTAGGTGTAAAAAATTACTGTTAAAAAACACCAGTTACGACTTACGTGGTCTTGAAGGTTCTGGAAATGAAGGAAACAAAATAACATTATAAATTTACTTATTAATTTGTATACTAGAAATAATAAGATTTCGCTTTAAAGACGTTTCGTTTTATAACTTTCATTAAGGACTATTTGAAGATAAACAAATAAAATATTTATTGTCTCATTCAACTTTAGTTAGAAAACAGACATATATTTTGTTTAATCATGTCATATAGAAATAGACATATGCCTAATTATTAGGTGTAGACGTCTAGTTGATAATTTTTTTTTCTAGTTGATAATTTTATAAGGAAAACTTTAAAAATGCACGATCAAGTTTTGACCGGATACTACAATCATTTAATTTGGGTGCATCATTAATATCCAATGTTATGCACTCTTATATTCCTTATGCGTGTCATTAACTTTCTTTCTCTTCATTACTTTTTTTAACATCCAACAATTTATTTGAAACTAGGTTAGGGGGAAACAAAACAAAACAGAGAAAATTAAAACATGAAATTACATCAACTTTTTCACTCTAAGTTCTCCATTCTCCCTCTAGTTTTCACACAAAGAGAAGAAAGCGTTTTTATATCACACATAATAACCAACACACTCTTTTTATTGTTGTTAAAAGTTTCCTCATTTCGAGCCTTTTATAAGCACCATAAGGAAGTCAAAAAGATGGTGTGGGTCACTCTTTTCAACCCCTTTAAAGTTGGGTCATTATTGTTTAGAAGGAACAGATTCTTCACTCTTGAGACTTGGGCTCTCGGCATCTTGCACAAACAAAAACAGAATCCCAAACTCTATTTGCTATCTTACAATTCAAAAGGATGTGATCAGGAGTCTCCTCAAAAGATCTGCAATATGAGCAAAAATGAGTGTCAACAATCCCACGTTTCATCAGGGCCGCCTTAGTAGGAATACGGTTGATAGTGGCTCTCCAAGCCAGGGCCGGCCCAGGGGGAGGGCGACGGTCCCGGGCCCGGTCTTCCCTAGGGCCCGAAGTTTTTAATTTTTTTTATATTATATATATATGTGTGTGCTTTTTTAATCTATATATATAAGCTCAATTTTTTATAAATCTGAACCCAAAACTATAAAATAAAATAAAAATCTATATATATAAGCCCAATTTTTGTTTAAAAAATCTCTATATATAAGCTTGTATTATGTATTTTTTATATATGATTATTAAGTTTATATTATAGGGCCTAATTTTTTTTTACATGTCCCGGACTCAAAACGTTTTGAGGATTCTCGGGACCGGCCCTGCTTCAAGCGAACACACTGACTTTAATTGGAACCAACTTAGAACCATGGAAGTTACAATGCTGAGTAGGGAGTTTAAAATCCTTAATTTTCTGCCTAAGGACTTTGTTTATGAAGCCTGATGAGGAGATAAAACCGGTGATATCCAAACCCTTGAGTTGCAACTCGTTCGAAGTCTTGATGATATTTTTCCACGGACCATTTATCGATTTTTTGATCGGGTAAACATGCTTACGATTGTTGATGTGAGGAACTGAATACATTTAACCCATAAGCTTTTTTTTGTTATATAGTGGTTATAGAAGTCAAAGGAGGTCAACAAGAGGTCAAAGTCAAACGGTCAACAGTTTGGTTTTGGTTAGTCAACTGTTGAAGTTTGGGCGAGAAGTGTCAAGTTTGGAAAGATGAAGGGCAAAGCAGTTAAAGAAGTAGAAGGACTGTTTCTGTCAATTTCTCAAATAAGTTTGTTAACATTCTGTTAACATGTGATTAGGTTTATAAGCTTTGTTAATTGGGGGCTTTTAGTTCTAGTTCTTGTTCGTTCAATTCTGTAATTGATTTCAGTTTCATTTTGTATTCGTTTGTCGATTTCGATTCAATAAAGCTAGAAGCATTTGGTGTTGATCTTTTGATATGATTCTTCGTTTTATTCCACATTAACTTTTACATTTTTCATAGTTGAATCTCCACAACCATTTACAGAGGAGGCCCAAATTGGCAGCCCCGATAGAGCCAATACCCGCGCCTCCTTTGTTTTTCGGAGCCAACATCGTGTCCTAAGAGACCCAACAAAGCTTTGCAGCCAAGCCCGTTTCCCCCCAACAGAAATTTCTTCTTAAACTTTCAATGGAATTTATGACATGAGCGGGAGCACGGAATAGGGAAAGATGGTAAAGAGGTAAACTTCCAAGTACCAATTTAATTAAGGTGATTCTAATCTACCACCAATTGATAACAAGGACGCTTTCCAATTAAAACTCTCCCAACAATTGAGTTCCAACTTGAGATACGGTTCATAGAGGAGCCGATTGGGGTACCAAGATAAATGAAAGGGACTCTACCTTCTTGGTAGTGGAGTAAACGAGCAAGGCGAGCCACCGCGTCTTGGTGAATGCCAATCCTATATAAAATGATTTTTTTTTTAAATTTGTTTTAAGCCCCCAAGCCATGTTGAAGCACTTCAAAATCCGACTGAGATTAGAAACGTTTCTTGAGGAATAATCTTCCAAAGAAAAGAGCATCATCAGCAAACAAAAGATGAGATAAATTGGGGCCATTATTTGGAAGTTGAATGCCCTGAAAAACTCACGTGGATAGAGCCGAATCCATAGCTACGTGAAGCGCTTCCATAACAATTGTAAAGAGGAAGAGGGACAAGGGGTCACCTTGTCTAAGACCGCACATGACGTCAAACTCGATGGTGGGGGAGCCGTTGATGAGAACGGATGATCTAGCCGATGCGAGGCAACTCCGGATCCACTTTCTCCAAATGTCTGGGAAGTTCATTTGGTCAAGAAGGTCATCGAGAAAATCCTAGTTGACCGAATCGAAAGCTTTTTTCGAAATCAGCTTTGAAAAGAATAGCCTCCTTTTTAGATTGTTTTAACCAAGCTAGAACTTCATTAATGATCAACGGCCCATCGATAATAGACCTGCCACGGATGAAGGCTGATTGAGATTCGCTTCTCCTTCTTACTAATTGCTAAATAGATAAAAAAAAGAGACTGATGTTGAATAGTGCTTGTCCCATTCAATGAGTGACACGTCGTGTCGTTTGCCCTTTTTTTTTTCCTTTTTCACTGCATGTGTTATATATAAAATACGCTTTTAACCCGTTTAATTTCCTAATAACTTTATTTTTCTTTATTAATTTTTGTTCGTTAACTTTTTTCAAAGAACGGAGTTCGCGGCAAATTTTAGTTTTTTTGTCAACTTCCGATATATTTTTTTTAAAGCGGAGTTTTATTCAAAACCGAGTTTTTTTTGTCTCGTAGCCTATATCGAGTGCCGTTATTCTTGTGGTACTATGACGAACCGAACCTATTATGAGCAAATTAGGCGACCTGACACCCGCCACAAAGCACGGTTATTCAACTAGTTTCCACTTAAATACCATCTGATGTTTATCAAAACATAAATTAATAAATATAGTCACTTATTTTAGATGTATGTTTCTGGACCAATGTTAGGCTGGAGGCACTTGGGCTGAAGACTTGTGGAGTTGGATGGCTGTTGGACCAATGTTGGGCTAGAGCAAAAGAGGAAATTAAAGGCTTCTGAGCTAGAGGCACTTGGGCTGAAGACTTGTGGAGATGGATACTTTGTTGACCCGGATCATCTCATGGGCCCTATATATAAATTGTATAGAGAGAGATTAGGTTATCATCTCACACTTTTTATGTATAGCTCGTACTCAGTCGTTCATCTTCCTCTCTTTATGGTCTAAAGTTTTTAGGGTTTCATTCTTATTTTTGAAACTCATCTTGTTGTTCATGGTCGTATGATTGTGCATCCTTGAGGCGATATCTTATTTTCTGTCTGTTTTTTTTTTCGTTCTTAATCTTGTCTGAAGTTGTTGTGAGCATGATTACAATGATAAATGTTTTATTCGTTAAGTCTTGGTACATGTTTTATATGTCTTGAACCTTGTCTTTGGTCAAGGTTGCTATTAGTAATAGTCTTAATGTTATTAATGTTCTGAATTCCTCTGTCTCAATTTTTGATCTGCATAACCCACACACAAGCACAATTCCGCCATTGAAAGACCAGTGAAAGAATTTGGGGATGCTAGGGTTTGAAGATCTCGGTGGCTGAAAAGGCGTCGTGGGGAGGCGACGTTGGCTCCGGTGTTGGGGTTTCCGCCGGAGGGGAAGACCACCGGTGGGACGTTGAAATCCGTCGACATCGTGAAGGGATTCGTGAGCTCGGATGTATGATTTGAATCGCCAAATTAATCGATTACATGACTTATGAGGTTTGGTATGTTTAATCTTTGTCAGTTACAGTTCTTTTACCCATGTGTTTGTTTATGCCAAATTGTTGGGTTCTCTTTGGTTTTCTGTTTTCATAATGTTACAGTTCCGTACTCTTGAGGATCGAATTTTGATTTAAAAATCAGAGAGCACCTAGGGTTTGTTTGGGGAAGAAGATGAACTGCAGCCTCCTGTTTAAAAACGTTTTTTTCTAGTTAAATAAATCACACGATTAGCAACCGATTGGTTTAATTTCAAATTGGGATCTGCCACAGTTAGCGCACTCATGACGTAGCTCTTTCTTGGTGGGGTGTCTGGGAAGGTGAGCAACTGTAGGTTGCTTTCCTCTCCTTCGTTTCTTGGGTGGGTTGATACCTGGCCTCCTACTCACCTCGAGACGGTGGACTTGTTATCTCTTCTTGGTTTTGTTTGTTTCCAATGGGCTCTGCCAAGGGTAGGAGCATGGCATCCAGTGCCTCTGAAGGGGATGTTGGCTCCACCTCGTCCAATGGAGTGTGGCTATGCCCCTTTAGGAATTTCCACGAGTGTAAAGACGGCAAGCCTGGGTCCTCTGGGTATAACAGATTGGTCGCGCATTTTCAGCAATTTCATTTTAAAGATGATCGTAAAGAATCTCTTCAGGATGCACTATCCAAAGATTTAGACTTGTTTTCGAATGTTGGGGAAACCCTGCGGGTTTTGGGATATTGGTTGTGTGGGAGGTGCATGAAGACACACGCACTTAGTAGGGGGTGTCATCATCCATATGGTTTTTTCACGTTCTCTAGGAAATCCGGGTCTGATGAGGAATTTGTCGTGGGGATCCCAAGGCCCCAAGATCCTGGGATGGTATTTGAGATTAGGACCCCGCAGGTAGTGATGGGAGATGTCGCTCTCCTTGAACGTGTTTTCTCCCTTCCGGTTTGAACTGTTAAGAGCATCCCCCCAAGCTGTCGTTTGGCATTTGCACAAGCCTTGACAGGTGCCATCCGTAAAGTAGTAGCTTCCCCTGGGACTGTTGAAAACTGCGTCAAACTCTTGCTCTTACCCCGTTGTACCCTTAAGGTGGTTAAGCCGTCTGCTAGGCAGGAGCGAAGGTCGGGTAATCGAAAGTCCTTGCAATGTGATAGTATTTTGCGGGCCTTAGCTATGTGGAAGGAGGGCTCTGGTTTTGAGGTTTTGGTCAATTCCCTCCTCGCCGATAGTGGAGAAGGGGTCGTGCGTGGGGGGAGGCACACCGGGAGATAGCTGAGGAAGTTAGCCCCAACATCAAGCAATGTCTCAGGAAAGTGAGTGATGGTCACTTCAATGCTGCAGTTAAGGTGTTGTGTTCTAGTGGGGTTGCTCCCCGGGGGGAATCTACCATGCAAGCCCTTATCGACAAACATCCCTTCGCGCCGCCCCCGAACCTCCCTTCAATTCCTCTTTCCCAACCTGCGTTATCCGTGGATGAAGACTGCATTCACAGGTGTGTGAAATCTTTCCCGAAAGGGACATCTTGTGGGCGTGATGGCCTCCGGGCCCAACACCTGTTGGACGCTCTTAGCGGCGAGGGGTTGGCGACTGCCTCGGGGCTGCTTACTGCCATCACTGAAGTGGTAAACCTTTGGCTAGGGGGGTTATGTCCTATGGTGCTCGCGGATTTTGTTGCTTCGGCCCCCCTAACCCCTTTGTTGAAGCCTGATAATGGAATTCGCCCCATTGCTGTGGGGGAAATTTGGAGAAGATTGGTCTCCAAAGTAGCCAAGAAGAAAGTTGGGAAAGAAGATGTTACGTACTTGGGGGACTATCAATTTGGGGTGGGGGTCCCCAATGGTGCGGAGGCGGTGCTGCACAGCGCTAACAGGTTCCTTAATTCTTTTCATTCAGATGGCTCGTTGGCCATGCTTACGGTTGATTTTTCCAACGCTTTCAACTTAGTTGACCGTTCGGTTTTGCTTCGCGAGGTCCATCGCCAATGCCCCTCCATATTCCCATGGGTTCAATTTCTGTATGCCCAGCCTGCTAGGCTATACGTGGGGAATGACCGCATCGGGGCATTCACGGGGGTCTAGCAGGGGGATCCCTTGGGACCTTTGCTTTTTGCCCTAGCCTTACACCCCTTAGTGCTTCAGGTGCAGGAAAACTGCAAACTCCCCTTCCATGCTTGGTACTTGGATGACGGGACGGTTATCGGGGACGCTGTTCAGGTTGCTAAAGCTCTTGACATCATCGGTTCGGAGGGTCCAGCCTTGGGGCTACGGCTTAATATTAGAAAAACTGAGGTATTTTGGCCGACATGCAACGGGGTGAAGGTCCGGCCAGGGCTTTTCCCCAGTGAGATTGGGAGGCCGGAGAGAGGTGTCAAACTGCTAGGAGGGGCAGTCAGCTGTGATGCCAGTTTTATTAGGGGTCTAACGGCTAAGAGGGCAACGCGAGCTGTTGACATCATGGGACACCTTCCCTTGTTGCGGGATCCTCAAAGCGAACTCCTCTTGCTTAGATCTTGTATGGGGGTTGCAAAGTTGCTATTTGGTTTGCGAACTTGCCAACCCCCCTTTGTGGATTATGCGGTTTCATGTTTTGATAAAGGTCTTCGAGAGGCAATAGAAGACATTGTCGTATGTGGGGGCCCTTTTTTTGGTGAACTCCAGTGGCGGATCGCGACCTTGCCAATGCGGCTAGGTGGGTTGGGCTTTCTGTCGGCCCGGGATGTGGCTGCCTATGCCTTTGTGGCTTCCAGGTCTCAATCTTGGGAGTTGCAGGACCACATTTTACGCAACAGTGGGGTTGCTACCACTGACCCGGATTATGCCAGCGCCCTGGATCGATTGCATTAATCTCTCCCTGATTTTGATCTCGGCGGTTTCTCTAACAAGGACATCGCCCCCAAAAAACCACAGAAAACTTTGGCGAATGCCCTTTGTTGTCGAATCGCACAAAGTTTGGGAGAAGATTTCCTTTTGTCCCCTCGCCAGAAAGCCGTCATAGAATGCTTACAGAGGCCTCACGCCCAGGATTTCTTAACTGTTATTCCTATTGAAGGTCTGGGTCAACGTATGTCAGCGGTGGAGTACCGGTCAATCCTTAAGTACCGTCTGATGATCCCCATGTTCCCGAATGATGAAACTTGCCGAGTCTGCCATAAAGCATGCCTGGATAAATACGGGGAGCATGCGTTACACTGTAGAGAGCTACCGGGGTTTAAGTATCGCCATGATTTTGTTCGAGACGCGTTAATGGATATTCTCAGACGAGCAGGGATCTCGGAAAAGAAAGAGGCACCGGTTAATTTTCTTACAGACCCGGCGGAAGGGAGGTCCACCCTACGCCCGACGGACGTGCTAGTTTTTGGTTGGGAGGGCGGGAAACATGCTTGTGTCGATCTCACAGGTGTATCCCCCCAAGCTGGGTTGCGGGAAAATGGGTTTGTGGCGGGGCAAGCGGTTATGAAAGCAGAGTCAAAGAAGGTGGAAAAGCACGCGAAAGCTTGTGAGGATAATCAGCATGCCTTTGTCCCCCTGGCGTTTGACACGTTCGGCTCCTTGGCTGTCACAACCCATTCGACGGCGGAATCACCGAACGTGACATGTAGGATTGTTCAAAGGCATCGTGGCACTATTGTTGAAATATAAATTTAACCGATTTCATTAAACTAAGAATTTCAAATACAATTGTTTCAATTAAAGGAAATACATTGATAAACAAAAGACAAAAATATTTAAATTTGATATCTAAGGCAAAGTCCCTAGATTCCGTTTCCATGGTAGCATCAAACATCTCCTGAAAACATGTAAAATAATATTTGATCAACAATAAAGTTGGTGAGTTCATACAAGTTTCATACATATAATAATCATGTTTAAAGCAACAATTCACATGCATAGACATACTTTACTAATGTTCATACAATTTGTAATGATATAGTTCAAACCTATTGTTGACATAGCATACCTAGCATCCAAAGAATACTAGTCGAATAAATAACATAACAAGATCGGGGGCTCCATAAAGGTAACGAAAAGCCGACGGGTGTCAATCCTATAGCGCTACACTTGTTAAGTGCGGTTTTACAAGAATTAATGAACTATTGTATTAACAGGTTGTATTTAAGCATGTAGTCAAGTTGTTGTCACATGAGCATGTTAATGAATTGTGTTTGAATAAAGTGTGAATCTTGTAGTGTATGGGTTTTGAATATGTACATGTTTTCAAGTCCCAAAGTGCAAAAATGTAAAAGGGGCAAGTATGAAACTCACGGTTTGGCGTGGTAACGAAAGGATGAACGGGAAGGTGAAGAGTCGGGAATGCCGGTTAACCTAAAAGGTAACGTAGGCATAAGTTCGGTGGAGAAGAAATAATAAATAATATATATGTATAATAGTATCAAGTTGGTCATGCATCGCCGACGGCGGACCGAAACACAAACCCCTAACTTAGTTAGGAATTCGGATGGTCAAAAGTTAGTATAGTTAGTAATATACCACTTGAAGTGGCCAAGAGAAAGGTTGGGAAATCCACAAACCTTGTTAGATTTATTTATAATATTTATGTATAGGATTTGAACACCTTGTGGCTATTGGATGTCTTATGGTAGATGAACCTATATTCATCTACTTCATCCAAATACCTTAGCACAAGGCTTCCATCATAGAATTTTGATGGAGGCTTAGTTTGGTTTTACCACAACTAGATGTAAAATATCCAAACAAGAACATGAAGAAGGAGAAATATTAGTTGAAAGACCACAACTTGGACCTCAAATGGTGACTTATCTTAGATGTTTACCAAGGTAAACAAATGATAAGATATCCAAGAGGGTGAAGGAAGAATTGTTAAGAAAAAAAAAAGGAAGAAACTTGAAGAAAAATAAGGTTTTTACCTTATAAAATTCTGCCAAAAATCTTGGAAGAAAAGGAGCACTTGGAGAGATTTGTGAGAGAATTTGGAGGGTGTAAGGGTGGAGGAGTGAAATGGAGTGGGTATTTATAAGTGTGGATTAGGGTTTGGGGTATTAAATGAGTTAGTTGAGAGTTGGTGGTTGAAAGGGAGGTGATTTTTAAAAAGAAAAAAATGAAATAATAATAATAATAGTACTAATGATAATAATGATAATACTACTACTACTAATAATAATAATAAACCGAGCGTGTATGGACGTGAAACGAGAATATAAATGTAAAAAAAAGTAAAACGCGTGTTTGTAATATATAATTTTGTAATATTGCACGTATGATGTTGTCTTGCATATGCATAAATGTAATGTATGTTGTAAACATGTAATTGAATAAATCCAATAAATTCATTGATCATAAGTCTCGGGTTACAATGGATTCAAAAATGAAAGTACAAGGGTACAAAATGTAAATAAACGATGATGTGAAAAGTACGGATATTACATTGGCGCCGGAGGCGGTTCGGTTCTTGGCTAGAGTTCAGCGTGTGGTCCACAGCAACTTTACGACTCCTTAGGGGCGAGGCTTTGTTTTTAGTAGATTAGGGTTTTCCATTCAGAAGGGGATGGCGGCGCAGTTTATTGCCCGTCTACCTGCTATCCTTATGTAATTTGCCTTGATGATATATAATGTAACATCCCGAGTTTTAGAGTGCGAAAGAATTCACGAGAAATTAAAACTTAATAAAAAAAAAGGGGTAGAGGGCTTGGGCCGGAGTGTATGGGCCGAAAAGGGCAAGGGTTTGGACCCTTATAAGTCTCAAGACCAGCCACAACCCTCATTTGCAACACCATTTTCGGAATTCTAGAGAGAGAAAGCGAGAGAGAGCCTAGAGAGAGAAAGTCCCGGTTTTCGGAGTAAGCTTCAAGGAGCATCAGCAAGAGTCTCGTGAGTGTTTATCACCGAAAGGGAAGCGATTTCAGGTAACCATTTGTTCCAGATCTGAGTTTTTGGTATGAGTTGGGTTTTGAAATAAAATCGGGTAAATGTTAGATTTTTACGTTTAAAAATGGAAACAAAGTATAGATCTAGACTCTCGGTTAGAAAACACAAGTTTTCAACGTAAAAAGTTTGGATCTTGACGAGGTCGGATCTGCATGCAAAGTTAGGGTTTTGTGGGGAAGATGACTGAGCTGAAGGGTATCGAAACTAAGTAGTTTCGAGTCAGGGGCAAGCATCGAAACTAAGTAGTTTCGAGTCAGGGACGTGTATCGAAACTAGGTAGTTTCGATAGGTCAACGTGTATCGAAACTAGGTAGTTTCGAGTGGTCAGCATGTACCGAAACTAGGAAGTTTCGATAGGGTTGCATGTATCGAAACTAGGGAGTTTCGATAGGTCTACCGGTATCGAAACTAGGTAGTTTCGATGAGTCTGATATGTGACGAATTGTTATGATTGTTCAGATTGTGTGAGATTCCAGTAGGACATCCCCGCTAAGATACCAGGTGAGTTCTAATCCCCTTTTTGCCTTCTTTAGGGGTGGTGTGCATACTTAGTGTAAAGTGTTTATTATATTTTATATATTATAAACTGAGGAGAAAAGCTATGTTTTAGTGAAAGGTTTAAAAGAGGCAAAAGTATGTTTCAGTAAAGTAAGATATATCATTTTGCAAGCGTTTACTATATTTTTATATACATAAACAAAGGCATGATATATGTGCTAGTATGTTTTCAGTAAAGTAAGATATATCATTTGGCAAGCGTTTACTATATTTTCATATACATAAACAAAGGCATGATATATATGATAAGCTATGTTTCAGAAAGTAAGATGTATTTTATGATAAGCTATGTTTCAGAAAGAAAGATGTATTTTATGATAAGCTATGTTTCAGTAAAAGCAAAGATATATCATTTGGCAAGCGTTTACTATATTGTTATATACATAAACAAAGGCATGATATAAGTTAAGTTATGAACAAGATTTACAGAAAGATTTATGAAAAGTAAAGTGAACAGCTTTCCTTCGGGAATGAGTACCAGTTTGTAAAGGTCCTTGGGACAGATGTTACTTGTACAAGATGTCAGATATGGGTTCCACCCATTAGTAAGAACCTTTGTGGTTCGTTAACAGTTGTACAATTGGGATGAGTGACGGCGGTTGCTCGGGAGGTCCACGCAACCTCCCTGTTAAGCGGTATTGTCGGTTCATGGATAGTGAGCCATGGGGGCATTGACCAGGGTATTGTCGGTTCATGGATAGTGAGCCATGGGGGCATTGACCAGGTACTCGTCGGTTCATGGATGAATCCATGGGGGCGGTACAGTAGTGACAAGGAATTGACGGATAAGCGGTATTGTCGGTTCATGGTCGTTGATCATGGGGGCATTGACCAGGTACTTGTCGGTTCATGGATGTAAACCATGAGGGCAGTACAGTAAAGAGGAATTGACGGTTTATTATACGTTTTAAACTGTTTGAAAAGTAAAGTGTGTTAAGTTTAGCCTTAATGGCAGTATATATGTTTGAAAAGTAAAGTGTGTTAAGTTTAGCCTTAATGGCAGTATATATGTTTGAAAAGTAAAGTGTGTTAAGTTTAGCCTTATTGGCAGTATATGTGTTTTTAGTAAATCTTTTGTAAAATTGATTTAAAGTAAACGTTAGAACTCACTCAGCGTTGCTGATTTTTAGTATGCACATCAGTTAAGTGTAGGTGGCAGTAGATGGAAGTGGATGCTTGGCTTGGCGAGAAGAGTTACCCGAAGACCAGAGTCTGGCATCCTGTTTATGTTATTGTTTTAGTTGATTCAGACAAGTTTCAGTTGCATGTTGACAAGATATGTTTAGGCATGTTATGTATTTCCGCTGCGTATGTTGAAGTTTTAAATCGTTTCCGCTGTGTTAATGAATGTCTTATGATTAAGTTCTATGTGTTGATGAGTAAATCCAATAAGTGAGGCCTTTCAGGAAGGGGGCCTTACAAGTTGGTATCAGAGCCATAGTTTGAGAGATTTGGACATCCCCGATGTCCAGACTTAAACTGAGAATGGGACAAGTAGCGGATGCCAGTAACGGGTAACTCAAGCCAAGGCATCAGAGGTGTCAAGTAAGTAAAGTTTTTTTTTCCTTTTAGAGTGTCAAGGTAAGAATAGAGGCTTTAGTGGAATCATGGAAGTGAATAAATAGAAAACAAGAAGTGATGTAATGGTTAATTGCAGATGGCCAGTGTATATTAATAGCTTACCTTACTTATTGTGTTCTACATATTCCCTAGCATGATGAAATTAAATTCCTTTGTTTTCTATCTTTCAGTTAGAGATGGCTAGACGTAGAGGAACTAGAGGAGGTGGAGGAGGAAGACGTGGTGGGCGTACAGGCCACCGCGGTGGAGCTAGTACAAACCAGGAGATTGAGGGGAGTGTTCACACTACCCATACCAATACGGTAGTCAGTCAACACAATGTTGAGCATGCGGCAGGAGATGATCAGACATTCGAGTTCGAGCCGGTCGTGCAAGCAGCTCTTGGCCGTGAATTTACCCGACTGCTAAAGGAAACCTTACCGGCCATACTAGACGAAGCCTTGAGGAAAGCCAAGGAGGACCCTAACACAACCCCAGTCACTGAAGGGCCTGTGGTGTTTCCAGCTATGGGAGGACCAAATTCGGTAGAGAACGTTGCACCGCCTGCTCGCGGCTGTGATTACAAAGCATTTCGAGGTTGTGATCCGCCTGTACTTACTGGGGAGAAAGAAGCAGCTGATACTTTAGACTGGATTAACGGTATGGAGTCGACCATTCGCCTTAGTGAATGTCGACCGGAACAAACAGTTATGTTCGCTGCAAAGTCGTTGAAAGGGGAAGCAGCACACTGGTGGGAAACTGTGAAACAGGCTAAGGGCGACCAAGCGGTCGAGCTAATGAGATGGAATGATCTGAAGGCATTGGTAACTGAGAAGTTTTGTCCTAAGAACGAGGTCCACAAGGTGGAAAGGGAATTCTTGACTCTGCAAGCTGGACTTATGACTCACCGGCAATATACTTCTAAGTATAATGAATTGGCACGTCTGGTGCCTCATCTTGTGACAACTGAAGAGAGGAGGATTCATTATTATGTTCAAGGGTTACCTCCGAAGATCCGTACTTTTGTCAAAGCCAACACACCGAGTACCTTTGAGTCGGTGGTTGTTCTAAGCGGCGTCGTGTATGATGACATCGCTTCTACTGAAGTTACCCCTGAGTTGCCCAAGAAGCAAGCAGTCAAGCGAACTGGTGAGGATCTCCAAGGTCCTGGTGAGAGAAGAGCAAGGGTAGAAGCTGAGGGCCTATGTGGCAAGTGCGGGAAGAAACATGGAGGAGAATGTAAAGCTGGACAGGTAGGATGCTTTAGGTGTGGCAAGTTCGGACACCAGTCACGCGACTGTCCAGAAAAGCCTAGATGCCACAACTGTGGAGAGCAGGGACATTTCAGCCGGGAATGTAGAAAGCCCAAGGAACCGGAAGCTGGGGGATTCGGAAAAGGAAAAGGTGCAGCGAAAGAACCCTACATGAACAAAGCCCAGGCGAGGGTCTACCAGATGACTCAGTAAGGTACGTTGCAAACTTTTATATATGTTACAGCAGGTTTATATTATTGATTTCCTCAAATGATTAGCTAGCCCCATTAGTTTAGATGCCTTAGAATTTGAGATCGCCCCAGGATAGGCCCCGTGGTAGTTAATCACAATGGCCTTCATGACCAAGCTGCCTTGCATAGCTACGGTTCATGCCACCCATTCTGTGATTAGCTATCAGTATAGCTTATGGCAGGTTTCGAGGACGAAACCTGTTGTAAGGAGGGTAGACTTGTAACATCCCGAGTTTTAGAGTGCGAAAGAATTCACGAGAAATTAAAACTTAATAAAAAAAAGGGGTAGAGGGCTTGGGCCGGAGTGTATGGGCCGAAAAGGGCAAGGGTTTGGACCCTTATAAGTCTCAAGACCAGCCACAACCCTCATTTGCAACACCATTTTCGGAATTCTAGAGAGAGAAAGCGAGAGAGAGCCTAGAGAGAGAAAGTCCCGGTTTTCGGAGTAAGCTTCAAGGAGCATCAGCAAGAGTCTCGTGAGTGTTTATCACCGAAAGGGAAGCGATTTCAGGTAACCATTTGTTCCAGATCTGAGTTTTTGGTATGAGTTGGGTTTTGAAATAAAATCGGGTAAATGTTAGATTTTTACGTTTAAAAATGGAAACAAAGTATAGATCTAGACTCTCGGTTAGAAAACACAAGTTTTCAACGTAAAAAGTTTGGATCTTGACGAGGTCGGATCTGCATGCAAAGTTAGGGTTTTGTGGGGAAGATGACTGAGCTGAAGGGTATCGAAACTAAGTAGTTTCGAGTCAGGGGCAAGCATCGAAACTAAGTAGTTTCGAGTCAGGGACGTGTATCGAAACTAGGTAGTTTCGATAGGTCAACGTGTATCGAAACTAGGTAGTTTCGAGTGGTCAGCATGTACCGAAACTAGGAAGTTTCGATAGGGTTGCATGTATCGAAACTAGGGAGTTTCGATAGGTCTACCGGTATCGAAACTAGGTAGTTTCGATGAGTCTGATATGTGACGAATTGTTATGATTGTTCAGATTGTGTGAGATTCCAGTAGGACATCCCCGCTAAGATACCAGGTGAGTTCTAATCCCCTTTTTGCCTTCTTTAGGGGTGGTGTGCATACTTAGTGTAAAGTGTTTATTATATTTTATATATTATAAACTGAGGAGAAAAGCTATGTTTTAGTGAAAGGTTTAAAAGAGGCAAAAGTATGTTTCAGTAAAGTAAGATATATCATTTTGCAAGCGTTTACTATATTTTTATATACATAAACAAAGGCATGATATATGTGCTAGTATGTTTTCAGTAAAGTAAGATATATCATTTGGCAAGCGTTTACTATATTTTCATATACATAAACAAAGGCATGATATATATGATAAGCTATGTTTCAGAAAGTAAGATGTATTTTATGATAAGCTATGTTTCAGAAAGAAAGATGTATTTTATGATAAGCTATGTTTCAGTAAAAGCAAAGATATATCATTTGGCAAGCGTTTACTATATTGTTATATACATAAACAAAGGCATGATATAAGTTAAGTTATGAACAAGATTTACAGAAAGATTTATGAAAAGTAAAGTGAACAGCTTTTCTTCGGGAATGAGTACCAGTTTGTAAAGGTCCTTGGGACAGATGTTACTTGTACAAGATGTCAGATATGGGTTCCACCCATTAGTAAGAACCTTTGTGGTTCGTTAACAGTTGTACAATTGGGATGAGTGACGGCGGTTGCTCGGGAGGTCCACGCAACCTCTCTGTTAAGCGGTATTGTCGGTTCATGGATAGTGAGCCATGGGGGCATTGACCAGGGTATTGTCGGTTCATGGATAGTGAGCCATGGGGGCATTGACCAGGTACTCGTCGGTTCATGGATGAATCCATGGGGGCGGTACAGTAGTGACAAGGAATTGACGGATAAGCGGTATTGTCGGTTCATGGTCGTTGATCATGGGGGCATTGACCAGGTACTTGTCGGTTCATGGATGTAAACCATGAGGGCAGTACAGTAAAGAGGAATTGACGGTTTATTATACGTTTTAAACTGTTTGAAAAGTAAAGTGTGTTAAGTTTAGCCTTAATGGCAGTATATATGTTTGAAAAGTAAAGTGTGTTAAGTTTAGCCTTAATGGCAGTATATATGTTTGAAAAGTAAAGTGTGTTAAGTTTAGCCTTATTGGCAGTATATGTGTTTTTAGTAAATCTTTTGTAAAATTGATTTAAAGTAAACGTTAGAACTCACTCAGCGTTGCTGATTTTTAGTATGCACATCAGTTAAGTGTAGGTGGCAGTAGATGGAAGTGGATGCTTGGCTTGGCGAGAAGAGTTACCCGAAGACCAGAGTCTGGCATCCTGTTTATGTTATTGTTTTAGTTGATTCAGACAAGTTTCAGTTGTATGTTGACAAGATATGTTTAGGCATGTTATGTATTTCCGCTGCGTATGTTGAAGTTTTAAATCGTTTCCGCTGTGTTAATGAATGTCTTATGATTAAGTTCTATGTGTTGATGAGTAAATCCAATAAGTGAGGCCTTTCAGGAAGGGGGCCTTACAAGTTGGTATCAGAGCCATAGTTTGAGAGATTTGAACATCCCCGATGTCCAGACTTAAACTGAGAATGGGACAAGTAGCGGATGCCAGTAACGGGTAACTCAAGCCAAGGCATCAGAGGTGTCAAGTAAGTAAAGTTTTTTTTTCCTTTTAGAGTGTCAAGGTAAGAATAGAGGCTTTAGTGGAATCATGGAAGTGAATAAATAGAAAACAAGAAGTGATGTAATGGTTAATTGCAGATGGCCAGTGTATATTAATAGCTTACCTTACTTATTGTGTTCTACATATTCCCTAGCATGATGAAATTAAATTCCTTTGTTTTCTATCTTTCAGTTAGAGATGGCTAGACGTAGAGGAACTAGAGGAGGTGGAGGAGGAAGACGTGGTGGGCGTACAGGCCACCGCGGTGGAGCTAGTACAAACCAGGAGATTGAGGGGAGTGTTCACACTACCCATACCAATACGGTAGTCAGTCAACACAATGTTGAGCATGCGGCAGGAGATGATCAGACATTCGAGTTCGAGCCGGTCGTGCAAGCAGCTCTTGGCCGTGAATTTACCCGACTGCTAAAGGAAACCTTACCGGCCATACTAGACGAAGCCTTGAGGAAAGCCAAGGAGGACCCTAACACAACCCCAGTCACTGAAGGGCCTGTGGTGTTTCCAGCTATGGGAGGACCAAATTCGGTAGAGAACGTTGCACCGCCTGCTCGCGGCTGTGATTACAAAGCATTTCGAGGTTGTGATCCGCCTGTACTTACTGGGGAGAAAGAAGCAGCTGATACTTTAGACTGGATTAACGGTATGGAGTCGACCATTCGCCTTAGTGAATGTCGACCGGAACAAACAGTTATGTTCGCTGCAAAGTCGTTGAAAGGGGAAGCAGCACACTGGTGGGAAACTGTGAAACAGGCTAAGGGCGACCAAGCGGTCGAGCTAATGAGATGGAATGATCTGAAGGCATTGGTAACTGAGAAGTTTTGTCCTAAGAACGAGGTCCACAAGGTGGAAAGGGAATTCTTGACTCTGCAAGCTGGACTTATGACTCACCGGCAATATACTTCTAAGTATAATGAATTGGCACGTCTGGTGCCTCATCTTGTGACAACTGAAGAGAGGAGGATTCATTATTATGTTCAAGGGTTACCTCCGAAGATCCGTACTTTTGTCAAAGCCAACACACCGAGTACCTTTGAGTCGGTGGTTGTTCTAAGCGGCGTCGTGTATGATGACATCGCTTCTACTGAAGTTACCCCTGAGTTGCCCAAGAAGCAAGCAGTCAAGCGAACTGGTGAGGATCTCCAAGGTCCTGGTGAGAGAAGAGCAAGGGTAGAAGCTGAGGGCCTATGTGGCAAGTGCGGGAAGAAACATGGAGGAGAATGTAAAGCTGGACAGGTAGGATGCTTTAGGTGTGGCAAGTTCGGACACCAGTCACGCGACTGTCCAGAAAAGCCTAGATGCCACAACTGTGGAGAGCAGGGACATTTCAGCCGGGAATGTAGAAAGCCCAAGGAACCGGAAGCTGGGGGATTCGGAAAAGGAAAAGGTGCAGCGAAAGAACCCTACATGAACAAAGCCCAGGCGAGGGTCTACCAGATGACTCAGTAAGGTACGTTGCAAACTTTTATATATGTTACAGCAGGTTTATATTATTGATTTCCTCAAATGATTAGCTAGCCCCATTAGTTTAGATGCCTTAGAATTTGAGATCGCCCCAGGATAGGCCCCGTGGTAGTTAATCACAATGGCCTTCATGACCAAGCTGCCTTGCATAGCTACGGTTCATGCCACCCATTCTGTGATTAGCTATCAGTATAGCTTATGGCAGGTTTCGAGGACGAAACCTGTTGTAAGGAGGGTAGACTTGTAACATCCCGAGTTTTAGAGTGCGAAAGAATTCACGAGAAATTAAAACTTAATAAAAAAAAGGGGTAGAGGGCTTGGGCCGGAGTGTATGGGCCGAAAAGGGCAAGGGTTTGGACCCTTATAAGTCTCAAGACCAGCCACAACCCTCATTTGCAACACCATTTTCGGAATTCTAGAGAGAGAAAGCGAGAGAGAGCCTAGAGAGAGAAAGTCCCGGTTTTCGGAGTAAGCTTCAAGGAGCATCAGCAAGAGTCTCGTGAGTGTTTATCACCGAAAGGGAAGCGATTTCAGGTAACCATTTGTTCCAGATCTGAGTTTTTGGTATGAGTTGGGTTTTGAAATAAAATCGGGTAAATGTTAGATTTTTACGTTTAAAAATGGAAACAAAGTATAGATCTAGACTCTCGGTTAGAAAACACAAGTTTTCAACGTAAAAAGTTTGGATCTTGACGAGGTCGGATCTGCATGCAAAGTTAGGGTTTTGTGGGGAAGATGACTGAGCTGAAGGGTATCGAAACTAAGTAGTTTCGAGTCAGGGGCAAGCATCGAAACTAAGTAGTTTCGAGTCAGGGACGTGTATCGAAACTAGGTAGTTTCGATAGGTCAACGTGTATCGAAACTAGGTAGTTTCGAGTGGTCAGCATGTACCGAAACTAGGAAGTTTCGATAGGGTTGCATGTATCGAAACTAGGGAGTTTCGATAGGTCTACCGGTATCGAAACTAGGTAGTTTCGATGAGTCTGATATGTGACGAATTGTTATGATTGTTCAGATTGTGTGAGATTCCAGTAGGACATCCCCGCTAAGATACCAGGTGAGTTCTAATCCCCTTTTTGCCTTCTTTAGGGGTGGTGTGCATACTTAGTGTAAAGTGTTTATTATATTTTATATATTATAAACTGAGGAGAAAAGCTATGTTTTAGTGAAAGGTTTAAAAGAGGCAAAAGTATGTTTCAGTAAAGTAAGATATATCATTTTGCAAGCGTTTACTATATTTTTATATACATAAACAAAGGCATGATATATGTGCTAGTATGTTTTCAGTAAAGTAAGATATATCATTTGGCAAGCGTTTACTATATTTTCATATACATAAACAAAGGCATGATATATATGATAAGCTATGTTTCAGAAAGTAAGATGTATTTTATGATAAGCTATGTTTCAGAAAGAAAGATGTATTTTATGATAAGCTATGTTTCAGTAAAAGCAAAGATATATCATTTGGCAAGCGTTTACTATATTGTTATATACATAAACAAAGGCATGATATAAGTTAAGTTATGAACAAGATTTACAGAAAGATTTATGAAAAGTAAAGTGAACAGCTTTCCTTCGGGAATGAGTACCAGTTTGTAAAGGTCCTTGGGACAGATGTTACTTGTACAAGATGTCAGATATGGGTTCCACCCATTAGTAAGAACCTTTGTGGTTCGTTAACAGTTGTACAATTGGGATGAGTGACGGCGGTTGCTCGGGAGGTCCACGCAACCTCCCTGTTAAGCGGTATTGTCGGTTCATGGATAGTGAGCCATGGGGGCATTGACCAGGGTATTGTCGGTTCATGGATAGTGAGCCATGGGGGCATTGACCAGGTACTCGTCGGTTCATGGATGAATCCATGGGGGCGGTACAGTAGTGACAAGGAATTGACGGATAAGCGGTATTGTCGGTTCATGGTCGTTGATCATGGGGGCATTGACCAGGTACTTGTCGGTTCATGGATGTAAACCATGAGGGCAGTACAGTAAAGAGGAATTGACGGTTTATTATACGTTTTAAACTGTTTGAAAAGTAAAGTGTGTTAAGTTTAGCCTTAATGGCAGTATATATGTTTGAAAAGTAAAGTGTGTTAAGTTTAGCCTTAATGGCAGTATATATGTTTGAAAAGTAAAGTGTGTTAAGTTTAGCCTTATTGGCAGTATATGTGTTTTTAGTAAATCTTTTGTAAAATTGATTTAAAGTAAACGTTAGAACTCACTCAGCGTTGCTGATTTTTAGTATGCACATCAGTTAAGTGTAGGTGGCAGTAGATGGAAGTGGATGTTTGGCTTGGCGAGAAGAGTTACCCGAAGACCAGAGTCTGGCATCCTGTTTATGTTATTGTTTTAGTTGATTCAGACAAGTTTCAGTTGTATGTTGACAAGATATGTTTAGGCATGTTATGTATTTCCGCTGCGTATGTTGAAGTTTTAAATCGTTTCCGCTGTGTTAATGAATGTCTTATGATTAAGTTCTATGTGTTGATGAGTAAATCCAATAAGTGAGGCCTTTCAGGAAGGGGGCCTTACATATAATTAAACAATTCATATCTTTTAGTTAAAAAAAAAAAAAAAATATCAAAACCAACCACCCCTTCTCTCTTTCTTACTGTTTGTCTGATCGTCATCCCGCCCCTTAACCGAGCATACCAAAACCCACAAGGAGCCTTAATGTATAAGAAAAAGGCAACCGCTTTAGCCTAGCTACTATTTTTTTATGGGTTTTGTATGTGATGAGCGTCCCTTTTTTTCCACTATATACTGTTATTGGTAGCTTACAAGTATTGTATTATTAAATCTTTTTGTTGCCCGTAGATTAAATCCTATGTGTAGAACTCTTTGGCTATAACATTCTTTGCTTGTCCTGATATGTTTTTTGGAGTTGGGGTTGCGATAAAGGTATGGTTTGCATACATTCCACCCTCCACAGACTCTACCAGTAGCTTTTGTTATTAGTGGGATTTTACTAGGTATGAATGTTGTTGAATGTGATGAGTGTAAAACTTCAGATCTTTAATGTGTAATTTGTGAATTGCAAACGATAATAAAGAATTGGCCCATGATAGTATGGGATGAATTTAATTTTATCTGCATATTCTTCTCGTACTTTGATTTGTTCATTAGTATGATATAAAAAAAAGCTCCACATAAAAATTAGGGTTTCTTAAAAATCAATTTACACCGAAAGATGATTTAGAGTGTTGAAATTGGATGTGATCATGAGTTTAAACATCATAAATTATCAAGGCTTTTAGGATTTTTTTTAATCATTTTGAATAACTAAACAATTTTTTTAAAGTTAGTGTTAGAACCTTACGAACGAATAGACACGTGTCGTTGTATGGGTGTCCATGTGTAGGGGCGGACCTACCCTAGGGCTCAACTTTTTACACGCAGTGCAAACACATTTTTTTTACGGTTTTAGGTATCCGGTTATAAATTACCTTACCCCTCAAATTTTTTTAAAAGCTCAACACTTCATAAAAAGTCCAAAATTTTATAAAAAACTCAGTACATTACCCCAAGTTTCCATATTTTATTAAAGGTTTTGAGGTATTGAGTTTTAATAAAACATTTGGGCTTTAGCCAGCCCAAATGTTTTATTAAAACCCAATACCTCAAAGTCTCAATTTTCAAACCCAACTTATCCAAGCGGCCGGCCAAGAAGAAATACAGAGAGAGCGAGAACTGTGAGACTGTAAGAGCCAGAGACCGACCAAACCCCAGTTCTCCGCCTCCGCAGTCTGCCCTTCCGCGGTTCCGCTGTCCGCCTCGCCAGTCGTATGTTACCGTCAAAAAAAAATTTGTTTACATGAAAGTACGGTAAATTTTTTTTTGATTAATTTAAATGAAAGTACGGTAAAAAAAATTTGGTTACATGAAAGTACCGTCAAAATTTTTTTTTGTTTCATTTACATGAAAGTACGATCAAAAAAAAATTTCGTTACCCCTGAACTTTTATTTTAGATCCGACACTGTACATGTGGCCGGTGTTTTTGTTCCCACCGGTCGGCATTTCAGCCTTCAAAGTGTGGTAGTGGGATTTTCCCTAATAATCAGTGTTTTCAGAACCGGATCGGCCGGTCGGGTCGGGAACCGGACACATAACCGGTCCGATTGTGTGTAATTGAAGCACATTTATTCGAACCAGCTGGTTACCGGTCGGACCGGTGAACCAAACCAGATTTCAAACTTTTTTTATTTTTTATATTTTTTTCTTTTAAAATCTTATTTTTTTGACTAATTTAGTATTTATATTTGCATATTATTAAATTGTAAATTTATCATTAGTAGAGAAGTATGCGTTCAAAAGTCAAAACCCACTCAAAAGTCGTTGACGAGTCAAGAGAAATAGTCGATGTTGGCTGCTGATAAATATATACCAACAGAAGTCAGAAACTTACATATACGTAACAAATTCGGATTCAACAACATAAACATAACTTCAACCTCTATTCCGTTCAAATCATTGCAGAATGATTACTCCCATCATCTTCATTGTTCTAAGCTCCAACCTAATCATCAACCCTTTCCCTGCATATGGTGTTTCAACAATCAAAGCTGGCGATCAACTCAACCTCAATTCTCAGCTTGTTTCCTCTGGTACCAACTTCACGTTAGGCTTCTTCACCATCCCCAATACAAACCACACTTATTTAGGAATCTTGTACACCATTGATGATGATTTATCCAGTAAAGTATGGGTAGCCAACCCATCCACTCCGATCACATCAAGTTCCAGCGTCCTCATGATCGATCCCGACACCGGGCAATTGATCATCGCCACCGGAGGATTAACCGTTGTAAACATCTCAGATAACCAATCCGGTCCCAGCCCTAATTTAACCGCAACTCTTCAAGACACCGGTGATTTCCAGCTCATGAATGAACTTGACAACCGGATTCTCTGGAAGAGTTTTGATTATTCGACTAACGTGCTTTTACCGGGTATGAAACTCGGGTCGGACCTTAGAACGGGCCGTAACTGGAGCTTAACCTCGTGGCTAAGCGATGAAGTCCCTGATTTGGGTGCCTTTACATTGAGTTGGGAACCAAATGGGGAAAATTCACAGAGGCTAATGATTCGACGACGCGGTCAGCCATACTGGACTAGTGGGGATTATTTGAATAATCAAACATTTGAGTTTATGAGTGTGAACAATCCATTTAGTCAGTACTGGTACAATCTTAGTTATGTGTATAATAATGATGAAAGATATTTCAGTTATCTTGGCTTCAATGGTGTTAAGCCCATGTGGATTTTAACTGCGAACGGGAGAGTTTTAGATGGTGAAAGCAATGCATTATGGAGCCCTGAGTTCTGTTATGGGTATGATTCGGGTAACGGGTGTGTGGCAGGTTCTAATTTGCCTACCTGCAGGAGTGAAGATGATCAGTTTTTTCAAAGGAATGGGGAGTTTGCTCGTGACTCGACAGAGAGTCTACCGTTTGATAATTCAATCCTAAACTTTAGTGATTGTATGGTGAGATGCTGGAATGATTGCAGTTGTTTGGGGTTTACCACTTGTAGCAATGGATCTGGCTGTATAAGGTGGACAGGAGCGAAATCAGTCGATAACTTTTCGGTTAATTCACGAGGAAATTCTGTATCTAAGTAAGTGCTTGTTTCTCCAAATCCAGGAAAAGGTACAATAATCTTTGATTAATTCAGTGTTTGAGTTCTTGATTCATATATACAGATCTAACACAAGATGTTGTACACAAGAAATACGAGCTTCTCTCATCTTGACAAGACTGTCAATCTTATCGGATATGTAAGTCTAGTTTGAAATTTAACTATTCAACACCTAGTGTACCAGAAAAGTAATTCATATGACCCCAAAAGTAAAAATGTAGCATGCATAATTGACTTTTGAATTATTTTAGGCATGGGAGTTGTGGCAACAAGGGGATGCATTGCAATTGCAGGATCCAATACTTGCTGGTAATTGTGTTGTACACCAATTGTTGAGAGCTATTCATGTTGCACTTCTTTGTGTACAAGAAAACGCAAGGGACAGACCAGTGATGTCGGAGATGATATCAATGCTCACTAATGATACTATGTTGTTACCTGTCCCAAAACGACCGGCATTCTTTTTTGGCAGAGCTGTGTCTAAGTCAACTTTAGTCGATAGGAAGTCAGAGGACGGCTCTGTAAACAACATAACTATTACAGAAATGGACGCTCGAAAGCATCTCATCGGTAACGTTTTTTCGATTATCCTTTTTTACCGGTGAAGTTTTTGAGTTCACGACCACCTGATTTTGAAGCATTGTAAAAATATAGTGGTAGACATTATAGCTGAATATGTATTGTAACAACTTCTCTTGGGTCATGTTGCAAAAAAATGAGTCGGGCTAAAAATGAACAAATTATGATAAAAAGGTGTAAATGGTCTTTATATTGAAAGATTAACGGGCCATATGAAAGGTTATGCAATACATTTTTTTAGCATGATGTGAACAAAGTAAAGGGTCCAAGAAGTGTCTAATTAAAAAATTGAAAAGTAGAAGAGGCTTAATTAAAGCAAATTGAAAACGGAAGGGGCCTAATTAAAAGAATTGAAAACTAAAAGGGTTTAGGATGTATTTAAAAGGAGCATAATAGAAAATTTTAAAATTTTCTAATGCAAGTAGAATCGTGAGTCATGAGGTGGAAGCTGGTGCAAGTATAAATGATTAATATAAATATATTAGAAGTAGATTAGGAGTTGTTTAAAAAAACATAGAATTGTGAGTGTCTAACCCGGGCCAGTACCGAGAATCTTTAAAAAGTTCTGGGCCCTGGACATGTAAAAAAAAATGGGCCCCTATAATATAATTATCATATTATATAAAAAAACCTTAATACGACAATAATAGTTATAACAATAATTAATAAAACAAAAGTAATGTACCAAAATGATCGATATTACTTACTTATATGAATCGTGAGGTTCTCCTAGCGTTTTTGGAAGCAAAACTCTCGATCAAGTCTTCATTATTCATAGTCTCTAATGTATCACTTTCAATAGATATCATCACTAAACCGTTAAGTCTTTCTTGGGACATTGTCGATCTTAAGTAGGACTTCAACAATTTTAACTTTGAAAAACTTCTCTCCGCTGAAGTCACCGTTACCGGAATACTCAACAACACTCTATATGCAATTGATGCATTAGGAAAAAAACCGAACCGGTTCAGATTGTTTAAAGCATCAATAGGGCTAATGATTTGACTAGTTATAAATGTCTCAAACAACTTCAACTCCAAGTATAATTCATTGGCATCAATATCAGATTCTTCTTTATACTTCAATGCATTTTGAAGGCGGTAACAACACAATTTGAGATCTTTTTCATCAAGCTCCTTCAACTTTTTAGGAAACAAAAAGCCAAATAGTCTTTCAAAATCTTTGTATTGTTCGAATCGTGTTTCAAGGGAAGCAATCGCTTGATCAACAATACATAAAAAGTAATTGACTTTAAAATCCTACTCGGGTGAAAATAAAACTTCTTCACTTGAAGTCTCATCATATTGTTTTTTCCTACGTATCAGACGCCTTTGCGGGAATATCGTATCAACACCCAATTCGTTTGCAATTTCTTTTGCTTCGTCAATCGCCTTAGAAAACCCCGTTTCTCTATAATTCTTGAAGTATTTAATCAACTTGTCTACTTCTTCAATACCAACATCAAGAAGCATATCTTTCGATTGCAACCTTTTACTAACCACATTCACCTTTGTTAATATTTCATACCAAATGACGATTGATACCAAAAATTCAAATTCACCAACTTCTTTCGTTGCTAGTGATTTAGCTTCGCTTTGAATTTTAGCATCATTATCGTTGTCCCCAACTTGAAGCAAAGCTTCTCTCACATCTACAAGTTGTAATCTAATAGGTGTAACACTATCTACACGACTTTCTCAACAGAGTGGTAGACAATGACTTAAGAGTTAAACCTTTAACATCAAAAAGTCCTTTACCAGTTGTATCATCAACAATCAAAAAACCTAGAAAAGATTCCTCAACGGTAAAAGAATTAGACTTGGTATCAACATACCTCACAATGATGGACATTTGTTCTTGGTGACTCATGTCGGGGGTGCAATCAAGTATGATGGAATAATACTTTGCTTGCTTTATCTTCTTGATGATTTTTGATTTAACTTGATGAGCTAGTAATATTATTAACTCGTTTTGGATCTTGTGCCCAAGATAATGTACACTAGTTTCATCATTCATGATACGCCGCACATGTTCTTTCGAATACACTAGCCAATCTCTATCACAAGTCTCCTTATTTGATAGAATTCTAGTATATAATAGTCAAATCTCGTTTTGGACCTAACTTAACCAAATCATTGATCATGTTAGGATTAAGTCCATCCCAAGTTCTAGGATAAAAAATATCAACATTATCTTTCTCAACAACATCATCTTCATCCAAATTAACATCATCTTCCTCAACAACATTAGTTTCGTCTACATTAACATTATCTTCCTCAACATCATTTTCATCCAAATTAACATCATCTTCCTCAACAACAACATCATCTTCATCCAAATTAGAATTTTGTGGTTGTTTTTGAAAGAAGAACTTACGTATAGCCCCTTCTTGAGACTTTCTTTTTTCTTCCTCTAATTTTCTCCTTTTACGTTTTTCATATTCGGATAAATACTTGGTTTTATGAGGCATATTTCTAAAAAAAATAATAATCAAACATGACCCAATCAATCAACAATCAAATATTAATTCGAATTGCTTGATCAACAATCAACAATCAAACATTAATCAACAATCAAACATTAATCAAACAATAATATAAATTTATACCTTTTGATTTTGAAGGCAAAAAAGAGTCCACAGCAGTCCAAGAAGAAAGAGTTAGGTTCCTGCCGACTGCTGTAGTCCACGAAACCCACGATGATCTCTTCTCTTCCCGCTCGGCTTGCTGGGCAATGCCCTGGATGGAGGATCGATCGATGAGCAGGCAGTCCAAGAGCCGGCCGCTCGCTGCTGTGTTCCTTCTTTTTTTTTTTTTTTTTCACTTATCCAACTCAAGCCCAGCCCATCTTATTTATTATCTATTGGGCCTTTTTTAAATTTTGAAATGGATAAATACAAGAATTATAATATTAATAAGATTGGGCCTTTTTTTATAAAAAAAAATATATGTAATATATATATATAATTTTTGAAAAATGCGGGCCCCTCGAAATACCGGGCCCTAGGCGGTCGCCCACCCCGCCCCCCCCTCTGGGCCGCCCCTGTGTCTAACTAAGCTTAGAACCTCACATATTCTCTTGCTATAATTGGCATTTGATATTTAACTTTGAACATGGAATATGTTTGGGTGTTTGGAATGAGAGGTTGAATTGATGAATTCAAACACAACTCATATATCTATTTGTGTAAAAAACATCAACTTTAACCTGACAACTTTCACTTGAACAAGACACATGTAATCCATTTTTAAATGAGTCAAACAAGTTGTGGAATTATAAGCAAGTTGTAAACAAATTTAAATCAAGTTGTAAATGAATTGATGAGTTGATATTATAAAATATATTTTTTTATTCTAAGATTAAATGAGTTGATGAGTTTACCTATTAACAGGAACACTCATAAAAGTGCATTTTTTTTAGTTTCTCGACCCATTTAGTTTTCTTTTTTTTGAATGGCAACCCATTTAGTTTTCTATGGAAAGTTTATTTGTTTCTTTAAGGGAAAACTTTATAGAAATGTAACCAAGTTTTACAACTGTTTTAATAAGTCACTTAAACTTTTTTTGTTCCAATTTAATCACTTAACTTTCAGGTAATGTGTTAATTCTAGAATTTTTACCTGTTTAATAGGTTACATGTTGACATGGATTTTTTTTTAATTTAACGACGTGAAATTAACTTTTATAAAAAAAATTATTCTTCCAAAGAAATTTAAAATTATGCTAATTCTTAAGTGTGATCTGTAGCTCTAAAAAAAATCACTATGAAGATCACTAACCTACATAAAATTAGAAAAACAAAAACATATATAAATTAAAAAGCTTCTCTCTACAAAAATTTGTGAACATCACGAGAAATCAAGTCCAGACCACATCTTCTTCATCTGCACAAAAAGTTTAGATTTACTAAAAAAAACCATCAAAAACAAGAACCCACCCATTGCCCAGAATCTTCAAACAATCACCGCCGGCGACCTCCCCGTGAACTGCAGTAACCACCGCCACCCCTTCCTGGCCATGCCAGCCACCACGATTTGTCCCCCATTGAACCGGTCATCAAGTCCATTGCACCGATTTGAAGACCATGGCAGAATATTGTTCAAGGAAACCTCTCTCTCACACACACACACGCCAGAAGCACACCGGCGACGGGGAGCGGCTGTCGAGGGTGACCATCACACATAGACCAGAAGGCAGAAGCACCAAACACACATACACACACACACACACCAAGAAGAACGGGTCTGATGGTGGAGATCGGTAGGGTTACGTTTTGCGTTTGGTACAAGATGAAGGGTTGTCGGTGATATCCCTGTGGTTAGAAATTCGAACAGTGGCGGCTAGGGTCGTGCGGCAGTCGCTTTAAGGATTAGCATAATTTTTATTTGGAACAGTGATTTTTTAAAATAAATTTTAATTCCATGTCATCAAATTTTAAAAAATAAAAAGAAATACCACATCAGCATCTAACCTGTTAAAAATGTAAAAAATCTAGGATTAGAAAATTACCTGAAAGTCGAGTGAAAACAACTATGAAACTTGGTTACATTTTTACAAAGTTTTTCCTTTATTTAATTTGATTTGTTGGGTTAAAATTCAATTTCTCTTATTATTTTGAAAAAAAGTAAATTTTCATTTTCGTTCCAAAAAGTTTATTTTGAGAATTAAAACACGGTAGTTTCGCAATTGTACAAAACAAAACACCCCTCTGTCGTTAGTCACTTTGACAAAAATATGATCGCCGTCTTTCATTGCCTCATCTTCTATCCAGAGCCTAATCTTTATTTCATGATTTTCATTTTCCGTTCATCATAACTTGGAGTTTTCTCGCAACATCACATCTTCTTCTCAAAATGAACTTGTTGGTGCATCATTGTTGTTTTCTTGTTAATCGCTGAAAATATCTTTCAACAGGTTGTTCCCGAACCCTAAGATTACTGGACTTTTTTCCTCTTTTTGGTTTAATTCTTTCACCTTTTCCAAGTAATTATCTTGATTTTGTGGAATTTAGGGATTATGTATTGGCAGAATTATACATTATTGTGCCATTGCTGGTGCACATAACCTGTTTGTTAAAATGCCAAAGTGAGTTTTAGGCTTTGGCCCTTTCTTGCATGGTTTAAATGAAGTACTAGTGCTCAAAAGCTTTGTATGTTGTTTAAATTGATTGGTGTTTCTGAAATTTGAAATAGTAATTTATGTTTTCTTATTTTTTTTGCATTTGGAACACTTATGAAACACTTAATTTTCATTGAGCACATTGCCACTTTGTCTACATTATCCATGTCTAACTTCAAAGATTGTCTTTTTGCAGGTTGTCAATGGTCAATTTGGTTAGATTCTGTGTTAGTGATAGGCGATTAGATTCTTCAACAATATGAACCTTAACATCAGTTGTTAGAATAATTAGATACTATCATTTTAACCCGAACCAAGCTCACAAAATTACAGATCCATTTGCTTCAGTTCAGAGCGCTAGCCGAAACATTGTGGCTGTTTTCTGGGACTTGGACAACAAACCTCCAAGGTCAGTATCTCCATTTGATGCTGCTATTAGGCTGAAAAAGGCTGCTGAATCATTTGGGGCTGTTCGGTACAAGATAGCTTATGCCAATCAGTATTCATTTGATTATGTCCCTCCTGAGATTAGGGTACATAGGGGAGATAGGAAAGCACTAAATCAGCTGGAAAATAAGGGTGTTATTAAACCGGTTGATCCATATATATGTCGTGTTTGTGGGAGGAAGTTCTATCATAATGAAAAGCTTATTAACCATTTTAAGCAAATTCACGAGCGCGAACACAAGAAACGAGTGAGCCAGATCGAATCAGCTAAAGGTAGTCAGAGGGTAAAATTAGTGGGAAAATACTCCATGAAAATGGAAAAGTATAATAATGCTGCGAGAGATATTTTAACTCCAAAAGTTGGGTATGGACTGGGAGATGAGTTGAAACGGGCAGGATATTGGGTTAGTGTAGTTTCAAATAAACCACAAGCTGCTGATGTTGCATTGAGAAACCACATGGTGGATGATGGATAGGCGGCAGATGGAGTGTTTGATACTTGTGTCAGATGATTCTGATTTTTTGGAGGTTTTAAAGGATGCAAGATTGAGATGCTTGAAAACAGTGGTTGTGGGTGATAGCAATGATGGGGCTCTTAAGAGGGTTTCTGATGCTGCGTTTTCATGGCAAGAGATCATTATGGGAAAGGCTAAAAAGGAAGCAATATCTGTCGTGGGGCGGTGGAAAGATGGTGATATTTTGAAAAGGTTGGAGTGGGTGTATAATTATGAAAGGGAGAGGAACTATACGGGTCATCTTCCGAGGATGATGATGATCAAAATGATGATTTGGATGCGTTAACTTAATTTCTGATGAAATTATAAGGGATCAAAGTCTAGCTTGGTGGAAACTTTAGTCGGATTCAGACGCTGCTGCATCTTCCTAATTGTTGGCATTTTCTGTAAAATCAGTCATGGCCCACTTGAGTTTGAAGTTGATAATTTTCTAACCGGTGATGATTAGGCCATCCGGTATACACCAAGAAAAGCTCCCGTGATCCTACTTGGCATGAGAATCACACCATGATTATGGAGGGAACACCGCCCCCTTGCGGCGTGATTCTTGGCGTGATTAGTTGGCATGAAAAAGGTCACAGGAATGAATTGTGTATTCCAATGAGCATTCCATGGTTTGTTACCTTCTCTCTCACACACAAAACACACACTACACTCACATACTCATTTAATTATCACACCATCACAATCACACGGGTATACCCCTTGCCAAGTGATGGGTGGTGTGATAATGAGGGTAGTGACGTGGCGCCACGTGGCGTGCACTTTATTATCACACCACAATCACACGGGTATACCCCATGCTCTTATGTGACAAAAATAACCCCACGAAGCTTTATAAGATTCTGAATCTTCTGAACAATGTTCGTGCCAGCAAGCAGGCCGCTTGTTAATCATAGGAATAATCAGGTATGCTCTTTAACATAATTTGAATACAGATAAATGGTGTAGCCTTCATTGTTTTGTTTTCTTTCTGTTCCATTTAAAGCTTGTACTCTGTGCTATTTTTCATCTCTGTGTGTGCTTTTTGGTACCCTCCCTTTTGTATAGAAACCCACTTTGGTGTTTGTTTTAGCAAGGTTAGTATCTTAGATGACTGTAGTAGGTTGTCTTCTGTATTTTGCTAAACATCACATTTTGCATGAAGTTTTTATTATTTTTTTATAATGGAAAACAAGCTCAACTCACCCATGATTTCATAGTCTCAAAATCATATCCTAAAGGTTGCGCAAAAAAAACAAAAACCGAATCGTATCCGTATCGGAAAAAAACTGAACCGAATTCGCAATTCGGTTTTCGGATAGGTTCCTAACCGAAAACTGAATTAGGAATTCGGTTTGCGGTTAGGTTAACGGTTAGACAATTTTTTTAAATTCGGTTTATTGGGTTTGTTCGGTTAACGGTTTTAACCCAATAAATATAAATAACTAAATGTAAACTAATACTTTTAGCCCAATACTTTTAGCTCAACTCTCAAGCCCAATAGCCATTACTTTATTATTTGTTCTTATTTCTTGTAGAGATGAGAAAGGCACCGATCGAGTGAAAGACGAGTTGAAAAAACTCAAGTTTATTTGTGGTGACATTAGCTAAGACTAATTGGAAAAAACTCAAGTTTTTTTATTTATGTTTGAACTTTGAACTTTGAAGTTTTCATTTATGTTTAAGACTATTTTTCGCGTCGATACTTTTTGTTATGGTTATAAACTCTTGGTTTTAGGATATGTTAAAAAAATGTGTTGTAGTCCGGAAAACAAACAGGAAACCGAATAAACTGAAACCGAATTGAATTGGGTTAGATTAGGTTAGGTTAGACACATTTTCGGTTAGGTTAGGTTTTTGGTTAGACCAAAAAGAATCTCAAACCGAACAAATCGAAACCGAATGAACACCCCAATTTGGATGTATCAGAATAAGAAATGAAGTATGGCACGTTAATGGAATTAAAGATCGCCTCTTCGGAGTAAACCTTAACTTTTATTAATTCTTTTTAATTTTTAATCTTTATCACATGTAAAAATTGTAATATATAAACTAACGATTTTGAAAAAAAAAAATGTTTAAACCGAAATCGTTAAACCCAACCAACCTGACCGGTTTAGTTTGTTATTTTCTAAACTGTAGTTTATAGTTAACACATAATTTTGTGGAAACTTGTGGAGCCAGAGTATTTAAAACCTAATAAAATATATTATTTTGATGAAGATGTTTTTGAAACTTAATGTTTGTAACATTCTATTTTTTTATGAGACATCTAAAATAAAATATATTATTTGGATGAAGATGTTTTTGAAACTTAATGTTTGCAACATTCTATTTTTTTATGAGACTATGAACAACCCTAAAATAAATATAAAATATAGAGTTAATTACCACGGATGGTCCCTGGGTTTGGGTAAATTACGAATATAGTTCCTAATTTTGAGAAATTACGTGTTTGGTCTCAATATACTTTCATTTTGATACATTGGTGGTCCTTGGAGTGAATGAAGGTTAACTTTTTGAGTTTTTTTTTCAAATAAGTGTTGGTGGAAAACTTATTTATTAAAATGGTTTTGTTAAAAAAATATTTACCAAAATAGTGTTTTTTTAAAAGACTTGTTTTCTCTCTCCTAATTTCATTGGGTAAAACATAATTTAATAATGATTGATAAATAAATGATACTTTGCTATTTAGTATTTACTAATTATTATTAATCATTATTATTAGTTTTAATTTTGTTTTTTTACGTCTTGGCCTTTTTAACATATGTATCTAAGTTTTTTATATTGTAATAAAAATTCTCCATCTCACATGTGTTTAGGTTTAATAGTAAATTTTGATTTATTTAATTTATCTTTTTTATAAGAATAATAGAAATAAAAACAATGAACTTAAATATAGATAAAATATTAAAAAGCATCTTTAATCCGTTCATATAATGATGCTATATTTGTAGGACTAACTGATGGGTGAAACCCGCGCTAGGGTGTTAAAATTAGTAAGATTAGGTTTTGACGACTTGTACACTGGTATTCACTCGGCATAATTTAGTTCGGTTAGGACATCAATGAATTCAGTTCGGTTTCCGGTTACAACCGAATAAAATCCTACATCGAATAACTTGAACACAATACTTATATATAAAAAAATGTTACTAAAATATAAAATCAAATTTTGTATAACATGGTGTCATTATATTATAGATTTTAATTTAGTTTTGTGGATCGGATTAAAGATGCATTTTAATACTTTATCTATATTTATTCAAGTGTTTTTATTTCTTACGACATTCAGTAATATTTATTCCTAAGTAAAAGCCAAGTTATATACATCAAAATTTAATATGTACACTGTGAGGTTGGGTATTATAATTTAAACTATTGAACAGATTAAAGATACGTTTTAATATTTTATCTATATTTAAGTTCATTGTTTTTATTTCTATGTCATACAAAAACATGTAATATTTATTCTTATAAAAAAGCCAAATTAAATACATCAAATTTACTATTAAAGCTAAGCACAAGTGAGGTGGAGTATTTTTATTACAAAATAAAAAAACAAAATTAAATACATATTTTAAAAAGGCCAAGCACGTAAAAAAACAAAATTAAAAACTAATATAAAGAATAATAATAATTAGTAAATACTAAATAGCAAAGTATCTTTTATTAATCAAATCATTAATAAATTATGTTTTATCCAATGAAATTAAGAGACCTATTTAGAAAAAAACTCTTTAACTTTTTAAGGTAAATGGGTATGAAATGATCACAACACCCTTTAACAAAAAAAACAAAATATAAATTATATAAAATAAAAACATATATAATTAAAACCCCCCTCTCTCTCCCCCCTCTAATATACTATCTTGTTCCCCACCACGACACCACCCCACCACGACACCACCCCACCAGATCCCTTCCCCACCCCAACCAGAAAATAAGTCACCGTCGCCGACGATTTCTTCCCGTTCCTCCTCCCATCGCCGCCGCGTCATCGCCATCCTCCACCGTGAAACTCCACATAGCACCACTACTTCTCTTCTTCCCAGACACACACGCACAAACTAGATCAAATCTCGTTCTCTCTCCCCCTCTCGATTTTGTTGGCGAACTCAGATTTCTCCTCGGTGGTCACATTGAGAAACCGACATAACAACTGCATCAAATGAGAACATTTGAGCTTCCTGGTCATATATAGGACTATTAGCTTTCATGATCAGGTGCTGAAAGTGAAGCTAACCCCACGAGTGTACAATCTAGCAACGAATGAACCAATCATGATAGCACCAGTTCATCGGGGTCAAAACCTGTGGACCCTGCGATCCGATCGTCAAGACCCAAAACAGAAAATCCAGGCAATAAAAAAGGGAAAGAGATCTATCAAATACAATTAGCATGCCATGTGTGTTCACATAAGGGAACGGTCCAGGTGGCAGAAAAATCGAAGGGATTCTTTTCAAGTACCGGAAAGGTGATAGCGGCGGCAGCAGCAGCGTGGTGATGGCAGAAGAATCGATGGGATTCGTTGATCCATTGAAGCACATAGTTGTAAACCTTAATTCTTCTTCCTACTTGTAATGGCGGCGGCGAAAATTTTTTTAAAATGGTGTGTATGGAAAATAAAAAGAGGAAAATGGGAAAGTCAAAAAAAAAAAAAAAAAAATGGTTGAGCCTCTATTCCCAATAGCGGCTTAGGATAAGTTAAAAGAGGGAGCTAGGGAGCCGCCATTGCCAATCGCGGCTTAGGAGCAACCAACATAACCCCGTTTAACCTCCGTTAGTTATAGTATTTAACCCCGTTTAACCTCCGTTAGTTATAGTATTTAACCCCCGTTTAACCTCCGTTAATTATTTTAATGTAATGTAAGATTATTTGACATCTAATAATATTAAGATAATGAAATAAAAAACTATAATACTATCAAGAACACAAGATACAAGACCTAACATTCCTCAAAATATTAAACTGGTTAACATAATACACATACAAAGTAACACGAGATACACGACCTAACAGCACTAATTTGGTCGGTTTGGGCAATTGTTGATCATGTGACCCGGTTGTTTACAGCCAGAGCACAGACGCCCTGTCCTTTCCTGTGCATAGGTGTTATCCATCTCGTTACGCATCCTCCTCGCACGACGTCTTCCTCTTAGTATGGTTATCTTATTTGCGTCCCCATAAAGTGTCCATCCGGCGCCGTTCCAATCTTCTTTATGACTCACCGGATGATAGATGTTGTTGTATTGCGCACGGTATGTGTCTGTGTGAAACCTGCTATTCACAATACTTTTTGGATCTTCTTATAGATAGTGGCAAACTGCAATTGCATGGCTACAAGGGAACCGGTAAATTTGCCACTTACCACAAGTGCAGGTTTTCTTCTTGAATTTGACCGTATAAGGACTATCGCCGGTTTCATCGAAGGTCTGTAGGCATGTTTTCACCATGAACACTTGCTCAGGTACTGAATAAGGGAATACTCTATGTTCTCGAGCCCTTATTTCACGACCATGGAACAATGTCCACTTGCGGTCCGGAAATTGGGTTGAGCAATTATACGCCTGTTGGTAGTTTATGACGTATTGGTGAACCTCTCTTGTAAACGTATTGGTGAACCTCTCTTGTAAAGGTATAATCTTACATTACATTAAAATAATTAACGGAGGTTAAACGGGGGTTAAATACTATAACTAACGGAGGTTAAACGGGGTTAAATACTATAACTAACGGAGGTTAAACGGGGTTATGTTGGTTGCTCCTAAGCCGCGATTGGCAATGGCGGCTCCCTAGCTCCCTCTTTTAACTTATCCTAAGCCGCTATTGGGAATAGAGGCTCAACCATTTTCCTTTTTTTTTTTTTGACTTTCCCATTTTCCTCTTTTTATTTTCCATACACACCATTTTAAAAAAATTTTCTGGCGGCGGCAGTGTGGTGATGGCGGCTGTTTGACCAGATCTCGTTAGTTTAGCCAAGAATAAAATATATTATTTGGATGAAGATGCTTTTGAAACTTAATGTTTGCAACATTCTATTTTTTTTTATGAGACACCTAAGTTAAAATATAGAGTAAATTACAAATTGTGTCCTCTAACTATAACTTAAATTGCAAGTATTCTTTATTGGTTTCAATAATTACATTAAACGTTTGTTTTTTAAACTTTTACACAGTTTAAGTCCATTTCATTAACTCCATTCAAAAGTTTGGTTAAGTCTGGTCATATGCCACTCACCTGAGGGGCATTTACGTCTTTTTACCCTGACTCACCTTCCCTTGTTCATCCCTCTCGTTTCATACCTTCTCTCTTTCCTGCATTTCCCCCAAAATTTGTCCCTGCTTTGTGACTCTTAACTCTGGCAACCTTCAAGGACGTTCCGACCACCTGAAGCGACCACTGTACGACGCCACTGACGAATCATCGGTCCTTCCGATCACCTGAACCTACCACGTGAAGCCGGCAGTCTTAGAAACAACCCACCCATTCTCTCTCTCTCTCTCTCTATATATATATATATTAAAAAGAAGCAAGCTGGTTATGATGAGAGCTTGGTGGGTGCTTCCATGACAGATATTTTATCAGACAATGAACCAAAAATCAAGTTTTGATTTTGATTATCAAGGCTGTGAAAATCAATAAATCCACCATATGCAATTTACTCCACTCGATTTATTAATCTCCATTCAATTCACCCACCACATTTGTAATTTACTCTTTTTGGTTTTAGTCAGATTAAAGATGGGCGATGACTTGCACAGTTGTCGACCACCGCCCACGACTAAAAACACCGGCCAATCGGTTGAACACCTCCAGTCAAACGTTTATTAGCTATCAGAAGATGTCCATGGTGATGCAATTGAATCAGATTGCTAAAAACCCTAAATTCACATCCTTTTACATCTCTCTTAACCCCAAATCAAATTGCCAAGAACCAGGAAGATGGGGTGGGGAGGACGAAAATGGTGAAGATTTTGGGCTTCAAACCTGGAGACATCTACCATCACCAATCGACCCACAAATCCATTTGTTCATATGTATATCTCGTTCTCTCACTGCCCTGTTTCGCCACCTCCGCCATTTTCCATTAAACGGACCTTGGATTCGGCAACAGTGGAGGGTAGACGACGATGCTGGAGGCGACGTTTGCTCTTGGGGCCGACAACAGAGGTTAAGAGGGGAGGCCAGCGATGTTTGATTTTGTAGAGAGAGACTGAGAGAGAGTGTACTGGGAGAGAGAGAGTTTATTAAAGGTTTGTATCTATTGGGGTTTAATAAAGGGCAAACTTTACACAATAATAATCAAGTTTTTTAAGTGTTCTATTTAAGTTACTTAAAGTTTTTTTGTCCCTTTAAATTCACTTAAAGTTTTTTGTCACTTTAAAGTCACTCAACTTTCAGTAGGTGTTCCAATCCTATGTAATATTTTTATAAATGTTTAAATTTTTTAAAATTGAATGAGATAAATAAAACATATATGAATCTTATTTACTATTTAGCAAATTTTTTTTTTTCAATTCGACTTAAATAGAACAATTTTGAAACTTGTTTATTATTTAATGAATTTTTTTCTTCACTAGTACCTCCTATTTTAAAATAATTGGAATAAAATTTTCACTTATTGGTAACTAATATTCATATATATTTAATTTGTCTCATTCAATTTAAAATTTTTTAAACATTTATAAAAATATCACATACAATTGGAACACTTAGTGAAAGTTGAGTGACTTTTGAGGGACAAAAAAACTTTGAGTGACTTAAATGAAACACTTGAGAAACTTGGTTACTATTTGGTGAAATTTTGTAATATCCGTACTTTCCACATCATCGTTTATTTACATTTTGTACCCTTGTACTTTCATTTTTGAATCCATTGTAACCCGAGACTTATGATCAATGAATTTATTGGATTTATTCAATTACATGTTTACAACATACATTACATTTATACATATGCAAGACAACATCATTCGTGCAATATTACAAAATTATATATTACAAACACGCGTTTCACTTTTTTTACATTTATATTCTCGTTTCACGTCCATACACGCTCGGTTTATTATTATTATTATTATTATTAGTAGTAGTATTATTATCATTATTATCATTAGTACTATTATTATTATTATTTCATTTTTTTCTTTTTAAAAAAAGAATCACCTCCCTTTCAACCACCAACTCCCAACTAACTCATTTAATACCTCAAACCCTAATCCACACTTATAAATACTCACTCCCTTTCACTCCTCCACCCTTACACCCTCCAAATTCTCTCACAAATCTCTCTAAGTGCTCCATTTCTTTCAAGATTTTTGGCAGAATTTTATAAGGTAAAAACCTTATTTTTCTTCAAGTTTCTTTCTTTTTTTTATTAACAATTCTTCCTTCACCCTCTTGGATAAACCTCTAGGATCTTATCATTTGTTTACCTTGGTAAACATCTAAGATAAGTCACCATTTGAGGTCCAAGTTGTGGTCTTTCAACTAACATTTCTTCTTCTTCATGTTCTTGTTTGGATATTTTACATCTAGTTGTGGTAAAACCAAACCAAGCCTCCATCAAAATTCTATGATGGAAGCCTTGTGCTAAGGTATTTGGATGAAGTAGATGAACATAGGTTCATCTACCATAAGACATCCAATAGCCACAAGGTGTTCAAATCCTATACATAAACATTATAAATAAATCTAACAAGGTTTGTGGATTTCTCAACCTTTCTCTTGGCCACTTCAAGTGGTATATTACTAACTATACTAACTTTTGACCATCCGAATTCCTAACTAAGTTAGGGGTTTGTGTTTCGGTCCGCCGTCGGCGATGCATGACCAACTTGATACTATTATACATATATATTATTTATTATTTCTTCTCCACCGAACTTATGCCTACGTTACCTTTTAGGTTAACCGGCATTCCCGACTCTTCACCTTCCCGTTCATCCTTTCGTTACCACGCCAAACCGTGAGTTTCATACTTGCCCCTTTTACATTTTTGCACTTTGGGACTTGAAAACATGTACATATTCAAAACCCATACACTACAAGATTCACACTTTATTCAAACACAATTCATTAACATGCTCATGTGACAACAACTTGACTACATGCTTAAATACAACCTGTTAATACAATAGTTCATTAATTCTTGTAAAACCGCACTTAACAAGTGTAGCGCTATAGGATTGACACCCGTCGGCTTTTCGTTACCTTTATGGAGCCCCCGATCTTGTTATGTTATTTATTCGACTAGTATTCTTTGGATGCTAGGTATGCTATGTCAACAATAGGTTTGAACTATATCATTACAAATTGTATGAACATTAGTAAAGTATGTCTATGCATGTGAATTGTTGCTTTAAACATGATTATTATATGTATGAAACTTGTATGAACTCACCAACTTTATTGTTGATCAAATATTATTTTACATGTTTTCAGGAGATGTTTGATGCTACTATGGAAATGAAATCTGGGGACTTTGCCTTAGATATCAAATTTAAATATTTTTGTCTTTTGTTTATCAATGTATTTCCTTTAATTGAAACAATTGTATTTGAAATTCTTAGTTTAATGAAATCGGTTAAATTTATATTTCAACAATAGTGCCACGATGCCTTTGAACAATTCTACACGTCACATTCGGTGATTCCGCCGCCGAATGGGTTGTGACAGATTGGTATCAGAGCCGTGGTTATAGGGAATTAGAAAAATTGCTTATTTGACCTAGCCTATAACTACGGACCCGTTTTAGACCATTCCTTATGACTCTTAATACGCTTGTTCTACCACCTTTGCTTCTTACTTATTCTTTGGACTAAATACACCGTCATGGATTTCAAGACATTAAGACACTCATATTTCACCAAAGAAACGAACTCACCAAAAGAGGGTAATTCCTCATTCGGTGATAAGTTTAACTCCGCCTAAGACTTTGGAATTTACCATCAAGTTAGGTGTGAAAACCTCACCTTGACGGTAAAAGAATTCCACTCACAAACGCTCTTGGGAAACCTTACCGTTAAAGTTAGGAGTGATTTCCTATCTCAAACGGTTAAGGCACCATCCCTATACAAAACGGAACGACACCACCAAACTAGGAGTGAAATCCACAATTTGGTGATTAGTTCCACTCTTAAAATTTTCAATCTCGCCAAAGTCTCGGCTTTTCTATTGACTAGGGACACGTAGTAACCGGAAGGGTAAAATACCGTTAACCGAATTACCGGCGAGAGTATTTTATCTATTAGGCCAAAACGTGTTTACCGAACTCAATAGAAGGTTTGACCACTTGGGTTAGTCGACGTTTTCGTTAGTTCAAGAGCCGAGCTAACGAGACACTCCAACTTTTTACAAACAAGCCTCTCTTTTATATATAAACTATTTTCACTACTATTATTATACTAACTTGGTTCGATCTCGTGGACGCTCGCTTTTCGCTACTCGCCTTACTAACTTCAAAACGCTAATACATTCGAGAACCAATTAAATTTATGCTCTTTCATCGTCACATGTTTGTTATATACACTATTTCCATACATGATTCACATGACCAAACGTGCTATTACATGAAATTACTTGATTACTTGTGCCATACGTGAAATTTACATACTCATATGACAACAATTTTTATGCAAAACCATTGATCTAAGTCTCACAATCCCCTTTTGTAGATGTCTTCATCTCGCCACTCTGCTACCGCCATGAACAACAAGAGGGACAAGCGTTTGGCCGCACTCGTGGCCAAGCAAATGGCCCAAGTCATCCCTGGCCTCATCCAGAACCTCACCCCCAACGGATCGGTCGAATCCAACACCGAAACTCCCAACTCCCACGCCCAACACTACCGAACCTTCCTTGCTTGTCGTCCCGAATCTTTCACGGGACTCGAAGGTGCAACCAAGCTCCTTAGCTGGTTTGCGAGCATGGAAAACACCTTCTTGGTAAGCGAGACCCCGGACCACCTCCGGACTCGGTACGCCGCTAGCCTCTTCAAAGAGCAAGCTCTCGCTTGGTGGGATAGCGAGAAGGAGCTTGACGAGGAGATCGTCACCCTGTCTTGGAAGGAATTCAAAGCGCTTATGCGCGAGGAGTACTTCCCTCCCCACGAGTTGCAAGCACTCGAGGAGGAGTTTTTCACCCTCAAACAGGACAGCGGTGACAATGCTGCCTACAACCTCCGCTTCCAACAACTCTCCGTCATTGCGCCTCGCCAAGTTGACACCATAGAGCGATCCGTGGCCAAGTACATACAAGGCCTCCCGTCCGTCATCAAGGACACGGTCGCCGCCGCCGAACCCACCAACCTCGCCAAGGCCATGCGCCTTGCGGCCGCTTTCTCCCGAAACCGTGTTCAGGATGGTACTTTAACCATTAGTGGCACCAAGAAGCACGCCACCCAAGCCACCGTTGAACCCACCGAACCCAAAGTCACCGAACCAAAACCCGCCAAAACCCCTACTCACCAAAACAACAAAAAGCGCAAGTCCCAAGCCCGGAACTATGCGGTTGTCACCCCCGTTAACCAAGTGCCGATGAACCAAGACCCGACACCCCAAAAGAAACCGTATGGTGGATCTTACCCATTATGCAACACTTGCCAATACCACCACCCAAAGAAAACCGCATTCCGTTAAAAAAAGTAATAAACGAACGAAAGTTAGCACAGCAAAACGAAATTAATAAAAAAACTAAACGGGTTAAAAGGGTATATTGTATTCCTATGAGGGGCTAAAACGATGCCCTCGCAACACTCCAGGGACATTGTCGAATTTGGTTCGGCTCGTTTGCGGGGCTAAAACTTACGTACAGTCGTTATAGCGTACGAAAAAAAATACTCGCTTTTGAATAAAACTCCGTTTTTAATAAAATTTATATCGGAACGTTGACAAAATAAAACTAAATAAAAGTTGCGCTTTCCGTTTTTAATAAAAAAAGTAAAGAACGAAAGTTATAACAGAGAAACGAAGTTATTAGAAAAATAGACGGGTTAAAAGTGTATATTATATATAGTATGAGGGTTGAAAAAAAAAATATTAATTTACTGTTCACTGACGTTGAATTTTAAACGTTATCAGGCTCGACTCATTTGGGTGGTTAAAACTTATGTCGAAATGCAGACTCTCTATAGCGCACGAAAAAAAAAACCTCGAATTTTAACATAAATCCGTTTTTTAAAAAAGTTATACCTGAATGTTGGCAAAAAAAAACAAAGAAAACAACGCATTCCGTTAAAAAAAATAAACGAACGAAAGTTAGCATAGGAAAACGAAATTAATAGAAAACTAAACGGGTTAAAAGCGTATATTATATTCCTATGAGGGGCTAAAACGATGCCCCTTGCAACACGGCAGGGACATTGTCGAAGTTGGTTCGGCTCGTTTGCGGGGCTAAAACTTACGTACAGTCGCTATAGCGTACGAAAAAAAATATTCGTTTTTTAATAAAACTCCGTTTTTAATAAAATTTACATCAGAACGTTGACAAAATAAAACTAAATAAAGTTGCGCTTTTCGTTTTTAATAAAAAGGTAAAGAACGAAAGTTATAACAGAGAAACGAAGTTATTTGAAAAGTAAACGGTTTTAAAAATGTATATTATATATAGTATGAGGGTTGAAAACAAAAAAAAAATAAAAAAATATTAATTTACTGTTCACTGACGTTGTATTTTAAAGTTAGTTAATAATGTTTGCAACATTCTATTTTTTTATGAGACTGTGAATAACCCTAAAATAAAATATAATAGTCAATTACACGGGATGGTCTCTGTGGTTTGGGTAAATTACGGATATAGTCCCTAACTCTAAGAAATTACGGGTTTGGTCCTAAGATACTTTCATTTTGTTACGCTGGTGGTCCCTAAAGTGAATAGAGGTTAACTTTTTCAGTTAAATGGGTGTCAAATAACCACAATACCCCTTAATACAAAAACAAAATATAAATTATATAAAATAAAAAAAATAAAAGCATATATAATTAAAACCCCCTCTCTCTCCCCTCTAACCTACTATCTTCTTCCCCACTACCACACCACCAGACCCCTTCCCCACCCCAACCAGAAAACAAGTCACCGACGTCGTGTCACCACCAGCGACGATTTCTTCTCAAGTATTGGAAAGGTGATAGTAGAAAGGTGGCAGAAAAATCGAAGGGATTCTTTTCAAGTATCGGAAAGGTGATAGCGGCGGAAGCAGCAGCGTGGTGATGGCAGAAGTATCGAAGGGATTCGTTGATCCATTGAAGCACATAGTTATAAACCCTAATTCTTCTTCTTGTAATGACGGCGGTTTGACTAGATCTCGTTAGTTTAGGTGGCGATGGTGGTAGTGGTGGTGGCGTTGAGCAATGCCAGTGGTCATTTCCCCTGGTTTTGCGATCGTCGCCGGTGACCGGTGGTGGTGGGGAAGATGGTGTGGTGGTGGGGAAGAAGATAGTAGGTTAGGTTAGGAGAGAGAGAGGTTTAAATTATATATGTTTTTATTTTTTGTAATTTATATTTTGTTTTTTGTATCGAGGGATATTGTGATTTGTGGTAATTTCACACCCACTTAACTGAAAAAATTAACATTCATTCACTTCATGGACCACCAGTGTAACAAAATGAAAGTATTTTGAGACCAAACCTGTAATATCTCAAAGTTAGGGACTATATCCGTGATTTGGTCAAACCACAAGGATCATCCGTGTAATTAACTCTAAAATATATGAAGATATTTCTGAAACTTAACGTTTGCAACATTTTCATTTTTTAAAAGATCTATATCTATATAAAAGAATAAATAAACATAGGTTAGGTTCAAATGAGAACTCATAAATACTATTAAAATCATTTATTTTTGTTTTTACTATCTTTATTATTAAAATACAACATAAAAAATAATTTATTTCTCCAATTAATTATCTTTTCTCTCTAAATTATTTAAAAAAAAAATCTATATACATGTATAAATGGTAACCACTTATACATGTGTAGATTTTTTTAATATATGAATACATGTAAATTTACATATATAAATTCATTTTTTTATGTTATATTTTAATAATAAAGGTAGTAAAAATAAAAAAATGATGTTGATTGATTTTTTGACGAGTTTCGTGAGTTCTCAGAATATTTAAGAGTTCTCAAATGATCAATTCTCAATCTTATTCATAGTTAGAAAGGGTCCTCCGACTAAAAACTTTTTTTAATACTCAGAAAAAGATCTAAGCAAAGCAAGGCTAAGAACCACTCGTTATTAACTTGAAAATTAAATCAATAATACTGAGTACGAAAAACTTTCAAAGACTTTGGTATAGTTGACGAAGTCAACCCCAAGGTTTAGTTGTAGTATTCCAATCAATAATATTCTAATTCTGAAAAACCAAATTTGTAACCACCAATATTCAAATGAAACAAAAACAGAGCTTTCTTTTTTTCTTCTTCCTCTTCTTCTTTTCTAATGGTAAGTAAGTGTCTTTTGTAGTCAGTATCTCCAAAAAACACACAAACAAACAAACGCTAATTAAGATTCTGGTTCACATTTGCAGGGACTACTATCACTGTTGTCAATGACTGTGGTTTCACGGTTTGGCCTGGAATCACTGGCTGGCAGCACTGTACTCAATATTACAGGATTCGAGCTCACAGAGGGTAATTCACGCTCTTTCCAACCTCCGGAAAACTGGTCGGGTATATTGTGGGGTAGGACCAGTTGCACTTTCAATGGGTCAGGTCATGGGTCGTGTAAAATAGGCGACTGTGGCTCCGGTGAAATGGAGTGCAACGGAAGATCAGCGTCCCGACCTGTTACAGTTGCAAAGTTTGGCACTGATGAATGGAGTTTTGATGCTACGAGTTTTGATGTCAGTGTCATGGATGGCTATAATTTACAGATGACTGTAGAGGCTACTACTGATGGGTCAACTTATTTATCTGGTGATTGCGCGAAGAGAGGTTGTGCTTACGATTTAAATAAACGGTGCCCGGAGGAGCTGATGTTGGAGGGTGGAGGAGGGTGTCATAGCCCATGCCAGGTCTTTCGCACGCCTGAGTATTGTTGCAACAACTCGTGTGAGCCGACCTCTTACTCTCGGTTGTTTAGTTTAGCTTGCCCAAGAACCGATGATATTAAATTCGGTAATAGTAATTGTGAGGGTGCCAATTACACTGTCAGATTTTGTCCCCCTGATGGTTCATTTTCAACAATTAAAGTTTGTAGCCAACTCAACCACTATGACCAGCTTCTCTCCATCAGCGGAAATTTCACGTTAGGGTTCATCATGAGTAAAGATGATGATGGAATCTACTTGGGAATTTGGTACACTGGTGATGCTGAAGCCCGGAAAGTATGGGTAGCCAATCCCAACAAACCAATCATGCCCACCTAAAATGGAGAAACCATTGCCCTCTCCATCGACCAAAACACAGGAAACTTGATGATCATCACTGTTGGAGGGAAGACTCTGATGAAAATTACTGATGTTCAAGCTGGTCTGAACCCAAAAGTTACTGCAACACTTGAAGTCACTGGTAATTTTCGTCTAATAAATGAATTCTACAAGAGGGTTTTGTGGCAGAGTTTTGATCACCCAACCAATGTACTTTTACCGGGTATGAAGCTTGGATATGACACGAGAACAAGACAGAACTTGACCTTGACTTCTTGGCTTAGTGATAATATCTTTGATTCGGGAGCTTTTACTTTAAGCTGGGAACCCATTGATGAAACAAATCAAAGATTAATGATTCGACGAAGAGGCCAACCCTACTGGACTAGTGGGTTTCTAGACCCTAAAACATTTGAGTATATGTTTTTATTGTACGGAGATAGACAATCTAAATATATTCTCACTTCTGTGTACAACAATGAAGAACAATACTTTAGCTACATAGATGATCCGGGCTATGCGGACACGGATGATCCTTTTCCCATGTGGATTTTGACACCGAAAGGGCAGATTACAAGTAATAATATTTCCGATGCATGGACCCCTGAGTTGTGTTACGGGTACAATTCCAGTAATGGTTGCATGGACTCAAGTTTGCCCCTGTGCAGGAAAGAGGATGAGTATTTTAGTTACCGTAAGGGAGAGCTTGATCCTCATAAGACAAGAAATCTTACCGAAAGTCAAGTGTTGGAATGATTGCAGCTGTGTTGGGTTTAGTAGCAGTGACACCAATGGAACCGGTTGTGTTATTTGGACAGGAAGCAGTAACTTTTTTGTTGACGGGGGAGTCAACTCTACTATGAAGTATGTGATCAGTAACCAAAGTCCTAATAACCCAAGTACAAGTAAGAATCTTCCAACATGTTTTTTCTTCTTTTTGCTTCATTGTAGCATCCTTGCACCTAACATGCATGTCAATAAAACAGAAAAAAAAATGAAACAGATATGGGCACTTGTTTTTGTGCCATTGTTCCTCGGTTTGGGGTTTTTATGGTATATGAAGAAACAGAAACAAAAACGAAAAGGTATAAGTGACCTTAAATCTACCTTTTGTTTGTACCTAGTTCTTCATTTGTTGATTCATTGATACTGATTATAGAATACAAGATAAGAAAGAGAGATGAGTATTTTCTTGAGCTAGCAGCTTTTGAAAGCTTCAAGGATGTACATCAGCTCGAGAGTGATGGCCGTTATGGAAATCTGTTATTGTTTAGTTTTGCCTCTATCATGACTGCCACCAATGATTTCTCAGCTAAAAATAAGCTCGGACAAGGTGGTTTTGGACCTGTTTACAAGGTGATGTTACTTTCAAGTTTAATATAATTGTTCAATTCTTGCATTTTGTCCCTCTAATCTACTGGAAAAAAATATTATAATAACAGGGAAGACTAAACGATGGACAAGAAATTGCGATCAAAAGGCTTTCGAGATCATCAGGGCAAGGGCTTGTGGAATTCAAGAATGAACTAATTCTCATAGCCAGACTCCAGCATACAAATCTTGTTCGGATTCTTGGTTGTTGCATTCACGGGGATGAAAAGATGTTGATTTACGAGTATATGCCTAATAAAAGCTTAGATTTCTTCCTCTTCGGTTTGCATAGTTTGTAACATAAGCACTTATGTCCGTTTTAGTTGTTGGTTTTATTAATATAGTATAGTCTCTTCGTTGTATTTTAGATGAAAACAAAAGGGTTAAACTGGATTGGCCTAAACGGTTTAACATCATTGAAGGAATTGCTCAAGGGTTGCTATATCTGCACAAGTACTCAAGAATGAGAGTTATTCATAGAGATCTAAAATCTAATAACATTTTGTTAGATGAGAGTATGAACCCGAAGATTTCTGATTTTGGTATGGCAAGAATGTTCAATCAAAACGAGACTCAAGCAACGATTTTGCTATATCATGCTAACTCAACAGGAATTTCAAATTTATCTTTGGTTGTAAATTTCCATTTGCAATGTTGTAAACATTTTCTTCAAAGATATTTAACATCGAAATCTCAGACTCATCCAAATAGTCTCCAAGTGTTATAACTTTAATCGAACACCAACTTAATTAGACATGACAATCTCTGCCCAATCACTTTATTTTAGGTTATTTTAGACTTTAAAAATCAGTGTTCGGTCTCAATCCCCGATATGGTTTGTTTGAAGGATTTTGAATGTATAATATCTTTCCTTAAAATTGGTAAACATATATCAATTATTAGAAACTGAATATCTGTCTTTAGTTCTTTCGTCTTTATAACACGTCCGAGACTAAATATCAATTCCGAGTTCCGAATAAGGTTACAAAAAAAGATCTTTGACACTGATTTTCAGCCCTTGATACTTCCCATCAAATGGTAGAATTTGCATAACATAATTAAAGACTAAAAATTAGTCACTGATCATTTGCTATACCAAAAGGAGTTTGAGACAGAATAACAGTCCCTAATTCGAACCGTTTTAAAAATATTAGGGAATGATATTCAGTCCCTAATACATTCCCTCAATATTAGAGACTGGAGAGATTAGTCTCTAATACATTTGCACCATTATTCATTATAGAGGGAATACATTTGAGACTGAAATTCAGTAGTCAATAAGTTTCCCTCTAAAGATATACGGTGCACACATATTTGCGACTGATATTTAGTCTCAAATAAGGGGACTAAATAGTTGCCACTGATTAGTAGTCACTAAAGTATGTTGCATAAAAATTAGTCTCAAATACCAATTGATAAATCAGTCCTAGATACTACATATTTGAGACTGATAAATCAGTCCCTCATACTTTAGTCCCTATTGGTCACTTTTTTTGTATCACCACCGTCCTTCTACCGCCATCGTTAACCACCACCTGCTTCGGTGCCGCCACCACCCAACCCTAAACCCCATATCCAACCGCCGACACTCACGAAACCCTAACTCAGTTTCATTCTTCAGCTGGAAATCACCGGTGTCTTGAAGAGTTGCAGTCAAAGTAGTACTAGGACTAGACTGATTATATGAGATATTTACAAGGGTTATTCTTCCAGACGTAATGATCAAATTCCCAGTGTCAGTGTCGATCATGAGGACGTTAGAATTTGATGTGATCGGAGTAGATGGGTTGGCTACCCATACTTTACTTGACAAACTGTTTTTCATAACCATTTGAGTCTATTTCATTAATATTGTTAACTTTTTCTGTTAAATGGAAGGGCATTTCAGTCCTTTCACACCTAAAGGACTAGTAATGTAAATTATTAAAACTATCTAATAATTGAGGGACTATTGTTTAGTTTACTTAAAACTTTAACACATTCATCTTCCACTCACACTTCACACTTTGAAATCACACAGAGAGAGAGCACCCACGATAGAGGAAGAGGAGCGGGTGGCCGGCCATATCCCGGTTCCGGCGACCCTGGGCTGCCGACAACAGCCACCACCTACCAGTGTCCTCTGCACGACGGAAGAGGTCGTCATCTCCGGCTAGACTTTAGGTCGCCATCGCCACCACAGCCGTCCACTGCAACCATTCCCCCTTATCTCCGACGAGCCACCACAACCACCGCCGTCCACTGCAACCATTCCCCTTCATCTCTGGCGAGCCACCACAAAACACGATCGAAAACGAATGGTTCTACACCCCCTAAGGCCGCTTCACCCATGGACTTGTCACTGATTTGAGCCCTAACCTTCACCGACAACGACGTCGTTTCCAGGGCAAACTCGTTGACTCTAAGGTCTAATAGTAGCGGATTGAACCTATTGTCTCCTTTTGGCTTACAGATGACTCTTGGGCCGGTGGATTTGAGACTTCCAGTACTCAGACAACTTTTCCCCTTCGAAAGAAGCGGAGAACTTTTGCCCCCTGCCAAGGATTCGGGCTCACCAGAGAGCAATAAAGACGGATAGGGTTAGGATTCAGAGGAAATGGAGGTGTATGCGGTGGGGTGATGGGGGAACCCCACCGTTTGAAGGTTTCATGGCCAAGAGTGTTTGACCTCCCTTTTTAAGAAATGAACGTGTTTTGTAAACTGCAAAAAATACTTTGCACATCATACAGCTTCTTGTATCATCCATTGTGGATATGTGAATCAATTGAATGAATGAGATTGACTGCTTTATTGATTTTGCTCCATTCGATTTCGTTTTTTGGTTGAAATTGGCGATGGGGTTTTGTTCATGTTTTTATAGATTCCAGCTCCATACGATCATTGATCGGAGAATGATGAAGTTTAGAGGTTGAAGATGAAGTTGAATAAAAGCTTTATGTGTTCCCGAGTTTCATTTAAGGAGAGAAAGAAATGATTTGAAAGGAAGTAGGAAAAATTGTGTTCCAGATTTTTTTTATGGATAGAAAGGTAGAGAAGAGAAAGAGTGGGGTTTTAAGGCTAAAATCCATCCTTCCAAAATTTGAAAGAAATAGAGAGAATGAAAAGGAAAGGAAAAGAACATAAAAGAAAGGGAGAGATTCCCTTCTTTTCTTTCCTTAAGTTAATTCGGGAACACATCGTAAGATGAGGATAAATTTGGGATTTTTTATAGGGCTGATGAAGTCAAAAGGTAAAAGGATATTTGAGATGGAATATATCTTTATAACTTTTTATTATTTTAAGTAAGTTGCACAATAGCCCCTCAACTATTAAACTATCTTATTAATTTACATTACTAGTCCTTCAGGTGTGAAAAGACAGAAATGTCCTTCCATTTAAATGAAAATTTAACAGGGTTAGTGAAAAAGACTCAAATGGTTATGAAAAATAAAAGTTAGACCATAGACCGTTAAAAGAAAGAGCAATGACTTATATAGTTAAAACTGACAAATCTCATGGACTCAAATAGTAATTTACTCTGATTAATAATAATAAGAGTAAATTAATCAGAGCAAATTACTATTTGAGTCCCTGACGTTTGACCATTTTAAGTATTTGAGTCCCTTATGTTTAAATGACGTTTCATTTTTTGCTTCTATTTGAGTCCAGATGACTAACTCTGTTAGACTAACACACTCCCAATCCCCATCGTTTCCCCAATTTCTCTCTCAATTTCATCTTGATTCAAATCAAGTTCCATGTGAGTATTTTCAAAAGGAGCCGACCAGGTTTCCGGCTACCTCCTCCCCCTTTCGTCGGCAGCGACATTCAAGTGGAGACAAGAGAGGGCGGCGACGACGTTCCGGTGGTGAGGGCCGCAAATCTGGCAACCTGGATATCCGGAATGGACACACCGCAAATCCGATGGCAAGGGTGATTACCCGATAGAAACAAAGGCGAACGAGGGGTTAGTGTGCTCGCGATTCCAGCAAACGAGGCGAACCCTGAGGGGTATTTTAGTATTTTTATAAAATATTTAACAAAAAATCTAACAGAGTTAGTCATCTGGACTCAAATAGAAGCAAAAATGAAACGTCAGGGTTAAAAGAGACGGATTTAAACATAAGGGAATCAAATAGTTAAAATGGTTAAACGTCATGGACTCAAACAGTAATTTACTCTAACAATAATAAGAGTAAATTTCGGTTTTAGTCCTTGTGGTTTGGTCTAAAATAACCATTTCATTTCAATATTTTCAATTTCACTTTTTTAGTTCTCATGGTTTGTTAATTGTTGCGATCAACTCTAGGCTTTTAACGTCATTCATTTTTTAGGGTAAAATTTTGTAAATGATAAAAATACCCTTTTATTACAAAATAAAAAAACAATATGTTTTGAAATTTAAATTCTTTTTTCACCAAAAAATCTATTCTCTCGTCTCTCTATCCTCTCCTTTCTCTCTCTACAACCCCCTATTTTTCAACGGACAAAATTTCCGGCCCCCCAATCGCGATATTCCGGCGAGTAGAGAGAGAAGTCACTACTCTGGTTGTAACAAAAATTAAAAATTTCATTTTCCGTTCATCATAATTTGGAGTTCTTCTCCGCAACCGCATATCTTCTTCTCAAAATGGGCCTGTTGGTGCATCATATTCTTGTTAATAGCTGAAGAAGATCTTTCAACAGGTTGTTCACGCCCCTAAGATAACTGGGCCTTTCCCCTCTTTTTGGTTAATTCTTTCATCTTTTCCAACCAATTGTGTTGATTTTGTGGAAATGCCAAAGTGAGTTAGGGTTCGTATTGTTGTGGGGCACTGTATGTTGTTTAATTGAGTGCATCACATAACCTGTTTGTAAAAATGCCAAAGTTTCATGTTATAAATGAAGTACTAGTGCTCAAAAGCTTTGTATGGCACTGTATGTTGTTTAATTGAGTTGTAATAGCACTTATGCAGCTAGGATTAGAAGACAAAACCACAGACGTTTATCAAAACTTGTTTATGACCTGCATTCTGTGACAGAATTTAGTTAGTTTATAGATTTTTACAGAGATTCAAAATGCCTTTCGCATTAGGAACACTTACCAAACAATTATATTTCATTGAGCACAGGGCTACTGGTTCTAGACACTTTGTCTACATTAACCATGTTTAACTTCAAGGATTGTGTTTTTTGCAGGTTGATAATGGTCAATTTGGTTAGATTCTGTGTTAGTAATAGGCGATTAGATTCCTCAACAATACCATCCATAACATCAGTTGTTAGAATAATTAGACATTATCATTTCAACACGAACCAAACTCTCAAAACTCCATACCCATTTTCTTCTGTTCACAGTCCTGCCCGAAACACTGTGGCTGTTTTCTGGGACTTGGACAACAAACCTCCAAGGTCAGTATCTCCATTTGATGCTGCTGTTAGGTTGAAAAAGGCTGCTGAATCGTTTGGGGCTGTTCGGTACAAGATAGCTTATGCTAATCAGCATTCATTTGATTATGTCCCCCCTGAGATTAGAGTACATAGGAGAGATAGGAAAGCATTAAATCAGCTGGAAAATAAGGGTGTTGTTAAACCGGTTGATCCATATATATGTCGTGTTTGTGGGAGGAAGTTCTATAATAATGAAAAGCTTATTAACCATTTTAAGCAAATTCATGAGTGCGAACACAAGAAACGAGTGAGCTAGATTGAATCTGCTAAAGGTAGTCAGAGGGTAAAATTAGTGGGAAAATACTCCATGAAAATGGAAAAGTATAATAATGCTGCGAGAGATATTTTAACACCAAAAGTTGGGTATGGACTGGGAGATGAGTTGAAAAGGGCAGGGTATTGGGTTAGTGTTGTTTCAAATAAACCACAAGCTGCAGATGTTGCATTGAGAAACCACATGGTGGATATGATGGATAGGCGGCAGATGGAGTGTTTGATACTTGTATCAGATGATTCTGATTTTGTGGAGGTTTTAAAGGAGGCAAGATTGAGATGCTTGAAAACAGTGGTTGTGGGTGATAGCAATGATGGGGCTCTTAAACGAGTTTCTGATGCTGCTTTCTCATGGCAAGAAATCATTATGGGAAAGGCTAAAAAGGAAGCAGTATCTGTTGTGGGCCGGTGGAAAGATGGTGATATCTTAAAAAGGTTGGAGTGGACATATAATTATGAAAGGGAGAGGAAATTATATGGTTCATGTTCTGAGGATGATGATGATCAAAATGATGATTTGGATGTCAGTAACTTAATTTCTGATGAAAATAAACCAGATCAAAGTCGTGCTTGGTGGAAACTTGAGTCGGATTCAGATGCTTCTGCATCTTCCTGATTGTTGGCATTTTCTGTAAAATCAGTCATGGCCACTTGAGTGTGAAGTTGATAGTTTTATAACCGGTGATCATTATGTGACAAAAATAACCACACAAAGCTTAATAGATTCTGAATCTTCTGAACAATGTTTGTGCGAGCTAGCGCCTGAATCATGCTCTTTAACATAATTTGAAGTTTATATTACAAGGATAAATGGTGTAGCCTTCATTTTTTTCCTTTTTCTGTTCCATTTAAAGCTTGTTACCTATTTTATTGTTCATCTGTGTGTGTGTTGTTTGGTACCCTCCCTTTTGTATAGAAACCCACATTTTGCATGAAGTTTATATTATATTTTATAATGGAAAAGAACCTCAACTCAACCATGATGTTATAGATTCAAAGTCATAGCCTAAAGGTTGTAGGGACTTGATCAGTACCACTAGGCCATATTATGCATGAAAAAAAATCAACATTTGGAAAATTTCATGAGACATATCAGCTCTTGTGTCAAATTGCAGATTTGTATTGGTATTTCACGTGTAATTATAGCTAGTTCACTTCTTACTTATGGATAGTTAGTATAGTTTGATTAGATTCTGAGCTGTTTTCATCTCGTGCAGTATATGCCCTTCTTTGTTGATCTAAACTTTTTAGTGTCTAGTTCACTTTTTTATCTATGGAAATTTTTTGATGAACTATTTTCATCTTCTTTTCCTTTTCTTTTTGTTTTATGGGCTCTGTGCTTTTTTGGACTAAAAGCAAATCCTTAGCAAAAGCCCATGTGTGATGCGCTTACCGGTATTAGACCGAATATATGGCTAGTATCAATTGTATTTGTAAATCCAGGCGCCGATGGATGAAGGTTGGTCCGGTGAATAGATTACACAAGCTCCAATGGGTAGCCGAATGGCGGTTGTATCTTCTAACTCCGGGAGAATCCTGCACAGATTAACAACGCGTTAGGGCGTTACAGGAGGGGATAATCCCTGTATCGGCCCTCCGGCGTGAGAGTAAGTATCTCCGAGATACCAAAGTATTCGTGGAAGTTTTAAGGGAAAAACGATGCTTATACCTGCGGGGTGGTGTGTTATTTATAGTGGGTGGAGATACTATGGTGTCCCTTTCATGGAGCTGACCTGGCGCGCGTATGATTGGTGGGGAGGTCCTTGTCAAAAATATCCTTTTTGTCCCCTAACTGTCAACCGTTAGTGGGAGCCTTGTCTTATGTAACGGGACCATTGACATACACAGTGGGGTTTCCTCTATGAAGACATTCTCTGATTCTTCCATGGAGGGTCCTTTTGTGCGCGCATGTGTTTCTGTCCTATTGTGAAGTACTGTCCTTTATGTTTCTTTCGCTGCAAGCTATGCTTGCGTGCGGCGTTTGTCCTTCCGCGGGGGTCATTACGTCTTCAAATCCCCCCAGTCCGAAGTTATGCGTAAATATTTTGCGCATGGCTTTGGACTTAAGAGTTTTAGTTACGCGTGATTTCTGGTTCTGCCCTTCTTGCTTGTGGTATTTTAGTTTTTTATGATTTTGAATCCACACGCATCCCTTGCGTATACCATATTTGGTGGCTGACGTGACTTTTGACCTTACCGGGTGGCGTAGGTTTCTCGGGCGTCATCATTACTTTACTTTTTGCAGGGGTGCGGGTCCTTCCCGTGTACTTCTCATCTCGCGTTTACTATTCCCAGCCCGGCGTGTCGCCCTGTACCCGTTTCTTGGCCCACAAGCTGCACGACTTTTGATGTCCTTCTGTCCATGCATTAAATGTGGAGTATATATAAAGGCTTCGAGGGTTGCCATTTTCTTCCTTCATCACCCCTCTCTTTTTCCTTTCCTCCTTCTCTCTTTTCTGTGCTTGCATTCCTCTCTTTTAATGGCGTCCGTTACTCATCGAGGCATGGGTAAGGGAAAAGGTTCCGATATGTCTTTGATTGAGAATACTCCCATCCGGTGGAACCGAGAGGAGTATGAGAAGATTTGTCAATCCTATTGTATTCTTAGTGAGTGGGAGCCGGAGTTCCCTGACTCTGGTAGGTCTGCTACCTATGTTCCAATGGCAAGATTGCCCTCTATGCAACTTTCTTCTTGCATTGCAACTTCCGTCTTCCCACTACCAAGTTTATGAGGAGCCTTTTGAACTTTTATCAGGTTCATATAACCCAGATGCACCGCATGGGCCTGTGCCGTGCTACCCTTTTCGAGTTCAGCTGTCGGAGCCAGGGTATTGAGCCGACATGCGGCAAATTTAATGTCTTCTCTAAGATGGTGCAGCGTGACATTTGGTTTTCCTTTATCAGTCGTGGTGGGAAAGTTAAGAGCCACATTACAAAGGCCCCCTCTACCATCCATGACTGGCGTGAACCCTTCTTCTTTGTCAAAAGGGATGCACTCCCTTTGGTTATGAACATTCGCTTTTCATCTGATTCTCTTGATCCTGAAGTGGAGGATTTCGATGGCAAGGACCGGTACACCACCCTTATTTCTAACCTTGCAGAAATCCAATCTCTCCGCAAGAGCGCTTTGGTGGCTGTGAGGATGAGTCAGATTTGGAAGCGGGTTGATAAAGTCCCTTACTACTCTATTGGTAGCCAAGGCATGGTGCTGGTTGCTTATTCTTTATATTCCTTCCCTTTTTTGCTAATGCTTGCTTTGCAGCTGTGGATAGCGTCTACGACGCGCTATTTGATGATCCGAATGGAAAAAATGGTCTGGCGTGACCTATCACCGGGGGAACCTTCTGTTTTGGACAGGTGGGCGGATAACATCCTGTTTCCCGCGTGATGGATAGCGACTCCAGCCGTCACGAAACTTCAGGTGTGGCTTTCATTTCTAATCCTAGGCCGCTTAATTCTATTAGCCTTGCCGGAGAGGCGTGTGTGATTTTATCTAGCGACGAACCTTCAGGTTCATCTAGTGAGGGACCCGTACAGATTCGTCGTACGCATCGCGCAGGTCCTGAACTAAAGGTTAAAGGGCCTGAGAAGCCTTTGTGGACCCATCCGTGGGTGTAAGCAGCGGTGGAGGTCGTTTGAAGAAACTGAATGTTAAACGGGGGACTCTCTCTCCTGCGAGGAAGGTTTTGACCTCCCCTCAAACTAAGAGGCAAAAATTATCCGACTCCTTAAGGCTTGCGGAGAAGGCTGCCCTTGGTACGTGTACTTCTTACTTGGCGCTAGCTGTTTTAATTTTCCTTGGTTAACTTTTCCTTGTTTCTTTTTCAGTAAGTTTGGCGCAGAGGCCTCCCACTGTTCAATAAGGTGGTTCACGCCAGGATGTCCATCCTATACCTTCTCCATCCCACCCTTTTCTCCCATTGTTCCTGACCCAGCAATTACCGGGGCCACATCTGGCGGGCCCCTGTTGTGGATTTAGAGGACTCTGCGCCCATCATAACTGACGCTCCTCAACAACTGGGTTCCTCCTCCATTGCGGCCACCAAAGTTCCTCGGGAGGAGGGCCCGTTAGCGGATTCTGTTCATGTATCGAACTGGTGCCTTTCCCAAGGTGCGCGTTTGGTGGACCCCGCTGCTTGCAATGCTTTTCTTCGGTTATCCCTTCCTCCTGCCGAGCGCCTGTTTCAGCGTAATCGCCCCCGCGCTCAATTGAAGAATCAGGTTTCCAGGGATATTGTTGGGACCTTATGCTTCGTGTCGGAGTTGTTAAGGGATTGGGGGATTCTTCACGCCGAACGGGCCGGTTATGAAAACCTCAAGTGTGAAGTGGAGGAGGGGAAACGTAGCGTTGAGAAGATCAAGAAGTTGGAATGGGAGCTATCTGTGTCTCGTGGATAAAGCTAAGGAACAACAGTTAAAGGCGGCGGCGGACTGGAAGAAGGCCTGTGAATTATCTAACAAGAAGCTGGCCAATGCTGTTGATAATGGTCGTCAGCCGCCACCCACGTAGGCACCCTAGAAGCTGCCAATCAAGAGTTGTTGGACAGGTTGGCTTTAAAGGACACAAAAATTGTTTCTAGGGATGCTGAGATAGTTGAGCTCCGCCGCCAACTACAGGAAAGTGTCGATGCCCGGGACAATGAGGCTGCTCATAGGGTAGTCATGGAAGGGGACTTTCAAGAGCTCCGCGCCGATCGCCGTTGGCTACTCAAAGAGTGTTTGCCCCTTACCGTGGATGTGATTAAGGGATGTCCTGAATTCCAGAAAGTTTTCTCTGACCTGCTTACTGGCAACAAATTTCTAGGACGTTAGCAAGGTTTTGATGAAGGTTATTGATTTGCTAGGGATGGGCTTCCCAAAACTAACTTTGCCCAGTATGATGTGAATTGCCAGGAGGGGTTGGATGAGAAGACATTGGAGTTTGATAACATGTCCTTTTCCATTTTGAAGGAGATTACAAATTGTGCTGATCCTGAAAACCTGGCTCATCTCCGTGCAATGTTTGCTGACGAAGGGGGTGCCGGTACTTCCGGTTATAGGGTGGACGATGAGAAAGCCAGTGTTGATGGTGGTGGGGATGCGGAGGGCGGCGGTTAATGGGGTTTAAACTTCTTTTATGTCCGGCCTATGCGCCGTGTATGACTCTTGAGTCTTGTTATTTCCTTTTATGGCCTGCGCGCCACGTGGTTCAGGCCTGTGTGCCACTTTATATTTTGGTTCACCGAACAATTTTTGTTGCTTATTACTTACTATTACTATGCTTGCTGTGAAAATATTTGTTTGTCATGTGTATTCATGTTTGCCTCTGTTAGGCCTTGCCTATGTTTCAGGCGGCGTGTAATGCCATGGACCTTGCCGTTATTGGTCTTTAAGTCTTATGCGCGCGCCTATGTCTTAGGAGGCGAGTAGTGCCGTAGCTTTGCCATTATTAGCAAAGACTTTAAGTCTTATGCGCGTGCCATTATTTCAGGCGGCGTGTTATGCCGTGGTTTTGCCATCATTGGCAAAGACTTTAGGTCTTATGCGCGCGTTGTTATTTCTGGCGGCGTGTTATGTCGTGGCTTTGCCATCATTGGCAAAGACTTTAGGTCTTATGCTCGCGCCATTATTTCAGGCGGCGTGTTATGCCGTGGCTTTGCCATCATTGGCAAAGACTTTAGGTCTTATGCACGCGCCGTTATTTCAGGTGGCGTGTTATGCCGTGGCTTTGCCAATGATGGCAAAGACTTTAGGTCTTATGCGCGCGTCATTATTTTAGGCGGCGAGTTATGCCGTGGCTTTGCCATCATTGGCAAAGACTTTAGGTCTTACGCGCGCCATTTTTTCAGGCGGCGTGTTATGTTTTGGCTTTGCCATTATTGGCAAAGACTTTAGGTCTTATGCGCACGCCGTTATTTCAGGCGACGTGTTATGCCGTGGCTTTGCCAAGGATGGCAAAGACTTTAGGTCTTATGCGCGCACCATTATTTCAGGCGGCGAGTTATGCCGTGGCTTTGCCATCATTGGCAAAGACTTTAGGTCTTACACGCGTGCCATTATTTCAGGCGGCGTGTTATGTCGTGGCTTTGCCATCATTAGCAAAGACTTTAGGTCTTACGCGCGCCATTGTTTCAGGTGACGTGTTATGTCGTGGCTTTGCCATTGTTGGCAGAGACTTTAGGTCTTATGCGCGCGCCATTATTTCAGGCGGCGTGTTATGCCGTGGCTTTGCCATCATTGGCAGAGACTTTAGGTCTTATGCGCGTGCCATTATTTCAGGCCGCGTGTTATGCCGTGGCTTTGCCATCATTGGTAGAGACTTTAGGTCTTATGCGTGCATCATTATTTCAGGCGGCGTGTATAAGTGTGTCGTGTCAAGTTTGAACTCAAAAGTACGGTTTTTCTCCATTAGAAACATAAGGTGGTGCTCTTACAATGGATGGCGCCAATGTAAATCCAGGCACCGGTGGATGAAGGTTGGTCCGATGAATAGATTACACAAGCTCCAATGGGTAGCCGAATGGCGGTTGTATCTTCTAACTACGGAAGAATCCTGCACAGATTAACAACGTGTTAGGGCGTTACAGGGAGGGGATAATCCTTGTATCGGCCCTCCGGCGTGAGAGTAAGTATCTCCGGGATACCAAAGTATTCGTGGAAGTTTTAAGGGAAAAACGATGCTTATACCAGAGGGGTGATGTGTTATTTATAGTGGGTGGAGATAATATGGTGTCCCTTTCATGGAGCTGACCTGGCGGGCGTATGATTAGTGGGGAGGTCCTTGTCATGAATATCCTTTTTGTCCCCTAACTGTCAACTGTTACCGGAAGCCTTGTCTTATGTAACGGGATCACTAACATACACAATGGGGTTTCCTCTATGGAGATATTATTTGATTCTTCTGTGGAGGGTTCTTTTGTGCGCGCAGGTGTTTCTGTCCTATTGTGAAGTACTGTCCTTTATGTTTTTTCCGTTGCAAGCTATGCTTGCGTGCGGCGTATGTCCTTTCGCGGGGGTCATTACGTCTTCAATATTTAATTGTATATATTGTGTTGATATTATTTCCTTATTTGTAGGATGTCAGTTGTAACTTTCTGTGTATTTATTCCCTTTTCCAATGAACTATGCAGTCAATATCGGGCTATCAGCGATATATCGGTTATTGGTCCTATGCAAAAATATTGGTGCAAAATATCGGTCCCGATGTTATCGGTGATATTTACCGAGATATCGCCGAGATTTTGATTCCATAATATCGGTTGTCTCACCGAGTTTCTCGGTTTACTAATTTTGGCCCTTTTTTTTAACATTTTTCTGTCACAAAGCTCATTCCCCTTTAAAAATATTGGCCCAATGCCTTGTACCCATAGCCAAAACTATCGAAGTAAATGCCCTAACTCCCTAATACACCCACGTTCGCACTTCGCACACCTGCTAGATCATGTTTCTAATATAAAATATTGACACTTTTTAGTTTTGACTATTAATAACACACACACACACATACACGCACGCATGCACGCACGCACGCACGCACATAGGGGACGGTTCCACTAAGAAGTGGTTTTTCGCTAAGAAATCCTAAGAAATGGGTCAAACGAACTCCGATTGAACTCATTCCAGCGGCGTTGGAACCGTCTTATCGAACCCTAACCCGGAACCAAAAACCTATCCCCTACCCGCACCCCCAAAAACCTAAACCCCCCTCCAACCCGACCCCGAAAAGCCTACCACCACCCCCACCCTCCAAAAACCTAAACCCCCTCCCCCCCCCCCTCCCAAAAAAAAAACCTAAACCCCCTCCCCCCACCCCCTCCAAAAAAACCTAAACCCACCCCCAAAAACCTAAACCCCTCACAAAAAAAAAACCTAAACCATAAAATCTAAACCATAATAGTTAAACCCTAAAACTAAACCATAAGACTAAAACTCTAAAATTCAAACGTAAAATCTAATCCTTAAAATCTAAACCCTAAAAGTTAAGATGGTAGAGTTCGACGAGACGGTTCCAACGCCGCTTAAATTAGTCCAATCGGAGTTCGTTTGATATCGTTTCTTAAGGTTTTTGTCATTTCTTAGATTTTTTAGAGAAAAACTAATTTTTATTTGATCCTCCCCCTATATATATATATTTATAGGGAAGAGATATTTTGAAAACCCACTTGAGTTGTGAAAACAAATGAAAACTTCCAAAAAAAAAAAAAACGTGTTTTTACATGTTAAAAAAAATCAGAAATCATTTTAAGCAACTTTTGTAACATTTTCGTCAAAAAAAAAAATACAAAAAACGCCGAGCGGTTTTTTTTTTATAAAAATATGGACAAAAATCACCGATTTTTGTGTAAAAAAATCGTATTTTTGTGTAAAAAAATCGTATTTTTGTTTAAAAAAATCGTATTACTTAAGTAACACAACATGTTACATATGTAAAAACAACTGGGCAGAATTTTTTTTAAAATTTTTTTATAAAAATCTCTGGTCGGCGCCTTTTTGATTTTTTTTTATAAAAAGTTTTGAAATTACATATAAAAGTTTTTCCAAAAAAAAAAACCTTGTAAATATTCGTTTTTGGAGAGTTTTCTAGGTTTTCACAACTTGAAGTGGTTTTCATCCTATACATTCACTATATATATATATATATATATATATATATATATCTATTTATTGCGAGAACATGAAGAATTAATCCGAACCACTCATTTTTTGTTTAATATTAAAAGATAATAATTAAATGAGAAGGGTATAATGGTAAACATTAAAATCTCTCTCCAATTAATTATTTGTAACTTCTCTCTAATTAATTAGTTTGTATATCCTCTTTTCTATTAATTAATTGAGACAAACATTATTATACAAAAGAATCATCTCTCTCTTTTTTTCCAATTAATTAGTTCAAGTTAATCCTACACTACCGAGAAATTCATTCTACACATACCGAAACTCATCTCACACATACCGAAATTCATCCTACACATACAAAATGTGTGTCGGCTGAAACTTTTATAGAGCTACAAACTTTATGTGTAGGTTAAAACTCCATATGTGTATGTCGAAAATCAATACGTGTAGGTTGAAACTCCATATATGTGTATAAGTACGTGTATATACGCATATATATATGTAGTTACCTACGCTTCGATATGTGTAAAATAATATTTTTTTAACTTAATTTTAAATAGTAGATAAAAAATAATTAAATAAGAAATGAGAGAGAGTATTAATTATAGAAAATTTTAATTAATTAGATAAAGGAACTCTTTAATTCTAAATGTTAATACTACCCTTAAGCAATTAATTAGTATCATTAATGTTGTAATTAATTAAGATAAATATCATTGTTGAATTTTAGCCATTGATTAAATGATTTAATGATCAAGATTAGTTCTTTTTGTTCTCGCATTTATTTAGTGTTTTGAAATGAACATTTCTCTCTCTCTCTCTCTCTCTATATATATATATATATATATATATAAGTTTATGCATGATATAAAAATTACCGATATCCCACCCTTAGAACCAATATCTCAAATATCGGTACTTGACCGATAACCGATATTTTTCTGCATTAACTGCATAGCCGATGAATGAGAATTCAATTGAGTCAAACACAATTCAACATGGTAATCAGAGCGTAGGTTCTCAAACCCTAGCGCCACTATCCATCTCGCCGCCCTTCTCTTTTTTGCCCTACTGCACATTTTTTTCTTCTTCTCGTCTCTGTTTCCTGTTACGATGGGAGACAACGAATCATCACTCATCCCAAATCTCTCCATCCCGTGTATACCGTCACCAACATCCAACGGAAAAAAACGAGTTCTTGATGGTGTCAAGGTCTCTTATTCATCATGGGTTAATGATAGGGAAATCAGAGTAGGTAACGAATATAAATCTGAATTTAAATATAACGGATAGGCTACGGGTCACTCGAGATACAAAAACACCACCTAAACTTGTGATTAGATTCCAAAGAACACCACCCAACTCCGAGGTGGCCAAACTTGAAACTTGAGCTAGCAATGGATAGAATGCAATCTCAAGAACAAAGAATCACAAAAGTTTTTTTTCTTCAACCATAAAACACCAATCCATATTTCCTACGAGGAGTTACATATATGATTGAAAACATGGGTACCCCATCACTACTACAAAATAGGAAACTGCCATTGCAAAAGAAATAAATGAAAATAAAAGGGAATAAAAAAACATTAATTGCAACGTGGGGAAATTGAAATTGAAACGGCAGATTGATGCATTGATGCATGGGTGGCTTGCATGGTATGATGGTTACGTGGGTTGGAGCTCCAAACACACCATGCTGACCCATTGGAGCGACCCGTGACGCTCCGTCTCACTTGCAACGACTATCTTATTTGAATCTTTACTTATAGGCCTATCATCCTCCCCTTCTTCAAAAAAGTTTGTCCTCAAACTTAGGATATTATCTTCAGCTTCAAACTTGGGTAACGGGTGTAGGTTTGGAGGGTCGTCGTCAATCTCAATCTGGTTAACCCAGTTAAACTCATAGATATGGCCATGGCTGCCACCAAATGACCCATTTGACCTGTGAACCGGGTCTACATCATCATCCTCGCCATGAAGAAAGTTTGACCCCAAACTTTGAATATCAACTTTGAGTGCGGCTAAAACTTCATAGACACCATGTAGGGGAATTTTGTAGGTGTTTTGGTTCACTGGTGCGAGTACCGTGAATAGGCCATATGAACTAATGTTGACTTTAGGTCGTCCTTTGGAAGAAAATCGGCCCACTTCATCAGGTGCAACTGCTTTTCGTTTGTCAAGGTCGGTGATGGTTTCTTCTTTTGGGTCTTCCTCAAAACAACCTGTTTTTTATTTCTCACGGTGGACAAGATTAACATAGCAATCCCCACAGAGAGCTCTCATCACAAGCATGTACTCGTCTTCATTAGGCTCAATCGCATCGTCATCATATCGTGGTCCCCGAACATAATTCACGGCAATTGATCCTTCATCTTGAACTTGAATGGTCTTCATTTGTTGCTTCAAACACAGCAGCCCGAAATTTAAGAAAATGGTTAGATGACACTGTTTGCTAACCTTGGGAGATATGTGAATGCAGAAGGATCTGGAGTCGAAACGGATCGCTTCGGCTCTGATACCAAATGATAGGGAAATCAGAGTAGGTAACGAATATAAATCTGAATTTAAATATAACAGATAGGCTACAGGTCACTCGAGATACAGAAACACCACTCGATTAATCCGTAGGCTAGTCTAATACGAGTTTATGATACAGAAATCACCGCCTAAACTTGTGATTAGATTCCAAAGAACACCACCCAAGTGGCCAAACTTGAAACTTGAGCTAGCAATGGATAGAATGCTATTAGACAATAATTCAAAGCATTATCTCCATGACTCTTCATCTATCATAACCTACTCTTGATTGTAAAAGTTATTGTTTTGGGAAAAAATTAAGTAGACTAATTTTGTAACCAAACTTAGTAAGTGAGGTAGTGTGCTTGTAAAATCAATAAAAATCGATAAAAAGAAGTAGAACTTGACACAGTTGTTTACGAGGAAAGCCCTTGATCTTTAAGGATCTCCGGCATAAAACCTCGAGAGGTGACAATCGACACATGCCTCGTTTCTTGAATAAATGGTAAAAAGATTACAAGTGTGAGAAGCAAATGATCGAATACTAAGTGTTACAGAGCTTCTCGCGAGTGTTTAGTAATGCTAAGTGAATTGTGTGTGTTGCTAATCGATCAAGCCACTGATTAAATACAGAAAATGATCCTAACTAACTTTTCAAGAATCCCGGAGCTTTACTCGGTCTTCAAATATAACCGTTATTGAGCTTCTCTCGCAAGTTTTACACGTTCTCTTTGACTTCTCGTCCGATTCTTCAGGGATAAAACGAGTCAACACGTTTTATCTACGCATATAAAAGAAATAGAGGACAAATAGCCGTTAGTAGCATTAATATTCAGGATACTGAAGTTACCAGGATTTTGGATTTCGGACCATGCATCATTCAGGATCCTGCTCGAAATTTAACCCATAACAATTGTCTCCAAATTTTGACAGCTGTCAACAGAAGTTACAGCTGTGAAAATTTAGAAATTCGAATTTCAAATTTCAAATGGCAATGTGATAAGACGTCGAGACGGTCATCATTACTCCTCTATATTTATCTTTTCCCATTTATTTCTGAAGTTTATATTCTTCCTCTCTCTCAAAGATTTCAACTTTTCTTTTCTTCCTTAACTCTGTCGATTTTGGTATAAAAATGGCTAAGAAAACCACATGATCTTCCATATCTTCGATGATTTGTATAGTCAACATCTGATAGCTAACCCGGATTCTGAGAAATGCACTTTTACTGATCGAGACATCGAGCTTCTTAAATATGGGGGATCATTCCCTAAAAATACCGTCTTTCGACCTTTTGACCCTAAGACGAGGGCGGATTTCACTTCTGATAGTTGGGTCTGCTTTCCGTCTTTCTCCTTTACCATAGGCTTCTCATATCCTTTCCCTGCTTTCACCACTGAATTCTTTGAGAAAACCGGTTTAAGTTATGCCCAAACGATGCCCGTGATTTGGCAAACTTTGCACACTTTGGAGATTTTGATCTGTAACCATGCTCTCGACTTCAGCATTTCTGAATTGGCTTATGTTTACAATCTTAGGAGCCACGGTTCTTCCCGTTTCTTATTCCAAATTAAAACACGCGTGAACCATTTAATCCTGAAAACAACTCAAAACGATCTTAACTGGAAAAATAATTTTTTCTTTGTGAGAAGATATTCGATCCCAGGTGGGGATAAGTTGCCGATCAAATGGATCGTAAAGGGTAGGATTCTATCTGTAGGATCCTTGTTATCTTGGCATCTGGGATACTAACTTTTCGATGTTCTTTTTGTGTTACATCGCCAAAGTTTTCTGAGCTGGCACCACCTTCTTCCGAGACTGCCAAGAGAGTCCTTTTCTTCTACAGTATCGAACTCACAGAGCGGACTTTCAAGGTTAAGACTCAGTCGGTAACAGAGAGCTCAGAATATCCCTCAGGCTCAGAAATGTCTGGTAAGACAAAAGAAATTTGCAATATTTTGTTAGTTTATAAGATATGTACCGGTCTAACCTGTTTTCTTGAAATAGGTGTTCGCAAGCCAAGCTCTAAATTTGCTCTCAAGGATATTGACAACATGCTTTCCAAGGGAAAAAAACATCAAGAAGGAGGCAGGCCAGCCATCATTCCCGGCTGCCAAACCAGAAGCTCCCAAACCTGAGTCTTCCACTGCTCGCCCCAAGTCTACATCCCACAAGAAACGAAAACTTGTCGATCCTGTCGAGCTAGCCATCACCGAATGCTCAGATTATGCTGATCTTCACAAGAGGCTTCACACACTTGGTCATTTGGTAAGTGACATTCAGTATCCCGGATCCTGATCTTGTTTTTATCCTAACACGCTATTTTTGTGACAGGCTTTGGAGAAAATGACTAAGATCCACGAAGCATTAGTGAAAGAGGCCGAAGACAACAAACAAATGGTTATTAACCTGCAAAGGATAGGGGAAACCAAGAAAAAAAAGTTAGCTGAAGCGACTGATGAACTTGATAAGGTGAAGGCTGAGCTTCAAGATGCTTATGCCCAACACGCCCAGGATCTTGTAGAATCTCACGAACAGGATAAAATGTCAGCTGTGATTTCAATCTTCCAAGCCAGAGTCAAGATGGCTGAAGAGGCTGCCAACAAAGATTTCAATCAGGCTAACTGGGATGTGCTGAGCTGGACGAAGCTGATTACTGAATTGAGTGGAGAGCCAATGCCGAAGGTGGCCGAGGGCAAATTGGTGGCTGAAGGTGAGGTGGAGGGCTCGGTAAAGGAAGCTGCAGAGGTGATCGGTCAGGGCGATGAGGGCAACAAAGAGAAGGCCTGAGTCCTGAGTTTATGATATTTATAGCTTTAAACTTTAATCATGTTGGTTTGTTAAACAATTTCCTTTTACTTGCTTTTGGGGATCCCTGGATGAGATGAACAATTTAACAATCTGTGTCTCGGGTGGATGGGTCCTTTCTTCGGATTAAGCCCGGGACACACTTTATTTCCTACACTTTAAATGTTATCACGTATCTTTTGACTGCATGCCATGATTGTTATATGTTTGATTGTTTGTAGAAAATTAGGATTTGTTAGGTAATTAAACCTCGGAAAGAATAAGTTTAGGTATATTTTCAGGATACCGGATCCTCAATGACAGTTTATAAATAATACCTTAGGTTTCTGAAAAATATAGTCCGACCTCGATAAATGTTATAAAATATCAGTTACAAACATATCATGACTCAGTCTTGTGAATCTCAAATCTTCTATAAATGAAAAATTAATAAGTAATACATACCTTTGTTGAGAACTAAGTCATGTAGACACATATACCAGATTATGATGTTGAGTTCGAAATATAACAACCCTTGGTTGTCCCCTGAATACAGTTATCAAATACGTCGTAGACTTAGCAATTGTACTTTAGGATCTTCATAACTATTCAATCCATTCAAGGATCTTGAGTCAGCATAGTGATGCTAAGTTCTTAAGTTAACACATAAGTGTTGAATAGCGGTGAAAATTTTAAATTGTGGGCCAAGCCAGAATAACATGGGCCAAGCCAGAATAACGTGGGCCAAGCCAGAATAATGTGGGCCAAGCTAGACTTAAGTTAGCATGAAAATGCTAAAAACATTAGGAGTAACACGTCTGTTACTATCGTAGCATTCAAGATATAGCCAACAGTGATGAAATTATTAGCCACTGTTACATGGACTGGTCGCACCACCTTGAACTATTCTTGAATATCGTGCGCTACAGGCGGAGTGTTTAAACTCAATACTTAGAAAGGTGAAAACCTTTAAACCTTAGAAGGTATGCATGATACCTTAACTTGGGAGAGATGACCAATCTCTTTCTTCTGTCAGGATCCCTGGAGATACTTCTTGCAACACAGGAAATCTTGGTGAAGGTGGGTGTTAGCCTGGCTAACACCCCTCCGACGCTCAAGTCAGTACTTTGATCAAGGGTAATAAATATAAGAACAGTCAAGGATAGAAGACGTACCCGTTTCGGTTAGAACATAAGTTTTAAACTTACATAAAGTAAGTTTTGAGATGGATAGAGTTCCAGGATCTTGGCAGGATATCCCCTCACATAGTAGCCAACCAATAGGCACCTTGCCTGCTTTTGAGTCGATCAAGTATGGGCCTTCCCATTTTGGTGCAAGCTTTCCATCGCTGGGATTAGTAGTATTTTGGAATGCCTTCCTTAGTACCAAATCACCTACTTGGAATCTTCTGATCCTTATGCTTTTGTTGTATGATTTTGCTATTCTCTGTTGATAAGCTGCAATACGAATCTTGGCAAGATCCCTGAGCTCATCCACAGTGTCGAGATCTTGAGCAAGAGCTTCGTTGATGGTCTCTGAAGATTGAAGATCGGTTCTGGCAGTAGGGATAACCATCTCTGTAGGGATTATGGCTTCAGCTCCAAACACTAAGGAGAATGGAGTTTGCCCTGTTGCATTCTTTGCGGTTGTCCTATCAACCCAAAGTACAAATGGTAACTCATCAACCCATCTTCCTTTCTTTGCTCCCAATCTTTTCTTAAGGTTATTAATGATGATCTTGTTGCTAGATTCCGCTTGTCCGTTGGCTTGAGGATGTACTAGGGTAGAAGTTATCATTTTGATTACCCAACTAGCACAGAAGTCAGTTGTTCTCTTGCCAATGAACTGAGATTCATTATCACAAACTATCTCCGCCGAGATCCCAAATCTGGTCAGGATATTGCGCTTGATGAAGGAGATGACCTCTTTTTCTCTGAACTGGACAAATGCCTCAACTTCAATCCATCTGGAGAAGTAATATGTCATTTCTAGCATAAAGACCTTTACTCCTGGTGCTTTAGGAAGTTTGCCGACGATATCCATTCCCCATTTCATGAGTGGCCATGGAGAGATGATTGGATATAAAGGTTCGGCCGGTTGATGGAGTATGTTGCTGTGTCTTTGGCAAGCGTCACATTTTTAGAGTAAGTCACAACATCTTTCCTCATGGTAGGCTAGTAATATCCTGTCCTCAGGATCCTTGAAAATAACGCTCTGCCCCCGGTGTGATTACCACAATCTCCTTCGTATAGATCTTTCAGGACTTCACGTGCTTCAGGATCCTCCAAGCATCTTAAGTATAGACCTGCAATTGATTTTCTATACAAAACATTCTCAAAAATTTTAAAACGAGACATCCTCATGCGAAAAGCCGTGTGGTTCTTTTCATCACTTGGGATTTCACCATCCTGCAAGTATTTATTAATAGGTGAAATCTAGGATCCTGAAATAGGTTCAAGATCCCAAATGTCTGCTTCTTCTTCAGTGTTGGATACTTCATTTACCTTCTCGATTGCTGGGCTCAGAATGTGTATGATAGGTATTTTGGTACCTTCTGGTATTCTAAGAGCTGAAGCAAGGTTTGCTAAGGCATCAACCTTAGTGTTATCTTCTCTAGGCACCTGTGTAATGTTAAAGGTTTCGAATTCCATGGATAATTGCTTAACTATTGTGAGGTATCTGGCTAGTTTCTCACCTTTTACTGCATATGAACCATTGAAATGATTAACAATTAACAATGAGTCTACATATACCTGAAGATACCTGATCTTGATATCCCTGGCTAATTGTAATCCTGCTATCAGCGCCTCATACTTTGCTTCATAATTCGTAGGCTGGAACTCACAACTTATGGATTGGAGTAATATGTCCCCTTGTGGCGATTTTAGTATGATTCCCAGACCTGTTTCTCTTATATTTGATGCACCATCAGTGAATAAGGTCCATTCGTCCTTCGACTCTTCTAGTTGTTGGACTTCAAGATCTTTTTCGTGTTGGATATCACTGCTGAAATCAGCCACAAAGTCTGCCAGTGCCTGAGACTTTATTGCTGTTCTAGGTTCATATATTAGGTCATACGCGTTGAGTTTGACTGACCATTTCGCCATCCTTCCTGACATCTCTGGTTTTCTTAAGACACACTTAATAGGATAATTAGTTTTAAAATGAATAGCATGAGTTTCAAAATAATGTCTAAGTTTAGTTGATGCCATTATTAAAGCTAAAATTAATTTTTCTAAATGAGAGTAACTGGTTTTCGCTGGTAGCAAACTTTTACTTACATAGTATTCCAGATGCTGTTGTCCCTCATGATCCTTGACTAATATAGCACTTATGGTGCTTCGGGATACTGCCAAGTATAGGGATAATGGTTCACCGTCTTCTGGTTTCATCAGTAGAGGAGTTGATGACAAGTATTCCTTCAATGATTGGAGTGCTTGTTCATGTTTCTCTTCCCATTCAAATCTCTTGTTTTTCTTCAGGATGTCTTAGAATTCCTTGCACTTTTATGAGGATCTTGATATAAATCTGTTGAGTGCTTCCGCTGGTAGCAAACTTTTACTTACATAGTATACCGGATGCTGTTGTCCCTCATGATCCTTGACTAATACAACACTTATTGTGCTTCGGGATACTGCCAAGTATAGGGATAATGGTTCACCGTCTTCTGGTTTCATCAGTAGAGGAGCTGATGACAAGTATTCCTTCAATGATTGGAGTGCTTGTTCATGCTTCTCTTCCCATTCGAATATCTTGTTCTTCTTCAGGATGTCATAGAATTCCTTGCACTTTTCTGAGGATCTTGATATAAATCTGTTGAGTGCTGCTACTCTGCCGGTCAGTCTCTAGACATCCTTAGTATTTGCTAGGGATTTTAGATTGATGATAGCTTTGATTTGTTATGGACTGGATTATATTCCTCTCTTGGTTACCATGTAGCCCAGGAACTTTCCTGCCCCCACTCCAAAGTGACATTTGGAAGGATTTAACTTCATGTTGTATTGGTACAGGATGTCAAATGCGTATCTGAGATCCCTGAGATGATCCTCAACTTTCTTTGATTTTACCACCATATCATCTATGTAGACTTCCATAGTGTCCCCAATCTTGTAATTAAACATCATGTTTACCAGTCTCTGATACGTGGCATCTGCATTTTTAAGACCAAATGGCAAATGGCATATATGTGTAGCAATAAATACCCGTCGGAGTCATGAACGCCGTGTCTTCCTGATGCGATGGTTCCATTTGGATCTGTTGAAATCCCAAAGAGGCATCCATAAAAGTCAGGATCTCGTGGCTAGCTTGTCACAACCCATTCGGCGGCGGAATCACCGAACGTGACGTGTAGGATTGTTCAAAGGCATCGTGGCACTATTGTTGAAATATAAATTTAACCGATTTCATTAAACTAAGAATTTCAAATACAATTGTTTCAATTAAAGGAAATACATTGATAAACAAAAGACTAAAATATTTAAATTTGATTTCTAAGGCAAAGTCCCTAGATTCCATTTCCATGGTAGCATCAAACATCTCCTGAAAACATGTAAAATAATATTTGATCAACAATAAAGTTGGTGAGTTCATACAAGTTTCATACATATAATAATCATGTTTAAAGCAACAATTCACATGCATAGACATACTTTACTAATGTTCATACAATTTGTAATGATATAGTTCAAACCTATTGTTGACATAGCATACCTAGCATCCAAAGAATACTAGTCAAAAAAAATAACATAACAAGATCGGGGGCTCCATAAAGGTAACGAAAAGCCGACGGGTGTCAATCCTATAGCGCTACACTTGTTAAGTGCGGTTTTGCAAGAATTAATGAACTATTGTATTAACAAGTTGTATTTAAGCATGTAGGCAAGTTGTTGTCACATGAGCATGTTAATGAATTGTGTTTGAATAAAGTGTGAATCTTGTAGTGTATGTGTTTTGAATATGTACATGTTTTCAAGTCCCAAAGTGCAAAAATGTAAAAGGGGCAAGTATGAAACTCACGGTTTGGCGTGGTAACGAAAGGATGAACGGGAAGGTGAAGAGTCGGGAATGCCGGTTAACCTAAAAGGTAACGTATGCATAAGTTAGATGGAGAAGAAATAATAAATAATATATATGTATAATAGTATCAAGTTGGTCATGCATCGCCGACGGCGGACCGAAACACAAACCCCTAACTTAGTTAGGAATTCGGATGGTCAAAAGTTAGTATAGTTAGTAATATACCACTTGAAGTGGCCAAGAGAAAGGTTGGGAAATCCACAAACCTTGTTAGATTTATTTATAATATTTATGTATAGGATTTGAACACCTTGTGGCTATTGGATGTCTTATGGTAGATGAACCTATGTTCATCTACTTCATCCAAATACCTTAGCACAAGGCTTCCATCATAGAATTTTGATGGAAGCTTGGTTTGGTTTTACCACAACTAGATGTAAAATATCCAAACAAGAACATGAAGAAGAAGAAATGTTAGTTGAAAGACCACAACTTGGACCTCAAATGGTGACTTATCTTAGATGTTTACCAAGGTAAACAAATGATAAGATCCTAGAGGTTTATCCAAGAGGGTGAAGGAAGAATTGTTAAGAAAAAAAAGGAAGAAACTTGAAGAAAAATAAGGTTTTTACCTTATAAAATTCTGCTAAAAATCTTGGAAGAAATGGAGCACTTGGAGAGATTTGTGAGAGAATTTGGAGGGTGTAAGGGTGGAGGAGTGAAAGTGAGTGGGTATTTATAAGTGTGGATTAGGGTTTGAGGTATTAAATGAGTTAGTTGGGAGTTGGTGGTTGAAATGGAGGTGATTCTTTTTTAAAAAGAAAAAAATGAAATAATAATAATAATAGTACTAATGATAATAATGATAATAATACTACTACTAATAATAATAATAATAAACCGAGCGTGTATGGACGTGAAACGAGAATATAAATGTAAAAAAAGTGAAACGCGTGTTTGTAATATATAATTTTGTAATATTGCACGTATGATGTTGTCTTGCATATGTATAAATGTAATGTATGTTGTAAACATGTAATTGAATAAATCCAATAAATTCATTGATCATAAGTCTCGGGTTACAATGGATTCAAAAATGAAAGTACAAGGGTACAAAATGTAAATAAACGATGATGTGGAAAGTGCGGATATTACAGTCTCCCCGACTTTAGAAAATTTCGTCCCGAAATTTCTTTCATGAGGAAGACTCTGAAAAAAGATGCGGGTACTTGGCTTTCATTGGTCTTCACGTTCCCAAGTGAATTCTGCACGACGTTTTCCTTCCCAACGTACCTTAATGATTGGAATACGACTACGCTTGATTTGTTTGACTTCACGATCCATTATCTCAACAGGTTTCTCGACAAAGTTCATTGTTGGGTCGATCTGAACGTCTTCAAGTGGAACTTGGAGATCTTCATTTGATAAGCACTTTCTCAAGTTAGAGACGTGGAAGGTGGGGTGGATGTTGCTAAGCTCGGTAGGGAGATTAAGTTTGTATGCAACAGAACCGACTTTCTTGAAAATCTTGAAAGGAACAACATAACGTGGGGATAGTTTTCCTCGCTTCCCGAAGCGAAAGACTCCTTTCCAAGGTGAAACCTTAAGGAAAACGAAATCTCCAACTTCGAAAGTAACTGCGTTGCGCTTTCGGTCGGCGTAACTCTTTTGTCGACTCCGAGCGGTACGTAGGTTGTCGCGAATTTTGAGGATCTTGTCTGTGGTCTCTTGGATTAACTCGAGCCCGGTAATTTGTGTTTCGCCGATCTCGGTCCAACAAACGGGTGACCGACATTTTCGACCATAAAGTGCCTCAAATGGAGCCATGCCGATGCTGGTATGGTAACTATTGTTGTAAGAGAACTCGATCAAAGGCAAGTGCACGTCCCAATTACCACCGAAATCAATGACACACGATCGAAGCATATCCTCGAGAGTTTGGATAGTACGTTCAGTCTGACCATCCGTCTGAGGGTGGTAAGCCGTACTAAGATTGAGTTGAGTACTCATGGATTCATTGAAGGATTCCCAAAAACGGGAGGTGAAACGACTGTCACGATCGGATATGATGTCCAAAGGAACACCATGACGACTAACGATTTCCGCGATGTAGATTTGAGCTAGCCTTGCAACGGGGTAGCTCTCACGGATGGGAATGAAGTGAGGAGATTTGGTGAGACGATCGATGATAACCCAAACGGAATCATGATGAGAGGATGTCAATGGGAGTTTGGTAATGAAATCCATAGCAATGCTCTCCCATTTCCAAACTGGAATCTCCGATTGCACGAGCAAACCGGATGGACGTTGGTGCTCGGCTTTCACTCTAGCGCAAGTATTACACTTCGACACATAGAGCGCGATATCCTTTTTCATACCGGGCCACCAGTAGATAGAACGCAGATCCCTGTACATTTTGTCTGTACCAGGGTGGACCGAATACCGAGACTTGTGAGCCTCATGCATGATGGAAGAACGCAGATCGGAACGATTGGGAACCCAAACACGATTCATGAAATAAAGTAAACCGTTGGGTTTGGTCTCGAGTTGGAGTTCGGCACCACAAGACATTTCGTTGTACATGTCGCCTTCGGTGACCGAAAGATGTTGGGCTTCACAAATACGGACATGGATGTCGGGTTGCATACGAGCACAAAGGAACTTCACATGGTGCTTTCGGCTGAGGGCATCGGCAACGACGTTCGCTTTACCGGGATGGTAGCGAATTTCGCATTCGTAATCTTTGATTGTTTCAATCCCTCGGCGTTGGCGCATGTTTAGATCCTTTTGGTTATGAAGATGTTGGAGACTCTTGTGATCTGTGAAGACCACGCATTTGGTACCGTAAAGGTAGTGTCTCCAAAGCTTGAGAGCAAAGACGACGGCGGTGAGTTCAAGATCATGAGTCGTGTAATTCTTCTCATGGATCTTGAGTTGACGGGATGCGTAAGCGATGACCTTGCCTCGTTGCATGAGAACACAACCGAGACCAATGTTAGAGGTGTCGCAATACACCACGAAGTCATCGTTTCCGTCGGGAAGAGTAAGGATCGGAGCATTGCAAAGCTTATCCTTAAGTGTTTGGAAAGTTTCCTCTTCATTAAGGCCCCACTCGTAGGGTTTCCCTTTTTGAGTTAATGCGGTGAGAGGAACGGAGATCTTGGAAAAGTTGGCGATGAAACGACGGTAATAGCCCGCAAGACCAAGGAATGAGCGAACTTCGGTAGCAGATTTCAGAGCAATCCAGTTCTTGACTGCTTAGATTTTGGCTGGATCCACATGGATACCCTTATCACTAATAATGTGTCCCAAAAATTGGACTTCCTTAAGCCAAAATTCACACTTGGAGAATTTGGCGTAAAGTTGTTCTTTTCTTAGTAACTCCAATATTAAGCGAAGGTGTTCCTCGTGGGCGGATCGGGATCTGGAATAGATGAGAATGTCATCAATGAAGACGATTACGCATTTGTCCAAATACGGTTTGCACACTCGGTTCATGAGATCCATGAAAACCGCGGGTGCATTGGTTAGCCCGAAAGGCATCACCATAAATTCGTAGTGTCCGTATCGGGTTCGAAATGCGGTTTTGGGAATGTCGTCCTCATGAACACGGAGTTGATGATATCCCGAACGGAGATCGATCTTGGAAAAACAAGACGCACCTTGGAGTTGGTCGAAAAGATCGTCGATGCGAGGCAAAGGATACCGATTCTTGATAGTAAGTTTGTTAAGCTCACGACAATCGATGCATATGCGGAACGATCCGTCTTTCTTTTTAACAAATAAAACGGGAGCACCCCACGGGGATGAACTCGGACGAATGAAACCCTTGTCGGCTAACTTTTGAAGTTGACCGGCAAGTTCTTGCATCTCGGAGGGTGCAAGGCGGTAAGGAGCTTTGGCAATCGGAGTCGTACCGGGCATGAGATCAATTCGGAATTCGACCTCACGGGATGGAGGAAGACCGGGTAGGTCCTCGGGAAAGACTTCGGGGAAATTGCAAATGATGGGAATGTCTTTTACACCTTTGCCTTTTTCTTTCTTTTTCACTACTTGTGCCAAAAAGGCCACGTAGTTCTTTAGTAAATATTTTTGGGCTTTTGTGCAGGACATGAGTTTGAGTCCACCGGATGGCCTTTCGCCATGGATTTGCAAAACTTGACCGAATGGAAGGGGAATACGGATGAATTTCTCAAAGCAAACGACTTCGGCATGGTTCTTGGCAAGCCAATCCATGCCTACTATGACATCAAAACTCCCCAATTGCATGGGTATGAGATCGACCGAGAAGGGATGACCATTAAGGTCGAGAGTACAATCGAGGATAATCATGTCAAAAAAGGTGGATTTTCCGTCCGCGATTTCGACAGTGAAGGAGTTCTCTAACTTAGATCGGGTCTTAGCTAACATAAGTTCAAATTCTAGCGATACAAAACTTTTATCCGCACCGGTATCAAATAAAACAGAAGCATACCGACCATTGATAGGAAACATACCGTTCACCACGTCGTTATCAGTTTGTGCCTGCGCCGCATTGATGTTGTAAGCACGGCCTCTTGGGTTTGTGGGTTGGTTTTGGTTGGGTGGTTGGTTGCGGTTGTTGTTGTTGGTGGGGTTGTTGTTGTGGTGGTGTTGGTTTTGGTTTTGTGGGCATTGTGGGCTCATGTGGTTTGGATCACCACAACGGTAGCAAGCCCGACCATTTGTGATGGCCGGTGGGTTTCGGTTTGGTGGGGGAGCTTGGGTGTTTTGGGGTTGTAGTGGGTTGCGGCATAGGTTGGCAAGGTGTCCGAATTTGCCACACGAGGTGCATTTTCGGCATGGGAGGTTGTTTGGGTGGTGGTATTGGCAAGTGTTGCATAATGGGTAAGATCCACCATACGGTTTCTTTTGGGGTGTTGGGTCTTGGTTCATCGGCACTTGGTTAACGGGGGTGACAACCGCATAGTTCCGGGCTTGGGACTTGCGCTTTTTGTTGTTTTGGTGAGTAGGGGTTTTGGCGGGTTTTGGTTCGGTGACTTTGGGTTCGGTGGGCTCAACGGTGGCTTGGGTGGCGTGCTTCTTGGTGCCCCGAATGGTTAAAGTACCATCCTGAACACGGTTTCGGGAGAAAGCGGCCGCAAGGCGCATGGCCTTGGCGAGGTTGGTGGGTTCGGCGGCGGCGACCGCGTCCTTGATGACGGACGGGAGGCCTTGTATGTACTTGGCCACGGATCGCTCTATGGTGTCAACTTGGCGAGGCGCAATGACGGAGAGTTGTTGGAAGCGGAGGTTGTAGGCAGCATTGTCACCGCTGTCCTGTTTGAGGGTGAAAAACTCCTCCTCGAGTGCTTGCAACTCGTGGGGAGGGAAGTACTCCTCGCGCATAAGCGCTTTGAGTTCCTTCCAAGACAGGGTGACGATCTCCTCGTCGAGCTCCTTCTCGCTATCCCACCAAGCGAGAGCTTGCTCTTTGAAGAGGCTAGCGGCGTAGCGAGTCCGGAGGTGGTCCGGGGTCTCGCTTACCAAGAAGGTGTTTTCCATGCTCGCAAACCAGCTAAGGAGCTTGGTTGCACCTTCGAGTCCCGTGAAAGATTCGGGACGACAAGCAAGGAAGGTTCGGTAGTGTTGGGCGTGGGAGTTGGGAGTTTCGGTGTTGGATTCGACCGATCCGTTGGGGGTGAGGTTCTGGATGAGGCCAGGGATGACTTGGGCCATTTGCTTGGCCACGAGTGCGGCCAAACGCTTGTCCCTCTTGTTGTTCATGGCGGTAGCAGAGTGGCGAGATGAAGACATCTACAAAAGGGGATTGTGAGACTTAGATCAATGGTTTTGCATAAAAATTGTTGTCATATGAGTATGTAAATTTCACGTATGGCACAAGTAATCAAGTAATTTCATGTAATAGCACGTTTGGTCATGTGAATCATGTATGGAAATAGTGTATATAACAAACATGTGACGATGAAAGAGCATAAATTTAATTGGTTCTCGAATGTATTAGCGTTTTGAAGTTAGTAAGGCGAGTAGCGAAAAGCGAGCGTCCACGAGATCGAACCAAGTTAGTATAATAATAGTAGTGAAAATAGTTTATATATAAAAGAGAGGCTTGTTTGTAAAAAGTTGGAGTGTCTCGTTAGCTCGGCTCTTGAACTAACGAAAACGTCGACTAACCCAAGTGGTCAAACCTTCTATTGAGTTCGGTAAACACGTTTTGGCCTAATAGATAAAATACTCTCGCCGGTAATTCGGTTAACGGTATTTTACCCTTCCGGTTACTACGTGTCCCTAGTCAATAGAAAAGCCGAGACTTTGGCGAGATTGAAAATTTTAAGAGTGGAACTAATCACCAAATTGTGGATTTCACTCCTAGTTTGGTGGTGTCGTTCCGTTTTGTATAGGGATGGTGCCTTAACCGTTTGAGATAGGAAATCACTCCTAACTTTAACGGTAAGGTTTCCCAAGAGCGTTTGTGAGTGGAATTCTTTTACCGTCAAGGTGAGGTTTTCACACCTAACTTGATGGTAAATTCCTAAGTCTTAGGCGGAGTGAAACTTATCACCGAATGAGGAATTACCCTCTTTTGGTGAGTTCGTTTCTTTGGTGAAATATGAGTGTCTTAATGTCTTGAAATCCATGACGGTGTATTTAGTCCAAAGAATAAGTAAGAAGCAAAGGTGGTAGAACAAGCGTATTAAGAGTCATAAGGAATGGTCTAAAACGGGTCCTTAGTTATAGGCTAGGTCAAATAAGCAATTTTTCTAATTCCCTATAACCACGGCTCTGATACCAATCTGTCACAACCCATTCGGCGGCGGAATCACCGAATGTGACGTGTAGGATTGTTCAAAGGCATCGTGGCACTATTGTTGAAATATAACCACGGCCCAGATTTCATTTCCATAGTAGCATCAAACATCTCCTGAAAACATGTAAAATAATATTTGATCAACAATAAAGTTGGTGAGTTCATACAAGTTTCATACATATAATAATCATGTTTAAAGCAACAATTCACATGCATAGACATACTTTACTAATGTTCATACAATTTGTAATGATATAGTTCAAACCTATTGTTGACATAGCATACCTAGCATCCAAAGAATACTAGTCGAATAAATAACATAACAAGATCGGGGGCTCCATAAAGGTAACGAAAAGCCGACGGGTGTCAATCCTATAGCGCTACACTTGTTAAGTGCGGTTTTACAAGAATTAATGAACTATTGTATTAACAGGTTGTATTTAAGCATGTAGTCAAGTTGTTGTCACATGAGCATGTTAATGAATTGTGTTTGAATAAAGTGTGAATCTTGTAGTGTATGGGTTTTGAATATGTACATGTTTTCAAGTCCCAAAGTGCAAAAATGTAAAAGGGGCAAGTATGAAACTCACGGTTTGGCGTGGTAACGAAAGGATGAACGGGAAGGTGAAGAGTCGGGAATGCCGGTTAACGTAAAAGGTAACGTAGGCATAAGTTCGGTGGAGAAGAAATAATAAATAATATATATGTATAATAGTATCAAGTTGGTCATGCATCGCCGACGGCGGACCGAAACACAAACCCCTAACTTAGTTAGGAATTCAGATGGTTAAAAGTTAGTATAGTTAGTAATATACCACTTGAAGTGGCCAAGAGAAAGGTTGGGAAATCCACAAACCTTGTTAGATTTATTTATAATATTTATGTATAGGATTTGAACACCTTGTGGCTATTGGATGTCTTATGGTAGATGAACCTATGTTCATCTACTTCATCCAAATACCTTAGCACAAGGCTTCCATCATAGAACTTTGATGGAAGCTTGGTTTGGTTTTACCACAACTAGATGTAAAATATCCAAACAAGAACATGAAGAAGAAGAAATGTTAGTTGAAAGACCACAACTTGGACCTCAAATGGTGACTTATCTTAGATGTTTACAAGGTAAACAAATGATAAGATCCTAGAGGTTTATCCAAGAGGGTGAAGGAAGAATTGTTAAGAAAAAAAAGGAAGAAACTTGAAGAAAAATAAGGTTTTTACCTTATAAAATTCTGCCAAAAATCTTGAAAGAAATGGAGCACTTGGAGAGATTTGTGAGAGAATTTGGAGGGTGTAAGGGTGGAGGAGTGAAAGGGAGTGGGTATTTATAAGTGTGGATTAGGGTTTGGGGTATTAAATGAGTTAGTTGGGAGTTGGTGGTTGAAAGGGAGGTGATTCTTTTTTAAAAAGAAAAAAATGAAATAATAATAATAATAGTACTAATGATAATAATGATAATAATACTAATAATAATAATAATAATAATAAACCGAGCGTGTATGGACGTGAAACGAGAATATAAATGTAAAAAAAGTGAAACGTGTGTTTGTAATATATAATTTTGTAATACTGCACGTATGATGTTGTCTTGCATATGTATAAATGTAATGTATGTTGTAAACATGTAATTGAATAAATCCAATAAATTCATTGATCATAAGTCTCGGGTTACATTGGATTCAAAAATGAAAGTACAAGGGTACAAAATGTAAATCAATGATGATGTGGAAAGTACGGATATTACATAGCTGTAGCATCCACCATTGAGTCTATGTGCGGTAATGGGAAGGGATCTTTAGGACACGCCTTGTTGAGGTCCGTGTAGTCTACACAAACTCTCCATTTCCCGTTTTTCTTCTGGGCCACCACCACATTGGCTAGCCATTTTGGGAATTTTACTTCCCTTATCATTCCAGACTTGAGAAGCTTTTCCACGTCTTCTTGGATGATCACGTTTCTTTCAGGAGTAAACTTTTTTCGCTTTTGATGTATTGGCCTGAAACTTTTATCAATTCCATGTCTATGGGTTATGATATCTTTGGATATACATGTCATGTCTTCGTGCTTCCATGCGAAGGTTGCTTTTCTGCCGTTTAGTAAGTTCAGGATATCTTTTTCAATATCTTCAGGGATATTGCTCCCTACAAGGATCTTTACATCTGGATTTTCAACATCCAGAGATACCTCTTTAACATCCTGTTCTTTAGCTTCTAAAACATCCCTGGCCTCCTTCGTTAATTGCTATGCTTGTCTGGTTTTGACGGAGGCTTTCATCGAAGAAGTGTAACATTTTTTAGCCTCCTGTTGATCATTGTTGATCTTTACCACTCCCCAAGGGGTTGGCATCTTGACACATTGGTGATACGTTGAGGGTACTGCCTTCATATCGTGTATCCATGGCCTTCCTAAAATGATATTATAGAAAGACAAAGAATCTATTACACAAAATTTTTTAATAGAATTTACCCCTTCAATGTATATCGATAGTTTTATCTCTCCGAGTGTGCTTTTGGCTTCTCCGCTGAATCCTACCGGCACTGAGGATTTTGAAATAATTTCATAATCCGGGATCCCCATTTTCTTCAGGACTTCATGTTGAATTATGTTCATCGAGCTCCCTCCGTCAATCAGTATCCTCCGGATGAAGTGGTTTGCAATATACAAAGTGATTACTAGACCATCGTGCTGAGGATCCTGTACGTCGTTCCTGTCGTCTACATCGAAAGAGATCACCTTTTCTTCAGTTAAGCTGGAGGTTCTGATAGGCCTGTCCCCTTGTTCTGTCTTCGCTTCCTTGGCATTCCTTTTTGCTGCAGAGTTAGAAGTGCCACAAATATCATATCCACCAGATATAAAACCTATTACCTTGGCATCTGGCGGCGGGGAATTTGCTCTTTGCGGGATCCTGTCGTGATCCTTAGTCTTGTTCTTTCCTTTGCCTATAAACTCTTTGAGATGCCCTTTGCTTAAGAGGTAGCTTATCTCCTTCCGCAAAGCAATAGAATCCTCAATTATATGGCCAAAGTCTTCGTGGAATGCACACCACTTGGACTTGTCCTTTCCTCCTGAGTTCCTCTCAAACTTGCGAGGCCACCTGGCTTTTTCTCCAAGATCCTGCATAGCGAATAGCAAACCATTTGTATCAAGAGAAAAACAGTATTCATACAACTTAGGATTTTCTTCCTCGTCCTCGTCATCTTCTACAGCGTTGACCCTGTGATTGTCCGTCTTAGAATACGGCTTGGATCTGTACGACTTGAAAGGTGCAGGTTCAGCTTTCCGGTTAGGTTGAGTGTAGCTTGTCGGAGCATTCATATCTTTTTATCATCTTCCAGCCTAATAAACCTCAATGCCTGGTTCTTGACTTCATCAAGGTTCCTGCAAGGATTCATAACAAGGTCTTCGTAAAATTGAGAATCCTTCTGTAGTCCCATCTTGAAGGCCTGGACTGCAGTGGAAACGTCAAGGTTCGGGATATCCAGGGATTCCCGGCCGAACTTGCTGACATAATCCTGAAGGGATTCTCCGTTGTTCTGAGTTATCCTGTATAAGTCACTTGTTAACCTTTCAAAGGTTCTACTGCAAGAGAACTGATTGTTAAACAAGTTAATTAAATGAGCAAATGAAGTAATGGAATATGGAGGAACATTAAGTAGCCATTTTAAGGCTGATCCTATTAAGGTAGAGCCGAAGCCCTTGCATAGACAAGTTTCCTTCAGGTCCAAATGGATGGGGTTGATCTCCATCCTCTCTTTGTATTGCGCCACATGTTCCTCGAGATCTGTAGCTCCGTCATATAGTTTCATGTTGGGAGTCTGGAAGTGCTTGGGGATCTCAACATCACAAATTGGTGGAGCGAATCTGGAGATCCTATGTCTGGTAGAGGACATCTTCGGTATAGGTTGGACCACACGTGGTGCACTGGAGATCATTTCACTCAGCTTCTTTAACTCCTTGGCTATGGACGGAGTGACGGAGCCTGCACAAATTCGTTAGTATTTGAAAATTGATTGAAAGTGTTATCGTTCTCAGGATTTCAGAATGATGATCCCGGAGTAACTCCAAGATCCTGATTTGTCGTAACTCTAACAGCCGGGGTAGGGCCAACTGCAGTGATTCCTGTTTGTATGGGAAGGAAGTCTCCCTTATGGATGCCTGAGGATCCTGAATAATTAAAATCCAAGATCCTTGGTTATAGCGGGGTCGTCACTTCCACTGGTTTCTTCAATTCCTTAACCTTCTCAATCTCCCGAAACAGCGCCTGGTTAGTCTTCCTCTGTTGCTCCATTTGTTGTTTCATCTCCGAGAACAGATCGAGGATATCATTATTTGATACTATCACAGGTCCACTAGCAGGTATTCCGGATCCCGAAAAACCCGCAGAAGTAGTTTATTCGGCTGATTAACACTTTTTTGAAATGGAGGAGAAGGAATACGGTTGACCAACCTAGAGCTCGAAGATGGAGCAGAAACAAAAATATTTTTGGATTGAGACGACATTTTTGAAAATAGCTTTGAAAGATAGTGATTGAACACAAATTTTAGCAAAGATTTAAAGATGAAAAGCACCACTTGCCCCACGGTGTGCGCCAAATTGTTTTGGGTAAAAATTAAGTAGACTAATTTTGTAAGGCTATATATATATATATCTTGTAATCTCATATCAAGGATATATACAATTTCAATCAGTACCAATCAACCTTTGGTTTAACTTGGTATCAGAGCCAAGGAAGACAACCACCGGAGATATCGCCGGAGGGGCGGCCGCCCGTCGCACTACCCATCACCACCACAACCAACTGCGCTCAGTCTTCTCTTCTACTCTTCTTCCGCCGCCATTCAACACCACAACCACCACCTTTCTACACACACAACCGAAAACCACCGCTGTCACTCACCTCAGCCTACAACAACGCCGCCGCCCTAAACCCTAAATCTGGCCGCCGCCAACATGAAACCTTAGATCTCGCCGCCTCCATTGCCACTGCTGCCACCACCGGCAGCTGTTGTTCCTCCCCACGTCTAGGGTTAGCAGAAACAAGGCTGCTCTCGTGACCCTAGACGTCGTCGCCGCCGCTATACAACGGCGGCGCACCTTTGTGCGTATTTTTCCGGCGACCTGCACCTCGCGAAAGCTAATACGCTTTCGGAATGCTAATGCGCTTCCATGTTTGCGAGGGTTGCACTCATACCATGAACCTTTGGTAATCTCATGGAGTAGAAGAATATGGGAACAAACCCCATGGAGTTGAAGTCTCCAGCGGAGAAGAACACAAAAAAGGGCTAATTGGCTTGCGATGGTCTTAAACAAAAAAAAACGGTGCGAGTGACGGGCAGAAGCATGGAGGAGAAGATTGAAGACCAACTATCTTTTACAGTTTTATGTTTTTACCTTTTCAACCTAAATCTTTCATGCACGTACCACTGATGTGTTCACTAAGCCTCTACCCTCACAACGGTTTCTCACTTTACGGTCCAAGCTACAGGTCGCTTCCCGGCCTTAGCTTGAGGGGGAATATTAGACAAGAATTCAAAGTATTATCTCCATGATTCTTCATCCATCATAACCTACTGTTGAATGTAATAGTTATTAGGAGTTATTCGTAAGTCTTTTCATCTTCTTAGGTTACTATATATATATATATATATTTACCTATATATATATATATATATCTTAATCTCATATCAAGGATATATACAATTTCAATCAATACCAATCAACCTTTGGTTTAACTAATGCAATCTCGAGAACAGAGAATCACAGAAGTTTTTTTTTCTTCAAACATAAAACACCAATCCATATTTCCTACGAGGACTTACATATATGATTGAAAACATGGGTACCCCATCACTACTACAAAATAGGAAACTGCCATTGCAAAAGAAATAAATGAAAATGAAAGGGAATAAAAAAAACATTAATTGCAACGTGGGGAAATTGAAATTGAAACGGCAGATTGATGCATTGATGCATGGGTGGCTTGCATGGTATGATGGTTACGTGGGTTGGAGCTCCAAACACACCATGCTGGCCCATTGGAGCGACCCGTGACACTCCGTCTTGCTTGCAACGACTATCGCATTTGAATCTTTACTTTGAATCTTTACTGGTAGGCCTATCAATTAAGCTCTTTCAACTACACGCACGGGGGTACAAGATCTTGCACCACATCGATGGTACAAGAGTACCGGTTACAACTGATCCGGAGTATGCTTCATGGTCAGAAATTGACGCAATCGTCCTTCAATGGATCTATAGGACATTATCGGACGACTTACTGGTACGTGTTTTAGATAGCAACTCCACTGCGTTTGAGGCTTGGTCTTGATTAAAATCTATTTTCCTAAACACTAAGGGTGCGAGAGAGGCTGCATGGAACTTACAGAATGTCAGAGTGATTCCAGATTTGAAGATGAAACTTATTTATGTTGCCAATTGGATGAATAGGGCTGGATGTTAAGTTTTGTGGTGGAAAGTGGAAGGTGATTAATGGTAATCTTGTTGTTGTTCATGGAAAGATATGTGGATTGTTGTGTATGGTTGAGGTACCTACTGAGGGATGTATGATCGTCCCGGTTCAGAAAGACAAAGTACTGTTCACTGAATCTAGTGGGAGTAATAGGGTTCACTTCGCAAACGTGAAGCTTCGAGCCACAGGGATGTCAGCTGAATGTGTTTGGAGGTTTAAACCGGTCAGGGGATTTGGTAACAATTGGAGCACGGGATGTGTTCCGGGTACAGTTCCAAAAGGCCGTTGGGTTTTGAAGACCAAGGTTCTGACTGAAAATTCTCTCCTGGGGATTGTTTGCTGAGTTTTGAGAGTGTTGATGGTCCTCGTTATATCTCTGGATCAGTGGAGCGTGTAAGCCGGTTGAAACAGAGGATGGGTTTGTGGCGGGGTTAGCCACGGCTGGGTCTGGTATGACTGTTGGGTTGGAGCTAGGGGGAGCTTCAACTGGCCTTTCACGTAACTAACGAGAAAGGCCGCTGCAACTAGGAGGGTTCTACATGAAGTCTTAGCTTGTTATTGGGAAGTGAGGCTTGGAGGACTTGTTTATGAAGATTACTGGTGCTGGGTTTTCTTTGATTTTGTGGATTGTTCAAAGCCTTCAAGTGGGAGATTGTTGGGTTATGAAGGATTTTGGTTCGTGGGTTTCCGGTTTGGGCTCACGAATTGGGCCGACAGAAGGAGCAAGGAGCGCGGACCCTAGTGGCTTAAAGCCCATGTTTTTGTTTCTTGTTGCCTAAGTTGTAAACCCTACTACCCTAGTCTTGATCTTATTTATTCCCTAGCATGTCATTATAATCTTTTGTAGCATCTAACAAAGAGAAATCCTAGTTGCAGCAGTGGATGTAGGTTTCACACCGAAATCGGACCACGTTATTTCTTGTGTCGTTTATTTGCTTTCTGCGTGATAATCGTTTGTGTGTGTGTATGTTCATTCGCTTCCGCGTACCGCTGTGATTCTTTACATTTACATGATAAACGTGTTACGTAAATGTTTCTAAACCTTATGTTATGCTAAAGCGGAAGACAAAACAATGACAACAATTCTTATACGAATTTCAAAATCATCAATAAGTGTAAAGCTAAAATATAAACACAGGTACCTTCAAGCCTTAACGACCCTCCATAACACTAATGGTCATGTTGTTTATAGAGTAATCTTCTGGTTTTATTTGGACTAAAGTTGAATTTGACTCCACTCTACGAGTGAAGAATGCTGGTCTCTTTGGAGCAAGCAACGATACAGTGTCATTAAGAAGCATGGAGATCATATCTGAAGTCGTTGGCCTATCCATCGCGCTTTTGATGTGTTAGAATTTACACATCTTTTTGGCATAAAACTTCACTCATTTCACGATCAATTCTTGGTTATTTCCAACGTTTAGACACTTATTTGCTTCATTTCCAGTTTTGTAGGTTTTTGTGAAGCTGAGTGAACAAACATGGGAATTCCAGGATAAAGATGAAGTTTTTAGGGTTTCTGAGGTAGAGGCACAGTCGTGCCCCCTACTTGGCACGGTCGCGCCAAGCCAGGAAACCCTTGGCACGGTCGCGCCCCGTGCCTGGCACGACCGCGCCAAGGCACTTTTTCGAGCACAACCGTGCTCCAACACCTCCACGGCCGCGTGTAAACCCGTGAGTCTGACCAGCCGTACTCCCTTGAAGAAAGAGAGCCAATGAAAGAAGCAGATCGGTCAACCACCTGTCCCACGACCGTGCTTATCACCAGGCACGGTCGCGACCCAATGACATGCACGGTCGTGCCTTACCACCACTGGCACGGTCGTGCCTCCCTTGTTCTATAAATATAAGACGTTTTATCACATCAGAAGTCTGGAGACCTGGAGAGTTGGAGCCCTGAGCACTATTTTGTGCTTCGAATTTCCTTGTTTCTAGCCACATTTCAAGCTTCTAGGAAGGACTACAACATCAAGAGGATCACCATACATCATCATCATCATCTAGCTTGGAAGAGTTGGTTTGATTCTTGCATTTCTTCATGAGTCTTGTAACTTTTCCTTGCTTTATTCTTGTTCTCATGCTCACCATGAGCTAACTCTTGATATCACTTTGGTTTAGATGAAGTTGAGTAACGTTTGATAACATTTATAGATTTTTGGCATAGTTTATGTTAATGTTATAACAATGGCATGGTTATTTTTCAATGATATTGTGTATTTGGGAGTCGAGACTGTTTGCAAGACTTGTATATGTTTAGGCTATGTATGTTGGAAAACCCATGGTTTATGCATGTATTCATTGATTAGTGTATGCATGTATGCTAGTTTATGGCTTTTGACTAGGAATGGTGGATGAAGTCTTGTTTATGATTGAAAACTCTTGAATGTACATCCTTGTGCTTGTGTTTGGAAAGACAAAGTGCTTGTTATGGTGTGTCATATTTAGTATTATGTTTATCTAGGAGTTGCTGACGCAATCTTCTAATTTATGTAATCTTGATATGAACATTGTATGTTGAGGAAGTGCATGTTTTTGTTTACTTTAATCAACTTGAGGTGGGTTATGTGTTGATTCGTGTAATCTTTCCAACTAGTTGTTGAGTTAGCCAACCTTGACAGGAAGCTAGTTCAATCTTTATTAAACATTGGCGTATTCATAACACGTGAGCTTCATTGTATGATTTTAGGTGGTTAGTTTGTATAATTCATTCTAGCTTTCCGAATAGTCATTTGATTAGATGTCTTTGACGAGAATTTAGTCAACATATGTTTCGTGTATTTGCCATGTATCCATAGTTGTTGTTAGGTGTTTACTAAATGGATTCGAGACCGAAGTGATATCCCTTCCTTGATTGTTTGACTTGTGTTCTTAGTTTAGTTTTATATTCTTGCATATTAGTTTAATTAAAAACCAACTTAAACATCTTTTACCCATACTTGATTGAATTTTAGTCCGGGTTTATTATCGCATTCCACCGTGTCCACGGATTGATATCCGGTTCTTACCTTTACTATATTGCCATTCGACGGGTACACTGTCCGGTGTGTGTGTGATTAGTCTTTGGTGAAAACCCTTTTTAAAACTAATTGTGTAAAAATCTTTATTAAAATATATATACAATTTCATACACATCAGCTTTCTTGTACATAAAGAAGTGCCACATGAAAAGTTCTTAAGTATTGTTGTACAACACAAGTACTTCCAAGTGTTGGATCTTGCAACTCCATTGCATTCCCTTGCTGCCACAGCTCCCATGCCTTAAAAACATTAAAAATAACATTTAACTAACCCAACCCGTATGTGAAAGGTGTCTAAATTTTTTTCTTAATGATCACGACGTACGTATCCAAGAAGATTGAATGTCCGATCAAGATGAACGAAGCTACTATTTCTTCTTCCACCGATGATTTCCGGATCAACACTCCAAAGCTGTAGATATCAGACTTGATAGAGAAAGTCCCTTCCATTGCATACTCTGGAGACATATAACCACTGAACACAACATCGTTAACTTAAGAATTCAATAAATACATAAAAATTTTGAAATATAAAATCTAAGTCAGTGTTCTTACTATGTTCCAACCACCCTATTGGTCGTTGCTTGAGTCTCGTTTTGATTGAACATTCTTGCCATACCAAAATCAGAAATCTTTGGGTTCATACTCTCATCTAACAGAATATTATTAGATTTTAGATCTCTGTGAATAACTCTCATTCTTGAGTACTTATGCAGGTATAACAATCCCTGAGCGATTCCTTCGATGATGCTAAACCGTTTAGGCCAATCCAGCTCAGCCTTTCTGTTTTCATCAAAAATACAACAAAAGAGCCTTTATTATATTCAAAACAACGGATAAAACTGTTTATATATGTGCTTACTTTGCAAACACTACATACCGAAGAGGAAGAAATCTAAGCTTTTATTAGGCATGTACTCATAAATCAACATCTTTTCTTCCCCGTGAATGCAACAACCAGGAATCCGAACAAGATTTGTATGTTGGAGTTTGGCTATGAGAATTAGTTCATTCTTGAATTCCACAAGCCCTTGCCCTGATGATCTCGAAGGCCTTTTGATCGCAATTTCTCATCCATCGTTTAGTCTTCCCTGTTAATGTACATTCATGGTATCTCTTGTCACTGTATTTTTTCTGTAATAAGAAATTGGGTTGACATGAAAGTAACTTCACCTTGTAAACAGGTCCAAAACCACCCTGCCCAAGCTTATTTTCTTCTGAGAAATCATGTGTGGCAGCCATGATAGAGGCAAAGCTAAATAATAGCAAATCTCCATAACGGCCATCACTCTGAAGCTTATGTACATCCTTGAAGCTTTCAGAAGCTGCTAGCTCAAGAAAATATTCATCTCTCTTCCTTCTCTTGTACTCTATAATCAGTATCAATAAATCAACAAAAGAAGCAACTAGGTACAAAAGTCACTTACACGTACCTTTTCGTTCTTGTTTTTGTTTTCGCTTCTTCATATACCATAAAAGCCCCAAACCGAGGAACAACGGTAAGATAGTGAGTGTCCATATCAGTTTCATGTTTTTCTTCTCTTTTATTTCCAAGATAATGACATGTTAGGTGCAAATTAAGAGTCTACAATGGAAGCAAAAAAGAAGAAATAAACATGTTGGGAGATACTTACCTGTAATTGGGATATTAGAACTTGTAGAAATGATCACATACTTCATTGTAGAATTGCCTCCCTCATCAACAAAAAGTTGTTGCTTCCAGTCGAAATAAAACAACCCGTTCCATTGTTGTTACTGCTATTAAACCCGACACAGCTACAATCATTCCAACACTTGACAAAACAATCACTAATGCTTAAGCTTGAGTTACCATCAGTACTATTTCTTGTCTCATGAGTAAACTCCCCGTAACGATAACTAACATAGTCATCCTCTCTCCTGCACAGGGGCAAACTTGGGTTCAGGCAACCATTACTTGAATTGTACCCGTAACACAATTCAGGGGTCCATGCGTCGGAAATATTATAGCTTGTAATTTGCCCTTTGGGTGTCAAAATCCACATGGGAAAAGCATCAGTCCTGTCCCCATAGCCAGGATCATCTATGTAGCTAAAGTATTGTTCTTCATTGTTGTACACAGAAGTGAGATTTTATTTTGATTGTCCATCTCCAGACCGTAACGACATATACTCGAGTGTATTATTGTCTAGAGACCCGCTAGTCCAGTAGGGTTGACTTCTTCGCCGAATCATTAACCTCTTATATGTTTCATTAATGGGCTCCCAGCTCAAAGTAAAAGCTCCAGAAACAGAGGTATTATCGCTAAGCGAAGAAGTCAAGGTCCAGTTCTGTCTTGTTCTCGTGTCATATCCAAGCTTCATACCCGGTAAAAGTACATTGGTTGGGTGATCAAAACTCTGCCACAAAACCCTCTTGTCCAATTCATTAATTAGACGGAAATTGCCTGTGTCTTCAAGTGTTGCAGTCACGTTTGGGTTTGGACCGGCTTGAACATCAGTAATTATCATCATAGTCATCCCTCCATAAGTGATGATCAAGTTTCCCGTGTTTCGGTCGATGGAAAGGACACATGGATAGGGTATGACTGGCTACCCATACTTTCCGGACTTCAGCATCACCGGTGTACCAAATTCCCAAGTAGTTTTCATCATAATCTTCACTGAAGAAGCCTAAAGTGAACTTTCCACTGATGGAGACAAGCTGGTCATAGCGGTTGAGTTGGCTACCAACTTTGAATGTCGAAAATGCATCGTCAGGGGGACAAAATCTGACGGTATAATTAGCACCTTCACACAAACGATAACTCTCTGAGGATGTAACATCATCGGATCTCGGGCACGCTGAATGAAAGAACCGAGAGTATGAGGTCGACTCACACGTCATTAAGGAGCTGTTGCAACAATACACAGGCGTGCGAAAGACCTGGCATGGACTCTGACACCCTCCTCCATCTTTCAACCTCAGCAACCCGGGGCACTGTGTATTCAATTCAGACGCGCAACCTCTCTTCACGCAACCAGGTGAAGAATAGTTAGCCGTCTCACCAGTAGCCTCTACAGTCATTGGTAAGTTATAGATAGCCATCCATGAGACTGACATCATAAAAATACAAACCTTCCCTTCCTTCCTTGATGTCAAACTTTGCAACTGTAACAGGTGGGGTTGCTAATCTTCTGTTGCACTCCATTTCACCAGAGCCACAGTCGCCTATTTTACACGACCCATGACCTGACCCATTGAAGGTGCAACCGGTCCTACCCCACAATCTACCCGACCAATTTGCCGGAGTTTGAAAGGAGTGTGAATTACCCTCTGTGAGCTCGAATCCGGTAATATCGAAAACAGGGCTGCCAGAGATTCCAGGCCAAACCGTGAAACCACAGTCATTGACAACAGTGATAGTAGTGCCTGAAGCTCCTGCAAATATGAACCAAAATCTTAGTGTTTGTTTGTTTGTTTGTGTGCAGCACTACTAAAAAACTGCCTTTTTTCCTACGAAAATTCCCGACAAAAAAATTTTGGTCGGAAATAGCGTCGAAATTCCGACACACAGTGTTGTCGAGATACAGACTACAAAAGCTACTTACTTACCATTAGAGAAGAAGAAGAGGAAGAAAAGAAAGCTCCTGCAAATGTGAATAGATATCTGTATATGATTCATTTGAATAATTGAATGTTGTGGTTACAAATTTGAGTAATATTGATTGAAATACTATAACTAAAAGTCTAAACTTTGGGGTTGACCTCGTCAACTATACCCAAGTCTTCAACAATTAAAAGGAATTATAGTGTTGATTTGTGAAAAACTTGTAATTTCCAAGTAAATGACGACTGGCTGGTTGTTCCTATTACATTACTAGCTTAGAACCCTTCTACTACATACGAGGTGAAAAATATCGATACATAAAATTCTTAAATCTTTATGTATATATTTTACAGGTGTAAAAATGTATTACATATACTAAGAATAGAAAACAAAATTCAAAATATGTAAAAATTAATATATAATTGGGTTTTTAAAATACGTTAATTACTTATTTAATGTAATTTGACTTTCATTTACTATTTGATTTAAAATAAAAGTTACATAATTAGTTTTCAAAGTTTCTTATAATAAGGGATAATTTAAAATAAATGTGTTTTATTAGTGTAATTAGTATTTTATTTAAAAATATATTATTATTATTAAAAGATAAAGGTGTATTTAATAAGATAGAGAGACGGAAAAAAATGATGAGAATGAATATGAAGGCGACACGTGACATGAAAAAACCTTAATTTATTAGTACAGATTTCTTCTTTTAAATGAAAATTGAAAGTGTTGCAAATATTAGTTTTCAAAAATATCTTCATCTAAATAATATATAACTTGTCTTAGGTTGTTTATGATTTGATTCAATCAATTTTGGCAAAAAAATTTAGGTCAATCTCTAACTACAGTTTTAGAAAACGAAAAATCAAACCCGTCCATATTGGTTGAGTTTAACAATTTTGGTTTGAAAGTTCTTTAAAATTGTTAGTTTGAATTAAGTTTTAAATATGAGGACTACTAACAAGACACATGAATTGCGAACCAAACACGGAGTTATACGCCTCGTATACGGAAATACCAGGCGTATAGGGTTTCACAATTTCCAACGCAGACAACATCATTCACCTGATTATTCATAATCCTTATATGTCTCGTATAGGGCAATACGATGTGGTTTAAGGTACGAGGTAACATCAACCATCACATCACTATACGTTGCGTATAGGGCTATACGTGACGTATAGTGATGTGATGGTTGAGTAGTTGTAGAAGTAAATCGTACCCTAAACTGCATCGTATTGACCTATACGATGCGTATAGCTCAAAAAAAAAAATTCTATTTAAGCTTCTGCTTTCTTATTTGAATATACAATAAAAAAAAATTCGTATACGTGCCCAAAAAACTCAAGTATAGCCATGTCATGGTGGTGGGATGGTAACTATGGTTTTTACATATATTCTAACGAGTCATTGCGGTAGATGTGAATCATGAGGAGGTCTTGTCCGATGATGTCGCCCAGACGGTCTATAAAAACTATAAATAAAAACCTAATCTGCACTCCTAAGTAATAAATGGGATATCTATGAACTAGACCGCACTGGCAGGCAAGTGAACCTATCGAGTGTAGCACAACTTAATGGTAAACCGGTTCACAAACCCTAGAGACGCTGAATAGCTAACCTAGACTCTGACTAGAACTTAGAATATTGGTTTGGGGGGGTTTTCTACACTACTGATTAAACTACTAAAGAAATCAAGAGAAACAAACGAACGAATCTAACTATCAAACAAAGACTTGGGAATATCAGGAATGAGAAGAACACTACCTAGGTCGGAATCCTACTTACAAAGCCAAAACTTCTACCGCTTATGGAAACTATGATGGATCTGGGTATCTAAGGATAACAACTAAAGACAATCTAGTGGATCCCTAATCACTCTCAGGGTGTCACTAACAAGGAAACTCTAAAGATGCACAACGCTCACCAGATAGTCAGATTACCTTTCAGTCTCTCCAACGATGATAAAGTACCTAACAGACAGATCACCTCTCGGTCTCACTGTCCACAATACATTAAAGATGCATGTGGTAATCTTAGATCAACAAACTATGACTCAGACTAGCAACAATTACTAAGAACCTAAGGCAACTTCCTCTCAGACAGTTAACACTCAGAATCCTAACAACGAAGATTAACCGATTACCTCTCACCTTTCGGGTATTGAGATAAGATGAACAACCCGATCTAATTAACTCTCAATCACAGCTCCTATGGGATACTACATCTAGCAAACCAGACAAACAATCACAAACACACAGTCAGTGATCTAGATATACTACTCAAACTGAAAGACATTCACAGGCAGCATACGAAACTATAATCAATTGCAAAACAGATCTAAACATGCATATTCATCAAAACTAATAACATGAGATTGTTTACAAAATCATAAATCCATCAATAGATCCAAAAACCGATAAAAAACAGATCTTTAACAAGAAACCATCAATGACCTAGGCAGTATCATTTGTTTAGCCTAGAATAATGCTTAAAACCAAAAACACAGAAGTAATTGAATCAAACATAGTCTAAAACAAATTGATCAAAGACAAAGATCAAGACTTTAAAACCGAATAAGCTAGACTTAACAAACCCGGAATCAAAAGCTTTGATCTTGGATCCCGAATGCTTTCTCTAGCCCCAAAATTGCCTCAAGATGCTCTATAGACGGCTAAAACTCAAACTTTTTTTTGATAATTGCATTCAGATTCTATTTAATTCGCAAATTAGGGGTTTTCACGGATTTTATGTCACTTGCGTACCGAGAGAGAATGTGGCCAGCCCCTCGCGTACCGCGAGGGACAAACTAGTCGGGGCCCTTTCTTGGATCTCTCGCGTACCGCGAGACGTTGATGCTGAGTCTTCGCATACCGCAAAAGACTGAAAATTCCCACTTTTTGAATTTAATTTCTTGGGTCTTGTTCTTGTGCTCGATCTCCTCGGGATTTGACTTGTAATTCACACAAACACCTATAAACATAACAAAGACTCAATACGAACCAAAACGACTAAAAACGAATACAAAACTATCTAAAAACACATGAATACAATGGAATAAAGATGTGTGCTTTGCACTACATCATCCGACGTTCATTCTAATCACCTGGTAAGGCTTCTAGATTTGGACGAGCCACTAAGCAATCCCGAGTTCGTATACGGTGAACCCTCTTACCCAACACAACACACTAACGAGTTCGTATACGGTGAACCCTCTTACCCGACACAACACACTAACGAGTTTGTATAAAGTGAACCCTCTTACCCGACACAACCCACTAACGATTTCGTATACGTTGAACCCTCTTACCCGACACAACTGACTAACGATTTCGTATACGGTGAACCCTCTTACTCGACACAACCGACTAACGAGTCAAGGTACTGTGAACATCCGTACGAGGAACAAACCAATACAACTGTGTCGTATAAAACTGACCATGTATAACATTCCTACATATATATACTTACATATAGTTTGTTGTTGCAGAACTTTAACCATATCGTTGTTGCAGAATTTTCAGTTTCGTGAAGAGTTGGTGGATTGGGCTGTCCGCAGAGGACGTGTGAATGGTTACGTCATTGTCACCCGACGATCAAGGAAAAAAGGCGATGACCGGCACGGTGAACACAAGTCTACAGCCACGGCTAGACGTGTCGGTAGCAAGAAAACAAGTTGTCCTTTTAAACCGGAAGGAGAGTACGAAGAAAATAGTCGTGCTTGGAAATTAACGGTGATGGTTGACAATCATAACCACGATCCTACTCGACATCTTGAGGCGCACTCGTTTGCCAAGAGACTGTCTCAGTGGGAATACCTTTTGGTGGTGAAGCTGTATTCGCAAAACATGTTGCAACGTAACACTTTGGCAACCATAAGGGAACAAAACCCAGATAGTAGGTATATTAAAAAACACATTTACAATGTGATACATAAGATAAAAAAATGAAACGAGAGTCGGTGAAACTCCAATGCAGGTTCTGGAAAACCTGTTTTTTTTTTCTAAAAAGTACGTCTATTATACTCGGGAGGATCCCGCCACAAATGTTGTGGAGGAGGTTTTCTTTGTTCATCCGAAATCGTACGAGATGCGGCGTGCGTTCCTGCATGTGTTGATGATCGACACAACGTACAAAACGAACATGTATAGACTTCCATTTGTTCAAGTTGTCGGTGTGACCTCCACACATCGGTCGTTTTGCGTCGCTCATGCATTTATATCCAAAGAACGGGAGGAAAATTTCGTATGGGTGCTACTAAATATCAAAGGTATTTTGGAAAAATGTATGGAGTCACGTGTGATAATAACAGACAAGGACCAAGCTCTTATGAACGCAAGTGATAAAATATCCCCGAACACTTCCAAGTACCTTTGCAGGTGGCACATCCATGGGCATATCTCAAAACATTGCAAGGCATCGTTGACAGACGAAGACTGGACAAAATTCATGTATTCATGGGCGGTAATGTGTGAGTCTCCCATGCCAGATATATACCAGTACAACTTCAACTGACATTACGAACGACTGTATGCATCCAGACAAGGAAGTAAGTTTTTATTTTTTTCCATATATATTATTTTTAATTTATAATATTTATTCGGGTTTATATTATTTTTCTATGAGTTATAGACTATGTGACTAAAAATTGGTTGAACCCATTTAAAGAAAAGTTTGTATCAGCCTGGTCCAACAGAAACCTCAACTTTGGTCAACGTATAACGAATAGAGTCGAGAGCCGGCATGCGCTCCTAAAGAGCTATCTTAGAAATTCTAACAACTTGCTGGATAGACTTGCGGGGTTTGTCGATGAAATTGTAACATCTCAGTACATACACTTACAGCATGGGTTCGAAATAAGCCTGATAAGGAAAATGGACCACCACAAAGCTATTGAATTGTTTGATAACCTACACGGTAAGGTTTCAAATAAAGCTCTATCCTTGTTAGAAAACGAGTGGCGCAAGTTATCTATTATACGGGAACAAAATGCATCGTGTGGTTCCCAAGGGGAGGGTCTCGGCTATTAGAGACCTCCTCTACAGATATTTACACCGGCTTATTTCTATGTCTATTGCACCGTGTCGGAAAATCCATGAGTGGTGCATGAAGAGAGACTTGTTCTTTCTCTATTGCTTGCTTATCGACAGGTGGTGCGCCCTCGCGACGTCCTTAGTGATGTACTTTGCGTCTGCCTTTCACAGGCAGAAGCGCGAGCTGTTGTATGGAAGTGCTTTCATCACGAGTGTGATGCGTGTTCATGCGTCATGGCAGCACCATGTGCATCAGATGGCGACCCCATCCAGTGTAACACCTGTCACAAAAATGTCTGAGAAATGCTAAAGTTAGAACCTAAAGGGCTAGCCGTATCTAGAATACCTAAGTCCATGGTTCAAAGTGAAAATTTTGGAAATTAAGACCTTAGCGGACCGCTAAGGAAAACCCTAAAAGTCCGCTACGGGTGTAAATGGGCGGTAGAGGTCCGCTAAGGAACCCCCACCCTGAAAAGCATCGGTGGCGGACCGCCACCATACATGGTAACGTCCGCTACTTAGAGAGCAAGAAACTAACCCGCATGTGACACGTGTCCTATGACTAATGGGCAATATAACTGACACGTGTACCCATGGCAGACTGCCACGCGAGGTGGTAACGGTCCGACAGCCGCAAAATGTTGAGAATCTGCCACGTAGCCGTGTGATGGACCGCTACGCCCTTGGGTAACGGTCCGCTTGCCACAAAACTATGAACGGTCCAATCAGAAATTGACAATCAGGGCCGACGCAATAAAGGGCGGTGGCGGACCGCCGCCCACCTAGGTAACGGTCCGCTACGGGTCCAAATTGCACCCTATAAATAGATGATCGATTTCACTCATTTCATTCACTCCAAACTCGATTATCACTTCACATTGACGTTCCAGAAGCCCCTTAGAAGGTTCTCAGTGATCCCGGTTCAACTCCCGCTCGTTCTAGTACCCGCATTACGCAGAAACGCTCGTAGAAGCTCCGAAACGCTTAAGAAATCAAGCTAGAAAGCTAAAGTTGTACTTCCAAGCTTAGAGGCTCACTCCCGGTTATATTTTCTACTACATTACTAAGGTGAATACATTTGTCTCTTTAAAACTTGGTGTCAAACCTTTACGTTTACGAAAATGGCCAAATAAAGGTTAAAGAAATGATGCATAACATTCTTCTACGAACAAAGCATTCAGGCCATAGGTATACGTAAAAATTTCAAGGGATACACGGGTTTTTGGTGAAAGTCCCGGATTACGGCCGGTACTTTCCTTATAACAATTTTGGAGGTAAAGACCTTGCCATTGTTATAAGGCATGACACCAGTGTATACAATGGTGCATATGATCAAGAGAAAAGGGCTTGCTGAATGTGTAGATTGAACATATAAAGTTGTGGTGATGAATTTAATACTTGTTTGTGCCAAATGATTTTAATGTCAAGATAATTGTATTCACCGGCGTTCGCTCTGACGTTTCATTTTCGAAATGTTTTCAGGTAATAAGTAAAAATATAAAGGAAAGGGATTACGAGCAGACATGATCCGACCCTTGAATGAAAAGTGAAAAGGATAACATGCATGTTGGATTCTCAGTCCTCATGTATCGGAAATCCTAAAAAGATAAAAAGAGGAGTAGGACCAAGGGACTGATCAACCCTGGATAGGCCCAGCCGCCGGACAAGGAATGACACGTGGCATTCCTTGTCTATAGACTTAAACCATATACGCCTCGTATTGCCCTATACAAGACGTATAGGGTTGCGGCGTGTCTAGATAGCAATATTCTGTGTCTAGATAGAATCTCCCAAAAATAATAAGCAAGGTTTTACATAAATTCATAGGGTGGTTATTTGGGGGCATATCTAGAAAATCAATAAATTTTGACTTTACAATTACTTTAACGTGTAAGAAAAATCTCATTCAAGAAAACCCAACTTAAAAAGTTAACAAAAAAAATCAATTTTCTTAAACTAAAATTTTCATGACTTTACAATTACTTTAACATGTAGATACTTGTATACTTTTTTTGAATTTTTTTTTCTTCTGGGTAATTAAAATTTTGGTTCGTATGTGAACTAAAATTGTACATTCAACTAGTTTTTTTTATAGTTACATGCAGTTGAGACTTAATGTAAAATCACATGTGAACTACTATTTGTTTCATATTTTAATCAGTGTTAGACACGTATTAATTTATACATCCGATTAACATTTACTTCACACGTGAACTACTATTTACTTCCCATTTTAATCATATTTGTCTCACATATAAATATATGCATTTGATTGATACTCGTTCACATGTCATTGTTGTTCTTAATTTTTTGGGACTTGTTCAAATTCCTATTATTTATAGGTGTAAATTTCTTACACTACCACCATCCTGATTTCCCTCCCGTTGAGACATCGGTGGAGAAATATGTGTTTGAAGGGGAGTAATCAGTATTCTTTCAATCTCTTTCTGGGTTTTGATCGATTTCCATCAGGTTTGGCTTGAATTCTTGTTTCTTTGAAAGCTTTGAAACATGTGTATTTAGTCTCTCTAGCATGTTAAGTAATAACTAGCATTTGTGCCTCAGCGTGTTGCGGCCCGAATAATCATTATAGCAAACAACTAACCCATATCAGCTTGAAAGTATCGAAAATTATTTTTAAAAACTAAAAAAAGAAATAAAACACTCATATTAATTTGTAAAAAACAGCAGTTCAAAATTTGGCTATAACAAATGAAGGTGTGAATCATATGCCAAAATTTTGATTTCATGGGATCCATTCCACATTGTTTTTTAGGAAATATTCTCATGATAAAATTAAATTAATCTAACAATTTATTATAGTAATCTATAAAAAAAAATGCTAAACTTGTGTTGATTTAATTTTTTTTTTAATAATAATGGTTCTTCCATGGTGCGGTGCCCTCTCTCATTCTTGATTGTTCTTCCATGTGGTTGTGATGTAGTGGTCGAAGGAGGGGTCGGCGATGAAGGTGGTCCGTGATGGTAATGAAGGAGAAATCATGTTGAACCAGGGAAAGAACATGGAAACGGCGATGATGAAGGAATCAGTAGAACAATTGGTGACGATAATTTGAACAATTGGAGTCGGTCGGGGACGGTAGTTTGTTTATTGTTTCAACTTAAAAAAAAATTAATTTTTTATTTATATATGCACTAAGAGATTGTACCATGCATTAATAACTTGTACCTTAGCTAAAAAGACCAAAATACCTTAATGTGCCTTACATGACTGGACTTAAGAGAAAAAATTAACACTCATTAGTGGAAAAGAAAAAATTGTTACAAAATATGAACCTAAATGATAATTTCTGTTATTTCCTTAGTTTAAGGATATAAACTGAAATTTGGTAAATACTTAAAAGACGTAAAATTTAATTTACTGGATTCCTTATAATAGGAAGACTTGGTCCCTTGGAGACGAACAACAATATCAATTGCTACGCGTTGGAACAATATCAAACTGTTACAAAATAAAACCTTTTTCTTTCTGAAAATAAATGTTGACGTCAATTGGTATTTGATTTTTGTACTCATGACTTATGTATCTTATCAAACTAAAAAATGATACAAGAGTAAAAATATATGCACGACTATAAAATCCCGCATCTCATTACTATATGTGAAATTGTTTACATAATCATAATGTCATAACACAATTAGAAAAATACTACTTTTGTGATCTGATTGCAGATTATGTGGAGCTTCTACTTTGATTTGATTGCAGATTTGTTATCCTTTAAGATGACTACCAAATAACAAAATTGGATAGGGTTACAAAGAGATATACAGAGGTGTTTGAGCCAAGATTACTAGAATACCCTTCTTCTAAACGGCCGAAAGGATGGAATTTTGACGAAGGGGTGCAAAATGAAAGAGAAACTTTGCCACCGGGGGTTAAATTGCACTTTGTTTTAAACATGGTTGCAACCTGTCAGCACCCCTAAACCATATGGGTGCAAATTGCAGTTAACTCTTTTGTGACGGATTATTTTGAACCGGGTTTGATTAGAGTTCAGACTCACATGTCCTCATCGACCCTCCATAACGATAATGGTCATGTTGTTTACAAAGCAATCTTCCGATTTGATGTTGTCTAAAGTTGACTTTGACTCGATTCTACCGGTGAATAAAATGCTGTCTTTTTGGAGTAGGGCAGTAGGCAATATTATGGTGTCATTGAGAAGCATGGAGATCATTTCTCAACAAATCAGGGACCATCTTTGAAAGCAAACAATCCTAAAGGGACTGAACTGTTAAAATATTAACCCAGGGATGATATCTGTAATTTACCCAAACCACAAGGACCAAAAATGTAATTTACTCTTTAAATTAACATCCCTATTTTGCAACTGTTACACTTTTGACAACAAAAAAAAGAAACATCGCAAAATAGTCGCAGAAAAGTTATCCGGGCGGATTAGCGGATTTTAATATCAGAGACGTCAACAATTTTGAAAGCCAAATGGAAGGAGCTTACAACAAAAAGATAAATTTGAAATTCCTGATGAATTTACATGATAACCACACTACTGTTAGAGGCCAATTTTTAATATAAGAGACGGTTCAACAATTTTGAAAGCTTAAAACGAATTTCAAAATTGGGTTTTTTTTAGAAAAAATGTATATTTTTGCTTATGATCCCAATAAATCAAGATACTATAGTCGTTTTTGATACAAATACATAAGTAATGCACTCTTTAAATACTTCAAATGAATGATGGTGGATCGATATAGGATAACGTACCAATGTTGTAAGAGGTAGAAAGATCTTTCTGTCATAGGACAACCGCCATAAATCCATAATAACCGCTATAGATATAGATAGATGAATGAATCAACAATCGCCATAGTTATACTAAAGCGAGAAGACAAAACAATGACAACGTTTATTATACGAAGTTCAGAATCAACAATCACAACGAGTTTGCGTACCATACAATACTACACAAATAATATTTAAGCTAATCATATAAAAGCAGCTACCTTCAAGCTTTATCGACCCTCCATAACACTGATGGTCGTGTTGTTTACAGAGCAATCTTCCGGTTTGATTTGGTCTAAAGTTGAAAATGACTTGTCTCTACCAGTGAAGAATGCTGGTCTCTTTGGAGCAGGCAACGGTATGGTGTCATTGAGAAGCATGGAGATCATACCTGAAGTTGTTGGTCAATCCATCGCGCTTTCTTGTACACAAAGAAGTGCCACATGAAAAGTCCTTAAGAATTCTGGTACAACACAGGCACTTCCAAGGGTTGGATCCTCCAACTTCCTTGCATTCCCTTGCTTCCATAGCTCCCATGCCTTGAAAATATAAAAAATAACTTATATGTAATACTCACTATTAATTGTGTGGCATTTATTATCATTTATTTATTATTGATCATTGACTTAAATACCCCTATGACTAATTGGTAATTATTCGATGGACATAATTACCCTTACTGCCATAAATAGAGTTTCTCTTTGGGTGTATAAATAGAGATCATTAGGTAGAGATTAAGGGTTGTTGAACACCACCACTAAGTCACGAATTCTCTCTAGAATTTGTAACCCTCTCTACCTCTCTAAACCGTGAGACTCCTCTCACCTAAACCATCCTAACCGGTACATCCTAAACGGGAACCCGGTCATTATCAAGATCATGACGTCTTCCCTTCCCAGCCTTACTGGATTACCAGGTACATGTTTATGATTAATTATGTTTTCCATTATCATATTAAAGAACTGATCAACATGTGGTATCAGAGCCTATGTTGATAAATCAGTTCTTTTTCGTTCCCTAAAAACTGGAATGAATCGGAAAATCGTTTTTATAAAATTTTTCGGCTCTGGACTTACGTTTTCCAGATCTGTTTCGTTTGACAGTTTCTAAAACCTGTTTTGATCCCTTATTTGGATCAAATAAACTGTTTTTATGATATATTAAAGTTCTCGGATCAAAACCTCAAGTTTTCAGTTTTAATTTTTTAGTCTTTTCTGATCTGAATAACCTGTTTTGATCCATAAAACTTTGATAATTTTTGAAATCCTTAATTATTATTTTCTATGATTTCGATTCCAGGCCAAAACATGATTTTAATCAAGAACAGTTATGATGTACATCAGAATTGTTCTTGATGTTCATCCTTATTTTCGATGAAATCATGCTTATTTTGGTAGTAGATTGGATTTAATTTTGTTTCCGAAAATTGTTTAACTTTATCTCCAAGTTTTCGTATAAAGTATTTAAATTTTAAATCTTTCGTACTGATAAATCTTGGATATAATTAAACAATTAAATTTCGAAATAAGAGATATCCCTAAAATATATCCATTATTTTCGGAATCCATAAAGTTCTCGGATTCTATAAAATTCACAGTTTTATAAGGTCACGGTTTTACACAAGTTCTCGGATTATTTTTCCCGAGAACCTTACTTTTCCCGTGAACATCATTTTTTTCCCGTGAACATCAATTTTCCCGTGAACATACCCTTTCCCGTGAACAATAGTTTTCCCGTGAACATCAGTTTTTCCTGAGAACTTACTATTTTTCGTGAACATCAAATGTTCTCGGCTCAACCAGGTTTTCAGCTAATTACAAAGTTCACGGCTCATTGAATGTTCTCGGCTCACCTTAGTTCTTGGCTAGTTATAATAGTTCACGGTTACTCACTAGTTCTCGGCTCATGTCTAAAGTACTCGGCTTCTTATGTTTTCGGGCCCTTAAAAGGTACTCGAGTCCACAAATTTTTCGGGCGGGGGCGCCCTGCCCCTGTACCCCCAGCGAACTCACCGCGGAGTTTGATCCGCGCTTACAGGGTGTTTGCTATTAACTAATGCTTTTATAATTTTTTGTGAAACCTTAGAATTTAAATGTTTTACAACTTTTAATTTACTTGAATAACACCTAACCGTTTCACTTCTGCCCAAAGGTGATGTGATACATGTGCACATTTTTTCAAGAATAATTAAGCATTGTCACTTAATGTATATCATTAAATTATTAGATATCCACATGACATCCGCCTTAAATTCATAAATGTTTCACTTCTGTCCAAAGATGATGTGTTGCATTTATGTCCTGCAAACTTAAATATTGTAAATTAAATGTCTTACTTCTGCCCAAAGGTGATGTGTTACATTTAACTTGCATACCTTATTTGTTCCTAATGCTTAAATAATTGGTCACAACCAAAGCGAAAGCCAATTGTTTAAGTAGAACCTTAACTAGTTTATTATTTTGGTGTTATAATAGACTTTATCACAGCTTCATTAGTATAATGGTCTTTACTTTCCGCCTGCCTTAGTCTAGTACCCCATAAGTTCACTCTAAGTTCTTCCATTTAGTTATGTATCTTATTCTTCTCATATAAATTCACTGCAGCTCCCAATATGGGAATTGAAACTCTTACCGGTTCTAACTTTCATTCTTGGAAAGATTCTCTAATGCTGAATCTTGCAATGCTGGATTGATTATGCACTAAGAGAGGCTGCACCCCATGCTCTCACTGATAAGAGTACCGCTGACGACAAGATACTCCATGAGGAGAGGAATAGGTGCAACCGAATGTCTCTTATGCTCATAAAACAATCCATCAACATCGCCATCAGGGGAGTGATGTGCTTGAAATTACACATCTTTTCGGTACAAAACTTCGCTCATTTAACGATCAATTCTTGGTTACTTCCAACGTTTAGACACTTATTTGCTTCATTTCCTGTTTTGTAGGTTTTTGTGAAGCTTGTGAACAAACAAGAAGATTCCAGGATAAAAAGTGAAGTTTTTAGGGTTTCTGTGATGAAGGCACGGTCGTGCCCCTAATTGGCACGGCCGTGTCTAACTTGCAAACCCTAAGCACGGTGGCGCCCCGTACATTACACGACCGCGCCAAGCCAAAAGGCAAGGCACAACTGTGCCCTGCCTCCACACGGTCGCGGGAACACCCGTGAGTCTGACACCTCGAAGCAAGAGAGCCAATGAAAGAAGCAGATCGGTCAACCACCTGTCCCACGACCGTGCTTAACCCTAGGCACGGTCGCGTTCCCATGTCTGGCACGGGCGTGCCTTCCCACTAGGCACGGTCGTGCCCCTTTTTCTATAAATATCAGAAGTTTTCCTCACATTAGAAGCCTGGAGACCTGGAGAGTTGAAGCCCTTAGCACTGTTTTGTGCTCCGAATTTCCTTGTTTCTAGCCACATTTCAAGCTTCTAGGAAGGACTACAACATCAAGAGGATCACCATACATCATCATCATCTAGCTTAGGGAAGTTGTTTGATTCTTGGTATTTCTTTATGAGTCTTGTAACTTTTCCTTGCTTTGTTCCTGTTCTTATGCTCACCATGAGCTAACTCTTGACATCACTTTGGTTTAGATGAAGTTTAGTAACGTTTGACAACATTTATGGATCCTTGGCATAGTTTATGTTAATGTTATAACAATGGCATGATTATTCCTCAATGATATTGTGTATTTGGGAGTTGATATTGTTTGCAAGACTTGTATATGTATTGACTTTGTATGTTGGAAAACTCATGGTCTATGCATGTATTCATTGATTAGTGTATGTATGTATGTATGCTAGTTTATGGCCTTTGACTAGGAATGGTGGATGAAGTCTTGTCTATGGTTGAAAACTCTTGAATGTGCATCCTTGTGCTTATGTTTGGAAAGACAAAGTGCTTGTTATGATGTGTTATGTTTAGTATTATGTTCATCTAGGACTTGTTGACGCAATCTTCTAGTTTATGTAATCTTGATATGAACATTGTATGTTGAAGAAGTGCATGTTGTTGTTTACTTTAATCAACTTGAGGTGGGTTATGTGTTGATTCGTGTAATCTTTCCAACTAGTTGTTGAATTAGCCAACCTTGACAGGAAGCTAGTCCAATCTTTATTAAACATTTACGTATTCATAGCACGTGAGCTTCATTGTATGATTTTAGGTGGTTGGTTTGTGTTATTCATTCTAACTTTCCGAAGAATCATTTGATTAGATGTCTTTGACGAGAATTTAGTCAACTTATATATTCTGTACGTGTCATGTATTTATAGTTGTTGTTGGATGTTTACTAAATGGATTCGAGGCCGAAGTGATATTCCTTCCTTGATTGTATGATTTGTGTTCTTAGTTTAGTTTTATATTCTTACATATTAGTTTAATCAAAAATCAACTTAAACATATTTACCCTTACTTGATTGGATTTTAGTTCCGGTTTATTATCGCATTCCACCGTGTCCACGGATTGATATCCGGTTCTTACCTTTACTATATTGCTATCCGACGGGTACACTGCCCGATGTGTGTGTGATTAGTCTTTGGTGAAAACCCTTTTTAAAACTAATACTGTGTGATAAATCTCTATTAAAATATATATAGTTTCACACACATCAAGTTTTTGGCGCCGTTGCCGGGGACACGGTTTGTGCGAGAACGATTGGGATTATTATTTAGTCATTTAGTACATATTTGTCTATATATCTTGGTAAATAGTTTTCTTTATTTAAATTTGTTTTATTTTTATTTTATCATCTGCGTCTTATTTTTTTTTTGTGTATAGTTCGTCGGATGTTATTTTATTTTTATTTTTATTTTTATCTGGTACCCGTGATCGTTTTGTTTGAGTGTTCTTTGCAGTGATTTTCATGGATCGCGACTATGGGAGTTACAGTGATGAGTACTCGTTTGATCTATGGGGTTACCACGAGGAGATTTGGTGTGAGATTTGTGGGGGCCCACATTACATATTATATTGTTGTCAGTTCCCGGGCTACCCCGTACGGCGCTATGAGGACCCTATATTCGGCCCGGTTGGTGATTTGGATGATTTGGAAACATTATTGTTTGAAGAGTCAACCGTGGTAATTGAAGAGGAGCCGCACCACGAGGAAGATGTGCAAACGGATGGGTTCACCAACGAACCAATGACTATGGTGACGCCCGATCCTCCGTTGTGCACCGAGAAGAGCCGGCCCGCGACTGATCATGATCACGATTCGTCATACGAGTTATCCGAACAGCGGGAGAAGGCGAGACATTTCACGGACCAACCGATTTGGAAGGCGCGACATCGGTCCACAAAGCATGGCAAGTCAACACTATCTTGCCGGGATGATCGCCTCCTTCACTACATCATGTGCCTCAGGTTCAGTCCGGGCAAATACAAGTGTTGGTGGCACGACCCGTCACTTCGTTTTTGCATTTACTATTGGTTGTCACTAGCCGGTGGTAAATGCATTAAACCAAACGGGTCGGATGGGTATTCAAGAATCATATGCCACCCGTTTGTTGATTTGCCCCATCATTTGTCCTAAATTTACACGCATAAGGACACGAGTCTTGCTAATGACTCGTTAATAATCTTAGCATGTCCGGGTTTCACCCGTTAGTTATGTGTGTTCATTTTATCTTCCAATTATTTTCTTAGTTTTTATTTTCTATTTTTCTAGAATTTTACCATTTATTTTTGAGATAAGGTTATCGGGACGTGTTTTGGATCGAGCGGATTTGGGATAATGTTTGGAATGTCAAAGGTATGTCTTCTGAATTTTTAGAAATTTTAACTTGGAAGAATCGCAGTCGGGTTTGGAATACTCCTCATAAAAAAATCAGGTTTCTGTGTCTACTGGGTATTAGACACGGTCGTGCCAAGCAATAGGTGCGGTCGTGCCATTTCCCACAGGCGCAGTCGTGCTTATGCCCTTGGCGCGACCGTACCTATGAAGTTTTGGGCGGGTTAAGTAAGGTTAAACGGCAGATTCCCTTTTCTTTTTACTTTTTCCCCTAAAAACGAGAAACCCTCTACGTGTGAGCGATTTTCTTCCTTTCCGTATTATTGATCTCCGTTCCTTCGAAGTCAGGTACGCCCCCGATATTCTAATCTTTTCATTGTTATGTTCGTGATTAGGACCGTAATTTTTCTATTTATATAAAATTCTAGGTTTTTGTTTTTTTTTTCTCTGTTTTTGAACTTCATTTTAGGTGTAATTATGTAGCCATAGGTAGTTTAGCATCCTGGAATTGTATTGCATTACAAGCCCCTTCGTAGCCATGTTAAAAATGTCCAATTTTGAATCTGAAACCCCAATTTGGGGAGGAGCACGACCGCGCTCTTGACCTAGGCGCGGTCGTGCCTGGCTTAAATGGTTTCCACGATGAAGGTTTGGATTGAGCACGGCCGTGTCTCTCACTAGCGCGGTCGTGCTAGCATGGGTTTGTCCAAGGCGCGCCCGTGTGTCATTCTAGCGCGGCCGTGGCCTTCTTTTGACCTAGGCGCGGTCGTGCCCTTCTCAGGCGCGACCGTGTCTGCCGGGTTTGGACTGCCCGTGGTCGCCCAAGGAGCGACCGTGGGCTTGGATTTTGGCATAGGCGCGGTCGTGCCCCTTCCCAGGCGCGACCGTGCCCCTTCATAATTTTGGTCAGAAACTTCATAAATTCAGTCTAGCGTCTTCATAACTGTTCTGATTTCATTTTTGTTGTCGTGCAGATGGCAAGCAACAGGGACCACCCGTACCTCGAGTTTGACATGAACGAGCACGAGTACGAGGCTCGTTTGGATGTTTTGTGGCCCCGTAGAGGCCGGATTCTAGCTGCTCGTCGTTTAGAGCCAGCCGCCATCGGTCAGCGGGACCGGTGGAACGACATTGTCACCGCCCCCTGGCGCCGGTTGTTTAGGCTTCACGCCATTCATTACGTCGAGCTCGTGATGGAGTTTTTCTCCACTTACGAGTTCGATTATCCTTGCGCGGATTTGGAGCAGCCGGAGACCGTTAGATTTAGGCTCGGCGGGGAGTGGCGCGTGATGTCTGTCGCCAGATTTGGGAGGCTACTTGGGTTATACACGCGACAGGAGCTTCAGACTGAGTTGTTTACTGAGGGGATCACCGAATTCCTGACAGAGGAGGATAAGGATCAGTTTTGGCACGAGTTTGGGTTCGGGGTTTATGATCCGAGTTTGACCAAGGCTTCGAGCCTTCGGGATCCTTTGCATCGTGTTCTTCACCGCTGCATCGTTTATTCGATCTCTGGGAGAGGTCAGGGGGAAACGGTGGTGAACCTTAAGGAGCTTTTCTACTTGTTTTGCCTTGTACTCCATGAGGTTATCGGGACAAGATACTCCATGAGGAGAGGAATAGGTGCAACCGAATGTCTCTTATGCTCATAAAACAATCCATCAGCATCGCCATCAGGGGAGCAATTCTCGATTCGACTGATACAAAGACTTATCTAGCTTCTGTGGAGGAACAATTCAAAGGAACTTCTAAGGCGCATGCTAGCACTCTTATTCTGAAGATGGTGACTACTAAGTATGACGGGATCAACGGTATTCGTGAGCACATCGTGATGATGCACATCATGGCCCATAAGCTTAAGGGACTTGAAATGGAGATCAGTGATGGTTTCCTGATGCACTTTATTATGACTTCTCTACTTGCGTCTTTCGAAGCATTCAAGATCAACTACAACACTCAGAAAGAGAAATGGAAGATGAGTGAGTTGATTGCTATGTGTGTGCAAGAGGAAGAACGCCTAAAGCTGGAGAGACCCGATGTGGCTTACCTCATGACTGGGGATTCTAAGAAGAGGAAGGGAAATTTCTGTAAAAAGGAATCTTTAGAGGTCCAAAAGCAAGATTCAAGTGTTGCTTCCGGCTCTAAGAACTCCAAAGGGAAGTTTCATTGCAGTTTCTGCCACAAGGCCGGACATAAGCGGAAAGAATGCCCAAACTTCAAGGAGTGGCTGACTAAGAGAGGTAATCATCTTTATATGATACTTGAGTCCTTTAATTTAAATGTTCCAACTAACATATAGTGGTTTGACTCTGGTTCTATGGTTCATGTAACCAATTCTACTCAGGGATTCTTAAATCCAGAAGATGGAAAGAAACCGAAGAACACTTAAACTGGGGAATGGAAAGGAGCTAGTTGTCGAAGCCGTGGGAACCTTAGAATTAATAACGAAAACTGGTTTATGTATTAAACTTTATGATACCTTATATATTCCTGAGATTACTCGGAATCTTGTATCAGGACCAAAGTTAGACGTAGACGGTTTTGATGTTTCTCATGGTCATGGCAAACTTACTATTAGCTTTAATTCTGAAGTGTTTGGACGTGGTTTTCTGGATGGTGGTCTCTATAAATTAGAACTAGATGATGAATTTTCCAAGTCTTTGTTATCATATAATATCAATGAGAACTTAACAAAGACTAAACAAAAACGACTTAGAAACTTCATCCATGTTGTGGCATCAACGTTTAGGCCACATTTCATGAGAACGTTTATCGAGGCTCGTGAAGGATGAAGTCTTACCGTCTCTCGATTTCAATGATTTTGGAACATGTGTCAAATGCCTTAAAGGTAAAATGGCAGCGAATAAGAAAGGTGCCACTAGGAGCTCTAATTTATTAGAACTCATTCACACTGACATTAGTGGCCCTTACCCCATCGCTGAGATAACTGGACATACTTCATTTATCACTTTTATCGATGATTATTCTCGTTATATGTACTTGTATCTTATTAAAGAAAAATCTGAATCACTTGCAACTTTTAAAAATTATAAAACTGAAGTTGAAAAACAACTTGATCTTTAAATAAAAGTTGTGAGATCAGATAGAGGAGGTGAATATTATGGTAGATATATTGATGTGGGTCAGGTTCCTGGTCCATTTTATGAGTTTTGTAAAGGCCAAGGGATCGTGAACCAGTACACTATGCCTGGTACTCCTCAGCAGAACGGTGTTGCTAAGAGAAGGAACAGGACCCTAACGAACATGGTACGTAGTATGTTAGCCAACTCAGGTTTACCCTTATTCCTCTGGACCAAGGCCTTAAAAGTAGCTGTTCATATACTCAATAGAGTTCCTTCGAAATTTGTCCCTAAAACTCCTTATGAACTTTGGACAGGGAGGAAGCCGAGTCTAAGATATATGAAAGTATGGGGATGTCTTGCCGAAGCTAAACTCTATAATCCTTTCTTAAAGAAACTTGACATGAAAACGGTCACTTGTTACTTCATCGGATATCCCGATCACTCAAAGGGTTATAGACTCTACTGTCCTTCTCACGTCACTCGTATTGTAGAAACCAAGCATGCTGAGTTCCTTGAGGATTTTAAGGTCAGTGGGAGCAGTGAAAATCCTTATCACGGTTTGCAAGAAGTATAAGAAGCAGGGGGGAGATTTGTCATTTACTTTACCTCCGATTACTCCTCTTGTACACAATGCTGCACCGCGCGTCACTGCACCACCTCCTGTACACACAGAACTTAATGCTACTTCGTTTATCCTTGAGAATGAAGGCACATCAAATGACCGACATGAAGACAATGCTGAACCCGATAATCTACTCAGGAGGCCGTCTAGGTCCAAAATACCTACTAACTTTGATGATTATGTTACCTACCTGACTGAAGTTGAAATGGATGCCGGAAAGTTTACCGATCCTACTTCTTATCATGAAGCCATTAGCAGTAATTAGTCTTCTGAATGGAATAAAGCTATGATTGACGAGCTTGACTCCATGAAGAAAAATGATGTTTGGGATTTAGTTGAATTACCCAACGGTGTTAAACTCGTAGGATGTAAATGGGTCTTCAAAACTAAACTAGATCCGAATGGAAACCTTGAACGCTATAAAATGAGATTGGTTGCAAAGGGTTTCACTCAGAAAGAAGGAATCGACTATCAAGAGACCTTTTCTCTTGTTTCTCAAAAGGATTCTTTAAGGATCGTGATGACCCTAGTAGCTCACTTTAATCTTGAGCTACATTAGATGGACGTCAAAACCACTTTCCTTAACAACGACTTGAATGAAGACGTGTTCATGAAACAACCTGAAGGCTTTAAACCTGAAGGTCACGAACATTTAGTCTGTAAGTTGAAGAAATCCATATACGGGTTGAAGAAAGCATCACGTCAATGATACCTAAAGTTTGATGAAACCATGAAGAAACAAGATTTCATTAAGAACCAAGTGGATCAATGCACCTACCTCAAGATGAGTGGGAGCAACTTTACTATACTTGTCCTTTATGTAGATGACATTCTATTGGCAAGTAATATTTTAGACATGTTGCATGAGTTGAAGCGTTTACTCTCGCGTAATTTTGACATGAAGGATCTCGGAGAGGCTTCTTACGTTATTGGCATCGAAATACACCAAGATAGAGTCAATGGGATCTTAGGTTTATCTCAAAAGGCTTACATTGAGCGTGTCCTCACAGGTTATAACATGCAGCACTGCTCTCCTTCTGTAGCTCCAGTAGTTAAAGGAGATGTTTTTGGTTCATTCCAATGTCCCAAAACAGAGGTTGAAAAGGAGCAAATGAGAGTGATACCTTATGCCTCAGTGGTTGGAAGCCTTATGTATGCTCAAGTATGTACTTGTCCAGATATCGCTTATCTTGCTGGAATGCTAGGCCGTTATCAGACTAATCCTGGTCTTGATCGTTGGAAAGCAACTAAGAAAGTGCTTCGATATCTAAAAGGGACGAAAGACTATAAAATGACCTATAGAAGAAGTGACCATTTAGAAGTGGTTGGTTATTCTGATTCTGACTTTGCTAAATGCAAGGATGACAAGAAATCCACTTCGAGGTATATCTTTATGTTAGTCGGCGGACTTATCTCATGGAAGAGTCATAAGCAACAGTTGACTACAACATCCACTATGATGACAGAATACATCGTTGTTTATAATACGACCTGTCATGACATGTTGCTAAAGAATCTTATCACTTGACACAAAGTAGTTAATTCCATCTCTAGACCATTGAAGCTTTACTGTGATAACACAGTTGCCGTTAGTTTCTGGAACAGTAATAGTTCGACTAGAGCTGGATTATATCTTGATACAAAGTACTTGTTCGTTCGTGAACGAGTTAAGGAAAATAATCTTTGTATTGAGTATATAAGTATTAAAGTTATGCTTGCGGATCCAATGACTAAAGGTCTCCCTCCTAAAGTATTCGAAGAACATGTTTCGAAGATGGGCTTTTCTAAAGACATTATTTAGTAGCATAATGTACTTACTTACGTTTAATGAAATTTCCTCATTTATTTAAATTTTTGGGTCTCTTAATATGTCCATGCATGCCTAAAGACATATAGACAGTAATTATACAAATCAACGTTAAAGGCTTAATTGTCAATTTGATCTTAAGTTCACTTAAGTTTTAAATTTGGGATTGTAGTATGATTAATTGGGGTCTTGAGTTGAATGTTAATTCAATGACTGTATTTCTCTGCTACAATTTCGGTTTAGAACCAAAATGAGTATTAACATCCGGCCAGACTTACTAATGCTCGTCATAAATGATCACTCGGCCAAGTGGGAGAATGTAAGACACACTATTAATTGTCTGGCATTTATTATCATTTATTTATTATTGATCATTGACTTAAATACCTCTATTACTAATTGGTAAGTGTTCGATGGACATAATTACCCTTACTGTCATAAATAGGGTTTCCCCTTGGGTGTATAAATAGAGATCATTAGGTAGAGATTAAGGGTTGTTGAACACCACCACTAAGTCACGAATTCTCTCTAGAATTCGTAACCCTCTTTACCTCTCTAAACCGTGAGACTCCTCTCACCTAAACCATCCTAACAGGTACATCCTAAACGGGAACCCGATCATCATCAAAATCATGACGTTTTCCCTCTCCAACCTTACTCGATTGCCAGGTACATGTTTATGAATAATTATGTTTTCCATTATCATGTTAAAGAACTGATCAACATTATAGCCCATGTGTATGTTCATCACATCGTCTCATAGAAGAACCATAGCATGTGTTAGTGATCGAGACTTACATATCCAAGAAGATTGAACGTCCGATCAAGATGAACGAAGCTACTGTTTCTTCTTCCACTGATAATTTCCAGGATCAACACTCCAAAGCTGTAGATATCAGACTTGATAGAGAAAGTCCCTTCCATTGCATACTCTGGAGACATATAACCACTGAACACAACATTGTTAGCTTAAGATTTCAAGAAATAGATAAAAATTTCAAATATAAAATCTAAGTCGGTGTTCTTACTATGTTCCAACCACCCTATTGGTCGTTGCTTGAGTCTCGTTTTGATTGAATATTCTTGCCATACCAAAATCAGAAATCTTTGGGTTCATACCCTCATCTAACAGAATGTTATTAGATTTTAGATCCCTATGAATAACTCTCATTCTTGAGTATTTATGCAGATATAGCAACCCTTGAGCAATTCCTTCAATGATGTTAAACCGTTTTGGCCAATTCAGCTCGGCGTTTCTATTTTCATCTAAAATACAATAAAAGAGACTATATTATATTAAAATCAACGGATAAAGCCGGTATATATATGTGCTTACTTTACAAACTATGCATACCGAAGAGGAAGAAATCTAAGCTTTTATTAGTCATATACTCATAAATCAACATCTTTTCATCCCCGTGAATGCAACAACCAAGAATCCGAACAAGATTTGTATGCTGGAGTCTGGCTATGAGAATTAGTTCATTCTTGAATTCAACAAGCTCTTGCCCTGATGATCTCGAAAGCCTTTTGATCGCAATTTCTTGTCCATCGTTTAGTCTTCCCTGTTATTATTTTTTTTTCCAGTAGATTAGAGGGACAAAACGCAAGAATTGAACAATTATATTAAACTTGAAAGTAACATCACCTTGTAAACAGGTCCAAAACCACCTTGTCCGAGCTTACTTTCAGCTGAGAAATCATTGGTGGAAGTCATGATAGAGGCAAAACTAAACAGTAACAGATCTCCATAACGGCCATCACTCTCGAGCTGATGTACATCCTTGAAGCTTTCAGAAGCTGCTAGGTCAAGAAAATACTCATCTCTCTTTCTTATCTTGTATTCTATAATCAGTATCAATGAATCAACAAATGAAGAACTAGGTATAAACAAAAGGTAGATTTAAGGTCACTTATACCTTTTCGTTTTTGTTTCTGTTTCTTCATATACCATAAAAGCCCCAAACCAAGAAGTATTGGCACAACAGTGAGTGTCCATATCAGTTTCATGATTTTTTCTGTTTGTTTCCAATATAGTGATGACATGCATGTTTGGTGCAAAGAGGCTACAATGAAGTTCATGTTGGAAGATTCTTACTTGGGTTATTAGTACTTTGGGAAATGATCACATATTTCATTGTAGAACTGTGTCCCCGATCATCAAAAAAGTTGTTGTTTCCTGTCCAAATAACACAACCGGTTCCAGTATAGAGGTTACTGGTATTAAACCCAACACAGCTGCAATCATTACAACACTTGGCAAAACAATCACTAATGCTTAAGCTCGAGTTACTATCAGTAAGATTTCTTGTCTTATGTGGATCAAACTCTCCCTTACGATAACTAAGATAATCATCCTCCCTCCTGCACCGGGGGGAACTTGAGTCCATGCAACCATTACTTGAATTATACCTGTAACACCACTCAGGGGTCCATGCATCGGAAATATTATAACTTGTAATCTGCCCTTTCGGTGTCAAAATCCACATGGGAAAAGGATCAGGGGTGTAACGCATGTCCTCAAAGCTAAAGTATTGTTCTTCATTGTTGTACACAGAAGTGAGATTATATTTAGATTGTCCATATCCGTCCAGTAAGGACATACACTCGAATGTTTTAACATCGAAAAACTCACTAGGCCAATAGGGTTTTAAGTGTGGAAACCCACTAGTCCAGTAGGGTTGGCCTCTTCGCCGAACCACTAGCCTTTGATATGTTTCATTAATGGGTTCCCAGCTCAAAGTAAAAGTTCCCGAATCAAAGATATCATCACTAAGCCAAGAAGTCAAGGTCCAGTTTTGTCTTGTTCTTGTGTCATATCCAAGCTTCATACCCGGTAAAAGTACATTGGTTGGGTGATCAAAACTCTGCCACAAAACCCTCTTGTCGAACTCATTTATTAGACGCAAATTACCGGTTTCTTCAAGTGTTGCAGTCACGTTTGGGTTCAGACCAGCTTGAACATCAGTAATTTGTTGGGTATTTCGTCAGTGGTGATCAGTTATATTAGTTATCAAAACGGTTGATAAGTAATTATAGATTAATAATAACTATTTAGTAATTATTAAAACGCAGCGGAATGAAACCGATTCAACACAAAAATAAAACCCGACAGGATCTGGGTTACAAAACATACGAATACGGAATAAATTAAATCTAACTACCAATGTTGATTAATTATATCTTAGTGGTTAATGATTAACCGATTGAGACACCTAGGTACAATGAACCAATGCTAGATCACGAACTGACAACGCGAGAGACGAGAAGCGCCAGGGCTGGCCGGAAACGGGACAGCAGCGAGGCAGGGTCCGGCTTAGGCTGGTTTGGAGGTTGCCGGAAACGCCAAAGAGAATATGATTTTGTGTTTGGTGGCTAGCAAAACACCAAGAAAGAAAAACAAAAGTTTTTCTTCTCACGTTTTGGTTCTGGTGGCTTTTCTTGCTGTAGGTCAAAAACCAAAATAGGATTATTATTATATTTAATAATTATAAACCCTATTAATTGTTTTCGGGCCCAAAGTCCAATACGAGATGTAAAGCCCGAACCCCTTTTAATGTTTTAATGAAAGATTAAAACAATATAAAAATTATTATTTATAAACTAGTATAAATAAAAATTCCCGTCTAACGAATATATATAAATATATATCGTCTCGCTAACAGTTCGTAATTACCAGTTAAGCGAGTTAAGTGGATTTAATGTTCGTTGCCCTAGGTGTAACTCTTACGGGTCACAACTCAGTTAGCAGCGTTAAATAATCGTGACCGGACATATAATTCCAACAGTCTCCCACTTGGACGTCCTTCGATTAAGTTCCTTAACGCAGACAACCAGCAGTGTTCTAGCTACACATGGTTGCCCCTAACAAGGTATGACACTTTAAAGTCATTAACCAAAGCATCTTGCTATTGCAAGACAACAGACTTATGGTAATAATCGTCATTTATCCTTTCTGTAAAAGACATCAATTGAATCAATGAGACATGGATTAGATTCATTCTCATATCGCGTTCAATCATTATTGTTCTCGTTCCAGATTCATAGTGGTCCAATCAAACACACAGTCAGTTTGGGTAAAGCCTTACACTTCACCAGTTTGAATCACGAGGGCGCCATGATGTCTTACTGTTACATATCATGTAAGAGTACATAATCCCTTATTTACTACATACAACTCCCACTGAACTTCAGATCTGTTCCTAACCAATGCCTTTATGACTGGCAGTTACGCGACAGTGGTTGACAGTGATTAAAGAACAGCCCTTGGTAAACGAAAGTTCTAGTATGCATCTCAGGTCAAAGGATACTAAATGAGTATACCAATATCAAAACATCTTATGATTAAAATCCATGAAGATGATTTGAAGCGAGTTACATCCAACGTCATCCAAGATGAGGTCTGTGAAATTGGAAGTCAACTACTTGAGTCCAAGTTCAGAATAGTCTTAATTCAGAGTCGTTCCCACGATTCTGATCGACTACGGATAATTAAGAATACAAGATTCATGGATTAAACGTATTAAAATCAAACACAGTTATAAGATTCAAAGTTGCATTTAACTAGTAAATCAAACTGAATTCAAAAAGTAAAACTGTTTAATGTTTGTACATCCAAATACTAAATCAAAACATATCTCTAGCAAAACTAAGACCGATAGCATTTTTGTGCTGATCATGCTTCTCCTGAGTCATCGGCTTAGTGAACGGGTCCGCTAGGTTTTGATCTGTGTCTACTTTGCTTATCACGATGTCACCACGTTCCACAATTTCCCGTATATAGTGGAACTTTCTGAGAATGTGCTTAGCTTTGTGATGAGATCTGGGCTCTTTGGCTTGAGCAATAGTGCCCGTGTTATCACAAAATATCTCGATTGGTTTCCGAATACTTGGAACCACATCGAGGTCGGTTATGAATTTCTTCATCCAAGCAGCTTCCTTTGCAGCATCTGATGCAGCTATATACTCAGATTCGGTGGTTGAATCTGCCACCACACTCTGCTTGGAGCTCTTCCAGGAGATAGCTCCTCCGTTTAGAGTGAATACGAATCCTGATTGTGAGCGAGAGTCATCTCGGTTAGTTTGGAAGCTGGCGTCAGTGTAACATCTTACAGTGAGCTCTTCTTCCACTCCTCCAAATATTAAGAACATGTCTTTAGTCCTTCTCAAGTACTTCAGAATGTTCTTGACTGCAGTCCAATGGGCAATGCCAGGACTTTGCTGAAAACGACTGGTCATACTTAAAGCATACGAGACGTCAGGCCTGGTACATAACATAGCATACATGATAGAACCAATCGCCGAAACATATGGAATTGCTTCCATACGCTTGGTTTCAATGTCCGTTGAAGGAGATTGCGATTTGTTCAGCACGGTGCCTTTAGTCATAAGAACACCTCCTTTCTTGGAGTTTTCCATATGAAAGCGTGCCATGACTTTGTCTATGTATGTGCCTTGACTAAGCCCTAGAAGCCGCTTAGATCTATCCCTGTAGATCTTGATTCCTAGAATGTAGGCTGCTTCTCCAAGATCTTTCATTGCAAAACAAGTTCCCAACCGGTGTTTAACATCGTTAAGCATAGGGATGTTGTTTCCAATGATAAGTATATCATCCACATACAAGATGAGGAATGATATAGTGCTCCCACTAGCCTTTCTGTAAACACAAGGCTCATCTTCATTTTTGACAAAACCAAACTCTTTGATCTTTTGGTCAAAACGAAGATTCCAGCTTCGAGATGCTTGTTTGAGTCCATAAATAGACTTATTCAGTTTACATACCCTATTAGGATATTTTGGATCAACAAAACCATCAGGTTGTACCATATAGACATCTTCAGAGAGATGCCCATTAAGGAAAGCGGTTTTGACATTCATTTGCCATATCTCGTAGTCATAGTACGCGGCTATGGGAAACAATATCCTGATCGATTTGATCATAGCAACGGGCGAGAAGGTTTCATCATAGTCAATGCCTTGAGTCTGAGTAAAACCTTTCGCAACTAGCCGTGCTTTATAGGTGTGTACATTTCCATGCATGTCGGTTTTTCTCTTGAAAATCCATTTGCTCCCTACTGCCCGAGATTCGGGGGGTAGCTCAACCAAGTCCCAGACTTGATTGTCACGCATAGATTGCTTCTCGGCGTTCATGGCTTCTAGCCATTTTGCAGATTCTGGATCTGAAATAGCAGATTTGTGGTTAGTATGTTCGTCATTAGATTCGGCTACTAATAGGACCTCGGTACCCTCAAGATGCCATAGGTATCTGTCTGGTTCTTTGCGAGTCCTTATACTTCTGCGAACGCTTGTGTTTATGTCTGATTCATCAGCAACAACTTCTTGTTGTTCAGACGCTCCGACTTCATCAGCGGTTGTTTGTGGTTCTCGAATCTCTTCAAGATTCACTATATTATCTCCAGTTCCTCGTTCAAGAATTTCTTTCTTGAGGAAGTGTGCCTTCCTTTTGATGGAAATAACATTTGCATCAGGATGGTAGAAATAATATCCGATTCTGTTATAGTATCCAACGAAAATGACCTTTTCGCCTCTAGGATCGAGCTTGTCATCAGAATCGCTGGTGACATATGCATCACATCCCCATACTCTAAGGTAAGACAGATTGGGTTTAGACCCATGCCATATCACATATGGAGTCTTATTTACCTTCTTAGTCGGTGCCAGATTGACAATGCGGGCGGCGGTCATAAGAGCATAACTCCAGAAAGAGTGAGGCAAGTTTGTTCTACACATCATCGATCGAACCATATTAAGTAGGGTTCGATTTCTTCTCTCGCTCACGCCATTAAGTTGGGGTGTGCCAGGTGGAGTAGGTTGTGAAACTATTCCACGCTCCTTGAGATGATTTATGAACTCTATGCTGAGATATTCACCACCTCGATCTGATCGAAGTGTCTTTATCGTTTTACCGAGTTGGTTTTCCACTTCGTTTTGAAACTCTTTGAACTTTTCAAAAGTTTCAAGCTTGTGTTTCATAAGATAGACATAAGCATATCGACTATAATCGTCGATGAATGAAACGAAGTATCTTTCATGATTTCTAGACATGGTTCTGAAAGGGCCACATACATCAGTGTGTATGAGTCCTAGCATATCCTTGGCTCGTTCACCAATGCCGGTGAAGGATCCTTTAGTGAGTTTGCCAGCTAAGCAAGACTTGCAGTCTTCAAAGGATTCTTGTCCGGTGGATTCAAGGATCCCTTCGGATTGGAGCCTTTTCATGCGGGCCTTGCTTATGTGACCAAGTCTACAATGCCATAGAAATGTATCATTAATGCTAGATTTGATACGTTTAGAAAGATTGTATATGTTATTATTAGTTTGAACATCAACCTCATAAATTCCATTTCGAGGTTTAGCCTCAAAATAGAAAATATCATTTAAGTAGAAATATTAATTCCATTAAAAACGTACTTAAAACCTTGTTCAAACAATAAGGAAACTGAAATAATGTTTCTGATTAAACCAGGTGCAAACAAACAGTTATTTAAGATAACTACAAGGCCAGAAGGACATGAAAGGTGAAATGTTCCAGTTGCAAGAACTGGTACTCTCTTCCCATCACCAACGATGAGTTCCATGTCGCCTTGTTTCAGCTTCTTCCACTTTTCAGGCTCGTGCAATACATTAACGATGTGATAAGCACATCCGGTATCAAATACCCATGTGTCGCTAGAGATAGTGAAAAGTTCAATAACATAGATAGAAATACCAGAAGAGATGCCTTCACAATTTGCTCTCTTCGATCTCAGCTTAGCTAGATATTCAGGGCAGTTACGTTTCCAGTGTCCCATATTGTTGCATTCAAAACACTGACGCTCCTTGGGAGGGGGTGCTTTTGCAACTTTCTTGTTTTTGTTGGTGGCATTCTTGGCAGCAACAATAACTTGCTTCTTACCTTTGTTGTTATAACCCCTTTTCTTGGTTTTGGGCTTGTTAACACCAGCAGATTTGACCATCAACTCTTGATTAGTCTCACTTGATATTCTCATCTCGGCCGTTTTTTGCATGCCGTGCAGTTCGGGCATAGTCTTCTCCCATGTGTTCATATTTAAGTTCATTACGAAGTTGTCATAAGAACTAGAGAGAGAGTTCAAGATGAGGTTGGTGTCATTCGGTTTTTCATTCTCAAGCAAAGACTTGAGAGAGAAGGAGAAGTGGGATTCTTTTTCATTAGACATCTGTTAAATAAGCAAATTAAATTTTAATTAGTATTTTGGATGTAATAAATTCTTATATTAATGACCCATGGCAAGAATAGAATAAGAATAGAGAATCTGGTTATGTCAATTAGTAATGGCGGCTGTGGCACGCAACATTAGTAAGTGATTTAGGCAGACTGACAATAATTGCCAATTGTGAAAAATGCACAATTCTCGAGTATGAGGCCGCTAAGACAACTCTTGTCTATGCATTGATACGTTTAGCCTCATCTATGCCCACTTTTGGTCTCCATACAGCTGGGGCATGTAATAGAGAGAAAAGTAATAGTCGCCCTAGTACAGGTACATGTGGAAGGGCCGGATGTGTCAACGAAACCCTTGCACCTTGGAGGGATAGGTTACGCACCAAGTGCGGTGCTGTGGCTCCAAACACTGGTGTTTCACGTTATACCCCAAGTGTTCCTTATTGTAGGATGGCATAGACTAAAGATTTTAAATATGGGATTTAATTTTAGTGTTTACCGAATAGGGTCAAACACAACGAATGATAAATCATACGTGTGTTGTAAAATCCAGTTTTACTATATATTAGATCGTGACAACGTGATGAACCCTTTCATCTCTCAGGACACTTAATTTTAAATAACCTATTAAAACTAAGTTTTCCGCGATGTAATTAACCAATTAAAAGTTAATAGTTTAAATGAACTATTAAGTTATTCGTTTTAAAATTTTAAAATTAGTTTAAATTGCAAAACTTTATTGGTTATCATTTATTTTAAAAACAAACTGTTTGTTTTAATATAAAGTATCCACAAGTTGTAAAAAAAAAATTTAGAACTTGATATTAATTTGATTGTGAAAATTTTGGTATTTGGTCGGTACGTTATAACATTTATAAGATAAAAGCAACCACAATAGCAAACACAAAAATATGTAAATCATATGGCCAAGGAAAAAGTGTTTGATCTTGCTAGAGCCTAATAGCAAGACCAAACTAGGTCACGGGGTCACAACACACAAACAACCACAAGGATGAACTTTGTGCATGCATCTAGCTGTTCCGTGTGACTCCCACTAAATCTAAGATCCTGTCTCCGTCTTATGTTTTGTCTTCGGGTTTTTATCTTTACAATATTTATACAGAATACAAAAAAAAAATAAAACCCTAAGCTATTACAACTTTGAGCCATCAAAGTGGGCCAAAACATAAAAGCTAATCTATTACAATTTTGAGCCATCAAATGGGCCAAACCATAAAACCAAAAACAGAAAACAAACACAAGACAGGGTCGGGCCAGATTTACATATTTAATACAATCAAATAACTGGGCAATCCTTTTGGTCAAATAAAATAAATAAAAAAACTTTGACTAAAATAAATAAATAAAAATTGCCCTAAAAAGATCTAGATCAGAAACTTTAAACAAGTTAAAGTTTGTGATCTATAACCGGTTAAAAGACCGGATCCGATTCGTATGACGTAACCAAGGCTCTGATACCACTGTTGGGTATTTCGTCAGTGGTGATCAGTTATATTAGTTATCAAAACGGTTGATAAGTAATTATAGATTAATAATAACTATTTAGTAATTATTAAAACGCAGCGGAATGAAACCGATTCAACACAAAAATAAAACCCGACAGAATCTGGGTTACAAAACATACGAATACGGAATAAATTAAATCTAACTACCAATGTTGATTAATTATACCTTAGTCGTTAATGATTAACCGTTTGAGACACCTAGGTACAATGAACCAATGCTAGATCACGAACTGACAACGCGAGAGACGGGAAGCGCCAGGGCTGGCCGGAAACGGGACAGCAGCGAGGCAGGGTCCGGCTTAGGCTGGTTTGGAGGTTGCCGGAAACGCCAAAGAGAATATGGTTTTGTGTTTGGTGGCTAGCAAAACACCAAGAAAGAAAAACAAAAGTTTTTCTTCTCACGTTTTGGTTCTGGCGGCTTTTCTTGTTGTAGGTCAAAAACCAAAATAGGATTATTATTATATTTAATAATTATAAACCCTATTAATTGTTTTCGGGCCCAAAGTCCAATACGAGATGTAAAGCCCGAACCCCTTTTAATGTTTTAATGAAAGATTAAAACAATATATAAATTATTATTTATAAACTAGTATAAATAAAAATTCCCGTCTAACGAATATATATAAATATATATCGTCTCGCTAACAGTTCGTAATTACCAGTTAAGCGAGTTAAGTGGATTTAATGTTCGTTGCCCTAGGTGTAACTCTTACGGGTCACAACTCAGTTAGCAGCGTTAAATAATCATGACCGGACATATAATTCCAACATAATTTTCATCAGAGTCGTCCCTCCATCAGTGATGATCAAGTTTCCTGTGTTTTGGTCGATGGAGAGGGCAATGGTTTCTCCATCTGAGGTGGGTATGATTGGTTTGTTTGGATTGGCTACCCATACTTTCCGGGCTTCAGCATCACCAGTGTACCAAATTCCCAAGTAGATTCCATCATAATCTTTACTCATGATGAACCCTAACGTGAAATTTCCGCTGATGGAGAGAAGCTGGTCATAGTCGTTGAGTTGTTTACCAACTTTAATTGTTGAAAATGCACCATGAGGGGGACAAAATCTGACGGTGTAATTGGCACCATTACAATAACTACTGCTAATATCATCGGTTCTTGGGCAAGCTGAACTAAACAACCGAGAGTAAGTGGTCGGCTGGCACGAGTTGTTGCAACAATACTCAGGCGTGTCAAAGACCTGGCATGGACTACGACACCCTCCTCCACCCTTCAACATCAGCTTCTCCGGGCACCGTTTATTCAAATCGTAGCACAACCTCTCTTCGGGCAACCACCAAATGAATAAGTTGACGCATCAGTAGTAGTCTCTACAGTCATCTGTAAATTATAGCCATCCATGACACTGACATCGAGACTCCATTCATTGAAGAAACTCCCTTCATCGGCGTGAAACTTTGCAACTGTAACAGGTGGGGTTGCTGATCTACCATTGCACTCCATTTCACTGGAGCCACAGTCGCCTGTTTTACACGACCCATGACCTGACCCGTTGAATGTGCAACCGGTCCTACCCCACAAACCACCCACCCAGACATCCGGAGGTTGAAAGGAGCGTGAATTACCCTTGGTGAGCTCGAATCCAGTAATATTGAGATCAGGGTAGCCACCAGAGATTCCAGGCCAAACCGTGAAACCACAGTAATTGACAACAGTGATAGTAGTCCCTGCAAATGTGAACCAAAATCTTTATTAGCAATTATTTATTTATTTTTTTGTGTTTTGGAGATCCAGACTACAAAAGACACTTACTTACCATTAGAGAAGAAGAAGAAGAAGAAAAGAAAGGTCTGAATTAATGTCATGTTCTGCTTCATTTGAATGCTGGTGGTTACAAATTTTGTTTTTCAGAAGTAGACTATTATTAATCAGAATACTACAACTAAACCTTAGGCTTGGTTTGAGCTTTTAGTAAGCCGAACTCGAATAGCTCATGAGCGGATCGGGTTCTTTACACCCTAGTCGCACAATAGGTCATGTTATATACAATTCGACTAAAGAGTTATATCTTGGCAGTTAGCTTACTAGTTCCAACGACCCTTTATACATTCATCCTTTAGACAATCCTGGTACCCTTTTAAAATCTGAAGACTTTGATGGTTCCAAGTTTAGTTCTTGGTGAAGAGATCGAGTCATGCTAATTGTTGGGCTGCAAAGAAAAAAGAAGGGCTTGTTCACTGTTGATGGGCCATAGCTGCAAGCAAATAACAAAAAAACACAAATGTGGGTTTGTATACAAAAGGGGAGGTACCAAACAATGCACAAAGAGAGAAACACTAAAACAAGTAACAAGCTTTAAATGAGATAAACTTGATAACGAATTGTATTGAATTGTGATCGTAAGGTAATACAATATGACCTATATATAAAACTATACATAAAATACTAGGGCCGACTGACTAATACAAATGGGCCAGAACTGTAACTAAACATATCAACTAATATTGCCTCTCAAGCTAAGGCCGGGGACCAACTCTTAGCTTGGACTTCAAGAAGAGAAAACGTTCTGATGGCAGCGGTTTTGTGAATACATCAGCAATTTGGTCATGTGTAGAAATAAACTGAACATATAACTTCCTTTGAGCAACCTTCTCTCGAATGAAGTGAAAGTCAACTTCCACGTGTTTTGTTCTGGCATGGAAGACCGGATTAGGAGACATGTATGTGGCTCCTAAGTTATCACACCACAAGATAGGGGATGAAGTCATTGGGACACGAAGTTCGTGCAGTAACGTTTCAAGCCAGGTCAATTCAGCAACCGTATCGGCCAAGACCCTGTACTCGGATTCGGTAGATGACCGAGAGACAGTCTGGGCACCCAGCCCAGTCTGCATCAGAGTAAGCGGTCAAATGGGCTACATCTGTATAGGCATGCAAAACATGAGAGGATGAGCTGGAAATCAAGAGACCATGATGGGCAGATCCATGTAGATATCGAAGAATTCGTTTGACAGCAGACCAATGATTTTCGGTAGGAGAGTGCATGAACTGGAAAACTTTATTAACCGTAAAGGTGATATCTGGTCGGGAAAGTGTAACATACTGTAATGCCCTAACCATTTGTCTATATTTGACCGGATCATCAAAAGGAGGGTTGTCCCCAAGAGAGTGGGGGTGCTGGTGGTGCATGGTGATGGAATGTAACGAACCAACTTTCGGGTTTGCCCTATAATATATTAATAATATTGTAGGGGTGTTTTTAAATAAAAGAAAGTTGGTGGGTGTCACTTAAAAGGTGGAATTAACGAATTTGGAGGGGAGGAGTCATTTATGCAAGTGCAGGGACTGATCTTGTAATTGGCTCAAAGTTGATTTATTGGAGAAATAAAAATGACGACCCATACACACAAAGTGTGTGGGTGTGTGTCCCAAATCAAGGAGAAAAGAGGGAGAAATAGGAGCTTTGATGAAGAACGATTTTTGCATGCTTGAATTGAAGGTGTTGATTCTTACAGTCCCTTCCAAACAACAAGTAAGCTCTCTTTCATCTCTTGAATCCATCATTTATGGTGTTCTTGGTGGGTTTTGTTGAGATCAAGCAATGGGAATGATTTAGGTGTTGTAAACGATTATTAACTTGATAAAAGTGATAATCTAGCTTGAATAACATCATGATAACATCCAATTTGATGATTCAAGAATTTGGATTCTTGAGGGAAATTTGGGGGTTTTCTAATTGGGGGTGTTTATATGATGAATTGAGGGTTGGTAAGTGTTTATAGTAGTAATAGACACTTTAATCGATAAGAAACCTTAGTCAAATTGATTATTTGGAAATTAGGGTTCTTGAGAACCTAATTTGGAGGTTTTATGATTGGAAGTGTTTAAATGGTGAATTGAGTATGGATAAGTGTTTATGGTGTATTATAAACACATTTTCAAGTATAAAACTCAATTGAATTGGTGAATTATGAGTTGGATGAAATTATGAAAATTGGGTGAAAAACCTTAATGGGTCAAATGGGTGGAATTGGCTTAGAATGGTTAAAAGCTTGTGTGAAGCTTAATAAAACAAGAGTAGATGATAATGAAGATCATAAGATCTTGGGTGGGTGTTAAACTCCAATTAGTGTATGTATTGGGGTAATTTAGATTACTAAAACATATGGAATGTCTAGGTAATCAAGGCGTTAAAGATATTAGCTTTGAGGACCGAGTGGAATCTTCATTGGCAAAGGTAAGTGCTTTGCACTTACTTAGTAGTAGATAAGTAGTTTATATGTAAGTATATTATGTGGTTTAATTCTATTTACATGTTGTATGTTGATTTTGACTATGTGGTATATGGTCAAACTAAAGTGTGAAATGTGGTAAAAGTAGTGTAATTGACTAATGTGGTAAATAGTCAAACGTAATGTGGTAAAAGTGGTGTAGTTGACTAATATGGTAAATAGTCAAACATAAAATGGTAAAAGTGGTGTAAATTGACTTAATGTGTAATAAGTCAAATCATTGAGGATAATGGGGAAATTGATATAAAATTGACTTAATATGATATAAGTCAACCATTATGAATAATGGTGAAATTGGTGTAATTTAACCTTAGTGGTATATGGTCAAACTATTATGTTGAAATAGGTTTAAGTAGACTATGTGGTTAATAGTCAAACTTGAATATGCAAATGTGGTAAATAAGTGTAATTAGACTATGTGGTTAATAGTCAAACTTGAATGTGCCAATGTGGTAAATATGTGTAATTAGACTATGTGGTTAATAGTCAATCTTGATTGTGCAAATGTGGTAAATAGATGTAAATTGACTTATGTGGTTTTTGGTCAAACTAATGGGTGATATGCGGTTAAATGGTGTAAATGACTCAATGTGGTCAAGAGTCAACTAAAATGTATAATGTGGTAACATTAAACTAAAATTGACTTAATGTGGTGAAATTCAACCGTTGATAGTAAAACAGTAAATTGGTTAATTACATGGAGTGTGGATACTTCATGGGTTGGCATGGAGTCAAATACTCCATGTGGGAATACGAGAGGTGGATCTCTCACTAGACATGTGGATATGTCAAGATAAACAAATGGTAAAACATAAGTCATGTATGGATTAATACATGTCTTGAGTTGTAGGTCAATGTGTGCCTAAACTAATGAAAGGGTGGGATTAAAAGTTAAACTCCTAACGAGTGGGAAACGGGTTGTGGTACTCGAGTATGGGAAATAAATAAAAAACTGCAGTAAAATACCATCAGCCCAGCCCCTGCAGTAAGCTACGGCCTAGCAGTAGCCTACGACCCTCCTCAAGATGGCCTACGGCTGGATTGGACCTTACGGCCTAGAAGTTCTGCCTTACGGCCACACCTTACGGTCTGGCGTAAGCTGGAATTTTCGGATTTTTGGGTTTTTGACTAATTGTTGTTGTAGGGACTTGTGGGAGGTCCCTAAGACTTCTTATCTATACTAACCATGTTCAAATTAATGTTTTGAATGTAGGGAAAGCTCCAGAGTGATCTCGGGTCCTGCATCAAGTGGATTGGATTCTCGTGGTCGTGTATTGCAATTGTTTTTGTTAATATTCTCGCGTGGAGTCTTTACAAACTATTTGGAGTTATTACAAGTTGTGGATAACTTGTTAGTATTTTTGTTAAACTAATTTAGGTAATTATGTTAGTTTAATCCGTGTTTGTAAAACTTAACGTGTGGATACGTTAAATGTCGTTTTGGGACCTAACTTCCGCGTTGTTTTAAAAGTTTAAATCGGTTTGAAATTTTGGGTGTTACATGGAACCGGTTTAGACTGAGAAAGGTTGGCGCGGTCCAACAGTTCATGTATATATTTCCGTTGTGAAAGAACTATAGAGGATCCTTGTCTAGCCACCACAATGCCTAGAAAATATGATAAGGGCCCCATGTCTTAGATTGCAAAAGATTGACTGAGACAATGCACCACGTGATTAATAGCCCAGTTATTATTACCTGTCAAAACAATGTCATCGACATACACTAGCATATACAACAACGTTCCATTCTTGGAATAAATAAACAAAAAGGGATCCGTCTTGGAACCCCGAAAATCGAGAGCGGTTAAGGCGGAAGAGAGCCATTCAAACCATGCACGTGGTGCTTGTTTGAGACCATATAAATACTTGTGCAATCGGCATACGTGGTTTGGCTTATGGGGATCCTGAAAACCGAGAGCGGTTAAGGCGGAAGAGAGCCGTTCAAACCATGCCCGTGGTGCTTGTTTGAGGCCATATAAAGACTTGTGCAATCGGCATACGTGGTTTGGCTTATGGTGATCCACAAACCCTTGTGGTTGTTTTAAATGAACCGTTTCCTTTAAATCACCGTGTAGAAATCATTTTGAACATCGAGTTGTCTTAGAGACCATTGTTTGGTGGCGGCTAGAGAAAGAACAACTCTAATTGGGGTAGACTTCACCACTGGACTAAAGGTTTCGGTGTAGTCTATACCAGGTTGTTGATTGAAACCTTTAGAAACAAGACGCGCCTTGTAGCGCTTAATAGCCCCGTGTTGATCTCATTTAACTGTATATAGACCCATTTGCAATCAACCACATTTGTATTTGGAACACGAGGGACCAAAGTCCAAGTACCATTACGTATTAGAGCCGAGTATTCATCTGCCATAGCCTTACGCCAGTGAGCATCTTTGTTGGCAATGGTAAAGGTGGAAGGTTCAGTGTCTTGTGTGAAGGTATGAAAAGAGGAAGGATTGTATGGGTGAGTTGGTTTGGGGTTAGTTCATAGGTTGGCTGGTCTTTGGCGTTGTGGAGGTGGTGGGGGTGGGTTCGGGATAGGAGTGGTGGTTGATGGTGTTTGCTGGGCTGATGGTAGGGTGGAGGATGGTAGCGGATTAGGTGGGCTTGTTGGGATAGGTGGCTGGTTAGGTTGTGGGCTGGTTGGGATAGGTGGCTGGTCAGGTTGTGGGCTGGTTGTAGTTGAAGGAGTGGGGATTTGGGCATAGCGGTCAAAGGTAGGGATGGAAGGGACATGAGAGGTCGGTTGAGTGGAGGACCAATGGGAGTAGGTGATGCTAGAGGGATGAGTAGGTGTGGTGATGTTGGTGTGTTTTGTTGAGGTTCCATGTTGGTAGATGCATGAATAGAAGCCGCAGGATAAGAAGACACATAAGGGTCGGGAGATGGAAAGGGTGAGGGTTCGGTAGGTTTGGGCAGAAACGGAAAGGTGGTTTCATGGAACCGAACATGACGGGCAATATATATGTGTTCGGAGACAGGGTCAAAGCAACGATATTCGTGATGAGAGGTGCTATAGCCAAGGAAGACACAAAGTATAGATAGAAAATCCATTTTGTGTGGATTATAGGGACGGAGATGAGGGAAACATTGGCAACCGAAGACACGAAGAAAGGAAAATTTTGGTTTGTTTTTAAACAGGTGTTCAAAGGGAAAGGTGGTGGAGTTCGTACGAGTGGGCATACGATTGATTAGATAAACGGCAGTTGCAAAGGCATAATGCCAAAATCGTTGAGGAACATGGGATTGTGACAATAGGGTGAGACATGTTTCAACAACATGGCGATAGCGTCTCTCAACAACACCGTTTTGTTCGCTGGTGTGAGGAAATGAGAGACGATGGATAATGCCAATGGAGGCAAAAAAAAAAGATGAAAGGTTTCTGAATTCAAACACCCCCCCCCCCCCCAACAATCAGTTTGTATGGTTTTAAGTGTAGTGGAGAATTGCCGTTCAGCCATAGTGACGAATTGTTTAAAAATAGCAAACACATCAGATTTTCGCTTCAAGGTAAACAACCACAAAAATTTTGAAAAATGATCAACACATAGAAGAAAATAGTTATCACCATCAAATGAAGTCACAGGGGATGGTCCCCACACGTCACAAAACATTAAATCCATAACATGAGTACTTTTATAATCAGACGAAAATAAATTAAGTTTGGATGATTTTCTAACAGAACAGGAAGTACAATTGAGATCAAAAGTCTTATTAGAAATAGGTAAGCAATATTTAGAAAGTATGGTCTTGAACAACTGGGAATGTGGATGTCCCAATCGTTGATGCCATGTGGTTGTTGTAGCACGAGTTGTTGAATTTGTAATTGGTTGATTGAGCGGAAGATTGATAGAGTAGAGTCCACCGCCACTTGTACCCGTGAGGAGGGTATTGTGTGTAGACGTGTCCTTCACAACAAAAAAAGTTGCGTGAAATTCAAAATAAACATGATTATCTTGACAAATTTTTTGTACAGAAAGAAGGTGTCTTTTGATAGTAGGTACATGGAGAATATTGTTTAGGTAAAAGGTTTTGTTAGGTGAGACAAGTTTGAGGAGCCAATGTGTAAAATGGGGAGGGCCTTACCATTACCAACACGTAGATTATCATCACCGTAGTAGGACTCAGCAGAATCAAAACCTGACATATCCGGTGCTACATGGCTATTGGAGCCCGTGTCTGGGAGCCATGAAGGAGATGCTTGTGAGTGAAAATCGGCATAATTAGCAGACGGTTGTCTCGTCCGGAAGGTGGATGGGTCTCGGTTCGGACATTAAGACAGAACATGTCCAATTCCACACCTGTTACAAGTGCCATAAACGGTGTTTTGGTTAGAAGCCCAACTAAACTGACATGTGTTGCGATTGTTCCCCCCCTTTATTACGGTTGTAATTGTTGCTGCGGCCACCACGACCCCCACAGTTGTAGTTGTTGCTGCGGCCATCATGACCGTCGGATCATCTCGTCTTCTAATCTGGACCACTCAAATTACTAAAGAAAACGGTTACCCATTATTTACTTCTTGCAGTTATAGACTGTCCCATATACCAAGTCCCCTTCCCCCATGTCCTCCACGTCCCGTCCCTCCCACCCCCACCCCCAAATTTTATAGATATTAAGTTTCGGTCCCCTCTGGAAATTTTATAGGTATTAAGTTGCGGCCTCCCGGCAGTGGCCCCCCTGCGTTTATCTTCAAGTTTTGCCACTGTCCACCGCATCCTGCTTAGTTTCCGGCTGTGAAAGAGGTGTTACCGTTAGAGAAGTTTTCTCAAATTGCTAAAAAATAGTTAAGTGGCGGTTACTTCTTGTGGTTATAGATTCTCACGTACTCACCTATGTGCATGACATGCATCCTAAATTTGTCATGTTTTATTTATGTGTTAATTTGCCGGTTATTAGGTAGTTTAATTCCTATGCGTGTTCTAATTAGTGGGTAGTTACTATCATGGGTAGTGAGAAGTTTTATGTTCATGTTACTTGTAATACCTAAAATAAAATAAAAAAATAATAAGAATAGATAATAGAAATATTAATTAATAATAAGTAAATGATTGTTATTATATAATTACAATCTGAACTAACAATAAACTTTAAAATTTGAAAAAAAAAATTATTAATAAACACTATGTTAATGATAACTTTAAATTTAAAAAAATGAATAAACAAACTTTGAAATTTGTATGGCTCACATGTTGGGTAGCCATTTCCGGCATCGTCTGCTCACGTTGTCATGTGCGACGTAACCCTTCGTTCTTTCTTCTAGCCCTTCTCTTCAACCTTCGCATCTCAGATCTTTTACGCTGTGTTTCCGAGTCCCTTTTAAAGAGAGAAGTGAAAGGAAGTGGAACGAAACTAAAAAAGATTTGTGTTCCTAAGTTTTTAATGAAAGGAAGTGGAAAGAAACTAAAAAAATTTGTGTTCCCGAGTTTTTTAATGGAATGAAGTGCAAATAAAAGAATGAAAGATTTTTAATAATCTTCCCTCCTAATTTTCCTTTCAAATTGGAAGGAGTGGAAAGAAAGGAAAATAAACATATAAAATCTTTAATTTCTTTTTCTTTCCTTCGAACTTTGGAACACGAAATTACATTACATGTTTTCCTTCCATTTTCTTTCTTTTCTCTCCTTAATTACCGTCTTTTCCTTCCCCTCTCTTTCTTTTCTCTCATTAATTCTCTTTCTCTTCTTTTCTTTCCTTTATTAAACTCGGGAACACACGTTACATTTCGCTACTGATCCCATCATTCCTGTTTAGATCCTGCTCACATCTGATGTCTTCATCGAGATCTCGTCCGTACCCCCACTTCTTCACTCCGATCCGGCTAGACCGTCGGTCAGCGGCCACTAGTTCGACCGTCCGACCGCATGAACCGACAGGTTTTTTGAAGAACGACTCTACTATGTTTGACCGGACCTCCGGTGGTACCGGTTCCCGGCTGAACCGGTCCGGTTTCAAAACATTGGTTGTAAGTACATAGTTGGAATCTAGTTCAACAAGATACACTTTAAAATGCATGAATTACAAGTCTTTTACTTTTGAACAAATAAGGAAAGGAGACCAAGTGCTTTCTTGGTCTCCTCTTGGCCGAAAATTACCATAGCCACTGACCACCGCCGTCGCCGATCGCTACTGATTGCAAGCCGTGATCTCGCCGGCTTGAGCCTGCTGTTGACGCCTCTGATCGCCAAACTCCAATGGTTTCGATTGGAGTTGAACTGATTTAAGTGAACTCTCTTATTATTATATCAAAGAAACTGACTCAAAACTTATATACAATAACCCTAATCATGGTTATATATTTATAAGGTAACCCAAACTTAGTCAACAAGAAAACAATTAAAACTCTAATACACTCCTTAAGCTCATTAACTACATTTAATAAACTTCGCGGGTCTACATGGGTCCCCTTCCCCCCTCACTTCCTCGTGACAGGCCTTAGAGCCATAAATTACCAACAATCTATAAAACGTTTTAAAATTTTGATATAAAGTGTTTCCAGTCACTCCAACTTGATCAGACCATACAAAAACGACCTGCGTCAACATTACAAGGACTACTGGTTTTTACCTGTTACTCAATCCGTCTGACCCGCCCATTTTGACAACTCTAAATCTTTATCTGTAATATTTTGAAGGTTCTAGTCCGGAACGTGCCACATGGTTCAAGCCATTCTTTATCTGATAATATGGACAGTTTCTTTTAAAAGAACCACCATGATCACTACCTGTGTCACCAGATAATGATGTAATATAGTGATAGTCGCCTGCTTTATGCTACTAGTAATCTTTTTAGTTTCATTTTCGTTAAATGGTATGTTTAGGAGTTTTTATGTAACCATCACAACCTATTATTGTAATTTAGGTTGTCTACAATGCAAACAAGTTTGGTAGGTTAGTTAGAACAAGACTTCGACTGCAAAATTGGTTAGACTCCAAAAACGGCCAACTTTAAAGGTAACTTTTTTTTTTAACGGCAATTTTCTTTACTTAGTGGGACTTGAACCCATGACCTTGAGGTCTTTAAGTGTTTAAGAGGCTTTACCTCTACCATTAGACCACCACCCCAATGACAACTTTAAAGGTAACTAATGTGCTTTATAAGCTTGTATACATTTTCAAACTGAAATCCTCGTAACTTTTAAATCTCTTTTATTGCTCTATAATACTAACTTTCCTAATGTTCTTGATCCTCCTTGGACTTTAGGGAAAGAATATCGACTCAATTGAATACTACAAACAACAGATTCAAGAGTTTGACCAAAGGGTGAGTTGATTTTTATTTGTAAAAGCATCTAGTTCTTCTCTTAAAAGATATATAAGATTATGAAATACTGAATTGCATTACTAAATAGGTTACCTTACAGTTTATAGACATTACGAGGATCTAATAAACCTAATGGGTCTGTTGGCTCAGTACTAGAAACCCTAATGTGATATACATTCCGATACTCCCGCGCAGTCGAAGCGGAAGGAAACCGGAAGCTCGGACTGAAAAACAAAAAAAAAACATAACAAACAACAATAATAATAATAATAATAAAAGAAACCGGCTTCAATCGCAGTCCGTGACTAGGAAGTTCAAACTTCTACCAACAAATCCATAGTCTGTTTGATTTTGCCAGTCATAGTCTTCAATGTTAGTGATCCCATAATCATGCAAGAGGCGTGCAATGCGGCACGGTGGCGACGAACCATAGTCCTGCAGGCGGCGCAGCAGAGGACCGTAGTCTAATGAGCGGCGGCGGCACGGCGGCAAGGAACGGCTTGACGGAGAAGTGGGATCAAAGAAATTATCTCTAGCCTCTTGGTAATCGGTGTGTTCAGGCACAAGTTCGGTCAAAAATACTTCGTCGTAATGAAAAACTAACTAGACGGGACTGTGCGTGATTGAATTTCGACCAACCCCTAAAAAACGACAGCCAATGAAGCAGGGACGCGCCCTCATGCGCTAGTAGACGGCGGCGCCTTGCGTCAAACGCAGAAGAAAAGCCGCGCGTGGCAGCGTGTGAGTCGTTGGTTCGGTGGCGACTTTCGGTGGTCGGCTAATCGGAGGGAGATGGTTGCTATGGTTGCGGCGTTGAGACGTAAGAGGTTCTCGAAAAAGTATTTTGTTGAGAGCAACGGTCGGAATTTTGAATCGAAAACGAAGCTTTATTCGAACGGAAAACAGAAAAATAGAAGAAGAAACTAAATAGAGAACGGGACCGGGACAGGGTGGCGGCTGCCGCCCTGTCTAGGGTTTGAACCAAGTGGCGACGGCTAGGGTTTGTTATTTGTGTGTGGTGTGGCGGTGATGGTAGCGTGCTTAGGCTGGCTATGATATTATGTAAGACTAGTGGGTTACCCGGGCGTTGCGCCGGGAAGTCCGCCACAATCAAGCGTATCAAATTTCAAATACGATCCAAATTATCAAAAACGCAAATAAAAAATAAAGGAAAAAAACATAGTCTATTAAAGAGTAATGCCCTCAAATGAAATTTGAAGAATAAGAAGAGGTACCCGCATCACATATGTTTAATGTCAACACAAAAGTGCAAAACTCAACATTTGAACTTTAGTAGAAAAAAAACTATACAACACCGTAAGCCGATAATGAAAAAATAATATATGGAACTTGTTAGTCATATTTACGACTGAGCATTTTGGGATTCCCGAGTCAATCAGGGTAACCCAATCCCAAATTTTTATTAAAGTATGACCCAAATCTCGTCCCTAGGTCACACAATCAGGAATGGGTTTCGGTCAGGAAAGAACGATCGAGAAATTGGGTATTCCTGATAAGAAAAAGGTTCACGTTCATGCTTATAAATGTCAGCAACATGTTGTCAAACCAAATCGAATGTAGGTATAGGCTTTTACCTGATTCGTCAAACCAAAACGATTGTCGTCAGATCTTGTTGCCGGAAAGTCGGTTTCACGGCCGGAACCCTAACCGCCGCCGTCACACTCGATCTTCAAATGTTCCACCACCACCGTTGTGTGGTTGGTCACTTCACTCGAGAGAGAACGACGCAGATCTTCTAAGACATGATCTTCAGGACCGACAAAAGCATCAATGCAGACATCGCTGAAAACTCTGCCATCTATTCACCTGTCCAAGCTTTTAGGTTGCAAGCAGTGATGAATGGTAAGATGAAGAGGGCAATGAAGCATGGAGAAGAAAACGATTGAGGAAGCTTTAATTGAGTGAGTTAATATTAACATCAACTATACGAGAGAGGGTTAAAAAAATGGTAAAAAGACACATGTATCCACTAAATATCTTTTTTTTAACATTTAAGTGTATGGATGAAATGGTAATTAGTAGGGTTTAATTATGGAGAGGGGTTAGAAGGTAATTGTACACTTATATGGCATTGTCAATGTGTACACAATGCAACAAAAAATATACAAGATGTCTTAATTTTTTTAGAAAATTACATCCACATCCTTCCAATACATATTATATAGTAGTATAGATTATGAAAAACTAAATTGCATTACTATATAGGTTACCTTACAGTTTATAGACATTACAAAGAAACTCTAATAAGCCTACTGGGCCCATAGACTCAATATTAGAAACCCTAATATGATACACATTCCAATAAGATATACTCTTTCACTTTTACGGCCAAACAAGTTGGATTAGAACAACAAACTTGATGAAAATTTCATATTGTTTCTTGTGAAGATCTTAAAAGATGAGTGGGTCGGGCAGTTTAAGTAACAGGTCAAAACGATTGGGCTGAAATAGGTTATTTTTGGTACGGGTTGGTTTGTCAAACAGTTTTTCGTCATCTTTTTGGAAAGTATGAATTATTAACGTGTTAATTCGATTGCAAAAGCACTATTATTTCAGTAATAATCTAGTTTGTTGAATAAAAACAATTTAAGATATTGTATGCATTAAAATTAAACTTCAAACAGCATACCCCTTTGACCCGTTTCCCTTTAGCATTCAAGGGTGTAATTGAATTCATGATGGTCTTGATTGAGTAGCTCCTTTCCTTATGCTTGTAATTGAATTGTAAGTAAAGTTTTTTTGTTAGGTTGATCTTTAAACAATTTTTTTGTTCCTTTTTTATGTATATCTTTTAAGTTGTTAAAATATAATCTAAATGTTTGTAGGGGTGTAAACGATACGAGCCGCTCGTTAGCTACTCGAGATCGGCTCACTAAAAGCTCGAATAGAGTCGAGCTTATATTAGGGCTCATTCAATAAACGAGTCGAGCCGAGCTTCATATCAAGCTCGACTAGAGCCTAAACGAGCTTTTTATTTATATAGGGGTAACTTTATAGAATAATAACAAAGTTTAAAAAGTGTTCAAATTAGGTTACTCAATACGCATTTTACACGGTATACACCCTCGGGTATACTATGGTGAGTGACCTAATTAGAACACTTTTGAAACTTGGTTACTATTCTGTGGTGTTTTTCCTATATAATTTTATTTAATATATTACATATACATTTACATAATAATAATTATTACTATTGTGTATAAATTATAATAAAAATAAGAGTTAATTACACAGATGGTCCCCGTGGTTTGAGTAAAGTAACAAGATTGGGTACTAACTTTTAAAAGTAACAAGTTTGGGGCTTAAGATTTTGATTTTGTAACAAGTTTGGGGTCTAAGAATAACTTATGTTGGTTTTTTTGTTAAGTTGAGTTGAAATGACTAAAATACCCTTTTAGTTAAAATAAACCACATAGAAACCATAGGGACTTTTCATGTAACTTACTCAAACTTGGAAGCATTTATGTAATTTACTTGAATTAGAAAGAATGACAAAAAAAAAACAAAATTAACACATGGTCCTCCATCTCGCTTCTTGACTTCTTCTCCAGGAACCCTAGAAGCTCTCGTCCCGGAACACGACCAGTGTCAAAGAAATGAAGATTGAATCGGATAGTGAATCGATTAAGAAGAAACAGAGATTGAACTTCAAGGCTGCACATCCATCGCCGCACACCCCCTTCTCTGTTCGTCGGTTCATTGCTACAATGTGGCACAGACGGTACTCCGCCGCACCGGTCGTCTGTGAGTCCGTCAAGGCTGCAACTGTGACAAGGCCGCTCTGGGTATCTGTTCGCCGCACACCCCCTTCTCTAGTATTTCTTCTTTTTAGTGTTTCATTCAGCTACTGAGCAAGAAGGTGGGTGAGGTTTTTCAAGGTTTAAGGTATGTGAAAATGTAAGGAATTTGGAATCACATCTTATTTTTGTCATTATGAATCTTCCACTAAAATGAGTTGAGGTTTTGTTGTTGATGAAGAAAAATTGCTGGTCAGAGAACACAGGATTTGTTCAAAGGAGTTTGTAGAAGAAATATTGTTTTTTTAGGTATACAAATGCTAAAGTTTCTTGGATGAATTCTGAGGGAAAGATTGTGCTTTTTGTTTTTTGTGAATTATTAGAAATGATAAATTGAGATTACTCCCAACATTTGCATTACATTTATGGATTTTATTTGAATGTGTTTACGCGATATATGATTTAGGTTAATTTGTATTTTTATTATCTGTTTGAGATATGGGTTCTCGTTTACGGATTTGAAGCTCGTCGGTCAGACGAAAGAGAGATAGGTGATGGGGAGGGGAAGGTTGAGTTTTAAACTTTTTTTTATTTTAAGTAAATTATATTAATAGAGCCTATAGTTTATTAAAGGGTAGAACGGTCATTTTGAAAAGTTTATCTAAATTTAACAGAAAAACTTACAGAAGTTAGTCTTAGACCCCAAACTTGTAACTAAATCACAATCATAAGCCCCAAACTTGTTACTTTTAAAAGTTGGAACCCAATCTTGTTACTTTGCTCAAACCACAGGGACGTCTTTGTAATTAACTCTAAAAATAATTAAATATAATATATATTATGTTAAAAAGTCAAAAGATTGATATTGCAAGTAGAGGTGCTCAAAAGAACCGGATCCGAATCCAATCCAACGGATTATTCGAAACCGGATCCGGCTAGAACCGGTTTTTTTTAGAACCAGTCCGGATTTTTTAAGAACCGGCGGATCCAGAACCGGTTTAGGGGTTTTTGACGGACCGGATAAAAATCGAACAAAAACCGGATATTTTGGAACCGGTTTTTTTCGGACAAAATAGAACCGGTTAGAACCGGTTCTAGCCGTTGGGTTAAAAAAACGGCTATATAGCCGTTAATATGGCCGTTTTTTTTGTTTTTTTTGTTTTTGAGGCTTGAAACTTAGTATAAATAGGTATTGGGTGTATGAGTTAGTTCACCACAACATTCTAGCTCTCAAAACGCAAAAAAACGCTCGCTTTACGCAAAAAAAAAAAACGCTCTCATGGCTTCCGCTTCCGCAAGCACTCAAAATTAGGTTGGTGGTTCTACTAGCAATGTCATGGTGGTGACAGTACTTCCTTGCTCCCGAAACCAAGAGATATGAGCTTATTTCGATTTATGCGAAATGTCGAACGGTTCGCAAAAGGCTCGTTGCAAACGTTGTGGTAAAATTTTGGGTGCTGCGGGAAATAGCACTTTGAGGAAACATATTGGTAGTCACGCAAAACACACACAAGGTGAAGATCAAACTCAAATTGGTAGAGATGGAGGAGTTTGGCAATACAATGTCGAGAGGGTTCGTGAGAGAATGGCACATTTCGTCATTCAAGAAGGCTTGCCTTTTGATCATTTTGATAATCCGTGCTTGACGAGGATGATACAAGAGACGCTTCAACCGAGTTACACAAATGTAAGTCGTTCTACTTTGAGAAGAGATTGTTTAAAAATGTGGAAAAGAGCTAAAAAAGAATTAATTTTAGGTTTTGAAAATTTAAATACCGGCACTAACTTAACAACGGACGTTTGGTCCGCTCCACATGGTTTATCCGAATCGTACCTTTGCGTTACCGCACATTGGGTTCAACCGGAGTCGTGGCAAATGATGAAGCGTACGATTGCGTTTGATTATTTTGGATATCCACATACCGGTGAAAACTTATTTTATATTTTAGACTTGGTCATTCAAACTTATAAAATTCAACCAAAAATATTTGCAATATCTTTTGATAACGCTTCAAATAACACAAACGCGGTGGAAAAATTAAAAATAAAATATGAACCACCTTGTAACGGTGTTTTCTTTCATAGTCGATGTGTTGCACACATCATTAACTTGGTTGTGCAAGACGGTCTAAACGTCCAAGAAATAAGAGACGTAAAAGAAAATTTTAAAGTGATGTTACGTGAAGTTACGTGAAGTTTTTAGTACAAGTAAAAAAAGATATATAAACTATAGAAACTTGTGCCAACAAACGGATTCCATCTTTTTAGGTCCGAATTGGGACGTACCTACTAGATAGAACTCGACATGGAAAATGTTTGAATCGGCCTTAAGGCAAAGAGTTACTTTAAAACATTTCCATGATGAACTTGTACAAAAGAAACGTTGTTCACAAAAATTTGATAATATAAGTTGGGATATGATCGAGAAACTAACTAATTTGCTTGAGGTTTTTAAAAATGCAACTACATGTTTATCGGGAGTTTATTATCTCACGTCTTCGCTAATACTTCAACAATTATACTTAATATGTAATAAATTAAAAGAGTTTGAATATCACGGCCCTATTTTTGAAAAAATGGTAAAACCAATGAAAGCTAAATTTAAAAAATATTTTTCGGAAATGCCGGCCGTTGTTACATGTTCGGCCGCCTTAAACCCAACGATTAATTTAACCGGTGTTGAAACATTAATTGGATCAATATCGGATGATTTAAATATGTTCGAGGAAGACCCAAATTTTGAATCAAAGACAATAAGGGATTTCAATTCGGCTTTTAATAATATGTTTGATTATTATTTATGCAAATATGGTGGAAGTGGTGATCCATCAAACATACGTGAATCAATGGGTTCAGGTTCAAGTTCTAGTAGTTCAAGGAACCCGATGCTAAATTTATTTAACACTTTAAGAAACGAAAATACTAAACGAGCTCGTGAAAGCACACCAAGTAGCGAGCTTGGGAGATATCAATCAACCGACTTTATTTCAACTCTAAGATCCGAAGAGTTTGAAAACTTTGATATCTTGAGTTGGTGGCAAGGAAGGGAATCCCAATATCCCGTTCTAGCCGCAATGGCCCGTGACCTACTAACCGTCCAAGCTTCCACGGTAGCTTCGGAATCTGCTTTTTCTCTTAGTGGCATGGTTTTATCTATTCGAAGAACGAGGCTTACACCGGAATCTATGGAGATGTGTATTTGCTTGAAGGACCATTTGGATGCCGTCGAACGTGTACAACATGTTGCAAAACTAGAAGGCGAGCTTGACATTGAACAAGAAATACATGAATTCGAAGTAGAACAAGGGGCAGCGAATCCACTTTCTGACGAAGAACAAGCTTATGATGAAGCCCAACGTATCTCAAGCGAAGAAGATTGAAAACCAATGTTACGAAGACTAAGACGAGTAGACGACGAATAACGAGTCATAATAAATAATGTATATTTTGTGATTCAATTATGTTTTTTGTAATTTTTTTGTATGAACAATTGTTAAATCACTTAAAAAAAGCTAAAAAATAAATAAAACATGTATTTTATAGTGTATCTTTGTTAATTTAAAAAAAAAAAAATTAAATCCGGTGGAACCGGTTTTTTTTGTCCGGTTCGGTTCCATAAATCCGGTCCGGTCCCAATAGGTTCCAACTCTCCACTCCCTTAACCGGATCCGATCCGGAACTGGTTCCAATGGATCCGACCGTTGACCATTATTGACCGAACCGGTCCGGATCCGATCCGGATCCGGAAAAAAACCGGTTTGTGCACCTCTAATTGCAAGAATCGATTTGAACCGGCTTTCCGATAATATCCTCTCAAGGTAAGAAATATATGTTGGCTCAATTGTTGTTTGGCCCATGAAACGGGCCCAACCTATGTGTTAGGGGTTTTAATGGGTAATTTAATGACCAAGTTAGGGTTATTAGGTTTTCTTGTTTACCAAGTTTGGGTGAGTCTATAAATAGATGTTATCGGGTTAGGGTTTCATCAAAAGAGTTAGAGATTATTGTAATTGGTTTTTTGAGTTATATTTTCCAGTTATAATAAAGTTCTTGGAGAGTTATTCCAAATATTGTTTGTTTCGGTTGAGTTATAATCGATTCAATCCTTTAATTGGTATCAGAGCAAGTTTAAGCTCTTACCCGGCGGTTGTGATCAACGAGAATCAGTGGCAACGGTATTCGGTTTACGGCGGAATCTATTGACGGTATAGCTTCTAGATCGGCGGCTAAGGATTTAGCAAGTGGTAATCAGCGGCGGCTAAAAAGTTTTCGATGAGATTGCTAAGGAGGATATCTCAAATTTGTTATTGGTCGTTTGTTTATTTATTTTTTGGATTATTGAATTTTAATAATCTCACCGTTTACCAATTGACTAATAATAATCTCAACTGAGAATATTCTTACCACTGGTCCCTACTTTCAAACTATTTTCTTACATTGGACCCCCCGTTAAAAAAACTTAATGCCGTTAGATTTTGTATGACGTGGACATCTGCAAACCACCGGAAAATCGAGTCAAGCTAGTAGTGGTCTCGTGATAAGTTTTGAAATTGGCTCCGGTGGTGTTTAACTGGTCTCGTTTTTCCGGCAAGTCCAAATAGAGACAACGGTGGTGTTTAATGAGACCAGCTAAACACCACCAGAGCCAATTTCAAAACCGACCACGAGACCACTGCTAGCTTGGCTCGACTTTCCGGCGGTTTGCAGATATCCACGTCATATAAAATCTAATGGCGTTAAGTTTTTTTAACGGGGAGTCCAATGTAAGAAAATAGTTTGAAAGTACGGACTGGTGGTAAAAATATTCTCAGTTGAAATTATTATTTGTCAATTGATAAAATATGGGATTATTAAAATCCAATAATCCTTATTTTTTTAACAAACAATATATTCAGTTTTTTGTGGTGGCCAAGAGAATTGTTTCAGAAGTTTCAACTTGCTTTAAAAAGTCAAACGAAAAAACGTTTGTGTTTTTTTCTGGGTGGTGACGAAAAGAAAAAAAACAAGTTGATTTATTATTTTTGGTGGTGACGAAAAGGAAAAAAAAAACAAGTTGATTTATTATTTTTGTTTGGTTTAACAAGTTTGAGTTTAACCATATTCAGAGTTTATGAGAGGGATTCGTGATTAGTTTTGCGAGTAGACGGCGGTAACACGACTAGGGTTTGACGAGACTGGATCAAACCCCAACTACACCGGTTACGTATAAGCAGAAATCGAAAAACATGGGTGATAAAGAAACTCCGAATACAAGCGGTGGGAGTGAGAACACGACGGCGTTCCAATGTCCCATGCTTAACCCTACCAACTATATGGTATGGGCTATGCGGATGAAGGTGATCATGAACGTGCATAAGATTTGGGACGTCATAGATCCGGGTACGGTTGAAGCCGACAAGAACAACATGGCTAGTGCGTTGTTGTTTCAATCGATCTCGGAGACTACGATCTTGCATGTGGGTAACCTAGAGACTTCCAAGGTGATTTGGGAGGCGATCAAGACGCGTAATCTGGGGGCCGATAGTGTTAAAGAGGCAAGATTGCAAACACTTATGTCCGAGTTTAATGGACTAAGGATGAAGGAAACTGAGACTATAGACGAGTTTGTGGCGAAGCTCTCTGGTTCAGCATCAAAGGCGGCGACTTTGGGTGAGGTGATTGAGGAATCAAAGTTAGTGAAGTTCCTCAAAAGCCTACCCCGGAGCAAGTACATTCAGATTGTAACTTCGATTGAATAAGTCTTAGAACTCAAGACTATCGGGTTTGAAGACGTTGTGGGATGACTGAAAGCATACGAGGAACGGGTCAGGGAAGAAGAGGAGGAGACCGAGACCCAAGGTAAGCTTATATTTCACAAATCTAAATTTTCAGGTTCCGATAATCGATACACAAACCGAGATCATGAGAACAAGTAAGAAGACAAAGTCGAGATGATGATCAAGATTATGGATCAAAGAACTCGGGTCAAAGGAGAACTAATGATCACCAAAAGGAAAAGAATGATATATCACATATTCAATGTTATCGTTGTGATAAATTCGGTCACTTCGCGTCAAATTGTCCGGATCGTATAAAGAAACAGGAAGAAGCTGTGAGGAAACAGGAAGAGGCCAACTTGGTCGAAGACAAAGATCCCGCTTTGTTTATGATGAGATGTGATCAAGAGACGGTTTTCCTCGTTAAAGAAAAGGTAATACCAAGATGTTTTGAGACTGAGCCAATGGAGAAAGACACTTGGTATCTCGATAACGGAGCATCGAATCACATGATGGGTAATGGTGCTTATTTTTTATGAACTGAATGAGCGAGTCACGGGAAAGGTGAAATTCGGAGACGGATCTTGTATTGACATTCCGGGAAAGGGGTCGGTATTGCTAGAAGGGAAAGCGGGGGAGCAGCACATGTTGACCGATGTTTACTACATCCCGAGCCTACGTAGCAACATCATAAGTCTTGGTCAAGAAACAGAAGTTGGATGGGATATCCACATGAAACACGATTTGCTAACCATTCATGATGATACAGGTAAGCTTTTGATTAAGGTGACAAGGACTAAGAACCGGTTATACAAGATTAGTATCAAGATAGCAAGTCCCGGTATACAAGCTAGCATTAGAGTGAAGAGCTTTGTGGGTCAAGAGCTTCAATTGGTTGGGCTGAAAGATGATAAGCAAAGTACGAGTCAGATTCCAATCAAAGATCCAAGTTCCAAAGCTCAAAGTCCAAGGAAGAAAGTTCAAGAATTCAAAGGAAAAGTCAAGCAAGAGATTCAAGCTCAAGGAAGGACGTGTAGTGATCAGAAGAAGCATGTGTTTGTTCAAGCTAAGTGGAGCGCAAAGAACAATGCAAGAGATCAAGAAGTGCCTCGGGAGAATCAAGACAAATATGACAAAATTGAAGTTGAAGACGCGCCTATTTCAAGTCGAAAATTAGGGGATGATTCGGATACAACAATTGGGGGGTGATTGTTGGCTCAATTGTTGTTTGGCCCATGAAACGGGCCCAACCCATGTGTTAAGGGTTTTAATGGGTAACTTAATGACCAAGTTAGGGTTATTAGGTTTTCTTGTTCACCAAGTTTGGGTGAGTCTATAAATAGAGGTTACCGGATTAGGGTTTCATCAAGAGAGTTAGAGATGATTGTAATTGGTTTTTTGAGTTATATTTTCTAGTTATAATAAAGTTCTTGGATAGTTATTCCAAATATTGTTTGTTTCAGTTGAGTTATAATCAATTCAATCCTTGAATATAACCCTTGATCATCAATGCTAGAGATGGCAAAATAGACGGGTCTAGTGAGTTTGATAACGTGTCAAAATAGATGATTTTTGTTCCAGATCGGGCTCAACCAAAACATTTTAGTGTCCATTTTAAAACACAGTTTTCTGAGAAAGCCATGGAAAAGGATACACGAGACAAAGCTTCTAAACCCGAAATCAACCTCAAGTCCTACTTGTCCGACACCTACTTACACCCGATTTTTCGTTCTTTTGAACATCATGAGAACATGTTACGTTTTATTTTTATTATTATTTAGTCAATTAGGTTAAGGGGGAGTATGTTTTATTTAGGATAGTAGGGGGTGTTTAATGTAATTTGTATTGCTATTTATTTGGGTGTTTAGCTATGGAATGGATATGCAGAGATTTTGAATTCAATTCCTTCCATCTTTTAGGTAGCGTTTGGTATGCATGAATGGCTGACGGAATGGAATGTGTCATTACGATGGAATGAAAAAACACATGTTTGGTAGTCACATAGGAATGGAATGAACCATTACATAATAAATGTGATTCCTTCACGTTTAATAATTTTCATTCTTTGGGGTGTGGGTGTTTTTTTTCATACCTTCAAGAAATGGAATGATTTTATTTAATTAATGACCCGAACCATGGTCCGACCCATGAACTGACCCATGACCCGACACATGACTCGACCCATGAACCGACCCGTAACCCAATCATGACCCAAACCATGAACCGACCCATGACCCGACCCATGAACCAACCCATGACCAGACCCATGACCTGACACATGAACCGACCCTTGACCCGGCCAATGACCCGAACCATGACCCGACACATGAACCAACCCATGAACTGACACATGAACCGAACCATGACCCGATACATGACCCGACCTATGCCCTAACCCGTGACCGAACCTTGACCCGTACCATGACTCGACCCATGCCCTAACCTATGACCCGACCCATGAACCGCCAACACATGAACCGACCAATGACCCGTCCCATGACCTAAACCATAAACCGACCAATGACCCGTCTCATGACCCGAACCATGAACCGACCCATGCCCTGACCCATGACTCGACACACAACCCGACTCATGCCTCGACCCATGACCCGAGTATTTTCTTGGAGTATTTTTGTCATTTTTAATGAATTGTATTACATTCATTCGTATTTTACTGTCTAGAAAACGACATGAAATAATGATTCATTCCATTCCCATAGGTTAACCAAACATGACAATGAAATGGTATTGGCCTATTTCATTCCTTTGTCCATTCCATTCTTTTATCCATTCCATTACCCCATACCAAACAGACCCTTATTTTCTTCTTCTCCAATTAGGATTTAACCCTATCAAGGGTATCAGAGCTTTCTCCAGGCGACCTTAATCAGATTCGCTACCGCTATCATGATGAATACCCGTAATCAAGATGAAGACAAGGCTCTCAAGGATCATGACAAGGCGATTTCTGACCTCCGGTGTCACACCCCCAAATTCCACTAACGGAGTTTTACCGTTTAGAAGGTGACACACCATAATCTCAGTCATTAGTTACATCAAACGACACTATATGAGACTTAAAATGTAACGTTCACTATTCTCCGAGTATTGTATTTTTCTTTTTCAATAATGACATTTTGCGTTTCGATCTTGTTTATATATTCCGCATTTATATATATAAATTCACAATTCATTTTTATAAAATGATTAAAAATAATCAAAATTTTTATAAAAAAAAAAATATATATATATATATATATATATATAAACTATCTTGGAATTTGACTCAATGTTGACCACAAATCAAGAAAAATAGTTCAATTTGTACTTCTCAAAGTCAAAAAACCCAAGAACACATGAAATTGACCCGTTTGACTTTCAAAAGTCAAACAGGGCCGAATTCGTGCAATCCAAGCCCGGAAACGAGTCCAATTGAGTCGAGTGAGTTCCATCTCACGCATAAACAACGACTTGATCCAATCCAGACCCATTAAACATACAAATTCTAATTTTGAACTCAGTTGACTTTTTAGTCAAACCGAGATAAAATTTATCAAAATCAAGAGGGTTTAAACCAAATTGAATTCCCGAAATTGAGCTCCAGTCGATCGCGAGTGTACCTGGACCATTATCCAGACCTAATCCAACTCCAATTCGTCGAATTATGCCTAACTAACCTCGCGATTATCACGGTCCAAATTTTAAAATCAAATTGAGAGTTTGAGATAATATTTATCAAATTAAACCATTCATACACATTCTCATACCCACATACGAACTCCCTGAAACTTCATTCACACCTCATTGCACGTCTGGAGCCCGATCGATCCTCAAGAACATTCGAACCAAAGTCGTACTCGTCCACACTCGTTACACAACCAAAACACGTAAGTATTATGTCATTCGATTCGTCTCGTCATGCCATTCGAAAGCCCTCTGCCAATTCGTAATGGCAGAGGGTATCAAACCCAATTGGAAAACTAGGGTTTATACGATTCGATTTGGGGTTGGGATTATGTTTTTTGCGTATTTATGTTTTTCGTTTCATTACATACCAGCGAAACCACCTGGTCCGGCCGGTAAGCCACTGCACCGCCCAACCAGGTGGCGTGGGTTCGAAACCCACAAGCCACAGCGGCCGGATTATTCCTTTTTGCGCGTGGCCCGACCGAAACTGGTTCTCCTCTTCCGTGTTAATAGCTAATGGACCGAGATTAATTCGCGAATAACACCTCTGGTCCAGCGGTAAACAACAAGTCTCACACAGGAACCACCCGGGTTCGAGCCGGGTGGCCCTGTTTTATTTTTTTGAGCGACTTTTACAACTCGAAAAATTTTATAAAAAATATTTTTATAAACCTTGAAACATTTAGAACAGAATGTAACTGGAATCGCCAATTTTCTGTATAAACTCAATTTATTTCAAATTTCTTTGTTTAAAAATTGTATATTAATTATTTTAAAAAAAAAACAACAAAGTTTAATTTTATTTATTTATTTAAAGTAAATAAATTTCCCAATAAAATAGTGACTTCATAAAATATATCTTTTTTTTTATCCAAACTTATAAAGTTTATAACTGTATTTTAGAAATAAACAAATACTTGTTTTTATAATAAATGAATAAATAAATTTATTAAAATACTAAAACATTTAAATGTATATTTTTACACATAAATATTATTTTACACATTTTTATAAGTAAATAAATGATGTGAAAAAATTATTTATTTAATTTATATATAAATATAATTTCCACACTGTTTTCTAACTAAATAAATAAGTAATAATTAATTAATTTATTTAGTTATTCCAAATCAACATTTATTTCAATCATTTTTAAACTCTTTATTTTAAATCTTTTAATTTATACAACACCCGTTTTAAATACAAATTCACAAACACAACTCGTCGTACACACGTCCAATTCCATCCTATACTTAGACCTAGACTATTATACACACTAATTAATTCAATATACATTACACACTAGGTTAACGTGGTGAGTTCCAAGGACCACTTTGCTACCTAGTTTCACATACTAGCTACACCCTTGAATCAGGTGAGTTTTACATAGCCCCTTTTTCACTGTTTTTACATTTTGGGGTGAAACATGATCACAATTTACAATGATTTACATAAACTACACAATACAAATCCACTTTACAATTTGTGTGCAATTTGAGCTTTATGCTTGAGTGCTAGGTGTGTTAACTACTTATGTGCAATTACATGTACAATCATTAACTAATCAAGCCGACAGTTAACAATGATAGATCTATTGAGTCTGACAAACCCACCCAGATTGGGGTGATTGTTACCGACAACACAATTTTGCATGCTAGTTACAAAGGTTTGATTGTACTTTTGGTTACACAATAGTTGCTCCCCATAATTGCCTTATTAATCATGACTTGTATGGATTTGTTTACACACGACACTTTGATGCTATTTAGAGTCAAAACCTATGTATGCTCACCAACTATTTATAGTTGACCCTCTCATTTTATCATGTTTCAGGTACCAACTCTTGAGATCATTTACAAGATGCTACACATAGGATTGAGGACTTAGTTAAATAATGAATCGAACATTTATAGTGTACCTTATTTTTTCTTTTGTATAATTGTACATGTTTTTGTTGAACAAGTGTTATAAAAATTTGGATTCAATTAATATATAAAACTTTAGTTTGACCATGTGCTATTGAACAGTCTACATGTCCCGCCCCGACGTATTCCGCCGTCGGTTGGGGTGTGACAGATTGGTATCAGAGCCAGGTTATAGGGAATTAGGTTATTAGACACTCTTGACCTAGACTATAACCGTAGGACACCCATACTATGCCATGCTATTACATGCTATATGATTATTTCTTAGGTGAATAATTTTACATGTTATGCTAAATAATTACATCATCTGATACATTACTTAATAGTCTATGTGTCACATTACCTTCCAACTTTTGCCCCCCATTCATTTCTACCTATTTGATTTATTTAAAGTGCTATCTTAAGTTTTCCACACACACTCATACCTACTTAGTTCTTCATGCACCCTTAATCTCACACACAAAATATCACCACCTCTTGTGAACAAAGACTTAAACTATCGGACCTAATTGGGCCTAATGTCCATTAATAATAAACAAGAAGCCCATTCACCCTCCAAGAAGAATAAGCCCACTACAATAAATAAACCTCGCTTTTGGGCCTCAAAGCCCAGTCCACAACAATCCTCATCATTACCATGAGCCCAACAATGGTATTATTAATACATGATGGCTGGGAGAGTGTGTAGACCTATGAGGAATTCTGGCTAAGGAAAGATAGGGTACTTAAGTGTGTCTTATTGACCCACCCCTCTTTCCTGGGAATTATCCTCAGGGATACATTACTTATAGGTCAAGTGTATTTCTAAAATACTATCGTGAAGGTTCGGTGTTATGACTAGTCAAACTCTAAAACCTATAAGCACTCCTATGTCTAACCCGCAATATTTCATTATCACTTACAACCTTTTTATTGTTTCCTGCTAGACATGGACTCCTACCCTCCTCCCTCCCCGGTATACCATCCCGGAACAGAATCTGATTGGGAAGAAGACACTGAGACACCAGTATATCGGTCACCAACACCCCTAACTGCTAGGCCAAGGTTTGATGTAAGGGCGAACTGGATTAGGAACGCTGGCCCGAGACTTCAACCACCTGGATCACCCGCACCCAGAAACCAGTATCAAACACCTCATCCCCACAATCAGTTACCACCTCCACTAAGAGATCCATACCTAATGCCCGACCCGTACCTTCCTAACCCTTGGGTAAGGCATACCATGGCACCCCCTGGTGTTATGGGAATTCCAACCAATGACCTCCATCATTATGTAAGAACTTCAGAATTTGAGCGGCAAATGATAGAGCAAGGGATAATGCACGACCTGCAAGGACAAAGAATTGATAGCTTAACAAACCAATTGGGATACCAAAAGGAGTTAATCTCCATCCTCGAAAAAGAAATACTGGAGCATCGCACGGAGACAGCTAGAGCTGAATCCAGGTCGGCTACCCGAATGACCATAGCGGTACTCATCTTGGCGATTATCTTCTTCCTAGTGGAAAACTACCAGAGACGTTAATCGAAGATTTCTATTTATTATCTTTAAATTTTTTATTTAAGGACCATTTCCCTATGTTTTGAATAATGTTTAACATTTCAGCCTTTAATCGATTTCATATGTTTCAACTCTAAGGTTTTAATTGTTGATTTGAACCATGGAATATGAATTTTTCTATCAGAAAAAAAAAATAAAAAAAAAAAATTTAGTATCAACATCTTCATTCAAATATGATTTAGTACATTACCAATAATCTCCTTCATAAACAAATCATACTATTATGTGACTCAAGCAAAACCTCGTTATCTTGTTTAAACAAAACGTTTACCAAACTTTTAGATAGTATCAAAAATATAAATTTTCCACAAAACTTTTCATCCGATAAGGAAAGTTAGTACAATCAATTTTATAAAAATATTATTTCAAATTGATAAATAATTATGATTTTTCTGCATTAAAGTAAATATTTCTAAACTTGGCTAAATAATATGCGACTACTTGTTTAGCCAATGGTTCCACTTAAAAATATTCTCTTATTAATAATTAAAATTTTAAATTAAAAGATTTTCCTATAAGTTATCTATTTATTAGATTATTTAACTCAAAAGTTTTCATTACTTTATATATCTATGACCAAGAACGATTTACAATTTCCTATTTTCAAACAAAGATCAATTATTGGTAAACACATTCCCCTTAGTGTTTTCAGAACCTCCTCGTTACCTTTCACTTGCCGCTTCAAGAAACGATCCATACCACACAGACACTAACTACCACCTTTTTCACGAACACCAAACAACACGCTTCTCCGCAACACTTAACCACATACAAAACTCGTTAGTACACGTCACACTCGGAATTCAATAATATACGTATGCACACTCACAATACACACAACACGATCACACTATACATGAAACTCAGTTACTTGCAATATACCTAATACTACATTGATTACATGATACGTAAAATTTGATTACTTGCAATACACGTTCTAGTGGATTGATTATGCAATACATGAAACGTAGTCGTTTGTGATATACACATACTAAAATAATCACACAATACATAAAAAAAATCGTTGTTTGATACATAATACTTGATTGTCCACGTTGAACATGTAACTCATTTGGTTACAAGATACACAATATTACATTTCTGACATTACACATGAAAGATTGTTGGTTTACAAATACGTGGTACTAAGTTGTTAACACCATACGTGGAATTTGTGGCTTGCAATACACATGATGCTGCATTACTTACAATACAAGTTTAGTTGATTTTACAAGATACATGATGCCAAGTTGTTTACGTTACACCTATTTGATTACTAGCTACGTGCCGTTAGATCATATATGAGACTTGTGTGTTACAATATCCGTGAAACTAAGTCTACTTACAATTGTTACAAATGATTGAGCACATTATACATGAAGCATGGTCATACACTTTGTTCACCAAACTTGAAAATCATAACTCATTGAAGCTACTCGGTGTTTGACGTATTCTTGTTCAAACGCGAGGAAGCTGAAACGCTTTAAAACAACTCGGTGTTTGACGTATTCTTGTCCAAACACGAGTAAACTATGGAACTTTAGGTTATACTGCCTTATTTCTCTTTAGTTGCGACCTAAACTGTCTTATCTAGGGACATAGTTACTTATTAGCAACTCACATGTGAAAAAAATAGATATGGACTAGATGAATTGTACCCCCTTTTTACCCACACACAACGGAAGGATCTATAAGGACCATGTGATAATTCGAGTAATTACGGGTGCACACGGAATTATAAGAATCAGCGCATGGAAAACATAGTGAATTTTGTCGTGTGTTGTGACCTAAAACTTATCATGATATGTAACAACGAAACTGATGTGATATGATAAGGGCATGGTGGATACGCCGATGGTACTTCCTATATATAAGTGTTCTGTCATATTATCAGAAGTAGCGTTGTTCGTGTCACGTGAAGTTTTGACCTAGACCAATGACTGTGAAATATTGACAATTCTTGAACATGTTAGACTACATCTTAAACAAAACCTAATTATCAAGTTCCCATCAAATCCATTCCAAGTAATGCATCTCACCTTTAGGATTCAAAATACCATTCAACAGTTCATTGCAAAACTTAATTCATCGTCAACATTCATACCTGACCTCGAGTATCAAAATCCTAAATCTTGCCACCAGTTATACTCCTTGAACCAACCGTCATAACATGTTGAGAATCCAAACCCTCACCTCTTTTCGGTTCAGTAACCTCCACTAGTTAAATTTCGGGACGAAATTTCCTTAACAAGGGGAGACTGTAACGTTCACTATTCTCCGAGTATTGTATTTTTCTTTTTCAATAATGACATTTTGCGTTTCGATCTTGTTTATATATTCCGCATTTATATATATAAATACACAATTCATTTTTATAAAATGATTAAAAATAATCAAAATTTTTATAAAAAAATATATATATATATAAACTATCTTGGAATTTAACTCAATGTTGACCACAAATCAAGAAAAATAGTTCAATTTGTACTTCTCAAAGTCAAACAACCCAAGAACACATGAAATTGACCCGTTTGACTTTCAAAAGTCAAACAGGGCCGAATTCGTGCAATCCAAGCCCGGAAACGAGTCCAATTGAGTCGAGTGAGTTCCATCTCACGCATAAACAACGACTTGATCCAATCCAGACCCATTAAACATACAAATTCTAATTTTGAACTCAGTTGACTTTTTAGTCAAACCGAGATAAAATTTATCAAAATCAAGAGGGTTTAAACCAAATTGAATTCCCGAAATTGAGCTCCAGTCGATCGCGAGTGTACCTGGACCATTATCTAGACCTAATCCAACTCCAATTCGTCGAATTATGCCTAACTAACCTCGCGATTATCACGGTCCAAATTTTAAAATCAAATTGAGAGTTTGAGATAATATTTATCAAATTAAACAATTCATATGCATTCTCATACCCACATACGAACTCCCTGAAACTTCATTCGCACCTCATTGCACGTCTGGAGCCCGATCGATCCTCAAGAACAGTCGAACCAAAGTCGTACTCATCCACACTCGTTACACAACCAAAACACGTAAGTATTATGTCATTCGATTCGTCTCGTCATGCCATTCGAAAGCCCTCTGCCAATTCGTAATGGCAGAGGGTATCAAACCCAATTGGAAAACTAGGGTTTATACGATTCGATTTGGGGTTGGGATTATGTTTTTTGCGTATTTATGTTTTTCGTTTCATTACATACCAGCGAAACCACCTGGTCCGGCCGGTAAGCCACTGCACCGCCCAACCAGGTGGCGTGGGTTCGAAACCCACAAGCCACAGTGGCCGGATGTTTCCTTTTTACGCGTGGCCCGACCGAAACCGGTTCTCCTCTTCCGTGTTAATAGCTAATGGACCGAGATTAATTCGCAAATAGCACCTCTGGTCCAGCGGTAAACAACAAGTCTCACATAGGAACCACCGGGGTTCGAGCTGGGTGGCCCTGTTTTATTTTTTTGAGCGACTTTTACAACTCGAAAAATTTTATAAAAAATATTTTTATAAACCTTGAAACATTTAGAACAAAATGTAACTGGAATCGCCAATTTTCTATATAAACTCAATTTATTTCAAATTTCTTTGTTTAAAAATTGTATATTAATTATTTTAAAAAAAAACAACAAAGTTTAATTTTATTTATTTATTTAAAGTAAATAAATTTCCCAATAAAATAGTGACTTCATAAAATATATCCTTTTTTTTATCCAAACTTATAAAGTTTATAACTGTATTTTAGAAATAAACAAATACTTGTTTTTATGATAAATGAATAAATAAATTTATTAAAATACTAAAACATTTAAATGTATATTTTTACACATAAATATTATTTTACACATTTTTATAAGTAAATAAATGATGTGAAAAAATTATTTATTTAATTTATATTTAAATATAATTTCCACACTATTTTCTAACTAAATAAATAAGTAATAATTAATTAATTTATTTAGTTATTCAAAACATTTATTTCAATCATTTTTAAACTATTTATTTTAAATCTTTTAATTTATACAACACCCGTTTTAAATACAAATTCACAAACACAACTCGTCGTACACACGTCCAATTCCATCCTATACTTAGACCTAGACTATTATACACACTAATTAATAGGGGTGTTCATCGGGTTTTTTAATCGGGTTTCGGGTTATTCGGTTCGGGTTATTCGGGTTTTTTGTTATAAGAATCCTACCCGTTTACCGACCCAAATAAGATTCGAGTTAATCAGTTTCGGGTTATTTGGTTTTGGGTTTATTCGGGTCGGGTTAATCGGTATTCGGGTTTCTAAATACAAGTTGCAACGGATACTTTATTATTTAACTTAACATTATATTTATTAAATAATAAGCATAGAATGTCGAATAAAAACCTTCTCAATATGATTTTTCATTCAAACCCATACACTAAACACATATTAACTAAAAAAACACCAAATAAAATAATCAAAAACCAAAGTGTATCAACCAATCGTATAAACTAAGAAAAAGACAAATCGTATCAACCAACAAACTCGTTAACAATGTTCACTATTCAAATTCTCACATTCATGTCCGCTCGTACGTTTTCAATCATAATTTAAAAAAAGAGTGAAATAAAATAAGTATTAAAAATGGTTAGATGTATACTGAGATAAGATTACAAATAAATATTAATAATAAAATACCTTTTTATTATTATTCGGGTTAATCGGGTTAACCCGATTAACCTTTTTTTAACCCAATTACCAAACCGAATACTACATTCGGGTTCGGGTTCCATCTTAAACGGGTTCGGGTTGTTCGGGTTCCATCTTAATCGGGTTCGGGTTAATTTGGGCTGGGTTCGGTATTCGGGTTTCGGGTAAAATGAACACCCCTACTAATTAATTCAATATACATTACACACTAGGTTAACGTGGTGAGTTCCAATGACCATTTTACTACCTAGTTTCACATACTAGCTACACCCTTGAATCAGGTGAGTTTTACATAGCCCTTTTTTCACTGTTTTTACATTTTGGGGTGAAACATGATCACAATTTACAATGATTTACATAAACTACACAATACAAATCCACTTTACAATTTGTGTGCAATTTGAGCTTTATGCTTGAGTGCTAGGTGTGTTAACTACTTATGTGCAATTACATGTACAATCATTAACTAATCAAGCCGACGGTTAACAATGATAGATCTATTGAGTCTGACAAACCCACCCAGATTGGGGTGATTGTTACCGACAACACAATTTTGCATGCTAGTTACAAAGGTTTGATTGTACTTTTGGTTACACAATAGTTGCTCCCCATAATTGCGTTATTAATCATGACTTGTATGGATTTGTTTACACACGACACTTTGATGCTATTTAGAGTCAAAACCTATGTATGCTCACCAACTATTTATAGTTGACCCTCTCATTTTATCATGTTTCAGGTACAAACTCTTGAGATCATTTACAAGATGCTACACATAGGATTGAGGACTTAGTTAAATAATGAATCGAACATTTATAGTGTACCTTATTTTTCCTTTTGTATAATTGTACATGTTTTTGTTGAACAAGTGTTATAAAAATTTGGATTCAATTAATATATAAAACTTTAGTTTGACCATGTGCTATTGAACAGTCTACATGTCCCGCCCCGACGTATTCCGCCGTCGGTTGGGGTGTGACATAAAAGTCATAACATAAATGTTCAGAGTTAATGTGGAAGCGTAAAAGTTAATATGAAATCAAAAGTAATTACACGCAACAAGCGTCAATCAATATAAATAAGTAAACTGTTTGAAATGAATGATATGACAGTAGGACTCCATGCATGTCCTAAGCGTGCAACCTGTGCCAAAGCGACCTGAGAAACATGTAAGGAAAAGTGTCAACGCGAGGTTGGTGAGTTCACAGGTTTCAAGTTTGTAATAAGAGAGTGTTTGCCAGGTTATGTACATTCAATATGCATATATATAGGTAGCTAGCCTATGTTCATGTCTTACTAAAGCGCTCGCAACCGAAGCTGACTGTTTGTGTATTTGCCTCCTGTCAGGTCTATCAACTCTGGCAAATGTGAGTAGGCTAACATTTCACCCGTTCGACCTTCAATCGAGTTAGCGCGACTAACGCGGGTGGGGCTTGTCAAACCCAGTAGTACTACTAAACATTACCTCGTTAAGATCCATATTAACGGTTCGATGTATGATGAGGACTTTCTGTGATAGTGTGTCACGCTTAGCCTCAACAGTAATAACATATGAATTACAATAATCTAAAATAGTTATGTCATGTTTTCTCCTCCAACGGGAAAAACATGTAAAATAATGTTTGTCTGCGTACCTGTTTCTCCCCCACGGAGAAAACAAGTAAAAGTATGATAGTTTGTGTACATGTTTGTTTCTCCTCAACAGGAAAACAAGTTATGTTTGTGTGTAAGCATGTTTCTCCCCAATAGTAAAACAAGTAAAAAGGGGCCGTGAAACTCACCTGAGTCTGAGTAGTAGTTAGCACCACATAAGGCTGCAACACTAACCGCAAATGGATTGCACGCGGACAATCTATGAATGCACTAGAATAAGATGTGACAATTAGGAACACGTAAGAGTTTGTGGCAACGACACGGAAAGATTAGAACGTTTTAACGCATTCTAAGGATTTGTGAGTAGAAGAACGTGTCTACGGGAATATAGATTTCTCAATATAAAAATTAAGATTAATGCGTTACGCGTCGAATGTCTCTAATACGAATAATGTTAAATAAACAAATAAATTTGTACGTTTGTGCCTATAATAATGGCTTAAGAAAATAATATAACTTAATATATTATTTTTAAGTTTAGAGAATTTCACATTTAATAAATATCTCGGCAAAAATAATAAATATATATATTTTATTCAAGTATATAATCATGGGTGATTAATATAAATAATTATATTATTTATTAGTTTGAGAACGATACACGAGGTTTATAAACGAGGTGAAATAATATAAAAATATATATTATTTTATGATATGAGTCACGGGTTGAAAATAATATGAATATATTATTTTTAAAAGTGTAAATAATATTAATTATGAGTTATAAAATCAAATCCGAACCTACGGGTGTTTTCCCGGTGCTAAAACATATTACTATATAAATATAATAATATTGGGGTAGGTTTTATATTAAAAATAATAGTTTAAAAATGATTTAAAGAGAAAAACGGGTGGAGAGACTCGAACCCGGGTCTCTCCCCTAACAGTACACTGATCTAACCACTCCGCATGCTAAGGCAATTGCATCAAGACTCGGATCTATGGAGTTTTGACACAAACGTCCCTGGTGTTCTTCCCCTTTGATGAGTCGAACCAAAACCAGTCCCAAAACTCCTGAATTCGATCATGATTTAGCCAAAAGACAGAGGGGTTTTGTTATTTAGGGTATTGCGAGTCTGAGGTGAAGTTTAATTGCAAAATCAATAAGTATTTGGTCGTTTATTTCTTGTTTGAATACTGAAACCCTAGTTCGTGAACTTAGAATCGAATCGTTTGAATCTGATAATGGAAGTGTTTGGATTCATAGGGCTTTCAAAGATTGAAGCATTGCGAATCTAACCATAGGATTTAATTGAATTGAAACCGGGTCTAGGGCATAACTCGATTAAATCCGAAATCATATGAACCCTAGAACTCGTTCAAGATTAAATCGATGTTATAAGCCTGAATTAACATAGGGCTTTTGATTTATACATGAAAACGAAAGTGTGGATATGTTTAATTACCTCTAACGATGTTGAATTGGTAGAGATCGGTTACAACTCAGTCGTGAGTTGTCTGAGTTAGTCTCCGGTGATTACGGCTTCAACTCCGACTAATTTAGGATGCACAAAAAGCTTCCTATTCGCCTGAGGTGCGCAGGTGATTTTGTTTGTCAGAATAGCACAGGAATTCATCGAATTTGATGGATATACAATGATGGTCGACGTTTTCGAGTTAAAAGATCATAATTGGATTAAATTCGAATCAATAACTTGTTAATTGCTCCGATGATGGTCGAAATGGTCAATGCCATACGTTACAACTTGAATTCGATCAGATTTCGGTTATGGTATCACGAATTTGAATCAAGAATGAGGGTTTTTTGACTTCTAAAAGTCAATAGGAGCCATTGTTATTCAATTTTGACTTTTAAAATCAATAGAATTGAATTTAGGTTAAATACACTACTAGTCCTTGTAGTTTATGCGAATTAGAGTTTGAAAGGTTGTAGAATTAGTCCCTGACATTTGTAATAGGGTTAACTAGGTTAAGAATTAATTGGATTAGGTTAACGAAGTTAACTCAAATTTGTCGGATGTCACATCATCCACTAGTTGAAAGAATTTTCGTCCCGAAAATTAGAAATAAAAAAAAATCCGGTGTGTCACATCTTCCCTTAGTTGAAAGAATTTTCGTCCCGAAAATTATAATAGTACTTTAAGAGTTTGACGTGGAGTGCTTAAACATATGAGGATACTTGCGCACCATCTGATCCTCGTGCTCCCATGTGAATTCCGGTCCGTGTTTCGAGTTCCAACGAACTCTGACAATGCGGATTTTACTGCGTTTGAGTGTTTTGACTTCCCTATCCAAGATTTCTACCGGTTATTCAATGAAACGCAATTGTTCATATATGTGTAGTTCCTCAAGAGGAACAATGAGTGTCTCGTCTGCTGGACATTTCTTCAAGCTCGAGAAATGAAAGACATCGTGTACACCACCAAATCCTTCAGGTAGGTCCAGTTGACACGCTACTGGGCCAATTCTCTTCACTATTTTGAACGGTCCATCATAACGAGGATTCAGCTTGCCTCGTTTCCCGAAGAGAATCACACCTTTCCAAGGTGAGACTTTGAGTAGAACCATAACACCTACTTGAAATTCTAACGGCTTGCGACGTTTGTCGGCATATCTCTTTTGGCGATCATGAGCTGCCGCCATACGGTTTCTAATTTGCACGATCTTTTCAGAAGTTTTGAATACAAGTTCGGGACCTGTAAGTTGGCTATCCCCAACTTCAGCCCAACAAATAGGAGATCGGCATTTCCGTTCGTGTAATGCCTCGAATGGTGCTGCTTTGATGCTAGTGTGATAACTGTTATTGTAGGAGAACTGCACTAAAGGCAAGTGAGTTTCCCAGATGTTTCCGAAATAAATCACACAAGCTCGAAGTATGTCCTCAAGAGTTTGAATTGTGCGTTCCGTTTGACTATCTATTTGAGGATGGTATGTCGTACTCATGTCCAGGCGCGTGCCTATAACTTTTTGCAAAGATTGCCAAAAACGTGAGGTGAATCGTGCGTAACGATCCGAGATGATAGAAATTGGCACTCCGTGCCGAGAGTCTACTTCTTTGAAATATATACGAGTAAGTTTCTCCATTTTGTCAGTCTCTTTGATTGCTAAGAAGTGAGCGGATTTAGTTAAACGATCTATAAGCACCTAGATGGTGTCATATCCGCTAGGAGTTCGGGGTAGTTTAGTGATAAAGTCCATGGAACTCTGCTCCCATTTCCACATCGGAATTTCTAGTTCAGAAGGTTTTTGGTACTTGACTTTGACGTTCGAGCAGGTCAGGCACTTGCTAACATAGGTTGCTATATCATCTTTCATTTTCGGCCACCAGTAGAGAACCTTTAGGTCATGTTACATCTTGTCAGAACCAGGATGAATAGAATAGCGAGATTTGTGAGATTCATCCATTACCAGTTCTCTTAAATTCCCGAACATTGGAACCCATATTCGCTCTACGAAGTAGAGAATGTACTCTAATTTGACCTTAAGTTTTTCTTCCATACCGCGCGTGGCTTCCAACGGTAGATTCTTCTCTTTCAGGGCTTTAAGTTGAGTACTACGGATTTTGTCAGGCCACCCAGTGTGAATAATGAGCTGTAATGCTCGAACTCGTTTTGGCTTAGTTTCCTTTCGACTTAAGGCATCAGGTACCACATTAGCCTTGCCCGGATGAAACTTGATAGTACAGTCATAGTCGTTCAAAAGTTTGATCGAACGGCGTTGTCGGATGTTCAACTCTTTCTGCTCAAAGATATGCTGAAGACCCTTGTGATCAGTGTAGATGGTGCACTTGGTACCGAACAAGTAATGTCTCCATATCTTAAGTGCGAAGATTCGACTCCCAACTCTAGGTCATGAGTGGTGTAGTTTTTCTCGTGAATCTTTAGCTGACGCGATGCATATGCGATCACTTTCTCTCGTTGCATTAGAACACAACCCAGACCTTGAATGGATGCGTCACAATACACCACAAAATCATCCGTTCCCTCCGAAAGGGCTAGAATAGGTGCACAACAAAGTTTCTGCTTAAGATGCTGAAATACAGACTCTTGGTTATCGCCTCAGTTATAGGCTTTACCCTTTTGAGTTAAGGCAGTGAGAGGTTGTGAAAATTTTGAAAATCCCTTGATGAATCGACGGTAATATCCAGTCAATCCCAGAAATTGTCACACCTCAGTCGGAGTCGTCGGTGCTGCCCAATTCTTGATGGCTTCTATCTTTGATGGATCGACATGTATTCCTTTCTCGTTAACCACATGTCCTGAGAATTGAACTTCCCGGATCCAGAATTCACACTTGGAAAACTTAGCATATAGTTGCTCCCTTTTAAGTAATTCCAAAATTAGGCGTAGATGTTCTTCATGTTCCTCCTTGTTCTTGGAATAAATGAGAATGTCGTCGATGAAAACGATGATGAATTGATCAAGGTAAGGCTTACACACACGGTTCATGAGGTCCATGAATACCGCAGGTGCGTTGGTTAATCCGAAAGGCATGACCATAAATTCATAGTGGCCGTACCTTGTCCTGAAAGCAGTCTTAGAAATATCCTCATCTCGGACTCTTAATTGATGGTAACCAGACCTGAGATCTATCTTGAAATAGAAACTTGATCCTTGGAGTTGATCAAAGAGATCATCTATACGAGGTAAAGGATAACGGTTCTTGATCGTCACTTTGTTTAGCTCACGGTAGTCGATGCACATGCGGAAAGTCCTGTCTTTCTTCTTGACGAATGGGACTAGAGCTCCCCATGGCGATGAGCTAGGTCGAATGAAACCTTTATCCAACAACTCTGGCACTCATGTGGATGGTTCTGGTAGCTCACTGGGTGCAAGTATATACGGTGCCCGAGCAATAGGCGCTGCTCCGGGTGTTAGATCGATCTGTAATTTGACTTGACGGTGAAGCTGAAACCCAGGCACGTCTTCGTGAAATACTTCCAGATAGTCACGTACGCTGGGAATGTCTTCAATCTTCTTCTCCTCAGATGACTGCTCGGCGACGAGAGCTAGAATGTCAGTATGACCTTTAAGTAGACATTTTTGCACTTTTATGAAGGATATGATGCCTATGACTGCACCACTCCTTTTGCCTTAGACAAAAAGGGTTTCTCCACTAGGGAGAGGAAGGCGAACAATTTTCTCCCGCCAGAAAATTTCGGTTTGGTTCTTAGATAACCAATCCATTCCGACAATTACGTCGAAATTGGCAAGTATGACTGGCATAAGGTCAATGTCAAGTTCATGACCAGCCAAATCAAGTTTACAACCCTTAAGAATGTGAGTTGCTTCAATTATCTGTCCATCAGCTATTTCCATGGTATACATAGTTTCTAGTAGGGTTGGAGTACGACTGCACCAACTTGAAAAATTGTGAAGTCATGCTGAGATTTCTAATTAGACTCGTGCTGATAAGGTAAGCGTCGGTCAATGTAAAGGTCAATGGAAGAGGTTCACATGTAGGAAAGAAAATTTCAATGAAATATAGATTCCAGTAATACAAGGAACAGGTTGTCTGTTTAAGTAATTGCGTTCAATTAATGGTTGGTTAGGTTAAATCCTCGATTCTCTATGTCATTGGATCATTTCATGAAGAAAGAATTTCGTTTACAGGATTGAATATGCTGGGGTATAATTCAAATTAATCTGAGGATTAGTCACCGGATAATGCATCAGGGTCAATTGTAATTTAACGTTGGAGTGTAAGGAATAACGTGTTAGCAGGAAGGAATCCTTCCAATTCCGCTTACATACTTGGAGTCGGTGGTTTTAGCCTGAGGTTCTACTAGAGTTTCACTCTAGGTGGTTCCATTGATTAAGTTTGAATGAGAGTCGTAAGATCACTGAGACTCTTACATGAGTGAAAATAACATTGATGGATTCCATTGATGATAATTCAGTGTGTCCGTAAACATTTTCAACCTGATAGTCACGTCTATCAGCTGTTAAACGAGTTTAACGATACCACCTAGTCGTTGAGTGGGTTATGAGAGTCTCTACAGATAGTGTAAACTTAAGTATGTAAATCACTAATTAGGACCATTCATCCACACACTAGGTTTCACCAGGACTTACATGCACCTCAAATTACTATTACGTGTGCACCCATAATGATAATTTGCTTTGCATGCTCACCCTTGTTCTTCCTGTCCTGTGTCACAATGTCCTTTAGGTTATATTGTTGAGTACATAGTGTTGTCAGATATGATAAGTCATCGAAAAGCTTAGTCATCAACTATACTTTGATCAATTAGAACTCATATCGAGATGAGTAGTCGAGGATGGTTTGATCCGAGTATTCACTCGAGTGAAACACAATACAGGAGTCCAATCCAGCGGATTGTAAATGAGAACATGTAACAAACATGTACATGAAATGCGACTTCGAGAAATGAAACTAATTCATGAATACAAGTTACAGAAAGCAGCAAGGTAGTCGTCCTTTCAACTTAGTCAAGATAGGGTTTGAGTATGCATTGAGCAATGCGTTCTCAGATTTGTGGTCAATCTATTCTCAACAGAATATCGAACAAAGACGCGATCCCATGGCTCGGGAAAGTGATGACATCTACGTGTCAATGGATTCTGCAATAATGCGTGCAACGGTCTACCTTCATTCGGCGTATTGTTGCTGGCAGGTACAGTAGGGACTCGCCTCTGACGATCCCAACTCCCAAAGAGATATGCGTTAGTGTTGAGTGCCGTCCATAACATAGACCTGAGAAATCCCACCATACCCAACAGGTGATGGTGATATAAGTGACTCCTTCAAAGGCTCCGTCTCGCTGCCCTCGGACGTGAGTGGATGATGTTCTGGTGATTCCCCGAGTGTCGTTACTGGGAATGATGATGCAATGCAAATGATGTGTCCCTTGCCAACTGAGGGTGATACGGATGGTATTAACATGCCTGCACTGCAATGTATGTATAGGTGCTATATGTATCAGGTATAAGTGTCTGTGCCGTGTAACTAATGTGTGAGGTTATAGTCTAGTATGCGATCCTAGTTCTCTATAACCAATGGCTCTGATACCAATCTGTCACACCCCCAAATTCCACTAACGGAGTTTTACCGTTTGGAAGGTGACACACCAGGATCTCAGTCATTAGTTACATCAAACGACACTATATGGGACTTAAAAGTCATAACATAAATGTTCAGAGTTAATGCGGAAGCGTAAACGTTAATATGAAATCAAAAGTAATTACACGCAACAAGCGTCAATCAATATAAATAAGTAAACTGTTTAAAGTGTTTGAAATGAATGATATGACAGTAGGACTCCATGCATGTCCTAAGCGTGCAACCTGTGCCAAAGCGACCTGAGAAACATGTAAGAAAAAGTGTCAACACGAGGTTGGTGAGTTCACAGGTTTCAAGTTTGTAATAAGAGAGTGTTTGCCAGGTTATGTACATTCAATATGCATATCTATAGGTAGCTAGCCTATGTTCATGTCTTACTAAAGCGCTCGCAACCGAAGCTGACTGTTTGTGTATTTGCCTCCTGCCAGGTCTATCAACTCTGGCAAATGTGAGTAGGCTAACATTTCACCCGTTCGACCTCCAATCGAGTTAGCGCGACTAACGCGGGTGGGGCTTGTCAAACCCCGTAGTACTACTAAACATTAACTCGCTAAGATCCATATTAACGGTTCGATGTATGATGAGGACTTTCTATGATAGTGTGTCACGCTTAGCCTCAACAGTAATAACATATGAATTACAATAATCTAAAATAGTTGTGTCATTTTTCTCCCCCCAACGGGAAAAACATGTAAAATAATGTTTGTCTGCGTACCTGTTTCTCCCCCACGGGGAAAACAAGTAAAAGTATGATAGTTTGTGTACATGTTTGTTTCTCCTCAACAGGAAAACAAGATATGTTTGTGTGTAAGCATGTTTCTCCCCCAATAGTAAAACAAGTAAAAAGGGGCCGTGAAACTCACCTGAGTCTGAGTAGTAGTTAGCACCACACAAGGCTGCAACACTAACCGCAAATGGATTGCACGCGGACAATCTATGAATGCACTAGAATAAGATGTGACAATTAGGAACACGTAAGAGTTTGTGTCAACGACACGGAAAGATTCGAACGTCTTAACGCATTCTAAGGATTTGTGAGTAGAAGAACGTGTCTACGGGAATATAGATTTCTCAATATAATAATTAAGATTAATGCGTTACGCGTCGAATGTCTCTAATACGAATAATGTTAAATAAACAAATAAATTTGTACGTTTGTGCCTATAATAATGGCTTAAGAAAATAATATAACTTAATATATTATTTTTAAGTTTAGAGAATTTCACATTTAATAAATATCTCGGCAAAAATAATAAATATATATATTTTATTCAAGTATATAATCATGGGTGATTAATATAAATAATTATATTATTTATTAGTTTGAGAACGATACACGAGGTTTATAAACGAGGCGAAATAATATAAAAATATATATTATTTTATGATATGAGTCACGGGTTGAAAATAATATAAACATATTATTTTATTCGAAGTCGCGGATTGAAAATAATATGAATATATTATTTTTAAAAGTGTAAATAATATTAATTATGAGTTATAAAATCAAATCCGAACCTACGGGTGTTTTCCCGGTGCTAAAACATATTACTATATAAATATAATAATATTGGGGTAGGTTTTATATTAAAAATAATAGTTTAAAAATGATTTAAAGAGAAAAACGGGTGGAGAGACTCGAACCCGGGTCTCTCCCCCAACAGTACACTGATCTAACCACTCCGCATGCTAAGGCAATCGCATCAAGACTCGGATCTATGGAGTTTTGACACAAACGTCCCTGGTGTTCTTCCCCTTTGATGAGTCGAACCAAAACCAGTCCCAAAACTCCTGAATTCGATCACGATTTAGCCAAAAGACAGAGGGGTTTTGTTATTTAGGGTATTGCGAGTCTGAGGTGAAGTTTAATTGCAAAATCAATAAGTATTTGGTCGTTTATTTCTTGTTTGAATACTGAAACCCTAGTTCGTGAACTTAGAATCGAATCGTTTGAATCTGATAATGGAAGTGTTTGGATTCATAGGGCTTTCAAAGATTGAAGCATTGCGAATCTAACCATAGGATTTAATTGAATTGAAACCGGGTCTAGGGCATAACTCGATTAAATCCGAAATCATATGAACCATAGAACTCGTTCAAGATTAAATCGATGTTATAAGCCTGAATTAACATAGGGCTTTTGATTTATACATGAAAACGAAAGTGTGGATATGTTTAATTACCTCTAACGATGTTGAATTGGTAGAGATCGGTTACAACTCAGTCGTGAGTTGTCTGAGTTAGTCTCCGGTGATTACGGCTTCAACTCCGACTAATTTAGGATGCACAAAAGCTTCCTATTCGCCTGAGGTGCGCAGGTGATTTGTTTGTCAGAATAGCACAGGAATTCATCGAATTTGATGGATATACAATGATGGTCGACGTTTTCGAGTTAAAAGATCATAATTGGATTAAATTCGAATCAATAACTTGTTAATTGCTCCGATGATGGTCGAAATGGTCAATGCCATACGTTACAACTTGAATTCGATCAGATTTCGGTTATGGTATCACGAATTTGAATCAAGAATGAGGGTTGTTTGACTTCTAAAAGTCAATAGGAGCCATTGTTATTCAATTTTGACTTTTAAAATCAATAAAATTGAATTTAGGTTAAATACACTACTAGTCCTTGTAGTTTATGCGAATTAGAGTTTGAAAGGTTGTAGAATTAGTCCCTGACATTTGTAATAGGGTTAACTAGGTTAAGAATTAATTGGATTAGGTTAACGGAGTTAATTCAAATTTGTCGGATGTCACATCCGGGCAACCCTAACCGCCATCATGAAACAACATGAGCAAGCGATGAAACAACAGGAACAGATAATGGTGGCATTAGGATTGGATCCAACCTAATCGAAGCATAAACAAGCTTCAGCCGCGTCATCCACACTACCCATGTCGTCTACACCAATTCTAGCAAAGAAAACCGATCCCCAACCTGCTCCGCCTACACCTTAAATAGTCCCACAACCCGTAACATCCATCAAAGTTGCACCAAAAACTGATCAAAAATCTACGCAAGCAACCCTTTCAACTCCCCAAACCCACACCCAAAACGATCGCAAAGAATTACACCCATACCATTTCCAAAAACCGCACCATCAGTGGTTCCGAGCCTATTGAAGCAGATGACGAAACCGGTGTCCGCAAAGGAAGAATCGACACCGATATGCGATGCAACCGATAGACGTGAATGACATCCACCGTGGCGTCTCATTGACACAACCCCGAATGCCATTGGACGAACTGAATGGCGTCCACTGTGGAACGGGTCGACCCAAAGTGTCCATGGATGTTGCAATTTTTTCCGTTAATTTGTGATTCTTGAGGTCAAGAATGTTTTTAAATGGGGAGTATTGCTACGTTTTATTTTTATTTATTTTTATTATTATTTAGTCAATTAGGTTAAAGGGGAGTATGTTTTATTTAGGATAGTAGGAGGTGTTTAATGTAATTTGTATTGCTATTTATTTGGGTGTTTAGCTATGGAATGGATATGCAGAGATTTTGAATTCAATTCCTTCCATCTTTTAGTTTCTTCTTCTCCAATTCTAGTTTAACCCTATCAGAACATATTTCACTATAACATGGACTGTTATGAACAGACACAACACGATGTGCAGGACTATGCGGTCCAGTCACTACGTGGTTACTATCATTATTGAGCCCGAGCCCGAGCCCATGGTCCGGGCAAGTTGGGTATGTTTTCGTGCATAAGATGCTAAACAGTTTTACAAGTTGGGATGTAATTGACATATGGGTTCGTGCACATGACCCAATCATCTTTGTCCTGTTTTTGTCTGGTGTTGGATAGTTAAACAGGAAATCAAGTACAACGATGGAAATATATAATGTAGACAAAAATTATAACTAAAATTAAAATCCAATGATTCATTCATCAAGAAATAAGTTGATTTATGTAAAAAGAAATTGGGTCTATTACTATTATACAAACGGGACGAACTGGGCATACTAAAACTACACAACGAGTTGATTTGGGTCTATTTAAATTATACAACGGGTTAATTAGGGTCAACTTAAATCAATACGACGGGTCTGTTTGCATTACTCTTATATAACTTGTTAACTTAAAATGTGTATAAATGGGCGAGCCCCAACAACCACCGTTATATGTCGCCACCATTTACTAGTTGCTGCCACCATTGCTCCGCTACCGCCACCGGCCACCCCCACCACCCCCTCCTGCCGCAACCGTGCCCAGCAACGTTGCTGCCACTTCCATCGCCGTGGACATATGTCAGTGACAAAAACAAATATAGCGGTGATGTCCGCGGGGTGAACCCATTTTGATACTTTTTCTTTCCTAAATTGACCTATTTCAGATTTCAAGCCGGAACAATTAGTTTTGGTTAGAATCTTTTTAGATTCGAACCAAATTGACAGAACACTTGTTTTGACTCGAACCCATTTTGGTCAGAATCCGTTTTGATCAGAACCTAATTTGGTTAAAACCTGTTTGACCCGTGACCCACCCAATCTGACCCGGTCGTTTTGCCCGGCTTACCAAAATATTTAAATATAATGAAGTTTAAAATAAAACGAACTGAACATTCAATTATTTATTAGACGTGTGTGAGATTCAGGGCTGGCCCATTGGGCTTGCGGGCAACACACCGTTAGTGGGCCCAACATCTCGAGGGGGCCCAAAAACAATTATATATAAAAATGATTCTAGGCTTTAAAAAAAATTGGGCCTTTTTTAAAAAGTAATTTTGAAGACTTTTTAAAAACAATTGGACATTTTTTAAAATAAATTGAGCCCAACAATTAGTATATTAAAATTGTGACTTGGGCCAGACCAGCGCTCCACAACATCGATTGCTGCTGATCGATCGAAGTCTCCACCAGCGCCAGACGTCCAGACCAGACAGACGTGAGACGGCCAGACGCTGCTGCCTGGCTCCACCACGGCTCCACCACTGGTTCACCGTCCACCTGCCGCCGGCCTCCACACGGCACCACCTACCGCCGCCTGATCGACGTCTCCACTCTCCACCAATGGTCCACCTGATGTCCTGATCGACGTCTCCTTTAGTTAAGGTAATTTTATTAGATTTAGCCCTAATTTTATAATTTAAAATTGGGGTTTTTGTTGAATGTTGTGCCTGATTTTTAATATAGAATTGTTAATGACTTAATGGTTTAGCCCTAATTTAGTGATTTTAAATTGTTAGAATGATTATTTGATTAGCCCTAATTTTACAACTTGTTGATGTACGAGAGGCTTTAATTCAAGTTAGAGAAAAAGATGGTGATGCTGCAATTGCAGATGAAGCAAGTTCACTAGCAGAAAATGAGCTTGGCCGATTTATTTTTTGGTATCGATTGTGATCTGGTATCAAGTCTTAAACCAGGTGAATATAGTGAGCAAAAACTTGCAATCAAAGGATATGCATCTGGATACTGCTATAAAAGATATAAGTAGATTGATTGAGTACTTCAAGGAGTATAGAGTAACGTGTTTTTCAAAAGTGTTTGATGAAGCTAAGGAGCTTGCTATGGAAATGGATATTGATCCGGTATTTCACCAAAAGCGTGTGATTAAAAGGAAAAAACACTTTGATGAAAGTTCAAGTAGCCAGGATTGTTCATTTACATCTGAAGAAGATTTTAGAGTTAACTATTTCTTATTTCTCTTTGATCAAGCTATTGCTTCTCTTGAGACCAGATTTGAACAATTCAAAACTTATGAGAATATATTTGGTTTTTTGTTTCCACATAAGTTGAGGATAATTGAAGATGAAGATCTTAAGGTGTCTTGTCAGTTTCTTGAAAAGGAACTCAAGTTTGAAGGAAGATCGGATATTAATACTGAAGAACTTTATACAGAGTTGAAACTATTTGAGACATCAAGAACAACTGAATTTAGCCCCTATAGATGTTTTGAACCATTTGAGAGACTTCCCTCATTACCCAACTGCATGTGTTGCATATAGAATATTGTTGACAATTCCAGTCACAGTGGCATCTGCAGAAATGAGTTTTTTTAAATTAAAGTTATTGAAATCTTACTTGCGGTCCACTATGTCCAAGAAAGGCTTAACGGATTGGAGATAATTGCTATCGAGAACGAAGTGTTAGAGAGTATAAACTGCGAAAAGGTGATTAAAGAATTTGCAGCAAAAAATGCTAGGCGAGCTTCACGAATCATCGGTTAGATATTACGGTATGTCATTCTGATACTATGATTTTGTTATGTCTATGATATAACGTTAATTGTCGTTAAAAAATTAGTTTATAAAATTATATATTTCGTTATGGGCCTTTTTTTTAGGCTCGTGTAGGGCATTCGAATCCTCAGGACCGGCTCTGATGAGATTGATTCTGAATCAATAAGATACCATGAGATTTCATACCGACTTCCCACAAATAATGATAGGTTTTTGGTGTACATTGAATGGTTCAGCCGCTTCTTGTCTTTGTAAGACCACTTCTTGGCCTGAGTTTTACTAAATAATATCATTACCATGTATTTCACTACTACATTTGTAGGATTTGAATCCACATCACTTATGGTTTATCCCAACCCCCGGGTCCTAATTTCACCGCATAGGATTTGAATCCACATCACTTATGGTTTGTCCCAACCCCCGGGTTCTAATTTCACCGCCTAGAGTTTCGATTTTGAGTCGCAAGAATTTCCTTAACTTTGCAACTTTTAATTATCCAATTTCGACTGTAAAAATGCGTGAATCTATGCGTTTATTTATTCATTAAATTTCATTCCTTAGCTTTCAATTTTAAATTTTGAAATTTGACGACACATGTAAAATTTATAAGAAAACGGAGCTTGATGTATCGTTTTTAAGATTCAGTAATATATCGATCTTCCCAAAAGAGCATCCATAATCAGGGGCGGACCTAGTAAGGGAGTATGGGGGCAGCCTCCCTCTATGAAAAAATAAATTTAGTGTAAAATACGTACTAAAATCCCGATCGCCCCCCGTAAAATTTTAAAATAGCCCCCCGATTTCCCCTCAATGAAAAAAATTTAGTGCTATATGCACGTTATATATCACTACTCAACCGACCTCAAAAATTTCTGATCCCATGAAAAAAATTTCTGGCTCCGCCACTTTCCACAATAAGGTTGTGTGTAGTGGTCCTTGTGAGGAGAGGGGCGTCAGTCACGTAGGCGGTCACGGGCGTTGCACACTGCGCCGCCTACTCGTGGTCTGGGGCGTGTGGTGAGCCCTTCGTGAGTGGAGCAACGAGCGTCGGGGAGAATAGGGGAGACGATATAGTCGCTGGGTGGTTAAAATAGCCGGTGAAAACGGCTAGTATTCATAAAAAAATAGTTTTAAAACTAATCTTATAAATACATTAAACCACAACTCTCACATCCTACACACCAAAACACTAAAAAAAACTTCTATTTTTTTTATTTTTAACTTCAAATGGACTTTTCATCTTCGAATTCCTCATCGTCATATTCATCTGAGGACATATTTGGAGGTGTCGTGATGATTAAAGTATTTTTTTTCTTTTTTTTTACATTGTATTTAAAAAAAATTAAAATATTATTAGTAATTTTTTTTGTTTCTTAATAAATAAATGTATAAAAATAGTTATATGTTAAAAATATAAATATAAGAAAATAATGCCAATGATTAGGTAATTCTTACAAAATTTTCTTACACTCACTAACCACTACACACCAAGTGAATTTGATCAAAGCTACTACCTGTGTGGCACCTACGTGGCGACACTTTTTGCTCACACACTAAACCACTACCAGTGGCAGATTCAGAAGTTTTTGTCAGCGGGTGCACGAAGTAGGTCTGGTCAAAACGAGTTTGGTCAAAACAAATCGGTTAAAATGGGTCGGGTAAAAACAAATACTTATTTACATAACGATATAATAAAAATATTTATTCCTATTTACTTAAAGATATTGTAAAACTATTAATATTTATTAATTAAACATGTACATATAATTGATTAAACACAAGAATATTTCACAAATAAAAAAAAAAAACACTTGTAAACAATAAATAAGAAAAAAAATGTACTTATAAACCAAAAGTAAAAAATACAAAAAAAAACTTATAAATCAATTGAATAATCAATAATAAAACATATTATTTATCTACAAAATTTAATTTGTATGATTAATGTCTATTGTTTAGATGTATAATATACTACTATTTAAAATCAAATAAAGTAAAAGATTTAATATGTAATTTTAGTTGTATTACAAGGGGTTAATATGAAATTTCTCTTTATTCTTTTAATAATCAACGAACACTTTTGGTTTCCCACCTTCCCACTTTCTCATACCACTTTCTTCTTCTTTCTCTCTCTCTCTCATCTTTTTTCTCCATTAAAGTTTTAAGCTTTCATGACATTTTTATAGAAAAATTACCATATTTACTTAAAATTATCATCTATCTCTTTGGTTTCTTTCTCTCTTGGTTTGTTGAAAATCAGATAACGGGTGCCTCTTAGCATATTTAGGAAGGTGTCTACTAAGGGAGATCAAAAATTTCACACTACACAGATGAATCTCAGCGGGTGCCTCACCCCCCACTAGGACATACATAAATTCGCCCCTGACCACTACACATAGCCTAAGGAGACCCAAAACCTCAGTTGTTACATGAGAAAAACACGCATTCTTTAAAAACACAAAAAACCACCCCAATAAAGAAACCAAAAAACATTGTCATATCATAACCTCTGTTTTCATTTTTAGCCACTTATTTCCACCACTCATTTTCTCTCCATTTATTATATATATTAAAAGGGCATGGCCCCCACCACAAGTTGGTCTTGATGCGGTTTTAGGCGTTGGAGATGGTCTAAAAATAACACCTAAAAACGACTATTGGAGATGGTGTAACATCCCGAAAATAATAAACGACAATAAATGGAAACGGGTTAAACGCGAGACGAACGGAATAATCGAGCGTGGAATGGGCCGGCTATGGGCTCAAGGGTAGTCTCTCCCTATAAATACCCTAGCCCATCTCTCTTCTCTCGTTTTACAAGTTCTAGAGAGGGAAACCGAAGAGAGAGAAAGTAGACGGATCGGCCCGAGATTCCAGCAAATTGTTACTCCATAGCTCGTGAGCAAAACCTCCGAATCAAAAGCTCGATACAGGTAACGATCTAATCTAGATCTGAGTTTTTGTTCGTTTTGGGGTTTTCGGGTTTTGGATGAAAAGGTAACGTTTTTACGCATAAAACTTGAAAATGAACCTAGATCTAGCATCTAGAAGGAAAAACGAACGTTTTGAACATAAAAATTCGGGATCTTGACGTGATCAGATCTGCATGCAAAAAGTTAGGGTTTTTGCAGGGAAGCAGGTCCTACGTACTTATCAAGTACGCAAGAAGCAGGTCCTGCGTGCTTATCAAGTACGCAAGAAGCAGGTCCTGTGTGCTTATCAAGTACGCAAGAAGCAGGTCCTGCGTACTATCAAGTACGCATGAAGCAAAGCCTACGTACTTATCAAGTACGCATGAAGCAAATCATGTGTACTTATCAAGTACGCAAGAACAAGGCCCTGCGCACTTGCTAAGTGCGAAGGCATCAGGCTGGTTAGTAAAGTCGGTATGTTCGCCTAATTCAGAATGGTTAAACCGTTAGAGTCGGGATTAAGTCTGATGTGTATTTAACTAATCAATTCAGATCGAAAGTGACATTGTTGGACCTTTGTTTACGACAACCCAGATTAGCTTATCAAGTGAGTTCTAGAGCCCTCTTTTAAATGTTTTATTAATGTTTTGGGCTGGTGTGCATACTTACGAAATGATGTTTAACGAAATGATGTTTTATGAAATGATGTTTACGAAAGGAAAGTTGAAATGTGTTTATGAAGTGTTTTGCCAAAAAGGTTTATGAATGGTTTACGAACGGTTTAATGATGAAATGTTTTATAATAAAACGTACGAATACTTTAACTGAAATGATGTAAAGGCGGTAAACGTTATTTTTATAAAAAAAAGTCACGAAATGAACGAATCTGCCACGAGTTCCTTCGGGAACTAAGGTATGCATGTATGTTATGGGCCTTACCTTTTAGGGGCCTTTGTGGCTGGCCAACTGTTGTACAACTGGGTGGATATAGGGGTGACGACAGTCACCACGGGATTACCGGGATCCCTATTGAAGGTACTATTCCCTGCGAGGGAACAGTGCTTAAGGTAAAGGTATGTGCTATCTTTTGGGACGTCGTGCTTAAGGTGAAGGTGCGTGTATCCTTGTGGTATCGTTCCTAAGGTTCTGGTGTCGTACGGTTTTAGGGTATCGGGCCCTAGGTTTCTCCGCCTACAGGCAATGTACGGTGTCGAAGGGCCTAGTGGTGGCGTGCCTTGGGGTTTCTCCGCCAGTATGCGATGAATGGAATTGACGGTTACGAAAATGCGCAAATTTGGTTCATGTTGACTTATGTTATGATGATATGATTACGAGATTTTGATGATGTTAAGTTATTGCATGTTTTTGCGTACGCTTTTATTAAATGAATGAATGTTATGTTTTTGTCAAATATAAATGTTAAAGTTTTATGTAATGCTAGAACTCACCAGCGTAGCTGACTTTTAGTATGCACATTCAGGTTAAGGGCATGTTATAACGATGGACGGTGATGTTGGGCGGCTTGATGAGTTACCCGGATGATATGAAGACTGTCATCCTGTTATGTTTTATTTATGTTATGTTTTATGTTTAAGAAAATGTTACGCTTCCGCATGTTGAAAAATGTTATGTTATGTTTGAAATGAAGTTTTCCGTTGCGTTATTTGATATTTAAGTTTAAGAATTGTTTGTGAATAAGTAAATCCAACAAGTGAGGTATTCCGGGTTTGAGGCCTTACAGATGGTCTAAGAGTTTCTTTTCAACACTCATGCTTTTATCTTAAAGATTAAAGATGTGGCCTATGGTTCTGGAGATATCGACAGATGTGGCATGATTATAGACTAGACACATACTTTATATCAAGTATTTAAAATTGAAGATCGTAACGAGGTTCCTTAAATGGAGGGTATGTATGGCAAGTCATAAATGATTGTATGTAAAGGGATAACTGGTCATCACATGGAAAAAGATTTAATATATTAAAATGAAAAGATTTAAGTTTACCCTTTTTTTTGAACGGCAAGATTTAAGTTTACTACACATGTTTACCAAGGTTCTAACATACTTTTCAGTCGAGTTTTGGTTTGTAGAGCTGGGGTCTCTCTGGAAGCAGTCTCTTTGTCTTACACTTCTTAGACCTTACCAATAGCTTTACAATTGGTTGAATTTTACTATGTATGATTGTTGTTGTTATACACTTAATTAGTTATTACCAAGGAAAATATATTAAGTACAAATACAATACATATTAATATAGTAAACAACTTTTGGTTAAATTTCAAAAACACTAGTATTTAGACGTTACTCTAACCATCCTAATCATCTTTTACTCTCTTAACACAACTAACTGGAAATATAAAAAAAAAAGAGTAAACCGTCATTTTCGTCTATGTGGTTTAGTCATTTTTGTCAGTTTCTTCCAAAAAGTTTATTTTTCTCCTATGTATCATCGTGGTTAACCTCATCTATATTTTAATGTTAAATGACATGTGTGTCTCTTTTTATATATTTCTTTAAAATATATAAAAAGAAATATATTGATGGAGTTAAGTGATTGGACACAATTACCCCTAATTTAACGTTTAAATATGGATGAAGTTAAGTGATTAGATAAAACTAACAACTTTTGCAAGTCACAAGGATACACAGGAGGATGAAATTGATAAAAATGACTAAACCACAGCCCACATAAATGAAAATGACAATTTACTCAAAAAAAAAATATTCTTAACATATTCCTAAAAAGCTATTATTATCACATTAAATTAATTCATATCATTACAAAACAAATTAAAAACATATAATGAAATAATTCCAAACTATTGACGTAGTAATTTAAATTTTATAAGTTTTACATGTTCATATAACTTATTTATGGTATTAAGATGTCAATTTGATTGGTTTAATTTTGTTGTTGTTTTCCTATTGAAAGGGGAATCAGTTGCCTCCACAAGTCACTTTCTTCTTTAAGAATCCAATTCCCCGCGAATTTCTTCTTAACATTAAACTAGTAAAACATTTTTTTTGAAAAGGCGACTTTGTTAAACCCTTACTTCCTTTGGGAGCAGCCCGGGTGTTCCTGTGAGTCATGCATGTCTTTCTCTTTCCTAATGGGTTGTAACCGCAGCGGACTCAAATACGAGACCCACCTAGAATGAAACCCACAACTGGGAAAACCCCCTGTCTCAACCTGGAACAATTTGTCGCAAGCGAGACTCGAACCCATGACTTTCCATTTGGAAAGTAATGGAACAACTAGTAAAACATTTACTCCATTAGTTTTTTTTTAAAGGCAAATTTCTTTATTTCTGTGTGAATGTGACTTGAACCCATAACCTTCTCAAACCTTGGTGTTCCGAGAGGATTTCCTCTATCACTGGGCCACCAACCCAATAACATTTACTCCATTAGTTATATAATTAAACTCAATGTTTTCCTTTTTTTATGTTAGTTTTATCGGTTAATGAAACCGGACAATCTTAGGGTGAAGGGGCACAACCCTCACCCAAAAACTACCTTAACAAAAATACCCAATAAGGGTGTGTCACCTTATTTTTATCCAAATACAACCCTAATAACCTAAAGTGTTGGGGGCACAACCCTAATACCCTAAAGAATTTATTTTTTCTTTTAAATTAAAACTAAAACAAATAAAATTAATAAAAAAAAACTTCATTAATTAAAAAAAAGTACATAAACAATAATTTTTTTTATTTTATTTTTTAAATTGAAACTATATATATTTAAAACTAATTTCATTTATTCAAAAAAATTAAAAAAAATGATCTTCGTTTTCTTCCTTGAGTTGTTTCTTCATCAAATAAAAAATAAAAAGGTAAAAATAAAATAAAAACCTTATATTCCACCAACACCCAATGGCACATAAAAAGAATCTTTGTCTGAACATTTATAAATTCTTGTTGCTTGATTCACGGGTAAAAGAAGCCAAACTCACGGGTAGAAGTAGCCGAAGGGAATACCCGCAAGGGGTACCCGAGCCATTGACGCCGGTGTACCTGTGGTTACCTGAGTACCCGCATGCCTTACCCTAAGGTGCCTCCTACACCCTTAATTCTAACTTGTTAAAATGACCTCGTTCATGGGGAAGGGTGATACAAATATTTCACAAAATTATTCTGACCGGTTATGAGAATTGATAAACTATTATGATAAAATTTTTGATAATTAAGTATTATGATTTAACAATTAATAAAGTTGTCATAACCCAAAAAGGCATTATAATTAGCTAAACTAATATGACAAATTTTGTACTATAATAAATAAAAAAAAAAAAAATCTTGATGTCATATGGTTCTCATGTTAATTATGAGACTAGTCTTTTGGGAGAGGTTTTAATAATTAGAATTTTGGTTTTCTGAAAACGAATTCAAAAAATTGGTTTAAATTAAAAAAACCAGAGTTGGGTTCGTATTTTAAGAAATAAGTACATGATATATGAAATAAAAAATTATATATATATATATATATATATATATATATATATATAATTCGAATATTCAGATCGAATAGGTTAGAAAATAAAAAATTACAGTTAGGATATTAACCCAATTCAAAAATTCCAAAGCGTTATTAAGTTGAATTTGAATTTGAATTTTTTTTTACCAATCTAATTATTATCTATAAAAATGAGACGTGGGTATCTACACTAATTGTTTCCATAGTTTTTATTTTCCTCTCTTATACTATATATAATATAGGGTTAGGTTATGATACAAATGATTTTAAAAATAAGAAAGATAAGAAAGATTATGGGCTTGACATGTGTCTTTTTATTGTTTTTAAAGGAGGGCATAATGATCATTGTGTAATATACCAGGTAATTGTGTAATATAAGGTCTGATATTACACAATAACTAGATCTGATATTACACAATGACTAGATCTGATATTACACAATGGACTGATATTACACAATGACCTGACATATTTGAGCGAATTACACAATAATGAGCAAATTACACAATGAGCTGGAAAACATAAAACACAATGATGAATACATATAACACAATAATGAAAAATATTTGACAAAATGAGCTATTACACAATGAGCAAATTATACAATGACCAGGCCTTACATTACACAATTACCTGACATATTTGAGCGAATTACACAATAATGAGTAAATTACACAATGAGCTGGAAAACATAAAACACAGTGATGAATACATATAACACAATGATGAAAAATATTTGACAAAATGAGCATATTACACAATGAGCAAATTACACAATGACCAGACCTTACATTACACAATGACCTGACATATTTGAGCGAATTACACAATAATGAGCAAATTACACAATGAGTTGGAAAACGTAAAACACAATGATGAATACATATAACATAATGATGAAAAATATTTGACAAAATGATGAATACATATAACACAATGATGAAAAACATTTGACAAAATGACCAGACCTGACATTACACAATGACCAGACTTGATATTACACAATGACCTGGAAAATTACACAATGAGCTGGAAAACGTAAAACACAATGATGAATACATATAACACAATAATGAAAAATATTTGATAAAATGAGCAAATTACACAATGAGTTGGAAAACGTAAAACACAATGATGAATACATATAACACAATGATAAAAAAATGAGCATATTACACAATGATCAAACTACACAATAACCAGACCTGACATTACAGAATGACCTAACATATTTGAACGAATTAGACAATAATGAGCAAATTATACAATGAGCTGAAAATGTAAAACACAATGATGAATACATATAACACAATAATGAAAAATATTTGACAAAATGAGCATATTACACAATGAGCAAATTACACAATGACCTAACCGTACATTACACAATTACCTGACATATTTGAGCGAATTACACAATAATGAGCGAATTACACAATAATGAGCAAATTACACAATGAGCTGGAAAACGTAAAACACAATGATGAATACATATAACATAATGATGAAAAATATTTGACAAAATGATGAATACATATAACACAATGATGAAAAACATTTGACACAATGACCAGACCTGACATTACACAATGACAAGACCGGATATTACACAATGACCTGATATTACACATTGACCAGACCTGATATTACACAATAACCTGACAAATTACACAATGAGCTGGAAAACGTAATTTTTTTTCGTTTTTGTATATAACGACACTATACTCGTTTTAAAGATAAAAAAACGCTCGTTTTTATGGTGTAATTTTTTTTTTAAAATAATGTCGTATGTAAAAGTTATGAACGTTTAAAAAATTGGGGGGGGGGACTTGATAAAAAGTCAACAAAACTGGCAAGACTAAAATACACTTACAACAACTTTTTCTCTTTCAATTTGATCTTAATCGTTAAATCTTTTCTACAATTTGATCTAACGGTCATAAATTCTTCTCACCCTTCTTATATTAAAAATCCTTCTTATTTGAACCTAACCCATATAATATATATAATTTATACTTTTAACCCGTTTAATTTTTTAATAGTTTTATTTTTCTGTAATAACTTTTGTTCCTTAACTTTTTTTAGAAAACGGAGTTCAGAGCTGTCTTTAGTTTTTTTGTCAACGTTTCGATATAAATTTTTTTTTTAAAACGGAATTGTATTTAAAATCGATTATTTTTTTGGGGTCGTAAGTTATAGCGAGTGCCGTTACCGTTGCGATACAGTGACCAGTATTCATATTATCAGCACCGATATCGGTATTCGCTTTTATTGTTTTGACGAGCCGAATCGGTAACGACCAAAACTCCTGCTGCATTATACGAAGGAAAAACGACCAAACTCTACCGCTTTAGAAAAAAACTAGTTCAAATAACAAACACTCCGTCTTGGTATCATCCAAAATACAATAATTCAAATATATATTTATTTATTATTAAATTATGAAATCAAAACAACGATAAATTTCAATTCATATTTTTACAGCGTTAGAGCATTCCCAGCCGGATCCTTATATTTCTTATCCTTATCCTTATAATTATACTAAAAATCACTACTTTATCTACATTTTTTCTCTACTTTTCTCTCTCATTATCCTTATCCTTATAATTACATTAAAAAACTACATTTTTCCTTATATTTACAAAAAAAATTATATCTTTTCTCTCTTCTCCACTCACAACCACTTTAAACCACTTCATAAAATATACAAAACGCACTCACACAATTATACCAAACCGGCTACGAATGCTCTTAGATACGCCTTTTTAAAACGATTATCCAAAATTCAAGAATCACAACATAATCACATTTATTATTTGATAGTTATAGTATACATCACCTTTATTCCACTATCCACTTGCCTCGACGTAAATAACTAAATAAACCACTCACGATCGACCCGACCCGACCCGACCCGTACCCCACCTTATTTAAACAACAAACAAGAGTATCTGGTTCACCATTAAACCTTCCTTCAACCACTATTCAAAATCCTGCATCCCTCACAACCAATGGCCAACTTTAACTTCCCCAAAATGCAATCAAATAATCCCAATTTTGCAACACCAAACAACCAATTCACTCCTCATGATTTGTATTCCGATAAAACCGGAGTATACAACAGCACACACTCACCAATTCCCCTCCCAACAGACCCGTTTCTCGACGTCGTTTCCCGCGTATTCTCACATAAACACGACGGCGAAACGGCTCTCGTTGACGCAGCATCCGGAGCTTCGATTTCATACTCGGAGCTCCAACCGCTGGTGAAATCTGTTGCGAGTGGGCTCCACCGCGAATATGGCGTTTGCAAAGGCGACGTCGTTTTGATTCTGTTACCGAATTCAGTTTACTATCCTGTTATTCTGTTGGGCGTGTTGTATCTTGGTGCTGTTGTGACTACAATGAATCCTTTGAGTAGTTTCTCTGAGGTAAAAAAACAAACACTTGGTTTGCATGCAAGTGTGGCCTTTACTGTTGTTGATAGAGCTGATGAATTGACCTCAATTGGGGTTTCATCAATCATAGTACCTGAAAGCCCTAATTTTGATTCAAACCAGGTTCAATTTTCAGCTTTTTACAAGCTAATTAGTTCCTGTGATCATGATTTAAGTTTTGATTTTGCTGCATGTAGAACAAGAATTAGGCAAGATGATACTGCTGCTATTTTGTATTCATCTGGAACTACTGGTTCTAGTAAGGGTGTTGTGTTGAGTCATAGGAATTTGATTTGTGGGGTCGAGCTTTTTGTTCGATTCGAGGCTTCGCAGTATGAGTGGCCGCCGGAGGAGAATGTTTATCTGGCTGTGGTGCCCATGTTTCATATTTATGGGCTTACACTTTTTACTTTGGGGGTGTTGTCATTGGGGACAAAGATTGTTGTTATGAAGAAGTTTGGGTTTAGTGAGATGGTTTGTTGTATAGAGAGGTATGGGGTGACTCATTTTCCAGGGGTGCCGCCGTTGGTGACGGCTTTGATTAGGGCGGGAAAGGGTGGTGCTGGTGAGAGGTTGAGGAGTTTGAAGCAGGTTTCTTGTGGTGCTGCACCTGTGAGTACAAGGACAATAGAGGAGTTTGTGCATTGTTTTCCTTATGTCGATTTCATTCAGGTAAGGAAGTTGCCATTCTGTCCCGCTGTGAACGTTAAGAGTCATAAAAACAGTCATTTTGTACAAATTATGAATTTAAGTGCTTGTTTTCAGGGTTATGGAATGAGTGAATCAACGGCTGTGGGAACTCGTGGATTGAACACGCGAGATGTGCGTAATTATGCGTCTGCTGGACTGTTGGCTCCGAATATGCAAGCCAAAGTGGTAGACTGGGTTACTGGCTTGCATCTCCCTCCTGGGAAGACTGGTGAACTTTGGTTACGCGGGCCTGCTATAATGAAAGGTAGTTAAATCAAAGAATTTTCTTTTTGATTCATATATCCCAGATATAATAATTTATAAAAGATCCTTTTTTTTTTCTAATTGTAGTAGTTAATCTAGATATCTATTCCGGTTAGCTTATATTCTTGGTTTAAAAAGGCGCAAGGCGCTCAGGAAAACACATCAGGGTCAAAAGGGCACACCTCATGTAGTTTCGAGTCAAAATTAGGGTCCGGAGGAGGTTTATATGTAAAAACAACCAAAGGGATGAATAAATTATGAAAGGTTTACTTGATAAATAGGTTGATATGTAAAACTGATGAAAGAAACGCAGCTTTTGGGTGTAAATAAAGCTTATTTGGTTGTACATCACGCACTCCACGTACGTGATGCGTACGCCTCATGCCTAGCTATTTTTTAAACCAAGCAGTTATATTCTGGCACCCATTCAGCAGAAAATTATCTTGTGAATGAAGACAGTCCATGATATCATAATATTGCTAAAGATTTCTTGACTCCTCAATGAACCTTGATATCTAACATGTTTTTTTGGCTATAATTTTGCTAGAATATTTGAACAATGTGGAGGCAACATCATCAACCATTGATAAGGATGGTTGGCTACGTACAGGAGACATTGTTTATTTTGACCAAGATGGGTTTTTGTATATTGTTGATCGTGTTAAAGAGATAATAAAGTACAAAGGGTTTCAGGTAATCGAAGCAATGATTAAAATTTAAAATCGGTTCTTTGATATGAATAATATGATTGAATGATTGTACTGCAGATTGCTCCTGCCGATTTAGAGGATGTGCTAGTATCTCATCCAGCCATTCTTGATGCTGCAGTAACAGGGTGAGTGTGATCAGTTTCCTTCTGATTTTATTTGATTTGATCAAAAGAAAGATGTGGACGAATATCAATTTTGTTGACTTTATTTGACCGCCAATACTACATGAACTTAGCACTCTCAAAACATAATCTTTTGTAGTCAAACTGAACATGTCAAATCCAATATAGACAAAGATTTCCATGCAAATATAAGTCCCAAAGTGTCTATTTTTTGTGCTTATTAAATATATTCTTGAAAATGTACTTAATAGTGTCAATTTGGAAGTCAAAATCATATGCTTTTGGACAAAATAGATGACATTAATCTCATTACATAATAAGAATTTGAAGTTATTTTCTTTTTTTGGATTTGTGTAATAAACAGAGTCAGGGATGAGGAAGCAGGAGAGGTTCCAGTGGGATTTGTGGTGATGAGGCCAGGAGCTGAAGCTTCTGAGTCTAGCATCATTGACTTTGTAGCCAAACAGGTCTGAATCATTATTTGCAATCCAAACAATCTCATAATGTTGGCTGCAAGTCATAGAGGTGCAAAATGGTGGGTGGGGCGGGTGGGTAAATTGTAAATGGGTCCACGCATGTATTTTTGGTGCGGGTCAAACCGACCCACAATCACTTTTTGATATTTTAATGCTATTTACGTGCAAAATATGATTGTAAAAACTATAAATTTTTTAAAAGTAATCTAACTTTTTTTATAAAAAGCAATTTAAGAGGTTTTTATGCCATACGAATGCCTTTCAACCCGTTTGACCAGATCAAGAGTTAAATCCTTTAGCTTGACCCATTTATACGGTTCATTGTCTAAATCACTAATCCTATTTAAGTCACTTGATGCTCATGATTGTCAATGTGACAGGTGGCACCCTACAAGAAGGTGAGAAGAGTGATGTTCACTAACATGATACCAAGGTCTGCAGCAGGAAAGATTCTAAGGCGGCAATTGAAGGATCAATTATATTCAAGGCTTTAATACGTTCCTAGTTTTTCTTGGATCAACAACCAAAGCGCGTTTCAAGAAGCAATAAGCACTTGAAAGATCACATTTTTAACTGGTAACTGGTTCTGGCTTGTGCAGCATATTTTATTTTACACGATACATTCTTTTAAGAGCTCACTTGAGGCGTGGGTTTGTGTCATGACAGTTTTATTATCCATTGATTCGGCCTTCGGGTCACTAAGTTTTGAATATAAGATGTAGTTTGTTCGTGCAAATATGATTATTCTTGTAAATGATTACACATTTAGACTCATCTTATTTTGAGGAAGTTAATTTATAAACTATAATGTGATACACTATTATATACAATTATGTATATCAATCATCATGGACTAACCCTCTTGTCATACAAGTAAATGGCAAGATCACAAAACCACGTGACAAGATTGACAAAGCCACATGACAAGACTGATAAAGTCAAAATTCAAAGTCAACAAATTCAAATACAATATCATCTTAGCAAAATACAAGATCAGCAAAGTTTAATACAAGATCGACAAGCCTAATTACAAGATCGACAAAGTAAATACAAGATCGGCAAGGCGAGTCACAAGATCGAATAGGTCAATTACAAGATTGAGAAATTCAATTGACAAACCCAATTGCATTGTAAACAAAGTCAAATGCAAAATCAATAAGTCTACTACAAAATCTTGAACAAATAGAATGTGTTGAGAAAAATAATGATCACTACTAAAAGTTTTTATAATAACCAGTGGAAATAAGCCGCGTGTTACGATGGGAATTTCGTATGTGCACAAAACAGGAAATGAATTACATCCAACACGGCTCGAATTTAAACAAAATTGTAAGGCCCCAAACCAGACACCTTACAGTTGGTTCTCCTAACTGGTTATACTCTTTAAAAACATTTAAATTTCATTTAAATAAACAGCGGTAGTCTTTCTCGAAATAGTATTATCTTTAAACTCGTTAATTTTCATAGCGTTACCTGACGAATGCATGCGCACCAACCCGAGTAGCCCGCTCCCAAGCCAAGATACCTCGTCTAGCAGACTCACCTGCAAAACAACCTAACATACATACAAAGTCAGCTACACTGAGTGAGTTCTAATAGTTTAAACTGACAAAAGTCAACTCGTCTCATTTAATATTTATTTCCACTCAAGACCCTCTGGTCTTTATAAAAAATTTGTCCTCATAAATATAACCCTGTTATCATACAATATCCCGGAGGATTCACCACCCCAGACTCAACCCACCATTTTAACTCAGTAAGTCTCTCCGAAATAGATCAAGCTTACTACCCTGTTAACACACAATTTACTATATATATTAACCATACACCGGTTAACTCAACCAACCTCTAGACACTGGCTTAACCAGCCCTAACCAAGACTTTTACAAATCAACTGACACAACAGTTGTACACGATGAACTCGTCCCGACACAACAGTCAATCTAACTCGACACACCACATTGATTCCGTCTATTTATCACATCAATATCATCTCGTACACAATTAATATAACTCATCACTTGCATGCAACTTAACACATATATATGCATACAAACACATACCTCATCACTGCTCCCCCGTCAGGGTTATCCCCGTCGGGATACCCGTCATAAGCTCAGCTCCACCCTTATTACAGGGCACCGCCGCTAAACATAGCGACACACTCGTCATCTATGATAACTACCCAGCCACCACACTGTGACTATATCATCTACCATACGGTGACTGACACATCACCCACACGATAACTGCCAGATCACACGTACAATGATGACCCCGAACGAAATTCGTCCTCCACATCACTATTAGCCGTATACACAGACAACTATGCAAGCACACAAAGCAACACATATACACACATGACACTACCTGGATATGTACTACGACTCACCACCATTTACGGATCACTTACGTGTGTAATCCAACGCTTACATAGACGTATCCTCATAACGTCTAGACACATTACCCAACTCTTTCTAAATAGGAAATTATACAACACACAAACACCATGTCACACCCCCCAAATTTATTTACTTAATAAATAAATAAATAAAGGTTGCAACGATTGGTTCATTACACGATTGCGGAAGCTGTAATAGTGATTTCTAAGACTTGAATACATACACAATCACTAAGACTAAGTAATACAATGATCTAAGTTCTTCTAGATCAACGATAGTCTTGAGACTTGATAATCTATGTCCTTCCGGCTACTAGGAATTGATTCAACATAGCTAGCCTATTCCAACCGCTCCATGGCTAAGGGTTACCTGAGAAACATACTTGAAAGTGTCAACACAAAGGTTGGTGAGTTCACAGAGTTAGTTATTTCAGTGCCAGTAGCTTTCCCCGAAAACATGTACATGACCTTACCGTCATAAAAATAAGTAGTTTTCACCGAAAACATGCACATGACTTAACCGTCATAAAATAAGTAGTTTTCATCGAAACATATACATGATTTAACCGTCATAAAATAAGTAGTTTTCACCGAAACATATACATGATTTAACCGTCATAAAATAAGTAGTTTTCACCGAAACATATACATGACTTAACCGTCATAAAAATAGGTAGTTTTCACCGAAAACATGCATATGGCTTAACCATCATAAAATAAGTAGTTTTTCCCGAAAACGTATACATGACTTAACCGTCATAGAAATAAATGGTTTTCACCGAAACATATACATGACTTAACCTTCATAGAAATAGGTAGTTTTCACCAAAAAACATGCACATAACTTAACCGTCATAAAATAAGTAGTTTTTCCCGAAAACATATACATGACTTTACTTCATAAAAATAAGTACAAATAATTCTAACCGCATATGATAAACAAAACAAGTGTTATTGATCCATTCATAAGCTAGCTAGTCTCACAAATACCTATCTTCGTACATGAAACCGTAACCAAACCATGACAAATGAATGCCCCTCCCTCGCTATACCACGAGAATAAGACAATATGCGGCCATTTGACCCTTCAAGTCCCGGTTAGCGTGACTAACCATGACCGGGGGTGTCACCTCCAATAGTACTATTCATAGAATCCCAGGCTAAGACCATAGCTAATGGTTACAAAATGTTAATGTTGTTCCGGGGACTTTTAGCACTCTATTGTTCCTCATGTACAACATAATGTTAGTGTCTTGTTTCCTTGTTATCATATAAAAAATGTTTGCAATGTTTTCTCAACAATGTTTCCAAATGTATTAAACAATAATATAATACATAATATGTAAGTATGTTTCTCCCCCGCAGTTTACAAAACATTAAAAAGCGAAAAGGGGCCGTGAACTGATAAGTGGCCAAAGTTTCATGTATTAAAAGGTGCAATATGTTATATTTATGCAAATTAATATGTGGAATACAAAGGTTTTGTGTAGCTGTGCATGTGCAGGTTTTGGACGCTTAAAGTATGAGTTTGGAAGATATTAGACGAGAGATGGAAGAGTCGGAAGAGACACGGAGAAAACAGGACAAAATACAGATCCAGCGTAAGCCTACGCCAACTGGCGTAAGCTTACGCCCCATCAGCGTAGGCCTACGCTTGAGTGTTTTCTTCACAGCAGCCTTCAGGCCCCCAGCGTAAGCCTACGCCACCCCAGCGTAAGCTTACGCCGGGTACGTTTCAGACACAGAACTTCGGGAAAACAGCCGATTTTTAGGTTTTATTGGGGGTTTCTTCCCCAAATCGAGATCCATCTCTTACACCACACTTTTAGGCGATTTTGAGAGGATTCACACACCCACTTGAAGATTGAAGATGATCTCCCTCACCATGAGCGGGTGATTCACTTGTGGCTTCCTCTAGGCGGACGGTTCGTATAGGTTTTTGTATTTGATTCAGTTTATTCATGTTTGGATCTTGTTAGTTTCTGACAATAACTTGAGAGATTGATGTATTAGTTGATTTAAACAGTTTATGATTATGCTTTGAGTTTGCTTCCTTTACGATCTTGTTCGGTTGATGACAAAACCTAGTAGCAGGGTTGGGTGACTAAAGGGGGTAACTTGGCATTCATAAATTGGGTGATTGAATTATACTGGTTTGTGACGAAACTAGTTGTATAGGTTTTCTGACAAAGAATCTGTCTTCAATTACTGTTTCAACTAATTTTTCAACACTATGTCTATGTGGTGTCCAATTGAACAACTGAATTTTATATGAAACCTAGAACCTGAAGTTTGGAGGAGGTTACATCTTTATTTAATCTGTGTGTTTTTATTCTAATTTGTTAATCTAAACAATTGAACTTTCCACTGATTCCCTGTGGATTCGACAACCCTACTTCCCTGTCTACAGTCTAAGGTAGATAAGTAGTAGTTTTTATAAATGTTTTTGATTGACCTTGACACCGCGATCAAAATGGCGCCGCTGCCGGGGAATCGGTGCGCTTAGTTCTATTGTTTTAGTTTATTGTCTTTAGTTGATTTTTGTTCTTATCAAACTTCTTATCAAACACCCAAAAAGATATTCTTTACTTTTGTTTTTATTTTTTGTTTATTTTGTTTTATTTTTATCGTTCAGAACTACTTGGGTGTGCTACTTGTGCAGGTCGGCATGGACAAGAATTATCATGATAACCAGTATTACTATGAGCCATGCAATAACTATGGCATCACTGGCCATTGGGCTCAAGAGTGCCCAAGATACAATTCACATGGTGGTGGTCCTGAGTATCAAAGCTATCAGGAAAATTATAATCAAGACTACCACCCGAGCGGACCACCTGAACAAGACAACTATCAATCTGAACTGGATGCCATCCGGTCAGATATGAAGGAGATGAACAAAGTGATACAAGCAGTGGTGCAGAAACAGGAGAGCCAGGACAAAGCTCATCAAGCTTTGGTAGATCTAGTTGCTAACCTAACTGGGGTTGTTGCAAGCATCATCAAAGAAGTAGGTAAGCCTTGCAGTGCACATCAATCCTCAAATTCTCAAACCACAAACAGTGCACACCTAAATGATGTAAGTCTTAAACCCTCATCTGATTTTTCTGATGTTGAACATACTCCACCACTGGTAGTAGAGAGAGTGGTGGAGTACAGTGAGCCTGAATTTGATCATAATCAAGATTTAATTTCACAAAATAATCTGAAAAATAAAAATGTGAATAAATCTCTGAAAATTCCATTCCCTTCGGCTTTTTTACCACCGGTGTTCCCACCAGTGTTAAGTGAATGGGATCCAACACAAGATGAAAGATGGGAGAAATTTAAAAATCATAAAATTAATCTACCATTTTTGAAAGAACTTAAAGAAAATCCTGATAGTGTTGAGTGCTTGAAAGGTTTGAGTACCCGTAAACGACGGCACAAATGTCCCGAGCAGGTAAAGCTCAATGCTAGTGTGAATGCTGTGTTTACGGGTACCTTTCCCCCAAAACTCCAAGATCCAGGGACACCTATTATCTCTATACATATAGGTGAAATTAAACTGGATAGAGCATTGCTGGATCTTGGAGCATCTGTGAGTATAATTCCAGGGAGTCTGTATGATCAGCACGATTTTGGTCCATTACAAAGAGTTAACACCACCGTGGTGTTGGCTGATCAGACTCCCGCACATCCTCGGGGGATTGTAAAGGATGTGATTGTGAAGGTAGGAGAGTTTTATTACCCAGTGGATTTCTTGGTGTTGGATTGTGTCAAGGACATAGAGCCAACTATTATTTTGGGTAGATCGTTCTTGGCCACTGCTCAGGCAAATATTAACTGTGCTGAGGGAACGGTAAGGATGAGGTTTGGGGCTCAGAAAATGAGTCTTAAAATTTTTTCAAACTTGCCAACCCCGAAAGCTAACAAATGTGGATCACCTGAAAAGGTGAATCACACAGTCGAGAATACTTGTGTTGTGTTTAACAGGTCAGTTGAGATGAAGAATGGTGAGACTCCAGACAATGGGAAGAAAAGGGTCAGAAAGAGAAGGCGGAAAGGGAAGAAACCGCGAGTTCATGATGTAGATCAAGAACTCTTTTCTTTGATTATGAAGGCTTGGAGAAAAGTGGATGATGAGAGGAATTTAAGTGTGGGGAAGGAGGACTGCAAGCATCCTACCCGACCACCATGAGGCAAGCAAGGTACACTGCATCTGGCTGAGGACGTTAAACTTAGCACTCTTAGGAGGTAGCCTAAGGTATGTTTTACATTCGTGTCTAGTTAAATGAACTTTGCGGGTGTGTTCAATAGAAACCCTCACGAGACTCAACTCGTCCACTCGGGCTACCGAGGGGTTTAAAAGGCTTGATGCATATGCTAAATGCATCCGTGATTCCTACGAAAGTGAGTTAGGAAATTATTTCTTTGTTTTCTTTGTTTTGTGTGTGAGCCGGCCAAGTGTGGGGAATTTTCATGGGTTGTCAAGTGAGTGTGCGTGCTTTCCAATTCTGTATATAGTTTTATTTTTACATATTTATTTTCATCGTCTCTCATCCTACATTGGGGACAATGTAGAGTTTAAGTGTGGGGATGGGAGACTGAGTTTGTATAGAAAAAAAAAAGTATATATATATAAAAATTGAAAAATCCATAAAAAATTAAAAATTTTCAAAAATGTCATTGGATCAGAATTTTTGTAACTAAATGGAAAATGATAGATATAATTGGAAACTATGCCTTTGTGATTAAAAACAATAATAAATAGAAAACGCGTTTGATTTGTAATGTTTTGGTAGGCCCAACCGATCTAAAGAGCTTAAATATCCTGATATTGTATCTAGGGTTAATTGACAATCAATTCAGGATGTCTTGTGGGTTCTTATCTTAGGGGCTTCGGCAAGGTTGAAACTGTCATCATAGGGTGATAGGTACCACTATAAGCAAAAATTTATAAGTTTTTAAAATTACTTGGCACACCACTTTCTTTTTATGAAAATAAATCCGAAAATTGGTGACGCCCGCAATCCATAATCCATCTTGCATGAGCTTAATTAAACAAAATTGAGAGCTTGAGTTCAGCCTACGTGTTTCCCTTCGGGATGGTGACTTGAAGGATACACCCATGGGCGGGACTTAAGTGATCAATATTGGATGACTAAGTTAGGAGTACGTGTTTCCCTTCGGGATGGTGACTTGAAGGATACACCCATGCTCCGAAGCTTATGTACTTCATGGCTTAAGAACTGCAGCCTACGTGTCATATATCGTGTTCCAGCGTGATTGAAACACCACTGGGTTAGGTTCATTCATAAAATAATATAAAAAGCTCAAAAACATGCATCCATCGATCCATATTCCCATAATTTTCAAAAACTCGTAAATTAGTGTTTATAGTGGTGGGAAATCTATTAGGTTTAACCCGTGCCTAAACATGACTTTGAGATGGGATTAGACTAAGTTGTAGCTTCCTGAATGTGAGACCCATAGAGAAACTGTTGCTTGTTAATAAATAGGATAGTAGATCACATAATCGGGGGCTCAATAGATCGGTGGTTGGGTTTAGTCGGATAGAAATACCAATTGTTACAGTCAATGCGTGATTATGTTTTAATTGTATGAGATTATGAGAGCAGGTTTCAATTATGATTCCATTGCATAATTCTTTTTCGGGACGCAAAAGAGTAAGTGTGGGGATATGATAAGTGGCCAAAGTTTCATGTATTAAAAGGTGCAATATGTTATATTTATGCAAATTAATATGTGGAATACAAAGGTTTTGTGTAGCTGTGCATGTGCAGGTTTTGGACGCTTAAAGTATGAGTTTGGAAGATATTAGACGAGAGATGGAAGAGTCGGAAGAGACACGGAGAAAACGGGACAAAATACAGATCCAGCGTAAGCCTACGCCACCAGCGTAAGCTTACGCCCCATCAGCGTAGGCCTACGCCTGAGTGTTTTCTTCACAGCAGCCTTCAGGACCCCAGCGTAAGCCTACGCCACCCCAGCGTAAGCTTACGCCGGGTACGTTTCAGACGCGGAACTTCGGGAAAACAGCTGATTTTTAGGTTTTATTGGGGGTTTCTTCCCCAAATCGAGATCCATCTCTTACACCACACTTTTAGGCGATTTTGAGAGGATTCACACACCCACTTGAAGATTGAAGATGATCTCCCTCACCATGAGCGGGTGATTCACTTGTGGCTTCTTCCAGGCGGACGGTTCGTATAGGTTTTTGTATTTGATTCAGTTTATTCATGTTTGGATCTTGTTAGTTTCTGACAATAACTTGAGAGATTGATGTATTAGTTGATTTAAACAGTTTATGATTATGCTTTGAGTTTGCTTGCTTTACGATCTTGTTCGGTTGATGACAAAACCTAGTAGCAGGGTTGGGTGACTAAAGGGGGTAACTTGACATTCATAAATTGGGTGATTGAATTATACTGGTTTGTGACGAAACTAGTTGTATAGGTTTTCTGACAAAGAATCTGTCTTCAATTACTGTTTCAACTAATTTTTCAACACTATGTCTATGTGGTGTCCAATTGAACAACTGAATTTTATGTGAAACCTAGAACCTGAAGTTTGGAGGAGGTTACATCTTTATTTAATCTGTGTGTTTTTATTCTAATTTGTTAATCTAAATAATTGAACTTTCCACTGATTCCCTGTGGATTCGACAACCCTACTTCCCTGTCTACAGTCTAAGGTAGATAAGTAGTAGTTTTTATAAATGTTTTTGATTGACCTTGACACCGCGATCATGAACTCACCTTGTGTCCGATGAAATCCTAGCAAATATCAGTGTGCTAATAGTTCATGTATATCTGTATCCTAATCATGCAAGGATACTTATATGTTAAGACTACTCGTCTTAAACGCAAGTTGTTCACCCGACTTAACGAATCCCATTAAGTACGTATTTGTTTAGTAAAAACAGTGTTTTCATGTGACGACTCATTGGTGATTATTATTCCAGTCTAGACGCTTACATATTTTTCGAGAAAATATCATGTTTCCATATTGGTGACTTGTTACATGTATCAAAAATAAATATTATTTTTGAAACAACTTACAATATATTCACATTATAGTTCACGTATAAACATATAATTATTTCTTAAAAATAATTATATAAAATCTCAAATATCGTTCAAGTATATCAATGCATGTTAATTATTTCACATACGAACAAACCATGATGTTACGCCCATATGCAAATACTTATGTTCCGAACGACATTTATTAATTCGTTTACGTTCGTCATGCATTTATATTTTTACCAATACATGCATACAAGTATTTTATCAATTCAACATATGCTTAAATATGTTTCGCGATAACATGTGATCATTTATTTTTAACCGAACGTCTTTAGATTTCATGCGCATGAATTCGTCTGTAGTTATTTCATCATGATATATGTATATATGCTTTTTATAGTTACCAAATGTCCTAAACATTTTAACCATAACACGTTTCATGTCAACACATAACGTTTATAATCATGAATCCATGTATATATTTTGACTCCCATATATAACATCTCGAACCATGTATATATATTCATTTTTGATTCCCATATATATATATATATATATATATATTTATAATAACTCTATACTACCAACTACACCAATCACACACACACACACACATATATATATATTCTTTTTGGTTCCTAATCATGCGTATGTATACCTATTACCTATTTTTGGATCCCTTTATGTATGCACATAATCTCATACTTGTCAAATCTTTCAAGTTACCAACTTTAAATACACACATACATATACATGCCACCTATGATTTATATATATATATGTGTGTGTGTGTGTGTGCAAATATCCTTCACTTTTCATCAAGCATTAACCACACTTTTTAGATTATAAATCATGTTTTTCTCTTAACACCTAAATCTTATCATCGCATGATCAAACCTCAATATATACATATATATATATATATATATATATATACAAATCACGATTCCTTCATGTATATTTCTATACATTTCATCTTTCATTAAGTGTGAGTTATACTTTTACTAATCTATAACTCATCATCATAAGATCAAAACATCAAGATACACACACACACATATATATATATATACTAATTTCGACCATATGCATATGTTTATACAAAACCATAGCTTTCAACTTAATAAAATTAAACTTTATAAAACACTTTAATCCTTTAACTCCTTTATTTTCATGGTGAACAACAAGCTTTTGAACTAGAAACAAAGATGAAACTAGAGATTGGTGTCGGTTTCATACCGCTAGACAAGCTAGGTGAAGATTCGCGAGTAGAAAGTGATGATGAATCGATACACTAGCAAAACCGACTCTTAAACCTTCAAGACTTCTTTGAATCTCCACTTCTCTAGCTAGTTCTCTCTAAACTTGTGTTCTTGGATTTGAAAGAGTAAAGTGTGCAAGTGTGCAAGTGTGGATCGATATATATATATATATATGGCAAGAAAAGTGGATTGAGTGTCAAATTTAACAAGCATCATTGCTAATCATGATATGAGATGATGGATGTGATCTTAGCTTGACCACTTGGTTTATGAGGCATGGTCCTATGACAATGATCATGATGATGGAAGGGTTTTGTGGTGATTGTGGGTGGCCCCACAACCTTCGGCCGAAAGGGGTGATTAGGGGGGTTGGGTGTTGTCACTTCAAGTGTTATCATTCTAATGTTTAGGTAGATGGTATTTCGATAATGTATACCCAGTAAGTAATCCCGTGATGTAAAACCCGATGTAGAACTTTTTATGATCGATTAACTATATATATATTCTTGTGTCGATTGTCTCGTCACAATAGTTTACTAGTTAGACCTGACATAGTTATTACTTTAACTATAACTTATATGTTTACACAAAAAAATAACTTATCGCCATGTAATAAACATTTTTGTGTCCACTTTTAAAAGTTTAGTCACCAATAATTATGTTTTTATATTAAAACGCGTCTCTAGACTTACTTGAATAAAATCTTGTTAATCACCAACAAACGTACCTTGCGGGTTATATATCTATATATATTTCTATATATATGTTTATTAAATGAGACGGGGGTTGAGTGTTGATCTCAACAAGTTATCATCATTAAGACTTGATGTTAGAGTGGAGTATAAGTAAAGATATAATGATGTGTTGTGATTTTTGAGTTTGCTTGCACTCTTGGTCATAATCATGATGATTATGACACTTGAGTGAAGTGTAAGCAAAGAAATCATGATGATGTGATTGATTTAGACGTGTATACTACCCGAAATTAATACCCGCTTTAATATATAAAATTCTCGGAGTTGTCAACCTATAATATCAATATATATATATATATATATATATATATATATATATATATATATATCTTGGTTTAGACGTATTAACGAACTTGAATGAAAACGTTCAAGTTTACGTATGTTTTTATTTGTAAATGTGTTTGCTCATATTTTATACGCATCTTGAGAGAATAATTCATAACGATAACTCTAGAATGTTTTTGCGAGAATCTTGTATAATATATATTAAAGATTTAGTCTTCGGAGCATGATCGTTTATTTAGAAAATAATTCTAAATATTTTTCTGTTGTAATAATTAATTGCAATTGTTTGTATTATACGGACTTTACCTTCGTATGATCTGGCAATTATTACGACGTGAACGATCGATGCATTATGTTCGCTAGACTTTCATCGTTCGAGTGTACGATTTTGAGTGATTCAGGAAACATATTAACGTAAACACGTTTAAGTCGTGTTCGGATGATGTTTTGGAAATACTGGGTGTCACACACCATACCGGCTTATAGCCCGTACATACTAAGGACACCACATAGACCCATGCAATGCCATACCCGTCGTGTCACAGGCACAACGACACAATACCCCCAACATCAAGCACATGACGCACAACGGCGTACTAGCACCTACATGACTAGTTAATGAACCACGTACGGGTTCCCATGCTAACTCTCCTTATATAACCATCACAGGTTTTAACTAAATTCCTGACTCACCCCGACTAACTCATAAGATGACACACACAGATCATCACTACTTTTGTTCACCCATCCTAGGGATCCTATAACGACCCTTAGCTCAATATTACATAATGGTCTCATAAAACACTTCAAGTTTAAATAATAACTCGTAATACGTTCGTTTAATAAAACATGTGGGTATGTACGATAGCCCCAAAATAGTAAAACGTTTAAAAAAGGGGATTAGAAACTCACCAGTTATTCTGCGTCCAAATCCTAGCTCTGCACCACGCGTGCTTGCTCAAACCTCGAACCTGTCAAACGTATGACCACACGATCAAGATACACTCAAAACATACGTTGGATAACGTATAACAATATAATAAAACCCTGACACTTGTGCCATCTATTTGTCAATCCCTTTCCATGAAACCCTAGTTTCACGTTACCACCCTACCGGATCGTTCGTGACCCGTTTAGAACTTGTATATCCGAACCGGGTTCCCATGCATGCACGCATACCATGCCATGCAAAAACCCTAATTCACGCGAACACGTTAACCCGAGCCGGTTTCCTCCTATGCATGCATGTCATGCAAATGTAAAACTTTAACTGGTGCCGTACTGTTTTCCCTCGTCACGCACCATCCTGTTTCTACCACTCCCATCGTCCTTATCTTTGTGACCGGGTAAAACCCTAACCGGTCACTGCCTCGCACCACCGCCGTGCTTTACCATGCTCACCGTCCTTGTTCCCACGTCATGTAACGTTATCCGGCCGCCCATGATCACCATCATCGTGAGGGCGTCATCCCTACCCGGCTAGTACTCCAGCGGTGTTCCGCCCTGCGCCACCACCGCGTGTCGTCTCTTCCGTCACAGCCATTTCCCCATCACCATCCTTGTCGGGTTCGTCACCTTCGCCGAACACCACCGTGATCCCACTATCCTCGTCGGGTAGTCCCAACTGGACCACCTCTCTCCCGTCTCGCTTTCAGCCGTACACCACCAGACTACCATGACTACCGTCGGCCTCCTCTTCTTCGTTTCCGTTGCCGAACATGACCAACACTCAAAACCATAGTCGGGTTCCCAACTAAAAACACGCAAACAAATACGTATATAGCAAGAACGGAATTTACCTTAACCGTTTACGGAGTTCCCTGCCCGTGACCACCACCAACCACCACACCGATCTCCCTTTCCGTCGGCATCCTTTCTCGTCTTTCTTGCGGCTGTCGTGCACAACCTAGGTCGAATGGCCTAGGGTTTCCCACTAATTGGTTTTTAAACCATCCAATGTTTCATTTCGGGTCCCTCCCATTACATCCAACACGTTTCTTATCCGAACTTTTGAAATAACGAATAACCGGGTCCTCCGACTTTGATAAACCGAGCTTCACGTGAGAACCACATAGTCCATGTTATTTAAAAGAGGCTTGGTTCACATAATAACCCGGTTTATTAGTTCACGAATTTCCGGGATGTTACAAAAATCTATATCGTAACATAAATAAAAATAAGCACGTTAATGATAATCATCACCATCATAATAATAATATAGGTTTCAAAAAATGGTGTGAGCAGTGACATTGACGGTGTTAAGTACGTAAAGAGAATCATATGAAGTTGTGGCGGCTCGATTATGAATATCGAAACGTAGATAAAAAAGCACTCACAACGGTACATTCCGAAATCAAAAAAGTAAACGTCGTCGTAAAAATTAGCGTTAACAAATACAAAAGCGAATTTAAAAAAAAATATAACATATTTGACATGGCTAATTTTTTAATAGAATTTATAGTGAATTAGAGAGACAATGATAGTGAAGTAACTAACTATTTATTAAAGATTGAGAAGTGAAAGTAAGATGGATTCTTTAACATGCATAGATCACAATCTCCTCCATGACCACCACCTCCGCTACTCGCCTACTCCATCCTCCTTGTCACCTCCACCACCGCCACCCCATCCGCCCTGAATATTCCCTCCTCCATGACACCACCTCCACTACACCATCACCTCTTGTCACCACTCCATGTATGGAAAACTATAATAATACAACTTTGGATGATCCCAGGTAGGGTATCATATATGAACTCATATATTTATATTACATATCTACATGCAATACACAAATGGAATTAAATAAATACATATGGGATCACAATACTCATAACTCTTTATTTATGATCAAGCTTTTGTAGCTTCAAGTGGAGCCAAGGCCTTGTTGGCGGCAATTTGTTCAAACAAATCTCGGATCTTCAACCCGACGATGATTTGAAACAAACCAGTGCCGTTATTGCTACCAGGGAAGTCGGCATGTTTCAACATTTGTTGGGTGATTTCACCGTAAAATTTTGTGGAAATGTTGCTCAAATGGCTTTCAACATAAATGAGTTCGTCTAATCTATCAAACTGTCCGTCAACGGTCCGTCCATCTCCAACACAGAAACCAGCAAGTATTAGAATAGACGGAATATATTAGTTAGTGTTTATTGTAATTATTATTACCATAATTAAATATATGATTTAATTAGGTTTCTTTAGTAATTATTTTCATTAAATTCCTATATATATAGTTTACTAGGTTAGAATCTCGTGTATTACACGGGTTGAATTAATGTAATGTTATATACTTATGTTGGGTATAATTTTGAGACTGATGCAGTCAATCGAAATTACAGTATCGAAACTACTAGTTTCGGTTGAACTTTTGTTCAATCGAAACTACTAGTTTCGGTTGAACTTTTGTTCAATCGAAACTAGGTAGTTTCGATACCTGTTTTTCAGGCCCATTGGGCGGTGGCTTGGAAAACAAGGCGCATGTGCTTGGCCTCCTATATATAGCAGATTATGCCCTAGGAGTGAGTGTGTGTCTGTAGAGGGAATCACCACCCCAGTGGGAGCTCACCCTGGGGTGAGACTAATTGTTAGTGTATGATGAGCCTTTTAGTTTTCATATCAATCAAAGAATCATACGTTTTATGCTTTCAATTATCTGTTCTTTTCATTTTCATATGTTTCTGTTCGTGTATGTGATTCCCGCACCCGTCTCTACCCATTTGTGATTCGAGAGTGATACCGGATCCAGAGATTCCGCCTCTCGATCCGGACTGTTTGAAGAATTTTTCCGCAGATCTGTTCTTTCAGGTCTGCTCAGGACCTACAACTTAGTAATAAAAAATTATATCTTTAAAAGCCCGTGTATTACACAGGTTGAATAAAATATAATATAATCTGTTAACATATACACTCGTCAAAATGGAACAATGTGAATATGTAAATACATGATTAAAGAGTTTTTATTTGAATCTTAGATGACTATAAAATTGTTTTCAGTTTTTAGAATTTATAAAAATATGATAGAACAATTTAATTGATGATAAACACAGTTTTAAATTTAAAAATCTGTAGATAAAAATTGAAACAAATAATTAATTTAGTTGCTTAAAATAGTGAAGTTGATTATTAATAGCAGAAAGAGGCGAAAAAATGAGAATGTGGAGGCCTAGAAATGTGACAAGTGTCCCTCCCAAAACCTTGATTTATTAGTATGTATAGATATAGATTAATAATACATAATACCTACGATATGTATCTTTGGCTACAGAATTACCTCATGGCCGAAATAAGTGTCTGGACCATAGGCAAATTTGATGTCAGGATAGGAACAAGTGAGCTTTCTTCCACATGGGATCCATGAAATGCTGGAACCCTCGTCGAATAAGTAGACGGGGTTGAAGTACTTAACTCCTTCTTTCATGATTAGCTTCACTCTCAACACTTTTCCCTCGTCGTCATCGGGTATCAGCCGAGTAGGCAACACTTCGATAACCGCATCTGCATACTGCTTTTGTGGGTCTGCATTTTGTTATCATCATCATTATTCATGCCATCAGTACATGTTATAAACAGTTGGATTCTAGATCAGATTTACATGTAAATCGGGTTGAACGGGTTAAATGTTGTCTGAACTTTAATTCTAATTTACATAAAATGTAGATCATTTTATTAAAAAAAATTAAGTTATTATTAAAATATGATTTTTTACACACTAATTGTTAATGAAAAAAAAATAGGATAAAAGTGTTTCAGCTCGACCCATTCAAATGCAAACAAATTGCTTTATTTCGGCCCATTACCTATAACCTAACATGTACGACCATTGACCCGTCCATTTTACCACCTCTAGTCACGTAGAGAAGTAATAAAAAATATAGTGCTGGTAAGATGTATATTTTGAAGTAGGGTTTTTATAAGAATACCAATATAAGCATCAAAATCTGGTTTTCTTGCCTCAATGCTGGCTTTAATGCTTTCAAGGCTGTGTCCTCTTTCTGCCATATCTCTCTACAGTTCAGAGACATAGTCGTTTGGTCATAAAATCTTTTCATTCTTGTAAATTATAATGTGTTTTGTTATATATGTGTGTGTATATATTTTGATGGTTTTCAAGGGGCATGTAATTTTGATGGTTTTCGATGGGCATAATTTTTTTAAAATTTATATATATATATATATATATATATAATTATATTTTATAAAAAACTATAAAGTTTAAGCCATTAAAATTCAAATTTATTTTGTCCCAAATTTAATTTAAAAACAGTGGTTTTTTTAACACAATTCAAATTTTTTTAAATATAAGTTCATATTCTATGGGCTTTTCTCTGTAGTCGCGCTGGACATTTGAAATCTCGGATTTAATCATTGGCCTAGAAAACCTACAGAGATATTAGATCATAAGAAAGAATAAGGAACAAAATTTGGTATCATTATTCACATTTTAGTTTTTTTTTTAAGAAAAGGGTCAAAATTCAATTATTTAGTGTGTAGGGTTAGAAATGTAAAGTAAAGCAAAATACATAAAATAATAAAAGGTTTTAAATTATCTTCAATATGACCCATTAATAGCATGAAGATATCATAAAATTCTCAGCCATACAAACATATATCCACATGAACCACCTTAGATATCTTCTTCAATTCCTATCCTCCACAAACAAACACACATCACATACTTCCTAAACATTCAAAATCCAACAATCTAACAAAGATTTTGACCAACACAAACTGCTAAACAAAATCTTAACAATATCAATGCATGAAAAAAGTTGCTTACATTGGATGCAGACCTTCAATGACAAGAATCTTGGGTGGCTTGATGAGCTCAGGAGGGTCCAAAAGACCAGAAACATGTTTATAAATAGGCTTCTCAACAGCCACACCATCTTTAAAAGCCTTAACCTGTTCATACATAAGATCAAAGTCATTGGCTCTTGGGTCAAGTGCAGTCACACCCTTTCTTTCCTTCCAGTTCTATCCAAAGAATGATAATCATCTAGACATATAACAGTGGTTGTGTCACTTTTGAGTGTGTTTGAGTCAGGATTCCCACCCTTTGGTGGGGAGGCTGCACCACCAAACACACTGGTTAACCTTCTCACGAAGGTGCTCTTTCCACACCCAGAATCTGCTGCAAGTCCAATTACTATTGTGTCCCCACACCTCTAAACCGGCCCCTACTGGTGTTTTTACCACCATTAGTGAACAAAAAAACCTGCTTTTGGTTGAATCCTATGTGGGTTTTTGTGGGTGTTGAGATTGAGCATGATGTGTTGAGAGGTTGGACTGTGTACACTGTGCACACTGCCATTCCTTCTCTCTCTTGTTTCTGAAGTTTTAGTGAGAGAAAGAGGGAGAAAGGTTACAACTTTTTAATATGCAATTCAAGATTTGTGAGTGGTTATTTTCTTTGTCTAAAGATGCATACTTGAGAGAAGGGTGTGGTGTATATAGGAAGTGTACAACTCAAGTTTCACAGAGTACAAGTCCAATGAAGTAAAGAAAAATATATGACAGTACAGGAATAATATGGGATGTGTATGTATGTGGGTGTTATTAGGTTTATGGGTTTCTATGACTACCCTTGGTTTTGGACAAAATTGGAGGTAATTTTAAGGTTGGGAGAGAGGTTATATATACTTAGGGTATGAAGAAAAACCAAAAATCGGAAAACGAATCGTATCCGCAACAGAAAAGAACCGAACCGAATTGTGAATTCGGTTTTCGGTTATGTTACTTACCGTATCTGAATTGCAAATTCGGTTTTCGGTTCGGTTATCGGATATACCTTTTTTTTAATTCGGTTAGACATATTTCTAATACGATTCGTTTTATTTGGATATACTTTTTTTTTAAATCGGTTGAATTCGGTTCGGTTAGAAAGTTTTCCAATTTGGTTCAGTTCGGTTAACGGATTAAAGTTAAAAAAATCAAAACCAAATAAACTGAACAAACCGTTAACCAAACCAAACACCCTTGTATATACCGGTTTCTCCAAAAGTTTAAGGGCATTTGTCATTTTAGAGTTGAGTTACGTAAAATGGTGAAGTAGATGAGATGATAAAACATAGGCACGGATGGTTATTTGACATGCCACGTGACTTCATGTTATTGGCCGGTTAAAGATGAGGGTGGTAATGTGTGGAGAGGAGATTTGGGTATTATTCTTCTTCCTTTTCAACATTGTAGTACTTTTTAGGCTATGAGAAAATCAGATAAGTAGCTATTTTCACATATGTTTTATGCGTACTTGTTTCGAGATTGATTACGTTTATAGTTGTAAAATACTTTGTTCGAGTATCTAACTTTATTCCATCAATATGGTCTAAAAATCATGTCATACGCGAATAACCACTCTTTTATCACCGTGGGCTCGTGTATCATCAACAAAACAAGTTACATAAGTAAAAACTCACGTAGTTCCCGTTTTATTCGTGTATTTGGCTACTTACTCCATAAGAAATTTCCAATTTAACGCATTAAGTTCACACGCATCTAAACACTAATTCACAACTCATCTAAGCAAATACATATATGTTAGTGATTTTAGTGTCATCTAGTTATTTTGTGTAATTTGGTTTACTTAATGACCAAATGAGAAGTCATAATAAAACATCAAACAAGTTGATAAGTGTAGAGTACACACTTGTTTGATGATCTTATAACTTCTAGTGTTAAAAACACCTTGTCGTATCAAGAGGCGAAGCCCTACAACGGGAGCTTGAGGGCAGCGCCCCTAATTAGCATGGTCCTACTGGCGGTAACCCCTAGTGGGGTCCAATGGCACTTCCCAAAAAGATGGTTTTTCAAATCTGCACTTCCCGGAGTGCCTTTTCTTACATATCTTACATTCAGGGATTGTAAGAATAAACTCTCTCCTTTCTGATTTGTTCCCTCTCCTCCATTGATTATTTTTCAGATTCTCTCTAGTTTTCTTTGTTGCTTCATTCATCCTATTTTCTTCTTTTGTTCTTGACATACCATCTGTCAACAATCCAGCTATCTCCACGGCTGAATCTATAGTCATTCCCTAATCTCACTAACCAGTCCCCATATATAAAGACTGATTTGATTCAATTCGGGAGTTACTAAGTGTGGAACTAACTTGGAATATTCAAAAAAATTCAATGTATATTCCCTATGGTTAGAACCCACCATTCTAAGGTTTAAATTCACGGAAATATTCCCACTCCATAACATATAATCTCAATCTTCCATCGGTTTCAATATGCGAGTTCCACTATTCCAGTGCCTCTCCTTTGAAGGATTATGCAGCATATGTCCTCATCTGCACATTTGCTTATTGCAATTTCAGTCAACCATTTTAATGTTGCCACCACACCTTTATCTTCAAGAAAGTCGGTTGGCTTGAAATGCTCTATAACTACATCCTTTCTGGTTTCTCTTTTTTCAGAATCTACATTAGCATCAAAGTTATGATTACTTTCGTCTCTCTTGTTTTTGTTGGATTCCCTTACTTTTATTAGAAGAATCATCTTTATTTAAAGCTTTCATTATTGAAGGAAGAGCATATGATATTCCTTTAGTTATTAATTGTTAGATATCTGACTTCTGAACGAATTGTTCATTATTTTCAGCATTTTTCTCACATCTTCTTTTTGAATTTGATGAGTGTCTACTGGTTTCGTCTTTCCTTCGCATTCTATAAATGAGAATTAATAGAAAAGTCTTAACATAATATTCGGGATCTAAAAGGCATAGTTTATATGTATTCACAAACTATTTATTATACAACTAATATTATATGTATATTCTTATTTATAATTATCTTAATTTCTATTTCTGTTTATGTTTTCGTACTTTGAGTTTTTCTCCCATCTTCTTATTGTAAGAGGGAAAAAATTGAAAGCTTGAAGCGGATTTCGCGACTTGTATGTTCGTGTTTTGATGACTTGTACGTTATAACGAAAACTCGGTTTTAAATAAATTTATATCAAAACGTAGATAAAAATAAGCATGTTGTAACGGTACATTTAGAATTTTATATGACATCATATTTTATAATTTATAAAAGAAAGAGTTAATTACACGGACGGTCCATGTGGTTTGGCCAAATTACGGATATAGTCCCTAACTTTGAGAAATTACGGGTTTGGTCCCAGCATACTTTGATTTTGTTACACTGACGGTCCCTAGCATAGATGGAGGTTAACTTTTTCAGTTAAGTGGATGTGAAATGACAAAAATACCCTTTATATTAAAAACATAAAATAATAAAAGTAAATAAAATAATCTATACATAAATCAAGGTTTTTGGAGGGACACTTATCACAATTCTAGGCTTTCACATTATCATTTTCTCGCATCTCTCTTCTATTAATAATCAACTCCACTATTTAGGCAACTAAATTAATTATTTGTTTCAATTTTTATACATAGATTTTTAAATTTAAAATTGTGTTTATCATCAACTAAATTGTTCTATCATATTTTTATGAATTCTAAAATTTGAAAACAATTTTATAACCATGTAAGATCCAAATAAAAACTCTTTAATCATATATTTATATATTCGCATTGTTTCATTTTGACAAGTGTATGTGTTAACAGATTACATTATATTTTATTCAACCCGTGTAATACACAGGCTTTTAAAGACATAATTTTTTATTACTTAGTCTATAACATTACATTTATTTAACCCGTGTAATAAACGAGATTCTAACCTAGGAAACTCATATATTAAACCACGTTAGTGGGGTCCACTTCCCCTTCCTCTGCAAAGAGTGAAAGAATTGTACGCATGTCCCACTTTCTTCGTTTTTCCCGACGAGTGAACCACTACCCCCACCATCATCGCCGCCGGCAACCAACACCACCACTGACATCCCTTCTTCATCGTCGTCCCAGATCTTCACCTTCACGCCACCACTAATTCCAACCAGCTGAACATCCTCCATCTCCACCTCACAACCACCGTCCTCATCCCCAAACAATAGATCTGAAATGTTGGATCAAGTCGATTGTTGCCAACCTGCCAGCCACCACCGTTGCTCCTCACCTGAAAACCTCAAGCCCTCAAACTTGCTGCTCGTAGGTCGTCAAAGCATGGGGATGAGGACGGTGGTTGTGAGGTGGAGATGGAGGATGTTCAGCTGGTTGGAATTAGTGGTGGCGTGAAGGTGAAGATCTGGGACGACGATGAAGAAGGGATGTCAGTGGTGGTGTTGGTTGCCGGCGGCAATGATGGTGGGGGTAGTGGTTCACTCGTCGGGAAAAACGAAGAAAGTGGGACATGCATACAATTCTTTCACTCTTTGCAGAGGAAGGGGAAGTGGACCCCACTAACGTGGTTTAATATATGAGTTTCCTAGGTTAGAATCTCGTTTATTATACGGGTTAAATAAATGTAATGTTATAGACTAAGTAATAAAAAATTATGTCTTTAAAAGCCCGTGTATTACACGCCAAACATGTAATTTGATCAAACCACAGGAGCCATTTATGCAATTAATTATAAAATTAATTATAATATTAAAATAATTAAAATTTTTGAAAATAAATAAAAACTTAACATATGTATCATAAAATAAATTATCATCTAATAATAACTAGTCGAATACCCGCGCTTCGCGGCGGGTATCAGGTCGTCTACGGTAACAGGACTCGATATAGGGTACGAAACGGGAAAAAAAAAACCATATAACGACACTTGGTATAGGTTACGATACGATAAAACTTCGTTTTCAAATAAATTTATATCAGAATGTTGAAAAAAAAACAGCCGCACACTCCGTTCTTTGAAAAAAGTTAACGAACAAAAGCTAATAAAGGAATACGAAAGTAATTGAAAATTAAACGAGTTATATTCGCGCTCCGCGGCGAGTATCGGGCAAAGCGAAAATTTATGCGCAACGGTAAAAATAATGTTAATAAAAAATAAACCTAAAAGTAAATAATAAAAAAGGAAAAAATTTTCGGAGTGTCGAAAACTATAAAAGCAAGGCCGAGACCGGTTCCAATAATAAAAATATCGGCGATGATGTTGTCCGCTCATAATAGGTTCGGTTTGGCACGGAACCACAACGGTAACGACACTCGTTATAGGCCACGATACAAAAAAAAATCTATTTTGAATACCACTCCTCTGTCAAAAGAATTTATATCGGAACGTTGACAAAAAGAAATAATAACAGCAGCGCACTCCGTTTTTTTAACCAAGTGAACGAACGAAAGTTATTAAATTAAAAAGTAATTAACGTATATTATATATTGTATGAAGGGTGAAAATGAAAAAAAAGACCAAAACAAACTCCATTTTGGATATAACTCCGTTTTATAAAAAAATTATATGGGAACGTTAAAAGAAATAAATAATAACAGCCGCGTACTCTGTTTTTTTAATCAAGTTAACGAACGAAAGTTATTAAAGAGAAACGAAATTATTAGAAAATTAAACGAGTTAAAAATGTTAATTATATATAGAATAAGGAGTGAAAATAAAAAAAATAAAAAAATCAAAGCACGAGGTGGCGATCATTGAATGAGACAATCACTATAATAGTGACGAGTGTTATTTTATTTTATCTTCGAATTAAGTAATATATATAACATCATCAAGTTGCGTGATGAAGCAACTTTAAGTCTTTAACAATACATGGAACGGACGTCATTTTCACGACAATATCAGGCGGCCTCCACAGTCTGTGTTGATCGTTACAACCTACTTTTTATAGTGGCCACATTTTGCATGATAAAATTAATATATATTAATAACAAAAAAAAATCAGAATTTTACTTTTACTGATTTGAAACCGATCTTCTTATAATTTTTAAAAGAACTTTCACATTCTTTACCATAATCCATGTTATGTTATGTGTACTTCCTATACATATATATATAAAAGAAAATCACAAAGTTAGGTGAAAACCGAGAAAATCACTAAAATAATGTGTAATACTATGGGTTACGTATACGTAACCGCAATTTTTTTGAATTTTTTATGTTTTCTGTTTACGATACGTAAGCCAATATTTAAATGATTTTTTGGTAAAAATTTGTAATATTAAATTGATACTCTTATAAAAAAATAAAAATAAAAAATAAATATTATTATATTATTAGTTAAAATTGGTTTTTTAGTGGTTTTCTCGGTTTTCGCCTAACTATTGGTTTTCTCTGGAACCACCCATATATATATATATATATATATATATATATATATATATATATATATATATATATATATAACGGTAACTCTTAGTTTTTTTTTAATTAAAATAGTAAATTACGCTTTTGGTTTATGTGATTTGACATGATTATTCATTTCGGTCTAAAAAGAAATTTTTTAATATACCAAGCCTTGAGATTACATTTCTGTAACCATTTCTGTCACTGACACTAAATCTGATAACTTTTTTCTATTTAATGTTTAAGGGGCTAGTTTTTTAATTACTTGATATAATACACAATTAGCTATGATATACATCTCCATCAAGTTATGATGATTTAACAATTTTATAACTATCAACGATGTCATCACGATATGAACAAATATTATGGAGATACCAATCCACTAATTTCATCTCATAAATCATTTTTTCAACGTTAAACATCCATATTGTAGCGTTCTTAGTGTATATTATCTTATTGTCAATTCATGTAATATCTCTCTACTGAATAGAATTTCGTGTAGACCTGAAAACGTTCCACTAAACCTTGGAAAAGTGTTTCTTGTTTTCATACTCCATCCATATGCCCCAGTTACTAAACGGTTCACGACTTACAATTTAAAAAGTTGGGTTTAAAGATATTGATGACAGTTTGAAACATAGAACCGACTGTTTAACCTTCTTATTTTTTTATTTTTTTTTAGTAAGATGTTATGTATATGTATTATATACAAAAATCATTTTTATCATTTAACATAAACTAACAATTTGATTTTTCCTAAAATTGGTTAATATCGTTAAAACAAATCTTTTTGGGTGTTTGGATGGTTCGACTGGCCCAATCAATCCGACTAATTTGGTTTGGCGTTAAAACCAATCGAATCACACCATGACCAACCAGATAAATTAGAGAATTAAAATGACAATTAAAACATATTTATTTCAATTCGAAAAGTTAAATTTCTAATCTTTTGTATCACAATGTAAAAAGGATTATATTTATTAGGGTGAATGCCGAAGGAGGCATTTCAAATTGAACCAAATGAACCAAAATGAAGCCACAAATGAGGGAATGTCACCTTATTTTACCAAAATTAACCCAAATTGTAGAGGTCACTCCAAAAATAAACCAAAATTCCAATTTTTTTTTCATTTTCTAAATAAAAATTAAATTATATACTAGAAAACTAAAAAACACAATTTTGGCTCAAACTCGAACCAACCTTCGATTTAGAGGATTTGCAGGTAGCCTTTGATTTTTTTTTTTTGGCATCCATTTGAGTAGAAAATATATATGAGTAGAAGAATAGAGAATACTTTTTGGTGTAAAAAAATTAGATGAAAATGATTGTATTTATGATGTAAAAAATAAGTTTTTTTAACGGTCAAAAAATTTCCAAACGGTCAAAACCCTCAACGATCAAAAAATTGACCGTTGCATTTGGCATCAACCTCGGGTTCACCGTCAAAAATTGATTGTGGCGGTGACCAAGATGAACCCAATGAACCAAAGGTTCATCCTTATACCCTTAGTAGGAGAATTAAGTAGGCATTTTTTTCAGAACCTAACCTATTGTATGTTAGAAAATTTGGAGAACCACATTAACGATTCGAATATTTATTATATAAAATTGACAAGAATGCATATATATTTTGATATGTTTAAAAAAATATGAAATTGAAAGTATTTATCTAAATTCACATATGCATGTGTGTATATATATAAATATATATAAAATGCACATATCTATATTTTTTTCTAAAAATTCAGAATAAATAAGATAAAATTAAAAAAAAGAGTGAGAAGAGAATAATAAAACATTATTTTTTTTAAATTTATCATTTTCATTGAAACCGTAACTACACAACTATGCGATTCTAAACATACTATTATAAAATAGATTAAAGGAGACTCTAATTGAGCAGTGCCACTTTCAGCGGTTTTATGACACCTCATGCTATTTATTTATTTTAAATTTCATTTTACCTCGCGTACTACATATAATATACGTTTTTAACTCGTTTATTTTCTAATAATTTCGTTTTTCTTTAATAACTTTCGTTCGTTAATTCTTTTTAAACGAATTGCGCTGCTGTTTTTAGTTTTTTTTTCAACGTTCTGATATATAATTATTTGAAAACAGAGTTATATTTAAAATCGAGTTTTTTATTGGTATCGTATCCTATAGCGAGTGTCGTTACCGTTGTGGTACTGTCACGAGCCGAACCTATTATGAGCGAACAATATTATTCCCGTTATTGGTATTATCGGAATCGGTTTCGGTATTTGCTTTTATAGTTTCGACGTCCCAAACCTATAATAACCCAACTCAAGGTTGTTTAAATATATAAATGAACTGAACATAAAGCGTAATAGAGGAAGGCACCTAGCCTGCTGGTAACCGCACTATGCTTCCACCCGAGAGATACGGGTTCAAGCCCCCCTCCCCTCTGAACCGGTATATCGAATTTCTGAAAAAAAGTGAGTACCGAATACCGCACCGAATACATGAGTACTCGGTACCGGCTAGTAAATTTTGAAATTAAGGCGTCCAGATAATTAATACTAACCGAATTAAAAGGAGAGGATAAAGGAATATCTGTGAAAGCGGCCATATTTATTTAAAGAGAGCGAGAGGGAGACGAAGATGACAGATAGAATCGAACAAAACCCACCAAACCAAGCTACCCTCTCTCCATCTTCCCCGCATCTGACAATATCCCAGATCACGTTTGGACCTATTAGATATTTAGATTACTTACTTGCTCCAAAATCTAAATCAAAATCAAAGCAAAAGATCCTGTCAAGCAACATGGTGGGTCTATTTTCAAGATTTTCCGTCAGCAGAAACGGCCATCGTCGCTCCCAGAGTGCCCTCGTAAGCAACATCAATCTCTCTGTAATTCTTTCAAGTTTTCATTACGATTCATGGGTGTTTGACTTTTGAGATTAGGAATTTGGGGGTTTGACTTTTGATTCAAGAGGTTGAGGATTATTTATAATTTGGGAATTATTTACCTTTTGATTTACTATATGATGATAATATATTAGTTAATATGCATGTTTTGTTATGTACAGTAGCTGATGTTAATTAATTTTACCATGTTTGACTTTTGATGGTCAAATGAATGTATATCTGAAGTCAAAATTGATGACAGTTGTTGCTTTCCACAGAAAAAGATGAACTGCTGCATGTAACTATATAAAAATGTAACAATATAACATTTTGAAATGAAAGAAAAACTAAAAATTTCATCTCAAATTTGAGTTTTGAAAGCGTTGACTTTGACTGTTTGACCTCTCAATTTAGAGCTGAACAAGGAAATCTTTGGATTAGGAGTTGATTATCTGATTATCATGATGGAATAACAAGTCTTTAAGCTTTGATTTTTTTATAATTTTGGGTCAAATTATTTGTTGACTTTGTTTTTGATTGAGTGTTTGTTTGATGGCTTAATCGCGTGAAGTACGAAAGGGAAGTTGTTCCTGCAGATACGGTTACTGCAGAATCGACAAGTGTGACAGGAGTTATGTCTACTTCTCATCATGGGATCGAAGTAGCAGTCGAGTTTAAACCGGTTGAGCATCCTACTGAGCCTCTTGATAATGATCAACCCATTCAGTGTCCGTTGCCCGAACCCTCAATTCTCAATGTAAGTGCCTGTCAAACTAGTTTTCTTGCATTTGATTACACTAGCATTTAGTTTTCTTGATTTGAGAAAGATGATGAAGAACCAATTTGATCACTAGTAGTTGTTTGTGTTTGTCTTGATATCATTTGGTTGGAATGATTTGAGCGGTTAATCGAGTCGTCTTTTCGTAGAAATAGCTACATTTTGACTTTTATAAGTCAAGACAAACTCGATATAGAGTTATGGTTTAGAGTTTATTTCCAACTCCCTAGCATTGTTTTCAGAACCGGACCAGCCGGTCAGGCTAGGAACCGACTAAATAACCACCGGTCTGGTTGGGTCTATATGAACCGCCTCCATTTGAAAAGTAGGTTATCAATTGGACTAGTTGAACTAGTGATCCGGACAGGGTGGTTGGACCAGATTTCAAAATTTGTACTTTTTTTATGTATTTCTTTTTCAAAATCTCTAATGAGATTTATTTACTGCTTTAGTCTCCATATTTTGTTTATTTCATACTTCATATTTTGTTAACATTACAAATCTACACCAAAAGGCAGATCGGTGTCGTATTCTTTTTAAATTAGTTATTTATATATATTTTTTTAGTTTTTAAATTACTAATGACCACATCTGGATTTTAAAACTGGTCCGACCAATGGACCAGTCTGGTTATGAAAACACAGTTCCTAGTCATATAATGTTGAAATCTTTATACTCATGTATGCTTTGTTGTTCATTTCTGGATTGTGTTTGCTGATATATTTGTTTTGATGCACAAAAGGACGGAAGAATATGGAAAGAGCGCGTATCTGCAGGGGTGCAAAGGAGGGTCGACTTGCCCGTAATGCAGGAAGAAGCGGGGGGCCCACCTGGACCCGAGACGCCTAGAACAAAATCACGACCGCGAACCAATCGGATGATATTGCCATCAATCAGTGCACCTGAACATAACATTCTTAAACTCCTTGAAGAGTCCGGGATGTAATTTTATGTCACTCGTTCAAATCCGAAAGCATTTCCTGTATTTAAGATTTCCAACCCTTTCGTACATTTTTTCGACAGTCCCTCTATATTTATAAATATTTATAATCCTGTGACATGAACACAAAGACGAACTCGCGATGCTCTAAAGGATCTTTTACTGCTCTTTAGCTTCTAATACTAGTAATCGATACATAGTATCAATATGTTGTATACGTGTATCTAAAAGTGTTTATGGTATGAATATCTGAATACCTTTCATTGATACCAAGCATCCCTATATATAGGGGAATTACAATCAATAACCTTATCACTATTTAAGGAAGAGATATACAATACAATTACAAAATATATCTCCTAAAATACTATGATAAATATATATGGCTAAGACTCCCCCTCAGTTTGAGAGGGCGGTGGATAGACGCTCAAACTGGACCAAAAAGACTGGAACAATTGTCTTGAGATGCCTTTGGTGAAGATGTCGGGGTACTGCAAGGCTGATGGAACATGTAAAACTCGGATGTGACCAATGCCGACCTTCTCTCGAACAAAATGAATATCAATCTCAATGTGCTTGATGCGCTGATGTTGAACCGTATTATCCGAGAGATACACAGCAGAAACGTTGTCACAGTATACCACAGATGCTCAAACTAGAGGAACATGAAGCTCAAGTAACAAGTTACGAGTCTAAGTGGCTTCGGCAACAGCATCAACAACACCCATGTATTCGGCCTCAGCACTAGACCTGGAAACTGTGGGTTGACGTTTGGACGACCAGGAAATGAGATTGTCACCCAGAAATACGCAATACCCGCTAGTGGACCGTCTAGAGTCCGGACAGCCACCCCAGTCTGCATCAGAATAGGCCACTAAGGAATGACTAGGTGACCGAATGATCCGTATTCCATAATCTGGGGTACCTAGTAAGTATCGGATGATACGTTTCATGAACGCAAAATGTGGATCACGCGGCTCGTGCATAAACAAACAAACAAACTTGGTGAACCGCATAAGAGATATCAGGCCTCGTGAAGGTGAGATACTGAAGAGCTCCTGCCAAACTACGATAAAGTGTCGGGTCATTGAACAAGGGGCCATCCGCAGCGCTGAGCTTGGCGGCTAAGTCAACAGGGGTGACACATGGCTTGCAAGCCGTCATTGAAGCCCGAGCAATGATGTCTTTAGTGTACTACGGTTGAGATAAAAACAACCCTTGAGGTGTCCGGACTACTTTGATACCCAGAAAATGGTGTAAAGGCCCAAAATCCGTCATTGCAAACTCTCGTGAGAGTGTAGTTATAATGCTTCGAAGTAGATCATTGGAGGATGTTGTCTACATAGAGGAGAAGATAGGCAAGTTGAGAGCCATGTTTGTAAATGAACAGGGAGTTATCAGAGGCACTGCTAGTAAACCCGTGCGGAGTAATAAACGTGGCAAATCGATTGTACCAAGCCCGAGGCGCCTGCTTAAGCCCATATAATGATTTCTTCAACCGACAAACTAGATTGGGGTTTCGTTGATCAACGAATCCAGGAGGTTGATGCATAAATACCGTCTCCTGCAAATGCCCATGTAAAAATGCGTTCTTGACATCCAATTGGTGAATGGGCCAAGAACGAGTGACTACGAGAAAGAGGAAGGTTCGAATGGTAGCCGGTTTAACAACCGGACTAAAAGTCTCCTCGCAGTCAATACCCACAGTCTGTGATTTATCATTAACTACCAACCGGGCCTTGTATCTTTCCAACGAGCCATACGATTTAAATTTATGGCGAAAAAGCCACATGCGTCGAATAATAGGTCGATCAACCGGGCGTGGAACCAAATCCCAAGTCTCATATTCCTGTAATGTATCATATTCACTTTGCATAGCATGTAACCAATTTGGATCGGCAAAGGCGTTTGCATAGGATTTGAGAATCGGTGAGATGGTGGCGGTGTGTAGGTTGAGCGGTGTGGTTAGGCAGTGGTTGTTTGTTTTGGAACGAGTGGCCATAGGGTGGGTGTTGGTGGGCATATTTGGAACAGTAGGTGGGTTAAGGGGCTGCTGAGCTGTAGGTGGGATGATGGGTTGTTAGGCTGGTGTGGGATGGGTTTGGGTGGTGGATGTGATAACAGGCTGCTGGGCCGGTGGGTAAAAGGGCTGGGTGGGGCGCGTGCACCTGAAATAAGTAACCGAATAGGAGAGGGAGTTGTAGGTGTATAGGCGGGGACGGTTCGGTTAAAGTTGAAACAGGGTGGGATGGAATCATCTAGGAATTGATAGTCATAATTAGGAATGGGGGTACCATATGGAAATTGGGTTTCGTCAAAAATGACATGACGAGAAATGTGAACTCTACCGATGGAAGGATCTAAACACCGGTAACCCCGAGTGTCTTGTGGGTAGCCTAGGAAGATGCACCGAATGAAGCGGGTGTGTAATTTATGTGGTTGGGTTGCGGAGGTGTTAGGGTAGCATGCACACCCGAACACTCGTAAGTGATCATAGGTAGGGTGGCGTAGGTAAAGTGCGAAGGTGGGAGTATGGTAGTTTAGACGTTTGGTAGGCAGGATGTTGTGAAGGTATGATGCCATGTGGAGTGCTTCTACCCAAAATTTGGGTGGAAGATGAGCATGGATTAAGAGGGAATGAATGATTTCGTTAAGGCGACGGATCATTTGTTCGGCTCGACCGTTTTGGGAAGATGTTTGAAGGCAAGAAAAGCGAAAAAGAAGGCCATTGGTGTGTGTAAAATTTTTAAAGTCGTTGTCAAACTCGCCACTGAGGTCACATTGGAATGTTTTAATTGGCCGGTTAAATTGGGTTAAAATTAGGCGGTGAAATTTAATAAAATTGGTAAAGGCTTCGGATTTGTATTTTAGTGGGTATATCCAAACAAAGTGAGAAAAATTGTCAATAAGGACCATATAATATTTGTAACCAGACGCACTAATGACCGGTGATGTCCACATATCACAATGAACTATGTCAAACGGAGCAAACATAAAAGAATTAGATTCATAAAAAGGTAAACGTTTACTATTAGAAAGTTGACAAGAATTGCAAACATTAGACGTTTTATCCTTATTACATTGAAAATTGAAAGTACGATTTAAAATATCAAAAACTTGAGCTCCGAGATGTCCGAGACGATTATGCCATTGCGTGGAGGAAGAAACTAGAAAGCAAGACTGAGGTGGAAGCTGTGGAGGTGTGAAGGGGTAGAGATCCCAAGTGCTATTGTGGTAGGACAGAATCCTTCCAATTTGAAGATCCTTCAAAGAAAAACCGAAAGGGTCAAATGCAATAGATAAATTATTTTCACGGGAAAAACGTCTAACAAATAAAAGATTTTTGATAATTTGAGGATTGTATAAAATGTTGGGTAAGATGTAAGTACAGTTGGGAAGGGTATGAAACTTGTACCAAATCCTTTAATTGGTAAACAATTGTCATTGCCAACTAAAATATTGCGTACAGTAGATGAGATAGGTTTTTGAATCTTACCTGGATCGCATGCAATGTGTGTGGAGGCTCCCGTGTCCATGTACCAATTTGGGTCAGGTTGAGTAAACTGCATGCCGGAGAAAGCGGTCTGTAAGTCAGGCGGGCTTAACGCATTATACCCGTGGGTACCATTGTGACCAGAAAAGTGGGCCTGGGCTGCTGCTCCTAGGCCGGATATGGGGCTGATGGTGGTGGAAATCCATAAAAGTGGGCTGATGGGGTTGGGCCAGGAGGCTGGGAGAAATGGGTGTTGGGCCGCCAGGGTGACTGGGTCGGGTAGGGGCACGGTGGAGTGTTCCACCAAGCTCAGTTGGGATAGGTGAAGGTGGTGTGCCCTGGGAGCCCTGAGAAGGCTGATTTGGATATCGCCCACGTCCTCGTCTGCCCATGTTGTTCTGATAAGAACCGCGTCCATGATCATGTCCCCGATAGTTCCATTAGGAGGGGGTGGAATAGACTGTTGGGACTGATCTGGTGCAGATGGAGCAGCAAGAACCGATGAAGAAGTCTTCTGACGAGCAGCGAGACGCTGAACTTCCAGTTGAATCATGCTACAAGCGGTATCCCAAGACGGAGTACTCTGGTTTATGAAGGAGGCGATGGGGTTGTACTCTATTGGAAGGCCGCGGACAAGCTGAAGAACATGCCGGGATTCTAAAACTGGATTATCCACATCGCCTAACTGATCGGCGATGTCTTTGAGACGCTGACAGTAGTCGTCTAGGGACGAACATGCACCAAGGGTCAGATTACATAGTTGGCTCTCTAGGGCAGCAGCACGAGAGGATTTGTTGCTGAGGAATATCTTTTCAAATTTTAACCATGAAGCCCGGGCGGTTGAGTCAGTGTCGAGAACACGCGCTAAGTAGTCATCCGATATTGTGCTATAGATCCATTGAAGGACAAGAGTATCGATTTCCTTCCAAAAGTCGTAGCCCTCGGATGTGGGATATGGTGGTGCGGTGTCATCAATATGATCTAGTACTTTATATGCAAGAGCATGCACACGGAAAATTTTGGTCCAGGAAGAATATGTCACCTTTGAACCATCAAGTGTACGGACTTTAGTCTGGATGTTGGTGACTGAGTATGCAAGGTGCAAGCCCGTAGGTTTGGAGTCGCCGGAAGAGTTGCTGGTCGAATCATCCTTTATTTCAACCATGATGATTAACGGCGGTTGGGTTGGCGATCGAAAAAAAAAAGAATAGAGGCAGCCGAGAAAAGGGAGGTTGGCTAGTGTTAGAACCGTAGCTCTGATACCATAAAAGTGTTTATGGTATGAATATCTTAATGCAATGTTTTCAGAAACGGGCCGTCAACGAACCGGACGCCTTAGAAACCGGTCCGACCGGATTTAAGAACCGGATGACATTAGAAATAATATAAAACTAAATATACATATATATTATATATATATATGTGTGTGTGTGTGTGTGTGTGTATATATATATATATATTTACCGGTCCGACCGGATTTAAGAACCGGATAACATTAGAAATAATATAAAACTAAATATACATATATATATATATATATATATTATATGTGTATATATATATATATTTATATATACACGCACTTATAAATAAACTAAATAAACTTACAAACAATCCACCCGGGAATGATTACCGGTGGATTAGCCGCTCATGGTTGTGGAATTCATTTTCGATTCTTCAATTTCTTGATACCAATCTTCAATAATATGCTTCCTAGCCTCCAAAAACACCCAAAATCGCCCAAAAACTGTCTCCAAAAAGATGATTTCGAATTTGGAGAAGAAACCCCCACTTAAACTCTCAAAAGCGGCAGTTTCCCGAAAATACGCGTCTCCCTGAAACATGTTGTGAAGGAAGTAGTTAGGCGTAGGCCTACGCTGGGCGGCGTAGGATTACGCCAGGTGGCGTAGGCCTACGCTGGATCCTGCATTTTTGCCCCGTTTCCTCCGTCTTCCATCTAACTCTTGCATCTCGTATAATATCTTCTAAAATCGTACATTAAGCTTCCAACACCTGCATATGCATAGCTACACAAAATCTTTGTATTCCCCATATTAATTTACATAAATATAACATATAGCACCCTTTAATGCATGAAACTTTGGTTACTTATCACATCCCCACACTTTAGTTGTGCTTGCCCTCAAGCAAAGTCTTTTGCTTTAAATTCACATTACAAATTCTCCAATAATTGTTTTCACTAAACGTAAGTTAAGGTCCAAAGTCATGCCAAATTCATAAGAATTATACTCTTAACAGATTTACAATCCAACAAACAATCGATAACTTTTTAAACAAAAGGAAACATTTGAACGGGTTTAACTCACATCCAGTTATGGCTTTGCACTCGGCTTCATATGTGGACTAGCGATGACGTCCTAGTATTTTTCACTCGAAACCAAACAATGAACCACATTATCATAGGCTTGCATATTGATCAAATCTCCACCTACTAACACAACTAAAAAGCACAAATCAAAAGGTCTTTTAAGGGTTGTAATGTAGGCTAGGGTTACGGGTATGGATAAGGATTTTTAAAGTGGCTAAAGGTGAGTGGAATTCAACTAATGAAACTACAAATCAATCTAAAACTTTCAAATCTCTACTATGGGTATAAATGACCCATCAACACTAAAGTTCTTATTTCTTCCAACTATCAAATGAAACTTGAGTTAAACTGACCCAATAACATCTTTTATTGTAGTTCAAACTAATATTCAAAACCTTTGGACAAATGTTGACCCAATACTATTTTTGTATTTCTTTTTCATTCAAATTTTTTTTATGCAATTGCAACCGCAACTACAACAATCTAAGTTAATTGAATTCCAACTCACGGGTTTAAAAAGAAAAGGCTAAAAAAGTAAATGGGCTAATGTTGTGGGTTTTGTCAAAAGAAAAGGTATAGGCTCAGAATGGGCATCTAGTGGATATTAACGGGTAAAGGCATAAAAATGGCTAAAAATAAAAAGGTTTCTCCTAATGCCTCTATCATTTTTGTGCAATCAATTGGTTCAAGGTCTCAACATGTATCAACATTATGTAAGTTCTAAAATGTGAAACAAAGTGGCCAACCACTCAAATAAGAGAATATATATATATATATATATATATATATCAATTTGGCTCAAAATCTCACAAAAACGGTGGAAAATAGGTTACCGACATGTGCATGCAAACCGTCACCTTCAATTTTGTTACTCCTGAATTCAACATTTCCAATTTTTTTTGTCATTTGTTGGAAAAACTTAATCAAGTACTTAGTGAATTAACCATGACCAAAGACCTCTACCAAACACTTTGTAAACAATTATCAAAAAAAATTTGTATGGTTTCTAAGATTTCCCACATCCCCACACTTGAACCTTACATTGTCCCAATGTAAATAGTTATGAAATATAAAAGTGCGGTTAGTGGGTGCCAAACAAATCTAACACTCAACCTCCAAAATTCCAGAAGTAAATTCCCAGACCATAAACATCAACCCAAGCATCACCCAAGTTCTCACCAAAACAAACACAAAACAAAATAACAAAACAACCTAAAACACACAAAGCACACCAAAACAATTAATAAAATAGTTTAATTTTTTTTTGTTGCAAGAAAGAAGTAAAAGTACGTGGACCTGTTCGACATGCTCAACAACATCAGGCAAAGCTGTCCTGACTGTTCTGTTCCTCATCATCATCGTCTTCCTCCTCATCATCATCGGCATCATAATTGCCTGGCTTGTAAGGCCAGTATGCTTCCGGCCTAGCATCATATGACTCCTGCTGTAACGGTTGACCAAAAACTGACTCATATAATGATCGAGTCATATCTCTCATATTATTCAGACCTCCTTGAGCCGCTCCACTCGCGCCTTGCCCACTTGCATCCAATGTCGGGTACGGCGCCACCCACTCAGAATGATGACTCTGTGGGTAGCGCTGGTATGTATCACCCATGTCGTAAGGATTCAAAGCTTCCCAATCAGTAGGGGCTGGATGTGAAGAATATGGTACGCCCTGATGGTAATCATTGTAGTGGCGCACTTCTTCGTTGTCCCTAAAATTCCTGTTTATTTCCTCCTCTTGGGCCCACATCATCCCCCTTCTAAATCTCCTATCTTCCTCCAGATTATGTGTTTGCCTATCAAACATTATACGCGAGGCCTCCTCCCAATTATGATAAGTTGTCGGGCGAGCCTGCTCTATTACTTCCGTAAAGGATTGATTGTAATCAGCACCATACCCAAATCCGTGCTCGAACCCATAACCTGCACCACTTGTCCCTATATTTGGTCCTGTGGGATCAATATCTTCATCTTCCAAGTTCATTTCTTCCTCCTCCGACACATCACTTCTCAATTCCTCTAAAAACCTAGCAGTGGTGGTATCAATCAACATATGAGTTCTTGCTGTCAACTCATATCTCCAACTTCCTTGTTGCAAAGATTTTATGGTGTAAGGTTTATGCTTAATTTTTAGCACCGTCGGTCTTCGTGGCAAAACCTTTGCCCATTTAAGGAACTTTGATAACAACCGACAATGAGGAATAACCATCCTTTCTCTTTCTTCACGTGATTCCCAAATATTCCACATGATCAAATGTTTAGATGACATAACTGGGGAACCCGCCAATAGTGCATGTAGAACCATAACTTCATAAAAACGCACCTTGGTCTTATCCCCCGTTCTCGGGACCACGTTCAATGTTACAAATATCAATAACAACTTGGGAAGTGGCTTCAACATATCTCTTCTCAAAACTAACCGGAATATATCACAACCTTCTTCCACCACAAAAAGGGTTCTTATCATGTTTTCCCACATTGTCTCATGGATCACGTGAGCCCTCAACTTATCATCAGAAATAAATTCATAAGATTCATTATTCTCTGCTCCAGAGTCAAAGTGGGCAATCTTGTCAATATTCTGAAATGACAGGTCTACTTGTTTCCCATTCACTGTACCCCTCAAAATTGTCGTTTGGGGCGGGTTATTTCCTTCAATTCGCTGAAGGGTTGCCATCCACTCCAGAATTGCTTCACCATACACATCATCAATCCCATCATAATGGAAAGCAAGACTCTCTTCCCAACCAAGCCGTCGAAAACAGTTAACAACTCCATATCTCTCGAAATCCGGCTCATGGATCTGCTTTTCACATGCAAATAATGATTCAAATCCACCAAGTGGGGTTTTCACCTTGTCCATATATAAATCCTTCTGCTGCGGATATGGGAAAGATGATAATCTCACCGGTTTCTTCCATATTGTGGGTCCAAGTTCCTCTTCAGATTCATGGGCACTCTCTTCCTCACTTCTTTCGTGCAAAACAACAGTGTTTCGTGCCCTCTTTGACCTACTCCGTGATGATGACTCACCCACTTTTTCTTTACCCTTGTGGGACTCTTTCGTTCTGACCATTGTTCTATTTGGGTTTAGATGATGAAATCTCAAAGGGTGACATTTATTCCTTCCACTACACACAAAAGCCCCAAAAATTACGAAACCCTAGAATTTCGGGTCCCTCAAATATGGTTGATTCGTTGAATTCCGCCTGGTAGGGTTTACTCCTCTTGCAAAGTTATGCAAAAATCCTCAACCAATTTTTGATTTTTATGAAAAGATGGTAGATTAAGGAAAAAAAAAGATGAAGATAAATGGAGGTTTTTAGAGAAAAAGATGGAAGAGAAGTGAGAGAAGATAGGTGATAATGAAGAAAGAAGGAAGAGAAAAAGGGTTGAAAAAAAACGTTTTTTTTTTTTCGGACTTACCTGCTTCGGACTACTCTTTCACACAAAATCCCGTTCCAGCGTAAGCTTACGCTTAAGGGGCGTAGCCTTACGCTGAAGCTCTGATGGTTCTGTTTGCAAATCATAATCGGCGTAGGCCTACGCTGAACCAGCGTAGCCTTACGCTAAATTATTCGGCGTAGGCTTACGCTGAGAGGGCGTAGCATTACGCTAAAGCTATGATGGTTCTGTTTGCCAATCATAATAGGCGTAGGCCTACGCCGAACCAGCGTAGCCTTACGCTGACCTGCTTTTGGTCCTTTTTCCAGCTTCCCAGTTGAATGTGTTTCGTCCCTGAAACACCGACATCCGCTGTAACCTCATACTTTCCGCCTTACTTTGATTCTTGCACAAAATTGAACTAAAATTAGCTAAACGAAGAAAAATAATAAAACATAATTTACTTAAAAATATCACATAAGCCGGGTTGCCTCCCGATTAGCGCTAAGTTTATTGTCCTCAGCCCGACACTTCTTCATGGTGTTACTCATGCTCATTTGTCACCACGCTCAATAAGAATGTTTCTACTTGGTTTGTTGGCCCATTGATCTCTTTGAGTTCGAGATATGGTTTCAATCGGTGACCATTCACAACTTGCCTCAAGTGATCCTCACAATCTTCCATCTCTATATCTCCATAGTTGCCAACTCGTGTGATCAAGAATGGTCCCGTCCACTTGCTTTTCAATTTTCCTCGAAAGAACTTCAACCTTGAATTATCAAGCCAGACTCTTTGACCCACTTCAAACTCCTTCTTCCGAAGCTTGGCATCATGAACCGCCTTCATTTTGTCCTTGTAAGCGGATGCACAATCATATGCCTCATTTCTCAATTCTTCCAATTCATTTAGACTTAACTTCCTTTCTTTTCCTGCAATATCATAATCCACATTAACCTCTTTGATAGCCCAAAACGCCCGATGAGCTAACTCTACCGGTAAATGACAATCTTTTCCATAAACCAACCGGTACGGGGTCGTGCCAATAGGGGTTTTATAAGCCGTTCGGTAAGCCCATAAAGCATCAGTCAATTTAGTTGACCAATCCTTTAAGTCCGCCCGGACGGTTTTTTGTAAAATATCTTTTATTTGCCTATTAGACACTTCCACTTGTCCGCTTGTTTGTGGGTGGTAGGGAGTTGCTATTCTATGATCCACGTCATACCGTTTTAGTAATTTGCCAAATTTAAAGTTTTTGAAATGAGATCCCCCATCACTTATAATGACACGGGGGATATCAAATCTCGAGAAAATGTTTGTTTGGACAAAGTTACACACAACGGTATGGTCGTTCGTCTTAGTGGCTATCGCCTCGACCCATTTAGATACATAGTCGACCGCCACCAAGATATACAAATTGTCAAAAGAGTTTGGGAAGGGTCCCATGAAATCAATTCCCCAAACATCAAAGATGTCAAGGATGAGAATCGGTTTCATGGGCATTTCGTCTCTTTTGGAGATGCTCCCTAACTGTTGACATTTGATGCAATGTTTCGTAAACTCAAACGCATCCTTAAACAAAGTTGGCCAGAAAAGACCACATGAAAGAATTTTGTGTCCTGTCTCTTGGCCACTGAAATGGCCTCCACGTGCATAAGAGTGCACATGTGCTAGCACACTTGGAATTTCCTCATTGGGCACACATCGTCTAATCATTTGATCCGTTCCCACTTTAAATAAATCTGGTTCTTCCTAAATGTATTGCTTTACTTGGGATAGAAAATGGGCCTTCTTCTTCTTTACCCAATGACTCGGGATTGCACCTGTCGCCAAAAAATTTATAATATTAGCAAACCAAGGTACAGATGAAACAGACATAATATGCTCATCAGGGAATGATTCATTTATCACTGTCGTGGACTCTTCATCCTCAACCATGATCCTTGATAAGTGGTCGGCTACTACGTTCTCACTCCCCTTTTTATCACGGATCTCCACATCAAATTCTTGCAACAACAAGATCCACCTTATGAGTCTTGGTTTAGCATCCTTTTTCTCCATGAGGTACCTGACAGCACTGTGATCAGAATAGATAATAATTTTGCTTCCCCATATATAGGACCTAAACTTGTCTAACACATATACTACTGTGAGTAATTATTTTTCGGTTGTGGTATAATTCAGTTGAGCATCCGAAAGAGTTTTACTTGCATAATATATGGCAACGGGTTTCTTCTCAACCTGTTGTCCCAACACGGCCCCAACCGCATAGTCACTAGCATCACACATGATTTCAAAAGGAAGTGACCAATTTGGTGATTGTAAGATTGGGGCCTCCACCAATTTTTGTTTCAAAATGTTAAAAGCATGAATACATTCATCATCAAAAACAAACGGCGCATCTTTTAAAAGTAAGTTACATAATGGTTTCGTGATTGAGTTAAAACCCTTAATAAACCTCCTATAAAACCACGCATGCCCCAAAAATGATCTAATGCCCTTAACATTCGTGGGATGAGGCAAAGTAGATATAACTTGAACTTTCGCATGATCTACCTCAATCCCTCGATTCGAAATCACATGACCCAAAACTATCCCTTCTTGGACCATAAAATGACTTTTTTCCCAACTCAAGACCAAATTTGTTTCAACACACCTTTTTAAAACTTTTTCCAATTGGTTTAAACATAAATTAAAAGATGTACCAAAAATGGAAAAATCATCCATAAAAATCTCCAAAGACTCGCCCACCATATCTGAAAAGATACTCATCATACACCTTTGGAAGGTGGCGGGGGCATTACATAGTCCAAACGGCATTCGTCTAAATGCGAAAGTACCATATGGACAAGTAAATGTTGTCTTATGTTGATCTTCACGATGTATAGAAATTTGGTTGTAACCCGAATAACCATCAAGAAAACAGTAATATTTCTCACCTGCGAGTTTTTCCACAATTTGGTCAATGAACGGTAATGGGAAATGATCTTTTGAAGTAGCTGCATTTAATTTCCTGTAATCGATACAAATCCGCCACCCGGTTACCGACCGAGTGGCTACTTCCTCACCTGAGTCGTTCTTGACGACTTGAATGCCCGCCTTTTTGGGAACGGTTTGTGTTGGACTCACCTATGTACTATCAGAAATTGGGTAAACGATGCTGGCGTCCAACCATTTGAGAACTTCCTTCTTAACTACTTCCCGTATATTTGGATTCAACCGCCTTTGTGCATCGTGAGATGGTGCAATAACTTGATCTGTGACAATCTTGTGCATAACAATCGAGGGACTAATACCCTTCAAATCCGCAATACTTCACCCAATTGCCGACGTATGGGCGGCTAACACCTTCATCACAGCCTCCTCTTGTTCCTTTGTCAAATTTGATGCAATGATCACTGGGAGGGTGTCGTTTTCTCCTACAAAAGCATACTTGAGGTTCTTTGGCAACTCCTTCAACTCGACCTTTGGGGGTTGCTCCAAAGATGGCTTCAGCTTTTTGTCAATGTGTTCCGGCAAGCTTTCCACTTGGTGAGTCCACTGTGGTCTCCCATTCTTAATTGCCATTGCTTCAAGCCGTTTTTCTTCTTCTTCGAGTTCCCTGCTTGTCTCAACCTGTAACCTGTCACATGAAAAGCATGTCTCTGTGGTGCCATCCTAGTTTACAATAACATCGCAAAGAGGAATGTACCTGTCAACAATGTCCGCCATAAAGCATTCATCGTTGACCAGAGAGTTAGATATATGTGAAAAAACATTTAATCTCAACTTTTGGTTCCCAAATGTCATGTCAGCCGTTCCACTTCGGCAATTAATTTGGGCATTTGCGGTTGCCAGAAATGGCCGACCAAGGATAACCGTAGGTTGTTTTGTTCTATCGGAAGAGACATAATCCAACACTAGAAAGTCCACTAGGAAATAAAAATCTTCCACCTTCACAATAACATCAGTCAATATTCCTCGGGGGAGCTTAGGAGTTAAGTCGGCCAAAACCACGGTAGTGTCGGCCTTCCTAAGAGGGCCAAAATCATATTGGTCATAAAGGCTCTCCGGAAGAATACTAACACTAGCTCCAAGATCTAGGAGTGCCCTTTTTATTTTGAAATCACCTACTTGAATAGATATAATAGGCGCCCCTGGATCTTGTAGTTTAGGTGGAAGAGCACCTGATAGAATAGCATTTACATTAGCGGTTACATCAAGTTTCTTTGGGAATTTATGATTCCTCTTTTGTGTACACAATTCTTTCAAGTACTTTGCATAAGCTGGAATTTGTTTAATGGCATCCAAAAGGGGTATGTTAATTTTGACCTGTCTAAACATCTCCCACATTTCTTCTTGTTGTGGTCCTCTTTTATTTACCATTTTTGCTTTAAATGGTTCAACTAATGCCTCTGGGTAAGGAACGGAACCACCCGTCATATCCTTTCCTTTAGCAATAGGTGACTCATCTCTAAGAACCGGTTTAATTTTTTCAAGATTTTGAGTAATTGGTTTTTTATCATTAACAAATTCCACTTCGCCTTCACTTTCCTCACCCTCAATAACATCCTCCACCACCCCTTCAACCAATTGTGGTGGAGACTCAACTTTATTATCGATAACCTTACCATTACGAAGAACCGTAACTTTACTTACATTTGCATTGGTTGAACTCGACCCTTGATGTTGCGGGTTTAATGTAGTGTTACTCGGTAGCCTCCCCCCACCTTGCTTTAGCACAGATATTTCTTCGGCCATTTGCCCCACTTATCTTTCCAATGCCACAAAATACTTGTCTCTCACTTCTTTCTCCTTCTTTGATTCTTTCATCATCTCCAATAATGCATCCAACTTTGAGTTAACTGCATCATCACCCCCTGATGACCCATTTTGTTGTTGATGATCTTGATTGTAATTCCTTGGGGGGTAATTTGTGTTCCGGTTATTATTATAAGAGCCCATTTGATAACCACCCGAATTATAGTTTCCTTGTTGACGCGGTTGATATGTGGTTGATGAGGTGTTTTGATTCACACCTTGAAAGTTGGGGTTCATTTGGTTTGTCGCGTTCCCATACTTGAAGTTAGGATGGTTTCTCAATCCCGGATGATAGTTGTTCGAGTTCAGGTCATATTGATTCACCTCTTCTCGTCTCCCTTCTTGAAACTCCATTGTTTTGTGGCCTAAATCTCCACAAACGTCGAATCGAGCTTTTACTCCCGCTACTTCTTTGTTTTCGCCTTTCCTTAACAATGTCAGTTCTCTCTCCATAGATGCTAACCTCTCTTTTGTTTCATAGTCCGGGACGGACTTAGAAATTGCGTGTTTTGCTCTTCGGCTAGCCGATGCCTCGGCTTTAGAACTTTGGCTCATCCTTTCTAAGAAATCCCAATCATCTTCTTCGGGATTAGACAACAATGTCCCATTACTGGTGGACTTCAAGTACTTCCTCTCCTCTTGAGTCAAACCATCCACAAAACACTTCACTAGTTCCCACAACTCGATTTGATGGTGGGAGCATTCCCTCAACAACTCTTTGAAGCGTGTAAAGGCTTCATGTAGAGGTTCACCCGTTTGTTGTTGAAAGGTCCGAATCTCAATTAGGGAGTCATCCGTCTTTGCAATCGAATAGTACTCATCCAAGAAAACTTGTTGCATTTCATCCCATGTGTGGATGCTATTAGCCGGCAATGTGATGAACCATTGCTTTGCTCGATCCTTTAGGGAAAACTAGAAAAGTCTAAGTTTGACCTCGCTTTGATCAAAGTTCTCATCTCCAATTGTGCTACAGATGACGGCAAACTCGGCTAAATGGGTGTATGGTTCTTCAGTAACCATGCCATGAAAATGTGGGAGAACGTTGATGTAATTCGGTCTTGACTTGAACCTCCTCATTCCGGGGATTGGTGGAACAATTGGAGAAGCATTCTCCAAAATAGCCAGTCGAAAGCGACCATTAACTCCACCCATAGGGGCTTCCGGTTGTCTTTGGTTTTCATTGTTGTAGCCCCCATTAACTCTCCTCCTTCTTGTATAGGAGGATAATCAAATCTCTCAGGTCTACCCGTTCGACCCATTGGTTGTCTCGCCCTTTGGTGAACATAATTCACCTCTTCTTCCTCTCCAAAGCCTTACCCCTCGTTATATTCTCCAAATTGGCTCCTCTCACCATCTTCATACTCATAATCTCCAAACCCATCACCATTCCCAACATCTTCATTATCATCATACCCAAAGTATTCACCATCGTCGTCTTCCCAACCATCGTTCTCATTGTCGTTTCTTGGTTGAGCTCCAAACATGTTTCCAGGAGGGGTTTGATTTTGTTGTGGTCCCCTTCTTCCTTGGTACGTGGGATTGGTACGGATGTTAACGGGTAGGTTTTGTTGAACTGGACCCGACCCACGAGGTTGGTTGTTATTGATAGGTATAGATGGGGTTGGGGTTCGGTGAGGTGGAGTTGGTGGGCGGTTAGGGATAGGGCCTCTGTTTGGAGTTGGGCCACGGTTTCTCATGCTAGTTCCAGAATGATTGCTTCGACCATCCATAGATGATGGTTCCAATGAAATGGGTTGTAAATTTTGTTGTTGGGTTCGGTTTTGCCTTGTTATCCTCTCAATTTCTGGTACAAACACAAGCGGTGAAGTTCTCCCGGATGAACGGGTACGCATGCACTAATCTGTCACCTGCACATACAAGCAAACACCACGCGTAACACAAAAATAGAAGAAGATTAACCAAACAAAACAAGTAACAAATAGTCACACGAATTAATTAAAATAAAACACCAAGCGCACACATTCCCCGGCAACGGCGCCAAAATTTGATCGGTGTCGAAGGGACCGGTCAAAGATAAATAAATAGAGTGTCCTAATCACCTTAAACTAGTTAGGGTAAGAAGGGTGTCGAACCACGAAGAGTTTGTGGTTGGTGCTCAATTTCAATTGACAATGCGATTTATGAAGTTACAATGGGTCTTTCTGACCAAACACAAGCAATGATTTAGGTGAGACTTATAAACTCAACAAACAAGGATTATCAACGAACAATTATGACCAATTGTAATCAAGTACCAAACAAACGATTTAGATTGTAACAATAATTAAAAAGGAATCATACCCGGGTTTCAAGTTCACAAGTAATTAGGGATTATCACACCAACATATGAGTTCAAACAATCAAATGGTTATCCAAATCAAATTAACCAAATCTAACGAAGAACATCAACATTCATACATCATCGACAAATAGTGTAAAACAATATTCACGAATGAAATCGAGACAAATGTATGCAATATAGAATTAGATTAATCAATAGATTCAACACAAATCAAAGTTCATAGCAATTATCATCTAACGGGGTTAATGGTGCAAGAATTTATCGACTCCCATGAGTTCATAACCATACTAAACACAAAGATTCAAGTATTTCAAACCAAACGATTACAAGAATTGTTTCTCAAAGCTAGTATATGATAAAAACCTAAAAACTTACAAACAATCCACCCGGGAATGATTACCGGTGGATTAGCCGCTCATGGTTGTGGAATTCATCTTCGATTCTTCAATTTCTTGATACCAATCTTCAATAATATGCTTCCTAGCCTCCAAAAACACCCAAAATCACCCAAAAATTGTCTCAAAAAAGATGATTTCGAATTTGGGGAAGAAACCCCCATTTAAACTCTCAAAATCGACAGTTTCTCAAAAATCCGCGTCAAAATAACGTAACCAGCGTAAGCTTACGCTGGGGTGGCGTAAGCTTACGCCATCTCCCTGAAACATGCTGTGAAGGAAGTAGTTAGGTGTAGGCCTACGCTGGGCGGCGTACGCTTACGCTGGGCGGCGTAGGATTACACCAGGTGGCGTAGGTCTACGCTGGATCCTGCATTTTTGCCCCGTTTCCTCCGTCTTCCATCTAACTCTTGCATCTCGTATAATATCTTCTAAAATCGTACATTAAGCTTCCAACACCTGCACATGCATAGCTACATAAAATCTTTGTATTCCCCATATTAATTTGCATAAATATACCATATAGCACCCTTTAATGCATGAAACTTTGGTTACTTATCACCGCCAAAAGGAGTCTTAGTTCGTCGATTTCTATGCAGATCCGACAAGGGAGAGACCTAGCTCCGTCGATTTCTCTTCATATCCGGTCCGACCACCGGATCCGGTTACCGGTTCGACTGCAAAACCGCCTGAACTGGCCGGTTTTTTGAAGAACGGCTCCAATGTGTACAATCGGACGGCACCGGTTCCCGGTCCGGTCTCAAAAACATTGTCTGAATGCCTTTCATTGATACCAAGCATCCCTATATATAGGAGAATTATAATCAATAACCCTAGCACTATTTAAGGAAGAGATATATACAATACAATTACAAAATATATCTCCTAAAATACTATGATAAATATATACGGCTAAGAGTATCATGTTGGATATATGTTGTCTGATCGTCAATTAAGTCAACGTTATTAACGAGATACGATCCAAAGAGTTATACCTTAGGCAACGAGCAAGTAATAATATTTAATTGTTAAATATTATAGTTTACGAAAGACGGATATAATAAAAGGTGAATAAATATTTAGAGAAATATTTATCGGAGATTGAGATAATTAATTATCTGGTTAATTAATTATTTATGGGGATAAATATTTAATATGTTAAACATTTAAAAATAAGTTTTTTACTGATTATTATTAACTAGTAAAATACAAAGGTTAATAATTAAACAGTTAATTATTATTGGGTATTAACTGTTAATACCTCAGGGCCAGACTGTAAGTTACAGGTTAATAAATATAACCGTAAATTTAACCCTAAAACCTAATTGAGTTCTTAGCCACCACAAGGGTTTTCGAAAACCTTCCCCTCCCCTCTCTCGGTTTTTCGGCCGACGCCACCCAAGGCCGTCGCCTTGCCGGACCACCGTTACCGTCGCACCACCTCCGCCGTCGAGATCGGCCTCCCCCTTGCGCATCCATGTGACATTTTTGCTGCAGGATTTCATGTACGTGTTAACTAGCGTGATGTTCATTGTACTAAACTGTTCTGATCTGGTTATCGTCAAATGTATAATTTCTGAACACCCTATGATTGGTTATATAATATTGTTTATACGTGTGTAGTCGGATCATTGAAAGAAATCCAGATCTGATCTGTTTGTTGTACCATAAATGGCTTCCGCTAAAATATATCTGATTTATTTATTTAAAAGGTTTAAAAAATTAATGTTTTAAAAGTTAAAATTGGTGCATGATTCCCAACATATCATACTTGCCAAATACGAGTGTTTAACGAGCTTACTGTTCTCTCTTTTCTTCTTACGCTTTATGTTATGAAGTCTCCTTATAGCGGTAGGTTTTATTTTTGAACGACAATACCTAGATATTTTAAGATAATTAGGTTTTCCCGGGGCAACACCTAGAACATCTATGACAGCCCACCCAAGGAGTAACCCCCAACTGGGTAAACCCCATGACCTGGCCACATACCCCTTTTTTGTTGTGGCCCGAATTTGAACCGGCAACCTCCCATTTGGAAGTCTCGATGGCGATAGGTGTGGTGAACATGTTGGATCAACCCTTGTATTCTGCGATTGTCAACGAAAAAAATAGGTAGAATTACATATATCCCCTTATTTTTAACCCTAATTACATATATACCCGACCCAAAATTTAAATTACATATATCCCCCTCTTTTATAAAATTAGTCTTTTAACCTTACAAGAAATACGACTATTCTTATTCCATTGATCCCAACTCTAACCTTCTGATTCTCGCTTCCGATCGATTCCAACATCCAGCATCGCAAAATATAGAGTATGGTTCGGATTTTAATTTTTAATGATCTTAATTTCATTTAACACAAAGAACTTACCTAAATAGTGATGTAGTGCAAAACACACATCTTTATTCCTAGTGTTTTGTGCGTTTTTGATTAGTTTTGTGTTTGTTTTTATTCGTTTAAGTCTGTATTTGAGTCTATTGTATATTTGCAGGTGCTCGTGAAGATTACAAGTGAATACGTGAAGAAACCGAGCAAGAGAAGGGAACCCGAGGATTCAAAAGTGAAAATTAAGTAAAAAGTTAAATTTAACGTCTTCGCGGTACGCGAAGACCATATGAGATTCCCTCGCGGTACGCGAGGAACCCAACCCAAATGTCTCGTGGTACGCGAGGGACCTAATTTCCTCAAAACCATAGATTTCGAGTTTAAATAGATTTTTATGCTCATTCTTTGGGGAGTTCGATTTGTTGCCGTCCAGAGAAAGGGTTTAGAGGCGATTTTGAGGTTGGGGAAGCCAATTGAAGAGGAAAGCTTGCATCTTTGTATTCCGGGTTTGTAGTTTTACGTATTAGGTTTACAAAGATTGGATTTTTACCTTTAATTTGATTGTTTGAAACCATGTTCTTGCTTAATACTTCTGTTTTAGTTGTTTTGAGTATGATCCTAGGCTAAAACATTAATATTGCCTAGGTCAATTGATAAATACTTGTTAAAGTTTCAGTTTTTATCGGTTTTGGATTCAATAAATGGGTTTATGATTTTGTAAGCAATCTTTGAGTTAATAATTGTGATGTTATTGCATGTTTAGATCTGATCTTGTGTTTGATTTCAATTCCCTGCGTTGATTGTGGTTGTCTGTCAGTTTGATCTACGTATCTTGGTCATACATCTCAGGGTTTGTGATTGTGAGTGGTTTGCTAGACGTAGTGACCATAGGGATTGTGATTGATTGCTGATTAGAGTTGAATGTGTATCCTAGTTCAATACCCGAGGGGTGAGAATTAGTCGTTTGGTCTTCGTCATTAGGAATCCGAGTGTCAGCTGTCTGAGAGGAAGCCGGTATTAGGTGTCTAGTGATTGTTGCTATTCGTGTCATAGTTGTTACCTTGAGATTACCCCGTGCGTTCTTCGAATGTATTGTGGACAGTGAGACTGAGAGGTAATCTGTCTTGTGGGTACTTTATCATAGTTGGAAATACATGAGAAGTGATCCAACAATCTGGTGAGTTAGTACATCTTTAGGTTCCTTAGTTGCTGACACCCTGAGAGTGATTCGGGATCCACTAGGTAGGCTACAGTTGTTTCCATAGAAACCTAGATCAATTATAGTTTCCATAACCGATAGAAGTTGTGCTTTGCAAGTAGGATTCCGACCTAGGTGATATTCTTCCCATTCTTGATATTACCTTTGTCCTTTGTCTGTTTAGTTGAGTCGACCTTAGTGTGCTGCATTCTTAGTCAATCTTTAGTGTAGTAAACCCCCCAAACTAATACAATCTTCAGTCCGAGTCAGAGTCTAGTTTTGTTATTTGTAGTGTCTCTAGGGTTCGATATTCCGGTTTACCGTTAAGCTGTGCTACACTCGATAGGTACACTTGTCTGTCAGTACGGTTTAGTTCGAAGGTATTCCTTTTATTACTTAGGAGTCTAGGTTAGGTTTAATAGTTTATTTTATAGACCGTCTGGACGACATCAAGTTTTTGGCGCCGTTGCCGGGGACAATTGGCAATAGCAATACTAACTCTGATTAGTTCTTTGTTTGATTTTTGGTTTATTTGAGTCTGTTCGTTGTGCATGTCTTATGTGCTTACTTACGTGTCTAATTTAGAATCGAGTCCTTCTGTCTTTGAGTCTCTGTTTCTTTTTCCTATTGAGTCTTTCTTTGTATGCACCATACTTGTTCGCATGGATCACTACCTTATTCAGCTCTCCTAGAGCCCGAACGAGAGCTTCACGAGCGCACCCGCGACTTTCGGGAGCGTTTGAAGCAGTTGTGCAACAACCAGGTACATCCTATTAGCCCTATTCCATTTCCTACAATGGGCGACGCTGATCCACCAGCGAGGCGTACAGTACACCAGAGGGCCAGTGATGGGGTCACGGGCGCGAGATCTTTGATCACACGCCCCACTATACCGAACACCAATTCTTGGCAGATCCCATCACATGTCATGAGTACGATCACTCATGCCACCCAATTCCATGGCCTCGAGGATGAGGATGCACCCGGACATGTGTCCCACTTTGCGCGCATATGTGATACGTTCAATCTCACGGGTGTATCTAAGGACGCAATCTACTAGCGTCTCTTCCTATTCTCCCTTTCTGGTCGTGCATCTACTTGGCTCGACACTCTCCTGGACAATTCTATCACCACATGGGATGATCTCGAAGCCAAGTTCTTCAAGAAGTATTATCCACCTTCCAGGGTCGCTCACCTTAGGGACCAAATCCACTCCTTCCGGATGGATCCCGACGAGCCTTATCACATGGCCTGGGAGTGGTTCAATGCGTTGTTGAGCCGATGTCCCCAGCACGGTCTTTTCGACTGGGCGCTAGTGGAGAAGTTCTACAATGGTCTCACATTCGAGAAGCAGCAAATGTTCAATACAGCTACGGGAGGCCATATCATGGAGAGACTCGAGCCTAATGAGTGCGAGGAAATGTTCTAGAGCTTCGCTCAAGCCGAACAGCAGTATCCACCTACTAGGACTTCCATTCCTAGTGCTAGGGCAGCTGCCTCTTCTCCTAGAGGTGTGCATCAGGTCACTCCTGATTCTAGCTTGGCTGCTGCACTCGCCTCAATGGATAACGAGATCAACGAGCTGAAGCTCAGTGCTTAACAGTGTCAAGTGTGTATGGGAGGCCACGACACCAGGGACTGCCCAGATAATAATCAGGAGCACGTGAGTTTTGCTGGCAACCAATACCAGAACCGAGGATACAACTACAATAATTCATTTGGCTCGGGATGGAGATCTGGAAATAACCCGCCTGGGTTTAATGGCCGCCAGCATCAACAAGGAGGAGAAGGAGGAGCTAGCTCGGGAAGCAGTGTCAACACCAAGAAGATAGAGGAGATGATTGAGAACCAGACACAAATGCTTGCCCACCTGGTCCAGAATGACAGGGATGCTAGACAGAGATTGGATAGCCACCTCAACTACCATACCCTATTGAAGAATTAGCAGTCGGCATTCCAGGATCTGCAACGCACGGTTGAGGACATCGCTAAGAGTTTGAAAGATCGACAGGGAGGTCCATCTTCAAGCTCCCATGCTTCAGTGATGGCCGTGTCAGTTAGGAGTGTGGAGAAGAAAGAGGTTGTAGAGGATGTGTCACAACCCATTCGGCGGCGGAATCACCGAACGTGACGTGTAGGATTGTTCAAAGACATCGTGGCACTATTGTTGAAATATAAATTTAACCGATTTCATTAAACTAAGAATTTCAAATACAATTGTTTCAATTAAAGGAAATACGTTGATAAACAAAAGAAAAAAATATTTAAATTTGATATCTAAGGCAAAGTCCCTAGATTCCATTTCCATGGTAGCATCAAACATCTCCTGAAAACATGTAAAATAATATTTGATCAACAATAAAGTTGGTGAGTTCATACAAGTTTCATACATATAATAATCATGTTTAAAGCAACAATTCACATGCATAGACATACTTTACTAATGTTCATAAAATTTGTAATGATATAGTTCAAACCTATTGTTGACATAGCATACCTAGCATCCAAAGAATACTAGTCGAATAAATAACATAACAAGATCGGGGGCTCCATAAAGGTAACGAAAAGCCGACGGGTGTCAATCCTATAGCGCTACACTTGTTAAGTGCGGTTTTGCAAGAATTAATGAACTATTGTATTAACAAGTTGTATTTAAGCATGTAGTCAAGTTTGTTGTCACATGAGCATGTTAATGAATTGTGTTTGAATAAAGTGTGAATCTTGTAGTGTATGTGTTTTGAATATGTACATGTTTTCAAGTCCCAAAGTGAAAAAATGTAAAAGGGGGCAAGTATGAAACTCACGGTTTGGCGTGGTAACGAAAGGATGAACGGGAAGGTGAAGAGTCGGGAATGCCGGTTAACCTAAAAGGTAACGTAGGCATAAGTTCGGTGGAGAAGAAATAATAAATAATATATATGTATAATAGTATCAAGTTGGTCATACATCGCCGACGGCGGACCGAAACACAAACCCCTAACTTAGTTAGGAATTCGGATGGTCAAAAGTTAGTATAGTTAGTAATATACCACTTGAAGTGGCCAAGAGAAAGGTTGGGAAATCCACAAACCTTGTTAGATTTATTTATAATATTTATGTATAGGATTTGAACACCTTGTGGCTATTGGATGTCTTATGGTAGATGAACCTATGTTCATCTACTTCATCCAAATACCTTAGCACAAGGCTTCCATCATAGAATTTTGATGGAGGCTTGGTTTGGTTTTACCACAACTAGATGTAAAATATCCAAACAAGAACATGAAGAAGAAGAAATGTTAGTTGAAAGACCACAACTTGGACCTCAAATGGTGACTTATCTTAGATGTTTACCAAGGTAAACAAATGATAAGATCCTAGAGGTTTATCCAAGAGGGTGAAGGAAGAATTGTTAAGAAAAAAAAAGGAAGAAACTTGAAGAAAAATAAGGTTTTTACCTTATAAAATTCTGCCAAAAAATCTTGGAAGAAATGGAGCATTTGGAGAGATTTGTGAGAGAATTTGGAGGGTGTAAGGGTGGAGGAGTGAAAGGGAGTGAGTATTTATAAGTGTGGATTAGGGTTTGTGGTATTAAATGAGTTAGTTGGGAGTTGGTGGTTGAAAGGGAGGTGATTCTTTTTTTAAAAAGAAAAAAAATGAAATAATAATAATAATAGTACTAATGATAATAATGATAATAATACTACTACTAATAATAATAATAATAATAAACCGAGCGTGTATGGACGTGAAACGAGAATATAAATGTAAAAAAAGTAAAACGCGTGTTTGTAATATATAATTTTGTAATATTGCACGTATGATGTTGTCTTGCATATGTATAAATGTAATGTATGTTGTAAACATGTAATTGAATAAATCCAATAAATTCATTGATCATAAGTCTCGGGTTACAATGGATTCAAAAATGAAAGTACAAGGGTACAAAATGTAAATAAACGATGATGTGGAAAGTACGGATATTACAGTCTCCCCGACTTTAGAAAATTTCGTCCCGAAATTTCTTTCATGAGGAAGACTCTGAAAAAAGATGCGGGTACTTGGCTTTCATTTGGTCTTCACGTTCCCAGGTGAATTCTGCACCACGTTTTCCTTCCCAACGTACCTTAATGATTGGAATACGACTACGCTTGAGTTGTTTGACTTCACTATCCATTATCTCAACAGGTTTCTCGACAAAGTGCATTGTTGGGTCGATCTGAACATCTTCAAGTGGAACTTGGAGATCTTCATTTGATAAGCACTTTCTCAAGTTAGAGACTTGGAAGGTGGGGTGGATGTTGCTAAGCTCGGTAGGGAGATCAAGTTTGTATGCAACAGAACCGACATTCTCGAAAATCTTGAAAGGACCAACATAACGTGGGGATAGTTTTCCTCGCTTCCCAAAGCGAAAGACTCCTTTCCAAGGTGAAACCTTAAGGAAAACGAAATCTCCAACTTTGAAAGTAACCGCGTTGCGCTTTCGGTCGGCGTAACTCTTTTGTCGACTCCGAGCGGTACGTAGGTTGTTGCGAATTTTGAGGATCTTGTCTGTGGTCTCTTGGATTAACTCGGGTCCGGTAATTTGTGTTTCGCCGATCTCGGTCCAACAAATGGGTGACCGACATTTTCGACCATAAAGTGCCTCAAATGGAGCCATGCCGATGCTGGTATGGTAACTATTGTTGTAAGAGAACTCGATCAAAGGCAAGTGCACGTCCCAATTACCACCGAAATCAATGACACACGATCGAAGCATATCCTTGAGAGTTTGGATAGGACGTTCAGTCTAACCATCCGTCTGAGGGTGGTAAGCCGTACTAAGATTGAGTTGAGTACTCATGGCTTCATTGAAGGATTCCCAAAAACGGGAGGTGAAACGACTGTCACGATCGGATATGATGTCCAAAGGAACACCATGACGACTAACGATTTCCGCGATGTAGATTTGAGATAGCCTTGCAACGGGGAAGCTCTCGCGGATGGGAATGAAGTGAGAAGATTTGGTGAGACGATCGATGATAACCCAAACGGAATCATGACGAGAGGATGTCAATGGGAGTTTGGTAATGAAATCCATAGCAATGCTCTCCCATTTCCAAACTGGAATCTCCGGTTGCACGAGCAAATCGGATGGGCGTTGGTGCTCGGCTTTCACTCTAGCGCAAGTATTACTCTTCGACACATAGAGCGCGATATCCTTTTTCATACCGGGCCACCAGTAGATAGAACACAGATCCCTGTACATTTTGTCTGTACCAGGGTGGACCGAATACCGAGACTTGTGAGCCTCATGCATGATGGAAGAACGAAGATCGGAACGATTGGGAACCCAAACACGATTCATGAAATAAAGTAAACTGTTGGGTTTGGTATCGAGTTGGAGTTCGGCACCACAAGACATTTCGTTGTACATGTCGCCTTCGGTGACCGAAAGATGTTGGGCTTCACAAATACGGACATGGATGTCGGATTGCATACGAGCACAAAGGAACTTCACATGGTGCTTTCGGCTGAGGGCATCGGCAACGACGTTCGCTTTACCGGGATGGTAGCGAATTTCGCATTCGTAATCTTTGATTGTTTCAATCCCTCGTCGTTGGCGCATGTTTAGATCCTTTTGGTTATGAAGATGTTGGAGACTCTTGTGATCTGTGAAGACCACGCATTTGGTACCGTAAAGGTAGTGTCTCCAAAGCTTGAGAGCAAAGACGACGGCAGTGAGTTCAAGATCATGAGTCGTGTAATTCTTCTCATGGATCTTGAGTTGACGGGATGCGTAAGCGATGACCTTGCCTCGTTGCATGAGAACACAACCGAGACCAATGTTAGAGGCGTCGCAATACACCACGAAGTCATCGTTTCCGACGGGAAGAGTAAGGATCGGAGCATTGCAAAACTTATCCTTAAGTGTTTGGAAAGCTTCCTCTTCATTAGGGCCCCACTCGTAGGGTTTCCCTTTTTAAGTTAATGCGGTGAGAGGAACGGAGATCTTGGAAAAGTTGGCGATGAAACGACGGTAATAGCCCGCAAGACCAAGGAATGAGCGGACTTCGGTAGCAGATTTCGGAACAATCCAGTTCTTGACTGCTTCGATTTTGGCTGGATCCACATGGATACCCTTATCACTAATAATGTGTCCCAAAATTGGACTTCCTTAAGTCAAAATTCACACTTGGAGAATTTGGCGTAAAGTTGTTCTTTTCTTAGTAACTCCAATATTAAGCGAAGCTGTTCCTCGTGGGCGGATCGGGATTTGGAATAGATGAGAATGTCATCAATGAAGACGATTACGCATTTGTCCAAATACGGTTTGCACACTCGGTTCATGAGATCCATGAAAACCGCGGGTGCATTGGTTAGCCCGAAAGGCATCACCATAAATTCGTAGTGTCCGTATCGGGTTTGAAATGCGGTTTTGGGAATGTCGTCCTCATGAACGCGAAGTTGATGATATCCCGAACGGAGATCGATCTTGGAAAAACAAGACGCACCTTGGAGTTGGTCGAAAAGATCGTCGATGCGAGGCAAAGGATACCGATTCTTGATAGTGAGTTTGTTAAGCTCACGATAATCGATGCACATGCGGAACGATCCGTCTTTCTTTTTTAACGAATAAAACGGGAGCGCCCCACGGGGATGAACTCGGACGAATGAAACCCTTGTCGGCTAACTCTTGAAGTTGACCGGCAACTTCTTGCATCTCGGAGGGTGCAAGGCGGTAAGGAGCTTTGGCAATCGGATTCGTACCGGGCATGAGATCAATTCGGAATTCGACCTCACGGGATGGAGGAAGACCGGGTAGGTCCTCGGGAAAGACTTAGGGGAAATCGCAAATGATGGGAATGTCTTTTACACCTTTGCCCTTTTCTTCCTTTTTCACTACTTGGGCCAAAAAGGCCACGTAGTTCTTTAGTAAATATTTTTAGGCTTTGGTGCAGGACATGAGTTTGAGTCCACCGGATGGCCTTTCGCCATGGATTTGCAAAACTTGACCGGATGGAAGGGGAATACGGATGAATTTCTCAAAGCAAACGACTTCGGCATGGTTCTTGGCAAGCCAATCCATGCCTACTATGTCATCAAAACTCCCCAATTGCATGGGTATGAGATCGATCGAGAAGGGATGACCATTAAGGTCGAGAGTACAATCGAGGATAATCGTGTCACAAAAGGTGGATTTTCCGTCCGCGATTTCGACAGTGAAGGGGTTCTCTAACTTAGATCGGGTCTTAGCTAACATAAGTTCAAATTCTAGCGATACGAAACTTTTATCTGCACCGGTATCAAATAAAACAGAATCATACCGACCATTGATAGGAAACATACCGTTCACCACATCGTTATCAGTTTGTGCCTGCGCCGCATTGATGTTGTAAGCACGGCCTCTTGGGTTTGTGGGTTGGTTTTGGTTGGGTGGTTGGTTGCGGTTGTTGGTGGGGTTGTTGTTGTGGTGGTGTTGGTTTTGGTTTTGTGGGCATTGTGGGCTCATGTGGTTTGGATCACCACAACGGTAGCAAGCCCGACCATTTGTGATGGCCGGTGGGTTTCGGTTTGGTGGGGGAGCTTGGGTGTTTTGGGGTTGTTGTGGGTTGCGGCATAGGTTGGCAAGGTGTCCGAATTTGCCACACGAGGTGCATTTTCGGCATGAGAGGTTGTTTGGGTGGTGGTATTGGCAAGTGTTGCATAATGGGTAAAATCCACCATACGATTTCTTTTGGGGTGCCGGGTCTTGGTTCATCGGCACTTGGTTAACGGGGGTGACAACCGCATAGTTTCGGGCTTGGGACTTGCGCTTTTTGTTGTTTTGGTGAGTAGAGGTTTTGGTGGGTTTTGGTTCGGTGACTTTGGGTTCGGTGGGCTCAACGGTGGCTTGGGTGGCGTGCTTCTTGGTGCCCCGAATGGTTAAAGTACCATCCTGAACACGGTTTCGGGAGAAAGCGGCCGCAAGGCGCATGGCCTTGGCGAGGTTAGTGGGTTCGGCGGCGGCGACCGTGTCCTTGATGACGGACGGGAGGCCTTGTATGTACTTGGCCACGGATCGCTCTATGGTGTCAACTTAGCGAGGCGCAAGGACGGAGAGTTGTTGGAAGCGGAGGTTGTAGGCAGCATTGTCACCGCTGTCCTGTTTGAGGGTGAAAAACTCCTCCTCGAGTGCTTGCAACTCGTGGGGAGGGCAGTACTCCTCGCGCATAAACGCTTTGAGTTCCTTCCAAGACAGGGTGACGATCTCCTCGTCGAGCTCCTTCTCGCTATCCCACCAAGCGATAGCTTGCTCTTTGAAGAGGCTAGCGGCGTAGCGAGTCCGAAGGTGGTCCGGGGTCTCGCTTACCGAGAAGGTGTTTTCCATGCTCGCAAAACCAGCTAAGGAGCTTGGTTGCACCTTCGAGTCCCGTGAAAGATTCGGGACGACAAGCAAGGAAGGTTCGGTAGTGTTGGGCGTGGGAGTTGGGAGTTTCGGTGTTGGATTCGACCGATCCGTTGGGGGTGAGGTTCTGGATGAGGCCAGGGATGACTTGGGCCATTTGCTTGGCCACGAGTGCGGCCAAACGCTTGTCCTTCTTGTTGTTCCTGGCGGTAGCAGAGTGGCGAGATGAAGACATCTACAAAAGGGGGTTGTGAGACTTAGATCAATGGTTTTGCATAAAAATTGTTGTCATATGAGTATGTAAATTTCACGTATAGCACAAGTAATCAAGTAATTTCATGTAATAGCACGTTTGGTCGTGTGAATCATGTATGGAAATAGTGTATATAACAAACATGTGACGATGAAAGAGCATAAATTTAATTGGTTCTCGAATGTATTAGCGTTTTGAAGTTAGTAAGGCGAGTAGCGAAAAGCGAGCGTCCACGAGATCGAACCGAGTTAGTATAATAATAGTAGTGAAAATAATTTATATATAAAAGAGAGGCTTGTTTGTAAAAAGTTGGAGTGTCTCGTTAGCTCGGCTCTTGAACTAACGAAAACATCGACTAACCCAAGTGGTCAAACCTTCTATTGAGTTCGTGAAACACGTTTTGGCCTAATAGATAAAATACTCTCGCCGGTAATTCAGTTAACGGTATTTTACCCTTCCGGTTACTACGTGTCCCTAGTCAATAGCAAAGCCGAGACTTTGACGAGATTGAAAATTTTAAGAGTGGAACTAATCTCCAAATTGTGGATTTCACTCCTAGTTTGGTGGTGTCGTTCCGTTTTGTATAGGGTTGGTGCCTTAACCGTTTGAGATAGGAAATCACTCCTAACTTTAACGGTAAGGTTTCCCAAGAGCGTTTGTGAGTGGAATTCTTTTACCGTCAAGGTGAGGTTTTCACACCTAACTTGATGGTAAATTCCTAAGTCTTAGGCGGAGTGAAACTTATCACCAAATGAGGAATTACCCTCTTTTGGTGAGTTCGTTTCTTTGGTGAAATATGAGTGTCTTGATGTCTTGAAATCCATGACGGTGTATTTAGTCCAAAGAATAAGTAAGAAGCAAAGGTGGTAGAACAAGCGTATTAAGAGTCATAAGAAATGGTCTAAAACGGGTCCTTAGTTATAGGCTAGGTCAAATAAGCAATTTTCCTAATTCCCTATAACCACGGCTCTGATACCAATCTGTCACAACCCATTCGGCGGCGGAATCACCGAACGTGACGTGTAGGATTGTTCAAAGACATCGTGGCACTATTGTTAAAATATAAATTTAACCGATTTCATTAAACTAAGAATTTCAAATACAATTGTTTCAATTAAAAGAAATACGTTGATAAACAAAAGGCAAAAATATTTAAATTTGATATCTAAGGCAAAGTCCCTAGATTCTATTTCCATGGTAGCATCAAACATCTCCTGAAAACATGTAAAATAATATTTGATCAACAATAAAGTTGGTGAGTTCATACAAGTTTCATACATATAATAATCATGTTTAAAGCAACAATTCACATGCATAGACATACTTTACTAATGTTCATACAATTTGTAATGATATAGTTCAAACCTATTGTTGACATAGCATACCTAGCATCCAAAGAATACTAGTCGAATAAATAACATAACAAGATCGGGGGCTCCATAAAGGTAACGAAAAGCCGACGGGTGTCAATCCTATAGCGCTACACTTGTTAAGTGCGGTTTTGCAAGAATTAATGAACTATTGTATTAACAAGTTGTATTTAAGCATGTAGTCAAGTTTGTTGTCACATGAGCATGTTAATGAATTGTGTTTGAATAAAGTGTGAATCTTGTAGTGTATGTGTTTTGAATATGTACATGTTTTCAAGTCCCAAAGTGCAAAAATGTAAAAGGGGGCAAGTATGAAACTCACGGTTTGGCGTGGTAACGAAAGGATGAACGGGAAGGTGAAGAGTCGGGAATGCCGGTTAACCTAAAAGGTAACGTAGGCATAAGTTCGATGGAGAAGAAATAATAAATAATATATATGTATAATAGTATCAAGTTGATCATACATCGCCGACGGCGGACCGAAACACAAACCCCTAACTTAGTTAGGAATTCGGATGGTCAAAAGTTAGTATAGTTAGTAATATACCACTTGAAGTGGCCAAGAGAAAGGTTGGGAAATCCACAAACCTTGTTAGATTTATTTATAATATTTATGTATAGGATTTGAACACCTTGTGGCTATTGGATGTCTTATGGTAGATGAACCTATGTTCATCTACTTCATCCAAATACCTTAGCACAAGGCTTCCATCATAGAATTTTGATGAAGGCTTGGTTTGGTTTTACCACAACTAGATGTAAAATATCCAAACAAGAACATGAAGAAGAAGAAATGTTAGTTGAAAGACCACAACTTGGACCTCAAATGGTGACTTATCTTAGATGTTTACCAAGGTAAACAAATGATAAGATCCTAGAGGTTTATCCAAGAGGGTGAAGGAAGAATTGTTAAGAAAAAAAAAGGAAGAAACTTGAAGAAAAATAAGGTTTTTACCTTATAAAATTCTGTCAAAAAATCTTGGAAGAAATGGAGCACTTGGAGAGATTTGTGAGAGAATTTGGAGGGTGTAAGGGTGGAGGAGTGAAAGGGAGTGGGTATTTATAAGTGTGGATTAGGGTTTGGGGTATTAAATGAGTTAGTTGGGAGTTGGTGGTTGAAAGGGAGGTGATTCTTTTTTTAAAAAGAAAAAAAAATGAAATAATAATAATAATAGTACTAATGATAATAATGATAATAATACTACTAATAATAATAATAATTATAATAATAAACCGAGCGTGTATGGACGTGAAACGAGAATATAAATGTAAAAAAAGTAAAACGCGTGTTTGTAATATATAATTTTGTAATATTGCACGTATGATGTTGTCTTGCATATGTATAAATGTAATGTATGTTGTAAACATGTAATTGAATAAATCCAATAAATTCATTGATCATAAGTCTCGGGTTACAATGGATTCAAAAATGAAAGTACAAGGGTACAAAATGTAAATAAACGATGATGTGGAAAGTACGGATATTATAGGATGACTCCCACTTCATTAAGTATAATATCCCTTCAGTAGAGGAAGTGAAGAAGGTAGATTGGAGAGTTAGATTCGCTGCGATCGATGCCAAAATAGCCGAGGAGCAAGTAGACGAGGAGATGGTAGTTGAGGTGCCTGCCAAGAAGGCAAATGATAGCCCATCGGTTGTCGAAGAGGAAGAACCGGTGGATGAGGAGATAATAGAGGAGAAGCCTGCCGAGAGGGCAGTGGAGAAGAAGAAGGGGGAGGAGATGAAGTCCCCCGATATTGACCTGCGTCGTGTTCCGTATCCAGCGCGCTTGCTGCCTTATAAGAATGCTAGGGAATACGATACTTTCCTTGATATGTTCAAACAACTCAAGGTTAATCTCTCATTTATAGAGGTCCTCCAGCATATGCCTAAGTATGGAAAATTCCTCAAAGTTCTTCTTTCCAACAAGAAGAAGCTAGGGGGTCTCTGAAGTCTCACTTAGTGAGCAATGTTCTGCTATGGTGCACAACAAGTTGCCCGAGAAATTGGGAGATTCGTGTCGTTTCACGATTCCGTTTCTCCTAGGCAGTTTACCCTTGCACCACGCGTTGGCCGACCTAGGTGCTAGCATTAATCTGATGCCCTATTCGTTATATAAACAACTGGACCTAGGTGAACCGTATCCTACGCGTATGAGCATAGCCTTGGCTGACCGTTTAGTCAAGTATCCACGGGGAATTGTGGAGAATCTTCTGGTTAAAGTAGGCAAGTTTGTATTCCCCGTGGATTTTATGATTCTGGACATGGAAGTGGATGATAGAGTCCCACTCATCCTAGGATGCCCGTTCCTACGTACCGCCAAGGCGATGATTGATGTCTTTGACGGGAAACTCACACTTCGTGTGGGGGATGAGTTTATTACATTCGATGCTATAAACTCCGTGGAGGATGTTAGCGAGCATAGCCACTCCGTGTGCATGCTTGATGCCTCCATGGACGATCATCGGGACTCAAATCCATTAGAGGATGATTTGGATAAAGGAATGTTAGAGGAGCCTCCGGATTGGTTGGAGGAGTTTGAGAGGAAGTTGCTAGGGTCCTCGTTCCTAAGTGCTGACGATGATGATTACAGTCTGAGTAAGATATTAGCACAAGTGGAGCAGATAGTTTGTGAGGCACCCATGGAGGTTGTTGAGGATCATGAGGATCCGGGCGAGAGGTTAGACGCCACACCTTTAATGATACCACACACTGAGCCTTTAACCTATACTTGTGTCTATGCTGAGGGGATAGAAGCCGAGTCATCCCCTAATTCTAGGTCGCCCCGTAAGAAACTCCGAGAGTTTAGTGAGTTTGTTAATCTAGAGTGAAAACCCCAAGTGTGGGGATGTTTAGAGGTGACATTTTGCTGAAGTACTTGAACCAGGTGATCTTTGGACCTAGTAGATTTAAGTTGTGGTGGAAAGACTGGATTGGTGCATATGATATACATTTAGATTTTGATAGAAGTAGGAGCTTGATGAGGTTGTGGAGGATCGGTAGACCGCGAAGGATGCAGGCGATACCGATTAGGATCAAGGAGAAGCCTACTGATAGGCTTGCTTGAATCTCGGGCAAGTGCCTGGGATGTAGAGTTTGTGTGCATTATTTGGTCTGATTCCGTGTCTTTTTCTGTGTTTTTTCTGTGTCAGTTTTGCAGGGATTCGGGTTTGATTCGGCGAGGAAAATCGCCGGGAATGAAGTTCCAGGTATGTTTTACATTGGTTTTTATCATTGGAATGAGTTTTAAGGAATTTGGGTGAAGAAAATTTTGGGGTGTGAAAATTTGGCTAAGTATAAAAAACCCTCAAAACTTTCTGTCACCAGATGGTCCTCGCGGTACGCGAGAGTGTTGTCCCCTATTCCTTGCGGTACGCGAAGGATAGAAATAGGGTCCGACTTAATTTATGCTTCCTCACGGTACGCGAGGAGTGCTGCCTGGTCTCTCGCGGTACGCGGGGCCTTGCTGGTGTCACCCTACTTCCTTGTTTTCCCATGCTTTCGTTCACCGTTCACCACCTCTATTATCATCATCCATCATTTCATCATTCATCAATAATCATCACTTTCATCCATTTTGTTATCATCATCATATCATTCACCGACCACCACGATCATGGGAGAATTTGAAACCGTTTCGATCCGATGACTGACCTTGTTGTGGCTTTCATGTCTATGTGTTTGCCACCCATCGAGTACAGTTCTCCGCATATCTATCTATCTTGAGTCTTTTAAATTTTTAGTGAGTTAGTTTGAGTCAGTCGAGTTTTTATTTTATTTAATTTGAGTCAGTTTAATGCTGCGGGTTTGTTGTGAGGTTTATTTTGTAGGTTTTGTTATTCCGCCCGTACTCAATGTCCATTCGGATGGAGTGATCCTGATATCTTTAAGAGCAACCCAGCAGAGATGTGCAACCGCGACCGAAATGCTATACGGTGCACAAGAGGAAGAACGAAGCTAGATATATTCACTGCTACATTACCAGCTAAGTCGCTTCCTGTTTTAGTTTTGCATTTTTATTTTTAATTGTGTTTTACTTCACATTGAGGACAATGTGTCTTTCAAGTGTGGGGATGTGAGTGCTAGTTTAGCTAGTTTGTCTTGTTTATAAAAATTCAAAAATACAAAAAAATTAGAAAAAATTTGAAAAATGTCCATGGAAATAATTGCATATACTTGGAAAATGATAGTACAACTGGATCTACTTGTGAGTTTAAATGATTTAAATAATTGAAAACATGTTTAATTAGTGATGTTTTGGTAGACCCAGCTAGCTAGTAGAGCTTAAATATCATGTTTGTGTTATTTAGGATTAATAATTGAATTAATTCATGATATCTTGTGGGTACTCATCTTAGGGTAATCGGTAATACTGAAACTGTCAACACAGGGTGATAGGTACCACGTTAAGTTAAAATTTAGAGGTTTTTTAAAATTTCATGGCACGCCACTCTCTTTTTATGAGAATAAATCCGAGTTTTGGTGGCGCCTGCATCCATAGTCCATAATTCTTGAGCTTATTTAATTGAAATCTAAGTTTCGCCTATGTGTCACACGTCGGGTTCCAGCCTGATTGAAACACTACTGGGTTGATTCTTATGTGCTTCATAGATATGACGTAGTCTATGTGTTACCTTCCGGGATAGGGAATTGGTTGAAACGCCTCTAGATGAAGTTTAATTTGCTTATTAATGCTCATTATCATCCATTCAGTCATATTTCATTATTTTTAAAAACCTGTAAATTTTAGTTTAATGTGGTAGGGTAAATCTAAATGGTTTGATCCGTACCTAGACATAACCGTGAGACAGGATTAGGTAGAGCTGTAGCTTCTAAGTGTGAGTTACATACGTTGATTGATAACTGTATAAAAAGAATATCAGAACACATTACGGGGGCTTGAAAGTTGGTGCTTGGATTTAATCGGACAGAAATACTGATTATTGTTTTTTAACGCGTGAGTATATTTTGCTAATTGGTAATTGATGTTTGTTAAGTTAGATCTCAGTTATGATTCCATTGCAGCTTTTTCGAGGACGAAAAAAGGTTAAGTGTGGGGATGTTTGATGTAGTGCAAAGCACACATCTTTATTCCTAGTGTTTTGTGCGTTTTTTATTAGTTTTGTGTTTGTTTTTATTCGTTTAAGTCTGTATTTGAGTCTATTGTATATTTGCAGGTGCTCGTGAAGATTACAAGTGAATACGTAAAGAAACCGAGCAAGAGAAGGGAACCCGAGGATTCAAAAGTGAAAATTAAGTAAAAAGTTAAATTTAACGTCTTCGCGGTACGTGAAGACCATATGAGATTCCCTCGCGGTACGCGAGGAACCCAACTCAAATGTCTCGTGGTACGCGAGGGACCTAATTTCCGCAAAACCATAGATTTCGATTTTAAATCGATTTTTATGCTCATTCTTTGGGGAGTTCGATTTGTTGCCGTCCAGAGAAAGGGTTTAGAGGCGATTTTGAGGTTGGGGAAGCCAATTGAAGAGGAAAGCTTGCATCTTTGTATTCCGGGTTTGTAGTTTTACGTATTAGGTTTACAAAGATTGGATTTTTACCTTTAATTTGATTGTTTGAAACCATGTTCTTGCTTAATACTTCTGTTTTAGTTGTTTTGAGTATGATCCTAGGCTAAAACATTAATATTGCCTAGGTCAATTGATAAATACTTGTTAAAGTTTCAGTTTTTATCGGTTTTGGATTCAATAAATGGGTTTATGATTTTGTAAGCAATCTTTGAGTTAATAATTGTGATGTTATTGCATGTTTAGATCTGATCTTGTGTTTGATTTCAATTCCCTGCGTTGATTGTGGTTGTCTGTCAGTTTGATCTGCGTATCTTGGTCATACATCTCAGGGTTTGTGATTGTGAGTGGTTTGCTAGACGTAGTGACCATAGGGATTGTGATTGATTGCTGATTAGAGTTGAATGTGTATCCTAGTTCAATACCCGAGAGGTGAGAATTAGTCGTTTGGTCTTCGTCATTAGGAATCCGAGTGTCAGCTGTCTGAGAGGAAGCCGATATTAGGTGTCTAGTGATTGTTGCTATTCGTGTCATAGTTGTTACCTTGAGATTACCCCGTGCGTTCTTTGAATGTATTGTGGACAGTGAGACTGAGAGGTAATCTGTCTTGTGGGTACTTTATCATAGTTGGAAATACATGAGAAGTGATCCAACAATCTGGTGAGTTAGTACATCTTTAGGTTTCTTAGTTGCTGACACCCTGAGAGTGATTCGGGATCCACTAGGTAGGCTACAGTTGTTTCCATAGAAACCTAGATCCATTATAGTTTTCATAACCGATAGAAGTTGTGCTTTGCAAGTAGGATTCCGACCTAGGTGATATTCTTCCCATTCTTGATATTACCTTTGTCCTTTGTCTGTTTAGTTGAGTCGACCTTAGTGTGCTGCATTCTTAGTCAATCTTTAGTGTAGTAAACCCCCCAAACTAATACAATCTTCAGTCCGAGTCAGAGTCTAGTTTTGTTATTTGTAGTGTCTCTAGGGTTCGATATTCCGGTTTACCGTTAAGCTGTGCTACACTCGATAGGTACACTTGTCTGTCAGTACGGTTTAGTTCGAAGGTATTCCTTTTATTACTTAGGAGTCTAGGTTAGGTTTAATAGTTTATTTTATAGACCGTCTGGACGACATAAAATAGACAAAGGACACTTGCACCTAAAGAAAACGGAAAACAACCTACCCGCTAACCTATTATTTTGACTCATCAATTAAAAGTATCATGACCCATTAAAACAATAAAAAACATGTAACTAAATTAAAACTCCCGGTGACTTAACCCATCCAAACAAAACCCGCGACACGAAGTTAGCTCCATGACCCGGCTTTGGCCCACAATTTGTACATACGTGAAACCAGACATTTAACTATTTAAGAGAATAAGTTTTAGCTCATGACAAAAACCCTATACTATATCAAAAGTAAAAAGGTAATAGTTGGTGGCATCTAGGGATGGCAAAAATCCTGAGTCCGTAGAAATACTCAAAACTCGAAACATATGGGACGGGTATTTGGGTATGAGATTAGTTTTTAAAATTTTTGCGCGTATCCGATCTGATTACCCAAAACCATATACTCGTTTACCGGAACCATATACGCCAACAATGTACCCAAAAAAATTTAATTTTAATTTTCCGTTAGCCCTTTTCTAATAATGCTTCATTCTAGTAGCTTTATTATATGAATTTTTGTTTTTCTTTTGAAATATGTATTTGATAATATTATTTATATTTTGTATCTAATTTACCTTATTTTCAATTTATTATATACATAAAAATATATAAAAGCTAGAACGGTAAGAAAACAAATATATACTTGAAAATTCTAACAAGTATTTTTGAAACTAGTGGTATACTCGATAACCGTGGTGTATGCCCGAACCCGACAGGCGACAGGTAATTACCCGATAGGTATTGGGATGAGCATGAGACTAAGTTTTATAAACGGGTATAGGACTGGAATTACCGGTACCTGGCACGAAACTGACCCATTACCGTGCTTAGAAGAGGCATCCAATTTGCAGAAGCGGGTCGGGTTTAAATCAAATATTTAAACTATTGGAATCATCCCAAATCGATCGTTCGTTTCTTCGAGGAAAAGAAAGCTCAGACGAAATCAAACAAGGGCTTATATACAAATCCCCCAATCCGATTGGTATCATCATCGGCGATGGCAGCTCTTCAGTACCTAGATTCTCTTCGTAGTACTCATCCGGAGCTCTCCGATTGGTACAATACGCTTGCAGATCTGTACCAAAGGAAGCTATGGCACCAACTAACTCTAAAGCTCGAACAATTCGTCGCACTCGCTGTTTTCCAGGTCCTTTTCTATATATTCATCTTCGTTTGATTGTTAATGGAGCTTATCGACGCTTTGTAGTTTGTGTTTCGTCATCCAGGGTTTAATTTTGGTTTAGTTGTTCTCGATTTCGGAGAACTTTAATTTACTGATGAAAAATTGGGATATAGATCTGATTTAGGGCTTTTTGGTGTGTTATACTGTATATTCCAACTATTTGGCACTGTAATTGCTATGAGTTCTATTAGATGTGAAATTGATAACTTGATCATACCTGGGCATATACTACTAACAGAAGAATGCTCATATTAACTCTATGTTGCAATGAAGGATATGAATGCTTGATTCCTAAATGCCATGATTTAGTGATTTTAAGATTTCGATAGAGGGTTAGGTTATGTATTGTAAACTTATACTGTTAAATAAATTTAAAGGCAAGCAAACAAGTAACAACCCGATAAAAGAAGAAAAGTATCTTGTTCATATATTAGATATTTTGTGTAGAACTTAATAAAAGGTTAAACATTATGTTTTCTGTCCTTTTTCTAGTGTATCTCTACACATAGAAAACTGTAGGGCCTTTATGAGAAGTTAGAGAAAAAATATCTTTTACTATACTTATCTTTGTACTACAATTAATTTGCATTGTTAACAAACTGTAGGGCATATTCATGTGATATGATCCGTCTTCCATGTAGTTCAGAAGTTGTAGCAATCTTACATCTAAAGCTTCAACAAGTTGCATAAAATAGAGACACACTAGATATTTTATGTGGGAAACGTGAATATGAGGCTGTATGCGTCAAAGATTAGATGCTAAACATGTCAAAACGACGTAGTTTGATTAAATTACATCAAAACTACGCGCTTTAAATTAAAATCTGCTAACTAACTTGCTTAATTTACTTGCGGCTGTCGGCTGATTGCAATTTATGTAACAGATATCTTGCTTTGTTGACACTTTATAACCTGAAAATTTTATCTTAGTTTTTCATAGCATTTGGAATATCTTTTCTTAATAACCTCCGTGCATGAATGAAAACGTACAACAATGATTGCACAAGATACAAAGAAAAGATGCAAATATACCCTCTCTTCAAATGTCTGCTTTCACAAATATTCCTTTATAACCTTTCGTTAGTTCAGCTGGTATTCATTATTGTGCTAATAATGTAACTAATAATTATATTACATCATAAACTGAAAGATTAGAAATAAAAAGAAAGTAAAGCGTATTGAAATACGATCATATTAAATTGGATTTAACATAATCATAGGACCTGTATACCATTTTTTGTTTGATTTTGAAGAAGGGTATATATGATTTGGAAGACAGCGTGATTTATTATGGAGGGAAAATACGAGTGCAGTTTGAAGACATTTAAATAAAACTATGTACTTTTGATTTATGGAGCTGTTACCAAACAACAAAAAATGTTTTTATTCATGTCCATATGGAAAAAAGGTTTTTACGGTTTAATAAAACCTACTTCATCTTATTTTAACATTTTCTTCGTAGAATTTGGGTTTGGTTGCACTAGATGTTTATAACCATGGGAACAAACAACCAACTAATGAAAAGAATTAAAATTCACTGTAGGTTCTTCTCATTGCTGGTGTGCACAGAGACTTAAGTTTATTTTTTTAAACCTTTTGGATGTTATCATATTCTACCAAGTACCAATCAAATCAATATTTTAATGTTAATAGTTAGTAACAGTTTATGTCATATATTCATGTAATTCTTGCCCTTTTCTACTTTGACTTTCATGTTAGCTGTTGACAGCTGCTCAAAAATACAAATAAGTTTTTTTTTAAATCTCACATATATGCTCATGAACTCCTTGCTTATTTGTATTTCAGGCCGGCGATGCTCTCATACAACTTTATCATAATTTTATCACCGACTTCGAGACTAAGATCAATCTTCTCAAGCTTGCACATTTTGCTGTTATAGTGTCTCGCCAGTATTCAGAGAAAGAAGCTGCCATCAGCTATCTTGAAGGAGTGATTGAAAAGCTCAGAGCTACAAAAGAGACGCGTATAGAGGAACCAATCCTTTACATTAAGATGCAAATAGCCATTTTCAATCTTGAGAAAGGAGATCAAAAGGAGTGCAAGAATATTCTAGAAGATGGGAAGAGTACACTTGATAACATGACTGACATTGACCCATCTGTATATGCTAATTACTATTGGGTGTCATCTCAGTACCATAAATCTCGCCAAGAGTTTGCTGAATTCTACAAGAATTCTCTACTCTATTTGGCCTACACCTCGGTGGAGTCTCTCTCAGATTCATTTAAGCTGGTATGTTTTAATGCATCATGGGAAATTGAAATTAGTTGTTTAAAAAAAGATTATAAAATTAAAAAGACCACATAGTGTCTGTGTTGATGTTTTGTGAAGATTTGATTCTTAATTTTGTATCTCACTGGTTTATATTTTGTGTTTACAGGATCTTGCATTTGATCTATCTTTATCTGCTTTACTGGGAGATAACATTTACAACTTTGGAGAATTACTTGCCCATCCAATAGTGAGTATACCTCATTATTTTGACATGATACTGATCTTTTATTCCGTGCTCTAAAAAATGGCTTACTTCAAGCCACATTTGTTTACATTAATTATTCTTATACACTAACCAGTGTTAAAGTTTGTATATATGCTATTCACAAAGCTCATCTTTTTTTATTTAAAATAAGGCGGAAGATGGTTTCCACATGTGATTAGGATATGAACCCGCATGGCCTCATTGTAGCTTCTAAGCCTCTAGGAGAAAATTCGTATTTGTTTGTATATATGTATGTATATGCATATATATAGGCACACACATACACATTCGACTACACATACCTGTGTGCGTATGTAATTATTATACGCATACAACATCTGTTAAGATTCAACCTTGATTCCGTGACTTAGAAATGGTCCACATATGCATAATTATACTGCGTTGCATATTGCAAATTGCGAAAATCTTTGAAGCACTTACTCGTTGAAAGTTACAATCGCGTAAATATGAATTAAGATCTTGACTCTTCATATATATATATATATATATATATATATATGAATGCATTCCACATTTTAAAACTCCAGTTCATCACATGACGGAAAGAAAATTCTTTTACTAGCTCAAAATAATATTTACATCAATTTGAAAATTTGCAGATTAAAAGTCTACTAGGGACAAAGGTTGAATGGCTCTATTATATTCTTGAAGCATTTAACGCGGGAGATCTTGTTCGCTATCAAGAATTATGCCGTGTTCATGCAGCTTCATTGAATGCCCAGCCGGCTTTGGTGGAGAATGAGAAGAAACTTTTAGAAAAGATCAACATTCTCTGCTTGATGGAAATTATCTTCAGGTTTCTAATTCATTTGCAAAATCTTTACATCTTCTGAATGCATAAGTTGTTTCTAATACATTTTTTGTGTGCTTGCAGTCGACCATCAGAAGACAGAACCATTCCGTTGAGTATCATTGCAGAGCAGACAAAACTTACAGTTGAAGATGTTGAACATCTTCTAATGAAGAGTTTATCGGTAAGTCTCCTTTTTCTTAATCAAGGGAATATTGACTGTTTCCAACATAAAAATGGTCATGAATGGAAGTGGCAGTTTTTACCCTTTGCTTCTAAATATGGATGTAAACGAGCCCAACCGCTCGTGAGTACTTGAGATCAGCTTGCTAAAAGCTCGAATCAAGCCTAAATTGGAGCTCATTAATTAAAGGAGCTCAATCCTATGTATAAAATTAAAATTATAAACATGTAAAAATAATTATATCCTTATTATAATAAATGAATAACTTTATCTGCCACTTGTTGACTTCTGGTGAAGTCTAGATTTTTGTTTCCCGCCTCTCTCTCTTATTAAATAACTCTTTCTCCTATTAAATAATAATGATTTTAAATAATTAAATATCTAAAATTTATTCTAATATTTTACTAAAATTTATTAAATCATAATTCAATTATATATTATCTTAAAAATATAATTTTATAATTCTTAAATCTTAATTATTTGTTATTTATAATTCTTAAGTCTTAATTATTTGTTATTTATAATTCTTAAATTTTCATTATTTCTTATTTCACCAATGGCCATGGTTGGAAAAATCGCTAGGCACTAGGCGGGCGGTGGGGTGGGGCCTAGGCCTAGGCGGATTAATCGGGGCCTAGGCAGGATTAATCGGATTGGAATTTTTATATGTAATTTTCAGTTTTTTTATATATACACACACATTTTTATATGTAATTTTTATAAAAATGTTCATTTTTAAATATTTATACACATATTTGGCTGGAATTTGAAGGGTTTGGCTGAAAAATCCAAGGTTTTCGCCGGAATTTGGCCGAAAATTTCAGGTTTTCGCCGGAATTTTCACCGGAATCTGGCCGCCAAGGACCGCCTAGGCCGCCTAAGACCGATTCCGATTAATGGTCCGCCTAGCTCAAAATTACAAGTTAAATGGCCGCCAAGGCCCGATTTTTACGACACTGCCAATGGCTGAGGACATTCAACATACAAATCTTCATTACTTATAAATGACTTTACTTGGATTATGTTTGATCTCTAATAAGTCACATCTAAATTCTAAAAAAAAAAAATTAGATTATTAATTATTATTGATATTGCAGGTGCATCTTATTGACGGGATAATTGATCAAGTTGAAGGAACAGTTTACGTGTCGTGGGTGCAACCTCGAGTTTTGGGAATAAGTCAAATAAAATCTTTGCGTGATCGGTTGGACAGCTGGGTTGGGAAGGTACACACTGCTTTGGTATCTGTTGAAGCAGAAACACCGGATTTAGTTGCGTCTTAAGTTATGTATTTCGACAATATTGTTTCTTGTTTTGTAATGAAAGCCCAGAGGATAGTTTGTTACCGTGTCCTTGAAGATGAGGTAATTTGTGTTGTGGGTTAACTTCGTGTAAGATACCTATTCGTTTTCGTCTTTTCAAAGATTGTTTGATGCCGACTGCAAGCACAAAAATTAGCTGTGGAACTTTTTTTGGACCCCAAATCTTTGACGAGTTCATTTGCAATGACTTCCATTTGTTGTTTCACTTTGTATGCCTCATTTGTATGTTAGTGTTATAATATAGACACACACTGAACAAGTATAATTTTATTATATACTAGGCTATAGACCCGTGTATTATACAGGTTGTATAAAGGAAACAATATGATTTATAAATCTATAAATACTTCTTATAATTGAGAACTACGTGTAAAGTAAGACCACATGTGACTTAGATAAATAGTAAGGGTGATCGTCATGTTCATGTTGTATAAAGCATCTTTATCATACACACAATTATCATGCATATGTAATGGTAGCAAATCCAATTAAAAATACACAGAAGCGTCATACATCTCCCATAATCTGCCCTCCATACACTTTACCAGATTTTGAAGCTCCTTTCAAGGTGATTCCTGTGTTCACCTTGAAGCAAACAAAACTAAACTTGATCAAAGCTCTCTAATTTGAACATGATGCCAAATTAATTGTACAAAAGATATAGAAATTGTGTAACTCTAAATAAGTAACATGGATAAATACTCTAATCAAGAAGTTCATAAATACCAACATTTGGTTGTAATTCCCATTTTTCATAATTTTATATGTGAAAAATTAGGGAAAATGTCAAACTACAGTTAGATACATGCACCGGGAGCATCTTGGGTTACAAGAGAAAAAATTAGGTGACCCTAGATGCGTATGTAATAGAAAAGATCCATTTCACAGCTGCTTTTGCAATTTTTTTACTTTTCAAAGTCAACATTCAATATCTTACAACTGGTAATAGCTGGTAAGTATTAGAGTTTTTTAGCTACCGGAAACAATAGCTACATTATCACCAAAACCTTTTAGATAGTTTGCAATATTTGTAGTTGCATGTACCAAAAAAACAAAAAGTATGCATCATGTTCGGTTCAAGAAGTTTCTAATTTGATTGCAAATGTTAAAAACTAGTAATATGCCAGCGCGCGTTGTGGCCCGATAAACTGCTAAAAAGATTAACGTATTCGAAAGTCTATCAAAGTTTGAAACGCTAAACGCATGAGGTTACTGCGTTCCGGTTTTAAGGAACAGTAAGCCCCGCGCATTGCGTCACCGACGTTGAACCTTGGAAAAAATCAGCGTCGAAACGTTGATAAAAATAAGTACGTATTGCGTTGCGGTGCGTTAAGTCGCTAAGAAAACGAAAGTAATTCAATTCGAAGCACCGATACAAATAAGCACGTTCCAAAGACAAAAAAAAAAGGAATCGTTAAAATATTAACGTCAAACGTAGACAAAAATATGCCCGTCGCAACGGCAAATATGGATTTTATAAAAATCAACTTCTAAAAGTTGTAAGAGGAAGATAAAAATAAACTGTAAAAACTCAAAACATTGAGACAGATTTGACGACTTGTACGTTTGTATTACAAATTATTATAGATATATACAAATTATTGTACCTTTTAAACTTATTTAATTGATTATTTAAAAAGTAGGACAATATAAATATATTTACAATGACAATATAATATTTTTTTCTAAGAAAACATTTAATTTTTTTAGTTTTCTTTTTTAAATGAAAGTAGAATTTTATCCCGCGCGCTGCGGCGGGCGGGAACGTGGTCGGTTTCGATGCACTCGCCATAGCAAACGAAAGAGAAGACCCAAAAAATTTAGTCGTAACGTACCCAAAAACGTTTTCTGTACGTTAGTTTTCTTACTGAATTTTAGTAAGATAATAAAGGAGAAAAAACATTTCAAATTTAATTAAATACTGTTTTGTTAAGTTTAAGTCAATTAATAAAAGAAAAAGAAAACAAAACAAAAAGAAAAAAAAACTTTCAGGGCAGAAAAAAATATGGAAATTAAAAAGATTTTGAAAACTTGAAAATAGATGAGACAATTGAGAGAGAATGGTCAGATTTGTGTTTGAATATGGCGTTGAGAGAGTGGTAGGGGTCTCTTTGCAAAATATAATTGTTTAGTGGTGAATTTAAGAAAACCTAATAGTCTACTGTAGTAACCGACATTTCTTTATTGACAGTAGTAGTAACTAGTATTTTTACCCAGTCGCGAAGCGCGGTCGTTTATTCTCCGTATTACGCGGCAAGAGTTTGTTCGTTATTGTCTTGACTCGTCGAAAACAATAAAAGCGAACGCCGATATCGGATACGATTATATCAAAACACCCTCAACGATGTTTCCGCTCATAAGCGTTTGGGTTTGTCGCGGCACCGCAACGGTAACGTCGCTCGCTATAGCGTACGGCAAAATAAATATACTCTATACTGAACACAGCCCCATTTAAAAAAAAAATTATACCTGAACGTTTAAAAAAACAGCCGCACATTCTATTTTTTCTTTAAAAGTTAACGAACGAAAGTTATTATAGAAAATCTCCTCGCAATACGCGACATGAGTTTGTTCGTTGTCGGTTACGCTCGTTGAGAACCATAAAAGCGACAACGGATATCGGTTACAATGAGACCAAAAAACCGACATGGATGTTTTCCGCTCTTAAACGTTCGGGGTTTTCACAGCTACTTAACGTTAACGTCGCTAGCTACAACGTAGGGAAAAAAACACTCTCGATCTTAAAAATGACTCCGTTTAAAAAAAAGTATACATCAAAATTAAAAAAATAAAACTAAAATAAGACGCGCTTTACGTTTTTTTAACGTAACGAACGAAAACTATTACAGGAAAACAATATTAATAGAAAATCAAACGGGTTAAAAGTGTAAATTATATATATTAGAAGGGGTGAAAATAAAAATTTGGGGGAAAATGACACTTCGACCACTTAGAGAGAGTTACGCGCAACGCAGCGAGGTAGTAAAACAAAACGTTAAAACGAAAAGAAAAAAAAACTGGCAAATGAAAAGGTAAAAAAAATGTAAAAAGAAAAATATCCACCCTAGGGTTCGAACCCGGGTGGATGACCTATAAGTGTATATGTAGCTCCACATCTTAACCAAGCGATCTAAGGTCAACATTGTGTTTTCTTCTCAGAATTGTTTATATATCATAAATAAGTTTTGTATGAGAAAAAAAAACCATAGCCTCCACCCACAACAACCAATGAAACTCATTCACTGTGCATGGCGATTTGTTTCAGTAGTTAGTAATGTATCTCTAATTTGTGGCATTATTATAAAAACCACAAGAAGTAGTGGGTAGCTAAAGAGTAGCATATATAAAAAAAATAAGCATCATGGATTGCCAATTTGCCGTTATTGATAGTATTCTATAATTGAGAGATTTGGTAGATACGTAACAGAAAATAAACAATGAAACTTTAATACATGCAAGATGACTAATTTGGGTCAACAGTACCCCATACATCCAATGGATCCAAGGAAAATATATGTTATGCGGATGTACGTGTATTAAGATTCATATCCGCACTCTAAATTGACCTATTTGTTCTATTTCATTTTCAGTTTAACCTTTAGTTTGACCTGTTGTTACAAATGCACAAAAAAATGGAACCTAAGGATGATATATTTGATACTGAAATCATTAAACAACTTCTTGTGCCAATGACCAACAATCCAAGAAACTTAGTGACTGGGAAAAGATGTGGAACGCTGGTTAGATCCAAGAGCTTGTCCTGCATCATGATTAGAAATTAACAAAACCATTAAAATTACAATAAGTCCTTTACTCTAGTTGCCCCCCAAATCAGTTCACTGCTATATATAGCAGTTACTGGATATTTTAAACAAATAAAATTAGAACATGAATCAAAGTTAAAGAAACTATAAATTGTTAAAAACCAAGCTGATAATCCATTAAAATCAGAATTCTCCAAGTAGACGTTTATATAACTAATCACAGTTCATGTCACTACAAAGAACTGTACAATTATATACAAAAAAAAATTAAAAAAAATTGACAACATTTGACCTTTAATATGCAGATAATATCATATAACTATTGATGTCACTACTAAGAACTGTACAATTATATACAAAAAAAAATTTGACAACATTTGACCTTTAATATGCAGATAATATCATATAACTATAGATACAGTCTCTAATAACATGTCTAGCCTCAACTACAGTGAAATCTGTTTTTCATGTACACCAAATCATATAAATTCTCCCTTAATAATAGTTCCTAAATTGGAATAATCATTAACCATCATAATCATAATGCTCTAATTAATTATTAATATTATAATAACATCAAGAATTCAAATAAAATATATTTAGTAGCATCATAGTCTTATGTACTTACTCGGCAATGGCTGCAGCAATTAAAAGGAATCATAATCACACATTTGCAATCAAATATATTTCCATTGCTGCTTTCCAGAAATCATGTTGCTCAATTGCTAACAGAATCACAAAGCACTAAACTAAAATGAATTCATATACTCAAAAGATATTCAAATTAGTTGTACTTATCAAAACAATCCTAATGATTTTGCATTCAGATTTCAGGCATCCAACTCCTAATAATCAGACCCGCTTTTCAGATTAAGATATGATTTATGAACAGAACCCATTTATTTTTCAAAAATCAAGGAATTAAAACAGAGAGAGAGATTAGGGTTACAGAAATCCTCCGTCATAATTTTTGGAGCTTTCTCACTCAAAATCTGATAGCCAGTTTGCAATTTATGGAGATGGAAAGGGCAAAGTAAAATCTTAAATGGTGACCCAATCATGACTCATGGATCTTTACAAAACTGTTGGTTAGGAGATCGAGAAACATAACAAAATCCATATGATTTGGAATCAAGAAACATAACGAATCCATGAAACCACAAGAAAGTTACCTGCGATTAAGAATCAACAAACGTAAACCAGATGAAGATTATAGAAGGCGGGATATGGATCGAAAGAAAGTTTTAGGGTTTGAGAGAAAAGAGGGTATAGTCAAACGGGTTAGGAAATAGAAAATGGGTCGGACTCTAGGTCCGCGTTTCACAATGTAGGCGATTCTGGTTTAGCGGGAAACAGAAATGGGGAAGGGGCTGAGGTAGTGACACGTGTCCCCATTTATTTTTATTTATTATAAGTAATAGATGTGAGGCATCGTAAATGGGCTGAGCTCTACCTTGCTTAAACCGCAGCTTGGCTAAACTTAGGAGTTAGGGGTGCAAAAAAAAACCGGGTGAACCGAACCCAATTTTGAAACCGGTCAAACCGAACTGTATGGTAGAAATCGGTTTCAAACCGGATACTTTGAAACCGGTTAAACCCAAATCAAACTGATTAAAACCCGGCTTCAAACCTGATCCTTCCCCTCAAAACCTGGTTTCAACCCGAGCTGGTTTAGGTCCATGACCTGATTTGTGCACCTCTATCTAAAAGAACTAAGTGAGCTTGGGCTTGGCTCATTTTAAGCTGTCTAAAGTTTGAGCTCGACTCATTTCAAGCTCTGTCCAAATTTTATGTTCGGTTTGTTTATATTTATTAATATTAATTATTTTATTTATATATATATAATTAATTTATATATATAAATAATATTTATTAAGTAATTATATATTTTTTATATTATATATGTATGTATGAATATATATATATATATAAATGGTAGGTTCGTTGGGCAAACTTAGTCAAATACAGTATATGAATAAATTAGCTTTATTTTAGGCTTGATCTTAACTTGATTCAAATTTTGTACGAGTCGATCTAAAGTAGCTCACGAGTGACTCGGTCATTTACACCACTATCACGATTAGTCTAACGGCTCGACTCATTTACGCCTTATTTGTAGTCACCTTTATATTTTAGGTTTTTATAAAAAGAGCAAATATGTATGTTATTTAGACTTGTTTGAGGTTATGAACATAATTAAGCTCGAACTTGTTTCTTTTATGAGCTTCGTTTCATGCCTAAGTTTGGGCTACGACTCATTTAAAACGACTCGATTTGATATTTTAACGAGCCAATCTTGAGTAGTTAAACGGGCTGACTTATTTTAGCCTTATTTATACCTTTATACTTTTCAAAACAACTTATTAACTTATTATCTTTTGAAATAAGGTAATAAGTTATAGAGTAAACTGTCATTTTCGTCCCTGTGGTTTGGTCAAAATTGCCACTTTCATCCAATAGTTTGTTTTTTTGTATCTGGGTCCTCGTGGTTTTAAAATATTGCCATTTTCATCCTCGTGGTTTTAAAATATTGCCACTTTCATCCAGTCAGCTAACACCGTCCGTTTTTCTCAATTAAATGAGGGGTATTTCAGTCCTTTTACATATTTGTTTTATTTCTTCATCTTTTTTACTCTTACTTTTTAATCATAGAAACAAGCGACGGAGGTGTTCCAGTGGTGCTCGTCGGAAACTGGTCAGGAAAAGAGGAAGAAGGCCAGCAGGTGGATGATTAAATTAGAGGTTAAATTGGGGATGATTAAAAAGTGAGAGTAAAAAAGATGAAAAAATAAAACAAATAAGTAAAAGGACTGAAATACCCCTCATTTAACTGAGAAAAACGGACGGTGTTAGCTGACTGGATGAAAGTGGCAATATTTTAAAACCACGAGGATGAAAATGGCAATATTTTAAAACCATGAGGACCCAGATACAAAAAAATAAACTATTGGATGAAAGTGGCAATTTTGACCAAACCACAGGGACGAAAATGGCAGTTTACTCTAAGTTATAAGTTTGTTTGGTAAATTTAAAATAAGATGGAAGATGTGAGAAGGAAAAGTAATAAGTAATAAGTAAGAAATTCTTATTTTTGATGAAAAAGTAATAAGTAGGTTAAATAAGTAATCCCAAACACCCCCTTAAACCTAATTTGAGACTACCCCCTTAAACCACCAACAACCACCGCATACTCTGCTCATCGCATCACCGGTATGGAATCCCACCTCCAACTTCTGCCGCCACCTCCTACCACCACCACCACCACTCATGAGCAAATCCGACAGCCACCGCCCCGCCAGCCAAAGCGTTTCATAAAAAACCAGATCCCAGACTCAATCACCAACAATCCGGCGCTCAACGCCGCCATCGCCCTTCTCCCTTCCAACTACAACTTCGAAATCCACAAATCCGTCTGGCGCGTCCGCTCCACCGGCGCCAAGTGCGTCGCTCTCCAGTTCCCCGAAGGCCTTCTCATGTACTCATTAGTAATCTCCGACATCATCACCGCCTTCGCCGACGTCGAACGATGCTTTGTCCTCGGTGACGTCACGTACGGCGCATGCTGCGTCGACGACCTCTCCGCCGCGGCTCTCGACGCCGATCTACTCATCCATTACGGCCACAGCTGCCTTGTTCCGGTAGATTACACCGTCATCCCTTGCCTTTACGTTTTCGTCGATATTAAAATCAATGTTGAACGGTTAATCGATACTTTAAAGTTGAATTTTGATGATTCAATCGCCTCAATTCAGCTCGTTCTCGCCGGTACGATACAATTCGGAACGGCGATTAGAGCTGTTAAACCTGAATTGGAAAAGTTAGGGTTTAGGGTTTTGATTCCGCAATCGAAGCCTCTATCGGCTGGTGAAGTGCTAGGGTGTACTGCACCAACAATATCAATGAGTCAATTTAATAACCTAGGTGAGGTGGTTCTAGTTTTTGTAGCGGATGGTAGGTTTCATTTGGAAGCATTTATGATTGCAAACCCTAGAATCAAGGCGTTTCGATATGATCCGTACATCGGATCGTTGTTCTTAGAAGAGTATGATCATAAGGGGATGAAAGAGTGTAGAAAGAATGCTATATTGAAAGCCAAAGATGCTCAAAATTGGGGGATTGTGTTGGGTACTTTAGGAAGGCAAGGGAATCCGAGGATTCTTGATCGATTGGAGAAGAAGATGGGGGAGAAAGGTTTATCATGGACGATTGTTTTGATGTCTGAGTTATCGCCTGCTAGGATTGCTTTGTTTGGTGATTCAGTTGATGCTTGGATTCAGATTGCTTGCCCCAGGTTATCGATTGATTGGGGAGATGCGTTTGTTAAGCCATTGTTGACCCCATTTGAGGCGGAAATCGCTCTTGGTGACCTCCCGGGTTGGTGGGAGAAGAGGCCTGTGGTTAAAAGTGATTCTGATTGCAATGAAGGTGAGGATTGTTGCAGAAAGACGGGAAACTGTTGTGGGAATAATGACAATGGTTTGAAGGGTTTAGAGGAGAATGTTGTTGAATATCCAATGGATTATTATTCTCAAGATGGAGGAGAGTGGAACTCTTGTTACTCAAAAAAGCCAACTCGCCTTTCACGTAGAAACGTAGTGTCTTGAAATGATAAGTTATTGATGGGCTGTTTTGATCTTGCTACAGACAAGGAATGCAGTCTTTGATGCAGATGATGGCTAAGCCAGAGTTAGTTTCTTTAATAACTTTTGCTTGCATTGACATCCATGGAGCACATTAACCACCTGGACTATGAGGTTTTTGATCAGTGCCTGATGTGAGTTCTCTCAACTTTCTGCTGATATTGTATGTTTTTGTTTCTATATTTTTGTTTCATTATAGCCTTTAAATTTTGTTTCTTTAATCTGGTTTTACTAGCAAGATTTTGATTGTTCAATAGTATTACTAGGAAATTACAAGATCTTGACTGAACCTCTCTTCTGTTCCATTTTTTTGGTATAAATGCTAAGTAGCCTAATGAGGGTTTTTATTTTCTTTTATTGTAAACTCATAATGAACGTTTCGATCCTGTATGATGTAGCTTTACGCCTTTATCTATACTACATAGTTGTCGATAGCGAATATCGGTAAATAGCGACAAGCTACCTATATGCTTGTGCTACTCTAGAGGATGGGATGAAAAGGGTAGTCGTACTTCTTGGCATATATATGATATTTCCTATGCAAAAGCATATTCTTTGCAGTACCTGCTACATTTAGTGCCTCAAGAATGATTATATATGAGAATGCTCTATTCAAACGCTAAAAACACCGGTTTTATTAGTTGAAGGGGCATTTTAATGAATATTATGAGATCAATTATTAGAGATTCAATCTTGTAGCATAAAGCGGCTCTAGGCTCCTCACCCTCTCAACGATTCTAATCCTGTCAGGTTTGGTTCATAGAATTCCTTGGAATAGAATGTGGGGAATTGGAATGGAAAAAGTTCCAACTTCTAACAAGTTATTTCTACTGAAGGAATTCAGTATTCCATCAAATTATGAATCTACTGAACCAAGGAGGCGGCTCGTGCGTGTCCTTTGCGCCCGCGTGTATGAAGGACGACGAGTATATAAGCTAAATCTTTACCGAAATGCCCCTACAACTAATAAAATTCTCATCTTTGATATTTGAGCAAAATCATTGCCCCCTAGAGGCTTGATTTGGTGGTGGTTTATGGATGTGAGAGGGGTTTAGTTTTGTAGTGGTAGATGGTGCCATGGTGGGTTGATGTGGCGGTTGTGGTTCATGGTGGTTGTAGTTGGTCCGTTATGAACACCTTGAAGATTACTATTAAGTTCTATAACTGTAACAGTTAAAAGGTTAAGATTTTAAAACATAAAAGAGTATACAATTAAAGGATTATAGAAGAGGTTTTGAAAGATTTATAAGTAAGTTAATAAAGTTAAAAATATTTTAAGAAGTTTATAGAAAAGATAAAAGGACAACTATGTCATTTACCTTTATCTATATATGAATTCTTTTGATAAATTTAGAAACTGAATAAACGAAAAAGAAAACCCAACTCATTTCATTTTATCAATCTTACACACTAATTCCTAGAGGTGTACAAATCGGGTTTTTTAACGAAACCGGTTCGGGTTTAAAACCGGGTCGGGTTGGGCAAAACCTGCTTGGACCGGGTCGACGTACGAACCGGTTCGGGTCACGAACCGGGTTCAAGGATCATCGAACCCAACCCTACCAAACCGGATCGGACCGGGTTGAAACCGGGTTGGCTACTAAACCGGTTCGGGTCCAAAACCGGTTTACCCGGATTTTTTTTTTTAAAAAAAAACCGTTAATTTTTTAAAAAATTAACCGTTAAAGATATTAACTTAACTTAAAAATTACAAAACATACAAGATAAAGTTTAGAAATTACAAAACAAATAATTAAAAGTTTACAAATTAAAAATACATTAAATATAAAAGTCTTCTTCGTGGATATATTGAAAATCCGGGTAGTCGGTACTAGTCGGATCCCGAACTCCCTCGTAGGAGGTCTTCGTCGATTGCTTCAATCAATCCTCCTTCCACCTCGTCCTCTTATATCTCTCCCTCGACTTCGAGTTCGCCTTCAAGGGAAGATATATGTTGTATTCTTTCCGCCGCGTCCAAGTAATCTTTTAAGCAAATGCACGTTTCCACCGATGGCGGAGTTAGTCTTGTTCTTCGTAAAGAAACAACCCTGCCACTAACAGAAAAAGCAGATTCCGAAGCTACCGTAGAAGCTTGGACGGTTAGTAGATCACGGGCCATAGCGGATAGGATGGGAAATTGGTTTTTCTTCCCTTTCCACCAAGCCAAGATATCAAATGTCTCAAAATCATGAGCATTCATACCGGTTAAAAAATCCGAACCGATATATCTACCTAATTCGCTACTTGGGGTATTACCCCGTTGACGTTTACTATTTTCATTAAGTATAGTATTAAATAAGTTTAACATTGAACTCCGACTAGTACTTGCACTTGATGGAGCGTTTCTAAATTGCTCATGAACGGTAGATGTTGTACCATATTTTTCAACATAAACAGTAAATAAAGTAGACAAATTTTGTGTAAAAATAGTTTTTGCTCTATCCGTTAAAAATACGTCTTCTTCGTATAAATGCAAACCGTAAATTATTTTTTCAATTAAAGTTTCAACACCCGAAACATTTAAGCACGGGAAACATTTAAGGCGGCGGCGCAAGTAATAATCGGAGGCATTTCTTTAAAATATTTTTTAAATTTATCTTTCATTGGCGGTATCATTTCTTTAAATACGCCGCCTCGCATGGAATATTCGTTTAATTTTTCGACCATTAAAAAAAGTTGATTTAAAACCAAAGGACTTGTGGGATAGTAAACTCCCGATAAATGGGTTGTAGCGGTTTTAAAAATATGGAGCATATCGGCTACACCTTCAATGATACCCCAACCCGCTGTCGGAAATTTTGTTACTTTATTTTGCCTTGCTAGTTGGGCATGAAACATTTGCAAACTTCATTTTTGTTGAATGGATTTTTCGAACATGTTACACGTTGAGTTCCAACGTGTTGAACGTGTTGAAACGTCCCAATTTGGACCTAAACATTCGGTTTCATCGTCTTTACAAAATTTTATATATCGATGATATCTTCTTTGACTTGTATGAAAAATGTCACGCAACATTTGTTTAAATTGATTTCTAACATCGTCAATGTGTTTAAGACCATCTTGCACAACTAAATTAATAATATGTGCAACACATCGGCTATGGAAAAAATACCATTACAAATCGGGTTATATTTTAAAATAAGTTGGTTTACCGCGATGGTATTATTCGAGGCGTTATCAAACGATATTGAAAAAACTTTTGTTTCTATTTTAAAAGTTCTTATAACTTTGTCTAAAATATAAAATAAATTGTCACCGGTGTGGGGGTATGCAAAAATATCGAACGCAATAGTACGTTTCATCATTTGCCAATTTTCCGGATTTATCCAATGAGCGGTAACGCAAATGTAAGAATCCGGCAAATTGTGGGGAGCCGACCAAACATCACAAGTTAAACTAATACCGGTTTTTAAATTTTCAAATTCATTTATTATTTCTACTTTAGCTTTTTTCCACATATTTATACAATCTCTTCTAAGAGTAGCACGACTTACATGAGGTTGGAGCGTTTGTTGAATAAGCCGAGTCAAACGCTCGTTGTCAAAGTGTTTGAAAGGTAGACTCTCTTGAATCACAAAATGCGTCATCCTCTCCCGAACCAAGTCAACATTATACGCAAAAATATTACCTTCGTTTGTCATACTTGGTTGACCTTGCGAAGCTTGAGACTTTATAACCGAACAATAGTTTTTTTCAATGTGATTCTTCAAAGTTGTGTTTGCGTCTTTTCCAAAAAAATGACCGCACAACTTGCATCGAGCCTTATGACCACCATTCGACATTTCGCATAAATCGAAATGTTGCCAAACATTGGGATTCCTTGTTGTAGGAATAACCCGCACAACCGTGGGAGCACTAACACTTTGAGAAGCACCAACAATATTAGATTGTTGAGATTCGTTTGCCATTTTGGGAGTTTCGACTTTCGAGCGTGAGCGTTTTTGAGAAATAAGAGCGTTTTTGAGAAATGAGAGCGTTTTGGAATTGTGTGGTTGAACCAATACAACCCACACCTATTTATACAAGTTGTAGGGGCTCCAAAATACAAAAAAACAAAAAAAAACGGTCATATAGCCGTTCCAACGGCTATAAAACCGTTAAAATCGAAATTTACAACGGTTCGAACCGGTTTGAAACCGGTTTGAGAACCGGGTCGGGCCCGAAACCGGTTTGAGAACCGGGTCGGGCCCGAAACCGGTTTGAGGGTGAAACCGGTTCAGGTCGGGTTAAGAACCGGTATCCAAAATTTTTTTAAAAACTGGTTACACACCTACGGGTTTGGATCGGGTTTCGGATCGGGTTGGGTGAAACCGGTTTGTTTGTGAACCCGGTTCGGGTCGGGTACCGGGGACCCGGTTTTTTTGCCCACCTCTACTAATTCCTTCGAATTCTTGTTCCTTTTGTTAGATTTTAAATTCTTCAAAAATATTCTACGAATCTAAATGCCTCTTGATTTCCTTATTTCATGGGTCCCATATCTTTATAGTAAATAGAACTCACAACCACATGTAACAAATAGAAAAGAAATGCCTGGTCAAAGTGTCACAAGATAGAATACGCAGTCGCCTTCGACCCTCCATGGCATAAGATTAGAAGGATACTCACAAGGATGAACGAGGTAAGGCGACAAGGTTTCTTTAGACCGGCCAACATGATTAGGGACGATAATGGGTCAGGTATGGACACGTTTTGATAATTTCAGTACCATACTCAATTATAAAACGTTGTCTTATATCAGTTACTTATACGCATCGGGTTCGCAGCTCACCTTTATGATCTTATTTTATTAAAATTACTTGTTAGATGTCCATTACCTAAAATCTAATCTTGAACCCACCTCAAAAATCAAATTGAATAATAATTCTATAATTTTAATAATTTCAAGTTTTTAATGGTATTTTGATTGTTTGGCAAATACTAATATACTGACAGATAATCATTAATCAGTAATAAGTTTCATGCCTAATTTGAAGTCACAGAAATTAGGTATTTGTTTGGATTATGCTTCTAATTATCTGATTAATTAGGAGGCAAATAAACAGAATTCGAATTGTATTAACACATACTTCTTGCCAATTGCAAACGCAACAATAGTAGAGTAATCCCTTGTGAAGAAATACTTCTTTCCAACGTGTAAATTCCAATCTCCCTTTTCGAAGTTTGTTCATACACAACAACTATCAGTCGCCTCTTTGCTTCGTCTATAAATCAACAAAACTAATTTACACACCGGTTGTATATATAGAAGATCGAATTAAACTTTACGAACGAATTATTTCCTTCAAAATCGAGAACAGAATCATTCGATTGCGTAAAGCCTGTGGTATTCTGCGACTGAGGTTTCTTCCTTCGCCATTGGTCTGAAGATTTATTGGTGGGATGTTTGATCATGGGTTCACAAAACCCAGATCTGGTTTGTGTAGAGAGGGTGAGTTAGGAGAGAATGAGAATCAAGAGACCAAATTACAAAAATAGTCCTTTTGTGAGTAAAAAGACCAAAATTTCCTTATATGCAAGACACGTGACTGGACTTAACGTCTAACATTAACGCCCATTAGTGGAAAAGATGAAACGTGCAAACTTTTCTAAACATAAATGATACATTCTGTAATTTCCTTAGTTTAAGAATGTAAACTGAAATTTAGTAATTTATTAATAAACTTAAACTTACAATAGAAAAAGGATGCAAAATTTGACCTCATCAACACCCTACAAAAGCATGGAGGCTGGAGCCCACATTAAAAAGCATTATCCTATCCATTATCTACATCACCATACATACTTTCTTTGGCTGAAACTTCCTCTATATCTCACAGATGAGATTCCCTCCTCCCTCCAAGGAAAAAAATATATAAAATAACCATCAATTCCCAAATAAAATTCCCTATCATCATCAACACACCAATCTCTTTTTCTCCCCACCCCATAAACACACAAGAAGCATCCATTAATAGATGCATTAGCTGCCAGAATGGTTGGGACATCAGTCCACCACAATCTACTCTTACCACAACCACAAGATCACCATCACAGAACAGCAATTGATTTCACCTCAACAGAGCAAGAATGCATTTCCCTCATCAAAAACTGCAAAAACATTCAAGAACTGAAGCAATCTCATTGCCTAATCCTCAAATTAGGTTTAGATTACAGTTCTTTCTGCACAGGCAATCTTCTGTCAACCTGTGCTTTATCCAGTTGGGGCAGCATGGACTATGCCTGCTTGATCTTCCAACAAATCGACGGTCCAGATTCGTTTGAATTCAACACAATGATCAGAGGGCATATCAAAGATATGAATCTTGATGAAGCTATTATGTTATATAATAAAATGCTTGAAGTGGGAATTCAGCCAAACAACTTCACATATCCATCAATTCTCAAAGGGTGTGCTTATCTACATAGACTTAAAGAAGGAATGCAGTTTCATGGGCATGTTATCAAGTATGGATTTGAAGATGATGTGTTTGTGCAGAACAGTTTGATAAATATGTATGGAAAGTGCGGTAAATTAACACAATCTTGTTCTGTTTTTAAAAAAATGGATGATTTTGATAAAAGTTTGGCTACTTGGAGTGCAATTATTGCAGCTCATGCTAGTGAGCAGATGTGGAGCGAGTGCCTTAGCCTGTTTCAAGAGTTGAATAGTCAAAGTTGTTGGAGGGCAGAGGAGAGTGTGTTAGTAAGTGTCCTATCTTCATGTACCAATTTGGGTGCCTTAGATTTGGGAAGGTCTATACACGCGTTTTTGATAAGGAACTTAAGTGGACTGAATGTGATTGTAGAGACTTCTTTACTAGATATGTACCTAAAATGTGGATCTTTGGTCAAAGGGTTGACCATATTCGATAGAATGAAGGTGAAAAACCAATGGTCTTACAGTGTCATGATTTCAGGGCTGGCATTCCATGGATATGGCACCGAAGCATTAAGGGTCTTTTTGGAAATGCTTGAAAAAGGATTCGAACCAGATGAAGTTGTTTATGTAGGTGTATTGACCGCCTGTAGTCAAACAGGTATGGTTGAAAAAGGTCTTGACTTTTTCGGGAAGATGACCGTTGACCACAAAATCAAGCCTACAATTCAACACTACGGGTGTTTGGTGGATCTCATGGGTAAAGCGGGAAAAGTCAAAGAAGCATTTGACCTCATTGAGAACATGCCAATGGAAGCAAATGATGCATTGTGGTACAGTTTACTTGATGCTTGTAGGGTTCATCAAGATTTAGAACTAGGGGAAAAAGTTGCAGAAAAGCTACTAAATTTGAACTCTCAAACTCCTAACCCTTATGTGATTCTATCAAATATGTATGCAAAAGCCCGAAAATGGGAGAATGTAGCTTTGACCCGAAGAGAAATGGGTCAAAATGGGTTGATGAAAACGCCTGGTTTTAGCTTAATTCAGGTGAAAAGAAAGGTTTACAAGTTTGTGTCCAATGACATAAAGTGGGCCCATTGTAAAGGGTTATCTGATATGATTTACCAGATGGAATGGCAGCTTAAATTTGAAGGGTATTCTCCAGATACATCAGAAGTATTACTTGATGTGGATGAAGATGAAAAGAGGGAGAGATTGAGCAGACACAGTCAGAAATTGGCAATTGCATTTGGGCTCATAAATACTTCAAAGGGTTCATCAATTAGGATAGTTAGGAACATGAGAATGTGTAAGGATTGTCATAATTATACCAAATACATTTCATCAATCTTTGAAAGAAGAATTATTGTTAGGGATAGAAATAGGTTCCATCATTTTGAGGATGGAAATTGCTCTTGTAAAGATTATTGGTAAATGTTAAATTTATCTAATTTTTCAGACTTTATTCGGTGTTTCTTTTTGTGTTCAATGCCAAGTTCAAAACTCAACTATTTTATTTATGTGTTTAACAGTATTTGAGGAAAATACAACAATAAAGCCGATTATTGGTCTCAGAAAGGCCATCTATATTCCTATCTTACTCTCAAACAGGAATATGGTAACTATAATGGATGAACTAAAATAACAAATGACAGTTCACGCGATCTTAACTGAAGAAATACCAGAAGTGATTTGATTGGCTCTCGGATCAGAATTCTCGATAGAAACACCACGTGGATCTTCTCTTACGAGCAAGGCCAAAACATTATGTGAACTCCATATTTTAGCCAGATTATTGCCCGAATCTCCGAAAGTAACAGCAAATACAGCATCAAAGCCTCCTGCTCCAGGAACACCTGCCAACAGGACTCCACACGTGTTCATGGTAACATCTAGAAGCTCAGTTTGAGAATCTGGTTCTATCTGCAAAGTAAAACAAAAGTAATCATGAACTCAAGTGATATAATGTAGAACAAACGAACATGCTCATTTCATCATGTGTAAAAATCAAAGGTGTCACTTTCAATCCATTTGTATGAACTGGTCCATGACGGTTATGTTTTTATCTCTAACAGGTCAAACTAGTATAATACAGAAAGCTAGCTAAAAGGCATAACGGGTCACTTGGTTTAAAAAAGCGTGAGGCGAGGCGATTCGGTCCCAAAATCCGAGGCGCCACGCCTCAAGCGCAAGGCGAGGGCTTCACGTATGCGAGGCGCTAAACTAAAAAAATAAATAAAAAATTTAGTAACATTCTTAAAACCTCCCACCAAATGTTGTTTCAATCCAAAAAATCCTCCTTTGAGTAATTACCTGCAAAACTTACAAGAAATATTCATCCTATTGTTAGGATCTCGAGTTCCATATTTTCTAGACAGATCAGTTGATGTGGATCCCTAGTTAGCAGACTTGTTTGAACAAAAAACAACTTAAAAAACTGATTTAAACAAAGAGGAACCGCAATTGGAACTCAAATTCATAACAAAACAGTGAAAAAAAAACCTAAAATACATGAAGCGCCGCCTCGCATCGCCTTGCGCTCCAAGCCTGAAGCGCCACTTCGGGTCGCTTCATGTATCTCTGGTGCCTCACAGAAGTGAGGCATTTTGCCCAGCGCCTCGCGGCGCTTTTTTAAACCAAGACGGGTCAAAGTACTTTTAATGCATAAAGCCTCCTAAATCAGTTTATTCAAAAATATGATTTATACTAATTTTTATAATTATATTTGACGTGTTAGTTATTTGTAAAACAATCACAATTTATTTTTACCAAAAGTGCTTTGGGTCAATGCAACTCGTCCTGTACAAAATGACCCATTTTAACATGACCCCATTTGACCAACAAATCCATTATGTCACCTCTAATTAAAATTAAAAACCGTTGGCCATTTGGTGCAATGGTAGCCCCAAGACTTCCCATAGTGGAGGTCTTGGGTTCGAATTCTGGCCACAGCAAAAAAGGGGTCTGTGGCCAGGTCAGGGGGTTTACCAGTTGGGGGGTTCCTCCTGTGGTGGGCTGCCCTAGATATTCTAAGTGTTGCCCCGGGGAAACCCAATTATCCTAGAATATCTAGGTGTTGCCGTTCAAAAAAAAAAATTTTAATTAAAAACATGGTACATTTTCTAAAGGAGAAAGATGTCTAAATAAAGAGAAGAGCAGAGAATTTACAGGGATCCCTGCAGCCATCCCCATGAACTTCATGTGAGACCTAATGTTAAGCATCGCATCCCTAGCTCCAAATAATGCTTTCACAATTTCTTGGCTGATTGTTTCACTAGCTTGCTCTGTCCACTGTCATACAACAGACTTTTAAGATCATCAAAAAAATAATAATATTAAAAAAGGTGTTTTATAGTAATTATAGGCTACCTTCTCCGATTGATACATGCTGCAGCTGTAGATTACACTTCTATATATTTCCCAATATTCTTCTGCCAAATTGCTCAATAATTTAAATTGTGCTTCAAGTTTTGTGTTTGCCTCTGATAACCCTTTCCATGTGTCTAATGACTTCTGGGGGTCAGATTTCTGCCAATTTTTTACAGCACCAACCATAGACGGAGTGGATGATCCTCCAGTACCTGGTTCACCTAGTAACTATAAATGCAGCAGGGTCACTAACTTTACTTAATTTGCAAAAAGGCTAACTACAAATTATATGCTATAGATATGAATTACTAAAGTCCATAACTTTAATGTTGTTAAAATGTAAGAAATGAATGTAAGCATGGAATGAGTCAGCCATTTACCAGATTCATTAATGGTGGCAATGAAAATTTGGTCCTCTCATGATCCCACTTGCCCTTTAAGACATCAGCAACCACTTCTTCTAGAGGCATGGCTCTTGTTGCATTCTGCAACTCACAAAGATGAAGTAAGAAAATAATCTAACTATTCCAACCAAAAGAAAACGGTTTTTTTTTTTGTAAATTCAGTTCACATACAATGTCCAATTTAGGTGTCTAATGACCAATTTAGAAGAATCAGTTTCAAACCCATTGCGAAAAAACTGATCATCTTAGGGTAAAATAAATTTCCTATTTACCACTTTTTAACCTAATTTAAAAGACTTCGATTCTAATTTCACAGCATGTCCCGCGTTTCCTTTTCATAGAAATGTACTTACTTTTTGTCATTTTATCTCCGTGTATTCTTTAAAAAAAAACACAATTTTCCAAATAAATAAACAACTGATTTTTCAGATTATTACAGCATCAACACAGCAAAAGCACATCCAAACACTACATGGCACCCTCCTGTTTTACACACCTGATTATATGATTCTGATTATTCAACATCCAATAATCACTTTCAAAACAGATCCAAACACCTCCCCTAAAGCATAGACACACACAGAGAAGGAGAGAGTACCTGAGCAGAAGAAATAACTTGGGGAGAAAACCGTACATAACGGTGACTTCCATAAACAGCTGAACAGACATCAAAGCCACTGCCAACTTTCCCCTGAGCCATACAGTGAGCTGTTTGGGCTATAATATGCACCACATCTAAATTTTCTTGATGTTGGGCCCCACTATAAGATGAGAGATCGACAACCCCAAGGTAATTAAGCAAAGCAGCAACCACCGCTGTTGTCATAGCTGCAGAAGAACCCAAACCAGTTTTTGCAACTTCAGGCTTAGAAATTTGACCATTTGACTCTTCAGAGTTGAATGTAATGGATGTAAAGGGTGGGAGGGATGCTAATGATTCTTGGGTTAGTGGAAGCCCACGTGCTTCAATCTATATAATAAAAAGGACCAGAAATGATTTAACAGCAAAAGATAATAAATAATAAATTATACTACAAACAGACTGTAAAATGATAGTCATTGGATCTGTTTTCCCGGTTTGAAGTTGTAATAATCAGATAAACTGATGTTTGGGTGTTCAGTAATCTGATTACTTAAGAAAATAATAGATAAACACACCAAAAAGTACATTATTGTGTAAAAAAGATACATGATTTATTAGATGGAAGTAAAAGTCTCAAAAGCCTCAACTTAGATTAAAAAAGGGGGGTGTATAGGTTATTCTACCTTAGATAATCAGTTTTGTTAACACCAAAATGGAAGTAATCATCCAAAACTGATTATTTGATCCCTAAATAAAGCAGAATCTAATTATCCAAAAACTAAGAACTGATTACTACGACTTCAAGTCACAAAAATCAGTTTCAAAACACAAATCCAAACACCTTTTATTGGTAATAGAAATAAAATCATTCAAATTGTTAGATATGTAGCATTGACATGGAACTCCTGTTTAATTATTTCCGGTATGCTTAGAAAAAGGAAGAGCACCTCATTCCGGTAGGAGTAGAAGTCATTGTCGCCTAAGATTGTAATATCAAAACCTGCTCAACTAATTGCATGTTAGACATTAATAGTGAAGAAAATTTTCTCAGTACGAAATAATAAAAGCAAAACTTTCAAAACTTACCTTGCAAAAGAAGTTTCTGCAGTAAATCCTTCTTGTTATCAAATGTAGCATATGCTGCTGCAACAGCATATTGCACCGCATATTCCACAAAAGGGTTTCTTGTTTCACTGAAAAATACAACCCACATGTTGTTAATAATGCATAAGAGTAGAGGTGGCAAAACAAGCAGGTCAGGGAAGTAGGTAAGAGACAAAACGGGTATAAGGGTCAAAATTGCCACCTCAAAACCAATTCATGCTCTTTTTGACCTTTTCTGGTGTTTAATGAACAATACTTGCCTTGAAGTGCACTGAAGAGCGAAGTGCTTTAATGACATCTTGTATATAGTTTCACGGCCCATTTGAGGAGAAGTTAACTTTAGATCCGTCCATGACTGAAAAGTGACACAAAGAGGATATGTATAAAATTATCACACCATAATGTTTGCTGAATGGACACACATCATGAAACAAGATATTTTCATCATAGTAATTGAACTCATGTAACAGTTAAACAAATAATCTTCTAAGTGATCAAAAGAAGCACCAAAGGTGGTGAAGGATAAAGTACACACCCAAGCCCAAGTGTCTGGCCTAAGTTCATCATAAAGTGGCTTAACAAATGCATAGAATCGAGCATTTGTACTTAGCACAAGCCCAGCATTAGGCCTCTCCAAGATTAAGTAACCTCCTGTAATCAAAACCTTCCCAGGAGCAGATGCAATCCTAACAAAAGAAGAATCAGCAAATAAACTTAAGTTATACCACCAAAATCACAACCAAAAGCATCATTAACTATGAGTTCTAGTTACTTCTATATTCATAAGTGACATATGCCCCACAACTATCACCACCTTTATACAAAACTACACACATTTTTCTTCAAACAAGTCATTTACTTGATCCAAAATTGATATAAAGATACTTGATTTTCATTTATTAAAGTCAAATTGAATTTTAATAATCCAAACTATGACCTATTGGCCAATAATAATCCATACAAACCATTTGACCAATGCCACTCATAAATTTCACTTTTGCTGTCACAGCATACTCAATTTACAGTTTTACACTTGATTTCGCTCAGAAGGAAGGTATTTTCCCCATTTCGCTCATAATCATCCTTGTAAGCAAAATCAAGTCTAAATCTATGATGATATGCGAGTGAGATTGTCATTGGCAACGAAAATGAAAGTTAAGAGTGTCATTGATCAAATTGTCAGCATCGACTATTATTAGCCAATAGATAGTTTGGATTATTTTGCCTTTATTAAATGAAAAAAAGTTGATTAATAACAAATATTTTAAAAAAAGTTGCAATTCAACTCGGAAGACATATCAATTTGGGATTCAAATATTGGCCAAAAGTTAAAATGATTCATAAGGGACAGAGATAAGAGATTTACACTGCCATTTCTTCTGGATTGTTCTGAACCCTAGCTGCACAACAGCACAAGTAAGATTCATGTCAAACAGTGAAACCATAGATGATAAATTCAACACAAAAACGCTCAGGGAAGAAGATCCCTCTACTCAAACCTCAATCGTGCCCTATGCTTCACTAATTGAGTAATTTCCCCTCAATTTCTCCAAAATTACAGAGAGGAAAAGTAAACATTACTCTACTTGGATTCAATTAGTTGGTAATCTATCCAAATTAGTTTCCAATTGATCACACAACTTTTTGAATCTTGTGATTGCTGTTCATGACGGTAAATGATCCATGGCTAGAGAGAGAGTGATGGAGTATATACCTAGAGTAGAAGCAGTTGGAGATGGTAGTATGTAGTCACTGTTGTAGCTGTGAAGGCCCTCGCCTTATGGCGGTCAATAGGAGGCGGATGATCCGATGAGTCACCCATAAGTTTTTTTTTTGGCGTTCCCATGTGGTGGGTTCAAGACTTCGTTTGGTGATGGGTCACGAGTTTCACTACGGTCAGCCTTCGGATTGTGGGTTTCTCCTTGAATTTTGGGCGGGCCGGGTCACCAGTGTTGTCTGTGTTCGCTGGCGTGGATGACCTTTCGCCAATGGATTTCCTAGGTAGGGGTGTTCAATATTTGGTTTCAAACTGATTAAACTGATAACCGAATCGAAACCGAAACCGTTTAAAGCCAAACCAAATTACGTATTTGGTTTTCGGTTTGGTTCAAACCGAATATGTAATTTGGTTTAGGTTTCAAGATTTTGAATTCGGTTTGAATTGAAAAACCCGAATTAGGTTATACCACTATTTTAATTCATATTTTATAGTTAACCCAATTCATTTATATCAATAACCAATACCCATACATGAATTATAAATCATTATTTGATGAAGGTATGTTTTTGTTTATACTTTCCTAAAATGTTGTGTTGTTTAAACCGAATAAGTTATGGCTACCCAAAAAAAATCTTTTTTTTTCTAATTCGGTTTGTTAGGTTCAAACCAAAAACCAAAAACCAAACCAAATTACAATGTGGTTTTAGGTTCGGATTAGGTTTGAAGTGTGCTTGTGTGCAGATTCCGCCATCATGTTTGTAGTGTGCTTGTGTGCACGCTTTCAAGCTAATCCTAAACTCTCTCATTTAATTGTCGTCAAACGTATTTTAATATATTTGAAGTACAAGCCAAAACTTGGGGTTTGGAATCCCAAAAATAACTTGTTTGGTCTTTTGGCGTATTCAGATTCAGTCTACGGGTGATGCAACTTAGACCGAAAGTCCACTTCTGGGGGTTGTCAGTTCCTTGGTAACCGCCTCGTCTCCTGGTAATGTAAGAAACAAACCACCGTTTCCCAATCCACAGCCGAAGCCGAATACATTGCCACAGCCCTTTGTTGTTCCCAAGTAAGGTGGATCCACCATCAAATGCTTGATTACGGGATCACCTTCCATGAAACTCCCATTCTGTGTGATAACATCGTTGTTCCCCATATCACCAAAAATCTCGTTCAGCATTCTAAAACCAAACACATTGAGATCAAACACCACTTCATCCGTGATTGTGTCGAAAAGAAACACATCAAAATTGTTGAAGTTAAAACCGACAAGCAAACCGCCGACATATTTACAAAGCATTTGATTCTGTCAGATTTGAGAAATTGGTGGAGATGCTCAGCATGATTCACTTTCAGTAACCTTTGTGCATATTGTCTTTTCTATTTAAACTTGTTAATCGAGAAGATTTCCAAAAAGATTTTATTTTTCTGTATAGTTGTTTTTTTTTATTTACCGTTGAAAGCAAAACTTTTGGGGGAGAAATTGGAATGTGCAATTAGAAAGAAAAATATTTGCTTTGTTTAGTCAAAAAGAAAAGAATTTTTTTTGTTTTGTGCTTAAGAAAAACTCACTGTAAGTATCATGTTTTGTTTCAGGAAAATCGGATCCGACCTTGTGAGAAATGATAGAGTCTGATCACACTTCTTGATCATGGAATGGACCATAAGCGATGGTGCTTACTGAGGTATAGCCGGTAGGCCCGACATACGGTTATAACTCTTTAGTAGTGTGAAAACCTAATTCTCTATCATACACGTGTGTTTGAACCCATTTTTGAAACATCTAACTCATTTTAAAGCTAAAAAAACCGATTCAATCAGATATAGGCTTACGTGTTGGATTCTGATTCATGTGCCACGTGACCGTCAAAGTAACGAGAGTTACCGCCGATGACCCCGTCTGTTTTGCCTACGCAAAGATCTCGGGAGTTCATCTTTTTCCCATCCACTTGGATGATTTGACCCCGTATGTTTTGATTACGCAAAGATCTCGGGTGTTCAAACTTTTCCTATCTGCTTGGATAATTTTACGACTTCTTCTGTTTTGCTTACGCAAAAATCTAGAATGTTCGTACCTTTTAATATCCACTAGGATATTATTCATTTTACAACTTCTTATATCCAGTTGGATTTTATTTTACTTTTGGCGATAATTTTGACTTACCAAGATGGTACCCTGGTTAACCTGTAAGAGATGATCATACGAATGCGGGTATTTCTTGAGGATTGATGGGCTTTCAAAATCATTTTATTTTAAAATATGGGGTACGCCGTGTTTCGTGCTCAAATGTTACCTCTTAATCACATGAAAACATTGTACAAGCAAATGTCCGGGTTTATCTTGCACAAATATCGGCTATCTTCAGGGATTTATAGTAGCTGAGTGCAAAATGAAGTGTTTCAAGGGTTTAACCAGACACGATCTCACGTTGGATCTTTTCCAAGACTAAGTGTTTATATATTTTACTGTTTTTATTTTTATTTTTCTATATAAATTTCTTAATCTTCCTTATTAGCTTGTTTAAATTTTGTACATATGAGTGTTTTTCCTTTGTTTATGATCAAGTATCTCCTGTTCACCCAAAACAACATTATCATCGAAACTACTCAAACCGCCCGAAACTACCTCACACCCGAAACTACTTTGTTCTATCGAAACTAATAGTTTCGACAGGGGCACTTTAGTATTTTATCAAGCTCAAATTAAATGTCTTCATAATCAGGTTTCTTCCATGCCAAGTTCACTTGAACTCTCCGAACCTTTCACACCTTCATCTTCACATACAAAATCTCTCAATACGGTCTAGGTTTGCGAAATCATGGTTTCTCATCTGATTCCCCCGTCGTCTTCGTCATCAGGTACTGATTTCTTTTCATATGTGTGCGTTTTTACAAAATGCCGGACCTAGGGTTTCAATTCTGAGGGTTTACGACTAAATCTTCATAATCTTGGTCGTTTTGTGTTCAAATCTTGGTTATAAACTCACCATTGTTGATATCTCATTCTTCTATGTTTAATTTTGCATATTACCTCAAAAAACTCTTGGTAAGAAGGAGTTTCGACACCTCACATGCTTCCTTTACCCTTCTTTTATTTTTGTTTATATTTTGATAATCTGTTTATATTTGTATATAATTTTAACTTAGCTTTTTCTGTTCAGGGTATGAAATTTGTTCAGGTTTTGGACATCGAAACTAGTTGTTTCGATAAAAGGGTGTTTTCTTTTGATTTTAAAATATGTTTTTTTTTAATTTGAACAGGTTTCTATCGAAACTAGTTGTTTCGATACCCAAGCTTGCCCGAAACTTAGTAGTTTCGATTAGAGTTTCTTGCCCGAAACTAGTAGTTTCGATCAGGCTTCTCTGAAATTTTCTAAGTGCTGGACTGATGTTTGATAAAAAAAATTCTGACAGACATGGATCTTCTATTTGTGAAGAAGCACAATATCTGTGCCTTTCTTAATGCTGCTGATCCCAAGAGTGAGGGATTTGTAGTTGTGCTCAATTTTCTGGCTAACTCTAATGTGAGCTTTGCTATAAGTCACAACTTGCCTATTTTTGAAGCCACAATCAGGCAATTCTGGGCCACTGCTGAAAGAGTATCCATCAAGTATCCATCAACAATGTGGAGCACATAAGAGCAACTGGGTACAACCAAGAAGTTCTATTTTCTGAGGCCACCATAAGAGAGGTACTGCAGTTTGGTGATAATCATGAAGCCCCTGTGGAATTTCCTAGTTTCTACATCAGAGAATGTTTCAGAAGAATGGGTCACCCAGATGAGTTCAAAAGTGGGCAGATCACAAAGACATTCCTTGCCCCTCACTGGAGGTATATTGTGCATGTGTTCATTCACTGCAACTCAATTAGAAAAGGTGGATTTGACTCGGCCAATGCCATGGTGGCATTTGCTATTCTTGGCTTGATCAAAGGGAGAGATTATAATTTTTCTGGGTTGGTACTTAAACAGCTTATAGAGAATCTCACTGGAAGAGTAAGAGACAAATTTCTCGTGTACCCAAGATTTCTACAAATGATAATTAACCACATTCTACCAAATCTTCAACATGAAGGACATGTTCTTGTTCTTGATCATATGATAGCCAAGACCCTCAGTTATATGAAGAGTTCTAGTTCAAGATCGAACATGATAGTTGTGGACATTCCACTCTTTGGGCATGTGATTGGAGAAGTAGAACCTGTAGTCCCTGATATCGATCCTGATGAAGTCATTGAATCATCATCATCTGAAGAAGAAGAAGAAGAAGAACAGGGTCAAGGGAACCAAGAGCCGAATGTTGAAGCTGAACAACACATAGAGCAAGATGTTGAACAGCCTATCTTGGAAGCTGTGACACCCGACATTTCAGGTCAATATCCGTACATGTTATAAACAAGTTTACATTATAATTGTTTTTGTGATTTACTTAATTTCACAAACAAGGACATTAAGGTCTAACAAAAACCGTACATGGTCTCATTTCATATTTGGTAATTCTAGGAGTTACCGGTTCACGTACCAGGATAACCCGACTAAATACGAACACTAGTGGTTAAATTTACACTTAAATCTAATTATTTGATTAATTAACCCCAACCCACCCTTGACTTTCTCGACCGAAGCCAGAGAAGACCCCCCCCCCATTCACACTACTGTTTTCCCCTCATTCAAATTCTTTATCTTTAAACCCATACCTCATGACTTCAAAACTCAGATATAAACCATACCACCTCAATCACCATTCTCACGAACCCCTTTCATCATTCTCACTTTCTTACGGCAATCTCACCAATTTTCTTCAAGTCGAAGTCAAGTTTTAAGGCAAAATCCACCATATTTCGGTATTATAAGGAGCTTCCAAGGATTTCTAACCAAGAGAATTCAAGACCATCTTCTCTGTTTCTCTCAGAAATCATCATCTCTGTTTAGAGGTAAAAACTCAATATTATTCATATTATTTTCTTTAAAACCGTAGCTAAACATACAAATCGTTCGAACGCAAGTAAGATAACAAGAAAAGTGTGTCAAATTCAAGATTAAAACATAAAAATATGCATGACCGATTCTGTCAATCAAAATTTCAGTAATCGAAACTATAGTTTCGATACCTGTTTACTCAATCGAAACTAGGTAGTTTCGATACCTGTTGTTCAATCGAAACTAGGTAGTTTCGATACCTTTCTTACCCAATCGAAACTAGGTAGTTTCGATACCTGTTTGCTCAATCGAAACTAGGTAGTTTCGATACCTATTATTCAATCGAAACTAGGTAGTTTCGATACCTGTTTACTCAATCGAAACTAGGTAGTTTCGATACCTATTACTTAATCGAAACCAGGTAGTTTCGATACCTGTTTTGCTCAATCGAAACTAGGAAGTTTCGACATCTGTTCTGTTCAATCGAAACTAAGAAAGTTTCGATACCTGTTCATCAGTCCCATGGGGCAGTAACTTAGAACTATTTTATAACGAAACAAGTGTTGAAAAACTAAAAAGATATTTAAACAAAAGCAATCAGATTTGCTAAGTCGGTGAACAATTTGCATATGAGACATTCGGTCATAACACGAATTACCCTTTTTGTAATTAGGGTACGAATAGTCAAGTTTGACTAGAACAATTATCATTGCAAGCATACACAAACTCAAGGTGAGTTCACGGCCCCCTTTTAACTCTTTACTGTTTTGTAAACATCGAGGGAGAAACATACTTACTTGTTATGTTTTGAAAACATGAATTACATTGCTTATACGTTTGACAATATGAACATTTTGGTTTAACTCCTTGTGAGTCTCACGGCCCCACTTTTACTACTTGTTTTTAAATTGTTTTTAAACAAACGGGGAGAAAACTTGCTCAACTAAACAGCTGGACACAAGTACACTCAACGATTGTTCGGATGAACAACACACAACGATTGTTCGGATGAACAACACTCAACGATTTGGGGGAAGAACATACTTACAACTATTTTTATGTGATAACAAGAGAATAAGACTCGACTTTTATGTTTACATGAGTTAAACGATTTTAGGCCGCTAAAGTCCCCTGGAACAATTTAGTAACCATTAACTGTAGCCTAGGGTCCTATGAATAGTACTATGGAGAGTGACGTCTCCCGGTCATGGTTAGTCGCGCTAACCACAATCTGGAGGATTTATGGCCGCATAGAACCGGATAACGAAATTAGGGGCGTGTACAATTGTCATGGTTTGGTTACGGCTCATGTAGGAACATATTATTTGTATTCCTAGCTAGTTTACAAATGGGTCAAAAATTCGTATTCTGATTATCACATGCAACTGGAACTATTTACGAACAATTGAATTAAACAAAGGGTTCTGATCAGGTTAAAGTGATCAGATTTAAACAAAGGGTTCTGATCAGGTTAAAGTGATCAGGTTTAAATAAAGGGTTCTGATCAGGTTAAAGTGATCAGGTTTATACAAAGAGTTTCGATCAGGTTAAAATGATCATGTTAAAACATTGGATTTATGACGGTTAAGTCATGGTAATGTTTTCAAAGAAAAACTACATATTTTATGACGGTATAGTCATGGGCATGTTTTCAAATGAAAACTACTTATTATTTATGATGGTTAAGTCATGTATAGTTTTTCGGGGAAAATGACTTAGTTTTATGACGGTAAAGTCATGTACATGTTTTCGGGAAAAACTATAAGCACTGATATAACTAACTCTGTGAACTCACCAACCTTTGTGTTGACACTTTCAAGTATGTTTCTCAGGTAACCTTTAGCCATGGCGCGGTTGGAATAGGCTAGCTATGTTGGATCAATTCCTAAAGGCTGGAAGGACGTAGAATATCAAGTCTCAAGTCTATCGTTGATCTAGAAGAACTTAGATCATAGTATTACTTAGTTTTAGTAATTGTATATGTAATCAAGTCTTAGAAATCACTATTACAGCTTTCGTTATCGTGTAATGAACCAATCGTTGCAATCTGAATTTATTTAATAAGTAAATAAATTTGGTGGTGTGACAGATTGGTATCAGAGCAATGGTTTTAGCGAATTAGGTTTCCTTAGTGATACCTAGGCTCTAACCGGACTCATTTAGGGACCAAGATTTCTAAGACTTGCATCACACTAAAAACACCCGAGACTTGAGTATAGGAATTCCAACCGTTGCCGAACAATTTGTGTAGACTATTAGTGTATGGAGTTACACTAGGGTATCATTAGCTTCACTAATACAATTACATAGCACATGTAATGAACACTTAAACACATACAACAATGTGAAAATAATAAACACTTACAACATGTTACTGTTCGGATTACGAGTAAAAATTAACGGGTACTCAGCATACTGCAACCTTAGAAGATCGAGTTACGAGCTGAGCTTGGGCAACGACGGCAGCAACCGTCAGTTACCGATCTTGGTATCACAACAGGCTGAACCCGTACCAGAATCTGTACATATACCTGCACCACACCCACAACTACTCCAGCCATGGAGGCAACTATCTTCCTAACGTATGTACGGTATAAATACTCTCCTTCATAAGTTATCGGATCGGATGCCTAGACTCTCGCCATGATATATGGCAGGCATGATTGCCCAGACAGAAGGGAATTCAAGGTGAATAAGCAGGACTAAATGGGAGAGAACTCCAAGGGTCAGGAGACCCAGACATACATCAGGATCATGTGGATCCATGCATATATACAGACTTAGAGCATGAGTTGCTTAACACTCATTTGAGGATCTCTGCCCAACACATAGTGCCTGAATTTCACCATACCCATTTTATTTTGAGAGACACTGGTGGTGCCTCTCTACCATTAGCCTCATCCGACAACAGCCATATTCGGCAGATTCATGAGTATTGGTACACATAATTAAGAGTAATCTGATAAAACAATACACACTCCTGTACAAATGTGCAAACGCAATCTAATGATCATTTCAAATCACTTTTGATTAAAAGCTAGGGATAGAAGAAACACTATAGGGATCAGGCAAGGCAAATTATCATTACGGGTGCACACGTAATCATAATTTGCAGTGCATGGGAACTTTAGTGAGTCTTGCTGTCTAAGCTGATGATCAACCCATGTTCTCAATCACTTGATTAAGGATTGGATCTTAACAAATCAGACTTCTCAATTAGGTGCTCACAAAGCATTCTCCTAGTTTTGGAGGAACGAGAGAAATTCAAATTGAATTCAACCAATCCTTAGTAAATCCTGAACGACGAAGAAATTCACACATTCATTCTTTGAGATTCTACTTATCAGGAATGCTTCAAATTGAGCGTTACCACAACTAACACTTACAGTAATTGCACAACTATTGTGGGAGATTATAGCGTAATCTCAGGATCCATCATACAGTTCAATCTCACAATTGCTTGAAAGTTACGCCAAGAGTGTTATACACTAACTTCAGTAATAGGGAAGGATATTATTCTGACCCGCATACACATGGCACCTATGGATATTGTGGAAGCTCGACATGAGACAAATAGGAAATCAGACATTTCAGAATGTCGGTCAAACAGGATTGCTCTCGCAGCCATTGACATTCAATATACCTTTAAGTCTGACTATTCTCTCTGCAATGGATAAGCCGAGGTTGATGCTCAAGCGAATGCCAAAGAAACCTAAATGTGGACTAACGACTATTGTCGCACTAACCGAAAAACAACATGCAAAACTCTTAAAGGAGTCCCAAATGCGGAATATCATGCTACTCTCATTAGCTCATGATATGCATAAGGGGCGTAAGCTCGAGCTATTCACAACAGGCCACTGTCCACAAAGAGTTGAGAAGAATAATTTATTACTCTTTTGTACTCGCACTTCCCAAAGGTTCATCTTGAAGGATGGATCCCAGATTTAGCCTAGAAGAGAGGTGTGATTGCATCTTTCACTCCTAGTTTTCTATAATTGGGAAGCTCTAGAGCATCGATTGTTAAGAAATGATCTCTTGGAGTAGACTCAGTTAGAATACAAAAGTCTCGACGTTCAAACACTCATTACCTCAAGTTTATCCTTGTGCTAAGGATTTTGAGGCTATAACCTGAATGAGTGGAATACGTAATGGTAAGTCACCAAAGTACCATTCAAACACTAAGGGAGTGCATACACACTGTATGACTAATAGTTGGCTATCAACCCTTTCTGCCAACTTAATGGGTTGACAAACCCATAGCCCATTTTGGGGAAAGCACTAATTCGATGAGACCATTCTCACAGTATTACTATTCATTCCCTCAGCTAGACGGAATGTGAATATTCCAAACAAACATCGAACTTCGTATGGCTTACATACTTTGAAGGTATGGTAGTCGAGACATGAGTTTACATATCAGGACACTACAACCCAAAGGCTAGTCTGCCTCGAAAAGTAGTGCAAGCAAAGGGGTAAAGTGGTGATTAGACTCGAAGTTCGCAAATAAGAGCTCCCAAGGAACATCAATTCCTAGCTCCATGAAGGCACATGGAGAGGAAAATCCTAGAAAACATGAAATCTGAAATAAGAGAAAAGTCTTAGTCCGGGAAAATGCTTTCGAAAAGCATAAGAGGGACAAACATAAAGTTTCATTTTCATACTGTTTCAAATTCTACCCAATATATAACAAAAACTTGGACACCTCGTCGAATAATTCTTTCATAAGACCGAGTTTCTCACCATGGGGAGCTCCGGTCCTGTTTGTAAAGAAAAAGGATGGAACCTTTAGAATGTGCATTGATTATCGGGAGTTGGACAAGCTGACAATCAAAAACCGGTATCCTCTTCCTCGAATACACGATTTGTTTGATCAACTTCAAGGTTCCAGTTTCTATTCAAAAATTGATCTACGATCAGGGTATCATCAACTGAAAATTCAGGAAGAAGATATACCAAAAACGGATTTTAGGACTCGTTACGGTCACTACGAGTTCCTAGTTATGCCATTTGGCTTGACTAATGCACCGGCCGTTTTCATGGATCTAATGAACCGCGTGTGCAAGCCATACTTGGATAAATTCGTGATTGTATTTATCGATGACATATTAATATATTAACGAACCAAGGAGGAACATGAACATCATTTGAAATTAATCTTGGAACTACTCCGGAATGAGAAGCTCTATGCCAAATTCTCTAAGTGTGAGTTTTGGATCCGAGAGGTTCACTTTCTCGGACACGTCATCAATAAGAAGGGTATTCACGTAGACCCAACCAAGATTGAAGCTATCAAAAACTGGGAAGCACCAAGAACTCCGACTAAGGTGCGTCAATTTCTAGGTTTGGCAGGATATTACAGGCGATTTATCGAAAATTTTTCAAAGATAGCCTTGCCTTTGACCACGTTAGCTCAGAAGGACAAAAAGTTTGATTGGACTGATAAACAAGAATCAGCGTTTCAATTGTTGAAGCAGAAGCTTTGCAGTGCACCAATCCTATCCCTTCCCGAAGGAACTGACAATTTCATCGTGTACTGCGACGCATCACACCAAGGTCTGGGATGTGTATTGATGCAGAGAGAAAAAGTCATAGCGTATGCATCCAGACAGCTAAAAGTACATGAGAAAAATTACACGACTCACGATCTGGAATTGGGTGTTGTCGTGTTTGCACTCAAGATTTGGAGACATTACTTATACGGTACAAAATGTACTATCTTTACAGACCACAAGAGTCTCCAGCACATCTCTAATCAGAAAGAACTCAACATGAGGCAACGTCGTTGGGTAGAACTACTGAATGATTACGACTGTGATATCAAGTATCACCCCGGTAAGGCAAACGTCGTAGCAGATGCCTTGAGTCGTAAGGAACGGGTTAAAACTCTCCGTGTTCGTGCCCTAGGATTGACAATTCATACGAGTCTCACGAATCAAATCCAGATGGCACAACAGGAGGCAATCAAAGAAGAAAACATTCAGAGTGAAGCTTTACGAGGAATGATCAGACAGTTAGAGCCAAAATCAGATGATACTTTATACTTTGCAAATAGAATTTGGGTGCCATGTTTTGGTAACTTACGGGAGTTGGTTATGGACGAAGCCCACAAGTCCAGGTACTCCATTCACCCAGGTTCGGATAAAATGTATAAGGATCTGAAAGAACTCTACTGGTGGCCGAACATGAAAGGAGAAATTGCTATTTATGTCGGTAAATGCCTGACATGTTCAAAAGTAAAGGCAGAACATCAGAAACCGTCGGGATTGTTACAACAACCCGAGATACCTCAATGGAAATGGGAACAAATTTCAATGGATTTCATTACAAAGTTACCCAAGACGTCGAGCGGGTATAACACTATATGGTAATCGTCAGTCGTTTGACGAAATCCGCGCATTCCCTACCAATAAAGGAGACAGATAAAAGTAAGAAGCGTGCAAGGCTAAATATTAAGGGAATTAAGGCTAGGCATGGTATGCCAGTTTCCATTTTCTCTAAAAGGGACAGTCGATTCATGTCAAGAACCTGGCAGTCTGTACAAGAAGCCTTGAGCACACGCCTTTACATGAGCACTGCATATCATCCCCAGATGAACGATCAAAGTAAAAGGACCATCCAAACTTTAAAAGATGTGCTCCGTGCGTGTGTAATCGATTTCAGAGGAAATAGGGATACTCACCGTCGTTGGCTGAGTTTTCATATAATACCAACTACCATACCAACATTAAAGCCACTCCGTTGAGGCTTTGTATGGTTGTAAGTGTCGCCCATCGCTATGATGGGCGGAGGTTGGCGAAAAGCATTTGACTGGTCCTGATATTGGCTAGGGAACCATTGACAAAATCGTCAAAATAAAAGATCGTCTGAAAGCCACTCAAGACAGACGAAAGAGAGTTGAGCTAGCAACAGACGAAAACCATTAGAATTCCAAGTGGGAGACAAAGTCATGTTGAAAGGTCTCACCTTGGAAAGGAGTTGCAAGATTTGGCAACCGTGGCAAGCTTAACCCTAGGTACGTTGAACCATTTGAAATTTTGGCTAGGGTTGGCCCTGTAGCCTACAAGCTCGAGCTACCGCAAGAACTAAGCAACGTACACGATACATTTCATGTGTCTAATTTCAAAAAGTGTTTGTCAGACGAGACTTTGATCATACCGCCTAATGAAATTCACATTGATGATAAACTTCATTTCATCGAGGAACCGATTGAGATTTCAGATTGGAAAGTTCAAAAGCTGAGACGTAGTCGTATCAAACTAGTTAAAGTACGTTGGAACTCAAAGCGTGGTCCTGAGTATACATGGGAACGAGAGGATCAAATGAAAACAAAATACCCATCCTTGTTTAAGGATACACCAGTTCAGGAGGACACAAATTGAATTTCGGGACGAAATTCTTCTAACATGGGGAGAATGTGACACCCGACATTTCAGGTCAATATCCGTACATGTTATAAACAAGTTTACATTATAATTGTTTTTGTGATTTACTTAATTTCACAAACAAGGACATTAAGGTCTAACAAAAACCGTACATGGTCTCATTTCATATTTGGTAATTCTAGGAGTTACCGGTTCACGTACCAGGTTAACCCGACTAAATACGAACACTAGTGGTTAAATTTACACTTAAATCTAATTATTTGATTAATTAACCCCAACCCACCTTTGACTTTCTCGGCCAGAGCCAAAGAAGACCCCCCCTCCCATTAACACTACTGTTTTCCCCTCATTCAAATTCTTTATCTTTAAACCCATACCTCATGACTTCAAAACTCAGATATAAACCATACCACCTCAATCACCATTCTCACGAACCCCTTTCATCATTCTCACTTTCTTACGGCAATCTCACCAATTTTCTTCAAGTCGAAGTCAAGTTTTAAGGCAAAATCCACCATATTTCGGTATTATAAGGAGCTTCCAAGGATTTCTAACCAAGAGAATTCAAGACCATCTTCTCTGTTTCTCTCAGAAATCATCATCTCTGTTTAGAGGTAAAAACTCAATATTATTCATATTATTTTCTTTAAAACCGTAGCTAAACATACAAATCGTTCGAACGCAAGTAAGATAACAAGAAAAGTGTGTCAAATTCAAGATTAAAACATAAAAATATGCAGGACCGATTCTGTCAATCAAAATTTCAGTAATCGAAACTATAGTTTCGATTACTGTTTACTCAATCGAAACTAGGTAGTTTCGATACCTGTTGTTCAATCGAAACTAGGTAGTTTCGATACCTTTCTTACCCAATCGAAACTAGGTAGTTTCGATACCTGTTTGCTCAATCAAAACTAGGTAGTTTCGATACCTATTATTCAATCGAAACTAGGTAGTTTCGATACCTGTTTACTCAATCGAAACTAGGTAGTTTCGATACCTATTACTTAATCGAAACCAGGTAGTTTCGATACCTGTTTTGCTCAATCGAAACTAGGAAGTTTCGACATCTGTTCTGTTCAATCGAAACTAAGAAAGTTTCGATACCTGTTCATCAGTCCCATGGGACAGTAACTTAGAACTATTTTATAACGAAACAAGTGTTGAAAAACTAAAAAGATATTTAAACAAAAGCAATCAGATTTGCTAAGTCGGTGAACAATTTGCATATGAGACATTCGGTCATAACACGGATTACCCTTTTTGTAATTAGGGTACGAATAGTCAAGTTTGACTAGAACAATTATCATTGCAAGCATACACAAACTCAAGGTGAGTTCACGGCCCCCTTTTAACTCTTTACTGTTTTGTAAACATCGGGGAGAAACATACTTACTTGTTATGTTTTGAAAACATGAATTACATTGCTTATATGTTTGACAATATGAACATTTTGGTTTAACTCCTTGTGAGTCTCACGGCCCCACTTTTACTACTTGTTTTTAAATTGTTTTTAAACAAACGGGGAGAAAACTTGCTCAACTAAACAGCTGGACACAAGTACACTCAACGATTGTTCGGATGAACAACACACAACGATTGTTCGGATGAACAACACTCAACGATTTGGGGGAAGAACATACTTACAACTATTTTTATGTGATAACAAGAGAATAAGACTCGACTTTTATGTTTACATGAGTTAAACGATTTTAGGCCGCTAAAGTCCCCTGGAACAATTTAGTAACCATTAACTGTAGCCTAGGGTCCTATGAATAGTACTATGGAGAGTGACGTCTCCCGGTCATGGTTAGTCGCGCTAACCACAATCTGGAGGATTTATGGCCGCATAGAACCGGATAACGAAATTAGGGGCCTGTACAATTGTCATGGTTTGGTTACGGCTCATGTAGGAACATATTATTTGTATTCCTAGCTAGTTTACAAATGGGTCAACAATTCTTATTCTGATTATCACATGCAACTGGAACTATTTACGAACAATTGAATTAAACAAAGGGTTCTGATCAGGTTAAAGTGATCAGATTTAAACAAAGGGTTCTGATCAGGTTAAAGTGATCAGGTTTAAATAAAGGGTTCTGATCAGGTTAAAGTGATCAGGTTTATACAAAGAGTTTTGATCAGGTTAAAATGATCATGTTAAAACATTGGATTTATGACGGTTAAGTCATGGTAATGTTTTCAAAGAAAAACTACATATTTTATGACGGTATAGTCATGGGCATGTTTTCAAATGAAAACTATTTATTATTTATGACGGTTAAGTCATGTATAGTTTTTCGGGGAAAATGACTTAGTTTTATGACGGTAAAGTCATGTACATGTTTTCGGGAAAAACTATAGGCACTGATATAACTAACTCTATGAACTCACCAACCTTTGTGTTGACACTTTCAAGTATGTTTCTCAGGTAACCTTTAGCCATGGCGCGGTTGGAATAGGCTAGCTATGTTGGATCAATTCCTAAAGGCTGGAAGGACGTAGAATATCAAGTCTCAAGTCTATCGTTGATCTAGAAGAACTTAGATCATAGTATTACTTAGTTTTAGTAATTGTATATGTAATCAAGTCTTAGAAATCACTATTACAGCTTCCGCTATTGTGTAATGAACCAATCGTTGCAACCTGAATTTATTTAATAAGTAAATAAATTTGGGGGTGTGACAGAAGCTCTTTTCATTGATCAATTGATAGAGAATCTTGAGTCTGTGATTGAAGAGCAACCTGTTGAAAATATAGAAGTTGAAGCATATGATGAAGCTAAGTCAAGTGAAACCTTGGATGAAGGAATTTACGGTACAAAGTATGATCAGTCGGATTATGAGTCCGATGATGAGGAGCAGACTAAGCCTCTTGCATCCTCCTCCAAGAGACAAGCTGATTCTGAGTCCGACTACGAATTAGAAGAACCCCTAGCAAAGAAAAACAAGACCGGGCTGGAGTCTTTGACCTCTTCTTCAGAGTCTCTATTTGATGTTGCAAAACACTTAACCCCTTCTAAGTCACCTATTCATATTCCACCACCTTCACCACAACCATCTCTACCACATACACCTGTTCCTACACCTCCTGCATCCCCTGTCTCTGATCCATCACCATCTGTCACAAAATTTAAAACCCTGAGCCTCGAGGTAAAAAGGTTACAAGAAACCATAAACAAGATGAAGTGATTGAAAATCTGAAGACTGAACTGAGAGAATGCAAGGAAGAAGTGAAAGATCTAAGGCCGGAAGTTGGCGGCTTACATACCCAACTTGATGTTCAGCAAACCCAGCTGGAAACCCAACAAAAGATAATCTCTCAGCAACAACAAGAGTTCAAAGACTTATCTTATGTTGTTGAACAAATCAAGGCTTCATTGATTAAATCTTCACAACAGGAAACCCCTTCCACAGCTCAGGGGGAGACCACTTCTACCGATGGACCCTCTTCCCCTGCCTTTGTTACAAATCCTCAGTATACATTGACAATCTTCACTGGCCCAGTTGCCAAGACAAAGGAACCTGTGGAAGTCAAGATAGAAGAAACCGGGTATGATCTTCCATCAGTTAGTGAACGGAGAGCTACTAGAGAGAGAGAGAGGAAAAGGAAAAGAATCAAGTGCTGATGTGGTTATCCTTGATGAAGAAGAGATTGGGTCAGATCATGAGTTGAATGCTCTTCTTGATGAGATTGATAACTTTGGATTTAATGATGATTATCCAGAGATTTTGGCTACTGAAGATCTGCACGAAAAAGGGTGAGATACTTCACAGAGGAAGGAGAAGAGATTCAGACACTCTCTGACAGTGATCAAGATGAAGCCAGTGTTAAGGTTGATCTGATACACACTAAACCAACCCCCACTGAACCAACTCAAACAACTCACACTGAATCCACCCAATCTGAACAAATTCAACCCCCTAAACCAAATCCAGACTATCCCGACCCAAAAAGGCCTTGGATGAGGAGACTGCCTGTAGAGGAGCCTCCCAAGTATTATGAATGGTTCGCGGAGTACCAAGAGCTGAAAAGACCCCCCCGTGGGATGGAAATATGACAATGAAAGGGGCTTATACATAGTCAGGAAATACAAGGGAGGAGTAGAACACTTCAAAACTTCTCATGAGTTCAGCTCACTCCCTAGATGTGATCTTAGGGCACTTGCCAAATTATCCCTACAGAACCCTAGAAAAGTAAATGAGACACGTAACTTTGAACAGTTTCTTAAACAACAAGCCCTCCATGGCTTCAGGTCAATGAAGACCACTCTTCCAAAGAGAATTATATCAAAAACCAGGATTCATCCAAGAACACAAAAGCCATGGGTAAGCCTTCGGTACAAGCCTGCTGAAACTGTCAAATCCATAGTTCCGCCACGATCAGTACCTATACAGCTATAAAATTTCAGAAAATGGTTTTACAACTCAACCATCGGAAGTGCTGTGATCGAGTGTGAAGGCAAGGAAGATATTGTGATCTTTGAGCCCATGGAGCTTCTAAAGTTTCAACCTGAAGATCTTGAAGTTTTTTTCAAAAACCCTATCAAGCTCTTTCATGGAGATGATGAAGCTGATGCTAAGGCATATCAGAGAGTGGTGTCGTTGAATGTCAAGCCATTTTTCCAGAAACCAAATCAAGGGCTAACTACTTAGAGAAGAGTTGAAGATATTGATGCAGCAGCTTAGGGGGAGATTGTAGAGTCTTATTATTGTATAAGCTGTTGTCATCAATGTATTTCTTTTTAACATTGTTTAGTTAGTTTATTTACTTGTATTTTCATTTTAATGTAATTTCCTGTTTTATTTCTAAGTCTGGGCCATCGAAACTACTTAGTTTCGACTGAGGTTTGTTCAATCGAAACTAGTAGTTTCGATAGGTAGTTTAGTTTCGAAAGGCTTATCTCTCTTATAAATGCTTCATCGAAACTAGTAGTTTTGGTAAGCATAGTTTCGATGCCTGTCAACTTGCTATATAGCCTAGTTTGAGAATTTCTAGGGTGTGGATAGCGGCTGTAACCCTGAAATTCTCTCTTTCACAGTTTTCTGAATCAATACACATTTGGAGTTAGTTCATCTGCTATTCTTACAATTACATATCTTATTTGTGTTGATTCCTGTGTGGTTTTGCCTGTTTATCTTTACCAATTCTGTTTCTACCCTCTGTTTCACCACCATACACACAGATTCCGCCTGTGTGTGTGTGTAATCGATCTGTTGAGTGATTTCCGATTGAAATCTGGACCTACATCCTCAAATATGGTTCGGTTCGGATTGTGGTTTCAACAAAAAAAATCTCATTCCGAAAAACCCGCAAACCGACCCGATGAACACCCATATTCCTAGGTGGCCGGGCGTATAGTATTCGTTGGCTGTTAAAAAAAATAAGAGTTTTTTCTTAACTCAAAAAATGAACAAATAAATGGATTGGTATGAAAATAAAAATAGTTTTACTTAAATTAAATATACACACATATATATATATATAGTATAGGGTTCCAATAGGAAGGGAAAAAAGTGTAGGAAGTATAGGAAGAATTTTAAGCCCTTGATCTTAGAGATGGAGGGTTTCTAAGAAGGCCACGTAAAAATAAAGGGATTTTAAGCCTTAAAAGGTATACTAGTAATTGCTTTCAAGAGAGAGAAATAACATACACATACAAGTCACATGCATTTTCCACCCTTATTTTTTAAACGTTTATATCTTTTTTATACGTCATTATTTTTTAAAAAAATATATACCATAAAATCAAACATTTTTTTATCTTAAAAACGAGTATGGTCTTGCTATATTTAAAAAAAATAAAAAATCGCTGAACTGGGTTTGTACGTTTTTAACAGCGTTTTCATGACGTTTTTTCTAGACTTTTTCATAACGTTTTTTTATGATATTTTTTCACTGCATTTTTCATGGACGTTTTTTCATGATGTTTTTCATGGCATTTTTTCAAGACTTAATTATGATGTTTTTTTTACTACGTTTTTTCATGCCGTTTTTTTATGACTTTTTTCACTGCGTTTTTCATGGACGTTTTTCAATGAGTTTTTTCATGGTGTCTTTTTCATAAAGTTTTCTGGTGTTTTTGATAACCGATCGTGCGGAAAACAGAAAAACGCATGTGAAACTGGGCGTGTTATGATGTTTTTAAATTGGACAATTTTATGGTGTGTTTTGAACTGTGATTGTGCAGAAAACAGAAAATGCGTTTTATGGTGTTTTTAAACTGGGCAACTTTATGGTGTGTTTTGAGCTGTGCAAGCTCTTTTTCATGGAGTTTTCTGGGTTTTTTTTATCACCGATCGTGCGAAAAAACAGAAAAAACGTATGTGAAACTGGGCGTGTTATGGTGTTTATAAACTGGGCAACTTTATGGTGTGTTTTGAACTGTGATTGTGCAGAAAACAGAAAATGTGTTTTATGGTGTGTTTTTTATGCAATTACCATTAAGGTTTTAAGTGTTTTCTTTATTGTGTCTTCTTTTATAGTGTTTATGAACTGCGTGTATTATGGTGTTTTTAAACTGAGCAACTTTATGGTGTGTTTTAAACTTCGATTGTGTAGAAAACTAAAAATGCGTTTTTTTGATTCTCCAACACATCCGAGGAATCGTTATCTTTGGTGCTCGGCTCTATGAATGCGAGAGTTGCAGGAGCTCGTACGCGATTAAGCAGGAAACAGAAAACGCATTTCTGGACGCCATTACCATAATGGTTTTAGATCTTTTAAAAATATCATAAATTCCTCCGGTTCAAAAACATCAAAAACTTGCCCAGTTCTAAATAGACCATAACACGTTCACTTCAAAAACACCATAAAATGTCCAGTTTAAATGTTTTTTTTATGATTTTTTTTAATTTATGATGTTTTTATGGTATTTGTACGTCGTTTTTTATGATTTTTTTATAGAGTTTGTACAATCTAGTGGAAAAACACCATGAATAAAAAACACCACTTAACACATAATTTTTTTTTAAATTTTATATAACAATAGTGTACTCATATTAAAGATAAAAAACACTCATTGTTATGGTGTACTTTTTTTTAAATAATAACGCATTAAAAATTTATGAACGTTTAAAAAATATGGGGGAAATATGCATGTGACTTGCATATGCATATTTTGTGCATTTGAAAAATCAAGCACATGTTTTATCACGATTTTGCCCTTCCCCATTGGTTCCATCCTTGGAAACATGTCACTTAATAGTGGCTTCCTACACTTCATACACTTTTTTCACTTCTTATAATATCCCTCCCCTATATATATATAGGAAATGGATCATTTGAGAACTCCTAAATATTTTAAGAACTCGCGAGAACTCGTCAAAAATCCAATCAAAACCATTTTTTTTGTTTTTACTATTTTTATTGTTAGAATACAACGTAAAAAAATGAATTTATATATGTAAATTTACATCTCTTCATATATTAAAAAAAATATACACTTGTGTAAGTTTATCACTTACACATGTGTAAGTGTTTACCATTTACACATGTATATAAATTTTTTTAAGGATAATTTAGAGAGAAGGGGTGAATTAATTGAAAAGATAAATCATTTTTTATGTTATATTTTAATAATAAAGATAGTGAAACAAAAAAAAATGGTTTTAATTGGTTTTTTAACGAGTTCTCGCGAGTTCTCAAGTATTTATGAGTTATCATTTGAACCTAACCCTATATATATATATATATATATATATATATATATATAGAGGGACGTATCAAATGAAAACCCTGAGTTGTTATGAAAACCCTTAAACTCAATGTGGACCACACATTCAATATTGTATTTTTTAATATGCGAATGTCATTAAATCTGGGTTTTTTCATTTCTTTTTTCTATTTAAAATACCCTAAAAGGGTAAATGAGTCAATTTACATATTTTATTTAACAAAAGCTCTCTCTCTCTTCCCAAATTCAACAATAAAATCACATAAACTAACAAACAAAATCAAATGTAAAACATCACAAACAAAATCAGTTGTTCTCCAACTTCCCCTAGCTGCAACATCACCAACAAAATCACCAACTTCACTGAACCAAGATTTTTAGGTTGTTCTTCATCTTCCCCTAGCTGCAACATTACCAACAAAATCAAATATAGAAACAAGTTTAAAACATCAAAAAAGAGTAAAAAAAGAAACCTAAAGATAGAAAAAAAAATCACCAATATCATAAATCTTAAAAAATGGTTACCACAAAAAATAAAGTACCAAAAGTTAGAGAGAGGAACATTAAAACATGATTTTAACTCTCTCCTGGTCTAGTTACACTTGTGTAAATTCAGTTTACACATCTGTAATAAACCCAGAACCTGCTAAAAACACCCAATTTACACAGGTATAAAAATAAGTTTACAAATTAAACTTACCACCATTCTTCTATATAATCTGTTAGATCATCCAGTTGGGATTTTAACCAATATTTAGGGCTAAGAACACTCAATACAGTAAACACATGTCAAAACAATCTTGAAAAGTTGAAAAATAAAACACCTCCCCTCCTAAAATCAAGAACATCTAGTTTACACATGTGTAAAAATCAAATACGCATGTGTAAAATTCAAATACACCTGTTTAAAATCAAATCTGGGTTTTTCAAATCTGTGTAAATTCAAATCTGAGTTTTTCAAATCTGTGTTAAAACTCTATTTTGTGGTTCAAATCTGAATCGATAACCAAAAACCCAAATCAAAATAAAGAAACCCAAATCAAAGAACATCTAGATCTACTCATTTTCTTGCCATTATATACTAAAAAATATTATACAATTAAATAATATGTTCCTATAATTAACAAAAATAAATCACGATTAAATCGTTAAGAAAAGGAAACCACCTTTGTTTGTAAGAAAAGGAACACCTCTTATGGTTTTATCAACGGATACCGACGAAGGTTTTCTTCAAACGAGAACTAAACAAAATCAGTATTTAAAATGAAAGTGATGAAATTGGAAACCTAGAAAATTGTTGAGATTCGGTTCACGGCGCACAATAGAAAAAAAATCAAAGCGTGAAGAAAACCTGTTCGTTGTGGCCTTGAGGAAAATAGACGACAGATCGACGATGGTTTCTAGTGGTTGAGGCCGTGATAGGCGGGGGTGATGGTGGTTTCATGCTATAGTGGCAATAACTCGTATTTCCGGTAGTTCTAACGGTGGCGGTGGTTGGTCGGAGACCTATAGAGGCGGAGGTGGTTACACTTGGTAGCATCAGAGTTGTGACGATGAGAGCACTTATCCCGATTTTCTGGTGGCGTCAGCCTGATTTTCTGGTGGCCTCAGGCGGCGTCAGATCTTCATCTTCATGGTGGAGATGGGTTTTAGAGAGAGAGATGAGAGTAGATCTAGATCGAAAATCTGATTTTTGAAAGAATGCAGAGATGGATCTGATGTAGGTGAGATGAGAGGGTAGCAAATGACGAAAATTCCCCTTTGAAATAAAAACAAACAAAAAACCAATAAAAATAATGTGTGGCTCATATTAAGTTTAAGGGTTTTCACAACTCAGAGTTTTCATTTGACACGTCCCCTATATATATACATATATATATATATATATATATATATATATATATATATATATATATATATATATATATATAGGGTGAGGTTAAAATACTAACCAATATTTATGTGATGACCATGATAACCACTCTCAAACATAGTGTTACGTATATGTAACAATTATCATTATATTAATGTTACATATATGTAAACACTATGTGTCACGTATATGTAACATTATTTGGTACATATACGTAAAACTAATCATTTCTGTATTTACATTCAAAATATTTATTCAAGATACTTAAATACTATTTTAACAGATAAAATAAAAAATAATTTATAAATTATATGATTGTTTTATAGTGGTTAGCACGGTTATCATATAAAAAGTTGGTTAGTATTTGAACCCTTGGTTCTCGCCAAAATTATGGTTCTCAATTGAGCATGTCCCTGTATATATATAGGCCCTGACCCTGCCAACCAAGTAAAAAGAAAAAAGAAAGAAGAGAACGAAAAGATAACTACTCCATCTTTCTACCCCTTTTTTCTTTTGACTTGGAAGACCTTTCTTAGCCCTCCTTACCAACTAGCTTCATCCTTTCACAAACTGAAGTACAACATCGACTGCCCCCCTACTTAAGTTAAGATACCTCACCCTGAAGGCAATACATCTAGCATTGCTAACCTCTCTTGTGTGTGTATATATATATATATATATGTGTGTGTGTGTGTGTTAGGTTATGGTAAAAAGGGTTTTAAAAATAAGAAGGGTAAGAAGGATTTTGGGCTTGACATGTGCCTTTTTATTGTTTTTAAAGGGAGGGCATAATGGTCATTGTGTATTATGTCAGGTAATTGTGTAATATCAGGTCTGGTAATTGTGTAATGTCAGGTCTGGTCTGGTTATTTTGTCAAATATTTTTCATCATTGTGTTATATGTATTCATCATTGTATTTTTCATCATTAGATAATTTCGTGTTATTTTTGTCCCTGTTTTTTATGTATTATATATAAAATAGAAATAAAAAATATTTGACACGATGACCTGACATTAGACACAATGACCAGACCTGACATTACATAATGACCTGACATATTTGAGCGAATTACACAATAATAAGCAAATTACACAATGAGCTGGAAAACGTAAAACACAATGATGAATACATATAACACAATGATAAAAAATATTTGATCAAATGAGTAAATTACGCAATGAGTTGGAAAACGTAAAACACAATGATGAATACATATAACACAATGATGAAAAATATTTGACAAAATGAGCATATTACACAATGAGCAAATTACACAATAATGTCGTTTTTTTATATAACGACACTATACTCGTTTTTGTAAATTTTTTCGTTTTTGTATATAACGACACTATACGCGTTTTAAAGATAAAAAATACTCGTTTTTCGTTTTTGTGTTTTACGTTTTAGATAATTTCGTGTTATTTTTTACATTACACAATAACTAGACCTTACATTATTGTGTAATTTGCTCATTTTGTCAAATATTTTTCATCATTCTGTTATATGTATTCATCATTGTATTTTTCATCATTTTGTCAAATATTTTTCATCATTGTGTTATATGAATTCATCATTGTGTTTTAAGTTTTCCAGCTCATTGTGTAATTTGCTCAAATATGTTAGGCCATTGTGTAATGTCAGGTCTGGTCATTGTGTCAAATATTTTTCATCACTACGTTATATATAATACATAAAAAACAGTGACAAAAATAACACGAAATTATCTAAAACGTAAAACATAATGATGAATACATATAACACAATGATGAAAAATATTTGACAAAATGAGCAAATTACACAATAATGTCAGGTCTGGTTATTGTGTAATTTAAAAAATAACACGGAATTATCTAAAACGTAAAACACAATGATGAATACATATAACACAATGATGAAAAATATTTGACAAAATGAGCAAATTACACAATAATGTCAGGTACAGGTCTAGTCATTGTGTCAAATATTTTTCATCACTATGTTATATAATATATAAAAAACAGTGACAAAAATAACACGAAATTAACTAAAACGTAAAACACAATGATGAAAAATATTTGACACAATGACCAGAACTGACATTACACAATGACCAGACCTGATATTACACAATGATCAGACCTAACATTACACAATGACGAGAAAATTACACAATGAGCTGGAAAACGTAATTTTTTTACAAGCACATGAGCATAAATAACAACCGTGTAATACCCAACTGGCGACTGTTAAACCTGGTTAACAATGCTCAAGCAGGTTACGTTTGACAGTAATAAATGTCTGGTTACGTTTGATAGTAATAAATGTCGACAACTACTAAAACACAAGAAGTAGCTTGTATAGATTTTTGGTGCAAGATAAAGTGATCAATCACCGCTTGCACAAACCTTGCAACCGCAATGTACACACTCTATCACATTTTCCTCCTTCGGGTGCTTGGGGACTCTACAAACACATGTCGCCTGGAAGTTGTGATCACGTGGTTGAATGCATCTTAAACAGCAAAGTCGTTCATACCCAGGCTAAAATTCAAAAGCAAACCATAAGAACGCTTTAAATGCCACTGGAAAATAAAATTTTACAAGATCAATGCCAATGTGAGGAATAAGCTATTCCAAATGACATACAAGTTTAACAACTTAACGCTGTGTTCCCGAGTTCACTAAAGGTAAGAAAAGAAAATAAAGGATTCCTTCCCCCTTTGATGTGTTGAAAGTATATACATTTTTATAAAGATTTTTACACAATTAGTTTTAAAAAAAGGGTTTTCACCAAAGACTAATCACACACACACCGGGCAAGTGTACCCGTCGGATAGCAATATAGCAAAGGTAAGAACCGGATATGAATCCGTGGACACGGTGGAGTGCGATAATAAACAGGAACTAAGATTCAATCAAGTGATGGTAAAAAGATATTTTGAAGAGTTTGTTTAATTAACTAGCATGCAATTTATATAAAACTAAACTAAAATCACAAGTCAAACAATCAAGGAGAAAAGATCACTTCGGTGTCGAATCCATCTAGAATACATTCAATACACTCATAGAAACATGGCAAATACACGAAACATAGATTGACCAAATTCTCGTCAAAGACATTCAATCAAATGACCATTCGAAAAGCTAGAATGAGAGACACAAACTAACCACCTAAAATCATGCAATAAAGCTCACGTGTTGTAATCATGTCAATGTTTATAAAGATTGAACTAACTCCCGATTAAGGTACACCAATCCAACAACTAGTTGGAAAGATAATATGAAAAACACACTACCCACCTCAAGTTGATTTAATTAGACAATCACATGCATTTTTTCAACATACAATGTTCATGCAAAGTTCATATAAATTAGGAGATTGTGTCAACAAATCCTAGATAAACGTAAAACTAAGCATAATACACCATAACAAACACTTTGTCTTTCCAAACATAAGTATAAGGATACACATACAAGAATAATAAATCATAAACAAGACTTCATTCACTATTCCTAGTCAAATGCCATAAATTAGCATAAATACATATATCAATCCATGAATACAAGCATAAACCATAAGTTTTCCAACATGATATGGCTTACACACATACAAGTCTTGTAAACAACTCAAAATACTTGAATACATAATTTCATTGAAGAATAATCATACGATTGTCATAACATTAACACAATAATTGCCAATAATCCATGAATGTTGTCAAATGTATCTAAACTTCATCTAAACCAAAGTGAACAAAAGTTTTAGCTCATCATGAGCACAAGATTGACAAATAAGCAGGGAAAAATAGTAAGAGACATGCTATGAAAACAAGAATCAAACCACTCATACAAGCCTAGATGTTGTTGGTGGTGTATGGTGATCCTCTTAATGTTGTAATCCCTCCAAGATGCATGAAATATGGCTGGAACAAGGTTGATTCGGAGCTCAAACAATAGGTTTTTTGCTCTGGTTGCTGAATGTCTGAATGAGAAATAAACTTATGTATTTATAGACTGAAGGGGGCACGACCGCGCCAGGAGGGAAGGCACGACCGTGCCTGTCACTGGGGCGCGACCGTGCCTGTCACTGGGGCGCGACCGTGCCTGTCACTGGGGCGCGACCGTGCCAAAGAACTAGCACGGTCGTGGTGCAGAGGGTTGACCGATCCGAAGCTTATACTGGGTCCCATTGAATGAGGAAGTACGACTCTGAGGTCAGGGGTCAGACTCACAAGATTACACGCGGCCGTGGGGCGTTGGAACACGGTTGTGCTCGAGAAAAGGGCTTGGCGCGATCGTGTCAGATGCGGGGCGCGACCGTGCATAGCGTTTTGAAGACTGACACGACCGTGCCAGGTAGGGGGCACGACCGTGCCTCCAACTCAGAAACCCTAAAACTCCAACTTTTATCCTGGAATTCCTTTGTTTGTTCACTCAGCTTCACAAAAACCTACAAAACTGGAAATGAAGCAAATAAGTGTCTAAACGTTGAAAATAACCAAAAAATGATCGTGAAATGAGCGAAGTTTTGTGCCAAAAATATGTGTAAATTCTAACACATCACCCTTCTTTTATTTTCCTTCTTTTCCTTTCTCTCCAAATCTCTCCAATTTGGGAGTATGGAGATAAGGATTGTTTTTCCTTCATTTCCCTCCATTTCCCTTTTTAAAAAAAGGGATAATATCATATATACCTCTACAAACATGAATAAATATCATATATATCCAACAAAAATTAAAAATATCATATATACCCAATTTAAATAATTTGTTATTTTATTACCATTCTATCGTTATCCATTATATGATTTTTTATAACCTAATTTTTTTAGTTTTATCCAGTACATAAAAGATCACTCGTTCTCATATTCTTGATGATGACTATCGCGGTTCTCCAAACCCATTCAGAAGGCATCGATTCAGAAGAAATGATTGTGAGAGAGTTACAAAACGCTAATGTTATAATAGAAAATTGGTAAAATTATAAAAAAAAAATGAAAAAGAAATTCAAAATAGTATTTTGAGAAAACTATTTTTTATGGTTAAATATAAAATTCTAAAGTTGAAAATGTGTAAATATGAAATTTCAATGTTAAAAATGGGTAAATATGAAATATTAAAGTTTAGAGAAATAAGGGTATAATGCTCATCTTTTAAATGGTTTTTTTAATGAAATGGGTATATATGATATTATTACATGTTTGTATGATATTTTTAGTTTTTGTAGGGTATATATATGATATTTTTCAAGTTTGTAAGGGTATATATGAAATTGCCCCTTAAAAAAAACTCTGTAACACTCTTCCTCCTATTTTCTTTCTTTTCCCTTCTTAAAAAAAACTCTGGAATAAGGGTTTACTTCCCCTTCCTTTCTTTTCCCTTATTTTCCCTCCTTAAATGAGACTCGGGAATACAAGAGTTTAAGAGCTTATGTGTTTTATGCAAGTTCAGCTTAAGAGCTTGAAAGATATCTTCTCTTGTGATCCACAGCTTCTATATTGCTAGCCACTAGCAACTTAAACCAATTCACTAGGTCTGTCAAAGCACAAGCATCTTAAGATGTAACTTCAAAAAATTTAAATTAAAAAAAACCAAGAAAATTAAAAAGGAAAGTAAAAAAGTAAAAGAAAAAAAAGAGGGAAAAGCGGCTTGGGGGAAATGAACCGGCGGAAGGGGCAGGTGGGACTCGAACTCGGGTTTGGTGGATGGGGTGGACTAATTTGAAGGGAATGCTAGTCTCAAACTTGCTAGATAAGCATGTCGGAAGGGAGTTTTACTCCCAAAATGTCTAGCCAGTATATGGGAGGGGAGTCTTCCTTCTAGAGTAACTAATCAACATAAGAGAGCAGAGTAGAATCCGTTGTTAATATTACACAAGTTAAAAAATAACATTTTACCTTTCTAATAGTTAGAACTTTAAAGGCTTAATAGGTTAGTTTGTTAAGGCCTTTTTCGAACATGTTTTGATCCCGTTTTAAATTCTGATACAATTGCGTTTATTTACCTATTTTTGTAGCACAATTTGTGGACGGAGATGACATATATCATCAAAACCTCTAAACACGGCATTGCAAACTTTCCTTACCTACACAACATCGTTTTAGACCTGACTTTAGGCTCGTGATTCAGATATACTTCTAAGCTAGTGATTCAAGTCTAATTCTTTACTTGCGTAACATCGTTTTTGACCTGTATATTTTTTATGTGATAATTGATCTCGAGAACCAAACGTTTGCATATTCATGTTGTCGAGCCATCATTGCACATTCGGGTTTATATCACATGCTATTGGTCAAGCCATTTAAAATACAAGCTATAAACAAGCCAAGCCAAAGCCAAGCTCGCCTAAGCTCGAGCTTGGCTTGTTTAACTTAAGAGAACTCGAGCTTGTTCGGCTCATTTAAAGCTCTGTTTCTAAAGCTCAAGCTCGGCTTGTGGCTCCTTTTTTAAGCTCGTTTATTATTTATTAATTATTTAATTGTTATATATATATATATCTGTTTATAATTATTTTATTTATATATATTTATAATTATATTTTATATTTTTTATATAATTATTATCATCATAATTTTATATATAATAGTTATCTCAATATGTGAAACTCAGGTTCAAGTTCGTTCATTAAATGAGCCTCGATATAAGCTCAGGCTCAAGTTCGTTTAAGGGCATGTTTGGGATTACTTATTTTAAGCTACTTATTGACTTTTGCAAAAAGTTATAAGTTTTGAAAAGTAAGTTCTCCCTTACTTCTCAAAAACTCATTTTCCCCTCTTTAAAAAGTTAAAAACAGTAGTAAAGGTCATCTTACCCAAACAACATTAACAGTTTCAATAAGTAATCACAAACACCCCCTAAGTTTGGCTCGTTTTGAGCTTTTAGCGAGACAATCTCTAGTAGCTTACGATGCTCAGCTCGATTAGAAGATCAGCACAGCAAATTAGGTTTAGTTAAAAAAAATCACGCGAAAGGTTTAGTTTCAACAAATTATATGGACGCATCTAATACATAACCAATTTTAAGTAGAGAACCACGTGAACCATTTGTACATAGTTCATACCAAATTTAGTGAGTGTATGTGGGATATAGATGGTTATACGATTACATAACCATCTTATGCATCACAATTAAAACAATAAATACAAATGCTTACATGCTTCTCATAATTCTTTACGTAAAATTGGTTATACAGTGAATATCTCTCTCTCTCTCTCTATATATATATATAGAGGACGGTTCCACTAAAAAATGATTTTTCGCTAAAAAATACTAAGAAGTGGGTCAAACGAACTCCGATTGAGCTCATTTCAGCGGCGTTGGAACCGTCTCATCGAACCCTAACCCGGACCCAAAAACCTAAACCCCCCTCCACCCGCACCCCCAAAAACCTAAACCCCCCTCCAACCCTACCCTGAAAAGCCTAAAACCACCACCCCCCCCCCTCCAAAAACCTAAACCTAAACCCCCACCCCACCCCCCCCAAAACCTAAACCTACCCCCACCCACCCCCAAAAACCTAAACCCCCCACCCCTAAAAAAACCTAAACCATAAAATCTAAACCTTAAAAGCTAAACCATAAGTCTAAAACCCTAAAATTCAAACGTAAAAGCTAAACCCTAAAAGCTAATATAGTATAATTCGACTAGACGGTTCCAACGCCGCTGAAATTAGCTCAATCAGAGTTCGTTTGATATCGTTTCTTAAGGTTTTTGTCATTTCTCAGATTTCTTAGCGAAAAACTACTTCTTATTTGATCCTCATAATCACGCATATAAAAGTGATGTGAGATTAAATCGTAAAGTAAAGCTGTACAAGTTATGTGATATTAAAAATAAATAAAAAATAATAGTTATAAGAGCATATTACAACTTACGTCTATATATATATATATACACACACACACACCCCATAGAATCCATATGCAAAGATTACAAGTATGCTCGGTATATGAACTTAAAATGATCAATTTTCTCCTGACCCTGATGTTTTGATCTACTAACTTTCAACCGTCCCACAGCTATGCACAGAATGTGGCATAAATGAATACAAAATTTGTGTTTCTTATTCTGTTAAAAAAGAAATAGATCAAAACCTATACTTCGGTTCCACAATCCGAAAATCGTCACCACTTACATGTATGTCTTGAAAGTATTGAAATGAATATGGTCAATGTAGCAGAAAGTCATGTTCCAGCTTCTGATATTCTTATCTTCAAAGTAACTCCTTTACATTGTCACCTCAGTTTGCTGCCAATGGAATCAAAAACGGGTTACGAAAACAACGTATGAAAATAAAGTTTACGAAAATAAACGAACACCCATTCTACCTGCTGGCCCACTAGTAACCCTGCTGCTAGATTTCAAGACACGATCTTTATGTACCTAATAGTTGGATGGATCTGAACATAAATTAGCCCTGCCTGTCATATTGGAAGAAAACTTGAATCAAAATTAGAATGAGAACAAACCGCGTTCAAGTAAATGAATTTATGGTTCTGGTTCCAATTTGGGAACAATTGCAGACTTTAGCTCTAGATGGGAAACCCTAACAGCACCTATAAGCCGCTCTGGCAACTCATCTGTTGTGTTTGCCTGACAAAAAAAAAAAGAAAACATGTTGAGCCTGTGGGGGTAGCAAGTTAAACACGCACGTGTGTGTGTATTTATATATGTGGGCGCATTCAGTACAGAACCAATTTTAAGTAGAGAAACTGCGAGAACCGCATAATCCACTTGTACGTAGTGTTTGGCAGATATAATGGGAGTTAGAAAGTGTAGAGTAAGTGGTTATCTAAACACCTTATCTATTACAGTTAAGGCAAAAGGTACAAGTGTACTCTGTGGTTCTCACTATTTTCTACTTAAATTTGTTTCTGTATTGAACGTCTCTCTCTCTCTCTATACATATATGTATACATATATATATATATAGGGGAAGGTTTCACTAAGAAGTGGTTTTTCGCTAAGAAATACTAAGAAGTGGGTCAAACGAACTCCGATTGAGCTCATTCCAGCGGCGTTGGAACCGTCTTATCGAACCCTAACCCGGACCCAAAAACCTAAACCCCCCTCCACCCGCACCCCCAAAAACCTAAACCCCCCCCCCCTCCAACCCTACCCCGAAAAGCCTAAAACCACCACCCCCACCCCCCCAAAAACCTAAACCCATCCCCAAAAACCTAAACCCCCCACCCCCAAAAAAAAACCTAAACCATAAAATCTAAACCCTAAGGCTAAACCATAAGGCTAAAACCCTAAAATTCAAATGGAAAATCTAAACCTTAAAAGCTAAACCCTAAAAGCTAAGATGGTAGAGTTCGACTAGACGGTTCCAACGCCGATGAAATTAGCTCAATCGAAGTTCGTTTGATATCGTTTCTTAAGGTTTTTGTCATTTCTTAGATTTCTTAGCGAAAAATACTTCTTATTAGATCCTCCTCCTATATATATATATATATCATTGTATGAATTATTCATAGCCCATTGACTAATTTGGCCAACCCAAAACCAAAATCCTGGGTATACTGTTTGTTGAGCCGGCTCCATTTTTTTATTTTAAAATATAAATAATATGTCAAATATGATTAAAAAAACAATTTAACCTTTTTAATAAATCTATTTAGACGTTTTTATGCATTTGAATACTCTTCAGATATCTTTTAAACCGTTTGACCCGTTTTCTTTTTAGTCCTTAATTATAAGGTATATTTGATAAACATACCTGTACAAGGAAAGCCATGTCAACCACAAGGCTAGTGATAACACCAACTACAAGACCCAAGACACCATTGGCCACAGTAGAAGAGCCAATGTCGACATCAACCTGCCAAGTGAGAAAAACAAACGAGAAATAAGACAAATTATTAACCAATTGTATGGCAGATTTCACAAATGTGCATTAGCAAATTGATAAAAAGAAGATTACTTCTAAGTAATTGGCACCACGAATATAGTTGCAGTCAACCGCTTTTCCCAAAAGACAAGGGGTGCTTCCAACACTCTGCCTCACTATCCAGGAACCCTACCATATTCATTAGTGACATGTCAGAAAATGATTACATTATAATTTAGAGGTGGAAAGATCGGTTGGTTGGGTAACGGGTCAAAGTGGATCCAGGTTGAAAAGGTCAATTTTTAGGGCGGGTCAAAACAGGGTGGTGTCAGATTTTTAATAACTAATGTGTTCAACATGATTACAAAAACAACATTGTTACAGTCATAATCTAGATCTTTGAATTGAACGATTTACAAATTGATCAAAACAGATGAGATGGGTACCTTGGGGACTGATGGTATGAGTTTCATCCTACTGTTGCGGAACTCATCATCACCATCAACAAACCTTTGCAATAGAGAGCCAGCCGCTAATTCCTTGGTCACAAAATAGAAAACCATGCTGTAGTTGGTCGAACCAGGTACCTACAGTAGTAGAATGTTATTATTTTACCAAAACATCATAAAAATTATTCAAATATTGACATTTTAGGACAGCTTACTTGAAGATTGAACACCAAGCAAAAATGTCCTTTTTGAGAAGCAACCTACACAGAAATGGCGATAAAAGAATAAATAACCCATACAATGATACAAAAACATTACAGTTTCTCTGTGTTTATAAATTTTAGATATTTAAATTTCATTAAATTAAGTAAATGCTCTAGAATAAGTACAAAGATTGTTAGGTTTTAAAACTATAACAATCAGAAAGCGCCTCTGTAGCTAATAATAAAACGAAACTAATGTGATGACCATGACACAAGTCTTCAGTTTGAACAAGTCTTCTTTTTTGCTAAATAAAGAAATAAATATTGTTTTTGGCGTTGAAATAGTAGCCAATTATGACTATATTCAAAAGTGTATAAATTATACATGGATAAAGCATATGAGCCATACATTGGAAGAAATCTCTATTTCAAATTTTCAACTGGCATAAATTGTAAGGCTGAAAGGTCATTTATAGCAAAGTCATAAATTGTAAGCTGAAACACCTAATCTTTTAAGAACCTGCAAGATTTTGAACGCTATAATATGCTTTATTTATCCATTATCACCTTAAATATTTGGCACGAAGTTGGGTAAGATACACAAAAGTTGAACATTGTTTGACACACCCTTAGCCTTTTGTCTTAATGCCAAGCTTAAAGCCAAAATTAAAGCTTTCATTAACTGTTCACACTTGGTAATTTTAGATTTTTCCTTATGGAAGTTAAATGAGTCTAAAAACCTACTTGTGCAGCACAACCCACGCGTCTAGCAACATGGTCCATTCGTTTGGTGTCTTTAAACCAGTCGACAGCAACAAGATCCATAAGAGGTTTGCCTCCAGGCATCTTTTAAAGAAGAAAAATAATTAAAGGAAAAATGAGATATTAGATGAAACATTTTTAAAACTTGAAAAAAAACAATAGTGTCATGGAATAAAATGCTAACAAACCTTTGATTTATCATAGCAGAAACGCCTACTACGAAGCTTAAAGTTGTTTCCATCAGATATTTTCCAACAGTCACGACTGTTTTCATTATCATCTCGCCGAAGATTACCCAAAAAGCAAGACAAATCAATTTCAACAACAGGTTCTTCTTCAAAGGCTTCAATATGTAAATTGCATCATAAGTAAAATTCAGAAAATAATAAATAAAAAAAAAACATAACCATAACCTACCAATCCGTCTGGTCTCCTGCTCAATGATATATGCCTGGATGTTCAAAAACAAAACAAGAAAATATAATAAAGTTGAAAAAATAAAAATATATAACCCATTACCAACCTCTTCTTCAGGGATTTGGAAATCTTCATCTTCATCCGAGTATTCATCCATCATTTTTGCTACATTATCAAGAGACTGACTTCGATTATGAACAGAAGTCAAATTTATCTTTTGTGACTTCTTTGCAGGAACAGAACACGATGCCATGTTAACCATAACAGGAATTCTTGGGGGAGCAGTCCTTTCATCAGATTGTGCAAAATATTCCCGCAGTCCTATCATCAGATATACTAAATAAAGCACTAATTCATTTTAAAGATGCAATTCAGTTATTTATATGATTCTTGCAACTCACCAGCAACATTATTTAACATTTGTAGCAGGCAATGTTGCTGAAATGAAGAAACATAACCCACTCCCCATCCCTTTAGATCAATTTGCATAAGATGCTGGACCTGTGATCTGGGCCGTCCATTTCGGGGTTTTAAGGGGGAAATATTAAACCCTCCACCTAAATTAAAGAATTATGATTGTAAGTATGACATGGATCTGAACACCTTATAATTATTTATTATATTAAAGGGGAAAAAGTTTACTCTCAATATGAGCGCGCACATATCCTGGTTGTGGACCGCAGTTCTCATGCTCCCTAGAGCAAAAGAGTACAACTGCAGATGACAAATAAACCTCCTAACACTTAAAAATAAATAAACTGGGAAAATTAAGCAACAATTATTTAGTATATGCATACTCACCATAACTACCATCATCATTTCGGCGCCAATACCGCACATAACAAAGGTCACGTGGCCACACAAACCTGTAACAGAAACCAAAACATAAATTTTGTTATTTCG